>JAWNOC010000046.1:0-10000000 GCA_035046325.1 Drosophila niveifrons | reverse complement strand
GATATACTACAGTTGGTTGCATCCTGTGTTGCACTTTGCACCGATTGCACTTGAAAATCAAGCAATTGTTGACTGATGTTGTAGTTTGCAGTTGCACCAACCAAAGGTACTAAAGGTAAACTGGTTAATTACTCTCCATGGCTAAGCAGCTTATCCAAATTGATACACAATTCAAAACACACAGTCTTCAAATTTACCTTTGAAATTGTAAATTTTGAGCAGCCCTTATCACTTTCATACCAGTGCAGCAGGGGATTAATAACAGTTGATTTAGTGGCTACAAATTCGTAGTTAATGTGTGATGTACTTTAGCATATGTTGATGAAGGCAAGTAAAATAATGTTGAGCAAGCATTAAATTGTTTGTACTTTTTAACAACCAATATTAATTTTCCTATCTGCAAAATATATATTTATATATAGGGAACGTGACACGATTTTGCAATCAATAGTACAATTGTAATGGTAATTTAAAGTTGTTCTAATCGTATCACGTACACACACATTTCCACACTTATACACACACATGGTCTTAGCGAATTTACCAAAAATGGAAAACCACATGCATTTTGGCTTTAGTGTAAACATGAAAATTCACAGCAAATTTTTCGGGGAAAAACGATGCAAATAAAATCAACAACAACAACAACAGATGAAAGCAAGCGCTGACAATTTGTTGATGGTTTTTCGGGTATGCCGAACATAGCTAAAAATTAATTTTCAATGTTATGTCAATGTTTTTGTGGCTCCTTTCAGCCTCCTCTCGTCTCTCTTTCTCTCTCTATCTCTCGTCTCTCTCTTTATCTCTATCTCGGTTGCTAGCTGTGCGTGTGTGTAAATTAAAATAATTTTAATTACGTTTGCGCATAAAATTCGTAAATTGCAAAATCGCAACATTCAATGTGAATACGCCCATAATTATGCAATGATTATACGAGGCGCACATCCGCCTGCTTTTTGGGTTTTAGGTTTGGGTTTCATTCGCTCGGACAATCGCTATAAACCGGCCGCGATATCGAATTATTTTCTAAGCCCCGGCATTTTAGCAAATTGTAACACTATATGCATGTGTGTGTGTGTGAGTTTGTTTGCGTGTGTGTTTGTGTCAGATAACCAGTGACATGTCAAAGGCGACAAAGCATAACGAAATTAATTGTGCGCATTAAAAGGGATTGCGCAAACATTAAAATGGATTGCGTAAAAAAAAAAAAACATTTAATTGCCACAGACTAACCAAATGTGATAATAAGCATTTCAATTTTACACTAGTTTTAAGCTGCTTTCTGCTTTTGACCCGCAAAACACTGTTTAAGCATGCTCTCATGCAAATGCGAACATTACCGCTTAAAGTCATCCGCAGGATAATCTAAATACATATGTAATTTACACACGACTACACGTATACTTAACATTTACATATATTGCCAATTAAATACCATAATGTATAACTGCAATCGCACCTAATTTAAGTTAAGCTGATTATGGCGATAACGCTTAAAAACTATCTTGGTTGCTGCTCAAAAGTTGTAATTAAATAATAACATTGAGCTACCAAATTTTAGACAATACATCAACTAACTTCATTCATTCTACTCAAACAAAACTTTGTAGAGTAGATGAATCCTATCCACTTTTTTTGCTTCTATATTATAGCTGCTTATCCTTTAAACGGTTTTCAATGGTTAATAACACTTTGGTGTTGCGCTCATAGCTACTATTTATTTATGTTTCATCTTTTATCTCTATAAATGTATACAACAAGTGCATGTATACGTATGTTTGCTTATATATATATATAAAATATATATATATATAAATATATTTCAGAGCACTTAATTTAAATATGTGCATAACTTGCAGTCAAGAAAGGCAAGGCAAGGCAGGCAGTCGTCGCTTTTTGAGCACCTGCAGCATCCTTGAAAGAGCCAGCACACAACGCATTTTCTCTACCGCTCTCTTTCTCGCTCTGGCCAGCCACGAAACTGCATATTTCACATATACTATACACTATACACCACACTTTCCTATACTATAGTTTACTATAAAAAATATAAGCGCTGCGCTCACTTCCAGAAAAATGAAAATGCTAAACAAAGAAAATAAAAGCAAACGCCGCACGAAAAATGAGCGCAAGGCAAAAAACTAAAAGAAAAATGCCGCAGCTGAGAGTCAAAATGCCCAAGTGGGGGCGCCATAAGGAACTGTGCAGTAGCAGCAGGAGGAGGGGGAAAACGGTGCGGGGGAAGTCGCATTATTTTGTATTACAGCGACTCTATAGCTGACCCCAGAGCTCAGCTTGTATTGCAATTTTTCAATTTCAAAAACAATTTTGCTCTGCCAACATACATACGTGTGGTCAAAGATAAGCTCTGTAAATATATAAAAAACGAACGAAAAAAAAAACACGAAGAAAAAGGTAAAAAAAAAAAAGAAGGAAACTACAAAAAGCGCGCCATAAAAACCAAAACGGCAGCAAACCAAAGCGAACCGCAGCTCAAGCAGCTACTACAGCAGATCAAAAATGGCCAAAGCCAGAAAGGCGGTCAAAAAAATAAAAATAAAAAAATACTCACACACACACATGCAGAAGGGCAAACACACACACACACATGCAGTGTAACAGGATGACCAAAAATAAAAATATTCGTATTTTGTAGTGGGAGGATGATATTGTGCAAAGGCAGCAGCAGCAGCAGCAGCTAGTGGCCAGTGTTACCCAGCAGGACATGACACACAATGAATTGTGTTGTCCAGCATTTAGTCCTTCCATACATATAGTATAGAAATAAGCGACCCGCTGTGCACCAACCAAACAGCAAACTCAACTCAACCAAGTGACGTGGTGGGTGGCAACAGGGCGCAATTGACCTGCTGTGTATAGCTAGCTGAAGATGACTTGGACATTTGCCCTCTTTCTGTAGCCCTCGAAACGATTTAGTTTTTAAGCCTTAGTATATTCAGTCTCAAGGGTATAAAAGGACATTTATGAGCCTATTTCAAGTTTCATGTTTCTGTCTCGCAAATTGTTGCTCAATTAATAACATTTAATTTGCTTCTCTCTCTCTATCTATCTGTGCACAACTCCATCAATGTGTTGGTTTATCAGAAAATACAATTCCGAGCAGATTAATATAACAGACGTGCAGCACGCATTCCAGTCAACCCCAAAAGCCAATGCCAGATAAATCGTTGAACGTTTTGCAGCACACACGAACGCACACACACACACACACATAAAAACCAAAGCCATGTTATAACTTCAACTGCAACAGCGATAACAATTATTGCAGCAACTGCAGCAGTTGCCAATGCCAGTGACCGCAAGCACAAATGCAGCAGCGACAGCAGCAATAACAACAAAAGCAACACTATGACAGCCATGTGCCACACATCTCCAAGTATATTAACGCTTGTGGTTGACGCAATGCGTCTTAGTTATTAAGGGCTTGGGGGTTGTGGCATCACCAAACAGCCCTTTCACTGCCAACTACTCCACAACTTTCACATATGCAATCTTGCATTTGGATAGCAGCTGTTTAAGCTATTGCACATGGTGTGTATACTTAATAAAGAGTGCAGTAATATATTTTATGAAGGAAATTATAAAGTTTCATAAAGTATAGTAAAAGGTTATACGTTTGAGAGAGATGTTTCTTTTTTGTTAAAGCCATTTTGAACTCGGAAGCTTAAAACGCAGTGCATTGATAGAGTGGCAATAGTGCGTATGCTTAATGTGGCTTTGGCAAATGCCAAGTAAATTGACAAAAGCTGCATTGGCAGCACTCAGTGGCATTCGGTGGCAACAGCAATAACACAAACCGCAAATCCCCAAGCCGCTATAACATTTCTCAAACGTTACCATAGAGCCAGCCAGCGCACAGCAAAGCAAAGCAAAGCGAAGCGATGCGATACGATGCGAGGCAAGACCAAGTCGCGTAAGCCGCTAACAGCCACAAGCCAAGCCAAGCTAAGCAAAAGCAAACAAAAGCTTAGCAGAAAGAGCTGCACAATAAAATAACAAATAAAAAAAAACGAACGCACTCTAATACAAAAGCAAATCAAAGTAAATGCAACTCTCAATTGCTATTATTGAGCAACGCACAAAACAAGAACTAAAACAGCTGCTGCTGCTTCAGCTGCATTGCTGCTGCCTTTAGTAAAATAGTAAATTGCCTTTTCCGCTAAGAAAATGCTGCTCAATTCCAACAATCTCCCTTTCTCCGTCTCTTTCTGTAGCTGTTTTTTTATATATTAAAAACCGCGTAATGGAGTGCAACTTATTGCCTGTGCATTTGGGTTTCTCTGTTCTTTCGGTTGCACCAGAGTTCTCATCAGTCGCTTTGTGTGTGCAAATGTGCGGAAATGCAATGAAAATGTAATGAAAACGCCAATGAAATTTTGTGCGGCTCGCAATGGCGTTCAATGTTCATTGATTTCTCAGTGCAACAAACCCAAACCAAACTCCGACTACCGACGTCTGACGACTGTCGATGGCTTCAGCTCAAATATCAATAGGCTTCCCCCTAGACACATCACAAAGCCGTGCACTCGTAATAAGAGATTGCAGCCCCAAACTCTCAGCCACTGTCTGCCCCAGCTCGTGCCACAGAAATCCGCACAGACCTATTCAAGTTGCAAGCCAATCCTATAGCATAACCCAAAACATCAGAACAAACTGACAGTTTCAATTTGTATGTCAGCCACAAACTGCTAGATTTTATAGCGATTCTAATGACTTGATGTTGAAATGAAACTGCAGTTTTGAGATGTTACCAAAAACTATTAACAGGCAAGATAACTATTGAGATGGTATATGAAATTGCCACAGTCAATTGTTACGGCTTAATCAACTGCTGCAAAGAGATGTAAAAGCTTGCATATTCTTGTCAATTCCACTCCAGTGGAGAGACATTGCAACATTCTATATATTGAAATTAAATTAACCAAAATTCTGAAAAGTATATTCCAAAATTCAATTGAAATTAAACTATTCAGGCCAATGTAGATATGGCACAAATCTTGAATATATAGATGTGAAGACAGCTGCCTACCCACAAAACCTAAGATGCGAAAAATGAGTTAAGCAGCTCACGGGTTTGTCTTGGCGAGAACGGAAGAAAAAAGACATACTTGAGCTTTTTAATTTGAAAAAATTGTCAAGCATCAAAATACTTTTAGAGCATGCCGAGAGCAGGCCAAGACCAAGAGCGGGATTTGTTAGGCGACCAAGAAGTAGAATGCGTTAGCAGCAGTCTAACAGTCGTTGTACCTTTGCCTGCTTGTCATAATCCATGTGCTGTGCGTGCAAATAAATCAAATAAATTATGGAAAGAAAATGTAGAGTAATGTGCACAAGGAATGACATTCGTCGCTTGCTTGTTGCTGGTTGCTGCTGTTACTGCTGCTGGCCTATTCATGTGCTCTGTTCGAAAAGAGTAAAATTTTGTTACCAACGTTGCAGCAAAAATAATAAAATAAAAAAAAGCGAGCGCAGGAAGAAAAAAAGAGTGGAAGGTACGTAGTAACACAGGCAGCATAAAAAGTGGCAACAACAAAACAGTAACATCATAATCAGCAAAAAATATTAATGGAGTTTTCATGTTTATAATGTCATTAGCTCACAAATGCTACGGATGTTGTGGAAGCTACTGCTGCTTTTGCTGCTGCTGTTGCTGCTGTTGCCGTTGCCATTGCACATGTGCCATGATTCTCTGCCACATATTTTGTATGTGATTTTTTTTTTGTTTTTGTATGTATATATTTTCTGATATATATTTTTTTGTACTTTTTGGTCTGATGCTGCTCTTTACGCGCACAAGGAGACGCCCATAAACATGGGACACACTCACTCACATAGAGTGGGGACAGTCTCACAGACACACATAGACACGACTATAAATGTGTGAACACTAATGTGCACATTATGTTGAGGCACATTATGCGCTGCTGTTGTTGTTGTTGTTGCCAAAGCCAAAGGATTCAAGGGAGATTGGAAAGGGGTAAGAGCGAAGACTCACTGCCCACCAGACCATGCACAATGAGTTGATTGTGGGCCACGGGGGCGTCACCAGTTAGCTGGCAACACTCAGCAAGTAAAAACCCTTTAACTCATTTGTTTTGCTTAACACAGGAGCCACGGCAGCAACAAGCAGCAGGCAAAGGCGAGGCCAAAGACTCGCTTGAGTGGCAAACAGGAGGTTGCTGGCGAATGGAAGTGGGGGAGGGAAAGGGAAGGGAGCACTCTCCGCTTGGTGCTTTAAAACAAGAGGCGTGTGAAATAACGTTTAGCTTGACGTGCTGGTTCAAACAAACGTACACTCGCTGAGCCACACATCAAGATGTACAGGGCACATATGTATTTAAAATGTGTGCCAAGAACCCTCTGGTAAATTGACAGCAAAGTGAGCAAACTACCAGACTTATTCAAATACAATTTCAAAAAAGTTTTTTAGCTGAAAATAATTTAGTAAAAACAAAAAATAAAGGCATTTTTGGCCAACATAAATGATTTTCAAAAGCGCATTATTAGCTTATAGAAAAGCATAAAGTTGTGTTTTATTTAATTTAAAAGATCTGAATATACAAAACATTTTAATATCATTGAAGAGGTAAAATGTTTATTCAGGAAAGTGACGAACATAAATTTGATATTAAATACTAGTTTTAAATGCTCAAGTTATGTTAAAATAATTTCAAATTAAATACTAATGCAACTGTCAGCAATTATTAGAATTGCACGCCAATTGCTCCTTCAGCTGCTAGGCATTTGAACTCGCTGAATTTTCTACTGGGTCTCTGGGCAACAACATTGTTGTGCAGTGAAATGTTAACATGTGGCTGCGCACCAGCATTCATGTGGGCTCCGCTTATTTGTACTTTAACTATATGAATAACCAACCGTACACATACATACGCATACATATATTTATAAATATTATGAATAATATAAACTTAATGACTTGACACTTTTTTGTGTGTCTGTGAACTTGATATATATGCACACATACTTCCACACGCTTGTGTGTGTGTGTGTTCGACTTAATATATAAAAATAATAATATTCACAGTTCTTATATGGAAAATTACACGAGCGCACACACATACGCTCGTTTAGCAATAGACAGCGGTATGTTAACATCTTCATTGTTGCGAGAGAAGTAAATTGAATGAAGAAACAGAATATTTGCTAATTCATGACAACCCTGGCAGACGGCAACCCTTTCGACGACTGACTCCCTTGACTCTAGTCAATGCGACGACGTTACGTCCTTTGTCTACTTTATAATGATAACATTTTCATGTTTTACAATGCTGTAATTTTTTAATGCGCTCAATATGAGTCCCACAACAGCTACACACACACACCCATCCACACATATAAAAGTAGACAATACACACACATAAGGCAGCTCACATGGTTTTTATATACTTAGCAGTTTTTGTAGCGCGATGTTGCGTTGTTTTTATGCTGTCAGTTGAGCGTTTTTAATGTGTCACGGTTCATTCATTAATTTTAAGTAGTTTTCAAAACTATTAAGCTGTGCGAACAATCTCTCATTGTGGTTACCAGATTTTGTTGTGCCGAGTGGGTGGCATGGGATGAAAAGGGCGTCGCTTTGCTGGCCGAGTTCAAGGCATTGCTTGCCTTTCAATTAACAATTTTGTACGCGACTTAAATGCATTATTAAAGAGCTCAATCAACGTTTCCGGAAACGGAAGTGAACTGCGAGTAAAGTTGTGTTTTTTTTTTCTCTACTGCTTTCTATTTTTTATTCGTATTCCTTCCGTTTATTGCAAAACCCTTCGCACGTTTTGATGGGGTTGGGGAGGCAGAGTTGTGCCTCACTGCAGCAGCATGATGCGGCATTTACTCCCGCGTTTAGTTTGCCTTTGTTTGAGGCCAGCAAAGTTAGCGCATTTCATTTATTCATGTTTTCTTGGACCATCTCCTGTTCACCAGCTACCAGCTACTGTGCGTCCTTGGCTCTTTTCCATTACGTTTTTTTGCCAGCACTTCGCGTCGCCAAGTCCGCTGCTAAATGTAATTTTCCGTTGTTAAATCCTGTTTTTCAAAACTTGTTTCCAAAGTGCAAAGGAAGTCAACTTGAGCGCAACAAGCACACAAAAAAAAAGAGAGAGAAAACAAACTCTGCTTCAGAAAAAATGTGAAAGAAAACAAAAATGTATGACAACACCAACAACAGTGAAAAAATGGAAAATGTCTCCGCTTGAAATGAAATAAATAACTTGGCACTCATCAAAGTGAATGCGCTACCCCCGCAAAAGAAAAGTTGTGGACTAAGCAACTGTAGGTCATACAATGGTCGACCATAGAAAATCCAGTTGTCGTTTCAACATCTCAACGTTAGTTTCACCACGCCGAGAATTTAATCTATAAACTGACAAACAAAGCACGCCAGACAACAACAATTATGTGCCGGGGCTGACAGGCACCGGAGCTCTGAATTCTGTCCTGGAAGCGGAAATGTGTAGCATTTCTTATGAACTCGCTTAGGGAGCAGACATAATGCATAAGTTATTAAGGAAGCGGCGACAATGAAGGTAATGAACCCATGAACCTTGAGTAGTTCCACCATCTTAAGTATATTATTTTAGACCTTTTCTTTCAAGTGTCGATTCTTTTCGCTTGAAACAGCAACTATTTAATTAACATATATTTCATCAGATCTTTATCTAATTTTCTGTCAATTTTCCTATTTTTCGTCTGGTTACCCATATACAAGTATTACCCATAGATTCAATTGCCTTTTGCAATCTCAACCAACGACCTTTTATTTTAATTACAGTAATTTGATGCAGTGCAACTTGATTCAAAAATCGAGTCCCTTTCACAATTAGAACTCGAGTTTATTATAAACATCCTTGGAACGCCCAACTAATTACAACTTCTTATGTCCCCGAACACATTTACTTTAATTAAGTTATGTCCTGGCTTTGTCCCCCCCACAGTTCATAGCTTAGTTCAAAATGACAAATGCCCCTGCGAACGCCTACCAAAAAAGTTTACAGCATTTCGAGCAGGTCATAGTTTTTATTTGGGGATTCACTCTCTGCCCTTGTGTTTCCCCTGGTTCCCTTTGGGGTGTCCCTTTTTTGTACACTTGCCGGCAAAACAAATTTACGGCATTGTTTTAGTTGTTCTCGTTATTGTTGTTGGTCATAGTTTTGTTCTTGTTGTTGTTGTGGTTGTTGTTGCTGTTGTTGTTGTTGTTGGCATGGTGCACACATTTCAAATGTACATAATAATTCACACGCTCTTTCGCTCCCTTGCTTACCACAAAACGGGAGGGGGCAAGAAAGGGAGGCAACGCACAAATCTACGCCAAAAGTAAAGTCATAAGAAAATGCATAAAACATGCCAGCGACGACGGCAACGACGACGACGTCAACGTCGCCAACACTTCAGCTGCCAGCAGGCAAAAACTTTTCCCATCATCAACCACAAACAAAAGCCAACAATAGAAGGCAAAGGGACAGCAGCATCAGCCAACAACCGACCGGCCGACCAACCAAAAACAAAAATACGAACACACAAAAAAAAAAATACAATACAATACCAAGTAGAGTCCGAACCCAAAAACCGCCCCTCGAGCCAGTTGGTAAACATAAATTGCTGCAGGGCAGCAGCAGCAGCAGCAACACCATCAGAAGCACTGAGAGCAGCAGCAGCAGCAGCAGTACAAACCGTGGCAGCGTAGGCAATCCTGTGATACAAGGACCTCGCTAAGCCACAACAACTTTGCAGCAATTAAGCTTTGGTCTGCCATTGGGCGGGTGGAGCACAGAGCACTGAGAAACAAGAACCGAGTACTGAGAACAGAGAACTGAGAACTGAGAAGAGCAAATAATTTTTAATTGTGCTGCACAATGCTGTAAAATTAATTCATCTTTTTCACACTCAAATAAATTGCTGTTGACGCGACGCCAACGCTGACAATAACAACACAACGCAACTAGAACAACAAGAGCGGAAGTTGTTGTCGCCGCCGTCGTCTGCTGAAGAGCGTAAATAATTACTTTTTCTTTGTGCTGTTGCCAAAACAGTTGCAATTGCTTTTGGCTTGCACTGACCTCCCTCTTCATCGCCATCTGGCTCGCCCTCTCAACTTGTCTCCGCTGTGTCAGTTGCTGAAGCAGCAGCAGAAGCAGCAGCAACAGCAGCGGCGACAGCTTGTAACTGCAATCGTGGCATACATTGCGCATACGTAACGCGGGTTTGCCCTGCAATTTGTTTAATATATTTACGCCCATTGCTTGTTGCCAGCAAGTTGCATAACACGGTACAAAAAACAAACAAACAAACATCGCCGTATACAATTTATATTAAATTATGCGTAAATTAGTCACACACACACACGTACAAACACACGCACACAGCCACGCAACAAAAAAGTGCTGCAAAAAGTGTAGCATACTTTTCTGCTGCGCTCAAAGTGTTGGCACATGACAAACACTCACAAGTTTTTCTGCTCACTTGCTATGTGTGAAGCTGTAGTTGCTTGTAGCTAAATGCGGGTGACTGAGTTCTTTGACTTGTTTTTGTATTTGTTTTATTCGCACGCCAAGTGCCTCAGGGTGCTTCTGATTTTCTTGTAATTTACGCTAATTTCTTGTGCACCGAACATAAAATGCAGACACTTCTTTTGTGCATTTTAGTTTGCAACAAGCTTAAGAAACATTTTGAACCAAAAAAACGTATACAAAATAACTTTGACGCTGTAAATATTTTCAAAACATTCCATTCATTTGCTGTTTAATGTGTAATTAAATGCCTGCCCACATTTGATATTTACGCTCTTTAAGCTGCCAAGAGCAACCTGTCAGGCTTTGAACGCCAACACCCGAGCAGCTAATTCTTGCACTTAGCTTTGATAACGGATTTGCACAAGGCACGTGGCTGGATTTAAAGGCCCGCGGTCGACTTTCATTTATTTTGTATTATTTTAATCAAAATTAAGACGACAAATAGAGCGATATAAATAAAATACTTTTGGATTCACTAATAATGATTCTGATTATATGCTTCCGTATTTGATTTATAAACCCTTTGGCGGTCATAGCAACATGAAGCTGTCGCCGCCATTCAGTTCTCTACATTGGCACAACTTCATTTTAAATCAATAACCGGCAAAATCAAAGCTAAAGTCAAATGCTTGGAACTCTGTTCTTGACAAGTTTTGTTATTGATTTACAACTCTCGCAATTTCCTTAGAATTCTGATGGCTACATCAATACGGTTCGCAGAGTTAGACAAGAATTTAACCGATAACTTGAACAACAAACTCAAGAAACTTTCTTACTTAAATAGTTGCCTAGTCTTTACCTGCAAAACTTTCTATGCAAGTACTCACCAACACACATATAGACACACACACACACACACATACATATGCATAGTGCCAATATTTGCACTCTCATTAAACAGCGTTGTGGGGTCCCCGCAGAAGCCCGCTGAATTTATGGCAACCCCGAGTGCAAGCTGTATGCATCCATAATTAACTTGTTGTACTCTTCGCTGTATGCCCCCCATATACAGGTGCATGAAAAGCGAGCAGGTATTTAGCAGCAGGCGAGACATTTATTGGTAGTTGCATCCCGCGAATGTTGATGGCCCTGGGACCTCAGCCAACACACACAAAACCAAACAGACTAGCACCGAACAGAACAGAGCTGAACTGAACAGAACAGAACAAGTCAGTAAGAAGCGTTGCACTTTAATTTATGAATGGAACACGTGGGAGCCGGCAATGTTATGCAAATACTCGTGTGTGGGAGCAATGGGCGCAATGGCAATGGCAAAACGCATATAGCGTAGGCCATTTTTAATTTGCACACATTGTGAATGAGAGGGAGCCTGAGGTCTGGGTCTGGGTTTCTGAGGTCTGAGGTCGGATGTCTGGGGGGGTCTAGGGGATCTGGCTATTGGCACAAATGTGAAAATTATGTGAATGCGAATGTGAATGAAATTTGTTAGCAGCCGCTTGACAAAGCGACGTTGTCAAAAGGCAACCTCGTCTGGCGAACCCTAACGACGCGACGTCTGACGACGAGCCCCAACTAACTTTGCTATTGCTGGGTGCAGTCGCTTGCACGTGAGCGACAACAAATGTCGAGAGCGAAATAAACAACAACAAAAATTAAACGACAATGAAACGCTTGAAATGTCTGTGACCTTTGCCGGAGCCAAGAGCTAAGAGCTTGGTAAAAAGGGACGACTAGTAGTATTTAGCTCGTAACTTCATCATCACGGCATCAAAGTTGCACGTTTCTTACACTCCGGGCCAGGCGGCAGACTCCCCAGAGAATTTCGACAACAATTGTTATTAACCAGACGCATTAAACAAATGAATAAAGTGAATTAAACGAGTGCAATAAAAATGCTTGTTCGCATGTGAATCGTGCTTCACATGTCATACATTAATTTGTCCCTAAGCCGATGACAACTGAAATTTAATGACAGACGAGAGGCAATTGTATCATGTCAATGCGCAATCTGTAAACAATACATTTTGCAATGTTTTAAAGATGTTACAATTTATAATCAATTCCTTTAATGACAGGCAGTCCAACAAAGCTTAGCGCATTTATTGCAAACAAATTATGGTTTGTTTTCATATCGAATTCAACAATTTCACTTTTTATGACAACTAATAAATATGTATGTATGCTAGCCAAACTAGTCAAAATGACATTGACCCACAATATGGATACCGAATTTTTTATTAACCAGACTTAAATGAAATATGGAACATTTTCACACATGCCAGCCAGCTAGCCAGCGCCCTTTCAATGTAAAAGTTCAACTAATACTGATTTATTTATACTTTATTTATGTAATAGCATAAATGCTATCGCTGGCAAACAATGGCCAAAAAGCTGACAAGGACGACGGCAGCGAAGGGAGCGAACCATTCGCGCAAATGGTCATTTATAACGATTGTCCGTAGACTATATAGACCTTGGTCCTGGCGTTACATAATAATAAAATAGACAAAGCTTAAGGCGGATTGAGAACGTCGACAACGTCGACGACGACGACGCCGACGACGACATCCTTTTCACTTTTCATGTTGCATCATTTAATATGCGGCACATTTAAACGCTTTATCTCAAGCGGCCATTGTAAGGGCATCGAGTATTTATCATCAATCAACGCACGGCCTGCTACACACACTCACACTCGCACACAGTTGAAGAAAAAAATTACTTATATTGATACTGACAGAGGCACATACACAAACATATACATATATATGCGTATGCGAATATGTATATTACATACGCACATGGCCATTTATGACTTTTGCTGACGTTCAACGGCTGCCCATCTTCAGATTCAAATAAACTGAACTCGAAACAGGACTACAGAACAGTACTCTATATGTATATATATCTCGTTCTCTGTTTCTCGGTTTCTGTTTCAGCTTACGATCTCGGCCCTCGTTTCATCTCCCGTTTTGCTCTTTAGTCCTCTCTTGTCTCTGCTTTATCCCTGCCTCTGTTGATTGATGAATCGCACATGTAAATTAATTTGCTGCCGTTTTCTTAATTTCTTTTTGCTTGTCAGGCTTATTTGGGGGCCGATTCTGTGACGTTCTCGTCTCATTGTCAGTTGCCGACATTTGTAAGCCGCTTAATTGCTTTATTTCTCTGCCTTTGACTGCTCGTTCTATAGCCTTGCCTTTGCTTGCCTTTGCTCTCAATATCGCTGCTGCTGATGCTGCTGCTGTTGAAGCTGCTCCTGCAACTGCTGCTTCTTACAAATTCGTCTCAATTGCCTTTTTCTGGGAAATTCTGTTCTAATTCTATTTGGCAAGGGAATCGCAAAAGAATTGTGCGAACTTTTGGCCAATGCGATTTGCTACGCTGATATCAAAAGCATCAAGTGGGAGTATTCACTACTCAAATGCGTTCCACAGTAAACAGTTTAACGTTGCAACTAAAGTCAGGCAACGACTTTACGTTATTTTCACCTTAAATGTGAAAGGTGAAAGTAACAAATAAATTTTAATACACAAGCAATTCTTTCATTGAATAATAATGTTTATTTCTATTTAATATATTTGGAACATATTTTTACTATCACAACATTCTTCAGAATACATTTTTTCGATTTAACATTATCTTCCATTATGTATAATATCTAAAAATTAAATCTAATAATATTCATTTAATATTAATTTTATATTTCATATTCAAGATCATCCCAGTAGTCAATTGAAGACTTATCATATTTACTTTTTATTAAAAATTATTATTTATTTGAATATTATAGAGCAGTAGAGTGTCGCATCTTTCCATTTCTATTAATGTTCTCTTGTTATTTATATGTTGGCCGTCTTTGATATATTTAAAAGCATTTGCCGCCACGCAGCACAATTGTGAAAGAATGCGGCAACAAACACATCAGATGCGTGTGTTGGGCTTAACGATAAGTATCTATATATGTGAATGTGTGTGTATGTTGGTTTGCATGTGTAGGGGTGTTTATAGCTGCCTAACCAACGCAAGAAGCATATATGTATATACCAGAGTATGCTACATTGAAGTTAATATGATTTACATTTACAATTGGTTGTGCTGTCAAACGGGCTCAAATAACAACTGCCATTAAAGATCAATCAAAAGCGTTTATCCTTGATTATTTGTCATTATCCTTTTTGTACAAACCGCAGCAACAACTGCTGCCTTAATCTCGGCATTAAAGCCGAGCTATTGCCATTGCCATTGTTACTGCCTCTTGGATGTAGGAGAAAAAAAGAGAGCGGGAGAAAGAGGAGACCATCGAAATGGTCCTTTATTTATTCTGCACATTTCAAATGCGCCAGCCACACGCGCGTGATAAATGACATTAATCCGCCATGTTCAGCGATTCCAAGTGGCAAAACGAACACACACACACACATAGAGAAAAAGAGAAAAGGGCAGAGTATCCAATCAGGCAACAGAGACTGCCCACTGGCCTAGGCCTATTATCCAACCGTTTTGTGTTGCTGTTGCTGTTCCTCCTACTCTTTATGCCTTTGTGTTGTTGTCCTTTTAACCTTTTATGCCCCAAACTGTTTTTGTTTTGTTAATAGTCGAACTCGAAAGTCTGCACAACTGATAAGACAAGTGGCTTTGATGCTTTAATATATAGACACAGGTATGCCGAGCAGTCAGTCTCGCAGCCAGTTGGCTATTAATATTCATTAGAGGCCCTTTCGCTGGCCGGCGTTTCATATGCGCCCTAAAATGCAGACAACAACAGAATTTCGTTTCATTCCTCAAAACGATTTCACACCGAAAAAGTCCAATTGCATAAATTATTAATTGGAATTACAGGAAATCTTAAATATTTATTTTATTTATATTGTATATTTTAGATTTTTGTCAAAAAAAAAAAAAAGAAGTTTAGAACATTCGTCTCATTTGTTGCGAAATTTTGGTATACAATATCATCGTATATCGTATAAATTGATTTCTCATAAACCGGTTCAGTTGGCAGACAAGCCAAGCCCTCCATACCATGTGCACCTTTCCTTCCGTCTTTTTTGCTGGCAAGCTTTACACGCTCCGCCGTTTCGCCTTTTGACGACTTTGTCCTCGACTTGGCAATCATTAATTTATCAATCTTCTGGCGCCTTGGGAGCGCATGAAAATTTTCAGCTGCCAAGCTCACAGCTTTTTTATGTGCTTTTTTATTATGATTATTTCTTTCTTTCGCATTTCGCTTTTCAGGCAAAAACAAAAATCACATAACATACGACCCGTGGTTATAATGTGCGTGGATCGCACGCCTCTCCGGCATTTAGCTCTGGGACTGCGGGGTTGGATGTGTATTCTTTTTTCGAATTTCGGGGCTGGGTTCTGTGGGCGCTTGTTGCTGACTGACAAAATAAAGTCAAAAATCAAATGTTTTTGATATCGACTTTGACAGCTTCATGACAGCGCTCAATAAATTTTGATAACGCGGCTAAAAGAGTCGGCGACGGGCATCAAGGAATTGCAAAAGGTAAGGAAGAAATCCGAAATCAGAAATCACAGTCGCTTGCTGCCTGTCTGTCTTGACTTTTCCCTCCTAGTCTCTCTACATACATATGTATTCTGCACTCACACTCGGAGCTCAGCCACAGATGAGAGACACGAGGCACATAAAAAAGCAAAACAAACTTTCACAACGAACACAAAAAAAAAATGTTGCTGACAGCTCAGCTCAACTGAATTGAGCTCAGTACGGTTTAGAATTGGTTGAGTGTGCGCTTTGTGTGTGTGTGTTTAAGCGTGTGCGAACGTTGGTTTGTGTAACATAAGCCTTTAGGTGTTTATGGCGCACAACAACGCGTAATTGCTTAGCGGCAAATGCCACTGAATAATAAACAAACCAGTCGAAGAGACACACACACTGACACACACAGTACCAACAGTTGGGCAAGATGGATGCTTGGGTGGCCAATACGCAAAGTGTTTGTTGTTTATGAGCAATTAATATGCTTGCATTGCTTCCCCAAAACCAAACAAGGCCAAACATAATGAATGTCTGTTGGGCGACAAAGCGCGGTTTGCCAGCCGATAAGCACTCTGTGATCAATTATGGTCTAATGATAGCGCATCTTGTCCAAATGCAATTTCCTTAGCATAATTATGCATAGAACTGACGACTAATTCAATCCAGTGTAATACATTTAAACCAAAAATAGATCAACATAATATGTTTTGAATTTGCATCATTGTTTCGTATTCAATTACGCATGAAATGTTTTAAATTAACAAATATTTAAAATGTTTAAATGATTTCAGTTAAATTTATTTTATTGACTATTCGCATGCGTTCTGCCACAGCTAATCATAAGTTTCGTTTCTCCCCGCACAAACAAACAACAACAACAACAAAAGCACAGCAACAAAAACCGAAAAGCAATCATATGCCAGACATCAAAATGAAATCCAAACATTAAGCCAAAGTGCGCGTAATTTTATTTATTTATTGATAATTTGCAGCTCTGTCATACACACTCGAACACACAGACACACACAGACACATTGACGAGCACATATTTTATATTTACCATCACAACCACAAACAATTTTTACGCGTATTTAGGCGCTTTGGGGGCTTCAGCTGCGGATTTGTTGTTGGTCGATTGGCATATTTTATGCCATCGAGTGGCACAAATAATAAAAAGTGTGATTTAACTTTGATGGATGACAAATGCGAGTCTGCCTTTTGATCAGGCTGATAATGCTGACACAGGCAGATGCTCAGCGGATCCCACGTTTTGTCCCTTTCCACAGGCCCACCCACAAAATTTGTCTATCAAAGAAAATTACGTTGGCAAAAAAGACGAAAACGTTTATTCATTGCATTTAATGAAATTTTTGTTTGATTGAGTTCTGTCGTTCGCTCTTGCTCTAGCTCTCCCTCTCTCTGTTTTTCGTTGACTCTTTACTCGTTCCATTGCCAACATTACGTATACGTAATATGTGCAAACGTAATATAATAGCTGTTGAAAACATATTTATGCATAAATAGCTGCACGTAGAATGTGTTAGCACTACGGATGCCAATTTGTTTATAAGTGCATGTCAAATTTGATCGCTTACAAATGCTGAATATGTTATCTACCCTCCAAGTACTCGCTCATACTCTGACACAAAAGATTCTCCTCCCAAACTCACATAGTATTTATGAATAATGTGCCAAAAATGTCTATATGTCTAAGTATATGTATTTCTATTTATTTTAGTCACAAATGGCAGCACGTCGTGTGAGTATTATTCACCTTAAACGCAGCTTTTAACACACTTTGCAATACGCTACACTTGCAAAGAGCTGGTCTTGAAAAAGACTTCGTAAGACAAATGTTCTGAACTATAAACTATTTATTTTCTGTTTAAATATGTATCACTTCGTTATTTATACATAACTTTTTAATTCTTTCGAGGTGTCTTTCGCAATACTTTCATCTCTACTTTTTATATTTGTTTATAATTTTCAAAATTATCAAGTTCTTTTTAAAATTGAAAATTGTATTAATATCTAACTTCACTTCACAACTTCTATTTTTATTATAAAATGTGTTTTTTTTCTTTTATGATGATGTATTTCATTAGGAATACAATCCAAAACTCAACCTACTGCAAAACATAGCGCAATAAATCTTCTAGCTAGCCTAAATGCTTCCCGGACTCCAGACCCCAATTGCTCTGTTGCTATGTTGCTATGTTGCTCTGTTATGTGCGCCTCACTTCGCGCTCTCATGACATAGGATAATAGTAGTAACAGCAACAGCATCATCAACAACAACAACAAACGCACACATTACGCAAAGGAAATTATTTTTTTACCTTTACCTTTACCTTTGGTGATGCTTTCGCATTTTTCTTCATGCCGCTTAAAATGTAAAACACGTTGAAAGAGTTGACAACTCGAATGCTGGCAAACTCCAAGGCTTCATCAGCTTGCCTCCCAGAAAGCAGCTCACAAATACGGCCAAGTCATTTATATGCAAGTCAAGCGTTTGCCAAACTTTATGTGAAAAATTGATGCCAGCTACAAAGCAGCAGCAGGAGCAGCAGCAGCAGCAGAAGCAGAAGCACAAGAAGTGGCAGTAACAGCAACACAGCACGATGATGATGATGATGAGAAGCAAAGCCCTAACTGGGAGGCACCGGAATGAGAGGCAGAAAAGTGACGACAACATGCACGTGCATGCATTTAAAAAAGTACCATGTGCCGTGTGCGTTTTAATTTTCCCCAAATAGCTAAACATAATTTATAAAACATACTTCTGTCAGCCCAAAGCGCAAAAAAAAAGCGGATGGGAGTGTAAGAATAAAAAAGAGGAAAGAATATGTAGATAGGGTTACAATGGGCCACTTTTCACAGGGCACATACAAACACCCACACTTCCACACCTACACACATACTTATGCAGAAACCTACAAAGCAGAAGTGTGGGGCAATTACACGTGCTGAAACAAAATGCCGGTGACAAAACTGACGCCCCATTAAGCTTGCCGAAACATTTATGACCCCGAGGGTGTCATGATGACACGAGACAGACACTGAGCCCTTTGGTTGCGATTAGCTGCTTGTGTGTTCAACTCGTAATTTCCCCCACTGACACAAAAAAAAAAAACATTTTCACATCTTCTCTGTCAACTAGAGAGCTCGTATTGTTGTGACATTATATCATTATTTTTTTTTAAATTCAAGTCAAGCAGAAATCTACTAGATAACTGTAGTCCACCAAATACAGCTCAAAGTAATGCAATTGCATTGGTACTTGAAGTATGCTCATCACTTTGTCTGCTGCAGACACATAAAACTTCACAAGCCCGAAGTGAAGAGTCACATTGAGTGAAGGCTTTTAATTCAGCACATATTTAAAAAGCCAGAGCTCAGGGGAAGTGGCCGAGCGATGGGTCCGAGCATACGGTAAATTTTGACACATCATTTGACACCGAGTGTCAGGCCTTGCGCCCGAGATGAAAATGAAAAGTTGCCCATCCTATCGCAGTGTGAAGAGCCCGGCAAAAGGTGTAAAAGGCGTAACTTATAATAAACATGGCAGCCAGCAGGCGGCAGACAGTAAATGGTAGACGGCAGGCAACAGCAGGCATCAGGCAGTAGGCGGCAGGCAACTGAACTGAAGCTGCTACCCATCAACGGACCGATGAGCCTTGATAAGTAGTATCCTGGCCAGCGGCAACATTTTGGGTCAGTGCCAAAGTTTCACCGTTCAAAGTTTCACCAGCCCCGGTTTTGTACTCAGAGCAAAATTACATTTTATAAATAGCTGCAGTTACTGGGCGCTCTGGGTTTATTTTTGACCTGAAATTTTACAAGCTGTAAATTTCTGATGAGCAGTAGTAGCAGCAGCAACAGCATCACAAGCACAAGCAAAAGCAAAAGTCGTAGTCGTAGTAGCAGCAACACCTAATGAATATTTCGCTGGGCTTACACAGTTTTCTATGCATTTAGCTAAAAAATAATTAAATTGCTTTGTCGCCGCCGTCATTTTAAAGTCCATTTCGCTCTCGGAGAGTTGGCCTTTTTAAACAATTTAATTACATTAAATAATTACAACATTTAGTTTGTAATGAATTTTAATCAAATTACTTATGCCATTTTATGCTAATAACTATATGCAACAATATATGAAACTCATTTCATCTAAGCACAAGTGTTGCAACTAAGGTAATGAACACTACAGATAGTAAGTAAATTATAGTTATTTATGTAAATATGTAGTTGTTCATCTCAAAGTTCAAATGTTATATTCCGTATTGTCAACTACTCTCCATTGAGTTTTTCAACTATGTTCATTTGCTTAACAAATGTGACAACCGAAAATGCCAGCTTAGCCACCTTCAAATTATATACATATGTTTATCAAAAGTTATTTCAAATAAAAATATACCTACACTAATATTAGTGTTGAGACAGATGGGAAAAATGGATCCAGCCGTGAACGTAATATTTTTCTGAGCATTGTGCAAAAAGTGCCGCAAAGTCGATTTATAACGTGGAGTTGCATCGAGCCAGTTTGAATTAAAGATGGAGAATGCCAAAACATCGCAATCTGCGTCAATTAGAGTGCAAGTGTAGCAGAATGGAAATGTCTGACAGGTGAGAGCGCAAAGATAGAAAACTGAGGAAATTCCAGATGTTAAATTGGCAAAGAACATTATGTTAATCATAGTGAGGCCAAAGAGTAAGCCAACCAATAGGAATTGTATGAAAATAGTAGCAGAAAAAAATGGTCTTAAAGTATCGCAGATGCTAGAGAAATAAAAAATAAGTTAATTAACTAATTAAAAATTAACTCGTTTTTGTCATTACTCCAATATTTGCTTGTGATCAATAATACATTCCTTGAGGTCCTCGTAGTTTTGTTCCTCACTTCTGTTGGGATCAGTGCGTAGATTTTGAACACGATTCTTGAGCAAATCCAGATTTGAGCGTATGATTATGCCAAAGATTAAAGGATAACAGTCATTTACTTGATTGTACATTATTCCTGATCCCATGAAAAGTATTTCAAATCCAGTCGCGATATAAAAATACAATGTACTGGCTCTCCAGTCAAATACGGGATTATATATACGCCAAGGTGTTTGTCCCCTTAAGACCGCTGTGAGTACAGTCAATGATCCAAATGAAACGTAGCTTCCCAAGAACAAAAGATAGGCAAGATTGCATAATTTAGCAGTACGATGAACTGCCAATTGCTCTTCATCTTTTATCCATCGCTTGCTGATATTGGTCAGCTGTTCTTTGACTGCAAGAAAACGCCAAGCATTAAGTGCAGCTAAAACAGCCTTCATGAAGGCTCCTGGGCTATTGATACCAGCCTGTAAAGAAGTGAACAACTCGCCAGGAGTAAAAGTGCTAAATTCCGTAATATAAGTTATGGACAAGCCAATGGGTAAATACAAGGCACATGATAGTAAGAAATATTTCACAAATTTGTACATTCCACAATAAGAATATCGGCTGTTCTTCGATGGCGTAAGCCAACCCATTGTAGTCATGCCGCGTCTTAAGTACTCAACAGCATCCGTCATTTGCATGCGATCAGTGGAAGTGGGCTCCCTCAAGTAATTAAATGTTACTTTTTCACTTTTCATAATTATCTTATTTGCTGACTTAACTCGATTCAACTGTAAACAAGGCTCAACTGCTGATGACGATTCGATTGAGGGCTTTTTATATGCGAGCGCGTTGACAGCTGCAATTGCTTTCATGTCAGCTTTACCCTGTATTATTTTCATTACTTTAGAAAAGGTATATGCGACAGTTTATTGATATGAGTGACTTCCGACTCAGGGCAATTTATTTCGGTTGCAAAATGAAAAAAGTTTTTGTTTTTGCATATTTACAACACGATATAGTAAAATTATTTGCTAAGTTTCAATCGAGCAGATCCGATGTGTGCATTTTTGCTGGCAAGTGCATATAATTACAGATTATATAGCTGTTATTACTAAGACTTTTCAATTAAGGAAAAATAAACTGAACTTATTGGGAAAATAGTCATCAGTTTGCACATGTAAACGTAATGTCAGCGTAACCTTATGTTCACACCTTATTCACTTAAAGGTCAACCAATATATATTTATATTTTAACTCTAAATGTTACTCTTACTTTAAAAAAAAAAAAACCAAATATCAATAAAATATTAGTATGATGTTTCAACATTTAAATATATTTTTAATACAAGAGATTTCAACGTTATTATCAGTTACATTTTAGCACTGTAATTTCTAGCAACTTGGCTTTATACATATATATATTTCGTATAACATTTTGAACTAATCAATTTTTAAGGGCAATTCAGCTTGGCAGCAACTTGTACACCATTTTTTATGAACTGTTGCATACTTTACGAGACTGCTCCCTGCTGCTTCAACTTCTGCTGCTGCTTCAGTGGTTGCTGCTGCTGCTGCTGTTGTTGTTGTTGTTGTTGTTATTCTTGTTGCTGCTGTTTCAGGTTACCAGGTGTAGAGCTATCCATTGCCCAAAAACTCTGTCCAGCATGTTGTTCATATATCAAAAAAAGGAAAGTTATTCAAAGCCGCGCGCAGCAGCACGCTGGCGTTCACATGGCCAACGTTTTGATTTATTTAAAGTAAGCAAAAGTTATGCCAAAAACGCCATAAGAATGGTAAATTATGCATGTGCGCGTCCCGTACGAAGTCCAATACTCTGTTACACATGTATGTGTATGTGGGCATGGGCGTGGCATACACCAGGGAAATAAGCAAAGTTATACGCAGACAAAGTATAGCTCGCAAAAAAAAATTGATTAATGCACTGGACATATCATTTAATTAAGCCGCAACCGCAAACGGCAAGAGCAACGCAGCGCACTTCAACTGGTTTGAGTTGAGACGAGTTGAGTTGAGTTGAGTTGAGTTGAGGAGGACATCATCATTAATACGTTGACCCACTTGGCTCATTCAGTGGCGCCTCAAGGTATGCGCAGTGCACACATTTTAACGGCCACTGGCAAAACAAGCGACACATCGCATCGTTGTTATTAGCGCTAAGTTGCCATCAATTTAAGCAAACTAATCTGCTGACGAGGCTGCCAGCAACCAGCCAGCCGATGTTGCTGATGCCAATGCTGCTACTGATGTTGCTGCTGCTGCTGCTGCTGCTGATGATGTGTTGCTACTGCTGTGGCAAGCATAACATAAACATGTATTTGCACAGGTAGGCAACAAGCCAACACTGGCCAACAAGCAAGCAGGTCAGCCAGCATGAATGTCAACAGCGGACAGCTTTCAAAATGAAGCTGCCACATCACTGAGAGAAATAGACATACACACACACACCCACAGAGAGAAAGAGAAACACAGACAGATGTGGACGAAGAGACAGTCTGACCGCCAAAACAGCGAACGTGCGAGTTGTGGGCGGTCGCCTTGTTTCATATGGAAAAGTGGCGAGGTCACCGCGTAACGGGATGCCGAAATTAACCCACAAGTGCAGCGGCCGCAACAGCAGCCGGGAAATCATTTCTGGGCATTGTAAATTGCCAGGCAGAACATCATGGCCCCAAACAACATAGCAACGCAGAAGCACAGCAAAAGCAATAGCAACAAGAACAGCAACAGCCAAACAACAAACCAGGAACAAGCATCGTCATTCTGGGTAGCGCATTTAAGTTGATCCAATGACATCAAATTGACATTTTATGCGCCAATTTTAAAACGGCGCCACGGCTACAGAGAAACTCTAATTATGTGGCCAGGGACGCGCAAACAGTTTAGTCAGTCACCAGCAGCTTCAACACCGACAACTAGAAATTGCCATTTGCGTTGCTCCGAAAAACAGCACAAATTGAAAGGCATCGTAGCTTTTCAGGTTTGACTTCCATGCGCTCGCTGTGTAAGCAAAGTTGATACATTTTAATACCCGTGTCAGGCACTGACATTCCCTCTTTGAATACTTTATGAGCTGACAGATGTCCGTTTCTTTTTTTTTCAGTCTAATTGCCAGTTACTAAAGTGGGCAACTTTATATTATCCGATTATTGATTGCAACTTGTATTAACATTGTAATTTATACCCCGCAAAGATTGTAAGAATGGGTATTTAAAATGTATAAGTTTCTAAAGCAGAAAACATCTCTAAACATTTAATTATTTATTATAGAGGAAATATAAAAGCATACTCCATATGTATTAGCTAATCAAGATTAAAGTAAAGTTTTATTAATCTAATACCTTCATGGAGAATTCAGTAGCTGTCTTCTAAGTTGGAATAAGAATTACCTACTTTTATAAAGTCAAACTATTAAGTCAAAGACTATTTAAGACATTTTCTACAGTTCAACTTAGGTAATGTCTTTAACAAATATTAATTCATTGAAATACGTTTATTGCATTCACTAGAGGACTCCAATTTGTTAGAAGTATTTTGATTAGTGATCATTAGACAATGCCCAGTGGCAGTTAAAGCGCAAATCTACGCATAATTAGAGCAGCTGGCAGCGGGGCACAGCTGGATTCAAGTTCAGCATCATTAGCCAACAGTAAAAAGGACCAACTATTATTATGGCATTAATTTGTGGGCCACAAACGGAACAAAATAGCAGTAGTAAGTAAGAACAGCAACAGCAACGGCTACATGACAAGCAACAATTGCAAAAGCAAAAGAAAATTAAAAGCAACTTTCCCAAGCGACTTGCTGGCAGCAATCTAATAACAACATGTTGCCCCCTCATGTGTACACATGTGAGCATAGTACATATATATATGTAGTGCATGTGTGTGTGTGTGTGTGTGTGTGTGTGTGCGTAATTACATGACACTTGACGCTAAGCAATTTGTTAGCAAAAACTGTCGCAACAATAAAAAAGAACTACCAGGGCAGCGAGAAAAACAGTCAAACAAAAGTCAGAATTAAATAAAACTTAATGACAGCGCGCAAGCAAAGACGACAACGAGAACGTCGAGAACGCCAAGAACGACGAGAACGGAAAAAAGTGGGAAAAGAAATGTTGCAGGAGCAGCAGGCAGGAACTGAGACAAACAGCCGGACAACTCCCAGTAGATGTCAAAAGGCACAGCTCAAATTGCAGGCCAAGCGACGACCTCCGACAACCTCTCCTCGCCAGAGCTTTGCCACCAACATCATCACCCTTGACATGCAGTGACTTAGCTATGCGTGCTATATGACCGGCCTACCCCAAGACGAAAGTCAAATAAGCTGACAACACAGACACAACTGTCAACAGTCGCGAACCCCCTGACGAAACCCCCAAGTGCCAAGCGAAGTCAACTACTTATTTAGGGGTGTTCCAAAAAACGACTGACAATGTTTGTCGACTTTCTTGCGTATACACATAGATAGTATGTGTAGTTCTTCTAGCTAATTGACAGTTTCCTTTCATGATGCTAAAATATTTATTAATTTTAACAAGTATTCCGGTGTAATGTTGCCGGCAGCGCTAATAAGACGGAGTTGTGTCAAACTTGTTAAACACATTTGCGCCTAAAAGTCGACAACACTTTTTTTGCTATTTTCCATATTGTTTGTATGCTTCACGAGCAAGCAAAATTTGTCGTCGTAGCTGACAGGCATTTCACACATACACTCACACACACGCACACACACAGACGTGGATGCAGGAGTAACAACCCATGCGAGAACCCATCTACCAACTATGCTGGGACTAATATTGTTTCACAGTTTTCACTTCAGTTCAGTTTTTGCAACGTCTTTTTTTTCATCCTGCTCATGACGTTGATGAGTTGTTGCTGTCTAAGTGTCAAGCGACGCGTCAAACTTTAAACTACACGCCAACACCCCAAATGAATTGTAGTTTAGCAATACGTGTATGTGCTTGAGTGTGT
Organism: Drosophila niveifrons; assembly: GCA_035046325.1. Classification (NCBI taxonomy): domain Eukaryota; kingdom Metazoa; phylum Arthropoda; class Insecta; order Diptera; family Drosophilidae; genus Drosophila; species Drosophila niveifrons. The sequence continues at coordinate 9,974,129 of JAWNOC010000046.1, read as the reverse complement.
GAGTGTTGATGTGTGTGTGTTGTTAGTGTGTGAAATGTTATCTGGGCGTGCTGTCGGCACATTAATTTTTCGCCCCATACTCGTGGCACTCAACTAATCTGGGATCTGCGCTTGCTTTGACAGCACTTCCGTCGAGGCAAAACCACTTGACTGATACAAAGGTGTCTGGCTTTGTCTAAGCAAATGCCAACAGCCAACAGCCAACAGACAGCAGCAACAGTAGGGCATGTCTAGACTTTGGCAGCCACTCCCGAGCAGCAAGTGACAATTCGTAAAAAAGCCTTACCCGAACTTACTGCAGACAGCTGCTCGACTCCCCATCTACACCAAAATGTGCCACACTATACACACTATATACTACGACACCCGACAGCTCAACACTCGTTGCTTGTCAACGCCCAAGTGATAGTAAAATGAAGTAGTACTCCATACTTCAAAGCAAGGGAGGCCACAATCAAGCACAATAAAGTTACGAAACCCAACAAACAGTCAAAAACCAGCATTTATCATACGCCCCCTTGTCAGTGTGTTAAGCAAAACCAATGCAATCCCTTTTTTGTTGTTATTCTCCATTTTCTATTCTTTTTCTTTTTTCCTTTTGTTTTTTTGGGTTGAAAGTGCATTTTGCAAATTGCAAAGTGATTGACAACAACACCAGGAACAAGCCCAACGCCTGCACTGACAGGAGGCCAGGCATCAACAACGACAACGACCACAATGCAGCAGCCTAAAAGCGTGCTACACTTAAGCTCAACTCAACTCAAGCGGCCACTTTGTTGTTTGCCCTTCTGGCCCTGCTGCTGCCTCTTCCCACTCCTCACAAATTCCCATGGACTCGTAGCAAGTTGAAACCTTTTGGCTTGCTGCTTGTTGCTGTGAGTGATTGCATTGAGATTAGGCGCGAGCTTCGGGCGAACCAAGTGCATGCAACAAAGTCCAAATATGTGATGCAGATAACGTTGCACTTTTGCAAATTTGTGCAGCTAGAGAAGTTGCTGCTCCTCCTTCTGCTGCTGCTGCCGCTTGTCAGACACAGACACAGGCCAGAGTCTCTGCACATATCTAGTGCAGGCACATCCACTGGCTCAGGTCCAGGCAGCAATGGCAAAAACTGCATTTGAGCTCGGCAGAATGCCTTCCATTCTGTTGTTGTCTTAATAATGCATTGACAAGGGGCATACAAATATCTATGCCTTGCAAGTAGTACTTCAACAGCGAGAGAAGATTCATCGGAAACGAAAGAAACAAGTCAGGTAAGGCAAGAAGATTTAACTAAACTTTAAGTTAATTAAATAAAATACAAATTATAGTTTAACATTATATTTCAATCGTTATAACTCATTTTAGGAATGAGTAAAGCGACAACAATGTCAAATATCTAGATGACAGTTCTATTAGTTGTACTAAAAGAATAATATAATATATAAAGTTCAAGATTTTAATATTAATATTATAACACTTATATTTTATGATTTCTCTTTTCCTATTATATATTCTATATTTGTTTGTTACAGTCTCCTCTGGATAGCAACTCTCATGCCAGCCCTCTGACATCCATGCAATAGGCCACAAAGGTGCATTGAACTGCAACTGCTCAGCTGAAGTTGAGAGCAGAGCCATTCAATTTGGTTTCCTGTACTTTAGTTCAGTTGAGTTGAGCCAAGCTGAGCTGAGCTCCAGTTACTGCTGGCCAACTGGGTCAACTGTAACTGCAGCTCTGTACCAATTTTAACCGAAAGCTTTCATCTTAAAGCCCCGGCAAAATATACTATAATCAAATATTTATTACACGGGCAGTGACGCGTAGGTTGGCAGTCAGTTAAGTGGTGAGGTAATGTTTGGATAATGAGTACTTTCACTTGGTCGCCGTTGCTTCCGTTTCCGTCGCACATGACGTATGGAACACAATATGACAAATGAGGCAACTTTTATTAAATTATTACACACATTATAGCCATCAGACAGTTTTCTTGAAGTACTCCAAGTGTGCACACTTTTGCTTTCAGTTTTTTTCGGTGGTTTTTTTTTTTTTTTTTTTGTAGTTGTTGGGGCAACTGTCATTGCACAGCAGTTGTCAAGGCTGTAACTGTAAGCTCTATATAAGTGCTGCGCTACTGTTTCTGTCTCACGTTGTCAAATGAAAAATGAACGCGACAATTATCGTAATTGGACCAACCAGGGCAGCCACAAGGCCAAAATCCGCATACCCTCCAAGCTACATAATGTGGGTGTAGGTATTAAAAAAGGGATGTTAAGATTGCGGAACGGGAGGAACGTTTCTCTCAGAAGGCTTATAAATTATATGTTTTAAAGCCCTAGCGCAAAACCAATTAACTAAATGCAAAGCAGTCAAGCGAGCACACTACCAACGATTTATAACTTTGTGATGATAGTGGACATGTATCAGTCGTCTGTCATCTAAAACATCAAAGCTAACCCAAAGTTTTAAGGCTTTACTTAAGCTGCAAACAACAACACAAAAAACCTTGCAAAAAACAAATGTTAGAAATTGCAATAAATTTGACATCTGCTAATGCATTATAAGTCGCGTAGTATTCGTTTTTTTTTTTTTTGTTGAGGTGACTTCGCCAGTGAAATAGAAAAACTCCCACGGCACTGTGGTCATAGCATTATATTGTTATTTTATGCACAGACTCTTTGCAGTGGGTTTGGATGTCGCCAAGCAGGGGCGTCAATAGTGGGTTTCGAAAGGGGAGCGTGGAAGGATAAAGGATGCAGTGAGAGCGAACTAAGCGACTAAGGCCATTTGCCAGCTAGAGATACGTTGCAAAAATGCATTTTGTGTTGCCATTAGATAGACCAAATTATTGGACAGAAGCAAGCTACGAAAAAACAAAAGCCCCAAAAGCAGCTATCCAACTTAAGGCAGGGTCTTAACGAATTGCAAATGTTCTAACAATATATGAAAATTAAAATAAAGAGTGCTTCAACCTACTTTTTTTTACTAATTTTTCTTCTTTAATTTTTCAGTACATTGTATATAACTAATTTCATTAATTATGTAGTTAAATGGAATCTTAACCTATTGATTAAAGATTCTCAACTTATACTATTTCCTTAAATTTTATTCTCACAGTCAAACTGCTCTGCCCTGGTTAGTGTATTAAAAGCCAAAAAATAAAATCCTTTTTGGTTGACTACTGTCAAGGTAGTAGTAGTCCAGTCTCAGTCTCTATCTCTGTTTCAGTTCCAGTCTTATTCTCAGCCACAGACTCAGTCGGAATCTCGCTTCTTGTTCTGGTTTTGGTCTCAGGCTGTGCAGCTGTTGCAAATTTTTATGGCACGCGGACACATTGTGGGCGTTTTTGGGGGTTGGAGAGGAATGCCACTAAAACGGCGACAACTTTGCCGTGGCATATAAAAGTAGCACAACACTAGCAGCAGCAGCAGCAGCAGCACTAGCAAGTACAGAAACAACAACAACTACAACTACAAGAATTGCCAGTTTAAAGCGCATATAACTTTAATGCGTTTACCTTTATGTCTAGCACTTTTACTACTCACCACAAGTACAACTACAACTACAACGACAGCTCCAACTACTATACAACAGGTACGTTTTTGTTGTTGCAACGAAATTCCATTTTGAGTTGGCAAGTGGTCGTCAGACATGACCACGCCCACACAACTTAATTGAAAAATTCTAGAGTTCCTCACTGGCATCATAATTGAAAATATTTTTGTGCTAAATTCTGTGGCTACTGCACTGCGAACCGAGCAGGATGAGCGAAGGCCAAAAAACCATGGACCATGGACCGAACCCTTAAACCCGAAGCTGTCGCCAGGCTATTCTATTGTGCTATAGCCACTGGACTTAAGAATTCTCGCTGGCCTCGGGACAATGACAGTTTGCCTTCAAACGAAGTTTCTATGAGTATGAGATGGAGGAACATTGGCTAGAGCTTCAAATGAAATCCAAGTAAAAATCCTAAAAGCGTTAAATATTTGTGATGCCACTGAGATTTTTCAGCATTTTGGCTGCCTTAGCGCTGCGAACGTAATGAAATATAATACAGCTGAAGGTCATCATCGATTTAATAAAAATTATTTGAAAAGTATAAAAAGGCTAGAGAAGATTTAATAGCAATTAAATGTTTGTTAAATAAATATCACTCTATGAATTAAACTAAAATCTGTTTCAATACGATACAAGATTGAATAAATAGCTATTGTGTGGAGAAATATTTCATAATACTCGCATATATTTTGAGACACGTCCATTTAAGCATCGCCTTCTTTTCGCTTTTGTCATCATCGATTTAATCAAAATTACTTGAAGAGTCTAAAAAGCTTAGAGAAATCTTGGTAGCAATTAAGTATAGTATTTGTTGAATATCTCTGTACTTTATGCATTAAGCAAAAGATAGTTGCAAATATGGTTAAATCTGTTTCAATACGATAAAAGATTGAATAAATAGCTATTGTGTGAAGAAATAACGCCTCACATAATTGCTCTCCATTTAAGCATCGTCTTCTTTTCGCTTTTGTTGCTTTTGGATATTTATGACTGGCGCACGACATCTAAAAACCAACTCGATGCCAGCACAGACAACCCGACCCGACCACAAACAAGTTTTAATGCACAACTTTTTAGATTTCCGTCATAATTTCTTTACCAGCCTGATAAAGATTGGTGCATATGTGTGTCTGTGAGTTTCAGAGCGCGCGTAGAGAAACGCCTCCATTACCACCATAAAGCATGAAGCATAAAGCATATACTTTAGCCAACAATAAACTCAACTTTATGCACTTTCAATCCCCCCAACTTGTATGCACAGATTTAACTGCCTTGCCTCCTTCAGCTGCTTTTCTCACTTCCCACTTCCTGCCTCTGCCTCTGTCTCTGTCTCTGTATCTTCTTCTTTGCCTCTCTAACTCTGACTCTTTAGTTACCCGTTGTCTTAGCCAAGTGCGCTAAGTCTACACTGCTAAGCAGTTCAGCACTTTGCATTGTAAATTCTGTTTATATAAAAAAAATATATCACAACATTTTTATAGCATTATTTAATAAAAAATAATTAAATACTAAATGATTCCGCTCGCTTTGAAATAAAATAAAATATATAATAAAATAAAATTGATAGTGTAGGCAATATTCAACATATTTGCTACACGAAAATCTTTGTGTCTTATGTCTGCATCTAATGGAGTTTCCTCTCTCACATTCTCTCTCACACAAACACACACACATGCAAAGTTTTTGGTTTTTCGTGACGATAAGAAGCAGAAAACGAGACGGCGGCTTCCTGCCAACGAAAATTTATGCATGCTACATAATTTTGGGCTCTATTACTTTTCGGTTGGGCAGTGGAAGTAAAACCAACCAAAAAAAAAAATGGCAGAGTATATAAATGAAAAGGGAACTTAGCGGCAACTCGAATGCAATTCAATTTGATGTCAGCTTTAAAAAACGATGGGGCAAACAAATCACCCAACAAAATCAAATAACTATAATTTACCTGGAGGGCTTTATCGCGATTGAGTTGCCAAGCTCACTACCTCGTGCTCCTGCTCCTGCTGCTGCTGTTCCTATCCTACTGCAGCTCCTGACATTCTACAGGCGCAAAACTAAAGCACTTCGACTGATTAATTTATTGAAAACGACGTGCGACTCGCGCGCGCTACGCAAAAAAAAAAACAGTAAGACGTCGACGACAACAACAAGAGTGAAAAACAAAGAGTGGAAGACAAAAATCTTTGCTGGCATCCTGACGAAGGACGCAGGACAATAGCTGGAACTGAACCTGGAGCTGGAACTGAAGGAGAGATCTAGATGTAGATGTGGAGAAGGTGCAAAAAAAAACAGGCAATAGCAGCTGCTGCTGCTTCCGTTTGTCTCGCTTCCGCTGCTGGGCAGCGAAATGGGGCGAGATGCTTAAATTGTGATAAACTAATAAAGCGACAAACATTGCAAGGACGCGCGCGCTGTCAGGATATTTACTTTTTACAAGCTACCTGGCACAGGCATAAAAATTCAAATTGAAAATGAAAATGTTCGAATCGAAAGAAGTCACACAGATCATGGATATCAGATAGTGAGGCATGCGAAGCGCAAGCCCAAAAAAAAACCAAACAAACCCTCATCAGCGTCAACTGCCTTAGAGGCAAAGCAGTGAGTGTTTTTTACTCAACCTCCTCCCATCCACATTCACATTTGTGTCCAGTTCAGTTTCTGTTTCAGTTTCAGTTACCACTCCCAGTCCCTGTCCCAGTCAGGTGCTATAAATTTTGCCCGGAGCCTGGCTACGCAATTTAAATAGCAAGCAGGTAGTTTTATTTTTGCCTGTGTTCCTTGCCCTGCAGTTGGTAAATATTTAAGGGACTCTGCCGCAGAAAAAGTACAAAAAAAAAGGTGCAAAGTGTCGCCTTAAGCGACTGGCAATCTGTTTTGCATTAATTCATAAGCCGCTTGCGCCTGACAGGCCAGCGCAAGACTCTGGCAACTCTGGTTGCCACTTACTTTCTCTCTCTCTCTCTTTCTCACTCTTCGTTGCTCTATCACACTTTCGAGTCGAACACTATACTCGACTCTTGGGTGGGTGTTTGGCCTTGTCAATATTTTTGTACACCACCCACGTCTTATTTTTATGCGTAACTCACTTGCAGTGGCATAACTTTAATGCCCAGTTCCAGCCCAACAACTGTTTGTACTTCATTTGCCTTGCATTAAGCTCTCGTCCTTGCTGCTGCCGCTGCCTGACTTGCCTGTGGTGGTCCTGGCTCATCTTTAAGTGCAGTCGAGGTCGTCCTTTGGACAGACATTTGGCGTAAAAGTTTACTTAGGCTCAATGCTTTTTAAGTAAGTAGCTGCTTGTTGTACCACTTGCTAGTCGCTTGCTGTTGTTGTTGCTCTTGGCGGCCTTCGTCTTCGTCTTTGCCTTCGTCTTTGCCTTCGTCTTCGTCTTCTACATCTACATCTTCTTCTTCTTGTTCATCTTGTTGGTGTTCTTGCGGCTGCTCTCGGCTGTTTAGCTTTCACTTTGGCCGCATTAGTTTTTTGTTGCCAAGCCGTATACTTAATATTGTAGCAGTCCCGTGACCAGTTGCCTAGCAGCCAACTCTGGTTGGCCATTTGACTACGACGGATAAGCCTCAAGTGCATAAGTTATACCTCAAGGCGTTATACTCGAAGGTCTCTTGCCACATCCTTATTTAGCACACTTTGCTTCGGTTATATATCTTGGCAGAAAAATCAAGTCAATGACAGAATAAAGCCAATTGAAAGTCAATGTTTCAATGTCTCAATCATTTTTCCCAAACCCGACAAATATACTTTGGCCATATAACTTAATCGCGCACATCTCTCTAGTACAAGCATATACCATATCTCATTCATGCGCACTCATCGTTATTCTTTATGCTTGCACACGCCTTTAAGTTGAAAAATTACGCATACGCCATGTATGCGCCACAAGGCACTGGCAACAAGCAGCAAAGAAGTAAAGCAGCGAACCCAAAAGCAGTCTTAAAAATTGCTTACATCGCACATTTCTCTTTCGGGCTGTCTTTAACAGCAACTTATTGTCAATTTTGTTGATAACAGACTGTTAAATCCAACGCACACACACACACACATAGCAGCAGCTCACACATACGTACATACACACAAAGGGGGCAACAACTTGCTCATCACTTGAGCGGAAGTGTTGGCAAATGCAGTGATTTTCAATCTCAATGCGACATTTTGATTATTTCCATGTTAGCGTGTGAGCATACCAGCAAAAAAGAGAAAAAATGAATGCCATATACACACGCACACACACAGTTACACGCAAGACTCACACACACACACACACATACATATGACATCTGCAGCAAGTGTCAGAGCTCGGCGCACGTTTGCCGCACCGGAAGCGACGCTTGTGCAAGACGGAAATTACTTTATGCTACACACAATGTCATCGATGCAGCATAAGCAGCACCGAGCATAGAAAACATAGTAGATAGTCAAACTTAACAGAGCGAAGAAGAAAGGGAAGAAGGAAAAATTCAGAGTGAGTGAGAGAGAGAGAGAGAGGGAGATGGGAATATCGTACGGATTTCTTTTAGATTATGATTGCATATCCAACATTCAGTGGCAATTGCAGCCTTCGCTGGCAACGTCTGTATTTCGGCCAATTCTTTGGGCTTTCGCCCAAAATTCGAATGCACAGCACGCAACAGCCTTGAGTGCGTGAGGGTCTCAAATGAATTTAATTAGAAAATTTTGCGCTTCTTCGCGGCCGCAACTCGAGCAACTTGCAGCGTGTGGCCAAAACTTTGGGCCCTCGTCTCTCCCTCTGCTAACAAGTAAGAAATAATAATAGCCGCTTTCAGGGAGAGTAATTTTCTTAATTTTTTTTTTTTTTTTGCAAAAACATAAGTTTTATAATAAGGGTGAAAATTGATGTTGAAATTAAATAAATAAGACAAAAGGTTTTTAATTATGCTACTAACACGCGGCCTAACATTTACATTTAAAAATACTTGAATTCTTCTTGAGAAAACATCAAAATCTAAATAGATAAGAACTTTTCTATCTTATTAAAAGTTGCAAACTTTATTCGACTCAACTTCGTTTGCCCAATACTCAGCACTGCAAGTTTCTTGGGATTAGCAAGAACATTTTGGCGCAAATAAAACTGCAAATTAAACATCTAATGACTTCTTAAGAGAATTAAAAAATTTGGAAATCTAACAGTCGCGCATATGTACAGTACAGTAAGTACATTGGCAGTACATTGCTGTGGATGCATTGAATATCAAGTATACGCCCACGAATGATACGGCTCATAAATGCTTGTCGTTGTCGCGCACGTTTTGCAGTGCCAAAAACTTCGCTTCAAATTACAAAATAAATCAGCAGCAATGTGACTTTTTAATGTGGCATTGTTATTCTAACACACGCATACATTTGAATACACACACTCAACCCGCACTCAACCACAAGCAAAGCTGCCACCCATATTTACCAATGGAACGCAGAGTAAGAAAATAAAAAACAGTTTATAGAAAGCAAAGCAAGCGGCAACAAGAAAAAGTTGTCGCTGCTTATTTTTTGTACAAATTGATGTTGTGTTTGACAGTTGAAACTTGCAACAAAAACGACGCCAAATAAATAAATAAAAACAGTTACGACCAGGAGAACGACGACATAGAGGACAACGACATCGGCGTTTGCGGGGGAGGCGATGTAAAAGGCAACGATGCCAATGGCAGTAGCGTAAAAAAGCGCTCCAAAAATGTTTTAAAATTTACACAGTTAAATGTAAAAGTTTTATTTTCGTTTGCAAATGAATTTCAGTAGTAGTGTTGCGTTTTGCAAGTTGTTTGCCATTGTGCCAGCGTTAGACAGTCAAGCCAACTTGCCAGTTTGCCAACTTGCAACTGCAGCAATTGAGCCAACGCCCAACTGCAACATTTATACGAACCAACAACATTCAACACAACAAAAAACAAACCTGTTGGCAGTCAATTTAGTTCAATCTTTTTTTTTTTGTGTTTTTGTTTTTTTTATTTCGTTATTTTGTGTGTTTTTGTGTATTTTTGTTAGCCGTTTGATAACACACAAAAGTTACTACAAGTGTTTTTTGCGTGTGAACTCTCTGGAGAACAGCAGCCACAGTTCAGTGTTCAGATTGTTGCCCACTAAGAGCTTTATGCTATCATGAAATACGCAGACAGCTAGCTGATTTGAAACTTTGAACAGTTCTAGGTATTACATGCAATACTTACAGCCAATAAACCATGCATGCTGAAGTTGAGCAATTTCGTATGCATTGCTCATACGCAGCGTGTTCTTTCAATTCCATTATATGATTACGTGCCAATAAACACTAGTAAATGCTTTGGATTGCATTTCAAAGTGAACTATTGTAGAGTCTATCTAACTTTATATCATTTCGTATTAAGTCATAATGTTGGCCATAAATTAGGACAACCTCAACACTAATTGAATGCTGGCCATACAATTTGTGTATGCCCGCATCAATTTGCCAGCCTATTTGCGTTGAGTCGTCGTCGTCGTCGTCTGTTTCAAATGGCCAAACAAAGTAGGGATTGACTTTTTGTGTGTGAGCGTGCCATCAAAGTGCAACTAAATTAACTAATTTTTCAGCAAAAGCCACTGACCGAAGGACGCTCAGCTCAAGAGATTGGGAATTCACAGGAGTCAACAAAGTTGCCAAGCGTGAAATTGCAACATCAAAAAACCCTTCAAAATACAAAAAAAAGAAAAAGAAGAAAATACACAAGCTGGAAAAAAACAGGAAACCCAAAGCTAAACTGAAGCACTAAAACTATAATACAATTTACTAAAAATAGTAGACAAGCCCTGTGTGCACAAAGGAGCACTAAACAGCTTGTGGCACACGCATACACTAGAAACACATACATATACACACACACATGCATTGGGATGGGGACACTCTGGGAGTGTCATATGTAAATTCTCCCCTGACGCCATTGACAAAGACACTTGAATGCAAAAAAAAAAAAAAGCAAAAAAGTAAAATACACACACACACACTTACGAGAGAAGCACACTATAAAGTCAATGTATACATTTAGGCGCACAGCGCTATAAATTGTAGCATACTTTCGGCCAGCAGCAAAACTCTAAAACACAGCTCTCCACACACACACTTGCTCTGCCAGCCATATCAAAAACAGAGAGCAAAAGAAAAAATAACAACGACGACGACGGCGACGACGGCGACGACGATGGCAAGCTGAAACTTATCTGTGTGTGCCCTTTTCCGAGGGGTCTCAGTGCCGCTGTTGCAATGACCCTAATAACTGTCTACGGGCATGTTAAGTGTCAGCGGCGACATGCCACTGTCATGTCTAACTGTATGTGTGTCTATGTGTGTGGTGTGTCCATGTGTGTGTTGCAATATATATTGTCTATATTTCTTGTCAGCAAATAAAGCGACAAATAAATAAAGCTGCTAAAAAGTTGAACGAATGAAAAATCAACGACTGGTCGTCAGCCTCGACACGACCAAATGCTAAAAATGTCAAATTGCGCCTAAAAGCAGACCGCAATATTTTGTAGTCGTGCCTCGTGCCTCTTTCTCCTGCCGCCTTCCCCTCCCACTCACTAACGAAAAAAACAGAAAACTATTCCCAGCCTCCCTTTGTATCGCGCTCTCTCTCTCTATCGCTCTCTCTTTTGCACTTGCATGCTCTCGGTGTATATCATTCGCTGCGTTGTTTTGTATGTTCCGTTACTCGGCAACTTTTTCCATTTACTTTGGCTCATGCATTTTTCAAAGCACAAACGGCAAATTGTTTCTCTCGCTCCACCCCGTTTCCTTAAGTGTTATTTATCTTTCGCTCCCACGACATTACTCTAGTTCGCTCTCAAGAAGAGACCCGGACCCGAGCCGAGTTGAGTCGAATCGAGTCAAGTCAAGTCTCTGACGTCTCTGGGGCTTGGGCCCGCGTAATGTACGACTGGGACTGAGAACAGAGCCGAAACTGGGAATGGGTTTCCCACTGTAACCGGCTGAAGGATGTCAGAGCGTCAGTAGCTGAGCCAAAAACGCACGGCAACCATCTCAATTGTCCAGTTGGACAAATATTAACTTTGGCCGATTTTTGTTTTGCATTGAGTTCATTGCAGTTACGTTGCTGCAACGATGTCAGCCTTCAATTGTTCAAGCTTCAGTTTTATTGCTCGTTGCTCTCATTTAACAACCCATCATCGTCTCCTCCTCAAATTCAAGTGCTAGAGATTTAATTATATTTGCGTTCAAAAGTAGACAATGAAAAGCTAATTTGGACAGAACTTGACTTGGCCTAGACACACTGCACATTGCAACGCGTGTCACCAATTTATTGATGCTGATTGAATTAAAGGCAACTAAAACCTCACAAACTTCAACCTGAACCGCACATTTTTCGCATTTCTCTTCATTTTTTGCATGTTTTTGGGTTTTTTTTTGTTGCAGTCATTCGCGTTCGGATCACAACCTCTCATAGGTCCACACATTTGCATTGCACAAACGTTTCAATTTTGGGTTTTTCTCTTTGCCACAACGCTTTTTGTTTCATGTCGTTTCGTTTGATTTTGCCCGTGTAGCTTTATTTGGCTTAGAGCCGAGCTGCGTGCTTCACTGATTCACTGACTCCACACCTCGCTCTTGGTCGCACTCTCTCTCTAGCGCTTTAGCTCTCACCTTTCGCAGTGTCAACAGAGCTTGTTTCATTTCTATTAAAGTTGAGTTTCAACTTTCCCAGCTGAAGACTTTAAATTAAGAGCAATCAAATATGTGCACTAACTTGTTTGCTTAAATCAATTTGTTTCTTAATTTAACATTTCCAATTTATTGTTGGTGACAATCTTGATTTTAATTTGAATGTAGTTTCGCAGGAATTTAATTAATTAGAGATTATATTAATGCTTTATGACTATCGATTTCATTTGCCTTTGAAGTAAACGTCAAGGGTTCTTCATTGCAAACGTGATTCCAATTTACACACCAGAGAACTGACCTGAATCTTGCCAACACTTGACAATTGAGAGCTGACATTCGAGCGGGGGGTTTAAGCTTAGAACCTTTTTGAACTGCTTTATCCCCAAAGGCATTTGCTATTATAGTTTATGGCCAAAAAGCTGCCCCATATAAAAAGTAAATTACAGCAGAAAAAGAGCTGCACAAACGAGCTTAACACACACGGAGAGAGAGAGACGCGCCACAAGCAAAATCTAATAAATTTTATTACAACAATGTCATAAAATTGTTATACATACACACACACACACACACACACACAAATGACAAACATATCGCGTGGAACACGAACAGAATATGTATGCGAAATATTTTGTAATTTATGCGAAAATACGCATATTTAAGTTAAATGTAAATATTTAAGTTGCACATGAAATTGGATGCCCTGTAAATGTCTGATAGAGCCCAACAACGAAGCTGCTATAAAATTCTAAAACCACAAAAAGAGTAACCAAAAAAAAAACGAAATAGAAGTGCTCATGTTACCAACAAACCAGCAGCAATAACAAGAAAACAAAATATTTATATATATTTATACATTTCAGCGATAAAAATAAATATAGATACGCACATACTACATACATATGTATGGTATGTATATATGTATATATATGTGACAGGTTGTAAAACATAACATCGCGCGATATTTATGTTTATTTTGCATAGACAGAAAGTGAGCGAGTGGGAAAAAGAAAGTCAGAGAATGAGAGAGAGAGAGAGAAGAAAAGCGACTAAATGCGAAAACTTAAAAGAAAAAAAAAATCAACAATAACAAACAGCCAAACACAAACAATGTCAAGTGCGGATGCTAACCGAAAAAACCAAAAAGTCGAAAAGACATAAGGACGCAGATCCTTTGTTTGCCTATGTGCGTGTAAATGTTCCAGCATATCGCCAAGTCAATGTATATATGTCTGTGTGTGTGTGTGTGTGTATAGGTGAGTGGCTGTGCATGTGTTTGCCTACCATTTTTGTTTGTTTTATTGACAACAAAAAAAATACTAACTAACGCTGTTTGTTTGCATTGCGCTTGCTTTACCCTAGGCTCATAACAAAGAGTATGACAAATATAGGTACGTAATATTATATATAATTAATATTAAAGTTAATAGACTGTTGAGCTGACTTTTCAATACATTTAATTCTAAAAAATAACATTGGACATTAAGTAAATAAGTTGCATAAACAGGGTATTCGCTCGTCGACTTCTACACACTTGTTTACTATTACTAGTCGGTTTTGATATCCCTTTTTTTTGTTGCATATTTATGCAGTTTTTATAGTTCTTTTTATCTCGTTGTTTTTGTTGTTGTTGCAGTTGTACAATAGCCCTGACAATATGCATATGCTGCAATAGCTTTAGCCTGTCGCCTTGGTGGGGCTTAGCTTCAGCCTGAGCGTAATTTAGCAGCTAACTAAATCTGGGAATTTATTTCACTAAACAAAGTAAGCGGATGATATCATTTTTTGCACAAAACGCTCTTTTAAAGGCATTTAAATAAATTGTTGTATGCAACAAATAAACATAAACGTAATAAACTTTTAAAACCATTAAACCATTTCTATTTGTCGTATTTGTAAAATGCATTTTAGATTTAGGCTTTACAATTAGAATTTCACTTAAAAATCAATATTAATTTTTAGTAAATAAATATTCAAAAATGTTGGTAAATAAAAGTTTTCAAAGTTATTTTCAAATGTTTTTATTCGTATGCATTATTTAGCAAAAATATCTTGCAATAAAATATGTTTGTATATTTGCCAACTGGATTTAATATTCAGTTGAAAAGTTTTCACAAATTCAAAAACTAATTGACAATTGCATAAGATTTAAAATTGACATATTGGCATAAAACTATTGGAGCGGTAATATGTACATACACTACCAAGTACAATGTGGACATGTGGAAATAGGCAATAAAAATTTGATGCAATTGCATCTAGCAACAACAAACACATGATGATTGATTCTTACATTTATGTTGTTGTTGCGATTTTGCTTCTGGCGTACTTTTTGTTTCTGTATGAAATTGGAAAAGCGGTAAGCTGAAAGGCAATACGATTGCACGCAGATAGCTTAAGTAATTGATATTTAGCTGTGTCTAAGAGCAGTTAATAAATGCTGAAATACTGGAAATGTTGAAATGCTAAAATGCTAACGTGTATCAATGCACTGTGCTGGCTGCCGCAGGCAACCAAAACATAGTCAAAGACTGCCACTGACACTAGAATTGAGTGTGGGGATTGAAAACGAGGGACAGATAATAGGACTGGCCATGGGTATGGGAATGGGAATGGGGATGCGGATGGGGACGAGGAAGAGAACTGGTCCAACTACAAACTAGTACTGCAATGAAAATAAAGCGTTACCACAGCATCAATTGAAACTCAAGCGCCGAACGGCAGCCAAAGCTTGTACAAAAAGACCCCAACACATACACAAGCGGCATACACTCGCACACCTTTTCAATGTATCTACACATTTTCATGTAGCTCCCATGTTTGTATTGGGCACTGACAGTGCGTTTGTGTGTGTGTTTGTGTGTGTGTGTTTGTGTGTGTGTGCACTTTTCAATAAATCGTTCAGTGCTACAATAACATGAGTTGCCCTTCTCCGCTGCGCCTGAAAGTAGGCAACATGCGCTGGATGTTCACTCCGACTACGACTACGACTATGGCTATGACTATGGCAATGGCTATGGCTAAAATAGATGGGCAAAACGTGCAGGTAACATGATTTTGAGCGCGTTTCAAGTGGCCAGCCGCAACCTGCTCGGCCTCGTCCCCGATCGAGTCTATCCAGCACCACCGCCACAGCCCAAAATGCAGTTTGCATTTTCTAGCTTAAAGAGATTTTCATTGCAATAACCTGACCCAAAATGCAACTCTGTCGCTCTTTACGAGTGTTTGCCTGTATGAGTGAGTGTATGCAGCCTGCAGCGGGCCAATATACAGCTCACAATTTTCAATTGCCAACTAACTGCCACATACACATACACACACACACACACACACAGAAAGATAGATAGATGCAACTTACATATACAACATATACAATATATATACGTTGATAGTTCGATAGCCAGGCTGAAGGTAGCTGATGCTAGCTGCATGCATATTGAGTTCATTCATTCAATCAATATTTAGCCGTTGAAATCGCGATTTACGCGCATATTGCGCAAATAACAAATGAAAAGTGCACGACTGACGCACCGAGTGAGAAGATTTATCTTTTGAGCACAGCTTGCAAAACTCTCTTCTCGATGGTTTTCTATTTAATTCAATTTTTTCTTTTTTTTTTTAAATCAATTTTTGCATTCTTCTTTTTCGCTTTTATCTGTCTTTTGTGGGTGTAGGTGAAGCGTGAATATAAACGCGAGAATTTTTTCTTTTTTTGTTGTGTTTCACGACAGCAATAATTGAAATTAATTCAAGTGATGTGATAGAGAAACAGAGAAACGACAACCAAGTTGAGAAAGAATCAGCTTTCGATTGAGCTCATTTATCTGCATTTCCACTAATTAATCTCGAAGCATGAAGATAAACCTTACTCAACTTTTTACCACCATTAGCTTAATTATAAGAAGTTGTGCCACTCCGCACAGAGTGAAATATTACAAAATATTCTATTACGCCTCGCGCTCAATTTAAAAATGCATTCGTATAAAAGAAAAAACGATTCAATAGTAAAATTGTTCGAAAAAAATGTCAAGCGAATTGTGCAACGCTATTTGAACTAATAACTCAATTAATAACTCATTTTCTCCATGGAAAACAGGAACTCCACTGCCAGAGCAGCAGTTACCCATCAAATGCAATTTATGACACACACACACACACGAACATACAAAATCACTGTTAAAAGCTCCCGGTCATGTCCACAAAATGCTTGTAGTAGGCGCACATCATTTTCCATGCGAACTTTCATAAAAAGTAACTTAAATTACTAACCAGCGGCAGCCAGATACAATCCAAAAAAAATCTTTATGTATATATACAAAACCAAAAAAAAATTACCCTATAATTTGATTACACGCAAAAAGCTGAACATCTACAAAAACAGCACAACTGCAGCAGCAGCGACAACATTGTAATTCAATTTCAGGCACAGGAAGTGCACACAAGCAACAACAAGAAAAACAACACATTATAGGCAGCAACAAGGAAAATAAAAAAACAACAACGCGGCTGCTAATGAAAGTAACGACGTCCGAGAAGATAGAATGGCAGTAAGGAGGAAAGAGGGAGGAAAGATTGGAAACAGCACGAGAATAGCTATAAAAAACACGAACAAATTTAACTCTTAGGTATTCAAACAGTAAATTTAAATTAGTTTAACGACGCAAAAAAAAAAAGGAAAGGAAATCAACTGAGCTAAAGTGTTGCCATTGTCAGGAGCTCTTAGAGTAGTTCTTGAGAAAGAGTTGGATCAATAAAGCCCACGGATGTAACGACTACAAAATTACACTACATTAAAAATAACTATTTTTAGTTTATTATTTTGCTAGAGTAAGCTAAAATATTTAATTTAAATTACCTTTCTGGCAGCTGCAACTTCAATCAAAATATTCCACGAAATGTCTGTATGTGTTGTTTGTATTTCGAGCTGTTACTTGCCTGTAATAGCCTCCAACTATTTAACATAATTACTTTGCTTACAAGTGGGTACTGTTTGCGTAAGCAAGAGAGAGGCGGGAGAGCAGCTTTTCAAGCTTGTCGAATGCAAATAGGCTGTAAAATACTTGGCGCAACTTCCTGTCAAACAGTTGGCTTTTTGACATACCTCCTGAAAATGGCATATGCGCGATTTATGTGTGTGAGGTGGATGAAGAGGGGGAAGCGGGAGTAGTGAGAGTTTGCCGCAGGAAACGGAAATGCGCATTTACACGTAACATTAACTGCTGCCAGTGGCTTGGCCAGAAACCAAGAGTGAGGCAAACAAAAAGCAGAAAACCGAAAAACGCAAAATCAACAACCAGAGAGAGAGAGAGAGAGAACAGGGACCAACACCCAATCAACAACAACAGTCATACATACTGCTGGCATATGGGTATGGTAATGGTAAAAGCATTAAGGTGTACCCACAACTCCCGATGATTTAGCCGTGTGTGAAGTTATGCGCTAAGCGATGACGACGGTGTTAACGGTGGCGCTCGGCATCAACGATGGCGATGGCGATGGCGATGGTGATGGCGTTGAAGCTGTCGATGACGATGGCATCTTCAATATTTGCATAAATCCTTCAAAGCACACCAAGTACTTCACAAAATATTCAAGCGGCAGCAAGTGCGGGCGTTACATCGATTTCGTCTAATGTCTAATGCGGCGTATGCGTAATGTGGGCAATGACACTTGAAATCAACTTTCAAAGCAATACAATTTTTGGTGGAGCTGTCGATCATTTGAACCGGTTCGCTCTACATTTTTGATTTGGGTATTGAACAATTGTGAGTTTTCAATTTATTTCATTGCGATTTATCAAGCGCATAGTTTTGATAGTGTTCGATTGAAAGTTGATGCGCCGCCTATTGAATGTTTTTCGTATTTAAATTAATTTGCAGTCCCTGGTTACCATGACTGCAGTTTATAAAGTTGAGCAACTACAGCTAGGGAGAGCAGCAGCCCTGTTCTTCTGTGCTCTGCTTGGCTTTGCTTTGCTTTGCTCTGCTCTGCTTTACTCAGCTTTACTTTGGTCGTTGCCTTTTGCTCATTATAGCGCCGTCGAGGCGGGCTATTAATCATGAGCTTATTGAGGCATAAACGCGTTGAGCCACAGCGCCCACGTCTTTGGCATTTGGCGCCCAGGGTGTTGCTATATACACACACACAACCACACACACACATCGAAGTGTGCCCTTCTACAGCTTGCTTGATGTTGTTGTCTTCAATGTTGCAGCGCTTTAATAAATATTCATTTGATTTAAAGCATGAAAATTGTTGGTTTGGCGCTTGATGATGCTGATGCTGCTGCTGTTGCTGATGCTGGAGCTGCAACTTGAGTTATTGTACGCACAGACACACACCTGTTTGAGGACTTGACACTGGCAAGTCACTAACAGCAAATCACACAGATACTCACCCACACACACATACATAAATGAAAGAAAACACTCTCAACCGCAAATTTACATAACGCCTGAAGCGTTTGTGAGCTCCAAGCTGCCATTGTCATCTGATATGACCACGAGGAGAGCACACTAGTGTACTACGGCTATACGAATATACATACGACAATACGAGTGTGCGAGTGCCAGTGCGAATACGACTAAGAGACGCTCTGCTGCTGGCTGGCATACCCAAACAATAGCTGTCAAAGTATCTCATGACAGCAGCCACACGCACACACACGCACACACATTGAGAGCTGCACTATAGCTAGCTGACACACATGCAGAGCAATCACTCATGCCGACAGCCCGAGGAGAAGTTTTTCGGGATGAGGGGGGTGGTAGTGGTGGAGGGGAGAGCCGCTCATCGGCAAGTAACAGACATTGCCCCAGCTCTTGATAAGTGCCCCCGTTGGGTGCTTTTTACATAAGCGTCATGCATTTATGTTTATTCAAGTGTCAGCCTGCCAATGTGTGACTACGTATGTGTGTGTACAAACACTACCTATTTACGTACACACACACACACAGTCGCATACTCGCATAAAGCAAAGCATTTGGCATGTAATGATTTATCGACAATTGTTGGCAACGCGCGCTCACCAAACACTTAGACCTCAATTTGTTTGTCTCGCTGAAGGTAAACGCACTTAACAAGCGACACACATACACACACACATAAACAATATGTTTGAAGTATCGTTGGCTACAATTTAAGCATCTTTAAATTTAAAAAAAATATTTTTATTATTTTTATTTTATTGAAATAATGAATACAATTCCTTATAGCAATGAAATGAGCCAGAGCTAACTATTGAGAAATGTATAAAATATATAAAAAGTAAAAAAAAATAATTTAATCATCAACTGTTCCGCGAGTTTTCTGCATTAAACATTGTTATTATTCAACTTCGCGTCTCTTTTGCACATACACCTAACCCATAAATTGTTAAAAGTTGCCACATTACGCATTCGACGTGTTGTTGTGCGCATAAAATATCTATAAAGACGCTTAAAATGTGTGAGAACCCAAGACCCTTTACAGCATGGGTCTAAACTTTCGCACATAAAACTTGTTATTGTTGTTGTTGTTGTTGCTTCGCGCATGTGAGTAGAGGCTGCCACTTAATAGAGTTACACTTTGAGGAACAAAAGGCGTGGCTGGGTCTTAATTTTCAATATTTTGTGTGCAGTCCGCAAAACTTTACCACCAACTTTTTCACGCATAATAATACATACTTATCATAATTAATTAATGGAAAGTATAACAAAAAACGAACGAACGAACGACAATAAAACTGTTGTGAATCTGAGTACTTCAACTCGTTCTTTAATGTTGCAAAAAGGCGGACATCGTTCAAGACGGCGACGGTGGCGGCAGTTGAATTTATTTATATGGCCTGCACTTGCAATTAGTGTGGCAGGCAAGCACTCGGCGTTGTCGGACAGCTGCTAATTTATCGTTTGTTATGTTTAAAATACAAAGAACAAAAAAAAGATAAAACGAAAAAGAAATTAAATATATATAAAAGTATGTATACAAGAATTTCAGCACTGGCCACAGCCATTAACGAACATTGTGTTAAATATTTTGCTAGCAGACAAAAATATTTGCCAGCTAAGAAAATGGCGTTGCATATGTGTGTAAGCGTGTAGTGTGTGTGTGCGTGTGTATGTGTATTACTTTTAAGCCATTTCCCCCTTTGTGGGATTTCGCTTTGCTTTAAAGCTACTGTGCTCTAACATTATTGCGGCACATTAATCACGGACAGGAACTGACTGCCTTCGCCTGACTCCACCACAGAGAGCTGAAAGCAAGAGTGTTTTAGTGTCTGTGCTTCTTCTGCCTTCGGTTTTCTGTCTTCTATGTGCCTTCTGCACTGTCAAGTGGTCGGTGGCAGGTCTAAAAGCATGCTACAAAATATATGGCCATTGTCGGCGCATAAAATTAATATGCAATTAAATAAAATTAGCAAAATGTGTGGCAAATTGATAATGTGAGTAATATTTAATGGCAACTCAATTTGTTTAGCCACTAAAAACTACAAAACACACACACGCACAGAGAGAGATAGACAAACATGCTCGATACACTTATTGGCATTTAAGTGGGTCGGGTCAAATAATTGCACCCACCACTTTGTTTGCCATCAATAATTATGCGTAAATTATGCACAACCAAATGCAAATTGTAAACAATAAAGTGGCAAATGGGAGCGTTCGAAAACTGAATATCAAATGCTCTTTACTAATTATGACAGTAGTAACAAGCATTTATTCACAGTTTTATATTAATATAAGAGTCTACAATTATCTTCATTAATTCGCAAATTTGTTTAAACAATTAAGGGCAGAAATTAGGGCTTGCATAATCAATTAAAGCTTCTTAAAATTGCCTCATTTGAATCAAAGTGTATGCAAGAATTTCATATGAATCAAGTCGGTGTAATTCCATTATTATGCTCATAAATTGTTGTGTAAAAGTAAAGTTATTTTTTTTGCTAGCCATATGTCAGCGGAAGCGATAAAACTCATACATAATTTATTTGCTGTTCAATTCAAGAATAGAAAAATCAGCAAATGTAAACACGAAACACGACCAACCAATCTAAGTGTGGTGAATAATACCCTCTAGCTATAACTAAACTAAATATATTATTACCTTTAATAATAGGGTAATGAATTATAAATATACTTGGCCAAATACGTTTTAAATTTCTCTTTTTCGAGTCATAGGGTATTAGTGTAAACAGATTTTATAACTGTCAAACCTAATGCAATTTTGAATCTGGTGTATTAAATATGTATCTTGCAGCTCATTGAATTTAATTATACAAATGAAAAACGTTTGCGCAATTAAAAAAAAAAAACAAATATAGATAAACTCGCCTGTTTGCAGCTATGTGCATAAAAAAGTCTGTGAAAATTGGCGAATTTTGTAATATGAATCTAATTTTATTACTATCTCGTTGTGAATTTTATTTAATGCCATGCGTTTGCCATTGTTGCATGTAATTAATTTGATTTCAATTCATATTGCATGCCTAGGCATAGCGGAATTTTAAATACAGTTTAATTAGGTTTCACAACACATAAATATAGCGTATAATTGTTGAATGGTTTGTTAAAGAATTTTACAGTTCTCTGCATATTTAAAAGATTTCGATAATCCTCTTAACACACTTTTTTGTGTAAAGCTAAAATAGTCTAAGCCATAAACAATAGTAAAAAATAAATAGTTTAAGCGCAGATTAGCAATATTTACAGTAGTTTTATACCCTCTAATCGTAAGTTTTATAGATAAGGTTCAATTAATATGATTTGTCATAATCTTAGCAACTTCTTCTCAATTTAAAGCCACCAAAAAGAAACATCTGATTATTTGTTACCTATTCAATGTTCCACTATAATAATGCAGTTGTGGTTACAGGATAACTGTCAGTTCAGCACTTTCTCTTGGCTATTGATTCTAGTCTGACATTGAAAATTGCAGTGCCAGAAAATCATATTGTTATACGACTTTGTGATTATTAAACTTTTACTGCGCCAGTTTCTCTTTTTTTTATTGTTGACCGTGATATTGTAAATCATAAACCGGATGGTGCGCGTCTGTAGTGGCATTATAATGCTTCCACACGCATACACACATAGAAAGAGAGAGGCTCACACACACATACGTACATACATAA
This sequence comes from Drosophila niveifrons, assembly GCA_035046325.1. Lineage (NCBI taxonomy): Eukaryota > Metazoa > Arthropoda > Insecta > Diptera > Drosophilidae > Drosophila > Drosophila niveifrons. Next base: position 9,951,815 of record JAWNOC010000046.1, on the reverse strand, counting down.
ATCGTATTTACTGTCGTATGTGGCAGCGTTATGCGGACATAAAAAATATGCATTGCATATCGCTGGGCACTGTAAGCTGCATATTTATTTATTTATTTGTTGCTAGCAAACAAAAGGCATTTGGCATTTTATATCTTTCATATTATATGCCATGATTCCATGAGAGTTTTTACCAATGACTGATGCCCCATGAAAGGGTTATGCCAATGCATGAAATTAAATCAATTCGTTTTTCAAAATATGCTTTCATACACATGTGGGCTGGCATATGATATAACTATTTTAACTATTTGATTTTTGAGGGCTTAAAGCATAATAGATTGTAAATCTGCCCCAACATAAAGCTAATACATTGCAGTTTTATTAACACATGATATCACAGAGTTCTTGTAATTAAAAAGTATACCTATAAATGAGGCAAAAAACTAACGAATTGTATAAAATTTCAATATCCAAATAATTGTTTTTTTAAGCAAAGGTAACAAAATAATTCAATTCCAAAATATATGGTAAAAAATAATCATGGGATATACATATGTATGCATAAGTTTGCCGCTCGTAAGCTGGGGTAACATTTAATGTGGCACACTGAAGAGTGTTGACAACTTATTGCATTAGTACTGGCATTTCAAGTTTCTACAAGTTACTCGACGATTTCCATGCCTGATGCTCTCTCTAGAAGCACGTTGCAACTTTAATTTAATCACCGTATAAAATATGCAGCAAATGGAAAATGTTGTTATTCAATTTGCTGCTGAATGAAGTGATGTGTGTTCCATTCCTCGTAGCATTGCGTGGTGGGGTTGGTGATGAAGGTAGAGGTAGAGGTAGAGATGAAGGTATATGGATATGGATTCGTTACTGTATGCAATCGAAGGGGCGTGGCAATGGGCGACTACTTGAAATGAGTGGCATGTCGTGTCGGTTTCGGGTAGCGTGCCATGGCCATGGCTACTCCAGAATCGTTGCACGGCCAACATGTTTACGGCGGTGCGTGCAGCACGTTGATGCATGTTTATTTTCGACTGCCAGCTACCGTTGCAATTGAATGCAGCATCATATATAGATATATACCTTTATACCCACATACATACATACATACATATAGACTATAGGAAACGGCATATACATATGCACGTATATAGCCAGGTCATAAAATCTGTCGCTTTTTTGTGCCGCTTTCGTGTGCCCACAATAAACAGACGTGTTTTTCATAATGCATTTTTAATATAGCCCACACAGAGATTTCCATTGCCATTTTTTCCCATTCATTTATTCGTTGAAATACGTTTGCATCCTCTTTCGGACTTTTTTCTCCCCGGTTGCACCCTATTTATTTATAAACAATCACTTTGGCCTCATTGAGTCGTGTAATATACACCGCGGATAACAAAAGCCAAAACAACAACAATGAAAAGCAAACTATTAAAAACACTTTTTGATATACGATTATTGTGATTTTTTTCGGTGTGACGAACGCATTTATGAATCTGTGTATTATAAATTCATCACAAAATTGAAATGTATCTTAAATTGACTTTCACTTTGAACAAAAAATTGCTGACATACTTCAGTTTCTTCGCATTTTCATATACAAAGTGTAATTGTATAAATATTTCAACAGCAATCGAATTGAATATATTGTTATACATTTCTTTACAAAGCAATTTGACATAAACGCAAATAAATTGAGTTCTCTTCAGTATCACAAATTAATTGTTGCTACAAATGATAGACTTGAATGTAAGCAGCCACAGTAACGCCCCACTAAATGCACGCCAGACTTAACCTGGTTGACTGACTGACCGAGTATAAGCATTTGCGCGCAATGACCTTCAGTTTGGCCACACAATATAACCCCATCCACTGCCAAGGTACATTAATAATTTTCGCCAGCTATTTGCTTACCAATATCAAGTGGCAAGTCATTATTCATGACCTGCCAGGCAACTAATGATTATGAGCAGTTCCACCATAGCCAAAGCGAAAGCCAAAGCCAAAGTAAATGGATTGAAGGTGTGGGTGCTGCACAGAAGTAAGGACATGAGTGCAAGGAAGAGTGCGGAGTGAGAAGGTCTAGTGGCTAGAGGCTGTTCATGCAGAAAATTATATGCATAAAACAAGTGATTATGCTGTCGAGAGAACTTGCTATTATTAGGACTGTAAAAACGGCATAAAATGGCAGAACAAGCGACAAAAGCTTCGTCGTCGTGGCCCAGTCGAGCGTTCGAGTAGAAAAATTACAAGTCAACAACAACAATAGCAACAGCACAATGGCAATAGTAGCAACAGCAGCAACAGCAACAACAACAACAACGTCAACGACGACGACTAAAATGAAAGCCGCTAAACAGCCTTCAACAATAAGTGCAAGTCAAGCATGAGACTTGGACTTAGCCAGCTTGGCAGGCCAGAAGGCTGAAAGGCTGGCAGGCTAGAAGGCTGGCTGGATGGCTGGCAGGTGCACAAGCTGGGCGTGGCTTTAACATCCGCTTAATGGTAAAGTTTTTGCATGCGGTCGGTTTCGCCACTTTAATAATGTAACCCCAAAATGTGGGTCAGGACTCGCTTTATGGAAAGTCATTTCGATGTTGGAACCGAGTCGCGCTCTGGCAATTATAACACGACCATATGTTGCTGCCACAACTAAGAGCCTGTGGCAGCTGCAGGTGCATTTTGCACTCCTATGCTCCGCGAATACATAAAACCTATATATAGTATATATATATAAATTTTTTTAAACTTGTTTTTTTTTTTTAATTCTTGCTTCAGAGGTTGTAACCCGTTAATGTACTGCACTCCAAATTTATACTCTGAAATGTTGCAGCAGACAACTTTAACTAGTAGTTGCAGTTATTATTGTTGTTTCATTGGATTATTTTCTTTTGTGGCAACGTAGTCAACGCTTGTGCCAAGGGTTACTTTAAGTGCTCAACACACAGGCCACAGGACTTAACGCGCCGACAATGTGCGCATTGCTGCGGTCAACCGCCACAGGTGCCATTTATAATTCAGCCACAATTTTAATTATGTTGGTAAGGAGCCGCAGCAATAGCATCAGCGACAGCAGCGGCAGCGGGAGCGGCAGCAGCAAACATAACTCCTGTGTATTGCGGTCAAACACGACGTATACGTAATCTTAAAGCTCAATATTAAATGCGTGCCAAATCAAATTGACATTTGATGGAGTGTCGCAAATGCGCTTAACTTGGACATTAAGACTTAGTTTCCGATAAGTTTAACTTGTTTTTTTCCAGCTTCAGTCGCTGACAAGCCGCTTAGTAACTCGTATTAGCATTTACATGTCTCTTGAGTGCCTGCTAATGGATCAAATATGTTATATGCTGAAAGCATCATAGCTGTAGTGCATAGAATGACAGCAACTGAAATGACAGAGATTTAGTATGTGTAGCAGAAGCATTTCACATCTTAGGGTGTAGGATTAACACCTTATGATTCATTTTTATGACTATAGGCGAAGTTAGAATGCAATAGAGATTGCCTGGGCAAATAATGCATGCTCTAGTTGCATATGAATCAAGCGTGCACATGCCCCTCAATCCCCATCAACATAATAACATTTTGTATTCCTTTCATATAGTACTACATCGAGGTGAATAAACTGGCCTAAGGCACTTTAGGACTTCAATTTCTTTTAACTGCTCGCTGGTGCCTTTTCTCTTTTTGCCTGTTCTCCGTCTCTCTCTCATGTAGTTTGAATTTCCAAAAGCTTTCTATGCTTTCAGCCAATTAGAACTAAATGCAAGCCACTAAAACTCTTCCAAACTTTGCTCGTGTTGTAATATGTGCAATGGCTTTTTGCTTTATATGAGCCATAAAAACTGTTGGTTCTATGTTTGTACTTTTTTTTTGTTGTTAGTTTTTTTTTTGTTTTTTTGTTTGTGCTTCCCTATTTTCGACCAGTTTCTTTTTAGCTTTATGACAGTGCGCCTACTACAAGCTGCAGAAGGTGAAGAAGCAAAGAGAAAAAGTTGATTTTCGTATGCTAAATTTGAGATCGTTAAAGGACCATCAAGGAATGCGCTTTGTTGTGCATTGAATTGCGCTGGCTCTTGAGGTTTCCGGCATTTGGCATGACGGTTGTTCGCCTAGTCCATAATCATCATAAGTAATCTAAATTCACAGTTATGCCATTGTTCTCGTTTTTGTCTCACTCTTTTCCTCACCATATTTTTTGTGTCGAGTTCTTAAGTAGAGTGCATAACATTATAGTTAGTCGAGTTTTTAGCAGCTTCCATTATGTTGTTGTCTGCTTGCCTGGTCAAAAGTATGCTTCACATGAATGGAAGTGACTTTTAACTCTAGTGTTACGAACACACATAAAAACACAACAAACAGTTACTGTCTACTTTTGGTCATGAACATTTATGGCTATTGTAATTATAATTGTTTTTCGCCAGTTTTGCACACACAACTTGATTAAAAAGTGTACTTTCAGGCACATAAATATTATTGTGTCCAGTCTGCTGCAGTCGCTTTTCATTTGTTTATTATTAATTAATTATAATTTTCACTTTATTATTATGCAGTCGAAAATATTATGATAGTCCAAAGTTTTCATAATTTATAAACAATCTGCTTGTAAATTTCTTTTGTTATTTTGCAACAAAAAGAAATCGTTTTTAATGTGTAAAATGTTTCCATGCTGTGCAAGTTTGATTTAATTGGCTTTTGTAATTATGGAGTTGGTTAGAAAACGTTTGAACAAAGATTATGTTTTGATGTTCATTTTTTTTAATTTAATTAATTGAGATATTTAACAAATTTAGAGTTGGACGAATTAAATTATCGATTTGTAAAATAAATCTGTTATTTTCTAAAAAGAAAAAAAACACAAGTTTGTAATGCATGACATTAATGCTTGCTGTCCAAGAATGATTCAATTAATTTCACAAATTATGTGGGGTATAACATTTAACTATTAAAATGTAAGTACATTTTTTTACATATTTTCATTACGCATTTAATTAATTTTCATATTATGATAATTTTGCCATTAATCATATCTATGGAGTGTGTTTCAAATATTATATTTCGATGGGGGAGTTTTTACTGCTTTAAATATGAAATGCACACTTAACGCACGGCATCTCAATAAAAAAAATCCGACACAATAAATTGCAAAATAACAAGTTGTTAAAGTTCACGAGTTCACTTTTTTTGTTTAATAATCAAAATTTCGTCATGAGTGCGATTAGAATATATTTTCTATGCTTTGTGGTAAAATAAAGTCTTTTTACACATTTTCAATGTATTATTGTTTTATTTGCATTCATTTTTACAACCGATCGATTGGGCAACTTGTTCGCAACTAAATTGGAAATATCATATATTCGTACTATAACTATGAAGTGCATGTAATTATTTGTTAGCTATAGTTGACGGCAGCGAGACAAAACAATTTGAAACTAAGAGTGTGATGAATCTTTAAATTTAATCAAGAAATTCTTTGTTAATGCACAGATCAGAAACTTTGACATTTCTTAGATTGCAGTTTTCAAAGAGTTAGCACGATGAAAAAGTTATTGGAGAAATTGTATTTGTTATTAATAGAAAGTCCCAAAAAATGGTTACATCTTATTTTGATAATATTGATAATAATTACAAAGAAAGCCTCTTTTTAACTAAAATCAATTATTAAATATAATTTTTCTATTGTTGACGGGTTGAGTTATTCGATAGTTGTTCAATATGGGTTTTCGTTCTATATTCTTGAGTAAAAAAAGATTAAAAGCTGGATTTAAATCGACAATCACCGGCTGCGAAAATACTATCCAATGGACAGACTCTTCACAATTCGGTGTGGTCAACGAGCCATGGTAACTAAAAAAATTATGTATTTCCAATTTCTTGAGGATTCTTCCAACCGTAAGAGCTGGGGGTACTAAGGTTTTCGAATGATATTCGCGAATTCGAGGAAGAAGTCTAAAAAATTCTTCCATAGGTTCTTCATGGTAACGTTTATGCGAATGTGGCGCTAAGTCACCAAGTGTCGTTAAATTCCTTCGACTATCTCTGTTCATTGCATGTGTAAAATTTCCTTTTGCAAGATACTTAAAAAGAAAATAATTAAAATGAAAAAGTATTAAACCAATTACTAACATACCTTTGGAATATGAATCATAATGGCCAATACAGCTAGTCCATCGGGGTGTAAAACAGCTTCTTGCAAGGTAGCGTATATTGAACGTCGATGAACTACATGCATTTCCGCAATGTATCGCCGTCCATTTATTGTATGCTCAGCTCCATTACTGATCATGGATCCGGAGTGGAAATGAAACTCTTCCGCTATGTATGTACCTTTAAGATCAGCGCCACCTATTTTTAAATTTTCCGAAAATTTTGTTTTTCCAATTTTGAAACTGCCTACATTTCAAAACTATGATAACAGTCAGATAAATAAATATAATTAGCTTACATGAATGACCAGTATTGGTCAATACTGATGGTTCTCCTAAAATTTCAAAGTAATTGTTAAAGTATAGATTTGGTAATTTTCGATGTACAGTCTAAAATAAGAAATTATCTTGTTTTAATTTAAATGAATCTCGCCTTATAATTATGTGCTTAACTCACGGATGCAGTCATCAATTCAATGGGGGATTGGCTTTTTCCGGTTTTGCACAATCCCTCCCAATCTCTACCGTTCTGGTCATGATTCCAATGAACTATATTATTAAACGTAAACATTTAAATATTTGAAATACAATTTTATTATTTAATAAAATCTTACTCATGTGCTTATTTTCTCCCGTTTCAATATGCACTCCATGTGTCAAGGCAAAAAGCAATAGTATCAACAATAATTTCGACATCTTTAATGTTTTACCGATGACTCTTTCAACAAAATAACCAATTGTTGAGGGGACTTTTTTACAACTGAATTTTCAATCTCTCTTTATCTAACATTTATGTTTTGCTAAAAGCGTGAAGTTTTTATTTAGTTACAGTTGACGACAATAAAAAGTCGCAAGACCGATTATAAGCGAAAAGTCGTGAAATACCATAATGTGATTCTTAAAAATGTAACTATGAATGAAGAACGATAACAGAAATATCATAAAACAGGTAAGAAAGTTACAGTTGAATGTGCTCGACTGTAAGATACCCACTACCCATTTTGAATGAAAGCAAAGGAATGCGGTATTATTCTTAAAACGAACCAAATTAATATACCGCAAAAATACTTTTATCAAATTATAGCAAAGGCTACATTTGGTATATTTATACAATACTTTATTCAAAATATACCATAGAGTGCAAAATATACCAGATTCTCAGCCGAACAAAGAGATGGACGCAGTTCAAGAATATATATACTTTTTGGGGTTACATTCATTTCCAGCCGGCACAATGTTATAATACTCTTCTTCCCTATGGGATGCGGGTATAATAATATTGTATAGTATTAGGTGCACATTTAAATTCAAAAGATTACTTTTAGGTAGATGTATTTACGCAAGAATTGTATTTTAGTCTTTTTCACATTATTTATTATGACTTAAACTAAGCTCGATTTTGTATCCATTTATCAAAGCATAATACAAATACTAATTGTTTTGCCAGGCATTGACTCAAAAAGTGAATTATACAATAAAATAAATAATAAATTTTGCAAACAAGTGATTTTTTTTGTTTTGTTGCTGCAATGACACAACAACATTTCACATAACTTGGCTTACAAACTTGGCAGACTATTTATTATGCAAATATTTACAAAATAAATTACTGCACAAATACATAGCCAGAGCACAAAGTGAAGCGATAAAATGTAGCCACATGAATACTTTTCTTTAATTTATTTATATCAAAATTAAATTTAAGTTATACACAGTGGAAGCAATTATGCCTTTGCAGCTAATTGAATGAAGAATACAAATTATCTTTAAAATAAAAAGAATCATATTATCAGCTTCTAATTCTTTAATCAGTTTATTAAACATTAACTCTCCCTTCTTACTTAGCGGCTAAATGTTGACCTGCATTTAGTCAACATTTCAGCCACAATCAATATTTGTTAATAGATGGCGATTCAAACGCTTGCGTTGCAAATTTACATGAAATTTATTTTACATCCAGTTGCCGACTGCTTCAGATGCTTTTGTGCATTGTTTAATTATATTTACCTGGTTGCTTTTACAGAATTTAACTACTATTGTGGTGTTTACACAGTTGACATCCATTCCCAACTGACCGCTAAAGAATACAACTGAGACTTTCTCACTGTGTGCGCATGAAGACAAAAATATTTACTTAGTTTCAGTGTTAATGGAAATTTAATGCTGTTTAATAAATCTAAACAGAAGTGTTGCAAATTGCAGTGCAATAAATTCAAAGACTATTCTAAATAATTATGTGCAACAGCATGAGAGCGAAACAAAAAAATTTAATCATTCATGTAAATTGAATTTCTATTTAATTTCACTTCAAAATCTCTTCAATTAAAAATTAAATAAAGACTGTAAGAGTTGTTTAAGAACTCATTATATATGGCTGTTGCTGTCAGGCATACTTTGTACGCTGTGGTATATTTAATATGGGTATATTTTAGTATACTTTGGATATACTAATTTGGTGTATTTTAAGTAGCGGGTATCTCATAGTCAAACACGCCTTCTTACTTGTTTCCTTTGGCATATTCATATTAACTATGTAAAGTGTAATGATAATAATGAGAAGATTAAGTATTATAATGATATATTTGCATATTACAAAGCCTTATGAAATGCACATGACTCATGTTGCTCTTTTATGATAGAGTGTGCTTGTAATTGGCCATATTTGGTTGCTGAGAATCCCCAGGAGTCACATTATGATAGTCTACATAATTAGCTGTTGTTGTTTTTATTTATATTTATATTTTGTTTTTGTTTTTTTCTTTTGTGTCGAATGCCACGCCCTCGTGGCACAGCTGCTGACACGCCCCCCGCGGTAAAATGCACGAGACTTTATCACATATTTTCGATACAAATTTTTGTGTGTGTGTGTATGTGAGTGTGTGTGTTTTCGGAGTACGGGAAATGTTAAGTTTAATTTAATTGCGACAACAAAAGGCCAAAGGAGCAACCAAGTGGCCCAAAGCACAAGTGGAAGCACATGGACAGACACTCTCACACACACATACACTTGTAGTTATATGTCATTATTCACGCACAGCAAAGCAAACAATCACACACACCCTCCCACACACTCGCACACACACAGACACACACACATTGCCATTATTATTGTTTCGCACATTTGACGTTGTTATTGTTGCTCTTGTTTCAGGATATATTTACATATGCATAACCCGTGTATATTGGCCAGACATTTTGGGTTTGTGTGCGTATACCATATATGTTAATAATAGTACACACGCACACACTCACACACACACACACATACGCACACACATTCATGCAATACCCCAATGAAAATTATTATTGCGCCGCATTTTTGGCGTTTGTTGGCTTAAACGTAACCACACATTTGGGGAAATTATTGTTAATATGCAGCTGCGTTCCAGAGTCATATCTGCGCTTACCTGTATTCCGAATGCCACTCACATTCACATAAACAGTTCCCATAACGTATTCGGCACCAATGCCGCAAAATACCGCGCTTACCGTTAATAAGCTGACTTTGAAGCGCCGCCATCTGGCATCATGTTTATAGCCACAATTTATTTGCCTGCCGCTTGAATCGCAATTATGTGAGGTCTTCTATGTTGACGAACAGCATGTCAAATTCCAATTCAATCAGCCTAAGCGGGTTTTTAATGCTACAAAATGAAAACCGATACAGATCCAATAATTACGGAAAATCAATTGCCGTATAACATTTTCTCGTATTCAATTAACAGGACTATGAAACTTAATCAGCTAAATATAGCAAGCTAAACTCAACAGCCGCCTAGTTATTGCAATTGAAATTTCAAAAGATAATTAACATAATAATATTGCATACAAACAGGCAAAGTCCCACACCTTTATGTGGATGCTAATTCACGCTCGTTGGCATTGTCAGAAAACCAACGGATAAACAAAAGCAATGACTGTAAGATACCACGCAATTAACTTTAAAATATTTTCTATTATCTACGAACCTAATCAGTTCTATAACTGCTGTTCATAATTATTTGCTTGTTATGAAACTCGATTATCGTTTGCACAATCGAAGACACTCTTTATGCCTCCTTCTATGAGGAAGGAGTATAATAAAAGGCAATATGGGACTTGAAAATAGCGCAGCGAGTGAAATTTATTACATCCAACACGCGCACGCTTACACACACTCACACACACAGCAGTATGCAACAGTCGCATAAAGCACTCGGTCACACACAAGCGCACACACACCCACACACTTACACACACACAAAGTTACAGTTACATGGGCTCACATTAGCGTTTACTATCAACTGCAGAGAATTTGCATGTAGCTCCTCTCCGGCCATGAAACACTTTGGCACAAATTTGAATTTTATTTGCTACTTCCGTCCTCATATTGTTTGAGTAGGTGCAGCTGTGCATATGCAAGTGTATGTGTGTGTGTGTGAGTGTATAAATATGACTGTGTGTGTGTGGCTGTGCAACTGATGAAGTTGCATACGAGTATTATTGTTAGCCTTGGGGCGCTTTACTTTTGCTGTTGCTGTTGCAGCTATTGCTTTTGCCAGGCAGGCAGCAACTAAAAGTTATAAATACGTCATGCTGCTAATGTGCCATAATTTCGCATAAAACTAAAGAAATAAGTAAAACCTCTTTCAGCATTATTACAACAATATAGGAACAAGTCTTTTGACTGCTCGAAGGAAGCACATAAATAAGCACTTTACCCATATGGATTAATACGTACTGTGGCACAGAGTAAAATGCAACTTTATATTTGTTTTGAAACTATTTCGTGATACTTACCTTCGCCCTTCTGATCAGCTCTAGACAAAGTTTATTTTGCCAACAGACTAGAAACTAATATTTCTATCAAATTTAACTTCAAATTTATCTCTCAATGCTGCTCTAAATATAACAAGGCAAGTGAGCTAGACTGTGAGATATCCGCTACTCATTTTCAATGAAGTCATATTCTTTAAATATTCCAAATTAATATACCAAAAATATTTTAAAAATACCATTGGTTATATTTGGTATATTCTTGTAGTACTACATTCAAAATATACCATAGACTGGCAACAAAATTATAGCTGCATCTATTAAGGTCTCTTATAGTTAGATGTTCATATGAACAGACGGACATACAGACAATTATACGATAGCCCCTTTCTGTCTATTACATAAATTTCCTGCCGAAACAGTCATAATAATCCTGTTCCACCCTATGGGTAGCAAAAAAAAAAAACATTACATTGCGCTGCACAGTTATTTCGATATTTTGAAAATGCATTTCTTTCCCAATTACAATTACAATGGATTCTTTCAATGGAATACCTTTACATTCGCTCATTATTATCCATTATCCATATATTTCACGTTCCTATCGAGTTGGGCAAAAGTTTGCCATGAAATTAAATGTGCCCTGAAAATTGCATTTCATTTTCTGTGTAGCGACTAGCGTTGAATATTTTTACAAATTATGCGCCTAAAAGTAGGCAAGCGTCCTAAAATGTTAGGCTCTCAAATTCACTTTGACTTGCGTCATTTCCTGCAGCTAAATCACTAATTAAAACCCGTTGACCGTGATAATGTTTACACGCTAAAAGCCGCATATCCAACAGGCCCACAGGGAGTCACTTCGTTGTTCAAAAAAAAAAAAGAAAACACAAAAACAGCACACAAAAAACACACACCAAAATGTCTGCTGGAATTCAGCTATGTAGGAGATATATGTGTACATTTGTTGTAAGGGGATGTCCAATGTAAACAAAGTGGATAAATAATGCGCAATTAAAGGTCGATTCATTTAATTCTATCCTTTGTCGGAAAGTAGCTGAAATGCGAAGAGAAAAGATATAAACACGTTACTCATGAAAATTTGAAAAATATGTTAAGCATAGTATCTCTTAACCAATACTATACATCTTTACATTCACATTTATTCTTTAAAAATATATAATATATATTATCCCTAAACATAAAATGTCACCTAAATGAATATAACCGAATTTAATTCAATTGTACAATAATATTATTTATATAGATTCTAATCTTGTGAGATTGTGTTACTCCATTATAAGTCACTAACCATAAATTTAATTAATAATATTTCAGGTTTTCTGAATATAAGATATCTCAATAAATTCATCTGTTAGTTGAAATGCTCGTTATGTTGTTTAAACTAATACACAACAAGTAACTGACCTCCCCAAAATCAACACAAATCTGTGCACTTCATGACAGCATTTTTTGTATAATTTTGCAGTCAACTTACTAAAACCAACACTAGTCGAACAACAGTTCATGGCAACCTATGGAAAAAGTCGAAAAGTGCTGGATTAAAATCGCAGTTTTTGTAGATATTTTTAATTAAATCGCGAAAGATATATACAAATATCTCGTTTATATGTTTGCACAACAGCCGTACCAAAAACACAAAAAAAAAAAAAAAAAATAGCATTCAAAAGATATCATATGCTAAATGACATAAGGTCCTGTAGAGGACATTTTATTTGTGAAAATATGCGTATACCCTGCAATTGCAATTGAAAATGTAAAAGGCATATGAGTGTCAACTAAATTGATTGGGTGTTCAAGCTGAGAGCAGGTTAAAGCTGAAAACAGTTTTGATTATAAGTACAGGGTAGTTGAGTATAGTTCTTTCCCAACTTCAGAATAGTTCTCTCTCACTTTGCTTTATGTACTTGTTTTTTTTTTTTGCCAACTAACTCGCACAATTGAATTACAACGGCTTTTCATATGCGAGTGAGTGAGTGTATGGCTTTCTATATGTATATAAAACATATATGTATATATATAAATTTCACCTCTTCTTTTTGCTTCTCCACCTTGCTTTTTTTTTGCCTCTTTTGAGGGTACGTAATTTGCACAAACTGTGCACTGAAATTCGCTGACAAATTACTAATTGAAAGCGCGCGGAAACTGTGCATGTTGTCGCAGTCAGGTGGGCGTGGCCAGTACCCAACACACCCACCCAACCGTCGGCCCACCCTCTTGCGCTCTCAATATGCAGTGACCCGTATGGTCCACGTTTGTTTGCCCAAATGCACGACGTGCGGTGCGCCTAACGTTAGGCTAAACTCATATGGCGACTACTACAAAATACAAGAACAACAACAGCAATAGCAATAGCAATAGCAACAACAAGAACTACCTCTAGTTAGCTAGTATGATTCTCTAACGCTGTTGCTGGATGCAAATGCTGTTTGTGGGACCCAAGGCTACAAGCTATAGCTGGATATAGCTGGTCTGCTTGCTGCTGCCTGCTCTGCCAGCTGCCTGAATGGCTGAATGACTGACTGTATGGCTGACTGAATGGCTGATTTATATGCAAAACGTGGCGAAAACAGTTTTTCAATTAAATTCGTTTGAGTTGTCGTCGCGGATTTCAATTTGAAAGCTGCCATATAATTTATTAGCATTAGCCACACAACGACTTGAGCACCGCTACCAAAACAGACACACACACACCCGCACACACACGCACACACAGAAAAATGAAAATGAAAATCCAACAGCAAAAAAAATGACAAACCGTATATAATGAAAGCAGAGCTTCATCAAATGCGGCTCAATCCAATAACACAGCAAATGAAATTGTGACAAATTTGCTTTTCACTTTGGAAAATTAAAAACGCGCACATAAAACACACACCCACACACACACACACACACACATACGAACGCAAAAAAAAAAATATAACAAAATTTTCATTCATCATCACAAAATTTCGCATGATGCCCTCCTTGAATGGGCTGCTCTTTTTTTTGAGTTGGGTCTCCTTGACTACGCCATAAGCTATTAAGCGTACAGAGAGAGCACGACATCTGACATATAGGCAGACAATAAACTAATAGGATTTTTACCACAAATCAGAAAAAAGACTGGCAGATCAACTATAATCAAGAATATTAATTTAGTTGTTATTCAAATCACTTTAATAACAGTTCTTTACTAATATGAATAATTTGTAAATTGAATTAAATTTTCTTCTAAACTTTTATAATTCATATATGTATATGCATCATTATCAGGCTTTAGCTGCGGCTTTTGGAGTTAGAGCAGAAAATTGTCGGCGCTAGCTTAAATGGAATTCCCGTTTCTGAATTTTATTCCGAATTTTTGTTTGTTTTTTATTTTTTTTTTTTTTTGCGTTAGCTTGGCAAACTTAAATCCGAGGCATTTGATATTGATTTACTTAAAAGGCAATATCAGTTTGCAAAGCAGCAGCAACGTTAGCAGTGGTTGTGGGAGCAGCAGCAACCCTTAGCAGAGAAGGACTTTGCCCCCTTTTTGCCTCCTGCCATATCGAAAAATGCGAAAATTGTACAATGAAAATTGGAGTGAAATTAAACTAAGGCCCACAGGCGATAACGGCGCCGTTGCCATTGCCATTGCCATTGCCATCGTTTTCGGTTTGGACTTAGGATGAGGCTCAGACTAAGACCGAAAGCGAGAGACTGAAACTTGGAGATGGAGACAGGCTGTCCAGCTGAATGACTGGCTGACTTGTTGGCATTCATTTGGCCGTGTGGCCGGCGTAACTTTGGGACACTTAAGCGACAACGTACTTGAGAATGTCTGCAGCCCCATTGGAGTTGGAGAAGAGAGTTTTCGGGAGTGCTGGGAGTTGGTGCCATGGTCATGGTGTTTCAGGGCCACGATATCGTTTCTCGCCTCGCCTCGCCTCCCCGTTCCGCCTTTCTAATGAGACAAAAATTGCGATTTGAATGCAAATAACTGCAGGGCTGCTTCAGACAACCTTCTAGCCTGGACAACAATTACATAGCATTGAAGTGGACTCCAAATGGTTCAGAGTGTGAGCTGTGGGTTTTTAGCTTTGTCAACTGCCATTTAAATTTACAAAATGAAATGCAAAAGGCATTTCTGTGCTTTGGTTTGGTTGTGCGCAGCCTTGTTGGCATTTTAATGAAGTTCTTTAAGGACATCCCAATACATACATACATATAGTACAGCTAAATCTACTGCCAATAAATGAAAGACCAAGTTTTGTGGAAAACTGGCCAGAGCATTTTTGGAAGGCAAGCAGGTAACGTCTGTTTGCATTTAATTAAATGCCAATATTTGAATCAATTTGCATTGTGAATGTGAAAAATGTGCGGCAGGTTGACTAATCAACTCTCTTGGTTAACATTTCTGCGTCACTCTGCATATTTGTATTCTATTAATTTTGACCATTGACAATGCCATTTGCCCAACTGCTGCTGCCTCCGCTGCTGTTGCTGCTTCAATAACAGAAGAAGAATGCGGCTGGCAACCTGGACACAAACTTTGCCAAGAGTATAGCAAGCATTTCATTTGACTTAACCTGACAACATTTCTCTTTCATTTTGATTTGATTTGATTTGATTTAGTCCGTGTCAATTTACCATTTCCCATTTTCTGTGCAAGGAATTCAATATACGCACACAATTTGCTATACAATGTATAGATTTTGTGGCATAT
Organism: Drosophila niveifrons; assembly: GCA_035046325.1. Classification (NCBI taxonomy): domain Eukaryota; kingdom Metazoa; phylum Arthropoda; class Insecta; order Diptera; family Drosophilidae; genus Drosophila; species Drosophila niveifrons. The sequence goes on along the minus strand of JAWNOC010000046.1, from coordinate 9,936,209 downwards.
CAGTTCAACAAAAACGAGGATGAATAGAATTTAAGTCAATTGTAGCATGTTATGTTTGTTGGTGGCGTAACCAAACAAGTAATAATTGTTATTCTGCTTACTTTATTAGGTTTCCTGCATTGCGGTCTTTTGAGCCAATTGACAAAGTGAAATTCAAGCCGATGGTTGCAATCATTTAATGAATTTGGTTTTATTTAAACATATTTGCGTTTTGTTAATTTTAACAACAAGTTAAAACAGTTTGAATTTCAATTAAATTGAATCAAATATTTCCATCACACAATATCATTTTTGGAACGAATTGTAATCTATATTCCAAGGGGCTAAATTATATAGCATTTATGGTCAATTTAATTTGAGTTTAATATGCTCATATCAAATCAATTTGTTAACTTTTTCGACAACTGTACAATAAATATTCTTTATTATTATGCAATTTACGTATTTGTTTTACATAGAGAATTTTATTGCAAACAACTAACAAACCATTCAATGACAAGGGAAATTTGATTTGATTAAAAGTGAACAAGTTAACATTTATAAATGAATAAAAATTATGTTGTTTTTTGTGCATTTATTTTTTAATTTATGCAAATCATTTGCAAATCTCTTTAATTTAATTTACGAGCAAAATCCCCATACATATGTCCACACAAGAGGTGTTAATTTATATAAATGTTTTTGTTAATCCAAGTTGTATTTTTTGCGTGTGCATTGCATGAGCATTTAACGGCTAATAATGATTGCCAAACAACATGTTAAAACATTTATTGGTTTTCAGCAACATAATTTAATTATGTTGATTTTTATGCATTAATTACTAATTTATTTACACGATAAACAAATACAAATAATTTTCATTTGCACGATGTGAAAGCCAAACAGATTGCCGGTAAAATGCTTACGTAAAACTTGTTTTTATGCCATTAATCAGAGTTTGTTTATTGATTGAGCAACCTGTGCCAATGGATTATGCAAAAGTTTTTATTCGAAACTATTTAAGCTGGAAACAGCTGCTAACCAAATGGAGAATAAGAATGGCTGAAGCGCAGTGTGAAGCAGACTTATTCATACCCTTTTTAATACGAAATTGTAAGTACTAGTAAAAAAAAATCATTTGAAAATACATAAAGAAATATTTGCATAATGTGTGAAAGAAATCTTTAAAAACATTTAGATTGAATGAAAATTTAACAATTATAATTTGCGTATACGCAATGTGAGCAAGAGAAATTAGTTCATTGTGAACAAGAAATAAGAAGAAGAAAAAAATATTGCTCAACTGCGCATAAACTGGTTAGCTTCTGCTCAAGTTGGCTGCTAGTTTAGCATGGCATTTGCTTTGTTGTGGCCTTTTGAGCACCGGCCAATGCTTTGGCATTTCTTTAAAAAGACGTTTTGGCTTTGGCTTTGGCTTCATAGCAATAGCTATAGCTATGAAATAATATGCTCACCGCAAGCTTTTGCTGTGGCTTGTTTGCAAATACAACTCCAGCATAGCATAAAGTACATCAATCAGCTCAGTCTTAAGAATCCATAACCCCATCTGCCTCATTCCCAGAGCCTTTCCCGAGCCCCCAAATCCGATCCGAAGACCAATATCAATGCTCATGTAAACAGTCGTTGCTGCTGCATTTGAACAGCATCCTTCACAAGCTGTAACGCAATTCGTGCGAACGTGTCTCAATAACAAAATTAACAGAAATTGCAACATATTGTACGAGCGTGTGTGTGGCAAGCGGTGGGGCGTGGGGCATGGGGCGTGGGGCATGCGGCAGGCACGTGCGTATGTGGTACGTACAACAAATTGCTGCAAAAGAAAACCCACCAAAGTGGTCAGCAACTGTGTCAAAAATTGGCATTGCACAACTTATTTGCCAACAAAGTATTAGAATTGCGGTTCGAGCCAAATGAAAGCTTTCATTTAATAACAATTTACAAATAACTGCTTAAGATTCATTGCGCCGAATGGCATTTTTATTTGCTTAAATAACTTTGAAAATAAATTTATAATTTTAATATTTAAATTAAAGATCTACAAGCAGCTCTGTATACAATAAAAGTCAAACTACGTTTGCCCCAAAAAGTATGCTATAATAAGCAAATGCAGCTAATCTTTGTGTTTGACAGTGAATAAAATTATATTAAAGAGTTTAAATAGCACAAACTGTGAAATCTACTCAATTTAGCTAACATTGTGGACAGTGTAAGCCACAATCAAAAACTTCGGATGCAACTTTTACACAATCCGGCACAGCTTGAGCTCCACAGCAACAGCAACAACAACAACAAGAAAAATGCTTAATGAAGCGACTGCTGCTGGTGTCGCCTCCTTGCCACCGAGCTGGGGCAACAATGACAAAAGGGTCGCAGTCTTTGGCAACTGTTGCCTGGGCCAAGTCATGGACGGAGTTCGTTTCACGCCCATTCACACTGACAGACAGAACAGCAAAAGAAAAGAAAGGGAACTAGTGTTGAGTGAACGAAAGCAGAAGGAGGAAGGAGGAGCAACACATGTGACCAACAGCTGGACCACTGGCAATACCAAAAATGTGGAAGCCGCCCATTGAATATCATAGAAATAGAAATACGTACGTGCAAAAATTTGTGCGCTTGATTAAATTTGAGTCACCATTCAGTCGAAATGGAGAGAGAGAGAGATACAGAGAGTGGGAAATAGAGCAAGGGAAACGAAAAGAGGAGAAGGGGAAGACAGTGGCGAGTCCGTGACCAGTGGCAAATGCCACAAGTGTGAGTCAAGTTGAAAGACAATCAGGCGGCAATTTAAAACCATTTTCACTGCGGGCAACCAGCCACCAGGCACCAGGAAGTCACCACCTGCTATGATGATGGCACAGTGAGGCAAAAAGGAGGAGAACACCGAGCAGTTGCAGTAACTTATGCTCGATTAGTTTTGATTTGGTTATTTGGCATTAGGCAATATGCTTTTTACTTTGCCCAATTTCTTTCATTTTCCCCATTGTTGACTTTCGCTTTGGCTCCAGCCAAATAAACTAATTTCATTGCCTTGTCCCTCACTCTGCCCAGCTGCGTTCCACTCCGTGCCCCAGCTGAGGGCCTGTTGTGCCCCAAAATTTGATACAAAGTTCTTCTGCGCTTTGGCCGATGCTTGTGTTGTAATAAAGTTACAAATATGATATAATTTAAATAAGTTGAAAAAAGGTTAATAACATAAGTTATGAGATAAACTTCTAAGACATTAGAGAGGAGAAAAATTAAAGAAATCAGAGAAGAAGAGAAGAGAACTTTTGAATTGTCAATTCTTTTAAAGCATCATTGAACTTTCACTTAAGTGCGAGTTAATTACATTTGCAATTTGGTTGCATTTCAATACAGTTTACGTGCGTGCTGAGAGTGTAACATCTTTTTGACGCACACATGGCGTATACTTAATATATGCTAGTGTCACGTTTTTATGCCAAAAAATCAAAGCATTGAATTCTCTTATTGCTACGTGGCATAAGCCACAAATTACAGTTACAGCTTGTGTCGCAGTGTGTTTGTGTTTTAAAAGCAAAGCTACAACTGAAATGAATTAAGACATTAAAGAGCCTCGAAGGGGTGGACAGCAAGTTGGGAGAGGAAACGAGAGTGGGAGGTTGTGGGAGGTGGATGGCTCAACACTCAACGTGACCAGTCCACGTGCGTCGTGCGTCAAGCGTCGTGCGCCCTTAACACCTCTATAATTTGACATAAAACCAGAGAGAGAGCTGCAGAGTGCTGAGAGCCAGATCGTTTGTCGCGCGTGTTGTTAGGCCCTGAATGAAAGGCATTACACTTCCGTTAAATGTCGCTATTATTTAACAATTTTGTTTATGTCCGCTTCCCATGCAGCGACCCCTTCTTCTGCTACATCCTCCATACATACATTCATACATGTAGTTGTACATACCACCACAGACCATGTGGTACTGCTAAGTAGTATAAGGAGTAAAAAAAAATATAATTTATGGTTGCTCAGACTACAGCCAGTGGAAATAGTGGAAAGCCGGGGAAGAGGACGGGGTCGGGGGAAACTAAATTGTCGTCGCCAATGTCGTTGTTGTTGCTCGAGAGTCGAAACAAAAAGTAGGAAAACAATTACAGCTGACTTAACACTTCCGTTTCTTGTTGCAAAAGCCGCACACGTTTATAGAGCCAACGACTTGCCGCTTGCCACTTGCCACTTGCCACTTACCACTTGCCAGTTGCCGCTGGCTAAGCAGGAGGCGAAGCAAGACGTTAACACACTGCCCGTCAAGCACTTGAAATTGTAATTTAACACGTACACAGCACAATCCAACACACCTTTCTCTCATTTTTGGCCAGATTGCATTGCTAAGAGAACAATACGTTACCTTTTTGCTTATCTCCAAAAAATAATGTAAATTTTGTTTTTCAAGTATAACATTTTATTGGTTTCATTGCGTTGTTAAAATCATGAAAAAATTCTCCAAAAATATTCACTGAATAATAATATAAAGCACCTTAAAGAAATCATTCATGTTGCGATTTGATTTGTGCACTTACTAACTAAAATATTCTCATTGCATACGCATATTACGTATACGACCACTTTCACAATAATATTTGCAAGATTCTTTCACACAAACAAAAATACATATATCATATCGATCAATACTTATTAACGTTGCGATAAGTACACATATGATTTTATGATTTTTAAGATGTAGAATTTCTTGTGAGTCTTCTTAATTTTAATATCGATTTCAAATTGTGCAATTTATGCAAGTTTATGAGGTGCAAAAATAAATAAGTATAATAAATTATATATATGTATATATGATTTTTGTGAAAAATCAAAAGAAATAATATTCGAAATTGATTTTGTTTTTTTTTTTCAGAAAACGCTTATATAGAAAAGTAACTTTTTCAAAGTCATGTTTTTTTTTTTTTGGTTTTTGGTAAATTGAGTAAAGTAATGTTTAACACAATATCGAAATTAATGAAAAGTGCGAAATTCAATATAAAAGTAGAAAAAAGAGAAATGAAATTGATGCGATTCTAGTTAACGATATTGTGTAAAATTCATTTAAATTTCCTTTGTAAATATTCGAATACATTTGAATGAGTCTAGTGTTTTTCTCTCATTAGAATTGGAGCCTACGCAATTAATTTGATAACTAATTTGGTAAGAATACGAAAGTCTGTTGCCTGCACGCCTTTTTCAAAAATGCGCGATGCGAACACAAGATTGGCGTTAAACAGAACAACTCTAAAGAACAGCAAAAGCGCAAATTAATTGATCAACTTTGTGCAATTGATTTGTGTTAGATCTTAAATAAAAATAAACTCTTATATTATGCACATATTTTGTGAGACATTTTACAACAACGTATTGCTGATTTGTTCGGATTGCTTTGTTTTTAAATAAAAATTGTTGAGATGCACAACTTGAGATTAGGCGTTTGTTGTAAGCTCTCTAAAGTAAACCTGAAGCGTTGTTTCTATGCAAAAGCTTAGTTATAACTGGGCGGCATAAACTACGATTACGAGTGTGTGTGTGTGTGTCTGTGTGTGTGTATGAGATGAGACAGCTTGGGGCAGCTCACTTTGGTGACTCCGGAGGTGCATTGGCGCTGCCAAAGAGTTCATCATACGATGGGGCTGCAATAGAGAGAATATATATTGGCGATGGATGTCAATGAAAATACTCTTCGCACAAAGAACTTACGCAACGAATGCGGTCCGGACATCCTTGAGGTGGATGGCAATTGAGTATAGCCGCTGGCAACTCGAGGTGCTGGCGATGCGCTTGTCTCTAGCACATCTTCGGCCAACATCGGTGGCTGACGTGACGATGAATACGATCCAGATGTTGAGATTGCTGGCGATGTCTGTTGGACATATTCGGCCAAAGACGGATATGCTGGTGAAGCGGCCGATGTCCGGACAGGTTCGGTCATATAATGTGCTAACGGTGGATATGATTGAACCATCATCGGACTGGACGAATAAGGCATGTAGGGCACATTGCAGTTGCTGCGCAAGCTGGCACGCGCCGACGGGCTGCCAAATTGCGAAGACTGCGAGCCCGATGTATAGGATAGCTCGATGCCACCAACAGCCGGACTCAATGTGGAGTCCGATGTGGTGGAATTCATGGAACTGCATTCGCTGTACTGCGATGAATGCGATGGCGAGCCAATGGAAGAGTCTAGCGTGGGATAGACAAGTGTGGCAGCGGCTGGTTCAAATGGATTACCACCAGTAGTGGTAACAGGGGTCGACATATCATCTGGACCGGGCGGTCCATTGTCAGGACGCGGTGGCAGCGTTGGACGCACACAGCCCAGCCTTGTGGACGAGTCCTGGGAATAGACCTTAAAGGGTAAATTAAGCACCAGATTCTTGAAGAAGCCACGTAGCACCGCCTCTACCCGCAGCTCATACGAAATGGTTATGACGCCGCTATACTCTTGATCCGTTGGCTGCGCTGTGTCTGGCATGAGCAGCTCGTGGGCAAAGCTGCGCTCGCTCTTTTTGTGCACTGAGCCCGTCTCCTTGCTGGCAATGCCAATGCACTCGACCTTTTGCACTCGCAACGGCACGTGGCTATAGTAGGTGATATACTGTAAAACGCTGAAAGCGTAAAGAAAATATATTTGAAAATATAATTAGAAAGAGAAAGCACAAAAATTGACAAGAAATCAGATATAAATCATGTGAACAAAAGAATAAATAATTAATAAATACAAAATCTAAATATTCTTTGAAGATTCAAAGTGTAACGATTTATTAGTTTAGTATTTTTATCGCTATAGTATTTTTTACGCCTCGACTAAGCTGACTTCGATGATCGCTTGTCTATTATCGTTATCGATACTCACTTGAAGCGCAGCTTCTCCACATTGGTTGTGCTGTTGTTCATGACCGTGACACAGATGCGCAAAGGTTCGCCGCGCACTGCAAAATCCTCGGGCAGCAATGCCACCATGGTAATGGGTCGTGTGCCAAACAAGCTAATAGTCTTAGTAATTTGCTTCTCTAGTGGCGTGGGATTGCTGCGATATGTTGCCGGCAATGGCATATTCTTCACAACCGTAAATGGTATGGTATGACGTTCATTGAATGTCCAGGGCCTCTGTATTAGAATACGCATCTTATACTTGATGCTGCCATAGCTGCCTTTGAAGCTGGAGGGCAGCTGACGACCCAGCGCCACATTAAATATAAATGTATGCTCGCCAGGCGATAACTCCACGCCGTTGGGTTCAAATTCTGGAAGCGGTGTTTCGCTGTGCTCGTAGATTTCTTTGCTTGTGTAAAATAAACTGCGTGTGTATTCATTGTTGTTGGAGTTTTTGCGTAATATTTCCATCCATTTGCATTTGCCTTTACCAGTTACTTGGATTTTGATAGCTGTAAAGTGCACAAAATACATTTTAGATTAAAAACGTTAACAATGCGCCATCTAGTGTACATTGTTATGAACTAGCCATTACGTTATAAAGGTTTGTGCTCTTGCTAATCACATCGCTGTCTACGCTATTTTACAGCTGCGAACTTAACGAAGAAAGTTAACGAAACAAAGATGGCATAAAAATACTGACAGGGTGTTGGTTTATCGGTATATGTCCCGGCTTATTTTAAAAATTCTGCCGTGGTCACACATCGCCGCCAATTATATTTTATTTTGTCTCCAAACCATTAAATCAATATTTAATAATTCATAAAAATAAATTTACAAAATATGTTTATTTTATAAACTACCTCATTTCCAATTGATTCTCAGCATTTAAACAAATCGCAATAGCCAATAAGCCGCTTAGCCTAACCCAATAAATATCGATAAATATCGAGACATCCGCAAAAATGAAAAAACCAGAGTTGCCACGTAGTTACTGAATAAAAAACATAATTTTTTCCTTGCATTGTGGAGCAGTCGAATAAATTTAATTTAATTTCCTGCATTTAAAATAAGGCAAGTAATCATAGACAAATAATTGTGCAAGAACATGCACAACAATTGGAAGAATTTGCGTGATGCACAAGTGAATGCAGCACAGAGAAAAAGCGTATTTATGAACAATTGTTTCTTACCGGAGCCGGACATTTTTTTTCATGCGGTTCTACAAACATTTTTTTCTACAGGGCAGCTAGACAGTGAAAAATTTCGAATGGAGCAGAAAGTGCACTAAATGTCGGACCACAAAATGAATGCCAACTATATCGCACGTGCCCTGTGCTATCATGGACAGCCATTGCAAAAGATATGGGACGATGAACGCGGCGTCGAAGACTTGCGGCGTTTAAATCTCACACAACCCAATTATAGTGTTTACCAGGAGCGCCAGAAATACTTCACGTTCCAGGAGCGTGCCAAGCGGTTGAAGATCCATCAGTTTCTTGCACGCAAAGCGCCAGATTTGTATGACAAACAGCTTGTGGGGAATGTAATGGAGGAATCATGGCTGGCCCAAATGAGTAATTGCTTTGTGCCCCAACCACCTATCGAGTATTTCATGAATGTTAAGGATAAGCGCAAGGCGTGGGCACATCGCATGGCTGCACTTAAGCAGGGTGACATCATCTGTGCCACAGTGCAAAAGATCATGTCTAATGCGAATCGCATTGTGGTGAAACCTCTATGCACCGCGGAGCCGCTGCACTTCTATTTAGCCGATATACCAATAAAGGTTTGTTTACTCGGCGAGTCCTCCAATCGAATCGTAATAATTTCCTCCTCCTTTTAGGCCATAATCTTTCAAGAACAATGGGGTCCATTGCCGCTGGACAAACAGGGAAATCCACGTCCTTTTGCCGTCAATGATTTCATACGTTGCGAAGTCTGCAACGTCTCGGCAGATGTGGAACGTTTAACGCTGGGCATGTTGGGTATATACCACAAGACACCCGATGTCAAACTGGGACTATGCGATCTAAGCGATTTCCCTAAATACTATGTGTATGTGCTATATATCTATATAATTTTATTTATTATAATATGTTGTAATTTTTTAGACAATTGCACAATGTGGAACAATCGAGTGCTTTGCACTATGAAGATCAACTAAATGCTGCTCTGGAATTTGAGAATCCCAATTATGATGTGCTCTTTCAACTTAATGGCCTGCAACCTAATGAGAATTTAACGCTGATGCAAAACATTAAAGTCGGCTTTCCAGAGTCTGACTATGCGCCCGAGTTGCGACAGAAACAAGCTTCACAATGGGCATTTCGGTAAGTTGGCTGAGCTTCTAATCACGACTGAGCTAGTAATCAGGTCATACTGTTATCAGTTTGTTTGCTGAAACAGTTTAGTCGTGATCATAGCTTATTTATAACACTGTTTATATATGCATCAACAACATTTGTATGTATAATTGTCCATTGCACCACAACCACCCCGCTTGAACCCACACAAACACACGATCCAATCGGAAACGAAACCATACAGCTCCGTGGCTGATGGCATTGAGCACTTTAAGAATGGCCAACAGGTCGAGGCCTTTCAGTGTCTAAACAAGGCCCTAAACATTGATCCGCGCAATGTCGAGGGCTTGGTGGCGCGCGGTGCGCTTTACGCGAATCGTGGCAGTTTTTTAAAGGGTCTCAAAGACTTTGAAAAGGCGCTATTGTTGAATAAATACCATGTGAATGCGCGTAAATATATGGGCGAAACGTTGGTCGCACTCGGACGCAGCTATGAGGAAGAGAATCGTCTGCCCGACGCCATTAAAGCCTACAGCGATTGCTTGAATCTATTGCCACAGCATGAGCAGGCACGCATATCCCTCGATGCACTGCAGCAGCGACCAACAGTAGCTGCTGCCGTCGCCTCAAGCTCTGCCGCCTCCAGCTTGTTAACATCCCTACAAGCGGGCAATTCATCGGAAATGCTTCATTTACCATCAAGTAGTGCCAGCACAACAGTGACAATTGCCGCCTCCTCGGATGATTCGAGCTCATCGAGTGGCAGTGAGGACAGCGAGGATCAATGTAAGTGTTATGCAAATTACTCCAACAATATTTGAACACAAAAACCCAAAACATCTATTGAAATACATTTTAGCCGGCAAATCGCGCAATCAATCATCCTACTTGCCCATAGAACAGGATAAACGCGCTGTAAGCGATGCTCAGGCGGTCAATGAATTTAAATTGGATGATGACGAGACCATGAGCAGTGTGCGCAAACTATTGCGCGATGCCAGCAAGCACAAAAAGTCGAAAAAGAAGGGCAAAAAGAAGAAGGACAAGGACAAAGGTCAGAAAAAGAACAGCAAAAAATCAAAAAGCAAATCATCGGACGAAAGCGGATCGCTGACGGCAACCGAAGCAGCGCTGGAAATGCTCAAAAAGATTGATTATGCCGAGGCATTCAGGTAAACTTGTCTGACCACATGACACCCTAGATCAATTGTTTAGTTGCAGTTTTGCATTTCAATAAACAAACATTTGATCTAGAGTCGTCGGCCCTTTCAGTTTTTATTGATTCAATCAATCTCCTTGTGCTTTTCTCAAATGCATGACGAATTTTTAGCCGGGATAAGTATGCTAAGTGAGTTTATTTGATTTACTGTGCATTTTACTACCTTTTCTTTCTTTGTTTCCCCAACCAAAACATTTTGCAGACTCGTCAGCACAAGCACCAGCGATGATCAACTCAAATCACAACTTAAACACTACTTTAAACGGAAACAACGCTCGGAAACTCCGCCACCACCACCGCCTCCTGCAACAATAACCACAAACCGCAAACAGCCATCGTCGATATCTGCTTATGATGTCATGATGGGGCCAAGCACCTCGAAACATGCTGCAGCTGCAGCTGCCGCAACCAACACAGATGACGAGCAACCACCGCCAGCGCCCAAATTCCATGATGTCAAATCTAATATTCAACAACAACAGCAGCAACAGAAACTTTCTTTTCAAATCAAGAAGCGCCCGCTGCAAATGGATAAATTTGGTCTGCTGCGCTTGGCCACGCCCTTGAGCTCCCATTCGCAAAGTCGCAGCCGCAGTCGAAGTAGGAGTCGCAGTCGTTCACCACGACGTCGCAACAGTCGCAGTCGTTCACGCGTCAGGCGTATTTCACGACGTCGCGGCAGCTCTCGCTCACGCAGTCGAAGCCGGAGCAGCCGTAGTCGTAGTCGCAGTCATTCACGTCTCTCAAGATCAAGACGTCGACGTTCGCCACGCTCACGGTCGCGCAGTCGTAGTCGTAGCTATTCCCCACAACGTTATGGCGGAGGATCGCGCTACAGGGGACGCGGTGGTGGTGCTTGGTTTAAACCACGCTTCGAGACACGCGACAGACGTTCTCGCTCGCGTTCCTTTGGCCGTGGAGGTCGCCGTACGCCTTCACCATTTGGCTCCAGACGCAGTCCATCGCCATTTGTGGTACGTCGCACGCCATCACCGTTTGTGCCTCGTCGCACACCATCTCCATCGGAACGTTATCGACGCACACGCTCGCGCAGCCTCAGTCCTCGACGTTATGGAGGACCACCGCGTTACCAGCCACGGGGTCGTGGACGTGGATATGGTCGTGGACGTTTCCAGCATCGCTGGAACAATTTTGTGGACAATATTCGAAACAATGGCAGACGCTATACGCCCGAGGAGGAACTGCGGCCACCGGGCGAAGAGGAACCGCTCGTCGAGGATATGGAGGCAATGATCAAGGAACAAGCACAAAAGGAACGCAAACAGGGTATTATCGAAGGCGATAAGGATATAGTAAGAAACAAACGAGAAGCCACAAATAACACATCTAGTGATACTGCCTAGAAATTTAGAGATCCCAAAAACAAAATCTGTGGATATATCCAGTGTTAAGTTTTTTCTCTCCTACTTATGTACGTAGTATATGTATACTTGAAAATTCATTCGAAATGTAATAAGTATCCCCAAAGCACACCCTTCTTTGAACTATATATATATAAAGCTGCAACACAAACCTGAACACCAAAATAAAGAATGCTTTCGAAGCAATTTGCATGGTTTGCATGCATAAAATATTAAAAGTACTAAAATGCAATTGTTATTAATATCAAACAAAAACACATTAGTGGGTGGCAAATTATAATTTTTATTTACAATCTCTCTAAAGATTGATAAATGTGTGAGAATTGCGTGAGGGTGTTTTATATAAGTCAATAGCTAATGATTTAAATAAATATAAATGCCATTTGGTGTTTTTTGTTTACAGGGTATTTGTCAAAATTGATATCAACAGATGATACTGTTTGTTATTTTCCTAACCAATTACACGCACAGTACACATGTAAGTTCGTCAGTGTGTTTCTATTTATACCAAAGCGCGTGCTTCGCTCCTCTCTCAATACTCAAACCGGCTATTCACAATAGTTCTCACAAATACACTGACAACAGAATACAAGCCAAAGAGAGAGAGAGACAGCGAGAAGAATGAGAGCAAGACGAGTGCATATGTGTGTGTGTGCACCATATGCAGTTGTTGTGGGTCCAACTACAAATCGTTTGTGAGCGTGCTACGCATCAAATGTCTGGAAGTTAAAAAAGGCAGCCTCAGATAAAGCGTCCCTCGGCTATTCAGTTGATATTTGCCTGCCGGCAACAGCAGAAGCAACTTTTTGTGGAGTCCGCTTAAGGGAGAATGTGTGTGTGTCTGGCTAGCCTAAGTAGTTATTGCTGTGTTAGTGTGTAAATATTGTTTGCGCGCAAGACTTTGATTTAAAATTCGAAAACCGCGACAAGTTATTGTAATTAGTACGGGTGCTAAAATTTAATTAAACAAATCGATAAATATAGAAGTCGAATCAAATTGACATTCACACACACACACACACACATTCTCATACTAAATACTATAAAAAGTTTGCGATGTAAGTGAAAAAGCAGTAAAACATTTTTGGTGTTGCCAAATTTTATATAAGCGTTGCAGTTTTCTCACATCAAGAAGAATAAGTGCTAGACGAGACAAAAAAAAATATTGCGAACAAAAGAGTAAAATGCAAAAGGAAAAACAACACGCGGCTACCATAGCTTTTGTTTGGACTTTGAACGATAAGAGCGCACCCACAAAAACAACAACAACGAGTACAGCGACAACTACAACTACTGACTACATGAAGACAAAGAACTTGAAAAAAGCCACGCTTGTTGTTGTTATTGTTTCTGCGCTACAATTTCAGTTGCCATGTGGGTCTTATGGCCACTCAGCAGCCGAATGATTTCTTCCCTGGTCAAATGAATGAAAAATAAAAATGAATTTATTGCGATTACGACTTGTAATCAAAATGTGGCATAAATTAGTTAGGGCTTATCACTTGATAGTCTATACTATAGATTATAAGAAAAATGTTAGATATGTGATATCTAAAAATAAGCTGATTCCATATTTAATATTATCGAACACAAAACTTCCATATTGATTCATATTAAAATCAACAACAGAGACTTTGATCGCTCTTATCTTACACTATTGCAAAATAATTGCCCCAGGTAGTTAATACTATCCATATTTTCATATGTATGAAAAAAAGGGGGTATACATTATCAGCAAAGACATACAACAACTAAGTACAAAAGAGTCTAATTGTTTCTTAACGTTATTTATTTCTTTCATATTTCTTGCAGCACAAATCCAACCACTTTACTATATAAATATGTATACAAAAATCTTTCGTGCTGTGATAATCGGTGCACCTGGGTCAGGCAAAGGCACAATCTCGGAACTCATTGTGAAAACTTTTGGTTTTCTGCACATTTCATCAGGCGACATCTTACGCCAGAACATTATCAAAAACACGGATCTCGGCAAAAAAGCACAAAGCTACATTGCCGCCGGCCAGTTGGTTCCCGATGAGATAGTCACAAAAACAATGATCGCCCGCATTACAGAGGTAGGCAACAAATCCTACATATTGGATGGATTTCCGCGTAATGGAGCTCAAGCTGATATTTTGTCGGCACGCTGTCAGATTAACGCTGTTATTGATCTAAACATTCCACACGATGTGATCATTGAACGTGTGAAACATCGTTGGATTCACGCACCGTCTGGCCGTGTCTATAACATTGGCTTCAACGATCCTAAAGTGCCGGGCAAGGATGATGTCACGGGCGAACCACTAACTCAACGGGAAGATGACAAACCCGAAGTGGTAGCCAAGCGTTTGCAGCTCTATGATGAGCTAATGAGTCCGGTTTTGGCTTGGTACGGCGAACGTGGTCTGGTAACTACGTTCAAGGGTCGCGAAACTAAAGAAATATGGCCGCGGGTTGAACGCTTTCTTAAGGACAAGGTCAACAAGGGTTAAGTAGGGTATTATGTAAACTAGAAAGACAGTTCAATTAAATATGTGCACAAATATTTTATTATAAATAGACAGACAGCTAAGGTTTATAAGGAAGATGAGATGTGTTCAATTAAGGCAAATCAATATACATATATGTATGTATGTATAAATATGTATTGTGCAGGAAGAAGGGGGATTAGGAGTTCATTGGAACTAATCAAATATAATTGCGAAGCCTTACAAATTAGAATCGAATCAACAAATTAGACGGTTCCAATCAAATGTATTTTCTTTACAACTTATACATACAAAAATAATTGGTAATTGACATCGAGGCTGGCAACGTAAAGCCATCCAAAACATTCCCCTCATAAAAGTGTTTTGTTTTGATATGATTATTATATATATACACATATATACTTGTACTTGTATAAACGCTCCTAAGTTGGTGCTCTGATAATAAATCGTTTTTTATATTACCCACTGATAACATGTTGCTGCTGATTTTGATATGGTAAAAAACTATTTTTGGACTTCGTAATACTACAACATGACAGTTCGGAGTGTTTCGTTTTATGGCTTCTTGTTTATTATATTATCGTATACAAATGCCCTCCACATTATGGTGTAGGGCATTGTTAGTTGAAGCTACAACCACTGACGAGTGTTGCGCTCTCCACATTTCTTTGCCCGCTCTCTCAGTTTCACACGTACGCGAGAGAGCTCACAACGTCACGCACACTAGTGTAGTTGCGCTCAATTGAGTGTGATTTTAAAATACACTGATTGGGGTCCATAAATGTTAACGAAGTTTGGAACTAAATGGCAAGGAGCCACACTCTTGTGGCTCTCACGATGAATGGACTCCTCACAAGAGATATGGAATACAGCCCTCCAACTGATTAAACAAATGTCAACAAATCACAATTGCTCGTTGATATTAAATAGTCAGCTGTTTTTTAACAACTGTGTCATCATACAGCAGCTGTTTAATGATTGAAACTATATTTTAAGCTTCTTGCAGAATAAACATTGAATTGCGTAATAGATTTAGAGATACAAAATGATTTTAAGTGAGCGTCTTATTTTATGCAGCACTGTATTGAGAGCAAAAGCTCTCATCGTGTTTTGACCAATATTACGGCATTTTTGACACACATACACATACACTTGCGCACACAAACACACACAGTTAGAGTTACTCGTCGTACACCACACCTGCCCCCGCCTAACGAAACATACACATACACGCGTAAATTTACACACACACAACACAATGAAACCGCGCGTAGCATTTCCTGAATCAAATGACCCCAAAAACAAAAAGTGCAATTGGCTTCTGAGAGTGTGAGCAATTGGACGCCTATCGATGAATGACAATTTAAAGAATTTGCAATCGAAATATCACACAATCCAAGAGCAAACGTAAACGTATAATGGCTGCGTTGCGCTTTTGTTGTTGCAGGCTTTCTGCTGCTGTCAAGCATCTTCTTTGTTTATGCCAATGCGGCCATAACGAAACCAGCGATGACAATGGGCAAAACAATCACGAAAAAAAGTTCACTACTGACCACAGAAATTGAGCTCAGTACCCGACTGCCTGACTCACTCATGATGCAAGCTGTGCTTGTGAAATGATGAGATACATGTTCATACAATAACAGCATTTATTTAAATTTACCTCGAATTTTGGTTCGCTTATTGAGATTCATCCAAATCTCGCCGCGTATCACTTGGCCGGCATAAAAAATGCGCTCTGGATTGTCTAACCTGATGCATAATCGATCGCTCTCCATGCTGGTGGTGTTGTTGTTGTGCTCCTCTTATTAAATTGTCATCCAAAAATAACATATAAAACGACTCATTTGAGCGGCCGCTGTGGTATCATCACCTCACTTTGTGCAGAACTACACAACTACACTACAACATTTTTCACTATTTCTTTAACCCGACCGGTAATCTAGCTGATTTCTTTAGCTATCACTATGTAGCTGATTTCTCATTCTACTAACGCGCACAACACTTTTATTAAACACGATTAACTACGGCCACTATTTTAATAATTAACCAAAAGTAACTAGAAACGTTGTTGCTTTTGTTTTAGCTTGTCCCACGATAACGATAGACGATTACTTCAACAAAGTCAGCTGACGCTAAATACAGTATGGCGTTGCCACCTGGCCTTCACTCTTTGAAGCGCTAAAAGCTTAGGATTTGAAAATGCGATAAGCAGCAAAGCCTTGTTAAGAAATTCGAAATGTCAATTTTAATGTTGCCACACATTTAATATATTTACTGTGCTATTTGTATGTACTTCCCCATTTATCGAAATAGTATCAAGAGCAATTTATTAATCGGATTCTGCCTCAGTATTAATTTGTGACTGCTCGCGTTCAGTTGTTCGGCGGTCGCAACGCGTTTAGTGGTCGTTTTTTGACCCGACCTAGTGTGTATGTTTTCTGTATTCGCTGCTTGCCATTCTGTCAATAAAACAAACATACCACAGCAATCCACATAACAAAATATCCTGTTACCTCCTGTCACCAAGGCTATATGACTTCATAGCAAAGATGAGTAGTAAAATTAATTTTACCTTCGATAACGCTCTTGGCGTCTACTATGCTGGTCAAATTGTATCCGGCACAGCTGAACTCATCACAGAACGCTCCAAAACCATACGCTGTAAGTCTCGAGCTAAGACGTAATAATATTTCTTTGTGTCTGCGCATGACGTCATGAAACTGTCTCTGCTCCCTTATCCAATTCCATTGCGTAGCCAAACTCTCGGGGCTTGATAGCGCTTCATTAGTATTCGTCGAGCCTCAGTCATTGTTGTTCATATTGTTATTGTTATTTCTTTTGTTATTGTGCCGGTCGGTGGCTAATGTTGCTATTCATACATACATTCGAGTGTCGGCTATATGATATTAGTGCGAGAGTACAAATAAAACTAGTTTTTCATTGAATTATATGGCTGCTGTGTATTATTATTGCTATTACTAGATATTTGATCTCGTGTGTGCCAGACTTTGATTTATAAATAACAAATTGTGGTAACCTCTACAATAGATAGAACTATAAAAAAAAAAAAATACAATTACCCCAAACTTTATTTTAAATGCTTGATTTAGGCTTAGTTTATTCATGTATTTCTGTTCACACGCATACCGAAAACTTTAATTATGCTTCAAACTGGTTTTCTAATGGGCCTAAGCTGAAGAGCGTGTGTATGCATGATGTTTATAACAAGTCAAGGACAAGTCAAGGACAAGTCAAATTAAATTAAATTAAACTAACATGAACTTATTGCTTGATCTATTGCCGGCCCACATATCATGCAGTTTTAATAATGTAACAAATAAATTAAGTCAATTACTCTGATGCCCCTTATTACCTCTTGTTCCCATCTAGCAATCTATGTCACTGTCAATGGTTTTGTGGAGACTCGCTGGCAGGAGAGCGTCGAAAAACCTGGAGATGATGGCAAGCTGGTCAAGTCACTGGAAACGCGCACGGCAACGGAGATCTTTTATAGCAACGATAAATATGTTTATGGCCAGAGTGGCGGATCACAGTTGGAGTTGCCCAAGGGCAAGTATGTGTTTCCCTTTCAGACTACCATTCCACCCCAGGCGCCCACCTCTTTCAATGGCACACACGGCCAGGTTAAGCATGAAGTAACGCTAACAATCGATCGCGCCGTACGATATAATAACATTTTTAAACAATGTTTCACTGTCATACTGCCTAACGACTTGAATGCCAATCCATCGTTATCGGTAAGTGTAACATCGATAGCGATTTCGATAATTTGTAATTGAAAATTTATCGCAACTCTAGCAACCGTTGAAGCGCATTGAGGAGAAAACTTTTTGGTGGGGCTCTATTTTCGGTGGCAATAAACCGATGGTAATGGATGTAAGCACCACGTACAGCGCTTATGTGCCGGGACAGAAAATAAACTTTCATGTCGTGCTCGACAATCAGTCGGATGTGCAGTGTCAGGATGTGAAAGTGCGACTATTTAAGAACGTCAAATATCGCGGCAAAGCGAATGATCAGGAACAGGTGAAAACCACAGAAGTTCGCATTGCAGATAAACACTGCGGCGAAGTGGACAAACACAATAAGGCGCTTTTCGATGAATATTTAATGGTGCCGCCAACAACTCCGTCTACGCTCAGCGAGCGAGATCCCATCCAGGTTAGCTACACGCTGCGATTTATTGCCAAAACCTTTCGCCTGCATGGTGGCGGTGATCTGATCGTGGATTTTCCTCTGGTCATTGGAACTGTACCGCTGCGGGGCAGTGCGGACGACAAGGGACCGGCACAGAAGGCACAGCAAGCCAACACAAATGGCAGCTATCGTCCATTACGTAAGTAGCATAAGCATAAAGCTAGCAGTTGATTTATATCAATCAAATCAATTTTTTTTTTCAGCTGAACCTAATTTCCAGGAGGATGTGAGCACCGAACATTTTGAGTCTAACACATACAAACCACGCTATCCGGTTTATCTTTTCGATGGCCAGATGGGCGCTGCTAATGGACCCGCTGCTGCTAAGTCACCCGTTCCTAGTATTTATCCCAAGGCAGTGGACACAACACCAGCAGCTCCTGTAGAATACACTCCGAATCCTGTTTCGCCAGCTGGTAAACCAATAGCAACCGTAACACAGAAGACGCCGCCATATCCAGTGCAAGCACCAGCAGCAGGAGCTACAGCTCCTGGTGGTGATTTTGAAGTGCTTGGCTTTAGCATCCCACCAGGCTATCAGCCGACGCCCAGTGCACCAGCTGATGGCCCCGGCTCCATTGGCTGGAAGTAGTTCATATCAATTTATTTTATTTTTCTATAAGCACTTGAGAGATCCTTCTTACACATTTGTAAGTAGCGGCAAACAAATATTTACCAATATATCAAAGTAATAAATGAAACAAACGAATTTTGAAAATAGTTGCGCGCCATGTTTAAAAAAGTGTTACCTGTCTAGTATTTGGCGCAGCATTCGCATTTTTGGTATATTTCTCAAAATGTACACACGTCTGGCAACGCCTCACTAACAGCTGTTCTTGGCATGCACTTGACGTAACTTAGAGGCCAAGTTTTGTTTTTAATTCCAAACGAATATTGGAGCCGAAAAGCGTATATAAACCGGTTTACACTCTTTGGCAAACTGCAGCATAAAGTTATTACGCATACACATACAGATGAGTATATTTAGATACGCTGTGGGGCAAAAGAAAGTTTTGACGCAATCGAATTGCCGTTACTTGTAATTTGTAATGAAGAAGCGTCGTCGTCGAACGAGCGCCAAACCAAACAGTTAGCGCTGCACTCTGGCAGCGAGCGGACAGAGGAATCGGTTGCCTGGAATACTTGGAATATTTTCGTTGAATTTCGTAGGTAAGTTATTCATTTGTTATGCATATCGAATGCATGCAGGCGCGCTTTATCTGCGAGTTTGCTTTGGGCAGCATCAGCAGCTCAATCGCTGGCAACACACACAACAAAAGTGAAATCGCTGATAAAGAAACGAAGCGACCCCCAATGAATGAATGAAGTGACTATTTTGAGATCATGTTGAAATTGGCACGCAGGCGAGCATAGCACACAAACAAAATAAATATCAGCCACAATCACAACAGCTATAATAACAAAGGAAGTGGAAGCGCTCCGCTGGGCATGACACCTTGTAAGTTTGGCCTAAGCGATCCCAAAACGCCATTTGTGTCATTTTATTTCACACTTTAATTTGGCAATAATTTGCCAACAGACAGCAAATTGAAGTGAGGTCGTCGACTACGATTTCAACGGGTTTTCAGTGGAGCGGCGACAAATTTCTTGTAAACCTATTTTACGTTTGTTTGTCTAACATCAAATTAATGCTGTTGTTGGTTTTTCGTATGATTTACAGAAATGCCATTGAAGACGCAGCCGCAGCAATAAAAGTGAAATCAGCAGAAATACCTTAACACACACACACACCCTCAAAAGTCGAACCTAAAGTTGAGCTATTGACAACATTCGCAGACAGACTTTCGGCAGCAAAATGACGCCAGCAGTTGCAAGCACTTCCACTGCCGCGCCCACAAACACCGCAACACCGGTCAGTCCACGTCGCACACACAGCACCCGGGAGCAACTGCAACAGATTGTCGCCGGCGGCATGTCGGCAGCCATCACGCGTTCCACCTGCCAGCCGTTGGATGTGCTCAAGATTCGCTTCCAACTGCAGGTGGAACCCTTGAGTGCAAGTCGCCAAAAGTTGGGTGGCCAGTTGGCCGAGACGACAAAAGCTGCAACTGCGGTGCAATCCTCAAAATACACATCGATAAATCAGGCGGTGCGCACTATTTATAGAGAGGAGGGTTTGCTGGCCTTCTGGAAGGGTCACAATCCCGCCCAGGTGCTGAGCATCATGTATGGCATCTGTCAGTTCTGGACGTATGAGCAACTCAGTCTGCTAGCTAAACAAACGCACTACCTCAAGGATCATACGCATCTGTCAAACTTTATATGCGGTGCCTCAGCTGGAGCGGCGGCTGTCATCATTTCCACACCGTTGGATGTTATACGTACACGACTTATTGCGCAGGATACGAGCAAAGGATATCGGTGAGTAATTTATAAAGACATATGCTGGGATTTAACTAATTGTTTTATTAATTTACACAGCAATGCGACACGAGCTGTCACTGCCATTGTACGTCAGGAGGGAGCTCGGGGCATGTATCGTGGCTTGTCATCGGCTCTGCTGCAGATTGCCCCCTTGATGGGCACGAATTTTATGGCCTATCGCCTGTTTAGCGAATCGGCTTGCACATTCTTCGAGGTGGAAGATCGCAGCAAGCTACCAACATGGACACTTTTGGTGCTGGGCGCCTCGTCGGGCATGTTGTCAAAGACAATTGTGTATCCGTTTGATCTAATCAAGAAGCGTCTACAAATCCAAGGCTTTGAACGTAATCGTCAGACCTTTGGGCAAACCTTACAATGCAATGGCGTTTGGGATTGTCTGCAGCAGACAGTGCGGCAGGAGGGAGTACGAGGTCTCTACAAGGGCGTCGCTCCCACGCTGCTTAAGTCAAGTCTGACGACGGCCTTGTATTTTAGCATTTACGATAAGCTCAAACAGGTGCGCTTCTAGTTACTACATACAAACAAACACACGCACAAACACAATGAAATCTATTCTATTCTATCTATATACTATAGACACATAAGTAGGGGAAAAGTTGATGGCACCGAATCTACTATTTTTTATATGCAAATTTACAGAGATGAAAAAAACAAAACGAAAAGAAAAAAACAGACAATTGATATTAAGCATAATTTATCTGTTAATTAGTTTTTGTCTTTAGTACGGGTTTGTTTTTTATAATAATTTGTATTTTAATAACAATAGCCTTAAAATATATGCATAAATGCTTAGTCACTGCGGTAATTAAAACATTATTGTACATACTATGATTTTTATTTTGAAAAAGAGTATTCAACTGTTGTCAACGCTAATTTATAATTCGAAATGCTTTCAACAGTAAGCTTGAAGGTGGTCACACTGTTTTTATGAGCTTTTGGTAAAATTGAAGGCATAAATAGTTGGGACTTTATTTGTTTAGTTTATTAATTCATTGTGGCTGGTGTCGTTATTTTTAAAAAAAATTTTGGTAATGGATCAACCTATAGTGATATTACCAGCAGCAGATGAGAATAAAATATCTTGTCCGCCATCAAAGAATACATTAGTGTCTGTGAATAGTTCTGACAGAACAGAGAAGTTAAATACAATTCGTATTGTCGCCTTTCATTACTTTGCAAGCCATTACAAGCAACTCCATAAATGGCTGGAAATAATTGATAAATTAACCCAGGAATATGAAGGGCGCATTACGTTTGAAACTCAAGACATAAAAAACATAAACAACTTTCATCGCTCATTAGATTCTGGGAACTTTGGCAGCTATCGTGCTAATATAGCACCACGGCTTTATGGAGTGGACAACGATGGCTTCATCTATACCATGCACATGTTGTTTAGTCTCAATTACATAAGGGATTTCTGTGAAAAACTTTTGGAGGGCAAAGTCTTTGAGGCAACCGTATTAAGGTCAACTAAAGAACTCGATTTACCTTCCCAAAACTATTATCATTTGATAAAGGAGAGTAATGAAGACCTATTTGTAATGTTCTACGATCCCGCTTGGTATCAATGGTCTCTGCAATTAGGCAAATTGCGGAAACTGTCCATGATCTTAGAGAACGAAGGAATAAACATTGTGATCGTGAATCGTGGCCAGCAAAATTATTTAGGTATAGATGTTGATACCTGGTCGGAGTTCAATTGTTTCCAAGGCATTACACGATTTGTTACAAAACGAACAAATGGTTGGATCTCAAATCAAGAAAGACCGCATGATAGCTTTAGGGGATACTTAAGATACATTGCCAAGCACATAAGCCCGGAACTCAGAGAGTACGACAAGGCAGGCGAGTCTAGATATCCAGATATGGCCTTAGTGGACTTACAATATTTATTTGAATAGTGAAATATTATATTAATTATTTAATAACTGTATTTAAAAAAATAATTTTATTTAAGTTACAATAAATTGTTCTGTTTTCTATATTCATATCTAAGCAATTAGAGGTATATTTAGTCAGCACGCCGATAAACTTAAAAGCTCTGAAGCTTTTATATGAGTCAATTTCCCTGTAGTTATTTTTTCAGTCGTTCAGTTTACGATTCACTGTTATAATGTTGCGTTCATACTTTTGTGATTATAATGTGATGCCCCTGAATTACAACACTTGGATGTCTCCACAGCATTCGGAGAGATTTCAACGAGTGGATGATGGGGAGACAACGCTTGGAATAACACGGGAGAAGCGACCAATGCTTATAGTATTACATTTGTTTGCCGAAAATGTGACTAATCTACAGCATTGGCTTGATATGGTTTATAAGCTCACAGCCAAGGAATTGTATGGCGAGAAAATTGCATTTTTTGTTGATGATCTTTGGTCAACGCATGTCTTTGGCTGGGACGGATATGTTTGTCGATCCGAAGACTATCCCATGGAATCACCTCCTCTGATCTACGGAAAAGATGTAGCGGGAAAAGTGCATTTCTTTGGCAGCGACAAGGGACCGAAGACACCTTCCCTGGAAAGCCTTGAAGAGTTTTGTAAGCAGTTGCTGGAAGGATCTTTGATTGCGCCAATTGAATATAAAGAAAAAATCCCAGTGCCTGATATAGATTTGGTTAATTTCAGTGAAATTGTCTATGAGCAAGATGAAAAAGATATTCTAATATGCTTATACAGCTCACAGAAACTGGGAACGTCAGATACGGACAAATTTCTTAGAGATTTGGAGAGTTTAGCTGGAAAATTGCAACAGGAACAAGTACAGATTTGGAAAATGAATGTACAGAATGAAAGTCCACCCAAGAAATTCCAAATAGAATCTACTCCAGCTGTATTCATGTTACCACACACTCAAAAACACAATCCCATTCGTTGCTTTGATCCAAGTCGAGGAATTTACACTCTAATTAAATTCGTTGCCGAGCATTCCAGTGAAGAACTTCTTTATTACGATCGTCGTGGCTTTCCAAAAGTCCATGGACATTTACTGCATCACATTACGTACAGTTTTAATGAAATAAGCAAATAAATAAGAAAGAAAAATTAAATGAAAATGTTTGAATTATTATTTCAGGTAAATTCACTTTCTACTGCTAATAAAAAGCTTTTTGTTTGTTTTCTTTGTCGAAGTGTGACCATGAAATCTAAGAATGTTCGATTTAAAGTATAAAACCAGCATCGATAAATAACGAATGCACCGATAAAATAAACGAACTGTCTCGATATTTGCAAAACAAATTCAAAACAATGATCTTCAATAAGTGCATTCAAAACTTAAGCGAGTTCTATGTTTTTAATATGAAATAAAGAGCAATATTAAGTTTGCAGAATATGCCAAAATAAAAACATTAATAAACGAAATTCTAAAAGCTTCCCAATATAGTAAAAGCTAAAGTATGAGTCACATAAGCTTTGTTTGCTAAAAGAACCTTTTTTATTTGCAGTTATAATTTAGACCTGTTGCAATCATGTTGCCAGCATCAATATGTGGTTACAATCCGAAACCGGAAAATTACTTTAATTGGCTGTCTCCGCTGCATGCTGAACGACTTAACAGAATTACATTGAACTACTTACAAAATGAAAAACGTACGCAACCTTTACTCCTGATGCTCCATTTATTCGCCGACGATTTGGATGGCTTGAAGCCTTGGCTGGATATTGTTTACGATGTTGCGGGTACTTACGGTAACAAAATAAAGTTTTACGTGGACGATCTCTGGGCTGCATATGTTTTCCAATGGAATGGTTTCTCTATTCGTAGAGGTGACAGTAGCTTCACTCTTAAATCACCGCCACTGATATATGGAGTAAGTGCAGCCGGTGATGTACATTTCTTTGGCAATGCCGCAGGACTAAGCTTACCCTCCGTTCAGAAACTGAACGTATTTTGTAGCCAGCTGCTAACTCAATCCTTGGCCAAGTCCCTTACTATTGAAGAGTGCGTAAAAGTTATGGATGTGGAAATGTCGACATTTAATGATCTTATCTATGGCGAGGAACAAAACGATATTATTGTTTGCTTCTATGACTGTGTGAGTGAATCTAACGAAGTCTTAAATGACTTGGAGCGACTAGCCGCTAAGTTGCAGCATGAGAAAATAAGCATATATAAAATGAGCATACAATTCGAAAATCCGCCGAAAAGGTTTAATGTCAAAACGAGTCCAACATTATTCTTATTACCGCGTGATCAAAAGCATAATCCTATACGTTGCTACGATCTGTTGCGTGGTGTTCGCAATTTACTTCAATTTGTTGCACAACATTCGACGGAAGAACTTAATTTTTATGATCGTCATGGAATTCAAAAAGTTCATGTCGAGTTACTCAAGCAAATTCGGAACAATTTTAAAGAAGGGTCCATGGGATTTTTACGTTACTGAAGAGCTATCGATTCTATCGACTGTGGACAAAATAGGATCAGTTGGGAAAAGGAACCGGAAACGTATCTTGAATGATTTGCCAGACGTTGAGCACACAGAGGACAACATCGCCAAGTATCGATAATTTTCTATCGATATATGCACGAAAGAGCAGCAGCAGCGCAACATGCTGAAATTGCAATCAAATTTGGATAAACAGGGACGATACGCTGTTTTACTGGATCATAGAGAATTAATCAATAAAACATACAGTGCAACAGTGACAGATAATGCGACATATGAACTGAAGAAGCAATTGTTTTATTTTCATCAGCCCAAGACAACAACAACAACACGAAAGAAGCGAAAAAGGAAGTTGAATGATGAGCCCGGCATTGAGGAATCCAATGACAGCATTGCTCAGTACTTGAAACTGTTGCCTGAAGTGGAGAATAGTGATGTGAACACGTCTTTGCCACGGTACTGGGAGGCCGAGTACACGCTGCCACAGCTGCACGGCAGCAATCTAAGTGGCACATTTCAAGAGTTCCATAATGGAAACTGCTCAACCTACATTATACCTCAAGGTGCTCGCTTTTATAATCACAATGTGGAACAGTTGACCACATTGCTGCCACAATTGTTGCCCAGCTATGATGTCATCGTCCTGGATCCACCATGGCGCAACAAATACATACGCCGCATAAAGCGCACCAAACAAGAGTTGGGCTATGCGATGCTGGACAATGATCAGCTGAGTCAATTACCACTTGGCCAGCTGATCCATGAACGAACTTTGGTGGCCATTTGGTGTACCAACTCTAGTCAACATCAGCAGGCGCTGGAAACCAATTTGCTGCCCAGTTGGCGATTAAGATTGCTGCATAAACTTCGCTGGTACAAATTAAATACGGAGCACCAATTAATTGGTCCCTTGAATTCTGGAGATGTCACCCAGAAGCAGCCATACGAGATGCTCTATTTGGCATGTCATGTGGACAGCAAGGCAAGCTATGCAGCGGAACTGGTGCAGACCGAATTATTGCTTAGCATACCCAGCATTGTACATTCCCATAAGCCACCGCTCTTGGAGTGGCTGCGTTCACATTTGAAGCTTAGTGAGCATCAAAAGGAACCCAATTGTCTGGAGCTCTTTGCCCGCTACTTACAGCCCAACTTTACTTCTATTGGACTTGAGGTGTTGAAACTTATGGATGAGCGACTTTACGATAAAGTCGTAAAGCAAATCTAACAGAGTTTATAAAAGTTGTATTCAAAATAAAACCGAAAAAATCGATCTTATATTTTATACGTTTCTTAAATTGTTGAGTCACCGGCACCTCACATATCTATTTTCTTCTTTGAAAAAATGAGTGCCTAAAAGTATTAGCTTATTGAATGTACAATATATTTGAAAATTTGTTGTTTTATTATCATTTTTATTTGTGTACTGTTAATGAGAGCAAATGCAACAAAAATTTTGTATGTGAGAGTGTAGGCGAAATGTTAAACATTTGTAGTGTATGGGGTGGAGTTTTTGTGTTTGGTTTTGTTGTGTGTTAAATTAAGTATTAAAATATTAAGCATTATTAATACACTTGTATTTGATGAAGTTTGTTTTTTTGCTTTTGATGCCTATTCATGACCCTGAGCCATGGCGGCAGGATTAGTTGGCTCGTTGCCACCACGTTTCTTTGAGCCCGACACAATATCATCGATGCGCAGCAACAGAATTGCAGTCTCCACGGCAGTTTTGTAGGTCTGCAACTTGACGGCCAACGGCTCCCAAATGTTCTTCACGTTCATGTCGACAATTTCACCAGATTCGCCGTCAATGCCCCAGGCACAAACGCCGGCGCCCTTGTGTGAAGCGTGCTTGGCACGCAGTGCGGTCAAGGCACGAATAGTATTTGCGCCACAGTTCTGCGCCAAGGTGCGTGGAATGATCTCCAAGGCGTGAGCCACAGCCGTGTAGGGTCCCTTCACCTGTTTGCGGGTGAGCAGCTGGGAAGCAGCCATTTCGACGGCACCACCGCCAGCCACAAGACGTGGCTCCAACACCAGATTGCGTGCCACATGCAGAGCATCTTGCAGATTGCGCTCCGTCTCGTTGAGTATGTCCTTGCTGGCACCGCGCAGCAAAATAGTACAAGCCTTAGGGTCCTTGCACTGTGTGACAAACGTAAAGTACTCGTCGCCAATTTTCTTCACCTCAAACAAACCGGCACCGGTGCCCACATCCTTCTCGGTCAGCTCCTCAGTGCGATTGACGATCGTAGCGCCACAGGCGCGGGCAATACGCAAGTTGTCTGTTTTGCGCAAGCGCCGGATGGCTGTGATGCCCGCCTTGAGCAGATAGTGCTGTGCCAGATCGGATACACCCTTCTCGGTGAAGACCAAATCGGGTTTGACGGCAATAATGTCGGCGCAGACGCGCTGCACGAACTCCTCTTCGATTTGCAGCATGCGCGTAAAGTCTTGCTCACCAATGATCTCCACATTTGTCTGGCTTTCGCCCTTCTTGTACTCCAGCGAGCAGTCGAGCAACACAATGCGCGGATTCTCAATGTAGCGACGCATCTTGGCGTGTGTCACATCCTTGTTGATCATAACGCCCTTCAGCACACAGGACTCATCGATGGAGCCACCGGGAATCTTCTCCACCTTGGCATAACTAAAAAAATTAGAAAATTTAATAAGCGATAGATGAATAATAATTTATTTGTAAGCTTACCGTTTAATG
This sequence comes from Drosophila niveifrons, assembly GCA_035046325.1. Lineage (NCBI taxonomy): Eukaryota > Metazoa > Arthropoda > Insecta > Diptera > Drosophilidae > Drosophila > Drosophila niveifrons. Next base: position 9,908,196 of record JAWNOC010000046.1, on the reverse strand, counting down.
TCCACCTCCAAACGTCCATTCTCATTCAGTGTAACCGTCTCAACGGCATCCAGGGCAATTTTCACAGCCAAATCAGACCACTTGCCAATGAATTTGGTACCCACACACGCCTTGACTACCTCAGCCATCTTGGCCTTATCCTTTACATCCAGCTGCACACTCAGATCGGACTGTAGGTGATTGACAATGTCCTCAAGTGCTTCGCGATATGCGCGAATGATGACAGTCGGATGGATTTGCTGTTGCAGGAATGGCTCGGCAGCGGCCAACATCTCGCCGGCCAGCACAATGACGGAGGTGGTGCCATCGCCCACTTCTTCGTCCTGTGTGCGTGCAATTTCGATCATGCTCTTCGCCGCTGGATGCTGCACCGTGATTTCACGCAAGATCGCATTGCCGTCGTTGGTCATCACAATACCGCCCATGGGATCCATCAACATCTTTAGCATGGCTTGGGGGCCCAAGCAGGTGCGAATCACATCGGCAATGGCCTGAAAAATCCAACAAATTTCGAATCTTTTAACAGATGGTCAACAACAACAACATCAAATGCAGACATGTGAGTCACACGCACACACACACATATACAATTGCTCCACACGCACACACACTCATACCTTTCCGGCTTGAATATTCTCCAACTGCACTTTGCGGCCCGATTCTCTTTTTGTGTTTTGACCTAAGTTTATAGATATATTTAGTTAATTACTGCGGTTATCTTAATAATTTGTTACTCACTCAACACAAGGATGGGTTGCTGTCCACCAAACATGTTTATATCGGGTTTTTAATTAAATTTTATGTGAAAATAAAAGAACTCGTGCCTCGCGTTGTGCTGCTGTTGCCGCTGGTTCGAAAGAGAATGATTGACGTTTGTTTTTGAGGTTAGAAACGGTGACGCACGATTCGAGAAGATTCGATAAATTCAATTATATTGATTTCTTACTATCAAGCTAAATAAAACAATTATGATTTGAAAATAAATGATTCAAATATTAATTCAATTGCATAGAAATCGTAGCAAGTTTCAATTCATATTAATTAGCTACAAAAACGCAAAATGAGTAAACCTTTATCGAAAAGGTATCGTTATCGGTGCGGAAATTGGTAACCCTTACAAAACAGCTGTTGCGCTTTTTGTTTATAAACGTTTTCTTGCGGCATTTTAGTGGGTGATAAAAAGAACACTGCGCTATGGATGCCAAAAAGATATCCTTCGGCTTTAGCAAAGTGGCTAAGAAGCCCAGCATTTTGCCACCCAAGGTAGCAAAAGAAGAAAACAAAGTCGAGCTCATCAAATGCCTCGAAGGCAAAGAAATCAAACTTGTCGCGTAAGTTAACTATACTTTTTGATCAGACGCAATAACTAATTTAAATTATTTCTAGTGAAAAGCACGAGGAGGCGCCTCTAATCATTCAAATGGCTACCAATCAAAAAACTTCTACAGCGCTGGCTAGTCTAATGAAAAGACGAGCAGTGCTGCTGGGCGAGGATGATATAGAACCCGAGGAGACGACTGCAGAGCCACAATCAATAGCCGAAGTCACCGCAAATAACGACAGCAGCAATTTGGAACAGCGTGCTGCACGTGAACTTCTTGCGGCCGCACAGAATAATGGCAATGAAATAGTGGAGGGTGAAAAGCTCGTATTGCCTGCATTGAAAGCCGATGAATTACCGCTTGATGGTGCCAAGGAATCGACTATAGATGATTATGATTCTATACCCATACAACAATTTGGTTTGGCCATGTTACGCGGTATGGGCTGGAAGGATCCGCCCCCCAAAAAGAAAGGTGCCGCGCCGGTAGACGATGCTCCATTTATGCGACCCAAAGGCATGGGATTGGGTGCAGATAAAGCGCTCAAATCGAAGGCACTTCTTGTGCAGCCCGAGAAAAACGAGGTTTTGGAAATTAAGAAGCAGGCTTATGTGCGTATCTTGGGAGGAAAGCTGAAGGATCAGTATGGGCAAATTGAAGGCTTCGACGATCATGCTGGTCGGGTGATTGTCAAAATGGCAATCGGAGGCGCCAAGGAGGCATTCAATGAGTTTCTCTGCCAGCCCGTGTCGCGTAAGGAGTACTCACAATATGGCAAATGCATAAGTAAGATCTAATTAACTTATATATTACTTAAAGAAATGATTAATTTTTATTGTTTGCTGTAGATACGGCAAAGTACGAAGAGTTTAAGAAACAAGAAAACGAGCACGGTCAAATCATTGTAAAACGCGAGAAGTCCACGGAAAGGAAAGACAGTCTAAGAGCAGAACACAGGGACAGACATCGCGAGCAGGAGCGTAAACCTTACAAAACAAAGGATGAAGAACGATCGCATAGATCAAGGGATGAAGACTACAAATCTTATAGATCAAGGGATGAAGACCGCAAGTCGCACAAAAGCGAGCATCGCAGCATTAAGACCGAGGATCGTCGAGCTGACAGCAGAGACTACAAAGAAGAATGTAACAACTACAGACAAGACGAACGCAAATCCTACAAGACTGAAGAGCGACGAAGAGACGACATAAGTGGTAGCAGCAGCAGTCGTTATCGTCAAGATTCCCGTAGTAACAGTTGCACTTCCAAAACGAGTAGCCGGCGACGACAGCAAAGCACCTCAGACGATGCAGACGATACAGGCGAGTCAACAGAAAGCGACTCTGATTCAGCATACGAGCGCAAAGACAAGAAAAAGTCGAAAAGTGGTAAATCTAAAAAGAAATCGAAGAAGTCCAAAAGTAAATCCCACCGCCATCGTCATTCAAGTGACTCCCAAGAGAACAGTGATTCTAGCCCAGATAAGCGTTCGCGACGTCATCATTCCAGCAAGCATAAAAAGAAGACCAAGAAGAGCAAGCATGCGCGCTCTCGCACTCGCTCCAGATCTCGCGAAGGGCGTGGCAGATAGTACAAAATCATTTGGTTACTTCAATTGAAAACTTTATTTAAATATGTTGGTATCGATCGATCGGTTGACGACGCCTAAGCTTTTGTATACTTATGCGGGATTATCATTAAATTTCATCTAACTCACAAAAATTAATCACAAAATTGTCTTTTTTTCTTGTTCTTTGAGATTCTTAGGGTCCCATACTACACACACAATATGTTATGTTATACGACGTATAGGAATTGAAAATATCTTATGTTTAAAAGTCATGGTTTTACAACAAAGTTGATTAGGTGAGTGGAGAATGATAATACTTTCAATATATGCGCATATAGTATACTTTGCATTCATTTAAGATGATTACTAAATGTAATTGTTACGAATATAGTAATGGCAAGTTGATGACTTAGTTATTTATATATGTTTTTTTTTTTGGTCAAATGTGGTGAATGCGTGGTTTTGTGGTTGTATTACATATTTAAAAATGCATAAGGTATAATGCCATACATTTACTGCAGCTTTTTCTTGCCAAATTGGATTTTTTCATTGACTATTATGGAAGCCTTCTGTATGATGGACTTGAACACGTCCTTTTCATTTAGGCCGGGCCACAAGGCAACCAGCACAGTGGCGCAATACATGAGCAACAGATTGTTGATGATAGCACCAATCCAGGCCAGAATTAGCAATCCCAAGCTAATGACAATGACAACCTATTTAATGGAAAATTTATAGGTTTAATTGACAAGAAATTAAATTATTTTTATAAGAACATACCAATGTAGGCTTGCGTTCCTTGAATAAATAATCATACCACTCCCCGATCCGCGATTTAATATTATACAACTGGCCGCAGACTTCCTCGAACTTTGCCTCTTGTTCGCCATCCCATTTACCACCGCTGCAAACTAGACGCGACACCATTGGCAGCACAAAGTCCATGAAAAATGCTAGCAATGTGAGCAGCGAGAAAAGCGTTATAAATGACAAGTCTAGGTACCACAGCAACAGATACAAGAAACTGATGGCACCAAAGACAATGCCGGCATAGTATTGCTTTTCCCAGGTGAGAACGCCATAGGCACCAACGATGGCATTGCGAAATGGTTCCAAATCATGTTTTAGCTTAATTTGGGCACGCTTCTGTAAATTTAATGATGGCGGCATTTGTTGCATGTTCTTTTTATTGCAATTCCCTGTTTTGTATCCTTTACTTACCTGGTCAACCTGTGAAGTTGTCATCTTGATTGATCGGGCTCTTTATAAAAAAAACGCTTTGCTGTTTGTCGTTTACCGTGTTAAACGCCTACTGGTGAACGTTATTATTATTTTTTATATTTGGGAGAAAAATCAATTTGTTTGGTCGAGTTTTCTGAAGGACTGGAACGCTTTTGGAGGTGACCATAAGTTGGATATTAAGATATGGCATTTATTGTCGCAAATATACTAAATATACCAATAGCTAGTAGCTTGGTTACACTATACATGGGTGTAAAAGAAATTTTGAAAATTAATTAAAATAAAAAAATTTAACACTTGACTGTATGCAAACCAAGGATAATTGCTTACTATTCAATGTGTATTCCACAAATTTCCAAAAAGATAAAACAAAAGGTGAAGGACACAAGAAATACGCCTGTTGATAGCAGTTGAAAGCTCATAGCAAACGCCCAAAAAAAGGACTTCCGGTATTATTCAGTATTTTTGTTTCAAAGAGTATATATACATCCGTTGGCCACACTGATAGATCAAAGAGACGCTACTGATAAATACTCATGACAAGCTTAATCGAACGAGGTATCGTTTATCATACTCGATACTTTAGCAAATGACTTGAACAAATTAACTCAAACTGATTTTAGCTTTTTGTTGACTAAAATTTGCTTTCTACATTTACAAAATGAGCTGCCCAGGTTTTGGAGAAGTAAACATACCGTCGTCTCGAGCCTTTTGGGACGATTGCGAAGAGGATGAATTCGACAACGTTGAGCCGGCATCACAGTGAGTCTGCAGTTTTTTTGTTTATAAAATGAAATGTTTATATAGAAGTATATTAACAGGTTGCATTTAAATTTCAATGAGGGCGAATCGGAAGCTCCCATTGCCAGTGAACTCTTTGTGTTGGTGGAAGGACCACAAATAACAGAATTTTGTAACGCTTCGTTGCTAAAGGAGGCCAAAAATATTTGCAGCATACCGGCAAAATCGTCGTCTTTGCATTTGAATGCAGCCAAAGGACACTTACTGGCCACACTCGAAGAAGATTTCAACAACAGTGGTGAAATTACAGAACTGTTGCTGCCTTATGCTCAATTGGCTAAGAAAGTGTTGACGATCACAGTGAAACCAAAGATGGAGTACAAAAGCGAAGATATCAACAGGTATTGCAATGAGGTCGCCATTGTGCACAGCATTGGTGGTCCATCTGGCGATAAGACCATAAGTCAACTTGAGGCGCCTAATTTCATATCTGGTGTAGCAGCTGGTGGTGAGTTTTTATAGTTTGCGTTACTTTCGTGCATGTTTATGAATTTTTTTTGTTTTTCTTCCCCACATAGTTGCTAGCTGGCGCCAGCAGATGCAGCTTCCGTTCAATTCCTATGTGGTGTATGTCGATAAGTTACCTATAGATGGCGTTACTGCCGGACCATTGATCAAGCTGTTGCAACAATCCGGAGTCCAATGCAGCGATCGCTATATTCCTAAACCCAAGCCCAGTTCTTATTTATATTCTTAATACTGGGGGTAGCATGAATGTATATTTCTGAATAAATTGGTTGAGGTGTTGTATAAAGACAAACAATCAAAAATCAAATATGTGTACTTATTTCAACACTTCAAAGATGCTCAAGTTGAGGTCCTTGCTTCGCTGTTCCATGTGCGCTTTGGCAATAGCAATGAACTGTGGCCGCGACAGCAGAGAATACGCTGGAACTAGCAGCGACGAGATCAGCATATGCAGTTCTTTGTGACCACTGCTAAACAAATCCAGGCCCAACTCTAGAGCAGTGCCAAAATCACATTCATCCACCGCGATATTGGCGGCATTTGCTACCGGCTGCAGCTTTTCTAACACAGCTTGCTTGGCATTGTCGCTGTCTATGCCTAGATCCTTACGCTCGAAGAGTGCCAGAATTTTCTTGAGTTCCGCATCGCTGACAGGCAACGGACGATATCCCTGCTGTGACTTGCGTTCGTAGGGCACAACGATGCCAGCTCTATGAAAGGATTTGGCCATGACACGCTTGTTACGCTCCTTGGTCAACGTATCCAGATCGGGCAATGGATTATCACTAAGATACTGCTTCACGGCTTTCTTGGTGGCCGCAACTTGAGCTGTGTTGAAAGGCGTGCCCACGAAATCATGTTCCAAGTAGTACAGGAATGCATCGAAGATGTTGCCGGCAATAAACTGAAATTCACAGTTTTTTGTGGCATCATTACGTGCCAGGAGCAAACGATCTTTATCCTGAGGCACATCACGCCAGTAGCCATAATGGATGCCCGTATTTTTGCGAACAAAAACCGTTTGAAACTCGGGCGGATCATAATAGAAACGCCAATGTCTCAAATAATCGCCGGGTTCACCAATTTTAGCTTTATGGAATTTCCCAGCGAGGAACTCAAAGGGCGCAACCAACTGCAGTTGAAACAACTGTTCAATGTGCTGCAAAGCAGCTGCTTTAGTTGTGTCTTTTTTGAGCGTATTGATAAACTGCCAGAATGCATAGAAATCTGGTGGCATTTCGACCAGAAATTTATGGCGGATGAATTCATTGCTCTCACAGAGATTATCGTATTCCTGCTGCACGGAGAGGCGAATGCGTTTTTCCAGTATTTCCATATAATTCTTGCCAGCAATATTGTTCATTGCCTCCTTGTGCAGTTGCGCGGTTTCCGTTTCATACTCGCCTACTGCAGCAACTGCTTCTATTTCTCTTGCAGAACTGCTGGTATTTGGACTGTCCTCTTTTTGGGGACTAACTTCCTCCTTGTTGTCGGCTGTGCTTGTCGTTTTGCGTTTTGGCGCCATTTTTGGAATATCTGTTTCCTTGCTGGGGTGATTGTACTTTTCGAGATGGGCCTCATTGCGCTGATAGCATTTGTCCCAATATTTGCAGTCTTCCTTTGGCATTTTCTTAAGCAGATGGATGCTTTAGTTATTTGTAATACACATTAAAAGGAAATATATTGCAAAGCTTTCTCTTGTTCTTGCCGGCAAATAAACACCAGCAAATCTGTCGCAGTGTGACCTCAAGTTGCACATTAAAAGATACCAGACCACAAGTTAAAACTTGTTATTGGGGCTATATTGAGCATTTAGTATTTTCTTCGTTTTTATATTTTGTCAACAGGGGGAGCTTTTCGATCAAGTTTAAGACTTTGAACTACCCTGTAACTTGTATTTAAACAAGCACAAATTACGAAATATATAAAACAAAATGTTCTTTTTGATCTCATTCGTCTCCTTCTCAGTATATGTTAGAATGATGTTTGGTTTTTAATTGTCGTTGTACTTCATTCAATGAATACAAACCTTAGCAAAAGAATCAATTTAAGGGTTGGTTAGTTAGTATTACAATAAATGTATGTATGTATATGGGCAGGCGTTTCAAAAGCGAAAACACAATAAAATCTACTACAAATACTCCTAGTCCTCGACGGCACACATCACCGAATAGACGCACTCCTCTTTATTGATCAGGTGACAGGTTTTGTTGACCAGCGACATCAGTTGATTTACATCGGTTGCCCAGTTGTTCAATATGTCGGAGGCGCTCTTCTTTGTGGTAAAGTAAATAATGCCAGCTGGTCGGTCGATCTTGACACGTATTGTGTCACTATTGGCCAATTTCGAAAGATATTCCTCACAGCGATTTGTGGGTAAATTTAGTAGTTCGCTCATACGCGACAAATGCAATCGTGAATAGTACATTGCAATGATGCGAATATTCTGAAAATAAGAAAATTTATGGTAAATCATTATTCTCAATTGATTTTAATTCTAGTCAGGGCTAAGCATTTTATATTTTATTCTTACGTGCTCTATCAGCCGATCTTTCAGCTCAGTGATACACTTCTTGCCATGCTTTGTGCTGTCCTTGAACATTTCATTCTCAGCCAGGACCAAGCCAAAATCAGCATTGAAAGTATCAAAATTTATTAGTTCCTTTGACATGAACAGACGCAGTATTTCCCTAAAAAACGAAAATTAAATATAAGCATAGATTCAATTAAATAGTTTATAAATATTACTTATAGACAGGAACATCCTCAAGCTTTTTGTTCTTGGACAAATGCGCCATCATGTCACTCTGTTCGTTATCATATGGAGCCAGGACACAGTAGAGCACGGCGCAGACCAGTTTGTCGGTCAACTCCTTTTTCTGTGCATCTGTCAGTTCAGTTTCTAGCTCAATTGCTGACACGGTTGCTTCTGACTTTTTGTCCTCCTCCTCTTTTGTCTTTTTCTCCTCGCTCTTTTTCTTTTCATCGCCTCCAGTCGATGATTCTACAGCGGCTGGCGCTTTCTTACGTGGTGGCTCAGCAATAGCCTGATAATGACGCGAGGTATTTAGGAATGATGTATCCCGATTCAACTGTATCATTAAATTGTAAAACTTTAACTTGAGATCATGCTGAGCCGGATCATCAAAGAACTTGATGCTGATCTTCTTGGCAATGATCTGCGTGGACACATAGTCCTCCTTCAGCAGGCACAGCCGCATTTGCTCTAAGATGAGCTCAACCTTCTCACGTTTATCCATTGAACCATAGGTCTCCACTTGCAGCTCTTCCATAACAGCAGCTGCACCAGCCACATCACCATCGGCTTCCTTGATGTCAGCAAGAATTTTGGTTAAACGAGCACGTTCGATTTCCACATATATTTTTCCCTCGGTGACGGAACGCAGAGTATCGATTAGCTTAAGTTTGGTCTCCTTGTCGGGAGTCTTGTCCACATATGTGCAGCACTCTTGAATCATCTTGACTACCGCCTGCTTTAGCTGTGAACGACGACGCACCAACAATGAAACATATTCGTTCAACGCATTCCAGTTGCCCGCCTCGAGGCAAATCTGACAAATGGCGACGAGGACGCGGGAGCAGGAGACCATGTCAGCGCCCAGGCGCGTTTGTTTCTCTAATTGCAGCATCATTTCGATGGATTCGTGAAATGCGTCGGGATTCTTTTTGGCCAATTCCTTGGCCAGTGGGATTTTCTCATTACAGGCTGGCTCATAGTCCACCTCCATTTTTGTAATACGACCGCCATCGAACAAATATGTATCCATGATGAGCTAAGCAATAAAATAATGTGCACAAATTAAAGGATTTTTGTTGACGTTGTTGTTGCTGCCGTAGTTGTGGGTGCTATGACAAGGCAATTTTTGTATGTACCGCTACTTACATTTGCTGTGCGTACAAATCAAACTAAGTGTATTTCTTTATTGTTTAACAAAGTTATTCGAACTATTTGCCACAGCGTTGAGCGGTAGCTTTTATTATTAAACACTTATTAATACGTCCTGAAAGAAATAAATGCGGTGAATTTCGATCAAAACTCTGCAGAAATTTGCTTACAAATGATGTTAAGTTGGCTGCGCATAACTACAGTGTTGAATAGTGTCGTGAAAACGGTATATTTTCAAATTGAACGAATTAGCAAAACTACATTGATTTAATAAAAAACATAAGTGAAAAATAATTTATTGAAACGCATTTTTAAAACGCAAGTAAATCATTTAAAAAAAAAATGAAATTCAATAAGAATTAAAAGATTCAGAATGCCCTTACGGAGCAATAAACGTAAACGTACTGTAAGTTGTGCAGCCCTAGTGTTGCTACTTTTCAATCGGTGCACTGCACAACACTGAACGCTTTAGTCTTTGTTAAGCCGCGAAAACTGTCGCTAAACATACAATTTATAGTGAATTGTTTCTAATTGCGAAATCGCAGTATTATTAATTTTGCTAATAAGTGACAGCATTACCTTATACGTAATTAAATCCCTGCACAGAGCCGCAAACGTTTGCTGTTTCGACGCTACAACTACAATCACATTTTACGCGCCAAATTAAGGGGTAACCGCAAGAAGTGGACGACTATCAACAAAATGGCACAAATACAGGAATATCAAGACTTGGTGCTCGATGCCCTCGAAACTGTTCAATTCAAGCTGAGTAAGTTGCAAGTTATTGACAAGTTGCAGTTAAACAGAGTCATTAAGTCACATTTTGCAGTACGCGACAAGTCGGACATCAACAACGATGCCTTGATTTTCCACCCCGCGATGGCGCATCAAATCTTTGGTGAATCCGAGACAATTTTTGGGTATCAAGGATTGCAAGTACGTGTGCTATACACGGCCGGACCGTTGCACATCTATCTGGGCATTGAGTACGAGAAGCGTGTTAATGAAATATCTGGCGGCGAAATCAAAGCAGACGACGTAGTGGCCACAATTGCACAGAGTTTACCGGATGGTTGCTATTTCATCAACCAGGATGAGTTTCTTAAGACACTGGACAAAGCGGACAAGTTCCAGCCATTCGGCGAGAAGCTAAGCGAGTACACACAACGTGGCGATGATGGCAGCGAACGTTTATTTGAGATATATCAATGCGACTACAAGTTGTCTTCCTTTCTCAAGTTCTTTGCACGTCTGCAAACGTTTATTTTGTGGTTTGTGGACGCCGCATCTTACATCGACACCGACGACGCACAGTGGTGTTACTTTATTTGGTATGTATGTCCTTCATTATGTTCTTTGCAACCCAATTAATCCTATGCTTATTGCAGCTATGAAAAGTACAAGAACAAGGACGGACAGTATCAATATGCCACCGCTGGATACACCACGGTCTATGAATATTATGCGTATCCACAGAACAAGAGGCCACGCATCAGTCAAATGTTGATATTGCCTCCATTCCAAAAATTAGGCTTGGCGACACAGCTGGTGGAAACGATTTATAAGTTTTATCAGTCGCAGAAGAACGTCGTGGACATTACTGTCGAGGATCCTTCCGAGGATTTCCAACGCTTGCGCAATTTTGTCGATGCCAAATTGTGCAAGGAACTAAAGTGTTTTGCACGCAACGAAATCATCAAAGGTTTCAACAAGGAAATGGTGCGAGAAGCACGCGAGGCCCTAAAGTTGAATCCGCGACAAGTGCGCAAAGTTTATGAACTGTTGCGTCTCTATTACACCAATGTGAACGATGAGAAGGAGTATCGGTCCTACCGTCTAGAAGTGAAGAGGCGATTGAATGCCGTTTACTATAAGCAGTTAAAAGATCTACAAAAAATGGAACGCTACAAGATGGATACTGAAATGTTTCGGGCACGATTGCCCAGCATGAAACAACGCATTGAGCAGCTGCAGGAAGAATATGAGCTGATCGAACAGGATTACAAGAATACAATTGATAAGCTGCGCGCCTAAATGGAGAGATTTTAAACAAAACACAGAACATAAAACATGCCATTGGGTGTTGATTAATTTATTACGTTTTTCGGTTCTTCATATATTATGTTGATTACAAAATACAATTTGTTGCTATAAGCCTACAGTAGGATTCTGTCGAATAAATATATGTATTAAAAATACCTACACATGTGTGTGTGTCTTGTCCAAGAGTGTATATTTTGGGTGCGTATGTAGAATTTGAGGCGTGTGTTGAGCAATTAGACGCATAAGTAGAAAACACAAACATTTAAAGTACAAATAGAGCCTAAATATGTATTCGCTTGTTTTTTACAATAATTAAAAAAACAGGATCGCATATTGGAAGTACATATGTATGGGTTCGAAATATATATGTATGTATGTTATGGGACATTATAAATATGTTGCTGCAGCAGCAGCACATAAATCGTACAACTAGCATGAACCATACTCCTCCATCCATTTCTCGAAACGTGCCACATCGTCGGCGGAGACCGACTTCTTGGTACGTTGCTGGGCATCCTGAAAGTCCTGCAGCGTTATGGGCTGATCGGCATCTTCGCGACGAATCTGCTTGATTTGCTGCGGAGTGCGGCCCGAGATGAGACGGCGCATGGCCATCATGGAGGCATCACGGCACACATTGCTGATGTCGGAGCCCGAGTAACCCTGCAGCTCATCGCCAATTATGCTGGGATTGAGATCCGGCGACAGCGAGACATCCTTCAAACAGAGCTTGAGCAACGCAGCACGTGTCTCATCTGTAGAAATAGTAGAGTAAGAAAACTACTATCAGGCTTTCACTATAATAGATCCTTAAGTTGTTCTTGATCTACTTAAAATTCATTTCCGATTCATAAATTATAACTTGTCCGTAGCACAAATGGAACAACTGAACGTATGGAATTGAAGTATGCATTAATATACATATTAGGATAGTCAGTGAAATGTGCAAAAAGACTGGTATATTTATAAATTAGCTTCCAGATTCATAATATATGTATATATACGTTTTGTGCAATCGGAGACAAGCCTTTCAATTTATTCTACAACTTACAAAAGTACTTATATATGTGGTTTGGAGACTCACCATTGGGCAACGGAATGTAGATGCGTTTCTCGAAGCGTCGTCGGAATGCCTCATCAATGTCCCAGGGATGATTTGTCGCTGCCAGGACCATGATGACCTTCTCGTCCTGCAGACTTGCATTCAAGCCGTCCATTTGGATCAGCAGCTCCGCTTTGAAGCGTCGACTAGCTTCGTGCTCCGAGTCACTGCCACGCGATGCGCACAATGCATCAATTTCATCAATGAAAATGGTGCTCGGCGCATAGAAACGTGCCATCTCGAAGAGCAAACGCACCAGTTTCTCGCTCTCGCCGCGATACTTAGAGGTGAGCGTTGACGAGGATACATTGAAGAAGGTGGTGCCGCATTCCGTGGCCACCGCCTTGGCGAGCATTGTTTTCCCAGTGCCTGGTGGGCCAACCATTAAAACACCTCGCCACGGTCGTCGTATTCCTTTGAAGAACTCGGGCATTATGATGGGCAACACCACCGCCTCTTGCAAAATGGTCTTGGCCTCATTCAGGCCCGCGACGTCTGTCCATTTGATGCAAGGATGCCGTTGCAATATATCCTTCTCTAGCGTGTCCACCAGATGACCCTCATAACCCAGCGGCGAGAAGTGCTTGGCCTTTGTCTTTGGCGAGCAACGCGGCGTATTATGTGGATTAGTTGATTGTGCCTGCGAATTGTCCTCCAGTGATGTGGTCGCATCCTGATCGTCCGAATTCGAGTTCTCATCCAACGAGTTCTTTTTCACCGGCTTGTGCTTCAACGTCAGCTGTGTGGTAGTGCTCAGCTTGCGGGCTCGCAAACGTTCCACCGAACGACTTTTGCGCACAGCCGCTGTCAAAGCTGAAGCTCTGCCAGGGCGCCCAAGACGCAAGCCAACACCTGTGTTGCTGCCTGTGCTGCTTGCAGTGATGCCGCCCACATTGCCAGCACTGCCATGATGACTCTGGCTGAGACTATTGCTGTTCAGATTGCTGTTAATGGAAGGCAGCGTTGGCTGCAGCTCGGGATCACGGCGACGCAGCGACGACACCCATCGACTGTCCTGCTGTTGCTGTGAGGGAAATGGCATCGCCGCCGCTGCTGCCGCCTGTTGGGAGCGTGGCTGTGGTGCAACTTCTGTATCGGAAACTGGGTTTAATTGTTGGGTATGAGCGTAAAAGAACCGAGCATAGCTTGGACTAACCTTGAGTGGGCAATCGTTGCTTTTGGCGCAACGGCAATGCGCTGCCAATGCCCAATCCATTGGGTGCATTTGAGCCCAGATTATTGATGGGCCGATATGCTGAGGGATGACCATGTGCATGATGTGAATGCTGAGCATGGGGATGGGCACTTTCTGCTGGCGGTGGCGGCTTCTTGACGGCATTGCTGCGTGATGGTCGACTGCTGGTGGTGATTTTGGTGAAGGCAAACGGTGACAATGAGTCCAATATCAGAGAGTCCATCATACGCGCCATATGCGAAAGGCTTGTGGGTGGCGTAGATGAGCTGCAAAAAAAAGAAAACCATGATTTTGTCATTCACATTCAACTTGAAGCCCGTTTAAAAACAAAGGTCATTTGTTTGTCTTATCAGCAAGTGCAACAGCAACATTAACAACAACGGCAGCAGTAATTCAAATAATTCGAGAGCCTTGCGTGTCGCGACATTGTGTGCCTCAAGTCTGGCCAAAGCTTGTCTAATTCTGTCTAGCCCTGACGTGCTTACCCCCCTGGAGACAAACACATACACACATACACCTGTATAGATAATACTCAGGAATTTCTAGGAAGCACGGCCTGTCATACACGAGCATATGCAAAACAGTTCGTAGAGTTCAATAAACTTGTGTGGGGCGGGAGCAAGAAAATAGCGCCCAGGTTATTGACGTGCCGGCAACAATTGTTATTGTTGACATTTACATGCGTCATCGCCATTAACTTTCAACTCGTTTTCTTATGTTCATATAACGTCGCTGCAGCTCAATTGCCATTTTACGTTATATTTTGTTTTAATTTCAATTGCCGTCATGTAAAGATTCCAGCACGCTAAAAAGTATGCTACACAATTTTGTATTCCAGATTTTCGCTGCCGTCGCCTAATTAAGTTGGCCGCAGACGCCATATTTATTTTCTTTTTGGTCTGCAGTAACAACCGGATGTGTTCTTATTGCGCGCTCATAAATATTTGGGTTAATGTTTTCCGATATGTGTGAGTGAACAAGCTACACCCACGCTCCAGAGTTTTGCAGAGATTGCTGTTGATTAGCTTAGGCCCAAAAAAATGGAAAAATGAAAAAAACTGGAACAATTGTTGTGCTCATGGAGTCATTAAATCCGGCTGATCCGCCTCGTTGACCCATTTAGTTATTGACTATGACTTAGTAGCAATATCAATAGATTATTGCGTTGGCACGCTTTCGAGCTACTAAAAGGCCATATTAATAGAATTCTTGATTGATGACCAAACAAATCGAAATGGGCACAAGGCTTTTACATAGGAAAATAACTGACAAACCAGTGGAAATCTAGATGGAACCAATCGGTACCCATACCCATCTATTTTGCACTTATCGCTGCAAATGCATGCCACCGAAAGAGGTGTTTATGTTAATTTTTTATGAAGAAAACCAGCGCAAGTGGACGTCTATTTATGCAAATTACAAGTGGCAATTATGACCAGCAAAAAAGTCAACTTGCCGGAAAGGCAAAGGTGCGACAACAGTGCTGATAGTAGGTGAAGGACTGAGTCCAGTTTGAAGCTAAGAACATTTTTAAATTTCAGGCAACTTAGAAATTAAATTTAGACTGATGCGTGTAGAAAATACACACAACGACTTAGCGAAGGTTAAGGTTAACATATAATAGATATGTGAAAGACATTTCAAAATAGAATTCATGTGCAATTTCTTAATTATATAGTTACCACTGATGCAAGTCCCATAGCGAATGATAAGGCGTGTGTCTATATCCGGACATAAAGGGTACTGCCACCTCGTATTGCACTTGAAGATTGGGCGGCGACTGTGGTCGCATTGTGATTGCATTGCTCATCGAACGTTGACGCATAAATGGATGTGGTTGGGAACTGGCCGAGTCATTATGATTATTATTGCTCAGCATTTGGGATATGTTGTTGCCACCAGCGGTTGGTGGAGCAGCTGTAGCAACTGATTGGCCCATGCCAAACCAATTCTGTGCATTTGTATTGAACATTGTTGCATGTCAGAGCAATAAGACTTGTGATTTGAAAACGCACCAAAATATTTGAAAAAACTATATTCAAAACTAAAGTTTGACGGAATTCTCAAAAACAGTGCTCCGTAACGCGAGGTGGCATCCACCAAACGACTCAAGGGTTGTGCGCTAACTGACCACAAAACTGGACGTTCGACGAAGCGTCCACAACAAAGAGCTAGCTCATTATTTACTTGGCGGGTAGTTTCTGTTATTTCTGAGTATATTCGAGAGTGTGTGAGTGTGTGTGAATGCGAAATGAGGTTAAAGGAAGTATGGCTCTGAGTGTATTTTGTTTTTGTGTTATGTTGTTGTTCTTGTTGCGTTTGTTCATTTATTGCCTCCACCTGAGTCCAGTGGTCAATGCACGCTAACTCAAGTCGACTCAAACTCGAACAAAAGATCCCATCGATTTCTAGGCATTTTTTTATATAGTACGTACATATATTTTGTGTGTATTTTAATATTGTATTACAATGATTTCTTAGTAATTATAAGTTTGTTTTTGCCGGCTTTAATGGCGCGCTTGCATGCGGCTTAAGCTAAACATTAAAGGGGGAAAGACGACTTGTTCTCATACGAGTTATATTTATGGAAATTAATTCGAAATAAAAGATAATGCTATGCCTGGAGTGTCTTGTCAACAATTTTGGCATAAGCAATTCTGCAAATGTTGCAATTGAAGGTCATTTTTATATAGTATTTCTACTTATAGACGAATCAGCTGCCTGAGATAAAAATCAATATTTATGGAGAGAAAATGCACTTGCTTTTTTTCTATTCTGCCAGGCCAAGGCACGTTGAAGTGGCCCGGCAGGCTTAAAAGGGTGGCATATATAGGAGAAAAAACAGAAACATATATGCCTACTGCTGCCTTTTAACTCACCCTGCTGCGTTCATCATGGGCAAATAAGTGGAAGTGGAGTCCACGGTGCGTATGGTGGTATTTCCACGCAGCACAATCTTCTCGCGTGTGGTGCGTCTGTAGGTCTCCTCACCGCGCATCCTTTCGTCTTTTTTTGGTTGCAAACAATCGTCGAAAATGTTCACAACTTTTTTGATATATATTTTTAAAATTTAATTTTGTTTGTTTTGGCCAAAAAAAGTGTGTGATGTGTTGAAAAATTTTGCGTCTGCTCTTCCCACAGGCAATGTCAAACTGAGCAGAGAGCGAACGGAAACGGATGCTGCCAAGACCGCAGCTATTTCTCTCATTCAATTTGGCTCTCTGCTCTGCTCTCTCTTGCGCTTCGCTCAGCTGGCAAATTGCGCAACTTTCGAAGTGCAGCGCGCTATTGCGAACGCTGTTGCTGTCTGGCTGCACAAATGGTCACTAACTGGCCCACCGCATTGTTGATGGTCAGCTGCATTGAAAGTTTGGCCAGCCAGTCAGCTGGTGAAAGTGGTGAAAATTGGGGGATGTTTGCATGTGCAAACAGTTGGGTACATGAAGTATGCAATGGCATTTCTACTCTGCATTGTTTTATAAAGAATATATTTTTAAAATAAAAAAAATTAATATATATATAGAGTAATAAAACGCGAAATTTGATTATTTTTTTAACCCACTCAGAAGAACAAATAAATATGCATCTTTATTGATCGATTTTTAAAAAACTACTTATAAATTCTGATAGTAAATGACCATTCGAAAATAGTTTTACATTTAAGATTTTACACATTTCCCAGTATTTGTTGTACAATTTGTTTTGATGATAGAAACTTTCAAATTGCATTTAAATAATCGTAAATTATACATACATATTTTTTTAGGGGGGCAGTTTTTAACATAAAATCGGCATAAACATGCGACGAGAAAGTCGAATGAATGTGCATTATCATTACATCATTATGTAGTCGAATAATTTAAAACAAAAAACAAAAACTCATAACAAAACATTTCGAAATTCTTTTTGTTTTTGTTTTTAAAACTAATAGTAGTGTCAAATGTACTCATCCATATGTATCAATATATAGATTTATATATTTTTACAAGTATTTTGTTTTTAATAAGTATATAAACCGTTTCTAACAAACACGAGGCACGTCGAAATGTAAGTAGAGCACAAAAAACAGAAAATCATTTTTTATATCTTGTAGTTTTGTTTCCGTTTGCTTGGGAATTTGGTGGCTTCAGTTGCATTGTTTGTCGACTCGACTTTATAAGGTTGTACGTGTATTGTATTGCATCTATTCGTTACGATAATTATGTTTATATAGTTTTTCTTTTGCTTTTTCTCATATGTGTGTGTAATTTTATAACTTTAACAATAACTTTAACGTTGATAGTTTTATATTTTTTTTTTACTGAAAATATTATTACGTCTGATTTTACTAAAAATGTGTGCGTGTATCTAACAACTGTTATTTTATTTCATTTCGGTTTCAATGTGCACTAGAGAGTCAAAGTTTTTAATTATTTTTTCAAGTTATTTACAACTAGCCCTACAGCTTCTTGCTCTGACGTTTTCTGTTTTTACTAATTTGGCGAGTATTTTAGTACTACTTCCACGATTCAATTATTTATTGAAATTTACGCGTGGAGGTGCGAGCCTTCCAGGCCTTGACTAGATTGTAGGCAAAATACAAGGTGAATCCGTGTATCTGGAAGCCTATGAAGCAGAAGGCATACCAGAACACTCCATATGGGAATCCCTGAAAGGCACATTTGAGTTTACTTTCATATTTTCATTAAGGTAATGAACTAATGAACTTACGTGCCAGACAAAAATGTCTGTCTCATCCAAATCCACGGACTTGTCCATGGTAATGAATTCCCAAACGTCGGCAAAGTAGTAGCCAAAACAATAAAGCAGCGGGAGCATGGCCAGCGTTAAAATGGCAATCATATATTTTTGCATATCGCGCACCTTGTTGCCACGTGCCGCCGACAGGCCGAGAAATGAGGTGAGCAACGAGGCAGCCCATACGTATTCCCACCACAGTGGCGGTGGCACCTCCAACTCTTCAATTTCTAGCACAAATATATCCAAGCGATCCAATATGTCCGACGTCAGCTTGGCCAGCATGACAAAGAAGAGCAGGGCATGAAAGAAAATGCAGTACTTCAGGCGTGATTTGTTCAACAAGCTGCATGTAAAAAGGAAAATTTATGTTGCATTTACTCAAGTATGTGCTTTTAATTCAATAGTTTGTTGATAGGCCTCGGCCTTTAGCTATCCAAAATATGTACACAAACAATGCTGTTGTTGCTTTTGTAAACAGGCACACATGCTGCTTGCTGACTGTGTGTCTAGCTGGCACTTTGCCCACCCACCACTCTGCTGGCGCTGCCTGAGGCTGGCTGACTGATTGTCTGCTTGTCTGGCTCTTGCAGTTTGCAGCAGGAGCTGTAACTTTACTGCAGTACGTTGTCGTGTCGTGACCTTTTTGGTTTTTGGCAATGCTGTTAGCAGCTACTTGCAAGTAATTAGATAATTTTATGTGGAGGTATAGTATTTGGTAGAAAGTGTTATTAACCTAATTTGATATGTGTTTGCCACTTTTTGCCTGAACTCGAAGTCATTGCCGTCGGTGCCCGCGACCATTGGACCGCCGCGAGTTGCCATTTTAGGTGCGTCAATTCGATGCCGTTTTTACACGTATTTTAAGAATTTTAAATGAAATTTAACTGTCTTAAATAGTACTTTAGCACAACATTAGCTCGGACAAGTGTGACCACAAGTGCAATTTCAAAATATACCGTATTGTTTAAGAATAAACTATAAAATATACCTACTCTAGTATGGTAACATTTATAGTAGCTATTCATCACTAGGTTTTCAAACAAAAAGCTCTTTAATCGTATATTGTAATAAATTTGAAGTAACCTCCAGTTTTGAAAGTTTTGTTTAAACAATTAATATAAAGAAAACAGTGTTGTTGCTGTAAGCGAATGATATCGTCTCTATCTGTACTGTATTTGTTATCGATAACTAAACATGCAATTTGTGGTGGTCGTCGACTATTATAATTGTCGGAATAGTCAAAGAAGCCGTTACCTTTCAAAGTAATTGGCTGAGTATGCGACTGGCATTAGGCACTTATTTTTCGCAATTTAGGAATAGCATTAGCTTAATTTAGTGCTTTCATATGGAAATGAGGACTATAATCAGTTCTAATTTGCAAACTGGGTGTGTAAGAACCTTGAACTGTTGCTGATTGGCTGGACAACCGCGTCACTACCACCTGTTGCTTGTTTGCTTTTCAATCCATAAATCAATTCCACAAGAGCTAAACAATGAAGAGTGCAACAAGCGCATATTTAAAAATAAATTTGTACATTAAACACACTTCTATACATGCATATATACATTTGGCGCTCTTACGCTACGAAAAAAATTCGTTTGTGTTCTTTCTCTTTCCTCAGTTTATGCTCAGCTGGGCTACAAAAGCCGAATATGCCTTAATGTGTCATCAGTTCAACGGCGGAATTCATTACCACAACGTCTTGGTGCAAGTCGCATGCGATCGGCAACGGAGTTTTCGGATAAAATTTACTATTCTCGCAAACTTTTAATGCCAGTTATTGACAACTATACTTCACAAATTTATTCAGAGATAGGCAGCTGAATTGTTTACTTACGGTAATTTCTCGCGATGTGTGATCTACGACGTAATAAAAAGTGTATACTAAAATCTTAAAAAAAAAAAATCAATGCACAATATTCATTATATTTGTTGGACTGTTTCTGTCTGCCTTTGAAGAGTGACCTTTTTGGCTTGATTATGTTAATATTGTGCCCAAAATTTCATCAAAATTTCATTTGTCATCATTCAGTTTTTGGCGCGAGATTTTTCATCGTATTCATGTCTTTCTTGCGAACACAATAATAACAATGTGTGCGATGAATAATAATAGACACCGAATGGTATTTTTGCCATTTGCAAGTGTCTAAGATAATATTAAAAGTTCATTATGTTCATTTATTGTTGTTAGCTCATCGATAAAATGCCTTAGATACAAATTAAAAATTATATCAAATGGTTAATTGTTGGGTAAATAAATTCCCTTGTTTCTTTTCAGCTGCTTCGCATCAATTAACCCGAGCCAAGCGAATCTGAAGTATATAAATCGAATTTCTTAGACCCAATTATGTCTTCCATTGCAGCTGAGAAACGCGCTTCCTTTGCGCGTCGTGCCGAAAGTTTGGTGGAGCGGGTGAGAGTATTGAATACCATTTATGAGGTAATCGGCATCAAGTGACCAAAATGCGTGAGATATAACAATTAGTTTGTTCTCTTTTATTGTTGTTGTGGCTAGCGATTGACGTTTGCATGATTATTTGATGCTCAATTGGATTTTATTTGCTAATATTCCACACTCGTTGCCAAATTAGCCAAGTCGTAAATTATTCCCAAGCAACTGCCACATTTCAGCACATTTAAACAAACAAAAACACTGAGCAGGAACTAACTGAAAAGTCATAGTACATTTGTATAATATACAAACCTATACTAAGACTTCGATATATGTATTTGATAAGTCGCCATGGGTGTGGGTGCAAGATATTAGGAATTTAGATACTCAGACGTGACTGTTTGACTTGGCTCGATGCCCTGGCTTCGGTTTGTTTGTTCATTTAATTAATCTCTTATAATTCATATAATGTGATATGCAAGCGCATGGCGTGCACTCGACTGTTATTTATTTATTACAACAACAATTTTGGTAGGCGAATTAATTATAAAAATTTCAAGGACACGACGCTTTTGTCTAAATAGAAAAAGTGTTTGATGGTAGTGAAATGGTTGATTAGAGTAATTAAAAATTGGTATACAGTATGTCGTCCTCTGAAGCTTTTATATTAGTTTTTATTTTATTGCATTTTTAATTTAAATGTACATGTATACATTTAATTTATGTTGCCAATGACCATTTCTTTTTCTTGATTTTTTATCACGTGCGGAACTCATAATGCATTTTTCGAATTGTTTTTAAAAGTCGATGTACGCAAGCTAAAAATAGACTTTAAATATGTAAATAAATGGCTCGTGAAATGCGCCTTTTGTCAGACTGAGACTGAGATGGAGACGGAGACAGAGACAGAGACTGTGGCGCACTTGCAATTATATCAATTGAATAAAGAGTGGGCAATAAATAGTTACATCGATGTATATACACAGCCAGAGCATTAATTATATACGAGTATATGCCATAAGTTGGCCAATGACCGACCGCTTAATTTGTTTTGTGTAACAGAAAATTTAATTGAACGCCAAATTGCGATAAACGAGGGAAGTTCTTTTAATTTTCTTCGCAACGAGAGAATCAAATGAAGTTTTAATATATTGTACATAATCGAGGGAGCTGATCAATCAATTTCCATTGGCTTAAGTTTGTCTCCACTCAACATTTCGTACGTCTTTATCGGTCACACATATTTGTCTTATCAAAAATAGCAGCGTAAATAAAGGAAATTACGTGGTGAGAGCAAGATTGAGAGTCGTGGAAGTGTAGCAAAGAGAAATACACAGCGAACAGAACGAGCAAAATAAATGAACGATAAAAAGCTAATAAAGTGCAACATAAATAAATGCGTGCGTAAATATCGCGTGAATACATCGTGTAAATGAATTTCACAGAAAGTGAGAGTGACAAAGAAGCAGAGAGCGAGAGAGAGAAAGAGAACCACTGTGTTAGAGCGATAGAGGGATAAGTGAGCGGATGGGAGAGAGGGAGAATTTTCGCCCGGTTTGTAAGTTGATTGTCAGCTACGCCTGTAGATGGAATTTGTTGTACTTAAAGTCTCTGGCACCTCTTTGCTGGTATCCTCATACTCTTGGCACGTGTGCTTGTGTTGCCGCTTGGGCTTAAAGTGTTCCTTGCTGTTCTTGCTGTGTGCGCGTGTGTTTGTCTATAAGTAATTCACTTTTGAAAGCCATGCACTTGAATTTGGCTGGGGGTCACAATTTAAAAAGCATTAAATTCCCTTCAAGCATTTTGTCGAGCATTACAATTTGTGGAACATTTCGTTGAGGGTCCGCATCTCGTATCCTGCCAAATACTACGTACAAGTCTCAACTTAAATCATATTAAATGTAATACGAGCTATTTAAGTTTATTAATAGAATACTTTCGCTCTCGCCGTCTGTCACAAATTCCATTTACACAATGTTAATACCCTCAACTTACATATAGAGTGTGCTTTTTACAAATCCGCAATCATTTTATGCGCTTAATACGCTTTATATGCTGTTGTGTAATATTTGTTTAGCTCTTGTTTACAGTGGAAATAAGCCAGACAATAATTCCCAACAAATTCCTTGCTGTTTGATGTACATTTTTATGCTGATTATTTGCAGTTATTTTATTTGCAATTCAACTCGTTTTTTCTTTGTTCAATACGAATTTAAAATGTTTAAGAATGGGTAAATGGGTTTAAAGAGTTCATTGCGTATACGACGCGTAATTCGCATTTGTTGCGCCACATTCTATTTTTTTTTTCTTTGCTTTTGTATCAAGACGGTGGCAGATAAATGGCAAGTGTAATGTTTTAATTTCGATTTAATTAAACAAAATGCGAAAAGAGCTGAGAAAGGGGGCCGTATGATTAAACGGACAATGTGAGACATGCGAAGAAATTAAGCAAAAAGTGAAAGTAGAACCACAACAGCAAAAGCAACAGCAACGGCAACAACAGCAAGAATATCAACAGCCACTGTGCACACACATAAACAACACATTAACTGTAACGGCAAGCTGAGCAAAGGCAAAACAACAATGTCACTACAATTACCTAGGCAGGTGCGCAGAACAAACAACAACAATAAAAACAAGTACAACAAGGATTTATATCACTCATTCTTTCACACACACACACACACACACACACACAAACTCACAGGCAAAAAGGCTGCAAAACAAAGTACAAAAGACGCGTTACTTAAGCGATGGGCGGCAGGCGGCAGGCGTCAGTGGGGGGCGTGACAATAAGTCAACAAACAATGGCAAAAAGTTGCCTAGAGCTACTCATTGCATACTTTAAGGCGCAAAAGGCGGCAAAACAATTGAAAGCCTCTAAGCCACTTGCCACTGGCAATGCTAAGAAGTTTAACCATCCAAATTGTGTTGAGAGGATGAGGGGCGTGGCCATGCCATTGGAATTCGAAACAAAGTTAAACAGTTTACAGAAAAAACAAGGCAAATCTGCTAAATGAGTCTGTGATTGACTGATAAGTTGATTACATTGAATTCAAATACAAAAAGCGACCGAGAGAAAACCCGACAATCGTTAGATGAAAAACGATTCTCAAATAAAGCAGTACTGATTAGATTTACCGTAAATATAATAATAAATCAACTGATTGAAGTTTTGCATTTGCTAAATGAGCACGTACTTTTAAAGCACATTAAAGTTTTCCGCAGTAATTTGAATTTTGTTCAAGAGGAGAACATGCTTAGTTATACGAGCGCGTCACATTTTTTATGCAGCTTCGAATTTCACTGCGTCGACATGAAATTTTTACGCTGTGTCAGGAAGAAAAAAGCAAAAAAAAAGCAAATAAATAAAACTCATCAGACTTATGGCCATGCTCATTGACAGCCGTGATACTTGTAGTGGAAACGTGAGCAGCATTCATATTCACTTTGCGCATTTACATTCGCATTCGCATCTCCACATTCGTTATCAGCATCATCGTTATTTCAGCAGCATTTTGTCAGCTGGCAGTGCATTGTTTCTTGATTTTATATGTACATAGCATATATATTTAATATGCATATGGTAATAGTTGTCCTCGTTTGTTGTGGCCAGAGTGCACTCTCGAATATGATTTCATTGTTGCCAGATCCAGATGTGTGAGCTTTGCTGCCCGAGGATGTGACTGCGACTGTGGTTGGCATTTCGCCGGCTTGACCTAGGCCACGTAAATTCCAAATGCGCATATCTTGTAAATTTCAGCGAGCTAACGGGAATGAGTGTGGCGACTGTGCGGTAGATAAAAATGAATGAATGGTGATGGCATTTGGGGCATTTTACCGCGCGCTGCCAAATTAGCGCATCAAAACAAAAAGGCGCTCAGCGGCAGCAACAAAAACAACAAAGCTGCCGAGCGCCATAGAGAGTGAGCAAAACAATGCAACCAACAAAGAATAAGAGCTAAAACAAAAGGAATTTTTCATATAAAATAGACACACACAGACACCGACGATGTACACAGATGTACACACGTATATAGTGCGTGGGTGTCAGAAAGCATTGCGCTCATAAGTAGGCAACGATATTTCGCAATGCGCTTGGCTCTTTTGCGTGGGCGCCAATCGCATAGCGTTGCCAGACTGACTGCTAAAGTAATTGCAAATGCTAATGAGAAGGGCTGAAAATTAAGCAAGTATATAATCATATTTTATTCAAATTAATTGAATGCAACTTTGCTCTACATTTTCAGTGTATATACATTAAGACTTAGGCTAATTTACTTGGATTAATCTTTGCTTTGTCTGGCAGCGCCAAACGTAAACTGCTTGCTAAGCAAACACCTGCCCAGCTAACTGCCCTACGGCAACATTCAAATGCCCCCGCACAGAACAGAATTTTAAAGCTTCTTTTTGCGTCGTAACATCTTGCTTGCTCTCTGCTACGTCGCAAAGGGCAGAGAACCATTACCACTGAAACCCATCTCACCATCGCCTTGCACCCAGTTCATTCCCTCCCGTTTGCCCAGCAAACGGCACACAACTACAATAACGGTAACTACCATTACCATAACACTTTTCGGCATTTTGTTTTGCTAGCCGCTTCGTCATCATCATCATCGTCGTTGTCGTAGTCGTCGTGCAGTTGTCGTCGTGTTTGCTTCGTTGCTGCTTCCGGCGGCATCTCGTCCAGGCAACGCTTTGATAAGACCACACAGCAGCAACGTACAGCAGTCGTTGTCGAGCACTCGAACGCGATTGTTGCCACCCGCAGTACGTTAAAGACCCAGCTGAACAACAAAAGCAAAAGAAGCGCAGTTTTTTGGGTGAACGTGCAAAACGTGTGTTGTGAATTCGGTTGCAAGTGCTTCTGTGCGCCCGATACACGCAAATCGAGAAACGTTTGTGTGTTGAAAGTAGAACTGTGCGAATTGCGTTGTGAATTTTAGTGCGTTGTTCGAAATGTCCAAGCCGGTTACACCACAGCATCGTTCCGCTGGCGCCGCAGCTTCCGGTTCAGCCGAGAAGATTAGTGTAAGTTTTCGGTTGTTTTTTTGTTTTTCTGGTTTTGTGCAGCCACTTTTCATTGCATTTTTTCGTATTTTCATTTGGTGGAGTGGGAATTTACCACTTGGCACTTGGCTGCTTTGCTGCGTCATTTGCTGGTTGACTATGTGAACAGTTCTTAAGTCGCTTCATGTGTTTAATTATGTGTTTAGCGATGTCTCATGCCACTGGCAGTGGCAAGTTGCAGTTCGCCAGTTGCATTGCGTTGCCATTTCTCACCTGCATTCATTGCATTTTTCAGTCGCTACGTGACTTTTTCGAAAACTCACGACACATTTATGATGCTGAGACCGTAAGCTGCGCGTCTCAGTTTAGATATATGAAGGCATCAACTGCAACGCTACAAACTATGCAAAGCCCGCTCAAGCTCTGTGGCCTTGTCAGCAGCTGTGTGTGTGTGTATGTGTGTGGGTTGGCGGTCGTTTTGGAATTTGTTAGTTGGTGTCTTTTGGTGGCTGGCTGGCAGGTTGCTCTCAAAGGGCATAGCATACTTTTTGGCGTGTGACTCATAAAAATTGCATAATTGTCGCTTCATCTGTGTGGGCGCAACTGTAGCTGTAGCTGTAACTGTAAGTATAACGGTAACAGTTATAGCAACATCTGAAATGTGTATGCTGGGTGACCATTACCGTTAACGGGGACTCATTTCACGTGCCATTTGCGTTCGCATCTGGCAGTCCAAATAAATTGAGCAGCTCAAAATGGCCAACGAGTGTTGCTAGCTGTTTATTAAGTTTGTTATTAACGGTCTTCCATAATTGTCAGCTCCAAAGACATTAGAGACGGGACAATTAGTTACGCCTGTAATTTACGGACATTCATTTATTTCTTTACCTTTTTTTCCACACTTTCTTCTGAGACGCAGTACTCGTAAATTAAATGGCAAATCTCTTTGCTCATCGCAGAACTTATCAGATAAATCGATTTGTGGCTCACTTTAACTGTAGACCATTGTGCAGCTTAACTTGTGTGTTTAACTGAATCAGCAGACAAACACTGCTCTGCTCGTAAAGTATGCAATCTTCTTTTCATTCGACTTAAGCCCGAGTAGGGCAGAAATGTTGCATGTGCTCACACACTAACTGGCGAGGTCGCATTCAATTTCAATTCCAAATATGCTGACAACTAAAACATATTTCCGTTGGTCTCACATAATAATAACATTCCACTTGCCACACATTTTTTGCGTGCTTCAATTTGGCAAGGATTTCGTTTTTCCAACTTGACTTTTTCGCTATTGTTCTCAGTTGACAAAACGAAGAATGCAAATTTAATTAAGAAAAAGAATCCGTTTCGACCCTGAAGGACTGATTTTTTTTTGTATTCTTGTTCGAGCTAAGCGAAAGATAATTGGAAATATGATAATCATTTGGTGTACATTAAATGTTTTGTTTGCATTCAATTTAATCAGGTTGCGAGTGCAAAAGTTTTGGACGCATTTCGCCCACGAAATTAATTATAAATTTGTATTTGCCAAACAAGCTGCTAAATTGAATTTCAGCTTAGTTTCATTGTAATTCCTTTATCCCGTTTGGGTTTTCTCAGCGATCTAAGGGTGCAGGGTATCAACGTCATTCATTTAAAGTTCAACTTTTATGTTTTCGTTTGCTTTTTTATGTGATCCCCTAAATGTAGAGCATGTGCACAGCGCCGCAGGTTGCCATCACAAACACACACGCACACACACATACATATATAATACTCAATAGCATACACACACACACACTATAACACGCACATAATCAAATGTCTGCCATTTACATGAGTCTCGTTATTGCTGCATCGGAGAGACAAAATATTCTGCCAATTTCTTGTGTAATTTGTTGACTTACACGGTAAACCGAAAAATGGAGCAAAGATCACAGTATGTATTTCACATTCAGCACCCCTCGAGCAGCCCTTTTTTTTGTGTATGGCTGCCTTTTGGATTGTCTAGGGCATCGGTTGGGCAAGTTTATGGCCTTGTGCATTGAATAAACTTTCATTACACCGAAATTGGCAGAAGAGTGTAAAAAGTGCCACGCCTCCAATTCACTATGTGTGGGTGCGTATGTGTGAGTGAGTATTTATTATGGAAGGCCAGCAGCTAGCAGCATTTACTCTTTGTTTATATATGTACACATAGTTTTGTTTGTCCAGCTTTGCACTGGCTGAACATTGAAGTCAAGTTGAGAGTCGAGCCGAGACGAGACGACATTCAACATTTTCTTGGCCTTCTGTTTGCCTTGTTATTTATTTGCTCCGGCTTCGAGTTCAATTTGTTGGCTGTCCGTCAGTTGATCTACAATCGCTTCTGGCATTTAATTGCATTTTTAATGAAGTTTTTTTTTCCAATTTCCATTAGCGGCGCCTTCAATAAATA
This sequence comes from Drosophila niveifrons, assembly GCA_035046325.1. Classification (NCBI taxonomy): domain Eukaryota; kingdom Metazoa; phylum Arthropoda; class Insecta; order Diptera; family Drosophilidae; genus Drosophila; species Drosophila niveifrons. The sequence goes on along the minus strand of JAWNOC010000046.1, from coordinate 9,879,987 downwards.
TTACACATACGCAACGAGGCTTTGACAAATTTGTGAGCACAGCTGCTGCAGCTGCTTGAGAGCTGCCATATATAATCGTATATGCGACATTGTTGAGTATTTTTTACATTCTTTATTTATTTTTCGCTCTCTCTTTGGCGTAACTTTGCTCATGGCGAAATGTCGAAAGTTTTCAAGGCAACATTACGCATACGTCCCATAAAACAAGCAGCGACCCCTCTCAGCATCTGCTGTCTTTCTCACTAGCCTAGCCTGAGAGAGAGAGAGAGTGTTTAAAAAACTTAAATGACCTTTAATTGACAGGTTTTACAGCGGCAGGCCTCAACTCGGGGTTTTGTCTATTAAAAAACTCACTTAATGCGACCTCTAAAGTTTGCCGCAAATTTGCTGGGTATAAAGTGTGAAAAGTTTCTTTCAGCGCAACACTTTTGGCGCGTCGCTTGATTGACAAAACTTTTCGTTTGCTCGCATTTCTCAGGTACTCTTTAAGCAAAGAACCTTGTCCCAGGATTCGTATTTACAATTTTCCAATAAAGCGTGCCGAAGCATATAAATATATCACGTATCACGAGAGTTGAAAACTTTGGCAAACCAACCAACCATCGCATCAACCTTAAAGCGAGCGTGACACCTGGGTTGCCATAATTCTTAATTGAGCTTAAAAGCGAACAAGAGATAATTCCCAATTAGGCGGCGATTTCACATAATGAGCAACAGCTAAGCTACGCAGCAACAGTTAATACAAATTATGCCAACGGACATAAGAAAAGTTTATGATGCTCACTAAATGTTGTGCTAACGACCAGAAAGTGATTTAGCTGCTCATAACATTAATGTACTGATTAAGTTATTCAGTTGAGAAGGAGCAGGAAGAAGGAGAAGAGGAGCCTAAATGAGCATTTGCATTATCTATGCGTATTGAAAGTGAAAACGTTTTAGAACGCTTTTAGCTCAGACATGTTTATGAAAATCCATTTGATCAAGCTGCTTGCCTATTCATATGCACGAACTCATTTGCAACTCAGTCTAATTGCACTTCATGTTCTCTCATGTTAGTGTGTGTGTGTTTGTTCATTTTGATAGACATTAATGTGGCCAATTAGTGGATGCTGCATTATACAATATGCTTTGCAACACCAGCTGATACAAATTTAATTGATATTAATGTGCGGCAAATGACTGTCAGTTAAGGTGACTGCCAGCGGTTAAATGGAAATGTGCAAATTATCATAAATACATATTCACACACACATCCGCGTATTTATCGAATACGGATCAATAATATGTTGTTTTTTTTTTATTTTATTTTGCTGTTTCCATTTCCCTACTTCACTCAGCATAAAAAAACCAACAAACAAACACACAACGAAAATGTCAATAATTAAATTTGCATTTTGCATGCCTTCGAGATGTATATAGGAATTTACGCAATGCTTCCTCTCCCCCTCCGTCTCTTTACCATATCAAAAGTGAAACATCAATTTGATGAGCAAACCGAGACATCCGGTTCGTTGGCAGGATAGTGCTGGGGATTTCGGGGGAAGGGGATTTGGCAGGCGACACATGACAGCACTTAACCGAATATAAGTACCTATCGCAGTTGAGTGCCACATGGCTGGATATTACAGGCAGCCACTGTATCTCATTATACTCCGCATCTAATCAAAGATCAAAGTGTGAAATAAGTGTATTTCTTTTTAACTAAATTTCTATCAGTTGAACAAGCTTTATTAGTATTTAGAACTTTACTTTAAAGTTAAGAAATAAAATTCCTTATTCATTTATAAGCATTACTATTATTAGCATGCTACAGGGTATGCTTGAGTCTATCACTTTGCAGCACTTCATTCTTTCTTGTGTACTCTGCCGGATGTGGCAAGCGATGTGGGATTTCAACAATCCCTAAAGTATACGTGTTCAGAAGTGTGTAGGCGTGCGAATTTATACGTGTATATGTGTCCCTGTCATTTATGTGTGTGTGTATTTGTGTGTGTGTGTGTGATTGTGCTTGTGTTTGTGTGTGTTATGAACCGAAAATCCATTTACACTTGAATACATATTGGTCATCATGAAGTGGACAAAAGCGTGCAAACTTTGTGCTAGCCATAAACAAACAAACATTCGTTGGATGGAAAGAGAGAGAGAGAGAGTCCCAAAGAGCAAAAGAGACAAAGTCTATATAGGGTTTAAATTATGAATGCAATAAATGTAACTAACTGAAATCCCGGCGATTGAGTTAGGCGTGTCTGGGAAACGGAAGTGCTGATTAGCTCTTTGGCCAGTAGCCGAAAGGAAGTGGCGGGAAAATGCGGGCGAAATTTGTGCCAACCAGAATTGAGTAACAAGCACTTTGTTAGATAAACTTTATGCTTAAGTGTTGCGCTTCTCTCTCGCGGCTGTCAGCGGCTGTGTCTTGGCTTTTGTGTAGTGCACTCAGCAGAAGACACTTGACTTCGTTGTGAGTCAAGTTGATTTCGAGTGACTTCATCCACTGTGCTTTAAAGCCAACGTAATTGGAATTATCTGGCACAGTTTGTTTGCATATCAATCTCAAATCGGTTTGGCAAATCAACATTTTCCTTTACTACTTTCCTTATCGTCTTAACATTCTGTGTGTTGTTCTTTCAAAAACACGCACAAGAGCTGCAGACATTTTGGATGTGCTGTCGGTAATACTGAAAACGTTGACAAGTTTGTTTTTGTTTTTTTTTTTGTTGGCCAAGGTGAAACATTGCACAGCATGGAAAATAACTGGAGAGAGACAGACAGGAAAGAAAGCCATAAAGCATACCGTTAGAGCAATTGTATTTTCATGTTCAGAAAGTTGTTCGTTGGCTTTGGGTGTTTTGCCTGTTGGCACTTTGCTTGTTTTGCTCATTTCCATTACCTCTCTGCCAGCTGTGTCGACAACGCAAAATAAAACAACAGGCTTAAAGCATGGCTACCACTCAGCAACAACAACTAGAGCAGTGCATATTGAAATGTGCACTAAACGTTGCCTTTTGTTTGTTACTCTAACCATGCTTGAATGCCGAACAAACATGCATGAAACAGTATCACTTGGTCATGATATATGGCTATAGTTTGTGCTCTGTGTAGTATGTGCTGAGGTCTTCATACATGGCTCAGGCAATGCCCTTAAGCGACAGCTAAAAGTTGCAGCTTTACATGTATGTGTGTGTGTGCGAGAGTGTGTGTGGGTGTGTCTGTGTACGTGTCAACTCATTGACCTCATTGCCGTTACCCTCAGCTCTTTGCTAGTTGCTGCCGATGCTGCTGCCGCCACTGCTGCGAGCTCTGACTGACGTGTTTTATATTTTCATTTTCCTGAAATCGTTGACGTTGCCAGTTTTCCATTTTTTTTACTCCTCTGCTGCTGCTGCTGCTTCATGCCTGCCATCATCTTCTTCCCATTGCCTGTTTCCTGGCTGACTGCGCTTACACTTTTACTGCCGTTTCCGCTCATGTGGCGCTTTTGCACTCGTTCTTTCATTCGTTCGCTCGCCGTGATTCTGTGCCATTACCATTTTGCCCTTAGACCGTCAGCCGACAGCAAACAGCAAGCAGCAAACCGACAAGCAACGTTTTAATGTCGTAATCGGATAGCATCGACCTCAGTGCGTGGGAATTTTGAGCTGACAGCATGCCCTGGCCATTTTGATTAGACTTCCCATTAGGCAAGAATGTGTGATATGTGACATGTCGAGGGCATCAGGCACGTTTGTTGTTATACAAATGAGGGGCACAATGAGAGTGCCTTAGAGCCTTAGAGTTAATTAAGTACATGGCACGAATGATTTCATAATTCAACACTCGCGTCTAATTTCTCGTAATGCTGAAAAAACCATTATCGCAGTGCATGGAAAATGTATTTAAAAGTTTGAACAACGTAAAGCTGTTTTAAATCCCAAACGCGTTGTCAGCGATATTTATTTTAATTACACACACTCACACACTTCTGGCCTCTAATTAATTGCATTTTTCGTTAGCTGTAAATATTTGGCTGGCAGCTTTGATGTAAATAAATAACCACATTTTAAATTGCTTCCCTGTCAGTTGTCAAACATCAAAAGTTTTCCCACACTCGCTCTCTATCTCTTACTCTTTCTGAGTGCGTTGCATGCACCAATTAGCAAACGCTTCAGCATTTAATGAGGCATACGTCAATTAGATGTATGCAAAAAAAACTCGTGTATATCTTTCAATTGAGAGTGCAGCGCAAACAATTCAAAACATTGACCCATTGAGCAGTCAATTAAAATGTACGCCCCACAGCGTATTGCAAAAGTAACATTAACAAGTACTCGAATAAAATCTAAATCAAAGAGTTGCGTTGTATACGAGTATGTAGTTTTTTCTTTAATTGATTGATGGCAATAGTATTTCAGTCAGAAAAAGCAATAGGAAAACATTGCGCTCGAGGCAAAAGTACGAACGAACAATTGCCGTTCACAATTGAGTTGAGAAAACCACAAAGGGAAATCGAGACACCTCATAAAGCTTGGATGCGAGCAAAAGTTTCTTTCATTACGTATACGACGTGTGTGGTTAAAGCTGCGTGCCGTCCTGTCGCTCGGTGTCGATGTGGATGTGGATGTCGAATTCGATGTTGTTGCTGTGTGCGACAGCTCAGCAACCGCAACATCAATCATCGAATGCGTCAACCTCAACGATAAGAGCAGACGACATCTTAACTGCGTTACAGCAACGACACAACTCAAACGACGAGGAATGCAGTAGCAGTTGGCTTCGATGTGGATGTGGATGAGCATTGGCAGGTCGTAAAGTGCAGTCAGTCAGGTGCGCAGGTGCTCATACACACATCAGACTCTGTGCAATTTATGGCCAATTTCATTATTTACAATCGCGTTTTTATGGCATTCCACTCCAATGCTACTTTATTCGATCGCTGCGTGCATTCGCAGCAGCTTAAGGATATTTACCCCATCATAAAATATAAGCAGTTGTATGAATTTAAAGTTCATCTTAAATATTGTTTGGTTCTTTGCCAATTAGCTCGTTGGGGTTTTTCAATTTTTAATTAACAAAAATTGATTTGCAAATGCTCAAAGCAAGCAGCTTTATGAGTGACTCTTGTGCCTCGCCTTTTCGCTCGCTCAATTAATTGCAATTGATTTGTGACGACAACGCGATGGCGGGCGCAATTTCCATGTTGTTGTTTATACAGCAATAATTCCGAGCTGCGACTGCGACGTCATGCCCAGGCCTATTTCCCGCTATTCCATTTCCATTGTCAGTGCCATCGCCATCGCCATCGCCATTGTCAACGCCATTATTTGCGTTGTTTTGTTTGTTTGCACAGCACTTTGCAACGGCAGTGTCCCCAGTGTGTGTGTGTGCAGCAAGGACAGTTGTTGGCCTTAGCGAAAAGGGGCGTGGCTGAGCTGCCATAATGTGCATTGCTTGTTACCGCCAAGCAGCAGCATTAAAAGCCTGAAACTGACTCTCTTGCTGCTCGTCGTATATTTTATGGGCCACGACCCATGGAACAGTTATGTAAATTTACTGCAAGCGGCCACAAGTCAACATCAACATGTTTTATTTATGTTTTTAATTTGAAAGCGCAACTTTTATTGGCATTCGGCAAACAGATGACCTGCAGCTGCCTGCGACCACAGCAACTACACACAGCCACAGCTATAGCCACAACCAGTAGCGTTGTCTGTTATTCTGTTTCTTGTTGCTCGTTTTTATTTTGCTCGTCTTCTATTTTTATTCCCAACGCTAACTCAATGCTATTAAAAGTTGGTGCTGCATTTACATAATACTCATTTGTTTATCTATCCATCTATTTACTTGCTTAACGGAAGCAACAGCAACGAACAAAAAAAGCGAAGAAGAAAACACTTTAGACTACATTAAGGAGCTTAGGCAAATTGTATTGGGCCAAAGATATTGACGAGAGCCCTTAGAAACGGAAAATGTTACACTGGCTGGTGTCTTTTGACACTTTTATAGTTTCCATCAATTTCAATAAGTGTTTTCTATTAGTGTGGGTGTATCTTCTGTGTGTGTGTGTGTGTTTGAAGGATACTCGGTCAATGGACAATAGCCAGAGCTTATGCAGATGTGTGCAGAGGTTGCGAATGTTGTGTATACATTTAACTTGAGCTTTAATAAATTATAACTAGCCATTAGTGCTGGCTCATTGTTTACAGTTTGCACTATTAAACAAAACGTAATTGCTGCAATAAATATTGTTTAAGCTTTAGTATCCCATAGCCATTAAATATTTTATGAAATTAAATTCAGCAATTATCATTTGAAAATACCATTTCAGTTCGTAAAATTTCATTGCCTACTTTTTGGGGCAAAACTTTGTACCTATTGAAAAAGTTGAATTGTTGGAATTTAAATGAGATGTATGCAATTGACATTTAGCATCATCATAGAGCATCTCTTCTCTCCCCTCTTTACACTTACTGAGAAGCCCTCACAACAAACAACACAAAAGCGAGACGCATTTTATTTTTTTGGTCATTTCATGCCCAGTCATTTTTCACGCTTCAGTTTGTTTTAATGGGAACGTGAAAATGATTTTGCCTTTTAGCTTTTTTTTTTTTGGTTTTTGTAATTCACTTTTTGCTTTGAAAATTGCCTGTAACGCGCTAACAGTGCATAATATAATCCAATTAGTATTTAATTTGCAATGTCAATGGCATTACAGAAATACAACATCAGCACGGAAAAATGCGGCGATCTGACAGTCATAGTCCAGGTAAAGTTGAATATGCCGAAAAGTATGTTCACAAAATAATAAACTTCACATTTCTATTGACTCTTTAAAGGGAGATCTGTCGCAGCAGGAGAAACGTGCTGTATTCATTACTGTGCACGATTTGGGCTGCAATCGTATGTACAAATAAGCTGTTGTAAATTTTGTTGTATACTAATTATGATATTACGCATACGCCGCATGGGCAGATAATTCTTTTCAGGAATTCGTAAGCAGCCCCTGCATGACCGAAATCAAGGAGCGCTCCTGCTTCATACATGTCGATGTGCCCGGCCATGCGGACAATGCCGATGCCTTGGCCGATAATTTCCCATTTCCATCGCTACAGGCTTTGGGCGAAGATTTGGTCACCGTGCTGGACTATCTGCATGTGAAATATGTTATTGGTCTAGGCGAGGGCGCCGGTGCCAATGTCCTGGCCCGCTTTGGCCTCGCCCATCCTAGTCGAGCACTTGGCCTCATTCTGATCAATGCCACCGGCAGTGCTGCAAGTGTTTTGCAATCCTTTAAGAGCAAGGTGCGAGCGAGAGAGAACGAGCGAGATACACTTTAACGTCAAGTGGTTTCTGTTTACTTGGGAATTAATACTTTGTCTGCTATTCTCTGACCATTTGCAGTTCATTAGCTGGAAAAGCGATGAGGTGGCCCAATCGGCTGAGAGCTTTCTAATGTATCACAAATTTGGACATGTAAGTACAAATAATTACTGTTCACCTCAATGTGCGTCTCTGTGTGCGTGTGTCTGTTGTCATTGATTAATCTAAGTGTTACTTTCTATTGTTTTTTCGTCTATTTTATGTTAAACTTGTGTGCAATTCGATTGCACATTGCAGGTCATGGAGGTAAACTAAAAGTTTAAACCAAAATATATACATTTAACTTCAGCTCTCTTTAGTACTCATAATCTTTATATAGTCTCAGAACATTTCAACTATATATTCAACATTTTGCTGAACCTTCAATAGTTCTAGGTCCATAGGCGGCATGTTTATTAATATTATATCTTTATTGTTTCCTTTCTTTTAGCCCTCGGTACGTAGAGCTCAATCAAGAAATCGGCCAATATAAAAATGCAAAATTTCTCCAAACAAAAATTTGTACAGTTTTCATTGTTATGCATGCAACTTTTGTAATTTGCCTGCTTTTGTAGTCTAGTAATGTAATTTGCTTAATGTTGTTGCATTGTCTACAAATGAAATATTTTCTAATGCAAATACTCTGCTTACTCACAAATGCACCACGAACATCCATTGCATTAATATTATATATAGCAAATTGTTGGCGAGAATCCAGATAAGGACAAGATTGTGGCCGAGTATCAAAAGCGTTTGCATCGATCATTGAACAGCAAGAATGTCGGACTCTATGTAAAGGCGTTCATGAAGTAAGAAGGAGAATATTATTTATAAAATTCTCTATTAATTCAATTTAATTTGCAGTCGAAAAGATCTTACACTCAAAGGTTGCAAAGTGGATGTCATTTTGATCACTGGCATGCTCAGTCCATATGCCTCGATGGTGGAGAAATTGCATCGTGATGTGGAGAAGGAACGCGTTACCATCTTGAAGATAGAACGTGCTGGCGATGTCTTGGCTGATGCTGTAAATACATATATTGCAAATAGGTTATTTATTATTTTTTTTTAATCAACATTTGTTCTGCCTTTCTAGCCCTCGAAGGTTGCTCAATCGATTCTATTGTTCTGCAAAGGCCAAGGATTGCTCACTTCGATCGTAATGCCAGGCGTTGATCGTGGACGATCGTATTCCACTGCCAGTTCAAGCTCATTTGAACGCCGCCTTTCGCGCGGCATTTCCATGGAGGACTACGACAAACCCAATATTCGTCGTCTCAGCATAATGAACAGTGAGTCGCCCAAAAAGGAGTAATCAACAACAAAGTGAGAGAGCAAGAGAGAAAGTCAACAGCGTTGAGTAGTGAAACTAAGTTAAATATTATGCATATTTAAATTAAATTACTTAACTTAGTAACAAGCCGTAATTAACAAAGAACAACTAAGAGAACATGTTATATTTTATGTGAAACTAGACAAACAATCATTCATGATGCAATCGTATTAATTTTAGCCAAATGAACAACATGAATTTTAAGCCAAATTTTAATTACCTATGTAATAATCGTTTTTAATATCAATATCTACAACAAAATTAACAACTTAATCAATTGTAAGTGTTTACATCTAGCGTTATGTAATTATGTAATCCCTAATGACCCACCTGTGAAAACCAAAGAAAAGCGATCATATCTCAAGTCAACTTCCAATTGTTCGAACTTAGCGACAAATGTGTCATAAACTACTAACTTATAATATATTTGTATTTTATGTACGAGCAATCATCTATGCAATACCTCCGACTAGTACACTGTACCTAAGCAATTCAAAACAAAATTAACAAAGAAAATTAAAAAAAAAAAAAAAACTACAACACAATTGTGACTCCCGTTGTTACTTTGTTTTCCACTAATTTTTCTACATCTACAATTTGCAAAAAAGATAAAACAACAGACCATTGTTGTTTCAATAAATAAATATATACAATTATTATATATAGTGTAAGTTGAAAGCACCACAGCATTATGCTGCTTATTTAAAGTACTATATATGAAACTCAAAAACAAGGCACACAAATTACATAATGTGTTTAATCAAGTGAACGAAGCAATGGAAAGCGAAATAAAATTATTGTAGTTAAGCTTTGAAAGCTTTCTAGCATAACGGTAACCATATAACCATTACCATATTGGCTTTTAAGTGTGAAGCAATGCTTTAGACACCAATTTCTAAAATAATCCAAGCACTCAACAATAGATGTAGCAACCGTTAAATAATAAAGTTCAAATTGAAAACCACAGTTGAATTCTTATTTGCTTTCGTTTGCAGAAAATCGGTGTTTTGGAAATTATTTTCAAAAATATAATAAAATGCCAGAGCAACACATTTTAACTTTATTTTTATGTTTTTCAATAATTTTCAAATTGCTTTGCCCAACAATTTAAAAAGTAGCGCCCTAAAATTACATGTTCTTGGTATTTATTCTATTCACAATAGCGAAACGGTATATTACAGTATATTTTTATCGAAGCAACTCGGCATATTTTGAACGTTAGCTTGTGGCCACACTGTTCTGCAACTCATTTTTATAAAAATAATAGAAAATAATACACTTGCAGTACAAAATGTTGTAAATAAATAAAGAGTGGTAAATTCGCTTACAGTGCAACAAACTTGCTCGGATAATTTTGATTTCAAACCCATCCGCATGGACGCGCCACCGCCGACAAAGCCACCTAGGGGCATTAAATATGGCAAAGATGAGGTACAATATTATTTACAAGTTTTCATAAAAAACTTGAAACAAATTGTGAAAATAACAAACAACAAGTATATTTAATACATACGCTTTTTGCATATGGTTTTAATTTGGTCATTAACAACGCATCTGTAAAGATGAAGCTGATGACGACACCGCTTAAATCTACAATTGTTGTATTTGTTGTTGTTGTTGTTTCACGCCCTCTTTAATATTCGATAATCATAATAAGAAGGCAAATTCATCATCACATTTGTTGGGCGTTAATTTATCTTGCAGTCCGCTGGTTGTGGCTTCCTCGTCAATGTCATCAAATCGTTGGGTTTTAGTGAAACAACCGAAGAGCGACAAAAGGAGAAGCAGAAAATCGAACAAGAATTCAAGCGTTCCGATCTGCGACTAAATGAACTCGTCTCACGTCATGACCAGCAACTTACCCAAGTACTGCCATTATTCAGCCAGGTGTCCACAGAGGTCACAGCGAGTCGCGAGCGCATTCATGCGGTCAAGGAGAATTTGGGCGCCTGCAAGCGATTGCTGCAGTGTCGTCGCGATGAGCTCAAAAAGATGTGGACGGACGCAGTGCAGCACAAGTATGTGCTGGAGATGCTCGAGCAAATGTAAGCCATCAATATGTTAATAATATTCAAGTAAGTTCAGTAATCATCTATTGCAGTCAAGAGCTGCGTAAAGTGCCTCAGCGTGTGGTCAGCTACACGGAAAAGCGTCAGTATTTGCATGCCAGCAAAGCACTGACGGATGCGTTGGCTACCTTGAATGGACCGTTGTTGGGTGTCGAGGGTTTGGCCGATTTACGTACCGATCTGCAGTCGCGACGCCAACAGCTATATCAACGTCTGCACGAAGAGCTGGTCACCCAGGTGTACAAGAACTCTGCAAACGAGGCATTTCAGCGCAGCAACTCGAGTCGCCTCAACTCAAGCTTTACGCGGGGCATTGCTGCACGTCGTTCCACGGATCGCATTGAAGCAAACGCTCGGGTGCGCAAGGCATTGAGTGAAATGGCGCAAGGCTTTGATTTGGACAAGGCAGAGATTATCGAAGATGCGGATTTGATTGATCCTGAACTGAGCATGAGCTATTTCATTGCCATCATCGTGGAATGCTTTGGCATGCTGCATAAGGTGCCGGATTCGTTGGAAACGCTGCGCGTACAAATTCAAACAGAACTCTTGAATGTTGTGCGCCATACAACACAACAGCTGCAGGCTACAGCAACTGCAGCAGCTGGTGAAACGAATCCGTTGCTTACGCTGCTAGAGTTGATTTTCAAGCAGTTCAAAGCGATCGCAAAGACGCACACGCTGCTCCTGAAGAACTATTTGGCTGTAGGCCAAAAGTATGCTGTGGTTGGACCACAACCCTATGATCTGACGGATTTCTGGGCGCAGGCGCAATCTGTGGTAAGTAAAAAATAAATATATACATACATACATATATCAACTATTGGCTAAAAAAAAATGTATTTTCAGTTGCAACTTCTGCTTACGGATTACTTGGATATTCAAAATACATCAGGGGATGAGAGCTCACAAACGGGATTTGCCGAGCCAACAAACAATATCAACTCATATTTCCTAAGACGCAAAGTTCCAAGGTAGCTAATTAATTACTTAGCTAGTTTAAATCAGATTGATAATTGATTTGAAATTTCATGAACAGCACCAAGAAAACCATGTTTAAGTTTGACAAGTCATCGCACATAGCCAGCAATAGCACGCATGAAACGTTCAAGGAGCATCGACGCAATGCTTCGGATGCGTCAGTGGATGACAATTTGGGTGGCACGCTGGGCAGCGGCAAAGGATCTGTGACTGGTCTTCTGCCGCACGAGAAGAAACAACGTGAAAAGTTATTAATATGCACGCCTGATCAGAATGTGATCACCAAAGTGTATTTGCCTCTGATGGGCTACATCCAGGAAATTGAGAATTTTATGAAATGCAAGCCAGGGTAAGTTCATGTTTATTTCACATAGATTTCTTTTTAATATATGCATTTGTTTTGTAGACAACCTTGCAGCCTGCATGATTTTGTGGATAACTATATCAAGGACACATTCCTATCCAAGGGTCACAATCGCAACTTGCAATTAACCATTGAATCACTGTCCAAGAATCAGGATGCTTGGCGCGCAATTATAACACCTGAGGAGATGAAATCGCTAAACTTAAGCAGACCACTTCTGCAGTCCACAGTCATGGTTGAGCGAAGATTGGTGGAGACAAAGAATCTTATCGAAGATTTGCCTTGTTACTCAGAAGAGCTGCTGAAGATGGTGTGCGCATTGTTGAAGGCCTACCGAGAGATATGCCAAGCGGCCTACAGAGGAATAGTACAGCCAGATTCGGAAGATAAGCGTATCTACAGCGTGGCTTGGTTAAAGGATGAGGACATCAGTCGATTCTTAAAGTAATTGTCTAGTTTACTATTTTTCTTGCAATCTCAATAACTTCTAATATTTGTAGAACGTTACCAAATTGGACCGATCTAAAGACATCAAGTCAACGTGCTCGCCACACGCGCAAATTGCAACGCACTAATTTTGAGCCATCCGAGGAAGAAAGTCCATTGCAAGTGCAGCAACGCAACATACGTGAAGCTGAAATGCTGACCAGTAATTTGGGTGAAGGAGGCATAACTCAACAGGAGATATTGGCCGACATCAGTGTGCTCAAGGAGTTGGCCATACTTCAGGAGAGTATGGAATGGTTCTCGGTGCGCGTCTCCGAGTTTGCCAACGAGTTGCGACGTCCCCTCGTCAACGGTTTAAACTCAGCGGCTGCGGAATGTACTGCGAATGTAGCCATTAAGGATGGCACCATAAAGGTGATGACTAATTTGGCATTAGAGTTTGATGAGCTGGCCAATACATGTCTGCTGGTGCTGCATCTGGAGGTGCGTGTGCAATGCTTTCACTATTTGCGTTCCAAGTCAAGCATTAGAACGAATAGCTACGTGGGCTCTAAGGATGATATATTAGAGCCGGATCGACAGGTATCTGTACTAAACAAGCGTCTATCCGAAATGGATGAGGCATTTAGTGCCACGCTGCATCCGCGCAAAACGAGGGTAAGAACTTTCTCTTCTGTGTTATGATCAATATAAGTAATGAATCCGTCCTTTCTAGTACATCTTTGAGGGTTTAGCGCATCTAGCTGCACGCATTCTTATTCAGGCGTCCAACTACTTGGAGCACATTGATCAGATCACTGTGCAGCGCATGTGCCGCAATTCGATAGCTTTGCAGCAGACGCTGAGCAACATAACTGCATCCCGAGAAGTTGCCTTGGATCAAGCGAAACATTTCTACGAGCTGCTCTGCATGGAGCCGGATGTAAGTGATACATAAGATGCATCTCATGGATCAGTTAATTAATACATTTTACTTGCAGGAAATACTAAACTCACTGCTGGAGCGTGGAACGGAATTCTCCGAAATGCAGTTGCTCAACGCATTGCAATTATCATGCAAGGCATGCGGCATTACAGATGCCAATTTACTAGCTTCCTATCAGCAAAAACTATCCGACATATTGGGCGCTAAGCCCTCCAAGGGTGTTGTTGTATAATAGAAAGAGTTACACAAGTTAAATCAAATATCAATTTTAAATGCATTGCGCCTTGAATGCCCACTCACACATACATTCAGACATACACACATGCATCAATAATAGTTTTTAATGTGTAAGTGAAAAAAGAATGAGTATGCTAATGTTAAGCCTATAAAAAATTGATTATAAATGTTTTGAACATGTTGGCATGCACTTGGTGTTGCGATATATAGTCCTTTATAAACTTATATTCTAAAGTTCATGAACAATATTGTAATATGGCTTATACACAATAAATGAAAATGTAACAACGAAATCTATGCAATATATTTAATTGATTTTGAAGGGAATTTAAAGTTTAAATTTTAAACTAACGTTTTAAACGAAAAAGCTTTCTTTTAGCAAATCACCAATAATATATTCAATATTTTCCAAATGAAAATTGTATCTAAAAATAAAGTGATAAACCGTCGATGTAACATTGTTATTCTTATTCAAAATGATTTTCGTTAAGTGAGGAGTTCTTTCGCTCCCGTGAGGAGTAATTCGTTAAATAACAATTGGCGGTTGCGACAATAAGTTGATGTTTACCAACACTCCACAACCATTTAAGTCAAAGTTTGTCAACACTTAACACGATTTGCCGCTTGTGAACGACCACAGAAAGCGTAAATAAATAATTAATAAAAATGCCCGATCAAACCGAAACAAGTCCCAAACTAAATGTAAGCAGCAGTGAGATTAAGTCGCCCAGCTACGATTTAAAAAAGTTCAAATTGAAACGCATACTCAACAACAATAGCAAAGCGAAAAGCATCACATTGCTTGGTACTTTTCCGGATTTGTCTGAAACGGACACAGCAATTGTAGTTTTTGAGAAAAATGGTAATTAAATGATAAATTAGAGTACTTAGAGTACAAGCTAATGTTTATTGTTGTTCCGCAGCTTATCGAGAGAGCGATGTGGCAACTGAAGCACTCGGAGGAGAGGAGAAAGAGAAAGAAGAGCAAAAGCCGACTTATTTTAGCAGCGATTTAAAAGTGCGCACTGATTTTATTAACAATATTTACGGCAGTTTTCAATGTGTGCCCAACCCGGAATTGTGTGGTATGTAAAGGATAAACTATAAATGACCAGAGAATATATGTATACAATAAAACATCTTTTCGCATAGCCGTCAAAAGCACTGTGATTTACCCGGCAACTGATAAACACGTTGAGAAATATTCCATTTGTCAGAAGTACCTCATCAATGAAACGCCTGATCTCTATGCAACGATTACGTTGCCTTACATTACTTCCAGCCAATTCTCCCTGGATTGGGTATACAACATACTCGAGCACAAGCAGGAAAAGGAACGAATTGTGTTTGAAGACAACGATCCCGAGACTGGCTTTATTTTGCTGCCCGATCTAAAGTGGGATGGACGCAATGTGGAGAACCTTTATCTGTTGGGCATTGTGCGCAATCGGGGCATCAAATCACTGCGAGATCTCAATGCTAGCCACTTGCCGATGCTGCGGCATTTGCGGGAAGCGGCCAAACAAGCTATACTCGAACGTTATGGCTTGAATCCTCACCAACTTCGAATGTATTTCCATTATCAGCCATCGTTTTATCATCTGCATGTCCATATCAATCCCATACGCAATGATGCTCCTGGCATTTGGTGTGAGAAGTCGCATATGCTGGACACGGTCATCAATAATCTGGAGCTGGTGTCGGATTATTATGAACGTGCCTCTCTGCCGTTTGTTTTATATGAGGGCAACAAGTTGTTGGAGTTGTACGATAAGCAATTGTCAGTGCGCAAGGCAGCGGCAAAGAAGGAAGAATCTGAGGAGCAGAAGCAAGAGGAGCTCGAGAAGCAAGAAGATGAGCCAGCAGAAGCATTTAGCGACGAAGAGCCAGAGGAGGCGCGGCAATGCAAGCGCATTAAGCTAAGCACGCCAGAGAAACAGGATGAATCGGATAAAGATCTTGTGGCGCCGGCATGTGCCTAAGAAACGGTTTTGTTGAGCTTTCAGCAATAAAAAGTATTTTATCAAAATATTTTGATAAGCACAAGTAATAATAAATAAAAAGTAATAATTGCATTCGAATTGAAAGTTTTTTTTTGTCAGTTTTTTTTTTGCATTTATTTATTTATTGATAGTGTCGCTATGTCTGTTTGTTGTGTATTGGTTTTGTTGTAGTGTTTTGTTTGCTTTGCTGCTTTCTTTATGCTACGTTCTGTCGTTAATTTTTGTCGCAATTTGTGTATTCTAATATTTGTAATACGTTGAAATACAGCCAATTTGCCATGTTTTGGGGATTCGTTTTGTTCTTTTTTGTTTTGCTCGTTAATGATCAAAAATTTATATCATATGTATGCGTTTAGAAATCATATACATATTTTTTGATGGGCGCCTAAATGCTATTTTTTAAATAGGTCGAGTTTATTTTGTTTTGTTTCGCCTTTTGTTTTGGGATTCTTCGCGTGTTGTGGCAGCTGCCTTTGAAATGTTTATGTTATGTTTTTGTTTTGCATTTAGTATTTATCATATTTATAGTTTATAGATTAAATTTTCTAGCGTTGTATGCCGAATTCGATTCGGCTTTTTTGTTTTTCGAAAGTCGTGCTAAGCGAATGCTTCGATTTTATAAGCTCATCTCCTGTCTTCTGCTCGTTTTTTATGAGTTTACAGCAGCTGCGTGAGTGTGTATGTGTGTGTGTGTCTAAGTGTGTATTATGTGTGTGTGTGTGAGTGTAGGATACACAATCTCGGAAATCTCTTAGCCTGGAAGCCTTGTACAACATCGTTTAAATATACATACATACATAAATATTATTTCGAATACATACATACATACATATATGTGTGTGTACATACATATGCAATACATAAGCATATACATACATATAAAAATAACAAAAATAATAGTAGCAATAAAATCGTAGTGTGTAATTATGCCATTAATAAAAACAATGCGCACCCCGTCGTCGGCTTTGCCCCAAATACTTTCATCATCTCCATAATCTTGCATCCTCTTTAATTGCTGCCGTGGCTATTGTGGATCGGCGTTCCCTCTGCACCACCCTCGCCCGGCTGCTGCTCCTGCTGTGGCACATACATCAATGCCGCCGAACTGGGCGATGTGTTCACCGACATACTGCTCGTCATCGTCTTGTCCGCATCCGATATCGACCAGTTGCGCTCCAATTGTTCCAATGCCGCCATCGTTGCCGTTGTCGTTACGCCAGCGCCGGAACTTTCGGATCCAGCGCCATCGTTGAGTACGCCCGCACGCAATGTTTCGCCCAGCAGCACCTCGATCTTATCCTGATCATCCAGATGCACAAATCCCAGACGCACCAGTTCGCTGGTCAAATCGGCAGCCGTATCTTCTTCGTTCACCTGACACGTCAGCTGCCGATTCATTTTGTCGTCCATGCGCAACAGTATTGTCATTAGTATATCGTTGCTGTCCTCCTTCAATTTCTTGACGCTGCACATCATGTTAACAATGCGACGTGATTCGGTGTCCACGGGTTCCGGTGTGGCCGATTTCACGGAATCAGCCCGTTCTGGGGATGCGGCACGTGAACGAAAATGTGGTGGCTTCTTGCCGCTGTACGTGATCAGCGGATACACGCCATACTTGACATCCTCGACGAATTTTTCCAGCTTATCGGCGCCTGGCACATCGGACAGCCGAAATTGACGGCTTTCCGTTGAACCGGACAGATTGAGCTGCGCCATTATTACATCGGGATGATTATAGCGCTGCATGAGGCCATCAAAGGCGGTTTCGGAAAACATGGTACGATTGGCAGGCGAGAAGACCAAACAATGGGCGGCCAACAGTTTCAAAGAATGCACCTGTAAAATTGACAAACATTAGACAAAAGTACTTTAATTGTATCTGTAAGATACTCACCTCAAAGAGTAGTGGATGAAAAAGCAAATCGCTGGCACTTGGTCGATCCTGTGGCTGTGGATTCAAGCACTTTAGTATTAGATCACGCTGCAGATCATTGTCCAGACTATTGATTGTGCGCAATATGGTCTCCTCATTGATGGCCGGTGATTCGCTATTGCTCGACTGCGGCTGTATCTCCAGCGCGGCCATTTCCAGGGCGCACATGCCAAACGCATAGATGTCCACAGCCGCGGTCAATTGCTCCGCTGCACCATATTCGGGAGCATGGAAATAGTGGCCACCACGCTCCTGTTCGCGCTCCCGTTCACGCTCGCGCTGCTGCTGCTCGAGGTGCTGACGTCGCACGCTATAATGCACTGCATCAGGGACCACAGAGCCGATCTTGACCAGACCATTGTGCTGTATGAAAATGCTATCACAGGTTAAATTGCCATGAATGATGGGCGGCGAGCAGGAATGCAAATAACTGAGCGCGGACAGGATCTGTGTGCACCAGCGTCGCCACGACTCCAATGGCAAACGCTTCGCATTGCGCTTGGTGCGCTTGAGGAACTGTTTCAACGACCCCGACGACATGTACTCCGTAATGAAGATGACACGCGGTCGCTCCGCCTGTGAGATATCCGTCCAATAGCGATGGAATTTGACAATATTCTGATGATCGAGCTGCAGCAGATTGTCAAAGACTTGACGCATTTTATCCTCCTGGGTTTTGAGCTCCTGCAGCTGCGCGTATTGCACCTCATTCCAAACGACCTCGACACCCTCCTCGGTGTCCATTGCCAGATGCACACAATCGATGCCGGGCACATCACGCTGATCCACTTCCTCGCGTCGCTTCAGCCAGCGTCCGCATGGCGACTCTTCCAGTATTTCGCTCTCATCCTCTGAATCATCGCCCGATTCCCTTGGCGATGAGTCCACAGCCAAGTTTGGAACGGCGCCGCCTTCTGGTGTTGCTGAAGTTGCAGTTGTTCCAGGTGCTCCAGTTGTTGTTGTTGCGGTTGTTGATGTGCTTGAGGTGACTCCAGCGGCAGCTGTTGAGGCACCAGCTGCTGCTGCTGCTGCCTGCAATGTGCTCGACGCTGTCGTCAAAATGACGCTGGCGGGATTGGCTGCATTTGGACTCGGATTGGGATTCGTTTCATCCACGACGCTACCACTGCTGCCGGCATTTGCTTGGCTATTTGACATTAGGGTGCGGTCCTCGTTTGCTTTGGTTGCTGCTCACAAAAGCACTTTAAACTCTGCTGCCACTTTACTCTATATAGTTTGTTGTCGCCGTTACTGTTGTTATTGTTGTAGTCTTTGTGTTTGTTCAACTTTTGATACTTGTGATTTTTTTTTCTTGAAATCGTAGAAATCGTGGTTTAGTGTTTGCTCTGCTCTCCAACAACAACAACAACTAGTTAATCTGCCGCTGCCACTGGCGCTGCCGCTAACGTCGCCGCTGCTCCACAGCCGCAACTTCTGCCCACACACACGCACACTCACACACACATACACAAGCACGTAGCACACACACACACGCTCCGCCACCACCCTTCCTGCTGCTCATATACAACCTCTGCCACTGCCTCTGCTTCTGCCTCTTCAGCCGTTGTTCAATAACACTCTCTGCTGCGGTCGATCAGCCTTTTGCCTCCTCGTTGGTTAATTTCTTTTAGTGCAGCGGCTGCGTTTAACTATTAACTGCGCTTATTGGTCCTGATGTGCAGCCGTTTTGGCTTGTTTAGGCGTTTTTTTCACGCTTTTAAAACACCCAAAAAATGTGAGTAAATCGATGCATCGATGTTATCGATAATTATTGAACGATGTATCGCTATGCCGATATATTCTCGGCAATTCTCAATCATTAAGCTATCGAAAACTACACTGTCGGTCTAGTGTGACCACTTGGAATGAGTAAAGTCAAAATTACACTTAATAAGATTCTGCACATCAAAAAATTTTTGCAACGCCGTCAATAGTCATATAAAACTAATTAAAATTTGTTTTATGCACTCACACAAACTTGAAACCTGCAATCAAATTGAGGGTGGTAGATTTTGCGTGATAAATTAGTACATTTTACCATTCAATTTGCGGGCACGCTGTTGTCGGCTTTGCACTGCGGGTTTGAGAGCTAAAAGTTGTTCCTCAGATTTATTTAAATTGAAATATATGCAAAATGGATAGCATTATTGGACGCAGTCAGTTTGTTTCAGAGACAGCGAATTTGTTTACAGACGAAAGGACAGCCACAGCACGAGCCAAGGTTTGTTACCGCTGCTAAAAGTTGAGGCGTCGCTGACATTTGATACATTCTTAATGTCTCTTCTCATTTATTTGGAATTATAGGTGGTCGAATGGTGCAATGAATTTGCTACGGCAAATGCAACATTAAAATGTGAACTGCTTGTTAAAGTGCAAGAAATTGTACTGGGCTCATGCATTGAGCTGGCCGAAGAGTTTCTGGAGTCGGTGCTCTCGCTTGCCCACGATCAAAATCAGGAGGTACGCAAGCAAGTTGTCTCGTTTGTTGAGCAAATTTGGTAAGCCCCTAAATCTACATCACACTAGAAAAGTAGTCAATGATCACATTTACTTGCAGTAAAGTCAAAGTTGAGCTGTTACCCTATGTCATCAATGTGATTTCTATGCTGTTGCGCGACAGCTCAGCCCAAGTCATCAAACGTGTGATCCAGGCATGTGGCAGCATTTACAGGAACGGATTGCAATATTTATGCAGTTTAACGGATGCCACGGATAGCGCAGAACAAGCCTGGAGTGTGCTTAGCTTGATAAAGGCACAAATACTGGACATGATCGATAATGAGAACGATGGCATTCGTACAAATGCCATAAAATTTCTCGAAGGCATTATTATACTGCAGAGTTATGCGGACGAGGACAGTATGAAGCGAGAGGGTGATTTCTCATTGACGGACATACCAGAGCATTGCAAGCTAATCAGACGCCAAAAACTGCAGGACGAAGGCACTAATATCTTTGATATAATGCTGCAATTTCATGGCACTACACACATATCATCTGTGAATCTGATTGCCTGCACCAGTAGTTTGTGCACTGTGGCGAAGATGCGTCCCATTTTCATGGGCTCTGTAGTGGAAGCTTTTCGGCATTTGAACAACAATCTGCCGCCAACTTTAACCGATTCACAAGTAAGCTCCGTGCGCAAGAGTTTGCGAATGCAGCTGCAAACACTATTGAAACTGCGTGGTTCGTTTGAGTTTGCTGGTACCATACGTAACATCTTGATGGATCTGGGCGCTAGTGCCAATGAAATTCAAAAGCTTGTGCCCAAAATGGACAAACAAGAAATGGCTCGTCGCCAAAAGCGCATACTGGAAAATGCAGCCCAAAGTTTGGCCAAGAAGGCGCGCTTAGTAGAACAGGAGCAATCACAACAGCAGCAGCCACGCGAAATGGAACTGGATGAGGAGGAATTGGAGCGTCAGCGTCAGAAGAGCACGCGTGTCAATGAAAAGTTTCTCACTGAGCATTTGCGTGCCACAGAGACTGTGATTAATCTAGTTGTAGAGTTTTTGCCCAATTTACCAGAAGTGGCAACGGAAAAGTTCTTGGCCGAATATACGCCCATCAAGCAATTGTCACTTCCACAGCAAGTGAGCAATATTGCGCGTCAATTTGGCCAACAATTGACTGAATTGCGCCTTGGTCCGGGCTCGGCTGCCTTCAGTAAAGAGCCGCCCATGAGACCCAAGACTATTTCACAGACTGCTATTCCAGAACCATCCCCAGTGGCCATGGAAGTGGATTCACCTGATAAGCTGAGCGAACAAGAGCTGCAGCGCAAAGAAGAGGCCACAAAGAAGCTGCGAGAGACAATGGAGCGTTCCAAGGGCGAGCAGACAGTCATTGAGCGTATGAAAGAGCGTGCGAAGACGCTTAAGCTCCAAGAGATCACCAAACCTCTGGCACGAAATCTCAAAGAGAAGTTTCTATTGGAAGCAGTCATGCGTATTCTCAACTCGGAGCGTCAGTGCATCATGGGTGGAGTAGCAGCTAAGAGACGCAAGCTGGTCACCGTCATTGCAGCTACATTTCCAGACAATGTACGTTATGGCATACTTGAGTTTATCTTGGAGGATGTTAAGCAACGCATAGATCTGGCCTTCTCTTGGTTATTTGAGGAATACTCGCTATTGCAAGGTTTCACCCGACATACGTATGTGAAGACAGAGAATCGTCCCGATCATGCCTACAATGAACTCTTGAATAAACTCATTAATGGCATCAGTCAGCGGTGTGATTACAAGGAGAAAATCATTCTGTTGCGTCGAGTTTATCTTGAGGCTCCCATTCTGCCCGAGGATGCTATTGCTCAATTGGTGCAGTTGTGTCTCATTGAGGAGTTTATGCCGCATGGCTTAGAGTTGGTCAAGGATTTGGCAGTATTGCGTCCACCTCGCAAAACTCGTTTTGTACGTATACTTCTCAATTATGCTGTACATGAACGCGCCGATTTGCGGGAACGTGCTTTAGCTCACTTGGTTACCATCTATCATGTGCACAAAATTGCGCCGGCGCGCATTGATGAGTTTGCCTTGGAGTGGCTGGAGTTTGTAATTGCAGAAACTCCGCCGAAGAATATATTTTCGGCAGACTATGGACGACCAACGCCGGAGGCTGCTTGGAAGGAAGACACCGCTAAGGTCTGCTTGCTGTTAGCACTCACGCTGCTGCCCTATAAGCCAGAAGGTAAGTTAAAATGAACTAATTATGTATAAATGATGTAAATAATAATGATGTTATTGTTGCAGTTTATCTCGAAAAGATTTGCAAGGTGTTTTTGGAGACCTCAGCAGAACTGAAACGCACAATTTTACGTAGTTTGGATGCTCCAATTAAGAAACTTGGTGTGGAAAATCCTGAACTGTTGAAATTGCTGGAGAGCTGTCCAAAGGGCTTGGAAACGCTGGTTATACGCATCATTTACATATTGACTGAGCGTGTGCCCACATTGAACCCAGATTTAGTGCGACGCGTGCGCGAACTTTACCAAAACAAAGTCAAGGATGTGCGGGTGCTTATCCCAATTTTGAGTGGATTGTCACGTGCAGAATTGATCGCTGTGCTGCCCAAACTAATCAAACTGAATCAGGCTGTGGTTAAAGAGGTGTTCAATCGCCTGCTCGGTATTGGTGCCGAGTTCGCCCATCAGCAGATGGCGTTGACACCAACAGATTTGCTGGTGGCTTTGCACACCATTGATACAAATGTGTGCGACCTGAAGGCAATTGTTAAGGCAACCTCGTTGTGTTTGGCTGAACGTGAGGTTTATACCCAGGAAGTTCTAATGGCTGTGCTGCAACAGTTGGTTGAAATACTTCCCATTCCGACTTTAATGATGCGCACAACCATTCAGAGCTTAACGCTGTGTCCACGTCTGTCTAACTTTGTGCTGAATCTGCTGCAACGTCTGATACTAAAACAGGTGTGGCGTCAAAAGGTTATATGGGAGGGCTTCCTAAAGACGGTGCAACGACTTAAACCGCAATCGTTACCCGTCATGTTGCAATTGCCTGCACCACAACTATCAGATGCACTTCAGCAGTGTCCGGATCTTAGGCCCCAATTGCTGGAGTACGCCGAAAGCATTCAGGATGAGCCAATGAGTGGCATCACTCAGCAAGTACTGGACATCATTAGCGGCAAGACCGTGGATGTCTTTGTGACGGTAATTTTAAGATATGAATAGAATAGGACATTCACTAATAATTATACTTAATTTTACAGGATGAAAGCGGTGGCTACATTAATCCTGACAACATCAAAAAGGAGTCGGTAGATCCTTCGGATATAGGCATTATTTCGACAGTACCAGTCCTAACATCCCTGCCAGCTGCAAATCCAGTTCCGCAGCCAGTACCTGCTCCTGGACAAAGCGAGTTAAACCAACCACTGCCACCTGGCGAGGATTAGTCTAATATTAGTTTAGTTGATTTTGTTAACTTTTCGGATTTTACTAAACCCGCTGAAGTTTGAAAAATATACATTACGTGCTCAAATCATTTATAGCTGGTCCTTTACCTGGATTCACCACCTGGCAGGTTGCCGTCTTGTATTTAGTATATTTTTTAAGGTTTTTTTGGTATTTTGGGAAACACCGTAATTGATCTCATTGGCATAGAGGTTTCTTATCGCGCTAAATTTGAATTTGAATTCATTGAAGTGCTTGGCTGATAAGTTTTTTCCTGATTCGACTATGGGTTACGTAATATATAATGGAAAACCTTGCCTATTTACCCTATGTCGGAAAGACGTGTTATCAATATCAATAAACTTTGTGCAAATAAGAGACTAAAATATACAATAGAAATAATTTCATTCCAACAACCTTAAACCTAAGAATATATTAAGAGATATACATATGTACATTATTATTAAATAATACTTTATAAAGTGCTCATACAAGACGTATTTAATTATAGGTATCCTCAAATTCTTGCATTATCTTTATAACGGGTTCATTTAAATACTCGCGGACCTCCCAGTTATTTGCGAAGTCACCGTGGTCCCATAAAGGATCCTCCATAAGTCGCACTTCTTCATTGGGAAGTCGGTCTGCCAATGCGAGAACGTCTTCCACAGCAGCAAGGTCATCATTAAGTCCATACCATAAGTAAACTTTAGAAGTTATTTCCTCAACTGGATAATCGGGTGGTGTTTCTGAACCGTAGACTTTCAGGTTTGTTGCTGTTCCATGATCGTATTGTCGAAAATGGCCAGATTGTTGTTCCTGTAGATAATGTATCATCTGATTTGTTGAACAACCAGCAGGATGTGTTGCCAATTGCTCAGGCGTGACAGTCTAAACACAATGTTACAAATCAAGAAATGCTGAATTATTAGAGATTATTTTTTCTTACCACGTTCGTTCTGCCACCCTCATCGCCCATTAAACTATCGCAAACTGGACGCAACATTTGATCCGGCTCACAGAAATTAAAAAGTAACGCCAACAAGAAATCATTATAAGGTATAAATTCTTGACTCGAAAACAACAAAGAATAGGCGTTTCGTTGACCCAGATAAGGAGCCACAGCGCGCACAAATGAGTTCTCCAAGTTGGTCATAATCGCAATTGGAGCAAACATATGAGCAGTTTTAATCTTCTCATTGTATTCGGGACGTGTGGACATCAATGTGAAAAATACTGTAGTTCCCTGTGAGTGACCCACGTAATGAATTGCTTTCTGACCTTGTCCATTTGTTTTAAGGGCGTAATCGATCATGGCTGCGATATCATAGTGGCCAATCTCGTGCCAACTGAATCGCCAGAAATACGGATGTTCTGTGGACAAACTCGTATGATTCCTAGAGTAAGTGTTGCCGCGGGCATTTCCAAGCCAAACATCGTACCCGGCATCCGCCAGCATAAAAGGGAGAGCATCGTCTGGGCCACTTAGTATCCAACCATCCGAGCAACTCAACAAACCATGCTGAATAAGCACGATCGGGCGATATTCATTCTGATTCTGTAACTTATGGGAGTAGGGTATGCGAAAGACTCCCACAATATATCCATCTTCGGTAACGATATGATGATGTTCGGCCGGATAACCATGAGCAGCTATACGATCGCTCTAATAAAAGTTACTGCTTAAAACTGATGTCTTAATCCTTGTATTATCGTCACTTACTGTTGTGCGTCTTCCTTTGAGACTTATATGTGCCTCAGGATTATTATACAATTTGTAAAAGTCAATATCGGGCGACCTTATATTAAGTGCGGCGGACTGCAAAACTCCAACCGCAATTACCGAGAAAACTAAAGCCAATTGAAATCTATTCTGCATTGTACAGTGATTGAGCTACGACTGAGGTGGGACCAACATTGCACCTAATTTTTGTAGTACAATCTTCAAGGCATATTTTGAAGTAATCAATATCAACAGTGTTTATTAATAAAGCATCTTAAGATAAGACGGATTATAAATTCAACTATAAATTGCTATTTGGTGTAGGTGATTCCGCGGATAAAAGAATAAGGTACATCATCTAAGCACCTAACAAATGTATTATTATATTTTCATAAAAATGGAAAAACTCGAATTGTTTAAGAGTTAAATGATACTTTCTTTACAACTGCTACAGCAATCCAAGCAGGATTTAGAGATACAAGAATTCGAATTTCGTTCGTACATAAAATATTGTACAAGATAACTTCGCATACTTTCTATATTTCGGAAAAACCAGCGTATCAATAAATGCTTTATGGACTTCTGGGCGATTAATGCAATCTTCGATGGGGGTATTTGTGATTATCTACACAATAAAAATTTTCTAACTGATAAGTGTTGTGACGTTCGCTGTTCTAAGAATAATTGAAATATTAGCTGGAAATAAATGAATGGTTTTAAAAAATTAAAGGGTTCTATGCTTTAATCACTTTATTTCTTTATCATTGTCAAATTGACAAGAGGGACATAAGATAATTATTCTTTAATCTTGTTAAAGGTAATTATTTTAGTGCTTAGAATTTGCCTGTTAAGAAATAAGTGCACTTAATGTTTGTTTTGATAATCCTTCTTATCATAGGAATTCTTATTTATAAATATTCTTGTCAGTGACCACTTGATGATAAGTCTTGAACAGGCTGCTACAAAATCCAGGTGCAATGTTTGGCCAACCTCAGTTGTCGCTCAATCGTTGTACGATGAAAAATCGATTCTTTTTGGCTTTAATTTCTTTGATAGTTGCGGTTTTAATTTCGCACTCAACCGCTGCTAATATAAGGTCAGGCGATTTTGACTTTTATAAACTTTACAATGATCCTGAGGCGCATATAAGTCTTAAAGGGAGGCGCACAACCGTAAACCAGAAAGCTTAAATGAAAAAGACTTAATTTCTAATCGATAACTTCCATTAGAGTGATCGTATGGCTGCCCATGGATATCCGGCCGAACATCATCATATCGTTACCGAGGATGGGTACATCGTAGGTGTTTTTCGGATACCATACTCCCATAAACTACAAAATCAGAATGAGTACCGTCCCATTGTGCTTATTCAGCATGGCTTGACAAGCTGCTCGGATGCCTGGGTATTGAATGGTCCAGACGATGGTTTGCCTTATTTACTGGCGGATGCCGGCTTCGATGTTTGGCTTGGAAATGCCCGCGGCAACACTTACTCTAGGAATCATACGAGTCTGTCCACAGAACATCCGTATTTCTGGCGATTCAGTTGGCACGAGATTGGCCACTATGATATCGCAGCCATGATCGATTACGCCCTTAAAACAAATGGACAAGGTCAAAAAGCAATTCATTATGTGGGTCACTCACAAGGAACTACAGTATTTTTCACATTGATGTCCACACGTCCCGAATACAATGAGAAGATTAAAACTGCTCACATGTATGCTCCAATTGCGATTATGACCAACTTGGAGAACTCATTTGTGCGTGCTGTGGCTCCTTATCTGGGTCAACGAAATGCCTATTCTTTATTGTTTTCGAGTCAAGAATTTATACCTAGTAATGATTTCTTGTTGGCATTACTTTTTAATTTCTGTGAGCCGGATCAGATGTTGCGACCAACCTGCGAAATGGTAATGGACAATGTCTATGCTAAGGACCGTAAGAATAAGGTAAGAAATTTTAAACCATTTTTATTTGATAAATATCGAAATTAAAAATAATTTTCAGACCGCTTTACCCGAGGGACTAGCAACACATCCTGCTGGTTGTTCAACAAATCAGATGATACATTATCTACAGGAACAACAATCTGGTCATTTTCGACAATACGATCATGGAACAGCAACAAACCTGAAAGTCTACGGTTCAGAAACACCACCCGATTATCCAGTTGAGGAAATAACTTCTAAAGTGTACTTATGGTATGGACTTAATGATAATCTTGCTGCTGTGGAAGACGTTCTCGCATTGGCGGATCGACTTCCCAATGAAGAATTGAGACTTATGGAGGACCCTCTATGGGACCATATTGATTTTGCAATCAACATGGAGGCTCGCAAATATTTAAATGATCCAGTTATTAAGCTAATGCAAGAGTTTGAGAATAACAATAATTAAGTGTGATTGTGTATTATTTAAAAAGTATATAGATATATATTTTAAGATTTAGCCTTAAAATATTTTTTAATTCGTTTGCATTTTTCATCTATGTTACTATGTATCGAGGACAGATTTGGGTTTATGTCATTTTTCTTTTAGATAAATAATCTCTACGCGGATATATGTATTTTTCCGAATGCCGATGTTATCACACCAAGAACTTTTAATTTATAACGTACAAATTAAACTGAACACCTAATTTCTATTGTTGTTGAGGAGAAGCGGAATAGTGTAGATTTAATATGAGACCAATTGATTTTGCACTATTAATAATGACATAATAACATGGACATCAAATATTTGTTAATGATGCAGATAAAGATTTAATTAACAAAAAGGCTTACTACTTTTTTTGCCTTCTGCGTATAACTGCAAATAAAGATTACTTTAGAGCTTGGATATGGTTTTTTTCGCCTCTTAAAATCTGTGACAATTGCTTAATTCATTTAGCTACACTTTTACCGCTTTACTATAAATATTAGTAATCCAGCTGATATAAAATTGCCTTTCAAATGAATAGCTGACATCAAATGTAGTTCACTTCCAATGTGCGCGGTAATGCAGAAATTTTGCTATTTCGTCTTAGTTCTTAGCGTGAGCTCGCTTGTCTCCGGGCTTCGACTTAAAGATACAACAGTGAGCGAAAATAAGCAGTGCTTTTGCGTACAAATATTTAATATAGTGTCTATTTTACCAGCTTTTTTCCATAGTTGAACAGGGCTATCCGGCGGAACAACACCGTGTCCCTACATCAAAGGGGAATATTGTAGTTGTTTTTCGAATACCGTATTCACATAAACTACGTAATATGTATGCAAAACGTCCAATAGTGTTGCTTCAACATGGATTGATGAGTTCTTCTGATATTTGGATAGCTTCTGGACCTAATAATGCCTTAGCCTATTTGCTAGCGGATGCTGGATTTGATGTGTGGATTGGAAACACTCGTGGTAATGTTTACTCAAAAAAAGCCAAGAAACCGTCGTGGGATTTCAGTTGGCATGAGATTGGATACTACGATATGGCAGCTATAATCGATTATGCCTTATGGAAAAATGGACAGGGACAGAAATCCCTTCACTATGTGGGCCACTCTCAGGGCTCAACTGTATTTTTCGTATTGATGTCCTTACGCCCCCAATATAATGCGAAAATCAAAACCGCGCACTTGCTTGCACCAGTAGCGATAATGAAAAATGTGAAATTTAAAGGCCTTCAATCCATAGCATACATTTGTAGGCCAGGGAGCTATATGAATTATTTTCTTTCGGATGAGGCAAGCATTACATGGAAACTACAATTAATTATGAAATTCTTAAGGAAACAAAATTGTCCTCTCTTGTCTTACATCTTTCACGGAAAGAACATAAATAAGGTGCGTATATTTATTTATTTTTTTTTTTAACTTCAATATAAACCATTTACAAGTATGATTCAGTAGACGGCGAATAATATTGCTATCAGGCATTTTCCATCTGGAGGCTCTAATAATCAAATACTTCATTATTTGTTTAACATCCGAAGTGGTGAATTTCGACAATACGATTATGGACCAAGAAAAAATATAAAAAAATATAGTTCGAAACATCCACCGTTATATCCAGTCGAAAAAATACAATCCGAGGTGCATTTGTGGTACTCAGACGCTGACCCTTTAGCTACTGCGGTTGATGTCTTGGCCTTGGCAAAGCGTTTGCCCAAAAGTATAATTCATCGAATGGCTGATCCTGAATGGACTCACAATGCGTTTACGGTACACATGCAAGTTCGTAGATTTGTAAATGACCCCATCATTGGTATAATGAAGAAATACGAGCTGAAAAAAACTAAAAAGCATGAAAAGAAAAATATAAGATATATTCTTTGAGAAACAATACTATAAAATAATATGATTAATAATAACTATTTGAATTATTTTGAATAATAAATACCTTAAAAGTTAAACCGATACCAAAAGAATCGTTTAAAACTTTTCAGACATGCTCAAACATTTGTTTAACATTGTTATTTATTTGTGAATTGATCCACTTTTGATTCTGATTCGTTGACCCATGGACTCATAAATTCATAACTTGCACGCAGATACTCATATTATGTTTGTATTCTAGTATTTAAATGTTTATAATTCGCATGTACATATTTAATCATTCGGTTCCTTTGTTGCTGATACTTTAATACACAAAGGAATCGATTTAGATGTCAGTTGTTATTCTTATGTCTGTAAGTCACTCAATTCAAATGTAATATGGACGCTCAAACACAAAATTATGGCACTTTAAGGTTGTTTTAGCTTTGACTCCTAAGTTCAAGGACGTTATAGGTACACCACAACCAATTTGATTAGATATATGTAGCTTGCGCTTCGTTAAACCGTTTAAAGAAAGGGAATGTGTAATATGTAAACAAAATTTAACTTAAAGTAAAAGATATAAAAATGATTTCATTATTACGTATACCTTTAAAATAAAAAAGCATTTTAAATTCATTAAAATGTAAACTTCTAAGTGCCTTTGAAATTGCCTGATTTTTATTTTAAAGACCCGTTAAAATGTTGTTGTATGTTTACGTTTGTCTTTCTTTGACTTTTCAGTAAACTAAGAGTAAGTCAAAGTGTACTAGAGCACATAACAGTTTTACAGCAGTCGCAGCAGCAGCCACCGAGGCATGGCAAGTAAAAAACACACGGAAGCGTTAAATTGGCTCAAGTGTGCACAACAGAAAAAAGCTAAAGTGCTGCAAATTTTAAACTATTAGTCATGCTGTAATTATTATACCTATTTTATCTCTAACCTTAACGACAAATGTATAACTTTTTTTTTATTAAATGCATGAGTGTGATTAGAGCACGAAAATCAAATAGAGATAGAAACAGCTTAAGTCCCTTACACCCTTTAGTATATATGAAGTTACAGGGTGTATCAAACCAACGAACGACACAAACAAAAGTGGCACAGAGTCAATCAGGCAGCTGCGTCATTGACAGAAACAAAAGCAAAAATTCGGATCCTTTGAAAATAATGCCAAGAAAGGAGCGTTAGACTTCAATTGCGTGGGCAGGGTCAAGGGATTGTGGACGCACATTTAGTTAAAGTTAAGCAGGCGTTGATTGTTTTCGGCGCTCGCCATAAAGTCAAACTAGATTCGCCAACCAGACAAATTAAGAGGCTAAAAGCAAGTAAAAGCGAAAAAGCAAAAAAAGAAAAAAAATGTACATAATATACTTGTGTATAACTCTGCAGAATGGGTCAAGTGTTTTCATTTGCTGTTGTGCATTATTTTGCATATGCTAAGCTGTTTTTATTTACGCATTCGCTCTCTCTTTTGTTTTAGGGTTTTTTTTGGAACGTTTTTGAGATGGCTTGCCATTTTTAATATTATTATTTTTCGACCTGTTCACTTTTATAACATCGTATATGAGTCTATTAACTTTGTCTGAGTTTAAAAACGGCATTACAACTTTGCCTGACTTTATTAAGTAAGCAAATCAATTATGTATGTATGAAAATCAGCATCAAGAGTCATCGAATTTTCACAAAAAAAAAAGAAAAGAAAACAGGTCTCTTACAGTCTGCATAGACGTTTTTACTTGTTTTTAGTTAAATTATAATTAAATTTTGTGTAGCACTTTGTATCCTTCTGCTGGCAGCTGTACATTTAATACATTTTCGTTGTATTTAATTGTGGTCGGCAAATGTGGGTCGCCGAGTTCGACCCAAAAGGCTTGCAATGATAGCGCCAGGCACATTGAGATTTATGAAATTAAAAACAGAAAATTTAATTATAACTTTTACTACACGGCTGTACGTATCTTAAACAAATTCAAATGCATCTCATACTTGTTAATAAATTGACGTCAGTTACCAGCTTGTGTTGTTAATTCCCTTCCGTCATTTGTTTGCACTTGTATAGACTGTTTCGAGTATTACGTATATGTCACGTTGTACAATTTTGTTGACTGCTAAATTGGATTTTCGCACGTATTTATGTATATTACATAATCACGCAGAGTTGCGTGGAGCGTTGCTATTTTAGACTTACTGCTAATGCCAATAATGATTACAAAACGTTCTTGTTTTCACAATCTGTGCAATCAAATATCAATTAGTTACCATAACTAAATAATTAAATTAACTAAATAAATATTTTTTCGGCTTATGAATTGCGCAATGTGTTTTTTTTTTTGAGCACATTTAACTATTTATAATGGTCATTATGTATTTCCAGCCTAAATTAATACACAATTCACATGCATTCAGGACTGTGAGTTTATTGTGTGCTATTGTATGACTATTAATGTGCATTAGTTCATTAGTTGATCTCAATAAAGAGACTCACTGCAATGCACCGAGAACGACAATGAAGCAACAATTGTGCACAGAAGTAAGAACTATGACTCTCTATCTCTATCTTGATAGTATAAATATTTAAGCTGCCAGACATTATTTGCAATTGAGATCAGTGAGCACAATGTTTTGTGTGTTTTTTTTATGTAATATTCTATTTTGGGACTGAAAACTTTTCCTACACTAAAAATGTTTGATGTGAGATTTGTTAAAATACAGCGCTTGTAAATTTAGTAATAATTTTTACGGGTACGTGTGCCATTCACGCATAATCCTTTCAGAAGATAAAGCCAATACTCATTTAATATTTCCCGTCCCGAACCTAACATAGCTTACACTGAGCAACAAAATATAACAAAATTAAAAAAATAACACAATATTAAAATTGCCGACAATATTAAAAAAACGAGAAGAATTTTGTTGTTTTTAATGATAAGTTATGTAATTCAGAACCTATTATTCATATGTTGCTTAGGGTTAAGAAAACCAGAAGCTACTCGCAAGTAGCAGTTAAATCCAATTCATTACGCTATCATAACTTGCAACAGAATACCTGTCTGAAGATGGCTTGTAAAATGCGCGACGATAGGAAAAAAACCTAAGTCCATATAATAAAATCTAGAAGTCGACGACTTACTCTAAATAAATTTGATGGCATTGCACGGACTTACTCACAAAACTGGTGCCTCGAGCCGTTTGGGGGTGTGAATTTATCTATCCAATGTACATGCCCAAGCTAAATCTAGTGATAATGCCCACTCCCACACAAAGTCTGGCGTGCTTATACGATTTACATGAATTATGAGATCGTCTCTGATAAGCGATGCTCATCTCATTGAAGATGCTCTGTCCGCGTCGGTTTTAAGTTCAGTTACTTGTTGCGGTCTGTACGTTCCGCATGTGTCATCGGAGAAAGGTTCATCCTAAAAAAACCTTAATTAATTGTGATTGTTATCCTTGCGATTAAGGATTGATTGTGAGTTTTTTTTAACAAAAAATAACAAATAATATTACATTATCCGTCGTGTGTCGTGTTGTTTAGTTACAGTTTGTTGAATATAAATAATTTTTTATCGTCATAAATGTATGATGAAATATTAATTAACTCTTGTGAACCATAAAACAAACTAAGCTATTAAGTAAATACTGTAAATTAAAAGTGTGAATGCGTTTAAAGATAAGTGCTTTTGTTTGAATGTGTTTAAAGGAAATAGCTACAGTTTAACCAACTTAGTTTACTTTAATAATAAAGCTTTGTCTTGAAAATCGTGGCACATTCAGCATATTAAATACAACAAAGAAAATATTATCTTGAAGCAGATGAGGAAAGTTGCAAGTGGTTGTCATTAGGCTACACAGTGAACTAGTGACAAGAATTTAATGAAAAATCGAAGAAACTTGCAACATTTGTAGTTTTGTCTATGCTTGATTGTGAGTGTATGCGTGTGTGCGTGTTTTTGCGGATTAACTAATACAAAAGTAATCAAAGCTGTATGCTGAAAGTGCGCGACGGCAACACGACAGGAAGTCAATAAAAATAAACACATTAAAGCAACTTGCGGTCTACAGAATTATGTCGGCGACAATTAAGGAAGCGGGAGCGACGACAATGGATCCATTGCCGTCGACTGATTCAACGTCAACGGTGGCCAAGGCGATTACTCAGACAGTCCAGCTCATAATTAGCAGCACAACATCAACACCAAAGCCACCAAGTAGTTCAACATCATCCCACAGCATCGCTAGCTCTGCCTTACTAACCACAATGCCAACAACAGCAGCAGCAACAACTGCTGCAGAGCTGGCATCAGCAGCCACCACAGCAACTACAACAACAACATCAGCAGCAGCAGCAGCAATAGGCACTGAGAAGCTCAGCGTGAGCGATTTAAGCACAGCTCTGCAACATTTTGGAATTGTTGATTATATTGTTTTCATTGCCATGTTGGTGGTCTGTGCCGTAATTGGCTTCTATTTCGGATTCATCGAAAAGAAACAGAAAAAGGAAAAGGGCCTAGTGCCCACCGATGAGAAGGATGGCGATGGCTCTGGTGCTGCTGGCAACGAGGAGCGTCGCGGTTCGGAAGCATTGGATTACTTGGTTGGTGGACGGAAAATGAAAGTGTTTCCGGTCGCGCTGTCACTGGTGGCTAGGTGAGTTACAACCGCAGACACAGTTACAGCTGCTCTATGTAAATACGGTGGGTGGTGTGCCACTCGGGGCACAACAGGATATACGAGACACATTTAATTGGTCGAATGAGACGCAAGATGGGTACGAGTGATATGCGGCCTGTTTGGGCAGTTTTGTAATTATGCTTCCAAATTGAATTCGGCACGAACTTGGCCCATTTATTTTCAGCCAATTTCAGTTGCATTAAATTAGTTTCTATAGCATATATACAGAACTTAAAGAACATTGTTAATGAAATCGCATGTGACTACTCCATACTTATTTATAATGCAAGATAAATACATTTGAAATTTTCGATTTATATGCTTTGGTCCTTTGTTCGTCTGACTGCTTAGTCAATATTTTTGGGGCCGTTTTTCTGCAAATCAATCAAAAATATGCGCCTAATTTCACATCATTTGCTTCAAGGGGCTCGCGTTTAACCGTGCGTATGCGTAATCCAGCGAAATCGTAGACAAAATGTCAGTCTAGAGGTCCGCCGCGTTGTCTGGACCGTGGACCGTTGTTTTGCGAGGCCAAACAATAGAATTTTATTTAAACCTGCCAAAGAATACAGAAAGCAGTCGTTCGCTGTATACAGTACGATAAAATATTCAGTGTCAGGGTCAAGTTTATTATGGCTGATGATTATGTAGATAATGCTCTTTGATATGACTCGAAAACTTGCGGAACTTTTGTCGGTAAATACAAGAGAATCTGACGCATAAATACAATTTAGCAGCTCGTTTCGTTGCAAAGCCGGGCCCTCGAACTAACCCTGATTGAAGTTATTTAAACTTACGGCAGCCGCAAACTCAAATAATTTGCCAAATTACTTTTTTGTTTTGGCCCGACCTTGGTCCTGGGGGCCATTCCATTTGACACGTTTGGTCAAGCACCTTTAGCCGCTGTATTGCTGCGTTCTGCTTTGTCCCGGGCGTATTGTCACCGCATTAATGACTGGCAATAGGAATGCTTGTGATTCTCCTGTCCTGCTTTTGGTCATTTGCCTTGCCTGACAATTGTTTTGTGCGCCTTTTATTGTTATGGCATTCTGTTTGTAGTCGTTTTGCTTTCTGCAACAAATTCTGGCGATGTGCTCTGAATTACAATTACATGCCAGCATTTTTTCCCAGATTCTTTTGAGATGTTCCATTATGTTTTTCGTTCTCTGTCTCTGTCTCTCGATTTATTAAATAGGTCCCGTGCTTGCATCTGCATACTTCAACGCCACTCGTTATCAACTTTTAATGGTGTTTTGGTCTGCGAGCAAAAAAAAATAAACTTTTATTTCACTTTAGTTTCGGTTGGAGGCAATGCATTTGTTTAGAGGCTAAATTGAAGTGATTGTTGTGACATTTACCATCAGGCTTGAATTATGATTACGCTCTTAAATGTGGAAACTGCTTTCAAAACTTTATTTAATGTTATTGCTCAATCACTTAAATGTTTTTATGACATATTTCTGTTTTCAGTTTTGTTTCGGGCATTTCTTTGCTGGGCACATCAACGGAGATCTACGTGTATGGTACCCAATATGCATTCATACTCATCACGCTGGCCATCTCGGGATTGATATCGTGGTACATCTTTTTGCCCGTTTTCTGCAATCTGCAGTTGACATCCAGCTATGAGGTAAGCTGAACGTTGTCTGATTTCAGTATTTCTGTCTCTGTGTGTGTGTGTGTGTATGTGAGTGCGCACTTTATTTCCCTTTAGATTGAAAAATATTTTATAGCATGAATTGCACAATAACAATTGTTACACATTTAACTTCTTTAAGCCTGGCTGTTGTCTGAAAATTGTATTGTAAATTGTGATTTATTCGTGCATGCTAATGTGTAAGTCGAAAGTCGAAAGACTGCGTTATCTCATACTGCAATGGCATATTTATGATGTCGTTATTTAAATCGCAGAGAGAATCACGCTCGGTCATAATATCTGGACAGAGCTCTACTTGCAGTTATGTTATGTATGTAAAATAAAAATAGACGCATCGAATCGGTTTTTGGAAAACAAAAGCGTAGACCAGACACTAGACAAATATGTGTACAAGTTATTTGCCTGTCATGTAGGAGAATTACTCGCACCAGGAAAACCAAAAACCAAAACCAAATGTGAAAAGCGAAAGCATTGTTTTCCCCACTCGAGTTGTTGTTTTATGTGAAATATTTGCGTGCGTTTTGCCCGAAATTCCAAATAAGAGTTTCGTCTACTACGTAGAGATAGAGAGAGAGAGAGCACCAGCCAATTGTTTTGGCTGTGCAGACGGAAATTTGTTCGTTGCTCATAAGCTAGCTACCATGTTTGGCTTACATGGCGTATGGGTAATATTCGATTATGTATGCGCCACGTTGTCAGGCTATATATGTTTGCGTGCGTTCGTTCGTTCGTGTCTATTGTTTATGTGAATATCAAATGAAAAGCTACAACAACAGAGAACAAAAACAAAATATTTCTAGTACTTTGAGCTGCGATTTAACAAAACCGTCCGTGTTGTGGCCTCAGCACTATTCACCATAACCACAGTAAGTTTTAATTGATTTGACCAAATAATATTTTTAATTGCTCGAGTATTAACCAATAACAAATTTACTCTAATAGTTGATCTGGCTGCCCATAGTGATTTATGTTCCAGCATTGGCCTTCAACCAAGGTAAGTATTCAACACTTTTCTGATCCCGAAGCTGAGTTCGTTAATTTACAGTGACTGGCATAAATGTACATATTATCACGCCTGTGGTTTGCATTGTCTGCATATTTTACACCACGGTTGGCGGTTTGAAGGCTGTCGTCTGGACGGATGTCATTCAAACCGTAATTATGGTGGGCGCCATATTCTTTGTCGTCATTAAGGGCACCATGAATGTGGGCGGCTTGGGTGTGGTCATACAACGCAATCTCGACAGT
The DNA here is from genome assembly GCA_035046325.1 of Drosophila niveifrons. Taxonomy (NCBI): domain Eukaryota; kingdom Metazoa; phylum Arthropoda; class Insecta; order Diptera; family Drosophilidae; genus Drosophila; species Drosophila niveifrons. The sequence goes on along the minus strand of JAWNOC010000046.1, from coordinate 9,842,858 downwards.
GGACGTCTCGAATGGCCAGAGTAGGTGTCGCCCAATATTCAATGCTGAAATTGAAGGTCATAAATATGTGTACTTTCAAATAGATTCACACTCGATCCGACGGTACGCATGTCCGCGTTTGCTGTATTTGTTGGCTATACGGTGCATTCCACTTATAATTTGGGTTGCAATCAAATTATCACACAACGCTATATGTCACTGCCTGGGCTCAAGGAGATGAAGCAAGCCTCGCTGTTATTTATCTTAGGTCTAGTTGCATTAACTGCCATTTGTATGTATAATGGTGTTCTGCTCTTTGCCACCTACTATGAATGTGATCCGCTGACCACAAAGGCAGGTGACGCGTTTCATTTTTGCCCACACGGAACTTATGACTAATATGCATGTGTCTTGCAGTTGGCTAAGGCCAAGGATCAGTTAGTGCCATTGCTTGTGATGGATACGCTGAGTTCTATTCCAGGTCTATCGGGCATGTTTGTGGCCGGTGTGTTTAGTGCAGCACTTAGCTCATTGTCCACCGGTCTCAACTCATTGGCTGCCGTCTTTCTGGAGGATTACATAAAACCGCTGTACAGGAAACCAATGAGTGAACGCCTAACTGCGATAACTATGCGCCTCTGTACAGTCATTATTGGAACAGCAAGTGTTGCCTTGGTCTTCGTGGTCGAACGTATGGGCACACATGTCATGCAGTTGTCCATGACTCTGAGCTCCTTGGCCCAAGGGCCGTTGATGGCTTTGTTTGTAGTGGGCCTGCTGTGCCCCCGTCTTAATGCAAAAGTTTGTATTTCAGTTTTGCAAATGGTTTTTCCATGCAAATTGTGACTAATCTATGGCTTTGCTGCTTTTAGAGTGCGCTTTTCGGTGCCCTTTGTTCCTTCATCTTTATGACGTGGCTCTGCCTAAATGCCCAAATGGCAATGAATAGCGGTGAGCTGCACTACGAAAGCAAACCAACGAGCGTCGAGGGCTGTCAGTATCAGTTCGAACAGCCTTTGTTCACGCCTGCAAATGCCACAGACACTGAGCCAGAGTAAGGAATACAAATTGGCCTACTAAATATATAAGTAGCTAATAATTAGGTTTCATTTCTCTCAGTTCTATCGGTTTATTTGAGCAAATCTATCACGTGTCATTCATGTGTTACACTCTCTTTTCCACTGCCGTGGGTGTCATCTGTGCGTATCTTTCGGGTTTCGTATTTGGGTTCCGTGAACTTGAGGACATTGATGTGGAGCTATTGGCGCCTTGTGTACGAGGCTTCTACAAAATTAATTATGCCAGCGTACAACTCGATGACACTGTTCTAAAGTCAGGCAACGAGAAATCTTAAATTGTACCTTGAATAAACAAATTGATTACGTATACGCCGTGTTTAACTGCAACTTGTAACTAACAGCCTGACTAATGGAGCTCTGTTTTATTTTATTTTTATTTAGGCCTGTCACTAACAAGCAACAATATACTTTGTGAATATCGCCATAATTCAGAATGTACACTTCACCAGCGACATTAAGTTTGCATTTTGCACATATTATTCATAAACTTAAAACTATTTTATTTAAGCTAACTATTTTATTTCATTTAGTACTTTGAGCGGCGCTATGGTGCCAGCATTCGAAATTTTGGTTCCGTTTTATTTATTATCAGCATGGTAAGCATATAAAAACAAAGAATTCCTTTAAAATCTGCAACTAAATGTCCTGTGTGCCTTTAGCTACTCTGGTTGCCAGTGGCCATGTATGTGCCGGCACTCACCTACAATCAAGGTAAGCTTTGACATTCGAATTTCCATAGACACATTGTGCACTACATTGTGCTTTGCAGTGACTGGCACAAGCATTCATGTTATTACGCCCATTGTGTGTATTATCTGCACCTTCTACACATGTGTGGTAAGATTTAATTAAATTGCTGAGTGAATGGAATATCAGTACAATATACACATTTGCTTGCCCATTGCCAGGGCGGTCTGAAGGCGGTCATTTGGACAGATGTTATACAGAGTTTTGTCATGTACGGTTCTATTTTGACAGTGTGTATTAAAGGCACCTACGACGTTGGCGGTCTATCTGTGGTGTTGCAACGCAACCATGAGAGTGGGCGTCTTAATGCACCTGAGTAAGCCATCAACACTCTTGCTCTCTCTCACTCTCTCTCTATCTCAGTCTGATTAATTGCACAACTTTATTGCTTCCACAGGTGGACTTGGGATCCTACGGTGCGTTTGTCTATGCTATCGGTCATTGTCGGTGGCACATTGCATAAGATTCAATCGTCAGATGTTAATCAAGTGTCCATTCAACGATTTCTTTCGCTGCCCAGCTATAAACATGCCAAGTGGACCATGTTTATATTCACAGTTCTGCTAATATTTCTCTTGAGCTGCTGCTGTTATATGGGTCTGGTGTCTTATGCGGTATACCATGATTGTGATCCCATTAGCACCAAGGTAGAAGTAGAAAATGTAAATCCTATAATGATATTAATGTTTATTTCTTAAGCTTGCCAAGGCTAGCGATCAATTGCCATCGCTGCTAATGATGCGCACTCTAGGATCGATTCCTGGTCTGCCAGGACTTTTTGTCTCTGGCGTATTTAGTGCTGCACTCAGCTCACTTTCCACAGGACTCAACTCATTGGCATGCGTCATTTCACAGGATATGATACGACCGTTGCTTAAGAAGCCGCTAACTGAGCGGCAAATAGCAATATTGCTTCGTGCCATTGTGGTTTTCTTTGGCTTTTCGTGCATGGGCTTAGTAAACATTGTGGAAAAGCTGGGCATGGTTTTGCAATTGGCCACCACGACTTCAGCTGTATCGATGGGTCCTCTATTGGGAATATATGTCATAGGTGTTTGCCTGCCTTGGATTAATGCAAAGGTATAATTCAATCGCTGTTTTATCTGCAGTTAAAAATTAAATTTTTTACAGAGCGTTCTAACTGGCAGTTGTGTGTCATTTATTACACTGGCTTGGATTTGCTTGAAGTCGCAGCTGGCACAGATGAGCGGCGAGATACGTTATCCAAAGATGCCTGTCTCGGTTGCTGGCTGCAATTACACTTTTGATTACGCCACTGCTTGGGAGACCATACACAACTACACGTATGTATAAAAGGATATAAGCAATCCAACTAAAAATAGTTTTTTTCTCTTAATTTCACTACAGTCCTTCCCCGGAGCGTAATATATATCATTTATCGTTTTTCTGGTACACTGCACTGGGTGGTGTTCTATGCACTGTGGTTGCCTTGTTGGCCAGCTTCGTTTTTGGCTGGCAGGATGTCTCGCAGTTAGATCCTGCTTTAATTACACCCTGCATGCGACGCTTTTTGCCTAAGCAAAATTATCAGGCAATCGGTTTGCAAGAACTATTTAGCCTTAAGACTAAAACGGAGACTCAACAAATGACTGAGAGTTCGGAGTAGTTATTTAATGCAATACTTAATAAGTTTAGAATACAAATACAATAAATTGTTGATTGTTTTTCGTTTGTAAAATGGGTTTTATATTAGATAACTTTTTTTGCTGACGTTTATGTTTTTGTTTGTCTTAGTTTAAGCTATTTTAAATAATGCGTTTTGTGTTTCAGTACTTTGAGAGACGTTTCGATCGCCGTGTGCGCATCTTTGGATCATGTTTATTTGTAATAATGAATGTAAGTATAAATTAAAATTTCTTTATTATTTTGTTTGTAATAAAAAATATTTAATAGATACTTTGGCAGCCTATTTGCATTTATGTGCCAGCATTGACTTTGAATCAAGGTGAGTTTTGAAATGTTTTGTGTGGCGTAAATAAAATAAATTGAACTTTTCTTTAAGTTTCTGGCTTTAGCGTTCACACAATCGTTCCGCTAACTAGTTTGATATGCATCCTTTACACAAGTATTGTAAGCTGTGTTAACCTGTATTTTTTGAATTGTATTTTAAATAAATCTGTTTAAATATTTTAAAAGGGCGGCATTAAGGGCGTTGTCTGGACAGATGTCATTCAAGGAGTTGTGATGGTGGGTGCCATGGCTTTGGTGATAGTCAAAGGCACCTATGACTTGGGTGGCTTATCTGTGGTCTTGGAACGTAATCGCCAGTACGATCGCTTAGTGGGTCCTGAGTAAGTATTAGTAAATTTTAACTTTATATTTTCTATTGTTATATATATGAATGCCTCACAGCATGACCTTCGATCCCACTGTGCGCATGGGAGTTCTTGCCCTTTTCATTGGTGGCGCCTTCTTTAAAACACAGGCTAATTGCATTAACCAGGCAGCGGTACAACGTTTCATGACCTTGCCCAATATTAAGGCAGTGAAACAGACGCTGATAATAGCTCTCACAGGTTTTATAATTGTCATGGCTATGTGCATTTATATTGGCATGCTTGCCTTTGCTGAGTATTATCACTGCGATCCCATCTCAACGGGCGTGAGTAGAAAAATTTATTGTATTGAAATTTATACTTTTAGCATACCATTTCTTTTTCTGCCTTGTAGTTGGCACGCGCCAAGGATCAGGTTATACCATTGTATGTGATGCAAAGTGCTGGCGTCATACCTGGCGTTGTGGGTCTCTTTGTGGCTGGTGTCTTTAGTGCTGCACTTAGCTCACTCTCCACAGCACTTAACTCACTTTCCGCCGTCGTACTCAAGGACTTTATTGAGCCATATCGCAGTCGCCCTCTAACAGAACGCCAGACTGCCTATGTGCTGAGAGCAGTTGTGATTGTCTTTGGCTTCATCTCGATGGCCAGTGTGCCAATAGTACAGAAATTGGGTATGGTAATGCAGCTCTCTTCCACAGTGGCTGCCATTACCTGTGGTCCGCTGTTGGGCGCCTTCTCAATTGGTATGCTAATACCTACTGTCAAAACAGAGGTTTGTCGCAAGAGATGTCTTCTTGCTGTCTTGTCTGAAACCAAATTAATTTCATTTCAGAGTTTACTAACTGGCATTTCGTTGGCGGCAAGCTTTGTTTCCTATATTGTGGTACGTGCTCAGATTGCCTTGGCCACCGGCCAGTTGACCTTTCCCACCAAACCGGTTTCTGTCGAGGATTGCGACTATAGTTTCGAGTTGGCGGCCAATTGGAATGCCACCAGCACAAGCAGCTCGTAAGTTGTTGCTCCAACACTAGGATGCTGTACATATTACAGGCAGTAATCTATTATTCTTTTCTATAGGGCGACGACACATTCGAAAAGCTTCAGCTTGCACGAAGTATCCTTCCTGTGGTATACTTGCATTGGTGCCATGGGAACGATACTCTGCTCGCTGTTGGCCACGCTCTACTTTGGCAAGCAGGATGTGCGTAAAGTGGACAAGGAGCTTGTTGCGCCTGTGCTGCACAAGTATTGGTATGGAAGTTATGAGAGTGTATGCAGCAAGGATGACAAGGAACTCTTCAACTTGCAAGAGTCGATAAACACGGAGCAATAAATTCTATATTCATTTTTGGCCAATAAATTAACTTTCTTCCAAAATTGTTGCTGTAGTTTTATTTTAACTTTTAGTTCTGCAACTAACACCAACATCGCATCCATATTTTGGTAATTTGTAAACACTTTTGTATTTGCCACACCGATACTTACACATACTCACTCTTTCAGTACTTTGAGAGACGTTTCAGCCGGCGTATGCGTTTATTTGGTGCCTCCCTCTTCGTCCTCAAGGCGGTAAGTTAAATTGTCATCAATAGTAGCAATATTATATGTGAAATATTTGTAATTGCATTTGCAGATCATCTGGCTGCCGATTGCCGTTTATGTGCCAGCTCTGACCTTTAACCAGGTCAGCGGAATTGGTGTTCACACCATTACGCCGATTGTGATTATCATCTGTACTTTTTACACCACGGTCGGTGGCATCAAGGGTGTCGTCTGGACGGATGTTGTGCAAAGTGCTATTATGTATGGCTCCCTGATAGTTATTATGGTCAAGGGAACGATGGATCTGGGTGGATTTGATGTAGTCTGGCAGCGCAATTCGGATGGCGGTCGTCTCAATACGCCCGAGTAAGTAAACTAAAGATCATAGTTTATTAATTGTGTAATACTTAAAGTATTTGTTTTATTCTTTATTCAGATGGACCTTGGATCCCACAGTGCGCTTGAGCGTCTTATCAGTGTTTGTGGGCGGCACATTCTTTAAGCTGCAGAATACCTCCATTAATCAGGCAACCATACAGCGCTTCATGTCCTTGCCATCGCTGAAGGAAATCAAACAAACGCTTTACATCTTTAGCATTGGTCTGACCCTCCTCTATATGGGCTGTGTTTATGTGGGGCTTGTGTGCTATGCCACCTACTACGATTGCGATCCAATGAGCACTGGCGTAAGTATGCATTTAGTAAAATATTTAATGGAATTCATTGCAGTGAATATCCTTCATTTAGTTGGCCGGTCGTCGGGATCAGTTGGTCCCCTTATTGGTTATGCGAGTGCTGGGAGTTGTGCCCGGTCTGCCAGGCCTCTTTGTATCCGCTGTCTTCAGTGCTGCACTTAGCTCACTTTCGACGTTGCTCAATTCTTTGTCTGCCGTTATTATGGAGGACTTTGTGAAGCCACGTATGAAGAATAAGCCTATGACGGAGCGCACAGTCGCCTTGACGATGCGTCTTGTTGTGGTCGTATTTGGTATTAGTTCCATATTTATGGTATATGTGGTCGAGCATTTGGGCATGGTGCTGCAGCTGTCAGCAACGCTTCAATCGAGCTTGTATGGACCCATGTTGGGCATCTTTACCGTGGGCATGTTGATGCCTTGGGTGGGCGAAAAGGTAATGAAAATATGTTTGTCTGTTCCTAATATTTGGTTGCTAAAGTCTACTGTATTTTCAGAGTATGTTTTTCAGCAGCATAATATCGTTTAGTATCATGGCATGGATTGCAGTCAATGCACAGATTGCCAATGTTACTGGCACTTTCCGTCACACCAAGCTGCCCGTTTCTGTTGAGCAATGTGACTATGAATTCGATATGAATCGCTATCTCAATTCTACTGCTGAATAGTGAGTAATTGAGTTGTCACAACAAATTTTGGATATTGATTTTCTATTTTTTAATTTATAGTGAGCCTCACAGCGGCACTTCGATTTACCACATGTCATTCCTGTTGTATACGATGGTTGGCGCCGCATTGAATATTATATTGTCAAACCTGGCCACTTTTGTCTTTGGCCGTCAGGATGTGAATTCGGTTGATATTGAACTGCTGGCACCATTTCTTCAACGTCGTTTGCGAAAGAACAAGGATTACGATGCAGTGCCCATGAAACAGCGACCATTAGTTGTAGTTGAACAGTCAGACTAAGGTCGAAAAACTATATTTCAAGGCATTTAAGCCTTTCAAACTTTTAATCTTTCTTTCTTCACAACTTGTTCCTATTTTTTGTTATATATGAATGCATTTATTAGTATAATGAATGGAGAATTTAAGAATACTTTATCTAGGCACAAAAATGATTTCCTTAAATATTTTTGTGCAATTTTGCTTAACTTCCCAGTTTTAAAGGTTGAGGGAAAAATATAATCAGAGGCTTTTGTACTCTTTAAATAAATATAATATTAAATTTGTACAACATTCAATTTATAAAATCATAATAATTTTGTCTTACTTAAAATGCTTTGTCATCATAGAGTTGTGATTGTCAATAGTAATCCAAAGGGTATATATGAATATACATCTCAAGGGATGCCTATTGACTATCATAGCTCAATGAGGACAATGTTTAAATCTGAATTTGTCAAGAGGATCAGGAGTGCGTTCGCTCATCTTCCCTACTAGACCATGTCTTGCCAAGCGTTTGCGACTCCGCGAAGAATTATTACTCAGCACAAAGTTAATGCCTTACGTCGGGGCGGGTGAATGATGACGACAACGGCATTTCTTTAAAGTGGAGCTGGCGGGAGCCGCGTTTGTGTTGACCACATGCCGAGTGCCAAATTGACTCCAATTACTTGAAGTGGCCGAATGTTGAGTGTGCTTCATCTTGTTGCTGCTGGTGTTGGAGGAAGCGGTAGTTGCTGTTAAAGCTTGATGCAAATTTGGCATGCTGGCTGTTCCCTTACGCGTTGGCCGCAAAACAGCGCGATCTTGTTTCGAATATATCTTATGGCAGTTTTTACAGGGCACTCGAATATAGTCAAACGGATTGGGATCTTGCTGTTGCCAAAGCTGATGTTGTCTTGGCATTTGCTGTTGTTGCTGTTGCTGTATCGATTTTACAGTGGAAGCATGACAGTGACAGTAAGCATTTGTCGTATGTTGTGAGCGATCTGAGCTATTATTTCTTGTCTGCGCATCTTGCTCATCTTTCTTTTGCTGCTTCAACAGGCGCTGCTGATTCATGGCCCTATAGTGAATTGTCTGACTGTCGATAAGCATTTGAGCAATGAATTTGAATTGATTGAGACTCGTATCACTTAACTCGGAGATCTCTAGGGAAGTTGTAAGAATACGTTACACTTTCAAATGAGGTAAATTAAATCTGTTTTCTTACTTGTAGATAGATCAGTATTTAGTTGTTTAAGCATACTTTCTTGCTCTGACATCTCCGACTTTAGGTGATTGACTTTGGACAGCAACTCCTCAAAGTGTTTATCGACTGTTTGTTCAACGGCTACATTCACTGCCTCCAGCACATTCTCGTAGACAATGTTAAAGAAATCTGCGCAGGAGTCTTGAATGTCATAGGCAGGATCTGAAGAACAAGGTGGCCTGTCGTTGGAAGGAGGCGATTCCACTTCTTGTTCCTTTTGCTGCTGTTTAAGATACATTTCCCGCTCGTTTAGTGTTGAGCCTCCATTGGAACGATGTGCAAACTGTCGCTGCTTGTCCATGGGAGGCAGACGGAACTCCACATGAGGTTTGATGCCAGGGCGTTCATTCTGCTCCCGAAGAGCCTGCAGTCTTAAAAAATCTTCGTAGCATAACTTTGAACATACCTGTGACTGCGCTCGAGATCGGGATCTGATATTGGAGTCGTTCATTGGCCGGTTCGATTGACGCGCACTTGGACTAAAGTTTTTCTTAGGCACATACAATACTTCGTATCCGAAATCATCGGATTGCTTTTTAAAGCAATAGTTCGGAAACATTGTTTTTGGTGCCTTCTTTTTTGAGCTTGAATTGCACATCAATTTAGAGAATTTGACTAAAAATATGTTGTTATACTTTTATGTTAATTTAGGGTTCTATATGTGTGTTTGAGCGCATGTGGTTGCAATTTCAGAAAGATAACAAAAATTTCGAATTGTTTCATTTGCCTATATAATCATACATAATTGTTTATGAAGGAAAAAGCCAGTCATGTTTTGATATAATTCAAATAATTATTATCGTAATATAAGAAAAGAAGTTAATATTTTTTTATACGCATCTTCTATGCAAAAATATATCTTAACATCTTTCAAGCAAATCGACTCGTGTCTAATGTTTATATTAAAGTCATAAAGTTGACTTTCGTTTTCCCTTTTTTTTCTTCTTAATTTTCGAATCGTGACAGTTGTCTGTCAACTTGTGTCAGTAATGGCATTTCAATTAGAACTTTGGAAGCAAATTACGAAAGTCTAATTGCAAAAATTATACAGCCAACGGAATGGTCTGTCTGCAGCAGCTTTAACTTGAAATAGAAATAAATGAACTTTGTACTTACCACACATAATAGAGAATGAGTACTGATTGATTCATTCGTCGTTGTTTAATGTCCATTAGCTTTTCTGCTCATTAAAGCAATTGAGCATTGGAGAAACAGCAGTGGCTTTGATTGAAGTGTCGAATCAGTCTTGAGGCTATTTTGGATCGAGTGTCTCAACATTTATGTAATATTTACTAATGATACACCATAAGGAAAATAACCTTTGGCTGTTTGCAAAAGCCAGGAAGACAATATCGAATATGTTTTCATATTCTCAGCAGAGAAAGTCGTTCAATTTGTTGTGTTGACTTTCGGTATTTGCCCGTTGACGTCAAGAGTCGCAGTCACCCCGCCACAACAATTATAAATGAAGTGAGAATGAAAATGAGCTGAGGACTGCCTTGTCCTCAAATGCTGTGGCATATGTCCTCTTGCTTCTTGTCGTGCCTGGCAATCTTCACTCTTCATTCACTTCCCTCTCTGTTCGCCCTTGAGCCCATTGTGCGCTGAAGCGTTGAGACCAAAGAATGAAATTTGTGGCGCGTGCCAGAATGAATTAAAATACTTAAAGGACCGCAGATTTTTGACAATATTGACCTTTATTCTTTGTATTCTCCCCGCTTTATACACATAATTATGAAATAAATATTAGCTTAAATCGAATTGACTAAAACGTTATGCTCTATTAACTCTTATGCTTTAGTTACAAGTTAGTGTATAATATATATCTATATATAGCTTTTGGTTTTTCATGCTTGGACAACTTTTGCACGCTGCGCACTTCAGCCGTACACTGACTGTGAAATGTTTATGTACAAACGATGCTTATGCGTATATATAGTAGTTGGCAGAGTAGAGATACGATTGGGATTAGTTAAGGAGTATAAATATATAATAGAGTATAAATACTTAGTTGGCTTTACAATTAGATGGGCTTAAAAGAAATGCAACTATTTTGAATTTCGTGTGAATAAATAACATCAGTCTGATAAATTGTAGGAGTGTTGTAAAAATTGATGAATGCAGATTTAACATCAAATATTCCAAAATTGAATTCAAATTCAAAGTATCTCTTTTAAAATAATTTAGAAGTAAAGTTTAGCAAACATTTTTGTAGAGAACCGACCGGATATCATTTAAGTTGTTTTATAAATTATGCCTCTTAAAGTTGTGATGTTAAAACTGCATTCGTTACAAAGACTCATTGAGTTATTAAAAATAATTCATACGTATTACTTACAGTGTAATGCATAAATACTTAAGATACTATAGATTGCAGAGGGAGATGCTTGCATTGAAATTCGTAGAATATCTACATATAGTTTAATAGTAATTTGCATGAAGTTTCCGCTATGCATACACAACTGTCGCTCTTATTGTCTAAGCCTCATATAAACCTGCCTGGTATTATTTTTCTTCTTTTTGCTTACAGAAACTCCGCATCACTGAACGATGTCGGACCGTGGACCGCAAACGTTGAACGCTTACGGGTCGTATGCGCCAGCTATCATACCTCCGACATGGCCGGAACTGTAATCACCTTATTGGGTCGTTCACAGATGACCACACGGGCGTTTGTCTTATTGGTGGAACGACGTGATACCGTTAGCGAGGTGGTCAGTGTGCGCATAGAATCACAGCTATTATGCAGGCGTCGGCCCACTGTATGACAGCGATTCTGCTGCGAGTTGTTGCGATAGGATTTACAGCAGCAGGTGAACCACTTAAAGGGCGGAAAACGACTGGGGATAAGGGAGTTAGAAGTTAAGTGGAGTTAGGGAAAGTTAGAAAGGGTACTTCGAATCAATGACAACTCAATGCTTACCTGAGTGTGCGAAAGACCTGTGAGGAGAACAGGCAATAGATAAGTGGATTTGCGGCCGAGTTAAGTGGTGCAAGACTCTGGATGAATGTGGCAATGGCAATGTTAGTCTGCGAATGCGGTATTTGGCCAAACACCTGCAGCAGATCGAAGATGATATAGGGTGACCAGCAGATGATAAACACAAACACAATCGTCAACGTCATCTTCACCGTTTTAACCTTGGCGCGTGGTATAATGCCCCTGGAGCTGGCACGCCGCGTTGCAGCCGCACCGAAACCTACACGTTCTAGGCGATACACCAAATGAGAAGAGAAAACATGGGCAGCTGCGACAACCTACCTGTGGGCACAAATATGGAGCCTTTGGCCCATATAGTCTTTACAATAATTGCATAGCAGGCGGAGATTATTAGTGCTGGAATTGCAAACAATGTTGCCGAGACAAGACTCATGTAAACCTGCCAGGCCATGGGTGAGCCCAATTCAATCCAGCACTGTGGATGGCCCTGTATCAGCTTTTCCTCATAAAGCACCAAGATGGGCAGCGAGAAGAGCGCCGAGAGCAGCCAGGCGCCAGCGACCAAATGACGAGCCCGTTTCCCTGCAAAAGGCAAGTGCAAACAAAGTGCCACAAACATTTTCCTTGTTACGTCGTCGTCAAGTGCCAAACATTTTCCAATTAAAAAAGTTTTGTGACTGAGCGACTTACATGACTTTGAGAAGTTCATGGGATGCGTTATTGCATCGTATCTGTCAATGCTCATGGCCACCAGCACATAGGTGGAGGAGTATGTGACGCACACCTGCGAGAACCGAATGACCTTGCAGGCCAGATTACCAGCCCGCCACGATATTGTAATGCGCCATATAATGTCCGTCAGCACATTTAGCAATCCAACGAAAAGATCTAAAAGCGAAATAACAAGAATTGCACAAGCACACATAGTATTACACCTGTGGGGATTGCTCACCTGCCAGTGCCAGTTGTTTGATAAAGTAGTTCATTCGCGACTTGCGATTTTTATTGATGAACATCACAAAGAGCACCGCCGAATTGCCCAGCACAATGACGGTGAAGAGAATCCACAGTACCGCAAATTGTTCCGTCTGTAAAAGAGAGAAAGAAGAAAGTGAAAGTCAGAGTCAACTACATGTACTTATGTGCGTGATTTTAAATACGCTTCACTAACCGCCCATAAAATTCATCGTCAACAAAGTGTTAAGAGCGGAAATCACGCATAAAACTCAATTTAATATCACAGCAATTTCAGGCGCACACCCACACACACACACGCACACACACATACTCAGCGTCACACACAAGCGCCTTTGTTTATGGCTCTTTAAATAGCCATAAAAATGATAGACACTAACTGAGGCGTGGGGAGCATTGGGACTGCGAGGCCAATGTGGGCGTCTGGGACTCGACGACAGGATGTGCCAGCGGAAGTTTACTCTTCAAGCCAACAAGACACGTCAACAGCAACAACAACAACAACAACAACAACAACAACAACAGCAACAAGTACATAAGCTCATCCAAACATTGCCAGCAGTAATGATAGAAAGTAAACAACAAAAAGTTGTTGTTGCCATCAATTGAAGCCGTCGCGTTCAGTTTGTGAAGGTAATTAGGTTTGCTATGTGCTTCTAGCAGGAAATTGCTGCCAAAATAAAGTGCCCGAAAGCCAAGAGCTTGGCTCTTCGTGTGCGCTTTTTTTATTACCAAAAGAAGTCGTTAATAATTTTCATAATCTTTACATTTGTTAGGACTTTACTTGTCCTCTAAGTTTGCCAAACTATGTACCTCAAAAGAACATCTCATATGTATTAGATATTAGTTTAGCTTAGAGTTTGGCTCCAGGGTATCACCCCTCTGTCTGAAGTCTAGCAAAAAGATAACCACACGCTCAAAATAAACTTGCCCCAAAAGAAACTTGACAGTCTTGATGCCTGCCGGCAGACTAAAGACGCCTGAGCTTATGCTACAACTTCTTTGGCGAACATTTTACCCAGACTTGTTTTCTTTTTTGTGGCCGTCGCGTCAAATACGAGTAAATAAGTATATTTTTTTTGCCAAACTGTTTTGGCGCAAAGAAGCTGCTGAGGTAGGCTGCGATTTGCTCTTTCTCTTAGTCGTTGATCATATTGTGCAAATTGCCGCATAAATCAGCGAAATCGCTAAATAAGCAGACGCGACCAAAGAAACCATCCAGACAAGTCAAGTTATTTTAACTCAATTTACTTAAATTTATAAATAACTCTGCCTCATATCTCATTCCCACATTTCGAAGTATTTAGAGAAAATTTAAGAATTTAATGTTTTAAATTTGAAATTCCATTTTACGCATTTGATGTTTATGTGATGATAGCTTTTATTTAAAATGTTTTGAATGACGGAACCGTATTTGAAGCCTTTGGCTTTGTGACCTGAAGTATTTGAGCCTGGATTGCAATTTTCTAGCATGACTTTGACAATTTCTGGCAAAGCCTCTACACAAAGTAAACCCTCGGCACCGGCGAAAAAAGTTGTTGGAACTTTGGCCATTTGACGTTCATTCTGCTTTTATTTTTATTATATCCCATTTTTTTTGTTGTTTTGTTTTGGGTATGTTTTCAATTTTTTTTTCGCACTCTTTGCGCGTTGTTGTTTTAAGCAAGTGTTGGCAAAATATTTGTGCAGTGTTAAAAGCTTCGCATATTTGCGGCGCATTTATGTAAGTATATATACATAAAATACAAAAGATACGTTTGCGTTCCGGAATACACTTTAGCGATTATTAAAGCGAGATTTCATTTGGCAACAAGAGCTGTTTATGAGAATGTTATTGCCCTGTAAATTATTATTTATATAACGTTTGAATTTAATATTCATTATTATTCTATAATTCATTGCACATCCATTTCGATGTAGAAATTGTTTTGCGAAACTCCTTTGGGAATTCCTTTTTTTTTGTATAGTGATATTTTACTCACTCAGTTTATCATGTGCCATGCTGTGGGGGAGTTATAAAAATGTTATAAATGGCATGTTGTAAGCCTTTTTTAATGATCATCCATAGCTTGATTTTTTGTGGCAGTATTGTGTGTGTGTTGTCCTTTTTTTGCGTGTGCTTTTTTTGTAGCAAGTCATTATGCCTTTTTCAATTTTGCTTTGCACCTCGAGGAAATTGCCTTTTTGTTAGGGAGCAATAAAAGTGCAAAATTTAATTTAGAGCCAAAAGGAGTTAAGGGAGCAGCCGAAAGGCTAACGGCTTAACCGGTTGCAGATAAGACCGCTTGGGCAACCGTAAGTCCTTATTAAAAGGCAATTTTACAAGAGAGTCAGGAGGCAAGCGCGGCCAGTTGCAATGCCAAACAATAGCTGCCACCTGTTGCGCAATGCAAGAACAACGTTGTCTGGGCACCGCAACTATTATGCCTGATTATTAAGTGCTTCAGCTATAACAATGGCAGGCACTTGAGTTCGCGGCTGCTGTGGCATTGTGGCTCTTAAGTGCCACATAGCTTGCCTGCAAAATGGTGGGGCTCTCTCGCTTATGTCCTTCGCGCAACTTAAAGTGCGCGCTCTCTATGCGGCTTATGCCGCAGTTGCTGTTATTGTCGCTGTGTTACTGTGAATGTGGTTGCAAATTGTGGCGGTCTCTCTGTATCTTTAAAGTCGCCCTTAATCGCATTGGTTGACAAATTTGAGCAGCTGCAAATCGTAAAGTGCAGCTACAAGATAAATGTGTGGCCACAAAACACTGGCAATGGCAAATTAATTTCATTTCACTGCAAAAGCAATTACAACAATACGAACAACAAGCCAACCCAAAGAGGCTAACAGTAATAATAAGAGCAAAAAGAGAAAAGGCAAAACTCTGCAGTTGTAGTCGAAGCTGCAGCTGATGCTTATAAATCAGCAGCTGTTGCAAAGTTTGCAGAAGCAGCGTGAAAATGGAATATTTGCAGTTGACACACCAAGTACCATGCAGTGTGCAAAGATTGTGGCATGCTCTTCGTGGATCTGGGCAAATGGCAAACTTCTTGCAACATATTTATTCAGTTAATGACTGCTTAGAGGAAATTCATTCATTATAAAAGCTTAGTATTATGGGATAAGAAGCAATTTTTAACTTTCAAATAATGTCGTAAATTCAAGTGAATAAGAAAAAATCTTGAAATACAATTTTAATTAAATTCTAGTTGAGCGAGCATTGCAAAAATAGAAAGTTTCTTAATAAATTCTTTATGATTCAACCACTCAATTAGTTGCTTGAAATATTCACTCGATTAAACTATAATTTCGCAACTTTTCCAATTATATCTGATCGGAAAAGTGCTCACAAAAGCTGTGAGTATTGTAAGTAGTTTCCTTCCGCGTATCCAGACGCGTATTTGCGCTTTTTTATTTCACTTTTTATTAATACCGATTACATTGTGCTTGAGTGCCGAGTGGTGTAACACTGGGAAGTAACATAAAGTGAAATTAAATGGAATATTACGTATACGCAGCGTGGTAAGCTGGCGAGAATAGTCAGATAATAAGCTGAATGATGTTGTTGCCATAAAAGCGAAGTGGCAGCTTCTTGGCTTACACTACAGTTCAACGAACTCAACGCGTGTTGGGTGTTGAATTCTGTTTAATATTTAAGCAAAGGCATATTGTCCACACATACACACACACGCACATACACACACGTGCTGGCCGTAAAGGAGATGAGACCGAAATGGGCAGCATATCTGTTAAGTAGGTATAAAAACATGCATTTGGGTCAAGCCGTGCGCATCAATCATGGCTTTTATAGCTGTTATTTGGACAACAATGGTCAGTCGTTGAGTTTTATGAACTACGCTTGAACCAAAGCCACAAAAGCCAGCACCGTGCCACATTTTGTAGAGCCACTGTGGATGGAGCGTGGGAGTCACATGAGTGATGTTTGTCGCCCACCCCACCCCCAAACAGCAGCCGAAAAAGTGCGCTTTAATTCACCTAATGGGCAACATTTTGTCATCAGCTGGCTTAAATCATTTCGCTTGGCTCACTGGCTGCGCATATTTGGCACTGATGTTGACACAAATTGAAATTAATAAAGCGACCCCGCCACTCTACACTATTAGCCTGCAAGCTGTGTGTATGTGTGTGTGTGCATTATGTTTGTTTACATGACAAACTGTTGACAGTTCAGACCAAGAAGCGGGAACCAGAATGAGAGTGAAAGCAATAGCGAAAAAGGGGGAAGAGCGATGCGATGTGGTTGTGAAAAATGACCAGAATTTCGGCTAACATAATTTTGGTTAGTTTGTTGGTCACAGCTGCCAGGCTAGGAGGTTTGCGAAAATGTGGTCTATAATAAGGGGAAGCATGCTAAATGTCGGTATAATGGCATATTAGCTCGTTTTGATGTTGGTCTGTAAATTATTGAGCCATAATATGCTACAGAATGCGGCTTATGGCTTAAATGTGTTGCACAACTTAAATAAATTATTCACCAAAACGAGCATAAGACTGTGTGCAACAGTTTTATAAAGCTATACTTGATTCTCTTAACCTGATGCAATTTAAGAAGTGACTAAAGTCCATTTAAGCAATTTATTTCATAGAAAGCACAAAGCAGCTTGCCAACTGACCCAAAAACGCATCAATAAATTTAAAAACCTAAAAATTACAATTTCGCACAAGCGACTATGACTGGTGAATTCTTCTGCCCCTCAAGGAGACATTAATCAAATGAGCCGAGCATAAATCTAAGTGGCAGAAAAATTTCAGAAAAAAAAAGAGAAAACCGCAAAAGAAATAGATAGATGGCTGTAAAAGAAATTAAGGACATCAGACATCAGTGCTAAATGCTATTGTTGCTATGCAAAAATAAGCATAAATAAATTAAGGAGCACATAAATATTTTCACAAATGGCCAAATGGCTGTGCCTTAAATAACATGAAAAGGCCAAATTAAATTTTTGGCCCCAAAAATAGCAGGAAAATAAACATAACTTACGCGCAGACAGAGAGGAATACACTCATGTATACGGGATTGACCAGACAATCGCAAAACAAAAGGAAGGCGCAGTTTGTTGTCGAGTAAACAATAAATAGGGACACGCGCCTTGAGAACTATGCAAAAACAAATTACGCACAATAGAGACAGAAGTGTGGAGTGTGGTTTTTGGCAAAAGTTATGACCCCACAAGCACATGTGTGTGCTCTAGTAATTTGCATACATAACAACAACAATATATAGTATCCTATACTATATACATATAAGCATCATCGTGATAGCCATGTTTAGAACATCATGGGCTTAAGTCAAGTCAGGCATAAATTTGAATATTTTCTTGCCATTTGACTTTGAGTTGGGTTTCGCCTGTGGATGCCCAGTGCTAATTAACACATAAGCAGCAGACACATGTCTGTCTCTGGCTCTCTTTCTCTCTCTCTCTCTTCTGTTTATCGCTGTCTCTATCTTTGTTATCCTTATTGTGCAACTAAGTGTTGTATTGTATATTTGCCAAATGAAGTGAGCATGACAACAGATTTACTTGTCGTTTCATATTGCTTTATATGTTGGGTCAGCAAATAAACTGTTGGGTTAGCTAAATTCAAATCTGAGCATTCGAAGACAAGGATGATCAACTAGTAAATATCCTGCACAACTACCTCAAAATCTTCTTATTATTATTACTTCTGCTGCTTCTAATATAAGATATTATAGCATCGTTTCAAAAAGTGAATAATTCATTTACACTAACAAAATAAATATATTTCTTATATTTGTATAAATTAATTATCTGAATAATTGATAAAAAATATAAAAAGTTTATAGCATTTGCTTAGAAGGAAAGTTAAAAAAGCAACTTTCACTTTAAAATTCCAAATATATACTAAATTTATTTCGAAAGGCTTAACCATGATTAGTTTCTTATTTCATTAATTTGTCACACTTCAACTTTATATTCAGTAGCTTGCCGAGCTGCATTGTATTTTAAGTAAACAAACTTTTCTCTTTGATAACCTAAATATCATTAAATGCCAACACCAGTATCTTATCCGTCCAACAGGAAACTTCCTGTGCAAACTCTTCTAGAACTTTTCGTAACTACCCGAAAGTTGCGCGTAAACACTTTTTAGTGCAAAGTATTTGGCTTAAAGCTGTCAAAGCTAACAATAAAATGTATCGACAAAGTATCCTTCGAGGAATGTCACTCGCACTTTGGCTCAGCAATCTAACAAATTTAATTAATGTCTGGTCCACAGCCGCACCTTGTGATTAACTAGAGGACAGTAAACGTGAATGCCACTAAAGACTGATTTAAAGAAAAAAGAACACGAAGCGAATTCGAGGAATCTGCAGGTTCAACGCAATGCGAATAAAAATGGCAAAGCTATCGGCAGCAAAATAAACTTTTTCTTAATTTGAAATTCCAGAACTGGCAGTTGTCAAAGGACGAGCATGCAGACCAAAACAGACAGCAGAACAACAGCAAGGAAAGCACATAAAATGGACAAAGATTCGCACACAAGTAAACGCACACACGCACACACACACACATATACGTTGGCAAGTAAAGCGGAAACTAGGAACGCTAACGGAAATGCAGCAGCTTTATAAGGAAACAGCTTGGACAAGTTGGCAAGGCAGAAAAACAGAAAGAAAGACTGAGAGACAGATAGAATAGCACAGGCAAGGAGCAAGCTGGCCTGGCAGTCAAGTGGCCCTGGTTTCAACTAAAACTAGACGCCCGAGTTGTTATTTCTGATTTTGTTGGTTTTACAGTTAACGGACTCTCAGCTGAGGCATGCTTCGTAAAGCTGCAATGGGCGGCACTTGGCGGCTGACTTTGATTCTATTTAAAGCAAACAACACACACAAATGATGCCCCGTTCGCGCCTTGTCTTGCCTTACGTTGCCTTTACTTCACTTCACTTCACTTCGTCTTGCCTTGCTTTGCGCTGGGCGGCTGTCAGAACAAGTAATTTGGTGTGTAAATGAAAAGTGTGTGTTGTTGCCTGCTCGTGTTATGCAAATTGCTGCGGTTTTGTTGCCATTGAGGGATTGGCTACGTGTTGGCCCTTGGCCCTAATAGTTTTCTCCCGAAAAACTTTACTTTCTACTTTCTCAAGTGGTAGCGGGTACTTAAAATGTGTTCTAAAGTTGGAGCGCTGACTGTCTATGGGCTGCCTTCTAATGACTTAGTTAAAACTTTGCATTTCAGATTATAATTAAATTTGTATTGCAGCGAAAAATATGATGTTTAAGTTTTACAACTCCAAAGTCCTCCCTGTCTAAAGTTTGAGCTAACTTCAGTTTGATATCGCAATTTTTACGAAGTAATCAAGAGAAAAACTATCATTTGTTATACCAATTAAATAAACATTCAATCAATTTCGTATTAAAATTGCTTAATATAATATTAATCCAATCACTTTTCGATCATATTACGTATACGCTGCTAATTGAAAATAAACTCTATCTTTTAATTGCAGAGCAAACGCTTGATTAAATAATGTTCCATTATGAAATGTTAAATGTGAATCAAATGTGTCTATTTGTGTGTGTGTGCGTGTGGGTGTGTGTGGGTGTGGGTATGCGGGTGCGTAGGAGGGTATTATAAAGTGCTTTGTGTCAAAGGCAAAAATGCATGGAGCGTACGTGCAATGGAAGCCAAATGCGAGCACGCACTTAATCATTTATGCACTCGCACACACACAATGCTACAGTATATAGTGTATCTGTTTGTGTGAGTGTTTGTCACATTTGACATTGTGCACGTACAAAGCGCCGAGGCGTACGCGACTTTTACACGCGCAGCATTTCGCTTTTAAGTTTCTATTTCTTTTCTTTCTCTTCGCTACTGAACTTCGACTACTGTCGCTACAACTGCAACTGCAACTGTAACTGCAATACCATTAAAGTAAATTATGTGGCAAATGACAAATGCAACGTTGAAAGCAAAAAGAGAAAACACTGAAAACCCGTAGAACCGCAAAACTTAGCAATGATGCATAAGTGTTCATGTATTTCGGCATTACTTAAACTCAACATGGAAACGCAACGCAAAAGTTTCTTAAACATTTTCCCGACGCTCGTCATCTGTCAGCATCAGCATCAGTATCAACGTCAGCGTCATTGGCGTTGTGTTCATAAAACCAAAAACCACCTTTGGGCCAATGGGAACTGGCAATGGCATTGAACACTGTCAAGGGGATGTTTGTGCCAATTTTATTGAAATTGCGTAAGTGTTGTTCCTCTGTCGTCACACAGTCAGAGAGTCTGTCCGCTGATGCATTTACCTATCACCTGCCTTGTTTTTACATTTTCTTTCTCTCTTCTCCTCTCCTCTCTTCTTTTTCTGTTTCATTTCTGTTTCTGACTGTCACTTCCGTCACTTTGATGTGGGTGCCGTGATATTAAACTGAAAATTCTACGAATTGTATAATGAAAAATCTCGCTGATTAAACAATCGATGGCAATCAATACAACTGATGGAATATGTTCTTAATTGCTGAAAAATCAAATTGTAATGCTTCCAGTTTTGTGTTAATTCTTGAAAAGTAACTTTGCATTTTTTCCAATATTAATTTCAAATACATTTCTTGTAAAGTATCTGCCACCGCAAGAATTTTATTAATAAACTTCGCTGTGTAATACAAGTATGCTATTGTGGTTGAGTTTCATCCTCTTGCCATTCCACTCGGTCCGCGCTTGCACTTTTTTTGCTTCATTAACTTCAAAGTATCACACAATGAAAACAAAATTCATCATCATGAAATTTGCTGAAGTCATTTAATTTAATTTCATTTAAAGCGCCACAATTCATTGCATACTTTGCGTGCGTCGTCAACTGCTGACGCTGACCTAGTTTCCTTTTGGACGACTGGCTGCTCTTGACGGGTCTCAGCTGTACTATACATAGTACAAGTCGTACTTGAGTCTAAAAGAAGTTCTTGCCTTGGTTGTATCTCAAGTATTTACCGAGCATAAATTCGTTGTTGGTTGTCGCCTTTGCATTTTCTCATTAAGCGCATTACGCGCTAGCACAAAAGCATCCCAAGTGGATTAAATGACTGAATGTTTTGCCCTCTTTAAGGCAATCCTCCAATGATATTTTCTTTTTTCATCCGCACTTTGCATGCAATTTAGTATTACTTACGAGCATTTTTACTGCAGTTCACATTCTGTTGCAATTATCTGGTTTGGTCTTCGGCCTTTAGGCGTGGATTTCAACGCTTTTGCCATTTGCATAATTTACAACTTTGCGCTCGCGTTTCGGGAACCATTTTTACGATTTTTTAAGTGCCCCTGGGTCGCGTCTGCAGTTCGTTTTTTCTCTCATTTCCTCGCTTATTTTGTTTTCGTTTGCGTCTCAACGACCTTCTGCCTCCTGCCTGCCTGATGTTTGTTTCATTGTTTGTTTTTTTTCTCTTCTTTTTGCAAGTTTTCTTACAGCTGCATGCACCTAGACAAAACACCAGGCGACTGCGTCTGTTAGTTGACTGTGTGTATGAGTGTGCGCTTCCGTTTCCGACAAAAACTTGTAGCACACTTTGCTGGGTTTGCCTTCGCTTACTGCATGTTGCTCATACGCACCGTGGTTGCGCTGCATAGCAGTAAAACTGTAATTGACTTGGGTTATGTTAAATTTATTGCCTGCCAGCTCATTCACTGTTGCCACTGCTTATGCATGCAAATTGTCATTGCAATGACGTGCAAGTGTTGCTCACTTTTTTTCCTCTATTTTCCATTCTCTTTCGCTGCTACTATCTTCTTTTTCCGCATTTTTTGTGCAACACTTTCGTATTTGTATTCGGTATCTTCTGGGTGGCTGCCACATGAACTGACTGGCATTTTGTGCTTATGAAACGAAATTAAATTTGCCTTTTTCGTTATATTCTCACTTTCCAGCTGACAAGTGCGAATATATACTATGCATGGGAATGAATATGGAAGCGTCTATGGGTTCCATTGTTCTGTCCGCAACTCTTATCTTACCAGAGCTTATTGTTGTCCCCGTTTTATAGGACAATGCGAAAATGTTGCCTTGTGTCTGTCATTAGGACAACTTCCGCAATGATTACAAACAAAAAAAAATACTTGTATCTCAAAGACAAATGTGTGCTTATTATCTGTAGCAACCGCCTTTTTAATACCCTCATTTCGAGTTTGCTTTATCAGCTGAGCTGTAATTTAAAGTTCACTTAAATACAATTTAAATGAATAAGCTCGGGACATACTTCCAACGATTATGCTAATTTCATATGCTGATACTCAACGAAAAGAAAATATTTATGGTTATTACAAATGAAAAATTTATTAAAATGAATCATTAACTGAATTCTACTTATAAAAGTGGAGAACCATTTTTTTTTATATGAAACTTGTTATTTAAATATACATTCATAAAAATAGAAATAAATGTGTCAATTTATTTCACATCAAATCCAAAATGTTACGCACTGTTAGTCAAGGTAACATTTATTTATTGTATTTAGGTTATTCTTGATGGAATACTTATTTGTTGTGATTTTTACGAGAATTCCCATTGCTAAATACAAATATCAATAATCGTACGAAACGAGTATACAATATTTTGTCAACAGACAGGACATCAGATATGCCTTTGGGCACTGCTGCTGCTGCTGCTTGTGCTTCAGCAAGCACTCCAAAATGATTACAATAACAACAATGTGCTGGCAAAACAATTGTGAAATCAATGCTTCTGGCAGTTCCCACTCCCCTCCTCCCCTGGGTTCTTTTGGCACCGTCTGCACCCGCTCCCAGGCGTGCTTGCAAAATACAAATCAATTAGGCGTTAAAAAGAATATACAAATGATGTGGACCCGAAAGCCCAATTTCTGTAGACCAACCAACATGCTGACATGTGTGTGTGTGTGCAGGGGAATATATGTGCGTGTCTGTGTGTGCGAGAGTGTGTGATTTTTATTTATTTGCTGCTGCTCCAGATTTTTGTGGAAGCCCTTGGCGACGCCTACTTAATGGTTATCAGTGAAACGCTATTAACGCCACGTTGATTTATTGCAATTTAATTTTGTTTCAATTTGGCCATGTTCGAGTATTTTATTTCACAAATTATGTGCAGACACGATTGGGGCGTGGCCAGTCGCTTAGAAGCGTAGGCGTGCAGAGCAGAGCCCTCTCGTTATTTATAGCGGGCAGCACATGATTTACTCCTAATGGTCACAAAACTGGAAACTTACCCTAAAACTTTGTTTACAGATTGCACAGTAAATGTACAAATTTTTATTGCCAGACAATAAAATTGTAGCAGTTTTCTATTTCGGTATTTTTCGGGCATTTAATTGATTTGCCTGTTTATTTTTTATGTGTTTTTTATTGGTTGCCTTTAAATGCCTGATTGCTTTGCAAATTTTTCACATTTTTTCGGCAACTGCTCAGCATATAAATCTTCTTCTAGCAATATGTATTCAACATATAATCAAAAGCTAAAAATTCCTTTGACTCACAGCTCAAATAGCCCAACTAGCATACAGAGCGAAAGGCGTGCGAGCGAACTAACTTTTTGCCTTTGTATGCATGCTGAACATATAAAGTTGCGCCTTTGTATATGCTACACATACGAGTTTCTTCGCGCAGCAGACGAGTAATTTAATACGGGATGTGCTCGGAACTCCACTAACGATTCTCGTGGTTTAATTTGACTCGGGGAATTTTCAGGCAATATTGATCGACTGCTGATTGACTTTGACATAAGCTTGTTCGTCTTCGCGGTTGCTGCGCAATTTATTTTGTTTAAAAATGGCTTAAAGAATGAACAAAGTATTTAATGTAAAATTAAATTCCAATTATTGAGTACAGTGAATGGGGAATTTTATCAAATGTTTGTGTGTTGTTTTGTTTATCCATTAGCAGAGTCACAGTTTGTTATTCACACAATCAACTAGGGCTTTAATCAGCATTCGGTATATTTGGCAGAAAAGTTAGCAACCCCTTTTAATTGTATACATTAGCCAAACAAAAACATAGGGTTCAAAGTTCAAGCGTGACAAATAAACCAACAATTAACTTTAATAGCCATTTCCCCCAAATTCCGTATCCATCCAGCAACAAACACAGCATTCATGGGAATATATTTGTGAAATTAACACTTTCACTCATTCTTGAAGTTATTGCCGTTGTTTGTCTGCCATAAAATTTCACATTGCGTCTTAGGGCTGAATGCTGGCTAAGGAGGATGACTGCTGGTGGAGCATATTAATGGTAGATGCCAAAGTCAAGACGCAAATTATTGCAATTAGTTGGAGAAGTCGTTTATTGATTTTGCTGGCCAAGTGACACTTGGGAATTTGAACTATGAGCCTGTCCTTAACTGCAAAGTGTCAAATATAAATGATAAGGGAAGGCAATTGTGAGATAGTCAGAGCGAAAACGAGAGAAAGGGAGCATTGAACCAGAGAGAGGCCACGTGTCGTATAAGCAATGAACTATGGAGTGTCACAGGCCGTGTTAATGCACGGTTAATGAGCATCTAAAAATCAGCGAAGCTGAAGTGTCATACGCCAAATATTGAACTCGAGTCAAGGCAATGTTAAAGTACTCTTCAAAACACACAAGAGGCGGAAGTGCATTGACATTGCCAAAAAAAATAAATAATACTCGTAAGACGACTATTTCATAAGGTTGTTCCAAGAACAACAACAACCAGAACAGCAATCATGGCAACATAATCGAGAGCACGCACAACCGCAGAATCGATGAACTGAGCTGGACACGGCTAGATCATGATGGCAACAAATCCTAATGCTTATAAATCGCAATGACGCACATACACACACACACACATCCAGCTCGGTGAGGCGACGTGCCAGATAAAACTCTTGTCAAAATGTATTTTATGGCAGAGCCAGCAGAGAGCCAACTGAGCCTTGCGGCTTGCGTCGTCTAGTGTTGCACGTTGTCCAAGCCGGCGACTATCATTGTGTCTGTGTTCGTGTCCGTTCTTAATAAAATTGATGTTGCGTCCATTTCATTACTTGGCTAAGGGCAAATAATGTTGTTAACTCATTTTTCGCCTACCAGCCAGCTAGAACATTCACACACACACAACAAAACTTCCCATGGGTAACATTCGAGGCATTTGGAGCTGCTGAGCTACTCAAACATTTTGTTGTCCTTGTGGATATTTTATTTTGTCAACAATGGCACTGGCTAAATGCAATTAAGACCAACTATGCGAGTCTGTGGCTGACGACTTGAAAAATGCTTTAATTTGTGTTAAAGCACTGCAAGTGTAATTAATGCCACACCCAACCCGTGTCTCACTCCTCTCTCCACACACACACATATGCTTATTTACTGCTGCAAGTGCTGGCCAAATACTTCAAGCTCTGGTACAATAAACAAGCTGCCAGCACAGCTCCTTCTCTTTCTTCTTCTCGTTGTCGTTGTCTCAGTCTTCGTCTCCATCTACATCTCGGTCGCCTGGCAGTCTGTTGTCCTTGCGCAAATTTACGCTTGCAAGCCGCTTATTTCTGCTGCCCATTGCCACCGCATTGCCGACTTGTGGCAAATTAAATTGTTAAAAGGGGAGTCAACGTCTCCTCTCTCTCTCTTTCTATCGTGGCAACAACTCACAGCCTTCGGTTAATGATGCCGCTTTGTGACCGCTAAGCGTTTAACCTTCAGACACTGCGTCGTCGAGACATGTGATATATACAAATATATGTACATATATGTATATGTTTGTATATATTATATTTTACATTTACTTTCGCTCTTTTGCTTTTTTACACATGCTTAATGCCGCTTGGCAAATAAGCTTAAGACACATTTTGATGCCAGATTAATGAGTTCTTGCAAAGCAACGCCTCTCGTTTAATCTTGTTACTTCAGCTGACTAACTTGTGTTATCGCATTAAAACCAAGTTTGTTTTTTTTTTTTAACTGACGAAGACAAATAAGTACATTAATTACAAAAGAAATATTAACGTTCTTATAAGCTTGTCACAAATTATATAACTCAATAAACATTATAATGTCTGCTATTTGCTGGAATATCAGTTTACTGCTCTGCCTTGAGAGTTTTCGTTCGCTTTATTGTGTTCGCTATTCTATTTATAGCTATTTTATCCATAAATGTTGGCCTCAATTTTCGATTACCAACTCAAAGTGAAGCCCGGTGGGCAACAATGTAAGTATATTGAATGCAACGCCTGCTATTGAAACATTAACAGGTAAACACATATTTATTGAAATTTTGCAATACATTTTTTGATGATGGTGTTGTTGTTATACTTGACAAAGGTCCAATTAATGTTGGCCTTTGAAAGCCAAGGGCCGCTATTGTTACAATCATTATGTACTTACATATATAACGAGTATATATATAGAGAGCACAATATGACGTCGAACATGACCAGACTAAAAATAAACGTGGAATATGAAAAACAAGTGCTTAAGGTCCTTGAGACATCTGACGGCGCAGAAGGCTCAGCAATGCTGAGCATGACACCCCAGGAGGCAGCATTGAGAAAGCGACTGCCAGGGTCATTAGCGCCGCAAAACATATGTGTGATTATCTTGGTCAAAAAGCTTGGCCAGTGGGCGACTTTGTCTGTTGATTAAATTTCTAGCAATTGGCCACTGGCAATATTAAATTTTTAAAGTCAAAGCTGAAGGGTTTCGTTTTTCTCGTGCTTGCCCACACACACCAAGTAAATAGCCAGGACACGCGCTAGACATTGACCAACGTGGAGCAAAGTGAAGCAATCGCTTGCTGGTTCAGCTTACAAACAATGCAGAGGAGGAGTTGCGTGTGCGGCTGCATAATATGCTTCGATTTTGCCAACAAACAAACATAGAATGGCGCAATGTTTTCGTTTTTGCTGCTGGCTAATCGTAAGTGTATGTACTATATGTGCGTGATTGAGTGAAGGGAGCATGCAGAGAGGAGTTCCAGTAGTAAGGAAAAGCTTCATGCACATGAAATGAAATTGTGGCTCATACCATCACCAAACAGGCAAGCCAACCAACTTCATTGGGTCGGAATACATATTTGTGCGTACACGTTGTACGGATACTCGCATATTGACAGCATTGCAGTAGTTGAGCATTTGAGCATTTGAGCTGGCCATGGTCAAAACTTACTCTTGGATTTGGCTGCGAGCTGGCATATTTGACTTTGTCTAACCTTTTGGAGAATGGTGCAGTTGTAATTGGCATATCTGTGTCAGAGTCATCAACAGCTCAATGTGCCAGGATTAGCCTCCAGGGTGTGTGGCCTTGTGATTGCGTATGTGCGAATGGACTTGTTGATGGGCTACAATGAAACCAATATACTATATCCACACCATCCAGGTTATTGAGATCGTAGTACCTTACTACGCATCCATTTATGACGACTTGTCTATACACAGGTTTCACGTGTCGTATACTCAACGTAAATCTAGGTATGATTTATCGTTTGGCGTGTGCTTACATAGCATAACAAATCGCTTCATTTAGGTTGTAAATGTGTTGGATTTGCCATAAAAGCAATCGTCAGCATTGTTCGTAACGGTCAAGCGAAATCCACACTTAAGCTATTTAAATTTCAAATTGATGCAAAAACCCTTTGGCTGCTGCTGCTGTTGTTGACCCGTGCCAACACATGGTAGCACATCATCCGAAAAGAATCAAGTAAATAATACCGGTTCAGTAACCTCTTTATGCCAACATTTTTCTTACCCTTTTATGCTGCAGTTAAGAATTGTGGTGATAGATTAGCTTCCACCCTGTCATCCAATTTTTCTGTCACGCAGACGTCTTTGAAATTTTGTATTTCTTTTTTATTTTTTGTTTCTTTACATGACAGCCGCATATAATTTCATTTATTTATTTTTCATTTTGAAGCAGCAAATTGTTTAGTCTACGAGTAGGACGTTGATAAAGGATATTTTCATGGTTTGACTGAGCTGAATCAACAGGCGGCTTTTGCAATTTCACTTAATAACCTGCTATTTTTATCGCTTTTGTCTTTTTTATTGGGTTACCTTTTGATTGGGGACACAAAAATTAAAGCTAAACACTGCAGAAATCAAAGAAAATATTCTATTTGAAGATAAATAAGAAGAATTGATAGTACATTATTTACTTTAGTAGTGGTTGAACTTTTGGCCTTAACCTGTAAATATTTGTGTACTTGTGGTTGTTCTTTTTGACAGATTCAATATCAGCAAATCATACTCGTATCGAATAACTACGCAAAGAAGGATTGCAACACTCTTGACGGGTGTTGAGCTGAGATGAAGATGAATTATCTGCTTACCCTTGCGGTTCAGTTCTCGGAAGGATACACTCTCAATGGGGCACATAAAAACTATCACTCAAATCAATAAGCTGTTGGCATTTGTGTCTTGGGCCTTCGTTTGATTGTGTGTTTTTTTTTTATAACTTTGTTTGTCTGACAGGAAGGAGAAATCTGCATACATATATGTCGGGGAGCCTTAACTTTCTTCTTTTTGTTAGCCATATGTCGTCTGAGTCTGAATGTGCTGCTGCTGCTTCTTCCTTCGCTCACTCTTTCCTTCATTTTTTCTTGTTGTTGTCCTCATTTAAATAAACCCAAATTTATGGCGTACACACGCACGCACACTCTTTGAGCGATTGGCGCGTTTTAACTTGGCTTACTCTGCATGTAAGCCAGAAGACTGGAATAGCGGGTGCAGGGAGGTATTTCGGTTTAAGGCTATTTCCTTTCTAACAATGGCTGCTCGTTGGCGTGATTTATACGACGCAGCGTGTGGAGATTTCATTACAATTTCGATGCGTGATACACTTTACAGAGAGAGAGGTTTTTCTCCCCGCATTTTTATAGGCAGGCGACAGAGGGCCCTTCGGAAATAACGGAAGTTTAGTTTAATCGAAGTTGTTGTCACGACTTGCGACCGCTGATTGATTGCCCAATTGATAAGCCAGACGACTGGCATGCAAATTAACTTAAAGTTGCCTTCAGAGCGAGATGTTTCGTTTCGTCTCTTCGCCAGTCTGCTCAATTTTAATTTGCAGCTGAGAAACAAATGACATTTGCCTTTTATTGTTTGGCTCAAATTTGAAGTTTTCCTCTCACATTTGCCACAATAACAACGCGAAGAAGAAGTAAGAACTATTGAGCAAAATTCAAATTTGTATCAAAAACATGGCAACAGCTGTGTCTTTGTTTGTTTGTCATCATCTTTTTGCTCTCTGCGGCAAACGAATAAAAATCTAAAGTTTGCAGTTTGAAACCAAAGTCATTCCCATGCATACAGAATGCGAGGTTGGCTTCAAAAGTTATTTCAAATCAAAAATTAATGCAGTCTACTTCATAGAAGTGTCTTTAAAATCTCATTAAAATTGAATAAGCGAATATATAAGTTTCAAAGTATGCGGAACTTTGTTTTAATAGTCGTGAGTTCAAAAATCTTGAAGCCACTCGCGTTAGTGAACTTTTTAAAAATCAATTGAAATCTGAAAAGTTGATACAAAATGCGTTTCGGCAGCTGCATTGCCCATTGAA
This sequence comes from Drosophila niveifrons, assembly GCA_035046325.1. Taxonomy (NCBI): domain Eukaryota; kingdom Metazoa; phylum Arthropoda; class Insecta; order Diptera; family Drosophilidae; genus Drosophila; species Drosophila niveifrons. Next base: position 9,812,902 of record JAWNOC010000046.1, on the reverse strand, counting down.
GTTGCGGTTACAACTCCATTTTCGATTTCAATGCATAAATTACATTAAATTCGCTTGGGGGCAGCTGCCAAGCCACCGAAGAAAATAAGATAATGTGGAGTTTTAAGCAGCATATTTACCTCATAAAAGTAGAAGGAATTCAAGTTGTCCATTTCACCAGCATGTTGCGATGTCAAGTTGTTTCCCAGAGTCGCAGTTGCCTGGAAGTCGCTGCCTGGCGATGTTGTTGTTGCCGTTGCCGTGGATGCTGCCGCAATTGCCACGACCGATGTCGTCGTTGCTGCTGTTGTTGTTGTTATTGTTGTTACCACTGCCGTCTGCTCAGTGCTGGCGGTCGTTGGCGTTGGCGCCAGCATCACGTGTGAGATCGCAGGTGTGAAATATGTGAGATTAACTGCAGCCTCCACTGGCACTGGAGCTGCTGTGCCGCCACTCAACGTCAACTCGCTGCCATTGGACGCCTGAGGAGGCGGCAACATGCCCGACGATACGGAGGCCAGCGTATAGTAGAGCGAGCTATCGAATAGCCTCAGATGCAACATTCTGCCGTTGATTGAAATGCGTCTTAAGTGTGTGCCATTGCCATTGCCATCAGATGATTACTGCAATGACAAATGAATGCAAATACATTTGTAATTGTTATAGTAAATTAACAAATTAACTTTGCTTTAAAAAACTCATAAATCCCAAATGAAAAGCTGCATAATAAACGCTTTAAGTACTTGAGTTGGCTGAATGCCAAACATTTTCCCTTTCCATTTCGTTAACATGACTTTTGTTGTTTGGTTACCAGCCGCGCTGCTTGTCTTTGAGAGTGTGCGTGTATGTTTTTTGGGAAATTTGTATATTTGCCTGTTTAGCTGGATTAATTTCAGCTTACGACAACAGCGGGCAGGCTGGTTGTTGTGCACTGAACCATGTTATAAGCCTGGCGCCGTATGCGACATTTGCAGGTGCCAAAGTTTGACGCTACATGGTGCTGGAGTTTGATGAGGGTGTGCATATCAGAAATACCTATGTTCAACTTTGTAACTTCTGGGTCTGGGTCGAGGTTAGGACTAAATAAATGGAAGACAAACTTTTATCAATTGTTAAATTTTGTTTGCAAATTGTTGTAAGCTTTAAGAGCGGCGGCATTTTGAATTCGAAATCATTTAAATAGATGAGGTTACGATTTCTTCAGATTTAATTAAGTTGAGCATCATCATAATATTCATAACAATTCCTTTTAATACCCATATTCGAAGCGAGCATGCGTCTGCAAGCATAATGCGAATGATGCTCAATTAAGCTCGCATTAGCAACACTTTCGCACCCACACATTCAAGCATAATCACGCACACACACAGAGTTGGAATATCACGTATCAGGGTAGATTATCAGCATGTCACTAATTGAATTAAAACATGTGCAAGTCTTGGGATCTCTGGACATGCAACTGATTGTTAGATGTCCATAGCTGATAACAATAACTTAAACAATTAGCTTGTTGCCAGCAATGGCAATGTCCTGGAGACACGCACGTCTGTGCACCCCTTCTCACCCAACAAGAACAAGAACAGCCACAAATAACAACAACCACAACGACAGAAGAAGGGACTTCTGAACTTTTCTGTGGCCTTAAAACTTATGCATGCATATGCGTCGCTGTCTGTGTATCTAGTATCTGTCTGTCTGTTTATCTGTCTGTGTGATTGTCTGTCTGTCTGTGCTACGGTCTGGTGTGACCTTTGACAGCGGCTTAAAATTAAAAACGTTACAATATGTCAACTTATTAGCCACAAACTGTGGCACAGCTGTGCCAAAACGTGCATGAAGTTTACAAATAAATTTCATTTAAAATTCAAACTCTGTTGCGAGGTATTTGGTCTACTAATGCGAGCACGCAACTATTTTGGCAATGATTTATTAGTGCACGTAGCCCGTGGGGGAGGAGACGCGCGGGACCTTTGCCGCACTTATACCGCACACCCAAGGGCTTTCGTTTTGACAGATTCAATTTAGTCGAGTGCCTGCCACTTGGGAGGTGGTTACGCACGCCCACATGTCACCACTTTCGATTCTTAGAAAATTTATCACTTTTTATTGCATTTTACATGCGCATAGTTTCATTTATTTCATACACTTTTTTTTGGGTTTTTACGTCTTTTCACTTTCATTTGGCGTTGAGCCAAAAATGCTCTGTTCAGCGTCTGTTTTATGTTTCTATGTGTGTCAGCTTATGTGTGTGTTGCCCATGTTGCTGCCACGGCTGCTGCATTCCCTCTTTGTTATGTGACATCTTTTTGGGTGCTGCCATAAAATAATTACTCAAAATGCGCTACTAAAGTGTCACTTAACTACTAATGCTTTGAAGTGCTTTATGAAATATTGCACATACGCAGTGTTGCACATGGGAACTCACATAAATTTCATTTAGTTTTACATTTTATTGAAATTCACTTTTTATTTTGTGGTAATTTCAGGTATTCATGAACCAAACTACAAACAAAGCTGAGAACCAAAAATTTGACAACTTTTTGTTTTAGCAAAAGTTTGCATGTTATAGTCAATGAAAAGTATAGTTCAATCTTCAATTTATGAGTAGATTGAAGTTTGAAACAATTTAATATCTCTAATGAACAACATTCCGAATGATATAGTTATAAAACTCGACTAGCAAAGGATAGCTCTTTTGCTTTCTATTAAAAAGCTCAAATATTTTGATACTATTTATAATATTTTTTGTTTGTCTGACAATTGGCTATGCAAATCTGTAGACTATATTTCCACTTATATATATATTGGCTTACAGTATGCATATGTAAATTGGCAAAATCGCTTTGAAGAATTATTCTGCTCAACCCATTTGGACTTTGCATAATCAGTTTGGCATTAAAGTTTCAGGCTGCTGCTGTTAATGCGAATTTAATTTGCATGCAAAATATCAAGCAAAGCTCTTTTTATGCCCTAGACCCGATTTGGAATTGAGAGCGAGAGAAAGAGAGAAGGACAGACTAGAAGCGAAGCTAAGACGCCGCTGCGTAAGTATTTTATTTTATTTGTTTTGCACTGCGCTTTGGTTCAAATTGATTGACATATTTTGACTAAGCTGTCAGCTGAAATGCAGACAGTTTCAGACAATAAGAAGCCAAATTTTTAGCTTCGAAATTTCTGTTTTTTTTTGGCTCTGCCTTTGGCATCTTGTCGAAGTTGTTGTTCTCACAATTGGCGTTAGCGTCGAAAAGCATTCAGTTTGATTGGAGAAATCAGTGCAAAAATCGCTCAAGTGAATGCAAGAGCACTTGCGTGTTGTTGCCTGTAGATGAACATGGAGTGCTTTAAATCTGACAATGGCAAATGAGCAGCTTTAAAGATTGCCGGAGATAGAGAGCAAGAGAGACTAAAAGAAAGTGAGACTCACTTGAGTGTGTAATCAATGCAGAGCTTGTCACAAAAAATCTGACAATCCGGCTATCTGACAATCTGACAGCTTAAGAGCAGCCACTTTTGCTTGCTTTGTTGCAATAACATTGAATGGAACTTTGTGCAACGTTGCGTATACGTCATATAAAACCCCAATGCAACTGCTACTGTTCTTGTTGTTGTTACTGTTACTCAGACTGCTTACTTTACTGCCACTTGCAGCATATTTATGTATTGTTTTCTTTTGTTTTTCCTTTGATTCCGAGCGCTTTGGGTATGCCATTAAACCATTTCGTTGTCTGCTGCTTGCTGCTCGCTGCTTTTGCTGGGTTGCGTTTAATGTGTCCTGTGACAATTGTCGAGCACATATTGCCGAGTGTGGCGGAGGACACGTCGCGGCGACGCCATGCTGCCTCAAAATGAAAAATTGATTTCATTGCAAAAATATGGCAGCAACATGGCCGGAGTACAAAGTTTATTGGGTCAACAGATCGTCCACGTTGTATCTGTATTTCACTTATTTTTTTTTTGTTTGCTTATGGTTTGCTTTGTGCTGTTTGCGTTATGTTTATTGCTGGGTCATTGCAAGAACCCGCTGCAGTCCAGAGATCTCAGTCCTCTATCCTCATCATATGGTGCAATTGCAGTTCATGGCAATCAGCACAATAACGACAAAAGTTTAGTATTTCATTTCAATTTTATGGAGCGTGACGTGTGCTCGCCGCATAAAGGATAATTGACAGAATGTAAAACCATGGGGACTTTGCCAGGACTGAAATCATTTTCGTTTTTTTTTTTTTTGTTTTTGCGCTTGCTCTCTTACAAAATATACTCAAATTTCATTCATATATGAGCTGCTGAATAAGTAACAAACATAACAGAAAAAAATTTAGAAATAACTTTGCTTTGGTATTGGATGGCATTGTTGGAGTGGCTTTGTCTTTTTACTGATTTGAATACAGTCTCTAGAGGGCGCAAAAATTTGGTATGCTTGTTGCGATTAGATAAATGCAAATTTTTGAATGCTTTTAAATTTATCAAACAATTTTTTTGACCTTACAACTGATTTCAAATGCATGGGAAATGCAATAATAATTTTAAATTTCAATAATCCATTTGAATATTATTATTAAGAGTCGACAGTAGAGATTATGGCATCTAAAATTTTATTTGTCTGTAAGTAAATGTTGGTGAATGGAATTGCGTGTTCAGGGCTGCTTCATAGCTTATCTCTTGTTAACCGCAGTCTTTAAATACCAGAGATAACTTTCTTTAGTAATGGCAGATTTCAGACACTACAGTCTGTCTGCTGGTAAATACTGAAAGCCTGTTAATGCGACTGTCGCGCGACTTAAGTGGCCACTAATTTTAAATCCAAATGACAGACAGACATAGTTGCACATTAAGCCGAACAAAACCGTTGGCTTACGAATGCCAAGAATATAGCAAAGTCGGCTCGTTATGCTGTCTCGACGGTAACAGAAAATGAAATGTATTTCTATGCCCTGTAGCCTTTTCACACACTGGGGTGTAGTCAAGTTAAATAACCAGAGATAAGCATGAAGTCTGTATTGCTATTGTTATGAAATTTCATGCAGCATACTTTTGGGCGCATTTTCTCTTGTGTAATTCTCTGCGATTGCTTAAGGTATCTGTACGTTGAACATATCCCCCAATACAAAATTTTCTTAGTTGCTTAAATGGTAAATACAAGACGCAACAAAATTGAAAACTTCGTCGTGGGAAGAGAAACTTTTGCGGCGCCTCGTTTTGTGCCGTGTGCTTTGCTCGGTGTCCCCGATGGCCAAAAATGCCGACGCGTCTTTCGACGTGCGGCATTGAATGGCATTTTATTTTATTATTACACACAGGTGCTTGTGCATTTATATTCAAATTTGTAGCACCTGTAAAACAGTTTGGGAAACAATGAAGCCACACACCCGGCTTGCCCAGACGCCATCCAGAGGGCGAAGTGTGCTGATCAAGGGCATGGCATCATTGTCTGGCATCTGGGCTGTCATCTGCACACACACGCAGCATGTGTGTGCGCACACACACACTTGGTATGCAACAGCGGCCATTTGGAAAAGTTAGACAAATATAAATGTGTAACACAAATCGCATCAAAACATTTGCGACTCGAGATTAAGTTTATATTGTGAGAGAGTGAGCAACGTTAAATTTAAAGTTTGCGCTCTTATCAATGCCCAGACATTATGATTATGACTTGGCCAACAACTTTTTCTGGCTTACACGTGTCTGGGACGACGAGCCATTTGTAAAGGTGGGCTAAGGCGCAATACATGATTTTGCTCTCTAAGCTGACAGCCAACCGGGGGAGCACTTAATTTACCAACTACACCAATGCCCGAAAAGAGTAAAAGAAAAGAAAAATGCGTACACGACATGTTGCCTAGACATTTGTGTGGGCGTTGCTTATGCTTTCGGCTTTTCTCTGCATATTCCTGAGTTTATTTAAAGGCTCGGCGAAACAACATAATAAACAGAAAGAGCTTGAAATTGATAAAGCCATGGCAGTGCCGATATGAAGCTGATTTATTATTAATTTTTCACCTACACAAAAACATGTACGACATGAATACTTTGCACTTATTATTTGCTCTTATCGGCGTCTGTCTGTCAAAATGTCAACAGCTAATGTTTTTTTCATAAAAGAAACTTGTATGTGGCTGGGAGCCAAATAGCAAATGCACAGTGCGTATGAGTGATATATGTAGTATATTGAAATTTAAACGAAAAGCTCATGTAAATTGATACCTTAACAATGGAACCGAAATATGCAAAGACATGTCTAGTTGATCCGAGCATTAAATGGACTTTAGTTTGCCAGTTTTCGAACACTTTAAGCGCCTGCCAAGTGGCCTGCCACCCACACAGCCGCATTCATGGCCATTGCCGAGGACGGGTTCTGACTACAGGGTCGAGCGAAGCGAACAACGCAAACGAATGAAAAAGGAACACTCTCGAGTCTGGCACTTAAGCGCCTTTATTGAATGTTTACATTAAAACGATTCACACCTGCACGAGGTGAAAAAAACAAGGGCATAAATTAAGTGAAATAATTAAATTCATTGTAATGAATGAATGAATAAATGAACGAATGCCGGATGTGGGATGCTGCCGTGCCTTGCCTGACAGGCCCATTTAGCCGAGCCTATTAAGTCAATTATAAATAAATTATGCTGCCTTCGGCAAATATTGCATGACTGCTGAGCCTGGCGCAAAATGTAATCGGACCAAAAATTCAAGCGACGGCGACGCTAATTAGCTAAGCGAGAGGGTAAATGTCTGCCAAGAAGTTATTAATATTATTTATGTATATTTCAGGTATGCAGCACAGTTAATTGTTTCACTACGTGAATGAGTTGAGAGTGCTACATTTGTGCTTTCTCCTCTGACAGCTAAAAGAACAGTTCTCCCGCAACATAATGAACCTTATAAAATATGCAAAAATGCTTAAATTTACTAGTCAATTCATCAGATAATGCTGCCACTAATGAAACAAATGCCGCGAGCATCGCCACTGATCAAAGATGCCACAATCTTATATTCTATGCAGAGAGATAGACAGACAGACAGAAATAGTGGGGGACTGACAGTTCACCAGCTACGACAACACACCATTTGCCTCTATATATATAATTTATGCGGTGCACACAGTTGGCAAGCAACGCGCTTTCGTGTTAAGTAGAATTTTGAACTTGACTTAATTAGACACAAATGCACAAAATGGCAAGTACCACACGCTAAAGACCGCAGCTCCCAAGTGGCTATCAGCTCTGAAGCGCGTAACTAAAAAAAAGCTAAAACAAAAAAAAATAAATGTTAACTATGTTTACATTTTGGGAATGAAAAATGATGTGAATAATTAGTATGCTAACCTTTTAGTTACAAAGTTTTAATCGATTATCTATTTTTAGCTAGAAAATAGCTAAGCTGACATCACTTGTCGATTGCTTCTTTTATGCGTTTGCGGCTTTGACAAGCCCAGACTCTGTCTTCGTTTTCGTTTTGTCTCCAACTCAGACTCAGTCTGAGACCCAGAGCCAGACCCATCCCTAAGATCTGCGTAAAAGGCCGTCGCGCGTTAATTAATCAAAAAACCGTTGATGGTGCTGCCAGCGGCTGCTGCTGCTGCTGCTGTTTCTCTGTCGGTTCTGCTGATTTCTGGTAAAGCTGTAGCTGGTCAACGAACCTGCTGCTGAATCTGTCGCTATGCGTAAGCAATTAAGACCACGGTAGCCAATCAAAATGCATTACAGTGAGTTAAATGAAGTGCCACGGCAAGCGTTCGCATACGACTACGAGTATTTAATTAAATGCTGAATAATGAATATAGCACGTGTTGTGTCAGGAAGTGTCACAATCAACGTCACAACCAGCGAAGTCCACGACTGAGTTGACGGAGTCGTTCTTGTAAATATCAGAAAAGCAATTTTGCTTAACGTAAACAAAAACTTGCAATTGCAGGCCAACAGGTCATAAACAGAGAGGCGAAAATTCAAATTGAAAACTCACGAAAGGAAATGGACGCGACGTGGGCGATACCAAAAGTCCCAAAAACGAAAAAAGACCAAACAAGTCAAGCAAGGCGACAGACAAGTCAACAGCCAGCCAAACACTGAGACACTGAGAGATAGCGCGAGCTGAACAAAGAAAGAGATACAAATAGAATCAACACCTACAGCAGCTGTGACAAAAAAGCAACAACGGAGATAAATCACAAAATTTCTCTGGTTTCAATCTGTGATGCCAAAAGTCGTATGCCATGCCACATGTGGCATGGGGAAATCAAGCTGTGAATCGCCGCCTTTTTTAGCAGACCCGTAATTAGAGCAATGCGGGGGAATATTTAAAGACAACGGGGGAGGAAACGCAGCGGCAGCCAAAACGTATTTTAATTTGACAAAATGTATAAATTTAGAAATCAAAAGACACCAACCCTAAGACATTGATGTGTCTGCTTATACCCGATATGATCAAGACTTTTTCTTTAGAATATTGCTTCTTGGAATTTGAATAGAATTTCTTGCATATTTTGTGGCGTGTTTGGATAAAGCGAAAATGTTGCAAATTAATTGCAAAGTATTTACAAGCCGAGTACATTTTCTTGTTCAACCTGACATTGTTGTCAATCACAGTCAGTCAGTCAGACTGTCAGTGCGTAAATCAGGCATATAGCTAGCTTTTAAGTCAGTCTGGTTGCAGACATGTCTCAAAGCGCTCAGGTGTAAAGTAATTTGTTTCGTCTCTACCAGCCAATCGAATCAATAGGCGTCGCGCCACTTCCAAATGTCATTTAACCATACCAGTAAAAAAAGCAACCACAAGCTTTTACATTTGATGGCGCTGCAACTGGCACTTGACACTTGACACGGTGTCGGTTAGAACCTATGCTTACTGCTGCTTAATTACCATCTTCAGTCTCCTGCCAGTCTTGTGCCACACACACACATCTTCGTCTCCGTCTTCATCTCTGTTCTTTGACTATGCCTGGCACGTACGCGTCAACGGGACTCCAAAAGGATTTTACTCCTTTCATGTGAGCTTAGCGCACTTTTCTCCCAACTGTTTGCATACCTTGGCATATGGCAGATGGTATGCGGTAAGTCGCATGTGGCGTGGCGTGGCGTGTGAATCGTGTGAAACCTTTGATTGCCGTACTTTATCCGTAGACCAAATCAACTCATTGTAAATAGAATCTAGTTGCGAACGTGAGCGCAGTCTTTGATGCATATTCCTCTAGCGGCAATTGGTAAATATTTTGTAGGATTTTATATTTATTGATACATAAAATTAAATAGTAGACTGTGTAGTTTCCTATATATATAAATGTCTTAATACCGATTGTTAAGGTTAATTTATTATAATTAGAATTATAATGTGATAAGCAAGCAAATCGATAATAATAATAATAAGAATAAACCATAATTTCCATTACGATTTCCCCAACTAGAGAAAGCAAGGCTAAGTGGAAGTGATGCATATACATTTTCCTATTGATTAACTCTTCTACTCATCAATTGATACTGCGCTGCGAAATCTTAAAGTGAAGCGAGAAACACACTAGAAATTCATCCCCTTTCATGATACCCTCGCATACTTATAGAACAAGGACGCGGTGCAAAAACTTTTTACATTTAAATAAGTTGAGTAAAATGTTTATTTGCACTCGATTTCAGTTTGTGTCTGTGCAACGACCAAGTAAGTTGAATAGCAGAATAACAAAACAAGACCGTATAAAAGAGTTGGTTGCACTTTCACGCTCAGTTCAGTTAGCGTTACGCATTATGTGGCGAGTTTATTGACTACAGAAGATACGATTAAGCCTGCACTTAAGGGCCAATCATATTTATATTTGCATTGTCGCAGTTATCCACTCTCAAGTGATTGCTTTTGGCTTACAGCAAGTGGCATCAAGTAGTCGCAAAGTGGTTTGACTCATAGATCAATACTGTTTACGGTTTACTGTGTTTTTCAACGCGTGCAACTTTAATATTATAATTGAAAACTGATAATGAAATTGGATACATAAAAGAATTTCTATCCCACATATGGCGAAAATATTTTGTTTGGCCAACGAAAATATTTGTGTAATAAAATGCATTTTGAAATGCACTGCAGCCGAGCTAGTTGGGGGCGTTGACTGACTGGTTGATGGCATGCGTGCTTGATTGCCAGGCTTCAACACGCGTGCAACATGTTAATGAGCTGTCGTTCCATTAGTAAATTGCCGTTTCGGGTTTTTATGCCTACCGTTATTGTTGCTGCTAATGTTGCTCCTGCTGTTGTTGACGTCATATGTCAGGGAAATTATCAAAACTTTGTTGCAGTTACTTGCGTTGTTATTTGGTGCTGTTGTTGTTATTTTCATTCGCATTGGCCCCTTGACAGTAATTCTGTTGCCATCATTACTGCCGCCTGCGTTTTATTTTCGCAGTAACAGCAGCAGCAAATAACACCCACCCAGCAAGCCATCTGATGTACGTTGCTGCTTTACTAGATTTTTGCTGACATTGCCATTGTCAGCATTGTTTATTATTGTGAACAGTCAGTGAGTCCCAAGCGCTATTTTAGACCTGGCTGCGTAGTCAACCTGCGTACTCGTACATCTCCGCTTATCTGGTCTGCCTGTCCGGCACACATGGGCCAATTAGGCAAAACAAAAGTGTTTTAATCACGGCAGCGATAAAATTGTGAAATATGTTGTGGTTTTTAGGCAGGGCCATACAACTGGCTGCATGCCAAAGATTTATGAGACATTTAAACTTGAATTTGTGGTTTATCCATGCGGGCAACTCGACTTGGCCAACGTTTAATTGCCTTAAGCAAACAACTTTAAATTTCGGCGAATTTCAACAAATTTTCCAGCACTTCTTCTTGCGCAATTTTGATAGCAAGTGCAGAAATTCTAGACAAAGTCATGAAATCCATCTTCACTTTGCAGCGAGTGAATTATAATGAACCTTATATTTCACTGTATTATAATTACTTTAGGGATTTGAAGATAGCTTTAAAAATGTGCCCCACTTTAAGCTAAAAAGTTACAAAAATAATTGCATATTTTGAATGGCTATCACTTAACTTCGTTTACAGCAGTTTAAACTCACATTTGAGCAATGCTTAGTTATCATTCTGTGTGCTTAACGTGAGTATTCACCTAGCATTCATTACTCATACATATGAATAAATATGTGCTTAATGTGTTACATTACGTATACGCAACGTTGCGCAGAATATGCAACGCAAGTGGTTCTTGCACACACACACCCACACACACACACCCACACACACACATATAGCATATCCATCCATGCTTCAACCCACAGTCTGCCATAGAGCTGGGCACACATGACGTATGATTAACGTCACTGCAAACTGTATGACTGAGGTTGCAACTATACGTATAATGTGTGCAATGTCTGTTGTGCTTTTAAATAACATAAATTACTTTAGCGCTTCGCATGGATTGCAAGGATATGGCAACGATTTTAAATGACATGATATTACCATTAAAAATAATAACTATAAAAAAAGAAATTATTGAAACGTCAAGCGCCAGGCGATTTATGAGTATGCATAATTGCATGGCCAATAAAAATTAAATATACATTCAACTGTCAGTCGGCAATTACTGGCCTCAAGTGCAGTCGATAATTAAGCTCAACGCGTTAAGAGCGCATAAATTAAAAAGTAATGAGCAATATTAAATATCTCATATGAGAGAAAATACCACTTAAAGACACGTCAACAGCGACGTCGGCGGCGATGCCCTGAAATTGCAAACCTCAGTAGATGGCGTAGACGAACTCCCGAATGGGACAACCGACCGCCCGCCCGGTAATGTAGCGAGAGCATCATTAAAAAAGCGCCGTGCACAGCACAAAAAAAAAAAAAACCAACAGCGACGAGAATAAAAAAAAGGGCGGCAGACAGTCAGAAGACAGCCAGACAATTGGACCCCCAGACATTCGGCACATTATTGGTAATCACAATATTTATGTGCGTTTAACGACACGACAGGCAAAATTGTTGAAACAAATCATTGACAGCTGGCACAGCGCAGAACTGAGCATAGCATCCACATACATTTGCGGTGGTCTTCGCTTCAACATTTTGCTTCTTATCTTACTTTTACTTATGCTTTTTCTCCTTTTGTCTTTTTTTAGTACTTTTTACTTATTGCCGCTTTTTTGGTAATTTTTGCAAATTTTTTTTTTGTTTTACGAGACTTTGCATACAATAAATCAGTTTTTGCCTGGCAGAAAGTAAGAAAAGGAATCCCGTCATGATGCTTGCTAAGAGAAATTTAACTCTGCTGACAAATAATCTGTAGCATAACAAAATTTAAAGTGATGTGTGCAAATTTGAGAAATACTTGGAATATATCATATTTGTTTAAGAGCATAATAAATCAATTTAAATGCTTACGACTTTTTTAGAATTTGTTCGTGAGTTTAATATTGATATTGACTACGCTATATTTGCCAAACATTCTTAAGCGATGTCTGACTCTTTTACAGAATTGCTACCCTAATTACAAGGACTAACATTTATTTGACAGCAACTTTTGCAATTGAATACCCTGTGAATGTGCATTAAAAGAATGATATCTATGCAAATAAGCGCTGAACTTTTATCAAAAAGATGACCATCTAAATTTCCCATAAAGTTAGAGTGGTCGCTTCTTAATGCAGCAGCTTTCCATATACGTAAGTTCATTTAAAATATATAACCATAGTATCTTATAGTCAATCAATTCTGCATTGCTCGTTCCGACCTTGTAGTTGGGAATTTGCATTGTCATTTTTGCTGCACTGCAACAAGAGCAATTAGCAGATTGTAGAAAAAACGGTTCATGTAAATGTTTGCACAACAAAATGTTCATGTTTCCAAAAAAAAACTTTATTGAAATTGTCTGCATTTTTTTGGTGTGCTGCCTATTTAAGGGCTGCTGATAAAATTAATAATGAAATTCCCACAAGAACGGAACTTTACACAGAACTATTTGCACGAAACGCTAAACTAAAGACAGCAATTTAAAAAATACATTTTAAATAGCTGACATTGCAGCGAACTGACTAGGAACAAATTGACTTGAGAGCGACCCAATTTATTAAATGGTTTAACATGAATAAATAAATTAGTTTCAGTTAATTTAAGACACTAAAAACCAACAGATACACGAATTCAATTAGCAGACACAAATTGCAGACAAATTCAAGTTCGGCGCATTTTTATAGACAGCGATAAGACTTGGCAGAAGTTGCAAGCTAGATGACAGACAAACTGGTTGACTGGATGCGCCCTATTTATATTTTGTATCTGTTTAATATGTACATGTGAGCGTGTGTGTCAGCAAAAGTAACGTGGGTATGTGTATAATAGACAACATCCTGTTATTGTCAGCCAGCAGTAAAGTCAATGACATGTAAAATTTGTCAACTGAGTTTTTTCTGCAAAACAAACCCGGATACGTTGGCTTTTAAGGCTTTGAAACAGTTTTGATTACGCCTAAAAAGGAAGCATCTGTATGCTTTGAAGTCCCATTGTATTGAAGCACTGATAAGTCAGTGTATAATAAAGAAAATTCGATTGATAGGCGCACGTGTGCGGCACAATGAAGTCAGAGATAGCATCTCAAAAGCCACAAAAAAATAAAGAGTGTATGATAATGTTTTTGTCGACTAAGAGATGCCTATTAAACACGTAGCAAACATTTACAGAAGAGATAAAAAGTATAACTTAAGGTTATAGCAACATTTAATTTGTTTTCCATTTACTTTTTATCAAGCCGAGAATAGTTGAAGAATTAAATAAATAACGCACGACCGACGAACTAAATGCTGTCAAGTGAAAAATTAGCAGAATGGGCTGCATAAGTAGCTGCTGAAACTGTTGGCGAAGCGAAAAATACACAACTTAATCAACGAAGCGGGGGAAAATGTATGAAGTATGGCCACCATAGCCAGCAATTTGAAATTGAAAATCAGAGGAAAAGCTGCCACAGCAGAACGGCACATACAAATGCTACAAATGCCATTTGCGATTTTACACGCACGTATTTCTATTTCTTTATGCTTCTAAGCATTACAGTCTGAGCATAAGTATGGGTATGAGTGTATATTTGAGTGTGAGTGCGAGTCCAAGTATGAGTATGAGTATGAGTGTGCTTACGTGATCTAGCTGGTATTTCTGTTGCATACATCGAAGCAACTTTTAGTGCTGCTGAATTGACTTTGCTTACGCTTCAATGTTGGCTTTAACTTTTCGACTTGATTGCCAGCATATTAAGCTAACGCTTTGTGCTTCATACTCAAGATTATTCCAGGAAATAATTCAATTCAATTCGTATGAAACTTTTCAGATTATTACACTTCAGTTATTCAGAATGCCTCTTTTATGTAAATATAATTAAAGAGTTTCGCCGAGCAGTTTTGCAGCTATGAATTTAAATGGATACCTCTATAAATTACACCCTAATGTATTAGTAAGTATTATAAGCCAACACAGCTTACTGCTTTCCATAGTGTGTGCAATTGAGAAGAAAGTGATTTTGTAAATGTCCTTTTTTTACAAACTTGATGTCGATATTTATGCGCAATTTGCAGCTGCCGTAAATCAGTGCTCCAGCCTATCAACAACGCCACACACACACAGCCACGCCCACACACTCCCTTGTGCAACGTGGCGTATGAAAAACCACATGATTAGCTTGGCCAAAAAATACGCGAGTGTGTGTTTGTGTGTGTGTTGAAGGCGTTTGGAAAAACTTCGAGAAACAACTTCACATATGTTCCTAGTTGTAGCTTCGTATTGCATGTCAGTGTCGGTGTCCGGCTAACAACTTCATAAATATGTCGAGCATGTGTATCGCATAACATACCCTCCATCCGCATCCTCATCTCTAACTTCTCGGCAGAGATTTGTGCGTGTCATCGCTCAAAGCGAACCATTTTTACGCTTCCGTTCAACAACAAAATGGCATTAAACGCAGATCAATCACAATCTAGACACCAAACTGACCCACATAGTCAGAGGATGTGAGTCTCAATAGCAGGGGCTGAGTTTGAGTCTCTCCATAACTGACATTTGAACTTTGACGTACGCACTTTTATTCTTTCTTGTTTTTTGGCTTGAAAAGTTTTTCTATTTGCTGGGTTTTTATGCCTTTTCGCCCTGCAAATGTGCAGTTTGCCTTCTGTTTTGGGGTTTATTTGGGTTTATTCACCACACTTCAGACAACAACGAAGAATGTGTATGGTTTTGAAAGCCACTCTCTTGGAACTTTTTGCCCTTCTTCAGCTGAATTTTCTCCCATCAATTAATTATGCAATTAATTGCTTCAACCCATTTTAAAGCTTTACTAATTTGCTTGCTGAAAGATGGCAATCTGGAATGCTTCCGTTTGGTAATTTGGGAAATTGTTTTAAATTTGATAACCACAGTTCGGCACAATTCTGGACACAAATTGTTAACTATTTGCTGCTGCTTGACCAAACTAGAATTTGTTATCAAGTTGAAAAAACTTTTATATACGCTGATATTAGAATGAGTATGATTTTCAGAAATAAATTCAATTCAATGCGGTTACTGATTTGGGAATATAACTAAAGCCGAATGAATTTAAAATCAATTAGTTTTGTGTTTAAAATAAAGTCAATTGAATAATGGAATTTATTGGCTATTTCTCATTTTGCAAAACATTTTGAATCATTTTGGATCCATGGCAACAAACTAAATGCGAATGCCATAGATTTTTGTTTGCATCATAAATTAGATTTCTACGATAATAAGCGCATTTGATGATATGAATTGCAATATGCAAACACATTTTATTTTTCCAACAAGCACATAAATTACCAATAAAAGCATATGGGAAAACTCAGTTTACAATTTTAAATGACTTAACACGCCTTCTTTAAACGGGTTCTGAGTATTCTTTAAAGCATAATAAGTAGATAATTTCAATATGTTGATTACACTTCTGACACATGCCAAGTAAACTACTTAAATTAGCAATAGATAGGTGTGTGTGAGAGTGTGTGTGTTTAATTGAATACATGAATAAGTGGAAAATCGTAAGCATTTGGCAATAAGTTAAATTAATTGCTTGACTTTTTGTGCGACATTTACATTGAATGTTAAAATGCTAAGATTAATCACTGTCAACCAAATATAAATTGAACACATACTTAAGAGCTAAAACTGAGTCCAAGGCATGGCGCTTATAATTGCGCAATGCAATGTGATACTCACTCAAATATGTAGTATTTGCCGTGGCATGAATTGCAATTGCAATTCAGATTGCGTTTGACTTAAGTTCAAATTCGAATTTGAATTCAAATTTGATATTTGCTATTTGCAATTTGCAATTTGCAACTTACAATTGCTGTGGCTATTGAAATTGCAATTGCTGTGAGTGAGTGTTAAACAAGCGTCGCCAATTTGCGCCAACAAGTTGTGATTTGCACTTCAATTTTGCAAATTTGGCACGAAAATTTCACTTCGATACCACTTGAGACTCGATGATTTGGTTTCTCGAGATGCAAACAGCTGCAGCTTGGCTGTTGTCGGTTGTCTGCTCTCGGCTATCTGCTATCTGCTGTGTGCAGTTGTCGTCTGTCGCTTGTCAGCCTGTCGGCCTGTCCGACTGTCGAATTGTCGGCTGCAGCACGTTTTGTATCTCAAAGATGCACACACGAGTTGGCCAATTAATTGTTGGCCTCTTCACACAAACGTGAACAACGTTGAAGCGTGTTGCAAATCATCGGTTAACACCAAACACCGCTCCGATATTGACACTTCACTTGAGCTGTTTAGCAAAATTCCGCACGGTACATAAATCTTGATCTCGTTATGGTCAATTAGCTTTTGCCAACTGTCCTTCCGCACTTGGCAGAGTTGCACTTGGCTTTGTCTTGGTGGCTTTCCGAAGGTTGTTACAATACAAAACACAAAACACACTTTTCATTTGTACTGATTACGACGAAGACTCGCGTTATTCCGTCGAGAGTTTTTGGCCGCGTTTTTCGTTTTGGGCCGCGCAGCATAAAGAAATTCACCGTCTGGCTCATTCACAATTTCGCATTGAACTGAATTTGTGTGTGGCAGCGTCGTGCGGATTTTCCTGTTTGCTGTTACTGCTGCTGCTGCCACAACTACTGCTGCCTCTGCCAACGCACAGTGGGAAAGCTCAGCAAATTACTGTCACGATGCTACTCATGCCCCAGTATAAGATTTTATTTGAGAACATTTTGCTAAATATAACTCATTTATTTTGAAATAATTTAATAAAATAATCAATTGTGAAATAAAACATTTATGTTTAAAATTCGAAAAGTTTAATTATTAAATATTATAGAATAGTTTTAATATAATTTTAAAAATGATTAGTTCGACATACATTTGGGATGTTAATAACAAATTTAATAATAATAAAAATTTAAAAATTAAGAATATCCATAGCACAATAGAAATTATTACATTAAAATATGGACAAAGACTTACATGAGGACAATAGTGCAGCTCAATTAACTTTGCTTGATAGAATTTATATGAATTTGAATATCAATTATTCTTTACATTTTATTATTTAAAAATATGGAGAATGGATTTTTAATTGCAATTCCATTACGAAGGACCACAGTGCAGCGTCGACGTCGCCGCATGCTGCTTGATTTCACTTCAGAAAGCTTTGCCGGCGCCAGACACCGAAGCTGAAAGAAACAGCTGTTTTTTGTTTATGTTGCCCAACTGGTTTTTGCACACATGTTGCATGCCAATATGTTGCTTCTGCACTTGAATGTTGCACGTCAACGACTGCCACTGCACTTGATAATGAGGATGCGCGTTGTCAACTTGAGTGCGTCAAGTGCTCAGTTAATATTTGTAATGATTCTGGCATTTAATTAAGTTGTCTATGCTCCCAGCAACATATGTTGAGCAACAAATGCTGCCCAGCAACATGCAAAGCTTTTTGGTTTGGTAAAATGATATGCAACATTTCGCCAAAGCTTTCTTATCAACTGATTACCGCGCATTAGTGTTGGCCTAAGCGTTTAGATTGTGATGGCTAAATATAATCCATGATAACTATGCAATCAATCATATTTTATAATGGATATAACGTACAAAAAATATAGCACATGTTTCCATAATTTCTTTTCAACAAAAAGTGTTGTCTATTAACAAGTCATTATAATTTCTAGAAATAGATTTTATTGCTCTTATAAAACAAATTAACTTAAACATAAAACGTAAACAAATTGCGTACACGAGTCTGTTCAACATGTTCCAACACACTTACATATGTATATTTTTTTTACTTTTGAATTTATGCTTTTAATTGGTTTGAGCGACGCAAATCTGCTGACCTAAATACCAATGCATTTAATTTCATTCTGCGTTGGGTTACACGCTGAATCTTTAAGATAAAAGAGTTATGCATAAAAGCAAGAATTCGATCAATATTTTTCATACCATATGCTGGTAGACTGTCTGATACAGTTTAAGGTATTGTTTTTTATTATTTTCCAATTCAAGTGTGAGTGCATGACAAAAAGCCATCAAAATACAAATAATCGTCAACAATCAAAGTCGAACAGAGCAATTTGTTATTGCAAATAAAACGGCAACAGCTGCGTTTATGAATATCGCATTTAAACTCAATTCGAACATGTTCGAAAACTTTGGCAGCATCGCATAAATAAGCGAAGTTTTTTTTTCGTTTGTTTGTTATATCTGCTGCAGGCAAATTTATTGTTGTAGTATTTATTTATTACGCACATTTAGTCATAAAGCACAGCGCAGAGAAATGAGACAACGTATTCTAGTGAATACGATGAATGCCGACAGTCATCATGTTCTGCCGTCAAGTGGCAGTGCTTTAAACATCAACATAACGAAAAAAAATATAAATATATAAAAAACGCTCTTGAATTAAGTAAATATTAACGCGTGAATTTATGCGGACGCATTGAAAGAAATATGAATGAAGAAAATACCCTAGAATATTATCAGCAAATAAAACAAGATTTATATTATGTTTTGGCACTTCAAAATAAATGTCCACATTCATTTTGCATGCCGTGGAAATTTTTTTGCCGAAAAAAATATGCCACGCAATGATTTGTTTATATATGACTTATAAACTCGATTCGTGGTTTTTAATATGCCCCACAATATGAGGCTTATAATAAATTTTAAAATGTTTAAAAATACATTTTTGCGACGTTTCGTTGGGCGTAGGCGTTGCATGAAAAAAAAGAACATGATCATGTCGACAGCTGACAAATTTATGCATCTGTAAGATGCTTCTTTGCCTGCTAATTGGCCGGCTCTTAATTCTAGTATAAACCCGTACATCCGTCGGAATATACTTTATTTATTTACTTATTCTCATAAGACTTAATACGCTTTCTTCTTTATGCACGCGACAATTTACGGCTAGCGAACAATTTGTGTACTTTGGGGATTAACTTAGGACCATAAGTATCAAAAGATACTAGACCAGAGAGCAACTAAGCTGGTCTAATGCCCCAAATAAGTATGTCGTAATTCATAAGAATTTATGAGTAATATCTATTTAAATACCAGCTCGTGTTTGGACAGTAATGATACTGTAATTAACAGTTAATTTACCCACAAGTGCAGCAAATCAGCAAAAGCATCTGAAGGACTCAAGTTGATTGAAATAAGTGAGAGGAGTGTGCAAGTCAAGGACATCAACTGCAACCGACACACATAAACAAACAAGAAGTAGACAGCATTATGGTCATGGGATACAAAACGCTGCAATAGCTGTGAACAATTGTGTAGACAAATGCATATCAAGGCAGCACACACACACACACACACCCACACACACACATGCAAATTCTCTGTGTGGTCAACTGCAGCCACAGAGGCAACAGGCAAGTCTTCCATGGAAAATCATAAGTTATCAAAATGTCGACTGTCGTTGGCAGAGCATGACTCGGTTTATAACTGGCCACAGTGTCTCATACAAGTACTGGAACATGTGTTTATTTATGCTTTTGTTGCTTATGATAACACTTTTGAACTTGTAGCTAAGATGCAAAGATAAGAAAGCAAAGTTTAGTCGGCTCAACCATGCAATGATTGCTGTGTGTAGTTTTCTATAGGACACTGTAATTGTGGCGTGTGTGTCCTTGCTTATCGCATGCAACAGCTTGCCAACTATTGTACGATATAATGCTTAGAGACATGCGTGATAGTGTGCCGCCCCGCCAGCGTGCACACGTCGTATGCGCAATTTACATAATGAGCAAAGAATCAAAATGGTGGCACATGCGGCATGGTTTTGATTTCAAAACTCCTTAAGACTGTAAACAGGCCCAACAACAACACTAGTCAACTGACCCAATTACATAGCCTCCTTTCTGTGTGTTTTGTGTGTGTATTGCTGCACAACCATTCTTGAAGTCTTTGGCGTCTGTAACCTGAGGCGAAGTGCGTTATTTTCGTAGCGCAGACTTTTCAAATTTTTGTGCCTTAAAGCTATCACGTGGAAAGTGTAGCACTTAGACTGGCATTTAAAATTCCAAATGCGTCCGACAAGATCTGGATACACTCACAAAGGTTCAAAGGTAAAGAATCTAATATGAAAAAATAAAAAATAAAATTCGAAAAAAGAAATGTACATATTTGTACTTATTATATACGCAAATCCAAGCAGTCAACCAACCAAGTAACCACTTTAAACATCGCAATCAGCCAAACCAAAGCTCCAGACCAGAGCAGAGCGAAGCTGAGCTCATTAGCATTTTGATTTGAAGAAATCAAACAAACATTTCCGGCAAAATGAATAGAAGCAAACATTGAACATCATCGTATCGTCGTGTGTCATTGGCTTTTAACATTCGGTTTTAAAAAGTAAACAAGTTCAAATGAAACTTCAAATTTTCTAGGGCTTTAATAAAATTGTTTAGTGAACAGTAAAAATGAATATATTTTGAAACAAAGTGGGCAAAGCAAATATTATCATAACGCTATCATTTTCTTTGCTGTCAATTCATTTTAGACTAACCCTCAGTTGAATATTTACAAATGTGAAATAACAAAAAATTGTAACATTTATCTAGATTTTAGTTTACAATTAAAAACTGTATTCTTTATTGACAATTAAAAAGCGTTGTTGGTCAAAGTTACACGCACGCAACTTGTCTAGCCTAACAAGTTGTTATCTCTCTCTCTCTTTTTATTTTGGCGGTAAGTTTTCTCTCACACGCTTGACAGAATGGTACGTCAAAATCGACGTAAGGGCATCGAAGAGGTCTACGGCACCAAAATGGAAGCTTTGCAACCAGGTCGACCACAGAACTTGCCACAACCGGGCATGACTAAGACCGCAACGATGCGTGTGGCTTCTTCGCGTCAGGGGGATCAACGCACCCAGCGCAGTTACGTCACAGCCAACGATTATTACATTACCACAAATGTACCGCTGAATTCCACAAATTTGCGCACAGCTAACACTAACAACATTGTGGTGCAACCATCGAAGACATCACATATGCCCATCCAGATGCAGGCGGCATCCACACAGGCGTTGCCATATGGCTCGGTGTCGAATCGCCGGAACAAAGCGAGTGCTCGCCAACCCGTCATACAGAACCAGCCGCAGAAGGTTCACTTTGTGGCATCGGATGCCAATAAGATGCATGGTCATATGCATTCGCATGGTCACAATCATGCACAAGGTGGAATGCCCATGCAAATCACGCAACGCACTGTCTACGCACAGAATATGGATATGGATCCGAGTGTTGTCGAGCTCTCCGATAAGGATATCATAATGAATCAGAGCAACTTGAATGCTCGTCGTCAGCATATGCATTTACATCAGAATCAGCAGCCACATCCCCATCCATTGCAGCATCAGTTGCACCAGCAACAGCAGCTAAATGATCAAATCAATACTAGCAACAATAACAAAAACAATATGCATCACAAGCATCAACATCAACAACAAGCTCAGCAACAACAACAACAGCAGCATCAGCAACATCATCATCAACAACCACATCAACGTCAGGGACATTCACAGCAACATCGTGGCTCCCAATTGCAGGTTGAAGCAGACGTTGAGGAGAAGGATGATGATCCCGAAGAGTTCTTTGAGCTTATACGCCAGACTGTTAAAACAGCCGTGGGAGTGAGTTAACATCTAATATAATCTTTTCATTCTATTCTTCATTTTCGTTTTCCTCAAGACAACCATTTGTGATGTTGTCAGTCGCAATTATCGCGATTTATCCCTCAAAATGGAACGTTTCTCAAATGAACTTAAGACGACCAACGATCATTTGGCTAAACTGCAAACTGAAGTTACAAACAGTGAGTATTGCATACTTAAAAAATAAACTTCAACCTTAGATATATACTTTCGCAGAGGTCATGCACTACGGGGAGGAGAACACTCGTCATTTTCGTTATTTGTGCATGAAATCCGAATACGACAAGATGTTTTATCAGCATCAGACGATGATAACCGGCAAGCAATCCTCAAATAAAGTGGCCGCTGCATCACAGGCAAGTCTCGCCACTGCTGCAGTGCCCACCACCCTCACAACCACCAGAGTTGCTAAACAGTCGGCTGTGAACAATCAGAAGACTGTTAAGCAACAACTGGCCGCTGCCAAGTTAGGCCCCGGGGGCGGTAATCTCAAGGCCAGAGATTGTGCCTGCCGCAGCACTTCAAAGCCAACACCAAGCCAACCACAGATGGAGGAGCGACCGTCGTCGTCGGATCAGAGCATCAGTGTCAAGTCCTCGGCGCTGGGCGTGCGTGAAGTGTTGGGGCAAATACAACGCTTCTGCACCCAAATGCAGCTCACTGATCTCAAGGATGAGCAGCCCAAATACAATTCACTGACTGGCATCTCGGCCATTGAGTTGAACCCTAAGCCAAGCTGTGTCTCTGGTAATTTATCCGCCATACCAATTGGCAACGATGCAAAGGCGACAAAGTCACCAGCTGGAGGTGATGCTATCGATGTGGAGACTGAGACACCGGTAGATAGCATGGATGAATTAGAGATTGACAACTTTCAATACAGCTCCGATGAGATGTCCTCGTACAGTGATGAGAGTGATGTCAAGTTCAGCGGCAACACTACAGCTCGAGCTCCACTCCAGTCGGCCAGCCGCAAAATGGCAGCTTCTCACATTAACAAGGGCGCCGGCGATGGACAGTAGAATCTTTAAATTAAACCAAGCTAACCCAGTACAAATTCCAAACACTCACAAGAGCACACTAAAATATAACTGAATTTTCGGAAATTAGATTTGAGTTACGATTTAGTTTCTTTGGATCAAGCTAAATTTTAATATCTTGTGTCGCATGAAAAGTGGTATCAAGCACAGGTTTATCAACCAACTATTTAGATATATTTTACCAAATGAAATTTGTTTAAATGCGTGTTTATTTTACTGATTAAAAATAAAATTGAAATGAATATGGTTTAAGCTGCACAAATCTCACTTGCAAAGGGTGAAAATTTCTCGACCTCTTTTGCATTTCTCTACAGTTGCCGCTTTCTTAGTTGCTGACCCATATAATGCCAGAGCACCTGGTAAATACCAAGTAATGCCCATTGGTGTCACTAATAACTGCATAATATATTGACTGCGAAATATGGAGACGCTGACAACGTTAAGCATAAAGCACAAGCAACGCAAAACTGACACCAAAAAAAAACTAGGCATAATTACATGTCTAATGAATGAATGAATGAATGGCTGCATGAGTGAGCGACTGAGTGAGTAAGTGGATGCAACAACGCCCACTCATTCACTCACTCTAACCCTTAAACTGAGCTCTTGCATTTTTATGGGCTTACGGCTGTGTCAGAACTGCGAGTGTTGCGGCCAAAACAGTTGAGACAGAAACGTGGACGTGGTCGTGTGAATGACTGACTGTAAAGCGAATAAAGTAGCGTTACTCAAAGTGCAGTTTGGTTACATATTTGCATAAGCAGATCTGCAAGGTCCCTTGTATATTGCATAAACAACATTTCGTTGGTCCCGAAATTGACCAAAAACCCGACGCCATGTCAACGGCCATGTCGCTTTGGCCCAATTGCAATTAAAGTGCACAAAGTCATCGGACGAACTGTGGCTAAATTAAACTTATGCAATGCCAAATGGCAAATGGCAAATGCCTCGGGGCCAAGTGTTTCGACTGCAGCTACTGCAGCTCGCATTGACATTAATTAAAAGTGTTATGCAAAACACCCTTAACCGGAAACGCGTTCTAATACGTCGTCAAAAACTGCTGGCAATGTCAATGCCCATTGCGAATTGAAATCCGCTTTATTGCATTTCCATTCCCAAGGATGCCAGTGTCAGTGCATTCGATTGCTAAAAAACTTTGCCAACTTATTGACGCATTAATTATTGAAAGTTTAACCAACTACCGAAGCTCTTAACCCTTTTTGACAGCCTGTGCGTGTAACTCAAAGCCTGCTTCAATCAGCTGCGTAATTGTAATGACCAATATTTGAACTTCAAGTGGTTGCCACAAGTCAACAGCAAGGGTGTCGTGGCAGCAAACTCACAAAACACACGTCAACTGTTTATTTTTGTAATTATGGCAAACATTTTCACTCAACAATCGAGTGCATTTCTCGCTTGAGTGTGTTCCACTGTGTACTAGTGCTAGTATGAGTATATAACCATAACAACGGAACCGTAATGCCTAATGTGTCGGCCTAAGCCCAAGTTGGCCAAAACAAAACAACCGAAACAGGTGCAAAACATTACGGGGGTGGCTCTTTGGTCTGTCAGTTACAAACGCATGGAACTCGGTGAAAGATAAACACAAAAAAAAACGTAGAAAAAGGAAAAAAAAAACGAAAACCAATAGAACATAATTGCAACGCGACTCGGTTTGTTAACAAATTGTGCGATTGTTGTTGCAGTTGCAGTAGTTGCAAAGCTGCACCCGTTGGCAGGCGCAACGCAAATTGATTGTCTTTCCGCAAAATAACAAAATACAACAACAAGAGTACAATTAAAGCAAAAATAAATAAATCGAATAGTTTTTGTGTTGTTCTGTTCTGTTCTGTTGTGTTGTGCTACGTCTGCGTACTTCAGTGGGCAAATATAAAACGACAACCCGAAACGTTTAATTGACCCTAAAATTGCTCAAGCGTTCAGTTTTAGTTTTTTTTTTTCGATACTGGTTTTGGTAGTTGAATCGCAGCTCAGGGCGGTTACAGATCATATTCCAATCGTGTGTGCTACTCATAAAATCATACAATTAATATAAATATAAAAAATTTTTGTTGTACGCAAACTATCGATTTGAGTGCAATAACATGAAAAATAAATAAGTGAAAACGTACCGCATTAACAAGCCAATTTGCATTGGCATATCACTGCGGCTCGTAATAATTTCCGCAGAAAATACCTATCGATTTTCTTTTTCTTGCTGGCACATTTTCCGCGGGCCATTTACAAATGAAATAAAAATATGAAAAAAAGCAAAAACTAAAATATTTGCCAGCGCCACATTACTTTGCACTGATACGAACGGAAGAAGAACCTAGAGAGCAGCAGAGCAGGAAGGGAACTATGCCAAGCCAAAGCTTTGCCCAGTTCAGTGTGTACTTTAACGTGATTCTATGTGTATGTGTGTTAGTACGTGTGTGACTGTGTGTTAGTGTGACATTTTTTAATGCGATTAAAGTGCAACACTCTACTGAAGAGTGCAGAGGCAAAACAGAATGGCAAAAAGCTAAAATACTGCATAGAATAGTTCTAAAATGCATAACAATTTAAAAACTCGTATTTCGCAATCCCATTTATTTTTATCCCAATTTTTTCTCCTGTTTTAGTTTAAACATTTTGTAATATCTTCTTTTTACTATACAGTTTACATAGTGAAATGCTGCTAATTGTCTATAAATGTTGAACGACATAGAAAAAGAAACGACAAAAATAAGTGAACAAAAATTGCGAGAATTTTTTAATTAAAATATACACATAAAATCTGAACAACGAAGGTCATGAGTGGCACGCAACGATGCAGCCAAACGCCATTACAATTGGGTGAGCATTTTAATGAACCACATAAAAATGGAGAAGCATTAAAGAAGTGAAAAATAGTGTACAAAATGAAAAAGAAAGAAATTTCATTAATTTCGATCGTTTTTCCAAATATTAGAAACTTTCAAAATCGAACTAGAAGCTAATTGTTTTTAACTGTTTCGTTTGCAGTGTTAATTCTCATCACAGTGCTTTGCATAGCTCACAGCCATGGCGCTGGAGCTGGATCGGATGCCGCACCCACTAAAAAGTCGGCTCCGTTGCGAATAACGAAACCACAACCTGTCAGCACTACAATAAAAACAACAACAACAACACCGACAACAGCAGCATCAACAACGACGAACGACGAAGCCAGCAGCAGCAGCAGCATAGGTGAACAATTGGCTCCATTAATATCCTCTACCACCGAGGGCACAACCGGCAGCAGCGGCGATGGCAGCAGCAGTTATGGCACAACCGCAGCAGGTAGTTTAGTGCCAGAAATCTGCATCAATGGATTGCAGCTGGTCGTGAGCAATGCGAATGGCGAACGAATTGTGCGACGACAGCATGAGCTGGTGGAAATTATTGAGGGAGATGTGTTGCTCAGTGTGCTGACCAGTGATCCAGCATCGGCGCTGTTTGTCATCAATCGTGTGAATCAAGCGAATCTCATTTCAGCTGATTTTGAAGTTGGTAAGTAGGAAATTCTTTCGAGATTCTATAGCATATATATGATTGTCTCATTTAGGTGTTCGTGCCATAAATGTGGAAAATGCCAGCCTGGCAGAGAATCTGTTAATACAGGAGGTGCAATACTTGCAGCAATGCACCACATATTCCATTGGCATATTCATGGATTATGATCTGTACAAACGTCTGGAATCCATCATTCACGATTTGGAATACAATGTGTGGCCCATTCCCACTACGCGTTCATATCTCTTTCCTAAGGTGGCGCACTTGCTGCATCAGATGCCCTGGGGCGAGAAGATTGCCTCAGTGGAAATAATCACTGAAACTTTGGATGTCTACAATGAATTCATGGATGCGGCTCGCCAAGAACACATGTGTCTAATGCACTTTAAGAGCGATGACAATGTGTACATATTGTTCGGCAATAAAATGGCTAATCACTTCAAGGAGAACGGCACTGTGTTTGTTGTGCCCACGGAGCGCGCAGAGCAAGCATTCCTAGAGGGTAAGAAGTACTTAATAATACATCTTACTTTTGTTAATAACTTCCTCTCTTGCAGAACTACCTAACAGGGCTTTTATACTGATGGAGAATGAAATAGAATTGCGCTCCAATGACTTGGATACAATGCCCACTACACTGGATGAGGTGCTCATTGGCAAGTCTGTGTTGCCATCACGTATTCTCGCCTTGGCCACTCCCATTGTTGACCTAATGAACTGGCTGCGTAGCTCCCTCGCCCAGCATTGTAAGCGTGATGAGGAACTGTATGTGCTCGAGAGTTGCTTCAACTTCCTCAACTTTATTGAGGATTGGCGTACCCCAGAATTTCGTCATCCTCATACAATACCCGAGTTGCTGGCATTGCTGCACATGCGTAAACTGCCTGAAATGAACTTTCAAATGTATCAAAAGAAAGTCCAAACATTGAATGTGATAACAGGAGAATCACGTATGGAACTGCGTGAGATTGCCAGCCAGAACTTTCTGACGAACCAAACCATCTACTACCACTACAATGGAGCGAACAATACCAGCCTGGAGCTAAAGACCAAGTTCGGATTGGTATTCAATTGTCAGTACACGGCAGGTGACAATCGACGTCATCCGTTTGTGTTCGACGGCGAGTCTGTGATGTTCTGGCGCATCAAACTGGACACCTGGGTGGCAACTGGGCTGACGGCTGCCATACTGGGCCTGATTGCCACGTTGGCCATTCTTGTGTTCATTGTGGTGCGCATCTCACTGGGCGACGTCTTCGAGGGCAATCCTGTCACCTCCATCTTGCTGCTGCTCTCGCTTGTGCTTGTCTTCTGCTCCTTTGTGCCCTTCTCCATGGAGTATGTGGGTGAGCAACGTAACTCGCATGTCACCTTCGAGGATGTCCACACATTGAACACGCTCTGCGCGGTACGTGTATTCATTATGACTCTGGTTTATTGCTTTGTCTTCTCGCTGCTGCTTTGCCGTGCTGTTATGCTCGCTTCGATTGGCTCCGAGGGCGGTTTTCTATCCCATGTCAATGGTTACATTCAGGCTGTCATCTGTGCATTCAGCGTATGTGTCCAGGTGGGCATGTCCGTGCAATTGCTGGTTGTCATGCACATGGCATCCGAGAACGTCTCCTGTGAGAACATCTATTATGGCCGTTGGCTGTGGGGACTCTTGGCCTATGACTTTCTGTTGCTGTGCTGTCTGGTCAGCCTGGTGCCGTTTATCTATCGATCGCAGCGCAACTATCGCGAAGGCATTCTGATTGTGATTGGAGCTGTGCTGATGCTGATCATCTGGGCTGTCTGGATTACGCTTTCGCTGTTTGGTGACGAGTGGCGGGATGCAGCCATACCACTTGGTCTTCAGGCCAGTGGCTGGGCTGTCCTCATCGGCATTCTCATACCGCGCACGTTCCTCATTGTGCGCGGCATTGAACGCTCCGATATTGCCCAAGCTTTGCCCTCGCTCACTTCTCTGGCCTTTGCCCAAAACAATCAGTACTCTTCGGAACAGGTAAGGCAATCGAAAGCCATTCGTATGTTAAATATACATTTCATGCATTTTCAGAGCGTCTATGAGTGTGTGAATCCCGCCATGCGGCACTGTTCGCAGGAGGAAATGAATCATCAGTCACCGAGTGAAATACCTACATTGCCGCTGCGTGGAGGTGGCCCACGCCGACAGCAATTCTTTGCTAACCTTCGTCAGGCCAATGCAAATATTAATCCGCAACGTCCACCGCCGCGTCCACAACAAAGTCCTTCGCGTTCGTCGGTTTGCTCGTTGCCGCCCTCGCCGGAAAACAGCAAGATAACGCGTTTCTGAATCGAAGCGTCAGTCAATCTCTTCCGCTCCACTTCTAGTCAAAACCGCAAGAACGTGCATTCAGTAATTTGCTGTAAACTCTATTTGTTAAAAACGTACCATCTTATCTAATAACGAACCAATAACTAGATGCCATTTAAGACTTGAACAAAAATAAATGGAAATCAAAATGATCTAAATACAAGTTGTTTCATAATATACATTGGATAATCTATAATAGATATATTTTTAGTTTTAACTCCTTTTGGATTCGATCGATCCCTGGACTTAAATTGCTGTCGCTAATTTCAATGTTCTAAATTCTCCGATGGTTCTAAGCGTAGATATGGCATTGCTGCCTGTGCACTTACTTTTAGAACCCTACAACTTGACAGTATGGTTTGGACACTCGCTAAGCGCAAAGCTCTGCAGTGTAAAGCTTTGTAACGGCAACTCTAATTGGCTGTGTCAACACGTGACAAGTGAATGGCTATTAAGGAAAATCGTCTAAGGCTCCTAAAGCGAAAATAAAAGAAAACTCAATATCCTTTTACGTCACGCGACACTGGCGCTGGCGCCCATTGTTTGGCCTTGAAAGTGGGCGGAGTCCTACGATTGTGTGTGTGTGTGTGTGTGAGCGATGCTGACGTCAGGCCTCCAGTGTCCACCCCGAGCATTGACCGTGGCACATGGGAGAATGCGCAACAAGATATCAACTACTAGATGACCAGAAAGTACTGCCAAAGAGGGCTCCCGCGTTCGCCAAAATAAAAAATAAAAAAAAAGAACAACCAACATTTGCAAGGCCGCCAAAGAACACGCGACCATTCAAAATGGCGTCGTTTTTAACCGCCGTCGCCACGCGCCAAGCATTAGACGTACATCTTGTGGAGGAAGGGAAGGGCGGAAGGGTGGCAAAACCACAGTTAAGTTATGCCGACAAGTTTTATCTGGATAGCAAGTAGTACGTGGTATGCGCGCAAATTTTGTGTTGCATACTTTTTGGGGGCAACAGCTCGAGGTCCGCCACTAACAGCAAAGAACAACAACAATAACCAGAGGGTAAAGAGAAGTAGAAGTGGCAGAGGAAGACGAAGAAGAAGAAGTAACTGTGTGTAGGCGCCTTGTTTTCCGCGCTTTTCCGGCGTAATTTGCACACCATTTGCCGAACACACACACACACACACACACGCGCACACAGCGAGAACACTCGACGCCAAGCGTCAGCGCAAGGACATTCGCGGGCTGCTCCTTTGGCTGTGTTATTTGCAGCTTGTAGCTGAGCAGATTTGCTTTTCCTTAAATCAGATAACAAGCAAAATATTTTGTGTTTCGTATTTGCTGTTGCGCATGTTTATGCATAATTTTTAGCACATTTTTATACCCTGCACACACACACAGGTGCCAGAGGTTGATTTTTGCGTTGAGCAAATGGAAAACATATGTACAGCAAACACAGAAAGAGGAAGTACCTCTAATGATAATACAGTCTAATAATAGTAAGCAAATAAATTCGTATACAGGGCATTCATCAGTCGATGCTAAATCTCTAAAGTTCTCTTACTTGCCGTAATTAAATTTGAATTCCAACATAAATAACAAGTGTGTGTTCCACATTATCCTAATAAATGTATATGATGATTATGCAATTTAGCTAAAAGTTAAAGTGACATAAGTTTATTTATTATTTGCCCATTAGCCGAAAGTGTTGCTTTTATTAGTAAGAATATTTGATTCATCTTGTGGGTGACTCACGCAGAGCAGTGGGTTGCACTTTCTCTCTATATTTAGTTGAAGCTCTGCTAATTGCACTTAGAAGCTGGAAAGCTGATGGGATTGCTGTCATAATTGCCAGCGTTAAGTTGAATTCCCATGGTTAGTTTTGAGGTCGAGAATGAAATGAAGTGATGTGAAGTGAAGAGGAGTGAAGAGGAGTGAAGTGTGTGCCACTTGGCTATCTAAAGCTCTGCTACGTGACATTATTACCAGTGCAATCTATATATATATAAATATATATATATAGTATATCCTGCATATCCCAGACTAACCATGTCTCCACATACTCTCGAGTATATTGTCTATGATTTATGACTGGAGTACTGCTAATGATGCCGCATTCGTCTGATGCCAGCCGTGCCAGGCCACATTGCATAGCCGCCTGGGAGAACGAGTATGCGGGTGTGTGTTTATATAAATAATATAATTCCTAAATGCCAAACACAGATGCAGATGCTGCCAATGCATGCTACATAGATGATACCAGCTCGATTAGCATAGTGTCATTAGTGCGTAGGAAACTTTTACAATTTGAACTAAACCATATATCACAAAACAGTTGCTAAACTTGTGGATTCTTCGACAACAATAACAATTGAGACATCTGTTTATTGCATTTTCCTACTTTTTTCCATTCACTCTCTCTCTCTCTCTCTTATTTTGCTATTATGCGTGGGAAGCTGTGATAGAGGAGTAGGAAATGGAGGCTGCCTATCATTTGTCACATGCCAAGAGAGCAATAAAACGTTACGGAAAGCAAACATTGCCGGCTGTATGAATCACCATGGCTTTTGTGACGACATCACAACACATGCTGCTGCCGCTGCTGCTGTTGTTGCTGTCGTTGTGGGGGGCGCATAATATTTTGTTTAAGGTTATCTGTCGTCGGGGGCGCTCAACTCGCATTTGCTAAACTCATTGGCATGTCGCCAAAAATGTCGACGCCATATCCAGAGCCGCGTTTGCCCATTTGATTATATTAGTCATGCTTACAAAAAAAGCCATATGACGCTCGGGCAAACCAGTTAAGCCACCCTACCCTGTCCCTATCGCACAAGTTCCCCAAACTACCCAAGTAAAAAGCCAAAAACTCACACATATAAACACACACATAGCAGAGTCTTAGCTTTTACTATAGAACGTCAGTCGACCCTTATTTTATGAAACTACAACGAAAATTTCCACGCTTCGTAGACAAAAGCGGCTGGCAGAGGCGGTAAGAAGCTGCCGCCCTACGGCGCAGATAACGGCAGGCCAAACAAAAAGCTTTTCATTCATCAAAAATAATCAGGCGAGGAGGGAGTGCAAGCGGGGCCAAGGCTCTAAGTGTGTGTGTCTGTGTGTGTGTGTGCGAACGCGTGTGAAAGTCAGTGTAGAGTCTGCGCTGCGCAAAATATCAAGAACTCAATGTGTGTGTGTGTGCTATTTTTCGCTTACTTTATCGGAACATGACTATTTTGGATAGCCTCCCCCAAGTTACCACTTTTAGCGAACAGTCAACTTGACGAAGCTTCTCTTTCTATTCACGGTTTGTGCTTCTGCTTCTGCTGCTGTTGCCGTTCATGTCGCTATTTCTATTTCTGTTCAGCTTGTGTCGTTGTCGCGCTGTCTTCAATTGCTGCTGCTGCTGCTGCTAGGGATTCATTCATGAAATTTGACAGTCTGACGTAGGGAAACAAACAAAGCCATTAAGCTTTTTATTTTAATTGGCCCGACGTTGTTGGCTATTTTTAGTCAGCGACAGCACGAAATCCAATTTGCAACTTATGATATACCATTGTTGTTTAATCTTTCGCTGCGAAACAATTAATATATATATATTTTATGCACACAACTTGACTTATTGCCAATGTTGCTTGACTTTAATTAGTATTAAATAAATATAAATTTGTTAAAAAAAAAACAAAATAGTTGTTAAAACTGAATAATGATAATAATAGGTTTTACAAATTTCGCAATTAAAAGGATCTTCAGCGGCACGCAGTCGAACTTCTCTGTCCCTCATGCGCTTGCCCTTTCCCTTCGTTTGCGCCTCTCTCTCGCTCTCGCTCACTTTCCCTCTCTGGCAACAGCTGTATGCCGAAGCTTTCGTCAAGTTATAGGCGAAAGCTCGTTGCGAATGCAATCCACATGGTAACAACATCCTTGAACAAAAGGATATGCGCGTGCTTTTGTGACCAGTACGCGACGTTAACTCATGGCATACACACACGGCAGCGGCAAAAACCGAGCGCGCACACCCAATACACACACAGACACTCAAACAGAAACAGACACACGCATACATACATACGTACAAGAAACTCACTCACGCACGCACACGCATACAGAGTGAAACAGAGTGTATTCGTATGTACATATTAAACAAAAATTAAAGCGCCAATTGCAAATGGCAATGAAGAATTTGCAATGAGAATCTGAAAATTGCAATTAATTGCAAGCGTTGGAATAAGAAAGGAATACGAAGCGAATCGCTGGTGAAAAGTGCAAGTGAAAAGTGCCTATAAGAAGCAGAAATTCACACACAAATACGCGCACACGCATACGCAAACAACACACACACACTCACTCACGCACACAAAGAGAACGTCATATGCCAGAGGCAGGCTGTCGCTTGGCAGGCACATTGACAGCAACAGCAACAAAGGAAGCACAAGGAGCAGCAGCAGCAACGAGCAGCAACGGGAGTATAAAGCATTTTGTGTATCCTATTTTGTGTGTGAGCGAGCGCGTGTCCATGTCCGTGTCCGTGCCCGTGTCCTTAGCCACAGCAGTAGCAATAGCAAACAGCAACAGCAACAACAACAACAGCAATTACGGCGGATAGTTGCTATAATGATAGATTTCAAAACAAAATTGAGCAAATTATCGTATAAAACGTGCCCCGGTTGGAAAATCTAAAAATAACACAACGACACATTCATAGCCAGCGTCTAATGCGCCATTGAAATCGTCGTCGTCGTGGTCGTCGTAGTCGCAGTCGTCCTCGTTGTCGAATTTCGGTGTCTGTTTCGGTGTCGAAGGCGATAACAAAATCCAAGTGCCGCCTGCGTTGGGCCCCCACACAAGCAAAAAAAAAACCAACTGACTTTAAATTATGCATGCACATTGATTTTCTGACGCGTCGTCATCGCCGTCGTCGTCGTTGTCGTTGTCATTTTCGTTTTCCTCCTCATCGCTGTCAACATCATTATCAGCAACAACAACAACAGTAGCAGCAGCAGCAGCAGCAACATTAGTAGGAACAACAACAATACCAATAACAACAACAAACAACAACAGCCTCTGCCTATTGGCAATCTCATAAAGTCATTTCTCGTCCTACGTCCTGCCTGCGACGCATGTTATCAGCGGAACTGACGTCGTCGGCGTTGTTGAATGCGAGTTATCAGCGCACCAACGGCCTAACAAAAGGTAAGCATACACATACGCATACGCATACGCATAAGAGCAGCACTTACGAGCCACAAAATATTATGCATACGCACAGTATGGCCGTCGGGGCGTATGTGTAATATTTGTAGTCGAAAAGTATCGAGAGATACGTCGTGTATCTTGATGATATTAATGAATGGCAAGGACTATTCAATGCACGTTTTGCGAGTAAAGCAAGTAAAAAGCTTTAACTAGTATTGAAAAATGTAGATATACCTTTACTTCAATTTATTTGTAACATCAACAATCAAGTTCGAAGTCAACTTTTCCCAAACAATGCTGTAACTAATTTCTGTACTAAAATATATTGGTTAAATGATTAATTGCTGTGTTTTTGTTAGGTTAATTCTATGCATCACTGAGCTCCGACAGGTAATTAGGACAAATCGATTCGGCAATGATTTCCAGCTGACGTATATTGATAGAAATGAAATCCTCTCGACTCGCTAGAACTGCGTATTTCGAGCAGAGATTATTATCTGCTGCTTTACGAGTATTGATCATTTGCAGCTCGTATACATAGTTCTGGTTGTGCTGGAAAAAGGTCAGCGTATTTAATTAAAATGTCATAAAATACATTTACAGCTCATTTGACACGCTTATTAACACCCGCACATGCACTCATTAACACTCATTCAGACCCACGCTCTTTCTCTCTCTCGCACTTTGTGCTATCCTCCCACTTACTGCATTTGCTGCGTCATTGTTGCCATTATATTTGCTTTTAATCTGATTTCAATTATAATTGCATTTTATAGCGCTAATGCGATTTGGCGTCCGCTCACTCACTGACTACTACTGCAACTGCACATCCTCATTCCTTCCTTGCCGCTTTGACCTCAGCTTGCAAGTCAAGTTCCACGTAATTCTTGTGCCTCCTTTTAATGCAATTTACTTGGCTGACAAGTTCTTAGAAACGCAGGCAGCCAGGCAGGCAGCCGAGGAGCAGCAGTGGTGGTAACAACAACGGTAACGGTAACTGGTACCGGAAATACAGTTATAAAATGTCAACAACAATGCAAACTCATGCCATGCAGTTTTACATTTCCGGTATGCAAGTTGCCCAATGACGGCGTTGACAAGAATTTTCCATAATCGTGTGTGTGTTAATATGTGTGTGTGGGTTTTGCTGACGTTGCTGTAACGATTTTACGACTTGATGTCATGCATTCACCAGCAACAACAACAGCAACACCAACACCAACAACAGTAACAAGAGCGACCACAGTAAGAACAATAATAATACTCATGGAAACTAACCACAACACCCACACACAACATGCAATATTGGAGGGGTCGCAGTTTTTCAGTTTATGGTTCCCTATTAAGCCAAACCAAATTGCATTAATTATACAAATTGTTGGCACATTATAAATAACCATGCAGTTTGCATATGGCGCACGAGTATTGTTTGCCAATGCAAACTATTCGCCACTTGCTCGATGCCACTTTTTATGGACTTTAAATGAATCGCTGTTGGGTTCATAAAAACCACGCACAAACCTTTTGGGCTATAAACAATCGAGTTCATAAAGAAATAAAATGTAATGTGAATACAATGAAGAGAATTATACTTTACAGAGGATAATAGCAAAATGATTGCATTGCCTTTGTACGGCGATTGTATTTGAGATTGATATTTGGAGCTAGATAAATGTAGCTTAATACATACAGAAATATTGCTAAAAATTTATTGTAATACAGCACGAAATCTTTAATTTAGTATTAGTAAAGTTTGGTATATATAGAGCAACAGTAAAAGTTTGTTATTCTATATTTAAAACCGTCAATTAAAATCTTAGTCTTAAGACAACCAACTAAAAGCAATGAAAGCCAAGCACTAAAACACTTCCTACATCTGACTTTTTCTCACCTGCAGATGAGGCTTGCCTGTCAACGACATTTGGAAAGTGCAGAGCAACAACCGAAGCAGCAGCAGCAGCAACCGCAGCGGCAACAACAACACCAACGACATCATCCTTGGCAGCAGCAACAATGACCAAGCAATTGACAACAACAACTGCAACAAATGCGGCGTCTAGCATAACACAAGCGGCAAATTTGGCGCCCACGGTTATCTCGCCGACAACAACCGTGGCAACACCAACCATAGCTGCCGCATCGACAACAGCAACAATAACGGAGGGAGCACTGACTGCAACAATAACAACAACAACAAGCACAGAAATAACAAAAACACAGTCTCAAGCACAGCCAACAATAGCAACAAAGACCACAAGTGCAACAAAAGCAGCATCAACAACATCAACAACAACAACCGCATCTGCATCTGCATCTGCCTCGGCATCGGCGTCGGCATCAAGTGATGCTAGCGGCCGTTCAGCGGCTTTGGAACGTGCTTACGTCCACGATGTGTACGAGCATTGCGAGGAGCCAACGCGACCGCCGCGTCCCCGAGTGGCACAGTTTCTGGGCAACTTGGAGCCCGGGTCGGTGGTCTGCGACGTGGGTTGCGGCAGTGGGCGTTATCTTACACAGTGTAATCCCGCTATATGCACCATTGGCATAGATCGTTGCTATCGCTTGAGCAAGGCGGCCCATGAGAAGGGCGGCGAGGTGAGTAAATGTCATGAACGCAATGAAATTGTAATTGATGTCAGCAAATTACTCACTCTGGACAGGTGTGTCGGTATTAGGGGTATGTGGTTGCCCACAAACACACACACACACACACACACACACATATTTCTTGGAAAGCCCGCAATTGTTCATTGCTCTCTCACTCTTTCTATTGCTCTATCTCTCTTTCTCTGCTCTTTGCTTTCCTTTTCCGTTGCTGCATTGCTTGGCCATACAATTGACCCATTTTGCCTCAACGAGCAAACACAGTTGCCGTATTCAAATATTGGCCAGAGCCCAGTGCTCTAGTTGCCCAAGTTACTCGAGTGCTTCAGCTCCAGCAGCAACAGCAGCAGCAGCAGCAGCAGCAGCAGCTGCCCCGGACATGACTCCCCATCCCCCAGTGGCCCCGTTGCCATTATTGCAACGCATAAATTATGCTTATCATTGAAATTATTTGCACATGTTCTCTGTTATTGCCAGCGTTGAGCTTTAATGCCCACATAATTGCAATGGCCAACAATGGAGCCATAAAATGAGCAACGTTTTGGTCATTAGAGAGCACTGTAATAAACTGCAGCCGTCGCTGCTGCAACTGCGAATTGCATTCAGCTTGTCGCTTGAATCGATACTCTCGGTCACAGTCTGGGGAATTGGCTTAACTGACACAACTTTCTTGGCAAGCGTCAAAATTAATTTAAGATTTGTTTTTCAGCTCAATATCAATAGTTAAAATCTTATAAGCTTTATTTGCTCAAGTTTTGCACAAAAACATTGTAATTAATTTGGTTGACTGTAGTAAAATGAAATTAATGAAAGAAAGTTG
This sequence comes from Drosophila niveifrons, assembly GCA_035046325.1. Lineage (NCBI taxonomy): Eukaryota > Metazoa > Arthropoda > Insecta > Diptera > Drosophilidae > Drosophila > Drosophila niveifrons. The sequence continues at coordinate 9,775,307 of JAWNOC010000046.1, read as the reverse complement.
CGTTAACTATTTTCCTCTCATAAATCTAAAGTTGTAAGTTTACAACGAAGTCAACTTTTAAGTAATATGCAATGTATTTATGTTGTTTCATTTTACTGTTATTGTTATTGTTTTGGAGCCACCCAACATTTACTTTTATTTATTACGGCGAACAATAAATTGTGCTCTCCAGTTGCTCCCAGAAGTATGCAATACTTTTTGCAATAATCTATTACAAACGCTTCGTTTCGTTTCGCTTCGCTTTGCTTATTTATGGTGCCATTTCCAGGCAAGAAATGCCATTTTCTAAGAACTGCATAGCATATTCCTTATTCCTCAGCCACCATAGCACCTTATTCACAGTTCTATGTCCTCCGCCTTTCCGCCCTAGGCTCAGTTGCAGGCAACTAGGCTCAGTTGTGGCATTGCGTGGGATTGAACTTCGCATGTAATGACGGCGAGGACGCCAGCGAGGACAACGACGACGACGACGACGACGACGACGACTTAGTTGCCTGTTGGCTTGGCACAATGGCATTGCAAATGGTTTGCTAGGGTTGCCAGGGTTACCAAAGCTGGTTACATGCCACACGTTGCAAAGTGCTTTCATTTATTTAATAACCGGCCCCATTATCATTATCTTGGCTGGACAAGTAATGCAATGTGTCTATGATTGCCTGATTGTTACAATTGCCGAGTCCTTGACATTTTAATGGATGCCATTAATAACAATTACATGCGTTTTATTTGCAATTCTTGTTTGATATTATGGATAAACCAATCGAACCAAAAGACAATTCCATTAGTAGCACTTTAAAGTTATTAGATTCAATCCAAAGTTTTGGAAAACGAAAAAGCCAGAGATTGCATTTTGAAATATTTCATTTAAATATGATATGATTTTACCAGATTGCCAGCTTGTAGCAGCAAAAGTTTTTCGCCCCAAAATTTATTCAATTTAATGCATCTCAAAGTATGTCAAATTTGACTTTACTTAATTCTGATGACATGCAATATGTGTGCGCTAGCATTAAGTAAACTCAAATGCAGAAAATTCAGAAACGCACAAGTGAGTCACGTGACTTGCAAGCGAATGCACTTTGCTGTATGTGAGAATACAACAAGAACAACAACAACAACAACATCAACAACGGCAGAGAAAACACGCAAAATATATACAACAAGTTTTGTGGAAAACCAATTTAAGTTTTGCTTCAAACTGTTGTATCTGCTCTCTGCTGATGGAAACTTTCAGAGTATGTGGGCTGGCAACTTTGATTTCTCAACTCGTGCATGGCCTGATTTACAATAATTTTGTAAAGCAATAAACTGCCAAGTGGGACACACTGACTATGCAGCAGACATTAAGCCTGGCCGCAAAACCAAAATAACATGCACACAACCTGCAGGCGAGAGCTCATAAATTGCTTCCCTACGAAATGACGCATAAAAAAAAGAAAGAAAGAAAACGAAATATAAAAAACGGCATTTCAAATGCAAAAGCAAAGCGAGCCCAGCTGGATTCGCTGCTCTTCAGAGTGAAATCTTTCAGCTGGTCGTGCGCCAGATGAGTGCTTTCAACTAGACAGACAGACAGAGAGAAAGAACTGCAGAACTTTCGCCTTATTTTACCTGTTTGCTTGTGGTTCGTTTAAGCGCCATTTAAATAAGCTGCAGGCCAAGAAGGCCAACACAAAAGTGCATACATAAGTGCACACTACATACATAAGTATATTTTCAGTCACTGTGTGTGTGCTCAGTTTTTTTTTTTTTTTTTTATTTTGTTGCATTCTTTCGGTCCGTCAGTTTGCCTTTGCTGTGCAGAGCTGTGCTTTGGCCTCATTAGTGTGCACCGTGGCGTATGCGTAACATGTTCCACCTGACACTCGCGCAGCGACAACAACAACGACGAAGCGCTTGCATTGAAAACCTGTCAACATAAATTTCTAAAGCGTAATGTGACCGACCAGTGTGACATTACACACCCACAAAGCGAATTTATGTATGTATGTATGTATGTATGCGATGCACAGAAGAAAAATGGCAACTGCTATAAATACAGTTTGTAAAGAGCATAGAGAAAATGTGAACATGTTCACCATTCATCCGCCATCCATAGCAAACAAATACTGTCGGGGGTTGACGGGGGGTATAGCAAAAAACTAGACAACTTGAATGCTGTTTGAATAAAGAACTAAAACCCAAAGCGAGTGTGATGCATTTTTTATGCTGCTGCGTTTTATATAAATGCAAATGTCTGCATGCTTCGCTCGCATGCTCCTAAGTAGACAGTATAGTTTTTTATGACCTGCTTTCTGTTCTCTGCACGGCGCTCAACTTGCCCCGTGCTGAATGCCAATCAGGAAAAGTTTAAAGAGTCCATAACACAGTTTTGCTTATATTTCAAATAAATGCAAATAAAAGGAACACTTTAAATGAATGCGGTAATAAATCAAACATTGATGGAAGTTTTTATTAAAATGTGATTTACGATTGAGGTCAACTTATTGCTGTCAAAAATTATAATGACATCAGCTTCAACCGTGCAACTGACAACTCATTTAATTTGCTTTCCAAGGGTTGCGGCAATTGTCAAGTGTGCGCCCAAACACTTATCTTAATTGATATTTTGTGGTACACAAAAAGAAAAGCAGTTTTACTCTGGCTTGACTTGCGACGTCTGTTGCATAGGCCCTTCAGCTGACATTGCCAACCAAGCATTGCACCTGGACAGCAGCTCAGCGTGCTGAGGAGGAAAACGAAAATGAATGAGAGAAAACAGCAGAAGAATTTCTGTTTTTTTTTTTATTTGGTGGGTCAAGGTTGTAAATTTTGCAGTTGCACAAACACACACACACAATCACACACCTACACTAAGCTATCAGCATTATTGCAACGAGCAATTTATATTTGTCGAACGTGTAAAAAAATATATTTTATTTTATGGTTATCTGCACTATTATGTTTTTCAAATGATGAGAAATATTTTTGCAAAATATAGCCCCATAGAGAATGAAAACCGCAAAACGCAATCTTCCTTCCTTTCGTCCCGTGGGATTTTTATTAACTGCCAGAGAATGCAATTGAAAGTCGTTTATGTGAACATTTAAAATGTGACTGGAAATGATTGAGCAGCGATAGAAGTACGTGTTGTAGGAAATGCCAATCCTATTACACTTTACCACCCACACTCACATAGAATGTGTGTAGTTGAAGAGTTTTGTTTATTTCCTTTTTGTGTGGCTTAAATAAAACTATCAGCACTGGCCGTGACATGAAAATGAATATAAATGACGCACATATAACAGCAACGCAAACAGCAGCAACAACATGCTAACAACTTACACAAACACCCTCACATCAGGAAGAGTACACCGCAGCGTTAGGTAAGGTCAGTAGTGCTGGCCCACATTTAAACTAAAATAAAAAGAACCAGTCATCAACTTTTTCAATTGGAATAAACCAAAACAAGAGCTGAACTATCAGTGAGTGTGTACCTCACACTTCACAGTGGCAAATTGAGTAAACCAACTGCCAATTTTCAGCAGGCAAACGCGTTAACCAAATACCAAATTGTTGCTACTGCCATCAACAGCGACAACGACAACGACAACGAGGAGTCCTTATTCTAGCTCCTGTCAAACTGCTTTCAACGCCCTCTGCTCCACTTTTGCTGCACACGCACGAAAATTAAATTAAATTTCAATTTGAAAATCATTTACTGTCGCATTATATTAAAAGCTATCCATTTATATAGCGTAAAAACTGCAATTAAAATCAATTGACTTAAAAGATTCAATAACGTAAATTCTTTACACTTTTTGTTCACATGTGAAACAACAACAAACAAAACCCCGGCTGAAGATAAATATTTTAATGTTATTGATTTAATGGGGCAACGATTAAATTTAAATGGGCTTTTACACGAAATGCTATATTAATTACAACATTGTGGCAAGTGTCGCCGTTCTATAAATACCTCGAGCAATCAATAATCGTAATACCCAATGGTTTGTTGTTGTTATAGGTCAAGTAAAAGGAAAGTTTTCTGTCCATATAGGAAGCTTAAAAGGGAAAGAGTATATTCTCGGAAACTATATGTAATATCCCAGAGACAGTAAAAATAAAAATAAAAATGTTATTTACCGCATCGCATTGCGACCAAAGAATTCATGCTTCTTAGCAACTAAATTGTGTAATATATTATTTGCTTATGCTTTAATTTGACGTTCCACTCGTTGAGCTCTTGGCAAGGAGTATTAACAAAAACGCCACAATAAAATTACGGTTGCTTCTCTGGCATTTCACTGGTTGGTTACTTAACCATGACTTCTTACCCCAATGCGTTGCAAAAGCGTGTTTGCTGCAGCTTGCACAATTTTTATTGCATACTTTGCGGGTTGCTCTAGAAGTTTGCAAAGCTGAGAATGGGGTTTGTATTACTTAAGGGATCTGCAGCGACATCACTGCGAAAATGTGCGTGGGCTTCTGACAGTGTCTGTGTCTGTGTGTGTGTTCTGCTTTGACGTGGGCGCCTTTTGGGTTATTTAATTGGCTCGCTGCAACTGCAGTTCGTTATTTATAGCACAGCATATTTCCCTTGTGCATTCACTTAATCATAATCATGTTATGCTCTTTTTGGCCCACAGGTGGCGCTGTGCGACAATCTGGAGCTGCCCTTTCGTGACGATAGCTTCGATGCGGTTCTCTCGTTGGCCGTGGTGCATCACTTTGCCACCACCGAGCGTCGCGTGCGTGCTCTCAGGGAACTGGCGCGTATCCTACGCATTGGCGGCCGTGTGGTTATCACTGTGTGGGCACTGGAGCAGCGACATCGACGTTTCGAGTCGCAGGACGTCCTCATACCCTGGCAGCCGCCCAAGAATCGCACTTACTCCTACTCCTATTCCGACGAGGATGACGATGACTATTTGCCGCCCTATCACGCCTACACGGAGGACTCGACCAACTCCAGTCGGTCGGCGGGCGATGGCGACAGCTCGAGTCTAAGCTCATCCTCACCGGGCGAGTCCTGCTATAGCTTTGTTCGTCGTGCATTACAAGTAAGTTATTAATAAACATTTGCGCCTCTTCAAAGTAAGCTACAACACTTTGGCGATTACAGAAACTTGCTGGTGGCCGTCGTCATGCTTGGTTCCTGGATTCGTGGGCATCCAAGGAGACGCGCAACGATAGCAGTTTGGACTATGAGGACGCCAAGGATCTGCCCATTGAGCTGCGGCGTCTCGAAGACTTTGAAGACTTTCCCGATCCGCCGCTGTCTGCAGGTTTGAAATCTCGCAGTCTCGGCAGCATTCTGCAAACGCCGCCGCGTCAAATTGTACGTTCTCGCTCCAGTGTGCCGAGTCTCGGTGGTCCGCTTGTGCCCTGCGAGACAAAAGCCAGCGCATCAGCTGCTCTCTTGCTGAATGCACCCGAGGCGCAACTCAATGGCCGGCACTCGCCGACGCCCACAAGCACAGGCAGTGCAGGCAGCACGCTCAGCCGGCGTCCCAAGCTGATTAAGCAGAAGCAGTCGCTATGCGATGACGACAACAGCAGCAGCATCCAAGAGCCACCAAGTGTGCCCACCACAAATGCCAACGCCTCGTTTCAAATGCTCAGCAGCTACAACAGCGCTAGCGGCGCCGTAAGCAGCAGTCTCTACACACACAACAGCCCACAGCCAGGCTCCTCGACAGCATCGCCACCAACTGGCATCGAAGCGAGCGAATCTCCTGCGGCGCCTAACACGAACTTAAGCGGCTCGCTGCGCAAACAGAGCTCGCTAAACGAAGAGCTGATGGCGGGCAATCGACTGCGGGAAAAGGAACGCGTACGTAAACGCATCCAGAAACAGACCTCACTCAATGAGGCCTTTCTCTGTCGCTCGGCATTGTTCTCCAAGCGACTGCAGATGATACGCGATGGCTTCACCACGAAAATCAAGAGCTCCACGGGCAGTCTGGAGCGTGTGACCAAAACGGGCATCACCAAGCTCATGCAGAATATCAAGAATGCTCCAGCAACCCAAGGACAACCCGCGACGCCACAGCAGCAACAACAGCAACATCAGCAGGGGAACAACAACAACAAGCAGCAGCAGCAGTTAGCATCACCCGCGTCACACACACAACCGCATCAGCATTACCATCATCATCATCATCTGTCCAGCAATGCGGGCAGCTTGTTTCCCGCCCATCTGCTGTTGTCCAGCACATCGAGTGGTCCCGTGAGCTACTGCAGCATTGTCGACTGCAGTGCGGCCAATATTTGCCAATGCAGCGCCTATCAGCAGGAGTGCGTTGCCTGTGCCGACAGCGAGCAGGGCAATGCACGTCGACACTCGCGGGAATCGGGCTCGGACTCATCGAAGGACAGCAGCCTACAATCGGACACTAGCATTGAGTCGGAAGATAGTTTCGCCTCGGTCATCTTCATTCCCAAGCCTGAGCAGCATCAGCAGCAACTCAACTATCAGCAACAGCATCAAAACTCCAGCTCCAGCAACTCCAGTTCGAGCAATGGCGCTGCTGCTGCCCAAGCGGCACTTGCGGCCGGTGCCACGGCAACGATAGCAGCAAACAATACCACAACAGCCACGGTGCGATTGCTGCCCACGAATTCAGTGCCAACCTCACCGCTTATCATGCCCTGTCCGCCGACGCCCGCCCACTCGCCAGCCGCTATTCAGGGCACCGTGACGTCGCCGCCACAGTCGACGGCAGCTGTGACGGCTGCGATGGCCATGTTGACGCCAGCAGCGAAGCCAGCGCGTTTCAGTTTTGACGAGGCACACATTAAGGAGCAGCGGGAGCAACAGCAGCCAACAGCAGCAACACTAGCTGCAACAACAACTGCAGCAGTTGCAGCAACCACATCAACAACAGCAACAAGAACAGCAGCAGCTACAACAACAGCAACTCCTACAGCAGCTGCCATAACCGTTGTCACAACACCAGCTCCCATGGCTGCTCACAAGATCACGCGCCAAACAATACGCGAGATGCCGCCCATACCCAAGTTCCGCAAGCAACAGTCGCTGCAACTGCAACGTCCCAGCTTTCCGATTGTGCGACGCGCCTCGGGCTCCGGCATGGCGGGCAGCAGCTCCAAGCTGCTCTCGCTGGAACTGTTTAATCCGGCCACCGATGATCTGGACAGCGACTCCAGTGAGCCCTCCTCCCCGGACTCCATTGACAGCGTCATCAGCGCACCGCGCTCGGCTCAGCTGCTCTCGGCGCCCAGTACTGAGGCAGGCGGCAAGTCTAGCGATGAATCGGACACGGCGCTGGCGCAATTCCGCGGCGAGCTGCACATCAACAATGCCACAACCAACGGCAATGACATCATACTCAACGCGGACAGTGCGCCTTTGTTGCCGGAGAAGCGTGAAACGAGTCAGGCACAACGGCCACTGGATTGCAATGAGTTTGCCGAAAAGTTGACGGCGCAACTGCAACGTGAACTGGATGACAAATGCAATCGAGCCGAATGCCGTAGTTTGGATGGCATTGGTGACATTGGTGAGTTTCTCAACGGTGGCCGAAGCTCTAAGAAGCGTTCGAATGGGGATTTGAGTGCATTGCGCGACGAGCTGCGAGAACGTCGCCTTATGCTCGCCAATCTGTCCACGCAACACAGTCTACAGCAATCGCCGGTGTCATCTTCAACTTCATCGCTGTCCTCACAGACGCGCAGCTTTACCATACACGAGGAGCAAGAGGGCGAGGAGGAAGATGAGGAGAATGAGCGCAGCTACACTCTGGGCATCTACGAGCACTGCAAGGTGTCCAAGTTCAACTACAAGCGCAATCGCCACTACAATCTCAATGCCGAGACAGCGTATCTGCTGCAGGAGGATGGCGACAGCGATCAACGCGATGATGATGATCGTAAGTACAATGAAATATTACTTAGCCACAGCCTTAATTGATGATACCCTTTTGTGGCAGACATACGGGAAGAAGATGAGGATGCCGAGGCGCTGGAGGCACGTGGCGGAGATCAGCTCGGCGCTGGCATGCATGAGTATGGCCAGCGACGGCGAAACTTTGGTTCCATCAAGTCCATGACATCCAGCGGATCTAGTTCGACGGAAACGGTGTCGACCACATCGCAGCCACCGCAATCACTGCAGCAGCGCGCCTCCATCGAGTCCTTGGAGCACTCGAATAGCTCAACCGCCTCGCTGGATAGCCCCTCACAAGGTGGTGGGGCTACCACACATCATCGTTTCTATCACGTCTTTCGCGAGGGTGAATTGGATGCACTGATCAATCACCATGTGGCCAGTTTGCATATTGTTAGCTCGTACTACGAGCGTGCGAGTTGGTGTGTTGTAGCCGAGAAGGTGCAGGTGTGGACGATTTAAGTTAAGAACCTATGATCTATACTACTTATTTTAAGCAAATTAAGAACAAATATTGCAAAAAAAAAAACATTGGAAAACAAAAACCCAATAAGTCTCTGAAGCCCCCAAAGGAATTGTTAAATTTAGTCTTTATTACTAGTTGAGAGAAACAAGAAGGAGAAGAAAAGAACAAAAGAAACGCAAAATTCTAGCACTAAACTTAAGTAATCGTAAATTAACGACTCTTGCTTAGGGTTGCCAGGCCTGCTCAACGGCAGGGCTGCCGCACTGCATTGAAATTCAATTTCAAGTAAACCGTTTAGTTATTAAGCGCAAATCGATGACGCAAACGAAACAACGCAAAATTAATATTACAACAATCTATTTACAACGACTATCATCTTTGATTTTAATCAGCTTTCAAACTTGTTTAATATTATTACTTTCTATTATTCTAATTTTAACTCAAGCTCATATAATACGTCCATTTGCAACGTGACATACAAATACACAAAAATAATATTGTTATAGAAAAAAACTAATTAAGAAGTTGAAATGAAAATTGCTTTAACTGAATCAGATAGAAAAATGCTAAAAATCATATCTAGTGACATCTATAGTATACCAAAGCTTTATACACACAAAACAAAAAAGAAAAGAAATTATAAACAAAATGCCATCTAGCTAACAAGAATTCATTACAAATAATACGAGAGCAAATCAATACGTAAGTTTTTGAATATCAATAATTGCATTTAAAACGATATAAGAGAAATGCAATGCAAGAGTAATCAAAAGGAACAATTTGCAAAACCTCCAAACATTTTGCGTACCTGTTCTCAAGCTCACAACAATAATTGTATAACAATTTCAATAATTTTGTAATATTCGTAACTTGATATTTGATATATTGCACTTATTTGTTTCCCCTAAATAAGAAATACAAAAACAAAAACGAAACACTTCCCAAACGGCCAACAATTCCAAAACACAAGTAAGCATAATTCTATGTTAATACTATTTTTTTCACCTAAGGCGATGTTATTTCAAAAATAACGCAAGTTTTCAATAAATACATATATTGCGACTGTACATGTGTTTTTTAGATAGCTAAACTAAACTTTATACCGTACAATATTAGAAAATGAAATGTTGAAATGAACTTATTAAAAGGCAACTTCAGAACACAATGAAATCGATTTGTAACTTCGTATATACGCTCGACATGCTGAATATGTATTTACGAAATGTTATATATGGAATACATAATTAAAATTATGTAATTTGAAAATACGTATTATGTATTTGCACAACCCACACAGAGATTGACACAACAGCTGCAACAAGTAACATACACTACCAGACAAATTCAATAACTTAAAAAAAAAAAACATTTGTTATGCATAAAAGAGATACATTAAATAAACTAAAAATACCAATACTTACAAAATTTAAATCAAATTTGTTTTTAAATCCAAATGGGGGCTTGGCAGCACTTTCCATGAGTGGCAGCACTGTTGAGCACTGTTAAATTACTGGTAGCACTAAACCACTTCTTTTCTCTTATCGATAAATTGAATTGGAAAGCCACACGGTGTGACCGTTTCAAGTGCAGTGTATTAATTTTGAAATTAAATTAAAAAAATAACGGAAATGTTATTATTTCACAAATGAGATATAATATTACACAAATTATAGTATTCTTATCAATTTGGAATGTGCACTTTCGAAAAAGTCAACCGAAACACCACCCGAAGCAGTGTAGCTCCCGTATACTCTCGCGTAGTTGTAATAACAGGAATGCTCTAAATTGCATATTCCTGATTTAAAAGTCAAAAGCAAAATGACATTTGCAACAATGGCAGATTTACATACATTATAAGTATCATAATTGTTGTTATCAATTGGAAACCTTTCACTTTGTTATTTCACGACATTTGCAATTAGCCGGCACACAACTAAATTCTGACAGGAAGCATCTTGCTCTCGATTATAAAACTATCGATACATTTTCGTAATGATATCAAAACAGATTCATGGTTGTTAAATAAGAGATTTCGTATTGCGCAGGTCTTGCATTTGGCGCGTGACGTCACATTTCAAAATGATGTCATTGGTAAAGCGTATAAAACTCGCTAAAAATTAATTAACTATACTACTTAATATTCGATTTAAATTATTTCTGACCATTTTATATATGCAAGTTTTACATTAAAAAACAAAACACAATGCAAACTTATGAATGTCGTTAAATGTGACGTCATGCGCAATGAGACCCAATTGTTGCGCACTCCCTCGAAACCTGTGTTCCTCACAATCGTTCTGCATTCACGCACACACAAGAAACCTCAGCCATCGTTTTGACAGCAACATTACAAAACTTTGTAGTTTTTTATTAAAAATGCAGTGAAAAAAACGTTCAAAATATCTTAAATAACTGCACAATGGCTACTCAAAAGCCTGGAGAATGGGCGACAGGTCTGCTCGCAAGATTTGAGGATCAGGTACGTGTTTTACAAGCCTTTCAATATGCTGTGTCGCAGCGCTTTGCGTAAAGTGAAAAAATGTACCTGCTGCTGGTGTTGTTTTGGTGTGGGTGGGTGCTGCTTTAAACGGGGGTCTTTGGTGGCTGTGGGGCCGGTGACAACTTCATGAATGAACTGAAGAGCAGAATCGCCGTTGCGATGTTACGAAGCACTCACTCTCTTGCAGTTCTCCCGGTTATTATTTACGTTACTTTTATGAGTAAATTATTTCTGCTCCACCATTTACAAAAATATATATATGTGTGTATATTTAGCATTTCAATCCAAATCAGAAGTAATCAAATTAATGTGTTTTATCCCCAGCTGCCAAACAAAATCGGTGCCTATGGAACGCAGGCGCGCATGAGCCAGGACCAGTTGGTGGCATGTCTCATACACATCTCGCGCTACCGCTTCTCGCTGGTCATTTCCGGCTTGACCAAGATGTTGCAGCGCGTCAACGAGGCGGTAAGCTATTTTGCTTTAATAAACTTTATTGTTTAATTCATTTATTTGCTTTTAAAGGCGCTGCAAAATCGACATGAACCAGAACGATGTTATTTCGAATCTCTGGTCATTATATTGACCACCTTGGAACGATGTCTCACCAATCAAACTAAGGATACTGCACGTTTCGAAGAGGCCATGAATGTCAAATTGTTGCTTCGCGAAATTTCACAATTTGTGGATGTGCAAAGCGACAACAATCCAAATGCTGCTCAATTGAAAGCGCTTGCCTCGAAAGTGCTCTTTGCATTATCTCAAAATCACTTCTCCGCCGTATTCAATCGAATCTCAGCACGCATACAGGAGTTGACATCGTGCTCCGAAGAGAACCCCGATTACAACGACATTGAATTAATACAGCATATTGATATGGACATGATCAAATTAACCAAGTTGTTGCAAGGTAAGAATATACAATAGAAGGAAATTTTTAAGTTGTACATTTCTTTTCGTTTGCAGAAACTATTACTAAATTTCGCTCAAAACGCGCACCGCCGCTAATTTTACTTTACTCGCTGGAGAAAGCCATTTGGAACTGGATCGAGTATCATCCACAAGAGTTTCAGGACTTGCAGCGTGGCACAAACCGAGACATATCTACGTGAGCACTACAGATTAGATTCAAATATCCTTTGTACTTGTTACTAAGCAAAACTATTTTCTTACAGTTGTTGGGAACCCCTTCTGGACTTTGTGGAGTATTTCAAAACCGAAAATAAGAAAAGCAAAACTTTAGTGTGGCCACTACAAATGCTATTGCTCATATTGAATCCCTCTAGTCTTGAGGCCACTGTCAACGAACTGCAGCAGTCGGAAAAGGAGAAAGAGAAAGAAAAAGTGCCATCAAAGTCAGCATCTTCGACATCGCGTGACAAAGACTTCTCAGCCAGACAATTCATTGAGAGCATTAAACGTGGACTAGGTCCACATTCGCCCTCAAAACAAGTTACTGAGTCGTCAGCTATCGCATGTGTCAAGCTTTGCAAAGCATCCACTTATATCAACATCAATGATTCCAATAATGTGGTCTTCAAATTGGTGCAATACTTCATCAATGATCTCAAGGCGCTGCTTTTTAATCCCGTAAAGCCTTTCTCACGCGGACAAGGTTACAATTTCGCCGACATCGAACTTATGATTGACTGCTGGGTGTCCTGTTTCCGCATCAATCCCCACAATATTGAAGCTCTCAAGGTTTGCCTTAATCTCTCCTCACCGCAAGCCTATCATTTCGTAATTGTATGTTCGCTGCTGCGGTGAGTTTCAATTTGCCAAAAATTATATTTGATACATATGGCAAATTAATCAATTTCTTTTATTACGATAGATTGGCACACATTTACGTGGACTTCCGGCTACAAAACAAGAATCCCTTTCGGATTGTCAATCAGCCGCGTCTTCCCTGGTGGCCACAAACCGATGTAGTCCATTATCGTTCCGCTGAGCTGCGTGCTCTTTTCACGGATACGCTCAACAAGGCAACCCAAGGCTACATTGCTCACACGCCGCTGCGATACATAACGTCACTAACGCTCAAGTCTAAGGACACACAGAAGGGTCTCACGCGTGCCGAAGAGGGACCAGCTCACAAGATGCTGTTGCTACTCCTAGTTCGCCTTATACACGCCGATCCCACTCTTCTATTGAATGTAAGATAATATTTAAGTTATCATCAACATTTATTCATTACTGTTTTATTTGCAGACACAAGGAAAAGTTGCACATGAAGTGCAGAGCTCCACACTAGAACTTATTAATGGTTTAGTCAGTCTGGTGCATCAAACAACTTTACCTGATGTCGCCCAAGAAGCCATGGAGGCATTGCTAGCGTTGCATGCACCCGAAAAAATAGAAGTTTGGAATCCTGAGGCTCCCATTAATACATTTTGGGATGTCAGCTCGCAGGTGTTGTTCTCTATTTCGCAAAAGCTGATACAACATCAGATCGCTAACTATACGGATGTGCTGAAGTGGTTGCGGGAAATACTCATCTGCAGAAATACGTTCCTGCAGCGGCACAAGGACTATGCCCATGTTGGCAGCCAGATTGCCATTTGCAAGCAGGCGCACATTAAAATGGAAGTGGTCTTCTTCATGTACCTATGGAGCGTCGATTTGGATGCAGTGCTAACATCACTTTCCTGCTTTGGTTTACTTTGCGAAGAAGCAGAGATCTGCTGCAGCTCAGATGAATTGACTGTGGGTTTTATTATGCCAAATTATCACATCTACCAGGAACTGGCACAGCTGTCTTCATGTAAGTGAAACCGACTTTAATTCGAGTCAAAAATAATATTTGCCATTTCTATTACAGCTGCCACAGACACACGTATCTGCTTCTTTGATAACAGTCATGGCAATGTGCTGAGTCGCCTAACTTTGCAGAAGCGTATCATGACACTCTTGCGTAAAATCGAGCACTGTGTGCACGGTGTTCAACCCGCCTGGGAAGAAACTTTTCGCAACTGGGAGGTATCCAGCAAGGTGCTTCAAACTTATCCCAAGTTAAAGACAGAGGACGCGCAGGCAGAAATGTTCCATCGAGGCATGGGCAAGCGACGTGCCAGCCACCAAAGCTCTGAACACGATCTGGAGGAGCAAATCAACGAATGGGCTAATATGACATGGTTTCTTCTCGCACTTGGTGGTGTTTGTCTGCAGAAACGTAACAGCAACCGACAGATTTTACTGCAGCAATCGCAAAACAATTCATCAGTGGCATCGCTAGCGCAGGCATCGCTCTATTCAAGCTCAACGAGCTCTGGCCATGGCTCTCTACATCCCAGCACAGTTTCCTTGTCTACGATACCACCAGCGCCTCCCCAAGATGTGAGCTATTGCGCGGTAACACAGTACGTATACACTATATACATTATTTTAATAAGAATATAATTAATACAAAATTTTTCTTGTAGATTTATTGGTCAACTGTTGCGACTGTTGGTGTGCAGCAATGAAAAGCTTGGCCTCAATATACAGAAAAATGTTAAGGAGCTGGTGGGCGAAGAAATGTCTACTCAACTTTATCCCATACTCTTCGATCAGGTCAGAGCCATAGTGGAAAAGTTCTTCGACCAACAGGGCCAGGTCAATGTGAATGTAACGGATATAAATACCCAATTCATCGAACATACCATTTATATAATGAAATCCATACTGGATCCCAAGGCGAGTAAGGATCCAAACAATGACCAGCCATCGCCTTCGGAACATTTGGGCGTTACCAGTATCGAGGGCATGATGTTAGGGATTGTGCGTTACGTGCGTCATTTGGACATGAATGTCTATGCCATAAGAATCAAGACCAAACTATGTCAACTCGTGGAGGTCATGATGAAGCGGCGAGATGATTTAGCCTTCCGCCAGGAGATGAAATTCCGCAACAAGCTTGTTGAATATCTAACTGACTGGGTGATGGGCACATCGCACCAAATAGCACCACCCAGCTCTGCAGATGCCTCAATACTGACCAATACGTCAATAATCTTCCGTGACCTGGATCAAGCTTGCATGGAAGCAGTGGCTGCTTTACTTCGTGGACTACCATTACAGCCGGAGGAATCGGATCGTGGAGATCTTATGGATGCCAAGAGCGCATTGTTTTTGAAGTACTTTACGCTCTTTATGAATCTACTCAACGATTGTATTGATAGCTCTGAGGCGGAAAAAGAGCTGAATAATACACCATTGTTGCCGCCACGACCAAGGATGGCAGCTGGCAAATTGACAGCACTCAGAAATGCCACCATTCAAGCAATGTCTAATCTATTGGGCGCCAACATTGATTCTGGCCTAATGCACTCCATCGATCTGGGCTACAATCCTGATTTACAAACACGCGCCGCTTTTATGGAAGTCCTCACACAAATTCTGCAACAGGGCACAGAGTTTGACACGCTTGCAGAAACGGTGCTGGCGGATCGCTTTGAGCAGCTGGTACAGCTTGTAACAATGATCAGTGATAAGGGAGAGTTGCCCATTGCCATGGCCTTGGCAAACGTGGTGACCACTGCACAAATGGATGAACTTGCTCGTGTGTTAGTCACACTCTTTGATGCTAAGCATTTGCTCTCCCCGCTGCTATGGAATATGTTCTATCGCGAAGTTGAGGTTTCGGACTGCATGCAGACGCTCTTCCGCGGTAATTCCTTGGGCAGTAAAATTATGGCATTCTGCTTTAAGATCTATGGTGCCAGTTATTTGCAAATGCTTCTGGAACCGCTCATTCGACCACTGCTCGATGATCAAGAGGAGACCTGCTTCGAGGTAGATCCCGCAAGACTAGAGCCCACAGAAGACATTGAAGAGCATCGCAACAATTTAATAGCTCTGACACAAAAAGTGTTCGATGCCATTATAAATTCTTCAGATCGTTTTCCGCCCCAGCTGCGTTCTATGTGCCATTGCCTGTATCAGGTGCTTAGCAAACGATTTCCCAATTTGCTACAAAACAACATCGGTGCCGTGGGCACAGTCATCTTTCTACGCTTCATCAATCCGGCTATAGGTAAGTCTTAGTTTTATTTCATATTTATCCTTAATAACATATTTTCCTTTTCTTTTAGTTTCCCCGCAAGAATTAGGAATTGTGGGCAAACAGGTGCCAAGTTCGGCGAAGCGAGGTTTAATGCTAATGTCGAAGATACTGCAGAACATTGCCAACCATGTAGAATTTTCCAAGGAGCAGCACATGCTTTGCTTTAATGACTTTTTGAGAGATCATTTCGAGGCCGGTCGACGCTTCTTCATACAAATTGCTTCCGATTGCGAGACCGTGGATCAAACTTCGCACAGCATGAGCTTTATCTCTGATGCCAATGTGCTAGCACTACATCGTTTGCTGTGGACTCATCAGGAAAAGATTGGTGATTACTTGTCCAGTAGTCGCGATCACAAGGCCGTTGGACGACGACCTTTTGATAAGATGGCCACTCTATTAGCGTACTTGGGTCCACCAGAGCACAAACCCGTGGACTCGCACATGATGTTTAGCTCGTATGCGCGTTGGAGCTCCATTGACATGTCCTCGACCAACTTCGAAGAAATTATGGTCAAGCATCAAATGCATGAAAAGGAGGAATTCAAGACGCTCAAATCCATGAACATATTCTATCAAGCAGGCACCAGCAAATCAGGGTATCCTGTTTTCTATTACATAGCCAGGCGATATAAGTAAGTTAAACTTTTCAATAGTAATGAATATTTGTTAATTTTTGATTTATTTTACAGAATTGGCGAAACTAATGGAGATTTGTTGATTTACCATGTTATTCTTACGCTTAAACCATTCTGTCACTCGCCCTTCGAAGTAGTCATCGACTTTACGCACACCTGCTCCGATAATCGTTTCCGCACCGAATTTCTGCAGAAATGGTTCTATGTGCTACCCACCGTAGCCTATGATAATGTGCATGCGGTTTACATTTACAATTGCAATTCATGGGTACGCGAATATACAAAGTTCCACGATCGCATTTTGGCACCGCTCAAAGGTAATCGAAAGCTTATGTTCCTGGAGTCCCCAAACAAGCTAAGCGATTTTATTGATGCCGAGCAACAAAAGCTGCCAGGCGCCACGCTCTCACTGGACGAGGATCTAAAGGTGTTTAGTAACGCTCTGAAACTTAGCCACAAGGACACTAAAGTCGCCATCAAAGTGGGTCCTACAGCTCTACAAATAACGTCCGCCGAAAAGACCAAAGTATTAGCGCATTCCGTGCTGCTCAATGATGTTTACTACGCCTCAGAAATTGAGGAAGTTTGTTTGGTGGACGATAACCAATTCACTTTATCCATAACCAACGAAAGTGGCCAGTTGAGTTTCATTCACAACGACTGCGACAACATTGTGCAGGCTATAATACACATACGAAATCGCTGGGAGCTCAGCCAGCCCGACTCGGTTACAGTGCATCAAAAAATAAGACCCAAGGATGTGCCAGGCACACTTCTAAACATGGCGCTTCTTAATCTGGGCTCCTGTGATCCCAATCTGCGGACAGCTGCCTACAATTTGCTATGCGCTTTAACAGCCACATTTGACCTAAAGATTGAAGGACAATTGTTGGAAACGCAAGGTCTATGCATTCCCTCCAACAATACCATTTTCATCAAGTCCGTTAGTGAGAAGTTGGCTACTAATGAACCGCATCTGACACTGGAGTTTCTGGAGGAGTCTATACAGGGTTTCCAACGCAGCACTATTGAGCTAAAACATTTGTGCTTGGAGTATATGACGCCTTGGCTAAAGAACTTAACAAAGTTCTGTAAGTCCAATGATGATGCCAAGAAACTAAAGGTCTCACAAATTCTGGACAAACTCATCTGTCTGACCATAGATCAAAAGGAAATGTATCCCTCAGTGCAGGCGAAAATCTGGGGCTCCATTGGCCAAATACCAGAGCTCATTGACATGGTACTGGATAACTTCCTGCACAAATCGATTACCTACGGCTTAGGATCACCGCAAGTGGAGATTATGGCCGATACGGCTGTGGCACTGGCCTCTGCCAATGTTCAATTGGTGTCGAAGAAGGTCATAACACGCATGTGTCGTGTCATGGACAAGTCATGCACGAATCCCACACAATATCTGGAGCAGCATATGATGTGGGACGACATAGCCATACTAGGCCGCTATCTACTCATGTTATCGTTCAATAACTGCTTGGACGTGGCCACCTCGGTGCCCTATCTATTCCACACTATCACATTTTTGGTCTGCTCTGGATCGCTCTCTATGCGAGCTTCAACACATGGCCTGGTCATCAATATTATACACTCACTCTGCACATGCACGAATCCCTCGTTTGGCGAGGAAGCTCAGCGTGTCCTGCGGCTATCGCTAGATGAATTCTCGCTACCGAAATTCTATTTGCTCTTCGGCATTAGCAAAGTCAAATCGGCGGCTGTGACTGCCTTCCGCTCCAGCTGTCGCCATCCAACAGACAAATGGTTGGGCAATGAACGTGTTACTCAGCCATTGCCTGCAGATCGTGAGCGACTCTCGTTGCCCTCACTGGAAGTTATCACAGACGCACTACTTGAAATTATGGAGGCCTGTATGCGCGATGTGCCCGACTGTGAATGGCTGCACACTTGGACTTCATTGGCACGCAGTTTCGCCTTCTGTTACAATCCGGCGCTACAACCCCGAGCGCTCATCGTTTATGGTTGCATCAGCAAGAGCGTGACAGATCATGAGGTTAAGCAACTGCTGCGCATATTGGTCAAGGCTCTCGAATCCTTCAACGATTTGATTTTAATTGAGGCTTTGGTTATGTGCCTAACACGCATTCAGCCGCTTTTGCGTCCGGAGTCACCCATACATCGAGCTCTCTTCTGGGTGGCTATCTCGGTGCTGCAGCTGGATGAGATTACGCTCTATGGTGCTGGTCTAGCTTTACTGGAACAGAATCTGCATACGCTCAAGTCACAAGGTTGCTTTGACAGAACGGAAACAATAGCTGAGGTTATGATGAAAACACGCGAGAAGCTCGAGTGGCATTTCAAGCAACTGGATCATGCTGTCGGTTTGTCTTTCCGAAGCAATTTCCACTTTGCTCTGGTGGGACATCTTATTAAGGTAAGTTGTTCAGCACTGCAGGTGTCCACAGGCTACAACTACCTGTTATTTCAGGGTTTCCGACATCCCACGCCTACCACTGTGTCCCGGACGTCCCGAGTACTCACCATGCTGCTGGGTATTATCGCCAAGCCGTTGCATCGTGACAAATTTGAGGTGACACCAGACAGTGTGGCCTATCTGACAGCGCTCGTGGCAGTCTCCGAGGAGGTGCGCTCCCGCTGTCATGTGAAGCATGCGCTGCCACGCTGGCCTGCAGATCTGAACTGCAGCAGCATGGACAACGGTGAAGTACCTAACGGCGTGTCAACTGTAGGCATCAAATTTCCGACATCAATGCATCGCTCTAGATTTATATATCCTTCATTGAACATTGCAGATTGGCCAACCGTTGTCGCGTCGGCAAAAGAGCTGGGATATTTTGGATCAATCAGCTTTACAGTTTGCACGTCAACACAAAGTACCCACACTTCAGGTAAGCTGATTCATGAAAATCAAGGTTTTCAACGTATGTGATTACCTAATGAAATTTGTTGTACAAAAGTTGTTATAACCATTTGCTATAGTAACTTTTGGCTATCCAGTTGTTATATTAAGACTACATATACATTCCGCCTATGTATTCTCGACTCTATCGAAATCAGCCTTTGCATAACTAATTAATTAATCGTTCAATGATATTTTTTCTTATCTCTTTTTATGTTTGTTTTGAATAAAAAAAAATCAAATAAAATACCGTAACATACAATTATCACAATGTAACTCCTATATACTCAATATACTACTATATATGCCTGCTGACTCTTACATCTAATTGGTGCTTGTAACTCATCAATATTTCTGTATAATTACGTAAACTACTACGCATGAACATGTCATTTGATTTACATTTGATTTGATTGAGAAAACTTCAAATATATATTACAATAAACAAATACAACTATAACCACTACAACGACATCAACAACAACTACAACAACAACATCACACCAACTGTGCTATACAATCATAGAATGCGCGAGTATTATTCAAAACTCAACGCTCATTTTCGGTACCAACCACAAAGGATCCGAATAATGCTAGCGGCATCGAAGAACGTCAGGTACTGCCTAACAAAACTCTTTCTCTCCCTCTCTTAACTGTAATACTACTATTCACTAAAATCCATTCTTATGACCCCAAACCCTACTAATTAATAATACTTGCTGCTAGGCCTTACTAGATTTACTGTTGTATAAACTATTTATTTCATATTAAAAAACATTTCATTTCTGCATGGCCTTGCCTGTTTGCTGAAGCTCCCATTAAATTAATCATAAATGAACTCAAGTTGAACACCTTTAACGTAGCTTTTTCAAAGTAGAATAACGCATCACGAATCTTTATAGCTTTTAATATCTCAATGTCTCGTATTAGTTATGTTTAATTATTTTTAAAATAACTAATTTATTTCAATGCGATGATCATCGACAGGAACGCGGCTCTCGCTCATCAGTGTCAAATGAATCAAATGTCTTGCTCGATCCTGAAGTGCTGCCCGATCTGTCTATACAAGCGCTAGTTTTAACTGTACTGGCGACCCTCGTCAAATACTCATCAGATGAGGGCGAAACGCGCGTGCTTTATCAGTATTTGGCCGAGGGATCGGTCGTTTTTCCCAAAGTCTTTCCAGTCATGTAAGTAAATCCAAAAACCATTGGTATAATCTTATGAGATCTTATGAAATACTTTCTTGTCGGCAGTCATTCATTACTGGATCAGAAGATCAATAATATTCTGTCAGTGTCACATGACCAAGTTGTGCTGAACTCAGTGCAGAATATCATACAGAACATGCTGGCAAGCGAGGATCCCTCACAGCAACAATTACATTTTCTGCAGAGCTGCGGCTTCGGTGGACTCTGGCGTTTTGCTGGACCCTTTACAAAGGTATGTATTGTCGTAAATGTGTTAATGATTTGATTAACTTTTAAAGTGTTTCGCTCCTAGTATAATATGATGGGTGAGTCGTCAGAGTTGTTTGTGAATTGCTTGGAGGCGATGGTGGAAACATGTTTGCCAGGCGATGAATCAGCTCCAGTGCCACCCTCTCCGCGTCCCTATAACTTGAGTTCCAGCTTGAGCAGCTTAACGCTTGGCTCACCCACTGATAAAGGTAAGTGAATAGTTATTGTAGTTAATATAATTACCCAATTTAGATGCATAAATAATTAAATTTGCTTTTAGCGAAACTAGAGAGTTATTTAGCAACAATTTTTAAATAATATATTCGATACACCTGAATTTTATAAAAAGTTATATTCTCTATTTACTCTTTCTTTATGCAAACACCATTACGTTAATATACAGCATTCTCATCGGAATCATTAGACTTTTATGATAACTGCTCCGGCAGCGTCACCTCGCTGCGACGCGCCTCACACAGCAAATCACGCGCCAAACATCGATTGAACGAAAGTCCATCACATTAAATGCTCCACAACAGCAATTAAATTCCAAAACCCAATTAAAAATTAAACAAGCTTTAGCAAAATTATACACACATACAAACACAAACGCATACGCCAAAGCACATTTGCATTAACATCAAAATCGTGTGCAAGTAGAAACTACGCTCCGATTGGATGTAGAGTTATCTAAGCGCCACTTTTAAAATTGTCACCACAGACACACATACATACACACAAAACAATCAGACAATTGTACTAACTAATATTTACTATTCTGTATGCAAATTGTTATCAACATCTAAAACGAACAAACCAAAATAGCAAAACAGAAATCAGTGAAAATTACAACACATAAATGCACTTTATAGTATTAGCGAATTGATGTTTGAATACTTGAGAATTGTATTTTATGATATTTATCAGTACCTTGAAGCATTTACAAAAGTTTTTCGATTACTTGTCTAGCACTTTGTAGCGTAGTGTAGATGTCGTAAACGTTTGTTATATTCATAATTAAATAACTAAATAAGCAGATATTGGCTCGTGTTACTAAAAACACGCAACTATATTGAATCGCCAGCGTAGTAACTTGAGCCACATATTTTATTATACACGATATACATACATATATAAACATAGAAATGAATAATAGATGGAATTACAAAACATACTTAACTACAAATATTGTACCTCAAGTTAATGCATGCGATTTAGAACGTTTTGCATAATAACCTTCAGTAAATTAAAATCTTGCGAAATGAATCCAACAAATGAAAAGAAAAGCTTATACAACATATTCTGTTTTTAAAAATGTTTTTATTTAATGTAGATTAGATATAGCGAAAAGTTACAGCGATATTTTTTACAAACATAGATTGCATAGAATAAACATATATTTTGATTACAAAAAGAGCAAACGAAATCCCTAAAAAAAAACTAGATAATAGATCATATAAAGTTAACGCCTTCAATAGATAAGCTCTGTTTTTATTTTTGTACCTATTAATCCCAACTCTACTATCCTAGTATCTTATTCAACTTTTTTTTATTTTTGCAACATTTATGTATATGTTTATGCCTCTTCTGTCTTATTTTCAGCTGCATGAATAACAACAACAAACCCACGCACTAGACGTACCACATTAATCGCAAAAGTTATGCGTTTTTTTAATCTGTTTAAAAAATGTTTCTGAACCCAAAACCAAAACCACAAAATGTACAAAACCGAAAAACAAAACGATAAGTGTAATGCAAATATTGTATATGTATGTCCATATGTATATAAAACAGAGCGCAACAGCTGGTTAAGCGAGAGAAGCCCCACGAATACTACAGATATAGAAAGATAATAAAGATAAAGATATATAAACATGCATACAACATACTATATTTTGGCAGAAATACGAAAAGATGAAAAACAATTTTAAAACCATTATCAATTCGATGTATGTAGTTTTTATTAATACAAGTATGAAACATTATTATGTAGTTTAAATAATAAATAAGCACGTAAACCTACTCACACCAGTTCCTGAGATGACCACGGCCGTGGCAGGGCGTAACGGCACCATTTGTACCAGAGTTGATTATATAACTACATTAACAACAAACACCAGAAGCTTTAAGATATCGGCACGCGAAAGCGGCCTTTTAATTCTTTTGTATTATACGAGAATCTCCCGCTGCAACTAACAAATTTCGTAATTAATGGCATTTATTTAATATTTTTTTGTTTCTTTCTTAAGCTCATCTTCCATTTCAATTTTTACTTAATTTATTTCATGAACATGCATTTTTTATTATATATTTATTTTTGTATTAATAAAAATTGTTAAAACACCAAAAGCCCTTTTACAGTTAAGCAAACCAAACCCAGTCCGCTTTTAATGCAAAATTAGTTGTAAGCCAACGAAAAGAAAGAAAAACATTTTATAGATCGTAAATCGAAATAGTTTTAACGAATCGAACGTTATACTTACATTTGTACCTCTTATTAAACAGTTTAGTAAAATGATGAAGCGCAACAATTAAGTCCGTTATCTTCCTTTTCTTATAAGCCAAAACTAGCACAAGAAAATTTACTTATTGAGAAAAGCAACTAATAAATTTTAAATCAAACTTAACTAGAGCGAAAAACTATTTAATATACGAATATACAATATGGATGTGTAACGAAAACGAAATTGGGAAATGTTATAATACGTTTGCAGTATAAGTATTTGTGCTATAAATGTATGTGTTGCTATATGTGTATGTATTTCAAATCGAAACTTATATATTGTAATATTTTACAAAACCGATGGAACAAAAACATTTGCACATCTAAATGATATTTACGAAATGTTCATGTTTCCAATCTAGTATCAATGTACAATTATAATGTCGATCAAATTAATTTACTCTCAATAAAATGTTTAAACAAATATATTGATTTGATTTATTGCATACAAGTATACAGTGATTAGCATACTATGAAAGTGTGTATTTCGATCGTAAGCCTAATATCTTTCATATGGTGAAGAGCTAAGCAAATTCAAACTCTTAATCTTTTCATAAAATCTACACTCGCGGTCCTTTCTTATGCAAATATTTGTACTTATTCCAGAAGCACCCCAAAGAACAAGTACGAAATGCCATTACGAGCACTGAAAAACCTCCCCCACGACGAAAAACGGAATCGGTGCCATCATCATAAAGTGCAGTTTATGTTGTTATTGTTGTTGTTGTTGTCGTCTCTGCATTAACTTCTCGATTTCATGCATACGCTTAAACGACCCTCAATTGTGCTCAGAATGAGCACACACTCACCCTAAGGCTAACATTGAGTCAGAGCAGGTGAATTTTGTCAATGGGCACAAATCCCAGTTGCAATCGCAAAACGCGCCAAACGAGCAAGTGCCAGCCAGCCAGCTGACCGGGCCGAATCTCGAGAACCCAATGCCAATACTTGTGGGAATGCTTGAAGTAAACTTTCTCACGATGCGACGCCAACGACAAACACCGGCTGGCAAGTGGCTGGCTGGCTGGCACTGCTACGGGTGGTGGTTGCGGTGGTTGTTCGCCCAAGCGAGCGCGACCCGTTCCCGTACTAACGTACGTAAGTGTAACGCAATGTCGCGCCAAAGAGGAAATGAGGTCTGGGTCTGGGTCTCGATCTCGCTCTCTTGCCTGCAACAACAAAGGGAAGAGCGCAAAAACAAAGCACTCACACACACACACACAAACGATGAAATAAACGAAGAAAAACCAACAATGCCGCACAAGTGAGGGTAGCAAAACGGGAACGGGAATGGCACGCATGGGGCACGGTTGCAAGAGTGTGCGCAGCACAGACACAACACAACACAGCACATCACATCACACACAGTCAGGTCGAGGTCATGGCGTTGTCGTTGGCTCTGTTAAACGCTGCACGCATCCAGCTCGTGTGTGTGTGCGTGTGCAAGGCTGCTGCTGCTGTCATTGGTGGTGGTTGTTGCTCTGCTTCATCGGGATTTGTCTTAGGTGGCTCATGCTCTTAATCTTGCCTCGGTTCCTGTTGCGCAGACGCACGGCGACGGCACGAGAGAATGAGAGAGCGACCCGACGCTCTCGTAATGGCGCCCTATGAGGATCGGTAAGATGCCTGCACACTGCGAAAAATTATGAGCAATGATGAATAACAGATATACATATGAATGACATTTATGTATAAGGAAGTGATATATTTCAAAAGACTACATTTATTTTATTATTATTTATTGAATATTATAAATATTTTAGAAATTGTATTCCAAAATTTTGGGCAGTGTAACTCAAGGGCTTCCGTTCATTTCTTACTGACTGCAGGCCGTGTAGGGATAGGGTATATTATGATCTCACATAGTATCTGAACAAATTTAAAAATATTTTATATATGTATATCAGATAAACTATTAGTCATAAAAAACAGAATTTTATTTTCAATTTTAAATACAATTAATTTTAAAAATTCAAATTGCAAAGTCTAACCATAAACTTTCGCTTTCCATACAATTTTATACTTTTATTTTCGATATTTATTTTCATTTTTTATTTTCAAAAAAATTTTTAACTTCGATCACAGGGTATTTCACAGCTCCGCAACCACTCATATAAGTTTGCTAATGTCGCACACGTGCAGCACGAAGGGAATCTTGCCACAAGCAGAGAGACAGCCTCAGCCACACACACGCACTTCGAAACGATTGACGATCGTCTCGTTCCGATACCATACGATTCGCTCTGCTTTGCTTTGCTCTGCTCTGATCGTTTTGAGCGTTGCGTGGTAGCAGTTAGGGGAGGATTTTGCAAGTGTACACTGAACGCGTCGCCGACGCTGCATCAGCTACAAAAAGGATCACTTTACCTTGCGGCAAGATCATTTCTTAACTGACTACCGTGCGGTGAACAGCAGCAGCAGCAAGTGCTCGACTCCGGAACAGCATTTTAACACATACAATATTGCCGGGTCAAATTTTTTAAATTATCTTGCAACATTTTACAACCAAAGCAACACCACAGACCCAGTCAAATTAGCACAATGGCCGTGGAGGGTCAAAGATTTATGACAAAGACACAGCACTACCGCAAGGTCACCAAGCCATTGCTGGAGCGAAAGCGTCGTGCTCGTATGAATCTGTACTTGGACGAGCTGAAAGATTTGATTGTGGATACAATGGACGCGCAGGGTGAACAGGTTAGCAAACTGGAGAAGGCCGACATACTGGAGCTGACGGTTAACTATCTAAAGACCCAACAGCAGCAACGTCTGGCTTGTGGCGCAAGTGCTGCTGCCATCGCACCAACCGCACCCACTCCAACATCGCCGTCTTCAACCCAATTGAACTTTGATAAATTTCGTGCTGGCTACACACAGGCTGCCTACGAGGTCTCACATATCTTCTCCACGGTGCCCGGCTTGGATCTGAAGTTTGGCACACATTTGATGAAGCAATTGGGACATCAGTTAAAAGATATTAAGCATCAGCTCAACAGTCCCAGCCCCGTGCCCAGCGAGGATGCCAACGAGCCCGTTAACCTGGCAGATTGCAAGCAACAGCGTGCCACAACTCCGGATGAAGATCTCGAGAAGGGAGAGGATGTCTGGCGACCCTGGTGAACTACATGCTGCCAACTATTTAGCTTTACCAACCAACCATGCACATTGAGAGCTTTATTACTCTGGTTATAGTTTGCTAAGTTTCAATCAAGTTTTCCAAGCATTTGCCTCAGTTTTTCAAGTACTTAGAATTAAGATATGATGTGATGTTCCTGTGATAGTTTATAAGTTGGTTTTTTTATTTGATCTCCAGTAGAAGATAGTTTAACCAATAAGTATAATTTATATTATATACATAACATTGAGCTTCCCATAGATCTTCCAAATAGTTTTAAGTACAAATTGCTTTAACATAAACATTTGTATACATAATTATAAGAATCTCTATGAATCTTTAATTTACAATTAATCTTTAATTTAAGATTTTTTAAATCCTTTACTTTTCTATATTTTTTATTTGAAAATAAATTTTTTAAAATAAACAAACTGGGTGTCGTGTGATTTCAAAGAAAAAATATTGATAACATTGCTCCAATCCACATATTCAAAAATTAGAAATTAGAATATCGATTAACGTATTTTTGGTGAGCTGTGATTATTTGTGGAAGAAAATTTATCAATTAAATTTCCCCAACAAATGTATTATTCATAAATGTATTTTAAATTCAGAATTTTATTTGTTTCAAATAAACCAAGCTAATACAGATCATATGTAAAATTATTAAAATTCCTGTTTTCCAATGTTTTATTAAAAAAAAAGCTTTATTTTTATTTGAAAAATGGTTGAACTATAATTTTTCTTGCCGATGTTAATGTCAATAAATTCAAATATATAAATAATAAATTGTAAATTATTTTACATACGAATAAATTACAAAATTTTATTAAAATTTCCATTAATTATAAATCCCTTTTAGCCTTCCATCAATCCTACAGTACACTTTAGTATTCGCCCAACAGCACCTTATGCCCACACTCCATTACTCAATTACAACAGTCTGGAGCGCGTAAGACTTACAGTCAAAAGTCGGAAGTGTGTCCACCGTGCGCCACACGCGAGTAACGAGCTCATGAACGAGCGTCAAGCGTCGAGCATCGAACAGCATCGCTTGGCCCCTAGTCGACCTCGACTTACTTACAAAAAGGTCCTCAAGGATCAAGAGCAGAGGGGGACAGGTCCTAAGAAGGCAACGGGAACACACGCATTAAGCACACTCGTCGCACACGAGCAATGTTCCCACAGGATCATAACTGGCTGGCTACAAAAGTCGGCCAACAAGTGCAAGACGAGCGAGCAGCAGGGAAATGGGAATACCAATGCACAACAAACAGGAAGTGCTGCTCTCTCTCTCTCTCTCGATTTTGCTCCGCCTAAATGAAACGCCCCAGCTGAAATGCTCTTCTGCTATTATGGGCCTGGCGTTCCCACGCCAATGGACACAACTGAGATGGCAAGATGAGTGTGCAGTTCATTATCCTTTCGCTCGCCCATACACGAGCATTCTTAGGCAAATCATAACACAAATCTAGAAATGGCAGCTGCGCCACAACTGCAAAAAAATAATATTCCCATGGCAAGGGCAGCGTTCCGTTGCTCATTGAGCAGGTGAGCTCAGAATATTGGTGTGAGAAACCAAGGAGGAAAGTGTTTCCCACGATACTGGCAAACACAAGCACACACACACACACAAAAGTAACGATCCTGTGATCCTGCTCCCTGCAATGCTCATGATAAGGGTGCCAACAATAAGAAAGCGAAACGAACAATAAGAAACAGCGGAAGGGTCGAGCCAACGTCCTCAAGCAAGCAACCAACAACCCTCATGCCAGCACACGCTGCACACGAAATGCCAGCACACTGGAACCCGAGAGCCCAGCGACGACGAACCCAACGACCCGAAAGAACGAACCACATTTGGGGGTTGTTTTTCGACTGGTTTCGTATAAAAGGCAACGGGCATTCGTCCAGACCATACACAACGTCTTACACACTCGGAGCAGCAACAGCTCGCAGCACAAGAAATACACAAGAAATATCCTTACAAAATGTCTTCAATGCAAGTATCGGAAATGTCGAAGACGTATCAGTACCGCAAAGTGATGAAGCCACTGTTGGAACGCAAGCGCCGCGCACGCATCAACAAGTGCCTCGACGAACTCAAGGATCTGATGGTAGCCACCTTGGAGTCGGAAGGCGAGCATGTTACACGCTTGGAGAAGGCCGACATTCTCGAGTTGACCGTCACACATCTGCAGAAGATGAAGCAACAGCGCAAACATAAACGCGCCAATGGTGGAGACGACACACTGACACCAGCTGAGGGATTCCGCTCTGGCTACATTCATGCTGTCAATGAGGTCTCCCGTTCACTGTCCCAACTGCCTGGTATGAATGTCAGCCTTGGCACACAGTTGATGACACATTTGGGACAACGACTCAATCAACTGCAGCCTGCCGTCAAAGAGGTGCTGCCAGTAACATCGCCACTGACCGTGCACATTGCCAGCCGTGATGCCTACTCAGTTCCCATCTCGCCCATCTCCAGCTACGCCGGCAGCCCCAACTCCAGTGTGGCCAGCGAACATCTGCTAACCACTTGCTCCAGCAGCCTCAGCATTGATGTCAGCAAAACTGAGGAGGTGGTCGACAGTGAGGATGAGGAGAATGTCTGGCGGCCTTGGTAGAAGGAGAAAAAAGAAGAGAGTTGGAGAGAGCATTAATGATAGCAAAAGTCTTCCAAGTCAATGGGTCAATCACTGATTCCATTGACTACCATTTAGTTTTAAGTTGATCTAAGCAAGAGAACACAAAAAAGCTTTAAACCGAGGCACAGTTCATGTGATAAATACGAATATTAAATTAAATTATATAGCGAAAATTGAAAAACAAACCAAATGTCGTTATTATTCAAAACTTTTCAGATCAGCTTCTTTAAAGCTTCTGTTTTATGGCTCAAATTATATGGAAAAGCTTCTTAACGAGATAAGAAAACATTGGACTGTCCAATTGGTCGAACAGCTTCTAGGAATACGTCCAGGTACACAATACAAATAGACGGAAGTGACCCAGCCTAAGCATAGCCTAAACTGCTGCTACATTTTATCGAACCCTCTGAGCCAATTCGTTGTAATTTTCCTGCCTCATCTTATTGTTACGAATGCCAGTCCAACAGCAACCAAAAAAAAAAAGAAGATGAAATCTCGTAACAAAAGAAAGCGAAAACAATGCCAAGGCCGGGAGAAGAAAACCAACAAAAAAGTAAAATAAAACGACGATGTCCGTCACGAAGCTACCGTCCGTCGATGTCCATGCGGACACATGAGGCAACCCTTGAACACGTGTGCACACAATAAGACGACGAACCGACAGAAATAAAAAATTAGAGACTTATCTCTTGGCGTGTCTAATCGAGTTACGACAATGTCGCTCAGCCTTAGGCTCAATCTTGTAAAGAAAGCCGAGCCGTGTCGATCCAAAACAAAGGGCAGCAAAGGATCGAGTCATTCCATTCTCCAATCCATCCTTTTTGGCCACTCAGCTAGAAAATCATCGCTACACAATGGTCAAGGTAAGACACACAGACACACATATAATTGCTTGGGTTGTCTGTCTGTCTGCCTGTCTGACTGTCTGATATTCAGGTAAAGAATCGAGTAGAGTAAATGATTGCCTTGCCCTAGGGCAATCCAACAACTTGGGACCAAGACAGGATATCACTTTTTGGCTGGCCCGCATCATTTGCTTATCTGCTGCTGTCTTTCTTGCTGTTTTTGTTGTTATTGTTGCCCCAAGACCAGTAGCCCCGACGCCTGAGCTGTTAACAATCAATGAAGTTTAAGACAACAGCATAAAATAGTCGAGACAACGCGTCGATGAAAAATATGGGGGCACCTCTAGGGATGCATAACTCCGACCTTGATTAAGATTAACAATCTAGAGTATTTAAATTCAAGGCACTTTTAAAGGGTCAATAAATTGTTAACTGAGGGTTAACTTAGAAAAAAGGGAAAATCTTAACCACTACTTGTTTGCATTTCCCTATAATAATAACTCTCGGTTAAATGTTATTGTTTCATAAGAAAATAAGAGGGGACTTTAGGCGATGTTTGACTCTGACCCTGATTAAAAGTCTGTTGTCTGATTCGACAAGGGTATTAATAGTAAATCTTGAGACTTCCATTGCGAAGGCAGTTCTTTTTCATTTTTTTCAATTTGTATTTAAATTATCTATTTTATCTCTGCTTTAATTATAGCTGATGCTAACAATGAAATTTTAAATAAAAAACGATAGAAGATTTGCATAATAATGAAATATCAAAACCGTGAAAAATCACAAGTAAGTACTGATCCTCGCCCATCCCTAGGCAGCATAATTGTGACACGACAACAACACCCAAAGATGACAATAAGCAAAATATGGCAAAAAGGCAAAATGGATCGACAATGGCAAAAGGAAATGCATGCAACAACAAAAGATACTTAATCTTAAAGGTAAACCCGATGAATGATGAACGAATGTGTTGCAACGTAACCGAAACCGAATCCCAAAAACCCGAAACGCTCAAGATCTGCAACGAAACGATCGAGGCTCGAGCTCGAGCTCAAACTCAAACTCGAGCTCTCGAACGCAAGCCCAAGTCATTAAAAATCTACAATACACAAACTGCATACGAATCACTTGAAGGGTCCCAGCACACGCACACACAAATAGTCTGACAGACGGACGGACGGACGGGCAGACAGTGGAACAAGGGGGATGGAGGGACGAGAGGTACTGTGGTACAAAGAAATATCAGAAGCGAAGATCGTGAGAAAATGGTTTGGAACGTGGTTCTCACACGATCGACACACCTGCCCTTTTTTTATATGTAAGCGTTTGTCTGTGTGTACATGTATGCGAGTGTGTGTGTCTGTGTGTGTCCCTGTTGTACGTATTTCTGCATTCAAGACCACTTACGGGCAAGATCACGAGGAGGAGGCGAGTTGCTGACGCTGCCGTTGCTGCTGCTGCTGCAGCGACTTGAAAGAGAAAAGCAGCGTGCGGTAAGTGTGCGGCAAAGTCGACGTCGTCGCATTGGCCAACATTGTAATGACTGTGGACACACGATCGTTAAGACCACAACGTAAGCCCAAAATACAAAAAAGCGAAGGGGTAGGGGCAGGGGCAGAGGCATGGGCAGAGGCAGAGGCATCATAAGAGGCGGCCTGTGGCGCGGCGCATGCGCGAAGCCAACTCGCAACTCGCGCAGTCGCAGCGTTTTGTCGAACGAACTCAATTTAGTTTGTTTATGGTCAGAGCGAGAGCGAGCGAGAGATAATGTGAGTGTGTTGGTGTGTGTGTGTGTGTGTGCGCCACACTTATATGGTGTGCTATTGACTCTGTAATATCTTTAATATGGGATGTTGTTACACTGCATTGGCACACGCGCACGTTGCCACTGGACAAGCTGCCTGCCCCAGAGCTCTTTGTCTGTGTGGCAGAGATGCTGGCACGAGTTGCCGTGTTGCAGCACACACACACACACACACCCGAGAGTATACACACACCTCACTCCACTATCCACATTTAACTCCTTCTCGCAACATTCGCCTGCTCATCTCAATGATGCCTGGCCCCACGGCCAGACGCCCGCTCGTTGGCTTGTGTTGTGTTGGCCGCTTTATACTTATGTATATACATACGTATATATAGTTTTTTATTATTATTATTATTTTTGTTATCGTGCTGCTTTTTTGTTGTTGTTGTTTTTTATTAAGTGGTGGTCTTGTGCTTACTTTAATACGGCTGCATTAAATTTTGCGGCGTGTGTGTGTTATGACTGCAGTAGGTGGCACTGCCTGGCCCCGGGGTAGCATCAGCCACAGCAACAGCAACTGCAGTCACTGCTTGAGTGAATGTGAACGCGAATCTGAAGCCGAGTCGAAGACGAAGTCTGAATGTAAATGGAATGGAATGGAATTAGTGTGGGGCCAAACACTCAGAGGTCACGTGATGTGCGTACAGTACTGTACTTCATCATCTCTTTTTTTTTTGTGACTTTATAGACTTCTTTTTGCCATAAGGCGCTTATGAACCGTTCAAGTTGCTCCAATAAAACCGTTAGCGCTTGGCCCACATAATTTAATAACATTATCATCATTGTCAGCTCTTTTTTTGCACTGTCAAGGCTTTGATATTGTGACACGAGCGATGCTTAATTCGTTTTGGCAAATAATTCAAGATAATTTGCGAGAATTAAAAGAAAACTATTTAAGTTCCAACTTTGAATTCCAAAGATTATATTTTATTGCTTGAGCTATTGTTATTATCGCATTTAAAATCATCAAATAAAAATTCTGTGCAATTCTAGAAAAGATCAAAACATGATTCTTTAACGATTCTCTTCGCTAATTTTTGTGGTCTTCAATCGCTGAGCTCTTTTTTTTAGTTGTTGGCCAATAAAAGTAACGCTTAAAAATAAATATAAAAGATACACATCAATAAATGTTTATGAGTGTGTGTGTGTCTGTGTGTATAAAAATAACTTGTGCAGGTCGCTGTGCCAATGTTACGTGACTAATCACATTTGGCGAAGATTAGCAGCAATCAGCATCGGTGGAGAGTCGGGTAGGTAGTCATCATCATAGTTGTCCACACCAGACACAAAAGCGTTCAATTTGAAGTTCCGTAACCAAACCGCACACACGCGAAATCATTCACACACTCACACATGCATACATATTCATTAATACATATGAGCAATACAGATATCACGTATACGACTCACATACCGCGATTACCAATACCGATACATGACGAAGTTTTAAGTGCCTGGCCTGGTCGCGGTCGCGGACCTTAATTTGCGATGTCTGGAGGTCTGGCCGTTTGTCTGACAACGGCCCCGGCGCATGTGCCAAACGGTCAAGCGCAGTTAAAGCTGTCAAAGCAGCAACAACAACAACAATGCGAACCATTGACAGGCGAGTCGAGCGGTTCTCACACTCAAAAAAACTTGTAATAAATGACGTTTCCTAGAATTTAGTTGCTGGCTATGTCTATATATA
The DNA here is from genome assembly GCA_035046325.1 of Drosophila niveifrons. NCBI lineage: Eukaryota > Metazoa > Arthropoda > Insecta > Diptera > Drosophilidae > Drosophila > Drosophila niveifrons. The sequence continues at coordinate 9,741,804 of JAWNOC010000046.1, read as the reverse complement.
TACATATATATCGTATATTGCCTTTGTAGAGTTTTTTTTTTATATTTTTTATTATTTAATTGCCGCAGCAGCGCCGGCGCAAAGGCCCCGCACAGTAGAATCGGCGAATGGAGAACAACAACAGAGAACGAACCGTCATTTAATGAGGCCAATTGGAGAGAGAGACCCCGCGAGTGTGGGAAAATATTTAGCGACTTCCGGCTGAGGTTTTCGATTAGGATTTCTATGGAGCTCATTATTATGATGATTATATTGTCGCCTCCGGAAGGGCTTCATTGATGATTGTGCTTATCTCTTCGCACGCTCTGGACACGATGACGCAGACGATGGCGACTGATGAAATTCAATCTGTGCCTGAAATTTGAACTGACCAAAAAATAAAAAGAAATTTTTGCTTTGGGTTTGTTTTTTTTTTCTTTCTTTTATTTATATTATTTTTAAGAGCTTTCGCTCATGTACATGAAATTAGCCGCACTCTTTAGCCAACATTTACGGCTCTAACGAAGTGGGCTCCGATCTTTTGCTTAGCCGTATTATTGGCTCTGGCAAAGACATCAGCACAGTTGAATTGACGCGCGGCTTCCAATCCAGCGCATACCTTGGGACAGCTGTCCTGGGTTTTTGAGTAAGTTGTCAACACCTTGGGGCATCAAGGCTGTCGCCTGTCGCTGCATTCACCAGGGACGCCACATGGAGCCCGAGCTGCTGCTTGCTTCACTGGGCGCTGGACTGCAACTGCCGCTGGCACTGCCGCATTCTGATGGAGGCGGTGTCACCAAAGCTGGACTAGGACTGCCGCTGCTGCCACTTCCCAACTCATCAGATGTCTGCATGGGCACAGCGACACCAATGGGCAGAGTGGGCACCACCACTTGCAAGTAGTTGAGACGATGACCCAAATGGCTCATCAATTGGGTGCCAAGATCCACGCTGACGCCGGGCACTGCGGCCAAAGTTTTGGACACTTCATTGGCTGCATGCACGTAGCCGGCACGAAAACTTTCCGCAATGCTCAGCTTGGAGTCGGCACTGTTGTTGGCACTGCTGCCGAGACGCAGTTGCTTTTGGGCGCGCAGCTTCTTCATGTGCTCCACGGTCAGCTCGAGTATGTCGGCCTTCTCCAGGCGTGTGATGTGCTCGCCCTCCTGGGTCAGGCACTCAACCATGATGTCTTTCAGCTCATCGAGGCACTTGTTAATGCGGGCGCGACGCTTGCGCTCCAGCATGGGCTTCATTACCTTACGGTATTGGTAAGTCTTGGACATTTCCATTTCTAGCACCATAATTTTTGATTTAATTTGTTGATGAAATCTCGACGATATCACGCGTAATCCACAATTAATTTACAGTCTTAGCACTTTTGCTTCTTCTTCGACTTCTTCTTCTGTTGGCTCTGCGATGTTCACACTGCAAAGTTGTAGCTTTGAATGATTCAGCTCGCTGTTCGCGTCGTGCTTTATATAGGCTCGGCCTCAACTGCGCTGCGACTGCGAGTGCGCGTGCGAGCGAGATGCGCATTTTGCCTCGTGCGCGAACTAAGTTTTATTTATCCTTCTCGCTCTGGTCCCCACAGCTGCTGTTGTTGCTGCCTGGCTTCTGTTTACGTATGCGCTGTGTGTGCGCGCTCACTCTCTCGCTCTCACTCACGCTCACGCTCTTACTCTCCCTCCAGTCGCACTCGAACTCGCAGTGCTGCTTGTGTGTGAGGGCAATAAAATGACTTGAGCTGCGGCTGCGCCTCTATCTCGTTGTGTGTTTGTATGTATGTATGTATCACGCGCGGGTCTCTGTGCATGTGTGTGTGTGCTTGTGCTGTTGTGTGAGTTGTGATTGTTATACCGTGGGAAACTGTTTCGCAGCCGATTTCCACGACGACGGCTGACTGCCTGCCTGGCCTGACTTCTTCTGATTGTGCATGCTTGGGGTCTTTCGGTCTGTCCGTCCACCACCGTCTGCACGTCTGACGGCCCGCCTTTAAGAGCTCTGTGCTGTAGATATAGCTGTGGCGATGGCGATGGCTGAGCGGCAGCCAAGCGAGCACATGCCTTCCATCCATAACAAGATGTTTGCATTTCAATTCATTTGTATGTGGCCGGGTATTTGGACTCGGGCAGAGCGAGCGCGCTCTGCTTCGACTTGGTCCGCGTTTTGCTTGTCTTGGCTTCAGTTTGCCATGTGCCTTCGCCTTCGCCTTCACCCTTGCAGTAGCTTATGGCACGCTGATAATTGTGGAATCGTCATCGCGCAGCATTTTTTTAGTTTTTGACTTTGCTCTTTATCTTTTTTCTCTCCCTCTCTCTTGCGCTGTCTGACGCTGTCGTTGTTTTGCTTTTGTTTTTGTTGTATGTATTTTTTTTTAACGCTTTATGGATCATTGATTGGGATCGTGGGCTTCGTGGGCCAAGCATTACGCTTTTCGTTTACATGATTATTCTTGATTGCCCATTGCGACCACTCGGCTTTGGGATCTGTCGGTGGTTTTTATTTTCTATCTGTGTGTGTGTGTTGTTATTTTGTTTCTCGATTCGGCTATATGAATGCAAGTGTGTGTGTCATATGTTTGTATGCATATGTTTAGAGGTGTGCATGTGTGTGTTTGTGTTTGAATCGACTACTACTTCTACCACTTGTAGACAATTACCGACTTGACTGGGCAAAAGGCAAAGTATTTTTATGCGACGTGTGCGCGAAAGTCAGTTGCTGAGCTGACGTTGTTGTTGTTGCTATTGTTGCTTTTGCTTTTATTGTCGTTAGCACACGCTATAAATGTTGTTGTTATGACTCCGTTGGCTCGTGTAGCGTTTGCAGCTTTTGTCACGTCACAAATGATTTGGATTTTTAGCACATATTTATATTTAGCATGGTTTCAATCTGTGATTCATCTATGAATGTACGTATGTATATGCCATCCCCATAAGTGTCTCAATTTCCACTATTTATAGCAATCTTTGACACACTCAGCTCGAATTTCACAACACTTAATTAGAAGTGGCGAACCGACGAAATCACATTGAATATGACAACACGAGTGGCAACGCATCATCAACAAACCAGCAAAGCAGCAACAAAAAACAACAACAATAAACGGGGCACAAGACAAATTAAGTTGGCGTTTTGTACGCATTTCAAATGAGCTACAGTTAACAAACGTTAACAACCTCATCTTCATTTTTCTGTAGTTTTTTTTTGTTTCTTCTGCTTTGTTTGCGGCTGTCGCTGCTGACGCCGTTTGCTTGCTTGCTGCCGCTCTTACTGCGGCTGTTAATGTTGTTGGTCCGTTAAATGAGGCGCGCGCGAGGCTGTCAAAAAGCTGCCTGCTCCGGAAATGGCTAATTGGATTGAAAGTGACTGGAAGAAGAGCGGAGAGTGAAAAGTGTCTGATTTGCTGTCGGTGGTGTTGTAAAACATGAATGGTGCTTCAAAATAGGGGTCGCTCGGCTCACGGCTCATGATATCAATTTCATGAGGGTTGCCCAACGAAATTCACATTAGATTTGGCATGTGTAAATTGATAATGCTATACTTGTTAAATTAAGGGCATACTCAAGATCAGACGTTATTATGCTGAGGGTTCTGTTATGTCAATCAAAAGCATTTCTTTAAATCAGAGTATTTTGCTTAGCTAATCTTATCAGGAAAAAGTCAAATAAGCGTATTTCACAAAAAATATTTAATATTTGCTAAGCTTAAATAACCATTTAAACGAACTTATGATGTTAAATCTAAAACTATTTTATATATAAGGAGAAATTTATTATTACTTTCATGGGGGAATGCAATTGTATATTTTTTTTTCTATTTCAAATTATTGTGAAATTAAAGAAAAAAAATTAATTTATGTATTTTGAATAATTTTTTTTTAAATAAATTCCCAATCTCGATCACATTTATTTCAAAACTATAAATACAAAATTGCTATCGCAAGTAATTTAAATGTTCGTTTATAGTAAACCATGCTCAAGCAGCTCCCTAGAGATCTTTGTATCGTTTCTTTGCTCGAAAGGGCTAATTGGTTAATGTATGACTCATACGCACTGTGAGCCCCATGCAATTTCGCAATATGCGTAGCGCATTCCTTTAAGTCGCGCAAGACCAACTTAAATGCATTCGCATACACACACAGAGAGACACAATGATTCTCAGCTTCGGCACAACGAAGACCTCATTTCACCCATTTTAGTCGATTTTACTTCTCTTTTTATTTTTGGTTTTTTTTTCTCATTTTTGTAAAACAATTTTTATTTTTTTATCGATGGCATACGCACGCGCGAATTTTAGTACCCCCGCTGCGCCGACGACCAACATTGGGCCAGCAACAGCAACAACAAGAGCAACAGCAACAGCACGAGAGCGTGCACAAGCAGAGGCCCAAGCCCAGAGCAGCAACAACGAACGGCAAACAGCAAAAGCAACAGCAACAACTATAGCGTGTTGTTGAATTAATTTATATCCAACAGTGCGCTTTCAACTTTATTGCGCCGCGAAAAGCAGCCACAGCCAGAGCCAAGAGCAAGAGTCGGCTGTGTGCGCCTGCCCCCCTGGAGGCCCCCCCCGTCAGAGCAACCCACACAGAGACAGCGGCAACCCATCCATACCGACAAAAGGCACAACGGAGCATGGGGAACGAGAGCGGGAGAGGGAGCGGGAGCACTGGCACACACAGATAGTCGACAAGGCACACACACATGCGCAGTGCCAGACCGTGGGAAACAAACTCGTGCCAGTCGTTTCATTGCTGTCAAATAATATCTTGATGGGGATCAACTTGAAAAGATTGGTTGGGGCTGGCTCGTTGCCGCTGCTGTTGCCCCCATCTCGTCGTTGTTGTTGTTGCTGTTGTTGCTGTTGCTTTTGCTGTTTGGCGAGTCGTTGCTGGCCGCTGTTTAGGATGCGGTCGACGCTTTTGTTTTTTATTTCTTTTTTTTTACTTTTTGTTGTTGGTCTCTTTTTAGTCTTTTTAATACTTTACACATTTGTTCGTCATACCCCAACCGTTGAGTGTCTGAGAGAGTGCGCATATATATATACATACGTAGTTATAGCCATGGTCGTAGCTTGGCTTCATAAACCTGTTTGCCATCCGCCAAAGCGAGGCTGCGTCTGCGTCTTTGGCTGCTGGATGCCAGCACATACTACTCGCTAAGATCACATAAAAGACCCGGCACGCCCCACACCACACCACACCACACCATCACCGCCCCAACCCGAACCCAAACCGAACAAAACTGAGCTTTTCGGTCAGCTCAACTCGTGAATGGTGTAGCTCGCTTTTATGATGCACTGTTTGTGTTGTGCACACCACATGCGAGCACTTGGCACGTTGCCCATTATCTTCTTCAAGTCTGTGTCTGCTGGAGGCAAAAGTTTCTCAAGTACACATATCATATTACCGCCAGGGCTCAGAGACAAGGCGCAAAAGGCTTACGGCACAGCTCCGACTGCACCCCCAGCTGAAGTGTAAGCTGTCAATGCCCCCCCAAACATCAACTCAACTCAACTCAACTAAATAAATGACACATGCAGGCGCTTTAGTTTCTCAACATTTTGATAAACAATCTCAGGCTGTTTTCAGATGTCTTCGGGGGAGACCATTTCACACACAACACAAGCACTCTCCAACTCCAATTCGAACGACGATAACATAAACAGTGTGAAGGCAAAGCAAAGTGAAGGCAACCCCCTGGCTAGGATCTGACAGCTATTAAAAAGTATCTTTAAGTATCCATCTATTGCAGCGTTAATCCCACAACTCTCAACTCTCTCGGCAAGCGCGCACTTCACTCACACGTCTCAGTCCCAAGGCATGCACTCAACTTATTGATACAAAGTAGTTCGCCCCTCTGCTTAATTAAAAAATCTACAAGATATCAGGGCAACGAAAACGAATAAGGGTGCATTTGAAATGAGGAGTGAAATGAAATCGAAGACAAGTGGCAGCCACATTTTATTGTTGCAGGGGTCGCACATTCAGGGATCGAGTTCGAGCTCGAGTTCGAGTTCCACCACACAACACAAAAGCCGTGTGGGAAAGTTGGAAATCAAAACAGCATAACAAGTGATTCGAAATGCTCATACAACTTATACAAATCCATATAACAGGACCCTAAGCAGCAACCATCAGCAAACAACCACAACCAGGACGAATGACTAGCAATGCGTGGGAATGCAGTTGGATTTCTGTATTTTTTTTTTGGGTATTGGCTTTATGTTGATTGCCCATTAGGACTACAATTTGCACTCCTTTTAACCGTGTGATCCCATCCACAAATATTGTGTGTCCTGTCTTCCTTCGACTCGTGAGAAATTTTACGAAGGAACACCTGCCTTTTGTTTTTTTTTTTTTGGTTTTTTTCTTTATCTGCTTCCCCACTTGAATATATATTTCCTTAAAATTTCGAGGCACCGAAAAATTGTTTCCCACACTTCGTATATAGCTCGAACAGTTGCACTTTTTGTATGGATCGGGGGTTCGTATTATACGTTTCCTCGCTCCTACACACACACATACAAACGTAAAGAGAGGAGAACAGGCTCTGGTTGGGCTACCTGCTGCCCTTACAAGAGCCTCATATTTCAGGTTCTCGCTCACCAGCTAACTATCTTATCTCCCTCTCTCGTGTTTTCTCGCTCTCTCTCTCTCTCTCCCTTTCGTTTGTGCAGCGTTTTTCAATGAGGGTGAGGTGCGTACCACGTACGCGTGTCTGTCGGAGGGTCTTTTTCAATGTTTCCTTAACTGTGTTGTGTCTCTCTCCCTTCTTTCGTCTCTTTTGTGTGTGTGTGTGTGCGGCCACAGGAAATGCATTTTGTGAGCTGAGCTGCGCTGCTGCTGAACGGAGCGTTGTGGCAGCTATAAAAGCGAGCCGGGTTTCGGTTGGGAAATCATTCTGACATCGTCAGCGTTTCAAGCAACACACACAACATTTACACACGCTTTTCCATTTCAAACACACACAAAAATGTGCCAACAAGTCGCCATCAGCAACACCAACACCAACAACAAAATGAAGAACAACTACAGCATCAAGCAAGTCTTGAAGACTCTCTTCAAGAAGCAGCAGAAACAGCAACAACAACTCAAGCGTCAGAACTCATTGGAATCCCTTGAGTCCGTTGACAATCTACGCAATGCCGAAGTCGAAGAGGTTTACTATGCCGAAATCGATGAGAACGCCGCCAACGAGAAACTCGCTCAGCTGACTCAAGAGCAAGAGATGGAAACCGATGAAGACATCTATGTGCCGGTACGATTTGCACGCACCGAAGCCGGCACCTTCTTCTGGACCACCAATCTGCAGCCCGTTGCCAGCGTTGATGCCGATCTGTTGCAGCCCGCCTACTGCTACTCCAGCCAACAGCATCCGTTCATGCAGTATCAGGATCGTTGGGCTCAGGCTTAAGACATTATCCTAGCAAACGAAATCCTCCTCATCTACAACAAGCTTTAAACGCATGCAACATTGTGATAGCAGCAGCAGCAGCACCGGCAGCGGCAGTACTTAATTGTAACTCAAAACTCATCTCAGCGATCCAGCGCTTCCATTAGTTCTTAAGATATTGTGATAGAAAAATGACAGCTTTAAACAAAACAAAAAAAAACTATACAAAATACAAAAAAAAAAAGATATAAAACTCAAATTACATTTTGTCTTCTAATTGGTCTGGGGGGTTTTTTCAGTTTATTTTTTGTGATCTCAGCAGATCCTTAAAGAAAAACAAAACTGATGCACACTGGTTGTTATGACGTCTGGCATTCCAATTCATTGAGTAGCTGGCACAACTTGTTTACAATATGAATGTTGTTTATGTTCGTTTTTTTTTCTCTTCATAAAAAAAACAAACCGTCTACGTGACAGATAAGAGTGGTGTGTCTATAAGTATTTTGGGATGCTACGAGATGTTTCTTGATAAATGTTGTTCTGTTGTTCTTTTAGAAAATTTACTTGTACGACATATGACGTCAATGGTGTTCTAGGCATAATAATGATAGTGTCGTTGTGTATCTGAAATAGTAATTGGTACTCTGAGCAATTAAGAACTAATGATGTTTGTGTGCAGAAATTTTAATTTCCATGTTAGAGTCATCTAATTGATATTGAATTTCCACTTAAAAAGTAAGTTTAAAGATAGACAACAACTTTTCTTTGGAAATTCCTAGTGATACATCTTTCTGATGATTCATTTTGAATATGGTTCTATAAACAATTGAAATTTGTACCTTATGTTTAAAATTTGTATTTAAACAAGCAATTGGCTTTATCCTATTATACCTCTCATCTCATCAAATGGCAACTTTTCCTGAAATTCTTCTTCATAACGCGACCTTGCCTGGCACTTTTCGCATTCGTCATGCTGTGATAATGGTATAGCTGACATTCCTTGGCACCAGTACGGTTGGAAGACAGCCAACATTTCTAGTTTCCCACTCCAACTAGTTGTCCAGTTGCCTTGGCTAAGGCCACAGCCACCTGTGTGTGCCCAAACATGGTGATGGTGTGCATAACTTCACGGCAATTTCTTGCACAGGCTTGTCGCCGCGCCGCGTGTCTTACAACTTATTTATGTGCTTTTCCAGCAAGAAGAAAACAAACCGAAACGAAGGAGTTGATGGGGGAGTAAATATAGGAAAAAACCCATATCAAAAACGACAATTAAAATGCAACATGTAGACGTCAACACCTTCCAGTCACGGGCCAGTCACAGTCACTGTCCAAGTCCCAGTCACAACTCATGCAAGCAAAGAGTCACATGCCAAGGCGTTTCGAGGCGGACGTTGAAATTGGGCATAAAAACAGTACCGCAAAAGATAATCGCTCCGATGTTCCCAACCCATATCATTATGCCTTTCTCTCGCTCACTCCCTTATTGACTCTCGTTGCTTATTTATCAATCACAAACGCATTTCTCCTACACTAAAAATGCAAATTGATGTCACAAAAGAGCAAATAAAGTAAAAGAAATTGCTGTTCTTGAAATGACGCTGGCTTAATACCCTTAATAAAGAAGGAAAGAAAAATATGTGTAAACATATTTATATTTTTAACAATTTATAGATAAATTAAAATAAATATTTATAGAAGATCATATTCATACAAATTTATTTTAAATATAAATAATTTCTTATGTTATCTTATCTCTTTAACAAATTAAACTACGTCACTTATGCATCGATCTGTATTACGATTAGATTAGTGAAATATTGAGTCTGTCATTTAAAACTGTGAAAAATGATTGTTACTAAGAATATCGAATTTCATTTCCTACATAAGGCTTTAAGAAGTCAGCAGATTCGTTGGTAGTGCATTAAAGAGCTAAATAAAATTCTGGTAGCGCCGTGACGTAAATTAAGTAGCAATATAAGTTTCTGTTAAATTGGCTCCGACAGCGCATAATTAATTTCGTATGCGCAGCGGCAAAGAATTGGAAGAAAGAACCATCTTGGAATGCCGTTGTTGTTGATGTTATGTTGATAATGCTTATGATGATTGCCACCGCTGCGGCCAATGCTACCGATAGACATCTTCTTCTTCTTTCAAACCCGAACCCGAACCTGTACCCGAACTCAATCCCTCAGCTCATTTGCATTTACAAGCAAGTGCGAGTACAACACTTGCATAGGGCCCTCGCCGCAATGTCTCTGATATGGCCACAGAGATACTGACTGGGGTGGAGTGGGGAGGGCTAAGAGTTGGAGTTTAACGTTCGCCACTGTGCCCAATTCTTGGACATGAGCTAACCACAACGACAACGTCGACGGCCTTCGCGTGCGTGACCGGCATGCGCTTAGCGGTCATTGATTGGCCAACAGCAACAGCAACAGTGGGAACAGCAACAACAATGTTTGTTGTACAGTTCTTTGACCATGTCTATGCTCGACCAGCCGTGTGTTGTTTAGCTGAGGGCGCCGCGAGCAACAAGTGTGTGAACACATTAAACGGTGATTAGGCCCGACTCTGGGGTCTCTCCTATTGTTTATGTTGTTGTCGTTTCAGCGCGTATGTCTGAGATTGTGTGTGTTTGGCTTTTGTAACCTGAAATTAGCCCCTACAGTTATAGCAGCAGAGGTAATATCATTAGCCACATAAGGGACAATGTGGGCGGTCAAATTGTACAAGTATTTACCGAAATTGCTCTTAGATCTTAGCGAAAAACACATTCATTTATCACAACAAAATGAGTTAGATGATGATTATTACAGCAGCAAGGGCCGTAAGCTAAATTGAGATCAAATAATCTGTAGGTTCTCTTAGTGCAATTAAACTTAAATAAGCACAATTAAAGAGCATTTACGCTGACAGTAAAGATTTAATTAAGCAATTAACGAAAGATTCAAAACTTAAATCCGATGATTCAACAACTACACACGCATGAAATGAATCACATGCCTAAGTTTAACTAGATGTCAACTAAAGTTGCTGACAACTTCAAAATGAGAAAATTTTTGTAGCATACTTTTCAGCATCGCTTGAGATGCCTATCAATATGGGGGGCTCGTTCTTCACTTGTTGATTGTTTGTCTAAAATTCGAGACTCGTATCGATTCATCTTTAATTAACTAAAAGTGGTTCAAACTTCGAGAAAAAACAAGTCATTAGTTTTGTTGTAAATATGCATATCTTTTTCGATATAAAATGTTTTTGTTTACATGAGAAGAAGTAAACAAATGACGATAGCACTTTTTTTTTGGCACCAGTGACATTAATTAGTTGTTTATAGCGTATACTTCCCCGGAGCTATCTCTAGAATGTTACCAAAATACTGTTTCGATGAGATAAACAAGATAACAACCTGCCATCACAACAATAATGATTGTTGATGCTCGATGTCTGATGTCTGATGGTTGCTTGCTTGCTGTTGGCATGATGCCGACAAGCAGCGTCAATACACGTCAATTAGAGCATAACAAAGTGTTACTCACCACGCTTAGAATTTTAGCCACAAGTTTCTAGACGAAAATAAACAACATTGGTGTTGCGATTGCGTTATCAAAAAGCGCTCTGGCTGATAAGAGAGCGTCAATAGCTGCTGAAGTGGCCGCAATATATAAAAATCAATGAAATTGTAGACAGTCAAAGCAATTGTAATCGATAGCTAACAAAAAGCACACGTAGTCCACAAAGTTCACAAAAAGAAAACATTAAATTTCCACGTTTTCCATACGAATTCGAAGAATTTATTTAATATTTACAATGATATCACAAATTCTGCAATTCTGCTGCTGCCTGGCCCTGCTGTCCGGCATTGTGGCAACCACTGTGTCCATCAACGAGACGGATTGTCCACAAATTTGTCCATCGGTCTACAAGCCAGTTTGTGCCTCCGATGGCTTCAATCTGAAGGAATTCGCCAGTGACTGCAATCTGAAGGCCAGCAACTGTCGCCGCCAGCGTAATGCTCAAACGGGTAAGTCCAAAAACATTTGGCCAAAGTGATCAATGCAATACTATATATATATATCTATATATTTTAGTCTATGCTCAAACTGATATGGCTTGGTGTAGCTCCGAGCAGGTGGATAATTTGCATGAGAAATTAGGCAGCATTAAACTGGACGTGGCCGGGTGCCTGAAGCCATGCAGTATGATCTATCAGCCTATCTGTGTGACAAACGGCAAGTACCGTGGCCTCGTATCCAATGCCTGTGCCCTGGAAACCTTCAACTGCGCCCTGCAGGCCACTGGCGTCCAGCCCGCTGAGCTATTGCGCATTCTGCGCGTCGATACCTGTTAAACGCAGCTTGAGTACTCACCAATAAACAACACGGGCAATAGACAATAGTTTTTCATTTGCCAAAATCTATAATATATGACCTTAACAATGTGAAAATAGCATAGAAATTAGACTAACCCAGCGGGAGAGATAAAAACGAAAGTATTGCTGGGGGTCAATGCACCGCTGCGGTGTTCTCGACCTTAAGGGGTCATCTAAGAAAAAAAAAACTATGTTCGAATTTCGTCACGAAACTTTTCGTATCTACTGCCAAAGTAAATACGCGTTTTCAATTTACAAAATATACAACTTTGAGTAATATGTACTATAATAGTTTTTACTTTATTTGTAAATCGATATTGACAAAGTAAATATTATATAAAAGTCAAAGTTCAACAACTCTGTCATTATTTCAAGAACTTTCTGCAAGAGTCACCTAAATATTTCTCCAGAAAGTAAAGTAAATATCTTGTATTTAAATAATTTACAACTTCGTGTTAACTGTAGTACAATAGTTTTTCATTTATTTGCAAATCGATATCACATTGACAAAGTAAATATTGCGCAAAAAGGAAATAAATAATTGTGTGAACAAAATATATAACTAATAAGAGAATTGGGAATGCACCATGCTGTCCCCAACGCTCGTGTGAGCTTAGTTAAGTAATTAAGCGACACACGAGAAAGGGAGAGAGGTTCAGTCACGAGCATTTACCAAAATGAGATCTGTTATCCGGCTAAGGCTAAGGGGGCTAAGGCAAAAACACAACACGTTGAGACTCATATGGCTAACAAAGTGTGCCAGGCAATTGGCTAAAGCTTTGACAGAGCCAGGCGTGCAGTAGATCATCGTCCACACGCTCCTGTGTATTAGCCCAAAAGAATGTGCCATTGTCGGTGCTGATGTACTGCAGTGGCAATTGCAGATCCCACAGCGTTGGCGTTGATGTCGGCAACGACTGCGATGGCAACAATTGTGTTGTTTGATTGTTGCTGTTCGTGTTGGTGTTGCTGTGATGTCTGTGCTGACAGTTGCGTCCATGCTGGCAGGCATTGCAGCTCTGTGTGCTGGCCTTCTCCACATAGACGCTGCTGATCAGTGTGGGCGTATTGGGCGGCGGTGGTGTCTGTGTCAACTCCTCCTGCACCTGCAGTTGCACTGTCTCGGCAAACTTGTTGATAGACTCTTGGGGCGTTGTTTTGCTTTCATTGCTCTCGTCGACGCTATGCAGCAACTCGAGTGGCGGCAACAGCAGCATTTGGGTATTATTGAGATCCACATTGTTGGGATGCGGTTGTGTCGTTGCCTTACTTTTGCCGCCCACTGTCAATAGTCGGCGCAGTGGCTGCCAAACTTTACGCATGCGTCGTGTTGCCTTTGGCTCCATTGAACCCATTGCTGTTGTTGTTGTTGTCGAAATGTTGTTGCTGCTAGCTGTCAAGTTTTTCGTATCCAGATACATGGCGATAGCTTTTGTTTTGTGCAAACGTAGTTTATTTATAAATATTTATTGTTGTAACTGTTGTGGACAGCGAGCGTTGCGTGTGCGCACCTCGCGAGAGTCGTTCGGTTTCTGATGCTGCTGCGGCAAGCGGCGCTCATATTTATATATGAGGCGCTGCCGCAGCGCTGCCAATGGCCAGTCAAGAGTGAAATCGTATTCCGGCTGATCTCACGAGCTCGAACACCGTACGAAATTTGAGTGCACTCTCATGCACACACACAGACACACACACACACATGCACGCACACATTGGTGTAGACTCCTCATCGATGTTGTTGAGGGAGAGGGAGATGAACGCATACGAGTATTTCCCAAATAAATTCCAACAGGAATCCACAAGCTTGTGTGTACTTTTCCCATGCACGTACAATCGACAAGGGCCGCTTGATGAGTTTTGGCTGCAGGTAGATGAAGACGACGCCGGTTGCACAGTGGTGCAAGTGCAGCAATAAAATTGGTTAACACAATTGCACATCACAATAAGATTAAATATTTTTCAATAGTCATGATGTTATTGCTTTTGTGCTTAGTTTATTCACTCGGATTAAATTCTTTTATTTAAAAATGCTATAAAATAGACCTGTCTAAACAAAAACTAAAAACGGGTTCTTTAGAATGTAGTCTAAGCTACCACACTTTATAATAACAATCATCGTGTTATCGTAAAAAATCATTTTATGTGCTCATATGTTTATTGTTCGCTTTAACCGATTATCATAATAAAGCAAGCTCTTAAGTGTGGAAGCAAAGCTTATGAAAAGAAGAATATATCAATGAAACCATAACTTTATTATGAATGAGTTGACAAAAGTTGTCGAAAAATTATGTATTTTTAATATATCAATAAAAATGTTGATCTTTACTGACTTGGCAAAGGAAGTGCACTTGGTTGGGCTGCGGCAAATTTGTTTAGCACCACTGTGCCATCGCCTGTTCCGTCATTTATGCACGACTGACTTTGTTTTCACATTCACACGGTACCCGAAGACGGAGCCCAGTAGTTGTTGTTGTTGTTGCTGTTGTTTCTGGTTGCTAGTTGCTGGCTTGTCCAGCTCAAAGCCGGTTGGGCGCAGTGACGTAGCCTTTTCGAGCACATTGTTTGTTCTGGGGGCAGCAGCTGCACCTGTTCCACTGCAGCCCCTTGCAGACTAAGACACTGTGCATTTCCGTCCTGGCGCAGGCGGCGCACCGTTGCGAGTGTGGGAAAGGGCTTATAAGAATTTCACTTGGGTTATTCGGTTTTGGGTTTTCGGGCATTATTGTTGTTGTTGTTGCTTTATATTTTTGTTTCCTTTCTTGAGATTTTTTTTGGTTTTCGTTTTTGGTGTTTTGTTTTGTTGTTGCTGCTGCTGCTGGCCGAGCGAGCAGCTGTTATTGCTACTTGTTCGCCTGTTTGTTGTCATTTATAATCAAGGCTCTGAGCCCTGGCGCTGATAAGTTCATTTTACGTTCGTACGTTTTATGTATGTTCCCCGATCCTAGCCGATGGGGATTATGACATGTTGTTCACACGCTCCGCACAAAGGCAGATCTAATGAGGCCGTGACCTGATTCCGCACCAGTCCTTTTGCGCTCGTTCCCACACACAACAACGGCTCACAGCGCAGAGCACTAAAGCCGGGTCTAGTCTTCGAAACTAGTCAGCCCAGTCATCGGTCCATGGCCATGGAGCGAACACAACGACTGCGTTCAAGCCTGAGACAACAGAGATAGAGACAGAGTCACAGTCAGAGCCTGGCCGATTGTTGCCGGCTCGGGGCCGGGGGCCAAATGCAACAAACTCGTGCCAATCGCGTGTACACCGCACGCCTGCAGCTTGTGAGCCACCGTCTCCATCGCTTTGGTCGCCATTAATCTTGAACTCTCCACTGCACGTCGTCGTCTACGTTGCTGCTGTTGCTGTCGTTGTTGTTGTTGTTTTTATTGTTGTTGTTGTTATTATTGTTGCGCCGCACATTTGCCCCCAATCAGCGCCTAGCTTTGAACTGCACGTTTGCTAAATTGAAAGCGACTTTGACTCCATCTCTGTGACTATGACTGCAACTAAGACGCTCCGTTGCCAACTTCAAATTCAACTTCAACTTCAACTCCAACTCTAACTTCGACTTCGACTCTTGAACGAGCTGAGCATGCGCCTGCCTTAACGCCTTATTGGTAGACAGCGGGACAGACTAACGTTCAGTTCGGTGTCTTTGCCATTTTATACACTATCCGCGTGTGGTATACGCAATATTAGATGCCACGGAATACAATCAAATTGGAAAATGGTATAACATATTATTGGAGTCTAATTTGTGGGATATAACATTTAAAATTAAAATAAAAATTACTGAAATTATATATTCCAAATATTCTTTATTTTATAGTCATACAAAATATTTCCAAAACTTTCTAAAGTATTTAGAAAAATACATTTACCTTAGCCTGCTGCTTTTCGCGTCCTTGAAAATGTACAAAACAAAATATTTAACTGAGTAAGTTGCATATTTAGTTATTTAACAGTTTGGAAGATATCCTTAAATTCCCAGCTCATTTACAAATTATTTTTAAATCGTTCACTTGAATTAATTTTTAACTCCAAATCCTCTTTGCAGAGTATTTGCATTTCGCGCTGCAGTTTCTGCATAATTTCAGCGTTTTTTTTTAGCCACAAGCATCCAGTTGGCTTTTGGCTTTTGGTTCACACGGCAGGCGACCAAAGAGGCAACATGGCCACATGGCATAGCGTGGCAACTGGGCAGTTGGGGGCAGGCGAGGCGTGCAAGGCAACAAGTTTTGCGCAAAGTTAGCGCAAAGCTTAAAAATATATATGACAAGCAATTAGTGTGCATTGGGGTTACTTGAAAATGGTTGCGGTTAACTGTGAGCGTGAGTGTATGTGTCTATTTTTGCATATACCATGCGATTTGATGCAACTGCGTTACTCATACGACACGTGTGACGACAAAGTTGAAAGTTATGGCAGCTTGAAAGCTGAATCACACCGTCTCAAATGTTGAAGTTCTTCGTGTTGTTCGTTGTTGTTGTTGTCATCATGATGGTTGGACGCTGTTCGATGTCAGCAGAAAAAAAAGGCCAAGCCAGCAGCTAACCACAAACGACGGGCTAACGGAAGTCATGGGCAAAAGACAAACAAACAAACAAGAGATTCTGCAGCATCATGGGAACTGCTTGTGCCGGCAAAAAAACGTCGCGCCAAGCACAAGTGTCATATTGCTGGGATGGCAATAAATAAAAAAAAATGTTATAACGTATAAAAAAGAAACATTTTATGTACATAGTTGTGTGTGTGTTTGTCAGCTGTCCAGCTGCCCAGTAGCTGTAGCCAAGATCAGCGTAAAGCTAAAACTAAAAAACCAAAAAAAAAAACAAAAAAAAAACCAAAACAAATCTCGAGAACGACAACCGGATGTTGAAGTTTATTGCGATAGGGATAAAGACGACAAGTTTACTATGCAAAAGTTCTGTTTCATTATTTTGGAAATCCCCGATAAAAGCTCAAAAGCTAAGAAAGACTGCTACGCTTTATCGATATGCTTCAACGAAATGGTGGCCACTTAATGTTGCTCTTGTTATTGTTGTTGTTGTTGTTGTCGTAGTTGTCGCAGTCATCATCATCAGCCAAGCATGCGACATAATTGCGCGAGTTAAAGCCCCCCAAACAAGCGGCAGCCACAGCCAGAGCAACAAAAACAAAAACACAGCAACAGCAACAACAACAGCAACGGCAATCAACAGCAACAGCAGCAACAGCAACAACCAGCAGCAGCAACAATAACAACAAGCAGCAAAACATTTCAGCAATCCATCGGATCGCATCACAATCCAGCCATCCGTCCAACGTGTGGGAAACACACGACAAATCTGTTTCCCACGGTCTCGTAAAGTAGGCACAACACAACACACACTCTCAATCGCAGTCGCAGTCACAGTAGGCTCCCATTTGTGCATAAGCATGTGTGTGTGTGTGCCTGAGAGCAGCGCACCAAAGAGCCGACGAATAGGAGCAGCCGTTGAAGCAGCAGCGCAACTGTCATCATTGACAATAAGTATGACATGGACGACGGCAACAGAGACGGCAGCGACGCTAGCAGCGAGGCACACTGAGAGCCACGCGCAGACCCGTTCTCATTCCGAATCCAAATCCAAAGCCTCGACTTCGGCTCCCTCTGCAATCAATTTTTGAAGACGAGCTCGCGCCAGAGCGCAGTCAAGGCACGCTCTCTCGCTCACGCTCAGCCAATGGTACGGGCAGCAGTGTTGTCGAGTTGCTCGACTACGTAAACTGGCGCAATAAGATAGCAAAGGGAGCACAGTGGGTCAATTGGAATAAAAATGAAAATCACATCCAATTTACTGAAGTTATTGCTTTTTGAACAATAAAGATTATTTTGGTCAATGCTTTATCTTTATGATTTATACGATTATGAACTTTTATTAGATAAATTTGTTTTCGAATCTTTAATATAAAATCAGTTTCTAGTTTTCAGCAGCATAACAAAAGGTATCAGTTTAATAATTTCGTATATTTAAATTATATAGAAAAATTAGTTATTTTATTATTTCCATATTGTTGCACAATAAATACCATAACAAAACACTAAAATTGACTTTTTATCAAAGGTTTCTTAGAAACATAGGATTTCTTTGGTGGATTTTGGAAATACTCTAACGAAAGGATATTCAAATGAAGCATTGCATACTTTTAGTCTATTAGCGCATTTAATTCACTTACAAAAAAAAAAAAAACAATAGGAATGACGACAGAAAAATGAAGATAGAGAATAATGTCATTTTATACTTGTTCAATATAAATGAGATCATAATCATTGGGCAATCGTAACATTTAATTATAACATCATATACTTAATTTAATACCCTTTGTTGATACCCTCAGAAGTATGCAACAAAAAATCGCGCAAAAAAGGATTCGAGAACATAACCAAACAAATTTTTGAGAACCCTGGGAATATTGTTAAGTATACGAAATGCATGATTAGCACGATTTAAAAAATCACATATACAAGAAACAATATTTATTTAGTTGTTAATTTATTGTTCTGTACTTCGTTGAAACTTATTAAAGGAAAATATAATTATTTGAGAAATACATTATCACTGATTATGTGTGTAGTTAAATTTGTTTATGAAATGGTCCCACTGTGCGCAGTGTTGCCTGGCAACTCGGCAACCCCAACCCCAAAACCTGTGCATGCAACGGACTTCACAGTAGCTCTCTTTGTACGCTGCTGCCGAATGCCGCTACCGAGAGCCAAGAGCCAAGAGCCGAGACCGAAGCCACGAATGCCACCACAACTCTCAGCGTCTGCGTCAATGAATGCATGAGTGTGAGAGCTCTGTGCGCTTGCGTCTCTGTGTGTGTTGGTGAGCGATCATGCGGGAGCTCAGTGGCTCAGTCGGGCGTAGGGAGAGCGTCGTATAAAAGTAACGTTGGGAACTTGTTTGCCACTCATTTCACAAACGTGCCGCCTGTTGAACGCAACGCAAAGCGCGACGCACGCGCATTTGCCTCCCCAAAGAAATTTCAAAATAAAGCAAAACGCAATCGTACAAAATCGACGTGATAATGTGCGCCTAAAAGAACTTGTAACACAATCGAAAGAAATCAACCAAAAACAAATAAAATAAAATCGTAATCGTAAAATTGTGAAGGTGTTTGGCATCACAACAACATGGTAATGGAGATGTCCAAGACTTATCAGTACCGCAAGGTGATGAAGCCGCTGCTCGAGCGCAAGCGTCGAGCACGCATCAACAAATGCCTGGACGATCTCAAGGATCTGATGGTCGAATGTCTGCAGCAGGAGGGCGAGCATGTAACACGCCTGGAGAAAGCCGACATCCTTGAGCTAACCGTCGATCATATGCGAAAACTCAAGCAACGCGGCGGCCTCTCGTTGCAGGCCGTCGGCAACGTTGGCGGCGGTGGCAACGGCAATGGTCCCGCCTCCAACACCAGCGCCGCCCACGTCGAGTCCTTTCGCTCCGGCTATGTGCATGCAGCCGATCAGATTACACAAGTGCTGTTGCAGACGCAACAAACCGATGAGATTGGCCGCAAGATTATGAAGTTTCTATCGACGCGTCTAATTGAGCTACAAACTCAATTGCTGCAACAACAACAGCAACAGCAGCAGCATCAACAGCAACAACAACAACAAACCCTGCCTGCCGTCGGCTATGCATCAGGACGTTTGGCCTTTCCACTGCTGGGCAACTACGGCGCTGCGGCCGCAGCCAGTTACAGCGCCTTCCTGGCGGGCAAGGACGAACTAATCGATGTGACATCCGTGGATGGGACAGCGATATCCGAAACGGCGTCGGTCAGCTCGCAGGAGTCGGGCGCCTCGGAGCCCGTCTGGCGGCCTTGGTAATCAACTGTGGCTGCCCTGGCGACATCAACTAATTTCTAGATCTTATCTTTAGTATTCCAAATGGCTATTAACCGTTCGCTGCAGCATTCGCAGCAGCAGCGAACAACAACAGCAAAATCCGTTGTCTTCCAAAGCAAATTGAAGCAACAAATCAAAAGGATCTGTTGATCCGATTTGTTTGCACTGTGCATTGTTTTTAAATACTTTTTAAGATTATTTTTGATAATTTTGTAAATTTTTGTATTTTAACTGTGATACTATAACTAAAGTACGTTGCGATTCAAATTATATTGAAACTCGCCAATTTCCTAATTAATTCGCTAAAGTTTCCTAGAGTTTAAAGAGAGCGCCCTAAGTAAATAAATTAAGCTTTAAATAATTTGTAATTGTTAATTTATGAATTAAAAACTGAATAAAACAACAATTCTCATATCATATATTATTTATAGTTTTCATTACATTAAATCGTTTTCAGGATTGAACACTAATTGGATAACTACAACTTAAAATCGAGTATGCTTAATTTATACAATTCTGTAAAATCTATGCATACATTAAAATTGATTCATCGAAAGGGAAACCTTATGAATATGCAATTTTATACGATTGAAATAGAATTGGATGAGGTCAGTTCTGGTTCTCAGCGAGATTATGGAGAATTTTGGCGACTAATGAGAAAACAGTAACCGGAATAAAGAATGATTAATAAAAAGAGATTTTAGAAGGGATAATATTCGATTTTTAAAGTTATAGCATCGTATGGGATTTTAAGATTGAACCGAAGAGTTCTGCCTTTTGAAATAAACTTGATGCATTCTTAAAAGCATCTCAGATTCAATCAAAGCTTGCTGAATCTTGATGTTTGATGCTTATCTCAACACATAAAATATGTGCTGAGTATGCATTCAATCGGTTTTCAAGCATATCTTCAACTTCCACAGTGCTCTCATTTCTAAAGTGATCTATTGCCACACACATTGCAAAATCACACAGACCCACAAACAACAAACATAGAGAAGGCTCACATGTGCTGTTGACTTTTACTTTTATCATTACATGCAACAAGTACAACAACAACTACAACAACAACAACAACAGCAGCATATTAGAGTTTTTCCGTCAGACAAGCAATTAAGAACTTGTAGCTACTGTAAATACTCGTCGATGTAAATGTAGATGTGCCGGAGATACACACTATATAAATACATATGCAACAAGTCCGATGCCTGATTCGTTTATATAATCAATTCTGATTTCAACGCGATGCATCTACTCAGTCTAATTGGATAAGCTCTGATTATGCGCTGATTGGACTCGAAACTGGTTGACTGAAAAATCAACCCCTAAACGTGCAGTTGGATGCTGTTTGCTTTCTCTGCGATCTCTACCTGTAAACAGGTAAACAATATTCAACAGTTTAGACAACAAAAAAAAGGTCAGTAGGATCCTCACAGGTAGACCACAGACAAAAGATCGTTACAAAGTGATGGCCAGCGAATTAGGCTGTCACGGAGATTAAGAAAAGATTGCAAGCATATTATTTTTGGGATAGCTGAAAATTGAATGTCATCGAATTGAATAATGAGAACAAAATTGTTGGTTTTTCTTTTAAATTGTATATATATTTTTGTTGTAGTAGTATGAATAAAATTTATCACAATTTTCTTAAAGCTCAGTTGAGTTGTTGGGACTTGCTGTTCATTTTTGTTTTTGGCTTGTATCAAAAACGAACAGAAGACGCCTTAAAGCAGGAAGCTGGAACCGCTGGTTCCAATCATGGAAGACAATGTTGCGTTGTAGAGTGGAGTGGAGAGTGTGCTTTTTTAGGCTTGCACCCAACGATCCTGGAACTGAGCGACGGCAATTTCGTTGGCAGTGCTGCAGTACAGTGGCTCGATGAGATCGTTGTCGGCTGGCAGATCGGAGGCGGCGGTCCAGAAGAAGGTGCCATGAGCGGTGCGCACAAAGTGAACGGGAACTGTGGGCAATTGCTCGAGCTCGTAGTCCTCGATCTCGCAGGAGGCAGAGAGACGCTCGTTGGCTTCATTCTCATAGGATTCCAGAGAGTCGGCGCAGGATTTGTTGGCAATGGACTCAAGATCAGCGTTGCGGCTGTTCTCAATGGATTCAAGAGACTCCAATGAGTTGGCCTTGTGTGTGTTCTGCATGTTTTGCTGCTCCTCGACTTGTTGCTGCTTGAAGATCTTTTGCAGCAGCTTCTTCACGCTGTAGGACTTCTTGTTGGCTTTGATGTTCATGTTGTTGTTGTTGGCGATGATGTTCTTGTTCTGGCACATTTTGAGTTGTGTTGTGGAGTTTTCTGGTGTAGCTGTGATGCTGATGTTTACTGTACGAAGCGTAGTGCTCGAATGATGTCTGATCCTCTGGCTGGTCGCCCTTTTATACCCGCACAGGACCAAAAACGAAACCCAAGCCGACAGCAGGTCGGGACTCAGAGCAGAGAGCGAGAAAGGGAGGGAAGAGAATGCCAGAGGCAGGCAGGCAGGCAGAACGAAACACCAGATACACTGTGAGCGAGTGTGGGAAAGTACAAGGATACGTGCAGTGAACAAAACAAGTAAACGAGAAAATCCTGCACATACACGCACGCACACACACGAAAAAAACGGCAGGTGTGTTTTAAAAGCGGACAGCAGGGACGGACCTGCTTGTCATTAACCTGCATGCGTTGGAGTGTATCGGCATGTGGTGCCGCACTGCTCGCACCTGCAGTGTGTGCATAGCAATTTTATCCTGAGCGAGGATCGTGAGAAGCGAGACTTTCTACCAGTTCCCACAGTTTTTCGAAGGATCCTTTTTCGAGCCTATTGAAAAAAAAAGAATCTTTCTGCTGATCACTTTTGGTTTTTATATGCTCCTCAGTTGTTATCGTTGTTGTTGTTATCCTTCTTCGTTGTTGTTGTTGCTGTTGCTGGATGGCAGCTCTTTATGCACTTATCTCATTTGGCTTGGCCATAGAAATCCCTTTTTCGGGTCTTGAACACGTGTGCAGCGTTTGCCCCCGAAAAATCGTGGGAGAATATTTTCAATTTTCAACGCTTCAACGACCCAAACAATTAATGGTCTGACAGTAGAGTCCCCAGATCAACTAGTTGAATAGGCAGAGAGGCATTGGGATCATTTAATGCGCTGTAATTTGAAATTTATAAAATCTTGTGTGTAGCTCTGTCTGTCCCAAGGCGTTGCCCGAGTGAGCGAGAAAATAAAAAGAAGGATCATAAAACGTACAAAAAAAAAAAGGAAAAGGAGAAAAAAATTACTAAAAACGTGTCAGGCATTTTGAAAGCCGAAGGAGTTGCTTTTAATTTTATTTCGATGGCACACAATTAGCAGGCGACTCGAAATGCTTGCAACCCCTGCCCCCAAAGTGCTCTGCTGACGTCGCTCTGCCAACGTCTATCTGTGCCTTATTAAGGGGCACTTTGTATGCTTCCTGGAGGAGCAGAGATACACACACGCACAGCGGTGCGCCAGCGTTGTCCTTTTTTTTTGGGATCGGATCGGTCGCAAGTTGGACACGTGATGGCGCGTGAGGCAGTCGGATCCATGGGAACTGCATTTCATGTACGAGATCCTTTACTTAATGGATTGCCATTGACTGAGCCATAAATAATTGTAGCGTATGTGCGTCCTTACATCAGTTGTTTTTTTTTGTGGAGCTACAATTTCTATGCCTGGGAGACAAATTAAGATTCAAGAAGCGTCTATTCTGGTGAGAAGTTGTAGGCTGGCGTTAACAGTTCGTTTCGGAATTTTGTTGTGTCTGTGTAGCCAACAGATTGTGCAGTCTTATTGATGCATCCTCAGATTGTGTGCTTAGCATTGGACTTATTGTTCTTGCTGTTGTGGGTTAGTTAGAGCTGATTGTGTGTGTATGTTTTTCTCCTTTCTGAGCTCAGATCAGCTCGGCTATTGAGGTTTAATTAGAAGAGAAGGCAACAATCTAGCAATGTGTGTTGGCACAACCAAACGATAAATAGTTCAATAGATAAGGTGAATGCTGACAGAATGGATATGTGGAGTTCTATAGTAATTTTTCAATTGACGTAACAATAGGAAGTGGGACTTATTTTATTATACAGCGAAGGTCTTTGAGATTGTATTCGTATAAAAATACATTTAAGTTTTCAACAAAGCTAATAAATTTTCGAAAGTGACTTTCCTAATTTGCTTAGCCTTTAATGATTGAATTGATTTAATTCTAATCAAAAATTTTAACACATTTTTAATTTAATTACTTATAAATACACTTTAAAGATAAAGTAATTAAAATTTAATGTATAGAATCAAACAATTCCAACAAGTAAGATTGTTTTAACATTTATAAATGAATTTATTTCATTGCAGTCGCTATTTTAGGACCCCAAAATGAATTTAACCTATTAATATATTTATTGTACTCATTTACTTTAATAAATAAATATTTCCAATAAATATTGCTCAATTTCTAGCATAATCTACAGACACTTTTTGATCTTTTAATTTTAGGAGCACTGAAATTTTTACTGTATAAATAAAGGATGAATATGTGTATAAAAGAATCCTATATTCATTTCTAGGAACTGATTTTATAAAAAAAGACAACATAGTTGTCCAATTCGGTCAATTTACACGATTTGTTTTGAAACTGTTTCATGGAATTGGGATTACGGCCTTGAATGTTTTGGTCGAGTCATGCTACCATCTCATTATTATGCACAATTGTGTGTTCTAATTGTGTTTCGTCCTTGGCTCTATTTTGGTTGACTCATTCCCCTGGCTTTCATTTCATGGCCCACGTGCATGCCCAGATCCAAAATAGAATAGCAACCAAAATTTCTATGGCAAACCAAAAATTCGAAAAAACCAAAAAAAAAAAAAAATGTAATGTTCGAAAAGCCCCGCTGGGGGTCTATAGATTCAGGGACAGTCTCAAAGATAGTCAGCTCGCTGCTGTTGCCACTGTAGCGGTTTTTGGGCTACCGTCGTGCCTTTTAGCCCAAAAAAAAAAAGCAAAACAAAAATCGTTTCCAGTGAAATCTTTGACCTGCTCGTTCGATGAACACGTGCACTGATTTCTTATCGTTACCGATCATTTAAGGTTCAGAAAATTGTAGATTAGCTCGAAACAAAAACCTGGGACACAAAAAAAAAAAACATAACACAAGAGAAAAGAAAAGTAAAAATACGTAAAAATATATATCAACATTAACCTGACCCCTTACCGATTGCCATTGTTAGCAAGTGTTTAGGTTCCTAGTCCAAGTGTTCGTACACACACGCATTTGCTGGGCGGGGTGCGACGATTGGGATTGAGATCGGGAATGAGAACGTGAACGTGAATCGTCTTGTTTGAACACGTGACGACCTCGTTTTCTATCGCTGCGGGGTATTGGTTTTACGAGGCCGTTTCAAAATCGCATCGCTGCCAACTGACACGTCTGTGTTTTTTTTTTTTTTGTCGATGTATCTACTGTCCATACCATATTCAGCAAGTGCGAAGCCTGACCAAACCCATGGGACAAGCTCAATAGATCTATACTCGCTACGTGCGTAACATGCAAGCGGCGAATTTTCACACATGTGGCCCATCACTGCCAGCCAGTCAGCGAGCTCCGTGAGGTCGGGGAAATGCCCGCAATCATTAAGGTTCGCGGCAAATCAGGTCCAGTTACAGGACACGGACATTCCGCCAAAAAGAAAACCTTGTCGGTGTTAACTGTCCCGATGTTACGGTATTTCCGTTCGGCGATTCACTGGTCAGCGTGAACATCAAATAAGGCGTGCGAAAAATTCTAACGAATGTAACCCTAGAGGCGACGAGGCCTATCACTTGAGCTCGTCTAGTCTATCTTTCCCGACTTGTACTTGTAGACGACTAATGTACACTTCTAGAAAATCTTTTTGAGGAGACGTGGCAGAGAAGATAAATGTGCATTACTTGCAGTGACTTTAGTATCAGCAGTTAGAATTACTATAATAAGGGATAGTTAAATATCAAGTATACGTATTTTTCAATAATAATAAAATGACTTGTAAATTTAAATACTAAAGTGTATATATTAGGAATGCCTAAATTAAAATAAACCTATAATTGAATCACACAATAATTATTTTTTCATAAATTATTGCATATTTTTAGAAATATTGAATATTTGTTTATAGAAAAGATAGCAACAGCACAAGCCAATAATTTGTCATTAAATACACTCGTATCTTTTAATTGGGAAAATGTATAAAATTTCCGCATATATACTTATTAAACTGTTTTGAGCAGTGTAAACACATTGAAGCTGCAGAAAAAGCGATAAACGCATGTGCACTGCAGTTAAAATAACAACAGATACAAATCGCAGATACATTTGAATAACCGACCCACGCGATGATGACAACGGCGCTTGTTGTAATGATAAAATAACACACCATAACACGCACTCACTACACAGCACACACATATTTGTGGAGAGCAATATATAAATAAAAGAAAATAAAATGCTATTGGAACTGGCAAACACATGTGGGGTCCTTTTTTGTCATCATATTACATGCTGCACCGCAAAGCACTTGACACGAGACAGAGCGACATGTTGAATTATCTTTTTAGTTTACAAATTAGTATGTGCGATGCATATGTATATGCGGGAGGCACTAGTATTCCAGGAATGCAGGCGAATGTATTGTTAGTTTAGGACATAATGCATCATGCACAAAAGGATCAATATCAAATGGCCGACAAGAGACAAGCAATTGGCAGTTAGTCGCCTTGGCCGCCCATCACTCAGCGCACGTGCAAGGCACAAAAGGGGTTGTAATTACAGTTTAACTCTGTGTTGCCGCCCTCCCTAAAAACGAGCCTTAACAACACCAACACCAACACCAACACCAATACCAACACCGCACACATAAGCACACCACATCAACCACACCAAGAGGGGTCCGATGAGTCCGGTTTATGCAGATTCGTTAACACAATACGATCGTAACACGTGCAACCTGATCAACCGATGAGCATGCGAGGCGGGGACAGGTCTTCGACTCGTTTTTGTTTTCGTGTGTGTCTCTTGCAACACTCAGGGGCGTCACAAATCGTTCCAGCTAAGGTTTCTTTCGTGCCACATACATAGCTTATGCAGGGCAGGACCTCCTACTTGAGACCCAAGGGAGTTCGAATTCAACGCAACAAGCGATCAGCCACAGCTGGGGTGTTTGGTTCCATTGACACGTCTTTCTTTTGAAGGGGGAGCATAAACATGCACCTACAAAACCAGAATCCCCTAATGCATTAAATTGAACACTCATAAAAGATATCTATATTCTGTTCCCTTTTTACACACAACCATTAAAAAGTAACCCTTCATTTATTTAAATCCTAGCATGTCTAGTTCCACTTAATGGTCTTCAAACTAATTATAAAACTGGAGACGCCGAAATCCTTTTAACAACTAATGATTTAAGAGCTGTCCCCGTCTCGGTATGACAGCATATCTTACTTTCAGATTGAATTTCAGCTCAGACGTTGCTCTTAATCCAGGGATAAAAATGCCTGAACTGCATTAACAGATTTAGTAGATCGCTCTTGATAGCTGAAGAATGCAAAGAATTGTGTCAATATTTTGGGGCAACATTAACAAGTCTAGACAGCTTCTTAAAAAGGACAAGTTCAGTTGAGCATATCATAGTTTTGAAGCATTAGAAGTTGCGACAATTATCAGACTGAATAGCAAATTATCTTCTTGAAAGGAAATAGACATTAAGGATTGGTACAGTTGAGCCCGATATGAGCTATAAAGTCCAGGTAGTTTGTATCTTGTTTACATTGTTTATAAAATAAAATAGGCAAAATGAAATAAAACTATTTTATAAAATTAGTTTGTTAAAACAGACAGAGTAACTGAATGGCTAGTAAGGATATTTTTATATTTATAAACAGATTTTTATATGAAGAGATATAGCAATTGGACGCTGGCTAAATCTTTGAAGTCTAATAAGAAATCCTATCTCTTTTCAAACATGAAACTGTTAATGAAAATATGTTCGCTGTAAGGAATAAGTAGTTTTGATATTTTAAATAAATAAGACCAAAATGAATTTTGTTTTTCTTAGTTTTAGTTTTATTTCTATTAAAGCTGTTGATATTTTCTTATTATCTAAAGTTAGTAGTTTGCTATTACTATTAAAGCTGTCGGTTTCTTTCTTATTACTAATTATCAGTTGCTTAAACCTAAGTAAAGCTCTTGTTATCACAGGTTTACATCGAGTCAATTGGAAGACATGATTCGTTGTTAAGTTTTGTAGTTGGAAGACATGATTTGTTGTTGTTTGTAGTTGTGGTTGCTGCTGTTGCTGTTTACCAGGGGCGCCACATTGGACTGTTGCTGGCTGGCTGAGGGCTGGCTGCTGCCTCGGATTCCTCAGCATCGCTGTGATAGCCCGAAGAGGCAGGACTCGAAGGGCGGCTGACTGCAGACAATTTTTGTTGTTGCTGCTGCTGTTGTGGTTGCTGATCGGCTTGCAGCATGCGTTGGAACTCCATGCCCAGATGTGTCATCACTGTTTTGCCCACATCAACGCTCATTGCCGGGGTGCAGGCCATAACACGAGAGATTTCGCTGACGGCATTCATGTAGCCATTCTTGAAACTGTCCATGGGCACCGGAGAGACTGGCGCCTGTTGCTTGATGAGCTGTTTGCGCATGAAGACAAGTGCTGCCTCGAGCATTTCGGCTTTGTCCAGTCGCAGGATGGCATCGTCGCCCTGGAACTCGGCAACAAGTGTCTTCAGTGTGTCGAGGCACTTGTTCATGCGTGCCCGACGCTGACGCTCCAGCAATGGCTTCTGCACCTTCAGATAGTGCTGTGTCTTCGAGACGTATGTGGATGCAGTTTGTGGTGCCATTTTCGTAATTTTGAGTTTGTCGAAGGAGATCGAAAAGAGAGAAATGCCTTGAGAGATGTGCACGGCTTGTAGGATGCTGTGTGAATGATGCTCTACTCAACTGCAGCGACGCCTTTTATAGGCGACGCAGTGCATTTCGAGTTTGAGTTCGGGTCCTGCAGCCAGGACCTGCAGCAGGTAGCGAGAGTAGAAATCTAGAAAAACTCTCTCATCTGTGCTCTGAGATCTGGGATCTGTGTGCCTGTATCTGTGTCTGTGTCTGCGTCTGTGCTCAGCGCGTGGGAAAGGAAATCGTTGAGACTGAGACTCAACAGCAATAACAATAGCAATAGCAAATAGCAATAAATACTATAAGACGATTGTCTAGTTGCGTGTCTGACGCATTGTAGCTGCAATTAAACCGTAAAATGCTGGCCAAGAACAGAGAATAGACTGGCCAGACAATTGACCAAAACCATTTGTGATTTGTCTGTTCCTGGGGCCAAATATAAATTACTATAAGTTGTAAATGTGTGATGTTCTCGGATTGTTCATTAAAATAGTTAAAATAGTTACGAAAAAAAACAATAATTAAATAGTTAGCAATTATAAGCAACGAATATATTGAAGATTATGTTAAGTGCTGTCTGTACTTTCTGGTTCACTGCTTACGCATCCAATCTTGAGCTCCAGTTAGCAATCATGCTGATAGGGTTGGTCGTTCCAATTGCGGATAGTGGCACCCGCAGTTGAGCACTCGTCGGTCTGCGTCGGTCTTCAGTCGTCACTCTTGAAACGTCAGTCGTTCATCGTTTGCTCGATTTTTCGTATCGTGAGAACCGCTCGAGAAACGTCGTGTGTTTCCCACGCGATGTGCACACCTGCCATTTAAGTCGCTTATATGGTTACGATTACAAACACAGCAGCAGCAGCAGCACCAACAACAAGACCAGCAACAACAACAAGATGAGGGCCTCGACTGACGACGGCACACATTTATTGCGCCGGCGCGACGCGCATTATCAGCGTCGTGTGGCTGGCCTGACGACTTGACTGACTAACTGACTGCCTAACTGCCTAACTGGCTGGCTGACTGACTGACTGACAGTCTGACTGGCTGGCTGACTGATTACTGACTGCTTTACTTTAGTTTTTCACTGTTGTCGTCATTATGTTGCTGCTGTAGCTCTTGTTGTTATTGTTGTTGCCGGCATCGTCGACGTCGTCGTCGTCGTCGTCGTCATTGTCGATTGTTTAATTTAAATCGCCGTCGCAATGTCGGCGCTACTTGGCTTCAGCTTAATGATTATACCTCAGACACAACCCCGAGGTTTCTGCGGAATTGTACGCAATAGTTATTTGTACTTTACGACATGCGCTAATTGAACCGCAAAAGAGTTTATGAGCCACAGCAACATCAACATCAACAGCACCATCGACATCAACATCAACATCAACTTCAACTTCAGCTTCAGCTTGTGAGCTTTAGCTTCACCTGTTGATTGGCCAAAGCCGAAGGTGAAAAGTTGGCGCTACAATTGACGTGATTGGAATTGGAATTGACTTTTTATAGACGCTGCCTGTCGGGCCAACATCAAATAGAACTCAATTGTGGCTGTGATTTGATGAGCACTGGGTCATGTGGCAGCAGCTTCTTTGATCAGCAGGTGCTTAACACTCAAAACACTCAGACACACATAATCAATCCATCAAAAAAAAAGGGCTTAAGAATTGGAAGTTGAAAGAATATTTAATGAAGGGAAAGATATGCTCTATAGGATTTCAAAATGAAGTGATAAAGCTGAAGGTCAGAATTAAAGAAATAGAGAAGCGTTTAATTAGGATTAGCTAATAGCTAATGTAAGGATCCTAATGTTCTCATCCCTTATAATACAGCTATACCTCAACCTATTTAACTCTCATTATCGTTAATTACTTATGATATCTTTGCTTTATGCTACTGCCACTTTAAATAGTTATTATTTGCGTATTTATTTAAACATTTCAGGAAGAGTTCTCAGCCATGTCTTATAATAGTGGTTGCCCTTGAGTTCCAACTAGAATAGGGAAATTAGCTGGACGATAAGTGGACAATTGTTGTGCGCATCATCATCATCATCATCATCTTGATTGTTATAGAATAGACCTGTTTGTGGGATACGACTTGAAGTAGTTTTCCCAACTTCACTTCATCTAATTGCTTAAGCCCACTTAAACTTCGCTTAAACCACCCCAAAAAAAAAGAGTGCCACACACACTCTCATACAAATACCTTTATATGCCACAACAAATGGCAAGTCAACCGAATTTAATCAAATACCAATTTGCTAGAAGGTGACGCGTGCCATGCCGCACTTGGGTTTGATTAAAAGTGACTGCGAAAAGCACTTGAATCATAATCCACAAAAGTGGCGATCAAATAGTGCACCTTGTGCAACATCAAGTAAGACTGCAAATCAAATGCATAATTGCCACGTGACCGCCCAACGTTTGCCCAGCACGAGACAAGTGTAGCCACGCGGCAGCAGCGGCAGCAAAGCTTTTCACAAGTGGTCAAAACCCGAAAAATAAATATCAATCAGGTGCAAAATTGGGGCAGCAGTCGGCAGTCGGCACAAGCAGCGCTTTTTGTTTGGGATTTGATAAATGAAACGCGTGGCAATTAAGCAAACGCGAAATACACAACGAGGCAACGGCAACACACACTTGTTTGAGGCTTTAGAGGTCGCGAGACTTTCGCCTGGCAGCAAGTGCAATATGTGTCAGGCAGTCAATATCATCCACCACCACCACCACCAAAACAACAGCAACCAGAGCGAGAACAACAACAAGAAGAGCAGCAGGAGCAGCAGCAACACGAACCGGGCTGTGGCCTAAATTGCAAGCAGCTGCCACTCGAACCGTGGGATATTTTTCCCCTAACCAAACCGAGGGCCATCGAACCTTATCCATGGGAACCACAACTGCTCGACGCTCTCAATATTTATTTTGTGCGTTCGTTATATTGAATAAGTAAAAAAAGTGAAAAAAAAAAAAACGGCAACAAGGAGGAAACCTCGACAATGAGGGGTGCGGACAACTGACAAGATTATCCTGCACGTGTTGAGCTTGCTCTCTGCGCGTTTCTCCATTCTCTGTGGCACGATGATGACGACGACGATGAGCCTGCGCTGAAAGCGTGGCAGGCGAACGTTGGGCGGCTGTTGCTTTTGCTGCTGCTGTTGCTGTTGCTGCTGCTCTTCTGAAACTTGCAACATCAGTCAGCCGCGTGCTTGGCACATGTGTCGCCCATGTGGCACTTGTCGTGTTGGGTGGTGTGGTGGCTCTTAGAGTGCTTTGGTTGGGCGGTGGTTGTTTGTGGGATGCTGGACGATATAAAAGCGCGACACTTGCCACGCCAGCAGCACAGTTCAAATTTGCAACGCGACACGCAAACATCAGTTTGAAACCAACAAAATTAAAATAATGTCGAAAGTGAAGAATCTAATTGCCAAAATGTTGCAGCGCCGCAGCAAGTGCAACAGCAGCGGCAGCATTGTCAACCACAACAATAACAATAACTATTGCGAGGAGATAGCCCAGAATCTGGCTAACGAACGCATGTTGCAAGAGACAACGATGGCCACACAGCAATTGTTGTTCTGCCTGGAAACCGCAGACGGCTCTTTTTATTGGCATGCACAGTAGCAGCAGCAGCAACATCAACAACAGGAGTAGCAACAACAACCGGTAGTTAGAAGCGGTCAAATGAATGAATGAAAACAGTTCTTCAATGGAGCCATCCATCGAGCCAGACAGTCATCATCTCCTCTCAACATGCGAAACGAGTTGTATGCAGCAAATGAGAAACAAGTTGCCAATGCAGGCAGCAACAGCAACAAGTAGCTGCAGCCAATGCCAGTGACAAGGTGTTAATTAAATATTTAATTCCAACTAATGCCTAGCTTAAATACCTTGTGATATACTTGTATCGATTAATGCCTGGTTTATAGTGCCATTAGCATAAATGTTGTTAGTTAATAAGCCTCTCTACAAAATATGAATAATATTAAATGCCTTGCAAAGTAAAGAACGGAAAACCTATTTTTTTATGTGACGATAACGATGATGATGGTGATGGTGAAATTTAAATCCATACTTAAGCAATGCACCATGTGCTACATTTCTATGCACTCAAGTGACAGCTAAACATGACAACTTCGTTTAGTTGAAATTACATTCGCCCACAGCATACAAAAATTGCCTCTGCAGTACCCATTTATGTGTGGTTTTGTAGCAGCACTTGACAGCAGTTCTTAATTACATCATTGTAAACATGTCATTTTTCTCAATGAAGTTCAATTGTGCAACGTTTGGTAGAAGCTCTGAGATGTGAACAAAAAATGATTTCTTAATTCACTCCGTCATAATTCGGTTTATATTATTAATGTAGTTAACTGATCTTAGCTAAAAATAGCTATACACAAAAGTATTTCCTTTTATAAAAGTACTTTGGTATTTCTTATTATAAAGCTGCATTTTTTAAGTTGATTTGATATAATTTTTTTACATTATTTCGCAGTTTTAATTTATTTTCCGAAATTCTCATTGTTTTAATCAATCCCAATAATATTTTATTTAATAATTTTTGTATGTAATTGTTTTTTTTAGCCAAAAATAGATATAAGCAAACTAGTCTCTATTTATAAAATTACTCAAAGCCTCCATTCTTTTTTAACTTATTGACTTAAACTTCTAATATAATGGAATCTTCAGTGCTAATTTAAATTATTTCAAAATTCGAATTTATTTTACGAAAGTTTTTTATTTCATTTACGCAATTTAAACTCATTTTACAGAAGCTTTTTATTTTATTTAATTTATTTTGCATTTTTATTATTTTCATCATTTTTCAATTATGATGATTATAGTATTTCCTGACCTATACATTACCTTTTCTTAAGGCGTTACCTAGTTGAGTCACTGCAAATAACTGCCTTCTGCGCTAATTATTGTAATGGCATCCTGTCTTGGGCAATGCGGCATTTAATTTACCAGCACAACACACATGTTTAATGAGCTTTGCATAAGTTGCATCCTTGCCATCTGAGTCCTATATTGCTTTATCGCATGCGCCCCCTTTGCCAACCTTCCTTCCAATGTTGCGTGTGTCTGTCGTGTGTTATTACGCGGTCCAAGCATGCGCACATATTCAATTACACAGCCAGAGTCAGAGGCACAGCCAAAGCATCAACAACAGCAACAACAACAACAGCAACGATGACAAGAGCATTGCATTGACAATAAACCGAGTAAGCAACCAACCCCGTTTACGTGCCCAAATGAGCCCCTTGGGTTTGGAATCGTCGTCCGATCTCGGTTCGCCATGTGCAGTTCAAAAAATGTTCTCACACTCGAAACGACAGCAAAAACAACGAAAAAAAAAAAAGGGAAGAAAAAATTGTAACGGCTTGCTGTTGAGCACACTCTCAGCACGCCATGCTCATCATCCCCCCCATCCATCGATG
Organism: Drosophila niveifrons; assembly: GCA_035046325.1. Classification (NCBI taxonomy): domain Eukaryota; kingdom Metazoa; phylum Arthropoda; class Insecta; order Diptera; family Drosophilidae; genus Drosophila; species Drosophila niveifrons. The sequence continues at coordinate 9,707,816 of JAWNOC010000046.1, read as the reverse complement.
CTATGTGTCTCGCTCTGTCTCGCTCGGTCGGTCGATCGCTTGCTCGCACTTCCTGCCCGTGGCCAAACTGGCCACGTATATTGTTTATATAGTTAACGAATGCGATACATTTAATCTTTAGTGTGTGTCAATTTGCCGTACAGTCATTTAGTTTGCATGCCCCGCTCGCACAGCGTCCCAACACACTCACACACACACACACACACATTCTCGTTACACAGTGCTCGGTTCCTGATCCCTGGTCTCGGATCTCTCGCATCTCGGGTCCCACGACGTGCCCAGGCATGCCACTTAGCGTGGCCCAAGTGTTCAACAGAAGCTACAATTCAGCATTCATAATTGACAACAGCAAGAACAACAACAACAACAGCGACAACGCAAGCAACAACAACAACAACAGCAAGAGCAAAGAGTGAACCTATGGGCCACGTCTTCTGACAAGAAAAAATAAAATAAAGGGCAGGTGGTAGTTTTTTTCGGTAGTACTGTCCTCACCACTCGCAATGACTCGATCTTTAGCTCGGTCAGATTTACAGTGGGGCAATGGCACACAGATTGTGAACAAAAATTCTCACTAGAAAAAAACAAGCAGAATTTGGTTATTTTTTAACGCAAATTTGTATAATTATTTTTTTCTTATTTGCCTTCATATTCCATCCACTTTTTTTTTGCTGTGCTCAAATAGTGTGCTTCCCACGTTTACAAGTTAAATTTCAAATCCCACCTAGTTTGTATAAAAATCCCTAGGAGGTGCAAATGTTATAGCGACCTTGCCACATCACCTTACACTACCTTACTACTTGCCACATTCCCAAAACTTCATTCCCACGCTCACGCATATCTAAAAGTCCTAAAATTAACCATAACAAGTATACGACATGCCGCGTAAAATCCTAAACAGATCTCAACCAACACCAACAGCACCTTATTTCACTACGGGTAATATTTCCAAAATTTCGAAATGCATTCTCACGACTGTTCCTCAAATTTACCGCATCAAGTACAAACCATACCACGTAAAATCCACAACAGATTTGTACCAAGCTCACACACAACTTGCACTACCTTACAACTAGTAAATTTTTCCAAAACCTTCACTAGCCATATCTCAAATATGTTCATTCCCACGCACTGGCTTTGCTAGAAATTCGAAAATTTAGCGTATCAAGTAGAAGACATGCCAACGTAAAATCCACAACAGATTTTTACCTATACGCCAAAATTTCTATATCAAGTACAGCGAACACGTAACGGAAAAACCAAATGCAGCTCATTCTGAAAATCGTACACATGTGTCGAGCCCACTGTGCAATGTGCATAAGGGCTCGACAAGGAGTCATGCTTACTCGCTCACTCTCATACGCTCCGTCTCTTTCTTGCTGTACACGGCCGACCGATTATAACTTATAACACCAACGAGCGAGAAAAATCTTGTGGGAAACTTGAGGGCAAAGTGTTTCCCACGATTCGAACGTCAATGTAAAAGAAAACAGAGAAGAGCTAAAAGCAGGCAACAACACCAACAACAACGGGCTGAACATGTGCAACCAAAAACAACCACCATCAGTACAACGACTACGACTACCACCAACACATGCACAACTTCATCCCCTGCCAAGGTAGAACTTGTTTGCCGAGCCAAAACAAGAGAAAAACCAACCACCAAGCAAGCGAGGATCGTGCAAGGCGCAGGCGCAGCGAGAGTCGAGACACGAAACACGAAGTACGAAGTACAAAGTACGAGAGACTCGAGACCCGATGACTGAGTAATTTGCTCGGCAGGTGGTGTTGTTGCTGTTGTTGTTGGTCTCTATGCGCTCTCTGCATGCGTGCGCTGAGCACGAGACGTGACGCAGTCGACGCAGCAGGCACGTGCAGCTATAAAAGCAGCGGTAACTGGAGACGGCAGCAACATTCTCAACGCAACCGTCGTGAAGTACACAACGATCTCAAACTCAAACGAGCCACAGCAACAGCAACTCGCACAAACCAACAAAATAACCATGGCAACCAAATACGAAATGTCGAAAACTTACCAATACCGCAAAGTGATGAAGCCACTGCTGGAGCGCAAGCGTCGCGCACGCATCAACAAGTGTCTGGATGATCTCAAGGATCTGATGGCCGAGTGTGTGGCACAGACTGGCGATGCCAAATTCGAGAAAGCCGACATCTTGGAGGTTACTGTTCAATATTTGCGCAATCTGAAGCAAACGAAAGCCGCTCAATCCGCTGCCTCGGCACCTGAGCACAGTTTCCGTGCTGGCTACATTCGTGCTGCCAACGAAGTCTCTCGTGCTTTGGCCGCTCTACCCAAAGTGGATGTCGCCTTTGGCACCACACTGATGACACATCTGGGCATGCGACTCAATCAACTGGAGCAACCTGTCGAGCAGTCAACACCCATGACTCTGCACACACCACTCAGCATCAACTGTGGCAGCAGCAGCACCAGCAGCAGCCGTGACACCTACAGCCCCGTCTCCAGTGGCTATGCCAGCGACAGTGATTGCTCCTCGGGCTCTTCCACACCCGTTGCGGCACAATCTCTGCTCCAGATTAGCAACAACGGCAGCGTCTGGCGTCCCTGGTAAATGGGGGACAACATCCCAAGTAGTCGTCGTCGTCGTCGAGGGCAAGCGCGCAATTCCAATGTAGCTTTACAATGCTTTACAATGATCTTCATTTTTGATTTTAATTAAGTGTTACGCAGTTTTATAAGTTAGGTCTGTGATAGGGCACGTTTATTGACTCCAATTATAACAAATTAGCCAGAAGTCTGTTAGCCAATACAAATGTTTATACAATTATAAGTAAAAAACTTCCAAACATAAATACAAACAAACATGAAAACAAAAACATTTATTGCTCTTTTCATTTATTTGCCATTCCTCTTGACAGCTATTCACTTTCACAGGTTTTCAGTTACCAATTAGAAGTCTACTGATTGTCTGCAGCATTTGATAATAACAACTGTTGCTTTATTAGCAGCTCGTTCTCCAATCGGAAAATGATTTTCCATTTCATTATTAAGTAATTAAATAGTTTGTTATCATTTTAATCACTTTTGGTTTTCATTTCTTATTTGAATCTTGCATACTTTGTGTCTTTAAAAATGTATTATCCAATCGGAAGAGTATTTTTGAACTATTCATAATTGTATAATTATTTAAATTATAGATTTTGAAATCCCGTCGGAAATGACTTTTAGTTTTCTTTTCAAATTTGAATCTCGCCATGCTCAATCTCAGCTTATTGTTAATATTATTATAATCATACCTTTTTTACAGATTAATATAAATTTTTTAAAAGATATAAATTTCATTCTTTCAAGATGTTTTAATTAGCCATCATCATTTATTTTTCTCGCTTTTTGTTAAAAGTTATATAAAAATAAATTACTAAACATAAATTCACTAAGGGTTCTATATATCTTGCAGCTAAAATACATAATTCATTAATTAAAACTTAGATAATCATCTAATTGGCATCGATTTAATGTAAGCACATTTGAAATGACATTCAATAAAATCAGATTAGAGCTCATTATTGGACACTTACTTAAACGTGTTCGAAATTAGTTCATTTAAGTTGGGTAATGAAGAGTTTATGTAACCCCAAGTTATTAACTACTGAACCTTATAAATAATTAAAACTATTAATATCTAAAGTGAAACGTCTTGGTATCTAAACCTGACACAACGTTCAATTAATTATCAATTTATCAATTAGCTGCCACCGAGAACAGCAAAAAGAAATTGATAAATTATTAATGGCACTTGGCACTTGAATGAACAAACATGAACCACACATGACGGCCAAGGGGGTTGCTTGTACATACATACGTATGCGGTACCACCTCAGTTCACCCAGTTTCACCCATAAAGATCACCTCAGTTGGCCCACGAGCCGATTGCTCAGATCACGCTTCCAGCACCCGTCTGACCTGGCGACCCAAAGACGCGAGGCGCAAAGCGCAAAGCCAAACGAAGCCAATATGCCACACACTAATTGTGTCCAATAAACACTCATCGGGGCGATGGGAACGGGAATGAGAACGAGAACGAGATGTGTAAAGGGAAGGGGACGGGGAAGGGATGGAGACTCACCGCATTATGCCATCATCATCTGCATACATTGATGAAACAATAAGCCAGAGATGGCACGGCAGGATAACAATGAGAATGAGAATGAGACACAGACTGAGACTGAGTATGGGAACGGCCCACGCACACGCACAGGATGAGGCAGTGAAGTATGCATTAAGGATAATAACACCGGTCTAAAGAGCAACTACAGCAGCAGCAGCAACAACGAGAGTAACAACAACAAGAACAACAACAACAGCGACAGCAAAGAGCAGCAACAACAGCAACAACAACAACAACACCAACCACTGCATGGCGATGCCCAAAACAGCGACAGCTGCAACATTTGTGCTCTGATCCTTTAAAAAAGCGAAGCATGTGGCCAAAAGGAAAACAAACGAGAAAAAATTGTGTGAGAAACTTACTTTCAGGTCGGTTCCCACGCCACGAGCCACAAGGATTGCCGATTGTCCTCCATGCCAGCCGCACATTGCAGCTGTTCCCTCTGCTGCTGCTCTGCCGCTGCTTAACGGCTGACATTGCCTGCATGTCAGAGGGAGAGAGCCCTTTGCGATATCAGCCCCTGGGCATGCGCGTGCGAGCGAGACGTAGCATGCGCTCATGCGTGCCCGTTTCGCCGAGGGTGGATTCTGGCACTTGGGCACCAGCTATAAAAGCAAGGCTCTGCCAACTGGAGAGCATCATTCACGATACAGCCAGCAGCAAGGCAACATCGCAACATATTTTCTTCACACCAAATTGCGAAATACATAAATTTACGTTTAACATGGAATACACAAGCAAGACACAAATCTACCAGAAGGTGAAGAAGCCACTATTGGAACGTCAGCGTCGTGCACGCATCAACAAGTGCCTGGACACACTGAAGACACTTGTCGCCGAGCTGCGCGGTGATGATGGCATCCTGCGCATGGACAAGGCCGAGATGCTTGAATCAGCTGTGGTATTCATGCGTCAACAGAAGACAAACAAACAGCAGCAGACAGCAGCAGCAACACCAGCAATGCCATTGGAGAGCTTCCGCAACGGTTATATGAATGCCGTCAATGAAGTGTCACGTGTCATGGCATCCACACCTGGCATGAGCGTTGACCTGGGAAAGTCGGTGATGACTCATCTGGGACGCGTCTACAAGAACCTGCAACAGTTCCATGAGGCACAAACAATGCCTGAGTCAGAGCCAACCACTGAATTGAGCATCAACTGCAACTCGGCGCCGCTCAGTCCTGCCTCGTCTGGTTATCACAGCGATTGCGAGAGTCCTGCACCATCGCCAATGCCTGTGGAAGAGAAACTGTGGCGCCCCTGGTAAATCAACCATGCCAAGGGCAGCGACCTACAATAAGGCAACATGCAACGCAACTGTGATAACCAACTGTGATGGCAACAAAACAATTAGCAAAAACAAAAACAAAACAAAACAAATATATACAATAACAAACCTGAAATTATTTGATTTTTTTATTATGAAAGGGGATGGGAACAATGGGTGATTTACTTTAAAATCTAGCTTATTTCAGCAATACAGGCTTAAGGTATCCTCTTATCTATGTATTGGTACTTTAAGGCATAATACTTTACCTCATAACACTTATAATCTATGATAATATCGCAACCAATTGGACCATAGATAATTAATACAATCAAAAAAATTTATGTAACCATTTCTAGAGAAATTGGGTTCAAAATTGTTTTGTTTTTGTATTTACTGTTGGGATCAAATCAGTTTAGTAGCAACACAGGTTGGAAAGGAGTTTAAGATAATCCGCACAGCTTAAAGCGATTTGAATAATTGTTTTGAATGTTTTGAATGATATTAAATAAGTGGATTAATAGCTATACTGGCAACGTTGTAGGCGATGCTTAGTCTTAGGTGTTTGTTTATTTATTCTTGGATTGGACATCTAATATAGCATAAGTAGTAACTTCTCCATTTATTGAAATTTGAATTTATTTATTAAAATTTAATGAGTATAATAAAATTTATGTTTAACAATTATTAAATTAGTTTAAATATAACAATTAGTCATTTGTACATATCTGTAGTTTTGGATATCATTACTCAGTCTACAATTTGCTGTCATATAATTTGCCAACATTCTTTAAAATTAAAAAAAAAAAAACAAAAAAAAAATTATATTTAATATGCTGAAAATTAAATATACAATTTACTGAACAATAACCCTTACACATTTATAATCAAATTGTACAATATTCAATACTTTATGCTTTTGCTTTATTTCAAAATATGATTTCGCGCCAAGTCATTGTTATCCTTTCCGGCACAGAGATGCTAAAGTCGATATCACAAAACAACGATTGGTAATCCATGTTTGCTGGTTGAATACATACTTATTCAAAAATTGCGCTCATTCACACACACTTGGAATATTGCCCATAACTAATAAAGTGTTACCAAACTACTAATGGCGCAACTGGTATATTTTGGTATACTATGCAATGTCAAATAGTATATTTACACATTCGTATTACGGTCACACTGGATATATCGTCGGCGTTTTATTTCTTCCACGCTTCAAAATCACGTTCGCGAATTAATAACAAATCGGCAATATATATTACCGATTTATACAAGTAATTGTGCGTTAAATGCATTTTTAAACAATGCCGTATAGTAATTATATACTGTTGAACATCTAGAAGTGCAAAATAGACGGCTTAAGCAGATGCGAAAAAATAGAGACGAGAACGAGAACGCCACACAACACATACACGACGCTCAGGCTGGCTGTCAGACGTAGCGAGTCGGTCGGTCGGTCGGTTGAAGAGGCCAAGAGTTTTTACGGGCGAAATTCGAGTAAAAATTACGTTTTTTGCACTGAAAAAAGTCGGCTAGTGCAAATATCAGTGCTGTGTATTCGTGCGCACTTGTAAAGTGGCAATAAAATGTGCAATTGTGCGGCTAGCTAAAAGCCTAAATGTAAATTGGTACTGCCAACTACTCCGTTTTTTAATTGCTTTTGTTTATTTTTTGTAGGGCCAATTTTTCTTTTGCGCTGCGCTCGTGTATGGCTCTGTGCTTGTGTGAGTGAGTGTGCGTGTGTATGAGTTTTGCCACTCGTCCGTTTGGGGTGCGCGCGCGTGTGTATGTCTGTCTGTCTGATGTATGGCTGTGTGTGAGCGAACAACTCGCTGCCGCACAAAACAGTGTTGCCAGCAATTTGCAATTTTTATTTGGTTTCGTTTTGTTATTCGCAAAAATATATTTGCACTGCCAACGAACTTTTCTAAAAATACATCAAAACATTGCGCGTATATAACCAAAATATTTCTGTTTGTGTGGGTGCGAAAAGTCAAGTATTTTGACCGCGGTCAGAGGTGGCAACCCTGCGTAATTGCAGTCTGTCTGTATATGTATTGCACACACAGGGTACATTTGTTTGTGCAGAGCGTGTGCGGCCAGCGTGCGTTGCTTTTGCAAAAAAAAAAAATTACATGCCGCAAGAATGTGGCAATTGTTGAACAACATCGTTGAAAGCTGCCAAAAAATAACAAAAAGTGAACGATAGTTTTCTGCCTATCATTGGCTGCATGCCTGTTCTTTTTTTTGCGTAACATTTCTCTCTCTCGCAGGCAAGGCACATGCAACTGTGCGTTTGATTTTTTCGGCGGTAAACACTCACACTCATACCCTCGTACGTGCGTCGTTCTCTGTGTATGTGTTCGTTCACTCGTTGTTGCTGGCATGGCTGCCATTGCTGAGATGCTCACAAAATACGTGAGCGCGCTAGTATGTGTGTGAGCAGTGTATGTGTGTTTTTGTGTGTGCGTGAGATTCTACGTATCGAAAAAATGGTGCAAAATAACGACCAATAAACTAAACTAAAGAAACGTTGTAAAATTCCATTTGCAGGATACCCGCAAAACCGCTAGACAACAACAATATGGAAACGCTGGAGTTGAATTAAATATTAAAAATATAACAAAAATAAAAAACCAAAACCTAACAATAGCAATAAAAACGCTTGCAAAATTATTTTATACATGCTCCTCCGGTGCTCAGTGCTGCTAATTTTGGGCAGAGGAGAGTTTAATCTCGGGCAGCGGTGCGCTGCCAACAGGAAGGAAGAGGAAGCATAATCCACTCTAACTTATCCGCAGGCCGCAGCTAAATAAAATATAAAAATACAAAAAAAAGAGAAATACATACTGCAAACACGGTTATTTGTTGTTGTTCCGTTCGTCGTTCTTGGACAACCATCAAATATCAACAATAAAGTAACAACATCAACAACAAGCAGCAGCAACCAACAACAACAACAATGTACCCCCAACCGGTGCGTCACCCCGCCGCCGGGGTAAGTATAAAAAAACATATTGCAATGGGACCCAATCAAGTGTTTTGCTAATTGCGTTTCGCCCCCTATGTCCATTACCATCTCCACAATCTCTGTCCACACACGCACACTCATTCACACACATACAGGGACCACCACCTCAGGGCCCAATCAAATTTACCATTGCCGATACATTGGAGCGCATCAAGGAGGAGTTCAATTTTCTGCAGGCGCAATATCACAGGCAAGTATCTTCTACGACACGCGTTAGAAACCCCAGTAGGACATATCAAAAGCTCACATTTTTTATAGAAATATTTCTCGATATATAAGTTTCTTTATTGCTAGAGATTATTATGAAATTATAGAAAGTACCAGGCATAAAAATTAATGATACCGTAAAGGTATATATAATTTATATTTATAGATGATAGGGCTTATTGTATCCAAATATCTTAAATAATATATGATATAAGAGAAAGCGAGGTTTTTTAAATATTCCAAAGAAATTTATTACATGTAGATTTGAATAAGAATAATTTGGGCTTTACTTACAATTTTTATAAAATTTAAAAATTGCTTTGATTTTTTCTTTAAAATAAGTAATGTTTGTTAAAGTTTACGTATCTTAAGAGTTGGTATTGTTTTCACACATCCTGTCAGCTAATCGGATGATTCATATGGTCTCTGATGTCAAAGATTGAACAGAAAAACCATATGAACCATGTCGGATTTCAAAAAGAGAGCGCTAAGAAAAGAAAAGAATGCTGATTTCTGTAGGTTTTTCATGCTAGCATTATTGTGCTGGGCTCTTTCAGCCTCCAGTCGTTCCAGCCAGCCTGCCTCGATGTGTCTTTTAGCTGTATAAACCGGTTTGCCAGGCAAACGCGCCATATGCGCTGTTGCTTTGGTTTGCTCATAGGATTTTTTTTTTTTGTAGCCGGCACGACGACGACGGAAACGTTGCTCGAGATTTCTTTCTTTAAACTTAACTAATTTGCCCTTTTGATTATTTTTCCTGTGAATTTCAGCATCAAATTGGAGTGCGAGAAGCTGGCAACAGAAAAGACAGAAATGCAGCGCCATTATGTTATGGTAATAATATATCTAAACGACAAAAAAACAAAAGAACTTTTAATTTCAGTTCTCGCTTTTTTTTCTACTCTTTACTCCTACACCAAACAGTACTATGAAATGTCCTACGGCCTTAATGTGGAAATGCACAAGCAAACGGAAATCGCCAAGCGTCTAAACACACTGATCAATCAGCTACTTCCATTCCTACAGGCCGATCACCAGCAGCAAGTGCTGCAGGCGGTAGAACGTGCGAAGCAGGTCACAATGCAGGAGCTGAATCTGATCATAGGGGTAAGTTTGGTTTCCCTTTTCGAAAACCACAAATCAAGTATGACTTTTTGTGTGTTGCCATTTAAGCAGCAACTAGAGCGCAGTGAACTTTTGTTATAGTCTTCAACTATTGCCATAATTTTATAAGATAATACGTTAAAAGCTTTATAAATACCGGGAATTCTATTTGAAGAAAAATATAACTTAAATATTGTACCCAGGCCGGTTCTCTTGTCTGATTCAATTTAAAACAAGTGCAGTAGCAAATTTATTGTAAAATATAATAGTAAAATCCATAAATTCAAATAGAAGTTTCTTAACAGTTTTTTTATTTTGACAATATAAAAGAATACACGATAATTTTAACAAAGGTTCACTGAATTAAATTATGGAGAAAAACTTGTTTAATACGTCTTTTTTGTATACAAAATAAAAACAAAACAAACTATCCAACAAAAAAAAAACAAAATATATGATATGATTTGATTATAAAACGATGCATGTATGTGCGTATGTTTGTGGCAGCATCAGCAGCAACATGGAATACAACAACTTTTAGTAAGTTATTTATTAGTTTCTTTTTTTGTTGCAATTTGCGTTCATTTGTTTGTTTGCTTGTTGCGCTAATTTCTCGCTCGCTCTCCACCACAACGTGTTTATCATTAAGTTGAAGTCTCGCCGCTTGTTGTTCTACTTGTTGTCAATGTTGTTGTTGGTGTTGTCTGCACACAGAAACGCACCTACATCAAAAATAAATAAAAAATAAACAGCTTTTGTGATGTCCCCCGAGCCAATAACAACCATCGACAAAAGACTAAAACATAAAAACAGCCTGGCGTCAGCCTGTGCCAAGAAAACTTTGACAGTTTCCAGTTCTCTTAACTAACCAATGTTCTGCTTGTGGCTTTCATTTCATGCAGCAACAAATACACGCACAACAGGTGCCTGGAGGGCCGCCACAGCCGATGGGCGCACTGAATCCATTTGGCGCCTTGGGTGCCACAATGGGCCTGCCACATGGTCCACAGGGTTTGCTCAAAGCGCCGCCAGATCATCACAGGCCGGACATAAAGCCAACTGGATTGGAGGGACCAGCGGGCGCCGAAGAACGTTTGGTAAATAAGCTCACTTTTAAGATATAAAATCTTATTCTAAACCATAATTCTATCCTATTACAGCGCAATTCGGTTTCACCAGCGGATCGTGAGAAATATCGTACCCGTTCGCCTCTGGACATTGAGAATGACCCGAAGCGTTTAAAAAATGAGAAACTGCAAGTACGTATCGTCAGAGCAACTATTGCAAAATATATATTTAATTCATAGTATACTCGTATCATTATAATTGTGTCATCAGCTGTTGCTGCCTCTCAACTCACCAAACCGTAGCCTATCTCATATTAAACGTAGTTGTTGTTGTTGTTATCGCTGTTATTGTCTATACCTTAATACCCAATCTATCACTTTCATGAGCTTCATAATAACGAAATCTAAAGAAAATAAACATCGATGTATAGCTATAACTAATCGCATAGTTATAGCTATAGCTAGAGTTGCATTTATATATGTAGTCTTGGTGCAACTAAACAAAATTCAATTGCTGTTTGTGTTGTATTGTTGTACGCATTTTGTTTTATTGTGTTTGTTTGTTTTTTTCAAAATTATTTGCAGGACGATGAAGGCGAGAAAAGCGATCAAGATTTAGTCGTAGATGTTGCAAATGAAATGGTGAGTTGAGTGTCGGCCCTGATTCTCATGCAACAAAAAAACCAACAACAAGCTACACAACAAATACACACCCCCCCCACAATATACGACACCACAAAACCAAAACCACAAGTGCCACACATTGTGAACAATCGTTTAACAAGTGTTTCTGAATAACCATTGCAGGAATCCCACTCACCACGACCCAATGGCGAGCACGTGTCCATGGAGGTGCGCGATCGTGAGAGCTTAAACGGTGAGCGTCTGGACAAACCGGGAAGCAGTGGCATTAAACAAGAGCGGCCGCCCTCACGTTCCGGCTCCAGTTCGTCGCGTTCCACACCCAGCCTCAAGACAAAAGATGTAAGCGCTCGAATCTGAATTGATTAGTTTATTATTAGAATACAAGCCTTATCTTTAGGATAATTCTTAGAAATACTGGAGCATTTAGCCAAGTTGAACTTGCTATTCTAATATTCACGAGTTCCCATTTTGTTTGTGAAATGTTTTAAACCAAACCTGTTCGCAATAATGAACATTTGTTTAATTATATTAAGTGTGCTTTGAGCTGAAAGTGTTAAATGGTTTAAGCCATTATTTATTACGAGGAAAACTAGCATGACTAAGATTCTTTGTTGACTAATTTTAAATAATTGTTATTTTTGTTTTTGTTCTCGTTTTTGATTTTAATTGCTATTGCGAACGTGTGGAATAAAGATGGACAAGCCGGGTACACCGGGAGCGAAGGCACGCACACCGACACCAAACGCTGCCGCACCATCTCAGGGCCCAAATCCTAAACAAATGATGCCACAAGGTGGCCCACCGCCGGCTGGGTATCCAGCGTCGCCGTATCAGCGACCGGCCGATCCCTATCAGCGTCCGCCATCGGATCCCGCCTATGGACGACCGCCGCCAATGCCGTACGATCCGCATGCGCATGTACGAACAAACGGCATTCCACATCCCTCGGCACTAACTGGTGGAAAGCCGTAAGTTGTTGTTGTTGTTTGTCGAAACTATTTCTTCTCTATAATTTGTACTAATTTGTTCCTCTCTTACTCTCTTACAGTGCATACTCTTTCCATATGAACGGCGAGGGCAGCTTGCAGCCGGTGCCTTTCCCGCCGGATGCGTTGGTGGGCGTCGGCATACCGAGACATGCGCGGCAAATTAATACGTTATCGCATGGCGAGGTCGTGTGTGCGGTTACAATTTCAAATCCTACAAAATACGTTTATACGGGCGGCAAGGGTTGCGTCAAGGTGTGGGACATCTCGCAGCCGGGCAACAAAAATCCCGTTAGCCAGCTGGATTGCCTGCAGCGCGATAATTACATACGCTCAGTGAAACTGCTGCCGGATGGACGCACACTTATTGTCGGTGGCGAGGCATCGAATCTATCCATATGGGATTTGGCCAGTCCAACGCCACGCATTAAGGCCGAGCTAACCTCAGCGGCGCCTGCATGTTATGCGCTTGCCATCAGTCCCGATTCGAAGGTGTGCTTCTCATGCTGCAGCGATGGCAACATTGCCGTTTGGGACTTGCACAATGAGATACTGGTGCGTCAGTTCCAGGGCCACACGGACGGTGCCTCGTGCATTGACATAAGTCCGGATGGCTCGCGATTATGGACCGGCGGCCTGGATAACACTGTGCGCTCGTGGGATTTGCGCGAGGGTCGTCAACTACAACAGCACGATTTCAGTTCTCAAATATTCTCGCTTGGCTATTGTCCAACAGGTGAGTTGCATTTGCACATACTTCACAATCATCATGTATTTACAATACTTCAATTTTAATTTAAAGGTGACTGGCTGGCCGTTGGCATGGAGAATTCACATGTGGAAGTATTGCATGCATCAAAACCGGACAAGTATCAGCTGCATTTGCACGAGAGTTGTGTGCTGTCGCTGCGATTTGCCACCTGTGGCAAATGGTTCGTTTCCACCGGCAAAGACAACCTGCTTAACGCATGGCGAACACCTTACGGTGCCAGTATATTCCAGGTGAGTTAAATCTGCGTACACAAACCAAAATGCGCTAATTGCAATCACATTGAATCAATGGTGCATTAAATGTGATTGATATAGAGCAAAAGACAAATAACTTGTTCCGATTATCATATCAGGTTTTATACTATGAATGTTGTATTTTGTTAATATGCTTATAATCAATCAATTGCTAATTGTTTATTCGTGTTATTTATATCACTTGCAGTCAAAGGAAACATCATCCGTACTTAGCTGCGACATATCAACTGACGACAAATATATTGTGACGGGTTCGGGCGATAAAAAGGCTACTGTCTATGAAGTTATTTATTAAATGAAAAACACACACACACACATACACAACGGAGGAAATCCACACTTTTCATTTTGTAATAAGCGCATATAGGTTTTTATTACAACTACAAAAAAGAAAACAAACAAACAAACACAACACACAAGAGAAGAATATACAATCCGTGTTCGATAGCTAGAAACAACAACAAGAACAACACGAACATAAGCATCAACAGAAAGCAGAGCAACGGCAGCAGCGCCATGCATAAAAGAGAGCGAAGCAAAAAGAAAAATTCTATAATATAAATATATTAAAACAAAAACAAACAAGAAAGAAAAGAAAAATCTAAAAATTTAAGCGTACTTCTAGCTACTAAGCTTAAGCTAAGTCCAATAAAAAAAGTTGAACACAAATTGCAAAGTAAAACAAAAAGAAAACTAAACGTAAAGCAAAATAATAATACGAAAACATAATAATATTGTAATAATAATGATGCAAAGTGAGAAAATGGAAAACTATAAATAACAAACAAACAAAAAATACAAAACAAAAAAAAAATTGAGAATGAAAACAAGATAAAGAGTAATAACAGTCGGCGTTACCTACCACGCTCATCAAAAGAAGTAAGTGCTGGGTGGGGATTCCACCCAGCATGGATTAGTCATTGCAGGAGCGTTGAGATTATAATTACCAGATGAGTTACAAGATTGTCAGATATGAGAAGTGAGTGCTTTTAGTTCGTCGTATGTGTTTATAAGTCGGCAGCGAAGTTTTTGGATAAAACAGAAACCAGAAATGAAACAGAAACACAGAGATCGTAAATCAATAATGCAAATGCAAAAACAAAATTCTAAGTTTTAGTTTGTCAATTTGTTTTAAATTAGTGACTGCTACCCTCCTCTATACTGTCCCAAACTCTTCCTTCCTTCCACTTTGCATACAAAAAACACAAACACACACACCACACAAACACATTTGCATGCAGAAAAAGAGTATATATATACATATATATATATTTATGAGTGTATATATATACATATAAATATAAATGAATATAATAGTAAGCAGTTTAGTTAAGAATTTTACATTATAAATTAATACACAACAAACGAAGCGCCGCCAGCACACAAAAATATTCCCCACATCCCTTAAAACACACACACACATACACTACTCTCAATCCCCCAATACACGACAACCATCTAAATCGGGTGGCGCCAAAGCAGCCAGTTTATTTTGAGAGAGAGAAAGTAAAACACAACCCAACAAAACCAATAACCAACTGTAAAATCCTATGTTTTGTGCAGCTAAAACAACAACAGGAACAACAAAAGAAAAGAAAACAAAATAACACTTGTTTAAACATTAGTTTATATAGAAATGAATCGTATATATAGTATATATGTACATGTATGTATATGAATATATATACAAAATATATATTATATATAGAATGTGGGCACATCTCGCGCCCAGCGAAACATTGTAATAAGCAAAACAAAACAAAAAAAAAAAGAAAACAGAATAGAGTGCAGCACACGCTTCGATTTTTAATTTTACAAATATTATTATTATTATTGTGGTTATATATGTATATAATTATATTATAAATAATTGAAGCAAAACGAAAAAGAAAAATAAAAAATTATATATGTAATCAAAGTAAACTAAACTATATATAGTCAGTAGAGTAGCCCTCTAGAACACATCTGTTGTATAAACGCTGCGCTGTCGGGGCAATGGAGCTCCTTGCTGACGGGCCAGCTTAGTGTGCAGCTCCCGCAACATTTCGCACTGGCGACCCGAAATCTGACGAAACTTGTCGATGGCAATGGGCAGCAGGTTGTCCACCAAGAACACTTTATTCTTCATCACAAAGTTCGGCTGCAAATGGAGCATAGTTATGTTATGTTCAAATATAAATCATTGTTTGGACTCACATCGACAGCCAAGTCACTAGGTGGCTTCAGCGCGTGTTGCGCTAAAAAGAGATCACGGAGCAGCTGCTCCAGACTCTGCATCAGCGCCTCGCCCTTGGCCAGACAGCCACAGTACTCAGTCAGCTGGAGGAATTGCCGCACAAAGACCAGCGTGGATTGGGTTAAATTCAACCAGGTGTCGCCTGTGGTCTGGGCACGCATATCAATGCCCAAGGTGTCCAGCTCATGCAGCAGTCGCTTGAGGTTCGACTTGGTTTGTAGATTATACGGTTGCCAGCTCTCCTCAGTGCGTCCGACAGCATCCAGCAAACGCTGCTTGGACTCTTCGATAAGTGACTCCAAAGTGGTGCGCAACAAACCCTCCAAGTGATAACTGATGTCCAGACCAATCTCGGTTAGCTTGGTGGCGGGTTTGCGCACGCGTTCCACACACTTGGCCACCGCCTCCAGTGAGGTGCCTTTGGTCAGATAGTGTTTGATCAGCTGGCTAGCGAAGTACTGCAGCTCCGCATTGCACCACACCACAAGAGCTACAAATGGATAAAATGAAGTTTTCTTATGCTTTACTAACAATCTGTTATTCAGACTTACCGCTAGCACAAGCCGGCTGCTGCTCGAAGGCTCTGAGAAAGTCACAGGCCACTTGGGTGAGATCACAGAAGAATAACTCGGAGATTTCGGCATTGTTGCGGCGTGCCTCACGCTGTGCCACACGCAAACTAACCGTGCACACTTTGAGTAGCGTGGCACTCGCCTGCCTGGAGCGTCCCATCTCCACTAGAATCTTGAGCGGTCGACGAGCGGCACGCAAAGCAATTTGCAGATTGCGATTGTGACTGTTCGACAGCTCCTGGATGAGTACGTTGGTTAGCTTTTGTTCCTGTTGCTTCACCTTGCTCTCGATGGCATCCGCTTGCGGCAGTTTCTTTCTGTCTGCCTGTCGCAGAAAATCCTGGGTGCGCTTTATAAGCGCTTGGGCGTCCTCAAAGTGTCGCTGGGCCACCAGCGTTTGTAGCTCCTCGCTGGCCGTGCTCAGCCACTCTGGAGTTTCGTCCTCCAGTGATTTCGGTTGCGCATCGCTGGGACTCTGATCCTGCAGCTTCTCGGGTGTGGTGCTTTTTGAGGGCGTCTGCTGCTGCTGCTTGGTGCGTCCTGGTGGCTGTGGGGCTTGACCCTTCTTGGATTTCTTCTGCTGATCGAAGCGAAAGGCTTCCTCTAACTTCTCGATCCATTCGCTTTTGCCTGCTGCCGTGATGCTCTGATAGATCTTGGAACCGTCGGGAGTGATGATGTTGATTGCATTCTTTACGCCATCCAGATCCTTGATGTTGATTACAGCTATCTTCTTGGGATCGTACTCAGTGAGAAATTCCAAGCGCCTGTGAAGATTGCAGAATTAGATCATTGCTAAGAGATTTCATTGGGATTCCTACTTATCGTGCTTCACTTTGCAAACAATCAGTACATCGTTGAAGAGGAAAAAGAAAACACGCTGTATGGGGCGATAGTCATTGCCATCAAGCTCAATGAGCGCACCTTCGTTGAGGAATGTCTTGCCCTCCAGATTGCCATTGAATCCCTGGACCATTTCTTTAACGGCTCGCGTTGCATGACTGTTCTCTACATCCTCCGTAGCTCCGGCGTTTGCTTCTGCCGCCTCAAGGCTGTCGTTCGCCTTTAGTTGGCTGCTCATCTTACCATCTGTCATGGTGGCCAAGATGTTGCGTTGCTCGATTAGAATATGCGACAGCTGATACATCTCCGACTCGAGATCTGTGAGAATTGGTTGTGGAATTGATTGAAGAAGTAAACATTCTATATTGAACATAATCTGTATTACGTGATATCTCCTTGGCGGTTTGTATGAACTGCATATAATTCTTTTTGCATGTCTGCTTGAGCGTTGCCGACGTTTGCTCATTGTACGCCTCAATTTCCTTCTTGCGTTGCTGCAAATCGCTGCCTCCGACACATTCGCGTGTAAGTTCTTTTGTATCTGGAGAAAGTGTCAATATATTGTAATAAATAATTATAACATCAACGAGAGATGTGCTTACACTTGTCCACGCTAAAGTTAAAATCGTCGAATTCCTTCATTGTAGGGCGGAAAAATAGAAAACAAAACTGTGATGATGGCTCAGCGTCTACTACTGTTGTTGTGGATAACTACGTAAAAATACAAGTGCACAACTACGTAACGTAAGCAGAGGGGCGTAATGGGTCAGTATAAAAATACTGAAACCAAACAGAGCCGCTCATTTCGACTTTTCGTTTTTTTGTTATACTCTGATTTTCTGTTAATCCGGTAAAACTGTTCAAGTAAGAGTTGTTGTAAGTTTATTTTATACATTTAAATTAACAACTCAAATAAAATTAACTATAATTTCACATATACATTTCTCAAATGTGAAATTCTACCTATATATGTGTTATTAGCGACGTTTTACTGTACATCGAATGTTATATGATGTGTGGCCAGCTGAAAATTTAGTATATTTCAGAACTGTTACTTGTGGTCACACCCCAACATAGAAAAACAGCTTTAAGAAAGCTCTTCTTCTACGCCGTCGTTTGTTTTGATGAGTAATTTTCAACATATTCATTCATTCCTATCAAACACAGTTGTTCTCAGGTCGTAAATAGTTATTATAAATTAATTGTTACAATGGATTGGCTCTTCGGCAAAAAGATCTCACCGGATGAGATGCTGCGCAAGAATCAGCGCGCTTTAAACAAAGCGATGCGTGATTTAGATCGCGAGCGTATGAAAATGGATCAACAAGAGAAAAAAATCATAGCAGACATCAAAAAGATGGCCAAGGAAGGTCAAATGGATGCAGTCAAGATCATGGCCAAGGATCTGGTGCGGACGCGACGCTACTCAAAGAAGTTTATGCTGATGAAAGCAAACATTCAAGCAGTATCGCTGAAAATCCAAACGCTCAAATCTCAAAACACAATGGCCCAAGCAATGAAGGGTAAGAGGAGAGAGTTGTGGGAGGAGGTGACTCACTTTTAATGCTTATTTAATTGCCAATTGATTTTTAGGTGTCACCAAGGCTATGCAGAACATGAATCGACAACTGAATCTCCCGCAAATCCAAAAGATTCTGCAAGACTTCGAAAAGCAATCCGAGATGATGGACATGAAGGAGGAGATGATCAACGACGCCATCGATGATGCCATGGAGGATGAGGGCGATGAGGAGGAGACCGATGCCGTTGTCTCCCAGGTGCTTGACGAACTTGGCTTGCAGCTGGGCGAGCAACTGGGAGATTTGCCTACTGCTTCCGGTTCGTTGTCCGTTGCCGGCGGCGCAGGCGCTCAAAAGACCGCTGCAGCTGTTGCCGCGGGTGGAGCTGGCGGTGGACCGGCACCAGGAGGTAGCGGAGGAGGCGGCGGCGGAGGAGCAAGTGGAGGTGCTGCTGGAGGAAGCGGAGGTTCCACGCCCATGTCGGATGCCGATGCCGACTTGCAGGCGCGCCTGGACAAGCTGCGTAAGGATTAGGAGCAGCTATAACTGCCGTTTTGTATGCTTAGCCCACTCTGTTGATTTTATGAAATAACACTTTGATATGCCTGTTTCCCCTGGACAACAAAAATGCAAGAAAAACGCTTAACAATTTACGGATAACAAGCGTATATTTCAGTTAAGAAGAAGAGTAAAGGGTAGCTGGGAGCACGCATCTAAATCAAGCTAAATAGAACATCCACGATTAGTTTAAGTTAAGTTTCACTCGAAGCCGTTGGCTAAGAAAACACGTTCCACTTCCTCAAAGACCTTCTCGGCATCGGGACTGGCATCAATGGTCTTCACTTGGCCCGCCTGCTCAAAGAACTTAATGATGGGCAGCGAGTCGTTGTTGTACGTCTGAATTCGTTTCTTCAGACTCTCCATGTTATCGTCGCTCCTTCCTGAGCCGCTTTGACCACGTCCCAAGCAGCGCTCCACACAAACATCTTCGGCACAATCGAAGAATAAAACAAATTGCATATCCGCCTTGCCATCCATTTGACGATTCCAGCCATCCAAGTTGTCCTGGTTACGTGGAAATCCGTCGATGAGGAAACGCGTCTTACCAGAGTTCTTCATGGCATTCTCGAGCAGGGAACACGTCACCTCGACAGGTACAATTTGACCGTTTCGGATGTAATCCTCGATCAGCTGGCCAAACTGGGAACCTTCGCGGGCACGTTCTTCGCGCAGCAGATCGCCAGCTGAGAGATGTGTGAACTGGAAGCGTTGCACAATTTTGGAGCATTGCGTGCCCTTGCCTGCCCCTGGGCCGCCCAAAACGAAAACAACCTTTGGCTTTTCACTGGACATTTTCCGGTTGTTGAGTAAGCTGAGGTAATTAATTTGCTGATGGGAATGTGCTTGGAATTGCTGAGTCAGCAGTCGGTGTGGTGCAGCACCTTGAGCAGATGACGACGACTCAACTGTTATCGCTATAAGTCGCGTAAAAGCGCGCCACATTGACAACTAACTATACAAATGAATAGAAAGAATCGTCGTGGTGTATACCTAAATAATTTCCACTGGAAATGCATGTTGTGACGTCACTACGAGTCATGCGCCAGCTGTTCAAACAGCCGCCATTTTCTTTGCGCACGCCTTAGCCAACACTATTAGATTGCGCGCCAACTAATACTTTTAAATAGGTTTAAATGTGTGTATATTTCAAAAGTAATGATATAAAACAATTTTAAATGAGTTGTGCTTGGTTTTTATGTATTAAATCGGCCACTAGTTGATAGGGTATAATATGTTGAGAGCCCGGCACCAGATCCACCTCTTCATCATCAACGCCCACGATGACTCCAGAAACTGCAGACAAAAAATGTAATTTGTAAAGAAGATAAACATACCGTGGTTTGTTAAACATATCATAGATATAAATCCGTTGCGCTTTACGAACTATTTTAATGCGTACATTAAACTATATACTATACCCACCTGCTATATTGGCTTTGAGAAAGACATGGCTCATCAGATTGGGCGTCACTATGCGCTGCTCGGCTTCGCCACGCTGCTGGTTCGGCATATACTGCGTGGCCACCTTATTGAAGTACTCATCCACATGACTGGCAAAGTCCTGAGCATATTTCGCCTCCTCCGGGGAAAGTCGCTTGTCAGCGGCATCGCGTGTTGCCTCTTGGTTGAGTATGTGCTGTGTGTAGGTCTCGATTTTTTGCAGCCGACAACGCAGATAACTAGCCATTATGTACCGTATGCGTTCTAGTTCCATTTGATGCACCACAAAGCGGAAATCGTTCTTATCGAGATCCTTCATTTGCTCCTCCATGTGTGCCACTTGGGACAGCATTAGCTCCAGCATATCCGTCTGATGCTGCAGCAATTCCGGTGCACAAATCTCATTTGTCCAAGCAGTCTCAAGTATTTCCAAAACCTGATGCAACAAGTTGCAGTTTATTTTTGATAATAATAATTCGAGTTCTCTTTACCTTTTGTGCTGTAATGGGTTCCGCATCTTCATCATCGTCGTCTTCGAAACCATTAGCGTAGGCAGCCTCTGTGCTTAAGTTAGGCTCATTTAAGACTTGGTCTAGATTTTCAGTGTCCGACATAATTAATATTTTGTTAAGAAGCAATTATTATTGGCGCGTTCGACAGGTAAACAAAAGCAAAAGCAGCTGCATTTGCTTAAGTGAATGGCAAGATTGAAAGATTGTTCAACACTGATATTGACATAACAAACTAAAGTTCTTTTAATTGTTGACAAAATATTTCTTGTTCACTATGAAAATTCCATTTTTTAAAGAGCTAAAATACATAATAAATATTCTACAAAATAAAATAATTAAATAGTAACAGCTGATCTACGCGCTAATAAGTGAATGGCAAGATAGAAGCAAAACAAAATTGCTTAACACTGTTATTGCACGCGATGGCAGCGACAACGGCACAACAAACGGAGTTCCGAAATAATTTTCGCCTAATTGTTGAAAGAATCTTCAACAATTGGCAGAATTTACGTCTTGCCGTTGAACATGGCATGGGTGGTCGCAATGGACAGCAGGTGAGAAAGTGTTTCTCCATTAATTGTCACACAATTTCTAACCTAACTCCTGTTTTTATTGGGCAGGTGGCAATCGAGATCATGGAATACACTTTTGAGTACTGCGTGGGCAACGAGAACATCACAGAGGGCGAGTTACAGGACGTAATCGAGGAGCTGATGGATCAGGAGTTCAATACGCTATGCGACGATCACTCCATACCAGAAATATGCCGCAATCTCCTGCGTTACAAGCAAATGGCGAAGGCATCACAATATCCACAGATTGAAGCGGAGCTCAGCAGATTGCCGCAGGGCAAGGACTGGTTACGTCCCGATGTTAAAATCACGTACACGCCAATCGAAGGCGATTCCTCTTCCGATGAGGACATGGATGAGGACGATGATGGAGACGATGCCATGAATGGTGAGGATAGCGAAGAGGAGGCTGCGACTAGCAGTGGTAGAGTTACACGCTCCCAGACTCGTAAGCAGCAAGCGGCTGAGTTTGTGGAGCCAGAGGAGGGTTGGACGACTGTCCGTCGCAAATAGAAATATAAATAAAACGCAATTTATACTGTTAGTTATCAAAAAATGTGGCGTTTACTTCTTGCAAGTCTAAAAAGCGCAGAGGAGCAATTGGCGGACGTGTCTTTGGCCTGTGTGTTATCCTGCAGAGATTACACTGAATGGGAGCAGTTGCATTTGGCTGGGGGTCCACGTCCTCTGCTCGCGGATGCTGCAGTTGTGACCACGACGTGAATTTACTCCCCTTGGGCAGTGTCAATTTGAGATCAACAACTGAGGCAATCGAATCGATGTTGGGTGTCAGCGCCAGATTAATTGCTGGATAGATGATGAAGGCGAATGCGGCGCCCACAATGATGAGCACTGGAACAAATGCAGCGAAATACTTGTCCGGCAAATGGGAATGCAATCCCAGCTCCACGGGCAAATATGCCCAGGCCACATAGATAAAAAACAGCACGGTAAAGAGAATGTAAAAGGCGAAGCCATAGATGGCTCTATGCGGAGTTGGCGCTGGGCTGTGTTCCGGCATCTCCAAAGAGTCGAATAGTGTCTTGACAGAGCAGAAGACACTCAAAGAATGAGCTGATAGCAGTACGTAGATTCTTCACTTGATCCGCACTGAACTCGACAACAAGCACATTTTCCTCCAAGCTGAGTGTTTTGCGCACAAAATTACGTCGAGGCTCTTGATCCACACTGAGCACGCGATAGGCAATTTCAGCGTGCTGCGGCGTATCAAATGGGAGTCTTAATGTGCTGCAAATGAACTTATGAATATTTTTTATAATAAGTAACCAAATCCGGCACACTTACGATTCATTGACTGCCTGTTCTGGCATTTTATTTTTTAATTTATTTACAACTTATTTGACAAGCAGCCGTGCATACTTGTCTGCGCAAAATGTGAATGGCAATTCATCAAGCATTGGAAGTGCAAGCAGCTGTTTTTGTTAGCCGCGACAAAAACCAGTGTAACCCAACTTCAAACCACCCTCCCAACAAATAATTTGATTGGCAGATAACTTTTCCAACTTGTATTTTCTTTATTACAAAATGCTTCCGCGTCCAATTCTTAATGATTTACTTAGTGTAGTATGTTTACTTCTTGGACTTGTTGACACCGCCCTTGGGTGCGGGCTTCTTGGAGGCAGTTTTGACGGCCGACTTGCCACCGGTCTTGCCAGCGGGCTTCTTGGTGGGTGCCGCCTTTGTTGGTTTCTTCTCCACCTTCTTAACGGGCTTGACCAGAGCATCGCGCTGGCTCTTGAGTGCCTTCACGATCTTCTGCTCCTCAATCAGGAAAGCGCGCACAATACGCTCACGCAGGCAACCATGGCACAAGACACCACCGTATGTGCGGGACACGGTCTTGTGACGCTTGGACAAGCGTGGGCGCTCGCTGGGGCGGGAAGGGGTGATACCCTTAAGCTTCTCCTTGCACTGACCGCAGCGTGGCACAGTCTTGTTCTTCTTCACATACTGGTAGACCAGACGACCACCGGGAGTGCGGACACTGTAAACAAAAACACACTCCAATTAGAATTTCCATTTAGCGTTGTATGGCAAAAAAAAACTTACATGCGCCTCTTGTTGGATCTGGTGTTGTAAGACAGACGTCTCCTCAAAGTCAAGCGCTGAACCATGTTGCGGCTGCTGCATTATCCAAATTTGTTGTTCATTCATTAATAAGGGGTAACCAGTTGCCGATTAAGGATGCGTAAAATTGGAAGAAAAAACAATGCGATTTACATAAGTAAAGTGTAACGATATAGGACACATATTCTTCAACCATTGTGTATTGTAATTTGCAATAATTATTTGGCCGTTTAACGGATGTTCTTAGATTATTTGGCAAATTCACGAAAAGCAAGCTTAACATACTTGTAGTAAAAAACCAAAAGAGGGAAAGAAGAAGCAAATCACCGTGAAGTTGGCTGCTCTCCTCAGAAAAAGTGTTGGAAAACCGATTTTAAGCATGATAGTATATTTTTAAGCTCTTTGAAATGACGGGTCTCACTGTTTAAAATAGAAAATTAAATAACATCAATGAAAATAAAATTATTGTTAAATATAGGAAGTATTTTTATTTGTAGTTTTATTTACTTGCGATCTGTATACCAATCTCAGTAGAATGACAGTGTGAAATACGGATCGAGCAATGTGCAAAGCCGTTAACATTTTGATGCTAACTTTAAGATTTATGCACTGCTTCAAAGTTGGGCACACTAATTCGCGTAATATTATTGCCGCTCGCGGTCTTATATTTGGCCCACGCGTCTCCGTCTCCATTCAAAGCATTTGACAATAACAAGCATAAACAATGAGTTTCCTGAAGCCCAAAACACACATAGAGCAGGGTGATGTGGTCATCCTGTATCTGAGTGTGAATGCCATGCACGCCATCGAAGCGGTGCCCACCATCGTAAACAAAAAAGGCGAAACAATAGTGCACATCTTTCAGACTCCATACGGATCACTTAAAGTGGAAAGTACGTATACCACATAGTGTTTGATAAATGTAGGTTTTCTATTAACCTGCCTGTCTGCAGATATTATTGGCGTGGAGTACGGCAGTCGCGTGGAGCTCTCTAAAGGCTATGCCCACGTGCTGCAACCAAACCCGGAACTGTGGACACAAACACTGCCACATCGCACACAAATCATCTACACGCCCGACATCAGCATGATCCTCCATCAGCTAGAGGTGCGTCCCGGCGCTGTGGTTATCGAGTCCGGCACCGGTTCCGGTTCTTTGTCACATTATTTTCTACGCGCTCTAAAACCAACCGGACATCTGCATACATTTGACTTCCATGAGGCGCGGGCGGAGCAGGCACGAGAGGAGTTCAAGCGACACGGGCTGGGTGACTTTGTAACGGTTTATCACAGAGATGTGTGCAATCTGGGCTTTACCAGCGAACTGGATGGTGTGGCTGATGCGGTGTTTTTGGATTTGCCCGCGCCGGATTTGGCAGTGCCACATGCATTCAAGGCGTTGAAGTTGTCGGGTAAGTGAAACTGCAACGACGAAGACTGCCGCCCAGTCAAACGTTGTTGTGACAACAAGTTGTCAGCGCCCTTTGGAGCGTCGCCGACATGCACTACAGGCTGCAGCTGAGCTCGCAAGGCAAGGCAGCAAGGCAACCAGATAGGCAGTCAAGCAGGCAGCAGCAATCAAGAGTCGTTCGCTTGGTCACTCAGTTGTCGCCACTGTCTCTTTGGCCATTTCATTGTGCTTGACATTGAATGCGCCCGCTTTTGTCAGTTGACGTGGTCAGAGATGCGGTCCATTCGCCCAGCTTTGTCACTCATTAGTGAAGCCAACAGTAGTCGGCACCATGCTCAATGCATTGTATGGGTAGAGGAAGTAAACAATTGTAGATTTATATTAAATTCACTTGCAGGTTAAATTACGAGGCTGAGTTAAACTCAACACAAAAATAAATTGAACAGGTGTTCAAAAATATGATGAGTAGAAACTTTAAAGAATGATGCAGTTAGTTCTTACCATGCTCTCTGTCAATGAGGTCAACAAGTTTTTTTTTATGACCAAAGTTAATTCTGCAGTTTAAAATACAGCTTTTCGATAAGTTTAGAGCGTTAATCGCAACTTCGATTAACTCTTAAATGATCGTTAATGATGCGCGTATTTCGGTTATCAACTTCAATGTTATCGTTTATCTCATATTCAAATTAGGTGGCCGCTTCTGCTCGTTCTCGCCCTGCATTGAGCAGTCCCAACGCTGCATTGAAGTTCTCACCAAATTGGGCTTTAATGAGATCTGCTCCATGGAAGTGCTGCAGCAGGAAAGCGTCATCAAAACCCGTACATTGCCTGTGATCGATTTGGAATTCCTGAAGGCGCCCAAAGAAGTTGAGACAAACACAAACGAGGATGCCAAAACAAAGGAGCCCAAGGAGCTGAAAAAGTATTTAACATCAAGTAATCCCCAAGTGCTGCCCGGACACACGGGTTTCCTCACATTTGCCACACTGCCACCCAACATACCCAAAGCTTGAAGCATGTGTAATTTTGATAAATAAATTGTGTAGTTTTTTATTCGCTCGCTTGTCGTGTTATTCATAGTCAAAGTCGAAGTCATCGAAGAGTTTGCGTTCCATGCTCCTGACGCCACCGCATTGATAGCAACGCTGCTGCAACTCCAGCTGTTGATGCTTCCGGCTCGAGGATTTGCGTGGCAATGCCCACGGCATTCGCTGCTCCGGTATTGCGACCTGAGTGCGTTCCGGATTGCCGCTACACGTGGGACAGCGACCCATGACATTTGTCTTGGGCACCATGCCGTAGAGCAAAGGTCCGGGAGGGGGCACGCCATAAATGGTGACAATTTGTGGCAAGCTGGAGTAGGGGCGTGTTGGAAATAGCTTTTCGCGATTCAGGAAACTGCGAAGGATAAAGAGAAGAGCATTAGTTTGCAAGTGGCTTGCCGCTTGGATTGCCCTACTTGGGTCTGGGCTCCAGCCAGAGATTGTTCATGCGTTTGCTGCGCATGATGTCACCCAGTTTCTGCAGCAGCCGCAGATTCTCACGTTCGATTTGCTGCTGGCGTTCGCGTTCGTTCTGTTGCTTCTTCCACTTGCGCTGCACATGATCGTGTTGGCGTGGCGACTTCGTATCAATCGCTGGGCGAGCGGACATCACTTTCTCGCGATGCTGCGCGTATCGCAATTGCTCCCACGGCTGTTGCAGCAATTTGTCGCGTCTCGAGATCATGGCAATCGAAATGGAAATGGCGATTCTCTTCGGGGGGAATGAAGCGATTTGTGGGGCAACATGTTTGCCAGCACAAACAAACATTTGGTGCGTCCATAACAACATAACAACAACCTTGCCAGGACAACGGCGAACGCCGAACGCTGAACGCAAACGCAAACGTTCGCCGGGGGCCACTCAACAAATATTGCACAATCATGCTCACAGATTAAGTTCAACAACAGCAACGACGACGCTGACGACGACGAGGACGACGACGACGACGTCGGCGGCGGCAGCTTTGCTCAGCTGTCCCGACTGTCTATCCAAACAGTGACATCCCTTGGACTTGACTTGCAAATTTGCGGTCCAAGCGCAAAAAACACTGTTACATAATTCTCATTGCTTTCGATTCTGGTTTTTTTTTAGTTTCGGTTCTGTTCTGTTTCTGATTCAGTTTTGGATTCTGGTTCTGCTCCTGCTCCTGCCCCGCTTGTTAGGCAACCGATGCCGGTTCCTGTGTAGTAGCCGCTCTCAGTTCTCAGTTGGTGTGGCGGCAAAATGTTCTTTCTTCTTTCAGCTTCTTCAACTCAGTTGCTCTGTGGCTGCCACCGCAGTTGCTGTTGTTGTTGTTGATATTATTGCTGTTGCTGTTGCCGCATTGCTGCTGCTCATATGTCAACCGGCAACTCAGTTTGCTGCCGTTCTAAACTCTTGTTTAGTGTTTTGATTGATGCTAAGTGCTTGTGCCTATTTCATATGCAAGTACACACTTAATGCTTTCAATAATTTCTTACTAAACTTTATTTGGTAAGCGCAGTTCAAAGCAAAATTTATTTCCTCATGCAGCGCAACGTGATGTATGAGGATGACAACACTAGACAAGCCAAACGCTAACAGAATTATTAATAAAGATAAATTATTAGAAATCTATTTTACTCAACTAATTTGTTTTTTTGAAATATTTTGATAACTATAAAGAATTCCAAAACTTAGTTTAAGAGGTTCAATTTGTTTTCTGAAATACAAGATACGAAATATTGAAATATCTTAATGAATTTATATTAAAATTTCATCCGGAATCTCCAGTTCGTCTAACTGATCTTTGAACCCTAGAATTTTATTTACAGTTAAAGAAAATCTAATAAATAATTTGTGTGTTGAAAAGCTAAAGGTTCTGAAGGTTCTAAAATAAAATGTTTTATATATTTTATTCTTTGTTGCTCTGGCTAATATTTTTATCCTATAATTTAATTTTAAGTTAAAAAGTAATACATAAATCATAAGGCATTTTCTATGTTAAACAAATCACTAAGACAAGAATCCGAAATCTCATTGCGAATACCTCAGTGCCTCAGGCTACAAAAATAATAAATAATAAAATAATTTCTATGAAAAAATGACTAACATTCCTTAAATTTAGCAGTATTTAGCGTATACTATTCGATCGTAATAAGTTCGTCCAAAATCAGACCTGGTTTTATTTTCGTATTCAATGCTATTTATTATTAAATTTTTGCATATTTCAATGTGGTTTGTTTGCCAATACCTATTGACAATTTTAGCTCAATAATTTATTTGGCTTTTGAGCTATTTTACATGCATTATTACGCACTTGTTTGCTCAAATATTTATTGCCTTGTTCACAGAACTTGAGCGTGTTTCTAGGTAACATGATATGCCACTTGACGGTCAGTTAACTTTTGTGTATTGTTGTGTAACACACTTCCAGTGTGTGTGTAATTTTGTGTGAATAAATTTGTCTACTCGCAGACTACTTTGTATACATAAATCCTGTCTAACAAACAAATATGTATAAAGAAAGAAATCCCCAACAATTGTTCTGCTTTTGAGTTTATTAGCCCCCCGTTGGGGCGTCTTACAAATGCGTCTATTGTTTTATATATATATATAGTTTTTTTTTTTTGCCTGCGTTCGTGTTGCAAGCCGCGTGTTGCGTGTTGTTTTTGCTCTTGTTTGTGGCCAACAAGTTGCTGTATTCCCAGTGGCCAACAACTGTGTGCTGTGTGCTGTGGCTGTGCTGCTGCCATTGGGCGTGAGTTTGCACTATTATCAAATTAAAAGCAACGCCGCTTATTGGTCAGTTAATTGGAAGATCTGTAATTTGATACTGGTAACGTGTTGCTTATCACAGCTCTTGTTATTGTTATTGTTGTTGCTGACGCTCTTTTGCTGTATTGTTGTATTTGTACAATTATCTTGTTAGCTGATCGACAACTGTAACGGATTGCTATATTCACTATATAGCCCATCGTAAGCTATAAAGCCCATAGCCATGGCCCCTATGACCAATCGCGTCTTTACTTGCCTTTATCTTAAAGTTTGCTGCCTCGTCACAACTAAACACCTGCTTATTTCTGCATAAATTTCATATAGAAATGCTCATATTTATTGAAAATACTCGTATTTATTAAATGGCATATAATTGCGCTTTGTGTGTGTGTGTGTTTGTGTGTGTGTTAGGGGGGTGCAGCGCTGCCCGCCAGCAATATGGCCAGTTTCTCACCTTTAGAAGCCGACCAGCAGTCGCAGATGCCGCAACAACAACAACAACCACAGCAACAACAACAGCAACATCAAAATGATGCCAGCGGTTGCTCGATGCTGCTTTTTTGAGTTGGTTGTGATGGAACCTTGAATGAACTACACAATCAATTGAAATCAATTTTATTTATTACTCATAAAAAATCACAAATAAAGTTCCAATAATTATAGATGTCAAGAAGAATGTGAAAAGTCTGCACACAGTTTTTAATTATGGATATAGTTAAAGTTAATTAAAGGTTGTTTAATAAAATATTGTCAGTTTAATTTATTTTAAATTTAATCTACGGAAAAAATAAATAATCAAAGAGTGATTTAATGTTGTCCAATTTATTTTATTAATTACATTTTTAGAGTTGTAATAATAGCATTCCTCTTTAAGTATTTCTGTCAAATCAAAGTAGCTGGTGGATGAAATAAATAAAGAAATTCTTTCTGATTGAAGTATTTCCGCCAATTTCTTACACTTTTAATATGTGCCATTATTATCATTTCTCTTTTATGTATTTCTTCTTAAAGCATACAATTAAAGTCTGCAATTTTGGTTGCTAATTTTATTTTCTTTTGAGCATTTTGACAGCCTACATTGCTAAAATTTGATAGGAAACTTAATGCAAAATTTAGTATTTCAAGTAAGAGTCTTCAATACTAAACTAATACATAATTAGTCAGATTTGTAATTCTTCTTCTAACAGGCAATTGGCCATGCCCAGTTTGGTGTAGAGTGCAATAAGTTTTGGGTTAGTACTCGCATATCATACACAAAGTGCATACAATAACTGGCCTGTCCATTTATTACAATATGCGCCGGCAACGCCAAGGCAACAGCAATACACAACAGCAACACACACAACAGCAAGAGCAACAGTCGAAAACTGCGATTTGCTGTCAGCTAATAATAATAATTTCGATATTGAAAATACGTTTTCTTAGTTAGGTACGACACTAAACGATTTCGCCCATTCGAAGTGTAGTGTTGTTGTTGTTAATGCTGTTGCTGTTGTTATTGCTCGAGCATCGACAGTGCTAAAAGTCAGGCAAGCAACAGCAACACTTGCAACCCGTAACGTGCAACAGGCAAACAGGCAACAGGCTGTGGCAACTGGCAACTGGCAGCGTGCAACACAACGGGCACAAAGTTGACCGTTGGTGGGGGCGGTGCTATTTGCTGCTGCCGCTGCTTCATCCTCTTCCTCGTCTGCTTCTTGAAGCGTTTTTGCAGACAGGTGGTGTGTTGGTGTCGATGTTGCTGGGTCGCCGATCGCTCGCTCGCTCGCTTGGTGTTCAATATGAGCCACAATTGAGGCATTTAATCGAGCATCTCTTAACACGCCTTGGAATGTTGACTTATTATTGGCCATGCCAGCCAAATGCAGTTGCCACAGTTGCCCGATGCCTGCTCTCGCTCTCTCTCTCTTTCTTTCTCTCTTTGGTGGTGTGTGCAACGCTTATGTGTCTTGCGTCTGCGTCTGCGCCTTTTGTGTGCCTCTTGCGTCGGTGTCAGAAGTCTGTAGTTACCTCACAGTAAAAGCGTTTATCATCATTAGACTCAATCTAAAGACGTTTTGGCTGGGGTTATCATGTTGATTATGTTGTGTGAAAACAAATTACATTTTGCTGCTCAGACTTTAACACCATTTGTATGCGCCTATGTTGTCGTTGCAGCGCATTGTTGCAACATTGTGTTGCTGTTGTCAGTATGTGGCTGCTGTTGCCAGGCTGCCAAGCTGGCTGCTGGCTAATTGTAAATCTCCTCGAAAGATTCAATTGTGCCATTGACAAACCAATTGGCTTGCTCAATTTTGTGAAAGCCTTTTACCCAGTCTCTTTCTCTCTTTGGCGCTCTCTCTCTTTGTGGGCCGTGAGAAAATTGCAAATCAAAAATATTTCTGCCATTGCCAATAATTGCTCGATAATATTGCGCTGACTACATTGAAGCAGACAACCGACACAACCGAAAACAATATGAGAAAGAACTTGGCAATAATTTTTGCTTTTGGGCCTTGTCTAAGACACAGCTGTGTTCTATATTATTGTTGTTGTTGCCGCTGCCTGCAGCTGCCGACATGCCACTTGCAACAGCCACAACACCAACAGTAATAAAGTTAAGCTACGCTTTGGCCCTGACCGTCTAATAACACTGTGCTGCATAAGAATCTATAAATTTTATTGAACAATTTTACAGCATTATTTTTCAGTTAAAATATATTTATTTAGTCGCAAAAGTAAACTCATAAATCGTAAATCGTTTTCTCAGTTATTCAGTTACAATTTAAATGAGTATTTCTCATTTAGATAATAACAAATAGCTAAAATGTTATCTCTTTTATTTATTTATTCACGTGCTGTTGAGTGTTTTTACAGCGAACTTGATTTTGCCCAGCCAATAAACATTTTTATGCACTTTTAAACTTAATGTTTGTTTTTGTTTGCTGCTGCAACAGTTGCGATAACATTTTCTGATTTGTGCCACAACAAAAAAGTAACAAGAAAACGCTGCCAGGCTGTTAACTATTTATCCGAGGGTCAATGTCACGCCTTGACGCCTTCGCCAATATATTTAAAGCTGACTTTTTGTCACAATTTATTGCTCAAAGATTTCTATGTTAATCTATCTGTGTGTGTGTGTGTTTCTCTCTGTCTCTGTGTGTGGTATGTGTGCCGTTTTTCTTGACTTTTGGCTGGCCGTTTTTATCTTGTCAACGCAATCGTCTATTAGTTTTTCTTTTTTAATTAATTAACAATGTTCGCATGGGTGTCAATGGCGAAAATGGTGTGGCATGGTTGCTTGTTGCTTGTTTGCCCCAAGCTTTGTGCAATTGTTTTATATATATTTTTTCTTATTTTATTCGACGTTTCTTTTGTGTATATATATTTGTTAATGCCTGTCGCTGGCAGTGAGCGGAAAAAATTGTACATGGCTTTTAAATGGGGTGCCCAATTAGATGTGGAAATAATAAAATTAAATAAATTGAAAAGAAAGTGAAGTGCAGCTCAGCAGGTTGCCAACATAGGATTTTTGTTTTTCTATTTCGCGTGATTCGTTGTTATAAAATATGTTTTCTGCAATGATTTCCTTCTATCATGACAGCTAATACTTGTTCGTTTTGAATGCTGTTGATAAGCGAAACAATTATCTACGTGAGGTCGATCGACTTGACATTTGACTGTGTTCTAAGCAACCTTTTTGGAATACCCCATGCAGAGCTGAGTTTATCCAGCTTGCATAATCAACATGCAAAAAGTTTTTCGTTAGGAATTCAAGACTCACATAGCACACAAATGCTCGCAAGTTGCCGCCATCAGTGGAGAAGTCAATAGTGTAGTCTATGGACAAACTAATTGAGCCATTTTGAAGTCCATGATAATCGTTTTTGAGTAGTACTTTGGAATGGGCAGAAAAAAACAAAACCCACACCCATTTGGCAACGCCTTCAAAAGGGGTACAAAGAAGCTCAGTGAACCGCGTTGTCTGCTTGACTGTGTCAACTCGAATGTGCAATAAAATTAAAGTTTTGTTTATGAATGGAATTACACGGCGACCAGCAGACAACGGCAATAAGCAAACGGCAAAGGCAGCGACAACGTCGACATTTAGCAAAAGTAAAACGCAGCAGGAGCTCTGAGCAAAAGAGAGAGAGGGAGAGAAAAAAAGAGAGACTCGGCTCAGATTTGCAGACACTTCATCTAAATGTCAGGCCATATCTAGCGACACTCGCACAAACCAACCAAGCTCGTCGTTTGCCGGTGTTAGCCCTCAATTTCAACACTCGCATTCGCACTCAGCTCTCAGCCTGGACACTGTCGTCGTCGTTGCCGTAGTCGGCGTCTTGGCGGCTCTTTGGCTCTTTGGCGGCTGCTTTGGCCAAATCAATTGAGCCGCCTGCAAACGAGCCAAAACAAATGACTTGAGAGTTTTCGCCAAGGCAAAAGCGTTGAGGCCCCGAGGAGCGCTCAAGATCATTAGTATAATTTAAGTAAATTAAACGCAGCGATTAGGCCAGGATGCAAACGGCAACGTCGTCCACATTCACAGTCACAACGACGACTACGACAACTACAGCTGCAACGCTACAACTTCAACTTGAGGCACATCCACAGCTGTAGCTAAAGTCGGCAAAAAGGCTTGTGTTTATTTAAATTTATTGTAACATTGACTCTCTGGACGCTCTGCGGCGTGGCGATGGCGATTTCAATTTGTAAAACAAGCGAGCAAACAAGCTGTTAAAATATAATGATTGGCACCAACAAAAAAATGAGAAAAAAATAAAGATGCAACGCGTTTTGCGTCGAGATACGAGATGCTCATACTTTACTTTTTGTTTCTTTTTATTTCGTTTTGTTTTTTTTTTTGTGGCATGCATTTCGTATCTAGGTTAAACTGTCCGCATATGCATATCGCTCTGCCTAACTGGCTGCTCATTCGTAAATTTATGTGGCGTTTGCTCATTGTCTCAACGCTGCGCTTATGCTTATGATTGGTAATGCCTCGATACTCGTACATAAACCATTTGGCATTGAAAAGCTCGGCAGCTTGGACTATGGATATGCGGATACTACATTGTTCGCCAGAAGTTTTTACAAGCCAAGCGCGCCAGTTTCCCACACAGACAATGGGCACTCCAAGAAAAACGAAATAAAAAAAAACAAAAACTGTGGCGGCGGCGACAACCACAACAACAACAACAACTGGCAACTGGCAAACTGGCAAACTGCCAACTGCCAACGATTGCCGGGCTCTGGTCTCTAGATCTGCGGCAGCAGAAGCAGCAGAGAACACAGCAGAGCAGAGCAGCACAGAGCAGCGCACAAAGGCAGCTCCAGACAGAATTACAAGCCCAATGGAACAATGAATGCAGTCAGCACCATTCGAACAGTGGTGAAAGTGCCAAGCCAACTAAATGAATATTCGATAATGGAAAGCGAATTGTCATCAGGCTTCTGCTTTTTGCTATTTTCCTTTTTTTTTGGTTTATCGACACTCACCTAATTGGCCTATTAGAAAATGATGAGTAGAGAAATAAGTAAGAATGTTAATTCAAAGGAAAACTGTTGAACAGTTAGAGCTTATAGTTGATAGATTTAAGAAATAAAACTTAATATAGTTATCACAAATAATTTTTTTTTTCATATCTTGATTGCCAAAGAAAGCTAAACAACAATTAACGCTTTTCCTTTACTAATCTGTATAAAATGTTCTAGCTTTCTACTCAGATCGCCAACTGTTTTGCGTCACTGTGCCTGCGTCCGAGTCTTTGGCAATTGACAAAAGCCAACGTAATGCACAGTGAACAAAACAAATAAACAGTCAGCACTGAGCACAGACAAAACAGCAATTCATATTTGCTCTGATTTATATGGCGTCTAGAAGTTTTCCATTTTTATTATCATTATTATGATTATGATTCTCTTTTTCCCATGCAACAAAAGAGGTCTGCGGTCTGCAGACGGCGGACGGTGGAGTGCACAGCACACACACACACACACACACACAGCTCATAGTCCATACACAGACGCTGGCTGCTGCTGCTGTAATCAATCAGAGAGAGAGCGCACAAGATGCAGACGCTTCAGAATCTAAATCTGCTGCTGCTTGTGAGTTTCATCTTTCTGTTTGGGGCAAAATTAATGTGCTTTAATTTGCAAGTTTGTGTCCTAAGTCTTTCGTTGAACTGCCAAGTTTGTGTCCTAAGTCTTTCATTTGGCTCTGCCAAGTTTGTGTCCTAAGTCTTTCAATTCAGCCCTGCCACACACAATGCACAGGGCGTTCTTTTTCTGTGTGTTCCACAGAAATGTCATTAAAGCACCACACACAAACTCACACGCACACACACACACACACACACACTATACAGAGTAAATGAAGAGGGTGTGCGAGTTGTGTTTTTGCTTGCTGGCTTGCTGTGTGATCTGGGCAATGTCAATTGCTGCAACGCCAAAGATCTGCATTGCTTGATATTCTAATTGCTGAAATTGTTTGTGGCAGACAAGTGTGTGTGATTATAGTATGCGCCATGCCCAATGAATAATCATTGAAATCCGTTCGTTGTATCGCTTGCTATTGTTGTTGTTGTTGTTGCTGTTGTTGCTGTTGTTGCTGTTGTTGTTTTGGCTGTTGACAAGAGCAAACACCCGCATGGAGCCTGGAGACTGTGGCACAACCTGGTGGTTGGTGGTCCTCATTGTGTCGCACTGATCCAAATCGCTGGGCTAAAGCAAAGCATCAAATTTTTCGCAACGCTCGTTTTCAGTTGTTTTTGTTGTTGTCGTTGTTGTGGCTCATGTTGTTGCTGTTTGCTGCTGCTGCTGCCGCTGTTGTAGTTGTTGCTGTTGCTGTTGTCGCTGCTCTTGCTTTTCCATCAGATATGAAAGCTGGAGCGTCGCCGTTGTTGGCGTCGCTCGTCTGCTCCTCGCCCAACGCAGTTTTCGGCTTGATTTTCTTAATTAAATTTTTGCTACGCCGCTGCCAAGGCTATTCGAGAGCACACAAACCACAGCTCCTCCTGTCCTCCTGCTTGTTTAACCCGATTGCCTGTTGATGATGCTGCCGCTGCCGCAGCTGCAGCCACAGCCACAGCCAAAGCCACAGCTGCTGCTGCTGCCGCTGATGATGATGATGATGATGATGTGTGCTTTATAAGTCTGTTGCAGCGCTTCGACGCAGTCGCTGATTTGACGTTGTCGATAGGGCTTTTGGTGCTTGTTGCTCTTGTTGTTGTTGTTAACACACTCCCACATTTTCAGAGGTTCGCTTTTTTTGTTGTTGTTGTTATTTATTTATTTTATTTTTATTTCTTTTTTAAGGAGTCGCTGCCAGGCACTTACAACGATTCGCTCCAGTTAAGGTTAAACATTGAAGCTAAGCTTTTTCATTTGTGACGGCTTTAATTAGTTTTAAATTCAATTGGCCTTCTTGCAACTTTTTCATCTTAATAAGCTGTTAACTTATTTTATTTCTTCACGTGTTATCGGGCAACAATTACCGCATTGCCATAATTCAAAAGTCTTCGAACGAAGCTTCGCTCATTAACCCATCACCCATCTTGTCGCCCAAAACTTGACCCGCGCTCAACTCGACCCACAGCTCGACCCGACTCGTTCATTTCGCGCAGCACAGAGCAACAGCAACACCAACAGTAAGAACAACAACAACAACAACAACAACAACAACAACAACAACAACAATGCCTGCCAACAACAATATGAAAATGCGCCTACCAACATCATTTACATCATCATTCACAATAAAATAAAAGTGCACACGCCCACTTAAAGGGCCTCATAAATTGTGTCGAATAATCAGTTTCAACATAATTTATTGTAATTTACGAGTGCCGGCAACGTGGCAGAAGCAGCAGCATCAGCATAGCCGTAGACTAGGAATACAGAAGAAGAAGGGGTAAACCCAACAGATCTATAGTAACTAAACTAAGTAACAACATACAGTCAGTCCAGTCGATAGATTTCCGACACAACCTGAATTCGTATTCGAATTCACATTGCGCCCACAAGTTGAGTTGCTAAAGTTGTATTTTTTTCACATTTTTTCTTTTTATAGAGCGTCTCGCAACTAAATGCTACAAATGAAAATCCTAAACGGCACATTGAAAGCATCTTGATAAGAACATTGAAGGCAGCAGCAATGTGGCTCAGCTTTTTGCTGTAGCTGTTGCTCGAGAGTTTGCCTTAAACACGTAGAGTTGGCGTGCGAACACCTTGGAAACACAATATTTCAATGCCTAATAATATTTTTAGCGCTGCTTTCAATATGCTTCGTTTCATTGCCGGCAGAGTCGAAAGCGAGCCTGTAAAGATATTTCTTAACCCAACTTGCTACGAGTGTTTCCCCCTCAGTTAGTTGCGGCTATTGTAATTGAAACTATTGTTTCCTTTTGTGTGTGTGTTAACTTGAAGCTCTGCAATTGCTGCCAAACAGCATTTATATCAATCACTCAATAAAAATACAACGATCAATCAATTTCAACAATCATTGCGAGTGAAGATCGACAAAGACAGCGATAACGAGAGCGAGAGAGAGCACGAGATGGAAAGAAAGAAATCCGAAATGCTGAGATTGATTTGAGCGAGTTTGTCTTTTGTGTGTGATCGCCACAGACTTGGTCTGATCTTGGATTGGATCTGCAACGAGTATTGTTGTAGTTGTTGGTAACGGAGAGACCGGAATCATCCCAATCAGAAGAATTGAAATGTCACTGTAATAAACTTCAAGCGTCAGTGCGATAAAGCCTCTTTCATTTCCACTTGACGTACTGACAGCCCACTGTCCTGGCCTATTATCGCCACTTGCAATCATTCAAAGCATCATCGCGAGCGACAGTAGCCTTATTAAATACTCTCCCTCTCTCTGTCTAACACTCAAGTTGAGATCAGTCTTCTCGCTGATTTGACAAAAGATATGCGCTTGAAGCTCGTTATAATACTTTATGGTCAAACGAGGAAAAAGGCGGCACAACAAAGTTGCAAGATTTTGCAATTTTACAATTTTAATTCAAGTGAATGTAAATACAATGAGAGTACTGATTAGGTTTATATAGTTCCGAACCTAAACTATTTAACAAAATTTAGCATATCAAAAAAAAAAAAAAAAGCAATGCAGTAACGCTTTGACATTGTTTATTTAATCTCCGAAAAATGTAAAATTAATATAAAAGAAGAGAAATGTAATTTACTTGAAATATAATTTAGGATTGTGAATGTCGCATCTTTAGGCCATAATCTACAATACGTAAAAGTCATTCTTCTTATCTTTTGAATATAAATAATCAGTAAAATATAATTGTTATTCTTATAATTTTTTAACAAGTTTTATCTTCCATTGATTGAAGTTATAAAAAAAGAGATCTCTTATTATTTTTAATAAGTTAAAAAAGAGTATGAAAGAAATGCAAAATAAATGTTCGTCAAATTGAATGGGAGCATTTACTTAAATCAACCTGCAGCAATATTAATGCAGTTCCATTACACAAATGGCGGACACTTTGTCTAACAGCCAAAACTTCCAAACTAACTGGTTAACTGATTACTTGCACTCAAAATGGGCAGTTTTCCACGTAGCATAGATGAAAACAAATATTTGTTTACAATATGTAATGGAAAATCGGTTGTTTGCGGTTTTGTGGCTCGGCAATTACTCAGCCTGATAGGCGTGTGCAGAACTTTACAAGAGCAAGCAAGTTCTCCTCATCTTCTGGGTTCAAAGTGCTTAGCCAGAGCTGAGCGCTGATTGCCCAACTAACTTGGTTGGTTTGTTGGTTGGTCAAAACTTGAACGACTTGTTGACCAGGCCGTTGTGCATCTTCCCAACGTAATTTAAACTAAATCGGTGCGCTCGCCAAACTGCGTAGAGAGGAGCGTAGCAGCAACAGTTGCCCCCAACAACCACACACACATAACTACATGCACACACATTCGCTTCTGCATACAACTACACACGCAGTATGAACTGGGGGCTTGTTGGATGTTGAGTGCGCCTTGACTCTGTCTTTGGTCGCTGTGTCTACTCGTAATAATCAATTATTTCTGTGTAATTTATGGTAATGTTCAGTCATGATGGATTGACTGCTCTAATGTCGCTCTAAATCTTTGTACCTGGCTTGGGGTATGCTTGGCTGCTTGTAGCAGCGGCATCGCACATGGCCACAGTTCACAAGCAGAGCAGAGCAGGCGCAGGCTCAAGCTTAAGCCTGAGTCTTTGGCTATAGATTCAAGCGAAGACTGAGACTGAGACTGCGACTGAGGCTCAGGCAGGTGCAATTGCTCAGTACTGAGCTACAGTCTAAGCTCTCCCACTAAAACCTAGTCAAGTCTGCCAAGCAGCAAGAAACGTTATACAATGGAAAAGTTTGTCGCTAAACTGTTAGAAATAAAATGAGGAAAAGAATCTAATGTATTTTGCTGCTTATATTGCATAAAATCGTTATTATTATTTATGTTGTTTGTGCTTTATTTCGTATTTTAGGATTATTTAAAATATATTATTCATAATTAAGATAGTAAAGAGTTTGGCAGGTAAAGCTTTTAAATTAGTGAGTTTTATTTCGATTATATTAATGTCAAAATAAACAAGAAATAATGTTTGAAGATTTAATATATTTTTGCTTTTTTTATTTTAAATTCAAAAACAATTTAAACGAAAAATGTTGGAGTATACACAGTTTTATCACATTTTATTGAATTTGAGAGTTTTTGGAAATTAAATAATAATAAAGTATATTTTAGTGCTGAGTAATTCCAAAAATTTCTTTTTTTCTTCGAATATTCTTCAACAAAATTCTCTTCAGTGCTTTCTTATGAATTCCACTGTGCACCTGCTTCTTTACTTCCGTCACTGTGCGATGCGAATCGTTGCTCGCTTCGCTTTGCCTCCACTTTGCACCGCCTCCGTTGTCATCCTCTCTCGCGTGGTCTCGCTTCAGTTCAGTTCAGTTGGGGATCGGCTGTAATATGTAGCATATGTTTTCGTAAGTTTTTCTTGTATTTTGTTTAATGGCAGCTTAGATTACAAGAGCTGCGCGAATTGGGCATGAAAGGGGGCTACAGGCTACAGGTCTGAGGCGGACGCGTCTCTTGGGCACATTTTCGCATGTTGCGGTGGCTTCCACAGGGGTTTGCGCTTGCTCCTCGAGTGTCTCTCCCTCTCGCTCCCTTTTGCTTGACTGTGCCATGTAACTGATGTTTAAAATTGCTGTGTGATTTTCGTGGCGAAATTAATGTTAAATAAGCTTTTAGTTTATGTCCCGCCACAGCGTTGATCAATTTCTCAGTCACCCGGTCTGTGTCTGGCTGGCATCTTCTGCTTTGGCCTCCGCTCTGCATTCTAATCGTAGCACTGTTTGCCACATTCCCACCTCTCTTTCTCTTACCCTTGTCATACATACAAGAGCAGCATCATCCGCGTGTGATGATGATGGTGCAGGTTTGTTGCTGTGTTTCTTTTTGTGGCTCGTCGTCTTGTTTATGTGTAAATTATGCTTGTACACATTTTATTTACAATTGTGTATAAATTATAGACGAATTATTATGTTTTCCTAGCCCCCCTCCACAACTTCCAACACTGCTGTGTGGCTTACATATTAATAAAGCACCGAAGCTCACTCTGACTTGGCATTTTCTCAACATGTTTGTGGCCTATTTGAAATTCAAACGCTTAGAGTTCAGTTCAGTATGTGGGCTAGTTAGTTTAAGACTGGTGTACTTTGTGAACGGATTAGAAGGAGTATTCATTTTTTAAGGGAAAATAACTTCAAGGAAGCTGACCTCAAATTTTGAATTAAATATTTGTGAATAAAATATGCAAATATTTTAATAATTTTTACGAAAAATTTAATTTAATAATATTTTTGTTATTTATATCGTCTTCGATTGTGTTATTTACAAATTTAACACAATCGCCATTTATCGTAACTAATAAAAGTGTGCTTCAATCGATCATACAGATCATCTTTCAACAGGGTATAATGTTTGAACTGCTTCAACATTGGTTTATTCTAAGTCAGCAGCATCAAATGGCTCTGGGTAAGGGCGTAGCGGAATATATTGTTCATAGAGTTGAGTTTATTTTATAGCCTTGGAATATGAGTACATTAGTTCCGTGGCAAGTCGCTTAGTTCGGGCCCATTGCAAAGCTAAGCCAAGCAATTGCTGTGAACTGCATATAAAGGATTTGGCATGCAGTGGCAAAGCTGCAGTTTCGAGAGATTTGCCATGCCGAACAGAGAGGAAGGGGCAAAAGGGTAAATGGGGGGAGGGGAACTTGAGATAGGAAGTGTGCTAACAGTGTGAGTCTGGGCTGGCAGCCTGGGAAACATCCTGTGTTTGCAATTTGGCTTGTATTTTGGTCGTTTTTCGCTGTGTGCTTTGGTGTTATGCAAATGCCATAGAATAGGAACAACACTAGGCTTGAGGTAGAGAGATGCAACCACCACAGCAGAGACACACCACCCTGTGTGCAGCACAATGGCTACCGTGCGCGTGCAACAACCACAACAACAACAACAACAACAGAAGCAACAGCAGTGACAACAACAATGATGGAGGCAACAACAGCAACAGCAACAGCAAAAGCAACAGCAAACAAACAGCAACAGCAATAGCATCAACAAGAGGAACACGTACAAAACAGCAGCTGTTTAACATTTATTTGCCTATTTATTAATTTCATGTAACATTTTTTCCTAGGAAATGGCCACAATGCAACGAAATCAAAGCCAAGGAACAAGCGCAACGCATTCTCTTGACGCCAGGCAGTCGGTGATGCGGTTGCTGCTGCTGCAGTTGCAGTTGCAGTTGCCATCGGTCAGACCCTGGCCAAAATGTCCAGCCGCGCCAACTGTTGCTGCTCAAACAATAAGGCACAGGGGCAACAGCAACGTCAGCAGCAGCAGCAGCGGCTGCAGTCAGAGTCGCAGGCCTGAGGCCTTGTTGCCTTTTGCCATACTTCTCCCACTATTTGACTGCGCGCTGACTTTGTTTGCCATCGTCCGTGGCTGCCACAAAAAGTGTCGTGACCCCGTCCGGGCCGCGCCAGCCATTGCATATGGTTAGCTTTGACTCTGAAGTTGGAGTTTTTTTTGTTTTTTATTTTTTGGGTGCAACGGGCGGAATGTCTGGGCTGGAGACGGCGGTTGAAGCAGCTCAAAAATTACATGTTGTTCCTGTTGAAATGTTTTGTGTTCTGTGTGTGCAGCATTTCCATTGTAGTCGACTTTTATTTCTAAAAATCTTTTTTCATTTTCCTTTTTATTTTGTTTTTAAATACCCTAGCATTTAAACTAATAAGCCATATTAATTGAAATAAGATGTAGATATACAGTAAAGTAAATATTACGTATACGTTATGTTGTTTTCTATTTTGCTTTAAAATGCACATTCTAAATAGAAGATTATTATTTCCTTAGCATGGCTATTAATGTTTAGCAACACACATTAATTTTAGTACTATTTCAAATGTCGATTAATTAAAATTTGAATAATCTTATGTGTTGTGCTGACAATTTCTTTGACCATAAAAGCAGAGTATTATCGCTTCGTTTTGCTAAATGCTTTTACGGTTTTTATTGTTTCTCGTTGTTGTAGCTATGTAGCTAATATCAGGTCTGAGGCAAATATGTAACAATCCTCGTGCTCCTTGCGGTCAAAGGAGTCGTCGTTGTCGCTTACATAAGGCCCTGTGGGCTAGGACAAAGAAAATACAAAAA
Organism: Drosophila niveifrons; assembly: GCA_035046325.1. NCBI lineage: Eukaryota > Metazoa > Arthropoda > Insecta > Diptera > Drosophilidae > Drosophila > Drosophila niveifrons. The sequence continues at coordinate 9,665,076 of JAWNOC010000046.1, read as the reverse complement.
TGCCAAAAATCGCACAACTCAAAACCCAATGCGAAGGCGATGCTAAATGTGAATGTGAGTATGAGTATGGACAGTACGTTTACGTTTACGAATACGAATACGAGTACTCGCACACAAAACGATTCTGGCACCCATGAGCAGAAGTAGAAGTAAGACCAACAGTAAGAGCAGGAGCAGGAGCATCATCAGCATCAGTTGGCAGTCGAGTTGGACTGGGCGGGTGGTGGCTCGTCGTCGGCTGATCGTGGCACATTTGCATACAATGAGGCCAGAACTAAGACCCAATCCAGCCAGTCAAAATACACACTCGCACAGACACACACTCTCCCATACCAACACACACACACACACATACCATACGCTGGCGCAGCATGTTATCTCTGGCTGTGACCTACACCAATATTTCTCAGAATGCTGCTGTGGCCCGTCGTCGCCTGTAAGTGTGTCGTCGTCGCCGTCGTCCAGTCCAAGTCTACTATATAGCCAGTCAGTATCTCAGACGGCCGACGACGAGGAGTCATTCAATCGCGCCAGCTGCGGCGTCTACGTCGCTTTGGCTTTTTCGATCGGTCTGGGTCTCGGCTTGTGTTTTGGGGTTTTTTCTCTGTTTTTTTTTTTTTTCGTTTTTTTTGTTTGTTTGCTTTTGGCTGCCCATTCTACTTACAATATTTGTGAGATATCACCAGAGATCTCTGCAACTGCATCCGAAATCCCAAAGACTCAAATAAAAACAAAATAAAGGAGCCTCATCGCCATGAACAGTGACTGCTGCCGCTGCTGCTGTGTGTGAATTTCGATTCGGTCTGGCGTCTGTTCTGCGTCAGAGGTTGGAGCTATGGAGCTGCACAGCTTCGTCGTCACCCATGAAGTGGTATGAATACGAGTATGACTATGAGTACTCGTAGTTTCAAACTGAAAACGTCTATGACTACGAAGTATGTCTCCAAACAAGACACCAATACTGTGCTTTGGGGAGTGGTTATTTTACTTTTTCGTTTTTGTCCGTTTTGGTTTTGGGTTTTTTGTTTGTGTGTTTTCGGCGAAAGCGTTTTTAGCAGATTGGCCAACGGCTCGAAAGAGCGCGGTTTCGGTGGCTGGTTCAGAGTGCAATGCATTAATGGAAACTTAAAATCATGACATTTACCATAACGTTGTATTTCTCTCTCTCTTTTTTTTTTTTAGTTGGCGTCTCAGACGGATCATAAATTTTCTGAGTTGCCTTGAGAGCACATAAACGGAAGACAATGAAAGATATTTGTACATATGATTTGACAATGTGAAGAACTTTTGACTATATCGGTACGTTGAGATTATCACGAACACTTTTAATACATGTACTCATAAATAAGTTTGATTTTAGATAGTCACGGGTCTATATATGGCAAATTAAACACTAACAATTTGAATTCCAATTAATTGAATGTAGTATTTCACAATCTTGCAAAATTACTTATAATTTCCATTAAATACTCACCTCACTTAGAGCACGTTAAAAATATAAAAATCAATTTTATTGTTTGTTCTTTTAGATTTTCAAATCGAAATACTTTTGTTTTGTTTTTATTGTGTGAGCAAAAGTAAAATGCGATAAGGGTAATAAATATGTGTGTTTATAAATAACTGTTCATAAATAAAATAATTAACCTAATTCGTCTAGCTGTATATGGTACTATATAAAATTTTACATACTATATATGTATAAACAAATGTGAAAAATACTCATAAAAAAAGACGCCTCGACACTTAAAATGTTTATTTTTTTTTGTTTTACAACTAATAGAGCTCTTCTGCTTTTTCAGTTGCTGCTTATCGTAAAACTAATTTCCGACGAGTTTAAGTTTAAATATTGTATAGATTGTTATTATATTTTAATGTTTAAGCTTTAAACAAAATTGCACTGAAGAAATTGGTGTTATATGAACATTACTTAAACAAATTAGTTGGTTAGTAGATAGCTGCCGAGCTTTGTGCTTATAATGATAACTATTCTATTACTATTCGCTATTGTTATTGTTGTTATTGCCCCGGGTATTGTGTGTATTGTGAGTTTTTCTCTTCTCTGTTTTGTTTTGAGTTAGATAAAAATAATTTAAACGCTAAGATGACAAGTGGCAATTAATTTAAGTGTGATTATCACCTGCCCGTTGCACGCCGAGCCGCGCTGGGAATTTCCGAGCTTTGCATAATGCGCAGGTCACTAATTTTTTGGATCTGTGAGAAGAAAAGAGAAGAATGAATTTTTTTGGAGAGTGCGAGCATAAGCGTGTCACACACAAATCTTGGCGGAAGCGCCAATTGCTGCCTCGAGACCAGTGCCTTTTTTTTGTATGTTTATTTAATCAAACATTTTTCTACAGTTTGTTTTAGATGTATTTCTATAGCTTCTTTTTTTTTTTGTGGAGCTATCAAGCTGTTTTGTTTTCGAATCTTAATTAATTAGCAGCTGGTCGCGAATTGAAACGTGCCAATCAAAAATGTACTAACCTCTATCATCGACTGGTTCCGTGGCATCAGCACGGCCTGTGGCCACCATCGATTCGGTGGCAAGCTCCACACGCGCCACGTGAACACCATGCAGCGTTAGCTGTGCATGCTGCGTATGCTGTTGTGGATGTGGAAGCTGTTGCCCATGCTGTGGATGCTGCGAATGTTGATGATGTTGTTGCAGTTGTTGTTGCTGTTGTTGTTGTTGCTGCTGATGTTGCTGTTGCTGCTGCTGGGCAGCTGCCAGATGCTGTGAGAGATGCTGATGATGATCACCCGTCGCTGGCGGCCACTGCTGATAGGCCACCGGCACCAACGGATCCGACATCCACTCAAAACTGAACGCAGGTCCAATTGGCTGAGAGGCACTTAAGCCTCCGCCATGCTGTGGCGTTGCACTCGTCGGCGTGGGCGGTGTTGTTGTGATGCAGGGACTCAGCTCATGCGACGAACCAAAACTATCCAACGATGCCTTTTGCGCTGACTCTGACCATGGCGGACTGGGATTCCATTGCTCTATAAAGTCCGCTGGATCCGGGGGCAAAGTTTTGTTGAGCAAACGCGGACGTGTCGGCACAATTGTGGCATAAATAACCGAGGCGCTGGCATCGCCGCCACCTCCGCTGCTGGTGCCCGTCGCCGCACCCGTTGCAGCTGTGGCATAGGCGCTACTTGGATGCAGGGCATAGCAGTCGGGCTCGGGGGTTATGGCTGCCGCTGGCGAACGCTCGGCATGCAAATAGAGTGGCTCAAGTTTGTTGCGTGCTCGCTTCTTGGGCGGCGGCGACGTCGCTGATTGCGTTGACTTTTGACTGCCAGCCGTACCGCTGCCACCGTTGCCGCTGCCACCATTCACTTGACTATAGTCTACCGGCTCCAGGCCACCGCTAACCGTGGACGCTTGAAAGCCATAGAGCTGCTGATCCTCCTTGAGCTCCAGTGCGCTCTCGGCATGATAGACTCCGCCATAGGCGGCGCCCATATGCGGATGATGGTGATGATAGGACGCCGCTGCCGTTGTATGATGATGATGGTGATGATGATGCGCATGATGGCTGCCAAATACGCCAGAAAGCCCAGCCGCACCACTGGCCATGCCCAGGCCAACGCCCGCTGCTCCACTGCCGCCCAGTGGCTGCTGATGTGAACTGTAGTAGCCGCTGGAGCTGCTGCCCGGCGGCACACGCATTGCGCTATCGAGTGGCATGCCAAACTGTATTTTCGACTGGACCGTGTAGTAATGATAGAGCCAAGAGTTGGCCAACATTATGGACGCCTCACGTTCGCTAAGAAGTTTCGTTTTCAGTGTTAGCTAGAGAATTGAGTAATTGCCAGTGAAAGGGTTTACTTACTTCAGCACTTGATTGGTGCAAACGATGACCGGCTGTTGCGTGGAATCGGGACTGTCCCGCACCTGGAGCACGACATGCACCCAGGTGTAATCCCCGCTAGAGCGCTGCATGCGTACGAGCAGAATACAGCTGCGATCCTGTTCCGATTGCGTAACTGCAAAGAAAGTGGGAGATTTCAATGAGTTGCTGGATGAAGATAAGTTTTCAGCGAAGCGAAGCTATTACTAGAATTTATATATTTATATATCAATAATAGTAATAAAATAAATAAAACCAATGATTCTGTTCTTTAGCCTTACTGGAAGTGTTTGTTTACCAAATTTATCTTGATCTCTTTTTTTTTTGACTAAGCATTTATATTTTTACCTCTTTAAAATTTGTTCATTTGCCATTATATGATCATTAATTGATATTGATTAATATTTGGATAACTTTTCACATGTGTTTTTGTTTTCCAAAGACTTTTTAAAATGTAATTTCATTTCATTGAATTTAAAATGTTAATTCTTCATTGACTGTGTTAATAATAAAAAATTATTATAGTAAATATGCAAGTTTGAGTTTCCCTTTATTCACACTGTCTCTCTCTCTAAACTAAAGTATTTAGCTATTAAAGAATTGATCCACTTACTTAGCCTGTGTTTGCTTTGTGCCTCGCGTAAATTCTCGCTGTGTATCAAATTGTACCAGGAGGTGCCTTGAAGCGCTGTCTTATCATAGCCCAAATGGAACTCGCCACTGCAAACAAGGATAATAATTAATTCATTTATTTATTAACTTGAATAAAATATAGATAATTTTGTTATATAGTAAATTAATAGATGTGAGAAAAGGTGAAATCATAATCAAGTAATAGGTACATATATATGTATACGAGAATTGAAATTAAAATAAAGAAAAAAACCTGTTGCAAATTAGAAAGAATTAAATTAGCAACAATTTGAAGATTTTGTGGTTAATTATTGCGTGTTTAAGAAAAGATTTGCTTGAGATTGGAATGGAGTGGTACCAGTTTTCTAGTATAGCAGGTTAATATTTGGATTTATTTCGATTCAATTGTTAGTCAAGTTAACTACTTACTTTTTGTCAATGTGTGCGATCTTCATGTCCATGGAATGGATGGTGGTAAACACATTGGTGGCGCCCTGAACCACACACTCGCGTGTCTCGGGCATGGCGATGGGTGTGCAGGTGGCTAGAAAGACAGGCTCGTTGCGGCTGCAAAGCGGCAGGAATGACAAATAGTGACCCTGGACCAGAACGACCTGCAAAAGCGAAACGTAACAAGACGAGACGTAAGAACTATGTATGTAAAAGGCGATGACTGTGGCGGCCCCCACGAAAATTGTCGCGCACGTTGTCGCCGCTGGTTTGTGGCCATTTTTGGGCTGGCATGCCTCGGCTCATAGACATTTTACTCTGATTCCATAATTTAAAAAAGGCAATAACTGAATTGTTTACTCTGTGTGCCAGCATACGCAGAATGGAGTCCCAGTCTCCTACACAGCAACAACAACACACACACACACACCAGGCAGTCTCAATGGAGAAGTCACAGTCTGAGTCTCAGCCATTGTCTCCCAATTAAAACGTGCCTGCATTTAGTTTTCCATTGCAATTGCATTTCGTAGCTTATGGCCCGTTCATCTGCTTAAATGCAAATGCAGCCCAAGACTCCAACTACAACTTCGACTGTGACTTTGTCTGCGACTGCGATTCCGATTTCGAGCCCGATCCCAACCCATCGATGACGCAGACGCTGCCGCTGTTGGTCTGACTCTTTTTTCATTTTATTTTTTTTTTTGGTTTTTTAGTTGGTAAATGAGACGACCTTAGACTGGGGAGCAGGCGCCACTGCCACAGCGCTGTCGCCATCTCCATCTCCGTCTCTGTCTCCTTTTCTCATTGTTGGGGGTTTTGTCGTTTTTTTTTTCTGGTCGCTTGTCTATGCTCTGTGCTCTGGGTACTAGCTCTGAACTATGCTGACCTCATTCATAATTATTAATTGGTCCATTTTTATTGCATATTAACGAGTGCCGGGTGAATGTGCCGCGTTTTAGTTTTTTGCTACAGCTTTTGCTCTATGGCTTATCGCAGTCACTTTACTTGGTTCCAAGTTGTCCCCCCGAAGAAACATATTTTGTAGATTTTATAAAGCTGCAGGTAAATGCTTAGCATTTAAATATCGATTTAAGCCCGCATAAATAAATGTTATCATAATATGGCTATGAGTAAGAATATACACAAAAATTAAAGTTCCCAGAACATTTTCGAAGTAGACCGATAACCTTTTAAATGTTCAGCTAAATTTTATTTTAAGCTTGCATGTTTTCACTGTAATTTTAGATAAACTTCTTTGCTTAGTTTTGCTACTTAAAGCTAGTGTTATACTTGCTCTACTTGACCTTATCTTCATTGCGATCTAACAAACTTTGAGTCTAAAGAATGTGTGTGTGGGTACATGTGGTGTCATAACGCTGGGAAAATAAAAGTAAACCAAGTGGCAACACTTCCTGCACCTCATTAAAGTGCCAACTTGCAACTTAATTAAAAACGTTTGCAGCAACTGTCAACGCCTCGCTTTATCTCCATAACTCTCGTCGCACATCTGCGCACTTCAGAGTGCGCGCGCAAAAAAAAAAGAAGAGACTCAACAAAAATAAGATATGCTTGCATACGAGTACGAATACAACAAGTATGAGTACCGAAGTATAAAAGACCAGCGACCGCCCACAAGATTGTGACAGCAGCAAAGCACTCTGCTGGCAAAGACGGGTAGCATCCACATGATTTTTCAACGCGTCTCTTTGTGTCTCTCTCCATCTTCTTTGTGGCTCAACGCGTTGACAGATTTGGTCTTGACTGGTTGAACCTGCCCGCGGTTGCTGCCAAGTACGAATACGAATACGAGTATGAGTATGAGTACCCAGAGTACTCGTTGTACTTTTGTTGACTGGTTGACTGACTGACAACTTCATATTGTGCTCGCATTCATTTATATTGCTGATGGGCAACTACGACTCTTAGTGTTTTTTCCTCACTCACCTCACACACAAAAAACAAAAAAAAAACATCATTATGATGCGAATACTGACGACGATGATGATGATGACGATCAGAGGAGGCGGCCAATCAGAGCAGTCAACAGCGAATGCTTGGGCACCCACCCGTTCCACATCAACTGTCATCGTTTGTCAGCTTATAGTAAAGCGTCTCACTGACTGGCTGCTTGTCTGCTGCGGCTAGCTGTAGAGAGATGTATGACCAGGCAGCCAGTCAGACAGTCAGGCCAGCCGGTTGGCAGACGAGACGCATGCGCAAGCGGCTCATGCATAATTCATTGCGTGGCGGTTTACACACTGACTTGTGACTGTGACTCTGACTGCGACTGTGTGTTGCAGGCTCACTCGGTTTGGTTGCCAAAGTGTTACACGCAACACGCTCCCAGGTGATTCATTCATCAATTTCTGTCAGAGACTACACGCGCTTACTCATACACACACACACACACATATAGAAACACTGAAAGATAGACAAGAAACACACACTCACCTTCTGATCACCGAAACGCATTTGCCGACGCGCATTGCGGCTAACATTCATGCGACAGAGGAACATGCGATGCTCCCCCTCCAGACTTGAGGCGCCGCCGCCGCCGCTGTTACCATTGCTGGCTGTCGAATCGCCAACGCCAACGCCGACACCAACACCGCTGCTGCTGCTGTTGCTGCCACCTGGTTGCGGTGGCACGTTCCGATTTAGCTCGGCTTGTATGGTTGCGTGATCCTGTTTGTCAATGATATCGTAAACGGAATCCCCATGTATGAGTAAATCCTCCTGTGGATTCGAAATTCAAAAGAGCATTAATATGTGGTAGTTGCTAGTGAATATTTTATGTAAATAAGTCAGCAAATTAATTGATTATTTCACCTCAGTGATGGCAAACATTCTAAGTGGTCCAGATGGAAAACACTGTTGGCTATTCTGAATAATTTTATAATAACAATTTAAGAAATTATCTAGCTTATGCAAATTTTTAATAGATTTATGATTTATTGCAAATTATTAAATGACAAATGAATACCATTAAATTATAATTTATTGCACAGCGTGTTGAGGACTTTTGAGAGCTGTTATTCAAATAGAAATCTTACAGGATGTCAAATTTAATTTGTTAATGAGATGTCAGGCGATAGTTTCGCACGGTCATCAGGTTCGCTGTCGAATGTCATGTGTGTGTGTTTTTTTTCCCTGTATTTTTTTTATTATTGTTGACAATTATGGACAACACTGACGAAGAGAGAGAGAGAGAGAGAGAGAAGCCAGGCGATCGGCCAACTTACAATGCCATGTTGTTGCATTTGTAATTTATTTATGGCTGCTGTCGCTACATGACACATGACAGTGGCAACTTGTTATGGCAATATGCAAAAATCCAATTGGAATTATGATGCCCAAACAACAGCAGCAGCAGCCACAACAACAACAGTAATAAGAACAACTATAGCAGCAATTGCAACAACAAGCTCTATTGACATTTTTGGCATTTTGTTAATTAACTTTACTTGTTGTTGTTGTCGACTGCAACTTTGGCGGTTTCACTGCCGTTTTGGCCGTTAACTAACTGTGAGCTTTTGGCCTGCCTGCCACAAATTAAAAGGTTGGGCAATCCACTTTTGGGCCTGCTCATGCTCATGTGTGTGCCCACAGTTATTGTGCCGTAATTATGCCAACACATGGCATACGATAAATTTATGAAGCAGCAGCCGCTTGACCATTTGCCGTTGACTGCTGCTGCTATTGTGTTGTGGGTGTCCCCTGATAAGGTCTAGCCCATAGGCCAAAGGCTGTCAAGTGTCTTAAGCCGAGATGTTGTTGTTGTGGGGGTCCTAACAGCTCTTGTAATAATGCACTCGCCTCTGACAGGTTTTAAATGTCTGGCCCACAATATCATACCCCAAGCGATTTCGCTATGAAAGTTTAGACAACTGATGTTGGGGTTGGCAACAAGTTGCCGGAAAACATCTGCAACTTTATTTTGTGGCTTGGGTTATAAAAATATATAAAAAATATGTACTTAAGTATTGGTGATTTATCTTAAGTATTGTGATTTAATAAATGTTATTTCAAAATTATTCTGCTTTACACTTGAAATTCTTAGGTATATATTAGATGTATATTAGACATATAAAGAATGACTATTTTGAAAAATGAAAAATTCATGTTTTGATTGTTTAAAATTTTGTTGAAAAATTATTTAGAGTTTTATATCGTGATTAGAGTTCTACATGGCTTATAACAGGCATTTTGTAATACTATTCAATACAACTAGGACAACCTAGAATATGATTTATTGGCAAAATGCTTCGATTTCTCACAGGTTTTTGACAGTTTTGCGCTACAGTTGCAGTCAGATAACTCATACGCCCCCTTTGCCGGTCGATCGCTTGATGCTTGCTTGGCGGCCTGCGAGAGTTGTACATTGTAACCGGCAAGGCACATCAAGAGGCTGGCTTACAAACAATCTCTCAGCATATGCGAGTAACAGTACCTTTGTCAATGTCTGGCTGTTTGTTTGTTGTTTTTGTTTTGCGTTTTTTAGATGAATAACTAACTGCACTCGCTCCGTCTTGGCAACTGGCACTCACATTCGCAGTCGCAGTCGCATTCGTATTCGCACTCGTATTCGTTATGTAGAACGGAGATATGTCACATGTGCTGCATGCGAGTGCATTTATATGCAGCGCAGGCATATTTATTTAGCTTTAGTACTTCAAATGCAAAGTGAAAGGCCACGATGTATAACCTTGCTATTTAAGCAGCGTAAACGTGCGATAAACCAAACTTGAAACAGCGGCAAAATGTAAGCACAAGCTGCAACTGCAGCAGCAACTGAAACAACATCTCAGCAGCAGCAGCAGCAACAGCAACAGCAGCAGCAGCGGTAACAAAGTTAAGCTGTTTGCAACAGTTTTAAGGAACTTTTGTGTAGTACAAGCTGCAGATTTATGTAAGCTCAATGAATCGAGTCTCTTGTGGCAGTCAGTTTGTTACTGACTTGTCAACGGGAGCAGCAGCCATACACAACAAAAAAAACAAAAAACTGCAACAAATATCTGCTGTCCTGCTGTCGTTTGTAGTTGTTGTTGTTGTTGCTGCTGCTTAAATGCTGCTGCTAAGTTGATGTCGATGTTGTTTGCTGCTGCTGCTGTTGTTGCCTGTTGTCGCTTGTCAGAGATTTGTATCAATGACTGTAACAATTTTAGCCTAAAACTTTCGTCGACTTTGCTTTTCTAATTATTCGCGCAAATCGCAAACAAGCCACAAAAAACCAACTGAATTGCAAAAGTAAAATCCATTTCAACTTACCATGGAATGTCCCAGGTACTCGGCAGCATTATCCGATATATAGAGCAGTTTTCCATTCTGCGTAAGCATCATTAGAAAGCCCGAAAGTGCCTAGGACAAAAAATTAGAAAAGGTATTTAATTTTGTGGCTACATTATTGAATATATTTATTGAAAGGTATTTAATTTTTTATGAAATGTGTATAAATATATTTAAAAGTGATACGTGCTTATTAAATATGAATTTTTAAGAAAGATTTTTGTCAAATTTGAAATCAATCATTCCAAATATTTTTAAGATATAAACAATTTATTGGCCAATCGTTGGGAGACTCTTCCCAAGTCTTGCGGCACGTTTTTCTGAAATCTACGCTAAACTTATTTGGCTAATTCGACATACACGTTATAGGTTTCTAAGTCCCTAAAAATCTGCCATATCATTTCACTTCAAATGTCTTCTTCATATATCAAATTAAAGAAAAGAAAAAATATAAAAAATTCATTACTGCCATTTTGTACATTTTCCAATTTTAAAAGAAAACGAAAATGGTAATTTAATATATATATATATAACTATAAAAAAATGCGAAACGAATAGACTTATTTATGTATTACACTATTTTTATTGTTTTGTAATTTTAATCTTGTCGATAAATACAATGAAACCTTTGAGGATTAATATAGCAATAAGGCAGCTCAGTCTTTATAAATCAGAAGCAAGTGCTTCAAGGATTTATAGGCTTATATCTATGGAAAATTGATCAGGAAAGCAAATTAAAGCATTTGTTAAAGAAACACCCTCTATTAAGCAGACTTCCAATTGTGGTTGTGTTGGAAATGCAAATTCATTTTCGCGTCTCTGCACTAATAAATTGTTAGTCCAAAGAGTCTGGGTTGACAACTGAAAATTGCCGATGGTGCTTTGGCTAATACATACAGATTTTCATATATATTTATATGTACATATGTATGTATAGTGTATAGTGTACATATATTTGTATTTAATTCAGTCACGAGTGCGCACAGGTATGTAGATCAATCTGCCGGCCTGAGCTTGACTGACTACTGACTACTGTCTACTGAATACTGTCTGCTCTTTACAGTTTGGTTGTAGTTGTTGCTGTTGTTTGTGTTCGCTTAAAAGCTGCATTTATTGTTTTCTTTTTTATTTTGTTTTTTTTTTTTGGCGCAGCAAGTGGCGGTAGCTAAATGATTTCTGGCTTATGATATGCCTCAGTTGTGGCATTAATAGAGTTGTTTTCCCTGGAACTTTCAGCTCACTAGTTGACTTGTCAACGCGCCTCACTTAAATTGAGTTGTTTTTCCCAGCTGCTGCTGGCCACAATAAATTGGTAATTGGGTTGGCAACGCATTGATTTAACGATTAAATTGTCTTTTCTTAGACTCTTAGAATTGAATGGTTAAACCCATTTTAATTAGTGTCTGCGATATTGATTTTGTTTTTGAATTTTGTATAAATTGTATTTTATTTTATTATTAAATTCAATTCTCTGCTTACCTTCGAGAAGCCAATATTTGGTGTTGCTGTCTGATGATGTTGATGCAGCGCATTCTGACGTTTGAAAACTGAAAGAGGGAAATATGCACAGAAAATGTGATTAAATTAATTTCACTTGAACTATCGACCTTTTCCATCTATTCACAGCCGCGCCCAGAAAACAACCGGGCTTTAAGCATCCGCATTAAGTTAGGAGGAAAATCGATTTTAGTGTATTGAGTTTTTCCCATGGCTGTTTGTGTTGCGAATTTGTGTGCATAAAATTAAGCGAAGCTAATTAAAAAAGTATCTGTTAATAATACACTAAGTCTCTGACGGCAATTGTTAGATTGCAATTGATTGCAAATTCATTGATTATATTCTACATACAATAAGCGATGATCTTGCCATACAAAAACAAGTGAATCACAAAAAGAAAATGTGTCATTGTCATTGAGACGGCTGCGGCAGCGGCAGCAACACTAACTTAAGCAAAGCTGCCACAGTAGAAACGGCAACAACAATGCAAACAAAATAAAAACAACAACAACAACAACAACAACTAGAAAATCAACAGCGATCACTGAGTGCAATTGCAGTTAGCAACTTGCAGCTGCGCCGCAGCCAGCAGCCTGCATCAAGATCAATTATTTTTAAAACACTACGAGATACTCCCGCACCTGGCAAAAAGGCAACAGAGAAACAGTCACTGTAACAGCAGCCACCACCAGCCACAGCAGCAACAGCAACAATCACCTCAGCAGCAACCGCAACTGGTAATTTCATTGAACTTGAACGGAAAGGCCATGAATGCACTCAGATTTTGCAGTGTTTTAATATTACAATAATACCAAGAAATCTGTTTGCGCAAACAATTCGTATCGATTGAATAGACAGACAGTCAGACCGACGAAAAAATGGGCGTGGTTGCAAGCTCAGATTGTCGGCAAAACTTATAAACTCATTAAAACCTTTGCATTACTAGTCGAAAAATCGAAGCCTTAATATTCCCTTGAACTACAAGAAGACGACAGTATTATGGAGAGCAAAGGACAGAGAGCTACATAAGTATCAATGTTCCAATTATACAAATAAATACAATTTTAAATTAAAACTAATTTTATCTTCATAAAATTAACTTCGTTCTAATTGCAACGTTTTTCATTGCCCTTCGTTTCCTCTAAGCTAGTGGAGGTAAGTAATAGTATTTAAATGATCTGCATATATTATATTAGAATTCAGGCTCTTATTTGACTCTTAGCGCCTTGTGGTGATCGTCTGATTTATGATTATGTCGATGCTAAGACCCTTTAATTTTGTAGTACTTAAAATATCCACATATTATATTATTCTTAATATGAATATAAATATGTACAAGAATCTATAAATGAATTGTCATTATAATCAAATAATATATTCTTATAATATATTTGTCCAAGTTTAATAATCGTTATAAAAAGTTGTAATTCTTTAAAAGAAAAGTTGCTGATTTATATACAAAAATAAGATCATAACATCTAAATCTACATCTTTTTATTTTTCTACTATGTATTTATGTTGTCCATTAAATATTGTCATAAAAACTTAAACCTAATAATACTGTCAGAGTCTCAAATTCGCAGCTAAATGAGTTCCAATCATTTGCTATGCCAACTAAATAAATCCTCAAAGATTTATAAAGACATCTAACAAGCCTAGGCAGCAACTTTCCATTGGCCAATATGATAATGTGGCTAACAACAAATGGTCGGATGCAATTCAAGCCGTCGGCTAATCTAATGCATTAATAATTGTTTATGAAAACTCAATTTGGTTTTATAAATATTTCATTAATCGCATAACTCAACGCGCCGCCGCCTCAGTCGCAGTCGTAGCCACAGCTTCAGTCACAATCACAACCACACCCACCATTGAGACCCACTGTGGCCCACACCCACAATAAAGCGAAATTTATACGTATATATAACGCCGTGAACTTGAAGATAACCCAGCCGCGTGTGTTCAGAGGCTCCAGACTCGATAGCGTGCCAATATTAACACAATTTGTGATTATAAATGCTTTTAAACGGTGCAATGACAATGAACAATAACAAAGCACACACACACACACACAAGCTTTCGCACACTTACACACACCCAAACGCCAAGCTAACAAACGCCGACAATTTCTCACGCTTAGTGCTCCAAAAAAAGAAAAAGAAGAAAAAGAGAGGGGCACAAAAATAGGCAGATGGAAGGAGAAAAAAACAGTACTTAAGTTTAATTTTTTGCAATTTGTAGAACACATAAATCGCACATTTTGATTTATCGCAATATTTATAGCAATGCCAGGCAGACGATGCTGTTGTTGTTGTTGCTGTTGCTGTTGTTACCATTGCAATTGTGAAATTGCCTCGACTAAGGGGGATCGCAGCTGTAGCTGAAACTGAAGCTGCAGCTAAAACTGCAGAGCTGAGCTCGAGTTCACATGGCCTGGCAAAAAGATGCTAGCCAAGTTAAGAGCTCAGGCCTCATAGGCGAGTACTTACATATATATGTATTTCGCTCTCTCTCTCTCTCTTACTCTTACTCCCTCTCTTTCTGTATGTGTGTGTTATCTATGGGTCTTATGTACCGCACAACGCTAATTTGAAAAACAATTTTCGTAATTATCCACAAAAAAAAAAAAAATAAAACCGGAGAGGAGAGGAGAAAAAAATGTGGAATGAAGCCAAGTTGGAGTCGGAGTTGATCTCGTTCAGTTGCGCCTGCGCATTGACCTGTGTGCGCATGCGCATTAAAGGAGGATGAAACGCAAACCAGATGAAGTTAGGCGGCGGGGGAGAGATCGGAACTGGCTGCGGCAGCAATTTGCAGCCTGGGTGCGTGCCTAGACGCTTAGGCAATTACTTGGCCGAAAACAATTTCAGAGACTGGAGACATAGACATATGAATGATGTGATGCTCGCTACTCGACTCGCAACTCGACTAGGCAGCTCCACTCTGAATACTATAAACGAATACTTGGAGCACTCAAAACCATGCGACTAGCGGTTTATTTCGCGAATCTCGTTTTGTTTTTCTATTTTTTCGGCGGCGTGTGGTCCATTCCAAAACGCCATGACTCATGCATATTCAATCAACGTGGAGCCAATTATCAACATGCATATATGCAACAACAACCCCCTCAACTCACCTTCATGAAAGTAGTTGGCTTTGCGCACATAGACACAGACCAGGGCCATCAGCTGCAGCTGCGACAGTCGCTGGCGTGTCGATTGTGGCAACGGCAGCAAATCCCGCAGATTCGCTATCTCTGCATTTATAAGATCGCGTCGCATCTTCGAGGCACCCTTTGTCGATTTGTTCGCATCGAATCTGCAAGCACACACACACACAAAAAAGAAAAAGAAATGAAAATCAAGTAAGAAAAATATCAAAAGATAGTTGCAAAAACAATTAGAATATATATGAGCACGTTCACAGCTACAGCTTAATAATGGACAGTGCCGACACTGGCCCACAGGCGCATATGTTTTCACAGCCTCCAACTCGTTACTTGTCGGTGCGCTTAACCCACTGTTGGCCAGCGTGCCACACATTGGACACTCAACCGAATGTGTAGAACTTTGTGTATTGAAGTATTTGTGATTAGATTGTACCAAAGAAGGGGTAATAAGCTTAAATACTAAAGTGTTTATACTTATATATTTCTTGTCATAATGTAAAACAATTTAAATATAGTTAGTGTATATTCAAACACTTACAAAAAGCTATGAGAATTTATTAACCTTCTTATAGAACATTCAACATTCGTTTCTTTTTAAAATATATATAAATTTAGTATATCACTTTTATATACTGTAATTTTAAATACAAGTCGTGTGCAAAATTAGAACAAAATTAATAGAACTAAATATATATTACTTTACTAAATGTTCAATTCAAAACATTCAAAACAAATAACATATTTCTCAATAAAAAAGCACTGTTAAGTATATAAAATATTGTATTGAATTTTAGTTATATTTTGTAATTTATGAAATGCATATAATTTAAATTTAGTAATGGAAATATATTCAGTGATTATTAAGTATCTTTTGAATTAAAGTATTACAAAGTGAATTGGCGTAAGCGATTGCCATAGTTATAACCAAAGTTCTTAACGAAAAGTAAAGCCATCGGTGGGTTAAGATGCTCGCACATACCAAAAGCGCATGCGAGATGCATAAATAACTCATCGCGCATTTAAAAATCATACAACAAGCAGCTAGTTGTTCTTGTTGTTTTTATTGTTGCTTTCGCAGTTGTTGAGATGCTGAGTTGCTTGTGTTGTTGTTGTTGTTGTTGTTGGCGCAATGCTGGTCGATGTGGGGCACACTTGCCACATGCCTTGTGCGGAAAATTGTGCAAGTAGGTTGGTCAGCTTGGTTGGTTGGTTGGTAGGTTGTTGTCTGGTTTGTTTGGTTTTGTTTGCTGGGTTGCTCGCTTGTTTGGCCAGGCGGCGTTCAACGTGTGGAGGGAGGGAGGGGAGGGGATCGGGACGAGGCAAGACGCAGCGAGCGGTACAAGCGTTTAGCGATCTGTCCGTGTGTACTTTTCTGAGCATATTATTTACAAGGTTGAATTCATAAATCATAAATTTGTCTTTTTATGCAGCGTCGGCGGCGGCGGCGCACGCGGCGTATGAGCGTTGTCGTTGTTGTTGCTGCTGTTGTTGTTTTATTTGTAGTTTTATATTTATGCTGACGTTGCTGCCATTGTTGGCTCGAATGGAGGGGATTTTGCAAGCGGCTTGATAAATATTGGTAATATTGTTGTAATAACAGCAAGTGCCCGCGCCTTTCTGGATTTCTCGACTCCGACTCCGACTCTAACTCCAACTCCGATTCCGAGTCTTGTTGGACTGCCATTTTGCCGCTGTTATTGCCTCTAAATGGCCATGTTAACATTTAAAACAATCACACACATGTATCTATCAGACATCGCAGTGTGTGAGTGTGTGTATGTTCGCCGCTCGTTGCATGCAACAAAATGTTTGCCGCATGCAATGCAAACGAGCGCCACGGCCAAAGACCGTCTGTTTTTTTTTTTATATGCTTTTTGCTTTTCTTGGCCTGCATCCGCTCGGCTTTGCGGTCAGGCTGCTGCATTTTCCAAACTGCCCATAATAGAACACAGATCTAAGCCGAATTGAGTGGTCCACCCCAGAGGGGGGGAAGTCACACACACTAACACACACACAAACACAGTCACAATTAAGTCAAGGTGATTTGTACAATTAAAATGAATATTGATTTAAATGCGGCGATAGTTGGTCGCAAAACATATGAATCGATTGCCTTTTAAATGGCATTGCCACTGGGACTGGGCATCGGAGTGGGCGTGGTCATGATTGTTATGAGCTTGGTGAAGGGTCCACACTTGTTGATTGGCTGCCTGTCCACCAGACCGGCTAACTGGCTGACTGACTGACTGATTTTTGTCTACGCTTTGTGCCTAAGGCTATTTGCATATGCCCGGGCACTTGCCGAAGCTCGGTTTACACCAAATGATTTATCGGCTTCAGACATCTGACAATTTTGTAAATTGACTCTATATAGTATATAAAAAATAACATATTTTATTTATGAATTATTGCCATTCTTGAAATAGCTTTAGTTAATTGAAATATTGAAAATTGTGCTTAAATATTTTCAAAATTCATATAAATTATTCCAAATAAATTAGATTTCTTAATTATAAGCCAAGCATTGTCTTTAAAATAAATTGGATTTGTTTATAATAAAGCAAATATTTAAATATAAATTGCCAATTATTAAGAACAATATAGTATGTGATATCTAAATGACGCTTTGTTTATAAATCTTTTTTTGAATCTACCTATTTTAAATGATGAGTCTGTGCATAAATATGCATGAGCATGAATTGTATTTTATTATAAGTATTTTATACTCAAAATCAATATCAGCATGGCTATATCTATAGCAGTCAGCGGATGTGGGCATCCTCCCACACTCGCTTCGCATGCCAAGGTAACTTGAGCATCTGCCAATTAGCTGAATAAGATGCCAAGCAGTTGTTGGTCTCAAGCATCCAGCTGGCTGCATTGCCTATTTGTGGCATAATTAATAAGTTTTGTAAATATTTATCATAAACCAAGATGTCTGGTCAAGCGATAATATGATAATATAAGTAGCATCCTGCCTAAAGGCCCCCGAAAAAACGTGTTAATGGCCATAACAAGAGACTGAAAGAGATTTATATAAGCACTTTACGAGTATATGGTATTTGTGCAGCGAAACTCCCGCGCATCTGTGGCTTGTAATCTACATCAAAATTTATCTTTGGCCAGAAAGGATGAGGTGGAGTGAGCGAGACATGTCATGTCATTTCTTAATATATCTATCGGTACCTTGAAATCTGCAGGCAACAGGCAGCAAGTAGCACCAACTCGGCAGCTGATGTTGCTGTTGTAGATGCGATGCTGCTTCTGCTTCTGCTGCTGCTGCTGCGGCTGCAACTACTTAATGTACAAGTTGTTGTTGCTAATTAAAAGCATAAACACGATTCTTAGCGAGGCGTCAGCAAAAGCCAACCTGTGGCAACATTTTGGAGGCGGCGTAGGAGGAGCAAACCAAGTTGAGCAGCCTTCGCAACGAAGTTGCAGTTGCAGTTGCAGTTACGGTGGCGGTGGCGGTGGCAGCTTGGGAGCCTCCCTCGTTGGGCGCACTGGCACATGTTTAATCTCAGAGATCTTAATCAAGCCTACTTGGCCTGCAGTTTGTTTTACGCTTCACTACTTCACAGATATCCAACAAAACTCTTTACGTGCTCCACAGAAATTAGGCGCAAATCTTGTTGTTGTCATCTTTCATTCGAGCCAACCAGCCAGCCCGAGTCGATGGCAACTAAGCCCAATCAAATTGGGGAGCGAATGAACTTTTAATATGTCTTTCGGGGTACCCCGATGGGCCCACTAATTAGCGCATAAAGCCTAAACACAATGCGAAACTATTAACTAAAATGCATTTTGAATGCCACTCTTTATGGCGTCCCTCAGCGCCATCGTAAAATTCTCGGCAGCAAATAAATCACAGGCGCCTAAGGGCATTCATCTTCAGCTGTTGCTCTTTATCTGTTTCTATAGCTCGAGATGTATCTGTATCTGTATCTGTAACTCATCTGCTGCAGCGCACACGTATCAATCGAAGGCAAGGATTTAATATGCATGGGGCGTCAGTCTGCTAAAACACAGACACAGCCAAAGCCAAAGCCAAAGCCAAAGCCCATAAGTCCGTCAATAGCAATTGCGGGCCAACAGAAACACGAAATTTGCGCAAATTTTTATTGCACTTTTCCTGGAGCGACTTGGCAGCTATGCTTTTTGTTTTGTTTTTGTTTTCTTCTCTTTCGAATTGTCTAGCCACACTCAAACCTCTCCATCTCTTTCTCCCACTACGTCTCTTGTTGTGTGTGTGTGTGTAATTTGGGCGAGTTTATTTGCCATATTCCCACGATATAGTTTGGTCCAGCTCAACGCTGCGGGCAGCTCTAATGATTTTCTCTCTGCGGAAAATAGTGCAAAACGGCGCATAATGAACGCTGCGTTCAGTATTCAAAGTTAACTGACAGAATGCTAGACTGACTGACTGACTAACTGGCTGTTTGGTCTGCCCGTCTGGTCTGGTTACCCTATACTCTGCATTGAACCCACGCCCGACTCAGACTCAGACTCAGAGTCAGAGAGAAAGACGAGCGACGACCACCGCCAAGTTGGCGCAGAATTAATTGCCAGGCGCCGCACAATGCTTTTTCTGGTACGGCCCCAAAATTTCTTGGAATTCCTGGGAAACACTTGTCGGTGTTGCTGCACCAATCCTTTGTGTGATTTTGTGTGGTTTGCCCCCGAAAACGAAACGCAGCACAACACACCAGCATAACACAACACAAAACACAACGCGTCTCTGCGTAAGCCGGTGGCAGTAATCGATACCTTGCTGTGCCAGTTGCCAGTTGCAAGTTGCCAGTTGCAAGTTGCCAGTTACCAGTTGAGCTGCTTCAGCTCCACAGATTAACATCGGCGACGTTTAGCATACACAACAAAAAAGTGAGTCCAACAAAAAAGCATAATAAAAACGATCCTTGCCACGGTTATGTTGGCCATCTAATAACCATGGGGTGCTGCTAAGTTGTTGCTGTTGCCAAAGCTAAAGCCAAAGCCAATGCGGCCTCGGCCTTTAGCCAAATTATATGGCCAGGCCGAAAGAGCAGAAGCTTGAGGTATTTTTTACTACTACGATATGTGCAAAAGGTGGTAACTCTTTGGGCTTCTGTTTTCGGGCTTTTATGAGTTTTATGCTTTTATGATGTTCACTTCGAATAGGCAACCTGTCTGTTAACAATACGCCATTTAAACACCGCAAGGAGGTTGCAAATGAAGTTTACATCAGTCATTAATTAACGATAACTATAAAGCTGAGTAGATTTTGTAATTCATTGAAATGAAATGTGTTGCTTGACATTCCTAAATTTAATGCACAAAAACAATTGGGCAATTACGCAAATGTTTTTTTATTTTGCTTTAAATTAAACTTATTTTATAGCTTGCCACAATCCATTAAGTGTGATTCAACTTGTGGAACCTGCCATATAATTTGGTGTGCTTAAAAGAACTGCAGCGATTGTTATTTAATGTGGCAGCTACTGTTTGCAGCATCAAAGGACAACAACAACAAACCAAAAAAATGAGTCAAAAGAAAGAAATCAATTCGTGGTTGTTGTTGCTGTGGTTGTTGCTGTGGCTGCTGCTCTCATTGTGTGCTCTGACGGTGTGTTGTATGTCCGATTGGAATCTTAGCCACAATTTAATGATGGACTGCCAAAAGCACACTTCGACGTCATCATCAGCAACCGACAACGTCGCCGTTGTTGTTGCCATCACCACAGCAACCACCGCCGACGCCGTTGTCGATGTCGATGTTGCCGCATAATTTTTCATATTTTTCTGATTTGTTGCTACCGGGTAGTAAACCCGTTTGCAGAGCGTTAACCATGGAGCTGCTACCGTTGCTGCATTTGCTTTCGATTATCTTAATTTGCGTGCGAAACTGACTTTTTTGTGCCGTAGCCCACAAGTCCAAGTCGATGTCGAAGTCGAAGGCGATTGCTTCCGAGCTGCGCGCTGCACTCAAACCAAGAGAGAGACTGCGACTGAAGCAGAGACTGAGGCGTAAGCCAAACCCCAAATTGTGTGTGTACGGAAATTTTCCCATGACTTGAGTTCTGTCTCTCTGTGCTATGGCCTGTATATACATATATATTTTGCCCGGCGGTGGCTTGGCCAGAAATTACCCAACTTAGCCAGAGCTCAATCCCAGACGACGCTGGAACCGCGCTGAGACTTTGAAACTCTCTGGATTGATGGTTTTTGTTTGCGGCTGCTGCACTTTACCGGCAGCGGCAGCGACGTCAGGCAATTAGCACAAGGATGCCGCAGCTAAATAATTTGACGCGCCTTGGGGCAAGTCTCTTTCTTTTTTTCCTTCTCTCTTTATCCACTCCTCCCCACCAATATGAACTCCTCCCCTGCGGTGGGAGCAGCACATGGCGCACTTACATATTTGCTCTGAATCTTTTATATTGTTGTTGTTGTTTTTTTTTCTTTTTTTGAGGAAAACTGGAGGCACATCAATTAGCTTGAACGCGCGTCATCAAATATTGGTGCAAAGAATTAGACATGTAGCTGGCCGCCAGATACACAAAAGTACAATATTTCAGATAGTAACTGGTGCAACTGGTGCACCAATGAACCTACAATATTGTAGCTACTATTTTGCTGCTGTGAGGTAAATAACTTGCGCCGATACCGATTCCCAAATGTGTTAATGAAATTAGCAGCATAAAATGCTGCTTGCAACGTTACAGATACAGATACAGATACAAATGTATCTGCGCATGCTAATTGACAAAATTAACACTCAATGGCCGGACGATGAGATGCTTGGACGCTATGCCACCTCTTGGCCCCAACAAATACGCAACGGCTTTTGGCTTTGGATTTGGTTAGTTTCACTCAGGAAGCAGCGTTATTTGGTCAAAGAGGGAGAGAGGAAGAAAAGGTTGGAGGGAGATTTGTTTTTCCTTGGCTTTGGCTTCCTTTTGGAAGTAGTTCGCTGACTCGGTGGCTGTTTGTTTGTTGTGTTGTGTTGTGTTGTGTTGTTGCAGCTGATGCTGATGTGGCATGTGTTAAAAATTTCTTGGTTTTAATTAGTGTTATTTATTATTTAGAGCATATTGATATAGTTTTCGTTGTTTAACGGTTGTTTGTTTCGGTTTCACGGCAAATGACTATTGGCATTTGTTGTTTGCGCACTCTCCATCCATCTTTGTATCGTATCTACCACAACTTTACAGGTATTTATAGAAATCCATGGGATCATCTTCATCTCTTTTTTTATTTTCTCACATATTTACACATTATGAATCTTCTTAGTATGTGTGGCTGCCTCGTGCGATGAAGTCGCGCGCCACATTTTGTCCACACACAATGGTGAAAATCTTTTCTCGAATTATTGATGGATTTCGATATGGGAATTTCAAATATTCCACTTGCTAAGTGGATGCCCTGAATGAAAGCTAATCTCAACGCTGAATGAATGACATGCATTTTTACAGCAACTATCTTGGAACTATCAGATATATATATATGATTTATATATATATAGTTGTTAGTGTGAATCATTTAGAAGATTGTAAGTGAGATATTCTGCTTTGGGAATGTGGCAATTTTGTGCGACTCTTTGTGTCGATTTGTTAAACATTCGAATCAACAACAGAGAGAACAATAACTACAATGCAAATAATAAGTGAAATAAATAAATTCAATTAATTGCTTTTGCTAATTAAAATCGAATATGCTTTAGCTACAAACAATGATGCAAGCAGACAACCGTAGCCAAACTTTGGTATTGTAATTTGCACTACGCTCATAAAATAAATCCGTTCTACTATTATGTTTGCCTTTATTTATAGAATTTATTTTTAACTGATCTGTGTGATAAGTGAAATCGTTTTAGCCTGCTGCCAACAAACTGCTCTAATTTTGTGTGATATTCACAAAGGCTTCCGTTTAACTAGTTGGTCGACTATCGAAAATACACACAGTCAACATAGAGACAACACCCACATACAACACCCACATAAGAGCAGCAGACGAGAAAAGTCAAGGCTCCTTGTGAAATTCGCATAAGAAAAGAGCAGGGGGAAGTGAAGATGGGGTAAGCCATCAACAGCATCACAGTTTTACACATTTCAGAAGCAAACGATCCAGAAGTGGATGCGCCATCGACTTCTCGGGGTTATCCGCAACCACAACCCAAAGCCTTGTTGTTGTCGCTGTCGTCGTCGTCGTCTTCGTCTTGGTCTTGGTCCGATTGGCAACGTGGTAATGTCAATCGCACTGTGCGGGTTTAACTTATGGCAAAACATTTGAAGCACTAATTAATTGGAGCTAAATAAAATGGCACAGCAGCCGCGAAGGAGGCGAAGTTTCCCTCGGCTTGTTGCTGCTGCTTGTGTTTTTTTTTGCTTTTGCGAGAATTGGCTGCTTGGCGTTGGTTGGCGCTGTTACTGTTGCAGTTTTGGCTGGGTACGCACGGTATATGTGGTGCCATGTGGAGAGCCCGCGACTGTTAGCGGCTGAGAGAAGATTACGAGTGCCAGATAAATGTGAACTACAAGTTGCCAATACAAGAGGCCATTAAAACCGGCAGCACTGGCCACAAAAATAAAAATACAAAACACACACACAGCACACAGAAAAACAAAAAAACAAAAAAAAAAAAACAGAAAATAAAATAAGATTCAAGTCAGTCTAAAGAAATTGAAAGCAGTGCGAGAAGAAAAGCAACCTTTTTTGCAGTTTCTAGAACACTCTGAGACCCCCACACACACACACACACACACTCAAGCACACTCGCATTTCAAATTGTATTGACAAATATCGAAGCGTGCGAAACAAATTGAAATTAAAAGTTTGCATGTTGCATGCTGCACATTTTTGATGCGTTGCTGCCGCTGATTTGTTGGCTGCTGAAAGCTAACGAGATGTTGCACGATAAACTCCAAATTGGATCTGTTTTCGATCTGGTTCTGGATCTTAGGTTCTCTGGGCTAAAATTGGCGCTAACTCTTACCTTGTAAACATGCCGGCAGCCTGTTGTTGCTGCTGCTGTTGCTGTTGCTGCTGTTGACTCGCCTGTTGCTGTTGCTGCTGCTGCTGGGCAGCTTGTTGCTGTTGGTGTTGCTGCTGGGCAGCTTGTTGTTGCAAGTGTTGCTGCTGCTGTGACATTGTGGCTGGTTCATGTTGCTGTTGAAAGTTATGATGCGTGTGCATATGTTGTTGCATGTGATGCTGTTGGTGTTGCAACTGTTGATGATGTTGTTGTTGTTGCTGCTGCTGGTGTTGTAACTGTAGCACATGATGGTGTTGCTGCTGCTGTTGCTGTTGCTGCTGCTGCTGCTGTAGGGCATGCACATGCGTGGGCGTGGCCAAATGCGTGACTGCCACCGCTGCCGCTGCCGCCGCGGCTGCTGCGGCCGCTGTTGCCGCCGACAGCTGAGTTGAGCCGGGCTTCTCTAGGCCACGTTTATCGGCATACATTTCGTGGCTGGCACGTTTGCAAATATTTGTGCAGATGGTACTAAAATTATAGAATGACATGGCCAATTTGTATTTTCATTTTAGTTAATAAAGTCGTTTCGGTTTTGTTTGGCTAAATTCTTAAGCCAATACGTAATAATAAATAATTCAATCATAATATCAAAACGATACGTGATCCGTAATGAAAGTCTGCAGACTTTTTTGCTTTGCTAATGAAATGAAACAACAATTGTTGATTAGTGGAACCAGCACGCACCAGACAACTACATACACACACATGCTTAGGATTTATCTACACATAGATACTCGGAAATTGGTTCAGTTCAGTTTTTTTTTTGGATTGGTTTGGCATTGTTTGAACTGTGGCCCAACAAAAAGCATATTTTGAGGGCGAGCCATCTAAAGAATTGATTTGCATTGTTGTTGCTCGGTCAACAATTGAGCCGTTGAAATCGCTCAGTGGCATTGGGCCGATTGAAGATATACCCATACTCTTATATACACTATGTGTGTATCTGAGCACTCTCCTAACTCTCATATCATGCGCTGCGTTTTGATGAGTTGGCAGTTTCGCAGCTCTTGGCTGGATTGCATAAGGAAAATGATTTATGGCATGTGATTCGACATGGTGTTGGAGAAGTTGACGCCGAGGTTACTAATAATAAAGCGTTACAAGATCTACTATACACAACACACAATACCACTAAAAATTCTTCCCAGCTCCTTGTTGAATAATTTGCATTAGTTGAATTTATATATATTTTTTTTGTTCTTCTGGCTAATGAGTCGAGTTAAATAGAATTAAAAAGTGGTTTTTGGGCCTATTTTAAAATCAATTTGGTACTCAAGACTTGTTATGCTAAGAGCCTAGACAAAACTGGGCATAAATAACAAATAATATTGAATTGATGACGCATTTAAATTTAAATAACTATTTGTCTCTTAAGCCTAATGGAAAATTTGTCACTTTATAAATGCGACTATATACAATAAAATGTTATTTATGGCTGCTATAAACGAGACCTACTGGTAAGAGCTAAATATTGATTGATGTCTTTAATAAAAATAAAAGTTCAATAAAGAAGCATTTACAAATTTTGCATTATATTAATTATTCTTAATATTTACTGTATGACTTTATGAATATAAATTTAGAGCACATTAAAAACTTGTTGATTTTTATCGGTTGAATATTTCTGACTTCCCTTTCTTTGGTGAAATGTGAAAACTTTTTCCTACCGCAGACAACTATCACTTTTCATGCCTTTATGCATTTGGGAAATGTGGATGGCACTTTAGGTGGCGCCAAGAAAAATCTCAATACAGTACTCATACACATATTTATAGTCAGACTCATACCCGAAACTCGTACTCATACGCATACTTGTACACATGCTCGTACTCGTATAAATAAATTCTTGAAAATGCAACAATTGAAATTAGTTTTGTAAATGAATTTCAATTTTGTACTTGAATATTCACTACCGGCTACGGCCATCTTCTGTTGTTGGGACCCGGCTTTGGATGTATGTGTGTGTGTGTTTCACTATTTGTCAGTCAGTCTGTCAGTCAGTGTTTGTGTGTGTGTCTCTGTCTGTGACTTTGGCTTTGACTGGTTGGCCTGGCTTAGTTGCAACTCATTGTCAAGTGAACTTATCAGAGTACAAAAAAAAAATTTGTTCGAGTTGACGTTTGGAGTGTCATCGAGTTGGTGCTTGATTTGTTTGGAGTTGTTTGAATAGGGACCACCAAAAAGTCATTGAATGAAATGAAGAACGCTGTAGATACATTTATCTATCAATGTGTGTGTGTGCGTGTGAGAGTGTGTTGATTTTATTGTGGCTACATTTGCTCTGTTGGTTGGCTTTTTAAGTATTTTGTTATTTGATTTCTATCAAAGTTAATAATGAAATTGGTAAATCGC
Organism: Drosophila niveifrons; assembly: GCA_035046325.1. Classification (NCBI taxonomy): domain Eukaryota; kingdom Metazoa; phylum Arthropoda; class Insecta; order Diptera; family Drosophilidae; genus Drosophila; species Drosophila niveifrons. Next base: position 9,638,828 of record JAWNOC010000046.1, on the reverse strand, counting down.
GTTTTTTTCTTTTTGAGGCTTTTTTGGGGTCTCATGTGCGTGTGTATGCATGCTTACGGGTGCGGGTGCGAGCTTTAACTGGGGCTGGGGCTGGGGCTGAGACTGGGGCCGTGAGGCCTTGAGGTCTTACCTTTATTCAAAAGATTTAATTTGCGATATCCATTTGGGTACAGCAGGTACAGGCAAGTGTAGAGTATTTGGAAATGTATTTGCATAAATAATAATTTTGTAATTTGTTGTTATGATATTGTGTTGTATTTATTTTTTGCACAATGTTTGACACTTGTATCTTTTTTTGTTATCGAACTCGTCGTATTCAATAATTAATATTTCAATTACTTTGGATCTCAACCAACTCGAATCGTATTTGTTATGCACAATAAATATATTTATTTAATTTATTTCAAATCATTTTGAGCATTGCATATTCATGGGATCGCACAAGCACTTTGATTATATCTGTAGCTCGACAAGATTTATGGGGGGCTTCTCAGTGACGAGCCTTGCAGAATCATTTGCAAATCTAATGACGCATATAAGTATGTGTCTCACATAATATAATTGCCCCTTGCTCGATCAACTTTAGCACTTATGTTTTGCAATTGAATTTAAGAACAACACGAATCGATCGCAACGACTTTGAGTCTAATTCCGTTTCCGTTTTCCCGATACCGATGACGATGACGATAACAGTTTTTGTAGTTCCGACGGCTTTGAGTCGTCGTTTATATTTGTGCCTTACTGGCTTATTGAAAATCCGTTCAGCTCGCTCAACAATACGCTCTGTGTAGCCAACCGTGTAGAATGCGCGCGTGCACCTTTCTGTGCGGATCACCGAAGCGACACAGAAGCAACAAACTTGATTTCGAAACAGGTAAGGTAGCTTTCGTTCAGTTTCAGCTCAAGAGCTCCCACACAGGCTAAAGTTGAGGCTCTCTCTGTATTGGTGAGCTTCACCCAATACGGTTGGCGATCATGCACTGAGAGAAAATACTTGAAGCGGAGGAATTTAAATTAATTAAATTAAAAAACCGAACACATTATATAGGATTAAAGGATTAAAGATAAACATTGAATCGATTGATTTATTTAAAACATTGTAAAAATATTTTATAAACACTTTAAAATTATAGTTATATATATGATTAGTTTTTAAGTAATCATAAAAATACTTATAATATACTTATATATACTTTTATACTTTTACTATAGTTTTGTTTACTATATTACAAAAAAAGTTTTTTTTTGGTTATAAGATTTAATTTTTATAATTTGTTTTAACAAAAATGAAATAATATTCAAAGCAGATATATTTTTAAAATAAGTAAACTTAATATTTTTCTTCTAATAGATAATATCAAATATCTATTTGTTTAATATATACAAACAAATAATAGTTAAATATCTAGTTTTTTGTTTTATTAATTATATTTCTATGTTTTACTGTAAACATTAAACACAAAAGAGATAATAAAAGCTATATTTTCAGTAGATCGTTTTTAAGTATTTTAAACTAAGCATTAAAATAAACTCTAAATTTACATTTCATTCATTTGATCAATAGAAATTAGACATACTCAACTTTATGTAGCAGTGTAAGTGCTTGATCTTGGCCAGGTACTCAGTGGCTCACAAGCAGCCGATTGACCAATGCGAAGAGCAAAGCAAGTCATTTGTTGACGCCCCTTTTTACATCTATATGCACTCACACATTTGCAGATGAGGTAGGCAGCGTAAGTTGAATGTTGTTGCCGGCTCTCGTAACTCTCATTAGCTGTTAATCTATTCAAATTAGCCATAAATCAATTAAGTTTGCATTCGCTATAGCGATGACTACTGTAAGCCAAAAATATCCACATGAAGTATTTACTCAGTGAATTATCTGATCTGATCGAATCGGAAATTAGTTGCACTTCGCTCTCATGCATAACTTCCCATATAATATTCACATGCCAGCGCGCATACTTAAAATGCAATTTCGCGTTGGGTTGGCAACTCTGCTGAGCATCGGGAGATGCTCATTCCGTAAATGTGTGTGTGTGTGTTTGCTTGCGAGTGTGTATTTGTGAGTAAGTGTGTGGCTGAGTTGCTTTAATGCCCCTCGCTGATTGGTCGACATTCGTCAAGCTCCGTTAAGAAACTATTTACAGTTGTTGGTTTTGCTTTTGCTTTTGTTTTCGCTATTCACAACAAAAGCCAGCAAATTTATGTGTGTGTGTGTGTGCGTGTGTGAGCCAATGAGACAGCGAATCGTGCGATGCTAGTAAAGTGTGTGTGTGAGGTGATTTATTTATAGTATATATTTTTTGTTGGCAATTAATCGCTTTTAATTACTTAATTAAAATGGTCGATGGTAGGTGTGAATGGTTTAAAGTGCAATTAAGTAATTTATTATAAATATAACGATAATTTTAAAATTATTAATTACGAATCATCAAATTTAACGACTTTTAATTTACTTGCAAAATAAATAATAAATATTAAGCGTAATATGCTTGGAAAGTATAGGTATTTATAGTAATAAATGGAAGATTTATAAGTTTCTAAATCTACACAGCTCCACGAATTAATGTTTATTAGAATAGAAGAATATTTCTAGCATATTTTCCACATGCAATTATCACATATATTAGCATTTATTAGAATGTAAGAGGAATCTGTGACATTAATTATACAGTTGAATTGGCACAATTCTATTTGGCTTAATTTATTGCTCTGACCCATTGTTAAAAGCACGACATTAACTCAACTGCGTAGTGAGCACTCTAAAGGCATTGAACAAATGTCAATGACTGGAAAACAGGACTCGTGTCTTTCATTTGATGGCTTAGAATTTCAGCTATCAGTCAGTTTTATGTTGCATGGACGGGACTTTCATGAAATACTCGGACAGGGAATTAGCATATTACGAATGGGAAATTAACAAATCGTGCATATGGGCGGCGTCGCTATATGCAATGCATATTTAATTAGCCAAATCAACAAAACGGATCGAACGCATTTAGGTGTAAGTCAGCAAAAAAAAAGGAAACCAATTGAATACAAATGAAACCTTTAATTGACTATAAATGGGAGTTGAATGTGATTGAATGCAAAACGCTCTAATAAAAATGAAACGATAGGAAATGCAAGATACATTTAAGAGTGAAAAATGGAGTCTTGTAAGCCATCTAATTTTATTTTTGTGATAAATATTTATATAGAAAAAAAATCTATTCATGAGATTGATATATATCACGAAAGAATCTAAATATCCCTGACAAGTTTTTTTGCAACGTTTTTTAATTAAAAACAATTTTAAGTTCCACTTTAAATGAATTGACTAAGCAGCGACTTTAAGAATGAAATGAAAAAAGTCAATAAACTATAAAATATGCATGACCATCTTAAGTAGCTTGTTTTGGGCATTTCTCTGGCAACTATGATGAGTCATTTAGCCAAACAAATCACATACGAATTTATCGGGCACCCTTTGAACTGGTCGCGTGGCGCGAGACATCGGAACGTGGTGAGTCAAACACGTCGCTAGTTGTTCGGCTATCACTCGACTGCATGCATATTAACTAGTGGCTCATTCTGGGGGCTGCCTGATGGGAGCTAGGATGGAGCCCACATTGTCGCCGTAGCGGAACAGTTTTGGGTCAGACATGGAGCGGAAGTCAGGCAGCACGCGCCATCAATCCCTGCGTTTGATGGCACCGATGACTGGGCACACAACAAGAAAAAGAAAAATAAAACTAAACTAAACTAAAAACTGTGCATGTTTTGGGCATTCATGTATGTAATTGTGATGACCTGCGGGCGAAATGGTCTATCGTAAAACTGGGAAGACATCAACGCCTCTCTCACACGCATTCCAATGCTCCAGTTGGTAACAGCAACGCGAGGCACAACAACATTTTGGCCGAGAGCAATCCCACGCCTATAAATACGGCCGCACGAGTCAAATGTCGTATTTCATTAGCTCATGCTAACGTAAGCTCAGCGGTGGGCCAGCGTTGAGCACTCAATGCCAATAGAATTGTAAAAATGGCCAGTTCAATGCGCCTACAAAAGGCGAAAAGTAAACCCAAAACCCGACCAAAACTTAAACCTCAAACCCCCAAAAGTTAAGGCAACAGAAACCATAGTGTAACCAAGCCCGAATTGAATTACATGAAAATGCGCATTGCGTTGCGGAAATCGTACAAACTGGTCATGAAAAATGCATCACCCGGCACTTGGACAGACGGACGGAGGGACAGACGGACCACCAGACGGTCGGGCCATAAAAGTTTAGTCAGACAATGACGACAGCCTCTTCATGGGGACTTGGGTGTAGTAGGATCTGCGTCTGGTTCTTATTTCTGCCCAGTCGAGTGATGAAAATGTACGACTTTCGCTTGCGGCGTTAAGTGAGCACACAAAAAAATAAAAAAATCGTTGCTCGTGCCAAGGGTATTTGAGTTCAACAGCTGCATATGCAACACAACTATAGTTGTGCTATATAAAAGACTTTCAATTAATTAGTATACTATATAATATATTTATTAATGTGAACAGCTTAATTCATGTTGCAACAAGCAATGCGATAAGGGAATTCCAGTTTCGGTTAATCTATTGAAAAAAAAAATGATCAAGTCTCGTATTTAGTTACAGTTTCACACACACGCACCGAGCTAGAAAAACAGACAGAGAGAAAGAGAGAGAGAGAGATAGAGAGCTGTGATGAGAAGAGAGGAAGAGAGCGCGCTTAGCTATTGAGTGGTGACTGTCTGCTCTGTTGGTCCAGAGAGGCGCCCGGGGCCAAGCAAACTTGACCAAGTCAATTCGATCCAAACAGAGGACGACCAGCCGTCTAGGTGGTGCTGACTGCTTGGCTGACTGGCTGGCTGGCTGGATGGCTGGCTTGGAGTGGGGATAGGCTGCACTCGCTGAAATCAATCGATTCGACATTATTATTAATTTTTCATAACTTCTGCTGGCGGCCGGCGGCTGGCGGGTCCAGTGTGCAATATGGCGCCCTAAAACCCCGACTCTTCACTGCCATGTGAAACTAATCTATTTGTGCGACCAACACAGCAAAAAAAGGGCCGACGCCGCCAACGCCACTGCTGATGCAGTTCATCGTTGGCCTCTTCTCTTCATCGATTGCTGGGCTCGCGAGCTGGCTGGCAAGCTGGCTGGTAGTGAGCGTGTTATCTGCTATCGCTGCGCTTTGATCTTTTACCGCTTCTGCTTTGCATAATAAATTCGCTATCGATGAAAACTAACTTGCAACTTGGTCCGCTGGTCGACTGCCTGGTCGATTTGTCGATCGGTCTTGGATCCGCTGTCTGTTTTATTTTGTTTTGGTTTTTTTTTTGGTTGCTCTTTGAGGGAATTGGGATTTCCCGGCAATTTGTTTGGCAGCGCTTTACTAGCGCCTTCGGCCATTGCCTGTTTAATTCGATTGCCTGTGCGATTTCGGCTTCGGCTTAACCATTTTATTACAATAGCATAATTTTTTACTATGCTTAATGAGTTCTGCTTTGATTAGTTTTTCAGATTTTTTTTCTCTTTTGTTTTTGTTGTTGTTCGCTTTTGTGACTGCAACTTTAGTGGTGGTTTTGTTGCTTTCGGCATTATTTGTTGTTTGTTGGGTGTCGTTGGCAAAGGCTCAATTTGTTGAGGTGAAGTCTGAGGTGAAACTGGAACGAGACCGCAAGTAGTTAGCATTTGCTTATTGAAATGTTGCAAATTGATTTTTCTGTATCGTTTAGGCAACACAATTAACTTACCAAAATATCATTATTATTATAGAAACAATTTAAACAGTACCATTTAACAAATTTAATTCTACCCTTTTCTAGAAGCGATACAAATTGATTATACCACAATTCATTTATTAATTAAAAAGATTATTTAAAATACGGCTTCCCCAAAAAACCCCATACCCTTTACTAATAAGAACATAAATTCTATATTTTATTGATATATATATATATTTTTTAATTTGTCCGAAATGTATTTTTCTTATTTGTAAGCAATATGTTTATTTTAAAAATCCACCGAAGTAATGTGAGCTGCTTTGTGCAGTCTGAACTGCTTGCTGAAAGCACTGCTTGTGTTCACTGCTTTAAAATGTTGCTAGTCTTGTTGTGACAAACAGGTTTAAATGTACAACAGTGCAATCGATTAAGAGCTGAATGCTCTGACACTTAGGTCGTTACATATTTTTTGGGTTTTTTCTGTTTGAGTGACCTTATACTTTAAAATAAAAATAAACATTTAATTAAAAGCATAATTTTATTTCGAGATCTTCTATTCAATCAATCATAAACTAATATATAAGTTTCGTTTATAGATAATATTATAAAATTGCGCGCAAAAAAAATCATTATCAGCGTGATTTGTATACGTTCCCATTTCTTTCTGGGGGGGCCACGATTTATTTGAGTAAGCGGACAGAGACCTAATCATTTATATTTTTATACATGATACGCGACCAATATGTCGGCGCGTGTCTCTCTTTCGGATTCTCCACCTGGGGTACTTTATTTTTGGGTGCTCAAGAGAGAGGCCTTGACATTGCGCGTGTATCGTATAAGTGCCTGCAATACGAAAAACAAAAAACCGTACAGAAATTACCAAAAAATAACAAAATATATACGGCGAAATACAGAAAGTGAACAATTAACGCTGCGAGCATGCTGGGAAAACCGGTACCGCAGTCTAAGCGTTCGACTTATTGTTATTTATATTGTTATTGTTACATGCGCGAGTCGCTGACATGTCTAAAAATATCGGCCGGACATCTATTGATAACCGAATGTCGGGCTGACTGACTGACGTGCGATATACAACACACATAGCTGACATTTTATTTTGGCAAGCGCCGAAATAAAAGCGATTCATATTTACACACGCGCTACACTCTCTCACTCTCTATGCAGCGGGGTAACAACGACTTGGCTAACAACAATATGCAAAGTAATTTTTTTTTGCGAGGAATAATTTGCATGCATTATTAAGTTTAATGATTGACAATGATTGATTATAGGGTTAACCTATGGTGGCGGGGCAATTGAAAGAGCATACACTTGTCGACACTTTTGGCTAGCTAAACGCACACTTTCCTGTTTTCGCTCATTTTAGCCCCAAAAAAACCATTGACCGCCAGCTGGAGAGAGGGGAAGTGCGCCAAGTGTGGGTGGCGCGTGTTTGATTTGCTTGCAAAAAAATATATTAACACAAAAAAAAAAAAATAAATAAATAAATAAAGTTGCCGTCGTCTGATTACGCACTTTTTATGGTCATCATATCTGTTATGCTTATAACGCGTTTTGCATTGACGTAAATGCGAGTCAACCCAGCTGCCACGCCTACTTTGCCGCCCGCCCTTCACCCATCTGGCGTTGCGGTGCAAGTTAATTTTTTCACATTTTGTTGGCGCAACTTTTACAGCGATTCTAATGTGGAAATGTTCGCGCTTTCCCTTCCTTCCTTTGCCATCATATTTTTTATGGCTCCATTTGCTTCTTCTTCCACTTTGTTTGCCTCTTTCTTTTGTTTCGCCTCACACGTGTAGGCAATTGAAACTGAAAAGTGTCTGACACTAAGCGCAAAAGCAAAAAAACACCCACGAGCCCATTAAAATCACTCATAGACATAAGGTGATCTTGAGGTGAGCAGAGAGAGTGCAAAAATAAAGAGAGAAGGAAAGAGACAGAGAAAAGAAAGAGTGGAGAACAACAGCTGATGTTTGACGACGGACGTCTCATGTGTTATGCTAATTTCTTTTTTATTGTTTTCGCAACGCTTTTTGCATTCGGTTATTCGAAGCTGTCTTAGTTTGCAGGTCAGACAAGAAAAAGGAGAAAGAATCGCAAAACCGGAAATGAGACTTACGATGCCGTGTTTACCGTTAGTCGAAGCGAAGCTGCTTCACCTGCCTTCGTCCGCCAAATGCCCGTGGCATAGGGCATTGAATTACCTTTTCATTAGCACGCGCAACGCACATCAGCCAAGAGAATCTAACAAAATATTCACACCCACAAGCACAGGCTGCGAACACTCACTCACTCACACAGACACGTTCGTACCCGCAGACACACACACACAGCGAAACACGCACACTTAACAAAGGAAAAAAGCAATCGGCCGTAACAAAATTTCCGACACGTGCGACAAAATTGGCTAAGAGAACTGCCAGCAAGTGAGTGAGTGAGAGCAATATGAAAAATAGAGGAAGAGAAAGAGATAGTCGTAGCAGGAAGAGAGCAAGAGAAAGAGATAGAGGAATAGAAGGCGAAGCAAGAGTTTTTTTTTTGGGGGGAGCCAAACAAAAATCTTACACGTTGCGTTTACTTTGTTCACAGATGAATGTTGCCAGCAACATTTGCAGCTTCGCAACATTTGTTGCTGTTGTCTGTTGGCTGCTGGCAACATTGTTCGCATTGACAGCCGGCAAAAGAATGCGTGGGCGTTATTTAGCAAAATGTGTGTCAATAAATGACCAAGATTAGATTCGATCATTTAAAAATAGTCACACGTACATTGACATTGATTGTCACTTTCCGCCACACGATTGTTTACTACTTGATAACAGCATAAAAGCGTTGCAAATGCACACACGTCTGACGATAAAGTTAACATAAATAGTTAATTTGATTGATTGTGCTGATAGCTTGTAGCGACTAGCAAAGCATAAATATTCGCCCGCGACAGAACTCTTTCGACATTTGTGTGGGGTGCACCGGCAACGGCAACGGCAGCTGTCGCTGTCGCTGTCGGATGGCCATTTAAACGGCGCGCAGCCAGCAGCGCGGCTTCATTCGGCTTTGCGCTGTCGTTCCATGCGCACCTCTCGCTATCGCAACCGCATATTTGTTAAGCTGCCAAAGCTTTAAAGCTGCAAAGCATTTACGTACTTCTCCTTGTGTGTGTGCGTGCGTTAGAGCGTGTGCGTGTGTGTGTGTGTGTGTGTGTGATACTACACACTTGTCTCTGCATCTGTGACGGTGTGAGTGCTCGTGTCTAACGCGTAACGAAAGCGAAAGTTTTGTTGCGCGCGTGTTGCCAGCAGCAGCAACAACAACAACAACAACAACAACAACAACAACAGCAGCAATAACAGCAGCGTCCTATGATTGCACACACGTTGTTGTCTTCGTTGTCGTCGTCGTCGTCGCCGTAGTCGAAGTCGTTGTCACAGTCGCTGTCGCTGTCGCTGTCACAGTCGCATTCGTCATTGTTGTTGTTTGTGTTGCTGTTTTATTCTTACCTAGAATTGATTAAAGGCGTGTGAAAACAACAACAACAGCAACAGCAACAACAAAATGCTCATTAGTTTCAATGAGCGTGCAATAAATTAAATAAAACGTGTTTATGCTGCCATATTCAGCGCCTCTGTATCTCGGTCTCTCTCTTTCGCCCAACCTACTGCTATCTCTATCGGTGTGTGTGTGCCAGTGTTTGTGCCAGCCATCAAACAAAGAAGCCAACAGCTGTTAAGCGAAAAAAAAATAAAACAACACTAATCGCCAGCCATTCCAGCAACATTTACTGTTAAACGCTTTCAAACATCCATCGGGTAAGTCTCGTATACGCAATAAATGTTGTGGGCATAAATCTTCTAGCATTAGAGTGCTGTCCCGCCCCCCAACACAAAAGAAAGCAGGCCACACGTGTCGCCTGTTAAAATTGCATGTCACAAGCACCGTTCAATATTGCAGAGAGCTTTTACTCTCACTCTCTTGCGCACACTTTTTTAGCGATTATCTGTGCTGTGTGTTTGTGTGAGTTTGCATTAAAGAACTTTGTGCCTTTGGCGCGTTCGCCTGCTGCCCTTTGCCCTAAAGAACGCCTTGCAGCATAGTTCAACTTGTTCACCTTCCCAAGGACGCGCGCTAAGGCTGTATTAGTATTATGTGTGTGTGTGTGTGTGTGTGTGTGTGTGTTGGTGTCTTGGCTGCTGACGCATCAAGTTTGGCCTTTGCCCTTTTGCTCGCTGCACACGCTGCGGTGACTGCACTTGTCCTCATTTGGCGCACATGGCGAATGCGCAATATTGATTTCTCAAGGAAGACACACACCATAAAAAACAAACAAACAAACGACAACAAAAAGCACGAAATTTGCAACCTAAACAAACAACAAGTAAATAATGTAACTCAATTCGAAATTCGAGTGTCTAAAAGTGAGTCGCAATTTTGTTTTGCAATTGGAGATTTGTTTTTCATTCTTCTTAAAGTCAATTTACCCTTTACAACAAAATAGAGCAGCAGCTAGCTTTATTTACTCGCATGTGTGTGTGTGTGATTCCAAGAAACGCTCTCATATGTCAATGGCCCGTCAGACGTCAGAAGTCAGACTTTTGCCGGCACAACTGGCGGGCGTTCCCAATAACACAGACACACACACACAGAGAGTTAAAAGAGTTCTCAATGGAAATTGCCGCTCGTAAAGCGGAGCGTGTGAAGCGATTCGCCTAGAGAAACCTTCGGATTTAACTCAACCAAAAAAAAAGAACCTAAACAAAACAAAAGATAACATAAATACACAATGTGAGCTTCGCTTGGTATTAGCGCCGCTTCAGCAAAAAAAAAGACTTCCACTTCGACTTCGACTTCGACTTCGACTCTGACTCTGACTTTGACAACAACATATTCAGCTCGTCTGTTTGTTTACTTATGTGAATCAATTCCTTTGTTTTCGCCTTTGAGTTTTGATTCTCACAAAGCGCTGCAATTGCTTGAGCAATCGAATGCCAGCTAATGCAAAGTAAATACATTTTTATAAATAATCCATGCGATGAATAAAGCTGAAGAGTGAACGACTTGAAGACACTATGCATAAAGAACGGATGTCTGCTGCATGTTTCCGTTGTGCAGTCAAACGTAATAATTTCATTAATTTTACTTTTCTAACAAAAGATTTACAAGAATAATAATAATAATAATAAGCCGGTTCAGTGCTCCCGTAAAATGCGTATACGTAATATTTCGTAGAATTCATTCAAGCCGGAAGCTCTAAAAATATACATATGTATGCATATGTATGTGTATGCGGCATCCTCGTCAAACTGTAAACCTAACGCACGCGTCTTTGAAATATTAATTTGGCATATTAATAGCGAATGGCCGACGGCCTATACATTACACCCCATATTATTCTGTCCATAATAATAGATTTATAATTTGGGCTTCAACGCGTCGCGCATTAAAACTTCAAGATTAACCAAAATTATAAAATGCTTCCATTAATATAAACAAACAGTGGCAAAAAAAAACGCGAACGAACGAAAACAAAAACAATCGCGCTTCGCTGTTCACAAATGATTAGGCTAGAGGGAGGGGGAGAGGAGGAGAGCGGCAGTTCGGTTACCCCAGCAGCAACACGTGCGTCGTTAATTCAATAAAAACAACAAGAGTAAATCACGCACACACACACACACGCACACGCACACATACTGTCTCTCTCTCTCTCTCTCTGTCTCTCTCACAGGCAGCATAAAAATTCATTAACACGATGCGAGCGCATTTCACATTGAGACAGCGTGTTTTGCCATTGTGTGAGTGCGTGTGCCTGTCGGTGTGAATGTCTTTTGTATGTGTGTGCGCCTCTGTGTTATATTTTTGTGCAAAAAATAAAAACATAGACAAATACATTGTTTACTCTTGTTGTTTTGTTAGCTAAAGCTTTTGAAAATCTTTTTATAAGATTTCTTTTTTTTGTTGTGTGTATTTGTTAAATGCAATTTGCAATAAAAGTGATGTAACATCGCATTAACTGAGAAAGTGTAATTGGAATAGCTTTATTTCAATTTGAATTTAACCTTGCGCAAAATGTTCGCCACCTTAGCGATAATGTTGAAACAGGAATTAGTAGATGAAATATCGCAGAATTATCTTGTGCATTTCTAATCGCGCTTCAGCCGAGTAGCTCCAGCTGGGTAATTTAATTGAGATTCGCTCGCGCGTTGACACTGCTCTTTCCCTCTATCTCTCTCTCTCCCTCTCTTTCCCCCTCATCGTTGCTTCACACTCACACCAACTCAGAGTCCGTCTGTCTGTGCCAAGCTCGTGGCAACAAAATTATCGCCATTTCGCAGTCGACGTCGCTGTCGCTGTCGCTATCTCCTCTGCCGGCGCTGGCAGCGAATTTGCGTCCGCGTCACTGACTGCGATTGAATGACAAAGTCTTTTTAATTTATGCAGGCAACTACAAATTAATTCGCTTTTTTTCCTTTAGCTTTTGGTTTTATTTTCTACCGGCTTCAGCTCCCACACGTGTCTGCTTTAGCTTTAGCTGTCTGTCTGTGTGTGTGTGACTTCGCTCGTGTCTATGTGTGTGTATGTGTGTGTGTAATCCCATTTTAAATTGTAACAAACAGCTGCTGTAAAAGCCCATAAAAGTTAAATACGATACACGCGTTTGTTATAGTCACTGACAAACGGTAGCAATAACAATAAAAAATTGGCTAATTTTCAATGACACAATTAATTTATTTTTTGTTTTTATCGTTTATATATTTTTCAATGGCATATTATGGGGCTTACAAATGGATGATGTTAAATCCGTTTTATGTGCGAGGAATATTGCGAATTTTGCTTAATACTCTTATAATGTGTTCAAAGTGTTGTCAGTTGACATAAAAATATTCTTTTTATTATTTGCTTGAACACTTTTTGCATGAAATATTCGAAAATTTTGCTAGTTGACAATAAAATATTTTTGCGAGTATTATAAATGACATTAAAATGCATATATTTTTTTATTATTTGTTTGAAAACGTGTTGCATTTCTTAGATATTAAAAAAATATACTACATTCCATGAAATCCCCTTTTTTATTCTTTTTTTTTTTTGTGGCTGTAAAGTTAGTTTTCTTTTGCAAGCATTTCAAATGGCACATTTATGTATATATAATTTGTTATTATTTATTTGTACACTTTTTGAATTTATGAAATATTTATAATGTTGTAGTTATAAACAAAGTTATTTTTTCAACTATTTTAGAAGGTATCGCTTAGTTGATCATTTGTATTTGCCGGCATGCTTTCCACAATGACAGCAATTTTATCAAATGTTCTTGCGAATAGAGTAGTTCTACAAACAATGAGCGCAAACGTAAAAACCCAAGTTGCTCGTAAAAAAACCCCCGGAACAACATCCTCTGTACCAAATGTGTGTTGTATGAGTAATAATTTGGTACGCTTAAATTAAGTTGAAGTTTCATTGTGAGGGAAACTATAAATTCAAGGTTCACATGATGTGTTTTGCATACATATACGAGTACAAATCGTACACATGTATTATATACATAGTATATATGTAATATATGGGTGTATATCAGGCATTAGTCTTAACAATAAACAATAAGAGAAACACAACTGCAGCGACGATAACCGACACTAGAGCTAATTGCTGACCCAATAATGCGAGTCACACGCGGCCCTGTATGTAACTGTAAATTGCCACACGCGCGTGTTGTTTGCCAATGTGTGAGTGTGTGTATGTGTGTGAGTATGATTATATGTTTGAGTATGTGTATAAAAAAGAGAGAGAGAAAGAGTGTGTGAGTAGTTGGGGCAGCAAGTTCAAAGCGCCGTCTCTTAGGACTTGTTCCGCCTCTCACCGGCTGCACTTGTCATATACAAACATATATTTAACCACACACACACACACGCACACACCATCACACCAACACACAGACAGACACTCAAACAATCACATAGTCTGCGCATTGCGATGACCGTCGACCATAAAATGTCACACGTGCCTCAGTTTTGTCATGATAATATACAAACTAGGTGGATTGGGGCACAGACGCCGAATGTTCTTTGAGCTTTTTCTGTTCTCTTCTAATGGCTGCCATGAGCATTTTAGATTAGCAAATACAACAGAGTACATTATTGATTAGATCGGAAAGTATTAGTGCCCATATATTGGACTCGAGCTAAAAATATATCAATGTTAGCTTAAACACTTATACATTATTTTTTCACTTTAATGTTTCTCTTGTAGAGCATTTGTTAGTCGTTCAAGCTCGCTAAAGCTGCATTCTAGCTTTGTTGTTGTTATTTTAGCTAATTTTATGGTTACATTAGCGAATTATTTTTGCTGTTATTCGCAGCAGCAGCAGCAGAGTTAAGACAAACATAAATTAAACAGACAAAGTCGCAGCCCCACTGCTGACGATGACGTTGATGATGATGATAATTATAATAATGGTGATGGTGATGGTGATGATGATGATGAGCAAACAATAATAAAAAGCAAACACACGCGCCGCGTCGTGGTTAGCTTTTATTTGCCCTGTGGTTGTGTCTGTGTGTTTCGCCTTCTCTTTTGCCTTTTGGGCGGCCACAGCTGCATATTTTCGTCAGCCAGGCTTTGTCTTTGCCTCTGTAACTTGATCCCAGAGAGCGACCTTGCTCAAAAACCAAACCGTAGTTGTAGTAAGCTTCTCGGAGAGAGAGAGTGTAAGTGTGTCGAATGAAGAATGCCTGACTGACTTATCAAGCCACGCGCATGTCAGCAGCGACGACGACGACGCTGCTACTTTAAATAATACTAATATTTATGAGATTTGTGCGAATGATATCTAGAAATAGTTTCACTCAGTCATCATCCGGACAGGCCCTTAGCGAATTTCGAGAATAGCAAATAAATAAACAATATTATTTTGACATGCAGCACATGTCGCATTTACAATGAGTTCTGTCAAGTTTTACAACACAATTGTTAAAGGCGAAAGACTTGGTAATTTCTGTTCTAAGAGGTTTCTTAGAATTCAACATGTTTTAGTTTTTAACTGCTATCTATTCTTGGTAATTTTCGAGTTTGTCATTTGGTGTTTGGATCACGATTTGTCAAATCAAATGCTGTCAATTATAAATTCGACATATAATATATGGTTTTCAAGTGACAAATGATGATTTGAATCATTTAATTATAGACTTTACGTTAGATATTAAATTACGCTCAAAATTAGTATTCATATTTATATTATTATAAATGACTTGACATTTTTTTTGGGGGTAATTATTGACTTGGCACCACACGCGTTTTGCATATTTGTATATATAAACAAGTGCAGCGACTTAATTTGGTTGTTGTTTAATATTGGATGTATTGTTTTTTAAAGCAAATATTATTGTTTTCGCATATTAATTTAATTTTATTTTTATACATGTAAATAATACTTATTTAAACAGAAAAGAGTTCATTGCAGTGACTGAAACTTTAAATTTATTAAATTGTATGTTATGTTAACATAAATTGGGATAAATATAGGATTTACCTTATGACCCACATTTTAAAATTTACGTAATAAATCATTTTTTTTGTTGCTGTCTGTTATTATTTGATCAATCAAACTGTTGCCAACACTCACGATTATTTTTGTAGTAGAGCGTAAAACGAGAAAAAAAAACTTATGGGTGCGCCACAGGCGGAAGTAATGCGACATCAAGTATACGCCCCAATGCACAGCGGCTGCTACACGTGCCAGTTAAGTTTGTCTGAGTCTGAGTGGTTTTTTTGTTTTTGCTTTGTGTTGAGTGTACATATATACAAAAATCTAACATATGCGAAACTAATTAATTACGTTAAATGTTTCGCATTTTATGATGTGCCAATGAAACGAGCGAAATAAAATTCTCGTGTCAACACAATAACCAAGCGAACAACATTCACCATCACATTTCGATTCAAATTCACATTCACAGCGATTAGCGTAATACATGGCCCATTAAATGCGTTCATTCATTCATTCATTAAGCTGTAAAACAACAAAAACAAAACAAAACAAAACAAAAAAAACAACACAAAAATTAATGCAACATCCCATTAGCTAAGAAAACATTAACATAATAGGTATAAATGAGACATTTGTACAAAATCTAGAAGCTGAAAGTGAATGCTCCATTTAGAACGCCAATGAATCGCGGCATTTGCCACCCATCGGGCTAATTCTATATGCATCATCCATCAATAAAAAATAAAAAAAAAACAGAAAACTACAATCGTATCAATTCGAACTTTGTGTCATGTTTCACATTTGCATTTTACGATTTTGTCAGAACTTGTTTGGGTTCTACACAATTTTAATTGCACTTTAAGAGACAGAAATGTTTAGCTAATTTGATTGTTTATAGCCAACTATATTTATATTGGCATGTGGCATCCACAAATGGCGCTTTATAATTACTTCATTGTTATAACACAAAACAAACAGAACCTTTGTATTCTTGTGTGTGTGTTGTGTCTGGTCTTTAATTTGCATTTCACTGCAAATTATTTAAACTATTTTCACGAGTTTTTCAACAAAAATATCCCCCAATTTTGTTGTAACTTCTTAGCTGAACACAAAGCTGCCAAAATCCCCTAAAATCCGATGGGCGGTTTAACGATTTTGACACGTGCGTTTCAAACTTTTTGTTTTTTAATTTATATGGCTGCAGTTGTACATAAAAACTGGAGTTCAGCATTGAGGGAACTTTGTAGATGTCTTTGACTGCCAGACAAGTCTGGGAGGGGCTACAATAAAAGCTGATAGTGTGTAGTCTGGTGTAATAAAATATCAATTAAGTTCCGGCAAATGTTTGATTAGACATATTTTTGTAGGTGACGCGTTATGTGTGCTGATCATGCTTCTTTCACCTGATTCCGAGTTCTAATTTCATTAGTGTCTATGGAATATATTTGCTTGCGTTGTGGCACATGTAATATCAATTTTAATTCTGATAAATACGTGATAAACCGTCCATACGTGGCATAATCATGCACATACTTATAAGTTCGTTGTATGTTCATTTTTATGGTTGAGGGCACTTTTTGCCCAAAGTTTTGACGTGCTCGTTGGGTAAGTAAATAAGACTCAGGCCTAATTAATAGCGTTGCCGCTGCTGTCACACATTTCGTTGTTTTTTTTTTTTTGTTTTTTCGAAGGGCTCGAGCATTTTTGCTCGTCTTTAACGAGCTGCTGTTTGTTGAACCTTTTGATGATGGTGTTGAAGTTTCGGGGCTAGGGGCTGGGGGAGAAATTGCGCGTGGCTGGCTTTTGTTTGCCATTGGCAAAGCAATTGGGTCATCGTTTGGCACACGTGTGGCTCGTTTAATGTTTCGCTTTTTCGTTTTTATTTGTTTTGCTTGTCACCATCATAAATTTTTATCGCCTAGCTGGCAATTCAATTGGCAATACTGCACACTTCCCCTAGAAAAGCAAAAAAAAAGTCTCACACACAATGCTCTCCTCTTCATGTTGTATCAATACTTCGAATTCTCATATTCGCGTCTCTGTTTGCTTTTTGACTCGACTCATGACGTTTAGACAGTTTTTTTTTGTTAGCAGCATTTTGTTATTTTGCTGCACAAAGTTTTGGCACGTTTAGTCTGAACTCCAGACGTATCTAAATATTATTGGGCGCATGTTTATTGTCTTAGCTTGAATATGTGAATATATCGTTTTGGTATTTTTTTTTTTTGTTTTTTTAATAGTCATTTGGCATTGTTGCGCGCCCCTCCTTGAGATTATTGTTTCCTTTATTTAATTCATTTTTTTCCACGCGCATGTATTGAGATAACAAGAAAATTAACACTTTATTATTTTTGTAGTTGAACGTTGTTCGGAGCTGATAGATATATATATATATTTTTTTTTTGGTTGGCAACGAACGGTTCCAGATTACGGCAAATCGAGAGATATAACATGCATGTGTCTATTGAAAAGTGAATTTATTTGTTAGGGAATGAATTTCAGTATGAAGTACAATTCAATATGCTCTTCGATTTCAAATCGATGTTAATCAAATGCCGAATGATGAGCAAAATTGTAAAAAGTTCATTCTGATTTCTTCCATATTCAAAGTCATACCATCTTTTTTTTTTGGTTTTAATTTGAAAATTTTCCATCGTAAATCAAATATACATTACATATTCAAAGCATATACCCACATCACCCGCCTTGGCTCCATACGAACTTGACCATAGACCCAAACAAACAAACAAACAAACAGAACAGGCAGAATCAAAGTAAACATTGTAGACCGGCAATGGAATATTTTTCTCTTTTTTCCCTGAATTGTTCAGCATTTTTACGTTGGCATTGGCGCCTACGCTATTTAAGTTGTTTGTTGTTGTTGTTGTTACTGCTTGTTGCTAGGTTTTGTTGTTGTTGTTGTTGTCATTGTGCATGATACGTGGCACGTGTAAAGGTGTTAGATAAAAACTAAGATGACAGTGCGAGGCATAAATGGGCCGCTGATTAAGGCGACGCGACAACGTGTGCATATCGCGTATACGCAGCGCTGGTTGGCAAACAGTGTGCAAAAAGCGAAACCTGCGAAATAGTTGCAATTGATAAATATTGATCAGCGTTAATGTACAAAAGTAATTATTAAGTGCTAAATCGCTATTCAAATGCCACAGTTTTAATTCTCAGAAATGAAAATACACACACGCGCATACATGGCGAATGCGTAATGTGATTGTAAGCCAATAGCTTAAAGTGCGGTGACAATCATTCAGGTGGCACTTTAGATTGCCCTCAAGGTTGCCTTACATGTGTATAAATTTATAATTAATAGCCACTTGTGCAAGAGCTTTTCCTGTTGAGCTTCCTCTCACGTGCAGCTAATGAATGGCGGTGAGAATTGTGTGCTATGAGTCTGACTCTGAGTCTGAGTCTGTGTCTCTGTATGAATACGAGTTTATACAAAATTTAAAGGCTAATACGAGCCAGGGAATTACTGATGACATTTAAGCAAATGAAGCCCAAGTGCAATATAAAACGCTTTTCATGACTTACGTGCTCTCGTAACATAAACAAGAAAAGGCAGACAACTCGTCTGTTTAATATACCAGCCTGTGTTTGCTTGTCTGTGTGCGTAGTGCAGACGTCACAAATAACACATTATATGCATGACAATGTGTGTGGTGCCTTTTGTCGTATGAAACGATATTTACTCTCGCATGTGAGCACATGCCCGTTAGCTCCGCCAAATAAACTTCAAAAATGACAACGCCTTTAACAACGGCAACTGCAAACCCGAGAGTTTCTTGAACTTCAACGTATTTTCGTTGCCGTTGTTGCTGCGGTTGTTGTTGTTGTCGCTGCTGCGTTGACAATAACAATTTAATTTGGGGTCGCCTGATACAGCTTTTGCTTTGTTCTCGAGTGCCGAGGCTCTCTAGCGAAAAAGTAATTGCCCTGAAAACGCCTCAAACGCCCAAGCAATTGAAGCCACGCCATCGTGCGCCCAATTTCCCGTGTTTTGTCTTAGAAGTCAATGAGCTGTTCGCCGTTTGGTCCATTGTTTCCTTGCCGCTTGTTGAGCGCAACTTTAGCATTCAGTTCGACAGCTGTGGCGTGTCGTGTCTGTGTAGTATTGTGTGTTTTGTGTCGTGTCCAACAATTATTTGGCTAATTTATGCACACGCAGTGGCAGTTCTCATTATGGCCATTGATTGACATGACCTCCAGCAGGTAGCCAAATACCAAATACCGGCCGACAAATGGCAGCTTCAGGTGACGGTCTAAGCGTGTTTCAAATTGTTTTGAGAACACTTGATTCGATGTAGCAAACACACACACATTCAATGTATTTCAACTGCTGTATCTACATATGAGAGAGATACACGAATGACTCAAGTAACTTGTCTGTTGTTGTTGTATATTTTTATTATTATTTATTTTTTTTTATTTATTTTTATGTTCTGCTTTTTTGCCTGCAGCGGCACGTGTTGCTCGTTTTCTGTCCAGTTCGAGGCAAGCCAGAATCATCAGGCCACTTTTCGAGGGGCTTTTATATCATACAAATATTTTTTTATTTGCAAATATAAATGCTGGTCAACGAGACGCTTGACTATGATAGGCTGATAGGGACAGCAAACAAAAATAAAATGTAGAATTACAGTGCAGGGCTCAACTTAGTAAACAAGTGAAATATATAATGTATTCTATTTTTTATTAATACAGATTACTTTATTTTTAGCTGATGTTTATAACTGCTTAGAATTTATTTAGGAAGTAATAATTACTTTGGCTGCTTTAGTTGAGATTTTTTGTACTCTTTGGTATACTTGTGTATGCAATAGTATATCAATATACCAGATATTGCCTTTGGTATGTTAATTTTGTATATTTTGAGAAAAATACCGCATTGTTCAGTTTTTATCGACCACACTCGACAGTAGTTTTTTACTTGCTTTATTTGCAAATATAAATGAAGGACAGAAATGTGGAATTACCTTGCAGTAGTCAGCTTAGTAAACAAGCCAAAAATTAATGTGTTTTCTGTTTTATGAATAGAGATTACTTTATTTTTAGATGTTTATTTTTAGAAGAGTATTAAAGCGTCAGTAAATATGATAAGTGAGCTTTTGGGTCTATTTCACATTGCCATATCATTTGTTTATGACTCAGTTCAGCTCAAAAATTGTTTTGCCACCTTCCTGCTTAGACTGTTTCACTGTTTCGTCGCGTCTCTTCTCGTCTTTTCCCCCCTTTCCCTCTTAGTTGACCGTGTCCACTGCTGAGGGGATACTACGAAAAACAGCGCGTGTACGTCAAATATGCCATTGGGGCCATTCGTTAAGGCTTGGCATACGTTACGCTTCTTGGTTTTTGTTACATTTTAATGCCGGGGATGTGGCCAAGATGATGATGGCTTAGCCATGATTCTAGAGGTTCAACCGAAAAGTGTTTTTGTATGCGCATATTGCCGGATGTTAGAATGAAAGCAGCGGCAGCAGCAGCAGCAGAGGCAGCAACAGAATAAGGCAGAAGGCATAAATAATAAAATGTAATTTCAAGCTATGCATATTGGCACATCGACAACAATTCTGTTTTGTTGGCATTGTGAAATCCGCTTAGCTGACACGCCCACACGCCTGCTTGCCGCCCCCCCCAAAAAGTACTTAAAATGAAAATGCCTCTTAGAGGCCGCGATGCCGCACACTTTCCAAATGTAATTACACTCAAGAGATACACGTGCCGTCAACAACATCGCCATCGTTGTTGTCGTCGTCGTTGTTGTTGTGGTTGTTGTTGTTGTTTTTGGGCTTTTTCAATTTGAATTTGACTGCCTCACAGGGCTGCTTTTGCCTCTGACTCTGAGTCTGGTGCAGCCCTGTGGCACAGCTCATCTTACTGACAGCTCAACACAATAACAAGAGTCGAGCACTTCAGTAATTTGCATGCGCGCCAAAATGTTGACTATCGATATACATATAGTATATATATTTTGTATATAAATATATATAAAGAGTATTCTTGAGGGATCCGCCACGTAATACTGACTTGCCACAACGATTGCTGTTTTAAGTTTGTTTACCTCTTGCGAAATTGCCCCGCCAGCAAACGCGCGCTAATATAAACATAGTTTTCGGCCATGGCCATTGCTAAGCTTAGATTTGGGGCATGGTTAATGAGCTTCAGCTGCGACTGCGACGGCGACGGCGACGGCAACTGGCAAAATAATCTTACAGCTGTTGTTGCTGCTGCTGCTGCTGTGTTTGCCACTTGTGTGGCTCTGCTCTGGCAGCTTGTTGGCATCGAATGACAGCTCAGTTGGTTCCGTCAACGGCTTTTGGGAATTCAGGGCACCGTTACTCAAGGGCAATATACCTTGTTTATCTTTCTGAATGACTAATGCACTGCAAATTCCAAGAGATTAAACGCAATGATGAAATATACATGCTTAATAATAAAGATGTTTTCCACAGCTTAGTAACTAATACTCAAGTGTGTTATTAAGCAGCTGCTGCTGCCTGCCGGCAACCTTTGTAGTCTGATGTTTACACACGAGTCGAGAACAATATACTCGTGCATATATATTTCTATACATATATATAAAATGTTGTGTTCTAATCCGATCATTTGGACTCCAAAAGCGATTAAATATATGAAATGTTATGTCAGCTCATAAATAAGTTGTTAAATTCGCTAGTTAAGGAGGAACATTTTGCTACTAAATTGTTTGTATTAAGATCAAATCTTTGGGTCATAACCAAAAGTTGTAGCAAACACAGTTATTAATGTACAATTATATTGCATTAAAGCAATAAGTGTGAGATCACGAAAGCGATTTGTATTTACTTTGTAAGCTAGTGTAATTTCTGGCACGTGCAAAATTAATAATCATTTCGACTGCCTCCCTTTTGAAGCTGTTGTTGTTATTACTGCTACTGATGATGATGAAGATGATGATTTCATCATCACGGAGCGAACATTCGCAAAAGCGCAAATAATTGTCTAAAGAAGTTGATTGAACTCGTTACAGTATTATTATTAAATTAATTTTCGTTGTTTGCAAAACGGGCTTGACATTTGGACACTTTGACATCGAGTCAATCAATCAATTAATCAATTTGACGGCCAATTAATTTTGCATTTTCTTCCCTTGCAGTTCCACAATGGCGCCCACCGTCTGCTCGGAGAAGAAAGTACGTGTTGCGGGCATGAAGGAGGCGCGACGACGTGGCAACATGGGCGTGGCTCAGTCAACAACAAACAACACAACAAGCACAGCTGGGACAGCAGCAACACAGGCAGCAGCAGCTGGAGCCATTCAGAACAGCGTTGTGCTCAACTATGGTGAGTAAGACACTCGTCCATCCCACGTGGCGTATACGTAACATGAGCCATATGTGCTGTCCACAGCGTTGTTGCTATTATTGCTATTCTGTTTGCTATTTTTAAGCCATTGCAGCTGCAACTCACGTTACTTGGACATGTTTAATTAATTTATGTAAACTTGGTCAAGCAAACGTTGTTAGCCAGTTCCGCTCCACTGCAACGTGCCCCCCAAATGTGCAGCGTACGCTTCACGTGTTGCCTGCTTCATGTTGCCGCATGTTGCGGCCGTTTCTGTTTGCTTTGGCACGCGACTTTGTTATGGTAACAATTTGCGTCAGCAATGCAAAGTACATACGTTTGGCAGCAAACAGTTCAGGCAATTTCTCTGGAAATTCGCTTGTACGACACATTTATATAAGCATCGCCCATCCCCAACTTCTATTGCTTTGCATAGACAATTCAAAAGGCTTAGACGAAGGATGGTTGCTACAATTGTGCTAAAAATATATTTTTAAGAGGCTAGCAGTAGCTTAAAATAATCTATTGTTTATATAAATAGTATTAAAGGAAATCTTTTATCATTTGATGTACAGATTAGCTGAGTAAATTGCTTAAAGTAATCTAATCTTTATGCAAAGTAAATTTGAGGCAAAACTGTAATACTTTAATCCATAGATTAGTCACCTAATTTTATTCTTTGAATATATATAATAATAAAATGAAAGAAAAGTTATTATTTAATGAAGAGATTATTATATATTATATTATGAATTTTATAAAATGATCTATTATTTCAACGAATAATATTCAAGCAGATCTGTTTTTCTGTAATGTAGAGATTAGCTGAGTAAATGGCTTAAAATAATCTGAAGTTTATGCAAATGAAATCAAATCATAATTGTAATACTTCAACCCACAAATGCGCTTATAAATTTGCTTAAAATAATCTATTATTTATACGAATAGGATTAAAGCAAATCTATTGTTCTTCAATGTATTGATTAGCTGAATAAATTGCTTAAAATATTTTAAATTTATGCAAATAAAATTATGTCAAAGCAATAATAGTTTAACCCGTAAATTCAAATTATTTTGCTTAAAATAATCTGTTATTTGTACATATAAAATTAAAGCAAATCCATAATACTTTAATCCATAGATTAGCTGATTAGATTTGATTACTACCAGTCACCTAATTTCATTCTTTGCTCATAAATTAAATGATTATATTGACCTTTAAAACTTAATTCAGTTACTGGACAGGGAGTTGCGATTGCTTGTTAATCGATTTCATCGTAGGCAAATAGCTGTTTCATCGTCTTTCAATCATTTATCATAACATGACACTAATTGACCACAAGATCTTTTAGTTTTCTAGGAAAAACGAAATGTGTTAAATGGCAACAATAACAACAACAGTTAATAAATAAGCTGAAATGGCCGCCACTTGAATGGGCACAAGAAATCTTAGCATAAATATTGTATAAGCATTTATTTGCACACAGCAACCAAAAAGCGAAAGAGAATACAAAATATTTTGCACACACAGCGAGTATGCGATATGTCGTAACCTTTATTTTGTTGCCAGTTTGGAGTGTGGCACGTTTTTTGGGTTGCCCCTTTTTCTTCTTATTGGTTTTTTTTGTTTCGTGTGTGTTTTGCTGCTTTCGTTCGTTTCTATGGCGGTGTGCTACTTTGGCTGACTTATTTACAATTTTCCCACATTTGTTGGGCTGCTTTTGGCTTTTGCCGACTTTGCTTTTTATGGCCCTGTTTGATGTTGCTGCCTCACAGATTGTTGTTGCTGTTGTCGCTTGAGTTTTTATTGTTGCCATATTCAACGCAATTCATTCAAAATGCTTTTTCTTATTCATTTTCTTGTTGTTGTTCTTGTTGTTGTTGTTATTTATTTTCCTACTAATTTCCAGCAACACGTTAAAATGTTGAATGCCAAATGGGTGTGACGATGCCACGTGCAGGCGCCTATGAATCTTCTATATTTCCCCCAACCCAACCCCTTCGATCCGCAGGCAATCTTAACGTAACAACCTGGGTGTCGCACAGTGGGATGCAATCAGAAATTTAATGAAATAATTGTGCTGTTTCGCATGATATTACTTTTGCTGATTCATAGCTAAAAAGTGGAAAACTTTCCTCTGGGGTATGAATTCAGTCAGCTAATAGCTGTTTGTTATTCCATATGAATGTTGTTTGGGTTTGGTGCCAGTGTGCATAATGTAAGGTTCATCGTTTTGGCCTGTTGGCTTTTGTATTTATAGATGTTTGCCTGTTGCCAGCAATAAATGACACACATTTAGAAAGCAATTGTGGGTGACTTTTGTGGGCATTGCTAATGCCGTGGCTCAAACGACATTTGCTTTAATTAAGCATAAATAGTAACTAATTTGATGTGAGTGGACGGCACGTGTGTGCACGCCGTGGCGATGCTAACGAGGCCACCGACACCCCCAGACCTCAGGCCCCCAACACACTCGTGACTCCGAGGCCCGAGATCCGAGACCGCAGACCTTCAGACGTGTGTCAAGACATACAAACGAGAGTACATTTTATGTATGTGTTTGTATGTATACGACAAGGCAATGTGCGAGAAATGAGAACAACAACAAGAGCAACAACAACTACGATGATAAATAGATAAATGTTCATTGGCGTTGCTCGGTCGAGTGCAAGTGCCTCGTGGGGGACCTCGACACTTGCATAAGTCGATGACGAACACAGCGCCACAGTGTGGCATTGCAGGAAGTAAGTACACACAATCGTGAAGGGGTGGCAAACTGCGGAAATTCGAAGGTGACAACAATAACAAAAAGAGCAACAACAACAAGAGTAAAGTCAACACCACACTTCCGCATTAAATATTCTTACGTTCTTACTTACGTCTCATTGATTTGCACATGTTGGAAACACGCAGCATGAAACTGCTTACGTTAAAGGGCAGCGTCTGATGCAACAAGGCAACCGAGCAACTGAGCAACCGAGGCAACCGAGCAACCGAGGCAACAGGGCAACGGCCACGTGGCATCGCATAAGTTGACAAACATTTAGTTTTACTCCATGGGTGGGAGGGCGAATTTTTCAGTTATGTGATGCAGCAGCTTTCACAAACACTGCACTGGGAATTTGATTAGGTAATAGGAATATATATTATGGCATGCTCATGATCAACTAATTTAACGAGCACATTATGCATATCGAATGCTAATTTTCGACTTTGTGGCTTAATAAATTCTATTTTAAAATGTGAACCAATTAGGTTGCATTGAATATGTATTATTGGAAGTATTCACTATTAATCATTAAGAATGATTAAGACACTCTAAGATAATTTGCTCATTAAGGCTAAAAATATATACCTCTATGTGTACATACTCGTAGCTGGTAAGAACCTATTTATAAAATGCGAAATCAAACTAGAAATCAAAGGGGGAGCGCTGTTCATTTGCTAAACTATTTACACATGCGATTGCAGTACTTAGCACCTATTACAATTAAGACCTTAATGCGTCATCTTACTACACACAAACATATATATTCACTAATAAACTGGAACCCCCGTTTCATCCTCCAGCTTGCCCTTGGGCCAATGCCCGTTCTCACGTTTCACTACACTGGTGCAGCGTATCGAAATACTGCTTTATTTGCACAACGCAAACACACACACAATACGCTGCTGAATGCATCGTATTCAGCACTTGGGTTGGGCACCGGCATCCAGCGATCTCGGCCATGTGCTCAAAGCTACGTTGCGTCGACCCTGACCATAGACACAGTGCCGGAAGCTCTAATTGCAAAATGATTTCTCTCTCTCTCTCTCTCTTTCTTTCGAGGGAAACAGTGGAACCGACCAAGTCTGTTGTTTACAATTAACTGTGGGTACCTACATGTGTATGTGTATGTGTGTGATTGTGTGTATTATCCATGATTTGTGCAGGCAAAGGCTTTTGCATTGTGTGCATGTGCTTAGTGACGAGCATTGCAAATTGATGCGAAGCGCGCTGAAATCGCCAATGTAGTTGACAACAACTGGCCCCGAGCTGTGGTCACGTTTTGCGACACACGCGACGAACAGACAAACAAACTTATGCATATATATCAGCAGCATGGTCGCTGATAGTCGCCAATGAGGTCCGCTGACTGATTAGCCAAAGGAGCTGCGAAACATGTGCGAAAATGCGAGCAATGAGTTCAGCTAAAAATAGCTTGAAAAATTCTTGATAGCTAAGGTGTTTTGCAAATAAAGCAAATTTAATTGATATAATATATCATACGAAATAGTAAATATTATCCACATTAAATATAATATTTAAAACTCTGAAATTATAAGCTCTTGTAAGAATTGGAAATATATTTAGTAAAAACAGCGACAACATTATTTGATTTTTATGTAGCAAATATGAATATTTGTCTAGCGGAATTTTATCTATATAAAATATAATAGTTTTACTTATTTCCTTAAAAAGCACATTGATAACCCATCAGTTAATTTTACTCTCTAAAAATAACAATGTATTTATTACAGTCATTCAACTCAAGTCTGATTGGCTGTATTAACTTTCGCATTGCATACTTTTAGGCTGGGTCCAATTTCATCCAAGCGTTTACTTGTAGCATGCGACCTGTAATTTTCTATTTATGTGCTTTGTGTTATATTTACTCTTAGATTGATACCTATTGTTTTCTTTGATCTATTTGCAGTTGCCAAAGGTTCAACGCACTCAGCAGGTCGTCAGCAAAGGCGTCGCATTGTTCGTGTGCCCTCCAGACTGCAGCATATCTCGAAGAGCATCATATCGACATCATCATCACCAGCATCATCATCTTCAGAGTCTGACCAACAGCTGGAGCGCATGGA
The DNA here is from genome assembly GCA_035046325.1 of Drosophila niveifrons. NCBI lineage: Eukaryota > Metazoa > Arthropoda > Insecta > Diptera > Drosophilidae > Drosophila > Drosophila niveifrons. The sequence continues at coordinate 9,611,410 of JAWNOC010000046.1, read as the reverse complement.
ACTCGATGAGTACACCAATAGTGATTGCAACGAGGCAACAAGCATACAGATATCGCGCACACATTCCAGCGGCAGCAGCAACAACAACATCAACATTAAAACAGTATTACAACCCACAACAGCCAACAGCAATAGCAACAACAACAACAGTTACATCTTTGGAAATGGCAACAACAATAACAAGATATCAACAACAGCCAAATTCTGTGATCAAATGCCAAGTGCTGATGATGAAGACGATGACGACGACATTGTCGACGTTGATGATGAGGAAGAGGATCAGGGAGATGGCGACAGTGGCTATGAGTTTGCATTGGAGCCAATCAAGCCGCAGCACATTCAGCAACAATACCACTCACACAATGAGGGACTACTCTCCATAGCCCTGAAGACTATCAAGCTGGTGCAGCGAAATAAATTGCTACAGAAGCGTTTGGCTCAGCTGCAGCTGGAGACGTCCGAGTTTATTGCCTCGGTGCTGGCCAATCCCGAGAATCGTCATTTTCGTGACAAAGTCGCGGTTAAAGCGGAATCGCCCAGCAAAGTAAGCAACGTTTTGCTGCGTCATTAAGCGATAAACAATGAAGAAAAATTGCTGCATACTTTTGGGCGGTAGCCAGAAATGAGAAAAAAAAACCCATTCCGCTGTGTCACAGAATTTCCCTTTCACCAGCGCATACTTATTGGTCTCGCAGAAAAACCTATTAGCCATTAATTGATTTTAATTTACTATTAATTAATTTAAAAATCCGTAATCAGAGTCAATCAAGTACTGTAGTCGTCCCTTCGTAATGTTCCCTCAAAGTAATGCGACTCGAGAGATTCGAATTCTGTGTCACGCGGAATTGAGTTCTGAGCAATTCGTACTGATTATATTTATAATTATAAAACAAAAAACAAAGAAAGCAAAGTGTGAGTTTAACACTTTGATTATACAAGTATGAAGATACAAACAAACAATACATAAACATATACATGAAAAAATTTATTTATAAAAAATCAGAAAAAAGTCAAGAATTAAGTAGTTGCTAAGTATGTTTATGTTCAACATTTTTTACATCCAACAACTAATTTATAAATATTTAACAAGTCTATTAGTAATACCTTAAACATTAGGTTTTTACAAACAAAAAAAAAACTGGCATAATCATTTTAGAACTAGAACGACGCTTTTGGCTTTATTCTTGGCGTTTTATTCAACTACAAATAACATACAAAGCAATTTGTTCATTATACTAAGCCTAGCAAAAACCTCTATACGTAATACATGGTTAATTAATCGTCAGACCCATAACCCATAATCAATACAAATCAGATAAATCATTAGGTCAGAGCGATACCAAAACAAATGATGAATTATTCATTCGAATTCTGAACACTAAATATGTAACCATGGTAACATTTAATTTAATATTTTCTACTTACGTACATAAATGTTATATCTATAATAGATTAGCAGATAGACAACAATCTTGAATAATCATCAATACAAATTTCAAATAAATTTCATTTATTGAACTGAAAAAAAATTATCACATATTTAATTTTTTGTTGTTCACATATTGCTCTTCAATCAATTATTTTGGATTTCAACAGATTTCAGAAGAACAACAAGATAAGTACACAATAAGTAATAAATGGTATGGCCTACAATTATTGGTCGTGTCAATAACACCAATCAAAGCGCTCAAAGACCGACGCCAAACATGACGTTGAGTCGCCGTCAACTTAAGCTTGGGAATTTATGATTGCCTCAGTGTTCCAAGAAACTTTAACGAAGCACAAAGCGCGAGTTGTAAGATACGAGGAGAAATATAAAAGTCGACACTAAAATATAAAATATTCTCTGCTTTTGCTGATTTTTGGAATGCACCATAACAATTTGCAAACCTATTGCCAGGTAATGTGAAATTACACTTGAATTGTTTCAAGTTCATTCAATTAAATCGTTCCCCTTCCATATGTCAACTCATAAGCAAAAGCCTTTCGAGTACTATTCAACGGTCTTTGGTTTTTTTGATTACTTGTGTGCATCTTTTGTCATCGCCTTTTATTTATATTTGTCTGCTGTCATACCTTAGCTTAGAAACTGCGCATGGCTTTTATAATTTAGCCAAACAAGTTGCTATTTACCTTTGTCTGCTATGCATAAAACATGCGATTAAAGCTTAAGTTCTTTTCAATATTCAATATTATTAGAGAATATATTTCATATATTTTTATGATTTTAATGAGACAGACTAAACGATAAGTGGACTAAAAGGTATCTCAAAGTTCATCAGTTTGACATGCTATTGTTGATTATGTTGTGGCAACTGTTATTGTTATTGTTATTAGTTTTAAGGCATTTTCTGATTTTTATTGCCGAGCTGTTTACGCTTTTTTTGTTTGTGTGCGCTGCTCACGTCTTCATTTTTTAACGGCATTTGGTGTTAGACACGTGATTTACGAGCATCAGACAAATTATAGTGCTAAGACTCAATCCCAAACCCGACTCGAGCGCGTACTCGGACATTGCCCACTTGACACTGAGTGGGCGTAAATGTCGAACAATAGCAAAGAGAATTGTTGCCACCTTTTAAAATGGGAATTGAAGTTGCTTTGAGTTGGAGTTCGGTAATTTATTTGTTGTAGGTGTTGTTGTTGCTAATATTGTTGATGGGCTTGTGACTGTTTTTCTGTGTTTATAATTTTAATGGAATCAGATTGCTGCGTGCGAATGTTGCTCAGTAACTTGACGTGACGTTGTTGCGGTGGTGACCAGTGGTAAATTGTTAACATCTAAACGATTAGTCCGCACTCTTTGCTCGGCCTTGACAAGGTCGTTGGATGGCTACTTATTTGGTTGTCCGATTAGAGTATAGTAATTAATTTTTATTTATTTTCTCACTTATTGTGGTACACTTTTTACGACCCAAACTTGACTATAAATAACATTTTTTTGTATTTCGAGCAAACACAATCGCAGACCATGCATTTCAATGGCAATTGTAGCACGATTGCACACAAATTTTTTGTATGTTTATTGAACTGTTGAGGACTCATACAAATTTTGTTTGTACATGTATCCAATATGATGCCATTGCATTTGTTAGTCCGTGTTGGATGCATAGTTTATTTTGCCAATTAACATGTGCAAAGTGCATGTAAATATTGAAGAGTGCTAGTTAAACATAATGAGCAGAACTTTGAAGGTAATTCTAGCGATTTTCAAAATATGAATGCTTCTATTTATTCCATGCTAAGACCTTATTAAGTCTGTCTATAATGATGTCACTTAACTGAAAGCAATTTAGAACTTTGGACTTAGTCGCAGCCTCTTTGTAAATAGGGAAATTGAATTGAAATTCATTGTTTAAATAAATCTTGGAATTCTCAGTCTCCCAAATCAATTTGACATTGTCATCGTTTGACTCATCTAAAAACACTTCCTTCAATAAATTAATCAAAGTCTTTTTTTTTCCGGTGAACTTACAAATTTTACTACATTTGATTTGAACTTTATTTAAATTAAATAAAATTGGTCTTTTTTTTATCAGATAAAATGGTGCTTTAGTTTGTCATTTATCATTTATTTTAATTTGGTTTTTGTGAAACGCCGCACTGTTTTTTATTATATCTATTTTTTAAATTTATATTCCGTTGCTATTTTTGTCTCGTGCTCACAAGTGTCAAATCGCAAAATGCTTAATCATCGCCTGTTATGAGTATATTATTGAGTAGACTATCACTTTTTTCAGACATTATCGAATGATCGGTGATCAGAAACATTCGTTTTTAATTGTCTAGCGCTTTTAAAACGAAAATTAGCAACGTTTTGTCTCAGCTCTTTTGGAACTTTTATCAATTAGGACTATGAACTATGATCAGTCAAGTTGTGAGCTCGAAAACGAGTATGTGCACTCGTTTCAAATCCAAACATCAGCCAATTTGACAGTTTGCAAGTCATGCGAAATGAATATGCATAAAATCTGTGCAAATACCAGTTATGGAAGTCTAAACAAAGGCAGAGCAGCCAGCAGTGGAGGCAAAATGCAATTTGTTTGGATTTTTAGCAATAAATCCCATAGGAAAACGAGAGACAAAAAAAAAATCAGCAGAGATCGAAAATAAAATTTAACAAAAATGTTGCGGCGCCGGTACTGAAGGTCAAATGCGCCAAAATGGTGATTATGAAAGTGGCAACAAAAACAGCTTAAAATTCGAAATCAAATGAAGAGTATCTTTACTGCCGTTGATGTTGTTGTTGTTGCTGTTGTTGTTTTATGGCTCTCTATGTGGCCATTTATGAATTGGGCCTTAATGTGGCTCGTATGCAAATTATAACGTCAGAGCTACAAAATTTGTAATCGTTGTAACATGAAGTCATCACTAAGCGCCTAGATACAAGCAATCAAATAAAAGATACGCAGCGAGACAAAGTATCTTTAAGATTGATGTAAAGCGCAGCGTTGCATGACATTGAACTTGAACAATCATCGACAACAAGATAAATAAATAATCGCACAATGCATGGCGGAAGCAACCAGAGATCATAGTTTTATTTGTTCGCATCTATTTGTTAATCGAACAGCACTAAATTTTGGATTAACACATGCTTGACATATGAGTAACATTATGGTGGGCATAAAACGGGTGCTAATTGAATTTCCGACCCAAAATATTTATGCCAAAATGTTCGATTGTGACTAAACCCAGCACACTTTGCCGCCTGGCGAATCGGGGCAAAAACAAGATGCCGAAAATAGTTTTACACAAAAAAATGTAAATAAACTCGCTGCGAAATTTGCAAGTTCAGATGATGAACTTGAAATGAAACAATCGCGCTTCGCGCCAAAGCCTGCTTAACAGTTTATCTGCTTCGTATCTCTGGACCAAGGTCCGAGCTGCGACGTCTGGCGTCTGCGCTTGGGGCTGCGTGTTGTCCCAAACGTAGCGCCAAAAGCTGACCGACTTAACCGGCAGCTACCTGTCTTGACTTGTCCGGCATAGGCTTCAACGTTGCATGCGTCGCCAGCCGCGTTTCATTTGGCGAGTGGACAGCAACGTGCGCGCATGCGCAGTAGCCAAAATCGAGTTTCGAATATAAAAAAACTGCAAAGTATCTCACACATATAAGTAGATACATAAAGATCTATCGAAGGAGAGCAGCACGTAACTTGCGTAAGTGCATTCTAACTGCAGGCGGATAAACGTGTTTCGAATTTCCAAAAGCTACTTAAAATAGTCCAACATATATGAGACACATCTAGTGTGTTTTTTGTGGCATTTGACGTGATTTGCGATCGTTGCAAAAGTAATTAAATAAAAAAATAAAAGATTTTAGAACTGTGTGCAAAAAAGTCAACAAGATGTGTTAATTGGTTTGCTGTGTGAAATGTCGATAATTGCATTGCACAATAGTGGAATAAGTGATGCCTCAAACATTGTTTCATGTCTGAATATAACAAAATAAAATAGTAGTAAAATAAAAGCTATCTACAGATTTGAATCTTCAATTTATTAAATACTAATTCTTGTAAGATCTGATAACATTGCCCCAAGCAATTTCAACTGTAATTTCAATCGCTGATAACTCGAAACCCTTTAGACATTCGTCGCGCCAGCTATTAAAACTTTGCTAATTGGACACAGTTAATAAACTTAAATGTCTGCCGTGGCATAAACTCAATTAGGGCAACTGGCAAGTGGCTGCTATCGCTGATTGAAAAATGTCCGTAATAAATAACAATAAATAACAAATTTTACTAAAAATTATATTTTTTATGTCAGCCACTTGCTACAAATGACGTACTGTTGTTCGTCTGTAGGCCAGACAGAAGAGAAGAACATTAACGAGCTCATTGCCCTTCGGTCGCTAATAACCCTTGAAACCCTTGACGTAGGTCAGTTCTGTGCGGGAGACCGTTGACCGGTTATTGATGTGCTTCTCAACAAATTGTTGTGACAAAAGAAGTTAACCTGGCCCAGAGACAATTTCGATGTGTATTACTCGGTCTCTCGATTATGTGTGTGTGTGTGCGTGTCGAAAGCATATTGAAGGCTGTGCACGTAAAAGAACTTAAGTACAGACAATAGCTGAAGATGTATCTGTATCTTTATATTGTTACTTGTCGTATCTGTATCTCGAAACCAGTTGCCTTGTTGTCTGCCATCGTATTGGGGTTAATTGAAAACCTTCTTTTTTCACTTTGTTTCGCTATTTATTGCTCGTGCAATTTTTTTTGCCTCTAATGGACTTAAATGTTAAAAATTCCCAAAAACCAAACAAAAATTTCGAACATTTAATTTGCATATAAAGCAATTTATTTTTTTTCTTTGGAAACGCAGCACACCCACCACTTTAAGCAATTTCATTTAGTTTATGACGCTCTCCGCAAATGTGGCACAACAATTGTGTCGATAGGTTAGACAATTTATTTGAGAAGTTGAAATTGGATCTGAAAAAGTATATCAAATTTAAACTACCTTTACATATTGAATTCCAATGAATTTGTAATTTTTAATTACAACTGCAAGGGTATAAATTAGTCGCTTTATGTTTATATTGCGCCTTTTATCGGCTTTTATAAATTTTGTTTATATTTCTTATATTGATTTTGACTGTGTGTGTGTGCCTTTTATGAACATCCTCGTGTATTTTATGGGTCAACGTCAACGGGTAAATATTTTTGCTTGGATTGCGCTCGAATTATTTTTGCGAATTTTGCTTTGGTAACTTCTTCAATGTTTCTGTTTTGATCACGAACCGATTAACGATCTTTCGTCTGCACAAATGTTTTGTTATTGTTTTTCTTTCGTTTTCGCCTTTTGCAAATATATTATTATTTTTATTGGCGATATTGACGATGTAACCTGAAACTTGTTGAACTTGAGCTAAAAATGAAAATCAATACCATGATATCAGTTGTGATAGCCAACGGGGTGTGAAATCTGTTTTGGTCAGAACTAAAATGCAACAAGCAAACAAAAAAAAAGTGAAATCCAAGGTCAATGCAATTTGCAAGCTATTGTTAATATGCAACTAGAACGTTTCAGCAATTAACATTCGTTTGCGTATACTTAATATGTCTATGCTTCTTACAGAAATAGATTCAAGCAACTAATAAAGATGCGATTAGCGTACATTTTGATATTCTGGATGTGCTACGGGAGCAGTCACAGCCAGATGTTGGTCGATTTGGTGAGAGATTTCGAGACCACATTGTTCAACACTCGCATACCGGACACCAACGACTTTCTGCCCGAGTATGACTTCATAATTGTGGGCGCCGGTTCGGCGGGCTGTGTGCTGGCCAATCGATTGAGCGAGATTAAAACGGCACGAGTGCTGCTGCTGGAGGCGGGCGATCAGGAGACGTTCATCAGTGATGTGCCCCTAACGGCCGCATTGACGCAAACGACACGCTACAATTGGGGCTATAAGGCGGAGGCAACGCCCAATGCCTGTCAGGGACTGCGTAATGGTGTCTGCAATTGGCCCAAGGGACGTGGCGTTGGTGGCACAAGTCTCATCAATTTTATGCTCTACACACGTGGTCATCGACAGGACTACGATGGTTGGGCAGCTGCGAACAACACGGGTTGGTCTTATGCCGAGGTGCTGCCGTATTTCAAGAAGTCGGAACGCATTGGCATCAGCGATCTGTATAAGTCACCGTATCATGGCCGCAATGGGCCACTCGATGTGCAGTACACGGATTACAAATCGCGACAGCTGAAGGCTTTCCTCAAGGCCAGTCGAGAGATGGGCTACGACATCACCGACACCAATGGCGGGCAGTTGATGGGCTTCTCGCGCGCTCAGGCCACCATCCGACAAGGCAGACGTTGCAGCACTAGCAAGGCATTCATACAGCCGGTGCTGCAACGGCGCAATCTGCACATATCCATGAAGAGTTGGGTCACCAAGCTGCTCATCGATCCCAACACCAAGGTGGCAATTGGCGTCGAGTTCACCAAGCAGCGACAACGCTTTGTAGTACGAGCCAGCAAGGAGGTCATTCTCTCTGCCGGTTCTATAGCCAGTCCACAGCTGCTGATGTTGTCGGGTGTGGGACCAAGTGCTCATCTTGCGGAGCATAATATTCCCGTGGTGCAGGATCTGCAAGTTGGCTACAATTTGCAGGATCACATTACCCTGAATGGTCTCGTGTTTATGGTCAATGATTCAACGGTGAATGATGCACGTCTGCTCAATCCCCAGGACATCATACGCTACTTATTTGCCGGTCAAGGACCTTACACCATTCCTGGCGGTGCTGAGGCATTCGCCTTTGTCCGCACGCCCAGTTCTAGCTTTGGTGAGTCTGTGATGGAACCTAGATACCAGTCAATCATATTGACAACTTCTTTATGTTTACTTAGCCTCGGATTATGCAGACATGGAGCTCGTCATGGGTGCTGGCTCCCTCAGCGGAGATCGCTTTGGCACACTGCGCGATTTGCTTGGCATCACAGATGAGTTTTATCAGAAAATGTATGGCGACTTGCAGCAGGAAGAAACGTTTGGCATGGTGCCGGTGCTGCTGCGACCCAAGAGCACTGGACGCATCTCGTTGCGTAGTCGTAATCCTTTCCACTGGCCACGCATGGAGCCCAATTTTATGCAGCATCCTGATGATGTGCGTGCCATGGTTGAGGGCATTGAAATGGTATGCAATTCGATTGCATTTTTGAGAGACATTCTTAATCTTATTTGCTTACAGATCTTGACGTTGGCACGTACGAAGTCTATGCAAAAGATCGGCACACGCTTTCATGCTCGACCCTTTCCGGGCTGTGATCATTTGAAATTTGCCAGCCAAGACTATTGGCGCTGTTGTCTGCGTCTTTATGGCTCCAGTTTGCAACATCAGTCGGGCACTTGCAAGATGGGGCCATCTACAGATGCCACAGCTGTCGTTGATCCTGAACTTAGGGTCCATGGCATTCAGCATCTGCGTGTGGTTGATGCTTCGATTATGCCACATGTGCCGGCTGGCCATACGAATGCAATTACCATCATGATTGCGGAGAAGGCTGCTGATATGATTAAGAATGCGTGGCGCATGAAGATTGCGCCACTGGACAAGTAGGCTTGGTCAGTTATTCTTAAGTAATTTATATTTATAGCGTACAAGTCATTAGTTTAAGTGGTTCAAAGTTGTTATATTGTGATAGGCCCTTAATATGCTATTATAATCGGCTATAATTGTTCAGTCGTATGTATGGATTATAATCAGATAAGTGTATTATCATTCTACATCGTATTTTAAGCTTGCCCCAAAAAGTATTGTCTGAATCGAAAATAATAAAAAATTCCCAGAAGTATAAATTCAATGATTTTTAAATATTTGAATAAGCGCGCCCATATGCAATGGTAGCCATGAAGGCACAGCGTAGCGTATATAGTTGTCCCTTTCGCTCTGATTACTGCGCAGGGCTGCTGGTTTGTAAGCCAGTTCCGAGTGTCATAGCATTGAGCTTGGAGTTGTGCACATTTCGCAGTTCTAATCGCGTACAATAGATGGCGCTTTATATCAAAATGAGAAATTCAAATAAGTTGTAGTAACGGATATAAGAACTGGTTTTATCCCGTAACATATGTAAGATATAATTTCTGGTGAATATAAAAGAGTAGGAGAATTTATTCTGCACATAATAAAAGAGTACCTGCTGTCATTGGCCAGATCCATGCGAATTTTTCCAAGTTTTCTATTGAAGTTTGAATAGTTTAATAGAAGCTGTAAAATCGTCTGTGGTATTTAGTAAATAAATTGAACAACTTATCTATTAAATAGTTACCACCGAAGTGTTAAATTTGTTTTCGTTTTTACGGTGCGTTCTTTGCGCAGACGCCCCAACTGTCAATTGCGGCTGCTGTTGCGTTGCTGCCGCCGTCGCTGCCGACGCAGACGTGGCTATAAGCAAAAGTACCGTTAGTTGAACTCAGTACTTTGGCGGCTTTCAAATGCGGCGCTTCGTTACGCCAATCGAAAGGTGAAAACGGAACGTAAGAGCGGCGTAAACTACGTGAAAGACGCAAGGAATACAAAAAGAAAACAACAAAAAGCTTAAGTATGTGAATTATAGCTAAAATTAACGAAAATCGAAGTGAAGTGAATGCCGGTTAAAGCAAAGCTAAATTCGAGTGAATAATAAATAATATAATAACATAAGTACAAGCACAGCTAATGCCGACACGTATCGTCTATGTGTGTGTGTGTGTGTTAATGTCAGTGAGTTGTGTGCGTGTGTCAAGAAATAGAACAACACAAAAAACTTTATTACATTTGTCGCCCGCCTCCACCTCCACCTCCAACTCCATCTCCTCCCCCACCCCTTTAGAGTGGGCGTTTGAACCAAGTAAAAGTAAAAGCAATTTTGTTTCAGTCTGTAACGTTATTGTTTTTGTTTTAGTGAAATTAACTATTTTTATGAAGCCATACACACAAAATACACACACTAAGGAGCACATTGCATGGCATATATAGAGTATATACTGTACATTGGAACACATCCAGACGGCTTTGCGTGCTTTTGTTGAGGATTTTTTTTATGGCTCTTGCTTGGTTGTAATTGCCGCTCAGGAAATGGCCAGCCCAAGGCCTTGTCTGGCAGCAGTCGCGCTTTTACAGGTTTTTTAACCCAGAATAACGTATGAGAATAAATGTAACCTACTTTGCCTCTCGGCCACGTGGCGTATGAGCAATATTTTAATTAAATGTTAAAACAACTGGCATAGAAAAAGCCGCAGTCACACTTACACATACACACACTCAACTTATAGTTAAGTTCAACTCAAAGAACTGAAGCACTCGCATTGGATTTCTTTTTTTGCATGAAATCCTCAAGTTTGTGTTTTTTTTTTTTGGCATCGTCAGCAAAACTTTGCAGAGACTCAGATCTGAATCGTTAAGTGCTCTTTGTACGCACCAGTAAGCGACGTCAAGTGGCTAAGATTAAAACGTGGCACATCAATTATATGATTTAATCGCCATTAACAAAAACGGAGACAAGTGAGTATCTTTTGTGTTGAAGACTATAAATCAAAGAGGGCTTTGAATAATGTGCTTAGTTTTCGCATTTCTCAATTATGCGAAAGCAAGAATATCGACTTAAATTTAGCAAAAGGAAAATTAAATTTCAATGAAACTGTTTTTCGAGTAATTGCAATCGTTAAATAAATGCATAATCTCTGGCAATTAACTTAACAATCCTTTGTAAAGTCGACTATCGATTTATTCTCAATAATAATTTAGTAGAATTTTCTTCAAAGAGTTTGCTATGATTGCAAAGTGTTGCAAATTTCCATTGAAATCAACTCATTTACAAGCAATTGGCGTTTAAATCTAAATGCTAATTTCGCATTCGCATATTTAAGCTTCATTTTGGGGCTGTCTGTTAAGCTGTCATGCTGTCTTGCTGTCATTCTGTCAACCTGTCCGGCTCTACCCGCTCCCGCTCACTTTTTGTGCCGCAGCCACAGAGCCACGTCCATTTGGCATATTTAATTATCTGGCAATTCATCAGTGAGTTTTGTGTGTAAATGTGTGTGTGTGTGTGTGTGTGCGAGCGTGTTTTGTCTTTAATTTGCAGCTCCCAGAGCTGAAATAATGGCACCCGCATAAAGGCTGGGTGAAAAGCAAACAAAAACGCACAGTTGCGATAATAATAAAAGAGTAATAAACAATAAAAAAAAAACAAAGAGAGAGAGGGAGAGTGAGAGAGGCAACAGCGGACTGAAAGGCACGAAGCATTACCAAGTGAGGCGGTAGTCGCATAAATGGAATGACAATGAAAGCAGACACAGTTGTTGCCTTTTGCCACACACATGTAAGCAAGGTGAAGCAAACACACACACACACACACAGCCTGCGGCTGCTACAGCAGCACCCCGAAAACCAAAAACAAAAACAGAGAACACAAAAAAAAAATATAAAAAAGGCCAAGGCAACTGAGGCGGTCACAAATGTCAGGCGCTCGCATTGCAACTACGCTAAGTAGTGGCTGAGTTTTGAAGCACGTCACATTACGTATACGCCCCGTATTATGTTAACCCCATGCCGCCTCGCATTCACACACATTGCGTATACGCAAAGTTGCCACAAGAATATTACCGACAGTCACGTAGCAAAGCAAATTCAGACTCGCTGTTTTAGTGTGTGTGCGTGACTTGCCGTGTGTTGTTGTTGTGTATGTGAGCGAGTCCCTTATCAGCCATCATAATAATTGTTGGGGCAATTCTCTGGCACTAAACTCACGCTATCCGCATGTAACATAAAAGTACGCACACACACACAAATGCACATACACGTACCCACACACACACACACACAGACACATACATAGATGCATGTATGCGGACCAGTAAACACGCAACCATTTGGTCAGCCAGTCACACTCATTGTGGCCGGTTGGAATGTTGCCCAAGGCGCTCGGTTCGGGGCATAATTACACACGCATTTGGTGGTCATAAAAAGAACATTTGTGCAGATGTATAATGCATAACTGTGAACACACAGTGCAAAAAGAACTGAAAACAAAAAGAAAAAACCCAATGAAAAAGCCAAAAGACATGCGGGCTAATGAAAGCTCAACAGTTATACAACCATCAAACGCATTTAATGTGTACGCTCAGTATCTTTAAATTATATTACCGGACATGGCCAGGCACATGCCTTCGCCTTTGCCTTTGCCATTGCTTTTTGCTGTCTGTTGCTTTTAGCATTTATTTATTATTAAAAGCCATTTTTAAAGTAGCTACTTCGAAAAATGGGCACTGAAATAAATATTGATCAAATCGTTGCGAAACCATTTTGAGTCCGTTGTTGCTTATCCTGTTGTGCAAATTATGACAAATGAATGTTACTTAAGCTCTGCAGCTTACATAACATTGAGCACTTGGTTTATGAGGTTCAGAGACCAAAGCAGACTCTTATGAGAATTGAGAGATATGCTTTGGAACAACCATGTGGTAATCAATAATGATTTATGTTGGAAAACATTTTCGTTAGTCATTTTGCATTTTACGCATAGCTTAGCTTTAAAATGAAATTATTTGCATGCCTTTTCCCAAAATGCCAATGCCAATGCCGATGTCGCTCTAGCTCTCGCTTTCGCTGTTGCTGTCTAGAAGTGAAGCTTGCTCAATGTAGTCCAGAGAGAAACTGGAAATCCCTTTTGGCAAATGTCGCCATTGCGTTATTTGCTGCTTCCCTTTTTATGCACACACACAAAACCGGAGAACGGTTACGTTTTATGCCAAAACCAAGCAAAAGCAACATCCTTTGACAGTCAACTGTCGGCTTGATTCTTGGCTTTCGCTTTTGCTTGGCTATTTGAGCAGGCAACGAGCCCCCTGGCGTCCAAGCAATATCAGAATGAACGCGAATTCATCGGAGAATTTCAGTTTAAATGTGGACAGGCCTTGAGGCCATTTGCTGGCAACTGGTTTAAAGCGTTGTAAAATCGTATGGCGAAAAGTCTTAAATTACATCAGACAACACAATATGGATTGAAAGAGGAGAATAACTTTGCAAAAGGCACTGAAAAATGATTATTACTTTTCATCCGGGCAATAAACAATTCCATTAAGCGAAAATGTCTGACTGCCAGAGAGAGAAAAAGAGACTGAGAGAAAGCCCACGCATTGCTCAAACTTGCCAATCAAATTGCAACGCCTGCCATGATATATGACAAGTAAACACGATCCATGTCACTGTGATACCCCCGATGCCAGCGTAGGCAGGGTCGGGGGCTATGAAAACAAACGGCACAGCAGTAGCTATAACATTTGCAAAGGGCAAAATCAAATATGTATAAAGCAAACACGCTGCAGGCCTTGAGCGGACCATTGACCATGTGGAAGCTTATAGTTGGGGTCACTCAGTCATTCCACTCATGAATATGTTTTCATGACGATTGCCATAACTTTAATACCTCAACTGATTTCAATTTTACTGTCAATAATTCCTGCAAACTCTCTGCATAGCTCACCATCGCTCCTACTATATATTTATATTCATTATTCATTGGCAAATTGAATGCCCAATGCAATTTGAAACATGCAAATCACTCGGCATATTGGTCGTATGCTTGATATTTTGCCACATTGGCCACAATTGCTTGCATTAATTATACGCCTAGTGATTCTGACCATATTGTCTATTTGGTTTTGTTCACCATGCATGTTATGCAGGCGTGCTTGAGGATGTGTGGTAAGCTAGCAAAACCTCTTCAATGAACTCAATGTATATATGTTGACCTCTTGGCATTTTGCCATCTCTGCTATAATTGAGGTAAATGCCACTCACAGGTTATTTCACTTAGATGCCATTAGACGGATCGAATGTTCTCCCAATGTTTTCACCTTTGCAAGCAGAAGGAAAGGCAACAAATTGTAATTAAATTGCAAAAGCTGCTTGCCTCTTTAGCTTGTTGGTCCCCTCTCGATTCTATTTGCAAATTAGCCACAAAGCAGACTAACGGGCTGACTGTCTGCCATTTGGCAGGAAGCAGCATTCAACGCCAGTGTTGACGGAAACGGAAGTCAGCCATTCCACACCTTTCCCTTTGTCTCGTTTTCTACGTTCGCTTTTGCCTTTACTGTTGCTATTGCTTTTTCTTCATTCTTCCATTCTTTGACCAAATGACGTTACCTTTTCTGCACTGTATTGTATTGTTGTATTCCTGTCTGTGGCTCATAAATATATAAAATGCTGTGATGTTGTTGTGCTGTGGCTGTCCCTCGCATCCTGGCAACAGTCAACTCAGCAGACGTCCATTGTCATTGTCCTCTTTTAACGACTGTCAATGTGCTTGTTAGTTGCAGCCTCAGTGGAGCCTTGTCCTCATTGTGTATGGAGCAGGACTTATTTAATTTCGTGGCTACCTTTATGGTCAACAACTGGGCTGTCGAGTCAACGCTTATGACTAGGCAAAATGAGAGTTTGCCTCATTTCCTGCACAATCTCACAGCCATGCTGAAGAAGGCAACTCAATTAGATGCTTTCTTCCACTTTTGTTCGTCTCAACATCTGAAATCTTTAATGCTGTTAGATTTCCTTTTCTTCTTTTGCTTTGTTTGGGCGTGGCTAATCTGGTTTATGTGGGAGGCTCTTGGACTGCCCCGTGGCGCGCATTAAAAATGAAAAATGACAAAGCGCTCGAAACCAAAAGTCAGCCAAAGAAACCTCTTCCCGAATTTCCTTAACAACGAAGCTGATTCAATGGTAGGCCATTAATTTCTTAATCTGCTTGTAAATGATGGCAGATGGAGGGAGAAGATTCTGGACTTAATGCCAAGCACGAGGCTATATATTTCATGCGGATTCTAATTGCGGGTGCTCATTAGGTTCAGGGTCAGCGTAGGTAAATGCCTCCTACAAGTAAAGTGTGTCAGGTTGTTACGCTACGAAAGGGAAACGCCATTAAATGGATTTGTAAGTTGCCAAAGGATTTCAAGTACTCGTTTCTTTAAAACTATTGCAGACGACAAGGAATTTTACTTGTCTGCTGAGCAAGCCAAATGATTTATTATGATTTCAGCTTTGACAATGATAATCTGCACATAAGAAGGCTTGGGCAAGAATTCGTTCTGGCTGTCCTCTGCAGTCGGTAAGGCTTTGGCCTCTGTTTGAGTCCCATGATTAAGCACACTGCAAATTCAATATTATCGGCCAACTCGTCACTAACACCGCCCCAATCCCTCCTTCGATGAGCTGACAAGGGTTCAGAGAAGTGTCAGAGGCGACAAAAAAGCCAATCCAAGGGCAGGCAAGCAAATTCAGGCCCAAAGTTTAGACAAAGGTCTTCCTCCTCTAACTCCTAACTTATCTCTCCCGCCTTTTCCTCATGCCATTTTAACAGCCGCGTGTGTCATTGTGCCTTAATGGCCTGGAAGTAAATGCCACAGAGCGTCGTCCATTTTGTTGTTCAGCTTTGAATTTCAATCAAAGTTAACAAAGTTTTTGTCTTCTCTTTTTCTGTTTACACTTTTTATATTGTACTTGGCCATTCGACTGGCTGAATTTCAATTTCTGTCAAATTAACTTTATATAAATTAAACCTAAACATAACCGAAAAGAACAGCTATTCATTGCTTAATGGAAACTGCTTCTGGAAATGACCGATTATTAAATTAGCTTTTTCTTTTGTCTTTTTGTCTAGAAAAGTTTCGGATTCTCTTCGAAACTTTCGCCAAATTGGCAAATGACATTGTTATTTAATTTCCATCAGTTTTCCGTTTTCCAATTTGGGGAGCATTTTTTTAAGCTCCCTCTTTTATTTGCCGTTCAGGTTATATGTATCTCCCCAGTGAGGGTTAAATTCGCTTCGCACTTGTGTGTGAAATGCATTTGCATAACTGCAACGTACGAAATAACTTTTATTGTCGCTGGCAAATGGCGAAAATCATATTCGCAATTTGCAGTTAGCTTTTGCATATGTATGAGTGGATGTGTGAGTGTGTTACGACATGAGTTAAAAGCTGCTCTGTCAGTTATTTAGTTATTCGCTCGCATAATTTCATTAAAAATAGTGCAACGCTTGTTTAATTACTTTTCATATTCATTTTATCACAAAGTCAACAAAAAACTAATAAATATGCAAACGAAATTCAGTTGCATGAATTTGATTTAATTGTGACTACAAATTTACTACAGATAATATTCCCTCTTAAAATTAGATTAGTTCTAGTATCTACTAATCGACTGCTCCCAAATTTCATTTCCTACTCATAAATAGGTTCTTCGTGTGCTCGCTTTGAAAGCCAATTAACTGCGTCCTGTTTACTATTCACTCCTAACCTATTCTGTTCTCTGTTGTCTACACTATTTATGGGCCATGCTCTGTGGGCTTTTAACGGAAAACGTTTAATGGACGCACACTCCAAAAATGTTGGAAGCTCACGCAAGCAACCTCTTCCTGAGAATCGTTCACCCAACTGGCATGAGACTTATGTCAGTGTCAAGTTAAAATGGGAATGAGAAAGGGAGGATGTTTATGGATCGGCTTATTGCCATGCTTACCATTAGTTAAGCACTTAAGCCAATTTTTTCAATGATTGTGGCCTTCGCAATTGGCTCTCGAACTGTCAGCTGACAGTTTGAATGTTCCATTATAGTATGATTGTACAACTGAAGAGAAGCCCTTAAAAGAGCATTTAATCTCCATTCATTGCGATATTTCTGCGGGTGTTAAATCGAATGCAGGTGACAGACAGACCCATGCAAAACAACAGCCAAAAACCACAAATGCACCACTGCAGAACACTTGGGTTGTATTTGTGGTCGCCCTGAGGCACGCACTTGCCATGGGCCTGTCTATCTGTCTGTCTCTATGGGTGCCTACTGTGGCCATAAATCAACAATGCGACATGTGGATTGTTGGCAATTTCACGCTGCAACCTCAAAACATTCCAATTACGAACAATCCGCGCACACTGCGATAATCAAATTTTGGTGCAGGCTGCTCTAATTGCTGTGGCATATGATGGAGGCGCAGTTCCAATATTCCATTACATGATTGTTATTTAGGAAAGAACTTACACGTGTTTTTTAATGGAATGTATTATAAGTTGTCATAAAACTTGTTATAATTCCATTTAAAGCTCTTCTTTAGCTTAAGCTGTAATGCAAATGGATGGAAAATGCATTGAACCTTGGCCATCTTGTGGCTTAAGCAGAGCAACGGTCATTTGCACTTTAGAGACGCTTAAGACTCCTGCTCTGATCCTGATCCAGTGCCACTCAAATGGAAGGAGACAAGATAAGAAAGGCTAAGACTGCACTCAACAGTTGCTGGGTGGAAAAGCAGCTTAAGAAATTTCCCTGCTTCTGCCTCAACTGCATGCAAAGCAGCTTTCCCCCTTTTCTCTTGACGCCTTTTCTCCCCTTTTCCATCCTGCTAAGTGCACTCCAAAAATGGCAGCTGCTGGCTGAGCTAATTAAGAACTTAATGATGTGGCAAACTGGCTGCAAAGGGCTGCACGTTCTGCCACCTAATCTTCCTATATTGACACCAATATGTAGCATTGTGAGTGTATTAGTCGCAGTTGTGTGTGTGTGTGTGTGAGTCAGCTGTCCGTCTGGTTGTTGGGCTGTGCCCGATGACACTCGACCGCAATTGGACAACCACAAAAGCAAGACCCTCCTCTTCTCTGCCTGATAGCTGAGTGCTGAATGTGTTTGCCACTCAATAAGTGGCACTCGGTGCCATCTAGTGGATGGCTCGACTAGAATTCTCGTCTCTTTTCGTTCATTCTCCCTGCTCACACGGTTCAGTGGCCAAACGAGGTTGCTCACTTGCTGTTGGCTGAACTACAAAGAGACTTCTTCATAAGAAAATTCATTCTGATGATGTCAATTCCATGACAGCAAAGCAAAACAAAGGTGATTCAGTCAGCGAGGTAAATGAAAAGTTGACCAATGTTTAGGTATTCTTTTCTTCTGTGGTTATCCTGTTGCTTCAGTTCGTTGGCTCTGTAAATTAATGAATTGGCTTCACTTTACAGTTTTATCGCGTTGCTAACGCCAAAAATGGGCAAAGTTGGGAGAAAGAGGGAGGAGGACGTGACTGGCACGTAAAAGATGTCCTAAATGAATTGCTCTACTTCAGGTTTCATTTACAAACTCCCAGCTGTGGTTCTCAACTAATTGACATAATACACAATAATATATAGGGAGGGTCTAAGGATAGCAAGGGGCTTCTTTCTAATTAATTAAATTATGGTTGCAAATACATACTTTTGTTGTTCTTCGGTTGCTCTCATTTTTACGTGGAATTTTAAGAGGGTTTTTTTAACTTGAAGTGTGTGAGTGCCATAGAAGAAGAGGAAAGCAATCCTTACTACACTATCTAACGGCTTAAGGAATTGACATAGAATTAAATATTAAAGAATCTCAAAGGAAAAACATAAAAAAGAAAGAAAATTAATTTAACTAATAAAAAGCATATTAAGTACTTTAATTAGGTTTAAATAATTGAATTTATAATATGAAATAAAATGAAGTACGTTTATTGAGTTTAATCTGTTTAATCTGATTTCTTTGACAAGGTGCGTGCCACATAACTTGATAAAGCACAACAAGGACAATAGGGGCAAATGTCATTTGCAAGTTTCGTAGCAATCTAAATTTTTAAGCAATTCCATGAATAACAAAACAGCAATCAGCCCATTCATACAGGGTGCCATGCCCAGAAGGAAAGTTATCTATTACATTGTATAGTCAGCTCACTCACAGCTTCTAAAGTTCTCCAAGGAAAACTCAATTTAAAGTTGAGTTCCAGTCACATGACTCATTGACAGATTGAGGAACTGAGCAGCTGCAGCTACAATATGAAGTTCGAGTTGCTTATACATATATGTATGTGTATGTGACTGAGGGTCGTATAAAGGTGAGAAACGAAGTGGGCGAGTGGCCCAAGGGGAAGGTGTCTCCTCTTATTTGTTGCCTTGAGCAAAGCTGAAACTCAAATGAAAATGAAAAGTTTTCCCTGGCAGAGCTGCTAAGGTGAATACCAAGATGGATAATACATGTTTATACAAGGCACACACACACATACACACGCACTCTCATATATACATATATAGTATAGCTTAGAAGGAGTATTGTATGCACACAAAAGAAGAGGCTAACCGAGAAGGCAATTAATTTGATGTAGTCACCTCATCAGGGACCACACAAGGACTCACAGGGAATGCGAAATGGCGACATGAAAACTTAAGCTAATTAAAGCGCTTATCAAAAATGTTTCCATTGTGTGTGTGTGTTTGCGTGAGAAAATTAAAATTTCACACAGAATTTTAGGAAATTATGTTCAAGCACTTAAGTGCGTGTTAAAGGCTCAACAAAAGGTGGTCCTCGATGAGGATTCGTTTCTGTAAGCGTGTTCTTGTTGATGCTTATCCTTCTGTCTCCTGTTTTTACCACACTTACCAAACAAGTATTTAAACATTATGCGAATCGCAGCTTCAGCTTCCCATCATGATTCTGTCACTTATCTGTCATGCTTAGAAGGAGTTTTGTCTTTGGCCTGTCGAGCGTTGGATTTGCTCATCTAATTAAGTTAATCGTCTCACGTACACTTCACAGCATACTTTAAAATTACTGAGAGGCGTTGGAAGTGGAAGTGTTATAATTCTATATTTGACAGATAGTTTCATGAGCGAGGAAACTAAATGAAAGACAGAAATGGAAAACAATACCTTTAAAGGGTTCATTCGACATTCATTCTACATGACCTAGTTGAATGCATAGCAAATGGAAACCAGGTTGCAACGTGAAGGATTCTTGCATCAATATTCTCGTTGCACAACATGAATTTCAATATGAGAACCCAGTTTTGCATTGTGCTGCCTGAGACTTTTAGCTGCATGAATTCCCATAAGTCACACAGGCTAGAAAATATTTTCAATTTATGTTCAGGCTGTAAATTTAAGCAGCGCTTTTCAGTTTGCTTTAGCCGCAATGTTGCACAAGCCCGATGAACTGGAAAGCGGCTGCTCATTTCCAGAATTTGTTGCTCATACCGCACAACAGTGTTTGGTATTGAGGGTAATATATAGGGAACATTCCTCTCTCATCTACTTTTTAAGCAATGGATAAGAAGTATGCAAATGTCCAACAATATATTCTTAATGTGCAATTTATATATTCTTAATTGAATGTCTGAGCAACAGAAAGCATATTCCGAAAAAATGCTTTAAGTGTAGAGTCAATTAAATTCTTAATTCGAATCAACAACCTGCCGTTTCATACGTGACGTATACTTAATGTCGTCTGTCCACAATCAATCATTTCATTCAAGATGTTGCAACGAAGAACGACTCTGACAGTCGTTCGTCTCGAGGCGCACTGCGTCAATAATTTCTCATTATTTTTTCAGGAAGCTGATTTACAGCATTTGGAGAAGTAGCAAAAGGAAATGCATGAAATGCTGGCTGTCAGTTGGCATTATCCCTGTCTGTGGCCTGCTTTAAAGCTGTCTGCTTCGGGCTCTGTTTATATCTGTTTGCACGTTCTTATTGGCACATGGCCCTGGCTCCAGTTGGCCAAGGGACTCTCACTGCTGCTCATCAAATAAAGTGCATTTTGTCGTTATGCAGCAAACAAGCTGCAACTAACTAAAAACAATGGCGAAGAGAAAGCAAACTACAACAGTTCATTTTTATAGTTGGAAGTTGCTTTGCTCATAGTTTATTTTGTGTGCTGCATTTTTGTATTGGCAACTTTTCGCTGAACTGAATGCTTCTTTTAATTTCAAGCTGCAAAGCGTTCCATACCAATTCTTACTCATTTCTCTCCAAATACTTTTACTTGCGAGTATCTACAATGAGGGCGAAGCACCGCAAAGTATGCAATGCAGAAAGAAACTGTTAAGAGTTGTAAACTCCATGCTGAACTTTAAGTTCTTTAGAAGAAGTGAGTAGAGGCAACACACCAGAGAACAACTAAATGGAAAGCGTCTTTTGCCTAGCCAATACTCGTAGTGAAAACTTTTGCCTTTTCTTTGCTTATTTGGCACATACAAGCAACAACGTTTACTCCTATTTTTGTGCAACTTTGTTGAGAAAAAGAGAAACACGAGGACGGAGAAAGTTTCTGTGCCTTTGTGCAAATATTTTGCACGGAAATTGCATTTGCGGTGCCGCTTGCAACAATTACAACAACAATGATGAGGTTGATGACGATGGCGTGATAATTAAAATTGTGCAAAATGTCAGAGTGAAGAGAAGAGAGAAGGGAGAGAGGGGTAAGTTGTACGTATAATAGAGACGCGAATGCAATGCGGCGTGTTAAATGTGGCAAGCACAACGGGGAGCTGTGCCAAATTGCAATGAATGAGTAATGAAAGGCAACTAGTAAAGAGAACAAAGAGGCGTAGAGGGACGAGGAAAAAATTCAACAAACATGCCAGAAATTTGTATAAACTCGAGTGGATTGATTAATGATGGAATAGTCGAAATAGTCATTGGAGTGAACTGGTATTCCAATTGCAATGTTCATTCGGCAAAATAAATCCAAATTTACTCAGCAAAGTAAAACAAGTTAAAAGAAATCCAACCCACAATCCTGACTGCAGTTGCTAAAATATCTTTGCAGAGCTCTTAATATCCTGTCATTTGCATAAAACGTAACAAAATGAAAGTGAATTCTAAGCAGAACGAGTAAAGTCGCCCGCTTAAGTAATTCAGAATAACAAGGACAACAACTGCGGGAACACTAAACGGACAATTCAATTTGTCTTAGTGGCAAATGCAGAAATAATTAAGGCGCACTTGGCACGAATAATGAACTCGATAAAGTTTTACCAGCTAAATAAAATATGGAAGAAACGCCATGAAATTATAAAATGCTGCAAGAAGAAGAAAAAGTTGTTGCAGGTTTAACTGAAAGTTTTACTCAAGAAGATGAAGAAGGAATCCAAGTCAAAGTTTTTCAATAAGCGGCAATGCCAAAAACAAGGCTCAACATGTGTTCCAGCTCCATCAGGAGGGGAAAACTACACAACTGTGAAAATGCTTTGAGGCAAGTGAAAGTTAAATGGAATACAGAGAAAAGTGGCAAGCGAGAAAAGTGGCAGGCACGAAAAATATGGAACCCAAGGCCAGAGGGCATTATAATTTATGATAAGCCAATAAAAATAATTGAAATACATTAAAGGCAGGCAGCATAACAGCATAACAACGCAGCAGCGAGGCAGCCACACATCAACTCCTCAATGTGTACAACGAACTCACAACTTGCCATTCGTAGCTGCTTCATCGATTGCTTTTGGCGGAGGGAGAAATGTATCGAAATGAAGGCACGAGAATACTAAAGTAATGGCACGCAATAAAAGGCGAGGAATAAAAAATGACACGGGAATGTCAAAGTTGATTCGCAGACGGAGGCCTCAAGGCATTGTGATTGTGATTGTGGCTGCTGTTGTGTGTCGTGAGAAAGGTTTGTAATAAATAAAACATTGCGGAAAGTAAAAACAGTCGAGTTCGACTGCTGCAAGGGGTTAATACGAGTGTTTCTGAAAATGAAGAATCAACTAAGTGATTGCTGGTTTATGATTTGTTCACTTTCCCTTGTTTGCCGCATATGCTAAGCTGGGATGGTAAAAGACTTTGATTTGCGTTTGGTTTCTTATGTATATGGCTTACCTTTGCTGTGTGTTGCGACTGATGCTGCGTATACGTGATTTGCGAACATGACAATAAAATGACACACGAAATTCACATTACTTTCTGTTGTTTGTGACATGCACAAATTACGGATATAATAACGTTTTTAATGTGTCGATTTAGAGTCCTATAAGAATACTTCTAAAGGAGGACAACTTATTTGAAGAGAAATTGTCTTTAAAGAAGATATAACCCTTATCTAAGCTCTGAAGAAAACTAAGTTTTGTTCAACATCTTGAGCTTCCTCATAAACTTTTCTTCAGCGACTTGTCGGGTATTTATCTTCTATGTAGTTTGAGGCAGCAACAACTCAACCATTTAAGCATCATCCTCCTGGCCACAAAAAGTTTTACGCGTTAAATTTCACAGCTTTGGCTTTATCTTTGGTTTGTTATGTTTCCTTTTCGGTTTAACTGGGTTATCTTGGCGAGTTGCCGTTGATTTTTACCGCTTGACAACGCTTCTTAATTTTATTTTACACGCATTTGAACTTAAAATTTTCAAATATTTAATAACGAGTAAATGCCGTGTAATGTTTATGAGACCTTTATAAATTTATGTGAATTTGCTATTGATTTATTTTAACAAAAGCCACGCATAATGTAATCTGCTATGCGATCAATTTGAAGCCGACTACAAAATATTTCTGCCACATCATCAAAAATGCATGAAATTAATAAATTTCATTAAATTTCAATTTGCTGGTCTTTTGTGGTTTTCAGAACATGACAACAACAACAACAATAGCGACCACAACAAAAAATGACAACAAAAACCTGCCGAGTTATTTTCATTATTATTTTTATTATGTGCCTGATTTACATAACAACAGTAAAAACAGTAAAAATGGCAGCGACAGCAACAACAAATGTTACAACACGGCAATATTTTCTTTTCATTATGTTAGATGGTAAGAGGAAAATGCGAAAAGCGTTAGCAAAGGGACAACAATAACGATAATCATAATGACACCAACAATGGCTCGCAACATCGTTAGCTGACACTTTGTCTGAAACCATGGGACGTATGATTGACACTCTTTCACGCGACTTCGCTGGTCAGTATCCTAGGGCAGAAATTATATACGTTTGAACAACTCGTTTGCCGTACACGAGTAGTTTGCATATTTCACCAAAACCACAACTTTTGATGGCTTTGCCAATCTGTTGGGTCATCACTGCGACTGCAGTTCAACTCACTAACTCCTGTCATAAAGGGGCCGCTGTGCCACCCCATTCCATCTGTAAAGGCAAAGGTGAGTCAGAAGTCACCTGGACAGAAGCTGCAATAAGAGCCTGACATTTTTAGCTGACTATGCGCTGTGGAGCGTGTCTCGTGTTCATCCCGGAGGGAGAAATACAACAACAACGACAGCAGGATGCGGTTTTATTTGCCAGCCAAAACAGCAGTTAGAAAATGTGGAGCGAGAGAAAGAGGATAAGGGAGTGCGACAGAACGAGGAGGACCAAATTGCAAGCATGTGTTGTGTGGCAAAAAGTTTGTGCCCGAGTTGGACTAAGTTTGATTAAAAGGCCACGCAAACATTCTACGGACTAAACTTGGTTCGTCTAAAATCGGAAATCGAATGAATTCCTTGGCAATGAAGTCGGGATATGAGCCTTAAAAATGACAATCAGATGGACTTAGAGTTGAAGAACAATTAGCTTAAAAGAAAAAGAATGAAATCACCATCCACAAACTTTGTGCAGAGTACAGTAAATTTCACAATTCACAATTTAAAGTTACCTTGTTACTTTCCAAAGCAAAGTTTTTTCAGTAAAAATATATAGAAAGTTGAGATCTTAATGGAAAATGTCTTGACCACAAGCCAACAAAAGCAAACCAGAAGCCAAACCCAAAGTCATTTGCTGATTAAAATATAATAAAAAGGCAAACAAACTGTGGCTAATTTATTTATTACGCTCTCATAAACTCAATGCAAAATAATCCTTTTATTTTGTACTTCGTTTGTTTGCTGCTAGCTGGTGGCGTTTTGCTTGTTTGCATGTTGCTGATTCGCTTAATGCGCCTCCCCGGCAAACTCACCCAAATTGGCTTTTAAAATATCACGTATACGCACCACATGCTGATAGCGGCATCTGAGGCTGACACATAAATCAAAACGCATAAATTTTATTATCCTCCTTTTTTATTATGCTTGTCTGAGGGAGCTTTAAGCGGGGTGTAGAGCAATGAACTCTCCAGCTGGGAAATGATTCCCCAGTGAGGATGAGAGATGAGAAAAATCGCATACTTGAAATGCTTTTAACAGCGCATTTTATTAACTCAGTTGAATTATGTGATTAGGCTGCGTATCCTACGAAGCTCTGAGTTGGTATTTTGAAATATTAATATGTGGAAATTCGCAAAATTATTAGGTGGAAATCAACAGATGCTAAGAATAATGTCAGTTGGGGAATTGCAGATCCCTGAATAAATTTGGCACAGCAGAGGAAGCTTCTCTCACCCAGCCAATTAGCAGCAACATCAGCCAAGTGAGCAATTTAATGAATTGATGGTCGAGTTCGCCTGCGGGATGCAACTTGCATTGACCAGGACACCATCGACCCCTGCGGATATGCAACACTTTTTGGGGGACGCAGAGGAAATGTTGCGGCTGTTGGCTCTCGGCTGCTTGTTTGTTGCCTGCTGTTGCATGTTGTCGGTTTCCCTTTTCCCGTTGGCACTTTATGCTGCTGGTGTAAATTTAATGCAATTTAAATTGAAAATTCCTGCTTTCATTTATTGAATACACACTCCACAAGGTACAGACAGAATTCAGTTGGGAAATTTCCCATTTGTCTGACAAGACATTCTTCTGCCAGTATCAGCAGCAGATGTTTCGAATTGTATCAAAGTTTAATTGAATAATGTGGAAGGGATGCAAGTATTGCTGAGTTGATAGTTTCCAAAGGACATCCTCCCCACTTGCTGTGCCAAAGTTATGAATGCATCCTGTTGTTGACAGGCTGAAATGTATATAGCAAACAGGCATAGCATAAGTCTCTATCCTCTGCTATACTTGACTCTTTACAGCGTTGTCATCACCACAACAGACACCTCCACACATTGGTAAATAACATTATGGATAATTCATTCGCTGTTCTCTGTTTGCTGTTTGTAATGTTTACCCTCCACAGATAAGCGCTTCTTACATCCCCGTTAATAATTTGCCAAATTATATTTACCAAGTCCTTCGCCTTGCTCGTCTAATGCATTATCCCAGAGGTGCCTGCAAAGAGAAAGCAAAGGAAAGCAAAGTCAAATACTTGTACAGCAAGGAGAATACGAGTCTCCCTTTTCGGGAAATGGAGGTAGCCCATAAAGATGTAGAATGTTTAAGAGGAAAACTGATTGTCGTGTGGTTTTTTGTTTGTATACTAAAAAATATTTTATGGAGGGTTCATAAACATCACACCAAGTGGGTCACAGGGTGGTCAGAGGAGAAACACAAACTGATGTCAGGTCACATTGGTTTTCTCTCTTTATTTGCTGATAATAAGAAGATACGCAAATTGCTTTGGGAATACGGGAGAAATAGGTCACTCTTCGAATGTAATTAAAAAATTGATAAAAACTTCGTGCACCTAATGACACTTTCACACCGTTTTCTTTATTTTATTTTCTTACTGAAATTGAATTTTTCTCCTGCTATTTGGGTACCACTGCTGTGTGTCTTGTTGCTAAATAAATATTTACCTGCGAATTTTTAATTTAGGTCTTTTTTGTGTGTGAACTGGGACCACATCAAACGCACACTTCATCACCTCCTTCCTTGGCAAATAAAACTAAGTAAAGGCGAACCCCGATTCAGGGAGAGGTTTCCTAAACCACTTAAGAGTCTGGTTTCTCATTTTACTGTTTACTTTTCGCCTTTTATTAATTTTCACATGACAAACGCAGACAAAAAAGTGCTTACATTAAATCCTTTCACCACCCAGAAAGATCTGTTGACATTTGCGGATTCAGCAGAGCCACCTTTAATATGAAAGTGCATTTGAACTGATTTTTAAAAAGTCTTTCCACTCAGTTATTCGTTTGCTTAAGTGCATTGTGGAAATCGGATTATGTGTTAATGGCTACAATGGCTGTTGATGCTGTGCCCCAATTTGAATGCAAATATACAACGCATCCCACTCAGAGTGAAAGGCAGGTTAGAGAGGTTCGTCAAGGTGAATTCATTGCCACGTAAACAGACTGAAAAGAAAATTCCAATAGCGCGGAAATTTGATTTCCTCAGGCTGGGGCACTCAACTGCGCCAAAGTTGGACAGCTTCCATTACCTTATGCCCCCATTACCCCTCAGTTGGCGTAAACAATCTGAAACAGCTACAATTTAATTGAGAATTAATGCCACATTTTCGCCAGCTGCTTTTCATATTAAGTAAAGAACTTTGCGGCCTCTCGTAAAGTAAATAATTAGTTGGCCATTGACTGAGTCAAGTTGAGGAAGCTTATTCTCCTCATAGTACTTTGGAGAGTTCACTCAGCATGAGTGGGCCTAATACTTAAAACATGAATTAGAAATGAATTTTCTATGCGTTACAAAATGCTCTTTAAATGAAACTTAGTCACAATATATATATAGGTATATAGATCTTTAATTTACTTTTTTTGTTTATAAAGTTCAGCAGAAAATATTCAAAATGTAAACAAAAATATAAACAGAAGGCGAGTCAAAAACAAAACATGTGCAAACGCAGGAAATCTACATTTACACAAGCTGCCAAATAAAACAACGAAGAAAAACGAATGAAAACATTAGCGTAGTAATAAAAACTCAGTTTTAAATAAATATTAAGTCAAAAAATTAATTTACTTAATTTCATGTCCGATTGTGCGACACTTTGTTTGAATGGCCAATACGAACAATATTCTTTAAATTGTTGTAGTGGAATTTTTGCCAGTGTATATTCTGTTGCCTTTTCTTGGCATAATTCAAGATTCACCTCATCTCCTCTGCTTGGCTGGAGAAACATGAAACAACAACGGAAGCAATTCACACAATGCAAATTTGTGAGTCAAGTTGAGCACTTCCTGCAGCTGCTATCCCTTTCAGACTTCCTTTCATCTACAGACAACAGAAAATATGAGGCTTTGGTAATTTCTCATCTGGCCTCGCTCTACCCCTTCACACTTTGCATACACAGAAGCAAAGTCTATTAAATATGATTTATATAGGGCATACATACGAATACCTTGCGCTTTTCAGGATAAACTTTTGCAAAGGCAACAAATAAATTCGAAGAAACAGAATACAAATCACCACAAACTTTTCAAGCAGCCAACAAATTCGTTTAATCAAAACCTCAAAGAATTTCAGTTGTTCTTTTGTTTTTCTTTTCACGACTTTATAATATCATTTGAACTGTTTTTCATAGTATTCCATTCTCAGCAGGGATTCGACACCTGTGCTAAGTGGTTCATCCAGCTAAGCCCGCCTCCTCCATGAGGTCTTCATTTGTCCATTTCTCGTTCTAATTTTTCACTTTTAATGAGCTCGTTGCGAGTTGCCTTCCTCTTTTCATCTCCGTGTGTCTCTTTCCACTCCCAACAGGCTGTTGGGTGATTATCCTTATCGTTGCCATCCGCT
Organism: Drosophila niveifrons; assembly: GCA_035046325.1. Lineage (NCBI taxonomy): Eukaryota > Metazoa > Arthropoda > Insecta > Diptera > Drosophilidae > Drosophila > Drosophila niveifrons. The sequence goes on along the minus strand of JAWNOC010000046.1, from coordinate 9,582,659 downwards.
TCTCAGTGGCACGTAGTCAATGTCAAACAGTTTATCAAAATGGAACAGGGCTTTAAACTGGCCAACACTGTTTGTCGCCTTATTAATGACCGTAATTTAGGTGCACATTATTCTTTGTGCCCCTTGAAGCATTTCACACTGTGGCACCTCCTCTTTCAATTTCTTTACCACGCCCGCAGGAAATGATGTTGTCACCAAGTCAAATCGTTTTATATCCGCTGCGGGGGAAATGATTCGGACATGGACTCACCTTTCAGTTAACTGCTTTGCTTTGCTCTGTGCTTTGCTATAGTTTTGTTCTTCTACTCTCTCTACCCTTTCCCTATTCACCTTCATCCTGTTCTGCTCTTGGCAAGTTTCAATTATAAACACTCTGAAATTGGCTTAGTGCGCTGCGCTTTATGACCAGAACGTGCGTGGGATTGCCAACAAAAACGGAAGTGGCTGCAATCAACCAGAAGAAAGTTGAAACTGGAGGGGAACGGCGGATTACTGAAGAAGGATGCTGGCTTGCATGGGGCTTTTGAAAGTGGTAAACGTTTTTCAGCACAGTATGTGAATTTCTATGTTTAATTTATATAAGTGTATATATTATAATAGTAAGCAGTAACAAAATTATGCTATGTATCCTTAAATTTGAAAATATTTTCTCAATGATATAAAAAGAAGCAACCACATCATTCAAATAGTTGTTTTACGCCTAATTAAGTTTCCTCTCTGGGCTTAGTGGCAAATTGAAGGCATAAAAGTTTATTGAAAACTAACTCGGGTCACTTTATGAGCCCGAAACAAAAAGTGAAAGCAGGTCATGCTGCAAATGGTTGACGAAACTTTAACAAAATGAAAAGCACGTGAGGAAACGAGGCAAAAAGAGAATATACGAATTGGAATGGCAAGATGTAGCCTCATATCCCTAGTTGACCGTAAAAAGTTGAAATGGGCTAAAGCAGCAGAAAAGCGAAACACAAAAAACAAAGCAATAAAGAAAAAAAAAAAAACAATGTTAAATGCAGCAAGGGGCATAAACAAACAATACCGAAACTGTAGCACAACAAATTGTTAAAAAGCAGAAAACTTTTGCAATTGGCCAGTGTGAGAAAACAGAAAACAAACAGCGAGTAACAAGGGGAGGATGTAAAAAATAGTTGCAGTTTGTTTGTTTTTGGTTTCATGCAACATGAGCGTGAAAATATTTGGGCTTAGTAGCTACAAGAGCAATGAAAAAAAAAGCAATAGACACATGAAAAACCTAGAAAAATAAATAGTTAGACAAAATCCTTTCACAATTGCACTTTCAGCTTGTTGCAGTTTTAAATGTTGATTTTGGGTTCATCACAAACGAATTTAATGCTTACTTGTGGATTTATATTTCTACTTTTCTCTCAAACTTGCATTCTGTCTCTCGGGTTACCATATCATCAGTCATCTCTTCTTAAGTACAATTAATGAGCTCGTCTGGGACAGAGCAAACTGCTTTTTGGTCTGTTTGAAGTGGTCTGGCAAATGAACTTGTTAGTAAAAGAACTCTTAGTTGACTCTGCAAACCTAAACTAGGACAAATAGAACGTAGATATAGAGAGATTCATTTGGAATTGGAAGTTGGAATACTGAGGAAAAATGTGCTAAGGAAATAAGAGATGGGGAAGAGAACACTCCTAGACATAACAAACAATCAATGGCAGCTAAACAGAGTGAGAATGACTCGTCCATTTGTGTTTCCCTTTTTTTCCGAGTACACAGCAAGGATATAAAAGGGTCAATTGGGTCGCACTTGTTTTCAATGATTGTGTGAAAATCGATAAGCTGAAATGAAATTGGGTCACAAATGAACAACAAACAGAAGGAAGTGCCAATCGGTTTAGTTAAAGAAGACTTTCAGTTAGATCATTTTAATAGAAGACGTGGGAGTGGTTTTCAATTAAATCCACAAAACAAAATCTTGTCTGTTTTTTTTTTTTTTCAAAAAAAAATTTTTCAATCAGAAAGGCTTTGAGAGAGCTTCCAAATGCAAAACCTGCACGATTTAAATTCTACGTGCCATACTAGCAAGTGAATGTTTGGCAATTGTAATGGAATTGTATAGAATGCATGCATAGCCAGAAAAAAGAGCGCAATGCGTGAAGTGCACGTAACTGAAGTGCCTGAAGAGCAATGGATCAGTTGCGGGTTCCACTGTGCTTTTGACTGACGGCTTTGATTGCTATTTGGGAGGAGGGTTAAAAGGGTTGCTGTGTTGTCGCTGGCACGCACAATTAGGCGCCTGAAAAACACAGTAAACAAAACGAGGAACTCTGTTCCAAAGCGGGAAATTGCAATAGACCAGCGAATGAGTGCGTATACGTAATTTTCGATGTGCGCTTTGATTTGCAGTCCTTTCAATTCTCTCAGCTGTATCTCCCACATACACAACGGAGAGAATACGTCTTTGTGAATTGGTGGTACGTGAAAAGGTACCTAAGTGGGTGAATAGAAATCAGAAATGAACGGCTCTTGTCTGCAGGTTGCCGAATAATCCACAGCGTGGCTTTTGCCTCCACTTAAACCACAGTAAAGATTGAATTCATATTCACTCGCGAGTAGGTGGAAGATAGAGTGATAGAGTGCATCACATGCCAATCCTTCTTCTGTCATACTGTACTACATATGAGCATTCAGTGAGTGTACACTCACTCCCACTTATACTTCAAAACTTCAAAATATAAAACCCACATTGTGGATAACCCCGAAATTAGATTTACTTGCAGCAAGCACATCGAAACACGCCATTTTGCACGCCATCTACTTTTTATGGCGGGGCATGAGATGGGAAAAAAGAAAGTGGAAAAGAGGGGAAACAAAACATTTGGAGGAGCTGACTAATGCGCGAGTAGCAGCTGCTTATCGGGACACATCATGCACACGTTATGTACTTCCTTCCTTCCTCTCTTTTGGTCTTTCTTTTCATTTAACTCTTTTTTACTTTATTCGTGTGCCAGCAGCCAAGAGTCTTCCATTTGTTTAAGTCGCTTTTCCCCCCTGTTTGTTCAGCAGCTTTGTTTGTTGACATTGCAACAGATACAACAACAAGACAACTAAAACACAACATCTCGAGCATTTCCCCATGTTGTTTCATTCTGCTTTCCAAGTGAAAAGCTAACATCTCTTGTTGTTTCAAATTGCAATAGCTCTGTCACCATTGCAATTTGTTAAAAAAGTAACACAAAACTATGTAATGTGTAGTGAACCTCTGAAATTGGGAGTTGTGCTAAGAGGTTGTCATCCTCAATAAAAATATATTGCAAATTTAATGAATTAATTAAAGTTTTTGCTGTGTCGTTTGGAAAAGATTTAACAGTAATCTGAACTTTATCCTTCTTCAGTGTATCTATCAGGTAAAAAAATTATATAACACACTTAATTAGATGAGCTCTAAAATATATGTTGACTTATTTGAAGCCATGTGAGTAACTGGATAAAGTTTATAGGCCAAGTTAAATCCATATCAACTATGATAAAGCGAACGAGAAGATGACCTCGATTAACTTAAGCAACACGTACTAAATTTTTATTGAATTGGTCGCGGGGGAACAAACTCAATGGAAGAGTAGGACAAGAGCCGAAGACAACAGAGAAGAAAAAACTATTAACAAAGCAAACGAAACAAACAAAGTAAAACAAAAGTCTACAGAAATTGTGGCATGCCAACAGGCGCAGCACACATAGAGACAGACACTTGACTGCGAGTGGAGACAATGTAAGATGACAAGAGAATACATAAACAAAAAATGTTGAAAACAACAACAAGTGAAAATAGAAGGCATCAGTTGAAAATACTCGACTAACAAACGCCCTGCTATCTTAGCTTGAGAATTCCTTGTAGGGAATAACAACAGCAACTGAAATACGGCCACGTACAAGCGACTGCAAATCTGCAACATTATGTTGAAATCTTGTTGAAACGTTGCCGTTTCCATTCCTATCCACATTTCCATTTCCCTTCCATCTCTATCTGCGGCAGCCTCAATCTAATGCCATATTTCTTCTTATGCTGCCTGCGACTCCACTCTGAGCATGTCAATTGCATCATTAATAATGGCATTGGGCATTTGCCAGGGGCAAAACAGCTGCCAGGCCATACATTAGGATACGTGCCCAAGTCTGTATCCTGGCCGTTGACTAATGGCTCGCACATACGCCGAGAGGTTTACAGACAATGAACTCCAAACAGCCAGAGCCAAGGAATCGGCTAAGCACAACTCGAACAAAGCAGTCCGAATGAAGCAACTTTGCTTCCATACTCCGATGCGCAGAAGTGAGAACGTGATCTGCATTTCAAATCAGCTACACAACTTGCACTTCCCTCCAAGTTGTACTTGAAGTTCCTTCTTGACCCTCTTACTACACTACGTATACGCAATTTTTCAATTAACTCAAATTTAATTGATTTACCAGATTTGCTGCCGCATCATAAACACTTCTCATTTTTAATGCACAATTTAATAAATTAGCAAGTCCACAGTGACTGCTAAAAGTATTCCCCTGCTGTCTGCTTTACTTTTCAGGTACAACAAAAACAACAAGAATAAGATTTATGTTTCAACACTCGAGCGTAGTACATCCTACCCTTAATAACAGAAAAATTTACGCATTATGTTGCCAGAACCACATGTCTCCTCCTCCCCACTTCCCTTCACTACCATGCTGCCCACACCTCGAGTGCCTCACTTAGGGATCCTGTTCGGAACAGGCAAGGGCCATAAATATGTTGATGTTTGTTACGGTTAAGAGCCGCCCATAGCTGATAGGTGTGTGTTGTGTATGCTGTTATATGTATGTGTGTGTGCCAGTGTGTGAGTTACACAGCCTAATTACATTTTAATGCCATGGCATTTGACACTTTTTATGTCTGGCATTAAAGATGTGCTCCACCAGCTTTATCGATAACGCCTAAACTCGTATGTGAGCATGGTACTTCACTTAAAGATGATGCTTTCAACAGCATATTAAGTTAAGTTGCTATATCGCCATTGGATAAAATTAACGACTAACGTCTAGCGTACTCTTGATGTAAACTTAAGTAATGAATGAATTATTGTGTATGGACTTAAACTTTGAATAAAATTGATGCATTTGTTTAACAAGTTTGAATAAATTTAAATAATTCGAATTGTCTCTTATGACTCAAGAGCTTATCTTGACACTTTTAACAATATAATTGACTGCATATAAAAAGGTAGCTTCGTAATGAACTGTCTCAATCAACAGTTGAGGAAAGTCATCGTTATAGCGAGTATTCTATTTGGGAATTGATTTAAATCTCTTCACCGCACGACTTGCTTCCAAATTGCGCCAAGTGAGCGCAAGTGCCAGGGGCAAGAAAAGATACGAAAACGGCAACAACAGCCACAGACAGCAACAGGAACAGCAACGATGATCAAAGCAGCAGGCTGTAAAATTAGAAAACTTCTCCTTGGCATACAAATGAAGCGTTTAAATTGTTCCCCTTCCCTTCTCCTTTTCTATACTCATCTGGGGCAACAATTGTCCTCTTAGCAGCCAATAAGCCGCACCCGAAATCATTGTGAGAGAGTGTGCACCAAGGATCTGATGCTCCAATTGAATGACAGTCTGGCCCAGACTTTTATTGCGGCCCGAGATTGCCGCAACAGCCGGTGAGGAGCAATGGGAACAATGGGAACGTAATTGTAGCGGAAATAGTTGGACTGGAATCAAGAAATGCGATGGCTCTTGGCGCCTATCCAAATGGGGTACACAGCTGGTGCACGCCACTCGTAATAGTTGTAGAGGAGTTCCCTGTTGTCTGTACTCTATTCTCGCTGTCTCCATTAACGTCGAACCATTTTAATATTTAAAATATCATTCAGAAAGCGAAAATAGCGCAGCCCAGAATTTTACGGCAAGCTGAATAATTCAGCAGGCGACAATAATAATAGTTTGGATATGTCTTATACCTTGCCCAAACTAGCAGCAAAGCCATATCAGGCCACAGACCCGTTGGCTTAAGTGCTGTGTGCTTTGCATGTGAAAATCCCTTGAAAACACACACACACACAAACACACGCACATACATTGTGACAAGTGGAGTCGACATGATACTCGTCTTGGACTGAGCCTTGTAGGGATTTCGTTGAGGCGGCAGCTCAAAGTCTAGTCGGGAAGAAGGGATCGCTGCAAGGCGGCATTAAATATGCAAATTAAAGTGCAGCCAGGTGAGCAGTTGGCATCGGACTGAGACAGGGATAGAGAATCAGAGAGAGAGAGAGAGACAGAGACAAAGACTAAGCCGAGCAGGCCACGAATGTTAATGTTGTTGCCTAAGTTTAAGGCGAGCTGAGGAATTCAAACGCTTTTATCAAGACGAACCATTAATTCACCTCAACGTTGCGCATACGCCACGTGCGCCCAAGGACAACATAAGCCGTATTTTGTCGTGTGAGTGTGTGAACACGAAAGTCATAAATTTTCCTGGCTGAAGCACGTCGAAATTCAAATTTTGCTTGTTGGCATAGAAATCATTCGTATGACTTTCGCCAGCTGGCAAAGGATATACGAGTATAGTAGAAACAGAAGAGACCACAAACAGTCCCCGTCCGGCTGTTGCTATTGCGGTTGTTATTGTTACTGAATTTCTTTAGATGAAATGCAAATTTATAAGCAAAAACTTGAATTGAGTTCAAACAAAAAAACAAATGCAGAGAGAGCAAAACAGAGACAGGGAAACATTATAATAAATATGACAAAAGCCATTGGGAAAATGAACTAATGATATGCATGAATTTTTTAAGAGATATTCCCTCAAGATGGAGCAAAGTTAAACCGAATAAACCGAATCAAAATAGTTTCAAATTTATATTGTACTTATATTTTTTATTTTTCAGACTTTCAATTATTAATGGCTAATCCGATTGTTGAACCTGTCTTTAAAAATGCAACATAACGCAAAAGTAACAATCTCGTGAATGTGCCAGACTAACTTGGGTCTTTGACCTGAGGGCCAACAACGAGCCTGTTAGAGAGGATGTTTACAATCTCCGAGGGGAATAAAATCTGATGACAATGGGTCTGGCAAACAATGTAATAAAACCAAATTCAACGCCCTCGTCTCGGCGTTATAACTCTCATTCTTAGACAGCTCAAAATTTACTTGCATTAATGCAATAATGATGGTAATGTGATTGCCTTTAAATATTACTAAAGTTTAAGCAGAGTTTATTAATTATGATTAGTCCTCGAACTTTGAGCAAGCAACAAGCTGTGACAAAAGCATTCAACAATAATATCCGAATCTGTTGTGCCTCTTTACCAATAATCTGGCAAATCCGTTTATTGTGAGCTTCTATCAATCCAATTGTCAGAGCCCATGTCAATTCTCAGCAGGAAAGAATAAACTGAATAAAAGATTTCCCCACAATAAGCATTATTGCAATACAATCTGTTATGTGAGTGAAAAATATAAGCGAAATCGAATGATTTTCATATTCAATCTGACACTGAGCGGCGATGTCAATTTCTCGCTTATCTTTTTTACCTCTGTTCCTCTGACTTTCTCTCTTTCCTACAATTTTTACGCAGAAAACATGAAATTTCAATTGATGCTGAACCGACACTCAGAATGATTCAAGAAAACGAAATCTTATGCGACGACGTCTGCATGAAAATCCTTTTCACAGCCTTCACATTTCCCTATGCCCATTCAATTCTTTTCCAAACACTGAGGGAGTCTGTCAGATGCTTACCTGCCATTCACTTTTTGAGTGGGATAGGTCGAGGGATTCTTTTCCTTCGGCCTTCAGCCTTCTGCCTTCGAACTTTCACGTTTTTTTATTTTTCATCAGCTACTGAGAGAGAATTGTATTTTTCGTTTCAAATTCACATCAATTTCCAAATCTGGTTTTTCGTTTCCTCTGCTGTTGCTGTTGCTCATGCGGTGGCTCTCTGGGGGTGGCGCAAGTGCTGACTGTTGAATGACTGACTGAAGTGAGGCAATGGAAATAACATGTTTGGCTACTGTTTTTCGTGAGAGAATGGTGAAGGTGGCCAGCAAATTGTTTTGCAGTTTAAATCGCTTGCAATCAATCCCTAAATTGCCGGCTGTTAAAATGATAAACGCTCCGTTGGGCCAATGGACTTTCAGTCTATTCAGACAGCAACACCTGTGAGGTTGCAGAGTGTAAAAGGCTTGGAAATTGAAATCCAGTGCAATGCTTTTGCGGTTGTCAGAGCATTTTAGGATCACATTCTCTTGTAATGGCTTCTCGGACTTGTTGCAGATGGTTTTTTAATTATATTGTGGTTTTCAGAGACTTTATATTTTATTGCATTTCCATTTAGTTATATAAAACTGACATAAAACAAAGAATAGACAGACTGCGCAGTAAGCGAAATGGGAAAGTTAAAAATATGTGGATTTCTCTGATTCTATGTTCCATGTGAATAGAACTGAATGCTATTCAGACGAAATTAAAATCAAATGTTTACACACATTTCAATTGTTTACATTTCTTGTCGAACATATAGGAAATGTGGAATATGGGGGAATGTTATTTTTGGAATGCAATTGAGTACACAGAGTACAGTACAGTATTCACTTAGGGAGATTATTTGCTTAATTTACGTTGATACGACTCAACAAATATTTCAATGTCACTTTGCAGATGTGAATTTGTTTTTGCATCAACAAATTGATTATACGCCCTGTTGACCCTATTCACATTCGGTCTCTCTTTCCCTCATTCTCATTCTCATATTCTTTGCTCTCTCATTTTGTTTGTTTGCCAATTTGCGTTGCCAGCAGCAACAAAGCGAGAGTCAAAATGTCATTTATGTAAATGTTTATCATCAACTTCTGCGGGCTATTTACTCTAATGTAAACTTGTTTCGGGAATTTGTTCAACATCACTGACAACAGCAGCTAATGGCTAATTGATGTGTGCATTTGTGTGGCTGCAACAATTTCCTCTACAATGCTGAGCCTTAAATCAAGTATGGCTAAAGCAAATCCTAGATTCCGAAGCATGTCCCACATAAAATGGCACTCACTGACACAATGACACAATGACAGAATGACAAACTGAAGCTATGACAGTGGCAGAAGAAACAAATGTTCCATTCTTTTGACTCGCCTAGACACAACTTCTGCAGCTCCATCCCGAGGCTGACACTGAGCAATGTGCGCAAGTGTCGTCCCAACTTCACTTCTCTCCTCTGTTCTCTATCTTTTGTCTGCTCCTCTGTTCTTCTGTTCTGTATTCATGCTTGGGGTATGCAATATGAATGTGTCGCATGTGTTGTCTCCCTCTTTTGTGGTACAAACGGCGACATCATCATTACGCAGCAACTCCAGACACTTGGTATGCAGCACCCGCAACAGAAGTTGAATTACTGGTAGAAGGAGGAGAAGCAACAGCAGCTGCGCTAGAGGCGCCCCCATTTGTTTCTTTTTCATCTGGCGGAAGCGATTGAACCGCAAAATGGCAAAACGACAGCCAACTATCAGCCAAATCACATTTAGCCAGGTTTCTTGTTAATGATGATGACAGCAAAAGGTGTTGCCGCTTCTGCTTCGGCTTCTGTCAGTGCTGGAATTTGTGTTTGTGTTGTTGTTGATGTCTTCTACTTGACATTTTTAGCACTCTTCTGCAGCCATATCAACGCTGACATATGTCACTCCTAGTGTCGCTCCCACTCAGTCGCACTTCTGTTGCCGCATGTGGTGAAAGGCAACCGCAGGAGGCGACACGTGTTTGTCAGCGTGTCAAGCGGTCGAGAGCACAACATGAGTGCAAACATACAAACATATATACAACAAAATGTGCAAATGTATAATGTAGGATGTAGAATTTCACTGATGTGATGTGAAATATGTTAACAAATTGTCACAGATAGTTCGTGTTTGAGCTTTGTTGGCTCAACGTGGCATTGTATTTATATGAGTTACACCACGTGTCACACACAAAGAAGTGTTTGAAACGAAAAGACTCAATTGTCTTTGGTTTTCATTGTAGGGTTTAAGCTAATAATGCAGTAAGTATAATGTGATGGTTATTTATTATTGTAAATAAATCCTCGCGAATAAGTAGCATAGTATTCTATCAGATGCGATTCAGAACACATTATTATTCAATTGCTTGCTGTCAGAAGAAAAAATACAAGGGAAAACGATTAGATGCAACTATTTGTACAACATAAAGCAAATCAGAAAAATTTCAATTTAATATGAGTACAAGAAAATGTATTTATTCTTGTATACAAGAAAAAATTAAAATGATTGAATATATTCTAATTGAGAACTTTTGAGTAAAGTACAGTGAAAATACTGATTTTTTTTTTTAAATTCACAATAAATTTTGGTAATAAATTTAAATACATTACAAGAGAAACAACTTCAATATTACGCACTATCAAATTGCATACTAATTTAGCTTATCAGGATTGTTGAACTCGGAGGCACTCAACGAGTCAGATTGGCCGAGCGGTCTAAGGCGCCAGATTTAAGCTCTGGTTCTCGAGAGAGAGCGTGGGTTCGAACCCCACATCTGACAAAACGGAATTGTCTAAATTTTTAATTTTTTTTATTTTTCTACTTTCAGTAAATGTCCAAGTTGAAAGACAGTGCACCATCTAAGTGTTAAATTTGTTTTGATTGAACTGCGCAGACTCCACTAACGTCAAACGCTGATTGCTGGCAGCGCTGCCTCAGTCTCGGTCTCTGTCGCTGCCTCTGCTGACGTTTGACACAAGCATTTCGCTGCTAGCCGCTGTGTACGAGACTTCAGTTATTTTGCGGCATTTGAACTCTGCGCAACGAAACGCAACAAAGTGCTAACGAACGGTCCGACACAACGACAGGCGTGTAAAACGTAGGCGTAACAACAACAACTACAACAATAACGACAACAACTAGCAATAACAAATAGACAACCATCCGGCATTTGTAAGAAATGTTTGCCGTGTGTTAAAGACGCGTAAAAATAGCAAAAATCGAAGTGAACCAATGAACTGTGCATGGCTGAGTGTTTTTAGTGCGTGTGTGCTGTGCGTATAGCAATAGCAAACAACAACAAAAATAACAATAAACACAATCACATTGTTTTGTACTTGTGTGCTTCATTTTAAGAAGAATGAGAAGGAGCGAGCATAAACAAGTTGTGGCGAAAAGAAATAATAATGTTAAATTTATTCAGTGCTAGTAAAAGAAAATAATAAACAATTTAAATTTTTCTTTTTTTTTTATCAAAAATATATATTCTCAACTTTTGCTTGCTTTTAACTGAGTATCATATCAAAAAGTTTGCGAACCCTCTCATAATTTGTCCGGTTGAGGACAAATGTGAATATAATTTTATTCAAGCTTTCTGTGCTTGCGTCCTCTTTGTTTTAGTGAAATTAACTATTTGCATATAGCAATACACACACACATACATAACCAACTCTACACACACACACACACATACACACAGAGAAATAATAACTTTGCGTGCTTTGTTCGAGAGTTTTGTGTTTGCGTTGTGCCTTTTAGTTACCTTTTTTGTTCGTAGTATATTTTATGGTTTTTTTTGCTTCGTCTCCCTCGCATTTGGCATTCTGAATTCGTAATTGGTGTCCAACGGCTTGCAACGGTCACGACGCGTCGCACATTATAAGGATTTTAGCCTACAATTATGCGCATACGGATTTAACCTACTTTGCGGCACACGGCACACAGCACACATGGCGTATAAGCAATTTTTTAATTAAATGCTAAAATAACTCATTCACCAAGGGCTGCTAAACTACCAAAACCGCAGCTTGGGCTACTAATTATGCTGTGTTTGAGTGAAATTATATAATTTTATAAATAATATACATATATTCTCCATTGCAGTCTATTATGATTAAATGTTGAGTGTTAAACAGTGAGTGCGTGTGCGTATTACGCTTAAAGTGAAAGGAAATAAACAAAATAGCGCGAAATCAACATCAACAAGATAACAAACAGCGGTATTGTAAAAATAGTTCACTGACTACGGATAAAGAAAAAACATCCACTTTAACTACATAAATTTATTTTCTGTACAATAAACAACGGACCAAGTGAGTATTTTGTACTTTACAATTAAATTATCCATATAATGTGCGTATTTACACCGCAATTAGTCATTCGCTAGAGAACTGGCAAATATTTTGATTTAATTTATTGTTCACTCAGCTGGAATTAAAAAACGAGAAAAAAAAAACAGGAAAAATCACTTTGGGGCAACAAATAGGAAAATTATGAGTAGCCATTTATTTATATGCATTTTATTTATGGCTGATTTCTTTTGCCTTGGGATAAAACAAACTCATAAATTAAAAACCTAAACAAAGCATACTTTGGTAATATCATAAATAAATATTTATTGCTTATGGCAACATAAGTGTGTACTCAGCCGCATGGTATACATTTTATATATTTAAATAGATTTTCATTTGAATGGAGCATTTGTATCAACGAAGTGGAAGTGATTAAGTCTGATGAGCTCACAGAACTTCTAACTTGAATCCTTGAAATCAATCAACATTTTGCAGCTGTCGCAATTTGTATTGAAAGCAATTCATTTGCAAGCAATTGCCATATGAATCAATATGCAAATCTTCACTATGTACACAAGTCCCAATTTGTCCGCTTTACCTTCCCTCTTCCGACGTTCCATTTACCCAATCTCTAGGTCTGCTTCCGTCTGCTGTTATTCAGCTCTTCGGCTCGACTCTCTTTCTATCTGCCTCTCTTTTTATGTGCCAGTTGAACTGTCTGGCTGCCAACGTAGTCGCCAGCCACATTCAACCTTAAAACCATTGCCGCCCACATGCGGCACGCTTTGTCTGCTGCCTTCAGTTGGCATTTTGGGTGTATTTAATTATCTGTCAATTCATCAGCGCGTTGTGTTTGTGTACGGTGTTTGCATTAACCACAATGAAATGTCGAACAATGGAACTGAAAGAATAATCCACAGCAGCTGCAGTAATAATAATGAAAGCGTTATAAGCAATTAAATCACAAGTAACATATGAAGGCTGCCATCAAATTCTGACAGTGCGAGACCTGTTCAAATTTGTTACAATGCAGGATAACTTGAATAAAAGCTAACTTTTTCTATAAACTTTGTTCTCTATTATAAAATAGTTAGTCTAACAAAAAGATGAATTTCATAAATTACTTATATTTTGGCTTTGAAGAGGTCTAAAAAATTCTGTAAAATTACCATATGAGGTGACAATGAAAGCATACATGCTGAATACACTGACAAGGACTTGTGGAAACTGGGTCGGAAAGGTAGGCGGTAGTCGGAAATATCAAGTAAAGCAAACAAATGTTGAGCTTAGTTTGGAACGTAATGCGCCTTGCCATTAAGCCAACATTATGTATACGCAATGTGTGCATAAACATGCTCATATAGCGGGACAGTCACGTTTTCTGACTTTCTGTTTCAGTGTTGTTGCGTGACTATTCCCATAACGTGTACTTGTGTATGTATATGTCACTTTTTCCATCATCACAACAATTGTAGCGACATTTTGTTGCCTCTTATAATGCACGTTTATTCATTTGCGGTCATTCGCACTCGAATTGTTTTTTATTGCACATTCTTTGTTGTACTGAATACAACATAAATGTATAAATATTCAAATGACTTAGGAAAAAAATACATTGTTTTTCTATTATATGGAATAAACGTCAAAATATGACAGTTGGACATTTTAGAATTTCATGCGGAAATAAAATGATTTGATGCGTCAGTTAGTTTTGCAAATCTTTTTTTTTTTTTGTTAGATATTTTTGTTTCTATGTAAAATAAATCATTCTGCCAAAAACATTCACCGCATGAACTGACATTCAAAATATTTATGAGGATGTTGTATTATTCATATGCGGCAAATCAATCTCACTCACATTCATCCAAATCTTTTCTTATAATTTATTCAAACTATATCAGATGTTGCAACATGTGTTGCATTGTAAGGCGCCTGTCTTACATGACGACACAAACTAACGTGTCTGTGACATTTCAATTCATACTCTTATATATCTAGCGTAGTCTACATAAGGTACTACGTATAAATTTTGCACTCCTGATGTGCACTCGACCGCTTGACATGATGACGAGCACATGTCACATTCTATGGTTATCTGATTCGTGTTGTTCCCACATGTGGTGCAAATTCGCAGACAGCCAGACGAGTTCAGGAGTAAGACAGGCAAAAGAAGAGTTGCTCGGATGTCTCATGCCATCTTGATATCGCAGCAACATCGTGCTGATAATGTCAAGTGGAAGACATCAACAATAACACAAACAGAAACACAAATACCAACGCAAGCCGAAGCAGAAGCGGCAACACCTTTTGCTGTCATCATCATTAACAAGAAACCTGGCTAAATGTGATTTGGCTGATAGTTGGCTGTCGTTTTGCCATTTTGCGGTTCAATCGCTTCCGCCAGATGAAAAAGAAACAAATGGGGGCGCCTCTAGCGCAGCTGCTGTTGCTTCTCCTCCTTCTACTAGTAATTCAACTTCTGTTGCGGGTGCTGCATACCAAGTGTCTGGAGTTGCTGCGTAATGATGATGTCGCCGTTTGTACCACAAAAGAGGGAGACAACACATGCGACACATTCATATTGCATACCCCAAGCATGAATACAGAACAGAAGAACAGAGGAGCAGACAAAAGATAGAGAACAGAGGAGAGAAGTGAAGTTGGGACGACACTTGCGCACATTGCTCAGTGTCAGCCTCGGGATGGAGCTGCAGAAGTTGTGTCTAGGCGAGTCAAAAGAATGGAACATTTGTTTCTTCTGCCACTGTCATAGCTTCAGTTTGTCATTCTGTCATTGTGTCATTGTGTCAGTGAGTGCCATTTTATGTGGGACATGCTTCGGAATCTAGGATTTGCTTTAGCCATACTTGATTTAAGGCTCAGCATTGTAGAGGAAATTGTTGCAGCCACACAAATGCACACATCAATTAGCCATTAGCTGCTGTTGTCAGTGATGTTGAACAAATTCCCAAAACAAGTTTACATTAGAGTAAATAGCCCGCAGAAGTTGATGATAAACATTTACATAAATGACAATTTGACTCTCGCTTTGTTGCTGCTGGCAACGCAAATTGGCAAACAAACAAAATGAGAGAGCAAAGAAAATGAGAATGAGAATGAGGTGAAGAGAGACCGAATGTGAATAGGGTCAACAGGGCGTATAATCAATTTGTTGATTCAAAAACAAATTCACATCTGCAAAGTGACATTGAAATATTTGTTGAGTCGTATCAAAGTAAATTAAGCAAATAATCTCCCTAAGTGAATACTGGACTGTACTCTGTGTACTCAATTGCATTCCAAAAATAACATTCCCCCATATTCCACATTTCCTATATGTTCGACAAGGAATGTAAACAATAGAAATGTGTGTAAACATTTGATTTTAATTTCGCTTGAAACGCATTAATTCTATTCACATGAAACATAGAATCAGAGATAAACAAAAATGCACCATACGCTAAAAATCCACATGATTTTATTATATAAACTATTTCATTCGTTTTACTTTTCTATTTTGCTTACTGAGCAATCTATCTGTACTTTGTTTTGTGTCAGTTCGATGTAACTAAATGAAAAACTAAGAAAAAATTAAACTTAAAGCCTATAAGAAAAGCAGAATTTAATTAAAAAACCATCTGCAACAAGTCCGAGAAGCCATTACAAGAGAATGTGATCCTAAAATGCTCTGACAACCGCAAAAGCATTGCACTGGATTTCAATTTCCAAGCCTTTTACACTCTGAAACCTCACAGGTGTTGCTAGACTGAAAGTCCATTGGCCCAACGGAGCGTTTATCATTTTAACAGCCGGCAATTTAGGGATTGATTGCAAGCGATTTAAACTGCAAAACAATTTGCTGGCCACCTTCACCATTCTCTCACGAAAAACAGTAGCCAAACATGTTATTTCCATTGCCTCACTTCAGTCAGTCATTCAACAGTCAGCACTTGCGCCACCCCCAGAGAGCCACCGCATGAGCAACAGCAACAGCAGAGGAAACGAAAAACCAGATTTGGAAATTGATGTGAATTTGAAACGAAAAATACAATTCTCTCTCAGTAGCTGATGAAAAATAAAAAAACGTGAAAGTTCGAAGGCAGAAGGCTGAAGGCCGAAGGAAAAGAATCCCTCGACCTATCCCACTCAAAATGTGAATGGCAGGTAAGCATCTGACAGACTCCCTCAGTGTTTGGGAAATAATGGAATGGGCATAGGGAAATGTGAAGGCTGTGAAAAGGATTTTCATGCAGACGTCGTCGCATGAGTTTTCGTTTTCTTGAATCATTCTGAGTGTCGGTTCAGCATCAATTGAAATTTCATGTTTTCTGCGTAAAAATTGTGGAAAGAGATAAAGTCAGAGGAACAGAGGTAAAGAAGATAAGCGAGAAATTGACATCGTCGTTCAGTGTCAGATTGAATATGAAAATCTTTCGCTCTCGCTTATACTTTTCATTCACATAACAGATTGTATTGCATTAATGCTTATTGTGGGGAAATCTTTTATTCAGTTTATTCTTTCCTGCTGAGAATTGACATGGGCTCTGATGATTGGATTAAGAGGAGCTCACACTAAACGGATTTGCCAGATTATTGGTAAAGAGACACAACAGATTCGGATATTATTGTTGAATGCTTTTGTCACAGATTGTTGCTTGCTGAAAGTTCGAGGATTAATCAAAATTAATAAGCTTTGCTTTAACTTTATTAATTTTATAAAGCATACACATTATCGTTATTATTAGTAAATTTTGAGCTGTCTATGAACGAGAATTATAACGCCGAGACGAGGGCGTTGAATTTGATTTTATAACATTATGCGCCAGACCCATTGTCATCAGATTTTATTCCCCTCGGAGATTGTAAACATCCTCGCTAACAGGCTCGTTGTTGGCCCTCGGGTCAAAGACCCAAGTTTGTCTGGCACATTCACGATTTTGTTACTTTTGCGTTATGTTGCATTTTTAAAGAGTGGTTCAACCATCGGATTAGCTGTTAAATGTTGAAAGTCTGAAAAATAGATAATATAAGAACAATATAAATTTAAAACTATGATGAAATTGGATTTTGAAATTCTAAGGAAGGTTAAACTCTCTGTGCAAAGCACAGTTGATGTTTACCAATCGTATTCGGTTTAACTTTTCTCCATCTTGAGGGAATATCTTTTGAAAAACTCATGCATATCATTTGTTCTTTTTCCCAATGGCTTTTGTCATATTTATTATAATGTTTCCCTGTCTCTGTTTTGCTCTCTCTGCATTTGTTTTTTTGTTTGAACTCAATTCAAGTTTTTGCTTATAAATTTGCATTTCATCTAAAGAAATTCAGTAACAATAACAACCGCAATAGCAACAGCCGGACGGGGACTGTTTGTGGTCTCTTCTGTTTCTACTTTACTCGTATATCCTTTGCCAGCTGGCGAAAGTCATACGAATGATTTCTATGCCAACAAGCAAAATTTGAATTTCGACGTGCTTCAGCCAGGAAAATTTATGACATTCGTTTCCACACACTTACACGACAAAATACGGCTTATGTTGTCCTTGGCCGCACGTGGCGTATGCCCAACGTTGAGGTGAATTAAAGTTTCGTCTTGATAAAAGCATTTGAATTCCTCAGCTCGCCTTAAACTTAGGCAACAACATTAACATTCGTGGGCTGCTCAGCTTAGTCTCTGTCTCTGTCTCTCTCTCCGATTCTCTATCTCTTTCAGTCTCCGTCTCTGTCTCAGTCTTAGTCCGATGCCAACTGCTCACCTGGCTGCACTTTAATTTGCATATTTAATGCCGCCTTGCAGCGATCCCTTCTTCCCGACTAGACTTTGAGCTGCCGCCTCAACGAAATCCCTACAAGGCTCAGTCCAAGACGAGTATCATGTCGACTCCGCTTGTCACAATGTATGTGCGCGTGTGCTTGTGTGTGTGTTTTCAAGGGATTTTCACATGTAAAGCACACAGCACTTAAGCCAACGGGTCTGTGGCCTGATATGGCTCTGCTGCTAGTTCAGGCAAGGTATAAGACATATCCAAACTATTATTATTGTCGCCTGCTGAATTATTCAGCTTGCCGTAAAATTCTGGGCTGCGCTATTTTCGCTTTCTGAATGATATTTTAAATATTAAAATGGTTCGACGTTAATGGAGACAGCGAGAATAGAGTACAAAAAACAGGGAACTCCTTTACAACTATTACGAGTGGCGTGCACCAGCTGTGGAGCCCATTTGGAGAGGCGCCAAAAGCCATCGCATTTCTTGATTTCAGTCCAACTATTTCCGCTACAATTACGTTCCCATTGTTCCCATTGCTCCTCACCGGCTGTTGCGGCAATCTCGGGCCGCAATAAAAGTCTGGGCCAGACTGTCATTCAATTGGAGCATCAGATCCTTGGTGCACACTTTCTCACAATGATTTCGGGTGCGGCTTATTGGCTGCTAAGAGGACAATTGTTGCCCCAGATGAGTATAGAAAAGGAGAAGGGAAGGGGAACAATTTAAACGCTTCATTTGTATGCCAAGGAGAAGTTTTCTAATTTTACAGCCTGCTGCTTTGATCATCGTTGCTGTTCCTGTTGCTGTCTGTGGCTGTTGTTGCCGTTTTCGTATCTTTTCTTGCCCCTGGCACTTGCGCTCACTTGGCGCAATTTGGAAGCAAGTCGTGCGGTGAAGAGATTTAAATCAATTCCCAAATAGAATACTCGCTATAACGATGACATTCCTCAGCTGTTGATTGACACAGCTTCCTTTCCATATTCAGTCGATTATATTGTTAAAAGTGTCAAGATAAGCCCCTGAGTCATAAGAGACAATTTGAAATATTTAAATTTATTCAAACTTGTAAAACAAATTCATCAAATTTATTCAAAGTTTAAGTTTATACACAATAATTCATTCATTACATAAGTTTATGTAAGAGGACGTTAGTTAATCTTATTCAATGGCGATATAGCAACTTAAATTAATATGCTATTGAAAGCATCATCTTTAAGTGAAGTGCCATGCTCGCATATGAGTTAAGGCGTTATCGATAAAGCTGTTGGAGCACATCTTTAATGCCAGACATAAAAAGTGCCAAATGCCATGGCATTAAAATGTAATTAGGTTGTGTAACTCACACACTGGCACACACACATACATATAACAGCATACACAACACACACCTATCAGCTATGGGCGGCTCTTAACCGTAACAAACATCAACATATTTATGGCCCTTGCCTGTTCCGAACAGGATCCCTAAGTGAGGCACTCGAGGTGTGGGCAGCATGGAAGTGAAGAGGAGTGGAGAGGAGAGGAGGAGACATGTGGTTCTGGCAACATAATGCGTAAATTTTTCTGTTATTAACGGTAGTATGTAGTACGCTCGAGTGTCGAAACATAAATCTTATTCTTGTTGTTTTTGTTGTACCTGAAAAGTAAAGCAGACAGCAGGGGAATACTTTCAGCAGTCACTGTGGACTTGCTAATTTGTTAAATTGTGCATTAAAAATGAGAAGTGTTTATGATGCGGCAGCAAATCTGGTTAATCAATTAAATTTGAGTTAATTGAAAAATTGCGTATACGCAGTGTAGTAAGAGGGTCAAGAATGAACTTCAAGTACAACTTGGAGGAAAGTGCAAGTTGTGTAGCTGATTTGAAATGCAGATCACGTTCTCTCTTCTGCGCATCGGAGTAGGGAATCAAGTTGCTTCATTCGGACTGCTTTGTTCGAGTTGTGCTTAGTCGATTCCTTGGCTCTGGCTGTTTGGAGTTCATTGTCTGTAAACCTCTCGGCGTATGTGCGAGCCATTAGTCAACAGCCAGGATACAGACTTGGGCACGTATTCTAATGTATGGCCTGCCAGCTGTTTTGCCCCTGGCAAATGCCCAATGCCATTATTAATGATGCAATTGACATGCTCAGAGTGGAGTCGCAGGCAGCATAAGAAGAAATATGGCATTAGATTGAGGCTGCCGCAGATAGAGATGGAAGGGAAATGGAAATGGGGATAGGAATGGAAACGGCAACGTTTCAACAAGATTTCAACATAATGTTGCAGATTTGCAGTCGCTTGTACGTGGGCGTATTTCAGTTGCTGTTGTTATTCCCCACAAGGAATTCTCAAGCTTTGATTAAGTTCAGCTGTGACTTCCAAATTTACTAAGATAGCAGGGCGTTTGTTAGTCGAGTATTTTCAACTGTTGCCTTCTATTTTCACTTGTTGTTGTTTTCAACATTTTTTGTTTATGTATTCTCTTGTCTTCTTACATTGTCTCCACTCGCAGTCAAGTGTCTGTCTCTATGTGTGTGCTGCGCCTGTTGGCATGCCACAATTTCTGTAGACTTTTGTTTTACTTTGTTTGTTTCGTTTTCTTTGTTAATAGTTTTTTCTTCTCTGTTGTCTTGGGCTCTTGTCCTATTCTTCCATTGACTTTGTTCCCCCGCGACCAATTCAATAAAAATTTAGTACGTGTTGCTTAAGTTAATCGAGGTCGTCTTCTTTCGGCTTGTTGGCGTGGTTTTTGCTTGTCCCACAAACTTTATCCTACAAATGTCTTCAACCAAGATTGCATTTATTTTTTGCTCGTATCTAATTATCTTTGGTAATGTGTGTGATACAATCTATTTACCTGATGGACATAGTCCAGAGATTGCCAATAAAATGAAACTTACCTTAACAAGAGAGCCAATTAATGCAGCAAAAGGTCAAGCAGAAAAACATTTAGTTCAATTATCTTAGCTTTTGCTATTCGGGCTGAATTAAATTATTTTTGTTCTTTAATTTGTTCATTTGACATTTGTAGTCAGTATTTTTCCTTCGTATTCATGCAACAGGCAAGGGAGAGCTTTAATGCTAGATGTCAGAAGTCACTGACAACACACAAGAGAATACAAAAAGTAGAAATTGCTTGTGAGAAAGGGAATTGATTAGAAGAATCAGCAAAACTTTACACAATGAAACAAACAAAAAATAGCAAAGAATAGAGATTATGAAATCGTATTCAAAGCCTAATCGTTGCAGATGCATCTCGAAACTTTTGTGTTTTGCAGTTTGTTTTATAGGAATAAGCTATATTAGATGAAAGAAAAACTTTCAAATCCTGCACTCTTTGAACATTTCAAATTTTTACACAAATTGTCTTAAATTACAATGGTGTCAGTGCTATTGCAATTTGGAGCAACAAGAGATGTTAGCTTTTCACTTGGAAAGCAGAATGAAACAACATGGGGAAATGCTCGAGATGTTGTGTTTTAGTTGTCTTGTTGTTGTATCTGTTGCAATGTCAACAAACAAAGCTGCTGAACAAACAGGGGGGAAAAGCGACTTAAACAAATGGGAGACTCTTGGCTGCTGGCACACGAATAAAGTAAAAAAGAGTAAAATGAAAAGAAAGACCGAAAGAGAGGAAGGAAGGAAGAACATAACGTGTGCATGATGTGTCCCGATAAGCAGCTGCTACTCGCGCATTAGTCAGCTCCTCCAAATGTTTTGTTTCCCCTCTTTTCCACTTTCCTTTTTCCCATCTCATGCCTTGCCATAAAAAGTAGATGGCGTGCGAAATGGCGTGTTTCGATGTGCTTGCTGCAAGTGAATCTAATTTCGGGGTGCTCCACAATGTGGGTTTTATATTTTGAAGTTTTGAGGTATGAGTGGGAGTGAGTGTACTCACTCTTTACACTCACTGAATGCTCATATGTAGTACAGTATGACAAAAGAAGGGTTGGCATGTGATGCACTCTATCAAATGCTGGTTTTCCACCAACACGCGAGTGAATATGAATTCAATCTTTACTGTGGTTTAAGTGGAGGCAAAAGCCACGCTGTGGATTATTCGGCAACCTGCAGACAAGAGCCGTTCAATTCTGATTTCTATTCACCCACTTAGGTACCTTTTCACGTACCACCAATTCACAAAGACGTATTCTCTCCGTTGTGTATGTGGGAGATACAGCTGAGAGAATTGAAAGGACTGCAAATCAAAGCGCACATCGAAAATTACGTATACGCACTCATTCGCTGGTCTATTGCAATTTCCCGCTTTGAAACAGAGTTCCTCGTTTTGTTTACTGTGTTTTTCAGGCGCCTAATTGTGCGTGCCAGCGACAACACAGCAACCCTTTTAACCCTCCTCCCGAATAGCAATCAAAACCGTCGGTCAAAAGCACAGCGGAACCCACAACTGATCCATTGCTCTTCAGGCACTTCAGTTACGTGCACTTCACTCTACACACATCACGCACTGAGTTCTTTTATCCTGCTATGCATGCATTCCATACAATTGATTTTCAATTGCCTAGCATTTTCTATCGATGGCATAGAGTTTGCATAGGTTTTGCATAGGAGCAAAGCTCAAAGCCTCTGTGATTGAATTATGTATATGCAAAAAAAAACTCTCTTTTTGTATGTTTCTAATTTTAGAAATTTTCTTTTTAAATGTTCAATCTAGAGTCTTCTTTGCATAAACTGATTCCTTACAACTGCTTGTGTTGCTCATTTGTGACCCAATTTCACTACCATTTATCGATTTTCACACAATCATTGAAAACAAGTGCGACCCAATAGAATTCAATCGAACGTTTTGTGTGTGTTCGCTCCTCACTTATGTGTCGGAAAGAGGGAGACACAATTCACACTCTGTTTAGCTGCTACAGATTGTTAGTTACGTCTCACTTTATTCCTTTCGGTAGAAAGAACATGATTCTTATGTATCCCTAGTTTACGAATGTATTACTCCTCACAATTTCAGACAAATTATTCCTAATCCACAAAAATCTATGCCCCATTTGTCATAGTTTAAGTTTACCGAGTCAGCTAACCGGACAATCCCAAGCAAGTTCATTTGCCAGACCACTTCAAACAGACCACAAGAGCATCTGGCTCAGTCCCAGCCGAGCTCATTAATTGTGCTCAGCCAGAGATGAATAATGATATGGTCACCCAAGAGACGGAGGGAAAAGTAGGAAGAGAAATCCACAAGTAAGCATTAAATTCGTGTGTGATGAAGCCAAAAATCTACATTTAAAACTGCAACAAGCTGCACACATTTGGTTGCAAGTACTTAGGGGGTTTTGACAGGACATTTATCTGGTTGTTTTATGAGTTTCTGCCTTCGTGTTGATATAACTAAGTTCTCACGTTGCACAAGCTGAAACAAAAGCCAGCTGCAACAGTTTTCATTTCAGTATTTCAGTTCTCTGCCGTTTCACTTTCCCTTCATTTGTGCATTTTCTCGTCATGTGCCCCCGGTTTTTTCGTTCTACCCAATAACAAAAGTTTGCAGCTTTTTCTACCCGGTACACGAAATGGAAACGGGTAGAAACAGATTGTCTTAATCGTAAATATTTGTATAAGACGGAAGAGCCCAACGCTATCCCAATAATATTATATCTTAGTAGTCGCACACTTAAATCTTATGAATTTAAAAATGCCTTGTAACAGGAATTTTGTCGTCGAGCACACTCGACTTTTGCTTTCTTACTTGTTTACAATTTGTTTGTGCTACAGTTTTGATATTGTTTGTTTATGCCCCTTGCTGCATTTTATATTTTTTTTTCGTCTTTTATTTCCTTTCTCTATGTTTCAGTTTTCAGTTGCCACTTCAGCGCATTTAAACTTTTTACGGTCAACTTGGGATATGAGCATGTTTTGTGCTGTCTGTGTGAGTGTTCCTTTGCTCTCTTATTTTTATACCCGTACCCATAAGGGAAAAGGGAACTTTTATGGCCATCTTAAACCACAGTCACACTGTTGGTCACTTGAGGTTGTTTTTTATTTCGTAAAAATTATGTAGCGGGTATCTCACAGTAGAGCACACTCGTCAGTCTGACTTGTTTTCGTTTTTTCCGAATTTTGTTAGCCATTTGCCACAAGAGTTGCCTTTCTTTTGGCTTTGCTGGATATATTCACAGAGTCCAACCCTTTTTAAATGGAACCATAAACTGACCCAAGTTATTTTTTAATGAACTTTTATGACTTATCTAGGATTTGCTGATAACTTTAGGTCAGACAATCTTAATTAGCAATAAACTGACTACTTTAATTGTGTGGTTACTTATGTTGCTAAACATTTTCATAGAAAAGAAATGCTTACAATGTTGATACATTTTTGTCAAAATGAGTAGAAACTTTAACAACCTGATATATCCAATCAACTTGGATATCCCTAATGCATCACTGAATAAATCAAACTTGACTAGAAAACTCTTTTAAGTTTCATCAGCTCGACAAGAGCAAATCGCTCTGCAGATGAACACTTCCTCCCTGAGCTCCTTTTCTCTCCGCACCAGATTGAAACCACTTCCGTTTTTGTTGGCAATCCAACGCACGTTCTGGTCATAAAGCGCAGCGCACTAAGCCAATTTCAGAGTGTTTATAATTGAAACTTGCCAAGAGCAGAACAGGATGAAGGTGAATAGGGAAAGGGTAGAGAGAGTAGAAGAACAAAACTATAGCAAAGCACAGAGCAAAGCAAAGCAGTTAACTGAAAGGTGAGTCCATGTCCGAATCATTTCCCCCGCAGCGGATATAAAACGATTTGACTTGGTGACAACATCATTTCCTGCGGGCGTGGTAAAGGAATTGAAAGAGGAGGTGCCACAGTGTGAAATGCTTTAAGGGGCACAAAGAATAATGTGCACCTAAATTACGGTCATTAATAAGGCGACAAACAGTGTTGGCCAGTTTAAAGCCCTGTTCCATTTTGATAAACTGTTTGACATTGACTACGTGCCACTGAGAAGCGGATGGCAACGATAAGGATAATCACCCAACAGCCTGTTGGGAGTAGAAAGAGACACATAGAGATGAAAAGAGGAAGGCAGCTCTGAACGAGCTCATTAAAAGTGAAAAATTTGAACGAGAAATGGACAAATGAAGACCTCATGGAGGAGGCGGACTTAGCTGGATGATCCACTCAGCACAGGTGTCGAATCCCTGCTGAGAATGGAATACTATGAAAAACAGTTCAAATGATATTATAAAGTCGTGAAAAGAAAAACAAAAGAACAACTGAAATTCTTTGAGGTTTTGATTAAACGAATTTGTTGGCTGCTTGAAAAGTTTGTGGTGATTTGTATTCTGTTTCTTCGAATTTATTTGTTGCCTTTGCAAAAGTTTATCCTGAAAAGCGCAAGGTATTCGTATGTATGCCCTATATAAATCATATTTAATAGACTTTGCTTCTGTGTATGCAAAGTGTGAAGGGGTAGAGCGAGGCCAGATGAGAAATTACCAAATGCCTCCTCATATTTTCTGTTGTCTGTAGATGAAAGGAAGTCTGAAAGGGATAGCAGCTGCAGGAAGTGCTCAACTTGACTCACAAATTTGCATTGTGTGAATTGCTTCCGTTGTTGTTTCATGTTTCTCCAGCCAAGCAAAGGAGATGAGGTGAATCTTGAATTATACCAAGAAAAGGCATGGGAATATACACTGGCAAAAATTCCACTACAACAATTTAAAGAATATTGTTTGTATTGGCCATTCAAACAAAGTGTCGCACAATCGGACATAAAATTCAGTAAATGAATTTTTGGACTGAATATTTAAAACTGTGTTTTTATTACTACGCCAATGTTTTCATTTGTTTTTCTTCGTTGTTTAATTTGGCAGCTTGTGTAATTGTTGATTTCCTGCGCTAGCACATGTTTTGTTTTTGACTCGCCTTCTGTTTATATTTTTGTTTCGATTCTGAATATTTTCTGCTGAACTTTATAAACAAATAAAGTAAATTAAAGATACCTATATATATATTGTGACTAAGTTTCATTTAAAGAACATTTTGTGACGCATAGAAAATTCATTTCTAAATAATATTTTAAGTATTTGGCCCACTCATGCTGAGTGAACTCTCCAAAGTACTATGAGGAGAATAAGCTTCTTCAACTTGACACAGTCAATGGCCAACTAATTATTTACTTTACGAGAGGCCGCAAAGTTCTTTACTTAATATGAAAAGCAGCTGGCGAAAATGTGGCATTAATTCTCAATTAAATTGTAGCTGTTTCAGATTGTTTACGCCAACTGAGGGGTAATGGGGGCATAAGGTAATGGAAGCTGTCCAACTTTGGCGCATTTGAGTGCCCCAGCCTGAGGAAATCAAATTTCCGCGCTATTGGAATTTTCTTTTCAGTCTGTTTACGTGGCAATGAATTCACCTTGACGAACCTCTCTAACCTGCCTTTTATAGCGTGGACTGGGATGCGTTGTATATTTGCATTCAAATTTGGGGCACAGCATCAACAGCCATTGTAGCCATTAACACATAATCCGATTTCCACAATGCACTTAAGCAAACGAATAACTGAGTGGAAAGACTTTTTAAAAATCAGTTCAAATGCACTTTCATATTAAAGGTGGCTCTGCTGAATCCGCAAATGTCAACAGATCTTTCTGGGTAGTGAAAGGATTTAATGTAAGCACTTTTTTGTCTGCGTTTGTCATGTGAAAATTAATAAAAGGCGAAAAGTAAACAGTAAAATGTGAAACCAGACTCTCAAGTGGTTTAGGAAACCTCAACCCTGAATCGGGGTTCGCCTTTATTTAGTTTTATTTGCCAAGGAAGGAGGTGATGAAGTGTGCGTTTGATGTGGTCCCAGTTCACACACAAAAAAGTCCTAAATTAAAAATTCGCAGGTAAATATTTATTTAGCAACAAGACACACAGCAGAGGTACCCAAGTAGCAGGGGAAAAATTCAATTTCAGTAAGAAAATAAAATAAAGAAAATGGCGTGAAAGTGTCATTTAGATGGAAGAAGTTTTTATCAATTTTTTAATTACATTCGAAGAGTGACCTATTTCTCCCGTATTCCCAAAGCAATTTGCGTATCTTCTTATTATCAGCAAACAAAGAGAAGAACCAATGTGACCCGACATCAGTTTGTGTTTCTCCTGTGGCCATCCTGTGACCCACTTGGTGTGATGTTTATGAACCCTCCATAAAATATTTTTTAGTATACAAACAAAAAACCACACGACAATCAGTTTTCCTCTTAAACATTCTACATCTTTATGGGCTACCTCCATTTCCCGAAATAGGGGGGACTTGTATTCTCCTTGCTGTGCAAGTATTTGACTTTGCTTTCCTTTGCTTTCTCTTTACAGGCACCTCTGGGATAATGCATTAGACGAGCAAGGCGAAGGACTTGGTAAATATAATTTGGCAAATTATTAACGGGGATATAAGAAGTGCTTATCTGTGGAGGGTAAACATTGCAAACAGCAAACAGAGCACAGCGAATGAATTATCCATAATGTTATTTACCAATGTGTGGAGGTGTCTGTTGTGGTGATGACAACGCTGTAAAGAGTCAAGTATAGCAGAAGACAGAGAGAAGACAGAGACATTTTAGCCTGTCAACAACAGGATGCATTCATAACTTTGGCCCAGCAAGTGGGGAGGATGTCCTTTGAAAACTATCAACTCAGTAATACTTGCATCCCTTCCACATTATTCAATTAAACTTTGATACAATTCGAAACATCTGCTGCTGATGCTGCAGACGAATGTCTTGTCAGACAAATAGGAAATTTCCCAACTGAATTCTGTCTGTACCTTGTGGAGTGTGTATTCAATAAATGAAAGCAGGAATTTTCAATTTAAATTGCATTAAATTTACACCAGCAGCAAAAAGTGCCAACGGGAAAAGGGAAACCGACAACATGCAACAGCAGGCAACAAACAAGCAGCCGAGAG
Source organism: Drosophila niveifrons (assembly GCA_035046325.1). Taxonomy (NCBI): domain Eukaryota; kingdom Metazoa; phylum Arthropoda; class Insecta; order Diptera; family Drosophilidae; genus Drosophila; species Drosophila niveifrons. The sequence continues at coordinate 9,554,938 of JAWNOC010000046.1, read as the reverse complement.
CCAACAGCCGCAACATTTCCTCTGCGTCCCCCAAAAAGTGTTGCATATCCGCAGGGGTCGATTGTGTCCTGGTCAATGCAAGTTTCAACCCGCAGGCGAACTCGACCATCAATTCATTGAATTGCTCACTTGGCTGATGTTGCTGCTAATTGGCTGGATGAGAGAAGCTTCCTCTGCTGTGCCAAATTTATTCTGGGATCGAGAATTCCGCAACTGACATTATTCTTAGCATCTGTTGATTTCCACCTAATAATTTTGCGAATTTCCACATATTAATATTTCAAAATACCAACTCAGAGCCTCGTAGGATACGCAGCCTAATCACATAATTCAACTGAGTTAATAAAATGCGCTGTTAAAAGCATTTCAAGTATGCGATTTTTTTCATCTCTCATCCTCACTGGGGAATCATTTCCCAGCTGGAGAGTTCATTGCTCTACACACCGCTTAAACCTCCCTCAGACAAGCATAATAAAAAAGGAGGATAATAAAATTTATGCGTTTTGATTTATGTGTCAGCCTCAGACCGCTATCAGCATGTGGTGCGTATACGTGATATTTTAAAAGCCAATTTGGGTGAGTTTGCCGGGGAGGCGCATTAAGCGAATCAGCAACATGCAAACAAGCAAAATGCCACCAGCTAGCAGCAAACAAACGAAGTACAAAATAAAAGGATTATTTTGCATTGAATTTATGAGAGCGTAATAAATAAATTAGCCACAGTTTGTTTGCCTTTTTATTATATTTTAATCAGCAAATGACTTTGGGTTTGGCTTCTGGTTTGCTTTCGTTGGCTTGTGGTTGAGACATTTTCCATTAAGATCTCAACTTTCTATATATTTTTACTGAAAAAACTTTGCTTTGGAAAGAAACAAGGTAACTTTAAATTGTGTATTGGGAAATTTACTGTTCAAGTACTTTGCACAGCGTTTGTGGATGGTGATTTCATTATTTTTCTTTTAAGCTAATTGCACTCCAACTCTAAGTCCATCTGATTGTCATTTTCAAGGCTCATATCCCGACTTCATTGCCAAGGATTTCATTTGATTTCCGATTTTAGACGAACCAAGTTTAGTCCGTAGAATGTTTGCGTGGCCTTTTAATCAAACTTAGTCCAACTCAGGCACAAACTTTTTGCCACACAACACATGCTTGCAATTTGGTCCTCCTCTTTCTGTCGCACTCTCTTACCCTCTTTCTCTCGCTTCACATTTTCCTACTGCTGTTTTGGCTGGCAAATAAAACCGCATCCTGCTGTCGTTGTTGTTGTATTTCTCCCTCCGGGATGAACACGAGACACGCTCCACAGCGCAAAGTCAGCTAAAAATGTCAGGCTCTTATTGCAGCTTCTGTCCAGGTGACTCCTGACTCACCTTTGCCTTTAGAGATGAAATGGGGTGGCACATCGGCCCCTTTATGACAGGAGTTAGTGAGCTGAACTGCAGTCGCAGTGATGACCCAACAGATTGGCAGAGCCATCAGAAGTTGTGGTTTTGGTGAAAAATGCAAACTACTCGTATACGGCAAACGAGTTGTTCAAACGTATATAATTTCTGCCCTAGGATACTGACCAGCGAAGTCGCGTGAAAGAGTGTCAATCATACGTCCCGTGGTTTCAGACAAAGTGTCAGCTAACGATGTTGCGAGCCATTGTTGGTGCCATTATGATTATCGTTATTGTTGTCCCTTTGCTAAAGCTTTTCGCATTTTGCTCTTACCATCTAACATAATGAAAAGAAAATATTGCCGTGTTGTTACATTTGTTGTTGCTGTCGCTGGCATTTTTACTGTTTTTGCTGTTGTTATGTAAAGCAGGCACATAATAAAAATAATAATAAAAATAACTCGGCAGGTTTTTGTTGTCATTTTTTGTTGTGGTCGCTATTGTTGTTGTTGTTGTCATGTGCTAAAAACCACAAAAGAGCAGCAAATTGAAATTTAATGAAATTTATTAATTTCATGCATTTTTGATGATGTGGCAGAAATATTTTGTAGTCGGCTTCAAATTGATCGCAAAGCGGATTACATTATGCGTGGCTTTTGTTAAAAAAAATCAATAGCAAATCTGCATAAATTTATAAAGGTCTCATAAACATTACATGGCATTAACTCGTTATTAAATATTTGAGAATTTTAAGTTCAAATGCGTGTAAAATAAAATTAAGAAGCGTTATCAACGGCAACTCGCCAAGATAACCCAGTTAAACCGAAAAGGAAACCTAACAAACCAAAGATAAAGCCAAAGCTGTGAAATTTAACGCGTAAAACTTTTTGTGGCCAGGAGGATGATGCTTAAGTGGTTGAGTTGTTGCTGCCTCAAACTACATAGAAGATAAATACCCGACAAGTCGCTGAAGAAAAGTTTATGAGGAAGCTCAAGATGTTGAACAAAACTTAGTTTTCTTCAGAGCTTAGATAAGGGTTATATCTTGTTTAAAGACAATTTCTCTCGAAATAAGTTATACTCCTTTAAAAGTATCCTTATAGGACTCTAAATCGACACATTAAAAACTTTATTATATCCGTAATTTGTGCATGTCACAAACAACAGAAAGTAATGTGAATTACTTGTGTCATTTTATTGCCGTGTTCGCACATCAAGTATACGCAGCTTCAGTCGCAACACACAGCAAAGGTAAGCCATATACATAAGAAATCAAACGCAAATCAAAGTCTTTTACCATCCCAGCTTAACATATGCGGCAAACAAGGGAAAGTGAACAAATCATAAACCAGCAATCACTTAGTTGATTCTTCATTTTCAGAAACACTCGTATTAACCCCTTGCAGCAGTCGAACTCGACTGTTTTTACTTTCCGCAATGTTTTATTTATTACAAACCTTTCACACGGCACACAACAGCAGCCACAATCACAAACACAATGCCTTGAGGCCTCCGTCTGCGAATCAACTTTGACATTCCCGTGTCATTTTTTATTCCTCGCCTTTTATTGCGTGCCATTACTTTAGTATTCTCGTGCCTCCATTTCGATACATTTCTCCCTCCGCCAAAAGCAATCGATGAAGCAGCTACGAATGGCAAGTTGTGAGTTCGTTGTACACATTGAGGAGTTGATGTGTGGCTGCCTCGCTGCTGCGTTGTTATGCTGTTATGCTGCCTGCCTTTAATGTATTTCAATTATTTTTATTGGCTTATCATAAATTATAATGCCCTCTGGCCTTGGGTTCCATATTTTTCGTGCCTGCCACTTTTCTCGCTTGCCACTTTTCTCTGTATTCCATTTAACTTTCACTTGCCTCAAAGCATTTTCACAGTTGTGTAGTTTTCCCCTCCTGATGGAGCTGGAACACATGTTGAGCCTTGTTTTTGGCATTGCCGCTTATTGAAAAACTTTGACTTGGATTCCTTCTTCATCTTCTTGAGTAAAACTTTCAGTTAAACCTGCAACAACTTTTTCTTCTTCTTGCAGCATTTTATAATTTCATGGCGTTTCTTCCATATTTTATTTAGCTGGTAAAACTTTATCGAGTTCATTATTCGTGCCAAGTGCGCCTTAATTATTTCTGCATTTGCCACTAAGACAAATTGAATTGTCCGTTTAGTGTTCCCGCAGTTGTTGTCCTTGTTATTCTGAATTACTTAAGCGGGCGACTTTACTCGTTCTGCTTAGAATTCACTTTCATTTTGTTACGTTTTATGCAAATGACAGGATATTAAGAGCTCTGCAAAGATATTTTAGCAACTGCAGTCAGGATTGTGGGTTGGATTTCTTTCAACTTGATTTACTTTGCTGAGTAAATTTGGATTTATTTTGCCGAATGAACATTGCAATTGGAATACCAGTTCACTCCAATGATTTCGACAATTCCATCATTAATCAAACCACTCGAGTTTATACAAATTTCTGGCATGTTTGTTGAATTTTTTCCTCCCCCCTCTACGCCTCTTTGTTCTCTTTACTAGTTGCCTTTCATTACTCATTCATTGCAATTTGGCACAGCTCCCCGTTGTGCTTGCCACATTTAACACGCCGCATTGCATTCGCGTCTCTATTATACGTACAACTTACCCCTCTCTCCCTTCTCTCTTCTCTTCACTCTGACATTTTGCACAATTTTAATTATCACGCCATCGTCATCAACCTCATCATTGTTGTTGTAATTGTTGCAAGCGGCACCGCAAATGCAATTTCCGTGCAAAATATTTGCACAAAGCACAGAAACTTTCTCCGTCCTCGTGTTTCTCTTTCTCTCAACAAAGTTGCACAAAAATAGGAGTAAACGTTGTTGCTTGTATGTGCCAAATAAGCAAAGAAAAGGCAAAAGTTTTTACTACGAGTATTGGCTAGGCAAAAGACGCTTTCCATTTAGTTGTTCTCTGCTGTGTTGCCTCTACTCACTTCTCCTAAAGAACTTAAAGTTCAGCATGGAGTTTACAACTCTTAACAGTTTCTTTCTGCATTGCATACTTTGCGGCGCTTCGCACTCCTTGTAGATACTCGCAAGTAAAAGTATTTGGAGAGAAATGAGTAAGAATTGGTATGAAACGCTTTGCTGCTTGAAATTAAAAGAAGCATTCAGTTCAACAAAAAGTTGCAAATACAAAAATGCATCACACAAAATAAACTATGAGCAAAGCAACTTCCAACTAGAAAAATGAACTGTTGTAGTTTGCTTTCTCTTCGCCATTGTTTTTAGTTAGTTGCAGCTTGTTTGCTGCATAACGACAAAATGCACTTTATTTGATGAGCAGCAGTGAGAGTCCCTTGGCCAACTGGAGCCAGGGCCATGTGCCAATAAGAACGTGCAAACAGATATAAACAGCGCCCGAAGCAGACAGCTTTAAAGCAGGCCACAGACAGGGATAATGCCAACTGACAGCCAGCATTTCATTCATTTCCTTTGGCTACTTCTCCAAATGCTGTAAATCAGCTTCCTGAAAAAATAATGAGAAATTATTGACGCAGTGCGCCTCGAGACGAACGACTGACAGAGTCGTTCTTCGTTGCAACATCTTGAATGAAATGATTGATTGTGGACAGACGACATTAAGTATACGTCACGTATGAAACGGCAGATTGTTGATTCGAATTAAGAATTTAATTGACTCTACACTTAAAGCAATTTTTCGGAATATGCTTTCTGTTGCTCAGACATTAAATTAAGAAAATTTAGACACATACATGCTAGACATTTGCATACTTTTCATCCTTTGCTAACAAAGTAGATGAGAAAGGAATGTTGAATTCCCTATTCATTACCCTCAATACCAAACACTGTTGTGCGGTATGAGCAACAAAATCTGAAAGTGAGCAGCCGCTTTCCAGTTCATCGGGCTTGTGCAACATTGTGGCTAAAGCAAACTGAAAAGCGCTGCTTAAATTTACAGCCTGGACATAAATTGAAAATATTTTCTAGCCTGTGTGACTTATGGGAATTCATGCAGCTTAAAGTCTCAGGCAGCACAATGCAAAACTGGGTTCTCATATTGAAATTCATGTTGTGCAACGAGAATATTGATGCAAGAATCCTTCACGTTGCAACCTGGTTTCCATTTGCTATGCATTGAACTAGGTCATGTAGAATGAATGTCAAATGAACCCTTTAAGGGTATTGTATTCCATTTCTGTCTTTCATTTAGTTTCCTCGCTCATGGAACTATCTGTCAAATATCGAATTATCACACTTCCACTTCAAATGCTTCTCAGTAATTCTAAAGTATAACACGCACGCTGTGAAGTGTACGTGAGTCGATTAACTTAATTAGATGAGCAAATCCAACACTCGACAGGGCAAAGACAAAGCTCCTTCTTCCTTCTAAGCATGACAGATAAGCGACAGAATCATGAAGGGAAACTGAAGCTGAGATTCGCATAATGCTTAAATATTTGTTTGGTAAGTGTGGTAAAAACAGGAGACAGAAGGATAAGCATCAACAAGAACACGCTTACAGAAACGAATCCTTATCGAGAAACACCTTTTGTTGAGCCTTTAACACGCACTTAAGTGCTTGAACATAATTTCCCAAAATTCTGTGTGAAATTTTAATTTTCTCACGCAAACACACAATGGAAACATTTTTGATAGGCGCTTTAATTAGCTTAAGTTTTCATGTCGCCATTTCGCATTCCCTGTGAGTCCTTGTGTGGTCCCTGATGAGGTGACTACATCAAATTAATTGCCTTCTCGGTTAGCCTCTTCTTTTGTGTGCATACAATATACTATATGCGTGTGTATGTGTGTGTGTGCCTTGAATAAACATGTATTATCCCATCTTGGTATTCACCTTAGCAGCTCTGCCAGGGAAAACTTTTCATTTTCATTTGAGTTTCAGCTTTGCTCAAGGCAACAAATAAGAGGAGACACCTTCCCCTTGGGCCACTCGCCCACTTCGTTTCTCACCTTTATACGACCCTTAGTCACACACACTCTCTCACATATATGTATAAGCAACTCGAACTTCATATTGTAGCTGCAGCTGCTCAGTTCCTCAATCTGTCAATGAGTCATGTGACTGGAGCCTCAGGAACTCAACTTTAAATTGAGTTTTCCTTGGAGAACTTTAGAAACTGTGAGTGAGCTGACTATACAATGTAATAGATAACTTTCCTTCTGGGCATGGCACCCTGTATGAATGGGCTGATTGCTGTTTTGTTATTCATGGAATTGTTTAAAAATTTAGATTGCTACGAAACTTGCAAATGACATTTGCCCCTATTGTCCTTCTTGTGCTTTATCAAGTTAAGTGGCACGCACCTTGTCAAAGAAATCAGATTAAACAGATTAAACTCAATAAACGTACTTCATTTTATTTCATATTATAAATTCAATTATTTAAACCTAATTTAAGTACTTAAAATGCTTTTTATTAGTTAAATTAATTTTCTATCTCTTTTATGTTTTTCCTTTGAGATTCTTTAATATTTAATTCTATGTCAATTCCTTAAGCCGTTAGATAGTGTAGTAAGGATTGCTTTCCTCTTCTTCTATGGCACCCACACACTTCAAGTTAATGAAAAAACCCTCTTAAAATTCCACGTAAAAATTAGAGCAACCGAAGAACAACAAAAGTATGTATTTGCAAGCATAATTTAATTAATTAGAAAGAAGCCCCTTGCTATCCTTAGACCCTCCCTATATATTATTGTGTATTATGTCAATTAGTTGAGAACCACAGTTGGGAGTTTGTAAATGAAACCTGAAGTAAAGCAATTCATTTAGGACATCTTTTACGTGCCAGTCACGTCCTCCTCCCTCTTTCTCCCAACTTTGCCCACTTTTGGCGTTAGCAACGCGATAAAACTGTAAAGTGAAGCCAATTCATTAATTTACAGAGCCAACGAACTGAAGCAACAGGATAAACACAGAAGAAAAGAATACCTATACATTGGTCAACTTTTCATTTACCTCGCTGACTGAATCACCTTTGTTTTGCTTTGCTGTCATGGAATTGACATCATCAGAATGAATTTTCTTATGAAGAAGTCTCTTTGTAGTTCAGCCAACAGCAAGTGAGCAACCTCGTTTGGCCACTGAACCGTGTGAGCAGGGAGAATGAACGAAAAGAGACGAGAATTCTAGTCGAGCCATCCACTAGATGGCACCGAGTGCCACTTATTGAGTGGCAAACACATTCAGCACTCAGCTATCAGGCAGAAAAGAGGGGGGTCTTGCTTTTGTGGTTATCCAATTGCGGTCGAGTGTCATCGGGCACAGCCCAACAACCAGACGGACAGCTGACTCACACACACACACACACAACTGCGACTAATACACTCACAATGCTATTGGTGTCAATGGAGGAAGATTAGGTGGCAGAACGTGCAGCCCTTTGCAGCCAGTTTGCCACATCATTAAGTTCTTAATTAGCTCAGCCAGCAGCTGCCATTTTTGGAGTGCACTTAGCAGGATGGAAAAGGGGAGAAAAGGCGTCAAGAGAAAAGGGGGAAAGCTGCTTTGCATGCACTTGAGACAGCAGCAGGGAAATTTCTTAAGCTGCTTTTACACCCAGCAACTATTGAGTGCAGTCTTAGCCTTTCTTATCTTGTCTCCTTCCATTTGAGTGGCACTGGATCAGGATCAGAGCAGGAGTCTTAAGCGTCTCTCAAGTGCAAATGACCGTTGCTCTGCTTTAGCCTTAAGATGGCCAAGGTTCAATGCATTTTCCATCCATTTGCATTACAGCTTAAACCAAAGAAGAGAATTAAATGGAATTAAATAAAGTTTTACGACAACTGATTTTACATTCCATTAAAAAACACGTGTAAGTTCTTTCCAAAATAACAATCATGTAATGGAATATTGGAACTGCGCCTCCATCATATGCCACAGCAATTAGAGCAGCCTGCACCAAAATTTGATTATCGCAGTGTGCGCGGATTGTTCGTAATTGGAATGTTTTGAGGTTGCAGCGTGAAATTGCCAACAATCCACATGTCGCATTGTTGATTTATGGCCACAGTAGGCACCCATAGAGACAGACAGATAGGCAGGCCCATGGCAAGTGCGTGCCTCAGGGCGACCACAAATACAACCCATGTGTTCTGCAGTGGTGCATTTGTGGTTTTTGGCTGTTGTTTTGCATGGGTCTGTCTGTCACCTGCATTCGATTTAACACCCGCAAAAATATCGCAATGAATGGGGATTAAATGCTCTTTTAAGGGCTTCTCTTCAGTTGTACAATCATACTATAATGGAACATTCAAACATTCAAACTGTCAGCTGACAGTTCGAGAGCCAATTGCGAAGGCCACAATCATTGAAAAAATTGGCTTAAGTGCTTAACTAATGGTAAGCATGGCAATAAGCCGATCCATAAACATCCTCCCTTTCTCATTCCCATTTTAACTAGACCCTGACATAAGTCTCATGCCAGTTGGGTGAACGATTCTCAGGAAGAGGTTGCTTGCGTGAGCTTCCAACATTTTTGGAGTGTGCATCCATTAAACGTTTTCCGTTAAAAGCCCACAGAGCATGGCCCATAAATAGTGGAGACAACAGAGAACAGAAGGTTAGGAGTGAGTAGTAAACAGGACGCAGTTAATTGGCTTTCAAAGCGAGCACACGAAGAACCTATTTATGAGTAGGAAATGAAATTTGGGAGCAGTCGATTAGTAAATATGGAACTAATCTAATTTTAAGAGGTTTATATTCAATATTATTGGAAGTAAATTTGTAGTCACAATTAAATCAAATTCATGCAACTGAATTTCGTTTTGCATATTTATTAGTTTTTTGTTGACTTTGTGATAAAATGAATATGAAAAGTAATTAAACAAGCGTTGCACTATTTTTAATGAAATTATGCGAGTGAATAACTAAATAACTGACAGAGCAGCTTTTAACTCATGTCTAACACACTCACACATCCACTCATACATATGCAAAAGCTAACTGCAAATTGCGAATATGATTTTCGCCATTTGCCAGCGACAATAAAAGTTATTTCGTACGTTGCAGTTATGCAAATGCATTTCACACACAAGTGCGAAGCGAATTTAACCCTCACTAGGGAGATACATATAACCTGAACGGCAAATAAAAGAGGGAACTGAAAAGCATGCTCCCCTAATTGGAAAACGGAAAACTGATGGAAATTAAATAACAATGTCATTTGCCAATTTGGTGCAAGTTTCCAAGAGAAACCGAAACTTTACTAGACAAAAGAAAAAGCTAATTTAATAATCGGTCATTTCCAGAAGCAGTTTCCATTAAGCAATGAATAGCTGTTCTTTTCGGTTGTGTTTAGGTTTAATTTATATAAAGTTAATTTGACAGAAATTGAAATTCAGCCAGTCGAATGGCCAAGTACAATATAAAAAGTGTAAACAGAAAAAGAGAAGACAAAAACTTTGTTAACTTTGATTGAAATTCAAAGCTGAACAACAAAATGGACGACGCTCTGTGGCATTTACTTCCAGGCCATTAAGGCACAATGACACACGCGACTGTTAAAATGGGATGAGGAAAAGGCGGGAGAGATAAGTTAGGAGTTAGAGGAGGAAGACCTTTGTCTAAACTTTGGGCCTGAATTTGCTTGCCTGCCCTTGGATTGGCTTTTTTGTCGCCTCTGACACTTCTCTGAACCCTTGTCAGCTCATCGAAGGAGGGATTGGGGCGGTGTTAGTGATGAGTTGGCCGATAATATTGAATTTGCAGTGTGCTTAATCATGGGACTCAAACAGAGGCCAAAGCCTTACCGACTGCAGAGGACAGCCAGAACGAATTCTTGCCCAAGCCTTCTTATGTGCAGATTATCATTGTCAAAGCTGAAATCATAATAAATCATTTGGCTTGCTCAGCAGACAAGTAAAATTCCTTGTCGTCTGCCAGAGTTTTAAAGAAACGAGTACTTGAAATCCTTTGGCAACTTACAAATCCATTTAATGGCATTTCCCTTTCGTAGCCTAACAACCTGACACACTTTCCTTCTTGGAGGCATTTACCTACGCTGACCCTGAACCTAATGAGCACCCGCAATTAGAATCCGCATGAAATATATAGCCTCGTGCTTGGCATTAAATCCAGAATCTTCTCCCTCCATCTGCCATCATTTACAAGCAGATTAAGAAATTAATGGCCTACCATTGAATCAGCTTCGTTGTTAAGGAAATTCGGGAAGAGGTTTCTTTGGCTGACTTTTGGTTTCGAGCGCTTTGTCATTTTTCATTTTTAATGCGCGCCACGGGGCAGTCCAAGAGCCTCCCACATAAACCAGATTAGCAACGCCCAAACAAAGCAAAAGAAGAAAAGGAAATCTAACAGCATTAAAGATTTCAGATGTTGAGACGAACAAAAGTGGAAGAAAGCATCTAATTGAGTTGCCTTCTTCAGCATGGCTGTGAGATTGTGCAGGAAATGAGGCAAACTCTCATTTTGCCTAGTCATAAGCGTTGACTCGACAGCCCAATTGTTGACCATAAAGGTAGCCACGAAATTAAATAAGTCCTGCTTCATACACAATAAGGACAAGGCTCCACTGAGGCTGCAACTAACAAGCACATTGACAGTCGTTAAAAGAGGACAATGACAATGGACGTCTGCTGAGTTGACTGTTGCCAGGATGCGAGGGACAGCCACAGCACAACAACATCACAGCATTTTATATATTTATGAGCCACAGACAGGAATACAACAATACAATACAGTGCAGAAAAGGTAACGTCATTTGGTCAAAGAATGGAAGAATGAAGAAAAAGCAATAGCAACAGTAAAGGCAAAAGCGAACGTAGAAAACGAGACAAAGGGAAAGGTGTGGAATGGCTGACTTCCGTTTCCGTCAACACTGGCGTTGAATGCTGCTTCCTGCCAAACGGCAGTCAGTCAGCCCGTTAGTCTGCTTTGTGGCTAATTTGCAAATAGAATCGAGAGGGGACCAACAACATAAAGAGGCAAGCAGCTTTTGCAATTTAATTACAATTTGTTGCCTTTCCTTTTGCTAGCAAAGGTGAAAACATTAAGAGAGTATTCGATCCGTCTAATGGCATCTAAGTGAAATAACCTGTGAATGGCATCTACTCTAATTATAATATAGATGGCAAAATGCCAAGAGGTCAACAGACTTATTGAGTTCACTAAATGGGTTTGCCAACATAAACCACATACGCAACAAGGCAATATGATTAGAATCACAAGGCGCATAATTAATTGTGGCAAATGTGCGAATATTAAGCATACGACTAATAAGCTGAAATGGTTTGCGTGTTTTGAATTGAATTGACATGCAACTGGATAATGAATAATAAATATGAATAGTCGTATAAAAAGTTAAATACATTTTGCTGTAAAAATAAAATCAGATGAGATATTAAATTTATTAAAACCCGACTACTCTTCACGAATTGAATACACGCTGCTTTTTCATGGTCAATGGCCAGTAATGTGCCTGAAGCTTGTTTGCTCTATACATATTTGATTTTGCCCTTTGCAAATGTTATTTCTTCCGCGTCAAAATACAGTGCTCTCCTCTTCCACTCTTCTTTCCATTCATTCACGTCTATGTTGCCGTCCCCAGACTCATTTCACATCGACATGAATCGTGTTTGCTTGTCATATATCACGGCAGGCATTGCAATTTGATTGGCAAGTGAGAGGAATGGGATGGAATTATTTATTGGCAGAATCGCAATGAAAAGTAATTATTATGTTTATGCGTGAGAGAGGCGAAACACAGTCCACTGTCCACCGTTCTCTGTGTATACTTCTCACTTTTGTTAAGAGAGAAACTCATTTGTGACTCATATTTAATCCACACGCGTGGCTCACATAAATTATGTGCTCCCAGCTAAAGTACAACTCGTGGCAGGTTTTTTTGCTCGCAAGTCAAAACCATTTGTCATAATTTGTGCAGAGCAAAAGTGGGAATGAGATATTGAGAAAAAGAAAGCGAAACTCCCAAACCAATCGCCTTGGACCATTAAACTGTCAATAACAACAAAAACACCAACAACAACTATAAAGAACAACAACAACAATAAAAAAAAAATACTTCGCGTATTCGACACGAAAATCGACTGAAAAGCAATTATTTACACTCCTGCAATAAAAATATGCCTCACGCTGCGTTCACAAGGAATAACTGCTCCTTCTTCCCTCTTGCCACTTGCCTCTTCCTTTTTTCCCACCGAGAAAAGTTGTGTCAAAAATTGGCGTTGTGAAATTTATTACCTCTCCTTTTGGCTGGCTGCGCGGCTTCTTCCATGGAATTGCATTTCGCGTGTCCTGACCAGATTTTTATGGCCTCCTCCCAGAAGATTGCGCTGCTGGCGAAAAGGAAAAAGCGAGTCATGGGGGCTGTGAAGTTTTTGATTTTTACGAGTCTGACGTTTTCCACCATTGACTCGACAAATCCGAAATCTGAATTGGCTTTCTCCCATGAATAGACGTGGGATTTGCACAAAAGCCAATTATGAAAATGAAGAAAAATAGAAGAAAGTAATCTTCACATATCGAATACTTACCATATGCCAAGCTCCAAGCTCCTGACTTGGCATTTTCAATCTGTTGAAGCCACATAATCAATCAGTTATTCACATGTGTATATGTGTGTTCTTTACATTTCTTACAGGCCAAAAATGTTGCAGCGCCCCAATTGGCAGTGGGCCACATAACGTCGCCCCTTCCTCCGCCTTACACACACACACAAACACATTCAGCATCCTGTGAGTCAAATTCAAAGCATGGCGACGCCCACGTCAATAGAAGTCTTCAGTTGCCTGGCGCTTTTGCTCGGCGCTTTCATCAGCAGCGGTAAGCAGACATCAAAGATTCACATAAATTTCTTATTTTTACTTATTGTAAACTTAAACTCTTATAGATCATTTTGCTATTTAATTTTGCATTTCAAAATAAGAAATGCAAAATGTTTCTCATTCATTTGTGTGAATGAGAAACGAATTTGTATATATTATTTTTAATTATTGCTTGTTAGATTTCAATTGAATTGAACTATTCAAAGTAGTAAAGAAATAGATCCCAGTCAAAGCTTGATAAGCCCATTTTAATGTGTATTCCATTCTATTTACATTGTGCTTAACAGGCTACTGCATAGACTGTTTCAAGTGCGTCTCATATAATGGCGCCAATAAGGCGTGCGATGATCCATTTCACAATAATTATTCCACCGCCATTCTGGAGTCGCCCTGCATGGGCGGACGCAAAGGACGCGATGGCCTCTTTCCGGCGACGGCATGCATTAAAATCGCCGGATATTATGGTGAGTGATGAGATCAGATATGAATAATGGGATTACAATGTGCCATGATTGAATCGAATTGAATTGAATTAAATTCATTGACACAGATGACACCGGCGAGACGATAACTGTGCGGGGCTGTGCTCTGGACAGCGGGACACTGACAACAGACACAGAGATTATAAGAATGTCGCATTGTGGTAAATTCTACTATGATAACAGGTGCGTCTAGCATTTCATTTTATCACACACAAATACATAATATTATATGACACCATATGAACGAGCTCTAATTTGGCAGTAAAAAGAAGAAACAGGCTTGACAATTCACATAACATTTTATGCACAGATCCAATTACATGATATAGACAGCTATAAAATGTATGTCAAGCACCTACAAGAAATCAAAGTTATTGGGTTACACCTACGTCTAATGAGCTTCTTATTATGATGCAACACATCAACAAGCTTAAATTGGCTATTTAAATCTCTTTCGAGAATACGTATTTATCAAACAGTTCTCTAGATAATTAAATAGGATTATTGAGGCATTAATTTCGTAGAAATCCATTTAATGAAGTACAATTGAAATTGCGCAGACTGTTAGAGTGCTTAGTTGAAAGTAAATAATTTACAGAATTAATTGCGCAATTCGCATAATTCATGCCAGATGCGCAGCTTAATAAACAAATGTGAATAAGCGCATGCAATTTATTTATCGCACACCCATTTCATAAATACTCACAAGTTTTAGCCCCTTGTTTTCCACTTTGTTGACGTACGTTGCGTTACGTATACGTAAAGAACGCTAACGCAATTCATATGTTGCCTTTGTGTGTAACATGCTGACATTAATATATTCCCATTGTCGCAGCCATAACTTAACATTATCTCTCTCTCTTCCTCTCTCTCTCTTCCTCTGCTCGCCCGCTCTTTAGATACGTGCATGGCTGCCTTCAGAGCTGCAGTGACGCGGATGCCTGCAATGGCAGCCACCCAAAGGACGCCGTCGAGTCCTTATTACTTAGCGTTGCGCTTCTCCTACTGCTTGCAAGGTAGCAGTGACAACAACAGCCAATGCAACAACAACACACGGAAGGACAACAACATGAAGAAAAGGAGCTAAAGCTCGTAGCATCCTCTGGAAGTTAAAGGGATTTAGCTAAAGTGAACGTGAAAAAGCATTTAATATAATTCAGCTGCGCGAATATTTTTACACAACTCATACGCTATCCCCTCCCCATCTCTCTCTCACACATTGGCTATCCCTTTCTCTCTCGTTCTTTCTCTCTCTCAGTGTCTACAATTGCACCTTACCGTAAGTGCACGCACACTCTAACACACACACACTAAAACACATAAACACAGACGTGGATGACACAGGATTACATACAAAATAAACGAAAGAAATGCATAAATATTTATATGGAATTCATCAAGCAATTATGTGATTTATAAATGAATATTTAACAACTATTTAACAATAATTGATGAAAAGCAAAAGCGAAATGAGAAATTTCTAACTAAACTTAATTAAAAGAAAACCAAAAACAAAAACAAAAGAAAACTATGTATTAACGCTAAGCGCTGCTAGGCAAATATCGAGTCTAAAATCAAAGCTAGTCAAAACGAGAATTCAAATTCAATTACAATTCTAATTATTTTTAGCTAATATGTAATATTAAGTATTTACATTTATGTACCAACAAACAAAAACTCACCTGTGTACTATTGTTCGACTATTGTAAATAGATTGATTTATTCGTTAGATGGATGCTGAATTTTAGGCAAATTAATAAACAATTATGGATAATTAATTAATATTTAGTGGCCACATAGATAGAGTTAACAAATGTACTATAAACTGCGAAAACAATTCATTCTCTATCTCATCTCTTATGATACCCTTACTTTGGCAGGGCAACTTAATTTATTTATTCGATTCAAAACTTGCACTTTCCCTTCTAATGCTTAACACACCGTAAATCATGTCGTAAAGTTTCGTTTCTATCGTGACTATATAATCTGATATTGGCTTGTTAAACGGGCTTGACTCATCAGCTGAGTGCAGACGGATCTTATCAATATTTCAACTTATCAATAGTCGCTTATCGCCACTTAAGAACCTCCAAAATATATGTGCCGTATCATATTCTCAGTATTCACACGAAAGTCAAACAACATGGACGGTAAGCACCGAAGGCACTCGACAATATCCGGTGGGGTTAACATTATAATCGATCCTTGTAGGAAACAATTGGTTGCACTACAGTCACGGCGCCTTGCCCCAAGAAGCTGTTGTCGCTGGTCACGATGCCGATGGCGATACCATCTTCGTTGGACGCGCCTTCTACAACAACGATCTGCTGCCAGCCAAGATCATTCCCAACAAGGGCAAGGCCTATGTGACGTTCGCCCGCCAAGAGATTGAGCTGGAGAACTACGAAGTGCTCAGTGGCCAGAACTATGCTTGGCTGCCCGGAGCAAATGGAGAAGTGCCAGCTGGTGCTGTTCGTGTGGGTCGCAATGTGGATGGCGAAGATTTGTATGCCGGACGTGGCTATCATGCCGGCAGCTTGACTGTGGGCAAGGTGCATCCATCCCATGGTTGCCTTTACATTCCCTTCGATTCCGATGAGGTCAAGATCTTTGAATACGAGGTTCTGTCTCGTTTGATTGAGATGCGTTAAGCGAGGTGTTATTTCTGTTAAAAACAATGGCCTAGGTAGATTTTGTACAATAAAACTCAATCTTTTATAAAACTTTCTAATCTAATCTTTAGTTTCGTTCGTCATAAAGTTTCATTGGTAAAATATAGTTCTTGCTTACTGTTCTATTTGTGAGCAATGCAATTAGCTCATAGCCGCTTTTGATGTCACTTTATGATCGGCTTCCTCTGTTTCGCAGTTCGTTTTCTTTGTGAGTTAACTCAGTTTTTGGCCCGATTATGCAGGAATTTAGTATGACAAGCAGTTCTAAGTTAACAAATTGAAGGTAAATAATGGAATAGCAATTAAAAAACGAAAACGAAAATGAAAACGAAATTAAGTTCTTAACTTGGAAAGTTACATTAAGCCTAAAAGTTTAATTATAAAGTCTAACTACATTTTACACACTCATATGATAATGAAAAACCAATAGGACCAAGCTAAATCTATGTGCAAAGCTTAGAAGAACAAAAGAAAAATCAATAGCGTTTTATAAAGGAAAAAATGTTAATAATAATCATATCAAAAGATAATTATTATTACAAATAGTACATTTTATATATCTGCCTTTCTGTTCTTAATTATGGTTATCATTTCCCACAGAAGAGGAAGAAGCGAGCTTGCAATGGTTTCCGCATTCAAATTAAAATTAACTATGTAAAAAATAGAAGAAGAGAAAACCAAATACAAAAAAGTGAACCATGTTTGCACACGTTTTTGATAAGATAACAAAATTTTGCTGAAATCGCTTGCTTGCAATGCAAAACAAAATAAAAAATTAATAATTAAACGAAAAGTATTTAATCAAAAGCAACCGTTAAAAGTTTAAACATACATACTAAAGCACCTGATTGGCTAGCAACCGATTTATACAGAATTCAAATTCTCAAACATTCACACACACCCACACCCACACCCACACCCACACACAGTTCACTTACTCGTAAGTATACAATTAAATAAGTACTACATACAATGAACGACCAAGCGAAAACAAAAAGTGTATAAAACATTGAAAGTTTCATGGCAATTGCAATTGCTAAACATTTGTATTTAGCACTTAAGAAGTTTATATTTACAATTAAGCGCAAAATGGATAACTGAATAACTAGATAAACGAAGCTACTAAAACTAATCGAATTGAATTAAAAACTCTTTCTTTTGCATTTAAATGCGTGCGTACAACATTCTTTTTTAGTGCTAAACAAACACAACCACTCACAAAACTATAAACATTTCTGAATAAAAACTGCATACATATACTGAATATCGATGTTGTTTACTCTGGTCAACTTAAACTACACATATTTACAGTCCGGAGACGATGGGATTTCTAATCTAAAAGTGTCTTAACATAGGCGGCATCTTCCTGGATAAACTTTTCGGTGTGCTCAGATGGCACCTCGACACTTTTGTAGTTGTCCAAGCCAATTTCTTCCTCTTTTCTGTAAGACGAAAGTATTTAGCTAAGCATTGGCAAAGAAAGCACATTTTACACTCACTTGATTAGAATATCTACCACATTCTCGCAGGCCAATACACAATCGCTTTCACGTCCCACTTTGGCTTCCCATTTGTGGTATTCCCGCAATATTTCATAGACTCCTTTAGCGCGCAACACTTCGCGGAAACGACGTGTGGCACACAGTTGTAGCAAACACTCAAGCAGCATTTTACGCAGATCCGGATCCGTTTCTCTCGTCTTAGTTTCAGGCAAGTACTGAAACAGACAGAGTTCAATGTCGTTGCACAAATTTAGCTTATATTCTACCCTAACTCACCTGTAGTTCAATGGGCAATTTCTCATTCTCTTCATCACTGAACTCCTCGGGTCCACAAAGCGGTTGCAGTATGGCCACCAATATGTCATCTTGATCATTCAGTATCACATCATGGTATACGGCATCAAAGCATATGTTCTTAATGATGCCAATGGTGCCGCCACGTCGCACAACACTCTCCTCAAAGGATGCAAATGGAAGTAGCTTCTCAAGTAGTCGATACTTTGGCTGGCAGCACAGCTCTCGGCCACGCTGTACTTGTGTAAGATTACAAAAGATGGGTGCCAAATAGTGCAGTTTTGACTTTTTCTTGTTGTAGTCAAGTTGAGCAAAGGCTTTGGCCAGCTGTGACAGCGTCGGCTCTAATGTGTCCAGAATACCATGCACCAGAGACTCGACACGCGTCAAATTGCTCAGCACCATGCTCCAGGCATCGGCCAAATCCGCTTGCTCGTCGATAATCTGCTTGGCAGCAACATCCGCAATGATGAAGCTCTGGGAATTTGAATGGATTGTTGGTTAAATAATTATATGACAGCTTGCCACTACAGGTTATGCTATAGCTTACCGGTTGGACTTCCTTTGTCAATTCGTAGACTTTGATGGCACCTGCTTCCTCAGCCGTCAAGTTTATCAGACACAGTACTGCATCCTTTGCAATTGTGGCATTCGCATCGAGTGTCAACCCAAAAATGGCCATAAGCAAGTCATCAAGCGAGAGTATTGCATCCTTTCCTTCGGCACTGCCGGTCAGACCTATAAAATAACAATTAATATACATATTTTTTATTTGCTAGGAACACCGCTGAGCACGTGTTGCACTTGAAACCAAGACATCATGTACAGGTGTTTGTGAGTGATGACTTACTGAGTACATGCGTTAAGGCGACAGCCTTTAAATCCAGACGTTGGTTGGGCTGCAAAAACTGTATAAGTTCTCTTACGCTGTCCATTGTTTTCTGTGTTTTTTTTTTATTAAATGCGGTATTTAATAAATAGAGCTGCTCGTTGTTTATGTTGTTGTCGGGGAGTGACCATAAATAAGAATACGAAAATTCACAAATTTACCATATGAAGTGTAACCAGCTGACAAACTTATCTCTTACTTATGTTAACAGAGGAGCAGTTATGTTGAGCAGTTCTGTTAACACATCCAGAAAGTATGCAACATGTTCATTCCAGTCCTTCTAAAACTGTTAACAGAAATTAATTTAAAATTTAAATAAATTATTTTAAAATTTTTTGTGTGTAACGAAAAAGTATTTTAATATCTTTAATTATTTAAAAACAATTGTGAATTAAAATGGTTTTGGCACGAAAACCATACTAATTTTCTGACCACAATTTAGGTTATACAAATTCTGTTAACCGGTGGAGTAAGGAGTACGTTTTGAACCATATTACATTTGCCATTCACGTGATCACGTAATAAGAGCGCGAAAATTAAAGTACGACTTGTAGCAACATTTGATTTGTAATACTTCTGATCTGCTTTTGTAATCAACCGTCTAACATGTCTAGAACATATAGCAGTTAGTTTTAATGAATTACATACAAAATTTGCAAAGATTAATTTAATGGAATGATTAAATATAAGCAGAGGTATTCTTTAAATGGTGAAACTCCTTTTTTGCCATTCTATGATAGGTTTTAACATAGTGACAATAAGCTGCATGATACAATTTTATAGCGGTCAGTTTTTTCTAGCATCCTTGGCGCGCACTTTAAATTGGTTAGTTAACAATTACTAAAAACAACACTTAAAATAAATACTTTATTAAAAATGAAGTTTAATATGGAAAAAGTTTAGATGACTTTATTTTCAAACTCATACGTTCAAAAATTTTTGCTGTGAATTAAATATATAGGAAAGATGAAAATAACTTACGCTTCCACGTGTTTAAAGGAGTGTACTCTTAGAAAAGATACAGTTGAGTCTTGAGATAACAAATGTGGCCATGCAAATCGAAGAAATGTTTAGAGTACTTGAATTAAGTTAAAACTTTCGCGATTTGATTGCAAACTGTGAAGTGCGAGAACGATACAAACGGAATACCTCACAGTGGCAAAAGGATCAACAATTGCAATTGAGAAAGGATTCGGCAAAAGAGTTTTGCTCGCCTTTTGGATTCGTTGAATGAATCCCCGAAGCGGCTTTATGCGCAAAACTTTTGCTTGTTATTTTTAATGGCCGACAATAATCGTTAAATGTGTCGACTGTGTCCTTGTCGTTGTTGTTGCTGCCGCTGATGCTGCTACTGGTGCTGCTTCTGCTGCCAATGCGAACGTTCTACAGTTTCTGCTTGGATGCCAACTTTCGTGTTGCACTGGCAACGGCAAGTCAGCAGTTTGCCCCACACCAACCACACCCCCAGCCCTTGCTTGCAAAGGGGGGGACCAAGGAGACATGCGATGCTGGCAACTCAACTGAAAATTTCATTTCGTTTGGCATCAGCTCCGCACCGTCGCTCGGCACCGGGGATACCGAAAAACTTTTTAGACTTTTTGTCGACTTTTCGCATTTTTAGTTGCGGCCAACTGGCAACTGCTGGCTCAGCACGCTCAGAGTGGGAGAGAGAGAGAGAGAGAGAGAGGCACCGACGTCTGTCAGTCGTAGCCTTAGCTTAAATTGAACCCTGCTCGGGCTCCAAATGTTAATTTCATAACCCGATTCGTGCACGGCTAACTGTTGTTTCATTTATTTGCGTTCTATGTAAATTTCATACGCCCACAGGCGGATCTCATTTGGGCGTGCCGCTGCACAAAAGCAACAGGAAAGAGATGGAGGAGAGGAGATTGGGGCCAAAAGTAGTTGGGATGCTAGCTGGGAATGCGAATGCGACTCCGACGCCGACTGTGAATCTACCTGTTTGCTTTTGTTGTGCCCAATGGGCCATGCCGTTGTTGTTTTTATAAATATTTAAGAATTCTAATCAAGATCCAGTCGGTTAGCTTCCTCTGCGAGCAGGACACTCGCTAGTTTGGCAAACACACACCACACACACATCCAATGATATCGTGGAAATGTCGTGTTGATTCTTTTTTGGTGGCATTTTAATGTCCTGGCAAATGTGCAATTCCAAAACGAATTAAAGCCTCAAATAGTCCACAACTGAATTCACTTTCTAAAAAGGCTTGGTTAATTATGAAATGATGGAACATTTTTCAACATCATTTAGGAAAAACAAGTCAACTTTCGACTTAAACTAAAACTTAATTTTAAATAAATATGATTTGTTGTTTAAAGATAAATTTGATAGTTTTGCAAAATAATTTAAAATACACTTAAATCTCAAATATATCATAATTTTTGGTAAATAAACATTATTCTTTTGTATAATAAACAAATACCTTCATTGTAGATACTCGCCATGATCTTAGGCAAATTAAGAATGCAGTATTTTTTCACATAATCAAAAATATAATAAATAAATAAACAAGTACTTTCATTTTAGATACTCACAGTAAAAATTATAATAATAATTATTAATAATAATAATTATTATAATAAATAATTCATTTAAACTGTATTCTTAACAAATTATAATAGTCAATCAACACTTAGTTCTTAATAAAGCAGAATCTACCCGATAGTAGAATATGAAGTTTGACTCACGTGTGGTCCGTCGCTCAATTAAGATAAAAACAATAATAGCAGCAGCAGCAGCAACCGCAAAACGAAGAACAGAGCGAAAAAAAAAACAGAAGAATGGTTTCATGAAGAAAAACGCCATTAAAAGGAACGTTGATTGGATTTATGACTTTTTTGTTGGCTCGATGGGGAGTGCTGCGGAGACGGAGACGGTGAAAGAGACAAAGACAAAGAAACTCGTTTTGGGCCACTCCTCCGCCTTTGTTGGCCATGTTTGCTTGGGTTTTGAACCCGTCATGGACCAATACCAATGCTGAATTCGGCCATAACTTTCATTTGTTGTCGTCCACAGTCGCGGCACACTCAGAGGCGAAAAAGGTCATAATTAACTGGTAACATGCCAACCAATCCGCAGCGTAATTAATTTTCAACATTGCAACTTGTCAGCGTCGTTTTTGTTGCCTGTGTTCATTAGTGTGCAGCGAACAGGTAACAGAAACAGGTAAGTGGACTGCTACACGACACAACTCCAGCGATGCGATTGTTATGAAGTTGACATTTAAATTAATTAACTACAGCGTAATTGTGCGCGAGTAGCACAACATATATATTATATGTCATATCTACTGTAAGCAGTTAAAAAACACAGTGAGATCTCTACAGACAACCCAATTATACGACGTATTTTAATTAATATTTAACTTAGCAGAAGCTTCACATTTTATAAACAACACTAGACTTAAAGATATGTATCATATTAGCTGTAATGCATAATTTAAGATAGATTAATCGGAAGAGACATCCAGTTATGTAATTCAGTCAGTTTGCCATTCAAAAAGACCAATGTCTGATAATTCTCTTTCTGCATTTGACGCACTATTTATAGTAAACAGAAAACATAAACTGAAACAAATTACAAAATAAGCAAAGCTTATTCTTATAGCTCTGGATTATTACTATATTTAGAGCTAAGATTGATTTTATAAACATTTTTTTGTAGTATTATTTTATATTCATTCATTTTCTGGCTTAGGTACGAATTCGTTCATTTCTGCAATTGTCATAAAATAGAAAAATAATTTCAAAATCGTTCTGAATCGTTCAAAAGCTATTAGATTCCTCTTTACTCAAAATAAAATAATTTTTTGGTACGCTTGTTTTTTTGTTACTTTAGATACAGAATTACCCATACACATATTTAAACTTTTGTATTTTCCGTTCTCAAGATCTCTCCATGAGAATCCTACCATTGAAAATGTTCCTAAAAACGAATTTGTATGCTGATGTTACTTATGTTTACAATCTTGATATTTAATGTTAAGGTCTTAAATTATTATTGTTGTTCTCTTAAGCGTATAAATTGTTAAGTTGACAAAATAAATTAAATGATACAAATAAAAATAAAATAACATTCTTTTATTTCTTGTTTATATTTAAAATCCTTAATAAAAGCAATTAAAAAATGTAAATTATTTAAAAAATCTTAATTTTAGATTACTTTATATGTGCATGTCCCAAGATATTCTTTCTGTTACTGGCAAACATACTCTATTGACTAAGAGAACAAAATTCCTCAGTTGCTTTTAATAAAACATTAATTGAACGCATTTTTCAGAATAAACAAATACATAAATTCTCTGATTGAATGCATAATAAAAGTGGTTTAAGCCCAGCAGAACTCCTTTTAATATCGCGCATGTAAAGAAATGGGGAAAGGTTCCTCGAATATTTTGCATGTTCTGCAAATATTAAACATATAAATGAGAATTTTTGAAGACAAAGCGTGCGTCTTAACGATCCCAAATGGCAATCCCGCGCACGTTTGCTGTGCTCCTTGGAACACAATACGTCGGATATATATGGAATACGGCTGTAAAGGTCGAACCCGTAAGAACACGACAAGCAAGCCAATTGAATGAGTTTGAGACGGGGTAGGGAAGAAAACATGTAAGGCGTCGAAAAAGGGGTTCAATTCGCCATTTCTGCTCGTAGTCATTCATATTTATGCATTGTTCGGAGGACATAAGGACACTCGTCCTGCGATGCGATGCGTTGCGATGCTACACATGTGTACGTGTTAATATCCTGCCTGTAACAGAGAGAGAGAGAGAGCTTTGTGCGATGTCGTTGTAAAAATAAAATGCCGCTGCAGTTGTTGTGCGAACACATCTCTTCGGTTGGGGAATTGATACAAGGCAACAGCAACGTGCATCCAACACAATATTGCCATCGATGTGAATGGGGATGGAGTGGGGGTTGATGTGTTGCGTATTCATTAAAACTTTATAATCACCAAACATGAACAATACGTGTTTCGATTGCAAAGTGCGTTATATACACTTCCAATTCCATTCAGAAGACAACCATTTGTTGTACGTTCACTTTATTGAAGAAACGCGGGGAGTGGAGTGGATTGGAGGGGGTGCACTGCAGCATATGTGAATATAATATGAGTGTACTCATATGAGTATGTTATAATGTCATCATAAATTGTAAGTTTTGTATAAAAAACATTATACGTGTAATTTCAACTTGAAATTCTTTGTTAAACTGTTATACGGCTATTAAAATGATTATATCTAGCATAATAGTGTATTAAAGTCACTTTTTGTTGTAGAATTTAACTCCTTAAACATAAGTTTAATAATGAATATTTGTAAATATTTAATAAGAAAAAATATTTAATAAAATAAAATATTGAATCATAATGATATGATGTAAAAATTGAACCAAAATTTAATGATAGTCGTATTGATACCAAATTATTTATTCAAGATTAAAATACAATACAAAACTTCTAGATTGCAAAGAAAGAAAAGACTTGCTAAAATCAGTAATAAAATCTTGAATCAAGATTATATGTTGTCAAAATTAAACTAAGAAGGTTTATTCTTAAATCGAAATAAAAATTTTACTAAATTTCTAGATTGCTCAATGTTGAAACTCAATATTATAATGTTAATGCAAGTATGGCAAAATCTCAAAATGAATAGAGATATATTAAATAGAGTTAGAATAAATTATGTAGGGAACATATTTTTACCAAAGTTATTTTACAATTTCCTTTTGTTTATACTTATAATACTATTCATAAGAACTCTTTATTGAAAATTAATAAAGATATAAGAAAATATGTTAGACTAAACAATAGAGGTATCTAATATGTATTGTTGTTTGTTTCTAAATATTTAAAGAAAGCGTAAACATATGTGCTATTAAGCATGCAAATAAAGTTGACTCAATTCTATTATTGTAAAATGTTATAAGTAAGAGCACATGTTTCATACTTTAACTAAAAGGGTATAAATGCTCATTGCAATATAAATGATTGAAGGCGAGAAGCTGCAACTGTGTTTTGTAGCTCTGCAATGAATTTCAATATGAACATATCGAGATGGGAGTACTATAACATATATATACTCAGATATGTATGTTTGATCTCTGCGCTCTTTAGCATAATAATTTCAATTTCCACATGAATATGACTGCTTCGGCTTCAGAGTATTTTTTTTGTGAATGCAATTTTAAATTTTCCGTTTCATAATTATATTTATGCAAATGTGCATTGCACACACACACACACACACACACATACACGGAGGGTGAGTTGCCATGAATATGTATATATGTGTATTTGTGCGGGGCTGCCTTCTGGGTAGAATATAATTTTCGTTTTTAATATTCTCTCGCATGCCCGGAGTTTGTACATTAAATTTATTTATTGGCGCAAATATTGGATCGGTTGCTCTGCTGGCGCGTCTCTTCTCTTTGCCATTTGCATTATGTGCTCTTTGCTCGTTGCCCACTGAAATACATACATAAGTAGACATAAGTGTGGGAGATGCAGTTGTGGGTGTGTTTAATGCCAAGTGACAACTTGGTGCATGTTCACATGGCAGCCAGAAGTTATATGACAATTGTGAATGCATCCTCGACTGCTATATATATATATACATCCAAGATATAGAGTATTCAGTGAAAACGTGTAGAGAACAACTTGTTCGAGGTACAAACGATGCCAAATCCAACTCAAACTTTTGCGTTTAACTTGAGTGGAGGAGAAGGGGCGCAAAGGCAGAAAGGGGAGAGAAAGGGAGGTGTTGCCTGTTGTTTGCTCAAATGGAATTTCCAAAGTCGTTTAGCTCCTTATTTTTCTCGTTTCGCTTTTCTTAAATGCCATTTTTTTCCATTTCGTGCGTCCGCATTCAGACAGCTGCCGCAAGGCGAAGGCAAAGGCAAAGCCAAAGGCAGCCGGAAGGAAGCTGTTCCGGGGGTGGAAGACGCTGTGCGGAATTCCTGAGTGGAATAACAGCAAATGCGAGAGAGAAACATGGCTGACTGCTCAGCTCAGTTCAGCTCACACATAACCCACCCCTAAAGCAGCCATGCTATGGCCACTGCCATTTGTTTGCTTTGCCGCATTTCTTTGGCTGCGCTCAGCTCCTTGGGCTGCCAACTGTTTCTTCTTCATCATCAGCAGCAGCAGCGAGAGATGTAGAAGGAGCAGCAGTGCCGGCAATAGCATCTTCGGTTCTTCCTCTGGCCCGAAATGCCATTCGAATAGTTTGCTTAGGTTCATTTTCCCCTTCCCAGAACTTGGCATTGGGTGGTCTGGGTGAAGCTGACTCTGCAGCGAGTGTCGAGGCCAGCAGCAGGATGAGGATGGGAATGAGGGTGAGCACGGCCATTGTTGCCAGAGTGTGCGCTCGTAAAGAAGATTTATTGCGAAGACGCGCGCGTTTCTTGGTCTTATGCCAGAGTTGGGTGTGGGGTTGGGGGCGAGTGTTTTGTGGGGGGAGGGGGATTGGTGGTGGTGGGTTGCACGTAGCAAGTGGCATGCCTCAGCAGCAGATTCCATTTGGCCGGGCTGGCTCCCAAGGAAGGAAATTGGGTTTGCTTTTCCATTTCCCGTGCTGCCACTTGGCCTCAGCCTCAGACTTGGCAGGCTACAGCTTACTAAATTGCTTTCGTATGCCAGCGGTTGGGGGGGCTGTCAAGGGGTCGGGGTAGGGGGGACCTCAAGAAAAATTACTTTGCTCACAAAAACAAAGATTGTATCTGTGGGTGTCAGTGTGTGTGTGGGTAGATAGGAATACTCTTATTCCTATATCACATTTCTCACATCTGAGACTAATGCGATTGTATTTTTTGAGAGTTTTTCTAATTTGCATTTAATTTTTTGCAGCTGTTACTTTCTTCTGCTTCTACCGGCTGCTTTCGCCTAATTTTGGCCGCCTTTAAGTCGTTAAAAATTCTGAAAACGTTTCGCTTAAGCTTAATGATGCCTCACATTGAAAGATAAACATTTGAATGCTCTCGGATTTAAGCACATCAAGCCACTTTGTATGCAACAGGATGTCGCTAGCTAACCTGCACGTGTTCTCTATCCGGTGTGCCAAATTATCCGACTCCTCTATTAGAGGTGCTCCCACTTTATATTAAAGTTTCATAATATCTAATGTAAATTATCTTTCATCATTATATTCACAAATATTAAAGACAGAGTATACAAAATTTATTGAGCGAGCTTGGTTTTTTTATATGTATATTTCAATTTATATTTTATATTGTGAATTCTTTTATTTTAAATTGATTAATTTTTAGTTTTTAAATGTATTCTGCAATACTTTTTTTGTGTTGGACAACCTTAGAAAGTAGCTATATCTTAATCTTTACACAAATAATAATTCATATTAATGGAAGGAATTTTAAATGAAATTTTATTTACAAATTGCAATGAGATGAGCCATAGCGACTTAGGCCTTCAAGCTTATTTAAATAATAATTCAAGACAATTGTTTTCATAATGAAATATTGAAATAAATATTTCAAGGGCATTTCATACAATTTTTATGGGATACTTTTTCTGTAGTTATTATATAAAATGAGTCTAGTGAAATTGCGACCAAGGTTAATTGTGCGAGCAATAAAAAACACAAAGCAACTCATAGAATATCATAATTCACGGCAATTTACTTCACCTGCGAACCTTGCACATCAATTTGTAGGCAAGTAAAAAAAAGCCAAAAACAGGTAAAAGATTGAAATGCATGTGCCGCCTGTGACCTTCTTATATCTTATACCGAACGCAAGACGCAGCACGAAGTCCAATATATCTATTCTAAGTACCATTTGCCAAGAGTGAAAAAATAAGCAAAAAAGTGAGACGCAAAAAAAAATAAAGAAGAAGAAGACGAAGAAAACTAAATATTAAAACATGAGCAAGCTACATTCTTGAAATTTCCCACAAGACCTATAGAGGGAAATCGAAAATCCGAATCCGAGTCACGAACCGGCAGCAGCTTCAACTACCTGGTCCTGGTCCCCACTTTGCCTGCCCCTGCGCATATCGTTACGGTATTTGCGCAGTCTCAGCCTGGTTCTCAATCTTCTATATTGGGGGGCGGTGCAGGGCGGGGCGGGGTCAAAGGGTCTTGCGGCGGCGCCGGTGAAGCGGCCATTATAATAAACAACCCGGCAGCGGAGGCTCCACATCGCGTATCGCTCGCGTTCGTATCTTCGGATGTCCTTTTGCCATCGTTTGGTGTGTGGAGGGAAAAAGTCAAACGTTTTTCTTCCACTTTTTGTGTATTGCCTTTTTCGTTTATTTTTCTTTTTTACTTGTATTTTTTTGCCGCATCACTCGCCGCCTTATCCCTTTGGGATTTTTGCGCCATTAACGTGAATTGCTTTTTGGGAAAATTATGTGTACCCCGCACACAGAAGCTTTAATGTTTTGTAAATTCACATAAGGAAACCATTATCACCTGAAATATGAAAGCAATTTTCCTGCATCCTTTTCACTTGCAAGTTATTCTTGTTGTTCTTGTTGTTGTTGTTGCACGTCCCTTGGCTCGCTTATCTTCGTGTTTTTACTTGGTCCCTTCATCTGCAAGGTTGTCATTGCAAATTCTCCTTAGCATTGTGCTAGCTCATTGTAGTTAAAGGTTTGCCTTGGCAGCTCTGCCATAATCGATTAAGGTAACACCATTTTTACTCAGAAAACAACTTTAAGAAATCATCAACATCCTAGGCAGAGATATGGAAATTTCATCATCAATCAACAACAACATCCTAGGCAGAGAAATGGACATCTCTATAAATGTAATTGATTGAACTTGTGTTATATTAGACTAACAACTATATTTTGTATAATGGTTTACATGATTATATTTTAAAATGTATATAAGTATTCACAGATCTTTACTTAGCTGTGGAATATATTTATTAGAATTTGCAAACCGAAATTAAGTTCTTAAAAATCCCTAGTTAGATTATCAACCACAGTTGAAAGTATTATTTATTAGTCAATTCAAATGAATACAAGTGTTAAACTATCATTTCTTTGAAGCTATCTCATATATTTTTGTTAGAATAGCTTCCAAGTAAATTAAAATTAGTATAGGAATTTCAAAAATTATTGGCAATCATTATTGCTATATATATTTAGAGAACATAGAGTACTTTTCTAAAATAGTTTTTGGTAATTCAGTAGTTGAGTTTAATACAGATAACTTTACCAAGATACTTATTAGAATATTCTAATTTAGTAGTTGTCTCATGTTAGTTTAAGGCCTAATCTCTCCTTACGAATGTAATATAATGATGGGATTATTGGATCTATATTCAAGTTGACCTTTCGATAAACGCCGTCGGTGCTTTGATGTCAATTTCAAAGAAGCAACAACTTGAAATGCAGTTTTAAGGGCGCAGCGATTGTCTGTGGCACTTCTTTGGCCAACAACAGCAGCAGCAGCAGCAACAGCAGCAGGCTAGAAGGAGCAGCAAACACTCGAAGACGAAACAGAAGAAGTTGCAAACAGCAGCAGCAGGGAGGAGCAAAGAACATCGTGGTATCGTGTCGTTGGCGCTATTTCGGTGGCCATAACAATTCTCGTAATACTTCGGGCATCGCCGACTAAACGATAATCGCGCGTAAATGCCCCACTAAAATCAATACAACGACTGCGACGACAATAGCGACGACGATGCTGAGGACGAGTACGAGGACGAAGACGAGTACGAGGATAAGGCGAGGTCTTTGGATGCCACAGCGAACAGCAGCGAGTGGCATTGAAGTTTCACCTTCAGCGAAGACGTCTTGCCATCCTTTTCACTAACAGCAGCTGGTTATGCACATGCGCTGCAAAAATGCGACTTCGTTTCGCTCTGACGTTTTCTTGGAACTGATTTTTCTCATTTTCCTTTTTTTTTTGTTGCTTTTTTTACTTCTCTGGCATTGGACATCACCATCTTATGGCAGTTGAGTATATTTGGAGTGTATCAGCCATGGATTTATTTGAGCACACTTATACAAAGTTTTTATCATGTGATTGCATTCATGATTCAACATATATATAAGTTTTAGTATCTACAAAATAAATGCATAAGCTTTGAGCACATTTTAATTAAAAGTTGTTATTAAAGACTTTGTAGTAATAATTATTATTTTCAAATGTTGCTTGGCTTAATTACAAATTATCGCAGATAGCAAAAAAAAAAACGCATATGGAATGTGACACATTTATGAATTTATGCATCTCTCAAGTTGCATACGCAGCAACTGGATGTTCAACTCAACAGCGACAACAACTCTCAAGTCGCATAAATATTAATTTGCATTTTGTAAAATGATTTAGTTGCAGATTAATTTCAATTAATGACGATTTCATCAGTGTGTTTCATTGAGATAAATGTGGAGAAAGGCTTTGTGGGTAACAACTCACTTTGATAATCACAAATTCGCAGAATTTATGGAAAATCCGTTTATAATAAAAAATTAATGTGCAATATATTTACAAAATAGAATAGTTATTGGGAACTGGGCAATAACTTTAAAAATGCATATTTAATTTTATATATTTTCTATAGTCTCATTATCTCCTTGTGCTTATGAAGATATTTTTGCAGCAACATTTCGAGCTACTTCTTTGGCTAAAGGTTCGTAATCGGCTTATGTAATTAATAAAACCTATTGCCTAGAATCACCTGCTGTTGAATAATTGTATTTCCCATTACGATTACCTGACTCAGCTTCCCACGAGAATCGCTCGCAGTTGAAGTTGAAGTCGCATGCAAATCGGACCAGGGACAAACAGTTGACATTTTGTGGCCGCAGCTGAGCGACAAATATACGAGTAACCATAAAAATAGTTTATGACTTTTAATTACGGACTCAGCATGAGGTCGCCGAGTGAATCGTCGCCGTCGATGTTGAAGTCGCTTCTGAGCAACAACAGCCGCAGCCGCAGCCGCCAACCGCGGCCAACTGCTATTGGTAGAGAGAAGAACGCGTCGGGAATTAACAGAATTGCCTGGAGGAGCTGGAGTGTCCAGAGAGGATGGCTGCTTTTGTTTCTGCGTAGTTATTTATTGGTTTTTTAAGCCACCATTTTTTGTGTGCCTGCGCCGTCTTTGTAATTTCTTTGAATTATATCTCAATTCATTCCCGGCAATAAATTTGATAAATTTCTCATTTTGTTTACCTGCCCGCTGGGTTCTTCTTCGAATGGATCGACAGTGGATTGCCATGTTTCATTACGAGAGAGAGGTGGGGCCCAAGGGCACCAAGAGTAAGGGCATAAATTAATGGAAGACATCGCCATGTGCGATGCAACCTGGCACCGAGAGACAACCCGGCAGGGTTGTCGCCGTTGATTAAAATGTTCGGGTCGAGTTCCTTGATCGTTAATTACAAATGCGGCTCGATTGCGATGCGGCGATGCAAGCGATAAACGAAACAAAAATTTAAATGTATAATTCAATTCGAATGGAAAATTAATTACAAAGTACGAATACGGTGAGTATATTCGAATTCGTATGAATATGCATATGCAGCGACACAAATGAATGAGTAAACAGTCATGAAATTAATTTGTTACTTCAATCGATCGCTAATTGAGTCGCATTCTTTCATTTTCTCCAACATTGCGAATAAGTTAATGTTAAAAAATTGCAATAAAAACGCACATTATTTAGACTCAGTTCAATTAAAATAAAATGAAATACACACATTTTATGCCTATAATAATATGACTTTGAAGTTGACTGCTGAATGATACAATAAAAAGAGAAAAATTTTACATTAAAAGTTAGAATAGAAATTTGAATTTTAATACAATTTATCTTAAAGAAAGAATATTGATAGAAAATTTTGTTTTTATTGTTTTATTTTAAGCAATCTGAATTTAAGAGCGTTTACATTCTGGGTTAAGTATTAACAATTTTGCATTAATAGAACTTAAAGCGAATGATTTGAGAATTTGCCTTGTGGGTTGATTTTGAACATTTATTTTTCAGATTTTTTTTCGGTGTAAGCATTCCAATTATTTTCTTTCAAAAAATTATTATTAGTTTTTTAATTTTGTATTGTGTTATGTCGGGAACTACTTTAAGGATCACCAGATATCTGCATAGCCAAGAGATTCCAGTTCAAACTAGAAATCTCTATCTGGCCATAATCATTAGCAATTACTGTGCATTTTGTTTTGGCATCTGTGTTGGCTGGAGTAATCTAGCCGAGTGGCGAGTCTTCAAGCATAATATGTACAAGTTTAAGCCAACCAGAGAGCAATGGGATTTAATCACCTCCCTTCTGCCACTTGGAGTTGTCGCTTGCGCTCTTCCGATGGGAGTTTTAATGAAATATCAAGGCTGTAAATCGCTGTTCTATATCCAAGTAGTGCCCTACACTTGTGCCTGGATTCTGTTAATATTTGCTAACAGTGTTTATATGCTCTATGTGGCACGCTTTTTACAGGGTATGTGTGGTGCGGCTATTTGCCAGGCGGTGCCCATTTATTTGAACGAGATCTGCCAACGGAAATATCGCGGTATGGTTGGCAGTTTATATTATGGAGCCATTATCTATGGAGTCATCTATAATCACGTATTGTCGGAGCACATTCGAATGCAGACCATTCACATTATTAATCTTGCATTGGCTTTACTATTTGGATTCGTCTGGATTATACCCGATTCGCCCTTTTATTATGCTAGTGTTCACAAATCGAAGAAAGCGCGTTCTGCTTTGATCTGGCTGCGTGGCAATCAGCATGATGTGGAGGATGAGCTGAAGTCAATGATTTTACTGGTGGATGATGAGTTCGATCCCATCAAAGATTGGTGGCAAACCTTCAAGAATTCAGTCCGATTCCAAATTGTCATTCGAAGCACTGTGCTGATGATATTACATTATTTGGGTGGCGGACTTATCGTCTTCATGTACATGGACAATTTGCTGAAAGAAAATGTCGACGAGAAGCACTATTTGAATTATCTTTGGATGCTGTGCTGCTCCATGGTTGTTGGTCATTTGATTTGTGTCCTCTTGGTCGATCGCATTGGCCGACGTCTGCTTTTGATGGCATCCACACTGATCGCACTCTGCTGCTCTTTGTCTCTCTGCTGTTTGTTCCAAATGGTTGGTGACAATTTGAAAACCAAGTCTGTTATCTATGTGTTCGTTGTGGGTTATACCATGGGCCTTGGTCCATTACCTTGTCTGCTCAATGTGGAACTCATTCTGCCCAAGTTTCGTCCTTATGCTTGTGCCATGTCGAATCTGTTTGCGTGGCTCTTGGTTTTCTTTGTCATCCAATGGATTATCTATCGCAACTATGAGTGCATAATCTTTGAGAGTCTGGTCGGCATTTTATTGGTGTCAATACTTTTCATACTCGTCTTTTTGCCAGAAACAAAGTTTCTTTCAGCTATGGATATTCAAAGTAAACTTCAAGCTAGTTGGATATCATACAGTTCCCGTGATGAAACATAACAAACTTTGTATAGAAATTGAAGTATTTTTATGTATTAAATAATAATAATTATTTGAATTTATGTAATGCTCAACAAAGTTGCTAAGCCAGAGCTAAAGTATATTTGATACTGGAGTAATAAATTGGAGTTTGAAAATAATTGAAGTGCGCCCAAAGTCCCTCGACTAATACACACTGACTCAGGATAGCTGCAAGTGCACATACATATGTGTATCTCTGTATCTCACCGACTGTCTGTATGTCTGTTTGTCTGCCTGAACTTCTGGCAAGTGCAAATATTTATGCGTATTTGATAGCACTAATGGCCCATTAAATGCGTACGCAAATACACACACGTTGCGGGTGCGGGTGCGGGTGCGAGTGTGTGTGTGAGTGTGTGGGTGTATGTGTGGCAAGGATGAAAATGTACCTAAGCGAATCTAAATGGCATCAGGGGCACAGAACATGCAAAATCATGTACTCGTAAATCTCTTTAATGCCAACAGCCTCCGGCCAAAGCTTGGCGGGTGGAGGGTGAGGAATGAGGGGGGTTCGTGGGCCCATCCCGGACTTTGGAGTCCCTGCTGACGGTTCCCGGGTCCGACAACGAATACACGCCCACATGCAATCACATGGTTGCTGCTTGTTTACCCCTCGGGCGAAAAGAAGACCTTCTGTATGTGGTTGCGTAATGAAACTGGGATACTTTTGTATGTGTGTGTGTGTCCGGATACCATAGAGGGTGTGTGTGTGTTAAAGGTGCTTTCGAATACGTATTACGTAACTAACGAAAATTAACGTTAATAGCCCTGAGTATCAAAATAATGGCAAGCAGCTTCGCTGCCAGTTGGCTGCCTGTTGGTTGCCCTCTCAGCTCGGCCGTGTTTCGTATTGGATGGGTCGACACTGGATGGGGAGAGGGGAGTGAGGGGCAGAAGATGCGGCAGGAACCGTAGTAGGGGCTGTCAGCCATATAAATTGCTAGAACTCATTCCGGACTTAGGCAAAACGTGAAAATATTGTTACGACCTCTTGTGTTGCTCCCCTTTCTGTCTCCTGCCCCTTGTCTTGGATGTGTTGTATCTATAGCTGCAGCTTCGGCAGATTCCGGCCATTGAAATAAATTTGATTTTAGTCGCAAAATTACGATATTCGTGCACCTAATTGAGAAAAGTGAAGCAGCGATTTTTAATGATGTTGTGATTGCAAACAACAAACTCAAGTACGAGTTTATGGCAGATTTTCATGCAACGGATACATTTTCGAGCAAAACGATAAAATCTAATGAGCACAATATTTAAGAAGGCTGAACGCTCGTTAATCGATAAATATGTGTGCTTTAGTACACTTATTATATGGTAGGTAATTAATGTTAATAGTGATAAACTTATAAATGCTATTAAGAAGGAAAATTATAATGTTAAAGAATAGGTTGAGATTGGTAAAGTTTTAAAATATTGAATGCAAATTTTAATGATAAACCTATAAATACTGTTGAGAAGGAATGTTATTAAGTGAAATAATACGTTAAGATCATTAACAGTTTAAAATATACAGTGAATATTTTAATTTAGCACGCGTTTTCATTTCATTAGTTTTTAGTTTTGTATATTTTGCAAACCTGCATAAAAATTATGTTATTTTAATCGTCTTATTTTTAAGTAAAAGAAATTTAAAATTCAGCTTGTATCTTTTAGTTTTTATTTACCTTCCAAACTTATATTTTTTAATTCGGGTACTTTTTGAAGTTGCTATGTTGTATGTTGTAAACACTTTAAGTACTTCAATGCAATTTTAAAATAGGTTGTGATTTCTAAAACTTCTTTTTATTTATTTATTTTTCAAAAACTCCTCAGTTATTTAAAATATGTTAATCATTTTGCATTTTAGAGCATGTGTTCAATTAGATTAAAGCGTTGCATGTTAAAACAGTGCAATTGCCTGTTCAACGAAATTAAAATTTCAATTTCGAATCCCAAAATGTGTAAATGTCGAACGGTCCTGCAGGACTTCCTCGCACTCACATCCGGAGTCGCCTTCGCCGTCGCCGTCGTCATCGTCCAATATTTTGCGCACTTTGTGTGCGTACGGAACGAGTAGATCGTTAATTTTTATTGGACAGCTTTTGAGATCCTTTTCGCATTGAAATCGAATGAAATTCAGTTGGTTGTTGGTTGTTTGCTTGTTGCTGTGGCTGATATGGTCTCCCGGGATGGTTGGCTAAATGGAAATGGCGTGTGCTGTGGGATGCGCTGGATTCGAAGTTGATATTGTTCGTTCTGTTGTTGTTGTTGTTGTTGCTGGTTCGACGACGACGACGACGACGACCAAAACGCAATAAGCAGTTAAAAAATACTCGTAATTGCAACGGGAGCCATGCCACGTTGAAACTCCCATGGTTCATGCCCCATATGAGTTGTTATTGTTGCTGCTGATGTGGAACGTGCGCAGTGGCATCCCCTTCAACAACAACAACAAACGATACACTGTGGAATCGTTTCTCGGAAAATTCATTCATGTAAAAATGAAATTGCTTCGCGAGCTGCCTGCTTCTGAAGATTCTATGCATATTATTGGCCAATCCAACAAACCATTTGACAAGTCTTTAAGTTCTTTCTTTAAAAGCGAAATATCTTAAACTCTAAGATTGTTCCTATTTCGCAGGACCTTTTAGCGAGCTGAAGGCAAGTACACGGACACATTCTCCGGGCTCTGTACTTCGTACTTTGTGTGTAAGAAAGTGTAGACGAATTATTATTATGGTACGGTTAATGTGCTTTTTCTAAAATATCAGCGCCATTTCTGTAATTTACAAAAAGAAAAAAGAAAGAAACAACTAACAGTGAGTGAGAGTAGCGAACACGTCTCATGCAATTTTCTTCTAAAAAATACACTATCTTTTTAGAGTTTTTCTCACGATTTTGAGCTCATATCTGAAATTTAATATTCTTATCATAAAATGTACCTTAAATATGGTTTACTATTTGTTGTTAATGTTAATCAATTGTTATTTTTTATTAAATAAACTTCCACCTTTAGATAGTTATTATTAGTTATTCTTCAATCATCAAATACTTTTCAAATTTGATAATATATTATTCATATTATTTTGAATTTTAATTGATCGTAGGCAATATATTTTTAGCTTTGTATTTCCTCTTGAAGTTTCATATGAAATATTTATCATTTGTATACTAATTTGTAATGATTATGCAGGTTTATGCTTTTAGATAAGTATTATTAATTATACTTCAGATTCATAATTTGATTTATTTATTATCAAATTTTCCAATGTAACAAATCTCTTGCCTATTCTGTTCTATCTGCCTGCAGTTGTGTATTGCGTTAGTGTATTTCAAATTCGCCGTCGCTTTTCTTCTCGGTGCCTTTCCCGGTTTTAGTACGTTTGAGTTTTCTTTTTGTCCGTTCGTTATTGCCATAATATTGTTTGGCCGTGTGCGGACCTCAGTAGAGCTCTTTTTGTTGTTGTTGTTGCTGCTGCTGCCTTTTGTTGTTCTTGTTACTGTAGTTATAATGGGCTAGTGGCAGCAGCAACAGCAACAGCAATTCCTTGCCATGGCAGCGGGAGCGGCAAAATGTTGCCCAAATGGGTTCATATTTTGACGTTTAATGTAGCGAAAATGAAGCAAGGATTTATGAAATGCGCACGTTGCCCTTACAAAATCGGAACTTTGGCTAATATAAAAAAAAGATATTCTCCCTCCGAAAAGTGCAAATCAAAAATCAATTGCATTATTAGAAGCGATTGGAAAATCACAGGGGCGTATGAAATAGACGTCGAGTAACTCAATTTCAATGTTTTGTCTAGACTTTCGAGCTGTGTTCACTCTGGGTTGTCTGCTGCAATTAGGGCTTTAAGAAGATTCCAAACTTTAGGCGGGCTTTCTTTGAGAAATTTCCCTTTTTTGGGAGGCTGCCACCGGTGGCACCGGTGGCTTTTATGGGCCGTAGGAAATGATGAAAATGCCACTCGAAGTTGGCTTAAATATGTCTAATCGACAATTTTTGGGGCACTTGACGGCAGCAGTTACCAGTGTACTATTCCCAGCACGCCACCCCGAGGGACTCCTCGCTCTCACTTTTGTTTTTTTTCTCTGGTCGAACGCCGGCTGTCAGGGGATCAAGCAAATTGCGAAAACTATGTGCAAGATGGGCTGTTATTGCAGCAAAAACGCTTGTAATGATGACTCTAAGTGCCGTTTCCTTGCGTGTATTACCTATAAAAAATTTATACAAAGATGCTGCCAAATTACCCGTACACAAAACATAGAGTGTTCATCCCACCACCATCCAAAAGGGAGTCGAGTCACGCCATCCCAAATAGATAGAGCCAAGGCAATGGCAGCCGTGCAATGGCAGCCACCTCATCAACTTCACCTTTGCCCCGAGCTGCGTCGGTCTGCGATAAGAAAACTGAAGGCAGTCTTCACTTGCCGCCCTTCCACTTGCCGCATTCGCCTGGCGATAAAATGCAACATTAAATTGCTGATTTTTTTTTTTGCGTTGCTTGTGCCTCGAGCTAAAGTCGCAATGCGGCGACCCTCAAGTGGCAGCGAAGTTCATTAGGGTGGCTGTCTGGCATTTTTCTAGCCGGGGACAATCACAAGTGGCTCTATGCCACGATTGCTGCTCTGATTCCCAACTCCTGAATACAAATTGCAAATTATTATTATATTTGTAATTACTAGATTGCATTCGTAATGCTGAAGTTCAAGTGAAGTTGCTCAAATATTTATATGACAAAGATATACGAGACATACATTATTTTACTTTACTATATTCTATAGAAATAATAATATAAGTAGCGAGACTTTTTCTTTACACATGTTTTTCTAGGTTAAAATACAAAATGCTTTAAGCTATAATAAGTTTTTTAAGGAAGCACAAAATAAATAAAAATTAAAACATTTTGCTTTTTAATTATATACTACTAAATCTTCATAATATATATTTCTTACTAATTATAAAAATTATTTACCAACAGATATAAAAATAATCTTTTTTAATTAAAAAATATTTATTTCACAACCGACCAACTAAATTGGGTTTTGAGCAAAACATTAGTTCTAATTTGTATGTCGGAAATTAGAAAGTTTGCGATGGAGAACGCGGAACATTCTCATGTTGGTATTCCGTATCCCGTGGGGTTATCCCTTGGCGCTCGTAGTTTATGTTTACGTAGAAATTAAAATAAACGCCATGAATGAGATTTATGCAATGTTTGTATTAAGCCGCTGTCCACGCAAACTGAACAGCAGCGCCATCGGAGAGCAACCCAAGGACAACAACAGCGACGAGGTCGGGGCGCAACAAGAGGCAAACTCAAACCCACCACCATCACCATGATGGCTGAGCTCGGGCGGCCATCACGACGCTGTGGCAGCATAAAGCGCAATTCAAACCCATTTGGGGTGATATCCATAATGGTCGAACAACAACCAGCGACTGCGTCAACCGCCCGCTTTGCTTTGTGTTTGCTTACACGCGCCACCAACTTCAACTCCAACTCAAACCTGGGGGTGGTGGTGGTGGTGATTCGATGTCGCTGCCAACGGATTTAAATTCTAATCTAACAGGCCCAACACAGAGCAGAGACCGAGGGATCCGAGCGCCGCTCACACTCATCCGGCATGGCGGTAATAGCTTTATCTGCCGACAGAATTATGGGAGGTCGCTTGATTCATGATCCAGTATTTGTGGACGTTGTTGCTCCTTTGTTGGTGCTCGTTTCCGTGAACCTTTTACGGTTGCGCTGGTCTCCTTTTTGGGGGTTGGCCACCCCCGTAGAGTTGAGGAAGCGCTGCTGCTGCTGTCATTATGATATTCAGTTGTGAATTTGAATGGATGCATTGGACACGGTGACAAAGGATGTGACGGCTTCGCTACGATGCGTAACATCAGAATAACAACACTTGAAGATATTAATACAGAAATAAAGAAAGAAATGTGGGAATATGTTGGGAAAATTAGAAATATAGATATTTAAAAAAATGAAGTGAAGATTTATTGAAAGTTTGAATTTCTTACAACAGAAATTTTGAAATTGAAATAAAGAAATAATGATTTATTGGAAATTTTAACTTTTTTTTAAATGAAAAAATAAATAGAGAAGTGAATATTTTTCATCTTTTAATTTTCTGTTTTTTCTATCCGCGAATTTTAGTATTTTTTTAAGAATACAGACATAGAAATGTAAAAGTAGAAGAATAAGATGAAGACAAAAATATGAAAAATATAAAAATTAGAAATATAAAATACGAAAATATAGGAAATTAGAAAATATAAATTCAGACTTAAAAAATAATAAAAAAAAATACAATACATAAATTCTGAAATATAAAAATAAAGAAATTTATTATATATATAAAAATATAATGTAAAGTATTGGAATGTGAAAATATAATTGTGAGCTAGCGTAGCTATTTATTAAGTGTATCCATATATTTATGAACATCTCTGTGCTGTTCATAGACTAACACTGATCGACTGCAATTTTTGCTATCTGAACGCGCAACAGAGGATATCCTGTTTTGCCAGCCAGGACTTTGGCTCCACAAAGGCTGCTCGAATGCACAATACAAACACACACACACACACACAAACACACACCCACAACTAGACACAACTGAGCCGCGATACGCGCATGGAAAATCAATATTTACAACAACATGGCGGGGCAGGGAATGGCGACCCGTTGCTGGTGTGGTGTGGGGGATTGGAACTGGGGTTGTTTGTTTAATTTTCCGCAGTGCAAGTGATGAAAATCTATTGAATGTGTGGCCATGCTGGAGTTGCTGTCATTGTGAAAATATTTACTCAATGCAGCAGCAAGCAGCTCAGCTGCGGCGCGGATTGAAACGGAAGTCGGCTCAAGACCCAAGGCGATGACGACAATGATGACGATGAGCTGGGACTTAGTCTGCCGAATCCTGCTTGGAGTGATGGGGGATGACGACAAGACGGTACTGGAGATGGCGGAAAACAGAGAACAGGCCGTGAATGATACGCACTCGCTTAAATTGCCATTTAATGTCAAACCAATGGCAGTTATTTTAATTGTGTTTGGGTGTTGCAGCAATTTATGTTAAGGGTATAATTGTTATGGCAACTGCGATGCGTTTGCCGAAAACATATGTTTAACAGCAACTTGTAAGATTTGAAACACCGATACAGAGTGCAAGTGTGGGCAATAACTTTTGATTTGAAGCAAATTAAAATAATGGAAATTCTAAAAAAAAACAATCGAAGTAACAAATAAAAGAACTTTAGATAAATAAGATATAATAAACAAAAAAAAAATATTATATTCAATATAATATATAAAATTGTGTAGTAATATATTTAGAAAATTGAATTTTCTTTATATTTTCCCTATCCTCAATTGGGCCCAAGTAACCGCAATGTCTTGAACTGCGCTCCCGTTGTCAGTGCCATTGCCAAAAACCAGTTTTGAGCCTCGCAGCTGACATAGAGCAACACAGGACCGAGCACGTATGTATGTGTGTGTGTGTGTGTGCTTAAGACGTTCTCCCTAGCTCCAATTGCGTTCCACAGGCATTCCATCAACATCCACAAGCTTATTCACCGACACACACACACATACAAGAGCGCTTTAAAGTTGTGAGTAAGCAAAAGAGAGAAGAAGAAGTGTGTGTTTGGGCCTGGGCTCCATGACCAGCGCTTAGTGCACTCGCATGCCGCTAGATGGCGCGCGGGTCAATTTAGTGGAATTAATGGAATTGGAATTCATGGCGCGGAAATTGAATTTATGCGCCTCGCTGAGCTGCGCCGCCAAGCCGCCAGACCGCCAGGCCAACAGACGGGCCGACGACGGGCAATCGGATTTTAATGCGCCATTGAACGCTTCGAAATGGCTGCGATTTTCAGCATTGGCAGCAGTGGCAGCCGCAAGTGCAACATTGTCGTGTCTCCCGCCCATCGATTGGGCCAACTACTCTACCTACAAAAGTTTGTCGAACTGTGCTCGGTGCCGTACTGCGGCTAAATGTCACAAATAACGAAAAGGGGCGGCGTCCTGTGAAAATGCCAGTGCGAGTAATTAAAAACACGTTTGTCCTTTTTCGGTTGGTGTCCCAGGAGCTGGGCCATTAGACAACACACAACAGGCAACAAAAGTTGCTCGCATTCCGTTGATGTTGCATGGGAAAAGTTGAAAATAAACTTTGCGGCAACAACACATTCACATAACTTGGTGATGTCAACTCTGGCGTTTGGTTTCTG
The DNA here is from genome assembly GCA_035046325.1 of Drosophila niveifrons. NCBI lineage: Eukaryota > Metazoa > Arthropoda > Insecta > Diptera > Drosophilidae > Drosophila > Drosophila niveifrons. Next base: position 9,513,185 of record JAWNOC010000046.1, on the reverse strand, counting down.
CCTTTGCTTTTGCTTCCTCGTTTTGCTTTGTTTTGCTTTTTGTCCCGTTGCCATTGCTCACCTTTTTCCCGTTTTACCATTTGTTGTACGTTGTCGGTTGTCGCTTGATTAACGCCAAAAGGACACGACATGTTTTTTGTTTTCGGCACTTTTCTCAGTCCGAATCGTAAGAAAACATTTGAAATATGCGAAAAGTAAACGGCAATGAAAACGTGTAAGATCGATAATTAGGGTAAGAGTTGAGTTGAGAATTCTGATAGAGCTAATGAAGTAGAAGACTGAGCACAAAAACAGCTGCACGTGTCATTAAAGGATGTATCGAATTTTCAATATATAGTGTGAATATTTCCTAAAACAAAGTTTCTTGGGAACCCAACTTAAATTCTCTTCCGTATTTAAGCATTTCGTTCGAATACATTAACAACTTGGTCGGAATAAAACACTCGAAAAGCTGAATTAATGCCAAGAATTTTGGCTAAGAAAAGACTTTTGGCAAAGTGCTGAATTGTCCTGTTAGAGACAGGACTTGCGTTTAGCCTTTGGCCCGTGGCCAAATTGTGCAAAGTTGCGAACTTCCAACGAATTAATTTGTTCAACTTTTCCTGATATATGATGATATGACTAAGTGAGCGGGATGAGGGAGTGTGTTGAAGTTCGACCGCTAAGACCGCAATAAACCCACATGAGCCCTGGAAAATGATGCCGAGTGTCGGCCAGAAATCCAATCTCACAAATCACATCGATAAAGCGCCAAAAGGCACGCAACCCTTTCGACGCTTCAACTCACACACACATACTCGGAGAGAAAGAGAGCAATCTAAATACATATATGGCCGCTATAAGCTCGCCTTAATTACAGTTTACAGGACAACCCTTTGGGTCGCTGGAAGGTGCGATGCTGTAGAGACGCTCCGCTCACCCATTCGCAATTTTGGATGACAACCCGGAGTTGAATCCAGGGACGAGATGCGAGACAATTAAGCATTCATGGTCGAGCTCATGGTTGAGCTTAAATTTTGACATTTTGTTGTTTGTTTTGTTGGGTTCGAAGGGACACACGTTGATATGGTCCATAATCATACACACACACACACGAACACACACGCGTCTTTTGATCCTGTCGACCATTTTATAATGTGTATATAGCAGCTTAGTGCACCCCAGGGATCCATTGCCGTCGGCACTAAACAATTTTATCATTTTTAATCATCAAAGTGGATTTTGCCCCATTGCTACTGCAGCTTCTCTTCTCTTCTTCGCCGTTCGCTGACATAGAGTCGGATTAAAAAGTCATATTAAGTTATTATCAGACTGTATTAGAACGGGAGTTTTGCAAAACAGTGACAAGGAGTTGAATATGAATTCATGGTTTGTGTCTGACTTCAACTCTGATGCCAAATAAAAATTCATTCGCCGCAGCAGAGCGAAAATATTTTAGCGTAGTCGCATGTATAAAACATGGTCTGTACTCTGGGCTTGGATTCGAGCACGACTCGGCACTTGGAACAAAGGATTGCTGCCAGGCAACAGAGAGAGAGAGAGAGGGGGAGAGTGTGGGAGACGGGGTGCTAGCGCTCATGGTTAATGCATGATTTAATGTAATTTGGACGCTTGCACGCATTCACCAGTCTCTGTCTCTCTCTCTCTCTCTCTCTTTCTCTCCTGTTGTTGGTCCAGCCAATTTGGCAGCGCATCAACACGCCATTTGGGAACCAGAACCAGCATTGAAGCAGTTTTGCTGGAACTTGACGCAGGTGCGGCACAGAGGACGCAGAATGCTGGCGAGGCGAGGCGAGGTTGGGGCCAAGTTTACTGGCTGTCTCAGCTGGGGCATTGCGCAAATTTCCATTAATGGTCACATCCTTGGTGGCAAATTGGAATCAGTTTCAGCCGCACATAACTCAGCCCCGACGGCTACTTAACTGCCGTTTATAGCGAGCTTCAACCGCCTCGCCTGCCTGCCTGACTGCCTGACTGCCGCACTAGAGAGGCCTTCGCTGCGATTGTTCGTGCCTGTGCCTTACCTCTGCCCTACCCTGCCCTGCCTTTTGCCACTCTCCGCCTGCCTTTGAGGCATCAATGATCCATTGTTTAGGCCATTGCGCGCTTAAGCTAATTTGTTAAGCTATTGCTTAAAGCTTAAAATTACCCAAACAATTGCTTTGAAAGGCGTTTTAAAAATTCTTCATTTATACCCAGCATTCAAATTAAACTGAGGTACTTTGGTTGCCGATCATTTACATGCGTCTCATCGTTGCTAAACATCCATTCATTATACTCTTTAAATTCATCTGAAAAACATTTTTGATTCAATTTTAAATTTTAAAACATGGGTTGTAGCTTAGTGCATTCATTTATTTACTTTAAATATTTAATAAAACATATAATATTTATTTATCTATATTTAGATAATTTATTAAACTTGAATGATGGAACAAACTTGAATGTTAAAAAGTTCTGTAATTAAGAAATTTAAATTTAAAATGATAAAACTGAATTGAAAATTCAAATTCCCATAACTGAAGATGGTATTAAATTAATTGACACTTATTGAAACTAAAATGAAGCTTCAGCTGAAAATAATGTAATATTTGTAAATTATGAAAAATATTTTTATGATTCCATTGTATAACATATTATAATAGTTCTAGTTATAATAGTTTCTAGTTAGAAATAGTAAATAGTTCAAATAGTAAAATCATGTTTGAGGGACATTAGTTATAAATAAATAAATAAATTTATTTAATTCACTAGTAAGTTAATTATGAATTGAATGCTGCACTTGATTAGAATATCCCTGCTGATTCCTTTAACTTTAACTTTCACGTTGAGACTCAACAATTGCCAGGACCAAGCCAAGGCAAGGAAATCCAAATTGTTTGTTGTTGAGCAAGGGGAAGTTTTGTGCATTTAATTGGCCATTTGCCTGGCCAAGTTGCACGTGGTAAGCAGAGTAAAAGTTTTAGATAGAAATGTCGTAATTGCAACACGTTCAACGTAGACCGTTAGGTCCATTAGGTGTACACTTCGAGTAGGAGTAGCTATATCTGTATCTGTAGCCATATCCGTTTCTGCCTTTTGCCTGTTGTGACTCACAATTTTAGAATTAAAATCCCCAAATGCATAAATTGCCGTAAACCGCAAGAAACTTTGGCTTGCGCTTGGGGCTGCCTCGTTTGGGTTCCGTTCTCAGTTCTCAGTTCTCCGTTGGCTCCTCCGACACAGCATCGCATCGCAAACAGATGGAGATGCGCTCTCGAAGACGCAGGCACACAAAAAGTTGCTTAATTTAATGTTATTTGCGTTTTAGCATATAAAGAATTTTGTGTCTTAATCTTTTGACTTTGCAGCAAGCAAGCAAGCAGCATTCGATGCCTCTCTGACGCTTTGAATATGCTAGCACTATTTATGCCCCAGACGTGAGAGAGAAAACCAAGCAAGCCAGCCAAGCCATGTCGAGACTGTCGTGACTGGCTGCACTTTGAAGAGATCTCCCCATCTTGCGTCCCCTCCCCCCCCATTGTTGGATACTGTCTCAATACACTGTTTGTGCATCACACAAAAAGGGATGCAAATTTATTTCTTCATTTGCATATTTTAAGGAGCTCGATACGATATATATTTTCGCCATCTTTTTGCCGACGCGTCGCCTCGATTTCCAATATTCATGGGCCTCCGCATCGAATGTGGCTCCTTTGTACACCTAATCCTCAGTTCAATCTTTCACTCTCCCTCTCTCTCTCGAAGCCTTCCTTCTACCTACACAGCCAGCTTGATGAAACTTTATGAACTTTGGCTTTGCCGCTGCGAGTATCCTATAAATTTTGGGCTGTTCGCCTGATTGCCATTGCCATTGTCGTTGTCGTTGTCGTTGCGCATGTAAATTGTATCTGTATCTTTACAATTGTGCGCAATCAGCGAAATTGTAACGCAGCTCGTTTTTCAGTCAGCTCCTCCAGTGATCAGCCTCCCGTTTCGGGTAGTAGCATTCATTTATAAAGTTTAAAAATGTTTTAATTAATTGAAGAATACATGAAATACTGTATCTTTGTTTTTGTACACATTTTTGAAATTTAAAATAAAATAAAAATAAGCGTGGAACAGTTGAATCTTTGTACTATGCTTTTAAAATAATTGCGTATGCCATTGAAATAAAAATGTGGCATAAAATTATGCGCGCCTCTGCCCGCAATCACATTAGAATGCTGAGCATATCCTTATTGATTTATAATACGAATGGGAATCGACTCGGCGACACTCACTAATAACTCATTTAAGGCGAATGCCGTGCAAAGAATCGAAAGCGATTATGCAAATGCCTGAAGAGGCAAGCATAGAAGCCACAGCTAGACAGAGACAGGGGGGACAAAGAGAATGCGTCACGCGGCTCATAAATATCGGCGAATAATTCTAATAATAGCACAATGGAGAAACTTGCAACTTGGGCAAATCTAATGAAGCATTCGCAATTGAGAAGCCATTGCGTTTTTTCTTTTTAATGGCTGCCATTGGTTGTGTGTGTGTGTGTGGCATGGTTGCAAGGTTGCAGGTTGCGTTTTTTATTTAATTTTTAATCTGGCAAAATTTATTTCACACTCGTTGCATGCACAACTTCCCTTCGCTCCCCCCTCGATTTGCAATTGCGTCCGCGGCTTCCGGGCGTATTTATGAGTTTTGAGCCCGGGACATTTGAGCCATGTTGATGTGGCCATGCTGATGTCGCTGTTGCTGTTGCTGTTGCTGGCATGGCAAATTGAAATTCGGTTTTAATTTCAGTATGCTGCCTCGGCCCGTAAATAATGCAATTACTCATCCGCATTGCAATCTACTGATAAAAATATTTAATTGGCTTTTTACATACATACATATTCTTTTTTTTTGCTGGAAAAATCGAAACGCATTTTGATACTGCGCATAAATCCTTGAATTCACATATATTTTCCGCTCGCCGATGCACAAAACCAGATAAATAATTTAATCGAAATTTTTCCATTACATAGCATAAAAAAAAATAAATTAATAAATAAATCTACAACAGAGAAGTGGAAAAAAAATAATATCACGCACTTCATTTAATTTTAATTTATAATGACGCCGCCGCCGCCGTTGCTGCGATTCAGTCGCTATTCAGTCGCAATTCATTCGACCAGCCCCAGTCATGTTTTATGGCTAGGATCGCCTTTGGCCAGAGCCAACCTGACTCGCAGATTGGCAAACTTTGCAGCCCGCCCCATTGGCAGCGATCTCATCTTACAGCCGCGTTGCATGTTGCAGTTATTTTTATAACTAAATTATATACGCCCGTCTCTCAGGAAAAGGCTCTTGGCCAACTAGCCAGCCAGCCAGATCAGCCCGATGCTGGGCTCTCTAGCTAGCCTCTATTTCCTGTTCGATTTATGGCGCACAAGGAGCGCGAAACCATAAACAGCTTTTATGGCGTTCTACTGGATTATGGGTCCAACAACGAGTCTCAGCCTCTGCCCTGCAATCCTTTTGATTTAACCAATTCGATAAATCTGCGGACCGCATGCAATTGTTTCTGCTGTTCGCCCTGCCCTTTGTTTCGCATTGAGTTTCAATTAAATATTCTAGTTGTTGGCTCGGCGCTTTCTACAGCAAATAATTGAAAGCTACAGTAGTTGAATTTAGGAAAACACAGTAGTTTTTCCATTTAATTTCACTTCTTATTTATGCTGTCATAAATGATGCAGAAAATCAATGCTGAAAGCGCCGCCCAAAAATAAATATTCTGCTTTTATTTTGGCATAAAACAAATAGTTTCTTTCGTATATAAACATAATGCACTTATTGGCATTTATATAATGAGAAAAGTGCGCAAAGCTTTCTCGGTTTACTTTATACTCTATATACTATATATGGTATCCAGTTACGAGGAAAACTGAGTGTGTGTGTGTGTGTGTGTTAGCCCAAGCTGGCTTGTTGGCTGTCGTGTTTTTGTTGTTGGTGTTGTGCTTGTCCTCTTAGAGTCCCTGTTGCCCCCTTGGGTTTATTCATGACGCATAAATCTGGTCGGCAACACTTTATGCGAATACACAAACAACACGCCACCACTCGCCATGTACTCCTCGTAAATTTCGCAAGAGCAACTTTTTTACGAAATTAAATCTTGTTACAGCAACAACGGCAACAACATGTAAGCGACTCCAAATACATATATATTCTTACATATATATATATGTATATGTGTGAGTGTTGTTGCTGGCTGCTACGCAAGTCGCCGCGCTGTCGTCTAAGGCAAAGTTTTTGGAGCCAAATCTGGAAATCTGGTCAAGCCACCAGGAATATGGCGGGTGGCATGGTTGCATGGTGGCTTGTTGGTGGGTGTGTTGACTTGGGCGTACGCGTGTTTATTGCGACGTTGCCGCCGCTAGAGGCAAAAGATTTAGCATTGTGGCAACCGTGCCACATAAATTTCGTCGCACCGTGCCCAGAAGGAAAAGGTGGGCGGACAAAGCATATAACAGCCTCTATATATATATATATATGTGTATATGTGTAAGCTTCGCTCTAGGATCAGCTGAAGTAGGATCTATTGTGCAGCATTCAAAACGATGTTGCATGTGTGTGTGTGTGTGTGTGTGTGGCAAGGGCCCCTCAACAGCAACAACAGCATCGAGAGCATAATGAATGCGGTCAGCTAATTGTTAATGCACTCGCCATTATGACCACACAGCGGCAACTCGTAAATGTAAAATGCATTTTAATTAACCCTCATATATTTCACTTAAAGCATTTCAATGCAAATTGCAACACCTAACCGATCCATCGTCCCCCCCTCCCTCTCCCACTCTTCTCCTCTCGGTCTCCATCATAAACTGGCCACATTAAATGTAATTATTTGGCACAAATTGCGTGTTTAGGATTAATTATGATATGGATAAGGCTAATAACGCGCTTTCAAAGTGCAAAAAACCACATTTCAAATTATGTGCCGCTTTAAATGCCCGCTGATTGGTGGATTTGCAGCGATACGAGACCGAGTACGAGAACGAATTATAGAAATTAACCACACGTTCAAAATGAGTCCGTTCTATGCGTGATCTGAATTTAATAAGCATTTGCCTTAAATGCAACAAACATTTGCTTCCTCTTGATGGCTTGTGGTGGAAGTCAAAATGCATATGAAAAAAGAATTAAATATAAATATTATGAAAAAATAAAATGAATAATCGCAAAATTATACAAAATAATTTTAAAAAATTAAATGGATAAACACAATCGAAGTAAGTACAGATTTCTATGAGCAATCAAAGATTTATTCGTGTGATTTTAAATTTTAAAATATTTTATTATATAAAATTTAAATTCACGTTCAAATTGATTCCACTCTGAATTGAAATGAATAGAAAGTTCAACAATATAATGTTAAATAGAGGACTTATACGGAATACCACTAAGATTGTGTCATTTATTTATTGTGATTTCAAGTAAAATCTGATTTCAAAAGAAAACTGACTTACAAATATATTAAACATATACATCACAAATACTAAAATATACCAAAGGCTATATTCGGTATAGCGATTTTGTACTACATTCAAAATATATCACAGATTACAAAATCTACGAGACTGTCAGCCAAAGTAACTAAGACCCGATCTCTTAAGTCTCTGAGATCAAGTATTTCCTACGGATAAACAGACAGACAGACTTACATGGCTATATCGTCTCGACTGTTGAACCCACTTAGTGGTTTCGGAGTTAACTTCTTAAATTTTCAGTAAATATTTAACAACTCACCTCTGTAATTTCATATGATATTCTTCTATATTAAATGTCTGCAGCAACTTTTAATTACGCAAATTCGTGTTCATGCTCATGTAATATCTGCACTCGTTTATCGCCAAGTGAAGCCTAAGCCTTGATAGTGGATATTGCGGAACAGTTGAAGTGAGTTGGAGGCACATGCAAGGAAGGAGGCTGCCAGACACAAACTGGTCACAGGTCAAGCTGTTGCAGCACAGATTAAATTTGCACTGAACTTGCCACAAATGCAACACACGACCACGACGACGTCGACGATAACAGCAACGACAACGAGATGGCCACAGGCTTTTTGGGAGGTTTCGAAATATGCACTTCATAAATTGAAACGATTTTGATGATGCTGGTGCGGAAGGCAACTGACTGTGTGAGGTTTATGGAAGGTCAATTGAGTGCAGCTGGAACCTTGGCAATAATCATTACGTGAATGCACGATTTTCATAGCCGAAAAGAATCTCTAAAAAGCAGGTTGCATCATTTTCCACACCTAATAAAAAGATGTGTCCAAAAAATAAATCATAATTATGGCAAACGAGAGACAAAACAAAAAACACCGTCAAGGTTAATCAGAAGGTGAGGTCAGGTCATGTACATTGCTCATTAAAAACAGCACAAGTGCAGCGACTCCTAACGATCCATCTATAGATGAGTTTGAGTATAGCTCTGACACTCTCTTTCGCTCTGTCTCACTCTGGCCAAGGTGAGTGTTAGTTGCACCTTTTTTTAATGGTCGACGATGTGAGCTGCTGACCTTGGTGCGAATTTTAAGCGGAAATTTCAACCAGACTTTTTTTTACGATCTTTTTATGGCAAAAAATATGTATTTAAAAAAGAGAAGATGAAAAACGAAAAAAAAAAAAAACATTCCCGCCGCGTAGCAAACAGTTTTGGATGTGGTTTTTTAGCTGCAACCTCTGGAAATTTATGATTTATGATGATGTCCGTGACCCTTTAGCAAAACGCTCAAGCCGAGATCGCCATCGGGTATAACATCGGTTCAGAGATCGGCGACTGCTGTTTTGTAAACACTCAGTATGAATCCCAGTACCTGGCTGCTAGGACGTCCGGCTACAACTCTAAAAATAACTAAACAAGCGACGCGACGGCAAAATGCATTTCCTCTGCAAGAAATGAGTTAAACAGCATTTTTTAAATATGTCAAAAATTAACAAAAAATGTGAAAAACATATGGCAAAAAGTACGCATATGACAAAAAAATGGTGTGACCAAAGTGAGTGTGAGAATGTGAGTGAGAGTCAAGCATTGAAAATGCTTCCAAAGATACATCTAACAAAGTATTACAAATTTCAAGCCACTACAATGCCAATGAAAGGATTATATCAAGCAAGGAACAAAGTAATATAACTCTAAAGGTAAGTAAATATTTCATAAATATGCAATACAATTTTAGATTACTGTATAAAAATAAAATAAACTCTTGAAGCTTTTTGAAATAATGTTATAATCATGAAACCTTTAAATCTAGTTGCATTCAATAAAAGCCTTTAAAGCAATGTGTTGACAGGAAACCGCAAAGTAAATGCGAAAAACAATCTGAAATGAAATGCAGAAATAAATCAGAGAGGTAGCAGATTCATCTGATGGAGCGACTCGCGTCTTTAGTTCTTCTCATGATTTTTCTGAGGCGTTCGCTTTGAGTTTTGAGTAATTCCGCGGAATACGCAACGCGGCAGCCATACATATTTTTATTTTATTTTGTTTTTTTTGTGTTGTGTTGTGTCAAGGAAGGGGGAGAAAAATAAGGAACAACAGAACAGAAACTGAAACGGAGTCTGAAGAAAAATCTTAAGAGAGCAATAAACAACATGGTTGACAATCTTAAATCTTGCAACACAGAAAGACTGAGATACGAATGCGAATGAATGTCGCAGCCATTATGGTAGCTTGCTGTTGTTGTTGCTGTTGGTCTTTTCAACCAACACAATCACAAATTCCCAACAACAAACTGAATGTCTGCTGCGGTCATTGCTATGCTGGAATGCAGCAACAACAACAACAACAAGAACAACAACAGCACAGCGACTACCAACCAGGCCAGTTTAAAGGCTTGGCCAGGCCATGCCCGGGCCAAGACCCAGACCCTGAGTCCATGTCTCTTGACTGTAGGTAGAAAAAAGCGCGTCTTGGGTTGCTGCTCCAACATTGTTTTAGCTCGAGCCTCGTCTTGGGCTTGGGTCTGTTTTTTTTTTTGTCTTTCTTTTACTTCTTTGGCCATTGCCTTTCTTGTTGTTTGTCTCCTTTATGGCTTCTTTTCGTACCCTTTTATCTATATCTGTGATTTCAGATTTTTCTTGGCGGCGCACAGTGGGTGAATTTACTGAATTTTAACATAGAACTCAAAGTTATTTTGACAATATTATATTTTGTTAAATATACAATTAAACATGACCGAAAAAACAAATAATAAAACAATGCATTGAACAATTATTTTCCTAAAAACGAATTTCAATTATATAATTATTTTTCATAACTAATTAGTTAACTTTACCCATTGTACTTTCTTGTTTGTCTGTTGTTTTTTCGGGTCACATTTTCGTGCTTTGCAGGTAAGAAAAAGAAATGAGTTTTTCCCTTGCATTTGCTGATATCGTGTGGCAGCGTCTCGTTTCAGCCCCATGGCTGATAAGCGGCACGCACACACTTGAGTTATGGCTGCCAAGTTAGCTGGCCATTAAACTAGCCAACCCGTTAAGCCGATCATAATTGGCAGATAGTACAGCAAAGCAACTCTGCCTTTTTCTCTCCTCTTTAACGACATTTTAAACACTTGTGTTCTACACAAAAAAAAAAAAAAAGAATTCAATGAACGAACAAACACATACAAAGCCAGAGCATGACGATGACAGACACAAAAGCATTTGGCATTTGATGTTTATTTAATTTACCGCAATTCATAACAATTTCATTTACGACATTTTTACTACTGCAAACAGCCGTAAACAAGACTGCGGCCGTCGATTTGTTAGATGCCACGAGTGGCGTCTCCGTTGCGGTTTTATGAGCCACCTTGTGGAGTATTACAACGCCATCATCTTTCTCTTGTTCTTCCCTTGCCGTGCATTGACTCTTGGGCCACCGGCAATTAAATGCCAAGTGCAGTAGCTAGCTGCCGCCCCTTGTCTCTCTCCCTCTCTCTCTCTCGCCAAGAACCCGCACCCCGGCGATTTATGTGCGTTTTATAGATCGTAAAAGCAACACTAACAAACAAAACAAGGCCGTTGATTTTATGATGTGTTGAATGGCGCAAACCGAGTAAGGACGTTTGCCAACTGCCGACACTCACTTGTCCAAATCCAAATCCACATTCACTTTCACATCCTCGTGGCCTTCGGTGTCCCTTTGAACTGCGCTCCTGATTGGACTCAAGTGCAAGCGCCATCGTAAAACTCCATTTAATGTCGGAAAGAGCCATAAACCGACTATAAACAAAAGTGTCTAGAGAGACAAGCGCAACTGGAAAATATATTTATGTTGCTTGCATTTTGTTTGTGATTTGATAAGCATAATTAGGTGTTACACATGCCATAAAAAAGCCATAAAACCAACTAAACATATGGCTGAAAGCTCTACACAATGATTGAGTCATTGAAATCAGCTATGATTTATGGCTGCTAAGTAGAAACATTATTGTCTATTAAAAGCCGATTAATCGCTATTTTAGGAGCATTGTTTACAAGATTTTCTTTTCAAAATTTGTGGAATTTGAAATCCATAAAATCATGATTTATATGTTTTGAATGTTATACCACAAATAAATTTTTGAAGTGTATTAAAACGTTGCTATATTTGTATGATATTATCTTCGACAGTTTTAAATTAATTTTAAACAAATTTAACGACTACGCTATTCATAAAAGCCGAAATAGCATTTCTTGGAACATTATACTTAAATTTTCTGCATTTTGAAATGGAAGTTTCTTAAGTTTCTCTTCTGTTAAGAAATCAGAATTTAAATTAAAAATAATGTTTTTTTAAGCACCGCATGAAAGTCTAATTCATTTCAAGACTGTAATTGTATTTTGCGCAATAAGCATTTAAAATCGTCTTGGGCAAACAAACTCGAGTGCATTAATGGCTAATTACATACGCAAGGGAAGTGCAAATAACCAAGAGCATACAATACTCGGTATCTATATCGTGTATGGACTCCATTATTAAGGCAGTCGAAGACGTGTTGATAAGCAGTGCCCGACGCATACACAACAACATGCCCAGATCGAGATCCAGACTCAGAGCCCACGTAAAACAGAGCCACGGCAGACAGAGAAACAATTGAACTAATGACGTGACTATGGACAGTCGGCATTGCTCTCTTGTTGTTATTGTTCATTCGTTCGCTCACTCGTTCGACCATTCGACCACATTCAACAGTCAGACAGACAGCCCCAAGTCTCTGGCGGGTCTCTGAAGCAGTTGAACTGTGTGTGCCTCATTGTTATCATTCGGAATTGGCAGACTTATGCATTGAAAGTGTTGTTAAATTACGCCAAATTGCTTAATTCCAATAATGAAACAGACCGACCCAGCGCTTGGTCCCGGACTCAATGAAATTATAAATTTTCGTTCAAGTTTTTTATTTTTATTTCTGTTTTTGGTTTCGGTTGAAGCCAAATGGATATGCAAAGCGCATGAAAATGAAACCCCATTTGCGAATTCAATTTCTGTATCTGTTTCGGGTTTCCGTTTTCTGTTTTCTGTGCGGATCGTTTTCGCGATGATCGCACCTCATTGCAAACGCCGCGTAGCTCCCTCAAGAGCTATCCCGATTCCGAATCCGATCCCGTACCCGATCCCGGCCAGACGGCGACGCGATGAGAGCCGTTTAATGGGCCCATCCAATTGGTCGTTAATGTTGCTTTTTATTTGCCTTTTATTATGTCTGTTTGTCTTTTGTTGTTGCTACAGACTTACTCAATTTTATTATTGTTTATTTATGCGATTTTAAATAATGCGCCGCAATTCCAAAAGATAAGACGCGGCTCGTGAACTTTTTCATTGCTTCTTTTTCATTTTCATATTTAGTTTTTTTTTTTTCGTTTTTTTCTTTTTATTGTGTGTGGTGTACATTGATTTACTGCCAAATTATTTATTAGAAGCACGCGGGCGGTGCTGAACTTTTGCTTTGGTTTGTTCCAACTACTTTAGCAATATTTTATTGAGTAAAGTTTTTTTTCCCTGCTGCTGCTGCTGCTGCTCGCGTTGTGTTTGTTTATTCTGCCTCCGCAAACAAAACATTATGAGCTTTTTGTAAAGTTTTTTGTTTTGGCGTCAGATAAAAGCAAACAACAAATCCCAAAGTCTATCTGAAGTTGGTTTTTCTCGTGTTATTTATGTGCGTTGTTATCGTTGGCGTATACGCAATATTTTATAAATTTCTATTTGTGCCGCAGCATTTGTGGGTGGTTCGGTTGAACAATGACAGAGAACTATGTCATATTTTAAACAGTTTACGCAGCAGTTTTACTTGTGATTTGTGAGTCGTTTTGATAAGCCAAAAGAATGGAATTAAAGTGAAAGTGATAGGCAGAGAGTATAGGGAGAATTAAGATAATTGTGTGGCAATTTGTAGAGTTAAGGAAGAAGTTACTTCTTGAAAAACTGCTGACAGTTCATTTGTTCTAAAATTTATTAAATAAATATATACAAAATACAACAAATTGTGAAATAGAGATTTGTTTTCGTCAAATAAATTTGAGTTCTAGAGAAGTCTCAATCACAAAGTATTTATTTTGCTATCAGTCATTAATTTATGAAAACTTTAGCTATTTTTTATTGTGTGTGGCGCCTTTTGATAGACCACTTCCCTGTGCTTAACTCCAAAATTGGCGACTCACGTCCTCATCGATGTGCAGTCCAGTCTAGCATAGTTAATGCCTTTTGCGCTGGTCAAAAGCAAGACGTTGGACTGCGAGGGCGTAAAATATACATATACAGCAATAACAACAAAAAGAAAAGTAAGAAAAAAGCAAGAAAAACAACAACGAGCAGCGCAATTGTGAGTTGGTTCTGGTGACGTTTGTTGCCACTTTATCATGGTCGCGAATCATAATTTAAGCGAATCGCATGCAAACAGACAGAGACATACAAGTCGTTACCTACACCCACACACACAGTTTGGACTGTTGTCACGCTAACAACAACAACAACAGACGACTGCAATGAATAAAATTCGTTGACATTCGTTGCGCTGAGTAAGCTGCCTGAATGGAAGACGTACAGCCAGGGAGGAGGACTAAAGGTGAGCAGGAAAAGTGCTGAACGTGTGCAATCTTGGCTATGCTTAGATGCAGATGCTCGCCCCGTTGATGGACAAAGTGTCTGGCCACGCCCCCCATTCAGTCATTGGCTTCCTGTGACATGTTTTTGTGCTAAAGCCTCGTATTAAGTATTTAATGGTTTTGTTTTCATTATGCATGGCCCCCTACCAACAACAAAAAACAAAAAGAACAGCAACAAAAAACATGGTCAGTTTACTGGCCATTGATTAAATGACCCCTTGCTTTAGTTGGCCAACAGCTTTTTTGGTCAAAACACTGAAATTAGTTGGCATTTTAACACGAACACCTGACGCTAACATCCTGGCCAAATGGGCTGGCCTGGTGCTAGTATCTCTTTAGTCAACTGGATTATATTACACATAAAAGACACGAGGGAGGGCGGTGGAGAGAGAGTGGAGAATAGCCATTGATGATGTTGCATGCAACAGCAGACACAACAACATCAGCAATGGGTTATTGAACGATAATTCCATTTAAGCAAATGTTCGCGTTGAGCACCAGAATTGTCCAAATTATACCCCAAGTGTCCCCCACCTCAACTTCCCCCTTCCCCCTCGTGGGCCAATCAACAACTGTTGTTCATATAAATTAAGAATGAAAAAAATGTAAAAAGTTTTCTTAAAACTCAACGCGATTGCAACTCTTTTTGCTGAAATGCGCGTAATAACAGACGCAACACAAAGAAGTAAGAGAACACAGTACGTACCTCTTTTGCTCCCCCCTTCTGCACACTCTTTCTTTGCCACATGTGTGCATTTTGTCGCTGGGGAGCACTCACAGCATGCAATCCGTCCAGAAGATGCATTTTCTCTTAAACGTTTTACCCGTCGTATAATGGCTTTAATGACTTTAATGGCGTACGGATAATTTGGCCAACGGGCAGTCAGCAACCGCCCCCTTCTCGTCACCCCTTCTGTTGCTCTTGCTCATCACAACTCTTCTCTGCCTTAATTGACGAAAGTTACGGACCGTCGGTGCACACACACATATATACACTCATGTGTATATACTCGTTACAGTTCCTCCCCCTTTGGCCAGGCGAAGATACCTGTAATTTGTTGCTGCTGCATTGCGTTTAAAATGCAGTTGATTGGCTAAGATACAGAGAGAGAGAGCCATGATCCAGTGCAAGTAGTTGGCATATTAAAATCTCCACCTCAAAGATCAATCAATGCAATCGATCATTTATTCTATACCTAGCGAGTTATTGATTGGCTGAAGCCTGAAAAATAAAATTGAATTAATCATTTAGCTAGATTGCGTTATCGCTTGAAATTATCTACACACTTGTTAATCAAGATATGAAACAATTTGTGTTGATAAAATTACGGGCACTGAACATAGATTAAAGACATTTTAAAACGAACAATTTTTATATTGTAGAGATTGTAGGTATTGATATATAATAATATAAAACAAGCTTCTTTCTTCAAGGATATTTCTATCAAGTGCAACCTTGAAAACTTAAAACTGTTCTTTATAAATATTTGAACCATATCAAAAAAAGCAAAGAAACAGGTAAAGGAACTGTTGTCAACAACAAGTCCCAAAAAGAACAACGTGACAAGGTGACACAAATCAAAAGGTGCAACATAAAAAATGGCATTGAGAGCGCCGAAACAGAAACAGAAACAGAGAAAACAGATAATTAAGCAAAGTGGAAGTGGAAGAGGAAAAGTGCCAAATGGCCACCGTCACAGTCACCGGGTGGAATGACATGAGACGACAACAAATGGACTGTGTGTTGGGGAATAGAGAAGAGAAAAGGAAAGAAGGGGGAATTTGTTGTTGAATGACAAGTCGCACATTTTCAAAGAAATTACGAATAAAAAAGAAAACATGAAAGAAAGAAAAACATTGGAAAATGCACATAAATTCTGGGAGACAGACAATTTGGGAAAAGTGGAGAGAAAAACTGGCAAACAGCTGCCACAGAGTACGGGTGCAATCCCATTGCTGATGGACATGTATGAGAGTGTGTGTGTGTGGTGTTTGATGCTCTGGGGCGGGACGATTCCAATGCCAATGCATTCCCAAATTAGTCAGCAGAGAAGTCAATTAAAAAGAAATTGATATAGAGTATCGAGGGGCAGTACTTAAAAACGCATTATTTAAGAAATATTTTTAAGAATTATTTACAAAAACATTCCCGCTGACCATTGAGAATGTCGCCGGGCAGAATTTATAATATGGGCCAACGAAATGCGATTTTTTCATTAAAATTCCAGTGGCATCGAACGTAAAAACGACAACAAAAAAATTGCTTTTATTATTTTAATTACCAATTTCGTGTGGACTGACAAACTCAGCTGGCACATTTGGCCAGTCTATATTAATTTCATAAAAATATCTTTGTTGTGCCGCCATTTTGCGCTCTGGCTTGCTGTTTTGTTTTTCTTCATTAATGTTCCTAACTGAAAACGTGTCTTTTGTTTTCTGTTTCTGTTTCAGTGTCTGTCTCTTGTCGCCCAGCTGCGCCCCAAACCGTGCTGAACCATTGGGATTTGTGTGGGGAGTTTGTTATGCGGGGATCAGGCAACTGGCAACTGGCAATTGGGAGCTGGAGCAGCGGAATGCTTTCTTTATAAAAACTCCCAGCTGAGCGCGACAGACATGCCAAACATTCATAGATAGATGCGCATTTGTGTCCCCTTCGATAAACATTTATTGGGCAATCCAATCACGGAATTCACGTTCAGCGGTCGTGACAGTTTCGTTTAAATGCTTTTTGTTTAATTTTCTTTTCAACGTTATTTTTTTCGCTTTTCGAACTAAAGAATTATGTTTGCTGTATGAAAAACAAATAAATAATCCAATGTGTGCATAGGATTGCAAAAATCAAAGCAAACTTGGCAAGAAATGAAATCGAAACTGATTGTGTTGCGATTTCACTGGATTAATATAAAAAAATGTCTCCGAATATTGTTACTAAGAAAGGGATTATTACTTCAAGTTTGTTTCCCATGCTGCACTTATTACTATATCATATCTAACGGATTTTAAAGTGCCTCAGACCACTTGAATCTTTAGTTGTAATTACAGTTCTTACAGAAAAACACATTATTTACTTAACTATGAGATGATTTTCCTATTAAGATAATATATGTTTCTTTCTGTCAGCTACCCTTCTATCTTATATGACATTCACAAATGTTTAATACGCATTAAGAAATTTAAAGGGCAATAAAAAAGTATTCGGGTATTTAACCCAAGAATATCTAAGTATAGCTCAAATACCCAGCACACATATTAAGTAGCACTTTCGTTGAGCACTAGAACAATATTTTTTACGATTCATCAAGAATGAGGCTGAAACGCACCAACAAATTGCCATTTGATTCAATGAGCTCAAAGAAGTGACGCACACAAAGCAGAAAACTCAGTTAGCTCCTTGATGGAGGCAAGCCGGTGATTAGGCGCATCATCTTGGGGCAATTTGTCACCACACAACGAGCGACGGCAGGCAAATGGCCACTAAAAATCATTTAAAGCGAAATAAAAATATTTTTTATAGCATTTTTATAGTTGTTGCAACAATCTAATAACAATCCAAATAATTATCCAAACAAACAATTTCACCGACGCCAAAGCGACGGCAAGCAAGCCAAAAACACTCACAGCAGAGCTCAGTTACAGTCACTGTTGCTCCGACGGACGACGAAAATGAGCCATAAAACAGACATAAAACCCCAGTGCGAAGCGCTACTGCCACAGCATAGGCCACGCCTCCGCTGCGATAGCGCTGTCGACGCAACGCGACGCGCATACGGAAGCCATAACGGCCATAACGATAAGTCAAAGCAAATGGCGTGTGCAAGCGAGACAGATAGCGTTACAAAGAGAGCGAGAGTAAGTGAGTGCGCTGGCAAAGAGAGCGAAACTGCGCACCCTAATGGCTGCGCATTAAGCGCTGACTGGTTTGTTGTTGTTTCTGTCTCTGCTGCTGCTGCTGCTCTGCTTGTGTGTTGTGTGCTCGTTCTCTCTCTCGCTCAGTACGAACCTGTGCCGGGGCCACGTGTCTCTCGCATTAAAACAAGTAAATCGCCAGTTGAGCATAATCGATACGCAGCTCGTTCTGATTTCATTCGTGAGAATTGCTTTTCTCACGCTCTTCGACTTTGGCAGCGCGCCGACGTCGCCGGGCGAAGTGGCTGCTGTTGTTGTTGTTGCTGTTGTAGCCATAACTGTCGTCGTTTATGGCCGTTTTAAGTGCGACTGAGATGGCCTCATAATCGTTTGCTGAATGTTGCTCAATTGTTTGCTGTTACCGACGCTCTTTTTGAGTTCCTTTCTTCTACCCCCACTGTGTGTGTGTGTGGCCCTGTGGGCATTTGCATGTTTGTTTGCCAATGCTGCCTAATGATGTTTGCGCGCATTAATTAGTATTGATTTAATTAGTGTGTGTTGTCCAGTGTCCGATTAAAAGTTTCACTCCATTGCAGCTCTCTCACTCTTGCACACACACTCATAATCTCGCATGCTCGCAAGTCGTATGTGTCTCGCTCTCGCTCTCTTTTGGCGCTTCTTTTTTTCAGGGGCGCTTTTTGCTGTGCTGCTCCAGCCGAAACAACAACAACAACAAAAAAGCTCTCTCGCGCGCATCTGCCGACTTAGCACGGCTGCTAGAATGGGACATAAAATGTGCCAGGCAGTTAAAATGTAGATTTAAGTAAGTGGAAACGAGATCGTTACGTTGGCGCATAAAAATAAAAATCATTGTTGTTGTGCACTGATTGAAATAAGCAGCAGTAGCAGCAGAATCGGCAGCAGCAGCGACAGCAGCAAGAAAATAGCACGAACTTTTCCGCCCCGTCTCTGTTGGCGTTCATTTTTCGTTTGCGTTTTCACTCGGTTTTTCTTTGAGTGAAAAAGTATTGCGCGTTGAGTTCGTTCATTTCGTTTGCTGATGGGGCGAACATGTTGTGTGCTCGTTGTTTTCCCCCCTCGCGGAGGCTCCTCTCTTGGTCTTTGTTGTTTTCACTCAAGATCAATCGAAGCTCGAGGCACGGTGGCACCTTAATAACACCTTAAACTTGTTTATTTCTAGTCTCTAGACTCTATGTAAGTTTATTCTTTATCAGAATTACGTCTGTGTTTTTTTTTCTTACCTTAATAACACACTCTCCCTTGGCGTCGCTCATTCACTCCCGCTTCCATTTTACTATTCATTAATTCTCGTTGGTTTTTAAGATTCTTTTCATTTTCATTTTCATTTTATGCTTTTTATGCGGGTCTTTATGACTTTTATGGGGTTTAGTGCGTGCCAAAAACGGGAGAGAGAACAACAAAAAAAAAAAGCCAAACAACTTTTAATTGAATAATGCCCAAGCGGCCGGCGGCGTCGGCTTTTCGGTTTTGTTATTGTTGTTGTTGTTGTTGCTGTTGTGGTTGTTAGCCGTTGTCTGGGGCGTTGGCGTCGACGCCCGCCCGCAACGGTAATTAGGCAGATAAACATTTAATTGGCAAATTTCAAAAATTGAGAAACCGCCATATGCACTTTAATTGGGTCAAAGAACTGAAAGAACTCAGAGGCATCTTCACTGATTTCTTATACGCGATTTGCATTTTGTGAAGATAAGGAATACGACTAAAATTAATGAAATAAAATATCTTTTAAATTAATAATTAAAAGAATCAATTTATATTTATATCTAATTTATTATTAAATTGCATTCAAATGATTTACTAATGTATGATAAGCAACTTTGTTGCAACGTTTTAAATGACAAAGCTATAAAAATAGTTTATGCTAGCTGATGATACTTGATCATTAATAAATCGCAATAATAATAATAAATTTCCTTGCGAAATGAGCATTAATTCAGCGCCTGAATAATTTGCCCTGCAGTGCTGAGAGGTTCATGGCAAAGTGCTGTAATTGCACTCAGAGCGCTCAGTTTATGGCTACGAATAATTAGCTGTAGTTAAATGCAGGAAAAGGGAAATTATTAAATTATGAAATAAAGTGAAACGAAGAAAACTTAATAATATAAATAATCAACAACTGCAACTGCAACTTGTCGCACCGAGGCATCGAGGTAGCAAACCGGGTCGCATTAATTGAAGTTTCATATATATTTTTTTTTTATTTATTATTTTTAATAGGGTTGCCCTCTTTGGCAGAGAGTAGCCAACGCCCAGGCGGACAAAACGGACTTGGGATGGACGGGAAGTGAGTGTAAACACGACATGAAATGCTGCCATTGCCAGCTACTTACACGACTGCAACAGGAATTTGCGTGTGCAGCACATGCAACATGCCACATGGCTCAAGCTTGGGACTCGCACTCTAGGACCCCCCCTGGCCGGGCAGGGCCAACTCCTTTGGCATGCCGCGCATGAAAGGCTGCAAAGGATGCAATTTATGACAGGCACAACAGGCTCATGTAATTGCACGCAATGCCGTTGCCGTTGCCATCGTTGTTGCCACTGCTGTTGCAGCCAGCGAGGAGTCGCCGACCTGAAAGGGTCGAGAGTCGAGAGTCGGTGTCCGGTCACACAAGTTTCAATTTTTCAAAATTATGAAAACAGCAGAGCGCAAAATGAAAACTACAACGACACAAAAAAAATGGATGAAAAAAGTAAAAAGAAAAACAAACAATGCAGCCAGGACGACACGTCCTCAATCCCGTTGCCGTTCTCATTCTCGAACTCGTCCTGGCCGCATGTGGCGCTGACTGTTCTTGCTTGCAGCGCGAGTCCATTTGCCACACCAAGTGCCACACGGATCGGTTACGTGGAATGTCCTTTTAATGGACTTTACACACTCACACTGCGCATCTCAGTCGCAGTCGCTGTCGCATCCTTTTACCAAACCTTTTAGAGGTTGCACTCGTGTTCCACGCCGTTTGATTGCCGTGAATTGCTGCCGCATGATTTTCATCCTTTTTCCGCCAGTTTGCGTTGCCCCGTCTTTTGTTGCCGTCGGTCGTCACAGGCACGTCATAATTTTTGGTGCCCTGCCATCGTCCTGGCAATTACCGGACATTGTCCGTGAGCTCGTGGAAGCTGCAGCACAGCAGATGACCAGTTGAATTGTTGTTGAACAGTTGAACCAGCTGACAGATTCTTTGCGGTCATTAGATGAATATAAAATGTCATATTTTCAATGGGCGAAAGCGTTGTAAATTCGATGATTGTAGTTTAGAAAAAGAGAAGAGAATTGTAAGATAAACTCTTGTTTAAAAATTATTAAATATTTTACATTTTATATTTAATATTATAAATGAGATGTTGTTAGTTCGAAGATTAAAGTTTAGAAAAAAATTACCTTAAGTTTAAAAATTTTAAAAATATTATTCGTTTAAGAAATGTAATATTTTAAAAAGAAACGTGTAAATTCAAGGATTGTAGCTTTAAAAAAGGCAAGAGAATGAAAAGACAAACTTTGGTTCAAAAATTTTAAAATATGATTCACATAAAATAAGTAATATTATCCATAGGAAGAAGTTAGTTGTAAGTTCGAGGATTGTAGTTTAAAAAAAGGAGAGAGAATGAGAAAATGAACTCTTGTTTAAAAATGTTAACATCGAATAATAATTGGATTAAGAAATGTAATATTATAAATATAAAGTTGTAAGTTCGAGAATTGTGTGTTTATTTAGGAAAAGGGTAGAGAATAAAAGAAAAGAATTTGTAATTTTTTATTTAAAAATACTATTCATATTTCGCTGTAGTCTAAATGCACTGAAATTCATGCATTTAGAGCCCTTGTTTGCTGATCGAGTTGACAGTCGAGTGGTCAAATGTCATGTGTAGTGTTAGTTTTTGTGCTTTGCAATGGCGTCGTTTTGCCTGCGTCAGAGTTGTGACGCTGAATTTATTACTGTGGCATTATTTATGGGCTTATCGCGTTGCCAGTTGTTGGCCTTAGCACGTTGTCAAGTGTTTATCTTGGCCCGGACCCGAGACCCAGACCCAGACCCAGAGCGAGACACGCAGCCAGTTTGAAGCGAGATAGAGAGAGAGAGAACTCAAATGAAACGAAATGAAATACCGAAAAAGCTTAAAATTAAATTTATGACTGCAGCTAAATCATGCGACGAATAAAAAACGAGAAGAAGAAGCAGCAGATGATAAAAGATGGAATAACAACAACAACAACAACAACTACATATGCATCC
Source organism: Drosophila niveifrons (assembly GCA_035046325.1). Lineage (NCBI taxonomy): Eukaryota > Metazoa > Arthropoda > Insecta > Diptera > Drosophilidae > Drosophila > Drosophila niveifrons. The sequence continues at coordinate 9,490,978 of JAWNOC010000046.1, read as the reverse complement.
AAAACATATCTGAATCTGCGGCTGTATCCGTATCTGTATCTGTATCTTGTAGGAGTGTTGTAGCGCTCGAATGAGCCTGTCGCATGATTTAGGTGCCATGCCAGATTCAAATTTAAATAATAAATATTTCATAGTTACAACAATGCCGGCACGAAAAACCAAAAAAAAAAAACGAAAAGCGAGAAAATCGAAAGGCAAATGCGTAAAATATTCAAAGCGAAACTCACACACACACACACACAAACACTAAAACACACACACTCACATACAAAAATGTGAGACTAAATCAAAATGTTGTCGAAATAAAACGTTTGAAAATTGAATTTCGGGTTTTTTTTTTCTTCTTTTGTGCTCCACCAAATTGAAAACATTTGTAACGGAAATGAAAACCATTTTTCTCTCCCTCTCTGTCTCTCTTCCCCGCGCTCTCATCCTTTGCTATCTGTCTCCCTCGGACCCTCTGCATTTACGTTGTTATTCGGTTTTTGGAGCTGCGTCGGCAAAAACCCCAAAAACTCGACTCGCTGGCAAAGTCAACGTTGGGGTCTGAATTTAAATTAAGAAATTTATCTTTTGAATGCGTCTTTTTTCCATTTCGTGTTGCCTTTGTGGCTGTGCCTTTGTTTTGTAAGTTGTCTTTGTGTTTACACAAAAAAAAAGAAGACAAGAAAAAAGATATAACAAAAAAAATCGCTTACCTTATGGCAATACAATTGAAATACGTTTGATTATTTTTGGTGGTTGATGCCCTAACATTGGGTACTTTTAAATTGTTAAAATATAACTTGAAATTTTCAATTTGTTGTTAGCGTATTTTGTAGTCTGCGTAGAATCGAAATTTTGGAATAATTTTATTCGGCTACAGCAATCTTATGATTTACACAAAAATATATTTTTAAGATTTAATCAACAAAATGTGGTTAAATAAATTCAAATCTTAGACCCTGTTTATATGGCATGCGCGAAACGAGTTGCTTCAAGTCGCTTAATTTAATTTCAAAGATTTATTTATACGTTGATTTTTGCACCTTTTTGCGATCTGTTTGATCTTCAATATTTATGAGAGAGACTTTGAACCAGAGTCGAAATGAAACTACATAAATTTTGAGGCCGAACTCCGCGATTAGCATACGAAATTACAAATCTTGAAGATAATTGCCTTAAATTAGTTAATATTTAGAATGCGATAAAATAAATCTGGAGAGTAAATAATGTCATTTGTCAATGGATTCTCTGATGCGGCTCTGCAATATTTTCACAGTTTTTATTGCCCTCAATTGGCTTTATGTTCGCTTTATGCTAAATATTGTCAATAAAATTGCCAAATTATGTGCTAATGGCAAATCACTTAGGTTAACTCCAGCTCGGCCATAACAATTTGGAAACACGCATTTAGCATTTAGCATTTATCGATATCTATTTCACAACTTACTCGATTCATTCACATGCCATTTGAATTGTCTTGAATATTCGCAGCGAGTCACCAACGGAATAAATAATTCGTTTTTATTGTGTGAATAAATTCGTGAGAAGTTTAAAGACGACGAAACTTTAAACTTACAAAAGCCAAAACATCGGCTTAAACTAACAATACCAAGTGTGTTGTTATTTTCACATTTTATAGGAAATAATATTATGATTTGGTAATCCAATTTGATAGCAATTCAAATGTGACACTTATAGTTATTGTTGTTTCAAACATCTGGCAATAATCATTTAATATTTCACATTTCGAGTGTGCTAATTATATGAGGGCATTTATATTCTATTAATTATTTGATGAGGGTATTGTTGGGCATATTTCAACGATGGTGTATAAGAGCCAATTAAATTTGAGTTAAGTTTTTAGAAAGAGAATACATCAAAAGATTAAAATAAATAAAAATTATATTATTTTTAAAAGTCATAGTTTCTAATAATAGCGATTGCATATTTTAAATTTGTTTTCTTCAACTTTAGCTATTAAAATTGGTTTAATGGTTTCTTATAACAACCTTAAGCAATGGCTTATTTTAACTTTGTTCAACTTTAGGTGAAAACATATTATGAATTTATCTTCTTTCAACTTTACCTTTTGAAATTGAATATATTTGCTTTCGTAATGTAATTTTAATATCAGTTTTAGAACCCTTGACAACATGAGATATCAACACTTTTTCATTTTCCAATTAGAGAAGAGCAAACAATTACACAACTAACTAACAGATGGAGTTAGATATTCCATTCCGGGGTGGCAAAAATTGTTGACCAGTGACACAAAAAGGGACTTTACAACATTTTGAACATTAAAAATTCCAAACGCATTTTTGGTGAGTGTTTGCCCACTCACATATGAATAAATGTGAATGTGAATGTATTCTCCATATTTATGAGTCCTTAAATGTGAGCGTGTGTGTTTATAATGAATAAGAGAACTTCGTGTTGAGTGTGTTGATGATATGTGGAGGACATTGTAAGTGCTTGGATGTGTGTCAGTGTGCCTGTGGAGTAAGCGAAAAGGATATTTGGGACACACAAACGGTCAGAACAGGGAGCGGGGTAGGAAACGTGGACGTGCGATCCAATTTGCGCCATGTGTGGCATGTGGCATGTGGCTCATATTCGTTGAGCCCAAAAAACAGGAACAGAACAGGGGAAAAAAAAACAGTGAACAAAGCTTGAACAGAAAAAAAAAAACAAGATACAGATACAAAATGTAGGTGAAGTGCGGACTCTGGATGAAGCTCGTTGACCGCTGGGCGTTGACCGGGTCTCTACGTCGACGTCGACGTTGTGCCTTTGGCCCAAAGCAAAACCAAAAACGAATACGAATACGAATCTCCGAGTCAAAGCGGGCGGCATAAAATACTCAAAGACTCATTTGCATATTGTGTGGCAAACGGTAAACTGTAACAGGGAAAGTGTGGCTCAAGTATTTGAGGCTGAGAAATTCATTTGGTGCGAGTTTCATTTTCAATTTCTGAGGCTGTTGTTGGTTTTTGTCGTAATTAACAAAAGAATTTCGTGCCATGCGTTCTCTTGTATTCACATTCACATTTGCTTATTTACGGCCGCCATTTCACGACCTTTTGACCTATCGCCATTGCCCGAAAGAGAAAGGGAGAGCAAGAGAGAGAGAGAAAGAGAAAGAGAGAGAGCTTCTGCTAGCGCATGAATTATATTTACTCGCTTTGATGGCAATCTAATTAAATGATTTATGTTTTCGGAGATAATGTTGAACTATTTTAGTCCGAAATAAGCGACGCCGCATAATCCCCGACCAACCGCTTCGTCCCTCCCTTCCTTTCCCTCTGCCTACTGTGCACTATATCCAACATGAATGAAAGATAAGCTGTGCGAGATAGATATGCGCTGCTCTAGCTGCACTTCTGAGCTGATTTATGAGCTCGCATTTTGCATAGTTTCAAATGTTGCTGTTGTACTCGTTGGACATCACAAATTCAAGCCCAAAACACAATTCATTTTAGGCCCCCAGCTCAACTAACCAACCAAATCCAAACCAAAGCGTCGCCCAACGGCATACAAATCGTCCGTTTTGCATTTGGCGGCCGTATTTCATTCCAGACCGGGTCAACACTGGACTCCCCCAAAATATCAGTGGAGACGCCACAGTGTACAATGGGATTGCAATAAGTTAACGTTAAACGTAATAAATAGTGGAAAAATTAAGTTTAAATATTTCATATTATATTCTTGAGTTCGCTATAGAAATTATTAAACGAAATTATTCCATGAAATATAATTTTTCATTTTATTTTATCGAAATTATTTAACCAAATATAATTTTTATTTCATGTTTTTTTTAATAATACTCTAAATTTACTTTATTTATTCTATTTGGGTATTTCTATTTTTGTTAGTTTTCTAAAATTAATGTTTAAGATGAATACAGTTGAATTTGGTAAAATTACGCATACGTCTGTCGTTAGAATTTTAGTTGGTATTGAACGCCATCTTTAACTTATTGTTTGCTAGTTATTTAAGCAAAGAAAACGACGATATTTATTAAAGAATTGTTGGTAATTTGCTTCCTATATTTATAAACTAATAATAATAATTTTGAAATTTGAAAATCCAATAATACATTTGCATTTTCACAGAGCACTTCTTTAAAATCAAAAAAGCATTTTGAAAACAATTTATTACCTTCGTTAAACAGTTTTAAATAAAACTAATTGAACTTAAACCATGGTATTTTACTGAGTGTTAGCGTAGAACGGCTTTTAATCCTGGCTGCCAGTTGTTAAATGAGTCCATGGATCCACCATGAGCAACAAGAGCGAACTTCCCGGTTTCGGTTAGCCGTTGAATGGCAACGAAAATTTATGCACATTTTATTGACCAACACTGAGAAAAACACAGTTGAGTTGTTGTTGTTGCTGTATGTGGATGTTGTTGGCACAACAGCATGTCCAAAAGTGTTTTATGGTCGTTGTGGGTGCTCAAGTGGCCATTTTGGGCTGGACTCGATGTCGACCGAAAGAGAGAGAGACTAAGAGTGATAGAGAGAGAGGGAATAGAGGGGCAAGCTGCATATATGCACTCGCCCATCTTGTACGACAAGCACTTCACGGAGCAATATGTGTAGAGCCCTGAATACAGATGAGCCGAGCCCAGCTTAGTTGCGCCAACTAACTCAATGCGGCTATTTGCAACTGAGAATTGTGTGATTTATGTGGCTTGAGGCTTGCTTTAAGCTAATCGCAAGGCCAGTCGCTGTCGCTGTCGCCTCCGTTCTCATGTCATTGACCTGGTTCAATCAGCAAAGACCAAAGACTCATACGCAGACAGTGAAAGCGGTTCAAAGTCAAAAACTCAATTAGCTACTTGATGAGGTATTGGGGTAGGGGGAGGCGAGGGCTTGAGAAGAGGTCGGAAGAGCTCTGACCGTGGGCAAACGTTTAAAAATAAACATGGAAAAGCGCAATGGAGTCGACGGGCGGGCTGAAAGTGGAAATCTCGTTAAAAGTCAATAACAGACGCCATTAAACGCGCATGAAAATGAAATGAGAATCGCTCGATGATGAGGCAGTCCTCCAGATTGGCGGGGAAGCAGAGCAACAGAAAGGCGGTCTCTAAATGCCACGCGACCACTTGAGCGGTTCATATCAATTCTTGTGGAGTCATTTGAACTGACCTCAGAGAGCAGAGCAGACAAGTTCAATGGCATTGCCGCATAATAAAAGTGTAGATAAATGGAATTTTATAAATACTTCTATTACTAAAACATCTGTCATCCAAGTAATCTTTGCAAATCATATTATACTGTAACTATTCAGTATTTAGTTGAGCTTCATTCTGCCTACAAGTTTCATAGAGAACACACAACGAATTATATTCTAGTTATTTTAAATACTTTCTTGTTTATCCAACACTATCCAAATTCAAAGACAAATCGAAAATGAATCGCATGCTTGAGGATGTGATCCATAAGAATGTCGCAAATACGGAGCGCATCACAGCTGAGAATACCGTGGGCTATGTGGTCTCCGATAATACCAGCGGAACTGTGGCAGCCACATCTTTTGATAATACCACAGCCCAGGCAATTGTGAAGCACATGAATGGTTTACTCGTTGGTCTGGTGCAGAGTGCTATTCGGGATCTGGATCCGACCAATAAGTTGTGTTACTTGCGTGTGGCCACCCGCAAATTTGAATATCTTGTGGCCCCGGAAGATATGTTTACCATAACCGTAATACAATAATGTTTTAGTTGCTCAAGTTTCTTAACAAGTTGATATAGCACTAAATATTACATTTTTAAAATATACTATGAGTGGATTGCGAGTAACTTTCTGACTTCTTATTTGTTGAGTTATATACATATGTATATGTTAAGGGTAAGACGAATCGTGTGAGTGAGAGGAAGTAAGGCTTGAATCAACAATGCGACAATACAATAAATGGCAGACCGAAAATCCTTTTATAATACCCAAGTGACATTGGCAATATTTACGACATGGCTTCATTGGGCATCAGACTTACGGTGCAAAAAAAAATGTATCCATGAGAATGCGGCAGTCTAATGCGATAATTCAAAAGATTTACTTCTGTCAACATGACCATTTTGTTAGACAAACTCGGGGTGGAAATGGCCTTTGACCTTTTTTTTTCATTCCATCTTGGATGCTGCCTGCTATTTTAATTTAAAATGGCAGAACTCGTAACTCATTTTAACGGCGCACCCTCCAGCATGTGTGTGTGTGTGTGTGTGCGTGAACTTGTCCTATTTTTACAGGCCTAGGCCCTTGCAGGGGTTGCTCGCTCGTTACAATAACTTATCTGCCCTTTCTTGTTGGTTTTTTTTTACCCCTCGGCCTCGACAACGCCATAATCACCACGACGCAAGACGCTCCTGGGGTGCGCTTTGTACTCTATCGTATTCCCACTCTCAATCTCAATCTCATTCTCATTCGCATTCCTTTTTTCCTATTCCTATTCCCTTTCTATTCTTTCATTTGCTATCTCTAAGCAGTTGGCCATTGTCTTGCATCGTTTTGTGGTACATACAAGATATAGAAATAAATAATAAAAAAAAAATTTGTACAAAAATTTCAATTCATCCATTGCTAAAAATTCCTTGAATAAGCAGAACTCGATTTTCGTCTCGCTTCTCTTACTCTCTTCACACTATTGTGTGCACCAAGGTCGGGTTCATTCTGCCACTTCATTTTGATGTAGCGTGAAATCAAATTAATCCATGGACCATTGCTGATGACTTCATTTCAAGAACTCGTCTTTTCTCTTCTCCCCAAAATGGTGTTTATAACTTATCTAGAAATTAGCAACACTCTTTGAATCATATTCAAATAAAACGTTTTCCTTTGCTTCTAAATTAAAATAGTAGCGAAAATTGTCACATGTCCTTTATGATAGCTTCTCTGTGGTCCCCCGGGGCGTGTCCATTCTGTTCATAGCGAGTGCACGAGTTGCTCTATGAATTTAATTAAGTTGTGCGACAAACCCAAAAGTGGCATTGCAACACGAAACAATAACAAACAAACATGAATCATAGAAGTATGTGAGTACTCACATTCGTATGCATAATTATTTCTGATTGTAGACGGGTTGGTTTTAATCTACATAACAGCTGCTATATTTAAATTTTATGGTTTCAAATATATTGAAGATTGACAATTTTAAATAATAATAATATTAATATTATTTTGATTTCCATAATATAATGTCAATTTGAATTTTACTACGACTTCATTTCGATTGACTTTTGTTTATAAATACAATCTCAATTATTGATTTAGATCTAAATAAAGTTGGATAATGAAGCATTAAGCAAATCTTTGACGCATTCAGCAGGCTGCATGAAATCACTTAAGTTAATTCAAACGTCGAAAAGCTATAGCACAACGATTTAAGTGAGTGCCGCAAGAAGCAAAAGCAACTTCTAAATATAGAAGAAAGAATAAGGAAAAAAGCAAGGCACACTCAAAATGAGAGCAACAGAGATAGATATAGCAACTGAGATGGAACTAAATGAGCAGTAGAAATCCTCTCACTCAAACGCGCAGGCCAAGCCCATTTTGCTGGGTGCTGGCTCAGCCCTCTAAATATCTACACTGTGAGAAAATATGTGTGCAGTTACAATTTACAAATAATTTGTATATTATGAAAAGTGTATACATGAATGATAATGGAAAAATATTTAAAATTATTACTTTCTTAATTTACAAAAACATTATTTATTACACCCCTTTCTTGTATTACTTAATTTCTTTCAGTGTAGCGCGGCACGAACCCGTTTTGATGAAATGCTGAATTTTTTCTGACTTGTTCAACCACCAAGCATTTTCAGTTGAGACTTGCTGCGGCGCAGACGTCGACTCCGAGCTACAGTGGAGACCATCCGGACATTTTGTTGCTTAGCGGACAGACGGACGGAAGCGACAAAGGAGGTAAAAGAGAAGAAGCACTAAAATGAAAACTGAATAACACAATGAAAAAAAAAAATTGTCAACAAGTAAATCAACAAAAAATAAAAGCAAGTTATATTTTTAAACATTACTAAAGTGAACCACAAGAAAAATTAACATTGAACAGAAAAACATGACAAGCTAACTAAAAAATGCAATAAATTATGCAACAAATAAATAATTAATGAGCCACGCAATTTGAACAACACTCTTAACTCAACAAGTTAAAACTCATTCTTATGCAACATTTAGTGCAATTGGAAAAATTATAAATAATTTTCATTGTCTGTGCTTCTTCTTCGCCTTCCGCTGCTCTGTCTTCCACCATTTTGCTTACACTCAGCAGTTGCAGCAGTTATGCACTAGATGGCAGCAGCATATTGCATGCGCCATCTATTGGTCGATATGAACTGAAGTCAATACTGGTTTGAGAGTTACTACGCTAGTGGTTTGAAAGCCACTGTGACTCCTTTGAAGTTGTGCTGTTAACTAACAGCATTTCTACAAACTGTTGAAATTATTTGCATTTGAAATTTTAAAAGGCAGTTGATAACTTAGATTTTAAACTGTACTTTGCTGCTTAATTTATGAATATCGTTAGCCTAATGGCAAGGTGGTTGTGGGAACCTTGTTTGGTATAAAATATGGTACATAAATACATATCAAAGTGTATTGAGGCGAGTTACAGAAAAAAACAATATTCTATGTTCCAATTTGCAATATAAATGGAGCACCATTTTAATTTTTATTTATTTGTTCACCAAAAGTTGTAACCACGAATACATTTTCAATTTTCCCATTCAATACTTCCGCATGAATCACTTCGTCTAAAAGAAAAGCAACAAAAAACAAAATGTACTTAAATTTCAAATTGATTTGATGGTCGATGGGTTCATAAAACGAAGCACAGCTAAGCCAAGCTGCTTGTTAAGCGTCCAGAGCATATTGCCAATCAAAGATTTCAATTCAATTTCGACCGCTTGTCACAATATTCGGAATGGGGGCATAAAACTGAAGAGCGAATGATGCAACGCAAAACATTTCATTCAAAATCGGAGCAATCGAGGCATCAAGATGTCAGTAAACGCGGTTAAGACAACAAGATTGCATCGAGCGTCAAGCAACGGGCATCGTTAGGACCATGACTCCATTCCTGGCCAACAGAGTGGGCATTGGCATGGAGACGAAGATGGAGATGGAGCCTGGGTCGAGGGCTGTTGCTGAGGAAAAACATGAAAATCATCTTTCAACGCGTTGCGCTTTGCAGTTGCTTTGATGCGAGTTGTGATGTGAAGGGAAAGCGAGACGGAGACGCACTTACAACCAGGTGAAGTGGGCGATAGAGGGCCAATGAAGCTGGGCACACCAAGGGGTAGAGAGGGGCAATGTTCAATGCACATGTGCTGCCAACAAGTGCAAAAAGGCAAACTGAAAACTTTAACTAAAACTGAGATGAAGACGGCGACGCAGACTGGGATGGAGTCTGTAACTGGGTGGGGAACTGAATGTGGAAGTGGCACTGAGATTGGGTCTGAGGTTGGCACTAAGACCTCTTTGAGTTGCATTTCAGCTTTTCATTTTGCTGCCGGCGGCGCTGTCCACAAAATGCGCTGCACGCGACGCGTCGCTGCACAAGAAGCACGAGATGGCGATGCAACCAAAATCCAATGCAAAAGCCAACTGGTTTTCTGGACAATGTGACGCCCTCTTGCTCTTGCTCCTCTTCTGCTCCCTCTGCCTGTCTTTCTCTTGCCCTTTCATCGGACAGCATGGCTGGCAGCTTATAATACCAAATATAGTATAAATATTTAAGTATTTATTTATTCTTGTGTTTTTTATGTGCGGAATTAATCAAGAAAGCAAAATTGAAATGCACATTGAGTTTATGTTTTCAACTTTGTTAAAATTATTTAGAAAATTCTTACATATTTTTACAAATGTCTAAAAGTTCTAAAGATCATAAGAATATAAAAGATATTTCAATACATTAATATAATAAATGTTATAATGAAATAGACTCCCTATTTAAAAGTTCTGAAGTTAGAATTTTGGAATATGAAATACTGCAAAATTTCGTTGACCTTTTGGTTCTATTTTTTTGGCTTTTGATTAGCCGTTCTCGAGGTCCTTAATTTCGAAGCGCATTTCGCTTGAAACTAACACCCACAGCCGGCAGCTCAACAAGGGAGCAACAGCATGACTATCATCGATACAAAAAAAGAAAGATACAGATACAGTATCTAGAGCTGCTCCCTTTAGTAGAGCTAAGTGCTATGTATCTCTTTCTTACTTCTCTGTTATACTATATACTATATTATTTGTTGTCTCTGTTTGTGTGTCAGTTCCGTGTCTCAGTTCGTTTTGGTTTTGTTCCGTAAATTACACTTTTGATTTTTAGTGGCCGTAAAATAATCGTAAATGTCGTGGTTATTGCGACCGAAAGTGCCCATTTTGAGTGGTGCTGCTGCTGTTGGCGGTTGCCAGTTGCCAGTTGCGAGTTGTTGTCGTTGGTCGTTGCCTGATTCTCAGCTGGCATTAACTGATATTCTCGTTGCACTGGGATTGAGACTGAGACGTGCTGCCACTGCACAAACAGCTTGTATCCCGCTAAGCACTGTTCCTTCCCCCTCTCTTTGCCCGCCCAGCAAAAGTGCTGCAAGCTCAAAGCAGAGCTGCACTTGTTGTTTTTAATAAGTTTATGCTTGGCCGTTGTTGTTGTTGCTGTTGCTTGGCTTTCTTCCTTTGATGTTTCGATTAAGTTCGGAGTTCGCGTTGTCGAACTGGTTGGTTGGGTCTGCCTCCAGCCAGCCAGCTCGCATCTTGCCTCTTGCCTCTTGCCACAGCAGCCATTTGGCTTAAGTTTATGGCCATTTCGTTTGCACTGTCTTTGCAGCGGTTGCCGCACTCGAATTGCTGTTGTTGCTCGTTGAGTTGATTTTCTTAAGCATTTCACCCATTTACCTTTATACTTTGCTCTTGCCTTGTGCAACACATTTTCTCACATTGCCCACTCCTTCTCTGTCTCTCTTTCTCTTTTTCTATATCTGTGAGCTGATTCCATGGTTCATTCTCCTTTCGCCTGCTTTTTGGGCTGCTCTGACGCAACTGGTTGTCGATTGCCAAGTTGCCAGTTTGCCAGTTTGCCAGTTTTGGCCGATTCGCCTCTCGCCTTACTCGCAAATTTCGAATTTGATTTTATTGTTATGATTTCAATTGTTCTCGCTATGTAAACACTAGAGATTTTCCACTGCCATGTCGACAATCTCCACATAATAATTAGATAAAAGTTCAAGTTTTGCCAGCCAACTAAACTCAACTGTTACCTATATTCATAGATTTTTTCGCTATCGTAGCCTAATTACAATTTTCTTAAAAGTCACATCAGAACGCCCAGAAGAAACAATATTTTTGTATAATGTTCATAATGGCTGTTAAACGGTGCTAAGATCAGCGGCCCTCCCAGCGTCACTGAAGGTCGCATTCCCAATAAAAAAATGAAAAAACAATGTTAATAATCGGGACGATCGGCGTTAAAGTGTCTCGAACTAGAAAACCAAACCAATTCATAAATCATAAAAATGTGTCATAAAGTAAAAAAAAAAAAGCAAAATGGAAACAACATTTACAACGCTGCAGTATGAAGCAACCTTTCAACATGTCCTCGAAAAAAAAAGAAATGCTCAAGGCGAACGATTTTTTACTTTTCCACTGTATGTCGATTTGTTTTGACTCGTAGCGGAGGCTTGTTATCTAAGGCTAACGCACACACACACACACAGACATATCTTTAGCATAAAGGACACACACATACATACAATTGCATTGTCCTTACCGCCTGTTCGATTATTGCCGGCGTGGTAATAAATCATAAAAATATGTGTTGCAGTTACCCAAAATCCGACCGACGGTCGCCTCGTTACACGGTGGAATTCTAAATGCCTGTAAAATTGCTGAGTTCGCTTGTGGTGGTGGTGTTCCTCTCTAGGTAATTGGGACTCTGATCCTGTTATTGGGATTGGCTCTGTTGGCCGGATCGGAGCCGAGCGGAGCGGAGCAGAGCTGCTGTGGTGATCGCGCCCTCGTCCATCTGATAACAAAAACCACTGGCAAATGCCCAAAAACAAAAACAAAAGGCACAGCCAAAACTTTCTCTTTTTTGCCGCCTGATTTCTCGACTGAAACTCTCTGAGTTTTTGCATTGCCAAATATGAAGAAATTTTGATTTATTTTCGCAACAATTTTTGGTATTTGTGTTTTGAGTTTTTGGTTTTTGTGTCGCTGTCAGCAAAAGGCGCCTGAATTTGTTTGCGATTGTCTCTTTCGAGTTGTGTAACTTTTGTTAAACAAGAATTTTGAAGTGGATCATTTGTAATATTTGGATTTGAATGTTAGCATTATAAAGCAAATGAACATAAACATAATTTAATATTATGTTAATTATCTTTTACGGATCTACAAATGTTACTTAATTTGTTCTTGAATTGAATTATAGAAAACATTTTTGATTTTCAAATTTGTTTAGTTAATTTTTAGTTGATTAAAATGCATTTGTAACATATACAAATAAATAATAATATATAAATTTATATATAAATAAATATTTTAATCTATTAATTATCATGTCAAGTTGTAATTTTAGTTATCTTAAAATATATTTGTAAATTATATTCTTAATAAAAATCTCATTGAAACTCTCTACAACAAAATAATTTCCATTAAGCTGCACATTTAAATTCTTTAAGATTTTCTATAGTATAGTATATTAATTCTGCTCAATTTATCTGTGCAATAATGGAAAAGTTCAAGCTGCACAAATCTAAATTAAAATATGTTTGGCTGAGTTCATCGAGAGAGACAAATGCGCAGCTCATTTATGGTTCTCATTGGATGCTGATGGCAATGACGATGACTTCATTTTCAAGTAGCAGACACATATGAATTTCTGTGCATATGTGCATATATTTGTGTGTACTTAAATATATGTATATGTATATTTGTCAGGCCTGTACTTGTGTCACAGTGCCACCTCCTACTCTTTCTCCATTTCAAATGCGGACATGATATACTACAAGCAGATGATTTAATGTGACCGCATATTGCGCAGGCACTTAAGATGCAGCAGCAGAAGTCTTCTTCTCGAACCCGAACCCGAATCCTATTCCAATTCCGAATCCGAGCTCATAACGGTCCCAAGTACAGGCGTTCCACATATGTTTCAATTCAAGCATTCAACGAAGAGAAGACTGGCGACCATCTTGAAAATTGAGCTCCCTAAGTATTGAGAATTCTTTTCTGAATAATTACTCTACAAAATGCACTTTGTTTATTGATGAAATATTTGAGTGAAGCAAGAGTTAATCTTTAAGTTATTTTCTTTGATTTATCACTTGATATTCTATTTAACTATTTCAAAGAATACTTCAGGGAAGCAAAAGTTAATCTCAAACTTCTTTTCTCAAGTTTATTCCATTGATATTAAGAATTCTTATATAACTATCTCATCTCTCTTTTCTGATAGCTCAAATATTTCAGTGCCACAAATATGTTAAATACGCACTTACTTCAGTCGATTAATCGAGTTAATCTCTAACGTATTTTGTTCATTTTATTGCAGCTCGCATTGCCTGTTCTCAGGCTGTAAATCAGTGTGGCAACGAGCTGTGGCATCTCAAGCATTGCTCATCAACAAGCGATTGGCCAAATCCGTAGACAAAACAAATCGTTAAAATGCTATAAAAAGTAGTCCATATGCAGTCCAGAAGTATGAGAGAAAAAAAAACTGGAGGAAGGCAAATGCATTCGAATAAAATTTTACCACCGTTTCCTCAAACATCATCAACATGAAACTAACGGCGGCAACATCCGAGTCACCTCATAAAAGTAACGATGTCTATGAAAATGTATCTGATGGATACGATGGCAGCCACCGTTGAGATGCTGCTGTGTTGATACCCCTCAACAAGCAACAACAATAATTATGGCATACGTCACGGAACTTGGGTTTTATGTCTTTTATATTGATTGTCATCATGTCACACTAACAGATCGTAAAAATGTCGTAAAATCCATGGACACCACACTCACTTGAGTGCAAAGCAAGAGCAAATGAATGCACTCAAATGCCAGGATCAGGCTCAGGCTAAGGCTCAGGATACTCTCAAAGGACACAGCATTCAAGGGATCATGGAGTGAAATAATTGAGCGAGCCGAGTTGAGACGAATATGTTGAAAGTTGCGTGTTGCGAGTTGCGAGTGGATTGCTGCGATGATGATGATGATGCCTCTTTCGTTGTGCGTTTGCTCAAGTGGCGTCAAGTCGTAAAAAGGCTATAAAATTTTTGGGCTGATGTTTGGTATTAACCGCAATTTGTTTATTTAGTTGTTAAAATGCCATTTTAGCTTGTTCTCTCTTCACTGCTTGGCATTTAATTGTCGGCTGCCGGTATTTGACTACGGTTCTCTTCTTTTTACGAGCACACACACACAAAGTGGGCAAATCTAATAAAATTTATTTTTACGACAATTTAAATGGTTTCATTTCGAGTACGACAATGCTTCACACAATGCGGCTGCGACAGAACAACAGGTTGCGGATTAGATAAATTAGATATCTGGGATTAATGCGAAATGCGATGTTAGATGGCCATAAACAAATGTTGCATAATTCCAAATGATTTATGAGCAAACATCACAGATTCAATTAGAAATTAGAAATAATCTCTTGACATTTGCTTTTCTTAAAGAGAAATATTGTAGGAACTTAACAAATAAAATAAATAAATCAAGTGTTATTAAATACAGATATTTTAATATAGAAAGTAAATCTTAGAATGCCAATTTTCTCATTTGCTTTTCTGAAAGATAAACATTGTAGCAACTTAACTATGTAGTAAAATAAATAAAAACAGATCATTTCATAAGTAATATAAATCTTAGAATTAACATTTTAAAGTTCGTTATTTTATATTCTTAAAAAAAAACAATGGTATATATGTATATGATAACATAAATACACCAAGACTTTTCTGTGAATAAAATGTAGACTTTAAAATACTTAAAAAAAGATATTAGAATGACAAATTTTAGAATTAAGAAATATATTTTATCAATATTGTCTAAAGAAAATATTTAAAATTTAAATATAAATTATTGATAACTTAAATTCTACATATTTTGTATATATTTATTACATTTTATATTTTAGATATTATGATCAATTTTATTGAAAATATATTTATGGAATTTCGAATGCAGCCATTGAATAGTAGATTCTTATTATTATTTATTGTTTGACTTCCGCATTATAGAGAAATATTAAATATATATGTATATATTTGTGACGAAATACTTGCCTTGTCTTCGCTTTATCATTTAAATGACTTAATTAGAAAGTTTTCAAGTGCCTTGCCAAAACCTCCGATGGCAAATGCTGAGACACTGAATTACCCTGGTGGGCGTCAGCAACCCTCTGTACTCTCTTCCCTGCTCTCGGTTCCGGGGTAGAGATAGAGAGGAAGAGAGAGAGGGAGGGCGGGGTTCTGGGCTGCAGTCATCATTGCCGCCTTGGCGTGTTTGTGTGCAAAGCAGTCATAAAAATTACAATAAACAATCATCATCGCGATCCGTTTACACCCACTTTGCACGTTTTCGCAAGCACCGTCCGTGGAAAGTGAAAAAGGATTTTCCCATTCGCTCAAGCAGCTAAGCAGCGGCAACCAGGTAACTCAGTTTACCAGTAGGCGTTTATATAGTATATGCCAAGTAAATCCGCTAACAAGTAGGCAAAACCGTGAGGTAAAGCAGTCAACAAAAATGCTCAATTAGCTGTGGACTCGCTAAAGGACTCGCTGCCATATTTGGCTGGAAATTTGATGAGCCGCACAAAGACGTTCGAAATGCAAATGCTGCCAATTGTTTGATGAATGAAGTCAAGGGTTCAATGCCTGCGCCTCTAGGATTATGTAGGTAAGTCTCTTAACCGAAACGAATGTCTTCATTGTGCCCTGCCATCGTGTCCGGCTGTGCAGTTACCGCTACCGTTCCCTATCCCTTGCCCTTCTTCTTAGGCGGCCCTTTTGTTTGGCCATCAGACAATTTTGCATAAGGAGGCGGTTGGTTTTTGGTGTTTGGACTGCAATTGATTCTTGACCTCGTAATGAGCCGTTTGCGGCTGCGCTGCGCTAACTCAAACTACTTTTGTGGTTTTCTGAAATTAAGTCATCATCACGGCGTCGGGTTTTTTTGGACGAGAGCAGCCGAGAAACCGCTTTTGTGTGCCGCGTCAAAGGTTGAGGCATTCAAACGGTATTTGCATTTTAAGCATCATCGATTCAAGTGAAGCAATCAAATTTGGAAATGACCAAGGCAGAGAGTTGAGTGGGAATAACAAAGACAACAGAAAGAGAGCTAATAAAATGTGGAAATAATTGTGTTACAAGTTAAAAAAGAAATACAATATATATTTGTGAATAATATAAATTGATTATAATAATAAAATTGAGATATTTAAAATATATATTTATTTAAAAATAAGTCAGAAAGCTAATGTAGTGTGAAAAGCAAAACAGTGCGGTATTAATCTTAAAATATACCACATTATTCACCACAGCAGTGCTTTAAATATACCAAAGGCCACATTTGGTATATCGATGAAGTACTGCATTCGAAATATATTTGGTATATCAATGAAATATACCAAATTTTCAGCCTAAGCAGCTAAGACCCGATTGTAGTAGCCGTAATTTTTTATACATCTTAAAGTGTTTATATCCGATTGCAATCGAATTCTAAGGAAATACTATAGTTTTTATCTATAATAAAATTCGGCTATATCTTCGAAATTACCCTTGTTTTGCGATAACAATTTATTTGATTTATAAGCTGGCGGCTTATAACAATTACTTAAGCAAATTATAACATTAAACTATATGCAAGTAAGTCATACTATTTATTTTGTAGTAAATTTCTAGCTTTGAGTTAAGCTTAAGCCTGCGTGTTGGTTTTGCAAATTAACGTAATGGATGTAAATTATAACTTGTAGCAAATTAAATACAATCCAATAATTATTTCAACGCAAAACTCACACAAATTGTAATAGACATGTTCTCAACTATTGACAATATCAAATGCCAATTAATTTGCCATATTCAATCAAGTCTTAAGCGCTGCTGACAAATCAATCCATCAATCCAACTGGCAATCATCTCGCATGTGCAACAACTGAATTGAAAAAAAAAAGCTGTAGATGCCACAAGAATAAGACTGCAACTGACTAAGCGAATGTTACTAAGCGTCTAACACGCACCAATTAGCTGCTTTTGCGATTGACTCTCTGCCTGGTACCAGTTCTTCTTCTTCTTCAACTCTGTCTCTTGTTGCACAGTTGTGTTTCTGGTTCTCGATCTCATTCTCATTCTCGTTCTGTTTCTGGTTTGCTTTATGATGGCCAAGACGCGCTGATGGAGCTGTGGAACACCAGTTGAGAGCATAAATTATGGCAGCGTTTATGAAATGGCGCTGGGGGGCGTTTATGATGCATTTTTAATTGACGTTCATTTGAAGAAAACGCGCAGCGAACGCTTCAATTCAATTATGCGTTGCCCCCCTTCCCCTCTTTGCCACTTCAGAAGAGTTGCAAGCAAAGAACAAACAACAAACAACAGGCAGCAGCTGCAACTTGGTGCCCATAAAAGGCGCTCGCAACGGTTTTTTTGGGGCCAAATTGCCACTTTGTGTGCAAATTTGAATTGTGGAAATGCTGGGCATAAAAATGAAAATAGCTCTCAACACACAATTGTTTGTTGAATCCATCCAAAAAACTGAGTACTACTCTGACTCTGGCGGTTATCGCTTGCAGGCAATCTCGCAAATATTTTAAACGACGCAAGAAATCAGTGAGCCGTCGAAGCGGCAGCGGCAGCAAAATAGTGATGTGGCACAACTTGGGGGCAGCAACAGCAACAGCAAACAGCGCGTGGCACTTACCTTGAGGGCAACAGGGAATCACTGTATGGCTGCTCCTTGCAACACGCCTCGTTTTCGCCCACGCCCACGCTGATTCATGCCACTTGGCAATTACAGTGCCTCAAATGTGGTTGCCACCAACGTTGCAACGTTGGCTCCTAACGTCGCCTAACGAATGCACGCCCAATTGTTGCACATTGACAGTCGATCGCTTTGCAGTCAGTGGCATGTCAACTTATTCATTAATTCATCAAAATGAATGCTCTCTTCTCTCCCCTTGCCATCCCCTCATCTATTCAGTGTACTGGCGATTTATTTGCAATGCAGAGTCGCATTCGCTGTTGAATCGTTGATAGTCTTAATTGGCTTCGTTTCTTCGTTTCGATTGCATAAAATAATCGTTAGAAAACGTGTTTGGCTTAATTGGAAAATTTGTATGTCTTGTCTGTCTTCGATTGCGTCTTTCCCATCTCTCTCTCTCTCTCTCTCTCTCTCTCTCTCTCTCTCTCTCTCTCTCTCTCTCTCTCTCTTTTCTTTTTCTAACTCTCTTCCATTTCTTTCTATTCCTTGGCTTCGTCTTCGACTTCGACTTCGACTTGGAGTTGCTTTGTTGGCCGTTCAGTTTATTGATTTTCCGCAGTTTTAATGAAGAAAAATGTTTTGGTTAGCTCGCAAACAGCTCCATTAAACTAACAGCACCTTTAGAATTTGCAATTATTTGTGCCATTGATTTGGCAAACTGTCAAACAACAAAAGATTTCTGTGATTAATGAAAAGAAACATTTTATTTACAATGTTTGATGCAGTCAATAAAATGAAAAGTCAACACGGAAATTTAATCTTTTATGAATGTGTTTTAAAACATTTCAATTATTAAATTAAGCTAAAGTTATATTGAATTCACCAATTTAGAATTAAGTCACATAGGTATGAAATAAACGTTTTGTTCCCAACTTGCTTACATTTATTTAAATTAAAATCTGAATAAAAAAGTTATTTCAGCTTTATATCTGAATTCTTAATTAATCATAAGAAAAACGCTCTAATTTAAATATTGCTTAAATTTTATGTCAGCACAATTCATTGTCAATTAAATAATAAGGAAATAAAAATTTGAAAAGGAAATTTAATACATTCTGAATGTGTTAAAATATCCAAAGTTTTCTAAGTATTTAAACATATACAACAGCTAATAATAAAAGGTCGAAAAACAAAAGATAAATCTTAAAGCCTTTTAAATTAAGGGCTACATTTAAAAAAATCTTTTTGTTTTTAATTTCAACACAATTAATTTGCCGGCAAAATCGACAAAAAATTGCTTAAATACTACAGTTTTTTCTTGATATTTCTCATTTATTTATTTTCAGCACAATTCACTTTACAAGCTAAGTCGCCAAATTAAACTTTAAGTCAACAAATATTTGCTGATGTTGTTTTGGGCTGTGATGCGTTTTTCTGATGTTCTGGTGTGTGTGTGAAAATTCGCACACAAATCGGCGTTGAGCTTAAATCCGTAAATATTTATAATTCCGTATTAAATTCATAATGTAGAATGTTTAATGCATAAATACATAATAAAATTTTACGGCTTTTACCTTATCTTGTCACACAAAAACAATAATAAACTTTCATTTCCAAATGAAAGAGGAAAATGTTTGCGCCTACCGTTTTGTTGGCCACTGCATTTTACGACAATTTTATTGTGACCGAATGCAACGTGCAACGTGCAACGTGCAGCGTGGAGTGCGCAGGTTGCCAACATTATTTCGAGCGTTGCAAGTAGGCAACGCACGTGCAAAATGCAGGCGCCGCTGCGTTGCCGCATGCAACATGAAGCAGCTCCATTCCGGCGACATGGATGTGGCGTTCAATTCCTGCGCCAATCGAGCGCCAAACAATTTGTCATTTTTTGCTCGTCGTCCAATGTGGAGTTGGAGTTGGAGGTTGGGTTGGACTTCAGCGATGATCAATGCTTTGAATTATGATGAGGATTTATGCTTGACACTGTCGCAGTGTGGCAGATAGCGTCGGACAGACGTCGGACAGTTGCATGAATGGATGAATGGACAAACATTTACAGCACTCACTGTAGTGAATGCCTCACCCGCTCTTCTCCTCTTGGCCTTTGCCTGGCATTGGCGCTAGTTTTATGGCCTTCACTTCCCATCCACATGCATCGAAGCGGGAGCGAAACGAAGTTGCAACTCAGTCTCCCTTTTTGCCGTCTGTCGTCTGCTGCTCTATGATTTATTAAGTGTTAATAAAGAACTTAAATCCATTGGATTGCATTTCGTATTCTCCTTTTTTTGCGTATCTCTCTCTGTGCTTTGTACTCCGCATTTCGGCGCTGGGGCTTTACGCTCAGGATTTCCTTATCAATGCCATTCCATATTCGCGACGCACTCTGATTTCATTTTTGCACTTGCACCCGGTGCAATTTCGCAATAAAATTTCGCCAGCCTGCAAATTAAAATTGCAATGTAATTGGTTAATCCATGCGTACATTACGAGTCCTGTTGCCAGGACATCAAACCAACTGCAAATGCAGCTCTCTGCGAATCGTTTCATTGTGTTTGCCTACAATTTTTATTTTTTATTTTTATTGGTAGCAAACATGTGAATCGAATGAAATCGACTATTTTTAGTGAAACGTACTTTAAAATTGCTTAGCATGTTGATTCTTCTTTTAGTTGGTTTTTTAAAGGATGAATTTTTTGTTGTTTTTTCTTTTTAATTTAATTAACAGCAGCAACTAAAATCCTAATGAAAATGCACTGCAAAAACACTATTGTTTATTTATTAAAGAAATTCAGAGATGCGCTTAAATACTTTTATTATAATATGCCAGCATTTCATATCAAATAATTTATGTCGCTAACAAATTTTTAAACAGTTGAAAATGCTATATAAATTAACATATATTGTATACTATTCACTTTAATTTTGAGTAGCAAGGGTAAAAATTCAATATCAAAGATTTTTCTATGCATTTACTATATGAAAAACATTGCAAATATAAACAAATATTTTATATTGCTCTTTTTTGCAACAACAACTAAATTCTTTATTATAATGTGAAAGCACTTCAAACATTTTAAAAAGATTCTTAATATTTACAATATGAAAAATATCTCTAAAGTAAACAATTATTTTACCAGGGGATTT
This sequence comes from Drosophila niveifrons, assembly GCA_035046325.1. NCBI lineage: Eukaryota > Metazoa > Arthropoda > Insecta > Diptera > Drosophilidae > Drosophila > Drosophila niveifrons. Next base: position 9,469,920 of record JAWNOC010000046.1, on the reverse strand, counting down.
TTTCCTCTTGTTTTTGCATTTCTACTTATATTTAGCTGCGATTTCAATTTGCATACAAAGCTAACTTATTATCATATGTTCCACCTTTCTGCCACGACTGTCAACGGTAGTCGAGTATTCAATTTACGATTGCTACTGGTCAGATGCATAACGAGATATGTTTTGGTAAAGAGAGGGTCAAGAAAAGAGAGAGATAGAGAGAGAATGCAGATGAGGAAGGGAGGGAGTATGTATGATCGCCATGCGAATGTGAATTGCAAGCACAATGGAAATTAAAGTGACCAGCACCTGGAGATGAGGGCGCCTCTCAGCTGATGTGATGGATGGCATTTTAATTCACAAGCTCATTTCACTTTCAAAGCGTATAGCTGACGGCAATTACACGGCTAATTTAATTACCACTCCCACCTACTGTTTAATTGGCCATAATCGCTCAAAACGAGCGCCGGCGCTGATTGCCAAGCATTCGACGCCCATTTCGAAAAGTATTCTGTATCTGTATCTGAATCTAAATGTATCTGCAGACTATGCTTTGGTGTGCTTTTCATGTGCTGTGGCTGCCACTTACGCAGCTAATAAAGCAGCAATTTGGCAGCTGACGCCGCTGCCAACGCAAACAAAACATCAAAAGGCACAACACGAAGCAATGCACCCCACTTTAACTCCCGCCGCCACCTCCAAACATCGAGATCAAACGCCAACTGTGCTGAGGTTTATTTACAAAAAAAAAACAAAAGCAAGCAACAAAAAAGAAACTAAAACAAAAACAACTCGTTGCAAGTACAAAGCACTCGATCGCTGCTGCTCGATCACTTGCCCCTTGTTTATGTGTGTGCGTCTGTCTTGTCTATAAAGATTTTGGATTTGGTATTTTGGGCTCTACAGTTGATGCTGGCTGGCTTCGGCACCTGTTGGATGTTTTGAAGGGCGCCTGTTATCGCCCACATCCCAGATTTATTCGAACAATCGTTCAGATTTTCAAAGTCAATACTTTTAGCGTTGCGTTTGAGAGCTTTTGAAGCGGCCGCCGCAGACATTTTTATGGGCCGACAAATGAGCAAATTTGATGCATCGCCCCAATGAAATGGGCAACAAAATCTTACCTCAAGTGCACCCAAGTCGAAAATAAATGGCTAGTCAAACACACACTTCACATTGATTAGTTCAAGTTCCGGTGGCAGCTGAAGCAATGAGAAGAGGATGCCATTCAATTTGTTATGCTCAATTCTAGATTTCGTGAATAGTATTGCAATAGTAAAGAATTTATCTAAAAAATTCAATTTAAAATTATTATCTGCTGTTAATGATACTGTTTATATTTTGGATGAACAGTCTTAAATATATCTAAGAAACTATTTTAAAATGTTTTCTTTTAAAGTCATCAACAGTTTTACATATAACAAAGAAACTCTCTTAAAATGTTTTCTTATAAAGACATCAAAACAACAAATACATTTTTTAACTTGCGCAAATACATTATATTAATAATGGTTCATTAAAATTTTCATTAATTTAATATTTTTATTATTATGTAATGTTTTAATTTAAAGATAAATATTGCTTTGGATATAATTAAGTAATAAGTAATAATAAGTATTTATTATATATATAAGAAGTAAGTATATTATTAAAAGTTATGTCGAACAAATATAAATATAAAAATGAGAGAAGAATTTAAAATTGTTTAATTTCAAATATTTTCTAAATGTTTTTTTATACAAAAGTGTAAATGAAGGGTAATTTGAGGATTATTTTCTGTAAAGTAATAAATTAGTAATAATCTGTGAACAAAATAAAAGAATAAAAGTTATATATGAAAAGATTTTTGTTGGAGTCGTGAAAAAAAAATTCTATGTTTGCAGTAACTATAAACATACATAAATATTAATTTATAGTATTTTATATAATAAATAAAGTATGTACTAATAAATAATAAAACATGTAGAAATTTAAACATATTCTCAAAGATGTATTTAAAGAATTTTCGTCTCACAATTTAGAGTCGTAGTTGAATCCATTACCAATTGACACATCTTCTTGTGATGTGTTCTATTATTAAATGAATTATGTTCTATATTCCAAGACTTCCTCAAATTAATTTTCGAAGAGTGTACTGTTTATTATTTAAATTCATAAACTTGCCCATCAGCAATTGTCGCATCTTCCTCTGATGAATTTATAAAACAATCATGAGCCGATAACACTAACATTTCGAAACATTCCAAGCTGGCGCCCAAAATCTGAGGGGAACAAGCGGAGAGCAATCATCGATTTGGAGCAGCATCCACAGAACTAAAGCTCACACACACACACACAAAGAAAGAGGGAGCAGCATTCGCATCCCGACAACAGTTACAACACAAACACCAACAACAACAGCAAGAGAAATGTGGCAAGCAGCAGCAGTAGCAGTGGCAGCAGCCACATAACGAACCAAGTTTGAATATACTCGTAAGATTCCTGAGTATATTAGGTAGCAAAATTTTTACGAGCTCATTATGGCTCATTTCGGCGATTGTTGTGATCCTTTTATGCGCCTTCGAATGGCTTCAAATGGTTATGAGGCTATTTTGTCTGTCACGGCGTCCCAGCATCCAGTTGACGGCGGCGTCCTGCTTCAGCGCGTCTTCTCCTCGTCCTCCTTGTCCTTGTCCTCATGATATTTAGTTTGCAGTTGCGACTGCGATTTTTACTTTTGCTCTTCTTTACGTTTCGTTTGCGTTTGCTCTGCTTTGCTTTCCTTTAGCTTGGCTTGGCTTGTACTTTTTGCTCGGCTTTCCGCTCATGTTACTTGGCAGTTTGTTTGGTCCTCGCATATTTGGGGAAAATGTCGCCGTCTGTCTCTGCATGTGTGTGTGTGTGTGTGTGTGTGTGCGACATCCGTGCGCTGTGTGCAAGTTTTTTGTATCTTTCGCATGTTGTTGATTTTAGAGACTTGGCAACAAATGCGACTCCGACTCTGCGACTGCGACTGCGAGTCATCCATTTGTGGAGGGAGGCCAGGGGCTGAGCGGAATAAGTAAATTTCTTCTTATAATAAGTTTATTTTGCAAACACTTGTGGCAAGCAACTTTTGTTTGTTCTCGTCCTCGCTTTTGGCCTCTAATCTACGAGCCGTTTTGTGCGAATGTGCAAACTTTGACAAATATTTGCGAAAGTTGCGGATTTGATTTCATTCATTTCTGGGGTAGCGGGGGGAATAGCGCAACGATCTCTTTGGCATTATGCATATGAATTTATTAGCATCAATTTTGAGACACATTTGCGTTCGCATTAATAACGCAAATCTCCAGCAAATATGCATTATTCGAATTATTGAATGCTAAACACTTAAAGTTCTACAATCAGCAATAAAATGTCATATCAATGAAATGCACTTGAAATCATTATCTGTAAAATGATGTGATTTGCAATTAAAAATCCTAACCATGCAAATATTGTTGCGTCAATCGAAATTAATATTCCGAAAACAAAAAGGCGATTAATAAATAAATTCTAATTTACGCAGAAATTTGAGCTTTACAAATTCTTGGAACTGAACACATTGCAACTTATAAAGTGTCTTCAAATGGAGGCTTTATAAAATGTTGAATAACTATTCTATGTAATTAATAAATAACATCTATTTTGAACAAATATTCTCCTGAATATTTATTGCCAAACAACGACAACATTTCATTTTACAATATTTATTCTATTTGAGCATTTTTTCTTTATACTAGGAAATATTTATAGCAGCTAATAAAATTCAGAAATGACTAAAAGCATTTGCGCCAAAAATAACAAAATGATTTTGTGATTTCCTATTCTATGCAGTTAATAAAAACAAAGCATGAAAGACGTACAAAAAAATGCAGCGCGAAAATTTATGAGAGTGCAAAGTATCTTAAATACTCAATTTTTGTTGTATCTCTGCAGCGCTTGGCGTGCATTCGCCAACTGGCGACGGCCAACTGTCGACATCTCGACTTGTGACTTGCGACTGGCAACTGGCGGATGAATTGAGTGCAAAGTGGCGAAAATCGTTTGAGTGCAAATGAATGCATGCATCTACTGTGTGTGTGTGTAGCCTATAAGAAAAATCAGCCCTCCTCCATGATGAATTTCCACGGCACAGCGCAGAGAGTGGCGAGTAAATTTTCCATGCGAACAAATGATGAATACCTAATACGAAACGGTAAGTTCGCTCGAACATGTTCGAACGAAATGCGCTCGAACATGTCGAGTGAACACACACACTCGCGCAGTTCACTGAGTGTGAGCGTGAGCGTGAGTGTGAGAGAGCGATGTTAAAAAGAGGTTTGAGTTGCCCTTATCACTTGGCCAGAGCGCGTCGTTGGCTCATTCTGTTTCAGTTTTGCTCATTCATTTTGTCGTTTCGCCTCTCTGTTTTGGCTGCTTCTTCTTCCCTGCTGCTGTCGCTGTCTCTGCCGCTGCCGTTGCTGCTGCTCTGCGTATCGGGGGAGCTCTACAGGCAAACGACTCTGCCGACGTCGTCGTCGTTGTCGTTGTCGTTGTTCACTGCTTCGCCGCTGCTTGTGGCCCGTTTGCCATTCAGTTGAGTTCAGTTCAGTTTAGTTGAGTCTCAGTCAAAACACAACCAACTGCGATTTGGTGGCACATTCGTTCGATGGCAACGGTTTGGATAACAGGCGCGCGCTTTGTTTTATTATCCCACATTATCAGCGGCATTATTGTTATTGGTATTGTACGCTCAATTTTAATGTTGAATGTCCATCGCGCTCAGTTCTCGCATTCGCATTCACATTCGCAATCGCAGTCGCAGCTAGTGGCGGCCACCAGCCAGTAAATTTGAATTACAATCGAAATTTGTCGTATCTCAAAACTGAAACTGAATCTCAAATCACAAAACAAAACACAAAAAAAAAAAGAAAAAAACCAAAACTGAACCAGAAGCGTCAGTTGAACGTGTGTGAGTGTTGCGTGAAGCGCGCGTCGCCGTCGTCGGTCGTTTCGGTCAACGCTAATAACAATAATAATTATAATAACAATAATAATAACAACAACATCAGTGGCAACAGCGACAGCAACAATAATAATAATAATAGTTTGTAATAACAATAATGATAACACTATGAATGTTAAACAAGTCATTGAATACGAAATGATTGAATAGGCGCCACCACTTTGAATCTTCTTCGAATCAATATTTACTAATTAACTGTATGGTGCAAGTGAATTAAATACGAGTGCAATTTAAATATAAAAATACAAAATAATTACGAAACCAAAATCAAGTATACGCCACACGAAACTTTGTTACAATAAATTTTTAAAACTACTATTTAAACTAAATTAATTATACGTATTTTTACAAAGTGCAATAAATACAACAATTTATCGAAATTAAACTGAAAACAAAAATTTACAAAATTTAATAATTGTTAATTAACTGAATTTGTCCAGTGCCCACAGTGAGCACACACACACATCTATAACTGAAAGTTTATTTGTATACGAGTGTTGAGTGCGTCGCGTGCAGTTACTTTTGGTAGCTGCTGTAGTCGTGCAACAAAACCGCCAAAATTCTCACCGCCAACCACAATTACAACAACAACAACAGCAGCAACGATATGAATTCGTATTTTGAACAGGCCTCCGGCTTCTATGGCCATCCGCATCAGGCCTCGGGCATGACAATGGGCACAAGCGGCCATCACGATCAGACGACGGCCAGCGCCGCAGCGGCCGCCTACAGAGGCTTCCCGCTGTCGCTGGGCATGTCCCCGTATGCCAATCATCATCTGCAGCGCACCACACAGGATTCGCCGTACGATGCGAGCCTCACCGCTGCCTGCAACAAGATCTACGGCGAGGCTGGCAGCGCCTACAAACAGGATTGTCTCAACATCAAGGCCGATGCCGTCAATGGCTACAAGGACATATGGAACACGGGCGGCACCAATGGCGGCGGCGGTGGCGGCGGAGGCGGTGGTGGTGGCAACACCGGCAGCGCTGGCAACACCTCAAATGGCTCCAATGCACCCAACACGGCCAATGGACAGAATAACACAGGCGGCGGAGGCGGTGGCATGCCCGTCCGTCCATCCGCCTGCACGCCCGACTCCCGCGTCGGCGGCTACTTGGACACATCGGGCGGCAGTCCGGTCAGTCATCGTGGTGGCGGCAGTGCTGGCGGCGGCAATGGCGGCGGCGGCGGTGGCGTTGTGCCACAGAATTCAGCCAGCGGCGGTGTGGGCGCGGCCACAGCCTGGAATGCCAATTGCACCATCTCGGGCGCTGCAGCGGCACAAACAGCGGCCGCAAGCAGTTTACACCAGCCCGGCAATCACACCTTCTACCCCTGGATGGCAATCGCAGGTGAGTCCACAGCAGATCCAATCAAAAGTGAGTGTCCAGCCCAAAAGTGGCAACCTCTACTTCAATTCTAAGCTAAGTTTTTTGGTTTTGATTAGTCTCAGTTTTGTTTGCTTTTCCGTTTTTGTCACCCTCAAGTGTCAGTTGTTGTTTGTTGTTGCTCTAACTGTTGTTTTAGTTGTTTCGCTGGCCAAGTGATGAGCCATTAGACAACCAATTGTCAAGTGAATAAGCGTCATTAATAAGTCTTGCAGCAAATGTGTAATGTTTTTTAATTGCTGTGAAAACATAAATCAATTTTAAGCTAAACAGTTTGCAAACATTTAAGACTTTAAAACAAAAATAGGCATTAATAAAAGCTGAAAAATTAGTTCAGTTTATAAAAATATATTTACGAGTTGAATAGACTTTTAGGCAAAAGCAAATACAAATATATCGAATTCTATTATTTTATTTGCTATCAAACTTTTTGCCTAACAAAATTTTATCTAAATTAAAAGTATTTTGAAAAAATCAAAATAAATATTTGCAGAACATATTTGAAAAGAATTTAATGCAAAAGCATACAAAAAATTTAAAATTCTATTATTTTATTTGGTATACAATTTGTATATTATTACTAAACAATTTTTTATATTATTATTTGGGAAAATCGAAAACAATATTTTTTGTCAACGTTTTAACTAAAATTTGCTTCGAAAATATTAAATTTATGATCACCAAAAAAAGTAAACAAAATTAAATTAATTGTGTTAAAAAATATGTTAAATAAATTTTCATAAAAGACAGTTCATGTTTTTATTTAAATTAAACACGATAATAATAATAATTGCGTCAAAAAACTTGTGAAATAAACATTCGAAATTGCAGTCGAATATTTCGCTTAAAATAAAATATATAAGAAAGTTTAATTTCTTCATGACTTACAATGAGAACATTTTGAGCAACAAATATTTTTAGTAGCATCTAAAAATATTCTTAATATACAAATCATGCAAATTTATATAAAAATGTTTATTGCGTAATTTAAATGGAATGCTTGGCACATTAGGGCCGATGTCTATCAAGTTGATAGCTCTAATCACAGGTTCGCTTAGCGCTTAGCAAATTTTCGCTTGAAGTCAGTGCCACAGACTCATAAACAAAATCAACCACTCGAAGTGGACACGGGGCAAGCAATTGAGGTGCAAGCCACTTGCGTCTGTAGCTGCTGCTTTCAATGTTGCTGTTGCCACACGCCTTGCAGCAACAGCAGCTGCTGCGCTGTCTCATAATTTTCAACACTTTGTTTACTAATTTTTGTCACCTTTGGTTTTAATGATGCTCCACGAAACGTTGTCAGTAATTGTTGCGCTACGACGACGGCGGCAAAGTGAGCAACAAAAGTGAGCTGCAATTTGTGCAACAAGAGGCAGCAGACGCGACGCTGCGCTGTGCGAGTTAACTGCCAACAGTGGCAACTGTAAATTATGGCCATGGCAGAGCAACGAAGCAACGAAGCAGCAACGCAGCAGCGGCGTTAAGAAATCCTTTTTTGCTAGGACACACACTGAGCGCAGAAGTTGCGCTTATTACAGTTAACAACGCCATTATGTAATTATGTACAGCACGTCGCAGGACTCAACTGAGCAGCCCTTTCAAAGTTGGCCACCAGCCGAGTTCCTGTTGCCACCTGCTTGCCACTCTCTTCTCTCCCTCTCTCTCTTTTTAGTGAAAGACTTATCAGTTGTCTTTCGGGTTCAAGTTTAGGTTCAAGTCGCTGCTGATAAGCTCTCTCAAGCAAGCCTCGTAGCCATAACACTTTCAGCCAATCATTTGGAAAATTACATTTCACAATCAATTACAATGAACAATGCGAATAAATTAAATTCAAAATCCTCTGCCACAAAATTTATGAGCGCTCTCATGTAGGTGGTCAGCGAGCAAACATAAATTTCACTTCGTGTTAAAATTTTTGTTACTTTTTGATGGCCGTGGGGCAAAAACAATTGTGTTGTGTGTGTGCAGCTCCCCGAAAAAATCAATCAAATTTCACTTGGGCTATCGATAATTACAAAAGGAACCAAAAAAAAAAAAAAAGAAGGCGACGCAGCTGGTTAAAAAACAATTAAAGTTGAACTAAATATGAGCGCAAGGAACTCGCAAAAAGCGACAGGTTTTTTTTCTTTTTGGTCTTAAGACTGGTTCGATCGCAGTCCCTCGATTGGGATCCCAGGCTCCTCTGGTCCCAACGTGTGGCTCAATCTCAATCAATCGGTTCTGATATAACACCGAGATGATCGTAATGAAATTTATGCGTTCCGCAACGAGAGGAAAACTGAAATGCCGATGATGAATTGCAGTCGGAAATACAGGGTGCTCTTTGATGAGTTCACACGCTTGACACTCAAACTCTGACTGTTATGTTGAAATTACAAATGTTTGGTATAACAGCAACAAAGTCGAGTAAGACTAAAGTTCTCATTCGACACATATTACCTGAGTTTCATCTAGAATTCAATTCCAGGTGATCCCAATAAGAATACGATATATGCTTCGAGTTCACCACAAACTTCATTTGAGGTGAATTTGAATGAAGTGAACAGTCGATGAACTCAGTGATCTTAAAGTATAGAGCATGTTTATAAATTATTTAGAATATTTTACTAAGGAAAATAAATAATAAATATAACATTGAAAAACTTCTTCAAAATATTAACTCTGTTCTAAAAGAATCTCAATAAATTATATTGAAGCTGTTCAATGTTTCAGAACAAATATCATTTCCTTCTTAATACAATTCTATTATGCAAAAATAGTTTTCATTAATGATTAAAATCTTATAATTATAGTAAATAAATAATCCCTTTTATAGTAAATATAAAAAATGTAGATGTAGATACAATAAAGAAAATCTTCTTTGATATATAATAATATAATATAAACATTTGGCCAATTAAAATAAATAAAAACAAAATGTTGTAAAGCAAAAAAACTTATATTTAAAAATTTAATCAGTAAATAATGCACTTAATTTGCTGTCGAAATCAAGAGCTGAAATCTCGATTAAAATCAATATCCATTGCAATTTGTTGGCACATTGTGATTTATTTAACACTCGAAATAATTTGCAATGCGCAAATAATTCAATATGAAGCGTTTTATTTGGCTATCTCTGAGCTTGCACTGATTCCATCGCACAAATATTCGCGCGAGGCAGGAAAAGAGCAAATCAAGCCATAAATAAATCGGCGCACACTTCCAGCGATCATCGATCATTTGGCAGCAGCAGCAGCAGCAGCGGCCTCCAAAGCCAAACAAAAATCGAGAGAAATAATGAAAAATTCCGTTTTTATCGTATCTAAACATGGTTTAAGATTTGAGAACCTACTCTCCAGCATTGTCCGAGTGTGTGTGTGTGTGTGCCAGTGTGTGTGTGTGTTATGTGTGAACACGTTGAGCGCGGAGCCATTAAATCATTGTCCTGAAGGCTTTTAAGTCATTATCGATAAATTTCAACATAAATTCGTAAATTCGTAAATTTGCTTTATTTGCCTGGACCCCACGCACAACCACAGGTTTAAATGTGTGTGTGTGTGTGTGTGTGCGAGTGTGTGTTGTGTTTTGGGGCTACAAAATTTGTTAGGCTAATTTGAGATCGATATCTGTGTCTTGCACATGTTCTCTTTAGTTATTATTGCTTGTTTTTTTTGTCACACAATGACCTTGAAAATCTTTGCGCTGATCCTGCAATTGACACGTCCTGCGGCAATCATAATTCATATTTGTGAGGCAGCCTCCTTGCTGTGTCTCCTAAATGTGCTCGATTATCAGGTACCAAACTGCGACTGACCCACAAAAACCTTTTGTCTCTGCCAGACTGAGAGAGAAAGAGAAAGAGAGAGACTGTCAATTAGTTGCACTGTGTGCAATGCAATGCAATTGTGGTTCACACGTACAAAGGACGAAGGCACGTTGAGTTCTCTGATTCAGATGCTGTCAAGGTTAATGTTCTCCGCTCATAACTCATAACTCATAGAGAGTGTGCAGTTAGGAGAGGTTCAAATGCCAATGCACTGTCGTGCAAAAGTGCATTGTGGAAGTGGAACTGCGAAATTCATGTAACATGCAATTAATAGGCCACAAGTGGCACGCAACAACAACCCCAACCCCAAGCCCCAACCCCCACCACAAACAACAAAATCCGCGCCACAAAAAAAAAAAAGAAGCGAATTCAATTGATGTGGTTGCAAACAGGAAAACATTTTCAACGCTTTTAATCATATTTGTTACAAATGCGAAATGCAAAATCCAGAATGCAAAAATGCAAAAATCAGAAAGCAAATCAAATCCGTTTTCGAAATTGGTTCACAATTTGCCGATGCTGCTGCTGTTGCTGCTGCAGCTGATGGTGATGATGAGTCCCAGTGGCCTGGCTTTTTTTTTGGTCTGCGATTCGCTTCTCCTCGGCAGCTTCTTGCATTTTTTAATGTATTTTTAAATAAGGAATTTAATAAGCACCTTGGCGGCCGTCGGACAACGACTCGAACGTCTCGCACAACTTGGCGGACCAACGACGACGACGACGACGACAACACAAAGTGGCCCAGACACATGGCCCAAAAAGAAAAAAAAAAAAGAAGAATATAAAAAAAATATATTGAAAAAAAATATATAAGACTGCAGGGCGAGAAACAATTTTTGGTTATAGCCCAAAAACAGTGGGTGAAAATTCGAATTTACTAATTTTGAAATTTGTAAATAATTTGATAAATGTAAAATACCAAGAAGAATACATATTTGCAAATTTATTTACTAAAGTTATTTAAAAACACATCAAAATATTCACTCTAAATAATTCAGTCGAACAAGCAACAAAATTTAACAATATATAATGTCAAGATTTGTCTAGACAGGTTTGCTTAAACGATTCTAGTATAAAATGAATGATCTCATAGAAGAGTTTCGCTTGATAAAATATAAAATGTGATGAGTCGCATGATTGATTATACATAATACATAAAGTATATATTTTGAATAACTTTCGCAAGCAGTTTGCTTGTTTTTGTGCCAGTGTTCATTGGTCGTTTCTTGGCAGTTGCAAAATCATGTTTTAAGGTGTTTTTGATACCTAATAAAAACAACAACACGACTCGGGCAGAAATGCAACGAAAACGCGCCATGCCAAAGGGTCAAGTGAAGAGAAGTGGAAGTGCAGGGAGAACGAAGAACTTTACCAGCCAGCAAGGGCTCTGAGCGCCGCAGTGGCCAATACACACACACACACACATAAGAGACACAACACTCCTAAAAAAAAAAGAAATACAACATTTTGGGGCTCAGGTCCCCCATCATACGTCATAGCCACAACGCCGACTGCGACGTCGTACGGCGTGTTTATTATAAAACAACAAATCATTCATTATAACCACTTGTGTGTACAGACACACTCATACACACACACTCACACACACACAGATATACATCATACATATGAGAAAGTGGCGTAAACATGAAAAGAAACACAAGTTGCCAACGCCATGAAGTTTTTTTTTGTTTTTTTTTTTGGATACGGCCATCTATGTATCTGTATCTCCCTCAGTCTTAAAAGTATCTGCAGCTGTATTCGAGTGTGTGTGTGTGTGTGTGTGTATTACTGTCGTATAATATGCATATTTGCGTATTATTTTGATTTTAATAATGATTTATTTATTATTAATAATTCATTGGTGGTGGGCCCCGCGCTTCGATCGCATTCGATTCGATTGCCGCGCTGATTGCGATCAAAAGTTAACCAAGTGCAAATGCTACTCGATCTCCAGCTAGGTTTGCCATTTGAATACGAGTATCAGTTCAGTTCAGAGAGTTTCTCGTATTATGGAGTCTCAGTTCCATGACACCATGAATGGGCAACTGAGCGACGATCGGTTTGGTAACACAAGTTGCGTTATGTTGGTAGGAAACGCATATTATAATGAGCTTCAATTAAGATAGAAATCTTGAAAACAAAAGAGACAAAGATTTATAGGTTCACAATTATTCAATGACCACCTTGAGGCACTAGACTAGACCAACAACAACAAGCTCTTGCGATTAACTGCCACTCAACTCGAACTAACTAATACAATCACATGGATCTTGAAACTATTTCGAGAACGTTTAGCTACTGTAGCACAAAAGGGTTGCAGATCACTTTAAGATTAATAAATTAACTAGTTTCGTGGAACAAGCAGCCAAGTGTAACGTGTAACCAAAGTAAACTACATTGTATTTAAAGAATTGTTAAAAGTAACTAAAATGATCAACAAAAACAGAAACAAGTTTTATATTTTATTTAAAGAATGTTTAAAAGTATTTAAATCAATTGATTACAATAAAATATTACATTAAATTATTGCCTTTTTTCTTTAAACTCTGATGGTACATTAAGTGAATTTTATAAATGATTTTAGTAATTCAATATTCATGTTTAAATATTGCTTCACAATTCCAACACTTTTAGCAACTTTAATTAGACTTCTTCCACATTTTTCCCCATTTAAAAATGCACAATATTTCCGAGGGCTTTTTCACTTTCGCCTCAGGCAGCAAGTGTGATTTACGAGTGCCGCATGCAAAACTGGGTAACTGTTATACCAGTTTAAATATTTGGGAAAAAGCGAATCGATGTGCTCCATGCATGAATTATAGACTAACTATTATGATTTAAAGCCGTACATTGAACTCTCTAACCGAAGCCCTAACAGAAGCCACACTGGCGCCTCACACAACAACAACAACAACAACACTAACAACAACAGCAACTTGGAGCCCGACTCGGAGTCGGATTCCGTATCCGGGGGCCTGACCACTTGGGGCCTCCGCCTTCTCCGCCTGCGCCTTTTGCACATTAATGTCAATTTAATGTTTCCTTAATGACTTCTTTCGTTGCAACTTGTTTGCTATTGTTGTTGCTGTTGTAGTTCTTATCAGTTTGCTGGTCAAACTTGTCGCTTGGCTGGAAAGTGTTTATGCTAAATAGCTAACGAGTTTTCCCCACCACGAAAGTGAAGACGCTCTTTGGAAATCTACCTAAAATAGTTTCGTCTATTTCTTAAGTAAAAGAGTAGCCACTGCCTATGACTTGATATAGTATACGTACATATATTTACTATGAGGTCTCGACATGTGCTCGACTCAACTCAACTTGAACGTTCGTCGTTCGGTGTTCGTCTATTTATTTGGGTCGGCAATTAAGATTTATATCATCGCCTTTGATGGGGCTATAAAACGCCCTGAACGCAAGCTGCAGCCAAAGTGCAAACAAATGAAGCGAATCAGTTCTACTAGCTATCTGCCATCTCTTTCTGACGCTCTGTCCCCTTCTCTCTCTTGCTCTCTTTGTCTGTTCTGTTCTTATGCAGCTCATTTATGCGAGTGGGTTTTCTGTCTGGAGCGTGCGGCGCTTTAAAGAGTCATAAAAATCAGCTAAAAGGTGTGAATACACCATCTAGGGGATGTGACCAGAGACAGGGCGGAAAGTGATGAGAGAGAGGGGAGGGAAGGGAAGGGAAGGGAAGGGAAGTCTCTCGGTGGTCTGCACTTGACGAACTGGTTAGCAGACCACAAACTAAATGTTTAATTTTTTCCGACGCGCACGTCGCATGTAAACACTATCTTGCCCCTCTTGCTGCCCCTCTTCGGTGGCAAGTTGTGTTGCAGACTCCCGGTGCCAGACGGTTTCGGCCAGCTGACTGGCTGCCGACGCTGCGGCGACCCGCCAACCATTTGTTTGAATTTGTCTAAAGTGGCTACCCTTTTCTTTTTTTTTCTTTTTCTCTTTCTGTTGTGGCCTCCCTCTTTCACTCCAGTTATTTGTACAATTTTCATAATTTTCATTGCTAGCTGCTGCTGCTGCTGCTGCTGCTGCAAAAAAAAAAAAAACAACAACGTTTGTCAAATTTTCCGTTTACTTTTAGTTGGCGCCCCTTTTGCCACATAGTTGTGTGTTCGCTTTTCTTTTTAATTTAATATTTTTCTTTGTTGTTGTTTCTTTTTGGGCCCTGTGTCTGCTGTCTGCTGTCTGCATCTGCAACTGGCTGGGTGTCCGTCTGCTGCTCTTTCTCTCTCTCTTACTTCTCTACTCGTCTCTCTTTAGTGGGAAATTACGTTTACTCAGGCGCCAGGCGCGCATATTTAAATACACACGTGTTTTATCGCTGCCATTAAATCATATTTTTATACTTTACCTTTTTGCTGTGCCACCTTCAACGACTCTACACTACCCCCTTGCCCCTTGCCCCGTGCCCCTGCAACTTCCATCTAGCCACCTGCCCGCCCACAGTTGAGCGCGTTGGCATTTTGATTGTTTACATTTTGCACTTTCACAGCATAAACAAACAAAAAACGGCGCTAAATATTGTGAAAAAAAAAGAAAACATCAACACACAAAAAATGAGAAAGAAATACGAGACAGTGAAAAGACACAGCGAAAAACACTTGGCGCATGAGTGGGAGCATTTCATTTTGTTGAGGGGGTGGGGCGGAAAGGAAAGGAAAATGAGGATAGGGTTGCGATGCTTATGGCCAATTTATTAGCCATAAGCATCGATTAGAGGGACTTAAGCGACTGTCGAATCAGATGCAAGCAGCAGATAAAAAAGATGGTGTAAATATTGCAAGCTGAAGTGCGAAAAAAATCAGCAAATATCATTAGAATATATACATTGAAATTAAATAAATTAGAATTAAATATAAATGCGAAGATAAATTGACACGATTTATATTTATAATGAATAAACAAGGGATCTTAGACATAATTTCATTGATTCAATAATATAAACTCAATAAGGTTGACTCGAGTTGATATTGAAGATGTTACTTAAAATTAAATAAATTCCAATA
Organism: Drosophila niveifrons; assembly: GCA_035046325.1. Lineage (NCBI taxonomy): Eukaryota > Metazoa > Arthropoda > Insecta > Diptera > Drosophilidae > Drosophila > Drosophila niveifrons. The sequence continues at coordinate 9,454,719 of JAWNOC010000046.1, read as the reverse complement.
AAAAAATTAATTGTAAATGTCAAAATAATTGTGAGTAAATTCATTGTCTTGCACATGATTTCATAATTTTAAATAAGAATTCAAAAATTCAAACTGACTTTAGCTTTCAAAAAGTTTTTCAAATCAGAAATATCAAAACAATTTAATAACTTCAACTAAAATGATAAGGACAAAACAAGTTAAATTGCAATTTAATTGCAACGTATATTAGACTTCCATAAAAGAACATTTTAAATTTGAAATTGGGTTAAAATTCATTTCTTAAAATCTTCTAAAAATATGTTGAATACAATCTTAAATTATATTAAATTTTCAAATATTTATCTAATTATAAAATTGATAGCTGGCTACCGTTATAAAATTCTTTAAAATTCTAAATAATATTTTAAATTTAAAACTTTATAAAGCCTAAAGTTTGAAATCGAATTTGATATTAAAAACCTCGTTAATCTCAATAGTATTAGCTTACGCTTGTGCTGGAGAACGAGCAGTAGCATAACATAGGTTGAAGATCAAAGGAACGTGTCTTTAATTGGCTACTGTGTGCAGTATGCTGCTCTCCACTGCAATTTCCCCTCGCTACCCCCCTCTTGCAACTAGCACGACTATCAATTTGCTGCATTAAAAGCAGCACAGCAACAACAACAGCAACAACAACAGCAACCACAGCAAAGAGCAACCACAATAACAGCAATTGTATGAGCAACAACAAACTTTAGTTTCAATTTACCCAAGTTGCCCCACCACGTGCGGCTGCTTAACCTTAATTTCACAACAACAACAAGCTGTTCTCTCTCTTTCTTTCTCACATTCTCTCTTACTCACTTCCACTTGAAGCGTCTCTGCAGCATTAGCGCTGATGACGACCAAGTGCAGTTTGCGATGTATCGTAGAGAGCTGTGAGAGATGCGGAGAGTTAACAATTTTTTAGCATTTTTTAAACGTTTCTCTTCTCTCTGGTCTTCTGCATTTTCAGGTAAGATAAGATCTGATTTAACACAATACGGCGGCATATCAACAGACATGGGTAAGAAAATTTCCACATTATTTTTTATTTATTTACCTTTTTTTTACTCTTTTCTTTCCTTTCCTCTTGAGAGTCTCTTGAGAAACTCTCGTCTAGACTAACGTAGATTGTTTGCGTACTCATAAAGAACTTAAAGAGCGTATTAGCTTAGTTATTAGTCAAGGTGTTGGTTCTCGAGTCTAAGTCTAAAATCTAATATCTAAGACACGCCCCCCACCCGACGCCCACAATCTCATACATATGAATGTGGCAAGTGCTGGGCGTCAAGATGGTTGCACAAATGCGCCAGCCTCGACGTGTTCGTATGATTGATTAGAGGCAGCTCTATGTGCCTGCCACCTGATTAGTCCAAAATGTTTTGCAGCACACGCAACGTTGCGTTGCAATTAATGTGCTTGCAACAAAGTATCTGCGGCAGCTTCAGTGGCCCTGGAGGCGTTGCTTGAAGACTCTTTTTTTTTGTTGAAGCCGAAGCAAGGTTATCAATCAGCTACTTCTTAAAATCCAATTACACGCAAAGACTGCGATATTGAGAGACTGCGAAACTGACAGACTGAACGATTGCCAGACTGATCAGCGCTCAAATTACATGAATCGCCTGGCACAAGGCACAAGGCATGAATTGGGCCTCGAAATTACCGCGAGACGAAGCCACCCAGGCACTCGGGTTGCAGCCTCCTCTACTGCAGCTTATTATTTACTATATTCAATTGATTATCTCGTGCAAATCGGTAGCTAAATATTGGCACAGTTGGCGCAACAAGTGGGCAGCTCAACGTAACTTTTCAGACTTGCGAAGCGTGAGCGTTTAGTTCGTTAGCTTGCCAAAGGATTCCAAGGCTTCTTCTCATCCTCCTCCTCGTCATCATCATCATCATCATCCTAAATGCGGTGGGCAGCACTTTTGGCACTTGGCAATTAAGTGGATGTAGATAAGATGCAAAGATTTAGATTAAACTTGGCAAGTAGGTGCCACCGCAGAGAGCTACTACTTTGCAGCTACGAAGTGAGTGGGAATTAGTTGCAAGGTTGCAACTTAACGGAACGATCAATCTAGTTAATCATACTCTTCTCAATATTGAAATGAGCGAGATATTTATTATGACATGGTTGCATTAAATATATACATATTGCATAAAATGTTTTGATGAAGAAATTACCATCTAAAAAACAAACATTTTATTGTCCAAAATACTGTTGAAACAAATTCTATTGCTACTCTTAAAACTATCACTAGAACTTCCTAACAAAGCGTCTTTCAAGACATATTACATAAAGTGTTCTTTAAAGTCAACAGAGTAGCTTCTATAATACAAATATTTTGTTGACTGAAATATTTTTCTTATACATAACATACATTCTAAGGAGATTCTTTGAAAGCTGACACAAAAAGTTATTGAAAATATATTGCTAAATATATATTTATATAGACAAATGCGAAAGGCTTAATTTGATTAATCATTTGAAAAGCATTTTGCACTAGTAATACAATTTTTAATCAAATTAAAATCAATGTAATATTGATAATAACACTACCATTATATAAGCTATTGATCTCAATTAGTTTTTAAGAATACTCAATAATAAATATAAGCATTTGATTATTGAATGCTTCACAAACTAACACATAAAGTTCTTAACAACTTTTTCTAAAATTATTTGAATATATATAACTGAAATACCCATAAGATGATGAGCTATTTAGAATCAATTTTTGGAAAGTAATATAACAAATTCTAAAGAATGTAGTATAATTTTTAGCAATTTCATTAGCTAACTACGTAACTGTGTGCTATTTTTAAAATTCCCCAATTTGTTGTGAAGCAGCGAAAACCAGTTCAAAATGTTTCCGAAAGATAATTACTCAGCATTACCTGCGTAGCCAAAAAGAGCGAAAACCGGTTAACAAAAAAGTATGAAAAAAGAAAAACAACTAAAAACAGAAGAGAACAAAAACTAGAATCATTTTATGTTGTGCTTCTTCACATGCAAGCACACACATGATACGTGCATTAAGTATATATGTTTTATAGTTGTGTGTTAGTCACTGTCGAAACCTTTTTGGCCAGAGTAATGACAGTTTTGACTGGCTTTTAACTAATAAATACAGCAAACCCGGCAATTAGAATCGTTCATGCCATTTCGTGCAAAACAGTTAAAATCACATAATTTCGCTGTCATTTCTCACTCATTTCAACTCTCGGCGCAACAGCAACACACACACACATATACACACACACAAGGAAGGGGAAATGAGAGGGGAGGCGGGGTTTTTAGCCATTGCAATGCTGCTGACATTGAACATGACATTTTCCCCCAAAGAGATAATTAAATTGCGGGCTTAATAGAATTAAATGCCGTGTTTGCATTTCAAAATCCAAAACGTGCCCCAGTTGCATGCCACCGCCCCCCGCCTCCGCCCTCGCGGTTCGCCTGGTTGGTCAGTGCACAAGTGCAGAGGAACAGCAAACAACACAAAAAAAAGTAAAAATAAAGGAGCAAAAAAAATGTCAATTTGGACAAGTTTTGATAATTGCAGGCACGATGCAGGGTCCAGAGAGTTGCACATTTGGTTTTATTGGCAATGGTTGGTGGTGGCAACAGCTACTGTGCTGCATGTTGCACGTAGCCATGCTAGTATAGTTGGTCTGCTTGTGTGTCTGTGTGTATGGTGTTCCATGTTGCATGTTGCAGTTAATAATTATTGAAATGTGCGGCCGCCAGGAATTGTGCTCGTGCTCCTTGTGCTTCCTGCGTGGCTTCCGTCAACTGTGTGTGTGTGTGGCAGTGTTGCATGCATCGTTACCTTTAAGCTCTCTGCTCGAGTAGCCGCTGCTGCTGCTTTGCTGCTGCTGCTGAGCAAAAGACTAACAATGCTTACATTTTCCCACCTTATTCACATAACTTTTCAGTTTGTTGTTTTCGTTTTCTGTTTCGTCTTCGCCTGCCACAACCGTTGTTGCCACTGCCACTGCTGCAGCCCGTTGCCGTTGCCAGTGGCAGGGTAAACAAGTCGACCACCAACTCGTTACCCCCTCCCCCCACATCCTTGTGCCCCCCTCTCTCCATCTTTCTTTCATTCTTCGCACACATGTCGATGTCTCGAACTTGTTACCACTTTGAAAGTGGCCCGGCCTCCGTTCGACTCTGACTGGCCCCTGTAATAAATTCATATTCAAATTGTTAATTGAATATTATTTGTTAAATTTGCAAGCATTAAATGTAAATGTCGGCTCGCTGGGCAAATGTGGCGGGGGCGTGACCGCAACCCGTGTAAATTCCTGTTTACTTTTTTGCTTTTTTTTCGCAATCATAAATTTTCTGTTTACTTACTGCCAGGTTTTTTAATTGAATTTATGCGATTTTAACACATACCGGTAACTGTTTTTTTTTCGGTGGGTGGTACTCTGCGAAAATGAGAAACTGTTTAGCATATTAAGTGTTGGCCTCTTTGCCAATTTTCAATTGTGTGTCAAGCTGTATTTTGGTTACTGTACCAATGACCTTCGCACAGCAAAAATCTCTGGCAATAAAAAAATTGTTGCATCGATGAACAGCGACTGTAACTGCGACTCGGCTGCTGTCGTTGTCCTTTGCTGCTGCTGTTGTGTAATTTCCATAATTCATATTCATAGACATTACAAACCGTCCAGACAAACAAACAAACGAACAAAACGAAGCGAACGCGACACGATGTTGCTTGTGCACCTGCAATACGGACAAATGTCTGTGCTAACGTGGCCGAAACAACAACAATAAAAAATATTCGTAGAAAAAAACAGAGAAGAGAAGAGAAGAATCTGCAAAGTGTAAATGCGGGCAAAAGTGCAAAAATTGCACATATGCTTTTTGGGCGAGGCAGCGAAAAAGGGAGCAAAACCTTTTGAAGTGTATCTTACATAAAATGATTCCAGCCAGTCGCTGGAAGTGGTAGCAACAAAAAGGGAACAAGGCCAGAGACAGTTTGCGGCACGCTTATACATAAATTATAGCTTACGACCTTAACAAGTCTGGTTAAAGAGAACTCAAATACGCTTGGCCCTTAATTTGATTGAGCTTTGAATGACAAGTAATTTATGCCCCAAGACAGTTGCAGTAACAGATATAGATTGTAATAAAATCAACAGCAAATGATTAACATCAACATTCTATCCGAAAGATACACGCATGTCCATCAACAGTCACAGTCAGAGAGAGAGAGCAAGCAGCAAGTGAAGTATCTCAAAGATACAAACACGCACACAAGCACATAAAGTGCCACATTTGATTTTACACACTTCGAAATTATTAACTGGGGAGCATTTTGTAGTTGGGCAACGTGTAAGTGTTGTCCTTCCTTGCTCTCTGTGTTCATTCAACAGGAGCTGTAACTGAAACTCAGCAGCAGCACTAACAACGACACTTCATAAAATGGCACACGGCACTTTCGTTTTTACCATTGGCATCTCTGCAGCACGTGGATGGACAACGAGAGAAGCGAAGAAGGGGGAGGATGGGGTATGGCAATAGAAGGATGCCACATGTGGTGGCAACTGGCAGCTGCAGAGCTGTGACCATTGGGCTTCAATTAATGAATTAGTAATTTCGGCTTCATTGCCATAATGAACACTTGGCATAGTCTAGTGTTCAGTGGGTGGATGTGTCTAAAATCTGCTGTTAATGCTCTAATGATGCAGGTGGTCAGATACAAAATAGTTACAGGTGACAGATACAACAAGAAATTTGAGGCAAAATTTAACCGAATGTGAATAAAATGTTAAGGTAAAGTAAATATACAAATTGTTGTAGAAACTTTGTTACAATCGATTGAATAACTACCTTATTTTTCATAGCCTCAAATTGAATGCTCAATCTCAAATAAACTTTAATAATTCATACGAAAAACTGTATTCGATACTTTAGCTGCGCAACTTGCCAAGCGGGAATTGAAATGCATATCTTCTTTTATGGCGCGTTCTATCAGTTCCATCCATTGCATAATGGAGCAGGGAATTGAGTGTGTCCATTAAGTGTATTAATACCTTTAAATCATTGATAATTTTGTAATTGTTGTTGCTGTTGTGCCGTCGAGTGCACATTTATTTTACTTAGCCTCACTCGCTGCATTTGTTAACGGCGGCTAATGAAAGGTTGCTGCACTTGTGTGTGCTCAGTATCTTGGGGACACACCTCCCTTTAGCATTTACTATAAATGCTAGCGAAGCCCGCAGCCATTTGTTTTGTATCTGTGCAACATGGCAATTGTGTCATTAGAGCCGTAATATGCCATGGCTTAACTCTAGTAATTACGAGCGATAATCCATTTGTGAGAAACACTCGATATCTTAGCTGAGAAATCAGCGACGGTATACCCGAGATACTTTTGTATCTTTTGTGTTGTGCGCTCTCTCAACTCTCTGGCCGTGCAATTAGTCAATTAATTTGCAAATTTATTAACCGCCAAAAAGCAATTTGCTGCACATCAAAATATTTATACACACCACACGCGTTTCGCGAAATGCCGCCGGTAAAGCGAAGTTGAAAAAAGCTGATATCTGGAGTCCGTTTGATGGCGATGGCGATGGCGATTGCGATAGCCATAGGATCGGTTCACGTTCACGTTCGGATGGCAAATGAAGGAATTCTTCTATAAGAGAGAGATTGAGAATGTAAACTTTTCGGGTTACTGTGCATATTTTGCTTATGACTTTTGCAGGCAAACTTCGCGCTCGCCAAGCACAAACACACTCGAATACTTCTTTCTATATCTTCGCTCCACACTCACACACAAAAGGAGTAGAAGTAGAACGTAGTGCAGATAATTTATGGGTTCAGTCTTAAAGGTTCAGCATGCGGTTCAGCCCCTTTTGGCAGCGGAAGTGCGTGCGGCCGCTTTTTTTGTTTTTTGTGTTTTTATATTTGGCGGTTTATGAATAAGTATTGTATCTTGCAGATACGAATCGCAGCTACTCGACTTACACACACTTTCTAGGTCATTTTCTGCTGCTGCAGAAAACAAAACAAATAAATAAATGACTTTTGTGCATGTCGCGAACTGGCAACCGTCGGCTTCTGCCCATCGCCACATAAATTTATAGCTCAAAAATCAAAAATGTTGTTTTCAAAATTTTCAAATGATTCACGTGTTTGCGCCGTCTCTTTTTCTTTAGCTTTGCTCTCTCACTCGCCGCTGCTGCTGCTCTCGTTGTGCGTGTTAATGATTAATAACGTTAAGACTGAAACCTGCTTTTTTTCGTTAGCCTGCGACGGCCATCATGGCAAATCAGCTGATCGCCACGCAGTTGTTGAGGGAGAGAGACAAGTCATGTCACCGCCATGTCCGACAGCCAAGTGTGTGCAGTCATCGTCATCAGTCAAAGCCAAAGTCAAACTCATCTACTCTAGTTGTAATTGTATTTGTGTGTGAGCCCATTTTGAATTACAGAAACAGAAATAGAATGAAACATACACACACACACGCATCTACATTCGACCTGTGCTCAGGTGATGACGTTCGCTTAGCACGCAGAGAGAGCGTAGAGTGCGCTCTCAGCTGCACTGTTCGCTCTCAGCTGCGTGCTCTCTCCCTTGCTTACGCTCTCGCTCGCTCTCTGCGTGATGATTGATCATCTTTTTGCTCAGCCACAGCCGGTTTTCATTTAATTTATGTGTGTTGCGCTCTGCGTTTCAACTGAATGAATCTCACCTTTATTCGAATTGGAACATTTTGTTGCTCTTGTTGTTGTTGTTGTTGTTGTTGTCTTCTACCTGGCTAGTTGGATTATTCGCGCGTTTATCGTAAACGATATTCGCTGCTTCTGCTTGGAGTTGCGTTTGATGTTAGAAGACAACCAGCAAAAAGTGTTATACAGGACAGATCACACCTGTGTAAATGTTGAGCTGAAATTCTCATTTGAATCTCGCAGCTCGTCTGATTAGTTATTTAGATTAGCGCATTAATTTTTGTGGCAATCAGCTTGCGTTTATGACTAGCACTTTTAATAAAATTCATTCGTAGAAAGAAGATTAAAAAATGATTATAAAACTTAAAATAGCTATTTCGAATATTGACGTCTTTTTAATGGTTCAATTTAATTTGCTAGGGAATAAAAATTAAATTTTAGTTTGCGAGATCAATTATGCATTAATTAAAATGAAATAAAAATGAACTTTGTTTTAATTTAAGTGAATTATCATTCTTTAACATTAAATACAAAATTCATAATTAGTATTTATAATTAGTATTGTGTATTTGTATTCATATCAAAACCAATCTTCTCTACACTTCAAGTCTGATCTTCACATTAGCACTGATTTCAGTTTTCTGGTGCCCGCATCTGATTTACGTTTGGCGTTGCCACCTTTCTTCAATTGCCACAATCACACAGTTGAATACTAAAATTTTTGTGTGGAAACCGCATTCCAAAACGTTTGACAAGTTCAAATGAATTCGATGAGCAGACAAACAGACAGACAGACCCACCACATCGAGCTACTGCTGAGTGCTGAGCTCGTAAACGAAATGGTTTCCAATCTCAATTGATGATCTATTAACGAGCGCACATAAAAATTATGCAACTTTCGAACGGCAAACTACAAAATGGTGCCCACATGGGCAACTACAACTATTACAACAACAACAACAACAGCAGCAGCAACTACGACAACAACAACAACAACAAGAGCTGACATGCAATGCCATTTCCTTTGTCAGCAGAGACTCAGGGCAATAAATCCTGAGCATATTAACATGGACGTGCGATGAAAGTGCCAGGCAAATATGTCATTGTCAGTGTTTTGGCTTTGACTTGGGTATGGATGGGACTGGGTTTGGTATTGAGATCGACACTGGGATAGGGGCAGCAGAGAAGGGAAGGGGGCAGAGGCAGAGGCATGTCCAATGGCCGCCTCTGCGGCTACCAAATGCGAGTGTATTGACACCTGAGCCCAGACCAAACCCAAACAGAAACAGAAACTGAAACTCAACCTGAAGCTGATGCTGAAGCTGATGTCTCTGGCGCCAATTGCTCTTGCTGTTGTTGCTGCTGCTGCTGCTGCTGCTGTAAATGAAGTGAAAGAAAAAGAAAGTGTGAGCAGAGTGAGCGAGAGAGAAGCAGGTAACAAAGTGAGAATAGAATCGAATGGTTAGAACTGCTCTGTCCAGCTACACTTTCCAATGAAATCGGTCAGTCATAAATCACTGATTCGATGGCTAACTAAGTGTATGCTCTCTGTATGGGTGTGTGTGTGTGCTGATAACTGACAAAGTCAAGCATTTTGGGGCTTATCGTGCATTTGAATTGGTAGACAAGGCATTTTTATTTATTTAGTATATATAAAATTCACTCCCGCTCTTTCTCTCGCTCTCTCTCTCTCTCTCTCTACGTCACACAACATGACAACATTTTGGGCGTGAACACACTCAAACACACACACACAAGAATAGCAACAACAACTACAACAAACAGCAAACAGCATCAACGAAACATGGCTCAAAAGGCAGCAGCAGCAGCAGCAGAGCATCGTCGTCGTCGTCGTCGTCCGTGGTGACAGCGCACATAAATCTCTGTAACATGACACTTTTGGCAATGGAAATAAAATATGGCATACGGCGCACCAAAATGTCGCACCAAAAATTGCCGCAGCAAACAGCAATAACAACAACAACAACAAGAGCAAGAACATCACACAGCACCTAACAACAGCAGCATCAGCTTTAGCTTTAGCCAGAGCAAGAGCAGCGCTTTATTTTTGGCACTTGGCAACACTTTTTTGGGCCTATGCGACCCACTGTGCCATTTGAGAAGCGACTCATGCCGCATTCAGCTAATTACAAATGAAATTACAATGCTCAAGTCCCAGTTGCAGTCGGCTTTAATATGCAAAATGACACGAGCTGAAAGTTTTGAGAGAGTTGCGCGAAATTTTGTAGTTTGCATAATGGTTTTCATCATAAAATAAAGTTGTAAAAGATGTTCAAATAATTATGAACTTTTTTTATTAGAATTTTTACATTTATTATAATTTATCCACAAGTCGAATTTTTCGTAATATTATGAAGAAGCAACTGAATTTAATGCTTTGTTACATGTACATCAAATAATAGTAAAGCTTTCTAAGAAGCTTTCAATAACCAGCAGCTTGCAAAGCATTTTGTGGTAATTTTGCATAACATTGTGTTGAATGTTTCTCTAAATTTAATTTGAATTTCTTGGGTCTACTGACAATGTCATTTAAAGATTAGTAAAGCTTAAAAGGAAGCTTTCAATTACCGGAAAATGTCAAAACATTTTTAATTTTTATTTATTTTTTTTGTTTTCATTTATATCGTTACAATTCTTCTTACATTCCTCACTGCCTTTAGAGCTTCTTCTTCATATTTAATTTAAATATATTTAAGCTAGTGTCATTGATAGCTTTTGGCCATGTTTTGCCTCTGATGGCGACGCTGTCACTTGCCGCTGTCATTTTCATTTCGTTTTCATGTGTCACTTGGCGCGCCTGCGCACGCCTGCCCAGTGCCCAGTACCCAGAGACCCAACTTTAGCTTCAACTCCAACTTCAACTCCTTCTCTTTCTCCCGGTCCTTCGCCTTGTAATAAAGCAAAACGGCTGCGCATGCGCAGCAACAACAACAACAATGAGAAGCGTCTAAAGCCGTTGCCTCTGTCAGATTTTGTGAGTGTCACTTGGCTGCTTTGTTGACTGCAGACCAAGACACGGACTCAGAGTCAGAGTCAGAGACAGAGCTGGAACTTGGGTGTTATCTGTCCCGTCGACCGTCTTCAGTTTCTGTCGGTTGCATTCCTCTCTCGCACACACAACACGCAAAATCTGCGCGCCTGCGTATAAAACTGTTAACTAACTCAATTTTGTAGCTGTCAGTTGGTTAACCCCCCTCTCCGTTTCCACTTCCCGCCATTGCCTCATCCGGCTTTTGGCTCCTGCTCTATGCTCTCTGCTCTTCGCTCTCCGCTCTCTCTCTCTCTCTCTGCTTACAGATGTTGCCCGGTTGCTTTGGCTTGCGTTGCTTAATTCAGTTCGAGCTTCAGAGTTCAGCATGGGTTAATGAGTTGTTGTTGTCACTGTTGTTGTTATCCATGTTGTTGTTGCTGCTGCTGGCGTGCCGCTTACACATGTCACAACAAATTGCTAACCGTTGAGCGTCCCGTGCTCATAAACAAATCACTTGACGTTCGCATTGAAAACATTTGCGTAAAGCGCTGAGAAGAAAACTCGGCCAGTTCGATGTGGGAATAAATAAGAAAGTAGCAAACAAAGCACAGTGGAATGCCATGAGAATAGACTACGAAATACGCAAATAATATATTGAATAAATTTGAAAACAATGAAGGTATTTAAGTAGATGTTAAATGAATTATATTTTATATGAAGAAAGAGAATATTTTCAGAAATGATGAAGGGATTTCGTATAATATTTAAAATATAATTAAAATATAAAATGAAAATATTATATATAAATAAAATATATAAAAATCTTATGTATAAGAAATAGGTCTATAAATAATTCTATTAAAAGTAAAGAAGAATGGGAATTCATAAAAATAAAAGTAAAAGGTAGACAAAATTATATTTGAATATTAGGCGGTGCCTTTTAAGCATTAAAGTAGGAATATGAAGGAAATTAAAATTACATAAAAAGTATAAAAGAATATTTGAAACAATATTAGAATATGCTTTATTCCTTTGATGGTCTAAGAAAAAGAAAATTATTCTTATTGATAATTCTCTTAACGCATTTATAACAAATTTTAGTAATTTTAATTGGCAAACATATTTCATTTGTGCCCATTGTGATTGCGTCCTTGTTCCTTGCCACCACAGTGTAGAAGAGGGGGAGCGCAGAGTGTGGCATGAAAACGGACTCACGGATGCACGCGCATGTCTGTCACACAAATGTCACTTAAAGTTGCAAAACTCAACGCACGCATTGCAATTTCATAACTTTATTAAGCTTGAGTGTGGAACAAGGCAGAGGAGAGAAGAGGAGAGAGAGTGGAAGGCGTGTGTTCCACCTGACAGCTGAGGCAATGAGAATGCTCATTTGCCAATTCTTGGCACGTTTCGGCATCTAAACGCCAGCAAAAAGCGGCTATAAGCAGCAACGCCATGACTGCAAGAGTCAACGCGAGTGTGGAGTGAGTGTGAAGAAGAGGCAACCTAGTTGAGTTGGACTCAAGATAGGAAGCCAACTGATATAGAGTTGACAATTCAATCATTTAATGCCATGGCCCACATAAGGCGCAATTGCAATTGCAATTGCAATTGGAAGTAGAAGTAGAAGTTGAAGTTGAAATGGAAGTGCTTTGGGGTAGTCAGAGCCCCCTCTTTTCCCCTTTTGCATTGTTGCCATGGGTTTTCCTTGTGTATTTTTTGTACTTTCATTTGTTTGTGTCACTTGGCAGTTGCTGGGCGCAGTGACAACAACAACAACAATAACAGCAACAAGGAGAGGAGGAATTGCAGCGACAGCAACAACAATAACATTAGTATGTTGTAACATGGGGAGCGCAACGAACCACGCGGTAATTCTACAATGAAAGCGTTTCGCACACACGCACACACACACATATACAAGCATATGTATGTGTACGTGTGTACAAACAAAAGTTGTGGCAATAAATTTGAAACGGATCACATAAATCACATTCAAGTGAAGCTTAACACACGCGCCCAACTAGAAGAGACACAAATACAAGCACACACACACGCACGAATATATATGTATCTGTGTGTATGTGTGTGTGTGGAAAAGATATTTGCGAGCTTGGCATAGAAAACATTTATTTGCAGCTTGTAGGACTCAAAAGAGTCTTCCTGTGCTACTCAGTGGGGCAACCTAATGGGATCTACTTTGAGATGTCGGCTGCAGATATTTTTTAAAGGTTTTTACTATTAGGAAATATAATAATAAATAATGCAATTGATATAAAGATTTAATGGAATTTAATATTAGCATGAGATAAATATACAACACTTTTCTGTTTTATACTTCAAGTTGTCCGTTTTAGAAATTTTAAGGGCAATTACAATATTGATATTTAATACTAATTAAAGTTATTGAATTGACTATTATATGAAATTTAATATTTGCTGATATTTTAGAAAAAACACTTGAACAAATTATTTATTTTATTAATTTTATTTGATATACTCGATTCGATTGAATCGAAATAACTCTCGAATATTATGAAGTTGTAGATTGCATAGAAATATTTTGTGCAGCTCTTAAAAGGCATGGTCGCATTATTGAGTATTTTTTCCTACACAACATATGAGCTGAAGCAAAGCACACAAAGCTCCAAAGAGCTCAAGAAGTTACCTCAAACTGAAGCCAATTTGGTTGCCACCCCAAAAATGTTGGCCAAGTAAAAGTTGTGCGCCAAATTAACTAAACGGTTAAAGCAACAACTGCAAATTGGCAACAAATTCGCAGATCATAAAGTTGCCGTTTGCAACAAGCCAAGCAACAACAAGAACAACAACAACAACAACAACTCAGAACAGAAACTGAGAGAGAAGAGCATCATTTCATTTGAAGAACTTTGGCATTTGAACTTGACATTTAGCACACGGTTCGGGGACTTCTTTGAAAACAATTGCAGGCCACACAAACATACACATACTCTCACACTCACACACACACAATGCACTTTTGGCATTCCTCGACTGTCTGCCATGGAATGCCAGGACACACCACAGCAACAGCAACAACAACAACAACTCGGAAAAGGGATTCCAATGCGAATGAAACAGTTGCCAGACCAAGCGCAATGAGTGCGAGCGAGAGCGCATATGCGTCTGCAGCAACCCTCGGCAAAGCAGCTGCAGCGAGAGGTGGAGGGTTGACCCACACACACACACACACTCACACAAATACGAAACTACACACACACACATGTAGAGCGCAGACAGTCGGCCATTGCAGCACCTGTCGGCCATGCAACATGCTTCTGATTGTGTGAGTGCATGTGTGTGTGTGTATTTGTTTGTGTGTGAGTGCTGGGTGTGTTTGTCCTCCGGATTTTGCACCATTAACAATATGGTTCGCTTGCTTCGCTCCGCTGCGGTTCGGCACGCTCGCCTTATTGAGGAAATGAGCCACAAATACAAGCAACGTGCACACTGTGCACTCCCCCCCCTACACTTCTTACTCTCCTACCCCTTTACTACCCTTACATGCATGGGGTGTTGGCGGGTTAATGCAGCGCCATTGATTTGCTTATAAATTAACCCATTGACAAATGAAAATATTGTCTGTTAATTGATCAATGTGTATGCAGAGTGCACACACACACCACATCGAGAGTGTGTGTGTGTGTGTGTGTGTGTCTGCTGCAGCTAAAATTTAATTAGATGCAATATCTGTATTTGTATGCGGCAAATGCGTTTTAGCCAGTTTCGAGGGTGTGGCTAATCCTCTAACTGCATTGCGTGTGAACACACACACATTCATATATATGTGTGTGTGTGTGTGTGTGCTAAATTTATTGTTATTGAAATACAATTGCAAAATTAACTGTCAAAGTGTGTGCGACCCATCGCCAATTTAGTTCAACGCCATATGTTACATCTATGCTTGTGTATGTGACTATGTGACTATGTGTGTGACTACGTGTATATGTGTGTGCGTGTTAGACGCAAACACATGTGTTCTTAATTAGTTGACCTGAGTTGTCTTTAAACAATATGTGCTGCTCGCCATCGAATATCGAATATTTCAGTTTATGCAGCTCCTTCGATTCAGCTTGAAATCGGGGAATCACCCCTTTAAGCCACATTGACCAGCCAGAACAACCCCTTCGAGCCCCCCCTGAATGGAGAGCATGTTGCCCCCGCAAAGCCTTTATTTACACCGCTAAACGAGCTTTGCATATTTACTGTACTAGCAACAGACATTTTACGATATATTGAGAATTATTTGCAATATATTTGGTGTACCAAGCGAAGTGAAGGGGTGAAACGGGAGGGGGGAGGCAAACAACAGCAACAAGGACGACAAATGTTCCAACGACAACAGCAGCAGCAAAAGCAACAACAACAGCAACAGTAGCACCAACAACAACAACAACAACAACAAGTGCAGCTCAGCGCAAATGCAGGCAGAAAGCTTCTAATTCCGGCACTGAAACCATAAGTCTTTGTCGCATTGTACACACTCACACATACACACTCACATACACACACACACACATACTCAATGCCATACTTGCACTCGCCACATGCATATACAACATGCAACCCAGTTGCAAATTTAGTGCAGCTACTTTCATTGAAGGTAGTTGAAGACTCAGGTGTCAGGCAGGCAAGAATTCAGCACCCAGAAACAAAAATCAAATCAAGAAATCAGAAATATATTATTTTTATTAGTATTATTCCAAATAGTATCAATAAAGTTGAAGCATTTCCTTTATGACAATTGAATTAATAGCATCAATGAAAAAAAATTAAAAATTAAAAATTTCCTTAGAGTTAACCTAACTTATTAAACTTATCATGAATTGAATTTATTGATGAAACTTAAAAATGGAATATTTATATTACTATTTTGAAATGCATTAATAAAGTTTGATGATGAATTAAATTTATTAATAAAGTATTTAAAATTCAATATTTATATTACTATTTTGAAATGCATAAATTAGGTTTAAAGATGAATTAGATTCATTAATAAAGTATTTTAATTGTTATATTTATATTACTATTTTGAAATTCATTAATAAAGTTTTATGATGAATTAAGTTCAATAATAAAGTATTACTATTTTGAAAAGTATCAGTGATGTTTTAAATCTTTACTCCACCAAAATTAAAGTTAGCCTTTTTCAAGCCAATCGTTCCCACTGGGCTATTAGCAATTTGGTTGCTATCTCTTCCCCTCCCTCCACTTGAACCATAGACAAAGTCTTTGGAATGCAACAGCAGCAACACTGTCAGGCGGCGGCTTAATAATTTAAGTTCGATACACAAGTTTTGCATTGTAAATCCTGAAACTTATTTTTCTGTTTTGCAAAGATTTTGTTTAATTTACGTAAATTTGCATAAGATACAATTGCAACTCCAGCCAGGCAGCCATCCAGCCAGCCTGCATTCTGCACTCTCTAAATTTGTGCGAAAATTGAGCACAAAAGTTTGGCAAAGAGTAGAAAAAAGAAATATATAGAGATGAACAAAAAAAAAAGTAGTAGAGCAGAGTTTATTGCCATTGGTCTGGGATGTTGTTGCCTGGGCTAAAAATTTGAATTCAGTTCAAATTGAAAGTTAGCAAAGTCACCAACACCAATTCAGAATACACACAGTGAGAGAGTTACAATGCCACAACTTTACTCCGCTGGCCAGCCAGCTCGATATTTATGCCTTTTCGAATGCAGCTCAGCTTTAATTTAAATGGATTTCTCTGGCAGACATATGGCAACATTCGCAATTTCCATTGGAGTACGTATCCTTCTCAACCCCCCAAAAAGCGGAGTGAGTGAGTGTGAGTGGTTGACTCCCGATGTCGACTCTCGACTGGCGACTGGTGAATGGCGACTCCTGCAACTGCTGGAGGATTGATTGTGCTTGTTGATATTTTGTCAAATAACGCAAATAAATACACAATTACACACTCAAGTGAGTTTCGAGCGAGGGCAGCAACGAGTTGAATTTGTGGGGTTAAGCCGGGCAGGTCGCAATCGCACCCTTCTACCACACACACAAACACACACACACTCTCTGCTGAGTTATCCTTGTTTAAAGGATTTTCATTTGTTTAAATGTGTTTTATCGAAAATGGCCAAATGGCTGCTAACCGCCGCACAGTGGGGCAGAGGAATTATTTTCAATAAACAGCTCTTTATTTTAGTTATAATATTTTACTCATTTAAAAATTTGTCAACTTTTTTATATTATATATTTTATTAACTTTTAATTTTTATATATACGAGCAACTATTTTGCACCACTGTGCAGCGACATTTGACTTTTTGTACTGTTGTTGCTTTTTCGCCACACGCCTCGTAAATTCCAATGTAAAATGTTGCATTTATCTTGTAAAAATAATAAATCCAGGCAGAGGGACTTTACTCGCACGCTTGGCAGCACAGTCCTGAATAAAGTCAGGGTACAGCGGTGGGGGTAGGGGAGGAAACAAAGGCTTCATGACTATTGTTAGCTAATGGCCCAATGTCCAAGAGTTACGTAAATTTAGCTAATTTTATGAACAGTCAAAGCGACAGGCAAATTTCAAGCATTTAACCCTTGACTAGGGTTCTATCTATTTTTTTGTTCTGCCATTGTTGGATACTCAAAGAGTTGGCGAAGGGTGTTACAAAAAAATTATATGTGCTACACAGTGCCATTAATTTAATTTATTTATTGGCTGGCGTTTCATTGGCTCAAATCCCGAGTTCTACGCGATAAATTTAGTCAAATGTGAAAATTGTGTGTGCATTTTGGCGCATGCAGTTTACACACACAAACACAGATGAATATGTGTAGGGTTTATATATACATACACATCGTATGTCAAACGAGGATTTTCATTATAAAATATCGCCTGGTATGCGGCCCCAAATATGGAAATGCAGTTAAACCAAACAAAGTCGCAAAAGAGTTTGCAATTTATTTTAAAATAAAACAAAGTATCTAAAGTTAATGTGGGTAACTTCTAAATACCCTGTAATTTAATTAAAATTTAATGCGAAAATGCAATTGAGAATACACATTCATAAAATAGCTGAGAAGTATATAAAATATTTAAGAGTTATTATTGAAACCCTTTTCCAAGAAGCTTTTTAAAAGTAAATTTAAATGCGAATGGGAGAAACACAAAAATAAGTTATAGATTATGCTTCGAGATTATGCGACTATAAATAATAATATTTATGAATGATTATTTAAACTCTTCTTTAATAAGTGATACGCTCTTCACTCTCGCTTTGCCAGCCAGGGTATGAAAAGTATCTAGTGTGACAAATAGTGTGAGATATGTTTTTGCGCACTGCAGCCAAAACCTCCAGCCTTTAGTTACGCCCATTACTCCCCCCTTTTCTCTCTCTCACTCTTCTCATCAAGCCCTTTGCCTTCGAGTGCGACATGTGACGCGGCGCCGCTGATTTATTTGCATACAAAAGCGCAGACGTGCATAAAAAATAAAAAATGCTAAAAAAAAGAGCGAGTACAGAGAGAAAAGTAAACAATAAGAAGCAACAGCAACAACATAGCAGCCACTACGCCCCCTTTTGACGCCAGTTTCGATGGCATTTCCGAAAGGGGGGCAATCGATTGGCCTTCCGGCAGTTGCCAAATGAAGAGCCAAAGTCGGGTTGGGGTTGGGGGTTGGTGTTGGACACACAGGATGCGACATTTTCAGAGTCAATGAAAAATACATTTTAAATCAAAAATCGGAAAACCAATTGCGAATAAAGGTGGCAGAGAAAAATCTGTACAAATTGAAAGACTGAAAGTAGATAAAATATTCAAAATTTGCGTATTTTAAATTAATCTAAAGTTGCTACTAAATTGCCACTTGGCATCCTTTAGCTAATAGAGCAACTTCTTCTTCTACTCTCCCCTTAGACCAATCGCAATTCATCATTTGGCGCCATTTTGCGTAGCGTCAAGTTGCATTTAGTTGTTATTTATGCAAATTTTGCATGTTTCAACTTTTCGCCAAGTGCGTCGAGTCGTTTTCGATTATTTAAAACTTTAGAGAAAATTTAGTAGAGCTCTCGCTAAGGGACGGAGAGAGAGAGAGTCCTTTTAATGCGCACACCTGACGCGCTTCAATGTCTTACTGCCGAAGGTCCTAGCAGCTGGATTAGGACTGCGAAACACGAGATGAGAAGCAAAAGATGAAGCTGAAGCTGAAACTGAGACTTAAACTGAGAGACTGAGGATGTGCTGTGTGCATAATTTTGTGTGCGCGCTGCTGTTAGAACAAATAAATTGTAGACGGCTAAAGTTATTAGATTAGCATTAGGGGAACGAGGATGAGAACTTTTGGAGGAGCTGCTGCTACTCCACAGGCTGTGTTCGCTAAGCTTGAAATTATGATTTAGCTGCGATATTTACATGCTTATAAAGGAAATACGGCAAACAGCGCGAACTTGCGCCGCAAAATTTATGAAAAACGTTGCCGCGTCTTTTGTGGAGTCATGTGCTTTTTATAGTGCCCCCTGCCACATGCCATCGAAATGTTGCCGAATTAATGTGTGCCCCCAAAAACCAGGTGGATCTTTATAATATATTTTTTTGGTTGACGGCACCAGCTGCTTGTTTCGAAAGTGTTAGGACTCCTTTTTGCATACGAGTATGTATTTTATCATTTTTATTTCCTTAAACGAAAATGTGGAAATTTTCAAAATACACAAAACACAATGCTTCAAACACACAATTTATAAATGTTGTTAATGTTTTGAGTTCACTAATTATGTGTTGTTCCTTGTGATTTTAATTTGTGCTTTTCTGAATTTTATATTTGCTTAGACATCCTCAAAATTTCAGAAATATTTTATATTACAATGCTTTATAAGTTAATAATTTATGTTTTCTTCAGTTAACATACAATTTTATATATATAAATACTATTTCTTTTTATATTTAATATAAATCATTTTAATTAAACAATGCTTTTTTAAGTTTATATAAATATTCTTGTATTTATTAACTATTTTCTCTACCTACTTTATTTAGAGTTAACCTTTGTTGTTGTGTTTTTCCCCTATTAACAATTTTATTAATTTTCGATTAACACACTTTCTTGTCAGGCATTTTTTCCCATAAACATTCCATATTAAATAAATTGTAATCTATCTTTTTCAGGTAAGAGATACACAGAATCTCTTGCGGGCTCTCTTCTACCAGACTGGCTAGGTAAGTGCAATTTTCTTTATATTTTTCCGTATACTTTTAGCTTCTAGTTTACGTATATCATTTTATTTTGATTTTTGTCAAATCATATGATTATTATTTGTATTCATTTTTTTATGAAATTTATTATGAGTTGCACTCCAACAGCGACGTCATCAACTATTTGAATTTTGTTATTTTTTGAAAGTGCTCCAAAACCCCAAAACCAATTCCTAGATATGCTGATGAACCAAATCTATTGATAGCTTCTTCCCACAAAAAAAAAACATATTCCACTCCAGTCCCCCCAAAAAATCTGTTGAACCCATCAAAAACAAAAAAAAAGCTTCTTAAATATAATGATTTTGTATTTTGTTGTTTGTTCATCTTGTGTGTTTTGTGTCGTTGTTGCATCCTCTTGATTTCGTGTGTCCAGTGTGTCAGTCAAAAGGAGCGTGCCCCACAGTCCCCCCCAGAAAGTACAGAGGTAAAGCCAAAAAACTACTCAAATACTCAAATAAATCGTAAATGTTGTGTGCATTTGCCCAAAACTTTGAAATCTTTTCTAATGTATATACATATATTACTATTGTATATATACAACAACACTACAAAAATAGTCAACGTTAGCATGTGCATGATGCCCAAACAAAAATTAGTAGGAGAGAGCGAGAAAATTTACTGAAAAGCTGTTGCAATATGGAAAATTAACAATATGCTCGTAATATGTGAAATTATCAGCTCATAAAGTTTGCCAAATAATTGGCAATTATTCAGTTTGTCAACTCGCTCACACACACAATCATACATTACATCTACATATATACACACACACACACACATTTACAGATGATTGCTCAAAGGTTTTCTTTGCTGCACAATTAAAGCCGCCCCCTCAGCTCAGAAAGTTGGGCGCATTTTTTCGATATGTGTTGTTGGTTTTGTTTCTTTCATTGTTTTTCCATGATTTTTTTCTATTTTTTTTTCCGATTTTTTTGTGGTTTTCTGTGGCACTTGGAAAAGTATCACTTGGCACGCAAAGAAAACGAGTGAGAAAATTGCAGAGCCAACTACAATTTACAAAGCGTATCATTTTGTTAGCAATTTTTCAGCATGCTGCACTTTACAGGAATCGCTTTGCAGCACGCAGCTAGCCTCTTTTCCTCTCTTCCCCGCTTCTCTTCGCATG
The DNA here is from genome assembly GCA_035046325.1 of Drosophila niveifrons. Taxonomy (NCBI): domain Eukaryota; kingdom Metazoa; phylum Arthropoda; class Insecta; order Diptera; family Drosophilidae; genus Drosophila; species Drosophila niveifrons. Next base: position 9,433,674 of record JAWNOC010000046.1, on the reverse strand, counting down.
TAACTACCTATGTACACACACACACACACACACAGTCATACATATAGAGTAGCACTCGTAACCATATGTAACTATTGGGAACCCAATTAAACACACTTTGCCTGCCTCAATTGAGATAACAACACTCGAGCGCAACAAACAAATGCTTTATGCTGATCTAGAGATACCCTGTAATAGCAAACAAAACAGATACTATCTAAAAGATAATTCTATTCGCAGTAAATATGATAATATCATCGCTGTTTGTCGCAAACATGATTTACAGAGTACTCTCGTTAATTGTTGTTAATGTCTGTTTTTAGTTGTGTTAACCAGACACTCTAAGTTTTTGTCAGACTCGGTTCTAGGCCCATTTCCCGACACGAATGTGCAAGCTTTGCAGTTTTACGCTATACTCTATATAGTTTTGTTTATTGGCAATTTATACAAAAGCATAAATTACCAACAACAACACACACAACACACAAACATCGACAATGAGCCGCAGGCGAAAGAAGAAAAACATAAACAAAGTTCGCTCACTAAATGCCACTTGCCAATCGTAATCAATTCTCATATATGTGTGTGTGTGTCTGTCTGTCTATAAAAAAAAGGGACCCAAACCCAAGTGAAAGACTCTGTCGCAGACACAATGTCAGTGTCAGCATCCGCATCCGTGTCCGTGTCCGTATCCGTATCTTAAGTTATACTCTTCCTCATCAGCCCGTATCTGCAACCCCGACAGCCAAACGCATAAATATTTATTTGTTGAAATCTTCAAATGCAGAAAACGTAAAATCCATTAGAAAATTAATAAAGAGCAGCCCGAAACATACTTTGACTTACAGATACCAGAAAATATATATACATAAATGCGGTTTACTCATAGCTCACCCCATAAACGATACTCGATAAGAGAGAGCGAGAGAAGCTAATAGAATGAAATTAAATTGATTAAAATGTTCGGTCTGGATAATGTTAGCAATGTCAGTTATTTGTGTGTGTATAAAGAAACTTACTTAAGAAGAAGTGTATATAAAAAAAAAACACATTTTTCTATGCATGCAATACAATATTTCACAATTTATACAAAGAACAAACTATGTACATAAAAAATACAATATGAACAACAAATATTCAGAATGCTATGCAATTATCCAAGCATGTTTACGCTTTAATATTCAAAGATATATAAACAAAATATTTAAAGCAAATCTATTTATTCTAAATACTCAAATAAAGTTCAAGGAAATCAATTATATCGATGACGACGATGCAAAAGTGTTTGTAATGACTGGTAATTAAATCTGAAATTGTGAAATGAATCCAATTATTAATTATAAGATTTGCTAATTCTGGTTTACATGTTAAAACTTGTTTAGTCTGATGACTAAATCATCGATGCAATCGCCACGTAATACTATTTATAATAGCCCGGGAACAATACTTTTCTCAATTGAACAATGCGAGTGAGTATTCGTGTAGTTTTTGAATACGATTCGTTTCACGTGATCGAATTCGTGGTCTCGTGGCCATATGTTGGCACACACAAACACACACACACACTCACTTGGGGGACTGGGACTTGTACTCATTATTATAACAATGTGTCTATTTATAAAGACGAAGCAAATGTCTCGTATCGTCGACCCGTCGGAAAGGGGAACATGGCAAATGGCACGCAATTCACAATAATAGAGAGAAAGAGCATAATAATGTGCAATAAACTATCTAAATTTGTTGAATTGTTGATAAACTTTGGCGCCACTTTGTGGGAAACAAAACCGAAAGCGAAACAAAGCAATTGGAGAGTCGCCCTCTACTCCACACATTTCTTTGAAGTAAAGTGTGGTGGCTAATATTTTGTTTCTCCGGATTTTTCAATAATTTTTTAGTTTAGTTTCTCGTTTTATTACTTTGAACTAATCGAACTGTGTGTGTGTGTGTGTTGGTGTGTGCGGAAAAGCACTTTGAACAGCTTTTGCGGCAATTTCCGGTTTTGTGGCAACTGTTTTTACCTGTTTCGAAATTATCAGTTCACTTGACATTTGACTTTGCTACCCGTCGTGTGTGTAATCTAAATATTCACTTCTGTGTGCGTGTGTATCTGTGTGAGTGCTTGAGAATTGTATCTCGTATCTCATGCATGTCGCTGGCCGTGTCCATTTAATTGCCCCTCTTGGAGTAGCTCGGCAAATTAGTTAATTGGCGGCCAGTTTATGGTGGTCGCAGTAAGTGGCAAGTACTCGTACTTCCCTAAAAGACAATCTACACACAAGCATCTACACACTCACATACTAATGCGTACGTTTATCTCTATGTACTTATACATATGTGTGCTATCTTCAAGTATATAGTTCTAGTTGTTCAGGCATTTACTCAAGAGTAAAGCTTCAGAGCGTGTAAAGGAATGCATTACTAGAGAGAACTATTTAAGACAGATTAGAAGAGATCTATTTGCTAAAGATAACTACTAAGGAAAGTGTAGATCTATTTATCCGCTGCTCATTTAATATGCGTTTTGATATTTTCCATTCGTATTTCTTTAGCTTGTTATTGAACTTTACACTTTGATTAACGACATTGAATTTAAATTCTGCATAAATAGGCAAACCATTTAGCATTAATAATATACAAAAATACAAATAAATTATACAAAATAGAGTAGCAGAAAATTCAACGAATTGGAGATGCTCTACGCTAGAGTTTTCATTTATAAATAAAACGTTACAAATAAACAAGAAATACAAATAGCTATAAGTATAAATTTTACTTCAAGTAAAGAAACTTTCTCTTGTCATTTGTTACTCTTACAGTTCCTTTGCCTATTTCTCTTTGCTATCTTTGGCAGCAATAAAAGAATAGAATACAAAAAAATAAAATAAAAATAAAAAGTGTGTCTACCTGTGCGTTGACTTTTGCCAGCAGCATTTGAAGAAGCCGCCAACAGCGTTAACTGCGTCCTTTTTATTGATTTTTGTACGCCATTAAATTTTGCACAGTTACCCATATTTTCCGCCATTTGCCATTGCGATGCGACTTACCCCCAATTTGACTCCCCCTCGACTTCCCCCTCGACTGCTTCGGGGGCAATGTGGCAGATATTTTTCTTTTGCCAGCTCAGCAGATGAATGCGTGTAATTTTCGGTTTGATTTATGCCCGCTGACCCCGCTCCAGGCCACATTCGCATTCGCATCCACCCACCACGCACACATGGCCAACACACACGCACACACACACACACACAACTCCCGCCTTCTGCCCGCAAGGTTGGCAACCTCAGATTTGTTACGGTGTGTGTTTGTGTGTGAATCCTGATGCTGCTGCTACTGCTGCTGGTCGTCCTTTTATCGCTGGAAATGCTAAACGCAGGCAATACATTTAGCTGTGGCAGCCTTTAGCTTTCTCAGGGCGGGCTTTATTACATTAGGCGTTCGTAAAATAAAAATTGTGCCACTTTCTCAAAAACACGCACAACAATACACACACACATATATATGAGTATCTGTGTGTGTGTTCGTGTATGACATCGTGGAAATCAACCTGCTGCGGAAAACTGCCACAAACCGAGAGAAAAAAAAGAAAAAAGGGCAGGCCAAGCAGAAAAACAAGGCCTCAGGATGTTTAGGCGCACGTAAAGAGGGGTCCAAAGAGGGGGGTTGGGAGCATTTGTTGGGGGTGTTGCTGACAGGGGTGGGGAGGGAGGGGAGCACACAAATGTGCTGTGCTTTGTTCGCTTTGCTCGTGAAAGTCCTCGCCACCACATTTGCTTACATAATCAGTCATGTTATCATTGTTCCACACACACACACTCACACACATACAGGCAAACAGTGGGTCATATAAAAATTATTTATTTATGTGGCAGGCTTTAGCTTTGATATCTTTTTTCATTCATATTTACATTGTTGAAGGTTGTGTTTGTGTTCTGAGTTTTAAAATCGGTCAACAAATAGATAGAAATTGAGCAGTTAAAATAAAGGAAATTCAAAGAAAATCTTTATTATTAATGTTATTTAATTTATAATATAAGCTAACATATAGTTGAAGAAGAATAAATTTTAAATTAATTCCCGAACTTACAAAATCTTTATTTCGTATCCTAAACTCATAATTAAGAAGATTTGTTTGTAATCTGAAGAGCAAATTAATGTTATAGAAAAGTTGCATGGAATAAAAAAAGATTTCGCTTATAAAAGTTTTGATATATGACTGTTCAAAAGAGACAAAGACGAACGATTATAATCTATTGTATTTCTGACAAAAATAAATTAGATCTATCTTATTAGTTCCAGATGAATACAGCAGCAACCCTTTTGGTAAACATATGTATGAGGGTTGTTTTATATGAGTCAAGCGAGATTATTGCCATCTTTATCTGTCATACAACCCTAAATAGCTGTTAGTAATACATCTAACTTATGTGAATCTAATATCACTAATTTCATAGCTCTGCAATTGTCAACTACATTAGAGTTCAGTCGACCCGTTTTCCGTAACCGATTTCCACTTTGTCTCTCGCTTTATCTCTCTGTCTTTTGCTTTCTCTCTCTCTCTCTCTTTTTGTCTTTTACTTTTCCGTAACCGATTTCCACTTTGTCTCTCGCTTTATCTCTCTGTCTTTTGCTTTCTCTCTCTCTCTCTCTCTCTTTCTTTTAGTCTTTTACTTGCAATTGTTGGTCGACAACATTTTGTAGCTTTCCGCACCAAAATTCCAAATTCCTTTGCCATTGATAAATGGCATTTTGCGCACTGTTTGTAGTCGTTTCTTCCTCATCCACTCCTTCAAGTTGTACCTCTCTTGTTCTTCCTCATTCGCCGTTGTGTTTGCTTTGCGCTTTTCGCACAGCGTTTTAGTCGTCGTTTGTCCTTTCGCAGTCAGCCAAAAAAGGAAAAGCAAAGTTTTGTTTGTTTCTGTTTCTGTTTCTGTTTCAGTTTTTGTTTCCACTTGCCTTGCTTTTGCTTTCCTCTCTCTTTCGCATTCGCATTCTGTTTTTTTTTTTTCCTTTTCATTTTTCCTTCTCTTTATTTTTTTTTTGCGTAGCCTGCCCAACGGAATCTGGGCTATTTATTCACCCAATTTCTTTTTTTTCTGTCGTTTTTGCTTACCACATTTATCATTGTGCCTTCAGCTGCACACACAAACGCACACTCAAACACACACACACACACACACACACACACACACGCACTCGGAGAGTCAAACAGACAACAGTTACACCCACCAAGTTCTACACTCGCAGAAATTAATCAGTTAAAAGCACGAGAGTAGCACAACATTCAACTTGTATTATTTAGACACAACTAAAAGTGTTTCTATTTTGTTTTATTTCTTTCATTTATTTGTGTATGTATTTCTCTCATTTTTTCATTGCGTATTTTTGGCTGATTGGAACTGTTGTGGTGCCTATTCAATTCCCTATAGACCTGCCTCTCGTATCGCTTGGTGCGCTCATAAATCAACAGTGTTATCAGTGTTAAACTTAAAATGTGGCAGATGCTGACCTTGGGGGGGTCAAAAATCGTAATTAAATTCAAATAAATATGTCGCGTAATACATATCAAATATTTATCGACAATTTGAAATGCTATAGAACTTATTACTGAAGGAATTTTAAAAATTTTAAATTCGGAAGCATTTTTTATCATCAAATTGAAATTTTCTGTTCAAATACAGATAATGATACTGGTTTAATATTCTGAAAATTTCAATATAATCCACTGAAAATTGAGGAAGTTATTTGCAATTTTTTCCAAAAATACTTATCAACTATTTTGATGAAGCATTACATAATAATTAGCTTGTGTAAGCTTCAATTCACACGATCCGCAAATTGATCGTCACATTATGAAGTCCACAAATTTGTTTATAAATACAAATTTTCGTTGGGCTCACGTTTTGTGTGTGTTTTCACCTTGGCGAACTCATAAACTTCTCAGCGCCGGCGCGAGCTGTGTGCTCGGTGTTCGAAATTGCGCCCCGTTTTGAGTTTTACGCCACGCATATGGATTTCGCACCCTCCCTTCATTTCGCCCCTTCACCATTCACACAACATTGTGCGTGTTGTTGCTTAGCCCCAAAAATAACTTAAAGGCTTGGCCGTTGCTCATTCACTTTTCGCCAATAACAACAAAAGCAGCAGCAGCAGCAACAACAAGCGAAGAAGAGTTAGACGCAAAGGAGAACGATAAATGAGTCAAGCGAGTATGTACTGCCATCTGTTGGGCAGTAGCGACAACTAAGAAGGGCAATATACCACAAGCAAAGCTTCAAATTGAGCGCAAGCTTTTAGGGATCGTTTTTCGATGTTCGTTTTATAGTTGTATCGAATCACACATAAATTGCCCACACCCATACAAAGGCAGCACATCCTCTCACACTTATACACACACACACAACTGCAATTGGAGTGTAATTAAAATGCATTGCATGCGCCCCACGCATGGTGGAAAAACATTCGTTTTGATGAGGTGTTGACTGTAATTTAAATGACAACGTTAACGTTAACGCTGGAATAAAGCAAACAAAAATACTGCATTTTAAAGCATCATCGAAATGGGTAGATTATATAATTGAGTGCCACATGCAACCGCCGTCGGCATCTAAGCAGCACATTCAATTCCCAATGGAATTGACCCATATAACAATCGAATACTCTTCGCTCTTCTTCCAGCTGCTGCTTTTGCTGCTGCTGCTGCTGATGATGATGATGGTGATGATGATAATGATGAAGCGAGGCAATAAATGAGTGCTTTATGGGCCGTCTGCTTATGCAAAAAGCGCTCAAGCTCAAGCAGCAGCCGCAGCTGAGACGCAATTCGCTCTCTCTCTCTCTCTCCCTATCTCTCTTCGAGGCTTTAACTCTGCCCAGAGTCTGAGCTCTTTCAGTATTTTTTCGGCGCGCACACATAAATAAATCGATGAGCACTCGAGCTACGTCGCGTCGCGTCGCTTTGCAATATATTATTGATTTTGTTGTTGCTATAATTGTAGTTGTTGTTGTTGAAATCGCAGTGTTTATGCGCTCATTAAGTGTCAAGTGAAGTAAGTTTAGTGAGTAATTGCTCAAAGCAGCGCCAAAATCTATAAATAAATGCAATTGAGTGTTGGTTAAAATATTTATAAGCACACAGACACTACTCCCCTCTCTCTCTCTCTCTCTCACTGTCTCGTTGTGTCTCTTACTCCCTCCCACTCTCATTGGCTCTCGCACTTGCTCTCGCTGTTGCTGTTGCTCTTTCGCTCATTCGCTCTGGGTGGAATTTATTGCGGCGCATAAGAAAGCGCGGCAAGTGCGATAAATTTTGCAGCCCTGCGGCCATAAAACATGCGACTTGCAGTTGAGTAATTTTTGTTGCTGTTTATTTTGCGGCAACATTTACGGAACATGCGCATAAAGCAATGCCGCAAAAATGTCGAAGCACAAGAAGAAGCAGAAGCGCAAGAAGCAGCAGCAGCATAAATAAACGTACAACGTCGTCGCGTGTGTTGCAAATTAAATTTATTTATTATATTTAAAATTGTTGTATTTAAAATGCGAGCAACAGTTCTTTGTGTTGCTGCTTGCTGCTGTTCGCACATAAATTGTTCAGTCGAAAGACGTGCTTAATTCGCTTTATGCGCATTTATCGCCTTTTCAAAACAAACCAAATTATTTATGTGCTCAAAAAAATTGAGCGATTGCCGGTCGTAAATCGCGCGCCGCTCAGTGTGTGTGAAATATATATTGTATGTTATAGATATCAAATAAATTGCACATATTGTTAATTAACAAAACAAGCTGGTAACAACAAACCAACTTCCAAAGTACGTGTGAAGAGAGCAGACCAATGTTTTTGTCACTCATTCTGCTGAGCAAGTGCTGGAATTTCAAACACCAACATTTCCCCTCCATACGCACACACACACACACACACACACTCTCACATATAATAGTAAGCGCATACAATGTCTGCCTGATTTATTTGCCATAAGTCAAAACAGGCGCGCGCACATGTTCGCTTGCTATGCGCAACGTTGTGTGTGCGCTAGAGCGAGAGCGCGCGAGACGAGCAAACATGAAGAAAAGGCTGGGTTATTTGTCTTGCGGCAACGCTATTATTCATTTGGGCTGTGTTGTCTTGCGCTCGCTCTCTCTCTCGCTCGCTCTTCCACTCACATGCTTGCGCTCATGGTTCATTCTGTGACCGTCTCTGGGCACTCATTCGCTCTTAGCAAACGGCTGTGTTTATCTGTGTGCCTGCCTTTGCTTGTGTCTGTGAGTATCTTTGCGCTCTTGCGTGCGTGCGTATGTGTGTGTGAGCGCGCGCTCTCTCACTGTTGCTCTCTCTCGCTCGCTTGCGCTCTCGCTCACTTTGGCTGATTTTAATGGCCGAAGTGAAGTGTTTATCGTTGGCACACAATATTCGCAAGTGGCATTTCTTATGCCGTCGGCCAAGCCCGCCCCCTTTTTCACTCAAACTCAAACGCACACACACACAGACACCCATGCACACACATAGAGTGTCGCATTCTTATGCTCTCAGTTAGTTGGCTTTGTTTTTGTTCGACTGTTTTCCTGTTGCTGCTGATGTCTCTTATTGTTGTTGTTGTTCTTGTTGTTTGCTGCTAGTGCAATTTTCCTCTTGGCTTTTCTTGGCATCAGTTGAAAAAACGCGCCACAATTGGCAAAGCGTCGTTGGCTTTTCTTCTTCTTCTTTCATCTTCATCTTCAACTGTTCGCCGCTTCCCCGCCCCGCCCCGCATTCGCGTTCTCTCATCACACAAAACTTGGCAAAAAGAGTTGTTTTAAAAATTGTTTATGACCACAAACGCTGGCGCTGTTCATTTTCCAAGCAAGCAAAGGGAAAATTTCTTGCCCCGTCCTCGCCTGCAACATTCCACTGATTAATAGTTTTATTTATTTTTAGCGCTCATCTTCCAAAGTCGCAAGTCGCTTTTGTTGTTCTTCTCGCCTTCTTCTGCTTCTTCTGCTGTTTGTTGTCTCTTTTTTTTTTGTCGTCGTCGTCGTCGCTTTGTAAATTTATGAGTCTTTATTAAAATGTTATACGAGTTGACTTTGTTGTATGTTTTCTTCCCCCCTTTAGCTGCTGCCCTTGCTCCATCTCTTTTTTTTCCATTCGTTTTATCAGCTCTGCGTTTTTTTTTAAGTTTTTATCAAATTTTCTGTCAGTTTTGCCTAATTTATGGCAGACATTTTCCAAATACTTCAATGAAGTGGATCAGATTCAACGCAACTGTAGATACTATAGTGATAAATAGTCCGGGAGAAAAGATTGTACTTAGCTACTTGAGATTTAACCTGAAGATTACAAAATAAACGAATGACATTTTTTAATGGCGTCGTTTTGATTTTCAGATATTTTAAGTTGATCTTTTTTCGACAGAAGAGATTTAAATATAATTTATTTAGCAAAGCAATAAATTTGGAAAAATACTAAAGTGATTTAATGCTTGAAGAACATTATGAATATAAAATGATTTGAGTAAATTCAATATTCATTTATATTTTCAAGAGAAGTTACAAATTTCTTTGCTTTCCAATTAAAAATATTCTTAATTTTTTTAGCTTGTAATTTCTTTGGTTTAAATTTAATTGGATTGCAATGGCGATCAATTGCGTTGACAATTCTCTCATTGCTTGTTGGGTTGTGTTGCAAGTTGGCCTGCGCTTTTATCGCTGCCACGACGAGAACTCTCAAGCTGAACCTGAACTTTGCTGACCCCCGAAGTGCAACATGTGAACGTTGTCTGTTCCTCTTCTCCAGCAGTTGTTTACATCGTGTCCGTGTCCTCGACTCGACTCGAGTCGAGAGTCGCGTCGATCGAATCATGACAAGAATTTCGTGCTGCAAACGCCAAGCGAATGAGAAATGTTGTTCATGCCACGTTATTTCTGTGCATTTCGGCGGGAAATTGTCGTAAATTGCAAGCGGCACGAACTGCAAACAGACCACAAAAATAAAGTCAACACAAGTCGATATCCAAGTCGCATTCGCAGTCGGAATCGGATACAACATTAGACTTATCCTTGGGAGAGTTATTTTCTTTCCTTGGTTTTTTATGCACTTCACACACATTTTTTTACCCCGAACACATGAGACGCAGCAGCATATTTTTTATGATTGATAATTAACTTTTTAATGCCGCCATAGTCAAGGCCGTCTTCACATATCCTTGAGTCTTGTCTTGTCTCGTTTTTTTTTTTGCGAAGTATCTGTCATAAAAAGTGCAGTTTCAAGTGTCATAAACAAAACGGAGACAGCTCTGCTAATTTGCACTTCCGTTGAAAATTCGCTCACAGGATGCTGCCAGGCAGGACGCAGGATACAGTAAACTGCTGCCGTTGTTGTCGTTTAGGTAGATGACCCGCGAAATTGTGCCCAGCATTTGTCAGTTTTTTACAAAGTGTTCTGCCAGAAACAGCAAAAACTAGCAGGTAACATTCAAGAGTGCGCTGCAAATAGAGAAAACATTTAAGAGCTGCCGAAAATTTAATAAATTAAATTCTGTATTGCAATCGCTTCTTCAAATAAATAACAATATAAGCAGTATATGAAATTAAAAGTTGGTAAGTGAATATATAAACATTGATATTATTTTAATTTTGAAAATTATCTGCAACGGAAAGAATATAAATTAAAAATTATAAAAGATTACATTTGACTTATAATAAATTATTTCTAATTTTTATTTAGCACCCTTTTAGTTAAATAAAATACTTAGCAAATTGGTATCTAGTTGAGAGACTGTCGCATTAATGGGTAAATCTTTAACGCTCGCTTTAACAACTGACAAAACAGAACTTGACAGTTTTTGCAAATTAACTGAGGCGCAATTCGAGTGGAAGCTTATCAGATTTCTAATTAATTTAATTTTGCGCCATGCAGCGTCCCCGCTAAATGCCTGACTCGACACAAATGTGAGCAGGGAAGCAGCAGCAGGGAAGTGAATGGCGAATGGCGAATGTGAATCAAGGGGGGAATGGCGAATAGGCGAAGAATAGAGAATGGGGAATGGGTTTTAGGGTTAGGCAGGTGGTGGACGAGGCGACTTCCTGACTCTTGTCAAAGTCTGCTGATTAAATCAGTCATAGAAATGTCGAGAGCCAGCAGAAAAAAGCCAAACACAAATGGTAAATGGTAAAAATGGTAAAGCGAGAGAAGGAAACGAAAAACCTTTAGACCAAATCAAATATTTGCTTGCCTGTGTGACTGTGACTCTCTCTCTGCTGGGCACAGGACGGTGACAGTGGGCATGGTGGGGAGGGGGGAGGGGAGTAGACCAGCATTTAACCGTTAGTTTTGTGGTCTTATTATGCAAAAAGTGGCAGTCAGAGTCGGACCACCACCGGGCCAAGTCAAGCAGCCAAGCAAAGAGCCCACGACACAAAAACCAAACACGAAACAGTTAAAAAGGCTAAAGCTGAAGAGGGGTCGTAGCAGGGAGGGGGGAGGAGTTTGGTGTACAGACCGTCCGACGGTCGGACGTACAAGGAAAAAAGTCATCGTCATCGGCAATTCAAACATATGCAGACCTTCTCTGCCTCTGCCTCAGTTGACGTCGCTGCCTGGCTGCTTAGTTAGCCTCATTTAGAAAACGTTTGTTATGCAATGCCAACATTTGTATTCGAAAATGTTTTTTATTCAGTTGTTGACTTTTTTCTCTCGTTTCTCGTTTTTTTCTGTACTGTTTTTTTGCTTGCTGCTTTTGTATTGTAAGTTTTTCGTTTGGCCCCGGCGCGGCCTAAATGGCTGACGCGGCTCTGTGCCTCTTACCAAGGCCCTGGGACTGCGACTGCGACAGGGACTTGAACAGCGAGTTGGGTGCCTGAGAATACGCTGTGTGGACATGGCACATGGTTTTGTGCCGACTTCAGCTGTTTTTCCATCGGAGTCGAGTTTGAATTTTAAATGCAATCATTTCCTTTGCCGCAGTTTGACTGCGCCCCGTTTTGCTTGCTAGCTGTTGTTGCATGGCAAACTGTGGACTGGGCTAAGGACACTTCGTGATTTTCGCTATGATTGTCTGTGAATGTTTTTCGGCCTGGCTTTGCTTAACTAACGAGCCTCAAATTGTTTAAATATGCGCGCGATATAAAACATTTCGTGAGCTACGAGAGCTCATTCGAAACCAAATCTGAATTCCCAAATGGCCAAAAACTCAACGGGACACCTTGCCCCCAAGATGGCCAATGAGGCCATAGTTGAGTCGATCTCTCTTTCGAAGTCTCTCCTTCTCTCTCTCTCTCTCCTCTCTGCTCTACAGTTTTGTCATCGGCAGCTTTCAAACTGATTTCAATCGCAACAGCATGCCCGCAGAATTTCCACAAAAACAAAACCTTAACTTGGAGCTGTGTTTTATGAGTTTAAATGGGTTCAACTAAATGATACTCTGTAAAGCATTCATTTAAAAAGAGAATAATGACCTCACATTGTAATAAAATATTTACCATTGCCTTTAAGTAACTATCCGCATATTAGTTTAGCAAACTTTAGTTCAATCTCTGTAAAGCACAGAAATAAATTTCGTTAGGGAATTATGAGTTCATTTATTAATAAAATATCTATTGTTTTATAGAATTTAAAAATGAAATTGTTGTCTAGCAAACTTGTTAGTCTCAACTGCCGTCGCTGGCACTTGCTTTGTGTGTGCAGGGTATTTAAAATCCAAATATCTGATTTGATTTATGTTGAGCGGCTTTTTTTGGCGCAATTTATAAAGATGTCGACTGCAAGTTTGGTTACTTTTATATAAATATAGATTTGTAGAGATATAAATTTTGGGAGTTTCACGTTTTACCTGAGCGGCCAGCAACTCAATAAGATACCTTCCAAAAAAAAAAAAAAAACAAATGTCGGTGCTTTGTTGTTGTTGCCTCTGTTGCTGGACCTCAGCGCTGTCAACCCAATTCAAATTGTGTACAAAATCGTGAGGCGCATAATTAAAATTTATATGTTTAATTCATGGCAAAGAGCGAAGGTAGTGCAAAAGGGGTTAACGAAGGGAGCCCGAACGTGAGGTGGGAGGAGTTCAAAAACCAGCGGCAATTGAGTTGTATACAAAAAATTATAAGAAACAAAAAAAAATTAAGCAATTTGAACGGCTTTTAAAGTATTTATAAATTAAGTTTATAACAAGTTAATTTGTGATAAACAAATGTATTGATTAAATTTAATACGTTTATTTACGCGCAATCACACAATAAATGTCTGAAATTATTGTTTGTCTTAGCTCTTATTAAAAACAATTCATTAGAAAATATTGTTCTCCAAAACCAGTTTCCGAGCTAATTCAACTACTAAAGTTCTAGTTAATTGAAAACTCATGATGTGTGTGTTATTCAATCAACAACTTAATTACTTAATTAACCGCAACTAATAGTCTTATTACGTAATAAATCAGTTTAATAATCAATAGTTGATTTATAAGATTTCCAACTACTCGCCATAAATGAATTTAGTCTTTTGAATTGATTGCAAAGATAATGCAATTGTATAGTATTGTTTTCTGTTTATTTTTGTCTCATAATTGAGGGCATCCAAATGGCGCCAGTTTGGTGTTCGGTGTCATCGAGGACTTGGACGCAAACTCTTAATGGGGGAAGTGGTCAGGGCCAGTTGCAAAGACGTTGAAGGCGCTGCCATTTTTGGCGCGATGCGAAAACTTTACAATGGCAATTAAAAGTAATTACCGCAGCCATTAACGCAGCAGCAAAAAAACTTGGAAAAAAAATGCATTGAGACGGCCTCGAAATGGCAATACCAAAAACGGGCAAAACGCAAAGGCGGCTAAAAGGAAAAACGGCAGCTAAAATGCAAGCAAAAAACGAAACGAAACGAAAAAACAAACAAGAAAAATGCTGGTAATTTATTTGTCATCAATTGGCTGACAATAAATCAGACAATCACAAAAATGCTGTCAACATTAAGACATGTGAATACGCGAATACACATTTGCAACAACAGTTCGAGTCGCAGTGGCAGCAACAGCAGCAACTGTTGCTGCTGCTGGAGTTGCTGCTGAGCTGAGACTACAGCAAAAACAACAACAAGATTGCATAATTTATGGGCGTGTAACCTGTTTCTTTAATTGCACATTTGCAGCCCCCAAACGACAACAACGACAATAACAGCAGCAGCAACAGTCGCCGCTGCAACAACAGCAGCAACAGCAACAGCAAAAACGTGAAAAATGAATTAAATAAAAATGCACACACAAAGCAAACGAAACGATTTGAAAATGAACTGAAAACAGTAGCAAAAACACACACACATAAAAACTTGACTCGTTTCATCTGTGGTTGCTGCTGCTGCTGTTGGTTGCTGTTGGTTGCTGTTGTCGCCGCTTCGCTGCACTGCATCAAATTTGGTAGCAAGGCGACTGCAATGCAGCAAAAGGTTGCCATTTTTTGTTTTATATATTTCAGTCTTGTTTGGTTTGTTTTTTTGGTTGCCACATTCGTCAGTCGACTCAATTGTCGCCATTTTGGCTTTTCGTTGCATGCAACATCATTAATTAGCCGCTGCCATATATGTGAATAAGAGGGAGGGAGGGAACTGACTGCAGTCAATCATTAAATTCAATTGCAGCTTTTTCGCTGACTATTTACGGCTGAGCTCAAGTACAGCCTGATCAATTGACTAAAAGCTACTCAATTAAATGCGCGCTTACTTGCAATTAATTGCTAGTCAATTTAAAGTTGAGAATTAGTTTGATTACAAGCTAAATATGGAGTGAAAATCTTTAAGTGGGCCAAGTTGAAAAAAACAGTTTAAATTTGATGAGTTTCTACCTTACTTAAGATTAAATGAAATGCATTTAACATTGCTATATGAACTTGATGCTAAAATAAATTCACAATATGCATAAATATTTATGCTGGAAATAAACAAACATTTAAATGACTAAGCAACTTGAACTCAAATTAACATATTTAGCCATGTTAACATGAACTGAAGTGAAAGGCGACAGACAGCGTAAATTAATGCTTGTGGAATTATATTTATTTATCTTACACAAATTGCATATATTAAAAGAGAATTGCATAATTTTCTAATCAAAAAGAAATACATTTTGAAATGTGAAACAAAGTTAAAAAAAAAAACAGTGCAACGCATATAAAAAATACAAACAAATAAAGCTAGATGCGAAAGTTTACAATTTGGGGCAAGTTGCAAGTGGCAGGCAGGCAGCGAGCAAACATCCAATAACAGTTTCAGTTGCATGTTTTTGTCGAATTAAAATTTGCAACGTGGCACGTTCGCAGTTTTGCCGCCAAAGTTTGCCGCTGATCCTGCCACAAGCACAGGCCGCAAGCACACACACACAGACAGAGGGAATCTGCAGCAAGTGCCCCACACTCCTATTTTTCTCCTTCTCTTTCTCTCTACTCGAACAAGAACTTCTTGCCCCGCTTAGTTATTCATGTACATTTGTATCCTGCGCATAAAATGCGGCTGCGGCTGCTGTGCGGAAAGGCAGCAGACAAATAGTAATGAAACTCTTCTCCCAGCCCAGGACACTACTTCTTCTTCTTCTTCTTCAGCTCTATTCGACTCGCTTCTCCATTGTGTGTGTGTGTGGCAGCCACGCTGCGAGCAGGCAGCAGCAACATTTCGACATAATGTAAACTAATTAAAATTCAAAAGCCATAAACAGATTTTGCCAATAAAACTTTGCTAGCTAAATATTTTTTGCACAAACACACACAAACACACACAAAGTGGGGAGGGGAAAACAAAGAAAACTTCAGACAAATACAAGTGCGAGAGGATTTTTGGGAATCAAGTTTTTCCGTTGAGAGCCTCGGGGCGAGCAACTCAAGTTAAAGACAAACTCTCAACTCTTAAAGCATTTCGCTTGTTGTATTCCTCTTGTTATTGTTATTGTGCATTGTGTTAGTTGCAGCTATAGAAATATATATGTGTATATATATAAGATATGGTATATGGCGAGATATGTGTATGCATGTGTGTTTAAGATGCGCTCTCGAGTCGAGTGCAGGAAGTGAAACGTAGGAAGTGTGGCCAACAACATTTTATACTCGAGCGCATAATATTCATATGCAGGCCATAAAAAACTTTGGCAGCTCAACGAGAGAGATCTCTTCCTATTCCTCTTTCTCATTCTCTTACTCTCCACTACCATCTTTAACGGCTCCTTCAACTTATTCGTCCTATCTGTCTGCTCATACTCCATACATAACCAAGCAACTACCGCAATGCTTCTTGCCAAGCGATTGCTACAATGGGCAAATTTAGATTTTTTTTTTTATAAATATTAGAATTCTTTAAAAAAGAGGTTAGACTTATTTTGAAATGGAGAACATTTTATTAAATGAAAAATAATAGTTCAGAAATTTTAATTCATCGAAATGTAGTTTTCGCAATTTGCAAATGTCAAAAATATTAAAATATTCTAAAGATTCAATATGTAATTAAATGATTCTTTATACATATTTGATTTAAATACATAAATGAAATTGAAAGCTTTGATTCAATAAACAAAAGTTCCAGATTATTTTTAATATAAATTGTGAATTTTACTTTATAATTTATTATATAAACAGAACTTTCAAACCATTTTTAAAGGAAAACATTTTACTTAAATGCAAATACAAGTTGCAAACTTTGATTTGTTAAAATGAAATATCAAATTATTTATTATAAATATTTTCAATTTTATTTTGTAATTTATTTTGTCAAGAGAGATATCAAACAATTTTTAGTGGCAATATTCCTTTTTTTAATTTAGTTCATATTTTTTATGTTACAATAGCTCTTTGTCTTTAGAAATCTTTAAGAATTTTGATATTCCCAAACATATCTTATCTGTGTCCATTGTGTCATATTGCCATAGTCGATTCTTAGACAGACATTTGTGCAATATACGAGTTCGGTTTGGTTCGGTTTTGAGTTTGGGTTGGGTTTTGGTTTCTTTTTTTTTTGAGTCGCAGTCTGAGTCGTGTTGAGTTTGTGTGTTGGGGTTTTGTGTTTGCTGCTGAACAATTGAAGTTCGTCGGGGCAAATATAAAAAATGAGCGAGAGAGAGAGATATGTAGAGAGATAGATGTTGTTATTGTTGCCGCCGCTGCTGCTGTTGCAACGCCTCCATTTGCCAGCAAAGTTGCAACGTGAGTGGAGAGAGAGCGAACGAGAGAGAGAGAGAGAGCAGCAATGGCAGCAGCTTAACTTAACTTTGCTTTTACTGCGATAAAATGAAAATTGCACACGCGCCATAAATAAGGATTCTCACAAGGATAATTTATAAAACTTTGCTCACAACGTTTTACTTATGAGCAGCAGGCGACGCCAGACAAACACACCCTGCCACTGCCACAACCACTATTTGCCCCAGCCCCACTTTATGCAGTTACCTTTGGAGGGGGCAAGTGATGCACCTCAGTATTTCGCTCCCAGGTGAGTGTGAGAGAGTGTGAGAGTCAAGTTTGTAAATTGCGCTAGTGTTGAGACTATGACGTATGTAGGCACACACTCAGAACACACACACACACACACACACACTCAACTATAGAAAGCAGCCTATCTAATGGGACTGCCACTGACCACCACCCTTCTTTCCTCCTCTCTTCACTTTGCTCCCTGGACAGCAGTCGAAATTGTAATCGATGTGCGAAATAAACAAAAGCGGACATAATTATCGAGTTATCGCGCGGCGACTGGCTGCTGCGGGTGTGGCATGTGGCATGCCCCCAAAAACACACACACACACACACACAACTGAGTTGGGGGCACACACAGAATGGAAGAGAATGTATGACCCTGGCTGTTGCTGTTGCTGTGTTGCTAAGCCCGCACCGAAAATGTTCGCAAATGGCAACGCATCGATATTTATGATGTCATGGATTTTATTGTTGCCTGCTGCAAAATATTCATATGCGTTGCGTTGCTGCTGCGTTGCAGAGAAGCCATCTAGTACGGCTTGCCACTCTCTCTCTCTCTCTTCTTCTCTCGCTTGTGGAGCACAGAGCCCAGAGTCCGGCACGGAAACAGTAAAACGACCATCAGCCATACAGGATGTAAATTTTGCAGCCAAACGAGACGCACAAGGATGTGAGTGGGGGGCAAATGGGGAGTGGGAGTGGAAGTGGAAGTGGGAGGCGGAGAATGAATGTCGTCGTCGTTATTGACGCTGGCGATAAGGAGGTGCTCTGAACTGGCAACTGAGGCAGCGATTGTCCAGTTACCCAAACCCCATGCCAAAATAAAAGAGTATTCTAGTGGAGTCAAATTTCGCAGCAGGTTCAGGAGCACAGTGGCTGATGCCACAGATGCTCTAGGTCACAGTGCAATAAAATGTTGCCAATATTATTTCGCTGCTGTGTTGTGTTGTGTGTTCTATTGCTGTGTGTTCTTTTTTTTTTTTTGTTTTGGTTTGCTGCCTATTGCCAAGTTTGATGCGAGAGAGAACTGGGCCCGCAGAACGTGGCCCCGGATCGGAGGCACAGCATCAGTTAAGAGCGCTGGCTCTGCACGGAAGTTGCACATATGCCTCAATTGAGAAGGGGACGAGGAGGAGGAGGAGGGAAGGCTTGGGTCGCGGACTGTTATGCGGGCTTTGGGGTCGTTTGGGGTGTCGGGTTTTGCTTGCTGCGCCGCCACCGACACTTGAGTTATGCGCATAGATTGAAAATTGTCGATAACCGAAAAAAGAATCGCACGAACTGCAGCAACAAACAACAAGCAACAACAACAACAACAAGCAACAACAACTCGCGGCAGTTTGCAATTGTTGTTTGGCTTGCCAGGGAAATATTGTCTGCATTTTTTTTCTCTTCTGTTTTTTTTTTTTGTTTAAGGGGGGCGTGTCCCCACGAAGCTTGAGCGCGTGATACAACACGCCATTATAAAGTTATTAAAAGACACAAAAAACACAAGGCGAACAAAAAAAAACCAAAAACAGGTTGGGAGTCTGTGGAAATTGCGGCCCGAGGATATTGAGTAGAGTTTGCTGTTGAGATGGTTATGAGACAGTTTTGTAGGCGCTTCAAATGCATTTAAAAGTAGCTCTTTAGTTAATCGAAATTGCTGTGAAGGAGCTGTGAAGTAGCTAGCTTTACGATGAAGAGGTTAAATAGTTAATGAGCAATAAGTTTCGAAGTATAAAAGTGCAGCTTATTAATGATGTTTATTTACTGGGCATCTAAATGTAGAAATTGTTAAAAATTCAAATAATAAATGATTAGATTATGCAGAATTATCAAATTATATTTATTCATTATTTATCGGAAAATATTTAAAGCTTCTGCTGAGAGAATTGAGAAGTTAAGAGCCATAAATTTCTCAGAAAAAGAGAATAAGCAATTCAGTTAATACTTATATCGAATTAAAATGATATATGTAGAAATTATGAAAAATATTGTAATAAATGAACTTGCCAATAATAAACTTTATTTTTAATATGTTCAGCTTATACAAAACTATCTAATTATATTTCTCCATCTCTTTTGCAATCTGCCGTTCTCTATTTATCGAGCAATATTTAAAGCTTCTGCTGACAGTCAAAATGTGCAACAAAAAGCGTTGGCAACAATGCAGAAATTGTTTATGAGATTAAGCTCATAAACTGCGAAAATGTATTTTAATTGAAGTGCAGCTTTGGGACTTAATAATACATTTTTCAGTTTCAGTTTTTCACCATTTTATTTTTTCGTTTTGTTTTTGTTTTCCATGAAAGAGGCTTTGCTATGGTCGCTCTCGCAATTGTTGTTGTTGTTGCTGGCTGTTGCTGATAGTAAATTGACAATATCGCTATATGAAAACAGTGAAATGTAGACAAAATGAACAGCATTCTGTGTTGGCAACAATGGCGTTGATTGTTTGAACTTTGCTGGCGTTGCGATGCAATTTTTCCCTTACGCTTTTTTGCTCTCTTTTTTTCCTGCTGCTGCTGCCAATAAATTGGCAATAAGCATAAATCGTTGAAGATTTATGGCACGCAATGTATATAAAATAAATTAGTTTTTCATTTTTTCGCTTTTTTTGCAAAAATAAAATGACTGTAATTAAGTGCTTTCATAGACAAAGTTCAGCTGTGGGAAATTATGAAAATGATATTGATAAGAGCTAATAAAGTAATGACAATTTCAAAATAAAGAATTGCTCTAGTTTCGAGTATCATAGATGAAAGCACATTCGGTGAGCTGTGCCTAATTTGTCCAGCTCAACTTGATTTGTTGCCAGCGGATGTGGCACTCAAGATGCAACGGAAGTGTCTGTGCGACATCGCACTAATTGCCACTCACTCTTGCCACTTGCCACTTGCCGCAACCACCAGCACAAAAAGTGGGCGGAGTTTGGTGGCTAAACTCATAAATACGACATGTTTGCATGCATTTTCAATGAGAATTTGTCTGTGACACCAAAAATACATTTAATTTGTATGAATCCATCAGCAGTGACTTTGTCTTGAATATGACAAAAAAAAAAAGGGACTGCAAACCAGACAGCGACGCGACAAGTGAAAATGAAGGGAAGTAAAGTTTGTGGCTCAGTCCATTTTGCTTTCATATGCACAGTGGCTCATTCAGTTGGCAGTTTTCATGGCTTTGTTGAGAATTACCATCAAGTTGACAGTTCTATGGCGCGTTGACAGTTCACACACACACACTTTGCTTTGCACACACTCCTTGTACATATGCAAATATGTCGCCAACTCGCTGGACTCATTCTTGTGGAAAATGTGTCGTGTGAAGAGCCCGCAGAACGGAAGGAAGGAACTGGGCGAAACGATACCCAAAGCAAAGCCAAAGCAAAAACTGAACAAAACGAAGCGATGCGATGCGAACTGAAATGAAATGAGGAATGTGTTTGCACAGTGCACGAAGAAAAAAAAAACAACACATACACAGTGGAAATGTCTGTGACAAGAAAGACAACAGAACGCGAGTGCAAAAAAAATGAAGAGGAAACTTTTCGCACACTGGCCAAAAACTTGAAAATGCAAATAAATGTAAGTTGGCCATTTTCATTTTTATTTCCATTTCCACTTCGTTGTCACGAATTCGTCACGTGAAGTAACCACTCCAGTCTCCCATCCCTCCATCCCTCCACCCCTCCATTTATGTATATGGCGGCGTTGTCTCGCCCCGACTGCCATTCAAAACTATTTTGGTCGTTGGCATTTAAAGTGTCACATTTATATGGCATTTTTATGCGGTCCTAAGAGTATGACTAGCCACCGCACTCCACCCCCCTCTGCTGCTGTGGTATGTGTGAATTTTCCTGCGCCTTGCGCCCTGTGCCCTGTGCCTCGTCTGGCATTTTAAAAACGAGTCATCTCTCGACACAATGGCCACGTATAAAAGTCACTCACGTGTTAAAATACAACGACACTTGAATGGGTTGACTTGCCACACTCATTGTCGCATCGGATGAGTGCAGCTGACAGCTGTGGTGATTAGACGTTCAACTCGACTCCCGTTTGCCCCCTTTGGACCAGCCAACATGCAACATGATTAGAGCGGGGATCCTCCAACTTTAGGTGGCAGCTAAAGAAAGTAATTTAAAAAAACGTCTCTTAGGTAACTGATATGATAGAAAAGAAATTGTACAACTAGTTGGTCATGTAAGAAATTATTTAAAAAGATAAAAAAGATTTTAAATGCGTTCTTAATTATCAAAAATGATTTATGAGTTATATAAAATAAATTTAAAGAAAATAGGATTCGTAAATAAATAATTTTTAATAAGCACTTATGATATAATCAAATGTGAAACAGGATTTTTCAACTAAGAAATCTTTTAAAATGATGTAACGAATTATTTTAAAACAAATCTTTGGTAAATCAAATGATAAAAAAAATTTATAAGAGAAATTTTTTAATATCAACGATTTTTAGTAAAAGATGTCAAGAATTTTAAAACCTCTCATATATACGAGAAATGATTTATAAATTAAAATAAATGATAGAAAATTAATAGATACTTTAAGCAATTAAATATACTTATAAATTTGTATATTTTTTCTTTACGTATTCCTAAACATAATTATAAAATTTTCAACTTTTTAAATAACTTTTCCCACAAATTCCTTATCCAATCAAATAAATTATCTCTAGAGATTATTTGAAGTTTCCCAATCTTAAGATCTCTTAATCTCTGGAGATGTAGTGCACAT
Organism: Drosophila niveifrons; assembly: GCA_035046325.1. Taxonomy (NCBI): domain Eukaryota; kingdom Metazoa; phylum Arthropoda; class Insecta; order Diptera; family Drosophilidae; genus Drosophila; species Drosophila niveifrons. Next base: position 9,411,553 of record JAWNOC010000046.1, on the reverse strand, counting down.
CCTCTGAAATTTCATTGAATGGTATAATGGGCTAATTGTCAGGCCATTGTCAAGGCATTGCAGCTCCAATTACAAGCATTGACATTGTTCAACACATATGCCAATGCAACGAAAAGAAAAATGGAAAATTAAAAACATATATCTAACTATGGGAATATCTTGTGTCCTTGTCATGCCAGCAGTAAAACATGGCGTACGTTTTTCTCCCATTTTCCGATCTTTTTTCTGTTGTTTCTCAAGTGGTCGCGCACAAATGTCGCTATTTTTGGCCTTCAACCACTTCAAGTTCGAAGTTCTTGTAACTTTGCTGAAACTGCAGCGAATGCTGCGCTAACTAGCGCATATGTGCACATTTCCCTCACACACACACACACACACACTTCGATACACACTCAGAGTTACACGTAGATATACTCTAAGTACCCTTGCGCCAGTTACAACATGTTCCAATCATAAATCATAATTCAATATGGAGTACAACTCCCCCAAAGTAAGAGAGAGAGAAGCGACTGTTGGGGGAGAGTTTAACATGAATTCAATGGGACAGCAGCAGCAGCAGCAGGCATTATCCATGGGCCAAGTAATGTTGTACTACTCATACAATGAAATATGCATTAAAATTGCATACCAATTGGCAGGCCGTAAAGTAGAACCCGATCACACACACACATACACACACATACACACACACACGCAGCCATGTCGAATTACAATTTTTCGTGGAAATTAGATGATGTTCTGTGGGTCTGAGAGCAGAGTTGTGTTTTTAGGGGCTGCCACAAGTTCTACTTGCAACGGCATCTGTATTTATAATTTGATTTTTGAATGTCTAAGCGCCACGGTTCGTCGCTTTAAGAGTTGCCAACGTCATGTCGTACATTAACTAGACTTAGTTGAGTGCTAATTGCATAAATCACATGAGGATTTCAGTCGTCTGGCTGCGTCTCCTCTCCTCTCTTCACTTCACATACTTTGCAAGTTTTTGGCTTGTGTGTGTGCGATTAAACACACAAAATACACACTGGCTAAGACTCTAAGTCCACTTGGCCACAAAACAACTGAAAAGATGCTTCAGACATGTGCCACTAAAGTATCTAGTGGATGTTGCATGTAGCATATCTTTGGCCTTTTTGCTGAGTAACCGCAACAACACCTGGCAAACAATTGAGCCAAAAAACTAGAAAGAGTCCAAGAGCCTATGTGGATTAGAGCAGCCGAGTTACGTAGCCAAAAATTGTTGTGCTGCCGATAGTTCGATGACATTGCCTCAGAACAAGATGAGACAAGTACAGCAACAGCAACAGCAACATCAGCAGAGACAACGACAACGACAACAGCAATGACTACGACAACAACGACAGGGAACAACATCATCAAGCTGCGAGTCTGAGCCTGAGAAACTTGCCACCGCCACCGCTAAAGTGCCACAAAAGACCCGCATCCGCAGCGCAGCGCAACGCTGCGGCAACAACAACTACAACGAACGTGCAACAGCAATGCTTGTTTAAGATTTAAAAGTAAAAATAGCTCCTTATTCATCTTCGATACACGAAGAAGGCAGCTGAGGATGCGGATGCGTTGTCTGTTCTCCCCTCCTCCTTCCCCTTCCCCTTCCCCCTCATGATGTCTGCTGTTGCGCTGGGACCTGAAGTCAATGGCTGCCTCAAGTCGCATGTTGCGCCGCATGTTGCTTTATTTGCATATGTGCGAGGGAGGTGCTAGGCGACCAAGGGGGCGGGGCATAGCGCCTCGTTGCCGCCAGCATAAAACGCAATCCTGTCGCGAGCAGTGGCAATGACAATAAGGGGCAGCAATAGGCAAATACAGCGAAATTCAACAGAAAATCGCGAGCGTTTCTCACGCGATTTGCTAGCGTCTTAAACAGCTGCTATACTTTGTGTTTAAAATATGAGCTTCAAAAAAAATTATATTTTCTCCATCGAGCAGAAACATTAGAAAATAAAGTGGAGTGTATAATTTTCATTTTCCAATATTACAATTATTATTTTTATTTATTTTTTCAACTCACTTTACTCGCAGCCTCCCTTGAGCATTTCTATTGATTTTATTATACGCTTCTTCGACTATTCTTCGTTATGTACTCTGTATTTTGTTGATTGTGTGTGTGTTCATGTATTGCTTCATTCTGTTGTTTGTCTTCTGCCCTCTTTTATCTGCAGTTCGACTCTGGCGAAAGATTCGCTTTTGAGATATGCCCACAATAAAACACACAAATAAAACTGGCGAAACCTGCAGCAACTACGTCTCACATTTTGCTAAAGCGGTGGGGAAACAAGGGGCAAGGGGTTCTTCCCTTTTACCTCAGCCATGTCTCAGCTACTCGACTGCGTTTTCTTTAGCGCTTGGTCCAAAAGCTGGCGGCAAACCTTTTGTTTATTTTATTATCGTTGGCTATTTGGCTGCTGCTGCTGTTGCTGTTGCTGTTGCTGCGGCTCCTGCAACTCCTTTTGTATATGGAGTGTGGCGAAAACGCTTAAAACGAAATTTATTTAGTCGGCCCAACAACAGCAACGGCAACAGCCACAGCAAATGGCAACAACAAGAGTTCAACAGAGATTCGCAATGCGACAAAAATGCGACTATAAATAAACAAAACGAAAAACGACGCAAAAGCAAAAAAAAAAAACAAAAAAAGCGGAGCAAAAACTAAAAATAAATAGACGCAATGGTGGAAAATGTTGGCTAAAATTAAATTTAATTTATATATTGCAGGCACCGAAAATTTTAATTCAAAAATTGTGCGCGAAAAATGCGGCTTAAAATAGCCGCCAAATCAGCTGCCAAATCCAATTTTATGATGGTGCGCCCCGACATTTGCATAAATGTGTGTGCCGCAGTCTATCTGTATGTTTGTGCAACAGGGACAACAACAGCAGCAGCAGCAGCATGAGCAGCAGCAGCAAACGGCGCAGCATGTGGCAGCCTTGTTGTTGATGTTGCCTCTGTTTGACTTGGGGCTAAGCAGGGTTAAGAGCGCACCGTGTGGCAAGGGCACAAAGGGAGGGGGAACGTTGCATGTTCGCCGTGTTTTGCAATTCTCTTGCATCGCATCGCATTGCGTTGCATGCAAGCAAACAGCACGCGAAGACAGATTAGAAATCCACGCGAGGCGGCGGCCCACTGCGTTTTCTACTCGTAGAACTGAGTCGCCTGGAACTTCATCTGGTTGTGGTTGTGGATGTCGATGTGGGTTGGAGGTTGGGGGCATTGCAAATGGCTCTGGGACTGGGCTGTTATCATTGCAAACACAGCGGGGAAACTGTTGAGCAACAGCAGCCGCAGCAGCCAGAATCGAAATCAAAACTACAATTGAATGTTGAGCGAAATAGACAATGATGTTGTACTCACAGATCTGTTGAGGCAGCAATATAATACTACTTTAAAGTTGCGAGCAAAGTAAGCTTCAACTTTTCATTTAAAGTGTTTCTCTAATGAAATTTCTTTAATGCTGTCAGCGTCAAGCGTTGCATGCGAATGATTTCAGACTTGCATAAAAAAGTTCTACCTTGGAGTTGTGAATTATATTTGCGCGAGCCGCAATGAAAGGAATGAAACTCTTGCAACTTGCAACTTACAACTCTCTCTTCCAACAACAATGCAAAACATTTGCCTCAAGGAGCGGCCCCTCAACAATTGTTGTCTCTGTGTATTTCTTAAGCATTTCTTTCCCTATCCTTTCCGCTCTCGGTTGTGGAAATTTGCATATGCTGCCTGTCGACGGCAAAAGCGAAATAGTTCTTAACAATTTTCTTTGCAACTGTCGGCTGTTTCCATTTGCCAACTAAACAACAAAGAAATACGAGGCGAGAGTTGAGCCATGGCCAAGCAACAAATACACAAATACACAGACTCAATTCTTTAATTTTCTAAACGATTTTCTATTTATGGCTGTGTATGCAGTCTCAAGCTCTTCAATTATGCTCGAGTTTGGTTTTAGCCTTAGCCAGCTAAGGTAAGGATGCAACAACAACAGCAACAAGATCTCCCTTGGGGCATTTCGCTTGTTAGCTGCGAAATTGCAATAATGTTAATTTTTCTGCAACTATTTGAACGTTGGCTTCAGACTCCTTCTTGCTTGGGTTTCTCGATTCCTCGTCAGCATCGTCGCCGAAAAGGGTTTAATTTCATTTCATGGCATTGCCCCAAGTACGTGTAAGTGTGTGTTTATGCTCAGCAGCTGCCCCAGCGAGGCAATGGGCGGGGGGGCGAGACGCAGTAAATAGAAGGTAGAGAGATGGAGATGGAGTTGGAGTCGAGTTGCCTTTGTCGTTGCTCTTGCTGTTGCCGTTCGCAGTTGCCTGTTATCTGCGAAACTCCATTAGAAAGGCAACGCCGCGGCACGCAGGAAGCAAATGGCAATGGCGCGCTCCCAGCTCTCGAAGCTCTCGAACTCCATTGCTGCAACGAAACGGAGGCACAAAGGCCGAAGGAAGGCGCAAAAAACGACGACGCTTAACGACTTTAAAGAAAAATTAAAAACATCCCAAAAGGAATACATCTTCGCCCTGCCGCATACATCGCATCGCATCGGCATCGGCATCGCATTGGCATCGTTCAACGGCAAACTGGAACCTCGAACCTGGAACCTGGAGTCTTGAGTATCTCTCTCCTCTGTCAGCGGCAGTTGTTGCATGTTGTCCATCCGTCTGTCTCACTGTCTCAGTGTCTGTCTTTTCCGTCCAGCTCAACATTGTTAGTGGCTCTCGAATTTATTTTAACGAACTAGTTTGGTCACTTCATACAACATCTTTTTTTCTTCTTCAGATTTTTCTCCTCCTGTTGTTTGCGAACTTCTTTTTTTTTGCTTTTTGCGTTGTGCTCGACTGCATTTGCTGCGGGTTATAAAATATATTCGCCTTATATAAATAAATAAATTGGTAAATGGCGTTTCATTTGGAGCTGGAGCTGCATGTGTTCTTTAGCTTTTTTCTCCTTCCTCCCGTTTCGTGTCTTTGCGTCTTTGGCATTGCCATTCCACACAACCAGACACAGACTTGTCGTCTGTTTCGATGTTGATGCGATGATAAATGCGGCAAAAACCTGTCGCCGTTTTGCCGACCGACTACCAGCAAATTGAATTTATTTGCTCACAAAACATTGCCATAAGAGATGGAGATGGAGCACAAAACAAAAACAAAACGAGAACGAGTTGACTTTTTTTTTTCTTAATGGCTTACAGCAGTTTGTGCGATTGCGAGAGCTATGTGAGGAATTTTGGACAAGCTGCAAACTTGAAGTCGAAGATTGAGAAATCACATGATGAAATCTAAGCAAGAAAATGATATTCAAAAGCTTTAAATATATCTACCCAAGTCTAACATTAATTCATCATTAGCTAAACACAACTGACGTCATTATCCCAGCAACAGTCGTGAATAAATCGACTTTACTCATCGTTTTATGTATATCTGGGCAGGGGGGAAATATTGCAGAACGCACCCAAAAAAAAGACATGAGATAAACGAAACGGAACCACTTTTCGCAGCTGGCGCGCCCTTTTTATTTAGGTTTTTTGTTGTGTATGTTTTTTTTTTGGTGGTTGGCGCATTATGAGCAACAACAGCAGTGGCAGCAACTGGAAGAAAAGAAAAGAAATGAAAAGCAACGAAAAGAAGAAAAGAAAAGAAATCGCGGAGCAAAATGCTTAACGAGCACGAAGCACTTGCAAAAATGTTGCAAGCAAAACGAACGACTGAACGAACACAGCGCAAAAGAATTATTTACTTCAAATTCCGAGTGCAACATAGAATTCGTGCAGCGGCAACATGTTACCCGAAAAGCGATGCATATAGGAAAAATACAACAACGAAACGAAAAAAAAAAACAGGAGAAAAAAAAGAGCTAAAACGCCGATAAAAGCAACGATGGCAGTTCAGCTTCGTTTGCTGCCCAGGCGGCCATGTTGCTGATTGCGGCAGCAACAACGGCAACGGCAACTCATTGCGAATGCAACAACTGCGCGCCTTTCTCAAGACTTGGACAACGTTTGGGGCAGCATCATTACTTCCATTCAAGCTGTTTGGCTTGGCGTGTACATAAAAAAAAACAACTGCTGCATGCTGTTGTTGCTGTTGTTGCTGCCACAACCATTTTGGACAAAAGCAACTGGGCATTGGGTTGCATGCGACTGCTGCTGCAGCTTCCAACAAGCCACTGCCAAATAAAGCAAACGCATTGCAAATTCCTCGTCGTCGTTGTCGTTGTCGTTGCTGCTGTTGACTTTTTGCAGCGTTTTTTAATGATTTAAAATTCCATTTTAAGAATTTTATACTTAATGATGTGTTTTGCGTTGTATAGCATCGTTGCTTCTCTCTCTCTTTCTCTGTCTTTCTCTGCTGTCCTGCTGCTGTCCTGCCAATGGCGACTTGCGACGTCGCGACGTCTTCGCTTTTGATCTAAACGCTGCGTGCTTTTCGTAAATTGCTTTTCGTTGTCGTCGTCATCGTCGTCGTTGTCCCAGGACGGAATCGGCGACGGGTTTTTGGGCCGTCTCAGCTCAACTCGACTCAACTCGACTGGACTGCGTTACCTTTTGTGGAAGCCGCATGAAATGTGTGCGACTTGTCTTCTTGTGTTTTTTTTTTGCTCATCGGTGTTTTTTTTTTTTGTCCTGACTGAAATTAAAACGAGCCCAAGTGCAATGCAATTGCCCCCCTTGTGCGTGGCATGAAATCGCTGCAACCAAAATATTTGCCACACACACAAAAGCAAAAAAGTAGCACACGTGATTTATGATCATCCCATTTTTGGTTGGGCTCGGCAAAAACACGGCTGTAAATCAACTGGGCTAAACTGAATGTGGCAAGTTGCAACAGTTGCAACAACGACTGCCACTACCGTTCTTCTCTAAATTTCATATTCCATTGACGCATGCAAATTTCACGCCTGCCACCCGCAGCGATGAGATACCTGTGTCCTCTGTCTCCTCTGACTGCTGTGCGAATTTTCCCTTACGAATTTCCCGCCAAGTGCGTGCAGAAATATGAATTTTCATAATTTCTGCAAACGTTTGCGGTTTCCGCCTGCAAATTGTTGTCGCAGTGTTTTGTTTCTATCACTATCTATGACTATGTGACCCCTCATAAAACAGCTGCAGATACTTTTTGTCTCTTTGATACATTTTCATAACAATTGTCGTCGTCGCACCGACAAAACAGTTGGCAGCGTTTTGTGTTTTAGTTTGAGTTGTGTTCTTTTTTTTAGAGCAATTCCATGTTTTTTTTTGTTTTTTTTGTTTTATCGTGTGTCGCTCTGTTTAGAAAGTGCGTTACATGGCCCGAAAATTTTTAATCCACCGTTGAACGTTGTCTGATTTATGGTCCAACTGCAATTTTGGTCATTTAGAAAGTTGCCAGCACAATTTACGGGGCTAAAAATTGAGCCCTACATAAAGTGCTGCTGCGATCAGTCTGATGGAAGTTGCAAGTGCCGCTGCACGAGTTCAAAAGTTAGAAGAGAAAATATATTGAAATATTTTTAAAAGTAGAACATTATAAAATAGATTTCTGAAAACTAAAACCAATTAGAAAAATAACAAGAAAATGTTAAAAAGTGATTGATAATTGAAACTAAAATCAGAAATAATATATTAAACATACGGACACAAATATTTTGAAAAGCAGAGAATTATAAAGTAGATTTCGGAAAATAAAAAGTAAGTAGAAAAACAAGAAGTGATTATGATTCAAACTAAAATCTAAAATATATATTTTATTTCTTTATTTCTTAAAATTTCCAAACTTTAATTAAAGTCAAGTGTGTGCATCAAATTCGTTTTAAAGTTCAGCCCACGTTTGCTTACTGTGTCACCTTTTGTGCTTGTGTCTGACCTTTCTGGTAATGGCAAAAAGGACCTGAAGTCCATTTTATGTCTGTTGTTGGCCTGTTGGCGCTGGCATAAAAATTCAATTATCACTTAATAACAGCAGCAAATGAAAATTGCGTGTGGCGCACAGTTGCCGCAGTTGCAGAGTTGCAGTTGCAGTTGCACAGTTGCACACTTGCTTGGCCTACTGTTGTTGCATGCGGAATGGACAAGCATACGGACAATCAACGAGCGAAACATTTTTGCACTTTGCGTTATTAACAAAAAGGTCGTTAAAGCATTTTTAAGTTACTTTATGCGACGCATTTTAATTATTTCATTTTACTCAATTATGCCGCAGAAAAATTATGAAGAGCTGCTTGGGCAGCGGGAAAATTAAAAATCAACCCATTAAATGTTGCAACTCATCAGATTAATTTGTCAGACCGTTGAAGTTTTCTTTGGCTCTTCGATTGTTGAAAAGAGAATATTCTTGATTTAAATTTCGATTTGTGAAATTCCATATTTTTATTTGCAATATAAAGTATAAGTAAATTTAATTCTAAGTATTTACTGTTAAGTTTTGTTTTCTGAAATTCATTCAATACTTATTTAAAATTTCTTTTTTGCTTTCAGGTAAGTGTCTTATTATCAAGAACTTCTCCAACTCAACTCCATCCAATACATTGACAAAGTAAGCGAATGCAGCTTAAAGTGAGTAAATAAATAAAAATACAACGTTTTAAAAGCAACCACCCAGAGTCTCCACACATCGATGGTATAAATAAACCATTCAAGACTCTCAGCTCCAACTCCAACTCCTCCAAATCGAGGCAAAAGAAAAACCATTTTCCAGATTAGCTGCAAATGTGAAACAAAAATTGGAAAATTACTCATGCGTATTTTTTTCTGCTAAGGCTTTAGTCTAGCCCGACTCCAACACACACACATGAGGGGATTAGTTTACGTTGTCAAAAGACAGACAGACAGAAGAGAGAAAATTTTTTTGCTTGCCTTGCCACAAGTGGGCGGGGCTAAGGCAGAGAGGCAGATGCAAAGGCAGCAAACTCAACTCAACTCAACGCCCTCATTTAAATTTATTTGCGCAAATTTACTTTCCCATCGCATAAAATCAAATCCAATCAATAAGCATCTTAAATAAATTCATGGCGCCCGCACACACACACTCACACACACACACCCTCTTAGACATGCATCCGTTGAGCCTTCGTTTTCCCCACTCTTTGCAACCACTCAGCTACCTCATTTTTTGTAATGCTAAATAAATTTATTTGCTAATGTAGTTTTTCCCATCTCTCTCTCTCTCTCTCTCTCCCTCTTCAAGTAGAAGAAGTGCAGCATACAAAAAAAAAAGAAACGGGAAGAAAAAAAAAATAGAAACAGCTCCGAAACGAAAAGAGAAATAACGAAACTTGGTACTTGTTAGTTTTATCTGCATATCATTGAGATAAATTTGGTGCCGATCAAATGCCGTGTCTGCTATCTGTAGCACTCACTGTGTGTCTGCCAATGTTGCCCATGTGGCAACAACATAGCGAGAGGGGGGTGTTGGAATGTAGGCGGGGAAGGCGGGCGGCAAGCGTCGCTCGGTTGCCGTGTGGCAAGCAGCCTCAGTGGCAAGCAAAAAAAAATCGTCGGCAGAAAAGCCGCTGATTTGCATACGAAAGTAATTTGATGTCTTGTGAGCAACACACACACACACACACATTCTCACTCTCACACAGTTACTCACAAAAGTAAGCCACCATAACGATACGTCACAAGCAACATTGCTCGAGCTGCTGATAAGCACTGATAAAAAGACAGAGAAACAGCGGCGCAGGCCTTTTAAATTAATATCTCCAAACTAAACTCTGATACTTTAAAGTCTGAAAGATATTTCGCAGAAATCGTTAGCGTGTATTTAATTGCTGGATAGTTTCTGCTGGACAATCCATTTTTAATACGAATCGAGGAAGAATTTTCAATTAACTGTCAGGGCACCCTTCACAATGTTTTTAGGGGCGGGTTTTGCGGAGGCCATGTTCTCTTCTTTTCTGTTCTGTTCGCGACCAATGGCAAAATGGCCGTCAGCAGGCTGGCATATTGAAAATTTTCCAAAAATTTCCACAACGTGGTTGATGAGCGGAGGCGAACACACATAGTTTAATAGTTGTTTGGTCAGTGCATACATATGTAGATTTTCAGCTGACCTGACAGTTTCCAAAAAAAGGGGGGAAATCTAGGGGGGGTTGTTGGGGCACTACGATTTATGGTGCTACCAAATTCCTGGCACTTAATTGTCTGCGTTTAATGAATGAATAAATGCGTTTTTCCTCGCCCACACACACACACACACGCTCTGCAAATTTATCAAGGATTTCCCAAAGAGTTGTGAGTTGCGAGTTGAACCGCTTAACTCGCGATTATTATTAGTTTTTATTGCGCTGGATTTTCAATATTTAATTGAATTTTAATGCAATTCATGGGGCGTACCATAATTTTGTATTTTTGCATTTGCATTGTTTTTTCAAAGTACTTTTTTGTGATTTAATTGCTCGCTCATTTGGAGTTAATCAAAAGGCAGCGCCTGATTATTTTCGCTAAATTAAATTTTAATCATAATTTTAATGGCTCGACGCGCTTTAATTGCCATTCTGCGGCAACATACGAGTATTTGTATTTTATACAAATACCAAAAAGCAGAGTACGAAACGAAACGAAACGAAACGAGGCACGTATTTGTCCTACACATGCAAGCCGTTTAATTAGTTTACACTGCGCTACAAACAAATTTTCTGTGTGTTGCCTGTTTTCGGTATTTTTTTTCAGTCTTTCTTTCTTGTTTTTTTTTTTTTGTGTTTTCCCCAAATGCTGTGCCGACAAACGTTTTATTTCGTTATCTTTTTGCCGCAGGCAGCTGCAAATGCCACGCAAATTAAACATGCTACCTTTTTGCCTTTTGCCGCCTGCCTGCCCCATTGGGGCAAGGACACCCGCTCCTGTTGCCCGCAAATGATTTTTTACCTTTGCCGCTTGACAAACGACACAGCGCTCGCAATTTCTCTTTTTACCATATATTTTTTTGGGTTCTGCTTGGGCTGCTGCTGTTGCTTGGCCATTGCCATCCGGTTATTAAACACCCACTTATTAGCTGCTTTTATTTACATATTCATGCGGCACACTCCCAGCTTAATTGGCAACCTGCCTGCCCGTAAATTTCGACTGGCTTGCAACCTGCACACAAGGAGAAGCAGCAGCAGCAAGTTCTGCTAATCGCATCATAAATATTCAGCATGGTTTTGGTTTTTGATTCAAGTTTTCACACCCTCCGGCAATTCGGGGCATTTAACATATTTTATAAAGAATAGCAGGAAAAAAGTGTTGCATACTTCTCGGCGCACGCATGAACCAAAAGGATTGAGTCTCAAAACGCAATCTCAATTGGTTATGGAAAAAAAAGAGGAGAAAGAAACACTCCCCTCTCTGCCAAAACAGCATCAACACAACAGGCAGTAAATTATTTTTTGTGAAAAGTTTGTTGAACTTGTTCTCATGCCTCTCTGTATGAGTGTGCTGCTCTTGCTCGAAAATTAATTGCTTAATTAGTTACGGGCAAACACTTTGAAATATGGCCGCGCTCAGTTAGAGTTTTTCCGTCGACTTTCAACTGGTCATAATTGCTCTATTAAATGGGGCTTACTTTTTAAATTCTTCCTCTTTTTTCGGTTTTTGGCTGCCCGTTTTCTGTATTATTGTAAATGCAACCGCTTGCGCTAATGGCCATAGACAGACAGCGGGAGAAGGAGGCAACTGTAGAGGGTTAGAGAGCTAGGGTTAGGGTTAGGGTTCATCCTCCATTGAGTTATATGACTTTCGGCTTGGCCATTAGGCATGCAATATTTCTATACATACTCACACACATACACATACACATAGATACAAGCTACAGATACTTATTGCCATTGCAACAAAAACATGTTTTATGTCGTCCTTAATGACCCCCGAGTCGAGTTCGAGCTTCGAGCATCGAGTTGGCGTCGTCGCACTTAATCGCTTTGAATTGCAAAAGCAAATAATGTGCAAAAAAGCATAAGGATAAAGGATAAACCATAGCGTCGCCAACAGCAGCAGCCGCAGCAGCAGCAGCATGTTTGTGCTTGGTCCTGGCGGATCCTTGCTGCCATGCCTTGCGCCGTCTTTTGTCGGCTCGCCACCGCCCTCGATTGGCGACCACTGCAGAATGACGCCATTATTTTGACAAATTTTTTGGCAACGCCAATGTTGTTGTTGCTTGGCTTTTAGCTCAGCTTTTGTTGGTTTTCTTTTCCTTTTTTTTTTTAAATTGCATGCAATAATTCAATTTTATATTTCCGCCAAAAGACCGAGCAAATCTTTATCATTTTTATTGGCGCAAGATTTTGCTCTTTACAAAACTTGCCGAATGTCGAGGGATGGCTGCCATACACAAAGATATGTATTTATTTTGGCAAAGGTCAAATACGATTGGCGTATTTCATGTTGGCAAAGGCAAATATTATAGTTAAATTATTTAAATTGGACACCAATGAGTCATAGATGATTTTCTTACTAATTTGTCAGCAAATCAAATCCGGTTTTTCCGGGTTTTCCGATTATGCCTGTAATCAGGTTTTTAATTTCCACACCTTGCCACCCTTTTGCGGCATATGCTGCTCTGACTGTGAAAATTTATGCAAATTACTTAATAAAATGTCGACAACAACAAACTGCATGAGCTAAATATAATTTCAATAGACCAATATAAACATTTCCTGGTCAACTTCTTTCAGAAGAAGGGGCGGTTTTTTGTTTGTCGGTTGGCCATTTATGGCTTTTTAAGGGCGGCACAGTCACCCCTTTATGTGGACAACAGCCCCCGTTGCGTTGGTGGTTAAATCACTTGTATGACACAGTTTTTTGTGGAAGCTCTATACACAGGAAATGATGGACCGAGTTACACTTGCCTATGCCAATCGACGAGCTGAGCGAGCAGTGGCCACATAAATATCGCATTAACCTGACACGTGAGAAGCAGTGTTAAGGCTGTGAGACAGCAAATAAATTAAAAATGCTAGTACTCTAGTTGCAACCCTCGCATTCGAGACGCTCACGTGCCCCGCCAAGCATTGCTCCTGCGCCTGTTTCTGCTTCTTTCCCTCCCCCATCCACGACTCTAGCTGCTGCTCCCCACCTCTAGTCTGGTCTGCTCTGCTTTCTGTGTGTTGGCTTCTGTGCCGATTTCAGCCGAAAGATAAATAATAAAGCGCTTCCCAGACGCAGTCATATTTGCGGTTGCTTCCCTTTTTCCTTCTCTGCTACTCTCCTTCTGCGATTCTGCGTCGGAGCTGACTTCTTCGCATTTTCGCAATAAAATCGTAATAAAACACATTGGTCACGTAATTTCGTTTGTCTGTGGGATTTTATTGCCATTTTTTCGTGCAATTTTAAATTGTTATAAATGTGACGGCACACAGAAGCCGCAGTTGCAGCCGTGTGTTTGCTCTGCTCTCCCCATCTTCCTCTGCTTATGTATTTATGATGTGGAAAATATCTTGAAAACTGCAGCTCAGGCAAATTCGATGATTATGTTGAATAGGGGGGAGGGGAGCAACAGCAAGTAGAAAGAGAAGGTGGCTCAAAATGTCGTACAGCATATATCATTAGGATTTGCCGCAGGCGGGGGTGTGTAGAGCGGGATGGGGGGCGGAAAGCAGGCAAATGAACAGAAGCACACGCCCTCGTTTGTCGAAGGCAGCAGGCAAAGGGACAACTTTCACTGCCAACACCGCACAGACGACAATTAAGCAACAAAACTTTGATAAATTGCTTCCTTGCTGGCATTTTATGAGTTCACATAAAGAGAGAGAGAGAGACAGGGAAAGAGAGAGAGGTCTGAGCTGAGAGCTTCTTTACACTAATTAAGGGGCTCATGGTTTCCTGCAAATATTTGTTATCTGCTTTTGGGGCTGCCAACCAGACAGGCAGCCAAAGCCAAAGCCATAGCCAACCATTCGCTATCCGCAGAACCAAAATCCAATAGCAAACAAGCAACAAACAGCAGCGGCAACAGAAGGAGGCAGCAATAACAATGAGGCAGCCATGTGGCGCCACACTCGACGATGTTTGCTTCATTGGGCAACTTCGTTATAAAGTGCAAATAGTTGAAATAGTTGCCATTTGTTGTCGTGCACTCATCGAACTCAAGGGCAATTATTTCCCAAAAAAAAAAAAAAAAAAAAATATTAAAATATTTGAAATTGGAAATGCTTGAATTTTGAAGAAATTTCTTTCCTTTTTGTTCAGAAATGCCACAACATTATTATAAGTATTAACGTTGTTTTTCCTGGAGTTCCAATCAAAGTATCAGGCTGCCCTTCACTAGGAGCAAATATTTTGTAGTAAAAAGCAATCCATCATTTATAATAAATAGTTAGTAGACTTTTGGCCATATTGTCTATATTGATTGAATGCACTTGAGGGAAAATAAATTGCTGGTTGGTTTGGTTTGGTTATCGGGAGAGAGAGAGAGAGAGATTGAGGGGTCAGTTATGGTTATGGATAAAACGCAATCTTCAGCAAATTATAGCAATTTTTATGCTTATAGAAAAGCGCATTGCATTCAACTTGCAATTTGCTGCACTCGCTAACCCTAAAGGGTAAAGACGCAATTACTTTTATTATACAAGTCGAGTGGTCTCTGTCTTGGTCTTCACCTTCACATTCACCCCGAAGCAGCCACTTCACTCCGATGCTGTGCAGGTCAATTCCTTTGAGCCCCGACTGATTGATGAGTGTCTAGGCAATTTTATATATATATATATATACAATATATATTGTGTCTGATATTATTATTATAATGCAAAATGTATTATTACAAGTAAATGGCGAAGCTAAAGGAAATTCAGCAACTTTTTATCCGTGGGCGTTACATAAAAGCATCTCCTTCTTTACCTTTTCCCTCTTCTGTCTCTGTCTGTTGAGTTGCGGTTCTCTTTCGCTGGTCGGCACATAAATCGCAATGAGTCAACGACTTGCAGAAACTGTCCACAGTTCTTAACTCATTTCGGCTGAACGAGCGTTGAACGCACAACGCGCGACGTTTATTGGTTCCGTCTGGCCATTTATTTCACTCCTATGATCCGCTGGCGGAAGCCATTAAAGCCACCACCAACATGCGAGCAAGCGAGCGAGCCAGCTACGAGGCTGTAGCACAGTAGGCGACCACTCGGAACCGGCTGCTGCTGCTGTTGTTGCTCTTGCTCTTGCTCTTTACCTGACTTGAGTCGGGTTTTTAAGATAACCAAAAAACCGGTTAGCTACTCGCTGCTGTTGCTGCTGCCATGGCAACCATAAACATGGCAAAGAGCAACAGCAGCAGCAGCAGCAGCCGAGTTTGCAATGGCTTGAGTGGACTTGAAGCAATACATCAGTTGTGCCTCCTCATCCAAGTGGAAGCCGCTGCTGCCGCTGCTGTTGCCCATTTGGCGACCCATTAGACAATCGCGCGCATTTCATCAGCCAACCACTTTGCAACGCGCTGCACGTGGCAGCAACCAACTCACGTAGCCGCAACTCAACTCAACTCAACTCAGCTCAGCGACTGGCTAATCATATGCACAAGTGCCAAAAGCAGCCTTCGCCTGATGAACGAGTAGAACCGGTGCTGAAGTCTCTGTTCTTCGTGTGTGGTCTCTCGCTCTTTGCGATGCGCTGCCAGCGATCGCAGTACCTGGCACAGTCATTAGTTTAATTGCACTGTTTATGAAGCATTTTCATTGACTGCTGCTGCCAACACAATGTAACGCAACGCAAAACACAAAACACAACTTCAACAACTGAACAACAAGTGGCTGCAGCTGCTGCTGCTCCCCATCTCAACTTGAGACGACTCCCTGATTATCATTTAACAATTTTGTTGCTGTTGGTTTTTGCACTTTGCATGTAATGCGCTCATCTTGGCCATGTTATGTGTGTGTTGTTAGTTTTAAATTAAATTAAATTTAACGTCAGTTAATAGAAATCTTCATTAATGCCCCCTGATATATGTAATCGGCTTCAACCGCTGCTGTAGGGCCGGAAAACTGTAGAAGAAACAACATAAATGCGAAGAGAAGCTGAAGCCGCTGTAATTTGTCTTTGAGAAATTAAGAGTATAAGCAGTTGAGTTATTAAAAGCAAGACTTATTAAATTATAGAAAAGTGTTGCTTATCATTCCTGCTATTATTCCATTAAAAAATACTTTTAAAATTCTTTTAAAAGTGTTTACAGAAAATAGACTTTATGGTCATTAACAAAATGCAACCAAGCCTAAATAAATTACAAGCAAGATTAATCATTTCATAAAAGAAATTATGAATTTATTTTTAACTTTTTTAGGTGTTTTAGGACAGTAAAATTAAATCATTTCAAACCTCAACATCATTAACAAATTGCAGTCCAGCTTAAACAAATTACAAACTAGTTTCATTGTTATTAAATAACTTGAATAAAAATATGTAAAAATCATTATAAAATTGCAATCAAGCTTTTGCACATTCTCAGTTAATTAATATAATTTAAAAAGTCAATTGCTTACCTCTGACATTTGTGGATAATTATTTTAATGCTATGGAGAAAATCACACAAAAGTTGTTCACAATATTGTTGAACGCAATTTGGTGGTGGCTTAAATTAAAATAGAAACAAGTCTTTAAGAGTGTTTAAAAATTAATTGTTGCTTTTACGTGGCATAATCTTAATTGCAGTTTTGAGCTTGCAACATTTTCTGCAGCACTTTAGCTTTGAGCCATATCTAAATGGAAATCGCAAGCAAATTGCAGGCGATGTTAACAATCAATTTTTACTGCGAGTCACACACACAACACACACACACAACTTGTGGCCTCCAAAACTCTAAAAACTCCATAGTTCCGGTTGCTCTAACAAGTGCACATATACATAGTAAAATGTTAGAAAGCGAAACAAGAAGAAGAAGAGGGAGAAAAAATGCAGCAAAACATTTAGAAGCAAATAATTTGGGAAACATACTTAAAATCAATTTACTTAATAACTGGGCAATTTGAGTGCGCCACAGCGCGCATTTAATGCGGCTACTTTTGAATATGCCGACGCACTCACTCACACCCGATCTAAGTGTGAGTGTGAGTTTATGAATAAACTAAACATGTTGCATGCCAAGAGAGTCGTCGAGTCGCCTCTTGCCAAGCGTCTCAACGGCCAAGCTCAATTCATTTTGGCATGCGAATAATAATTTCCAGCCAAAGCAGAACAATGGCCGCAAACACCAACAACTACTTGTGTGTATAAATATATGTATGTTGTATGTGCAGAGCACAACAACTGAGCGCGCTTAATAATAGTTGTTCCAACACATACGAGAGCACAGTCTAACCAAAGCAGAGGCCTAGCCGGCGGGTAATCGTTTTACTCACCACCGACCAACGTTCAACGGGCAATTTGAAAAGCGCGCAACAACAACAACGATGGCCAAAACAAATCAACGACAACAGGCAGAAGAAGGCAGAGCAACCTGCTGACCAGTTGCCTGGCTGCAATGCTTTTCCAACTATCCGATTGTCCGACTCTATCCTATGCGCCCCTTCCTGTCTGTCTGCCGCTGCTGCATGCAACGCGTTCAGCTGCAGCTGCGGGTTGCAGGGCCCAAATCATTGCAATCAACTTGAGGCAGCCGCCTTTCGTCGCGCCGCATAATTCGCAGTTCTCTCTTCACCATTCCTTGTTGTTGTTCGAATTTGCAAATATTATTAATACGAGAAACGAGTTTTGTAGAGTTTGCTTATAAATTAAATTAAATTAAATTAAATATGTGCGCGCCTCAATTACATTGCAATTGCATTTTGTGCTCACTCTTCTCCCCTCTCTCTCTGCGAAGAACTCTTAATGTCCTCTTTGCAACTCCGTTTCGTTCTTATTTATGCGCTTAATCTGCAAATTTATTTCCACGCTCTGTTCTCTGCTCTGCTCTGCTCCATCTTAACACATACTCAACGGCCATGAGTTATGGCCGCAATTTCGTAGTCACCCAAACTCTACTTGCCACTTGGCCATGCCCCGCTGTGCAGGATGCAAGTGCCCCAAAAAAGCTTACGGCAACGTTGCAGCACATTATGTTGCAGCTAAGCCTCAACTCTTGGCTGCTTTACGAAGTCAAACGTGAACTTGTCAGAGTTTGTTACCATAATAATATTAAAAATAAACTGATTTCTGATTTCATACTCAAAATAGTGTAAAAATAAATAACTAGTAAAATAAATCAGCATATGAATTCACTAATCAAATTGCTATCAAATATACTTAAGTCTGTTTAATAATCACAAATATTTCATATAGAATTATCGCTGCCATCTATTTCCATTATTTATAGACTTCTCGATCTGTTAAATCTAAAATCAAATTATTCATTTAAATAACTAATTGCACAGAGAAAGAGCAAGAGAGAAGTTTTAGTGAACTTTGCTCTGTGCCATTCATGGCCTGTAAATTGTATTGCCAACTTATTTGTCATGCCATTTAGGTGCTAGCCAGAATTTGTTGTTGTTTCTTATCAGTGTGTGTTTGTGTGTGTGTTGCCGCTTTGGCAGTTAGTTTTCGCAGAGAGCAAAGCTTCTGGTCAGAGTTTGTTTTGTGGCTATTTTATTGCGCACATATATACATATATAGTATTGTATAATACACACACACACACTAGCATAAATATCAAATATACATATATATAAATATATATACTATATGTAGATATTTATGTGTGTGTTGCTGCTGCTGCTGTTGGCTGGCTGCAAAATTTGTGTGCCGAGAGATAAAAGTGCCAGAGCAACTTGTCATAATAAATTAAAGTAAGCGCTGCGTCGCCTTTTTGCCATTTTATTTATGCGCTTTTCATAAAACACAATAGCTTTTGTTTAATAACAGTGAAATTTATTTTTAAATATACAACAGCAGCAGCATCAGCAACAACAACATCAATTATATTTCGCCTTAATGAAGCGCCCGCAGACAAATTTCATGCACTTCGATTATATACCCTACAGTTAAAGAAACTGTAAAGGGTATATGGTAGATGTGAAGAAAAGAAGAGTATTTATAATGTTAACTAACTTCAAAACAAGAGTATTAATAATGTTCACTTAACTAACTTTAACTGCTATTAAAACTTGCAATTCCCATTCAATAAACTTCTTCGACTTCTTCAATGAGTATCTTCACTTCGATCAGTTGCTGCTTAAACATGCATATTTATGTATAATTTTTTGTTATTTTTTTACGCTTTTTATTTTGCAATCTTTGTGCAATTATAAATTTGCATCAATTTATTTTCATTTTAATAATCTGTTAACAATGCAATTTGGATTGCAATTTTCATGCTCGCTCGATTGCATGAGGCAAATGATCAAAGCGAAATCGAATACGAGTACTCTCGAATAAACCGACTGCAATAATGTTTATCAGTCTCGGCGCACTCACATACACACACACTCACACAGTTGAATAAATACTCACACTCAGCAACAAAGCGTTGCAAATAAAGTGCAACAGTGTTTAGAGGCTGCATTGAACGGGGTTGGTTTGAAAACAATGTGCAGCATTCAAATGATTAAAACAGCTCCAAAATGCTGCAGCCACAGCCCAAGCACAGCTCAACTCATACACACACACACACACACACATACATATACAACACACACACTTGCAACAACAACAACAACAACAACTGACCAACGACTGTGTGCGCCACGTTAATCTTTGAAAATCCGAGTGCTGTATGCGGTATTATGCGAAAATTTATCTGATTTAACACCTAATATACAATAACTTAATATGCAGTGTGTTCCAAACGCTTGCACGAGCCTGCAGTCATCCAGCAACAGCAGCCATACCAGAGCTCTCTCTCTCTGCTACACTCCCAATCCCAGCCTCAGAACCGATGCCAGTCTCTAACCTCCTCTTACAACACTTGCTCATGGACAGGGCTCAGTTAGGCTAGGCCAGGCCAACAGGCAACGCACAGTGGTTAGAGTGAATTAAATTACTCATAGAATTTAGTGCTGTGAAAATATTTTATTTGCTGTCATTTTAAGTTTGGCTGTACTAAAGTTCTAACACTGCGTATACGCAATATTTTGAATGTATGCAAATGAAAGGCATAAGTGAGGGATTTAATTATATTTTGGTGTCATAATGAATTGCAAATATGTTACAACTTTCGTTGTCATTAATTTATGAAATAAATACATATATATCTTTTTATTATTATGTGAAATTTAGTATTACTTTTGAAGCAATAAAGATGAGCTAGAGTTGTTCCAAGTATTCTTCAATATTATTCCTCAATTGACTCCACTGTAATGTGGCGTCGTTTTTTAGGGGGCTAGCAACAACAATAGCCACAACAACAACAACGGCAACAACAAGAGCGGCAAACTGCAATGCTCAGCGCACATTTTGCAAGCCCAAAAAAGCTTCAACAACTGCGACTAGCCTTTCATATCCTTCTCTTTCGTACTCTCTCCATTGGACCATTCGTCTTTCTCGCTCGCACACACATTTAGGCACGTTTACAATGTTGATATCCATGTGGCAGTGTGGCAGTGCCTCCTGCGTTCGTTTCGTTTCGTTTCGAATGCTGCGCCTGGTATGCGGCGTTTGGAAAATGTGAATATGAACTGCATAAATCTTCCAGAGGCAACGGCGGCAGTCTTTGCGCCAGTCCTGCTCCCTCGCCCCTCTCCCTCTCTCTTGCCTTGCCATTGGCTTTACGGCTTTTCGGCTTCGGACTCTACACACACACACACACTCTCGCACAAAATTCTAGTCGGACCATTCGAGATATATGGCCATAGGTACTCGCACTCGTATTCGCAAATGCGAATAGAATGTGGCGGCATCAAAGTTCAGCTCACTTACTCACCCGGCGTTGATGGGCGGAAAAGAGAGGGGAAGAGGAAAGGGAACTGCACTTTGCGCCCACCGCTTAGTTCACTGCAGTTTTATGCGTCAATGGGGATGAGGCTATGAGTTTGAGTTTTTTTTTTGGCGGCGGCCTAACACTCATAACTCTGATATTATTATGCATTCATATGGCCATTTTAATCACACACATGTATCTGAGCGGATCGAAATAACGGGAATTGCCGCAACAATAAAGCCAGGTGGGTTGACATCAACCTATCAATAGATACTAAAGGGTTCGGCAGCCAATCTCTGGATGTACTTAAAATAACGTTATGAAATTTGGTGTGTAGTGAAAGCAAAGACAGTTAATTATAATACAATTGAAAAGAACTGCGAAATAATTGTTCGCTCAATAGAAAATACAATTTAATATACACACTTTTGCTTAGCCAGCAAATTTGTTTGAACATCTTGCAGCTGTGTCTGTGTCGCAAAATCTATATAATTTGTAGCGAAACAAATTCCAACTGTGCCGCAGTACACGAGTATATATGTATATATAGGATAGTACATATAGGCAACACTTTGAGGACACCCAATGATTTATTACCCAATTTTACTGCCATGTTTTCTTAATTTCGCATTCGACATTTCCCATACCTTTCTTTTTTTGTGTTGGTGCTGCCTCAGCTGAGGCGCCTCCTTTAGCTGTGCGGCAGCCATGCGTACCAAGACACAGCTAGTACACACATACATACACACAGAGAGAACACCCTGCTGCCCAACCCCTAGCAGAGAGCGTGTACCGTTAGCTGGCGGGTTGTAACTCAACGAAATAAAATAAAACACGCACCAAAGCACATTCATCCCTCGAGAAATATCGCTTATTTGGTCGGTAATAATTCTTGTGCTGTGCCAAGGCCCACCTCCCCCTCCACCCCTCCCACTACCCCACTCTGGCACGTCTTGACAAAACAACAACAACAACAATGGAAGCGAGGGCGAAAAACAATGGCAACAACAATGAAGGAAGGCAGCAAGCAGCCAGCAGCATCTTCGCATCTGCCACGTGCGTGAGCAGCGAGCTGCGAGCTGCCGGCGAAGGCGTGGCACTGAAGCTGAAGCTGGAGCTCATGAATGCCGCAAGGAGAAAGTTTTTGGCGCCCAAAAAAAAAAGGAAGTAGAAGAAGTCGCTGGCAAGACATTGGCCAAACAAGGTGAAGAAGCTGAGCAGCTCAGAATAGGAGAGCGGCTCAGACTCGCATTTTTCGACCGTAGACACTTTTTACGAAATATTTCATCGAAATGTGTCCCTGGTGTAACATTTAATATTAAAGGTGGGCGTTGGGCGGTGGGCAAAAGTGTTCCTTCCTTTCGGCGTTCGGGTGGCGGGTCGCTCGCTTCTTATAAATTAGCTTTACTTTTAAGACATTTTGTTGCGAATAAAGCAGCACCCGGAGAAAGTTTACAAAATGAACCAAGAGCGCGACAAAAAAAGAGAAGAAAGGAACTACCAGAAGAAAGGGCAGCAGGAGAAGAAAGAAACAGCAGCAGTAGCCGAAGCAGCAAAATAAAGAAAAGAGAGAAGCCAAAGAAAAGAAACGAAGGCGGCCCAATGAAGCGTCGTCGTCGTAGCGCTAAAAACTTGAACCAATAAATCACAAGTTAATTACAGCCGCGTATTAACTCAGTGCACTGCACCTCCCCCTCCTCATGGGCCACCCCTCTGCTGCTGCTGCTGCTGCTGCTGTGGGCAAACAAGCTACAAATTTCATAATTATATTTTATGCGATTTATTATTTGTGCCGCGCGTTGTCATGTCTGTTTGCCCAAAGATAATGCCCAAGCTGCGTCTTTCGAGCCACTTATCTTGTTCTTTCTCTCACTCCCCCATCTCTCCGTCTCCTTCCCTTGTGCACCCACACTCTGGCTTCTCATTTGCTACTTGCATTTTACCCCATTGTCGTCATGTGTCGGACCAAATTTAATTGCCGAACTTTTGTTTGCCCAACCGAAGCAGGAGGCGACAGCCAAATGCGGGCATTTTTAATATGGCACCCAAAGCAGGAACCCCATTGGATGTCCAATGTTCTTCGTTCTTCCCCTCCGTATTCGATTTATGTTGAGCAAATTTAATTGCGCGCCTCGATAAGAAGAAATCATATTAATTGCGATTATTAATTTTATTGCTTTCATCTGCTACTGCTGCCGCTGCTGTTGTAATTGTTCTTGGGAACATAAGTTTTCGGAGGGTTTCGTTTGGAATTTACTGCAACGCACTCTGAATAATGATAGATAAATATATAATCCATGCAATTACGAGTACATTTCTCTAGAGCTTCTTTGAATATTATGAAAATTGTCATTTTTATATTTATTCCAATAATCTCTTCAAGCACAAAGTTATACTTTTTAACGACTATATTCATAGACTTTGAGGTATTCTCAGCTGCCCCAAGTAATTTGCACTTTATAAATGGTAATACGAGAAGGGGAGGGGGCATAGAAAACTTTACATTGCCCTCCAAAGATTGCGTGTGGCATTTCTTCTTTGCATGTTTCGTATACTTCTTCTACTTCTTGTTTGTTTTGTATTGTTTGTGTTTTTTTTTTTCTTTTTGCCAAGTAATTTACATATTTCCAAGCATGGCCTGGCCATTCGTCTAAGCGCCCCCGCCATTTATTCATTAATTCCAAGTCGTCCGACATAAATTAGTTAACTTTGGACTCGGAATCGGACTCGTACTCGTATTCGTATTCGGACTCCAGGCTGGGAAGAATTTTAATGTGGCAACGAAGGCGCATGAGAGGGGCGTAAGATGAAGCATGGGGGCTGCTCAGTATTCCCCAAAGGAAGCATCGTTCAACGTTTTTTGAGGAATGAATCCAAAACGGTATCAGGAGCGTATCGTATTGTGCAGAAGGCAAGAGATACTAACATAAGCTGCGGTTTCTTTTGCCAGCAAGTGAAGTGCATGTTGAAACAGCCAGGGCAACAACAACAACAACAACAATTGTTTCGCTGCCAACTCAAGTAGAAAAATACTCGTGCAATGCAATAATACGAAAAAAAAAATGTAAGAAAAAAACATTGTAAAATGAAACGACGGGCGTGAGCATGAAAAGCGAGCGAGCGTTTGGTTGGTTCGAAGTTGGGTTGTTTGGGTTGTCTGGGCCTGGTTTTGGGTTCGGTTTGTTGTAAAGTTTTTCCTCCTCGACTTTTTGTTTTGTTCAAGCAACAATCTTGAACATTTTTTGGCGCTGTCTTTTTGTGCAGCGAGTCAAGCGAGTGAGAGAATGTGGGCCGCAGGCGGAAACACCCAATACAAGTCACATCTGGATTTATGTCATGCCTTTAATTGGCTGCTGTATGCCGATGCCTTCGCCTGCTCCTCTGGGCAACAGCTTTGCCGCCATCCATTAGCTGCAAAATCGAGTTTGGGGGCGGCCGAAAAGACTACACAAAAAAAACGGAACACAAGTGGCAAGGTCTGTGTGCCTGGAGGAGGATTCGTTTCGTTCGCCGTTTTGCCGGCAATTAAAAGCAAATTTTTCTGGCCGCCATCTTCGGGATTTTCAGTACGCAATTAAAAACGAATTTCGCGCAGCTTCATTAGTCCAAAATGCGAGTTTAAATATTCATATGGCTGGCAAGCTGCTTCGGCTTTGGATCTAATGATATATATAGCAGTAGTAGTACTATAGCTAAGAGTATATC
Organism: Drosophila niveifrons; assembly: GCA_035046325.1. Lineage (NCBI taxonomy): Eukaryota > Metazoa > Arthropoda > Insecta > Diptera > Drosophilidae > Drosophila > Drosophila niveifrons. Next base: position 9,387,079 of record JAWNOC010000046.1, on the reverse strand, counting down.
TGACTATCGAGTCGAGCGCCAAGTGCCAGCTGTTGTTGACTTCTGTGCGATTTCAAATTAAATTCAATAAATTCAATTCCATTTTTCCCACTTCTTGTTGTTGTTGCTTTGCATATGCAGTAAACAAAAATACAAAAAAAAACTTGGTGAGTTATCAACACTTGCAAGGGTTGCCACCGCCTCTGTCTGAGGTGGAGTGGCTAGAGGGGGAGGGGTAGTGGCAACTCTGAGAGTTCCACTTGAAGCCGTCGACGTCGACGTCGCCCAGTCTGTGGCCCCTTGGAATTTATGCGCTCCAGCGACAACATATGGTCACGTAAATTCATGCGACAATATACGATATGATGTCACACACCAACACACACACACAATGTATCTGTATCTGTATGCGAGTGTGTGTGTGTGCTTTATTTTTTATGCAAAACGTTGTAGGGATTTTTTAATATGTGAAAAAGAGTCTTGAAACTGCCGCAAACTGTCGCAACTTGTGGGCTGCTCCCAGACTCCCAACTCTGACTCTGACTCTCAGCTCTGACTTTGACTTTGATTTACAAGTGACAGCCGCCATTCGCTTTAGTTAATAAGCGTGGCAGACGCTGAACCATAATTTCTAAAAAGAAAAAAAAACTGTGTAAAATCTGCTAGAACAGCGGGAGTTTAGCTGAGGTAGACAGCTAGCATAGTAACAAATAAATTGAAGAGTTGTCATAGCTAGCAAGAAAAAGAAAGTAAACTTATTTATGAAATTGTTTGAAGAACGCCAAAAATGGATATAGAGAAGTCTGATGTATTAAATGTACAAATAAATCTATTTAGACAATTTCATAGATATTTTTAATTAGATGCAATTTTAGTATTAAGCAGCAATATTCGCTAGCATTAACATCAAAAATCAATCATTATATCATACAAAATTCATTTCAATCTATTTAAATTTTACCATAAAACAAAAATTAGTATATTTCTTTCTATAGGCTTAAAGTTTTCAAATCTTAATTTAAGGAACATTTTCTCATAGACATAAGTAAATGATTTAATATGCCATAATTCGAAATTGTTAAAAATCCATATGCAATGTTATACAGAAATATCATAAGATTATGACAAATTATTTTCTTTTTAAAAAGACTCTTCTATACTATAAAAATTAGTTATGTTTCTCACATGCTTTCTTAACGTAATTTAAGCCACAAAAAAGCTAGAAATTGTTTATGAAATCTCCTCAAAAACTGACCAATCGATATTGTTTTGTTTTTCCCCCAGTGGCTAGCAAAACATCAGCGGGTGGGGTCAGCATTGTCTTTGCCAGCAGAGTAGAGTCTTTTGGCTGCCCCCGCTGCTGACCCCTTTTTGTTGTGGGCAGAGAGAGAGAGAGAGAGAGAGATGGGGAGGAGGGGGAAGCAGCTATTGGCTGAAAGTTATTGCTGGCCCAGCAGCGTTTGGCAGAGTGTGAAATTGGCAAGCAGCAAAATAAAGAAACTTTGTCTTGTGGCCAGCTCGGCGAACACACAGAGCAGAGAAACATAGAGAGAAAGATAAAGAGAGAGAGAGAGGAGGGTAGAGAAACTGGTAGCGGGAGGAAAGACAGTTCATAATTCTCAGCAAGATTTTCGAAAATATTAGTTAAACAATGCATAAAGCAAAACGTTGCAGACGTTTCTGCATACAAACGTGTGCTAAATCACCTAAAAGCATGCAACATAATTCAGCAGGCAGCTTCATGCCACACACTCAACTGAACACACATCGAGAAAGAGACGGAGATAGTCAGGGTGATAGAGATAGAGAGAGACTTCGACTGAGACGAAGACGAAGACGGAGGCTGGAGACAGAGCAGCCCAAGAAGCGACGAAGCTTAACATTTCCGTTTCCTTTATGCTCAAGCAGCATACAAACTCCCACACACTGACATTCCTCCCCCCGCATCCCTCTCCCTCGACCCTCACAGCCCCCTTTTAATGGCACTTTGGTGGAGTAAGTGTGTGAGAGTTTTTGGAGTACGTTTTGTTTTGCATGTGCATGAGCTAAGTGAATCTCGAGACTGGGACTGGGACCAAGACTGAGACTGAGAGTGGAGCAGGAATAGGAACAGGACCTGCGACTGGGACTGGGACTCAGGACTCAGGACTCGTGACTAGGGTCTGGGCAAGACAACAAGGTTGACATTAGCGTGCTCAGCGCACAACGAAACCCAATTAGAACGGAGATATACGACACCAAAGTGAGGCGACGAAACAACATGAAAATGGAGCTTCTCCTGCTCCGGCTCCTGCTCCAAGGATGCTGTCAGGACTCACACACTATGAGAGGCCAACAATGAAGCGTGTAATTACAAGCGTAAACGGCGCCCAAAGACGCAGAGGTGGCTGGGTGGCTCGGGTGGTTGTTGCGAGTGGGTTGAGTGGTTGCTCCTTCTGTCAGTACAAAAATGTTCACATGCTCGCGGGAGAGCGAAGAAGTATTTTTTGAAAAGGGTTGCGACTGAGTTATAGCAAAATGGTGAGGAAGAAAGTGTTGGAGTGGAGGTGGAGGCTGGTGTCAGTGGTGCACACGAGTGAACGCGTCGCATAATTACTTTACAAGTTCATTATAAACCATCATAAATCTATAAAAGCAGATGGGGGAGGCGACTCTTTCTTTTCACTCTCCCAAACTGCAATTGTAAATTGTGTTTGCGAGGGATGAGCGAAGAAACAATAGCAAGTAATTCACTTGCGCAAATGTTATTGATTGCGAAACACGTTGACAAAAGTGCGAAATGCCACTCGAACAGTGGAACAAATGGCAATATTTGTTAGAGAATGTCTTCAGAAATTTTCAAAGCAAGTTTCGCAACAGTTGTGCCCACTATGCTTGCTGGTGTTTTTGTTGATTTTGCGCAAAAGCAATTTGCTCATAAATCTTCCCAATGACAAACTCTCCTCTGCAAACACACAAACACAGTGCAACTTTCGAAATGGACGAGACAGGCATAGAAATAGAGAAAGAGAGAGAGGGGAATTGGATGTGGAATCGCAATAGCAATAGGAATATGAACGCCGACTGCAGACTCGGAAATTAACTGCTAGTTTCACACGTTCCAGCAGCACAAAATAGAAGGGCAAAAATCCAGTTGAGAAGCTGAAAAAAAAGTCGCATAGAAAGGAAGAAAAAAAAAAATAACCAGCCAAAAGAAATGTTGCACTAAACTTTCACTTTTGCACACAGCAAATGGCAGAAACAATGGCAACAGGGCACAAAAAAAAAAAGGAAGCTCAAATGTTTTGGCTTATGCCCGAAAGCAGCTGGTCTCAAAACCGCATCCCCCTCGTCACCGCCGCTCCCTCAACTTACCTCAGTGACTCGCCCACACAGTGGGTAACATAAGTTTGTCGTTTAGTTTGCTCTTTTTTTTTTTGTGTTGGGTGAGGGGAGTGGAAATGAAAATAAAACTTCAAGTGCCAATTATGTGTGAAATTCCGACACTTTTGGCTTGTTTACTTTTATGCGCCCTTAATGAAGTTGCCAAAGGTGTTGGCATATTAAACTTGATACTTGCCACTAATTATGTGGCTTATGAGGCACTCACAAGTCTTTTGATAGACAAACGCTTGCCACGTTCTCAAAATGGCAGCGAGAGAAGAACACAAAAAATAAAAAACTTGTATACGAAAAGCAATTAAAAACGCATTCGATGCGATGCCCCAAAGCGATAAGATACGATGCTGCTGTGGCAGTGGCAGTGGCAGTGGCAGTGGCAGCCAGTTAAACGAGTGGGCGTGTCAAATCTGAGGGGCGCTCACCAAATGCAATTAAAAGATACAGATACAGCGAAATGTATCTGGTATCTTGGGAAGATTGCGTGCGTTCACCCCTCAGAGCCGCTCCACAATAAATAATCACATCTGTGCCGCTTATCAGAAGCCATTGGCGGCCATTTTGTGTTGCACAGCGTAATTTATGTTTGACACTTGCGACTGCTCAACGCAACAACAAAACAATCGAGGAAAAAGGAGCCTGCGGAAATGTTGCACATTTCCGTTTTGCCTAGGCATGCTCCATAACTCCCAAAATAACGATAGAAATCAAAAGCTGTCGATGATGTCAGACGAAGCAAATTTTTAGTTTTTGTCTAATGAACTCTGAAATTGAGAATCTATATATATATAAAACTGTTTGCTGGACAACATTATCATCTTTATGAGACTCCTTCTCCTGTTCTGTTGCTGTTGCTGATGCTGCCCCTTGATATGGGAAACAGCTTGACATCGATGCCACTTATTTATTTATTTATAATGTCCGACATCGAGTTTGAGAATCCACTGAATAACTTCATTTGATGCTTTTCGCTTTGCCCTTTTGAGCTGCTAACAGTATCTCGCATCCGCATAAGTATCTGTATCTGTATTTGTAAGTGTATCTCTAGCTGTATTTGTAGCTCTCTCAATGCGTTCCGCCAGCTGTCGCTTCGACATGAAATCGAGCCAAAATAGAGTCGTTGATTATTTAAATGAAGGCACGACAGCGACGAAGGCGTTTCACACACACTCACACACACACATGTCCCTCTATCTATTTCTATATATGTCGATGTTTCACTATCTCTCTATCTTCATCTGTAGCTTCAGCTCTATCTGTGAATATGGAAATGGCGTGTTGCGTGTTTCTTGCTCAAAATATTGTTGAATTTTTCGTTGTTGTTGTTGGGGCGTTCTTCGCATCGGCATCGCTCATTAATTGAGCTATTAAGATAAACCCGCAGCGCTTTTTGTTCGGCTTCGTCGCGTTTTTTTTCCATTTTTTTCTTTTTTAAAATGTTTCACTGGGTCAATCTAGTCATCTAGTGGGGCGTCAGTCACTCATTCAGTCATTCATCGGACACTCCAATGATGGAATTATTATGCAGCATAAGTATTCAAGCAGAGACAATAAATTCGCTGATGTATTCATTTTGTTTTCGTTGTTTGAAAATGTTATTTTAATTGCCGTGACATGGCGGCCAATTCATTTCAAACGCAAACATAAAAGTGAAACACACCAAAACCCACCAAAAAAAAAAAAAATGTTACTAGGCAGTCAAGCATGAATTTTGTAAAGCTAAATCATCAGCATATTGTTCTTTTAACTACTTAATTAAAGCGTAGAACGTGTTTCAAACGGTTATGACGTTTGAGTTCCAATTATATATTCAAGCTGAAATTAAGCAACATCTTTTAGAAATATATAATAAAACCAACACTTTATACACATATTTGATTATGGACATCTTTCAGAAATATTCTTTTAAAAATAGCTACTTGTTGGACCTAATAAAACCAACATTTTAAACACATATTGCATTTTGGACATCTTTTGGAAATATTCCTTGACAAATAGCTACTTATTTTGAACTTGATAAAACCAACATTTTAAGCACATATTCTTTTGGAAGTATTCCTTGACAAATAGCTACTTATTTTGGACTTAATAAAACCAACATTTTAAGCACATATTCTTTTGGAAATATTGCTTAACAAAAATCTATTTATTCGATTTAATTAAACCAACATTTTAAACATATATTTCCTTACATCTTTCAGATATTCCTTAGCAAATAGCTACTTATTTTGTGTTTAATAAAACCAACATTTTAAACAGATATTCTTTTGGAAATATTCCTTGACAAATAGGTAACAATTTTTGGCTTAATAAAACCAGCATTTTGAACACATATATTTCGAGAAATATTCCTTGACAAATAGCTACTTATTTTGGTCTTAATAAAACCAACATTTTAAACACGTATTTGCTTATGCGCTATCTCGCATTACATCACAACCTTGAAGTTAGCCACAGCAAGCAGCTTAATTGCAGCACTGCAAACGCATAATTCAAAATGAAATGCCCTTCGCCAATGATCGGTGATCGGTGATCGGTGAGCAGAGTTGTTGTTGTTATGGTGCAGCCACATGGGCAGCTACCTGTTGCCACCGCAGCTCGCGGGACAATGAATTACTTTAATGACGAGCAATATGTCCGTCTGTGGATTGTCCTGCGCATGCGTGAGCTGCAATTGCCGCCATGCCGCAGACACTGACACTCAAAAACCGGTTTGCCTCCAACCCCTGCTTCAGCTGAAGAGGCGGCCATTGAGCCGCGCGCTTGCACCTTAAAATTGCCCTCAAAAAGCAACAAAATATTTAATGCGTGCCCCAAAAAAAAGAGACGAAAAGAAAGAAGGAAGCTGAGATAAGCTGATTATTATCGCGTCGGCAAAATTTCACCAGAAGAATGAACAAAGTGAATTCGACGTCGAGTGCAATTATGTTGCAGTATTCGAACAATTTTGTAGGCTGAACGCGCCACGAAGTGAATCTTAATCATATTTGGCACATCATTTTGGCTTATGCTCCGATCCATGGGAATGGGAATGAGAATTAAGAATCGTTGCAGTCGCATCACAAATTCAAACAAAGTCAATTACCAAAGTGTCGCCAGCAACAACAACAACAACAACAACTCCCTCAACTTGTATGTGTGTGTGTGTGCAATTAAAATCTGATTGCCTGCGCCTGTTAGAAGAAAAATTGAAATTCCGACTGAGATGCAACTGCAGGTGTGTGTGTGTGCCAGTGTGTGTGTGTGTGTTGTCTGCAGCTGTGCACACCCAAAACGTGTAGCTCAAAATTTGAAAACCACACACACACACCAACACACATATGCATTGGCTGCAGATGTATCTCGAAGATTGCGTTCGTGTTCGCAATTGCAACTCAATTGCGCATTTGCCACCGCAAGCATCAATATGCAACATGACCAGAAATGGAGGCGTCGACTCATTGTAGGCATACAACAAAAACCATAATCACGTCTGAGGAAACTGTGGCAGTTGCTTTGCCTCCCCCTCTCCTCTCCCTCTCTTCCTCCTCCATCTCTATCTATCTCTCTGTGTGTACGCACTGGGGATTTGCACTCCCTGCGGCCAATTTAATTGACAGATTTAGTGCGCCTCGATTGGCAGTGCGGAAAATTAGTTTTCCGTCTCGCAATCAGCCTCCGACTTTGACTTTCTGCGGCTTTTGTGCGTCTCGGGCGCATTTAATTGTTTTATCGAATCACACACACACACTCGAGAAGTATATAACGCAGTATATATGTATGTATATACATATATAGAAGATATCGTGAGGTGAAACACGCCCACGAGCAACACGCACGAAAATAGATTTAATTAAATTGCGAACAAACTGCGTGCCAGCTTGTTGAGCGACATAAGAGGGGAACATGGCAGAAGATAGCGTCCGACTATCATACACTCAATTAATCGATTTTCTATTGATCTGCGCATATGTTTGTGTGTGTGTGTGTGTGCTGGCTTTTTGGCCAAAGGGTTGTTGTCAAGACAATTTCCGGTTGAACGACTTCCGTCCAGCATTCTAACTTGGCCTTGAGTCAAACAGCCAGCTGAGCAGCAAGGCAAAAAGGATAAACAACCAAGAGCAGACTGCTCACAACTGAAATAAATAACTTGGAAATTTATACGATTTTTAATGGCCGACAAATTTACGAGCTCTGGCCATATTGAATATGTGAAAGTTTTTACTAGCAACACTTTTTGTACAAAAGTCTTTAGAACGAAGTTCGATTTTGACTAAGAATTTTTGTTAAAGTGTTTTCACTGAACAAACTAACATTTTGTTATGTAATTTAAATCTGTTGTTCAAGAGCGAAATCTTGCAGACAATATTTAAAATGTTTGTGAGCAAGAATTTTAGCATTTTAAAATGTTTGTTGATGTTCTTTATTATCATAAAACAGGCAGACAATTTGGTTATACAAATATGAATAGAACGAATTCGTTTAAGCTTTGAAGAATTCCAGTATTTTTAATTTACAAATGGATGCAAAGTTTCATAAAATCTGACGTTTGTATTAGCATGGAAAAAATCATAATGTCGATTTAAAATTCAAGAGCGAAGTTTTACAGACAGACTTGATTGAAATAAAATCGGGCATGCACTTTAGCAGTTAAAATTTGTATTAAGCTAGCTTAATTCCATATAATTGACTGTCATTTCAGTCAATATAGATCTCTAATCAATTTCTGAATCTCTAAACTAAATTCCAGCTAATTTCTATCGATTAGTTTGCCACATTCTGCTGAACACACCCCTTTTTCCAGCTAAGCTGTTTGCTGTTCTAAAGAATTTAAATTAAAAATATAAGAAAAAAGAGAAATTGTTGTCTGATTAAGAAGAGTGTTCTTGTTTTTGGGACTACGACGTGTTCCGCGATGGATTCTTCTCACTTTCGAGCGCGTGCGTGACAATTTTTGTATGGCGATGGCGACGACAACAACAAAACATAAATTAGAGCACTGCCAAAAGGGAGAGAGAGAACTAAAAGAGAGGGAGCGTTTCGAATTTTGGGAAGTTGTCTCGAAATCGAATTAAATATAAGTTGTAGCCACAGCACACACATGCGCACACATGTGTGTGTGTGTGTGTGTGTGTGTGTGTATCTGTGTCTGTATATAAATAGTTATAATAGAAGCATAGATCACACGTTGCGCCGCATGCAACATGGAGTCACCGTCACCTGAAGATTTATTGGCAACGCCCTGGGCCAGCAGAGGGGTGAGTCAGACAAATGGAGAAAGCAAGACAGATAGCCAGAGAGAGAGATGGAGCTACTGTGTGTGGCAGTTGGCCAAAGACGTGGGGACGTGGGGTGTGACTTCTCCTCCGATGGCTCCTCGACTGGTTCAAAGTTCGCTGCAGAAGGCAAACACGTAAACTGTCAAAACTTTAAATCCCGCAGGAATTTAAGTTAAAAAATACAACACGTACTCCACTCTGCAACGCTCCGGGCGCAGCTGCTACCCAGAAGTGACTCCTCCCGCTCCAGCAAACATTTCCACACTTAAATAAAAAGGAAAATCAGCCCGTCAGCGGCGTAGACGTGAAACCTTGAAAATGTATCTCGGCAAATACGAAAATACGACTGTTCTACTCTTGTGTCTAAATAATCTAAAAAGAGAGAGAAGAAAATTTCGCGCCTTGCCATACAAAGTTTTATTGTCTAGTTGAAGTCTCCCCCCTCTTTCCCCCATTTCTCCCCTTCGCCTACTCGCATACCAACATTTAAATTATGTACTTAGAAATACACAAAAATGCTCCGAAAGTCGACAAAAAGAAAATGGCGCAACGCAGCAGGAGACGAAGACGACGAAGAAGAAGAGTGAGCCAGCAAAATGAATTTCGCACTTTTTCGCATAATAAATTTAAAACTTGTCCAGAGCCAACACCGAAAAAAAAACGCAAGAATGAGGAAGAGAAAAGAATAACCCAAAGCTGGAAAAAAATAGAAGCAAACTTTTTGGTAAAAAGTTCATTTTTGCATATACTATACGAAATATATAAGTATATATATGAGTGTAGGGGATGATAGGCGAAAAAGGAGTGCGGAGGAGGCGTGCCAGACGTGGCGAAGGCGCGTGACAAATTCCATTTAAAATTGTTGAGCTCAAACTCACGTACTTGCTGCTGCTCGCTGCTTGCTGTCTTCTTTGCTCGGTTTGCCTCCTAAATAAAATGAAACTTTTGCCAACCTCAGCGTGATGTATTCCACAGGCACAGGACATGCGCCAGGACATCCTCAGCTGGAGCTAAGTGAGTGAGTGAGTGAGTGAGTGGGGATTGGAGTGAAAGACGCGCGTTGAGATTTAAGTTAATCAGCAAACAGGTTTAGTGCTAAATAAATTTATTTATGCCTTTACGGATGCTCACTTTATATCTTTTATTTGCATTTTAAGCGTGGAAGGAGTTAAAAAGTAGGCAACAGACTGAAACTGAACAGAAAAACTAATTGTAGTGTTTCAACTGGGAAATAATTTGAGCAAAACCAACAGAAGGTTTTTGTGCTCTACAATTAATACTCAATATATAATAAATCTATGGTGATTATATACTGAATATATTCTGAATGTATTCTAAACGTATACTAGATATATACCAAATATATACCAAACATATACTGAATATATATTAAATATATTTTGAATATGTGATAACTATATACTATAAATACCGAATATATGTCGAAAATATACTGAATATCTGCTAAACATATACTAAATATATACCGAATATATGATGAACATATACTGAATATCTGCTAAACATATTATACATATATATTGAATATATGCTAAATATGTATATATTTAATATCTGTTAAATATATACTAAATATGAGCTAAATATTTACTGAATATATATTGAATATATACTAAATACTATATAAATTTACAACAACTGCAATAAAAGCCCAAAAATGTAAATTCTGCAACTGCTCGCCATCAATCTGATGGATTAAGGGCTGTAAAGTAGGCGATAAGTCAGTTGACACAAATTTGGCAATTTTCTCGCACATTAAAAATGAAATATTCTCAGCTTTGTTTGCAATTTCATAAATGCAATATAAACAAATAAAATCATATGTACACATGTATGTCTACTATGTAGATAATTTCTTTGTTGCGTGGTGAAAATTATATTTTCATATCGTTTTTATAGTCTATAAAATTTTCTCGCCATTTATTCAACGTGTGTTCGCACACACACACATACACATACATATATTTGTATATGTATTTGCTGCACTCATACTCCCTTTTGTGTAGTACTGGGCAAATGTGAAAGATAAATGCGTTTTCACTTTATGACTTTCGTGTCGGCATAAATTTGTTAATACCTTTAGGCCAAATTTATAACATAATAAATGCTCATAATATTTAACTTAACATTTTGCCAGGGCCAGAGACAGAGTCAGACAACGGCGAAGCAGAGCCGCCCCAATAAAATTGCAGAAAGTTACTTAACATTGTCCATTGGAGCTCGACGAGAGGCGGAGAGTTGCATACGCTGATAAAATCTCTCCTCAGCTCTCTTGTGATTGTGCATAATGCAGTGCGAGTGTGTAAGTGTGTGTGCACACACATAAAATTGAGTTATTGCACTTGAGGCAAATTAAACTTCATAAATATTTAAAATCAGAGATTAACACAACAGCAATAGCAGAGCACACACACACTGAGGAGATAGAGAAAGAGAGAGAGAGAGAGAGAGGCAATTGCTGTTGTTGTTGTTGTTCTTGTCTCAGTTGTTGTCGAGTTTGTGAGTTGCCAATTAAAGTTGCATTACAATGGCATAACTGCAATTTAAGTGGCACACGGCAACATCACTGAAAGCTCTCTGACAGTCAGCTCAGCATTCGCAACGTGCAACGTGCTACATGCAACATGCGGCACAGCAGCAAATGTTCAATTTAAAGTAACGATCTCGCCAAAGATACAACTGCAAACAGCCAACAGCCAACAGCAACCAGCAACCAGTAACTTGAAGCCACAAAAGCAACAGCCAATGGCAATAAAAATGAAATGTTTTTTTTTCTTCTTTTTTTTCTTTGCTCGAGCTGCTTTTCCTTATTTTTTCTTTTTTTGTGCTTGTTGCTTGTTGCCTGCCTACGTCAAAATGTTGGCTGATCGTTGTTGAAAAATTTATATTTATGTTTTGACAACGACCAATGCGCAACAGCAACAACAACAACAACAGCAACAAATGTTGTTGCAAATTTTGCGAAATGATTTTTCAATTTAATATGCTTGCTGAAATGTTTATAAATGATCCAAATGAGGCAATTGAACCCACACACAAACTCAACTCGCTGCTGTCTTTGTCTTTTTTTGTATTTTGTTGTCAAATGCATTGGATGAAAACCAATGAGACTAGCTGAAAGTAACTTCAAGTTATCGCATTTTCTAACTTCCAAATTTTCTTCTTTTTTTAATAGGCACAAATGGTCTGAGGAGACGTGGAAGACAGACATACACCCGCTACCAGACGCTGGAGCTGGAGAAGGAGTTCCACACGAATCATTATCTGACCCGCAGACGGAGAATCGAGATGGCGCATGCGCTGTGTTTGACAGAGCGACAGATCAAGATCTGGTTCCAGAATCGTCGAATGAAATTGAAAAAGGAAATCCAGGCGATCAAGGAGCTCAACGAGCAAGAGAAACAGGCGCAGGCGCAAAAAGCGGCGGCGGCAGCGGCTGCGGCGGCGGCTGTCCAAGGCGGCCATTTAGATCAGAATTAGAATGAATTAATGAATGAAAAACCCAACACAATATATTGTAACAAAAAACATTTACTTAACTTAATTGCATATGAGTAATAATAATAAAAATACGGTATGAATATTGTACGTGTATAATATATATCGAGTATACCAGCAAAAAGATTATTATTTAAAATAAATGAAATGTATAAGTGTGTGTGTGCTTTTGAAAAAGCAACCGAAAATACGTAAATGCGAACAGCAACAAAAAATTACAAATTAAATTTACTAGATCTAAGTAAGTGACAGATTAAAAACAAAAAGTAGTGGACAGCAAAAAACAAAAACTTACCTATATAGATGCATACATACATTATTATATACGAATACAAAATACAAAAAAAAAACACACTTATAAATACAAAATAACAATACGAATACAAATTTCATTTTCAACTCAATTCCACAACTCAAGAACAACATAGAAGTAAAACTCATTTCGAAGTTTTTTGTTTGCCAGCGTAAGATTTTTAACTATTGTATATTCTTTTTTTCCAAAAATAAAACCCTGTTTAAAAATGTTGCTCCTTTTCTTCTACCCCCCCACTTAGAAACCCTTTGTTGCTTACTGCTATGTTTAAATTATTTTTTGAAAAATATTAAAACAACAAAAAAAAAATACTCATATAAAAAAAATGTTAAAAGGAAAAACATATTTAAATTCTGTTGATATGAATTTTTGTAAGGCGCGTTTTTAAACTAATTGAAAAAACTAAACAAAAATTACGTAAAAATTTACAACAAAAAAAGCGAATGAAAACTATTGAAAATTTAACTTAAATATAAATAGAATTTGTTAGCAAAGTAAAAGTATATTACAAGAACAAAATTATAGAAAACTAAAAAAAAGAGAATATAATAATAATTATTATTAAACGCATAATGATAATAATAATTAATAATAATACAAAAGAGAAAAAAATGTGTATAGTTCGTGCTTAAAGTTAATGCAATTTTAGTTAACTCTGTTTAATTTTAAATTAAATTGTTTAGTTTTCATCTAAGCCCGCAACAACAACAACAACAACAACAAAAAGTGAAGCTGTTTTCTTTAAGTAATTTTTAAAGTTTTTTAAACTAAATTAAATCTTAATTTTATTATGTTTAGTTTAATGAAAAGCGTTTATGAGATTATCTATAAAAAAAACAAAAACAAATATGAAACAAAAAGCAAAAAACAAAAACTTGCCAACTTGGCAAATCGAATAAATTATTGGTTTTGAAAAAATCTACAAAAAAAAAATATGAAGAAATCAAAGAAAAAACGAATTAAATAATTGTGTTATTATTTTAGTTTCTTTGCGTGTTTAGTTACATTGTTGGTTTTCATTTGTTTTAATTTCTATATAGGAGCACTATATAGGAGAGCTTAGAGTTCTTGAAAACTGCGGGAAAATTGCTTTTGATCTCGTTTCGTTAATTGTTCGTAAGATGTATGCTAACGTTATCCGAAGAGATAACGCGATATATATATATGTATACAAAAAAAATGTATCACTGCTAAGCAACGAGCTGTGCTCACTGCGCTAAAAAAAAACTCTGAGATACACAAAACTAGTATCTTTAGATCCACTTTCTGTTTCGATTCACCTAAAAAGGGTTAACCCACAAAAACCTTCACAAGATGTATACGTAATTTAGCGCATAAGGTTCAACAACAAAATAAATTAAAATATATATATATATATACAGACATACATACATATATATTTATATTTATGTATTTTACATGAAAGTCGGAGTATAAATGAACAACAAACAATAAGAGAATAAATGCAAACAACAAAGAAAAAAACAAGAAAACAGAAAGTGCGAGATATGAGATAAGTTAAATGTTATAGATTTTAATGGAAAACAAATGAAACAAATACGTAAAAATTTACAAAATGACGCAGAGTGAGGAAGGAGAATGTGGCTAAGAGAGAAGTCCTCCCCCGCCCCAAATCCCCTCCAAAAAAAAAAAGAGAAAAGTAAATTAATATTAAAATAGAAGATGAAGATGAAGTTGAAGAAGCTAAAAATACAATACTTAAACGATTTAAATGTGAATTGTCGTAGCAACGGATATACGTAAAATGAAACGGAGCGCGCCAGCGTTAGAATTTATTCTACATTCTACAAACTTACCTACTACTTACACTTACTTATCTGTAATATGTACATCATACATATGTTTGTTCGCATATGTATTTGTATATGTATGTATATGTATTAATAAAACGCTGCATGGCGAGTATTGTACATTCTTGTGGCTTTTTACTTTACCCCTCACCAGCCGCCTCCAACCATCTAATTGACATTAATACTGTAATGTTTCTCTCTAATCCTAAATCAACCATGTATAAACGATGCATCCGAATGCAGAACCCTCTCCCTCTCCCCAAAAACACAAATACAATGTACATGGGGCCAAGAGAGAAGTTATATCGTTTATACGCGTATTGTATTACTATGTAATTCTAATTTAATGCCATTCTATGTTAGTTCTGTAAGTTGTAAATTATCAATATTAAATATACCTTACTATAATTACAAAAGCAAAACAAACCAACAAACAAAAAAAAACGAAAACACAAACTACAAAAACAAAAACCAGTGAGAATGTGGTAAACAAATAAAAACAATAAAAATTTGAACTAAAAACTCAAAAATATCAAACTGTCTTTTTATACTTGAGCCAAAGGGGGCGCTAGCTTCTACCGCCATCTAGCGTTTGCTATGTGCACATTCTGTGCTGCTGTTGGAAAGCTGGCTGTCATGAGTATGCGCAGTGTTAGTTTGCTGTTTGTCCGCAAGAGCGCGCCACTTGTGACGCACTCGTTTTAACGCCACAGTCACTCTGCAATTCATAAATCGAAATCATTGGTAAGTTCTGGTCACATTGATCAAGCCTATCGATAAGTGACTTAGTTGAGTTTCGTACGAGGATGAGGTTTGTTTATATTTTTAAACAATACATGAATGGCAATGTTATAGATTAAAATAAAGAAGTGTTCCTTGGCTTGAATTTTAGTGTATTAAATTCAAAATGAGCGAAATTCAATAATTAACTTTGTATCTGTTACATGTTATAAATTAATTTTTAACATTTCAATTGATAGATATGTTATAATAATAAACAAATCAAATGAAATGTCAAGAGATTTAGAAGTCTCTTAAAAACAATGCTGTTCTTTGTCATCGCACTCTTAAAACTTGTTTTGTGTTTTTCTTTACCGAGCCCGGTTTTAATACTCTTTTTCAGAGTATATCACTTTCTCAATAAGCTATGGAGGTGGGAAATTAAAGTAAATAACAAAAAGAAAATCACTTTGGGTACATTATAATATTATTATTTACTTTATTTTATTAAGGTGCTTTAATGCGCAAAGT
This sequence comes from Drosophila niveifrons, assembly GCA_035046325.1. Taxonomy (NCBI): domain Eukaryota; kingdom Metazoa; phylum Arthropoda; class Insecta; order Diptera; family Drosophilidae; genus Drosophila; species Drosophila niveifrons. The sequence continues at coordinate 9,371,570 of JAWNOC010000046.1, read as the reverse complement.
TATTTAATATGTAAGGCTGTGTATTAAGCATTCGACTTGAAATTAATCATTTCTGCTTAATTCTGAAATGTATTCAAGCTTCAATAATTCTCAGTCAGTACGGTTTGTGCTCTGGATCGGATCGTTCGTGTTGCTTCCTGATAGCACTATCATTTAAATTTAAACGGGAGTTAATATATATATAAATATATGTATGCGTACATATAAACAATACTTTTAGAAGAGCAGATGCGCATATTCATGGATGTTTAATCTTGTACGATCACAAAGTATGAAGTCGAAATACTTTACAGCACGATTACTGTGCATCTTCTTAGTTCTACATAGCATCCATACAAGTGAGTAAAGTTCACAGTGATAATATATTATTGGGTCTAAAAATATAAAAAAAAAAATACGCAAACTTGTGCAGTTACAGCTAAATTTATACGAAGTATGCTAATGTCAATCTGAGTCAGGCGATTCGTAAGAGACGCTAAAAAAAAAACTTGATTTGAGCCAGCATTGAAAGGTCTTGAAACTTGAAAGAGAAAGAGCGAATAGTGAGAGTGTTAATATAGTATTTATTATCTATGACACTGCTTGCTGGCTCTCTGTTATTGTTATTGTTCTTGTTGTTATTATCAGTTCACTTCCCATGCGGTTTTTGCTCTCTGAAGATGCTGCCGCAACAGATAAGCGTAAGATCAAAACCTGAAACATTTGCATATTGAGGGTGTTTATTGTTTGTAATTTTGTTATTTATTGGTTAAATGACTTGTTATGAATACAATAAAAAAAATGCCAATGAAAATAATATGCAATCTTCACAAATTTGATTTACTATATTATAGAATCAGCGGATGCTGCCTGCGCACAAACACAGTTTGAATGCGAAAATGGCAGCTGCATCTCACACTTTGAGGCGTGCAATGGTGTTAAGAATTGTCCAGATGGCTCCGATGAAACGGCATTGAACTGCATCGCACAGCGCCAACATTGCACTAAGCCCTATTTCCAGTGCAGCTATGGAGCATGTGTGATTGGCACCGCACCCTGCAATGGAGTTAAGGACTGTGCCGATGGCTCCGATGAAACGGTGCTGCGTTGTGGCACCGAGGATGACAAGCGGGAGTTTGATCGCAGGCAGCAAGGCAATTGTCAGTAAGTAATTCGACAGAAATTGCAAGTTCTCGAACTTAAAACATTTTAATTGCAGGCATGATGAAATCAAATGTCCTTCTGGCTTTTGCATTGACAAATTTCGCTATCTGTGCGATGGCAAGGATGATTGTGGCGATGGCAGCGGCTTTGATGAGTCTGTGACCATGTGCGGACACCAAGAGTGTCCTGGCTATTCCTTCAAATGCGCCTCGGGCAGTTGCATTTCCAATCAGCTCGTTTGCGATGGCAAAATCAATTGCTTCGATGGCTCCGATGAGGCACCGTTGCTCTGCAATACCACAGCAGACGCGGCACCCAAGTTGCCAACGATTCCCGTTTCGCAACCGGATCACTTGGGTTGTCCGCTGCCCGATGGCGATGAGCGTCCCATCTTATCCAATGGTCGGGGTCAGGTGCTGATACCGCCCATCATCAGGCAGACGGTGAAGTTCACCTGCCATAGTGGTTACTTTCTGGAGGGCGAGGAGACCGGCTACTGTGCCAATGGCAAGTGGAGTTTGTCCGTGGTGCCCAGATGCGTGAGTGAGTATCTATTAAACAGTTGTCTAAGCTCTCCCTCTATTACTATGTTTTGCTTGCAGAATACTGCGACTCTAAGCGGGATGAAAATGGCAATCCCAAGGATCTTATCAATGGCTATTCCACCAATGCCACCTGCGCTGTGAATGGCGAACTCGCCGATTGCACTCAACGCTATCATCCGCCAGGCACTGTGATCAAATTCATTTGTGCCACAGGTTTCCATACGCTCAAAACATCGCTGCCGGAGATGAAATGCATGCGCGGTGGCTATTGGAATCGTTATCGGGAGCGCTGCGATCAGGAATGTGGACAGATTGCCACGCCCGTGAAGAAGTTCTCAGCGAATGGACATTCGATTGGCGTTGCCGTTGTTCCCTGGCATGTGGGTCTCTACTCCGAGTTGAATGAGCGTGGCTTCACCTTCCTTTGCGGCGGTTCGCTGCTCACGCCGGACATTGTCATCACGGCTGCTCATTGTGTCTTCAATGAGGTGGCCTCGGAACCTTACTCCGAGGACATATTTCGTGTGGTAGCCGCCAAGTTGTACAGAGGTTACACCGATGAAACGGAGTATGACAATCGAAGGCGTGTAAATCAGATTGTTGTGGCACCGTAAGCAGAAATTTACAAACAATTCAATTCAAGTTTTGATTGAATTATTTTGCCTCTCATTGCAGTAGCTACAAAGGCAGAGAGGATAATTTCTTCAATGACTTGGCCATGATCATACTAGATGTGCCCTATCGCCTGAGTTCTGTTATACGACCCGTTTGTGTGCACTTTTACGGTTATGCTGAGAAGGAGACCATCAATAACAATGTGCATGGCAAATTTGCCGGCTGGAACTTCAAGGATCGACGTGAACTGCAGTTTGTACCGGCGCAATCGCAAATGAATTCCGTTTGTGCCGACAAATTGCGGGACATTGGCCCCGATAAGTTCTGCATGTACACTTTGGGTCAATCGTTGGCCTGTCATGGCGACAGTGGCGGAGGTTTTACTGTGGAGCGACGTACAGATGCCTTTTCCCGGGATCCTTTAAGGCATTTCCTGTATGGCATCATAAGCAGTGCACCGAATGCTGGACAATGTGCCGAGAGTTTGACAACACTCACGAATATTCAACACTTTGAGGGACTCATCACGAAAGCCATAAATCATAGTGTCTACACACGATCTTAAACCAAAATATATAACTTCATATTTTTAGCTTTAATCAACAAAAAAAAAAACTACTCAAAACAAAATGTACAACTTATGTTAAATTTAGAATTCTGTGCTTTCAAAAAGACATATTTAATGATTTTATAGATCTTTTAAGAAATTGAAATACAAATTTTATAAGCATATTAACAAGATTTCTTTTATACAATTAATAATGTTATTTCTTTTAGTTAGAATTCAAATGAAGCCTCTTTATTCCTTCATCAAATTTATTAACTTTCATGACATATATCATTTTGTAGAAAACTAAAAAAATTGTCATTTTATTTTACTTCACAATATTCATGCAAATCTAACATTTTTAAAAGATTTTTCATTTTTTTTATGTTTTTGATATTATACATTTAAAGAATTAACCAGCAAAAATTGAAGCAAATTCTTCTCATTCCTTCTCTACAACTTTCTACGCAAATCTGTTCATTTTTTAAATATATTTTCATGCTTGAGAATATTTTGCTCATTTAGCGTACATATTTCAATACCGTTAAGTCTCTTATAGCACATAAACTGACTAATAGACAAATACATCAGATAGTCCTTAAGACACTCATTGGATTGAAATTGACATAACCCTAATGTTAGGAGCATTATAAAGTGTCCCATCTGCTAGGCATTGCTCAACCTCTTTCGAAGCTGCTCTCAATCTGTCATTGTGAACATTTTACAGAACATCAAAAATGTTAGGTTAATAAATTAAGGAAACCCTAGCGCAAATCCCCCAAACCGAGACATTGTGCTGCTCGACCATTTCTCTAACTAGTATCTTTGCAGTCATTTGTAATTTTTGTGCTCCAGCAACAACCAAGAACATCGACAACAAGAAAAACAACAACAACAGGAGGAACTACAAGCAAATTTTAGTCCACTTCTGTTTTATGGCAAATTAATGGAGCGACATGCTGACCATGTTCCGAGTCGAACTTCGTCCTGTCCGCGATGCGATGTCCACATCCACTCGAGCCTAGCCTAGCCTAGCAGGTGGCCCCAGCATTAAGCGAGGACCGACAGTTACTTCCAGCTCTCCCCCAGGTCGAATCTTCACTGGACCATGGGCCAATGCCAATCCCAGGCAACAAAATCCCAACCTCAACCCCAGCTGCCCATTTGGGTTCGGTTGAAACTGCTGCTGTTTGTTTCACACATGCCAAATGAATGAGCTTTTTTTATTGTTGCTGTTGTTGTTGTTGTTGCTGTCGATTGTGTGCCTGAGTGTGTATGTGTGTGTGGGTGTTGCTTTCTTTTGCCGAGTTGGCCATGTTGCCAGCCGGGCTAACATATTGGACATTTATTATTTTCGTGAGTGTTTTTGCTCGTCGGGTAAATTATGGCGTTGCACTCGTGTTGCGGGAGTGAGAGAAAGCTAGAGAGAGAGTGAGATAGAGGAAGAGAGAAGAGGAAGTAAAATACTGCGAGTTCATTTGTTGCATTGTCGCGCGAAATTGGTTAAAACGCTTAGCTAGGTCAGATTAGATCTGCTTTGCTCCTCATTGATAAAAGCCTTTCCTAGGGGGGAAAAAGTGGGAATCGGGAATCGGGAAGGGAAAGTGAGTGTAAAACGCGTGAGTGTTAAATTAATAATTGCATAAATTTTACATGTGCTGTTGCATGAATTATGGTCGGCGCAGCATAAATCGCGAATAATGTGCGCACTGGCCGTGCGAATATTTATGGCTGCGACTGTAAATCATCAAACCATAAACGCACTTGCAACGTCTAGCGGTCACATGGTCACTCTCCAAATGCAATGCACTCCAGCACTCCCTGACCTCCAACCTACGAACTGCGTTTCATGTTTTTCTATATTCAATTTACCAAAAGGATTTCCATTCGCATTGACAGTGGCAACACCGCTTGATATGAAGCACAGGTAAGTTTAAAAAAATGGCAAGCTTTAAAAGAAGACATCGATTGAACATGAAATAGAGATAGTAATATATTAATAATCTATTTACACTCCTTCTACCTTTTTTGATCCTCGAATCTTTCCGAAAACTTCCGTCTGTCGTCTAGATCTCAGAGACTATAATAGATTGATATATAATTATTTTTCGACAGCATTTATGATATTTGGACGCAGATCAAGTTTGTTTGAGTACACAATATTAACTATCTTATTTACGCTTCCTGAAAATACGGTTGCGATCAGATCAAAATTGTAGAAGTTCTTAAAGAAATTCTTTTGTATATGAAAAAACGCGTATCAGGTATATTTTTAACTCGATGGTATATTTTAACTGTAGTAGCATTTCAATATGTCAAATATTGTGATTGGTATATTTTAGTGTTTTTGTCGTTTTTTAAAGAATAATACCGCGCTGTCTGACTATTATTCACAGGGGTTATTTTTGCAGTATATTAAATTGATATATTTCTAAATATAATACCGCACTGTTTTACTAATATTCAAAATAGGTATCGGGTGTCTCACAGTCGAGCATACTCAACTGCAGTTCTTTTGTTTTCTCTTCAATTTGGTATTATCAAATTGTCGTGCAACAATTTCTTAAAGTCCCGAAAGTCAACGCCAATTTGCTGTAATTGCTATCTATGTGCGATTAAATTTTATTTTTTTTTTCAATTTTTTTGTTTTTTCAATAAATGTCTATTGTCTTATTGGTTGGGTATGGCTTCAACCCCTTGTTGACCACAGCATTGCGTTGTTTGCACATTTGTTTGAGCTTCGAAAAATGCACTCATGATATATGCGCGAATTTAATGAAGTCGCAGAATTGATAAAATATATAGCGAAAGTATTTTGTAATTAATTCAAATGTGCATATACTTTAATAATAAAAATTGCTAAAGCTAGTGAGCTTTAATATCATATTTAAATCATTTACTTTGATCATTATACCTAATTCACTGCTTGAATAATGATTGTTTAGATTAGTTGAAAAAGTTCAGAGTTTTATTTAGTAAATAAATGAAACAATATCGATAGCGAGATTTATATTGTATGTAGTTCATATGTGTCTTGTTGAAATGGGCTGTAGATGTTACCCTTTTAAAATGAAGCACTTCCGGCAGCTGCGGCCATTATTCTTAATACACGCATGGAAATGAACAGAAATTCGCCCAATAAAAGTTCAATGCCATAAATTAAGCGCATCCTTGCCAGGCCAGGAGAGATGGCAAATACGATGGCAATGGAGCTTTAGCTTTCGCATCTGCGGACCTGCGTCAAGCGTTTTGGACCCAGACGGGCGGGCAGCCAATGCTTCGTTTCCTGCTGCACTGGCGCCTGCTGTCATGATGTTCGTATTCCGTATTCCGTGTCCGAGTTGTTTTTGGAGAGTGAGGAAACAGAGAGGAGATTGGGGACAGCAAACGAGAGAGATATGCGATCAGTAAATTCGTTTCCGCTTTGCCACCTAATACACATCCTGTTTCGCTTCCGTTGTCAGCTGATTTTAAAGCAATTTCAATGATTGCATTTAGTGTTTTGAAAACTATACGTCGATAGTTAATACAAAGAATTTCATAAATATTTAAATTTAAATAATTGTATTTAATAAGAAACATAAGTATTAAAATTATTTTAAATTTATTTCAAAATATATTCCTCTATTTCTTACCTTTGAAAGATAAATAATTTCTCAATATTAATTTGGAATAGCAGCAAGCAAACCATTTAAATTATGTAGTTAATAAAGAACTTTGGTTTTAATATTATTTTCAAATTTCTTAAAAAAATATTCCATTATCCCTTACCTTTCAAAATTCTTCTTAATAGTTAATCAAGGCAAAGAGTTTCTTAAAGGTTTGATATTTATATTAAATTGTAGGGCACAAACAATTTGAACAATTGTATTTAATAAAGAACATTAGAATTAATATAATTTTTTTCATCCTTACCTTACCTTTAAAACTTCTCGTTGATAGTTAATCAAGTTAAAGAATTTCATTTATTTTTTATATTCATTTTGAAATGCAGGACGCATGATGCGCGTATTAAGATTTATGGCTGGATGGCAGACAAAGTGTCTGCGGTTCGGTCAGTCTTAAGGATTCACACAACTACTGTGTGTGTTTGTGTGTGTGAAGTTGAAAGTTTTTGGCGCGAGAAACAGCAAAAAGTTGCCAGGATGCCGTCCGAGATGAGAAACTTGGCTAAGTCAAAGTCAATCCTACTAAAACTTGCTGCAACGAGAGCTGTGGGTGTGGAATGCTATGCTGTGCTGTGCTTCGCTGTGGTGGCATGTGGTGTACAGCAAATGTTGTCAAGTTTTTGTGGTGCATTGCAGTTTTCCAGACGAAAGTGCAGCGCTCGCATTTGAACCCCAAACCGGATGTCGGAAGCACTCCATTCAATCTACGAACAAGCAGCAACCATCAGTCACTAACTCCACCTCCGACACCCAACACCCCAGCTTCAGTTTCAACTTCTGCTCCTGCTTCGACTTCAGTACTCCAGACTCAGCGAGCTCCAACTGCAGCTGGAGCAAACGAAATGAAAAATTCTCTTTTTATTTAAATTCAGGGGCAGCACGGAGTCAGGAACCCAACAAAACCAGAGTCGAAAAGTCCAGAGCCACTGCTGAGTTTTCCAATGGCGCTTCCGGCGCGAGGAAGATGAATGTTGTGCCACCGACAACACGATGACGCCAATAGTTTTTCAGCTTTCGCTCTCTCAGAGTTTGTTGATTCAGCGAAACAAAAAAAAGAAAACCCAAACTGAAAAAATAGAAAAACACCATCTTGTTTTTCAAATTCTTGGCAAAGATTGTAGATTTACATCGATGCATTTTTATTTAAGTTCTAAAATGATTTAAAACAAAGTTGCTTCCAGAAATGTGAAATATATTCAATTATTTTTTTAATTTAAACTTGATGGTTAAAATACATGTATACATTTAAAACTGTTTTAGAAAACTCCTGAATTTTGTATATTGAAAAATGTTTAACTTTTTAAAATTGTTTGCTTTGTGTTTAGTGATTATAATGTTAATTTAAGTAGTCTTAAAACGCTCTATAGCTTAGTCATATTATCTATCTAATTTCAATTCGAAAGTTACTTTTGTGAATAAACATATTTATAACTTAGGTAGCACACGTTCAAAGTTTTATTTGTTCTTATTCTAGGAATTCTTCAAAGTAGAATAAATACTAAGATGAAATTTGTTGATGCCAGATGATTGCAGCTGTGACCATTCAAAACAGCTGACAGTGTGATCGCGATCGATTGATATCGATAGCGACAAAGCTAGTATACTGTGCGTGTGACAAGGTCACACTGTTCTAGTTTTTTTCTCTTATTTTGGTCACCCTGCTCATCTTTAGTGCTTTTTGCATAATATCATACGGTTTCTTCTCAAGCGGCACAACAAGTGCAATTTCAAAGTGGACAAAATAAAACGAGTTTTTCAAGTTTCTTTAAAGTGTTATCCTGTCTGTTCTATAGACAGACACGTTTCGTTTTATATACTTCTTGCATATTCAAGGCATAAAGTTTACACAGTTTGATTTAGATTTTTGAGTTGACTCGTGAAAGCGCGTTTTCGCATTTTGTGAAATGTATTTAAATAACAACAAGTTTGTTTGGTGTTTTATACTCACAGCGGTATCTGTAACCATCGCTATATGTGCTGATAGTGCGGTAAATTTAATACTTTGAACAAACTACTATTATATTAAGTAATTTTATTGATATTTTAGATTTGCATCTCACATTTTAAAAACCATACCGAAAAATTGATTTCGAAAAATGATTCAGGTTTGTAATATTAAACGCTGCAAAAACTGTAATAACATTGTGTTCTCTAGATCAATTCAATGAATATTGGCCACAGTTGGTAAAAGAAGTTGAGATATCCAAGCAGCTGAGAGTGTCTCCAGATTTGGAGGAGATTAAAAACGATCTGCTATTGGCTCTAAAATTGGCATTTCCAAATAACTCGATTGGTATTGATTTATTTGGATCACGTATGACTGGAGTTGGGAATGAAAATTCTGATCTAGATATTTATGTGCAACTTGGTGAGATGGATACCTATTATTAACTTGTAAATTTCTTATGTTCAAATTCATATTGAAACAGATAATAGTCTATGGAAAACACCAAACAAAATAGCAGTCGAACATATTTATAAGGCAGCCGATGTGTTTTATAGAAATTTTAGTGAAACTTGGGTCTCTGTAGGCACAATTACAAAAACACTTATTCCAATTGTATGCTTAATTCACAAACCCACAAACATTGAAGTCGATCTTAATTTCTCGCATCGATTCTCATTACCGCACGATAATTTGGTCAACAATTTCTTTGATTTGCAACCTATTGGTAATATACGATTTTGGAAAGTTTTTAAAAAATAAATAACAATATATTTATGTTATACAGCTCGTTATATGATTCACTACTTGCGACGCAGAACAAGAAGTCTGGAACTTCAGCAGCATCTCCGTAGTCATCATCACTCTTTGATGGTTGTCTATTTTCTACAAATCAAAAACCTCCTTCCGCAAGTTGTGACACTGGATGAAGAATATGGAATAAATGCGGAAAGTAAGTTTCATTCATATTTCTCCAAGGGTATCCAGTGTACTCTTAAACAACGTTTAATAATTTTTGTTAAATTTATTCCTTTAGATAAATTGAACATAAAAAGACTTGTAGCCAACACTAAAAATACTGAATGCATCTTAAAGGAATATCTAAAATTTTACGCAAACTTTGATTATAATAAATATGCAATTTGCCCTTATTATGGGACATGGATAACTAGAGCAAAGCTGATGCATTTAATGCCAAGATCGTGAGTATTCTAATTTCAAAGTGTTTGAATAAAATTAAATTATTTATTTACTTCTAGCTTGGACTTTAAAATTGCCACATTCATTAGGCCAATTGTCATTCAAGACATTTTGCGTTTATACTTGAATAACGCAAATAATATTAAACTTGAACATTTTACGAAATTCTTATTAAATATTGATTTATTTTAATGCTTTTGTTAATATAAGATTTATGACTGCTATTGTGTAGAAATATCAAGTTCTTTATTAAATGAGCTCATAACAAAAAATTTGTTGCATACTTTTCAGAGAGCTGCAAATGTTTTACAAGATGCCTAGAAGTAGGCAATATTTTTTGTTTACGTACGAAAAAGTAAATATGCAAATAATAATTTAAAATTTCTTATAACAAAATAAAAGTTTGGTATTTGCGGAGTGCATATGTAAATTTCTAGAAATGGAGCATAATTTTTCTTCAACCACAAAAACTTATCAATGCTTGCGGCAATTGCTTCGTGATAAGGCCAAATGGCTGTAGAAAGCGTGAGTGTTTTTGGCCCTTTCACGGATTAGAATCCATTTTCTGTACCGTCTGCAACACACACATACACACACAAACACTCGCATATTACTGTCCTGTTTAGGTGTAGGTGATATTTTGAAATGGGATAAGGAGACAACAAGTCCGACACACCCGACAAGCGTCACCATCTAACACATTGTGTGTGTGTGTGTGCGTTTCTTTGTGTGTGTGTATATGGGTGTGCGTTTGTGTGTGAGTTGGAACATCCATAAGTGTCATGTTCGGTATCCTCATTCATCCTTGGCGTGCACGCACGTTTTTTGCGCCCTTTTTGTTTTATTATGTGCACGAATTTCTATATATGCTCTATATATGTATATACATACACACACATACACACACGCTGTCTGTGAGTGTGCGTGAGTGCGAGCCAAATAAATTCCGTAGCGCTAGAACCAAAGATTTATTATCAAATTAAATTTCTGACACAATTTATTGCTTTATCTCTCGCCAAACATAGTTCTTTTGCCTCTCGGCAGCAGCAGCAACAGCAACAGCCACCGCATCAGCAACAGCAACAGCAAACACCACCAACAACAGTCGCCAACATACATCCAAAAAATACCCATCCAAAAACCCATTCGAAACCCAAAAAACGAAACCCCATGCATTGAGTCCTGTTTCCTGAAAAAACCTTGCCACTTTCAAGTCCATATCCTGCATATCCAGGATACGTTTCCGCTTTTCCATGCTATTTCTCCGGTAAACAAGCAGCGCAAATTTCATTTTACGTACAATTTTTTTGTTGTTGTTGTTTGTGTTTTGTTTATAAAATTTATAGAGAACAAATTTGGACAATATGCGCGCATTATTCTCGCGTGTTTCCAACATTTATTTGCTGTTGAGAGCAACACATATGAACACACACACTCACACACACACACACACACACTGTGAACACAGTTCATAAAGTGCGCCGTCGCATTGCGTTTCGTGCTGAAGCCGAGGGAAGAAGGGCGTCATATAAGACCTGCTGCCTCTTTCCTCATAAATATGATTAATTGTGCTTGCCGCATTTTCATAATTAAGCAGCAGCAGCTTCTTACAAAGTGAGAGAAATGCTCCTTACAAAACTGTACTGTTTATATTCAATTAGTTTTATAAGGATAATACTTAAAGGAATTAATTGAGGATTGAAAATTTATATACACATATTTGTAAATTAGAATATTGTAGTCGAACTAAGTTTGGTCTTTTTCAGCAGATATTTCAACTAAAGCTAGTTTTAGGTTCTGAAGAATTGCAGAATATTGTTGTTATGAAAAAACAATTCAAATTATGATTGTTCTTGGGTGTCGATATTGTGTGTAAAGCATAATACAATAAATTTACATAATAGAATTGTGCAAAGCCATAAAAAGAGAACTTACAAATAGTGTTTTATGAATTTTAAAAGAATTCGAAAGAATCAAAGAATTAAGAAAGATTGAGAATATAAATCGTTGGGGAAATAAGTCTAGTGTTTTCCATAAAATTATAACATTTTTGTGAAAAAATAAATATTATGAAAATGACGATTGTTTTTATGAATAAAAAGTGTATGCAAAAAATTATACATTACTTGACATTATTGCTCAAAGCCGAAAGAAGAGATTTTAAGAAGGATAATGGTTAAAAGCATTCGTTGAGGATTGAAACTCATTATGGTTTAAATTTACTAATAATTTGTAAATTATACAATTGATGTTGTTCAAAAATGTATTTAATTGAACAAAGTCATAAAAGAGCAAATCACGAATAATGCATTTTTAAAAATTGAATAATAAGATACTTGACTAAACTTTACTTCTCAAAGAAATAAGAAGCCAATTTACATATAATGCATTTGAGTGCTTACCAATAATTAGTAAAAGAACCACACAAAACGTGTATAAATAAATGAAATGAATCTATAAATATCTAGAGAATAACCTTGAAAAAAGTGTGTAGTAGACGACACAGAACATTCTTGGGTTTCATCGAGTCAGTCGAGCTGCAATTGGGCTCGTTAATTCACGCGTTGAGGGTATAAATTATATAATATGCCCCGGGGCGGGACACCCACTAAATTAAAAATGATATAACGATGCCGCGGGTGGCAAATAAAAGTGCCGTCGCGTCGGTCTCTCTGAAGGCGGTTGAAGTTGCCTAATTAATTTCCATTACAACGTGCCACGAGTTGCAAATTTGCAACGCACGCTGGAGACACACACAACAAAGCAGCGAAAAAGAATACAAAAAAAAAAAAAAATACCGAATTACAAATGAAAAACTCGCGACAAAAATCCAAAAATACATGTGTGTGAGAGTGTGTGGGAGGGGGAGAAGAAGGTGGGGAAGGGAGGCTTGAGAGCAAGGTGGGGTGTGGTTGAGAGCATGGCGATTAAATTAAGTGGCGCATTAACAATTGCAGTGGCAGGGAGTTAAACTAAATCATTTTGGCGCCACTCGCGTCGCGTCACAATTCACACAAAAATTCGTGTAGTGAAAAGTTGCAAGCTGCCTTTTTTTTTTTGGTTTTTTTTGGGGGGCCAATTTGTCAAGTTGGCAATTGGCCGCACTTTGAAGGGTTGATGGGGGTTGATGCAACAACAGTAAAAGCAACAACAACAACGTGGCAATGGCAGCTTCTTCTTTAGACCAAAACGTGGCACTCAGTGAAATTGGCTCATTTGCATTCGAAATTTAAATTAATGCAAAACCGCTGAAAATGGCAAAGTTGGGCAAAACTTTTGCTACCGGCCGCTGGATGCCGCTGCTTGCCACTTGCCGCAGTTGCCTGTTGGCTACTGCTTTCTGTGTAGTGGTGGCGATGGCGGTGGAGGAGGAGGGAGCGGCGATCATAAATATTCGCTGGCGCTCGTTAGAATGGACGCGAAAGCGAACGCGACTTCCTTACTAACTACGCACCACAGGAAAATCAAGTGGGGAAAATGCTGCGGCAGCAGCTGCTAGCGCACCAGCGGAAAATATGTGGCCATGGGCCAGGCGGCAACTTTCTTGCCGCAGTTCCTTATTTCTTATTCCCAGGAGCCGCAGCGAACGTCCATGCCCCAACACCACTGACAACAACAACAGCAACAACAACTCGGGCAAACAGCACAACATTAGGAGCAGGGTGGCAGCATCAGCGACAACGGCAAAGCGGGGGGAAAAGTGGAGGTTGTGTGTGTAAGTGTGTGTGTTGAGAGCGCGCGTAGAACATCTTACTCGCTTTTTAAAATGTCCAATAAAAATTGCCGACACATTTCGCCCATATTTCTTCGGAATCCCATATAAATCACGCGCTGTAATCCCTCATGCTATCGCCGCGTCGTCTTTGGCTGCTGCTGCCGCTGCCGCTGTCGACTTTGCCACAGAAGCAGCCAGAGACGGGTCTGCGGGTCTTCCACTGCGACTGAGACTCAGTCCGAGTGATGCTGATGCTGATGCTGCTGTGCGGGGAAAATGTCAGGGGGAGCCCTTTTGGGTTCGGGCCTGAGTTTGGCAGTTTTGGCAATAAGAAAGTTTTTCTTTTCTTTTGGTATGGTTGCGTCTTTCGCCCTCTCTCTCTCTCTCCTCCCCTCTGTCTCCCTCTGCATTTGGCTTTGTTTAGGTCCCGTGCCTCCTCCACATGAAGTTGGCACTGTGAGTGGGTCTCACTTCGTCTCTTCGACGGAGGGTTGCTTTTGGGTATGTGTGTGTGTGTGTGTGTATGTGTGTGTGTGTGTGCGTGTGCTCCAAGGCCTCATTATGGAGCCTGCGATTATTTGAAATTGCAAAAGTTTATTCATTGTGGGCGGGCAGGAATGTGTGGCATACGTAAAATTGGAAGATGTATGTGTTCAACACAGATAAATCAATATCAATACATGTGCTGAATTCAGATTTAAATGTGCTACTGTTCTGCTCGAAATTATCAGTGCCATTAAAATGTATTTTTACGCACACAAGATATATTATATTCATTCTTTTTTGAGGGAATATTTAAAAAGCAAAATTGCGGCAATTCTTCAAGGATGCAAAAAAGGATTTGAAAACAAGAATTATGTGAATTACTTGAAGTATTTTATGTTTGTAAAAAGTTACGCAAATTTGCTATTAAGGAAAAAAGCTACAATTAAAGAAAAACATAACAGTGGTGCATTATTCTTAAAATATCTTTTATAATATACAGGAAAAATATTAAAATATACCGAATATTATATTTGGTATATCGATGAAATATACCACAGAGCCAAAATATGGAAGTATTTTTTAAATTACATTGTTAATTTATACCGCGACTTTAGCTACAAAATTAAATAAAATTATTTTAATTGTATTTAATTCTAGGTTAATCAATAAAATTCGATTGCAATATACCATTTTACAATATTTACTATTATTTTATATAACTGTTATGATTTCTTTACATAGATGTTTTCCTCATTAATATGTCCTTGAAAATCAAAATAATAATCTATGAGAACCGATTTTGTTTTCAAAAAGTTTTACCGTATAAATCTATGATTTTAAAAGCATTTCTTCAGCTGCCCATTCTATTGTAAGAAAACAATATCGAAGGCCACTGTTGGCAATACTTATCCACAACAATTGACAGGTGAAAATGATTTGAGAAAGCATTGAGAACAATCAGTGACCTTGACCTTAATGGGGAAAGTAAGTCGCGTTTGCCATTATCTGACCATTGTCCACGGTCCGATAGAAATTATAGACATTACGCGTTATTGGGTCACAGCCAACACACACTCACTTTTACTTTTACTTTCCGTCTGCTCTCACAGGTAGTTCCATTAATTCGGCCATAAAACAATGTACAATTCTCCAAGCCAAAGGCAACTGTCGACCGGAAAGTGTCGCGCAACATTTTGAATGCTCGAGACTCATTGAGGAGGCAATAAAACTGAGATTTTCCTTGCTGCTGAGCTGAGCTGACCGTGCGGTGAGGTCATGCCGAAAATATGCATTACAGACTGCCATAGAAAGAGAAAGAGGAAGAGAGTGAAAGAGATAGAGAGAGATGGAGTGCAGGACTGCGCTTTGAGCGAGAAGAAGGCGATGCCAACATTTCGATAAGATAAGTGGACGTTGCCAACTAAAATGTCATAAATCTCGGCGCTAAGGATGCCTGTTAAAACGCAGCGAGGAATGAAAGAAAAATCAGAAGAAAGCACAGAACAACAAGAAGAGAAATGCCAAGTGAAAGAGTTGTCGCTGTTGGCTCGCGTCGCTTAGGTGCTTCGACTGCCTTTGCGGGAAGAAGCTTGGCGGGGTCAGCGACGAGGTCCCAAAAATACACTTGACATACACGAGTATCGTGTTGTGTTCGCGTATGTGACACACACACACAAACACACACATGAGTGCGCTGATTTATTTTCCCGTTTTGCAGCAGATTTCTTGATGCAGTATTCGTAAACTCGTAAGCAGACGGCAGGCGGCAAACAAGATGAATGCGATGAATGGCGACCAGGCGACTCTTGGCCATTGGCATAGCCTTTGGATACACAAAAAAAAAAAAAAAAATACAACAAAAAACACACACACAGACAAAAAAAAACTAGATTCCAACAATGTTCGCGCTTCAATTGGAAATAGTCGTGATTAGTGCAGTTCACATAGTGATACAAATAAAATCTCTCTAGAGATATATTAAGCTTAAAACTACAAAATTTTGTATAAAAGCAATGCACAATTATTGAAGTCAATCAATAGCTACAATATATTAATAATAAATGGAGTTTTCTTAAGTTGAAATATAAAACGTTTGGGAAAGAATAAAAACAAAAATATAAATGAACTGAAATTAAAACCCTGAAAAAAGTATTAAAAGAAATAAAAAAATACAATAAATAATAATACAATAAATTAATAATACTTATAATTATAATTTGTTTATTCTGACATACAAGCGGAAAGTACAAATATTAACAAATTTTGGAAAATCAAACTAACATAAAAATATAATTAAAAATAGTATTAATAATAGTATTTTCGGTAGTTGTAATATAACAATGAAAAACAAAACGAAATGCGCTGAAATTCGAAACATGTGTGGAAAGTGCAGATATAAATTAATTGTTGTATAGCAAAAGCAAAGAATTTAATTTAAAATCAATTTCGTTGCAGGTACACTATATTATATTATTATTATACTGTTAATATACAAATTTGAAACAATTACTTAATGGATTTTAAAAAAATTTTAAATTTTCGAATAAGTATCAGTTTCTAAAGTATTTTTACTTTATTCATTGAATTTCAATTGATGCAGCTCGGATTATAGAGTTGGCGCATTAAAATGTGTTAGCTTATTATATGAAGTCGATGGTGTGAGTGTACGTGTAAATGTAAGTGTGTGTGTGTGTGTGTGTGTGCTTCCACCCTCTATGGAAGAGAGCGCAGGCAATGGCGGTAAGAAGAATACAAAGAAGAAGAAGGGCACTCGACAAACGACGCCATGGAAACGAAACCCTTAATACCCATCATAGATCAACCATTTTGGTCGTAAATTACATTTGGAAATCTCTAATTTGTTTTGCTCCAAAAGGTGAAATCCTTTCTCAAAATCCCTTTTACTGACTTTTTACTTGTCGCTTTTGTTGTTGATTTCAAAGCGCGGCAAATGCAAGATTAAAGCCAAATGGAATTTTGTTTTGATCCGACAAAAAACTAATCAATAAAAAAGAAACCCAACTTTGTTTTCACCAACTATGTTTTGCAATAAAGAATATCTTCATTGTGGCACATGAAAAGTGAATTTAAATATGAATGTCGGCAGAGTGAAATTAATTAAGAAGCAGCTCACGTTGAATGCAACGAATTAAAAGACAATATCATCAATTATGTTATTACCATGAAAAGGCATTTGCTTGGCAAGGTCTGTTCACCTGTCGCGAATTCTTTGGCATTGCAGAACTCTGAAGAATTCGCAAAAGGCCTAAACTAAAGATAAAATTCGCCGACTTTGGCATAATTCACAGTGTGTAAATCGTGTCTCGCATATTGCACACAACGCAACGTAAAAAAGGGAGCCAGCTATGCATAAATAAAGAAGCGGACATGGTAAGGATCGGTGAACATATATCTCAGTATTGTACGATCGTGAGTTATGGGTTGTCACCTGTCTGTCGGGGGCTGTCAAATTGAAAGTGGATTGAACCACGTTGTGTTCGCTGAGTAATCGTAATCTTATCGATTGCCGATAAGAATATCAATTAATGTCAATCGCTGGCTGACTTTTTGTTTTGTGTGCCCTGTGTGTCCTGTGCCCGCCACACTAAACACCCGAGCAAACTCGTGTTCCGATCAACCAGATTGTTGATCTCGCAATCTCAGATCACAGATCGTGTGCTGCAAGTTCTCTCTACAGCTTTGCGATTTTAATGAAAATTAATTGCGCCACCAAAGTCGTGTGTTTTGGTCGCATTTAATTGCATTTTACATCGCAACGCAGAGCAACGCAACGAGTTAAGACGATGCCAGACAGCAGCTCGCACCTTCCTTAACTCGACGGCTAATTTATCAAAATGCTAAGAATGTACGCTAAACCCAAAACCCCCAGCCAACTCTACTCTTGTGTATGTGTCTGTAGGAACAAGCACATGATTAATTTCTGACAAATGTGCGACACAAAAGAGATGTGACACACCTCGCGGCGGTTTGGACCACAAGATGGCTGCACTGGCCACCACAAGCTGCAACTCTTCCCGGCATTTTGATCACTTCTACGAACCACACAACTTGGTTGGTTATGGCTCTCTCTCTCTCTCTCTGTGTGTGTGTGACAAACTGGTATCTGTTGTGTCTCCATCGAGCGAGAGACTCGAACCTTGCCTTTGGCATCAGGTTCCCTCACACAGACTGCACACGCGCTTCGAAATGATCGATTGCAGCTGCCCCAAACAGTGCCACAGTCAGAGTCACAGTCGGAGTCGGAGTTGGAGTTGAAGACAAAGTTGGAGTCACGAGAAGGGAACCCGAGACCTGCGGCGAAGGTTTAACCAGCATACTTACATATATCATTCCCTTATCAACTAGACACAACTTTCGCACTAATTCGTACGCATTTTTTATTTCAAGCAAAGCAAACTGATCTGCCGCTGCCCAAAACATATATAATAAAACAGCAACTTCAATGCCAGCTTGTAAAGGAAACATGAAATGGGTCAGAATAAAAAAATAGTAAGTCTAAAATATAAAAAAAATTGAAGATGAAAACTCTTTTTTAAAAGTAATGCTTTATAAAATATTACAAAAAATTCTAAAGGTATTAAATAGGTTTCATTTTTGTAAAAATTAAGATAAATTGAATTACGAGTAAAACAATTTCGACTTTAGTCATTTAAATTTGAATAAGAAACAACTTTTCTCACATAAATCAATAACCTAAAAATTTGAGTTCACAGAATTCTTTATATGTTTTTATATATTATATTATATATTTAAGCCGCAATTTAAGCAAACAAGTAAAAATGTGAATATCACATTTCTGACATTTTTGTGGATAATCATTAAAATATGAAAACCCATTCTCACCTAAATAACAACCATATTTTTCTATGTGATTAATGAACTAAAATAAGTTTAATTGGAGAAGCACTTGTTTTGTTTTTCAAGCAAAAGCTTAACTCTACAATTTAAAATTAATAAAAAGATAATGTAATGAGCACTTCATATTAAAATACTTAATGAAACCTTTAAAATGTATTACGCTCAATTAGCAGAGACAAATATTTTATTTGCCGCCTATGAAAATTTAAAAAGACATGTGTATTATTATTTGGTTATTATACCAACAGAAAAAAACGAAGGCAAACTGCCATCATTCATGGCACAAACACTAAACGAGACAATAAAGATAAGTCCAAAATGGAGCATATTAAAAAAAAGTGTGCGCGAGGTGAGAGCGCAACAAGCGTTCACATATGTCTGAGTAAAAGGAAATTCACAGACAACGAAAAAAAAACCCTACTCATATTCATCTGGGTGGGTTTAGTGGGTGTGTGTTTGGTCAGCGGCCGATGGCCGATGGCCGGTTGTGCGGTCAAGCCCCAAGTGGATGTTTGCCTGACCTTTTACCGCTTAATTGTGCAACATTTGCTGGCCGGCAATTATTTGATAAGCGCCTCACATTTGAACAGAGGCAAATAAATTGTCTTGCCGCAAAATAAATTCAAAGAAAACTGGCAAATGTTTAACTTTGGCCTCTGTCCTGGGTAAGTTTTGTTGCAGCCAGTGCACTTTTGGGGTCTCCCACAAGGACAGCCTTAAGGAAACTCGGCATTTTGAGTACATAAATTTAACTCTCTCTCTCTCTCTCTGTCTCGGTTCTGTTCTGTTCTATTCGCATTCACAAAACTACAAAACAATTCAAAAAATGTTGCAGCACCAAATTAATGAATGTGCGTCTGTGGCAACAACCGACTTGGCTGCTTCACTCGCTAAGTCCTGCGAGACTCCGAGAGAAAGTTCTTAAGCTTTTCTTTTGCCTTTTTTGGCAAAAACTCATTTGACTATTGTTAAGCACAAATCGAATAAATGCAATTATTTAAGCTACGAGTTAATTTTGCTGTTGCCAATAAAGTCCGCAGTTGATATTCTACATAGCAGACAACCACATGAACAACTTGACCATAAAACTTAAAACATGACCAAATGAGGAACACAAAAACCAGTGGAAAACAAAAGTAAACTAAAAACTACATGCAAAATGAAGTTTCTTTGGTGAGAGTGATGTAGTCAGAGGAGAAACCCAAAAAGCCAGTCTAACCACAAGAAGTAAAGTTTTCATTTTTGGTCCAAGCAAATGTTGTGGGCACTCGGCAAGCGAAGGATGTGAAGATGTGGGGAGTAGGGTTGTTTTTCATGTGTTGCCCTCTCTTCATCCTTCTTCTCTCTCTTCTCTTTTTCCTCCTGTTGCCCTTGGCGTGTGACAAACTATCTTAATGGCTTTTCGCAGCTTGGCGGCTGTTAAATGCGAATTTAATTAATTGGACACTTAAGTTAACGACATTTCTTTGCTCGCTTCTTTGACTGACTCCTTCGACTGCACACGGCGACGATTTTGATTAATTGGCCCAAGGAGCACACGCAGACTCCACATGAAGGCGACCAAGAGCAGCAGCAGCAGCAGCAGCGGTAGCCTTAGCAATTGCTACAGAGACAACTCGGTAAACTGAGCGCAGCCAAGGTGTTGGATGCTGCTGCAATTTTACAAATGGACATTGTCAACTTTCCGTACAAAAAAATATAAATATTCACGATATATAACATCAGATTATTTTACATTGCAGTATAGCAAAAAAAATACACAAAACAACAATATATTTTCAGCTCAATTTATTAAGTACTTTTCCCATTTTTTGGTTCTGGATAAATGCATTCAATAAAATAAAATATAAGAGCAAACTCATATTTTCTTAATCTATAATATATTTAAAGTTATAAAAAAGTTAAATTAAATTCATATTTATAAATAATGAAAAAAATATAAATTGAAAATAAACAACTAAATCAAATAAAAAAAGAAAATAGAATTTTTAGTCAATAGTATAGAGTATATAAATATTCTTAGCATAAATTTAATTGTAATAAAATCAAATACATGAATAACTAAAAGCTTAATTATTTAATTTGAGTATCAAATAAACTATAAACAAATAAAGTTAAAGCTGTATTTACTTTTCAGCGACTGAAATGTGTCACATCTAGTTTATTAGTATTCAGCTGCAAATTCCAAAACTCATTCTCCCTTTCGAGTGCGTAAATGATAAATGAGTTCTAATAGTCGCGCTTATTCCTTAATGATTAATAAAGCAATTTTCAAGTTCAAATACACCATAAAGCGCATGTAAAGAGCCCATGGCAATACCTCCACTCATTGCGTACTCTGTAAAATGCACAATGCAAAACTCTCACTCAAAGCGACGGCGACGATGTGCTCAAAAAAAAAAACAAGCAAAAAAAATCAACTCGAGTGCAAACTCAAGAGCAAGAGCTCGTAAATTTCGTAAGCGCTGGAAAAGTAAACGCCCATAAACAAAGCAATTTGCCCAGTGCCGCAGAATCAGTTTCTGAATGAAAAGCCACGTGTAGCCATAAATTTGACAGTGCTCTGAACCAGTTCGCAATGCGCGCTCTCCTCTAACAGGTTTCTCATTATGCCAGTGCTGGGTAAAAAGCGACGAGCGAGTGCCAAGGAGAATGCAAAAATATTTGCTTGTATTTTGGCAGCTTTTGAATTGTTAGCGGCTTTGTGGCATTTTCCAACACGTGAAATGGGCGGAGACTGATTGGCCGCCTCGCTCACACTGCAGTGTGAGAGGCGCCCGCGTTTAATTACTTCCCTTTCTTTCTGCCGCCAACAACACAACTCAAGCATATGTGCTTGACACAGAAACAGCTGCTCTCTCTCTGTCGCTCTCGCTCGCTCGCTCGTTCGCTCTCTGAGAGAGTGCGCAGTGCCATCATTCATGTGTGTATGCGTGTGTGTGTGTGCAGAAGATGAAGTTGCCAGCCAGCAATAAACCATTCCCGGCAGCTATAAAGCATTGCAAGCGAGACGGCGCTATGGCGTCGTGTGTGCACGAAGGGGATGCAACACGGCAGCTGAGAGAGAACCAGCGACATCGTAAATTTGTGCGCGTGTGCGTGATTTATATCGTGCTGCTGCTGCTCTGCCGCAGCGCTGCACTGCTCTGCCCGCAGTTGCTGTCGCTGCGCAGCCATCATGGCCGAGCAGAGCGCAGACTGCGACTGCGCTCGTAATTCTCCCGCTTAATGGTTTGTTTACATCATAAATAAATATGGCTGTGCTGCGAGAGCCGAGTCTGCGTGTTGGCAGCATCGCTGCGTTTTGGCGCGCGTTCTCTCAGCCAGGTTGCTGGTCTTGTTGTTGTTACCAAATTTCTGCAGCAGCTGTGACGTCAGCGTCAACTACTATGAACCGAAGTCGAGTTAAAAGCAAATGATCATCGTTAACAGGTAATTACAATTGATATTGACAACGATAATTGACAATAAACACCTGGTTTCTTATGAGAAACATATCTTAATTCAATAATTTATAGATTAGTGATCAGTTGTAAGATATAGACATAAATAATAGTGTGAAAAAATTAATATAATTGGAATGTAATCTATCAAATAATAAGTATAGAATTATTTTACAAAAAAAAGAACTATTGTATATAATATAATACGTTCTATATACCCCTAAAAAAATTTTTTGGCTTAGGAACTTTTCGATCTTCCAAAAAAATCCTGAAACAAGAATTCAAAAATTAAAAATTCCTTAAATAAGATTTAAAATTTTAAACATTATATTAAAATATTATATTTTTCTAACAAAAATATAACAATATATTATGAAATTAACTTTTAATTTTTCTTTTGATTATTTGGGACAATATTTCTGTTTTTGTAATAATAAAAATAATAATAATAGCTGACCATTAAATTCTGGGATGCAACGCTGAATGAACTGATGCTCTTAGGCTGACTGAAATAGATTTTACAACCTAATATACTAATAAATAAATCAGATTGATTATCAAATATAAGAGATATATAAATAGACTGATATTAAATCTTTTTAAGTATGGATGGAAAATAATTTCTTTCAGGATTCAGAAATAATTAATTCAATATTCTAAAGCAACTAAAGATTTGTTAAATTCCTGAACAGGGATCAAAGACGGAAAGCTCGATTCTCACACTAAAATATTCAAAGGATTCATTCAGATACAGCTGCGAAGTTGCGTGCCACTTGCCGTCGGGGTTGCAGCCGGCGGCGTCTGTGCGTGCAACATTATGGGGCAGAATATTAACCAATTCGTAGGCTGAGACATGGCCGTCGATGCTGTGAGATGTAAGGGAGGTGGGGGGAAAGGGAGAAGCATTCAACCACTTGTGGCGCTTTACTAATTTCACTGCCCTAAAAATGGCACGCTCGATGGTCACACAATTACGGACGTAATAAAGTAATTTGCCGTAATTGCAATCGAGCCGAGGGGCGGCAGCTGCGAGAACGCCCAACGTACAACCAAATAACATAGCTGCCTGCCACTGCGAAAAGTTTGTCTTTGAGTTCGCAGGCTGCTTCAATCTTGCCACACACTCGCACACCCCTTTGAGTCGTCTTTGTTTCTTAAGTTCGCGTTGCCGCCACCTGCTTCATCTTCTTGGATAATGTGTGACAATATCTTGGGCACTTGCCGCGCACAGAGGGAGATTTTAATTTAGCCCAGGATTTACCTGACAACAACAGCAAAAGCTGAATAGAAAGGACAGAAAGAGAGATAGAACGAGAAAGGAACTCTGTTCCAATTTTGCATAGAAAACTACTTAATTATTGCGCCCAAGCCCAAAGTCGGTTGCGAGTCCGTGTTCGTGTCCGTTTTATCCTTTCAGCAGCCTGTGAATTATGATGTCTTTATGACGCTTTTGTCTGGCCAAACCAACAACGTTGTTAGTGTTAGACACACACACACACAGTTACAGTCACACTCTCAGTCTCGGAATATCCTCTACAGCTATCCCTGTGGCAATCCTTTGTGTGTTGTTGCTGGGTAATGAGCAAGTTAATTCTTATTATTATGGTTATTATGTGTGCAGCATGACTCTGAGTTACACTTACACTTACACTCACTCATTCACTCACATTCGTATTTGTACTAGTCGTAAACATGGCCCATCCTTAACGTAACGTAACAAGTGTTGAGCAATCGAAGATGAGCAGCAGAGGCAAATAAACAAACGTCACTTCGTGTTGAGCACATAAAATGAGTCTATAAAAACAAATAGTGGGGCATGTGGCAGCCAAGTGTCGACCCCCTTTGGATAAACAACAAACGCCGCCTTCGAGCGCCCCCTCAACATATATCGTGTAGCACCTCAAGCAACCAACAAAAAAAGCTGAAAAAAAAACGAATGTAGTAAAAACATAAACTGGCAGCCATTCGGTCTCCCAATCTTCCAGATCACGCCTGCTGCGAATATTTCTAAATGTTGTTTTTGTTTTTCAAGATTTTCAAACGCTAAACAAATAAACAAATCGTTCAATGTATAAAATTTGATGCTTTTCACATTGTTTAATTATTTATTTTGAAAATAGCGGCTGAATTTTTTAAATCGCATGCAGTTCGAAAGCAAAAAAAACCATTTAGCATATGGAGAATCTAAATTCAATTGTATTATTGTTAATTCTTGGAAATATGTTTACACAAAAAAAGTGGCTAGCAACACTTCATTAAAGTGTTACATATATTATATATTTTTTATTTACCTAATCCAAACGAATTTTGCAAATTTTGTTGCAGCAGTAAACTTAAAATATATATTTTTTTATTCATAATATTCTAAGCACTTCTCTCGTATTTCATTTCTTCGTCGCTAATTTGTTATGGTGAATGTCTTTCCTGTCAAAGTTCAACTCTCGAAGCAATTCAATAATTATAAATCAATATGAATTCAATAATGGGCACACACAATTATTATCTATAAATGTAAACTAAACACACACTCAAGAACGTACAACAACAACAAATGGGAAAGCACATTCACAAACGAGCAGCAGAGATAGAGAATTCAAACAATTTTCAAGTGATGCCAACTTAATTAAGTCACTAAATTTATGAGCTCCTTCTGGCTGCCAATGATTATGGACACACGCACACTCTCACACACACACGCACACATAAACATACTTTCAATATCGAATACAAATATGCGCGGGAGCGAACACACAACTCAATTGACACGCGTCCTCTGAAACATTCGCTTTGGGCTCCAAACTCCGCAAATGAAGCCGTTCTCCCCCTCAAGTGAATGTGAATCTGAATGTGAATGTGAATCGTGGATGCTGCTCTCTGCTCGCATTGACGACAATCGACGACGATCGATTTTAACGATTTGTTTTGATATTTTTACGATTATGGGGAATCGTTTGCACAACATAAATAGAACATAAAACTCACATCACAGTTGCCAGTTGCCAGCTGCCAGTTGGAGGAGTTTCGTTTTCCATTCAATTAATAATAAATTAGCTGCAAGTGGCTTTGATGGCGGTGTGTGTGTGTGTGGAGAAATCTCAATGAATATTTCCCCATTTAACGATGTATGAATTGCACTTTGGTGGCATTATCGCATCGACTTTTAATTGCCCACCGCGGTGCCGGATGCGGATGCGAATGCATGTGGCACTTACCATCGACCGCATGCCAGGCATCACCATCTCAAGTATCCTAAGCTCACTTCGTCCTGCTGTTACACAACTTGAGACTTGCGACTTGAGTTGTGTTCCGTTTGCATCATCATAAATCATAACTATGCGCCGCTTGCACAGCGACACAAAAAAATGCTAAAATGCGAACTGCATTTGCTTTTAATTTTTTTGTAAATATTTTCACTCTGTGTGTTGTCCTTGTTGTTTTATGATGCGTTCGTCCTGCGTCCGTCGCATATGCAAAACTACGCACTCCACGTGCATTTTCGCAAAGACTCTGCCACACAGCCTCAGGGCTCTGCCTGCCTCTCGAATTCAAGTTGCTCGGCTGCTTGCTTGTCCTTAGTGCGGCGACATATCTGGAGCAAAAAAACATAATTTCGGTTCTATATTCTTTTTTTTTTGAGTGTGTGTGTTGCTGTTCTTTCCTTACTTTATGCCTGGCGAATATTTTGTCTGCTTTTATGATTTATGACGTTCGGCACAGGATGCTTAGACAGCGGCAAGTGTGGCATGCAACACAAACTCAGCATATGAACCACTCGCATGCCGTAGGAGAAATGAATATTCAGATCGATACAGCAAGACACGTGTTGCCAATGTCAAACTCTAAGGGTTTACAGCTGAGTTTCTGAAAAACATTTAAAAAATTTGCACAAAATATTCGCTTTTTAATGAAGTCAAAAAAGTTACTTTAACTACAAATTGTTTTGAATAATTTTATTCTTGTTAATGAATTTCTAATTATATATTTAACTCTTTCTTTTCTTAGCTCACTGTGACGTTTAAATCATGAATTTCTAGGAATGAATAAAAGTGGTATATAAATATATCGCAAAGCAATAAATATTACCAGCAAAAAGTATTTCATTGACTTCCAGATATCACTTAATTTGTTACCTTTTACTTGAGATCATGTTTAACATTTTGAATAGTAACGCAAGAATATATTTTAGTGAATTTTCTTTTTATTCCCAAAGTTGGAATTCTAGAAATTGTTATTCATTCTCATTATGAAATGGATTGAAGAAAAAAGAGTTTTGCTTATACTAAGACATCTAAAATATTGGTGTTTAAACAGAGTTGGTTTAATAAAGTGCATTTTAAAATTGAAATATTTAGAGTAAATTAAGTAATGGGGAAACTGTGTCATTCTTCTCTTAGAATTGTGACACTTTAGCTGAGCTCAATCTTATTCTAGTTTACATTCTGAAGAATTTGCCTAAAGTCACGTTCGGAGTGGCGTTTGTCATATGGAAATGGAAACTGCCAGGCTTGGCCCTGTTTATACCCGCTACCCATAGGGTAGAAGGGTATTATAACTTTGTGCCGGCAGGAAATGTATGTAACAGGTAGAAGGAGGCATCTCCGACCCTATAAAGTATATATATTCTTGATCAGCGTCAACAGCCGAGACGATCTAGCCATGTCCGTCTGTCCGTCTGTCTGTCTGTCCGTCTGTCCGTCTGTCCGTCTGTCCGTATGAAACACTGGATCTCAGAGACTATAAGAGATAGAGCTATAATTTTTTTTCGACAGCATTTGTTATGTTTGCACGCAGATCAAGTTTGTTTCAAATTTTTGCCACGCCCACTTCCGCCCCCGCAAATCAAAAAAATCGAATAACAAGCGTAATTTTAAAGTTAAAGCTGTGAATTTTGGTATATATAATAATAACAATAGTATTTATGATTCCTGAAAATTTGCTTGCGATCAGATAAAAATTGTGGAAGTTATTAAAGAAACACTTTTGTATGGGACAAAACGGCCACTTACGGGGGGTCTCAAATGCTTTGGCCGACAATCTGGTGTATTGTGCCGTCTATGGTATATTTTAAATGTTAGTACCACATCGTAATACCAAATATACCATTTGGTATATTTTAGCATTTTACAGTATTTTTGGTATATTTTGAAAATAATTCCGCAATAATTTGCTTTTATTCAAAATGGGTAGCGGGTATCTCACAGTCGAGCTCACTCGACTGTAGCTTTCTTACTTGTTTTTTTTTGACTTTGACTCCCCCATTTTAAGATCCATTGCCATGTGCGGACATATGTCGACAATCAAAACAAAATGGCGTCTATCCGCTGAGGAACATCCGCGTTTTTGGCTGCAGCCGCTACTAAGCACTCAACAGTCGTCAGTCGATAGTTCTCCTCTGCCTAAATTCACAATCCAAATCCAATGCGGAGTGCTGCTGCTGTTGATAGATATGCTGGCAACCCAATTTTCTCGCACGATGCTCCAGCGTGTCCTTTTGGCAGGAGGAAGTGTTTGCCTAAGCCAGCGTTCGCTTCGCTGCAGCCATTTTGAGCAGTAGGCGTAACGGCATTCAATTGTGCATGCTGCGAACGAAGCATTTCCCCCTCCAAAACCTCCAGCTGCTGATGATAAGGCTCGAGAATCGAGCACAAATCGATTGTCAGAGAGCGCACTGCGTGTGCAAGATGATAAATGAGTGCGTGTTATGCTCCTTTATGGCAGTTGTCAGTAGCAAATGAATACCAACAGTTTTCCATCCTCGTCTCGTTAGTATCAGTCTTAGACCCACTTTCAACTCAATTGGAACGAAGCTATTTACAGATAAAACAACTTCATGCGGGTCTTATCTAATTTGGAAGAACAGCAAAGTCAATGCCTAACGATAAGATGAATACATTAAATGTTATGCAGCCTAAAACGATAAATAATAAGTAAATTAAAAATAAAAACAAAAGCTATCTCAACTAATATACAACTACTAACTAGATGACATAACTAAAGTGCCCGTTCATCTTATCGAGTGTATTGCGCTTCATTTCTGCCCCCAAGGTCTCATTCATCTTCTGCTCAGTTCAGCAAATTCATCATCTTGGTGTAGGAAACACGCATCATGGGCGTGTCTGCGTCATGACGTTGCTTGATGACTTCATAGTTGTCCGGCAGTTGCTCATCATTGTGAAAGGTTTGAGAGTGAATGCGGGTACCAATTAAACAGGTAACCTTGACCTTGACGGCTGCTAAATCACTGAGTTTTAACTTCCATTTTTTTCCGATTGATATTCTTCACTTTCTGTTGACATTGTAGTGAAGTGGTATTGATTAAGTTTTATGCAATAGACTGATCACACAAAATCGAAAAAAAGAGTACTTTCGATTATTCATTATTGATATACTGAAAAGGTGATTTGTGTCAGGAAAGTATTGCTTGTCAAAAGTTGCGGACTTATCTAATCTAGACTCAATCGTACAACTGTCACCTTGATGAACTATTGCTCTTAAGCCTGCCAGTTGATAATGGCTTCCTCTTAGGGACTTTGTAAGGAAGCAATTAGACATCATATCGATGTTGCTTTGTTTGACCATATAAAATAATTATGCAGAAAATTGCAATTTAATTTGATTATTTGAATTTTTAATTAAATAAATCATTAAATTTTATATTACTTTAAAGCATTATTTTACCATCAAAATTACAGACATTCTATACTGCTAACATCTATCTTTAATTTTCGTAAGGAGAGCGGAATATAGACATTTTTACTTTTTTTAAATTAACTGAAGTGACTCGATGTCCACTAGAATATGTGGGATCGACTTGTGAGGGATGTGCAATATGCAGACTTCTGCGAAACGCTTTTACCGTCATAGTCACACACGGAAACGAAATAAATCGAGAGCGAAATGAATGGCCTCAAAAGGATGAATGGTCAGTTTTTGAAGGCAAGGCATAAAAAACAATACGACAACAACAACATTGACAACAACAACAACAACAACAAACTAGCAAGAAATATTGAAACGAAAAATACAACTGACAAAATTTTATTTCGTTTTATTTGCAAAGCGGAGCACTCCATAAATTTTCGGGCGCTCAATATTGTTTCAGATCATAAATCATGGCTGCATTTGCGTACGGACGTACATTTCAAACACACACACTCGCACACTTGTACGCACACACACACATATAGAGAGAAATGTGTGTGTACACACATGAGCTGCATTCGAGGTGGAGGAGTTTGGGAACTCCGACGCAGCCTGCGTCTGCATCTGCATTGCCACAGACAGAGGCAGAGACAGAGGAAGAGACACAGACACCGACAAAATGTACCTTGTATCTGACATTG
Organism: Drosophila niveifrons; assembly: GCA_035046325.1. Taxonomy (NCBI): domain Eukaryota; kingdom Metazoa; phylum Arthropoda; class Insecta; order Diptera; family Drosophilidae; genus Drosophila; species Drosophila niveifrons. Next base: position 9,342,042 of record JAWNOC010000046.1, on the reverse strand, counting down.
GGTTGCAGATGCAGCGCAAAAAACGACCAAAAGGCCAGCAACAACAAGAACAGCAACAAAAACAATAACAACTGGAACAACAACAATAGCAACATGCACTCATAGTGCATTTGTTAAAGTCAATGCCGCTGCACTTGTGCCCATTGCATTCACATTCACATTCACATCCACATTCGCATCTGCATTACATCGAGAGGCTCACACACCTCAGACTCAGTCTCCCTAAGCCAGCGACCCTTGAATAACGACACTGAGACAACCACTAAATTTCAACAATTTAAGGTCAAAGTTATTGAACAATTTCTACAGATAAACACATTTATTTTTAAGAATAACAAAAAAGTTTAAAGTTGAGATTATTTATTTTATTGAGAAAGGGTTTAAAAATCTTATATAGTTATGAGTCATTTTGCATGCTCAGCTTTTATTAGATGATAAACTTTCTTTACCCTTTACTTTGGCATTGGTTGAAAAGAATGAAGTATTACATTTTTCAGATTGTTATTAGTTAGAATCTTGAACACATATTTCTTATAGTTACTATTGAAAAACTGAATAAATAATTCAAAAATTTATAAATAAACAGGCTAACTTTCCCTTAATTGATTTGTTTCATCATAGTTGTTTATATTTTTAATATTCGTGTAAATTTTAAACTCTGAAATTAAAAACAGAAAGGCAATTTTGTAAAAACTTAAAATTTTTTGCTCTTATAGAAAAATTTCGTTGTTGCATTGTCATTAGATTACTTTATTTTATTATGCTGTTATTTTAATTAAAAAATTAACGAGTTCTATATTAGATCTCTGATCTAAACAAATTGATTTGAACGTTGTTTATTAACAACACAAGTTATTCTTTTGAAGAAAAATTACTCTATTTTATTGTTTAGTATATTTAGAGTTCTAACCTGAGCTTTATGACTTCATACTATACCATATATAATGTGTATTTTTTAAATTAAAAAGAACATATTTCAGATTCAGTTTAAAGTATGTTTTCAGTATAAGAACAGTTTTGTAAGTTTTGGTTGCGCCAGCTTAAAGCGAAATAGAAAGATTTTTAAAAACATAAAAGCAAGTTACTTAAGATTAATGTAATTAAAACTCTCATCCATTCACATTTGACCCACTATGCGACTATGCAAATGCAAACTGAAAGCAGTGCACCATGTGGCAGTTGCAAGGGCAAGGGCGAAAGCGAGGGCGTTGAGCGGAGGTTGGAGGTTGGCGGTGGGGGTCAGAGAGCCGACCAAAACTGAAGTGGTCTGCAAATTCACATTAACGCAAATTCCGTAAGTGAAGTATGTTGCATTTGCCGTACGTAAATTTAAAAAGCGCGGCACAATAACAAAACATTCGCATTCGCATTCGTTTTCGTATTTGCTTGCAAAACTCGCTCTCGCTTATTTACAGATACAAATACAGTTACAGATGCGCCTCTGACTGTGACTGTGACTGCGACTGCATTTGGCGTTGGAGTTGGAGTAATTGAAGCAGTCAGCGTCGCAACACTCTCTCCTCTCCTTTGCTCTCTGTCCCCCTCTTCTCGCTTGATGCCATGTTGCTGCCATGCTGGCTACAGCTGGCAGTTGCATAGGCATTCGCATTTGCACTCGCACACACATATTTGAGATACATAAATCTTGTGGATGAGCGTGCAGCGTGCGGCGTACAACGCTGCTCCTGGCCTGGGTCTGGCCTAGCCTGTCAAGTGGGCGGCACAAAGTGGAGGTTAGTCCAATACTACACTTCTACTCTGCCACACGGCTTGTGATTGGGGGTCAGCAGCTGTGCGACAGTTGGCGCGGCCCAAAAATATTGAGAAATCCTCTATGGCATATAACAACGGGAAGATCCTTTAATATAGGAAGGAAGCGCTGCAGTTTCGCTAAAGGACAGTCCAATAGTTTTAATAACTAAACTAACTAAATAACCGAGTGAATATAAATTTTTTTTTCAATTGATGTTAAGTTAGTTATTCTTCAAAGTGTTGATTTTTTTATTCTATTCAACAAAAAGATCTTACCAATAATTATAAAAACAAAACATATGTGATTAATGTTTTCGTTTAAAGGTCTCATAATTTTCGCTCATATTTTTTTTTTAAAAATATTTCAATATTTATTATTCTACCAAAAATGTGTAATATATTTAATTTTTATAAATCTTTTAAGCATTCGTCCTTAAAGAAAATGGTATTAGTCTTTTGCCTTAAAATTTCTCTACTCAAACTTTCAAATATCAATTTCTGCAATGCCAATCAAATTGGCCTTTCTAATCTAATATTTACTATCAAATCTTTTCTATTAATTATTCAATCATACTCGTATTTTTGTTTTTTATTTTGAGTATTTTTTGTGTTTTTCGAAAGCTTCTAAATCGCCATTTTTTTATTTTTTGTTTATTTATCAATTTTTGTTCAGAGCAAATTAGATTTGCTAATCTTGTATGCATCAGGCATTCTAATATTGCTTTTGGTTCTTTTCCTTTTAAGCATTCTTTTATTTAATAATACTTTTTTTCTACTCACTTCATTCTCTATACCCTGAATTATATATGCTTCTCTAATATTTAATAATTATCTCTTTTATATAATTTTAAAATATCTTAAAAAGTTTATAAATCTTCCATAAAATCATTCTAATAAAGTCCAGCAAAGGAACCACTCAAAACAGTGTCCGAGATCATAAATTTTGCTATGCAAAACTGCAATACACGCCCTTTCAACAACACGACGCGGATGCGATGTCAGGAGAAGACAATCCTTTACCTTTAACTGACTACAGATGGCGCTTTAACGCGATGGCAATCCATCTGCGGCACTAATAAAAGATTTCGCTAAATTGATACTGTCGATGGAGTAATTAAACTGCAATTTTTATGAGACATGTCGGACAGAGGCCGTTGCTATCACAGATCGAATAAATTATATTCGCTTGGCTATTGGACCCTCGCACTGCTTTTCGCACACGCATACATCGAGAGAGCAACTGTGTGTGTGTTTGTGTCTCCTGTGACTGCAAACTGTGTCTGTGTGTGTGCATTGTTGGCCGTATCCGTTGGCTCATTCGTTTCGACGGTAAATTTTCCGACGCAATTTTGCCACACTCCGGTTCCGGCTTCTCTCTTCCACCTCTTCTGCCACCTTGCAGTTGGTTGCAGTTTTGCTTTTACTTCTGCACTGTTTGTTGTTGTTTTTGGCACGCAAATAAATTTTCAGGAAAAACTGTGCAAACTTTTGAGCCCCTCGTCTGATTGCATTTTAATTTCGCTCGCACAGTTGCAGTTGTTCGTTTTCATATTGAATTCGCCTTTGAATTTGGCACGACAACTTGGTGCGACCCTCGCGATTGCCAGCTAATGATTGTCGCCTCCATTTTGATGTCCCTTACGGGTTACTGCTCTTCCCCTCCTCCTCCCTCCAATTTTCCTTGACTTGAGTCGAAAGTGTGGCTGGCACACATTCAAATAATTTCAATGCAAATGGCAGCAAACAGCACAAATAATATAACAAAAAAAAAAAAAACACAAGTAAAGGAGAAAAGAGAAGATACTCTGTATCCATGAAGTTGTTAATTTTTATGACGTCATTACTCGCCTCGTAAAATCCACTCAACAGTTGGTTGCTCTGCTCCAGGAAGCAACAGGCTACCAGTTTCAGTTTCAGTTTTATGAACATGTTGAGCTCAGTAGCAACAGCAACAGCAACATCAACAGCAACAGCTCAGCGACTGGGACTTGAACTGAAAGCGGGTCTGGAACTGGAAATTGGCGAATCTCGGCAATCGTCGACTCTGACTGACTTCGCAAAAGTTGTGAGCTTTATTTGCAACCGGAATTTTTATTGTTATTGCGCCATTTATGACTTTTACGAGAATTTACTTGGTTTCGGCTCCACTTCTAATTTGGGGTCCATTGTTTTATGCGCTGCTTTGCTCAATTGTCACTTTGCGTGTATTCTAGATGCATGACTCAAATCTGTCCTTCTACGTTTAGACTTATTTGCTGACATTTGAATTTGAGTCACAAAAGGTTATAGTTTTTTGTAGTAGGTGTGAAAACTGTCAGTTTGTGACCTTGTTGGATCATTAATTGATATTTATAACATTCAAATTATTACCTCATATTCTGAAGTAAATTTCACAGATTAATAATGTATATTTATTTGTACATATAATAAAAATAGTAATGTCTGTTATGCTGTATTACAACGTTATACTGTGTTAGGTTTTCTGGTTTTAATGAACAGTACAGAAAAACAAACATGTACAAAAAGATATATGCACATATTAAAAAAAGTTTAATTAAAAATCTTAGTTAATACTTTAAACTAATAATCTTTTATAACAATAACTTATTTAAGTTCTATTTTTAAAAATTTGTTTTTTAATTCATTATGTTAACTCTAATAAATCTAAATCCATCAATCATTCATCTAGAAGTATTAAAAAGAATAAATAAATAACTAAAAATATATGCAGTAAGCTTTATAAATTGAAAAAAATCGTATCTGTCTTTAGCTCTCATGCCATTGGTAATATTTAAAATTAATTTTTGTATTTTTAGGTTCTATGAAATATTAAATTATATTATGTACAAAAATAAATATAGAATTTATAAAACATAATTGAGACATTTCTGTTTGTTGCTAATTAAAATGTATTGTTTAATTTTGGCTTATCTGTTTTTACGCTTTATTTTCGTATCTGTCAGAAGATTGAATTTCTGGTAATTTAAGACCCTGCACATTAGATGATTGCGAACGAGGTGAAATTGAGGTGGTTCGCTTGTCATTCAATCTTCTTGCTTCCACCCGCTGAGCTGAACATTTATGCGCCATGTTCTACTTATATTTTTATGGCCGCTTCTTGCAACTCAAAACCACAACCACAGCACACACACTCACACACTCACAAACCCATTCACATTCAAATGCAAACATACTCACATATTCACACGTTCGGCAGGCAGACACATTCACCTCGAAGCACTCGAAAAGCGAACGAGGAGCATATTTTAAACATGGATTCTTAATTAGTAGCAAATGTATCCCATTTGTTTTTTACACCTTGGCTTGGCAACGCGATTCACGTACACATGTATACACAGAGGTATAGCCAAAAACTACGGTCTATGAGCTAGTTAACACCCCCCAAAATGCTGCTGTGCCTCCCCCCTACCCGAGAAGCATGTTCACAGGCAGCAAATTAGTCGAGTGGCTGCTTCATCTCCTTTGCGTGCTTCGTGCTCCTTTTCTTTCCTTTGCTCTTGCCATATCCCCATTCGATGTCGACAGTGCGTCTCATAATGCGCGCTAATTAATCCTGCAAGGATCGGATTTTCCCGACGTAATTATATTTACAGCCGCCATGCGAGCTAAGCAGCAACAACACAGTAGCAAAAGCAACAGCAGCAGCCATAGCACGAACAATACAGGATGCTCTCATCCTTGGCTTGGGGCTTAACAATCGCTTGCCGGTGTGTGGAGAGCGGAGTGTTGAGGGGGGATTTTATGATATACAGCGGCGTTTTGTACTTGGGTCTTGTTGAAATTTGGGGGTGGGGGAGGGAAGAATGGAGCAGCAATGGTGGCAGCCTGCAGCAACCTGGCAGCATGACGCAGGAACATGCGAGAAAGGATACACAAGAATATTAAATTAATTTTTAAGTGCGTGCAGAAGACGAAGATGCAAAGACGAGCGAACAAAGCAGCAGCACAGCAAAAAAAAAATTAATGCGCTTTTCTTGCTTACGTCTATTGTCTGGTGGCAAAGAAAACTTTAAGCATATTTCAGTGCCGAGCTACAGGGTGATCAAAACATAAATAGAACGAATGTTATTCATTTGGTAATCTAAGCAAAATGTGTTGATAAGAATTTTCAACAAGAAAAGTGTAATTTCCAATTATGAGGTAATTTTAAAACTACTAATTTCTAATTATCGAAAGTGAGTAAATTATGTTCACAATTTATAAATTTTACTTATAAGGAATAATAATTAAAGATATTAATTTGATTTTCAATTATCAGTTAATTTCTTAATTTGTAAGTTTTGTTAATTGTTTTACAAAGTGATCAAAGCATAAATATAATCCTTATGATATATATTATTATTATTATTATTATTATTATTATTAATTGGTAAATTGAAAAAATTAAGCCCTTCCTTTATATTGAATCGCAGATACAAATAACAGTACATATATACTCGTATGATTCCTAATCATCAATTAAGTGTTATAAATTCGAATTTAATATCATGTCCTAAATAAAATTCGACAATTCATTTTATGAGATATTAATTAATAATTATAGAGCAGCTCTCAACATCAACCATAGTTGAAATATGTGAACTAACATTTTTCAAATGCTCATTCAAAAATATTATTCAGAACATAAAATATAAGCAACTTCAAATCGAATTTATTATTACACAAAATAACTCTTAGATTATAATAATCTTTTCATGTGGAAATAATAACCCTGTATATGAAGAAGTTTTTGTCTCACAGATTGTTTCCATGATTTTTATTCTTTTTCGTCGCGAATATAAATAATGAGTACATTTTGTTTATTTAAGTTTGTTATTCCTCTTTTTTTTTTTGCGTTTTTGCTGTTGCTTTATTGCTTTCCACGCGGGTGGCTAACTGGCAACTGCCAAATGGCAAAGCTGGCAAATGGCTGAGCTGATGATGTTCTTGCTTACCCGAAGATCCGCCGATATGTTGGCAAATTAGTTACAGCAGTTTCGTAATGAATCCTTTTTGTGTCTTCGCTATTGGTGAACGATGATTAAGTCAGTAAACTAGCCAAAGACTTTTCGACTCTACGACGCGCGAGTATAGAAAAGTTAAGTGATTACTTTTTGCTCGTCGTGGCTGGCGTCCTGGCGTAAAGTTCAGCTCGTAAATTTATTAAGCAAAAACTTAGGAAAACTTTGTGTTTGGACAATGCATACGCAAGTTTTGTAATTGTATTCATTCAATGAAGTCAACTCTAGTCGACTCTCAACTTGACTCGACTCGGTTGTCCCACTATTTTATGCATTATTCATGAGTCCTTTTGTGAGATGAGAGCTCGAACTTAATTGGGGCGCTCTGTATGTATGAAGTGTTTCATGGACTGTGAATTTGCCAAGCTGAGATGTGCTGTGTTTGCTCTGATAATCAAGATATATGTTAACAAATTAGTTTGCGATAAGATAGTCTTCGACAATATATAGTTCGATGAAGGGAAAAGAATATTATACAGAATTTAATTCAATTCTATTTCGTTCATAGAAATCTTCACTTCTAGTCCCGATAAAACTAAATAAGTTGTTTAGCATTAAACGAGCTATAAATGCCGCACTAGTCGTTGCATGCAACTAGCAAAATTACCCAGAGAACGTGGCCAGTAGATGGCAAATGCATCCATAAGATACGAGTACGAAAAGATTCATAAAGAATGCCTGAGCATAAAGCACACCTCGCAGCTTAGTGTGGCAATGAATGGATTTATAACTGAGTGCGAACAGGGGCAAAACCCCTTTTGGCTTTAGGAAGGTAAAAGGTGCTGTCGGTTCTCGTATCGCTGATAATGATAATGTGCTCGTCGTCGTTGTGGTTGTCGTCAGTGTCAGCGTCATTGGCGATGCACTGAATGCATCGATGGGATAAGCTGCCCAGTGTCGGTGGCTCAAAGTGCCGCCATTATGCTCATAGAGGCAAGGGCCATTGCAATCGAATACGACTCTATGCAGTGGACTTTACTTCACTTCACCTCACTTCGCTCCACTCTGCTTCACTCTAAGAACAACAACTGCAATAACAACGGCTAAGGCAAGCAGGCAGCTGCAATGGCACTGGCGAAGACTTTTTGGCTGCGATTCAAGCATTTGGATTCATAAATCAAACATTTATATGCGGCACAGCTTCGTCGTCGTTGCGACTCACATGTGGAGAGCGCATCGCTTTACTTCTCGTTGCTGTTGGTGCTGTTGGTGGTGGAGCTAAAGGGGGCACTTGAATGTGATTACGCAGCAAGAGATTGCAGCAGGCTAGCAAAGCTAGCTGCTTGCGAGATGGAAATGGAAATGGAGACGAGACTTTATGCTCCGCACTCGAGTCGTCACACACATAAGCAGACAACGCGCCCTTTCCCAGACCTGCTCCTCGTTTCTACACTCTGACTATACTCTGAGTCATGGCCTGGGTTTTGGGGCATCAAAGGCGTCTCCGACGCGGCATGCACGCTGGAAATGAAGACGATTACTAAAACTGCGACTGCGACGGCGACTGGGATGCGACTGCAATGATGGATATTATTCCTAAGGCGAAAAGTCTTCGCCCAGCGGTGCTTTGCGACACCAAAGCGATTTGCGGCGTGATTGATTGCTTCATTGCGGCACAACACGCTGTCCAGGATTTGGCAAGGATTTGCCACATAAATATTACTTATTTTCAACTTAGCACAACATTTCTATATAGACTGCAAGATTCAATTGTGCTTATTAGTTATAATAAAAGTAAATTTCGAGAAATATTGGAAAAGTATTTGCTTAAAGTTGTCAAATTCAATGCTTAGTTATTCAAAGAACAATAATTATAAACAAAAACCAATATTCAAGCAAGTAAGAAAGCTACAGTTGAGTATGCTCGACTGTGAAATACCCACTACGCATATTAAATAGAAACAAAACAATGCAATGAAGTATTATTCTTAAAATATACCAAATTAATATAGCAGAAAAATACTAAAATATACCAAAGGTCATAATTTGGATATTGAAATAGTACTACATTCAAATTAAACCATTGAGTACAAAATATACCAAATTGTCAGTCAACGCTTCTAACTCCCGTATAAAGTTGGCGGTTATTCTCATACAAAAGTATTTATTAAATAACTTTATCAATTTATATCTGATCGCATCAAAATTTTAGGAATCATAAATACTGTAGTTAGCATTGTACTTACCAAAAATGGACTCTAGCTATTTACATTTGTTACATTTGTTATTCGATTTACAGGGGCGAATGATGGGCGTAGCTTAAAATTGGAAACAAACTTAAATCATATTCTAATAAAACTCTTTTATCAACAACTTCAGAGAATTATTATAAAAGTATTGGCTGCAAATTTCCCCTGAGTTATTTAAATAACAATATTCATAAACAAAAGTTTCATTAACTGGCAGACCTTAAATAGAATTCCTTGGCCTTCTATTTTGAGTGTGTCCTAATAGAGTGGTGACTTTATTACATGAAAGAAGACTTCAAAATATGCATTGCACAAATAAACGCTCTCCTCTAACTTCAGTTCAAAACAGAGTTCTTGATACCAGACACACAGCAACATTGCCATGCTGTCTATGCAGCTTCATTGAAATGAGGGCAAAACTTGTAATTTGGATGCGTTCCAATAGATACTCGACACAAAAAAAACAAAGTTTTAGCACGCAGATCCACGAAACTCAGGCTCAAGTACAAAATAATTCTAGTCTGTCCATTTTTGGCAGTCTCAGTGTAGTCTTCCTCGCTCAACCTCGTATTTGAAATGAATTTCGCCCCTTTCAGCTCAATCCACAGTCAATACAAGTACCCACAAGTAGCCGCAAAAAAAAGGAAAGGAACAAATAAAAGAGTACGACGGAAATGGTAGAAAAATCAAAGGCGCAAAATATATGCGCAAAAATTATATGGAAAACATAGTAATCTTTTCTTTAGTTCGCTGGGGTTTTTTTTTCTATTTCTGCCAACTCGGCGTATTTGTGCTAGTTCTTTTTTCCCAGGCTAGCTGAAATTTATTTTTTACTTAAAACTTTCTGTTGTAAGCAATGAAAAATGGCAAAACAAACTTTGCTTTGCTTTCAGCATTTGGGCAAAGTGAACTGAATTTTGTTTTTGTTGAAAGTATCGAATTGATTTCAGTTGAGGAAGTTTCGAATTTTCAAATGCAAACGGCTAATTTATGCGAAAGTTCCGCCTTTCAAGCTTTTGCTTTTCCCCCAAACTACCACAACTTAATTTATTTACTTTCCTTTAATGCTCCCAGCAAACAAAATAAATAAATGCATAGAAAAACATAGAAGCTGCAAAGAGTATGCCAAATAAATAGGAGTTAGAATCACAAAAATATTTCATACTAATTTAATACAACTCTCTAACTAATAGCAAAATAGATTGGCTTTTAATTCAGTTAATCATAATTCTTGAATTTAATATTTATTTATTGTGCGAAACCAAAAACCTCGAAAAAAAACAACAACACTTTTGTCAAATAAGTGCATGTGCTCATGTTTAATCCTTTATTAAGCTCGAATAAGTATAATTTATATATTTGTGAAATTTATTGTTTTGCAAATCAAATTATTTGCCAAACTTGAGTCAACAGCAGAACGACGCCACAAATATTATTCATTTGGCCAAACAGAAGCCGGAAAAAAGACCGAAAACCCCAAAAAGAGGGAAAGCGAGAAAGAGAAACAGAAAGAGAAAGAGAAAGAGAGATCATGCGAGTTCAACTGCAAAAAACAGACGACAATATTTTAATAGTTTGACGCAAAACAATAAATAAAATAAAATCAATTGCCGGACGATGGGGCAGAAGAAATGGGGAGTTTTGTTTGGCCATAAACGCATTCATAGCTTGCTTTCTCACTCTTTCTATCTCTCTCTCTTTCTCTGTGAGCTTCTGGGCTGATTGCTGAAACAAAAGGCAAATAACCAAAATCGCAAATAATACGACATGTTATACGACAACAAAAAACAATAGCTTGCAGTATGCAACAACAACAACAACGATGACTACGACAACAACAACATCATGAAGAACAGCAATTGTAATTACAACAACAATTGCTGTAGTAGTAGTAGCAATAAAATCGTTTGTTTCCGGCTGCTGGCTATCAAAGCTACTGGAATTTATTTTCGTTTTCGAACAACAAACACAGAAACAGAAACAACAACTGCAAATCGCAAAACCAAAGTGCAAACATTGCTGTTGTAGTTCTTGTTGTGGTTGTTCTTGTTGTTGTTGTTGTTATTGCTGTTGTCTCTCGATGCTGCTTGACTATTTGCTAAAGTCATTGCGGTGCTTTGGCCCCCTTTGCCCCCGCTCTATACTCTACACAAATTGCCCCCCGAGTCAACAAAGCATCCCAGGGGCATGCGGCCGACTCTGCACAATGCCAGCGACAGCAACGACCAACAACAACAACTACAGCAAGTGCAGCAACAAATTTTAGTAATAATATTCACATTTATGGATTTGTAAGTGGTTCCGTATGACTAGCCCCGCATCCTTTGCTCCTCTCTCTCTCTCTCTCTTGCTCTTTGGATTTGTTTCTTCCTCTTTGGCTCCTTGGAGTCGGCACACGACCGAAGCAGAGCTTGGCTTTTGCTTGTGTAGGGCATTAAAGTTTCAATAAGGTTGGCTCTAATTTGGCTTTGCATTTTAGAGCTGTTGTTTTTGGCCTTCTCCAGCATCCTGTGGGTCACTTTGGGCTTACAATTCATAAGTTACTCCGCACAGCTCAATAAACTTTTGTGCCATGGGCGGCTTGGGAGCCAATTGTTATTGACTCTCGACAGTGCTACAAATTTAACTAACCTTTACATAGAGTGAAATATTTGTAAAGCATTTAGTTCATTAGTCAAAAGTTCGATGAATTAATAAACATGATAATTATTTTTGAAACTGCAAATGAAAGACTTTATTATAAAGTTATTTTTGCTTAATAGTAGTCGTTAATACTATATAGTTAATATAAAAGATCGATTTAAATATCTTCATAAGTACTTACCAAAATATTACGTATACGTAATGCAAGTTCAGAAGAGTTAAAAATATAATATATTTGATTGCAACTCTTTAAGCTTTTAAAATTTTAAGTATTTTATGCGACAATTGAAAATGAATTGGAAATGGAGTCGATTTCCTGCACAATGTGTCATCCGAGTAGAAAGAAATGCGCATCTCTCACACAAGAATTTATGTGGCGAAATAATTAATTCTGTCAACGGCATTTGCTGCAACAACCGAACAGAACACAGAACACAGAAATTGACGGGATATAAATATGTATAGGAGTGAGTGAAGAACACAAACAACAAAAAAAAAAAACAGTGCAGGGAATGGAATGGAATCGTTTTTCGATTATGTTAATTTAATTTCCATTGCTTGGGCGACACATGAGTGGAACACATGCCGGCAATATGTCCAATGGCGCGGCGGGAATAAATCCAAATCATGCGATCCAATGATCACATTGTGCCGCAACTTGAGTTATGGCGCCGAGCAAACATTTCCACTCACACGTGCACACACACACACGAGCTGACAAAGCGATTGGAGAAACAACATCGATGGTTGTTGGCAAATAAACTGCAGATGTGAACAGGACAAATAAACAGAGAGAACAAGCAGCAATACAAAGGCATCCTTTTGATTAAAGCTTGAGAAATTTAAGATACATGTAGAAATGAATTCCAATGAAAGTGACAGAAAAGTGCAGAGGAATGAAATGAATATTTATTTAGTAAAAAATGAATTAAAAGTGTTATAAAATACTTTATGCTTAATTAAAATTTATTTAAATAAAATTGAAAATATGTAAAACTATGATGAAATATATTAGAAGAAATTAACAAATAAAAGCAAGGCAACAAATAAATGTCTATTCTTTAATTACAATTTATTGGATGAGTACTATGGCTAGTTGATTGTTCTCTGTTCTCTGCTGCTTTAGTCCAACATCTGTGACATATTGGCAGACTGCCTGACCGACTATCTATCGTCTCTGTTCTGTTCTCTGTTGGCTGACTGAAAATCAAAATGAAGCATTTGCGGCGCTCGTCTGTTGTGTGTCTCGAGACACACACACATACACACACACACACACACACACGAAAAATTGTCTTTATTTCTGTCTCCGATTTGAATTACGTACGTTGCATGCGATTTCTTTTCCGTGTGTGTGTGTTTGTGCGTCTTACAATTTTGAATGCTATTTGTTTTATATGCCGTAGACTTTTTTCTTCCAAGTGAAATACGTTTTAATTTATGGGCCTTCTGCGTACATTATAAACTCGTGTATTTTACAAGCACTTGGCAGACTCCACCAGGATATGTTGTATTACAATGAGAATTAAGAATGTTGATGCAAAACCCGAAGAGGCAAACGTTGAAAGTGGAATTGCAGTTTTCTCTTTGATCAGATGCGTATATAAAAACTCTGCAGTTGTCATTTTAAATATATAATAAAGATCAAAATTAAATTTATAAATCAAACAAAATGAATCGTAAACTGTGGGAAATAGAGATATCGAAATGAAGTCAAAGAAGTTACTGAATTCGATTTAGTCACTCAGCCTAACACTTGATACATTCATTATAATAAAATATGTATAAAGCTATGAATCAATCTTGACTCTGACAAGTGCTAATTAATGCCATTGAGTTTAACCAGACGATGGGAAACTGAATGTGTATGTGATTGTGAATGGGAGAATGTGAATCTTTGACCAATATCAGGCCACTTGAGTGCGAATCCGTAAACCGAACCCAATGCTACCCTGACGAAAATTGCTTTCCACCATAAATTGCCAAAAGAAATCGAAAGGAAACCGTGAACATCGTAAACAACATTTGCAGTTTTTTTCCATTGTTGTTGTTGTAGTTCGTTTTCCCTTTGCTAAAGCAATTTGTAATTTTCCGTATTTCATTCGCATACACTTCATTAACATCCCCTCAGAGCCTGGCTGGCTGGCTCCAAGGAAGAAGAGTTTGTGTTTCACTTCGCTTCAATGGCTGCTAACCAGGCTGCTGTCAAGAGGCAGCGTTTGGTTGTGAGGGGGTGGGATGCATCATTAGAGTCGTTGAGCATAGTCGTGCCTTGAAATTTACGTCCTTTTTTGGCGAAGACCTTCTCTAATTTCTTCAAGGATCCGCTGCCAGCCGCATGTATGTTTGCCTCTCTGTCCTGTGGCTGACTCAGGCTGACTTAGAGCTGCGCGGGGTGGGGGGAGGGCGACTCTCTTTCGCATCAGCGACAACGACACAAAAAGTCCTTGGCCAATGACAGACGCTGCCGTAGCTGTGGCAGATCCAAGAGTCAGGCGACAGGAGCCAGGAGCACGGAGAGCTGCGGGAACAGGGAACCGGGAGCCAAGCCAGGCGCAGGCTGAGACAGGAAAATGTTTTTTCACGATAAAAATGATGGATGACATCATAAATAACGTTGGAGTGCGCCCAAACAGAGGGTTTCCAGTGGTTGTTTATTTCGATATAAATGAAATTCTTCTCTTCTCTTTTTTTTTCGCCTTTTCTGCTGCTTATTTTTGGCCAGCAAACCGAACAAATAAAAACTTTCTGGGGCCCCCCAAACAATTTGGCAAGAAAAATACACACACCATACTTCTTCAACTCAGCTGCAAACACACTAGCTAGCCAATGCAAATGCCGAACTTTTAATGCCCTAACCCGATACTGTCGTTGCCGTTGCCGATGCTGCTGTTGATCCCAAAAAGTTCTGCACATAATCAATGGCCATTAATTTGTGGGCGGAGCGTTGTTATTGGGTGGCATTTGTAATCACAGTTCCACTTCCACATTGTATCTGAGATGTTTCCCGTCATAAATATCGAAAATTATTATTAATGTGCCCTGATGTTGCTTAGGCAGCCAGTCAGCAAGTCGAGACATCGTTGACTGAGCTTTTGTAAATTTACCGCACTCGCACAGTGGGCGTGAAGCATAAAATTGGCAATGAATTCTAATAAATTTTATAATGTTTTGATTTAGAAATAATGTTGCTAGTATTTCACTTTAAATTCGGTCTACATTAAAATTAAAAACATATCTTAAGATACAATTTTTTAATTTTAAAATTTCCTTTAATAAAGAATTTTGATTTTTCAAAGAAATTTTAAATTATTTTATTTTCAAATTTAACAAGCTGAATGAAAAAATAAGATATTCCGTCTTTGTACAAAAGCTTACCATATAAGACCCAAAAAAATTGAATTACATTTTAAAAATTTGTACTATTACTTAGAATTAAAATAGAGCTTAATTATTTTAGCTTCCAAATAACTTTTATTAGTGATAGCTTAACACAGTTTATAAAATACTTGACACTATTCAACATTATGCTGAATAGGAAAGATTTATAAAATATACCTTTCAGCTTAACTTATTAAAATTTAAATAGAATTTGATTTTAAATATATTTTCATAACAATTTATCATAGAGCTTTTGAATATTAGAATCCTTTTGAATAATTGAAAAAGGAAAATAGTTAAATATGATAGAACAATATTTGATTATACAATTTTTGGTATTAAATCATGAAGTTTTTTTTTAAAGATTTTTTGACACTAAACAATTAAAATAATTAATAATAATTATCATTATAAGATTATTCGCTTACTCATTTTTTTCCCTAAGATATCATTAAATAATTACCAGGAATATGCGTATTTAATTTCAAATTTCAGCTAATTGAAAATTCCCCCATTGTGCTTTTGCAGTTTGAAGGACAAACTCCCGTCGCACACACGGACATAGATTGTATGAAAGTGAAAGCCACCCAAGATGTTTGAATGTATATGTGTGTTTGTGTGTGTGTGTTGGTGCGCTTTAATGATATCCTTATAGCCTGCTAAATTTATGGCAAAGCCGCATAAATTTAGACGCGTTTTTTTCACGCTTTCACTACAAGGCAAAACCTTATCGTATTTTTATTTTAATGGATTTTTTATCTGCCGCTGCTGATGATGACGTTGCCAGCGTCTTTTGGGGCATCAGGCGGAGGACACA
The DNA here is from genome assembly GCA_035046325.1 of Drosophila niveifrons. Taxonomy (NCBI): domain Eukaryota; kingdom Metazoa; phylum Arthropoda; class Insecta; order Diptera; family Drosophilidae; genus Drosophila; species Drosophila niveifrons. The sequence goes on along the minus strand of JAWNOC010000046.1, from coordinate 9,326,239 downwards.
AACAAACACACACACAGGACATGCAAGGAGCAGGGACGGAGGGAAAACCGCACTGGCCAAATTGCTAGGCACATTTCTCATTTTATTTAACTGTAACTTGATGCAGGGAAATGGGATTTAATAAGCCAACATTTATTTTAGACATTATTGATGGCGGTTTATTTATCGCGCCGCCTCCCTTTGCCTTTGCCTAGCTTTGGGCTCTCCATTAATGTGACTTTCTCTGCTTGCCCCGCCGCACTCTACTTATGCGGCAAAACTCAAAAGGATTAAGTCACACACAAAGCGAACACAAAGGCACAGCCCCTCCAAAAAAAAGAGATTCACAGACGCCGCACAATGCAAAAAGAGCAGCTCGACATGGTTTTGTGCTTCAGTTCCAACTCCAACTCCTTTCCCTTGCTCTCTGCACTCTTTCCTCGTGTTGTCCGACGATTATTCAAAATGCAAGTCACAAGCTCAAGCTAACGTTTGAATATGTGTGTGTGTGTGTGTGTGTGTATATGTGTGCTTGAAAATCCTCGCAGCCATGTTGGCGTCAGTGCCACAAGCTCCTCACGTCTTGCCTCCGCTCTTTGCCTTTGCTTTAGGATTTGCTGCCGCGGCTGCTGCTGCTGCTTTGGCTGTTGCTGCTACACCTACTGCTGCTGCTGCTGCTGTTGCAATTGCCGCATGTAAATTCTTAAAGTAGTACTTAGCGCTATTATTTATTATATTCCAACAGTTTCAACACCTCTCAACAAGTAACGAGCCGTCGAAGGGGCGTCGAGGAGATGCTTCCCAGCTCTCAGCTCTCAGCAATAGCTGCACTTTCCTATTGTTGCGCTCTGTTCGTATTGTTGTTAGAGTGCTTCGCTTCCTCCTCCGGCATCTCCTCTTGCATCCGTCTTCTGGTTGCTGTTGCTGCAGTTGTTGCTGCTGCCGTTGCTGCAGTCCTCGGCGATGTTGTGCAGAAATTTATGAATATTGCATGGTAATAAAGCGAAGGATTTCATTACTTCTGCGTATGCAGCTGTATGTGTATATGAGTGTGTGTGTATGCAGGAGTGTGTGTGTGGATGTTGTATGTTGTTGGGAGTACTTCGTTTTTGTGAGTGTTTGAATGATTCGAATGCCTTTAATATGAATCCCTCTTGCAACTGCTAAAGATCTTAAAATGTTAGCTAAGCAATGGAATTTAAATACTCGAAATTTTACAAAATATGAATATCTTATATTATATTATATATATTATATATATATTATGTATGTATATTATGTATATTATGTAGCACCAACTCATCATCCACTTTTTAGGTTGGTAATGTATTGTAATCCTATAAAATAACATAAGATATCATCTTTGTAACGAAACGATATATCGAATATGGCCTTGGGTGTATATTAGTAGTTTTATGGTATATTATTTGGAATATTTTCAGAATAATACCACCTTTTTAGGTAGGTCAAGTCTTGTAATCCTATGGAATAATCGAATCGATATACCAAATATGGTGTTTGGTATATTTTAGATTTTTTTGTGGTATATTATTTGGTTTATTTAAAGAATAATACTGCACTCCGTAAATTCTTATATATAATTAATATTAAGAAATATTGCGTATTTTAAATATAAATTCGAAAATACTTGTTGAATTTCAAAAGTTGTTTCTTTCTCTCTAAGCTTAGAACTTTAGTATTTACTTGCAACTTTGCTTCGCATTCCCATTAAAAATACTAATCGTGGCCCGACTGGCATACTCAAGAACTGAGAGACACAGATTACGTGTTTCACAGGCTGCTGTTATTGGATAGTTCTTTAAATAGAACCCACCTTAATTCAATTACAAATACCATAAAGTATCTATTTTTAAGCCCATTGCGGACACGAAATGCCACCGTTAGACCGCCAGACATTTAGACTGGCAGAGTTCCATATCAATGGGTGACAAAAGACAAAGACAACGACAACGACAACGGATCCGCATCAACTGTGAAAACCACCAAAAGATTTATGCGCCACATAATTCTGAAATGAAGGGAGGCGACAAGCAGACGTTGCGAGTGGTGGCAAGTAAAAGAAGGAGGAGGGAGGGGCGCGACACTTACAACCGCCATAATCATTTCAACAAGAATAATTTAAATAATTATTAAAACGATTGCCAAGCGCTCGCGTCGACAATTACAAACGCCTCGAATTCAAAAACTGAGAGGACATTTGCTGTCTGGCAACAGGCTCGTTGGTCGCCCTCATCCTGTGCCCCTTTTGCCACATCCTGTCAGCTGCGCGTCTGGTTGACTTTTGATTGCCTGTAGAGTGCATTCATATATATATTTTTTACGTATTTATATTGTGTGTGGCCGTGAGGTTAAAAATTAATACGCGGAAGGATATGGCAGGCAATTCGTTTTCTGCTCAAATCAAATTGCAGACGAAATTCGGCGAGCGCATTTCATTGGCTCATGAAAAATTTACATTTGAATAGACCACTGAATATTATTTCGAACTGGAATGAGGACGGCAACTGGAATCTGTAACTGGGACCATCGCAGGACAGCTGGCGCAGCAAAAATCCTGCGGCTGCTGAACCGCCAGGAAACTGCGCCAACAATGGCCACTGGAAGTGCGGCTCGGTGAGCATTTATGTGGCGTATTGTTTTAATTTTTCAGCCTTGCGATTATTTTAAATTATTGTGAATGCATTCAACAAATATTCAAGGAACATGCAAAGAAAATTAATTGAAAAAATGGGATATGCTGAGTTACAATTTTATATAAAATAAATTAATTTTTATTACATTTATTTATTACAGAATTGATTTTCTTAAAGCGACTGAATAATTTCTTTGTTCGAATTTATGTTATTTTATTTTGTTCTTTACTAAATACAATTTGTTATATTATAACAATGTAATCCTTCAATTTACTTTTGTTCATTCTTTTATCAACCCAAAAATCAATGTTTCTTGAACACTTTGTCAATAATGTTTAATGTTTTTTATTTATGTAACTATTAGGTAATAACTTGTATGTTTTGACATAGTAAATTATCATTTTACATTTCACCTTCTGTATTTGGTATTTGCTTTGTGATATTTGCTAATATTCATTTCAGACTTATAAATTATCGTCTGTTAACAGCTTTCTTTCAATTCAGATTATTATTTGTTTTAAACTTTTGTTATCAATAAATAATATTTAAAAACGATTGTGTATTTTTAATTTAGATTACTATTCATTTTATGTTTTTGTTATTATTAATAAAATTTAAAAAAGATTTTGTATTACTTTTTTGCAATTTTATGTCTACGGCAATTTTCCATTCAATTTTCTATTTCTTTCGTGTTTTTGGTTTTATTCAGTTTAATTAAAAATACATCAGTTTTGAATAAGATTTTTCTCTGAACAGTTCCCAACTATTTTTCAATTTAGTAAATAAATATTTCCTTGGTCAACCAGTTTTCATTCGACTTTTGGCTTAAAGATACTACAAATCCGTTGAAAAATCGCATCGAGCAACACGCATTGCAAACAGTTTTGCAGTTTGTGTCGTGTCACGTTCTGGGACAGATTCAGAGTCACAGCTTGTGGCTGGCGCGTGTTTAGGCCATGTTGCATCTCCCTTTACCCTTTACCCTCTCTCTCTCTCTATCCAACACCTCCCCTTTCCTCACCACTCTTCGTGTGCAGCCCTTTGGCAACCGCTAATGGCGCTCGCGCACTTTTGGCTACTTGCGCTGGAGCATTTTGTCTTCCAAATTAATTTGGTGTCCAGTCCTACTCTGTGGTCCTTTTGCTCACCATCGAGTGCAAAAGGGATAGCACATAGAAGAACAGGACCAGCATCAGCAGCAGCAACAGCAGCAGCAGGACATGATTATGTTGAACATTGCAATGCAGGCAGCAGGCAGGCAGGCAGCAGGCGAATCTGTGAGTCAGTGTCCATGTCCGCACTGCGCTGCTTCGATTCAATTAAAAGAAGAACCAGAATGCCAACGAAATTGCGAATGCGAATGCGAATACGAATGGAAATGGCATTGGACACTGGGTCTGAATTGAGGATTGGGTTAGAGGTGCAACAGAGAAGGAGGTGCGAGGGGAAGTGGCAGAGAGAATGATGTCGCCGCTGCACTTAATGCATAAATTCTCTGCTGGACATCGCTCATGATAAATTTGATTATTTGCAGCAATGTTGGCGATTTTCGTGTTTCTTCTGCACTTAATCGATGCAAATATTTCCACTTTACAGAGTCATGCGATTAATTACGAAATGAACTTGCTATAATTACATGAGTATAAATGGGATTTTGTGTCTAAATAATGCTGAACAAAAAATGAATAACAAAAGTTCAAGAGAAGTGAAGCAAGAATACCATTATTATAAATAAATATAAAGTTTTTCTTAATTTTACTTATGAACATAACATTTAAACAAGATACTTAAATGAATTTGAAAAAAAGAATAAAAATGGTGTAAGAAAATTTAGATTTGTTTTTTTAATATTACAATAGATTATTCTAAGTTTCCTTTTTGAAATTGAAATAAGTTTAACTGCTTTTAGTTTTATGCAAAATAAATTATGTCACAATACAAAAGGATTGAAAATGATTGCCATAACTTTCTGCTCTAAAAAATCAAATATGAAAAGGAGTAAAAATAGTTCTTAAACTATTAATTTAAAAACCAAGTTACGTACCTTAAAAATATTTATTTCGTTTCTTGAAAATTCCTCAAATTTTTATTGTTTACTTCAAATAGTTTCAACTGTTTCTATTTGTATGCAAAATAAACATGTTCTCCAGAGCAGCTCTGAAGGCCAAGTATGGAGCACATTTGGCAGTTTGCTGTCTGTCGATATAAAAGCCAAATGCTGTTGGCTTTAAATTGTTTAAACATTACGATGCATTGGGGAATTCAATGCAAGTGGCTCGAAAAAGTTTTCACTACCAGCAAAAAAGCGAAATACGAAATGAGAGAAACGAGAAGGAAAGAAAGCAAAAGAAAGGCGCAACGTGGATGGGCAGTGGCAGTGGCAATGGCAACATCCAATTATTTTTCGATTAGTTTCGCTATCATTCTTCAAAAACAACAACAGCAAACAGCAGCAGCAGTAGGATGAACAATATGTATTTGGCGCATCTGAAAACCGAAACCTAGAACGAAAACCCAAAACACAAAACTCGAAACTCACCCCTCAGGCTAAGGGTAGAAAGAAAAAAAAAAGTAACAGGAAGAGGAGTGTGTGTGTGTGTGTGGTGGGAGTATCAACAGAGAGCGGCAAAGTCGAATATAAATAAATAAAACATACAAAATGGAAATAAATCTAACTGAAAAGCCATAAAGCATTTTCAGCATTCGCAATTTAATATGTTCGAGGGTATTTTTCTCGCACGTAGCGAAGATGAACAACACCCACCACCACCGATTCCTTCTCGAAGACGACGACGACGTCGCCACCACCATCAGCATCAGGAGCGGCAGTTGATGGTATGAGCGGGAGCTGGAGGAGGAGGGGGAGCGGAGGCAGCGCAAGATGGTGCCTGCTGGCATAAGAAGCACGCAGGACGACGAAGGACGAGCAGCACGGCAGCTGGACGAGCAGACAATGGCCGAGGCAGCATCAGCAGCAAAAAGAACGAAAAGAAAAAAAAAATACAATGTGAAAGCAAGAAAGAAGAGAATCGCATTTGGATTCGGATTCTTAGTTCAAGACGTTGTCTGAGGGGAAGGACGGGGGGAAAATGGGGTGCCGGAGGGAGGGAAGGAGGGGGAGATTCGCGAGCGCGCTAAGTGTGATATATTTCCTAAGATTATATAAAATGTTTTATTTGTTCTTCTTGTTGCTACTTTTCCCTCCAACAGTTGTTGTTGTTGTTGTTCTTGTTGCTGTTGTTGCCAAGCAAATTGCGTGCGCATCAACAGAGTAAGGGAGAGTGGGAGGATGGGAGAGAGATCCATGTGAAAGTGCGAAAAAAGGATATTAGGTGTATATCTATATACATATACATATATATATTGTATATGTACATTTAGTTGGAGGAGCGTCGCAACGAGCGAATGAATTATTTCTTACCCTCATCTAAATTCCAGGGCGCTTCGTCTTCTACTTTTTCATCTCCTTCTCTAGAAATCGTTGAAGTTGTTGTTGTTTTGGGAAAATTGCAAAAATGGAAAGTTTTAGGCATTTGGCACAACAACAACAACTGAAGACAATATGCTGTGTTTCAAAAAGTGAACACAAAAAAGATATTAAACAAAAGTATATCTAAGAATTATCAAAATAAAAAATGTTAATTACAAATTTTATAATTTTAAGAAAAAATAATGTAAAAATAGAATATAGAAATTTTTAATTTATTTTAGGGAAAAATAATTACAAAATAGAAAATAGAAGAAGAATTCCTCCAAAACATATAAGTCACTAATAAATCAAATGAAATATGTGTCTTCTTTTATATTTGCAGATTAAAAGTGAAAGAATACGAATTCTTCAAAATTATACTTTAAAATTAGAATTAGAAAAAAAATCTACAAAATAAAATTCGAATTAAATAAAGTATTACTAATGTATTATTGTCTGAAATTAAAAATAAATCTGAAAAAAATACAGAAAAAAGAAAAAAATTCCTGCAAAATTTAATGATAACTATAACTACAATTTTAAAGGTTTATTGCATAGCCATTAAGTAAATAGTTTTGCAAATAGTAATGTTTAAAATAGGAATTCAACAAAAAAAGATTAAAATTTTCATTAAATAATTTACAATTATTCACAATTTTTACCACTGTACCCTCATTCGTCAATTGTGGCACATTGGGTGCGAGAAAGTAGGCAGCATTTGGGCAAAGGAATTGAAGCAGAGCGAAATAAAGCTGAAGATGGCACCAGATGTGTCCAAGTTAAATTCTTAAGTGGTCAGGACAGACAAGCGCAAATAAATGACCCAAAATGGGGCGTTTAGAAATTAGTCGAGCATTTTTTTGTTTGTTAATTCTCGATTGACGCGAGCTCAGATGAGACAACAGAAAAGGAGCCTGACAATGGCTAAAAAGAAGTAAAATGGTATAACAATTTTTGCAACTTTATGCCAAGTTAAGTGGGTGATGCCTCTCAGCTTGCGCACGCTCACAACTTAAAGGAAAGGGGGAGGTGGCAGCAAAAGAGGATGTGGAGTGGCAAGTGGGGAGCCGGAGATGGTCTGAAGATGAATGTGCCGCAGCTCTATAAATATGTATGGGATGCTATATATTAAAACCGACTCGACTTGACTCAACTCAACTCTGCTCAGCTCAGCTCTGCTCGACTCAGCTTTGGAGTTGGGAGTCAACTCGACTCGACTCGTAACAGAGCAAAAACTAATTTCGAAAAATGCCAAAAGAAAACGCAGCAAAATGAAAATAAAAGAAAAAAGCACAACAACAACAACCGAGCTGAGGGCGGCATGAACAAGAAAAGGACATTTGTGCTTGCCTTTGCTACTTTGGCACACGGATACGCAGGAGTTGGAGGCAATGGCTTGGTTTTGGTTTGGTCTTGGGTTTGGGATTGGGTTTTGCTTTGGGGGTTGTTGTGGAGCCAAAGTCCTGGAGCCAACACAGACTGACAGGCAGCTGCTGCTACTGCTGCTCCTGCTTTTCCTGGTGGGGTACACGAGGGTAATATAACACAACAAAATGCAATAAAGCATTTTGTGGCAAGTTGAAGATGTGAGCAGCAGATGCTGATTAAAGGTGTGCGGTTCAGGGCAGTGGGTTGTGTGTATATGCTAGGTGGGTGGGTAGGTGGTTGGGCAAAGACACTCGCATATAGATGAGCGCAGCACAGAACAAAAACAAAAAAAAAAGAAAAAAGAAATGGGAAAACTCATTTGCCGGTGGCAAGCAAAAAGACGAGAAGAAGGAGAAGGGCGTTTGGGGTTCTTTTGCTCATTTAAATTGCGTGTACATTTGCCGGGCACTTCACACTTGAATACGAAAGTAGATAAAGTAATGTAGGAAACGACTGGAAGTAATTGGCTGCTGCCAGTAATGAACGCACTCACACACTCCACCTCCATCTCTTTGCCCGGCTTCCCCCTCACTCTGACTCATTCTCACGCTCTTCATTTTGCTCACTTCAAGAAGCCAGTTATGCTTAGAATACAATTTCATAATTGACCATCAAATAAATGAGCAGTCAATGACAAAGAAAATAAAGAAACTTTGAAATTTACAAATGAATTGAAAATTACAAAAGCAACATATTACTTTGATGAATTTGTGAACTAAAATAACTAAAAAATATATCTGTATAATAAAAACAAATAAATTGATTGTTTTATTTGCCTTTTCTTGTATCAATAACATATCTGCATTCTTACTGTTTTCGCCAAAAAAAATATTTAAAATATTTTTCTTTTTTATTTGTTATTACATTACATAAAGAGCAATTATTTCTCAAACTCTTTTTTAAAGTTTACTCGATCTATATAAATTTCAAATAGGCACAATCTTTGACCCAGAACAAACCCCAGAGATTGATTGATGAAAGAGTTCAATCAAAAAACATATATTTTGTCAACATGATTCTCAAATATCTTACACATACATTACTACAAATTTCGTTATTTACAAACACTATGGATATACACGACAAAGAGAGCGATTAATATATTAATTACAGGACATGCAATATTACTTGCTCTGGACCTTGGATTTCTTAAATGTGTATAATGCAAAATGCCGCGAGGCATATCTGCATTCTGGTCATATTCTTGATTTAAGCATTCACTTTTCAGATTGACAATATAACGTAGCGAAAAGTTGAAGCAGTGCAAATCCGAGTGCTTAAATCGTATTTTTCTGAACTTATCTTCGTTTTTCTGTTTACCCTTTAGAAAGCGGCCGTGGGGCACAACAGTGACAACTTCATATTTAGTGATTGGCGATTCAAAGAATGATACCAATATGGTCGAGTCTTCAAACCCTTTTTCCTGCCACACTGTATATGAAACTGTTTTGGTAACTCTTTGATCCATCCAACGCAGTAACAAATCGTTTGTTATTTGACCACTACACAAATGTGTAAACTCCAGTCCAGCGGCATAATGACAATTTCCAGTGCCGTATCCATATCTTAGATGAACTCCTCTGATCAAAATGCTCGAGATTAGCAAGAGCTGACAGAGATGCTCCATTGCATGTTTAATTTGCTTCTTATAAATTCTACAAAGAATTTTCTGAACTTTGACAAGAAATTCAAACTACTTAAATAATAGAAATTTTATCATTTTAGGTCAAAATTATAAATTTAGGAACTTTATCAAATTACGCTAAAGTTTATCATTTTCATTTTATGAAATATTGAAACATCATTCTAATGCTCCATCTTTTAATCAACTTTAGAATATTTTTTGTTCTTATTTTAAATTCTGCGAAAAAACTGAAAATATGTCCAAATTTTTGACAAGTTTTTATGAAACAATACTAGTATTCTCTGAACGAATTTTAAAAAATTTATTTTAAATATAGTATTTGAATAGCGCCTGCAGTTTTTCCAGCGAAAACCCAGCATAAAAGGAAGTTGCTTATCCCTCATGGATCTCTTTAGGTTATTCCCACTCTGCTTGACTATTTGGGGAGCTTCACTTGGTATGTAAGTCCCATTGCCCAGTAGGTGCAATAAAAAGAGTCAAGTTTGCGTTGTGTTGTGCTATGTTGTCGCTACCAGTTTGTAGCTTAACCTGTACTCATCGGATCTGTCTTTTAAATATAGCGAAAGCGACGCGAATCGTGATGAGAATTGGCAAAATATATTAGAGAAGAAGAGGGAGAAAGAGGTGGAGGAAGAAGAGGAACACAACATGCAGTTCTTGGCAAGCAAAAGCGTCCTCCCTGTAAAGGCTTTCTATGGTCGCTGCCTAATGACAGTTTCGACAGTTTTGGTTTTGATTGCTGTCGCATAAAAATGGAGTCCGAGATCGACGATGGGACTGCGACTGGGCATGGCGAGGCATGGTAATGTGGTTGTTGACACTAATTATAACTGGAATTGCATGTGGCTCTCAACGTTGCGGCTGTGGCTGGGGCTGTGGCTGGGTGCCTGACTTGGGCGTTGCGTTTCCACCTGCAGGCAACTCGGTCAGTTTTTCATTATTTTCATGCTGCATTTAGCTCACGTTTTAATTAAGTCGTTGGCTGTTGTCGTTGTCGTTGCTGTTGTCGTTGCTGTTGCCGGAGTCGAGAGTCGACAGTCGACAGTCGCCAGTTGTCAGAGAGCGGGCGACAACGGGAATCGAGGCATGTGGATGGACTTGGGGCATGTGTGTGCTCATCATTGTTGATGGCATATTACAATGCAATGTGCTCCTGCTTCCATCTCTCATCCACCTCTCTCTCTCTTTCTCTCTCTGTTTCTCTGTGTCGCCAAATGCAAAACGAATGCAATTTGCAGTCGTTGCGTCTCCGAGTTGCAGTTGCAGCCTTTGGCATTGTTTTCTTTTTATGGATTTTCACTGGATTTGTGACTTGTGTCCGTTGACACGTAACGTTCAGTATTTGGAAAATGTTAACACATATTTATCGTTGTTGTTATTGTTGTTGCAATTGTTTATGCTAATTTGCTTGTTGCTGTTTCTGTTGCTGCTGCTTCTGTTGCCAAATTGCAAAAATGCTTTGGAATTTTTATTGTACTACGCTGTTTGCTTATATAAGACACAACCGAGAGTCTATCTACCTACCCAACCTAAAGATAGAGATACACGGCAACAGATACAGATACAGCTAAACAGCTACAGATGCCCAGTACTCGAGTCAGTCGAGACCTACCGCACACACTCGGCTAGAATTCTGTAAGCTTTGATCTTCTCTGTGTCTGTGAATTATAAATAAAGATTTCATCATCTAGCGGGCGTTACGCGTTCCGTTTGCCATTTACGAGAGCGAGAGAAGGGGAATAGATAATTGGATTATATATAGGAAGACATTTTGAAATAGATTTTGTAATTTGGAATACCTGACACGCGCCGCAACACAAATGCACTTGAGTCGCGTTTGCTGCTTTGCAAATATGACCATCTTGTGTTTGGAATATCAAAAATGAAGCAAGCGACAAATAAGGAAACAATTCGAAACAAAAATCATAACATAAAATTATATTCTTTTCCTGGCACATTTTCAGAGAAAACATATTCATAAACTTTAACATTTGCTGCCCTTCTACGCATCACTTTTCTCTTGAGTTCTTTGGGGTATTTGTGTGTCATTGTAAAGGCATGTTATTGCCTTCAATTGGTGTGCAATCAGCAAAATGGTAGAATGCATTTGATATTTGGCACAATGGCAAATGCCAAGCGTACTAATTGAGGCTGCATGTTGCGAATGTAAATGAAAATTGGGAATAGTCAGTGGCAGGGGCACAAATCAAAGTGGCAATCAGACAAAACTGCAGATTGACATCTGTCTGATTTGCATCTATCGAATACGACTTGGGGTAGCTACCAAACAGGACATCTCGCCATCGATGTCCTCTCTCTCTCTCTCTCACAATCCCCGAAGACTATTCAGTTGTCGGCCATAAGCGATTAGGTTTGTTGGTCTCCGGGGAAGCAAATAGCAGCGAGGGCTGCGAATGTGTTGATATTTTTTGTGTTGGTTGCTCAAAAACATTTTCGGAATTGAGTGAAACCGATTTCCCACAGGATTCATATATGCCAATCTTTCTCTATCTGCGTGAGTCTGTGTGTTTTGTATCTCTACGAAAAGTTTCGCTGTCAGTCAGAGCAAAACAAGTTGGCATTCAGTCTCCGGGCTTGTTCTCGATTCGCAAAACCTCAGGCCAAGACCAACCCACAATACTCGAAATGAAGAAAATGTGGTTTCGGTTACGGTTTTTCACTGTTTTTCTACCCACTCGAAACCCCCCAAAATACGCCACCCAAAAATCATTCCACATTTGCTCCCCAGCTAGTCAAACTCCTCCCCCTACAAAAGCCAAACGTTTGTTTTTGCTGCTCTGTTGTTGTTGTTGTTTTTCTTTTTATGGAAATTCACGAAAAGTTTTCGTAGGCATTTTGTTTATTTGAGTTTTCTGTGGCGGCTGCTGCTGTGTTGTGCTGTGTTCTGTTCTGTTCTCTGCTGTTTTGTGGGACGAAGTTTTGTCTTGACTACCATTTGGATGGCCCCTTTCATTGCGGTTCCTGCTTTCTGGCTTTCATTTGCTGATGTTGCTGCCTCTTCGTGTTGTTGTTGTTTATTTTATCATTATCATTGGCAATTTCTTTTAAGTGGTGCCAATCTTTTTTCACTTGTTTTGCCCCAACTTTGAGGGGATTACCCTGGCTCCCCATTTGAGTGTGTGTGTGTGTGCAAATTTATTATAGTCATTCTATTCAATCGACAAATCGGAAGTGATTGTGAATTCATTATAGTGGGTGGACACACAACTGTTCTTCCTTGCTACATAGTTTTATTTTTTTTTTTGCCTTTTCTCTTTTTTGTCAGAGACTTACTTAAAGAGTGAGATGCGAGGAAACTCAATTGGTGGCATTTTGAATTGGCGTAGAAGTAAAACTGATTTATTGTTTTATTATTTAAATACGGATTAGTTAAGCTAATGAAATCAGGAATTGAATAAAGTGCTGTCCTTAGATTTGCCAGAATTATAAGTGGCGAAGAGATAAATAAATTCTGATAAATAATTTTATTATAGTTATAGTCTATAATTATTATTATTACTCTTATTATACAATGAAGTATAAGGAACTTAAAATCACGTACTCGGCATTTATTTACTCATTTTCTATTTCCGATTCTTATCATTAAAATAATGCATAATTTTTCAAAATTTATTTTTCGACCTTGCGATTATAGTTTCATGATTTTCGGCTTTTTTGTTTGTTTTCTTTCCATCCTTTTTAATAGCCTTTTAACCTCATATTTGATGTGTAACCGCACAAGCAGCTGATAAGCCCTGTAGACCAGGCCAGTTGACTTTGGTTTAAACTTAAAGGCAGCGCCAAATGAGCGCGTTGACCTCATAAATTTCTCGCATACACACGCACGCACACACACACACACTTGAATGCATTGTTAACTTACAGTTAAGATGCAATGCAGCCAGCAAGCGGCCGGCTTATGGCATTGGCGGGGCATGCAACTTCATGGCACTTTTGGTGGCATGGCATTTCCCAGACACTTGCCACTTGCCACTTGCACTTTCTCTCCTTCGCACGCTTAATGGACAATTAACCTTGATTCCTGACTGCGGTCTGGCTCTGCGCTCCTGACCTTGCACCACTAATGCCATGCCACAAGGCCGTGCCGCAATCGCACAGCACTTGCCCAACAGGCAATTGCAACAATTATTGCATTTTATAAATGCCAACTGCAGTCCTAGCTTCGGCTACGACTTTAGCTTCGAGTTCTTATGCATTATTGCATACACACGCCAACAACACACACACACACTCGGCGCTGGGTAATTAGTGACCCATCTACTGACCATCGACCATCGACCACCGCTACCACCACACCACCACTTGCCTCATATAATAATGTTGCACCGCAGTTTGACTGCTGAAATTCCTAATGCTCAACCGTTCCACTTGCCGCATTTTCACTGCAACACTGCTGTTGGCCATTGGCCTCCTTTGTTCGCCGGCCATATGCTCATTTCAGGTGTTACTCAAAACAAATCGTTTACTTTCGCTTTTCACGCTCACCTGGCGGCAGCTCAAGGCTACGCACAACCTCGAAAAGATAATGCATTAAATGCTTGAAGGTTTTTACTTTCTTTTGAATACTTAAACGTAAATTTGACTAATTTGTTTACTATTTATTAACACAAAAATTTAAATATTCTATAAAATAATTTTTTTAAGGAGTAAATAAAAATCTGATCAGATAAAATTTGTAAAAAATATTTTAATTACATGTACAAAATAATAATATAATAATAATATTTGTAATACTTTCACTGAATATCGATACAAATCTAATAACAAGCGTCATTTTAAAGCTAAATATTTTTGGCACATAAAAAAACACTATAGTATTAATGATTGGGTTGCGTTGAGATAAAAGTTGTAGAAGTTATTTATGAAATGCTTTTATAGGGCTAAAAATGCCTACTGCAATACAATCTGGTATTTATAGTTCTCTATGGTATATTTTGTATGCAGTACTATATCAACATACAATCATTAGTATATTTTAGTATTTTTGCGGTATATGAATGTGGCAAATTGTAAGAATATTACCAGAATCTTTGCTTTTGCTCATAGCCTACCACACCCGATTGTAGCTTTCTTACTTTTTTGAACTTAGCACATTGATTTAGTATATAAAAATACTATATACTTGAACAATAACATATTGAAAGCGCAGGCAACTTGATCTATTGTTCAAATCAACTGCATTCCACCTGTTGTATACTCATAATCATTGTATACAATGCAATTTAATTGCATAATATTATGCGCTTATTACTTTTAATGAAATTACCAATAATGCCTGAATACTCGAATACAACAATGGCAGCTAATGTCCGAATTTGAGGCTTAGGATTTAGCGCACAATGCAAAGATATATGAGGGACATAATGAAAAATGTAATGAGGGGCATTTATCAAAAATCGTTTATGTGTGAGCACAGAGAGAGTGAGAGCATCTACCGAGTATCTTGTATCTTTGTATCTGCAGCGGCACATATAAGAAAAAAAAACCGAAGGAAAAAAACAAAATAAATAAAAAATGAATATGTATGTGCGAGTATTCGATAATTTTTGTGGTGTATCTTGGCCATGAACATGAATCTTTTTTTGGCTCGCAGAAAAGCCAGTCAGCCAACCAAAACAAAACGACAAAAAAAAAAGAAAAGAGAAGAGAAGAACAAAAAGCCAAGTCAAAGACGTCGAGTATGCGGCATGGAACTAGGGGATCATCTTCAAGTCTTTCTTTCTTTTTTTTTTTTTTTTGACCGACCGTCCGACCGTCCGCTGGCCATAAATCTTTGTGTATATTGGACTTTTAGACGATATCAATGAAATTGTATCTCTTTATCCGCATTATTATAATATACGGATGCGAATGCTTTCGCGCCCGCCTGCGAAATGTCCCCCCAGCTCTCTGCCACAACAGGGCCAAGAGGGCCAACAGAGCCCCACATGGCTCACCTGCCCCTGCGCCTGCTCTTGCTCCTGCTCCTGCTTGTGCTGCTCTGTTGTGTTCTGCGCACATTTGCAGATACTTCACGACATTATGAGATATTATTTATATACTTTTTCTTTGGCATTCGCCTCACTGTTCACTCTTGTGTTGGGCCTTTCTAAATACTTAGTTATGTATATTTCATTATGGGACCCGGCTGGCCAGGACATGCCAAAGAAAGCTTTGGGGCTGAGAAATTCTCATTTTGATTGCAGGACAAAAGGCATTTCACGTGCGGGTGCCACAAGATAGATTGCCCCGGCTGCATATTAATGTGCGAAATATCGTTGATACAGCGCACAGCTCCTTATGCTGCGCCACATGGCAGTTGCTGCCTTCATCTGGCCTCTTTCAGCTTTCCACTCCTTTGGCGGCGCATCCTTGAGACGGCTGCCGAAAAATTCCATTAAGCAGCCAAGTTGCTTGGAGTTTACCCTGCAACTAAGCTGCATACAAAAGGGGTATCCTTAAGGGGGACACATTATTTAAGCATAATTTTTATATTTTATGATATTGACTATTGTGTCCTACCAATATTTATCTATAGTTAAAATCAAATATATAATTTTTTATTTGTAAACACTCCGAAATTGATCAAGAGAGTATCTTATAAACTTTAATATTATATTAGTTATATGGTATTTTAGTATTTAAAGTTATCTCAATATATCAATATCGATTAAAAGAGAGACATTTTCTACGTAAATAGTTTGCAAAGCAAAGAACTCAATATGTTTTCATATTTGAAGTTTTCCCATTTACTTTTTGCAGGGTATCGCGCAGTAAAGTGCCTTTATCATAAAACTTCACTGATGTTGTCTTCTTTTTTTTTGTGGAAAAGCCTCTGTCGCTGGGTCTTGAGGCTCGCTGCGGTTACAGGGACAGCTGGGGATGATGCAGCCACTCAGCCACCCAGCTTCTTTTGGGCCCACTCATTGTCAGTGGCGGCAACAAGAGCAACAACAATTGACGACACCCAGAATCACAAATCATATAGATAAGAGCACACAAAGGAATTTATTTCTATTTTGGCATTTTTCGGTCTCTCATTTTGCTTGTAATTTTTTTTTCCTCTTCTGCTGTCACTGCTGTTGTTGTTGTTTCTGTAGTTGTAGTTGTTGCTGCTGTGTTGTTGTGTGTGTCCTCCTCCATCGATATTTTCGGCTATTTTCACCCCAAAGTTATTGCGTTTTAGATTTTTTTCTTCTTCTGCCTGGCGCTTCCTACCGCCTTGGGCCGCCTTCGGAGTTGGCGAATCCTCACAATGTGGGTGGACCAAGGGGGGCTGGGTTCGTGTCCCGGTTCGGGGCTCGGGCACGCACCGGAAGCGCCGATAGCGCCATGTGTCGAGTGCGTGCGTGCGTTGCTCGCGTGCGTGTCCAGGGAGAGGCATTGCGAGAGGGAGTCTCTCTCAGTGTGTGTATGTGTGTGTGTATGGTGGGTGTGCATGCCAGTGGCGCCTTAGGGTGTTGCCACATCGTATTTCACCACCCAGCACAACAGCAGTTTCTCCCCACCACATCCCCTTCTCTGTCCCGCTGTCTTTGCCCACTCCCATCTATTCAAGTTGTAGGCGTTCCGCTTCTTTCATTTTAATGGCGCACACGCATTTGCTTTCGATACAATAGATACGAACACACACTCACACTCAAACACACTCACACTCACACTCACACACATCGCTATGGGCGTAGTCGTATTTTATTTTCACTCTTTCTGTGGCTTTAATATTTTTCATAATCATATCATTAGATGCACCCAATGGGCATAGTTTTTGACCCACTCGGGAATTTATTTCCCCGATAAGATAATAATAACACAAATAAATATTAACACGCACACTTGAACAAGGCTGCGTCCAAGATTTTTACACAATTTAAGCCCATCGACCCAACGCAGAGACACCTTCACCTTACACTTGTTTATGAAGTTACCATGTCAGCTTAAGCTAGTAATAATGAGCATGATAAGACAATGAATTATGTGACCAAGGATGCATACGATGCTCGATCACAACAAATATAGACATAACAGAGTGTTAAGTTCATTTAGTAAAGATACATAAGCATTATATAAATATTTATTAAATTCAGACTGAATTAACAACATTACTTATGTAAGACATACAACGCATTACTTGAGAAAATAAATGTATATTCGTACTGTTTGCCTTTGGCTATAAAATACCTTGCAGCTCGAGTAATAAAATCATAATAAATTAATTAGTTTATTACATTTTTGCTTAAAAAAATATATTTGCTACACATACTATATGATGTTTTTAAAGTACTTTTATAAAACTGCACCAAAAGAAAAGTATTTTATTCATTAGTCCCATCATGCTTAAAATATCCCTTTGACTTCACACAATGATCCCTTCACAACAACAAAGATCTATGTGAGCGAAAGCTGCAATGTGATGGGGCCGCGAACAAAGTGCATAATTGCCAAGAAAAAATCCTTTGCTCCTCAGTATGCTCAAAACGCAAGAGCTACGCAGATGCGGAATGCAACACCTGCATATTAAGTCGGAAAATCGGTATAAAAAGTGATAAAAGTGGCATATAAATTGTTCAAAATTCTAATTAATTCAATTGTATTATCCGTTCGTTAGTAAAAAGTATTTTTTTTTTTCTTGTTTTTTGTTGTGTGAAAAGTGGAAAGTGCTACATAACCTCACATAATTGTAAATTTTCAGAGAGCCTTTTATGGCTGCGTGAAGTGTAAAGTGATATTAATAGGTATTGCGTCTCTTTATATCAATATGACGATGTAACTAAACGCATATAAAACCTTAGTGGCAAAATGAAAATCATTGTGCGCGGTTTTTGTCGAATTATTATAAGAAAATGCGCGTTTTGCATATTTTTGCACATTCACCGTTATATTGACGTCTTCTTCGCGATTGCCTTTCGGTTCTTGCAACAGCTTCGAGCCTTGAGCAACGGTAAGTGATGTTAATTTGAGAAGACAAAAAGCTTTTATCGTCTGAACTTTGTAAGCTCGAATTGAACAAGTGTGTACACTCCTGAGCTTTTGTGGAATTTAATTACTCACTACAAATTAGTGTTCACATACAATATTATGAAGAGAATTTTTTAGTTTCCACTTTTGTTATATGTGTAGACATACATATAAAAAACGCATTACCATGAAAGTATTGAATTTTATGCAAGTATAATTTTTTAGAAGAGTGTTTATATTTTTTTTTGTGGTCTAGAATGCGATATTGCTTTTAAAGAATATAGATAAATATTATATAACCAGAAATAATCCATTTAGCAAATTTAAAAATAAATTTTAATTGTAATTATATTCTCTAAAAATAATTTACTGCCTTTGCCAATATATTATATTTAACATTTATTAAGGAAGTGCTCCAGAATTGGGTTAAGATTTCTAACAAAAGTTTTTAACTCAATTTTTCTTATTTTGCAAAGCGCACAGTCAATTCATTTCAATTTGTGTCAATTTCAAATGTCGTTAGATGAATTGTCACGCCTGTGTGATATGAGATTTGTTACGAGTTCGAGTGATCCATTTGAATTATTATGAATGGAAATGTGTGATTCGTGTTATGCCAAAAAGGCGAAAAACATCCGCTTCACTTCTATTTGTTTTCGCCTGTCAACTTTGTCAATTTGATGGCTGCATTGTTGGTAATGTAATGCGGCCCACAACGAACTTAATCAAAATTGTTGACGTTGACGCTTGGCAAAAGCAGCGCCGCCCAAAGTCACGCCCACTATGGGAATTACTCACACACACACACACACACACAGCAATTGATGTTAGCATTAGCTTGGCTCAAAAGACAAATTATGATAAACGACCATTAAAATGTTGTCATATGTTCACATATGTCGACTCTCTGTCTGTCTGTCTTTCTGTTTGTCGCTCTGTACTCCTATTCTCATTGTTGTTGGCGGCTACCGTGCGCCGTCAGTTGCCGCTTTATTTATTGACTCACCTGATCAACTTGACTGATTATTCGTATGCATGCACAAGTCGGGGGCACAAAGCCAACAACAACTGCAAACAATAACAATTTTAACTTCATTCAGAACAATTGCTAAAAAAAAAAATGTGAACAGCGAAACATATTTTTTAATGCTACACATGGAATTGTGAAATACTTTTAACGAGCATTCGTCAAGAGATGAGTTTATCCATGAAACTTTTGAGGTTTTAATTTAATCAATTATTTTTATTTATTTATTTAGAGTTAATAAGATAAAAAAAATTTAATTATGGTTAGCTATTAAAGGAAATTAGATTTGGCTATTACGATCTAAATATTAATTATATTATTTTACAATCTAATTTATAATATAACAAAAATAGAAGCATTAGTTATTTATTTATTTTATTTATTAAAACAAAATTATACATAAATATAAAACAGATTTATTTTTAAACTAATCGGTTAAAGTAAAGCACTTAGTAATGAAATTCAATGTTGGGGATTAAGATTACTGCAGACAATAAAAGTAAATTTTGTTTTCACTTGAAATTTAGCTGAATACAGAGATCAGAGCCACAAGATGAGCAAGGGATTAAGGGGCAGAGAGGGGAAAAGCAAGGGGAGCTGGAGCTGAAACAGGGACAACTCCACTCGAAGGCAAAATCGAAGCGACATGCGAAACAATTCAAAGTTTCACGTCGTAAATTTGGCGGCGGACTTCATCGATCACTTTTGGGCTGTTGCTGTTGCTCTTGCTGCAGCAGGTTGACTTATTTGCCCGATTGCCGAGCCGAAAGTCGACAACGAGAACGTTGGATGAGACGGGCTGCGGGGCGGAACGAGGTCCCAGAGTCCACCGCCTGAACGGCACGCGCGTCTTGTTTTTCTGAATGTCGCTATATCTGTTATTCTTGTTATTGTTGTTGTTGGTGTTGTTGTGATTGGTGTTGTTGCAGCAGTTTGCCGAAGCGGAAATGGATATGGAGACCGAGGGCGCCCGCTGGCGGCATGTGAAAATATTTTCCAAGGTGAACGCCACACAAAAAGGACAAAATCCAACGCAAAACGAGCCGCAGTCAGAGCCACAGCGACACGATTCCAGCTGAGCCCCTTTTTGCCAGAGCACCTTTTCGTTGCGCCCACATCCCTGTGTCCCCCCCTTCCCCTTGCCACCTTTCCCTGCCGTGCTTGCAACCCAATTGAATGATTTAGGAGCGCACAGTTGTCAAAGAGCAGCGATGCGTACGGGTCTACAGCCGTGGACTGCGGACTGCGTACTGTGTGGACCATGGGGCACAGCTTTTGGTCCTGCCAGAGATGCCTCGACATCCACATCCACATTCGCATTCGCATTCACATCCGCATCCACGTGGTTACAACAAGGTTGGTGGGGCGCCAAGCGTGCTTTTAAAACCGATTCATCCGCTCTTCAGATATTTATTGCTTCACATAATTGAGTGTAAAATTGTTCGCAAGAAACTTAAAAACAGCTGCCAAACTCGGAATCCCAATTGTGGAATTGAGAAACAAATATTATTAAATTACCTCCGAAAAATATAAGAAAAAATAGTCCAAATAATATGTAAATTTCCATATACTTTATTTTCATCAATGGGAGACTTTAATATAAGAATAGAGAGAAGAATATATTTTGAAGAGAAACCTTACGAATATGATTTTGATACTACTATATCAAATTTATGGTGTTTTTTAAGAGTAAATTTAGATATAAATGCCCAAAATTTGAATTATTCACAAAAATGTTTACAATTTTAATTTTGTTCTTAAAAAGTATTCTAAAATACTACCCCGGTTTTGCTAAAGGCTTGAAATAAATATATTTTAATCATGATTTCTATGCTAGTTGAATATTGGTGATCTTCAGCAACTGATTTAGCCTATTATTAATCGCAACTTTCATCTTTTTTGCTTCAAAGTAACGAATCCATGTAATTTAAAGCATCTTCTCATCTAATGACAAATTCTTTTGTTTTACTTAAATATTTGATTTTGGAGTATATTAATATACAAAGGTAGCAACCATTTCATCTAATTTATTGATTTCCCGCAGCTACTTCACCTTAACTATTAACATAGAATTTTGTACTGATGAAATTGATCGCGTATGTTCATACATTTTCTTCAGCTCAACTGACAACTTCTTTTGCAATACGTGACCATTTATAAATTGTACATAATTTTAAAGTTTAATTGTTTTATAAACAAAATTTTTTTATGGGTATAAATATATTATTATTATTAATTTAAATATTAATGAATGGCATATTTTATATGCCATATTTCCCCCAACATAAAGACATTCAAATAATACGCTGTTTTAGCCGCTATATTCCTCCTCATGCATAGCTGAAGGCAAATGGCCAAATGATTCGAAACACACTGAGCGAAGCCGTCGGACGACCGACAAACGAATGTTGCGACGTCGAAGCCACAGCCACAGCCAACGCAGAAGCCGAAGCCGAAGTCGCAGTCGATGCCGATGCCGACGTTGACTCGGTTTGTAGGTCTGCTCGGTGTGCTGCGTAAATTTATGTGAGAAATCCCATTGAAAAGAGCAACGCGGCCGCTCACGACACAATAAAGCAAAATAATGGCACATTCGTCACACTTAACGCGGTCCGCATGTTGCCGTCCTTGTTGTGCATGCGATACGACAGAGTGTTGTGCGCTCGCTTGCACGCACACACACAGTGAGCGTCAACAGCAACGGCGTCATCCATCTTGGAGGCAAGTTGTTGGTGTTGCTCTCCGGCAGGCGGTCGAGCAAGCGACAGCCGAGAATGGTTTATGAGCGCGCTGCATGCCGCAGCGGCTCCTCCCTGTTTGCCGACGCATTGCCAATTGGTGGCGTCGACAGCGGCAGCAGCGGCTACAGCCAGCGGCAGTGACAGCGACTGCGACTGCAGCAGAGGCAGCAGCAGACCAAGTCAGTGCAAAGTTGGCCAACTTTTCGCTTGGAGCTGTTAGTGAGACGAGTTTTGGGGGCCTTTTTTCCAGCAGCATGTTGCACGTGGTGCGTCCCAGCAGCTGCTTCTCTGCTTCTTCTTCTTCTCCATCATCATCATCATCATTTTCTTCTTCTTCTTGCACTGTGCTCTGCTGATCTCATGCTCTCACGCTCTCATGCGGCCAACAGCTGTGGCCATCCAACAAAAAAAAGAAGAGAGCACAAAGCGAGCAGAGAGCAAGAAAGAGAGAGAGATGCTGAACTGGATTCGCTCATTTAGGGTGGTTCTGCGTTAAGTGTGTGCGTGCATGTGAGTGTGTGTGTGTGAGTGTGAGTGCGTGTTGTTTGTGTTTGGTTGAGATTGAACGCCATGATTGTTGTGCCGTCGGCAAATGATGAAGCCCAGATATGCGGCAGCCATAATTCTCCCTTGCAAATCGCTCAATTTGGGAAATATGTTTCACAGCAATTTCTACAATTATTATTGCTCGATTCAACTTTGTTAATTTGCGTTAAAAATATTTATATTAGAAATTTTACTTTTTAAAATTTAACATTTTAATTGAAATTGTACAAATATGTTGTTAGTTATTTTTAAAAGTATAGACATAATTTAAAAATATATTTTAACTTATTTTTATTTTTAGTTAATAGTTAATTAGTTAATATGAGTTTTGAAAGTTCAAAGAATTCAATAATTTATTTAGGAAATAATTCTAATTGACATAGAAGGCAGGCAAGCATAAAAAACATTTCAAATTGTGGGATTACAAATTGCAATTTTTAAAGACGTATATTAGTTGCTAGCTAATTAAGTTGGCTATTTTACTATGGTAACATTTTTTTTTGAGTAATTATTTTTTACTAAAGTATTAAGTTTGCCAAATCTTGACAATTTCAATAAGAGTTACAAATAAAGAGAAAATTAATAAATATTTTAATCCGAAGAACTAATAAACATACCAAAAACAAAATTCAACTTAAAAATCGCGCATTTTTCCGAGTGCAGCAACTCAAGGGCAAGAATTGCAGAAGCCGTCGCAAAATGGTCAAGTGGCCGTGCTGTGCGAATGTGCGGCAGCAAACACAACTGGCAACTAGCAATGGGTAACTGGCTGTGCCACAAGCTGTGGCAAGCTCTCGCAAAACGTAAATTTCGCACTCACTCACTCATTCGCTAACTCACACACAAACAAGCTCCCGGCAGTGAGCGCAAAATGCGAGCACAGAAGATACATTTTTTTGTTGCTTCGTACTGACTGCAGATACTTTATGGGCAACGCCGACGCCAGACGTTGACGTTAGCGTCGACGTCGCTAGAGCAGCGCAGCGCAGTAGCAGCAGACTCGTAAATAACGTCGACTGCGCGGTTGCGGTTTTAGTCTCGCTCTCTCTCAGTTTCGGTCTCCGTCTCTGCCGCTGCTTGTAGTCGCAGTCGCTGTCGACGCGTGAGTTTCTTATAAGATTATTTATATACTGCTTTTTTGGGGGGACGCTGCCGAAGCGCTGACGTTGGCACTGGCTGCGCAGCTGGCGTCAGCTGGCGCGTCGCTTCTGGATTAATAAGGAGTTCTCGCTTGGATTTTCACATGTATATGCTTTGAATTGAATGCTTTATGGGTTTAGTTTGATAGAAGTCGTAAAGAAATCAACATCACACAATACAAAACGCACCCGTGCACTGCAAACCGTGTATGCCACACGTTGCCCGTTGTCGTCGTCGTCGTCGCTGTCGCTTTCGTAGTAGTCGTAGTCGTAGTAGTCGCTCTTGTTCACGTACTCGTCATAGCTGTCGTTGTTGTTGTTGGTGTTCTTAGCGACGTTTGGGGGCATCATCATCATCATCATTAGCAGCAGCAGCAGCAGCCCCAGCAGCCGCAGCGGCATCTTTTGGTTCTGTTTGTGCCCCAAAACTATTCGGTCGCCTGCGGTCGTCGTGGTCAGCTCGTCGCCCGCCCGCCTGCCTGCCCCAAAAAAACAAAAACAAAAAATAAAATAAAATAGCAACCAAAAAAAAAAGCAAAACAAATTCGCCACGTACCGGCCAATTGACAGCTCGTAAAAATCGTAAAAATCATAAAAATAATCATAACAATAATCGTAAAAAATTAGAACCAGCCAGGCAGTCGCACATTGGCCACAGCCAGACACACAGCAGACTCATAATAAAAGAAGCAACGCAAAAAATTATTCGCAGAACTGTGTGGAAGAAACGCGCGCGCTCTTCTCTCTTTTTCTTCTCGCTATCTTGTTGTTCTTTCGGCCAGATTTTTTATGATGTTGACCCACGTTGTAGATACTTAAGAGCCCATCAAAGCCCGTGTCTATGTCTGGCAGGTGTCTCGGCCAAACTCGGTTAACACAATTGTGCAATAAGTGAAGTTGTGATGACTACACTCGTTACACTCAACAACAAATTCAAGCCAAGTTAACGAGTGTATATCAAGTTCATAACATTTCTAGTCTCAAAAGAAAAATCAAGCAATATTTACACATAAACGTAGCGAACAGCCAAATATTCAACAACAAAAGTGCATACAAGAAAGAAAATACAAAAAAAAAAAACAAACAAAAGCGAAATAAAAGTATAGAAAAAGTTGAAAATAATCCAAATAAAAGTTTTGTGTGAGAAAGTTTTGCGCACGTTGCACACAGCAAAACTGCAAGTTGAATTCGTAAACCTCAAGGATTTCGGCGAGTCAAATTGGATTAAAGCGGTAAGTTTGCCGCTCTTTTTGTGTGGCACGCCAAAATTTAACACTTCATAAGTCATAACTAGTTGTGGTGGTGGGCCCTGGACATCAGTCAAAACTGCAAACTGTTGACAGGCTTATTAGACATTTGCATAAATTTCGGAGCTACTAGCATAGCACATACATAGCACATAACATAGTTTAGTCCAGTCCTGGAACTGGAACTAGGATCCAGAGTTGGGAGTTGGAGTTTGCTGAACTGAAGCTGGCCACGAGTAATGGCCGCTTTGAACTTGGAATCGTTTTGAATTATTGCACATATCCTGGGCAACATAGTTTCACTTCCGCATGCGGCAGCCATTCCACAGACACACACACACATACTTGTATGCACTCACTCAAACACACACACACACTCATACACACACAGACGAACTGCCTTTGCATAGAAAATTTATGCGGCCATTGTTGCGGCGCATTGTCCTTGTTGTTGTTGTCCTAGTTGTCTGGCTTCTGCATATTTGTCGCACTCTCTGTCTGTTGTCGCTCTCTCTCTCTCCCTCTTTCTCTCTCTTACTCTTTGTCTCTCTCTCTGAATCTGTTACCATCTCTCTCGCTCTCTTTTAGTTGTTGCAGTTGCGCTCAGATTTATTGCATTCCGTATTTAAAATGCAATTTTTTACAATTTTAATAAATATTTATTTGATTCGTTGTTGATTTGTTCAATAAGCTTTAATGAACATTGTCCACATTCAAAGGCCGTTAACTTTATTTGCTGTTAACGCATTTGTACTCAACTATATAACGAGTCAGTCCATTTTATTTTACCAATTTTTGTCATCAGATCATATTATTTTCTCATAATTTATCGATTTAATCAGTTGGAATTGTTTCACTGCTGACAAAATCATAAACTCTCTGCTCGTCTCTATCTCTTTCGCTCTGCCTATTTCTGTTTGCTATTTCTCTTTCTGTTTACATTGCAAAAAGTTCATGATTTATGAGTCACAGAGACAGAAGGACACCAGAGAGACCGAACTAAAATTGTACATTGATGCACTTCGTATTGTCGGCAGCCTCGTTCAGATTCATTCTTAAATATATGCTTTGAAAATAACGAAAAGTACTTTCGGATCTTAAAATTATTTGAATTTTTTAAATGCAACAAATCGATATTTCTGCTTAATGATTCAGAGTAATTTATAGACTTTCTAAAATTAAATATTACAAATTTTAATTGAAAAATAATTACTTTATAATCACAATGACACATTTCAACGAAAACACAAATAATGCAAATACCTTTTTTAATAAAACGATTGAATATCTTTATTTAATTCGAAAGTGAATTAGTTAGAAGTTCCCTTTGTCAGTCCGAAGACCTCACAATATTGTGTCTATATTTTTAATCAAATTCACACACATTTAGACATGATTTATAAGTTAAATAATCTCCTATAAAAATGGCGACAAAGTCTTTTGTAAAAACATTAATCAACGCTGTTCGCGAGGGAGAAGAAAACCAAAGTTTGAATTGAAAAAAAATCTTAAGCTACAAAAGCGAACGAAATGTTAACGAAACCGATAAATGTATTCACAAAAGCCCAAAACGATTCGAAACAAAGAGCCTCTGAGAAGACAATAAACAAAACTTGTTTAGTTAAAGCAGATGCCGTGCATTTGAAATTAAAATTATTTTCAAAATCATTGATAAATGGTGACATGAAGCGGCTAATTAATCAAATGCAAAAACCTAAAACCGAAAAAGAAACAAAAATAAAATAAAAATGAAATTTCACACACATTAAATACAAATACAAAATGCTACGGTATTTTCCCAATAACAAAAACAAAAGGTTTTTTTTTATGTTTTTAAGTAACAAAATGGTGGCATAAAATCACGATATAAGTTTTCTTCTGAAATGCTGTCGAAATTAATTAGATATTATTATATTATCTTAAAAACTTTTCTTTTTTTTAAGTGAGATTATTTGTGTCTTATGTTTATCACATCAATATTACAAAAAGGATTTATCTCATTCTCAATACTCAGATTGCATTGAGTTGAATTTAAAAGCTTCGCTTTGCTCTTAAATTTTGCAACTGCTGACAGGACTTCTTTTGCCAATGTAGCAGAAGATGATTTTATTTTTATTTTTCTGCTTTTCTTGGTAAATTCTTTGCCAACGTTTCTCAAGTTCTTTTTTATGCATTCAACCAAAAACGATTTAAGCCAACGAATTTCTAGCGGATTTCCACAGTTGCTTTTCTTCATCCTTACATTTTTTTTTTTGTGGCATGCCACTTGTTGTGGTCTTTTTGCTGTGCTATTTAATTTCTGTGCGGATTTTGATGTAGCTGCAGTAAAAAAGGACTAAACAGCACCCAGTGGCAGTGGCCCGGCATTGGGTGGCAATTTGCTGTGACTGCAGTTTGTTTGGCATTTCTCAGCAGCTCTCTCTCTTTCTCTGCATTGGTATTTTTGTGTGCTCAAGTATGTGTATGTGTGTGTGTGCTGTGGGTTTTGCGTTTTTGGAGCTAGCTAGCAGTCAGCGCCTTTTGCAAGTGCACTCGAACTGTTTTTGTGGCACCAGTTTGGGGAGTTGCAATCGGAGTCGTAGTCAGAATCAGAATCAGAGTCGAGGTTTGGGCTGGAGTTTGAGTTTGGGACACCGAAGCCTCTCAGCCCAGCGGGGTGCTCTCACAGTGACATTGCGCCGAGCGGGTGACAATGATTTATGGCAAAGAGATACGCGACAACGAACGCAAAAAGTCCGAAAACTAAAAAAATGCAGACAGAGAATAGGAGCACCAGAGAAAGAGAGAGGGAGAAAGTATTTGCAGTTGTTTTTTTGAGTTTTGAGTTTCTGGTGTAAAATGCAAGTACCTGATCTAATAGTTTGCACTGACACACCTTTAAGATTGCAAAATTCTCCTTTTTTTATGCACAAAATGTCCTTGAAAACACAACAACAACGACAAGTCGCAGCGGAAAGTGAAAACCTGCTGTGTGGTTTTTCAAAATTTTCATCTCTGTGCGTCACTTGCAATTTTACTTCGTGCACATGTCATAAAGAATTTCCAGATTCCAAATTATCATTAGGCATTTAGGAAGTCACCTTGCGAAGGCCGCTGAGTTCGGCGTGTCTTCTCACCTTCGCTTCTCAGTTCTGGGTTCTCTGTCTCGGGTTATGCAATAGTCATTTTCTACGGTCATAAAAATTAATATGCGTCCTTCGCTGTGGCAATTTGAGGCGCATATCTCAGCAAATGCATCTTTTTTTGTTCAACTTGCCACAGCATTTGACTTTGAACCGATGCGTTGCCCCTGCTCTTGCCCCTTACCGAGCACCGGACATGACTTTTGGCTTGACTCTCCGCCGGCTGCCATTGTCAGTGTGTCTATGTGTGTGTGTTGAAGGTTACCTGTTTTTACAGTTGACCATGGTGCTCGTCTTCTTCTACTTCTACTTCTTGTTCTCTTTTTTTGAATTTTTTTTGTTGTAGATTTTGAGCGCGAGGCAGCCTGAAATTATTATTTATGAGTTCGCATTGTTGTCGCCGTTTTTGAAAGTGATCTGAATCCTAGAGGCAGAGGTCCAGATCGGCATCGGTTAGTTGGCTGAAGAAGATAAGCCGGAGTTCATTTGTTCATTTTTACTTTCAACTGAAAACGAAATTTTACAATAAATCAATTCATTTGTATGCAGTTCAATGTGTTATTTGGCTATAAATCAATTTGTGACTCTTTAGAACCATGTGATGTTTGCATTATGCAAAGGATTAAGGTAAACGTAGTGTAAAATTCGATATAAATACATATTATAGATACTTTCTAAGAATGTATTACAACAATGAAAATAATCTTCAGTGATATCAGTTCTAATTTAAACTAATTATAAAATAAGTTCATTTAATGACATACCGATATTTTAATACAACACCTTTTCCTTGTAAAATGTATCTGCCTTCAATCCCGAAAATCCGTTTAAGATTATATATTAAATTTACGATGCTTTCCGCTTTTACCGCAAACCGATCAAATGACATTACAAAAAGGCAAATACAAACACTTCAGAATGGAGAGAATTTTGTGATTTATCTGTGTGAAGAAGTCAATAACTCATAAAAAATTGAACATAAATCTCTGTTAGCATTCGACGGCGTGGCAAGAGGCAAAGAGCAGCAGCAGCATTGTGGCAGAGACTCCAGACTGCAGCAATAATAACAACAACAACAACTGCTGCTGTTGCACACAATTGTCTCAATTTTCAGGGGCGGAACCGTTGAGGGA
The DNA here is from genome assembly GCA_035046325.1 of Drosophila niveifrons. Classification (NCBI taxonomy): domain Eukaryota; kingdom Metazoa; phylum Arthropoda; class Insecta; order Diptera; family Drosophilidae; genus Drosophila; species Drosophila niveifrons. The sequence continues at coordinate 9,297,154 of JAWNOC010000046.1, read as the reverse complement.
TTCATGGGTTGACATGAGCTTGATGACGACATATGTTGCATAACATTTGCATATTGCAACTGCAACTGCGGGAGTTCCAAGGAAGCAGCGTGCGAGAACGCGGGCGATCAACAACATACAACGCATAAAACAATTCATTGTCACAACGGTAGCCGACGGCAAGATGTCCAAACAATGACAAATATGAATATCAATATGGAAATATTCTGGAATTTTTTGCTTCCTTTCTATTTTTTTTTAAGCAATTAGTTGCGCTCCATATTCGAGAGGCTCTTTGGGTTTTCAAGATGAGTAACTTATGCTAGTCTCAAATGCCGATGAATTTCAAACGCACACGCCGCGTCCATCTGGAGCAAAACATCAAGAAAAAAGTCATTGTTCAAACAGCACGAGAAATAATAAAAACAAGAATACTCGTAATAAAATAAAGAACCCAAAACTGAACTGAATCGAGGAAAGTTTCCTGCAAAAAGCGAACCAAATTTGCAAAGATGAAACTGCGAAACGTTGTTCAAAGTTGGGCGGCGAATTTGCAAAAATAAAAAGGCATAACTAAGGAGAAACTAGTTGAGACAAGAAGATACCCTGCTTTTAATTATATATTAATAACAACACTTCTTCAAAGACAAAAAGTTTTGTTAAAACAATATATTACCGTAAATGATTATAGATTTAAATAAACGGTTCAGAGTTTCTTTAGACTCTGCTCAACATTTAAAATGCAGGGTATCAAAACTAAGCAAAGGCCAAGCAGTGAGGTTTTATATATGTTTGTATATGTAGATGTCGACATATCTGGTATCTAAGTATCTGTATCTGTATCTGCATTTGTATATACATATGTATCTCTATCTCCAACTTACTAGCCATGGGCAAGTTGGGCAGTTGCCGGGCTTGTGTGAGTTTCGCATACGAAGCAACGTGAAAACAACAAAAAAAGGCAACGAAAAAAAAAACATGAAATAATTCGTTTTGTTTGCCGTTGCCAGACCGACAAACTACACGAAAATGTCGCTAGCAAAACTCAGCCAGAAACAACGAATGTGAAAAAAAAACAGCAAAGAAAAAAAAAACAATGTCACACATGTCAAAGTTGTCGCAGAATGACACAAATGTGGCTCGGATTGTTCACTAGCCAGCAAAGTCAGCCCCTCATCCCCTGGGCCTCCATGGGGACCATTCGAGAGCTCAGCGTAGAGCTTGGACCCCACTTGGACCCACGTCGTCGTCATTGTCGTCGTCATCATCAGCTTCGCTTCGTCTGCCGTCTGCTGTCTGGCGGAATCGGAATCGTGTCAGCGGCAAAACACGAACTTAGAGACCAAGTCCGAAAAACCAGTGACTCGCATTTCGTGGAAATTTCACAATTAAAAAGGCACAAAAATCTTAGGAAAGAGTTAACCGGAATATGAGAAATCGTGTCAACGTCAAACTCCAACTTCAACTTCAACTCCAACATCAAACCACAAACCAAAAACCGTCGCTGATCTGATTTTTCTTTGCCGAAACTAGCAGCAAAACGAAACGAAACGAGCTAAAAAACCAAAAGGGAAAAGGGCAAAAGAGATTTAGCCATTAAATCAGTTGATAAATGAATCGCTTTTGATTTGGAGTAGCAACATTTATGAGCTGATGTGTTTGATGATGTTCTAGAATACATTATAGACTTCAAAGAGTTCTTTGATTGTAGATAAAAAAGGTATTTATTAGCTGTGAATATAGGATTTCATTTAGTGAGTATCCTTTGGTATTTTGAATGAATAAATTACTAAGTTTGCTTTATAATATTGTAATATTTACTATTTTATCAATTCGATTTATTACAACTTTAAACCATGTTGCAGTTGCATGACAAACGCCATGTCGAACAGCATCAATATCGGCAACCATAATGCCATTTCCCTTTCCATTCCCCTTTGCAAGCCATTGCTTGATTTTGGTGGAGGATGAGTCAATGAGTGAGAGAGCGAGAGAGACAGAGAAAGGGAGGGTGTGAGAAAGAAAGAGATGCCGAGATGTTTAGAAACATGGTTGAACAGATGAACGAAAAGAAAAGAAACAAAAAATGAATGCAGTAAAGTGCTGAAAACTATTTGGTAAAATCGAAACTAGCGGGTGAGACCCAGAAATCCAATACCACTACAAAATTTCAGATCCCTCATATGTGAACACACACACACATATGCACAGACATGGACACACACTCATAGCGAGTGAGAGAAGAAGAAGCAGCAGAGAGCAATGTCTACATCGACGACGAACAAAAATTAAAGCCCATTAATCATTTTGACTTATTTCTTTCCTTTTTTCGTCTAAAATTAATCTTGATGCCAAGCGTTGCCAGGCAACGCGCGGGCAGCCCGAATAGAGGGAGAGGAAGACATTGTGTGAGTGAGACAGCGAGTGTTGTCGCAAGATGGAGCGAACGCGAGAGAGAGAGAGGGAGGGAGGGATTTTGTTGTTGCTGTTGTTGCACGGACGGATTATAAGGGCAGCGCACTGACAAACACACAAAACACACAAAGAAAATAACAAAAATATGAAAGCCAAAAAGATGCGGATGCATAAAGCCAAACCAACTGGGAATCGGAATCGGCTTCGAAATTTCGCAACCAAAAAAATGTATATTCGACTTGCTTCTGCCTACCCCGTTGTCCCCCGCTCCCCTCCCCTATCAACATTTCGCAGTTGCGTTGCGCGCGCGTTTCCAGATTAGCGTGCCGCATTCACGTCGACGTCTCTGGCCCATTGTTTGGTCTCCTGCAAATGCCCAAAAATAATTTAAAACAGATTAAACCGTTACGGCTGCCATTTGCACCACATTGCGTCCACGCACACACACACACACACACACACACACACACGCCCCCTTATTGAGTGTGTGTGCGGAGATAGACTTAAGCGTGTGGAGGGGTTGCAGGAACAGGGACTGGGACTGGGACACAGGGGATACACACATGGCCGGGGCAGTGACATTGCGGCCCCCGCAGACTGAATTAGAATTTGACCAAATGTCTTGCGAAACTGTCGTCCTCATGTCCTTTTCATTTCGCCTTCTGCCCTTTGTGCATATGCTGCAAATTTGCCACTGTCTGGCTGCCTGGCTGCCTGGCAGCAGTAGCAGGGGTTACTTGAGTCGAGTACTATCCAAAATGGGTGAAAGGAGAGGGAGGGTGAGTGGGGTTAGCAATGCCGAGTGGCATACTTAAGGGCGCGTCAGCCTGAGAGATAGAGAGAGTGTGAGAGAGAGTGAAAACAACAGGACGGCCATAAAACCGTTTAAATCAAACGGCTGAACAAATTGGTTTCCTTCGAGTCGAAAGCTTTATGCGCCAGACAAACGATATCCGAACGGATTGGACTCACAGGGGGGTGGCAAGTTCACTTTAGGGGTTGGCCCCGACTCAACTTAGCCAGACTCATGATGTGCTAAAAAGGTGTGCAAAGTACAAAGCAAGCAATTTTATTTGCTGACAAACATTGAATACAATAATCAGAGACTTAAAAAAGGAATAGAGACATTGGAATCAATTTCAAATAATAAATAAAGCAAAATATCAAATAATTCATTTAAATGCAGCCTCAATTATTGTAGAGTCTAACTCCAATCAAATTTGTTGTCAATCAACTTTGCTTGATATTTTTTATATTCTCTTCTAACTCCGCTATCGAAGTCAGTTCCAGCTAAAAATGCTAGAAGGCTGTAACAGACTGCTGAAATCTAAAGCCCAATGGCCAAGTTGCAAAACTGATTTGCATGTAAATTGTCTTAGGAAGTGATAAACGATGGTCAGCGTACTCAGCTCAACTGAATGCGGACTTAATAAACTGCTGTCGTCTGCCCCTTTTCTATGAAAATCTAATAAAAAAAAATATAAACGTTAAGTTACGTTACGTTACGTTCTTATGGATATGCAGATACAACAAGAAACACACACACACATACAGAGAGAGAGAGAGAGAACACACTCGAGAGTTTTGTGACATGACAGAGAAGATGACAAATTGTTGGACTACGCTGACTGACAGGCGCGACGGCAACAACAACAGCAAGAGCAACTGCCAGACACTTCAAGTCGCAAGTGCACTGCAATTAGTCAAAGTGGCCCAAGGTATGAATAACAGCAGCTACAACACAAACACAAACAGAAACAACAACAACAACAACTAGACACCCATAGACAAGACATTTTGGCTGCAAAAACCAATAAAAAAAAGCTATAAAATTATGAGGAGCCAACGCGGCAATAAAAAAGTGTGATAAAATTTTTGCTTCCAAGTAAAAAGAAAATGCGACGTCGACGTTGACTCGATGTTGATCCGCCTCTGAGGCTGATGAATGAACCGCAGTTGCCACAGCGGGCACGTAGCTTCACGTGCGACGTGCGTCAACTAGCGGCAATTATGAAGTCCGTGTCCACAACGTGAGGCACTTGCAACACCGCCGCCACCGCCGTCGTCGTTGTGGCCGGCGCTCAACCAGACATTGGCACCCAAAACATCAGAGTTAGAGAGACCCCAGACCATTTGTGGCAGGTGTTGTGTTGCCTGCAACTGGGATCGGTCTGCATTCAGTTCGCTTCGGCTGTCGTTTGAATCAATAAACTCAGATTAGACATCGTCCCAGTCTATCCAGTGTTATCGACCGCTGCAAATCGTCTGCCAATGCATCCGCAATAAAAAAATGAAACGAAGCAAATTCAAGTAGTTGCCATTTGCTTCTGCGCATTCCAACTAGCCAAAGCGTCGACTGCAATTACGCAATTGCCAATTGCCAATTGGCAAACTGCATTTGGCCAAATGTTGTCGTCACGTTTTGATTCGACGTCGACGACGACGACGACGACGATTTCAAGGCAGCCACTGGCGGCGACAGTTTCTGTTTTCTTTCGTTTTTTGCGTGGGTCACTCAGCCGGACACTGCGGGGCCCAGAGACCTCTTGGCCAACATCCAGAGATTATCAATGCTAATAAGCCAATAAAATGTTGGTCGCATTGCCCGTTCATTCTCTCTCTCTGTGTTCTGTGTTCTCAGTGCTTGGCTGCCTACTCGGAACTCATATCTGCAATCATCTAAATCATCTATGAAATGCTGCGATAACTAAACGTTTCTATCTCGACTTGTTTGCTTGGAGTCCGCAATGCGTGAGCGAAACAAATTACCACAGTGTTGGATAAACTAATAAAGATTACAACATTATCAAAACAAAATTACAAAAAAATTTGTTTAATGCATATAAAAAGATTATCAACATTTTCAATGCATTTTATAACTTTGTCAGACGCGTAAATGATTTGAATTTATTTAAAAATTTAGTTTTCATTTAACATAGAAATATATATTTTCGAATTTAGTCAAAGAAACAACTTAACTAAATAAGTTGAGAAGTTAGATTATAAAGTAAAGTAAAATTCACTTTATACTATTTTTAGAATTTTAAAAATTTTTGTATTTTAATACAAATTTTCTTAAAGTTTAACATATTCATTTTTAAGGGTAATTTTTTAAGAACAGATTTTGATCTTTTTTTCTCGACTTGAATTATTCAAGAAACGTTTCTACTAAAATACATAAATATCTTAAGTATGAAAAAATATGATGAATTACAAATCTAATTTTCTTTTTATATATATATTTTTATTATTATAATTTGGTTGTTAGCTATTGTAATCAATAATAATTTTGCAATTATTTATCATGTTGTCAGGTATTTAGGGCTCTGCATTTTTTTCCAAAAACATTAAACGTGACAACATTTTTCGTGCTGAGTTATTCAAATGAAGTTGAAAGATTTCGTAATCAATCAATTGAAAATACAGTAAATTGTGCGTGAGTGAGATGACAACGAAAAACTGAATGTCAAGAGAGTATGAGAAGAGAGAGAGAAGTGAGAAATGGGGAATTGGTCAGTTTGGATAGTTACAGGTTGGGGCAGGCCGTCAGAGACATTTCATTTAAATGAGATATGCGATATTTTGGCTGGTGTCTCGATGTTTTTGTTTTTTTTTTTTTTTTGCTGGTCTCTTTCACTGTTTGCGGTGTTAATCTTTCTCTTTTTGATACGATTATTCGTATGTTTCGCGCTGGTCAGGCCAGGCGGCAATAAATCTTGTAATCATAATAATTTGTTTCAATGTTAATGCCTTCAAAATATCTGAAAACTCAATAAATAACAAAACTACATGTTCGTGTGTGCTGTTAATGTCATACCATGAGATACTTCATATATCATTCCGCTTGCTGCTGCTGCTTTGGCTGTTGCATTCGACTGGCAAAACCTGATGTTAGCCCTGCCAGGTAGGTAGGTGACTTGTGCCTCAATTTCTTTTTTAGTTTTTTTCCTTCCTCTTTTTGTTTTCCGTTGTGTGTTGTGGTTTTTTTTTTTAACTTACTTCGAAGCACCTTTTTGTGTGACGCAACGGGCCAGAAATGCAACGCATAGGGGCTGGGATTGGAGATTGGGGATTTACTTGACTGCAGAACAAATTAATCCAAAATCAGCAAGAGACAAGCAAGAAATGAAGCAAGCAAGCGACGACGACGACGACAACAACATGGGGCATGCAACGGTTGTGGGGGCAACAGACAATGTCGTCGTCGTCGTTGCTTTGAGGCGCGGCCTGAGGCAGAGATGAAGCTCAAGTGTGAGGCCGGATGACAACACTTGAGTTTCGATATCGATATCGAGACTCGCCTGCAACACCCAATAACAACAGCGATGACAAGCGCACACACATGTATCTACACACACACACACACACACATATATATACACATATATGTATTCGTTGCATCCAATGCTGAATAACTCAATTAATTTCTGTCACCTGATTTATCACCTTTCGTGTGTGTTTTCGGTGTACGTCGCAAACAACTTTTAATTTCAATTTTATTTATTTGCATTTACATTTCACATGGGGTATGCACAACTGCACAAATAGGTGGCCATCTCTCTCTTCATCTCTCCTCCCTCCTTCCCGTGCCATGCTAATGCAATTGCAATTGAGACATTGCCAAGAATGTTCCCCAATCGCATTCGATTCCAGCCAGAGAATTGGGTTCGTTCTCCAACTCAGGCGCAACTCGTTTTCTTTCATTTTTTTTTGGTTTTTTTTTTTTTTGCGGCGAGTGTCGCACTTGAAAATTAAAATGTTTTATCTCTCGGATATGCCGAGCAACATGTTATTAGCGCAGACTCTTGTAATTTGCATAAAAAAAGGAGAACCCAAAGTGCCCTCTGATGCCAGCTATTAAAACATTCCGCTTAACACTTCCTGCGACAAGAGCGAGTAAACCTTATAAGCGCTTGGCACTATGGTTGACATGCTGACAAAACTTCGACAAAATTTTGAAAGTCATTGAAGCTGTCTAAATTAATAATTTATTATTTTTATTTTATGATAACATTTCAAATTTGATGTTTTAGTCGATTATTTGTTGAAGATAATAATTATTACAAACTTTTTTTTTGGAAAAGTTTTGAAAATGTTTCAAAGATACGATATTATTTTTAAGACTTTTTCTATCGAAACTTTAGAGTTGTTTCCAATTGTTAAAAATATATATAAAATTTTCCCTTCACTTGTTCTTTTTAACTATAACATATAGTATTTTTTTTTTTAATTCTTATTTTGAAATGATTTTCTTTGCTAATCTTGTTTTCTTAAAATATGTTTAAAATAAGGCAAACACCTTTTTGTATTTTTTAATGGGCTGATATTGTATCCATTTCTATTATTTTTTCTTTCAATTTGCTTAAAATTTTAAGCTGTTTATTTAAAAATAAAATAGTATATTTCGCGAATTTCATTAACTGCTGATTTGACCCACTGTGCAGCATCAGCCTGTTTTGGATATGTCGAGTCTTTTAGACATCTTCAGCGAACTGAAACTAGTTTCTCAATTAAGCAGCGCAACTCGCAGAAGATTGGCTCACACACACACACACACACACACCTAAAAAGATGCTTCAATGGTTAAGTGTGTGTTGGTGTGTTGTGTAGTCATCAAGCACGGACGCACTGCATCCGTCCAATTCGTCAAGGAACAGTTGTTGCACTCCCAGTTTGGGGCGTTGGACGTGCGATTGGCTGAGTTGCAGACAGGCAGAGAGTGAGAAGTGATAGAGGAGGGAAAGGAGATGTAGTCGAAGACGCAGTCGCAGATGTCGGATGTCTCGTAGAAAGCATATTTATGGCTGTGGCATGTTATGAATACACCCAAGAGACATTTTTCTTCTTCTCACTCGCGCGTTGCAGTTGCAGCATTGCAGTTGCAGTTGCAAGACGACAAGTTGGAAATAAGACGAAACATTTTTGTTGTTGCTGTTGTTGTTAGTTTGAATGGCGGGGCGGGGGCTGAGGCTGGGGCAATGCACTGGGCGCCTGTAAACGAAAAGGAAATCTAAAAATAAGCAAAACAAAAACAGCAACAACAATTCAAGGCAAGGCGTGGCATGAGGCAAGAGGCGAGTTGAGGCAGCCGAGCCGAAAAAGAGCGCGTGCAACGTACGGGAAATTCTTGATCAACCATAAATCTTGGCACCCGAGCCATCCATCTATCTCGCTTGGCGCGTTCCGTTCAGCGCCAAAGTTGTTTTCTATGTTGTGTCTATGCTGCAGCATCCCCCAATGCCTCCCCTCTCTGTCTCTCTCCACCTCCTATCAGCCACCCCCTGCCACAGATTTTCTGTGTGTTGTTTTTCTACAAAAGAGAAAAATTAAAATTTCGAAAATAAAACATTCTTCTTCGTCTGGTTTTTGTGGCCTTTATCTCTGTTGGCTGTTGTCTTTTGTTTTTGTTTTTATAAAGAAAGCCACACGTAAACAGGCACGTGTGTATTTTATTTTAGAGCATTAACCATGCTGTTTTAATTAAAATCAAGGGAATATAATCATGTTCATTAGAAATCAGTCTGCTACATACTAATTAAATTTAACTTAATACCTAGGAGAAATATATACATATATATTTAATCAAAGAAAATGAAAACAAGATTTTTCAAAACAAAATACCTTGCATTATAAAGGTTTATTTAACAAAATTAAATTAAGACTTTTGAATACAAAATACCTTGCTTTGTAGAGCTTGATTAAATAAATTTATTTAGCCATTTTTAGAAAAAGTTATTTCTCCATTGCTAGTTGAATTTAATTTAATACCATTTAAAGATATTAGAAGATTTTAAGCCAAATAATATTCAAGTTAAATAAGATTTAATAACTACAGTATTAAACACCTTTATTGTCAGAGGTTTATTTAATAAACTTATTAAGCAATTACCAGCCATATTCCCTGTTTGGATAAGAGCGAAAAAGTACAAGTTAGGCTTTAAGGTCGAAATTAAGAACTCAAGTTCGTTTCATGTTTTCGCTCGTAATTAATAAATCATGTCAGCGTCAGACGTCAGGGGAGGGTGGAATTAAATGTGTCAAATGCAAACACGCAGCTCCCAGCAACAACAAGAGTTTCTCCTTCCCCTCCTCATCCGAATCCGAACCCAACTCTTAGACGGGAAGAAGTGGCGACGGCTCCGAAAAGGTTCCCGGCCAGGAAATGTCAAGAACGAAGTTAACCGAACACGAAAACAAAACGAGCCAGTTTCATGTTTAGTGGCAACTCAAGGAATCCAAAAAAAACAGAAAATAAAACTCGGCTAAGGGGTTAGAAACGGGGTTAGGAGCAAAGCTCGAATGCTTATTTCAACAGGGGGTGTGGCCTTGCACGCACCTTGCCCCCCCCCCCCCCCCCCCAAAATAAAAAAAAAACAAAACAAAACAAAAATAAAATCGCAGCTAACGCCGAAAGTTTTAATAAATTAAATTAAAGCTGCGTGAAAATTGCCTTATATACCTGAAAGGCTGAAACGAGTAAATAATATGCTCAAAAAGTATCTAAAAGTATTATATGGATATACACACACACACACACACACACACACATATACACATATAGTCCAAGTAAATGTGGCGAAAAAAACAAACAAGGTGCGAGTGAGATGGCAAATATGTGCGAGTGTTTGGCAAAGGAAATGATAAATGGCGTGGTAATATAAAAAATGGGGGAAAACAGCGGGCGGCAGCTAAGAAAAAACAAAAAACAAAAAAATAACTGAAAACAGAAAACAAAACAGCAACAAAAACAAACAAGCAAAGTCGCTTGCTGTGCAGCCAAAACAGAAACAACAGCAGAAAGAGAGAGAACACAAAAAAAACAAAAACGAGAAAAGCCAAGTTGATTTTTCCAACTTTTCTGGTCAGCAGAAAAACATGAAAAAACGAATGAAAAAAATGGGCGCCGCATTCAAAACGAAAAATGGTGTAACAAAAAAAAAAAAAACACAGAATAGAATAGAACAGAATTTTGTACTTGGAAACATTTTCGACATTTTCGTTGTCTATTTCCAGAGCGCGAGACATCGCCTGGTCGCTTTTTCTCTATGTTAGCGGGTTTCTGTTACGCAATGAACTTCCTCCTGAACCCTGAATCCCAAATATTGTACAAACACACCCAGTGACCCTAATTTTGGTCCTTTGAGAAATGTCGTTGCCACACTCCCCTCTCTCGCCTCTCGCTTGTTGTTTTAATTTCATTTATGGCTTCCGTTTTGCCCATATTTGGTGACTTTTCCAACGGTTTCCCTTAACTTAACTTCGCCTCGAGTTCGGGCGAAAAGTTCTTGGCTCCAGAACACTAACCCCAAAAATGCTGCTTTTGCCTTTTGTGTGATTTTCAGCATTTTATTCAAATGCGCCCAAGAAATGAAATAACTTGAGAACTCAATTCATTTCATCAAGAACCGTTGCGTCAGAGATTGGCTTGGGGTAGGATAATGATATGTGGGCGGTTAACGGGCATATTTAATATGAACATATTTGACTTGATTAGTTCTTAATACACTTCTAAGCTAGAGAGGGAGCGGTCTGGACGCAACTCAAGATATTCAATTTGCAAATAGTTCCGACAACTTTAGAGCATTTAAATTTCATTTACATTAATTTGTTCAATGTCTAGTTAATTGAGTTTAAGATAAAAGTGCATAGAAAAGCAAATTTTGAATATAAGAAAGTTCTCAAATAATTATCATAATATATTCATTGTATTCCTTAACTGTCTCGATTAATTGCTCAAGGATCTCAGACTGATTTCACTATCTTTTGTTTGGGAATAACTTTGGCAAAGTCAGCGTCAACAGCAGACAAGGCAAGAGAGAACAGCGCAAGTCTAATAAATAAGCAATGCGGCCAGCGGGTTTTTGTGTTTTTTGAGGGGGAAGACGCATTGAATCAGATATTCGACATTGGGCCACATCCTCGGGGCTGTCGAACTTATCTGGGCCATTTTATCTGAGCGAATGCGAATGTGCAACGCATGAATGAATAAATGCCAAATGAAAGTTTCTCTCTCTCGCTTTCGCTTCGCATATCGACAGGACTCATCCTTTGCTCGTTTCTAGTTTGTGGTGCGGCTTTGCCACATTTAAATTGCCAGTCGTTGTCGTTGTCGTTGTCTTTGCCTCGCATTTGATAAGAACCGCCGCGTTTGCTGATAAGGCCAAGGATACACGCATACATACATACAAGCTCAGAACACATGCTTCCTGCCGCGAGGCAAACAGCAGACGCGCAACTGCCACGCGTTTCGCATAGTTTTGCATTGAAACTAACCAACTAACAAAGGGAGGTTTCAGGACCTCAGCAGAGTTCGTCGAGTTCGCCGAATGCCCTTCGACTTTTGTGTCCTGCTCCGAGGACGTCTGCGATATCTCATTTTTATAATTAAAACACTTGGCAGGACATGTGGCTGCATGGCAGCATTCCACCAGGCATACCAGCAATGCGTCCAACCAAACCATTCCACATCTCCCCCATTCCATCAATCCCTCATGTCGTCCACTACTCCACCACTTCTTCTTCTTCGTCTTCTGCTTAGGGGGTTGAGGGTGATGTTTATCAGCTGTGTGTGTGTGTGTGGCAATGTGTGCGGCCCTGACGCTCGCGGCGCTGTCGCAATACTAACCCGTATCCGTATCCGTATCCTGGCCAACAATCTAACCAACTGCCTTCAGGGTAGTTGAACTGTCTACGCCGCTGTGCTAAGGGCTGCAAAGTGAATCCAGGCTAACGAATCATTTGCTCAGCAATAAGTTTAATACTTGTGCACTCAACAAAATTGTGGTAGACTTTGCTGACAAATTTAGAAATAAAATGTATTATATGGAATTATACTTGTGAATAAGATATTACTTATAATTTATGGAGTTATATTCGTTTTAAGGATACACAGAGCATAAAAATACGAATACTACGGATCTTAGTTGCTTCAGCTGAAGATCTGGCATATTTTGAATCTAGTACTATATCAATATACAGAATATAGCAGTTTATTATTTATCACTTTACACAGAGAATGCAAATACAAATACTACAAGTCATAGTACCTTAAGCTGACAATCTAGTATATTTTGCACGCAATGGTATATTTTTAATGGAAAACTACATATGTGGTATAATTTAAATACAGTACTATATCAATATACCGAATATAACATTTGGTATATTTTAAGTATTTTTGGTATATTTCAAAATGAATACCACACGGTTCTGCTCTCATTAAAAATGACTGTATTTCACAGACTATATATTATAAAGTATTAAATAATTTATATTTATATCATCTAATGCGAAAACTACCATTCCGTTTTTAAAATTAAAAATACCTTTCAATTCCTTCTGCCTCTTTTATTTATTCAATATCAACAATAAAAACAATAAATTTCTATAACATAATAATTCAACTAATTTATATATTTTCTCTCTCTAATTACAGGTAAGTGCTTACGAAACTGTCTGCATTTAATGAAGTTCACTGAGTTTTTGAGGCAATAAAATGCGCTAAATCTAAAGTCGGCGCTAAATTCATTTGGGTTTTGATTTCAAACCATTTTTTAAAGACAACTTTTGCGCGAACCATTCGAAAAACCAAAAAAATAAAAACTACCGCTTGTCAGAAAGTTTTATGCAGAATTTATGAGTGCAGTTAACGGGTAAGTTTCAGCGCCCCACCGAGGGCAGAAGTCGCGACTAGAGTCGAGCTCCACCAAAAGTGCAAGTCCACACACAGCCGCAGGCCACAAGCCGCGGACAGCGGACGGCGGACAGCGGACAGCGGGTAACGCGCCACTGGCTGAGTTTATTAATTTAAAAAGGAAATTCTCGTTTAGTCACCTTTTGATTTAAGTCCACACAACATTCGCCAGACGCTTTGCGCTGGCACTAAGCACTAAGGGTAGCTAGTGGCTATAACTGCAAAAGGGTTAAATAGGTTGCTAGTTGGAGTTGGACTGCATAGAAATGGCATAAAGGTTGCACCGACAATGCCAGCTATGCACAGTGGAGCAAAATTATATTTTATCTTAACAAACTTAAATGCGCTTAAAATAACAGTACATAACTTCTGTATATTTGAAATGTAAAGCTAATGAAATTCCATTTTTCTTGCATAAAGTGGAAGTGCTTTTGTACCACTGTGCCTGGGCTGTAGGCTATGCAAATAGTCAGCGCACAATTCACATGTATTCGTATACGTATTTTTCATTTGTTTCGCATTTCGTTGGCCCTTTCTTTAACCGCTGCGTTGAAATGCATTCGTTTATCGGAAGGGGGGGCACTTGGGGGGCTGGGGAGTTGGCTCACTTGGGCAGCGCTTTTGTATTTGGTCATGGTGAGTTCATTCAAACTCATTCACTCACTCGCATCGTTTAAATATGCAAAAGTCCGTTGCCGTTGTCGTTGCACTGCAGAAACAAAAAGCAACTCACTGCAATCCCCAACCCTGCCTTCCCTCCCTTCCCTTTCCTCGCTCCCTTTGTCATCCCCCGGGCTGACAATGGCGACGGGGGCGTTGCACTGCATCGCTGTCTGCGCAGCGCAGCGTAGTTTGTGGGGGGTTTTAGGGGCTGAGGGTTGTTCCAACCCCCGCAGATTGCATGCAAATTGGTTAAAGTGTGAATTTATGTGAGAAATATTGTTTGCTCTTGTTATGCACACACACACACTAACACTTGTATGAGAGTACTCGTGTGTATACTCAGTCAAACACTCAGAGGGGCTCGACAAAATGATTTAAGTTCGTATGCAAATTGGAAGCGACTTTGACTGACATTTGCCGCGTTTGCATTTGAATGGCAATTGGAGCTGCTTTCGCCTCCTTCTCCCCCTTCTTCTTCTTCTTCTTCTTCTTCTTCTTCTTCTCGCTTCGCTTCACTTCAATTCGCCATGCTTCAGCTTGGTTAATTTTCCAGCCTGATATATATACTCTCCATATACATATATGTATATTTGCACAATTTGGTTTTGCTGCACATAAATCTCACATATTTAATGTGCTTTCACATTATTTTCATATTCATATTCGCATTCGCATATTCAGATGCAGATGCAGATGCAGATTCTGATTCAGATTCGGGGCGCCGGCGTTGCACTCACTGAGCTCAGTTGCAATAAACACTCAATTAACGATTTCAAAATTAATTTTTCATAAATTCGTGTGCATTTCCTCATGTGCCACGATATTTTTAACCTGACCCCGACTCCGTTTCCACCTCCGCCTCCACGATGTCCGTTCGCTCTGCTCTCTTTTGCCTGGCCAAATTAACAGAAATAAAATGAAATAAATGGAAAATTTTACAGGCCAGGTCAGTGGGAGTATGTGTGTGTGTGAGTGTGTGTGAGTGTGTGTGTGTGTGTGTCTCCCCATCGTCCATTTCCCTCTGTAGTCTGTGTAGCCAGGCACATGGAAAATGCGTTTAATTTATGGCCATGGCCCGCATTTTGCCCTCTTCTCGTCCTTTCCATGGGGCTCCATTTGGATTCTGGCTCTGATTCTACAGCTGCTGCAGCTTCTCTTTTTTTTTTTTTTGCTCCGAGTCTTCTTTTTTTTGTGAGAGAGAACATCGGAACATCGACAATTCGAGTTCATAGAGCAAGGCAACTGGCGCCACTGCGAAATGCACTTTGCTCAACAAATGAATAAAGAATTATTTACATATAGGTTGAAGTGTAAATTGGGTTTATTTCGCAATTGTTTGTACTATTTTTGCATGGATTTTTAGTGCAAAGTATTTATTATTTAGAAGATAAGTATATTTGAAACGTATACTTAATATTAAAAAAGCTAAATACGTATACTTAATAACTCATAAAATACCAAATGGATAATACAAATGAAAAAGCACTTAAATTTAAATTTTATCATTGAAATATTTAATTTTCTATATTAGTTATTTATAAGGTTTTTGTACATACTTTTTTGCACTAAAAATCGTATTATATGTTCCTTATATTGGTACTCATTAATTTAATCGATGCCCTGTGCTTTTAACGTTTCTTAAACTCACTCATAATGTTTCCATTCAATTTATTCTAATAAAGGGTTCTAAATGTTGATCATTAGTGCATTAAATGTATTTATAATTTTAAATTAAAGCCATTGATTATTTTCATATCTAATTCAGACTCATTTTTAAGAACATAATCACTTATAATATTAATTTTCCTTTTCATTAAAGCAAGTGTTCTAATTATTGTTTATTCGTGCTCAAAATGTACTCTTAATTTCAAATGAACTCCATTGAATATTTTCCTAACTAATAGAGACTTATTCTTCCACTTTCTTTACCATTCAACTTCCAATTTAAATTTAGTCATTCTGTGCAGCATCGCTGCACAGAATAATGTGAATGTAAACACAGCGAGGGATTGTAAACCGTAAACATTTCAACACTTAACGGCCAACTTGAACTTCACGGCGAAATATTTTCCCATTGAACATTCAACATTCAGAAGCCAGACACGAGTCGAAGTCAAGTCCCAGCTCGGGGCGCCACAAATTAAAAATGCAACACAAATTGTGTTTGGCACCTGTGTTTCCCTCTCTATCACTCTTCCTCACTCTCCCCTTAAACTACAACAGTTACACTAAAACGGAAGTTAAAATAAACTCAGGAAAAAAAAATAAAATATAACAGAGGCAACCAAATGAAAAGGTGTTGATAAATGAGGCAAGACAGCGGAGGCAAACGGAGAATGGGAATTGAATTAGGCAGTCGAAAAAATGTATGCAAAGCTTGCCTGGGATCAAACAAAGTGCTTGCAAAATGCAGCCGCTGATTTCGTTGTGCCACACAAGCAAACAAGACATGCAACCACACAACACTCACTGGCGTGTTTTGGCTGCCTGGTTGCATTTTTAATTAGCACATGGCAACACTTTTGCTCTAACAGGTGCTAAATAGTTGCAGCCCTTCGCTTCATTTGCCCACAGCACGCAATTAAAGTTAGAATTTAAGTTGACTTAGGCTGCAGAGATGGTTTTGAAAACAACACGGAAAACATACCCCTTAAGTGTACTACGCAACGTGCTGCTGGGTATAATAATCATAATAATAGCAGGCAAGCATCCGCATATATATTCAGCAATTTTCCACTTGATGTTGCAGTCGCAACAACGGACAAAAAGTGTACAAAAACAATGCAACAATGCGATGCAGACACCGGTCGAAATTCCCGCTGTTGACACTGCCTCTTGTGGGATGTGTGTGTGGAGAGGGGTTAAGTGGCACACACATACACTCACAGAGAGAGACACACATAGCAGTCTCGTAGTCATCCACCCACAGCAACAGCAGCTGCTGCCACAGTTGCCACTCGCCACTTGCCACTTGCCCCTGACTTCGCCTTTGCTTCTGCCAGACACTCGCTGGCCATTGCCATGCGCATAATAAATAATTGCAACGGCGCGGCGTTGCACTTTCTGCAAGCAAAGCGAAAAACAACGGCAACAACAACAACGTTGTGTCCTGTTGCCGTGGCAAGCAGAGAATGAAGAGATTTTTATCGGCGATTCTCACTGATTTCATGGCAAATAAATCGCTCATTTTCGCTTAATTGGAAAATTATGGCTTTTTGGCCACGAACAACTCGGAGCGAAAGAGAGAGCCTATACTTAAGAGAGAAAGAGAGAGAGAGAGAGAAAGAGAGAGCATCACATACTCGAACACATACATAATTGCATTTGCATTTGTTGCTGAATGAACTTTTGCTGGCCATTGCTACTTTTAGATACAAAATGTTGCGCACATTTTAATTGCATTCGCAATTCTGTCAAAAATTACAACAATGTTGCCGTTTAATTAATGCATGAGTGCATTTTGCTACATTTCGGCAAATTTTGGTCAAATTACAACAACAATATATATACATATAGTAAATATATACATATGTACGTAACATTTTAATACTCGACAAAGCAAATTTATACACATCATTTTAAATGAAAATAAATTATTATTTTATATTCAACAAAGAAATTGTTCAAATTTTTAAAAGCTGAAATAAATATTTATTATGAAATAAATATAAATATAAATATTATGATATAAATATTTATTTATTTATATTTATTTAAATTTGGCATATATTTTACATTTATTTGATATTCGATAAAGAAAACTCAAATATTGCAAAAACTGATAAAGATTAAAAAAAATATTAAAAGCATTTTATTTTATCATCAATGCTAGAATTGAAATGTAATAAAGATTTTTAAATTTGTTATAAAAAATCTTTCTGTGTGTATTCAAATTAAAATAACATATCATAAACCTGACAATTTAAAAAACATATTGGTGACACTTTATTTTAGATTGATTATTTTATAGTGGACAAAGCAAATTTATATTTACTTAAACTATTAAAAGAAGGTCTTAGTGGTGTTTTATATGCATGAATATTTTACACTTTTTAAAGCAAACATTAAAGCGATAAATATGAATATGTGAATATAGTATGAAATATATTTATTATTTCTATGTATTACGATATAAAATATTGTGTATATATATCGCATATATATTTTTGTATTATTTTCTTTAGTATTTTTTCTCATCCATTCTATTTATGTATGGGAAAAGTTCCAATTTAACATGGTGTCGTCTCAGCGATGATTTATGAACGAACCAAAAAGCTGAAACACTCCGTTGTGCCTCTCACTCTCTCACTCTCTCTCTTTCTATCTCTTCTGGTGTTGCTTTCGCTCTCTCAGTCTACACTCATATGTGTGTGTTTGTGTGAGTTCTCTGGGTTTGCTTCTCATTTTCCACCACCGCCGTCGTCGTCGTCATCGTCGCTGCAGCCGTTGCCATTGTCTGACTCTTCTCTGCTTTAGTCCCCTCGGTGCTCTAACCTCTTGCCTCTTACCTCTTACCTCTTAGCTATCAGCATCTGTTGGACGCTATCAACGTGGCGGCACTAAGCGGTGTTTGCATTATGGCCGCCAAAAACCTTATCGCTGCTGCCACCAACCCCGTTGCACGTTGCCTGATACTGATTTGGATTTTTGGGTCTAGCGACGGTGTCGCATTTCAATATCTCTGATTGCAGCATACACACACACACACACACCAAGGCACTTGAGTCCTGCCTCAATTGGTGGCAGCAACAAAGGACCTCCAAAAGACTTGCACTCGAGTAATATCAGAAAAATGAAGTTAACCTTTAAAACAAGTTGACTCGCACTCCGAGAAAGAGCAAGAAAGAGAAAGAGAGAGAGAGAATGAATTTGTCCTGTATCCTTGTCTGTGTAAAGTCCGCAGTGCCCTGTGTCTGTGTCTGTGTGTGTGTGCCTGTGTGTGTGTGCGTGCATGTGCGACTATGATTAATTACTTTTGCATACATTTACATACAAATTTGTTGCCACATTGTCTGCCTCGAGCGCAGTCCGAGTCCTTCCCGTTTATGCCACCCCTTTTCGTCGGGGTTCTTTTTTACACACACTCACACACACACACACACACGGTCCCCAGGAGGGTGGGCTGGAAATCCTGCCAGCAGGGTTAATTTCATATGAAATTTTTCATTTTGTGCAAACCAGAACGGAAGGAACTTGATTTGACAAAACTTTTTTCTTTCGTTGCGTTTGCGTTTCGTTTCACTTTTTTTTTTGGTCGTAATTTTTGCTCGCTGGCCACTCTGATTTTTATGCCTCGGGCCATGTTAATTGCATTTAAATATTTTATAAAATTTGCGTAAAACCAAAATGAGAGCAAATGGCTTGACAGCACGGCATTGTAATTGGTTATATCAAATGGGCGTAGCAAGATGAATGTGTTGTTTTTGTTTTTGGCAGTGGTCTCCTGCTCAATGGGACATAATTTATGGATTACGTTTCATATGTGAAGAGTAGCTAAAGAATAGCAGAAATGAAATTTCAAAATGTTGACAATTTATTAAGTTTAACACCTCATAATATAGATTACAACTCTTCATATAGTTTTTGTGCATTGTTGTTGTATAAAAAGTATTGTAAAGAGCAGCTAAAATATAGCATCAAAATAATTGTTTAATTTAGATAGTTAATTACGCCACATTTCTCAGAATATTATATGTCAACTTTTCATTATCATTTTTATTTTATTATATCAACTTTTTATTTAACTTTTTTAATTTTTATAAGTATGGAAAGTTTTGTTCAGAAACGGCTCAAATATATCGTCAAAGAAATTTTAATTAACTCACCATACATAAGAATGGAAGGAATTTTTAAATTTTATAAAATAAAATAAAATTGTAATTAACTTAAAACAAATAAGAAAGGAAGAAATTTTAATTTTTATTTTAATTTATTAAGTTTAACACCTCACAATATTATTCCAAATCTTTGAATTATTTTTGTATTTTATATTTTCATTAAAAGTAGCTACAATATGGTTCCATAGAATTTTTGCAAATATAGCTTGTAAATTTCAAATTTTTACTATATTGTTTCAACTTTTTCAATACAATTTGTAACCTTTCTTAATTATGATTTTAAAATTAACAGAAAACTATAATAAAATGGAAGCCGCAATTTGCCTAAATTACATTCCGAATATTTCTTCATTCTCATTCGCCAGATTTTTCATATTCGTAGCCAACTGAAATATGATTCACATTGCAGTAATTCAAACTATAATTTTTAACAGAGATAAACGTATATAGGGAAAAGTTTCTTTTACAGTCACAGATGTACATATAACATACATACATATATAATAAACGGGAAAGCGGAAAAAACTAATTTCAGTAATTATAAACTCATATAAATGGTTACATCAAAAATCTCTGTTTTGTGCTGCCTTTAAATTAACACGATTTTTCCACTTTGCTACCCTGCTGAGTTGTGTGTGTGTGTGTGGAAAAGGATACACACAGGACACACACGTGTCGCAGGCTCAAAAAAGGGTTCAAATTTCAGGTCTGGGGACTGTCTCTTTGGCTTGCAGGCAACCAAGAGATTGGTGAAAGGAAGAGGGAGGAGAGTAGAGAGTGGAGTATGAAGCCTCCTGCGGCTGTGGCTAGTCCTTGCAATGGCTCGTAACTCCTGTGCAGCAAGCAGTTTTCCCAGTTTCAGCTCCATCTCCACTTCCAGCTGTTGTTGATGATGTTGCTGTTGTTGTTGCTGCTGCTGTTTTATATAATAAATGAGCTTGGTGGGTTAAAGGCGTATTTCTGTCTAGTAAATTAGCAAAATACACGCAGAAGCGACACTCACACACACACACACACATACACTTGCACTCACACACCAGGTTGTGCCACACCCCTTTTTGAGTATGGCATTCGCCTCCCCTGGAGCGATGAGTCTCTAATGGGCTGCCGTGTGTACTGATTGAGTTCAGCAAATTGGGAGCAGGGCAGTCTACAGCTCATGCAACGAGCCAAACCCACCTTCCACTTCCCTTAAACTGAGTAACTGTCTATGAGTGTGTGTGAATGTATGTGTGTGTGTGTGTGTGTGTGTGGGTGTTTGGGGTTCCCAGTTGTCGGCTTGTTAAGTTTAAATAATGCTTTTTGCCATTTCCTCTATGCCAAGGTCATTCAAAATTCAAACCAAGTGCGCTTACATTCACATTCAAAACATTCACTCACACACACTCATTCACCTACACACTGATACACACTAATACATACACTTGTGTGCGCCCCCATTGTTGGCCCCTAAGTTCAACTGGAGTATTTGGAAAGTCTGTCAGACATTGTCTGCAAATTTCTGGCGCGTCATAAGTTGAAGTTAAATGAACTAACTTCATTCACCAGTTTCAACTGAAGTCCAATTCCAACACCTACACCCAAATACACTCGCACACACACATACAGAGACTCATTTTCACCCACACACTCACAGAAGGAAGCACAGGCGACATTCGCACAGCTGTCGCACTTGCAATTTATGGCAATTCCAAGACTCAATTGAAGCCGTAGTAGAAATGGAAATTGGTCGAAGCGAGTAAAGCCTATAAATAAATTTCGGATTCTTTAGAATCTTTTTGCACTTGTGAACTTTAAATAAATACGTAATATATTCTTATATGTGACACACAAAAAATAAGATAAAATAAATATATATTTTTTGTAACAGTTTATGAGTGATCAAATTATTTGTAGACGCCTAAACTTGCTTTTGAAGCTGCAAATTTGTTAATCTTGTTATTTTAAAGAAAATTGTTTCTAAACAAAAGTAAAGATTTAAATTTTATGTGCATTTTTTTATATGAAGTTAGAGGAATAGAAAAATGAATAGATTACCAAATAGCATTATTGCTCTAAACAAAAATTGGAACTATTTTGTTAACTTAGTCTCTTTTTTTGAAAATGAAATATGCGTTTAAGAATTTTATCATATATCAAAATAAACAAGCTTAAAACTTTAGTAGGCAATAATTTAAAGATACTTCCAGTATTTTTCCATAAGTTAAATAGTATTTTGTTATACTAGTATCTTCTTTTGAAAATGAAATATACTCTTACAAATTAAAAACATTTATAGAAGAATATGTTGCAAAATCCAATTAACAATAGTTTATTGACACTGATTACATTTTCTGTATTTTTTCATAAGGTAACAGTATTTTATAATATTTGATAGAAAAGCGCAGTTTATTAACAGATTGAATACTAGTGTATTATTCATATAGTCAATGCTCAACTGTTGCTTTTGTCTTTAATATATAAATCAGATGTTATGCATCGATCTCTATATAGTATGTATATATTGCCAGGTATTTAGGACAAGCTGACCTTGATAAGTGTGACGGATAAACTATCTGCACTAATGATCCCTTTTCGAAGAGAGAAGAGAAGAGTAAAGAGAACCATTGGCACGACAAGCTCGCCACTTTGAAGGGCATAAATCAAGATGGTCACAATGATAGGGAATATGTCAGTTTGATATGATCCCACGTTAATGTTGTTGCGCTGTTCGCTGTTCGCTGTTCGACTTCAGTTTCGGCTTCGGCTTCGGCTAGCCACATAACGGCAATCACTCACGCACTCACACGTTTCGCGGTGAATGCTGCCATTGTTGCTCAAGTCGACTTATGAATTTAGATTAGATGTGGGCATCAAGATATAAAACACACTATAGTACTTAGTGTACACAGCCACGAATCCGTTTTGCGAGTGTCAAGTTCGCGTCTCTCTTGTCGTGTCGTTCACAATTTTTGCTATTGGTATTGCTGGCCATGAACAGGCGGCGCTCCATTATGAACATTGTTTGTTTTTCTTGTCGCTCTTGTTGTTGTTGTTGGCCATGTAAAGTAATCACTTACAGTTACACATACTTGTAGACGGCATCAGCGTTTAGCCAATATTTCGTTTTGGCCAGGGGCAAAAGCTACAAAAGCTTTTCATCTCGCCCGCTTCGAGCATGGAGCGAGCGGTAATTCTTATCGCGATCTCAACGACGACGACGAGCTGGACACGATGGAGATTCATGGCATGGCATGGAAACAGTCTGGGCAAACTCTCGGGTCTCTCCGCTCATAGTCACATCATGTCCGACAAGCTAGAAAACCAACAACAACAACAACAACAACAAAAATTGAAGTCAAGTTTGACGTGTGATGTGTGATGTGCTGCTCGCTGCTCGCTGCTGTCTGCCACAGTCAAAGCCAAAGCCAAAGCTGAAGCCATGGAGTTCGCTTCGGGGTCGGGGCTGAGCATTGGCGCTTAGACAACAAAAGCAGCGACCTTACCGACACATCGTTCATTTTAATTTGTACAATAACTCAGCCAAAGGCGAAAACCAACAGACAAACAACAAAAAAAATATGTATACAAATTACTTATATATATGTATAAATTTCTGTTTGTTTTTTTCGGTTCTTTTTTTTTGCAAAAATGACAAAAAATAATTACGACGGGTAAAACAGAACCGAAGCGCGCAGAGGTTAATTTAAATTTCAAGTCACACCAGTCACAGCGAAAAAAGTACACGAGTTTTGTTGCGTCTGTCTCTGTCTCTATCTCTGCCTCTGTGTTGTGCCACACCCCACCCCGCCCCCTGTCGCAGCCCTGCCCCGCCCCGCCCACAGAGACCACACTTTCAGATAGTGTCACTAAAAATGACTTACAGGTAGAGAGTACCGAGTAGTAGTAGCTCCATGTCGGGGCCGAAAACATCTTTCGGCTTCTCGCCTGCAATTCATCAAAATGCAAATCTCGTTGGCCAACAACTCTTTGGGACACACACTCGACTTGACCAAAAATTGAAGTACGTCGAGTAACCGGCTCCGTGATGCGTAGCACTTGGTTCGAGGATTGTCAGCCAACTCTTCACCCCCCTCCTTCATTTTATTCATTGCCCCTTCTTGAGTCCATTGTCAATGCCCTGACTGGCTGCTGCTGCCGCTTCAGCTGATGATGATGATGATGATGATTATTGTTTATTAAGTGTCGGCGCGACCATAAAATTAAAGGGAAGTTCATTTTTATTGCCTTACATTTTGCGTCGGTTTCTGTTTCTGTTTCGGTTTCGGTTTTGTTGTCTCTGTTTCTCTGTTTGCATTGTCTTGTATTTTATTTTTGTACATATTTATTTTTTTTTTATTTTTTATCAGATGACTTTGTGTGGTCTCGCTACAACAACATGAATATAGCATGTATTTATTTTAGCATCTAGGAAATTATTCATTTGCATGCTGATATATTTTTTGAGCAAGATTTGAGTCGGCATTTGTTTATTCATAATTTCGCTGTGAATTTATCTTATTCTTGTTAAGAATTAAAAATTGCATTGAAGTTGAGTAATTTATTATCCAAATTCGTTGATTTATCGCGTTTATAATTATGCGGAATAAAATTACGCAACCAAAAAGAAAATGAATTAGCAATGTAAGAGAATAATTTTATTGTGGGTATCTGCACGTCGATCGATTAACGACAGTTCCTTGTACTCTCAATGTTCTTCAAAATCCTTGGGTTTATTTCGCTTAAATTTCCTAACATCGCACAAAGGACATTTCACCAAACGCCAAATGCCGCTAGCGGCCAATTGTTGTACTACTTTATATGTGAAAGCTTTCGGAATGAAGCACAAAGTGAAAGTCCAATTTCCCTCGTTTCAAAGGATAATAAAGAGCGTTTGCGTAAACTGCCGCTAGATGGCGCTTCATGTATGGCGACGCCATCTAGCGTTGAGTGCCCGCAACAGCAGTCCAGTGGCTCTCAAAATACGCGTCGATAAAAGACGAACATAAAGGCAAAACAATTCGACTTGACTCGATTCTCTATTTATAAACATTGCAAAAAAAAATAAGAAAAAAATACTGTGGAGGGCTGCGACTGCGCATGCAAATGCGACTGATTAGCGGTTTCACGCTGTGCATACGATAAATCAAAACAGCAGCGCAGAGCCAAATGAAACCGGCGGCCACCCAGAAGCTGAAGAGTGCCAATTAATTAGGTATTTTAGGCACACAGTGCGAGTTAAGCGCCCAAAAACTATTTTCGCCTTTAATTTTACGATTGAAGCTTTTTACGGGTTTTACGACTCGCGGCCATAAATTGCCCCGTCGGGGCAATACGACAAAAATATTTATGGATGTTTTGATGTGAGCGTGAGTTGCTTCGAAATCTTTCTGCAGCCCCCCCCCCAATTCCAATCCCAATCCATCAGGCCAATGGAGTCGCAGTCTATCAAATTACGCAGCAAACGTTGCTGCAAATATTTTCGCGCTTCTCCCATCAAATCAACAAATCGACAAAGTGGCAAAGAGACAAACAGTCAAGTGAAATAGGCAAATATGCATATGAATTTGGATACTATTTTGCGCCTAGGTGGGCCACCTCACCATGGATTGACGCCTGGCATTCCAAGGGTATATTCAGACTCGGATTCTCGTATTCATATTCGTATTCGTATTCGAAGTATACGTGCCCTGGAGCATGTCCGATGTTGAGCGCGTGTGGATTTCTAATGGGAATTTATCGAGTTTCGTGTGCTGATTGAAATCACTTTCTTTTTCGAACACTCACAAATCGATGATCGGTGATCGACAAGATCATGAGCTTAAGATTTGTCAAAATTTATATTTAATTTTCAAAGTATTTGATATTATTTAAATGTTAAAAAATGTAAATTAATTTAATATGAATTAAAATCTTAAATAAAAACAAGAAAGAAAGCTATATTTGAGAATGCTCGGCACATTTGAAACAAAAGCAAAAGATTGCGGTATTAATCTTATAATATTCCGAATCAATATGACACAAAAATACTACAAATACCAATGAATCTTAAAATATACCGAATTAATATACCGCAAATATACTAAAATATCATTTATAGCAACATGATGCGGTATTAATCTTAAAATATACCGAATTAATATACCACAAAAATACTATAAATACCAATTGCTTTATACCATATTCAAATTATACCGTAGAGCGCAAAATATACCACATTGTCAGCCAAAGTAATTAAGACCCTTACAAAAGTATTTCTTCATTAATTCGGTTATAGAAAAGTTGTTAAATTAAAAGAAATTGAAAACAATAAACTATGTTCTACTAAACTCTTTATAAATTCATCTCACAAATCTGCAGCTCTTGCCATGTTTTTGCCTTCCGCATCCGCATCTCGATTCGGGGCGAACCATTCACGATCAGTTTGCAATTAACAGCCCCCAAAAGCGATGCCAATGATTGTGGCAGGCTGTGGCCATTGTTAGGCCACAACCTGGTCGACTTCGAGTTAAAGTTCGAATTCTGTGTCTAAACCAAGTGCATACATGTGTCACTCCGAGGCAGACTTTTGTGCAGCGGCTGTCGCTTTCATATTCCTCGTATACTTTGTAGCAACACAAAAAAAAAAGGAAACCTTTGAATTTTTGCACAGCAAATGCATTGAAATCGCATTATTAACGCCTTGCAAAGAGCTTTGGCTCGCTGTTCGCCTTACCAAATTGGCAGCATCTCGAGTCGAGTCGCGTCGAGTCGAGTTGACTCCAAGACGGGTGTGAAAATAATCTGTTTAACGAGGGAGTCTTACAAAAGACCCAATGCAACCAACACCAAACCAAAGTGGCGAAAGATGCCGCCAGCAAGCAAGCAACCTCTGCTTCGACTGCTGCTGCTTCTGCTGTCCACTGCCAATGGCAACAAACAACAAACGAGCAACAATAATGACATTTGGCGCAAATGAATGAGAAGCGCGCTCAAATTTCCACCACAGCTCTCTGGCTCAGACTCTGCCGCAAAAGGATATGACAGCAGCCAACCTGACAGTACCATTGGCAGCAAACACTCGGATATTGGCATTGGCAGCAGTGGCATGAGGCAGGAAGCAGAAGCAGGGCGCAATTTCATGTGCCCCATGAGTTGCAAGTTGCAACACGGGTTGCACTTACAGCCTGGGTCCATATGCCAACTGGGCGCTGACATTAAAAGGTGGGAAAATGTCAACAGTTTTGCAAAAAGAAATCTTTTTGTTTATCGACGCGGGTGGAAACAGGAAAACAGGCTTAAATCGATATCAAAATAATTGCGGCGATAATAGCAAAGTGTCTGCAAAGCTTATGAGAACGTTTAAGCAGCTAGCAATGATATTTTCATAAGAAAATTGATAAAGACAAATATTCAAAATTCCGAACTAAGTATAGTATCAATAAATGAATAAATTTATGTTGTTGATACATAATTTAAAGATCCGAACTACAATCGCTAAACACTCAACAAACATTTAATATTTAATAATATGATTGTACTGGAATTTAAAGTACAACAAATAACAACAAAAAATGTTGCTACAATTGCTTAGCTCAAAAACCCATGCTAAATACTGACTAAATTGGGAAAAATTCATAAAGGAATATATGACTAAAGTAAAATAAACCACAAATTAATAAAAATTAAAGGCGTCTTCTTCTTTATGTCATTTCATTTATTCAAATAGTTATTTTCCACGCAGCATTTTTATTCATATGCTGCCATACGAATTTATGAAATGATTCATCTTATCGCGTTGAGCATCTCTGCAGAACTTCAAAGAACTGCCGCTAGAGGGAGATTTCGGCATTTGCATGTTGCGCATGTTTTTATTTCGGTTCGTTTCTTAGTTTAAGGGAAATTCGTGTTGTTGCCTGAAAACTGAAAACTAATTCAATTTCCTTTTTGCATTGCAGATTACATTTTGGATAGCTGCAATAATAAATTGGATTAGCTGAATTGTGAGCAACGATTTATGGATAGCAAAGCGGCAATAACAAATAAGGTAAGCAGAAAATTGCCTCAAATTGAGATACTACACACAGTACACTACACTACACACTCGAGCACTCGTAATTCGATTAAGGCGATTACAAGTCACAGTGGTGCAAGCATCACGTACATATGTTCATTGCATGCCCCACTGTGGCACTTTGGCAGTCACTTGACATCGGCATTGGCATCCTTCTGGCGCGGCCTATTAATCCTAAGTGCTTCCTGTGATTTTATGCAAATTGAACATATCGCCGTGCAACACAACCAGCTTGGCTCCCATTCTCCACACCACTCCACTTCGGTCCTCTCCTCTCTCTCTGGCCATGCTGACAAAGGGGTCGCGCATTCAATGTACAAATGACAGTTGACTGTGACATAAAACAGCGGCTTAAAGCGCTTGTTGCTGCGCTTGGCCAAAAGAAGACGTTAAGTTAAGCAACAACTCGCAGCAAGTTGCATGCCACAAAAGCGAACAACACGACAATTTTCCGTCGACAAAAGACATTTTCATTTATTCATTGATAATGTTTTAAGGCCCTTAAACAACAACATTGCGAACGACCAGAACAGCAGCAGCAACAACAACAACAATAAATGGGAAGCAATGAGAAGCGAAAAACATGCGACAAAACAACATAATTTAAATTTTGCGCATGCATCAGGCACAGCCATAACAACAGCCACAGTAAAGAGCCAGCAACAAGCAACAACGAGCAAGCTCGCAACGGTTGCAACATGTTGCTGCAACACGCCAGCCAGCCAGTCGCATCGTAATCCGGTAGCTCAGTTCGGTGCTGCGTTTCGAGTCCATTCGATTTGCTTTGAATGAAAATGAAATTATCGCATTATTAACTATGAACCACAGCCAACAGTCGCTCTGCCCCTGCGGCAAGCAGTGGGTGGAGGTGGAGAGTGGGAGAGGCAGCCAGATGCAGATGCAGACAGAGTCTTGTTAGCTTGGCCAACTCTTAGAACCCGCCTGCTTCAGCTCCGGCATATTTAACAATAAAATGAATTGTTAATTCTCTTGCACTTTTTCCGCAAACTTGTTGTTGTTGTTACTGTTGATGTTGCTGTTGCTGTTGCTGTTGTTGGGGCTGTGGTTGGGGGCTGGTGAGTGGGCATGCCTGTGGATGGTCTGCGCGAGCAGTTGTAATGCGCAAGTGCCTTTATCTGTGGCACAATCGCGCGCTCAGCTGCGCCGCTGAAGCACTGAGAAACAGTGCAGCAACTGTGGCAGCTGCACAGTGGGTGTCACAGCCAAAATAGTGCACATAATTTCGCAATTAGCAAGAGAATTTATTACTTTATTTAACAAATCAATGGGTTTTTGTATAAGATGTTTTCACAATTATTATCATAATAATTGCCTTCTAAAAAATTTGTATAAAATATCAAAATAATCTCTGAGAAATTTATATAAATTATAAATCAAAAGTTATGTGTACAAAATTCTTTCCCAAACTTTACTATTTAGCCATGTGCTTACTTTTATTAAACGTCTTGACTTGGAATCGATTTTTAATGAATATTGATTTATTTATTTTAAAAAGTTAGTTATAATAAAAATTAATACCATTATTTATTCCCACACGTTGTTGAATTTATAAATAAGTAATATTTTCATACATTTCTATTGCATATATAAATTACTGATAAATTTTAAGACAATTTGTATTGGCCATACGTTTATCTTGTTTTTAATTTTAATTATAATACTAATCATAATTCACATGCTTTTTTGGAATCTCAATATGTCCGACTTTAAGAATTCTCTTACTAATTTATTGATTGATATTTTCTAACAAATTATTTTGAGCGATAAAGTCTTGGTATAAGTTTTGTAAAATATTTACAATTAATGCTTTTCTTGCTTAATTTGAAATTGACACCCATTGTTCGCTTTGAAACAACGACTGGGTGCACTTCTGGCGGTCTGTTAAAGCAAAATGCCGAACTTGTTTTGGGCAAAAAAAAAAAAAACGAATGGCCAGAACAATTGTTAACGCGTCCGCTTCAGTCGGCAAGTTGTCCATTCACAATGCCTTTCAGCCTCAGTCTTAGTCGCAGTCTGAGGCCAGGGTCTGCTCTTGGTCTAAAGCTGAAGCTGAAGCGAAGCTGTTTGTTGGCCACATTAACGCAGAGGCCTTTGGGCCATTCTTTTTTATATATTTTTTGGTGTCTTGCGGTGCGCAGCGTCTTTTGCCGGAGTTGCTGGCGGTGCGCAAATGTCTTGTTCCATAGAATTTGAAACGGAAACATCGAACACTTTGTTTTGGTTCTTGTTTCACATTTTACTTCTTTTTTTTTTTTTTGTTCAGTTGTTGTTTTTGTTGGGAAGTGGTTGTTGTTGTAGTTGCTGCCGATCGTTTTGCTCAAGCTTCGCGTTTGTAAGCGCGCGCATGCGTAGCACTCGCATTTTGCTCAGTCACGCAACTTGTGAAGGAGCTGCGACTGCGACTGTGTCTGGGATTGGGGATTGGGTTTGGTTTTGGCGCTTATCCAGTGCACGTTAGCCTCAGCGACTTTAGTCAAAATTAACAAGGCTCAAAACACAGTTTCGAGTGCATGCAAATTCGTTGTCAAAATACATACAACAAAAGCGAAAAACAGAACGCGAAATCGAAGCGGACTCTCAAAACTAAAAACGTCGATATAACCAATGCAACATTGAAGTCCAGTTAAGCGATAAATGAGTTACTGACGTGTCTGTGCATGTGCATGTGCATGTCCAGTTCAGTCTCGAGTCTCCAGTCTCCAGTCTGCAGTCTCCAGTCTCTAAATCCGATGCCAGCCATCGCTACAGGGCACAGCATAACACAGGCAGGTGCCTTAACCACAAAAGGTTTGCAGTTCCCAGTTCTCAGGTTGCTCGGCTCTCTGCAGGCTGCAGTTGCTACATTTCAACAGCCTTCAATATCATTTCAAGACATTCTCATATGTAAATTTATGCATCTACAGCGGGCGGATGAGAAGTGGGACGGAGTGGGGAGGTGCGCTTGAGGCGTACAGGCTGAAAGATGAAATATGCGTTGGGCTGCAAAAATCTACTAATTGATCAGCGGCTAACATGATTTTTATCTTTTTGAGAACTTAATTATTTTCTGTTCGTCTGTGTTCGTTGTGGCAAAAGTGCGACTGTCGACTTCCAATTGGAATCGATACCTCAGAGATACGTGAGACACTGAGATGGAGACAGAGACGGAGACGGAGACTGAGACTGAGACACTGATCAACTGACAGGAGCAGCGTACGCGCCTCGAGGCGATGCAAAGGAATGCGAAGGTTGCTTCGCTTCTCTTGGCTCCCCGCTTTAAACGGTTTATTTATGTGATTTAGTAAAGCTGAGTAAAATATAGAAATTAAATGATGCAAGTTCTCTCTCGTTATAATTAATAATTCAATTGAATTGGTTTAAAATTATTTTAATACTTAAATTCTTTAAGTATTTGTAAACTATTATTACAATATATATCTTTGTTTAGATTTGTATCTAAATTATCTAATTGTTAAATTTACTGCCTCCTAGCTCTTACCACTTGGACAACAAGCTTTATACACTTAGGTGTCTTTGATTTTATTAATTGTAGATTTATTTGTAGACCATATTTTATAAAAAGCTTCAGCCTCCTTGCTCTTGCCGGGCTATAGGCCAATAATAAAGACAGTCAGTCGCAACAAATAGTTCTATGTAGTTTAAGTCATGATATTTCTATCAGTGTACTGCAGTATTTAAAAAAAATTGAGAATGTCCGTAATTTAAATCTATTTTTATATCAAATTGGCGTCTGCTACATCGTACCAAAACATTTTAATTAATATTTAATATTAATGAATTTGGATAATTGGCAAATTGTGTATTATCACAACTATTTCTCGCAGTGTTGCAAAAGAAATGGGCCTTACGTGATCGATAGCACGTTCAAAGTTGCTCGCAAAGTGTTTTGGCAAAAAATC
This sequence comes from Drosophila niveifrons, assembly GCA_035046325.1. NCBI lineage: Eukaryota > Metazoa > Arthropoda > Insecta > Diptera > Drosophilidae > Drosophila > Drosophila niveifrons. Next base: position 9,265,615 of record JAWNOC010000046.1, on the reverse strand, counting down.
ATTAGCTTCAAAAGGGTCAGACGTGCAAATAGCCAGAGACACATTTGATTCTTGGCCATGGTTAACATACCCAAAAAATACAAAAAAAGCTCATCCACCTACCCAGTTGCCTTAGACGATCGAAAGTTTTATGCTGACGCCACATTTATGTTAATGTAATTGAACTGCAAATAGCTTGCGATCAATATGCGAGAAGGCAAAACGATTCCGCCAATTTGGCAATGACATCAAATATTTGATAAAACAACAAAATTAAATAAATAAAATTTGAATTTTAATTGCATTTCTGAATATGTTTTCATGTTGATAATACTATAATGTTAAGTGTAATACGCAATTCTTGTTATTGCTGTCCTCAAGGCTCGTGCTTCGTGTGCCGGCAACTTGTTTTGTTTTGGCTTTCCAGTGGCGCAAGAGAGAGCGCCGAACACTTCCAGTGAGAGAGCAGCATGGCATAACTACAGAAATTTGGCGGGAAGCCATGCAGCTGTTGCGTGGGAGTGAGACAGCGAGCGTGCCAGCGAAGAGCGCATTGGAACGGTAAAACAGGATAAGAGCACAACGTGCGCTCTCTTTGGCAGCCATGGCTCTCTTGTTTTTACCCACAGCGCGCAGCTGTTGTGTTGCGAGAGAGCGAGTGCACAATCTCTCTCTCTTGTTATTGCTCTCGCTCTCACGCTCGTTTCGGGGTTGCAGCTGAACGAAAGATGTGCCATGTGTTTGAATGGCTGCATGGCTGCTGCTCAAAAGTGTCTTGAAGACACATTTCCATGGTGGATGATGATGACGAGCACATTTAGCATTCGCCACTCAAAGCCTTCGCATGGCTGGCTGCCCGTTGCCAGGCCGACGCAACCAACGCTCGCTCTTCAATGGCTGAAGTGCCATACATCGAAATTTTGCCGACGGCAAATCATGGCCGCTTTTCTTTGATTTGCTCTCTCTCTTTTCCTCGCGTTCTATTGTTGTGTGTGCGTGTGTGTGTGAGTGTGTGCCGGTTTATGGGTTGATCAATGTGATTTGATGTGCAGCCATTATTCATAATGCCCTCTTCAAACTCGCTAGCAAAAGCTGTGATAGGCTAACAGCTGAGCTTTCCCTACAACATCAGCTGAAGTTTCACTACTCCTTCTGTAACCAGTGCCTCTAAATGTCCTTGAACACGTCCTAGTATTTAATATATTTCGTGTATTTGCCGACGGTTGTTTATATATTTTAAAATTATAATTTAAATTTGAGGAAAATCTTTTTAAGAGTGGAGAATATAATAATTTAATTTAATCGTCTAGTTTTTTTTTTATATGTTGAACAAATATAATTTAAAACAAAAAGTTTTATTTGCTTATATTACAAATTAAAACAATTGCATTTATATAAATGAGAATGAATGAAAATAACTTTTCTAACTGAACAGTTTCCTTGACAATATTCAAAAAATCCATTGCATTTTATTCTAAACATCTTTAAGTTCTCAATTTCAAATATTCCATCGCATTTAATTTGTAATCAGCTTTTTGCAGTTGTCTTCGACTTGCTTTTTTTTGTTGTTTGTCTTTCAACTTGATGTGGTATCGATTTTTGTATTGAAACCAATAGAATTTTGTTGGCGTCCCCCTGTTAAAAAAATGTTCATGTGCTCATCTTCTGCTGTTATTTGTTTTTTTTTTTTTTCCACTTGGTTTTTCTTCTGCCTTCAATTCTTACTCTTGCTTTTTTTTTGTCTTCAGTTTGTTGTTTTGTTTTTGGAGGAATTGGCACTTAAGTTACTCAAGTGGAAAAAAGTTTTTGTTTTTCGTTTACTCGATATAACTACATACACAAAAATATAAGGAACAACAACTTCCAACGCACACAAATACATACGTAAGTATGTCTGTCTGTATGTGTATAAACATCAGGCCACATTCTGTGCAAGTTTCGTTGGGGTTGCGAGCAGAGTAGAGAGAATGAGCAGAGGGGATGCGGGGAGTGAAATGGGGACGACTGTCAGCTGGATTTCTTCATGGGGGAATTCTTGGATCTCGCTCTCTGTGCGTTATTTCTGTTATTCTTCATGCCATTCCCCTCCTCCGGTTTCCCCCCCTCCACAAATTCAACGCATCACTTTTGGTCGCTGTTTTGTTTTTCCGATTCAATTGAAGGCTGACAGCCGCAAAAATTTCATTATGAAATTGGATCGTTGTCAATTTATTAAGAGACGCGTTGAGAGAGTGAATTCGGTCTCGCCGCCTTCTAGATGCTTGTAGCATTTTTATTAGCAGCGGCAGCGGCAGCGGCAGCGGCAACAAACAGCAAAACAGCCAGACAGCCTTCTACTAAATTTACTGACACCTGTTGTGCATATCTTTTTTTACGACTCTTCTTTAGTTGTTGTTGTTGCTGTTTTTACCTGCCTCATTTGCCGCTACAAATCGCTGCTCACCTTGAGCTGCAAGTAAAGTGAAAACACTTCTTCTTCGTCTTTAGCGAGAGATTCCCCGATGCTATGCGCCTCAGTGGCCACCCGGTTGCAAGCTACCCACAAGTTCCACATCCACTTGCCGCAGTTCATAAATTAAAGCTAAAGCCGACATCGCGTCGCTGCCGCCTCCGACTTGGGACTCCGACTTCGTTTGCTAGTGATGTGATAATTGCGGCTTGGCTTACTTTGTTCGCCATTTAATTGTTGTAATTTGTGCGTTTGTTGCCGCTGCTGCTCCGACTGCTGCTGCTGCTGCTGCTGCTATTATTTTATTTTGCTTTTTGCACAGTTTTCGCTTTTCATTTTCCAAGCCAATTTATTCGAGTTTTCGCCTCGAGTTTAGCGAAATTGTTGAACAAATTCTCGCTGGCACGCATTGCTGCATGCAGATAGACAAACTATTTCAAGCTACCAGATACAACAAAGAAACAAAAAAACGTATGTACTATGAATACCCTTTGCGGTGGCAATTGCAATGAATGTTGTTACTTTAGACTCACTTGCACCTTTACGCTTCGTGGCTTGTGTCTAAGCTTTGACGTGCACTTCCTTTTCATGTTCATGCAGCCGTGACACAAATAAAAAGCACGCAAAAATACAACAACAAAAACTTAAAATAACATTTTAAAAAAATGTACTACAGCTAAAAGTACAGTAAGTTAAGAGAATCTTGAAAATTACGCCTTAAGGCCAGGGCTAGTTATGAAAATCTTAAATTAGCCCTGAAATTATTTCTTGTACGCAGCTAACTATTTAATTAAAGCATATTAAACTTTAGTACCTTATGGTAAAGGAATAGTGAATAAAGCTTAAAATACACGAAAGCCTTAAGACATTAAATTCTTATAGAAAGTTGTACAATTAGGCTTTGCAAATATTCCCAAGGAACTTAATCTTACTTCTTGCTTCCCACGACTATGACAGTTGTAGTAGATATAACCGTTATCTTTTCAGCTCTCACAACAGTTAGTAAACATGTATAAAGATCTGGTAAAGTTTCGCTACACACACACACACGCACAACTTTCATTGACATTTCCTGTGCCTACCCGAGCACTACAACTTGCCCTTTACCTGCCCTTTACAGATGCCACTCTGCCCCGGTTTCTGTGGCATAAACATCAAAACAAAATGCTTTGATAATAATATACATATAGTATTATGCTACGTAAAAACAAAGCTCAAAAACTAAAGACGACATCATGAAAGGCAACAAAAACAAAACCAAAGACCCAAAAGAAATCCAACACACACAAAAAAATCGCGCACAATTCTCGTGTGCTAAATTCCCTGGCGAAGGTTCCAAGAAAACAAAAAAAAAAGTCAGAAATAAGCGAAGAAAAAAAATTATTTGTTACCAAGAACATTTAAAGAACCTCGGAGACCGCAAAAGAACTTTGACATTTTCCCTTTTTTTTTTGGTGTGTGATCAACGTCTCCGCATTCGCAGAGCCCCTCCACACATCTCCTCCTCCTCCTCCTTTTTGCCACACCCCCTTTTGGGCTGTCATTGTGCCTGAACGTTTTCATGTTTTTTGAGTTGAGAAGTTTTTGGGATTATTTTTGTGCGACTTTTCGGTCATGTGAAGCAAAAATCTAAAGCTGAAAACTGAAGTTGAAGTTGAAGCTAAAACTGAAGCTGAAGCTGAAGTTGACGCCAAAAGTTGTGGTTGACTTTTTGACTCTTTCGTAGAATAACATGGACTTTTGTTTCATCTTTTCATGCTCGTTGTGTTTCTCTTCAGTTTAGTTCTGAGCAGAGCTGTCACCTCCGGGTTTGCATGTCACTGCTAAAGACCCCGAGTGCTCTATGCTGGCCATTGTTTTTCTCTCTCTCTCTCTCTGTAGCTTCCCCTCACTTGCTTACTCACTAACAGCTGCCATAATCGCGTTAACAACGCTGACCTTCTCAGGATATGTGTACGATTGTGTGTGTGTGTGTGTGTGCCGCGCCTACATCACTTGCAGGACATTGAAGCCCTTGACGTTGGCTCCTTATGCCTGCATTTGCGTTTGATTGTGTCCCCTGCGAGGCGCTCGGCAATAAATCAAAGTCGCCAAACTACAGCAAAGTGTCGGATGTCGGAGTTTTGCAAATTACTTGGAAGTGTGCCCCATGGCCATCGTCATTGCCCCTCAACGGCCCCTGGGAGTCGCTCCACACACACACACACACTGACTACACATACACACACACTCATACAGACATCAGCTGACATGCAAGTACGCTAAGCTAAAGTGGATCAACATATGTGGGTGTTATTTTCCTATAGCGATGGTCGCGTGACACGATAAAGTTGCGATATTTTATCATTTACACTTTAAAATTTATGCAAAAAAGATTTCTAGGATTCAAAATCAAAATAAATAAAAATAAATTTGTTAATGTAATGAGAGAAAAACAAACACAATGAATTTTAGATATATAAATCAGCAGTTTTTAAAAATTGGGTGATATTTAAAACAAAAAAAAGATTTCTTATATCAAAAACATAAAAAATTGATATGAATTTATTAATGTAAACATTACGTACGTTGCATTTTAAAAATATTTTAAATATATTTCGGCTTATTAATTAGATTATAGTAACAGTTTAAATACTTGCAAATTATTCTAGTTTAATTTCTTTTTTAGTTCAGTAATTAATAATCTGTTTAGATTATTAAGAACTCAATTTCTTTGTCGTGGTCAGTTCCGGCTTATGACGTGGTATTCCATTCAAATAGCCATTTATAATTTGTGCGATAAATCTCTGAAGATTGCTAATTACAATACGGGTGCCAATGAATTGAGCGATAATGAAGTCTGATGTATATATTTTATTATACACAAATATAAATGCTACTAAAAGAAAAAAAATATATACCATATATTGTTATTGTTAAGATATCTTAACCGAGGAGTTTTTCCAGTTCAATTGGATTAATTGCGTGTTGCAGATAAGCCAAAGCGATTTGTAATACATATAACATATATATATTCAAAACAATATAATAATTATTAATTATAACTAGGGAGTTCCGATTGCACGTTATCCAGTGAAATTTAATTATAGCTAAAGCGAGTTGTAAGTTCGAGTGCCTATTAAACTTTGATTTTGATAGCGCAAAGGAAGGAGGAAGGGGAGAGTGGGGAGTGGGAAGCTGGGGTCGCCATCCGTTAAATTAAACTAATCAGTCGCTCGGCTGGCGATTATTGGGCAGGCGCCTCAAGTACAAATACGACAAGAGCCAACAATAAATAAATAAATCAAATAAATCAACAACAAGAAGAAGCAAAATAAAGAAGCAGCAGCAGAAGCCGAATAACAACAACAAAAACTGGCGACGTAGTCAAGTGATTTGGATAAGTTAAAAGCTAAAGCGTTGGCTGTTTTGGTCTGGCAATGGAGATGGTGACTTTGAGGGGGGGAGACAACTGCCCGGCGAATGTTTGACATTTCTCCAAAGGCCATAAATCAGTCAGGAAGCGTGACATGATTTCTGTGCGCCTTTGTGCTCATAATTAGAAAATTAGTTGGAAACTGAATGCGGCTCAAAAATTGTAGAGAGTAAAGAGTAGAGAGGGCAGCTTGAAGTGGGTTAAAGTTAAAAGCAACGCTAAGTGCTAAGTATCTATAGGAGATGCAGTTGTAGTTGGAGCCTGACTGACACTGCTGCTGCTGACGGTGTCGGTGTCTATGTCGGTGGTGGCAGCCACTTTGACAGACTATTATGCGGGAAAAGGTTTCTTTCACTTTCATGGGGATGCGCCTGGCAAACGGGGCAAAGATGTTCGGCGCTCGGCTGCGGAACTGTCATTTCCGTTTTACTTGTAAAATGAACATGGAAGTATTCGAGGCAGCCGACAAAGTGGCGTACAGACGGACAGACCCAAAAATCCAGACCAAACCGAAGTCGAAACCGAAAACCGAAAACCAAGAGCAGGAGCTAAAGCTGTAGCTGAAGCAGGAGCAGCTGACGCTGACTTGTTATATACACTAAACCGAGACGGAGACAGCGACTGAGACTGCGACGTAGACGGAGACGGAGACGGAGACCGAGACAGGCAAACGGAAGGATGAACCAAACAGGCAGACAGACAGACAGACAGCGAGACTGAGAAGCTGAGGGACTGAGAGACAAACAGACACAAGAGGGGGACGAGAAGTGAGGGACAGGCCTTGATGCTCAAACTGGAACTGAAAACGTGGGACGGACAGCGTTGCGTTTAACGTTTTTCGCAAAAGTTTCACAGTTTCGTGTGTTTTCGCAGCAGCAGCAGCGAGCACTCTCTTGTCTCTAAAGGAAATTGCCAGCAAACAAGAGTCAGCAGCGTTGACTCTCCAGGATGATGTGAGAACGGGGGCGAGCAACGCAGCCAGCCAAGCATTGCACGCCGGAGTTCTTTTCCCCCCGCTCCCCGTGCTCTGTTGGACTGAAGGTAACAACGCAAGAAAATGCCAGGCAACAAGACAGGCAGAACTGACGTAAAAAGATTTCTGTATGCTATCCTGGGGAATGAGACGATGAGAGAGGAAGATTGGGGGAAGGGGCTCCCCTTTTATTTTTGGTAATCATCATGAAGTGTTTGCGCATTTGCCAAATAATAAATGTATCTTTAAACGCTGTGTGGCTCTGTATTCGATGGGTTGTTTATATTATTTACTCGTTGCGATGCCTGGTCGAAGGTTGTGCAAATTAAATGAAAAACGAAAGCCAAATAAATGGAATGAATTCAACTGAAATGCTGTTGAACGTGCAACAATGCCGCATAGATGAGAAAGGAATTTATTTATCAGCGAATGTTTTAAAATTATTTAACTTAATATACAACATATTTAAAACTATTTGTAAGCGTCATATTCAATTAAATTTCTGCTAAATATAATTTTTGTATTTCCGGAATTCTTTCTTACTGGAATTATTAGCATTCCCTGAATTATACTTAAAATATTAAATGTATTACGCATCGCAGAGTGAGTGAAATAAAATTGTGTATGAATAAGAAGCCGGCATAATTTAGCCAGCAATTGAAACAACATTTTAAAACACAATCAATTCCATTCCATGAATTGCAAATGCGCCTTATCATCTCAACTTTGATATCGGAAATAGGTTTTTATCTGCAATTTAAAAATACATATTTTTGCAAAATGCTTTTTTGCATTTTTAAATGCAATTGAAATATGTTTTGTTCTAAGCAGAGAGTAATTTAATGTAATGTGTCGCATTTAAGCCTGAATTGCATCCTCTGGGGGAAGGGGGAGGGACTTGAATTCTTTGGTCTGCATTTGACACATATCCAAAAAGCTGAAGTTTTTCACTTGCAACAGCAGAATTTTGTATGGAGGAAGGAAAAACTATTAAAATTTGTAAATTTTAATGAAAAATCTTTGCCAGCCAGGCAGCCACTTCAAAAGGCTGGCAGAGACAGCTTCAGCTCCCTTCTCCCCATCTCTAGGCTGATTCCACTCTCCACTCTCTGTGTGCTTGTAGCTTGTGGCACCGGTGACATGAATGCTGACAACGTGTCTTAGTTTGCACAAAACGAGGCACACACACACACACACACACACATAGAATGCAGGACATGGATGCTGCCTCACACAGACACAGACACAGATACAAGAAAACACAGCGGGCGCCAGTTGTTGACTCCCATGCTGTGTGTGTTTGTGTGTGTGTGTGTGTCGACACTTTTGCCAGGCATGTCATGTAACAGGAATTTTAATTTAATTACGCTTTTGCTGGCAGCCTGAAGTTGCCCCCAAAACACAAGCAAGAGCCAACATCGAGATTGAGGCGCCTCTGAGCGCTAAAATAAATATGCACATTAATAGATTAGCCAACAACGCAGGCTCAAAACAAAAAACATTGATAAGAAATCAATAAAGTCAGCCTTGGCATAAATCATTTCCCCATTTTGCGCCAATCAGCGTGCTTATCATCACAAAATCAGCACAAAGCAACCCCCAACTTCTATCCCCCCCCACCTTGCTTTGCAATTTCAATATTCATAATTTTTGAGTTGAAAGAATTTGGCTTGAAGGCAAAGCGGCGACGACATAAAAATCAATAATCGAAATTCCTCCGCAGGCTCTAAAATAAACTTTTTTGCAGGTAATTTTCCGGCGCTTTTATTTGCCCATTGTCATATCAATAGACTTGGCTCGATGGTGGAGTTGCCTCTTCCCTCTCTTCTCTCTCTTTTTCTCTTCCCTCTCGTTGTTCTCCACACTTCGATTTTGTGCTCTTTCTGTGGGCACAAGGCCGTCGTGAGTTCGTGCCAAAAAATAATTTCCTCGTCGCAGAGACGCGAGGCGACTTTGCTGCACTTATTGTTGTTATCAACGCCTAAAATATGGCATTTTAATTTTATTAGCTGCCTTACTGTCGCACACACAAACACACACACACACTCTCGGAGATACAAATACACTCGCACCGACAACGCAATGCGATGTGCTGATGGCATTGGCGTTGACAACGTTGGGCAACTTGATACAGTGGAAGGAAAGGATGTGACTTAAAGATAGAAAATAATAATAATAGTAATAATAATAATAATAATTTTTTTTTTCTACGAATTACAAAATTCATTATAGTATTTTATAAGATTTCATATATGTATATATTTCATTTTCTATTTATATTATTTAATAGTGGAAAAAATCTGCGCTCTTTTTTTATACTTCCTTAACTTCTACTTCATTAACTGCCATATTGAACATTATAATAAATATATGTTTAATACATACAACAATTTCTGAAATTCCAAATTGATTTGAAGCTGTTATTCAAGGTTTTCTCATTGAAATTATTTTTGACTGCCAATGATTGTCTTTTATTATAAACTTAACTGTGATTTACATATAAAATACATAAATATTTAATAATATTTATAATATATTTAAATATTTATAAATATAACGTCCTTAACTTTCTTTTTACATATTATTAATATTATCAAATATATGTTTCATAAAAAAAAATGTAAGAAAACCTAAATTGATTTCTAACTGCTACAAAATATGAAAAAACATTTTATTCAACATTCTCCCATTTAAATTATTTTATACTACCAATAATTGTCTTTCATTATAACAAAACTTAAGTCAGATTCAAATATTAAAGACAAAAATATATATTAAATATTTTTGTCTTTACTTTTTCTATTCAAAAAATATTATTGAAAAATCTGTTTCTATTTATTTATCTTGTGCAACTGATATCAACATTCCATTGGCTCCCATTGTGCGATTTATTTATTGTTGTTTTGGGGGCTGTGTGTGTGTGTGTGTGTTGCTTGCAACAGCCTGTGGCTGCGGCCGCCAGCTGAGAGTCGCCGGTGGCAACTGCGCATGCTGCGTAAGTTGCGAGGAGTCGCTGAGTTGAGAGTTAAGAGAAACTTATTCTTTATGGGGCAGACCATCGAAGAGCCATCAAGTAACAGTTTAGCGTCCTAGAAATTAAGTCGTTGCTTTTGTTGTGTTGTGTCGGGTTGGGGAGGAGAGGCAGCCAACGAAAATGCTTATTGCCCCATAATGTTGCGTTATTATGTTGCCAGGCAAATGCGAGGAGCTCTCAGCACTGAAAACGCTTCGCTCTTAAGCTGCCCAATAATTTATTGTGTGCTGTGCTGTGTGCTCTTGCAGCTTTTGGCCTGTTCACGCTTCGCTTTTGTTGTCATTTGCCTTTTGTTAAGTATTTCGGTTCGAGCGTTTTTCGCTCCTCGTGAAGCGTTTTCACTGAACACAAAAAAAAAAAAACAGAATACATCTTATATACATTTTGTGGCTCCTCTGGCGGTTCCCGGCGCGGTGGCAAGCTAGTTGGCAAATTGGCGGCACTGCGTGCGGGGCAGTATCAAGTGCGATTCTCGTTTGCCGTTTAAAACAATTTTCGCAATAAAAGAAAAACATTGAATTTCCCTTGTGCCATGAGAATTTTACATGCTCGTAATTTGCCGGCGGTAAAATACTTGGCCATCATCTTCAGTGTGTGATCATCGATCGCTGGATGAGCTGACATCGGTTTTGATGCTGCCCCTGCTGCTGCCACTGCCACAGCCACTGGGAGGGCAACATCGACAACAACAACAGCATCGAAGCGAACATGTGCCCCATAAAGCAAATGAAATTGTTGTGCACAATCATTTTGGAAAAACGCAAACTGCGCCTTCGAACCAAACGCAAAAAGTTTCACACGTAACAAAACATTTTATTGTTATTATATTCCACATTTCCTTGAGTGCATTTCGGTTTCAACTCTCGACATTTTGAAAGAGGAACTTCAACTTTCAAATCTGCAGGTAATACTCTACCCATCATAACAAAACAAACCATAACAGAAAGATCTTTGCACTGTTTTGAAGACTGATAAAAGTTTTGCGAGAAGGTTTTTGCGGTGAAGTTGTCCACGTTTCGTTCGTTTATGTTTCGACTTCATTAAAGTTGGCCAACTTTGAACTTTGCCACTTGCTTATTGTATATGTATATTGGCTGCAGCAGCTGCTCACCAACAAATATTTGGACTACTTTACAACTTTTTCGCCGTCCGTGGCCAATGACAAACTGTCGAAATGTTTTGTTGACTCGTTGTAACAAAATATAAACCAGTTTTGCACTTGCACTACAACTTTTATGATGTGCACGAAAAACAGAAGTATATCAAATGGTGCATGACTTTCTGTTTGCAAGAAACTTTTTAAAATGACTTGAATGTATTATAATTTTTAACATAAATGAATTTCAAATGAATGTATTTAAATGTAGTATGACATATTAGGTAAAATTCAGTTATGAATGTAACGTATTTATAATCCAGACACGTTCTTTTAAGAATTCAATTTCAATGATGCTCGCAAATATTCAAAATGTTCAGATTGCGTTTGGCATCTGGAATCTGTAACATTTGTCGCATTTCTTTAACATTTTTACCTGCCAAATGTCCATGCCACAGACTCCTGTCCTGTCCTTCCGTCGCTGTCCTCTGTCCTGGCGCCCCGCATGCCCGCAAAATGTAATGCATTTCATTGCCGCAACAATAATAAAATGTGTAACGCATGAGATGAAAAGCAGCGCAGGGAAAATAAAAATAAAAATGGAAATGCGAAATGCGAAATAACAGAAAAAAAGGAAGCAAAAACAGCGAACGCAAAAATTTTTAAACATGGCGCGAACATAATGTCCTGTGTCCTTGCCGCTCTTCCCTACAGTCTGCCCTCAGCTTTCTGTCTTTTTTCTTTCTGTTCTGTTCTGTTGTATTCTTTTTTTTTTTTTGCATTGCCTTGCGAATTTCCCTTCTGCTGCTGCTGTTGTTGTGAAAAATCGAACATTGATTTATGGCGTGTGTGTGGCGAGGCAAAAAGTGTGGCCCCTTTTGGAGGAAGAGGTGACAGCCAATGCAGAGAGGGAACGGGAAAGCAAAGGTACTTCGAGAAGCGAGCCTGATGACGATGATGCTGATGAGCTGGAATTGTTTTTGATATGTCGCACACACACACACACACACATGCAGCCCTTTCTCTCTCACACACACACACAATTGCAATTATTATATGTGACTCACACACGCGCAGTTGATAGGCCACGTTGTTCCTCATTTTGCATTCATCGGCCATGCATTTACAACAACAAAAACAAAAAGAACAACAACAACAATACAACAGCGCAAAAAATTGTAAATGCAATTCGTAGGGCATAAATTTAAAAAACGCGTGTCACATGTCGATTTTCGATTGTTCGCAAATTAATATATAAAATACGCGCTTCGAACTGCGAACTGCAAAATGTTTGCGGCTGCTTTTTGCGGTTCGTTCTTTCTGTTTTTTTTTTGTGCATTCTGCTTTTGTTGCACGTCGCTTATTGTAGTTCGAAATGTGGCATGTAATGCATCGATTTGTACCTGGCTTACTTTAAGCTGACTGCATATGAATTTGATAAGCTTACAATTCAATTGAATTGTATTAAACAATACACATGCGAAAAGTAAAGAACTTTAAAAAAAAGATTTATAGTATGGAAATAAACAAAAGTTAAATTAACCTTTATTTAAGATCAATGAGTTTACACATTATAAATTTCAGCTTTGTAAGTCGCCAACTTTCAGAGATAGGATCTCGAACCCTTTAAGGAAAATTTGTATAAAGAATGAGAGTTAACTTGTTGGTACAAAATTGTTAATTAAAGTTGAAGATTTTCCAATCTGCAATTAAATTTTAAAAACAATGTTTAGAATGCTTAAAATTTCTTCTAACTTATTTATGATTTTCAACACCTGCTCCACAAAAATTTGATTGAGAAAAGCTTGTTAAAAGTATCTTCAAAATTTCTCTAACTTCTTTACAATATTTACGGTTTCAAACTCCACTTCAATAACTTTCAAATCAAATTTACTGAAAGTAGATCAGCAAAAAAAGGAAATATATTGTGCTGGTCTCTAGACTTTTTAAATGGGCTTAAACATTTTTCATTGCCTAACTCTTGTGCATCTTTTATCGATAGTTATTGCTAATGACAAGCGTTTACAGCTGCCAGGCCTAGGAAAACAGTTCAATTAGAAGACTCTCAGCCATGGACTTGTTTCGAGTTTCGAGCCTCTGGCGGTGTCTTCGCAATGCATTTGGCAAATGAATTCATTTATTTTTGCAGTGCGATGAATCAGCTGCGACTTGCCAATTGGGTATTTCTTTATGATTCTTTTTATTTTTTCGAATTTTCTGTTTCTTTTTTTTATGTATTATGATGGAGGCGGTGCTGAGGAACTGAGGGGGCGTGCTGTGGCTGGCTAAGCTAAATGTGAAATGCAGAAAACGCCACAAAATCGACAAACGATGCTGCGCCCTCTCGAAACTGCGGCTGTGTGGATTAAGCTGTGAATCGTGATCCGAGTAGACTGCGAGTGGATGAGCCACAAGCTGAAGTTGCAGTTGCGAGTTGAGAAGCTGGTTGCGGTTTTAGTTCTTGGTCTGGCTTTGGCCTGCCCGCGGTGATTAATCCATGAACTCTGCGCTCAAGCTGATTTTCAAAGCCAGATACTCATTCAGAGAGCTTTTTCGCAACAGATGCAACACAGAGACGCGCCTTTCCACCTGGTCGCCAAGTTCGCCAGTTGGACGTTGTTGTTGTTGTCGGGGAGCAGGCGATATTTAACCCATGATTACAATGTTTGTAAATTTTCGGTGTGTCTTTCCCTTTCAGGCAGCGTCTTCTTGCGACTGTCCTTCTAGTACCCAGCCTTCTACCTTCTGTCTGTCTTCCTGCCATTTTGTTTTCACCTTGCGGCCAATTTGTACGAGAAACTGTTCAGACTCTGCGACTCGACAGCGCACAAAATGAAGCTAAATTGGCCCTGGCCACTGCAGCTGTTGCTTTGGCTGTTGCCTTGGCTGTTGCAGTTGCAGCACGTCCTGGATGTGGACTGTGGCATATGCGGATGTTTGGGGGCATCATCATCATCATTTGGGGCTCCGCACGCCTGGTAGTTGAGCAATTTATTATTGCCGCAAATTGATTTTTATCTACGCTTAATCGATTGTTGTGCACGTATGTGCCTAGGCCCCCTCCCCTCCTCCTCCGTTCCGCCCCTCTTTTACACTCACCCCTTTTAGCCCCGCTTGGAGGATTAAGGAAATTATTTATGTTAGTTCACACGTTGTTTTACACGTAATTTATTAACAGCGTTTTCTAGCGCAAACGATGTGACCTTGGGGCCAAATGGGCATCGATTATGCCGCCGTGTTAGAAATTTGCGGCCTAGGTATCGTAGGCATCGCTTGTTGTGTCTGCGTGTCTGTCTCTCTGTCTGGGTGTGAAGGTGATTTACAATGGCTTTGCCAACTACCAAACTAGCTCTGGCTAGCACACACACTACAACCCGCATGATCCCCTTCAATTGTGTTTTTGTATTTTTTTTTTTGTGTACACCATAGATATTTATGACAGAGAAATGAGCGCCAATTGCCGCAATTACCGGCGCGTGTTTGGCCAGCGGTTATTTTGCGGATCGGCGAGTTCTGATTTCTCGCATTTTGCAGCTAAAAATATGCCGGCCCCAAAGCGTTGCAGCCACAAGACTTATGGCATTCCTTAGCGACACTTGTAAGCACCGGATTATTTAATATCAACTGATTGCGAAATGATTGCGAATTAAGTGAACACTGCTCAGCTGCATTGTAGATTTCATAAACAAAATACAAATCAGCTAGATATAGAGATATAGATATATATATAATATATTATACAAAATTATGCTTTAACATTAAATATATTTTGTAAAAAATCACAAAATAAAATTGATAATCCAAGCAATTTGTATAAAGGGGAATTAACAGCTTTAAAAACAAAAAACGTTGGCTATAAAATAATCTTAATATTAACGCTTTTTAAACTAAGATACATTTATAAGGAAAACCTTTTAAAGTTGCAATAATATTTAGTGTTCATTTGATAATCCCAATAAATTCAATTCAATACAATGATTGCCACAGAGTAAAAATTAGAAATGATTCCACATATGAGTACCTAGAAAAAATATATTTAAAATTGATGAAAGAATGCAAATACACGAATCAAGAATCAAATCTTAATTCTGTGTGTGTTCTCTTTGTGCATATAATTCCAAGGAACGTGCTATAGAACTTTTTTCTTAACAAATTCTTCTCTGCTTCATATGGCATTTTAAAGCTAAAGCCGCACAAAATATTTGCACATTGAAACAAATATCGTTGGTCAGTTGAAGCGGATGGAGAAAAGGGCGAAAAAAAAGTCGACATGTACTTTTATCAGAAAGTAATAATTCATTACACACTTTTTTACCACCTCCCCTCTATCACTCTCTTTCCCTCACACTATGCTTGTATTTTACGCCTTAGACCATCAGCAGCAGCGATGTGAGGACAGAGCAGCATCGGATGTGCTGCATTTACCGCATTCGACATGACCCTGCCTCCCCAACCCCCAAAAACCCGTCGCTTGTTCCTGTTTCCCTTATCCTTGTGTGCACTTAACTCGCTTGTTGTAATAGTGAACGTGAAATGGGAACAGGAACGGGAATGGGAACAGGAATGGTCAGTTGATTGTTTCTTGTAGCTTGCGTGTTGCGAGCAGCGACGAGACGAGACAGGAACAGAGGGAGATGTGTTCATCAGCGGTAACATGAGACTGGCAGCTTTTAACGGTAACAGAAGTAACTGTTTGTGATAAGGTCGCAGTCGCAGTCACAGTTTTGTTGGTTCGTGGCACGCACCTAGGAGAAAAAAAAAGCCATATGTGGAGTTTGGATAAGCCAGGTTCGCTAGAGCTCAATTAACTAATTGTACACAAAGGACAGCAATCAAGTTTTAGTCCGAGCAGTGAGAGAAAGAGAGCCCAAAGGACTTGTGAATTATATTCATTAATTGCGTAGCCAGTTAACGGAGCAGGCGAAAAGGAGTTGGGCTCGACATCATCATGTCGCTTGATGGATAAGATTTCAGGCAGACCCGGCAAAACTCAAAATGAAATGGGTAGAAAAAGGAGCAGCTACAGCTACAGCTACAGCTACAGGAAGGATCAGGACCACGATGGCAGCATTTCATGGAAGGCAGGCAGGCAGGCGAAGCAAGCAAGCTGAAAGCGAGGGCCATAAATCAATGTAACTGTCAACGTCATCGGCATCAGCAGAGCGTCAATATTAGCAACAGCAGCGACGACGACGATGACGATGAACAACCCCCGAAGTATGCAGCAGTAATCAGAGCTCTCGCCTGGCCACGCCCCTTAACTCATGCGCCCAGAAAGAGAGAGAGAAAACGAGGCAAATGTTTTAGTTGGAGTTGGTTTCATTTTGCATAGGCAACACTTTTTCCCCAGCGATGACGTCAGCAAACATTGAATAAGTAAATTGTTTCAAACTGTCAACTAATACACACACACACACACGGGCACACTCATGTGTGTGGGTGTGTGTATATATTTTCATATGTTGAAATGATTTCCTTGCTTACACTTCGAATGCAGACAGGACAGGATATTACTTGCTGGCTGCGAGGGAAATTAGATCTTCCAACTGCGTCTTAAACATGCGACAAACATCTCCAGCATCCAGACTCAATCTTCTCTAAAAGAACTCTCTCACACACACATCTGCACATTCACACACATACACACACTGAATCACACATAGTTTACTGCTTAGCTGGTTAAGTGGGAAAATCAGAAGTTCAAGTCTCTGGAGGCGTTTGGCGCCAGCAAATACATGTAACACTTAATTGGAATGATTTCGTCTGTGAAATATGATTTCAGTTTTCATCTTTGGAAAGAGCCAAGAAACTAAACAATATAGTAGGGTATATAGAGTGTGTGAGAACTAGCCAGTAAGGAACTGAAATTGTAAGCATTGCAAGGGGAGAAATTAAAATGTAAATTTGATTTAATGCGGGGCATTCCTTAGGGTTCATTGCGTGCAACTAATTTCTATTTACAATTATAAACAAACAATGCAAATAATGAGAAAACTATTTAAAATTTAACAACAGCCTCAACAGAGAACGAAAATAATAAGAACAAAATTTAGAAATAGCGTAAATAAATAGTGGAAATAATATTGTAGAAAATATTTTAAAGTTATAGGAACACTTAAAAAAAACAATGGTAATCATAAGAAAACTTTATAAATATAATTATATTTATTTAAAATTTAACAACCCTTTAATTAAAAAGAAAAATCTATGAGAATTCAAAATTTAGTGGCTACTCACTTTACAACTTTGGTAGTTTCCACACTATTAATATGTTATTTTTATTATTATATATAGAAAACTTCTACGTGACATAACAACGTTTTAAGTCAATTTAATAATATTTCTTATTTTCGTACAATTTATAACTTTTTAAACAAATTGAAATGCTAATACTTTTTACATACTCCCCACATTGCGAAAATCATAAATTTACATATTTCAAGCTTATAAATGATCACTTATTGACATGTCTTTACTAATTTGTTAAGCACACGTTTTGCAAATGGAACTAATTTACTGATTCTCTTGTTTTTTCTCTCTATCTTTGCAGGTAAGCACGCAAAATAGTCTCGCACACACACCTGTAATAGCTATTCTAGCATAAACAAAAATATTCCTACAAGTGAGCCAATTTAAAGGTAAGAGCCACTTGGCTCTGGATGCATTTCAAATGCCTTAAATGCGCATGCAGCATTCCTGCAGTCGCCTGTATCTGATTTCTGTCAACATTAAAATTGCAGACTTGACAATGCACAGCAACAGCCAAAGGCATCAGCATCAGCAGCAGCTAACTAAGTAACCTTATAGATACTCGCATAGACTGACTGACAGACAGTGAGACAGTAAAGAGGGGGGAGCTTGTTGTTTTGTTAGTGCATGTATCGCTCAAAGTGTATTCGCAGGCGATAACACAAAAGGCTAAAACGCCACAAAATGGCCAAGCGGTGAGTAGGAGATGGAGGCATGCAACACAGAGTCGTAGTGAGTGGCAACAGAGATTATAAATTGAAATTGAGTTCATAAAACACGAATCAGCAAAACGTTTAACATCTTTATTTCTGCGAAATGGCACAGACGGCACAAAGATGCAGCCACAAGAGTGGCAGAGTGGCAGAGACTCAGAGACTCAGAGACAGAGGCAACCACAAGAGTCAGCATCGGTCGTGGCATTGCCAACGGCAGCAGATGAAGCCCAAGGTGCGAGTTCGAATGCAATCAAACAAGCGTAAGTCAATTGCACAACTATGCTGGATGCTGTGTGTGTGTGTGCCTCTTACAGCATGCTGCATGCCTCATGCTGCAGCCAACTAGCCCAAGTAAATAGACAGACAGATGTACGCGAGTTGCAAGCTGCCAAACAGGCGATGCGTCGCAATGTCGACCGACGCACAGCACAGTGGTATAAATCAACAAAATATGGCAAATTTTTAGGGAATATTTTTATATTCTTTTCTATGACTTATTCAACTACATAATGGAGAAAATTGTTGTGCCAGAAAAGACTTAGTTTGTGTTACATTTAGAATCATTTCTTGCTCTAATTTTTATGCCACAACTCAACTCTTCAATCCCATTGTCTTGGGCTGTGAGCACAGCAATGTGGAATGTGCACGCGTTGAATTTCTTGTAGACGTGCGATAAAAATTTGCGACATTGCAACAGTTTGGCGAACGTGCGAGGTGCGAGTTTGCCACTAGCTTCAACTCTCTGCAACTTCAACCAAAAGTCTGCAGTCTGCATGGAGCGTTGCCAGCTGGCGTAGATCGAAGCACAAGGCGCACTCAATGCCAGAGCTCTTAGCATAAGCCGCGCACAAAGCCAGATGACATGCCGATATACTGTTAATCTGCGTGAATAAAAATGTAAATGAATTGAAGATTGCGCCGCCATCGGAGTCGGAGTTGGAGTTGAAGTCAGTGTCAGGGGCATCATCGATGAAGTTTGTTGCCGGCATTATGAGCTATGGTCGTGAGCTAAACAGAGCCGAGCCGAGGCCACTTAGGTGCCTACAAAACTGCCTGGACAAGTGACAAGCCAGATTAGGTTGTGGCTGGCTGGTTTGCTGGCTGTGCGACAACGTTTAATAAGCTCTGACATTGCAGACTCTTTCGACTCTCTTTTGGATGATGCTCAGCTGCAGCTTAACACAAATGTTGATTGAACATTTTGGCCAATGGCAAGGCAAAATATGCGAGTTTGTCTCTTTGTGTGTGCCAGTCAGTGGTAATAAAGTGTAGACAAGTTTAGCACCAAGTGAGCTGCTGCAGCAAGCTGGCAGACAAACTAAACCAAAGTCGATGGCGATGTCGAAGACTCAGTTGAAACTCCACGTATCGACAATATATATAAGCGGCAGCCTGAGAAAGCTAACGGCCACGTTGTTGTCTGTTGTTGTTTTGTTTGTGGATGGTCACAAACGTGTTGCAAGTCCAAGGCAGCCAAACGAAAGCCAAAAACAAAAATATAAACAGGCAAAAGACCTGCTGCAAAGACAGTGACAGAGAAGGGGTTGTAGAATTTATTTAAAAGGGAAAATAAATATTAAATTATCTTTGCTTAAAAATTAAACTTAAAGTTACATTTTCAAATTATTTAAGGTTTCAAAATTATAGTGAAGTAAATAATAAAATAATTCTGATTTAAAATGCAGACAAATTGTAAAATTATAGGAAAATATATAAATATTAAATTTTTGCTATGAAATGTATCTTTAAGATACTTACAGCTAAGTCAAGAGTCCCAAAGATTCGCTCCCCTTTTTGCTACACGCCTCTGGCTAAAAACCATTCAATAGTTCCCCTTCGCTTCAGTTCACAACTACATATAGTGATTGCTTCCTTCGCGTAAAGTGTTTGTCGATAAAGCATAGCAAATGTGAGGGATGTTTATACCCGCTACCCATAGGGTAGAAGGGTATTATAACTTTGTGCCGGCAGGAAATGTATGTAACAGGGAGAAGGAGGCATCTCCGACCCTATAAAGTATATATATTCTTGATCAGCGTCAACAGCCGAGACGATCTAGCCATGTCCGTCTGTCCGTCTGTCTGTCTGTCCGTCTGTCCGTCTGTCCGTCTGTCCGTCTGTCTGTATGAAACACTGGATCTCAGAGACTATAAGAGATAGAGCTATAATTTTTTTTCGATAGCATTTGTTATGTTTGCACGCAGATCAAGTTTGTTTCAAATTTTTGCCACGCCCACTTCCGCCCCCGTAAATCAAAAAAATCGAATTACAAGCGTAATTTAAAAGCTAAAGCTGCGAATTTTTGTGTGTATAATAATAACAATACTATTTATGATTCCTAAAAATTTTGTTAAGATCAGATAAAAATTGTGGAAGTTATTAAAGAAATACTTTTGTATGGGCTAAAACGCCTACTTACTAGGGGTCTCACATGCTTTGGCCGACAATCTGGTATATTTTGCCGTCTATGGTATATTTTGAATGTTAGTACCACATCGTTATACCAAATATACCATTTGGTATATTTTTAGCATTTTGCAGTATTTTTTGGTATATTTTGAAAATAATACCGCAATAATTTGCTTTTATTCAAAATGGGTAGCGGGTATCTCACAGTCGAGCACACTCGACTGTAGCTTTCTTACTTGTTTTCCTTGAGCCAAGCATGAGGATGAGCTTGAGCTTGAGATTGAGGTTGAGGTTGAGTAAATGGCGAACGTGCGCGATTGACCAAAGCGCATATAATAAAAATTAAATCGCACAAAATAAAAATGTTCAAGTGGCGAGTCGGAAGGCACGAAACCAGGAAAAAAAAAATTGGAAGATGAAGATGAAGCTGCGAGCTGTTGAAGCTGAAAATGGAAAAAAGAGAAAAAAAGAAACGCAAAAAGAGAGAATGAAATGAGAAAAAATAAAGTCGAGTCACGAACATTGAAATATGTGTCCACACAGCTGATGAGGAGGACATGGACATGGCGCATTGGCAGACACCGACACCGAGCTCTTCGACTTCAACATCGACATCGACACCGGCACCGACACCGGCTGATAAATGCGTGGAAAATGCAACAGCTGCCAGAGCTGGATAACAGCAGGCGCTGAACTGAGTTGAGCTGAGTTGCAACTGAACTGAAAGGAGAGCGGAGAAAGGCAGCGTGA
The DNA here is from genome assembly GCA_035046325.1 of Drosophila niveifrons. NCBI lineage: Eukaryota > Metazoa > Arthropoda > Insecta > Diptera > Drosophilidae > Drosophila > Drosophila niveifrons. The sequence continues at coordinate 9,244,545 of JAWNOC010000046.1, read as the reverse complement.
AACGCTGCTGCTCTGTTGGTAAACAAATCATTTGAAAGGATTTTCACACACAATCTATCTTCGTTCCATTGGCCTCGACAGCTTCCACTGGCTGTCTGCCTTTAGGAAGATGCCAAAACAGCGGCTCAAGAAATTTGTCAGTGCACAGTGCAGGCAACGGGGAAAATTGTTTATGCAAGTAGTATAGGAAGTGAAACCTGTTTGCATGCCAAAAGAGGCCAGTCGAATCCTTTTTGCGGCGCACGCAGCTCAAGCGAAAGTGTCAAGCAGCAGGATGGCAAAATCGGAACAATGGCTGCAGTGTGTGTGTGTGTGGATTAGTCCTTCCTTGGCACCGGCTGCTGTGGAAAGAGAAAGTTGCATTGTTGTGCGCGTATCCATTTGAATAGCCAAAACATTGGACCTCCCGAGTATCCTACTACCAAACAGACAAAAAAAAGGTCAACAGCGAACTTATGCAACCGATTCAAACAATCGGGATTAGTTACAGCTACACAAGGACACAAATAGGAGCACACACACACACACACACAGAGTGCATTTGCATGGCCTGAGAAACATTGCTAAAGGACAGCCATAACATTATGCAATGCTTGTGTCCTTGTGCCTAAGTCAAGCCAAGGTCAATAACAGAAAGTGCAAGCGTTATTTTGCAGGACCTTCGAAATGCGGTTGACAAAGTGTAGCAAGGTCAATGTTCGATTTACCCAAAGCAATTGCAGGTCCTCGAGCCATGGTTATTAGCTCAATCATTAGTTTTATGACTCGACGCGGCGCTGTGACAATTTGTATGCCTAATCAATTTTCGTAATGGAATTTTTAAAAATTACCTAATTTCAATGCTGTTCATTTTGCTCATTTGCTGTGCATATGTTATGGAATATTGGCACATTTCTGTTTGCATTTATTTTGGGTTTATTCATATGAGAAATATATATTTCATATGCTGCTATAGCATACTTAAGGCTTAACAATATTTAAATTAAATATTGAAATGAGGAGTTATATTAGGCATCGTTGAAGTCTATTAAGTTTCAAATTCAATATTGAAATAAGAAGTTGTATTAAGCATTCTTGAAGTTTATCAATATTGAAATTAAGTATTGATATAAGAAGTTTGTTAATATTAAAATTAAATATTGAAAAAGATAATATATTAATGTAGAGTTTAATAGTAATAATCTCTTAAAATTTAAGTCATTTGGTTGAAGGTTTAGTCCTCAAGGCATTGCACTTCTTAAAACATTAAAATAAAGTGCATTACAGTAAATTTTGTATTAAAGTCTTATTTATTGTTTCTTTATTTAATATCTTTAAAAATTGCTTTTGAATTATTTTACTTAAGCATATCTGCTAGATATTTTTTATGCTCTATAAATTTATTTCTTATTTCATTGTCAAAAAACCAATTTAATTTCCATTTTATGAAATACAAGCAATTTCGTTAGTTCCTTTATAAATTCCTGATCGCTCTAGAAGTATGCAGAAATCTGTCCATAAGTTTGTGTTTGCATCAACTATTTAAAGCGTTTGGCAGAAAGTTCACGAGGGTTGTTCGCCTGCTTGTGCCAATTTTGCTGTTGTAATTTACACAAAATTAAATTCAAAGTGTCCTCGTCGAGTGTCCTTTGGCTGAAAGAAAGGCAAACAAATGAAAAAATTCCAGTGCAACGTTTGAAGTTTATTGGCCATAAATAAGAGATGGTCGAGAAAAGGCGACAGCGATTGACAATTTGATTAAAAAACCCGAGTCGAACAGGGCCGAATGGTTAAATGAAATGCATAAAACAAGGATAACGACAAGGATGCGTTTTTCGCATTAAAGTGAAAGTTTGCCTCTGCACAATTTAATGCCAACAAATAGCAATGCCAATTGGCAGCCATCCGCTCTGAGTAATTGTTGCTAATGAAAACGAGGACTCAGCGTCAGGATTGGAAGGACGAGGCGCATTTAAGTGGCTAATTTCGCTGGGGGGCCAATTGTCAACGCAGCGCACAGGAATGCGCACTATGCGAGTCGATGGGAGTGGGTGACGGAGAGGGAGGGGAGGGGAGGGGACTAACTGCCACACGGGTGAAGAGGGAGGGTGACAAATGAAATTGCAGGCAATGCACAAAATGCAAATGAAATGTGCAATTGTCTCTCCCCCAGTTTTAAAGGGACAATTGCGAATGTGTGAACATCCTGCTGCGTGTGTGTTTGTGTGTGTGTGAGTGTGTGAGTGAAATGTCCTGTGTGTGCGTGTTTATGTCCATGTGTTGTCCTGTCTGGCGTTTGGACTGCTTTACAAATTTCGCATTTATTGCCAGTGACAAAATATGATACGAAAATTAATATTATTGATTAAATAATTGAAATTGGCGTGCCAGCGACACACAATGAATTATTACTGCATCCACTTTGCTCCCCCCTCTTACACTTCTTGCCACAGCATAAGCAACAGCAACAGCAACAACACAAATGTCGCATAGTATTTGTAATGCATTTGCTTGCGCATTTGTATTTGTATTTGCATTTGTATTTGAATTCATATGCATATTCGAATGCGTTGACATTTTGATCTTTTGTCATTTTGAATGCTGTGAAATGCATTCAAATTAATTTGAAAGCTTAACACAATGTTTTGTAGCATTTATTAAATGTTTAATGCATTGCAATAAACAAAAGACAGATAAATACAGTTGTACAGTTGTTGAAACTATGAAATTTATCAATCAAATTTTATCTGAAAATTTTATTTATGAAATAATATTATTTAAAAAGGTCAGATATAATTAAAATAAACTCTAAAGTTTTACTAAAGCATACAATTAATTGCAAGTAATATTTGAATGTTATTTTATATCACTCACAAAAACTGTTTTGAAAATTTAAGAAACTGAGATTGATCAACTAACATTTTTAAGCATTATTTATGTTATTTTGTGATATTCACTATAGCAGATAAGGATCTTCATAAGGATCATATTAGGAAATAGATTGATTTGCTTAAAATAATATTCAGTTGTTTAAAATATGAAACTAATAGCTAGAAATATTTCAGTATTATTTTATAATTTATACAAAAATGTATTTGTAAATAACAAACATAACAATTATGGTATATTTAAGTGTGTTACAGAAATCAATTTGTGAATTTTAACAATATTTGTTTATCAAACTATTATTCTACCTTTTAAAAACATTTCATTTGACGTATTGTATTGTACATTTAAAAAATTGTCTACAAATGAAAATCTGCAAATAATATTTTTAAATACAGTTCATACACATTGAAATACATATAAAAAATAATCATAGCACCTGAAAATGGTATGCTATTATTTATTTTATTCAATTTCCACACACAACAATGCAATAACTTCACATGTAAGACTTTAAGCTCCTCCCACTTTGGGTATTGCCTCTTTCTATCTCTCTCTTTCTTTCTATTGTGTGTGCTTCCGTCTCTATTATATTGTGTGTGTGTGAGTCTCCGTCTCATGGCTGCCGTCGTCGTCGTTTGCTTCAGTTCAGTTTTAATAAAATATTTCATAATTCCTGCGCAGTTTTGCTATTGACACTTTCTGATGGCATCCTTCGTGTATCCTGCGCGTTGCGTTCTCCTGCTGTGCCGGCAAACGCGTAGGTGAAAGTTCACCACCCTCCTCCCCCTCATACACACACACACAACAGCAACAACCTTTAAACAACACCCGCGGATCCCCCAACTCCAATTCGGTAGGCAAACCCATCAACAATGCCAGCAGCAGACGACGATGTGGAAGTAGAGTAAAGGAGTGAAGGAAAAGGAACGGAAAGACAAGGCGGAGGAAGGGAGAGAGGGAGGGGGACTGGGTTGCAGCCTCGGTGGTTGAATTGATTTCAACGTTGATGGCGTTGACACAAAAAGCTTTTACGGCGCCCTCTGCGGTCGCGTACCGTTGACCACCTACGGCGCATCCGCATCCTGTGGTAGCCTCCTGCTCCTCTGTTACTGCTGTTGTTGTTGTGGTCCTGCCGGGGAAGCTGCTGGCTGGAATGATTTACATACAAAGTGAACATGGCCAGAGCCTGAAGCAACGCTCTGTGCATGGCCTTTCAGTTTTTGGCTTGTGTGTGTGTGTGTGTGTGTGTGCATTTTGCTGGTGTTTCTTCTGCTCGTCCTGCCAGCCAGCCATGAAGGAAGTCCTGCGGCGGCCAGCTCCAAAAAGGGCGGAAATTAAAGTTGTGACACGTTTAACCAAAGCGCTACTTCGAGTGTGAGCCTCACACATACACATATTTATTTTGTTTGTATATTTTTGGTAATTCCTTCAATGTTTCCCTCACTTGGCATGCAAAGTGTTAAAGTTTTCCCATTTTTGTTGCTCCACTCAACGAAATTGCAACCACCATTCACTGTTGTTCTTATTGTTGTTGCTACCTTTCGCTCGAGCGCACACAAAGGATGCGACCGGCGGCTGTTCGTCCTGCTTCTCTGCACATTTGTTGCTGCCTTCCAGCTGCGCTCGCATTCCCTTTTTAACCAGCCGCCAGTTGCCAGTTGCCAGTTGCCGCCGCCGCCAACAATAACACCAACTGATTCGTTTGGCACTGCCCCTATACTTGCACCACTCACTGTAGCCCCTCCCTTTTGTCCAAGCTCTTTGTCCAGTTGATTTGGCCTCGAAACCATTTACGCCTCTCTCAGCTCCGTCTACATCTCAGTCTCTGTCTCTGCCGCTGACTCCGTCTACGGCTTTGCGTTTTGGACATCGCAGCATGCCTTCTACTTCGGCAACAGTCATGTCAAAAAATATCCGCCCGTGTCTGCATCCAATTCAGGCGATAGGTTTATTATTAATACTTTTTTGATGCTCCCCCAAAACTACAAGTCTTTTGCATTTAATTTCAGTTGAGATATCCTTTCACAAGGGAATTGTATTAAAGAGTGAGAAATAAGAAGAAATTAGTAATATTTTTACAATAATAATATAGGAAACTACTTTACTATATATATACAATATATTTGTTTTATTTTTTTGGTATATTGTATTATCTTTTTTTCACTTTGTTGTTCATTTTTTTCTTTAATATATTGGTATATATTGTCTTTGTATATTGATACATTCATATTAAAATTTTATTTATGTTTATGTTAAATTTCTGAAATTTATAATGTATTCAAATATTTACTTAATTTATATCAAATCCTACTTTATTCCTCATTCCTCACTTCTGGTGACAACCAAGCTTACATTGTCATCGACTTATTTCAACACAGCCTTCCACTTATTTTTAAACACTTTTTAATGATGCCCCAATCTTGTGTAATGCCCCACTTCAAATTGTTATTGCTTTTCAATTAGCCGTAACACAATTAAAACTTCATTTAATGCGTGTTTTCCCATCCTTGCATATGTTGCTTATGGCGTTGACCTAACCCAAGCTCGTAAAACCAAACCAGAAACCCCCGAGCACATAAAATACATACATAAAAAGGCGTTAAATAATTATTTACTTAGCCAGTTGGTAGCATAAAAGCATTTGGCACACTTCTTGTTTATGTTTTTTTATAGTATTTCGTTTAGCACATGGAAAGTGTTTTCGAAGTTGGGAAGTTAGGATTCGTCGAGAGTATTTGGTCGCGTACATCTCATAAATATGTGCCATAAAAGCAACACTCATATGAAGAACTGAAAGAGAAAGAGAGTAAGAGATTGAAAGGAACAAAGCTTGGCAAAGCGAGAGAGAGAGAGCGGAGAGAAAGAGAGATAAATGTCGACAAAACGATTTGTATCTAATTTTATGAGGTCATAAAAAGCAATCATTTCGCCATTTGCCACAGAGCAGACCCCAAAACCTAAACTCAAACCCAGACCGCAGCTGGCTGCCATGCCCATAAAATGTGGCCCAGCCCAGTTCAGAGTCACATTCACAGTCACAGTCAGAGTCTAAGTCAGAAGCAGAGCAGAGCAGAGATCTCTGGCTGTTGAAAAGGTTCTAATGCGGCGGCAGTTAAATGGATTTTATGAGCCCTGAGCTTGGTTAAGTGAATTACATGAATTGGCTGCTTATTGGCTTTTAATTGCCATCTAAAGACGTCTGAGCGGGGCTTTGGGAGGGTGGGGCTTTTGGTGGGGCAGCCATTGGATTGCCATGGCCGAATCGAGTCGAGTTGAGTTGAGTCCGGGGGTCAGATGGCGGAAGTGTGGCCAGCTTTTCATTTCCGCAGGTCAGTGGCGAATGATCAAAAATGTGCTGCAGATAAGCGTGTCACATAATTAATTGGCTACAATGAAAATTTCAACTAATTAACACACAAAAAATACAATACAAAAAACAAAAAGAAAAACAAAAATAAGCATTCCAAAATCGGGGGAGGAAGCACAAAACTTGACGGTTCAACTGCGTTTAAATTAGAGATGGCAGCGTGTTTAATTCTTTACAATAGTCTTTAAAGCACGCACGACTCACGCAGAGAACTTTAAACATGTGAAACGCCTTTTTAAAGTGTCAAATACTAAACTTATTAATGTTCTCAGAGTCTTAAGCAATTCTCCCATTATTGTCTTATATTTCTTGCACTTAATACTTTGCTTAAAATCAGCTTAAGCGTGTTTCACTCACGACTCACGCTCATCTCTAGTGTCGTCTCAATTTGGGGGGTCACTGGGAACGTGCATGAAATAAAAATGCGCAGTAAAATTAAATTTAATGAGTTCATAAAGTAATAAACACAGAGCCACAGTCAAAGCCAAAACATTTCAAGGTTCTGTGCACATAAGTTGCCCAGCTAAGGGCAGACATGGGTTAAGAGCAGCAGCAGCAGCAACAACTACAACAACAATAATAGTTTCATCTGAAATCAATTTTGATAATTATTAAAAATTAGATACATATGTTTCGGCGCCATCGCTGCAGCTGCGTATGTTATCCAAAAAGAGGGAGATAGAGGGGGAATACATGCCACAAATGTGTGGCAAGAGCTTCATGAATGAAAATCATGTTGCAGGCAAAGCAGATGCCGATCACACAGTGCACCTTTATCAGCGGAATAGCGCCCCAAGCCAACAGCGGCATCCGGGTTTCGTTGGGATTCGTATTCCGATACGAATTCGGGTCCAGCTCCTCAATTTGGGCCCATAAATCAATCGATGCGTCGCCCAAGTTCCAAACTTAACCCAAAAAAAAAAAAAAACACAGTGTGAGAATGCGTGTGTGTGCTTTCGTTGTTTTAGTTTCTCAAAAAACAACACACAAAAAATGTTGCAAAACATTTAGAAATGTCTTTTAGATATGTTTTTGTTTTTTTTTGTTAAGCAGCAGCATCACTTTTCAGTTTTCATTTGCTTTTGAGTTTTCCCCGAGTGTGACACTTGCGAGTGCTAAAACTGTCAAGTCGCCTGTCTTGTCATAATTAAAAAGGAAAATTTTTAAACAAATTTCGTATCCATAAATAATCGTCTTTGTTTAGTTAGAAGATAGCGAATGAAATCCATTTGGCAGAAGGCGTTGACGGCTGATTTGGCAGACACACGAAAGTACATAAATCCTCAAAGCTTGCCTTCTTCTATTTTCCTCGAAAAAATCAAAACAAAAAACATTAAAAAACATAGTCTGACAAATAATAGCTTTGTTTAATTTATGCAGCCTTTTTAAATACCATCGTCTTATATTTATGCATATTATTTTTTTGAAAATCTTCAAATTGTTTGCTCAATCCGAATTGACAGGCAAATGTGTTAACAAAGCAGGTATTAGAAATAAAGAACTTGCTTAAAATAACAAGACTATTTAGTAATTGAAAGCACTTATTGAATGTTAAAAAGAAAACATAAATATTGTAATCCAAATAAAATGAATTTTTAAGAAAAAAATATCTGATATTAAATTTGCTCAATTTTAGATATATATTAAAGCAATCTTAAACTGCGATTGTTCATGACAATACGTATTAAGTTTGTCGCTTAAATTCCATTATTCATACACGCACATAATCACATCAGAAATAAAGAATGCAATTTGTGAATTGCCTAAGAATTCCGGCACGCATTTCACATTCAAAGTATGCAGGATATATGGAAACGAAAATATTCGCGTACTCAGAGTTACAGCACACACACATTTTGAGTAATGATCTAGTTAGTAATTTCACATTTCTGGATTATGAATGGCTCTTGTAATTAGCAGAAGGAGCACTACAAGATGCTTATCGCATTTGGCCGACAATAAAACTCGATTTGAGACTGAACGTGGAGTAAACACACACACACACATATAATGAACACCCCAGTCAGTTGTTGTTGTTGTTGTTGGTGTTGTTTATTTTAATTACGAATATATTTTTAAATGCTAACATGGCATACAAAATGGAAATGAGAAATGCTTGCACGCACATGTCATGTCAACTAGAAACGCATAAAATTTTTATTTATTTTGTTTTTCTTTTATTTTTTGTGTTGTTTGTTGTATTTTATGCAGAACACGCAAAACCAACAACAAAGAAATCAACACGAGCCGAACCAAAAATTGAACACAAGCTGACCAAAAACAAAAAAAAAACACAAAAACAACAAACAATAATAATATTTATAAGACAAAAGGTCCAAACGCCAAAATAGAAACGAAACAAACAAATGAAGTACATGGATTTAAGCGCCGTCTGAACGTTTTGAAAGTCGTCTCGTTGCCAAATACAAAAACCCAGTGCAAGTGATTACTAGTTATTATTGTTATTAGTGGGAGAGACAGGAATAATGCCAGTCCAACTGAAATCTGTGTTTTTTACTCCCTCCCTCCCTCCCTCCCTCTCCTTGCTCGCTCGCTCTTAAGGGCCAAATCAAAGTACCGAAAAAAGCCAACGCTCGACTTGAATGAAAGGTGCAATTTTTATGATTTATCGCCGTTATTATTATGAAAGCCGCAACGAGAGCTCGAAACGAAAGCAAACCGAACCAAAGAATTTCACAGCGTTAAATTATTCAAAAACGAAATAGGAACGTGGGTCGCCATCGCCATCGCTAACATCATAAGGTAGCCAACGTCTGTAATTTTCTAAGCGAATGCCATCTCACTCTGTTTTTGTTGTGTTTTTGGGGGCTGGAAACTTGGCCCGCGGCGCTGTGTAGAACAGAACAGAACTGAACAGAAAAAAAAAACATTTCAGCGTTGCTTGGAAGCCAAAGCAAGTCAGGTTAGGGAGCGAAGGGTCTTCGTCTTCATATGAAACACACAAAAACAAAAGGAAATTAAAATCCAAGTGGAAGTGGCTGAAGATGGCGCGCCAAAAACATTAACATATGCAGCCGTTCACACGATATATTCACCCACACACACGCACACTCATACACACACACACGTACACTGACAGGTGCCAAGACATTGAACATTGACTGGCAAGAACTTTGGTACTTATTCATAAGGATAAGAATCTGCCCACTTTCATTCATTTAATCAATAAGCGTTTAAGCGTGAAACGAGTTGAGTAACTGTAATTTGCTGTGCGCCTATCACAAATCTATCGATAATTTAGCCACAATTTGCGCCAGTTGTTATCGCGCCGCCGTCGCCTTGCCACCTTCTCTCCCTCTCTCTCTTCCTCATGTCCAACTCGTTGCATATATATTGTATGTATAAGTAATGTTGTCGGCTCGATAAGCCAATTTAGTTGCATGGCCAACGATCAAAACTGACCAGTTCAACTCGAACTCACCCCACTCTCCCGCTCTATATCTCGGTGCTTGCCCCACTGTGCGCACTGAGCGCCGACAGCGACAGGCAACGGCAACTTCAAATTGCAACGCCGGTGGTGCTGCCAAACGAAAAAAAACAACTCCAAACGGCTTCGATTCACAATGGGACAATAATAAATACAATAAAGATAATATAGATAAACTTTGGAAATAAGAATGCAATATAGGTGAAGAAAAATACTAAAAGAACAAAGATGAGACATTTTTTAAGATAAATCATCAAAATTGAAGACCAAATTCTGAAAAATATAATGTTGTAGACATATAACATACATAATAATATTTTTATTTAAGAAATATAAAAACTCTTGCATTCTATATACATTTTATTCTTACCATAGTTTTTTATATTTTGCTGATTATTTTGCTTGGGTTAAAACATTTATTAATAATGCACAAGTTCCATTGTATTTGCTTTCTTATTCTCACATTTTCGAAATGAAACGAATGAACTTAACTTTATTTCAATTAAATTTAATTAGGGAAACTGCAGTTCAAAATGTTGTTTAATTAAATTTAAATTTATATTTGTTGTAGTAAACATTTACTCATATAGTATTTTTATACTTATTTAATATTTTTTAACGTATATAGTATTTCGTATTTTGCTTGCCAATTTAACTTTGTTGCTCCACGGTGTGTCCTCGCTATTAGATGGATGCATGACGCATGACGGAGACTGGCTAAAGCCGGGCCAGACACCAACACACAACTGACACACACACACACACACATAAATCGACACACACATACACACATGTGAAGATAGAAACACGCAAAGCACATGCAGAGCATTTGACTGACAAGCTCTGCGAATGAGTTAGAGAGCTGTGCAAAGTGCGTGTGTCTGAGAGTGTGCGAATGTGTGTGTGGATATGGTAATGTGAGTATCTAACGTTGGCCACTTCAGACAGGTTGAGACACACGCGTAAAAACTACACAAATTGACGGGGCAATCGCTTAGCGGGGGCGCAGAAACTGCGAGAGTGAAAGAGAGCGAATCACAGTCGTAGCTGATGTTGGAGTTGGTGCTGTAGGCCGCTAATCGCTTCAGCTGCAGCCCAGGGCGCAGACAGACGGACAGACAGACAGAAGGAGAGACAGTCGAACGAGTGAGCAAAACTGACCAACTGCACAGATCATAGACGGCAGATAGCAGGACAAGCTATGGCAATGGAGATGAAGCTAGTGGGGGCTAGTGGAGGAGGGGCAGAGAACGGGGGAGCGAGCAAATGTTCATGTCCATCCGGCTGCTTTGGTCTGGTCTGGCTGGTTGGCCACGTTCTGCCAATTCCAGGCAATTCTGCAGTCAAAGCGTTCGTATTTTGATTGATTTTAAATGATTATGGTTGACATTGATTTATGTGCGCCTCATGCATATATTGGGCCACAAGATGGCGATGGCGATGGCTACAGCAACGACGGCGACGGCGACGAAGATGGAGCCAAAGCTGTTGTTGTTTGGTGTTGGGGCCAGCAGCAGGCGACTGACTCTCTACTCTCTACTCTCGCATGTGAAAGGTGCCCAACGCCAGTTCAACTAATTCGCACGCACCCGAAAGACCTCGGATGAGATGCCCGGGACAGAGGACAATAATAACAACATCGATGCCGATTTGGCTTAGAGAAGCCTTAGAAAGGCAACAGAAATGCAGAGAGAGACCTATTCAAAGCACGTTCCTGACCTAATATAAGTAAAAACGCCCACAAAATTACCACAAGCTGCGAACTTTTTTCTCCTTTGCTTGATTATGGGTTTCATATGGTCCTCCAACACACACATATATATTTATATATATTTGTTGGTCATCTTTGGAGCAGACGGTCAGCCAGTTTTCTTTGCCTCTCTTTTATTTTTGGTTGAATTTTTGCCAATCGTTTTTTTTTTTTTTGGGGCCTCTATTGGCATTTTGGCAGCTTTGCGCCCTCGTTCCAGTTTTGCCTTTTCGATTTGATTTTAATGAATCGATTTGAACTGTGTGCGCTCATAAGTTCCGGGAAGCGACTAAATTGGATTACCATGTTGCCTCTCTGTCCTCTGTGATTGGTTTAGCTGTGGAATGGAATCCGAACATGCAATAAACATGCAGGAAACCCTTCAAATAGTTCTTCGATAACGACTGCAGAAATAGCCAATTATTTACATAGTTATGTTATGCATTTAAATCATAAGTGAAACTGTCAGTCAAAGGTTTTTATTTTGTATTTAAACTTTTTTTGTGCTGTTGTTCGTAACCGCTCCTTATTATTCCCATGAGTCACTCAAGCTGTCCATAGCCATAGACGGAGCTAAATATGAAAGCCAAAAGCAGCAAAACCTTGATTGAGAATTGCGTCACTTCATGTCACAGTCGTGTCACAATCAAATCAAATTGAAAATCGCGAAAAACTGTAACAACTTCATTCGCAATGAGCGATATAAATTTGACTTGAAGGTGCGTAGCTTACAAAGAAAAATGTCATAATATATAGTATACCATATATATAGAGTGTGTACTCAGTACTGAACCGGTCTCCTGGTCAGCTAACAAAAGCATCGAAAATGGACGAGCAAAAAGGCCGACAACAACGCAACAGGTTACCGAGAGCCAACGAGCCAAACAATCCCATTTCAGAGACCCCTCAAACGCAAGAGTTGAGGGGATGATGGTGGTGGTGGTGGTGGCGACTACTTCTGTTGCTGGTACAACATATATCATAAATACGCATAACTCGTGCGCAAAAACGTCAGACGAATAAGGCAAAAAAATGCCACGCAACAATGCGCGGGGCCCAAAAGCTGCATTAAATTCATTAGCTGAGACTGAGACACTGAGACACAGAGACTCAGAGTGAGACTAAAACTGAGATGTGGAGTTGATGTTGAAGTTGCAGTCTAAAAGGTGTCCCAGTGTCCACAGCGAGTACTCGACTCGCACTCACAACGCCACTGAGCAAAGACTGATGTGAGGCACACGAACATGCATCAACTTCACTCGTTCAGCGAACTGAGAACCGAGGGCAGAGGCACAACTGACAACAATGGGTAACCTGGGAGCAATTGCTGCGGTGGCCTGGCTGGCATTTGGATCAGCGATTGAGTTATAACCCAGTCGGAGACCCAACTGTCCGATCGTGCCACATGGACATGCGACATTGTTGTAAGTGCGCACACACAGATCAGATCAGCGGTGCTGCTGCCACAACGTTGCACCAATTCCGCAGCCACATCCAATTGCAACTGTTGACTTCAATTTCAATTGCGCGACCGCGGCACCTGATGAAGATGTCGAGATCAATGATCGCGGCGAGTTCATAAATTTGTTTTATGAAGTGCGAGCGACATTTGTAACGAATGCTCAACGATGCTCGATTACAGACACGTATTCGCTTTGTATTCGTAATTGTATTCATTGTGTTCAGTTCTGTTTTGCTGATGCTGATGTATGTTATCAACGAATCCTTTTGATATCCGGTTGATGTCGCTGTGAGAAGTTAATTATGGAATCTTAATTTCAAAGAAACACAGTTTAAGTAATAAATGATTATTTCTTTAACTTTTTAATAACTATGTAAAGATCTCTTCTTAAATGTTTGGCATTCTTAATATTGTTAACTTCTCCAATTCTTAATTCAACTTTCCAATTGAATTCCCTAATCCGAAATTCTTCGCCCCACAAACAAAACATGCATCATACGTGTGTGGAAACTTTGTCAGCAACAGATTTCCAATTGCTGCCAGCAATTCATTAGAAAATGCACAGCAACAACAACAACAACAACAACTAGAAGAACAACTTTATAAAATAAACAGAAAAAATCAACAAAAATTCAGCCATTAACTTTTTGGCTAAAAATCGAAATCGAAACTGTTTGCAAACATTTTTGTGTGCACTTTGCTTCTTTTTTTTTTGTTGTTTGGCCAACTCGCATTTTACTTCGATTCGGCGAGACGGCGACATTGTGTTGTGTCCCCCTCCCCCTCAACAGTTTTCCCAGAGTTTTCTCCCAGCTTTTTCTGCTGCTTTCTACGGGAACAAACGGAAACAACCCACGCGATGGTGGCGTTGCTGCCGGCCGGAGTGAAAATAATCGAATTACTTTCAACAGAATAATTTCTAATTGAAAAATATTGTAACTCATGTATGGGAGAGTGGCCAGCCGAAAAGGACGAGCTGCAGACAAATCCTGGAAGCCAAGCAGCCAAAACAAATTCCCAGTCTCCCTCTCAGAGTCGCTTTACGATTCGATTTGATTTTGCTGGCCAACGACATTGTTGTCATCTCTCCAAGCTGGCAACTTTTGCTATGAGCTTCTCATTTATAATATTGTTTTTACTTAAAGAGACTGACTCTTTATTTTGAGGGAAAGAGGAAACCCTCTCGAAAAAGGAAAGTGCTCGTAATTCAATTTCCTTGGCGCACGTGTTAAGTGTGACGAATTTTTAAGTGCATTTTACTTCATTACATAAATTCTTCCTTCTACTATGTTGCTCTTACTAATCAAATATTTTATCTCTAGCTCTCTTTCCAGGTACGTTTCGAAAATTCGATTTAATGTAAGTGATAAATATTTCAATGTTCATCTAGTAGCTGCTCTTAACGCCCATTTTCTGATCTACTCTTAGTCTATTATTTAAAAACATAAAGCAACTTAATACTTATTCAACTCATCGCAATGGTTCTCAAGCGTAACCAATTAAACTTTTGTAAGACAAACGAAACACAACCAAAAAAAAACAAAAAATGATAGAAAAATACCCAACCCAAAAAAAAAAGGCCTACAAATTATTCATGAATAATTTTTTCGAAATATTTTTTTGGGTATCCGCCTGCAAATTGCGTTTCAACACATTTTCAACGTGGCGAGCAGACGAAAAATGTGAAACAAAGGAATTACCTTAAAAATGGAAAACTTTAACAGACAGAAAGAGACGCATTCGCATTTTACATTTTCATTTCCATTTCCACTTCGATTTCCACTGCGTGCGCTTTCGACTTGAGTGCGTCGCTAGTCAACAATTAACATTTTCCATTTTCCGGTTGCCAGGTTTTTTGTTGTTGTTGCTCCATTGTTGTTGTTGTTGTTGTAGTTACTGTGTCTTGGCACCTTTGTCTACTGCCTGGCAGGATATTTATGAATATTAATCAGCGTGCATGTCGCGGAAATGAACGCAAAAGTTTTTCACCTCTCCACACAGCATTTGCATTTGCATAACATCCCCAAAAACTACAAGTTCTGGGGCAGCCTCTAACGCCGTGTTGTGGCAGCCATTTTGAAGCCCATTTTGAAAGCAATCAATCCGAGAGGCAGCCACTGTCCTTGCACACAGGACACGCGCCATGCTGGAAAAACAAAAAAAAAAAAAGTAGAAAATCACTCTGAGTGACAGTTCGTCAGTTTGGCTCTAGCTCCGGCATGATTTTAGACACTTTCACCCTCCCTTGCCTTGCGCATAATGACAGCACCCCGTCTCACATACACACACACACACTCACGCACACTCATCCGTCATTGTCCGGGGGTGTTTTTTGTAGCTCAGCAGTCGAAAGTGTCCAAAAACGCAGCTCAAGGCAGCGCAGTCCTTGCAAATGTATCTGTAACACTATCTGCTGTATCTCCAAAATGTATCTGTATCTGTAGCTGTATCTGCATCTGTGTCGTTTTGCTGTCCAGTTCGTCCAATGCTATTTTTTTCCTTGCTATTTCACCCTCCAATCGCTAGTAGAACATATTCGACAAACACACACACACAAGAACGAAAGAAAAAAACCGGAACACGTTTCTAAAATTGAAATTCTTTTTTCGGCACTCAACAACAAGAGTTCAGGCAATGTGGAAGGCAACGGCATCGTGTAAGTGTAATCATGCCATGTACAGTTTTTGTATCCGTTCGCTGTGTGTTCGCTTAGATTGGAACATGTGCGTTGCCAACACCAGGCACAGCGCACACAGGACAACAACATCGCTTGTCCTGCCGTGCAACCGACAACCGACAACCGACTGGCATCCCCTACACCTCTGTCTCCCCCTCTCTCTTTCCCTCCCTTCCTCCTACTTGAATGTCGATGCCAGTGTCGAGCCTAGAGCTGCGTGTCCTTTCTCTGGGTTTTTTGCTCGTTCCTTGCTCCCTTTGAACAAAATGTCGAAATTGATATTCGTTAGAAAGAAAACATTTCAATTTTCACTTTGCTGCTTCAAGTGCTGCTTGAAGGCGTGTTCTCTCTCATCCCATCGTGAATGGGAACAAAAATGAAACCATTTTTTTCGTTGTGTTCCAGTTGTTGTCTGGCATTTATTTCCATTGAAATGGTTATTGATATGCTGTGAACAATTAGATCATTAAATGCCAACAGGTGTGATTTATAGTGCACGATAATGACACTTAATTGCAAGCAATTAATTGCATTTATTTTTCAGTTTACAACTCAACAAATGAATGCATAACATATTTTTGAAAGGGAATTCATTTACGACAAAAATATATATTAAATATTATTAATTATTGAGATTGAAAATGAGAGTTTGGCATATGACAAAAGATATGAATATTTCATTTGTTAAGGAATTTAAAAGGTGATAGGAATTAAATCCCCATAAAAATTATAACTAGAAAATATTAGTAATAAGCATTCTAGTAAAATATCTTTCTTTCCATTTAACAAATTTAACTTCATTTTAAAAATAATGATCTTAGTTAAATTTACTTTCAACATTTTGAGAATTCTTAAGTATTTTTTAATAGTCTACAAACATTGCAAATTCAATCAATTTTCTTGCATTTCACTTTCAATAATAAACACAATTACTATAATATAGTAGCAATATTTCACATGCCAGAATATTCAACTTTATTTTAATGTATTTCAAATAGTTTTCGTTATGTGTCTTATTAAAATCAAATATTATTGTTATTTGTTAAATTCATTATATGAAATTCTCTTTTTTGTAGTATTTGGCATCTCATATGTTGTTGTTTACTTTTATGCATTTCAAATATTATTTTTATTTGTTATATTCATTAGATGAAAATCTCTTTTTGGGGGTATAGTTGACATCCCAAATGTTGTGCATGCAACACAATTCAGTTGGAATCTTGTTGAAAGCCATCATTCATCTCCTCTGCTCTCGAATGCAATTCAATGATGTGTTTTTTGTGCCTCACAACAATTCTATTAGCGTTAATTAATATTCAGTCACTCGATGGCAGCAGCAGCAACAAGAACAATGAGTGGAACCACAAAACAGCAACCACGTTGCGACCAGGACGTTGCTGCCACATACTCCTCGAACATAGCCATAGCCATAGCCAGTGGCAACTCTTTGGGAATGGCAACACCCACACACACACACTCTCTCTTCGGGGGTAAGCCCTGATGTGTGTCTGCTACAGTACTCGAGTGTATGCCCCACAGCAGTCTGTGGCAGCCGCATGATGCCTGCCGCCTGCTGCTTTTGCCTCAGTCCCTCGATGTTGTTGTTGTCGTTGCCTGGTGATGATTACAATGATGGCCGTTGGTTTCCTTTTTGCCTTTTGCTTATTTTCGGCTCTTGTTGTGAGCTTTTGTTTTGTGGATCTGGAACTGCCACAGACTCTCTCTCGCGCTGGATGTGGCAGTGGCATCGGCATCAGCTTTAGCACCAGCTTCAGTTTCAGCTTCAGTCTCAGCGTCAACGTCGACATCGGCCTCGGCCTTTTCGCTTTTTGGTTGATAATTTTTTGTTGTTGCTTGTTTTTTTTTTTTTGTGGGTATTTTTTTGAGTGTGCTATGTGTTGTTTGTTAGGTTTCGCTTGGCTTTTGTTTCGTCATGTGTGCATTTCATTTCATTTGATTTCCTATGGCGGTGGCAGCAACAACAGCAGCAACAGCAGCAGCGACGCAGTGCGCCCATGTTTGTTCTTTTGACAGGCAGTCAACCCGTCGTCATTTCATTTGTTCAGCAGCGCGCACTCAGCCATGTTCGCCCCGCTACCCAACCACCACCGCAGAAGCAGCGGCAGCACCACCGCACCACCCGTTAGCTGAGAGAGCTCCAGAGTCAGCGTCAGAGTCAGAGGCAGAGCAAAACGCCGTTTCCTTTCCCTTTTCAGTTTCATTTCCCGTGTGCCTGCCTGCTGACTGCCTCTGACTGCCTGCCACAGCCAGCCTGTCAGTCTAACCAAGAGCAAGAAAGAGAGAGAGAGAGAGAGAGAGAGCAACACTCTAAGAGCGAGAGGGAGAGGGGAAGCGACGTCCGCTGGCCCGCTGTCCGGCCATTTTGATTTATGTGCGTTTCATTTCGTCGTTCAATACTCATATGCGGAATGTGGAATGTGTGCGGATATGGGAGTTTGGAATATCTTTCAGCCTGCTGCCTACTGCCTGCCACACATCCCTTGCCCGCATCTCAGGCTTTTTGGACGAGAGAGAGAGCGAATGCGCCCATTAGCTGTGCATGGGAGGTTCTAATTTCGAGTCTAGTGGCTGTGGCTGCTGCTGTTGTTGCTGCCAGGACATGCGCCACGTTACGATTTCTGATTTTCGTCTTTGTCAGCTTTGTGTGGCCAGGAGACACGGGACACGGGTCGGCATGAGGAGAAAGTAGAAGAAGGGGGAAACAAGGGTATCGGAGGACAGTGCAACCGCCCTCGTTTTTTGACTGGCATTTTTCGGTGCGTAAGTTGAAATTTCAATTCAACGGATTTGGCCGGCAATTGTTTTTGATACATTCTACATACATTGGACATTGGTCCGTGTGCGATTTGATTTTCAATTCCATCGAGGGGAGCTAATGACGCCCCGCGTCAATGTCACTTAAACTGAAACTGTAACAGAAGCAGCAACAGCAGCAGCAACACAAACAGCGAGGAAGCTGCAAAGGGAGTTGGCACAAGAGTGGGAGTGGCATCAAAAGGGAAGTGAATGCAATCAAGAGAATTTCCTAGCCTAATGGATGTTAAATGTGCTTGAAACAGATGCCCAAATAAATTAAATTAACAGCGATGTTTCGCACAAAATGGCAGCACTTTTCACAGATTGCCAATTGCGCAAAAGTGCAGCAAATAAATAATTTTGCAAGGTTTGATATAAGGGGAACAACTTTAAACAAAACTTTTAAAATTTGAAAACTATATAATTCAATAACAAAAATGCTATAAAGACATACATTTTACTTTCATAATTTAAAAAAAATCCATAAAATTGGGTATGACCTGTATATCAAAAATTCCAAGCAAATGCATTTGTATTTACATATTTAAATAAATTTCAAACACGCATAAATATTTTAAGTTGCTACAAAGATTGACAATTTCTTTCTACAAGAAGTGTAAAACATTTCAAACATTTTTTAAAAATCAACAATCAATTTTTTTAACTTCTTTTTATCTTTTTCAAATCTGAATTAAATTATTGCATTGTTTGTTGTGTACTATACTTAAAACATATTTGAAAATTGAAATATAATTTTAACTGTTTTTATATAATTGAAATTCTTAGAAATATAAATTTTAATTACGAATTTATATTTATCAGTTATCTGCGTGCAGCTGCTAGTCTTAGGACTTGCTCATAATCGATTTAGCTGACAACTGCAACAACTCCAACAACAAAAACAACAACAACTGTTGCTCTTGTCGCGTTGCGAATGAATTAAATAAAGTTATCAACGTTGTTTTTTTGTGCTGTTGTTGTTTTGCTGCAGCCTTAGTCAAATAAAAAGCAGAATTTAAGATTTATGGCTTCACGCAATTAGCGCTAAAATGTATGCAAAGGGATATTGAAATCAGAAAAAAAAGTAAATATAAAAAAAACAAGCAACTGCAGTTTGCTGAGTAAAATCGCCCCAGGAGTAGACCTGAGCTGAGGCCGAGACAGGACCTTTAGCATAATGAAGCCATTCATGTGGCCCGGCGGCTGACCGAGCTGCAAGCATCGGGAATCGAGAGCAGCGACGATGGCGACGACGACGACACTCTCGATGACTTCCACGTTTCCACGCTTTTCACTTTCAATTGTAGCTCAACTTTTTACTATTTCATGAGCTCTTTATCGCTGACTCTCTCGCTTCCACACTGTCGCCGTGTCTCTCTGTCTCTCTTTTTCACTCGCTCTTAACAATTGCGCCGCCAAAAGCAATAAATCTTGTTGAACCAAAAAAAAAAAAAAAAGAAAGAAACAACAAAAATTTCGTGTTTGTTGCGTGCGCTTTTGGAGACGTCGACGTCGCTGTTGGCGTCAGCGTCGGCATATTTGTATTTCATATGCATGGCGGTAATTTTTGTGATTATGTTGTTGCTGCTGTTGTGTGCCACAACTGAAATTCAAGTTCAGCCTGTTTCCCACAAAAACACAAAAAGAGAATCCGAAAGGGTTTTGCGGCAGCAAATTCAGAGTTGGGTCGCCAACTCCGCCCTGTGCAACCCCCTTTTGTTTTCAAATGGCCAGCACCGAAATTGAATATATTTTAGAATTATTATATATTCATGACCACAATTATCGGCATAATATCAAAAGGCGCTCATACCACTATGTGACTTTGTGACAATTTTTGAATTTCTATTATTTATTCGTTGTTTCAATTCCGATTCAATCGGAATCTAAATCTGAATCTCAATTTCAATTTAAGACTTTTTTATTATTTGTGTGCACGATTATCGCTTATCAATTGCATTCCCTCTGAATGTAGAGGATAGCATATGTATTTATTAGCTTTTAATTTGCCTCAATGTGCACCTAATTTATGCAGTTTGATTCATTTTCAATTTTTTTTTTTTTTTTGCTGTCAAATGCTTTAACTGCAAGTATTTCGTTATTACTTCATTTGTGTGCTTAACAACATGCAGCCAACAAGTTTGCAGCGCGCGCTCAACATGCTGGCAACATGTTGCCAACGCGCCAGCAACACGACTGCTGGGTAAATGTTGCGAAGGCTACAATGCTCGCCATGCAATGATGAAAAAGTAACGACTTCTCGTAGAAATATAGATAGTCTTGATAGTTTTTCGATGGTAATGAATATAAAAATGTTATTTTTAAACGAATGTTCAACTAAATTATAAATCACTGTAGTCAATTTAATTTATTGATTTAAAATATGAATATTACTTTTCCAACTATCTACGCAATATTTGTAGTTTAACTCACTTTCAACTCATGTTCTAAATTATTTTTAAATTGAAATTAATTTTGAGTAATTTTGGAATTTAGCTGATATAAATTTATTTCTTTATAAACTTATGTATATCCAATTTGGTTTTTTTTCTAAGATGTTTGCTTCTATAATGTGTTTTAATTATGAAACTCATTTTCCCATATAATCACTTACACTATTTTGGAGTCTCATTTATATTCTAATTTGTTTAAATTTAATGCGAAAGTATAAAGGTAGTATATTAATAAATTTGCTTAATATTTGGGCCCATTTTTAAAGATAAAGTTATTGCCACAATAATTTTATATTTTGCAACGAAAAGAGTTCCAATTTGTTGCTATTTCGTTGGCCCGCAGTGTGCTGCGCCCAAAAACAATGCCGCCATTTATCATTTTCTGTGTTGCCGGCTCGCTCATTCGCCAGTCAACAGCCAGCCAGAAGCCAGAGGCCAGAGTCGCGCTCTCAGTCTGTCGACAACACAGAGCTGGCAACACGTTTCGCGTGCAACATGTTGCCGTGTATCCATCCATAAGTTGTGTGTGTTGTGTTTCGTGAATGCGAAAGATACATGTTTACGAGCGTTTTACGGTTAGTTGTGAATGAATGAACGTGCCAAATAGACGTGTTGCCGCCGCTACTCGCAACTCGGTTGCTCGTTCTCGCGAACTTCATTCCAAAAACTGACGTAAACATTTTTTATCGTACCAAACAAAAGAATTCAAATCAAATACCAATAAAAGGAAAATCAATTTATATTTGAGCAATTTCAAAGAACTTTTTCGGATTGTGTGTTTTGTGTGTGTTTTAATCGTTTTCAATATCGCCAATAAGTCGAATTTGTGCAACGCTGTTTTTTTGGCGCTAAATGATGGAGGGCAACGTGTGGAGCCGAATGAGTAAAAATTGTGCGCGAAAATAACATGGAAAATACGTAGAAAATCGTATGTGGACTGACAAAAGCAGCCGCAGCCAAAAAAAATAAAGAATTCAATTTAATTGATTGTGTTCGTATTCGTATTTTTTTTATTGTATCATTTAATTCGAAACAATTGTTGCAATAACAATTGCGCCCAATTGCCTTATCAGTAGCAGCAACAGCAGCAGCAGCAGCCCGAAAACTGAAATCGCTCTTACATTTTGTTCTGCGGGGGCTGAGATGTCACCGGCAGTGGGACAACGACATCAACAACATCAACTTCAGCAACAGCAACAGCATCGACTCTTGACAATTTTTGGCGCTGGCTCAGCAAAAGCAAAACACCGAACTCAAAAATCAAACGAACAACAAAAAAAAACCCAAACCTGAGAGTGAGACTGAGCCCTGAACGCAACTGATAAGCAACGTATGCTGATAAGCAGGCCAGACTGAAGGAGGCACCAGAAAAAGAGAGAGTGAGAGAGAGAGAGATTTGCCGAATTGATTTTGACCGTGCATAATATACAATATATTTGTTGTTTATGGGTAGAAAACGCAAGTCGACCCGTCAACATCGAAATTATTTGCGTTTGCGTCTTCTCGTCCTTTCGTTTATCGTTCTGATTGCCATCGTTGTGGCGCGAGTTTTGTTCATTTTGCTTTTGTATCGTTTGCAAAATTTCAAGAAATTCAAAAAGTTCATCTTCCAATTCGACAACAACAACAACAACAATTCAATAAAAAGAACAGCAACGAAAACACAATCCAAAAACTCAACATCAAAACATTCGCAACGTTTCATTTGTTGATTTTTCTATATGTACATATTGATTGTGTGTATGTGTGTGTATAGTATATAAATTGTGCTTAGTTATCGTTTATAAATTCACCAAAAAATTGTGATTGTCGATTTTGTAAATAAACCAACAACAGCAACAACAACAGCAACATCAAATATAAATTATATATATATAAAGTAATCAATCGTAAACGTACTTCGGAATCGGTTAATTTAAGTGTAAATCTCTAATAAAACGTCGACGTTTTTAAAAAGAAAATTGTGATATTAAATATATGTAATTAGACATACGCGAGAGTCTTAAGAAATCACGTCGATTTGTATATATGAATATATAGCCCGAGCGTATATATATATATTAAACTAAAAAACAAAGAACATAAATATTTACGCACTTCACTAAGCTGAGCAGAGTACACAACAAAAAATATATATCTATACATATATATATATATAAATATAAATATATAGAAATATACACACATATATATTTTGGGCACCGATTTTTACACAACCAAAACAACAATAACAACAACAAGCGGAAGACACGAATTATATCGAAAAAGACACGAAAACAATCACAGAACTAAGGTAAATATTTTTCCTAGTATAAGATAACTTATTAAAAAAAATAAGTAAATGTGAAAATAAAAATATTATTAATTAACAATTCTATAATGTTAATAATGTGATTAAAATATGTTATATAAATTATTTATATACCTGAAAATGATTATATTTATAGTCAAGGCTAAAACAATACACCATTTATTTAATTGTGTTAAATTTTTGTTGTCAAATTATAATAATATTCCTATAGGTTTGCCATTGTAAATTCATGTTACAACTCATGAACTTTTTCGATAGATATTTGTAGTCCCGTACTTCAAATGGAATGCATTTTCTCAAGCTGTACAGTTTCTCACACTACAAATACTTTATTTTTTTCTCGTCATTCTAATCAAGAGAGTTTTTCTAGTATCAATTAATTAATTAAATTTGCATAAACGCGTGTCGATAATACAAAATAATCACAGCAAAAACTCGCTCACCCCCCAACCATCTTTCCAAGCTAACAGATTTGCCTCATAATTGATGAGAAGGCAGCAAAATGCAAAAAAAAAAAATAGTAGCGAAGTGAAGCGAAATGAAGTGTAGTGAGCCGACTGATGTTATTCATGGCTAGTTGCAATTTAATTAGATCATTAAAACAGTTCATAAATCTTTTCGAAGTTGCCAGACAAAAAAAAAAAAAAACAAGGCGACACAGACACGTTTTACAAAACAAATTAGCTTGTAATCGGTAATCGCAAATCGTAGAATCGCAAAACGCGAAACGCGATTTACGATATGCGATTTACAATTTACGAATCTCGCAATGCAAAATTGTAATGCGGCGGGTTAAACGCTTGTGTGGTTCAATAATCAAACAAGTTGTTCTAAGTAAATGGCAGCAAAGTGACACAAAATGATGAACACTGTAAGCGATAGAAAGAGAGAGCGTAAATACAAAGAGAGACAGATAGAGAGAGAGACAACAATTTACAAGCATATGAAATAATTAGCGCATGGAGATGAAACGATTCAAATGCTGAACAGATAAGAGAATCAACTGGCTGCCAACAGTGCTGCATACAAAATGTGAATACTCACACAGTACTCAGTACTCACAGTCATGCACTCACACTCACATATACACAGATACAAGCATACGCTTCGTTCACTGTTGTGAATGCCATAAATCATTGCTCGCTCATATTTTTAAGTTTTTCTGCTGTTGAATCTATTGAGTGCCGTTGCACATGAATATGTTTACCCACAGTCAACTCAATGAGTATGAGTGTATTCACATCTGTGTGTGTGTGTGTATGTGAGTGTGCATAATAATAATGATGTGCCACGACATGGCGTCAAGTATTTATGCAACAATAACAATTACATTAAACGCCAACTGCATTTGCGAATAAACTTGAAAAATTACACGTATTTATTTGTTTAACATTGCTTACTAATGAAAGCGTTTATCTAAAGATAATAATGCTCTAATATGCATACAGTTATTGTATAGTTTAGGCTGGAAATACTGCAGAGATATCATAGAGGAAATTATATTTAATTTTTAAATAAAGTTTTTTATATATCATATTTACAAATGCATTAAATGAATAAATTTGTAAATTCCAGAAATAAAAAACATAAAATAATCGGATAAAATTATCAGTTTTAAGTAAAACACGTATTATTTATACACTCTTCAAGCTGCCACAAATTAAAGTGAAATCATTGCATAACATTTTCATATAATTTTCCATTTTATTTGCACTTTCATTGAGCAAACATTTGGGAGAAGGTTTTATTGTATTTATATAGTAAATATAACAAGCAGCGGCAATCATTTCACCGAGTACAGAAGCTCAACCAAGGCTGGTCAGAGGCAGCAAAAAAATACGAAAAAACGAAAAAATAACAGAGAAGCAAAAACATTGCCAACTGTTTGGCAAAACTAAACCAGGCTCACAACCTCCAGACGTGTGGTCAGCGGGGGGACAGGACAACAAAAAAGGGGGGAGGCAGCCCATGGGCAAATGGACGAGTGGACAAGTGGACAGGCGGCGACCCAGTCAAGTCAGGCAGCCTCTTTTGTTGCTGTCATATAGTTGTTCTTGTTGCTATTGCTGTTGCTGTTATTGTTGTCTATCGGTTTCATAAGTTCTATGAATAAATTTCCATAAATGTGTTTATTTTTTTTTTCTGTTGTTCCACAGTCTCAGTCGCAGTCGCAGCTGGTTGAGAGGTAAAAACTCGTAACTAAACACTGAACACATACACACTCGAGTACTATTAACCGACGGACGGATGCGATGCAACAAAACGCGGCCCATGCAAAATGTGCAATGCAGAAAACAATTTTCAATATCACAAGCATCAAGTGACTAAAATTGTTGTTGTCGTCGTTGTTGTTGTTGTTGTTGCGCGTGTGTTGGAAGCGACAGTTTGACTGACATTTTTCTAGCATATCGTTTACATATTCGTTAGACGCAGTTGCTGTTATAGTTGCTGCTGCCGTTGCTTGTTGCTGGCGTTGTTCAACATGCTGTTATATTGAATAACATACGCAAAACTCGGCCCAAGCTGAGCTTCCGAACTGCAGCCTGTCAGACACTGTTTGTGTGTAGGTGTCCTGGCTCCCATGTGACTCCTGTCACTGCCAGTTTCTGTTTGCACTGCACTCTGTGTGTGTGTGTCTTATTAAAAATTAATTTGCCAGCCACTCAGGGCTCAGTGCTCTTTGGGCTCAGCTGTAAATGCAGTCAAAGCACACACAACCCGATGTGCATCACACTAATTGCTTTATAATGAAGCTGTCATTGTCACCTGTCGCCGATAATCTCTAACAAAATATGCCGACACATACACGGAGTATGTGAATTGTGTGTTTAGAGTTTCGGGATTGATGCTCAACTAACTCATTCACTCATCTGGATTCAAGCACAATTCCAATGTTATCGATCACTTATGCAAAACTGAAGGCAAAATCGACATCGACATTTGCATAAGGCGATGATCGATTGCAGAGTCCGATAATAACAGACAGACAGACAGACAGACAGAGAGCAAGACAAGCAAAAACTCGTGCAACATTCATGAATCTATTAATACGGCATGATTCGGTTTCAGTCTCGGCGATTGCGATTGGCGATTTCGATTACGATTAATCTGCCATTAATTTCAATTTCTTTTGCGGCGAGCAAGCAATAGAAATGTCACAGCGCTTAATCAAAGCAGCTTGGGAAGATTTTTGTGCAGCTTACCCACTTTTTTTTTTTTGGGGAGTCAACTAGTTCCCATTGGCAATGAATTGGTCTCGATGCGAACTGTGTCACTTGGGTTTTTTAAGCGACTCGTCGCAGACGTAATTAATTAGCGACTGATTAAGCCAATGCTGGCACAATAGATTTGTCAAATTTAACATTGGTATAAATAATCGGGATCTCGAACAACTCGAATAGATGTCTCTGTCTCTGCATACCTTGTAAATTTATGCAAAAGTCAAGCATGAAACTAATTATCAGCAGAAAACAAACATTCAACTAGACTTTTATAGTTGATTCGTCCTATTTTCAGTTTTATTTTGCATGTACCAAATTAATCTAAAGCGCTTCAAGTTTATAGATTAATTTTAGGTGCATTTTGAAGAGTGAAAATATAAAGAAAAAAATATAAAAATAAATGATAAATGCTGTCAACATTTCTAAGTCTGGCTGTTGATATTAAGCCTTTATTTGTTCGACCTTTTTTGTAAGCCAAACTTCAGCTGGCTTGTTGCCTGTTTTCAAGCCAGTTTTTGGGTCAATTCGGTTCCGACAACTGTCGCATTTTTGTGCTGCTTGCCGCTGGTGTTGCCATTAACATTAATGTGGTCGCTATTGTTGGTAAGAAACTACACATGGTCAATGGGCTTGGACACAACTATTGGGGACATTAAGGTAGTAATAGGGATGAAGGGGCTAAGGGACAGGGCTGAAGAACAATGCCAAAAGGGCCAACAATAGCCAGGAAAGAAGCAACGTTAATGATGACACGCGCTGTTGCTGCTGCTGCTAGACCAGTCTGAAGATGGCTAAAAGATGCAGAACGCCAACAAATTAACATACAAGGCGAGCGTTGAGCCGCCAACGCAGAGTCAACTTAATGTTGTTGCTGCTGCTGTTGTTGTCGGTACAAATAAGGCGAGCACACAATGCGAGTCGCTGTTGCAGCTCAGCTTGTGGCAGCGACTTACCGGGGGGATTAACTCAATTGCACTCGAATGTCAACCATTCAGCTTTGCCGACGGCAACAAGTTGCCAACTAGCAGCAAATAACTTAATTAGCCAAGAGTGCTATTGTTGCTGTTCCACTTGAAAGTTGTTGCTGCAGTCAATGTTGTAGTTGGCTGTGTTATTAATGGGCCATTAGCTAGCTACTCGGCAGCAGACAGCTGCAACTAGAGTTGAGGTGGTGGCAAGGATTAGGCGTAGGAACTGTCCCAAGTCAATGCAATTAACAGTAGAAATTAACTGATTCGATTTCAATTACTATTCCAGCAGTAATTTAAGTTGTAATACAGCTGAAAGATAAATCACTCTGCATTTAAAATTAACATTTTTCAATCATTTTAACATTATTTTATTCTTTATCTTGATTTCAGTTAAAGCGTTATCTTGAATGTTTTCAGCTGATCTTATCCGTAGTGTACTTTAAGCTTTTATAGATCTACAAGATTTATTTTTAGATCTCGCTGTCAATTGCTACGCTTTGTTCACACACTTTCATATCAGTTTCAACCCAATTTCTCAGCGCCATCTTTTTTATTCAGCCACAGCCACTTTGCCCCCGCTTTGCCTTTGTCAACCCTTTGGGGCAGCCCCAGTTTCAAGGCTTTTGTTTTAATTCAGAATCAGCTTTTTAGTGTCGCATAATTGTCGTTTTCCTTTGAACTGCAGCGCCTGCAATTTGCTTATCGCCAGCGATCGCAATTGCCAATGGGGAGAGCTTCACTTGGTACCACATGCCGTATACTTATTGTTCATTGTTGTTGCTGTTGTTGTTGCTGGCGTTGTCTTCTGCTGTCGCATTGTCACAGTGTCGCTCTGTGCCGTGTGGCTCGAGTACATTTCAATTAATTAACATTCAGCTGCACATGCGCAACAAAGTCATCGGTAGCTTTGGCTTTGGCTTCGACTTCAGTCTCTGTCTCTGTCTCCGTCTCAGATTGTGACTCAAAAGCGGATACCGAAAATTGCTGATTGCGCCAGATAAACTCATTTACAGCGGTTAAATGCCACCGGCGGCGCACATTGCCAACACTTTCGGGCGGTCGAGCCTCGACTTAAAACGTGGACGTGGACGTAAACTTGGATGAGGCGGCGTCTATTGCGCATTGTAAATGAAGCGAGCGGAGCTTACTCGTTACACATGCACTTTCAACTAGAGATGGTCGCATGTCGTGACACGACAACAACATAACTTTTAGCATAAATATCAGTTGCGTATTTATATAATATAGTGAACCTTACCTTTAAAATGCTCTGCTTATCTTTGCTATCTCGAGTTGAGTTTGCCCATTACATATGCACTTTCAACTAGAGATGGTCGCATGTCGTGACACGAAAGTCAAGTAAGCTCTACAATAAATATACGTTGCGTATTCTTAAAAAAGTTATGTATTTATAAAAGCAGCAATTACGATTGGAAATTTTGTATAATAATGTATTTACAAGAGCTGCAATTTCGTTTCCAATTTTCTGCTTATTTGTTGTTATCGATATGCGCCCATCGCTAACTCCTTGCTTTTGGCCAAGTGAAGCTTGTGATTGACAACAGTGATTCGCTGTCGATGGCTATCGCTGCTGCACACGTTTCCAGTCCGTTCTCTGTGGCTCTGTGGCTCCTTTGTGGCCTCAATAATATTTTGGTGGACTTGATGTTCGTGTCGGACTCTGTAAATTGTCATGTTGTTTGCAGGCAAGATGCCTATCGCCACGTCACGTTACAAATTTTATGGCAAGCGACATTAGAAAAATTATTGTAATTAGCTCGGCAAAAGTACAAGCCAACTAGCCATGTAAGCCACATACATATGAGGCAGTTACAAATGGGGGAGGCGTGGCATGATGGAGATGCAGAGAGAGAGAGAGAGAGAGTTACAAGTTGGACGCAGTTGGTCGTGGCTGGCGCTTAATCCTCAGCGCAAACAGCCAACGGCGCCAATATCCAGCACAGACACAATCGCAATGGCATACGAGGACATATGCCAACGGCAGATTATGAAAGGCAACCCCGTGTGCAAAGTGTAAAGTGTAAAATGTCTTAATGATAAACAAACAGAAAGTTTTGCGGCACCCCGTGACTGGTTAGGATTCAGCAGAAAGCGGAAAAGGAGGAAAATTCATATTGATGGAGGTTGCGCGCTGGCTAAAGTTGTGCTCACACACATCGCTGGAATCTCTGGCCAAATATCTATGTGTGGCAGCTGAGCGCAAAGCACAGAGAAGCGTACGTTTTGAATGTCATGCGTCGCTTCGATTTAGCACACGTGGCGTATACGTAATATTTACCAGAATGCGCACTGTGGAAGAAGTGAGGAACAAAGCTGAATTAATTAAAAGTTTAATTAAAATTTGATTTTAATAATGAAGTAGACTTTATTACGCATACGTCTAGTTGACTTAAATTTTCATATTATTTATTTTTCCTTAAGGCTTTGCCATAAGTTTTGCACCACTGTGCGTAGTCATCGTTCGGTTGCTATTTGGAAATTTATTCACAATTCTTTATAGACGAGTTCCTTTCCCCCTTCGCACTCTTTCTCCTGGCTGCCCAGCCGCTTGGTTACATTGAAATTACATGTTAGCACGCAAAGGTTGCTGCTGCTGTTGTTATGCTAAGTTGCTGTTGTTGTTGCTGCTGATGGCGGTGTTGTTGCCACTGTTGTTGGTGTAATGTCTTCTTATTATGCTGCGACACTGTTGCGGTTTACTACGGAGAAAAAAAAAAAAACAAAATCTAGCGGTGGTTAGGGTGTTGTTAGCTGCGGTGGCGATGGTTGGTGGTGAACGCTCGTTGGTTATTGGTAAATAAACCGTCTAAGCGCGCAAAATTTGTTTGAGGTGAACAGAGGGAAACACACACACACAAGTAGTATACTCGCATATAAATAAAATATGGTTCGGTATCAGTTGGTTGGGATCGTGTATGTGGCTAATGCTAATAACATGCAATTTCCACCAGCAACAACATGCATGCATGCCACACACACGCACACGGAGAGCTTTTCCAGCGACAGGCCAAAAAAGGAAGCAGGTGAAAAGTATTCGATTTGCATGAACACCAAAAGCAAAAGCAAAAGGCAGCTAGCAGCAAAGCAGCAAAGCGAAACTTGCAACAAAACTCGCCACCAAGTTGCCACCAACCGGCGACGACTCTCACAACTGGCAACCCGCAGTGCCACCAGAGGCGAAGGTGTTGAAAATTAGTAACTGTCTGCATGCCCCCAATCCTAATACACCAATCCCCAATCCCAATCCCAAACCCAATTCCAATCCCAATCCTCTGCTGCCCAGACGGTGCCAGCCACCAAATAAACCAAGGCAACCAACGAACCTAGAGCCACAGCTGTCGATGGGAAAGTTGAGTTATCGATTGCCCCTCAAGAGGGAGATTTAAGGAAGCCTCAAGAACTGCTGAAATTCGTCATATTCTGTATACAATATGATAGCAAATTCATTGTAGATAGATTACTAAGAATAATATGACGCAAAGTTAAAATGTTTCTAACAATATTTGATTAGCTTCACTTATTATTTGGTTATATTATTTTTGATATCTTTTTCAATGTTACAAAATTATGGTTTAGTTTTTAATTTGGGAAATATTACAAAGAATAAAGTCATATAAAGATATTTATATAGTGCTGGAATTTGTAACGAATTAATAGTTAAAACTGAAAATCCCTTTCTAAATACATTTTTTAGATTATGTAATTTTAGGGTGGTTTGAAGAGAATACTTTTTATAGACTCATATTTTTCCAAGTACTTTTTAAATTGTTTTCTAACGAAAAGTACAAAAAATAAAACACCTCTCTATAAAAAGTTGCTATATTACGTTCCCTAAATTTCTTCAAAGTTACTTGAAAAAAAAATTTGAAATATTACGACTCCTAATTTTCTTAAATGTTACTATTAATTGAAATTTTATTATCATTTTGTTACTTCCTCCTCTCATTTAACTGTTATCTTTATTTCTTCATTTGTAACTCCCACACAATATGTAAATTCTTGCACTATGTCTCTCTCCCTCTCTGCTGCTGCTCTGTATCAATTTAATTCCATTTGCTTCGAAAACTAATCTTAAATATGCCCACAACAATTCACTTAATCATCATCTCAGCTCGCAGATCAGCTAAGAACTCAGCGCTGAAATAATTTCATTTCATTTGAATGCCAGGCTGAATATTTTTATGTTAAGAGCTTGGGAAACGAGCAACTTTTTTTGTGACGACAACTTTACAATGTGAGCAAAACGAGCAGAGCAACAACAACAACAACAACTACGGACTGACAAAACAGACAGAAGAGACAGACACAGGGACAAACATGAATAAAATTTGCGTAAAAGTGGACAACGAGCAAATAAACAGCAACAGCAACAACAAGAGGGAGCGAAACGGAATAGAGCGAGAGTAACACAAACAAGAGGAAGAGTGTGAGAGCGAGAGGGAAATACTTATATCTGAATTGGAGACAGCGCTCGGACTTTGGGATGCTTGTAAATGTAGATGTAGATGTGCATGCGAATGTGAATGTGAGAGTGGATGCTTAATAAAATAATGCGACAGAAGGAACGGCAAACGGCAAACGACAATGCCAATGATAATGATGATGATGATGATGCTAATAATGACGATGATCTTGTGTGTGCATCTGTTACTCTTTCTCTCCGTGTGTGTGTGTGTGTGTGTGAGTAAATTTGCGTGTGTGTGGCGCAGAGTGAATTAATGGCTTAATTGAAAAATTTGTTCTCACCATGAGAGTTTCTTTATGTGCTCGTCGCCAACGTTGCGACATTTTTACTCGACAAATTGAGCGACTTTTCATAGAGCTGCATGCAGCTTGCGAAGAAACGATGGCAACTCTATTGCAAATGTTTATATTTAAAATTTGCTGTAAAAATTAGAATGCGGTTTCGTTGAGCAGCCCTTAAAATCAACTTTCCTATTATGCAAAAGCGAAGATGGCGACTCTTAATTCTTGCGAGCTCTTTACTTGAGAAATTAAGCGAAATATTGCTGGCAACTCTATGGCAATTATTTATATTTAAAGTTTGCTACTAAAATAATTTATTATATTATATTACTTCTTAAATGCATCACATATGCTAACGAAACCAATTTAATTTGTTTTCTTTCCCTATTTAAAATGTTTAATCATGTAAAAGTAAAGGTGGCAACTCTGTGTCTTACCAAAAAGTTTACTAGACAAAATAATATTATTTATGCTTCCTATTCTATTGAAATTCCCTTGTCATTTCCTTCTCAAATGCATCAAATATACAGATGCAACCAAAAAAAATTTAATTGGGCTTCGTTGAGCTGTCATGGAAATCAACATTTTTATCATTTAAAAGCGAAGAATGGCAACTCTGCTCCTTTCATTTGGGTTTAACACCTTTTTTTTGTGCCCACTTGCTGAATTCTCACCATCAAATTAGCATTTTTGCCATCGATTTTTAATGCATTTATTAAAAGGCAAACAGAGAATGGAGACGGAGTGGAAGAAAAACAAGTTTGACCAACTGTTGCCCATCTCTGGGAAGCTGTGGCGACTCGGTCTTGGGTTCTTCTTGGGCTGGCTGGCAACGCGAACGTTGCGTTGCGTTCGTTCCACTGGGGCACTAATCAATTTCATATCAATTTGTAAATTTGCAATAATTACGATAATTAGCTGGCGAGTATCTGACGATTCCGATGACGATGCAAGCCAACGTTCCTCGACGAATCGACGAATCGAAGAATCGTTGGCAGAATCTCGACAAGAGGACAGCGAAAGAGCGACAGGCGAAGTGGACCTGAAATGCATTCAAAGAATGCGTCGAGGTGATAATGAGATTTTGCAATTCAATAAAACATCAGAGCGAACGTTGCCAATTTTGGGGCTGCATGAATATTTCATTCAATTTACACTTGGTCAGCAGACTTCTTCTTTCTGTTTGTTTTCATTTTTTTTTTGCGCCTGTCTTTGGCAACTTTGGTCGATTCCCGATTCAGCTAATTAAGTAATTTTTTTTGTGCCGCCATTTGCCAAGTCTTGTTATTTGTGCTGTTAGTGTTGCTGTTTTTGCGCCTTGGCTTTTATGGCTGTTTAATCAACACTCTCAGTGAAGTTGTGAAGTTGAAGTTGTGAAGTTGAAGTTGTGAAGTTGGCTGCCAGCTAACTTGAATGGAATTGGTTAGCAGCAGTTGTGTGTTGTGTCGGTGTTCTGCAGTTGACTTTTTCTTAATTGCTTCTTACAGCCGATTAAGTGCTTCAGAGCTGGGGCCAATTGAAATGCAATCGAGCTTGAAATTGTGTACAACGGGAAACTGTGAATGACATCGAACATGAGCAAGCGACAATTATGTTTAATTGATTACAGACTCCGACTACATCTTGACTTTAGACAAATTATTAATGAATTATATAGCTGACTAATAAATAATATTTAATCATTTAAAATTCATTAACAATTCTTTTTCTCTCGTTTCAGGTAAATATCTTTACACTTGAAACAAGCCATTAAAATGCAATCCGCAATGCAAAGTTTTCGCTTTGAATAGTGTAATTAAAAGTAAGTGTGCATTCTGCTGCAAGGGAAATGAGAAAAACTTCAATACGAAAAGAAAAACTACCCTATTGGCAAACACACACACACAAACACATCGATATAGATAGGCAAACGCATGAGGAAAAACTTACCCCACATGGTCGGGGTTGTTTTTCCCGATTTGCGCCTTGTGCATGGAAAATAAAAAGGGAAAATGAAAATCCACCCGTGTGGCTGTGGCTTCGGCTATGGCTGCGATTACGTTACGTTTTGTTTTAATGCCATTTTTAGTTTTTCATCCATATGGTCAGAAGGAACGCAAAAGGAGCTTGGCCAGCTGGACGAGAAGCTTATCGCTTGCTGGCCACTGGCCAGGGTTGCCAACCAAGCTTCTTGGCTGCTTGTTGCGTTCGTTCCGCATTTATCGCAGCCTACACACACACACACACACACACTTAAACACACACACACACACACATGGCTGAGTACTCCCGTGGGCATACAACTAAATCTCAGTATCTGTATCTAATGTGGGGACAACTCAGTGTGGCCATGGCCATCGAGCATATTGT
This sequence comes from Drosophila niveifrons, assembly GCA_035046325.1. Classification (NCBI taxonomy): domain Eukaryota; kingdom Metazoa; phylum Arthropoda; class Insecta; order Diptera; family Drosophilidae; genus Drosophila; species Drosophila niveifrons. The sequence continues at coordinate 9,210,084 of JAWNOC010000046.1, read as the reverse complement.
ACTATCTACAAGTAGTCAATGTTGCTGCTGTTGTTGCTGCCACTGCCGAAAAGCGATAGCCAAATTGCAGTTGAAATGTTTTTATCGATTAAACAGCTGCGTTTCGCATTTGTTTGCAGAGAAGGGGAGTGTTAAGCTATGAATTCAACTATGTTTTCAACTATGAATTCAGCTTTGATTTCAGCATTCGATTTGGTTTCGTATAAAGTTGGTTCGGTGACTGGCAAATGAGTCTAATCAGTAGCGAGCAATAATATTGCGGTATGTGAAACCATTCAGATTTAAGTTGAATATGAGAATTATGGGCAATTGAATTGCAGATATTTCAAAGTCATTAATATTATAGGTGCAAAGTTTAGACAGCTATAAATGAAAGTTCGCATAATATTTCTTGCTTAACTTAATAATTAATCTTTTTTAATATTGAAATTTTATAAATCCATTTAAAAATAATAGTTCTTTGTATATCTGAGATTTATTTTATATTTTTCGATTAACTTAACAATTATTTTTTTTTAATATTTGAGTTCTTTTTATTGATATTTTATAAACTCATTCAAAATAATCATTAAAAAATAATAGTTCTTATTATATCTGAGATTTGTACTAATATTGAATTATTTAAATATGTTGTATCATTATTCCTTAGCTGATTATAGCTATTTTCGAATTACAGTTCTTATAATATATAAAATATTCAGTATTATTTTGTTAATCGAAAATCTTACAAATTTTATTATCTTCCAAGACTTTTGTCATAGATTTATTTTCATTTTAAATACAATTTTCTTACAGAGTGAAGAACAATACAATCTTTATGTTGTTAGAGAAATTGTTTTCAAGAATAGTTGAGTACATTTCAAATACAGATAGATTACAAATGTGTGAATGATTACGCTAGAAAAAGTATTAAAACATTAATTTCAAAGTTATTAAAAATTACACAAATTGTTCATATTATTTTAGAGTTATTTTATCGCCAATGTTCGCACTCACTTTTCACACACTATTTTCCAACTTTGTTCAACATTATTATCACGTTTATACATGCGCTATTAAATGCCTTTTTAATTATGCAATCATAATGATAACTGCACTTGGCGCATTGCATTTAAATGACAATTTAATTTGGTTTAATTAATTAATGTGTGGCTGCAGTTTTTGGGCAAATATTATAATGTGTAGATGATATGCAGTTGTACATAGTTCTCGGCCATTTGTAATAATTAAACTAAACAGCGACAGGGGCAGGCGTGGGGTGGTGTCAAGGGATGGATGGAGAGGGAGAGGCCGAGGTGAGTGAAATTTTTTTTAATTAGCAGCGAATGCCAACGGCAACCGTTGCCAGGCGTCGCTTTGCGGCATTGTGGCATTGTTGCAACACGTGCACAGTCCAAAAAATCCTAAACGAGGCGTGGCCCGAGGACGATGGCGCCTGCCTCCCCTACCCCACCTCCCCCTACTCCCTTTAGGCTAAAGCCTGTTTGGTGAAATCCCCAATGGGACGCGTGTATTTCGGCTTCAGCTTTTCATGCTGCTGCTTCTGTTCTGTGAATTAACCGCGTGCGCGGCGAAACAGCGAAAACTACTTTGGCAAGGTGTCAGCTGCGCATTAGGCACAGCTCTTCGTCCCTCCCTCCCCTCACCTCTCCACCCGGTGCTGTTGATGCGAATTCCCTGATTCCCGACGCCTGTTAATGGGCGTGTTTGGGCCACAGGGCGGCGACATTCACAACGCTGGCTGGCTGGCAGCTCGTCATGTTGCCAACTAATTTCATGAAAGTTGACATAGAAGCACATGTGAAATCAGGCAGACCTGAGCGTACGCCAGCGGGGGGAGAAGAGAGGGGAAGGCTCTTTTTCTGAAGGGGGCGGGTGGCCACAACAATGCCCAATGGAATTGTTTCATTTGTTGTTGTGTTCGTTTTGTCGTGTTCTGTGTTGTGTTGTATGCTATGTTGTTTGTGCTGTTTTTGTGGCGTTGACTAAATTAACATTGACGTGTGCGTTGTTGTTGCCACTGCCACTGCAAGTTGCCACATGTGGCATTTCGGTGCTAGGTTTTCCTTTTTTTGTGTGTGTTGGCTTTTGCCACAAAGCCAACCAAATGAAATATTCACACATTTTCCATTTTATATTTTGACTTGTAGTTGTCGCTCCATTTCAAACCTAACTCCTCATTCCCCGCCCACTTCCTCCCCTCCTTGTGTTGAAGTTTTACGGCCGTTTGCATATGAATTTAGCATTTTGTGTGTGCTTTTTGTGGGCAACACATATATAATTATCATATCATGCAGCACAAAACTCTCTGCTGGCGGTAAGAGAATCAGTCTCCGGAGAGCAATGAGTACGTCCTCTAAAAGGGATTTGGGGCCAGGTCGAGGCTCTGCCACATTAGCATAGATAGAAGTGAGTGACTGGCTTCGTTAAATATAAAGAAGAGACATTCTCTAGTATGTGCTAAGCTAATACGACCATTATGCGTGAAGATAAGATAAGACAAAGAGCACCATGCTAGTTAGTTAGTCAGATGCTAATTGTTAATTAGCTAAAATTCTGTTTTGCACTTATGAAAGTCTTCAAATAATAAAAAGTAATAGCAGAGATGTTATTCCCATTGTTATTGCTACTCAGTAAACATTATTTCAGTATTAAAATTCTTGTGTATAGAAACAAAATATTGCAGTTCAATTGATATGTATTCGAACTTTGGAAATTTCTATTAACAAATTTTAAATATTTACATAGAAAAGTACAGCTAACAATAAAGTTGTTAAATATCTAAATATTGGGCTCAAATTGTGATTCTTTTTTCCTAAACTTTAGATAAGTTCACTTGAAAGAATTCTTAAAAACCTATAAATGATTTAACTATACTTCTCAACTTCAATTAACTTCGCTTGATCTTCTCTAAATTATATGCTTAAGCTATGAAACTATTTTCTTTAACTCCAAACTAGCTTAAATTCAAAAGTTTTCTTTACGAATTATAAAATATGCACATTAATAGCAGTTCTTAATATCTTAGCATCAAATTATTAAACTTCTCATTTAAACTTCAGCCAGTTTCATTTCAACTTTTCTAAATCATATGCTTCCAGCAAGTTCACTTTTATTTTTTTATAAATCTCTTGCTTGAATCCCAACTAACTTCTTTATAAATTGCTAGCAATTAAACAAAATTCCACAATACATTCAACAGGTTTCAGCTTAAGTATCAAAATTTTCTTTTTAGGCGTGAATTCAATTGGCGCCAGAGCAATTTGAAAATTTCGTTTGTGGGTCAATGCAGCAGAAATCAATTAAAAACTAGTTTAGCCGCAGTGCCAACGAAATGCACAGATACACACATAAAGAGATACAGATACAGATACGCGTATAGGCATAAAGATACATTTATGAAGTGTGCAGTTAAATTGCATTTGAGTTCGCTATGATGTCTTTATTCTTTCACACAATTCACTTAATACAAAACGCATCATGATGCTAAAGATGCAGCTACAGATACATTTGGATGTAGTTTGAAGATACTTTAGCTGCAACTGATTTCTCAGTCAAGTTCAGTTTGCAATTTGTTTTTTTTTGGCGCGCATTTGATTTGCATTGTTGTTGGTGTTGCCGCTGTTGCTGTTGCTGTTGCAAGTGTGGCAAGTGTTGCTGGTCTTGCTCCCGAGGCATTTCACGCTGCGCTGCATTTTCTTTTTGTCGTTTGGCAGCCGACGGCGCCGACAACGAGACGGAGACGAAGGCGAAGAGATGGGAGACGGAGCCAACGAGCCATTGCTAGACGGAAAGACAAACTGACAGCGAGTCGGACAGACAGACAGACAGACAGAGAGACAGGCGGGGATAAGTGCCGCAGAGTGAGGGGGAGGAAGCGCGCAGACAAAAGCCAAGTCAACTCAAGTCGTGTCACGGAAAAGAATAGAACGGGAAGAAGGGGGGAAGAAGAGCAACTGCGACTGGGGCGGTCGCGTTTTCCATTTCGTTGAAGTGGAAAATATTTTGTAAATATTTTCATGTGTTTTTTTTTTCTTTTTTTTTTTTGGGTTGTTCTTTCTTTCCTTTTGCTTTTCTTTGATTTTCCGTTGTGTGTTTGCGCTTTGCTGCCTCCGCAGTTGTTATTTCTGTAAAGCTGTGAGTTTATTTTCTCTACAGTTCCCCCACCTTTGGAGTCTTCCCCATTGCCATGCCCACACACACACACACACATAAAGATACGCCGCCCCCTCGTGAGCTTGTTGTGTTTTGTATTTTTACAAATATTTTGTGTAATCTTTAAAGCAGACAATGATGACAGCGACGACGATGGCGGCATTTTGTGTCACATCCTGAAAAGTATTCTCTCATTTCTGCTGCTGCTGCCAAAGTATTTAAGCACGTGCGTACAGTGGGGCAAAACTGACAGAGTCGCACACATCCCTTTCACCCAAGACTCGTGTCTTAACGCTGAAATGAACTCATATTTCGCGACAGCGTTGTTAGTCACCAATTCACTGTGTGCTCGCAACATTCAGCATTCAGTATTCAGTATTCAGAGTTTAGCCACGGGTCCCAAAGTCACTGAGCCTGTCATGACATTCACTGGCTCTGTCTCCAGCTCCAGCTCCAGTTTCCAGCTTCAGCTTCTAGCGCTGGGCGATTCTTTCTCTGTTTTTGTTTTAGCATTTTTGCAACTTGGCTTTGCTCATATTCTGAATAAACCGACACTGGCAAAGAAGCAAAACGAAAGAAACAAAAAAGGCAGCATGGAACACAAAAAAAAAAGAGAAAAAATTGTATATAGAACAAAAGTTTTGCTCATGGCCTGTCGCTGTCAGAGAAGTGTCAGGCGGCAAGTTGAATAGGACAGGGATAGAGAGACAGAGACAGAGACAGGAAGCGAGAGGGGCGCAGAGGCAGGCAGAGTCAGTGAGACATGCGATGGGAAATGGAAATGAAATGGTCGATGAGGCCAAACAAGAGAGAACGAGATGTTGAGCAGGGCGGAGGAATGAGGTGGGGGGAAATCTCAACGATTTGAATAAGTAAATAAGCATCTATATGGAGCAGCGACATTTTGTGGAAGTGGCAGCAAAGGCAAAAGCAACGCAGAGGCAGAGGCAAGCACATGGCTGCAGATGACGATGACATTGTTAATAGGGCTAAAGATGGACATGAAAGTTGTGTGAATTATAAAATACCCTGCAGACACACCGAGGGAGAAAAGTTGACGCGCTGCTTTTAAAGTGTGAAAAAAAAAATATTAAAATGCAATAAAAACAATTGAGAGAGGATTTCCTATTCAAACAGAGGAGGTTAAACCACTTTATTTAAATTGCATTTAAATCATCGTGTAGTTTAAATATTATACGAATAAGTTAAATTAAAAATGAATTTATTAGAGTTAAATATTGGAAGTTTATTTTATTTATCCATTAGATAAATGAAAACTACACAGAAAGAATAAAATTGGTAAAATCAAAAATGAATTATTGAATCACGATTGTTTGAATGGCAGAATTAAACAATGAAGGTTTATTCTTAAATTAAGATCGCAAATCTACAAAATAAACCCAAGATTGTCCAATCGGGACTTTCGAGATTATAATCTTGTTTCTAAATTTGTTTTTTCTAAGATCGATAAAATCTTAAATCAAGAAAATCTTAAATATTTTTGCGCTGCCTATATTAATTTTTATACACAAGATATCACAATTCAAACACAAACTAAAAATAGCAAATCACGTCTAGAGTTACAAGAAGTTTTCCTATCAATCAGCTAAATTAATATATGTTAAATAGTTTCCTTATTTACTTATCTTATTTTCTATATAGGTTATAAAATAATACAATAAACTAAAAATAGAACCGAAACAACGGAAGTAGCACAAATTACTTTCAATCAGCACAATTAATGCTACTCAAAAGCTTCCCATGAGCTGCTCAATTTTATTTTATATATTTGATTGATCTACTTTTTGAGGGCAATTAAATTGAAAGACGCGCACCATAAACTACAGATTCTTCGATAATGAATTAATTGCTGTGTGTGTAAAGTTCATGAAACCAAATGACTTTTGACTGCAGCATAACGTGTTTGACTTGAAGTCGAATGAAGTCTATGTTAGTCAAAGTTCCACACGCTGGCGATAATCGCAGTCACTGGCTGACAATTAGGCAAGCGAATGAAAATGAAAATGACAAACGTGTCCACTTAGTTAGGCCCTAAAAAGACATTTGCCGCCATCACGTAGACAAGGTTAATTACTCTATTTTGGTGAACGTTTCTGTCCGAAATTTCACGGGTCGAAGTCGCAGTCGAAGTCGAAGTCGAAGTCAGTATCTCAGGTATTCTCTGAGCACCTGCAGGTCATCCAGAGTTCGAGGCCTTGACTTCACTGTGTCTTACGCAATTCTCTTTTGTCTCTTTTGTTTGGGCATGAAACTATGTAGAATTGCATATCTTTGGTTTGATTCTTATGCAATGCCAACTTTCACCTTATATCCCGCTGATTCTCTCTGGGGAGTCCTAGGCAGGTTTCTAACGGTGTCCGCTTTGCTATCGCTGTTCACAGTTTGTTTAGTCCAATTTCAACTGGCGATTCTTAAAGGTGAAACGGACTTAAAGGAAGCTAACAATGATTTGTAGAGCAGTTTTTATATTATAGTTTGCATGTACCAAGAGTCCTCAAATTGTAAATAATATTTCTATACTTTTTCTTCAAAATTTTCATTACTATTATATTTAACTATAACAAAATTTCAACATGTTCAACGCCTAAAAAAAAGTCAGTAAACATAAAGCGAAAGTTGAAAATTCTTTTCGCATGTTATTTTTTTCTCTATGGTTTCAACTTTAACCTTTTTGCACAATGCGTGTGTCTAACAAAAAAAATTTCTTCAGCTTGGCGAATTTCAACATGATTTCAGAGCTCATTAATTGCAACCATTAAAAATGTGCTTTTGCGACAAGAAAACAAGAAAAGCGAACACAAAAAAAAAACTTAAATTATCTTCACTTTCATTTGCGCAATAAAATGAAATTTAATTAACACTTAAAAGTTGCTCGACGCAACGAACGAAAAAAAAAACTTGCAAATTGTTGACAACATTTAAAGTAAAGTTTCTTTGTCGTCTTGGACACGATGGTCAACGGTGGACACTGTGGACACTTTGTGGTTCGGTGGTGCACACGAAATTATAATTTTCACACGCAATCGCGCAACTGACTTGAAAATTGTGGAGGCAACCAGTAAGCGGAGCGTTTGGGGGCAAGCACTTTGGAATGGTTGCAGCGAACGCACTTAACAATTCAATTGCGGAACAATAATGCAAGAAAGTGGCTGAAAAAGGGGAGGGAATGGAGGAGTAAAGGGGTACTTCAAGTTGCGCTCTCATTAAAAACAAAGAAAGAAAAGAAAAAGCAGCAGCAAACAAGAGAAACACAGACGACAAGCGATTGCATTTGCACTTAATAAGGGCTGCAACAAAACGTCGATAAAGTCTGCAACAGATCTGCTTTACCCTCCGCTCCTTCCTCTCTCTCTCTTGCCACCTTCTAGTGGCGTGCGTGAGTTGCAGCTGCGTGCGTGAGTGCGTGTTTCACAGGCAGACAAACAGACAGACAGAGTCTCTGATTCCGACTCCATCTCCGACTCCAACTGCGTCTGTGTCCGTGTCTGGCAATGCGCATGCGTGCATTAAGTTTACGCATTGCGCCTTGTAATGAAGGCATTGCTCATTACAACACTGATGGAGGACAGTGCAACAGCAACATCAACAACAAGAAAGAACCAGTGCGTTGGCCATGTTGTTGCCAATCAATTTCCAATAGGCAACGGCGCATTTTTGCCTGCCAATCACATACAACAACAGCAACTTGATCTTGCCCCTGGCGCGTTATCACAACGGGGCAATGGGGCCCAAAAAGATTGATCGATCGCATCGATCGAGGCAACCAACGATCTGATGCGATGCGATGGACAAGTGCCATGTTGCGATGCATGATTCGATATGATCACAAAATGAAATTTATGTATTGTGTTGTGTTGTCGCTGTGTCGATTGTCAACTCTTTAGGCATAATTACAGCAAACGGCTGATCGATGGATCGCTGCCCCTGTGGCACAATCATTACGATCATCATCATCATCATCATCATTATTGAGATCATTAGCAATGCAGTGCACTTTTAATTGCACGCACTCACATATTATTGTTCGGCCAAAGTTGGCCAAAGTTGGAGTCATGTCAATTGTCCTGGGAATACCGCTGATGCAGAGTCTCTGCCGGCGCAAATGTGTCAATTAGATTTATTATCAGTCTCTCCCGCTCTCTTTCTCTCTTTCTTGGGTTGCAGGTGCTGCACACTGTGCCATGTCCATTAGTGAATGCTAAATAGCACCAATTAAATGTAAGAAATGCGTCTCTTGTTTGCCTCTAAATTTAGCCAAGTGCACAACTTCCTCAAGCCTGCTCTTTCTCTGGCTCCTTCTCTCACTCCTTCTCTGTCTGTTTGCGCCCCTCAATGCTGTCAATAGCCAATTTCCAATTCAAATGCAAAACTTTATTTATGAACCGGCAATCGTCAAGCGGCTGACATTTTTATTATCAGCAGCGAAGAGCGCGCGCGCCCAAAAACAACAAAAAAAAAAAACATAAAATATAAAACGAGAACTGAACAGAGTCGTGCCAGCTGTTGTTGGCCACGTTAACTGACTGGCAGACGTTTCCCTTTGCTGCTGCTCTGCACCTTCATTGATAGCCAGACTAGCCAAGCGTTGCCGTTTGGGCCGCGTTGACAAGCTCAATTTCCAATCGCAATAAAACGCAGCACTCGAAAAAAGATAAATGTGAGAAAAATGCAGGCCTCGCTGAGTTCAGTTTCCCTCTGCCTCTGCCTCTACTTCTTCCTCTTCTTGCCTCTTACGTTATTCGTCTTTATGCAACACCGTCGCTAAATCGCGTGGGCTTATCCTCAGCACCAGGCCAAGAGACCATCAGACTACACACACACACAGCACACAGAATACAGTCAAGAGCGAGTCCAGCAGGAGAAGAAGAACCTGCGTTTGCTCGACCGCTTCAAGTGCTGAAATTTATAGTGGTAATAAAATTTTATTTGCTCCTTTAGTTGATGGCACAATAAACTCTTGTGGCATTCGCCCTGAGCACGTGCTTCAACTTGCCCAGCTTATTTATTTCATGTTCTCTCTCTCAGTTTTTGTTCTCCCTTCTGTTTTTTGTTTTTTTATTTTATTTTATGTCTTTCATTTAACTACTGCTTACTATGTTACATGTTGTCTCCGGCGTTTTTTTTTTTTTTGGTAATATTACAAGGTCATTTGTTTAGCGGTTTGTAAGAGTTAAAACGGGCATTATCATAAACATAAATATCTGTTAATTTGAGTGAAGACGTTTTCAGATATTGACTAGCTTACTGTGTCATTCTTGAAAAGGTTTTTCTGATTAATTAACTAATACCAACAAAAAGTTAAAATGGTTAGTTGAATCCAGACTGATGAATTTCATTCTTGAAAATATTTATCTGATTTATAATGAATGCCAACAAATAATATATTTTATTTTAGTTTTTTTTTAAATTAGTTAATCTATATCTACGATAGTTGTAATATAAATATTTAGACTTGCTTTAAGAGATTGTAATCAATCTAAATATTCCTTTTTTTAATTTAATGCTGTCTTTTTATTTATTAACTACAAAAAACGTTACTCATTTATTATGCAATTTTAATTAGTAACATCTTTTTGTACACTTCCAGAATTTCTAGTTTTTTTTCGTTATAATCCGCATGTAGGAAAGTTGAGTTTCACAGACACTCTGTCTTGGCTTAGTCAGCCCAATTAGTTATTATTTAAATAAAATGCAAAACATTAATTTAGGCAGCCGAGCAGAACGTTTTCAACTCCGTTTGTTCTCTTCGCTTTCCCATTCACCCCTCCCTCTCTCTTGCTATCTGAACTAAGAGATAACTCGCGTTAACTACCTTTTGTAAGTTTACCGTTGCCTTGGCTCTCAGAAGATGCCGACAACAGCAACAACGATAACAACAACAACAACAACGAACGGTTGATGGGCGACGCCTTCGCATGGCCGCTATGCAAAACTATGAGATAGAAGAAGCAGAGCAGCGTCGACACCGACGCAATCGTAAATCAAAATGGCTGCAGTTGATGCCTGAAGAATGAAATCATTCATTTTCATTTTCGTTTTCGTTGCCATTCCATCACCACACAGCGCATGCGTGTGAGTGAAACGTATCTCAGCTTATGTATGTGTGTGTGTGTAAGTGTGTTGATGTGTGTACTGATTAACTGCATTGCTGAGCTCTTCTTACTGCTGCTGCTGCTGCTGCTGTTTGTCGCCTTTGATGGATTGGCTGCCATTTCCATAGTGCTCTCATTGCAGTTGCTTTTGTTCCTGTTGTTGTTGTTGTTGCTGCTAGTACTGCTGTATGCGCAGCTCTCAAATTAGCTGTCGACGTTGAGTGCGGGGGCGAAGGCGGGCAAACGTCGTTGTCGTTGACGACTTAAACAGGTAACGGGACTGCCCATATGCCATGCGCATTCCCATACATCTGTGTGCGTGCGTGTGTGTGAAAGTGGGCTGGGCTTGAAACTATGGTTGCTGTCTTGGCTAATTGCACGAGCAATTGCACCGTGGACTGAAACTTATGAGAATGCATGCAATTATTGCACACACCAAGCATTAAATGCACTTAAAAAATTAATAATTTGTAATTAACAATATAAAAATTTTTTATAACACCTTTATAAAATTGATAAGGTATTACTTAATATTTAATCATGTATTAGATAATATTATTTAGAAATCGGTAGTAAATCAATTTACCGAATTCTAGTTTATTTAGTAACTACAAATATTTAATTGAAATTTTATTGCAAAATTTTCTAAATTCAATAACTAAAAGCTGTTAGCCAACCAATGTTTCGACTATTGTTTTCCTCGCCAAGTGTCAAGTAGTTTCACAATTAGCTGCCAGAGGTCGCTGCGTGCTACTCAAAGCGAAAGCGACATCTGTCAAAACTGATATGAGATGTTTCACAACGCCACCGCTAGAGGGCTCAGTGCACGCAAGCCTAAAAGTATGCAATATTAAAAGCATGACTTCAAAGGCATCAAAATACATAGCCTAAGAAAAAGGTGCACAAAATCAACAAATCAAATTCAAATAAGAAATGCCAAACAATAACTTAAGTTTTTTTTTTATAAGTAAAACGTGCTCATAATTGAACTTAATGCTGTCAAAATTCAATTAAAGCTTAGTGTATGATATTTCTTTGGGTGCCAAATCTTTTATTGCAAATCAAATTTTAGCATTTGTTCGCTTGAATAAATCACATCAGACAAACATAAATCATAAAGTAAACACACACACTCACACCCGCTTGTAGCCGCAACAATAAGTGGCATGGCATAGCAACAACAACAACAACAATAAGGGGAACAACAGCACAAAACACACATCAGACATTATTATCATCTCGCTTGTGCTTGAGTGAGTTTCTTTACCATCCCCGCCCCCGCTCCCTCCACGGCTGCGTGCAAGGTCCAACCGCCATGGCCAAGGCTGCTGTCTCGTCTGCAATTCCGCCTGTCCTCCCAGCCCCCTCCCCCGTGTTAGCTGCCCACTCCAGCACATGTCTGATAACCACCTACATATCGTATACTCGTTTTATGGCCATCTCTCTATAGGCAGAGCGAGCCACCGATTTTACCCGCATCCGTTTTGGAGTTGAACGGGAGGTTTGGGGAGTTTTGGCCTTTTCGTCCGACGCAGCTTCCTTCCGCCTGGCATTGTCCTTTCGCGCCGAGCATCAGCGGGAAATGTGTAATTGAAAGGGAAGCTTTGGCAACGGCGGCATTGGCGGCACAAGAAATTATTTCGTTAACAAAAGCGAAATACCCGAGAATGCCTCACACACACACACACAGACACACACATACAGACAATACAAATACATGCAACGGCGAATGCCAATGGGGAAAAGTCGAGGGAAAAAGGCGGAAAAATATGCAAGCAGTGCTTGTCGCTGAAATATTTTAAAGTTTCAAATTTTCTCTCTCTCTCTCTCTCTCTCTCTCTTTTTGCCATTCTGCAAAGTTGCAAAAGTTTCATTTCCGACAACAAGTTACCGTTAGTTAGTTTTTCGGCAGGGTTGTCACCACCAACACAGCACAAACACCGAGAAAGAGACAGAGATAGAGGAAGAGAATGAGAGATGCTTGCATACTATATGCATGGCATGTAACGTGTGTCTCTGTCTGTCTCAGTGTCTCTTCTGTATGTGTGTGTGTGTGTTGGTGCCTGTCTCTGTCTGTCTACATTGTTCGAGTTTTGATTTATGAGGTCAGAGACTCGTGATAATGAGCCAGGAAATTAAATCACTTTGACCGGAAGGATGTCAGGTCAAAAGGGGATAACACAATTGATTTCATATTCATAAATTCAACGAATGTTGTCAGCATGTCAGCCAACCAATGAATGACATTTCTGTTACGCTGCAAAGCACAATCAAATGCTATGTATTCCGGAAATATCACAAAGAAAATATTTTTATATTAATTCTGGAATACAAAAAAGTATCACAGGTTTTATTAATATGTTTTGTATTCGAAAGCTTTGAAAAACATTTTTAGTTTTTATTTTTACAATTTTTATAAATTAAATTTTAATTGAATAAGGATATATTACTTAAGAACTACGCTCTTTAAAATTCGTTGCCTTCTCATCTCTGGTTCTCCAATATGATTTTCGATAGTTTTGGGAAATTGTCAAGGCGTAGCATAAATAATTTATCAGCGAAATTCATGCCACAGATCGTTGCAGCACATGTTGCTATGTCAACACAAAGCACATGTTGTCTTTGACTTTTGTGTCGCATTTTCAAACGCAACTTCAAAGCGAAAAGAACAACAAATCAAAACGAGAAACTGTTAACTAATAATACAAAATTTGCATTTATTTATTTGCAGAGTTTCAAAATCAAAATTGAAAAATACCAACTAGAGGTTAAGGCTACTTAAGGATCATAAGGAACAACTGCAACTGCGAAAGCAACGGATTTTCTACCAAAACGGAGGAACAGCAAAAACAAAAAAATAAAACTAATTTTATACCTCACACACACACACACAACAAACTCCCCAAACACAAACACACACACTAAATTTAAGGCGCAACTGTACATTGTACTTAAGTGTTCAAAGGATATTTAGGTGAGTGATGCAATAAATAATTCATAAATAAATACTTAATTAATGTGATAGTTTACTTTTGTATATAGGAGAAAGTAGCTAAAAGCACACAGAGTCGAGTCACAGTCACTAGCAACTAAGTCACTACGTTCACTATCAGAGTTACAGTTACAGTCAAGGGAAAAAGGGAAGATAACAAACGGATAACAAAATGACGATGAGTACAAATAACTGCGAAAGCATGACGTCATATTTCACCAACTCGTATATGGGAGCGGATATGCACCATGGCCACTATCCGGGCAACGGCGTCACCGATCTCGATGCACAGCAGATGCATCACTACAGCCAGAATCCAAATCAGCAGGGCAATATGCCCTACCCGCGCTTCCCGCCCTACGATCGCATGCCCTACTACAATGGCCAGGGCATGGATCAGCAGCAGCAGCAGCACCAAGGCTATTCACGTCCCGATAGTCCTTCCAGTCAGGTGGGCGGTGTGATGCCCCAGGCGCAGACAAACGGACAACTGGTGTCAGTTGCCCAACAGCAGCAGCAGCAACAACAACAATCCCAGCAGCAACAGTCACAACAACAGCAGCAGCAGCAGCAACAGGCGGCGCAGCAGCAACATCAACAGCAGCAGCAACAACATCCTCAGGTGACGCAACAACAGGTGACACATCCGCAACAGCAGCAGCAGCAACAACAACAGCAGCCCGTCGTCTATGCCAGTTGCAAGCTCCAGGCGGCAGTCGGTGGCCTCGGTCTGGTGCAAGAAGGCGGCTCACCGCCGCTGGTGGATCAAATGGGTGGACATCATATGAATGCACAAATGTCGCTGCCCCATCACATGGGACATCCGCAGGCGCAGGTAAGCTTGAACTTCTATTCCCCCCACCTCTCTTACTAATAAAATGGTTGCAAGCTTTGAGCCCCGCAAATAACATTCTAAAATCGCTTCATTCTTCCATCTTTCTCCCTACCAAACAATGCAGTTGGGTTACACTGACGTTGGCGTTCCCGATGTAACAGAGGTAAGCACGAAGTTCGGCACGAAATCCTCCTGCTTATTATTTCTTCGTTGCGTTTGGTGTTGGTTAAAATTGGAAAGTTCTCAATACTTATTCGGGCAACTCTTCGTTTTTTTAGGTGCATCAGAACCATCACAACATGGGCATGTATGGACAACAGCAGACGGGTGTGCCGCCCGTGGTGGTGTCACCACCGCAGGGCATGATGCATCCGGGTGCCGGGCAAGGACCGCCGCAGATGCATCAGGGACATCCGGGACAACATACGCCGCCATCCCAAAATCCGAGTTCGCAATCTTCAGGGATGCCGTCACCACTGTATCCCTGGATGCGAAGTCAGTTTGGTAAGTGTCAAGGAAAGTGATCGACAATTCCACGAAACGTATTAAGTGGAATTTTTCTTCTTCTTATAGTAGTGGGTTGCTGTAGTTAGAACGTTGAACGTAGTCTTAAACTAGTCGTAGTCTTGCATACCAACAACAACAAAAAAAAACAAGAACACAAATAAGAAAAACAACAACAATGCAATTTACCAAAATTTTTTATTGGATGACTGACAAAATCTAATTTACATTTTTTAAATTCTTTTAATCGAACGAAAATATTTATCGACTTCCCCTTAGCATTGATCTTTTCGTTAAAACTGGTTTGAACTGCTTGTAAACTACATCAGTGTTCAACTGCTTTGTGAAGCAGCACATTATACACTGCTTGACTTTTCGTTTAGTTGCACTGCTTGCGCTTGTAAAGCGCGCAATTCAAAGGAATTGCTGGTTGCACTGAAATTAAACAAGTTTTAGATAACTAAAAACGGAAAAAAATGTTATACATATAAATATATTAAAAAAAAAAAAACATATAAATATATATATTACAAAAATACAATTAAATTGAAATAGAATATTGAATAGAATATTATGAATATTATTGAGTTGAGTGACATCTCAATCCAAAGTAATTTAGAACATTGGAAATCTTTAATTTAATCAAAACAAATGCTTAAATCAATTTCTATCATTGCAAATACTTGCCATTGCAAAATTGACTATTTCGGCAGCATGCGAAACATTTGCTGACCTTGACACGTCCGAGTAATTTCACTTTATTGCCTTGGCCAATCGGTCACATTAGTCGTAATCCATCTGCAATGAGGACAAAAACACCGGTTCGACGCATACCTGACATTTCAGCCAAATTTGCAAATTTCCCAAAACGAAATCGATGAATAGACAACGGAAATAGAAAGGCTGCGACAAGATGTCACGCAGTGTGAAAGAGGTCGAAAGAGGTGCCCAGTAGAGGGTCGAGTCACAGAAGGCGGTCTCGCAAATAATTCAAATTGACAATAGTTGTGTGTGTGTGTTGTGTTCGAAAATGAAAGGAAAATCGGAGCGTAACTAATTCTCTGGATTTGAGACAGGATCGCTTGAGACAGCAGACAAGAGTCAAGCGGTCAGCAGGATGCGTGTGAGTTGCATAAGTGGAATTTGAATTTGGTTTTCTTCCACATAGAAATCACTTTCGTTTTTCGCATGCGGCACTGAAAGTGAAGCCAGCATACGCAGTTTCCCTTTAAGCTGCCTCATTACCAAATGGCCTGCTCAATGTTTAGCCCACAACGAGGCACAGTCTTAGCAGTCTGGGCTTTTTTTCTTTCCCTACTTCTACAGCTACTTTTGCCTGCTGCTTTTCTTCTACGTTTTGTGCTGTTCTTTTTTTTTTTTGTATTTTTTTGCCAACGCCAGATTGAGATGTAAAGCAGAATTGATGAGCGCCATTAGTTACACGTTATGTGCAATGGATGCCATCAATTTATTAATCTCCAGAACACGCCGCGGCTGCTCCACTCCACTCCATTCATGGGCCCGACCTGGCCGGACTTGAAGCTGGCCAAAGCCCAACCACTGTGTCGCATCGTCTTAATCCCGCAGCTTCGGCTTCGACTCCTGCGCCTACAAAAACACAAAAAAAAAAAAGAATCTCGCTGCGGTGACACGAAGTTCTTTTTTTGTATTTTTTGCATTAAAGAAATGAAGGAGCGACAACAACAGAGCCAAGATCTGAGACCCCAGAGAGTCGAGACTCAGAGTCGAGAGTCGGAGTCAGAGTCGAACTCTGGCGTCTCCCGCGGAGGGTGCGGCCATAGATTCGGACTTCGAGTGACTCTGTTGGTCTGTAAGTCTGTGGCACAACATGATCTCGAGCTTAAGTTACCATGATTAAATGCATACGAGTTTATTTCTGCTTAGGTTTTGCATTTAACATTTTTTTGTGTTGCTTTTGCTTTTGCCTTTGCCTCTTGTTGTGCAACCAATAAAAATAGCTGACACAGTGGGTCGAAAATTAAAAATTACTTAACTGCGACCAACAATTGACAACTTAATCGAATTTTGTTATTAGAAAAATCAGCACGAAGTGTTAAACTATTCGCTTGCAATAATTAAGCAATCTAGTGATTTAAATTGATCGATTTGCGATTGCAAATAATAACTTATCGCCAGCTAGCAAACACGAAATGGGATGGTGAATAAAGGTTTATATGGGTGTTACAACTCTGATTATTTCTGATCTACTCTCTGCGCTCTTCCATTGCAATTTCAATTTGCAGCTCTTACATGAAAATTGCGACTACTTAGGCAAATCTATAATTTTGAGTTCGCCACTCTCTATAATATGCTCTCACACAACTCTTGATGTATCTGCAAGATATCTTCTCGGAGGCAATAACAAATTTCCTTAGTCGCCTCCACTGTGGATTGCTTTGTAACTACTTAACGCCTCGTCATATTTCACGCGGGCATTAGGCAAATGACTAAAGAGTGCCGATCGTGACTGGCGTCCTGTGGCAAGGGGCTGGCGCATTGTCGCCGCCACAAAGCGCACTTTCAATTAAGTTGTTACTCATGAGCAGCACGAACAAAAAAATGGGAGAGAAAAAAAGCAAAGCTAAAAAAGACATAATAACATGCAGCCAGATAGGGCGGGCAGCCCAATGCCAAGCCCAAGTTCAAGTCCAAGACCAAGTCCAAGTGCAGAGCGCTCCTTGTGGCAAGAGTTGCCTATGGCAGTCGCCTTCTAGTGTTGGCTCTGTGTGTTAATGTTGTTTTGATGCTGTATTGGTGTTGGCAAAGTTTTCAGTTTGGTTTTTGATAATTTGCTCATAAGCAGCAAAAACTTGCGAGCCCCTGGCTGCCATTTACCTCCTTCCTTCTCTTTATTCCCATTCCCATTCTCATCGTCATCCTTTATCCTGTTGCCTCCTCTGCCTTTGTCGCTCGGCGTTGGGTCATAAATTTTAGCGACAGTCAACAAATTCTTGCAACAAGTGTCTGCCGCTGCTGCTGCCGCTGCTCTTGGCCAGCATCCTTTAGTTAGTCTATCGCTACATATGCAGACTAGAGTGAAAGAGTTTTATTTTCTGACCTTGTTGCGCCTCGATGTTTATCTAAAAGTGGGTAAATTTCCACAGCCCAAGTATTTCCGTGTTTGAGGTTATTTTTTTAACCATAAATGAAAGTAAAGTCGCTAAATAAGAGCTAAACAAGCTGTCAAGTAAATGTTTTTGATGTGTGTGAATAAATGCGTTAGTATTAGTTCAAGTTTGATATAAAAGCTTACAATACACAGTGTTTCATATGGGCAAAGCTTTAAGCTTTTAAGCTGACGTGTCCGTGTGACGTGTATGTGAAATTAAGTTATTGAAATACAAACTTGAATTTAAATTGTAGTTAGAAATACCCAATTTATATTTTCGCACTGCAAAGCTTTCCAATTCGCAACTCATCATCATTTATTGCTTGAATAAATTGCAATTGAATCAACGATAACTGCCCATCTACTTATCGCATATTTATGCAGTAAAAACTACAACAAACTCCACTCAAATCGAAATGAATTTTATTGTGTATAGCGCATCTCTTCTCGCTCGTTTGAGGCGTGTTCGTGTGGCAAACAACTTTTCAATTCTTTCGAGTATGAAAAGTGCACTTCATTGTGCGCATTATGTGCGACAGCTTCCCAAAATCCCATCCTCCACCTCCGCTCAACCTTAAATACAACCCCGCGTCATTCAGTGTCAGAGGGCGCAACACAATGGAAAAAAGAACTTCTCTCTCTCGCAGCCAAAAAGTTGCACATTGAACGTTGTCTGGGTGCAAAAGTTTTTTACTCCATGGCTTGGCTCCGCCGTAAAACGTTGATCCCCGGCCATCATCCGTTGGCAGCTCGCTGTCCGTTCGTCGTTCGCCGTTCGTCGCTGCCACTTGGCGTTGGCTTTAGCAAACTTTTCACAGCCCTCCACTCTCTTCCTTGCCTCACGGGTTGCGACTTTGTTTGTCTGTTGGCACTGCACTTAATGGCGAGTCCTGCGCTGGAGTTTTGCTAACTTGAGGATTTGCGCACAAACTACTTTTCGATGGCAGCAGCAGCAGCGCTCGAGACGTTTGAGACAACAACTACTTAGGCAGGCGATTGCCATGGCTTAGTTGTGTTTTGCCTCGATGCTCGAAAGATGTGCCAACAGTATCTGCCACCTTCCGTGGCAAGCAATTTAAGCGTGCGGATCAAAAGATAATTTGCCAAATGCGTGAAGATTTTTTTGAAAAGCATCAAACGAAAAAAAAGTAAAGATAGAGAAAAACGGAAACTGAGAAAAGCAAAAACTGAAACCACACACACACACACAGTCTGTGCCACCTCCATCAGAAAACGCTGGCAGCTGCTGGCCAATGTGACACGGGCTGTCAAAATGAAAGCGACAACGACAACTGAGCGTCGAGTGGACAACAACAACAACAAAAACAACAAAAATGACACAGGAACTTTTGGGATTTCCATGTGCGGCCAACAAAAAAAAAAAAAAGTTTAATAAAGCGCAGCAAATGCGAAAAGGAAATTTCGCTTTTATTTTTCTCCGTTGTTTGCCACATCCTCCCTTCCCTTCTGTCACTTTGGTGGCCAGCATAGCTCCGAGAAAAGTCCAAAAAATAATGGCAACAGCTCGCCAAAGGTCCTCCGGGTATTGCCCTAAGGCATCCACAACACAACTTGCCTCAAATTGTGGGTGTAGCAAGAGTATTGTTGTTGTCTTTGTTGTTGCTTTTGCTTCTGCCATTCATTTCGCTCAATCGCTACGCTGTTTTTGGATTTCGCTTCCCATTTCTGTATTTTTTTTTTTTTTGTTGCTGTTTGTTGGTTTTGTTTTTATTTTGGGATTTGGCCAACCTTTTTGACAAATTACGAATATTATTCATGCAGCAATGAAGTGAGGAAGCTCTCTCTCGTGGTTCTGTTTCTGTTCCAACAACTGTCCAGATCCCCAGCTGGATTCCCAATGCCTCGTTTCTTTAATCAAAAGTTTCGCATTACAATACAACATGACCACAAATAGTTTTGGGCAATTGTTGAGAACAAAACATGATTCAAAGTGCAGCAGATTATAATTGGATAATTACACAAATTAATTGACATTTTAATAACTATATCAACAAGGTGTCAGTTAGCTAAAATCTAATCACGTTTTTTTTCTATGCTGATTGATTAGAAAACGAATTGCAAAAAAAGAACATTGATTAGTTATTAGTATGAAATTTGTAGAGTTAAAAAAATGGTATTAGAATAATGAACTTAAATTATTGCAATTCAAATTTAAACTAATTAATAACCAAAAAAGTTAATGTACTAATATGAAAATCCAAAAAATTGTATTGGAATAAGTTAGTTAAACTAATTATTGCCAGAAAAGAATAATATGAAAATTAATCTCTCTCAATTTTATTTGTAAAAAAATATTAGTTTCCTAAAATCGAATTATTTATAATTAGTTTGTCAGTTTGAGTTCTTGATTGAGTTCTACTTACTTTGAGATACTTTTTCTGCGACTATAATCTGAGTAGCGATTTGATCGGCGAGGTTCTCATCAATGTCAGGCCACATGTTTCATGATTTCGCTGGCTTCAATGGCCGCCATGCTGGAACAGGCGTTTAGCTGTCTCAGTTCACTTGACCAGCAGCCAGACAGAGACAGCATGCTATATAGAGAGAGAGAGAAAGAGAGAGAGATGGAAGTTTTTCTGAATTTTTGGTCTGACTAGGGATATATGATGTACCCGACTGCCTGACTGCCTGAATGTTTGTCCGCCCCCGGCTTCACTCTCTATCGCTCTCTCTCTCTCTCTCTGTTTCTCTCTCTCTTCTTCGCTCTATAGCTGTCTGGCTGGCTGGTTTTGGTGTCCGTTCCCGTCTCGCATAGCATGTTTTAGTCAGCTGTCAAATGTTTTGACATGGGTAGCCATGGCCAGCCATGCAGCCAGCAGCCAAGCGAATGCCTGAATCTCAATTCCAATACTCGTACATTCAAAATGGGGAACATAGAAAAAAAAACACACGAACTAAGCAAGTGAGAATTACTAAGGCATGGAGCACAACTAGTAGATACCCTAGAAGCGAAAATGTTAAGTTGAAAATTAATTTGAATTTAGTAATTCTATAATTTAAAGTTAATCATACTGAGAGTACAAACCTTTGCAACAATTATTATTTATGTCAAATCAAAATACCCCACTTCACTTTGCTGGGTATCGATGTACTCAGAATTGAGTTGAGGCGCATAGTTTTTTTCTTTTTCGGCTTTGCCTTTGTTTAAGCGATAACTAAATAAAGTTTAAAGCCCCCCGTTATCCATGCCCTCTCTGCTCACTTTTCCCCCGCCTCCCCTCACAATCGCTGCACATGTGCATGCGTCTCTAATGAACGCATTCATAAGTCAGGTTCCATACTATATCCATATCCCAGTTTGGTTTCCTTTTTTCTGTCCTTTATGCGCATTTTAGATGTGTCTGCTGTGTGTTTTTGTTGTATGTTTTATTTCTGTCAACTTTTGTCGATTTTTAACCCTCTTAAGTGCTTAACAAGTCCCAAATTAAAAAGTCGCAGCGTCTCCTGAGATTCTCTGGTCAGCAGCAACAGCAACGGCGGAAAAAAAGGGAAAAACAAAATTAAAAATGTTATAAATGTGCTGCTGGTCAATGGTAATTTTTAATTGTTGCCGCTACCTCTGACAGTGCAACCAATTTCGCTTCATCTTTCGATACCCTGTAAAACGTAAAAATCGAGCAAAAGGTTGGCAAACTTAAGATAAAGAAAATTAACCACAATTTAAAAGCAGTGAATCTTAAAACTTTGATCAATTTTATTTCGCTATTTTCGTGCACAACAAATTTGTAGACAGTTTTATAGGGTATAACTCACTTTTGGATGCTGTTACTTTTATATTTTTTATTTAATTAAAATTGAAGAAATTGCAGCTTGCAAAATAAATGAAAAAAACCCACCTATTGAAATCGCCACTTCCACTTTTGGGTGTGTGTGTGAAAAATGGAAAGTTTTTCCTGCCCAAAAATGTTGTTCAGCTGTTGTTGGGGAATGAAAAGTCAGTCGCATTGAGGCTGTGCTAATTGGCAAGTATGTCAGCAAAGTGTTTGCCGCTGTTTACCGTTTATTTAGCACAAAGTCATTGGCTGACTTGACGCTTTTCGCAGCCACAGAACGGAGAACGAATGACATCACAACCACCTCTCGAATGCCACACACGTTGTCTGTCTTCTTAGTACTTGTCTCTCTCTCTCTTTGTTACTTGCTGTCTCTGTCGAGGTAAAAATTTATCAACTCGCGGGCATAAATAATAATAATTTGCCAGCATTTGTTGCAGCGGCGCGCGTTTGTCTGTAATTTCCGCAATTAAAAAAACATTTACTCGCATTTGATGTGTGCTTTTTACCTTTTTCTTTATATCGTGTTTTTTTCTGTACAATTTTACTTTGTTGTTTATCTACACAGTTTTGCGTATTTTATTTATTCTTTTGCCATGACATGCAAGTCTGACAAGTAAACAGGCAACCGACCACCGGCGACGTTTGGCGACTCTGAAGCCTTAACCTGGCCAACGAGTTAAAGGTTGCAAGTTACGAGTTGCAACTGCCACGCTGCAGTTGTTGCATGTGTTTTGACTTCTAAGGTTGCTGGCGTGTGTAGGTCAAGGGAATTAGTTGATGAACTTTACATATTATTCTTAAATTCAAGAAATAAACGTAGGCAACTTTTATATTCATTTCTTTATTAATAAATAAATAAAAGGAAGCTTAAGATGTTCCAAAAATGTAGAGAATTTATTTCGATATTTCCAAACAATACTTCCCAAATTATTATATATATATATCTTTTTAAAAAACAATGAATGAAATTTCATATACGGAATTATTCTATTAACTTCTTTGCAAACTTAAAGTCTAAATAAAATATCGGTTAAGATGATCTAAGCATTTAAAGAACTTAATTTTAACACTTTAGGAGAAAAATACTTTGTCAATTATAAAATTTCATATACGAAATTATTCATTTCTATTAACTTGTTAGCAACCGAAGGTTTAAAGTTCAATCATTTACATTCATTTCTTCTCTAAAGCGAATTCTAATTTCTCTGCGTAATTTTTGGAGCTAATAATTTTGTTGTTTGCAACTTGAATGAATTTTTTATAAAATGTAGCCGTAATTATTTTAATGATTTCCTTTAAACGTTGCCTCAACGCGATACAAACTGTGGCTCGCATTCGCACTCACACAATAATAGTAATGTAATTGAAGGTGGGGGGAGAGCAAGAGCAAGAGCAAAAGCGAGGGAGCGGGAGCGGGAGAGAGAAAAAAATGGAATAAAATCCATTATGGAGCAAGAAGAGTAATATACGAGTAAAATGGTTAAAATGGTGGCCTAATCGCAATTTAATTACAATACGCTTTCATATCAAAAAGCATTAATGCCAGACAGCCAACCAGCCAACCAACCAACGAACCAAACACTCAACCACTCAGCCACTCAGGCAACCAACCGACCATTCAAGCATTCCACCATTCCATCCATCCATCCATCCATCCATCCATTCGACCGGTAGTTCAGCTGGCCAGTAGTTAGGCGTTTGGGGCGTGGCATTTTGAGAACTGCGCCACATTCGGCGCCTCCAACTCCAAGCTCAAAGGTGGAGTGCGTAATATTTGTATCGCTGCTCCTTTTTGATATTAATTGTTTCACCTTTATTATATTTTTGTACTTGATACGCCGACCAAACTCCTCAACTCAACTCAACTCAACTCCTTTCCCTCATCGACTTTCCTGCCAAGCGCCATTAATGCGTTTATAATAATTTTTCAGTACACAATTTTAGTTGCCTCGCTCTATCCAAAAAAAAAAAAAGTGTAAAGGAAAAACGAAATAAAAATCAAGCAAACAAGAATTCAACAACAACAACACGAATTTCATTTTGTGGCCTTTTGAGTGATGGCGACATGAAATGTGCAAAGGCATCATTAAAAACTAATTTCAGCCGCCAAGAAGTGAGGCGCGCCCGCTCTTAAATTGCCAAAGACCAAGCGATAGGCCTCCCCCTCTCCCCCTCTTTCCCCACTCATCAACTTTTAAGCCATGAAGGTGTTTTTATCAATTAAAATAAGCATTTATTTGCCTTGCATGAGAGTTTCAGTTCTTGAGCTTTGGGCATCTGAGCTGAGTTTCTGACCGTGTGCTGCTAATTACCTCGACTTCTTTATTTTTTTGCATAGCTTCCGTTGGGGAAATGTAATATGCTGAATGAGAGTGAGGCACGACATTGAAAAAAGAAGTTGGCAGGCAAATATTTGGCAATAATATTAGTTTAGTTCATTCTTAAAGCCATGCTTGGCTTGCCTGCTGTGGCGGAGAAAGTGCTTCTAGGCCATAGTCATAAAGAGTCTCTTAATCCCTCATCTGGGGGCAACCGCAGGCAGAAGGGTAACAAAAAAAACACGCACGCTTTTTACCACAAATCTCTCAAGTTTTTTTTTCTTTGCTGCTGCTGCTGCGGCGACTCGTCTAACTGATGATGATTAAATGCGAACGCCTTGGGTTATAGACATGGCATCAGTCGTGTCATTTAAAAGAAGGTAGCTGACTCAGTCTTCTCTCTCACTCTCTCTAGCTGACCCTCTCTCTCACTCTGTCTCACTCTTTGCTATGTGAATCGGATTCGCGCGCATTAATGGCCGCGGCGCACACAAAAAGCGCTTATGATGTAATGACCTCCAGCTAGAGATGAGAATGGATGAAAAAAACAAAAAAAACAACACACGAGGCGAGTTGAGCAAGACAAATGCTGAAGATGTTATTAAAAAATAGTTAAGGCGCACCAAAGTCGAACGCCGCCCCCGTTTTAACTTCGACTTTGGCTGATTTCCAACTTCGACTTCATAGCCATTTTCATTTCCCTTTCCGCCGCCGCGTTACCGAGTTGAGGGTGGCGCAACTTCATGGCCAAAAAAAAACCCCACCCAACACTCTCTCACGCTAGCTGACCATTGGGGGACACCGCATTGACAATTATATTAGCTCGCGTATTATATTTGACATATTTTGTGTGGCATTTTCATGTTTTGCTTTCGGTTTTTCCTCTCTCTCTTTCTGTCTCTGTTTCTGTTTTGTTTTTGTCATTACCAAAATTATAATTATAGTAAGTGTCATTAGGCGCCCTGAACTCATTTCGAGGCGCAGTAATTATGCCGAATTATTTTACAGTTACGAGTACTCCATGCGCTCAGCTACTGAACAAAAAAACAAACCAAGAAAAAAAAACAACAGAAAACTTGATTCGAGCGCCTCGATGATACTCTCAGTCACGGCCAGGCATCTTGGTAATTAGTTAGCCAGCCCCTTGCAAGTCAATGTCCCTCTGCCTCACCTGTCCCACACTCTTTCATTACTTCTTTTTTTTTTGATTTTGTGAAATCTCCCCAACCTTAATCCCAAAGATGCCGCGCCACTATCGCCAGAGAGAGAGAGGAGGCCTGTTGGGATCTTGACAAGTACAAATCTCTGAATTCGGTAAGGTCGTCTTTTAATCAGGTTCGGACGCTGCATGCGTCTCGCTTCATGTGGTTGTTTTTCTTTTTCTCTTTTTTTCAAGACTGAAGCTGGAGATACGAATAGGGTCTAGAACAAAGCCCGCAGCTCTCTAGAGATACATTTTGTATTTGTAGCTGCATTTCAAATCTCACATTGTTGTTGTTGTTCTTGTTGTTGTTGTATGCACCGTATTTATTGTTGTTGTTGTTGTTGTAGTAGTAGTTGTTTGGCATTTGGTATTTTATATTATTTACATTGTGCGTTGATTTTAATTGTGAACTTTTCTCTTCTCTTTCCATTGCCATTTCAAATGGGGGGATCACCTTTGATCATCTTGGAACCAACAGAGCGCAAACGTGGCCGCCAGACCTACACACGCTATCAGACGCTGGAGCTGGAGAAAGAGTTCCATTTCAATCGCTACTTGACTCGCCGGCGACGCATCGAGATCGCGCATGCGCTTTGCCTCACCGAGCGCCAGATCAAGATCTGGTTCCAGAATCGACGCATGAAATGGAAGAAGGAGAACAAGACGAAGGGCGAGCCGGGCTCCGGTGGCGAGGGCGATGAGATAACGCCACCGAATAGTCCACAGTAGGAGCAAGAAGAGCAAACGCTGCAGGAGTAGTCCAAGTCCAAGTCCAAGTCCACGTCCCAAGTCCAAATCCAAAATCCAGCAAAACAACACAGCAAAAACAAAAACAAAACTAAATGCAATTTCAAACTAAATACAATTTACACAAATATATTCTGAATTTATGAATTTGTTTTGAACTATCGAAGAGGACTAAACTAAATACGTTGATGTACACACAATACACTATACTACACTACACTCTACTACAACTTAGTTAATTGTTATTATTTTCATATTATTATTTAATTTTTACAAAATGCAAATGGAGAAAGCGTAATAAGTTAAATAAACGTAAAAACAAAAAACAAATACAATTAAAGCGTAAAACTCAACAAAACCAACTCATGTGACCTCAGAATTAAATAAGCTATATGTACATATATATATGTGTGTGTATCCATGTGTGTGTGTGTCTACACACACATGTGCATATAGACAGATATGTGTATTAAACTAATGCATAATAATAACTATAATAATACAATTAAAGTATAATAATAATAACTATATATATGAAACATATATACGAGTAAATACTATATACGATATATGTATACACAATATATATATATATATATATGTATACATGATAACATTAGATCTATGCGTCCTAAGTGTAAAGCATACTTTAATGATTAATGTACGAGTACGATTAATTTATACGGTATATACAACAACAAACACGGCAAAAAAGCAAAAAGAAGAAAAACGATAACTACATAAACCTTAACATACAATGATATAATATAGTTTACTAACTAAATTGAATGTTTGTAGTGAAAAGAAAAGAAAAAAACCAATTGCTAAACCCATGCAATATGCAGATTAGCGTGTTTTATGTTGCTAGAAATACAAAATGGCGGATGGAAAAATGGAGGAGGGGAAAAGTAACGACCACACTACATAAAATATAAATCGAAGCAGAAGAATACTAGAAACCTAAACCTAAACAATAAGTGCTAAATGTCGCAGAATTAGACAAAAGAGATACCAAAACCGCAAGAAAGTGGATAAACAAATAAAAACAACACACACACAAACATATATGAGATAAACCAAAAGGATAACCGAAAAGAAAAAGAGAAGAGAACCCGAGAAGTCCTTTCCTTACACATTTCGGCTAGCCGAATTCACAAGGCTTTGAATATATGATAAAAATGGGAACTATTAAAGAAAGAACTTCTCGTTGCTTTTCGTATTAACTTATACAAATACATATATATTATTTCTTGTGCAATTTTCGTTTGTTTCCAGCATAAATATACATACATATATATTTTTTTTTAATTTCCAACAATTTTGTAAAATTACGAAAAATTGCAAAACACTTGAATTAGGTCGTAAATGGATATAAAGTATACCGACAAAAACCAATTGGCAACATTATACAAGAAAAATTTAAAGAGTTAAACAAAGGAAAAAATATAAAAATTATATATTGTTAATGAAATGTACACGCTGTTTTGAAAAGAAAATGAAAAACGAAAAAAAAAAACATACTTAAGAAAATGAAATAATCCATGTAAAGTAGAAGAATAAAACAAAAAATAAAAAATAAAACAGAAAATATACTATGCATACTCGTATATTCGAAATGCATTTCTGAATGCAGGTGACTCGATTAAGCCTATAAACAACAACTATATTGAATGTATGTACGTAACTCAACTCAATTTCTACATTTTTCACAAAAAAAAACTCGAAAAAAAAAACCAAACACAGACAACTTAACAGAAAACCGAAAAAAGCGAGAAATGTAGAAATCCATATACCAAAGTTATAAAGAAAGAAAAAAGAAAAGAAATGAAAAGAAAAAAAGCATCATATGTTTATATGTAGATACTATATATGTATTTAAAAACCTACGTAATATTATGCGTGTAACTTGTAGAGATCGTTTCGTTTTGTAAATTCCCCCAGAATTCAAACAATAGCAAAATCAAAAAAACCGAAAAACAACACCCCAAAAAAATACTAGAGAGAGACAACAATTTGTGATTGCAAAGACAGAGAGACAGAACATGTGAAAATTGTGTGTGGAAAAACGCGGAAACGTGGAAACGTGAAAATGTACGGCAGACCAAGCGCCGAGTGTGGTATTCACTGGGATCGATTGGCAAAAATAAATCCTAACTCAATCCAGATACGTAACTTTCGGCCTCATTCTGTAAGAAACTAAAAACTTAAGTTTCAATTAACAAAAAACAAAAAAAAACAAGAAAATTGAACAAAAAAAAAGAAAATTATATTATTGTAGAAATTCACAGAAAACAAAAATTTTAATGCATTCAGATAAAGAGATATATGTATATCTAGCGATATATATAGAAATCACACACACATACACATTTCACGGCGAAATTGAAATGCAAAATTGAAATGAAATGAAATGTGGAAGCTAATTAATTTGTTGTAAATAAAACTTAAATTTTAGTGTAAACAAGATGATGGGTGAAGATGAAGAGGATGGAAGAAGATAGAAGAGCTGCAAAATGCTAACAAAACAAACAGAAAAGCATAAAAATTATAATTAAATTACAAATGAGATTTTGTTTTTATTTGTAATATTTATAATAAAATATAGTATTTAAAAATTCAATCAGCTGCCGAGTTTTCTAAATGTTGGGTGGGTTCTACATTTTCAGATTTTTAGTTCGTGCTTATTTAAGGTGCGTTTATATGTTCATATTTCCTATATACAAACAACTAATATATTAATTTATTTTGCAGATATTCATATGCAGAAGAATATCACAATGTCAGAGGTAAGCAAAAGTGATTTCTTGTCGGATTCATGCGAATAACATGTTTGACTTTCTGACATCTTTTTTTTTTATTTTGCAGACATGGGGGAAAGAGTGAGCAAACAAGCCATTTGGAAAACGATCTTATTAATCTGACATCATAATAAGTCATTAATCAAGTGGCATTAACAAAACACTGACCAATGACCACCTGAAACTGAGGCCAGACCCAGACACGACTCTCAGTTCACCATTCTCCAGCAGCAGCAGCAGCAGCAGGAGCACATGACACCATTACCATTACCATCATACACAGACTTGGAGAGTGGATTGTGGTGAAGAGTGGAGGGTACTTGATCTCGGGGCAGCAGCTTAAACAAATTGAATTCGCATTGTTCGCATAATCACTGACCATTTGTAATCGGTGCACAAAATGTGATCACGTTTATGTCACAAAATCAAATTAATAATTTTTATTTTTTGCCTAGATTTTTCTCTGAATTGAGACACAAAATATGCTCGTTGATCTGACCGTCTGGCACTTGTAAACAGGCGCGAAAAAATGCTTGGAAATGTCTTCGTTTCCCATTCCCATTTCTATTCCTTTTCCCTTTCCCCGGGCCCGTTTTCGGTTGCGCCTCAATGGCCACTTGAAGTACATTTTATGTACGAGTATTCTGAATATCAGAGAGAGATCCACTCGAAATAGTTCTTGAGCAGCTGCCAATTTCTATCCAAGTCATTCGACAGCCAACGCGGATGCGCATTCCGTTCTTTATGCCCGGAGCATGTTTTATCCACCATCTTCGAATCGGATCCCAGAGTCATTCCCATTCCCCAATCCACATTGAGTTTGTCAGATTTTCTGCAAGAGCGCATCAAGTTTTGAGTTTCTTATTTGTTTTTCGGTCTGTTGAAATTAATTAAAAACGTTCTTGTTTGCCTTTGCTTAAATAAACTACCTCAAATAGAATTTTAATTAAATTCGTTACCTAGGCCAACTTAAAGCCCCATTTCTTTAGGTGTGATGATCACTTGTCTATGCTATATTACTCAGATCGATATAAGCATCATTGAGATAGTTTTTTTTTGTATCTAATTATACTAATGAAGTACAAATTATATAAATTATGATTGCATTAAAATTGAGCTGGCAAATAATCATTCGAAATGAAGGAAAATAAAATGCACTTATTAAAAAAATTAAGTGCAAATTATTAAAATTATTCTTGCTTTAACATTGCGCTGGCTAAGTAATAATAAATAATACATGAATTCAAAATTGTTAGGTTATGTTATAAAATATATTATTATTGGAATTGTATAAAATATATAAAAGAATATTTAGTTTAAAGATTTCATTGCTTTTCTGAACTAAATTAAAATAACAATCTAAACTAATTGCAAAACCTAATAATAATATATAACGGGAGAAGAAGTCTTATATTTAAAAATTAAAGATTGTTAAAAAAGTATTTTAAAGAAAATATCTTAATTACATTTGTGTTTGAATTGAATAACATATATAAGTTATTGATATACTAAATAATATAAATTACAAGCTTAACTAATTGAAATATCAGGAAACGTTAATTAATTAAAATACACAAATTCAATTAATTCATATGCATAACTGCAAATGACTGAAATTTTGAAATACACAAATATATGTAATATTTAAAAACATCCGTCGCTGTTTGCCATTGGCCATTTCGTGCCAGAGATGCGTGAACTAGGAATGCACAACAGTTGGACACAAACAGCTGAAAAAAACCATCAATAATGTGTTCTAAAGAATTAAGACAACAAACCGAGAGACTTGAATAAATCATTAATTACGTACAAATTGAAATAGGCAGAAACATGAACGCCACTACAACGAGAAACAAAGCAAGATGTCAGAAATCCATCCGAGGTACTCGTCATGACGTCGTCATGAGAGCGCCTAGACACTAGAGACAAGTGCAGGTTCATTTCGATGATGCCAAGTTCAAGCCCTCGTCCAAAGCCGAACTCAAACACCAAACCGAACCGAGCCCGCTTCACACAATCCATCAATCGATCGACGATCCATCAAGGCGATATTGAGACTGCACACCCGCTGCCCGCTGCCCCGCGTCTAGGGCCAAATGATAAATTTAAAATGGCCAAAGAGATAAATCATTGAATACGATAATTAGCAGTTGCAGACGAAAAACAAACGATAAAAATTGGAAAGAAACAACAACAACAACAACGAAAAAACAATACACAAATTGAGTTGTATTATACAATTCTATTAAAGTGTTTGTGCTTTAAAGCAACCGATGGGCATTAATGGTCAATGCCAAAACGCAATTCAATTGGCATGGCGCGCAAAAAAAGGGAAAAGGCAATCGCTGGAAAATTGCACTAGTCACTCTGGTCGCAGTATACACGGTTATCGCATCTACTCGCATATCCTTGATGGCAATCACACAAATGAGCCTCTAATAGAATATTAACTCCCAGAAAGCATCGATGGCAGCCGCAGCAGGTAAACCTCAACTTTGAGTTGGACCAGAACCAGTTCTCTGACTGACTTCGAAACCGAAAAGCAGAGAGCATGCTCGAAATCCGGTTTAAGCCGCACTTCGAATACCGCCACTCACACACTCACACACTTGCATGTCCAGCTAGTTCAGTCGATATCGAATTTCGAAGATCTCGCCGGCACCAATACCAATGCAATGCGCTCACTAATACATTGACAACACAGCGAGAGAGAGAGCTCTGCTTCTTCGATAGCAGCTACGATGGTCGCTTTCGAAATTCAGTTAGTTTTCGAACTCGGTCCACTGCAGACCATCGTCAGCAGTGGCCGTGGGCACAGCGCATGCGCTACACACAAAATCCCACTCAAAAGCGAGAACGACATGCAAGCAGTCATTTACGACCATCGCCTACTCACTCGCACCCGCATGCGCACTTGCTGGCGACACTGACTCCGCCCACCACATTCGAAATACTTGACTGATTTTCAATATGGCCGCCATGGCTGCAGCGTATTGTTGTTGCTGTCGCTGCTGCTTCTTCTGCTGCCGACGCTGCTGCTACTGCTCGCTTGACTGCCATATGCGCCATGCGTAGGCACCAGCAATGGGCTCCTTCACATGCTTCGGTTATCGTTGACTGCCGGCGGCAGTTCAAACGTTTATTTCTAAATGTATTACGGAATAAAATACTATTTTTATTAAAAATATATAGAATATTTGAAAGGTGCGAAATGTGATTTATTTTGTTATACAAATTTCATTTCATTCAAAATATTTACAACATGTTTCTCTGATTTTCTCATGATATATGAATATAATATTGAAAACAATGTAATGTCGTAAATTAAAACCTAATAAATAAATAAATTCAAACATCATATCATAACACAAAATTTTCAATTATTTTAGTTTAGATTTCCTGGCTTATTAAGTCTTATTTAAGTCCAAAGAAAAGCAAATTATTAAATAAGAAATCAAATATATACATTAAAAAATCATATTACAATATACATTTTTCAATTATTTTAATTTATATTTCCTTTCGCTTATATTGTTTTATTTAACTTCCAGAAGAAGTTAAACTAATAGCTTCTAATGATGTCAACAACGTTAGACATCAAATTCTAAAATTTTTCAATTATTATTGATATATCATTAACGGCAAATAAGTTGATAAATTATTACCCATAATCTATTTAATATCAGTTAGATAATCAAAGCGAATATCAATCAAGAAACCATTTAGGCAGTTGTCAAAAATCAGATACTTAAGAGCATCTTAATCTTGTGTCGGGTTATTGCCAGCCATTGAAATGAAGTAATTTGAAGACAAGCTGGGAAAATATTGTCACAACATTTCCAGTAATTACCCAGTAGGACCCAAAAAAAAAAAAGAGAGAACACAACGACGACGACGACAACTGCTCAGTGGCGCTAATGATCGAATCATTTCGGATAATGTGCCCAAAAGAAAGACGGGGGGCAAAGGGAATGTGGACTGTGTTTTCGTTGTTAACTGTGGCAGTAAGCAGTAAGTGTGACCATAAGGAAACCTCAAGAAACCAAAAGACCAAAACTCCGTGGCAAAAGTCAAACTGAAAATTGAGCTGCAGATGTAAGTAAATCAAATAAAATCACGTGTCATTTGTCTCGGCGATTCATTGAAAGATAAGATACCGTCTGGATACTGAGCACAGACTGCAACTGCTCCGATATGAGTGTACAAGTGTTGGCCATAACTTTGGGGCAGGTTAGTTAGCTCACACATCACATCAGAGACAGAGAGAGAGAGAGAGCGAGAGGGAGAGTCAGACTGACGCTGAGTCTGAGACTGGGCTATCAATCAACGCTTTACTAAATTTAATATGCGGTTAAAAGTGCTAATGACGTTGGTCTGGCAATCGTTTAAGCCTGGCTACCCATATACGGCTTCTTCTCGTCCTCGTCCTGCTCCTTTTACTACTACAACTACAGCTTATCCGCCCACACGGACAGACGGACGGACGGAAGGACAGCGGGACAGACGAATGTGGCAGTACATAAAGTTTAATGAGAAACCACTTAACACTTTCAGAGCTTTTTACGTTTTGCTGTCATTAGAATGATTTTTGCCACTAACTACGATGCTCAACTGCTCGGTTTTGCCCCTCCCCGGCCAACGTCCTCTCACCCTCGCTCTCTGATCTCTGCCTGCGGCCAGTGCACGTTTCCTTCCGAGTCGTCGTCGTCGTCATCAGCTCAGCTCAGGCCGCTGCCGTTGTCGTCATTATCCGGCCATGTTCGCAATATTGCACTCTCTGCCCCGCCCATGGGGCATAAAACCTGGCAGTGCCACCGTCCGCCCGCATGCCAACAAAAGTGTGCTGCTCCAGGGCAACGACGACAGTGCTGCTTGCTGCACACAGTGTTCCGCATTGGCGAAGGCGTCGAACTCCAAGGAGAGCTCAGCTCGCGCGTGTATTTCCAAAACAAATCGGCAACAATTTCATTAAATGAGTATCATATTAAATTTAATGATGCAGCCGTATTTCAGTTTTCGTTTCGTTTCGTTCTGTTGTTGTTTTTTTTTTACTTGAACACACCGACACTTTTTGTTCTAGCCCGACAGCGTCCTGGAGCAGGATGAGAGCTAGGGAGCAGGAGCGGGATCACTGAGGCCACATTCAACGGTAGCTGGCAGCAAATCTTCAGCAAGTGCCACAGCCAGATGCAGAGACGAGATACACGACCAGAGAGAGAGTCACAACTTGAGCCAGGGCACTGAAATTGAAGTGTGATGCACACTTGTCAGTTTGGAATTTCTATTCGAAAAGTTATCCATATTCCTCATCGCCTAGACCGAGTGTCGCTGCTCCTCTGTCTCTGCCTCTCACTCTGTCTCTCTCTCTCTCTCTCTTTCTCGCTCTGTACTCGATGAGGTCGCTGGCGAGTGACTGATTGACAGCGTTGTGCTCAGCGATTATGGATTGTAATACATCTTCAAAGTTCTTGTATCTCACGGATGTTTATCTTTCCCGACACTGTGTTGCCCTATATTGACTTTTAATTAACGCCTGCCGGAGAATGTATCAATTTAAGACGCCAAATTGAACACCTCAGCAAGGAGATGGGCAATTAGGTAGGAGAAGTAAATAAATTAAATAAGAAATTGCAAAGGAAATATAATAAATAGCATATGTAAAGATTATAAGCGTTTAGGAAATACAAATTTAATTTTAATCTCTAAGAAATCGATGTCAAGTAGAAGAAAAGAAATCCCTGAAACTAATGTCAGCTGAAAGGATGCGAGCAAATGCAGGTGCTTCGACAATATAGGGTTACCTTCATTGACCTTTGTCAAATGACTCGCTTTGGGATAGAAGAAGGTTAGACACAACCTGCATTTTAAAGTCAAATGCCAAGTGAAAAGGATATGTCGTTTAATCCACTTAAATAACGTGAACAATTGTCATAAATAAACTGCTTATAAGGCATAATTTAGCTAATGCCTTAATATACTATAAAGAGTTGAGGTAGATAGTTAAACCGACAGCCAGCTAATAGAGTCAGCAAATGTTGTTCTAATTTGTGTTTGTTTAATTTAATGGACACTTTCAGCAAAAGAGTGAAACAATTTTCTTAAAAAAAAAGCAGCGCAGAAGAAAAACAATAATGGAACTGGCCATGAGTGAAACAGAGTGAGAATTGAGAGGACAAGGAAACAGGAGTAATGCGTAAGCTCAGCCAAGTCCATTACCAGAGCCAGGCATCGATTGATGGCTGCTCAACAATGGCTGGGGGAAATTAACCAATTTATCTTTGTTTTCTACACACACACACACACATACACATCGAGAAACAAGAAACAAGAAAAGGAAAAAACTAAAAGTCTGGAGAAAGGAAAAAGTTTATAATAAAAAGCAAACGCTGAGGCGAACCAAACAACAATCGCACGACACACACATAAAAAAAAACAAGGAGGGAGCTAGAAAGAGAGCTCCGCCAAGTTGCTTTTGGCTGCGTAGGAGACATCAACAACGACGTCGACAATGGCGAAACCAGAAGGAGCCCAAAAAAAAAAACTAAGAAAAACACCCAGTAGAAACAACAGGCGGGGCTGGAGCTGTCCTGAAAGGATTCAGCCATTATATTTGAAAGCATCAGGGTGAAAGCAGTGAAAGGGGAGAACAGAGGGGGGAAATTGGGAGAGAGAGAGCTTGTCGCCAACGTGTGACACATTTCTGCTTTTAAGGAGGATTGCATTTGTTACGCGTGCGTTGCTCCGTTACGGTTCAACGGCAATCGATCAAGGGTAAACATTTCGGTTGCCAGTGAAAGGGCTCGAAATTTAGTCAGTTTGAGTGAGTGCACTCATATATTACGAGTTGCTGTCGCTGTCGCTGTCGTTGTTGCTGTGTCGCTGTCTCTTGTCACTGCTGCTGCTGCTATTCGCTTTTTGCATTTTCTGTGCCGTGCCACATGCGTGAATGCGGCAGCACACGCATTCCAGCCTGTGTGAATGCAAATGGAGCGATCTCCAGCGGTGCCACGCAATGTTGCATGAAATTTGCCGAGTGACCCAGGCACACGCTTTCACTTTCACTTTTGTTTTCCCAGAAGCTGCCCTGTTTGGGTTTTAGGTAGCTACTGCCGCTGTGGCATTAGGCTAATGTTATTAGGTCGACTCTGTTACGAGGCCATGCCTCATTTTGTTGCAGATGTGCTGACAGGCAGAGTTGTTCGCCTTAGTAGCTACGCCGCCATTGCGTGTATGCAACCGGAATATTACGTGTCGCACTTCAAATTTCCTTGCATCCTTCTAGCAAACGTTGAATTTGTAATGTACCATTTGCCTCATACTTCGTCGTATCCTGGCCTTTTCCTGTTGTCCTTTTGCCTTTTGCCGAGCTGCTGTTGACACACAACACACATGCTAAACAGTGCCACACGCCCACACATGGATGCTGGTGCTGCTGCCACAGTTACCACTGCTGCTTTGCACTCACAGCATTTCAAATGACTTTGGCATGGCTCGCCGCTCTCTGTGCATCAAAAGCGACGCAACGCGAAGCTAAAGCAAAAGCTAAGCTAAGCTGGAGCTGAGCAACAGCTCAGGAAATTAAAAGCCATAAATCTTGGTCCCTCATAAGTTTACTACTGGGTCCTCGGGGTGTGCAAACGGCCGCGAGCTTTTTTTTCCTACACTCTGATGGAATTGAATCTCAGCTGGCGCAGCAACAGCAAAAATAACGTCGTTTGCTTTTTAATATCGTAAGTGAGTCGCTGGCATGCAACATGTGGTTAACTCCAGGTGAGATCGGAAATAAGTTTAAGTCACAGGAAATAGTCCAAGTTTCATTTCATTCTATCAGAAATTCCTCTTTAATGGAGAGCTTACTTTCTTAATGCGTTAATCAAAAGATAGATTACAAATAATAAATACAAATATTTTCTAGTTTTAAAATATTTGCTAGAAGTTCTATCAGAATTAAGTTAAGTGCCATTTTATTCTATTGGAAATTCTTCTTTAAAAGCTATAATGTTTTTCTTAATGTTTTTATGAAAAGATACATTAGAACTTATTAAGAAATATATTTTCTTTTACCTCCAGGTGAGATAGGAAATAAGTTTAAGTTACAGGAAATAGTTCAAGTTCCATTGCATTCTATGAGAAATTCCTCTTTATTGGAGAGCTTTCTTTTTCAATGCATTACAAATTATAAAGAAATATATTTTCTAGTTTCAGAATATAGAAATCTTTTGGGCTTTCACTTTTTCTGCTCTTAATTTAAGTCAATGTCGAACTTGCTTCTTTAATGTATTGAAGACTACATACATTAAAAAAATATAAAGAAATCTAGAGTCAAAATACTTTCCGCTGCTAATATCAAAATTTATTCTTTACTTTTTTTTCTTTTTCTGCACTTAATTTTCACTATAATTTATTGTAATTTAAATAAATCTTTAATGTTGATCTCACGCTTCAAAGTTATATTTTCAAAAATGCAATTAAAATGGGATTGAATTGTATTTACTAGTTTTAAAGCTTTTATAAATGTAAAATTCTTTTAGAAACAATTTATTTAAATTCCTTTTTTATCATTTGCGCTTAATTTAATCTTTAACATTGTTTGCAATTTAACAACTCAATGCTCAAAAGTTCTCGTAGTTCGCTACAATTAAATGACATGTATGCTAGCTTTACGTTTGTAACCTTGGGCAAAAACATCTTTAATAATGAATACTTACAGTTTTACCCATATTTTATACCACTAAAATCGTATCTAATAATGCTATCTTTTAATTTTACATTTGACACCATGCCACAGCAAGATTAAAGAAGAAGACGCACAAAGCGGCAGCGGCAGCGGCTGAAGAGTTTGATGGAGTCCGCAATGGTGCCAGCAATTTGGTGCCAGCGGCCATCATCATCATTAGAAACTGCGAAAAATCCTCCAAATACGACAAACTCAAACTCTGCGTGGCCATCGGTGGCCTTAAGTCGTTTTTGATGTACGCTAGCAAAACGCCACGCAAAAGGCAAAACTCTAAGGGGCAGAGGTGAGGAGAGAAGACAGAGACTGAGGCAATCAACGAAACGCGCTGCGATCTACCGCATAAGGGGAGACGGGTTTATAGCGAAATCGAGAAAAGCAACAACATTTATTATACACGCACTTTTGCGGCATCATTCGATGATCTGCAGGTGCCGATTAAGGCACCGACTCCAACTCCGACTTCGGATTCCGACACAAAGTTTTGTGGCAACGGCTGCGGCAGGTAATGCAACTTTAATTGTTGATCAGTCGTTAATTGTGGCAAATTACTTGTACGGGTGAAATTGCAAAACAGACACCAAACTGACCAAAAAAGGAATTCTTTAATTGGGGTAATTAATGGCGACGCTTTTGTGGCCTACACTTGAAAGATTTCCACTAATCTGTTTGCCAATCTCCTAGTAACTTCAAAAAAGGGAAAAATATGTGCATACAAAGAATAAACTTACAATTTGTTAAGTTTAAAATTGATTATTCATATTTCAGTCTTTAAAATTTTACTAGCTTATAAATATAAATAATTGACAATTAACATGGCTATCTAAAAAGTATTGTACAATATCTGAAATGTAAAATTAATTGTTACTTACTGATTGCTATGCAAAATAGGATGAACATTTCTCAGCCAATCCTGCAAGAAAGGCAATCTTAAAATTAATTAAAACACTTTTCAATTATTAAGTTGAATGCCAAAATTGTAGTTTGATTCTGAATATGCTTAAAATTGGGTCAAGTGTTGAATCTCTTCAGAGGAAACTATAAGTTTTATTATCCATAATAAATTCAACTTTTTATTCATGTGTGCTTGGCAAAATTGCTTGAAAGACAATATTTAAAAATCTCAATAATTGCATCAATTGACATAACTATCGCACCTGTTTCTAAGAGATACGATTAAAAGCAAGTTTTTCGAAGATAGAAGCATCACAGAAGCAGCCTTCTTTTGACGATATTTTTCTCAGGCATCGATTAAAGTGAAATGCAGAAAGCGTCAAAATCGCAGCTATTTTGCGCCAATATCCTGGATCACAAAATATCGAAAATGCTATACAATTTACGAAAAACAATTTCATTTTATGTTGGGTTATCAAATTAATTCGCTTTTAGCATTAAATTATATGAGTGGCGAATCGTTTGACAGGCCAGGTCCACTTGCCATATCAGAGTCAAGCAAAAAGTGAGCGTATTCGTGACCATGCTGCATGTTACAAGTAGCGACAGAGAGGCACAGAGTCAGTGTGCCATTCTGCCTTGTGCCACGGAACCTCAATTATGGATGCTCTTCAGGAGGAGTTGAGCTCCTTGCAACTGGGCGTTTGTCCGGCACTCTGAATTTTAAAAGCTCATTAATATTTCAACGCATATTTAGATGAGAGGCTTCTGCACAGGTGTGTGTGTGTGAGTGTGTAAGTGTGTAAGAGTGTGTGTAAGTGTGTGTGTGTGTGTGATTAACAAGAATGGTTGCAATTACAGGAAATTGCTTCCTTGCGCCTTCCTTCCGCTTAAGTGTGTGTGAGTGAGTAAGTTTATTATGCGGCTGCACTTTTTATTTAATCACAAATTTGATGCATGCAAAATGAAGATATTGCTTGCCTCAATCAACGGCCCCCCCTTCCACCCGCCTCTCTTTAGCGCTCTTCGACTTTTTACAGGTGGGGGAAACTGCTGCTCATTTTGCAATCACTTTAAAAGCCATAATAAGGGTGAAATTTTAATGACTTCATTGCGAGCTGCTCAGAGCCTGAAGTATAGAGAGCCGTCGGCAACAAAGTATATATATATACTCTATATATTATATATATATATTGTGGCTGTTGACATTGCCCCATTACTGTTCGATGGGCAGTGTCCCGGAGTCCATTTAGTGCGTGTTGCGCTTAATTCGCATGGAGTCGCGCTTGTTTTACAGTATAATTAAAAGAATTTTATTTTAAGTGGCTTACAATTTTCGTTTGGCACAGAGCAACTGGTCAAGTGGCAGTTTGTGGCAGCGCCATCT
The DNA here is from genome assembly GCA_035046325.1 of Drosophila niveifrons. Classification (NCBI taxonomy): domain Eukaryota; kingdom Metazoa; phylum Arthropoda; class Insecta; order Diptera; family Drosophilidae; genus Drosophila; species Drosophila niveifrons. Next base: position 9,170,476 of record JAWNOC010000046.1, on the reverse strand, counting down.
TGTCATGCAACCAACACACAACACACACACATCCAGAATGCTGTCGCACAATCAAAGAAAGAAATGCCTGCGCTTATCTTGGATGCCATTAAGGTAGCCTCATCTATTGACAGGTAGAAAATTTATCGACTGCATTCAGCATTCGGCACCCATTGCAGAGCGGGACAGAGGTCAAAACTGGTTCTCAGCTGATCGCCCACTGTGAGGTCAATGGCTGACTTTTTCCAACATTTTGTGATTTGGGTTTCGTTGTTTTTGTTCGAGTTTAATTACAAGCGCTTAGCAAGAATGTGCATCTGCATGATTTGAATAAAAGGTTTGCCTAATTTGTGTAACCTTCCGAAAGGGGAATTATTTAAATCAAAAGACCGCAATAGGCTGCTCATGTTCGAAAGTAAATCAAGGTCTACGAACTCTTTTATCAATTCTTTTAAAATTATATAAATGTATTTTAAATACAGAAATAATATAATTTCAATATAAAAACGATGTTATATAAGTTTATTGTTAAGTAAGAGGAAAATAAAATAAAACGTCGGTATAATAATCAGATAACAATCTTAAATGATGAGCTTTTAATTCATTAAAGAGTATCAGTTCATCACTTATTCTCGTAATATTTCAAACGTATTCCTCTCACTAATTAATTAATTTCTATTATTATTTTTATTATATTATTTCCCACTCAATAAAAATAAATGTAAAACAGTGAATCATCTAGTGGAGCGCAGTTGCGTTTAATAAAATGTTCCCGAACTAATTGAGAGTAATTATTATCACCATAATTAAAAGCGAATTAAATTTAAGCACAAGACTCACACTAATGCATATTTATTGATAATTACAATAATTATGCAAATGTGCAACATTTTCACGCAACACATTGCCAACAACACAGCCACAACTTTCAGCTTCTCTCCATTCCAATTCCCATTCCCCAAAAACCCCTTTTTATTTAACGATATATATTTACCTTTACACAAAGTGAATGCACTTGACGAACTGACTGACTGATTGACGGACTGACTGAATAGGCTGACTGTCTGTTCATTGTGAGTTCCTCAGTCAAACTGTAGAAATTAGCAAAGGCAAAAGTAAATGCTAAAGTCAAACTGCAAATTGGTTGGAAAGGGCAGGCAAATTAAATTGTTCAATAACGAACCTTACAGACCTTGAGTTCATTTGCATAGAAATAAAAATAAAAATGTTGATAGATCGACGATGAAAATACCCTGTAAATAAAATTATGAGAAACTCATTAAAGAAAATAAGTTCATTTTTATTGAAAATACCTTATAACAATAACAAAATAGATCACAAAGAAAATAAATAAATTTTTTAAATGATTTTCACTTCCTGTTCAAAAGAGAGAGTAATACTATAAGTATTTGTATTTTCGTGTACTTCCTAAGCTAAACTATATATATTTCTATATTTATTCGAGGCGAACTTATAATTGCATTTATTTATTTTTGTCAAGTCAAAATTGTAGTTAGACATTTTCACTTGCTTTGAGCTTCAGCTTACCCTCTTTGCTCTACGCTTTAATGCAGGGTATTTTAAAGCGTAAAATAAACGAGTTTAATTCGCAACAAGCGCTTACCTAAGACATATTGAGTCTCCAGGTAGTTAACTCTCTATCCGAGAGTCAACAGTTCATCCAGTGAAGCGTAAACAACACGCAACATGTGCTTTAAACTCAATACTTTTAAGAAAAATACACTCTCTGTCTCTCTCTTTCGTCTACTGCTCGTCCTTGACATTTTCCGGATGCGTTACGCGTATGCAAATATTTGCGCTACAATTGTTCGGCAATCCTTTGTAATCCTTGCCATGCCATCGTCCATGGGCAAGTCAATTGCCATCGATGACCGTCATAAAACTTCTCTTCCCCTACTCCCGAACTCTCGAGGGTGTCTGTTTGTTTTGTGTTTTGACTCCCGACTTCTGACTTCCTGACTTTCTGACTTTTGAGCGTTTATCCTTTTTGCCGATTCTCGTTGCTCTTGATTTATGACATCCGACTTTGGCGGCCGGTTAACTCCGTTGGCCATGTGTATTGCATTTGCTCGACAAACAGTTTCAGTTTCGATTTCCATCTTGACACAATCAGTTCATCACCGAGTGAGTAAATATTCTTTAAGAACTTTGCGTAGTATTAGTTGTTTTGGATATAATATTTGAGTATCCATTCATATGATGAATGAGAACGCAGAGTCATTTGTCTGTGCGTGTGTGTTCATAGTAATCGATTTCAATTTCATTATAATACTCTTCAAATTGAATATGTGAGGTCAAAACAATCATCTGGCCACAAACAAGTACGATTACAACTACACAACGGCCATTTAATTATTTTTCATAACCATAAACGAATTCTGCTAATGGAAGTTTCGTTCATTTTAATCGACTTTGAGTAGCGCGTGACGATGATCGATTTGAGTAGCAGGAGCAGCAGAAAAGAAGAAACCACTGACAGGATGATCGCTTTGCCAATCGAGTTGTGAGTGGAGTTGGCCACTGCAACAGTTCCCCTCTTTGCTACCCCTCTTCTATCTCTCTCACCCATCTTGTGCAGCGTTCGACACACCTGTTTGCTCCACAAAAGCCGTGACTGCCCCATCGTTTCAATGGATTATTAATGATTGCCAATCGATCGTGCAGCGATCGCGCGAATGCGCCTATAAAAATAGCCACATACCATTTTGTCTGGTAGCCACCGTTGCGACCTCGTTCTCTGCACCTCCTCCCTCTTCTTCTCGATCTCCGATCCACAATCTGCCGGAGAGACGGCACGAGGCGTTTAGCGTTAACGTTAACTCAATCGACCTGTCATTTGCGTTTCAGTTGGCTCCTCGCATAATTGCCACCGTCACTTGAAGCTGTTCCCTGGCACATCATTTATCAAACGTAGCAACCCAGCAGCCAAAATGCCGCGTTCTGGCTATTTTTAGTTAGACTTCTTAAATAGTTGAAGTTTGAAACTCCATCGCCTTAGTTCTAGTCCAAATTGTGCACTTAGAGAAATGCTTTAAAACGGAAAGTAGATTTCAATTTTGTTGTATGTAATAAATATTGATTTACTAAGTTTATTATTTGATAACTTTTCAGTCAATGAAGAAAACTCAAAATAATATTTGAATCTTACACATGAATTTTAAGATCAACAAAATTAATTCAGGATTAAAAATTCCTTCTTTTTCTGGATATCATTTTATAAGAGTTTTTACAAATTTTATAAAGTTATTAGCTATACTTTGTCTAATTTCAAATTAAACAAATATATGTTTTAAATTAAAATTTAAAGTAAATATTTTTCAAGTTTTATATATATATATATAGATCTATTTCTTGTATTTAAATTTTAATCAATCTAACGCAGTTATATATATTCTTAAATTATGTAATACCTACACACTCTTATGATCAACTTTTCAACGATTATTTCTGCGAGTGTGTTAACTGAATTTGCATTGACTGTTGTATTCGAAATCATTTATCAACATTTACTAGAAATTAATTACCACTCGTTCGGTTCTGTCTTTAATTCGATTTGTATGCGATATCTTTGGGTGTGAAACCACGTTTCGAGGCGATTAATCATGTGCGCAGGCAGCACCATCGAAATCGAAAACGAAATCGATCAAACAATCGCAACGTATTCTTCGCTTTAGTATTGGATATTTGTAATCGTACATTCACAGACACTCGGCACTCGGCTGAAGTCGACATGAAGTCTAGTAAAGCGCAATGCAGTGCAGGAAGGATGCGTGTTGTCTCTGGCATTGCAGACACGGCGGTTCCAACTTCAAACTCCAACGCCCCTCTTTAGTTCAGCCAAATGGGTGGCCTCCGCCCACGCCTCTGTCCCCTCTTCTGTGGCCAATTCTTTGTGGCTCTCTGTCATCGGCACACTTTTCAATTGTTTATGTTTTGGTTTTTTCGGGCTGTTGTTTTTTTGAATTTACGGCCATGCGTTTCAAAGACAGAAACAGAAACAGAACTTCATTAATTTCCCCTAACATGCTGGCCAGTTACCCAAAACTTCGGACTTCAGTCCTCGAGCCTGGGCTGGACGCACGTTTAGCACATCTTTTCGAGGCATTCATAAGGCATTCATTAATTCAATTCCAGCAATTCCATCTCTTCGCATTCTGTTATTAATGATGTTTAACAAAACGGCTCCTTGTTGTTATTGTTTTGGTTAATTTTCTTTGCTGGATGGTTCCTTTTGCCCTGTGCCCATCGATGTCACTCGCTGCCCGCGCTGTTGATTTGCGGTTGATTTCTGTTTATTTCACAGTTGTAATACACGCTCATTGGGCTCAGATACTCGGAGTTTCCTTTTGCCTCCTGCTCTGTTATTTTCCAATTCAACCTCAGTTAATGCTGTCTTATCATTACGGAATGTTGAATGATGTCGAGTGTTTGTTTTGACATCGAATGTTCTTAGGTGCTTGTTATTATTAAACATTTAAGCGAGTGATTAATGATTTTCCAACTTTACTGCACCGCCCTCTCAACTGTATATTGACCTGTATAGTGTTTTGATGAGGAGTCTTGAGGATAATGGTATTTTCAAAGAGCGTAAACGGCACTTAAGCAATTTAGATTAATATAGAAATTAATGCAGAAAGGTGTACTTTTATTTTATATCGATTGAAAAATATGTTTTTTATTTAAAGCACTTCCAATATTAGCATATTGAGCGTGTACACATTGCTCAGTCAGCTAATCAACTAAAGCCCAGCCAATAAACGCACCCCCCCAAATGAAATGGAGGGGCTTGACATGAATGCAAATATTTGTGAATCGAAAACACTTAACGCAAACACATTTAGTGATTCCCTTCAACTCGATTCGCATCCATGCGGGCTTGCTTGAGGGGAGTGAAAAAGCAAGTGCCCTTAGGGAAACGCCACACAGAAGCCAATTCTAATTCCGAGAAAATGCTTTTCATAAAAAAATGAGGGAAACAACGAAAATATTTGACATCAAATTCGTCAAACTCATGCGTTTCGTGTGTTGTTGTGTGGGATCTGTGGGCGTTTGTAGTGGGCGAGGGCTGACTTGCTGGCAAGTGGCTTTAAGCATAGCTCACAGAAGAAAACAAGAAACGGCAGCCAGGACTTTCTTGTCCTTGCCCGGAAAAGACAGGCAGACGGCAGTCGGCTGGATGGACGGACGGACGGCCAGACGGTCGGACAGGCGGCGCACTCGCTCCTGCCATTTGAGGCTGAAATGGAAAACGAAAATGTCTGACATTGACAAATGTCATCCGTCATTGCGAACACAAGATTGATATAGATTGGAATGTGACACAAAAATACGCACAACTTCCACCACCACCATCGCTATCACCACCACCACCACCATCGCCATCACCATTGCCATCGTCATGAGCCACCAGCCCCTGTAGCAAGCAAAGACACAATGGCGGCTTCCCATAGCCTCTGCCTTGCCCTTTTCCTCACCGTTTCCCTTCGCCTTTCCTCTGTGATCCCATACGACGCACAATTGTGCGTAGCTGGCGATGGCACAAGATGACGACCGCTGATGAAAAACGTCGTCGCAGTCGTCGTCGTTGCCGTCGTCATCGTCATCGTCGACGTCTGTCCGTCAAGTCACCCTTGTTTCACTTTCTGCCAAAAAAAAAAAGAAAAAAAACAACAAAAACCAACAATGGATTCCTTTTCAGGGATGAAAGCTGCATTTTTTCACGCTTTGTTTTTTGGGTTGCTTGAAGAGTTTCTTATTATCTTAACAACTAGGAAATTCTCATGAGCGCGTAAAAAAGGAAATTGAACATCTGTAAATTAATAAAGAAAAGTATTTTAATTTTGATTATTGTATGAAAGTTGATTAAAGTAAAGGTAGTCTATGGAAAAATAGATATTCAAACCATGAATTTGTGTGAAGCACATGTTTTAATTTTGGATTTAAAGTAAAAGTGAAATATAGAATTAAATATAAAATAATCTAATATTAACTTGTTTAAAGAAGAAATAATTGTATTATAGATTCTATTAGAGATAAAATCGAATTATATTTTTATATGAAAGTTAATTATTCATTATAATTTAGGTAGTCTATGCAATATTTCAGATAACATCTTTGTTATTTTAAATTTAAAAGTCTTGAAACTATAGTTTCAGGGGTAGCTTTAATTATAAAGTATACATGGAATACATAAAATATTAAATCGCAAGAAGTAATAAAAAGCATAAGTAAACTATTTTTACAACAAATATAAGTTAAATTCAATAAATATTTGTTTTCAATTTAGTAATAAATAATACCCAAATTTCTTGCTCGCTCTATATCAAATGCAGATCGATTCTTTCATAACAACTTTTCGAACTTCCCTTCGTCGAGAATAGCGGTTTTTGTGTGTGTGTTCGCGGGCGTGTGTATGTGTGTGTATGTGCGAGTATTTCCTTTTGTAGCTCAAAGTTTTATGTGCGTGGCACATAATAATGGTGGATTTTCTTTGTTTGACGTTAATTTTTTATTCTTGTTGCTTTTGTCTCAGCTTCTTGTGCTGTGTTGCTCTGCTCGCGAGCTGCACTTAAGTTTATTAGAAAGAACAAAGCAAAGCTCTATAGGTGGGGATGACGATGTCAGGATGGGGTAGGAGGAGGGATAGGGAAAATGAAGGCATCCCGCTAAGAACGTTAAAATTTGATAAATTAATGCTTGCATTAATCTTGTGCTGCAACAATTTTTACATTTTGCATTCTGCTGCTGACAACGCGTAAGCATAAAACTGGGGAAAAGGACAAAAATCTACTTTTCCAGATTGCAACCGAAAATAGTTTGGGCAAATGAAAGCAATGTCTCCCTCGTTGCAAGTTACGAACTCGTATAGCAAAAGTTTGAAGCAACTTTTTGTTCCGTGCTGAGCGCTCCCCGAATAATAATCAAGTGTTAATTATTTTATGGTTCTCAAAAGTTAAAGTTTCATCAAGCTCGCACCGCAAATCATCATTCGAGATACGCATCGATTTGCTTTTGTTGTTCTTCTCTTCTCGTTGCTCTGTGTTGGCCAGGCAACTTGAAGCGTGGGAGCAACTGCTCATTTCCTTTTGGCAACTGTAATGAAACTTCCGCAACTCCTTGCCTCCACCGATTGGCAGTGTGGCAGCGTGGCAGAGTCCAGGCAGCTGGAAAACTAATGCGCTGCCATCAGTTGACGATGGCATTCAGATTAAGCTGCTGGCAATGAATGAACTCGATGCGGTGATAAAAACATTTATCAAACAAAAAGACGAATAATCATTCGTGCCAAGCCACGCGGCACGATTGCTCCTGCTACAGGCATTACCCTTTCCTATTCCTCAAGATGGAGCTTGGAGTACAAGCAATGGAGGGGAACTATCTTGGAGGTAAAGACTCAGAGACTGTGTCAATGACTTAAGCGCACGTGATTAAAAAATTTGTATGCCACTTAAAAATCAATTACATTGCTATTTTAGGAATAGCATTAAGCATAGCAAAATAAATAAATAAGAAATGAAATTCGAAATTAATCATAACCATTTTACTAGACTTAAACTAAATTAAATATATATTAAAAATTACGTCAGTTCGATTAAATTGCACTTAAAGAATCGTAAGCTAAGCGCTCCATAAAACAATTCCGAAAAAGAAGACATTATTTTAAATATTATTAATGCTTTGTCTAGAGGATTATATGCCTCATGTTAACAAATCGTGTTGTCTCCAAACATGGATTACTCACGAACACATCGACATACCTAGCGTTAAGCAAAGGCAACAATAAGAACGACTCACAATCAGACACATCCGAAACCGAAACTGAAACCGAGACCTTTCACGAACAAGACAAAATACATAATTCGGAACAAGATCTTCGCTTTAGCTTGTCATTAGAGACGGCAACGGGAACGGGAACGGGAACCGGGAATGTTGGGGTCTTGAGAATGCGAGAGTCGAACATACGTATACATATATATGCTGGGCTCCACTGACAATGGTTATTAATCAGTTTCCGATAATGCAGCTGAGCGAGACAAGAGTTTTGAATAAAAACACTCGCAGTCTACTTGCCGCACCCCCGCCACAACAACAGCATCGCCTTCTTCACTGAGTGTCGTCTCGCCATTGTCGATGATCTCAGAGAATCAGAGACGACGTCGAAGTATACGTAATACACTTAGATGAGTGTGAGTACGAGTATGAATACGAGTGCCATCTTTGAGAACGAGATGTATCGCAGTCACACTTTTGTTGTTAATTAAACGTGGCGACTGCACGCCTGTGCCTCATGCCCCTTGCCTCACATGCCCCACATCTATGTGAAGGTAAATGCTTAGGCAGTTGTTGCTGCAATCTTCCTTTAATGCCGGATTCATGATAAGTGGCATGCGGTATGTGTGAGAGACCGAGACCGTCGAACTATTCATAGAACGGCTGCCATTGGACCTTGCCATCGTTGCCGGCTCTTCCGGCAACTGATTAATTGCACCCAGCGACGCACTTTTGACGCCTAAGTGGCAAGAACTTGAACGATCTGGTTGCAAGTTGCAGCAGGTCCGAGAATCGAACTGAACACCAAACATCGTTTCAAAGATAATTCAATTGAATTCCTTAATAATAAAGATACTTGATCTATAATAAAGATTCAGTATAGAAGAAAGATTCGAAACTAATCATAAGAAGTATAAAAATGTAGTTAGAAGTCTACATTTATTTATAAATTTGCAAAAATTGTATACAAAGCTTATATTATACGAAAATATTTCAAAAATCCATAGGAATCTTATAAAATTATTAGCATTGAAATAAACCACGTAGAACAAAAGGTAAATGATCATTTATAATACATCTAATTGGTCTCAGTCATTTCGGTAACTTCAGTTTCAGGAGTTGATGACTTTTTGCTTTGAATGCTAATAAAAATATGTATGTCTTATATTATTACACTTAATGAAATAAACACATGCACTTTACCTTAGACGAATAGATTTGATCACTTCTTTTCTCAAGATAGTTATAACAAACAGAAGTACACCTTGTAGAGAAAGTATGGGTTCAGCACAGTATAAAGTTGTGTTATCAAAAATTCCAGTGATTATAAAAATACTAAACAATTTGTCGAGAATAGAAAAAGCACCTGTAAAAAGAAATAATCGGAAGAAAAAGAGGAAGCTGAAAGAAGATATAAAGAAAAAAGATATAAGGTAAAAGAAGATATAAGAAAATATAACACCTTATTAACATAGTTACTTGGCTTTGTTTCTTATCTGATCTTTAATATCGGTTCTATTAAATTCGCGAGCATTTCGCGCATTTTCCAAATAAATATGTCTTCCCGTCATAATCGCAAGTACAACATTAATCAATATTAAAATTGTTGTTGGCCCATGCACGAATATAATTGCACTCCAGTCATATGCTAAAGATAACAACAAATTATTAGATAATGCCACAGATCAAAAGTATTACTTACTAATTAAATAGCAACTTAGTAAATTGATCTTTGTCCCCCATTGATTTGAGCGACCAATTGAAAAAAGTCCATCAACTGCAACTGATATTATTACTAAGCCGCAAGTGAACAACCAGACAAACTTATTGAGCTTCGGAAAGCCTGCTTTCCACGTTCCATATGTACTAAGCAGTTTCCATATGTTATAGTTTATGGTCAGGAGCCAAACATATGTGGCAAGAACAAAAAAGTAACTGAGGAAAACTAAGAAAAATGATTAAATTTATGTAATTACTGGAATACGTATTAAACATACATATTAAAGCACATAAAAGTTCCAGTGGAATTATTCCTATATGCAAAAATAATACATCAATCGATTGCAATGTGAATGTGATTGTTTTACAAATCATATAACGACTGCAGCATTTGTTGTGAACCGACTCATTTTGTGGCAAGTACGAGAATAAATATACACCAACACTGAGCATCATAAAGAAAACCGATATACCCCGTGCTATAAGAGATTATATAATTAAATTAGAATAAATACATCTAGTGTAATCAATATAATACTTACCATAAACATTAATCACATCTGTCGATACTCCACAAAGATGAGGTTCAATCACATAATATGGCACATTCTTCACTCTGGCTAACTTTAGACAGTAATCCGACTTGCTCATAGTTACTCCTGGCACTTGTATTACAAGCTCTTTATTCTAAAAAATACTGCTCAATTAATAAATTTATTACATTCAATAGTTATTTGCATACTTCCATTCCCCATTTAAATGTATAGACGGCATCTTTAAAATTAAAATATCTTTCACAACGAGTTTCAAAGTTGTCTTTTATCACAATTTCTAGCTCCGAAAAATGTTTATTTTCATTTTCATCAATCCTATTTATAACTGCAATAAATGTGTTATTTTTATCAATGCACATTTCTGAATGCACAGCTAATAACTTTTCAGGATTGAAACAAATATCGTCAAGAGATAAGCTTTCAAATTGATTTTTATCGATGGTATTAATATATTCACAATCATCTTGGTTCGCTGCGATCGCAGTTCCAAAAAAACTGAGTAAAATCAAGGCACAATTTAATTTTCTCATTTTTATATTTATGAAAAATAAATATGATTAAAAGTTGGCAATATGGTTGTTCCGTGTTCTTTGAATATCCAACGATAACTGAAAAGTTGAAGTTGAACCAAGCATAAACGAAGCATATGTATATAATAAATTCTTATCAATGAAACTATAAAGCTAATTATATAGTTGAAACTAAACCACAAATAAGTATCGTTGGTATTGTAGTAAACAAAAAGCTTGGATTGTTCTCATTGTTTTAAACTTTCATTATAATGTGCTATAGGAAATATAAATACAGGCAATTCATGATATAATACATAAACAAATACTTATATTTTCCCCTTACTGATTAAGAGGTATAACAAAAAGCAACAAACTGAATCTACAAATGCTCTAACGTCCAGGGTAACAATAAAAAGAAAATAAGAAAAAAAAGAGATTCACAAAAATGTTCACTCGCTGGCGGCTTCTACAGAATTTTCGGTTGCTCGTCATGTCCATCGAGTGATTTGATGAATTGCTGTCATTAATCTATGACGTACGCAACTACCAAAGGAAATGCCATCATCATCAAAAGCAGCCCAGGCAGCATCAGCAGCCGAGCTCGGACTCGGTCTCCGGCTCCGGCTGAGATCCGGGCGCAAGCAGCAGAGGCCCGCAGGGAGCCAGAACCAGATCCAGGGTAAACATAGAAAGGCAGTCGAGAGGCAGAGAGGTGGTTGGGGTCGCATAGCATTGGGAAAACAATGCGCAACCCAATCCGAGGCGAGCGAGGCGCACTTTTGGGGTGGTGGGTGAAATGTAACATTTGGGAATTTCAGATGGTTTCGCTTTCATTTTGCAATTTAAAGCTGTGGCCTCTGCTGAATACAATCCGAGCAAAAAAAATGTATAAATTGGAACGAGCTTCAAGCATTGTAGATATGTTAAGGGAGCTCAAATTAAATTAAATAGTACCGCCAGAAACTTAACTTCGATTAACAAGTGCTTGAAATAGCTTTTGCTTTTATTGAAGTACAATATACAAATATATACAACAATTGCATAAAATATTTTATAGCACATATTTTAAAATTTAAAAAAAAATTGTATAAATATATAACGCAATTAAATTAAAGTAATTTCCTAAAAACTATTTATCATTTCAATAATTTATACAACTCTGTCACGCCCTCGGCATCAATTTGTTGATGCCACTTTTACCAGCGTGCGTGGGGGAGGAGGAGAAGTAGACGCCTTTACTATATGTGTTATGCATATATTTTTACATTTCTACATAAATGCATTTCATGTTTACATTTTTCCAGTGACAAGTGTCTGAATCACGCTGCAACGGGATGACATATTGAGGCAGGGGAAGCCAGCGACACTCAGCCGACAATCGATTAATCAGCGAAAAAATAATAAGAAACATCTTCCACTGGCAAAGAGATGCGGCACCAAGGCAAAAAGCCATCGGGAATGGAAACGGGAACTGGCTTCGACTGTGTCTCCGTCTCCGTCTCTGGATCTGAATCTGAATCTGAATGCGAGAGGATGAGAAGATGGAGATGCTGAACTAACTCTGCTCGAATGCGGAACTGGTGCTGGATACAAAAAATGAGCGACTTCAGCGTTTTGGCAGCCAAATAAATACGAAACATCAGAGGACACACGACGACGAGCAGTCAGACAGAATTTCATGTGCTTAGATGTGCGACCAAATGACAAAATTCTAAAATCGCGATCGTTTTGCCTTTCTCACTATGTCTCTCTCTGTTATTTTCATTTACATAGATTCTCATTTTGATAATTAACACAATTCGACTGACTGAACGCCCAAGTGTGTATGGGAAAATAAATAAATGCTAAAGTCGAGAGAAATAAGCTAAAATATACCCTGCATTAAGAATTTATTTATAAAACCATTTAGATTTAAATAAAATAAAGCGTGGAAATAATTAACAACGATGCAAAATAAAATACAAAATGTATTTATATAAATGTGCAAAGTGTTTAATCATGCCTCCTTTTCTCCTCCATCGATTATACAGAGTATTCGGAATAAGCGTATATCAAAATGATTTGAAATGTCGCGCGGAATAAAGACAACAATGAAATGTCAAAGCCAAATGACTGACCAAACTCATTACAACGAAACTTCAAATTGCCCAATTAATCTAATTTTCAGTTTATTGTTGTTAATGTTGTTGCTGCTGTTGTTATTGTTATTGCTTGCTTGTTCCTTTTTTTTCTCTCATTTTTGTTTTTGTTTTGTTTTTTGTTTTTCAATGTCAATGAGTTGAACGCGTCGTCATCAGTTGTTTCATTCAAATCATTTCTTTCTTTTTTTTGTATTTCGATGTTTCTCGTTGTGTTATTTCTCACACAATTCTCACATAATAGAAAATTGTGTACGTCATTTGTTAGCCTTTTCCTTTCATTCGGCTGAACAGCAAATGAAAATGTCAGAAATGCCTCAACTTGAGGCTATTCGTTAAAATCTAAGTTTTGGGATGGGCCACAGCATAAATATTAATTTCAAGAAGAACATTAAGTGTGCCGATTTAAATGGGAAATGTATTGAGTATTGATATTATATACTAAAAAAGTATTTTCATAAATGTATTTAATAAATTTATATATAATAAATTGTCTGGTTAATTTTCTGTTTGATTTCTTCAAACATCAAAATCAAAATGGTTGCAGATGTTGCGCCATTGCCATTGCTGAATTGTCATTCAAAGCAGCAAATGGCAAAACGCAGCCACTGCTTCTTGGGTCTGCCTTTGATCTCAGCAACTGAATCTGCACACTGGGAACACTTGTGTATCTGTATCTGTATCTGTATCTGCAACTGTATCTGTATCTGTATCTGTGTATGTGGCTGTGCATCTGTATCTACGTCGCGTCGTCGGCATTATTAATTTGCGCCTGTTTGCGTTGCATTCAACATGGGGAGCTGTTTGGAATGAATTTTTATACGCCTTTGGCTGGCGCATGTGTTGCAGTTGCAACTGCTGCACCTCGTTCCCCGCGGTGATCTTCTACCCATGACGTTTCATTTCATTTTCATATACCCGGTCAACCAAAGCGTGCAAGGGTGTGACAAAGTAATGCAAGGCAAAAATGTTTGTGAAAAATAAAAGAAGACAATGTTGAAAATTCTATCGTTCTTATTTTGACAACACTGCAGTTAAGTTTATTCTTTAGCAGTGTACTTCAGGTATTCCATAGTCGGACACACTCGTCGTCTGCTGTGTCTGCTGCTGTTTCATATATTTGACATATTGCCGACATTGATAGTAAGAGACGTTGCAATGAAATTTGTTGTGCTCGTCAACGAGAGCCGCGGCCATCACTCAAAAGCCCAGCCACTGGTTGTGTCTTGCCTACGTGTGTGTGTGTTGCATGCCTTAAGAATACGTTCAGACGTTGCCACCCTAAAACGTATGAGACTCCCCCATTCTACCATTGCTGATTATCACGAGAAGTTAAGTGATCACGCCAACATTTATTGTATCTTAAGACTTCGTAATTGGCAGCCAAACTAATGTGTGGTTAGAGTTGTGTCTTATAAAGTCAAACTATATGCTCCGGATATTAGTTAATTAAAATGTCAGTACAGCTTAAATGAAAATTATTCAATCAAGACTATTTTTTGGCAACATTTTATTATGATTCTTTTTAATTTGTATTTGTGCTACCAATGGCGATAAAGGGTTTTGATAACTTTGTACTATATCAGTATACCAAATATAGCTTTTGGTATATTATTTATTTCTGCGGTATATTAATTTGGTATATTCTAAATTTAAACCGTACTGTTTGTCGAAAACACTCGACTGTTTTAATTTACAATATTAATTATAATATCACAAAAGAACTAGCGACTTTAGAATCAATATTTTTGTTTTAAAGAATATAAAACATATATATTATATCGTCCGCCATTTTTAGCTACTGCTTTCTATAAATTTATTATGTTTTATTATGATTCTTTTTTCATTTGACTTTCACTTCGAGTACCAACAAAAGTTCTATGCTTGGAAGTCATTCTGTTAGATGCGTGGAATGGCTGTAATTACGTGTATTTTGGGTAAAGTCGAAGTCGGCATTTTCACTATTCGATTACACAAATAACTAAGTAATTTCCTCGTTGAGGCAGCCACGCATAAAATGCAATTTTTCACTTTCCCTTTTTACACAGCGGCAACTTCAAACCATTCCAACAATTGACCAAAGGTTTCGCAACAACAGCGACTAAGGGAGTAAGGGAAGAGAAAGAGAGTGAGAGTGAGAGTGAGAGAGTTGGAGGTGGTGGCCCATCGAACACTAATTACAAAGCAACATCAAAATAATTATGGCCACTTCGGGCATAATAACTAAAGAATTTATACCTGCCAGTGACCGGTAGTTTGACGAGAGATTTGCTCAAATTGCTTTCACATTAAAAACACTCGAACACAAAACATTTCACCCACCATCGTCACCGCCACCGCCACCGCCAACAGCAGGAGCAACCTGTCTGGCCAGTGGTGATATGGTTCTATCGGAGATCGGCCTACCTGGCTGCCGGCGTTTGCAATTAATACCTTTCACTCTGGCACGTTTGATGTGGCCCTGTCAGCCTACGAGAGCTCAGAGCTCAGGACTAAAGTCGATGGGCAACAGTGGCTGGGCTGACCGGCGGTCATTTGTTTATGTCAACGCTTGGACGCTTTGATGCTGCACGGATTAGAAAGTAATCAGTGCCGATAAGAAGCGTCGAGTGTCTCTAGAGACTCTGTGTTGGCAATGACAGTGGGTGTGTGGAGGTTGAAAACTGCGTCGACGTTCGCAATTTAAATTAGAGTGGTGCGACTCTGTCTCTCCATCATTGCAGCCATTCCTGCCCCGAGTCCAGAGGCTGTTCAGAGCTGGGCATTGGGCATTTTGCAGTTCGGTTACAAATGTCCATTGGGACTTTGCTAATCTGTCATTCGCCATGATGTGCTCCTGAAGGCGGCCTTTCGTTTTGGGGGTTGTACACAGCCCAGCTGCCCAGTGTTGCCCCGTCACACACATGTGCACACACATACACTCAGTAGACACACCCAACAACACCCACACACCCTCTCAACCCCTCTCTCCGAGAGAGAGAGAGATACACCAACTGGCAATGAAAAAGGACGAGTGTTCATATAAATGACCAAAATGCCACGCATTGACCCACACAGTGCCCAAAAACCTCATCCGACCCTTCCCCATTCTCTCTCCCCTTTCCCCTTCGCCTTTGCGCCCCCTGGCATCGACGACATGCCAGATAAAATGTTTCAATGTCCAATCGAGCTATTTGTCAAAATACTCGCCTCGCACCGGATGGACATTGGTATCGCCATCGACATGGACTTGGACTTCAACATGGATGTGGATGTGGATGTGGACTTGAACATGGACATGCACATTTTGTTTTTACCACCAGGATGAAATGTGTGGAACTCTGGCTCATTGTTGTTATCGGTTTGGGGCATGAAATTTGTGCAGATCCGATCGCAAGACTCACACTAAATGAGTGAGAATAAGCAGTAAACAATTTGGCTCGCTCTTTAAACAAATAACTTACTTACTAAATATTCTACAATAAAAAAAAAATTTTTAAAAACTTTTAAATATAAAAAAAGAAAAATTTCATAATTTAATTTTGTTGTCTTCTTGTCTTGTCTTGTACATATAAGAAATATGATTATGTAAATGAACTTTTGTATTAAATTTTTGCTATATTTCATGTAGCATTTAATTCTATTTTAGCCGCCATTGCACTGACCCTGAAGTACATGAGAATTTTAAGCAAAAAAAAACCCAGAGATACATGGCGCAATTTTCTATTGTCGAAATGTTGGGCAATTTAATATATGAATACATTTTAATTACACGCTTCGCTTGATAGGCTAGGCAAATTGTGGTGGCATTTTAGATTTGTTCCACGCATCGCTTCGTGAATAAAATATAATGAAAATTTCAACGCCAATGATGGCCAACGTCGCTCTGACAGCACTGACGGAATGCTGTCTGTCAGCTCTGTCAGCTCCGTCAGTCCGACAATCCGACAGTCGAAATATATAGTCAGGGGGACAGGGAGTAAAGATGGCGGGGAACGAAGAAAGGGAAGAGCAACTGACACAAGGCGCAGCCGGCTGTCAGGCAGTTGAACAGTTCGTCTGTTGGGCTGGCTGACTGGCTGGATGGCTGCCTGCAGCGTGCACACTCCGAGTATCCTTTTCGCCTTGTTTCAATGCCTCCCTTATGGGCGTACATGATAAATGGCGACAAATTCGTCAATGTCAAAATCAGACTGTTACAAACAGCGCTGCGACGGCAGCAGCGATGCGATGCCAGCGCCACTGCGCAATGTTGCGTAGAGGTAGCATTCGAGTCAAGAGAGAGAGAGAGAGAGAGCCCTGAAACTGGCTCCAGGATGCGCGTATTCAGGAACATCACAAGTTGTTCCACAATAATAACAGTTATAGTTGGAAAAAAGAATATTCTCAACAAGAGCACGACGAATTTCCATCAAAATTGCGCAAGCCGTAATGCAAATTTCTAGCTCGACGTTTTTCCACAGTTTTCACTTATGCTAATTCGCATATTTAGTGTATTAATTTATACAAATGTATCGCACACCCATTGGCTTTATGGGAAATTATTGAGTGGAAATTATGTTGACTAATTGCTCGCCATTAATTAGCTGGCCAAAAGAATACGCATAAGGCATGCTCAGCTACTGGCCAGAATTGAATTTGTTATGGTTCATTGCCACCTTCGGCTATGAATTCTCAATCCTCAAAAAATAGAACAAATTTTTGTATTTATCGGGAAAACGCATCACAAAGAAAATAATACACATTTCATTGGAAAATATATTGAATATATTTAAATTTCAAACATTTCGAACATCAGTTATTAAACTTAAATCAATATGCCTATTCAAAATGGAATTCTTCAAGAGGTGTTTTTTTTCCTGGAACTGAGCAAGCTGTAAAACCAGTTAATTCTTAGGGACTTTCTTATGGGTTACATGCAAACGAGCCAAATATTAATTGTCTTGTCAACTTTAATTTTTCCCTTTCATTTTGTTGGAGACTTACATTTAACAGCTCAATTAATTTGGGGCCAGCGCGCTCTTCGGCCCGGCTCATGTGAGCCCAGAGATCGAGCCGAGACTCTGATTTGAGTTATGCGATCCATTGACATTATCTGCGGCGCGCTCGCATGTGACAAGCGGCAACTGATTCATTTCACGATCCCAAACCTGGCTGGGCACCGACTCTCTGCCATTGGGCCCAAAGTGAACGAGTGAGTGTAAGGAGAAGACTATCGGTTTTCGGTGCTGATAAAGATCTCAAAAGGATCTTGCTGACTGTTTTGGTTAGTTGTTTCGAATGGTTGGCAACAAATGGCCACCATTACAGGCCGACAACTTTTAGTTGTGGTGAAAACGACTTTAAGTCAGTTTTAAATTGAATAATATTAATTCGACTGATACAGCGTGTGATCGCGGCCATAAATCAATTAATTAGTTTAGCTCTTGTATTTAATACAAGATATCTCTCTGTGTTGTCGCCATTGCAATAAACGTCTGCCATACCTTGATTCGATAGCCAGACAGAGATGGATGGCGAGACTGAGTGAGACAACGAGTGCGACAAGTCGTCTAACAGAATTATAATTGTCTAAGGAAGGGCGTAGACATAAAATGCAAACACAAACAGCAAAACAACAGTAATTAATGATATAAAAAAGGCAGGAAACGTTGCTTTGCGGCACTTTTATTACATTTGTATACCTAGCAAATAAACTACAAATGAAATGGGTATGATGTACGAAATCGAAATGAAAAAATTATTAAATCTGCGCTCAAAATATGAATGTGGAGTTTAGTATTTGAGTCAAGGGTATATCCAAGCCTCATACTCTATTGTTGATTTGTACCTTTTTGTTGTGTTTTGTTTTTTTTAATGGCCAGAGAACAAATAAAAGAAAAATGTCGTTCTGATTGACGAATTGCGTGCGTATAATTGTATCTTCCAGATACTTTGTTTACTTGCGCCATATTCGTTCGTTCAAAGTGTGGCTTTCGTTTGGTTTCCTCCGCTGCCTCAAGCTTTAATTGAGCCACAACTGTAGATACGCGCACACGAGTTCCACACACACAAGTTTTGCGGCTCACGCGAGCCCAAACAAAATGTCGGATATCTTTGAAGCTATTCACAATGATAAACACAATGTTCATCATATTTGTATCTCTGTAAGTATACATTTCTATGGGTATAGTGAGCAGAGCGTGTAGCTGAGAAAACTCATTCATGTGTTGTAATTGGGAGCAAACCCCAGAGAACTGATTGTTTGAAGACCATTGAATCATTCATTTCAATGGTTTCCTATATGTATGAATTGTATTTTTGTTGCAGTACCAAAGATATCTTGTGGCTTTGTATAACTAAACATCAATAATTAAACAAGTTATTAAAAAAAAAACTATTTCCGAAACAAAGCTTCTGAAATTTTCTTATATTCTCATTCACATATGTATGAACATAACAACATTTAAAAATAATAAATGTACATATTTTTATTTTAATGTTTGTAAAGCCTTTTATTAATTTGAAATATATTTTAATTCACTTACTTAACGGCTATGTGCATATTCCTCTTCAAGCAGTTCACAGCACAAGCAAGCAGTTGCCGCAAAGTTGAACTGCTTGCTGCTGAAAATGTTCTGTGCATTTCCTGTGGTTCTTGTCCCGGCTGAAATGGGAATATGCTTATAAAAGTGGAAAAACAGTGAAAGCGGAAAATGCGTATTCCAACGGGAATCTGAAATCCAACTTGCAAATATTTTGCAAATTAGAATAAAATTGTTTTCATTTTTTTCCGCTAGATGGCGTATTTACAGAGAATTTGACTCTAGATCCGAAAAAGAAATGCCAAATAAAAAAGAAAAAAGAATCAACAAAGACTCGATGTGCTACTCAAAGTGGTCGGCACATGTTTTCGGCGGTCTCTTTGACAAGTTGCGGCATAAAGACTGCTACTGCTGCTGCCGCTGTTGTTGCCAGTGGATGGTGCTCCACTCTTGGATCTGCCTCTGCCCTTAAATCATTTTATGCTGCGCTGATTTTAGGTACATATGTTTGATTAAAAATTAAAATTATCATTTACGGCCCATTTAAACTAAACCGACCAGAGATTTTTCGCATGTCGTTCTCATTTTCGAAATAAAAAAATCTTTTGCAGTCACAGCAACAAAATGCAAATATATCTGTGAAAATAGAGAATGGCATTCTGTTGTTGAGCTACCTATTGTATAAATAATGTGTGTTGATGTGCACTTGTTTGTGGTTTTATTTATTTTTACATTTCGCAAACTAATTTTAATACTTTCGTTTAATGAGAAAATATCTGCGGAACGTGAATGAGTTTGTGTGTAAAGTGTTGCTCTGTTTCCGACAAGTTTCATTTATAAATAAGTTGTATATTTTTAAAGTCTTAAAAACGAAGCAAATTTTTTTAGAACTTCAACGACTTCTAATCATTTTTCCATCTCCATCCTCAATTGCCTTTGTTTCCTAATTTTCAAGTTATCCTCGCCGCTGGACCTCCTATCCTATTTCTTTTCGCAGAAGTAGCGAAAAGTTTCACAAAAAAAGAAAAACACTGAGACAGTTTTCAAAGTACATTCCTTGGTCCAGACCTTGACTACCATAAAGTCAGTTTTCTACAAAAATTGTAGCAGCCCAAAAATATGAAACAAAAAAGAGCATACAAAAAAATGTTTCAGTTCTAGTTTAATTTTGAGAAAACCTCTGTGAGAGAAAGAAAAAAATGGTAATAGTGTAGCAGCAAATATGCGCACAATAAAAAATATATTCAAAAAAAAAAAAAAAAGAAAGAAAACGAAAAAATATCTGTATTTTAAAACGAATTTGCTTTGTGTCGCGCATTTTTGCTATTGTTAAAAAATCGAGCATTTTTTTCGTTGGCGACTTAATTTTTTTCCTCAGATTTTCCATTTAAAATGCGCGGAAAACAAAAGTTTTTACGGATTTATGAGTTTATCGTTTTACGACCGTCTCAGTCCCAATAAAACTTTATTGAGCTGCCTGACGGTCGGCGACGATGTGCTCGAGTTTCCGACCGTCGACCTTATTTAGTAGCCGTGGAAACTGTAGCAGAGCACCCAGAGCGATGCATCTCTCGATCCTTGTGCATCCTTGGCACTGAACTCGGTGCAGATCTGCGAATTGTTGAGCTCAAGGACGTTGTGCCCGGTTATGCAAGTCTATGCAACGGCTTGCATAATAAATATGCAAATATTACGCTTAAGCCGCCCGCCGAACCCAAAATGCTCTAGTTCTCCATTGTTCCATTGTTATCGCTGTATATTGTTGTAGTTCAACCAGGAACGCCCACAAGCCGAGTCAATAGATCGGCACTCGCAGGTCAGGTCACTTCACTTCACTCTTACACAATATTCGACAATATGATGCGCTCAAATCCGGGGATTAGTTAGCTCGAGTCTTCCGCTAAACAATTATGCCGCTGTCGCCGTTGCTCTAATTTAAATTGCCGGAGTGTGCGTTTGTTCATTTGCCATTTGCCATTGGCCATTGGCTGCTTAAACATTTCCTAAAAACTTACCCAGTTTTTGCCACAAACTCCATTGTTTACATTTATATTGTTTATGACAGTGCGGAAAGTTCTGCGAATTTTTATTACCACTCATTTTGCTCTAGATATTTAAATAGTTCTTCATTTACTTTTACGAAATGCCAGTACGGGGTGTGTTCTGAAAAATAAGCAAAAAGTGTGCAAGACTTTTGTGGGAATATCATATTCTTGGAAAAAGAAAAAGGCTACGATAATTCAGTTAAATTTAGCGAAACTCAGAAAAGTTATAGTTGAACTTAAACTTAAACTTTATATTTTTTAAAATTAACCAAAGATCTGAAGTCCTTTGGAAATAAGTAATATAAATATCCACTGAGAAACATAAAAATGCTAAGATAACTTAGAGAAATAAGAAAAGAATAAGCAGTTAAATTTTAAATTAAAAAATAATATTAAAAAATATGTATATAATTCTTTAAAACTTTTTATGGTTTTTTATTATAAAAATTAAAAGTATTTTGTTTGAAAAGTAATAAATCAAGTTTTATTTTTGTTTTGAAAGTTTATGTTAATGACAAAAATAAACAAATTCTTTTTACAATTCATTTCCTTTTAAAAAGATTTTAGAAAAGTAATTTCATATCTGTAGAAGATATGCAAAGTTTGCTGAACAGTAAACACAAGACGCATACAAATTTTGTAAGACATTTTGAATTTTATTTATTTATTTTCATTTTTTATAGTGTTGGATTTAAGCACATCCAATAGATCATTTAACGCAGAAATGTAAATAATAGATCTATTTTTTATATTCATTAAAAACAAATCATAATCATAAAACAAAAAGACAAAATAGATCAAATTTTACATTTATTTAAAGTAAATTTTTAAGCAGCATTAAATGATCTTTTGGTTGTTCTTGAATCTAAATTGTAATCCTTAAACAGAATAATTGGAACTAACTCCCTCAACTCGAAGGTGAGGCGGGAGCGGGCGTAAAATTTGTTTAGAGTAAACACAGAATCCCTTCGCCTGCCCATCGACTGGTGAATCAAGGACTACCTGAAAGTGGCAAAGCGACGCGTGTGTCTCGCATTAAAATGATGTCTTGTTGACGGACTCTGAAGGACACAGCTCGCGCGACTCGACTCGACTGTTTATGGAATGTAAATGCACCGTGTCATGGGTCCTTAAACGTCTTAATTGCGCACGTATCCTTCGCCAGAGACAAGCAATTGGTTTCCAAGGCGGAAATATTATTGCCACGTCATAAAACTATAAAACTGTCCGCAGGGGTCGCGACGCTATATATCGCTGTATTCTCAGCCTGAACTGCACCGAACTGAACTTAACTGAACTGAACTGTATGCCGAGTAGAGTTCTGTAGGACATGGAATCGGCTAGGAAACTGAAACTTTCAATCGCCATCAACGAATTCGCTGAATTCCATCTTGCGCACGACTTCGATTCCCGGGCGCACGACTCCTCAAAGAAATAGCATTGAGAATTTACAGCGAACTCTTCGGTGGCCCATAGTTTCATCCTTCCATTGTTAGCGCGAACAATCCTTATTAGCTGTTGATAGAGAACCATTTAAGATACCCATAATGAGCAGCTATGGAAAGTCCCAGTGATGGCAAATTTTTAATGACAGACATCAAGTATCAAGCTCTATGTAATCGCAATCGTTTAAAATCCGAAGATACATATATAAAATATATTCAATAAAAAGCAAATTATTTTGTTTTTCCCAAGAATTGTAAAATATCTTCAAGAAAAAGCAACTCATTTTGTTAACTTGCTTTTATATTTTTGTTTTTTTTTTTTATAAATTTTAAGTAACAATAGCACATACGTTTAAGAAATAATTCCGTCCGAAAACCACCTTGGAATCTACATATTTAATTTAACATATAATGCTACGGCGGACTTTATTTAATCCTCAATTGTTACTTCAATATATCAGATAATTTTATACTACGAGTTATAGTAAAGTTTTATGACAAGAAATTAATTCAGTTTCTATCAAATTTTTAAGGAGGTGAAAACATAAATATTTTAGATCAAAATTATTGGTGTTTTCATTTTCAAAAATGACAATTTATGTATTAAGATCGTTAAATGGGTTATTTAAAAATATATTATTTATGAACAAAAATAAATTCAGTTTCTGACAAGTTTCTAAGAAGTTAAAACAAGTAAGAAAACTACAGTCGAGTGTGCTCGACTGTGAGATACCCGCTACCCCTTTTGAATAAAAGCAAAATATTGCGGTATTATTTTCAAAATATACCAAAAAATACTGCAAAATACTAAAAATATACCAAATGGTATATTTGGTATAACGATGTGATACTAAAATTTAAAATATACCATAGACGGCACAATACACCAGATTGTCGGCCAAAGCATTTGAGACCCCCCGTAAGTGGGCGTTTTGGCCCATACAAAAGTATTTCTTTAATAACTTCCACAATTTTTATCTGATCGCAAGCAAATTTTCAGGAATCATAAATACTATTGTTATTATTATATATACCAAAATTTGCGGGGGCGGAAGTGGGCGTGGCAAAAATTTGAAACAAACTTGATCTGCGTGCAAACATAACAAATGCTGTCGAAAAAAAATTATAGCTCTATCTCTTATAGTCTCTGAGATCCAGTGTTTCATACGGACAGACGGACAGACGGACAGACGGACAGACACACAGACAGACAGACGGACAGACGGACATGGCTAGATCGTCTCGGCTGTTGACGCTGATCAAGAATATATATACTTTATAGGGTCGGAGATGCCTCCTTCTACCTGTTACATACATTTCCTGCCGGCACAAAGTTATAATACCCTTCTACCCTATGGGTAGCGGGTATAAACATAAGTATTTAAATTTTCAATTGTTGCCATTTCCATTTTAAGAAGTGAGAAATTATATTTAAAGATCATTATAGGTATTATTTAAAAATATAACTTTAATTAATGTTATATTACATTACTAATTAATATTTAAAGTAAAATTCTAAATATTTAATACTAGTGAGAAATTATGTAAAAAGACTGTTTAAAAATATTTTTCTTTATATTACAGTTTAAATGAAATAGCCATAATAAATTATTTACGAATTGATTTTATCAATATTTAAAGTACAAATTTTAGGCATTCTCTATTTATTAAAAGGTGAATTGGTGATGAATGTTAAATTTTGTTAAATCTATAATAATATCTATTAAGTTGTCGATCTTTTATATTTATTCAATGTAATTTTATAACCTAGAAGTATAAGATCACAGAGCTACCACCCGAAGGTGTTAACGTCTTCGATCGTTTGTTGCATTATTAGCGCACTAGCTGTAAATGCATGATCATAATTCTCTCAATGCAATGACTTCAAAAAGGTCCTCATTATGAAGAATGCGAAACAATGCGAATAAGTGTGACAGAAGCAATTAATGCGCTAAGGAAATGTCAACACGAAAGCAAACACACACACAACACAAACACAAACAGACACACACACAATCGGGAGGATGACATTGAGCAACGATGTCCTAACGACAGCCAAAGAATGCGAACAGAAGCCGACAAACGGCGACGACGACAACATTGATGGCCCAAGGACCAAGGACGAAGGCGACGCGTGACGCATTGAGATTTGTTTGTACACATCGTGAAAAGGAGCACAGCGAGCACAGCTCAGAGTCGCCTTGACTTCGATTGGTCCATGTTTTGTAGGATTATCCAAGGACAACCAGCTCACCCACGCTGGCTTCTTCTCCTCCGACTGATCATTGAAATTTTGATGTGACCTCGAGAAGACTTTTCTCCAGCCAGCGCTACTACGATCAAGGACAGTGAAATTGGACGCTCTGCGAATGAGGCATGCCAAATGCGAAATAGAGAAAGAGAGAGAGAGCGAGAGAGAGAGACAAAGTCAGTCCAAGGCAAACGAGTAGCCAATGCTGCAAATTGCTTCATCTGAGTGAGCATGGAGCGTCTTGCCAAGTGGCAATTGCTATCACCTGGAGTGCCTGGATGCGAAGAGAGATTAATAATATCAGCAGCAAGGCAGCAGCAAATGTCTTACTAAAGACGTCTGTATTTTAATTGTTAAATCAAACAAATTTTGAATAATTGAGTACGATACTGTGGAGTAGAGACCGTAGCGGGTTATCTCAAGTTATGGCTCAATAAGTAACAGATGAATATAGCTATAATTAAATGAGTTCTACTCCAATGAAATATATTATTTTCTGTTAAAAGTTAAAATAAATGAATTAAATAAATACATCTTACATGTAAAGTAAATTTATAAAATAATTGAGAGCAGTTTACCAACTACAGGGTATTCGAAAGTCTAGTCGACTACTTTTCAGATTACCTCTTTTGTTTTTTCATTCATTTTAGCATTTTTCACAAATTAACCGTCGATTGAGGCCATCAATTTGATTGTATTTTATCGGGTTGGGATTGTTACAAGATTCGACTTCTCCAATCTCGAGTCTTCGCTATAGTCGAGATCCACAAAGAGTCATGCTGTGCCCAATGGGCTGTTCGTGTTAGACCCACTGACGCTTCTGCTTGATACTATATATAAATCTGACTAAACTTTACATCGCACATACTACGCATACACATCGACAAGTTGTTTGTTGTTTTCTTGTTGATAATTTTTCTCAGCTATTTTCATTTTATACGCAGCTTGAGACCTGTTGAGGCCTGTTTCGGTCTGATAATGAGTGTCGATCCAACCGATTGTTGTTGTTGTTGCCGCACAATTAACATTTGGGGACGGCGTAATGAGCAATGCTATCTACAACTCCCAGAGGAGATCACAACATCAAAGACAAAGCAACCACAGCGTGTGACCCTCGGCCAAGTAAACGAACCCCAACAAAAACAAACAAACAAACAAACAAACCAACAACAAATCGACCATTCGAGAGAGTATCTTAAGTGATACTTATGTAACCAGGGAAACACACATTTCAAATGCCAATTTGTATCATCAAGTGCAATCCTTTGAAGTTTTCAGAAATATTAATGCGAGAAATGTTCACCTAAGAATGGAAAACTTTCGTTTGATTCTCGATATTAACTGAAAATTGTTGCAGTCTTAATGAATTCGAAATTAATTGAGCTATGCAAGTGCTCAATTATCAAGTTAAATTTTCAAATATTTTGGTTGAGGAACTTTACGATATTGTAAAGAGATTATTCTTTCGCCACGATCTTTCACAAATATAAATCATTTATAGTGAACAGCTAAATTGTCATTTTTTCATAATCCTCGACAGTTGATTATGTTTTGTATCTTATTCCTCTGAGAGCAGCTGATAATAATTCGACTATATCGTTGGCTATTAACACTCTCGCCTACTTCAGGCGCGTGCCTGTTTCACCTTCCGTCACATGATAAATACGTCTCGAGTTCGTGTGTCCAGTTGTGCATTCGGATTTCGCATCGGAGGAAGAAAGAAGTCACAAGTCCTCTGGTGAGTTTACCCTCATGAAAGTGGCGAAAATGTGCAGAAGGAAAGGGGGATGTAGCGAGTAGTATGTAGAATACAATGGGATGGTCCCGATTCGCTGTCAAGGTAATTTATTAATTCGGCAATAAAAACGTTGCACAAAACGTCCCCTTCCCCGTTTGCCGTTCCCTGTCCCCTGTCCTGCCTTGCAACGGGGTGTGTTGTGGTCGAACACTCGCATGTGGGCCTTACAACTCAATTAAACTGCGACTCTCAGTCCGCTTTAGTATCACATTCGGGATCAGAATTGGGATCGGGATCAGATTCGGAAACAGCGACTGACTACAACAAAATTTGGCTGGCTGCTTTTATTATCTGCGTGTTTATTCCGAGCATTTCGTTGGGATTATGCAATAAGTTAAGTGATAAAAGTCAATTGCCCAGAAATGAAATGCTCAACGACTGCGGTGGACGCAATTTAAAGTGCACCTGATATGATATATTGCATTAAATCATATGTTATTTACGAGTATGTGGAAAATATGATGATTTGTTTACTTTGTTTGATTGATTTGTCAAATTAAATAGATTAGTGTTTTGTAAACGAAAAGGTTAAAATAATTATATGATTTTTCGTTGTTTAGTTCAGAAATAATATTGGCAAAACTTGGAGAAGTTTGACAATAACATATTATTGTATGAACAACTCAAACATATTATCAAGAATCCCTTTAAAGTGATTTGGTATTGTGCTTGCTATCCTTATTTTCTGAATTGTACCACTACATTGAGAATATTTTTTAATATTTTAATTTCAATCCGGAAACAACCATTTTGAATAAAAGCAAAACAGTCCTGTATTTTTCATAAAATATACCAAACAGTATACCGCAAAATACTAAAATATACCAAATGACATATTTGGAATATTGTTGACTACATTCGGAATATACCATAGAGTTCAAAATATACTACATTGTCAGCCAATGTAGATTTAACCCGAATGCAGTGGGCGTATCTTGCCCCAATGTAGTATTTATTAAATAATTTAAAATTATTTAAATGAATCAAGTAAAAAATGTTTTCCAATATTGATTCTTTCTTTTATTCTTTTCATATAGTTATATATATACAATACAAAAATCAAAATTTTTATTTATAAACCAAATATGGGAAGCTTTATGTGTTTTTAGAAAAGTATTTCTTATACTGCTTCTATAATTTTTCTCAACAGCATAGATTTTCATAAAGTTTATATATATACAAGCCGACCAAACAACACTTCCAAGTTGTTAGTTTATTATCCAATTTCTTTAAAAATAAAAAACATTGTATTGCCAAATTTGCTTCTTCCATATGCTTGAGACCAACTGTCGATATCGATGTGCAGTATATCGATATGCTCACATGAGTGTATTCATAACAATGTCCTGTACGGCGAAAGTGGGTTGTCCTGGGTCGTGGGCCGTGGGTCGCCGATGCCGTCGCTCGGCAGCGGGCTGTCAAACTGAAAAACGCCATAAATTTTGTGTCGCCTGTCACCGAACGTGCGCCTTGCAACAGCAACAACAACAATGAGCGAGGTAGCGGAAATGCTGGAGCTGCAGCAGCAGCAGCAGAAGGGAAAGGAGCAGGGAAGGTAGCCGCACAATTGGCACATGCACAAACTGCACACATATGCCATCTATATCTATAGAAATCGAGGGTGTCTCAGAGCACTCGTTGTTGTTATATTGTTGCAATCGACTCGGGGTGGACAGCAGATCCAAATCGGGGGTGGCTAACGATTGACTATTGACTATTGACTCTCAGAGGTTGGCGATTCCGCTAAGCGGATAACTTAGAGAGAGAGACAGAGTGCGAGTCGTGCCTTTTGGCCAGTCAATTTAGTAGAGCGGCTTACGGGTCGGCTATGCAAATATATACAAAGTAGAGCACGATAACGCAAACGAGTGGCACTTGCCACATGCCACATGCCAGCGGCGAAAACCTTTCGCAAGCAAACAAAAAGCGCAACACGCGACGCAACAATGAGCCGAGCAAACGGAGCACGCGCAATATTATCCTTTCGCAGCCTTTACCAATATCCTCGCGACGATGTTGCAATAACTGCATCGATGCATAAGCCTTGTATCAAGCCCTTGCTTTGCTCCTTTCTGGGACTCTAGCGAATACATCGACGATTCCTGGAACAACTGAGAGAAATTTTTAAGGAATTTGCTGCTGCTTAGGAAAAGCCTTTTGTGCCAAGCGTTTTAGCAAACAGTTTGCAGTTTACAGTTCTGTTTATGTCTTTATGATTATTGCAATTAGAGGAATGCAGCGATATGCTATCGCTATCTCTCTCCTACAGCTGCAGCACGGACTCGACTTAATTACGTGGCCTGTGGGACGTCCAGCCTACGCACGTCTTGAACGTCTTGAACGTCCTCAAGGACGCAGGGGAAATGTGCGGATAACTTGCAGCGCAAACTCGCGATGATAATTGGGCGCGATGGGTAGGTAATAAGCAGCACAGCAGGTAGGCCACGTACGGATAACTTTCGCATTTGTTGAGGACACAACACGAAACGAAAAACGGATAAACTACCCCTGCAAGTCATAAATCTGGCCAAGGTCCTGTTTCGATTTGCAGGGGAAGTGCGAGGCACAGCATGTGTCAAAGCGTCATGCGCAGGGATATTTATGCGCTATAACGACGACGAGCGTGTGCCAAGCATCAGCAGCGCAGCAGAGAAGCGGACTGCGTCGAGGACTATATATTAGACAGGATCCGTGAGGAGAGCAGCTCATTCGCAAACGCAACAGCGTCGCGCACACAACTCGCAAAGTTTTGTCCTGTTAAAACGAAATAGACACACATCAAGTTAGAGAGATGGCAGCCACAAACAGTCATTACTACGCCGACAGCATGTACAACATGTATCCCGGTAGTCTGCCACCCAGCACATACTACGAGAACAGTCACAGTCACAGTAACAACACTGGCTACTATCAGAGCAACTCGTATGCCAGCTATCAGACGAACAGCTATCCACAGTATAGCCAGGAGAGCTGCTACTACTCCAGCTACCAAGAGCTGATGCCACAGTCCGTTCCTGCGCCCGCTCCCGCTCTCGATTCCATTGTGCCTCAGTATCAAGCTGCAGCAGTTGAGACACCATCAACGGTGATCAGCTCGGCTGCATCCTCGCCAGCTGCCAAGCCAGCAAAGCGCAAAGCCAAAGAGTTGACTGCCGACATCATTTCCGCAGTCGAAGAACGTCCCAGCACACTGCGTGCCCTGCTCACGAATCCCGCCAAGAAGTTGAAGTACACACCCGACTACTTCTACACCACCTTCGAGCAGGTGAAGAAGGAGTCATCGAAGAGCAGCTCCACCGGTGAGCTGTCGCCCTGCTATGAGCAGGACTATGCCGCAGTGCCAACGCCATCCACACAGCAGACGCACATGTCGCCACAGCGCAGCAGCAGCGAGCAGG
Organism: Drosophila niveifrons; assembly: GCA_035046325.1. Lineage (NCBI taxonomy): Eukaryota > Metazoa > Arthropoda > Insecta > Diptera > Drosophilidae > Drosophila > Drosophila niveifrons. The sequence goes on along the minus strand of JAWNOC010000046.1, from coordinate 9,140,343 downwards.
ATGTCGACTATCTGGACGTCTACTCGCCACCGCCAGCGCCTTGCAAGCAGGCCACACCCGCTGCACCCGCCACTCCAGCTTCGTTGGTTGGCATCAGCACGCCACCCCAATCGCCGGCCGAGAAGGCTGTCAATCAACAACAGCAGCAGCAGCAGCAGCAGCAGCAGCAAAATGAGATCAATCATCGCATTGTGACAGCTGGTGCAGTCAGCAATGAATTCAATTGGTCGCACATCGAGGAGACACTCGCATCAGGTAGGCATCGTTTCCTCCCTCTCTCTTGCTCTCTTTCCAACACTCTCTCTTGCTTTCGTTTGAACTTTAACTAATAAACTATTTTATATTTTTTCTAATTCTTCAGATTGCAAAGACTCGAAACGCACTCGCCAAACTTATTCGCGCTACCAAACTTTGGAGTTGGAGAAAGAATTCCACTTCAATCGCTACATCACAAGACGTCGCCGTGTCGACATTGCTCATGCGCTCAGTCTGACCGAGCGTCAGATCAAAATCTGGTTCCAAAACCGCCGCATGAAGTCCAAAAAGGATCGCACACTGGCCGCTTCCCCTGAGCACTGCACCAGCGCAGCAGCGTACAGCTCGCTGTTGCCACCGCTGGATGCGAGCAGCACAAGCGTATCCTTGCCACAATTGCAGGCACAGACGCAGTCGAGCATGCCCTATGCAGCGTATCCCACGTATTTGGCCAGCTCACAGCAGAGCTATGATTACCCACAGCAGTCGTCGCCGACATCCCTGTCGGCGCTGTCGCTGCCACCACCGCCACCGCCACCGCCGCACTTTGGGCAGCAGTACGAGGCACACACACAGTACACACCGCAATATCATCAGCAGGCACAGCAGCCACAGCAGTGCAGTTACCAACAGCAGCAGGAGCATTCGCTCTATCATCTGCCTCTGCCTTAAACACGCACACACACAGCGATGCGTAGCAAACACACTCACACTGATACTCACTCTCGACCATTTGCCGGTGACACGCAAATGGCTAACGAGATGCTGAGCAGCCGAGAAAATCTGTCGAGCAGTGCCGAGCAAAGTGCGTGCACTCCCTATGGTGCCCAGGACACATGGGCAAAAGGACGAGTGCGCGTTTAGCTCTGAGGCAGGCGACTTCTTGCAGCGACAACTACAACACAAACACAAGCAGAGGAAAGAGAACTTATCTCTGCTGTGTGTAACCCAGTGGCTGGCCATCATGGGTTCTCCCCCGTTGCCTCAGTTGCCCGGAGAGCTCGATTATCACGAACGAGCCTCGAATGTGGCCGGGCATCGATAATAGCCTCAAACTCAACTTGGAGACTGAAAACATGTTTTTGTTAAACCGAAAGCGAAAGCCTTTCTATTGTACTATATCATTTGTATCATTTGCATATCGATTATACTATATTAATAATATTTATTGAAATACATATATAGAGTTCTAGTTCTTTAAACAAAATTTCGATGCTGTTGTTTTATTTTGGTTGAACAGATGTCAAGAGGGTAATAAAATAAGTAGTAGTGTAAAGCAAATGACATAAAACACGAAAGTAAATTAAAAATATATTTTGAATCATATTTAACATTAGAATAATGAGAAGTTCAGGAATGTTATTAAATTGGTTGAAGTTGTAGGTAGACAAAAGAATCCAAAAAAATTGATATATGTATATGGATTTTTGATCAGAATACACTCTTATATGTATATAATTACCCTATCCAACCGATCATAAGATTACTATGTAAGTCTCTAAATTACCAAATGAGCATATTACAAAATAAATTAATATTTTTTGATTTAATTTTTTTTCAAATTCTTGTACTGGAAATGACTCTTGTAATATTTTAATTATTTTCTACAGCCGAACTACGAATATTAGTAATAAGTATCTAAGACTTGCATCCAAATTAATCCACATTAAAAATAATATAACATTTTATAACTTACTTTACTTGAATTGTGGATCATTAGGAATGCAACCACCCAAAAAAAAAAAGTACTCGGCTAAGCCAGAAGACAAACGTTTTGATATCAAACTCTAAATTCGAGCAGCTGCAACTCGTTGCTCCCCTCGATTCGATTTTCCCTCTTGATCTCGGGCTCCTGACCGTTGAATTTTCTATAAAATGCACTATTTTCGCAATGGAAAAACGTCACATTTTGGTTGAGTTTTGGGTTTTGGGTTCTCTACCCACCACTACCACTACCACCATCAACAAAAAGGAAAAAGGAACAGCAGCCTTGCCGCCTTTCGCTGTTTGTTCATCTATTGAACTGAGACATTGATTGGTCATTTTTCATTCGCTCTCCATGACAGTTAACGGTAACGCAACCGAGAAACCATGTGCCACGTACCATTTTGCCAGACGGCATTTATTCAACTCATTAGATCAAAGTGGACACTGGACAGCAGCCGGCAGAGAATGAAGAAACATTTGAGTTTTAATTGAACTTTCAAAATATGATGAATGTATCACCAAGTTCATTCAAAAGTTTTTATTTTTGGCGAATCCATTATCTAAAATTATAAAATTGTTTATTTCCGCTTTAACATTATGTGAAAAAAAACTTACAACTTATTTTGTTCATGAATAAATTAGTAGTTATTGAAATTAGCAGAACAATTTAATTCTTAATTCTTTAATCACTTTGCTGAAATCAAAATCGAGTGTTGAAATTACTGCAATATGTTTTTTCTTAGGAAAATATGAATGATTTAATTAGTTATTATAAACATAAACATAGAAAGTTTGCATATATATATATTTCCCAAGCACATAAAAACCGTGTTTAAATAAATGCAATAATATATTAAAATAGATAGAAAAAAAAAAAGAATATTATCAAATTTCATAATTCTTCTAAAAGTTTTACAAATTCTGGCATAATCATTTAGTTTCTCTAAGATTTCGCAATAATGCCTAAGTAAGACTTTCCAGTTAAAAAGGTCAAAAAGGATTTAACAACCCAAATTTTTGCTTAACATTAGCGTTAACTCCTTTTTATGTGTATATTGTTTTTTAGCATTTTCTTAGAGGCATTTTTGTCGAGATTTTGGTTTTTTACAACTTCTTGTTGAGTGGTAAAAAATATGCGTGCAAGTTGCGAAAGAGTTACGTTAACCCGTCGACGTCCTTCGAGGAATTTAAGCGGTTTTTATTATCGATTCGTTTTTAATGAAAACCCAAAGGTCGCTCTTAACTCATTCGCAAACCATAAAAACGTTCTGTCGAACGGATTGGCAAAGGATGCGTCGATGGAAAGTGATGGCTAATGGAAGATTCGCGGAAAAGTTCATTGTGGGCGTTAGCGTCTGAGGATGTTAAGGATGCGCGAGTCAAGGTTGGAAAGTCAATCCTTTAGCGTAATCCTTTAAATAGTCAAAATAAAGCCCGCCTTTGTCAACAACATTTGTGCAGAACTGTCTATTCACTCCTTTTGCACATCTCTCTCTCTCTCTCTCTCTCTCGATTCGCACTACGAATAGGCGTTCTATTGTGTCCACTTAGCCCAAACAAGGTACCTGCCCCTGTCCTTAGCCCTCAGTCTTAGACTCAGTCGCAGTCGCCGTCGCAGTCGCTGCCTTGCGAATAACGATCGTAAAATTATCCTTTCGCAAACACGAGCGGCGAGCAGAACCCTTGCAATTTCGCAAAAGGACATTCGTCTACCGGGCGAAGGAGTTACAAAGTCATAAAAACAAAACACCTTTGTCTCGGGCATTGTCGGTTGGCGAATTATCCTTTCTGCACCGCTGCCTCAGATGCATCCTTAATCCGCGCATCCGCAGCATGTTTACAACCAATCCGCCCACGACGACAGATTCGCAAATGACAACCGTCTGAAATGTTCATAAAGCGCGAAAGAGAAAGCATGAAAAAGACTGAAAGAGAGGGAATTAGTTTGAGAGGAGGAAAGGAAACTCTTAACTGGAAAGGATTAAATTACATTATCCTTATGTTTAAGATAAACACAAACAGCAGAACACTCCCCATTAACTTTCACGCTAATGCTGAAATTGGGTGGAACCAAGTCAACTTTAATATGTCAACACAACAAGCTTAAGGACAAGTTAATCCTTGTACACAATTTGAAGGATTTTGAAGTAAAATGTAATTGTTATTTGTTTCTCAAGTAAATAGAAATGAAGATTTAGCTAAAAGTAAAAGTACAAAAATTGTAAAAAATAAATTTGAATTTGACGGTTGAATAACAAATTTAACATCAAATGAATTACACTTTTATAATGGAAGTTGTGTTTCGAATCAATGTTTATTGAATAAAAATAATATTTTCAAGAATTATACGAACTTGTGATTAATCATAATGCGATTCTAGATTACGCAATTTTTTACACATCTTTAAAAAGTAGTTCAAATAATAAATTTCGATTACATTTTTACTCTTTTTCTTTATAATCTTTTTAAAATATACATTTTTATAAGTTTTAAAGTAAACTATTTTTAATTAACAAACTTACTGTTCAATTTTCACTTTCTTACACCACACTATTTTTTTATAAATCTATTATTTTTGTAGCTGTTTATCCAAATTAAAAACATATTCAATATTCCTTCTAAATTTATGGATTTTTCATATAATATTTTAACATCTTTTTAAATTGCTTGCTTTAAAAACCATTCTTTGCTTAATTTCAGCACAAAGTTGGGTGTGTCTCGAGGTGTTATCTGTGATGATCTTTATTGTTTGTGTCCAGTTGATTTCCCATTCCCACAGTCCATGCTAATTTTTAGTTAGATCAACAGCGCAACAGGTTTCTTTGCCGAAGCGCATAAGGCACAAACAGCAACTGAGAATCAGAGGCAGAGTTTTGATTATCGGGAGAGATTGAGCCAAGCGTGTGCTTTGAGATCGCAGTGAGGTCACGGCTGCGGCCCTTTGTTGTGATTAGCTCTCTTTCGTCGCTATATTTATGGCGCTCCAAAAGCAATTAATTGTGACCCAAATCAACAATTTCCGAATGGTTGGCAACACTTTCGTGTCGCGCTCTCTGAGCCCGATCTAATGGCCCGGCAAATGCTTTCGATCGCCACAAGCAAAACGGCAACGCAGCCAAGCGACGACGATCGATGATCGAGGGAGCGAAGAGAGTGAAGAGAGTGGAGAACGTGTGAGCAGGCGGTGGTAATAGCGGTGGTGGCGCTGACTACACATGAGTTATGGCCACAACGGACAAATGTCGCTTTAAATGCTCCATTGGCATGCATAAATTTTGGGTTACAAGCCACAACGTCGTCGTTGTCGTTCCACAGAATCCCAGTCTCTCGCTCTCTGGCCAGAGATGAAATCAGCGCCAAAAGGCGGCTAGATCAGTGCGCCAAAGCCAAAAGCCGCCAACTACGATACGATACGACTAGATCCCCCAACTAGCCAAAAAAACATTAATATGTTAATGCGCAGATCAGGCTGTGGAGGGGGGAATACTGGACGGTGGCTCCGACAACGACAACCGCCACCGTCTGCGGCGATTTATGAGTTCAGCAAATGCTTTATGGTGTGTCGCTTTGACTAATTTATCTGGCAAGGCGTCGACTTGAGGGCAAGAGGATGAGAGACACGTGGGAGCGGGAGCGAGAGCGGGAGACGGCGACTTTGCTGGGCCACAAATTTATTGTTAATTTATGATTAAGCTGATTGTGTTCGAGAAAAAAAAAGGTTTCTATTCCTTCTATTTCATATCTTTTTCATCCTTCGCCAGGCTTTGCACATAATATTCCACATAATTATTGCTTTGTTGCCTGTTTTTTGCAAAACAATCTTGTTTATTCACAAATAAATCTTCTATTCATATATAATATGACGGTTAGGCAAATATTAAAAATATAAAAACAAAACTCTTAATTTGTTGTTTTGCTTGAATGAACTATTTCATAAACCACAAAAAGTCACACAGTTAATTTCAGTCACAAAACTTGATGACTTTAACAATGAACATTGATTAAGTAGTTTCTTTGAAGACCTAAAAATTAACTGACCTGCGCTCTGTTTATCAAGATTGTGCAGAATTTATTGTGATTCTAAACAAATACATATTATGTTCTAAACATGTTTGTGCAATTGTTATCTTTTCAAATATCCATATTATATCTAAAATAAATGTTAACTTTAAGCGTAGAATATTTTGTTCTTTGTATGTGCAATATTATAGTTAAATGGGGAATAGTTCATAAAAGAAGTCTCTTCCATTTGTATATTTGCTTATTGTGTAGTTAAAATAATTGTAGTTGATATTCTTTAATATTTTGTATAAAATATATAACTTCAAATAAAGCACCTCATTATCAATTTCTTTAGTTTTTCTAGAGTATAACTCTTTTATTCCTATAATACCTAATACTACATAGTACTTAACATAAATATGTGTCAATTGAACTTACAGAAAGCACATCAATCCCAATACCTTCTCATTTTACAGAGTATCTCTTAGTTCATTATGCCCAAAATGCACTCAGCTCACTTGTTTTCTTTTACGAATTTCGGAATTGCCTGCAATATGCGTTTTGTGTTTTGAGTTTTGTTCGTGTAAAACATTATGACCCGAGCTGGGGGTTATTAAAAGGCATAATTGAATTTCTTGCAAACAGTTGTTTGTTTGTGAAAGATGTGGCTTGAACATGCAAAATGCTTCAACAGGGAACCGGGAGGGGATAAGGGGATAAGGGGAGCTAAGCCCATGGATCCGGCTGGCGCTGAAATTTTGAAAGTATGAAAAAAGCAATTAAAACTGAAATAATGAATTCTTTCTTTTGCAGTTTGCCATGTTTTCTGTCCGCGCAGTCAGTTGTCTGTCTCAGGCTTACGGTTGGAGCGTGCTCTGGTTGGCTGACTTGGGTGAAGGGATCACCATTGGAGTTGGAATCGACCTCGTAGCTGAGCTGAGCTGCGCTGCTTGGGCTGATTAGCATGAGGCGTAACAGTTTTTAATTGCAGCCACATTTGACGCCGCGTCGCAATATGCCAAAAACGAGCACTTATCTTGCCATCAGAAAGTTGAAAAACTTTTACTCCCCCTCTCCCAACCACCACGCGGAAACCCTACATTTTTTGTGGGTTTTTTTTTTTTAATAACAATCATCAAAGTTGTTGCACAAATGTTTTATTTTTTTGTGTCTGTCGTGCGCGGTGATTAGCTGACGAAAAAAAATGAATAAAAATGTTATACTACTAGATGTATTATAAATGTCAGTTTGGAAAGGTTGAGGTTGGGGTTTGGTTAAATAAAAAGTCATGGCTAAACAAAACAATAAATCCTTTTAATACAAAAGTATCTTTCATATATTCTACACTCTCTCAAAAAGATACTCACATATCAACGATTTTTACACATTTCAAATTATATTTGACCTATTTTTGGGTGAGCATGTTTTTCCGTCAATTAGGCACACACACACACATATGCATATGTGTATCTTTGTATCTCTTTGGGCATAGGTGTGTGTGAGCGTCGGGTCATTAATTTTGATCATGCCCAAATATGTGTCAGGCAGCAAGTTGCCACCCAGCCAGTACGTCGCCCCGGCCACGTCAAAACTTCCATTTACAATCAACCCAGTCACAGCCTATGCCTTTTGCCGGCTGCATACAATATTCAAATTAGGCAAGGCGCCATTTCCCAACCCCCAGAAATTCCCATTCCCCTTCGCATTTGCCTTCTGCCTTCCGGAAAGCAGAGTTGTGTCCGCCTCAGCTGCTTTTGGGGGAGACGAAGCGGAGGGCTCGGCACATGTGCCAAAGTGTGTGTGGCGGAATTTTCTAATTTATTTTTTAGCAAATGGTTCAAGGCCCTTCATGTTTCACATTTCAAGTTCGAGTTTTGCCGGCGCCAAACAAATTGTTAATGGATATTCACGCGTTTCGAATTATTGATTTTCAGACACTTCAAGAACTTTCAGTTCGTTCCTTTGCCTCGCAGTTCTCTCCACACACAAATTGACAGTTGAATTGCACAAATTGAGGCTGTGACGATTAATGGCCAAGGTCGCTGCCAAGTTTGACAGCTTGTTGTGTGGCACAAAGCCTGAAAGGTTTGTTTAACTTGAATTATTTTTAGAATTCTATTTAAATCCCACTCAGTTTTACTTTAACACATTTTGAGAGGAAACTATCCTTAAAGTGTTGCTGCAGCGACATCTAGCAGCGTTAAATGGCAACCTGGAAAATGGTTTATTCAATTCCAGTTGGACTTTTCCGCATGCAATTTTTACGATTTTCCAATTGGTTGCGATTGCAAATGGAATTGTGCCATTTTCTCTGGACACAAACCAAGCTGAATGCAATGGATTTTCCAGCTGAATGGTAATGCAGTGCATCGCGCACTGCTTGCTGGGAGAGAGTACAATGCGTATACGTGTGCTATTTGCACTGCTTGTTTTAGATGGTTAGGGACAGCCATTGGATGAAAGGCAAGTTAACTTTAAATTGAATGAAATAATATTATTTTTAATTTAATAACAAAAAATTGATGATGCAAAAGAAGAGCACTAAAATATTTTTCAAAATGAGAAACGCAGTCGATGAAGAATATTTTGCTGGTTTACAGTGAAATGTTTACATGAACATAACTGTTTGGTGAATTTAACAAATATAATATTTGCTATTGTTTGTAATTAGGAAAAACATAATTTATGAATCAATTGGATTTTTAAAGCATAGTCAAAATTAGGTAGCTGATTCATAATATAATATTTGCTATACGCTCATTTTTTTCTAACCAATCATAAGTCAGAAATGCTGCTATGGAAATATGGCTACTTTATGATTGGGTAGAAATAATACTATTAAAATTTTCATATTATATGTTTAAATACGCATTTCGTATTAATATTTCCAAGTATTTCCATTGATTTTACATTAAAAAAGAAAAGAAAACAATATAAGATTAATTAATTATTTGTACATTAAAAAATAAAGGAAAACAATATTAGATTTATTCGTCACAAAATTGATGAAAAGATACAAAAACTTTTTACAATTTATCGTATCGCTAAACACTTTAAATGCTGTGCTCTTTCAAGTCTAGGTCCTCCTATGGAAATTTCAATATTCAACTGAACCTGTCCCCGAAATTTTCCTGGTGACCGTGACTAAAGTATTTTGCTGCAAATGTCCTTATTCAGATGCGAATTTAAAGGCTAAAGTCACAATCACATGCGTTTAATGCGGCCTTGATGAGGTGAACTAATTAAAGCGGCGCTGATTAGCAGCACACTAGCTGCAAAGGCAGCCGGGAACTGTCCAGAGCGAGGCACATGCAGAGTTAAACCATGCACAAGTGAATGCCACATTGTTCACACGCATAATGTGGGCAAAAGGATTTGGCGGCGCGCCGCAGGACGATAATGAACACAAATGAGCTGAGCGAAAGGAGTTTTTGCCAACGCTCACGAAATGGCAAACATTTGCCAAAAACCAAACATACTATTCCATATAGTATGGAAGAGTAGAACAATGGCAGAGTTACCGGCGGACCTGTTGGTCCTGTTTTGCTTCTACACTCATCTTGCAGCAGAAGGACACGACCTTGGCGCAATGGTTTCAAGAGCAAAGCCAGCCAGTCAGTCAACCAGTCAGTCAGTCAGGCATTTATAGAATTTGGCTGTATATCTTTTGTTGCAATCTGATTGATTGCTGTCATGCGGATGCCAGGGTTCTTAGGGGATAAGAGAATGAGAGAAATTTAGGGGCTGCAGAACAGCTGCCAAATGGCTTCCTTACACTGCACTGCAGCGACGCCATTTTAAATTTCCTCATTTAATCTTTATTTTTGCTGTAGAATTTAACGCTTTAAAGTGTCCCTTTTGCCAGCATCTGGGAGGTGGAGCCACTTTCCTTTTTGCTCTTGCAAATTAATCAACAGCATAAGTACGCAGCCAGCCTGTGGCCCAGGACATGCGCAACAGTCCTTCGTCAGTTCGCAGCAGCAGCCAAAGTGAGAAGGATATAGCCAAGGGAGCTTTCGCAGCAAAAGCTTTGTTATCTGGCTGGCCACATGCTGCACATATAGACTGTGTGTGTGTGTATATAACATAAGGAATTGTATGTGATGCCACAAGCAAATCAAAATGGCGTTTTCAAAGTACTTCGACTCCAACTCCGATTCCGATTCCGCTTTTGACTTTGACTCAGACTCTGTTCAGACTCTAATGATGGCATCCAGGCAGTGTGTCGCGTGTCGCTTTAGCTCAGCTGTTGTCCTTGCAGCAGCAGCAACAATAACAACAACAACTGCGCCTAATGACACCGCAACCAAACCGCGCTCCAACTGTCTCCGCTTCTCCTCCTCCAGCTCTGTTTTTAGTCGCCATCTTGACAGCTAAGTAGCTCATCGGCTGACAGCTGAGACGCGTTTATCATAATCAAATGTTATCATCAGCGACACTCACGCTGATGCTGACACTGACACTGGGGCACTTGCAGCAAATAATAAAGCAACGAGAAGAAAAAAATCACAAAATTAATTTAAATTGCCTTTTGATGTAAATGCATCTTTCAATGCATCGCCGACTGCAAGCAGCAGCAGCTACACTTGGCAAAAGTAAAAGCATTCTTAGTTAAATCGTTTTGAAGAATGTAATTCCATTCGATTCACTTTTAAAACAGACATAGCGAAATGATATTGCTAGGGAAAAACAGCAAAAAACAAATTGTAAAGTTGTATGAAAATATTATAAAACAAAAATATGTTTTTTTGAACAGTCTTTCGCTTTCAATGTTATGAATCAAGTTGTTATATTTTATGTATATTTTAAATTTAACTTTATATGCTTGCATTGAATGGCAATGTAGAAATGGAAATGCTTTTATTATCTAAATGTAACTACAAAATATTTATCAGAAAGAGTTGTATTTCATTTATATTTTCAATTCAACAGAAACAACTAGTTTGTGTTGAAGTACTAGAAAGTTTTTTTCTGTAGATGTGACTATGAAATATAGGTATGTAGTTTAAATTCAAATTTACAAAATGAAACAGGAAATTTGGACTGAAAGAATCTGTTCTAACAAAAGACTTTGAGGCATAATCTTCTTCACTAAACTGAGCTATATATAAAACGACTGTAGTTGTTGTATTTAATTTATATTTTAGTTTGAATTGCAATGCTTATTTTCGATCGATTGAGTTTTGTTAAGTGTATTGCTGAGTGGACTGGGGAGTATGTGCTCCAGATTTGTCTTTCAGTTATCGTTTGCTCTAAGTAGCTGCAACTTTAACGTTGTGTGTTTGTCCTAAATGGCGTACATTTATCAAATGCCACTAGTAGCTACTGCTCCCCGTCCCCTCTCATCAACTGCTCTTCTCTGCTCCTCCCTCTTCTGACAGTGTCTTGTTGCAGCCTGTCTTAGCTGGTCCAACGAGTGCGTGAAGAACTCAAATGGCAAGGTATTAACGAATTGTCGTGAGCTGCCGAGGATGTGGCATTGGAATTGACCATTTTTCTTGGGTCGATGGCACTCGCTGGCACTGGGTTTAATTGAAAACTGCTACAGTTCCGTTGCACAGTTGTAAAAGTTGCATGTTGCACGTTGCACACAGTTCTATGCCCACATTTAATTTGAAAATTCCTCTAGTTTTTTGTTGCCCATACAGCAGTGAAAACAAAACTACAAACGCTGCTGATTGTTTCATATTAAAAGCGTGTGTGCAACAACAAGAACAGCAGTAGCAACAGCAACAGCAACAGCAACAGCAGCAGCAACAACATCAAAAACAACTGCAACAGCAACAGCATCAATATTAACAACATGCGAGCGATGATGAAAAATCGCCTGCAACATGTTGGATGCTGCTGGGCAGAGGCTGCATCTCCCCCTCTTCTCTCCCTCCCTCCATCCTCAACCCCATTCCCATTCCCAATGCCATCCATATACACATCGCCTACTCCGACTACGGCTTTGGCTCCGGCTCCGACTGCCCGCTGGCAGCTCCGACATCAACTCCAATTACAGAAGTACACGCAGGCGTCTCTCTTATGATTCCTAGTTTTTCTTTTAATTTTCTCTTTTTTTTACATTTTTAATATGGGTTCCCTCATGTCGTGCGGGCTGCATAAAAAACTAAAAAAAAAAACAACCAAATCAATGCTTGAGTCTTTGGCACCATCTGGAAAATAAGAAAACTCAGCGACAATTTAGCTAAAGAATGTGGTTAATAAAAATTGTAAATTTTTAAATTCATAGTTGCATTTGTATATGGAAGTATTATTTATATAAATTATAATTAGAATTTTCAACTTATGATGTGAGACACAAAAATAGTTATATTTATTTGTTTTACTTCAATATTTGAGTGTGTAGCTGAGTATCTGTATATATGCAGACGTCCTCCAACTGGAGGCGAGTGTGGAACTCTTGTCACGCGCAAAAGCACCGTAAAACATTTGGGCACAATGCAGAGCCATAAAGGGATGCAAAGTTGCAGATGACAATGCGCCAGCTGTGAATACACTTGCGAGAAAATATTGAGTTAGAATCGTGGCAGTAAATAAATACAATAAAAAGAATAATAAATAAAAAAAAAAAAAAAAAAAAAAAAATATTTGACACAGACAAATAATTTCAATGTACACAGCAATTTTTTTGAAAAGTATTCATTTCACTTTAAATAATTATTCATTCAGTAAAAATGTAAAAAATAGCTATGGATTCTATGAATCATGTAAGTATGCAAATCATAAATTTATTCAAAGATATTCACTATTTTTACAGACACAGTTGAAAGTTAATAAAATAGATTGCATATATTAGAAAACATGATTATTTTGACATGGTAAATAGTAATGAATTATTTTATTTATTGTATTATTTAAATACTTTGTTCTATTTACACTTTGAATACTTGATTTACAATTAATTTACTTTGACTTAACTTAAGCCATTTGAATTATTTCGTATTTTAAAGCAACACTTGCAACACACTTGCTTGCTACGTGTTATAAAAAATGAATCTATTTAAACGCAAATGGGAATGTCTCAAAGACAAAAATGATTATTTATATTTGAACGCCTTGTCTCTGGTTCGATTGGAATTTGGTAGCAAAAGCAAAATTGATTTTTAATTAAGGCATTTAGCCAAACAAGTGGAACTCAAGAGAGTCGCAGTCGGAGACCGACCAACCCAAAAGCCGTAACCTGAAACCGAATGAATCATAAGATGCCGGCGATGTCACCAGGCAATGTGATCAATAAATTTAAATTCACTTTAAGATTCAGATTGAGATTCCGATGTTGATAGCGATGTTGATACCCCAATGGCGTTGAATCGATGCCGATTCAAAGCCGGAGTGCAAACGAGCTCATTTTAAAGAGATGCAAACAAAAAACCGAATCGTGAAACTTTTTGGGCAAGGTAAAATCCAGAATACAGAAATAAAAACCCATTTGTCGCTGGACTGGGGCTGGGGCTGGACTGACTTTCTGTTTACAGTGCATGCTGTAAAATTTCGAACGCAGCCAATAAAAATGGAAATGATGGCGCACACAGAACGAAACGTTTATAAAATAATAATGCGAAATAATAATGTGACGGTGATTTAGCGGAACAGCGCCACGATTGAATACAAATAAAGTGCCTTGCAAAACTGGCGAGTTGAGGGGCGGTGGCAAATAGGGCTGCTCTGGAGATTGCGTGTCGGGGACTTGGGGGACGCACTAATCTAGGATGATTTCAGCCTAATCTGGAGCAAAAAACAACACACAGCATCTGGGTCCAAAGGGAGCGGGCGCTTCTGCAGCCGCTGCTGCTGCTGCTGCTTCTGCTTCTGCTGTTGACGCTCACGTTGAAGTTGACGTTGACGTTGAGTGGCAGGCAATCATCTGCCTCGTCCAGCGTCCAACTACCTGTTTCTCTGCTGTTGTTTCTCTTTGCCAGCTGAGGCAGCTCCGTGTGGAGCCACCGCCGTCGTTGCCGTGGTCTTCGTCGCCGCCATAGGCCGTTGGTCCAGGCCATGCGGCACCCCCTGAAGCATAAATCAAAGCTGGAGGCGTGGCCTAACTGAAGTGTGAGCGAGCGCGCATGCTTTTCGAACATGCGCACACAGCGTGCGTCTCGCTTGTGCGCACAGCGAGCAACGCGAATGATTTACAGTTTTCGAAGATACGCACACATACACACACACACACTCGCGACACACACACAGCCATTTCGACTCGGACTCCACAACGAAAGGCTCGACGCTGTCAAACGTGAATCGAACGTGGCGCACTCAAGTACGCCAGCTGCGCGCTCGGTAACCGGTTGATTATTAAACTAACTGACTGCTGACTTTCCCACTGGAAATATTCGTGTAGTTCGTATAGCGCGAGGTGCAATCTATAATATCCAACTGGGTACTGGATACATTGGGTGGGCTCCATCATCAATCAGACAGCCCCACTTGGCCAACGCAAAACAAAGCTCAAAGTGTTATGGAAGTGTAATTGAAATTATATATTTCACAAACAGGCCAGAGGATATATGCAATAAAATTCGTTTTGGCTTCATCTCGTCATGAAGCTGTAAAGCTTTAATAATGCCAATGCAATTGGTAAAAGTTACGACAATTGAGTAAACTAATCGAATCAAAACAAGTGTTATAAAGTGTCTTGTGTGTGCTGCAAAAACAAAAAAAAACAAATATAAAAATCGCATTAGCAACAACATTTTGGATTGGATTTCAATACGAGTAGTAAAACTATAGGTAAGTTGATAAACGTATTTCTTAAAGCAACCACTAAACGGGGTCTTGAAAAGTTACTGCAATTTATAAAGGCAATTAGCAAACGAGTTTCTAGCTAATCTCTTTTTAAATATCTGCCACAAATAAATATTCGTTGAATCGCTAAATAAATCTCCAGAAATTTAGAATACTTATTAGCAGATTGGTCTTTAAATATGTAGATTAAAAAACTTAAGTCTTAACACCTTGGGAAATTATTGTTTTTGTTTTGACTGTTTAAAGTTTAAAACTAAAGTAAACTTTCTCGCTGTTATCAAACTTTTTGGACTACACACACACTGACATGCAAAGGCATGTAAATTTTGGTCCCGTATTCGAAATTCGAAAAGTGTATTGTGCTCGTATCGAGCGATCCCAGTTCGTCGTGTTGGTAAGACACACGCATAGTGTATGTGTGATCAATAAGAATGTTTCGAAATAGAATGTGTTCGCACTCGAAGAGCGTAAGCGCGTGTATTCGAACTCGCTCTCTTTCGAACTCACACGTACACACACACACGAGCGCGCTCACACGTATTTGCGGCTACACATTTCGGCGTCCGCAAAGGTAACAACAGAGCAGCAACGGAGCAATGGCGACGTGTGCGAGCGAGATAGCAGGCAACCGCATTAAATGCTGTCTGACTGCTCTAACTCGCATGGCCAGTTCGAATTTCTTTTTTTGTTTGGTGTTTTTTTTTCTCTTCGTAGCGAGTGTTTAATGAATGCACTCGAATGAATGTGTGTTTGCCACTGCCATAGCACAGCTATACGTGTGTGTGTGTATGTGTGAGTGAATATTACAGCGTGTATGTGTGTGTGTGCGTCTACTTGCTCGTACTCGCTGCTACAATTGGCGGCGCTGGCGCTGCGCGTAGCATGAGTTTTTTATTGATGCTCAGATATTTGAATTATGCCCGAGCAGTCAAAGTGAGACATTGGCGCTTCGAGCACGTATTCGCGGATACATTCATACAACACTATATACGAGAACAAAACCGATTCAAGCCAAAAGCAATCCATCAATCCGTCATAGCAGACGCGCTCGCTTCGTTCGCGAATCTCGCGGCTCTCACCATATCTATGAAGATACAATAATAATAACAAAAGCATCGCGCATCCGTCGGATACAGATACAATAGCAACAACAACAACACTAGTACAATAGATACAACAGATACAATTGCAACATCTCAACATGCTCAGTGCTGCTGACTTTGAATGATAATAACGAAAGATGGATGGGCAGCTAAGTGTTTTCACTGCCAGTGTTTTCATCGATGACGTTTTAAACTACACTCCAACATTCGCGCTGATGGATACCACACAAAAAAATATTAATTCGTCGTAAATGCTCAACCGTCTCCCAAAATTAGATACAATCAATTGATCGTTTATAATCGATCCCAACCAGAACTGTGACAAATCGTGTGCCTGCCCGTTTGCGGCTAATTGCGGCTATAAATTCGCCAAAAATTCAGTGAAGCGACAGGTAAAACAGCGACTGCGATTGCAACTGCGAACTCCCCGTTAAACCTCAGGATACAAAACGGATTAACTTTGACAATATGCGGGCTCGACTCGGTAATTAGCTAAAGGTCAACTCAAAGTGCTCGAAAATCGTTTCCGCCGCATAACAAAAACATTGTGAATTTACATCAACAATAATAATTTGTGAAGTGAAGCACATTCGATTCGATTGCACTTGTTTAACAACAAATAACAATTACCGTCGGCTAAAATTTTGTTCAAGTGAAAGCAACTTAACTGCGAAACTTCAAAGCAATTTTAAACAGAGAGCAAAGGTAACAAAAAACATAAATAAATGTGGAGAGATTTTTAAAAACTATTCTATAAAAATGTAAAAAAAATATATATTACTACTTTTAAAAATATATCGAAGAATATTTTAGTTTAATATTTTTATAGAATTTCATATTTACTACAAATCTCAAATTGTTTGAGAAGAAAAAGAAAATATGTCTTAAAATTTGAGAGTCACAAAATACTTAAATTATTTGACAAACAAAAAATTGCTTTAAAATCAGACAGACACAAAATTGAGTTAAAACAAACAAAAACAGAAAATGATAAGTAAATTTAAACCCAAACTAACGTTATGAAATTCAATATATTTATATAAATATTTCTGAAACAAATGGGAAAATTTATTTATACAGAAAGTTAAACAGTTTGCCGAGAAAATAATAATAATTCAGACCAAACAATAATGTTTTTGAGACTAAGAAAATAATAATAGCATAATAATAATAATCGTTGAGCTTGGTTTGCTTTCTAACTTTCTTCGTAAAATTAACCAACAAACAGAGTTCTCGACTTAAAGACGTGAAAAATGAATTTGAACGGTTCTTAAAGAAATTGCCGTAGCATTATCGCATATTCCGATCAAATTGATATATTAAATTGAGTCCAGTTTCGAGGCTTCAATTAAATTATGCTGGGGTAAAGTTAAACTTCTCTTCTGTGTGTGCGTTTTTGTTTTTTTTTTTTTCTGCTCAGCAGTCTTCTTGGGCGCTTCCAATTTGCTATTGTTGTGTTCCATTTTTGTTTTTCTTTTTTTTTTTGTGGGTTGCGTGCGCGATATCAACGCAAAGAATTTTCACTTCATTAAAACGAATGCAGCCGTTTTTGAAATAATTAAGAGCCACAAAGGCGAAATGTCACCGCGAATGAAAAATGCCTAACAAGCAGCCACACACACACACATACCCACATAGTGGTATAATCTACCTACTATACATTTATACTCGATATATAATCGTATATACAATATACATTGTATAATATCTAATACATATGTATCCGTGTGGAAAACCACGGCGTCGTACATAGAAATTGCGTGGTCTGCTTTTGCCGTGCCCTTTTCTCTTCTCTCCTCAGTCTTGACTCGCCCCTGATCCCACCGACATCAACTTCATCCACATGGAAGTCATGCTGACCCGCTCACAGTGGGCGCAACGAGACTTAAGTTTGTTGTTTCTGTGACTAAGAAGACGCATTGATATGGAACAGAGTCACACAACCTCAAAGGGTCCAACCGAGTACTCCACATGGTCGTAGGGAATATAGAAACTATATATACAACTTGATGTAGGTCACTTTCATTTGCATTTGCATTTCCTTCGCTCTCTCGCAGGGTGGTCGAAGGCAGATCAAAGCGCTGTTGCATAATGTGTGGACACAAAGGCTGCTGCCCGGCGAGTTAATTGGTCTCTCACAAACAAACACACAGACAGAGAAATCGCCTCACATTTAGTACTATTTACTTAGGTTGCAAGACGAAAGTCCTCTGTGTGGATTCTTTGGCCACTGCAGTTATTGTTTGGCGCTGTCAGCGCTTTTATTTATGCCATCATCATTCGCATTTGGCCTGCGCCTCGAGCACACATTCATCATTGGCATTTCGAGTGGTTAGAGAGCCGAGAACCGAGAGCCAAGAGCCTAACCTTCTCACCATAAGGGACTGCAAATGTCATGATGATATTTTAGCTTTACTTATTTATATTTATAAATCAAAAAATACCAGAGTGCCCAAATAAAAAAATGTATGAAACACGCAAAGTTTGCCGCGACAACAGCCATAACAACAACTGCAAATAACTTGTTGTAGTTGCTGGGGAGTCGTTGATCTATTGAGGCGACGGCAGCCATTTGCTTAACTTGTTTTACTTTTTTTTTTTTTTTGTTGTTGTTGTATTTTTGATGTGTAGGTACAATAAGTGCCGGGACACATTTATTTTCGACGAAAGGAGGCGCTTACATTACTTTCTAGCGTTTTGCCAGTTGGAGATTTGTTTGCTCCACACGCCGATAAATTCTGATTTATATTTGCAGTTCTAAATAATATTAGGTTCTAAGTCTCATTGAAAGTCTTTGCAACATTTGCTATTTATATATTAGTTAAACATTATATGAGAAATTCTAAATTAGAGCCGCATATAAAAGTTCGTTTAAAAAATTGCTAAAATTTAAATTTAAATATATTATGTGAGAAGTTACTTAAATACGATTTTGGAATATTTATTGAAATAACCATTAGTATCACATAAAAGTGTAAGAATAAAATTGTTCATATTGCAGTTATAATTGTATATTTCTGCATGTTCATTGCTTAAACTCAAACATCAATATTATATAAGAAGTACGAGTACATATAAAATATTTACAAATACATGAAGTTAGAAGTTTAATAAAATGAATTCATATATACAAAGTTATTGTTAAATAAAATGCATAATTTAAACTAATTCTATTTAAAACTGAAAAGCGCACATAAATTGGACTTGAAGAAATTCAAAAATTGTTTAGTTAATTTCAACTTTCTATGAAAAAGTATTAGAAAAAACATTCGAAATTTCTACAAGCTTTTTAAATTAAAATATTACATTCAAGAGGGTTTTTAGCAGTATTGCTTTAACATCCTCTCATATTGAGTTGATGTATTTTTAAATGACATTGAAAAAGCCGCAACAATTTATGGGAACAATCTCTCTCAGACTATCTGCAGCTGAACCAATTAGTCCTCACGGTAGCCTAGCGCAAAACATGTTGCACAATGTGTTGTTGTTGTTATGTGGCGTTGTCCTTGACCCTTGGTAAATATCATTATTATTGCTTGTGACAGCCGCAACTATTACATAACAGATCATAAATTATGTGTTAAAGAGAGCACCACACTCACAAAACCGCAAAAACTCGTACTACATGTATTTCGAGTACGTGTCAAAAGGTCAACAATGGCCGCTTGCAGTGAAAGAAGTAGGAGAAGGAGGAGGAGGATCGAGCTGTGTTCAATGGACGCAAAACTCAAAAACCAAATCAAAAACTCATAAAAATTATGAGAGAGCCGCAACCACAAGAGAGATGACAGGCGACAGACGAGGGTTAAAGCGAGAAACTGTAACAATAACCAATGCGCTAGAGAGAGACAGCGTGAGTGAGAAAGACAAAGCAAGAGACAGAAAGAGAAAAAAACAGAAACCAAATAATAATATTTATGACTACTTTTATGAGGTGCTTACAAATTTTTATGAGTTTTTAATGGGGCCCACTTGCAATCGTGTGTGTTTGTCGTTGTTCCTTTTGGCTCATTGTTATACAGTATATCGCACACACAAGTCAAACAGAGAGCGAAAGAGCGTGAGTGAGTGAGTGAGAAGGGGAGATGAGTGTGACTGCGCGTGCGCAAATACCTTTTAGAATTGTACCTCGCTCTTCGCTCGTCGTGGCTTGTCTTTGGGCCTGTGGCAGTTTTTAGAAGCGGCGTGTTTACATATACACGAGCTACGCCCATGTTGACAACAAATATTAAAAATTATGATTTATAGCCGGGCCCCGACAACAACAATGAAGGCGAGAGCTGGAAATCTGTAATGTCGGAGCGAGTCAGCGACTCAGCGACTCAGCGACTCATCGACGATGGGCGACAACAAGAGGGCGACATTTGTTAAAGAAATAACTGCTTAGGGTTTCATAATTAAGAGATGGTTGCCGCATCACGATGAAGTGCTTAGAAATGGATGACTGTTTCAAGTTTGGTGCTAGATTTGGGATTTAAATGAGTATGGGATTGATATAGAAATGGGGCAAAGAACAAAGTAAAAGCATTCGATACTAACAGATATACGGTTTTAACTAATTTCTGAATATATTCTAATTTTTTGATATTATAAAGAACTGAATTATTGACTTTACGAATGATAATAATGATTTTATTACTTATAAAGTGTAAATACATTTGATACTCAGCTATCTAATATTTAAATACATATATTATATTCGGAAATCTCTTTAACTGTTTGTCTCAATATGAAATTTTGTTTTTAACTAATTCATAACTATATTCCATACGATGATTATATTTAAATATTTCTATGTTGAATTCTTGTTTCAATACCCTGATTCTTATTCTTACAGCGCAATTTCTCCTTGTGTATAAATTGCATCTTTATATATGATTTACTGATTCAGGCTTTGGCAGCAAATAACAGCAATTAGAATCGGAATTAGCACCAGAAAGTAGATATAATAAGCAACCAGTTATTGAATCTTAATAATCTTTAATAAGTAATACATTAAAACAGCATTCAAAATATACATATTCCATTATACAGTTCATGACTGCTTTTAGCCTGAGTTAAATATCGATTATGCAAAAGTTAATCATCTTAATTACAATACGCTGAACCCTATGCATATAATATATGAGGTCGAGGTCGGTGCGTCTAGAAAGTCTGCCATTGTCTTGCGAGTTTTCGTGAAAAGTCAACGAAAGTCGAAAGGGGGGGAGAAAAGGAGAAAAGGAGAAACCCTTTTCAGCTGTCGCATTGGGCCCAATTGATTTATGATGACATTGCCTTCTGCTGCTGCTAAAGAGGGGATGGAGGCGCACTATACTTATAGAACTACATATATGTACTAGAGAGAGCTGCGCATGTGCAACTCAATTGCTGTTTATTTACCTGTGCATCAACAACAACAACAATTGGGAAACGAAATTCGTTATGCGGTTTAAGTTTCACTCCCGTTCGATGGGCATATTAAAACTGTTTATACTGTAAGATGCCCAAGGCAAAGAGACCAGAGATCAGAGAAAGAAAAGAAAAGAAAAGAAAAAGAAAAAAGGAAGAGAAAATAAAAATGAAAATGCGCAACCGCCACGCAGACGCCGAGAGACAAAGGAAACTCGCTCGATTTTAGAGCTGTGTGTTCGCTCCCTCGTCTCCGACTCTTTGAGATGTGTCGCTGCCCAAAAAAGAATTGCCATAATTTATGGCTTTCTTATGGGGCGACAATCAGCAGCCAACCAATCTATGGGCAATATTTATATATATATACATATATATTGTATGTCTCCCTCACTGTTGATATTTGTTGTTGTTTGAGCCCGCAAATTCGGTTTGCGTTTTCATTATTCATGGATTTAATTAACACCAATTGAACCGCTTGTCGCGCCGACTCGACTCTTTGGAAAACAATTTTCAAATACGAAATTATTTATTGCCTCTATTTAGTTTTTGAATTTTTAATTTACCGTTAAGTGATCGAAACAAATAAACAACAGCAGACGCCGCGGCGTATTTGGCAGGCGAATTAATTGCAGTCTAAAAGATGCAACTGAAAATTCCACTATCGAATTTTATGTTATTTATTCTACTCTCTATTATTGGATTTTCATCACTCTCATCATAGTTCTTGGCCATCGACAGGCAATTTAAGTTTGATCTTTCGACTTAATTCTTGTGTACAAAAAAAAAAAAAAAAACATTTGCCAATATCCACAAAGAGTCAGGAAGGTCAATGCTGTTGTTGTTGTTGTCTTGTCTATTTCGCTAAGCGTATAATTTCGATAATCGAACAGTTTGTATGTCAAGTTGACTACACTCATATATTGCCAATGGGCTAATTCAAAAATCGAAAAGATTTAGCCGAACAAAAAATAAGAAAAAGAAACCGTTACAATTGCTTTAAACTGCATAATCTCCAATACCCAGGGCCGAATGCGAATTTACAGGAACGTTGCTCATCAAATAAATCTCTGTCGAGCGACGAGCTTTGCCCCCCATGCCCCCAAATGCACCGTACACCGTGCACCATGCACCGTGCACCATGTAGCAAGCTGCATGCCAATGCCTCGCGCTTCAATACTTGTTGGCCCAAGCTAAAGCTGGCCAAGGCAGGCCAGGGCCACATCCAAAGCCAGACTCAGAGAGCCGATTTAATTTAAAGCTTCAACTCCTTTCATTTGGACAACATGCTAAAGGGTTAAATTGCCCACTGAATCAAAATTATTGGTTTCAAACGAAGCCAAAGCAGAGGAGCCGCAATAACAGAGCAACACAAAAAAAAAAAAAAAACTATATACTATAGATACTATATAGTATCTACTTTAAGGGACTCACTTCCAAAAGGTCGTTGCATTGTTTTTTCGGCGCAGTGCTGGTTTTTTGTTTTGGATGTTTCTTTTGTGGTGGGAATTGGCTTCCTACTGGTTGTTGGACTTGGCCTGCTATTTGCCATTGCGTTTTACACTTTTTTTTTGTTTTGGGGGCTTTGAGGCAACGAAGCCCGTCGATGGCTTGCTGTTTTGCAATCGTGGCTTCTTTTGTGTGGCTATCTCCGCTGCAACGTAACAAAAAAAAAGGAGAAAAGAAATTCAAGTTTTTCTTAAACAACAAACACTGCCCAGCTTTTGTTTGGTGTGGTGTGGCATGGCCACAAGTGCAGCACAAGTGTCCAGGCAACGAGAGTCACGAGTTAAGAGTCGAGAGTGGGCGGGTCAGGCATTCCATCCAGACAGCGAGTGCCCAATGCCAGGCCAGCCCAGGCCAGGCGAGTGTCGTGCTGTTGTTGCAACGCGTTTGCTGTTGCCGTGCCACACCAAAATTGCATGCACGTAATGCCAATGCTTAGGCATATCCGCGCCTGCCCATCGGCTCAAGTGAAATCCACTCTTTCACTCCCTCAAGTGTCCAGTGAGCACACGGTTCCTGCTCCCGGAAACTGCCAACAACATCAGCTCAGCTCAACATCAGCGACAGCCTGTAGAACAAGTATGGCTGGCCAAATTGGGTTCTTAGCCGCTTCGCCAACCAAAAAAAATAATTGTAATAATGCTGAACCCAAAAAATCACTTCAGGTGATTGGCCAATATTGCATAGGAATACTGGCCACACAATAATCATCCATAACAATGGCTGCAAAGCTCACTCCAAAGTTGATATTAAATGTTGCCCAAAAATGTGTAATCATTTCACAATATAATGAGCTTAATACTAAAGCAGCTTGGGTCAAGATGCTGCCTAACAATAGTTATTACATTAGTTTTTTTTTTTTTGGAAGTAAAATAGCAGTCTTAAAAAATCTTTGTTCTCCCTAAAGTAAGAAAAAGTTTTGATGTTAGAACATATTGTCTCAAGAGCAACTTAAAATATGTCTTTTTAAATGACAAAGCTAAAATGACAACAATTATAAATGAAGACGTTTAATAAACATTTCCTCAAGTTATTAAAATGAATTATATTCAAATTTATACTGCATATTTTGTCTCATTTTAATTCGAGGTTATAATGTTTTCAATATATTTTTAATAATAAATACTAATAATTCAGTTTTCCTTTAAAAGTTTGCACAACTTATTTATTATTAGATTTGTCTTTTTAAAAATATTAGACTCTTGCATTACATAAAACTTAAGCTTGCATTTATAAGCTCAATGGTTTCAAAAATTTAAAAAGAACTTTAACAAAATACTTAACATTTAAATGAAAAGTTGGAATACTTATTTAAATTTTCGATAACAATCCGTTGAAGTCAAGAACTATATCAAAAGTTGTTCAACAAATTTACATATCACACAGATTCGCCTTGAGCTTTTCTAATTTAAATATTAGACTCTCAGATTATGCAAAACTTGAGCCTGCATTTATAAGTTCAATGGCTCTTTGCGTGGAGGAAGAGCGACTAAGCCTCCTTCGGAAGTGAGCTGTAGTGCTGCAGATCGGGTAATGGGATCTGCATCTGGGCGGGGATTAGCCGACTACACCTAGAGCCAAAGTGCAATCCATGCAGCAGATCATGCTTAAAGCAAACCACTCAATACTACTACAACATAAATATACTAAGCAAACTGTGTTGTGCTCTGTTTCATTTGCAGATATCGATCGCGAAAATGGATCCCGACTGCTTTGCCATGTCCTCGTACCAGTTTGTCAACTCGCTGGCCTCCTGCTATCCACAGCAGATGAATCCACAGCAGAGCCATCCGGGCGCCAATGCCAGCAATGCGGGCAACAGCAACGGCGGCGGCGGCGGCGGTGCGGGCGGTGCTAACGGGGGGCAGGGCAACTCGGGGCCAGCGACGCCGGGCAGCAATGATTACTTTCCAGCAGCGGCCGCGTACACGCCCAATTTGTATCCGAACACACCGCAGGCACACTATGCCAACCAGGCTGCCTATGGGTTGGGTGGCGGTGGCGGTGGTGCGCCTGGCGGTGGTCAGGCTAATCCCGATATGGTCGACTATACACAGTTGCAGCCACAGCGATTGCTGCTGCAGCAGCAGCAACAGCAGCAGCACGCACATGCGACGGCTGCCGTTGTGGCCCAGCAGCAACAACAGCAGCAGCAGCAGCAACAGTTGCCACAGCAGCAGCAACAACACCCGCAGCAACAGCAACAACAACAGCAGCAGCAGCAACAACAGTCGAGCATCAGCTGTAAATATGCCAACGATCCGTCAACGCCCGGTGGCAACAACAACAACAACAACAATAACAACAGCGCCAACAGCAACAACAACAACAACCAATCGTTAGCCAGTCCACAGGATCTCTCCACCCGCGACATCTCGCCCAAGCTCTCGCCCAGCTCCGTCGTGGAGAGCGTCGCCCGTTCCCTCAACAAAGGCGTCCTCGGCGGCAGCTTAGCCGCCGCTGCCGCCGCCGTCAGCCTGAACAACAATCACAGCGGCGGGGCAGGCAGCGGGGTGCCAGGACCCGGCAACGTCAATGTCAATGTCCCGATGCACAGTCCGGGCGGCGGCGACTCCGACTCCGAGAGCGACAGCGGCAACGAGGCGGGCAGCAGTCAGAACAGCGGCAATGGCAAGAAGAATCCACCACAGATCTATCCCTGGATGAAGCGAGTACATCTCGGACAGAGTAAGTATACTTTTCTTTAATATCATATTTGAAAATTCATGTTAAATTGGGGAGTACTAACTGCGAAGCTATTTAAAAAGAGCTTAATAAAGTATGGCCAAAGGAATCACAAATATTTCTACAATAATAAACAATTAGCATTATTAACAAAATATAAAAATAAATCATTTATAAAGAAAAGTACATATGTACATTCACACCTAGTGTATCAACCTATCAACAAAATAAGACTAAGATTTTTAGGAAGCACAAATAAGAACAGAAGATATAAACCTCTGAAGTTATAGCATTAAATAAAATTTCAAACATTTTGTAGTTCCTACATCTTCCCGAAAATTTGGTGAATAATGAAGAAATAATAACTACCAAACTCTTTTAAGAAACCAATCCCACATTATTGAAATTAAAATAGTCAAAAATGATTCTTGAAATATATTTTACATATTCACCTCTTAAATGTCACATAGAGGTTACAAATGTTTTGCAAGTCAATTTCGATTAGTTACTCAAGTACTATCACCTTTTTTCCTAACGACTTTGTTAACTCTTTAAATACTAACAAAAATTATGTAAAAATACTAAAGATTTCTCTAGAACTATCCAAAGACACTTGCACAATCATGTTATAAAGACTTGTTCAAGTGACTCGATAATCTGTGAACCGATTTAGAAAAAACGCTCTCGAGTGCTAGAAATCGAAATCTGGCAGAGAACTTTATGAGATATTTAAGTTAATCAGTCATTCATTCAATTGCGAGCACTTGCACTCATTCCGCAGCAATACGGAAGCATGAGGAGAGCGCGGGAAGAGCCTGGCGAGGGGAGGGGAGAGGAGCGTGTTCTAGCACCAAATTGTCTGGCAAACTGAGCGCGCGGGGCATCTTGTCAAAATACATAAACAATAACAAAATTTCCCTCACACTTCGACTTTCCCATTTTTCTTGCGGCGCTGCGTGAAAACTCGACCGCGAAAATCGCAGCGCGTGAAATTGTAAACAAACGTGTTTCCCCCTCAAGTACGGGGCATGCCCCGGGTATCCCAATACGGGGAAAAAAGAGCGGCAATCCAGCAATCCGGCAACTGGCAACCGGCACCCGCGGCTAATGCCGACAGACTCCCACAATAACTCATAATACCTATATAGATACAGATACACTTTTAGCCACAGATACAGATACATTTTGAGATGCGGCCGCTGCTGCTGCTGCTGCTCTATGCGTTTCGTTTTGATATGAATCTCGCACCTCTCGCTCCGTTTATATTTAAATTCTCCAAAATTGATGAAAAATTGTTGTGCCTGACGCTAGAATTCTATAGATACGAAGAAACCAAAAACTGAAAAAAAAAAAATTGTGAACGAAAAATTGTTGAGCGATTTTTCATCATGTCAGTGATTTTTCTTTAGCAACCTCCCGCCCCCCCAGCTCTCTACCCACTCTCTCTCTCTCTCTCACTCTCTCTATCTTCTTCTTTTGGAGACCTATTGACAGAGAAACTCACGACGAAGAAAGATTGACCCGAGGTATCAGGTGCATAGGTCTTGCATAAGTCTTCAGCTTGGTTGCAGCAGTTGGCATTTTTATATAAAAACAATTTGTAGTTATTTTTATTAATTTCAATCGAACGCCTGGCTGTCATCGATCAAACGCCTGACTGACTCATTAGCGGGAATGGCTTTGCAGTTGGCAGCGCTCAGTTGACAGTTGGCAGGCCTGTTTAATTGCAGCAGCAAGTTGGCAGCCTTAACTATACAGCGTATTGGAATTCGCAATAATTGCAGTTCACAATTGCACTTGACAACCCAAAATCACAACATGTCAGCCAATTAAAGAGTCGTTGAAAAGTGCCATGAACTGCATTCGCATTTGCATTGTAAGCAAGAACAATTTTCCAATTGTGGAAAAACTTGTTTCGAATGGCAATCAATGGAGCGTATTTGTTATTATTATTTATGTATCTGTAACTCATGGCAGCCAATATAGCAACAAAAACAACAAAACAAGCCAAGCAAGTGGAGAAAATAATTATAGAGCACTGGAAAGAGAAAGAAAAACAAAGAGAGAGAGGGAGAGGAAGAATGACCAAGATGCGTATTACATGTGGGTAATTGAAGAACATGAATGGAACCCAATGATACACACACACTCGGCTTTCAGCCATTTTTAGCAGCGCGTTTTGCATTTGCATATTTTGCAGAGCCCCAAAAGATTGTGCTTGTATCTAATGTGCGAGCATGTGTAGCTACTTTTCTGCATCGATGAGATTTAATTACATTCGCATTCGCATTCACATTCGCATTCACATACGCATTCAAATTCGGATTCATGAATGACCACTGCCAATTTGAGGCCATCAGCAATGTTTGCCCATTTGAATAGGGTGCCATTGATGATGACCAATGTTAAATTATACGTTGACTCTGAACATCGCAGACTTAAATTGTTAGTTGGCATAGCATAATCATAGTCGGGTTGAATTAAGTGCGATGATTGGCAAGGGAATTACAAAAACAAACTCAGCGATAAAGATGACATGCTGTTGCATGTTTAACGAGAGATCCTTAACTTTGGATGCAAATCAAAATGCGATTGTAGAGTCAATAACCTCTTTTCTTTTCTTTTTTGTTGCACATGTTCAAATTGTTGACCAATTATAAGGCGATTTTCTATAGTTGTTTCTTATCGCTTAACGTGCACAACTTAATTTTCGCAGCGGCCAAATGTCTTAATTAAACCGCAATGTACGATTACAATTTGGAGTGGCCCCCAAACTCAAGAGAGAGAGAGAGAGAGAGAGAGAGAATGAGAAGTATTTGAAAGAAAATGCTTGCTATCAAAATGGCTTCAGGTGCCAAGCAGCTCAAATAATAATAATAATAATAAGCGGAAGATGAAATGGGTTCGGGGCAGGTAACAGCAGCAACAACAACAACAATTACAACAACAGCATGTTAACAATTATGCAAATTTGAGTGCATGTTGCTGCGTCGACTGGAAGGTGCAACAACAACAGCAACAACAACAAGAATAACAACTGCAGCTACAACAACGTTGATTGCACATAATCACGTCAAGTTTTTCTTTTTTACGAATATTTAGTGGCCAGCATATTAAAATAAACTTAAACGCCATCTTCGCAATTACGAGTTGCGCCGCACGAGAGAATAAGATCGTCAGGCGAGAACGAGAGAATTCTGCGAAACACCTCCCCGAAGAGTGTTCTCTCTTCTCCTCTCTCTCTCTCTCTCTCTCTCTCTCATTTGCATTTGCATTTTGCATCTCGTTAAAAGATCTTTTGTCTTAAATGAGCTCATGCCAACACTGGTAGTAGTAGATACAACTATCGCGATGCAGATACATGACAAATAGAGCTGCAGATACAACATATTAAATATATATATATGCATATTAGTATACTTGGTAGCATGCAACCTTGTGAAGTTGAGTGCATTTCTCTAATTGACAAGACCAAAGCTGGCGACGTTCCAAGCAATTTCGCAGCAGATCATCAAAAGATCTTTTTGCGCTTCATCATTCGCCCACAAATTGAAAGCTAAACGGAATGACAACTGTCAGAGAGAGAGAAAGATACTCTTTGTGAGCTTATGAGATTGTCAAATGCTCATTAGAAGCCACTGTCTTGCCTCTCGTTCGTTTGCCGCATACTCGCTACAAATTGTCAATTTAATAAATTTGTGAATAGTCACGGAACAATCGCAATGACAGCGTCATCCCGACTGCCCAAATACCCAACTGCATCCCAATTAGTGGGATTTTATTTTTAAATATATGAATAACAAAAATTCTTAGGCAGCACAAACCAAAGACGAATTGTCTGCTTCCCTTTAGAAGCTGATTTATGTCGTAAATTACTCTATTATTATGGCAGTCAGATTTTAATTATAAAATGTATAAAGTAAATACTTACTTGAAACACAGAACGAAATACTTACTTGAAAACGATAGAAAAGTTTCCCAATTCGAGGCATATAGAAACTTTAAATTGTGTATTGTCAAAGAAACTATTAAATAAAATAATAAATGAAGCGTTTGATTGCAAGTTGGTTTTTTCATAAAGTGAAAATCATTTTAAGTTATCGAGAATATGCAATACAATGTTTAAACAAAGGACACTCGAAGTTACAACCCAGACCATAAGACATGAGCACTCTAGAACTAGACGAAATGACGTCAAAACTGTTGAAAAACTTTACTTTGCTCAGCTTTATCTTAAAGGCACCTTCTGTTGTATGTTCAGAAAGAAGTTTGCTTTTATTTTGTTCTTTAGTTATTACAAAGCAGAGCTCTGAAAAGCTATTTGAAGTTTCAGTTCTCTGTGTTGTTTGTTGGGCTGCTGCAAGCCGAAGGCCACATTGAGATGCAGGATGTTATACAAAATTAATAGTTCGCAAACGAGTTGAATGCCAGATATGTACAAGATATGGCAGCCATGGCTGCGAGGCGGCCACAGCTTCAGCAACAGCAACAACAATAGTCTCTTCTGGCTCTGGGTCTCAGTTGCTGTCGCTGTCGCTGTCTGTGTCTGGTTCTGGTTCTAAAGTTGAGTCTGAGTGTTTTGCTGCTGTTTCTTTAGTGCATTCTCCCCACTCTGCAATTGCAGCTTCTGCTCTCGTGCAGCGTGCTGCATGCGGCTGCGGCATGCGGCATGTAGCTTTTGCTCTAGCCACATGCAGCAACACCAGACTCGGAAGATATCCAAGAGACCCAGTTGCATTCGCTGGTCAATTACATTTTCATTAACTTGGGACACGACTTTTCAAATAGCTACGTTTAATCAAAATGATTGTTATTATTTCGGGCCCCTTCCACAACCACAACCACAACAACAACAACAACTACTTTCTAAGACAAGTCTCTCCTCCCTCTCTTATTCTATGTATTTTTTAATAGACGCCCCACCTGGGCAATGTAAGGTGCTGAAAATCTGGTATGAGTCTATAAATTAATTCTGAATAGTTGCATGCAGCCGTCTCTTAACTGTTATTACGAAACGAATATAGACTTAGTTATAAGACATTTTTCGTTTATGGCCGCCGTCGCCATAAAGTCGCATTATTCTTTTTGAGGCTGGCTAATGGGATCGCAACTCAAGTTGCCACTTCATTAAAATGTCGAATTATTACTAACAAAGCGTAACACTTTTGGCAGCAGACAATCAGTAAAAGATATACTCAGATACATGTATGTATCTATCATTTGTGTAGATACAGATTCAGTCTTCTGTGTTGGGTTGGGTTGAGTTAAGTTGAGTTGTGGTCGCATCTGATTGTTCTTAATGAATTCTGGTCTCATTCATTCCTGCGGCTCGCAGAGCATGAAGTAAATTGTGTCGGATGTGAAACTCATCACTTTGCTTGAATTAAAATTCATTTGCTACGAATGCAGCACATTAGGGGTATTCATGAGCCGCACACACTCCGCACATTGCTGTTCATTCTGCTTATACTATATAGTACTCGTATGCGTGCTTCGTTTCATTTTCTTTTTATAAATATATGTACGAAGTATAATACATAATTTAATTAATCATTTATTATACATACACTTTAGTTGACTACCTTCATGATTCACTTCTGTGCACAGCACTATTTTAGTTGTCTAGATTATCTGGCCCTTTGTTTGTTTATAGGTCAGAGCTCGATTCATTTAATTTCACTTTGAGAAATATCACTCATCATATTGCCCAAATCAACTTGGCATCGACATTCACTTGCACCCATATACTTATTATTCAGAATGCAAAGCTTTCTACACAACGAACAAAAAAATAAAGATGAATGATTACCCGAAGCGCAGCAACAGAATTGTTTATAACAACAACAACAAAAAGAGAAGGCTGATGATGATGCCTTCAAGTGGCTGACCACATTTTGGCCAAAGTTAATAAAAGTGCATAAAAAGTGCGAGACACTAACAATGGGGGCTGTCCCGAAAGATACAAAGACGAAGAAAGAACTGAAGCAGCAAAAGCAAATTCATGAAATAAAGAAACAAAGACAGCAACAATGGCGCCACTAATGACTGATGATGTGCCAGCGCTGATAGATGCAAATACACAGGCACTGGCACAGGTATATAGTAGAATATAGTATATACTATATATATATTTGTAGATACAATTGCAGATGCCGCCTGTAGATAGACAAATACGCAAAACTCTATTCTACACTGTGTGCATAGTATAGTTCATTAGTTCATTAGATGATACACTAATCGTCTAGCCGAGAATCGACGGGTTGTCCATATACGAATTTTGAATTTAAATTTGAATTTCTGTTGCTGTTGCTATTGCTGCTTATTTCGCTTTTGTTTAGAGAGCAAACAGCTCAAGCGGTGCAATATCTTGTAGATACATTTCGATTGCAGCAGCAACCGCAGCTATTGCGATTGCGACTAGTTGGCGGGGGAAATTAAATTGCGAATAAAGCAAAGTAATTGCGATTTGAATGGTGAAAAAGTGCGAGCCATAAATTCAACTGAGTGTCACGCCAGGGCTGCATGCGAATTTATCAAATTCAGGCGCAAATTGGCGCACATCTGCAAATTGGCTCCTGATTCCCTGGCCATAGTCCCTTGCTCCAAACTGATATCGTCGAGATACGCATAGAATATTAATCTGCAGCCGCATTAACTAAAACGAAATGACGCAATGCGCACTGGAGATAAACGCAAGTCGCACAGTGGGCAGCCACAACATTTGAAATAGCAAAAAAAATGAATGCATAAATAAACAAAAAGTGATGTTTTAGCTAGAGAATACATAAATAAAGAAATTCCTCATATGTGCACTTTTTTATGAGAAAGTAAAAGAGTGAAGAGGAATATATCTTAAATCAAATTATCATTTATACTTTATTTCATTGATCAACAAAATTAAAAAGTTAAGTAACGGACATAAATTATTTAAAAAGGGTTTCCCCTATTTATATTTGAATTATATTATATAATTATAAAGAAATCTATTATTTCATTAATTTCTTTTTATAAAAATTATTCATTTATTGAAGAACATTTCTGCCAAAGCTTTAAGTTATTTATGTAATATTCCAATATTTCAATTTAAAGCATTTATTTTTATGAAATTCTACACGTTATTGAAAAAGATTGTCTAGTATTCTATCAACTACATATACCACTGTAAGTTGCTTCTAAAAAAGTTGCAAGTAGAAAGCAAGCTTAAAAGGAAAAACCGAAAGCAGCAACAGGCGGCAGGCAGCAAACAGCTTCAGCTCTCGGTGAGTCGAGTCTCAGGGCAAGTGTGGCAAGCTAAGCGAAAAGCATCACAAATCGCATACAATTCCAGATGAAATTGTGAATTATTAATGCAGGCGGCAAACTATTTGACTGAGTAGACAAACCCACAGTCCGTTCCCCCCTCTGTTTCTACCCTTTGTCAGCAGTACGTGAGCTGCCTTTGCAGCCCACCTCAAAAAAAAAAAAAACATAGGAAAAGAAAACTTGCTCTCGAACACTGCTGCTGTCCACCATTGAAAATTGAGTTACACGCGTGGCCTCCAGTCGTTGTGTGGATGTGTGTGTGTTAGTGTGTTTTGGTGTCTGCCCCCGCTCGAATGTATCTGACAGATACTTTTGCAGGTATTTGTATTTGTACGTGCAGCACGGGCTCACAATTTGTAGATTAAAAGTGCACACTACGCGAAGCAAAGCGAAGAAGAAGAAGGTGAACACCTCCAGCCAATTCGATTTAAATGTCTGGCATTTCCACTTCGCTTTTCCGGACCATATTTTCCTGTGTTGGTTTTTGCGGCGCGGCTTTGACTATGAAATACAAGAATTGTTATGCGCTAGTTGTCTGTTTATGGTGTGTTAAACGAGCCACAGTTCAGGAGGTCAAAAGCTAAAAAAGACCCTGCAATGAAGATATGCCGCAAATAAAAACTAAGCCGCCAAAATCACACACACACACACAGCACACACACATAGAAATGCAAATTCTGTATTTGTGTGTGGAACTTTTGACTTTTGCCTGGATCCTGGCTGTGTTGCGAGTCCGTGTCTGGCCGCAAAATGACAGCGCCAATGCAATGGCAACAATTGCAATTTGTTCGCAGCCTGCCCCCGGGGCCAGAGCAGGCAGCATGGCTCCAACTGGAGTCGAGTCGCGTTGCGTCCCATCGTCGTTTACAGTGGGACGCATTTGGCTTACTTTACTTTCAATTTTTGCGCTCTTTCGCTCATTCGCTGCACTTCGCGCTTCATTAAAAGGCGGGCGGATGCAACCAGCAAACAGCAAAAAAAAAAGAGAAAAAGGCAACCAGCTACCTACCAACCACCTACCCCCTTTCCCCCTCTCACCAAACTATTGGCTGCCCTTGCCTGACGACAGCAAATTTGCAGCTCGACAACAAAACGAAGCGATGCGAGCAAAAAGTCGAAATTAAAAGATTTTTAAAGACACCTTTGTAGCAAGTTTAAAACTTGTTCCGCGCTTGACTTCACCATCTTCATCTTCATCATCTACAGCTTCAGCTTCTCAGTCTCAGTCTCAGTCCCCCAACCACAGTTGCTGTTATTTCACCAAGTTCGGTTGTTGTTGTTGCTGTTGCTTGTCCGCCATATTGAATACTTTTTTGTTTCTGTTTTCAACAACAACAACAAAAAAAGTCGCTGCAAAGTTTTTAAGTTAAAATTCAAGTTAATTTCGATTGCGCTGTTGTTTGGCTCCCAAGCAATTCTCCAAATGTATCCACACAGCTCAAATATCTATATTTAAATGCGAGTGGGTTGAGAGCACGCCTAACAATCACCAAATAAACCATACAAAATAAACCGGTAGACACTCAGCAGACTTTACCTCAAAGGCAAGATTAACATATTAAATACTTGACAATATTTTGCATACTTTAAATGCAAATCAATCAGCTTATAGTAAATAACTTTTATCTAGCTAAAATATTATGTGAAATCAAGCGTGCAAAACAATCCCTAAAATCTCTAAATTGCTACCACACTTTGTTAGACTAACTTCAAAAAGCAGTTTTAGACACAGGGTGTGTCAAGAGCAGAGTGGCGCAGTGGAAGCGTGCTGGGCCCATAACCCAGAGGTCCGAGGATCGAAACCTTGCTCTGCTATTGACTATCGATATATTCCGGAATATCTTTTTTTTTGCTTTTTAAATTTTATTATCTTCATTCATATAAGTTTTTTCATTTAAACACTTTTGCTGAATGAGAAAAGATTTGTGGACAATATTTTTTGAATCGATAATAGATAGAGGCATTCATCTTGAAATATTCTTTAAATTAGTTCTCTACCTTTTAATTAAGCTGCGAGTATAAAGCAATCGACAGGCCAATCATAACTGTTTCTTAATGTCTGCTCATTAATCTTTGATTCACATTGATTGCTGTCAACACAATTACGCAAGAGAAATGAGTTTGTGTTGTGCTAGGACAAGTTTAATTGGCCAAGATTATGCAATATATTTGCCTCATTGGCAGGCGAGATAATTGCACTTAAGTGCATCATCAGAATCATATCAAATGGCAAATTAAAGTCCATCGTTCAATGCAGCAAATTGAGCGAGAGAGCTGTGGCTGAAACTGTTTTTGATTGATCGCAAATGAATTGATTGTCGCTGGGAGTATCTGCGAGATACATAATTGAAGCTAACGCCATTGTGGCACAGTAGCCACCAGTAGTTATCTCTCTCTGCCTCTCTCTCTCTCCCTCTGTCTCTCTGTCTGTGTGCATTAATAAAGAATTCATCACAATTACAACAATTGCCACAGGATGCAATTTACAAAGGAAATTATTAATGGAAAGTCAATGAATTCTTTTTAAAAATTCTGTTTCGTGCCTTTGATTGATTACACGCTGGCTGCTTTGCGTTTTTCTCCGTTTCTGTTTTATTTTTTTGTTGCGTGGCGCGCATTTTGTCCTGATGCAGCGCCAGTCAAAGACCTCGGCACTTAATCATGGACATGGCGAAAATAAGTCCAGAAGCCAGAGACGCGGTGCTTCGTTCATTCAACTGCAGACGACAGGACACTCATTAAAAATGGGTGCACACAGGTACTACTATCGAGTGCGGACCAGATCGAAGCTGACCAGAACAGAGAGCAGACGACTCTTTAACCGCTCTTTACATGGCATTGCCAAAGCAGACACAACCACCACCAAGAAGAAGAAGAAGAAGAAGAAGGGGGACAAGAACAGGTTTTTTTTTAGCTGGCGCGTCAGCTAATTTATGTGCGCATGCGCGCCGCTCTTCGCTCCCTACTCGGGAGCCCCATAATTAACTGAGGTAGTCATTTTGAATTCGAACATGCACACAACTACACACATACGGGCAAAGACAGAGACAGCATCAGCAGCAGCAGCGGACAACAAGAGAAACAATCTGCGAACGCGCTTCTGAGAGGTCCTCTCCTTAAATCAAAGATAAACGATAATTATCTGCGCGAAAATGCGCGCATAAATAATTTGCAAGAAGCCACATTAAAATTGTATCTAAAAGATACGCATCGCTTGATAAGCAACCATGATGACCATGTCCAACACATCCCCATCCTCATTCCCAACAGTTTCCCCAACATCAACATCACCTTCGACTTCAACTTCGACTTCAACTCCATTTCGGCCAAGAATAACGATTACAAGAGTTAAACAAACTTTCGGCGGCATTTGCGTTGCGAAGCCTGCGTCGCGCCATTAAAAATTAAAAGCTCATTAATTAAGCAGATAATTCATTTATTATATTTTCAACACAGTGCCAACACAAATAATAAAAAAGGAGCCTCACATCGTCATTTGTTATCCAGCTCATTATGTGACCAGGATTTTGCAGCTGACTCTGACTCTGACTCTGAGGTGGCAACTGTTTCCAATCGAAAACAATTATTGCGTCTGCTCCCACAAAAATTCCATTTCATTTCGGGGTTGCTTCCACTTTACACTTGCTTCTCTTTTGGATTTTGGGCACAACCCTCTTGACTTGTTTTTGTTTTTGTGCCAGGGTGTGAGCCAACTCCGACACGTGTCTCCTGGGGGGCTGTCTTTGGTTTAATCCCCCAAAAAGCACTTAACTTTCAAGTGGCAAATCGACCTGTTGATTTCAAAATGTTGCGAATTGATTTATAATTGTGGCAAGAGTGGTGTGTATGCTTACTGAGCATTTAAGTTTATTAAATGCTGAGAGTATTATGCAAATAAGTTATGGAAATTGTGTGAGAAATTTGGTAGCATTATTCTGCATATTTTATTGACAGACTTTCGACTTGACATTTGACCACTGAACAATATTAAATGCTGAAAATGTTTTCCAAATAAATTAAATATTAAACTTATTTTTATTGTCACACTTTTAACTTACTTTTTTCCTATCTAACTTAAGAATTTTGATTAAATATAGATTCAAACACAACGCTAACGAAAGAACAATAATAATAGTTATATGTTTGACTTTCACTGCTGACTTCCATCGCTTTAAGCCTTAAGGAAACCACAAATAATTGCCTTTTGCTTTCGCTTTAAAATGTATCCCAAGCTGAGCAGAAGGCAGCAAATCATCTTTTCGAATGCTCCTGCTGGCATCTTTTTGGGGCAAGTGCTTGTGAACCGGAAACCATATGCTGCCGATTGGCTGACTGCTTTTTCTCTTTCTAGAAGTTCAGATCGTTTAATTTGTTGTTGTTGTTGTTGTTGTTGTGGCATCAGCTGTTCAGAAGTTTGGAGCACATGATGTCATTTCAGTTGAATGGATTTTCAAAACAAAAAAAACACAATTCAAAAACATAATAACAACAAAAAAAAAACGAAACGAAAACGAAATACATGCAAAAGCTAAAGCAACTATTGTTAATGTTTTTTGTGTCGCTGTGTGTTGGAGCTGACGAAACTGAATGTGTTCGTGTTGACAACGAACACGGAATATAAATTGAGAAATGCTTTAAAGCGAAATAATCAATTTACTTCTTGACATAATTTCCATTTTTCACGAAACCAAAGGCAGCCACGCGAACTAGAGAAAAATGCCAAAAAGACGCAGTCGAGCAGTCGAAAAAAGCAAAAAACATAAAAAAAAAACAACCACGCACAATTCGCACACTCAAAAGCATGGCCAAAGAGAACAATACATGTTGTGGCAAGTAGGCAAATGTAGGCTGTGTGGCAATACAGCGCGGGGGCAGCTGCATAGGGCAATTGCTACCGTTTGACCATTTTTTATGCCACTGCATTTGACCGTCTCTGTCTCTCTTTATTTGGGGCTGTGATTAATGATTGGCACACAGAGCCACAGATACTCCTCGCATAGATACAGCTTCAACTTCAGCTTGAGCTGAAGATACAGATACACAACAACAACAACAACAATTGGTAGAGCGTGTCGTTTTGACAATTGGAGGTTGTAACTACGATTTAATAGCACTTTAATGGTGTGTGAACAACAAACGCCACAAAAAGCGATAAACCCAAACACCTGTTGTAGTTATCTCCTTCTCTCTTTCTCTTTCTATCTGCGTTGCGCTCTCTCTTTCTCTCTTCATATATCATGCTCTTCATCTATTTGTAGCTCGTGCTGCTGCAACACTTTCATTATCACAAATGTCACATCATTTGTCGCATTGCACTAAACTGCCCGCTCATCATTTATCACTAAAGGAATGCGATGACTCCCTTACACACACTCACACACACTCATACAAACACACACGCACACGCATGTGCTCTCCATAATAGCGGGCATATTTGATTAATTCTCCTTTTCCGAAAGAAATTAACCCGCTGCACATGTCGACCCCAGCGGCCCCTTTGACTCGCTCTCGCCCTCGCCCTCGATCGCTGCCTTAAGATTTATCTCTTCCAGCATAGCTCGAGCATGGCCAAGAGATGCCTCGATTGCTCCTGCTCCCGTTTTTCTCTCTCTCTGTCTTTTCTCTTTTCACTTAACAATTCCTTTTGCCCCTCTTATTTGGTTTTTATTGTACGCTATCTTTGTCGCCGTCTCGCACGTTGTCACTTGATTTATTTATAGAGCATTGCTTAAATCACAAATTTTTTAAATTTATTTTTCACATCGGAATCACATAAGAATAAAATGCTGCTCAATAAATAATTTTGCAAGCTGATAAAAAACAATTTAAGACAAATTACGAAAAGATGTAATTAATTATGAAAGCCTCGTAAAATGATAAAGTGATCTGTCAGCTACTTGAATACGTTTAAAGAATTATCATACACAAACTATGATAAACAACTTGAAAATTATTAAAAAGTCATGAGTCATTTTTAGAGCAGAGATAAATAATAGAGTTGGCCTTTAATAATAATTAGTGAACTCAAATTTAGCCAAGCAAATTTATAAATGAAAATCGTTGCTTTAAAATTTAAATTTGATTAAAAACTTAAATTGAATTTTGAATGCACTTTGATTTTAGCAAACAAAAATAAAAAGCTGTCTTAATATTTAAATTAGATTTGTGATGAATTTTTTATTTTGTATAAAATACATAATATGAACTTTAATGTTTCTCTTTGATTGATTTTTCTTTTAAGCATTAAATTATTTCATTTGTTTTTAAATTGATTCCATTATTTTTTTGATGGTGTTAAAAAGTTTATTTTATCTATAAGATACAACTTTTTAATAGTGCAATTTTTCACATTGATAAATTAGTTTAACATAAAATTCAAATTATTTCTTTGTAATAATAAATTTCACATATTTTGGCAATATTTCTAACACCATCGAACACATTTTTCTCTTATCTTTTTAATAGTGTGAATTATTAATTTATGTAAATAAATTGAACATAAAATTCAATTAATTCCTCTTATCAACGAAATCTTTTTAATAGTGCGAATATGTAATTTAAATAAATAAATTGAGCATAAAATTCAAATTATTCCTCTGTAATAATAAAATTCACATATTTTGACAACATTTCTAACACCATCGAACACACATTTTTCCCTTTGCTCATCTTCCACTGTTTGGATGCCACACTTCAGCCTCTTGTTGTTGTTGTCTCTTATGAGTAATGATCATTTGGCTGCATTTTGACACTGATAATGGTTTTTGGTAAACGACTCATTAGCTTGCCACTAAGTAGCAGGCACAGTTGTGGCCACTGACCACTTGCCACTTTGTGATCTTGCGCAATCGGAAGTGCGTTGATTTATGAACTTTTCGCTGCGATCTCGAGCGCAATTTGCTGATGCTGTTGCTGTTGCTAATGCTGATGCTCTTTCAGGTTGTTACGGCGAAATGCTACAACAACAAAAACAACAACAACAACAAGGGCAACAAGTACGAGTTGTTTCTTCTGCCTCTTTCAGTGGCGATAAGATCAACTGCGTACCGGGGCTGTTGCAAGACGAAGCGTCTGAACACTGCTGATGCTCACTGTGTCCCGGTGAGTTTCATGCCGCACACGTTGAGCGGGCTGATTACGATGACGATGTTCAGTTTTATTTTTACTTGTCTGTTGTTTTTCTCTTCTTACTTGAACTACCTCCTCCAGTTGAGGAGGCAGACGCCGGCTGTTGACAAATGACCACTACAAGTGTTTGTGACAAGCCGCAAGCGTTTTTTATTTTATTTCTATTTGTGAGCGTGGCGAGAAAACAATTAAACTTTGAACCGCATTGCAAAGGCAACGAAAACGAACAATTTCCGATTACAGACTTATAGACTGTAGACTGACCTAGCCCAAGGGTTTTTAACTTAACTTTGAACCTGTGTGTATGCTGTATGCTAATCTTGCGTCAATCACAACATGATCGGACATGCAACTCCCTCTTTCGCCTCTGTGGAGTATGCAAAGTGCGGCAAACAATGGCAATTTGAATTGCAGAAATGTTGCTGTTGATACAAGAAGCAAAAAAAAAAAAAACAAAACCATTGACTGGTGACACTGAACACAGCCGGATCAGTGCACTTAATAAATTCTGTTTTGCAGTTCGGATTTTTGCATGCACCAAATTTCAAATTTCCAACTGATATGTTAAGCGACTGTCAGTGTTTGACTTTGACGTCATCTTACATGAAAATGAAATGCAAAAGATCAAAACAAAAGACGACAAACGCAACTCAACAGCAACAACACACACATTCCGCAATACTCAAAATGTATTTCAAATATACTTTTATGTCGCATCTTTCTTTCTCTCTCTCTTTGTGTATCTGCAAAATCCAATATGTCTATATAGTATTTCGCTGCGTAGACAAACGAAATGGGCACAAAGTTGTAAAACGCTTCGAATGTTCGCTCATTGGCGCTGTCAAGAGTCGACATGCCCCATGCTCTATGCCATACCATGCCCCGACGATAAGTGATATGACATGCCAGGTGCCACTTGGCAGTCGTCGCAGTCGCCAGTTGCCAGTTCCTCAGCCCTGTCAACTTATGGGGGCTTTGCGCCTGGCCATGACGACGACAAGCGACAACGATGCTCGCTACTTATGTAGTTATATAGTTAGTACCAATTCCATTCCCATTCCCAGTTCTCAGTTCCCAGTTCAGATCCCATTCCGAGTACTCGAAGCAACACAGCCGCAGTGTTGACATTTGCTTGAGCCCTCTCAACGGGTTGCTGAGGCATCCAATCAGTTCAGTTCCGTTTCGTTCACTTATGGATTAAGCAGCATGTTCTCATCTTTAGCTGGAATTATAAAGATATACATACATGAGTCAGGGCTGCAGCAAAACTTTTTTAGATATCAAAGTAACGAGTAAGAAAATTGCAGCTAAGTGTGCTCGACTGTAAACTACCTGCTATTAATTTATTAATTAATTTAAAAGTATACCAAAAATACTCAAAATATACCAAATGATTCATTTGTATATTTATACAGTACTACATTCAAAATATACCATAGAGTGAAATATATACCAGATTGCTGGTATACAAATTAGAAATTCAATCGTATAAAACATTTTGTTCTCACCTTTTTTTACAAGTTTAAATAAAAAGTTATGCCAAATAAACCTTTATAATTCATATAATAACTTTGGCTGATCATTACTTTAATCCTTCATTGGTTTCAGTGTAAGTGTGCAACATTTTCCCACTAATTCCCATAAGCAACTCAACCTGCCGCCAATCCCCAGAGATACTTTAGCTGTAAGATACTTTTGCTCGCCGCACTGCTGCTGCTGTAGCTGCCGCTTGTGTTGTGTGTGTCGCATGTGTAAACAAATTGCAACATCATATGACAGCAGCATTTGACAATTGTAAATGGTTTGCTTTTGCGGCAGACAAGTGCTGCCACAACCCAAGACGCTGTCTGTGGCATGCACAATGACAATGTTCGCCAACTGGTCAGGCAAAGAATTCTGTGCTCTCATATTGATTTGGCAAAGAACGGGGCAAGGTCAGCGATATTAACAATAAGTGCAACCTGACACCTGTCTCTCTATCGCTATCTCTTTCTCTGTCTGCGTCTGCACTTCATGCATCATCAACTGGATGTGGCAGCTGGTCTGCAACAAAGTTTGACCGACAGTTTGGACTTGCTTTAGACGGCAGTCTAATGGCAGGCGAGAGTTATTGGATTCGGTATCAAATTTGATAGTTGAAAAGCTGACTGACAGCGCTGCTAACTGACTGAAATGGGTCAGAGCTTGAGCTTGAAAAAGGATTACAACAAAGGTTGCCAATCTTCCATCTCTCTCTCTCTCTCTCGCTGTCTCTCTTTCTCATTCTCGCTCTGTCGCTGCCACATGAGTGATGGAGCTGATGTCGTTGTCTGGTTACTGTCTGCTCGCTGTTTACGTGGTCATTAGTTTAAACCCCTTCAGGATGGCAATGGCCAATGGCACCCAGCGGCAAGAGTGCTTTTGATGTCGCTAACACACACACACACATATGTTGTGTAAGTGTGTGTTGCGTGTGTGGGTGTGCTTTTGCAAGCGGCGCTTTG
Source organism: Drosophila niveifrons (assembly GCA_035046325.1). Taxonomy (NCBI): domain Eukaryota; kingdom Metazoa; phylum Arthropoda; class Insecta; order Diptera; family Drosophilidae; genus Drosophila; species Drosophila niveifrons. Next base: position 9,098,033 of record JAWNOC010000046.1, on the reverse strand, counting down.
GCATTTGCCACAGCCAAATTCACTTTAATTAAATGAGTGGTAATTAATTTCAACTTTAATCAGAAATTCCATTTAGATTTCCTTCTGATTGATGTGACCCGACATCTTCCGAAAGCCAACAAAAAAAAATAAACTAAACTAAACAAAATAAAACTTTTGTGTCGCGCATCCTCAACAGTGACAACCAAAGAGTGGGAGGAAAATTTGTGTTATTCCAAATTTAAAATAGATACAAAACTATTGGAATTTAGCTGGAAAAAACTTTACTTGAAAACGTAGCTGAAACTTATAAATTCACAAGCTTTAAAGCTGATATTAATTTGGTAAATTATGTATAATTGTAATTGAAAATAAAAACTTTCATGTAACTTAAGAAAAACTACCATAAAAAGCTATTTAAAGGTGCTCAAACTTAACCATTAAAAAAATGTAGCTGAAAATTACAAATTCACAGTTTTTAAAATTGCAAAAAGTTAAGTAAATTCTTGCTACTTGTAATTGAAAATAAGAACTACCATTTTAATTAAAACCATTGCTCATTTCATGCTGCTTATTTTGGGGCATTTACAGCATTTAGATACAGATACAGCTACAGATACAAATGCAGATAGATTTCCAACTTATGCGGCAGCAAGTTTTGTAGAGCCAATCGCCATTTAGCAATGGGCCATGACCCATATAAGCTCAATGGTGCGCTGAAAAATGCGGCGAGCGAAGAACATTTGTCGAATTTCCCAAAAGTGCTGAAAGCGGCGCTGCCTCAGTCTCTGCCTCAGCCGCAGCCGCAGCCGCAGCTCTGCCCGTCTATCACATTGACTGACTGCCACACATTTTGTGTATGCGTGTGTGTGTGTGTGTGTGTGTGGCATTGTCTCAACCTCTGTGTAGCTGAAAACCGGGCGGGCCAATTGACTTGGCCATAATAACACGCCACGGTAAATGGCTTTTAAAAGTCTACTTTGCCACAGACCGCCCCCTCATTACGAACGACGCGTTTCGAACGCCCTCGCGCCAGTCCAAAAGATGACAAAAGTTTTGGTGGGAATCGAAGAGAGAGAGCGGAGAATGGAGAGCGGGCAGCTTGGCACGTGGAATGGGGAAATTGTCATTATCTTTTGTGGGAGAAATATTCCGTCAAGACAGCCAGCTGTCTACAATGATACTTTAGCTAGTACGAGACGAATACAAGCATACCCCAACCATATCTTGTTGATTTTCCTATATTTCTTTGTTCTTTCATTCTTTTTTTTTTTTTTGGCTAACAACAAAAATAAAGCATTTTGGCCAAAAAGCAAATTGCAGTTTGACACGTCATATTTATGAAATGCGCAACGTTGCAGAAAATCACAAAATAAACAAGAAAATTAACTTTGTATAGAGAAAATCAACTTAACGGTGCCGTGGCCACTTCAGTATTTGTCGATTGCCTAGAAACGCCTTCTAGAAATGTGCAAGCACAAGAATGAATGTCTCTAGTTCATAAGTTGGCAAAATACCTTAAGCATATTGTGTTAAGTTATTAACTAAGAATTCGATTTGAAATTTTAAATAATATCTAATTTAAAAATAAGTGCATAAATACACTTGTCTATATAATTGAAAGCTAGAATCGATTTTTGAATCACAATTGAAGCAATAGTTTTTATGACTCCTGAAAATTTGTTTGCGATCTGGTTTTCTTGGAAGTTATTTAAAAAATACTTTTATATTAGCAAAAAGGCCTAGTTACTACAGATCTTATCTTCTTTTGCTTACAATCTGGTATATTTGGCATTTCATGGAATATTATGAATGGGACCATATCAAAATACCAAAAGCAAGAGCTTTGGCTTGTTTCAGTATCTTTGCGTTATATGAATTTGGTATATTTTTTAAATAATACCGCACTGTTTTGCTTTTATTCAAAATGGTTAGCGTGTATCTCACAGTCAAGCCCAACCGACTGTAGCTTTCTAACTTTATCTAAAATCATTTGATCAATTCGCAAACTAATAAAGTACTCATATTGATTTACTTATTGCAGGTACTGTGAATGCCAATGGCGAGACGAAACGACAACGGACCTCATACACCCGCTATCAGACACTCGAGCTGGAGAAGGAATTCCACTTCAATCGCTACCTGACGCGCCGGCGACGCATCGAGATCGCACACGCGCTCTGTTTGACGGAGCGACAGATCAAGATCTGGTTCCAGAATCGTCGCATGAAGTGGAAGAAGGAGCACAAGATGGCGTCAATGAACATTGTGCCCTATCACATGGGTCCATACGGCCATCCATATCACCAGTTCGATATCCATCCGTCACAGTTTGCGCATCTGAGCGCATAGGACGCGTGGCACTTTTCGGGTACTGGTTAGAGACTCAATCAGTTGTATCAGGAACCATATCAGGCGGCGGCAGCGGCAAGCGTGGCCGGCGGCTATCAGTCACAGGGCTCTCAGGATGCCACATCGGTGGCCTCGGTGCTCGGCAGTGGCAGCGGCAGCGGAGGCGGGATTGGGGTTGGGGGCAATGTCGGTGCCGGTAACGGTCCCAACTCGTTGTTCAGCTCCGCCGCGGCGGTGGCCAATGCCGGCAATGCCAATGCCGAGTGCATTAAATATCCGCAAGAGTTCTGATCTCAGGTTATCCTCAGGCCACAGCAACAGCAGCAGCAGCAACAGCCTGGCTCGGACTGTGAGCCCGAGCTTGGGCTGGAGTCAGAGCCAGAGGCAGAACCAAAGCTAAAGCCAGAGCCAGAACCAGAGCCGGAGGCGGAACTAGAATTGGAACTAGGGCTGCAGCTGGAGCTGGAATACAAAGCGGATATTGTTGGCTGCAATTTGTTCTGCTGCTGAGCCGGTGACACACATTGCCACTGCCACTGTTCCATATCTGCATCTGCATCCGCATCCGCATCCGCCGCCGCCGTCGATCAACCAACATCAAAGATGATGCTTCTTGTTTGCAACTGATTCGTGTTAAGCTGAGAAACGAGCCGATGCTGGAGCTCGGCTCGTTTGGGTTTATGATACTGGAGGTGGAACTGTCACATCAAAGTTCTCCCAGAGCCATCCTGCACACCACATCAATCACCCCACCTAGACACACATATACAATCACACACACAATCACACACACAGACAGACAGACAGACACCAAGACACTTGGGCATGGATCTGAAGAGATTACTTCGCATATAATCAATATATATACTTCAGCACTATCGGAGTTGTTGCCGTTGGACGTCCAGTATGATAAACCTCTTTCTCTAAGCAGTATTCGAAAAGCTATTAGATCCTAAGTCTAGCATAAATTTTAGTCCTAAGCAGCACACACACACGATGAACAAAACCGTAATATAATATATTTGCAATAATTTCAAGGTGATTTCTATTAAACTTAGTTCTCGTTTTATACATTATTCTAATTCTAATTCTAATCCCTCCCTGAACACACAATTGTATCCTCTGAAATGTGTACTTAAAAATCAATCTATCATATTTCTCCATATAACTATCCATATAAGGCTTTGTTTAGTTTGTATATAGCAGAGCGTCCATCATTCAGATGGCGCCTTATTATGTTTGTGTTTCTCATTTTTGTCTATTGATTGAAAATTTAATTTGTGTTGTTGAAAGTGCTTGAACAGCTTTTGGAGATGCTTTAATGATTTGTATCAAAAATTAACTTAATACTATTTAATCTGTAATTTGTTTTATTTGCAAACCAATGATGAACAAACAAATTCGGAAGACAAACAGGGAAATTTGGCAAGACGATCGAACTGTTTCGAAATTGCGAATTTTTAGCATAATTTCAATAGCAACAAAATGCAAAGCTATCTTCCTCCACATCAGACTCTAGTTCTCTACTTCTATCTCACCTTCAAAATTTCCATCTCGATTGGTTATTATTTCGAGTTGAATTAAAGCTTTCATCTCTGTACAACGATATACAAATCCTATAAATATTGTCTCTTAGTGTAAGTGGAATTATTGAATAATGCGCAAATTGTTAAACTCTAATGCTATACAAATAATACCTAAATGTAATGTAATTATTTATGCTGTACTTTTCGCTAAGCTAAGGTTAGTGCATTCTAGAACCTATCGGTAGTCTATGTGAACCTAGCAAGTAAGCCTAAATTATATGTATCGAATTAGCAAGACAAATTTTAGTGAAAGGTAAAATAAAAATATGTATGAAGAAAATTATAATAAACAACCGCGCATTGCAACATTAAGAAAGGGAAGAACATTAAGAAAACTTGAAAAACAAACACTTAGCACAAATTAATTAATTGTTTTCTTCTTTTAACTATTAGTTTATGTTTCTGACAATTTGTCCAAAATACATGATTTTGTTAATATAAATGCAATACAGAATGTATTCCTTTGGACTATGTATCAGTGCACAGAGAGAGCGCAAAATGTTTAACTGCATTCCATGTAAAAAGAAATTACATAACTAATTTTTAATAATATGTAATAATATGGGTTCAATTGCATACGTAATGTTTATGAAATGAATCTTTCAACTATTCAACCACAAAACAATACAAATATGAATAAATCAAAAACAAACAAAGCATATGTAAACTTGTATGAATATGGCATAAAATAAAAACTATTTTAAAATGTATCACAAAGTATTTTCAACGTTTTAATTATTTGTTCCTATATACTACTTATAACAAAAGGGTAAAGGAATATTATAGTTTGAAAAAAAATAATTGCAGAACATACAAATCCGCTGATGAGGATCCTGTATTATTTCATTATGAGAATAGTTCCAGAGCGCCTTAAATTCATATGCCCGGGTAGCTCAGTCGGTAGAGCATTGGACTTTTAATCCAAGGGTCCAGGGTTCAAGTCCCTGCTCGGGCGATCACTATTTTTACTTTTTTATTTTTTCTTAATAAATAAATTTTGAAAACATAACTGCTTTTTTTTTATTTTTAATTTAAGTGTATATTAATTTACTTTTTAATTGCATAAAACAACTAATTCTGTTGTTATGGAAAGCAGTCCAACAAGTAACCCACTAAGCAAGAAGCACGTATGCAAGCAGTTCGCAAAGTAAGCAGTGTGAGGAGCAACATAGTCAAGAAAGCAGACTGAGACAAGCAGTGGATTCGGTAAGCAGGTTTTTTAAACTGCTTACGAAATGACACTTAACACAGACTTTTAGAAACTATGCTTTCGACTGGAAGGTTGGCAGCTTCTGTAATCACGCTTCTGTGAGGTCTGATTGTGGGATGACCTGAGGCTGGGGATCACTGTGTAGTGGACCAGCCATGTTGACGGAACGTCCGCACTAAGCTTGCCATCAATATGGGTGCCGAGGAGGAGTCCACGGCATTCAGGTTGGCTAAGGAGGGATGAACCGGGCCAGGGGTGAAAACCAGCAGCCAAGAGTTCCCGTGGTAGGCAGTAGTGGGATAGCGTACCGGAGTGGACTGCCATTATCAGCCTTGCCAATTGTTGGACCACAATCTTTTTGTTACCAACAATTTTTATTTTATTTAAAGTTGTTAAATTAAATTCGGAAATGATTTTTTTATATATAATATATATATAATTATTTACTGTTAAAGGTTTTGTGTGGATACTTTTTTAGTAAATTAAGTCAAACCACAATTCTGAATACATTTGTATATTTTTATATCATGTTTCCGATAACCTCCATTTTCTCATTCTCAATAATATATATATAACTCACATCTACAATGCGCTCTCGCGGATTTCATCAGTTAACATTGTAATTTCCTAAGAAACAGAGCTTCGCGCACGGTTAAATAAATATATTTTTATTGTTTAATATGTTGATAATAAGACATAGTGCTCTTTTGTTTATACTAAGTGTTGTCCTGGGTGCTGATAATCAGAAATGTGAATACTTTGATTCTGTCGATCTCGCGGATAGCCAAAGATTAGACAATGGATCTTATTTGTACAGGGGTACTTTAATTCCAAGCGAAAAAGTTCATCAATACACATATCAAGAAACAGTTTTTAAGCATAAAAAGGCAGTCGAACCCTATAATAGAGGTTGTCTCTGTCAAATAAAATCGTGTGTGCTGCTGTGCTGTGAACCAGAAAAGTCAATTCAAAATTTTGTCGTAAATATCACTTTCAACAATGGTACGGAGGCGCAAGTAAACGTACTAAATGAATTCGAAGTCCAAGTAAAATACAAAATGTCGTGCGATTTGGTGGATCCATATTATGAGGCGCCCAGCTGGACACTCTTGCAAGTTTGTAGCTTTTAGTGTATAACTCAATTTTTAATAATAAATTGCGTACATTATATAAATAAGGATGGAAAACTTAAAAATCTGTCTGATGATAGTATATTAGAAAAGAAGGATTATTGCCTGCTACCACAAAAAGTTTCAGAAGAAAAATATGATCTGTTGCCTACAATCATTAGGCCGAATATCGATGTTCAGATAGAACGTAAGTTGCAACGTATGAATCCCAACAATAAAACAATACTATATAATATTGCGTTTTCAGTTGACAGAACAAGTATTATAAGAGTAATAACGGTGTTTTGCATAGTTATAATCGTTGCTGCGTATTTGTATTCGCCCAAGTTACATGCAGGATATGGCCGATGTTATATATATTACTTTGTTTGCCTCGCTAATAGCTTTATACTGCTGTGGGTAGACTTGCAAGTAAGGAACACAATCGCTAAGAATGACTGCTATTTGTTAGGTAATTTTAAATTGACAATCGAAGACCCTTTAACACCGACATGAATTAATCAAAATTCAGGATATTGTGGATATTACACCGTCATGTCGACATTCCTTTGGCTCCTGGTAATTAATTTCAATTTGTGGAATACAATCACCCGATGTAAGATGTCGTCAAGAGTGCACATGCTGAGATACCATATTTTTGTCTGGGGGACTGCTGCGATATTGGTTTCGATCACAGCATATATGGACATGCAAGACTTTTTGTATACTAACAGGGATCTATGGCAGCCTGGTGTCACTCGTTACGGATGCTGGATCGATAGTATGTTAAAGAATTCAATAAAAAAAAAATATGAGCAAACAACTATTAATAACATTTTACATAGTAAAACAGTGGTCAGCTATGGTTTACTTGTATGGTCCTATTTTGCTTTCAATTCTTATCAACTCAACACTCGCCATTATAACCGCAAGGCATTTGTATGTGCATAAAAAGGAAACCAATCAGGCCTGGAACAATTCGGAGAGTAAAAAGAATTTAAAAAATAAATCTGAGTATATTAATTGCTGAATAACAAACATTAAATATAAAACTATAATAAATTGAATTTAACCTATTTCAGTTTCATCAACTTTTTCCGGATATTTCTCATATCTGGAATCTTTTGGATAATGGAAATATTTTCATATTTATTCAACATAGATTCGATAAGCTTTATTACAGCTGGACAAGGATTAATACTGCCTTTCGTTACTATCTGTAACAAAAAAGTTATTCGTGACTTAAATAAAAGGTAATTTCGCTAATACCGAATATTTTTGAATTTATTAAATTTAAGGTGTTATTTGCATAGGTTGAACCCAAAAAGAAAGGAAGATTGCGAACCAGTGACAACCATAGAATAGCGAGCAAGATATACATATTTAATAGTAATAAAATATATATATATTGTGATTATTATTATATGTGTTCATACTATAAATTAACTATAACCAAGCATCGTTGAAGCTCCGATAACGGCATTTGAACTCATAAGAAATAAATGCATAATTACATTTAAATAGCAAGTGCACTAGTTCACTTACTGCAGTTACAATTAATACATCGAGGAAAACGACTCTCACTAGTGCACAAATAATATAATAATATGTTTACTATAAAAAACGCTCTGTTTATGCTGATAGTTATCCTTGTTGCCGTAGCAGAAAATAATCAGGACTGCGAATATTTTGATTCTGTGGATCTCAAGGATAGTGAAAGATTAGAGGATGGATCATATATGTACAAGGATATTTTAATCCCAAGTGAGAAAGTTCAAGAATACAATTATCGTATAACAGTGTTTAACTCTAATAAGACAGTCGACCCTTACATGAGAGGTTGTCTCTGTCACATAAAATCATGTGTGCTTTTGTGTTGTGAACCAACAATGTTAATGCAAAATTTTTCCTTAAATATGACACTTAAAAACGGAACTGAGTCCCAAGTTGATGTAAGAAATGAATTTGTTGTGCAAATAAAATATGAAATACCATGCGATGTGTTATATGATCCAAATTACAATAAGCAGATCCAACCTAGCTGGAAACTATTTCAGGTTTGCCAGTCATCATTTTTTTTTAACTATTATTCTTAATTATGAGTTCCTTCTCACACTTAAAAGAATGGAACGCTTTATAATCTGATCAGTAATAGTGCAATAGGAAAGCAAGACTATTGCCTGCTGCCACATAGATTAGATGAACATTATTATCTTTTACCCCAGATCACTGAGAAGGATATCAAAACTCTTACAAAGCGTAAGTTAATATGTATCTTACCTTAAATTCCAAGAACAATAATATACTTTTGCATTTGCAGTGGACATTATTAGTGTCATAAAAGTTATCTCTGTGTTCTGCATAGTTATAATCATTGCTGTGTATTTGTATTTGCCTCATTTGCGATCCAGAGCCTATAGTCAATGTTGTTTATATTACTTTATTTGCCTCGACATGAGTTTTATATTACTGTGGGTAGAATCACAAACGAGAGCCAAATTACCATCGAAGCTGGCTTGCTATTCTATAGGTAATTATCACCTGATTGCGGTAGTCAACTCATTAAGTTAATACAAATTCAGGATACTTTGGGTATTATATCATCATGTCCACATTCCTTTGGCTTCTGGTTATTAACTACAATCTTTGGAAATCATTCACCAAATACCGAATTATGCAAGGAAAGAGTATGCAGAGATATCATATCTTTGTTTGGATTACTGCGGGAATATTACTTACGATCACCGTATGCGCTGAATTCTGGAGTCAAGGCATGGAAGACATTTGGTGGCAACCTGGTGTAGCTGAGTACTTCTGCTGGATAAATAGTATTTTGTGCAATTCGAAATAGAAATATGAGCAACTATTGATTAATGTATTTTTATACAGCTCTCAATTTGTCAGCCCTGATTTACTATTATGGACCTATATTACTCACAATTGTTATCAACCTAACACTCTCCATTATAACCGCAAGGCATATATATGTAGAAACCAGAGAGAACGCCAGAGAGTGGAACAATACTGAGAGTAAAAAGATGCTAAAGAATAAATCTGAGTATAATACCAAAGAAAAGCATATCCAAAAATAAAAGACAATAACAATTTTAGTTATTTTATTTCAGTTTTGTTATGTTTTTCCGAATGTTTGCCATCGCTGGAGTAGTCTGGATACTTGAAATTGCTTCTTATTTATTTGAAATAAGTTCTGAATACATTATATGGGTCTTCGATATAATAACATCTGGGCAAGGATTAATACTGCTTTTTGTTACCATCTGGAAGAAAGACGTTATACAGGCTTTAAATAAGAGGTAATATTCTTATAATTATACCCGCTATCTTCTCCCACCACATAAAGTCAATATATATAGATATATATATATTATCGATCTACGTCAACAGCTTAGACTGTCGATATGAACTTATAGATGTCATAGAGTAATTCAATGACATTACTTGTCATCTCGATATACCAAATATATGTTTTGGTTTATTTCAGTATTAATTTAGTATATTAAAAAGATGATTTGCTTTTATTAAGAACAAGTAGCGGGTATCTGACAATCGAGCTCAGTCGACTGTAGCTTTTGTATTCATCATTACAATTATTTAACTTTCTAGATTGGAGTCAAGGAAAACAAGCAACAGCAGTGAAAACAACGCCGAACCGTCTAATAGCACAGCAACTTCCGTCTAGTTTAGCAACTATATTTTTCGTTTTATAAAATTGTTTCTGAAATTATATTAAAATGTGTATGAGGTCACCGCCCATACGAATTATGTGTTTTTAAAACCATAGCGCTAAAGTTTCTATAAATGCTTTATTCGTCATATTTTCTTTATAGTCAATTATTAATACCTTTATTAAAAAGTACACAGTTTCTTTACCTACTTCGAGTAAAACAGTGCTCAGTGTTCGATTATCGCATAATGTAATGAAAGTGTATTTCTCAATAATATGTTGAAAATAAAATGTGTAATCTTCATACTGGGAGCTCTTCCATTCGTAGTTGCTGATGATAGCCATAAATGTGAATATTTTGATTCTGTGGATCTCGCGGATAGCCAAAGATTTGACAACGGATCTTATTTGTACAATGATATTTTAATCCCAAAGGAAAAAGTCCATCAATACACATATCGAGAAACAGTTTTCAAGCATAATAAGACAGTCGAACCCTATTTGAGAGGTTGTCTCTGTCAGATAAAACCGTGTGTACTTTTGTGCTGTGAACCAGAAAAGTCAATGCGAAATTTTGTCGTAAATATTACTTTTAACAATGGGACGAGGGCGCAAGTAAATGTGAAAAATGAATTCGTAGTGCAAGTAAAATTTAGTATGTCATGTGATATATTGGATGATCCACATAATGATTCGTATGTCCGACCCAAATGGAGACTCTTTCAGGTTTGTGAGAGTTTTTACTAAACTGGATTATTAATAACTAGTTCCTTTAAATAAGAACGGAAGACTTTATAATCTGGCCGATGACGATGAGCTTGAAAAGAAGGATTATTGTTTCGTACCTTATAAAGTTCCACATGGGAATTATTATCTGTTGCCTCAAAACATTAAGCCGAATATCGTAACTCAGACAAAACGTAAGTTTCGACTTAACTTAGTATAAATTCATAAATATACTATTGTATTTTCAGTGGACGAGAACTGTGCTCTCCGATCTCCCTCTGTGCTCTGCATTGTTATGATCATTGTAGTATATTTGTATTTGCCTCATTTGCACAAAAGTGTCTTTAATCAATGTTGCATGTATTATTTTATTTGCCTTGCTCTTACATTTATATGGCTATGGGTGCAGCTACATTTTCAAAATATAGCCGAAATATGTCATTTCATAGGTAATTATAAATTAATCATCAAATACATCTTATTACTAATCAATTTATAAAAATGCAGCTTACTGTGGATATTACACCGTCATGTCTACATTCCTTTGGCTTCTTGTTATAAATTATACTTTGTGGCAATCACTTACTAGCTACCAGATGACACCAGTGAAAAACATGCTAAGATATCATACTTTTGTCTGGGGTTCAGCGGCGATTTTGACTTTTATCACTAGATACATGAACATCCAAGATATAGATGAGGAGATAAGGCATATTTGGCATCCTGGTGTAGGGAAGTATGCCTGTTGGATACAAAGTGCGTTGCACAATTGAAAATTGAAATATTATAAACGACAAATATAATTTTGTTTAGCAAACTCTTGGTCAGCAATGATTTATTATTATGGTCCTATATTGCTCACAATTGTTATCAACCTAGCACTCTCCATTACAACCGCAAAGCATATATATGTGGAGAAACGAAATCACACCAAAATGTGGACCAGTCCGGAGAGTAAAAAGACTTTAAAGAATTCGTCTGAGTATATAACTGAATAAATATTTCAAAAAGTTATAATATATCAAATTTTTTTTTTAGTTTCATTATGTTTACCCGGATGTTTGCAATATCTGGTGTTTGCTGGATTCTTGAAATTCTCAACTATTTAGTGAACCAAACTTTTGGATACGATTTATGGTTTTTCAACATAGTTACAGGCGGCCAGGGAATCATATTGTTTTTCGCCACTGTTTGGAAGAAAGACGTTATACAGGCTATAATCAAAAGGTAATATCCTTAGTATTTCCTGTCTTTTATTTTAACTACTTAATTCTGTAGATTGGAAAGAACAGAAGAGCATATAACGTCAACATCTCACGATTAACTAAGCGACATCAAGGTTCAATTTCTTTTTATATTTACAAATACTATCAAATTTTTTGTTGTACAAAATTCTTTCTAAAATAACTTTCAAGATTACATATTTGTGTTCTTATGTAGTACGTGAAGTCACCGCCCATACCATTTATAAATTCTAAAAAAAAACAATATCGCTAAGGTTTCTTTAAATGTTTTTTTATTCGTCACCGTCACAAGAAATATTATTATACCCGCTACCCATAGGGTAGAAGGGTATTATAACTTTGTGCCGGCAGGAAATGTATGTAACAGGTAGAGGAGGCATCTCCGACCCTATAAAGTATATATATTCTTGATCAGCGTCAACAGCCGAGACGATCTAGCAATGTCCGTCTGTCTGTCTGTCCGTCTGTCTGTATGGAACACTGGATCTCAGAGACTATAAGAGATAGAGCCATAATTTTTTTTCGATAGCATTTGTTATGTTTGCACGCAGATCAAGTTTGTTTCAAATTTTTGCCACGCCCACTTCCGCCCCCGCAAATCAAAAAAATCGAATAACAAGCGTAATTTTTAAGCTAAAGCTGCGAATTTTTGTGTACATAATAACAACAATAGTATTTATGTTTCTTGAAAATTTGGTTAAGATAAGATAAAAATTGTGGAAGTTATTAAAGAAATACTTTTGTATGGGCTAAAACGCTTACTTACTAGGGGTCTCATATGCTTTGGTATATTTTGAATGTTAGTACCACATCGTTATACCAAATATACCATTTGGTATATTTTTATACCCGCTACCCATAGGGTAGAAGGGTATTATAACTTTGTGCCGGCAGGAAATGTATGTAACAGGTAGAAGGAGGCATCTCCGACCCTATAAAGTATATATATTCTTGATCAGCGTCAACAGCCGAGATGATCTAGCCATGTCCGTCTGTCCGTCTGTCTGTCTGTGTGTCTGTCCGTCTGTCCGTCTGTCCGTATGAAACACTGGATCTCAGAGACTATAAGAGATAGAGCTATAATTTTTTTTCGACAGCATTTGTTATGTTTGCACGCAGATCAAGTTTGTTTCAAATTTTTGCCACGCCCACTTCCGCCCCCACAAATCAAAAAAATCGAATTACAAGCGTAATTTTGAAGTTAAAGCTGCGAATTTTGGTAAGTATAATAATAACAATAGTCTTTATGATTCCTGAAAATTTGGTTGCGATCAGATAAAAATTGTTGAAGTTATTAAAGAAACACTTTTGTATGGGCCAAAACGCCCACTTACGGGGGGTCTCAAATGCTTTGGCCGACAATCTGGTATATTATGCTGTCTATGGTATATTTTGAATGTATGTATCACATCGTTATACCAAATATACCATTTGGTATATTTTTTAGTATTTTGCAGTATTTTTGGTATATTTTGAAAATAATACCGCAATATTTTGCTTTTATTCAAAAGGGGTAGCGGGTATCTCATAGTCGAGCACACTCGACTGTAGTTTTCTTACTTGTTAGTATTTTTTTAGTATTTTTTGTATATTTTGAAAATAATACCACAATATTTTGCTCTTTTTCAAAATGGGTAGCAGGTATTTCACAGTCGAGCACACTCGACTTTAACTTTCTTACTTGTTATATATTATTAATAATGTCCTCTATCTTTTTGTCTGTGGATATGAACATGTAGATACCAGAGAATATAAATTATAAAGCTATAATTCAATAACAGTACTTCTCATATCGATATACCAAGTATATGTTTTGGTTTATTTCAGATTTAATTTAGTATGTTAAAAAGATAATAGACCAATGGTTTGCTTTTATTGAGAACAAGTAGCGGGTATCTGACAGTCGAGCTCAATCGACTGTAGCGTTTGTATTGGATTTTAATTCATCATTACAATTATTTAACTTTCTAGATTGGAGTCAAGGAAAACAAGCAACAGCAGTGAAAACAACGCCGAACCGTCTAATAGCACAGCAACTTCCGTCTAGTTTAGCAACTATAATATTTGGTTTTATAAAATTGTTTCTGAAATTATTTTTACATATGTAGATTCATATATTAAAATATGTATGAGGTCACCGCCCATACGAATTATAAGGTATTAAAACCATAGCGCTAAAGTTTCTATAAATGCTTCATTCGTCAAAGTTTGTTTATAGTCAATAATTAATACCTTTATTAAAAAGTACACAGTTTCTTTACCTACTTCGAGTAAAACAGAACTTAGTGCTCGATCATCGCATAATAAAATGAAAGTGTATTTAAAATGTGCAATCTTCATACTGGGTGTTCTTCCATTCTTAGTTGCTGATGATAGCCACATGGATCTCGCGGATAGCCAAAGATTTGACAACGGATCTTATTTGTACAATGATATTTTAATCCCAAAGGAAAAAGTCCATCAATACACATATCGAGAAACAGTTTTCAAGCATAATAAGACAGTCGAACCCTATTTGAGAGGTTGTCTCTGTCAGATAAAACCGTGTGTACTTTTGTGCTGTGAACCAGAAAAGTCAATGCGAAATTTTGTCGTAAATATTACTTTTAACAATGGGACGAGGGCGCAAGCAAATGTGAAAAATGAATTCGTAGTGCAAGTAAAATTTAGTATGTCATGTGATATATTGGATGATCCACATAATGACTCGTATGTCCGACCCAAATGGAGACTCTTTCAGGTTTGTGAGAGTTTATACTAAACTGGATAATTAATAACTAGTTAATTTTAATAAGAATGGAACACTTTATAATCTGGCCGATGATGATGAGCTTGAAAAGAAGGATTATTGTTTCCTACCTTATGAAGTTCCAGATGGGAATTATTATTATCTGTTGCCTCAAAACATTAAGCCGAATATCGTAACTCAGACAAAGCGTAAGTTTTGACTTAATATAAATTCATACCATATAAATATAGTATTGGATTTTCAGTGGACGAGAATTGTGCTCTCCGATCTCCCTCTGTGCTCTGCATTGTTATGATCATTGTAGTGTATTTGTATTTGCCTCATTTGCACTAAAGTGTCTTTAATCAATGTTGCATGTATTATTTTATCTGCCTTGCCCTCACGTTTATATGGCTATGGGTGGAGCTACAAGTTGAAAATATAGCCGAAATATGTCATTTCATAGGTAATTATAAATTGAACATCAAATACATCTTATTACTAATCAATTTATAAAAATGCAGCTTACTGTGGATATTACACCGTCATGTCTACATTCCTTTGGCTTCTTGTTATAAATTATACTTTGTGGCAATCACTTACTAGCTACCAGATGACACCAGTGAAAAACATGCTAAGATATCATATTTTTGTCTGGGGTTCAGCGGCGATTTTGACTTTTATCACTAGATACATGAACATCCAAGATATAGATGAGGAGATAAGGCATATTTGGCATCCTGGTGTAGGAAAGTATACCTGTTGGATACAAAGTATGTTGCACAATTGAAAATCGAACTATTATAAACGACAAATATAATTTTGTTTAGCAAACTCTTGGTCAGCAATGATTTATTATTATGGTCCCATATTGCTCACAATTGTTATCAACCTGGCACTCTTCACTACAACCGCAAGGCATATATGTATATGTGGAGAAACGAAATCACACCAAAATGTGGACCAGTCCAGAGAGTAAAAAGACTTTAAAGAATTCGTCTGAGTATATAATTGAATAAATATTTCAAAAAGTTATAATATATCGAATTTAATCGTTTTTAGTTTTATTATGTTTACCCGGATGTTTGCAATATCTGGTGTTTGCTGGATTCTTGAAATTCTCAACTATTTAGCGAACCAAACTTTTGGATACGATTTACGGTTTTTCAACATAGTTACAGGCGGACAGGGAATCATATTGTTTTTCGCCGCTGTTTGGAAGAAAGACGTTATACAGGCTCTAATCAAAAGGTAATATCCTTAATATTTTCCATCTTTTATTTTAACGATTTAATTCTGTAGATTGGAAAAAACAGAAAAGCACATAACGTTAACATCTCACGATTAACAAAGCGACATCAAGATTAAATTTCTTATTCAAATTACAAATATCAATACATTTTTTGTTGTACAAAATACTTTTCAAAATAACTTTCAAGATTACACATGTGTGTTCATATAGTATGTGAAGTCACCACACATGCCATTTATAAATTCTAAAAAAAAAAAAAACAATATCGCTAAGGTTTCTATAAATGATTTCTTTATTCGTCATCGTCACAAGAAATATTTATACTTATACTACAAGTGCACAGCAAAATGGCCCCAGTTTCTCTAACTACTTCTACTAAAACAGAACTTACTGTACGGATATCACATAATAGATAAATAAAGTGTAGATCAAAATAAATATGGTGCCAATAAGATATGCTCTGCTTATACTGGGAGTTCTCTTGGTTGCAGTAGCAGAGAACAGTCAAAAATGTGATTATATTGACAGTGTAGATCTCAGAGATAGCCATCGATTTGACAATGGATCTTATTTGTACAAGGATATTTTAATTCCAAGTGAGAAAGTTAATGAATATAATACGCAATTAACCCTTACAAATAATACGAGAACCGTCAAACCCTATTTGAGAGGTTGTCTCTGTCATATAAAATCGTGTGTGCTCTTGTGCTGTGAACCAAAAACAAAGTCAATGCGAAATTTGTACGTGAACATGACTCTTCTCAACGGTGAGGAAACGCAAGTAGATGTGATAAATCAATTTAAAGGAAACGAATTCGTAGTACAAATAAAATATAAAATGTCGTGCGATGTATTGGAAGATCCTGAATATGATGGTGCCAACTGGAAATTATTTCAGGTTTGATAGTTTATGAAACTTTGTTTACCTAAAATTATAATTAATAATAAATTCGAAGAACGGAACACTCTACAATCTGACCAGTAGCTTTCTACTAACTAAATACGATTATTGCCTGATGCCACATAAAGTGGAGGAAAATTATTATCTTGTGCCCAAAATCATGAGGCCGGATATCGAAATCCTCGTAAAGCGTAAGTTTTTATGTTTCTTGGCTTGAATTTCGCAAGTTTAAAAATAATGGATTGTATTTTTAGTGGATTTCATGAGCGCTATGGCAGTTATCTCGGTGTTTTGCGTAGCTATAATTAGTGTTGTGCATTTGTATTTGCCCCATTTACGCACCAGAGTTTATAGACAAGCTTGTTTATGTTACATTATCTGCATGACCATTATTATACTATTGCTATGGTCTCGATCTCTATTTAAGGACAAAGTAACACGGTGTGGCTTGACAGGTAACTTTACGTTATTCATATAATACAATAATAATAATAATAATATCGTCATGAATGAAATGCAGCTTACTGTGGATATTACATGGTCATGTCTTCATTACTTTGGCTCCTGGCTATCAATCATATTTTGTGGAACTCAATAAGGAACTACCAGAATAAGCAAATTAGAAACTTCAAAATATACCACATTATTGTCTGGGGCTCTGCGGCGATTTTGCTTACAATCACAGGATCTATGAACTTGCTAGATATGGACCCTATAGAAAAAGAAATATGGCAACCCTATTTAGTTAATTGCTGGATAAATAGTAAGATGTACAAGCCAAAATTTTAATAACAGTAACCAATAATATAATTTTAAATAGAACAAAGTTGGTCAGCAATGATTTACTATTATGGACCAATATTTGTTGGTATTGTTGTCAATCTAATATTTTCCATCATAACCTTAATATATATACATGGGGAGAAGCAAAAGGAAGCAGGAAAGAGCACTATACCCGAAATTCAAGAGAATAAATCTGAGTATACTACTGAATAAATTACAAATATATTTATTGTATCTATAAAAAAAATGATAAACTATTGAAATTCATTTCAGTTTCAAGATGTTTTTCCAAATAATTATCATAACTGCAGTGGTTTGGTTACTTGAAATAACTTCATTTATCTTAATGTTAACTCACTGTTACGATGCTGCGAAAATCTTTGACTCTTGTCGTGATATGATTACAAACTGTTTCGGAATAATATTACTTTTCGTCACTATCTGGAAGAAGGATGTGCTAAGGCAACTAAATTCCCGGTAACATATTGAATAGTAGCAAAATGCAGTTTTTATCCTATTTTTTATTGTTTAATTTGCTTAGCCTGGAAAGAAAACACAACAAAATCTCAACACCAAACCTATCTTCTACTCAGACAGCAACTACAACACTCTTAAATTAATAATGATACTTTCTTTAAAGTTTTTTGTTATTTTCCAAATTTATCGAAGTTGTTAAAAACGGCATGTTATGTGATGAAAGTGTAATTTTAAATAAATATGTGAAATCTGTTATTGTTAATAACGTTTTATTTTATAATTTAATCGTCATTTCTACTATTTCTTCAGCGCAGTTAATATATTTCTATGATTTTTAAATATGAATTTTACTTTCAATATATTCCTTTTTTGTAAGGAATATGAAAAGGCTTTTATCTGCATTTTGGCAAGCAATCTGCACATGCCCGGGTAGCTCAGTCGGTAGAGCATTGGACTTTTAATCCAAGGGTCCAGGGTTCAAGTCCCTGCTCGGGCGATCACTTTTTTATGCATTTTTAAAAAAAAATTTGTATTATTTTTTATTTAATAATTTCATTATGAAATTTGTTTATTTTGAAATCGGCTAAAAACAATATTATTTACAGTTCACAAAAGACTAAGCAGAGTACCTGTACAATGTGAAACAAGCAGTGGTTCATGCAAGCAGTGTGCAGAACATCAAGAAGCAGTTCACACGAGCAGTTCAACTAGAGGCAAAAAACATTGTTTGTATTCAACAATAAACTTAACGATGTTCGACTAGCAGTAGATTCGGTAAGCAGGTTTTCTAAACTGCTTACGAAATGACACTTAACACTGACTTTTAGAAACGGTGATTTCGACTGGAAGGTTGGCAGCTTCTGTAATCACGCTTCTGTGAGGTCTGATTGTGGGATGACCTGAGGCTGGGGATCACTGTGTAGTGGACCAGCCATGTTGACGGAACGTCCGCACTAAGCTTGCCATCAATATGGGTGCCGAGGAGGAGTCCACGGCATTCAGGTTGGCTAAGGAGGGATGAACCGGGCCAGGGGTGAAAACCAGCAGCCAAGAGTTCCCGTGGTAGGCAGTAGTGGGATAGCGTACCGGAGTGGACTGCCATTATCAGCCTTGCCAATTGTTGGACCACAATCTTTTGTTACCAAAAATTTCTATTTTAAAATTTAGTTTTTTTTTAAATCATTTTCAATTTTAGAAATAATAATTTTTTAAATTTATTTGACAGCTTACTATATATTTCATTAATTTGCAAAGAGGCATAGGCATTTAAATTTAGTCTAAAAACTCGTGCGCAAACAAACTGCATGACAGAATGACAGAGCTTTTTATAGAATTTCGTTGAAAGCTTCACAGAATAAACTTTTAAAGGTTACCATTTCACCATATTGTTGTAAAGGCATTTTGACCGACGAGAAGCAAGTGCCCGGGTAGCTCAGTCGGTAGAGCATTGGACTTTTAATCCAAGGGTCCAGGGTTCAAGTCCCTGCTCGGGCGAACTTTTCTTTTTTATTTTTGAATTCATTTTCATCATTTATTTTTATTTGAAAAGTGTGTTTTCGTTTAAACTCGATATGCAACCGGCTAAGCATAATAAAAGCTGAAAAGAAATCGTACAGCAGCTAAACGTCTAATTGAACCCTCATGAAATTAGCACCTTTTATTTGCCTTTCCATTTACGCTAACTTTGTGGATATACCCAAATTGTGTGAAACATACTCATACATTGCTATCTGTATCTGGGTGAACACGACGACGCTATCTGTGGCTGCAGTTGTAAATGTGTTTTGTATATACTCTGCTAGCTAAGTGTGAGTGTGTGCATACCATGTGAGCACAAGGTTTTATTCATGGATACGCCTAAGAATTTTGACACACTTTGTTCCCCTGTCATATAGCTACTAGACGTTAAAGTTGAACGAATACATACCAAACACGAACCAAGAGATAGCAGGATGAGATTGATGCTATGAACACCGAGTTGCTAGCTGTTGGCATTGCCCGTTGGCTGCCAAGTGGACTAGAAAACGAATGCGTTTAATTAGCATTCATTACGACAAATCATCAAATTGCCACTGCGAGCGAGCTGAGAAACGGCTACAATAAGTTTGTGTTAATCTACAAAATAAACGCAAATATTTATCTGATCAAGATTTTCGAAACAGTTCCATGACGTTGCCACAAACATGAAAAAGAGAAATCGCCCCGTTGCATTTTCTTGTAATAACTGAAGTTCGAGAAAATTTCTTTTACGGCAATAACTTCTCAGCAGGACTTCAGAAAATTGCGAAACTACATAGGAGTTCAGGTAGAATTACGAAATAAAATTAAACTGCAGGAAATATGGGTCATAAATTAAAAACATGCTTTAAACAATACACATCGATTGTGTTTTTTTTTTTAACTCTGTCTACCTAGAAACCAGATTCCATGGCATATTTGTCAAGGTTAGAAATCATACTATGGTTGCTTTATTAGCTGTATTCTTTTTATTTGTATTTAAAATTGTTCGACTTATTTGAAAGTTAACGTTCTGTGCTTCCTTGAGCATCGACTAATTATCAATGAAACAAATTTGAACTTAATGAGCGCATTAACGCTCTCACGTTAAGAGCCTCTCGTGCTGTGGGGCACTCAACACCTTAAGGGAGCAGCAGGATCAAGGACGTAAGGGGATGGATAGATGGCAAGCCATCCATGGGGGAGTCAGTCTGATTAATGAGGCTTTAAATATACCACTTTGATTTTATTTTGAGAGTCGCGGAGCGTGCAACAAAGAAGTTTCATTGACTCCAGCTTGGCGAGCGTGCAGCGAAGGATACGCAGCAGCAAGGATACGCAGTCTCGTAAATAGCTCGCTCCTGTTGGCTTTGTGCGGAACGCGAATCCTTGCTGAGCACGCAACACCGAAATGTACGAGCATTGGACAATTCAATTTTTGTGGAAACACAATCCACAAAGTCTACATACACTTCTCCAATTCTCTGCTCTGGGTGCTGCTCTCCCTGGTACACACTCTGAACAGATATACAGATACATATATGTAGATATGTATGTATACACACACACATTTGCACAAGAATATGTGTGCATATGTATGTGTTCAAAGAGGTATGTCCTGGAAAATGAATGAATTTCAAATACACTGATCAAAATGAGGGAATATCTTATGCAGGAATATAACTAATATTATAAGTATGAGATCTGAAATATAAATATTGCAGATAAATTTGTTATGTAAATTTTTCAAATGGAAATACAGCTGGGCAGCTAAATAAAAATAAGTAAAAATAAAATAAGTAAAAATGTTGGCTATTCAGACTTAATGATAGTTTGTTAATAGAATTTGTTATTTACAATTAGAATTTCTGACTCCAAGAATTGTGCACTTTTAGTAGATTAAAGGATCGTCAAATTATAATCTGCATAACTATTATTTATAATATCCATTTATTGTAAGTAAAATAACAAGAAAGAGTTAAGTACATTTGATTCTTTATTATTGTTTTTCTTTAAAAGATTAAAAACAAACTGTTTCGAAAATTCGATGTGTTTCTCAAGAATGAATTGTCTCAGTGTATTAACATTTTCGCTCTCGCTCTCTTTTCCTCGCTCTTTGGCGCTAGGTGCTAGGTGGTTGTAGTACCAACACACGCGCATACACGCACACACACATATCACCTCACGAGCGCGCACACACACATCGACAGCAACATGGCTGTTATCAAATTTAGCAAAAAGCACCGTTTGCCTGCGCGACTATCGCTGTTGTTGTTGCTGCTGCCGTCGAATCTTGCATGACCCAGTGGGAAAATCAAGCATGAAATCAGACTACGAAAACTACAGAAGTTTTATTCTATTAAATAAGGGGTTTCTGTTTTTAAATTTCGAAATAAATATTATATAATGTTTATAGTTTTTCCCTAAGCATGTGGATTCTCAAAATAAACCTTAGATCTTACCGTTTTAATTAAACGCTTCAGGATATTCAAATATATTAAATATAAATTATCAAATTTGAGAATTATTTTAAAATTAAATAGAGACTATCGCACTATTTTGAAAGATAATTTATCTGGTAACATGAAAACTAAACAGAAAGTTCTTAAAGATAAAATCTAAGTATAATTATAATTTTTAATACAATACAATAATTCTCAAAATTATAATTCTCAATACAATGTATATAAAAACCTCAAATAATAATGATAGTTAAAAAGATATATATTAAATAAAAATATTAAAAAAAAAAACCACAAAGAAGAATTTACAAATATTTTGAATATTATCGCACAACGTTAAATTATTTTGATTCCAAGCGGTACATTAAATTTAATATATATTGTAAAATTAAATTCTACATTTATCATTATAATCGACAGATAATAAATATAATAACATAATAAATTTCTTATTAAACTTATAAATAAATACAAAAAATAGGAGAAGAAATATAGTTTTTTTTTTTTAAATTGAAGAATTAGAATGTCTTTAGATGACTTTTCTATTCCATATACTACCCATGGTCTACTCTACAATCTCTCTAAAGCACACACGCTGCTCTCTCTTGCTTCACATAAAAACACAATGTGCAGCTGGGTAACGCTGGCTTGGAGGGTCGCACTCGAACTGGGTTTTAGCTGCGGCCATGCCGGGCTAACTGACTTTAGTTTGAAATTTGACGCCGAGCGCAGCAGTTCGTCGACAAACGAGAGCGCGGCCATTGCCCAGAGACAAAGTCAAAGCGACAACGTCGCTGTTGCTGTTGCTGTCGCTGTTACAGTCAACATCAGCGTTGGCGTCGCCGTCCATTGATATCCTGCAGCCTGCGGCTGCCCTGGATGCTGCTGACTCCCAGTTAAAGTTTTCCCCTCGCTGTTTTATTAAAACGAAAGAGAGAGAGAGAAAGAGCGAGAGCGAGAAAAACAACAACTTGAAAAGTGTACAAAGTGTTAACATTAAGTTATTGAGCTGCAATTTCAATGAGCAGCCAAAGATACGCAACACACGATGGTCATCAGCTGGCGTTGCGTTTCGTATTTGGAATTTTGCGGAACGATCAGGTAGAAGGTAAAACGATTTATTGCCGCAGGTGAGTTCCTTAGTACGCACTTTCATAAATTGCTCAACTGCAGCAGCTAAACAACTAAATGGGAGCCGCAAATTTGTTCGGGTTTTTTTTTTTTGGGACCCCCAAAAATTCAATGCTGGCTTTTTGGTTTGTACGCATGTGCCAGAATATACGTTTCCACGTTTCTCCCCCCGCTCGCAATTCACAACTTTTGCTAGTATCCCGTCCTCGTTTTGACTCGTCGATTGAGTGCGAGTGTGTGTGTGTGTGTGGTGTGCGCCCGGAAATGTGCAGGCAGGCAACGCCAACGCTAGCGCCAACGGCAATGGCAATGGCAGCGCCTTTCATCCACTTTTCATTTGCGCAGAAAGAGCAGCAGCAGCAATTTCACCCACTTTGCCACCACCCCACGCAGCTCACAGCTCACAGCTCTCAGCACCCAACCACGCAGCATTGTCGCGCTATTATCAACAGCAGCCACAGCCACAGCAACAACAACAACGATAACAGCAGCAAACACTTGAGCAGCAATACCCCCCCACCTCTAACCCCAAAAAATCTTCAGCGTTTTTTTTTTGCTACTTCGCGTTCGCGCTATAAAACACTTGTCCCGCCATTTAATGCATGGGTTAAGTAGTATACCGAAATATTGCTGGCAATAGCCAAAGCGGCGGCAGCTGCCAACACCACACACACCACACACACCATACACACACACATACACACAGCAGCAGCACCACCAAGTGCTAAGCTTCGTAGTTAGAGCGGAGATGACAATGACCCAACCCGAAATTGCAACCCTGGCGCTGGCAACGGCTGCAGTTAATGTGTGAGTGTGTGTATGCTGTCTGCGTGTGTGTGTGTGCGTAAGGTGCACATGTATGTGTGTGTGTGTGTGTGTGTGTGCACAATATGGCGCGACGAACGCCTGAAACCCACATTTGGCTAAGGTCAAAGCAGGCCACAACGCCTAGAAGAGTCACCGTTAATGCAGCTGCCAAGGACTCTAAACTCTCCAACTCTACCCAAATCTGAGAGTGTGCTAGTCTATGAGTGTGCGAGTGTGTGCGTGTGTGGTGTGTGCATCTACACCAATTACGCGACACTTGGTTAAACTGCAACTCACAATTTCCCAGCTATCAATTTTATGTGTGGAAAATGATTCCATTTAGAGAGCTGTCCACTTCGCTGTCGCGGCATGCCAACCTAATTTTAGAGCCTTCAAAAATGAAACCCTAACAAAAGTGAATTTGCCACTGGCCCAATCTTGCTTTATGTTTTTATGGTTATTTTATGCATTTGCTCAGCGAATTATTAAAATCGAACTTTATGTCTTCTCTCGTATTTTATGGCAAACATTTTTTGTTTTCGTTTTTTGTGGTATCGAGGCTGAACAGTCGCCGGCTCTTGTCGTCGCTTTCTGACCTGAATTTGACTTAGTTTAGTTTGAAATTGTGTTTTTGTTATCTTTGTCTCGTTTTTCAAATATTAACACAGACCACAACAGAGTGCATGCAATTCCTATGTATGTTGAGTTACTCTGAATTCCTTCTGCTTATTATAAATACTCGTACTCGTATCTGCAAACATACGACACAACATGTGTGTGCTATGTACAATATATTGTGTGCCCCTTTTTTATTGAAGTGCCACATGCAAAGCACTTATGAGAAATTTCTAAAATGCTCCGTGACTCATACGATAAGTACAACAAACAAAAAAAAAAAACTACAACTACTACAACGACTTAATCAAGGGAACACACTTTTCAATTGATTTGATTTTTATTTTCGCCGACTACTAATTTATTGCTATGGCATTATATATTTATTTTTGGAAAGGGTAATCAAATAATATATGATAATTAACACATTAGAATTTCAATTAGCAAATATAAGAGAAATCATCTTACGACAAAAACAAGTTATACAATTTTGGCAAGCTTTGCAAAAAGAAATTTCGTTCGCGAATATTTTATTATTTTGTTTTGTTTTGTTTTTTTATGGTATGACTTAAGGTTAACAACGTTTGTATAGCATCCCATTAGTTGTGGCTTTTTGCTTTATAGTTTGAGCATTTTATTTGTTATCAGTATGGGAAAGCTCTAAATGAGAATAATGCCGAGTCATCACTCATACAGTGAATGAGTTTTATTTTAATTCTGCGGCTTATAAGAACAACTGACCTATTTATGATGTATTTTAATAATTCTATTTTGTATATGTGCATAAATATTCCATTAAGTTAAAGCTATTTTCAACAATACTATAAAATATAATCAGCAAAGAGCGTTAAATTTGTGAATCTGTAAATCAGGGTGGGCTAAGCACAAAAACAAACTTCTCCGCAGATGCACTTTCAGATAAAGTACGAGTATCTAGACTGCTGACTGCAGTGACATATTTATTTGAATTTCATGCAAATTGCATAGTTTGCTTGCCGTGCAATTGCAGCTGCCGGAATAAAGCGGGACTTCAGCCCTTCAGTGGCGAACTTAGCAATTACTCGCGATCATTTTCATTTAGACCAAGAGCGATAAAAGAAAGAGTGAAATATAAAAAAGCATAAAGATAATACTAAACATAAAACGAAGGCGCGTATTTTGTAAACAACAAACAGGAACAAGAGCAAAGACACCGACAGCAGCAACCGGTATGAGGCAACGGATACAGATACTAAATGAAAAAAACACTATATACATAGATACAGATACAATGTGTGTGTGTGTGTGAAGTACGCGGATACCGATACAGATACAAAATGCCGCAACTTGCAGGTTCTTAATAAAGACACGCTAAAGGTGAGGCCGAACTGTTTCTGAAATTCTTTCTTTCAGTAGTATTTCTCTACAGTCTCTTCTCTTCTACCTGCACTCCCGAGTTCCCGCGAACAAACAGCAACAACTCGCGAACGATATAACGACGATATATGCTGTATATATATCTCACATACTGAAAACCGAAACTGTTCTCAAATCGATGTCGATGTCGATGTCGATTGTGATGTCGTTAAAGCAACAACCTTGGCCTCAAGTTCTCTTCGCTTCTCCGATCCAATCGCACAGATGCAAACAAACAAATGTGGTAGAAAGGCCGCACTCGCTGCTAAGCACAGTGTGTCAAAACCCATTGAAAATGTGCATTAGATATTACACTGTCAGTCGCTCTCTCACAGTCAGTCAGCACTTCTCAATCCCGTTTGCCTCCGCTCCCCCTTTTGCCCATTCCAGTTTGTGTGATTTATGTGCGAAGTTGTCTTCTCGGTCTCGTAAAATTCGCCAGTCATTGCCCCGTTTTTTTTTTTTTTTTTGCTTTTTTTATTGCAAGGGGTCGCGCGCATTTTTAACTTACCTTTTGTGTACTCCGCGGAACTTCCGCTCCGCGTTTCGTTCAGAGCGATTTCAGGGTTTTAGCGTGAATGCATTGAGTAGCTGTGACTCCACAATGCGAAGCATGATAAACACTCGTTATCATTCAATTAGAATACACTCAAAAACACTGAGAGAGCTTTGTTGTTGTTTTTCCTGTTGTATATGATGTGATTGCAGTAGCCCCGCCTACAAAGGGAATGACAACAATTATCATTCGCTTTAATGACTCTTAAAAAAAAAAATAATTCCACAACTATTCATCATGTTTATCACACGATTGTGAATACAGCTCATATCTGAGTGGAGACTTTTAGAAGGTTTACGATTCGATTGCAAGTGGAAATGGTTTATTCCATATAAAATTCCGATTCGCACTCAATCACTAGTTGTCAACGTGTTTGTGCCTAATTGCAAGTAAACTAAATTTAAGCCACTTTCAAATTAATGATAGCAACATTTCAACACCTAGTATCAAAACTTTTCTATTAATAAAATTTGTGTGTATTTTCTCACTTGAATTTAGCGAGATTTTGCAATGCGGAACACAGCAGCTAAAAATACCAAATACAGCTATTAGATTAAAGTGTAAAATAGTAATGAATTATCCATCAGCAGATCAACTAATTGTTTATCTACAATTTAATACAAATTACCCACAAAGTTGTTGTTAAAATGAAATTCAGTTTGTTAGTTGCTGTCATCAGATATATCTATGTAGCTTCTCCCCTTCCTTTATATCTATGTCTCACTCGCTAAGCGAGGCGAATGATGAGAAGCGGGAATCGCAATTGTTTGGTATTAGCCGGAGTCAAATGGTGCTAACTGTATAGACAAGTAGTTTCAGTTCCACGTGAAATCAATTAGCATATATGAAGTCGGTGCGGTTTTAGCTATTTGGAATGATGTAATGCATCTTTTATTTCGCAAATTTCATCAATTTTTTTTTGGCGAAGATGCGTTAATTTCCCAAGGTTAGTTAATTATTAGTATTTAGAGCAGTTTGCAAATAGCCACTGGCCAGCAATTTGACTCATTCCCTCAGTCCTCACATCCACCACCAGACACGAGAATAGCGCAGAGTGGAGCAAAAGTCGAAGCAGAAGCAGATCAGAGCAGGGCAATGATGGCAGCCCCTGTTAACACTCTGTGGCAGCTGCCTCTCACACTGCTCTCTCGCTTTCTCTCTCTTTGGCCTGCTTTTGTGGATTGTGTGTATACATTTGGAGAGTCAGAGAGAGCGACAGAGAGTGAGTGAAAGAGCGAGCGAGAACGAGAGTGAGGGAGAGAGCAAGCGAGCGCAGCCATTGAGGCTGCTAAAAGGACAAATACCAAATACAACCACCGGAGCAGAATCACACCAACAAAATGCGAAGGCAGCCAGAAAGAGAGCGTGTGTGTGTGTGTGCGTGTGTGTGAGTGAGAGAGCGTTAGAGCTCGTAGGGGTGCGAAGAGTCAGCAGCGTTTGACTTGCCTTTGTTTACGCAAGATTTGTTGCCATTATAGGACCTTAATCCGGGGTCTCAGTTTCTGTTTCTATTGCTCTGTTTCTGTTTCTGCCTACCGTCGAGCTCTCGAGCTGCAGCCTGGCCTGAAAAAGGTTTTTGACTTTGCTGGCTTGACTTTATACCGGGGCAGACGCGGGGCGCGCCCCTTTAGGCAGCTTAGGGGCGGCTTATTTAAGTTTAGTCCTAGGCGATTAGTGCTAATGAATAACGCTAAAAAGTCATTAATTAATTGACTTGAATTCGCTTTGCTTGCAGGACACCAACGCACACACACCACACACACACGCACACACCACACGCAGAGAGACAAAAGAGCGACAGATAGGATCTTTGTATTACAATTCGCAACGACCTTGCACAATGGCAATGATTTGTGCCATATTTCAAACTCATCCTGCTGACTGACTCTGGCGTCTGGCATCTGGCATCCTCCCTTCTGCTGCTGCTTCTACTGCTGCCCTAGTCATGTGTGCGCTTTGTACATTATTCAGCAAGTATTGCGAATGCTTATGCTGAATCATCACTGACAGTCAGTAGAAGATGGGCCAGTTAACAACGGGAGGAGGGGAGGAGAGCCAAGAAGCCAAGCCAAGTGGCGCTGTGTGTGTGTGAGGGGCTTATGGAAGGCTTTAGCCACATGGCGCCAACAATATTTGCTGCCTTTGCCTAATCGAGCCAGGCCAGCCTTAAACGCAATGCAAACAAATTTGGCTGAGTGCACTGCAATGGACATCAAAAACTTAAAACCACCTCCTCATTAAGCCTATGTAAACGACACTGGGTGAGCAATGAACTGATTGATTCGTGGCCTTAATAACAAACAAAACATCAACACCAACAAAAACAAAGACTATCTATCATTCATTAAATGTGATTTCATTTTTATTTTGTATTTTATCGCAGGCAATGGCGAGTCCCCGATATCGTGATGTGAAGAAAGTGTTGCTCTAATCCGTGTGCAATCAATTAGATACATGGGTAAACGTTAAGAACATGCACAAGACACGGACGATCGAGTGGAGACAGAAGACAGACAGAGGGCAGAAGACATGGGAAGCGTTCTATCGATTCGCTGCCTTATCTTATCTAGTCGATAAGAAATAGATTTTCGGTGCCTACTGCCTAATCTTGTGCCTCGACCTGGACGACAGCGGCTACAAGCGGTCTTCAGTTGGTGCTTCGATATGGCACCGAAGACAACATGCTGCCACCATGCTGAAGGAATTGCTGTTGCAAGGACTCAAGGATATCGTGACTGTGACGGGTGGAACGTGTTCCAATACAATTACATATGTATATACGTGTGTACAAAAACACACACACATCGTGAGCATTGTAATCATTTTTATGGGTCATTTCATAATTTCGCATCACGTGTGGCACGACACAAATTATTTGACTATGCGCCTGTAATTTTAGTGGCACCAAACAACGACAACGACAGGAACAGGAACCTCGGCGAGGGAAAATTACAACTTACTTCAGCACACTTTTTGTTTTACAGCAGTGATTTCCAAGTACTTTATTCAATTTCACTCTGTTCCACGTCTACCCTGTAGATCCGAATTTGTTGTACACTAGCCTTAAGGACAAATTCGGTTCTAGAGAGGTTTGTGTGGCTCATTGTCCAGCGATATAGAGAAAAAAGTGAATACTCAAAAGTGAAAACCAACTAAACATAAGCTTGAATATACTCTGTAAAAAAAAGTAGACTTTAATTTCGTCACAATGTTTATAAATTGTTCAAGATATCTTATCAACACACACACAAAATGTATGACGACTTTTTTACAACTATCTTTTAATGATGTTATAAACGAATTAAGATAACTCTTTTTTTTAATTTTCCATACACTGATTGCATTTCTATGTCATAAGCAAAATACTTTTGTAATATCTAGATTCTAGACAACAAAAAGTTGACTTTGTTCTCTTCAAGTTTGATTGACTTTCAGGTACTTCAGCAATTTGTAGTTAGCTACAGATATCGCATTATTCACCGGATTTTCCACACATGCAAAACGAAGAATTTCGAGGAAAACGAGCGTCCTTCAGTGTTGCATTGAAAAGACATTTGAAATGTTGAAATGTTGTTGTCAAGCGTGTTGCAACTTTTTGTTTCTGACTGACTTCAATTTATTCGCCGTTCCACTTGAATTTCCATAAATATAATTTAGCATACAAATTGCCATTAGAATTCAGTTAGAACGTTGCAAGGTGGAGGATGTGGAGGAGGAGGAGGTGGAGGAGTAAGGAATGTGCATGCTCAGCATTTGGGTCAATCGTCTGCCGATTTCTTGTACGTTCTTTTTGGATTCTTGCCGAGCTTCATGCACTCATCGCTATTTGCAATTTGCATATGCAACCTCGAAGCACATCCGGAGAGCGACGTGCAACATCTGCACTGACAACTGCAACTGTCATATTGTGTGAGTGGGTTAGATGTTTAAGTTTCCACATGTTTGGGCTTCAGTGACTGTACCTTCTTCTTCTTCTATCTGGCCATTTGCTTGTCAAGTACTCAGCTTTCGATATTAAAAGTACTAGTAGTTGTCTTATTTGCAGATAGCGCAACTTAAATGATGGGCCTCCTCCATTCTGTGCCGGTGACACACAAATGGTTTATAATTATCTGATATGGAATTGATAAAATATTCTACTATTTGCCCAGTTAAAAACCTGATAAAGTTCAACATGATAAATTAATTGTTGAAATTCGTATAATAAAAACACATAGCAACTGATATCAAGTTGCTGAATTAGGAACAGCTTGTCCAAGGTTTAAATTGTTATTAATTTTTGTTTGTACTTTGCTTTTAGCTTTGTGAAATTGTGATTCACTTTTAAGTTAACTTATTGATATAGTTTTTCCATCACTAATTAAATGTACAAATATTTTGCGATTTCTAATTTGGCAAATATTTGAGAAGCCTTGTCTTATGTATATTGTCAAATAAATAAAACTATATTAATTAGTAGTCAAGTGCTAATTTCAATTTCCTGCAAGATAATTAGCTTGCTTCGCATCGCAAATTGAAATTAGTTTTATATCAGCTACTGATGTTTTCATAACAATGCAGACATA
Source organism: Drosophila niveifrons (assembly GCA_035046325.1). Classification (NCBI taxonomy): domain Eukaryota; kingdom Metazoa; phylum Arthropoda; class Insecta; order Diptera; family Drosophilidae; genus Drosophila; species Drosophila niveifrons. Next base: position 9,066,973 of record JAWNOC010000046.1, on the reverse strand, counting down.
CATGTATTTTAAGAATATTTGTATTATTTTTAATAACAAATTTACATTTTTATTTATTCGCAGTTCAGCACGTAAATCAAAATGGACACATCTTCTATAATAAATATGTATTCCATTTAATATCACTAAATACAATAAATAAATAAATACTGTATCCAAACAAATATATAAAATTTTCCAGTCATTTTATTTTTTATTTTAATGCGAATGATCTTAAGTATCGCAAGTATTAGAGCACTCACATCTCTGACAGCTCTTAATTAAATATTCCACAAGCGTTGTACAATAATGTTATCATAAATTACTACTAAGAACGCAACGTTTGAGAACACTCCACTAAAAGATACCCAAAGTATCTTATAATATATTTCTTAGATAAACAGAAATAAAAGTGCTAAGGCAAAGATGTGTTTGGCGGACATTCTCTGTTCTTCTGTCTCTGTTCGTTATTCCCCTTTAAAATTAAGTAAAAAGATAAGCAGCAATTGTTTATTTTGCTTTGATATCACAATACAAATATTTTGCATAGCACCAGTTTGTATAATCAGCTTATCGATAACAACACACTGTTTTCTATCGATGCGAGAAAGAGATGCTTATATGAGCTAAAACAGTGCAGCTAGCTGAGCGAGTGGTTCTTGTCCCAGCTAAGCGTTGTTCGTAGTGTGGATTTCATGTCCACCGGACAATAGATGGCGCCAGCACATGTTTGCTTCACACACACAGATATGTTGAGCATTTATAGTCAAAATTGTATAGTAGTGAAATAAATAAATGTTTATTATTATCGAATTAAATAAATTATTACAGTAAATTATATGCATTAATTCAACATGCTCCGATTTCATAGTTTATTGAGAATATAATTGTAGCTTACATAATTTTTAATGAATTCCAAATACAGGTTAATGTAAACCATAATATTGTGTTGTGCTGGAAGATGTTGCTCGTGACGTTGGCCATTTTAACACGTAACAGCCGAAAAGAAATGGAGTAGGAAGAAAAAACATTTGGTTGGTAGTGCGAACATCTTGAAAACCTGTCAGTCAAATTTGATGAAGGTTTCTTACGCATTTCGCCTTTTAAATGTTTTTGGCTCATTGCATGTTGTTGTTTTCGTTTTCGTTGCCGTTGCCGTTGCCACAGTCGATGTTGCCCTCGTTGTCCATTTTGGGCCATCCTACGTTTCACGGGCTTAAACGCATTTTAAAATGGGCAACCAGCGAAACGCCGGCAGTAGGTAGAGTTGATAGAGCGCAATCATTTTTCTAGTTCTAAGACGCAAAACTCGACACTATAAACTCCAGGTTCCACCCTTATCGTATGTATCCTGTGGTGTAAGTTTGATGAGCCTGACAAAGAGAAAGAGAGAGATACTGGTCACTTCTGGCTTGTGGAATGCGAATGTGATTTGCGCTTTGCCCAGTGTCCAGCTCCACTGTTGACAAACACATGTCACGTCTTAAATCCCCCCGCCCTAGAAAATGCTTTTGGGGTTTGCGTGCTCTCAGCAACTGCTTAAGCGCTAATAACGAATGGACATTGGTCAAAACTCAACTTGTGTCGAAATTAGTCAGTTCTGTATCCAGTTTAATTACTTCGCAACATCAACACTTTGTCAAAGTGCCCGTTTCATCAAGGTGTCCGCAGTAAGGGGAGAACTACTTCGTTTGCTGTCCCAGTGCGTGTCGCGCCCACTTCATTCACATTCTCCTTTTAATTGTCATTGCCCAGGACATGTGTGGAGCGGGGAGATAAGAGGAGATTTGTGTGGGTGGTAGAGAGGTGTGCTGAGCTATGGGCTCAATGAATGCCTCGTGTGCAATGGCCAATGATAATTACTTTTGTGCTGTTCTTTTATTCATGAGTTGTACTCTTCACTAAGCATTTGTTTGCGTTTAATGGATTCCATTTGATAAGTCAAAGTGCATTTGCTCAAGTAGTCTCATATTAAACATAGTTCTTCTAATTATCCTTTTCTTGGAGGAGATACAATGCATTTAACAAATATTAATTAGTTTCTATTTATATCAAACGCACTTAACTTAATATGCTCATATATTTAAATGTTTTAAGTGATGAAATTTGTCATGAAATTTAAATGTTTTCATAAACTAATTACATAGAAGGAGTGTACTAAGGATATTTTGGAATCAGTGAAAATATGTGCTTAAATTGAGAATATTTATATATAATGAGGACACACTTTCATATTAAAAAGAGTTTTGATCGCCAATACAATAATATCACAGCCGATCTTTTATAAAATTATTAGGTCAAAAAGATTTTAAGCTTACTCATTATAAATTACAGTCTTATTATCTGTAATTTTTATAAATTTCCTAAAAGAAAAAAAAATTAGTATTCTAAAATTAGTTAAATGTCAAATTTTTGCCCAGTTTCTTCTAATAATGGTATTAATAATAATTATCTTCTAATGCTTGACGATTACTGAAATAAAAGTTGAGGTATTTTTGGGTATTTGCCAATTTTTCAAACTTCATCTAAATCGATAAAACTTTTACTTCTACCATATTATGCTGATGTCTCTGAATGTATAGTATATACTTTTGTATTCTACAAAGTCTTGTGGCTTAGGGAAATCTTACGAATTACTTAATGGAATGTGTGCACATAAAAAAAAAGAAGGAAAGAAACAATTTTTTGGTCAAAACTTTCCATGAAACGGTGTGGCATTGTTCTGCCTCTTGAAAACTTGGTTAACTTTACGCAAAAATTCGAATGAGGCAGAGTCGTTGTCGGGTCTATGGGGAAGATGACAGAGCAGGGCAGGAGAAGAGGAGGGAAGAGAATGGAAGAGCATTTGGAGACGAGGCGGATTATGTGCCCAAGTGTAACTAAAGAGAATAAGGGCGAAAATCAACGAATCATTAATCAATCCTTTCATGATGTGACGCGGTGCGTGTCCTTTTATGTGTCAAAAAAGAAAAACCCCGAGAAAAACAACAGAAAGAAGCAACAAAAAAAAAAGAACGTGGGGAAAACGAAAACACGCTCGCAACTCGCATTCGCACTCACACTTTCAGTTCACTCGCAACGCGAAGAAAGCGAAAAGCAACAGAAAAACAAAAAGAGAAAAAATGTAGAATAAAATAAAATACCAACGAAGAAAAGAAAGAAAAGTATCTTCTTTTTTTTTTTTTTGCATGAGTTTGACAGACAACGCGACAGATACGCAGGCGGATTGGGTTGGGGAGGGGATGAAGAGTGTGTGGCACGGGGATGAGAACGTGTGGCAAGTAGAAGAAAATGGCGACAATATTTGCTGAAGGATGCGCCTATTTACATTTTGAGGCCGTGTTGATTAGCTGAGTGCGATGGGGGAGAGCAACCAAACCAGCCTCAGTCTATTCCCGTTTCTGTTCCCAGCCTATTTCCACTTCCATTTCGAAAACATGCCCCAAGCCGCAGCATCTCAGCGGACAACGCCACACGCAGCAGTGACAGCGCGGGCGGTCGATAAGAAATGGTATTATGTCGCTGGCTGATGGCCAGCTGATGGAAGCTGGAGGGGAGGGGGGGCAAAACGTGGGCTGTCAACTTGCTGTCTGTCAACTTGGTGGCTTAAGGTGGTGCGCCCAAGATGCGCCAGATGAGTGGGGCAAGGGATGAGTTATGGAGTTTGTTGTGCCACGTTATACCAGCTAAACAGCTAAGATGCAGCCAGATGCAGCAAGGCCAAAGGCAGATGCAACTGTTTTTCCGAGCTCACAGCTCACATCTCACATATCCGTAAAAGCAATGTTTGTCTGAGCAGTTGAAAAAAGTCTTTCTTTATTTGCTGCATTCTTTGCTTTGCTTGCTTTCTATCATTCAGTTGTGTTGCACGCACATCACGTGGCCGAAGAGATAGAAAAGTGACAGTTGCCGGAACATAAGAAATGGTAAATCTGAAATCTAAACTCTGGCAGCCCACGGATATGCAGACATGCAGGCGTAGGAACATTGCAACTGCTGCCGGACTCAAAGTCAGAGAGAGTCAGAGACAACAGCGACAGAGACGAAGACCTACACCAATGCGTGAATATGGAGCAGATCATTAATTATGCGCAAGACGAGAAGACAGCCCAAAACAGCCTGGCCTGGTATCGTCTCGTCTCGACTCGTCTGTCCAGGCCAAGAAAGTTGAACCGAAACCGAGGGCGAACCGATTTATCTGACAGTTTGTATTGAAAAGTTTTTCTCTTTTTTTTTTTGGTTTGTGTCGTATAGTATTTTTTGCTCTTCCTGTGGATTTCTTGAAAAGTGAAAGAAATGCCCGCTAGTCTCATTTCCCTCATTTCTTTTCTTTTCGTTTTCGATTCCCTCGAATTGATCATTTGTTTTCCACGCTGCAGTCCAGTTCACAGTACCCTGATTTCATATGCCGGCGACATGTTCAACACCTCCCATCAAGAGAAGAGCAACAATTCGATGTGCCATTACGACTTTGTCTTGTAATTGAAGCGATCTTTGGTAATTGAGTTGTTGCAGCCATAAGAAAATGACCACCGAAGATGACTTTATTTAGACTGAACTAGAGTTTAAAAGTTGTTAAATACTATGACAAGAAAATGTCTCTAATAATAATGATTTTTAAGTTATAAAAAGTTGATTCGATATTACAAAATATACAAAGTACGTAAGTAATAAAGAATTTACTTTTAAGTCGAGATGCAATATGAGTTATATTTTAAGCATAAGTCACATTTTTGTAATTATCTAGCAAAACAACTTATTTTTGGCTTTCGCAGATAAATGACCATATATATTTTCGCTGTCATGTTTCCAAATAAATTTGACATCAAAAAAGGGCTTAAATTGAAATAATGATTTTAAAAATAATTTACGTGGAAATATTATAAATACTTTTCTAAAATTCCACTATGCTTTTCAAGCAATTTGCTGATCACTTTGAGAGAAGAACAATATATTGCAGTTGTAGTCCGGCAATTAGCAAACATCATTAGTTAGATTCTTTTGTGATTTACATGTTTTTTTTTTTTGTTTGTGTCGTTGCTTGGATTACATAAAATGTCGATTACTTGTCGACTTCTATTTGTGTTTCGCTTTGGTGGCGGCACTTGAATTGATTTAATTGATTCAACTGATGACTCAAAACGCGTTGCAAAAACTGAAAATCATGAAAAATGCTCAAGTTCGTGACTTGTGGAAGCGCAAAATGTGCAACTTGGGCTTAAAGCGATTAGGTTTTTATTTTGCACTATGCAGCAAAATGGCAAAATGTATTCATTAATTAAGTGGCAAGTTTTGCGGGATTCGCGGCGATCTACACGACAAACTTATCATTATGACAAAAGAGCGAAAGCACAGAGCAAACTAATTGCTCAATTGGCGAGGAAAATACATAGCAAACAGCTTAATGATAATTACAGGGAAGTGGTGCTAAACTAAGCGGCTTACGCAAACTGCAGAAAGTCTGAACTTGGTGCTAGGTTCGAGTACCTATTGAATGTGAGTGTGTAAGTGTGTGTGTGTGTGTGTTGGGGGCAGCACATGCAGTCAATTAAAAGAACATTTATTAACCGAGCCACTGCACAAAGCTGTTAACAAAGCCATTTGGCCAAAATGGAAACGTTTTTCGTTTTCATTCTCCTCGTGCTCGAAAGGTGTCTAGGCTCAGTTCAGTTCAGTTGAGTAAAGCTATAATTGATGGTGGTACCAGGACACACACACACACACACACTTGAGAGAGTGAGAGAGGGAGAGAGTGCAGCTTGCTGGACAGCATGGAGCCCACATGCAACTCTGTTGCTGTATCTCTTTTAGGTTCTGTTGTTGATTTCACGCATGAAACTCAGTCGGCGGCCAGTCTGCCAAAGAGAGACCGAGTCCCAAGTCCCAAGTCCCAATACCAATCCCAGTTCCACTCCCGAGTCCCTCCTTACATACTCGTAGTAAATTCGAATTGAATTTTGGCGCTGCGTTCATTAATCATTATTTCAATCATGATCATGAAACAAATGTGCTCTTGGTGCTGATGCTTGTTGTTGCTGCTCGCTGCTGCTTGCTGTTCGTTCTCTGGCTTTGTTTTGTGTTTTTCTTGTGTCTTGTGAAATGTTGTGTCGAAGCGTATCGATACTCTTGCCCCGCCTCCCTACCTCCCTCCCTCCCTCTGTCTTCATCTCTCTCTCTCTGTCGGTCACCCTCGACGCCTCTTCGCAAGCTGAAACTCTGCTGGCGATTGCGATGGCGATGCGCTTCAAAGATTGATAATCTCTTGGATATCTTTAAATTTAATTAGTCACATTCATAACAGACCGCCAGCAAGCTACATGGGTGCTTCATCTGCTCGGTGCTGGTTGCCATTGGAAGCAAGGGAGCGCGGGATGAAGGGAGCTGAGGGGGAACGCAGCGCATCCGATGCCATCCCAAATTACATGTTACAACAAACTGTGCCTCGCTCTTGGCCATGCTCCTCCTCCTTCTTCAGCTCCATGTGTAGCATCTCTTTCTTTCGCTCGCTCTTACTCTTGGCCAGCTTAACTGTGGCTTTAGCTCTAAATCTAGCTTGTTACACGACTCCAAGCCACATACTCTTATATTGAGCTGGACATTGTGAACTAGTTGTAAGGTTTGTAATTGTAGAGAATTTGCGAGGAAATTTTAATTCAGGTCTTTCATTATTTGAAGTGTAAGGAATTGCAGTTAATTTTTAAATGTTTCTCCGATTCTTTGCAGTCAGAAACATTAATAATGAATGGTTATACTCTAAGCTATATATTCTTATATTGAGCTGGACATTTCCATTCAAAATTCATTGAGAGAACTTTCTTTATTTAAAGAGTAAGGAATTAAAGTTAATTTTAAAATGTTATCAAATTTTTTGGACTTAATTAATGAACGGTAGCGAACAATTTTAAAAGAATTAAATTTTAGACAGAGAAGTTTTAATATTTAATTTTATTTAAATAAAGTAAATATCATAATTAATTGGTTCATTGACTTTTTCTAGTTATATAATCTATTACATTCTAGACATCTGTATTAGTTCATTTTTGTTTAGGGTATTCAAATTTCGACTATTCCTCTTCTCTATTTCCCTGGGGTTTTGTTTTTTGCTTAGTTTCGAAAGAAAACCTTGTTGTTGCTTGTTGTTTGTTGTTTGTTGTAGCTCCAAGTGAGGCTCCCGAGCCACGCACATGTGTGAGAAAGTCGGTTCTCTGGGCACTTCGATGCTGTGCTCTCTGCAGTTGCTTTTATCATTGTTGTTGTTGTTGCTGTTTGTCGTTTATGTTACGTTTAGGTTCAATTTTTTTTTAGAGGCCCTTCAATGAAAAATCGACGTTGTTACTAATTATGATTGACATAGACGTAATTGGAAATTTGAGCAGAGCTTTGGGCCGATTGCCATCAAAACATTGACGCAGCCAGCAGCCAGCAGCCAACTACAAGCAAACATCCACATCGACAGCGGCATCGGCAGTCTTCAAAAGTTTCACTAAATTAAAGGGTTAGCTTAAATACCTTACCCAACTTTCTTTGATGGATAAGCGCAAGAGGCGTTCGGTTCCCAAAACCAAAACCATTTTCATAAGGCCCAACTTCAGGAGCTGATGGGGGTCCGACAATGGTGTGAAAATTTTATAGAAAGTTTTGTAAATCGCCAGCACGTTTAACGCTGAATAAGCAGATGCTTTAAATTCCTATCCAGATGCGCATTTCAAAGCTGCAAATATAATGTTACAATGTATCAAAATGTTCATAACATTCCTAAAATTATTGGTGTCTTACCTATTATAAAGTTTGAGAGATATAAAAAGACAGAGACAATTATGATTGTAACCTATTCGTTCCACTTTAACATTGATATTAAACATACAGTTAATTCCGCTTCAGTTGTTGAATATATTATTTATAATTTAGGAAAAAATTTGTTGCAGACAAAATATATTTTTAGTCTTCTTTTTTAGAGCATACTCTATTATTAATGATAATAATCATAATGTGTTAAATTTTTAAAGTATTTTTGGTACAACCTCAATGTTAAATTCTACGCAAATATTGCTGACGTCAGATCAAAGTGAAAAAAAATAACAAAATTTCAACGAAAATCTCATGCGAATTTCGTAAAGTTCTTGTGGAAGGAAAAAGGTAAACTACACATGTCTGATCATTAAGCATAATTTTAACAGTTTTCTCAAATTTCAGCTAATGTGAGGCAATTACGGAGCCATCTTTCAAAATTGAACACTTAACCAATTGGCGGCAAAAGGCGACCGAAGTTCAACTCAAAATCAAAGCATTTTGGCCCGAAGCTGTTTGTTGGTCCATATGCAGTCGCACAGCCTTCATTATGTTATGGTTGTTGTTGTTGTGCATGGGGTAAAATGAAATCAATCAGAGATAATCTGTCATGGATAATGGGTACCTGTGCCTTGTCTTGTCCCAATATCTGTCTCTGTATCTGTATCTGTCTCTGTTTCAGTCGCAGCTAAGCTGGACAGCTTCGCATCGTTTTCCCCCTCGAGCGTTCGGCTTGGCTCATTTAAGACATTCGTGTAATTATTTTAAACAGCCGCAGTGTAAATTTTTTGTTTTTTGTTGTGGTTAAACACTCGTCTCGCTCCCAAACTGGGCTTACAAACTGCTCGTCCACATGTCGGACAACTCTGGGTCGCCGATTTGGGTATAATATGACAGCTATCAGTTGAGTCAATTGATAAATGGACAGAAAACGTTTCTCCCAATGGCAACCAAATGAACCACATTTAATTGCCTTGCGCTTCTTCGAATGAACTAACTTTTGGTTAAGTATACGACCTGTTAACCGAGGAGGACTTTCCCTATTCGTACAATGAAAATTTGAATTTAATGCCAATAAAAGTCACAAGTTGAGAATGTTTGCAGCTTTAATTACATTGGCGCAAGTGATTGACGCAACCGCGCAGTCAATCATTAATCATTCAATCAATCATTTAACAGCCTCCTTTTATTGTCCTGTCGCGAACTCCTAGCAGCTACTTCTCGAGTTTAGCTTTCTAAAATTGGAAATGATGGCGATAAGAATGAACCTGCTAATCAGCATTCTGTTCCCACACTCAATTTCTCTTGTCAACATGTCGTTAGCACAATTTGCATACCAAGTTGATCTCTTAGGGGAATGTTTATTGGATTAAAGAATGCTTTGGCAAATATTTACAAAGTTTTTGCTTGCATGTAAACAAATATTTGCGCAAGAGATGGTTATTTTTAAACTGAATTTAAAATCCACATTGAACTGTTAATTTTTTTACTGTTAATTGTAGAACTTTAAGCAAAATTCAATAGCTTCAAGCCAAGAAACTAATCAACCGAAGTTAGCAAACTTGATTGAAAATACCACTACAAATATTATTAAACAGTTTCTTAATAAATCATAACACTTTCTCTGCCAGATAATAACTAGTTTGGATATTTGATTAATAATTATAGAATTTAATACTTTGAAAATCGTGTTTATTAGGCAGGTAATTAGATATTTGGTTAACACCCATTCGCATAAATTACGCTTTAAAGTTCTCAGGTTTCTTAATTTTATATCAAACTCATATTTGATGCTTGGCTTAAAGACGCGATAGAACAGAGCAAAAGAGATAGCTACACATATTGAGAGAGAGAGGGAGTAAGAACAAAGAATAGCCACACGAATACGAATAGAGGAACAAGAAGACCCAACAGTGCCTCACGACAGGGCACACACACACACACACACACACACATACTAGTAATGTGGCTCGCATGTGAAACCATTAATCACATTTGCCTTGTGCAGCAAGTGAACTTCCTTTGCCGCCTGACAGTCGCAACTGATTGCTGGCTCTGAATTGGGATTTGAAACTCAAATGCTGCACAAACAGTCACCCTAACCAAACATCTCAGCAAACATCTCGGAGACAAGAGAAGCTCTCACCCAAAACCACCCGTCTGTCTCTCAACACTATATGACTGGAGTTTTAGCTGAGCTCAGAATGCGAGCAGAATAAATTCAAAGGAACCGAATGAGATACTTCAAAGCTAAGACTCTTCAGTATTGTATCTTTAATTTACTTTTAAGTTTTACTATATGCAGATTTTCATAATTTAATTACCTCTATTTGAATCTAAAGACTACAAATTTAATTAAATAAATTGAAAGAAACCTTTTGAGATACTTCAAAAGCCAAGACTCTTAAATATTGTATCTTTAATTTACTTTGATTCTTTACTAAATGTCGATTTTACAACTTTAATTACTTTTATTTGAATCTGAAAAATACACTTTAAAGGAATTTTAATAAATTATGTATCTGAAGGTATCAAAATATTACTTTGAATAGAAAATTATAATAATTTTATATCGAAAATATTGATGGTGGAACTGTACGTAAAGAAAATACAATAATCTTTAAATATAACTAAAACATATTTCTTCTCAATATATTTGTATATAAGGAAATTGGCAGTTAGGTATATCAATATTAATTGTTAAACTTGAAAAGATTTGAAAAAATGTATTTCAATTCAAATTAATATTTCACTTATAATACTGGAACGAACATGAATAATGTGCACTATGCACAGGTTTTTGAACATATTTATTGAATTATTAATTTGCATTTACAAGACAAATAAGTCAACTGTTACTCTTGACTGGACAGTTGTCGAGCACAACAATAGTCAGTCAGTCAGTCAGTCAGGCAGGCAGGCAGGCAAATAAATTTAAGTTTTATACACTTAATGGACTTAATGAACTTTTGATAGTCCCCATCAAAATCGAATCAGTTGGAAGTCGATTAATTAGTAGTCTCTCACTCACACACACACATACATACTAACATTGAGTATACGCAGAGTGGACTGTCTACATATTTAGTCGAGTATAGCACGTGTGTTCTTTTGTGGAGTGAGTTCAATTATTCGGCAATTAGACAGTCGCAGACAGCCCACCTTCCCAACCATCCACTCATTGTCCACCATCGACGGCATGACGCAGTCGTGAAATTTGAAAGGAGAATTTCATTTAGAGTAGAGCAGTAGCAATATTGATGCTGTGCTGTGGGGAGTGAAAGAGTCTAAATATTGTTGTGGAAAAATATTAAAGCGTTTAATGTGCGACCTTCTTTATGTGCATTATACAACAATCATTCTATCGATTTTCCATGTGTGTCTGACTCATTTGAATATTTGCCTAGTCATGCTCATCATTTCATCAACATTTCAGCAACAATACAAATCACGGTAGTAATGATAACAACAACCACGCTAGCAACAGCAACAGCAACAGAAATAACAACAAAAAAGTAAACAACAGCAGCATCTCCACCTGACCCTTTCACTTTGTCTCTCTCTTCACACCATCGTGAAACCACAATAAAAATGAAACATTGCGCCAAGTGCGGTGATATTCATTCAACATTCAATGGCAATGGGAAATTATTGCAAGTCAGTCACTGCCTTTTGCGCTACATACAATATACACACATATATGTAGATATGTAGAGACTCTCAACTCGGTAGTCATAGAGACTGACAGCGATCGATACGAATGCGAATATGAGTGTAGTTGGCAGTAGTCACTGAGACTGCATCCGTTTATAAGTTCTGGAAAATAAATGGTCTGGGTCTGCCATATTCGCTTGTGGGATCGATGAAAGGCATAGTGAAAAGTGGGCGGTGCTTGTTAGCCACGCAAGACGCGACGTGAGACGACGACGATGAGGGCAGTTTTTATTCTTCTTTTTTTCATCTCGAATTTTGAGCGTGCGCCATGGCCGAACACTACAAAAGCAACACTCATACTCTCGCTCAAACACATACGCACACAGACTCACAGTAACTCTCACTCAGCTAGCAGCAGTTGTGGTGCCCATCGAAAGATACAGTCACTGCCATGAAAAGTTGTATGCCTTGACTAACAGTAGCTTCTATAACGTGATAATGCTGACAGGGCTTTTTTTTTATAAATATTGTAATATAATTATAAAATTTCAGCGTACTCTTTGTCGAAGCACTTAATTTATATTTTTTTACAATATCAAATGTTTTTAAAAATAATATAGTAATATTTTAAACTTAAACGTTAATTTATATTTTATTTTATTAATCTATTCATTTACAATGTCGACTATTTTTAATAAATATTATGGTATAATAATCCATTTCACCATATTCTTCCTTCAGTTTTTGTTGTATTCAATAATATCATATTTTATTAAAAATTGATTATTTATTGTTAATTTCCAAAATTATATATATATTTTCATTAACAATCACTACACTATATTGTAGACACTATAAAATAGTTGAGCTCTGCTCACTATTTTAGCCTCGACTGTTTCCACTTTGAGCTGAGCAATAACTGCGAAGGGGTGTGACTAAACGTCATGTTATCTCGCTCACACAACAGCATGCGGCACTCTGCCAACTTGCTGGCAGTTTGGTGGTTGAAAATGGCGTGCTGCCATGGCCACAGAGTTCTCACTGCGTGTGGGCTGGCCTTTGAGCAGTGTTGTTGTTGTTGTGCTTTGAGCAAAACAAAAACAAAACCAGTAAATCGAGTTTCGAAACTCAACGGTCGACGTCATCGCTGGCTGTCAATGGGAATGGCGATTTGCACGGTGCGTTTCAGAGCGCAAAGAGAGAGCGAGAGCGTAAAGAGTGAGAGCACAGCAGCAACAGCAACAGCGACGGCAGCAGCAATATGAACAGTAGAAGGAGGGCAACAGAAGTAAGAAAAACAGGTTCGCTTGCGCTCTGAGCGTTCACTCGTATTCATAACAAAAGAACGGCTCGAATTGAACGGTTCGCATTCGCACTCGCACTCGTGATTCGTGATCAGACGCGTCGATTTTTTGGTGTTTTTTGAATGTTTCATCTGAATTGTTTGGCATTATTTTGTGTTGTTTACGCCGCTTGTTTGCAACATTTTCAACGCGCCGGTTGTGCGACACTCGCCGCGTAGTGCTCAATATAATATTAATAAATTAATATATATATATATTACAATATCAATGCTGCCACACTGCAAATAAAGTGATCATATTGAAAGTGCAGAAAGCAGAGAAGTGAGTGCCAATAAGTGAATATTCAAATAAAATATGTGCTCATCGCGTTGGAATCGACGAAAAACAAGAGCCTAGCGAAAGTTTTAGCGTAGCACCCAAGAAATTAATTAAACACAATGAGCTCATTCCTCATGGGTTATCCACATGCACCGCATCACGTCCAGAGCCCCATGTCCATGGGCAATGGCCTGGATCCAAAGTTCCCGCCGGTTGCCGATGACTATCATCACTACAATGGTCACTACTCCATGACCGCCTCGACGGGTCACATGGGTGGCGTTGGCGTCGGTGTCGGTGTTGGCGTTGGCGTTGGGGTCGGCGGTGGTGGCGGCAGCGTTGGGGGCGGTGCACTGGCTGGCAGCGGCGGCCCTGGCATGTCGGGCCACCCGCACGCCACACATCCGGCGGAAATGGTCAATGATTATATGGCCGCCGCAGCGCATCACCACAACCAACAGCTCCCGCACTCGCATCATCACAGCAACAGCGCACTCTCGGGCCACCATCACCAGAATGCCGGCTACACATCGAACTACGCGACCACGCCGCCCTCCCATCATCCGCACACGCACACGCATCCGCACCAGAGCCTTGGCTATTATGGCCATCATGCGGCGGCCGCAGCAGCTGCTGCCGTCCACCATGCCCCCGAGTACATCTCCGCCGGCGTGGTGCACTCCGAGGGCGGCTATGGGCCGCCGCCGTCGGTGAATGTGCCAAACAGCAACACCGCCAATGCCTCCAATGGATACTATGGTGGCTACTACGGCACCACCAACGGCAGCGTCGGCAGCACGCACTCGCAGGGCCATTCGCCACTCTCCTCCCAGATGATGGACCTGCCACTGCAGTGCTCATCAACCGAACCGCCAACGAACACCTCACTGGGTCTGCAGGAATTAGGTGAGTAACAAATTGAAGACTAAAGAAAATTCTTAAAACCATTTCAAACAGAACTTTAAGCAACTCAAAATGGAGAATCAAAAATAAAATAGAAGGAATATAAAATATAAATGGCATTGCTAAAGTATGTGTATTATATTTAGATTGGTTCATTAAATTCGTAAAATGCTTTTCAACGTTTCAATCCAGTTAACAAAGCACTATATAAATTGAAGCACAAAAAAGTTTAAGAGTTTATTTTATTAAACTGTCCGTTTTAAGTCAACATTGAACAATTGATTTCTCCAAGCATTTTGTAGAATCTAACTTCATTCAGATTTACGGATTGTTCGAAAGAATATCGAATTTTAATTCAAAACAACTACAAAGATGCATAGTTATATTTTAGATCATGATAAAAAACTTTATTTAATCTTTGCTCATATTAAAAATATACATTTTAGTTTGAAAAGTATTTCTATCGTCTATTTCTATATCCTGCAATAAATGTTATATTTACAATCATAACTTTGTTCTGAGTACTTTGGTACTTCAATCTAAGTAAAAATAAACTAAATATTATCTAGTTTCAATTAATTTTACCAGTGCAATTAGGAAGTACTTGGTGTACACTAGTCATTAAACAATTCTACAATCTTATTCGTTTATTAAACTTTTAGTAGCATTAAAATTTAAACTCAATTAACGTTCACTTTTACACAATAGGTTTAAAATTGGAGAAGCGTCTTGAGGAAGCCGCGCCAACTGGTCAACAACTGCAAGAAGTTCTACACTGTGATGATATGGGATCTGAAAATGTAAAAACATTTCAATTAGTTCAATTATTCTCAAGAAAGCTCATGAATATTGTTGATTCTGTTGTAGGATATGTCTGAAGAGGATCGTCTTATGCTCGATCGTTCGCCAGACGAGTTGGCGTCCAATGACAACGACGATGATCTGGACTCCGATAGTGATGACGATCTGATGGCAGAGACAACAGACGGGGAGCGCATCATTTACCCGTGGATGAAGAAGATTCATGTAGCGGGTGTTGGTAAGTAGACGTCTCTCACTTTCATATTTTGTTGATGCACCCACAAAACAGACTGTGCCCCATTTTGGTATGCTAATTAAATTACTTAGCTGCCAACACCCACGTGATCCACTGACAGACTTTGTAATGCTCGACTTTGGCAAAAAAAAAAACGCAGGCAAAAGAAAAAATTACTAAAAGACCAACGAAAAAAAAAAAGAAAGAGAAAAACTACGCTTCGCGCTCATTAATCAAAATCAAGAATGGCGCGCCTTCTGCTGAGGGCAGAGTTTGGCGAGTGACATATTCATATATGAGTATTACACACATTTCCCTATATGCTACGTACATTATTTGTATCTTTATGCAACTGCCACTCGACTATACAAATGGCTCTGCGTGCTCTTTCAACACTTGCGACTTCCTTCAAGTGGATTCGCCTGTCGTTTGCTATAGCTCATTCTTTTTCTTAAAATACATTTTGTCTATACAAAAATAGTCGAGTAACCCAATTATGGAAAATCAAAAGTAAATAAATGCAATTAATTATTGATTTAAATGAATGACAATTTATTAAAAACATAAAAACAAAAAGCGTTTAATTTATAATCTTTTGGTTTACTAATTGTACTTAAGGATTATAAATTTAATTTATATACAATGATTTATTGTATTCATCTTGCCTAATTTATGTTAAAGTGTGTCTTGAACTTAAATATTCAGATGTTCACAAACTATAGAATTTATTAATTATATTTATTTTTAAATTTTTGAAATAAAGTATCGATTAAAAGCTTAATAATATTTCTAGCGGTCTTGATTAAAATTATTAATCTGAAAATTCACTTTTTTTTTGCAAATATTTGCGTTACATTTTTGTTTAAATAAAAACCAAATTTCTAATATATTTGATGCATTCTGTATAAACAACCAATCTTCGTTAGTTCATTTATTTATATATATTCAAAAAGATTTATATCTTTTCGAATATGGAAGTGAATTAATTGAAGGCAGCGCAATTCTTCATTTTAAAATCTAGCTTCTCTCAAATGTATACAACTTTATTATTTTACTAAGACCACATTTAATTTACCATCAATTTTGAGTTTCCGACAATGTGTCTGTTATCTTTTTATTAAATTTTCACACCGAACATTTTGAATGTGGGCTGCTGAAACAGGTTTCCATTCACTACGACTCGAGAGCGACTCGATGAGCGAATGAACTTGGTGGACAGCAAAGCGAATACCCAAATGCCACAAATGCTCAATTCTGAATATACCCAATACCCAGGTGGCTCAGTGGCTATGGCACTCAGAGTATGAGTATGTGGTTATACACGCATTTGAATGTCAGCTTCGATAGATAATTACCATTAATTGTCGCGGCGCGGCGGAACATTAACTGGCCTAAAACCAAATTCATTGAGCAGCCATGTGTTGAGTTCCATTATCAAAAAAGCGACGTTTGTCAGCGCTTATTGTTTTAATTCAACTCAAAATTGGCTACCGCGCATGGTCACAACACACACAACACACAACACAACTGGACTGGCTTCAGGCAATGACAGCTGACAATGGGTCGACAGGTTCAGGTGTTGGCGAGTGCATTACGAAGGAGGAGAGAGGAAGGGAGGCGAGGGAGGTTCTAGGCTCGACTGATAAATGGCTTTTTAATTAGCGAGCTACTTGCTTAGTTGATGCGACTATGCAACTCCCATTATGATGCACTCCAATTAAGCATAACCTTGACCCGAATGGCCAATTATATCATTAGGTTTCGCCACGCGTTCAGTCTTCAGTTTCAGTCTCAAAGACAAAGATACAGATTCAGATTCAGATACAGATACAGTTGCAAAGACATAGACACAATCTCGAAGTGCGACACTGACACTGGGGGATTAGCTATGCTGATGAGCATCAAATCGAAGTAGTTCGACCGTCGAACACACAGAGACAGATGGACAGACAGACAGAAAGACAGAGAGCAGAGATCGCTCAGGGGCAAAACAAAACTCCGACTGAGTGACGGATGGTCCGTGTCATTTGATGTTAATGTTGTGACATTTATCATGAGCGCACGACTACGAAAACAAGACGAAACTTGATTATCGCCAGTGCATCATCTCTCTCGTTATACGGAATGCGGCTCTTCCCAGTTTCTCAGACTTCCCCTCCTCCTCCCAGACTCTCCAGACTCCCGGCTCCCGACTTTCTCAGCCTGTGCATCGTTGTTGTTCTCAGCTCTTTTTTTTTGTGTGTTACAAATGACTTACACTTGGTTAGCAAGCGCTTACCTAGGCTCCAAATGAGACTTGGCGTGCGTATCAGGTGGCGTGTGGTCTCAACTGGCCCAACCAATTTGTATAATTCGCCTTCAGGCGAACACAATAACAACGACAACGACAAATAACGACAGTCACAGCTATAATTTGCCAAAGTGTGAGTATTTAGAGAACAATTTGGCTTTCGTGCAAATAATTTAAGGTGTTGACAACGCTCTTAAATGACAGTACAATCAAATTAAAGTTTAGTGAGAAGTAAACAATGCAATATTGATGGCGGAACATGAGTACTATATATTTAGTTTAGAATATCTTGGAAATATTATTGCCACCCGATTGCATTGCAATTTATGTTAAGCAAAACCATTTTGTAGATCCCCACCTTAAAAAAGTCGAATTAAAATGATGTTGTTTGCTGCAATTCCTTATAATTTTTGAATAATCTTTTAATATATATGTTATAAAATTTTGCTGCTCATGTTAGTTTTGTTTTCAATTACATTTTTTTAGTAAATCTATCAAAAAGAAAAAAGAAAAAATATTCATCCCTTCTCTTTTCTAAATTAACTTCGTGTCTATATTTTTACATCAGTAGATTTCTACTATATTTATTTAACTTATAAGTAGTAATATCAAAATAGTAATATCAGTATATCTCAAAAAATACTTGCAATTGCAACCTCAATCCAAAATACCGCCATGAATAAAATACTTGTATAGTCATAACACACTCAAATGGATGCATGCGAATTAAGGCAGAATATTGATTTCATGCACGATAGCCTCAGTTTATTCAAGAATTTATGCAGATGATAGGCGAGAACGCGTTCCACATAACATTCAATAACAACAACTGGATTCGCACATTCGCATTGTTGTTGTTGTTGTTGTTATATTCATGTTTTAGCCTCATATATTGATAGTCATAGTCACAGTCGTAGTCATAGTCATAGTCACTGAAAACGTGGCCAGCCTTGTAACTGAATTTCAATGGCAAGTCCACGATTAAGTTTCCAGTGTGCCACAGAGGCCAGGCTCACAGTTACCCGATGACTTGCGAAAAACCTCATCAGCAAAGCGGCAAAAACAAAATGTGCAAGCCCATACCCAGACTGAGACTGAAACTCCGACTCAGACCCAGACCCAGACCGAGACCCAGATGCGACCGAGATGCTGTAAAACATAAGCCCAACTCAGGTTATCTCCTATGTATTGCCTTTTTGCAAAATGCTGTCGAGAGACTCCGAGCTCAGAGACCACAGACCAGAGACCAGACTTCAGCAGTGGCCCAAGCCCAGGGCATGACAATGATGAAAATGACGCAGTAAAAATTAAGAAGTTCGCCTTTTATGACAGATGAGGCACGAACAGCTGAGAGACTCTGACTATGACTCTGGTTGCGATTGTGAATGTGAATATGAATGTGACTGTGAATGCGCCCCGCCATCTGGAACTCTGTTGCTGTAGCTGTGTATTTGTAAATACACAACTCGAGTATCTTATGGCGAACAAAGCGTAATTAGCGTCCCAATGGAATATAAAAATCACATGCATGTGAATGTGAGTGTGAGTGTGACTGTGACTGTGAGTGCGAGTGTGAATGGAGCTCAGAACTCATGAAAAAGAGACGCTTCAAAGTCTGCGCTGCGAGTTCGCCCAATTTGCGCCAATAAAGTTCTGGAAGCCCTCTCGACTTGTGCGAATTATTGAAATTGGCATTAATTGGCGACGCTTTTATTGGTCCGAGAATAATTCCAGCGTATCATAATAATACCACCAAGACGAAGAGCGAGCAAGCACTCAAATAACAAAACTTTGAGTGCTTTTTGTGGCAAGTCTCGAAACGTAGCGAAACGAAACCAAACGAAACGAATCTTCAAGGTCGCGTTGTCTATTGTTGCTGCGGACTTTAAAAAGTCGTGAGCTTCTTAACTTGATGCTGTTTGTCTTTCTGCTTTTGGTCATAACACTCTTTTTTTTTTGTATTTTGTATTTTTTAGACTATTTACAATCTATACACAGCTGAGTGGTAACTTTTTGAAAATGGCTTCAGTATCGGCTTTAGGACAAGTGGCAGTTTCAGTTTCGCCAAGCAACAACAAGTTTTGGTCATTAGGTTCGTTGTGGAAAGTGAAAATGTTTGTAGTATTGTCAGCATTGTTGCTACTATGGCTTAAGGAATGAATGGCCATATAGAAACTATAGAAAACTACAAACACAATTATACGGGTTTTATATATTTTGTTATGAGATCATTATTAAAGAAACTAAAAGTGACTTTTTAAAGACTTCTATAGTAAAGTTGTTGAGTTAAGTAGATTATTTTTTTTATTTTCATTAGAATAACTAACATTAGCTTTATATTTCTAAATATAGTTAAAAAATGATCAATTTAGAGTTATTGACAAAAGTTTTTTGAACTTTGCTATGCTTTATTCAATCAAAACCAATTACGCATTCAATCAATCAATTGAATATAATGCAGTTTTTTCTGCATTGCAGATTAAAACTGGTTTCAACATATTTTACGAAATTATTTCAAAATGCAAATTTAATCACATATTCAATATATGTTAAATTTGTTATATTATACTTATATTTGATCACAGATCTCAAAAGTTGGTCTTCATTTTTTATTACAAAAGTCCAAATTTATTTAAATCTTAATGGAATGAATTCAAATAAAAACGATTGCATAAAACAAATCATTTTGAATTTAAAATGCTAAAATTATAATTTGAAAGTGTTTGTTCTTTCGAATTTCAAATTCCATATAAGGAACAACGTATTCATCAACCAAAAACTTGCACATAATTCACTAAATTATATAAAAGCTTTATAATCATGTTATTGTTTTATTAATGAACAAATTCTACGTGAGGTGACATCAATCATTTTGATGTCTTCTCAGACATTTTTTGTGCGGCAAAACAAAACGACGTTTGCTAAAATTTTTGTTGAAAAATTGATCGAGTACTTGGCACGTTTATTGTGCCATTTTTTCTCTTCTTATTTATTAACTTAAAATTAACATGTGTTTTTGCAGTCTCGCCTTTTGTGTCGTTTGTCTCCGTCTCTGTCTTTCCCTTATGCAGTAAAAGTTATTATTAAAGTGTTGTTTGGCGAATTTAGAATTCGAGTTGTGTGCACTTTTTAAGCTTCAATGGCTGCGGGTGCTTGAGCTTGTAGCTAAACAAATAAGTCGGGGATATATACATATATGTATAAAGACAATTGTTTCTAAGTACACGAGATTTGTGGTACTATAGCATATGTATGCGTATATGTGTGTGTGTGTTTGTGTGTGCTTGTAAGTAGCATGAGCTCATGTTTATTTTTATTTGCCTGCCACAAATTGCAAGTCACTTGACAAGCTGCTGATGCAGCTCCCGCTGTTGTTGAAATGCTGATGTTGACTTGCCTTTTTCCATGAGCTCATGAAACGAGCGCACACACACACACTGACACACACACAAACACACACACACACACATAGATTAAACCTTACCCACACATTGTTGCCGACAATTCACAGTTGGCAACATCAATACTAAACATTAAGCTAAGAAAAAACGTAACGAAACCTAGCGAAACCTGAAATGGAATTCAATTTAGAACTCAAGTGAAGCTGACACTGGCCGATGCGGCGTATGCGCAATATGCGCGCCTTGCACCGCCAGCTTCATTAGGGCCAAAGCGAGAGACTTGACTTGAGTTGTTGTGCTTGGCTTGGAAATTAATTTGTTGTCATTTGTTTAATTTAATGTTGAATGCTGCACACCAAAACTGCGCTTTTTGCCGCATTGTTTTTTTGTTTACGATTTCAAGCGCCAGCTTCTTTCATAGAGAGTTTCGTAAACGGGTTTGGTCTTAGGTCTTAGGTCTGGGTCTCTGGATTTTGGTTTTGGGTTGGGAATTTTGATGAATGAGCAGGTAAATCAAAGTTGACAGACGTACAATATTTTCAACTTGGCACGAGTCAAATTTCTTTCGAACACAGGTCGTGCCCCGGCGACGTTACACAAAAATATTTACACACTCTCGCACTATCGCGTCAATTAATCAAGTGGCCCAGTTACTCGGTTGATACTCAATTGCACGGCGATTGCGAATGAATGAATCGATCGCAGGGTAATGTAAAGCCCGGAAGTTGGACCACACCTCAGACAATACTCCCCGTTAAATGAGCTAACGATCAGTTTTGTGGATTAAAGCGATATCGAGTCCGATATTGTTCTGGCAGTGAAGTTAACCCACAATTGAATTGAGCTGCCGACACAAAAAGATTATGCTTATTAAGTAACGTCTGACATAGTTTGTTTTTCAACGTTCTTTTTTTGTTTTTTTTTTTTGGAAACTGACTCGTTTCCCCCCGCTGTCGGGCTATGAATGAAACTGTAGAGTCACAAATGCATGATAAATCATATGATGGGACAAACATGCCGACAGCCGTGCATGAGGCAGGGCCAATTATAATAACTCGACACATCATATACATACAACAAGCGACTCAAACAGGGAAAGAGAGAATATGAAAGAGAGGGGAAGTCATCGTCCTACGCACTAATATGTTTAAGAATCGCCGCCAATTCCCCAGAGAGCGCCAATTTTCCCAAAAAAAAAAGAAAAAAGAGAAAAGAAAACATGCAGCTCGCTCTTTAGCAGTTTCACGCTATGTTTGCCCCCTCTGTTGTGCTTGTGCAATCTTGATTTCCTTGGCCTTGTATGATTCGGCAGTTTCATAAATTGGCTGCCAAGCAATTGCAATTGGCACTCTTTTGGCTTCGCGCTCCGCAACAATGACGCTGCACTTTGGACCCGAGACTTTGACTTGGCCTCAAGTCCACACTGGGCAACTTGAAGGCCTCTTCCTGGACATGGACATGGCACCTCTCCGCCTTCTCGTTTCATTTCGTTTCGTTGAAATGTTGAAATGAAATGATACGCACTTATTAAAAACGAATTAACGCAGCATGCTGCCAACGCCAACGCCAACACTAGCGCTGCCAACTCGCGTCGAACTCTGAAGACTCCGACGCACCAGCTGGCGTTGCTGTTGTTGTTGTTATTGTTGGTTTGTTTTGGACCCTTGAATGGTTTCATTTTCATTGTTCTGGTTCCTTGTGCTTCGCTCGTGTTGCTTGTGCCTCTGGGGCTTTGTAATTGATATTGTTTATTTTAACTTCATTGTGAGCATGTTTTATGTTTTGTTTTGTTTTTTTGTGTTATCAAATCAATAACTCATTGAAGAATTTGCGTACAAAAAGCGTGACGAATTGCATCGATGAGCTGTTCTTCAAGGAATTTCTGAGAAATACATTTCAATGTTTTTATTTGTAGAGAACAATTTATATTGAATATCCTTGCATGCACAAGTTCAACTTGAGAACGTCTTTTGTTGATTTTAGAATTCAAATCGAATTAAATTTGAATGGACTTATTATTGTTATCAATAAGTATTAAAGCAATAAGTTAATATTGTATAAAATTACAAGTTGATAACATATAATATTGGAGTATGTATGAGCCCTGCTTAAATGAAACGAATTGTGGATAAATTAAATTATATTTTCTATTGAATACTTATCTAAAAGATTAGTACAACTTTTTTTTTAAATATTTGAGGAAGATATGTTCATTATTTACTCTCTTAATTCGAAGTTAGTTTAATATAGGTTGATATTTTGAGAAAGAGAAAATGTCAAGTAGAACTTTATAAACATTCAGCATCTTCATTGTAACTTGTCAGCAACTCTTTAAGGCCTACGTCAATTGATTTGAAAGATTTAAGCACAGTCCAAAGGGAGAAAGCTTACCCCTGCTGCCCCGCCCCCCGTGACCCTTTGTGCGTTCCCACTTGGCTGTCAGCGGCTAGTGGACAACATCATTAATCTGCGTAGTGTCTGGCCAGAAACGGCAAACGGCAGCCGGGATTGAAATATTTATATCAAATCGAAAGCTGTCTGTCACAGTGCAATGAAATTTTTATAAATTACAACTTGATGTGCGCCGGATATGATTGGTCAAGCACGGAGAGAGCACTGGCGAAAATAGAAATATCAACTCCAGTCTCAATCCCAATCCCATCTCGATGCTGGCCCCAAAAAAATTGAAATTGATGGTGCGAATATAAATTTGATGTGCTGTCTGTCCGTCTGTCCGTCTGTCTGTCTGTTCCATTTGATGGACCCGTAGGCAATGGGGTTACGATTATGCCCTGAATCGGGGCAGCAGGTGTGGCGCATAAAAAACGGAACAGGAAAAGGATACAGCGGCTATACGGCGCTGGCTTTTTTTTTTTGCTCTGAGGGTAGCTGCAGGCGGGAAATGTTTAATTTCAAGGAAAAACTAAATACAAACGCGCAATACTTCGTGTTGTTGTTGTGCTCTTTTTTCCAAGTAGTCTTCGTCAGCGTTCCGCGTCCGATAGGCAAACAGACAGGCAGTTGTATTATTTGATTTTGATTAATTATCCTGTCCAACAACTGCCGCGGACTGGCGCTGTGTAAGTGCAGCTCTTTCATCTATCCGCTCCGTCGTCCTTTTACTTCTTCTTATAGTTGCTTGTTCTTCATCATATTCGCTACCCTTCGATGGCTGCAATACTGTTCAGAGGGGGGAGGTTCAAGGTGCTTGTCGAAAAGTTTTTGGCGCGCTTTTTGGGGTTGTCAACTTATCATGGGAGATTTATTGCGCCTCCTGCTTATTATGAAACTCCATTTGAAGTGTATTAATTGTGCCGCGATGCGACTTAATCGCCGCGACACTTCTCCAACTCTCCAACTCTCCCAACCCTTTCGCAAATATTGCCAATCATTAATTATGCATCTTGTTTAACACACAAACACACACACTCTTTCTTTTCTCTCTTGCAGCGAATGGCTCCTATCAGCCGGGCATGGAGCCGAAACGCCAACGCACCGCCTACACACGCCACCAGATACTTGAATTGGAGAAGGAGTTCCACTACAATCGCTACCTGACCCGACGCCGTCGCATCGAAATTGCCCATACGCTGGTGCTGTCGGAGCGCCAGATCAAGATCTGGTTCCAGAATCGACGCATGAAGTGGAAGAAGGACAACAAGCTGCCCAACACGAAGAATGTGCGCAAGAAAACCGTCGATGCCAATGGCAATCCAACACCGGTAGCCAAGAAGCCCACTAAGCGTGCCAGTGCCAAGAAGCAGGCCCAGCAACAGCAGCAGCAGCAACAACAACAGCAGCAACAGCAACAACAGCAGCAGCAGCAACAGCAACAGACACCGGTGATGAATGAGGTAGGTTGCATGCGCTGAAAGTCAACAGCGGCGAAGCACTTAGAGCACCAATGACATTAGCTGAAAGTGGCACTTGCACACAAGATTACGACGATAGAAAAGCTGAGCCATAAAGCGTATTACTTTGACAGCCGAGCTGAGCAAAGAGCGTTTTATGACTCATGCAATTCGCTAGATCCGAATTATCTATCT
Source organism: Drosophila niveifrons (assembly GCA_035046325.1). Classification (NCBI taxonomy): domain Eukaryota; kingdom Metazoa; phylum Arthropoda; class Insecta; order Diptera; family Drosophilidae; genus Drosophila; species Drosophila niveifrons. The sequence continues at coordinate 9,042,254 of JAWNOC010000046.1, read as the reverse complement.
GCCAAATGCGTCTTAAGCTGCATTTAAGAGGTGAACAAGAGATGAAGTGTTACTTGTAGGTTTACTTAGTTTGTCTGTCCGTTGGTGAATTCTACTAAAACTCACAAACTATTGCAGCTATTGATACCAAATTAATTGATAACACTTTTATAAAGTAAATGCAATGATTTATATAATCCGTATGTCTGTCTGAACGTTGATATATATTAAATATCAAGAGCTCAGGAATTAGAAGAGCTAACATTAAGGTTGCCTTAGGTTTATTGTAAAGGTGAAAAGCTTATAAGATTATAATATTATATAAGCTTCCGTCACTTTAGCTTTTTCCGTCTGGCTGTCTGTCCACTAGTTAAAATTCCTATAACTCAGAAAGTATAAGATTTAAGGTGACAAAAATTGGTAAATGTCAATATAATTCTACATTTAAGACTTAGCGCAACTTTATATGTAATTTTATGACTTTTATTAACACATTATATTATATTTATTCCTCTTTTAGTGCATACGTTCTGATAGTCTGGAGAGCATTGGCGATGTCAGCTCATCGTTGGGCAATCCGCCGTATATTCCTGCAGTCTCGGAGGCGCCCAATTTGACGGGTTGTGGCAATGGCAATAATGGCAATGGTTATCCAGGATCTCAGCAGCATCAAGTGCACCACAGCAATAACAATAATAACAACAACAATAATAACAATAACAACAACAGCAGCAACCTCAACAACAATAACAATCAAATGCATACGGGTCTGCATCATCATCAACAGCAGCAACAACAGCAGCAGCAACAGCAATCCGATCTCATGACCAATCTGCAGCAGCATATTAAGCAGGACTACGATCTAACAGCACTTTAGGACAACAGCAAACTGTTGTTGTCCTCGTTGAGCCTTGTACATTGAATCCTTTAGTTAGCACCGCAATACTTTCTGGTATCCACACACACTTACACACTCTTTAGTCAGCATGTATTGTAACATACTTTATTGTAATCATAATGACACCACTTTTTATACACCCGATGAACAACGATTCAGTTGACTCGGGCAATTCGGAATATACAGTGAACAAAAACTTACTTGTAGTTAGTTAAGCACCAAAAACAAGAAAGAAATCCTCGACCACGGGCTGAATTTATGATTAGCAACAAGGCTGCAAATCTGAAGAACATCTGAGCTCATCTCTTTTTTTTATAGAAACTTTTGGTTACAAAATTAATTTTATTTAAAAAGTCTCTTACCATAGCAATCAAGATTAACAAATCATCTCTATAACTTTATGATTTGCAGTCTTGTTCGGAATCTTATATGCAATGTTTCAGCCCCATCCAAAAATAAAAAAAAAAAATTATATAATGAAAATCTTGTAAATTAGCAGTACTTAATTAGTGGTACATAAGTCTTTGTATAAAGCATAGCAAATTAAATGTAAACACAAACCCCAATTTGTCATAGTCCTAAGTGGAAGTATATAGTGTATTAATCTATGAGTTATTATAAATATAATTATTATTACTATTATTATTGTATCTGAATAGTTGCATCTGTTGTGCGTAGATATTTATGTAAGTTCAAACGTATATTTTATGGAACAACCACAAGTGGAAAAAAAAAACACAAAACTAAACAACAAACAAACATGCGTATATAAGTATATAAATATACCTAGACAATATAAAAACCAAATAAACAGAACAATTTTACTTGGAATTTATGTGTTTCTTTATTTTATTAAAATTTTAACTATTTTGGTAAGAAAACAATTTGAAAATTTGGTCTACAATGATATCAGAAAATTGTTTACCAATCAAATAGTGTTTCTCCCATAAGCCTGAATGCTTGTAATTTACGCTGATTCATCGTTCATAGTCATCTAATTAGGACAAATTTAAACATCATGAAAGCGAGCTGCTGTGTATCGAGTCCGAGTCTGCGCTTCATCCTGTGAGTGGGCTCAAAAGAATTCAGAACTCAACAAGCCTTTGTTGGCAATCAACGTTGCTCATGTGGAATGGCAGGGAGTCGCAAATCAAAAAAAAAAGGGTAGCTGAGTCTGGGGAGCAGGAGCTGAAGCTGAAGTTGGAGCTCGGAATGAAAATGAGGCGAGAGATGGGCAGGCAGCGATAGTTGGCAAATGCTAACAAGAGTTCTTAATTAAACATCGATTCGCAATGATTGATCACAGCCCATTGGCACCTGTTGGCTTCTGGAAATATGTTAAACAAGGCATCATCTTTCAAATTGGCAGCCTACCTACTCGATTTCCAGTCAAGAGAGTGGCTAGAGAGAAGGAGAACGAGGAGGAGAGCAGGAGAGTGAGTGAGAGAGTGTCATAAACTGGTCTTAGCCAAGACTTGAATTGTTTGCGTCAGACAAACTTCCCTGAAACTGCAAAAAAAAAAAAAAAAAATACGCGAAGTCCTATTGCAAATTGTCGTTGCTTATTCAGGCGGACATTGCGTTGACAGTGTGGCCATAAAGCCAAAGGTAAACAGCACATGTGTGACAAGAGCAGCAAGCAGCAAGGGGGGAAGAATAGGAGGGAGCTGCCACAAGCTGGGTACAATCAATCTACTCGGACTTGACAGTGGATTGTCTTGCATGAACACGAAAACACTCTTAGCGCTTAATTTATCATTGCGAAATGATCTACGCGCCTTCAGCTCAAGACCCTGGTCAGCTCCAGCTCCAGCACCAACTCCAACTCCATTCAGCTCCGTCTCCTTCTCCGTCTTCAGTCCATTCCTGCTTGAGCAACTGGAAATTACGCGCACTCGCGCAATGCGATAAAAAGGATTAAGAGCTGCAATCGAACCCGAAGCGTCGTGCAGCGGAACGAAGACTGAAGCAAGGGTCGAAATTGGCAGCTCGAAATGATTACAGCAAGGAGCCGGGAGCCGGGAGCACGTGTTATGCCATTGAGAATGCGACAACGGGGACAACATCCCCTGACCCTAATTACCAGCAACGGTAGCCTTCGCTTGTCACTGGCTTTCGTTGCTTTGAGGACCTACCGCAAAAAGTGTTGAGTATGTTACTACTATAATTTGTATTAGATATGCATTTCGATTAGACTGGAATTATTCATGTAAATTAGCGAAGGACATTGGGAAAAATACTGTGCAGAATATTGAAATACCCAAAGTTTTTCTATGAATAACTTTGACTATATTTTTTCTTTATAAAATAAGTTGTTAAAGGGTTTATTTTAGTTTAAAAGCATTTACTATACATCTTGTATAAAACATGTTCTAAACATATTTATATTTTATTAACATTAAAAGCTAGAATCGCAATTCGGTCCATATAGAAGTTATTAAAGAAATACTTTTATAAGGCAAAAAAATCGCTTACTGCAATCAGCTTTGGCTGATAATCTAGTATGTATATTAATCTATTTTTAATCAAAATAACAAATATAAATATACCAATTATAGCCTTCAGTATATTTTTAAATTATGGCGACATATTAATTTAGTGTTTTTTGAATGTAGTTATATATCAATATACCAAATGTATATAACCTTCGGTATATTTTGTTATTTATGACGATATATTAATTTGGTATATTTTTGCTCTTATTAAAAATGGTGACTGTGTATAACAACTCCTACATAAATATTGTGATTTCATGGTAATTCAGTTCTCTTCTGTTTTCCCAACTCTTTGTCTTTTCATTAAAATTTCTGAATTGACTTTTGACTTTAGACTTTATTCTCCTTAGTCAAGTGCATGCATAGACGCTGTTCGATGCTGCTTTGAAGTTGACGCTGGATGTTCGGCATGCTTTAATCCCGTCTCATCCTCTTTCATCCCGGCTAATCCCCACAGAAGTCACCGGACATGGCACAGCCCACTCCAGCCGAGTCGCAGTCAGAGTCGAAGTCAAAGTCAAAGTCAAGGGAAAAGTCAACCCTTTTTGCAACTAAGAAGAAAAACAATTAACCCGTCTACTGTTGCTAATTTCATAGGATCTTCAGGTTGCATGCGGCGGCGGCATTTTGCATACAGTCTGTGAACACAGACACAGCGTTACGCCCCCTCACACGCCCACGCGACAGAGCGATTTACATGAACAGCACATGAGCAAGGATATTTTTGTGCATTGAATCCAGCTGAGCGCCGCACGCCATCGACGGCATTCTAACGGTTGACTTCTGCTAATGCGTGTCCTTTTGATGCCATTGTCGGGCAATTTCGGCATTTTTGCCATTGGCTACCGTTTTTCCAAAGGGATTGGCCAGAACTCTGATATTCCGAGAAGTGCGCATACCTGCTAATTAGTTAGGTGATATTTTTGAGATGGCAAGCGGAGACTTTTTGTCAAAATAAACATCAATTCTCATTAGGGCTTGAATTGGAAACAAATATCTCGGCGTCCGGCATAAATCAAAGTTGCACCGATGCCAAGGCCACAACTGACGTTGCATTTGCCCACTTACAAACACAATTGTGGCAACAATGGGCAGCTCTCGAGTGGTGGCCTCAGGAATCAATCAAGGCTCATCACTCACATCACACGCAGCCACTCGAAAAGCATCAACAAGCCCTTAGACTCGCTTTATGTTAGTGTATGTGTGTGTTTGCGTGTGTGTGTTGCTTTAATTAATGTGTGTCCATTTATTAAATTGGCAGTTTAGTCTTGGCGTCAGAGAGAAGGAGAACGAGAACGAGATGGAGATGAAGAGACTCGACTGCGGTTGGCCATTTATGCACTTGGCTTACTTCATCTCCTGCTCTTGCTCCCTCTCTCTCTCTCACACACACTCTGTGGGTGTATTTGTTGTGCATGCGTGCGGCCGATCAGCCTAATTTGTAACCATTAACCAACGTATTATGTTTGGCCAAGCGAATGCATGCTGTTTACCCATGTTACGAGAGCCAAGGAGCCTCGTTTTATGTTTGCCTCGAAGGCTCGATGGATTTGGATGCTTCGATGGTTGGTTGCCTTGGCTGGTGGAAATGGTTGCTTGGCTGGATAGATGGATGGATGAATGTCTGCGGTGATTTTTGTCTATTAAAAACCATTTAAAATAATGGACAAACCATTTGTGCTCTTGATTCCTTTTGTGCTACACAAGAACTCCAAAAGTGCCGGAGGTGTGAAAAGTCGCAGTCTATTTGGATGCACTCACAACTGTGATTTCAAATGAAAACCGAATAAATATTTTTCCAAATGAATTACTCTTTCTTTTGTAAATTAATCTTAAGCTGTTCTGTTTTTTGTAATGTAATTTTTAATTATTTCCATATTTATACCTTAAGTTTTAAAGAATATTTTAATCTGCTAAATAACATTTTTTTTGACTTAATCTGATAAATTTAAAAAAAATATATATTTGAAGTTTCAATGTAAAGGAGCAAACATTTAATAAAACAACATCTATAGCATTTAATATAAAAATGTATAATAACAAAATTGACGATGCTGGTTAAAAAGCCAAACGAAAATCTAGCCATACCTAAATATACAAAATAACTAAAATTCATGTTTATAGATATTTGAGAAATAATTGCTTTTAGTTATTAAATTTCGAAATTCAGAATTTAATACAATCTTTAAATATTTTTGCGTCAGTTAATCAACAGAATGAAAATTTTGAAATTTAATATATTGTAATGAAAAGAATGCAGGGAATGTTTTAGCCACGCATGGTTTTCAATTGTGAGATTGAGAATCGCTCGATAAATTCCTAAATAAATTTACAATTTTATAAGCTGAGATTGTTTACTTGCGAATCCATTGACAAGTCCAAATTGCAATTGCAGTTCATATTCGGCGACACTATTGGAGAATTTTCAATCTATCTCGCTTGCAGCTTCTCAGTCGCATCCACATTTGGTTCGAGTTCACTGCGGGAATTGTCAGTGTATGTGTGTATATATGCATAAGTATGTGTGTGTGTGTGTTGGTGTGTGTGGCGTACAGAGCAGTATATGCGGTAATTGACATTCGATCATTAATCAAAGTGCACAATGCAGACATTTCGTTTCGAATTTTATTTAGTTTTGTATTCGTGCTGATTCCTCTCAGTTGTAGTTGTTGTAGTTCTGGTTGGTTCATCTCTGATTTTGGCCAAGATTTTGCCCGCTGCGTTCCGAATATATATACACGATATAGCACACTGATTCACAGCCAAGTGGTGTCCGGCAGTTTTCAAATTCACAATTGCGAGGCAAGTGAAACGGCCTTCAACACCTTCGTGTTGTGGCAAGGTGTGTGTGTGCCGCAGTTTGTTTCAACTGCTGCCACTTGGAAGCACCCTTCAGGAGCTCATGGCTCCTGGCTGCATTTTATATGTGTATGTTACATCTAAGGCAACCACATCATGGCCGCCCGGCGCTACTGAGTGCTTTTGTTCTTTTGGCTGACAGCTCGACAGTCCCCCTCGGTCTGAAGAGTCCACAAATCCTCATATATATGATGTGAGGGTTTTTTTTTCTGCACACCCTCCCCTGACAGCCATGCCACTTTTCCTCTCTCCCTCTCCCGCTCCCTCTGCCTTTCCATTCTCCCTCATCCGCTGGCTGACTAGTCAACAGCAGTGAAAGTTCTCCATGCGTGCAAAGGACCAAGATGAAAGTAGCAATTTCGTCCATTTGCAATTTTTACCCCAAGTTTCATTCTCTTCGTGGAAGCATAGTGCGTGTGTGTGTGTGTGCGTGTGTGTGTGTGTGTTTTTGTTTGCGTTGGTGTGTATCTCTGTCTTTGACAGTCGCATTTTGATGAAATTTTATTCTGTTCACATACCCGTCAATGTCATCTCTGCCGCTCGCTTAGTCCTTCGTTTTTTATGCCATGTCCTTTTCTTGATTATTTCGTTGACGTGCCTCAAAAAAAAAAAAAACGAAAATAAAAGAAACAAGCATTCGCTCACAGTGAAAAGAAGAGAAAGAAATGTGTAGCAAATGTGGGTTCATGTTAAATTCGTCTTAAATTTTTACTAAGCATCTAGTACTAGAATCTGGAATGTAGAAATTACGTACATACCTGTAAAATAGTTAAGCAATGACATATGGAGTAAAGAATAGCCTTTTCTCCTGCATCTTATTTATTTTTGCTTTCTTTTTAAATTTGGTAAAAAGTATTATATATTTTTTATAGTATTTTAAAATTTTAAACATTTATATCAATATCAATGTATAAATTAATTTTTAACGCAATAATGTATTTAATTTATTATTACGTATACTTTTCATATAAGATAAAAAGGCAAACTTGTGGTGGTGTAAGTTTAAAATGTTTTTCTTTAAGGAAACCGGTAAGCAAATAATTGTTTTTTAACTCATAATTAAATATATATATGTAAAACCATTAGTGTTTTTTTTTTTTTAATCCACAGTTACCTTAAACGACTTCCAAATTATGGTGCGCGAGCGCCATCTGCCGCTGAGTAGTAAATTGAAATCTGCTTCCACACGTTCCAAGTTTGGTTTGTGAATATGAACATTCGCTCTGTCTCTGTCTGCGAAAGCGGGACAACGATAGTAGTCCGTAGTTGTGAAACTCACCAGCTGGTTCGTGTCCCAGCTAAATTTATCGGTATTCACAAATTTGAACAGATTTATCGCCTAGGATTTGAAACAGACGGATTCTTTGCATTTAATTTTATTAAATTCTTAACATTTTGATATTAGTAATGTTTCTATAATCTTGAATGCTTATAAAAATCGATATTATTGTGGTTAGAGAAATTGATTTATTAACAAAATATAGTTTGTAGTATGCTTTGTAATGTTTTAACAATTTTTATGGCCGTTGTAGGAATCAGAAATAAGTAAATAAACTAACTCCGTATATAAACCCACAGGTAAAGCTGATGAATAATTATTATAGTTAATTGCTTTTTATTGCATATTACCCATTCAGTTTTCTACATTCCGCGTCATTCATTAAATGCATTAATTCAATGGCAAAAATTCAATTTGTTACACATAAAAAATGATTGAGTTATTTCATTTTGATTTCTGACCAATTTTTGCCCTAAGGGGCAGCTGAAACTGCCCTCGACTAATTAGCAAAGTCAAAGGGGATCAGTCAACGACGGACGATGGACGTCGGGGCAAGAAGCAGAGACAGAGTCCAATGGGGGCATCAGGCAATAAAAATGGCATTCAGTTTATGTTAATCCAATAAATATTATTCGGCTGCTGCGCAGTTGGCAATCAATTTTGTTTGGAAAACAATTTGTATTTGTTGTTGCTGGTTATCGTTATCGTATTGACAGTGGAATGAGTCCAGTTTGAAGGTCCTTCTCCGTGCTGTGCTGGCTACTGGTTGCTCGCTGGTTGCCTGGTTGGATGGCTGGCATGCTGCTGCTGCTGCTGCCGCGGCAGCGTGCAACAAATTTAAAAGCTCAATTTGTCCATTTATGTCAACTTGTCACGCGAAGTAAAATAAAACGAATTAATAAAATGTGTCGAGGCGTTGGAGGAGGGAACTACAAGGACTCTGGCAAGCGAAAGGATGTGGAACAGCAGCAAGTTTTGGAGGAGTGAGGGAGAGAGTGGCGCAACTAAACGCGTAAAATATATTCAGCGATTGTTGCTGCTGCTTTTGCTGCTGCTGCTGATGTTGCTGCTGCTGCAGATACAAAGATACTTTAGTGGCAAGATACGGATACACCATCATTCATCGCTTATGTTTTACCACATCCGTTCGTCCTGTTTGTTGCAAAGCAGTTTCTATTGCTTCTTGGGTGCCACCTCCTTGCTCGCTGTTCAGTCCTTGCTGTCCTTGTTGGCGGCGTCGTTGCAAACAAATGGCAAAAACTGTCGCTCATTCGCATAAATCCTGACGAATGATTTCAACGCGCGGCCCAAGGAGTGGGAAGTAGGAGGTGGGAGGTGGGCGGTAGAGGGGGCGTGCCAACGTACAACAAAAGCAATTATATGTGCGAATCATTTTACGAGCAAGCTGAAAAAGAAAACAGACAACAGGAACTGCGCTGCTGTTGTTTCTACTGCTGCTGCTGCTGCTGCTAGGTTGGCATCCTTTTTCCCAAAAAGGGAGAATCCTCCCATTCATGTGCTGAAATCTGCCAAATAAAAAAGGAGCAACAACGAGAGAATAGAAAATGCTGCGAATGGAAGTAAAAACAAAGGCCATGGCCATTGCAGCAGCAGCAGCAGCCAGTCAACAGCCAAACAAGCGACGACATGGCAACAACAATTCAAATGGCAAAGAAATTGCCAACTCAATGAAAGCGACAAGAACCAAAGACCCCCCTCAGCACAAAAAAAATATATATACGTATATATATATATCCACCTCTCTTTGGCACATTCTTCATCCTCTTATTGCAGCTCAGTGCCATTGAGCCATTGAGCCACCACCCTGGTGCCCCCAAACGTTAAATCAGCAGTTGAAAAACGCGCACGACCAAAATCAAACGATTGTCAATGCGAAAATAAATCGCATTCCTTCATTTTAGCAGAGCAACCCCCCTCTCTCTCTCGCCATAACATTTACCCTGCCACTTTTATGCCCCAAGGACGACAGCTGCCATAAAAACTTTAGTTCAGCATCGTTGATAAAACGTGCACCAATTTTTTATACTCGGCACAGTCTAAAGGACTTCACGTAACTTAAATCAAGTCAACTCAACTCAACTCAAGTCAAATCGACAGCAGCTCAAACTCAATTTACACTTTGCAATACCAACAAATCGCATCAGATCTATTATTCCAAATACTATTTATAAAATTAAAATGCTAAAAGTTGCATAAAAATAAATACTTTATTTACCATTTCATTTGAAAGATATTAAAATAAATTAATTCAACTTTATTACACATTCAGTCTTTATAAACTCATATTTTAGCATTAAAAATATTATATAGTAGAACATTTCACATAACTTTAAATATATTTTGCACTCTAAACAAAAAACTTTCTTTATTTAGTTTGGGAAAACAATTTTGGTAAAATAGAAAACTTTTTGCAGCCCCGCTGCAGCTGTAGATACTTTATTATTTTAAATATACATATTTTTATGAGCAACCCACGCAAGAAACTCTATCGAGATTTGTGTGTTTTATTATTAGAGATTAGCATACGACTCGTAGAAAAATCAAAGCAACCTCAAAAGTATTCCCAAACGTGGCAACGGAATGGATAATAATGTGGTTTGGCCAGCAGCGGGTGTTGAATGTGTTGAATATTAATGCATTGTGTGTGGAGATAAATGCCAATACCAAACAAATATCTGGCATATCTCAGAAATGAGAAAATTTGAGTTATTTTATTCTCTTGCTCTTGCTCTCTTGCTGTTTGCTAACAGTGTGCAGACACAAGTTGGCATAAAAACCTCGCAGTGCTGCAGCATGCGGCGTATACTTAATGTCAGGCACAAATACAACGAACGAACGAAGGAAAGAAAAGAGAGGGAGTTGGAGACTAACACACACACACACACACACACACTAACATAAACGTCATCATAACAGGCCTGGCACAAACAGCCAAACGGCCTTCCAAATCGTTATTTATATATGGAAACGTGCCAGGCCAGGTTTTTGCAGCTCAGCACAGGATATGAAACCATCTTTCCATCGCTTGCTGCTTCAGCTGCTTCCTTCGTAGTTTGTTTCGCGTCTGCAGGCAACGGCAGCAGCCATTGGCTTCTTTTCCCCGGGATTCACGCGCACTTTATGTGAGCTCTAGATGCCGCCGAGTAGCTTCTCTGTGCTGTGCTGTGCTGTTGTCGCTTTTGCTGTTGCCTGTTGTGATTTTCTCCAGATTTCCCCTAAGCTATTGTTGTTTGTTTTTCTTCCTCCTCGTTGTTGTTGTTGTTGTTGTTCTTGCTCTTTTCTTGCACTTCAGCTCGCCTGCCAACGATGTACGTTAAGTGACGCCAACTTTTACGTGAGCCTGAATTATTAATACACGTTAAAAGGCACCGCCAATTGTTGGCGCCTGGACACCATCTTCATTGTTCTCCTCCTCCTCTCTCTCTCTTTCTCTCTCTCTCTCTCTCTGCTATGCTGCCTTCTTTGTTCTTTTGGCTTGCTCACTTCGTCGTGGCGTCTGCATCATAGTTGAGTTGATGTTTTATGTGCTAAGTAGTTGGTAAGTCACCTGCGACAAGTTTGGATGAAAACATATTTTTCTCCCCACGCAGCTTTCGCTCGACTGAAATTTAAGCTGTGTTTATTTAAAGGAAAATAACCATAAATTCAAGAGACCAATAAATTACGTATACGTAACTTTAAAGCTGTCTCGACAACTTTAAGTTCAACTTATAGATTTTTGCTATTATCAATTGGTGTTTCTTTCTACCCTGTGAGATACCTGTAGAGACGAGCTTCTGATAATTGACAATGGCATTTGAGCTGCACTTAAACAAAAGCCCGGAACTACAGGGTAGGTCACGGGAGCGTTTCTGATATGCACTTCACTTCACTTCTGCTGCACATAAAACACAATTTTATCTGGCAAATGTCTCAGCTGAAATTATTACCTCAAAATGGCAGCATTCGATTCGGTTTTGGCTGCGGATTCCGATTCGGTTTCGCTTTGTGGCTGCTTCTGGATTTTGGTAAGTAGATAAATGCCACGCACCTTGCGGGGGGCAGCAACAGCAGCAGTAGCAGCAAAAAACAAGACAACCGGCACAACAATAACAACTCCCATAAATATGCAGTAAAGTTTGAGTTCGTTTTTCTATTTTTGTGCTTCCAGTATCCAGTAAGCAGTATCTGCCTGAAGCGGTAGAAATTTCGAAAGTAAAATAACAATTTGAAAAACAAGGCAAACTTTCAATGAAGCAAATGGGGGGGGGGGGGGGAAGTGGGAGGTGTAGTGTGGTTGACGCTGTGGGTAGCAGGTTTTGGAAAACAAAAACGCATCGAATACTTGGCACAAAACTTTGTCCATTGTCGTGGGCGAAATTGCGACAAGCTAGCAGATGTCCTGCTGTGCCACATCCTTCCCCCTTTATTCCAGCTCCTCCTCCTCCTTCTTCTCCACACCTTTTGCTCTGGTGTCCGTCGAGTGCGCATTTAATATTAAAATTGTATGCATTCTTAACTGAGTTCAGGAAATGGTTGCTCAACTCTGCTGCCGCTCTGTGAAGGTTTATAAACTGAAATCATAATTGGAAAATACATAATCCACACAATATATATATATATATGTACTATATAGTATTAAAGTCTACTGTTGTAGCATGCTCGTGAGTGGCAAACAAATTGCATTCACAAATGTGCAATTAAACGAGAATGAACTTGTTATTTATTGCCGGCTCTCCATGCCACGGCCAAACTATTGGCATCTACTTGCCACACATCTATCCGCATCCGCATCTGCAACTGCAACAGCTTTGGGGATCGGCATCCACATCCGTATCCGCATATGCATTCACATCCTGTGTGTGTCCTTGCACCACATGCATCTGTGACCAGAGAGATGCATTTTAGTTTTCGCATTATAATCTGTAAATTACAGCACAAAATTCTGTTTATTTATGGCACTCGCAAAATGTGCGTAATGAGATTTTGCTCTCCACTAGCAACAACAACAACAATAACAACAACAAAAGGCAAAACCACATTGTGAATGGCCCCAGAACTCAAACTTCAAAGCCTTGTCCTCATTACAAATTAACATATTTGCCATTGTGTTTAATTTGTAAAAGTTTTCAGCATTCAAAATCGCAAATTTAATTTAAACACATATTTAACTAACTGACAAATTTGAATGTCACATTTAAATGCTTATGCGAAAATTGCAGCCGAGATAATTCCATAATTTATTATTGTGGACACTTTTGTATCGCACAGATATTTTTGATTTATGAAATCTATTTGAATTACTGCTGCATACTATGCAATATTAGTTTGGTTTACTTTGCCTAAATCTTACGCTTTACATTTTGAATTTAATTGAAACCATTTGAAATATCCATTTATGTTGATATAAACAAATTTAAACTGATAATATTAAAAATGAAATACTTATAGAATACTTGGATGAGGGCAAAATCGAAAAAAAAAATCGAATAGCAAGCTTAAATTAAAAGCTGGGTCAATTTTTGGTATATACGATTACAACTATAGTTTATAAGATTCCTATAAATTTAATTGCGATAAGATAAAAAGTAAAAGTTATTTTGCAGGCCGGTATTCACTTTTCGTTTAAATAGTTTTGTATGCGAAAAAAGTCTACATTGGCTGATAATTTGGTATATTTTGTATTTTAAGGTATATTTGAAATGATACACCATATCAATATACCAAACATAGTCATTGGTATATTTTTATTATACATTACAAACTATATCAATATACCAAATATAGTCATTGGTATATTTTAGTATTACATTTGAAATATTTTAAGAATAATACCGAACTGTTTGGCTTATATTCACCATAAGTAGCGAGTAGTTCAAAGTCGAGCACATATTTTAAGATTCTCTTGCAATTTGTAAATTTGAAAGCAAGTCTACTTTAAATATATTCATAACTTGTATCTTAACTTCAACTCTTGCCTTAACTTCAGTTTTCTCATTCCTGTTGCTTTATCGTTCAACCTTTTTGCACCTGTTAATAATTTGTGTAAACTTAATTGGAACTTTTATCTGTGCAGCTTGTGACTGTCATGTGACAGTAGCCAACGCTTTTTGGCCAACTGCAATACGAGTTGACTTGCACACACATAAATTGGGCAAGTCATGTGGACAAGGATAAGAAAATGGAAAATGAAAGAGACACAGCAGCAGTTGCCGTTGCCGCTGCCGTTGCAGTTGCAGGAATGCAGCGAGTCTGCCCCGTAAACTTTAATTAAATTAGTCCAACAATTTATCATGGCTTGGCAATCGCTTAAAAACGCCGAGCACAGTCGCAAAAATGTTTTTTTTTGGAGAAATGCTTAAAAGGCATGTTCTCTGCCTGGCATCCTCCTGGCTCCAGGCTGTTGGCTGCTGGCCGTGTGCTCTCCATGTCCTGGCCTTGTTGCTGCCTTATGAAGGAATTAAAAGGTCTGGCCAGCAGCGCCAGCACAGTTTTTCTGCTCTCGCTGCGCCAGAAGGTCATTCGCAGTGAGTTATGGGCCAAAAGGCACTTCCACTTCCACTTCCACATCCACATCCTTTACCATTTGCTGCTGCTGCCGCTGCTGCTGTTACTGTTGCTGCCACGTACTCTAATGGGCTGCATAAAAAGCCTGGCATGTGGCATGGCCAGCGAAGTCGGACCAACGCCAAAAATCTAAATGAAAAGCCAACGAGCAAAAATTGTTAAAATTATTCTCGTTTTTGGCCAGGCGAAAGCAAGGCGAAAAAAAAACGGAGAGGAAAAGAAAAAGGCCTGCGCGTCATTTGTTTTCAATTTGTGCGCAGCGCATTTGATGTTTGCCACTGCCACGCCCACAACTCATTCGCAGTAAATGCAAGTTGGGATGGGGAAGGGAGGAATGTGGGGCATCTAGTTGGCTTCCGTCTGCTCGTATTTTCACTTAGCCAATGTGGAGCGAAATGGCTTCATCGGGATGCGGAAGACGACTGTAAAACTCACGCCTTGAGGTTTCTAAGAGGACCACGCGGAGCGATTCGAAATGCTCGAGGATGCACCACCGGATGCACAAGTAATTTTCAGCTGCCAGCTAGCTGCTAGCTCACTGTGCAACACAATTTTCCAGCCATTTTTATGTGTTGTGCAAACGTCCAACTCACTCTCGCTCCCACACACTTGCCTCTCACAGTGTGTTAACTTCAACATAAATTCAGAGCGTGGCCATGGCCAAAACTACAAGTATATACTTTTTCCGCTGTCGCTGTCGCTGTCGTTGTAGCTGTTGTCGAGCGAACTCTGCACATAAATTTGGTTTAAATTAAACAAGCATAATTGCATCGCAGTTTCGAGACTGCAAAACAGAACAGAACCGAACAGAAACCAAAACAGATACGGATACAAATGAACAGCGACAGAGATACAGATACAGATGCAGTTACAGCTCCAGCTGCGTCAGTTACACTCACATACTCAATTATGAATTAGCATTCATTCAAAGAGTAATTAAAATCTCCATCTAACAGGCAAACAACAACGCGAATCCCCCCAAAATTGCCATGGCCACGACCCATTAGCCATATCTCTATTTAAGTACTCCCCGACCATGGTCAGCGCTATTCGCTGTATTTATGCAAATGGCCAATGCGAGTACTATACCATATAGTACAAACGCATATATGTATGTTTGTGAACGCATATTCGTGGCGAACATTAATGCAAAGCGGCACATTCGAAGTGCATTAAAGATTTAATTAGTTCGTGTACTTAATGCAGCTGCTGTCCAGTCTCCAAAGTGCGTACTACAAATTACAGATACAAAATATATGCTATATATGTTACATATGTGTCTCATTTACCTCTTTTATACGCGTTGCTCTGGAGTGCTTTAATTCGTTCATAGGAAATTCAGTTTTATATGCATTTTATCGGTGCTTCATAATAAATTTTAGTGTCACAAAAGATTGCTTTAATGAAGGGACTGATATGTGCTTAAAGCGATTCATAATTTTAATGAATATTTTACAGAGATTGCTCATTTTATGCATTCATAATACTTTAAAGCAAAGTTTCAAAAGAACATTTTCAAATTAATGTAATAATGCTCAATCTTGTCGCTTAAACTGAACAGATAAAATAAAGTAAAGCATGTTTTTCGTCCATTTCAAATTTAACAAAAAGTGTTGCATACTTTCAGGCAATCCATTGACCATATCAAACTGAACAAAAAGTGTTGCATACTTTCAGGTCTAATAAAAAATATTCAAGCCAGCATAAGTAGTATTATTTGAAATATAGTTTTAACCACACTCTCAACTATTTTTGATGTCGTAATCATATTATAAATATCTTATGTGCAGCACAAGTTGTTGGCATACAACTGTCCCAATATCCTATCTTGAGGCAATAACATAATTGGGGGCGTTAAACCGACAACGACTTGTGCGGACTTAAATAACCGTTGCAAGTCTGCGCTGGATATTGAGCTATCAATAAACTGCTGGCTGCTGGCTGCTGGTTGCTGGTAGGCGCTGCCACGCCCATCGTAAATGCTAGAGCAAAACGCATAAAGAAGAGCAAAGATGAAGGAATGGGGAATGTTGGAATAAAATAAAATGAACGCAAATTATATGCAAATTGTATGCTATAGAGCTTGTGGTGGCGAGGGGGTTGGGGGTTAGTTGAACGACGAGGACGACTAGGACGACAAGCAAGAAGCAAAAATGGAAAGTCCAGACACACCTCTAACCCTATGTCCAAGTGGCAGTTTCTCCCTCCCTCCAAAGGCAAAAAGCAGCAGCAGCCACATTGGCATTAGCATCAGACACAAACATAAATACACAAACATAAAAACAGAGACAGACACACAGCTCCACCTACTATAATACTCCGGCTGGTACGCCTCTTACTCACATAATGCTGCCACATTCACTCTTATTCCTCCTCCTCCTCCACCTCCTTCTACTGTACAGAAATACGCAATTGCAGATGCGACGACGACGACGATGATGCCGGCGATTGCGCCAGTTTATTTATATACGGTGCACAGTCGTGTGTACTCTATGTGTGTGTGTGTGTTGGGATTGGGTTTTGGGATTGACTCGCCAGTGTGTTCCCCACCCCGCGCATCCTTGCTTAGTACGCAACTCTCTGACAGCAATGGCAACATTTTAATGTAGCCCAGCACACGGTCATGAATCTCACGGCATGATGCGGGCAGTCCTGGCAGCGTTCGTTGCGTTCGTTGCGGACACAAGGACACAACATCGCATTTTGATGTTGATAGATACGGCTGCTACAACAGCCAGCCAGGATGTGCTCGGCGATAAAGCAAAGCGTGCGATGCATGTTATAATGAAACTCCTAAAGCGAATAATGTCCCCAACGTAATCGTAACCCACACACACACACACACATACGTACACTCACACACACACACAAACACACTTAGCCAAACTTGGACCCAGCTCATTCACTATCAAAGGACTTTGCTGCATGCGCGCTTCTAATACAAAAGTACAAGTACAAGGATATCAGGGACATTCATTACACAGCAGATTTTCTTAGATTTTCGCTAGATAAATTGCATATCATTTGGCATCGGATTCACCATCGCCATCGCCATCGTCGACAGCGTCGCCTTTTGGCTTCAATCTTTTTCATTTTTAGACACGCGGCGCCACATCACACACAATCTATGCTTAAGACCCAAAACTGCGACAGCGTCTTTTGGTCCATAATGGAAATTATTTTTGATTTATGTTGCTCAACCAAAATTTGTCCACCATAAAGAAAATTAATTTTCCTAAGTGCAAAACTGATTTAAGTTTAGCGCGACGACTGATTTAAAGCCAATATTTCATGTGGCAAAATCTAATGATGAAATATTTTTACGCATAAAATGGATTGACCACAAAAAAAAACATAAAATACAATTTGTATTACAATAAAAGGCACATAAATATTAAATAAATACCAATCATATATTTATAAGCACATAAGTACAAAATATATATAAAAGAAATTGTCTCTTAAATCAAAAGTAAAAAGGCAAAACTAGTTTGGAGTATTGAGAACATTTTTATGTGAAATAATTTAAAGTTTAATCGAAATATCTGCTAGTATCAAATAATTTTGTTGTAAAGCTCTCTCTCCAACACTTTTTTGAAATTTTATTTATAATAATAAAATTGAAATAATTTATATTTAAAGTTTAATCTAAATATCTGCTGGTATCAAACAATTTAGTTGTAAAAGGCTTTTTTGTAATTTGATTTCTAATAATGAAATTGGCTACTCTAACTTTAATCTTTAAATACCAAAATAGAAGTACTTTAAAAGTCTTTAATAACAATAAGATATAGCCAAAAATATATTTTAAATAATTCACACACAAAATAAAAGAGCCTTAAATAAACTAAGTATGTGACAAAACTGAAATCACAGCGCAAATGTAAACTATATGTCAAACTTATCTTTTGCAGCATTTGTAGCACAATCACAGCACATTAGAAGCTCATTTCGAGCATGCTCTTTGCCTGACTGTGTGTGTGTGTGACAAGGACTCTGAAGTGACAAAGTCGTTGTTAAATTGTGCTCGACACATTTGCGCTGCAAGGACCTCATTCATATTTGTGTTTATTTGTTAAATGTTTAGTGAGAATTGCACATTGTGTCACTTGCGCTCCATTTTCTTGGCTCTATCGCTCTTCGCATTCCTTTTGCCGCACAGCATTGCAGGCATCCTTTTGGTCCTTTGGCAGAACGCATTACACTGTGCACAAAAATGGTGGCGGTTGCACGCAAAACTTCCGCACCACAACAACAACAACAACAGCAACAAGATTCAGTAGAAGATGGAAATAAAAATAATAAAGAAATGGGCAACACCGCAGGACTGAAACTCAAACCGAAGCAACTTCCGTTGCACGTCAACAAAAGGCGTGTCGTTGCTGCCGCGGGGTGGCAAGGGGAGTAAAGGGGAAGAGGCGTCAGTTTGCGGGGGAAGGATGTGGAAAATAAAATGCGCACAGTGCGAAACTCTTAACATGCAAATGCGTTCTCCCCCCTCAAAAAAGTAAAAAAAAAAAAAAACTTCATGCGACGCCCGCAACAAATTTTTATTTCTTTTTTAATTTGGCACAAAAAAATCTCTCCCTCCTCCCCAAAAAAAAAGAGAAGAGAGCAGAGAACGTGATATTGAGGCATGCACTGCAGATAAGTGCGCCCAGTTGTGCAGATAGCCACGCCCATTTGGCCGCCAAGGAAAAGTTTTAATTTCAGTTCGTGCACAATTTTTACGACTCTCCCTTCTCCCCCTCTTCCCCTCATCCCCTTTGCTGTTGGTGTCGCCCATTTGTGTGCAACTACGCTGCATGCATCTGCATTTTAATTGCAAATGGAAACAGTTATCTAAATTGGTTAAAATATTAAAACGATACTCGTACGATACATGATGCTTCTTTTTTTTTTTGAGAATTTTTTGTTGGGCACTCGGCAACAATCTGTAATGGGAAATTGCTGTGGGTTTTTTTTTTTTTTGTTGGGTATAGCTCTATGGCTTTAGCCAAGTTGTTCGCACCAGCTGCGACAGAGCCCAAAAAAATACATTTATATATCTGTTATGAAAAGTGCGCTTGAGTTGGCAAATGAGTCGACTTAATGATACCCAGTAGCAATAAAAAACTTCAGTACATTTTGTAATGTGATTTCATTTGATGATCTTTATACTAAAATACTTCCATTCAAGATGAGTATAATCTGAACTATCTGATGTGTAGTTAGCATAATACTAATATTATTTATTTATAGATATCAAAAGGTAGCTGACACTTAATATTAATCATACTGAATTAGCTGAGTTGAGCTTAACACATATTAAATATGATTTTAATAATATTTGTCAACCATTAAAAGTAATATGAAAAGTAAAACTTTAAATGAAATTCCAATGCCGAAATTGAATATAAATAAAAGTCTAAAGTATTAAGCTTAACTGGCAAAGATAAAAGTTAAAGTTATACAACACATTCACATTATTTATTTATGGACCTGAAACATTAAGATAGGCTTCTCTAATTTTAAAAATGATTTTAATAATTTTTGTTAACCAGGAATAGTATTATAAAAGCCAAAACTTTAGATTCAATTTATATCAAGGAATAAAATATAAACGAAATCCTAAACGGTTAAGTTTAATTTGTTAAAGTTAAATGTTAAAATTATATTAGAATTTTAATAAATAAATTGCTTGCTTTTTGTAGCTAAATTTCGTATACTATAAAACCAAAATTTTATGGTAAATAATAAAATTATAAAATAGTGAGTTGTTAAAATTGAATAAATGTGACTTTCACCAAGCATTAAATTAAATGTTTATTTATAAAACTAAAAATTTTTATGTTACCTTTAACAAATTCTGTTTTTCGCAGGATAATTCAACAGTTTTCTTAAGCCTGCTCTGCATAATTTAAAAATGAGACAATAGAATGGTGTTATAAGCCAAATTCGTTGCATACATTTCTTTGGTGGAGTGCCAAAAAAAAAGAAAAAAATGCTTGCGACAAGCTGCAAGTGGCATTGCAACGCCCCTTTAAGATGCTCAAAAGCGCAGGATAAAGTTTTCGAGTGAAACAGAGAATAGAGGAGAGACACAGACAGGATTTGAATGCAAATCAGTTTTGGTGCTGCTGTTGCGGATGTAGCTGTGGTTGCCTTTTGTTTGCCAATCGCCAGGGCAATTAGTTAAATTTATTATTTGAGCACGCACCGCAACCGCATCAGCATCAGCATCAGAAGCGACTGCGACGACGACCACGATGGGGAGAGAGGGAGAGAGAGAGAGAGAATGGGAAAATCTGTTGGCCAAAGCCGAAACAGAACCCGAAACTGAAACTGAAACTCAAACTCAAACCAGAAGCAATGTGTCAGCGGCAAAGCAGTTTCCATTTGTCTCCTCGCGAAGGGATTAATGACAAGCAGCAACAACAACAGCCAAGCGACCCCCCCGAGACTGCCCCAAACTTGCCGGGGCATGCATGAAAATTGTCATTGCCCCTGCCACATTCCCTCTATCCCATCTCCCGCCTTGTGTCTGGCAAATATTTGGCTTAAAGCATACGCATGAGGCTAATTCGTTTTTATGCCTGGCGCATTAAACACACAATTTTTAAATTATTATTTATTGGCAGCACGCAAATTGCATTGTTGTTGCTTTTGTTGCTGTTAATACGTTTTCATTTTCTTTTTTCCTTTTTCATTTTTGTTGTTGTTGGCCGGATCTTTTGCTTTTTGCCTTTTGACTGCATTTGACTATAAATTGCGCATCATAAATCAATGGCAAGACTTCAATTAATGTTCCACTAGTCCCATCGATAATTCATTACTAATTTATCTTAACCAGCACACACATACATATGTACATAAAGTATATATATACATATATATGTATATGGAAAGAGTGAGAGGGAAAGCCTGCATTAATTACAATGCAATTACTTATACACACATTGCCTTTATGTATTGTATATGGCCATAATTAGCTTGCCCACTTTATGGATATCTCTCCATGTGTGTGTGTGGGCCTTTATATATGTGTGGGTGTGTGTTTGGATAGTGGGCGGTAGGCATGGCAATTAACGTTCACATGTGTTACTTATCAGAGCAAATCATAAGAGCCAAAGAGCTATTAACAAGCTGATAGCAGCCAGCTGACTTAACGACTATCTACAAATAAAACACTCTACGAAATAATTTAAGAAGCGAGAAAAACTAATTTACATGAAGTATGCATCAGAGTAAAAAGAAATAATATATAAGTTAATTGTTTTATATATATACATTGTATAAACTAATAATATATTAAAAAGTATATATAATTAATAAATTTTTTAATTAAAATATTCGTTTTAAAAATGAATAAAAAATATTAGTAAACTATTTACATTAATATGTTAAAATATAAATTTATACAATACTTTGATAATGTATTTATACATTTTTTTTATTTTATGTTTTCAGGCATCTATTTAGAAAAATATTATTGAGCTTATCAACAATGCAAGATTGAAATTTATTGAAAAGTTTTATTTCTATAAATTATGTTGTTCTTTGTTATCCAAATTATCTTTGTTATTATAAGTTAAACAATATTTAACACCATCGTTAGTATTTCAGTTTTATAATGATCAATATTCCTCAAATTTATGGTAATATCATAAAAATCTTTTAAAACATGTAAATGTTTATACTTTTTGGCAATTTCTATATGATTACAAAATACATTTAAATTTCGTGAAAAAATATAAAGCAAATAATACTTTAACATACAAGTCAATCTTCATTATAAGTTAAGTGTAAATAATTTAACGATTAACAATGCAAAAAACAATCTTTAACTGAACGATCTTTAGCGATATTCTAGCACAGCAATTTTAATTTTTTTTTGATTGCCTTTTAATTTTATAAACGGCTAATTTCATTATAAAGAAATTATTTTATTCATCAAACAATAATTTTGAAAAGGGATTCAAATAAACAGTTCGTTGTCGTTGAAACACTTTAATAAAATCACGTTGTTGTCTATGATCCTTAACTTGAATATATATTCTTTTTTTCACTCGGTTTCATTGCACTGGCAACTGGCGGGGAAATATATTAGGAAATCCTTAAAAGAGCCACTCACCTAATCAAACTGCGTCACTGAGTTGACAATGATGCTGCGTTATCGTTGCTTTCGGGCTTTATTGTGATGACATCTGAATGAATCCGGCAGCAAGCAAGGATCGTAAAACAGCGAGCCAAGCCTTTTTTGTTTACAACTAGAAAATGCGCAAATGGAGGCAGCAACCAGAAGGCAGGAGGCAGGAGTCGGAGCAATGGACAACAGCGAGTGGCAAGCGAGTGGCCATTATCCAAGAGGCATATCGTAAACGCCGAGAGCACAATAAAAACAAAACACGCAGCAGTGGTAGCCAGTTAATGTTGTGTGTGGAGCAGCAGCAGCCATCAGCTGCATCAACGCCGCCACATCCAAAAGTCGAATGAGCGCCATCGAGTCGCGTGTCTGCATGTGGAGGCGTTCAAAAAGCAGCAGGACCAAAGGATAGCAGCAGCAGACACACGTTGCTCTGGCCGCCTGGAACTACTTCCAATGAAGCTTCCAATCGGAGAGCGAACTCAGACAGCATCCACAGTGAATGCAACCGTAAACGGCAAAAAGGTAAACAACGATGTGAGAAGCGCATGCGCTTGTTCACAGACTGGAAAAGGACAAAACAGGAGATGCCAGGATGCTGCCAGGATATCTGACTGTTGAGCTCACACAATCAGCTCAGTGCTCTGTGCAAAAGAATTCGTTGCCAAAGAAGTTGCGTACGCTGTAGTGTATACAGCAATCACCTTTTGCCATTTTCTTTCAACAGGGTTGAAAGCAGCATCCACCCTTAAGCTCCTGGCTGAAGAACAGAGCACAGAGAGCAGAAGAGAGTTCCAATCGACTTTTCCGTCGGGTGGTTGTTGCCATGGAGCAACCCAAAAATAAAATCAATAACGCCGACGTCCATGTTGAAGGCAGACAATGAAATGATGATGCCGACGTCAACGCATCGTAAGGGCGCACGTGTTGTCCTCGTCCTCGTCCCTGTTCGCGTCCCAATCTCCCACATCTCCATTGCTCTCACTCCAACTCCAACAGAAGCTGCTTGGACAATGTGTGGTGCGTGTGTGTGCGCTTAGCGGCAACAACACCAATTACAATATAGACAGACATTTAGAGCTGGATTGCATTTACTCGCACTCGCACCCAGACCCCAAGGATGTGCTCTATGTCCTGCCTGAAGGAAACATAGCTAGAGAGAGAGCCAGCAAAAAAAATTGACTATGAAAAATTGTCGAAATGTATTTAGCAACGAGTTTCTAATGGAAACAATTAAGTCATTAGCAAGTGTTGATTTTCATGACTGCCAAGCGGTTGTGTGTGTGTGTGTGTGTGTGTGTGTGGGAGGTAGGGAGGGGAAGGCAGCAACTAATGTGGCAGGACATAATGGACTCGGCTTACGCATGGGGACAACAGCAGCAGACATCGCTCATGCGGTTAACTGCTTGCCACATGGCACCCACAACACACACACACACACTCACCACGTGCTTGGCTACCATATAAATGCGGTATATACTCGCCGCATTTAGTATATACTGCTCGCATTTGGGGCCTACACTTAGTATATACTGCTAAGAAGAACCCTACAAAACTGCCAGCAACAGACTCCTTTGCCTTTGGGTTGCCTTTACAAATGCCTCGCATTTTTCTCAATTACATTGAACAACTTAGTTTTCCCAGCCTCTTGATCTCTCTATGTGTGTGCGAGACTGTAAGTGTGTGTGTGTGTGTGTGTTCGAGTGTGTGTGTGTGTCAAGAGGTGAACTGTAGTCCATTTTTAACCAGGATTGAAGAGTTAAATGTTGTGGCAGTTTTAGCAGCTTCACTCAGCTTAACATAAATGACACTTAAATAATCTACTGCCCGACCTACTCATATGTTCATGCCTTACTCTCTCTCTCTCTCTCTGTGGCTGACACGCGGGGCAATTGAGGGGAAAACTTTAGAATATTAAATGCTCTTGAGGGTTCTATTTAAGTCTGTGACTTAAAGTTTGTCAAATTTATGCTCACTTGAAGAGAAGTAGATGCGTATCTAATTCTAAGATATATTAACTAACTATTGATATGCCGAGTATTATAAACAATCCTAAAATTATAATAATTGACAATATTTCAGAAAAGATTTCAAAAAGATTTTCAAAAATGTACTAATTCAAATAAATATAAAAAAATTACCATAAATACAATCTATAAACTGCTTATAGTAAAAAATATCATTAATAAGCTGTTCTTTTAATGAAATTCCAGATAAAGCTACAAGTATTCATATAAATTAAATTATCAATAAGTTCTCAAATTTTTAGAGCAATACAAATATTGATATGATATATTGATTTTAAAACAAAATATTCTATGATCATTTAGAATACACCTCTAGGGTTATTCCGACCTTTATAAAATATTATCTAATAATATTCAAGCAATAAATAAAATATTAATATCTGTTGTAGTAATTTCAGAACCGATAATTTCATTCGATTTCGTTTCGGGGCTTCTCCCAATAATTTCGGTAAATAATATCAAAATAATTTCAAAGTAAATATTGACTTTAGATATATAGTAATCTAAGATCATAAGAATTCATTGAACTGTATTGAAGGGCTTATCTTACCTTTTTTTCCTTTTTCGGGCTCTTCCTTATCTCCCGTGTAAATATTCTGGAAGACAGCACCGACAACTCTCGCAATCTGATGTTGTTACTTAAGACAAATTATAAGACTGTATAAGACTTGTGTATATAGTATGTTTATTCATGTATAGATGGATGGTTCGTTGGGAAGGGGGGCAGGAAACACGACTGCTATACATGCAAGGCAGTTGGATAGCGAGTTCTTAAGGCACAAGAATTGCGGGAATGGGAGAGGGGGAGAGGGAGATTGATATAAACTCGTGAATCGTGGGTTAATTGAATTGAATGAATCATTAATAATAAGAAGAACTACAGACCGAGACCGCGGCCAAAGTGGACACAATCCCCGGCCAGACAATTGCCGAAAAAATTAAAGTATTCAAGTCTTTTGCTTTTTTAGTTTACTTTGTGTTTTGTGGTTTTGTGTGTAAGTGTGGGAACATCCGAGGTCCGACTACGACGACGAGGGCACCGGGATGACAGGCTGGAAGAGATGCAACCGTGCGTCGGCGTGTCCCAACTTGTTGGTCGCATTGCAATAGTAGTCACCAAAGTCCTCCTCTGAGACGCTATCGATGCGCAACACTGACGTCGTTACCTCCAGCGGCGAAGCCGTGTTCAAGATGCTGTGCCGACGATTCGACTCCAACTGCACTCCATTCCTGAACCACACAACCGTTGGTGCCGGGAATCCTTGAACGGTACACTCCAGATCCGCGGTATGCGACAGCATCTGTGCCACCTTGGGACGACTGACGGCAATCTGGGGACGGAACTCGACCTCCACACGCACCAGACGCTTATCGGGCTGCCCCTCGCCATTCTGGGCAATGCAATAGTAGCCACCGCGATCCAGACGATGCACAGTCTTGATGCGCAACGTCGGCTCATTCAACAGATGTCCGCCCGCCGGCATTATGGCATTATCCACTCGTGCCCAGGAGATGGTGGGTGTGGGAAAACCATCGGCATGACAGCTCACCTCCAGTGTCTGACCCTCGGTCACCAGTTGGCTTTGTGGTGTTGAGCCGGCGATCGATGGCGGTGTCTTGATCAACAGCTTGAGACTCTTCTTTACCGTGCCAGAGGCGGAAACAATCACTTGGCATTCATAGGTGCCCATGTCGCTGGCCTCGATCTTCGCAATGCGAAAGCCGTAGACACCACTGTCCTTGTCGGTATTCTCCTGTACGCTGACATTATAGCGTTGATCGCGCAGACTGAGAATATTGCGCATGGTCAAAGTCACGGAGCTGGGTTCGGTTTTCACCCAACTAACACTGAGTTGTCCCACGTGCTCCACGGTGCAGTTGAATTCAACACTGTCGCCCACGCTGGCCACCACATCCTGGCTGATGTGACTGATAACGGGCGCAGTGGCCGTTGTAGCTGCAACTGCAATTGAGATCCACAATAGCCACAATAGATAATGCTGACACTTTGTCATGCTTGTTGCTGATAACTTTTCACTTTGCGAGTAACACGAGTTCAATGCGCCTACAAAATTTGCTTGTGTGCGTTTCACGTTCGCCACACGACTGAGATGAGCATCGGCTCTGCGAACTCTGAGCTGCGCTCAAAACGAAGACGATTCGCGTCGTCTTCGGCATCGGCAATTGCGTCGGCTGCGACGTTGACTTTGACCGATCGGTTTTTTGTTTTCTGCTTTGCTTATCTGCTGCGACAGACAAACACCGAAAACATAGCGAGCTCTCGATCATATCTCTCCTTTGTATTTGTCGCTCTTCTTAGTTGATTTGTTCTCCTTGTCGTTCTTGTTGTTGTTGTTGTTCTTGTCTCGCGGCTCACTTATCAATGACTGCACTCTTCGCCTTCAATTGATTTGTTTTGCTCGACGACTTCCCCCACATGCGTCGACTGCGACGTCGTCGGCAACTGCGACTAAGGCGAATGGCCGTTACAAAAACAGAAAACGCGGGCAAACCGCCTCGAAGAAGAGTCGCGACTCGCGAGCAACTGCACAAAACTGACGCCACAATTTAAATTTGTGACGCCATTTGCCCCTGAAACGTTTAGAAGTTCGTGGAAAGGTAATACACGCATACTCTCTCACGTACACACACACACGCTTGCACATACAAAAGCGAATACACACGTATACAAGATGATTTATGACATGGCGCAGGGAACAAAGGACGCGACTACAACGACAACAACAATAATGATGCCGTCTGCTGGAAAGACCTTTCGCCTGTGGAAATGCCAATGCCAGGTCGCGATCCTGCACGGCCACCATAACATAAGTATGTGTGTGTATGCTGTATGCCATCTCTTTCGCACAGCGACAGCAACCATCGTTGTTAAGCAGAGGCGCGTGCGTGAAACCAGCAAACGGGGGGTGGAAAATCTCGCAACTGTTGAAAACTTCACTTTCTCAGTGCTTTGGACTTGCAACTTTGGTGCAACTTTAATGATATGAAAATAAATCTTTAATTTAAACTTAAAAATTTAACTACAGATTATTTTAAATCAAAATAATTGAAGAATTTTGCCATCAGTATTTAATAAATACAAATTTTAAATATTATTTTATTTACAAAGGAAAAAAAAATATATATATAGAATTATTAGAGAGTCTAACGCAATATACACAATAATTTCAATTGAGCAACTATATCAAGATATAATTTAATTTTACACAAAATAACAACCATAATGATAAATTATTGATATTATTATGGAAATATTTATATATAATAAAAAATTAATAATTAAAAAGGGAAAGGGAAAAAAACTAAAAATCTCGGAATCCTCCAGAAATTAGAATTTAAGTTTTTGAACTATTCTGTATTGTATTATGTAAGCATTTCATAAGATTGTTTCGTTTACTTATTTTTATTTTCTAAAAATTTCAAATGTTTAAGAAACAGAATTCGATTTCCAATTTCCGTCCGTCTGATGTTTTTTGTATTCTGTATTTGTGTTTTAATCTACATTAAATGAAATTGTCTATCTAAAAATATGCTAACTACAATTCTTCTTTTAATTTCCACCTTTTAAGTGATAGAATCGTCGGTTTCTTGTGGCTTTCCACTGGTTTTTCCTGCTCGACGCACTCAAATAGAAATAATGATGGGTGATGTGAGATATTTTACAAGAACAAAAAGCGAATCTAATGCCACAGTCAGAAAATTAAATCAGACCTTAAAACGTGACTGTGACTTCTGTCCAAATGCGAAGGCGGAATCGGACATGAACACGGAGTCGTAGTGGGAGGGAGGAACAAAGAGGGAGTCGAAGTAGGAGTCGGAGCTGGGAAAGAGACACAGTCGGAGGCTGTGGCAGTCAGCAGATGAAAGTGCATCCTTTATAGAGCAGAGTAAAGGAGAGAAGTGCGAACAGCGAGGAGTGCACATTTGAATCAGATAATTGTAAATTGTGTAAAATAATAAATTTCAAGTTAACTATCTGTGGACCGCATAGGGCGCTTCTATTCTAGCATTCCTGCCTCGCTTGCTCGTCTTCTCCCTCTCACTCTCTACTGTCTCTTTCGGTGTGCCCCGCTGTTCCCCGCTTGAATCCTTTGGCTACAACAGATGCAGACAGTCCAAATGCAGTCAGAGTTTTGTGGTCGTATTCGTGGCTTTTATCCCAGCAGCAGTTGCAGTTGCAGTTCAGCATTTGGCTCATCATCGATGCTCCTTTCGGATGCGGGTCTTTTGCACACACACATATACATAGACCATTTATATATGTGTATATATTCATGCATGCATCCATATCCTTCCAATAGCTGCGAGCTGAGACTGTGTTCACGTTCCCGTTCACGTTCACGAGAGCTCAAGCGGATCTGAAACAGAAAATGTCAAAATTTGTAATTTATTACCCGAATCCTGTTTCTGTCAGTGACTCTTTCGGGGCGGGGGGTTGCCCATAGTCCTTTGTCACACACTGCGTGTGAATTTGTGGCCCAGTGTGCTAGTATGCGCGTGTATGCGATTGTGTGTGTGCGTGTGTGTGTGTGTGTCTCCCGTTGGTATGTGCAAAATGTTTTGTTTGTTTTTTTTTGGCTGGCTGCCTGACTGTGAACTGTGAATTGACTTTTGCTGCCAGTTGGCAGAACTACAACACCAACAGTAAGTAAACTGCAAACAGCTCCCATATCTAAAGTCAACACAACATTGATCTGTTACATATTCGGTAAACGGTATTAGCACAATTCACACTGTTCCATAAATTATGATGACTTAATGCAAAGCTTGCAAATTGCGCCAGCTGCAACCCAATTTTAGGTTTATTTCAAAATATTGGAAAAAACTTAATTGCGAATACGAATACATACATACATACAACAACTAACTAGTCAAATAAGAAACAATTCAAATATGCGCGCCCACCCTTTGCATATTTGCTTGCGCCATCTGCCGATAATCATCATAACTAAACGTGCAACAGACTCAGCACAGCGCTGTTACGCAAAAGCGACACCTAGCGGCGTACACTTGTGATACTACGAAGCTGCCACATGTGCGCATTTAATTGTTTCTTTCACGCTGTCTGGCCACTCTATTGCACATTCTGTTTTGAATCGTGTTTCGTTGGGCAAGACATAACGGCGTTTCTCGGACGCGATGCAAAAACGAAAGAAAAATGTGGGAATAATAAATTAAATGTGTTGTTGCAAATGTAACCGGTTACGATATCAATTGCATCGACAAAGTGTCCAATTTTTTTGTTTCTTAAGTGCAACGTGCGAACAATACAAAAGAAAGAAACAGAATCAAGGTGGAGCTAAATGCGGAAAATGGCGCAACCGCCGCCGGATCAGAATTTCTATCATCACACGCTGCCCCCGCATCCGCATTCGCATCCACACTCACATCCCCATGCACACTCACATACGCACACACACACGCAGCATCCACAGCTGCAGTTGCCGCCACAGTTCCGCAATCCCTTCGACTTAGTAAGTGTTCAAGCAAACAATAAAATCAACAACAGAATCAATAACAATAACAACAACAACACTCCCTCCTCAAGCTGTTTGATGAACGCACGGGCGCCATCAACTATAACTACATACGTCCCTATCTGCCCAACCAAATGCCCAAGCCAGGCAAGTATTTATAAGCAAGTAGAGTAGAAAACAGTGAAAGCTCGTTCCTTTCGACCGTTTAAGAGAGACTACTAAAAGTTTTGCTACTCGGATTATTTACAGTATTTGAGTTCACACAGTAGAGTGTCGATAAATGCACACATATTTTTAAAACAATAAACAACAAACAATCTTATACAATTATGTTTCTGGAATGTGTCATAAGAAGAAGTAGTTGCAAATATCGACATTGTACTGTATTGGTAGTTAATATTAGTAACTAATCTGTTTCCCTATCACATCAGATGAGCTGTCCGACTCACTGGTGATGCGCCGACCTCGACGCACTCGGACTACATTCACTAGCTCCCAAATCGCGGAGCTTGAGCAGCACTTTTTGCAGGGACGTTACCTTACCGCCCCACGCTTGGCGGATTTGTCGGCAAAGTTGGCTTTGGGCACTGCCCAGGTGAAGATCTGGTTCAAGAATCGCCGACGTCGCCACAAAATACAAACGGATCAACACAAGGATCAGTCATACGATGGCATGCCGCTATCGCCATCGCTGCCCAATGGTGGCACCCACAAAGGCGGCTCCGATGCGGATCCTCCGAGTCTGCAGGCATTGAGCCTTGGCTCTGCCACGTCCAATGCCTTGACGCCCTCGCCCACACCATCGACGCCAACGGCGCATCTTGTGGAGCACTACAGTGAAACCTTTAATGCGTACTACAACTACAACAATTGCCAGCCACAGCAACGCAATGTGCATGTCCAATACTCAGCATCAACTGCATCGGCATCGAGTGTGGATCGATCTCAGTTCTTTCCCCAGCAACATGGCAATCCACATGTGCAACAGCAGCAGCAGCAGCTTCATCAGCAACAGCAGCTACATCAGCACCATGGCATGAACCAGCAACCACAACAACAGCAGCAGCAGCAACAGCAGCAATATCATCATTTTGACTTTCAACAAAAGAATGGCAACGGCTGTCCGGTGCCGCTGCTGAAAGGCGACAACGAGGCCGACTACAATTTCAATGGCTCGTATTATATGCGCTCGTCGGCGCTGCCATTGAACGGCGTCCAGTCTGGCAGCTTGCCAGCCGGCGAGGCTGCTGTTGCTGCTGCTGCTGTCGCTGCGTCTGCGCTCTCGCCCGGCTCCGAGGTCTATGAGCCATTAACACCAAAGAATGACGAAAGTTCGAGTCTATGTGGCGGTGCTCCTGGCGGCAGTGGTGGCGACGCAAGCGGTACCGGCAGCGGCATTGGCAGCGGCAGTGGTAGCGGCAGCGTTGGCGTCCCCTGTCCCACGGCTGCCGGCGCCGAAGACGACACCGACGACATGGACGATGGATCGACTAAAAAGACGAAGACGCTACAGGTGAGCAAATGTTATATGATATAGGAGTGACCTTAAAAGTGCAGTCAGTTAAGCCAAGCTATTATGCACCTTTGTGTCTTTTTATGATTAGTTATTCTAAAGAAGCACCAGTTCCAAGGCATTCAAAAAGAAAGTCTATTAGTCCGATATAGTAGATAAACATTTATTAATTGAACAAGCTTTTATATTATATTTAGAATTTTACTGCATCTATTCATGCTTTAGGCTTTCATATAACTGAGGATATGGCAATAACTTTAAAATTTTAGCGACAAATTTTTAACAATTTTGACTATTTATTAAACCACATATTTCTATACTCTTTAAAGATGATTTGATAACACTTTATGTAGAATCCATTCGCTATGATATAACATAGTTTTAATCCTATAGCTTAATCAGTGATTTGTATCAAAGTCTTTTGTTATAGTTGAGTGATCCAATAGAAGACAGCGTATAAACGTTTATTAGCAACAAATTAACTAATTTATCATAATAATTCACACTTTTTCTAAAATTGTTGTTAATTTTACCCAACAGAACTTGGAGTCGCAGAAGAGTGACATTGCCGATGAAGACAAATCCTGTGATGACGACAGCGATGTTCTGGGCTCAGGACTACTTGCTGTGGCACGTGGCATCGGTTGTGGCAGCAATGGGCGCAGCGCTTTTGGCAAATTCGGAAACCGTTCTCCGCATTCGCCACCTTTGGTGCCCGCGAATAGTCCGATGGATTCAATGAGTGATTCGAGTCAATATCAATGCACGATGGATACGATAATGCAAGCGTATAATCCACATCGTAATGCCTCTGGCAACACACAGTTTGCCTATTGCTTCAATTAGGCTTGGACACAGATCGGTCTATATATAGAAATTAATATGCAATTGTAAAAACAGAATATAAATGTTTTGTGGCGTTTCTAGTCTTAAGTGGTTCGTTATTTCCTGATTGTACAAAGACTTAAAAATTGTAGATAATTACTCGTAGTAGCATTTAGTATTTTAAGTAATTTTATATTGTTTTTAATGATTTTACAATGTTAACTTAAGTCGTTGCTGCAGACTTCAATGCATTTTTTAACGGGTTTGTACAGAAACCTCATCTTGAATATGTTCGCTTTGTACTCAACTCTGACCGACTGGATATTGCCCAAAAGCCCATCAATGCCCACTTGGTCACTGTCGAGACAAATATGGGCTTTAGTGAACGTATTCCCTATGAAGTTTCTTAAAATAATTCCCATCTTAAATTCAATACTCTTTACATAACTTAATCGAATTGGCATAGTCAAAAAACTGTACTGATCGAAATGAAAAATGTTTCTCTTCCTGATAATTGCACATCAAGTTGCTATTATCAGCCGAAGATTGAACTTTTAAACGATAATATTTATCAGAATATTGTTATACTAAGCTATGCCATGATTTTATATGGCATTTTAACATTTCTTGCGCAAGAATTGTTTAAAAATTGCATTTGATAACGTGAAATCAACTCGATTCGGTTATGCAAAAAGTTTTATATTTAACTAGTGGAATTTTAATTTCTTACGTCCTTTAAAAAGTGCATTGAACTCTGTTAAAGAAAATGTTTTCAATGGTGCACCTTTAAAATTAAGTATTGATCTGTTTAATATAGTCTATTTGAGAATATACAATTTTTATATATTGAACAAAATTGTACCCAAAGATTTCAATATTTGATTAAAGAATTAAACAAACCACAAACAAAGTCAGTGGACTTTTTAATTTGATGAGTATTTTATAAATGATAAATATAAAATTAAGTTTAGTTCTTTTATAAAATATATATGTATATTATTTTCAAATATTTTTGACAGTTTATAAAGCTTAACTAAGGTCTTATTAGAAATTATAATTTGATATTTTTATTTAGTTTTAGGTTTGTAATTACATTTAGTACTTTATTTTATTCTAAAACTTGTATGTTAAGGATATGCTAGGATTGAAATATATAGTATTCCATATATGTATGTAAATATGTAGGCAAATTGCGGAACGGCGATGAACGGAAAACGTGGCTGGTTTTTCCGAAAATCTTATGAATTTAAAAAGGAAAAAGGAGACTAGTGGAAGCGAAAATATGCTTTATGATCGACAGGCACATGTGAGCAATAAAATCCGATCCGCGAATATTCTGCGAAAAGCGCGTAATAAAATGTTGCACTTAATTCCCGGTGAAGCCACCAGGTGCCTGTGTCTTCTACCTGTGATCTGAACTATTTAGGTAGGCTGATCTACCCCGATTTCCGACCGGGTGTCTTCTGTCTCTAGTTATGGCGGTGCCTCCGAGAGGCGCCGCGGATGTGCGAAGCAGGCAACTTGTTGCTTCACTTTTCTTTGATATAAAATGTGGAAAATCCAACATTTGCATGAACGAATGAAATGTGGGTTTCTCCCAAATTCACAATTTTATTGACTCGTTTGCTAAAGGAACTAAGTAAACATATAGTAATGACATGTTTATAGATGGATGAACGTTGAAGGGGGGCGCGATAAGTTACACACAATGAACTGCAAATATATGATGTTTTATATATATGTTTATAATAAATTAAGTATAATATTAATTACTTTTACAATATTTTGTTTAGTACGGCTTAAATGTTTCTATTAATTTCTGTACTAGTGCATCAAACTGAATCTTATTTAATATGACACTAATTAGCAAATTAGGCTAAGTAATTACTTATTATAATTAAGCAAACTACTATTTAAGACATAGTTCTAAGTATGTCAAACTCTTAAAAACTTTCTACGCACTCTTTTGAAATCTTTAATAACATTCTCAAACAAGGTTCCTATATCAACAAGTAAGAAAACTACAGTCGAGTGTGCTCGACTGTGAGATACCCGCTACCCCTTTTGAATAAAAGCAAAATATTGCGGTATTATTTTCAAAATATACCAAAAATACTGCAAAATACTAAAAATATACCAAATGGTATATTTGGTATAACGATGTGATACTTACATTTAAAATATACCATAGACGGCACAATACAGCAGATTGTCGGCCAAAGCATTTGAGACCCCCCGTAAGTGGGCGTTTTGGCCCATACAAAAGTGTTTCTTTAATAACTTCCACAATTTTTATCTGATCGCAAGCAAATTTTCAGGAATCATAAATACTATTGTTATTATTATATATACCAAAATTCGCAGCTTTAATTTTAAAATTACGCTTGTTATTCGATTTTTTTTATTTGCGGGGGCGGAAGTGGGCGTGGCAAAAATTTGAAACAAACTTGATCTGCGTGCAAACATAACAAATGCTGTCGAAAAAAAATTATAGCTCTATCTCTTATAGTCTCTGAGATCCAGTGTTTCATACAGACAGACGGACAGACGGACAGACACACAGACAGACAGACGGACAGACGGACATGGCTAGATCGTCTCGGCTGTTGACGCTGATCAAGAATATATATACTTTATAGGGTCGGAGATGCCTCCTTCTACCTGTTACATACATTTCCTGCCGGCCAAAGTTATAATACCCTTCTACCCTATGGGTAGCGGGTATAAAAACGAAATCTTGAAATATATTTAGTTAAACTTTTAACAATATTTAAAAAATTCTAAAATTCAGTCCTTGTAATATTAAAATTTCGTTATTTAGAATAGTTAAACAGTTTTAAAATTAAATATTAAATGACATCTTTAACACTTCTCCATTCCCAAAATTATAAATCTATCGATTATTGTTGATCAATTATATTTTATTTAAACAGATGTACTAGTCGTGTTAATATGTCTTACTCTTTAGAAATATATAGAAACAGTGGAAACAAAATCTTTTCTTTTCAGATAGAATTCGAAAAGAAAACATTTAGACAAATACGAATAACAGTGCCATAGAAAAATGCATACATGTCTATTTTATTTGCTTAACTAATGCACTTAAACGCTCATGAGTAAGATCCTGAGATCATAAGCTGCATCTGTAGAAACTGTACGGGACTCATGCGTTATGACTTTGTCTTTGTTCTGGCAATTTTTAGTAGATTCCGCGAAGTAGCAAATCCGATAGCGCCAGTAATAAAATTTTGCTAGCTCTGCCGAATTTGCAGGTGTGGTGAGCTGGGCGCCGGCGTAGCACAAGAAGACAAGGATAGCAAGCAAAAGAGAGTGAGAAGGGGAGATAAGTGAAGGAGGAAGACAGTCGTCTTCGTAGTCGTCGCATTGTGTGTCTGTCACACAAATAAAGTCATAAACTGTTAAATCAAGCATAAAACCCTCGAAATATCCTTTTTCGCAGTGTTTCGCGTTCAATGCATTATGGATGTCCTTGGAATAGAACTCACTTTCCTTGCTGCCGATGTCGCTGCCGTTGTCGCTGCCACAGGTGCTACAAGTTGGACAACACAAACAGATCATCATCAGTTATGGACAGCCGTCTGTCTAATGCTAAGCATACCTGTAGCTCAACTATACAGCGTGTCCTGCGACAGGACTCACGTAATGTAAAAATCCTCGCCTAGCCGGATTTCGATCAAAACAAGCCTCTAGATTGCCCCTGCCACGGACTTGGCTGTCTGGCTAGTCGTCGCGGTGCCAGACGTAGACGAAGCGTCAGCGAAAGAGACGGAAACACACAGACAGAGGGAGACAGACATAGAGACAGAGACAGACGTCGATCGTCGGATTTATGGCAGCGTGCGCGATGAGTTTAGGCAAATTTTCGGTGTACGGATTTTTGGCAAACCGACTGTCGACTGACTAATTTGCCTACCTAGCCGACTATATATTGCAGCGGTGCTGGCAGAAAGGACATCACTATTGATTTGGACACGTCAAGAGCAACAACACACGAGATGTCATCCGTCATGCATTACTATCCAGTGCACCAGCCAAAGATGAACGCCTTCCCAGCGCCCGTGGTCAAGTACAGCGACGTAAGTAAAACATTCTAAATATATTTCCATCGATAGTTAACTAACTCTACTCTTCCATACTCCATAGTTGATCTACAACCATCATCATAGCGCACCACAATCCTTGCCACAATCCCAGCCACCGCTGCCAGTTGCCACACTGCCCACCTATCAGCATTCGATGGCGCCCACTGTCCTGCCCATGTCCATTGCCGAACAGCCTGGCCAGCAGTTGTCCTCCGACGAAAATATGCCACTGCAGCCAGCCCAGGAGCAGCGCGTCAAGTTGAAGCGTTCCCGCACCGCATTCACTAGCGTGCAGCTGGTGGAGCTGGAGCACGAGTTCAAGACCAATATGTATCTGTATAGGACACGTCGCATTGAGATTGCTCAGCGACTGTCGCTGTGCGAGCGTCAGGTGAAGATCTGGTTCCAGAATCGACGCATGAAGTTCAAGAAGGACATTCAAGGACACCGTCAACGCGATGCCAAACCCAATGCAAAGTTGACACAGCCACAAACCGAACAAAGTGCTCATCGCGGCATTGTGCAGCGTCTGATGTCGTATTCCCAGGATCCGAGTGCCGAGAAACGTGCAGCGCCAACTGCCGCTGCCGCGGCAGCAACAACTGTTGCTCCCACTCAATCGAATGCTGCTCCAATGCCAGTCACTATGCCAATGGCTAATCCAAACTACTATGGTCAGCTGAACCCCAAAACTAAGCCACAAACTGTGCCCAGCAGCTCGGCGGATCTCAGTGAAATACTGGAACATCTCGCCCAGACAACGACAGCTCCGACGAGCAACGCTTTGCCAGCGAGCAACGCTTCATCCGGACACTATTCATACAATGTGGATCTGGTGCTGCAGAGCATCAAGCAGGAGCTGGAGGAAGCTGCTCAGGCCTGGTCCAAGTCCAACTCAGCTGGGCTCCACACTCAGTCCACACACTCCAATGAGCAGAGTGTCATGCATCCCAGCTCATCCATTTCGATGAATCTACAGTGGGGCGAACCCGTGGCCAAGTCCAGAAAGTTGAGCGTCTCTCACATGAATCCTTGTACGGCCTTTGACTATCACAATTGATTTGAATTTCCTATTTTTTTACCTTTTTTTTATACCATCCGTACGTGTGTGTGTGTGTGTGTAGGTTTAAGCTATAGATCCTAAGTAATCGTCCCTGGTATAAGAAATATTCCTCAGCCGACGTAAAAGGCAGCCCCAACTCAGTGAAACAATCAAACAAGAAAAGCTCTTAACTCTCAATGTTCCTACTACTTAGTAACACATAGAATTCTTTAGAATACTTACTAGATGTAAACTTTTATATAAATAAAGCAAATATTGCCATACAACAAAAATAAGCAATTAGTCTTATTCGCATTTTTGATAGTTGCAACTTCTTTCAAGATTCTCACTCTACAAAAAAAGAATATTGTTATATTGTTCACTTTATAAAACTTTTAGAGAACTCTACCCCGAAAATTGTTTCCCATTTTGGGGATTTCGAGTTCTTACTATATGTGTAGATAAATTATAAAATCGAATTGAACTACTCATTTATAAAATATATTAGGATGTGCTTTAATGTCTGACTAACTCTCCCCTTTAATTAATTTCCTTTCCGAATGTAGAGCAATAAGATTTTTGCATGATTTCACCCCTTTACTATCTTAAAGTAGGAATTTCCCTTATAACTCATACCCCATGGAATGTGTGTTTTGGGTAAGTACGTTTGATATTAAATGCATCAACCGCAACAAGGTATCCATCATGGCCAATGTCAAACTGAAATGAGCCAAGAAAAAGAGTTCATTTTTGTGGCATACTTAACATAAGCCACTCGCCCCAGTTGGCTGCGTTTTCACTTTTGCATTTAATGTGCTGCTTGCGGCTTGAGGGTCAAGTCGAGGAATTCGATGATGCTGCTGCTAAAGTCAAATGCCGGTTTGGCCCAAGTGACCAGCTATTAATGCGAGAAAAGTGTCAACCGCATTTGCCAGGAACAGTCCGAGTCCCTGGTCCAGTGGTCATCTTAGAAATGCCAAAGAGGAAGGGAGAAGGGAAAGAGGAGTATGGGAAGTGCTCGACGATTTGATTTATGGATATTTAACCGCACACATTACTTGTACTCGTGTTGTTTGGGACACTTGTTTTGGGGCGGCGGCTGGACGACGTCTTTGCCCCAAGGAATGTAAAGCAGAACAAGCACAGAGCAAGAGAGAGAAAGAGAGGAACAAGGACAGGGGCATACACATGCCGCAAAACACATTTAGTTACTCCGGCTTGAAGTGACTTTTGGGTTAGGGTTAGCTCTGGTGTGTCAAATTGCTTCCCCTGGGAGGAAATTGTCGGTGCGGAAATAGTGCCCAAGAAGCTGTGTGCTGTGTGGCTGTGTGAGGAAAAGGGGAAAATCGGGGGGTGGCACCTTGGCATTTTCATGCGCATTGTTGACATTTCCGAGCATGTGTCAGACTGCGTTTTGCGGTAGTCGTAGCCGCGGGGGGAGGGGGGCGGGCCAAGTCCTTGACATCACATGTCCTGCGCGATGTCGCTGCCATAATGAATATAGATGTGATTTCGGCTTCCAAAGGAAAAGGCGTCACAAAGTGTGGGTGTGGCTAATCGTCTGGCAATAAACGCAGCTAATCAAAGGCGCATAAAAAATCAGTGAGTGAGACTGAGTTGCAATTACGCCAAATGCCATTGTAATAAACATGTCCAACAGATTGTTTCAATTGTTGTTGCTTCTTTATGCACAGAATACTAACCAAAAATATATACAGCTCAATCATTTCGCAGCACTCGCGATATTGCTGTTGCCATCGTCAGTCTGCTGATGACATTGGCAAACGCCAACTTCCTTTCTTGGCCCGGTCATAACAATAAATTCCCAACCGCACAGCACTCGTGCCTCCCCCTCCGCCCCTTTTCTTATTTTGCAGAAGCGACACAACCAAATGGTTTCTTGTTAATTAAATTAAATATTCACTTGCCTCTTTCTCTGCTCCAGTTCTGGGCAGAAGGTACTCGCTTTTTGCCGGCCCAAAACAGAGCAACCGCGACATTTTCTAATTAGATTGAATCTATAATTTTTATGGCTAATCGCATCGCGCGTTTTGCATTTGCACTGAATTTTGAATTTGCGGCTTTCCACGACTTTTCACAGCTTTCACGTCTCTCTGGCCAATTATTTTCAAAGCATTGCGACGAATTAACAAATCTGCGGGAAATGCGTTTTCTGTGCAAATGAAACGAGTTCTTCAGCGACTCGCTTCCATAATAAATTAATTGAGTTGGTTTTCTTGGGCCAGCCAAATGAATTTTACTCAAGATTACCCATAGTTATCTTCTACGATATTCACTTCGCCTATAATATGCTATCGTTAGACGCAGCTGCCGAGTTGAATAGTTATTCATTTGTGATGGAATATAATCAAAATTAATAGTAGTAAAATTTGCTGGATTGAATGTTTGCTAAAAATGTAAAATACAGACAAAGTCATTTAAGTTCTTTAATATGATTTTGAATTGAGACTTCATAGAAAAGTAAAAAAATCAAAATTAGCATTTTTAGTTTTGTATTTTTTTTTTGTATTATTTGTTTTTAAATGTATAATTTTTTCATTTATTACTATGCTTGTAGAAGATAATTTTGAAATTCTTATGTATGGAGAAACATGCCTATTTCTCTGGTATATAATATTTTTCATTTTATAGTATATTTTGATTGTACTACTTTATCAATATACCAAATATGGAAAGCGTACTACACTACGATTATAGCTTTCTTACTTGTTGTTTGTTAATTGAATTTTATTTTATTAAATTTTATTTCATTTATAGATTAAATCAGTATTAATCCCTACTTCCTAGCCTAGTCTTAGTAGATGATAAGTGATATGGAATTAGACCTACATTACTGAATTTCAATCGCATATCATTCTAGACTGGTTCACTTGACAATGGGTTCAGTGCTCGCTGTGCATAATTTGCGATGTGTGTGTGGTTGGTTAGTGGGCAAAGGGGAATGAAATATTTCCGAATTTTTAGCACGTTTAAACGTTATGACATTTCACAGACGTGTTAGTCCCTCAACGCCGCCAATATGGCAACACCTGTCGTATAAACAGGCCAAATGTGTGCCCCCTTTATACCCACCGCCTTTTCTTCCTCCTGGCAGAAAAAAAGTTGTTTTTTTTTCAGCTCACCAAAAATTGCACGTGGCAAAATATTGGAATGCGAGTGTGTGTGTTGGTGTGTGTGTGTTGGTGTGTATCCTTATGTAGTACACGAAAGCATGGTTAAGGTGGCTTTGCCCTGCTGTTGTTTGCCGCACACAAAAAACAATAGTGAACCAAGTGCCAAGGTAGACATCCCTGTTGGAGAGTCCTGCTCCGGCTGTTGTTTTGTATTCCGCAGCGGATTTTGTGCAAAATGAGCGCGTGAAAAAAATCACTTTAACGTTTGAATGCCAATTGAGGGCTAGGCAAAAAAAAGGAAGGAGTGGAGGGAGGAGAAAGCACAACTGTTTTAGGTCCTTGTGAATGCCCTGTGCAAGTACAGAAGATGCTCTGCCACACATATCCACATCTTTTTGGGAGCAATACAAACGCATTATTGTTGTGCTTGAATCATGGCACAAAGCCGTGAGGCTGTTGAAAGCATCTGTTGCTGTTTTGCTGCTTTGCTGTTGCCCAACTCTTCATATGTTGGGGCCAGAAACAATGTGCGACACAATTTGAATATTTGATTATGGCAAAGTCAACCGGATTGTTTCTTATATGTACCAGATCATATTGACATCTAATTTATAGCTAATCGATGAAATCATTAAATGAGAGTGGATAAAACTGGGTAAAATTCTATATACTATTTATGATCTTAATGAACATTTGTTAACATTTCCATAACAAGGAAATTTCTAAAGTAAAAACTTTGATCCTTAATGATATCTGCTTTAGTATTTTATTAATATTTATATTCTTACTAAACGTAACCCTAAATCACTTCGATCACACAACTATGTATCTCATATCATATCTTCAAGACTTCTTTATAGCGGAAAGGGTAAACAGCCCTTTTCCTTATATGTTTAAGCAGCCTGCAACATCTGCAACCGCACCGCGTTAGCTGACCTCCCAAAAAGGATATGCTTGGAACGGACGTTGAATGGAGATGGTCTTGGGATATTTATGGGCCAATGGCTGGTATATTTTTCATGATGTAAAACCCGCAATTAAATTACATGAAATCCATTTGTAACAATTACTCCGAATGGCAATCTATGCTGATGACGCCGGAACGCTCGTCATATGGGAGCAAAGAGTGAGGAGGAAGCAGCGGCAGCAGAAGAGGAGGGAATGCTTCACCTAAGCGTAATTCATATAAAAATGCGATGCGTCATGTGAGCAATTTGGTGTCGCTGTTCAGGTTAGAGGAGAGAGGAAGAGAGAGAGAGAGAGGTAGAGAGAGAGGAAGGAGTGTGTTATGGTGCCACAACCAGTTCACCGGCTCGCTTTGAGCTGCAATTATTTATTCCTGCATGTTGTTGCCTCTCTTTTGCGAACGGAACCGAGCGTAGCAACCATCGTGCCACACAGCCGCACTCAAATGTTGCAACGAGCTGGCATTTGGCTGGCCTGGCGCTTAAGCATGTCCATGTCCGGCTGGGCGGTAAACGCTCTCCACAGTCGAAGCCATTTTGCTGTGTGTGAGCTCCTAAATGCAATGTGCACACGAGACACACATCCGCCGCCAGCTCCACACTCACACACACTCACACATACACAAACACACACTCGGGGCAGGAGCAGGTAATGTCTGACGACATGCACACACAACCAGCTCTAAAGGCAAAGCCAATGCACTGCACTCTCTTTTCTCTGTTTTAAGTGCAGTTGGGTTCGTTGGGGCCTTTGGCTTTGGCGCTCAGATTGCGGCTCTATTATTAGATGCCATTATGTTTTATAGTCTATAATTGATCCTCTGAGCTTAGCATGCATACCATATATGCATTTCTTTATCTTACAAATTGTATGAGATTAAATGAAAAGTAATGTGGACACATTGTAGATTCACGTAAGCGATTCGCTGCATATGCGCAAAACAGTTTCAAATAAGCGTAATCTCAGTTTATCCACTATATTCATAATACTTAACGATTTATTTTATGAGAAATTTCTTAAGAAAGTGTGTTACATTTAAATAGTATTCCATTAATATGCAATGCTTCAATATTTGTACTCTTTTGAAATAATCTTTGTGGCATATAATTCTGTATGAACTCATTTTAAACTTTTATGACAGCATCTGAGCTAATCTTAGAATTTCAACATTCATAAATTTGTATTATACAATAATAATTTTAATTACTTTAAAAAAAATATGTATTAAATGCAACAACATAACAAACTTTAGTTGTTGCTAAGCAATCGTAAATATGTTTGAGGTTGCTCTGGGTTACCAATAAATAATAGTTGCAAGGCATAAACAAATAGTGGAAAATAAACAGAACTCTTTTCAGTAAATGAGTAAACTTTATACGAAGATGTATTCCCTGCAGCATCCGCAAATTGATGAGAGTTTTCTGCAGTTGAACTCCAAAGTCGAAGAAGTCACAACTTTGTTGCGCAGCATGATTAAACCAAGCGAGTAAATAGACAAACAAAAAAAGGAAAAAGTTTGCGTCAAATGATTGTTTATTATTTTAGAGAAGAAGCAGAAGGGAAAACACTTAAAAAGGAGACAACGGCTGAAAGTGTTACAGATGATAATTTTATGGTTACAAAGCGGCCAAGCGACTCCTCGATCAACAACGATCGCTTCACTTTCATGCGACAGGTGGAAGTGGATCAGGATGAACGCTCCAAGGCGCGACTGGAAAGGGAACGTGTGGCACAGAATTTTCGCAAGTGTGTTGCATAATATTTCACAAATTTATTTAAGACTTAATGACAAACATTTTAGACTGGGTAATGCTAGTTATCGACAGGAAAAGTTCGAGAATGCCATTGCGATGTACAGTCAGGCCATTGAAAATATCAAAGATAGTCCGGTTTTATATATAAATCGTGCTCTCTGCTTTATCAAGTAAATATATTATCTATATTGTATAATATTTAATTTGTTACCACTTGTTGCAAACAGATTGGGAAATTTTAAGCGTGCCATAATTGACTGTGATTTCGTTTTGAATAAACTAGACGAGAAGAATTTGCGATCGTGGCTTTATCGCGCCATGGCTTACAAGAGTCTCAATGATGATTCAAATTACGAGAACTGCATTAAGTATGTGCGGAAATATCATTCGAAGCAAATGGAATTCATCGATACGTTTATTGAAAAAATGAAGGTCACCCTTTGATTTGTTGCACTGAAAACAATTTCGAAATAAACACAATTCACAATTCATCAAAGAATTTGTTTATCTTACATTTGCTCAGGGGATTGATTTTGGTTAAACATCATAATGCACAGAAATATATTGAAATTGTAACTGTTCACAACATTCTGTAAATATACATTATTATTAACTTTTTTAATTGACTTTGAATTTAGTTGGTTTTCGATTCTCACCGCATAGGTTTAAAAATCATGGCCACTTCATTTTAACACATCTGTTGCGATTATTTAGGGTACATTTAGATCGAAGATAATTGACACAAATGCAAGAATAAGCAAAAATTAATATGAATAACAACACAGCGAGGCGACGA
This sequence comes from Drosophila niveifrons, assembly GCA_035046325.1. Classification (NCBI taxonomy): domain Eukaryota; kingdom Metazoa; phylum Arthropoda; class Insecta; order Diptera; family Drosophilidae; genus Drosophila; species Drosophila niveifrons. Next base: position 8,998,394 of record JAWNOC010000046.1, on the reverse strand, counting down.
CTCATCTTGCTGATTGCACCAAATGACTGAATACATTTTATGTCGATCGGAGCTTAGTATGCGCTTTTATTGAATAATATAATAAGAAGTATTGTCACCAGTTCTTTTGCAATCAACAAATCCATTGATAATGTTAAGTCCACTGACCTACAATAAATATAATCGCTAGTTAATAAATGGTGACCTGATTTTTGCAAATAATATAATATTTATAGTAATAGAAGAGCTCATTAAAAGTTTATTGAAAGTTTTAAGAGTAAATAGAAACTGAAACCCAAGTGGGTAGGAGAAGAAAGACAAACTCAAGAGTGTTGTTTACATATGACAGCAGGAATTTCATGTTGATGTCGAGAGACTGTCAGAGGCTGAAGGCCTGAAGTACTATCAGCAGTACTCGCATGCGAGTATAACTCTTTCGATTCTAATGCCATTCAATCGAAGCACTCCGCATCCCCCTCCCCGGTTCGGGGTGTGTGCCAACCCCGTTGAAGGCAAACAATTCGATGGCGGTAATCAATCTTCCTCCACTCTGTGCGAGCTGACAGCTCCGTGGTGTAGAGTCAAATTGCGATCTTTGTTTGTCCCGGTCCCAGTCTCGGTCTCGTTGTCGGTCCAACTCCCACTCAGCTGTAGCAGGGAATGGAAATGGGGTTGCCTGTTCCTGTTCCATTTATGCGTGTCAAAGGTTGCGTCGAAGGGCGACAGATTGAAGCGAGGCATCAGAGACAGAGGCAGGCGACACAAATGTTGTACTTGTCACGGTTGTTGCGGTAGTTGCATCTTTTGCTTTGACTTTTGCAACAATGTGTGTGTGTGTGTGGCAAGCACATATTTTGGGGCGCCCCAATCACACATGACTGAAATTCTCGATAAATATGTTCTCCAAATGAGTCAAATAATTTCTTTTTTTTCTTAATTTATTTCCCAAGTCATTAACCCTTTTAGATAAAACATAATTAACACACAGATTATTAGTTAGTATTAATGATTTAGCAATAATCTTACTTACATTAATCACAATAATTGAATGTTTTGTTTCAATTGTATTCGCGAATCATGCCCACACATCATATATCACTTTCTTAATATACGTGTAGTTAAAATCACATTAATTGATAGCTGACATTATTAAATATATACTAAAAAAAAAGTTATTTATGTTGATATTTGATTTCATTTTTTTCTCAAATCAAAAAACAAATGTGCATATAATATATAGAATAGAATAGAAGAGAATATTATTAAACTGAAATGAATATTTTAAGAGAAAATATATATAAGAGAATATATTTATTTTAGTAGTTCATACATGTCTGAATTCACAAAATTTTCTCATTCCTTACTCAATACATCTTCACGCAATTCGTTTGCTAACTTTTCTAATCAATATGTGTGGCGGCTTGAAGAAAGTTTGTCGATAATGAAATGCAATGCATTAATGTTATTGGAATAATAAAACTAATATGTAATACAGCAGCTGCTGATGAAATATTGTCCACAAAACAATCTGCGCCAAACACAAAACACACTCAGTGTATCAACTTGTAAATGTCCTTGTCCCGTGCATATGTGTGCTAGTAGTCTGTGTTGCTTGTTAGATGAGAAAAATTTCAATATGTCGAAATGACTTTATGATGTGATGACACCAATTTATCCAAGTTATTTGAAAGCAGACGACAGAGAAGAGGGAAAACTGACAAGAATAGAAATCAGCGATAGTGTTTTTTTAGATAATTAAAAATGTTTTCATTTCTTATTTTCTTTTTGTACTTTATTTTTATATGAATTTTTACCTAAATCTAAATATATAATATTTTTAATATATATTAAAAAAAAAACTTAAATTAAATTAACAACTATTTTATGCGTCTAATAAATGTTGTAGAAAATCAAAGTCAACGTCGTGAGTTTCAAACGAATCGTAAGAAGGGGAAGTCGATGATGATGTTGATGTGGATGTTGATGTAGATGAAGATGTGGTCAAGGAGTTACTCGAATCCCAGCCAAAATGTTCGTCTAATAGTGTATCGGGATTGACTGTTAAATTATCGATGTAATCATATGGCTGTTCATTCATTATTGCATTCCATGGATCTGTGTCCATATAATTGGGCTGCCATGTAAAATCTGGAACTGGATTTGACAGATGATTTTCAACACTTTGAGGATATTCAGAGAACTGTTGCTGTTGTTCTTGCTGCTGCTGTTGTTGAGGTTGTTCTTCCAATAGTGTTGCATCAAAGTACTGTTGTGGCAAATCGTAATTCGTGGGCACTTGTTCCGTGTTTACGTATTGCAAAAGTCGCTCCACAATTAATTCGTGATCAGTGAGAGGTTCTTCCTTCGGCAGTTCATGGGGTGTTGGAGTACTTTTGGCACGCACTATTAAGCCTTTGGGTTGGAGCTGTCGATGCGCATGTTTCTTGGACTTCATGCGACGATTCTGGAACCAAACCTTCACTTGTCTCTCTGTTAGCTCGAGTCGCTGAGCAATCTCGATTCTTCGGGTTCTGGCCAAATATTTATTCTCATTGAACTCTCGCTCCAATTCCAGCAGTTGATGACTCGAGAACGCAGTGCGAGGACGCTTACACTTGGCACCACCAAACTGATTGTTGTTGTTCGACTGTTGCGAGTCGCTTGAAGTTATTAGCTCTTCTAGACTATAGCCATTGTCTCCATTGCTGACTACCACGTAGGAGAAATTGATGTTCTCGTAATTGCTGCACATTTTGTTGAGTAATATTTTGGCTTCTGCACCGTGACACATTTGTTTTTTAACTAGATGCAAGTGCGTGCTGTCAGTTTACTTTTATACCTCGCAGGTAAACACATCCGCGAATCCGCCAAACTCTTTGTTACCTGTGCCACAGGCGACAGGTCAAGCGGCAGCCGACTGGCCAAGGATGCGACATCGACTACGTGTCGTCGCCTCTATTGGCCCGTGTCCAGGCGATGGCTGCTTCTGTCTCCGTCTAAGTCTAAGTTACAGTTACTGCCGTTTTTTCTCTGATTCTGTCTCCGAAGACTGTGCGACACACTTTAAATGTGTGGCGTGAGTCTTGATTGCCAAATGAGTGCCGACATGTAAGGCGAGTAGGGCTAATTATTATGAATGCACAATTTAATTGACTCTAGGCACACTTTACAAATATGGAAACTGCTCAAAAAGAACAGTTGAAAAGTCGAGTGCATAAACATAGAAATAATGCATGTATATTAAAATTGTAATCGTATATCTATTATAACTGTACTTCCTAATAGTATAGCGTCAACTATATCTGCAACCAATTCTTCCCCTATTTCCAAAGCATACCAACCCAACCCTCGCATCCTTTTACCTCTCCTAAAGCAGGTGTCAAATATTTTAAATCGTTCAGGTAAATAATGGTCGCAATCTCATCGCAGAAATGTGAACGAGAAATTCGTTGGTTTTTCCGCGGGTTTTCCAAAATCTCCGTGAATACTTTACCTTGAGCTACCTGCTTAGCTCGGTTCTGGCTCTACGAAATCCGCAACTTGGCCATAAAGCGATGCTTGGGTTAAACTTGATCTGCTGCAATAAAAATGAAGCTGATACCACGCTCTGGTGACGCCATGTTTGTTGCAAAGGTAAGGGACGAGGGGCTAAAGGAAAATATATTTCTCGCTGGCTTATGTGAACCGATCCCAAATCGGGGATTCAAATTCAAGTACAATATGCTCTGCTGATCACGTAAATGTTTACAATACTGAAAGTGGTGACGAAATTCTAGGCAATAATGAACAATGAAATAACAATTTTTTCATATTAAATGATAAAATATATAAATAAATATGGCTTAGTATATATTATTCGGCCAGTAATGGCGTTTAAGAAATTATATATAAGTCTTAGTTGAATTATTTTTGGGATTATTATATAGTTGTTCGAAGAAACACACGCAAATATTATAATTAGGAATTTTGCAGCTCCATTCGTCATATTTTATACTTTTAATACAAAATTGTAGTCATATTATTTAAAAAAGAAATATTTCTTTGTGCCGTTGTATAAAAATGTTTCTTTAACATCCACGCATATATTTAATATAGTTGTTCATACAAATATCATTGTCCCAAATTGTGAAACAAAAAAGACTAAGATCCTTATAAAATTCTATAAAAAAAAAATCAATCACACAAATTGAAGTATAAGAGAATTTTTCCAATTCAATTTTTGTTAATTTATGCTTCTTATACCGATAAGAAAACTAAAACTTTTCATTCAAAACATATAAAATAAAACAAAATAAATAAAATGGGCAATATTTGTTCCCATATTTTTATTTGTTAAGTATTACATTGATGACTGCTCAAGTGTAAGTTCTTTTTCATCGTGATCTGATTAAGGTATGCAGAAGCGCTGCCAGTTGGTTCATCAACTTATAGCAGTGACTGTTGAACAGCATACGTAAATGAAACAGAAGCGCATAGAAACGAAGCGATTGCCAATAAAAACAGAATGTGAAAAACTGTGGCAGCAAAAAGGGCAAAAACAATGCCACCAAGATTGACAACATGATGGTTAGACAAGAAGAGGCGCTCAAAACAAAAAGAAAGACGCGCAGCGCGCAAAACGAAATGGCAAAAATACGCAACACCGCAGCAGACGCAGAGAGACAACAAAAAAGAAATGAAACTCGTCGTTGTTGTCGCTGTCGCTGTCACTGTCGCTGTGCTGCTGCTCCAACGCGACAGCGGCGACGGAATGTGTAAATAACAAAAAAGCAAATAAATTCCGTCACAAGCAACACGTTTACAGTTCAGTCAAACCCAAAAGCGAAAAGAGTAAAAACAGCGCGACAGCGCAACAAAGCCGCAGAGCGACAAAAAGAAACAGACAAATGCTGCTTCGACCAATCACCGTTGCGGAGACTCTACACTCTCTACATGTGTGCGTGCGTGCATGTGTTTGTGTGCGCTCGCATTGTGTGTGTGTGTGTGTGAGCTGTGTGCGACTGGCAGAACTCCACCCCCGGCAAGCGGCGTATTGACTATCGCGCACACTCGAACATGCTCTCTACTGAACTTTGAGCACGCCGTGCTGATCCAATACGATAACAACACACAGCTGACAAAGGGCAACTAGAAACATGTGTGAAACATTACCTTAAATATAAAACTTATTTACTATTTGAAAATTAAGTAGAGCTGATGTAAGTTTTGGAAAACAATTTCGTGATATAATTTTATTTATTTATTTACGGCGTTGAAAATACTATTTACATATATGGAATATAATTTTTAAATTCATTAAAATTAGTATAAATATAAAGAATATCATTGGCGATCGCCACTACTTGTAGCGTGACATTTTAAATCGCTTGCGATAGTTGGGCTCACGAGCACGACGAAGCTTGCGCTCATCTCTCGCATGACAATTCACCCCAACGCTCTGTCGCTGCTTGTCATTGTGCTTTGCTCTACTCATACTTCTGCCCACACACATACATACTGCGGACAGTTTTGAACACGCCCCTTCGGCTTCGGTGGTGGTTGTGGCGCTCATCTTGAAAACATTTGTAAGACTGCGCTGCGTTGGCCACTCCTTGCGACAAGTGCGGACAAGATTCAGTGCGTTCGGTGCTATTGGATGAAATGGTTGCATGAGATTCGTGAACGCACGAAGCATCGTCGTTTTGCCCCAACAAAACAAACGGAGGGAGAGTTTTGCGAGAGTCTGACACTGTGAATTATAATAAACGAATAAATGCAATGCAAAACAATATATAATTTGCATTAATTATTTTGACAAAAGTGCAATAAATAAATAGTGTACAATATTTAGCTGAATTGTTAACAAAATAGCAGCGGCAAAGGCCACCATTGAGGCAACGAAAACGACAACGACAACGACATCGACAACAACAATGCAAACCGGTTCTGCGCACCGAAACGCGACGCGAAGTTGAACCTACGCCGCAGGCCAGAGAGAGACAGCTACAGTCACAACACTGTGGCGCGAATGTGTAGAAAAGTGTAACTTGTAACTACAAATTGCAGTGCAACTGTCTGTGTCAGTGTCCGTGACTTGTGTGCGAGTGTGTTTCTGTGTGTGTAACCATTGCAAGATCAGCTTCGGCTTCTTGTGACTCTTTGCCAGGCACAGACCAGACCAGAGCAGTCCAAACGAGACGAGACCCTTCCTTCTGCTCAACTCAATAACCAAACTCGTGCACAACTTGTCGTTTCGCATACGCACCGTTGTCCACCCGTGTATCTATCGTGTCGCGTTTTCTGTTTTGTGTTTTGACATTCGCGTCGCCATGGGTGCCAAGGTGTATACAACTACTACAACTATAACCAGCTGCTCTACATGATGATGGAACTCAAACTCGAACTCGCAGCTAAAGCTCAAGCTCGAACTGAAACTGGAACTGAAATTGTCCCGCTCGAGTGAACAACGGTCGCCATCAACAGCAGCAGCAACAGCAACATCGCTATCGCCATTGCCATTCTCGCTTCGCGTCGCGTTTGCCCGTGTCGATGACAAGTTTGTGCCTGCTTTGCGCCCTTATCTGACCCTGTTGGCAAAAACATCTCAAAGATACAACAACAACATAATAATACTGTGTAGCAGTAACTTAACTAAGTAGTCAATGTGCCGCAATTGCGACACGCTCAATAAATGTGTGACCAAGTGCTAAAAAACTGTGTAGAATGTAAAATGAAAACTGTATCGAGCCAACGCTACAAAGCGATCTATTGAAATGGTAAGTCGAAAGTATAAATAATCTTTAATATTTGCACATTTAGTATTAGAATAATATGGGAAAAAATGGATTTTCTTACTTAGGCACAAAACTTATTGAGTGATTAATTATTTTATAATATTTGTATATAAGATGCATAGACATATTTAAAGTAAAATCAATCAACAGATTTATAATAAAATTGTATATACAATTTTTCTATTAGCCCGTCGGAATATTTGTACTTTCTGTGACAGCAGCAGTAATTTAAAAAAAAAAGATATTTAATCTAATATTGGTGCAAATTTTGTATTTACTTGCTCATATTTTATTTATTTAATTTCTGCGCAAGAAAAGTGCTACAATAAATAATAATAGCTCAGAAAGCTATGCCAAATGTGGTAAAAAATGTTGACACTTATTTAAACGTGTGTTCGACAAAAACATAAGTTCAAAAAAGGAATAAAAAATTGAATAATTTTATTTTGTTAATTGTTAAACTAATCCTATTTAGCTCACATATGTATACGAATTGTTTCAAATTTCAGAAGTAATTCTCATCAGTTGGTTTTTAATTACCATGAATTTAATTTGTTTTATTCATCCATTCAATACTAACAAAAATTATTTTCAAATATGCCACCATTCAATACAAGTTGAAACAGAAAATTCAAATTGATTTTTACGGGTAGATTTCATATTTATATTCTAAGTTTTATATTCATGATTGAATTCTATATTAAAGTGCTTTATTTTGATCCATTTCAGGTGCATAATTGAATATTCAAATAACATAGAACTGTGAAAGTTAAATAGACAAAAAAAGATTATAAAACAAATATAGTGTTAACAATGCAAGAAGTGTGCAGCACATTGGACAGCACCCAAATGGGAGCCCAGATTAAATCGGAGTCGCCGCTGAATCCGCTGCAGGTGCAAACGGGCCAAACAGCGGTGGCAACTGCTGTGGTCGCCGGGCCGGGGCAACAGCCGCAGGGACCGCCGCCGGCGGTGATGCTTGTCAACAAAATGGCACCGAACTGTGATAAACGAGCGGCGGACACCGCCTACTGGATGGCCTCCGAGGGGGGTTTCATCAACTCTCAGCCCTCGATGGCCGAGTTCCTCAATCACTTGAGTCCTGAGAGCCCGAAAATTGGCACACCTGTTGGCGGTGGTGTCGGCGGTGTTGGTGTCGGTGGTGTCGGTGTTGGTGGCGGATATCCGGTTGGTGTTGGTGTGCCACAGACGCCGGATGGGATGGACTCGGTGCCCGAGTACCCGTGGATGAAGGAGAAGAAGACATCGCGCAAGAGCAGCAACAACAACAATCAGGGTAAGTGCACATCCCAAACTTATTGCCGCATTGATAATATAGTTGAGTACTTGCAACAACGGCAAAGATGAAAGCAAGCAACTGGCAAATGCAAAAGTCTCATTAATCAAGAAATCAGTGCAATTCAAACTGGCAACAAGCGGCGCCCAAGTTGGGTAATAATAATACGAATCGCATTTCCAGTTACCAGATTTCCAGTTTCCAATAAGCCTCCGAGAATATTCAGCTGTGGCCAATCTCATTTCATATCCCAGTGCAACAAGACTCGATCACACGCAACGCGTTTCTGCTTCTTTGGCTCTGGCTTCGGCTCCTTTGATGGACTGGGCAGCGCAACCTGGCCAAAGCCAAAGCCCAGACCCAGGCCCAAAAACAAAAACGAAAAAATAAAACCCGATCGACGGTGCGGCAAAGATCTGTTATTTGCGATCATTTGTAACAATTTTCGAGAGTGGTCGACGTCGATTCGTCAGTTGCGTTCGTCTGACTGATGAATTCAACTCAACTCGACTCTCGAGTGTTCTTCAAGAGTTTTGTTTCTCTTACTTTTTTATGTTCTTCGTTTTTTTTTTTGTACCCCAATGTGTCGATTTCATTTGTGCAGCGCAAAAGCCAGCCTGGACTCGAAGTCGAGCTCGGACTCGGAGTCGGGTTTGTGGCAACAACATTTTAAAATAAATGAGGTATCAAGGTTGTCTGGCTATACGTTTTCCTGTCCAGGTACGAGGCACAAGCGGTCCATTGCAGTCTGTCCAGGGCCACGCATATGTTGCCGTTGTCTACTCCTCCCTTCCCTTCCTCCCTCTCTCTTTGTAGCTCTCTCGGTCCTCTAAGCGATTGCAACCTGTTATTTAGGTTCATTTGTCAAAATATTTTTCCTGTCCCCTGCTTCGATAAAAGGGGCAGGAAAACAGCCCAAAGCTGAGAACGGGAATGGAAATGGGAATGGGTAAGCAACCGGCTGCAAGTTGCAACTTGCAGTTGCAGTTGCATTGCTGCTGCCCCAGGAAATTTACACCATATTCGCTGGTTTTGTGTACTGCATTTTAAGCAGCATTTTATCAACATTTGCCATTCCATTTCCATTCACTTGCACAAAATTTCAATTAATCACAACTGGACACAAGTGGAGCATTCCCCCAAAATGGTGAGCAACATTCATGCGGCACTCTTTGGCCTGTGGCAATTGCTGCAACGCACAACGGTGCATCGCATTAAATTTGACAAGCAAATCATTTTGATATATTTCAGAATATATTTAAAATAAATATTAAATTGTGCGACTGTTTCTACTACAACACGTTATATTCCTGTTAGGGAAAAGTATCTTTTCTTATAATATTTTCTGCAGCATAAAATATTCAGTTAAGCGAAAAGATTTTTTGATAGTATTGAGGTGATAGTAGTTGAAAAATTTAAAATGTTAATTTATATTTTGGAACTATCTTAAAAGAGAATTGATATAGAATTTCATTTCTTTTTTTTTAAATATATTTTATATAGTTTTGTAACTTGTTTCTATATAAATTTGAATATTTATCTTTAATATCAAAATTGCCTCGAAGTTTACTTATTTACTTTGTTCATCTACATATTCCTGATTGTGGTATGATAATTTCGAAACACTTTCAAACTGCTTAAGCCTTATCAAAGCTAAGTTTCCTGGAATATCTCTTCCGTAATTCCCACCACATTTATCTTTTCATTCTACCACTTGACCACTGGACTTAAACTAAATACAATGCCAATTAATTGCGACAACACCATCATCACGTTGACAAATGGCAGCCACTAATCCTGCAAATGTTCCAAGTGTAACCTGAAATCCAAACACGTGGCCTTTGTCGCATTTTGCAGGGAAGCAAACAAATACTCGATTGGGAAATTCCCCTGGCGAGATGTTGCAACTTCTTTTGTGGACAGTTTGGGGGCGTGCTTCAGATTTCTCTCTCTTTCTCTCTGTCTTTTCCCCAGTCCGTTGTCCGGATCCAAGTGAAAGTGAGCCAATAAATAGCGTGAAGCATTCCGTACAGAATCTGTTGAAGGGTCAATACATCTTTTCTCTGGCTCTCACACACACACACACACTCGACTGGGACTGTGGGACTTCATGCTGTGCGATATGGATTACAAATGATGTTGTAAATGTCTGGCAACTGGAACCGGAGAAGAACGTTGATATGGTACTCAACTCCTGTTGTTGTTGTTGTTCTGGCTGCTGATGCTTGTGTGTTGGTTTAACAGTTTAATTTGTTAATGTTGTCAAATTAATTCCCTGTCAGGTTGTAACCAAATTGAAGTGTTGTCAGCATCCAACAGAGTCAAAGATCGCTTAGCACAAATTTTGTTTGTTCAAGATTGTTATCGCAATGCTTGAAATGTATAGCAGATAATTCAATAATATGCCTAAAAATGTTCAAATTTTTAAATTTATAGAACACATTTTTATAGGGAAAATGAAAATGAATATAGCTGATATTCATCTAAATTTATGCAATAAAATCTTCCACATTTCCGTAAACATTTAAAGCAATAATTTCAGCGCAATTCAAAACCCACCGAAATTCCTTTAGCCTTTAATCGAGGACCTTGGCTTGTTGCGCTTACCGCAAATTGTTTGTTTCACATCCTGAATTTTAATGCGCTCACAATTCGAGTATGAGTTGAGTGTGGAATGTGTGTGTTATGGGTTGTTGTTTGTATCTCATTGGGTTCGCTGTTAGAGAGAAGAACGAGTCTACTCATGTGCACATTGAAATACAAATTGTTTTGTCAATTTGCGGCTGCTTTTCGCGCGCGCTCATTCACTCACATAATTGAAACAATAAAATTTCAACTTGAATAAAGTGTTAATTAGGCGTAAAGCTTCCACATGCTGTAATGAACTCCCAAGACAAAGTTATATTAGGAACCGTTTATGGCCCAGCAAGATGCGCAAAGATTTTGCCAAAGTATCTGCGGCAGATATGGCCAAAGTATCTCAGCCTGTTATGCAAAGCACTCGCTTCGGTTTTTAATCCCTGTGCGGCCATCAGTTAGCGAAACCAATAAAAAAAGAAAGAGAGAAAGCAGAAAGCAGAACGCGTCTATTGAAATGCAATCGAAATTCGTATCCACTGCTGCGCCATCTGTATAATCCACCCACCGACCATATGTTGCGCCAGTTCATCCAGTATCCCTGTATCCCCCTCTTTCGTACCCCTCACCCCTTGTCCTTGTCTGTTGCTGTTACTGATTGTGGTTCGGGGGCGTCGCTGGAATAAAAAATGCGTAGCGCACGACTCAAAACTTACCCCCTGCGGATTATGATTATAACAAACCATTTATCATAATATTTATGTTGATGTGTTGTACTTTTTCTCAATGAAGGTCCCAGTTTCTTTCCCCTCAGTCTCTGTCTCGATTTCGGTTTCGGTTTCGGTTTCTTGGTGTCTCGGTGTCGGCTTTCGTCGCATCCGTGCTTGTGCCTTTTATTAATTTTATTTATGATGAGTCATTTGCACATTTATAATTTTAACCTTTACAGTTGAATTCATTCAAAACAAACCTCGACCAAGTGCGAAATATATTCAATGGAGATCATCCATGGATAATAATAATACTCGTGCCATCAAGACATGTAAATACATATGTATTCTCGACTGATAAAGCTGAAATTCAAACAGATTTGTGGCTTATATTACGTATGTATGTTGTTGAATAAGGGGGTGAAATGTGAGAAGAATGAATACTTTTATGACTTTATCGACAAGGAAGTGATTTGATTTGCCACACAAGCCATGATGTTTGAGCAGTTCATGGGAACTATTTTAAATCGGAATATATATTTATTGACTTGCCATTGCAAATTTTGAATTAATATACTTATTTTACTATTCAAATAACATACATAAAAACAATACAAATAGAACACCAATAAAAACAGCCAGCTATCAAGTATACGACCCGTAATGCGACATTTTAAACCCACTTAAATTAAACGCAAAGCTAAACTTGAGAATGGACAAAGACATTAAATTAATTGACGGCCATCAAATAATTTTGGAGCACAAATTATGCGACAAACCGCAAAAGGTGCTCAACGCATATTTCCATTACATTAAAGTCAAGGCTCAGCTTGGACTCGGGAATACCCTGGCAGCGATTTGGAGGGAGAATGGTTGGGTTAGGCTGACTGGCTGGCTGGCTAGTGAAAAGGTCGCGCAATTAATTGTTACGACTTTATTATGGAGATAAGTGCACCGAGATACGAAGGCGTCTTGAGGCGTCTTGAAGGCAAACAAAGGGTTCTAATTGGCAGGCCGCAGGATATGGCCAAGCCAAGCAGACGTTAACGCCCAAGGCCTTTCCTTATCCCCCTCCTTCCGAAACGTGACTGTGAAAAAAATCTGTTACGATTAGTTAAGCTTGGGGAAAAGTGCGACAGCGGCTGCCAAAAGTAAAAAAAAACTCGTATTATTTTTTATTTACTTTTGCTCTCCCTTTAACTGTCCTTCTCCCTCCTCCCCTTTCCATTCTTGTGGCTAGCCTTTATCTGCAAACTGATTTGTCATTATTTTAAAGCGCATTTTTCTCTCTGAAAATTATGAAAAATTAATGCACGCTTGAGCTTTCTTAGCCATGGCCAAAAGAACATTTCGGGCAACTGACGCAATCTTTCTAATAAAAATTAAGTTGTGAGAAATTGCGCGGCTCAATTGATAATAATGTTTTAAATCGACCAAGCACAGTGGTATTAAACAAATATTTTACAAATTTTCAATATATTCATTTTCATTTTAAATTAAATAAGATTTTCTTTAAGTCAAACTTAATAAAGTAAATGTTATAATAAAATTATTTCGCTGAGATTAAGCATCTCCTAAATGGAACCTCTTAATACACGCACCGCATTCTAATTTCATTACGCGTGCATTTATTCTACCCACTGTGCTTCATTTAGCTTCCCAAGTGAATTAGGGAAAGAAACTTTGACTATAGAATTAAACTCACGGCCAGTATCGATTTAATTTTATTTCCACTCATTTAGCTAAAAGCTAAAAGAGAGGAGTAAACGGCATGAAAAAAAGGAAGAGAAAAAAACGAGGCGAAATGAAAATATTTGTCCACGATTAAATTTTAAAAAAGCATTTTATGAAATGACTGCAGTGACGTTGGCCTCGCCTTGGAAAATTTGAATACATTACGAGGTGGAGGCGGCACTCTGGATTGAGCTAAAGAGATGGTGGTGTTTGCGGTGGCTTTAGCGGTGGCGATGGCTGTGGCGATGGCGATGGCAGTGGTTGAATCGTCGCCCTCTGCAAATAAACTTCAACTACATGGGTTCTCCCCCCTTACTCTCTCTCCAATATCATGCCCGTACCCACTCCTTGACTTGCCATCAAGAAGCCCATTCCCCTTAGCTGGCCAGGATGAGGACGGCGACGAGGACGACGGCATGACAATGACACAAAAGCCGCGCACTTAATCGCCGCGGATCACATTCCGTAAAAAGCGCGACGATAAAATTTTTTACGCTCTATTCTTGTGTACTTAGTCAAATGGAAGGGACACCCCACGATGTGGTTTTGACCCACGCTGTCCACATTTGAATATATACATGAATCTATGTGTATATATCTCTGTCCACTTAAAGTAGAGCTCTAGCTCGCTTGTTGTTGTCGCATCATCGTAAAGAAGAAAATCAAATCCGAAATTATTTTCAATTTGTACGCGATTTACTTTTATGTCTTTTTCTCAGCCGCTAACTTAAGCATTGTTCCTGGTTCTCTTTCTCTCTCTCTCTCTCTTTCTCTCTCTCTCTGTCTCTCTATTTCTGTATTACACTCTCAGTTTAAACGATTTGTAAACATTTGAATTGGATTTTCGGTCATAAAAATTGCTTGTTAGCGGCATTGTTGAACGTTTATCAAAAGGACCTCAAAAGGAACGCCAAGTTCGAGCAAAGTTAATGGCATTACACCTACACTTACACTTACACAAGTACACCTATTTATTACCGCATATCAGAACGTTAATCGCATTAAATACACTCGATTGCATGCGAATCCAGTTTTCAGTTGCAATCCCACCTCAAAAATTGTTTGTGTATATTTCTTTCCTCTATTTAGTTTACAGTTTTGTTGTGTTCGCTCTAACTAACAACTGTAATAAGTTAATAAATTATCGGGTTTTACATAAAACGCCGCTTAGTTATCAATGAACCAGTGAACAACCATAATTATCTGAGAGGGGAATTACAGCGCTCTATTCTACAATTTACAATATAAGCGGTTTACGCCTCAAGACAAATGACTGCAAAAAATTGTCATAAATTACGTGTATCACATGTAGTTGTTGTTGTTGTTCTTGTTGTTGTTTCAGACACCGATTTAAGTTTTACTGAATTCTCAAAGTAACGCTCCGTTGCCTCGCAAATGCCTTAGTGGAGACACTCGAAACTAATTAGTTGAAAACTCGCACTTCTATCTCCTATCTGTCAAAGCCAGCGAAATCACAGGTGTGAATTTTTAATGCTATCAGAAACTCACAAACATGCAATGTCTGAGCGAGGTTCACACATGTCAGATAACTGAAAAACTATTGTCATATTTCCTACTCAACTCAAAAAGGGGAATGCTGTGTAAAGTTCTAGGAAGAGTTTAGGACAAGTGATAAAAGTCTATTGTTGAAGAGTATTTAACATAATGAGTAAATCTGCCAAAAGGGAAATTCAATTTAAAAGCTTTTTTGTAGTTAAAAAAAATGTTATAATTTTGAACAATTTGTTTAAATGTATTATTATATTTAAAAAAAAATATTTTCAAAATAGATTTCCAGAAAGAGCTGAAGACAAGAGTTAAAGTTCATTGTAGAAAAGTATTTAACATAATGAATAAATTTTGCCAAAAGAGAAATGAAATGCAAAGGCTTTTATATAGTTTAATGAAATTCCATGTTCACTTCATAATTTTGCTCGATCTATCTATAACATATATATAATATTATATTTTATAAATACATATATTATAAATATTTTTTGAGCGATTTTTCCTACCAAAGAAATTGAAAACACAATATTTGTCGCACTTTTGGTAATTTCTTACTTTTGAAAAGCCATTATATATTTCTTATGAAATATTATATCTAAAATGCATTAGTATAGTTAAAGAACTTCTATAACAATATTAAGATTTTTCAAAGTACAATCGTAAGAGTACCAAATAATCTTAATACGACTTTTAAATCGAAATTCACAATACTGGTAATATTTTCCTTATGAATTACCAATGAATATAGATCGCATAAAATGATTTCAGATACATTTGTATCTTCTTCCCATGGCTTTTTTGTTAAAATGCAATAATTTATTATCGAATTCATTTTCATTTGCTGTTTAAAGTGTGATAAATGTAGCCAAGCGGCGTTTAAAAGAGCGTGAAAAGTCAACGAGGATAACACAAGGATATGGGCTGAAACACATGCTCCTGCTTGCTGTCAGGACAAAGGTCGTGCTCTTGTGTGCCGTGTGCCCCGTGTGCGTATGTGCGTGTGTGTGTGTTTGTGTATGAATCTCTGATTTAAATAAAACTAATGTTTGTGTGAAATGGATTTTCTGTTTGTCATCGACTTTCGTTGTGTCTCTGCTTCAGAGGGTGTCTGTGTGTGTTTTTGTGTGTGTGGGTTTCCCCCTGATTTTATATTCAAGCTGCAAACCACAAAAAGGCTTCAAGGATTTTATATTCAAATGCAACACACACACAGATTTAAATTCACATACACACACACACACACACACAGCGCACGTGAATCGCAATCCGAAACTGAGATCCTTAAGGCTGCCGGCAACCCGTCGAGGACGCCTTCCGCCGAGTCATGCCATGCATCATATCGCCTTGGCTGCGGAACTTCGTGCAACTCTCTTGTCTCCGAAGGGTTGGAGGGGGGGACACGAAGCGTGTGGATGACACGTGATTCCGTTGGTCGTAAATTTTGCGGGGCACGAATTTTTAGTGCTTTGTAGTTTTAATTTGTGGCTTGTTGAAAATGTTAACAGAATTATTTATGCGATGAATGCGATGATAACAACAACAAAAATTATGATAGCCGAAAAGTTGCTTTTTTGCGACTCTCTCTCTCTCAACGCGTCAACGGATATTGCCACAAGGTATCCACGTTCCACCTGAGATAAGAATAAGTGTTTAAAAATCAACATTGAAGCAGCAGCAGCAGCCGCCGCCTGGAATTTTTGCAACCACCCAACAAACAACAAGAGCCAAAGAGCCAAAAGAGCAGGGCAACATTTTTTAATAGACCTTTTGCGGGGCGCAGCACGAAAATGTCACTCAGCCATTTCATTCATCTCCTTGTCGATTGGGGTGTCATCTCTGCATATGTGTTGGTGTGTGTGTATGTGTGTAAGAGTGTCATGGCATCATCCATCATTTTGGACTTGACCTTTTTTCGACTAAGCTTCCGTTTAGCAGGAGAATCTTTAATTTTCTACATTTATCTGCGCCTGGAATGAGGTGCGTACAAAACACAAGCTGTGGCACACACACACACACAAGCACACACACATGCTGTCGAGATACTTCTTTCATGCATCAAAGATACAGATACGAGTGTCTTGTGAGTTATTTTTGGGGGAACCGTTGACAGCCAAACGTCACGAGGCAGACAGAATGTCAGACAATAATACTTCTACTTATTTTCTCTACCCTACAAAAAATTGATGAGCAGCTTAGGTCAGCAACAACTTTAAGATGCTGTACAGGGTATCTGGTAGTTCACCCCTCGATAAAATGACCTTTTTACACACACACGAAATGTGCAGTGCAATGGCTCATTGTAAGAGTCGAGTTGGCGATGATTATATGGTTGTTGGTCCACCATGTCGGGGTTTCACTCTGGCAAACGTGTTAAAAATGAATTTGTCATCTGTTAACTGTAAACTGTGTGACATGTTTGCGAAAATCGCCAGACAGACAGCAGACGTCAGAGTGAGAGAGAGAGAGGGGGAGAGAAAGCAAAAATCACAGACATCAGCCAATACATCAAATGCTTTGCCATGGTCCAAGTCTGATTGATTTGCATTCGGGGAAATCTTATTTAAATTGACATTTTTATTCGAAGCGTTGCTGAGATTATTGGAATTATTATTTTTTTTTTTTTGTCACTGCAATAATTATGTCAGTCGAATTTATCGTTGTGATCGATGGCCCCAAAGACATAAAGAGCTAAGCGATTGTCATAGACTAATAATCTTTTTTAAGAGATTCGAGATGAAGGTTAATAGTAGAGATTGAACAATTAAAACTCCTTCAAAGCGCATAATTATTGATCAGCAATTACAGCATGCAATCATAATTATTCAGCATATGTACATAAATGTATTCTAATGCTGTGCAAATCAATTTCCAATACTTAATGATTTCCATGTGTTTGTGTGTGTTTTGCAGTAATTTTCAATATCCAATTGAAACCTTTGCCCCCCACCAGGAAAACAAATGTAATATTGTTTTGCATTTAAGTCATAAATATAAATATATTTGTGTATAATGATGGTGGGCATTAAATCAAGCGATTCATTGTGCATATATAAATAAATAACTAGCACAATAAAACAAGTCGAACACTCGAGTGTAATTACAACAATTCGATGGCCGCAGTTATTAATTGATATTCGTACATGGATAACAGATAAAAATGAAATAAGTGGGCCATTTATGAACCAACAAAACACCTCCAATATGCCACACCCCCCGTTTCCCCTCTCCTTTTCTCCCACGTGCTGTCTGGCAAAACACCTCCATGGTTACATGCTCCCATGCGCTGTGTAATTGGCAGCGTTTAGCTCCAATTTTTGAATGTCAATTGGCAGAGGCATGGCAAATGGAATTTGTAGGTGTCGCAGCTTGTGATGGGGCTGGAGTTGGGGTGGAGAATGGGGGATGGAGGATGGGGTTAAGTGTGGTCGCTGCCTGACCGTGTGATTGTTATAAACGCATCGTTCAGATCATTGCACAAATTGCTTTCGAATAATTGCGACGATTTTTTGGTAAATAGCGTGAAATTCATGTGCAATTAAAACAATATTTTTCCACGTGAGTGGCAATCATTTTTGCTATGCTCTTCAGGCACGTAATTATTGGAAAATATCAACAGCTAACAACTCAATTTCGAGATATCCTTTGTTTCAAATTTGATTATATAATGTAGATTGTGTTTAACTTTTTATATCAATAATGAATTTAGTATTTGAGTAACCAAAATCCTCCGTTCTTTGAAGAAATTTAAAATCTATTAATGGAGGTTGGTTCATTCATAGCATAATAAAATTGGACCTTAGATTAATGAAATTGACAAAATATTTCTTAATCCATTGAAAAAATATTTGCAATTAACAAGATATTTAAAAATCGATTAAAGGAGTTTTGTTCATTTATAGAATAATGAAATTGACAGAATTTAATTCCTTGAATATACATTTTTGAAATGCTATATTTTAAAATTATTATTTCTACAGGATATCTTTATATACTCGTTTTTTTTTTGGGAAAGCGCCCAACATCTGTTGCAGATTCGCTGATTTGTGCGTGAAATATTAATTTCGATTTTGCTGATTTTTAAATATGGCGATAAATGCATAAATTGCGCACTTCGAGCTATATTAAAGCTGAGCCTAAGGTTTTTTCAGCTTTTCCTGTTTAATTTCTGGCTGCAAGGACAATGTCTGTCAGCCACAGCAACAACAACAACAACATCAACAGAGCACAAGTGACTGCTGTGGTTAATGGCTTTTGAATGCAAATTCAATTTTATCGCACTGTTCACTTTTTAATAAGATTTCTTACCGTCTGCGGCTGTTGCTGAAACTGAAACCGAGACTGAGCCCAAAGCTTGAGAACAGTGGCTGCTGGCAAAAGGTGCACTGTGCTGGAAATGAAAATTAGTTGCAAGCGCAGCCCAAAAATAGAAAAAACCACAAAATAGAGAAAAGAAAATTCAAATACGCGGGGCCAAAGAGACACGCGACTGGCAACTGCGAAAAATGCGGCTTGTGGCGCCACAAGCAACACACACATACAACCTCCCCGCCTCGTTTGGCACCACAAGCTGTAGGCAGTGGTGGTGGTTCACACACACACACACATAGACGTCGATATTGCCACAGCACTTTTACCTTTCGTGCTTAGAGGGCACAACCTACAATCCAACAAATTGCGTTTTGTGCAAGAGTGGGTGGGAAAACTGTCAGAATGAATGAGTAGACTGGTCACACCTACTGTCAGTCAGCTGCGGGGCAACAACAACAACATCAACAACAACATCGACAACAACCACAGCAACAGCAATGGCAACAACGGTATCATTTTGAACTGACCAAGGCGTTGCCATTGCTCTGCGTCTGCGTTTGGCCCTGGCTTCGGCTTCGTCTCCGTCTCTTGACTCTCGTCTGGAGTGGAACCACTTGGAGTGGAGCTGCACCACACCAAGGCAACTTTAAAGTTCACTTACATTTATATTCTTACACATTGGTAGAGAATACTTCTTTTCTATTTTATTTTTCAATTAACCAAATGGGCTTCAAAAATGGTTTTCTTAACAATTGAACAGATTCAATTAAGATAACGTAGATAAATGGATTTATTCAACTGAAAACTAAAGAGAAAATAGCAGTCTTGGCTCATTAGAAATTATTCTTAACTATAGTTTTTAAATGGATTTATTTTACTATTTTCTTAACGAAAAAATATTATTGATGGGTTATTATGTATGATTCTTAACTATATTTTTATAATGGATTTATTCAACGTAAAAAGTAATAACATAGAAAGTATTTTAGATTGGCTCATTAGAAAGGATTCTTAACAATAATGTTACTATGGGTGAATTTAACTGAAAAGTCTTTATTATTGGGATATTTAATTATACTCTAGAAATTGATTTATTTAACAGATAACTTATAAATCTATCAAGCTTCAACTTAGCTTGTTAAGTATGAAATTAACTTAACTTAGCTCATTGAGAATGTTGCTTACTACATTTGTTAATCAAATTTGATTAACTTCAATTCTAAAGGAAAAATATAATTTAAATATATGAAGTATGTCTGATTACTATATCGTCTAAAGAAAAACAAGATCTTCTAGTTGATATGTTTTCTTTTTCATCTTTGCAAAAATTCTTCATATTTATTGCAATCATTTAACCCCTTGCATATTTTAAGCAAATCTTTAAGGGCTCTATAAATTCGCCAGTCATATTCCTGTGCGTCCAAACAGCTGCAATAATACATAAGCAGAAATATTCTCACATTTAATTATTATCTATCCGAAATAATTGCTAATCACGCAGCCACTGCTCATCTCTCTGAACAAGTATATCAATATCTATTCGCAGTTGTATTTATTTGACTGTGCACAAAACTTGGCTTCACTCCCATCAGCAAAAATTAACAGCCAGCCCAGACGCTATTATTTCCAACCGCATGATTTTATTTTCTCCTCTTGGCTCTTCAGATTACTCCTTTGATATTTCGGTTGGGCGCATCTCTCTCGGTTTTTTTTTTTGTGCAAATAATGTACTGCCAGACAAGACAGCTTCCTTGGGACATTCTTAAAGTTGAGTAGCTTGAGTCTTTATGCCACAATTTTTTGTTTTGCTATCGAACGATAGACAGCAAACTTCTCAATTACTTGGCTTGAAAGTTGTTTAATATGTTGCTGTTGTCTCCGGAAGCGGTTCAGTGCCATTTTCTTCTTGACCGCTCGTTACGTGCTGCATGTGTGTGTTCCCTTCATCAACTTTGGACTCTGTCTTTAGCTGGGAGTTATAGTTGGGTCAAAGTCTGGTCACATGCAGCATCAGCAGAGGCAACAACTTGAAACTTCCGCTAGCAACTACGAACTTTGGGGTTAATTATTTTCCACTTTTGAGCTCAATTCCATAATACTGCGAGTATAACTTGTTGGTAGTGAGCTTCAAACTTATTGGAAGTCTACGCAAACTTTCTTATAAGCTGGTTAATTTTACATACTTCCTAAGAAAAGTTGATGGAAAAATAATCTGCAGTTTATTAAGTTCTAAGTAAAATATTTAAACATAAACATAAACATATTTAAACATTTTTAAATACAACATTGAACCATTTAGTTAATGAAGTCTTTTTCTGTTTTATTTTTCAGGTGATAACTCCATAAGTAAGTACAGATTGCTACCATTCATTTGCTCGACATTGAAAACCACAACATATTTAATTGGCAACAATAAGTACAACAAATTGCATTCGTTTGAGATGAAAGACGAAAAACTCTCAATGGGTTTGGGAATAGACACAATTAGATTTTTGCTAGAAACTGAAATGACTGAAACCGCAAGATGATTAAATGTTATTATTCGAGCCGAAAAGTGTGCGAAGGTTATGTAAAGAGCCGCAAATGAAACAACGGCTGCCAATTTAAGACATTTCGTTTTTTTTTGTCTTTCTCTTGGCCATTTCTCAGCCTCTCGTTTTTCGGTTTCATTTTTTCTTTAGCTTCTTTTTGAATGAGCCAAAACAAGCTGCAAAGTTAAGATAAAGGCTTTGGGAAGTAAAATAATTCCAACATAATTATATGAATATCTTTGGGAACTACAGGGAACTCCTTTCTCTTTGTCGCGTTACTTAGAAATATACTTTAGTTAATTTGTACTATAGTATTTTTCGGATTCATATTCATATCAAAATTGGCTGCCATTTTGAATTGAAACTCGCACCGTCTAGACGGCGACCTCTCCCTGAAGTCAGGCCAAAACACGAAGAAAAAAAAACAACAGAAAAAAGTGAACCAATCAACCGTCAACCATTTTCGACCAATTCGACGGAAACGACGCTTTTTCATGTTCGTGACCAAAGTTTAAGAGTGCTCGGGGCCTGCATAAAAACAAATTTTACCTGAATTAAATTGAGTAACAAAAAAACACGAAAACTTCCATATATCTTGCACACACATACACACAAAAGGAATCACGCACACTCACGGTAGTACTTAAAGGTATGTAGGACTATACTATATAATATAGTTTCTTTGTATAGACTGTTTTTCATTGCTCGACTTATTTTTCTTGGCACTGTTGTACTTTGTTATACTCTACGATGAGCAATGTTCAAACTTGTTAGACTTAAATATAATGTTTAAAATACAAAATGAAATTTTAAAGTTTATAAAAAGTTTAGTGTAATAATAAAGAATGTTTTTTCAAAATATTCGAATTTTTCACTCAGAAGAAATGACCTTTAAGAAAGTTATATTAAAATGTGCATTTAAAGAGAGTTTATATAATTTTCAACTTTTAACGTTCAATTGAATCTATCCCTTTTGTTTAAGTTGTACATCGGCAAAATTATTTATAAGCTTTATAAAGAGCATTGCAAGCTCGACCTTTTGATAGGAAATTCGTTTCTTGCTCAATTCTCTTGACGTGTTGTTTCTGTTTCAGTTTTGTGTTTTTGTTGTTTGCATAGCGTAAAAAAAGGTACAAAGAGAGAACAAAACTCAAAGCGAAACACGCTACCAGTTTCATTTTTTTTTTCTTTTTCTGTTTCGTTCATATAAAGTTGGCCCCACTTGTAATATCATTTGTCGACGACGACGATGTCGATGTCGATGTCGATGACGATGTCGTTGTGTTGTGTGCATGTGTTGGTCACTTTGGTGGTGCCCGGACGCAGTGGTATTGGTAAAACGGTTGCGGAGGAAATAATTACATGATTGAGGCACTCACTCACACACACACACATACATATGAACATATTCATAGGCATACACACACACACAAGCACAACAAGAGCGGTCAACTTCTTGGTGGTGGTGGTGGTGGAGCTTGTTGTACTATGTAGTGATGGTGGCCGAGTCGTTGTCTGATCAACAGAACACGTTAGCCTGCTCAACTTGCACGCCAGCTTCAACTCCAACTCCAACTCCATCTCCAGCTTTTAGGCCCTTTGAGCATTGCATGTCAGCGTCGACTGTGTGTGTGTGTGTATCTCTATTAGTGTGTGTATGTTTGCAAACGCCGGCAATGGAATGAATGGCGGCTTTGTACTCGCATACAGAATTCTTGTTGTTTCGTTGTACTCGTTTTTTTATTCTTGTTGTTGTTGTTGTTGCTCTTTTTCTCTGTTTTCGTTGTTGTTTTTTTTCTTCTACTTTTTTTCGTTTGTTTGTAATTCATGCCAAAGCCGCAACAATGACGATGACGACGTTGACAACAACAGCAACAACAACAGCAACATCGTCGGCGACGTCGACGGCCCAGAGCAATTATTGTATCGCTTGCACAGCGTACTCAACGTTGACGCTGTAGTTTGGTTTAACTTGCCCCTTTTGTTGTTGCCCACTTCACCGAGCAGCCCTTAACCCACATGGCCATGCCTCCTGTCCTACACAAACAACCCGCTTGAGTGGACGTTGCTCTTATTGGCCAAGAGTGTCAGAATAAATGTCGTACAGCAGGAGTACTCTTATATTACATGATACATGCTACTGTGCGGCCTATTTACAAAAATGGCTTGACTGAATTGAAATATACATTCTTTACTAGTTACATACATATAATAGAAATAATTTTGCACTTTATTTTAAAAGTACCAAGAGTATCTCGCAGATTCGTCCTCAGCTTCATATTTGCTTCTCATAGCAAACCGAGAAGTAATTTGAATTTTGAAAACAAGATGCATATTAACTCGATGAAATTGTAATCGATTTGCTGATTATGAATTTATTCTTTTAACATTCTAGTCATTTTTTATATCACATTGCAACTCTTTATTTATTTCAAAAATCCACAAAGCTTTTTTAATTATTATGTCTTATTTTCTTACTCAGGCTGTTTACATTTAAATCTTGTAACATAAAAAAATAAAAACAATACAGTAGACATATAAAGAGATTGTATTTAACTTTCATCCTTTAACGTTCAATTCAATATACAGCCTTTATTTTAAATTGTTGTTTGATGTTTATAAGATGTACAAAGAGCATTTAAAACTCGACATATTAATTAATTATATATATCTTTAACTACACATTGGATTCTCTCTTTAAAATAATATTAGAATGAAACAACATTACAACAATTTCTAACACTAATGTTCATAGTCTACTTTAATCACTGCTGTCATCGTATTTCAAGCAGAATAATATTTAGTGCTAATCCCTTTAAGCACATTAAGGCATTAAAGCAGATTCCGAGAAAGGTGTTTGCTACTGTTCCTTCAGCTACAATTAGTCAGTTCTTAACTGTGGCTAATAGTTCGTAAATAGTTGGCCAATATTTACATTTGCCATGTGCGGTCTGTTATGGGTCGCATTATGAAAATGTTTGTCTTCAAACTGTTCGCCCCCGAAGATGTAACATTGTCTATTGACGTGTCGTCGTCCATGTTGCCTGCTGTGCAGAGACACTTGGCTGGCCGAGTCGTTGTCTCTCTGGCTGTCCGCCTGGCTGTCTGTCTGTCTATTGAGGCAGACGTCAGTCTGAGGGCTTTTTTTTCGAAAACGTTTTCATTACAATGAAAATGGTGCGTAGCCGCCGTCGTAGCTGCTGCTGCTGCTGCCGATCGGACAAATGTGTCAGAGCTGAAACGTCATGATTAATGATGGTGGCAAGCATGTGGGCCCGAAGGCCAAGCCGACGCCGACGCCGCCGCAGCCAGAGACAGAGACTGAGAGACAGAGAGTTGAAGTCGTAGTCGGAGTCAGGGAGTACGGAGCACGCCCTGGCAATGGCACTGGCTGCATTTAGAGGCCGAGACTCGGAGGCCTGAGACTGAAACAGCCTGGGGGTAGGGCAGTCCCCGGCCTGGCAACTGGGCCATGGGAAGGGACACAAGAATGGCACTGGGAACGTACTTGGGAATGGGTCTACTACATACAACTTGCCACTGGCCACATCAAGGTAAATTAGACAAGCACACACACACAATAGAAAAAAAAACAACACAAAATGTAAACACAAAACTGAAACACTTGGCGGAGCATTAGGCGAAATTAGAAATTAATCCTTGGCACCACTCGGTGAATTGTTGTGCCTTGGCCATGGCAACGAGACTCTTGCTCAAATATGTAGCAACATGGCGCGAAAGAGGGTGAATTGGTCAAAAAATTGGGAGTGGCTTACTGGACAATGAACATATGTTGATTCAAGTATCTGCCACAAAAGTATGGGAAATCAGTCTGTATTTAAATATATGCCACAAAAGCGTGTGAATCTTGGTTTTCAATTAGCCAATCGAATCTCGATGATACAAATATTGTTGGGTATACAATTTCCCAATATTATTAATTTGATTGACCTTTGGTTAATCTAATCAATATATTTAATTAGGGGAAAGACAATTCCTAATACAGCATATGTCGAGGTACATTTTGCTAATACAAATTAGTGTTGTAATTCTCTTAATACTGTTGTTATTATTTCATTCTAATAACGGATACAAATGCCTATTGTAATAAGATGAACATTTAGCCAAGTTAGCGACTCATATTCAATTGAATCGCAATTTAAAATCAAATTCTTGAGTTTCATTTAATTAAGGAGAATACAATCTCTATTTGAACATATATTAAAGTAAATGTTACTGCAGCAGATTTAACTTATTTTATTTTATTTAAATCATCATGAAATATTGATAATTTAAAGAGTTACTGTATAGGTTACAGGACATTATAAGTTTCCTTTAAGAGTCAGAGCAATCTCTTATTATTTGCAATATCGAATCAACTTTTTAAAGCAAGTTTACCCTTTTTAAATGATAGGAAATGCAAAACCTATTTCAATATATTCTGCTGGAATACTTTTTTCCAAAGCAAATTAGTTTTGGATGTACTTAAACATTCAAATTTATAAAGATTTTCTAATGAAGTGAATGTGAAGACTTTTAAGACGCTGTAAATTCCACCATCAATATCAATATCGAATCAATTTAAAGTCAAGTTTAAGCGTCTTGTTGATATTAAACTGGCACCTGCTGAGTGTAGTTCCCTTCAATTATTTACGCAATTTAACATAGATCATTTATTTATCTAACTCCGATTGTTAGGCAAATCTCTAGGCAGCTGTAACATTTCTGTCTGTCAATTTCATCAATGCCATTGATGCGGAAAGTAAAACAGAAAAAAAAAGGAAATTGTTATGGGCTCTGAATGTGGATGTTGCAGCAGCAACAGCAGCAGCAGAAAGATGCGCATTGCCTTAATTGAAACCGTTTAAATTGCAATTAATCACAACGAGTCGAGCCCTGAGTCGAGCTGCACAGTTGTTGCCGAGTGGCGCAACGAATTCCCACGTTGCCGGTGTGGGCGAGGCGCAAAGGGGATGAGAGGGGGATGAGAGGTGCCACAACTGACTTTGAATAGCTGTAGCTGAAGTTGAAGCTGCTTTTGCATTAAACTGCACAAAGAAGAAAGGAAGGGAAATGGGAGCTACTGTCACCACAATGACTAATTTTATCCTTTGGCTGCTTTTGTTTTAATTCCGAACAAATGAAGCAGATTCTGTCTGCCACACGGTAACTGTTTAATCGCTTTCGACATGCGGATTTAAGTTTTTTGTGCCGCCTGCAAAAGGTAGGCAAAACGTGAAATGGGAGGTGGGAGGAATGGGAGCTGTGATAAGTGAAAATATGGAGAACGACCCAACCCTCGCATAGCGGATATTACAAACAACCCACGACACAGCCTCAGTCTCAGTCACAGCCTCAGTCACAGCCACCCGATAACACACCATCGAAAAATGTAAAACCCAAACCCAGGAATCGCTCCGCCGGACGCACGCACAGGATGCGAGCTGCGGATGCGGGACAAGGGATGGGACTTGCTCTGGATCCGGGACAGAGACAGAGAGACAGGGATTCAGAGACTGAGCTGAGCCTATGCCCATGGCCTTCTTTTCTTCGCCGTTCACTTGGCTTTTTTTAAGTGGAAATAAATTAAAAATGGGAGGCATCTCTCTCTCTCTG
This sequence comes from Drosophila niveifrons, assembly GCA_035046325.1. Lineage (NCBI taxonomy): Eukaryota > Metazoa > Arthropoda > Insecta > Diptera > Drosophilidae > Drosophila > Drosophila niveifrons. The sequence goes on along the minus strand of JAWNOC010000046.1, from coordinate 8,971,360 downwards.
TCATGGTTAACTCGAAGCCGGTGGAGGGCGTCTACAACACGCGTCGCAGGCAACGACAACGTTGGCTTTGCCAGCGTTAGCTGTAGGTAAAACTTTTGGATAAAACAGTTGAACTTCAAAATGTGAATTTGATTAGGATATTTGCATAAAATTCTGTTTCTGCGCCAACCACTCACCGCTCAACCATGGAATAATACGGCCATAAAATACGGCACAAGCGGAGTCGGAACGTATGTTTTGTTGCCGGAAGCGGAAGTATATAAGTCAACCTAGATTTGGTACTGCTGCTTGCCCTGATACAAGGACAAATGGCCTTTCAGCCAGTATTTTATGTGCAAAGTTGTCGAAAGCAAGCACTTTAAGAATTTCAAGTGGCACAACTTGCTTGGGAAACTAGGCGAAACTAGGGAAAGTGATGTATGAAAAGGAATATTACAAACATTTTAAATAGACTTTAACAATCATCTATATTTTTAAACTATAAACGTTGAAAATAGTGTCTGCATATACAACACATTTTAAGTCTATATTCCAAAATGGTGAATAGTAAAATTATTCCCATGTTCAAATTCATTATTGATACCTTTTCTAATATCTGGAACTACTTTTTTTTAGATGATACCATTTACATTTAGTTAATCTTATGATGATCTAAATTCGGAATATTTATTTGCTATAATAAAGTTTGGATATAAAGTTTCTTACAACTTTTCTAGAATCAAGAATCTCTTAGGTTTTCATATATGTGGAATATACTTAATATTTATATGACATTTTCCAGAGCTTTAAGTATAGCTGTCAATCAGAATTAAATCAGTGTTTTAACTTTCAAAAACATTCTCAAGTATAAAGCTACACTTGCAGCTGTCAGATATTTGTAGCGATTTTCAAAAGGTCGTCAAACCTGAGCTCTAATAGTTTGAACATCAATGCCGTAAATTGACTTATTTTCCCCCGACACAAACAGCATAAATGATATATGGGCCGTATATGAAATGTGCAGCTCCAAATGGAGCTTAAACTATGAGACATTTAGCATATGTCGCCACCTGTGTGTAATGTACGATACACATGCACTTGACATGGCTGCCCAAGGAGCAAAATCTGAGACCAAATCCAAAACCCAAACCGAAACAACGTGAGTGGGTGACAGTTAAGGGACAGGGTGGGAAAATGGGAAATGGGAGCTCGGGAAAATGCAAAACTTTTTGCAAAAGGAGCGTCGCGTCGTGTCGCTTGCAGAGTTGCTTAGGTAAATCGTATGTGAAACATTTGGCAGGCAGCGATTTATTTAATGTCTCCGAGGGAGTCAGAGGCTAAAGCTGCATGTTCGAGTGATTTAGATGATTTATGTCTCAAGACGTACACTGCAGGGTTAATATTGGCCACAGCATAGCACAGCATAGAAGAGAAGAGCAACCACCAACTACCAACTACCGCAACATGTTTCGGGGACACATTTACGCACTGAATACATGAGATGAGTCTTAGCATGAATATGCATATGAATAGTATTCGCTGCTGCTCGCCTGTTGCCATAACTCAAATTTAAAGGCGGCGCCTGTGGCAAATTGGAGGCTCCATTCGTGTCGTCCATCTTCAGTTGCGCAGCTGCGCTTTTTACGCATGCGACTCGGGCGAAATTCAATTATCATAGTCCCGAGTGCGTAGCTTTAGCTGCATGCAACAACACGCATACGCCATGTTGCCATGTTTGGCGGGGTCGCAATTAAAGCAGCCGCAACGCAACTCGCTAATTAATTTGCATTTGCGGCAACGAGGCAAAGAGACAGCGAGTGTCTGGCCGTAAAACTTGTTGATTACCAAACACACGGGGCGAGTACAGTGAAGCAAAGCTTTAAGAGAAATGCAGTTCTTATTATACTTTAACTGCATTTCAATCCACAGTGCACTTTAATGAGGTTCAACTGTAGTTATCCAGCTAGCAATATGGGGCTTTGGCTTGTCAATTAGCCAATTTGTATACACTCCAGCAACAAAGTAAGCGGGCAATTTTATCGACTGTAGATTTATCACATTTTTAAATAGTTTCTGTCCGCGCCTGTGTAGAACCTGTAAATTGAATGGATCGCGCTGATAGCTTTATTGATGGTATATCGCACGGCACAATGTGCTCGTCGATTCCTCGATTCCAGACGTGTTTTACGACCGCGTCATAAACATGTTTAATATTCAATTGCACTGTGCGCACTGGGGAATGGCAATTTGTTGAGGTGAGGTGAGTCGAGTATTAAGCCACTATCAAGAGCACACAATTATGCATACAAAATATGCGGATGTCATTTGTGATGTCTGTTGCCATAATGGGCCATATATTATAGGTTTATTATTATATCTTACGTTATCATTATTACACTTATTTGTCAAGAATGATGCGAGACAAGCTTTCAGTGCTGGGGATTTTGTAAGATTCAATGAAAATGAATGAAAACATATAGGAATAAGTAATGCTAATATCAAGAATTTTATTAGAAATACACAATCGAAATATAAGAAAAGAAATTTTTGAAAAGGCATCAATGGATTGAAGATCATACATTTTGCAAAGATATTTAAGTTCATTATGGAATCTTAAATTCATTTTACTGAAAACACTCAAGTCCATTTATTTTCTTTTTTTAGATTTTGTTCGATAAAATTTCGTTTGTAGTGTGACAAATTTTTTTGCTGATATTTGAACTAGTATTCGCTATATGTGGAAAGTAAAGAATATAAAAAAGGATTGATGATTTCGCATTTTGTAAATATTTTTAAGTATTTTATATTATATAAAAAAAAGATTGAATATAAAAAAGTATTGAAGATTTCGCATTTTGTAAATATATTTGAGTACTTTATCTATTTAATAATAGGTGTTGATATTTATATAAGATTCTTCTGTAAAGCTCATGTAAACTGATCAAAGAAAAGTAAAGATTAAGGATCATGCATTTTTAAAGCAACTCTCATTTAGTACATTCTTTTTTATTTAAAGACCATCTAAACAGAACTAAAATCTAATACTTTCTGCACTTAATTACTATTACATTTATTTCCATTCCAATTCATAATTTGGCTTCCGTTTGAAACCCTGGCAATGCATGTAATTTAGTTTACATTTCACTTTTTTCTATATATACATATATATTCGATATGGTTGTTGCGAGTGTTTTTCATCTAATTAGAAGTTGTTGTGTTGTGTGCTGAGTTCTTTGGCCATTCTCAAGTCTGCAAAGGGGGCAGTGGCCACTGTTTGGCGTCGTCGTCTGCAGACTTTTCGCGTTTTCCTTTGGCGCAACGGAAGTGACTTTTGTTTTTTCTCTTTTTCCTCATACAACATGAATATTATGCCGCCGGTGTTGTTGTTGCTGTTGTTGTTGTTGGGCGTTCGTGTTTAAAATAAGCAAAACTTACGGGCGATAAAAATGCCGCTTTAAGTAAAGTAGAAGCAACAACAACAACAACACCAACAGCAAACTGATGGCGTATAAGAAATGACGAAACAGAGAACAGGGAAAAATTGCAGAATGTAAGTAGAAGCAGAAAGAGGAGGCAAAGCAACAAAAAGCAAAAAAGCAGCTTGAGCATGGCGTGTAAACGGTTTTTTCTCGCATTTCTCTGTCTTTCTCCCTGTCTCTCTTCAGCTGGACAGTTGGACAGCCGGCGTCGCTGGCTGGGTGGTCATGCACTGCCTCCCCTCCCCTCTGCCCACCTCTCTCTCTCTCTCTTCTGTTCACTCTGCTACCCTCTCTGACCGCCACCAGGTCGAGTGACGTTGCGTCTCTGCTGAGGGCTGAGACTCACTTGCGAGACAAATGGAAATGAAGCGTTTATGCTGCTTTATTGCCGCGATAAGGAAAAAAATGAGGCATTATTTCGTTGTTTCAAGCAAAGTTTACCCCACAGCCATTTCTCCTCCTCCTTCTCATAGCTGCTACCCGTCTTACAAACCACAATCTTATTTATATGTATTTTCATTTTGCGCCTGGGGCACGGAAACGCCGTGATGCCAACTGGACACAGGTTGAGCTTCATCCGTGGAATGCGGCAATTTCCTTTGCAGTCTCCGGGACAGTGGAAATATTTGCACTGGGGCATCTCTCTCTTTGAGCGGTGGCAATGAGTTGGCGTTTTCCTTTTTTTCTTTCTATTCTCCCCCAATAAGTCCTGTGGCTGCCACAAAATGATTGTGGCATTTTATTTCCAAAGCGCATGAATTACTTGCGTTTTAACAACTTATTTAATCGCAATCAAATCGAGCAGAAAACTAAATTTCATATCTTTCAAATAATAGCAGAGCAAACTGACCAAATGCCAAGTAATGCCGGACCTTGGCAGAAAATTTTAAAAAGATAAACGTGAAGTCACTTTTATTATATGTGGACGCAATTTAAACTTCCGCTATTTATTTTGCCGACAAATCTTGTCGAAATATGAAGGAAGACGTTCAGGTATGAAGAATATAAATTTACAACATTTAGTGGATATAAAAATTAGTAAAAATTGTTAGAAGAGTTGGGGTATCAAGCATAAATTCTTGGCAAGTAAATGTTTAATTCAGAAAAGCAAATAAGAAACTTCATTTGTCTGTGAATTGAATTCAATTAAACCTTTTAACTTTATTCTCTTATTTTGAATCAATTCATTTCCATTTTGCAACTGGTTTTTAATTCAAATCCTTTTTCTAAATTCTGAATACCAACGAAATAGAAACCATCAATTTCAAGTAGTCAAATGGTCGGCACAACTCTAATTAGAGGCCTATACATTGTAATTGACTACTGTCCGACTGTCATTCCGACAGTTTGTCCATCCGTCTGTCTGTTTTCTGAGGCATCTCTCCGTCACTCATCTATCATCGACTATAAAGCGTGAATATAAACAGTAGCCGATGCGATCAAACAGCTCGCAATTCGCTTCTATTCGCTTCAATCGGACTCGAAGCAAATGAAAATAAGTATATGGTACACGTTTCAGAGATTTTAGAGGTATTTGGAGAACTCTGTGTGTGTGTGTGTGTGTGTGTGTGGAGCCAATGCGATCAAGAGACGTCCATTGCCAACGCCAAAAACTGAAAAAGAAACGAAAAGTATTCAAAAGCCAAAGCCGCATCATCAATTATGCTCAACATTGCTCAATGGCAAGCTAGCAGCAGCAACAACAGCAACAACAACAGTAACAGTAACAATAACAATAACAGTAACAACAACAGCAACGAGAGCAACGACAACAACACAAAGCTGTCAGCGCACGTTGATCTGTCAAATGCGGCAACCGAAACTGAAACCGTAGCCAAAAAAAAAGCGGCAGCCACAGCAGCATCCGCAGCAATGTGGCACCCGCCTTAGAGAGTCTCCACTTGGCGATGCGACGACGCTTTTGTTGCATTTTCAAACAAAATATTGATTAATCATGGCAGTCGGCCATTGCTGCTGCTTCTGCTGCTGCTGTTGTCATTCGTTCATTCATTCATTCATATGTATTCACTCGAACCATACTCGAAACGATCTTAAGCTGATTTCTGGCCTTGTGAGCTGTGAGTCTTTTTGTCTGCGATCTGCTGTAGAAGAAGCTTACACAATGCGAGCTGGTCATATTTCATGGCTCTGCTCGCTTTTCTATGATCCGGCGGCACTTTTTGTCCCCACCATCGCCATTGTTGACTTTTGTCTCTTGCGAAATTTGCCGCTTTCCATGGCATTTTTTTGGCCACGCTTTAAAGCATTGTTTGCGCTGTTAAGTTCAGGTCGAGGAACTTCCACTTGAAACTAAAGACAGGTACTATGAAGAATGTAATCGCATTTATTGTCCAGCGTGTCATTTTGGTGGCCATTTTTATTGAAATCGGAATTGAAAATCGAATTCAGTGGAAAGTTTTAAATTGGCATTAATATCGCATTGACGTTATGGGGATTTAATTTTCCATTTTTAATTCGCTTTCAATCTGGCAAACATGCTAAGCATAAAGCGTAATCCAGTTCCACCCTCCATGCAAAACAAAAAATAAAAAGGGAAATGTAAATTTTTTTCCTTCATATTTTTCCTTTCTTTTTTCTCTTGTTGTTGTTGTAGCTGTTGTTGTTGTGTGCTCATGAGAGCGCTGGAAAAAGTTTCCCTCGCTGATTTTGATTGACAGCTCTTAGCAGCATCCCTGATGGATTTCATATTTGAGCCATGGCTGAGGCACTGCGACAGGCCAAAATGACAGACCGGAGATGCGAGATGCGAGAAGAGAGTTGGTGAACTGTATGGAACTTGGTACTGGGAACTGGGAACTGAGAGACCAGAGACCAGGGGCTTAGGCGCTGCATAAAAGTTTTGCCAAACAGCTTTCATATTTCCCTGACAGACGAGACGTTTCTTTCTTTTTTTCTCTCCATCTTTGCTGCTGTTGTTGTTGTTGTTAGACACATGCGCATCTGTATAAGAAATATATGAAAATATATTATATATAATGTAACAACGATACATAGTTGTGCGGCAGCCATGTTAAAAGTTTTTCAATTTGAGCCGCTTTAAAGTATTTGAACTTGATTCAATGTGGCCTCGTGGGAGTCTCCACTCCAAAAAAAAAATGTTCGATTTCACAGCGAATCGAGTCGAAATGCGGGAAAAGTTTGTTTCTTTTTCGAAATCATAAAAAGAAATCAAAATTGTGACCACATTTGAATTCGTTGCAGATTGGCTGATGTGTTTCTTTTACACCCATAAGCTGCCTAATGGCTTTTTAATATTTTCGCTTCAAACAAAATATTTTTGGGGTTTTTTTTTTAATAAAAATTTAACACTTTTGTTGCAAACCAAAATTCTGTTTTAAAGAAGCAAGATGCACAAATATTAAAGCAATTTATAATTGATCAAAGGGCAAAGCAATTATATATTTTAAGATAAATATTTCTCTAATTTAATTTTAAATCTACTTTTAACCATTCATAGTTTATATTTTAAGTATACAAATATTTTAAATTTACTCTCATTAAAGATTTTAGTAACATAATTGATTTCAAATACTGTCCAGAAGCTCACAAGTATTCTCTTTGATCATTTATAAATTAGAATATTCTTTTTGATAGCATTCACAGCAATGTCTAGTCGCTTTTCCTTTTGATTATGCAATTTTAACAATGACATTTCGGAAAAGTGAACATTAATCAACAATTTTCACACCTACATACAACAAAAGAAGAACCGAGAGAGAAGAGCGAGGGGTGCTTCCTATTTCTACTCTTAGACCGCAGTTCAAACTAAGTGCACATAGTTTTGTTATCATTGTTGTTATTATTATTATTGTTGTTGTTTGTGTTTTGTTGTGACTGCTCTGTAAATGTTCTGTTTGTTGACATTTGCTGGTCATGAAAAGTCATTAAATATATTTCTCTAATTTATCTTGCAAACTGGCAGCTCGGTAAAAGCATTCAAGTAAAACTTCGAATAGAAGTGAAGAGAAATTTCTTCCCTCTGGAAATGGGAAACAAGGACGAGATGCTTTCTTCAACCCTTTTTCGATGGGGTGCTAATTAAAACTAATCCACAGCAAATGCTTGTTGTACACTTTTCGCATGAATGTCAATCAAGCCCACAATTAAATGATTGAAGACGTTCAGTTGGGCTGAATTCAAGATACTTGGCAGCTATTCAGCGAGACTCTTGGCACAATAAAGCAACAAGCTTTAAGCCAAGTTCGATGATGAGAATGTGACTCCAGTTTAAAATGCGACTTTTTGTTCAAGTTTGCTGTGGATGCATATCAAATAGATACAGATACAAAATATTTTCATGAGAAATTGACTTTTTCTACGGTTACATCGTCGTCATCGCCTTCTTTTCCGTCTACGTTTACGTCTCGGTCGTTGTCTTCCTTTGGCTGGAATGATTAATGATGCAGCTATGCGCATTCGTACATTTGTCGGCCCACACCAGCTTCAGCTCCAGCTCCAGCTCCATTCGTATTTGTATCTGTATCTGTGTCTCTTTTTTTGTCTGTCGTCAGTTAGAGCATTTTTACTGCATTTCGAACGCAAACGCAACGCATCGCAGAGCAGCTGAAGCTGAAACTGAAGCTGAAACTCAAGTTGAGAAGCCGAGCATGTAAGCTGCAACATCCGTCCTTGCCACTTGCCGCTTGCCACATTTCGACTGTCTCTTTTGATTGAATTTGTCATGGCACTTGCTGTGCTCAGCTCTTCTCCCTCCCCTCTTTCCGCTTTCCTCTTTAAGCGTGTTTTGGGTTTGGCCTTTTAAAGTTTTGCCAGCTCGTTGGCAACCGCAAACGCAGCCATAATTCAAGCCACAGCACTCGTGCCTCTTGCGCCACATCTTGCCACCTTTTTCTAGTCCCCCAAAAATTTACAAGATAAATTGAGGTCATTTTTTGCCAGTGTCCACCTTTGGTCATCTCTTGTTTGCTCTTCCACTGCACTGGAGTGGCGTTCAAAGGTCCTGCCACAAATTGTGTGTCCACCTTGTTGACCGCTGTCCCATTCGTGTGTCCACAAATGTCCTTAATGTCCTTATCCTTATGGACTAACACATGTAAGTGGTTAAGCACCAAGCACACCCAACATACTTGCCTAAGTGAACAGCGCCAGGGAAAATAACAAAAGGGATGCGACTTCTGAGGCAGGGGAAGCGAGCATGATTTAAATGCCGCAACAGCACTGTCAACAATTGACAGTAGTTTAAGTATTACGCACATTCTGTTTATTTAAATTTACATAGTTTATTAAACCACAAAAGTAATAATAAATGTGGTACCTAATATGAAAAGCAAAGCAATGCGGTATGATATAATTTCTAATAGGTTTATCTTGAAAACTTGTTTGTTGAGGTAAATTATATTTATATAGATATAGATAAATAATAAAATCACTGACTATATTATAGATATACTAGTATATAGATATGGATAAATATTATAGTCACCGACTATATTAGCAATAGATAAATTAGTAGATAGAAAATTAGGGACTAACTTAAAAATATGCCAAGTATTTTTATATTTTTTTATACCCGCCACTCGACGGTAGAATATTGTGTACTTCATGATATATTTAGAATGTAATGGTATTTAGTTATATCAAAAGTAACTTTTAATATTACATTTTAACGATATCATTGCACTATTTGGACCTTATTAGTCAAGCCCTCTCGATTGCAGCTCTTTTCACATGTTTAAATTTAATTTTAAATTAATAATTCGTAGAGTACATGTTATATTGAAAATACCAAACCCATTTGGTAAAGTGAGTTCATTTATGTTGTTATATTTCTAACTTCGAGCTCGCAAATGCCACATAAATTTTAATTTCTTGTTTCGAAGTTACTTCCTCTTTTCTCGCAGTGTAGAGATTTTTTTTAATAAGCAACGAGCAACTTACAAGTCGTTGTGCTACCTTGGAAACAGTTTCCGCTTTAGGCGCTTGGAATGGGAAAACATTTTGCAATTGTTGCAAAATTTACGCTCATTTTAATTTGAGTCGAGCGTCTAGAGGAAGATGGGGCAAGGTTGCAGGGGGCAGCAGCTGCAGATGCGTTAAGTGTGGCCATGGCTAGCAATTTTTTTTTGTGTTTGCCTAACCAAAAATACAGACATAAATTTGCGCATAGTCGAGTGCAGCAGGCAAAGAGGGTGGAGGGAGAGGAGTTGGTTATTGTAGTGCAAGAGGAAAAAGGTCAGGCTGGAGACTGGAAAGTGGAAAGAGGAGACTGGAAACAGGAAGGGGGGAGGGCAACGAGTGCGTTTAAGTGTTAACATGTAAATTATGCTGTTGGACGCTGTTAATAAGTGTATTTTCAAGTGCTGTAAATCATGTGGAGCACTTCCTGACCAGGCGCCAACCACAACTCGACAGCTGCCAGAGCGAGCGAGTCTTCAATAATTTAATAGCTGAGCTGCACAAATCTTCATCACTTGGCCTCGTTGCGAGCACAAAGTTCGAGTATCCTTTCGTAGTTTTACTGATAAGTTTCGTTACGTTTTGACTTTTCCGGCATTTCATCCATGTTGATGACATTTCCAATGTGCACAGCAATTCCCCCTCTCCCGCTCACTTGGCTGCCACAATGACTGGCAAAATTCATTTTGTAATTTTCAGCCACCTTGCAATGCTGCTGGCCAAGCCAACCAACCAGCTGTCGTCCTCCTTTGCTGCTGAGGGGATTTCATTTTGACCAGGCTGCAGAAATTGCACTCAACTTTGCTTTCATTTTTGGGTTGAATCTTGCACAGTGATGTTCCTTCTTTCCCCCCCTTCCCTTGTCTGCTACTGATTTTGCTACTATTCCTATACTCTTCTCTCTCTCTCTGTGCTTCCTTCTCGCTCTGTGTGTGTGTGTGTGTGTGTTTCGGTTCGGTTTAGAAAATTATCTTTCTGCTCGTCGTCGCCAAAAAGGAAATCATATTTTCTGCTTTTGTGCACTTTACTTTTCAGTTTCGGTTGCTGGCGGCTGCTTTGTCCCCTCTTCCCCCTCTCGACATCCCCTTGTAGCAAGCAGCAGTGCTTGCCACTTGCTCGTAAACAGTTTGGTTGCAACTTTTGTGCGAAATTTATGCTTTTCGTACCGTTCTCTTCTCATATCTAGTCTGGGGGGCACTTTTCGCAAGTACTCCACACTCGTATGACTTGCTGCCATCTCCTCCTGCTTCAACCTTCAACCTTCTACCGGTTCGATTCAGTTTCACCGGTCTCCCATTCATTCCGTTTCAGCCCCCCTCCGCCTGCTCTACTCAGGGAAATGGCTTGCTCTTTCCCTGTGTATGTGTGTGTGTCCCAACCAGGTGGTGTTTATGGCATCCGCTTTGCGAGTATTGATGAAGGAACTCGCATCTGTAATTCAATCAGTGTCTATGTCTGGCTGCCATTTGCTGGGTATTGAGATTCAGCCACGTTTACGCAGCTCGTTCAACTGGAAATTTGTGCAAATATTTCGCCCTTCTTTTTTTCGACATCAATGCAAATAAGTTGCGCCAAAAATGTCGAAAAATATATTATATTATATGATATGCGCGCAATTTTTACCTTCTTTAACATTTTTAGCAAGTGGCATTTATTTAATAGTTGCATAACTGAACTTTGACATCCGCTGTGCATTACTTAGATTACACAATAAGTGTGGTAATAAGAGAGCACTGATAAATCAAATGATTTATTAGCTTTGGTCCTGAAATTCATTGCACCAATTTTGATGAAACATGAAGAAAATTGTTAATAATATGAGTTTTTGGCCATGAGAAGGTAAATGAGTAGCTGATATCAGTTTCAACAAACTTCTTTCATAAGTGAAGTAAATGCATATTATATTAAATTCTTTAAGAAGCAATGTGCAATTTTCGTGCTTTATCAAATATTTTTTGTAACTTTGCATATTTGAACTCGATACTAACAAAAGTAAAAGCAATGCTAACCTCAACATAAATAACATCAAGTATACGCCTACGAGTTAGCCTCCAAAAACTGTTACAGGTGTTATTAATTTACTGAAAAAGGAATTAATAAAAAGATTTCAAACAAAATAAACTATATATTTGTAATTGCATTCTTGATTTATGCCAGACATTATTAATTTCAAATTTATTAGTTGTATCCAAAAGTGTAAATAAAATATAACATTTAAATGTTTATTTTGTGAAGCAGTTTTAAAAAAATCATTGAGAACTAAGCTCTCGCCTCGTTTGCTTATCGAGAGCACAACTGTCGTTAGTTTGTGTGTTGCATAATCTTCTCTAGAGTCGAGTCGAGTATTCAAATGAAGTTGCCCAAATGAGATGGCAGAAGAAGCACAAGTCGAAGTGGAAGTCGAGATGGAAGTCGAAGATGAGGCAGAGAAACAGTAGCCGAACTACTTGAAGTGTCGTGTTGCCTCACGCGGGGCACTCAGATTGATTGATTAGATTTTTCGTTGTTAATTACTTAACGCTTGGGATTGGAAGCTGTGCGTCTTTTGTAGAAACTTGATGCGAGAGAGATGCGTACGCATTACGCGTTACCCATATTCGGTGGCACCAACAACACCAACAGCAGCATCAGCATCAGCTGCAACATTGTATAGGTGTAAGTAGCAGAAGTTGCTCCTTGACTCAGCGAAGCGCTGAATTAGTTATGGCCGGTGACGAGCTGATGGATTGATTACACTCACAGCAAACAACAGTTTGGATGTTGGTTGTTGTGTGGTTGCAGTTGCAGTTGCATCACTTGTACAATGCCTCAAGTTGTCGCAATGCATCAGCATGTCAGGGCATTGATTCCGCCTCAGGAGGCAACAGTCTCCATCACCGACTCCGTCACCGACTCAAGCCTCAAGCGAATGCAATTTGTCAGCACTCAGAGATATATAAGGAGAGGCAGAGAAGATGCGGCAAGGCACGCCTGCGAGTGCTCCGCCATGTTCAAATTCACATTCACTCCAGAGACTCAAACAAGAAATGCAATTTTCAATTGCAGCTGAATTCGTTCCAGAAAATGGCCTGCCCCGACGTCTGCGCACCGCGTACACAAACACGCAGCTGCTCGAGCTGGAGAAGGAATTCCATTTCAATAAATATTTATGCCGCCCAAGAAGAATTGAAATTGCAGCCAGCTTGGATCTAACCGAGCGACAGGTGAGTGCAACTTTGTTTTCCGCTTTACCCTCCCCCTCTTTTGAATTTATTTATTTAGCTCCTCTGACTAAGGTGCAACCGTTTTCATTATTTCTGACAAATTGCACCAAGCCAAGGTTGACAGTGGCTCTCTTTCTCTGAGGGAGTCTTCAAGCTGCCCATCTTTGTTGCTATTTCCCTTGCTGTTAATTGTTCGCCTTCACACCTTTATTTTTATTATTTGCCACCTTTGCAGGTTAAAGTCTGGTTCCAGAATCGTCGCATGAAGCACAAACGACAAACGCTCTCCAAGACAGACGACGAAGACAACAAGGACAGCCTCAAAGGTGACGATGATCAATCCGACAGCAGTAAGTGAAGAAAGCTTATTTCCAAATTTTATATTCATATCTGAACTAGAGCTGAAATTGATTAGAATAGAGTTAATCGATAATCAAATTATAAATTGCTTTTCTTGTGTCTTTAAACTAAACACCTAAAGTCAATTCGAATTAAAAATGAGATTAAATTCAAGAGCAATTGATTTGTTTGCATTTCATCTATATCAAGTTCTTAACTAGAGCTTAAGTTACTAAAACCAATAAAACAAATATGTCGAGCACTTAAGACAACTGAGGACAAAAATTGAAAATACAAAAATAAGTTAATATCTTAAATCAATTCAATTTTTGAATGATTGTTCTAACGATTTTTTGTAATTTGACATTTTAGATTAAAGAAACGTTTATTCATCGTTGCAAAGATCTAAAAATAGATTAAATTAAATTTGCGAATGCTTTTAACTGAAGCACTCTTGCTCTTTCATTTTGTTAACAAATCCTATCGTTAATGTTTGGCCTAAGCAGATGTCTTTGGGATTTGGGTCACTTTAAAGCACCACAAGACCGAAGAAGCATAACAAATTGTGCACAGAAAACGGATGATGGCAACGATGGCTTAAAAGAACCACCAAGAAAAGAGCAAGATGAGCAAGTTTGGTCTTAGCGGGTCACTTTTACTTTTGTCGAGGCTTTTACGCAGAAGAGTAGAATTTGCTGTAGCTTATCAATCATTGTCAGCCGGAGGAGGGCTCAACTTTTGCATTTCGCCGAGAGAGTCGCTTAGTGCTCTGTTCTGTTCTCCTCACGCGACCAAATCGAAAAACCTAACCCCTTTCGTGTCTAGAGTATCTTCAGCTTTAGTTCACCTTTTTTTTTCTTTTCGATTTTTGTTGTTGTATGTTGTTCTTTATATAAAAACAAATCATCAATTTTCGCACGCGTATTGACTGATTTACTTTGTTTCCCGTGAAACGCAGACTCGAATTCGAAGAAATCGTGTCAAGGTTGCGAGCTGCCCTCCGATGATATACCCGACTCCACGTCCAATTCCCGAGGACACAACAACAACACGCCCAGCGCCACCAACAATAATCCCAGTGCAGGAAGTTGTGAGTATACCAAGCGAATAATTTCAATCGCCATTCCCATTTACTTGAACTCTTTGCTCGCACTAGTGACTCCGAATTCATCGCTGGAAACGGGCATTTCGTCCAATTTGCTGGGCAGCACCACCGTATCCGCCTCGAATGTCATCAGCGCCGACTCCAGCGTTGCGTCCAGCGTCAGCCTGGACGAGGACATCGACGAGAGTCCCATCAAGGTCAAGAAAAAGGACGACAGTCACAATCAGGTACATTTAGCAACCCCCTTTCCCTTCAACCTTACCCGAAACATTACCATTAATGTGTGCACATAATTGGAATTGCAGGTTATTAAAAAGGAGGCCGTGTCCACCTCGTCGAAGGCCTCGCCGTTTGGCTATGATGCGGGCCCCAGTTTGGTGAATTTCCGCCGCGACTCTGATGCCGTGGCCCCGAATCCGCCCGCGTCGAAGGCTGTTGGCAAGAAGCGATATCAGAACGCCAATGCCAATGTGATTGCCATTGCCTCCCCGCTGAATGAGAGCAACAGTGCCGCTGGTCCGGCTGGTTATTTTCCTGGTCCCGGGTATTATGCTAATCCGAATGCAAATCCGAATCCAAAGGCATTGCAGCCGCCGCAGCAAATGCCGCAAGACTATTACGGCAAATATGACATTGAATTTGCCGCCTCGCCGCATCACATCCCGCACAAGCAGCAGCAACAACAACAGCAGCAGCAGCAACAGCAACAACAGCAGCAGCAGCAGCAACAGCCGCTTCACGGCGAATATCTAAGTCCGAAACCCAACACCAATGCTGCCAACACCAACGCTTTCCACCCGAATAGTCAACAACAGCAACAACACCAGCATGAGCAGCAGTTCTATTACAACTACAACGACACCAACGGTGGCAGCGCGTACATGAACCATCAACAACACCAACAACAGCATCATCCCGTTGGTGACTTTGAAGCGCCACCTATCAACGGGCCCGGCAACTTCTATGATCCGAAGACACAAACCGGTGGTGCTTATTACGACAACATGAATTTCCAACACCAACACCAGTCGGTTGTGTTTCAACAACAACAGCAGCAGCATCATCAACAACAGCAGACGGCCCTAAATCACCAACAGTAAGTTCCAACTGGTAATGTGGCGCCATCTATGTGTGAAGTTTTGAATTAAAAGCGATTAACGCAACCACGCTTCTTAGATAACGAAAACGTTTGAAGCTCAACTAAACGAAATGGCGCTAGACTCTGTAAATTCAAATTAGCAAGGAAAACAATTATTTACATTGATTTTTTCTTAACAGACACTTGCACCACATTGGCGCTGGGGAGACGTACAGCGCACTGGGTCTGCAAATGGAGAACTGTGATGGCTACAACAACTTCGGCGGTGGCTACTACGAGGCAGGGCCGGGTCAACAACAGCCGCCAGTGCCGCCCACACACACCCATCCCCATCATCCACATCATCATATGCAGGCGCAGGGCCATCCCCATCTGCATGGACACCACAATGCGGTACCCGCAGCTGCTGTTCAAGTGGTGGGTGCACCGCCAAATTCCACTCCACATGTTCACATAGCCAACGCCAATGCAAATGCCAATTTCGTGCTAAATGGAGCACCTGGTGGACAGCTACAGGCATTTGCCAACACTGGCGGCTCAACGGCTGCCATCAGCGGGTTGGAGAACTCGAATAGCTCATCGGACTTTAATTTCCTGAGCAATCTGGCTAATGACTTTGCCCCCGAGTATTATCAGCTTAGTTAGTTCTGGTAGACGAACGATGTAGGGCAATAGAATATTTGAGTATTGAGTATAGTGTGTAAATAAACTGCAATGTCATTGATGTAGTTGATTTGTATGTCCTTAAATTCAACTGTCATTTGCAAGCACTTTGTCGTCGCACATATCTGTAAATAAGTTAATGCGTCTGTCCTAATATGTGTATGTAGATATGTAGGTAGAGTCATAAAATGCTTCAGTCTATACTTATCTTCGAGACAGATCTACATAAGTACTAATCTCTAGTTAGAGGCTCTCCAAACATCGGTTGAGTTATTATTCGAAATACAAAAAAAATAAAACGAATACCACTTGGGCAATTCACATTTGGCTTAAAGCCGAATCGCTAATAAAATTAAGCTCCGATTGTAAATAGCTAGTAAAAATTTCAAATACTTTACTGTCATTTCCAGCAGTCCTAATCAAATCAGAAAATTGATTATAAGCCTACTATATATATATACATATAGAACTTATCTTACAAAGTGGAATACAGAAATCAAAACAACTTTCAAATTTCTCAAATTTGTGTTTAATGTAAATATTCTAAAGTACGTGTAGCTCAAATCAAATGGGGAAATTCCAAATTGAATCCATTTGCGATTCAACTAAAAACAATTTCCATTATGTAATTATTATTTAATGCAAATTCAGTGTTTGTAATGTTTGTATGTTGTTCTAAATTCCAATACAATTAACTTTAAAGACATCTAGACTCTAATAATAAATGAAATAAAATAAATCAATAAATTACTACTTACAATATTGCCTCAAACTCAATTCTCTCTAAACATTAATTAAGATACTGAGCGTGTGTATGGAAAAAGAAGCAAAAGGTGCTCAAAAGAAAACACTTCTCACGTGACAATGGTTTCCACACTTTTCTACACCTTTTACAATTCCACAGAATGGAAAATACTATGTGCTCCTGCCTTCCAAAAACTCTGACATCTAATGATGGATGAGTTACAGGCGTTGAAGGGGACTAAACCCATATACCGTTGCCTTTCAGCATGCGCAACTGTGAACTGTGGGATTACCTACTATGTTAGGCAAATAGAAACCATTTTCAAGATAAAAGATACATATGTTTCTTAAACGTGGTGGAGTTTTGCCAAAAATTCATAATTCGCAAAATACTTGAAGTAACTTATGCAATTTATTTTAAATGCGTTTTAAACTACACAATTTATTCTACATTTTGTTTAACTACATTAAAGATGCATTTAATTTAATAGAGATTTTTAAAGATAACTACAACTAAATTAACTATATTTATTATACATTTCATTTCAGAGAAATAGTTGAAGATATTGCATCGAATACTCAACTCTAGAACAACAAAATAATGAAGATCATCTTTTAAATTTAAAGTATATTCATAGACTCTCTTTCTCTCACTTTTCACTTCTACCAATATTGAGCATAGTGCACATAAAAAATTGATTGAAATTTTGAAGTGCGGACATTTATGCTTCATTTGGTCATTGGTCGCAGTTTGCATCCCCAAGGAATTCAGCTGAGCCCATTCGTCAACCAGCATTCTACATTCTCTTTATTTTTTTTTTTCGGCTTTCCTGTCAACATTCAGTTTGCTGGAATAGCAGCTACTATGCCACATGCTATCCCAGTCGCAGTCGCAGTCGCAGTCACAGTTCCAGTGATGAATCCCAATCCCAATTTAAGTCCGGGTCTCCGGGTTTAGTGCCAGTTAGAGTTCCAGTCCCCTGTCGTCGACTACGCACAATTCTGACAGAAGCGGTGAAAATTTAAGATTGATCACCAGGCCCGAGTGTTTGTCAAAATTGCCTCTGGCTGCTGCTGCTGTTGCTTTTGCTGCTGGGTGCCCTTGGTTGGGTGCAGTTGGTGTCCTGTCGTCCTGTCGAGTACCGTGTCTATGTCGAGTGCAGGCTAAAACCTAAACAATGTCACAATGTTCCCCGCATCCTCAGCTACTAGCTAGCATGTGGTAGGGTCCGCTCTTAACACATATCCCCAATGGATGCGTATCTTTATACACTTACAAAAAGGTACAAACATTTAACTAAGCATACAAATAATATATTACTTCTTATTCTTATTACTTAAAACATTTAAAACATTCAAATATAAAGTAATACATTTAAATTCAATTTTTGTCAACAGAAATTGTTTACTTCGCAAGTAAGCTAAACAAGTTTATTATTCAATTGCTGTTAGATATTAATCCGCAGCTATTAATCCAACACAATGGACTTCATTTAGCTGGCAAGGGCATTACGCATTCGCCAAGCCCATGAATAACTCTTGTTTCGTTTACTTTCGGTGGGTAAGAGCGTGTCCTGCTTAATTTAAATTAATTAAATTACTGCACACTCGACCATCGTTGGCCAAAACCCACATATTGCGATTGAATGAGGGCTTTAAGAGCTGCACGAGCTAAGGTCAATGCTGTATTGAAATTAATTAGACTTTTGGAATTCCAACGAGAAATAAAAAGAATTACAAATTGAAAACGTAATCGAAATCGATTTGGCCACATATTCGGTGGCAGACAAAACGTCAACAGGTCTTTGGCATTTGTTTCAATTTTCGAAAAGTGAAAAAAAAATGAATTTGTATTTATCGGTTAACGAGTCGGAGTTACTGGAATTTGAGCTGGTTAATTACGATAACTGGCCATTAACACATTAAAGCAAGACGCTTTTTTTTTTAAGAGCCGGCGTTTTGTTAGCCACGTTAACACACACAAATGTTGGCCACGATGACGAAGACGAAGCCGAAGCCGAAACTGAAGACGATGACGCCGACAAATATGCGAGTATGTAACATGAAATTTACAAACATTTAGCCAAAAATAGTCAACGCTTTCGGCTGCTTCAGTTGTTGGCTGTTTGTTGGTTGTTGTTGCTTATGCTTATTTGTGAGAAATTTCAATTTCAACAAAGTCAGTCAAAGTATGTAGTACACCAAACCTTAACGGCCCTGTCCCGTCCAGCTACCAAATACCAACTACCAACTACCAGCTGGCAAGTGGCCAACAAGTGAAATAATAGCAATTAAAGTAATACAAACCTGTTTGCTCTTAACTTACATTTTGCCAGTTCCACACATGACTCGCGATCTCTGAATGTTTGTTTGTCAGTATGTATGTATGTTTGGCTTATTTCTTTTGATCCATAAGTTCCAGTCATAGGCTTTTGTGGGGGCCCCTCTGACCTTGATATACATAAATTATGGTTCACTTGCGGCCGCTTTGTATCAAGTAATCATAACGAAATATTTTCAAACATTTTCATGCATATTTTTATAATCGTACTTAAATTACATTTGTTTTTTTCCCCCTCTGTTTTTGGTTTGTTTCGCTTTTAATCCGTTTTATGAATTTTTGAATTAAGTTGAGTTGCAGCTTAGCAGATTTAACATCCAAGTTTAGTTATGGTTCTCATTTTAAAAGATTTCGTTTTAAAAGTATCACTCTTGTTAATTGGGCTAAGAATGCTACTTGTTAGCAGTTGATATATTATGTAATCGCCATTTTAATCTGACAGTTCTGTGCTTGTAGGAATTTAAATGAAATATTGCTCACATTGTACTCCTTTTTTTGGTAAACAGACTTTAAATAGTTTTTTAATAGTAGCTACTTCTTTAAAAACTATTCAACAAAGTTGTCTAGAAAATGCGATTTAAAAATATTGTTCTTCCTTCATTATATATTTAATTCATATATTTCTTAAATTTGTATGATTCATTAATTAATTATTAATTTAAAAAACTTTTTCAAAATTGAACTAAGATTTCAGTTGAATAGTTTCTCGTTTTCTTTCTGATCTATATTGTCATTTGTTTTACAAATGATTTTTACAATTTTAAACTAATTCAAAAATCTCTGCACTAGCGAATTATGTTTTCAGTTACCGATGTTTCCCGTTGTCTTTCTTTTCATACAATAAATTCACAATGGACAAAGCTTTAGTGTAGGAAAGCTCATTAGTAATGGGTTCACTGCCCTACAATTCACAGCTATTTTTAATAAACACATCACAGTTTAAAGATGACTCAAAAATGATGAGATAAACGCTCAATTTGCCAAACATCTCAAGTAAAATAATTGAGATGTGAAACACTGTTAATGTGCAACTAAAACTATTTGTGTAACTGATTTTGTAAGCCAAAAAATAATATAATAATCAAAGACTATTATAAACAGTCTCTCAGTTTATAATCTGTTAAAAAAGATGAGTTGTGATAATCAAAAAAACATGTTTGTTTTTGGTAGCCTATTGTAGTTTTTTTTTGTGTTTATTGGTTACACCTAAACTTAATCACGAATGTAAATTTTGTACAAGGGCCGAGAGTGTTTTTGTGGGGTCTTCCAACGGGTCCGTGCGATTCAATGCCTTGTGATGAGTGCCAAAAAGCGAATTGGCCGTGGCTAACAATCAAGTGCCAATTGCCGCCGACAAATTTCGTGTCAACTTCAGCTTCAGCTTCAACTTCATCTTCAGGTGCTGCTTTGCCGGTCGGTGCTGGATGATGTTTAGGATGTGCGGTGCCAAACAAGCCGAAAGTGTTGGAGGTGTTATGTGCCGAGCGGTCGGTTGGATGGATGGTAAAGCGAAAGAGAGTTGGGATGGGGCTGGGGTTGGGTCAACGTCAACGATTACTTTCCATTTGGGGATTTGAAGTGCGCAGCGCAGCTGAGGCAGATGCAAACACGATCTGTACCGATCCAATTGAACTGCAAAAGAGAAAAGAGTTGAATAATCGATCGATCGAAGATTTGCTTTTTTTTGCTTTGTTAATTTACAATTTACAGATCTGCATTCTGTGTGTGATCTCTGTTTTGAGCTTTGCTGCGACTACGACGACTGTTCACCCGATACCGAAACGAATCCAAATGTTGCACGATTGCTGGCCGTGGGCCCAACCTCTTGGACTCAGCACAAAACACTGAATGAGCCAGCCAGGAGCAGATCACATCTATTTATATGAGAAGTCTTGAGACTTCAGGCGAAAGCCTGTTTACAGTCAGCTTCTCGATTCTCCCTTTTGGCAAGTCCGTCGCGACGGGGCGATCCTTTAGCTCACTTGATCGGGTTTTACATTCATTTCATTTTTGCTCGTTCTTTTTTTTGTCTTTAGTTTTTTGTCTGCATTGTCGGTTTGCATTACTGATGTTGTTGTTGCTGTTGCTGCAGCGGCAGATGATAATAATGATGATGATGAAGTTGAAAAGGGTTCACACACACAAACACACACACACACATACTCGCACTCTGAGACGCAGTCGATATATCGAAGAAGAAAAAAACGTGGCAATCTTCCACTTGATTAGCTTCGATTTAAGCAGAAATCTGTGGCAAGCAACCCAAAAACTAGGGTCTGCAACATCTACAGCAACAGCAGCAGTTACAAGCTTCGACCTTGGACTACCCCACGACAGAATAGTTCTTTTTGGACAAAAAGCACAAACAACAGGTGCAACATCTGCAGACAGACTCTAGAATTGCATTTTAGGATTTGGGGGAAGCATTGTGGGAAACTAGACTACTTAAACTGAAGTACACTCGTTGTTGAACTTGACTGCATGGATTTCAGCATAATTGTGGTTATTTACTCCGGAGGACACAAAACCATCAAAATATCCGTTTGTCATTTGAAAATTGAAGTCATGACCCCGAGGCTATTCAATTTTTTGAAACTCCAGCCAGCGTCCAGCCCTCCCTTCAAATGCAAATATGACCCCTTCAGACTTGTGTGTCTTGTGTCAGGTCTGGCGAGAATTTGGATTCTTCAGTCTGCAGACGACGAACAGACAGCAAGGATCAGTATGGTTAAGGAAGAGACTGAGGTAGAGGTTGAAGTAGAGGAAAAGCCAGTTCATTGCACCCGATGTCCGCGTCTGACGATTGCAAAATGCGGCATGAAGCATCCTTAAGGGGATTTCAATTTCAAACAAAAGTCCTGCAGGACATGAATTGCAGCAGCACTACGACTGCCAATCCTTTCATGCCTTTTAATGTCTGTGAACTTTTTCCGTTGTTTCGCCTCTTGCTGTGCCGCCAAACAAGTTATGAACTCTCAACACAAAAAGATGAAGTAAAGCAGCACACACAAAAACAGGATAATAGTGCGCAAAATGTGAACGACCTTCCCAATTAACAACAACTGCATTTTGCAATTGCATCTCCATGCACATCCAGGTAGGCACAAATCGAATAACAAGCACTTTCTTCATTTCATTACGAGTTGAAACACCCAAGGCACATAAAAATGCTATTATAATCAAACTATATGTCAGCAAAACAATAAAATATTTATGAAAATGTTCAAGATTTTATTAGTGTGTTTATTTTCAAACTAAAATTGTAAAGCTCTATATTAAATTGATATATTGATATTTATTGTAGCATTAAATCAAAGTAAATTGTTATTATTGTTATATGCGACTTAAACAAATGACATTCAATAATATTAAAATTAAAGACGCCAAATCAATTTTCGATTTGTGTTTTCTAAGCTTTAAGTTTGTTATTTCAAATGCCAAATTAATATTTAGTGATATTTATTAAAATAAAGAAGTTGTCTAAATGAACTCTTCTCTCTCGTATTTATGTATTCAATTGTCTTACACAATTTGACCTATTCAAATTAAAAACCAAATTGTTTTAATATTTTCATGTATGCATTGTTTTATTGTAATGTCGATAAATAAATGTACAGTAAAATGAGCAACGATTCTATATAGTACACACAACAGTCAAGGACTCAACACCTTAATGATGGTAGGCAACAGCGGGGGCGGCATAGCTGGCATAGTGAGCAGCTGGGGCAGCATAGTGGGCAACGGGAGCCACAGTCTTGACCACAGCTGGGGCAGCATAGTGAGCCACTGGAGCGGGAGCGGCATAATGAGTCACGGGAGCAACGGTCTTGACAACGGCGGGAGCAGCGTAGTGAGCGACAGCTGGGGCGGCATAGTGGGCAACTGGGGCAACTGGGGCAACAGTCTTGACCACAGCTGGAGCAGCATACTGGGCAACTGGGGCAGCGTAGTGGGCAACTGGAGCAACGGTCTTAACGACAGCCGGGGCAGCATAGTGGGCAACTGGAGCGGGAGCAGCATAGTGAGCAACTGGGGCAGCAGCAATGGTCTTCACAACGGGAGCAACGGCGACGGCCTTGACGAGGGGTTCACGGTTGACGACAGCGTTGAATCCGTTGATGGGATCGGCAGTGTACTGGACGGTGCGCTTGTAGCCATCGGCATCGACCAGAGAGTACTCGCCACGGACCACATCACCATCGCGCTCCTCGACCTGGCTCTTGGAGTCACCAGTCAGCTGATCGTCGACGCCATAGGAGAAACGGTACTGGGGATGGGGATCGTAGGTCTCATCGGACGACTTGACCACCACCTTCTGGGCGACTGCCACGGGAGCAGCATAGGTGGCAACTGGAGCAGCAGCATAGGATGCAACTGGAGCAGCGTGGTAAGCCTGGGGCACGTAGCCAGCGCTGGCAACGGCGACGAAGGCGAGAGCGAAGACAAACTGTGAAAAGGGGGGCGAGAAATAATCCATTAGTATTCATGAGTTTATCCAGTATCCAAAAATCCAGTGGTATGACTCACCTTGAATGCCATGTTGCTTGAGTGGAGGATTTGGTTGAGTTCTTTACAAAAGTGAACTTGATCTGCGAATGATACTTTTCTGGGCGTAAGCGTCAACTTATATAGCAAATCAACGACGCGGCTGCGCTGCTGAGAGTGAGCGTATTATTTCCATGGTGACAGCCAGAGTTTAATGTGCTCGACGTTGATTGTTGGCTGTCGATTTCTCGATTACTCGCACAGCGAATCGAACTGGCATTCGCAATAGTGTTGGTAACGTACTTCCTGTTCGATGCTAAGTACTGTGGGTGTGCAGCTCTAATCGCGTCGATAGATCGGCAAGAACCATGCCCAAAAAAAGAGAAAGATCATTGGCGAAGGGGTTGTCCACACATTCGAGAACATTGAGCGGATATAAGTTTCTTAGACTTAGAAAGGCTTAACGGTTCTTGTTTACACGTGTCCGTGTATGTAGCATTTCATTAATCTAATTTGTATAATAGTATTCAATGATTGCTTATCTGTTTGATAAATCTGTAAGCTAACAACCTATGACGTTACATAACAAGCCGAATCAAAACTGATTTGGCTTGTTGAACATGTATCTCAACAATTTAAGAAAGTTCTAGAAATATTTGTAATTGCAAAAATAATTCATTCATATTCTTAAATAATTTACAAAATAATACGAATACGTTAATAATTGAAATATAATAAAATTTCAAAATAAATGATATTTTAATGTCATAAGAATTATTGTAACAGAGCATAAATACATTTGAAAATCTTTTAGAACTCATATATTAATATTATAAATACTATTCGAGTATCAATTAAATTAAGCTTTAAAAATATTTACTTATATTAAAAATTATTAACATTTTTACAACAAATACAATATTAAAGAATAATGCTTTCTAAGGTAAATGGTTTCTGCTCTATGCTTTTTATCACCCTCACATTTCAAAAAGTTGATATATGTTTCATAGGGATTCAAAAATAATTAAATGAAAGGCATTTAAAATCCAATTATATACTTATAGCTTTTAATAAGTATTGTGAAATTGAGAATATTTCATAATATTCTAGACGAAATATTAAAAAATTGAGTTTAATTTATAGTATAAAATAAAATATATATATAAAACATTCTACGCATATTTATTTATTTATATAATAAATGTAGCACAGCTGACTCGCATCTTCCAAGCCTTTCACACACAGCCGGATAATTTGATAATGCATAAGATCTTTATAAATATTCCCCACACAATACCAAATTTCAATTAGTGCAATTAGTTCAATGAATGCAGTTATTATTTTCATTTCATCTTAATGGTCTTAAAACACTCAAATTGCAGCTACGTGGGACGATGTTATTATGGCTGCAAGGAAAACCCAAATCCTTTCTAAATAATTTAGCCTTTTGCAATTGCACTTGCCACAGCACAGCCGAGTACACCGCACTCTGCACCGCACTTCGTACCACAGCATAGCTTGACAATCTCTTGGATAGCCAACGGTCGCGGTGACTGCGCTAATTTCGAACATGATATGCAGAAGGCCACAGTTAAGCACCTTACCTTATTACAGGCAAGGGCAAAGGTAAAGGCAAATTTAAAGGTATGGGTTAAGGTACGAATGCGAGTGCGAATGCGACTTGTGAATATGAGTGTGAGTGTGAGTAAATGAGTGCAAGTAGTATGCACAGTATGTAGAGACATAATCAAATTGGCTATCGGTGAAAACACATTCGTCTGACTATAAATATCTCGCCCAGCCCAGAAGCAGTATCATTCAACATTCGCTCTTGCTTCTGTAAAGAACTCAACCGAACCCAAAACGAAAACCCCAAGCAAAATGGCATTCAAGGTAAGTCTTATGAGACAATGGCTAAACTCATGAGTACTAATGGATTATCTCTCGCCCCCATTCACAGTTTGTCTTCGCTCTCGCCTTCGTCGCCGTTGCCAACGCTGGCTACGTGCCCCAGGCTTACCACGCTGCCCCTGTTGCCACCTATGCTGCTGCTCCCGTGGCAGTCGCCCAGAAGGTGGTGGTTAAGTCGTCCGATGAGACCTACGATCCCCATCCCCAGTACCGTTTCTCCTATGGCGTCGATGACAAACTGACTGGTGACAACAAAGCCCAAGTGGAGGAGCGCGATGGTGATGTGGTCCGTGGCGAGTACTCTCTGGTCGATGCCGATGGCTACAAGCGCACTGTCCAGTACACCGCCGATCCCATCAACGGATTCAACGCTGTCGTCAACCGTGAACCTCTCGCTGTTGTGAAGACCATTGCTGCTGCCCCAGTTGCCCACTACGCTGCCCCAGCTGTGGTCAAGACTGTCGCCCCAGTTGCCCACTACGCTGCCCCAGCTGTTGCCCACTACGCAGCTCCCGCTGTTGTGAAGACCGTGGCTCCAGTTGCTCACTATGCCGCTCCCGCTGTCGCTCACTACGCTGCCCCAGCTCCAGTGGCTCACTACGCTGCCCCAGCTGTCGTCAAGACCGTGGCTCCCGTTGCCCACTATGCTGCCCCAGCTGCTCACTATGCCAGCTATGCCGCCCCCGCTGTTGCCTACCATCATTAAGGTGTTGAGTCCTTGACTGTTGTGTATACTATATAGAATCGTTGCTCATTTTACTGTACATTTATTTATTGACATTACAATAAAACAATGCATACATGAAAAAATACAACTCAATTTGTTTAAATCGCTTGAAGCACTGCTTCAATTTGAGGTGTAAATTGTGAATTGATTTTAATTTTAGGAAATAACATTAACCGCTTAGACCCACACACACACACACACACACACACACACACACACACACACACACACACACACACCCCAATAGCATAGCTTGGAGCCAAGAGCCAAAGAGTGTTGCCAATTAAATTTGCTGCGACATTGAAATTCCAAAGTCAAATGAAGTTTTCAATTACGACTTCATTTGTTACACTTCCACACAATTGCCATGAAAATTAACTAATCCTATCAGCAGACAATGGACCGATGCCAGACTGTAGTTATCTCCGTGATTGGAGTAGCCCCCAAAGGGAATTCTTAGCATCAGATTCCGGTTGATATACATTTGGCAAATTGTTGCCGGCTTCGCATTCGATATTGACTTTGACTTCGACATCGACATCGACTTCGGGCAGCGGCTTTTCCAATTCCGTTCCAAACGTGACTCGGTTCATTTTGTTTGAGGAACTGGTTTGGCGCTGGCCAGACGCACGTCAGACCCCGAGGAGATCAGAACTTGTGATTAGCGCTTTTATGTTTGCATAATGGTCGAGTAATGAGTATGAACCTTTCTCGCCCAAGAGCAACACTTTTTTAATTGTTCTTATTTTTGGCAAATTTTCTATAAAAACAAATAATCATTAAAATGAATTGAAATTGAAATTAAAATTGAAAGTTGCCAATGGCATTGAATTATTGGCAGAGGTCATAAAAGTCTCTAATATTACAGAAATAAGAATTTTAATAGGTCTGTTAATTTGTTGGAATTTTAATAGAAAATTTTAAAATTTTATACAAATACATATATATACGTTAATTTAAGTATCAATTATATCCACATACATTTCAAATGCTATTATATTAAGGCATCAGCGTAATCTTCATGTGATAATCGAGTTAAATAAATGATATGTCATCACATTAAGTTAAGGTTTATTTGCTCAAGCATCATATTAAAAATGTTGACTCTTGATTCATACTTTTGTATTACACTATTTAAATTGATGTGAAATAATATCCACAGCGTTAACATATTTGTTGCGAATTTAATGCGATAAAAAAGATAGCTGAATGATCTGTCATACCGTTACGCTATAGTTAATTAGCATAATTTCTCATTCAAATTATGCCACAACCTTCAAGTGGCACATTTTGTAAAAGCTCATTTATTGCACTCCTAGAAATGACCTTAAATGAAATTCTTTCAAACCGAATTGCGAGCAGAGCAGCACAACAAACATTACATCATTTTGCAAAGAGTTGAGTCATTTTATAAGGCGTATGTATGTAAGTGCTAACATAATGTGTATGTGTGTAGGTTTGTTGTGGCATGATTGAGCACTTATGCCGTAAGTCGATGGTATACAAAATAATAACTGAGAAAAGCTTCAACCTGAAAGCTCAGATATTACAAGTCTCAGCTCATTGAGGCTCTTGGACATGGGCCAAATACTTGTTTCAATTTTTTTTTTTTTTTTTTGCTTTCGTCTTTTTTTCAATCATTTTGTATTTTATTTTTGGGTCATTGCAGCGCTGAAGCAGCTGGACAGCTAGGTGGGGGGTGTGTGTCAAGTGCAATGCTGGCATCGATCAAGTTGTCTTTATTGGCTTACTTACATGACTCGAGAGTTGAATACGAACCCGAACCCGAGACCCCAACTTCAATTCCGATTCCGTTGCCGGCAAACGTCTCCGACTCGGACGCTGTCGGCAATCAAAGCCAAGTTGCTCGCCTAAGTCTTTTGTTTTCTGGCGTTTTTTTTTTCTTTTTTGTTGTGTCTTTTTTTCTTCGTCTTTCTTTCTTTCGATTCCGTCCGTCTTCCATTCATAACATTGTGCGAGAGCAAGTTTGCCCAAATGGGTGTGACTCGTGGGTGCAAATCTCGTGGCGTTTGTTAACGTTTTGGGTACCAAAAAAAAAAAAAATCCATACAAAACGACATGCAAATGAATTAAAACTCAATTTCAAATTATTTTTTGTAAAACTTTACGAAAAAGTGAAAGAAAGGCCAGCCACAATGGACCATTCGGCCATGGTGCCCAACCGAAAATTTCCTCTATAAATACAAATGCAATCTCTGTTCAATTACTATTCAAAGCACAGCCCTCAGAGAAGGAGTACATCGCTTAGTAACCAATTCAAACACCTAAACCCTTCACATAAACTGCAAAATGGCTTTCAAGGTAAGTCCCTGAAATTTCCTGAATATCCCCACAAATTTCTAATTCCTCTCACTCCTTACAGTTGCTCGCTTTGGTCTCTCTGGCTGCTGCCGTCTCCGCTGGCGTGATTCCTGTGGAGCATCATGAACACCTGGAACCACAGCTCTATCACGCTGCCGTGCCCCAGCCACAGCATGTGATCTACCAGAAGCCCCACGACATTCACGCCCACGCTCTCGCTCATGAGGTGTATCCCGATGATCCTCATCCCAAGTACAACTTTGCCTACGATGTGCAGGATGCTCTCTCCGGCGACTCCAAGAGCCAGGTCGAGTCTCGTGATGGCGATGTTGTCCAGGGCGAATACTCACTGGATGATGCCGATGGCTTCCGTCGCACCGTCAAGTACACCGCTGACTCTGTGAACGGCTTTAACGCTGTCGTGCACCGTGAGCCTCTCGCTCATGCCCACCACAAAGTGGTTGCTGCCGCTCCAGTTGCTCAGTATCACCATGCTGCCCCAAGTGCTGTGCTGAAGACTCCAGTGTCGTATGCTGCCCCCGCCTATGTGGCACCCACCTATGCTGCTCCCGCTCACTACGAGCATGAGCCACAGCACTACGAACATGAGCAGCAGCAGCAGCATCAGGCTCAGCACTATGCCAGCTATGAGACTCCTGCCCCAGCCAGCCACGATGCCAGCGACTACTACCATCACTAGAGCCGAAGCGTGCACCGTTGAAAGTATTATTTTGCATCTCCCCATACCATGTAACTCATTGTAACCCCCCACACATTCCTCTAGCGCGTTAAGATCTTTGTTAAATAGTTCTATTGTAAATATTTCAATATAATTTTGAATGCATAAAAAAATATATGTTTTCTTTATTTCATTTACGAACTGATTGATGAAAAAAAAACAATCTATCTTTACTATGGATGAATATTAACTACAGAACCAATCAACGCACAGGAGACTTCGAAAATTTCATCATTATTCTAAGATTTAGTTTTGTTGCCCTTAATATTTATGTGTCTAGGCAAGAGGCAAGGCGTATTGTTTATATGCATTTTTGCATTATTTTCTCTTAAAGCTCGGAGGTGTAGAAATTTTACTTTATATCCTTTTTCCCATCTGCTAACACAATTATATAACAACGAGAGAGATACCATTACATGCGACTATTTTTCGACAGTCTATGTATAATTTGGAGTGCTCTAACTACAATACTTCTTTCCTTAATCTTTAGAGTATTATCTAAGCTATGTTAGCACAATAGAACAAAGGTAGAATGCTCTATTAAAACTATGATAAAAGTCCCATAGTGTATTGTTGCCTTTTTTAATTTATTGAAATATCTGTTAAGTTACTAAACTCTTCCTTGTAAGCATATTCTATAAGAATATTCTATAATAAAACATGGAAAATCCGCAAATAAAAACGCATTTTATTTTCAAAGAGTCGGTTTCCAGAATTGGTTTTTCCCGGCGTACTTATAGCTATCATTAATTGAGCATGATCTGGCGCATTAAGAGTCAACAATCGGAGCACACAGAGACAAGACACATTCGTGTAGTATTTTATTTCATTTCGTTTCACTTCATTTCATTTCATTTAATTTAGTTTAGCTGTATATTTTCGCATTTGAGGTAACCGGTTTGGCATGCCAAAGTATCCGGTAGCAACAATGGCAATTTTTGCAATTGTAATGTCGCGCACACAAATTGAATGTCAAATAGCCCCCGGGGCAGAAAGATTTTTGTTTTTTTTTTTTTTTTTTGGGCTATTTGAGCTAAAGGCAGATTTGGCTGAGTCCGGAACCTCGACGCTTGACGCGCGTCCGTGAGCATGAGCAATAGCTGTAGTATGTCCAATTGCCAGACAAGACCCGATATGCTCCACATTCCTCAAACAAATGGCTAAGATATTGCGTTCGTTCGCCCTGCACTCGGGTCGACTCAACTCAACTCACTCGGCCTTTCGCTTCCCTTTGTCTCCACTAATGTGTGTGCGTACGTGTGTGTGTGGTGTGTGTGTGTGTGCTGTGCTGTACGATGTGTGTAATTTGGTTGTTCATAATGAGCAGCCGCAACAAAACCCACAACCTCGGGCATGCACTTGCCCATTTCCTAAGCTGTGCAAAGCAATTGCTCTGTTTGCTCTATAAAAGCCGCACTCAGTCCAATTTCTAATCATACTGCAGTCTTCGCTTCACCCGATAGCACACGCTTCCAGTCACACACACCAAGCATCTCAAAATGGCATTCAAGGTATGCCTATTCACATAGTCATCAGTACCAGGAGTACTACAGTAGCTTATCTTCCCTTCAATTCACTTTCAGTTCGTCGCACTTTTCGCTCTGATCGCCGCTGCCAGCGCTGGCGTCTTGCCCGCCGCTCAGGTCTACCATGCTGCTCCCGCCGTGGCCACCTATGCCGCCCCAGCTGCCGTTGTCAAGACAATCGCTCCTGTGGCCCAGCATGTGATCACCAAGGCTGCCGAGGAATACGATCCCCATCCCCAGTACAAGTACGCCTACGATGTGCAGGATGCCCTCTCCGGCGACTCCAAGAGCCAGGTCGAGGAGCGCGATGGAGATGTGGTCCGTGGCGAGTACTCTTTGGTCGATGCCGATGGCTACAAGCGCACCGTCCAGTACACCGCCGATCCCATCAACGGCTTCAACGCTGTCGTCAACCGTGAACCCCTCGTCAAGGCCGTCGCTGTTGCTCCCGTTGTGAAGACCATTGCTGCTGCCCCCGTTGCCCACTACGCTGCCGCAGCTCCAGTTGCTCACTATGCTGCCCCCGCCGTGGCTCACTATGCTGCCCCAGCTGTCGTCAAGACTGTGGCTCCAGTTGCCCACTACGCCGCTCCAGCTGTGGTTAAGACCGTGGCTCCAGTTGCTCACTATGCCGCCCCAGCCGTCCACCTGGCCCAGCACTACTAAATGCCATTTTGTTGAGTGTGTTGACTGAAACTTGCCAATGTTTTAAATAAATTACCATAATTAACTATTCTTTAAACAATCGAGTTTTTTCTTATTTTACAAAGTGTTTGAAAACTATACAACAGTTAAATAGCTTAGCTTAAAAGCATTAAATTATATTTTCTTTTTTTTTAATATTTTCCTG
This sequence comes from Drosophila niveifrons, assembly GCA_035046325.1. Classification (NCBI taxonomy): domain Eukaryota; kingdom Metazoa; phylum Arthropoda; class Insecta; order Diptera; family Drosophilidae; genus Drosophila; species Drosophila niveifrons. Next base: position 8,939,911 of record JAWNOC010000046.1, on the reverse strand, counting down.
TTTTAAAAAAGGGAATTTTAATAATCAAAGGGGAATATAATAATATAATACTCTACAATTTTTTATATGCTAATTAAAGTCATATATAATTTAACTCAAATCAAATTTAGGCCGGGAATAATCTATCATAATTATTAATAGTCATGTATAGAATTTAAAACATCTTTCTATCTATTTTTATAAAAAGGATGAAATTTCAAAATTTACATTATTGAGACTTACACCTATCAGATATTTATAATCAAACTTCTGTTAACGCTATTCTATATTTAAATCTTGAAAGTTATTTTAAGAATTGCATGACTTTTGAAGTAACTTTCACTTGTTCTTCAATTACAGTCTATGTCCGCAACAAAAATAGAATAACAATTGAAAGCTTATGAAACTACTCTAGAAGTTATTGTATTCCATTTCATTTGACGTATGTCTGGCCAGTGCCAAACCAGTTTAGAGTAAATCGGCCAAGTCATGTTTGAAACGGAATTGGAAAAGCCAAAATCCGTAGCTGTCCATAATTGACCAAAAGAGAGAATTAAACCTTGATTTGGCCATAGCAACTGAGTAATCTGATTCAAGTACAACCGATAAATGTATCGTTAAAATAAGCTTATCAAACTTAAGCTGGGATTTGGAGGATTGAAATCATGTATTATTTCATTATAGGATTTACTTCATGCCATTGAGGAATGTGGCCAATGGAGACGCAATTGCAAACTTGAAATTTCAATGTCGCGTCAAACATAATTGGCGATAATTTAGGCCGAATTGCTTCATGATAGTAAGGAGCTAGTGAAAGATCTCTTGATTTTGAAAGTACTTTTAACATTTATTCTTCGACATAAAACTATAACAAATCACTGGCAGCGAAACAAACTTAATGATGGTAGGCAACAGCGGGGGCGGCATAGCTGGCATAGTGAGCAGCTGGGGCAGCATAGTGGGCAACGGGAGCCACAGTCTTGACGACAGCTGGAGCAGCATAGTGAGCCACGGCGGGGGCAGCATAGTGGGCAACTGGGGCAGCAGCAATGGTCTTCACAACGGGAGCAACGGCAACGGCCTTGACGAGGGGTTCACGGTTGACGACAGCGTTGAAGCCGTTGATGGGATCGGCGGTGTACTGGACGGTGCGCTTGTAGCCATCGGCATCGACCAGAGAGTACTCGCCACGGACCACATCACCATCACGCTCCTCGACCTGGCTCTTGGAGTCACCGGAGAGGGCATCCTGGACATCGTAGGCGTACTTGTACTGGGGATGGGGATCGTATTCCTCGGCAGCCTTGGTGATCACATGCTGGGCCACAGGAGCGATTGTCTTGACAACGGCAGCTGGGGCGGCATAGGTGGCCACGGCGGGAGCAGCATGGTAGACCTGAGCGGCGGGCAGGACGCCAGCGCTGGCGGCGGCGATCAGGGCAAAGAGTGCGACGAACTAAGAGAAACGAAAATGAATATATGGAAATATTCCTTAAAAGTCTTTTGGGCATACCTTGAATGCCATTGCGTTGGAGATTTGGTTGTGAGATACTGCTGAGAGCGAAGAGTGAATTGAACTGTGTCTGCTGCTGCGTGTCGAGCGTTTATATAGAGCGATCTATACGCAACTTTAAGCTACCGAATCGGGGCAGTCTCTCTTCGTGTACGAAGTCGTGTAATTAGTGCAATTCATTTACTTCATTTATGCTAAATATGTGTGGAAAATGTAGCATTGAGGCCGCATACGAACACAAATAATACGTATACGTACAGATGAATGAAATATCTTGCGTTTTGTGTGTTTTGTGTTGTGTGTTGTCATCCAAATAAATTCAATTATTGGGGGTGCAAAAACTGGTTTCTGAGTTTTCGAGTTGCACTAAGATGCAGAGATTATAATGGTGAAGCCGACATTAAACATGTTAAACAATTAAGAGTGCGCAGCAGAAAATGTGTGTAATGCTGCCTTAGCAATAAATTATTGTATTTAAATTTAATTTATGTAGCATGGTATTAATCTTTGTCTTTAAAATTAAATGTTATCGATATTTTCTAAAAGGAAAGAACTGTATTGATATATGAAAACATTTCTATTCTCACCCGAAATATTTCTAATTGTTAGAAAGAATTTGAGAAGCGAGATATTTTAGTATGATAATTGGCTGTATCTATTTATTAAAATGTGATTCACATTCACTGATATATTTTATGATACTAACTATTTGTCACATGCTAGTAAAGTAGTAGAATTATACATTTTCTGAAATTGGCTTAGACATTTATTTAAGTCAATTTAATATTAAAAGATATAATTGTCGTAATGTCTTATTGTCGCTATGCTTTCTGGCAAATAAATTTCATTTTACATTTTGGAATAATTGAGTCAATAACTCTAAATAATATTTTACTTAATATATTTTTTAATAATGCAAATACTTTCTCCTTCCTAATTAGGTTATTCAATATTCGTTTAGTAAGTATATTTTAAACCCATATAATTTATTAAATAACATATATTTTTAAATGTATTTATTTAAATTTTGAAATACTTCTAAAATAATATGTGCAATACATCTGAAAATCTAAAACCAACTTGTGTGGAAAACCCCAAAAATTGTTTATGAGTTGAGAATATTGTTTGCGCAACTGTTTGATTACAAGTCAATTCGCATTTGGATTAAAAATCAAAAATGGTTTTCGCTTATTCGCACACCATCAATTTCAAACTGATATATGCAATATATATGCGAGTAGTAACTGTAAACTGTGCAGACAAACGATAAATAAAAATAAATTCAATAATATGCAGTATGGGTTTTTAATTAAAGATTCCCATTTAAACGACTGTCGACTGTCTCGACCTGGAGAACTGAAGAACGTACGTGACCACAGTACGTGATTACTTGGAACAGTCGAACCAAAAACCAAAAATGCACTTTCAATAGCAGGCCGAGTGAGTCGGAGTGCCAAAATTGAATTCCAATTAGGTGTCATCAATGTCACCGAGTTGACTATATAACATTATGGCCAGCACTTGGGCAGACATTCAGTGTTCAGCTTTAGCTTCACACAGCACCGAGTAAACCTCCCCCAAACTCAAATCCAACGAAATGGCTTACAAGGTACCACTTACAAGAGTCCTGGCGACACATGGATTACGCTAGGATACCACTAATAACACACCATCATCTTCTTTATAGATCGTTTTTGCTTTGGCTATGTTCGCCGTGGCTCAGGCTGCAGTGCTGAGAACTGTTGCCCCCGTTGCCGTGGCACCCGCTCCTGTGCTGGCGAAGACCGTTGAACTGGAGGAGGTTGATCCCCATCCACAGTACTCCTACAGCTACGACGTCCAGGACACTCTCTCCGGCGACTCCAAGGGACAGTTCGAGGAACGTGATGGCGACATTGTCCGCGGCGAATACTCTCTGATCGATGCCGATGGCTTCAAGCGCACCGTCACCTACACCGCTGATCCCATCAACGGCTTCAACGCTGTCGTCCGTCGTGAACCCATCGTCGCCGTTGCCGAGCCTTTGGTGAAGGCTGCCCCAGTTGCTGTGGCCGCTCCTCTGGTCCGTTCTGCTCCAGTTGCCGTTGCCGCTCCTCTGGTCCGCTCTGCTCCCGTTGCTGTCGCTGCTCCCTTGACCGCCCCTCTGGTCCGCTCTGCGCCAATTGCCCTCTCTGCACCCCTCGTCCGTTCGGCTCCTCTTGCGGTTGCAGCTCCTGTCATTGCTGCTAACCTGAGGTACACAGCGCCTGCCTACGCCGTGAGGAACCTGTAAACTCTTCAATCCCAGACCTGATTTGATTCAATGTTCGGTTTATGATTTTACAAATTAAATGTGATTATACTTTTACAAAAAAATCGCCTTGTTTTTGTCAGAGGGAAATCAACAAATTGAAATTGTAGCTAAGGAAAGGTTTAGGAAAAATAAAGCCTATAAGCTTAAGAAACAGTGAAGGTAATTATCAAGTTACCAATTAAAATTACAGTTAATAAAGTTTAAGATAAAAAAAAATTAATAAATACCGAATTTAAGAATTAACAATTTTTAGCTGAATTTCATATTATTTAACTAACGTAATTATCAAGTTACCAATTAAAATTGCAGTCAATAAAGTTTTGGATGCACAAAAATTTCAAATAAAGAAATTAAAAACTACCTAAGTGAAAAATTAGAATTCTTTTGCTCAATTTCAAATTATTCGACTATAATATCAAAATATCAATTATAATGCAGTATAATTAATTACAGCTATGTAAATCATTTTAGCTGCACTTTTCACTTCATTATATTAGCTCAATCTATCATTATTTGTGGTCAATTACTACTATAAAATTTTAATTGATCAGAGTAAAGTTTTTTATTTGTGGTTTAAAATGGAAATTATGATGTGTGTTAAATGATATGGGATCTAGTTTTGGAGGTCTGTCAATCGGATAAATTGTTAAATACATGCATTTAATTCGATATCACCTTCAAGGTGAAATTGTGAAAGCGCTGAAGTCACAAATGCCCCGCGGTCAAACAGCAGCAATTGGCGAAGGTGTGGTTGTATCTTTTGGCTGTTGCTGTTGCTGTTGCTGTGATCGTTGTTGTTGTTGCTATGGGCACCACTTACCTATGACACTAATCTGCACACATTTACATGTCGCAGATATTGCATAAATTTCGTGTATCTGCTCGTATTCGTAATTACCTCGCTTCGAGTCGATAAATCAACAACAACAGCAACAACAACAACGAAAAAAACGCAACAAAAATAAATACAAGTGACAAAAATGTATTGTGCAAAAAAAGCGCAAACAAAAAAAAAACGGGCATAATAAAAATAATAATAATTTCAATTTCGCGAGTTACAATTTGGAGAGTATAAAACCGTGTGGCCCACGGTCTGCAAATCATTCCACAGCTTTCTGCTTTCGCATCAGTATTCGGATATTTGCCAAGCCAAGCCATCAAACCAAATCGCCATGGCCTTCAAGGTAAGCATCAGCCAATTTGGATTCAATAAGCAATCCTTTCTAATTGCCACTTCGAATATCCTTGCAGTACTTCGCCGTCCTTGCTCTCGTTGCCGCCGTCAGCGCTGGTGTCCTGCCCGTCCAGCAGGTGTACCATGGCGCAGCTCCAGCTGTCGCCTATGCCCACGCCCCTGTGGCTGTGGCTCATGCCCCAGTTGCTGTCGCCCATCCCGTGCTGGCCAAGCACGACGATGAATACGATCCCCATCCCCAGTACAAGTTCGGCTATGATGTCCAGGACGCTCTCTCCGGTGACTCCAAGAGCCAGGTCGAGGAGCGCGATGGTGATGTTGTTCGTGGCGAGTACTCGCTGATCGATGCCGATGGCTTCAAGCGCACCGTTCAGTACACTTCAGATCCCGAGAATGGCTTCAACGCGGTCGTCAACCGTGTGCCCGTCGATCATGTGGTCAAGACTGTGGCCCCAGTGGCAGCCGTGCCTGTCTACCATCATTAAGAGAGGAGGCCATTCCTCAGCCATTCGACATTGTTTAAGGCCATCTTCATGTCCTTAAATTCAATAAATTGTTGCATATTTCTAAGCTTAAAAAATGGGTATTTTTTTGTAAGGGAAAGGACATTTTTGCAAATAGCAAACTTAATAGATTTGCAGAGTAGAGATATATAAAAGAAAGCTTGACAAAACAACCCGGAAAATATATTATTAAAGTATTTATAAAAGTGTTAATTTTTTTTAAGGAAAGGAAATTTTTGCCAGCAAGGGATAAATAAAACAAAGCGAGGCAAAGCACAGTAGAAAAATAGTATTCAAGGGATAGGGAATTTTTGCAGGTAATTAACTCAAAAGTTTTGCAAGGAAGGGATATATAAGATAAAGTGAGACAAAGCAGAGTAGGAAAAATATTATTAAAATTAATTATCAATTTCAAAGGAAGTACATATTATAAAATAAAAGTCAAAAAAAGCTGCAAAGGAATACAAAAAATTTAAAAATAATACTAATATTCCAAAAATTTTTTTAAATTGAGTTTTAATTAATCATTTAACTGGTTTAATCAAAAATTAGTTGAAATAAAGAAGGATTTCCAAATATATAAGCAATTAAAGAAATTGTTTAACTGCATATTTGTTTTTCTACCAACCAAATTTAGTCATATTAAGTAGGAATGAATGAATTGAATTATATAAATCCTCCAAATTCATAAATTCTACGTTAAAAATCTATAATTAATGTAGTTGAGTGCAGTTATGAACAATCGTTTCAAAAATACTTGAAATCACGTAGTCAACGGCAATTCACAAGGCAATTATGGCATATGGAGTATAGTATATGGAGTAGATCAGATCGCGGCACTCATATGCGTATGCGCTGTCCTCTGGTATATATTTTAAATCAATTTCTGACAGCGCCTCTGACGCAGATTGCACACTTGCAGCTCATTATTGTAAATTGAGCAGCCCACAGTTGGCATCTGCCTGGTCCCATTACCATTTACACCAATCACCGCAAATTGATGCAGACACACACACACTGAAAAAGTATCGAATTCGAGTATTGCATGCAATGCTCAATGCTCAACAACATCGACATCGACAACAACAACAACATGTTAAGGTCAATTCGATCGATTTTTCGGGGCTTTGGAAGCCTTTCTTATTGACTTAAATCGAATTGCCATTGTCTTATCGTCAAGATAGCAGCCAACTGATAGCGACAACTCCAAAAGACTTTTGTACACTTTGTGTGTTACCTTAACATACTCGTACTATATATATGTATGTATATATAATATTCGTTTCCACATCCGTACGCCCAACTATGCCAAGGCATGGAAACAAAAAAAAACTGTGTTGCCGCCTGTTTGTCCTCCAATGCAGGTTGTTGCAGCTGGCGACAAGTGACCAGCGACCAGCGACCAGCGATTTTTCGAGTGTTAAGGTCAAAGTCAGGTTTATTTTTTTATGGTTAATTGCGGGCAAGTCGTGTCCGTCTAGACGATGTGACATGTTCGTGTTTCTGCGCCCCATTCCCATGTAAAGTTAACAGCCAAACAGCAGCGACAGAGCAGTAGCAACAACAGTAGCAGATCATAATACACACACACACACACACATTAAAAACCACAACCAAATACGCCCCATACCAATTACAATTACAGTTGCTTTTTTGAAGTCCAAGACGAGGTGGCCACTCGGCCACACTTGTCCATGTACCTGGCCCATAAAGTCACAAGGCGATTACAGCAATGAGCGAAGAAAAAAAAACCCAGCACACATTATTAAGCGTGTTCACACTACCAAAAAATACGGTAAAGCAGCGTTATAATGTTAGCTACTACAAATAAAAAATTTATATTAACTCAGTCAAAAAAATATAATAATAATAATACTTACAAAGGTTATTGACACATTAAAAACTTAAAACAAATTAACATATTAAAGTAAATGATAATTGAAATGTAAAATGATTAAAGTTTAAAAATTTTGTACAATGCTTCTTTTATAAAAGTTTTATATTATGTTCCTACTTTAATTTAAAATGTTTAAGTAAGCACGCGCACTTGTAAAATTTATTTTCATATTGTTGGAATTAAATGTTTCAATTTACTAACAAAAAAAAGTTTACAAATTTCAAAATATTTCTTAATCAAATTTCTCAACAATTTAATGTAAATCAAAAATTATATGTAATTATTATATTAATAGTATACATTTTGAAGTTTATATAATACTAAAATCCAGAACTGAATTTCATTCATTTAACTAAATTATTTTTCATTAATGAATATACTTCTTCCATTACTAATAAAGAATGTCCATATCTATAAGCACTTGACATAATGTCAACTTCAACGATAACAAGCAAAGCACTCTTATTGTTAATGTGGGGGGTTTCTCTGATTTATTGTCGTCAATTAAATTGCTGTCAAGTCCGAACGCAACTTCAACGCCTCGACTTTTTAGCCGTTTACCGTTTTGTTCGCTTGCCTCGTTCTCGGCCAACTTAAAGTGAATTTGTTTTTTTTTTTGGGCATCTCACGTAGTCGCAGCCGTGAATCATAATGTTTACATTTACATTTACATTGTTTCGCTTTGTTTGCCATTATCTCAATGTTGTTGTTGTTGCTGTTGTGATTGTTACTTTTGCAGCTTACGCTTTCGGTTGGTTCTTTCTTCTTTGCTCTTAATGGCCACTTTAAAGTGGTTCAATGCCGGACACGACCTTGAAATGCGCATGTGAGTATTTCATTGTAAGCGGGAAGAGCGAAAGTCAAGTGGCTTAGTGCATGTAATGTTTTTTAATTTCTTACGGAATTTATTGGCTTCCATGTTTTTGAGATACTGCGGATGTTTGTAGAGTAATTGCGAACCGAACTATGCTGTTCTTTATTTCAATTAAAGTTTTTATTTCAATGACTTTAGTAAATAAATTTTAATCTTCTATCAGTAATATATGTAAAGAATTCGTTAATATAGCTTCATAAATTATGCTTTTTTAAACCCAATACATTATTTTCTAATTTTCAATATGATTATTTTACTTTTTTATGATATCATTTACTTTACATTTGGAAGAATAATTTATGTCAAATATTTCCAATACTCAATACTGAAATATTTTTCTGGATAATATTGTAAAATATTTTTGTAATATATAAAAGATACAAAAGAACCTTAAAGTTCAAAAAGTATCTACATATAGTTAATATGATACAATATATGTAAAATCTGTCTTATTAAGCTATCCTCATTTGATTTCAAATTAACTAGAATATTATTCAACTGTATCTGTAGTATAGATATGGAACTCTAGGATGTTAAGGAATCTATTCTAACCTTTCAGAATAAATCTCTAGCACTATTAAATTAAGTGATTGATTGTATCTAGAAAAATGTAATTGTAAGAAGTAAAGCAAAAGCCAGCAATTGTTCTATGACATCACATTCTTTATTCAATAACAACTAACGGCAATTATCAGGTCGGTCAGCAGCTATTAGACAATCTAATAGGCGTACGAGATAAGAGGCGAAGCGAACTGGGTCTTGACGATGGCTGGACCAGCGGCAACCAGAGGAGCAGCCTTCACAATTGGTGCTGGGGCAGCAGCCACAATTGGGGCTGGGGCAGCGGCGTAGGCAAGGGGAGCAGCGGCGGCCAAGGGAGCGGCACGGACAATTGGCGCTGGGGCAGCGACAACAGCGGGAGCAGCGGCAACAGCAGCGACCAAAGGTTCACGGCGCACCACAGCGTTGAAGCCGTTGATGGGATCGGCGGTGTAGTCCACAATGCGACGGTAGCCATCGGCGTCGTTCAGCGAGTATTGACCCTGGACGATGTCGCCATCGCGGGTCTCCACCTGGGTCTTGGAATCGCCGGAGAGCGCATCCTTAACATCGTATCCATAGGTGTACTGAGGATGGGGATCGTATTCCTCCACCTGGGCGACGGCGGCCAAGGGCGTGGCAACTGGGACGACACCAGCGCTGGCCACGGCGATGCAAGCAGCGAAGAGAATGGTGAACTGCAAGTAGAGATGAAACACACGAGTTTTTCATTTAACACATTTTGTATCACACTAAACACTCGCAAGGACTCGCAAGAAATATCCTTTTTCTTGAACTTGAGAGTATGCACTTTAAGAATAGCTTTAAGGATGGAACTGCTTGGCTTACTTTGAATGCCATTGTTAGATTGTTTGGGGGGGGGTTTGGGTTGCTCTAGATACCGTAATTGGTGTTGAACTGATTTGAACAGTGTCCAACTGGGGCTTATATACCACAGTCGAGGCGATGTGCCCGAATTCGTAACCAAATGCGTGCCACTTGCGTCACGAAGCGACGGCGACAATACCAAACTACCAAATACTACACAAAATACCAATACTAGGCAACAACAAAATGTGTGTATAGCAGACGATATGCGATCCAAGACTAGAAGCACTTCGCAGCTGGGCAGAGGAGGAGGAGGAGGAGGTGAAGCACATTATTAACCAAGGCTAAGCGCACAAGTGACAAAGCAGCAGCAGCAATGACGATGACAACAACAACAATAGCAACAACAACAGTAAATAGTGTTGAAGGCATAATGCCTTCTTGATTGAATTGAACGCACTCGAGCCGAATTAATATTGGCCTCAGATACTCAGAAGTCGTCGCATACTCAAACGTGCACTACGACGACTAAATCGACGCGATTGCTCATTTGTTTTCGCTTTCGAAAAGCGCACAACAACAATGCACAAACAGCAAACACACACACACAAACACTCAGACGTTATTAATAATAACGTATGCAGCGCATGCTCAAATGCATAACAACGGTTTTTCAAATTGTCTGCACTTGCATCTATACACACACACACATACTCGCTCACTCACACACACCAACGCAGCTCTCCCCAGCAGCAGCGACCTTAAAGCGTTTACTTGACTCCATTTGTGCTCTAATTGGATTTCGTATGCTCAACTTCCGATCAGGGTCCGCTCATTAACCGTTTGTATTATAATGAAGCTTACATAAGTCTTTGCTTTTAACTGAACAATAGTTGACATTTATTTGCTTTACGCAATTTGTACTTAAAAGTTCTTAACTTTAATTGAATTGCTGTGCCGAGAGCAATAGGAAATATTTAAAGCCACGCTTCAACAGGATTAATTCTACAGCTTTTTTGCGTTTCACAAATTTGTATTAAAACATTTTTGTACGATGTTTTGAAAAATACATGAGCTACCACCTACTACACGCATGTTATCTATGTAGATCTAAACGATTTGCCACATTATTCCGAAAAAGGGAAGTGCTAAAGAATTGCGAAACTTTTATGCTTTAATCGTCAGCTACTTAACTTACGTATTCAATATTTTATTTTAGTAAACGCTGTTCCGATCTTTCTTTACTTTATAGAATGTGGTGATATCTAGAATATTTAGATTGTATTTATTCTGAACAGTAACTAATAAAAATTTAAATTCTAAATTTTACATTTTTAAAGATAATCTCATTGATCTTCATTATTCATCCTTTTTTTATTCTAAAAACTAACTTTGAAATATTCTGCTACTAATTAAATTCTTTCTACTTTCTTTCTTACGTTCCCGACAAATATTTTAATCAATTTAAAACAGTAAAAACTTCTTCAAACTCTTAGCTTTAGAAAGCGCAAGTGAATGAAATAAAAAGCATTCTTTTTTAATCATTAAAATCGGGTGTATTTATTGATAATCAAGAAACGTTTGCAGTCACTAAATATGCCAGCAGACATTAATTCCCTCTCTCTCCCTAGTGCTGGAATACATATGAAATAGTTTGTGGATGGGCAGCGTGTATCGGTGATTTCAACAGAGCTGGCACGTGATGAGCCACAATCGTGGGTGCGGGAGCAGCGTGTACAACGTGCGCCACTGGCGCGTGGTGGATCAATGTGGGCGTGGCATAGCTTCTGACCACCACAGCTGGTTGAACTGGCTGTAGCTTCGGTGTGAGCAGAGTTGATTTTGCCTTTTTAGCAACAACGGCAACTGGAGCAACGGCATTCAGTGGCTCACGTCGCACAACGGCGCTGAATCCACGTTCCGCATCCGCCGTGTAGTCCACAATGCGACGATAGCCATCAGCGTCGTTCAATGTGTATTGACCCTGCACCAAGTCGCCGTTTCGTGTTTCCTGCTGCGACTTCACATCGCCACTCACCGCATCTGCCACATTGTAACCAAATTCGTAGCGAGGATTTGCATCGTAAGTGTCCTCGGAGTTGGCGGGCTTAACAGGCAGCAATCCACCATTGACCACAGCAACGAAAGCAACCAACAGAATAATCTTGAAGTGAAAAAAGAAAGTGAAGAATTACAGATTTCCCCAATTTGTGTTCTATTCTCACCTTGGAGAACATAACTGAAACGATATTAAACACTCTTCTCAGACGATTGCCAAAATGATACAAGTGCTCTTTGGATCGGTTGACTCCTTTATATAGGCCACTGGACACAGGTTAAGCGTACAATAACCCAATGCCACAGCTGTGTGCCCAATACCTGTTACCACCATCCTGAGACAAGGTCAAGTCGGACCTCCAGACTCGCGCTAATTGAAGACGATTCCAACTAGTTTATCAGCCATCGACAGGTTTCCGACCCATGTAATTGACTTTTGCATTCGTTGCAGGCTTAACCACTACTTCTGTCACCTTAACGAATATTGGGCAGACACAAATAATTGGAATACGAGCACCCAAAATATATATTTTGGTAATTTAGTTATTAATAAAAGAAGTTCACTTCAGTTTTCAGCAGCAACTTTCTAAAATTTTAAACTTGTACTCTAAATGAATTGTTATCTATAGAAGCAAGACAGCCAAGAAGAGTTTTTTATAACTTTAAAAGATCTTTAACATACAAATAAATATATTTTTAATATTAAACTATATCATACAAAAATAAAAAGGGAAACTTAAAAATCTCGAAACGTCGTCGTGCTGTCAGTATTTGCGACGCCTAAAAGTATGCTTCAAAATTTAAACTTAACAAAACTTGCCCACAGGTGGCGCATATTTCTGAGCTAAAATATGTAGACCACGTAAAAGTGAATAACAATAAGCAATGAACTATAATCTGCAAATACGTTTAGTTAATAAACTTCTGCAATAAAGTAAGCACACATTCGATCAAACAACATTGTAAAGTAGAATTGAAATCTTCCGCAATGCATTATTATCTCATTCGGCTTCTTTAAATTTCAAGAAATTCACTCATTAAATATTACATTAATAATACATGTTAAAAAGTAAATTACTACGATAATTTTTGAAGATGCTAATATGAAAGAGAGAGAAAAAGAAAGTGAGCAATTTATAACTTTATTGTATATTTCTATAAATGCAATATTTATAATTCAATTGATATTTTCAACTAAATTGACTCTTCCAATTTTCAACAGCAATAATTATTTTTTCACACACTTTAGTTTAACACCTTGAATATTTTGAATTTATATCTACCTTCTTACTTTATTCGATGAAATGTTCTTATTTTATTTCCCCGGCCATGTTTGCAATACTTCGACATCCGAAAATTCAATTTGTATAACACACAGTCTTTTTATCTTCGTTGAGCATCTGTACAAATTTGGCAACTGATGCAAACGAACATATGGAATATGATTTGTGTCCCTTCTGTGCAGCTGTCTTCAGCCTGACAGCTTCTATAGCAACAGCAAATAGGGGTTGTGGTGAGGCCCAATCGTCGTCTGTATTTTGCGTTCTGTCCTCCCATTGGCTGGTTATGGGTGAGCAGCGGATAAGAAACGCAGCTCTAGTTGTCTCGCTCTAACTTTATCCGTGTGCAAAATGAAAGAAACTGTCAGCAGTTTCCCCAGCATTAAAGTCGCGAGTTGTTTTTACACGAGTGTCTAAAGTGACGAACCTTTGCATAAATTTGCATTTCATCAGCCAAGGTCAGTGGCATATTTATGGCCAATGTAAGCATTCAAATAAATAAAATGCTGTGTTTTATGCAGTATAAGTAGATGACAAAATGACATATTAATTTTTGATTATTCGCGGGTAATTTTCATTCACACAATTATTTTATAAAATCATGCGACGTAGACTGCGTTTCAAAGGGCAAATTTCATCGATAAGCAACCATTTTGCAAGTTGTGATAAGATAACGTTATTGTGCTAGCATATAATTATCTATACACAGGCATATCAAATTTATTCAATAAAAACTATTGTAATAGATGTATTTATATTAGTACAAGGTTAGATAAGATAAGCATAAAACGAATATATCTATAATTAGATATACAAAAATATAATATTTATTGCTTTAAATACAGTCTTATTATTTTTTTTAGTTATATCAATACAATACTATATGCCTATTGACTAATTATTGTTCGATTTTGAGCAACTAAAGAATTAAATACTTTCTATTAAAATTATGACATATTAAAGTTCTAATGAAAAAAAATATATATTTATCTAAAATTAGCAAGAAATATTAAATATATTGAGTCAATTGTTTGTTTATAACACCTTTTAAAATATTTTGTAATTGGATCTTTTACATATTGAATTTCTATTCTCATAACTACATATGAAATAAATAAATTTCCCACTGCTCAGAGCTTTGCCCAACTTAGAATGAAAAAGCTTACACAAATATACATATGTACATACATAAGTCAAGTCTAGCAATTAACTAATTGATTACCTAATTAAGAATTCAGAGCGTTGGCACGTTAATTGTTACATTTATCAATCATCACAGAATGTGTTCTCTGACTGAAACTCGACTGCACTTTAAAGAGATTTATTTGTGATGAATTCACGTTGTAATTAACCGCATAACTGACCAGAAATAAGCTTAAAATCATATTAATAAAACACACACAATGAGGTCGTCTGGTCCGACCTGTAATTATGTATTCAATTACAGGAGCTAAGCTTTAGCCCAGTTAACAATTTGGCGACAGGCTCCGTCTGCCGTCTCAGTCGTCAAGTCCGTCACCGTCACCGTCTCCGGCTTCGGCTTTTGGCTCTGTCGCCATTTCCGTCAGTGTCTCCGTCTGTCAATGCAACAGGCATGAATCTGATAAGTACCTACGATTAATTAATCATTACAGAATTGAAAACACACACACACAACACAAAAGTCAAAAGCTGCACACAAAAAATGGCACAAATATCGATTTACCAAAAACGACACTAACTGAAAAAAAAAAAAATTACAAACAAAAACTACAAAAAAGACCGCCGAGTGGCTTGGACATGGACATGGACATGAACTGGGAGCTGTGAGCTGTGACAGTCGGCGCCAAGCAATCCATCAATTTGTGCAGCGCCAATTACGCCTGTTACCGTTACTCGTCACGTCCCCCCCTCCTCCTCCCCCACCCAAGCCCACCGCCATTGTCATACAGCCAGCTGTCGCTCAGGGTAGAACTTACAACAACTTTGAAAGTCGCTTTGTAACCCGGTGGCGCCCCAACTCCGGGCGTCAACTTTGGTCACTCTCTGCCTTGGCTGTAACAATTGTAATTAGCTTAGACGACGACAATAGAGTCGATCGTCGTCTGACCATTGACGCCTTCCAAAGTACCCATCAAATCCATATGTCACACTTCCGACGGCGTCAATAGCACTTGCAGTCATTAATGATATCTTGACTCTCACCTGTGACTAGAGTGCACCGCATTCCACTCGAGAATGTACAATCAACAGCAGTTTAGATTTATAACAACCGTCCGACGAATGTCTTTTTTACTAAAGCATAATCCTGTGATCCTACAACAGGTAAACAATATGAATATAATAATACTTAAAACGATTGTGGAGTGAAGTTTCTTTATTTCAAACATATACGAAATTGTTACACATACAAAATTTAAAATTATTAACATAGCAATACTTAAAACAAACAAATTTCTATTACAAAATAAAGTAAATTGATCTTAGTCCTATAATTATTAATTCTTATTTTATTATTAGATGTACAAAATTTCCTTTTGAATATATGTTTATGTCTGTAGTCTTTATATACCGTGTGGTCGTATACGTAATATTTGAAAATAAATAACATAATACATTATTAATGGTAATAAACTTACCTAAGTTCTTGATCTATTATATTAAAATATAATATCGATAAATGAATAACTTATTCTACTTCTTGCAAGACTCATTCAGGAATTTATGTTTTGCTTTAATTTAATATAGTTATTCAATCTGTAATCGATTGTTGACTCAAAGTTAATCACATGATACTATTGAAGGGGTTTCAAGTGCATCAATCGGTTTGCATATTAAATCAACATTAAGTTAATCAAGTTAAACAATGGTATATCAACAGGTAATATTATCAATTAATTATGCCTGCACGACATACATTTGCTCATATCGCAGTGCGATTATTATTAAGTGCTCATAAAGTCAGTAGCCTAATCAGACCACACCCATTAAGCACTGGCTGTTTCCATATTGTAAATTAATGGTGCTTAGATTAAAGTTAAGCATTATATTTACTGTTAATGTATCTATGAAACATTATATGAATATGTATCTATAAGATTCATAGAGCAAAATTGTTTTCTTCTGAAGTGGAATCCCTGGCCACATCTTGAGTCCTTTATTTAACGAATAAAAGTTACAAACTTTGCCTAAACTAACACAAAATGTAGAAAACATAATAAACTCATTCAGTGGAATGAGAACGTAGGTGGGATTTGGCCACTTGGCCAAAGAAGAAGATTGGGAAGCTGAGAGAGAGAAAGATGAAAAAATGAGAACACACACATCCTGTTGGTATTAATTGCTGCTGTCCGAAAATATAACAAATCACCTTGGAGCGCTGGCCAAAGACCCAAAAGGACGAGACTCGAAACAAGTTGCTGTCAGGATAGGAATGGGAAGTGGAATGGGTTTTGGAATTGGAATTGGGTTTTGAATTTGGGCACGGCCAGTAAAAACCACCAACTACGAGTACACGACAAAAAAGTTGTGAAAATGTCAATCAAAAACCAACAAAACAGAAAAGGAAAGAAGAAATAAACACAAAAGTTTTCCAGACTGACAGACAGACAGACAGAGAAGACAGCCAAAGATGATGCATTGTGCGTGAAAGGTGCAATGCTGGATACGGGGCATAAAGATATCTCAATGTTGTATCTCTATCTGGACATGGAAGTGTGTGTGTGTGACAGACTCGTAGGGGGCGCCTACGAATTGCATCCCACTGAGTCAGTGAGACAGAGAGAAGACGGCGATTTAAATTCCGCATCAGCCAGAGCATAGATGGGCTGTCATATGTGAAAATGACGATGACGCTGACGCTGATGATTGACAGCTGCACAGTTGGCACATCCCGTTCAGAGCTTCGCTGTCCAATTTTTTTTGGACAGTACCTGCAACTGTCAATTCATTTGGGATTTTGTGTGTAGGTGCGAAAAACGCAAATAACAAAACGTGCCAAAAGTATCAAAAACGGGAAATACAAAAAGACACACAGATACGGCAAATACATAATCTCTATGTGTGCGTGTATGTGTGCTTGTAGTTTCCAGTTAAATAAGACATGAACATGGGCGTAACTCTAATATCAGCATTTGTCCAGGGACCGGCAAAAAACTAAATGAAAACAGCAAACTGCCAAAACCGGTAATGACTAACCCTCAAAGGCAGGGAACACTGATAAGAATTCTCCGCAGCCAGTGCGAGTGAATCAGCTAGCTGCTCGCACGCTCTAAATGCCAGCTGTGCGAGCGGGACAACAGCAGTCAGCATCGCTCCGAGGCGTGGCCTGGTCGAACTAGTCGAAGCGTGTGTATGTGAGTGTGTGTATTGTGTGCTGTGTGCTGGGTTGGCTGCCCCGGCCAGCAATCGCAATCAGTCACGACTTGGTTAGCGCGCATGCAGCACGAAGTTCGAGTATCGTCGCGTGGTCAACACAGAGACCGTCGGAACCGTAACGCAAAACTCAAACTTCCAACTGAAATTAAACAATTCAATTTAAACTCAATACGTTAATGGCGTGTTTTATACTCCTCCTCTAAACTGTTTGTGCCAGTGTATCAAAAGTGTATAGAAAATATTACAAAAAAAAAGTACCCGAGTGTTCGTTCTAATCAAAAATAAATAAATCTATTACTGGGAGCATTAGCTCCGTCACTGTTTAAATAAACTAATTGGCACACTCGCTGCAGAAAATATATTTATACTTCTTTAGCAAAAAGTTAGTTGTGTTTCTAAAAACCAAATAAAATATTGCCCAAATTAGCAATTTCTAAAATATTGAAAACATTGCCTAAAATCACATTAATAGTAAATGAATTAAATGATTAACAATTTAAAACTTTAGTAGATAGTAAAGCTTATAGAGTTTATAATAAAATTCGGCATGACAAAATATGTCAAAAGTACGAAACAAATTTTGATATTATTAAGGATGAATAAATTGCATTATTTGAACACATTATTCATTAGAGATTTAAAGCATAAAATAGGAAAACCATATTTATTATTCTTAGTTAGTTTAATAAGCTTTAAAAATTCAACATTTTTTACTAGCTTACTTAATTGCTGCTTATGCTTTCAATTTAACAACATTTTTTGATTTGCATTTTAAAGTTTACTTAAAAACTGTATCCATTTTTTGAGTACCTTTCATTTACTATTTGACGTATTTTAGGCAATACTCCTTTAAAGTGTCGACCTTAGTTCATAGCTTAGGCAATTTTCCGCTTGTTTTAGGCCAATAAATTTATTGAGTGCAGTTTGGCGTACAATATGATGGACGTTAGCAGCATGTACGGCAACCATCCGCATCATCATCCACATGCCGCTGCCTCGGCCTACGATGGCTACGGCAGCAACTACTTTCCCTCGCCGACCCACCATCTGCAGCAGCAGCACCAGCAGCAGCAGCAGCAACAGCAACAACAGCAGCAGCAACACCAGCAACAACTGCAACAGCAGGTGCAACACCAACAACAGCAGCAACATCAGCAACAACTGACCTACAATGGCTACGATAGCAACTCGCCCAACTACTATCAACAGCAGCAACAGCTCACGCCACCGCCAACCCAACACCAGCTGCAACATCCGCTGGCTCAGCAGCAGCAACAGCAACAGCAGCAGCAACAACTCTATCCGCATTCGCATCTCTTCAGTCCCAGTGCAGCGGAATATGGCATCACAACCTCGACCAGTGGCGGAGCAGGAGCAGCCAACAGCACGCCATTGCATCCCACCAGCCATTCGCCTGCGGACTCTTACTACGAAAGCGACTCGGTACACTCTTATTATGCCACAGCAGCGGTGGCAACTGTGCCGCCTCCTGCCAACAATTCGCCGGTCACAGCAGCCAATGCCACACAACAGCAACAACAGCAGCAGCAGCAACAGTCACTTGATGCGCATGCGCCCATCATCAGCTCCGAGAATGGCATGATGTACACCAATCTGGACTGTCTCTATTCGCCCAGTGTGGCACAGCAGGCGCAGACGCAACCACTGGGCTATGGCGCACAGATGGAGGAGAAATACGCGGCAGTGTTGCATGCCGGATACGCAGCAGCGCCACCGGGATTGCTGCTGGAGGATCAGGATCCCATGATGCAGCTGGCTGCCGGACAGCAGCAGACAACGTCACAAATGTGGCATCATCATCAGCACATGGGCGGCGGCTATCCACTGGATGCGGGCATTGCCATGGACTATCCACACGCGCATTTGCATCATACGCTCAGTCATGGTCATCTGGCCAGTTTAACGAGCAGTGCTCAACAGGCGCAACAACAACATCTGCAACAACAGCAGCAGCAACAGCAGCAGCAACAACAGCAGCAGCAGCAGCAGGCAAATGGCAACCAGGTTGTGCCACAGCATGCACTCTCACCCAACGGTTCGAGCAGTTGCATGAGCATGTCCCGCAATCAACGCGGCGGTGGCGTCACATCGCCTGGCAGTTCCACCTCATCCTCAACAGCATCGGCATCGGCTGGCAACAACAACAACAATGCGTCGCACCAATCGAGCTCACAATCAAAATCGCCAAATCATGCGCCCAACATTCCGACCTACAAATGGATGCAGCTCAAACGGAATGTTCCCAAGCCACAAGGTGAGTTTGCCATTTCAAACATTTTGTTGATTATATTGAATATATCATTGACGAGTTTGACCTATAAATTGACTAATTTGAATGTGGGAGACATGACTGAAATTCATCTCCAATTATTAACAAATTTTTACAATTTTTTTTTTTTAATATTAAGGATATTCAAAATCATCTTTCATTCTCTAATATGATAATCATGTTAAGGACGCTTGGGAACTATTATTCATTCTATAAAAGGTCAAATCGACTATGGGACAAAACGAATGAAATAATCTTTCAATTTAAAAATTATCACTTGACTTTTAAAGATTCAACCGAATACCTCTTTTTGTGAAAACCTTTTGATGATAGAATTTACACTCACTTTTATTAAACTTGAAAAACTCCATTTTGAAATCTATTTAATACCCATTTAACTTAGATCTATTAATGGAAATAATTTCAAAATTGCCTTCAATAAGGTTTAAAAGATGACAGCTCATTTTTAAATAATATAATTCAGTTGAGTTTGGCTTAAAATTTGGCTATGAAGATCTATGAAGATCACCTTATCAACATTCAATTGCTTCTAATTAGAAAAAAGCAAATAATTTTATCAACATTTTTCCACTCATACAATCATTAATCTTATCGACACCTGATGTAAATTTTCACGTAATACTAATGCCAAATATCAATTCGATATGCGAGAAATGTTAGTGGCAATTATCAAATAGTTTAGCCATTTTAGCGATCACGTAAGACGATTAAGCAAAGTCAATTTAAACGCTTCCATCAATAGATCACAGGCAACAACAAGATGAATATGTATTAAACCAGTTGGACAGCATAGTATTAGTTCATGCTTTATGCCCAATAACTCGTCGTAAAGGGTAAAAACAAAACACAAATTCAAAATCAAAATCAGAAGAAAAAAAAAAAGAAATGCTAAGAGAGACAACAAACAAAAAAAAAAAAATACAGAAACGATGACTTTCAAAACTGATTGACAGTCCAGATATACACGAAGAACCCAAGTGCGTCAGACGTCCAACCGAGGGCATGTCACCTAAAAATAAGAATGTCTCTTCAAATGCCAAAGATTTCGCTTTGCCGTTGTTCTCTCTATCTCTCACTCTCATAATTTTTGCAGCCGTTCTCTCTTTCTCTCTCACTCTTTTGGAGCACCCCTCTTTTGCCTTTTGGCATATTTCTTGCATATTTCAGATAATTTTGTCAATGCTGTGCAGTCAGTCAGGTTGTCACTTGTCAGTGCGTTGAGAAGTTTTGTATCTTGGAATTAGCCAGCTAAGAAAATACGCAACGGATGATAAACTGAGACTCATGATAAATGGAATCGTACCTCACTCACGGCTATAAAATATTAATTGTATATTTAATATGTGAGCACAAGTAGATTTCTTTTTGGTGGATCTCTCGAATGATTTACGATATCACTTAGGAAGGGAGTGCTTAATAGCTTATCTTTATAGGACATTATTTTCAATTAAATATATGATTATGTTGACATTCATAATTCTGAAAGTAATTGGCGATTATTTACTAACAATAGTTTCAAAAATGGTTATAGAAAAACACATATTTTCTAGTTTTCATATAATCGAGGGAATTCAATGAAATAAATGAATATTTTGACAATAAAATGTATAACATTAATAACCGAAACGTTGCAAAATTAATTTTTCAAAACTACTTGCTGCATTTTATTACAATTTTCAATCAACTATATATCTTTACTAGTATCATTTAAATTGATGATCTAACTTTCTACTAAATTCCAATATATTTAAAAGAAATAATCATAAACCGAGAAATGAAAATTATTTGATTTGCCAATATTTTTGCAATATTGCAAGTTCTACTTTCTTGTGCGAGGCTCGCGATTCTTTTGCGCTTCGCTGAACCTGTTGGCCTATTTGATGTGACAGGCTTATTTGACTTCCAGAAACTAGTTAATGCACTTTACCTGTTGCAAGAGACAAACGTTGCCACAGCAGCAGTCGGAGCAGCAGCCTGATCCCAGCTTGAATCAGATATGAGAGACAAGAGGGCTCAAGCACCGCTACCACTTACAGCTTGAATAACGTAATCCCCTGGCTACACCAATAATCATACAAATATTTGCTTATTAATGCTGAAAAGTGTCATTTACATGCATCGTTTTCAATTAAACGACGCCACGACGAGATCTCTGCACGCGCCGCACCCAAAGCTGAAACTCCAAGCTCAGTGCTCAGTGCTCATGCTCAATGCCCAAGTCAGCTTGGCTCCATGACAATGACGTGTGCAAGTGGAACGAAGAATGGAGCGGGAGAGGGAGCGGGATCGGAATCGGGGTCCATTTCGAACCCAAATCCCAACCGGGCGCTTAAACGTCTCTCGACCACAAGTCAAACAAACAATTAAAGCGTGCAAGAGCAAAAGAAAAGAAAAACGAAACAACGAAAAATGTAAAGTGAATAAAGAAATAATAATAATAAAATAAGTATGAAAGAAATGCAGCTCAGTTAAAGAATGAAGCGAACCTACTCACATTGCACCAGCAACAGTTGTTGTTGTTTTGCAGTCACTGGATGCCGATCTGGAAGTCAAGTTGGCTGTCAGAAAAAATGATTATTTAAATAAGAGTTCTTGTTTGAGCTCCACTGCAACCGAACTGTCACTGAGTCGAGCCTCAAGCATACCAAGCGCACCAAGAGGCAGAGAGGGAGAGGGAGAGAAAGAGGTACTCTCGATATGGTCTCGCCTGTTGCGATCTCTGGCTGTGCTGCAAGCTTCGTGTGCTCCACTCCATCTGTCATGTCATCCATTTTCAGCCAGGGAAACAGCATAATCAGCAATCATGGTTATAAATGGTAGCATTCGACATATTGGCATTCACGCACAGCAGAAGCTCGTGTATAAAATACCTGTATACACTCACATTCACATTCACTCGCATTCGCACTCGCTCTCGCATATTCATTGCATTCAATTCAATGCGCTCTAATGTGTTAATCAGCATTTTTCAATAACCAGACCACGCTTGAGAAAAGGGGAAAAGCGCATTGAGGGAAAAACACACATTCTCCCGCTGCGGACGCAAGCGAAAAGATTAATTGAATTTTTTCAAAGGATTTGCCAGCGACAACAACATGAACTAGGAATTTGTCCAACGACAGCAAATTGGCAACAGCAACAGCAAGCAGAGCTGTGCTCAAATTAGAGATACAAATCAGTATTAGTTCGATGAGTAACTGGAGAAATTATTATAAATGCCACAGCACTTACTCACTGCTGTGAGACTGATTAACTGCTCAACTATTCAGGGCAGGTAATTGTCGATCTTAAACACACAGATCGATACATTTAAAGTACTTTCATACAATGTATTAATACGTAAACAGAAATTAGATCATCAAATAAGTTTGTGAATTAGTTTTCATAATAAAATGATAGATTATTGACTTATAGAATCGAATATAACATTTATGATCAATGAACTACTTTATGAATTAAAGGAAATTATAGATCAACAAATAAGTTTTTAAATTAGTTTTCATATTAAAGTTAATGATTATTGACTTAGCAATGAACTACTTTATGAATTAAAGGCAAATGCCAACCAATTATAGTGGGTATAGCAAACAGATTAGTTTACGAATTAAATTCAGATAATAATAGTAAAGTTTCCCCTTCAAAATGTTATACAAAATAATGTACATTTTTCATAAAGAATTCTCCCATCAACTACTAAGTCAAAAAAGTGCCTCATCATGCAGAAATCCTAACGATATTGTTAGAATATATAAGATTAAGCCAACTAATGCCATTGGAGCCCCAATTCGCGCTATTAAAATACTTATTCGGACAAGTGCCCCATCGTTATATGCCCCGCCTCCACAAGCTCCATTCACATTGATTGAGAGTTTTGTCACCCATTTTATGAGTGCACTTATCAACTACTCTATATAGCCCTAAATCATGCTCTACACTACAATATTTGTGAACGTTTATTGGGCATTTTTGTTTTTTTATGAGCGACCATAATTGAAAACTGTCCGCCGCATGTTGTGGCATAACAATTTAATTAATACTTGTAGTCCGGGGCGCGTATTGAATGTCGTGTCGCCTCGTTTGAGAGTGCCATCTACGGAGTCTAGTTTACTGTTTCGTGTTTTATTGTTTTTTAAACGATCTACCACTTTGTCGCAGCATTTCCCCCAAGCTAAAGAGAAGAGGAGAGGAGAGGGGATGTCAGGCACGCAAACTATGCCAAATGAAATAGTCGTAATATGAAATATGAATAGAGTTGGAACGAAAACGAAACCTAACACGTAAATTAACATAACTGTCGGTTCGCGTCGAGTCGACTCGAGTGGAGTAACTAACTGAAAAACTTTTGGCCCAAAAAACAAAAAGAAAAAAAGTTCAGCGAAAGGTGTTAGGAGAGCGAGGCTGAAAGGAGGGGGAACTAACTCTTGGCCAGGCTGAGCCCAGTCGCTTGGCGTATTCCAACATTTATTTGATGTGATGTTTTGATATTTCTTGACACCAACACGCGACGGTCACAACGACGACGACGACGACGCAGCACAGTGAAATGAATTAATTACGTGCATTTCAAAACAAAACAGAAAACAACAAAAATGTGAGCATATAAAGACTTGGCAACAACAAAAACAAAACAAAAAAAGGGAAAAAAGGCCAGACTATTTAAACGAAATGATATTGTGGATAGAAAAGTGACCACCAGGAATTTGAGATAAGATCAAACGCTTGGCCAAGCCAAGCCGAACCGAACCAAGCCGAACAGAAAACCAAACCGAACCGAACCATACCGAACTGACAGACCTATAGACAGGGACAGACTTAGAGACCCGCCCGCCTGTCTGTCACCGCACGTCAAAGTTGCCTAGTTGGATCGTTCTTGGACCCCAAAAAAAAAACCTAAACAAAATTTGAGGCATGTGTCGTGACAAATTTTGTTCGCTCGCGCGCGTTGAGCTAACATTTTTTTGTTTTAGGTATTTTTTTTTGAAAGTGTGTTATTAAATTTCTTTACAAAGGATGGGGTTAAGGGGCCAGCACCTTCAGCAGCAGCAACTGGGATTTTCTCGTCCGATTGGATCGATTTGTAAACTGATAAATGCCACCGTACTTACATTAATTACCACTTAAGAGTGCAGCTCACAATCTATAACTGAATTCAAGCCCCATTCCTCACTTTTTGAACTTGCCTGCCACAGTTACACACCTCAAATGTCAGTTCTCATATACATAACATATATAGACGAAAGTTGTGGAGATCGCAACAACATGAGAAGCGCATTAGCGTGGACTGCGTGACAGGCCAAAAACCAAAAACCGAAAACCAAAAGAAGAAATCCGCAACAGTATGGACTCGCCCTTGAGGCAATGTCCCTGCTCCTGTTCCTGACCCACCCGCTGTCTGTACGAGTATTAAAGGATAACTCGAGGGTGCGCTTGAGCTGCGTCTTCTTGTTATTATGTAATATTACCCAAAAAGAGTACCATAGTCATCATAAATGGACAGTTGACTGTTTGCCTTTTGGACATTTCGTGCAAACATTGCGCCAAAAACGAGGATATCTTATCTTTTGTTTGCTTGCGCATAAGTTTTCTCCTAGCTGGCTGGCTGGCTGACTGTGGCGTCTGCCAGGCTGCCTTTAATACTTTTCAAGTGTATATATAATTTACGAAATTATATAAGTATCCAGTTACGTGCAACGCTTCAATATCTTCTGCTTAATAAAATTGCACAAAATCATGCCACTCATAGTTTTTCCTCTAAGTACCCTGTAAACCCCGAATGTGGTTTCGTCTGCATACATATAATTATATAGACAGTCACTAGACTGATAAGCAACGACCTCACGTACTCCACACGCCTAATTAATTTCGATACACAAAACGATCTGAAATTGAGTTCAACAATTGAGGAACCATTTATAAATTGATAGCTGTCAACAAAGTTTATCAGCATAATTGCTGAATTTATCAGAATAGTGTTTAAGTAAATCAATAACACTAAATGAAATGGCTTAATTCATTTTTTGAAGCATAATTGGGGTAAATTTAAGTAGAAAGCAAACAGTTGACATTTTACTTTGATATATTAGTAAGGAAAGTATGAGATACATTTTTAGTTTGTTATTTGCACATAATTAGTATTTTAAATATATTATAAATACTTCAAATAGTAACTTAATTACAAATAATATAAATTCGTTCTAAAATATTTGGCTTTTTCTAGATTTAGTTTTATATTTAGAACTTATTCTCACAATTCTCCTGAACCTGCGTCATGCATCAATTGTTTGTGCCACTGGGCTTTGTTACTTCATATTCGCAAACATATGTACAATAATTTTTGATATCCAAATGGCATTTCGATGTAAGAAAAAAACTGACAAAACCAAAGAAATAAACAAAACACTTTCGGCTACTCGCATAATGAATCATTTTGAGGCAACAAACAGTAGTCGACTAACAATTTAAGCTGCTCACAAATTTTTGATTATTTGCGCTTAGAGACAATAGAGAATAGGGAAAGGGACAGCGAGAGAGAGAAAGAGAGAACTGGTTCGATACTTGTCAGATAGTGCAACAAGAACAATAGACCGGCTCTCCACAAATGTTGCGGTGCTCTTTGGTCTGCTCTACAGCTCTCCAAAAATACAAAAATAGAAAAGAAAAAAAAAAGCACACACGCATTTAGCCAATGATCTGCAAATCAAAGAAGCCGCCTCCCAACCAACCCCTTCGACGCCCCCACCTGACACCCAAGTGTGTATATATTGAACATGTCTCTTTAGAGCTCTACAATTGTCTCTCGTTAGGCGCGCCAACATGTGAAGGTGATTTCATGCTCAAGCTCCGAAATTCCCAACGCATTCATAGGCATTTATTAGCCATGGGTTCCACTCAAGTGTGGTGTGTGTGTGCGTAGTGTATGTGAGTGTGTTGTGCCGAACGGCAGCAAACGGTTTCAGCAGATAAAAGTTAAACGAAAGCTGTCAATTTGAAGTTTCTTTGTTTGGATTTTATCATTGTTTAACTATTTCAGTTACGATACCCTATAAACATGATTTGGCATAAATTTGAACTGATCTATGTAGATTTGTTTCTTATCAAAAATTTCTGAAAATTTCAGAAAGATTGCCGCAGAAATAATCAAGTTGTGTGAGTCAATTGAATCATAGCTCTATAGTAGACATATATAATAGTTGTAGGGTATTTCCTAGTCTCATTTTATTTATATCAATTGTGAAATGGCGATATCGAACGCATTACAAAAGTGTCACAATGATCCGCTTCGTGCTTCGAGTATTCGGTATTCACTACCAAATTTTGTGTGTCCCCCTCATATTATATTATCGGGGGCAACAATGGACACCGCTTGACGCCGGTGAGCTTTAAAGTGGACATTCTAGTGGGCCTCCGGTATTAGCGTTATACGCTTGAACTTCAACTTGGGTTGCGACACGTTCAACTTCATTCACGTTTCGTTTGAAACTAATTGATGGATGTCTCTATCTACAGGTGCCGTTGGCCTTCCACCCTCCCCAAAAAAAGAAGTGTAAGCGGTGTATTAAAGTATTAACTGAATGGCACTCGATTGTCTTAGTTGGACAACAAAGATTTACATTGTGAATAGATTAATCTAAACTGATATTCATATCAATTAGATCTTGATCATAATTACATTAAAATATGTTTGGCTTTAGTAAATTGAGTAACAAAGATTTACATTGTGAGAATATCGAAGGTGTGAACTTTTTACCTTAAAGGAAGAAAGCTCTACCTAAAATTGAACAACAATGATTTACTTTGTCAAAATATATGTCGAACAACTTTTTTCAATTAAAAATAAAACATTTAGAACCTAGTTTATAAACCAAAGTTGCAATCTAAAGCAAAGAAATAAAATTCTTATAATAAAAGTGGTACAAATCTTAATCGTAATACCATCAACATTTGTTTATCAAGCATTCTGTTTCAAGGAATATTGATTTCATGCCACAAATTCGATTTGTTTTCATTTGAAATCCACTTAAAGACGTCTACTTGCTTGCCAAAATATATTATGACATTGGCTTTTACTGGGTAACGTGCAAATAGTTGCGACTTGATGACTTGAAATCGTCTCTGAGAGCCGGATAATGATAATTGCTCGTACTTTGATTAGTTACCAGCCAGATAGTGGGGCAAAAAAATAGCTTCGATTAGACACGAACGAATTTATTTTTATACTAAATTCGCAAGAAAAACCGCAACGATTTCTATTTATATTTGGGAAATTGACTAGTTAAAGTTAACAGATAGCTAGAACTGAATGTGTGTGTGAGGAGAGTTCGAGTGTGTATGCAGTGTGTGTGAGTGTGTGTGGCACAGCTGCTCGTGCATGTGTGTGTTGCGTTAATTCAATTCAATGGCAGAAAAAAAAAAGTAAAATCTTAATTCGAATAATACATTCTGACAACATGACGGATCACCAACGAAAATGCAGAGGCACACACACACACTCTCACACTCGCAGTCGTAGTAGATGTCCATAGTTTCCCTTTTGTTATGTTGTACATAGAAATATATGTATGGTATATATGTATTTACTTGTATATAGACGAGTCGGTTTTTGCCACAGCCCAAAGTGCGCTGGCCTCTGCATAGAAATAAGGGTGTTCGATAAAAGCCAAGAAAAAATGGCTGCCAATGCCAAATGTGGGTTGACATGCGTGTGTGCGAGTGTGTGTGTGTGTGTGCGTGTTAGTGTGTGTGTATGTGTGTGCGTGCCAATGGCTGACAGTCAACACTTTCAATGCTCCAAATTGAAATCCACTTGACACAACGCTGTGCTCCGCCCGCGCCTTTAGCCAAGCGACAGCGTCTTTTGACGATTTAATTCAATTAATGCCCCATTCGTGTGAGCTTTTGGCATACGACGAAAATTGATTCCCAACTCACACACACACACACACTTAGTATATGTAGGCTGGCTGTCTGTAAGTATTTGCAAATTAAAATGTCAACAAAAACAAATTTGAAAACATTTTGGCGACCAAAAAAACGAAGACGTCTCACAACGTTGTCGTCTTGAAGTCCTTTGGCAATTTTGTTGCTGGGCTTTAAAATTTTTCGACAATGATGCTAATGTCATCATCAATCTTCGTGCGAAAATTCCGAGACCAAGAGATACACAACAAGAGAAGCAGTAAGAGAGAGAGAGAGAGAGAGACGACGTGCCTTCAATATTAGCCAATGTGGAAAAACTCTCTATATACTCATGCCATAGGCTGACTTTATGCTCAAGCATTTTTCATTAGACAAATTAACAACATTTTTCGCCTGACTTTGGACTATGGCTGGTGTCTGTGTGTGTGTTGGAGTGGTGGGGAAAGGGAGTGGGAGCGGGGGGTTTTGCCGACAAGTGGCATTAGCTTTGCTGGCAGCTTGACTTGTTTACATGAGATAATTTCAATATAATAAATCATTTTTAGCCCGTATACCGGGGGCAGTTTCTTAAAATGTATCGCAGCAAAATGCAGCAGGCGGCACTTTTCCATACATGAAACTAGAACACTTCGGTCTCTGTGCCTGGCCTTGGATTTGGACTGTCAACCGAAAGAGTTACGAGCACTCACCTTCGTACACAAAGTTCCAAAGTCCTATTGCCAAATGACTCAATTGAAACGTCACGATGATAGCTCCAAAAAGGAATACTTTAGTGAAAGGATTAGAGTGTTTAATCGATGATTCATTTTAAACTACAACATGATTCATATTAGTTTAAAATAGTTAATAGAAATACGTAATAGAATCGGTAATATTTCTAAAAGACTTAAGATTATTAGAAAAAAAAAATAAAAAACTCTTTATCTTAGTTACTGATTGCTAAAATCCTATCTCCATTGAAATAAAATGTTCTTCTGAAGGCCGTCAATTAATGTCGTAATGCATTTTGGCCTGTGGACGGATGTCTAAATTTAGTACGCACGCTTTCTTCATATCACTAACTTTCTATCTATAATATGATAGTACAAACACACGCAGACACTCACGCAACAGCTTATCGATATGACAAACCAAATAATGCTTAGATTCACAGGCTACTGGAATTCACTTTTTAGTAATCTACGGAAACAGTAGCCAAAATATTGCTATTAACGCTCGAGCAAAGTAAATACTTCTTCTATTTGTGCGTTCGCGTATTTATCTATAGACCTGTATAAATATTTAAATTTCGATTTACTTTCAAAGGGAAACACACACATACGCACTCTCAAAAGACAAACAGGGAAAAGCAAAGATTTTCCTCGATAAAAAACAAACTTCTTCAACTTCTTCCGGCGCGACACACAATATTTGTACATTTAATAGACTCCCAAAAAAAAAGTGGTTTGAAAATTGTTTGAGATTCCAAAGTTTTTTTCTATACATTTATACATTGTTAAGCAATTTTCACGTGTGTCCATAATGTTGCACATCGTGACTAATAAGCCACGGGACGTCCACACACAGACAAACAACTTTCAATTAATATGAAAAGTTTTGAATACCTGTATCGAGGGTACAATATGTAGTTGATTTTTGTGCATTTCATGTTCCACACACAGAAGAAACTGCATCATTGCATGACATGTGGAAAGTTCAAGTTGACAGCCAGCCAATAAAACACTGTCAGCATAAATGGATTGGATTAGCTGAGTTTTAGCCAAGTCAGCCGACGCGTCGCAAATGACCAAATGAGAAACAATTTTCAAAGTCAAAAAAGAAAAAGACACCCCCGCAGCCAAAACTGTCACTATCCAAAGGGTTAAATGGCAGATAAGTCAATTAGTCCTGCGGCACAACTCAACAAGAATACCCTGTGCTATAACAAAGGGTTTGTAGGGGAAGCAAAACAAAATCAGTTTGCTATAACTTTAATTACTATCGTATACATTAAGATATGTACTTCATTTTTGGGCATACGCACACATAAATATCTTTATTAAATGTTCTGAAAATTTCAACACAATTGCTTGGTAAACAAAAAAGTTATACAACTAAAAGGGCATGCTTTAGTCGTTCACCTCTCTCATTTGTTGCGGCTTAGCTGTTGACTGACCCTTTTCTGCTTATTTGACCAGTGGTCAGCTGGCATTTTAATCTGAATCTGACCATCTGCTTTGGCCTGGATAAATAGTACAATTGCTATCAGCGGATATTGCGAAATATTAATGCCACTATGTCAAATTAGTTGCTGAATTCCGAATGCAGTTTTGATTTCCACCGCCACCGTTGGCAGGCCATAAATTATATAGGAATTGTGTGTAAATGTTATATGCTTAGTTCCAGCGCTATTTTGAATCGTTTAACTGCCTAAGGTGATCAATCAAATCGTCACGTAAAAAAACCGATCGTGTCCAAAAATGAAAACAACAACAATAACACAAAACGAAAACAATGTTGGCTCTCAGCATTTATGATTGTGATTAGGCTGGTCAGGCACGCTGGCATATTAAGTTGTGGATTGGCCACATGACATTTGTTGCCTTTTCTTGTTTAGTATTTAAGCAACAATTAAAACAATTTACTTTTAATTGCAATATAATTTTCTATTTGCACTCGAATTAAACAACATTATCAACTGAGCCCCAAACCAACCCCAGACAACAACAAAACTGTCCAGACATCAGACCCTCATCGGACGCTCGTGCAACTGGCGAGCGTCTGCCCACTTAATCGCCATCGGCCTCGACAGCTCTATAGCTCTGTAATGCCCCCAGTCCCCAGAGACTTCGTCGAAGACTGCGTCTGCGGCCGACGGGGGGATCTGTGTAAAGTGCCACTGGCGCCTACATATCATATCATTGATAATATCACACCAAAATGGCCGCAATTGACAATGACTCACAAATTTTGAACTATGCAAAAAGCGTAATTCGAGTCGATTCTACAAACAGATTCATGTGTGTGTCTCCAACAGATCTATTGAGTAATTGCTTTATCAAATAGATCAATGCTAAATTACTAAAAATACATTTATATATAAATGTTTACAGTTTAAAATAATTCACACGAGGATTTAAAATAAATTATAATTTAATTATTTAATATTAAAGCATTTTCTTTACCATGCGGCATCTCAAATAGATAAATGCTAAATTACTAAAAATATACATAAGAATATTTACATATTAATTCACATGAGAATTCTAAGTAAATTGCAATAGTTTAACTTAGCTCGCAAGTTTTATGAATTTCAGTACTACCTTTAAACTTTTGTAATTTACTATTAAAGCAATATCTTGATCATGAACCATTTCAAATAGATCGATCTCAAATTTTGAATAAATTTTGAAAAATTGTTGGAAAAGATTCGCAGTAATTTCTTCAACCCTATTGTCTAAATATTTCCGAACATTAAAACCCAGTTCAACAATTTACTTTTGCTTTTAGTAGAATAGAGAACTAGATTCAGAAAAAAAATATTTTAACAACAATGATTATTTCCATGGTTTGATATATTAAAATTCTAAAACGAATATTTTAACAATAATCATTATTTCGATCACATCTTTTGTATGATGCCTTGGTGGACTATTTTAAACAAATATCTTTTACTTAAAGTAGACTTTATCTTACTGTTGCAACTTCTGTCAACTCGAGTTTTACACCAACTTATAACAATATATTAATCTGTTAAGCCACAAGCAAAGTATTTACAACTCAAGTTTAAAGCAAATCCCACACACTTGAGGAATATTTATTCGCTTTCTTTTCTCACGAGAATCGAATCGATGTTATGCAAAAGTCAACACAATGTGGAAAGGGGGGCGGAAAATGCGTTAAAGCTGCAACGCTGTAATTAACGCTAGTTGCGATGTTATCAAATTACATGCGACTTTGTTGCCATCAAAACTGTTTGTTGCACGTGCAACCCAATGCCACAGTGTCACAGTGGCAACCCCTCAGCTGTTGCTGCAACTACTGTTTACATTGATTGTGTCAGCAGTGTCAGTCTTAAGTAAGCGCCATGGTGCCACATGGTTCCATGGCGCTT
This sequence comes from Drosophila niveifrons, assembly GCA_035046325.1. NCBI lineage: Eukaryota > Metazoa > Arthropoda > Insecta > Diptera > Drosophilidae > Drosophila > Drosophila niveifrons. The sequence goes on along the minus strand of JAWNOC010000046.1, from coordinate 8,907,275 downwards.
AACACCCGCTTCAGCCGGATGGCAAACAACGATGCACACAACAACACCCAAATGGCCTTGTGCATGTGCCACAGGGTGAATCGTTTGAAAAAAGCAGTTCCACAATCAAAGAGAGAGAGAGAGCGAGAGAGCGTCGCCCGTAGATTTCTTCTACACTCTGTCAACACACAGTAGTTGCTTAACGTTGACGGAGGGAACAGGAGGAGGCAAAGTCGGAGGCGGCAGACATGTCAGCGAGCTGGGCCCAAGCATTCAAGTGGAAGCGATCCACCGATAATGCTCTCTAAAACTAATATTACAAAGTAGATATCGTTTGGCGCCGGACGCGGACGCCAGCTAAAGGCGACAGTGCCGCCAACTGGCCGCGACATGTTTGACATGCCGAGCGACACCAGCAACGAGCAACCAGAGGCAGTTGCAGCAGCAACAGCAGCAGCAGCGTAAACCGAATATACTCAATACCCAATACTGAATACCCACACCCATTTCCCAAATGCCGGGGCATTGATAACCGGAATGCGACAGTCAGTCGCGTTTTTTTTTTACTTTTTGTTTGCCTGGAAAATTCAAATGTAGCTCAAGCCACTCCACACACAACATTTAATCCTTGGGCTTGTTTTCTCAGACACTCCTGTGTGTGTGTGTGTGTGTGTGTGCATAAATATTTTCATGTGTCTTATGATAGCTTGCTTTTTGAGTTGGACTTGTAATTTTCCATTTGCCTCTCAAATTGCGCCACAGTGGCTGCCATCTGTATGCCAATTGGCTTCCTTATTTTTCAAAGAGCAACAGCCAGAGTAACAGTGGGTGTCATAAATTCATCATTCATTCGCGTGCTCGTGTCGACGGCACAATTTTTATTTATGATATCGCATTTGGCTTGATTTATTATCGCCGAAAAACTCACTCTGCAGAAACCACCACCAATTTTACAATCTCAATAACAATAAAACAGAAAAAAAACGAACAAAAATAATAATAATCATAACAAATAATGTCGAGTAGTTATCACAACGACTACGATCATAATACTCTCTTAATAACATTGTACTTCCTTTTAGCTACTTCTCGGCACCTTTTAACTTGGCTGTCGTTATATGGCTACTTAACGCTTATTAATTGAATGAAACTTTCATTTTGATTTATGGCTGTGTGAAAAGGTTTTTCTATTGCCCCAATATATCGATATACTATATCAGAGTTCTACTTGCTACTTACTTCAGATGAGCATCATTAAAGTGAATAATATTTTCTTAAACTTTTTACGACTTCTTTGGGATCTTTGCAGTCTTATCTGGATTAGCTTGGTTTATTGTTGAAGGTGTTTCATTTAGCTTCGATTAATGGCTTTAATATTTCTTAAATCGATGATAATTTTAATACCTTACTATGAACTTTGAACTGTGACTAAGGAACTTTAATATTTCTTAAAAATATATTTTCTGAATCTACTTTCTATTCCAACAAACTAAGCTTCCTTTCATAGGAAGCATCACACTTTTTGACACATTTCAAACAGGCAAAAAATTTGCTTCACAAAAAAATGAGGAGTTTACCCAAACAAGTCAAACCCACAGAATCCGAAAAATATATATCAATATAATTCTCGTACCACCCACAATTATATGTTGATGTTTTGGCCATTCGACTACGGTGAAAAGTCAATACCCGCTGTCAGGATAATCCCAATATTTTCAAACAAGCCTATTAGCCACATTAAGTCCTTCTATGGAAAAGGTAAAGATCATTTTCATCATCGTCGGCTTTAGCCACGGGGCGCATGTCAAATTATGAATAAAATGCAAAATCACGCAAAGAGCCAAAAGTCAGAGGCACGGCCCAAAAATCAAAAAAAAATGAAAAAAGAAACAATCAAAAATCATACACACATCTCTTTGAATGCCCACAACGATTATGGTTAGAGACTGAACAGAGAGAATGAGAAGAAAAAAAACCCAAAGGGTCTCTGTGTCTCTGGCCTCTCACACTGATTAGCTGCGACAGCTAGAGATCAACGCCAGGGGATCACTCAGCCAAGCAAAGCAAATGAAACCACAACAAATGCCAAGGCAAACGCAATGACGATTTCTTTCCTTTCCTTTTCTTTTCTTCGTATTTGAATTTTTCTCTTTTCTTTTTACTTACCTCACTCTCTCTTCTTTCTCGCTCTCTCTTTCTCCCCCTTAGCACCGAAACTACCTGCCAACATCAGCAACATGCACGATTACCAACTCAATGGTCATCTCGACATGTGCCGCGCCGGCAACGTTGGCGGCACCTCCGCCGTCTTGCCCATCCAGAATCCCCTGCTGCTGTCCAGCAATCCAACTTCGGGCAGTGCATCTAGCGGTCTGGGCGTGGGCCTCACCAGCGGCAATGGCGGTGTGGCTGCCGGCTCTGTGGCTGGCCTCAGCAGCTGCAGCCTGTCGTCCACCAACAACTCGGGTCGCACCAACTTCACAAACAAGCAACTGACCGAGCTGGAGAAGGAGTTTCACTTTAATCGCTACTTGACGCGCGCCCGACGCATCGAAATCGCCAATACGCTGCAGCTAAACGAGACGCAGGTGGGTCAAAAGTTCAACCAACTAATCCGCTAATCCGCATGTCACTAGCTACAAGTGGTACTACAAATAATAATGAAAATGCCAGTCCAAGTTCATAATGGAAAAGCCTCAAAATCTATAGAAATCAAGTGGGAAAGCTACAGTCGAGTGTGCTCGACTGTGAGATACCCGCTACCCATTTTAATAAAAGCATAATATTGCGGTATTTTGTCAAAATAGAGACCCTTGCACCCTATCGGCAGCGGGTATAAAATACATTGGGAAAATTAACTTATCTAAAACAACATTTTAAGCTAAAGTATTATTTTGTTTCAAAAACTACTTGCCTTGTTAGTGTAACCAAGATCAAACTTATTTTTAATGTTTATAATTGTGTTGTTTTGTCCATCAATTTTTTAACAATTTGGGAAACAAAATAATATAAAATTTCATAATCAACAGAAACTTCTTAAAGACCACAAAAGTATTGATTTCGTTCAACATTAAAATATTTATTAAAAACAATTTTTAACTTTATATTTAAAGCGAAATTGCTTTTTTCTCATGAATTAATAATTGTGAATCAGTTTTTTCGGTATTTATCAAATTTTTAAGAATGTAGTGAAATCTCAAAAGCCATAATGTTGAAAAGCTAAAAGAAACATTTTAAAGAATACCACAAAAATTGTGATTTATTCTCAACATTATGCTAATATTTAAATAATCGAATGAATCTAAAAAGATTTTAAAGATAACCATAAAAAAAACCGCTAGTGTCACATTCATTTTTTCATAGATTTTCAACTAATATTTTCCCTTTAAATTGACAGGTCAAAATCTGGTTCCAGAATCGTCGCATGAAGCAAAAGAAACGCGTCAAGGAAGGTCTCATTCCGGCGGATATTCTGACGCAGCACAGCGCACCCGTGATAACCGAAAAGCAGCCCCAGCAACAGCAGCACCAACAACACCAACAACAGCAGCAGCAGCAGCAACAACAACAGCAGCAAACGGAGTTGAAGGCTTCTGAATTGGTCGGCAGTGAATTGGCAACAACAGCAACAACAGCAGCAGCAGCAGCAACAGCAACAACAGCAGCCAAACAAAGTTGAACAATTTCGATTGTTGCTGTTTGTTGTTATTGTTGTTATTGCTATGTTATAGGTGCTGCTTCGGTTGTTGCTGTTGTTGTTGTTGTTGCTGTTATTCTTATTGTGGTTGTTATTGTTGTTGGATTTTGTTGTTATATTATGTTGTGTGAAATTGCCAAATGTCGACCGCATTTTGTTGTGATAATTAAATAGAAAAAAAACAAAAATGGCAAAAAATTAACAAATTTCAAATAAAATAAATATTATGTCATACTTGTAGCCAATTACAAACAAAAAAAAAAGCTAAAAAATTTAATTTCTTTTGTATTTTGTACAAATCACAAATCAAATGCTAGCATCTGTAGAATCGGAGCTGTAAATAGTACTAAAACCTAACCGATAATACGGCAGCTGAATTGTAGACTAGCATTAACTAAACTCAGGGTTATACATACTAACAAACTAACTACTTTCTTACTAACTAACTGTATCACGCAGAGCAATCGACTTTCAACTTATAAATACAAATGCAAAATACGCTAAACTAAATCAAAATCTATATTGAAAACTGCATAATCGTAAGCAATAGCGCCCAAGCTATATACACATAGCCAATAGCATAATATATATAGTATCTAAATTATAATGTACTCGTTCGTACTCGTAAATTGTACACGTATGTAGTATTATTATTATTGTTTTACTATAAGCAAGGCCTTCTACGATACAAGAACAAAAGTTATTCGTTTTGTGTTCGAACAAATTGGTATTCATTCTTAATGTATGTACTATATTTAATCTAGTCCTAATTGTAATATACTTATAACTGTACAACACAAAACAGATGAAAATAAATAAAATAATTTAACTATTGTTGATCTTTAATTGAACCAAAAAGAAACCTTTATAGATCTGCGAGGAAACCCCTCAGAACTCCATCTCTTTCTCTCTCCATCTCTCGTCCCTTGATAGCAAGCTAAAATAATTTCAAATGCCCAAAATTGAAAACAGGAAAAACAAATTTCTATTATCGTTAACCATGCAAATTGAGCTTTTATCAATAAAGTTTTGATGAATTAGGGGATTACGAAAATTGAAAAGATCAGTATCGCTGTGGCGCTCTTATATCACATGTGTATACAATTTAAATGGGGATTTGGTGTTGGGGTTCTTTGATATCTTGACTAATTTGCAAAACTGAAAAATAACCAGTAAAATTCATCAAGTGCCTTCATCAAAGTCGGTCTGTATCTGTGATGGATAGTATTTTAAGTCCACATTATAAATCGCTGATACATGACTTGAACTAAGCTCAAGGTTATTTCTATAGTTGAAAATATTTACTAAATAGCACATATGTACATATTTGTTTACGAATTAAATTCATTAAAATGAAACTTAAATATTTAATAATGTTAATGTATTTCCCTAATTTATTCCATTATTTACAAAATGTATCAGCTAAGTGTTCATTGATTTCAAATAGCCCGCTCACAGACGATACCACTGCTGTATATTTATCGATGAGAATATCGCTTTCATTGAAACTCTTATAATTCGTAGCAGCCAGCTATTGAAGTAATGCAATTGGAATTTATTCTTTTTGGTATACAAATCTTCAAACATGCTTTTTCAGTATTTTTAGAATTTTAAACTGATCTTATCATCCTTTTCGTATAAAAAAAACAGCTTTTCAATTTTAGTGTTCATTATTAAAAAAAACTGCTTACTTTAAATATACTAATATGGTATACGACGAGTGACCAGTTGGTTCAAAAGTCGAGACATAGAGCGATTACAAAAATATCGATAATACGATTTCACCACTCAGAAGGCAGCCAAACTTACATTTTTAAATACTTAAAAAGAAACTCAATATGTGGCTAACAAATAACTTGAAAGTGTCCTTAACACACTTAAAGACAACGCCAAAGATCATTAAATATGGTTTTATGGATTCGAAATTTGGACGTATGTTGCTGGGACTCACAACCATAGCAAAGGGCGCTAAGAGCTGCGACGCAATTTGCGTATTGTATTTTACACAAGGAAACGAAATTGCAACATTAAAGGAAGTGCAACAACGTTGGCCCAACGTAGAATTCATGGAGAATGCTGAAGCCATTGAGCACGTCATCGAAATCCTATCAATCGATAAGGAAAACGCAGCTGCGATCGACGTTGCTGTTGTGGGAACAGATTTACAGTTTGCCGTTTGGAACGAATTGATTAAATTGAAGGCGGGAAACACGTTGACGTACAGCGAACTAGCTGATTTGGTGGAGCGTCCCAAGGCGGTGCGGGCGGTGGCGAATGCTGTGGCAAAGAATGAAGTGTCCATTCTGATACCTTGTCATCGTATTGTATCCAAAAGCGGCGCTGTTAAATATCATTGGGGTGCAAAACTCAAAAGCGATTTGTTGGCATACGAAGCAAAATAAATATAAATATAATTTAAAAATTCATTTTTATTGAAATTCAGCTCCGGACTCGTTTTTTTTTTTCTTTTCATTTAACTTTGAACCTAAGATTGTTCTTATTCTGTGTGTGGTGTCTTATAAAAAAACAAATGACAAAATCAACTGAAATGCAAACAGGCTCAAGAGATTGTGCATCCCTGGCATTAACCATATAGCTAATGCCCGCAGATCCTACTTAAATTTTAACTATATATCTATACTGGTCCTATTCTCGATGCAGCAGCACAAATATTGCCAGAATCGAGAGTATAGCCCACTAAAAAGCAAAGAATAAGTTAGAAAATAAGAAATTTACACGGATAAGAGTTGTTGCTTACCTTAACTTTTGGATATTCGTTCATGAAGATCGTGATAATGCCAACATATGGCAGAAACCCTCTGGCACGGCCTACTATGTCCTTCTTGGTCAACCAGAGCTGTCCTGGCGCATACAGTCCTCGGTCATCCACATTGTTGTTGTCACCCTTGGTCAGGAACTTAACTGACCCATCTTCCCTACATGACAAAGTAATGTAGAACTAATTAGTTACTATTCAAAGAACGGAATATAACTTGACTCACTTCTCGTGCAACTTGATAACACGATGCACTATGGGAATGTCTCGTCCCTCCACCTTGAAGACCACAATCTCGCCGACACGCACTGGCTCTTCCTTGTAGTTGGTGAGGAATAACAAATCGCCACGATGAAAAGCCGGCTCCATGCTGCCGCTCAAGACAACAACAATGGGCGATTCACTGCCGGTGACAACCATAAGACCCTTCCATATCATTAGGGCCGAGGAGACGATCATGGCAAAGCTTAGCACTTGATACAGCGACTGCAATTATAATGCAACATTTGCAATCAAGCTAAAACAAATTACACAAAAAAATATGGGCGACGCATACCTGACGCTTATTCATGCGATTGAAGTCGCCCATCATTTCGTCTATCTGCAACATGCTGGCTATACCCATGTTTGTGCCTTTTGTTATTTATTTTGTTATGAACAATAAGCAAAGCAAGTCTATAGCTTTTTGTTTGCAAAAAAGTTTTTCTAGGCGAGTTCCACGAAGACAGAAAATGACAGGTTGCAAGCGGCGGACGCGTTGGTCCGACACGTCAGTAGGGATTGCAGTGTAACTGAAGTACGAAATATTCCAACGGCTTAAATATGCCAGCGCAATATACTATAACTGCATATATTTTTGTCGAAGCTGTATTCTCGCCCATAAATCAATATTATCGTTTTATCTTAAAATTGCTTAATCAAGAAAAAATAATATAATATATTTTTAAATGATAAATTTAGTTACAAGCATGCACTAAAGAACCAATTTTAAGCAGCCTTATAGAAGTTGAAAAAAACAAAGCTTCTCGATATCATTTCGAACTATACAACAAGGCTACATCAGCTGATCGATAACGTTGTAGCCCTTTATTTATTTTAGAATCTTATTTACATAATAATGCCCAATTATTTCATAAATCCCATAATAAAATCTTCCCTAGTAACATAAAAAAGTATTGACAATAAAAATAACAAAAATTTGAAACAAAACGAAATTCACGAGGCTTCGCGCCATTTCCTAACTATTTTCGATTTCATTCCACCCCATTCGAAAGTTGCGGTATATTTTAGTATATTTTAAGAAACAGCGAGGATATATTTTGAAATTCAAATAGCTGTCGCACTGCTGGTGTGGTTGGTGTGTGCACATTCTGCACGAAGTGAATTTCACAAGTTTATTGAATAGAAATTTGCAATAGACACTGAAAGAACAATGGGTGACAAGCTGTTGGATACGACACAAATCATAAATGGCTTGGCTGTGATGATATCATTCTTTGTTGGCTACAAATATGCATTGAAACGTGGTGAAGCGTGCGCAAAAATCGACGATACACCAGCGTTAACGAAGGAGTCGACAGAGGAAGGCGCTGCAGCTGCAGCAGCTACTGTTGCCGACAAAGTAAGTTATCGAAATTGCAATTAACAGTAACTTACAGTGATGACTTGCTTCACAGAACTATGGCGACTTCAATGACAATTTTAAAATGGTGCTCGTGGTGCGCAATGATCTGAAAATGGGCAAGGGCAAGATAGCCTCACAATGTTCCCATGGCGCTGTCGGCGCATATCAAAGAGCTGTGACACGAACACCCCGCTTACTGCGCGCCTGGGAGCAATGCGGTTGTGCCAAGATCGCTGTGCGCGTAGACAGCGAAGCCGAACTGATGGCTATCAAACGGTCCGCGGAACAAAAGCTGCTGAACACGTGCCTCATACGCGACGCTGGCCGCACACAAATCGAACCCAATTCAAAGACTGTGCTGGCCATTGGACCAGCGGCAGCAGCTGACATCGATCGGGTCACCGGCCATTTGAAGCTGTTGTAGAAAGTTCATACACTGAACATACACATACACGATGAAGAATCACACGCTTAGCCAGACGCCTCTTGCGAAGGTGCACATAGGAAGCCAACCAATCAATCCCCAAACCCCGAAATTTCAAAGCAATATGTGAGCGCATGTGGACACCACAATTACACACACACGACTGTGACAAGCCAGTTAATTGAAGCAAAGAAGAAAGGAAATTCCTGCTGCATTATTGCGTTTACTGTAAAACTGAGCTATTACATATTAAATCATTTGTGATGCTATTGTCTTTCTTAACAAGTCCTTGTTCTTGGCATTTTTGTTATAACTAATGATGACTCTTCTTGCCCTCACCACAATCCTCTATTGCATCCACTGACACTTCCTCCCACTTCTGGGGTATTACCCTAAACAGCTCTTCTCTCACATCGCCCTGAATAACAATTGCACTATCCGTGGTCACCGACGCGCCACAAGCGAATTTGTTGCCAAAGAATTTGGCTGCTGCACGCAAATCAATTTTGAATGTACTCATGCCGGTCACAATGGTTACTCGCTTGTTCTTGCCACGTGTGGCACACGACAAGCAAATGCGTTTGGGTGCATCGTCATCATCACTTTTTTCCTTTTTCACCCGTAGCAATCCCTTGCCGCCGCGTTTCTGACGCTTCTTTTCCACCTCATTGCTGCATTCGCCATCCTCGGCCTCGCGTAAAGTGAGTTTTTCATACTCTTCGGGCAAATTCTTGGCCAGCCATTCTTTGCATTTCTCGTACTCGGAATAGAACTCGCAATACTCGATGGGCATGGAACAATTGCCACAATATTTCACTTCAAGGGGATATTTGACATCCACCGAACCAGATTCGGATTCTTTTCTGGAATCCATTGTAAATTTAAACCGAATAAATGTGGCGAGTATTTTTTGTGATCAGCAGTCGATATATAAGACAATGCCTGCTGAGAGTCCAACTTCCATTTATAGCTGGAATTACAAATTCTTAAACAATTTTTCAAATATTAAAAACAAGGTTTGCAATACATCAATTTGTTCTCTGACTAGAGTTAGCTTAGCATAACTAGTCTTTTTTTTTGTTTTGCATGTGATTTTGAACAATGTACTCACATAATAAATATCATATAAATATATTATAATATGTAGTAGATTATGAAACGTCGAGATAAACATAAAAATAAATCTGAATTGTCGTGGACAATCATGTTACAAACCTTTCAAAATTCAAATTGTTTTCAATGGGGTATATGGATTTCAAATTTAATTAAAAAGATATTAAAAAAGTTAGTGAAATTGATAAGGAAGAATTTAAGTATGATTCCTTTTGATTATATATTCACCTTTAAAAATTATAAGCTACAATAAGATTTTCTAACATTTTTAGTAAATCAGCCGATAGAGTTTATTCTTGTCACTTAATGTGCGATATATTTTTTACCTTTTTATGCAAAAATATACAATTTGTTTCAACTAAAATCGAAAGAGAACATTAACTTTCAATACGAAAATGTCTCAATATTTTAATATACAATTATTTATTTAAAGAAACTGAAATCGTTAAACATGATTAAATCTTTTTGCATCTATCTTCAACTTAAACTAACTTATCATAAAGCAACTAGATATTTTCGCTAGTCACTTGTGATTTTGATTAATTCTAATGTATAACAGGTTTGTAAGTAAAAAAGTGGTTCATTGAGTAGAAATGATAAGGCATAAGAAAAATAAACCTGATAAAAAAGTTGTAATATTTTAAATGTTACAAATGATAATTGTTCAACTAAAATGTCATCCAATCGAATTCATTTTCTCCTTGTTGCTGCTGCTGTTGCTGTTGTTGCTGCTGTTGCTGTTGATCATCAAGTTGTGGCTGCAACATTGGCGGCTGAGCGTGCAGCTGCTGCAGCTCCTGTGCTGGCTGATAGTCAGACGCTTGTGGCTGATAATCAACAGGCTGAACAGGTTCATTGGATGCATCCAAAAGATAGATTTGCGATTGCTGAGCTGAGTGTTGCTGGTGCTGTTGGGCAGCCAGTTCACTATCATCGAAGACCTCTTTCTTGATGCGAACGCCTCCATTGTTATCCTCCTCATCGCTCTCGGATATATCCAGATCTTCGTCAATGCCCATGCCATTATTATTGCTCGTCGAGGGCATCTCCTCATCAACCTGCGACTGCATCATGCTAGCTGCTGCTGCTGCACTCGTGCTAGCCTCGGGCGGATTATACTGACCATTATCGTCCTGAGACTGTGACATGAAATCGGAGAAGGCGCTCTGTGCATTGTAGTTTTCATTGTAGTTCTGACGTGGCTTGTGCATGGCCAGAAAGTCCGATGGATCGTAATTGGGATCCACATCAAGAGACTCATCTGCAAAAGCAAACAAAAGCGATTAGCATTAATCGAAAGGCAAATGTTGTAGGACAATAACAAATAGTTATAAAAACAAGCCGTGCGCTTTTAGAAAAAGGAAAAACAAGAAAAAATAGCAGGGAAAAAGGTTTGAGAAAATGGAATTGGGATGGGTTTATAATATGAACCTTGCTGCTGTTGAGCGTAGTAGCCAAGACCGCTCAACTGCACCATAGCTTTAGCCGCTTGCTGGCTGTCCTCTAATCACACAATAGCGAAAGTAAAGTGTATATATATAAAATGTAGAAACAGAATCCAAAGCACACAGAGAATAATACATTTAGATTTTTTTTGGGTGAAATTGAAAGAGTCTCGCAAAACGTTACGTAAATCATATTAAAATATTAGAGATATCAACTTGCAACACACACACAAATACGAGTACATAATTGTTGTGCACATCATCAACAAAAAAGAAAACAAAATTTAATTAAATACACATCACATAACGCACCTGCCATCTGTTGTGCCTCTAGATCAACCTCCATCTTAATGTTCTTGGGATCAATGTAATCTATGGCATCGCCGCTGGTTGCATTGAGTCGCTCCCCTTGATCCAATATATTGGCAGCATTATTCTCATCCTCGGATACCTCCTGAAAATCTTCCTCGTCATCCTCATCATCGTCTGTGGAGCATTGCAGATCTAAACGAATTTCATTAGCAAAATATAAAACATTGATTAATATCGAATGAATGACAAAAATGTGCTAAAAAGAACTGAAACAATTGTCAAGTAAAATAAAAAAATTAAGGTGATTAATTTTGCGGAATTTATTAAATGTAAAATAACTAAATTAAATGTAAAAACTAATGTGTTAAATAAATTATATAAATCCAAACCAAATGCAAAAATTTAGTACGAAAGCTTTTAGGGAATTAATATAATGTGTGTTTGTTTGTTGTGAGTGTGAGTGTGAGTATAAATAAATAGTGGGTTATTAATAATAAAAGTTAAAGAAAAATAAAATACAAATATGTGGGTGTGCAATGAGTGTGTGTGTGTGTGAATGTGTGCGCTATGTATTGTTGCTGTGGTCCACATAGTATAACGCCGTATACATAAGTCTTACCTTCGTCCAGAAAGTAAGCTTGCGTCTGACTCATGTTAGAGCCAAGACTGTCCTTTCGGGGACGGCCCCGACCACGTTTAACCGGATTCGAGTTTTTGACTAGAATTGGATTTGTTTGTTTTGGTTTTCTTTTAGATATGCTGTATTACAAGTACTTAATATACGAGTAAATAAATGGTGGAAAACATTGATATATAACTTGCTTGCAATTTATGGTATTTTCAATTTCAAACTGGGCGTTTGAATAATTTCGAACTTTAGCGCAAAAAAATGCTTGACAATCAAAAATAATAACAATTACAAAAACAAAAATTTGATTTTTGCTATTGCGTGTAAGTTTTTAGGGAACGAAGTTTTTATATAGAGATATAGCTCCCAAAGGCGCATTTTGGCTACACACATGAAAAGCTTAAGTGGGACACTTTGATTACATTCAGCTAATGGGGTTTCTCGACGATGAAATGGACATAACGAACGATCATGCAGTTGCCACCAGAATTACATCAACTTAGAATTTAATTTATACACAATTATTGCCTTCACTTTTGACGTTTACAAAAACCTTATAATGAAAAAAGAACTTCCACATAGCGACTGAAATCAAAAGGGTTAGATTAGTATGTAGAATGGAAACCGATCTGTAGACCATTACCAAGAAAGAGGATCATGTGTGTCTAAGGTTTAAGCATATGTACATACATTCTATATGGATCTGTATATGATGCAAGCAAGAGGAATAAGCAAAAGCATTACCAATAGTTAAACAAGACTAAGGAACTAGACTATATGGTATATATGTGATGTATATGAATTGATGCCATTGATGTACAATGCAAAACCAATTCCTGACTAGGATTATATATGGATTAGGTTAGGTGGGACCGGCTGCCCCAACGGGACAAAGCATAGACCAGTGGAGGTCCGCAGCTGTACCGGTGGATTAGTTGTAGTAGATGATTTAACATTCGAGTCTAGCTCTCGCATACCCTCTTCCACGGGATCACGTTGCTTGCGTGGTCTGCCCCGGCCGCGTTTCACCTCGCCGGCAGCTGGTGGCGGTGGTTTGCGCAACGCTGCTGCCGCCGAATGCGATTGACTGGTGTCCGCGCCCATTGTGCGATGTATGGAATTGGGTGGCACAAGTGCAACATGAGCCTCCACATCGATGTAATCATCGCCGGGCGAACTGGCGCGACTTCTCATATCGTAATCGTCGTTGCCCCAGGCCTCATCAAATTCGGGTGCTTCGGCTCTGGCCTTCTCCTGCGTTTTCAATATGTTCTGCTCCAGTTCGCTGCAATGACTTGCAAACTACAAATAGAGGTGCATTAGTTGTTTAAAAGTTATTAATAACTGCTCGATAAATGCTTACCCCCTCGAGCTGTGTTTGTGTATACTCCAAGATCTTCTTGGCATACGACGTGTAGTCTGCCTCGCTGCCATTGTATTGCTCGCAGTTGGCCGCAATGAGTTCAATGTCGCGTAGAAAATCGGCACGGCTGTGATAGACATGATCTGTGCAATGTTGTTATGAGAGTGTATTAATTTCAAAACATATGTTTCACATTTCGCTCTTCACTTACTTTCAATGTTCTTGCCAATAGTTTCCAAATCCATCGGTTTTTTGATCAGCGTATAATAGTCCTTGATGGACTTCTTGTTGACCGGCTTAAGGAAAGGCCATGCCTCGGATAGCGAACGGATCTGTGAGTGCAGCTTGTCAAAGATGAATGACAACGCCACCTGATCATTGTCGTCGAGCAGCGGATTGATGGCCTTCTCCAGACGCATCAGTTTATCCTCGCGATCCGCCAGCAACTCGAAGCATTTGTCGAACATGCGCTGGGCAGCGGATGTGTACGCGCTCGTCTCCCCATTATAGAGCACCGAATTGTCCACGATCTGCTTGAGATCCTCAAGAAATTGTTCGCGACTCGTGTAGCGACACTGACGATTCTGTTCGCGCATCGTCTGCAGATCCATTGGCTTGGTAACGACCCGATGATAGTCCGGCACCCGTTTGGCATTCACTGGGATCAAGAATGGTGTCACATCCTGCATGGAGCGCAACTCGTTCAGGATGGTCTCCAGTATGGAGGAAAGCACCACAACGGGATCGGTGCGTCGACGATTGGCAGTCTTATTGTGACGCTGCAAGTAATCGCAGTGCACATCGTTGGCCATGCGTCGCTTCTTCTTGCCGGAGCCATCGCGTGGCATCTTGAGCATGAGGCCGCCACGTCGCTTCAACTCCTCGCCACTCTGCCCATGACGCTTGAGCACTTTGCTGCTCAGTGTGACCTTGGTGCCATCGACATTGACCAGATCGTCGTCGTCCATGTTCATCTCCCGCTCGCTCTGCTCGTCCATGTCGTCGGCCAGCGAAGGATTCGATTGCGACAGACTGCTCTGCATGCCCGTGTACAATGGACACGCCTTGTTGGTGCGCATGTGTCCCACCTGACCGCAGGCGCCGCACTTGAGCTTCAGGTCCGGCTTCAGTTTGAACTTCTTGCGCGACGGACTCACCTCCTTGTGACTGTTGTCGCGCTCCTTGTGCGCATGTCCGCCCGAACTCTTGGGATCGCCCAGAGACGTCGGCATGCCGCCCGGCTGCAGCTTCTGATTCTGCGCCAGCTGTGCGAGCCTCTCGCGCTCCTGGTTGCGCTTGATGCGACGCAGCTGCTCCTGGATACGTCGCTTCTCGCGCTTCATCTCCTCCTTCTGCTGTTCATCCAGTGTGGCGAACTGCTTGATGAACTGCTCATCCTTGGTGGTCCTTATCTTGATGTAGGCATCAATCACCGCCTGGCGACGCACCGTCTCCACACGCGTATACTCCTTGCCATCGTTGCCCTTGAAGGTGCGTGTAATGCGCAAGATGCGTCCCTGATTGCTCTGCGCCATCGTCTGCTGGGTGGCCTCCTCCTTGGCCTTGGCCGCCTTGTTGCCGCCATCGCCCTGCTCATCGTCCAGCTGACGCAACAGCTCCTGACGCTCCTGCTCTTCGCGTTCCAGCGATAGCTGTGTTGAGGTCTTCTTGTTGGCCAGCATGTTCTCCAGATTCTTGCCCAACTCCTCCAAGTCGGACTCTTCGGAGGCGGACGACTCATCCTCATCGGTGGACAGCACTTCGGAGCTGGCGAGCACACGATTTTGTAGATCAAAGATGCGCTGACACTCCTCCTTGTAGCGCTCCTGATGCTCCGCAATGGAGAAGCGATTGCCACGCGAGAACTTATCCATGCCCTCCTCACCGGCTTTGGCCTTCTCCGTGGACAACGTTCGCACCACATCGATAACTTCCCAGCGCGACAGTTTCTTGATCTCCTCCTCGGGCACCTTGAACTTACGCAGCAGCTCCTTGGCACGCTGCAGCGGCAGACGACGCAAATCGGCATCGGTGCCCGTCACCGAACGCTTCGGTTGCGATTCCTGTTCCTCTTTTGTTTGTGTGGGTTTGTTGGGCACACGCACATAGGAGAAGCCTTCGCCACAGCCCGTGGGATCAGCGGGACCGCTCAGCTGCAGCAGACACTTGCCACGCATGGCCTGGATATAAGCGCGTGTGGTATTCCACGGCGCCACCTTCACCTCATCGTCGAGCAGTTGCGCCTCCTCGTCGTCGTCCTCTTGCGGGGCAAACAACGATTTCTCACCATAGCCAGCATCCTTGAGTCGCTGCTCGGCTGCTATCATGCTGAAGTACGCACAACATTGCTCGGGCGAGACCATGGCGCGTATTTCCTCCTCGGAGGGCAGACGAAACTCTGGCTTGATCACCCACCAATTGGAGTCCATGCCTGTGCGCTTAAAGTCCGCACACTGTTTCAAACGTTTGCGAATGCTGCTCTCCGAGTGCGCTGGAAACGCGCGCTTCACATCATCCATGCGAATACGACGCGGATTATCGCGACTCTTCCAAAACAAACGATAGATAAACACCTGCAAAAGCAGAATTAATACAACTGAGTAGATTAAAGGATGAAAGAGCTCTTACGCACCTGCAGAAAGTCACGCGTAAAGTTGTTGGCACGCTTCGAATTGGGACCCGGCACCTCGTACAGTGGACACTCCTGACCCACGGTGAAGATGGCGCTCACCACGCGTATAAAGTAACTGTTCCTTGTGCGTATGATGAGAAAGTCGTTGGGCAACATCTTGTGCGGATAAATCGGGGCACGATACATGTTATTCTCCAGCGCCTGAATGCACTGTCCAGGATGCAGAATGCCCAGGAACGGACTGGTGTGGGCAAAGGCCACCTCACCGTACACAAAGTCCTGTGGTCCGCTATCCTTCTCAGCCTTGCGTTTGTAGTAGTTCTTGATCTTGGAGCACATGCCCACCTGATTCATCAACGGCGGATGCTCCTCACAGAACTCGGTGAGCACGATGTCACCATCCTTACCACTCAGATCCTCAGGATTGCGCATAAAGAAGACATCTCCGCCACCTGACGCAATGCGTTCCACTTCTCGCTGCTTGGCCTTCTTGACAATGTGCTTGAGCAGCGGATAAACTGGATGTTGTTGGACCAACGCTAGCGGACCGTGCGAGAACTTCTTGAGCGGCGGACGATGGAACGAGCGCAGCTTCATTGGACCCATGTGAGTGGGCACAAATGGCGCACGCAGCTCCACAACAGGCGTCGAGTGCTGTATGAGATTGATGCCGCCCACTTTAAGGCGCAACGTGGGCTCCGTTTTGGGCGTGTAATAGCTGCAAAAGAGTTGAGATTAATCATTTAATCAATTAAACAATTGTAGCGTTGACTCACGAGTCATTGGATATGTTGAAGGGATCACGATCAGGACTCTTGGGTGGCGGCGGTGGCGTATCCTCGGCCAGCACATTGATAACACCCGCTTTGCCCAGCAGAATCTTTGATTTCTTCACATGAGGATGCGGTATCTTAATCTTCGGCGGCGGTCCCACATTCTTATTGATCTTGCTGGGATCAATGTCATCGGGTATGCCGAGTATAATGTTCTCATCGTTGGGATCCAGTGTCAACACCTTCGGCTTGGGCACCTTGCTCATCTGCTGGGCATCCCAAATCACCTCGTCCTCCCATTTGTGATAGATGAGCTCCTCGTTCTCCACGGGAAACAAACTGTACCAGGTGTCATCTGGTGCTTCCACCTGTTTGTTTTGCGCCGCACTACAAAATTAAACATGTTAACCACGAAGCGTAATACAATTGAGTTGCCAACTCTTACCTCTGCAGTGCCTTCTTGGTGGAACCACCTCCGGAGTTTTTGTTGCCGCTGCTGCCGCCACCGCCGCCGCTATTCGAGCCCACGGGCAAAGCAGTCTTGGGGCTACTAAAGGCGCCCGCAGTGCGAGATCCGCTTGAGGGCAGCCAGCCAGCAGCATTCGTTTTGGAGTTGAGTTTCTGCAACACCTTGGCCTTGATGTCATTGCCATCCCACACGACATCGTCCTCCCAGTGCAGCTGTGACACCATCAGAAAAGCATCGTCCGCAATGCACGGATCCTCCTCCACAACTTCCATGCTGGTGGTGATCACCGCCACTTCGCCATTGAACTTATTCTGGGTGCCGCCTGAGGTCGCCGTCTTGGTCTTGAAGCCATAGTTGAATCCCTCACCCGAATCGGGGACTTCCAGCATATCGTACCAGATCTGCGCTGGACCATAACGCCAGTCGGCCACCTTGGGCTTCTGATCGTTATTGTCACCGCTGTCCGGTCCCTCGGGACGCACATCCTCGCTGTTCAGATCGCTCAGCAGCTTGTCCTCATCATCGGGCTGGCATTCGGCGGGCGACGGTTCAGGGCCAAAATGCAAAGCGAAACCACGTCGCCGTGGCTCCTCCGAATCGCTGGTCGAGTCCGAACCACCTGCATTGGGCCGCTGATCACGCGAATGATTACGCTTTCGGCGTCGCTTGCGGACGTGTCGCCAAATATTAGGTAAACTGGTCGGTTTGCCAGGGCCAAAGAGACGCGAGAAACGCAGCACTTTCTGCGGCCGAAAGTCCGGAAAGAGATCGCAGACATCGACATTTTGGTATTTGGAGGGCAGAATGTCGGCCAGCGGCGTATCCAGGCGACGATCCGCTTCAGCTAAACAACGGTAATGGAGCAATTAAAGTTTAATCTGATTAAACAGCTGTTTCAAAGCTACCTTTGGCTTCCAGTGCTTTCGCATCTGCGCTGGGCGAAGTCTCTGTGTTGCTCGCTTTGGTAGCTTCATCATTGCTGCCTGTGGATGAAATACTAACGCTCCTCATGGGCGCACTGGGCGGTGGCATCAGTTCCTTGTCATCCTTGGCTGCCAATGCTAATACTCATTAGTTTCTAAACTATGGAAATAAGTTACAACACCTACTCGACTTGGCCTCCACCTTGGAAGCGGGTATTGCATCCTCCAAATCATCAAATGTGGATGCTGATTCGACTGGTGCCGCTGCTGGCGGCGATGGCGTGCGCGGGCAATCCTCGGATAGCTCCGTAATATCGGAATAATCAATAGCATCGTCCTGGGCCTTGATGGCGCCATCTTCATTCGCGTCATTGCTGGTGCCCGCCTTTAAAGCATCGAAAGCGCTCAAGTTATCCGTTCCATCTGCCGTTGGTTTGTCCTCGTTGTCCTCATCCGAATTGGTGCTACCACCAGGCTGATCAATCACCTCATTCAGCAGCGAATTTAAACCCAATCTGCAAAGAAGTTTTCATGTAGAAAACATTTCTGGTGCAGAATGCTCAACTTACTTGGCCAAGGAGCTGAGATTCTCGCGAAGCTCAGCATCGAAGGCATGTCCACCTCGCTCATCATCATCATCCATCAGCTTGCCCTCGGAATCAATGTTGCCAAACAGTATTCCGGTCAAGTCCATGCCCCCCATTTCTATGTCGTTGCCCTCGTTAGCCGCATTACCGCCAATGGAGCCCTCATCGCTGTCATTGTCTGATGCGGTGTCCATGTTGCTGCTGTATTTCGCTTTCTTTCACTTACTTTCGATTAGTTTTTATTTAACATTGCTCAGCAGCTGTTGCAAGACGCTTTCTAATTATTTGTTTACGTTTAATAAGCTTTTTAATTTTATTTTTTCGCCGTTCGGAAAAAATTCTGCGTTCTCTGCAGTTTTGGTGATCAAAACTGTGTGACCGATTGCTGCAAGCGTTAAATTGACAACTGTTAATTTCAAAATTGTGGCGGCATGTCGATATGACTTAACAGTCTTAGCATGGAAGAGAACCATATTGTTGTCTAATTTCCCCTAGTGTGGATCATGTTTCCATTATGTTTATTTTCTAGTTACAGGCCAGTTAAAAAAATGTCAGTTTTTCTAAGTTGTTGTTTTGTACACTTTAATGAATATCATTACACCTATTGTTTTAGGGAAAAAATATTTACTAAGCAGCTTAGACCACTGTTTTTGACAGTTAACATTACATTGCTGTTGTTAACGTGAATTCTTAATATTTCCCTGAAGGTAATTTTGACAACCTAAAACAGCTGTTTGACGCATTTGTTTTGTTTATGCGCAATCTGACGAAATTGTTGCAGTGGCAAATGAAAGAAGAAACAAACAAAATGCGAATATTTAAGACTTATTAAATCGACCTTTTCGTTATCTGCATTTAACATATCATTGCCGCTGTTAGCATACGCGCGCACTGTAACAATTTCCCTCGCTGGAAATTGAAATCCCAAACAGCTGTTTGCAGATGTTGACGCATTGTATTTTTGTTTGCACGCACTAACGAAATTGTTGTAGTTTTAACAGAATTCAGAATGGAGGTGGAATTTAGCAAGGAGAACTTTCTGCTGCCCGAAACTAAATATGAATGTGAGTATTTCGCACAGATTAAATAAAGTTTCCAGTTATCAATAGTTTGTTTCATGGATTTCCAGACTTGGACCACACAGCGGATGTGCAGTAAGTTGAAACCACGTTGCTGATGTTCCACAAAGTAAGTGAATTAATCCTCTCCTGCCTTAAAGGTTACATGGCTGGGGCACGACGCTGAAAGAGGCATTTGAACAATGCGGCGTGGCCATGTTTGGCTATATGACAGAGCTGGATTATGTTTCCGTGGAATCGTGCTACGAAATCGAAGCCAAGGGCGATGACATCGAAGGACTATTGTTTCATTTTCTTGACGAACTCCTGTTCCTGTTTAGCTGCGAACCATTTTTGGTGTGCAAGAAACTGGAAATCACAAAATTCGATGTTGAAAACTTTCAGATCGTCTGTCGCTGCTATGGCGAACCCTTCGAAATCGGCAAACATCCTCAGGGCACCGAGGTGAAGGCAATCACATATTCGGCAATGCAAGTTGTCCAGGACGTGGAGCGCAGCAACTTCGAAGTGTTTGTGATAATTGATATTTGAGTGGAAGGTATTAAAGTGAATTTGACATTGTTGTTGTTAGCTTTTTGCATTCATCCCTGTCTTCATTAATCATAAGTGAAATGCCCAAAAAAAAATCATACATTTATTTATAAGAAATGCGCCGAAATTTTTGCAATCTGTTGCACCCCAAAAAAAACTAAACCCTGTGGGGTTGCTGAATGACTTTTCAAGAAGCATTCATTCAATTTGTTGCTGCGGCTGCAAAATGCAATTAGACTTTTGTGCGCTACCCTTTTTTTTTTGGCTTTTGTGAATTTGCAGCGTGCATGTTTCCCAGACAACCCTCTTTTTTGTTCTTTGTTTAATTACTTATGCATTCCCAGACTGCAGTTCAATGCACTGTCTGGACAAATAAATGCAAATTCAATTGGAAAAAGTTCCAACTTTAAACAGATTTCCAATTTCATTTTTGGCTTTTTCAAATTCAAATTGTTAGCTAACAGGTGGTAACCATAATAGCGATGCCAACTTGTCCGCGAATGAACCGCATGTTAATGGGCAGTTGGCTTAACAGGCTGCGTTAACAGCTGTTTGCACAGCTGATCAACAGCTGTTAAATGTAAACAACAGAAAACTGCGCGCCGCTCACGTGTAGGTGTTTCGATGTGTGCGTGTGTGTGTGTGTGACTGCGCGCGTTTAATGAGCTTCAAGTTCTTGTGTACCGATTTAATTTGACATTAAATTAGTAGCAGTTAAAAGCCAACGAAATAATTACGTGTCAAATTTGAATGCAGACGGCGACATTGATGAGCGCAAAAAGCAACACTGTGTGCACAAGAAAGTGTGTGTAAAAGAACAAACAAAGTATCAAAAGCAAAGCAGGCAATAAAACACGTACAACGACGACGACACCAATATCAATACACAAAGTTGCTCATTCCTCGTTCCTCGCTATTTGTGTTGGTTGAACGCGCGAGTCGCGTTCGCGAGTAAAGAAAAATATCGAAAAATATACAAGTTGGATTTGGCTTAACAAAAAACTATAATATTCAATGCATATTTGCAATATCGAGTGAGTGTATAAAGAGTTGGCGCCCTTTTGCCCTGTTTTGCAATTTGCCTGTGAAACAACAACACTTGCCGTAACGTCATCATCGCCGCGGTGGCCGCCGCACTTCGCTGCTGTTGCTTTTCAATTCGCTTGTCGTCGTCGTCGTCGCAGTCGCTGCCGCTTACTCGCCTCTCTCCGTCTCTGTCGCTCTTGCTCACTTGTTCATTCTTTCTGCAGCCACCAATTGTCATGGTGTCGAAGAGGAAGCAGCAGCAAGCATTAAAGCACATTTTGCTTGAATAATTTTTGAACGCTGCAATTTTCACATGGTAAATATGCAGTGAACGGCATTAAACTGGCAACAATCAAAAGCTAATATAATACGCTACAAATTGAGATCAAAACCAAGTGTGTGGCTTAACGAAAAGTGTGTGAAAAACGTGGCAGAAAAAAACTAAAAATCCATAGCTCTCTGGCGGCCATAGAAGAAACGAAACGACAAAAAAATGTGGTAGGTATGTATGTAGTATGTACGTATGTATGTATGTAATAGTATTAGAATATAGAGGCTGCGAAAAATGTGACGACGACGACGCTCGCTCATGTGTGAGTGCGCGTGAGGGTGTGTGCATATGTGTGTGTGCGGGTGCTGCGCTGGACATTTTCATATTCGCCTTGTGCCGGGCCGGCGGCTGTCACAGCTGACGCGCAATTTTCCATTTGCGGCGAAAAAGGAGTAGGCGACAACTACGATGGCAATGGCGACTTTCTCTCTAAGGCGCATTTTATATAATAATATTTATAAGATTCGCATTAATCCACCACATACACTCGCACACACGTGTGTGTGTGAGTATGCATGTGGCGGCCCTCTCCACGAATCATCAACCTGCTGCTGCCTCTTTCTCTTGTGCGTGCGTGTGCCGTATGAGTGTGTGTGTGAGCGAGTGCGCCGCGTGTGTGTTTGTAACTAACGGCGAACAAACAACTCCAATTCATTGCCGCCGGCCATGATGACGTCACATGCGCTTTGTCATTTGCATTTCTAATTAGAATTCGAAATATATAAATTTTTATTGGATACATGTAAGAGGATCGCAATGTGAAATTCTAAAATATAAATTATGTTTACTTTCACATTTGTTTAACGTTGACCTAATTTAAAGTTTGATTTACCTTTAAAATTTAAAATGTGAACACGACCTTGTCCAGAGAAGATCATGAGTTGATGATGAATGTTTGCTTGTCCGAAAATAGCTTTTTGGCAGCTTTAATTTTAGGCCTAAAGACTTGTGAACTTATTAGCTTAGCAAGCATGTTCCAACTTCATGACCGATTTTCTCCTACTTATATAATTATATAATATTGTTGTTCGATAGCATGATTAATTAACAACTTGATTCCATTTCTGTGATTGTTTATCTTTTGTAATTCATTTTTAATACCAAAGAAAGTACTGTTTATGCCTTAATTTTAGTGTGTTTTAGTGTGGAAATCAGAACTGTTTTCATATTTTTTTTGTTTAGTACTGATTGCGTTCGTCAAAGTTTTGTACCATTCCCGTTTCGAAGGCCTTATCAGCGTATCAATTAACCCAGATATGCTGGCAACGCGGAACTCACGTGATAAGAGACCGAGTTCAAACCTACTTGGAAAATATACATTTCATTATTTATGTGTAGACGGAAAAGTTCTATAAGAGATTTTTCGTATTATGTTCCTTCCTTTGTGTTTGCCACTTTTCTCAACTCTCCGTCCCTGACTTTCTGGCAGCCCTGGCACTTTGTGGATTTGGCTCACCTTTCGTTTTATTTTGTCGCGACGTCATCATAGTTTGATGACCTCCAAGCGACAACGACGACGACGCTGCGTCATCGCTTTTTGGTTCGTTCTTAAAAAGAGGGGGCTGAAAAGGGGGCAGCAGCGACACAAACAACAACAGATATAACTCTTCTCTTGAGTCTGCATATTTTTGGTCACAGTTCTTTGGTTCTTCTTCGACTTGTGCCGCGCTGTTGGCCTTCACTTGGCTCTCAGTTGGGGCTTGGTTGGAGCTCATCATTTGTTGTGAACCAGTTGCTTTGTTACCTGTTCTCCATTTGGTATACACACACACACACACACATATCGATACAAAGATGCCGTGATTGTCTTCTTCTTGCTATTTCGCACAGTTGCCTTTCATATACAACAACAACAACAACAACAGAAAAATGGTTAACACAGTCTGAACAAAATCCGATATATATATTATTACGGAAGCAATGATTTGTGATTTTCATTTCGTTTTCGTCTTTTTCATCGGCTTAAAGCAGTTGCAGTTTCAGTTTTCAATCCAATTCGAAATGAATGCGATTACGCCTAACAATTACCGATAATGGAGTCTAATATCGCTTATTATAGAGCGTTACTAATTGTTTAACGGTCCAACAATAACAAATGAAATATCCACAATTCATTTGGGAACTTTTTTAACTTTGTAGCGTCAAAGTACAATTTGCATTGACATTGCTAATCTAATTTTGTTTTATTTTATTTTAAAATTGAGAGCAATTATAAAGTGAATATAAGCCATTAAAAGTGTTTCTTTTTTTAAATCGAAATTTATTTATACAAGATTATGCGAAAAATATATATAATATATAATAATATAAAAGTTTAAAAATTTAGAGTTAAATACTAAATTTAAATATTTACATCTATTTATATAGTTTATTGTGCAGCATTGTCATTCTCGTCAAGGGTGATTTTATTTTAGAATATCACATATATTAAATGATTATTTAATGAAATTGATAAGCTTGCCCACCCACACCCCGACTTATTCATTTCACATTAAGTGCTATTAATACTCGTGCATTAATTATCACTTCGTGCGATCTGGCAACGCCGATTGAAGCACCCAAAACGGGCTTACACAATGTGCCGAATGTGGCAATTAACAATCAACAAATGGCGCACTTGCTCCCCAATAATACGAGAGTATATTTCATTGTTGTATTTGTAAAATACTCTCGAAATGTATTTTGATTTTTTTTAATTGTAGATTCACCACTTTTTTTGGGTCGTGTCGTTGTGGCGATCGTATCGTGTTTGTTTTTATCATATATTTTATGTATTTATCTCTTACTGTTGTTGTTGTTGTTGCACTTTTTTTTTGTATAACCAGGCCGTGGCAAATATTCAGAGAGCAGAGAGAATGACAGAGAGAGAGAGGGAGAGACAAGTTCCCCTTCCCTTTCCAACAAAACGCATGAAAATACTTAAGCGAAACGAGTTAAAAACGATTTCATTAATATGTTTTTGTTGCCTTTTGTTGTTGATGTCTTTTTTTTTTGGTCGTTTTGGGTTGCGCGTTGCCTTTTTGCTGTTTTCGATACCCTCTCAGTGGGGCATAATTGGTTTGCCCTTAAGTTTGTAACAATTATATGTATGACAAAGATTCCATACACAAAGAAAGGCAATTTGATAGGGTCCATACGACACCCTAAAAGTATGCAATAAATATTTACAAATGATATCGATTTTTCACCAAAGGATATTATTACACATAGAATTCCTGGTAGCGGAAATTGTAGATTGTATAATTTGGGTTTTGTTTTCGTTCAACATACAGATTTCAATTTATATATAATTTATTTAACAATTTATTGTTGTCCAAATTTGGCGCCCGACACCACAACTATTTTTGCGATACTTTTTCGTATCAGCGACATGTTAAAAGTCAAAGCATGAAGAGTATTTCTGTTGCGGTGCTTTGCTGCTTAAAAGCTTTCAGTAGCTGCTTTGCGCGTTGCCTGTTCATTTAGTGTTGCTGTCGTTGTAGTTGTGTTTTGCTGTTGTTACTGTTTCTGTTGTTGTACACTGTTCGCTGGCCTGGCTATTTTTAAAATGCGCGAAAGCAACAAGAAAACACGAAGCAAAAAACAACGCGCAGCGACCGCAGGCAGCGACGCCATCATTGTTGCTATTGCTGCTGTTGTCGTTGCGTTCGCCGCATAAGAAATGTGGAATATGGAATTTCAGTGTGCTCTGCTCCCACACAGCAACGCACACACATACGCACTAGTATAAACTCCATTCGCAAGCGTCGTTGCTTTTGTTGTTGGTGCGTGCAAATTGGAGCAAAAAGTTTTGAGCAAAGTCAGCGACTGCGCTGCCGGCGACAACATCGATTTCCTGCTGCAGCAGCAGCAGCAGTGACAGACAGAGGGACAGAACGACCAAAAGAGAGGCAGCAATGGAGAGACTACGACGACGGACAATCGCAGACATGTCCATTGTATGACAACTCATTTGTTGTTGTGTTCACTGCTGCTGCTGTGGGTGATGTCGTCATTGAAATGACGCCGTCGCTGCTGCCGAGGCTGCTGTTGATGCTGACATCGACAGCAGCAGCAACAACAACAATACAACATGCCATACTCCCTTCAATTGGGTCACACTGGCGTCGACATCTCTTCGCTTCGCTTTTTGCATGCGTTTTGCAAAATTTATTTATTTTTCTTATTTTATTTTCTTTTTTTTGCTTTGACTTCGCACTTCATTGATAAAATGATTAATCGTTATGATTAATATACTCTTGCATGTGTGTGTATGCAAAATCTGTTGTATGTTTGTGTGTCACCTAAACGGTGTTGAAGCGTAAAGCGGATGTTTAAACGATTTATAAAAAAGCGCTGCCCCAGCAGCAACATTGTGGCAAACTGGGTGATAAGCAGGGCACAGCGAGAGCGAACATGAGAAACGCCAGAGTTCAATGGAGTTCACATCGGGTTCAAACTAAAGCCAGCCAAATTAGATAAAAGCATTTGAAGAATGCCATTTCAAAACATAGGATCCAAATGAAGCTCAAATGCTCTTTTTTGAAAAGGAAATTAAATAATACAGCGATTTTACAGTATATAGCGATGAGATAGTAGTATACCAAAGTCTGAGACTGTTTTATTTTGTATGGAAAAAGTTTAATAGTAGTTTAGTTTAGATTCTGTAAATATTAAACCAGTATTACAAATAATTAAATTGAAAAACTCAGAATGTAGGAAAAAAATGTTGAGGAGGTAAAAGTTCTTTATCATACCTCTATGGGAAAATTGATGTTATGAATTTACCTATTTCAATGTCGAAAATTCATATTAAATTATTAATGATGTTTTGCAATTTCTTCATTGAGGCACAAAACCTTTACATAACAAACCCAACTCATAATTCCCACCCAAAACATGCATCGGACTTGACATTTTTACGGGCGAACTCAAAAAGCAACCCCACAATAATTGCAAGAAAATTGATTCGTTTTGATGATGCCTTCAAAGTAAAAAAAAAAAGAAAAAATCACAAGATGACGAAGGGAAAAAAAATAATGAAATAAATGTCTTACAGCTGCAACAAAGTTGCTCTGATCTAATTGCCTAATGTGTTGTGCGCATAATGCATATGGAATTATGTAAGCATATAGATTTTTATATGCCAAGACCCCTCTTGCGACCCACAAATCGATTACGAGTGCAATTTATGGGACAGTTACGCGTGGTAGCGATTGCAGCATCTGCCTGCAATATTTTCTTTTGGGCAGCTGCTGCACTGGGATTGTGATCATTGAGAGTTCTTTCTTTTCTCTTTTGATTCAATGAGAAAATCGCAAAGTCGCTTTTCACTTTTTTGTTGTCTTCCTTTCACGGGCAGCTGCTGTGCAGCGCAGGAGGAGGAGGAAGAAAGGAACAGATTGAGGACAACATTTTGCATCATCTTTGAATGGGACACGACAAGAAGTGCTCATTGTACAAGGCTGCAATTTATTTAACCTTTGGCTTTGCTTCTCCTCTCTCTCTCTCTCTGTCTTTCTGAGTGTCTCTCTCCCTTGTACTCCTACTCTCGTGGTCTGCTTAGATCTTTTATAATCCTGCACATCCGAGAACTCCTTGAACGTGCTCATAATTTATGCTGTACACACACCTGCTCTGCTCGGTTGTAGCCCAGTTTTCCTTTAGTTTTTCTTTTGACCAGCTGCCGTTTTGCTTTGCCTGTTTTTCGCTGCCTGTTGCTCATTGTCTTTTCCTCTTCACCTACTTCTACTGCTGTTGCTTCTTCTTGGTTATTGGTCCTTGGCTGCTTTACGGCATTTTACATCGTTTTTCATGCTGTTGTTTTTTAATTAAACACTGCCCCTCTCTCATTGATATCATCGCTCGTGCTGATAATTTGTACCTTTCGTATAACAGCTGCTTATAGATTGTCCATCGAGCAGCAGCTTTAACTTAAGAGGGGAATAATAGTTGAATCGTTTACATGATACCTCTTCGAGAATTCCCTTGACTATTGAGTTGTTGAAGTTATTTTTGAACAGTATTTAAGCAGTGTATTGCAGCCTGGAGATTTAGCATAACACCTTGTCTATTGATACAGAAAATTAATATGCTCCAAAATTATTATTTTTTATATATTATAATCCAAACTTACATATATACCTTTAATATCTTTTTCAAGGCATGTGCAATTGTTTTGCCCCCATGTCCGTACACCATATGCCACAGACTCTTAGCTCTTAACCCTTGTTCCACCTTGCTTTTGTTGTTGTTGTTGTTGTTGCTGTTATTGGGCCACACTTGTTCGCCTTGGCAATTTATTGCCTGTTGCTGCTTCGGTCACTGTTTTATTGCCCTCGTCTTTGAGTCGACACACGTTTCGCATCGCTTGATTAGATTAAGCCCTCACACATACGCACTTACAGATTCAAACATATATAACATTCTCTGTTAATATCCTTTAACCCATCATCAACGCTGACGCCATCGTCTTCGTTGTCGGCAACGCAAAGTTCAAAGCCAATCGACTATTTTTACTGCTCTGACTGCTTTAGTTGTTATTGCAGATGCTCTTTCCAGCCATGTGGTCATGTTAAACTTTACATTAAGCATGACATGCTGTTTACAATTTGAGGTTAGAACTGAAATTAAAAAAGCACTGTATGCGGACTCCAAAAAGTATGCTACGAATAACCTCAAAATAGGTAATTATGTAAATACTTTAATTTGTATAATATGTTTGCATAATAAGATATGCCCCTGGATAAACAATTGAAGTGTTTTGCAAATATTACGGTTAAGCATCTGTGGCTGTTAAGTTATGTGCAACAAATAGTAAGTAACGATCGATTTGTGTGCTGTTAATTAACAGCAGCTAACGAAAACTGTTAAGCGACGAAATTAGCAAAATGGTGCTTTAAAGAGTATGTAAGTAGTTGTTGTTTCTGTTTTATGTTATCGCATTGCCTACATCTACATGCACAGCAGGTTTTAAGTGTGTGTGTGGGTATTTAAGTTTCTCTCTCTCCCATTTAATTGCTAAAAGTCTCGCAATGTAATGAAATTCCATTGCAATGCTGCCGCTGCTGTGGCTTTTGTCCTCGTTCTTTCCTTTGAGCTTTTTAACACTTTTTAAAAACCAATTCCCAGAATTTGTCAAATGCAAACAAATGTTGAGATGTCCTAAGTCCTTTTCTGTTTGCTGCACAAATCACTTTTGACCAAATGTTGGCACAGGCTATAATTAGCCACTATTTGTACCCAAGGGGGGGACGTTCTACGACAATTAAAATCACATTAGTTTTTCCAGCACTGTTGCTATCTCTATCTGAGTGAAAATGCTGAAAGTGCTTAGTTGCCTCTTATTATTGCTCTATTCTCTAAGCTCATCCGCGGGTATGGAGTGAGGGTGGAGCGAAAAGTGCAACAAATACCAAGTATGTATGCGAAAGCCACAAAACCCGTTTCAGACATCCAAATTGTTGTTGTTGTTGTGCACGTCGTCTGCCCCACATGCTTGGGTCTGTCTCTCTTCCTCTCTCTCTCTCTCTCTCTCTCTCTCTCTCTCTCTTTCGGTGTGCTGCACATGATTAGCGCTACAACAACAGCAACCACAGCGCAACGTTGCAAATGAAAAGAAAATTTACAAATTCCATTCATGAAATTTTGCTGCGTCGGCCAACGTCGTCGTCGCTGCTGGCTGTTAAGCTCCACACATATACACATAACCCACACGCAGAGTGCACAGACAGAATGAAAGAGCGAAAGAGCAGACAGAGCTTCGCTCTCTGTTTTGTGTTTGTGTAAGTGTGTGTGCGACGTGCCTGATTTTTTTGCGGCTTGTTTTTGTGCGTCGCGCTTCATTCTCAGCGACAGCGCAGTCGCTGCATCCATTTGCACATGTATTGATGTGGCTGCTGGTGTCTGTGTGTGGCGCTTGCTTAGCTTTGGCACTTGCCGGATATTTTCGTTGTTGTTTTGGAGCCGACGATTCATATGCCGGCTCGTCGGTTCTCGTTGCTCTCACTCTCTCCGTCTCCCTCTCACGTGCGCTCGTTCGCTTGCATTCTCTCTCGCTGCTGTTTTGCACTTGCAATTTTAGTGAGTGATGTGGTGGGGGGAGACAACATTGTTGTAGTTCGTATGTAGTTGAAGAGGTTGCTCTTTCCTTCCTCCTACTCTCTTGTGTGCTCTATTGTCGCTTCGTCGTCGACATCGTCTGCGTTTGCCTGACAATTACATGCAAAAAGTTTTGTGGCTGCAGTTTTCTATACAAACTCTGACACTTTATTGCACTTGTATGCGTGGATGTGTGTGTGAGCTCTGGTTTATTATGCGGGTGCAGCAGACGCAGACTGCATTCTCGGTCCTGTGGCCAGCAAGCAGCCTCTTTTGCGCAAAGCTCGTAACGCGCATCCGTTTCCCTTTTTGCTTTATTGCTAAACTGCAATTCATTTGCTTTGTTATTTTTACACATTTTACGAGTATGTGTACAATGTACCAACAATTACAACAACAAGAGTTTAAGGCTGCACCAAGCCAAGAGTCATCATCAGTCGCGTCCTTCTCTTCCACCTCTGCCCCTCTGTGCTTCATCTGGTGCCTCAAGCAAAACTCTCGGCGTATATTTATTGCGAGACGGTAGACGACGCCCGACTATTCCCCACCCCCAACCCCCAAACAGCTCCAGATCCAAGATCTTAGGCCCAGACCAAGGCAACGCAATGCTGGGCTCAATTTTCAAACGATTTCAATGGAATTCTGAATTCTGCTTGCAGTCGTCGTCTCAACGCAGCGCCAAGTCAAAATCCCAGACTCGCATCTTACCTACGCCCCGTCTCTTTCTCTCTTTGCGCTTCTTGCATCCATCAAGCAGCACTTCGGTTACACCAAAAACAACAACAGCAGCAGCAGAAACATCATGGGACAGCCTCCTGCAAACGGCGCATAATTTTTGCTATATTCAAGACAGCGAAAGGTTATTTCAATTTTGGCATGCATCTTGTTTTTTCCCAACGCAAGCGAAGCTTTTCAGTGTGATTCATGAAACCTGACAACGCTTTAAGCATTAATATGGCAACGCCGTCTAATGAAAATTCAAATTTAACCGTCAATTGGCAGCTGCTTATTGTATTCACATCCGGAATACGGAAGGGCAAAAACATTGGAGTGTGTTTGATTTACTTAGAAAATGCAATAACCATGCTTATCTTAAAATTATCTTGCGCACTACAAATATATAAATAGCATGTAAATGTGCATGTATTAGTGCGCATTAGTCAGAGCAAAACTTTACACACAAACACGTTCACACACAACTACTTTTATCGTAAAAAGCGTATGCGCAATTCGACTTTGGTGTATTGGACAATGTTTGCTGCTTTTCGGTTGATGTTTTTATTTTTTCATGTAGCCGCCGCCGTTGGCTGCATTCCCTCTTTGTGCTACTTCTTCCTCTCCTGCTGATGTTTTTGTTGCTGCTCCTGCTGTTCCTTCTCTTTTCGCTCTTTTCCTTATTGGTTGTTGTTTACGTTTCGGTGTTGGACCTTTTGGAGTTGCCCGACGACAGCGACAACGACAACGGTGACTGCGACGCGGGCAGCGACGTCGCGACGTTGGCGTTGTCTACGAGCTTTTCTGCTGCTGTTATCGAGAGAACTTTTTGCTAGATTGCTTTGCTGCTGCTTGGCTCTTTATTATAATCACATACACATATACATACTTGTTATA
The DNA here is from genome assembly GCA_035046325.1 of Drosophila niveifrons. NCBI lineage: Eukaryota > Metazoa > Arthropoda > Insecta > Diptera > Drosophilidae > Drosophila > Drosophila niveifrons. The sequence goes on along the minus strand of JAWNOC010000046.1, from coordinate 8,875,873 downwards.
TATTTAGAAAATTGCATTTGCCGGCTACATTATCGAATTATATAAGAACCATAGATAATGTCCAAAGTAACTGAAACCGCACCCAAAAGAAAAAAGTCCCCCCCAAAATAAAACTAACTTCCCACGCAGTAAGCTCACCCCGCCCCGTTTGTGGTCAACAAACACTGTGGGTTTTGTTTTATTTTTCTCATTCTTGTGTCGGCTTATCTTTTTGCATTCTTGCATCTTATCTGTTCCACACACAAGTTTATTGCGGTTTCTCTTCCCCATGTGTTACCACCGCCTGCTTCTGCTTCTCATTCTTGGCTGACTCGCTTTACAGCTATTGTTGCATTTGTCGCATTTCTGTGGTTCCACAAATTCCACTTTTAGGCCCAGGACACGCAAGACACGCGTCTTTGTCCTCCGCTTTGTGCATCGTCGTCGTCGTCGTCGTTGTTGTCGTCTGGTGTGCTCTTCTTCTTACTCTTGTTCACTTTAATGTTGTTTGTTGGTGCAAAAATAATGAATTCCTTCTTTGGGGCTTAACCTCAAATTGGCAGAACTTCATTTATTTCATTTGCAATGCCTGAAATATTTCATTTGCGGTTTACTTCTACTTTTTCTTGTTTTTTTCTCCTTTTTTTTGTCTCCCTCTTGCTTTTGCTTTGGCACCCTTCCCCTTTTGCTACTTCTGTAACTGGACACGGCTTTGGTGGTCAGGACGCGAGCCACAGTTAAGCTGGAAAGTTGATCACAAAAATGTGCTTTCGAAAGCTTCTTCTTAAAGTATGCAATTGTCAAGAAAGTTGAGGGAAGAAAGCAGGTGCATTCCAATTGAAGGGACTCGTTAAGTTTGTTATTGTTGAGATACCATCACAAATTTAGTTTATAACCTAAAATTTAGATTGTAATAGAGTGAATTGTAAATATAAAGGAAATAGGTTAAAAAAAAACGAGGAAACATCATTGATAAATTCATTTTAAGCCTTTAGATTTGTTGCTTTCTCAAGTTGTTGCAACATTGTATATTAGGATTCTCTTAAAACTAAAGCTTCTACGCTGTATCTTAGTTTCTAAATTGTAATAGTGTTACGAAAGATTGTCGTTTTTTTTATACAAAATCTTAGAAATTTTGTTGAAACATGACCAAGTTATTTATTCAACAAAAATTTTATAATTTATTATCGCATTATATTATATTGTGATCATAAATTAACAAGAAATTTAAACGTATGTCTATGTTTTTACACTTTTTTGTTAAATTCTTTAATTTATACACATTTTGTGCTGTGTATGAATCATTTTGTCTGAATCATTTTATTTCTAAACAAAAGTTAAATATTTTATTACCAACTTATGAAAATATTGAGTATTTGTTATGCGCCAATTTGTCTTAACTTATGGATAACTAATAAATATGGTAAATTGTTCTTTATTGCAATATATATATCAGCGGATTACACGAACAATAAATAGGAAATCAATTTGCGAGAATGGATGACGTGAAATTAATTTTCGTGTGGCAATATTGCAGCTACATAGCTACGAAGTCTGATGGATAATCGGAAGCATTGGGAGCGTATCGCTTTACATGTGTCGAGACTTACTTTTTACAGATACTCATGCCATTTGTCTCACCTACACTTGCAACAGTTGTCGTTCTTCGACTTCTGCTTCTTCTTCTTCTTGCCAGTGTTGTTGTTTATTGCGAAACTGGCAAGACATAAAACAAAAGCCGTCGCCTGAGTCTCTGTTTTCCTCTGCCAGTCACGCAGTTGGAGTCACCTGGTTGCAAGGAGGGGGTGTAGGGAGGGAGGCTGGTAGAGAAGTAGGAGGAGGAGGACAAGGACAACCTTGAGACTGTTCAATATTCCGCAGCATAATTCGTGGCCAGCTCGATATCACGAGTTTCACGCTCTCCAACCAATCTCCCATCGAAATGGCAATGGCGCAACTCGCAGCAAAAATGTTGCAAGTGGACACCACACACACACACACAGAAACATAAACAGAGTGGCAGAGTGAGACCCTTTCAAAAGTCGAATCCAATACCGAAACAATGTCAGATGCCGCTGTACTAAAATTACGCCAAATTATGCTGAAAATGCAATGAGAGCGGTAAATATGCGATGCTGGGCTCGGAATTGGATTCAGAGACGCAGTTGAAGATGGGAGCTGCAACTGGACATTGCATGCACCACTTTCCCCTCCCCTCTTAGATCTGTCCGTCTGGTAGTTTTAGTTTTTCGGGAAGCCGTAGAGCTGCTGAGCTGCCATTGGTGGCTGCTTTTATCGGACATTCAACATCTACGCGTAGTTTTTGGAGCATGCGCAAAAGGACACAGCACCGACTCGACTATTGCCACCGCTGCATGCAACACCGACTGCGATGACGATTCCGCTGTGTGGGAAGTGTGTGTGCAACAAGGCGGTCTGGGGAGCAATACTTTGACGTCGTTGTCGTCGTCTGCCCTGCGCTGAGCATGAAATATTTTTAACGCTCCAATGGCAGCCGCTGCGCTTACACACACACACACTCAGAAAAAAAAAACACACGCACACAGAAATATATTTATTGCATTTTAATGTGCCACTGAAATGTGATTTAATTGGCATTGTTGCCTGCCTGCTGCCTGCTAAAGTTGCAGCAGATGCACAGTGCACAAGATGCAGCTACAAATTGTATATATGGAACAATCAAATTAAATTAAATACATCATGTCATTATTTCCACTGACTTGTTTACGCCCAGCGAGAGATGGTCAAAAGAAATTTGCTTTATGACCTGAGAAGCTTTACATTGAGTTGTTTACCAAAAGAAAAGGTTGAACTGAATTTCCTTATTGAAAAAATACAATATATATACATATTGTTATACTATATCATTAATTGTCTTTAATCCTAAGTTTTGAAATTTTGAAACTTTGTTGTTAATTATAAAATGAAATTTGTAGTTTAGTGAAAGTCCTTATTTGAAAACAGAAAGGGAAGTTTCTTTAACAGTCACCATTACCAAAATGTACTCTTACAAAACAATTTTAGAGAAGTGATGGCATGTAGTTAAGTTTTTTTTTGATTGATTAGCTAAATTAAGCAACTACAAGAGCCGCAATACATCTTATCTCAGCTAGCTTAATCGTACGCCATCAAAGCCAGGAAATTAAGAGATTCAACGAGTTAGGCTCGTGACAAACTTGTCCAGCAACTTTCCCCCAATGATTAAACTCACTTATGATAACTTCTCTTTTTTGTTTTTCTTTTTTTGTGTGGTCAATTATTTGTTGTGTTTTTCTTAACCGTCAATTACATGCAAAATGACGAGAGTCGAAAGTTATTCAATTTAATGGCAAACTTTAATGTCTGATCACGCTGTTGAGTTTCGCAATAATCGCGGCGAATTGATCGATTATGTGTTTTGGAATCACTGTGCAGATGAAGTACTAGACTTTGAACTAGTCGAGTATGTTTTAGTGTGTGTGAGTGTGTGTGATGGCGCTGCATTGGTCTGGATCTCGATTTGCAAATGTTGGAAAAATTTTCTTTAATTAAATTCATTCTCACAGTGTGTGCAACATGTGGCAGCAGTCAGCATTGGTGGAATGCTGCAGCTCAGACGCAACTCCTGCTGCTGCTGCTGCTGCTCCTGCATCAACTTTAGCTTCAGTTTCTCCTCCTTCTATTGCCGAGGCACTTTGTCCAAGGAATTTGAGTAAAGTCTGGCGACTTCACACAGCGTCGTCTCCGAGTCTTGTTGGACTTGGACTCGCTGTCTGAAGTCTGAGACTTACGCTCTCTTCCTCTCTCTCTCTGTCTCTCTCTTGGTCTTTCTACCTACGCAAGCCCTTTAAACTCTTGCGCCGTCATCAAATCAGGTTTCGAATGCTGCCGACTCAACTGAACTCGACTCTGATGCTGATTCTGACTCTGACTCTGACAGACGCATAAATCGCTGGCGTTTTTAAAATACCCAACCCAGTCAGGTCCATGACTGGGTATTACTTTTGGACCCCCGCTCCAGGCTCCTCACGGATCTAAGCACGCCGTCTTCATCGTCCAGCAAAAATGAGTTAAAAAAAAACCATCACCAACAACAACTTATAAATGCCTCTCATACTTTTAACACCAAACATTACTGGCGATGAGTATCCTCAGGCTTCTCTTACCTTCTTTTTGGTTTGATTTGACAACTTTGTTGGTTGTGTGTTACCTTCTACTCTAAAAAAATCTTCCCATCAACCTACGAATTTTTTTTAGTTGTTGTTGATTTAGGCTGCAAAACGCACTTGAATTTCAATGAAGTTTGCAATGAAAACTTCTTGTGCCCCTAACGAGCTGTTTGTCCTAGAAATCTACAATAACAAGTCGAGAATTCTTTCGATCGTCTGCTACTTTATGTTAATCGCAAATCGCAATAGTAATAATAATAATACTTTTGCTTATTTACTTTACAGATTGCATGCTTTTACTTATATTAAATTGCTGGTAAGTTTTTCCAAATCCTCAAAAGGATTTTCCATATATTATTAGCCTGATAAATGAAGTGAAAAACCACTTGGCAATTGAGTTTATGTCCATAAACTGACTCGCAAATGTTTACGCATACATAATTATTCTGGTTCTGGTTATGGACATTAGCTTTTAGCTTGAGGTGGAGGTTGAGGTTGAGCCCTTGTTTCTTTCCCTATTGGACCTGAACCTGAACCCAATCCTGAGGTGTTATTCACCCTTCGACAGCCGCTTGACAGTCCACTGAACCGTGGACAAGTTGTCAAGAACTGCAACTACAACTACAAACTATAAAATACAAACTACAACAAAACAAACAATGTCAGTTCAGCTTAGATCCCATACAAATGAACTCTCGGAGTACATCAAAGATAACTTGTCAGTCCACAAATGGCCAGGACCAGGCCAGGAATTTTGTTGTTTGCATAGCAAATGTCACACGGCAACAAGCTGGCTCTAAAGTTGAAGGTGATGAGAAAGAGAGCAAGCGAGGCAGACAGACGCGATGATACCCTGTAGAATACTAATGTGGCAAATGGGGAACTACGACAAGGGGAAATTAGTTTAAAAGTGGAGTCCCTAAGCATATTAGGAATGTATAATTAGAAATTCAAATATATAGAGTAAATATATTTGAAGCCAATTCTTAATTTGCTTTACCAGTTTAAAATTTGAATCCCTAAGCATATTATGAACGTATAATTATAAAGAAAAATATCTAGGGTATATTAGAAGTCCATTCTCAATTTGCTTCACCAGCTAAGTAATATGGTTAATCTCTGGCAAATTTACTAGGTTTTACTTCAAACTCCATAATCCCTGCATCCTGCCTACATCACAGCCGTGTAATACTATTTTTCTGGTTGCCCTAGGGTATGCAAAACGGGTTGTGTCAACGGATTTATCCCATATTTAAATATCATCAGCAGTTGAAAGTGCAGTTTACAAATCAATTTGAATGTTGAACGTGTTGTAAACGCGGCGCACAGTATTTTCCCTGTTGCAATTTGCTTTGACATTAACTTGACATACCGCCGATCCGCATACGAAATGTACAAAATCCGAAATCCGTTTTCAAATGCGAACATACATAAATTATGTGGGGTGACCCAAATTTAAGAATTCCTAAACCAAATGCTAATTAATCCCACGAGAGGACAGAGAACGGGAGGGCGCAACTCTCTTCGGCTACGGATTTGACATGCTCTGCTGATTTTCACACACACAAGAAAAAATGAAAATGCATTAGCCGAGAAGGAGGAGGGAGGGAAGGAGGATGTAGCGCAGCTCGCGTGTCGTGGGCACAAAAAAAAAAGGTTTAACGCTTTTCCGGATGCTACCTGGTGGTAACCTCTGGGCTAACGAACCCAACGCCCCTTTTAACCCGCTCCGATTCGCTCGTTTTGCGATTCGAATCACGAAATCTCACGCATGTAATTGCATCTACTCTTCAATCGAGGGAGTTAGGGAAGTAGGGAGGGAGGAGGCGACTAAATATCACCTTATCTCCTTACACTCTGAAACCTAAGCCAGACCCTAGGCATAATCTCTTCCTTTTTTCTTGACACGCGCGTCAAGGATTCGATGCGATCTTGGCATCTTGGATGCTATTATGGGCAATTCGAGAAACGCCAGCTGTTTTCTTAATTTCCACATTCCATAGCACTTCTGCTGTTGCTTGCAACAACAATTGATTAGTTGTAATAGCGACAACCCTCTGCCAACTCCTCTCACCCCTCAGCACCCCTCAGTCAGGGTGCGTTTCGCCTGCCCCTCTGCTCTAATTTACAAAGCGTTCACGTTTTTTTTACAATTCAACGAAGGCTTTTGCAAAAAAAAAAAACAAGAAGAAGAAAAAACGGTGTTCACCCTATTTTGAATGCGATGTTCGAATCCCCCGCTTAGGGGTTGCTGCTGTTGCTTTACTTTAATTATTAGCTCAGTGGCAGCCCTCTTGCAACGGGCAACGATGGTCACCCTTGCCGGAGGGGCAAACGTTGTCGTTGTCGCTTTTGCTGTCGTCGTCACCATCGCCGACATTTGGCACATGTCAATGCTTGCATTGGACTTTGGGCTCTAGGCATTTGTGGCACTCTGCGTGCGGACCTCGCTTCAGCATGGGCCTAACTGCAGCACAGTGGGGCAAACCGTGCAAGCAAGTGCTCAGAAGGAGTCTTATAGAAGTATTTAATACTTTTGTAAATTGAGAACTTTTTCTAGTTACAGAGAATTTAAAATAGTCTCCACAAAATTATAAAAATTAAAAAAAAGTCAAGATTCCTAAAACTTTAGCAAAGAAAAATGTGAAAGCTTTATTGTAGGAAAGGAAAATTTAAAGTGGGTTGGGGCTTTGAAAGCTTAACTACCAATAGGGAAAACTTAAAGAACTTTATTCTTTAACAAAGATTTTAGTCTTAAATAATTCTTCATAAAACAATCAAGACCAAATTAAACACAGTTAGTTGCAGAAATTTCTGTAATTTTATTAAAGAGCATTTCCTGTTTAAATAAATCCCTATTTCCTCACTCAAAATGCAGCATCTACAGTTTAATCTCATGATTTTGACGAAGAAAGGTTCAGGATTTGATAAATTGTCTCGTTGTAGGAAAAAAAAAGAAGGGAGTGTTGTGTGGTATTAAGGACACGCAGGAAAACCATTTACGAATTGCGTTTCAACCCACTTTAGAGGCTTATGCCATAAATTAGCAGGAATCCCAAAAAGTGAAATAACTAAAGCTATGCGCAAAGTAGGGGGAGAGAGAGATGGCTGTCTCTATTGCTAAGCAACTGAGCAACGTGGCGACCTAATTCAGCAGCGTAGCGTTGTGGCGCCTCCTTAACGTAACGTGTGTCCGTCCCACTGTGACGCGCTCCACTTCATCATCAACGGAGCTGGCAGCGAGCGTCGTTCCCATTTACAATTTCTGCAACAAAAAACCACTTCCATTTCCTGTTGAATTGCAGGAAACCCAACGCACAGCAACAACAACAAGAGCAGCAGCCCAATTCTAACACTAGAACAATGCGAGCAGGAGAGGGAGTAAGCAAGTAGCAGTAAGAAAGAGAGAGGGAGATTGATCCCTGGCGGGCAACCATCACGTTGCACCCTTAAAAACGTAGCTGCTGTTGCATTTTTGCAACAATTATAAACGGGACAACAGGCAACGTAATATCTCATTGGGTAACTAGCTATGCAAATGATGCGTAGCGACCTGCAGATACCCTATGGACCCTATGCAGATGTAAATTTGATGTTTATCAAGCGATTGTTATGCAATCTTTAATATAGATAGAAGTAATTATTTCAATTTGATTGCAATGAAATTTTGGAAGCAAGAAGAGGGAGTCCTAAATATGTAAAGCTCTTGTTAATTATTTTATTATTTGTTGTTTATCAAATGATTACGATCCGATCTTTAGGATAAACAGTAACTATTTGGATTAGGAGTAATAAAATGTAAGTGGGAGTTATAGATATACAAGTATAAAGCTCTTATGTATAACTTTATTATTTAGTTTAGATGTAAGTACATGAGTTGGGTTCAAAGATCTCAATAGATATATGAATTTAGATAGTAATTACTTCTGCGGTTCATTACACAGCTTTGAGATATACCCATTTTATTGTCGACTTACAGGGTATGTAAATTACCTTAGCTGGCGACATTTGTGGATTTTTTGTATGGTGTCTCAGTGCTCGGTGCTCAGTGCTCAATGCTGAGTTCGTTCCACTTTCAAACTGAAACACAGAGGACGCAACGTCTGAAGTGCCTCATGGGCCAGGGCTATGGCTATGTCTAGATGGCTAGGACTACCACACGGAAGGCGAGCACCACTCAGAGCTCATAACATACACCATCATTGAAGGGTGCTGCTACTTTTTGGTTTTTCCTTTTTAAGGGTGCTTCTTTCCCGAGTCTAAGAGAGTTTTGCGCAAGACGCAACAACGCCTCACGTCGTCCAGGTGTGTTTCCTTGTGTGTTGCCTCGTCCTCGTGTGTCTCTGTCGTTTCCTACTTCTTTTTCCACTTTTCCTTTTCAATGTTCTTTTTCTCAGGCATTAGTTTCAGCCGCATTTGGGACATCTGTTAGTCGTCCGTTCGGTTTGATTGTCAGTTTGTTTGTCGAGCTCTGTGTGTTGTGCCTTAATTTGATTTGTACCTCGCATCTAATCCCCCCATCTCCAAAATGAAATCTTCACATCCGCTCGGAAGCTCCCACGCTTTACTCATTAGAGTGGAGCTCGTGAAGCTTTTTCGATTTAGTTAGGCTAATTGCAAACGGCACAGTGTCCTGATGAGCGCACATCGCCTTCCTTCATAGGAAAGAGACTGAAACTGAAGCAGCAACAACAGCAGCGGCGACAGCGGCAAAGCAACCCAAGCTGAGATTTACTGATCTACAAATTTCCAGGAATTTCGTGAATGGAAAAACAAAAGCGCAACGAACGCTCTTAACGTACAGACGAAGAAGCCCAGAACGAGGAGGAGGAGGAGGTTAGGCAGACGAGTTGCTCTACCTATGGACCTGAACCTGAACCCAAACCTGAAGCTGTTGCTGTAGCTCTGTGTGGCTCAAGCAGAAGCTAAACCTCTGTGGCCCTGTGTATAAAATATCTTATGAATGTACTCTCGTACTTGGCCCTCTATCTTTCTCTCTCGCTCGCTCCCTCACTCATGAAGATTCTCTCTGTCGCTCTGTCCCGTGGCCCTGCTCTGTGTTTGCTGTTTATATTTCGAAGGTTCTTCTTGTTTTTGTGGCCTGTGTCCCAGCACAGCTTTTGTAGTTGCCTCATACTCTCTCACACTCGGTCTCTCACAGCGTTTTCCTCTCAGTCTTTCACTCTCTCGTTATTGTTACTTAAAATAGCTGAAAAACGTGAGCACATATCCCAAATTTGAAAACCGGTAAGCCAGGCCAAAGGCATCGACCAGGTAGTCGAGAGATTTAATGAGCACCCGATGCCCAGCCTTAGGCGCACATGCAGACAGCGTGTGCAAGTTGGTCGGATAGATAGTTGGTCCACTTGGGGAGCATTACGCAAAGCCCACTATACTCTTTTTTACTCTCTCCCAATAAAAGTTCAAGTCACTTTCATTCGATATAAAGCCCATGACAATTCATTAACAACTTAATCGCTTGCGAAAGTTCTAGATTTTTTTTTTACCTCTTTCCTTGCACATTTAAAGATAGTTCGATTAGGAACTTCGGAAACTCCTATTCCATTCTATAAATACGATAAGACCACAACCCCATATGGCGCTATCTTTATTATTGTTAAGCTCCTTCACATCTGCAGACCTCCAGGAGTTTGCAAAGAAGAAAAACTTTATTGGCAAAGCAAAAATGCAACTTCGAGATATAAAATTTTAGAAAGATCGAACCCAAGCAGCTCGAACAAATTTCTGCTGAACATTAGAAAACTTAGGGAAATTGGATTTTGGAGAAGAATGAAAAGTTTTGAAAAGTTTAGAAATTCATATTTCTCCCCTAACAGAAATTCCTTATCAGCTCAAGACCTCGGTAGAGTCCAACGAACCTTCTAAGGCGTAACAAAACAGAAATTTCAATGGTTACCTCTCTGCATGCGCCCCTCCCCCAACCCATTTTGGCATGTGCTACGACGTTTTTTTTTTGTGTGTGTATTGTTGTTGAGGCACAAGAGTCTCATGCAGCAGCAGCAATAACAAAACGACAGCTGCAAACCAAACTATGCTTGTTGATATTTCGATTCCGGAATTACACGCCGAGTAATACATCAGGCGTCGACGACAGTTCAGACGGACAAAACCCAAAGCAGCCGAGTCAGCCTGTCAGTTTGTCGTCCAGCCATTGCAATGGGTCTTTTTCAGGTTCGGGTTCGAGTCGAAGTTCGAGTTGCACAGAAAGAGTCCTGGGTTGAGCTACTGCTCAACATCGCATCGAACCCTCAAACCTCTAGCGATGCAACTTGTGGTGCAGTCTGTACAACCCGGGACAGGATACAATTTGCTTGGGGGTACAGTTTCCAATATATTCATATACTATACTTGATGTCTGACTGTCTGTCTGGGGCGGCAATTCATCTCCTGTTTCATATCCGTTTTGCAAATTCGAATTTCGACTTATTTTGCTGATTAATTTTTGGCGCGTCCGCTAAAATTTGGCCAACGCAAATTGCTTATGGATTGGATTTGCAGTTGATTTTGGATTTTGATTTCACTCTGTAATTTTGGCATCTGCTGCAGACTCTTTTATTGTATCCTGTGTGCTCTGTTATTATTGCTATGCCGATTGTTTTTTGTGATTTCCGCTTAGATTTGCTTTGCATGTTGGGAATTCAGCTGCTGCTGCTGTTGCTCGATGATGTCTTTCTTGCTGGGTGCTAATTGTGGGCACACAGGGTTCAATGACTGACTGACCGACCACCGCCTAGGTAAAGAACTAGTTGGACCAATGTGCCACTTAGCACCTGTCGTCGCTTTGTAACAGACCCATCTGCTTTTACCCTACGTTGTGCTTCCGCAGGTCATCAGATAGCTTTTGAGGCGCAAAAAGCTCTTCTTTGTCGAGTCGCGGTTTCTCTGTCATTTCGAAAGTTTACAACCCTGCGCTTATTGTTGGGTGGGCCACATTGGTAGAGAGCAACAGAGAAGGAGAGCGAGTGCACGCATGATCGCTGCATTATCATCCCTTATTGTTGTTTTGCTTGTCGCCTTGCTTTACGACTGCGACTGCATTCCTTTTGTACGACGCTCCGTTACTCTGTTACGCTCTCAATGCTCTCACTGCGCTTACTCTCCCTCTCTCAGGCAAGGCTCTCTCTCTCTGGCGTGTCTGGCATTGCACGCACACACGATCTCTGCTGGCGCTGTCTTTGTTGTTGTTATTGTTGCTCTTGTTGCCCTGCAATTGCATTCCTGTTCTGCTTCCTCTTCGCTCGAACTGTGTGGAACTGTGTGTGTGTGTATGTGTTTGTGTGCTGTCTGCCTTGACTTCAACTCTGTCGGCGGCCAGAACTACGCAACATTTACAAAACGAACGCTGCAGAAAGTGGAAGTGAATCTCCAGAGAGGCGGCGATCCGATCCGTTTCGTTCCGTTGTTGATCATGACGTGTTATCGTTACCGTTGTCGTTATTTCTGTTAAAGTTTTATTATCAATATCACACACACACACTCTTTGTTAAGTGTTGCAACAAAAACAACTTTTGTTAAACAAAATTTAAAAACAAAAATCATCATGAATATTACTTGCAAAGCGCTCAGCAAATGTTGAATTCAAATAACACACACCACAAACGATGCTAACAAATACCAATGCAGTCTGAAACACACACACACACACACAAGGAATACTTCAAATAAAATACAAACAAAACAAAAAAACCATAAAAATAATCGTAAAATGATCATCAACTAAACTAAAACTCAGTGCGAAAAATGCATAAGTCATTTTAAATCTATTCTAATATTAATTTTGAAAACGATTCCAAATTTTCGAAAATGCAATAAGTTTTTATGAAAAAATAAAAATTATTTAAATTATTTTCTAATTCTAATTGTTATAATCCTACACATTTTTGGCTATTCTACACCTTTTATTACTTTTTGAAACTGTTGAACAAATTTCTTATCTATGCTAAGTGTTCTTTACGTTTAACTTGTTCTAAATTTATGCAAAAACCATTTTTATTGATTTACCAAAAAAGAAATACGCATTTGTATCAATTATTTATTTACTTAATATAATATTTAAGAGCTCTAAACTCACAATCACATAAATATAAATAAAAATAATAATATAAAATAAAATTTGAAACACAAAATAAATCAATTGCAATTCATTGCCACCAAATTCAACGAAATATAAAACAAGCTACAACATTTGGATTACCTTACAAAATTTTAAATTCAATGCCAGCAAAGCGTAAGTACAAAAAAATAAACAATGCAAAATAAACAACAACAGCAATGATAAATAATAAATAACAACAGCTAAAGTTACTCGTTAGATTTCACTCGCTGCATTCCCCTTTGACACTCGCCGTTATACCCTGTAGTCAAGGAATGGCGTTACGGGGTTGTTTTACTCTTCACATATTATAGTAAACAAAAATATGTTTGCATAACATTAAGCAATGTTATGCAAATATATTTTTAAATTTATTTCAACATGTAAAATATTTTGCTTTAAAGTAAAGGGTATTGAAAAATAGTGACTCGATTGCAACGTTTACCAGTTTGTTGGCAGGTTCTTGTTGGATCTTCCAACACGCTTGTTTAATTTCTTTGCACTTTTTTTCTAAACGAATAATTAAATAATAATAAGCATTAACTGATTGTAGTTAGCTTCATTTTCTGTTGTTTTTGTTTTTGTTTTTGGGGTATCGTTCGCGTTTTATGGCTTACAGTAAAGTTCATTGAACGTGAGCTGAGAAATAATTTGTAGCCAGTTAGAGACTCTCAGTTCAGTTCCAGTCTTGAAAAAGCAAGTCAAGTCCGCTCAGTTGCTAGCCGACTTGGCTGCTTGTCTAACCATATAGAGTACACACACTTTCTGACTATGTGTGTGTGTTGTATTTTTGTTGGACTGTTAGGGCGGACAGGTCGGCCAATCGGGGAAGTCGCAGTAGTCGGTTTCATGAGCGGGCTTGCAGCGTGCTTTTAAGGTCGACCACTCGTTAGACGCTGCTTACTGACCGCTCATTATAACCCTAACCCCATTTGGATTGCGAGTCGCATCGCATCGGTAACCTTTTCTTTTTTTTTTATATATAGTTTTAACTGGCACATGATAGGGCTACGCCCCAAAACAAACCAAACAAATTAAAGAATCAACTGAGCGCGAGTACAGTGAATAATGTTACACTCGTACATCCCGAACATTAACCAGATCTGTATCTAACATGCAACGGTTAAGTGTTGCCATCTGCAGTTGATGAGTCGCCTCATAAGAGGAGCTAGTTCAACCCCAAACAATAGTTAACTAACGATGCAATTACATAATCACATCTAAAGTATCATATTTATATTATATTAATTTGTATACGCATTGTCAGATTATTATAATAACTTCACATTACACATTTTTGATATTATCAGAATATTTTTTTTTTATATTTTTGAAATTGACTGCAATGATTATCACATTAAATTCAATTAAAACAATTTGGAATAAATGAATGACCAAATTATGAAAATAATTTTGAATTTGGCATTCTAGATATTATCTGCATAAACTGTTTTTGACTATTAGTTTAAATATTGCCAGTCTGGGCTATCAGAAATTTTATTTCTAAATATATTTTGTAAATTATTATAATTTTAAATTAATTATTTTAGATTTTATCTTAAGAGATAGTTTCATTTGTTGAATTGCAATTTTATCCTTGAAATTTAAATTTTTCATTACATTACCATACCACCATTTCTTTTCCATCTTACCTTTCATCTCGTCTTCTTTATGGCGTCTATCATAATATATTAACACTGTAGGTATCACTTCCCATGCTCCACTTGAGTTACATTAATGTAAAAGTCGACTGCTCTCAGTTTTCTGCCCTTTTGAGCCAAAGCGTGATGTCTGTAAAAATAATTAACATTCAAATCAAATTAATTTGCAATTAGTGTGAAACTGAAATGGTTTTTGCGTAGAGTCGTGTAATCAGCGACGAATGGGGTAGGTGGGGTAGAGGGGGAGTTAGTACTTCCGAAATATTCATTTATGTTCCTGTTTAAAGCAATTTTCCCAGCGAGACACGGCGATAACAGCAACAACAACATTAGCAGCAGCAGCAATTCCGCCGTAAGCGACGACAACGAAGGCGACGTCAGAGCGACGACGCTTTCGGCAAATTCAATAAATGTTGCGTCAAGTCATTCGGAAGTCGTCAGAGACGCAAAACTCAGTCTTTCTCTTTCACACACACATACACAGTGCACTTCTGTCTTTGCGTACACATACAAACACATGCAAAAGCGCCTTGAAAGCTGGCCACCCTAACCAAAGAACAACAACTTCAACTACAACTACAACAAAAGCAACTACACAATCAACATTGTGACTGACATTCTGTCAAACATGCAGCGACGACGTCAACGTCAACGCCGACCGAGACGGCAACAACAACGGCGGCGGCAACTTCTCTCAAACTTTAATGCTCAATGCGTTTTTTGTTTTCCTTTTTTTTTCTTTCTTTTCTGTTGTTTTTTTTTTTTTTGTTTCACTTTTATTTTCAAATTTGAATATCGCCGCCGCTCAGATTCTCAAGTAGTTTTCAAGTTGATTGCATTCTGCGGCATGTCTGCGACGTCGACGTCGTCGTGGCTGTCGTCTCTCATTCATTTCCCATGTCCATGTTCCATGTGCTTGCTGCTGCACGCCTTGGGGATGGCAGAGGCTGTAAAAGAGTTTTTGCACCCCACTAAAAAGGGGTTGCTTTACGATGACGATGATTATGAGGATGTTCTGCTTCTTTATTGCGCTTTAGTTACTTTTGTGCTGCCGGCACATTTTGTCTGGCTTGCCAAATACTTGTGATACCCTAACCTTAACATGTGCTTTGCTCAGGGTACATAACCTAAGAGAAAGCTCTAGTCGATTACAAAAAGCTTTTGTAAAAGAAAAAACAAAGACAAAATAAAACTTGCATATTTCGAATTCGGTAACGTACATAAATGTACGTTTTTTTTTTTAATAACTATCAATTAAGACTTCCAAAAATGTATTTACTTCTGATTTCCCCAACATGCATTTATTTCGCATACCTTGAAGCATTAGACAGTAATTTTATTTCCAGTTTTCAATTTCCATTAACTCAATTTTTTTTCATGCTCAACATTTTTTTTTGTCAGCCTTACTTTTTTTTGTGATGCTGTTGCTTCTCATGACCCCTCAGTGCCAGGCAAAGCTTTAATGTGTGTGTGTTATCCTTTATTTTTTTTCTACTTCTTTTTTTTTTTGCAACATCACCGACACCCAAATTTGTGACTGGCTGAGAAGATAGCATCTTATTATTATTTTTTTTCTGCCTTTCCTTTTTTCACATAAGCCTCGACTCGACGCAGTTAAGTCACCCTTAGGGCGAAACATCTTCTCCCCCCTAAACTTCTCTATGCATGCCTTTTTTGCGTGATTTTATTTTTATTTGTAATTTTTTTGTTCGTATTTTGCTCATAGATACCACAAACGCATGAAGCACATATTATTTTTGTTGAGCTCGTTTTGCGATCGTCTGCGCTACGAACTTCCCACGATCCTTGTGGACTTTTGTACTTAAGACGGCAGTCTTTTTCTATATGTGTGTGTGTGTGTGTGTCTGCAGTGTCATAAATACTTTTAATTAACTGGAAGTGCGTATGAGCGAGAGAGTGAGAGAGAGTGTACATACGTCTGTCTGCTCATCTCGCATGCCATCACGCTCCCACTGCCGGCAGAACAAAATGGAAAGTGAAGTAGAAACATCGGCTCGTCTTGGGCGTGAGTTTTGTTGTGGCGTATTTACCATAATTTGCTTGATTTTTTATGGCCATAGATATAGTACATGCGAATGTATGTGAGTGTGTACCCCAGTTAGCGATCGGTACATGCAAATGTAGAAAAGAATAAATGTTGTATGTATTTGAGCAGATGTGTTTGTCTAGTTCATTGAACTTGTGATTCAAAAAGTAACCGAAAAAGTAACAGCGACAGCAGCCTTTTTGGGAACAACAGCAGTTCTCCAAAATTGGGAACCTTTTTTATAAAAGGAGGTTAATTAAATATTTTTGCAGAATACTAGCTTGATATTATTATTTGTGTACAACTCTAAAGTAGAACACTTTAAGCGCAAAACTTCACTAGTTGTTGGCAACATTGTTGCTTGCAACATTACACAAACACAAACGACGCAACATGCGTAGAGCGTACGTTACAAAGACGGTGCAAAGCAAAGACAAAAAATAATAAGTAAATAAATACATATGTATGAATTTATATATCAAAGTATGCATATGGCTGTATTTGTGTACATAGTCAATTTGTGGGTGCGACGGCAGAAGAGAGTTTACTGGCTTGGCACGTCACTTCCGTCTCTTGGTTTATGTAGCCGGCATTTGAGCAAGTGAGCGAGAGCGCGGCTCAAAAGCACTCACACACACACATTCATGAGCATACACGCACACCTACCCCCCGTGTAAGTCTGGCATCCACATGCCACAAAAGCATCTGCCTACATACGTTCCACTCACTCTCTCACACAAACACACACACACATACACACATTGAAGCAGCAGTTGTTTTGCCCACTCAGCTCAGCTGCTGCTGCTTTGCGTTATTGCGTGGCTCTCGCTCTTTCGTTCGCTCAGCTGCTCACTCTCAGCTGCTATTCTGCTTTGAATTCGCCGTCAACTGGGACTTAACATAAACACCACAAAAAAGCAGCACTCATAACAGTTCAAATTGGCGGCACCAAATTCGCCGCAATCAGTTTTTCGTTCACACTCCGCACTGCTGGTTGTGTCTGTTTGTTGTTGCTGTCGTCGCTCGCTGTTGCCGTCGTTCTCCTCGTCGTCGTCGTTGTTGTCGTCGCCGTGTGCTCGTGGTTGTCGCTGCTGTTGCTGCTTGCTGAGCAAA
Source organism: Drosophila niveifrons (assembly GCA_035046325.1). NCBI lineage: Eukaryota > Metazoa > Arthropoda > Insecta > Diptera > Drosophilidae > Drosophila > Drosophila niveifrons. The sequence goes on along the minus strand of JAWNOC010000046.1, from coordinate 8,858,791 downwards.
CGAAAAGCTACATATACCAAAGTAAGCGACAGCGCGAAACGTATCAAAACGTAAAATTGTCCGCGTGTTGAAATTTATGTATTTCAAAACTGCAAATAAATGTAATTGTGCAATGTTTATTTAATAAAACAAGCCAAGTACCGTAACAAACAGCAAGTCTCGCCTCCAGTTGGAAGTTATAACAACAATAACAACAACGAAAACAACAACCATACCCAAAGTCTTTAGCACGCAGTTTCTGCCGACGCAACAATGCGTTAACGTTACGTCGCCGTTGTCGCTTACGTTTTCTCTGTTCGGTGCGCTCTCTTTTTGCGTGTGTGCCGTACTCTCTTTCGCTCTTTCGCCGCCGCTGTAGGTTTTGCCGGCGACTCCATTTACTACTACGACAACGTCGACGACGAAGACACACTTACTCAACTCAGTCAGCAGAGGGCAGCGAATCGGGCAGAGCACAACACTCTCAGCCAGCGCTCACTTTGCGTTTACGTCGTGGCCCATGAAGTTCGTTTAGCTCGCGCGCTTCGCCCGCCGCATTAAAAAATATGTGTGAAAACTGATGGACAGAAAAAATATAAAAAAAAAGAAAAGAACTGCACACACAATAGCAGCAACAAATAATTGAGGACAGCTAAACACACTACAAGCGCGGGGGCATCAACAACAACAATTATGTGATATCTACAACAAATAATTTACTTTTTTTTGTGCTTTACTGCTTGCTCTGCTGACGTCACACAGCGCCAGAGAAACGCAAAGAAAATAAACTTGCGCAAAACGTGAGAAGAAGAAGAAGTACGAAGAAAAACGTAGTGAATACAAAATGAAATTGGACATGATGAAAAACGCAAAAAATATGAAACGTGTGTGATATTAAATGAGCGCGACGACGACAGCGGCAGCAGCAGCAGCAACAAAAACAACAGTAGAAGCAGCAGCAACTACAACACAGCAGCACCAGCAGCGACGTTGGCAACAGCAGCGACGACGACGACGCAGGCCAGGCGACGGCAGCAGCAGCGCGGCAGCGGCTTCAAGCATTTGTGCTTTGCTGGGTTGTTCGTCGTGATACTATATGTTAAACAACAACAAAAATAAGTGAAGAAATTCCGATTTAGGTGCGTGCACTTCAATTTTTTTACCCATTTACTTTTTGTTTTTGCAACTCAAGAAAACATGCAAAACAACTACAACTGAACTTTTTCAATCGAATTTATCAGTGGCTGTAAAACTGCGGGCCATGTGTTTTTAGTGTATGTGTATGTGTGTGTATTCCGACAATTAATCATTCTTTTTCGAGTTTGCTTTGTGCACTGCCTCTGCCTCTTCTCTCTGCTCTGTGCTCCCCACCTCTAAGCCCGTTAATAACCTTTAAATGCCTTTTGTGTGTGTTGCTTCAAAGTTTCACGTGAAAACGGCATTTTAATTCATTTGTAAATAGCAAACTTTTAAAGCTCCCGCCCCCGTCCTACACTCTATCAGTGGCTTGCTCTACTTTATCAGTAGCATTTGTGGAACGTAACTTCAATAGCAGCCTCATGCTATGTTAGTTAACAGCCACACTCGAAAGGAGTAAACCAGCGATTGTGACTTGGTTGAGAGTGGGTAGAGGAGAGAAAGAGAAGAAGAGTTGTTGATAACAGCGCGATTTGAACATTTTCAATGCAATGTTTTTCCGGAACCCCATGACTGTAAATGCGTCATACATACAAGGTACATAAAAGTGCATATGTATGATTGTGTGTGTGTATATTTTTGTGCTGGTTTTTCTATGGAATTGTTTTTATTCTTTTTTAGACGGGGATTTCCCCGAAATTGTGAAACGTTCGATTTTCCACTTTTCCAGGACTACAACTGAATTCCTTCTTTCTGCTTCATTTTTGTTCGCCAAATATTTTGCGACGCATTTTATGCGCCTGCTAACGCGATTCGCTCTTATTTTATTCGTCTTGAGGGGGAGTTGAGCTAAGCGAGTGGTGGCTGCTCTCTCTCTTTCTCTCCCGCCCACCCAACACCAAGCAGCAATTATATTTGCCTTATTTTTGCACCCAAGCAAATAAGAGGAAGAGAGTCGTTGTTGAGCCTAACAGCGTTCTGTTAATGTTACTCTTGTGCCATCTCGCTCACACGTACAGAGCTGAGACGGAGTTTTGGCTTACCTTTTACTTTTGCTGTTTACACTTGTTTCTGTTTATTTAAATTGCATATCGAGGTAAATGAGAGAGCGCAGAACTTGATACTCAGTGCAAACAAATAATTGGATTTCGATTTTGTTGTTGTTGCTCTCTAATGATGTTGCTTTTAAGCAACTTTGTTGAGAGCCGGTTTGATTGACGTTTTTGGGTTAAGCATTGATTGTTTTAGGCAAAATACACACAGAAAAAGACAAAGGGAGACAGTGCGATAGTAAACTATTAGTGTGCCGTAGCATTGGCCTGTAATTGGCTTAAACGTATTGCGAAAATGGCGACATGGGCGCTTATATACATATTTACATAGATACTTACATTACACATACCGGTCAACCACCAACAAAAACAACTCTGGACGAAGCGCATAATCAGTGTGGAACGCAAGTCACAAAACCGGCTGCGTCGTAATAAGCATGCATTCCACACAGCAGCATAACAAAATCAAGAGCAACAACAACAACACTCGTGGACCGTATCTGTCAACGCCGGATCTAACAGCTGTTAGCAAAAGTAAAACAGCGGCCGGCATCTCATTGAAACCACCAACCACAGAGACCTCAACCTCAGCATCCCACTCTCTCTCACTCTCATATTCAAAAGCTCTCCCCATACACATGCACACTGGAGAGCGACATGGAGCGTGGATGGAGCTATACACAAAATTCTTCTTTTCTCCGCCTCTTACCGATTGCTGAATGATTTTATGGCAATCGTAGGATGTATATATGTGTATGTATGTAGAGTTGCATACGTACATAGCCCCCTCATGTGCATGTGTGTGTGAGAGTCTAGTCAGTCTTGTTTTTATTGTCTTTTTGCGTCTGTGTTTTTCTACTGCGCATGCAAAATGCTGTGCAAAAAGAAAGCGAAATTTTTACGTGTGCGCTGCAGTCGACAGCGCTGCTCTGACTACAGATGTATCTATGTGTGTGTGCCAAAGATAAATACGTTTGTATGTACATAGTATAAGCATATGTACAATATGCGTATGTTTGCCCATATGTGTATACATACATATGTGCATAATTAAAGAATCATAAATTGTAGCTTGCATAATTAATAGCTCGTGTTAGAAGTTATTCAACGCTCCCGTTAGATTGCACTCGAAGCACCCAATTAGCAGCTGCTGCTGACCATTTGTTATGCTTTACGCGACGAGGGTGGAAGGGAGTGGTAGTGAGGGGAGGGCGGGTGGTTGATTTGGTCTTTGGGGGCGCATCCCCGACTATGTAATTCAGTTTATAATACAATTTTCTCGTGTTTTACTTTACTTAATTTATTATAGCGCAGCAGCAGAGTGCTATCAAAAAAAGTTCGCGTGTTTGGACAGAACTCTGCAGCTTATGTATTTACTCGTCATGAGCACACACACTCAAACAATTCTACGTGTGTGTCTGCTTATAGTACTTCTAGCTTTTTCTTTATCAGTCATACGCGGCGCGGTCGCTGCGCTCTGTTGCGTCGATGTCGCCGTCGTCAGGTTGATTGAAAAAAAGCTACGCGGCTCTGCTGTGTTGTTGTCTGTTAATGTGTTTTGTGTTACTGTTTTTATTTGTTTTCTCTAGGCCATTTTGTCCACGATTTCTGGCATTTGCTTTTTTTCATATTCATGTTCATGTTCTCGCTTCCCTGTTTGCATAATGTGTTTCTTGCTCAAGGCACAGTTGCATTTGGTATTTACCTTTTGGGTTTTTAGTTTGTTGTTATTAGATAAATACACACAGTGGAAGAGAGAGAAGAGAGTAGAAAGAGATGCCCGACAAGTGCACTTGAAGTTGCATCAAAATGTGATACACAAACACATTCCCCGACTATCTATCTCTACACATACACTCGCAAATAACTCTACACATACAGAAACGTGCACGCTCATGAAAATGTTAAATGAAGATCAGTGCTGTTAAACAGGCATATTTTATGATGGGGTCACACTGACTGACTCAAACAAATTAGCATAAGCTCAATTTGTTGTTGCTGGTGTTATCGGTGTGTAATTTTATACTCGCACTGTAATTTTATATGCAAAGCGTATGAATATAAGCGACTACTTGTTATTGCAAATATTTCATGTGCATTTAAATTAAGACATTTCAAAGGACTTACCTGGCTACCCTTTTTTCTATATGCATAGCATTTATATGTATAATGTTGTCTGTTGCCCACATAATTTTTTTGTAGCTGGGAGCTGCTTGCGTATAAAATTTCCATGTCTTCGATTTGAATTACCAGCGAAAAAAAAAAAGAAAAATGAAAGAAATAAAACAGAATTCGCCGGCCTGTAAACAGATACCGTTTTTGGCACACCGTAGAAAGCAAGAAGAACAAGAAGACCGAGGAACAGCAACAAAATCTCAGCGGCAGCGAAGCCAACGCTGACGCTAATAGCGACGTCGACGCCTTGCAATTTATAGAGAGAGCGAGTAAATGAGAAAGAGAACAGAGTGAGAGGCTGTTGTTGGTGGTGTTTAGCTACCTGCTCTGCCTTTGCTTGCTTGCTGCTTATTTAATTTCTTGCCAATTTCAGCAAATTCCACACGACGTTGTTTCGTTCATTTTTTGCCGTTTAACATTTCACCGTATATACAAGTATACGCTTAGTATGTGTGCATGTGTGTGTAATGCATGTGAATAGTGAGTGTATATGTGTGTGTATATATATAATCGCACTAAAATCGTTTGTCATTTACCATTTGCTGTTGCTTTGCGCTATTTGTTGCTGCAATTAACAGCTCGTAAAATTCAAAGCTGCCGTTTGTCAAACAACATTTAACAGAACAACGATAACAGGGCTGAGCATGTTAAGCAAGATAGTGTGCTGTTAAGTTATTTTCTTCTTTTTTGCCAACACACAACGCAAGCAAGCAAGCAAAACGTTGCCAAAAGTCTTTCTAATGAAGCGAGCGAGATAAAGACGTCGTTGACCAAAAGCGGTTAATACAGAATTAACTATAACGTACCTCCACTTCTTCTTACCTGTTGCGGTCTGTGCTTCTTCTCCTCGTTCTGGTTTCTCTCACATTCGCATTCTCATTCTTGTTTTGCCTTTGGCTTTTCTTCACACGCCGGCCTCCATGTCGTCGCCTCTTTGCTCCTGCCTCTGCCCCTCTAGCTTCTTCGCTCTTTGCGTTGCCTTATTGATTGGTTTAATACTTTTTATATGCCGAGTTTATTGACATTTGCGCTTGCGCGACGCGACAACAACAAAAACAACATGACATTGTTTTTTATGTTAGAAATATTTTCGGTATGCTTCAGCATTGTTTCTTGTTGGGAGCTTTAATGGGGCGAAGCGAAGATGAAGAAGAATAGTGAGAGAGAGAGGGGGAAGAAGTATAGTGGCAGCTTATACATAATTCAAAATGGTTTCCCTGCTTGCGCTTTATCATCAGCTTTTTAATGTCACTACGTGTTGTTGTGCTCTCATTTCTCTCTCTTTTTGTTTTCCCTGTTTTGCGCATTTGTTACTTGCACCAATGCTAATGGCATGTAAAAGGTGCAAAGCAAAACAAAACAACACCTTAAATGGCGCTAAAGTTTAATGTGCCAATTGCATAAATATATATACAATACTATATTGTACTTTACATTGAGCGATGGACACATGTCTAATTATTTTCTTTTGACTTTGTTTTTGTTGCAGATGTGAAGAATCCCTAGGTGCTAATTTAGTTGATAAGCGCAAACAAAAAGTACAATAAAGAAAAAAAACAACAAGAAAATACACACACAAACACCGTAACCAATACACACACACATCTGGCAACAATTTCGAACTAGGTGGCAACGTTTTTAGCGAGCGCGCTTAAAAGTATGCTACACAAAATTACGGGCGATCGCCGCGCTGCCAGGCCAACGTAGCAAAAAGCAAAAGACATAAAAGAAACGACTAAACTGTAAACGAGAAGAAGCAGAAACAGGAGGAGGAGGAAGAGGAGAGAACTGTAGTAGATAGAGAGCAGAGCGCTAGCAAAATACTATTTTTGTACAACTGCAGGCAGCGGCGACTGCGAAATGTCGAAATATTTAACAACCACCGCCGCGCCCAACAGCCACAGCAATAACAACAACAGCAGCACACAACGTCAACAGCAACTTTATGGAGTTGGTGGCGGCAATTCGCAGGTGGTACGAAAGCTTAGCTATGAGCTGCTGGGCAACAACAACAACAATAATAATAATAATATTGTGATCAAAAATGAAAAGCTGCTGGACATTGATTACGAGCAACACGCTGGTGGCAACCACCACAACGATAGCAGCAGCAACAGCGGCGTCGGCGTCGCTGCACACCTGCGAGATCACGTCTACATAAGTCTGAGCAAGGGCGCAACAACAACATCCACAGTTATTGCCGAAGCAACGAGCACACATCAACAACAGCAGCAGCAACAGCAGCAGCATCGAAATGGCGGTGCAAGCAAAACAAATGATATCACACATTACTACAAGGTGAGGAGAAATGTTTATAATCGAAATATTTAATTGCACAATCAAGGCTCGTTTCTCACGTACAAATTAAACCAATAGTAAGTCATAGAATCAAATTATTTAGCCAGATAAAATCAATCAGCTCTTATCACGCGTCTCTAATTTAACAGAGCATGTAAGATTAACATTTTTATGTTAACATAACATGTTAAGTATGAAGACAACAGTGCCTAAGCTAAGATGTTCCGCCTGGTAGTTGATAAGTTAAATGCGCAATTAGAGGCTGATCGATACAACTTAATCGATATGTTGAGATCGATATAAACACGTACTCATCACATAAACTTTCTATCTCACAGGTCAAGCGCCGGGCGCACGGAGCCACCCACGAAATCCACCCGAAGAAACAGGCCAAACAAAGCGATCAGCATCAAACGGTCACCTACAATAGCAAACAGCAGCAACAGCGCTACCAACAGCAACAGCAATACGAAGTTGAACACGACGATGACGACGATGAGACGACGACGACGAGCAAACCGGCCGGCAACGGATCTTCTGCTCATCATTCGCATGCTCAGTTTGCGCGAACAGCGTCTCAGCATCAGTCGACGGCGGCGCAGCAGCAGCAACAGCATCATCATCAGCAGCAGCAGCAGCAACAGGCATCGTTAGTCACATCGTCGTCATCGGCGGCGTCCACTGGAGGAGCAGGAGGCGGCGGTGATCGCAATCGGGCAGACACCTCGTTGGGTATATTGACCAAAAAGTTTGTGGATCTGCTGCAGGAGTCACCGGATGGTGTTGTTGATCTGAACGATGCCTCGAATCGTTTGTCCGTGCAAAAGCGTCGCATCTACGACATTACGAATGTGCTCGAGGGCATTGGCATCTTGGAGAAGAAGTCCAAGAACAACATACAATGGCGCGGCGGTCAATCGTTGGTCAGCAACGAGCGATCCCGCCACCTCGAAGCGGAAAATGAGCGACTCGAGCAGCGGGAGAATGAGGTCAACACGCTTATCGATCAGATGCGCGGCGAGCTAGCCGATATATCGAGTGAGGTGGAGAATATCGGTGGCATGGCCTATGTAACGCAGAATGATCTGCTCAATGTGGATTTGTTCAAAGATCAGATTGTGATAGTGATCAAGGCGCCGCCAGAGGCCAGACTTGGGGTGAGTAATCTAGCTAGCGTTGCCAGACCATTTCATAAAATATCCTTTAATTTATCTACTTTGTGTATACTCAAAGTTAAATGTATAAATAAGTGCGAGTGTTGTGTGTATTTGGTAAAAGTCTCGATTCGTCCCTATTCGGGCGACGTCAGACAATTGTGTGCTTCTTCTTTGCGTCTGCATGCCATTAAACATCGCGCCCTATTTTTAGATACGACGCAGACGGCGACAAGCGCCGCAAACTGCAAAATGGAATACACTCCTAGCGTCGTCCCCCCTCTGCCAGCCACCCCCTTCTCTACTTTTCTTCCATTTAATGTTATACACTCCTATGATTTTATTTGATATCATTTTGCAACTCATTTCGTATGATTTTCTCAGAGCAAAAGAACCACAAAAAATTTTCCAATTGAAATTTTGTGCTCTGGCTTCTTGGCCTGATCTGATCTGATGTGCGATGATGATCAGCAGACGATTCTGTTCAGTTAGCCACGCACTATTTATAAATATTTCGCTTAATGTTTCCGTTCGCCTTGAACTGTTTAATGAACTCGCGCGTAACGCACGCACGAGAGCGAAAGAAAGAACAAAAAAAAACGAAAAAGCATACAAGAAAATTTGAAGCGATTAATATCGTTTACAGGTAGTCTCCAAACACACACACACATACTTGCAAAGTAATTAAAAATTCGCTTAGTCTGGCAACACTGTTGCTTAAAGCTAAATGTGTAAATATCATTTCTAAAAATAGAATTGGCAAGCGGCGCTGTTGAAAACACTGCTCTTAACTGTCTGTTATTTACAGTGATGTTAACTGCGCATCGGCAATTCACAGCGCTGTTAAATCTTGACAGCCTTAACAGATTTCTGTTATTGACCTCTGTTCTCTCTCTCTGTTACAGTTCTCAGATCCAAAGGAGCCCCGCGAGATTTTCGTCAAGTCGGAGAATGGCGAGGAGATAAATGTGTTTCTGTGCCACGACAACTCGCCGGAGAATTCACCGATTTCGCCCGGCTCTGGACCCGATTCGGGTTATGCGCCATCTGGCTCATTGGCGGGGGGCAGCAGCGGCCTGCGAACGGCGACATCGACGCGACTGCAACACCTGACCAATCAGCGGCACAACGATCCGCTGTTCAACAACATTGATGCCATGAGCACCAAGGGTCTAGGTAAGTTTATAGCAATTACACTTCTTCGAATCGAGTTAGTAATTTTCATATTTTACAGGCCATACACCATATCGCGTATCAGCCCAACGCAACCTCAGCAAATCGATTGAGGCGGCGGCCAAGCAATCCCAGCCTGAATATAATAACATTTGTGATATTGGCGGCGTCAAGTATGAACTGACTTCGCCACAGCAGCAACAGCAGCAGCAATCGTCGACGAATCACGACGACGATGACGATGATGATGTTGACGAGGAGCTAAATCAATTGGTGCCCACGTTGACCAGTCCTGTGGTGCGTAGCAGCGGTCATCAACACCACCAACAGCACCACCAGCAACAGCAGCAACAACATCATCATCCCCATCAGCAACAGCATCAGCAGCCGAACACTATTCAGCAGCTTTTCAGCAGTCTAACAAAATCGCCCACGCCAACGACGACGACAACAACGACGACAAGGCGGCGTGGCATTAATACAAATACGCTTAATAGTCATAACAACAACAGCAGCAGCAGCAACAATTCCCAACCCCCCAACAGCAGCAGCAGCAGCTACAATCAGCAACGACGCAGCGATGTGCCCATGTATAACTGTGCAATGGAAGGAGCGACTGCGCCTTTTACTGTTAACAGTAACAGTAACAGCAGCAGCAATCACAGCAACAACAACTCATCGGCCATGGGCTCGCTGCAAATGCAGTTTGCAGCCGTCGCTGGCAATGACAACAACAGCAACAACGGTGGCCTTGGCTTAACGGCAACATATGGCGACATCTCTGGCGCTGGCGCCAATGTTGCTCAGCAGCAACAACAACAGCAGCAGCAGGAATACACGCATCATAGTCGCAACTATCGCCTATTGCCGCCAGGCGTTGCCGACTGCGACGCTGACAGCGACGGCAGCAATGCAGCGCTGCAAGGCCTCGATGCACTGTTCAGTGATATCGACACGGACTGTAAGTACCACATTCTTTGGATATTATATTTACTTTCACTGTCATTTTTTGCGCCTGCTCTCATCATCACACTCATTACATGTTGCCTATGTAAATAACAGCGTCTGTGCGTTAACAGTGGCAGATAACATAATAGTTGTATGTTAAGCAAAACTAAGGAAGCGTGCTTGTCAAGAACTTTCTCTGTGACTTGCGTGCATTTTTCTCATCGAAACCGCATCACAGTCTGAGTTCTTGCTGAGCGCGTACTTCGCACTTCAACAAAGCGCAAAAAATCATAAATTATATATATTCTACATATCAGTTAAGTGAAAGTGTCGCATCAATCAAAGATGTCAATTGTGTTATATTCCAAAATTTTTGCATTCCAATTTTCGGCGAGCTACCAACGAGAATCAGTTCAAAATTGAATTTTTTATTTATTTTTTTTTTAATTTATGAAGTTTTGGTTTATTATTTTCTTGTAAAGTGAAATGTGACATTTATTAAAATACAAATCTTAATAAATTAACCCAATAACAAAACTAACTCTTCATGCTCTCTCTGACTCACACTCACACAATCACATTACATACACAGCATGCTCACTCCATTTACAGCCCATTAACATGTCCAACAACAGCTGTTAGTAAGGCAGAAGGAACTGTGAAAGCTCAAAGAACTAACAGTTTCTGTTACCTGACAGTCAACGTGCACTGTTAGCTTAACAGCAGCTGTTAATGGAAGGGAAATTTCACTTTTGTGCCTACTACAAAATATGTAATCCATAATAATAACTAACAAACACTAATATTCAAAAGGTTGTTTTAATTATCATTGTATATATATATGTATATAAAGAATGTATGTATGTATATTCGTATTAACCCGCCGCCTTTTATCGTCAAAATGTGGAACCATTATTGTATCAACGCGCAAGCGCAAATTCATTTTGGAACTGAATTCTCGTGGGTCTGCAGTGCACTGACCGTTGCGGAGGGCAATTGTTCATATTGAAATTGAAATTTTGTAGCACCATGAGATTCAGCTCTGGCGTGAATTTCAAACATGCATCCACCAAAAACAGAAAAAAAACCAATCAAATCAACTCAACTCAAATCAAAGAAAATAATTCATCCCCGATGAAATTCAATCAATTAATGTACATCCATCAAACATACCCAACACATATTTCATTTTACTAGCCATGCTTCGCATTGTATAGAGTATAATTTTTATATCGACTGTGTGACTAATGTGATTTGATTTCTCTTTTTTTTTTTTGCAGACTTCAATAACGATGCATTTGTGCCCATCGTTCCACCGGATGACAATGAATATCCATATGCGCTTAACGCTAACGAGGGCATCGATCGTCTATTTGATTTTAGCTCCGATGCCTTTGGGCCCTAAGATCGATCCGTTGATCCCAGAAAACACATAAAAACACAAACAACAACAACAACAAATCAACTGCGAATTGGGGGAATTTTTGGGGGTGTTTATAATTTTAAATTATATACAAGGAAAGCAGCGCATATAACGTTAGAGATGATCTATTATTATTATTATTATTATATTATTATTAATATTATTATTATTACAAATTATCACTTAAAGAAGCAGTTTAAAGAAAAATCAACAAAAACAAATTGTAGAAAACTTAATGAAACTAAGTTGTGTGTAACATTTTAAGCGTAAAATCCAACCTACATTTAAATTTATAATCCAAACGTATTTTAAGTAAAAAACAACAACAAAAAAACAAAAACAAACAAAAATGCCCTCACAAAATGCAAAAACACATTTTATAAGCAAATTTCAATTTTTAGCCTTAACAAGAAAACGAAACAAAACTAAAACAGCAAAAATCAATGCTGAATACTTAATGCAAAAGAAGCAAATCGATGAGAAACATACAAAGATGCCTCATTCAACAAAATATTTTGCGCCAGAACTGTCTGTAAATTAGAACACACACACACATACACCCAAAAACACACACCCACAAAAAACACAAACAAAACAAAAGAAAAAAACATAATTTTTAATTAGTAAAACAAAATAGTTATTAAACTAAATATTATATGAAAATAAAACAACTAAAAAAAAATACAAAAAACAAAAAGGAAAACTATACGAAACAAGAAGAAATTCAATTGAAAATTGTAAAATATTGCTATGATAATTCCAAAAGAAAACGAAAAAGGATCAAGGAACAGATAAAGAAAAGGAAAAAGGAAAAAAACCACACATCCTCTCGACCAACTTCCCAGTTTAGTTACGACGCATGCAACCTGAATCAGGGGACAGTAGAAACACACAAAAGCAGAAGCAGAAAAACATTAAGAAGAACGACGAATACATGATTGATTGATTGTCATCTAGCCCCCTCTATTTGTGTCTTGTCTGCTGTTTGTATATTTTTTAGTTGCCGTTTCACAAGCTCTCAGTAGTGCGTTTGATTTAGTTATTAAAGCTAAGTATGCATAATTATTTGTTATTGTTATTGAAATGTAACCTAGAAAGCAAACACCACACACACTCAAACACACACCACACCTCATACTCAACAAACACTACACACGACAGACTTGACACCTCTCGTAATAAATGAGAACCGCGAACATCCTCAAAAACAAACTCAAAACTCAATACCAGTTCAAAGTTCACCATCAAAGTCAAAGCCAAATCATCCCCCACAAAAACATTAACCCAACTGAAACTGAAACTGAAAACAAACAAAAAATAATCAACTGCAACTAGTTATGTAAAACAAAACCAACCTATCGCATAGAGGTTAAACAAAATACAACTACAAAATTGTATAGAATTCAGAAGAAAAGCTATATAAATGTACTTTTATTTTATAAACAAACAAAAAAAGATAATAATAAAATTTGTTAGGTACTTTTCTTTCGTTTCAAAACAAAACCAACACAAAAAAAAAACCAAATAAATATTAAAAAAAAAAAACGAAGAAAACATAAAATGAAAAACTGATGAATTTAATTGGGCGGCTTTATTGGGATAATAACATTTTACAGCATGGATTTATGTAATTTTTTAACGTACGAAAGTTGCAGACCGCTACTGCAAATTTCAAAGCTAACATTCTGTTCGCAAACTGTTGAAATTCAAATTGCCGAAGCAACGCCAATCACACTTAGCGGCCAGTAGCAGAACTAAATAAAGCTTCTGTCGCTTGCTACTCGATTCTGTTCGCCTGGTACATCGCTGGTAATTTGATCCGTTTTAGCTGTCGGCGCAGTGCTGTTAGAGTTGTGCTGGTATGTGTGTGTGCGTGCACATGTGTGTGAGTCCATGTATGTGTTATTGCGATGCGATTTGCTAAGCTCGCAGTGGCTGAAAATCCAGCTGAAATACCAGGCAAACAGAAATGAGTAACAAGCAGCCGCCTGTAAAATTGCGCTCATTTAAATTCAAGAGAGCGGAACAAATGCTTGAGTGCTACTTACGCTCTTTGCTCTTCACTCAAGCAACGAACTTTGAGTTGAAGCTTTTGCGCTTGAGTGAGATAATTTACACTGTTGTCATCTATGCGGGAATGGAAAGGAAATTAAAAGGCAGATTTATTTTTTTCATTTTTGTATATTAATTTAGTTTTTATTATAGTCTCGCCATAATCATTTTGTTACATAATAATATGTGTAGTTGTTTATTTCGCTTATATAAACAGGAAACAATTAACTTAGCTTTAAATGTACAATTAGCTTTAGTTAGAAATAATAAAAATATTGAAGCTTTTTTTTTGTTTTGTTTTAATTTATTATATGATAGGTTTTTGTTTTTTCTTTTATTATTATTTATAATTGTGTTTATGTATATGTATATATATGTTATGTGTATGTTTGTATGTGTATGTACACTAACGCTGCTAATTGCGCCAACGAAGAGCCAACTATTCAGAATATATATATTTTCTATATAAGATGTTGGGTATTTGGCTGCTCAAATTTGTTTTCTTTTTCTCTTGATGATGTTGTTGGTACTGTTGTTGTTGTTGTTGCTGTTGATTTTGCTGTTGTTGTTGTCGTCGTTAAGCAGTTCGTTACAAAAAATTGAGTTAATTCAACTATTAAATATACATAATTTTTCATTTCGGCTGTTTTTCCATCAACTTCATTTTCATTTATGTATGTATGTATAATGTATTCATGTATTGTATGTATGTATATATATTTAACTTTTTGTTTTATTGATTTAAATTTAATGTTGATTAATTTATAATTCCATTAATTGTTTTTACGTTCTCATTTCGCATTAAGTTTACAATTTTCGTTAGAATTTTTTGCTTTGTTATGTACATAAAAACAAAAGGAACTATATTTTTCAGTCTTTTTAGTGTGTGTATGTGTGTGTGTGTGTATGTGTCTGTAGAATATTGTTTATGTTATGCATGTGTATGTGTGTGTGTGTGTGTTTGTGTATGTATGTTTGTATATAGCGTATTATATGGTTTAATTAATTTAATTTAATTATTAATTCAATAGTTTTGTTTTCATTTAATAGTTTCGTTTTTTTTCATAGGTGTTACAACTAGCATTTTGTATAATTCATTTAAATATTTTAAGTGTCCTTCTTTTCTTTCTTTCTTGCTATCAAATAAAATCCGATATAAATCTTTTTCTATTTGTTTGTTACGTTAAAGTCATAGTATATGTGTATATATGTATAACTTTTGTTTTATTTTTCCTTTTTTAGTTTTTTTTTTGTTTGTTTGTTAATAAACTGTATATAAAGAGCGAAGGCAAATATCGAATACTTTTGTTACGGTTTCTGTTATTATTTTTGCTTTATCAAAATTCCATTTGTTGCTGTTGCAATATTTGAAGAGAATGTCTGTTGTATGTATATGTGTGTGTGTAAATGTGAGCTGCGTGAGTGTGTGTGTGCAATTGTATTTTATTTTCTTCTGTTTCTGTTGCGGGTTTCGTTTTTATAGCAAGTCTTCTATTCGTATAGAATATTTCTAAGATATATGAATATATATATATATATGGTACACACATACATACATAACTGTACGTATGCATGCATGTAATTCGTCTATTGCTTTTTCCATGTATTTGTATGTATGTATTTATGTTTGTAATTGTCTATGATCCATAAATATTGATCTATTAAGCGCCGTTTCTTTTTGCATCTATTACTTGTTCTAAATTTGAGTTTATGGCAATATCATCTAGAATCTATCTCTCAGAGTGTTTGTATGTTTGCATGTATGTGTGGCGGTCTGTGTGAGTGTGTATGTGTGTGTGTTTCTATAAGTGTTTGTTTGTTTTGTCTACAGTTTATCAATATGTTACAATAAAATGCGCATTTTATAGCAAATAGCGTGTACATATATAATTATGTAAAAGTTTACTTAAGCTCTCAATTACGTAATTTGGAAGCTTGGCTTCAAATGAAATTAATTTAGAAAAAAAAACCCAAAAGATAAAACAAACACAACTCTCTCTATCTCGTTCGTTCTCTTTTCTATATGTGTGTATAAATTACTTTCACTCCTCTCTCTTTAACATTTTCGCTTTATCTCTTAGTTACAAACTTTTGCCAGTTGCCAAGCGCCATGCATAAAATCAGCGTATCGTTTTTTTTTTGTGTGTGTTTTGTTTTTGTATTTAAAACGAGCAACACTTAAACATAAACGATTTAAAAGAAATTGCAACACAATGTCATTTAAAAAAGACTAAAAAAAAATTAAAAAGGAACAACAACAAAAATAATTTGTTTGAGTACATGCAAATTGTAGTTGTAGTGTTTGTAGTTGATAATAGTAACTAATTTAAGGACATTAACTCAGTGAAGACATTTCGTTTCGTTTTGTTTTGTATTTTTGTATTCTTTGTTGTATTGCTTATTGTTGTTGCTGTTTTGTTTTGTTTTTTGTTTTTGTTTGTTGCATCTTTTCGTTTCGTTTCGTTTTCGTTACGTTTTGCGTTTTGGTAGGTACTAAAATAATTATTATTATAATTATACATAAGTTAGGTTAGGTTTATACATACTCAAATATGTATATCATGTAATTGTAATTGTAATTGTATTGTTGTCTATGTCTAGATGTAATCGGTACTTAGGTTGGTTGGTTGTTGGCTTTTGTACTTTTGTTATTTGCATTTAGGACTTGTTTTGTTTTCTTTTTGTTGTATGTGTGTGTTTTTAACGGCGCTAGTAAATTATAAAAGAAATACTTAACAAATACGAAAAAAACATAGTATATAAATTAAGCTTAACTAGATTGTATGTATCTATATATGTATGTATATGTATGTATATATAATAAATTGTTAGGAGGCTTGGCTCTAGGCAAAAGTTTGCTTGCGCCCTTACGTGTTAAATATATGTATATGCATATGATTTACAGTTGTTTTATCGAGGGGATCTAACATCTCTCACTCAGTATTTACAGCAGAAACTTAACTACGAACTCAACAAATTACACTAACAATGCAGCTGCCGCCAATGCAGGAACTGCGTGAGTTAGTGAGGCTAAGCACTACATAAGCTTTAGAGCTCTCGCTCGTTGCAGCTTTCGCTCACCTATGGCCTGCTTGGTCGCTCTCTCGCGCACTGAGTTATTCTTCACTCTCCCACTTTATGTTCCTACATATGTTTATGCTAATTGTTGTGTGTGTGTGTGTGCGGGTGTATTTACATGTAATTATTTTTGAACACTTGCGTTATTACGCTTCGCGTCCTATGAAACCATTGGGCGGCGGAGGTCGCGGCGTTGTCGTTTGCCTCAGCCAATTTTCCTTGAGTATGTTGGACGAATTGCCGGTGGTTGCGGCGCTCGCTCTCGCCGTTGGCGTCGTCAACGACGTCTGCGTCGGCGTCAACGTCGGCGTTAGCGATTGTGTTTCTCCTCTGCGCGTTTGACTAACGCTGCGACTGCGCGGCTGCTGCTGCTGTTGTTGTTTGATGAAGCGTGCTCGCTGCTGCTTTGGTCGACTGAGCGGCATACGCTCCATTTTGATGTGCTCGGTATGCTCGTCGTCCTCTTCTTCGTCATCATCGTGTTCGTCGCTGCAAAAATCGAAATCGGATTATTAGTACATTTCAAAACTGCGCATTAGCTGTTGCGCTCTTTTTGTCTGTCTCTGCTCTCTCTTCGTTCGGGTTTGTTCGGCACTCACTCGTCGTCGTGTTCGTCGTCATCGGAACTGCTCGGCTGCACTTGCCGATTGGCCAACAACGGTGCATAGTTTGGATTATCGCTGGTAAAGATGGCCGCCTGTGGTTCGTTCATCATCACATAGCTGGGATTATCGCTAATCATGGCTGCCGTAGTCGACTCGTAATTGGGATTCAAACTGCTCGTGGTGAGTTGCGGTGGCCAGGCGCTAGCGTTATCCACCTTGCCGCTGTTCAGCGATTCATCCAGCAACTTGTAGTTGGGATTATCGCTGATGATGGTGGTGCTACCATTGCCACCGCCGCCTCCGCTGGGCGTTGTTGCAGTGGGCGTGTAGAAACGGGGCGTGCCCGTGTAGCTGCCCGCACTGCCGCTGCCGCCGCTCTCGATGGTGCCCAGATTGGGTCCCATGCTGACCATGGCCATGCCCGACGGATGGCTGGTTAGATTCGTGTTGCTGCTGTTGCTGGGCGCATTCGAGATGTTGCTCTTGTGGCTGACATTGCTGCCACTCCGCTTATGATTGAACCGACTGAGAATGGCGACGCGATTGCGGAAGATGTCGGCCGCAAAACGTTTCAGGCTGGGATTATGACTGCTGCTGTATATAATCCCTCCCCCGGGTCCAGCGGCATTGCCCGCGTTGCCAATCATCTCGTCGGGCATTGACGAGCTCATGTTGGGCTCAATGCTACCAACGCCGCCGCCACGTTTCGCCTTGGGCAGCAGATGTTGTTCGCCACTCAAGCGACCGCTGCCGCTGTGCGGCAACTCGACGAAATTGGGACTGGGATCGTACAGTTCGTAGCCGCGTTCCGCATCCGCTGTGAGTGCCACATTCGCCTCCGCATCCGGATCGACATCGGCCTGCACATAGGCTGCATCCTCCATGTGCGAACCGCCTGCCGTGGGCATGGTGGACAACGCATCTGGGGTGCTGCTCACAATGAAGCCTGAGTGCATGCTGAAGGGCGAGTGCGTGGTGGCCTGATCATCGACCATGGCAATGGGACTCTCCGCTGGTTGATCCAACGATGTGTTGTGCTCGCTGCGATTCGTTTTGTAGCCCGGATAGTCGCCGGCTCGCAACGGCGTCGGTCCATCATCCCCATCGACGTGTATGGCATCGAGTTGAGCGGCGTCCGCAAAGACATCAAGCTGAGTGGAACGCTCCTTGCGCTCCTTTTCCCGATACTGCACACCCGATTCGCTGTAGTAGAAAGCCACTTTCTTGAAGCGCGGCTCCGACAGATCCTCCAGATACGCAATGATGTCGAGGAACGACGGCCGAGCCGTTGGCCTGTGATGCCAGCACTTGTGCATCAGTCGGTGCAGCACCTCGGGACAATTGTCGGGACGTTCCATGATGCCGCCATCGATGACATAGCGCAGCACCTGCTCATTGGACAGTCCCTGATACGGTTGTGACGCAAGCGTTGCCATTTCCCAGAGCACCACGCCATAGCTGAAGACATCACTGGAACTGGCGTAGACACCATCACGCAAACTCTCCGGCGGCATCCAGCGGACCGGCAACAGACCCTTGGTGCCCTTGCGATAGTAATCCGTCTCGTAGATGTCGCGCGTCATGCCAAAATCACCGATCTTCACGGTCAAATCGTTGGCCACCATGCAATTGCGTGCCGCAAGATCGCGATGCACAAACTTCTTGGCCGCCAAATAGGCCATGCCATCGGCAATCTCGATGGCCATCTGATAGATGCGACTATAGGGCGGCGGTGGCTCCACGCCCAAGGTGGCGCCACTGGAGTTGGTGAGGCCAACGCGCTGCTGATACGCGACACGCACATCGTCCCGTTCGTCGGGCCGATGCAGACGCAGATACGACTTGAGATCGCCCTTCTTCATCAGCTCCATCACGACCAAAGCGGGCTGACCCCGAGAGCAGACGCCCAGCAGATGGACCACATGATACGTGTCGAACTCCTTCATGACACTCGCTTCGCTCAGGAAATTGGTGCGTTCCCGATCGGTGGCATTCTCGTTGACCGTCTTGATGGCACACGGTGTGTCCGCATCCCCGGGATTCTGCGCCTTCAGTATGCCCTCGTACACCATGCCAAAGGAGCCCTGGCCCAGGGAGCCCAGCTGGAGGACGCGTTCGCGTGGCACCTCCCAATCGTCGGGCACATACTGCAGACTGGCATAGAACGGATTCACCTCCGTGTTGATGTACAGATCCTGCGGCAATTTGCGCCGCGAATAGATGTAATACATGTAGATACTAGCGGATAGCAGCACCAACATCAAGGCGGCTCCCACGCAGTACAGAATTAAAGACAGCAGCGAGATGCCAGGAGGCTGCAATAAAAACCAAAAAATTACTGATTGTGCTTGTGAATTGATTTGGAAATTCCCATTTGCTTACCGGCACCACAACGTAAACGGTCTCGGTGCGAATGCCCTCGCCGGCCAGTGAATTGGCCCGTATCTGAAAGCCGTATTTGCCCTCACTCAAGTTGTTCACCACATAGCCGGACTGATTGAAGTACTCGCGTCCCGAAATGCACCTTTTCTCCTCGACGGCATTCTGCTCCTGGCGCTCATAAAAGATCGTGTACGAGACAATGGCACCGTTGGGATGCTCAGGAGGTTGCCAGCTCAACCGGACGCTGCCTCGGGTTGTGTTCACATTGGTGCCAAGTAATTCACCCGTCAGATTGTACGCCCTGTCCACATTATCTGCAATTGGGAGGGGGATTGCGTTAATTGGTTATTCGAATGTTAAATAATTGCAATCACGCTTACCCATCTTTAGCACTCGCTTATCGAGTGTAACCTCTTCGCTGCACTGATCGTCAAGTTTTAGATCGTAAGGATCTGGCTCTCGGCATGCGATCACCGAAATAATGTAGTACGAAAAGTGTTGCAGATCGTTGAATAGAAATTCGGTCGTGTTTGCACCCACTTCGGTCCAGTAGCTTGTGATATATGTGTTTGAGGAATCCCAAATTTTGGCATTACTACTGGAGCTGTTGTTGGATGTGTTGTTACCATTTCGATTTGGAATGCCATTTTGCAGTTGCTGTTGCTGTTGCTGTTTCAGTTGCTGTTCATTAATCGAGCGCACATGACGCGACATAACACTCTCCATATCGAAATCATTATCATCCATCTCATCATCGATTTCAATATATCTTCGTCGGCGTGAAGCAGCTTTGGTCGCATTTGTTGCGTTTGGGTTAGGTTTCTTTCGCACGTAGACAAAGTTTTGCACACTATTCTCGAAGGAAATGGAATCCCTGACTTTCTTTTCCTCATCTTCCAGATCATATTCGACACTTTGACTTTTATCGCAAGTGCAGTTCTTCTCATTCACAACTCTGATCTCGATTTTGGCCGATTCATATGTGTCATTGGTGACCGCATTTGGCACAGCTAAGGAAATAATGAATGAAAGGTTTTAGCTAGATTTTATTGTTATTTTTATCATCACTTACGTTCTTTGCAATAGTTGCGAGGATGTTCAATGAGTCGTTCAACGCGTGTGTGCCGCACACTCACAATATATCTGTTCAGCTTGCCATTAGGGAATAATGGAGGATTCCATTTAACCAGCTAGGATTTTGAGGTAATATTATTAATTTGTTTTTTTTTATCAATTTATGTGTTACTCACAATCTGAGAACCGTTGAGCGAAATTGCGCTTAGTTCCGACACTTTCGATGGCTTAGTTGGACTTGTTTTTTGGCGTATTATTTTGCTGACATAGTTGCGTTTCTCCGATGAAATTGTCTTGGTGCGCACATAGAATGCATAATTGGTGTAGGGCCTCAGTCTGTCTATTTGAATGTTAGTCTCTCTTGTGGGCTCCGATACAGTCCATCTGCGAAACGAAAGGAAAGGAATCATAATAAGTAATATTACAAGTGAGAATAGTAATATACTCACTTATTCGAGCATGGCACATAGGAATCGATGGTCTCATTGCCATAAGGATCGAGTGTGTGATAGAATTGATAACCAATGAACGATCTGTCATCATCGTAATGCACCTCCGAGCTATTCAATTCGAATCGTATATATGTGCTGGACAATGTATAGAGACGCACCGTTAAGGGCTGCGTATTGCCTAAGAAGACATTTCATTTCAGAATAGTTCATTACATTGCATTCTCAAAAAAAAAAAGAAATACTTACAACTGCCCTTGTCACCATTGGAATCTTCAGCCACCTCATTCTTGTTGAACGTCTTCGGATTGCCGGGCAAAAATGGCTTCAGTTCGTTAATCGTATCCAGACAGAGTTTCGGATTGAAATGGAAGAAAATGCTGCCATTGATGCGTACGGATTGATTCACTCCCCAAAGACCCTCCAGATCACGATTCTCCAGCACGTAAAGCGCATAACGGTCATCAATAGTTTTCTGGCCTTTGATCAGCTTTAAGTTTTTGAAAAATGACAGCGAAGGCAGTTCATAGGTCAAATGGATCTTCAGGTATGTGTTGATCGTATGTATTCGGCCCAAACCAGCTTCCAACTCCTCCAAAATGTGAGCTACAATATACAAAAAAAAACAATTTCAAAGTGATATATATATATTTGAGGCAACTATGATTGCAAAATCAAACTTACGTCCGCCACGCTTGATGGTTAAAACCAATCCGTGATTCTTGATGATTGTACAACCCTGTAGTTCCTTGGCTCGCAATGCGCTGTCAATCATTATGCCATCGCACTGCTTCTCACAGGGTCCATCGCATTTAACACACGTGTGCGTTTTTGGATCCGGATACGAATCTTCATCGCAAACCGTTGTACACTTGCCCTTGTCACGTACCACATCCAATTCCTTGTTATCCACGTACTTCTTGCCAATCTTGTCGCACAACTCCGCCGTAATGCAGCGTTGCTCGTACTGTCGGAGACAGAAATACAAATAAATAGTTAGTGTAATCAAAGGCATACGAGTCGTATACGCAATACAGATTATAGCAGCTTTCCTCGTTCGTTCGCATAAATAAGGCAAGATATTTTCGATCATCTCACATAACTTTAGAATTTTTCAACTCTAAGAATAAAGACAGGTTGTAATGCCAAACTTTCTAATTGCATTCAAATAAAACTGAATTGCTTTTATCTGGATTATAAAAATTAATAGAGCAATAAATGTTATACTTTAATACTATGCGACACAAAAAATGTATAAAAGTATTGATCAGCGTCAACAGATATATACATATATATTAAAGCTAGATTTTCGAAATAAGAATTAGTCTTTATGATCTTCGATCAAATAAAAATGGTCGAAGTTATTTAAGAAGTTATTATTTATTTATTTAGTCGCAAATGCGACTACTGCGAGAGGGTCTTTGGCTGACAATTTGGTATATTTTGCACTCTATGGTTTATTTTGAGAGTGGTATTGTATTAATATATTTTTGTGGTTTGGTATATTTGGTATATTTTATATTGTACTGTTTTAATTTTATACAAAAGTGAGTGTAGTATTGTATTAATATACCAAATATGGCATTTAGCGCACTCGTAGTATTTTTGTGGTATATTAAGTTGGTATATTTTAAAGTTAATACTAAACTGTTTTAATTTTATTCAAAATGGGAAGCGGCTAACTTTCTTACTTGTTTTTTTCTATTGTTGCGAAAATGTTGCCTTTAAATTTCCGAATTCTGCTCAATGACCGAATTGCTTTCAGCCGGCTCACATAATTTGAACCCAACTCTTTATTTTTAACCCAAGACATGTATTGAATTGTGACTTACCATATAGGTGCCTTCCTCGCACTTATCCGAGCAGATTTCATTGTGAATGGAGACATGGCGACAGGCGGTGCATGCCCCGTTGACGCCAGGCGCTGTGCAACTGCCGAGACAGTTTTCGTTGCAGCAAGTGTGGCGATCGATGCAATTGTGAGGACACTCGGGCGGACAAACTAAAAAAGACACATATATTTTACAAAAATAATGCAATTTGTTTTCTATTTCAATTACTCACTTATTTGACAATCGCGACTGTTCCAGCAGTAACTTTTTTTGTCGTCGCCATAGCGACATTCGGGAGCATCGCTTTGGGCGATAATCGAATTCTCGCCGGGACATCGAAGACACTCGAGTTCGTTGTTGTTATTCTTGAGGACAACAGCATCTTTGGTGGCATTCAACGATAATATCTTATCCCAATTGATCGTGGTGACAAAACAGAGTTTGGGATTCTTTTCAATTCGTACACCGCCATTGGTAATGGCACGCAAATTGGTTAAGCTAATGTCCTCCAAATCGGGATTCGAGTAGATAACGAGGGCGTAACTTTCAAATCGCACATTGCCACGTATGACACTCAAGTTGGGAAACAGTTGAGAAATCGAATAGAGATGACTCATGCGAAAAAAGACAAGATAGCCCGTGATTTCGGTGAGCAAAGGATACGATGTGTTGTAATTGGCCATATCCATGAGCGTTATCAGCAAAAATCCCTCAATTATCGTACAGTTTTCTAATGTGCTTAGTAGAGATGGAAAGTTTCGCAAATCCATCGATTTGCAATCTGTAGGAAAAAAGGTAAAAGGATATAAAATCAATAATTTATAATTATATATAATTCTATAAAAATACTTAAGGTCAAAACATAATATTTATCATTTTAAGTTCGAACAAAGTTGAATTTAAAAAATGTAAAAAAATAAAATAGTATTAAAGTTTAGTCATTTTTGAAGTTGTTAACATTTCTCTTTTGTACTAAAATTGTAATTTGCAAATTAATGGTCACACTTACAAGTTTCGGGTCTCGCCAATCGCATGTTGTTCCTATACTTGTCAACTAGGCTGCTGTTACTGTTACTGTTAGCTATGCTGTTATCTCTGCTGCTTCTGTTAAAGTTGTCATCAATCGTATTGGCACTGCGAGAATGTCTTTCCAGCCTGTGCGCAAACGAATTTCTCGAGTACTGTTGTTGTTGTTGTAGTTGCTGTTGTTGTGCCATTGTTGTTGCTGTCTGTAGCGTTAGCAACGTTATTAGCGTTAGTGCAATGCTTTGTTGTCGCCAACGTTGTGATGCCACATTATAATGCTGTTGTTTTTGTGAACGCCTCTGATGACATCCTGTCGGGTGTTGTCGGTGTCTGGCGAATAGTTGATCAAAATAAAGCAGACACTTTTGCAGCTGCTCTGTCAGCATGAAAATGTTGCTGTTCCACTTGTTGCTGTTATTTGTGGTAATATTTTGTCGCGGATTGTTTCTGTTTTTGTAGCTGTTGCATTTGCAGTGGCAATTGGCTGTTTCTTTTTGGTTATTGTCATTTGTACTATTACTACTACTACTACGACTACTACTACTGTTATTCCCAAAATTTCGTTCATCTTCTGTTGCTGCTGTTAATAATGCTGCTCGATAGCTGTACGGTGCATGTTGCGTGACGTTAGCAACAAGAGGCTGGCATTTGTGCCGATGTTGTTGCCATCGCTGGTGTTGCTGATGATGCTGATGTTGATGTTGACAGTCACATTGTTGCGCCGACGCGAGCTTGTTGGGGAATGTTGCGTCGTCTCTGCTTCTGCATAGACTGCAGTTAATGTCTGCATAGGAACTGCTGCTGTTGCTGGTGTCGGTGCATGTTGCTCGCTGACTGGAGCAACATGTTGCTGGGAAAACACGCCGGCATAGCACACAAATGTTGTCATGCGATGCTGATGTTGATCCTGCTTGTTTCGCTGTTGTTGATGTTGTGCTTTTTGATACTGAAGTTAGCATCGTCGTCGTCGTCCTTGTTGATGTTGCTGATGTCTCGATCATCATTACGGTAACATCAACAATACGGTAAGGCATGTTGAGTTGTTGTTGTTGTTTTTCCTACACTTGGCAAATGTTCTTCTTCTTCGACTGTAAATTATTTATTAAATACAATGTTTTTGTTACGGGCACCGGCCCACTAAGTAATCATTGCAGCTCTTTTCTCTCTATCTCGCTCTCTTGCTGTCTCTCTCTCTCTCTCAGAATAGTTTTTTGTTTTTATGTTTACATATATTAACGTCGTCAGTTGGAATGCCTTTTGTGTAGTTGTTGTTGTCGTAGTTTTTGTTGCTAGTCGAAACCTGAAAGAAGCAGAGCAAAAAAAGTGCAAATGTTGTTGTTAATAAACAAGCAGTAAAATTACAACAATTACGTATGTTATGTGTATATGTGTGTGTGTACTTGAAGCAACAGGCAGTCAGAGGCTATTACAATAAATTTATGCGAAAAAGGGCGCCAAGCGCTTGGCACACGTGTCGCCGCCGCCGCCGCCGTTGTGACTTTTGCTGACGTAGCTTTATCGGATTAGGGTGACCATGAACAGCAGCAACAGCAGTAGCAGAGGCTACGAATCCGTCATTACACGTTCATAATTGCATACATTTGCACCAAGTGTATTAAATGCATGGTTCAAATTGCTTAACAGCTGCTAATAACAGTCTTAGTTAAGCCGGATGCTGCTATCTCGCTCTCTCTCTCACACTCGCAGCAACCCGCTCTAAAAGCTCACGCAAACTTTCAATACATATGCACAACCACATACACTTAAACGTATCTATTGCGTATATGTGTGTTTATATGCTAATACTTTGCTCAATTAAGCAGCGCCAATAGTTGTTGTTTGGAATACACACACACACACTGCTATAAATATTTGTGTGTGTGTGTGTTATGCGGCAAAAGAAACAAGAATTAGCATAGAAAAACACATTATAATTATTGTTGCTATTTTCAATGTTGTTGTTGTTGTTATTACTATTGGCCAAATAGCATTGACGTTTGTTTGCATGACGCTTGCACGCCCTTCGTTTCGCCGCTTTAACGCTGACGTTCACGTCAACAGCAGCTGCGGCAGCGACGCAGCGCATCGCTTGTAAAAGCGTAGTAGATAGTAAAACTCACAAAAAAAGACAAAAAAACACGAGCAAAGAATCAAAATGCGCATACTACGTTGTAATTCATCAACTTGATGCTACCTCTTCACACACACACACACACACACACACAACGCAACACAGGGTGTTGCCGGTTTTAATTTGATTTTTTGTTTGTCTTTTTTTTTTTTTGGGGCGTAAGAAAAACAAAATGCGGCTGCGTTGTCATCGGGTATGAGCTGCTGCTGCTGTTGCTGGTGCTGAGCGCAAAACGTGGCACCAAAACAGAGAAACGAAATTGGGAGAGCTTAGAAGGAGGCGGGGCACTTAGAACACCACCCGCCCGCCTGTGTTTTTTTGTTCTTGTTGTTGTTTTTGCAGTAGTAAAAATGTTGCTGCGTAGTTAAAACGTACTCATAATATACACATCCACATACACACACGCACATATTTACATAGATATACGAATACTATTAGAGAGCATGAGCATGATGTTCTTTCTTGTGGGCCTGTCAGAGGCTGAAAATGCTTGCAAAATGTTTCCATAACAACAACAACAACAGCAACAGTTTCAAAAGCAAAACATTCGGCTCTCTAGCACTCACGCACACTCTGCTCTCTCACTCACTCACTCTCTCTCTCTCACTACGTCTATGTGTCCTCTCTCTCAGCTAATGCTGTGACCGCTTGTTTTATTATGCTTTACTATTTGTTTTTGTTGCTGTTGCTTTTATTGCGCAGTAAAAAATAATACACTAATAGACAGTCCCCGGGACGGCCAACAATCGGGGTTTAAAGCCAACAACGATGGCGCCATAAATAATTAAATGAAAAAAAAAATAGCAATAGTCAACTAAAATAATTAAAATGGTTATAATACATAACATTAAAAGCACATGCTAAAGCCCAATAACAATGCTGAATAATAAACGCCATGTCTCCAACTGCCAACGCCGACTGCACGTTGCCTCTGCCGACCGCCATGACACCTGCCGCCTCACTCGTACTCTCGCTCTTGCGCGCTCTTACTTCGCTCCCTCTCTCACACTATTGCTTTGTTTAATTTATTGCGTTCGCGCGCTCTTCAGCGTCGACACATACACAGTTGTAAAGTCATTGCACTAGCATGACTTGACTCTCAAACTGTTTAACTCTATGCTTACGCACATACAAAACTAAAGAGAGTGGTAAAGAAAGAGATAGAGAGGAAGAGAAAGAGCGCAAAACACGCTCGTCGTCGTGCAGTGACTGTAAAACCGTGTAACAACATTGTTGCTGGCAGCTGACCCAATTTCTCAAATTTTGTAGCTATTGTTGTTGTTTTTTATTTACTACCTCTATCAGGTAAAAAGCGCAACATTTCCGTCTACAACACGATGACATAAAACAACCAACAGTGAGTAGCAGATACTTCTTACAAAGACACACACACACATACACACAAAAACAACGCTTATCAGGTGCACATGGAAAATTAACAGACGCTCCCACTCGACATTTTATTGTTTAATTTCGTTAAACTCAGCCCCAGGCGCCACCGTGCACGCGCTCGTAAAAGTGTAAAGGTGCAATTGGCACGCTTAACTGTCATTTGTTTTGCTTTTATTTTTGTTGTTTTTGTTCTTACGGGGAACAACAACAGCAATCACGGCCACACAAGCAAAGGGCAATATTATTGTAAAACTGCATTCGCTACGCACGCGCTTGACGCTGTCGCGCAGCCAGCCCTCAGCAAATCGAGAACGACGTCGCTTCGCGTCACGACGACGTCAAAAATGAGCACGAGTTGATGACGCCAACGCAACGGCAACGGCAGCGCTACTCAGCTGCTCGTTTGCGCCATTGACGCAGTTCGTAGGCTGTGTAAATGGCTCCTGACTCATTGCTGATGCAACAATAAAAATGAAAACAACCACCTACAATTGGGAATGCATGCTGACAACAAAAAATACCCTAACTTGCAATTACACAAATACACATTTAACACATTTCATCAGACAATCCTTAAATAGCAGCGACCGCTAGATGGAGCTAGTGTCGAGCCTTGCGGCAAAGCAAATTGATGAATCAAAAATATTTGCTTGCTTAAGACACGTAGTAATGTCTCCTTTACAATGCTTTTGGAGTTTAAAACAAAAGCAATAATAATTATGGCAGTAGCAACAACAAAAACAGTGAGGTGCGTATAAATTAACAATAACAACAACCATTAACGACGGCATTGACGCTGGCGCTGTCAATAACGGCAAACAGCAACATAACAATAACAATAATAGCAACAACAACAACAACAGTCACAAGCAACGAAAAAACAAAGAGAGCACGATTAAGCCACTGCGGCATCCAAAAGGCAACAACATTCCAATCCAGCACAAAGTTGCCAGACCAGTTAAGAGCAGTGACAACAACAACAACAACAACAACGAGTGACCAAAGCTTAGCAATGCATGAAATATTTCTTCTGCTCCAAATCCGCCACTGGGCAAGCTTTTTTTTATTTATTTTTGTTTTTCTTTTATTTTATTGTCTACACGCACAGAGAAAAACAAAAGATAACCATAATAATAATAATCGAAAGGGTGAAAAAAAAAGTTTATAGCTGATCCTTTGCTTGACGCGATGATCTAAGATCAAAAATAACAAATAATATTGTGCATATTCATACATATGTATTCATCTCGGCTCGCAAACACAAATATTTAGCGAGATTTCTAAACTAAATAATCGTAAATCGTGCATACGTAATCGATATTCCTCGAATCGTCGTATTATAAGCTGAGCATTTCCTTAAAATAAAAATGACAGAAACCCACTATTGATGACACTAATTGTTTGTCTAGTAATATCGCTTAGGTTTCACATTCGTCACGTTCACGTTCAAATAGGTTCATAAACATAACCTCACAAAAGATAAATTACTTAAAAAGAAATTTAAGATTGTTTGATGTATCGATTTTGACTTTGAGTTTCAATTATTGTGATATAATATTATAATAAAGCAAGAAAATATCAAAAAACAAATTCAAGATTATCCTAAAGATAAATTCTTAAATATTTTGATCACATATTTCAAATTTGACTTTGATTTATTATGATACAATACATAAGATTGCAATCAAATATCAATAACAAACTATTGAAAACTGAATCAATAGTTGATCTTGAAAATTTCACAATGAATTTGCAAAGTTTTGTGAAATGAATCTAGAATTTATTCTAGACTTCTAGTTGCGATGATATGCTGAGTGATTACTGAATGTCAACAACACTTTTTTGGGGGGCGTGGAGGTGTACAACAGCTTAATCATTGTGACTGTAATTCACGATACCCACCACATTTAATTTCATAATTTTCTTTTGTTTTTTGCTGGCGACACCTTCGGAATTCTGGATAGTCGTCAGTAGTCAGTCACATGTAGTGCCCTAATCTCTACGACAGAAAATGATTTTGCCAAGTCATTTCACTCACTGAGCATAATAACAAATGAAAGAGAGAAGAACAACAGAGAGCGAGAGACAATACAAGTTAACAGGTGAAACTTGACTTGTTTAGTATATATATACTTATATAGTTATAGTTTGTTTTTTGACTCTCTGTGTGTGTGTGTGTGTGTGAGGAACTCTGTTGTTTTGCTCGATATGTGCGGACTCAACGTGTTTCGACTCATTTGTGTATGTTGCAGATAAGCAACGTGACGCCTCACGCGAGATAAATCGAGACTCTTGTTTTTTTTTTTTTTTTGTGCCGGTGCCGACCTCGGGGCCTCTCGGGTAACACACGACCGAGATCGGGAATCGGCTGGAACTGGAACTCGGCCCGAAATGCTAATAACTAACTAATATGACATTTCAAATGCGACGACACACACAGTACATCGTATGTGGAGCATACATTATAAGGCTGATAAAAAGCCAGTACAGACCCCCCGAATTCTGCTATACATAAACAGAGAAAGAGTAGCGATATATGTAGTATATATGCAAAATCATACAGTTTAGGAAAATATCTGGATAAACTGGATTGACGGCCACTTAAAGTTTAAATATTAAAGATTAAAATCTGACTCATCACGATTACAAATTCAGAGCTACTGCTAATCTTTTGGAACTTTTGGAATTTAGTCTACATAATCTTTCGAAATTTACATATTATTTGGAAACTTTTTTAAAGTGTTAAATATTTGTATTTTTTATTACTTTATTACCATATTATTGGTTAATTTTTCATAGTGTAAAATCTTTGTGTTTTATTATGATCAGACCAAACAAAAAGCCTGATTGGGGTCTGGAGAACGTATCAAATAGATGCCCATGCCCATTGTACAAGTGCCGACCACTTATACTTTACCCCGGTCATAACTCTCTATAGGCAGAATTCCGGGAATTTCACACAACTATTTCACTCGAAAGTAAACAACTTGAATTAGATGACGTGTCCAAGGCAAATTGATTATGCCAAAAATGGTAAAGAGAGAGAAAGAGCGAGACAGATAAGGCAGCCTAACTAACTTGAGAGTCTAACAATAGAACCCTCAACTAGTTAGTTAGTAAATGAGCAGCCCCGATAGTTAGTTAATTCACTTGTTATCTCTTTCCTAATTAGAAAATAAACCTTTTGTTTATTTTTGTCACGAATTGTACAATTTATTATTGAGAAATGCGAAACGATTTCAGTTTCGATTTCAATCATTATTTTTTTTTATTATTATGCACTTCCCCTTCATTGAGGTAGAATATCTTTAGTGGGAACAGCTGGTTTATAAACAAAAATATTCGATAATTTCCAGTGAAATCAAGTCATTAACTGCACTCCACAATTACATCGACTAGACTTGTGTATAAATGAAATAAAAACTACCCGCAACTTTATGAATTCCAAGTTCCTTTGGTGCCAGGCGCCCCCAAAATGTTATGCCCTTCTTCTAGCTCTTTTTATAGTATTTTTCCCTTTTTATGTGCAACATTTTTATGGGAGAGTTTTAGTAGCGGCATTACTTGAAAAGCCGCAACTTGACTCTTTTTTTGGGATTGCGTGTGACACTGGAGACAGGGGCAAGAAGGAAGTTATTTTAATAAACATTATTATTATTATGGATGGGATCAAGTTTTGGGCAACTTAAGTATACTATCTAATTCTTATCTAGATATGTACTTCTTTTAAATGTCCAAACATAAAATAGACTAAAGACAGACTCTGTTTGTTTTACGAAAAGAAAACCAAACGAAGTCTAAATACACTTTCAATAAATTTGAAAGATATTTAAAAAAGAAAAAAAAAACCCAACGAATGCTAAAATACACTCTTAATAAACTTGAAAGATATTTAAATAAGCATGAATATCTTTTAAAGAAAACTTTGTAGACTAATAACCATTTAATTTGGTGTACATAAAGAAACATCTTTTAGTTAAAAGATGCTGTTAAACTAAAACTTCTGTTGACTCTATAAAAGACATCATTCGAGATAAACATAATAGTCATACATAATTTGCTTGATGAATATTCTATTGATTGATTTTCCAGTTCTTTCTGACAAATGAAATCAAATGTCTCATCATTATTGAGATTACCGAAACCGAAACCTGATGAAATTCCGTTCCTCGGTGGTTAATGTGGAACTTTGCTTTGGAATTTTACTGTTCTTTTATTGTCGGTAGCAAATTCCAGTGCTGGGTAACGTAACGTTTCTCTTTCGAATTTGGATTTGTATTTGAACGCATTTTCAATGAGATTACTAATTCGTTAAGAGAGAGAGAGAGAGAGAGAGAGGTCGTTGATTGCAGCGGTTTGTTTTCTTCGTTCATTTCGTTTCGTTCTTTCGTTTGTTTGTTTGTTTGCACGTTCATTCATAAGCTCGTAAAAATTCGAAAACAAACAGAGCCGTTAAATGAACGTTAAACGAAATTCCAGTACACTTTTCATTAACCCAAAAACGAAGAAAAAAAAAACTGAGTGAGACCTGAAACCGAAACCGTTATGGGGCACAAGTAACATTTTTTTTTTTATAGAACGCGTCATAAAACCTATCGAAGCGCACCCAAGCAAAAAACGAAAAAAAAAAAATAGTAACAACAAGGAATGCAAGAATAGAAGTTAACTAGGCCTAGGAGAAGCGATCGCGATCGAGACCGATTACAATTACAATAGAGAGAAGACACCTGCGAAAAGCATTATGAAATGCCATTGCGCGCCCCAAAAGAAATTAACTCTTGTTACGTGAGCTGGGATTGCAAACAGGTTGCTTGTCTAAAAAGCATATTCCGTAAAACGACGATCGACGACCGACGATGAGGGAATCGGAAATTCCAAGACTCTGACGTTTGTTGGCATTCCACACAGAGTTCGCACTGAGTCAATGTGAAATTGACTCTGAAAACTATGCGAGCACTTTTCTAGGAATGCGCCAGCAGCAGCAGAAGAAATGCAGCTGGAAATATTAATTAAAATGAACTAAAAACTGTATTGATCATCAAAAGTTTGTGAACTTGATATGTGTGTGTTCATTATAATATGGAATTTATTCTAATATTAGACTGAAAATATTAATTAAAATGATGAACTATAAACTGTATTGATCAACAAGTTTATGAACTTGATATGTCTATTTATTATAATATGGAATTTATTATAATAATTAGGCTGAAACTGTATTGATCGTCAGGTTGAACTTGATAATTGTGTTCATTCAAAGCATATTTATTATAATACGGAATTTATTATAATTGATTATTTGATCACAAAGATTTAATGCAAATGATTGTTGACTAAGACGCTTGTTTTGTTCAGGATTGTGTTGTTGCTTATCTAAAGCATTTGCCAGGGGAATCACCCAAGACAATACACACACACACATACACACGCACTCGCACACACATACAAATAGTCATAATCATAAGCCAGGGCGTAAACAGCTTTAACTGTGAATGCGACGACGAGGGTCGCACGTCCAACAATCGGTATCAATGTTGCGCCCCGATAACACTCAATGGGAAAATCTAATAGAAGTCAAAGCACATGTCTAACTCCTTCCCTACTCTATCGCCTCCTCTTTCTCTCCTTTTCTATCTGCCTCTCGAGCACATCCCAAAACAAAACCAAAAAAAAAAAAATGTAAAGTGACAAGCAATGAAAACGAAGCGCGGCTGATTAAAAGTGCCGATCTCTTTAGCAAAAGTGCGTGAATGGGAAATGTGGCACATACTCGTCGTACATATGATGGAAAGATGGAAGTGATGATAACACCACAGTAGTAATTCATTGAGTGCGTCTAGCAATGACTGGGCGGAATTTATGTTTACATTTTCAAAATTCATTTTTCTTTTCGAGAGATAACATAACTTCAAGATAATTAAACTCAATTCTTTAAATCTATGTTTCTCATCTCTGACGTTCGTTTTTTCTTTCTTCTTTTTTTTCAAAATAATTATCAATATATTGTTATCATTGCCATCCCTAGCATTTTCTATTATTACCTTCTAGCCAAATGCTATTTCGGTTTGATCCGCAGTTATCGTGACTGGTTAAGCATCGCTTGTTGATATCCAAGACCTTGACACGATAACACAATCACGTCGTGTTGGTCACGTCGTGATATTTCAAGGAGCTTGTCATCTCTAGGCGCTTCAAAAGCCGCCCCAAAAATTAACGTACCCCTTGCTAGACACGTTTTGCTTGCTATTATTTCTCCTATCTATCAGTTGCATGCGCATTACTCGATTTCCGATTGTCTTCTTAATCGGTGTATTTATTCAATCACAAATATTTTTATTGCAATAGCAATTGGAGTTCTTAAACATTATCAGCAATAGTTTCAAATTTTAATCATTTTTAAAATTATGAATAAATCTATTAGTTAATTTAAAGTCTTCTTTTTTGTTCTAATGCTACTTTTGTTCTTTCTGAAATCGATGTAGATATGATCCTATATTACATTTCATTATCAAGGACTTTTCTCAATCTGTTATAATTACAAGCTTTTATTGTGTACTTCCTGAACTGCATTCCACGTCAGTCAGGTATATATCAAAGTCTAGACAGTTAAGCTTAAAACACACTTTATTAAAGTATTTTGGAAGAGTAGCTGTTACTGAAATGTGAGTAAACTTCCTGTATATGTTTAGTTGGTAGGGGAAATGCGTCAACTTGCACTTTGATATCGATAAAATAAAAAAAAATAAAGCAAATCGTATAATGAAAACATTCATAATGTTCAGAATGGTCGCATTCACAGCAAATAAATACACATATATATAGAAATGCCTTTCGCACAATCTAGCGCCTGTTGTTATTATTTGCCAACGACAAATATTTTGTAGTATTCGCGTAAAGACAGAGTCAGAAGTCTCGTACTACGGCGGATACGGGTTTGTGTACTACACTCAACCGGGAGTACTATACATATGTATGCACATATATAGTAACAGCGATTGTGATATTTTTATGAGCAATACTCATATATATGTTATTTCCTGTTGTTTTTGCCGTTTTTCGAATGTTTATACTCTGTAATGGCGAAGTTTGTCAAATGGGGTATTGAAAACCGAAAAGTTTTCTTAATTATTTTGAAGAATATGAAACAAATATGAAACTAAATATATTTAAAGGCATTTACAGGGCATTTGCGAGTCGTTCAACCCTATTGTTGTGCATTGTTTGGGGCAGTTGACCCCTTTCTCCTTTTGCTAGTTGAATGAAATTCTTGGAACTGCCTCAACAAGTATCGAAATCAACGATAGAAAAACAAGCAAAGAAAAGGCAAATATATGAAAGACGAAAAACACACACTAATTTATTAGATAACATAAAATATGGCGAATTTTTCTAGTCGCCCCCTCTCTCAATTGATTTGATTGATTTGATACGGGGATCCAGTTATCAGAAATACTTCTGCACTGCACCGAAACTGAACAACAGGCGAGTATTATACTTTTGTAGTATATGTATAATACACCTAACTTTAGTGAGTGGCCACTCCCCCAGTTAGCCAGTCACCAGTTTATGCTTAGACAGGTTTTTATAACCTCAATAAATCTATGTACAACTATATAATAATGCCCATGGGCTGTAAATAATACTGTCAACTGTTCTTTTTTTTCGGCTTTCAATTGGAATTTTGCTTGACTTCCTGTAACAATACAAAAAGTCTTAAAATATCTTTACTTTCTAAATCTTTCGGAGGAATTATTAAATACCCCTTTAATATATGCTAAATTTATTGCGTGTAATTTGTTTTAGTTAATCGATTGTTTATCTCGAAAATTGAATTCAACATTTTCGTTATAGTTACAAAGTTCAAATTCTGCCCACGTTGAATGTCAAGTCAAATTTACACAACAAAACTTGTCGTCGTCGTCGTCGCGACTGCGCTGCCGCAGTTGACGTCTCTGTCTCTGCTCTGTGTTGAGGCCCGTTTGCGGATCTCAAAGCGGAAATAACGTAATTTCAAAACAACATTTTTCGTTGTTGTTGTTTTTGTTGCCGACAACTTTTTTTGTCTTTGTGTTGTTGTTGCTTATTCCTTCACTCATTTTTGTTCGTTGTTGTTTTTGTTGTTTTTAATATGTATGTTTTACAAACATTTTTGTGGTTTGGCTTTTGATGTCTATGAAACGTGTTAAATGCACACACAGACAGACAAACACACACAAACATACACATACACATAGTCGTGTACGTAATGAAGCAAGAGATTTGAAATTACTCAATGAATGAGCCAATTGCCGGCCCAGGGCTGGTGAGCAGCAGCAGCGATCCGGCTCCATTGCATGCTTTGTGTGCGCTCTCTTTCGCTCCCGCTCTCTCTGTCTGTCTGTCTCGCACGCTCATTCATAGTGTGTGTGTGTGAATGAATGCATCGAGTGTAGCGTAAAAAGCAAAAGGCAAAGCAACGCTTGTTGTTGTTGTTGTCGTTGTTGTTGTGGCTGACTGGCTGTGTGAATCAAGTGAATGAAATTTAGCGCGTATTTTAAATGACATTTTCAAGTGTTTTGTGCTGCACGTCTCGTTCATAGTGTGAATGTATGCGTGAGCGTTGGTATGCAAGAGTGTAAATAATAATTGTCAAGAGTCACAACAACAACAACAATAACATCGAGATGTCGAGCAAACAACTTTTAATATAAAATTCCTACACTTCGATGCGCTGATTTTGATAACAAGCTGTGTTGTGTGTGTGTGTGTGTGAGTGTGCTTTACACACATAAGTATTTATTTATTTAGTTATTATTTATGATTAGCTTTAGTTCGTTTCACAATTGCCCGTAAACAATATGTCGCACATACTCAAAGCGTGTGTGTGTGAGCGAGATAGATTAATAGCCCAATTTGTACGGCATGTCGCTGTCACACACACACACACTCAAAGGCTCTTGCTGCCGCCGTCAACGTCAGCGTCAACGTCGACATCGCTTTGGCCCTTATGTGTGCAATTGCACAAGCGTCTCAACTTCATGTGTGTGTGTGCTGGTGTGCGTGTGTGTGTGTGCTGTTTATTTGATTTTGTATTTCGAAGTTATCAATGAAATTGTAGTACACACCCACACACACACATATGAGTAGAGTAAATTGTAGTTATTGGGTTTCATTCACATGGCCCAGTTGTACTTGCAGACACCTCTAAAGTGTAACGACACACAAACACATGTATTCACACGCACACACATATTCATATTTATTTGGTATTTATGTTAGCATGTGCGTTTTATGGGTGGCCCTCTTCGAAATGAATTATTGCCTTTCAACTTGTACTCCGTTTTTCTTCCCATTCTTATTTTTTTTATTTTATTTTTTTTGTGTGTTATATTTGTGTTAGATATGCATGTTTACGCATTTAGATAAGCGTTTTCTCTTTTCTTCAATTTTATTTTTGTTTTGTGGTTCTTCTCTTATCCCTTATCAGAGCGCGTTCTCCCTTCACCCTTGATTGGAACACTCGGCTGCCTCCTTCACTCATTCACACAATCGCTCTCTATTTCTTTCTTACTCTCTGACGCTCTGTGTACGCTAAAACCGCTATAACTTAACACGATTATTGGCTTAAGCTTTAGCTTTGTGGGTTGTATGCGCCACTGTAAATGTATATGTGTGAGTTTACGTTTGTATGTGGGCAAGTGAACGTACGAAGCTTTGCTTTTGATTGGGCTTCGCGATTTGTGAATGAAAATCTCCACAAAACAAAATGGCGATCGTTGGCAGTGTTATTTATTAATGAGCTAAAGCTTTTTTTACGCAAAAAAAAAAAACAAAGTACTCTAAGAATATATGAATATTAAAATTTAAAATCTTGAAAACACCCACAAACTAATCAAAAACTAAAATAGATTGTATTATGCATTAACACAAACCAGTAGCGATTAAATACCTCACAAATAAATTTATTGATAAATACAAAGTATTTATAATTATAAATAATCTTAATTTTCCTGCTGAAAAGCATAATTATAACTAAAATTAATTATCTGAGAAATCTTAATTCATAAAAAAGGCTTTAATCTGCTTAATTAAACAGCACTTTGAAGCAAGTGTCATTCTGCATTGATGGAGAATCTATTTCAATTTCACTGAAAGCGAGCTTATCAGCAAACCAATACAAACTCACACACGCTCACACACGCACACACACACACATTAAGTAAATAAAATATACTTAAGCAAGTGTGTGAGTGGAGAAGCTTTTACCCTAGGCAGCATCGTCTTAACGCCCTCAGAGAGCTTTTTCTGTTCATCGTCGTCTCACTTGTCAAATTTGACATTTGCTGTTGAACCGTGCATAAAATAGGCGCCAGACAGATTGGGATTGGGATTGGAAGCGTTTTTAGGGTGGGGGGAGGAGGTTATTCAAGCCCACACACAAAGCAAAACGAACGAGAGTAGCAGCGGCGAAAAGTTGCTTCATTTGTTTTGCTTGTTATGATTTATTAAACATTAAATTTGCTTTAATGAATTAATTTGATTTCATTTCGACAGCGTAACGGAAATATACAAATACGCACACACACACAGGCATCAAATAGAGAGAGAGAGAATAGGCCTGCGATTGTGTGAGTGAATGTGTTTTTGTTTGATTTGTGTAAGCGCCACTTGAGAGGCGCCAAAGAGGCGCACCGCACAACGCAATTGTCTGTGCGGGGTAAGGGAGCGAGGGGAGGGGGACAAAGTAGTAAAGCAAATGCACAAAGGCAAATAACAGCCGCAACAAAAACAGCAAGTGCAGCAGCTACAAAAAAATCAACACAGTCACACACACAAAAACATTACAATAACAAACAGAGCGTTATATTAGCGGCAGCAGCAACAAGAGACGCGGCAGCAAGCATAAAATAAAACGCAATACTATTTTACAAACGGCGGAAAAACACATAACAACAACAAGAACAAAAACAACAACAGCAGCAACAATAACAACACGAAGCCGTCGACGTCGTCGTCGCTGTGGCAAAGTTAAAATAGTTGTTAAGCTATTAAGTTCCGCTTAAATTGTTTTCACATTTGCCTTGTCCGCTCTAATGCTACACTCACATACAAACACACATGCACACAAAGACAGCGCCAGCGGCAGCAGCAATAACAACAACGACAACAACAATAACAAAGCAAAGTGCGAGGCACAAAAGAACCTAATCAAGAGCCAAAACGCCGCAAATAAAGCTATAAACAAGACACAATATTGTTTTTTTCCTCCCCAAGACAAAAAGAAATAAGAGCAGCACCAATAACAACAACAACAGCTTGAAAGCTGCTCACTGTCTTCTTCCTCTCTCGCTCTCAATTCAAGACTCACACACATATACATACCCATACACAGACATTTCGCAGACAGACAGACGCAAGTTGAATGAACATGAAGAAGAGCAATAACAACAGCAAAAACAACACGGAGAAGAGAACACTTGGAGCCGTTGTCG
This sequence comes from Drosophila niveifrons, assembly GCA_035046325.1. Lineage (NCBI taxonomy): Eukaryota > Metazoa > Arthropoda > Insecta > Diptera > Drosophilidae > Drosophila > Drosophila niveifrons. Next base: position 8,819,960 of record JAWNOC010000046.1, on the reverse strand, counting down.
CAGCCGCCACTCTGCTCAAAAAGGTGCGCCAGCGTCCTAGTGAGAGAGCGAGAACGCCAACTAAAAAGGAGTGCAGAGTGAGAGGGAGGTGTCGAGAAAAGTAAGCTAAACACGCACGCTTTTTCCTTTGCTGTTGCTTGTGAGTTTTTGAATTAACAATTAATTAAAAATTAAAGTGAGCAACCTTTTTAAAACGCTACTTATGTATGTTGTATGCTTTTTTATTTCGTGTGTTTGCAGCTTTTTCATGTTGCATACAAAGTGCTTAATTATTGTTGTGATTTTTCACAGTCTACCGCCGCAATTGTCGATCTGCTTTAAAACTTGAGATACACACACAAACAAACACACACACACACACACTCACGCGGAGCAGACATAGCAAGCTTGAGAATGTTCAAGATGTGTGAGCGAGATGAATTACTGAGCGAAGCCAAGCAAGCCAACAACAACAACAACCACTCTATACGCGTTGTCTATGTATTTTCATATGTGTATGTGTGTGTGTGTGAAGTTACCACAGTGAGTTGGGCTTTTGTTACTCTTAATGTGAGCGCGGCTTTTGCTCAATTGTGAATTTTTGTTGTGCTTGATTACTTTGCGCGATACTCTCGTCGTTGCCTCTCCAACACTCTCACAAACACACACACACATGCATATGCTCACACTTACACAAATACAGAAGAAATATTTGATGCTCTTGCTCGTTTCTTTTTATTGTGTGTGCTCTTCTTGTGTTACAAAAATATTTGTATTACAATTAATGCATTACAATTACAAAATGACATTTATGGTAATTTGTTTTTCAATCTGCCAACGCGCTGCTGTTGCTGCTGCTGTCGCCGCGACGTAGAAATAGAAATAAATTAGACAACAAAACGGGTGACTGAGAACAACAACAGCAATAACAACAATAACAGCAAAGAATAAGATGGCGTTTATTTTTACAATACGTAATACTCGTTACATACAAACAAACAAATAGACACACACACACATACACATAGAGAGAGAATATGTAGTATAGCAGGCCAACAGCAATAAAAATAGAAATAAAACGAGCACGAGCAATAACAACGACGACATCAAAATGCCGAAGAAGAAGCAGCACACGAAGCCAGCAAAAACTAAATAACAAAATAAAGTCTCATCGACTAAATGTATACACTATAATCAGCGACACCACCACCAGCAGCAGCAAGCAATGAAATCAGGTCGAGAGTAGTAAATAATCGCTTCTCTGTCTTTGCTCTCTTCCACTTCCACTCCCACCACTATTGTATGTCTATCGGCCTATCGATAACACACACACACACTGCAAAGCTGTTTGGCGTATGCTGCGGCACGCACAATACCCCAAACAACAACAGCAACAACAACAATGATAATCAACCACTGCAACAAGCTTAAGCCTACAACACATTGCGTCGCGCGTGTCCAAGTCCCAGATTTACAATTGTTGCTGCTGCTGTTGCTACAAATCAGCTTAAAGAGTGCAGCGCACATCACACACACACAAGATGTTGATGACGCCGCCCGCCTTTGTCTCTCCCATTCCATCACTAACACCACTAACACCACCATCGTCACCTCACCCTTACTCACCACACATATCATCATCAACAGTGCTGCTCGGATTGAGTTGAGTTGGGTTGGGGACACGAAGAACGTGGTATAAAAATAAAACAAGAAGATCAGCAGACATTGTGAGACGTCAGCGTCGACGCCGCTGCTGGCGACAGCTGAGGCGCAAGATTTACATCGATCACACATTTTATGTCACATGAAGAGCCGCAACAACAACAACAACAAATACAGTTTGGCGAGACAGTTGGGTGACACAGACACAGCAACAACAACAATAAAAACAACAAGAACTAGAGACGAGGCCATTAGATGATCGCCGTCTAAATTTAAATGTCTGTGCGTTTAAGTTGCAAGGCAAAAATAAATCTACATAAGTAAAACGCGAACGAAACGTAAACAACACACAACACAAGAATACACAGAAGAAAACAAGCAAAAAGGAAAAATAAAGAAGCGTTTCCTTTGTAATGCCAGATCACAAGATCGTCAAGATCGTCGCCGTTTGTCGACGTCGTCTTCGTTGTCTAGTTTGAGTTATTTTCAAAGGGGGTTGTGCCAGAGGCACAAAGGGTTGTATACCACACGTCCGAGACTGCAAACTTATCAACTAAGCGAGTTTCTTCTTCTCACCATCATCATCATCATCAGCATAGTATGTAAAATAGTCCGCCATTTTGAATATATGTAAATATTGTCGAGCGACCCTAGAGTAGACACATTGCCTTAAGGGTCTGTCAATCAATAGAAAGTTTTTTAATTAACAACAACAACTTCGGTGTCTACTACAAAATGTTGATTTAATTACCAAAAGGTACAGGGTTGCCTTTCCACCATATAGGATATTCCATATATTCACTTCCTGATGGAAGCAGCGAAACTATTTTAAGTTCTTTATTAGCATTTTGAAAGTTCCTGTAGAGAATCTAGGCTGCTCAATGAGGCTTAAGTATGGGTTATTGATATATTAAAAAAGTGCAAAATGAGACTTAAATATGGCTTATGGCTATATTACAAATTTTTTTTAGAAATTTTATTGAATTATCGTGGCACCAATAAACTTTCAATAAATTTTAATATGTATATAGACAGTTTATTACAAATAGAAAGTGGCTATCAATTGACGATCATCGTAAAGTATTTTTATTTGTCTTAGACGATCATAATCATGTTAAAACTGTGAAAAATATATTTCGAGTTGAGAATTATTACAGAATAAAATCAATTTTATAATTTGACGCATATCTTAAATAGAATTATATGTTCTTTACATTATTTTTCTTTTAAGTAATCTGTTTAAGTTATTATACGGTGCTTTTTTTATAATCTGAAACACGTTTACTTTCTTTCTATCATTTTCTTTAATCTTAATAGAGTGCTCACATCACACATTATACGGAATTAACTCCAGCTTGACTTTTCAATTCGAATATTGTCGCGTCTATATTCTGGTATCGAGACGGTAAATGAACTCTCATGGCCCCGTTACTCGTGATGTGCTGTGTCGCGTTGTTGTCTCGCTTCGCAGCAATGCAACCCCCATATGATCAGTGCCAACCCCCTCGCCCCTCTCCCTCCCCTTACCGCCCGCAGACGTAAGGCACCCCTGCTTCGCATCACCTGGCAACTAAATTAAATTTCCACTCTTAACTTATTTATAAAACGCATTCTTTGAGCGTTCTATTAAAAATAGCAACGCAACATTTTCTATTACACACATACGTTAATATCTAAATATATGTACTATATAGCATATATATATGTATATTGTTCATAAAATAAATAACACGAGATGCATCCCGTGTCAAAGACGGGGGGAATTTGAAAGGGGACGCGTTTCTGTAGATATGATTTTCGTGTTGCATCTCACGATCAATTTCATTCCAATGATTGTAATTAAAAACATTTTTCTAGCTACCTTATATTTGAGGGAAAAGGGGAGGGAAGTGCCCCCAACTATTGCCAGAGCTGTAGAGACGCCCACTCACGCGCCAGCTAGAAGCAACAAAAATTTTGCGCTCGGTTGCATACGAAAACAACAAAAATCAACAAATTATGTCTAGACGCAAGAGGTTCGAATAACGCATACCCTTTAAAAGTTTTATGAAATGTAAACCACAAATAATTAAATTGTGAAAACTAATTCAAAATTTTTTGAGCTATAATTGGGAAGCGGCAATTCTCTAACTCTATATAGATCATTTTGATCTAGTGATTTAAGCAATTTTTTGTTTTATTCTTATACAAACTATAAGACAACTATACGACATTCTTATAAAAATTATACGACAAATCTCTAGCTTCATTTCTAGATCATTTTGATTCAGTGTTTTGAGCAATTTTTTGTTTCATTCCTATACAAACTATATAAAAACTATACGACTTCTTAAACAAATTATACGACAATTCTCTAGCTTCATTTCTAGATATTTTTGATCAGTGATTTAAGCAATTTTTTGTTTCATTCTTATACAATTCTTAAACGAATTATACGACAATTCTCTAGCTTCAATTCTAGATCATTTTGATTTAGTCATTTAAAGAATTTAATCATTCATTCCCACAAAAACTATTCACTCCTTTCTCAAACACTTTAGTTTACAGGGTATTCAAAACAACAACGACGTCGACAAAGGTTGCCAGACAGACAGTCGTCCGGATGGGGCACAGCTTGGAACGAATGCGAGGGACGAATGAATGCCGGCAACACCTCGGGTCGTCATCCACACATGAGTGTGTGGCGTTGCCTTCGATCCCCTTTCCCTTCTCCTCTTCTCTCGTTTCTCATTCAATGCTCTTTTATTTAGTGCACCCCCTAACAAATTGTTGGTTACAACAAGCCCGAAAACCGACGACGTCGTCATCTGTTGTGCATTTTAATTTGTAATTGTATTTGTTGCTATATCTTTTCTGTCGACGACGACGACGACGTGTGTTTCTGTTCAGTGTTATGGCCCATTTGGGGCATGTTGCAGTTGCAATTTTGGGTGATTAGATGATGCTCGGGTCTGAAATAGACTGGAATATCTACCCAAGTAGATTGGGAGAGATACAATTATGGCAGACGAAATTCGATCTGTGTTTATGTTTACTAGAAGAACTGTGCATGATGTAAAGGAAGATATAAGTTTACGACATTAGAAATGGAATAAGATATTCAAAATTTTCTATTATTATTATGATTTTCATTTGAATTAGATATTTGAAATTAAAAATTTCTTTTATTATTATAATTTTGATATGAAATTTTTTGAAAATAAACAGAATATGATTCATAAAATATGATTGCATACATTTCTTCAATCCCTTTTGCTATAGTTTCATAAATCTAATAGATCTTAAGATTATAACTGTCATTTAATGCAATTTAGTAGAAGCTGTGGCCATAAAACACACAAAGTTAACACAGGACAATGCAATTTACAGCCAAATATCCAGAGCATTAATCATAAGCTGTCATAATATCGCATTCTACTAGACTTCATCATCAAGTCATCATTAAATCATCATCATCACTATCATCTTTATCAACAATGCCTCCTCCCGGATGCAAGATGCAAAAATTGCAATATCCAATCCAAAAATGGGCACAATGACTCAAAAGCTGGCGCAGAGATTGAGTGTGGGGGCCCATAAAAAAAATAGCAGTAACAACAACAGCCAACTAACTTTCCAAATGCCAAGCCGACTCACACACACACACACACACACACATACATGCACTATCATAGAAATAGAGACTCGCACAATCATTATGCATAGTTTTTCAATGGGTGACGACGACGACGACGTCGACAGCGACATTTAACTGAGAAATGCAATAAACAACATTCCAATCTTAACTCTTATGCACATTCCCCAAGCAACAGGAGGAGGAGGAGGAGACCACAGAGCCGCCGGCAACGGCGGCATTGAATACAAAAAAAAAAAAAAAAAAAAACAAAACAAAATAGCGTCAACGACAATAACATCAACAGTGCCAGTCATTATGCCCATTATCATATAATCATACAGTGATCTCAACTATAGTCATTAGGTCACACAGCAAACGGCGGTTAGATTGTTCAATCAACGAACTAACGAATAACGAGTGCAAAAAGTGACGAGTAACGAATAGTAGAGTAGCCCATAATTATTGTACGAAACGAGTATGGTAAGATATAATCATTTTTTAAATACAAAATTTCTACATAGTTACCTGTATTTAAAAAATGCCAAAGATTCTTTTGCTTAGAATTTGTTAAAATTTCCTAAATCCTTTAGGACTTTGTTAAAATTTCGTAAATCATAATTCCTTATTCCAAGAACTTTGATTCTTAATTCAATTCTTCAATTCCATTATGAAAATCAAACTGATTGCAAGATATTTCTTTGTAAATAGGAATATTTGTATGATAAATGATACTTAATGCATTAATTATCCCAACATTTTTAAAAACTTCAAAGACACCCTTAGACAATTTCAGTTCAGTAGTCATGCAGTATCATTTATTTCTATTCATTCACTAAAGCCATCAAATATGTCAATTATACCATTCAGATCACCTGAATCACAAGCGATTCAAGCATTTGTCGCTAAGGAAACTTGTTTTCCTTTTCTTCTTTTTTTTTTTGTGTTTGCTGTTGTATTTTTTCTTTCATCTGATAATCTTGAAAAGAAAACGATATCTGTATATATTTGAAAAGCATTGCCAAAGACTAGGAGACTGGGGCGACATTGTCAATGTCAATACCAAGCTCGGCCGACTGTCTCGCTTTAATTTTTTTTTTTTTTTTTTTTGGGTCTCTCAATAAACTAAGCTGAGCATACAACTATAGCTGTCTCGCTTGCACTGGCGGCTTTTCGAGGGTTTTAGTTGTTGTTGTTGTTGCTGTTGGTATTCGATCGAGTTTCACACTGAAAATGCGCATATCTTAAAGTCGCTCTGGTTGCATACGCTTAACGGTTTACTTGATGTGGCGTTTTGAGCATCTCTCGAGTCACTCCAAGTGATTAATGAGTGAGGCCAGCGTCAGAGAGTCGGAGTCGGATACGGAGACGGAGACAGACATTGACAACATCGCCATCTATGGTTCGTTGTTTGGGAAGCAGCATTGTGGACTTTTATGAGCAATTAAAAAACTATTATTGCCCCAGTCAAGCAACCAACAACAACAACAAACAGCTGCTGCTGCTGCGGTTGCTGCTGAAATGGCAGCTGCATTGTTGTCGTCTGGGTTTAACGTGGCAAGAACTATGACGTTTTAATGGGCGCCACGAGTGATTGTGTGTGTGGGTCGAGATTTTCCTATCCCCATTCCCCTCCCCACATACGTTGAGGCTGCGCATGCGCCATGGTTGGAATGCGGAAACACACACACATACTGTTTTGCAGTGACACAGAAACGAGTAAAAGTAACGAGTTACGACGAGTAGTAACGAGCGATTGTCTGCGCCATTGAGTGAGGTCAGCATATGGTAAATACATACATCTGTATGTATGTCAGAGCTACTGCAATTTTACTGGCTAGACACAATGTACATATTTTCTAGCATAAAAGCATTGTTATTATGATGACATCACTTTATTGATGTGTGTGTGTGTGCAAAGTTCTTCGCAAAACTTGCTGCAAGTAACCCAAACCAGCTTACAATCCACATTAATCACATTCCATTGTGCCGCCATCTGCCTTTCACTCTCCCACTCCCACTTCCACTCTCTCTCACTCTCTTTCGCCCACTCACTTGCCCAAAAGGTATTGAAAGCTTTTTTTCTTTTCGCCTTTGCATTATTTGCACAGCAATTCATGGCATGTCATATGCAGCCGCATTACAACAACAACGTCAACAACAACAAGACACTGTCTGGTGATCTCTCGCTCTTGCAGTCGCGCACTCTCTGTCTCTTTTGCTCAAGCAAGTCTGGCCTCAACCTCACTCTTCTTGTCGACAACGACTCATTCACACGCCGTTCACATAACTTAAAACGTGCTTTTTACATTACACACAGCACACAACAGACAGCAGCAGACAGCATCCACATCCACAAGGAAGGAGAGGCAGAGAGAAGAGACAGACAAACAGAGAGCGAGAGCAAGGGCCGCGACTGCAGACTGCTGCTGCTTAATCTTTGCATTCTTGACTGCTGAGACAGCAGCAACACAAAGGCACAAATGGCAGCAGCGACAGCAACAAGAACAACTGTAGTTAACAAAGGTCTCTGTTGCTCTTATGCTACTTTGCTCCACCATGTTTTTGTTGCTATTGCTGTTGTTGTTTATGGTCATACAGAGTGAGTGAGAGCTACAAAAATTTTACGGCATGTTATTGAGCTTCGAGCTCATAAAGCAGCAGCCCAATGCATGAGAGCGGGCGACATAACTAAAAGGGAGTTGCGTGTAAATGTAATTGTATGTGCGTATGTGTGTGTTTGTACTTTTATTTGTGTGCGTACAAGGCGTAATTAATCATTCGTGGCGGTTTTCGGTTGCCCCCTCCACTCTCTGCCGTTCTCTTTCCCCTTCATTTTCTATCTCTTCCCCTACCACGCCGCCACCAATCAAACAGACCCGCAGCAGTTTGGTTTTCATTTTATTATTATGAATTGTGTTAATCGTTACATTATTTCTTTTTCGTTTGTTACATCATTGCCTTTACAAGCATAAAAAGCGACATTAATAGCCAGCAACGTCGCTGTCCGCAGTCAGCGTTAGCGTCAACGTTGCCAGCGACAGCAACAGCGACAGCAGTCAGCCATCAATCACACGCACAAAACGGAAATAAATATAGGAAACATGCGCACATTTGGAGAGGCACAACAACAACAGCAAGGGGAGGGCAAGTCGTTTGGTTGCCTCTCTCTTTCTCTCTCTCTATCTCTCCTTCTGTAAGTGTCTCTATGCAACGGAAGTGCGTCTAATTGAGCAACTGACAGAATGCCCGCGTCTGCGGCATGTGCTAACAACAACAACAACAACAGCAGCAACAACGACACTAAGGAGAACAACAACTAGAACAGCTCGAATGCCACCGATAGACGCCCCCAAAGGCGTCTCAAGCAGCGCGCATGCATCGTCGAGTGGAAAAAGAAATGAAGACGACACTTCTGCTTCTTCTTCATCCTCCTCCTCTTCCTTCGCTTCTTGTTTTCGATTTGGTCTCTCAATCAGAGAACGACAAGCTCTTCGCTCTGACTGACTGACTGACAGCCACCAACACGTGCTGCAACTTCAAACGCCACAAGTTTCCTTGAAAATGCACCACTGACAATTTTCCAGCAAGCAACCCACAAATAGAGAATTAATACTATTGAGAACTGTTACCAAATGGGGGAATGCTTAAATTTAAGTTCCTTTTATATAAACTGTACTAAAGAGAGTTCATAATCAGAAATAATTTCTATCCACTAGTTAAAAGTTGAACAAAAGGTATCAATTAATATATAAATATATTTATTCGATTCTTGAAATTAATTATAGGTTATAAAAAAAGTAGTATCTATGAAAATAGTTTATAGATTTGAAAGATTTCATTTGATTTAAGAAAATTATATCAACTATATAACTTTTAGCGAATTTATACAATTATGTAAAAAGTTCAAAGTTAAAACTTATTACTTCGTATTTAACTTTAATCGTATCAACTATATATAAAATATACTGAACAATTTTGAAAACATGATAGAAATAAAATATTTCAATTATAAGAAAGAAGATTCATCCTATTTAAATATATTTAAAATATGAGAATAAGAATTATATAGAAATAGAAAATTTTAATTTAAGATAATACTAAAACATTGCATTTGCATTCGAAAACATTGCAGAAATAATATGTTTTAATTTGAAGAAAGAATTTACAATTACTTAACAAATATATGGAATATATATATGCTTATAACATTGAAGGAGATCATTTTAGAACTATATATATCTTCAGTTGAATAGTTTGCATAAATAGCAAAGTCGCAGATGGCATTGAATAGAAGCGTCAATCAAGGCATTTTTCTTTGCATTAAATACCAATTGCGTTGCATTATCATAAGATGCAATATTTTTGTAGTTCTTGTGTGTGCAATATATATCGGAACATTTAGAGTGCTGGGGCTAATGCTAATGCTCTGTCTCTCCACTCTGACTCTGGGCAATTTGAGTTGCATTAGCCGGCATTTCCGGGCAATAATAATGGCAACACTGGCCTCAAGTGAGAGGGCCAACTCAACACACACACTGTGGCAACGTGTACGAGAGCGATATCTAAATGTGCAATGGCAGTGCCACAAATCGCATGGCATGCCACATGCCACAAGCCGCATGCCAACAGACGTCTCAAGTGTGCCTCCATCCATCCACCACGCACACCAAGAAGACGACGACGACGAACAAAAAAAAAAAAAAAAATACCTAGACGGTGAGTATGCAATTGAGTGACTGACGCGGTCACCCCCTCCCCTCTGATCCCCCCTCTCCTCTATTACTCCCTCCACACTTCTTCTCTAAGCCAGCAATCTGTCCCCCGTACGTCAGTCGTCTTGAAGTATGCTGCTGTAAGAAGCAGAGCGAGCTAGAGCCAACATTGATAGAGGCATGGAGGGGGGAGTGAAATACTCTAGAAAGTTTCACTGCACCCCCCCCCCCCCCTTCCACCCTCCTCTAATGCTGGAGGAGAGCAGCAATCGTCGCTGGCTGCCAAGTTATTATTATTGCAGCAGTTGCAGTTGCTGTTGTTGCGACAGACGCGCCATTTGTTACACATTATTTAGCCTGGGCGCTTTCCCATTTTTCCGGAATTTTCTCAATATTTATTATAGCGCCGAGTGCCACACCGAAAAACTGGGCCATGCGGAAATACCACCAACAAAAATGAAAGAAAAACTGTAAAATATTGAGGAACACAAACGGAAACATTTTCTCCCACTCCCCCACCCCTTCGCCATCTCCTCGACGGACGCTATTTAAACTTCCATGTTCACACGTCTCTCACATTGTCAATCTATAGAAATTCCAGACGACTGTCTCATTAGCATCAATACCAAAACGACTATTGTAATACCCTGTACACAGTTTGAATTCGGAATAGAAAAAAAAACTGTCATATCACAAAAAAGTAGTAGTTATAAAGGAATTTTGCTGTTTCTTTGTAATATATAAAAACTATTCGAATCCTTTAAGAATGTTCAAAAATTCTCATAACTAGGAGACTATTAAGAATATAAAAAAAAGGAATATAAAAAAAAGGGAATTTTAAATTTATAAAAGGAAGAAGTCCAAAGAAATTGCAAATTGGTATTTTGAAGGAAATTTGCTTTTAATTTACAACTTTATAATAAAATCTCATCAATAAAGTTTGGATTACTATGAAACTTGTTTGCATTAAACTATCAAAAATAATACGAATAAAATAATACAAATTTAAAAGCTAATGCTATACAAAAAAACCTTTCTATTAATTTTATAACATTAGCTTTTAAATTTGTATTTCATTTCTATAAAATACAAAAAAAAAAAAAAACCTTCCCATTAATTTTGTCGCATTACAAAGATTATTTGTCTTTGATCAATTTTAAAACTCTGACATTCCAATAAACAAAATTAACTGCACTATGTAATGAATTTCTTTAACTACACATTACGTTGCTTTGTCATAATCCCATAAACACATAGCTTTTATTAATTATTAAGTATTATTTGTAGGATTAGGAATATTATTTGTCTTTAATAAAATTAAAATCTCAAAATAAAATTTAAAAAAAAAACAAAGATTTTCCAATTTTCCAACTACACATTACTTAGTTTTGTCCTAATCCCACAAAGACAACATTCATTACAAACATGGGCAGCCTTTTGTCGGCATTGCGTACAGGGTATAAAATACAGTATACAAAGAAAGATTGGAATGTCACACAAATTTAGAGCACGCAAGAAGCGAGAGAGCAACAACTACGACTAGAAGAAGAGAGTGTGGAATGCGGTATGCAAGCAACTTACCTATACGGTGTTGTTGTTGTTGTCTTCGATGATGATGATGATTATGTTGAGTCGATGTTGTTGTTGTTGTTGGGTAGGCGAGCAAGCGAGAGCGGCAGCTCAGCAATTTATCTTATTTATTGTTATAAAATTAAAACACGTTTCGATATATTTTTTTTGGCTCTGCTTCTTCCTCCGCTGCTGTTGATGCTGTTGCACTTTCTTTTGCTTTCTTCTCGCACCGCTTCTTCTCTCTTCTGGCGAAAGCGTAGATAACAACAAAGTGTCAATTGTAAGAAGAAAAAAAAATCGTTTAGAGAAGGAGAAGAGCTGCTCCAAAGGGATTGTGCCGTGAAGAAAGACAGTCGGATTATTTTATTTATTATTTTCACTTTTAGGAACTCACAAAATACACTCGACGCGACTCGTTTCTTTGTTTTACGACTCCGATTTCCGATTCCGTCACTATCTTAGCATCATCCACTAACCACTTCGATTTCGTTTCGTTTTCGTCGTTTCTCCAAACTATTTGACTAGCAATTTTATTTATTAGGTTATCATTTTTTCATATTTCACATAATATTTTGCTCTCTTGCTTTTTTTGTCAATTATTTCCTTGTTGTGTCACATTTCACACGATCCGAAACATTTTTTAAATAGATCTCACGAAAGCATTTCACTGAACTGCAAATATAAATAAAGAAGGAATAAATTTATTATTAATTCAAGTATTTTAAATCATAATTACTTAAATAAGATTATTACTTTTAATATTTATTAATAAAAATGTTTTCTTTAATTAATCTGTGAATCTTCCTCAAATTAACATATTGCCAATTATAATGTATTTGCACATATCCAGCATTCTTTCTACTTATATTTAAAGTGCAAATATTGTCAAAATTAGTGCTAAGAGTCTTCACACTCAGCTCATTTAAATTGATTATATAACACACCGTCTACAATTTAAATGAACCCAGACGAACCCTCTTAAACGCATTGCAAAAAGTTCTTAATTGATAAAGCCAACAAACCAGACAACTCGACTAGCTAGACACCCTATAAAATCGGGTTTGCTTACAACATTTAAACAGAAATATCATTTTAGGGTACCAAAAGAACCTTAAAGCTTGAACAAATTGTATAATACAAAAAAATACTGCTAAGCTGGCAAAATGAATCGAAAAAGAAAATAATGCCAGTTGAATATAAAAACATAAACAGACGGTGGCAATAACTTATTACAACACCAGAAAAAGGCAACACGTTTTTTAAAATGTTTTTCCCCTTTTTTTTTCGTTGTTGTTGTGTTTCTTTTGTTTAACGTTTAAGCACGAGGAAGAAGAAAAAATGTTGTTTTGGCACTTAAAGGCCACGCCTTCAGTGCAGTGCAAAGAAAACGGGGAAAAAAAATTGGAGTAGCGCTGTTGCTGCTGCCACGCCCCCGCCAACTCCCCAAACAGTCATAAACCAGAGCAGACACAACAACGCCTCAGACAAAGAGAAGAAGAAGCACGAGGAGTAACAAAAAAAAGGCTCTATGTAAAAGTCACGTGGGGTGTTGTGTGCGGCACGCGAAGTGCAGTCAAATAAAAAGCATTATAAAAAATAAAAAAAATAAAAATTCACAAAAAAAGCGCAGCAACAGAAGAAAACTGCTCAAGCAAAAAGCAAATAAATAAATTTGTTGATATTCTTCTTCTTGTTATTGGCTTTTAATTGGGCCCAGACGTTGGACGAAAGCAATGTTTTAAATACCCGTTTATTTTGCTTGCAATTCACAGTTTGTCTAAAAAATTTATTTTGGTCAAAACAACAAATAAACAGAGTCAGACAGGCGATAGACAGACAAATGGACATTCGGACAGAGAAATAAACAGGCGCATCGAACCGACAGAAGGCGCGCCTTCAGCGTCGCGACAGCATTAAAAATGTGCTGCAGCAGCAGACGTTCTCACACACACACACACACATCTACAAGATTAGGTTCATACGCCTGGTAAAATATCAATTATGGGCAACGACATTAACGATCTATCAAAATTTGCACTCTTAATGAAATATTATATATAACTGCATTGCAATTATAAAAATAAATGTATTTATAATTAATTTTATAACATTGAAAATACTATTTAAAATCGCATACAATCGATATGCACTGTGTTTTGGCATGCCCGAAAATTGCGAGTCGATAATCATGATAACGTTCGACGCATGAACGTAGTAGTAGCACAGTCAGACGCCGCAAAAATACGAGACATGCACAAAAACCCAAACCCAAAAACAACAGCAACAACAACAAACGCAAACAACTGCGACGATTGACGGCGACAGCAGCAGAAGCAGAGGCAGAGGCTGAAGCAGCCGTAGCAGCAGCAACCCTCGAGATGACGTTGACCCCGAAAAATGACGCGAAACGTAATGTGTGAAACGGCAGGCGAATGTGTATGAAAACAAAGTGAAATCTAATAACAAGTGCGAGCGAGAGAAACAACACACACACACTACTTAAAAGAGATAGTAAGGCAGGCTGGCAGAGCGAGAGACCGAGAACGAGAATAAGAACAGAATGAAAGTGGAATGAGCGAAAAAGAGAGAGACGCAGCAGTGTCGGCGTCTGCGTTTTAAGGATAGACGTGTAAAACGCAATGCGTATAAAAACATGCAGACGAAAGGACGACAACAAAACTCGGAAGCACAGTTAGGCGGCGGCCAAAAGAGAGCACAGCGCACAACTACTCGCTCGTAGAGAGAGCGAAATGAAACACAAAGCGCATGTGCTCGAAAACAAGACCGTATCTGTGTGTGTGTAAATGTTGTGATAAGGGCGGAAGCAACGCATGCAGCAAAAACAATAACAAAAGCAACAACAAGAACACGAAAAAAAAAAATCGTCAGTCAGTAGTAAAAAAGTCAGCGGCTAAGCGTACACACAGACGCACACACACACACACACTCTCACACACATGCATAAATAACAAAATATTTCACATGCAAGCCGCCAAATTTTGCAGTCAACGAAGCGGCGCAGCGCAGAGCGGCGCGGCGCCGACGTCAACTGCAAAAAGCGCAATGCTTATGAATGAAGGCGCACGCCTGTCCGCAGCTATGCATGTGTATGCGACTGTATGAGTGTGTGTGTGTGAAAAGAACGAGAGCGAGAGAGAGAACGAGAGGGCAAAATGGTGTCGTTGGCCCCTGTCTGGGGCGCTGTGTGTTGTAAAAATGTGGTACAGTGACTACCAAAAAATACTAGCGAGTGGCGCGCGTAGCGTAGTAAAAAGGCCTAAAGCAGCACACAAGAGTAAGAAGGAGAGCAAAAGGATAAAAACGAACACTATGCAAGTCAGTGACGATGACGACGATGATGATGTATTTGTTGTTGTTGTTGATGATGATGATTATCGTAGTGTGTTGTGCTGAAGGGAAGTGCGGTGTAGTGTGTTATTTACTAGTGTCGATGGTGGTGGTTGTAATAAAAATTACGAATGCGGTTGTAAAGTAGTAAAACGATTGTAAATAGTATGTAGTAGTTTTTTCTTTCTCCCTCTTTTTTTTGTTTCTTCTTTTCCTTGTAGTGACTGCGGCACCAAAATGTAGCAGACCATTGCAAAAAACAAAAAAAAACTTAACGAGCGCTGTGGGAGGTTTGAGGGAGGGGGTCTAGACACTAGACAACAACAACATCAAAGGAAGCCGCCTAATTAAAAAGTCATTAAAAAGTTAAAGCCATCGCCTATGCACGCTAATCAAAACATAAATTTTGCAAACAACCAGTGAGAAAGAGAGCAGAAGTTCCAAAATGAAAAAAAAAAAAAAAAACAAGGCGAAAATTAATTACCTCACGAAACAAACAAAACAAAAAAAAAGCAGAAAAGAGAAGCAACAGTCCAATAACAAAAACAACAGCAGCAGCAATCTGCAGTCGCGATGTCAACGCTGCCACGCCGTTGGGAACAGCATGGAATTGTGGCTAAAAATAAACTTTGGTGTGCAACAATGTTGCAGAAAGCCAAACAAAGCGACGACGACACATACATACATACAAACACATAAAGCACAACACACAAACATACACATATGCAAACATAGTGCAAAAGAGCGAGACAGCAAAAATGCCAAAGCTCTACTCCCCACTCCCCCTCCTTCATAACAACAGTCTGCCTAGCTGTCTGTCTGCTGAGTGCCGACGACGACTTCTCATTGTTTGGGGAGGGTTTTGGAGCGACGACGACGACGATGGCGGCGGCGACGGCTAAAAGGAGCAGCCGCAAAAAATATAGAGTGCCGCGACTGGCGCGTGAAGCACGCAAGAGCAAGAAGGCAGAAAGCAAGCTAAGAAAGAAAAGACAACAACAACAACAACCACAAGCAAAACGACGACGACGTCCACTAATCGCTAAATTTACGAGTACAGTTAAAATAAAATCATAAAAATGCCTTTCTCATTGTTGTTGTTATTGCGAGTCACTCAACATACACACACAAACACACTTACACATATAGACATATTTAGATCCATCTCAGTGTCGTGCTTAGTTTACTTTTTGTTTTACATGATAAAGTAGCGCACACCGCACAAACGACTGAGCGCAATTTGGAAGAGAGAAAGAGAACGAGTCAAAGTTAAGCCGCTGTTATCGATATTATAAGTGACATACCGAAATTTAAGTAATAATGAATATTTATTGAATAATAATTTTATTGTTACAATATGTTTAGATTTTGACATGTGAGAAATGTAAATAATGAAGAAAGAAATTAATTTGAAATATTACATATTGTACTTTATTCTTACTACAAAATCTTGCACCTATCGAAAGTGAAAATATCGATAGTGTCCTATCTACAAGTCAGCACAAGCAAAAAAAAAAGCTCACAACGTATTTACTCACACACATGCAGGCAAAACTCACGCAGCTGTGTGAATTGAAAGTGTCCGTCTGCTGTGCCGGCTTTTTCCATTTCAATGAAGATGACAACAACAACTAGTACCCACATACATACGCACTTATACATGTGTATATTGGCGAGGAAGAAGAACAAAAACAACGATAACTTACGACGACAAGCGTTGAAGTTAAAGTAAAGTGGCAGCCCAGAAAAATGTGTGGCGCGTCGTGTGTTTTAATACTCGTTATTTTATACGACCGGGGACAATGGGGGAGGAAGAAGCAGTAGCAAGCACAATGCAAAGAGCGAGACAGTGAAAGAAAGAGAGGGCATGTGCAAGCGTAGGTGGGGGAAATCTCTTTCATTGGCTTGCGAATAATGCAGTAAAGTCGCAACTGCATTCCATATGCTATGTGCTGACCTATATAAGCAATTAATGAATGGCATAACACAACGATAAGCTTTAAAATAAATACATATGCAAAATCCTTGATTACAATTAGTAAGCAAACAAGCAAGCGCACGTAAATTAATTCATTAGCCTATCGATAACAACCATCGATAGCGATAAACAACGATTTATGCTTAGTCTAATTTTATCATAAAAAATTTTCCAAAAACAATTCAAAATAACAACACACACACACACAACCATAATCCAAGAGAATCCAAATTAGGTCACTCAAAGGTCGTTCCACAAGCGTAAGCAATGTGTGAGTGTGGCGCAGCGCCAAGAGGCAGGCAGAGGCGATTAGAAAGCTAAACAAATTTAACAAAAAAAAAAAAATCAAAAACTTATTAACTAACAACAATTCAATGGGGGGAGAATAACGCGTCAATGCCGTCAGCACAAATCCTCCAATTCTAAGCAAATAGATATGCAACGCCAAAATACCCACGCATGCTATACAAAAACATACACGCACACACACACACACACACACACACACCTACATAAGAACAAGAACAATGCTGAGCGGGCATTGGGTTTATCTGTTAATGTTTATAAAATGCCTATAAATAGCAGCAAACGCCAGCGCCAGCGTTAAATACCCGCCCACCCAGCAGCAGCAACGGCTGCAGCGCAGCAGCAGCGACGTTCGCCGCACTCAATGCTCCAAGCGCCATACACACACACACAAACACACATATACCGCTTCATTCACACAGATGCATGCGGCGACTTGACCGACTGCAGTCCAGTGGGAGACAGTATGTGCGCGAGTGAAATGGCTAGCATTCGAATAGAAATGCAACCACGTGTGTTGTTTATTGCACCAGCACAAACACACGCACACAAACGCATGTACGCACACCGGCTGCGGCTGCTTTATGAGCGACGTTGATACGTTCATACATACATACATACGTATAAGCGAACGTCAATACAAAACGGAATCTTTAAAAACAAGAAAAACAAATAACTGCGCAAAGCAGAATGCCGAAAACGCACACACACATACACATACTCATATACGTGAACGCATCGTGTATATAGAGAACAGAACAACGACAACAACAAAAGCAAACGTGAAGCGGTCACATTGTTGTTATTGTTATTGCTTTGAGTGGCCACACAGGATAAATTACAAAAATGGTGAGTTGAGAGACGCAAAAAGAAAGAGAAGGTGAAAACCGTGTTAGAGGTGTTATCAAGTGCAAATCAGACAATCATATGTCATAATTACAAACACACATGTGGCATTTGTTGTTGTTCGTCATTTTCTATTTTTTTCCCCGTTTTTTTTTTTTTTTTGTATAATGGCAGTTGTTTATTCTTTTTGATTATTTGTAGTAATATTATTGTTTTGTGCGATATTTTACAAGTGATTCATTCGCATCACACGCTTCGACTCCGCCGCACTTATCACTAAGAGTCTAAGGTCCAAGTAAATAAACAGAGACACGCATACAACAACACATATTGAGTGTGCGTATGTGTGTCTGTGTGTTGTTGCCGCCTACGCATAAACACAGCACTACAACACAATCGTAATCACAATTTATGGTTTTCACAATATGATTTAAAAAAAAAAAATGGCAACACTGGAAATAGACAGTCGCAGTGCGAGAGGGAGCGAGAGAGAAGTAAGGTGTGACAGGCGGGGTGATGATGACGTGGTGTTGTTCTTCAGATGCTTAACGGGGGCGTTGGTGGCGTGGTTAATATAAGTAAAGTTGCGAGGGGGCGGTGTACGCACATCTTGTGATCATTTTTAAGTGGCAAGTTTTTTTGGCAAGTGTCACAACAATTATGAATACTTGATAAGTTGCACGCACTTTAATTCATTCCATTTAAATCAAAGTACAACATTTAATGCCCCTTATCATTATCATGCTGTTATTAAAGCTGTCTAAAGTTAATGCTTTAAAATGTATTGGGTGTCGAATTATTATTTTCAATTATATGGAACATATTACTTTTAATAAATTTCAAATTGTACAAGAATACATTTTTATATTCCTATATATTCGTCGATAAAGTCTAAGTACATTTTATTTCGACTGATTATTTAATTTAATTGATTGCTTATTCAGTGATGTAACTTAATGCTTTGCAGAATACGATTGTTTTGTTTATATCCGTAAAATTGTATAGTGTTTTTTATACATTCTTTTCCCTATTATATATGATTCTTTAAATAAATTTGTTTATATGCAATAGAATATAAAATAATAAGTAAAAAATGCCAGAGGCATCTTTATATTGAAATAAAAGTTTCTTTATGAGAAAGATAAGATCATCAATCGATTATCTAACAATTCTTTTGTTGTATTCCTAACATTTTTACAACGTTCTATATTTGAAATGCGTAAATGAAACAAAAGCTATTTAAACTTAATCTATAAGAATGTCTGGAATACAATGATGTAATTTGCTAATCTAATATTATTCTGTGACGAAGGTGACACATTGCGTGGAGAGCTTGTCTTTCATCCAGACTGGTTCTAGATTGTTCTACATTATTTCGAAACCAGTAGTATCTAGATCCTTTAAATGATCATTAAGCATTATTCCATTTGAAATTAATTTGGCAAATGTTTGTTTTATAATGGGTAAGGTTATGTTATGTTGTGAAGAACGAGAGCAGTACTGATATTTTGCTCGTATCCAAACAACAATGTACCCAATCTATTCAAATATACTTTTGGTGTATGACTAACATTAATTATACTTATCTACACGCACACACACACACACATGCAAAACATATAATTTAAGAGACATATATTCAAAGCCCGCATCTGGCTCTCTTGAGCAGAGTGGAGAACATTGAGTCATTTGAAAAAAATGCTATGCTACGATTTCTGAGAACGTGACCCACACACGGACCTCCCCTTCCCCTCCCCCTTCCACTGTTCTCTTCTTTTACTACCCCTTCCCTTTACCGCTCCCCTGGCGCCCTGACATGCTGGCATCGTTGACCTCAATTCCAATAATATAAAAAAAAAAAACAAGAAAACAGCAACAAACATCACAACAAGCTTTGCTTCACACACACACACACGCATACCAACGCACGCATTTGTCAACAGCGAAACAATGAAAGTCGCAAAGCTTTTAGCAGCACAGCAACACTAACAACAAAAACGAAAATAGTAGCAACAGCATCGAAAGCAACCAAATTGCGTAATTGATACCATTTTTGGTGTTGTGCGCGCCTCCTAAAAGAGAACTGTCAACAAGCAAAAGCAAGCGAGCAACAAGAAAATGTGTGTGTGAGCTTTGGAGCTACAAATATGTATTAGAAAACCCGCCTAAGTTCAAGGCCAAGCAGCCGCAGTGTAGCATATGCAATAACAACAACACCAAAAGCAAGCAGTAAACGCAGCAAAAAAAAAACTGCAACAACAAAAACACACATGTATTGAAAACAAAAAACAAAATGTGTTTTTACCGTCACACTGCGAAAAAGGTCAATGACACCTGCCAGTTTGTCTCGCTTAACCAACACACACACACACAAACAAAACAAAACACATACAGGCACACGCATTTACACATACAGAGAGCAGCCATACACACACATACATATGCACATGTACATGGTCATCAAGTCGCTTCGCTCTCTTTTTTCTTGTTGTGCTTGCACACGCGCGCCGTTTAGACATGTGGTCAAAGTATTGATGTTGTTCTTGTTGCTGTTACTGTTTTGGTTTTTGTTGTTGTTCTTCGTACTCTGCTAATTAGTGTGGCCAAATTATGCGCCAAAATTTCCAATGAGTTGCCACCTTGTGGTGAATTCGTATGTGTGCATGCGCCTGTGTATGTGTGATATTCGCCCGTCATACGTCATAAAAAAATAGCGATCGCTTTTGACGTCGACGTTGACGTCGCTGCCGACGTCGCATAAACAATTTCCGGTTTTACTATATACAAAAAAAAAAAAAAACAAACAAAAACAACAAAAAAAAGTTGGCCGGTCCCTGTGTTGTTTTTCAACAATTTTGTTTTTGCGGCAACTTATTTTTGTCACACACTCGCAACACACACATGCAAACTCGATTTAAAAATAAATAAATTACACAGAAAGCGAACGCACAAACACAGACACACACACATGTATATAATCACACATACATCGAAAGAACTACGCATGTTAAACTTTTCGACAACATTCCTTGTGCTGCTGCTGATGTTGGCGTCGTCAAAAATAATATTATGATTAATACAAAGGCATTTTATGGCATTTCTTAATACGTTCATCATATACTTATGTACGCACACACACACACACACGCAGGCTCGCAATAAAATTGATATAGAAGAAAGAACAACGTACACAGCAAGTGGGGAATTGTTGTTGTTAATGTTGTAGATGAGCGAGAGCCGAACGCACAGCGGTATGCCAATTACTGCTACGCTTTTTAATTAGCAGACACCCCAACCCACCCCACTCCACTCCACCACACCACACCATAATCTAGTTCACCCCACCCCAATGGCATCATACTCGACTCCTACCCTACCTCACCCCATCTAACCACAACGGAATACTTTCTAGTTCACCCCACACCACACCATAGAGACGCCTACTCACCAACTACGCAGAAGAAAGAGAGCTACTTGCACACGGTTTAGTTCAACAGTGAATATCGGTTATATGCTGCATCCCTTTCATGCAAATACGTTTTAAGTGCGCACAATTGAATTTCGATAATTACTAGCCAATATAATCAGTTTCATAGAAAATCCATGATCATGTTAACACAGCACAAACTCAACATAATCTAGATCTGTACTTATTAAGTCATTTCAATTAATTAAGAAATGTTTTGAAACCCTTGAATAAATTTGTATATGGCTCATAATTAGGGTTCAGCTAATTTCACCAGACTATAGTAAAATCATTCCACATGTTATGGCTATTGTTGCATTTAAGCAATATATACTGTAGTTGCCGTGCAATTGTCTTGTTGTTGTTATTATTATTTGTGGTTTTCGCGCTTCCTTCGCACTTTTGCTTTTCTTGCTGCATTCACACTTCCCACACTCCCGCATACAAAATGTACCGTCAAGAGCGCACTACTAAAAGAGAGAAGGCTATCTCGCAGAGCAAGAGAAAGGCAGCGCAAAGAGCATAAATAAATGAAGAGCGAGAGAGTGCCAAGTGTGTGTGCAAGTGAGATGCCGGAACGAGGTTTTTGTTTTGCTATTTTGCTCACATACACACATACACGCTCACTAGACAACATCGCTCTGCTCTGCTGCTGCGCTGCTCATTCACAAAACGAGACAACGTCGGCGGCGGCGGCGACAAAGACGAAGCATAAGATATGATAGATATGGAACAACAACAACAAGAGTACCGCATAAATTTCTGCTGCGTAGTAATTTTTCGAGTATGTTTGTATTTGTATATACATGCATATATACACACAGATAGACACGCACACGCATTTACAATGTATTTACCTTTTTTTGCATTCTTGTTAAGCATTTCTGTTTGTTTATGCTGCACTTTGCACACGAATACACATACGCCCACAACTACACACAGTCAGTCCGTATATGTTATATGCATATGATGATTGTTTGTATGTATGTATGTAGAACGAGGCCCACTTTTTGTGTATTTTTATTTTGGTATCGATTTCAAAATAAAACGACGCACTTTCCTAGATGCAGGCGTAGTTCAATTTTTATTCGCTTTCAACTTTTAGCTTACTCTTTTGTTTTATATATTCGCGGGCTTTCTTTTTGCGCCGCAACTTCACAACATTTCTTTGCTGCTCACTTTGTGTATACATTCATTTCATTTCATTTTATTCATTTATTTTGCCGCTTCTAGTGAATTTTATTTTGCACCTCGCGCGCGCACATACACACACCCATACTCAGGCATACGCACACACCACACACACCAACACTCTCGTACGCACACTCACAGACACTCGTCGTTTGCATGCATGTATGTATGTGTGTACCTACATACATTCGTATGTATGTAGCAATTGATGTACATGTGTCGGCGGCACACGCACTTGTGATTTCTTGGAATTTACTCACTTCTTTTGCACTTACTTCTCATTTATCTTCTTTTATGATTCGGGATTATTACTTATTTTGCATTTATTTTTTATTCTCAATATATACAATATATTTTCCATGCACACAAGCACACAATATGTATTTATATTTCTTGCAACGAATTTGTAAAACGATATTTTGTTCGGGAGCAACAAACAAACAAGCGTCCGCGACACCGACACGACGTCCGCACGCTTCAAATGCCAGAATACGAATGAGCGGCAAAACAAAATTGATAAAATTCACTGAGTGCGCTCAGTCTGGCTCTCTTCCTTGCTCTCTTGATATGCGAGTGAGCGAAAAATCGCAAAAGAGCAGCTAAATCCTCTCTGTATATTATTTGTGGTACAGCCCTGGTAAACAAAACAAGCAACAGCTGATCGCTGTAGTTCAGCCCTCCACCTTCTATATGTTTATATTTGCTTTTCAAATTATTATCTTTTAACGCAACTCAAATGCTTGGTGGCCCAGCTGTTGTTATAAATTTTTTTCGTCGAACTGTCATTATATTGCATTATTGGTTTGGTATATTTAGATCATGTATGCGGCTTAAATGCCGAAAGAATTTGGCCACACTGCAATCGTACCGGTAACGTATGCGCGTAGTTCTCGGTGTTTTTATATGCGAATCCCTGGTACTAAACACAAAAATGTATAATTGAAAATCCAAGCTCTTATTTTTGGTTTTTAGAAATAGTTTTTTTCTATTTATAAAATTTTTAAAATTAAGCGTTTGAATGGGATGTTTTATTTTATTCTTAACGCAATAAATAATTTAGAATTGATTCTTGTAGCAAATAGGTTACTTGTGGTAGCACTCCGACGTGAACGTTAAAAAAGCTTTCCAGAGCTTTCTATTATTTTAAGACAGGTATAAGTTATTTAACAAAATTTATATCCTTATCAACTAACAAAATTGTTTAATTGCTAAATTATTAGGCTGCAAATAAACATCGATGTTTGACCAAAAAAGAATCGATATTTAAGTTGCTTGCAAAAGCAACGGAGCATCGATAGTGACATCGATGTTTATCCATCTCTAATGTCATGAACACTTACGGTTTGTAGATGAAAAAACAAATTTAATATTTATATTTACACAAAATATAAAACAAAAAAATATCATCGAACATATTAAAGCAGCGACAGCGAGTTTCGTATTTGATTATCGTTTTTTAAGTGCCGTTTAATACCGTTTTATGTTTTCTCGTATGCGCTTCTGTTCAATATCCTTTTCTTTTCTTGCCATTTTTTTTTCGCCCACCTCTCATTCACACGCACACACAAACACAGACACATAGCGAGACATCGACATCGAGACAAGAGATTTGTGAACATTTTTGTGTGTAATTCTTTGTATAATTTTGTGTTATGTACAATTTTGAAGCACACGAGCAAAATCACCACAACACCTCTAGCAAAAGCACAACCACAACACCTGAAGAATTAGCAATCAAACAACAAACAAACTGAAAAAACGCAAAAACAGCATCGAAACCCTTTCCACCACAACAGCTAGAAAAATGGCCAAAATGTACGGAAAGGGTAAGAGTAAGTAAACCATAAACAACAACAATAACAACTAAAGAAAAATATAAAACACATCTTGCATTTCACGTTACTTATAATTATAATTTGTATATTGTACATGTATTTACACTTAGAGCTGTTGTTAAATGCATTTTTAATGGCAAAAAAAACTTCAGTTTATAAAAAATTTATTAAACAGCATTTTTTTACGTTTCACATTAATTTATGTAGCAGCCATCGAGTCGGAGGAACAACAAAAACGACGCTGGCAAATCGAATTGGAGTTTGTTCAGTGCCTCTCCAATCCCAACTATCTCAACTGTAAGTTTATTTTTACTATAATGAGTTAAATTTCTTAAGAGCTGTCCTATCGAAGTTTAGGCTCATAAATTCAACTCCTAATTATTTCAAATGCTTCATTATAGTTGTTCTAATTGTGCACTTTTATGAGACCAAAATTATAGCAAAGATTACAACCAGTGCTTAACGAAGACACACCCCCAGTACCACAATTTAAAACATTTTTGCTTATTTTGCAGTTCTGGCGCAACGCGGCTACTTTAAGGACCCTTCGTTCATCAACTACCTCAAGTATCTGCAGTACTGGAAGGAGCCCGACTATGCCAAGTATTTGATGTACCCGATGTGCCTATATTTTCTCGATCTGCTGCAATACGAGCACTTTCGCCGCGAGATCGTCAACAATCAATGCTGCAAGTTCATCGATGATCAGGCCATTCTACAGTGGCAACATTACACACGCAAGCGCATAAAACTGATCAATTCGGTGCAAGAGAATGCAGCGGCTGCCGCAGCAGCAGCTGCAGCTTCCCAGCAACCACAACAGCAGCAGCAACAACAACAACAGCAGCAGCAACAACAACAAAGCAATGGTGGCCCCAATGAGGCCGCAACAGTGACTGGCACCGAGGCAGCAAATCCTCAACAACAGGCAACGCTACAGAATGGCGACAGCAGCTCCACAACGCAAGCCCCACAACAAGCACAACAACAACAACAGCAGCAGCAACAACAATTGGCACAGCCAACGCAAACGCAGACGCAGCTTCAGTTGCCAGTTGCTGTCTCGCAACAACAGCAGCAACAACAACAACAGCAGCAGCAGCAACAAATCAATGGCCTTGCCCCAAGTGGTGCCATTAAATTAGAATTAAATTAGCAAAAATTGCTACAAAACAAAATGAACATAATAAACTAGATATAAGCAAAATGATGAAGAGCAACCAAAACATGTTTTGCTATGTCTATTATATAGAAATTGTGGCTAAAGCCAGGCAGTTCAAAATATTGAAAAATAATTAGGCAAGCAAGCGATGTTATACCGAAAAAGTTAATGCTAAATATTTTATAGAAGGATTTAGACTAAGCCTTTGAGTATAGATGTGCTTATTGCAATTTAGATAGATTTAGAAGATTATTGCTGCTAAAATACTTGCCTAAGTTTACTTGACTGATTCAAAGTTTCTTCACTATTACGTTGTTAATTTTTAGAATCTAGCAGATGATATTGTAGAAAGGTTCTTTAATTCGATAGAATTCTCTTCTCTCTTGCAGTTAATGATCAAGGACCACTTTCTTAAATTAAATCAACATTCACTCTTTCTCTCTTTACTCTTGCGTCGCTGCTTTAAAATGTTTTTGATGTGCGTTACCCAATTGACAATTTAATTTACAAATGCATTTCGCAGGCTCTCACGAGGACCTGGCCCAAAAGGGTCACTTCTACGGCGTCTATTTGCTGTGCAGCCAGAGTCTGGAGCAGCGCTATCATGGCAAATGCTACGTGGGCTTCACCGTCAATCCCAAGCGACGCATCCGTCAGCATAATCGTGGCTGTGACTTTGGCGGCGCACGCAAAACGAGCAAAAAAGGACCCTGGCAAATGGTGATGATTGTGCATGGATTTCCCAACAACATTGCGGCATTGCAATTCGAATGGGCGTGGCAACAGCCCACACTATCGACACGCCTTAAAATCTTTCCGGACCTGAAGCGCAAGCAATCCAAGGAGTCACATTTCGATTACAATTTTCGCATACTCAATCGGATGCTGAACGTGGGTCCTTGGCATCGTTTGCCGCTCACTGTGCGCTGGCTGGAAACGGATTATGAGCGCAGCTTTCCCATCGAGTTGCCGCAACACATGAGCATTGTCAGTGGCAAAGTGGCTATAACACAATCGCAGCGAAAGCAACAATTAGATTGTCCAGCGACAACAACAATTTGGGCACCCGAATGTCATCTGTGCATGGAACGCATTGAGGATCCGGAACGCTCCCGTTTGGGTTGCTTGAATGTCAGTTGCCGGTTGACTTGCCACATGCTGTGTTTGGCCAACTATTTGCTGGGCGATCAGCCGGGTCAATACATTCCCATTGGCGGCGAGTGTCCGTTGTGTGAGACGCGCCTCTGCTGGGCAAAATTGTTGCAACGCAAGCGTCTGGGATTGGGCGCAGGTGAGGCCCAGGATCAAGAGGACTCTGCTGATGAGTTAAGCGATGTGCCCGATGTGGACAGCGATTAAATAGAAAGAGAGAGGGAGTTATAATATATGCATGCTTTAATGTTGTCATCATAAATCGTCTAGAGGTTTTAGTTGTTGTCGAATGTTGCTGAGTATCTCTTTGTATTGCTGCAGTTGTTGCAACATCTGACGTTTTTCTTGCACATAATATTCACGCGGCATTTGCACATAGTGTTTGCCCTTAACTATTATTGTTTGCACTTCCGAGGAGTCCAAAAGCTGTTGATCATCATCGTCCAAGGGCGAGGGTGGCGCTGGGGAGGGGGACCGTGGACGTTTGCGTGTTGGAGACGGCACAACGTTGACTTCAATTGAAATGCAACAATATGAGTAAAGTTTAAAATTCATGAATCAATCCAAACTCACTTTGTTTCAGCTGCTCAGCTGATTCCAATAGCACCACATTGTCCAGTGTGAGTTGATCGTCGTCCAGCTCGATGTAGAAGCTTTGTGCTGTGTTGGTGGCTTTCTTTGGGCAGCAGATTTCTACATTTCCATTGTCGTTTGATTTGATGTAAAGGTTTTCGAGACTTGGAGATTTCTCGGCACTCTCATTGGGATCATCTACCTCCACGGCGTTTTCGTAGGCAATGGGCAATGCTTCGCCAATGAGTGTCGTCCGATGCTTGGTCACGGATAGATATTTACTCTCGAAATGCTTGGAGCACATATACAATTGTTTGGCGCCAATTTTGGGATGTACTTGGCCAAGCTGACGCCACAGCTCGGCACGCTTGGCATCCTTGGGGAAGGCAAACAAAGTGACATCACTGCAGGCGGAATTATCCACGCGAGAGTAGAAATTATGGCAATCTCTGTAAACGCAGATGCGTGTGGTCATTATTCAAATCGTACAACAATAAAGAAAAACAAACTAAAAATTTCAAGTGTTTGGGAAAACAGCTGTGTTGTTACTGCCCTGGCAGCTGGCGCTCCAATGCAGCCCTGGTAAAAGACATTATTCGTTTGAAATACACGGTCATGAAATGCTGAACATTGTTTTTGTTTAGTACAATATTTTACAAACAAAATACAAGAACAATAACAAAAAATAATTTTTAGCATTTACGAAAACAGCTGATTTTTCGAGTTGCCGCCATGCGCGCGTTGTTGTTCAGCCCTGGTAAAAGACGTTAGGCGCTTGACATAAGCGATGACGACTGTTCACAAATGGAGTTTATTTAAAGAATTTATTTTGGCTATTAATATTTTCCAAAGCTTGCATTTAATATACCTCGACTTTATTTTGACGTATGTCAAACTTATCGAATTCACGATACATTAGCGACAGTCTGGCAACGATTGCTGGCGCCTTTCTGTAGCGTGCTTTCTTGCCAAGCCAGTATTGTCAAAGCGCGCCACATATTGTGTGCACCAAGTTTCCAGCAATTTAAAATAAGAAAATTCATTGGATATAAATTTTGTAGACAAACTTTGCTGCATTATAAAAGCAATAGTCGATGTTGTAACATAGACATTGGTGATAAGTGCATTATTAACGCATTGGAAAATAACATACGCCTACACTTAAAATTATTTGAGATTTTTGGCAACCCGGCATTGCGTCGTGTGTTGTTCTGCTCTTTTTTTAAGCGGCTTCGTCGCGTGAACATTGTGTGAAAAGAGTAGTGTGTGGTGTTTTTGAGAATCGTCTTTTTAAAACACATTTTGTGAAAACTGCGAAATCAAAAATGGCTGCGGACCAGGCACACTTCCAAAACCTTCTCAACTCCTTGTTGTCCATGGACAATGAAGTTCGCAAACAGGCAGAGGTAAGTGTTGATTTCTCTTCCCCCACAAAAAAAAAATAAATGCATCTCCGAAATTGACTAAATCATTTCACGAACTGCGCAATATTTGCATATATTATAAGCAGCGAATGAAATTCGTTTAGCCGCAGACCAAGACAATTGTTTAAACAATAATTTTCAACTAAGATTAATTTGGGAAAATGTTGATATAATACGTTGGGATGCCCTGAATCATCGGGTATAAGAATTTTATTTGAAACCACACACAAAACGTGTTTTTGCTTTCCGTTTTAGCTACGACATTCGCATGTCGTTCGCATGGGTGTGTGCTACATTTGAATGTGTTAGTGCGCCTCATGTCTGCTGCTGTATAAGTATTTGTGTTTTTGGTGTGTAAAGAGTCGCACAAAACGGAAAGACAATTTGTACAATTTGTGTATGGTTGGGGAAAAGGAATGAAATATAATGTATTTTGATCATTTTTCTTCGTCGAAAAATTATTAAACGGATGCACAAGCAAACACACGCATATTTCTAGCACGTTTGCTCGAAACGGAAACAAAGCACAGCTGCAAAAAGAATTATATACCTATTTATTGCTAAATATGACGCATGGTCTGAAATGCAATCTGTTCTATCAGTTGCTATATGTACCTAGAGTTATTTGTGTGTACATATATTGAATTATTTTTCGCTGTCTGTGCTTCGATAGCGCAACGTCGACAGTCACACGCACCACACACACACACAGCTGTTGTTGACCTTGGCGCCACCCACGCCACGCGCTGCCTTGTACTGCATTTATTTACATTTACACTCACACGTGCAGGCACATACTCATTCATATGTGTATGAGTGTGCGTGCAAGTAGTTCAGAGTTCATGTCTAGGAAACTGACAGCACTTTCAACTTTTCACACTGTCCAACAAAGAGCGCAAGGTGAAATGCCAAAAAAAAAAAAAATAACAGGCTCTGTAACAATTGCACACGCACACTAGCAATGGCTTGCTAACTACGAGCGCTAGATGGCGCTAATACCGCGCCCTTTTGCTCGCTATAAACACGGTAACTTTTTCATTTAAAGAACTTCGATTTGCATAACTTCTTCGTTATTAATGCATATTATACAAAATTGTCGAATATTTTATTATTTAATTCCACACATAATTTATTTAAAATGTACATTGCGTAGTTGAGTATTGCGCAGCTTCGTTAAAGTACAATAAAAATTAATTAATATTCATGGGACCTACCAAATTCCTTTGTTCATATAGGGAATTTTAATTGCTTTAATTAGCGGCACAGAAACGTTTCCTTATACCTGTTACATGCGTGATCATATCATCATAGTACCTAATTTGTATTGGGTATAAAAATATTAATATTTACATATGTAGATATGGGCCACTCTTGTTTTTTTTTTTTTTTTTCTTTTTAGCACACTGATAATTTAATATCATTTGTATAAATAGAATCTGGTCGCATTTCCAGACAAACAGTGAGGGGGCATTATTTATACTTCTAGGAAATGTAGTTTAAAACCTGCAATTCTTAAGAACTGATCACATTAGTATCACTAAGTAAATAAATGAAAGTTAATTTGATATCTTAAGTAGTAAACAGTGGACCTATCAATAAATGTTTAAATAAATCTTTAAGCATTTTTAAATTTTTCCAAATTATTAAAAAAAAAATCAATAGAAAAAATTTGAGGAGTCTGAAATGTAATATAGGGATTAAGAATGGAAATGCTTTTATAACTTTTATAAAATCCAATATATCACTAAATATTTGATATATCTCTTATTCAAGGATACGTACAACAATCTGTCGCGTGAGTTGAAGGTAACACATTTGCTGGGCAACCTTCACAATGGTCAACAATCGGAGGAGGCTCGCCAAATGGCCGCCGTTCTCTTGCGTCGTCTCTTCACATCGGAATTTCTGGAATTCTACAAAGAGGTAACCTAGAAAATATGCCTGAATTAAATAAAATATTTAACCATATCTTTGTAAAACCTTTATAGCTGCCTGTGGACTCGCAGAATCAGCTGTTGCAGCAAATTCTGATGGCCGTGCAACAGGATGTGACGCCACAGTTGCGTCGCAAGATTTGCGAAGTCATTGCCGAGGTGGCACGCAATCTCATCGACGAGGATGGCAACAATCAGTGGCCCGACATTTTGCAATTTCTGTTCCAATGCGCCAACTCACCAACATCACAGCTGCAGGAGTCGGCGCTGCGCATCTTCACCAGTGTGCCATCGATCTTTGGCAACCAGGAGGCACAATACATGGATCTGATCAAACAGATGCTGGCCAAGAGCATGGAGAATGCCGGCGATGCCGAGGTACGTGTCCAGGCTGTTCGTGCCATTGGCGCCTTCATTCTGTACCACGACAAGGAGAAGGAACTGTCGGTGTACAAGCATTTTGGTGATTTGCTGCCACGCATGCTGGCAATCACTGGCGAAACCATCGAGGCTCAGGATGATCAGAGTCTGCTCAAGCTGCTCATCGAGATGACCGAAAATTGCCCGAAGTTTTTGCGTCCACAGCTAGAGAACATTTTCGACATGTGCATGAAAGTGTTTAGCTCGCAGGACTTTGAGGATAGTTGGCGTCACTTGGTGCTCGAGGTGATGGTCTCGCTGTCCGAGAATGCCTCCGCCATGGTGCGCAAGCGTGCCGAGAAATACATCATTGCCTTGATTCCATTGGTGCTGCAAATGATGACGGATCTGGATGAGGAACCCGATTGGGCCACCACCGATATTATCAATGAGGATGATCACAGCGATAATAATGTGATTGCCGAGTCATCGTTGGATCGTTTGGCCTGCGGCCTGGGTGGCAAAATGGTGTTGCCCCAGGTGATGGCCAGTTTGCCGGCGATGTTGAATCACACCGATTGGAAGCATCGTTTTGCCGCCTTGATGGCCATCTCGGCCATTGGCGAGGGCTGCCACAAGCAAATGGAGAGCATTCTCGATCAGGTGATGTCCGGTGTGCTCAACTATCTGCGTGATCCCAATCCACGTGTGCGTTACGCAGCTTGTAATGCCATCGGCCAGATGTCGACCGACTTTGCGCCCAACTTTGAGAAGAAGTTCCACGAGCAGGTGAGTCTGAGAGTGTCCTTAAATCAAAGGAATACAACTATAACTTGTTCACATCCTTGCAGGTTGTGCCCGGTTTGCTGCTCCTGCTGGAGGATGAGGCTAATCCACGTGTGCAGGCACACGCTGGCGCTGCGCTTGTGAATTTCAGCGAGGATTGTCCCAAGAACATATTGACACGCTATCTGGACGCCATCATGGCCAAACTGGAGGCCATTCTCAACTCCAAATTCAAGGAGCTGGTCGAAAAGGGCAACAAGTTGGTGCTCGAGCAAGTGGTCACCACCATTGCCTCTGTCGCCGATACATGCGAACATGAGTTTGTCGCCTACTACGATCGCTTGATGCCCTGCCTCAAGTTCATCATTCAGAATGCCAACTCTGAAGATTTGCGCATGCTGCGCGGCAAGACCATTGAGTGTGTGAGCTTGATCGGCTTGGCCGTCGGCCGTGAGAAGTTCATTGGCGATGCCGGCGAAGTGATGGACATGCTGTTGAAGACGCACTCCGAGGGTGATCTGCCCGATGATGATCCGCAGACATCGTACTTGATCACCGCCTGGGCACGCATGTGCAAGATTCTGGGCAAACAATTCGAGCAGTATTTGCCCCTTGTTATGGGCCCGGTGATGCGCACCGCTGCCATGAAGCCGGAGGTGGCACTGCTCGACAACGAGGAGGTCGAAGACATTGAGGGCGATGTCGAGTGGTCGTTCATCACGCTGGGCGAGCAACAGAACTTTGCCATACGCACCGCTGGCATGGAGGACAAGGCTTCCGCTTGCGAGATGCTCGTTTGCTATGCCCGCGAGTTGAAGGATGGCTTCGCCGAATACGCCGAGGAGGTGGTGCGTCTAATGGTGCCACTGTTGAAGTTCTACTTCCACGATGGTGTGCGTTCCGCTGCCGCTGAATCGTTGCCCTATTTGTTGGACTGTGCCAAGATCAAGGGCCCACAGTATCTGGAGGGCATGTGGCTGTATATTTGCCCCGAATTGATCAAGGTGATCAGCACTGAACCCGAGCCCGATGTACAATCGGAGCTGTTGAATTCATTGGCCAAATGCATTGAGACCTTGGGCGCCAACTGCTTGCCCGAGCCATCCATGAAGCAGGTGCTCGAGATTGTCAACAAGTTTGTGACCGATCATTTTGAGCGCGCCGACAAGCGTTTGGCTGTTCGCACCGAGGAGGATTACGACGATGGCGTCGAGGAGGAGTTGGCCGAGCAGGATGATACCGATATCTATATACTGTCCAAGATTGTGGACATTATTCATGCGCTGTTCTTGACGAACAAGGCGCAATTCTTGCCTGCCTTTGAGCAGGTGGCACCGTTGTTTGTCAAGCTGCTGGATCCCAATCGTCCATTCGCCGATCGCCAATGGGGATTGTGCGTGTTCGATGATCTGATCGGTAAGCAAAATTAGAATTAATAATTTTAGTATTTCTTTGCTAATTGTTTGTTTATCTCTGTAGAATTCTGTGGTCCCGCTGCTGTGCCGTATCAGCAAATCTTTGCTCCCGCTTTGCTGCAGTATGTCGTCGACAAGTCGCCGGATGTGCGTCAAGCTGCCACCTACGGCTGTGGTGTCCTGGGCCAATTTGGTGGCGATCAATTTGCCCACACATGCGCTCAGTTCATTCCACTGCTCGTCCAGGTCATCAACGATCCCAAGGCCCGCGAGGTGGAGAACATCAATGCCACCGAGAATGCGATCTCGGCGTTCTCGAAAATATTGAAATACAACAAGTCGGCATTGAGCAATGTGGATGAGTTGATTGCCGCCTGGTTCACGTGGCTGCCAACAACGGAGGACACCGAGGAGGCCGTCCACATCTATGGTTACCTTTGCGATCTGATTGAGGGCAACCATCCGGTTATACTGGGCGCCAACAATTGTAATCTGCCTCGCATTGTCTCCATCATTGCTGACACCTTCTGCAACGATGTCGTTGAAGCCAAGACACCGACAGGAACCCGCATGCTCACCATCGTTAAGCAGATTGAATCCAATACCGATGTCATGCAGGCCTGTGCCAGCACCTTGAGTCCCGAACAGCAGCAGGCGCTGCAGGAAGCCTATCGGGAATTGGCCACAGCTGCGGCGTCAACCTAAAAGCTGGGCAGGAGAGCATCGAACCCCAGTTCATACGCCTAAATCCCAAATTCTCCTCTAGAGCAGCGCTTCAGGCACGCATCGAGAAAAGAAAACAAAAAACAATTCTAGGATTTATATATACATATATATACTTAACTTTGCAAAGATTATGGAAAATGTACTAATCTGAAAAACAAAAAACTATTAAGGAGAAGAAAAAAAGTTGTATACACTGTATATGCTATGGTAGAGAGCATATACAATTTCTATATATATTTATATATTGTGATTTCAAATCGAAAAAAAAAACTCGTCTCCCGGTCCCGCAAGGGAACGCCTTTGGAAGGAAAAAATCCCCCCAAGAAAACAAGAAGAAAAAGTCTGCGTCTCGTTTGAACTTGACAATGTTGAATTGCAAAATTCCAGTAGTTTATTTTCGTTATAAACAAACGTTTTCATATGTAATATGCATACATTTTATATTTATATATATATACATATATATGGCCATCTCCTTTCGCCGCCACCGCCCCCAAAAAACAAACACACATCTCTTCCCCATCCTCAAAAGGATTTGAATGTAGTCCGAAACGAACGAAAATGTGTTAAATGAACATTCATACAAAATGTGTATTTTAAATTAATAAAAACGAAAAAAAAGTTAAATTGTATTTTGAATTTGTCATGAATTTGATGGGATAAAGGAAGGTGCGAAAAAAAAGGGAATAAACAAATCTGAAAGAAATAAAGACGTTAATGGCCTCAATGTTCAAGGTGCTGCCAATGTAGCCTTTTTTTTGTCAAGATTTAACTACTTTTGGAGATAGTTAGCTCATGTATTGTGAGTTTAGCATTTTTTATAAAGGTAAATATAATAATACATATACGTTTATCGATGGGTTTGACTGTTGCCCTAATTCCAGCCATTTTTAGCCTTAACAATTCAAACAACACTGTCATGCGAATTCCAAGCACACGTTACGACAGAGTGTCATACAACTTCACTGCTGGAACGTGTATCAGCTGTTTCGTCATTGGGCAACAATAGCAATCAAAACAAAACACGGGAAACGCACGCGCTGCTAAACGCAGAAGAAACATTCGATTTTTGATGATGGTTCTCGAATAAAATAGATTTGATAAATTGCCGGACGATGCAATTAATGAAACAAATTGGGAAATACAACAGCAGCTGGCAGCAAAGAAGAAGGTAAGTGAAAAACAAACATTGCTAATCAAAGTTTACGATACGTGTACAATGTATATTTTTAGCTAAATGAATAGTACGTAGAAGTCAAAGTACAAACACAAAAAATAATAGCGACAAAAAGACACGGCGATTAGTCAGCATCCGGCTAAGGGGAGAGTGTGAAAGAGACGAAACGAGAGCAGAGTGCAAATTCATAAAAGTAAAAGTAAGTTGTGTCCAACAAGTGGGTGGGGGTGGGTGGTGGGTGTTGTTTTTCGTATGGTGGCGATGTCTGGCTTGTTGACCAACAACAACGTTAGCCAAGCAATTTGCGTGTAATGCAATTTTTGTGTGCTATGTGGCGGGATAACGTCATACAACAAATTGGCAAGCAGACAGCAGAGCAGAAGCAGCAGCAGCAGCAACGTTGTGACGTGCTCCTATTGCCACATTTCCTAGCTGCCTCATCTCAGTTGCAATTCGTCGGTCATAGTGTAAAAACACATCACAGCAGCCACAAGATGGCTCAAGAGCTCTATCAAGAAGTTCGTATATTAAATTTCAGTTATATTACATATGTGATTGTGGTAGTGGTTTAAAGTGTTATTCTCTTTTTCTGTTTTGCATTGCACAATAACAAAAACAATGAATGTCATAGTAGTGTATTGGGTACAAAGTATAATTGTACCATTTTGCGTATTAAACAACAAAGCGTATCAGTTACATTTTAATTTGTACATTTTCAAATTAGTTCAGTTGGTATATTTTGTATAATCAATGCATTTTATTTTGTACAAAATACATACATACTTTCATAGCATGTTTATTTTGTAAACTTGGAAATTGTTTACATTTTATTTGTAGTATTCTATACAAAATAAAACCACACATTTTCAAATAAACCAGCGGAGTGTAAATTGTACCAACTGGAATATTCCAATTAGATAGGACTGTTACTTCAGCAGTCTAGCTAGATTTTTCTCCATGGTACATTTTCTCAAATACGGTACATTTCAAACGTACTAAATGCGCTCAGCTGGCGCCACTGTGTCGCTAAATGTACCAAATGTGTGTTTATCAACAAAACGGGAAGCACATAATGTGTGACACTATTCATCTCACTCTCGCGCATTTGTAATTGCAGTTAAGCAAAACACGAAGCGGTTAATCTCAAAATTTCAAATGAAAATTAATAAATATTAATAAATGTTGTGTTCTGCAGTTTTTAAGTGCCATGTCGACGGAAAGCGAGTTCCTGGAGTCCTACGAGGCCATCAAGCGCTCCTACAAGGCAGCCATGCAACAGGTGGAGCTGGCCATCGGTCATGAGGAGTCCGAATCCCAGGAGGCGGCAATTGCCGCCTACGAAGAGGCGCTGCAGATGATCGAGGCGACGTTTGGCATCTCGGTGGGATTGCCGGATGAGATCGATGCCGTGCAGACACAATGGAACGATGCGTGTGCGCTCATCCAGAAACTGAAGAGTGCCAAGACCGAGGTGAGCTATCGCCTTAAAGTCCTCCGCGCCCAGCAGTCGCCCATTGACGATGGCGCCGAGGAGGCAAAGGAGGAGTTGGAGCAAACGGATGGCAAAGCGCACAGCAAGACACGACCACTTCTCGCCGAGAATCCCTCCACTTTCTACGACATAGCCAATCCCAGTGGCAGGCCAAAGACCTACAAGGAGCTGGCCGCAGGATTGCGTCAATTGCTGGCTAGTCATGAGGCGCAGGCGCAGCTCGATGAGCTGTTTCAGGCGCAGGTGAAGCTCTACAGGATTGAGGCGAGCGGCGTGGTCACCACGGTCTCGGGCAGCACCAAAATGTCGCTCATCATGTGCACCGTGGGCGGCAAATGGAAATATCTGAGTGGCATTTACTTCATTCAATGCGATATGCCGCAAACAGAGGGGGAACAAATGATCTGGATCTATCCGCTGATACCGAATGTGTCCAATTGCTATCGCACCGAATACGGCGCCTTCATATTGCCGGACATGGAATCGGAGCAGCCGGGCAATGCCTTTGGCATAATGCTGGTGAAGCCACAGCGTCCGCTTAGCACCACAGCCGGCGAAACGGAGGAGGAGCAAATGGCCGATCTGCAGCAGTTTCTGCTCGATCTGCTCGAGGCGGTGCTGGCGGGCACTGTGGAGGAGCTGCGTTCGCCGCACACACAACGTGCTGCGGCCGCTGCTGCCACACGATCCGAGCAGGTGTCGCAGCACATTGTGTGCGCCGCCGATTTCATAGCGCGCAATCTGGTGAAGGGTGCCGAGAAGACGGGCGGCCTCATGATGCGCACCACACCGTATCTGATCTCCAAAATGACGCCAGCTGCCCCAGATGCCCAAACCCAAGTTCCATCCTCAGTGCAAACTGGCGTTGAGGTCGCACAAAAGGTGACACATGCCGCCGCCGGTGTCACCGGCTGGATTGCTGGCAAAGTGGGCACAGCGGCAGTTGCTGTCGGTGGCTATTTGGCGCCTCATGTCCAGACCCAAGGCTCAAAGCTGCTCCAGCGGGGCTTTGGCTACGACAGCTCACAGGCGGACAGCGCCATGGAGGGCGCCATGACCATTGCGGCGGGCGCCGTTGAGGGCGTCACCACGGTCTTCGATGGGCTCGAGACTTCCGCCAAGATCTTGGGCACCAATCTGAGCGAAAACTCCGTCAAGATCATTGAGCACAAGTGAGTTATCCATTCCACTTTCAAAGCTGATTGTGATACGAAAAATTATGTATAACATATGTAGGTTAAGAATGAAACTAATAATACACAAAATTTCATATTCCGAACAATAATATAAAATATATTTTTAATCTATTAAGTTTATACGCTAAAAATAACACTATTATTTCTTGCTTTTGATTGTTTTTATTAATAAATAATGTTCTTTAAATACTAATCATTATTTTTTAGTTTTATACCTTTTTTGTTTAAGAAAATTGATTATAATTTATTATAATACTTTTTTGAGAGAAAATACTAATCATTTTTAGTTAGAAAATACTAAAAATCTACTAAAATAAAATATTGACTACTGCTCATCAGTTTTTAAAGCTTATTTACTCATTAAAAGAATGTTTAGTATCTTGAATTAATAATCACATATTTATTTAATAATGGCTAATTTACATATCTTTCAGATACGGCGCTTCGGCTGGAAATTTAGCCTGCGGTACTTTTGATACAGTGGGCAATGCTTTTGTCATCAGTCAGAATGTTAACTATATTACACCAAAGGGATTGGCCAAGAAGTTGGTGAAGAAAACGGGCGAGGCGGTTATTACTGATCATAAGCGGGACTTGCGTAAACCAGATTCTCATTACATCAATGCAGGCGCACTTTATCCGGATCTAAGAGCACTCAAAGAGGAATAATTTAAAGACATTAATAATGATATTAGTTGAAAACATTCGATATTATCTCCAAATAATCGTTGATATTTATATGTAATCTCAATTAGACAATACACTTTATAATAATATCGCTTTTATATGCTTTAGTTTAATAAATTCATAAAATGAAATACTGTTTCACCAATTGCTGTTTTTGAATTCAGCGCCAAAGCTCATGAAGCAAACTTGCGATCAGCTGTTTGCCCTCATGTTAACTTAACAGGTTGAGAGAGCGAGCGGTAATGTTAACCACCTGCATGTTAGCTAACAGTTCGTTGGAGTAGCGCAGCCATGTTAACGGCAAAGAGAATGCAAATGTTCATGTTATGCGGCTGTTAGGCAGCCACTTTACAGCTTTCTGCTCAACCGTTTTGTTATTGTAAAATTTGTTGTCGAAGCGTGCGGTCGGTTCGTCGGTTGTGCGGTCTACGATGTTTTAACAAACAAAATATATACAAAAAAAAAGAAGTGTCGATATCGAAATATGTATTGTTGATATACCCAACAAATGAAACAAAACATGTGTCTACGGTAATAAATGTAAGAAAGCAATGTTTTAATTGTAATTTTGGAAAAGTAACGCCAAATTTGGCGCTTTTACATTGCCGGGCAAAAAAACAAACTTGAATTGCGACGACGACAATTTGTTTATTATTATTATTTTTGCCGTGCTCGTTTCGTTATAAAACACATTCACATAAATTATAACACAAAATAATAAAACACACCTGTGCATTGGGCAAAGAAAATTTTTCGTGAATTTAGCGCGCATCGTTCTCGGCTGCTGTGTGTCTATATATTTGTGTGAGAGTGTGTATGAATGTGTGTTTTTGTATGTTTGAGTGCGTGCGTGCGTGCCTTTGGATGACTGCGGATGTGTGCGTGTGCATGCTGTGTGTGAGTGTGTGTGAATCTTTTAGTTGAGCTCGGTGCAATTTTACACACGTCTCGCTGAAATGAAAACGTTGCCCATTTCAAGTGAATAATAATACGAAAAAATACGTATACAACACAATATGTTTGTGCTTCTTAAGTTACATAGCTCTTCGTTCACATCTAATACCAGTTTAGAAAAATAAAACAACAACAAGTTAAGGCAGCAGCAACAGCAACAGCCATAAATGGTCAACAACAACAACAATTCTAATCGCAGAGAGACACAAACACATATACACGGTTAAAACGTGTTTGTTTGTGTTCCACTGATTCCGTTGCTGTTGCTCTTCTGTATGTGTGTGTGTGTGTGTGTGTGCCTGTTGTACACACATTTTCTAATACATCTCATTCTATTTTTTTGTTATACATGCATAGAGCGCGAGCAACAACAATAACAAGCAAACAAATCAAATACAGACTGGAAACGCGTGATCTTAAAATACGTAAATTTTTTTGTTTATAACGCACAACGAAAACGAATTGGACTAAAACTGCAACAACAGTTTGCCGCATCAGCAGCAAAAACAACAACAACAACAAGACCAACAACAACAATTGCTAGGCGATTTTCATATTTGCATGGTGAGTTTGTTTTCGGGCGAAAATATGGCAACCCTTTGCGATCGTTGTCTAATTGGATTTTAGTACTGACAATGATGTTATTTATTGCAAATGTAAATAATATACAAAATAATAGCAACGAGTATTACTATCAATCCAATAAGAGCAACTATTAATAAACCAAAATCGTTTTCTTCTTCACTGCCTTCGGTTGTTGCTCTTTCCCAAAATGGAATTGTAGACATATCAAATTTTCTCAGTTTTCGCATTTTCGCATCTCCCAATAAATTGATAATTGACTATTTGCTGCAACTGTAGCAGCAACAGATCAGCAAAATAAGCACTATCAGTGATAATATGGCCAAGAATAAGCTATCCTCTTGTTCTCCTGGATGTGGAGTCACGTCGTCTGGCGACTCCGTTGATAATTTAGGAGTTATGTACATAGGATCGCTTTAATTTTTTTGTTAGTTATATGATTTACAGCTGACAAACGGCTGTAGCTTGCTTTGTTGTTTTCGCTTTTTCGAATAATCAATTTTCTATTACAAATCATTTTCACTTTGAATGTCAGCGATAATAACCATTTCGTCTCTCGTCTTTCGGGGTAATAACATTTAGGCGCTTAAATGATTATTTTATTTTTATTTTTTGATATCATCATCCACCGTTCGGTGTTCGGGGCCAACAGGTTTTTAGCTAATAAGGTAATGGCAAAATACTGCAGAAAGAAAAAAAAAACGAAAAACGAAAAAAAACGGCTAAATTATAATCGAGAAAGATGAAGCGAAAAAAAAAATCCATCATTGGAAAGTTGATTTGATTGCAATTGCCTGGAATGCAGCTGTGGCAGGGTTGCCGCCTAGTTGTGCGCCAGGGCGACGCTTATTTGATGTTGTTGTTGTTTTTGTTGTTATTTGTACATTGCAAACTCAACTTGTCTAATATTACAAGTCAAATGCTTCATGCTTCATTTGCTTTTTGGTACTGGCAACTTTCGCATTGTCAACACTCAATAACTAAGGGCGTCGATCTGTGGAGAAAGGCAGCGATAGAGAGATATGGGGGATAGGGTTACACCCACAGTGCAAATTAGATATCTATTGCAGTGGTTTTTTAATTTGAATTGTTAATATTTGCATATCTAATTTGAATATGATTAGAACTCCAAAGATAATTTGTACATTTAAATTGCAATATGTACACACTGTTTAGCAAGCTCACATTTGCTGGTATTTTTTTTATAAATTTGATTAAATTAAATTAAGCTTATTTTAAAAAATTTCTTATTTATATTTACATTATTATCAAGATGAATATAAAGTTATGTAATTCGTTTTTAGTTTAGTTCTTAGAACTTCAAAATGTACTTTTAGTTTACGTTGTGTACACACTCTTTAGTAGCCATTAAGGTTAATTCTTAGAACTTCAAATCTAATTTGTACTTTTAGTTTGCAGTGTGTACACACTGTTTAGTAGCCATTACAGCTACTGGACTTTAGTTCTTTCAATTAGTTTTGCTGCCTTTTTCTTTCCACCCACAAACGGCGGCCATAATAAATCGCTCCGACTCTCGACTGCCGTTGACAGCTGACAGTTGGCAACGTTTTATGCTTTTTAACTCTTTGGCAGTTGGCAACGCTGTCTTTGCGACTTTGTGGGGAAGGGTGACAAGGGACCCACCGCATTACACAATTATCCAAAGGCATTTCCCAAAGCAAAAAAAAAAACAGTTGAATTTTTGCACCACACATGAAAATCAATTCACTTTTTTCCCCCTTTTCCCATTTCTCTCACGCGTCTTTCAAACTGTTGCTGTTTCTATCTCTATTTCTTGTTATTTTCTTTAGTCAGAGGCATTTTAGTTTTCCGTTGTCTTTTGTTTTATTTATTGTTGTTGTTGTCGTTGTTGTTGTTGTTGCTTCCCATCTTTATATTTTTGCGCGGCCCGTGCGTCAATTTATGTGGAGGTTTTCCATAGCTACGAGGCGGAAGCCGCTTCTTAATGATACGAAAAATATAATAGTATACTCTACTATAATACACTCTCTCATGTAGTGCAGTGTAGTAGTTGCAACAAAAGGGTGGCAGACCAAGTTATGCAGTTTGCAATTTGCGATTGCGATTGCTACGTGAAATTTGACGTTCCCCCTTACCTCCCTTCCCTCATTTTGCTCTTTTTCTCCTTATTGCAGTTGTTGCAGTTATCTCAGCTCCCCAAAGTGCCGCATGCTCGAAACTTGTTTGCCGCATAATTTCCAAAGTTGCAATTTTCATTTTTTATGGCCATTTTGACTTGAACGTTTGTTGTTTTTTTTTCTTTTTTCTTTCTTTTTCTATTGCTGCTGCTGTGGCCGAAAGTGTTCAGGCCATTCGAGTCGCCTGCTTTTGGCCAACTAGGCGAACTGAGGTAATCAGAATTACATACATGTGTTAGAGTGTGTACACACTGGCTGCAAAGAAACATTTCATTTTCGTTTGGCGTGCTCACAATTTTCCACATTAACAAGAAAGCTGTAAAAGGCGAGTGAGCTAGACTTTAAGATACCTGGGAGATACATTTATCTTGCTGTTAAAGAAGAGAACAAGAGTTATGGTCCAATGGAATTGATTTATGAAATGGAATAATGATAAAAAGAAGTTAATGGAATAATTTAGCTAAAAAGTCTATTAGTTGCCTTAGGTATTTATCTCTGTTTAGGTTCCGTAAGATATCAAGAAGATATCTTTAAGTTATAGTTAAACTATACAACAAAAATTAAGTATACTTAAGAAATTTAATTACATCACTAGAGATATTTTTGGCTATAAATTATTTAAAAAGTCAAATCACCAACTCATCATACCCTTCCTATCCTCCTCATACAGGGTATAAAAAGCATTTTACGGCATTGCAATCCATTTTCCATCCAGCTGCAACTGCAAATGTTGTGTTATAATTGAAAGTGTATCGATTAAATAGCCCGTTATGCTACTCGTATTCCAAAAAGTCAATAATGATATAACAGTATTGCTGTATGATTATGATGAAATCGTGCCGTGTCAGCGTTTTCACTCGATTTGCCGGATATTTTGTTGTTGTTGTTTTATTTTCGGTTTTCTCTACAATCTCAAGTTCAAGTTGAACGCAAATATTTGGCAGATACATTTGTTGTTTAATACCAACAGCATCCCTTGACTTTGAACTAAAATTGTATATATATGAACAATAGTCTATTTTTAAGACAACTGATTCGATTTAATAAATAAACATTTCTACAAGATATGTAATTAAAATAGATAAGTGAGGGATTGAAGTGAAATTTAGTATCATTCGTTAAAACGAATAAAGATATATAGTTTTTGAAAGAAAATTACTGGCATTAATTTACATTTACTGGAGTACTTCGAGTTGGGAATAGTTTTTATATAAGTCGAAGTGTGTGGGAAGTTGTCCAACAAGCGAAAAACAATAATTTTCAAAAGTCTATTTTTTAGACTAAAGTTTCGATTTAATATATAAATATTTCTACACGATATGTAATTAAAATAGATAGGTGAATGAATGAAATTTCGTATTATTCGTATATATTCCAAATACTTTTGTTTTTAAAAGTACTACAAGTAGGAAAAAGGTTTTATACAACTCGAAGTGTGTGGGAAGTTGTTCCACAGGTGAAAAACGATATTTGCTTTGCTTAATTCTAAACAATTTTTGTTTTCTTTTTTTTTGCCAAGTCATAATTCCCATAGAGCACAGTTACGTAATACAGACAATGAAGTGGCAAAAGTACTTTGTATTGTAGTATAGAAGGAAAACCCACCCATGCTGAGCACTTAAAAATGTAAGTAAGTTCCATTCAAGAGCGGCGACGATCATAAAACACTGACTCTTTGCCCAGCTGCGAGTTTCGAGCTGCGGCAATTCGTGTAATGAAAATACCACCCAACATATAGAGTTTACTATGCCATCGCCCATCTCTTTTCCTCACATAGATGAGTTCTCAGGGAACCAGTTGGTGACTTGGACTACTACATTGTTGTTTTTTTTTTTTTGTATACCTGTGTCCAAGTGACACTTGTGCAATTATTGTACAAAATGTTCCTCGACAGGTGGTTCGGACTCGACTTGGCTATTCCTGGTTGTCTCTCTCTCTCTCTCTCTTTTGGCCATGAGACAAGCGGCGTCGTCGTCGGTAGCGTGAAACGAATTGTATTTCTCTTCCTCTCTCTCTCTATCTACAACTCTATGTTATTGTTGTTTCGCTGACTGTCGCCGACATGGTCGCCATAGT
Organism: Drosophila niveifrons; assembly: GCA_035046325.1. Classification (NCBI taxonomy): domain Eukaryota; kingdom Metazoa; phylum Arthropoda; class Insecta; order Diptera; family Drosophilidae; genus Drosophila; species Drosophila niveifrons. The sequence goes on along the minus strand of JAWNOC010000046.1, from coordinate 8,775,594 downwards.
CCCAACAGGTACCAAAACAATGCCGACTATTTAGTGAAATGCTTTTGTTTCGAATGGGCCTCAACTTGTCTGTCTGTCGCTTATTAACTTACCTGTTATTCGAGGCATTTTCATTTTTCACACGCACACGCAGACCACGAAACTCTTTTTCTACAGACAGTGTCTGGAAAATGAAAATGCACTTGTGCCGGAGCTGGGATTAGTTTCGATGCTTCTCCCTCACTTTATATGTATGTATTTTTTGTTTTTGGGTTTTGTCTGAATGAAACACGAACGAACGGAAATGCCACAGGGGGTGATTTCTTTTAACTGGGCCTATATCATATGCGGAGTGACAGAGACACTAGATATCTCCCTCTGTCATTAGGATTATTGCTGCTGTTTGATTTAATGCGCTCACAATTCAGTTCGTCTTGAATCTGGGGGCGCTACCGGCGTCTGCAACAGCATCATCTTATTTATTAGTTCACATTTTTTGGCTGCTGTCCATAATTAAAATGCGGGATCTTATCTGTCTGCTTATCATTAAAGCACGATTAACTCAATGCAATCGCTTGTGGCCTGGGAAATTCGTTTGATTTTCAAATGAAGCTGCATCGTGCTGATTGCTAAACAGCTTTTAATATATATCTTTTTCGTTACCATTAGCGTCTGTCTAATTAATAGTTGTGCGTTTCGTGTTGCAGCCGCGCTTGACTCAAGCGAAATGTTATAAACAAGCTGGAGACATCGCGAGATTAAACAAAATTCCATTGCTACAATGTAATCGAGTAGCTGTCAGGTGATGGCAGAAGCTGTTACTTATTCTATATACAATTAAGTGAGGCTTACAGCTGGTTTGGCAAATGAAAATTGAGCCTGTCAGATTGGATAATGTTACAAAGCTGGAAGAAAGCAATTAGATTTATAATATTTATTTTCAAAATAGAAAAAAGCTGTTTAATTGGGGAATTATTCAGTTTCAGTTGTTGAGCAAAGTGGCAACATTGCATGCGAGAAATGTGGCAACAGCGCTCCCTCTCCACTTTCTTACATAACTAACAACGAACAAAGCTAATCCTGGAGTAGCTTAAATATCATATGCACAACACAATAATGTTACATATCCGGTTGTCTAAGTGCAGAGCAGCATCAGCGTATTTTCCTAAAGGATTTCCCTTTGTGGGGGCTCTAATTGAAAATTGAAAGCATTAGCAATTTGCTTATCAGCCCAGAAACATTTCGCATCCCCAGGCGAAATGCAAAAAACAATTTTTGCCAACTCAGCGCTCAATTGGGGAATAGGAATGAGATTTAGAATATAGTATGTACTCCATCCCCAAGAGCAATTCGTAATTAATTATAAAACACTCATGTACTGTGGTTATGAACATATTCCAGCTGTGTATAAGCCCAAAACACATGAATTGGAGTTTTGTGCACAAAAACAAAAACAAAAAAAAAGTGTTTGACCGATATAAACGAGTATAGATACAAGATACCAGATACAAGATACATTGTGCACTTACAGTTTCAGCTGCTGTAACTGTTAATAACATTAACAGAGCGCTGTTAAGCGAACAACAGCTGTTGGAGTGGTGTTTGTTGTTTGGGATTTGGGGTGTGTCGGCGACTCCCGAAGGATAACGAGTGCAACGAAGTTGTGTTGCAAAAGTCGTCAGCTTGCGACCTATATTAACATGTATACACTTAAATAGTTATATACATGAATACAGATACATATATACAGATATATACAATGATTCGCTTTATGTACAGGTTTCGCTTTTAAATGGGTTAGCAAAAGTTTTTGGGCATGCAAATGGTAAGCCATTGGCATCAGCATCAGCAGCAGCATCCTCCCACACACAAATCGTGTCCTTTACCACAGCCAACTTGACTCCTCCGCTCATCAGTTTTGTTGCCTTCCTGTCGCCAGTTTTGCGTTCAGTGTTTCAAGCCAACTCAATGCGTCAAGTTGTGTGCGTTCGTGTCTCTGTTTTGTGCTGTGCTTTTGCCTCGTAAAGTTATAATATTTAATGCATGAGGCATAGTTATTATTTAGGGCGAATGTGTGCTGTACAATGTGATAAAGGAAGCGACTGTGGCTGTAATGTGCTCCAGATAAAAGTGCTAAATGAAAGCTAAAGCTCACAGAGCGATAAGACAGGTGCTTGTATTTTCCTTGATCGTCTTCGGTTAATGTTCAAAGCAAAGCCTTAAAGCTTAATGTGTGGGCGTAATTATAAATGAATAAAAAATAAAGTGAAGAAAGAAATGCCTAGAAATTGAGTAGAAAAAGTCAGAAAGACTGTTGTTGACTGTTCTTAACTGCGTTGCACAGTCCAGCACATCTTAAATTTATATTTATAGAGACTTATATATAGATAACACCCAGTGCGAGTTTAATTTATTGCCACTTTTGTATAGATCTGCAAGTCTGTGGCATCTTTAAGGCATGCAGCTGTCTGATTTCCGGTTAAATAATTTATTGATATTGTTCTTACATTATGCATATACTTTCAAGCCAAGTCTGTGTCTTATCGTAGTGACTGATGAAAGGCGATACGCCATGCCTTCTTCCAGGGCCCAGCTGGCCCAGTTATGCAAATAGTAGAACTCTGATTGCACCTACAGCTGCGCCTCAATTGAATTGAAGTGCCTGCCTGCAACGGCACATGAGCGTATTATTTGATTAAAGTCAACAGTTGCCAGATAGACGACACACAGTGTTCACACATACTGCTGGAATACACTCACTATCAAAGAGCGCCAACGTTTATCAACAATTATCTGTCATATTTGTTTAGCGGCACAACGCCCTAGAGCGCCCTCCAGGTGCAACAAGCACATTTAGTTTTTTTTTCTTCGTTCTTGTGATTTTGTTTACTTTTTTATAGCAATTAAGTTGCATGTTGACTTTTGCTCCAAGTGTTTGTTTGTCCAGCAAACAATGTTCAGACAATTAGAGCAAATGCTCAAATTGCAGCGCTACGCAACACTGGAAAAATTGCAATTTGGCAACGTTGCTTTTTATTGCGAGTGATAAATCTCAAGATTACTCAGTTATTCGTAATTCTGTTTAATCTTTTTATGTGGTAATTTATTAGAACTAATTTCGAAAGTTTATTAAAGGTATTTCCGTTATTTACATTTTTTGTGCACTGATAAAATTTAGCAACAGTGCGCTTGTGAAATTGGGCAACAACACGTTGCAAATTTGAATTTCACTGTCAGCAATCAGTCATTTATTTTAATACATACTATAATTTTGGTGCTGCTCCAATTAGCTTTCAGTTTTGAGTATTGATAAGCGTTGCTTATTTAATTCTTTATTAGCAATTCGCTTGTGTATTTCATTTTTTTTATTCGATTGTGTCTTATCTATCAAATTGTCATTTGTTTATTTTCAAGCACTTTGGACTTAATTTATGAGCTTCAATTGTGAATTGGGAAATGGGCATTAAATGCAATTTACAATTTACAACTTCCATTTATTGTGATCGATCTGTTTTTTATATTCGTTCTGGTTAACCCCTTCTCATGTGATGCCTAATTACCGCAGTGAATTATTTCCCATTCCAGCTTTATTATTATCATTGTTGAGGCTGCTGCGGCTGCTGCTGGTGTTAGCTGCTGCGAAGGTCAAACAGTGTGGGGTCACATGTCAAAGTCGATTTATAATAAAGCGTATTAAACCAGATCTCTCGCTTCACCATACCATAACCTTCAAGATCTTTCCGCTGCCCCCACAGCTGCCATGTTAATTAACGCATAATTTTCGAGCCTGTCGTACAGTTTTTCAGTTCTCCACCTTTTCTTTTTTTGTTGTTTTTTTTTTGGCTCTTGGCTGTTTTGTATTTTATTTTGATAAATGGGCTCGTATTACTCATGGCTACATTGACCGATCAGTTATTAAAAAAACAGAAAAAAACAAAACCTTTGGTCTCCGATTACCGATTAACGATTACATTGGACTGTAGATTGTTGACATATCTTATGCATAACTAATGTCGAATTCCAGTTTCAGTTAGAAATATCACTAGAGAAATGATATATTGATAAAATTATCTTGAACGAGCTCTTTCTATCAATTTATAATTACTATATCTTACTCGACCGAAGAGCCAATAAAATTAATCGATCCACAGCTTGAAAAGAAACAAATTGGTAAAGCATTTAATTAGCCACAAAATGCATTAATTAATTTAATTTTATTCGTATATATAATAAATTTATATACTGATAATAAAAGTGCAAGGCGAATGCCAAGCAACGACTGCATGGAAAACTCGTAAGCAAAGTAAAGGAAAAAGCAACTACAACAACGGCATTAACAAGCATAGCCGCCGATATTTTGCAACATTTTCTCCTCCTGTGAAAATTTCACTTTTATTTCTATGAAGCCAGTTTAAGCTGAACACGAAAGCCACAGTCAAGAGCCAAGAGCTTACAACTTACAACTTACAGCCAACAGCAGAGGCAGCGGCAACAGTAATAAATAAAATAAATGGCAGTTGAATTGTTTGCCATGTGGTGGATGCGCTTTTGGAAAATGCAAGACAAACCTCATGATGGGGGCTGCCATGATGGACCCCAGGCATCCCAGAGTATCATCAAGCATTTCGATGGAGAGAGACCCCACACTAATTGAAAGACTGTGCGTGTTTTCTTCGATATTGCTTTGGATGCTGGGGATGCACAGGGAATGCGTGGGTTGTGCTTCTGACTGTAAAGTGGAGCAGCTAAGAGATCACATTGATTTACTACCACCAAAAGTGGGTTAAGGTTTCAAAGAAGTCCATAAAATCCAAGCTATAAAATTGAAAATAATTGACACAGGCTAAAGTCTAACATAGAAAAGACGCTTTTAGAATACATTTGTCGATTTCTCTTGCATAACATTTTCATTGCTATGTTATCGAAATTTGGCAACTGCGCATGGCAAGTGATCGATTAGACTGATAAACTTGAGCCTTCTTTAATTAAACCACAAGTTTATATCAAAATAAGTGTTCATTTAAATACAAGTCGTCAATTAAACCGTTGTTAAATTGTGTGTTGATTTCAATGCAGTTAAATTGCATAACATTTTTATATTCATGTTATCGAAATTTGGCAACTGCGCACAGCAAGTGATCGATTACAATGAAAACGATGGAGCGTAAAATTGTTGAGCGTTGCCATAAAGCTATAATAAAAGTGCATTAAAATAATGTTTTCTCTTCTTAACGATATTTTTCATGCTTAGCCTTGCCATATGTTTATTTCCGTTGCAAGCTGTGGCAATAGTACTTTAGTTAGTTAACTGTTAACTAGTTAACTTTCGGGATAAATTGCCAGTGGAATTTAACTACTAGTTTAAGTGCTGCCGCCTGGCCATTAAAGTGTGACAGTAAATACTTAACTTCTAGTTCAACTGCCTGTTAAATATTGATCAAAATTTACAGCTTTCATTAATATGAAATGACGCGCTGTCAGTTAGCCAACAAGTCAACGTCAAAGTGAGTGTTAGTCTCTCTCTCTCTTTCTTGCTCTCTTAGCATATGCACATGACAAAACGAGGCTTAAAATAACTTTTTCCTTTCGACATATCAACGTGTCTATGCTCTTAACATGTGTGTGTGTAAGTGTGTGTGTGCACTTTGGAAAATGCAATTCCGTAAATGTCTTAGGGCATTTGGCACAAAGAAACCTGACAACCCTAAGCCAATGCCACAATCTCTCACACGTCAAACACCTCGAGGCTGGAGTATGGAGTATGCAAAAAACATTTCCTTCCTGGAACACACACACACCTCAACACACACACACATACGCAAAACGCAAAGGGCAACGCTTTGGAAAATTTAAATGAAAATCGTGTTGAAGCGGAAAATGCACTCAGTGTGTGTGTGAGTGAGGCAGAGAGCGGGTAGAGTCAGGGAGTCTAATAAAATGCGCATTATTGTGAATTCGCTATGCCCAAGAGTGTTGGCAGCATGCTTTTAACTTGCCACAAGAGCGAGAGAGAAGAGAGGGAGACAGAAAAATAGAGGAGAGTTACTATCTACTACTTTTAAGTTGGTTTGGGTGTCTGCTCTGCTCTGCGGGCAATGCAATTATGTGCGAGTTTGCGGCCTTCACCTCGCTGTTGCTGTTGCAGTTGCAGTTGTTGCGATGATCGAGGCCAGTGTTGCAAAGCGCTGCACAGATCGCTGCCGAGGAGTGACGACAGATGGCCGGGCTTTTGTGCTGACTGTTGTGGAATTTGCGCAATTTGTGTAGTGACTTATGCGCATGCCCCGCTACAACAACAACAGCAACAGCAGTGGCATGCAACAACAACATGCAACAAGTTTTGTGCCTCCACACAACACTCGCGACTCGCTTACAAAGTAAACAAAAGTCTCTACAGACCTCGCTCTCCATTCTCTCTCTCTCTCTGTCTCTCTGTCGCTCTCCTTCTCTGCGGCATTAAAAAGCCGGTTGTTTGTTATTAGTTGGGTTCGCGTTCGTCACTCCCCCTCTTCCGTTGGATCGTTGCCTTGTTGACCATATGCGTGTCTCCATCTTTCTCCTCTCTCCCGCTCTTTGCTTGCATCTTCTAGTCATGTTAGCGTTTGCGTTTGTTGGCCTCTCTTGGCTCTGCAGCAAAAGTTCACTGCACCGCTGTCGTCGTGCATCTGTGGTCACTCAGTCTCCAGATTGTCCATCCGTCCGTCCGTCTGTCGGTTTGTCCGTCGATCACAATCAGTTTACGCTTTGCACACCAAATTGAATGAGCAGCCATTGATCAGCTCAAGTCAACTCTCAACACAACACTGCAATAGACAGACACTTCCTCACCTCACCTCCGTTTTCAGTCATGTCATTTAATAATGTCGGCTGATCTCAGCATGTTTTTTTTTGTGCTTTTCGTGTGTTGTTCAACACTGGCGCGGTTCGTTACACTCTCGAGCACAAACACGTCAACAGCTGCGAGCCCTTTTTTTCTGCCAGCTAATAGCCAATTTCCGCACAACACCATCATCTGCTATTTATACGCCACGCAAGAATCAACTTTAGAATCGTCTTTATCAGTTTCACCAGAGCTTTGATAAATACTACGAGTATAGTTATGCCGGAACTTGACATTGTTGGTCATCACGCGATAAGTTAACTAGATTGCCGACTTGGTCAGCAAGTGATAAGATATTTTTCTTTTGCGTTAATACTGCAATTGAACAATGAATTGCATTGTCTTTCATAAAGTGTGTTGGAGACACTAGAGTAAAGCGATTGTAAATCAATTTAAGTTTGTTGTGAATGAAAGTTCTTGAATAGAAGTTTATAGTTAAAGTGTGCATACTTAAAAGTCGAGGTTAAATGAAGAGCTCTCTTGAAACATACTAGATTAAATAATAAATTTGAAGAGCGATTGAAGAACAAACTTATAGATAACCAACATCTTATAAACAGTTCTTTTTGCATGCTTGCAAAGAAAGCAAAATTTGGACAAAATCTAGATAAGATCTTTCTGAATACTTTACTGATTTATGAGTTAGTTTGCGGCACATTTTTTGGGACTGAGTGTTACTCATTGGGGCGACTTCATAAATAATAATAATTCATAAAAAAACCTAATCAGAGACCAAGAAGCAAACACTAATTGCAAAGCGCAATAAAAAACACCAAAAATTGAAAAAAATAAAAATTTCAAGCAACTGTTGCACTTGACAATCAATGGGATTTGTCGTTGTGGTTGTTGTTGTCATTACTGTTGTTCTTTTTTTTTGTCGGCTTTTTAGCAGTACTCTTCGTTTGTCATAAATTTGTCAGACTATGCGATAGTTTATTTGGTTTTCGACGAGTCTCTTGTTTATTTTACTTTCAAGTTGTGCCACAATGTTCAGCCTCGTCTCTCGTTTTGCTTTTGTTTGCTTAAGCATAATTAGTAATATTGTCACGCAGTTTTTCCGATTCCATTATTTAAGCTTTGTTTGGATATGCGGCTAAAGCCCCGCCTGATATTGTCAACTCTTTGATTAAGTTTTCATTTAAACAGACAGACGGTTGAACGAACAATCGACTCGAGTTGAACATTCTAAAAACAGTATTCTTTTGGCCAGAAATATTTCTGGTGAAATGTTCGTTCGTGTGTTGTTTGGCTTTATGTACTTTTGATGAATGAAGAAAGTGGCCGAAACGTCGAGGCATGACCATTCTTATATGCCCAAAATGCCATAAAGAACCCTGATTCCACACACTTTACTTCACTCCCCTCGTTTCCATTTCCATTTAGCTATCTTTGAGGCTTTCGAGTTTGAAGATTGAAGGTCTAGGCCTGGGCCACTGGGCCTCTCTACTTTGCTTTAACACTCTGCTACGTGTCATTGAACAATTTAACTGGGTTAGTATTAGAAAGTTGTGACAATGCTTAAGTGTGTGTGTTTGGTGTGTGCTAGAGTGTGTGCTTTTTGGCAATTACTGTGATTTGCTGTTATGGAAAGTGTTCTGTGTCGATTGGTAAACAACTCTGCTAGCAAACTCTTGTACTATTACAGTTATTTACGACTTACACGTCCTCCATGGTCACTAAATGTGAGATCATAAAACTTGTGTTATAACTTTTATTTGCAGCCCATATCTGAAGTCGATTGATTTTATGAGTTTTGTTCAAGGATTTGTTTGTTAAATGGGGCAAGATTTCTCACATTTTTTCTGCATTTGCTATTTTACTTTTCTTTCTTTGAATTTCTCTGTCTTTTTGCTACCTACTTTGAGTCTGTTTAATCTGCTGCCAAGTCTCAGCTTCATGTTTATTCTATTCTATTCTATCCGATTCCTCCTCAGTTTAAATCTATCTCTATCTCTGCTATATCTATATCTTTATCTTCCCTAATCTGTCGTCGTCTTTTTGTTGACTTCGTAGGTGGCTTTCGCTTTGCAAATTGTCATTCATTTGCATGGCTCGTTGATGTTTATGGGCAATTATACAAATGATCCAATGACTGCTCTTCAAACGGGCCCTTTTCGACTTGATTTTTGCCATCGTTTGATGTGTTCTGCATTAAAAAAAAAAACCATAAGCAAACTAGCGAACAGCAAAGACAATTATCATCAGTCTCTCGCCAATTTTTATTTTGTTAATCACTTTGCTTTGCGTTAAAGTGTATTTTTGGTGTCTTAATTGCAAAGTTATTAGCATTTATTGCCAAGACGGGCAATTGAAATAAATTGCACAACAAAAAAGGGGAACCGGCTTTCCAGATAAACTCACCCCTCCCCCCACTAAAACGTAATTGAGACACAAATTGTGGGCTAGAAAAGCGACGAGCAGCAGTGCAAAAGATTCAAAGTGATCCGGATCCGCGATACTCGTCTCGACTTTGGCGCCAGGCGACCAATAAAATGTTTATTTTTGCACACCTAAATGACGACGACCAAGTTTTGTTTTTTCTTTCTTTCTTTTTAATTGAAACAGCAAATTTGTGAGGCCGTAAATGCAAAAAAAACGGAAAAAAGGCGACAAATTAAAAAGCATAATATGTTGATCAAGCAATACTCTATAAAAGAGATCAGAGTTTGAATTATAGATACTATATCTTTACTTTAAGAAGACTATGTTAGATTATTCAAATTTCTTCTTAGCCAATTTCGTAATGATAAGCAAATGACGACGACCAAGTTTTGTTTTTTCTTTCTTATTAATTGAAACAGCAAATGTGCGAGGCTGTACAATTAAATGGCATAATATGATGATCAAGCGATACTCTATAAAAGAAAACACGAGTTTAAATTATAGATGCGAAATCTTTACTTTATAAAGTCTATGATAGATTATTCAAATTTCTGCTTAGCTAATTTCATAATACCCTCAAGTAGGGAATACAAAAATATATCTTTCTTTTTGTTTTGCTGGAGCCACAAAACTGTGCAGATTTGTCAAGAATTTGACCAGCGGGCAAAGTGATGAATCTTCTTCGTCTTCGTAGAAGACAATGCCACAGAATGTGGCTCATCAATTTTAATTGTTGCGCGAACCAAAAGAACGTTTTCAATCATTATTAATTTGAGTATGTGTGTTCTCTCTGTTTGTTTATCACACTTCTGCCTGCATATTTTTTATTCTTTTCTAAGTTAAATTTTTATCTACTTTTGTTGTTGTAATTTGTGAGTGTCTGTTTTTTTTTTATATTTTTTGTTGAGCTGTCAAATCGAAATAGAAAATAAAAACAAAATGGCAAAAAAAATTTGTGACTATTTTTAATGCTGCGTGCTTCTTGCTGCCTGGCTGAGGCTAAGGAATTTCATTTGGCTAAGCAAAAAAAAAAAAAATAGAAGATTCATACATCGACTGCACTATGCGGGTTCTAAACACTGAGCGGTGGTGTCTCTTCTGCTTAAGGGGGGAGGGGTGTGTGTGTGTTGAGGGTCTGGTAATGGGGTTGGCTGTTGGGTCACATTTTGCCTGTCACTTCAAGTTTGCAAATAGATTCGTCATAAGCAAAATTGCATACCATTCAAAAATAATGTTTTCATATTTGAAAATACACATCTTTAACATATTTGCTATGATTTCATTTGACAAGCACAACAAACTTTTAAATAGTGCTTAAAATTGTATAACACATAAATGAATTTCGATTGCATTATAAATGCATTTCAATTTTTATAGAAATGTGACCCAGTTTAGAAGAAGTTCGGTTTTTATTACTTTTCTTGATCGGTTTTTATTATACTTCAGTAAAAGAATATTGAACATTTTTAATGTTTATTCGCTTGTAACTATTCTTTATGTTTGTTTATTGTTCAACTCCGTTTCTAATCTATATTTTATGGTTTCTTTACAGGCCTAGCATTACCTACCTATTAAAGCCTTTTTATGGTAAGTGTATTGTGTGCAAAGTGCATTCAAGTGTTTAGTTAAATGAATATTGATATTATCGCTGACGAACGTTTGGCAATTTCTCTCGATTCGAAAAGACCACACCCAATAATTTCTTTCGGCATTGACTTGAATTTATGATTATTATGGTAAAGTGCATTGAATATCAAGTGATTTATTTATGACTGCAAAGAAAGTTGCAATTACGTGAAAGGTATTTTATAGAAATTATAAAGAAAAGCGGATTTCTTTAATACAATATTCCACCGAAATACTTAGCATAGAGAACTTGACTACATTTTCTTGTGAGGATCGACTTCTTTGTGGAAATTGTTGGCTATAAATCAACACTTCGACTGGCGGCTTTTTAATGCGCTCCAGTTCTTCTCGCATCTGACCAACTTTTTATGGCCTAGCGCCAGTTCAAAGTGCACGTAACGTGCGTAAAATTCAGAAATAAAAAAATGAGAAAAATTTATAATTTATGGCGACTCAAATCAAATGTGAAATAGAGCATACAATTTAAATTAGTTGAAATGAAAATTCGATACAACATAATTAGCGAGCTGGCCAAATGCACATGGATGAACGGATGCTGAGGGAGAAGCGAGGTGGCGAGGGGGGAAAACCCAAAGAAAAATAAGCTTTTCCGTTGATGTGCCACTCAATAGTTTATGGCCGCAGGGACCCAGTTACTTATTGGACAGACAGTTCGACAGTCTGTCGTTGCTTGCCAAACAAAACAAACTAAAAATGGAGCATATAAAAATTCAACCAAAAAAAGAACAACAATTTTTCGGCAAGAAGAATTTAACAAAAAAAAGAAGAAAACGCGACGCGTTCCAACTGCAATGAAAATTGAGTTATACACCAGATATACATATATATCGCTTCATATATATATATTTATATATATATGGTATAGAAGCGAACAACGCTAAAAATGCGCCACAAAAATAGAGCAAGGCATGTAGAAATGAAAGAAATTAGATGAAAATAGGCGCTATATAAATATATATGCATACACACACATACAAAATATATACACTGTAGCATCGGGAGATATTTGTGCTAAATCGGTGTGTGTGTGTATATGTCTGAGGGTTCCATCCTCTGTGGCTCTCGCCTTGGCAGACAGGAATGCTCTGGGAAATGGGCAAAAGAAAAAAGCGTACAAAACGAAGCTGAAAATTGGGAAATGCGCATTTTTATTTTACTCTATCTTGTTCTTGTTTAGTGTTTTTCGTTTTTTATTTAATTATTTCTTTGGTTTTCGGGAAGATTGGGAAAATAGAATTTATGGATTGGAATTTTTTTTCGCCGGCTTCTCTCAAATTGGCGCCAATGAAAATTATCAGGCGAGAATATCTGGCGAGCTGTTGGATATATCTGCTTAAAGGTCTTTCTTCTTTATTTTTATGGTTGTCATCAAAGTCACACAAAGTCTTATCAGCATGATGTCAATTTTGTCAGGGAAAACTGTCGTCAGAGAATCACCTTAGACGAGGCTATAAAACGCACAGCATGTTCATTTTTATATAGACACTTATTAAAGCCGTTAACTGAGAGCCTCTCTATATCTATGACTTTCTATAGATTTACGAGTGAAGCATTTAAATTGTGTTGAAATTATGCATAAAGGCAAAACTTTACTTTATGATTGAGATCATTATGATATGCATAATATAAACATACAAAATATGTTTTTTTTTTTTACTTTTTAAGACACGTGTCTCGAAAGTCAACTTGTTGCCCCAAAACGCCCAAACAATGAGCAACAAGTCTGAAATTCAGAAATGTGTTTAATAAGCGCCGCTCATTTTTTTTGATGGACAGCTTGAATGGGCCCTCAAAGCATACACAAACACACACACACAAACACAGACACACACTCAGCTACACACACTTTATAATTTGTTATGGGGCAAAAGTTTGTGAAATTCGTGAGTGTATTTGTTATGCCAGTATGAATAGCGTTCATCAACTTGTTAATATTGTCGTTTTCTGCTTTTACCCCCAACAAAAAAAAACTTTACTCAATTTTCTGGTTGTTGTTGTTGTTGTTGGGCCTTTTGTCCCCAAGGCATTATATGGGATTATCCATCACCGTAAAAAGCACAAAAATATCAAGAATTTTTGGCGCACAAACTGAATTAATTATGTGTTTTGGATTGTGGAGTATGCTGTATCTATAGAGTAAGCCACTACTTTTAAAGCTTAACAATATACCCCATCAGCTGAGGTTTGTACAGGGTATAAGTTTTAAAGTAAGCGGAAAGCGTAAACAAACTGACTTCTTTTGGAATGTAATTTCCTAGAATATGTCATAGGCTCTCTCTCTCTCTCTTGTCTTTACCCTTTTTCCCTTGGGTTGTTGTTAAACATGCAACGGAAGAGCTTGTCACACACAATACAATACAAAGTAGGTATTCTTTTGTGGGGTTTGGGGTAAACGCTAATTGGTAAACGACTACTGAATGACATCATGGGAAAGAAATGTTCTTCTAAAGAAATGTTTTTTTAAAGTAAAGTTCTTTAAGGTGTGGATTATGCGAAATGAATGTATTAAAAATGCATGTTGATGGAATGGAATGGAATGGTATTTCATGGCCAAAAATGATTGGCAATAGCAGGCCAAAAGGGCAAAGAGCAAATGTTGCTTGGCAATGAGAACTGAACTGCGGCAAATTGTCAAAGTCGATGGCGGCATGACGAAGTTGTAGGATAATCACGACGATGATGAAGTCAATGATGATGACGACCACAAAATGTTGTGTACATGACTTTGCCTCTGGGGCATTCTTCACAGTACCAAACACTCCATGCCACTTGACAAACAGTAGCGAAAAATTGTGTTCAACTTCATTTGTGTGTTTACCTTTTTCGTCTTCATCATCGTCTTTTGCTTTTGCTTTGGCCGCTTCTTCTACTTATTATCATCATTATTATGATTATTATTTTCTAGTTGTTGTAAACATTAAACATTTTCTCATGTAAATTCCCACGCATATATTTCTTCACTTGTAATAAAAATAATAATGATTTTTTTTTCTTTCTCTGCGGTTTTCTGTACTCGCTTGGGTCTGGTCAAAGAGAGAGAGAGAGAGAGAGAGAGAGAGAGAGAGAGATACTTAGTTAGGTAGATAGGGCTAGGAAACGTGAAAACCAGTAGCCCTTCCATTTTCATTTCCATTTCCATCTAGGCCTAATGATATTTCCCCAACTTGCAGTTCACAGAGGTTAGCCGAGATTGTCCAGAAAGTGAGGAAGAGAGAGGAGAGTGAGGTAAGGAAGGTGATTTGATGTGTTGATAGCTTGAAGTACCAGCTGTGCATAGTTTTTTCTCATTTTTTTTATTTGGAAATGGTTTTTGAATGAACACCAACAAAGATGTACAAGTTGTTGTCTCCTTTTTTTTTATTCTTTATAACGTATACGTGTTTTTTATGATCTCTTTGCATTTTACGTGGGCTTGGACATAAGTGTTGAGTGATGCCATTCGACTGATAAGAACGAAAGTATGAATGACATTTATTTCCCTCTCTCTCTCGGTGTTTTTTTCTGACTAACTTTAAAGCCTTAAACTGGTCGCTTAAGGCACCAAAGTTCAGTAATCGGGTCATGTTAAACCACACTGCACCAAGCTTATTGCTCACTTCTGCCTGTCTCTTTTTTTTGTTTTTATTATTATTATTTTTTATTTCTGCTTAACTTGGCCAAATAAAAATTTATATGCAAGTTGACAAGACAAGGTTTCAACTCTGCAGATTTCATTGCTGGTTGTTGTTGCTGTTGCTGGTTGTTGTTGTTGTGCTTCGACTTTGGGCTGTGGTTTTAGGCAAAGCGTTTATCTCGTCACCTTATGCACAGGTATATATATAATGACCGCAGAAGCTTAAATTGCTTAAATATCAGAGAGGTGTGTGTGTGTCGAAATTGACGATGCTGTTTATTTTTTTTGGGGTCTTAAAGCCAAAGCCAAAGAATTCGAGGAATTGAACAATAAGTCGTTTAACATAAGTTAAGATTAGTGCAAGAGAGTGGAATGCATTTTCAAAAATGTATTTTAAATTTAAATCCTACTATTTACTCGATTTACTTTGTACTGACCTCATTTTAACATAATTTGAATACAATATCGAAGGAAACCGCAAACATTTAACAGAAATACGCCTATCCATATGCAACTTGCTTGAAAATAATCAAAAAACTATATTCTCGTGTCTGAAATTCAAGCACAGAGAGAAAACGAGACCAACTCAAACATTTGGCAATGGGAGCACAGATACAAACACACACACATACACATGCATATGTAAGCAACACTTTAATATTCATAAATTCGCATGAATGATTCGTTTGAATGAATGAACTGAATAATGCGCATGATTGCGCATACGAATGCATTTCGGGGGAACCCAAAAACACACAACAAAAACAAAAATAAAAGAGAACTTACCACTCAGAATAGCAGTTCTCGATTGTTTTGGCCCTGTGTGGCAGCCAGTGAGACGTGCCCCAAAACTGAAACCAACAAAAAATATATATATATTTATGTATATATAGTGTTACGACTGAGATTATAATGTAAAAGGTTTCCTCATTTTGCGCCCGATTATCATGTTAATTTGAATGCTTTTTTTTTTTTTTGCATAATTTTCAACGTCTTCGTTTTGTATTTAGTTTTTTTTTTTTGTTCTTTTGGTTTCTGTTTTTGGCAAAAGTTTGTTGTTGCTTTGTGGTCGCTTTTAACTTTTGCCTCGTCGACTTTTTGGCGTTTCAATTAAATTATACAAAAAACAATTTGCTAATTTTTATATCTTGTGCATATTGTGTATCTGCAAAACGAGATGTTTGCTCATCATTATGTTGTTGTCGTTCTTGATTATCTTGTTCGTTTTCTTTTGTTTTTGTTTTTGTTTAAGGTGGGCGTTATTCGTTCTTTTAACTTTACTTGGCCGGCTCTTAATGGCAGTTTATTTACTGTGTGAGCAATTTTTGTTTTCTATGACACATCAAATAAAAGACGTCAGAGCTAAGCAAATATTTGATTTTGAGTAATGACTTTGACTTATGCAATTATTAGTTTTATTATTATTTCGATTATACTGTAGTTGTAGTATATTCTTATTATTTAAAGTTCTATGTCCATTGTTTTTATATATATAATTTGGGTTTTAATATTATTTCGGTTAAATATAGTTATAGTATTTTTTATGCAGTATTGTGTTCCTTTCTTAATTTTTTTACGGTTTTATTTGTTGCCCCTTAAATTTAGTTTCTTTTGTATTTTTGCAGTATTATTTGTGTCCCTCAAAATGTAGTGTTCTTGGTATTTTTTGCGGTAGTATTTTAAAATTCGTAGTGTAACCTATAATTTAGTTTCAGTATTTTAATAGTATTATTTTTATATTATTTGCCTTTTTTATGACCTAATCTAGATTTTTATACTATTTTGATTGATTGATAGAATACCAGTATTTCATGCAGTATTATTTGTATCCCTTAAAATTTATTTTTTTGCGGTATTATTTGCTTCCCTTAAAATTTAGTTTTCTTAGTATTTTTTCTGGTAGTATTTTAAAATGTAGTTTAAGTATTTTTGCAGTATTTTTTACATTCTTTCATTTTTTGTTTTTTTTTTTAATATCTTATCTAGGTTTTTATACTTTTTCGATTGAATAATTTGTAGTATTTCGTGCGGTATTATTTGTGTCTCTTAAAATTTAGTACCTTAAACTTAGTAGTTTTTGGTGTATATTTTCGCAGTATTATTTTCATATTCTTTGTCTCCCTTACAATTTAGTTTTCCCTAATTCGTCCCAACATCGTATAATATATAGGTTGATAGGTATTCTTGCAGCTTGATAAGAATCTTGCTTTCCATTGTGTCTGGCTGTCTTAACTGTTGTTACCTTTTTGGTGAATTAAATTGTTAACATTTAAGTTTGTTGGACTTGAGGCACAATCGTTGAGAACAGCAGATGCAGCGTTTGCTTATAACCCAAATCTGTCCATCAAATGCTGTAGAAAAAACAAAACTCTCATTTCTGACAGTCTGACATTCCCTTTGGCTACCGATACGATCGCAGATCGTATATGTGCGTTGCCTTATATGTATATATTTGTATAGGTTTGCATGGAGATGGTTAATCCACCATAACTTGTACATAATTTGCCTGTCAAGTGAGTCACAGACGACAATCAGAAGGAGTTGCCAGTTGCCCGTCTCTAGAGTTGAGTGGAGGTTAATTTTTTGTAAAGGATGTGCTGATTAAAATTTACGCACAAGGTCATTGGCGATCTCTCGACATTAAAATTAATGCAGGGCATAAATATTGTGCAGCCAGCGAGTTGTGAATATGGGAAGTGGTTTTTTTACCCGTTCACATTTTCAGGCTTAATCAGCAACTGGTCCATCCATGAACTTGGCTGCTGAGGTTCATGGCAATTGCGTTGCGTTTTGTGTGTTGCAGCTGCAAGCAGCGCGAACGCTTAGAAAAGCGTTCAACACACACAAACGACACATTTCTGTCATCATCAATAATGCCGACATGGAGTCGGCAAGAGTTCGATAGAGGGAGACTGTGTGTGTGTGTGTGATAGAGATAGACTTTGAGTGTGGTTTGCCTGAGCCTCTGCTCGGCTGCCTTTTTACCTTTAGCTGCAAGCAAATTGGCACAATTTCTCCAAGCCGCA
This sequence comes from Drosophila niveifrons, assembly GCA_035046325.1. NCBI lineage: Eukaryota > Metazoa > Arthropoda > Insecta > Diptera > Drosophilidae > Drosophila > Drosophila niveifrons. The sequence goes on along the minus strand of JAWNOC010000046.1, from coordinate 8,758,067 downwards.
AGACGCGTGTTATGTTGCACATACAACGCCATTTGGCCATATGGCCAAACAACTGTTGCAGCAGCAACATCGACACAGGCAACAGCTGACATTTTGCGGCTGGAAACCATTCAACGTTCAACGTTCAACGCTCAACGTCCGACATTCAACGTTCAACATTCAACTCTCTTTCGCAGATTTCTTACAATATTTAACATAAATTGCAGACACCACAGCACAGCTGCTGCTCTTGCTGCAAAGCCAACGTTCTGTTTGAGCTTCACTTTGTTTATGGGGCATAGCGAATCGATCATAGCGTATGCCACACATTTGAAGCTGCCACCTTTGGGGTCGCTTTACAAGCGTGAGCAATTGCAAAGAATGTGCTCTGCGGTAGCATAATCAATTCTCAATGTGTCTCTCTAGCTTATCATTCCGAGCCAATCTTTTATTAAACTGAATTTAGCTGGCAATCAATCATTAAAGGTAACAACTTGGCTAGTGCATATATTTGTCTATATATCAAGCTATTCTTCTACTTTCATAAGTGTGATTTATTTTACTATCTATTTATAGAACAGACTGTCTACTTTCATAAGTGTGATTTTGCTATCTATATATAGAACAGACTATCTATATTTATGTTATTGACATATCTTTCTTTAGCATATCTATGTTTCGTTGATAGATTTTTTCTTTGCTTTCTTTTCCGCTGTTTGGCAGGCGGGCGTTGCATGATCTTTAATCAAACAGTTAGCGGCGGCGCCGCTGACGCAGATTGGGGCAATTGCAACCTTGATAGGCGTCGCTCGTTTCCTCTCTCTGTTCCCCCTCTCTCTCCCTATCTCTGTCTCCCTCTGTGTTCCCCTCTCCATTTAGCAATGTGCATTCGAAGTGGGTTTTCGAATTGGAGCGCGTGCTGCGTTTCTAATGCAGCTGTGTCAAGGCGCTAACAAATTTATGTGGCCCAATGTGTGAGTGTGTGCAATATACATACAAATATATATCCATCTCTCTCGCTCACTGCATGCTACTGTCTTGCGGCTTTAATTAACGGTCAACGGAAACTTATGCGCTTTTGTGTGCCACTTCGTCTTCGTCTTCGTCTTTGTCTTCTTCCTCCGACGTCCTCTTGAGTTGCGGCTGCTGCTGCTGCTGCTTCTTTTTTACTTGGTGTCTTCGTGTGGCCCCAACTGTTTTTCATGTTGTCTTAGGTTACCGAAAGCGTCGGTTCCGCTTTCGCATATTGCGCTTTTGCAGCTTTCTTGTTTACCCATACCCTGTACTTAATGGCCACAAGGTGTGTGATGAATTCTAAGCCTTGCAAATTATATTGAAGTGCGTTAAATTTATGTAAGTTTTATATGATTTTTACTCACTTTTAAACTTCATTCCAGTTAAGTCCGCAAACTTTTTCTAGGGTATCTCTAGTGTTGTATTGCTTGCTGTTTAATTGACATTTGCCGTTAGGGCAAAAAGGCGCCTTTTATGTTGTGGTTGAGCTATATCGATACGACTTCTCTGCACTCCTCTGTCAACCTCTCTTTCTATCTCTCTTTCGCTCCTGTTGTTTGCATGCTGGAATCTGGCTGGCATATGTCAATGTGCTTAATGCCTGACTGACGCTTCAACTACAACAGTGAAAGAAAGAGAGAGAGAGAGGGAGAGCACTTTAAACTTGCGTGTGCAGAACAAGAACAAACGATCGCTGTCAACTTTTGTAAACTTCCGGTTAGAGTCGCTCGTTTGGTTTAAGCCATTAATGGATTTTTATGTTTGCCCATCGCTCCAAAAACAAAAAAAAACAGTATAAAAGAGCATACACAGCAACTGGCAAAAATAGGGTTGCCCAGAAAGAAAGGCTTGCAGATACCCTGCGAATTAAAGCAAAGTAAACAAATCTTTAATTTTTTAAGCGATTGCTTTGAAATTTTTAGAATATCAAAAAGGAAACTTGTAATTATTAGTTTCGAAATTTTTAGATGATAAAATAGGAAACTTTTTGTAAATGTTGAAATTTATAGATAATTTTATATAATAATTAACATGAAATAGGAAACTTTTTGTAATTGTTGAAATTTTCAGATTATATTTTAACATGTTTATTATAAATTCCATTTAAAATAACCGACAATAAAACATGATTTTGCGTTGGTTTATTTATTTACATTTACATTTTGCAAATCAATACGTATTTGATTAAACTTTTATGGTTATAGGGTATTCTCTTTAAAAAAGGGTTTCATACGACGAAGCTTGTAGTTTTGAGTTGGGATTTTCGGTGTATGCGTAATTCTAGGAATTCATTCTTTGTGTTTACAATCGCTGGAGGCCAGTTGGCACTGTTGACTTTAGCTTACGACAACGACAGCGAAGACGACGATGAATGAGCTAACGGCGCTTTCAATTAATCAACCTTTGCCTTTGAGAATTTTCATTTTCATATGATAAGCGAACGATAGGCGATGGCGTCTCTCGGTCACGTTTCAAAATTTTTTACATCGCATCGATCTGCGTTTCGGTCTGTCAATTAAATTTGACAATTTGTGCGCGAAACCCCAAAGCGGAAAGTCGTTTATCATTTGGCGAAATCATTGTCACATGTTGTGTGCTGTGAAAACGAGCAAAATGTGCATGAGATATTTACAACAAGATGTTTTTGCAGATGAGCATTACACAAAAGAAAACCATTCAGTTGTGCCTCGGCCTCTATCATTGCCTCTCTCTCTCTATTTGTCTTTCTCTTTCTTTTTTTAACTTTCGGGTCTACTCATCTACATTTCCATTTCCAGCTTTAACTTGGCCGTTGTACAATCACTTTCGGCAAACTTTTAGGTTCAATGTACGCCTCTCTTTCATAGTTAAGTTCGTGCGGACGCCGAGCTGTGATAATGATAATGATGATGACGATGACGATAATGTGTATAAGACAACACAAAATATGATGAAAATCGACAATAAACTATAAACTACAAGCAACAAGCGACATTTTGGCCACAATGTTGCAGCATTGTCCACCCAAAAAAAGACCATCAACAATATTTCGTTGACTATTTGAATTTTGATTGGGTGTGGCAACAGTGTGCCATTAACAGCTGATCAACCATGAATATAAATTAAGTGCTAGGGACAACTTTGATACTTAAGATGTGGTTAGTGTTGTGTTTTCCTGGCTTTTCTCTCTTTCAAGTTGTAATAATTTACCACAGAATATTAAAGTTTTTAATAGAGTAGATTTCCTTTACTTAATAGATGAATGTCCATTACTCTTAGTGCCATCCTCCCTAATATATATTTGTAATTTATTTCTGGTTTCCATTAAAATTCCATTTAGTTGCATTTGTCCAAAAAAATAAAGAAGTGATTTGTGTTCCCCGAGATTTATGTTTTCGACGCCTTCTATTCGCCAAAAGTTTGGCGTGTTTCTGCGGCCCTGGCACTAATACTATATATGTACAGACATATACATGCATTGTTATTGTTTTTATTGTTGTTTCTAGTTGTTGATTTTTGCATTACATTGCAAAATGCAAAACAATGAAACGCCATGAAATCATGGAAACAACAAAACACTATGCAACAAAGTACAAGCGCACTACAAATGTGATGATAATTATAATTGTGTGCAGCGAAAATTGCAAACAATACAGCACCGCAAAAATACAAAATAACAACAATAACAACAACAACAGCTAAATAATAAACAACAGAGCGACGCATAGATTTCCTTTTTGGCTTTTGCTGTTAATTTTCTTTTAATTGCCTTTACGCGCGCACTTTTGTTAATTTCCTGCATTACAATTTGATTAATTGTTGTTTCCATTTGCTTCATTTAAATGCACGCACGTAGCGCTATCGTAATTAAAAGCACCATGCCTGGATCTTTTCCGACTCATCTCGCACCGTCTGTGTGTCCAAGCTTTACGATTGGGTTATTATACATACAAAAAGTGTATTGTAATAACTGAATGGAAGCTATTTTCAAAATTCAATTAAATTTAATATGTGAAAAAGTAAGAAAGTTAAAAGAAAAGCAGTATTTTTATGAAAATATATCAAAAAATGCCAAAATATACCGAATGTTATTTCTAGTATATCAATATACTATAACATAATATTTTTAAGAAAAGCAACCACTTGCGGTATTATTAAAATATACCGAAAACTATTTCTGGTATATCGATATACTACTACATAACATTTTGTAATAAAAGCAACCCCGCCTGGTATTATTATTAAAATATATAAAAATACTAAAATGTACCAAATTCTATTTGTGGTATATCAATATACTATTGCATAATATTTTTAATAAAAATAAACCGAAGGCTATTTGTGGTATATCAATATACTATTGCATTGCATTTTATTTTAAATATATCAAAAAATACTAAAATTCACCGAAAGCTATTTCCGGTATATCAATAAATTATTACGTACAAAATATTCCAGATTTTCAATTAAAGCAGCACTAATATAATTATCGATTGTGTAACTAAAAAGATATCTAAAATATTCGCTGAGTAAGCACAAATATTTCCATGTAATTAAGCCCTGTAATATACAGGGCATTCCACAGTCGAAGCTTCTCGGGCGACGAATCGTAAAACAATACTTGTCTGTTGCCAGTTGTTAAATCGAAAATTGAAAAGAATTTAAATGGGTAAGCTTATGTCATCGAATCACTTTTGTTTTTGTGTGTGAATGAGAGAATGAATGAATAATGCGGCTAAATGTGTTTTATTTTCAAAATTAACTAAACACATGACAAGGCGAATAAAAATTTCAAATTGATGCAACTACAAAAAGTTCCCCCCAAAAAAATAAAATAAAATCTTTTGTCATGATATAATGCAGCTGTTCGTTCTCTTATTCGCTGTCGATGTTCGTATTCGTATTATTTAGTTGGCAATGAATTGAAGCCAATTGTGAAATTCCTTGGGTGGTTAAATGATGCATATCTCGTTTTAATTAATTTGTCTCGCAACAGTTGCTCAATAAATCGCTTTAAAAGGTCTCCCATTGTAACCAAAATTCCTTAGCAAATTTTGGGGAAGAATTGTTTGGGAAACCTGTTTAAGCTGAGCTGAGCTGGGGGAAGACAATGAGACAACTTTTGACTAGCTGCAAATTATCGAAATATGCTAATTGGTCTCTTGGCAAGTTTATTGGACAATAATTGTCTTGTATTAGGTTTTAGAACTTCTCTCGCTTCTCGCGCCCTTTTGAATCCACCTCAAATTTCATTATGCATGCACATAAATTATGGCGAAACTGTAAATTATTTGGCAAATTAGATAGATGGCAACTGGTTGGCCTTTTGCTCGACTCAGTTATCTTGATCTTCTCTCTCTCTTCATGTTATTTGCTGCAATTTTTTGGAGATTTCAATCGGCCAGCTTCGATTTTGTAAACCAATTTTTTGTCAAGGCCTTTTCGGCATCTAGCATTTTGTCTTCTTGTGTTTTTTAATTTGTAAAATTTGTTTTTTATTAGCTATTTAACATTTTATTATGCCATTAAATTAGCTCCCTGTGGGTTTGTGATCACATCGGTATTAAGCTCCCTTATTATTGTAGTCGATTTGTGTTTGAAGGAGTTCTTTCAACTGTTTTCTTTTTGGCCATAATGAATGGTAAACTTGGCTGTAGTAAACTATTTGCCAAAAGCAGCCAAGACAAACAAAAATAAATTCAAATGCTAGAATAGCAATTGCGTTTTAATGCTGTCTAAATATATAATATTTAAGGTATATTGTTTATTTGCGATTTCATGTTAATCTTCAGTTTTCATTTAATGCTTTTATGGGGTATGAAAAGTAGCAAGCAAACGGAAAAGAAAAGTTTAGAGAAAGAAACGTTGGACGCCAATTGCCTTTCACATTTCAAAAATTTACAACAAGCCCCCAAAAAAAAAAAAAACAAAAAAAAAACCGTTGCCCTGCCACGCCAAAGCTTCACTCTTTTAGCCCCTGCCCCCTGGCCCAGTTTAAAGTGTGAATTGCTGTTGAGTTGTTTATAGAATTTTTGTTGTTTATTTGTTATGAAGAACTGCGCGTTAGCCGTTTCCATTCCATTCTCTCACACACTCGTAAACATTCCAGGCAAATGCAACAGCAACAGCAAAAGCAAATTTATTAATTAAACTTGAAAAAGTCCAAAAGTAGCAAGACGCTGAAAATTGTTTACTGAGCAAGCTTGAGGCCACCTGCCAAAATACAAAATACAAGTACATATATGCACATAAATATATATAGATAGATATTTACTTTTACTCCCCCGCTGAAAATGAAATGCAAAATGCGTAGAATGAAAACGAAAGAAAAAAAGAATATAAAAAACGATAATGATATGCGGTTGCTCCATTTCATGGCCATCGGGGGCGTCTCTCATTGTATGCCACACATATGTATGTGAATGTAGCACAAATCTGTCAAACGCCCTGACAATACATTTTATTTTAAGCTGTATACAAATTTGTTCACGAAAATGGGAAAACTTTTTTATTGTGAGCGCTTCAGAGGGTGTACAGATATATTTTTATTTTCATTGCTGATGTTTTTTATGGCAGATTTTCCGCAAAATAAATAAAGTGAATAAACACAGAACACAGACAACTTTCCGGTCTCAGGGTCAGTCAACAACGGGGCCCGTCATGGCATAAAAATAAATACATACATATTAGCAATAAATAAAGGAAAATTGCAGTTTAATTTTTGTCACACATCAGCTATTAAATGAAATCCGGCAACAGTAAAGTGATTTTTTCGGAAATTCGTCGTAAGTCAAAGATCAAGAGAGATGAAGCGATGAATCAAAAGTTGACATTGAAATTCGTGAATAGGAAATGCCAAGAGCTTGCTAATGCAACCCAGATAAAATGTAGATTATTTTATGTATTGTATACATAGATATCTCTATCGTTGTGTTAATCTATCACTTCAGCATATATAAAACTATCTTCCTACATGCTCATGTTAGTCAAGCCAAATGCATTTGCATAATTTTGTGTTAAAACGTTTCAAGACACCTCAAAGTTTGTTGGCAACAGCAACAATAACAACGAAAAGATATTTAAGTTGAAGTTTAATGACTTTTTGCAGCTTGTTGAAATGAAAAACACAGCATCAACAACAGCAACAGCAATAAATATGGCCAAAAGTCGCGACGCTCTGAAAGCTTGATTGAGCATTTGTCAATTTCATTTTCGGACGCAATCAATTTTAATGCTATAATATTTCATAATTTTTGTAATTTATGCGATTTGACTCAAAATTTATATGGTGTTCATTAAATTGCCAAAAAACAAAACTTTTTGCCCATAGCTGCAAAATTGCTATACTTAACGGCAATAGAAGCCGCATATTTTTGCGGTACCTTTTTCATTTCTTTTGATTATATCATCGAATTATAACATTGGGGACCAAGAGTTATGAAAGTTTCGTCCGATGATTTGTGGACAGCAAAATTGGAGCGCTTAAATGGTCAAAGTGTGTGTCAAATGTGCAATATATAACTTACAAATTCCGAAAATCAGAGATTTGACAAACTATAATTATCGTAAATAATAATATGATGGCAATCAACGAAATTATTAAGATATAAAATACAAGACTAACAATATGTTATATCACAATCAATGATATATTAGATAAGTGGCTAAAAATATTTTTATAATATAAGTTTGTGCCTTCAGAAATTGTATATGAAAGGCACAAGGACTTATCTTCGACCTTATAAAGCCATAAAGCAAGAGCCGCGTTTTTTCGTACTTACAATAATATCAATTTGGTATATTTTGCAATGTTTGGTATATCTTTAATGTGTAACGTAATATAAATATATTAATTTATATACCAAATGTAACCTTTGGTATATTATAGTATTTTTGTGATATACTATAAATTGTTTTAAATATATGTTTTTATTAAAAATGGATAATAATTGAAAATATGCTTTAAAAAGAAATATTAGTTTTGACCTTAGTAGCTAGCACTCCCTTCTTTTAGTTATTGTCTTATTTTTGTGTAATAATAATCATAAATAAAATAATAATAAATAATAAATAGTTACGACCAATTTGAAAGAGAGCGCTGAGTCAAAGAACTTTGTATTTTGTTATGGCATAGGTGAGAATTAATTTTGGTTTATCTAACACATCTGGCAAACATCAAAAAGCGAGAACGATATTAATCTGAAAGTAGCTGAATTAATGCTGCTATGCATGGTATTTTCATGCCACGTAATTGTGTCATGGTTAGATAATCTAAATAACCGTAGAATTTTCACGTATACACAAATTAGCACATTGGAGTGTGAACATTTTCCGAAAGCAACATTTGTTCTTTTTCTCTTTTTTTGTTAGCTGTAAACTGACAAAAAAAATGTGTTTGAAAGCTAATGCCACTTGTAACTGGTACGTCGGTTAGTCAACCCACTAACTGGACAATGGGGCTAAGTAAATTTGAATGTCATTTGCCACAAAAACAATTTTCTTTTACATGAAACTGTGTTTACTTTTTGAGTTTTTCAGTTTTTTTTGGGTAGGGCACAATTCAAGATAGTTATGAGAAATAACATTTAAGAAATGACTACGTTTTTTTTGCTTGATTATTTCTTATGATTCTTGTTTATTTTTTTTGTGTTTTTTTTTTTGCTCCGCTCTTTTCCTCTCATTTTTCGACAATTAAAGCTAATTTGTGCCATTATTAGGTTTTTTTGTGCCTATAAAACAAAAGTTTTCTTTTTTATATGTGAACAGAACTTTGATCTCTCTTTGGCCAAGTTTTATTGTTTTTAAATGATTATTGAATGTCGTTAGCGGTAAACGATTTATGGGTCAAGAAAAAAATATATATTGCCTCTATACTTATGCCAACACCAGTTGCAGTCAGTGTGTGTTTGTTGTTGGGGGGCTTTGAGGCATCCCCCGAGAGCCGCCTACTGAGCAGTAATTTTTATAAGCACATCTAAAAGCTGTAAATTTATGGCGAGGAGAGCTTAAACTGCTAATTAACTAAATGTTAAATCTATAGCTGCAGGTTAGTCGATGCTAAATGCATTAACTTTTTTTTAATGGCCTCTTCGTAAATGATGCGCGAACAGCTCAAGAAGTTGCACACAAATCAACGCATCGTAAACTCAGCTACTTGATACTTGTATTTTGTATATTTGTATACGAGGAGAGAAGAGGAAGAGAGATATGATTATCATAACTTTGAACTAACTTGAACTTTCTTATTTTGATTTCTTGCAGAACCCAACGAATACTACAAGAAACCTCCTCAGCTGAACCATCACTTTTTGGAAAAAAAAAGAGGTAAGCTAACAGTTAAGACAATGGAATATATTGAATTAAAAATGGAATAATGCCCCTTGTGGCAGTCATAAGGCATAAGCAAAAGGGTCGTTAATCAAAAAGGCATATCGGAAAATAAAATGCACAGTTTACAGTCTCACACATGGGGCATTGCATCATTAACGTTGAATCAGTGTGTGCATGGGCATGCAGATAGAAGAGGTGTCTAAGCAGATATGTACCTGCCACAAAGTATCTACAAAACTGGCAGGCAAATACAGATACAGATACACAGCTAGAGATACAGATACAGATGCTTATGTGATGCACTCGTATCTCAATAGTGTGGCGAGTGAAACGGCGTCAAATTGCATTTAAATTGAATGAAATTAATTTGACATGCAAGTTGTGTTGAGTCAACTCAACTCTCGACTTGTCTGTCTGTCTGCCTGCCCGATTGTTGCAGCTTTCAACAAAGCGTTATAGTTACACGTGTATACAGATACAGACACAGATACAAATGCAGTTGCAGATACGAAGATACACATATATCTGACTGCATCTGTGAGATACAAACAGAGCAGATGAAAGCAGCGGCGGCTCCTCTTGCACATGTCGAGCAAAAATCAAAATGACAGCCGGGAGAGCACAGGACCGACCGACGACCCAGCCGTGTATTCGATAGATACAATGCTTGTCTTAAGATACAAACATATATATATATACGTATCTCTTTCTCTGTCTGTGCATGTGTGTGTGTGTGTGGGGGATTGCTTATAAATAGCCGCAGAAATGATCTATGCCTAGCTGCCGGGCTGTGTGCCGCTTATAAGATGCTATCTATTCTACCTATATGAAATATTTTTCATCAATTTTCACTTAGAAACGTAAAGCAAAAGAAAACCGTTTGCATTTTGCCAATTGCGTAGGCGTCGCTCTAGCTTTAGCTCTCTCCCTCTCTCTCCATCTCTTTCGCTTTTGCATTTGATTTACTTCATTTATTACACTTTTCTGCCAGCTTTTTCTTAGCTTGGCGTTCCGTTAGGTTCCTTAGTCTTGTAATTTCTTAATAAATAATAAAAAAAAGCATTTGGCGCCCCAAGTCTTTGGCATCTATTAGATATGTATCTGAGCAATGTCTAGCTAGCAATGACTTTTGTGCTTGCTGCAAATGAATGATTGCTTTTCATTACGTTGCCCCTTTTGTCTTGGTATTTTTTTTTGTTTTTGTTTTTCGCCTTTGCTTTCTAGACTTTTATACACTCGCCTTTGATCTACAAAACATTTATTTGTATGTGGGACTGACGTCTATAATCAGATTGGGTTTGTCATAAGTTCACCAGCGGAAGGGAATTCTTAATGCATTACTTTACTTTACTTTACTTTACTTTACCCAATTGCTATCTATAGTATGTAGGCAGGTCACAACATGATCTATTACCAAATCTGCATAATTTTATTTATGGTAGTTTCGCCTTAGATCTGACAGCTAACCTTGTTAACTTCAATGTACTATTGTAGTAAATCTTGTCTAACACTTTATGCAATTACATTTGTACTTTGTAGTGTCTCAATAGTTAATTTAAACCCTATCAGTTAAGACACAATTATAAAGGTCAGTTTTGCGTGTAACAAGCGCGCCTCTCTCTCTCTCTCTCTCTTTGCTTCTCAGCGTATGCAAATGCCATGCAAAATAAATACTTAAAAGTCAGCGAAGCATGCAAGTTGCCAATGCAATTCATGCAGCCTCCCTTTCCCCTCCCCTTTCCACTGCTGCTATCTTCTCCCTCGATCGTGTAGCGTCTTCGGCGTTTATTCACACGCATAACGCCCAAAATGGCAGCCAAAGTTAACTTGCAACATTCGCATGACAGCGCCACCTAGCGGCCTGTGAAGCGAAGCTGCCCTATTGTATTGTTAGTCTAATCTGTTGCATTACCAGAGGCGTGGCAGAGACATATATATGCCATAATAATACCCTGTTAAGTAAGCCGCGACATGAGAGAGAATGAATCGGAATAGATCTTAAATGAGTAGCTTTTAATATTATGAAAATTTGTTTAATATACAGAGAGATGTTTCTGATCAAGTTCTGAAAATGTTATCATAATTGAACAAATACTTTACCTAGTCTTATATTATAATTCAAATTTATTTACTTTATCGATTTGTCCAAATTGTAATCTCTAATACTTTGTGAGCTGATGTGTTTTTTTTTGTCTGTTAATAATATTACCATTTTTTCTTTACTTCTAAATCAAATTTAACACTATTCAAATTTAAAGCTTTTCCTTTCCATCTACTAAAAGTTGATTGGAGTCTATGTTGAGCCTACTTATATTATTACTATTTTTTTTTCTATATTTCTTAATAATCATCCTTAACTCTTACAGATCTATTCCTTTCCATAATTATTTTTAACCCTTTAAATTCCTTTCCATCTTCTGAAAGTTTCATGTTGATAGAAGTCTATTTTGTGCCTACTTATATTATTACTATTGCTTTCTATACTTATAAATAATCATATTCAACACTTAGAGATCTATTCCTTTCCATAATCTTCTTGTAATACTTGAGAGCTATTCCTTTGCATGTTCTGAAATTTTCATGGTGATTAAATTGTATTTTGTGCCTTACTGATATTATTACTATTTTTCCTATACTTATAAATAATCGTGTTTAACACAGAAAGAGTTATTCCTTTCCATATTCTGAAAATTTCATCATAATTGAAGGGTATATTTTAGTCATGCACCTGTCTAAGACTAACATTATTACTATGATTTTTTTTGTTTATTTTTTCTTCTAAATTTTCATCTTTAATATGTTATGCCTGAGGCTGTGTATGATTGTGTGTTGGTTGTGTTGCTGTGTTCGCGTAATCAGGGTGTAACAATTACGCGTCTTGAATTGCGGGTTGGCGAGATACGAGTCGACTCGCTAGATGGCCAGCTAGATACAACACAGATAGTCAGACATAACATACCTACAATATACCTACAATCTTGGCTTGGGTCTGTTACAGTCTCTGCCGCGCCCCGTCACGTCTTACGTGTTAGCTGTGCCATGAGTATAAGTATGAGTATGAGTATGAGTTTGAGTACGAGTATGAACGGTGTTCTCATTCATTCGATGCAAGCCAAGCAAGTCAGCTCTCGAGTTGAGTCTTGGGTCTGTGTTTGGCATGCGGAGAGTGCGAATATAGTATGTGAAATAATTTTGAAATAATAGACAAATCAACTGGCAACTGGCAACTGGCAACTGGCAACAGCAGCGACAGCTCAAGTCACTTCGGGTTGGCCTTTGTATAGATTCTTATTTAATTTCAACATTTTTGTGGTTGCGCTTTTGCATTTGATTGTTTTGCTTCATGCTTAATTAAACGCCATAAACTTGGCTTTTGCCAGCTCGCTACACACTCTCTGTAGGCCATAATTTTTTAACGATCTCGCATTAGTTTTACGATTTTAAACCAGAACAACAACAACAACAACACCAACGAAATCAAATATTCAATTCAATTTTTTTCGGTCGTTTTTTTTTTTAGAATGTTCAATCGCTAAATAATGAGTACTCTTAACGTGGGTGTGACGCCGCCCCTCCAAATATGCACAGTTAGTTGTATGGCAAATAAAAATGAAAAAATTACGTAAAATTAGAAAAAAAAACACGTATAACATATACTTGGAAGATAAATGAGCAAATGGCATTTGCGACGTATTTGTGGTAGGCAAATTGTTGTCTATTATAAACAAATTGCACCAAAATGAACATTTTTTGTAGTCAATTTGTTTTTTTTTTGTTTGAGAAAGGAACTGTCAGGGTTGCTGCCCATATGCGATCGATAACTCATGGAATGCAACTGTGGTGGCTTTGTAACTGTTTGAAAAAGGAATGCATAGAAATAAATTCCCAAGAGGTTTTGTCCAAAGATAGAAACTGGCATGTGGAATATGGAAAAAGACAGCTGCTGTCTCGTTAATGGGATTGATATTGGGCTAAAGTTCAAATTAAAGGAATTTATTATAATAAGCAAACAAGAGAGACTTTAGGTGAATAATGTATATATTCAGTTGCAACTTGCGAATGGGACTTCAAGATATCTGAGAAATAATGTTGCTAAATTTGCTTGGGGGATTGCTGCATTCGATAAATTGATATGGGCTGCGATCTTGTGGAGGAAATCCGCCCCTGTTTGTTTAGCCATGTAAAACGAATGATATTAAATCAATTGCTTATCGAGAGACATTCGCAAGCGTAACTCTTTCGAAAATATCGACAACAACACACGTCCACATCGACATCGACATCAACATCGACAGAGGCAGCAAAACGAAACAAAATTGTTCCACTTCAGTTGGGAAATACAGAAGAACAACAACAGAAACAACATCCAACCAACTCAAACAACAAAAGCAGCACAAACAGCAAATTAACAAAAGCAACAAGCAAAGTAGGGGAAATAATTTTGCGCGATCATTGTGCTGAATCCACTCATTCAATTCTATTTGTGGGTGAATATCCATCCTCTCTCTGTCTCTTTTGCGCTCTCTTCGATCGATTTCTATCTCATTCTGGTTGAGCTTAGTTTTTTTTGCTGTTGTTTTTTCATTTTCAATAGCGACTTTTGCTTAGATCGCAAACAACAACGAGAGAGGGTCTCGTAATTCAAATGAAATTGAAATTAAGTATTGATTGCAATTGGAACTGCGCACAGTTCAAGCAGACCTCACACACACACACACACACGTATACACATGCACAGCTTTGTATTGCAAATTGAGCAACGGCCATAAATTATAGGCGATATGGCAACGCCATGCGATGCGCACCAGCGAAGGTAGCTATTAAAATGGCCAACAAATCGACAGCAAATGAATGGCAAATGTAACTGGAAATCGCTGCAAATTAACTAAATCAGCAGTTGTTGTGCATAGATACGTAGCTAGGGGAAAAACAAGAGCAAGAGCGAGTTTGCTAGCGAGTTAGAGACGTGATGCGACAGTTTGACAAGCAGTGCAGCTAAAGCGGTATAAAATATTTATAGAAATGCAATAATAAGTTAAATTGAATATTTAGCTACGAAATGGGATTTACTCTGCAGATAAATCATTTTTAAAATAAGAACATAAATTACAATTATTGATCATACAGTTTGACAAGCCAAATAGGATGAAACATTGTGGTTTTAATAGGCAATTAAATGAATGAATATTAAATGTGCAAATAGTATATGTTCACTTTTATTCTCAAACTGTTTGGCTTTGCCAAATATTTTTGTGTATAGTTTAGCATTTAATGCTTTCGGTTTAGCTACGCTCTATCTCGACAACAACAACAACAATTTGCCATTTTTCGGCATCACTCGTCTTCTCTCCCTCTCCCATTTTCCCCACTGTGCTCTTGCTGTGTTTCTGGCCTTCGTCCATGTGTCACGGTTTCGCAAGCATTGGCTTTGAAATGAGCCCATCAGAGCATCATATTGTACATTCTGCATTGTTGTTGTTGTTGTTGTTTGTTTGTTGCCTGTTGCTATTTTTGGCATCGAGCATTTAACTAATGCATTTGCTTTTAACAAACTTATTTACGAGTAATGAGCAATTGTAATAAAAATATACATGTCTAACAATTTAATGAGGTCGCTTCCTTTTCTTTCGTTCTGTCTTATTGTCATCGGGTATTTACAGCATTGTTGTCACTCGCTGTTTTGCTAAAATTATGCCAGAAATATATCCACATATTTGCAGTACTTTGTGATCTAATCCCTTGCGAATCGGTTACTCACTTTAATTACGTGAGGTGCATAAATGAAACTGGTTTTTGATCTTAGTAAGCGCATTAGACGATGTTGTCACAGGAAAGGCTGTCAACAGTTGGCAAAGCCTTACGTACAGTTTGACAGTGACTTTAAGCGCGAGTTGTGGTAACGTAACTTTTCGTAACCGTATTGAGTATATCAAGAATAACAATAGAAAATTAAAAAGACAACAAGGTAAAGCAACGTAAACAAGAAGTTGCAACTGCCACTGCAACTTCAACTGCAACTGCAACTCATTCGTATGCCTTTCGAGGCGCAAGTTCAAGTGCTCGATGCAACAACAACAACAAGAACAACAATGACAATGACAAGATCCCCGATCCAAATGAGCATGACAATAAACAGTGACAGCAAACTGTGTGACTGCGACTCTGTATCCGAGTTTGGGGGCAGCAACAGCAGCAGCAGCAATCAGAGTCCCTAAGATGCGGTCACATTAAAGTTATGCCGGCCGGCAGTTTGCTGATTGAAGAGCCAGTCAAACGGAGGAGATGCGAGGGAGGTAGGAAGGAAGGCAACCAGAACTAAAACCAGAAATCAGAAACCAAATGCTTAGTCATCGAACTTGGCCTAATGCAAAACAGAGAGAGAGAGAACACAAAAACAACAGGCAGCCCAGTGGCTACCGTGACTTCACATCACCAGCAGCAGCAGCCACCGAATGATGATGACTCATCCCTGGCAAAATGTGCTACCAGTTTAGCACAACAACAACAGCAACAGCAACACGGAGAAAGAGAACAACAACAACAACATCATCTATGGATCTACAGCCAGTCTGTAGTCGATGTCTATAGTATAGTCGCATCTGCCTGCTGTCCTACTCCACTTCTTGTTGTGTGTGTGAGCCGGCCCAGAGTTGAGATTTTCAACGCTGTGTTTAGTATTTATGCTCCGTCATGCTTTGGCGCAACGCCGTCAACTGGCAATGCCCTCGAGATACACATGTATCTTATGGATACCTACACACATTCCTTCGTACTTCGTACTTCGTTCGTATTACGTACACCTCTCGTGTGTGTACGTGTTGTGGTGTACGCTCTCAATTAGTTATTCATATAACGTGCTAACAAAAAAAAAAACACAAAAAAAAGCAAAGCTTACAAAAGAGTTGCAAAAAAAATCCTGTTGTTGATTAAGGCCCGCATTGCATTGGTCGGCTACTTACCCGACTGTCTGGCCATGGGGGAAACTCAGAGCTCATCCTTTTCGCCATACACCATACACAACAAGAACAACACATTGTGTTTGCTGTCTGCCTGCTTTGACAAAACTTTGCATGTCATGTTGTCATTATGTATGATGGTTCCTTTACCCCCATTCCCTTATCCCTTATCCCCTATCCCTTATCCATGTGCCTATGCTCGAACTCCTCACAAGCCCTGACATTGTTTGTCTACTACTTTGGTCGCCTCGTCTCGTCTCGTCCCGGATATTCATAGACATTATATGTAAGCACTTATCATCGTATTAGGCTTCACGCCTTTTGTCTCTCAGCACCAGCTCGACGATAGGCTTTAATGCCAATGCCGCGCTGTTTGCTCAGCTCATCTGCTCAGCTCTGGCTAAATACACTTTCTGTTTGGCTTTTGTTAGCCTATTAACGTTGTCAAAAGAGTGCTTATATCCTAACTTCGCTTGCACTAAATATTTGAATTCAAAATGCTTACTCTGAGCTTTCAAATTTACTTCTTTTTTAACCTATTTCCTGCGCTATCCTAATATAGAAAAAGGGAGAGATTTCTTCAATTTCGGAGCTATTCAAATTTACGTTTTTTTTAACCTATTTTCTCGCTTTCCGAACATAGAAAAATGTAAAATATTTCTTCAATTCAAAACGCTTACTCAAAGCTATTCAAATTTACTCCTTTTTTAACCTATTTCCTGCGATAATCTAATATAGAAAAAGGAAAATATTTCTTTATTTAAATTTACTTATTCTTTAACCTACTTCTTTTGCTATTCAAACAGACATCAGTCAAATAATTCTTAAAAAACTGAAGATTATATGTAAGTAATTCAATTTATACATTTTATTGAATTCTTACTTATTTAAAATTGAATTTTACTTTAATAGCTAGAGAACACAACTTAATTACTGTTCATTACACATTTTAATAGCAGGCTTCAAGTTGGATTAATTGCTTAAAGTTTTACCAAATACTAGCTCTACATTATTTCCTCTACTATACGCCTCTTTGTAACTTTCCTTTGAAAGCTTGAACTAGAAACGAGTGTAACAATGTTTTAAATGCAGCTTTTAAGCTAAGCTCATATTGGTCTAATTGAATTGTATGCGGATGCGAGCAGTGATTATCAAACTGTAATTGCTGTCTGTCAAATTGCAGTCGCATCGCCGTCAAACTGTCAACACTTAAGTGGCAGTTAAACTGTAGCAGCGCTTGTCAAACCACCAGCAGACAAATCAAGATGAACACTAATGAAATTCTCGTCTTTATCTACGTTGTTATTGTTGCTGCCGCTTCACCAATCAATTCGAGTTGGGTTATAAACCAAACTCTGGTTCTATTCGTTGTGCATATTTCAATTGATCTTATGAGTCAAGCTACCATGTTTAGACATAAATCGACGTTCTCTAAGCCAAAATCGAAAACTGGTCAGGGAGCGAGAGAGCGGGGTGGGGCGCTAAATGGAGCCAGACAGTGGGTCGTATGAGTGATGTCTGTGCTTTGGCGCAGAACAGAAAATGAACACACATGGAAAAAAAAGAGAGGAGAGAATTCTCGAGGTCAGCCACTTTTGTTGCGGACAAACCAACCAACTAACCGCCTCATTCTTCGCCCCGTTTCCCTCTTTTTTTTAAACTGTTAAGCTACCTGTTGTCGTTGTTGTTGTTGTTGTTGTTGATGGTGCTATTCTCAGGCACTCTTGACCAACATAAACTCGCATCATTATAAACATACATAAAGAACTATAGCGATCATGGGTATTAGAACTTTATGAAGACGTTTGCGACGATGCTAAAAAAATGTTAAAGTTATATGCATGGCAAAAGGATTTGCATTTAAATTATTATGGAATTTAAAAGCACAATTTGTTGTTCAAAATTGGAACAAATTTTATTATTTATGCTATGTGTTTGTGTGTTGAATACCCTAACACCGTTCTAATAGTATGTGCTTTTTTCTTTTGCTTGTTCTCTGTGCTGCCTTCGCTGTCCGGTTTCGCAAACGTTGCAGTTGCTGTTGCTGTTGCTTTAGCTGCTGCTGTTGCTGATGTTGCTGTTGCTCTCGTGTGTGGTTTTTACTTAATTTACTTTACTGTTATGTTTTGGCTTTCCGCTTGTTAGGCAAGCAACAGCAAGAGCAACAGCAGCCTTAGCAGCCGTGGCAATTGGATGTGTGTATCTGTCAGATACTTTTGCTGATTCTATGTGCAACTTTTTCGATGCAGTCGCTGTTGCTGTGGCTGCTGCTGCGTCGTCTACACTTGACATTTTCTGGGTGTGCTGAGGCGTGGGCATGCCACACACACACAGACACACATAACATACAAGACAAGATAATTTCATAACTGATCCGTCATGCCAAACGTGGCAGCAACATAAATAATATAAACTTTAATCTCGAATTAAATGCCAAAGGTTAATGCCAACAAATTTGTACACAAAACCACTTAATAGTTTGTTGTCTTTTTTGCTTTTTGTGTATCGACCACTTGTTATTATTTCACATATTTCTGTTTTGGGTCAATCTCACAGTTATGCAATCGATTTATACTTGTGTTTTTCTTTTTTCTTCCACACTTTTTTTTTTCTTTTTCATTACGTATACGGCACATGTTCGTATGTTCCACTCGGTTTCTGTGTGTCGTCTGTCTTTGTTTTGTTTGTCTTTGTAATTATCAACGCCATAAAAAATTAATACGTACGAGCTTAAATCAATAACGCATTTCGTTGTTGTTTTTACTTTTGAGTGAGTTGCGTGTGTGTTGATTTTATATCTTTGATTTTTATTGGTGCATCCATTTCGTACACCTTCTACTTAAAGAAGTGACGAATGAACACGACAAAGAGGCCTCTTTATTGTAGCTATTGGGTATTAGAAGCATGTCACAGATTGCCCCTTCGACAGTATATATATAGTGAGTATATGGGTTAAGGTGTCATAATCGGATGACCTTATGCCATAGGCCTCGGAAGTTTGGCCAAGCAATGACCCAAATATATGTTGTAAGCCTTATGGAATGGGCAATAAATTCGTTGCAGTCACACTTGTTGACACGCTGTGCGTAAACAACAAAATAATCAAGTCATTTGGGAAATGAATCAATGCAGTCGTGAAGTGATTAGATAATTGAAATTAATTTAAACAGATTTACTATAAGAAAATGTTAAGAATTTTCGTTGATTAATTACTAAACAAACATTTTACATTTATCTTTGCAGAAATTTAAAATATTGACAATAAAATCATTAGCACAAATCGGTAAGTTAATATACAAGTTCTCTCTATGGGTTAAGATTGTTCAGTCAGCATCATTTATCACCGTGTTCTTGGCAAGTTTTGCAATCGTTTCTCGCTATTACAAAACAACTTGAATTGTGCCAAAAGAAGCCAAGTTGTCATTGCATAACCATAAACAACAACTTAATTAACATTTGCTATGCGACTTTTTTTTTGTTATTTGCAACTTACAAAAAAGCAGAGAAACAAAAAAGAAACCGGCAGCGTAGCTCATATAAAAAGTAGTCAACGACTTCCGTTGCCAAAGTGCAGCCAACACTTGAAGCACGAGGTGTCTTAAGACCAACTTTGAGAGTTGCTCGAACTGCATATGGCTGAAATAAAAAAAAAGAGGAAAATTAAACAAATAAACAGCAGACCGGGACGATTTCCATTTTGATAAAACAGCTAGCTTTTTAATTGCAATAGACGAATTGACAAAAAAAAAAAAAAACATCAACAACAGCAGCAACTTCAACGAAAGACAGTTATGAAAGAGACAAAAAAGGGGTTTATTTAATTGTCACAGCAATTGGCTGTGAGTAGGCGTCGGGCCTAAAAAAGCAACCAGCCAATAAGTGGGGTGCCTTTTTTTTAATTTATTATGATAAAGTGTTGTATACTCTGTAGAAATGCAAAGTGTGGGAAAGCAGAAAAAAACAAGTAGTAAAGCTACAGTCGAGTGAGAAATACTCTTTACCTGTATTGATTAAAAGCAAAACAGTGTGGATTTATTCGTATAATATACCAAAAAAAAAATATACTTAAATATGCCTAAGGCTATATTTGGTATATTGAAATATTAATACATTTAAAATATACCATACAGTACAAAATATAACAGTCGGTATATTAATATACTAATACAATAAAAGTATACCACAAAACTAATAAAATATACCGAGACTAAGTTTGGTATAATCATGTGGTAATACATTAAAAATATACCATACTGTACAAATTATACCACCCAGTATATTGGTTTACTAATACATTAAAAGTATACTACGCAGTACAAAATATACCAGATTGTCAGCCAAAGCAAATATCACCCGTAGTAAGTATGGGTATGGGTAGTGGGTATAAAAATATCAAGCTGGGATATTTTTAAAACTTCTTCTTTTTGAGGATTTAGCTGAGGACTTAAAGTATTTCCAAGTTGATCATTTACCAATTTATTATAGCATTGCGCTTTATGTGCTATGGTTTCTATTTATGGTCAAATACTCAGTTTTTTTATGTTTTTTGCTGTTAAAATCGTAAAAGGCATATATGTAAATAAATAGGAAATGCATCATGGCACAGATTTGCATTTTGGCTTGGCCAAGTTCTGCAGTTAACCCTTTTAAAAATAGAATATATGTACGGGCATTTAATTTATATTCTATTATCATAATGTGCACACAATTGCCTGGGAGCATGTTGTGCCCCTGCCCCTGCCCCTGCCCCCGATGGCATGGCATTGCCTGGTCTGGCCTGGCACATGGCTCAGTTCATAGCCTAATTGGAATTGACGATCGAGTGAATGGCCGACAGCAATTAGCGTAACGCCTGGACGCGCCCATATTCAATCCGGAGCGGTCCGAATCGGACCGGACCCGGGACCAAAGGGGCAGCTAGGCAGCCTGCATTCAGCACCCGGCACCCAACATAAAATCATTGCCCCAAACAATGAACATTTTATGCTTATGCTTATGCTTGTTGCTGTTGCTGTTGGTTCTATGAACGCCAGCGAAGCGCATTAAAAACTAAAGTTTAGTTAGCGCATCTGTTGCACATGTGCGGGGCGTGGCATGTGGCATGTGGAGGCAGCTAACGATTCCATGCTGCTGCTCACATTAATGGTTCATACTCTGCTGTTGTTGGTGTTGTTGTTGTTCTCTGGGTAGGCTGGCAACATTTGTGGACTATTTGTAACCCGGAGGCACATAAATATATAAATACATCTTTTTTTTTTGCCGCTGCCGCTGCGTATCTCAGCCACATACAAACGGCGACATTAACCTCAAAACCTTAACATATAAGCCAAGTAGAAGAAGAGGGAATGATGACAAAGTGAGAGAGCAACAAAGAAAAAAAAAAAACACAGCCTACGCATGCGCTGATTTGTTTTGTTTTTCTTTACCTTTTTTTTTTTGCCGGGGCTTTTGTTGTAATGCGAATATCTTGAGAGGCGGCAGACAAAGCGCTAAAATGAAGCTAATGACGAAGCGTGAATGCTCTTTGCACATTGATTTTCTATATGGTCATAGTATTGGGCGATTGACAGACAATGACCGAGGATGACTGGTGTCAAATCCATCCATATAGACCATTAATTGATGAGGCGCTCTTTTTGTGTAAGTCATACTCTTCGGGGAAGAGCCGAGCCGAGTGATTGAAGCTGTCTGTCAGTCGGACAATGAAAAGCGAGAAGAAAGATTAGAATTGGCTAAAAGGGTCAAGGCTGAGTTGGTGTTGAAGATTTCTAAAACCATTTATGGGGAAGATTGAGGAGTTATAAAGGAATAATAACTTTCTATCGATCGTTTTGTTTTATGGTTTCAACAACCTTTTAAAACCATTTAATGAACAGATATGTGAATAATAAAGGAATAATGGCATTCTATCGTTTGTTAGTTTTAAAGAACCATTTAAGGAAATGAATTGCGAATAACAAATTTCTATTGATAGTTTCTAAAGCCAATTAAGGAGAAGAAATTTCTATCGAAAGTTTAAAAATCATTTAAAGATAATTGTTGCGGTATAATACATTTCTTTTGGTCTTTTATCTTTATAATTGAAACAATTTTCTATAAGCAGAACTTTTAGTAATTTCTTATTTCAATCGATTGTTTTCTTTTAATTAGGATTCAAAAATAATATATTTCTATTCAAATTCAAATCATTTATTAATATATTTTTATACTGTATTTTATACATTAAAATATGTTTGTATATTATATTGCTTTCAATGTCGAAATATGATCGACTCCTGTTCAGTTGTCTGCTAGCTGATGAGCCTGTGTGTTGAAGGGTATAAGGCAGACCTCAACATTCCGACACACACTTGAAGTGTTCTTAACATATTTTAATTGAGCGTGAGGGAGGGCGGGTAGGTTGGCAAGGGGGGAAGGGAAAGGGAGGCGGGGGCATCGCGTCTTTGGGGCGTGTTTGCTTGTGGTTTACCTGGGTGGGTGTGTACGAATTTAAATTTTTAACATGTAACTCATTTTTAATGCAAATAATATAATATTTTCTTGTAGTTGCTGTTGTTGCTCATTCGCGTGCAGCTTGTGGCAGGGGCAACCACAACAATAACAACAAAAACAACAGCAGCGAGGAGTTATAGCAGACACGCGAAATGGGTCAGGCCTCTGGCGACTCTGCTGCCTTTTTTTTTTGGAGACTGAAAAGTGAGCGTGGCAAGCAACAACAACAGCAACAGCAGCAGATTGATTAAATAACCAAGAACTGTTAGCCTTTTGTGGTTGCTGCTGTTGTTGTTGTTAATATTCTTGTTATTAATGAAGAAATTTGACAGCTTTAACATTGGTCTTTTTTGCGGGGCGTTGCTGATGGTTCTTGAACTGTGCAGCGGCTAATGAAGTGAATTGC
This sequence comes from Drosophila niveifrons, assembly GCA_035046325.1. Classification (NCBI taxonomy): domain Eukaryota; kingdom Metazoa; phylum Arthropoda; class Insecta; order Diptera; family Drosophilidae; genus Drosophila; species Drosophila niveifrons. Next base: position 8,734,910 of record JAWNOC010000046.1, on the reverse strand, counting down.
TGAATATCAAATATACATACTCTCAAAGTACTCTCGTACTTTTACCCGAAACAGATGCTGGCAATTTGCAGCAGCAGCTTGCAACAGTTGGCGCAACATGCAAATATCTTTGCCACATGCACAAGACACTCAAAGCGAAAACGAAACGAAAATTGAAAACAAATTGCACGAATTGTTTGATTTGCAGCTTAGAATGCAAATGCTGCAGTTTGCAAATACAGAGAGATATACAAAAACGAAGGCAGCTCCAGTTGCATTTGCTACCCTGTAAACTTTGAGTTGAAATGTTGCTTCAATTATTAGCAAATTCAAAATTCATTTTGGAATTCAACTTTCTTAATTATGAAGTATTTTTATGCGTGTAATTTACGTTGTAAATGTATCTTGCATTGTAGAGTATCTGCAAGTCGAGCACTATCGGCCACTTCAATCAGCTAGTTTTTTTTTTCTCGCTGTACACATTTGCAGCTGATTTGGCACATTTGCAACTGCCTCTCACTCTATTTCCATTGCCTGGCTCTGGCTATCGCAAAAGATACAGATACAGATACAGATGCCAATGCCAATGCAGATACGTTGTGAATGTATCTGTATCTCAAATGAACTTGTATGTCGCACAAACAGTTACAAATTACAGTGAAGAATGTGCCAGTGATAAGTCAATAACTGTGATTAAATAACAAACAACAGAGTCACCAAAAAAAATACATTGGCCATCAGATGCAATCATGCACTGATTTGTATCTCTAAGTACTTGTATCTTGTATTGTATTATTGGGTATTTTGCTTGGTATCTGCTGCCGTCGACAGTTAGCGAAAGTGCACAAAGCAAGTGGTCTTATCGATGTTGAAATTGAAATGTTAATGAACTGAAAATTTTGCGTGTCGAATTGTCGATTGTCGATTGTTGAGAGCCAGAAGCAAACTGATTGTAACTCCCGATACAATGATATCGAGAAAGAAAAAAAATGAAAAAAAAAAACCAAACCAAACCAAACTAATAGAAATGCTGAAATACCAAGCAAGATTGTTGATTGTTCAATTCGAAAGGTAACAGCAACTACAACTACAACAATAAATGCCCAACATCATTTCACACTTCACTTTCCATTTTTGTTGATGCCCGAATTACACAAAAAAAACGAAAGAAGAAAAATATACATTTCAATTAATGCAGCTAATAATGACTTTGGCCAAAAAAATGAAAGAAAGAAAATGCTGAAAATGTATACCAAAAAAAAAATCTTTATAATTTAATCACGAATACATTTTCATATCTCTAATGCTCGTCATTTCAGATTCCAATTGTTTTTGCAAGCGCCAAAAATAGTTTTCATGACTAAATTATTTTTTGTTTTTATTATTACTATTATTTTTGCTTTGTTTATGTTGATAGCGTTGCGTTTGGCACGTTTTGTGTATTGCACTTGAATTTGTTGATTTTGTGTGGGATGTTGTTGGTGTAAGATCTTCAAATATGAATGGAAAATTCACTTAAAGTGGCTTGATCATGATTATCGTGAGTCTTATAATGATTTATATGCCATCATTTAACACCTTCGATATGTTTTAAAGTCATTTTTGGTCATCACTTTTGGCCTGATTGCTAAAAATATGCGATGTTGCTTCGTGAATTCTTTGTTGCAGTTCGCAAAAGCTCAAATCGCAATTTGTAAACATTTATTTTGGTCGTGTTTAAGTGTGAAATTAACTACTTTTTGTTAATTCTAACAATTAAGAAGCCAAAACGCTGCGAATCGTTTAATTGGTTTGTTTTTCTTGTTGTACACAAATTAAGCTTAATTTGACTCAAAAGTGAAATCGAGACAATTTTTTTTTTTGTTTTTAGCATGTCATAATCTTTGTCGTTTAGCATCCATTTTTTTTAGACTACTTCAAATGATTAAACAGCGTTCTCTCATTAGTAATGTCATTAAATAACTAAATTAAGTAAAAGTTGAAATATAAATAAATGCTCAATTTATATTTAAAATTCTTTGGTTAAGGAATATATTAAATCGAAATCTTAATTATGCGTTTGCAATTAATCGAAACGTGTGGAAGCCGTTTACGACTTTCCCTATTTTCTATTATCAGATCACGTTTAAAGCACTTTAAACCCGAAATCTGTAAATGGTAAATACAACACGGTCAGTAGTCGTTCCTTCAAACTTCCAACTGATCGTTGAACCACTTTAAAAACCACTTGATTATGACACAACTTTGACAACTGGCAACTGTGGCATCAAATGTAATGTAAACACAAGTGAAAATAATGTGAATTGGTAACTGCATCTCTTATATACGTGTGTGTGTGTGTAAGTGTAAGTGTGGTTACATTTCATCGTGCTACCAAATAACTGAAATTCATTCATGCGCATTGCACGTTGAACGTTGCTTTTTGGTTGTTGTCTCGATTGAATTGGACATAGATTCAGTGTCCACTCGGAATCAGTGGTTTGCTCTCTCAGTGAGTGACTCTGACTGATGGTTGCACATCAACATCAACGTCAACAACAACAACAACCAAGACAACGACAAGCGCAACGGCGACACTTTCAATTGCACGCCTTCGAACTCGGTCGCACTTTCTCGCCTGGCGGTTGGGGTTGCGCTTTGATTTTTCTTTTTTTTTTCTATCTTTATTTTTATGGCTTCTTTTGGCGCTACAATTTGAATGTCATTAGTGTCAGCTCTCGGGCGACTCGAAGCTAACGGAGCTGCGAGCTGCCCACAACGGCGTGACAGACCGCAGCCAAAGTGCCACGCCTACTTTGGTATATACTCTGAGTAGAGAGGAGTTGGCATCTTGATGTTGTCGCACAGTGCAAAATGTATAATTATGGTAATAGCTGATAGAATATGCTAACGATAGTACACGATAGTTTTAAATAGAGTGTTAGATATTCGCTTGTTAGATATTATAATTATATATATTCATTGTCGAGTTGATTGTCGCACAGTTTGCAAACATCTTTAGTCACTTTTTAAGTCAAACTTAATATTCATTACTCTCTGAGTGAGGGAATATGTTAACGATAGTACACGATAGTTTCAGCTGGAGTGCGAAACTTAGACAACTATGTTTGTTAGATATTATATTTATATATATTCATTGTCGAGTTGATTGTCGCACAGTTTGCAAACATCTTTTGTCTGTTTTTAAGCCAATCTTAATATTCATTACTCTCTCAGTGTGAAATCTGTAATACCTGATGGAATATACTAACAATAGTACACAATAGTTTTAGATGGAGTGTGATACTTGAACAACTTTGCTTGTTAGATCTTATAATTGTATATATTCATTGTGATTGTCGCACAGTTTGCAAACAAACTTAATATTCATTACTCTCTGAGTGTCAACTCTACAATTTCGTTTGTTATTTAGTGTATTATCATTTAGTCAAGTTGATCTTGTTCACACAATAACGCGGACAATCGGTAGCCAGGTTTTTGTTGAATGCAATTTTAAATTTGAAGTCACGTTAAGCATTTATTACAATGTCATTTTCACTTGGTCGCTGAACACTTTTACTGTGTCACGCCAGCCACGAAAACAAAAACAAAAAAAAAAACGAAAAAATAAAAATACAAAGAGACAACTGCGATTGCTTCCCCCCTTCCATTTTGCCCCACTTTTTCCATTGTTACCGAATCTCTGAAAGTGTCGTCAGTTCCATGTTAATTTACTCGATCATTAACACCGCCTCGAAAAGCTTATCTAAGACTTCAACTCAAAAAGGTCTGAACTACTGTTATTACCCCCGTATTGTTTGGGTAGTAAGTAGTTTCCTTGGGCATTGGCAAACAAGGCAGCTCCATTGTGTTCTCCACAGTGAAAATAGTCATAATCTATGCTCCGGCTCATACTTAGAGTGTAATGCCGCTTTGCGTTATGATTTCACTTGGCCGATAAGCTAATATGCTTCTTGCTCGTTGGATCCAAATCGTAGATAAATATTTAATTAGGCTTTTTTTTCCTCTGAGTTTTATGTTTCGGCGCCAGAGGGTTCTACGCTCCTTAACACCACAATGGAGTTTTGTTTTGCAGTCGGTTTCAAAGATTGAAAGATTTCCAAAACAAAACTTAAAAGGGGGAAAAAAAAAACATTACGATTTTTATAATAATAGAACTCGTTTGTTTTGTGGGAGGTTAAAAATAATAATGACTAGAATGGCGTCTTGGCCTAGAGCTGAGTAAAAAACTAAAACAATTAACACAATATTAAATAATTATGGCTGTACAATCTACAAAAATGTTAAGATCAAAGTTAAATGGGGGTTTTGTAGATAAAATATGTGGTATACTGTAGTTATTTCCTTGGATTTCCTATAAGCTTTGTCCATGCAGCTTAAAGTGTGTGGTTTCTTAAACAATTAGCTGAGCTGTGTCGTTTTGCCTTAATATGTTTTGTTTTAACTGATTTAGCTTATTGCATATTAACGCATTGCATGATGCAACCTCAAAGCCTTGCCATTGTGCAGCAGACTGCGGCATGCGACATGTGGCATGCGTCATACGGTGCTTTGGGTTTGCCTTTGATGTTGTTGTTGTTGTTGTTAGTTATGCGAATGCGGTCGTTGCTTTCAACTCTTTGTCGTCCAGCTGTTAATGCTGCTAATTAGCTAAAGGAAAGCACTGCGGCTCAAGACAATTGCCGGGCATTTATTCGCTGTCGCCAGTGGTTATACCCTGCATGTGAGGGGTATATGAGTTAGCCTGTGAATACTTCTTTCTGTACTTTAACAGAGCAACGAGATGTCGTTCATCTCTGGAGAGTTTTATATCAATTAATTCAGCGCCTGGCAGACGCACATCTTGATACAATTTGTAGCTAAACGTCGGCATCTGAGTTCTATGTATCTTCTTCTCTTCTCTTTTATTTTATTAGTTTTTAGTTAGAAGAAAGAGAGTCTATTTAGGAGTATAAGTGGTGGGGATAGCGATCTCTTTGCTTGAGTTATGTTTGCCGCCAAAGATCTTTGCTTAGGCGCCTTTGGCTTTAAGTGGTTTACTTGCCATTTTTATATAATTATCATTTTGCAGTTAATAATTACTGCTAATATCTGCGCGCTCTCTGCGCTCTCTTCTCTTCTCTTCTCTTGCCACACACACATTGGAAAGTTGCCGCGTGTCTTACATAAAAAGACAACTTAAGTTTAGTTTGAGTTAAATTGAAATTATTGCAATTAGTTTGTTAGCTAGGTTAGTCGCTTGATTGCTTGCTTAGTTGATTGGTTACTCGGTTAGCTGGTCTGCATATGCTACACACACACACACACACACTAAGTGCTTATTGTCGTCGACAACTGTTACATGCACTTTGTGCCTGTGTTTGTGTGTGTGTCTCCTCCTCCTCCTCCTCGCTCACTCCCTCCCATCCCATTTAATTATTACAATTTGAAAGTTTTGCTTTAATTGTTGTTTGGCCTTTTAGTTGCAGTTATCTCAGCATCAGCAGCTGCATTTTTATATGCAAATTAGCTGAGCACACACACACACACAGAGACACAAACTTTGTATCCTCTTGGTGTTGAAAAGCGTTGGCATATGTGCTGATAACATTGCATTGCCGTAAAGCTGACAGCCCCAGCCTAAGAAATATTTAACCAGAGAGGAGTGTGATCGCCACCATCATCATCATTATCATCATCATCATAGTCAGCATCTTTAGCCAAGCAATCCCCATTAAAACTTGTTTTTTTCCTGGAATGCCATGCAAAACTTGACAACTCTAATAGATCAGCAAAAAAAAAGAACGACAGCGTCGAGCAGATCAACAAAGGATGATTAGCTCATCTTAGATCTAGGAATAGGCTACGGCGACAATGATTAATGACACAACGTCAACTTCTCAACGATTTCAACTACATAAATTTTATGGACAGCTGTTCTTTGCAATGTCATTACTTTCACTCAACTCTGAAGTATCTTAAAACGTGCTTTAATTCGCATAAGCCAGCTCATTATTCAGCTCACATTGCGTTCAACAGTTCCAACCTGCTCCTCCCCCTCTTTAGCTGCGTTTGTTTTTTTTTTCACTTTCTGTTTCTGTTGCTGGACATTACAACTGTCACTTTATAGCAGCTTAATTGTGATAGATCTTAAAATGTCTTTTATATACGCCTTCGCTGTCTGTTCGCCTCCAACTCCTGTGAATCGACCTCTCGAACCTTTTGAACTCGCCCAAAAAAAAAGCAACGACAACTTTCTAAAGGCCACGCGCTCTTTGCGACTGACAGCAAGACAAGCTGGCAATGCTCTAGTTGGGTATGCTAGACCTAGGGATACCTTTTAATTGATAATTTATTGAATATTTCAAAGCTAAGAAGTACGCATTTATTTCTTACTTAGCTACCTCTTTCGTTAACATTACAGAGTATACGTTGCTATGGCATTAATAAACAAGCTCGATTACAAGAGGCGGTCGCTAAGAACTGAGAAAATAATACTTAATTATTAATTAGTAGGAGGGCATAAAAAGCGTAACAAAACGATCAAAAAATACCGGGTCACATACTAAAGAAGCGTAGAGAGACAAAAGACAACACAACAGAAAAAAATAAGTCGTAGGCCGCCACAAAGTGATGTTTGTTGGGGATGTGGATGATGATGATGATGACTGTGGCAGAAGTTTTATAAGATTGACCCGCATACCAGTGTGGGGGCCAGTTAGGCAGCCAGGCAGTCAGTTGAGATGCTTTTTCAGCTCGTCAGTCCATCAGTTTGTCAGTTATTCAGACAGTTGCACAATTAGATAAAGCATCTGTATGGTTTGCACTGTGATGAATGTTAATTGAACTGCAAGTTGTACTTTGAAGCATTGTTCGGCTACCGATGAAATCTTGAAGAGTTTTCTGTTTGCATCCTTGACGGATGCTGACTGCATTCCCCAAACCAACGACATCCACATTGAGACACCTGCCCACATTGAGCGCTCTAATGCCTTTTAAATTATGCACACTGAATTTGACACGAAATTAATATGCTATTGAATGTATCTTGTATCTCGTTTGTTGCAGCTAATGAAATTTGACACCTCCAACAACAGTAACAACGGCAACGGAGACGGCAACTGCAACCTAAAGTTGATGGCCCTCTGTGTGTGGGTGGCAACAAATTAGAGAGCTGTATCGCTTTTATTGATATCGACGCCGACTCTTATTTGCCGATCATGAAGTTCATAATGACGATGATGATGATGATGTTGTTGTTGACCGATTGACCAGCACTAGCAGCATCAGAAACACCACAAAAAAAACCAGAACAGAGGCGTACGACAGTCGAAGCTGCCATGTGGAACGACCGAGAGATAAAGCCAACAACACATTGAACACAGAACAAAGCATATCGACAGTGCGAGAAAGAGAGAGAGTGAGAGACACTCTTAGTAGGTGAAAGAGACCAAGAGATTGCGTGATTCAGATAGCGCATATCAAAGAGACAAAACATCACACACACACACACAAGATGGAGACCGAGTCCATGGAACAGGATGTTATGCTGGACGGCAGCGAAGATCTGATGTCTACATCAAACACATCATCCACAAATGGCGCTGCCAGCGACACAAATGGTTGCTCCAAGAAAACGGTAAGTCGCGACCCATAAAATATATAAATTTAAACAACCAGGGAACAGAATCAAATCTCTAGACTGGTCAACAGTCACATAAATCAAACGTTTCATAGCGATTGTCAAGACTGCGCGACACTTATGACACTATTTAAATTGGCTATCCTATGGGATTGTTTTTCTAAACTCTGCCACACGACTAGGTCTTTAATTATATGTTGCATAAAGTTAAATGTCGTACCGGAAATTTTAACAACATTCCAGCTAAGAAAGAAGGAAATGAGAAATATGTAAAGATCGTTAAATTTGATTAAAAATTGGCTTTGCAAGTAATCTGATACTTACGATTAGTTAGCCAATAATACACACCAGACATATGAATAGGATAATTGAAAGGTATTAATTGTTCGTCATGCAAAGAAACGCACACAGAGAGTTATGGCTTGTTTTGGCACTCAAGACACACTCGTTCACTCAGGCAGTCATTCACTCAGTCAGTCATTCATAGTCAGTGTGTGTGTTGCGGTTATTGTTAGCCGTGCATTGTTGAATGCATTTTGCTTTCTTGCCTCTTGGACGGGGAGCGCGCTTTTGCTTTTGCTTTCAACCGAAACCGTCAACTGTCGACAACACCTAAGAGGTTTCAGCGGCTCTCTGCTTAGGCATATTTCAAGTGCTTTGACCCACCCACCCAGCCAAGAGACCAGAGAAGGGACTCTGTGTGTGTGTGTTTGTGTCTGAGTATGAGGCAATGCAATCGCTTGTTGGGTACTTGGGTACTTCCGTCAACAAAAGCGGGGCAATAACTATGACCAGACCATAAGACGATGGCCACACTTGACTGGCACAGCTAGAAAGAGAGAGGAGGAGAAGAGGTCGGAGTCAGATGTGCATATAACATATAGTGTGGGCAACCAAGTGCCATCGTTCTATGGAAAAACGTTTAAGCCAACGTAGAGGCATTCGTATTTATTGTGGCTCCTGTTGCCAGACTTTTCCAGCTAATTTAGAGCTGGGTGCAGTTGTATGTTAAAAGCTGCTTGGATCATTAGCTACCTCATAAAGGATTTAACAACAAAACGCTATAATTTACAATATAGATTAAAGTTAATGTAGCAACACTACTTTAGAAAGTGGGTAGCCAGCAATTCATGTTCAAGTTAAGTAAATGAGCGATTCTGACAATAAATTATGAGACAGATTGGCAGGGCTGTATACATAAAAGATTGCAGCTCCTGAACTCGTACTTAACCTCAATGTAAGCTCACGAAGGGAATCTTGTATTACAAAATCAGTAACTTGAAGGTCGACATTTAAGTTATTGCTCATTTAATAAGCGCAGAAGAAGCTCAAGCTGCAGCATTTTCACTCTCTATATAAGTCCTGCCAATAAATTATGAATAAAGACTCTACGACAACTTGAATATTAAATGCATTTAAAGGCAGTTCAAGGCGGGCGCTGTTGTCAGCTTAATTTTAATAAAAAATACTTAATAGGCTTTATAAAAATCAGTCGGGCTGCCCACACAACAGCAAACAATAATAATAATAATACTCAAAACCAGGCGACAACTGTGAAAACAACTTTGGATTGACATTTTGCAAGTTGAACTCCGGGGGTAGAGAGCGCAATTGAAACAATTTATGCTAATTGCGCCACTTATTTCATTATGATTATTACAATTTTCAATTAATTGCCATTGCCTTGCCTTGCCTTGCAGTCCATAACGTCGCCCGATCCAACATCGTATGTGGCAAAGGCGCGTGTCACACGTCCCACGCCCCCGCCGCCCTCAAAGAATCCCATGCAATTTGTGCAGATCAAACCGTGCAATTTATATCAAACCGCACAGCAGCAGCTCAAAAAGGCCGAGGAGGTCAAAAAACTGAAGGAGGTGAAGAAAGAGGAGCCCGAAGAATGGCAAAATGTAAGTACAAGAAGTCGCTTAAGTAAGCTAGATTTAGAATTACTATAAAAAGAAATAAATAATACGAAATACCTGCAAATAATAATTTAGCAGCTCTAAATTTGTAATAGAAGCCATTCCAAATGTGGATATTGTTCCCTATTAAGAGCCGAGATCAGTTGAGATTGTCAGCTGTCTTATCAATGATATGTTAATAGTTCTTGCCACCAATTAAATAGAAGTCGCCATTTAATTGCACAGTCTACTGCATATCTGGTTACTATATAATTACAAATTACGTACGTATATATATATATGTATGTAGATCAAGTCTAGCTGGCACTGAATTCAATGTTTCCTAAGATCTTACATCAAAGTCAAGCGAGAGAAACTCAATATGCTCGAAGAGCTTTTCAGCCGAATCGTGACAAATTTCTAAATCGCCCCGTTGACTTTTTCTGCGATGTTTGTGTTTTCGCATATTATGTGTCTTAAGACAAACGACGCACAACTTTTTGGACTTGGGAATGGGCTGGGCTATGGCCATATCTGTAGTACTTACTACTACGACTCCGGTGAGCAGTCGGCCAAGTCTTTGCTCCAGTTTTCAGTGCACGTCGCTGGAGAGCGGACAAATGATATTGCATAATCATCGACTATTACTCGACTCGTACTTGTTTTCTTTTACTTTTTCCCCATTTGCTGTAGTTGTTAATATTGTTTAGGTTTTTTTTTTTGCTCTCCACAATTTACGTTGCATGCAAATTTATGTTGTTATAACCTCAAACAGATATGTCGCCCCATTGCAAATAGGCCTTTGACGTGACTGTACCTCATTACCCAATCATCAGTTGTTTTGCTGTGATGTGCATTTGTGCTGCATTTGACATGCTTTCGCCATTTACTATACAACAATATATTTGGCCACCGCCACCGCCATCACATCACATCACATTTATTTTACATTCAGTTTTCGGCTTGTGCGTCGTCCATCGATTTGCCAACAACTTTTCTTGTTCCCAGACATAACTTTTGGTTTTTATATGCGAAAAATCTATTAAAATGCGAATAGCGTACACTCGAACTAGGTCTGGGTTTGGGTTTGGGATTCGGTTGGGGTTTGGGTTTGGGTCTTGTGTTGGGCCTGCGGCTGCTGGCGTCAAACGATGGGAAAGGAAGTTGAAAAATGCCGTTTTAATGGCCATTTTGTGAGCGACAAAAACAAACGCACTGATTGTTGTTTTTTTTTTTTTTTTCTTTATACAATTTTTGTTCAAACGTGATTGGCGCAGCAAACTTTTCAATTTGCGCAAAAGTTTATAAAATTAAAATTTGATTGGCAAGTTTAACAACGAAAAGTATCGATTAAATTGCTCTTAAGTTTTTGGCAAATGAAGCATGAACTTCTATTAGGAATAACTTGAAAGATGCTGTTGTAGTTGAAAGTTAATGCGTAGTTAGAATATTAAATATTTTATAAATTGTAGTATCACAAAGTCGATCAACTTTATTGCTCGGCTTTATTTCAAAATTCGAATCAATTAAAAGGCACAACGTTTCCGGGAAGCTCTAACGCGCTGATATCATTAACTATAATAAATTATTGAAATGAAAGTCAAAGAATGAAGCAAAAGAAGCAAAACTAGAATTTGATTAATAAGTATTTAAAGCTGAATTCCGATTGAATGGCATTCCAATATAATTCTAGATAAGTTAAAGTGCATATTTGAAGCATTTTGAACTTGAATAACTGGAATTATTGTACTCTCCGCAACTGAAAGTTTATATCCACTGTCTCGCACAATAATAATAATAATGGCAATAACAACAGACATTTCACCTTTGTCACGTCTCTCTCTCTCTTGATTTCGAACCGAATCTGAAACTGAAGTCAGACTCTCGGGGCAAAGCCGTAAGCCAAGCAAAACTTTTTAATTGGCGGAGAGAAGAGTTTTGAGTGTGTATGCCTCGTATACAATATCTTTCTCTATATATAGTATATGTTAGTTGTCGTAGTCTCATAGTCAAAAAGTAATACAATGTGCTTTATTTTGTATGCTAACTTTCGCTACTTTTTCTCTATACAAAAAGAACCTTGACAATTGGAAATCATCACGGCGAAAACGTGTCGAACACATCATCGATCGTGTGGTTGAAACGAAGAAGCTCGAGCTTGAGGAACACGATCGCACGCGACGAAAATCGAAAACATTTACCGAAATGATGGAGGAGAGGCAAGTAGTGCACACATCGCATAACGCACATCGCAAAATGAATATCAAAAATATCCGAAATAGAAGTATGCTTATAATGAATTTCAAATTTCTTTATCGCAGAGCTGAACGCGGCGGTTCAAGAGGACGCGCTAAATTGGCATCGCTGGCTGTTTACAACGAGGATGAGGCGAATGATTTCAGTGATCTGGGCATCGGCACCAGCAGCGCCAGTGGCAAGAGCAGTTTGTCCGAGGATTACGACAACAACAGTGTTACGGTAAGTCAACCAAAAAACAAAAAAGTGAAGGTTACTTCTAAAAAGTGAATGGCAAAAAATTAAAGACGTAGTAGGAATGTTTTTATATAAAGTTGCTTAACATGTGAATCCAATTGATAACTACAAAAAAATAGTAATATCTTAATGAAAATAAAGTAAAAGTTTAGATTGCTACACAAAATCCAATAAAAAATAAAGTAGTATGCCAAAAGATAGATCCAATCTGCGTCTTTCTAATTTCATTGTATTTTTTAATATATATTTTAATACAACATTTAACTATGTAAGTGATAATAATATCGAGAACTTTGTAATAGAAAAGTTAGTGGGATTATTGGAGTAACAAAGATCTTTCTTTTTTAAGACACCACAGCCAGTAAAAGTAATTTCATTTGTCTTTACCACAATCACAGATACTTTGCTATTATTAACAACTATTTAATGTGTGAAAATGTTTTCCATTTTCCATTGGCGGCTTCGTTTCATTCATCTGCCATTCGTGATTATTTTATTTATTTTAGTTTTGTTGTGCAAACGCCGCTTATAAACAATTACAACAAATTAGCAATTAAACCGAGTGTATAAACATTGAGTGGCTTTCAATTGAGTCCCAAGCGGAGACTGTGTTGGAAAGTGTTGCGAGCTAATAAACACAAATTGTTTATTAATCAAATGCGTTCACAATCACAATCGCACAATAAAAACTTATAAACAATAAGCGACAAATACAAAAAAGACATTTCACATTGCCAGCAACTGAGCAAGAGATTGAGCAATTAGACGCGCTTGTCGCCAACCCATAAAATGCAATTACATTATTTATATGGCATATATATTTATGATGGTTCATGGCATCTGGGTGAGATGGGTAGGCTGAGGTTAAGTCAAGGAAAGATCGCTGAGAATTAGGGTTGAAATAGAACTTTTGAATATTCAAATATTTGTGTGATGTGGAAGATGTTAAAAATAACGAATAAAAAGAAAACAAATCAAGGTTAACTCGTTTTACGAAGATAATTCAAAAATGTATATAAATTTAGAAATGAAAGCATACTTTGTTTTAATAGATGGCAAATATCTATTGACAAACAATTGAATATTGTATTGTAGAACAAGTCGATGACTAATAAATTTCTCTACTCACTTGCAGAGCGACAATCCGGTTGAACTGGACAAAGCCGCAGGCGCAGCTGGCGACGAAAGCACAGAGGAGCAGCAGCAAAACCACATCAATAGGAACCGCCTTGGCAATGGCAACCAAGTTGCGGCCAGCACATCGAATGCCAGCCAGCAGCAGCCAAATGCTACAGCAGCAACAGCAATGGGCGCTGCCACACGCGAGTACATCTCATCGCCTGGCTACGATACGTCGTCGAGCACAGCGGCAGCCAGCTCGCCGGATCCTTGTGAGTACACCTACGAGGGCGCCATACAGGACTACAAGCAGCGAGTGCAACGCGCCAGCAGCAATGGCAAAATCAGCAATGGCAACAATGCAACAGCAACAGGCGAGACCATTATTGGCTATCCGACACGACGTGGCAGCAAGATCGAGGATCGCTTGAGTGGCTTCGAGGTGACCTCGCCCAGTGACACGCAGGAGGGTGCGGAAAAGCAAAAGGTCGATGTGCCCAAGGTGGATATATCGAAGCGCAAGGAAATCTTTGAGCAGCGCGACACAGATCCAAAGTCCAATCTGGCCAACGGTGGTGCAGTCCCGCCACCCAAGCTGGTGCTGCGCGAGCGTCTCACCAATGGCAATGCCAATGGTAATGCCAATGGCGCCCCAGCAGCTGCCGCTGTCGAGGTGAAGCGTCTGTCGGGCGATTTGACCAGCATACGGGATCGTATGCAGAGTCTGGAGCAGCAGCGCAACGCGTTCAACTCCAGCAAGAGCGTGGATGTGCCTGTGCCGCCACTGAAGCAGCGTCTGAATAGCCTGCAACATGCTGTAACCAAAGAGGAGCAACAAAAGAAGCCACCACTTGTGGCGCTCATCGATGCACGTCAGCTGGAGATCATGCGCAACGAGGAGCAGCGCATGCGCCAACAGCAGCAGCAGCAGCAGCAACAAAGGGAGCGAGAACAAAAGCTGACGCAGCCGCCAACATTGATTGTAGAGGAACCGGCGGCGGTGGCAGCCACGCATGATGACAGCGGCATACAGGCGGATCAGCAGGAGGAGCTGCTGAAGGAGCAGCAACAGCAGCAGCAGCTAAACGAAGCCATTGCCGCCCTGGCGCTGGAGGAGCGTCAACTCGAGGAGGCGGCCAATGCGGTCAATCAAATTGAGGCGGAGTTCGATGAGTTGACTGATCTGCAGCCAGCAGCATTGCCCAAGCCTACAACAAAAGCGGCAGCACCAACAGCAACAGTTGCTACAGCAGCAGCAGCAGCAACACAAGCAGCAGTCGCTGCAGCAGCAACAGCAGCGCAACAGTCGCAGCCAGCGCCCAGAGACATGGAATTTAGTGTAAGTTCTACTAACAATTTTATCGATTCAGCTATGTTAAGTCCACGTAGTGTCAATGATAATGATGTTGTAGTAGCTTCAGCTTCCCAAGCGGTGTCGGTACAAACCAATCCCTATTCCACTCCTAATTCCTACAACCCACAATCGCCCTGTAACTTGCGTAGAAAGCCCTCCAATGAAATGGTTCATGCGCGCAATTTGCTCAAAATGTTCAAGGACACCTTTCAAAATGACCCCGAACTAGACGAGGCCGCCGAACAGCCTCGTTCACCACCTGGCCAATTCAGCCAGATCTTTGACTTTACCAAGCCAACTGCAAAGGCAGCTACCGCAATACCCAGTCCAAGCCCAACTCCGCAACCCATGTCTAGCCCCCCAGCAAGCAGAAGAGTAACAGCAGCAGCAACCACAACACCAACAACACCATCTCCCACTCAGATACCACGTCCCTTGGGCAAACCACCCATGTCCCCGAAAGCGGTGCGCTCCAAGATTGCGACCCCAACAACGACAACAACACCACAACAGTTTAGCATCAACGGACGCGTCGAGATCTTTAATTCGCGTCAACTCGAGAAGCTAGAGAAACCGCCAACACCACCGCCCCGGCGTGCTTTTAAATTCGATCACGACACAAGCGGAGGCGATGTGCATGTGCCGGAGGTGGTGATGTGTGCGCCACCCGTGACCATTGTGAATGCCGAGGAGCTGCCCAAACCCAATACGGTTAAATCGCTGTCCAGTTGCTTTGGCCAGCAAGATGCAAGTGTCAAGTCTGGCAATCGTACTCCCACATCACCAATTGGCAGTCGATCTGCACTGCGCGCCGGCTGCACCTCGCCAAGTCCAAGTGCATCGCCACAGCTACCCAAGGCGCTGCCACGTAGCCGCATACCGCAGATAACTCCACCGGCTTCGCCCAAGCCGCAGCATCGCGCACTGGACATGGTTGATCATGCCCTGATCGATCGCAGCTCGGGTGATTATGCGCCAATTGTGGGTCAGACACAAGCTGTGGTGCACACGCCTCCCAAGCCACGTCCAAAGCCACCCACAACGTTGCCCAATCTGGATCCCTTGGCGCCCAATGATTCGTTGCAGGTGCACGTGACATCACCCTCACAGATGCCCGCTTTGCGCGTCTGCACGCCCAACGAGTCCAGTCTCTTTAAGCTGGCCAGCTCGGCGCCCACCTCGCCTGCCACCGCCGAGATGGAGCTGGCACTTTGTCAGCAGTTCCTGGACAGTGAGGCCAGCAAGCAGCAACTGCATTTGGCGCCCGAGGATGAGGCACTTCTAGAGCAACAGGCTGTAGTCGAGCTGCCCTGTGATAAGATCGATGTGGCTAAGATTCCCAAGTTGCCCAGCACAGGATGTCAGACGATCAGCAAGCAGCAGCTGCAGAGTTGCGACGGCCTCACGCGTGAACATCCAGAGCCACCCATACCCAAAGAGGAGGATGTGGCGCTGTGTATCGGACTGCTGGATTGTCTGGCACCAGCCCAGGAACCCAGTTGCGATAGCATCGATGTGCGGCAGCAGCCAGTGCCGGCCACAGGTTATCAGAACATCAGCGATGCAGATGTAAAGCGTTGCGATGGCTGGCAGGGCATCAAGGAAGCTAAGTCCAGCAGCAAGGCCGGCGGCACAAGCAGTTCGCCCAGCTCACCCATTGGGGATGCCCGAGCCGCCCACTCGAAGGCGCTGATGGAGACCTGCGAGCAGATCATTGCCGAGGAGCGTTTGGCCAGCAGCCAAATGATGCGCTCATCGTTGCCCGAGGCGAGTGGCAACACTGGCGGCTCCACACCAGGCACACCACTGATGGGTCGCAAGTCCAAGATACCCATACCGAAGCCCTGCTGCATATCCGCATCCAATACGGACTCAATTGGGCGCACGGGTTACATGCCCGCTGCGGAAACTGAACAACCTCTGATTGCACGCACTCACGTAGTGGAAACCGAGATCAATGTGAAACAGATGACGCCACCAAGCTCACCCAAGGCCGGCAAGATTCCAGCGAAGGAGTCACACGACAAGGATAAGGAAAAGGACAAAGTGAAGGAGAAGAAAACCAAGAATATTTTTGATTTCCTGCGTCGCAATTTCGGACACCACGAAGAGTCCTCGACGCCACAACCTCACCCCACACTCAATGAGACCCTAGAGCCCAAGGTGGTGCTGACGAGCACACGCAGTGGCGTCGATGTCGTCAATGCCGATGAGTTTGTCAAGGTGGACAATTCCAAGTTCTATTTGCCCCCCGAGGAGGCATTGCCTCCACCTCTACCTAAGACACCGGCCCCTGTGAATATTGAGATACGTAAAACAATAACAACTGATGAGATATTGGAGGAGAATAACACGGAACAGGCGTTGAGCCAGGAGATAAGCGATCTTCTCGATGATGAGCTTAACAAGCTGGAGGCGGCTTCGGGAGTAGGATCAGGGGCGGGCGAGGGAGCGGCCGCAGTTGGTGCTGGTCACTAAAGTAACGCGACCACATTTCGTAGCCTTAGAATCAAAGTAGATTAAAGCTCACAAAGCTTCACTAAACTTGTCCGAAAGCTCTCTTAAGCGGCAATTAGAATTATAATATTATTCAGGGTAAAATACTCGAAAGTTGATGAATCGAAGAAACTATTTAGAAGGTTTCAGAGTTTATGCAAAAGCTCTCTTCTATAGTTGCAATTGATACACCTTCAAAAGCTGTATAGTACATATATGCATCGAAATCAAATGAAATCGAATTTATTTTGTGACTATTATCGATAGAATTATATCGGTAACAAAAGATACATTTATTTAAATTTTTTTGTTATACATTTTATATTATATTATTTTCCATTTTATACATTTCTGTTGTGGGGCTCAAGCTACGTAAGCTACAGTTTTTTATTATTTCATACATTTCTTTGTTCTTTCAACTACTAAAACCAATTTTTATGTATAAATACGAAATTTTATTTATGTAAAGAAAAATGTGAAACATATGTTCTATGGTTATATATTTTATACACACTACATATCGTGCTGAGTAAAACTTCTAATACACAAAAAAACGAAAACAAATGAAACAAAACCTCAAAAAGCATACCAAAATAATGAACAAAAAATAATAGTAATGATAATGATATAATAATAATAATAATGTTGTGCTATTTTATGAATAAACAAAAACAACTACAAAAACAACAAACTCGATACTACAATACGTTGCGTAGCGGAAAAAATAATTCAAACTGATCGGCAGTTTAAACTGCTTGCACAAGCAAGCAGTGCACCCTTTGCACTTGTTCTGCTTGATGTCAATTGTCTGCTTCTGCAACTGCTTGCCTTTAGCTCTTATTAATTCCCATGGTGGTACTTTTTGAAACGAAGGGAAATTTGGTATTTGATGCCCTTGCAGAATGTTGTCTCTCGTTTTCAATGCCATTATTATCAATTGTTTAAACAAAATTTCTGCAGAGGTATTTAATCTTCGGCATACCGAAGATAGTTCTTCTTTTCTGTTAAAACAAAAAAAAAAGCGAAGGAAGTCTTTCGATAATACACTGTCCAATGTGCCCTGGTCCTTGTTGTGTTCTTGTCTTGTCCTATCCAGCTGATTTAGCGTAAGTAAGCTCCAAGGTTTCAAGGTTAAACATTTAAGGCTTTTCCGTATACTGTAAATACTATATTAGCTATAAAACTATCTATCGTACTATTGTCGTAATGTGATCATAATCTGTATGCATATCTATATATCTATATACATTTCTCTTACATGCCTTGCGCTCGTATTGTTGGCTAAAATTATCAAATATTGTATACATTTAAAACTGCTACTGATACGTAATTCAAATGCAAAATGCAGTTACATAGTTTACATGCTTACTGCCAGCAAAAGTTGTTGCAAGTTTACAATTTTCGAGGTAAGCGGTTGTGTCTCTATCTTTCACTCTCTCGCTCATTTGTACATCTCATATGTCTTGTCTCATTCTTTTGGTTCTTTGATTTGTGTATTCTGTTCTGTTCTGTTGTTTTTCTTTTTTGTGTTTAGTACTTAAGTTCCAATCTTCCAATGCATGTTCCAGCTACACATGATGTCTGCCTGTTTTACCAATATATTGTGAAAAAAGCCAAAAGTCAGCGTGGTAACGTCACGACCTCCGCCCCCGCTTAGACCCCCAAGTGAGGTTTCAGTTCAGCTCAGCAGTGCATACTTCGCGGCGCGTTTACCCAAACCCAAATCGTTCCATATGTACTATATATACCTTGTTATATGCTCTCCATGTGCATTCTTTTTTTTTTTTTGCTTTTCGCAATTTTGCTTTATCTGTAAGTGAGCGGGTTAATGCGAACCCTTTGCAACAGTTGCGTTTAGTTGCCTTTTGGCTTTCAACTGTTTTGCTTCGCTTCAGACACAGACCGGGTATCTGTTTCATTAGGTTTTTGTTTTATCTTTATAGTGCCTCTCATTTATGTCTGTATACTATACATACACCAACGAGCCAACTAAAAATAATCAGTGGTTCCGTCGGGGGTATACCTTTAGCGCAATAGGTTCTGCTTGTCAATAAATTAAAGTGCGTCAGTTCGGGGCAATTATATTTTGATCGACACAACATGGTAAGCACACATATCCGGAGATCGAACCGAACTCGAGATTTCAAGTGTTATTACAAGCTGTCAGAAAATTTATCATTTTTATTTAATCAGAAAACACTCACGTTACAAATCTAAATTGACAGTGAGATTTGACTGTTATCTCTAGTAAAAAATCGACATTTTTCCCAAATCGAACAATTACATCTCGACTGAGGGATATTCCTGAAAAAAGTAACGTTAAATTAAAAAAAAAAACCGTTATTTAAAATATTAATCGTATACTAGCTAAAACATACAATAGTAAGATTAGCAAAATGTTGATTATAATTTTCAACTAAATAAAAGTAGAAATTCAAGAGTGTTCAGCAATGGTTGTTAAGATATTCATAGGAATTCCATTTTATAGTATGAACTTGCTCTTCAAATTAGCAACAATCACACGGTCATTATATTATAGAGTAAAACTGATAACTACATAGAGCACTAGTACCCCAGTTTATAATACTATAGCTTATCAAGCAAGCAGTTAAACCAACTTGAATTACTTCCCTACATTTATTATTGCGTTGACTTTAGCTATCAGTTGGCCAGTTGCTTCGAGTGTCTTGAGGGAATCAGCTTTATATATATATATATACATATGTACATATACTTAAATACGTCTTGTGTTTATAAACATGTTCTGTGTTGATTGCTGTCAATAATGGAACCCTTTGACTGTTGCGTTCCTTCATGATTTGCGTTATTTCTTATCGATTTTGTTTAATTTGTCCACAATTCGTGTTGATTTTGTGTTGTTTGTTATTATTATTACTTTTTATTTTACATATTTTTATTTTTCTGTTGCTAGCTCTCAGCAATTGTGTAAAATAACTTAATTAAAATTTGTGCGACGATGGCGCATTTTTCTCTATCTCTTTCGCACGCTTTGCCGCTTTGCTCACACGCTCAAATGTTCGCTCGCTCGCTCATCCGTTATCCACAGATCAACGAAGCTCTTGATTTGGCGCTGGAGGCTATTGACAGAGAGTCCAGCAGCAAGCCAGAGGAGGAGCAGCAGGAGGAGGGGGAGGAGGAGCAGATCGTGGAGGAGAAGCAACTATATAGACAGAAAACTGAAGATAAAGTGAATATGGTGGAGAAGGTGAAAGAGGTGAAGGAGATGCAGACGGAGGCGGAGACGAGGAGCGCAGCAATGCCAAATAAAACCGATGAGCAGAAGAAGAAGGATGAGGAAGAAGAGCAAAAGGAGCTAAAGGAAATACAGGCCGTTGATAGAAAGGAACCCATCTATGAGAACGTCAGCTCGACTATATCTATGCAACAAGTAGATAGTGAACAGGCAGCGATGACAACGACGACGATGATCATTAGGAGAAGCCACAGAAGAAGCATTCCAAATAAAAGCAACAATAACAATAACAATAATACTAATAATAATAACAACGAGCATAATCAAACTAACAACAATAACAATAACAATCAAAATGACATAATAACAACAATAACGACAGCGGCAACATCAACAACAACAACAGGAACAACAACAACAGCAACTAATCCTGACTTGGAGCCATACTATCAGGTGCCCAAGCCAGCAGCCGAACCCTATTACGATGCACCCAAACATCTGCGTCCCATTCCCGTGTACGAGAACATCGACATCTTCTACACAGGCCTGGAGCTGGGTCACAGCAATGCCACGAGTCTTGTGTCCGCCATGGAGCCGCCCAAGGAGAAGCCACCGCCGCCGCCCATCGAAACACCCACAGCGGAAGAGATGGAAGATGTGCATGGCCACCACGACGATGATGAACTGGATGCGGGCACCTGGTCATCGGACAACACGTACGAGACCATTTCGAGCAATACGCGCCGACAGCTGCAGGCACAACAAGGACAGCTGCTGACGCCCATGGCGCAGCCATCGCCGCCTATTAAGCGCATGAACTCGACGAAGCGCATCAAGAAGGAACTGCGCAACAAGCGTTCCAGTTTCCTGGGCATCGAAACGGACGCCGATCTGGACGATGTGGATAGCTATCTGGAGCTGACCGTGGCACCGCCACCGGATATGGCACAACTGCTGCAGGAGGAGCGACGACTCGAGAAGCAACTGTACATCAAGGCGGGTCTCTGTGACAGTTCGGATACAGGTGAGCTGAATGTACAACTAGGGAAATTGGGGCTTAATAGAGCTGATAAACGTTAACAAAGCAAATGGGCAAATTACTACCGGGCGTGGACGGAAAATGGAAAGCAGGGAAAGCTGGAAGCGAACAGTGAGGTTAAGTATAAATAATCCGTTTAGTGAGCGCCGCATGGAAGCGTTAAAGGGAGGGGTGACTAAACAACGCTAAACGGTACGGAACTATGTCATACCCTGCATGTTAATTGGAAAGATAATAAACGAAGTTTAGGAAAATTCGATAGTGTTTGATTGAAAAAGAAAAGAACTATGTAGGCCACCCTGCTTTTGAAATTCTCGTTTCGCTTTCACGAATTTAGAAGCGGAGCAAGGAAACAAAATAGAATATAGTACAGTTAAATATCATCTTTTAAACTTAGAAAACTGCTATCTCTATAATTGGCAGCGCCATTTTGCAAAGTTGGCAAGGCAAGGATATTTACAAAACAATGCACGGTGGCAACGCTATCGTACTTTTATTTGCTGATATGGCAACACAGTTTTAGCTGTTGGCTAGCATATGATCAGTAAACAATAATCAATAGAGTTGTTTGAGACCTTTTAGACAGGTGCAAATGCAATTGCAGCACATTAAACAAATAGTATTCAGATTACTTGTTCTGTTTAACCCACTTTAATCATATGCCATTGCTATATCGTTAGGTGAGAGCCGCGACTCGGGTGTCTCGGAGAATCACTCGCGGCAGAGCAGCGAGCACTACACGAACTCCTCGGAGGAGAACGACACACCATCGGAGGCAACACCACCGCCAATGCCGCCGCCACCAACAACTCAAGCATTGGCGCCATCGCAGCTCAGCGAGGTTATCTATCAGAATGAAAAGCTGCTGGCGGCGCAGACGCCGTTGCTGCAGACCGTCAAGGGCAACTCGGCGGAGTCGTGGACAGAGTCGGCAACAGCGGCTGCGGCAGCTACGCAATCGCTGAGCGAAGCCACAGCCACGGCCAATGCCAAGATGTTGTCCATTGAGGAGAAGATACGCGAGCAGGGCGAAGTGTTGCGCGTGGAGCGCGAGTTGTTGCAGTTCTCGGTAAGAAGACATATTCTTGAATTGAATACTATATATAACGATAACTAATAGTATTTATGTTTGCAGCAAGAGGAACTGAAACGGCAGCGTGAGAATCTCTTGCTGCGCGAGAATCTGGCTCGACGCGAACTGCAGCATGGCGCCAAGATGCTGATGTCGAACAATCGTCGCTCGCTGCAGGATCTGCATCATGGTCTGGGCATTGGCAATGGCATGCTGTCGGCCTTTCAACCGCCGCAGCCGCAGTCGCAGTTGCCCCAACAGCAGCAATTGCAGCTGCAACAGTCAGCGCAGCAGATCTATGCGAATGTGCCACAACAACAACAACAACAGCAGCGGCCGCCGTTGCCGTCGCAGCATGCATTGTCACAGTATCATTACCAGCAACTGGACACGGACTATCGCAAGTCGATGTCGGATCTGAATGAGTTCTCCAAGCGTCTCATGCTGCCAGCGACGCCGCCAACGCCGCCCACAAAGCCATTGCGTGCCATGCACCTGCCCACCAATGGCCATGGCCATGGCCTGGAGCCCGATTATGCCGTCAGCTCGCGACAGCGCATCCCAAGCAGCAGCGCCTATGGTGGCTCGCTGGTGAAGATTGCCGGCGCCCCAATGCCACAAGCGCCAGCAACGCGTATCACTGCGAATCTGGCGGCCGCCTATCATCATCAGTCAGCGCAGAATCTGAGCAACATGTCGCGCAACACGCTGTTGGCATTGAGTGCCACGCCCAAGCCCAAGTACACGGATGGCTGGGTGCAAGTGCAACAGCAGCAGCAACAACAGCAACGCAATCTGGCCAATGATGCAGCCTGGCTGCAGAAACGCAAATCCATGCCGGACTACAATGGAGCGCTCTACAACAATGGCCATGCCAATCACTGGTTGCTGCAGGAGGCGGAACATCGCCGTCTGCTTGAGCAGCAGCAGCAGCAACAGCAGCAGATGCAGCTGAATAGGCGCTCGATGCCCGCTGCACCATCTAATGGCAAACCCTTGCCGGATTCCATTATACAAACACTCACAGAGCGTGTGCAGAGCAAGGGAATTGGCGAGCGCAAGCGGTAAGCGGTATTAATTGGGTTTGTGGCATAAATCTTCTTATTAATACAATTTTATTCTGCACAGTTTCGATGGCAATGCCAATTACAGTCAGCTGAATAGCAATGGCATGGGCTTCAAACCGCTAAGCAACAACAACAACAGCAGCAACATCATCAACAACAACAGCAACAGCAGCAGCAACAACAATACGAACACAAACACTGCCAGCAATCAGGAGAAGGTGCTCAGCGTTAGTGGCAAGAAGAAGTGCTCCCACTGCGGTGACGAATTAGGTAAACTTTGCTACTACGTTGGTTGTGAGTGTGGTTCTTCTACTTTCTATTCCTTCAACCTTTCGACATGTTTCGACACCTGATATTATTCTTGATTATTCATTCTTCAAGACGTTTGCGACATTCATAGGCTTGCTCAGCGAGAATCACAAGCCACCAACATTTCAAATAGTTCCATACAACAAAATTGAAGATTATATAGATTATCTACTAATACTAACATCTTCTAATGTAGCTACTTCATCAGCGAAACGGTTTTATGATCTATCCCTATATTCCTATATTCATTGTATTAACATGACTTTCCCTAGAGAGCTTTTTCCTTATCGCACTTTCTTAACAATTTCTTCTTACTCTTCTTTTTTTTTGTGATTTGTAACATGCTTACCGCAGATTTGGGTTGCACCCACGACAATTGTCGTCAGGTGCACAAAGCACTCAAATATATTGTCTGGGTCTAGTCCAGACATCATCGATCAAACATCTAAAGACTTAACCGAAGACTAAAAATACTAACAAAATTTACATTTCAAATAAAATCGAATATTTAGCTGAATTTTAAAGCTGCCACTAAGGTACTTGAGAGCTACTATTAATAATGCTAATAAAAATAATAATTTATTGTACAGTGCTTTTATAATATAACATTTCTATTGGTTTGTGCATATTCCTTAGGACGCGGAGCTGCCATGATAATTGAATCCTTGCTGCTGTTTTATCACATCAACTGCTTTAAGTGTTGCGTCTGCCACGTGCAACTCGGAGATGGATTGAATGGCACCGATGTTCGTGTGCGGAACCACAAGTTGCATTGCCAGAACTGTTATTCCAGCGACGATGGCATCAAGTTCAGCTGCGTTTAGATCGAAGACTTTACCATACCATATCTACTATATTGAATAGTTGTTGAAGTTAACTTGTTGTTTTGTGTGGCAAGCTTCGATTATTGTTGTTGTTGTACTAATAATACATAGATACATTGTACTACAAACATACTACATACATACATATTTAATGTTATAAACGAACGCAAAGTCAAAATATCAATATGAAACAGTTTTCAGCTTAACGTTAATACCAACGAATAATGCAACGTTCAAATTCGCCGTTCGCAAATTGCAAAATTCATTAATTAATTGATAAATGTTTTCGATTCAGATTTTTAACTTTTTATATAATATTATATGTGCATGTGAAAATGTATACATATGCGTATTTTAAAGCCAAGCTCTCTTACTCTGTCTATATCTGATGTTTTTTGCCAAGTCAAAGTCAAATTCTATATAGACATACATATATGTATGTCTGTATACTTATATATACATAAATATACTTATTTATATATATAAGATTTAATGTGTGTTGAAACCATATAAGATGATAAATTTCTATGAATGTTGTTGAATTTTTTTGGAAATTGTATATTGCCTACAGACAGATATATATATACCTACATATATATGTATATCCTTGTTCGAGAAATTTATATTGTATATTAATTATGAAACATGCTGAATTGTCTATTAGCAGAAACAAATATTTACAGACTTACACTCACATTTACACAAATCCATTGTTTATTCAAAATTTTGTAATCCATTAAACGAAATGTGTTAACTAAATTTGAAGACTAGCAAGTTACAATACGCCCGGCTCCTGAAATACATACATATACATACAAAAATAAAACCCTTACGACGTACCCCATGTACCTTAAATTATATACTACACATACACACGCAGACACTAACACACACACATACATACTTACATATCTGCATAGGAGAAGAAGCAGCGATTTTAATTCTAATTGTCGTTATTAATTGTATAACATGATATAACATTTGTATTTAATATAAACATATATATATATATACATATGTATTTTCTTATTCTTATTTATTGTAATTAAGCATTAACGAATCAAAATTTCAATTCATTCATTTGAATATTGTGAGAATATCATTTAAATACCAATATTAACCATTAACCGGTATATGAATCATTTATTTTCTGTATAAAGGCAGCTTGAATTTCGTTTAGTTTTAAATAAAGTACTTGCAAAATTCAACATTAATTTGTTTTTATTCGAAATAGGTAGCGGGTATCTCACAGTCGAGCACACTCGACTTATTGAACAAGAATGAATAATCAATAGTTTCAGAGTCTACCACACTTCACATTTATGCACGGGATTCATTGGTGAGTCTTCTAGACTTTGGAAGTCTTTGGAAAATACCTTTGAATTACACAACGATCCCAATACCCGAAACTCCGATGGCGAGTGCTAGTCTGTTGTAATCCTTAGTACCCGTGCTTTTCTACCCAACGTTGATAAGCTCTATAGGCCATCTTAATACCAACATTATCAGCAATATTCTCGCTCTGCGTATTGATATCGTTAAACTAAAAAGACATCACATCATAAAATGTTAGGACACACTCGTATATGAGGTATTTGAGTTGAGATACTTTTCACCCAATGATGTTGAAGCCGCCTCTGTGAACTATATATAGACCATTTTTTCCTTTTCGATCTTAAACTGCCATTGTGTCACAGTTGCATTTATTGACCCGAAAGTGTGCACACTAATAACAACATAAATTTCATTATTTCATTATTTAAATAATAAATAATATCTTTAATTACAAAATCAACAAAATAAATTATTTATGCAAACACTTATAGTCTAAAAGCTACCACACTTCACATTTATGGACGGGATTCATTGGTGAGCCTTCTGGGCATTGAAAGTCTTTGGCGAAGTCTTTTGAATTGCGCAGCGGTCCCAACACACGGAACTCCGCTGGCGAATGCACGTCTGTTGTAATCGATACTCTTAGATCTTTCAAACGGTCCTTAGCACACGCGTTTTGTGCGAACGACATCCAGAACATTTGCTGTGGAGTATAGCCGAGTCCGGGCAGTCTTGGCTCTGGGCCATGATCTCCTACCCAGCTTTGGTAAGCTCTATAAGCCTCCTTGACGCCACCATTATCGGCGATATTCTCGCCTTGCGTATTGATGCCATTCAACTTGAAATATTCATAAAATACCAATTATTACATTAAATTAACAATAAAAGTTAACTTACTCTCAAGCCAGTTAAATGATCCGTAAAATTCCCATACTGTTCAATGATACATTGAGCCTTCTTCAGATAAGCCTTCTCTGTGTCGGGTTGCCACCAATCCCGCATGTCGCCGTCTCCATCGAACTGGCGACCCTCATCGTCAAATCCATGAGTGATTTCATGTCCTATAACACTACCAATGGTTCCATAGTTCATATAGTTGGGACGCTGGGCACTGAAGAAGAAATCTTGCATAATGCCAGCCGGAATCACTGTAGCGGTGAAAATATTTCAATGATTTCAATCTTGATACGTATACTTAATATCTTCAGACTTACGAATACTGTTTTCCATGGTCGAGTAGAAGGCATTAACTTCAGATGGCCGGCTATGAGTAATCCAAGCGGTTTTGTTAACTGGCAAACGCAAGAGGTTAAAAGTGATGTCCGTTTCAAACGCGATAATGGCTAAATGCGATTCAAAAAAGTTGTCAGGATCTATTTCCAATTTTTCATAATATTTTTGGAGCTCTTTGTCGTCGAGAATCTCATCTGGATAACCAATGTGGGCTTCCATATTATTCAGTTTCTTCTTGGCCTCCAGTCTTGTCTTCTCGTCCATCCAGTTGACTTCATGAAGCATAAAGTAGAACACTTTGCGTACGTTATTAACCATTTCTAAAACATTGGCTTTCGAATTTTGATCGAAATGTTTTCGGACGTACAACGAGCCCACGGATTTGTCAAATCTAATTAATGAATTGGTTAATTGTGATTAATTCTCAATTTTGAAAATACTAACTCTCTGTTGACAATATTGATGCACTTCTTCCACCGCTCCTCCTGCTTCTGATGACCATCTATGGCCATTAAATACTTTTCTCGCCGACTAAGAAACTCCTCGCTGAGGAAAGCAATAGAGAAGGCATGAATGCGCCACATCAAATAGTTGGCAATCACACGATTCGGCGTCTTAGCCAACAATTTTCCCAGCTGCTCAAAGAATGGTGGCACATCTACATTAATAATTTCATTCTTCTGCACACTAAGTCCTTTTGGCAACAAGGCGTTTAGGAAGTCCATCCATTCAACATAAGGATACGCGGCATTCAGCTGCTGCAGAGTGAAGGGATTCAACATTACGGAAGAGTTGCGAAACTTCTCATTGGGCCAAGAGATCTAAGAAGTAGAGACAGTTTTAGTAAACTTGATGTTGGTGTTATAGCTAGGCTTACTTTGGCTAAATCTATTTCAAATTGAAGGGATTGCCTTAGCTGTTCCTTGGCCTCGTCCTTTTTGGCACCAAATAGGACAGCAATGTCTACCATATAATCATAATAGGCGCTGACCAGAGTCTCATTTAAACCTTTCACCAGGTATTCCCGACTCACCGCTGTGTAAGCTTGGTCTAACTGCAAATAAATTGTATAATCACCTAGAACTTCCTAAACGGAATTCACTTACGCTCATGACTCGCTTGGAGCTATTCCGCAGATCGGGATCAACTGATAAGCTAATGATGTACTCAAAGTCAAATCCTTGAGCACGGAACTTTTTTACTAGTTCTTGCCATTTCCAATTTTGATTCTCATTCCATTTGTCGCCCTCGAGCAAAGGCCAGCCGCCCATAGTTTTTGCAATCTTGGTAATTGAAGTGGATCCCAAAGATTCAATCCAAGCTGTAGAAGTGATTGAAATGTTATGTCTGAATTCAACTTGATTAGAGAAACACTCACTCGTATTCATGCAAGCCTTGTAATACTGATTAGGCAAACGGAAGTGTTTGGAAGCGTTTTTAGGTGGTTCTTCGGAGATAATGTCCTTGAGTTGCTCTAGTAGCTTATCCTCGATGACGTTGAACCGATTAATGCTAGTCTTGTCTTCGGGTATGATCTCTTTATCAATGTACGTGCCACAAGCAAACTCATAGAAATTATCACAGGGGTTTACGTACACATTCATCTTCTTGAATACCTCGGAAGCAGTGTCTCTGCATTCCTTCGTATTACACACGTAGGTCTCATAACGATTAGTGCAGAGCTTATAGATAAGGAAAATTGTTGAGAGCAAAACTAAAGCAAGAGCTACTAGGGATGGCACCGATCCACGTCGTGGAGATTCGGTTTTGCTGAAATCCAACACAAATAAGGTAGAAGAGTTAGGAGCAAAGAATTATTTAAAAACTCAAATATCTTGCACTTACTTCGCCTTAGTATTACTTAGAAATTTAAACAATGCCATTGGCACTGGTCTGTGGATGCCGCGATGTATGTTCACCGGTATTCGAAACTTTGAGATACTGAAATTAAAAATGAATGAACTTGTTGTATTACGATTTACAACATTCGAATATTCAATGAAATGATACAGTAGTATGCAGAAGCGAACTTGACATTCACTATTCAATTTCCCCAGACCCAAGCCTATTTTTAGAATTCCAACATTTGGATAATAAAATCTATATACATTTCTTTATACATACTATAACACGACAGAACAAATCACTCTACTTTTAATAAAATATAAACTATTGTTTTCAAATGTACAATCTATAACTAGTATAAGGAAATGAATTTCCAATGTTTAATATTTTCACATCTTATTCCTTCAATCAATTGATAAAATAGTATTGAATAAATATGTATTTATAATTTTATCTCTCACATATATGTATTTGATAACTAAAAATTAACACGCGCACATAATTAACCAGCGGACTTCGAGACAAATAATAACCTACTGAAAGCACAAACCAAACAGAACTGATTAGTGAGTATCCCAATACAGCATACAATTTTTAAATATTATACTATATATCAAGGTGGTGAATTTAAGAATTTTAGAGAGTTCGAACTCGCAAACCGAGTAAGAGATACACCCTCAAAATCATGCGAGTTTTGCGAGCATAGCAATACTGTCACTTTTCACAAAGTCTGAGAGCAAATGATTGAATTGCTCGTATACAAATTTTGCTCGCGCTCAGTCGAAGAACACTTTTTATACCCGCTTCCCATAGGGTAAAAGTGTACGTATTATAACTTTTTGCCGGCAGATAATGTATGTAACCGGTAGAAGGAGGCATCTCCGACCCTATAAAGTATACATATTCTTGATCAGCGTCAACAGCCGAGACGATCTAGCCATGTCCGTCTGCGGGTCTGTCCGTCTGTCTGTTTGAAACACTGGATCTCACAGACTATAAAAGATCGAGCTATAATTTTTTTTCGACAGCATTTGTTATGTTTGCACGCAGATCATGTTCCGCCCCCGCAAATCAAATAAAATCGAATAACAAGCGTACTTTTGAAAGCTAAAGCTGAGAATTTTAGTGTATATCATAATAACAATTGTATTTATGATTCCTAAAAATGTGGTTGCGATCAAATGAAAATTGTGGAAGTTATTAAAGAAATACTTTTGTATGGGCTAAAAAGCCTACTTACTTAGGGTCTCTGTCGCTTTGGCCGACAATCTGGTATATTATGCCGTCTATGGTATATTTTGAATGTGGTACTATACTAAATACTAAAAATATTCCAAATGGTATATTTAGTATATTTTTAATATTTTATAATATTTTCGGTATATTTTGAAAATAATACCGCAATATTTTGCTTTTATTCAAAATGGGTAGCGGGTATCTCACAGTCGAGCACACTCGACTGTAGCTTTCTTGTTATTTTTATAATTATAATTTACATACCTCAGTGGATGGACACCATATTAGTTATTCTATTGTTTACGCATTTTATCACACACACACTAAGCCAAGTTAACAAATGACAAACAAATGCCAATATAACGTAAGTTTTTTTTGGAAATCAATTACTCGCGATCGAAGTGAAATAGACCTATTTATTGTTGTGACGCGCTGTAACTTCTGAATCAAAAGTTCTGATATTCAACTAACTTTATAATTCCATGTTCCAACAATAATACTAAAGAATAGAATTGAATATACTTTTGCCACAACCTGCACTTTTTGCCTATTATGCAATTTATGAAATTATCCTCTTAAATTATATATTATATATATTTTGAAATTACTCTATTAATTCAACATAGCGCGGTTTCTAGCTTTGTATCTCTTCTTCAATTCCGCAACCTTATTTTAAGCCTGCCAGTGGTCCAAAGGACATCCTCAAGAAATTATAGCTTTCTTAACAAATGTTTAATTAAATGAAATACTTTCCCCATTTACCCTTTATTAAAAAGTGTATTATTATGAAAATCGCATATTCAAGTTAGAACACAATAAACTTCTTTGTGATCCGAGCACTTTATTACTTAGACGCATCAACGGCAAACACACAGTACGTAAATTAAACTTTGCTCTTAAATCTGACTTATAATCCGGAGAACCATCCATCCAACCAAAGAAAATTAATTAAGCTGTTGGCAGGAATGTCAGTTTCTCGTTGAGTTGCAGCTGCGTCTTTATCAATTGGGAGAGTGTGATGACCATCAACAGGTCGCGTACATTGGCATTGAACATCTGGGTAAATTGCTCATGAGACATGTGTGGCACTGAGTGAATGAGGTCGAGCAGCTGTCGCCCAACAGCATTATCCGGCGTCACTTTGTGTGCGATGACATCGTCCACATACTTCAGTATGAGGTCCAGTAGTGATTGCAGTTTTGTTGAGGCCTCCGATATCTGTGCCAAATCCAGCATGGGTGGCACGGTCTTGGGCCGATGAGCCGGCGACACACCCACTGTCTTCTGCAGCAGTTTCAGGCCAAAGGTCTCTGGTTCGT
Source organism: Drosophila niveifrons (assembly GCA_035046325.1). Lineage (NCBI taxonomy): Eukaryota > Metazoa > Arthropoda > Insecta > Diptera > Drosophilidae > Drosophila > Drosophila niveifrons. The sequence goes on along the minus strand of JAWNOC010000046.1, from coordinate 8,703,454 downwards.
AGCTGGTCAGCTCCACGGGTATTGGGGTAAACATGCAGCCGGTCTTGCCGCCGGGAACGCCTAGCTGAATACAGACATAGGCACGCAGACCCATGCGACCGCCTTGAAGGGAGGTGTCTACGGTCAAGTGCACCGGGTTGTTGCATTCCCGAGCGTAGTACTCGTGTATGACTGAGCTGTGATTCGTCACTTCGTTGCCGGTTGCCCACCAGCCAACCACACTCTCGTTGGCATTCACCTTGCGATTCAAATCGTACATATCCAGCGCATAGCTCAGTTCAGCTTCCACCTGGTCGTCGTGCTCCTTGTGAGGCACACAGAAGCAATTGGTAACCTCGACGACTCCCTTGTCTACAGAGCCAAGCAGTGTGCCGATGACGCGATGTGAGTCAGCATTGCGGCGCTCAAAAGCGTCCACAACTTGGAAAAGCACCACGGGGTGCACACGTACGGTTAAATTTAAAGCCGACATTTTTGATATTTCATACGAATAATGCGAAAAATTATCAAATTTTTGCAATCGCCACGCTGCGTGAAAAGAACTCAAGGGTGAGTGGGACCGCAACGGGAATTGCAAAATATACTATTTGACGACAGAAAAACATACCACAATACCAGGGTTGATGTTGTACAATTTTCAGAGCTGTCAACCTATATGAAAAATACGTTCAAAACTGTGCAACTGTTGCGCCTCTGTTGAACACAGGGTGTCAACGTCAAAATAATCTAATTTCATAGCATACTTTCTGGTGATTAAAATTTACAAGTGTTTTCTAAGGCAAGATGACTAAATTCCATAGCATACTTTTCGGCATTTACAACACCTCGTGCGATAGTTTCAAATTTTTGAAGGATTATTGAAAACATTTGTAAACATTCATTATTGAAAATACTGGTACATAAAAACAAATTTTTATTAAATAAATGTCTTAGCATAGGATACGCTAGGGGTAGTAATTGTATTTCTACGTGAGATACGCCCTCAAACATTTTGGGCTTGTTCGTCTACATGTCTTTGCCGATTATCTAAACTACGAAGACACACACACACACACATACAAATATGCATTGGAAATACAATCGTACAACATTTAGTCTCTACCACACTTCACATTTATGAACGGGATTCATGGGCGAGCCTTCTGGGCACTGGAAGTCCTTGGCAAAGTCCTTCATATTGCTCAACGAGCCCAACACGCGGAACTCCGATGGCGAATGTACGCCTGTGGTAATTCTCATCTTGAGCGATTCCTTACGATACTTGGCACACCAGGTCTGCCCAGCCGAGATCCAGAACATTTGCTGTGGCGTATAGTCGAGGCCAGGCAATTTTGGCTCTGGACCGTGCTTCTCCACCCAACGTTGGTAGGCGATATACGACTCCTTGACGCCACCATTATCGGCGATATTCTCACCTTGCGTATTGATGCCGTTCAACTGTGAAAATTAAGTAAAGTACATATTAAGAACTATTTTGATTCACAAGAAATAGTAATATTTGTAATTACATTCAAGCCCGTTAAACGTTCCGTATAGTTGCCATACTGATCAATAATACATTGAGCCTTCTTTAGATAAGCCTTCTGTGTGTCTGGTTGCCACCAATCACGCAGGTTACCCTTCACATCAAACTGGCGACCCTGATCGTCGAATCCGTGAGTGATTTCGTGACCGATCACATAGCCAATTGCTCCGAAATTCATGTACTTGGGACGTTGAGCACTGAAGAAATGACCCTGCAGAATGCCAGCCGGAAACTCTGCGAATCCAAAGATAATTCAATTTTATTTTAATATCGTACGTATACGTAATATCGTATGTGAGAACTTACGTATGCTGTTCTCGAGGGAGGAGTAGAAGGCATTCACAACTGCTGGGCGAGCGTGACGTATCCAATCGGTTTTGTTGACGGGCAAACGCAGCTTACTGAAGGAGTAGTCTGTGCCGAAGATGTTCATGGCCAAGAAGGATTCAAAGTACTTGTCAGGATTGATTTCGAGTTTCTCAAAGTATTTGGCCAGCTTCTCGTTGTCGAGCATCTCATCGGGATAGCCAATGTGTGTGGCCATGCTGTGCAGCTTCTCCTTGGCCTCCTGCTTCGTCTTGTCGTCCATCCAGTTGACCTCATCGAGGATGTCGTTGAACACGCCGCGGATGTCGTTAACCATTTCCAGGGCATTGGCTTTCGAGTCTTGATGGAAATGCTTGCGAACGTAGAGCGAGCCCACGGATATGCCAAGGCTGATATTTAATATTTTTTTTTTGGTTAATTGCGATTGTAATATACGATTTTTGCATGTGGTGGTGGTGTTGTTGTATGGTTGGTGAAACCAGTTGTAGTTATTGTTGAAGTTTCGAGTTGTTGTTGTTGTTGATGGTCAATGCATTTTTTTTTTATTTTTTTGGTTGTTGTTGATAGTGGAACAATCGTGGACGTGGTCGTGAAAATGGAAACATAAAAATGAGAATTTTAATGAAAACAATTAACATAAATATTGTAGATTAATAAATAAATGCACATTTGGAATTCAACAAAAGAGAATCGAAATACAATTTTGTGGAACAAAGCAAATGGGACACCTAAGATCGGATTTCGCTAGCGCTAAAACTACCATAAGCGAAACGTAATGCGAAGCGATACAGTGAAGCCGCGCTATAACGAATAGCCAGTGGATCGTTATAGGACAACTTTACTGTGCACACTGTAAGGAAATAAAGCCAATGTATGTTTGATTGCCATTGTTTTTTTGTGGGGTATCTCGAAGTCTTTGACGAATTATGATAACGATTTAATTTGCAGTGCCTGTTGTTAACAAGTGTGTGAGTGTGAGTGTGTGTATGTGTGTGTATGTGGATGTGTGAGTTATCTATACCCTGTAAGTAACTGAAATTTTGTTTGGATTTATCTGAAAATACCAACATTTCAACATTTGGTTCGAGCTCATCGACGTCACTGCAAAATCACAAAGAAATCAAACAGAAAGAAAGAAAGAAAGAATGAAAGAAGGAGAAACGAGCAAAACGAGCAGAAGAATATTCACATATTGAAAACAATGGCCAAGACATTATAAAAAACAACATCAGCTATCAGCTAATCCCAGAGACTCTCCTTCATTCAACACGACTCCACTGCAGCCTAACGATCGATCCCAACTAGCAACGTGCTCTACTAACCTGCCAGAGGATATATCGACGCACTCCTTCCAACGCGCCTCCTGCTCCTGGCGACCCGACAATGCCGTGGCATACTGCAGCTGCCGCTTGCGGAACTCCTCGCTGAGGAAACCAATCGAGAAGGCGTGAATACGCCACATCATATAGTTGGCAATCACACGGTTCGGTGTCTTAGCCAGCAATTTGCCCAGGTCCTCAAAGAATGACGGCACCGTCAGGTTGATAATCTCATCGTCCTGCACATGGAGTCCCTCTGGCAACAACGCGTTCATGTAGTCCACCCAGTCAACGTAGGGATAGGCGGCATACAATTGCTGCGTAGTGCGGGGATTAAACAGCTCGGAGGAGTTGCGACGCTTCTCATTGGGCCAGGAGATCTAAACAGAGTTAAAGTTAGTTACAGTCCACTCCGAATGGCAAAGAACCTTTTAATAGATCTTACATTGGCCAGCGCCATTTCGAATTCGAGTGATTGCAGCAGCTGCACCTTGGCCTCGTCCTTCTTGGCACCAAAGAGAACAGAAATGTCCACCATGTAGTCGTAGTAGGCGCTCACCAGCGTCTCATTGAAGCCCTTGACCAGGTATTCCCGACTCAGTGCCAATGCGGATTGATCCAACTGCGCAACAAAGATACAAAATTAGCTGAGCCTCGGCCTCACATTGAGTCTTTGCATCACTTACGTCCATGAGGCGCTTGGTGCTGTTCTGCAGATCAACGCCAATGGAGAAATCAATGATGTAGTCCATGCTGAAGCCGGCTTTGCGGAACTTCTTAACCTGCTCCTGCCATGTCCAGGTGTTGTCTGCGTTCCACTTCTCGCCCTCGATCAGTGGCCAACCGCCCAAGGACTTTGCAATCTTGGCAATCGGTGTGGCACCCAAAGTTTCAATCAGTGCTGCAATATAATCAAAAGAAGAGTAAGTGAATTCAATGGAACACTCAATGGATGCACTCACTCTTATTCATGCAGGCTCTGTAGAGCAAGTTGGGCAGACGGAAGTGCTTGGGTTCGGTGTCCGGGCGATCGGTTGTGATGATCTCCTTCAGCTGCTCCTGCAGCTTGTCCGAGATGACGCTGAAGGTGCTAACGGACACCTTGTCGTCGGGTATGGTCTCCTCCTCGATGTAGGCACCGCAGGCGAACTCGTAGAAGTTATCACAAGGCTCCACCTCCGGATTGATCTTGCTGAGCACCTTGGAGGCGGTGTGAATGCACTCCTTGGTCAGGCAAACGTTATCCGGCTTGCCCTGCTTGTTGCCCTGCTGCGGGACCGGCACCTTGTTCATCGTGGTGCTATCGCCATGCAGAGCAGTTGCCTGGGGCGGCGCTTGCGGCTGCGGTGGCATCTCCATGTCTCCGGAGGAGACGCCATGCATGAGTCCCTTGTATAGCCAGAAACCGAAGCCGCCGGCAATGATCGCGAGCAGCAAGATGACGCTGGCGAGTAGACATCTCTCCAACTTGGTGCGACGATGCCACCAGTTGGGATTCCTGCAAGGCAACAAGAGAAACAAATGTGTTACTCGACAAAAAGAAGACAAAAAACAAGTAAGAAAGCTACAGTCGAGTGTGCTCGACTGTGAGATACCCGCTACCCATGTTGAATAAAAGCAAAATTTTGCTATATTATTTTCAAAATCTACCGAAAATACTGCAAAATACTAAAAGTATACCAAGTGGTATATTTGGTATAACAATATAGTACCACATTCAAAATATTCCTTAGACGGTATAATATACCAATATATAAGTAGGCGTTTTAGCCCATACAAACGTATTTCTTTAATAACTTACACAATTTTTATCTGATCGCAACCAAATTTTCAGCAATCATAAATAATATTCTTATTATTATATACACCCAAACTCTAGCTTTAAAATTACGCTTGTTATTCGATTTTATTTGATTTGCGGGGGCGGAAGTGGGCGTGGCAAAAATTTGAAACAAACTTGATTTGCGTGCAAACATAACAAATGCTGTCATTTTATATTATAGCTCTATCTCTTATAGTCTCTGAGATCTAGGTGTTCATACGGACAGACGGACAGACGGACAGACGGACATGGCTAGATCGTCTCGGCTGTTGACGCTGATCAAGAATATATATACTTTATAGGGTCGGAGATGCCTCCTTCTACCTGTTACATACATTTCCTGCCGGCACAAAGTTATAATACCCTTCTACCCTATGGGTAGCGGGTATAAAGAGTGCCATAAATCTCAATTAGACGACGCCACAGGCGAGAGAGGAACAGTGGGCAGGGGGCAGGGGGGGGGGGCGTGGGTGTGAAGTAAAAGTCGAGTAAAATTTCACTGTGCATTGGACTTGTTTTTGTCGCTATTTTTTGCTGCCTCGTCTTGGCGTCATCCATCCATAATCAATTCACTTTTTCTTTTCGCTTTTATTTTTTTCGTTTTCATTTTTGTTGTTTTTTTTGTGTGCTTCAGCTATCTCCCGTTGACCATCTCGTTTATCTTGTGTGTGTCGGCCTCGTGCTTTGGCTCTTAACTTGTTTATCAACATTGTGCAGCTTTTGCCTTGCCCCCGTCTATTAAGCCTCTTCTTCTGTTAGCATATGCAAAAAGTGAACAGCGAACATTCAGCACATTGTGCTACACATCTCAATTGGCAATCGCCAAAAACTGATTCAAACAGAACTTCACTTTCTTCAAGACTCTTCCCTATAAAGCTAAAGCTTTTCGTTTCATAATTAACAATAATTTTTTCAAGTTACTAATTTATCCTACTTACAATCAAATTTAAAGTAGCAAGTTCATTAAGCTTGAAGAAAATTGTTGTTATTTGTAAGAAGAACATAATTTCCTTTTAATCAACACTCGATGCTATAAAGTTAAAGTTTTAATAAATAGTATAAGTTAAATACTGTATCATATCCTATTCTATGTAGTAATCAAATTTAAGGTATAAAGTTTAGAAAGCTGAAAGAATATTTCCCTGATTTGAAACTGTTATTTATGTTAGAAAGAACAGAATTTTACTTTAATTAACACTCGACGCTATAAAGTTAAAGCTTTTCTTTTCAGTTTTAAATATTCTTTAAGTTAAATACATTATATGTAGTAATCAAACTTGAAGAACAGCACACTTTTTTCCAACACTCTACTCTATAAAGTTAAAGCTTATCTTTCTATAATTCAGTTTTAATAATTGCTATAAGTGAAATACTTATGTTTATCATACACAATTCTATGAAGTAATCAGTTTTAATGAAACAAGTTAATAAATCTCGAAAGAATATTCTGCTCTGCTTATTCCCATTTCGTTTAACAAGATTAAAACTTGATATTTTTAGAAAGCATTTCTATGAAAAAAAAGTGCTTTATCTTATGCCTCACTTAAAACACTTTTAACACATTTTATTAACTCTGTTTTCTATAAATTAGTTAAATTCTTTGAAATGCACAATTCGCAGAATTTTAAAATCGATATTCACACAATTTATATTAAATTAATGCGCTGTTTCACCTTTTGTTATTTGAGTTCCTTATTTGCTTAATTATATATAATACTTGTCGTATTCGAAATTCATAAATTGAAACAAATATTAGAGTTATTCTGATTATATTCAGAGAACCTGCATCTTTCATATATGTATTTCTTTGATTCCATGCCGATTTCTCACTCTCTTTTCTTCTTTTTTTTCTTTGAACACTTCACATATAATATTTTTTGAAGCTGATCTCAAATACTTTGAAATTGCGTAACGAACAGGAATAAAATTTGATTTGAATATGAGTTTGGCTGAACTTTGGCATTCGATGGCAATATTTACTAATGAATATGCATATGTTCAACAGTAGTTTAACTCTGTTTTGTTTGTGCATCGAAATTAGCAGCAACAGCAAAGTAATATTTGAAGCCCAAATTCGAGTTTCGAGAGCTAGTCGAAAACGAAAACCTGTTGCACAGTGTCCCGCTCTCTAATTGGCAACTTCCTTCCGATTAACCAACGATCTCCAACTAGATTTGACAAATTTTGCAAGAGTGGTTTTTGGTTGTAATTGTTGTTGCACACACACACACACACACAAATAGATATCGAGCGAATGAGCGAATGGGAAACTGGTTACATACTCGTATTCGTATTCGTATTCGTTTTGTGGGCCAGTTTGAAAAGTAATTTAACAAAAATATCGTTTCGAGCTTTTAGCAGTTAAGATAAACAACACACACACACACACACACACACACACATAGTCACAATGTAATATTAGCCAATGAATTGCTGTTGTTGTTGCTGTTGTGTTTTTGCTTTTTTCGGCACTTCCGTGGCTTTGCTTTTTGCTTTTTGCACGCTTCAATTACTTTTGAAAATTATTAAATAATAATGATGCGCACTAAAGCCCAAAAGTTATGAGCCGCCGAATACGCGCGGTTTAATGTGCGATTAAGTCTGGGCCTCTATAAATATATATTTATGGCTGATTACATACATTATTATTCTCTATTGTGCCAAAGGTCATCATCATAACTCATTCGCCCCGTGTGCCACACACGCTCTCTCACGCTCTCTCTCACTCATCATTTTCACGACACACGATGCACGCGAGGTTGGCACTTGATTTAGATTACAATACGAGTAATTCACCAAAAATATCTCAATATTAATTTATGCATTTTTAGGTTCATCTTCCCCGAGAACTTTATCATTTGCTTGAGCAATTAAATGCCAATGTGACAAACATTTTAGCTGTTTATTTCTGTTTATTTCATTTAACTTAGCATAGAGATAATAAGACTTGGAAAAGTAATAACTGGTATATATATTTACATATTTTATAGAGTTTTCAGGAATTATTTAAATGCATTTTGATTCTAATTAAGCAACATCAAAAATCAGAATAAAATGAAAATGAAATTCTGTGATATAAGAAATGTGGATACGATGCACGCGAGGTTGGCACTTGATTTAGATTACAATACGAATAATTCACCAAAAATATCTCAATATTAGTTTGTAAATTTTTAGGTTCTTTTTCCTCGAGAACTTTATCATTTGCTTGAGCAATTAAATGCCAATGTGATAAACATTTTGATTTCGACTACAATAATTCACAAGTTCTCAATATTAGTTTATGAATTTTTAGATTCTATTTTTCCTAGAGAACTTTATCATTTTTATGAAGATGTGTGAATTCATTTGCTTTAACAATTAAATATGACAAACATTTTAGCTGTTTATTTCATCTAATTTAGCATAGAGATAATACAATTTATGTTTGCATATTTTATAGAGTTTAACTTGAAAATGCAAGCGCAAAGTTATTTCAATTAAATGTGAATTATAATTCTGTGAAATAAGATATTTGGAGACATATCTGCATAAATCTTTGTCAACATCCGATTACCTAAGAACCCTAAAACAAAAAGTATGATCAAAACTTATTTGCCGCTTGTATTTTAAGCCAAGTCAATTTGTCTGAATTCCTGCAGCATATTTTTGGAAGATGTTCCCTTGCTCGTTAGCAATTTTTATTAGTTTCTTCGTAAGTCTGTCTTCTACCTGTTGTTGTCGTTGAGATGAATCACAGATTAATAAATATACTCGAAAATTTGTGTGTGTGCATCATAATCCTGTTTTCAAGCTGCAAGAAAAAACCAGCTTCAAGAGTTCAACATTTTATTTAACCCAGCCTCGATAAGTTTCAGAGAAATTCAATTAATATAAATTCTTATGAACATATGCCAAGTGTTTGTCAGTTTATTCCATATTAGACCTGGATGATATGGCTGAGTGATCACATTAAACGAACCACGAGCTCAAGCTTTAATCATATTGCAAAAAATCAACAAGAGAAATAAAAACATCAACGTACTCAATGCACAATGTATCTGCAACAACAACAACAATATCTATATACTAATAGCAATTATATTGTTTAATGCGGCTGAACCTTTGGCTATTGTTAACTGAACAAATGGAACATACACTAATAGTAACAATGACAACGACAACAAATTACTTGTAAAATGTGAGCATTAACCTCGACACGAAATATATATTTTCATTTTGCAAATTTGTTCATTTTAAATGTAATATATGTTGTTCTACTAATAAATTGAATACAACAATTTAAGGGTATTTTTCAAAACTGAAGTCAACAAATTTTGTTTTTCTTGCCAAGCTCAAGTTCTAATTGCGAATCAAAACGTTATTTATCAGCCATGATTTGCACATTGATTAAAACAAATCGAACAAATGTCAATTTCTATAATTAATGCCAGTAAATGTTAAACAGCAAAAAACAAAAAAAGACGTCAATGTTCAACCAGTTTACAAATGTTTTTTTTTCACATTCGTTGAATTGTGCATTATGGAAATTGGACATTCTTCAATTCAGTTGTATAAAAGTTGAATGACATTGCGAGAGATCACTGTACAATACTCGTAAGTTGGAAGTGAATCAGCTACCAAATTTGGAATTCATATTTGCTCTACAAGCACTCTTCATTGTCTAGAGTAAATAAATTGAATTTAAGTAAATATAAATAAAACAAGTAAAAACTGTGAGAAACATTACTGAATTCATATGCTGACAAATACATAGTCGGTATATCGATATCGATATACTATTTGCATTTAATATATACCATAGAGTAAAGTTGAACTATTATTTCTCAAATAACTTTTACAATTTTTATCTGATCTCATTCAAAATTTTTGGGTTTATAAAGTGTGTAGCTATGATTGAATGTGCCAAAAATCGAGACACTTAAAAATCTTAAACAAACTTGATTTGCGTGCAAAATTTACAAGTGCTGTCGAAAAAATTAAAGCTGCATCTGAGATCCATAGTTTTATACGCACAGACTAATTTGGCTATATCGTATTGGCTCGCACAAAAATATACATACATATACACATTGTAGAGCCGGAAATGGCGTCGTCTGACTGTTACATACAGTTGATGGAGGCACAGTTGCTTGGGGCACAGTTGCTTAAGGCACAGTTACCATGCGGCCCATTTGCTATCGCAAATGATGAATTTATTGGCTACACCACATAAAACAAAGAAAACAATGAATGCAGCTGCAAATGAATGAATTCCACCTTCTTAGAGCTTTGGCAGGAGCAAAGACCAGTGCACTGTGTTTATCAGCTGATATTTTTTAAGTGGCGCCATCTATCGAAAATGCTGGTATGTAACATTGATCAATTGTGAACACATTACACCTAAAATTACTTCAATCTGCCAACTTTTGGCCAGCAAAAGTGGTCAACTTTCCTGTAGTGCAGTGTTGGACCGTAGGAGGAGGAGGCGCTGTCGCTGTCGAAATAACGCTGAACAGACAGATGCTCTCTTATACATTTCTCTTTCTGTATCTCTCTTTGTATCTTTGCTCTTTTTCAACTCTTCTATAGATTATTTTATGCAATTAAGGTATGACTCAACTAAGTTAATCGATTGACTCGTCGTCTTCCCGTTACATACAGTTGCTAAGGGCACATTTGCTACCGCAGATTTAATTTATTGCCTCCACCAAATAGAACAAAGAAAACCATGAATGCAGCTGCAAATGAATGAATTCCACCTTCTTAGGGCTTTGGCAGGAGCACAGACCGGTGGAGAACCGTAGCTGAGGAGGAGGAGGCGATTTAAGGTAAATTTGTCTCGGAAGATCGAGCAATTGAGGTATTTCAGCCGGAGTCGAAATGACGCCGAACAGACAAAGAGCAGATGCTTCAATGTTTCTCCTTACTTCCTGCATTGAATTTCACCATCGCCCACGTACTTTTTACATCTCTTATACGTTTCTCTCTCATTCTTTGTATCTCTCTTTGTAACTCTGCTCTTGCTCAACTCTTCTATGGAATATTTTATGCAATTAAGTTATGACTCGACTCAGAGTTAATCGATTGATTTATTATCTAAGAGCTTAATTAGCTTAGACGCAAATCGTGCCCGATCATTGACCACTTTCGATCGAGCACGTTGCTCTTACCTCACACACACTCACACACACGCACACAGCACTCATGTCTCGATTCACAATTCGTATCTTTATTCAGTTTATGCAATTGTCATTGATTTTTGCATTGTCATTTGCGTCTTATCAGCAGCGATATCAAATGATTCCATCTCTATTCGCATTCCAATTCACAGATGTAGCTCAATTTGTATCTGTTTTCTGTTTTTGTGTGTGTGACACATCGAGAGGAGTGTGTGTGCTGTGTGTGTGTGTGTGTGTGGGTATTCGCATTTTATGTCGTATTTTATTCATGACTATATTTTGTCCCAGGTGCTGTACACTAGAAACTTTATACAAGTGTACTTCCTACCCCCCCAAAAAACGTTGTGTAGCGCAGGGCGGTGCCAAGGGGGCAGAGGCAGGGGCAGGGGGCGTGTCAATAGGCGCCAGTTTCAAGCTGTGCTTTTGTCTCTGAGTTGCCCAATAAATGTGTCAAGTGCAGGCGGCGTTTTTGCCATTGACGTGACACTTTGCCATCGTCACCATCGTCATCGTCATCGCCCCAACACACGTGAGTGTGTGCGTATTTATGTGTATGTGTATGTGTGTGTGTGTGTGTGTGAGTGTGGATGACGTTTGGCAACATTGCTTACCTTTTGGGCCTTTATTTGTTTTGTTTTATTTTATTATCGATACTCTAACCAGAGCAAGTTATTGCACAAACATAAATCTTTAAAGATCTCTCGAAACAACCTTGAGATACAAGATTATATATCTTGACGATGCATTGATTTACTATATAATTATAGTACTCTATCGTACATTGTACTATATAATTATTGTACAAAACATGAGTGCATAAATTATTCGGATACAAACTGTCTTCACATTATTTATTTTGTTAATGCGATTTGTCATTTTAATATGAGTTTGATCGTTTTTGGTTGGCTTTATTAATATGCAACGCTTTGATTGACACACAACACACTTTGAGTTTGTTGTTTTTCATTTTGGTGTTCGGAATAAACGCATTTGGTGAGTCCCACTTCCTAAGTGTCTTGAAGTTGTTTTTTTGTGTGTTAAACCAAATACGATTTTAATAGCACAAGCTTTTTGTATTCCACACTTTAATCATGCTCAGTAATTCGTCTATACGCACTTGCATAATTAAGATGATTCGCATGTTTTTCTTTTGTCGAAAACTGTTTTGATTGAGACTCATTTCCAGAACTCGAAACACATTCGAAGGGAGTCACGTTAAAGGAAATCAAACAGCAAAGGTGATTTAAAGATTCTACTCCAAAACAAGATTTGTCAGCGCTACTTTAACTTAAACTTTAGTCAATAAGTTTATATTATTACTTAACTATACATAGTAATAATAATAATAGAATTGTCAGGTAAACTATGAACAAAGAAAAGTATCTAAAAGATACAAATGATGTAAGCCACAACTTTATGTGAGTCGCTTGAATACGCGTGAAATTAAAAAGTATTGTAAGTAGCTAATAAAAGTATAAAGCAAAATTAAGCGTTAAGTTGCGACCTATCTCAATTAAGGGGTAAATAAAAAGAAGCAAATAAATAGTGCTATAAATAAACACGGTATAAAATGCACTCTCTTTGATTCACTATTATTATAAATAAATTTGCAGAGCATCGCAGGTTTTGTCATAAAAAAAAACAACAAATATTTGAGGTCAGTGGTTTGTTTTTATTTTTTTTTTTTGGCCATGTCAGAGAAGAGGCAGATGTAAAAAAAAAGAAATAAAGAAACAAATGCAGATGGGCTCGGCCTTTATACGAGTATAGTTAAAAGTTGCAGTGTGGCTTTCTAGCTAGTTTTGCTTTTTTAATTTCATTTCAATTGTTATTGTTGTTGTTGTGGCTGATGCTGATGCTACGTTATTTAAATGTTTACAATGCATACGTAAAGCCCCGAAACCAAAAAGCAACGACAAATTGCCTTCAAAGTGTTAATTTGTGCCACAGACACAATTACCTAATACATTTTAATTACGCCCCGACTTGGGCCCGACAGCTTCAGTTTTGTCTTGTCTTCAAGATGAGACGCGCACACGAATTAGTTTAAGATTGTTTTTTTTTTTTGATTTCGCTCTCTCTCTCGCTCCCTCTTTCGCTCTCTTGCCACTCACCATGATTGCTTGCTTTAATTGCTCGAAATATTAGAGCTGTCATATCATTTAAGCAACTGTCTCAACTGTCGCTGCCTCAGTCGCCGTCGCCGTCGCAGTCGCTGCCTCTGCTAGCTGCACTGTTGCGTGTGCGCTCATAAAAAAAAAAAAAACCGGAATGCAGCTGAGGAATTAACGGAGAAACGAAATAGAGTGTACAAACAAATCAATGTTCTGCGTGGCGAGGTGTCAAATACAGTTTGGAAAGCATCTCATTAATATGCGTGCTATATACATATATGCAGATACGTTCCACATGCGTTCCACATATGGAGCTTGTCTCGGCTATGCGATAATTCTCACTCACTCAATGCTCAGTTTCCCTCTTGTTTTCTTCTTGTGTGGATTAAATTTCTTTGAAAACTTTCACACTCGTTTTCAACTTGAACTTGTCTAATAATCTAATATCATTTTTTCTTCTTCTTCTTCTATTGATCTTGGCCCTCAAATCGAGTGGCGGCTCAGCAGCAAAATGAAACTTTGCAATCTGTTTATAAAACAGGACGCGCACAATTTGCCAACAGGAAAAAATCAGCGACAATGCAATTGTCAATGGGCCGGGAAGGAGGGGGAGTATGGGGGGCGTGGCAGGAAGTTGTGGCAGTTACTTTGCTACCTTGAATAGGCCAGTCAGTGAATGGAGCAGAGATGGGGGCAGGAAAAGCCAACGGAAACCCATTGAAAAACATTGCAAAAGTGCAGCGAGAGTCGCAATTTCTGCACACATAAATAACGGCAATATTGCAATGCTTGCCAAACGCTTGAAACAATTTCAACAAAAAATTATAAAAAATATAGATATAAATGTGTGTGTGTGTGTGAGCTGCCAAGCCAAGGGCGTCATATGTCAAAATGTCTCAATGAGTTTTTCATTGGATGTTACGACAAGTACAAAAGGTGCGTTTTGCATGCTAACGAAATGGAAATGTTTTCGAAATGTTTTTAATACTTCGTTTTTTGGGTAAGGCAACAGAAATTGATATTGGCAATTATGGAACAATACGCACATACGATTAACAATCGCCAATCGGCAAGGCAAATCATTAAATATGCATTCGGCATTTAGACAACGACTATAAACAAAAAGCCAAGCGAAATTTCAACTTTTCAGAGATTGACCTCAAAAACTTGGCAAAGCGTTCGTTTATAAATAAATAAACAACGCTTTAAATGAGATGCACACACAACAATAAGAATAACAATTGTTGTATTAGTTCCTCGAGGAAGTTTCACGGCATAAAATTATGCATATTGAAAAGTTTCTTATTTCCTCAACTTGAGATGAACTTGATAAGGGCCATAAGCATACTTATATAACTCAGTGTGGTGTGAAATGTTTTCCAATTTGTTGTTGTGTGTGTGGCGTGCCCCCAAGAATGTTTTCGCATAGCACGTAGCTTGGATTAATGAGCAAACATTTGAAAAAAAAAACTGTGAAAATAACAATATATAATTATTATTATTCAACTCGAGTCAAGTTTTAGCACTCAAATTGCAATAGAAGCTGAGTTCGTTGAGGCTAATTTTACGATCGGTAGCTTTCTTATAGCAGATAAGTATTGTTCTAAGAAAAATTAGCAGACACTTGGCCGATTTTCTCGTTGGTTTTGTGGGTCACGTAAAATGCTCATTTAAATCGGAATGCTTCCCGGTTCGGATAATTCCTCAAAAAGAGTACAAAACAAAAATCCTCTTTGGTCGCAATTATGTGTAAACAAAACGAGTACACGTAATTTGGACTTCAATGAAAGAGTTACGAACCTTTCGAGACGGGCTTTAGCATCCATCAATCACCTGGCTGTGACAAATCGTCTCATCGCGACGTCTTTTATGATGTGTAGAATGAGTAATAATCATATAATATAATGAGAGAGAGAGAAAGAAGTCAAAGACCGGGGGCCTATTACGTGAGCTACACGCTCCAAAATTTTGCTTGCAATTACGCATTTTATAAACCTTGAAGTATTTGGCCCGATTTGACAAATGATTCAAGTGCTGCACGACGACGAAGAACGAATAAGGAAGCGTTGCACCTGTGGATCATATGCCACAAGAATGTTATTTGTGACTGACCTCAAAACAAAGAGAGCCAGCCCATTACTTTAATTTCTTTAATTTTTATTATACCAGTTGCACTTAAATATTTGACCAAAAGTATGCAATAAATTCAAGTAATTGCCAAATTGTTTTTCCTGCATTTTTTTTTGTTTACTGACTAACCAAAGTGTTGAGCAAATAGCTGCTTCAATCATCAACAACAATTAGTCAGATGAAGACCTATTTCCTTATAGTCTAATTGATAAATGATTAAATACGTACTACAACTATTAATCATCTGATTATTGAAATGCAATTAGTCAAATGTGATAAGGTAGGTTTAATAGTAATTAGAACTCAAGAGATTAATGCGAATTTTTATACACATTTTAGCTGAATTTGTTATTGTTTATATTTGTTTAAGTGATAAACTCTATCCGGTATGGCACACTTAAGAACTATTTACAGTCTGCGCCCAGATAAGACTGTACGATAATGTAAACAACACAGATTCAAATAAAGTAAAAACAAAATCAGTTTTCATTACAATGTTTTTTTTCTATATGCGCTGCTGCCACCGCAAGTTTCACCTTCAATTGGAGAACAAAACAACCAAAAAACAAAAAATAAACAACTGAAAAGAAAACGCAAAGAAAACGCAGCCGCATGGTCAAATGAATGACTATAATTGGCTCGTTGCAGTTGCAGCTACTTGTTGACCACGTTAAGGTCTGCGTGCGTTTAATTATGCAATTTGAGCAAATCAGCACCAACTCAACTGCATTAACAACAACAACAACAGCAACCACAACATCAACAATAGCTATAATAAAAATTCTTTAAAAAAACCAAAAACAACTGAGACGCCAGCCATAAAAATCCAAATCAAAATCTGAAAACATTTAAAAAAAAATACTTCAGTTCTTGGCGGATTTCGCGTCGATTTAGTTGGCCTAAATACCGCTCGAAAGAAACAGATGAAATACATACAATCGGGTTCAAAATTTAGTCAAAGCTGTATAACCGGTAAGACGATTCCATCTATAGACTCATCAACTACTTCTACATCGCGCTAAGGTGTGATATTTGGACTCTACAAAGAGATTGAATTGTGCGACTCTTCTCAAGTTGGTTTTTATAAAAATGCTTTGGCGAAGTGCATTGACATAAACCAACAAATAGATCGTAAACGTGAGTCACTTTGCAAATATCTCTGGACAATAATATTTAAAATGAAATAGCACTCTGTTGTTGATACAGAGAAATATTTCCTCACGTCGCACCTGTGTTTTATAAACTATTTCGATTTCGATTGAATGGAATCTTAAAATGTTTGCAGAATTCATTTCCTGCATAAAAACACTGCCTATTAATATATTTAATATATAACTAACTATGACGGAAATATGACAGGCAACATTTTAGTATTTAGTTCTATTAGAACAATTGAAAAGAATCGTGTGAATGTGGAGTTAACCAAATTAGAGAAAATTACTAAGGAACGTGAGAACTTCAATTCAAACAAAATAATCTTCCGAGTTTTCTGGCATTGTACAATAAAGTACAATAATTATAATTATTGTGCAATTACACAAAGTATTTACATATACATATGTAGTGTACATACATATAATACAAATAAATCTGTTTCATCTTGTATATTTTTGTTACAACAGTTTTCCATTAACCCTTCTTCTTTAAATAAAAATAGGCTCAAGAATAATTCTTCATTCATTTGAGGTTTGATATTCGGATTTTGATTTTTGGGTAGGGCACATTCTTGCAAAGAAGTTTGGGATTGTTTCACATTTCTTTATTTTATATAACTCTAATGACGGAATCTTAAATTTTCGAATTAAAAGAAATACGCGAATTTAAAGTTTAAAAGTTAGCTAAAACGTATACAGAAATAATTAATTAATTTATTAGCATTCAACTAATTAATGAAAATAAATGCTCATCCATACATAGATGCTAATCGAATTCCAAATAAGTGTGATATTGTTGTTGGGCCCAAAAATAAACCTGATAACAACAAAAGCCTCTGGCCAGGTTTTTTCGTATTTTTATACCCGCTACCCATAGGGTAGAAGGGTATTATAACTTTGTGCCGGCAGGAAATGTATGTAACAGGTAGAAGGAGGCATCTCCGACCCTATAAAGTATATATATTCTTGATCAGCGTCAACAGCCGAGACGATCTAGCCATGTCCGTCTGTCCGTCTGTCTGTCTGTCCGTCTGTCCGTCTGTCCGTCTGTCCGTCTGTCTGTATGAAACACTGGATCTCAGAGACTATAAGAGATAGAGTTATAATTTTTTTTCGATAGCATTTGTTATGTTTGCACGCAGATCAAGTTTGTTTCAAATTTTTGCCACGCCCACTTCCGCCCCCGTAAATCAAAAAAATCGAATAATAAGCGTAATTTTAAAGCTAAAGCTGCGAATTTTGGTGTGTATAATAATAACAATACTATTTATGATTTCTGAAAATTTGGTTGCGATCAGATAAAAATTGTGGAAGTTATTAAAGAAATACTTTTGTATGGGCTAAAACGACTACTTACTAGGGGTCTTAGATGCTTTGGCCGACAATCTAGTATATTATGCTGTCTATGGTATATTTTGAATGTTAGTACCATATCGTTATACTAAATATACCATTTGGTATATTTTTAGTATATTGCAGTATTTTTTGGTATATTTTGAAAATAATACCGCAATATTTTGCTTTTATTCAAAGTGGGTAGTGGGTATCTCACAGTCGAGCTCACTCGACTGTAGCTTTCTTACTTGTTTTTTTTTTTTTTGTATATATGTAAAAGAAAAAAATCAAATCGAACTACCTGAAACGTGTTTTTAATAAACATGCGCAACTTTCTTTTTTTGACGCGCCAACAAATATTGAAAAATCGAATGGAAATGGGTGGCAAACTGGCTTGCAACAAAGATAATGAAAATGCAGCAGCCACAACAGCAGCAGCAGCAGCATTACTATTGTATTTAAAATAAATATGTGTGTATGTGTATGTGGGACAGTATTTTTTTTGTTGGGAGTGGGAGAGGTGAGAGGGGGAAGGGTAACTGAGAGGAGACAACAACTTACTTAATGACTGTTTGCATGTTAACCGTTTTAACAATATTGACTTTAATGTCCGGCGCAAGTGGCTGTTACTTTTTCGTCGTTGTTCTTGCTTTTTGTTTTTTTTTTGTTAACGAGACGCTGTTTAGCTGTTAAAGATAAATGATTTTTATTTGCATTTAGTTAGCATTCAATGACATTTAAGAACATTTAAAGTCACAAATTATAACCGCAGTAGCAAAAGCACAAGACAATTTACACAACAAACAACGCTCCACACACAGCGATTTGAAATTTAACAGCCAATAAATACTATCATATGCACTCAACGTTTAATATGAACTCAACCGCGAACGACGACCTACTGAACGCACAAACCGCACGCGCAATTGTATATAAAAGTTTTTGCTAAGCCCCAACACTAACAGCACGGATCCAAATGGCCCACCAAACAACTAACTGTTGTGCGCAAGCCCATACAACAAACGCAACTTAACAGAGGTCTCAAAGTTATTAACAGAATACGAGCTAATCGTCTGTTAGCTATGCGATAGTTTTAAATACGTAATCATTGCTGGCTATGCATAAGAAAAATAAACTTTTCAATTATATAAAGACACTATATTTTTTTAAATAAAAATTCGACACAATAAATATTTGTCATTATTTAATAAAAAGTTTTCGATACTTTTCTTATATGCAATCATGAACCTAGTCGATCGTTGATACGTGTGCACACTGTTCATATTGCAGTAAGACCGTAACCTTAATAATATATACTAATTGGTATAATATTGAAATGCAGCAGAAATAGTCTTTGGTATTTTTGAGCTCCAAAGTGCTGTTACTTACCAGCTCGTATGAAAAAAAGTGCCGTTACTTATTTTTCGTTCACTCATTTTTTCTAAAAAGCGTTATTTTTAATGCAAATTTGATCAGTGAGATGTGTACACTAGACTCAAGGGATAAAACACATTTTTGGCTTCGTATAGTTCTTTTTGATACAATTTTTTAGTACGAAAATTAATAGAGGTTTACAAAAACGCGCCACTTTCTACGCGTTTAGAAAAAGAACTGGTATGAATCATTAAGTGTAACCAGGTGACTCTTATCACAATATCCATATTTCGCCGTTAAAATTTATATCTTTTCGAAAATTATTTTTTGTGATCAGGTGTTAAATAAAACAGAAAGGGGAAAACTATTTCTTATCTCAAATAATAACAATAAATTAACATTTAGATTAAGGTACGAGAAACGTAGATGTTTGCTATAATAAATCGATGTTTCCACAAATGTCAATAACATCGATATATCGATAGTGCCATCTCTATACAACTGCCATCCACGCGACCGACGAATTGATTAAAACTTAAAGCAATTTAATTGTTATTTACAAAAGTAATTCAAACTTGTTAATAGTCATAATGAGACAATTATAGTGCGGTAAGTAAATAAAAGAATAAAAGCACAAACCTCAAATAACGTAACAGCGTAAACGACACGCGTTTCACTTGTGGGGGTGCATCATCATATACGAGTGCGTCCGTGTCTATTTGTGTATGTGTGCGTTTGCGTTTTCTTGGTTCCATTCAAACGACCAAAATTTTTGCAACACCGCCGCGATAATTGTTAAAAATAATTTTTAAACTAAGCGCATACACTTGAAAACCACAATTTATTTGTACTCTAACACTGTTGCGAGTATTATTTTTTTAATACACATTTGCATTTAGCAACAAAACGTAGCAATCGGCAAAAAGGTATAAAAAAAAAAGAACTGGTTCAACGAGTGGTCTAATATTAGTTCTGTACTTTAGAAATTCTTTTTTTCTGCAAACAAATCGGAGAGAGAAAAGGAAAGCAAGAGCAATCCAAGGAAAGGACGTCAATTACAAATCACCAGCCACCAAAATGGATTTGTCACAACCGCCACCGCAGCTGTTGACGGCGCCATCGGCGCTGGCCACAAATTTCACATCGATGCCGCCGCCCTCGATGGGCGGTCAACACTACAGGCATTATCATCCGCATCATGGAGCGGGCAAACAGGGCTACAATCACTTTAAGCCCTTCATGCCGGGTGGCTTCCAGCGACCGTTTGGCATGTCACAGGACGACTTCGATGGCAAGCGATTGCGCAAGAGTGTGATGCGAAAAACCGTCGACTACAATGCCTCCATAATCAAAGCACTTGAAGTAAGTGTAAAGATCTTATAACAAGTATGGAAATTGTAATGAATTAAAATGACCTTTGCAGGCACGACTCTGGCAACGCGATTATAGGGATCGTCTGGCCATACAGCCGGACAGCATTTATGTGCCGCAGATGCTGCCGCCCTCCAGCTTTCTGGATAATCCGGCGAATGCGATAACGACGCGTTTCGTCAAAACCGCCACCAATAAAATGAGATGTCCGATCTTCACGCTCGCCTGGACGCCGGAGGGCAGACGTTTAGTCACCGGCGCCAGCTCTGGCGAGTTTACGCTATGGAATGGCCTTACATTTAACTTTGAAACGATTCTGCAGGTAAGAAGCAGTGTGCCAAAGAGATCATTGAAAGTGAAAACTAATAAAGGTATATCTATAATTACTCGTTAGGCCCACGACATCTCGGTGCGCACGATGGTGTGGTCACACAACGATAGCTGGATGGTAACGGGCGATCATGGCGGTTATGTGAAATACTGGCAATCAAACATGAACAACGTGAAGATGTATCAGGCGCACAAGGAGGCGATTAGGGGAATAAGGTATTGCCTAATGATTGTAATTGTTGTCAATTGTATTTACCATTTAGCAGCCGTCGTTGACATCCTGTTTTGGGGTCACAATTGAACCACCACTCCCAAGTTTAGATCGCTCACAGTTGCGCAGCTTAGCATGCAAATCCTTCTTTCATCGCCATCGTGTCGTTTCCCCGTTTTGTTTTGTTTTCCCCCGGGGGCTGTTGCAAATTTGTTATACTCAATAAAGCCGTCACTACTTGTGCAACAAGCCAGGTTCTCTATCGCGGATTTTGTTCAGTTAGGTTAGCGTAGATTGCGCGCTCGCAGTTTTCCATCCCATCAAGTCCAAGATTTTACATTTAAAATTACACAAAAAGCAAAGAAATGATCACCCCAGTCTAACTATGTATAAATTACTGTGATATCTAGACTTAACTCAAAAAGACTGTGAAAAGAAAATAATGAACTCGATTTGAAATAAATGAATCTTTTGATCTTTTACAAAATATAATAAAGGCCAACCAAGCCAAACAAAGAAATTAAAATATATACACAAAAACAATAAAAAAAAAAACATTGAGCAATTTTTATTTGAGCGAGTGAAGAATAATAAAAATGCAATATGCGACAATTTTCAATGACAACTCGGGGGTTCGAGTGTTTTCTTTCCAAGATCTGCTGCTGTGACTACTGCTGAGGTGAGAGAAAGATGGGCAGGTGGGATCCAAATCCTCTGTGGAAGTTTACTCTTCCCAATCCACACACTCATCATACTCGTATTTTACTTTTGTGATTCTCGTTTTGCATTTTATCTAACCTCGCTGTCTCTCCGCTTCCGCTTTCCCCCGCCTCTATCAACAAACTCAGTTTCAGCCCGACGGACAGCAAATTTGTCAGCGGTAGTGACGATGGCACCTTACGCATCTGGGACTTTATGCGCTGCCAGGAGGAGCGAGTACTTCGCGGTAAGTAGTGCATTGAGACCAGATTCCCTTGCTGTTGCATCCTTCATAATTGGATCACTTGGTCACAGGTCATGGTGCGGATGTTAAGTGCGTGCATTGGCATCCACAGAAGGCGATGATTGTCAGCGGCAGCAAGGACAACCAGCAGCCCATCAAGATCTGGGATCCCAAGAGTGGCATTGCGCTGGCCACGCTGTAAGTACTCAACTCTGCACATTATTGGAAACCCAAAAAGTAAATATATTTAATCTATTTTGTGCAGACACGCTCACAAGTCTACCGTTATGGATCTCAAATGGAATGACAACGGCAACTGGCTGGTGACGGCGTCCAGGGATCATCTGCTGAAGCTCTTTGACATACGTAATCTAAAAGAGGAGGTGCAGGTCTTTCGTGGTCACAAAAAGGAGGCCAGCTCCGTTTCCTGGCATCCCATACACGAGGGTCTCTTCTGCTCTGGCGGCTCTGATGGCTCCATTCTCTTCTGGAACGTGGGGTGAGTTTCACTTCGGTTTAAATTCCGTATTCCAATTGCTTAAAGCGGATTTCTTGTGCAGCACGGATAAGGAGATTGGCTGTGTGGAGACGGCGCACGATAGCATTGTGTGGACACTCGCCTGGCATCCGTTGGGTCACATTCTCTGCTCCGGTTCCAACGATCACACAATCAAGTTCTGGACACGCAATCGACCCGGCGATCTGATGCGTGACAAATACAATCTGAATACGCTTCCCGCCAGCTTAGCTGCGCTCGATGAATGTGAATATGGTGGGTATCCAAGGCAAGCCAATTGACCTGCAGATGGTTTAATGTTTCACCCATTTCTAGATGATGCCGTCATTCCCGGCATGGGACCCGAGGACAAGGTGGAGTTCACAGAGAGTCTTACAGCCGACAAGGGCTTCATTCCTGGTCTCGATTTGGATCCGAGCAGCAGGGCAGCTAGCGATCGGGATCGCGAGAAGAAGGTGCCCTACAGCAAGCCCATTCCACGCAATTTCCAGGTGCAATGGGCGGGGCCGCGACGCGCCGACGATCCCAGTGTGCTTAGCATACACGACGAGCTTGCGGCCCGTGAGTCGAAGGACTCGAGCAACGGTCTTACGCATCAGCAGATCAGCGAGAACACATTGGAGGGCATCCTGGCCAGCGGCATGCTCAACGGCCTCGATCCCCAGACAATTGTGGGCGTCTTTGCCTACGGTCGCTTCATTCGCGTGCATCCCGATTCGCGTCTGATGGGCGCCATACGTCAGGGTGCCGAGTACCTCAACAAGTACATCGATGCCGGCAAACTGGAGGAGCTGCGCGATGTGGTACCCACACGGGAGCGGGAACGCGACCGGGATCGGGAGCGAGAACGTTCGCGTTCGGTGTCCCCAGCAGGAGACACGCCGCAGTCAAGGGGTGAGGTGTCGCCACCGCTAAAGAAGTCTCGCTTTGAGCCGCGCCAGCATAATGCGCAGTTGGTTTGTGTGCGGGAACTGCTGCTGCTGAAGAAACCGTTCCTGCCCTCGCTGCTGACAGTGAAGGCGCAACAGCCGAAGACGGAGTTCATCGATGATACGAGCTATGGCAGCGCTTCGCCCATGGATCAGGCATCGCGTGAGGAGTCGAGTAGACCGAATCCTTGGGCTTCCAATGCGCCCTGGAGCAACAACTATGGGAATGGCAATGGCAACAACGGCGGGCCATCCAATCAAAATGGTTATGGCAACAATGGCGGGGGTGGAGGAGGCGGTGATAACTTTAATGATCGTGATCAGCGTGACAATTACCAAAAGAGCGGCAACAATAACAACCGGGACAACAACGGTGGCCAACGTCGAAGACGTGGCAACAATGGAAACTCGGGCGGTGGTGGCGGAGGAGGAGGAGGCGGCGGCGGCGGTGGAGGTCGAAACCGTGGCCGCAATAACAGACGCTTCTAAGTTTACCACACACACACACACATTCTGAACGCTCGTTTTGTAAACATACAGAAAAACAATTACCTTTGGCATCCTCCCACTCCAACTCTCCCTCCCTATTTTATGCTTAACACAATTTATATTATGATTTTAGTAATACGGCAAACCCAACTGATTGTAAATTGTATTTGCTCACAACAGGCGCTTATCCAATTAAACGGTTTGTTTGTTGTGATTTTTCAAAATGCTTTTGTTTCACTTACACAAATTTAAATACATGGCGAACGATTAACGCAATATGATTCGATAACCCATCAATCGACATTTGCTTGCGCTCAATAATCATCCTGCCGCCACAATTAATCGGATTGCCGATCGTTCAGCAAGTAATTCCAAACATGTATCGAATTTGAATTGCGAGTTTTTATTATAATTATGTGTCATCTTAATTAAAACTAAAATATAATTACTAATGCTAGGTAGCTAGAGAATTGCGACGACTGCTTCGCTTATTGCCATCGCCATCCAATTCTCTTCCACTGGTGTCCAACGCATCGCCATCATTATCCATATGGTTATCCTGCAGGTTGCTGGAGCTGGTGCGTTGATGGCGAAAGTTCTGCTTAATCTCACGCACCTCTTCGCGCATACGATCCTTGGTGTGCTGCTCAATGGTGCGCTGTATCTTCTCAGCCGATGCCACCAACTTATCGGCCTCCAGCACGACGCGCTTGGATGAATTGCTGCGACTACGACTGCGACTGCGGCTACGCAAACGACGCTCACGACGCGAGTTGGAGCGTCGAGAGCGGGTACGAGAGCGTGAACGGGAGTAGCTTGTGGTGCGCGAGCGACGCGTTGAGGCCAATTTACGATTCTTACGCTGCGCCGGTGAATGGCTTCGACTGCGTGAATGTGAATGGGAGCGAGAACGACTGTGGCTGCGTCTAGAGATAAAAATATATGGATTAATAATTTATTTATGGAATGAATGTATTTACGCCTTACCTGGAACGGGATGAGTAGGACGACTTGCGGTAGTTGGAACGGCTGCGACTGCGGCTCCTGCTGCGTCTCGAACGACAGATGAGACTGCAAATGAAGGACTATTTTAGTTGCAGTTCTCTTAGACATCTCTCTGCTACTTACCGACGACCACGAGAGCGACTGCGACTGCGTGAATAAGAGCTGGATCGTGATCGATTTCTACGACGATAGTTAGACATTAATTAAGTGAATTTCATAAAGAATTCGGTTCTCTCACCTGCCCCGTGATGACTTGTGATAGTAGCCATCATCTCCCTCGTCGCCATCGTAATGATTTGGATTGTAGTACGAGGAGGAGTGACCATCGTACCCAGCACGACCACCACGGCCGCGCCCTCTCCCGCGTCCACGAGGTCGCGGCGCGAAGCCACGATAATTACTGGAGACGGGGAATGGTGGAGCTGCCGGTGGACGGTAGAGTGCAGCACCTGGGAAAACGGGCGGCATGCCATAGCCAAACATAGACAGAGACTGCATCCATTCGCTGGCCGCCTCGGCACTGTAGGCGGCTGCAGCAGCTGGGCCTGGCACAGCGCCAGCTGCCAAAGCTGCAGTTACTGCCTTGAAGGGATTGAGCACACCAGGCTGAGCAGCTGGAGCTGCAGTGGACGACGCATTACCATTTGCTGCCACAATGTTGCCATTTAACTTGGCCTTCTTGTGTGCTGCGCTTGATGCATCTTCCTCCTCGCTGCTGGCTGCTGCCCCGCCGCTCTTCTTCGACTTGCTTTTGAGCAGTCCCATGAGAGGTGTATTGCTCTTGATTTCCTGCACAATTTTGCGCTGATCACAGACCAACTTTTCGGTGGCAGTTTTATACTTTTCGACCAGGCGACCGCGCTGCACGTCTTTGGCATCGTCGTGATGGCCGCGATGCGATTTCTCCTTCTGTTTGAGCTGTCGAAAAGAAAAGTATTATATTATATATTAAGTTCAAGTAAAGCAATAGCAATTGACTTACCTGTATACGCTCGAAGACCTGCTCCAGGATGCGTATGCTCTCCAGCTTGCGCTGCGCTATCATCAGTTTGCGCTCCTCTACGCGTATCTTCTGCGAGATCTCAACTTGGCCGCGCTCCTGGATCTTTTTCAGATGCTTTTCTTTGCGCTTCTCCTCGCGT
Organism: Drosophila niveifrons; assembly: GCA_035046325.1. Taxonomy (NCBI): domain Eukaryota; kingdom Metazoa; phylum Arthropoda; class Insecta; order Diptera; family Drosophilidae; genus Drosophila; species Drosophila niveifrons. The sequence goes on along the minus strand of JAWNOC010000046.1, from coordinate 8,677,256 downwards.
TCGCGTTGTTTCTCCAACTCGGCCAATTTCAATTGGTCTTGCTTTTGCCTGTAAATTTGGTTGCAACAATTTTGCGCATAGTTTTTGTGGTTGATTTGTTGTTGTTTGATTGATTTGCAATTTTGTTTTGTTTTGTGGATTTGCTAAAAACAACTTGTTAACTGTTTCGTCTAAAAGAGTCAGAAAACTGTGTAACATTCTCGGCACTAAAAGTTAAACACACTTCGGATTGGATAAGTGGAAGAGTAAGCAGGCAATGAAAGCAAAGCAGTTGACTCCCTTGAGTTAAGTTGAGAATCCCAATCGGACAAAAAACAGTTTAAAGAGTTTTAACGAAGATTTCCCCAGCTTAGTTTTAGAAACAGACAAAATTAATCTGCCAATCCCAAGGGTATTAAACCCATTAGCTCTTCGCTTTCATTGCCTGTTCGCTGCGCACACTACAAACATTAAATCACCAAACCTTTCACGCTCCGCCAGCTCGACCTGTTTCTGCTTCTCGCGCTCACGTTCCTCATCCTCGGCCTGTGCCTTGGCCACACAGCGTTTCCTCATGCGTTCGCGTCGCTGCACATGCGAATCACTCAAATGCTTTTGCTTATCGAAGTTCACATTAATATTGATCGCTTGTGTTTTGTCCACAAACTTGCGCACCAACTTTGTGCTTCTAAACTCATCCATGGCACGCACAAAGCTCGAGTACTCCTCAAATTGCACATAGCTAAAAGAAAGACCAATTAGTATCAATATACAGTATTCTGTGAAGGATACACTTACGCCTCAAAGAGCACATCCTGCTCAAAGCTAAAGGTACGCATGCCGCTGATGTCCGATTGCATGCTCTTGCGATAGGGATCACAAATGGGTATATCGACGGCACGTACACGTCCAAACTTTTCGAATATGCGCTTGAAGATACTCTCGCTGGGCTTCACCTGCTCCTCGTGCTCCGCATGCCGTGGGCAGAACCAACGTATGGGCAGATGGGTCAAATGAATGGTATCGGGACGTTCGCCCGCTTTCATTTCGTCCATATTGCGGGCATCGCGAAAATACGAGTCCCAGTCATGTCGTGTGGGAAACTCATCCTTGGCCTCGGTGCAGCGCACACGGAAGGCGGCCTCATTAAAGCCGGAGAGGCGCAAGGAGACGCCATCGAGACGTTCGATAGCCAAGCGTAAACGTTTGCGCTCATCCAACTCGGCCTCGAAGCGTATGTAATTCACAGTGCTCTTAGAGACCTGCAAATCAGATTCCGAATTAGATTAACGTTTTTAGAGGATTGAGATTATACTTGTACTTACTTTGAGCACTAGGAATTTATCGGGTTTGAGTTCAGCACTGAGTTTCTCCATGATTTCCAGATTTGAGACCGATTTGCCGGTTTTGATTTTTTCGGGTAATGCAACCGAGATTTGCATTTTCGCCAGTGGCTTGAGGTACAAGCTATGTGGCAAGTAGAGCGGCGTGCAATCTGCCACATTTTCTATAGTCTGAATGTTGATCATATTGTTTTTTTTATGGGAATTTTTGTTCGTGTGTTTTATGTTGTTGTAATAAAATACAATATAATTAAGGTAAAATACAAATAGTAAAAATTAATATATAAAACTATTAGCTAAAATACATCTAAACAAGCTTAAAGGACTCTTCTTGAAAAGTCGACAAATGAAGATGTTGGGTGTGTGTGTGTGTATGACATGTGTGTATGCGTGTTCCCCGCCCGTGTCTCTGGCCTAGATCCGACGATGACGATTTTTCTGTCTGTTTTTCAGAGTGTATCCGAGTACAAAACGTTGTTTCTTCTTTTTTACGACGAAATCGTCACCCCGGTGTTAAAGCTACTTAAATCTAATAATGTCGCGACTTTTTATGCCGAAGATTGCCTAAAATAAATCAGTTTTATAATTCTGTCTTGCACTTTTCTTCACTTTGAGAACACTTTAGCGGTGGAAAAATATCTAGCGATGGCCGAAATAATGAATCGATATTTTATAATACGACATTTCAGGAATATACGAAAATGGCATGGTCATCGACAGGTGTATCGCACACTCTCATATTAGCATTTACATGAGTTATCGATACGAGACCCTTTGAATTTAAATCGTTTATTTTTCACATAATTCGCAGAGCCACTCACAAATATTAATCTATTTATTTATTTAAATATCCTTTAACAGTTATATATTAGCTATGTAATAAAAAGTGCAACAAAAAAATTAAAAACATTGCTCGATTTGCTCAGCGCTGTTAATAACAGTTGAGCTAATGTTAAAGTCATTGTGTATGTTATTTTCGCTGTTATTATTAAGTCAGAAGAAGAAGAAGGAGGAACTACGAAAGTGCGTTATTTCATTTTTATACCATTTAATTTAATTAGAAATATAAGTAATTCAACAATATGTGTGTGTGAAATTTATATAATAATAAAAACTAACAAAAGCCCCACGGCAAAGCGTGCAAATGGCAAGAAAATCGACGAGAAATTAAACTGCCAGCAACAACAACAGCAACCACACAGCAGCAGCAAACAGCACACCAACAACAACAACAGCAGCAGCAAAGCAGCAGCAACAACAACAACGCAATTGTGATAGACAAAGAAATAGATTAAGAAGGGGGAGAACAACAACAACACCAACAACAAAAACAGCAAAAAGACCCAAAAAGCAAAAGCACGGAATACAAAAACAAAACGCAACATTTAAATATTTAAGCATATCGCGCGAGTTTATTTATTTTGGGCAGCTTTTTACACATTGATTGGATTTGATTTTGATACGCAACGAACAAGAAAATAAGCAAATACAAGGCAAAACAAAATTTTGCGAAAGCAGGGGAGAAGCAATGCGATAAAAAATAAATAAGAAAATACATAACATAAAAAGGAAAAGAGAAAAACGCTGGCGTTGACGCCGCGACACAAGAAAAAGGTGCCGAAGGAGTGGAGTGGAGGAAGTGGTGTAAGGAAGGAGAAGTGTGAAGAAGGAAGCCAAAGCTGGGGACCAGCAGCTTTTGTTTTGGACTGCGACGACGACATCGTCGCTGTTGCTGCTGCTGCTGACACACACTCACACGTAAACACAGACACATATACACATAGTCACAGCTGATGTCAAATCATTTGCAGCGTTCGTTCGTGTTCGTGTTCGTGCGCGTTTACAATTGATTAAAACCAAAACCCACCAACACAAACAAACAGACACACTGACAGACTCGCCATTGTGATTGAAATTGATTAAAGATTACAAGGTAAGTGCAGCCGCCTCACATAGTCTTAATTAAACGTCATAGTTATAGTTATCTATATACATAGTTTATAAAACAAGCACACGCATCCACACACACACACTCACGCAACAAAGGAATTGCCGATGACGCCCTTTTTACTGCATAAATTTCGAATGGCCGCCCACAAATGCCTTCCTCCCCCTCGCACTCCCCCCACGTCAATGGCCTGCCTGGCCGCTGTTATTTTCATTCTCTCGCTCGCTCTTTAGCCAAAGCGAATGCAGCTCTGCACCTGCTGCCATTTTCTTTTTGAACGTCAGGCAACCCTTGCTGCAGTGTTGTTGTTGCTGTTATTATAATATTGTTATTGTTGTCTGTCATTTTCTGAGTGTAATGTTTAATGGTGTGTGAGTGTGTGCGTTAGGTAGGTTCGAGCCAAATTACAATTAATTGCAACAATTTACATATTTCAAGTGGTTGCTGCATTTCTAAATGACTTTTCGTTTTCGCAGAAATTATAATGTTGGTAATTGCAGCCTATCTCTCTCTCTCACTATCTCGCTCTCTGCGTTTTCTCAATTTCCTTCTTTTTTCGAGTTTTAAGCCCAAAACATTTACTCAGTGTGTGTGTAGACGAAATGCAACGTAATGGAAAATAACAAAGTGCAGGCCAAAACAATACACAAACACGCACGCATCATACAGGCACACATCCATACAGCATACATGTACATGTACGCACACAAACAGACAGTGGCCAGTGCTGCCAACTGAGCGACAATTCTATCATATGTACATCATTGCATTTAGATGTTGTTGTTGCTGCTGCTTTTGCTGTTAGTGCAATGTTAATGTGGTGTGATCAAGCATCAGCTGTTCACAAACAGCTGCGCAACGGCCTCAAAACAAGGTTTATTAATATTTTCGGCAAATCTGAGACGTGTAGATGTATGAATATGTGTGAGTGTTTACACTTGTTTCGCTCCATCTTGCTTATCGCACATCGCTTGTCTCGCTTGCTGCCTTGAAGTTTTGCAAACCCTGGCAGCTTAAATAGGCTCTGCTTATTTAATTTACATTCATATACTTATGTACATATGAATGGATGTGTGTATTTGTGTGCATATGAACGGATGTGTGAATTTGTATGCACTCGTATATTTACCAGACCATTGCCAGCAATAATAATAACAATATTGACTAACCTACTTTAAGCGACAGCTGCAGGACAATAACAAATACGAAATACGTATAAAATTCAATTATATCCACAAATATGTATGAACAAAATGTGACATTCCTAATTAATGACTACTCGATGCGTAAGACTGTGTGTTTGCATTTGTGTTGTGGGTTATTCGTCTTCTTCTTTAGCTTCGCTAGCTCATAAAAGTGTTTTCATGTTGTTGTTTTTGCCCTCCTGCAACGACGACACCACCGAGTGCTGATAAACTCTGACGTTGTCGTCGGCGTCGACGCTACGGCTGCGACAGCGACAGCTGTTATTTTGCCTAACAGAAACTGTAATCAGTTAACAGCGGTGTCTGTGAAAGATGCTGCTAAAGTAACCCCAGCGAATAAAGTTCAGGTTAGTCTGCGCAGTGCACCCCATACCACCCCACTCTCACAGTAGCTGCTGTTAATAACAGTCGGTTATATTATCTGCTTTGTTTGTGCGGTAAACTTGATTTATATGCTTTAATTAGACTCTGCATGTCACAGGTACCATTTGTACACATATGTATACTTACTGTAAATGCAATATGTGTGTGTGCTTGGTCTTTGTACTTAATTGGCGTTGATAAGCGCTTATCGATTGAACAACGTGTAGCGATCTTTCTCCTCGATTGATGAGTAATCGAAGAATTGAGCTGCTGCACTTGCTAATTTCATTTGAAAGTGTAAGACGCCGATTAATGTCGCTGTTCTAAACCTGTTTAAGATATCATTTTAATGGTTCTCTTCTCAGTTTCTGGTTTTCTGCGAAATTTCGGGACATATGTTGGCCGTAAACATTTACAACTTTAGGAATCCAGGAAAAATTACGCGTTTTTTCCACAAATTATGAAATTCGCTTAGGTAAAAAAGAAAACAGCAAAAGCCCAAGCGAAGGTAACAAAGGATGAAAAGCAAGCAGGTAATCCCAAATAAGTAACTCCGTCTCGCTCTAGCCACGCTCTTTTGCCGTGTATCTGTCGCTCTTCGGCACACACACATTCAAATTGCGAGGGATCGCGAGAGTGAAGTACACGTGTAGCGTCGACGTCGACTTCGGTCGCTGCTGAGGCCGCGACTGCGACGCTGACTATGGCGTCGACGTTGACGATGTTGACTGCTGAGGTTGTCAGTTGTATTCGTTACGCCCGAATGTCTAGACGTTATTTTATTTTTTGTTTTGTTTTGTGAGTTAACTAAGGTGCGTTGATAATAAGTGGTAGTATGTGTAGAAATATTGTGTGTGTGGTTTGCTTGATAGTTGTGCGCGTGTGCGCCATTTACATACACTCGCACATACATACAGAGTCTAAGCAGCGTCGCTATTTTTGAATTAGCTTCTTATCGCTTTTTGTATTTTACTATTGCTACATCATCGTTTGCACATAAGCGCCAAAGTTTGCCAGACAAATTGTAAACAAAATGCCGATTGTTTATGTGTGTGAGTGTGTGGATGTAAAAATATAAGTTGAATAAGCAGCAAATAACAACAATAAATTGTTTATTGCGACTTTAAAACGCGAGCAGTGACCAAAGCGAGCAGCGTGCGCTGCTTTGTTTATTCATTAACATTCAAACTGCGCGCTGTCTGGCGCCCCCAGCAGAGCGCCACTGTGTCTAATCTCTACAACTAAGTTAACAGCAGATCAACGAATAACAGTGCTATGTACTATTAACAGCGCTGCAACTCCCACGTGCGCTGCATATGTTAAGTCTAAGGCCAATCCCTGTTGCACAATGCGCCACTGTTAATGTTATGCTAACGAGAAATGTCTCTCTTTGTTTATGTTTATGTTACAGCCACTCAACGCTAGGTGGCGGCAGCAAACACACAGTGAGAAGCGAAGCCATAAGCACTGCCAACACACACACACAAACATATACACACACATCAACACTTAGTCACACTCTTGGAGTTGGGGGCGGAGGAGCAGCGGAAACAAAGGCAGCTCCATGATGCTGTACGTATTCCATGTGGACGTCGGTCGCATGCTCAGCTTCGACATGACCGTCGCCCTCTCCTCGGTGGAGAACCTCAAGGAGACCATAAATCGCCTCCATGGCATTCCCGCCGCCAACATTGTGCTCCTCGTCAGCGGCGGCGAAATGCTGACACACTCCACACAGGTGTCTTGCTACTCGGCGGGCACCGACACCAATCCCATCTACATGTTTCTCACCGGCGACGAGCGCCTCGCGCCAACGATAGCCGGCGGCAGTTCGGGCGATGCAGCGGACGCGGAGCTGCGACGCCAGGTGGAGGAGAGCCACAAGCTGTCGGCGGTGCTGGAGACAGTGCGTCAGCGGTCGCAGCTGGCGCAGCACATGCGCGAACTGGGACGCAAGGAGGAGCAGCTGTGCGAGCGCCTGGTCCACGAGCAGCATCTGCAGCAGCAGGGCTGGTCGGCTGTGGTGGCCAACATGGAGGATCTGACGAATGAGTTTGCCCAGCGATTTCACAACTTTTGCCAGGCCTTCGATCGCCATCTGCAGCAGCGCGACAGCTACTTGGAGCTGTTGCGCAACTTTGGCGATGATCTCACGCAGCTGGCGCGGATTCCCATTCTGCCCGCGCTCATGGCACAGGCCGAGGGCGATTTCCATGGCTTTGATGAGCTGCTGGACAACGATGGCGAGTTGCCAACGGTTGCCGGCGCAGGCGGAGGCGAGAGCAGCGTGGAGAAGAGCAGCAGCAGTACATCGCCCAACAAGAAGCTCAAGATGGGTCACGATGCCGAACAAGAGCCGGAAACATCCGAGGAGCCAACGCAGACACAGACACAAGCACAGACGAGGCAGCAGCATCAATTGAATCTGCTGCAGTGGATCAGCTCGAAAGGCAACCATGCGGCACTGCAGCAAATGTGCGACGAGTGCGTCCAAGGGCTGGACACATTCTCCGTGGAGATCTACGAGAAACTCAAGCTCGAGGTGCAGAACATCATCAAGGTGGCCAAGAAGGATGATGTCAAGGAGATCAAAGGCTTGAGTGATCGTCTCTATCGCCTCGACGAGTTCAAATACAAGATCCAGAAGATGGTGCAGGATCAGCGGGAGCAGGCGACAGCGTTGCAACAGAATGAGGCACGTGCGCTCAATTTGCGTGACAATTCGGTGCTGCCCGATTTGTGTTTGTCGCACCGCTCGCAGCTGCAGGTGATGCTCGACAATCACATCAAGATACGCGAGTATTGCCGTTGCATTGCCAACTCCAAGGATGAGCTCGGACGCAATCTGCACACCCGACTGGGTCGCGTCGTCTGGATCGAGAACGGGATGAGTGACTTTGACAATCGGCTGTTGTTCTATCTGCGGTGCCTGCGACGCGCCGAGCGTCACATCAACATCATCGAACAGATCCATCGGGCGCCGAGCACTTATGTCGCCGCTGTCACCGAGGTTGTGCGCCGCAAGATCTTCTCCGATCAGTTTCGTCGCTGGGCCTCCCGACTGTCGGTGGACTTCAATCGCATCCATGGCGAGGAGCTGCAGCGTCGGCAATTGTTCAATGCCAGCTTCGATGGGCACTTTTTGAACATCCTCTTTCCGGGCATGGCCGATATGCCGCCCACGTTTGCCAACGAGCACCCGGAGCTCAGCTTTGACACGCGTCTGCCGCAGCTGAGTCAGAGCGACATTGAGATGCTCTCCACGCAGCTGCCAGAGCTGGCCACACAGCTCCAGCTGCCCGATATGACGCCCGTGTTGCAGTTCTTCGAATTCAGTCAGCAGACAGCGGAGCAGCAGCAGCAGGAGATTGAGGCGGGCGAGGAGCCGCCAGCAACGAAGCAGAGCGTCAGCACATCCACTTGCCACAGCCCCCAAGTGGAGCAGATGGCGCGGAGCACGGCCACCGAGCAGCTGCTGATGCTCAGCGCCAGCACGCTGACCGAGGAGAATGCGGGCAGCGTGGAACGTTTGCGTACGGCGCTGCAGAGCATGTCCAAGCTGGCGCTGCAGTGTCTGGCGATGGCGCGCTCGAATCTGAGCAGTTTGCGCCAAGAGATGGTCACACACTATCAGGATGAGCTGCAGTCGGAGCTGCAGCTGCTGCAGGACAAGTGGCAAGTGCTGCGCATGCAGTCGGAGCAGCGTCAGCAGGAGCAACTCGAGCAGCTGCAGCAGTTGCGGGAGCAGCTCAGCTCGGCGGAGCAGGAGAAGATTAGCGCCGTGGCGCAGGCGCGTGAACAGCTCATCCATGAGCACAAGACGGAGCTGGAATCGTTGCGCTGTCGCTTCAAGCTGATGACCTCCATGGAGCGTTCGCCGTCGGACAGCAGCCTGGAGAAGCTGGAGCGACCGACGAGCAGTGCCAGCGTGGCCAGCCTCGATGTGGAGCAACTGCTGGCGCAACAGCGTCAGGATATGCTCGCCCAGCGGGAGCGCGCCATCAGCGAAGCCGTCGAAGCGGAGCGCGCCGTGTGGCAGGCGCGACAGGCGCCCGCTGCGGTGTCGCAACTGAACTCGGAATCTGTGATGGCCAATGTGTCGATACTGCGGGACATGCTGGAGGATAAGGAGCGACAGCTGGACATGCTGCGCGAGCAGAACAGTCTGCTCATCCAGGAGAGCTATCAGCTGAAGACACGCCTGGATGTGCTCATCAACGAGGATGGCAGCAGTTGGCTCAAGGAGAAGATTGACTATCTGAATCGCGACAAGTGTCGCCTCGAGGAGGAGCTCAACATGGAGAAGAGCAAGCGCATCGAGATGGAGTCCAGCGTGGCGGCGTTGCGAAGGTGAGCAAGTGATTTATTTTCATTCTTTACCTGTCAATCAACTAATCTGTTTTCTTGCAGCTCCACTTACGAGCTGGGTGGCGGCACAATGACGCGCTCTAGATCGAGCGGCGCCTCGTCCAGTCATCGCTTCATCACGCTGGAGAACTGCGCCAAGGGCGATCTTGTTTTTGTCGTTTGGAGCATACGCCACAGTCAGTTTATGGTGGTGCAGGATTCCCTCACGCTCTACTTTGTGCACGCCGACAGTTTGGCTGGACTGCAGCTCACAGCTCCCGTGCCAGTTCCTGCTGTGCCTCCAACTGCGGGCGATGCTCCGTTGGCTGTGCTCGAGTTGAATCAAATACCGCTGCCCTACTATGCCATTGGGCGCGTCATCGACAAGGAATATTGTCAGGCACGCAAGGTGAGTATTTAAGTCTTTATTTCTTTCTGACATTCCCAGCTAATCATTTCTGCTTTTAGGATGAGAATCGCTATCGCGTCAGCAAGGGATCCAAGTTCTATCGCATCAAGCTGGCGCCTTTGGTATCGCGCAATCCGCTGCGTCGCGAGCGTTTGGAATGTAAGTGAGTGAGCATGAGTGGTTTCCACAGTCGCTGAATTGAAAGAGCTAAAGTTTATTTCAATAGCTACCAAGTTCATTGTTGGCAAAGGTTTCTCGTCCCCAAGTTAACACTTAACACAGAGTTAAACTTGACAAAACTCAAGTTAAAACGCTGAATGAAGTAATTGACTAAGCTCAAGTTGAAAATCTAGCACTTTATAGTTAACTAAGCTCAAGTTAAAAATCAATCACTGAACCTGTAGAGATTCAAATTAGCTCTTATCGAACGTTGAACTGTACTTAGTCTATAACCAACTAACGCCTTAACTTGAGCATGAGAAACCTACGCATCAAGAAGTCCTCTTTTTAACTGCTACTCCGTTCAGCAACTGTTGCCAAACAGCTGTCAACTCGCCAGCAACAGCTGTTAAACCTTCCACTGATAAAACTAAACTAACAATGAGCTTTTCTCCTCTTTTTTTCCAGCAAGCGGTTCGGTGGCCGGCTTTATTAGTCGCTCGCAGCTGACGACGGCTGTGCGCGATGCGGTCGATGCCTCAATGGTGTCGATGTCGGGAGCGAGCCTGAGTGGCAGCAGCGTCTATCAGAGCTTCAAGGAGCGTACGGTGAGCATTAGCAGCGTCAATGAGGAGGAGGATGAGTCGACGTCATTGATAAGCGAGCGTTGTCGCTACATCAGCGTCAGCGAGGAGGATGAACTGTTGGCACTTGCCGCTGGCAGCGACAGCACAGCAACAATCACATCAACAACAACGGCAGCAACAACAACAGCAGCAGCAGCTGGAACAACAGCATCAACAACAGTGACAACAATAACAGAAGCAGCAGCAACGGCGGCAACTCAAGCACAGTCTGTGATAACAGAGCAGCCAACATCCAGAAAACTGCAGTTGGATTTACTGAAGCTGGATCTACTGAAGTTGGCCTCTGCTGATATAATAATACAACCCTTAACACAACAACAACAACAACCAGAACGAAAGGAGGAACAAACTGAGAAGTTAAATGAGGAGCAGGAGAAGGAGGAAGCACAGTCGGAAACTGTGGCGGATACAACCACAACAACCACAACGATGACCACAAAAGAACCCAATCCTCAATCGGAACTCACCGATGATCAGCCAGATAATGTTGCAACAACAGCAGCCACAAGTGTTGCTGTTGTGGAGGCAACAACAACAGCAACAACAACAGCGGCAACAATAAGCGAGGACTCCGATGAGTATCGCTCGCTGGAGGCCAAGGATGAAGCTGATTTTCCCATTTCCGAATAGTGTACGAGAATCGCAGGAGTTATGATATATCTAGCTATATATTATTAATAGGCTATAGCTACGGCTACAGTTTAGAGCTATAGCTACAGCTATAGCGATGTGCTGGATCGTGTTTATCTAGGCTAACACTCTTACTATTTATAGAGGACCGATCAACCGATCGACGATCCCATCCCCCCAGAGAGAATCCACGCATAAAACCCTCTTCCCCATTATAACAAATAAGCCACAGAAGAGCCGACTCACACACACACACAAACAAACACATACCACCACATACACACACACATACACATGCGTAGAGCACATTAAGATGAAAGTTATATACTTAAATAATTTAATGTTTACAAATTCAGCAAAGAATGCAAGTGAAAACGAGAAGAAGAAGAAAAAAACAACAAAAAACACACAAAAAAATACAACAAAGAAACTAACGGCTAACGTTCTAATTGTAGTTTGTCTATAGTCTTTACATCTACTATAATGTACTATAATCTTATCAACAGATCTGTAAATGAGTTCGACAAAAGTCCCACACTCCACACACAATCACACACTTTACACACACACACCCACAAACAAAAAACAAAACAATTTTTATTTCAAATAAAAATTACCACAATATATGAAATAATCAAATTAACTAATTAGTTTTTTTGTTAACAAGCAAAGAAAAAAACAAAATCAAACGAAGAATAAAATACAAACAATACAAAACGCAAGTAAAAAATACAAATACAATTTTGAAATTCCCTTTTAACTTTTTAGTGCCAAGAAAAATTGTTTTGCAATTCTTATTAATTTCCCTAGCAAGTAAAGTACCAAATAAAAATTAATATTACAAATATACAAACACAAAAAACACAAACACACACACATAAATTATATTTTTTATAGGAATTTTCACAGCCCAGAATGAAAATCTGAGAACACTCAAACACACACACACTACAACACACACACAAATAAACACCGCACCCACCCAAGACACAACAATCTGAAACTGAGTAGTAGAATTCTTCCCCTCTTTTTTGGGTTACGGAGGCGTAGCCCCGCCTATATTTTAACATTTATGCTCAGCTCTCACACTCTCTCGATATAAGTCTTCTCTTTTTTGATTTCTCTGTAAATATCAAACGACGAATATTTTGCCTTTCTTATATATAAAAGAAGAAAAACAACAACAGAATAAAAAAAAAACAAACAAAACAAAAACACAAAACAACACAAAAAAATATACACATTTAATGAAACAAAACAAAAAACAAGAAAACAATAAAGAAGAAAATTGCTTAAAAGAAATCAAAGCGCAATTGTAAATAGATAAAATGAGAAAAACCAACTAAATTTTACTTTAAACAATTTAAAATTAAATTTCAATGCGAAAAAAAACATAAATAAACAAGGATGTAACAACAAATTGTCAAGCATACAGCAACAAAATGTGTAAAAGCGAAAATCAAATAAAAAAAAAGTGTAAACATATTGAAAGTGCATTTTATAAGCAGCTAATAATTCTTAGTATTTTAGAATTTCTTCGAATATTTGTTGATATAATGTGGTGAATGATTTTGACGATCTCCATTGGAATTAAGGCTGTTTTAATTGCACAATTGAATGTGAAAAAGGAAGCAGTTGGATGCCGAAGTGTAAACAAGATGGATGTCGAAGTGTAAACAAGTTGGATGCGGAATTACATAAAGTTGGCTGCAGAATAGGAAACACGGTAAAAAATAACATCAAATGCACTTAATTTATACAAAATAATTTATTAGTTTCATAATTATAGGCTTAGGTAATAATCATAATAATTGTGTATAGTTACGAGTACATTGATATAGTTTACATACAGCTAGTTAGTTAGTTAGGTTGTAGTACAATATATATAGATATTTGCATTTATTTGGGCTGCAGACGAAACTTCTCACGTGTGTGGGCTCCACACAATTTGCATATTACACTAGACCACACTGGGTTACGACGACGACACGAATGCACTACATACATACACATGTATATCGTCTATGAGATGAGATGCCTCTTAATTAGCTAATAATTAAATGATTTGAGCAAATTAATTGCACATTTGCCAAGGCTAATTGGCAAAAGGATTTCACACGAAACACCTGCATTGCCCCTCCCCCTCCTCCCTCCCCCTCCTCCCTCCCCCCTTGAATTGTGAGGGGGCGTGATTGGCGTGCCAAAAAGAGCTTTGCCTACGAATCGAGATTAGTACGAGTAAAATAATAAATACATACATACAAACACAGTAAATACAATATCGAATGCAGGTTTTAGCCGCATCAGTCTCCGTTATAGAAAAGTCGGTTACTATCTGCTTATCTATAACTAATTAGGCTCAAATTTGAGTAGCTGCATAAATAATACAAGTAATGAATGCATCTCTGTCTGTTTGCTTCTTTTGCTCTATTGATTGCATCTACCCTAACAACATTAGCTTTAGCTTTAGTTTTTCTTTTCCCTTGCATGCTATTTTCAAGTTAGTTTTCGTTAAAGTGCAGTTACAGTTTTAAGTGTCAGATAAAGTGTAGTTTAAAGTTTCAGTTCTAGACTCGTTAAAAGTAATTACAACTTCTTATGCATATCTTAAGTTGTGCCACTATTATTTTGCTAATTAATTTACTACATAAATTTGTGTATAATTTTGGAGTAGCATAAATTATTTCAGAACTGTTGCAGATGAGTTACAAATAAGAGCATTTGCAGTTCGTTGCTGTCAAACTTTGTGCGCTATCTGGTTTATTAGTGAGTAAATTTTCCCCCCTCTAGACATTATCCTCTCCACACATCATGCGATAACTGCGAACATTGCGGAGTCTGTGCATGACTAGTGAATGGCTGTGGCTTAAACACTGTGCTGTGCTGTGTGCTTTTCCATGTGGTTGCAGCCAACCAACGCTTGGCTGCTCACAACATGGCTACAACTTGATTTGGGCTCTCTACAAAATATATATGATTATTAAGCGTTAAATATGCTCCAGTTATTAATTGCCAACAGCTGTAGATACATTTGTATCTCTCCCTCCTCCTCCATCTTAAAAATCCATCTTCAACTTCTCTCTCCCTCACATTCTCTGGCTATCTGGAAAGTTTCATCTCTCACAATATTCCACACTTTTTGAGCACAATTTTGCGCTTTCGCGCTGCACTCGAGCCGCTGCCTTTCTTGGCCGGACGCAGGACAATTGTGCCGCTGCTGGACTTGGTGAATGTCGGACTGAAGGCGCTGATTGTCGGTGTGCTGCTGAAGGGCGGATGTGAGGCTGTGTTTTGAGTGCTGCTGCTGCCGTTGTTCGCTTGATCGTAACTCTGCGTCATCAGCTGATGGCATTTGGTGGCCAAATACCGAAACACAGACGCCACATTGATGTCCTCCTTCACTGAGGTGCGTATAAGGCGACAGTTGAGCATCTTGGCCAGCGTTTCCACCTCATCGGCACTGACCACCGCCTGCTCGATCAGATCGATCTTGTTCTGCACTATCACCGTGGGTATCTCATTGCATTCGTTCTCCACCTTACGCTTCCACTCCTTGATCGCATCGAACGAGGCGCGATCTGTGGTCGAGAACACCAGCACTGAGGCCTGTGCTCCCCGATAGTAGGCCTTTGTGATGCAATCGAACTCCTCCTGACCCGCCGTGTCCCACAGCATAATGCGCACATCCTCGCCATCGATCTCGATCTGACGCTCAAGGAAGTCCACGCCGATCGTTTTCTTGTAGTCCTTGGTGAAAATGCCTTTGCAATAGCGCTGGATCATCGAGGATTTGCCAACGCCGCCATTGCCCACAATGACCTAAAAACGCATTAAGAAAGTTTATTAGTATACCAATTAATAATAATTGCTTAGTGAATATGAAATTTGCTGAAAATCATATTAAAATTCAGTTTGGAAGTTGGAGATAAGTGTAGGCTTAAATTTGTATTTCGGATTGGATGATTCAAGAAATAAAAATAATAATTCTAACCTTTTTTAATCATTAACACTTGACTATTCCAAAAAATATGTATGACTACAAATTTAATCAAGAAATGAAAATAATAAGTCTAACCTTATTTAATATTAGATAGTTTCATTTGGTATAAATGTAATTTATTTAGGGAAATATAAAGTGGAAAATACCCAATGAAAAATTTCGGATAGCTTTGTTTAAAGAAATTGGAAGTTCATTCTAAAATAAATTGGTATCTATGAAAGAAAGTCAGATCGAACGAAAGCATTTATAATGTGTTTATAATGAATACCCATATAGTATAACTGCCAGCCTGAAGATTTTTGTGTTAACAACTAAATTTAATATTAACTTGAATTGTTTGACGATTAACCTGAATAGTTTGACTCTTTTATAGCGCTTCGCAACTGCTTTAAGTAAAGTCGAGACTAATGCGTATCTTTGGCTATCTTTAGACTTCCAATGATGTTAGGAAGTATGCAATTAATCCCAGTCTCGACAGCTGTGACTGCGTACGCAAAAAAAAAGTTGAATCTTATTTGACTTTCACAGCTTAATCCTCCAGCTCTCCAGCAGTATAACCAGTAGCAGGTTCGTTCAAGAGACTGACAAAGAATTCTTTAGTGCAAAAAAAGAGCTAGAAATGAAAGAACCGTTTGAAATACGACTAGGTAAACTATCAGTGATTGTTCTGGCTGTCTATTAACGAGTCGAGTTGGCTGCCATGGGGTTATTATTTAACGCTTATCCACGGCACATCCGATATGATCTATCATGCTTCAATTGAATGATGAAGGAGACTAGGGGGGACAAGGGGACAACTTACCACCTTAATGGCCAGCTCGATGTCGTCCTCACGCATGCTACTGTAATTGTATTGGGACTGCGAGTATTGGGACTGTAGAGCAGCTGCAGCAGCGCCGCCCGTTGCCGTTGCCGTTTGGATTAATAGACGCATCGGCGGCCGCAACGAACCGCTTTAATCGCTAAACAGGTGCTCCTTCTTTGTTTGTTTTTGGCAATATTATCAGTGTCCAGTTTGACCACGCAACAAACTGATTTTCACTTTCTTCTTAGGCTACTGCGTAATGTCAATTGGCAAATGCAATTGTGAGTTCACTTTCTACGCATTGATTTCACCAAAAAAAAATGGTCAATCGAATACTGAAAAACTGGAACTGAATGGAAAGGAAAAAAAAAATCATCATCATCAACATCACGAAAAATCCAATGCAATAGTTAACATAAAGTTTTTCTTTTCATTTTCACAACACACACACACACGCACACACACAACCGGTTTTTGCTTTTATTTTGCTTTTATATCATTTCTTTTATTTGTAATTTTTTTGGTTGGTCTTTTTGCTTCTTCTTGATTTCCTGTTTCGGGTGCGAGTGCCGCCTCAAATAATAAGACGCAACTCAACGCAACGCAACTTGAGCCGGTTACGCTTACAGTTCGTAGCTTACAGCTTACAGCAGGTGCCTCTAAGAACACGCCTGAGTGGAGCAAGTCGCGACACGGCACGACCAAACACGATGCGACACGATTCAACACGCATCGCGTCGTCGCACAGTGGTTGCCATTAGAATTGGGAATGTGGCAAGATCAGAGGTGAGACCTGGTTGTGTGTGTGTGTGTGCTTGTGCGTGTTTGTCTGCATGACATTAGCGTGTGCTTATGAATTCTTTAGAAATGGAAAAAGTTAACTGTGGGCGAGAAGAGTTCTCTGCGTTCTAACCATTTAATTAGCATAAGTCACAAACATTCATAATAACAATAGAAATGCAAAACCCTATTTCATATTCATGCATTTGCTTATTAATTTTTATAGTTGAAACTAATTGGGTTGTTCTGGAGCCATTTTTAGTTTTAAAATGGCTGTCAAATTGAAAAGCTGCCTATCGATAAAACTGTAAGTGGCTGCCATTCGCATTCGCATTGCTATTAACCAATCAAAATCGAGCACTCACTGCAATCAACTGTCTCGCTGTCGTTCTTTTTCTCTCTGTCTGTCTGTCATTCTGATTGCGCTTGTAAGCAATATCAATTTAGTTAGTCACACTGCATTTGCATTTAGATTACATTCGGCCTTTCATTCCCCAGCCTTTATTCTCACCTATTACTCTTCATCTATCTGTATGCAACCCACTGTGCAACAACATTTGACCGCGCGCTTCTTCTTTTTTCCGTTTTGTTGCCTTTCGCTCGTTCTAATTATGTTGTGACTTTTTCGCTTTTGGGCCACATTCTTACAAGCACAATGTTGCCCCGGGTTATTCCAGTGTTTGCTTTGCGTCTTTGCGTTTTTGTCTATTGTGATGATAATTAAGGCCAGCGGTTATAGATTTAACTAGTTCAATAATCATACATCTCGCTCTCTACTATCTAAGCAGTATGTGTGGGCCACAAAGAGTAAAAGAGCGAGAGGAGAAGAACGAGAGCGAGAAGTCGTGTCAACGAAGCTTGACATAAAATCTAAATGGATTGTGTATGCATGCTAGCATGTGTTTGTGTGTGTGGGATGCAAAGAATGAAAAACTGCACGCAGTCGCAATCGCAGTCGACGTCACTACGCTGATTGAGGCGGCCTCTGCCTACCTGTTTCACTAGTATGCGTGAGCGTGTGTGTGTGTGTACAAATTACAAATAATGCACATCATTGCAGTTGTCTTCGTGCTTGGGCTAAATTGTCTAGAATGCGCAATTATTTTGAAATTTGCTCAAACTAATAGATAAGTTGCTGCTGTTCTTATAGTCACTGTTGTTGTTCTAGCTGATGTTGCTGCTGCTGCTGATTGCCGTTTCTTTGCCACTTCCTTCTTCTGTGTATTGTGTATTGTGGTTGTTATTCTTTTGTGGAATGTGGATTCTAACTTGTCCATTTAAGTACAGAGCGAATGCAGCTGTGTGCAGTGCAACAACAATAGGAACCAATGCCACTTGTTGTTGTTGCTGTTGGTGCTGCTTTTCCTGGCTACTGCAGTGGCAACACCAACAACAACAACTACAAAAGCGAAGCAAATTTTCTTGACGTTTCTTGCTGTATGTGTGGAAAATTATGCAAATGCAAGAGGTTTACTATGTTGTTGTTATTGTCTGTTGCGCTACTTAAATCAATTATGAGCGCAAATTCCTCATTATTTAAATTAACTTTAAATACTCGACTCGCGCACTAACGGTAAAATCTCGTCCGTCGTCGTCGTCGTCTCCCATCTGTTTTGGTGTCGGCGACAAAAGTCTCTTCTCTTTAACTGTTCCATATCTTTTTATAGCCCTTTTTCTCACACACAAAAAATAGCAAACAGACAGCGCATTGTGTTTGTCGGTGAGAAATTAACAAATATCCAAGTTGAAATATTAAACAACATACATATGCGACTGCGAATGCGAAAAAAGCACGACAACAACAACTCACGGGGTGGTGAAGAGAAGAAGCAAACTCATAAGCATCATCACATCGCATCCACAAGAAACTTAAAACAACTCTTGAGGAGAGTTCGAAATAACGACAACGCGTGCGAAGCGCATTAATTAATGTTAGCGCTAACGTTAACGTTAGCGTTAGTTACTGCTGCTTGTGGCTTGGGCTTTGAACCGTAGTGAAAGTCTCTTCTTCTATACACACGCACACCCCAAAACAAAGGGGGAGCGCGAGAGAGACAGACAGATAAAAAACCGAACCCACGAACACGAAGTCACGAATCGAAAGAAGCATCCGTCTTACACACCTGTTGCTCGGCGAGTTTCAGCGCAAACTAAGCCACCAAAACTTGGCTTACAACGAACCAAAGCTGAAAAACTAGCAAAAGACCATAAAGAAGAAGAAGACGCAGCAGCGCGAGCCCGGCAGCTGCAATTATGGTTTTAATTGAGCTGCATATAACTGTTACATCAACTAAATTTGGCTTTCTAATAGTTAGGCAATATTATCAGATTTTAAATTTTGTGTTTATAGTGCAAACTTAAAATGAAAACCTCTCTTTAATTTGAATTAATAACGTATGACCCGCTATATTTATATATGCAAACGTTTCGCAACACCGTTTCAAAGAGTGCGTTGTGATTGCCAAGCACAGCCCAGTCAGCTGTTCAGCTGCAAACGATAAATTGTGGCGGTCGGTCGACTACAACATATGCTGTGTGCGCGTTTCTAGCGAATGGTGTTCAATTGTTTACTATTGGTTATTATTTTGCTTTTGTTTGGCGGGCGTTAAGTTGATTGCAAATTAAAAATTAAACTCATTATACAAGCAGCTGTGCAAGTTGCAAAAAAATGAAAAAATGTACACGAACCGCAGTCCGCGCAATTGATTAGCATAAAAAGTGCCCGCGTTTGCTTATTTGCCAACACCAAACGCATGCGCTCCAAGTACGCAGGACGACGAAGGACGTTCGGCAAAATAGAGAATGGAATGCCTTAGCGTTGTCGGTTTGATGGGAGCATTGGAGCCATTTGTTGTAGCGATACCGATTCAGTACTCTACGTAATTTCGCAGCGTTTTGGCGTCTCCCCGGTCTGCGTGTGTTTTGTTCATGCCACAAAATTCGGTTCGTTTGCCTCATATTATTTTGTTGCAAGTCTACGCGTATGTGTGTGAGTGTGTGAGTAGTTGTGTGCGTGAAGAAAAGCAAAAAGTAAACTTAAAACAGAACGAAAAAAGCAAATGCGAGAAAAACATTGCGAAACCATAGAAAAGTTGAATTTGTAAATGTTTATGCTAAAGTAAATTCCAACATTGCCATCGAGCGACGTTTTTAGGGGTGACTCGTGTCGCCTTCCCTTTCCCTCCATTGTCGTTGCCCCCTGCTCGCTCTGCTTGTGGTGGTGTCTCTCGTCCTCCCCGTCCTCTTGCCTTCCTTGTCCACACACATTCCTATTTCTGGCAAGTCGCGTGCAAAAAAAAAAACCCCCAAGGAAAGAAGAAGCGACTTTGACTTTTGCGAATGTGAAGCGGCAATAAAGTAAAGTGAAGACTTCACTATGAACAAAGCAGGGCGGACGGCGGGGGAAAGAGAAAATCAATATTGATAGTAAACGCGGCTGCTGATGAGCTTCAGTTCCCCCAAAAATACTAAAACAATCCGCCATTATAAATATCTAGCCCTAAGTGGCGCCGTCAGGTGGTCATAGTCCTTGCTACCAAAATGCCGTTAGTCTCGCAGTCTCTCTCTAGCTTTCTCTCTCTAGCTCCCTCTCTCTCTTTCGCCCTAGTGTGACTCATGCAGAAGTCGCTCCTTCGGTTTCCCCCCTTTAAAGTGGAGCGCGACGCATTTGTCGCGTGTTAATTTTTTAAATATTGATTATATTTTTCTTTTGTATTCTTCGCTTTCCAACAATTTCCCCATGCAGCAGCCAAAACAATTAAAAAGCAATTAGAACAACAACCAAGCGGAAAGTGAATTGCAAAATAAACAAGCAAAATCAAAAACAGAAAACGTTACAACACAACAAAAAAGAGAAAAATGATAAAATGTAATTTGCATGCTCAATTTAACACGAATTGCATTTAATTTTTCAACTCGTAACATTGAAAAACAAAAAAAGCAAGTAACAAACGCGTTACGTTAATCTTAAAGTGAGGAAAACTATCAATCAACAAGCAAGCACAAGATGAAAACTCGACTCGTCTCGTTGACATATCGCGGAACTGCATCCGTCGATCCCCGTTATTCGGCGTCCATGCTGCCCTGGACCATCAATGATATACGATCCACAGAGAACTATACAAAGGTGAGTCAAGTCATGACTTTATTCCATGTAGTGAACAATATTTATTTCTGACAACAAAGCAAAAGTGCAGCTGCTTTCGATTTAAGATGATTAGTTTTATATATATGTACATATATATATATTCCTAGTTTAGGTTATCACGAAACCTCAAACATAATACATAAGTGAAGCACAGTTATATTTTTATCTCAAGGAACCAGAACAAAAGCAAAGCTCTAGTAATAAAATCAATATTAATTATATTTTTGAAATGCGTTAAACGTTCTTCATATTTTATCTTAATTATATTAATTATATTTTTATCTCTAGAAACCAGAACAAAAGCAAATCTCTAGTAATAAAATCAATATTCATTTTATTTTAAATACTTGAAGCATTCTTCCTATATTCCTATTTTTATGTGTGTCTAGTAAAAGAAGAATTTATTAATAATTATAAAAAAAATCAAAACAGGTTTTGTATTAACTTAAAGTTTGTTTTATACAAAGCAGATATAATATATAGCTAATTATAGTATTTATTTTACAAATTGTATATTTGGAAAAGTAAAAATTTTCATCAAAATTATATTTCTTCTACCAGCCTAATAGTATGCAATACAATTTTTTAGTAGAAAACCAAGCAGTATTTTAACACGTTATTTAGGTTCAAGAGAGCTTCTGTTCATGGATACGCATTATTGAATAATCAGATTTAATGCCATCTCATTCTGGCAACAAAGCGTGTGTTTGTCCTTTCTGATAGACAACAACGTTGATGATTATGTTGTTGTTGCGGATGATGATGGGAAAACGCTTGAAGCGTTTTTTGATGTTAATCCAATTGCAGTTGGTGATATTCGTAACACGCTTTTATCTTTTGTCAAAAACAATTAAAAGCAATTTGCAATTATTACGGCTCAATAAATCAATTAAACAGCCCGCCAGGCAGGCAGGCACAACTCGAAAGCACAAGCACAAAGCGTATGAAATTTTATTAATAATTTTGCGCTCCATAAACGATAATTACACTGATTAGCTACCGTTGCCATGAACGGAGCGACTGTTCATGAGACGTCAGTGAGCGGACCCAAAATTAGTGCCACAATTCCAAAAAGGTGAGCCACTAAACCAAAATCACAGTCGTATTATGGGTCTTCTAGCTAATTGGCAGGACAACGTCATCCCGCAATATTAGCAGAGGCGCCAACAGACAGACGGACAGACAGACAGACAGCTCGACAGGAATGTGCGTATGCATATATAGTTGGATTAGGCGCGAGGGTTATTCCAACAATTTTGGCAAGCTTCCCTATCATAGATACCAAATAAATGAAGTTGATTTACTGGAGCGTTGCCAAATAGTTTGTTTATTTTATTAATATTGACAAATGGAATAGATTCATAAATATAAATTTGACTAGAATGCAATGGTTCTTTAGCTAAGCATTTTATATAGAAAATGTTTTGAATACATTCAGAGTTTACGAACTTTTAAAGAGCATTTGCATCTAAGTTCTTTAAAATTATAATTTGGATGATGTATTCTGAATATCTTCTTAACATATTAAATTTTATTTGTGCATTTTTCAATTAATAAGAAATACTCAATAATGATTTGTATAAAATATATTGCCTTCAAAGAATACTTTCTGAAAGAGTTCATATTATTTTGGAACTATTCAGAACTATTTAGGAATATTTATTTTTTTTTACTATCACATATATTATCGTATATACCATCGTTGATGTTTGCTCTTCTTAAATAGTGAATATTCCCAACAGATTTACAAACTCTGTAATCACATTTTTAAATAACGTTCAATTGTGATTTATTCCAGGCAACATTTTCATATTCCTGTCTGTATTGTTAGTGTTTATGACGATGATTATGGCAATATTAATTTCACATTCAGTACGTGTTGATCCGCTCTCGTTGTGAGCCAATATAACATTCATTCATATACATTACGGGGCTATATATAGAGATATCACCTGGCTGACGCATTACGCATACGACGCGTTGAGCACGTGCAGAGGAGACAAGTTTGTTCGCCCAGCCTTTGTAAGGCTCCCACACTCGCTTTCTCGCTCGCACTCTGGGGTCCCATGGCTAATATTATTTGAAGCTTGAAATTAATTTTAGCAAAGCTTGCAATTAGTCGCCCATCAGTCGAGTCGCATGTGTGTGTGTACGTTTATGTGTGTGTGTGTTGTCTTGGTGTGTGAGTGTGTTTGGGTGTGTCAGCTAACGATGCTCTGGGGTTTTCTCTGGCGGGGTCTTTGAAAGTTGTTCGGGTCCAGGGTTCAGGGTCCAGGCAAGCGCATAATTAAATTCCCCACAGCTGCCTGCCAACAAGTTGGGAGCCCCGGCTGAGGGTTCAACCTGAGTGAAAGTTATGTAAAAGTGTTTGGCACAGGGAGCGAGCGAAGCATCTTCGTGGATTTGTCCCAAAAGTCCCCGGGTTCTATTTGCGAGTCATGTCCATTTCGGTTTCATGTGCTCAGACAGACTCAGGTGGCAACTCGGGGCATTAAAATGAATCCTTTTTACGTGCTTGTGGCCAACTTCTTGTCCGGCAATTGTTGTTGATGCTCATTGAATGGAAGCCAACGCCAACGTAAAATAAAGCAGCTCGGTGTGTGTGTGTGTGTGTGTGTGTTTGTGTGTGTGTGGTAACTAAAGGGCGGGGCAACATTTTTATCAAATGGGAGCCGCAACAATCTCGTGTGGCATGCAGCAGCTGGTTTTGCCTGATCCAGCCGCAGCTTTGCGGTCTCTCTTAAATGGAGAATTATGCGAAATTGTTGTTGCTGCTGAGGCTATCAAAAGATTTTGATTAACTCCTGTTGATGCTGATGCTTGTGCTTGGTTAATTTCTTAAGCATTAACAGCGCTGCAACAAGTAGCTAGTTGTTGTGGGTGTAATAATAATAACACTCTAGATATTATATGTTTATTTGCTCATTTATTGTACATTAAGTATACGCAGCGTTGCAGCGTTGTAAATGAAGTACAATGAAAATATTCATTATGAAAACTAAGTTTATATTGCTATACAATTTCAAAATACGATAACGATTTAAATCGCTTCATTTAAATGATAATTTCTATATACGAAATGAGATTTTTCTAGCTTAAAGTTTTTTACATTACAGTTGGCAACTTTAGTTGTTTTTCTATTTCTAAATAAGTCGATAGACCGTCAGCTGTGGCAATCTTTGCGCTCTTTGCAAGCATGAGCTCTGCATCACAGTTGTGGCTGCTAAGTAGATCATTTCTCAGTTATTTCTTTGCATATTTTTTCACAGTATTTTCGCCCATATTCCCAGGCAAATTATGCATGCACAACAAACGCACACACACGCACACACACTCAGACTGAAACTCTCTCTTTGCTTTTCACTACTTTTCCCCCCAATTCTCTCCTCTATACTCTGCTCTTGTCACGCTGGTAAACCAGACACTACAGACCCAACGACCAGACCATAATTTGATGCATATTTTCTTGTATAAATATTTACTAAAGCCTGCACTTTTGTTTATTATTTCATATCCCCGCCCCGCCCCGCTGACCCCGCTGCGTCAACGTCATTGCCACTGTAAATTGACACAAAACAAACACGCACGAGCACGAGTGAGACAGAGACAGAGATAGAGATAGAAAATAGGAAAAGCGAAAGAAATGGCAACAGAGACAGAAATGTTTGCCCAAGCTCTTCATATCTCTGACAAATGCTGTGTGGCGGCTTATTGCTTTATTATGTTAAATAGCGCATGAAAATTATAACAAGCTGCCTTTTGCCTGTCTCTCTAGCTCTCTGTCTGTCTGTCTGTCTGTCTGACGCTCAAGTGCGATACATGCCACGCCCACTTTGGCAAATTGATGCGCCTTCTCATCAAAGTTTTATGTCAACTTTTGTGACGCTTCAATAACCAAGCAAACAAACTTCTACCCCCAAAAGAATTGAGTTAGTGTGTGTGTGAATATGTCTGTGTGTGTGTGTGAACTTTTATAAATATTTGCTTTGCATATTGGTAAGCAATTAGTTGAACAAAATTGATGGCATTCCATCTATTCAGTTTGTATTTAATGCATGGGTCAATAACTTGAAGCTATGCACACATGTCAAGATCTTTATTACACGCCATCTAAAAAACGTTTTGCTAACGATCTTTAATTAACAATTTTATTGTTTCTGATTTATAAACAAATAACTCACTGTTGCAAAAATTAAATATCGCTAAATTTATTGAATACAAAATGCGTGTAAACTTAATTGAGCGGCGACCTTGATTTGGATTTTAAATTACGAAGTGTCGTAAATTGAAGAGAGTTTTATACTTGCTGATATAAATAAAGAAATTCGTGTTTTATAGAATTACTTTGTATCAAAATGCATTATTTGTTTTAAATGAATATTTTAGTATACAAAATGATTATTTTAGTCAGTATTCAACAATCTTAAACTATTCTGCTCTTATAATCATTTTCCTTTTGTTTATATAGCTTTTATATAGCTTATTTGTTGGTCCAGTTTTAAAATTCATTATTTGTTTTAAACTAATATTTTAGTATACAAAAAAAAATTATTTTGTACAACAATGTGAAAATAATTGGAATTCTATACAATCTTAAGTTTGTCTACTCTTATGATTTCTTGTTTTAAGTAACTATTTTGTTGGCTCAGCTTTAAAATAAATTAAAAAATATTTCAGTATACGAAAATCAATTATTTCGTACAACGGAGTGAAACTAATTGAAAGAGATTTAAAATTTGTCTTCTTATCCAAACTAATATTTTCGTTCACGTTGTACAACAAAGTGAAATTAATTGGTATTTTCTGCAAATCGTTTCTACTTTTATAAAATCAATTTCAAGTTAGAATATTTGATACACATCAGGCAGTAAACAAGAGCAACAAGAACATTTATTGGCAGTATCTCTGCCATAAAAAAAAATTATATTTTTAACGAGCCAGATCATTTATTATGCTCAAATTTCTTCAGTTTTTTTTTTGTTTATGATAAGAGGATGAGCGTAAGAGGGAAAGAGGAAGCAGTGGCAGGTATTTACCTCCGCTTGCCAAGAAGAGGCAGCAGCTTTGTGGCATGCTTTTCATTGACGTCACAGCGAAAGTTGATTTGAGCGAGCTGAAGAAAAATCAATAGGCCGCTTGTTTCATTTGCCAGCACACACAACACACACAACGAGTGTGCTCTGTTCTGTGCTTTACATTTTTATTTCGATTTTTGTGCTGGTTGCTGGCTGGGAAGTCACTCAAGTCCCAGCGCTAATCCGCTTCTGGTCTGGGGTCGAGTCACTTGAGCTGCTCCCGCACTCTCCACGCTCCACTCTCCACCTCTATTTCCTCCTTCTCCTTCTTCTTCTCGCCTCGTTGCAGTGTCGTAAATGGTTTCACACTTCGCCATCGCAGCGAGCAGAGTGGAGGACTCTCGGTGCTTGGGCTTACGCGGCGTATGTGTTACGCTGCTTCGCTGTGTGTCCCAGTCGCGATGTTTTGGTTGGGCGCCCACTCGATTCCATTTGGCTGACGTTTTGCATTTGATGTTGCACACACACATGCACACATATGTACACTGAAACACATACACAAACACACACACACACATACGCACACACAAACACACACACACTTACAAAATCATATATAGGCACACACCATCGTTTTGTGGTCGCTTGATTTCTGGATTTGCTTGCCACTTGTCAACTGCCACATGCTACCGCTGTCGTCTCCACTCACTTGACATGCTTGCCATCAGTAGTATATGCCACAAGCGGCCGCATGTTGAGTCCTCTCTTGTCATACGCGGAGTTTGAGTATTAAAGCCAGAGAGAGAGTAAGATAAGTGTGTTCATCACCTATCACACTGCTAATTACAGGGTATCTTGTCCTACTTCTACATTTCATCGTTTTGATTTTGCTCTCTTTCTGTGCACACACAAAGCTGGCTTACATTGCGTATGTGTAATAATTATATTTTCACACCAACCATTGACATCTTGGCCCCTTTTATTGTTGTCGCAACGTCCTGGCTCCATTAACTTGTTTTTCCCATTCTTTTCATTCCCTTTAGGCGTATTTTCCCATTTTTCTTCAACTCTAGTTGACGTCAAGTTAAAGGAAACACGGCCTATGTCTATTTTGTTTGCTTAACGTTCTATTTCTCCAGCTATTATTGTTGTCATTCACACAAACACACACATTGAAATACAGTTAGCGCCATGTGAAAACAATCCCCTAAGCAAATTGCTGCCTATTGTTCGAGTTTTTTTGCTTGCTTTGAAACAAGAGATGGGAAAATACTAAATACATAAAAGGAAAATATTAAATATAAAAATTACTAAATATACAAATACTAGTTAGAAATTCTTAATATTCGAAAACCATTTCTGCCAAAATTATTTTCTTATTTTACAAAGTGGTAGTAAATTTTGGTTTTATTTTGTTTTCTAATTTGCTTTGGAACAAAATATGTTGAATAAATAAATAATAGTATTATATAAATAAATAAAAATAAAATATAAATAAAATTACACAGTATATAAAGCAAAATACTTAATGTAAAATTACTAAATATAAAAATACTAAATATACAAATAGTATTCTTATGATTTAAAATCCTTTTCTGCTTGCTTTAAAACAAAATGTATTAAAATATAAATAAAATAAAAAATAAATACTGTATATAAATAAAAATACTAAAATCCTTTTTTGCTTGCTTTGAAGCAAAATATGTTGATATACTTGTATGAAAATATAGAAAAAATAAATACTGTATATAAATAAAAATACTAAATGCCCAAGCGCATAATTGAAATGCCTGACATATTTTACTTTTTTTTTTTATAAATTTTTTGCCATTACATAGCTGTTATATGAATAAAATGCTTAATGTAGTACAAAAAGCAATCAATGCTAATTTAAGCTTTTGGCAATTTAAAGCGAACGTTTCACGCCGTGTGCGTGTCACGCGCACATCTCGAATTAGAATCACGACGCATCGTCAACGTCGCGTGTTATTGCTCAGTGATTTATACATTTTAACTGTTTCTTCATTACGTTTTCATGTGCCCCAGCTGACGTTTGCCGTTCTTGTTATGCATGCAATTTGATTTGCTGTTGTTGTTGCTGTTGCTGATGTTGTTGCCCAATAAATTGTCTACAATTGCTCATTACAATGCTGTTGCTATTGTTGTTGCTGTGTTGTCAGCAGCGTAGCCATATAATTTGCATTAACTGCTGCTGCTGCTGCTTGGAAAATGGGGCCAAAAGGGTCAGAAATGTCTACAGCCATTGCAGCTGCCATAAATATTATGCGAGATGTATGATATAATGTGGAAATCGGATATAACTGTAATTATCGTGTTCTGCCGGACTTGCTGTTAATCTTTGCAATTCATAATTCATTCGTTACGGAATCTGAATATTTCAAAATGAATGCCAGAAAATATTTTAATTTAAATTTTGTAGAAATTGAGAAATATAGCAAATATCGCTACGCAGTATGAAGATCACTTATTTAATTATGCTTTTCAATTATTTGTGTTATATAATTCACTTTCAATTTAAAATGCTTCCACTTTCTACTACTATATTTTGACTTTAGTAGTCAGTTTAGTATGCTAAACATTTTGCGCATTCTTAAACATGCTAATCAGATGTACTTCATTCCGTTCAAACGCGTTTGAAATCCCAAATCGCTTTGTTCACTCACTGATTGCATTACAAAACAGAAGTTTAACAAATTGGCAACTGGTAATTGGCAATTGTCAATTGGTCTGGGGGCATAATTGGATTTGCTGTGTGTCAATGTCAAACGCGAAACAACAGTTAAATCAATCTCTCGCACTCGGCGCACACAATTTACCTTCAATTCGTTTTCGGGCCCGTTCGCCTCTCTCTGCGATTCTCACAATTATTCGTCGAGTGGAAATCGCAAATTAATTGAAAATTGGCATGCGCTGGCGAAGAGGGAAGCGGGCAGGGATTGCTGTCCTGGCCAGCGGCAATAGAAATATCATCAGACAGCAGTGTGCTAAAATCTCGTTGGAACATTGCCATTTGAAAATTAATTTCAAATGCCAAAGGTGAACCGTGCTTAAGCCAAAAGCAAAGCCGAGCCAAGGTGGCATCCCTAATGATTACCGTCCCGCCAGGTAGCCTCATTAGGCGCCTCTTTCATCCTGTCGTTGGCTCAACTCAACTCTTGCTTTTCTCTTTCTTCCACATTTTCTGCTTCTCACTAAAATGTTATTAATTACAAAGTTTTTTGCTGCTGCCTTACGCAACTTCACTTTTCCACTTCGTAGTGCATTTAAGTAGTGTTCACGAGCTGTCGCCTCCGTTGGATAAGCAACACTCTTGTGTTTACCCTGCATTGTTCAATAACAAGACGGAATTATCTTTATATTGTAAATATTTCATAGGATTTACAGCCATAGGGCAACTTCCAGTCGAGCACTTTCATGCTTTAACACTTATTTTAATTCAATTTGTCGAAAAAGTTTTAATTTTAAGCTGTGCCGCCTGCGCATATCCGACATCCTTTGAACCGGAAGCCGTCTCAAGTTGCTCAGGCTGTCTCCTTACAGGATATTTTCTGCGTTGTTTACGTTGTGTGCCTCAATTAGTGAAATTAAAGTTTAAATTGTAGGGCTGATATGTGCGAGCATTATTTGTGCAGGTAATGAACGTCTTGCTACACATCGTAAAGTGCAAGAGAAATGTGCCAATTAAACTTGCAAAAAATTATTGGAGGGCAAAGAGCAAGGGGAACACTCTGTAATTGTATTGATTCAAGGCAAGTAATTATTGCTAGGATGAAAGCAAACCCATGGCTCACTCTTAAATATATATTTATTTTTGCTTCAGTTTGCGGCAAGTTTTCATTTCCGTTAAGTTGACTGTATTTACGTTTTCCTGGAACACACCCTGAACTAAAGTAGCGTCTGCTTAACTAACTGAACATAAATTTCATTTGCTTCCCTTTTATTTTAGAGCAAAAACAAAAACCTTTTGATAGCGCACCAAAAAACAAAAAAAAACCTAACCGACGCCTCAAATGGGGCGACCTGCTTTCTGTCAACTACAGTCGACGCCAGCCACAACATCGGCACACCCATTCAACAAGCTCCCCTTCTTCCCCCTTCGTCCTCTTTCTCCTGCCTGGCACATTGACACTCCCTAGCTACCCCGACATATAATAAAAAGTGTGCATAAAACATGTTACATGTACTAGATAGGCTAAAAGACTTAACCGGGCATGTTGTTGCTCCTCCTATTCACTTTCAAATATATATTGAACACAAATCATGTTTGGGAAAATTAAAGATATTATCTTTTCGTATTACACTTTTCGAATTTTAGTTAGCGAGGTTTGAAACATAGTTTAAGGTCCTTATCAGCCTTAACACCCCATTTTGTGCAGTTTATGACTGCAGGGTATCAAAAAGGGGCCAAGAACAAAAAAGCAACGAGCATTGAGAATGGCGGCACATGTTGACGCAGCCGTTGACGATGACGATGACGATGTGGATGTGGATGTAGATGTGGATGACTGTGATGAGGACGCCGGAAATGGAGCAGCCGCCATGTTTGCAATGTTGTCAGGCTGCTGTCAGTCTCTGCTTGTGCTCGTTGTGTCTTTCCTTTCTGTCCGACTGTCGTCCTTCCATTTCTCTCAGTCTCTCTCTCTGTCTCTGTCTTTGTCTCTAAGCGAACCGCTTTTGTACTTGTGCATGCAAGTAAACTGATTAAAAGAATTTAATACTGTTAATCTGCTTCGCCTAGTGGAAATGAAACGACATCGGAAAGGGGTTGTG
Organism: Drosophila niveifrons; assembly: GCA_035046325.1. Classification (NCBI taxonomy): domain Eukaryota; kingdom Metazoa; phylum Arthropoda; class Insecta; order Diptera; family Drosophilidae; genus Drosophila; species Drosophila niveifrons. The sequence goes on along the minus strand of JAWNOC010000046.1, from coordinate 8,646,688 downwards.
GGGTTAGGGGAGGAGAGGAATATGCTTCGGGTATTATATGCTGCGTAGCCTACTGTAAATGCAAAGGATTAAACGAGTCGAGTCGAGTTAGCAGACAAATAAAATATACCGATTTACTCGTATTTACAGAGATACACGTACTAAAATTTGAGCCTTAAACAAACATATCAGAGACAATGTGTTTCATAATCGGCGATGCGTTGCGTGAGCCGAGCAACAGTTTCCTTCATTTCTTGAACTACAGCCTGCTTAGTTCTCACCTTCTCCACGGTCTCATCGTAGTCATGCAATAGTGCAGGCATCGCTAGAAGACCGCCCTGATAGGTCAGATCCACGTGTCGTTTACGTAGATGTGATCGCTCCATCTTTGCATTGTAGAGACGTTCCCGCAGACTCCGTTGAATCTCGAGTTTCTTGCTTAATTTGCAATTCCGCTCTTTCAGTTTGCTGGCCATGGCGATGGTTCTCTCCCGATTATGCTGAGCCATATGCAATTCGCTGTGATAGTTCATTCGCAGTCTTTTCAATTCAACATTGCGTTCTATGGGGAATACGGGAAAAAGTAGGTTATGTTAAACTCTTAAAATTGCCCTTACCTTCAATCTTTTTGGTTATGGCAGAAACTTGATTCTGAATGCTTATAAAATCGTCCATCACAAGTTTATCATTGATCTTTTCCAGTTTCGCTAGTTTCTGCATAGAAAAAACAGAAATAATAAGCAATAATTTAATTTGATAAATAGTTTATTTTCTTACTTCCTTAATTCGTCCCAGCGCATGTTTCCTGGTGATGAGAAAGAGTCGCGTATCGCTGAGTTCATAGCGCTTCTCTCTCATCAATTTGAGTTCGCGTTCCGTTACTTGGTACAGATGATCCGATCTCTTGCCAATAATGCTGAGCATTAGCAACTCCAGATGTTCCTCCGACTTTCTGCCAATATTATTGATATACGAGAGATCCATCATCACGCTGCTCAAGAGATAGGCGCATTTTGATTTTGTCTTGGCCATCGCATTGATGTAATAATCATAGGTAAAGAGAGCTTGTTGATAGCGGGTATATTCTCTAGCCTCCGTGGATTTTGGCAGTTGCGCAAATGGTCGAGAGTTTCGGCTACGTTTAAAATAATCGCAAACTCGGGAGTTTAGATACGTGTTGACATCACGTTCATAGACATACGAGTCTCGTGTCTCGATTAACTTTTGCATTAATTTGCGCTTATCCAATTTATTTTTTAATCGATTTTTCTGTTCCTCGTCTTCCACCTGCTTGACTACTGTGTATATGAGGTCGTCCATGAAATCCAATGCCATTTTCAATGTTTGTTGTCTCTTTTTTACCTCATATTCGGAATCATCGTATTCTATCTCATTGGTAATTAGAAAGTCTTTGGTAAATTTCCCAAACACATCTTCATCGTCAAGTGCAACAACTACAGATTTTTTGATCGCAGTCAATTCATCGAATTTATCTAGACGATCCTTTTCATCGATGGGGTCCAACTGAGCAGAGTCCTCTTCGGAGGTTTCAGAACTCTCCGTTGTTGATGATGATGATGATGTTGAGCTACTTGTCACGCTCAACCCAGTGAGTGGATCTACAAATTTACCTTTGTCCTGCACGGCACTGAGCTGCGCAGAGACTGTCGATTCTCTTGAATCCATAGTAGGGGACCAAATGCCATCGAAATCCTCGGATATATCTGAGATTGAGGGGATCTCGAAGTCATCTAAGAAAACCTTCTTTGCCTGCACAGAATCGATTTGCTGAGATGGTTTTATTACGAGATCTTCCACATCCTCTTCATCATCGTCATCTTTATCCATATTCAAGAGTTCAACTGTCCCTTCATCCATATCATCGGCAACGCTTTCAGTCGTTGGTTCGTTGTCTACCTCTTCGCTCTGATCCGTTCTGAGCTCAAAGTCATTTGCTATCGATGCCCGTGTGGGTGTAGATATAGCGGTTGTTTCTTCTAGACTTACAACAATCGGTACAGTCGTCTCCTCAACTTGAAAACGTATATTTCGTGCTTTCTTCAAACGTTCTCTCTTTGCTTCGAGGCTTTCTTCCGGTTTTTTTTCGTCAAGCTTCTTCCCATTTACCTCCTCCTCCTCTGGTATTTCGTCTTCAGTTGCTTGGCCTTCTTCCATTATCGCTAAGAGTATGGCGCTTTGGGGTTTGCTCTCTGGTTGAGGTTCTGCGTCCTGAACATCGTCTGGTATGTTTTCTTCCTCCTTATGGAGTTCATCATACTCGTTGGAAACATCTCTCTGTGGAGCCTTTTCATCAGGGACTGTTTCATCAGGAACTGTTTCATCAGGATCCACCACGTGCAAAGACCCAATGGTTACGCTTTCTGACACACTCTCCATTAATAAAAAAGTTCTTTTTTAATGTTTTTTTATTTTTTTTTAATATTTTTTGGTTTTTTTTTTGTTTGTGTATATAATGTTTTTGTTTTTTTCTGTTTTGTATTATATTATGTTGTCATTTTGTGTAAGATAAAATAAATACTAACACTTAAATCAAATGTACATTGTTATTGAGTTTGAACACTGTCAAGAGCTCTGTTAACGTTAAAGTTTTAACAGTGCTGTTAAATAGCATGGTCACCAAATGCTAGCAGAACAAGAGTCCGTTAGGCACTCTTCTTGAGCTCTGTTACTGAAATAAAACCAGCTATGAATTAAATTCGTATAATTGCTTTATTAATAACAATGGAAATATGTCGTGTAATTGTATCGCTTAAGCTTATGCCAAAGTTACGAAGTAGAGTGGGAATTATACGATTACGGAATTGGATTTACCAGCAAGTATCTCGAATTCAGCGATACGATTGTTAATACGTGCATGCATCTCCTTCAATTCATCCACTCTAGCTTGCCGAGCCTCTATCCTCTCCATCGTCTCATCGAAGTCATACATGAGCGATGGCAAAGCTAGAAGACCGCCTTGATAGGTGAGATCAGAATTGATTTTTCGTATACGCTGACGTTCCATTTTGCCAACATAGAGTTTTTCGCGTAAATCACGCTGCAGATCTTGCACCCGATTCAATTCAGTTTTACGCAATATTAACTTGTGGGTGAGTGCGTGAATTTTCTCCCGATTGTGTTGTGCCATATGCAAAGCCGAATGATAAACAGCACGAGCCTTTTTCAAATCCAAATTTCGCTCTGAAGCACAGATATTAGAAAATGAATTTAGCTGAGCATCTTACAAACATACCTTCGATTTTTTTATTCAATGCTGTCACCTGATTTTCCAGCGTAATAAAGTCATCCATTGATATATCTTCATTTATTTGTTCCAGCTTACGAATTTTCTGCAAAGCAAATTAGCAAATAATAAATAATGAATATTTAATACCCAAATATTTACATCAGTTATGCGCCCCAATGTGTGTGTCCTTGTCAGTAGAAAAAGACGAGTATCGCTAATTTCATTACGCTTTTGATTCATCAGTCGAATTTCGCGTTCCGTTACTTTCATAAGGTGTTCAGAATTCCGACCCAAAGTATCGAGCATCGTTTGGTTGAGTACCATTTCAGAGTGTCGGCAAATACTGTTGAAATGCGACAGATCCATCATGACACTCGATATAAGATATGCACACTTTTTCTTCGCCTCGGCCACAGCCAGTAAATTGAAATCCAATTTAGTTAAAGCTTCCTTATAACGTTGTCTTTCCTTTTCATTCAACTCAAGTGGCAGCGTCGTGAAGACCCGATCATTTTTCGCACGCTTATGATACTCGACCATTTTAGTGTTCAGATAGGCGTTTATATCTATTTCGGCTCTGTATTGTACCACGATATTTGACAAGTAGCTGTGCAGCTTCCATTTGCTAGTGTTCTTGCTGAATCTTAAATCATCTCGGATCTGTTCGGCTGTAGTGACCACATTGTTGATCAGATCGTTAAGAAAATCGGTCGTAACTTGACTGATCTGCATTTTAGCTTTCTTTAGCGAAAAATCTTCAATATTAATGGCTTCGCCAGAAGCAACGAAACTCGATTGGAATCTAAAAAATAAATCGTCTTGATCTTCTTCCTTTCTGGCATCCATTTTATAGTCCAGCATACTTCCTAAATCAAGTTCTTCGCCACCCGAACTTGATATGCTGCTCATGATCACAGCTTCGCTGCTGCTGCTCGATGAGCTTGACGAGATGGTTTCTCCCGTCAGGGGATCGACAAATTTACCAATATCTTCGCCGATGTGAGACGAGGAACGCTGCATGGAAGTCATCGATTTCAAACGTTCACTTATAGTGGCGATCTCATCGTCAGAGATATCTTCCAAGCCGGGTATCTCGAAATTTTCAAGAAAATATTTCTTTGCGTAGATGGAATCTCCACCCTTAATTGAGCCTTGCTCTTCGTCTGCATCGTCTTCCTCTAGACCCGGATCGAGTAGCTTATCGATATCCTCTTCGATTTCCAAATCAGGTAGCGTTAGTTCTTCCAACTCTACAGAGTCTTCACCATTATATCGAGTGGGCGTTGAAATGGCCGTTGTGCTCACTTCATCGTTTGATGATGGCTCATCGATTTGAACAATTGAGGCTTTCCTTTCCTTTTCTAATGGCTTTTCCTCCATATCCGAGTGACTGTTGCCAACTGAGAAGCGAATAGAACGCGCTTGCTTCAATCGCGCTCTGCGAGCAGCGGCTTTCGCTGCAGCTTCGTCCTCGGTAACGATTGGTTCAACCTCGATGGGAGCATCAGTTGTATTAACTGCAGCGGCTTTCGCTGCAGCTTCCTCCTCGGTATCGATTGGTTCAACCTCTATGTGAGCTTCAGTTGTATCAACTGCATCGATGGACTGCTCCAGAAGCTCAGAGGGTTTAGCTACTGACAATATGGACCTTGCATCGTGATCGGATTCAACTGTACTCAAGTGCATTGTGGGGTTTGAATCTGTGTCCATGGTGTAGTGTATTTAATGAACTTATTTGTGTTTTCTTATTGTCTGTGTTTATGTGTATTAAGTGTCTGTTGTGTATGTTATATAATAACAAACCTGTCGAAGCTAAAGTGTCATAGTAATATTCTATATATATATTGAAATCTCTTGTACTTGCAGCTATCGGTGGGCATCGAGCATGGCATTCTGGAGTCCTACAACTCGGACTTTGAGCTACAGTTTAGCCATCCCTTAAAGCATATCGTTGGCATGTGCCGCATCATTCACAAGCCGCAAGCGAAGAGCGTCGGCAATGGTTTCATGCAGCTCAAATCAAATGCTGGTCACTCCTCCAATTGTGCAACGTCCTCTTCATCATCATCATCGTCGTCAGCATCGTCATCGGGCTGCATTGCGGCTGGCAACTCATTAACCGCAAATGGAACTCGACACACGCTCACAACATCCACATCATACGGTTCGCTCTCGTCCAGCGCCGCAGCCGCTTATCAGTTGCAACAGCAGCAGCAACAGCAGCAGGCAGCTGCAGATGCAGAGCAACCGCAAAACTTTATGGAATTCCAGGGTCCCATCACTGGTTTGGTCTACTTGCTAAAGGATCCCAAGGATCCGTTGCTGCACATTTATCTATTCGAATGCGAAGCCATTGAAGAGGTAAGCTTTCAACTTTAATTTTACATTTTCAACTGCCTCTTTTGTCCCCTTTTAAAAACTTTTCCCTTTGGTATTGTCCCTGCCCCACCCCTTTTAAATGTTTTTGCAAAAGTTATAACAATGCTTTTTTGTTTTAATAAAAGCCAAGTCGAGTGAAATGCATCCAACGATTTGTGCAGCAGCAGCAGAAAAAACCATAAAGTTTTCCCCTGCTATAAATAAGCAAAACTTTGCACCATATGTAAACCCTTTTTTCCAACGATAAGGTCATGGCAACTATGCTGTGGCTAACACACATAAAATTTCTGCCAACCTGATCGCCCCCCTTTTTGTTTAGCTAATTATGAGCGTTCCCAACTCTAGAATTTCCATCGAGCAATTGGCGCTCAGCATGCCATAAAACGACTTCCGATTGTGTTTCTAATTAAAACCACTAGAAAATAGCTAAAACTGGGCCAACACCCCCAAAAAAAAATCATCCCTTAACTAAATGTAGTACAAAGCAAAGCGGCGCCACAAATTCAGTAACTGACCTTCGGTGTGGGGCAAGAGAAAAAACAGAAAAGAAAAAACTTCAAACGCTGCCACACGCAAAACATTCATTTCGTATAAACAGACTGTCGAAATAGAAAACAATTTCCTATTGCTGACACGCCCAAAAGTCAGCAAAAAGTAGAACAATTTTTAATTGCTTGGGTGTATTTGTTATATTTTTGTTTCGGATTCACTTTGAAACCTTGATACTACAGATTAGCTCACGTTATAAAGTATTTTCTTGAAATAGTATTGTGTTGAAATCCAATTAAGCAATGTTTTTGTCATAATTAGATTACAATTTAACAGCTGTTAAGATTTAGTTACCAATATTTGTTGCAGCTTTAGCACAAAATAAATTCTAGTTTCTGATTATTATAAAATATGCTTAAACATTTCGATTTATTTCATACTGATGGTAATAAACAAAGCTTCTATTTTTGCCAGCTAAAATTTAACAGCAGTTTGGATTTAATTATTGTTCTTTGATTGCAACTACGGTGTTTTAATAAACATTCGCTGCAGTTTTATTAATATAGCATAGCAAAATAAATTGTAATTTCTGAGCGGTTTTTGCCTTTGCCATTGTTGTTGTTGTTGTTGTTGTATTATTGTGGTTGCTGCTGCTGTTGTTGATTGCATGTCAGAAGTCATTTTGGGTAGCGTCAGTTGGCCACGCCCACACGCCCACACGCCTCATTCACAAAATGAAACTGTGTCTGTGTGTGTGTGTGTGACTTGCTTTGTTTCCAAATTGTATGCGGCATTGGTGTGGCACGGCCTGTGGCATGGGCTGCGTCGTAAAATTTATGGGTCAGCTTTGCCACTGTGTCGAGAAAGTTGGCTATAAATAGTGCAATCTTTATTAAACTGTTGACGACACATTCAACATTAAAGAATATAAAGCTTATGAAAATATTGAAATTTAAAGCAAGGCAGGATTTATAGATAAAGAGTAATCTTTTATGAACACTAATAAACATGAAAGTATAATAGTTTATTTTATATTTCAAATTTATACTAAAAAGTGAATAAATTCAAACACATAAGAAATGCATGCACATTTATCATAAAAATCTTTTATTTAAATAACTAAACTTGAATGAAATATTGAGCAGAGATAGAGATAATAATTTGTATATAAAATAAAATATTATAATCAGAAATATCTCAAGCCTAACAAGTAAGAAAGACTGTGAGATACCCGCTACCTATTTTGAATTAGATCACAATAGTGTGGTATTATTCTTAAAATATAATAAATTCATATACCGCAAAAATACTAAAATATACTGAATTATATATTCGGTATATTGCTATTGTACTCATATATAAATAAACCGCAAAGATACAAAAATATACAGCAGTATATATAATATTTGGTATATTGCTATAGTACTAGATTTAAAACATGCCATAGAATACTAAACATACCAGATTGTCAGCCAAAGCAGCTATACTTTATGGGGTCGGAGTTGACTCCTTCTGCTTGTTATATACATACATTTCCTGCAGGCACAAAGTTATAATAGCATATGAGTAGCGGGTATAATAAACACCAAACACATAAGAAACTCATAAACATTTATCATAAACTTATTTTATTTAAATAACTGAACTACAGGGAAATGAGACTAGGAGCGTTTTCTAGATAATAAATTTAATGTGAAAAAAGTATTGTTATCATAAATATATCAAACTTAAAAATGCCTTAAAAGTTTATCAGTTGCTGCTACTACATTTTTTATATACTCCATTATTGTTTATAGTTCCGCGATAAAATCGATTGTAGTATTCGTTTTACTTATCGTGTGTTAAAGTATTAAATTTAATGAAGCCTCGGCTGCTGGAGGACCACTTAAGGCTCTTAGCAGGCTGCCCAAAAGTCATAATTGCCCGTGTGCAACTCGTCGCTCGACGGTGTAACATCCGCTCTCGCTAATAGGCATCATTAGGCGGCGAGGGGGCGCAACAACAACACAAACAAAAGAGAGAATAAAACAAAAAATGAAAATATAAAGTGGAAGCCATTAGAAAGCACTGGGAAAGTCGACAAAAATTTACCTAATTGCAGGGCCGAGATAAGCGCGCAGCATACTTTCAGCACAGACTGTTAACAGCTGTGGTCTCAGCGGTGACAACGAAATTTCATAAGCTGCTGAATTTTTTAAAAATACAACGAAAAAAACCCAAAAATGGAACGACTTTATTTCACCACGTGTCTCACACGGCGTATGCGTAATGTTAAATGTGATTTTTTTGTTTTCGTTTTTAATAAGCGCACTTTGTGGCTGGAGGTGTGTAAGTGTGTGGCTCTCGGTGCGTTTAACTCTGGTAACCAGGCAGGTTGGTGGCAACCTGGCAACAGACAACCAATTCACGTTGATTGCATGTCCTTGCGGCAAGTCCTTTGACTCTTGTCCTGTGCTCAGTGTCCTGTTGTCGTGCAAATGACGCATGACGCTGAGCTGCCATTTGCATGGACCATCATCGCTGTTTAAACATCGCTTTTATTGTGCGAACAACTCCTCTGAACTCACTCCTCACAGCCAGAAACAGCTTCATACTCGAGAGCTCTCGGGGAATGGGAAATGGCAGGCAGTCAGGAGGTGAGGCAGTGAGGCAACTACTATATGCTATGTTATAGTAGTACTTACCTCACAAACTTGAGAGAGGCATTCACCGAAAACGCTTTGGCAAATGTCGCTTCCGTTGCCATAGTCGAGACATCATCGTTGTCATTCGCAACGCTCTTCTGACTTTTAATGGCCTTTCAGAGGACTTGCCCCTGCCGCCTTATCCTGGCCCCCCCGCCTGCTCTCTCTTAGCCTGCTGCCTGTGTTGGCCAACATAATCGAATCGAGTGTGCACCACAATGCAAATTGTATCAAATTTAAAAGCCAAGATAGTTCGCTTTATGCTTTTACCACGCTGAAGTTGCCTTTGCCAAGTTATAGTTTTGAAATTCCACTGCTAGTGGGATAAAGTGTCGCAATTTCTAATAGCAACATTTTTCCTTAAAGCCTTTCAATGCTGAGCGGATCTTGGCTTAAATTTATATTGCCTACTTTTAGGAGCGCTCCTTATGTCACTTTTGCTTGGTCAATTTGAGTAAAAAAAACTTAAGTAGTAGCTTAAAACAAATTTAGTTGATAACTTAATTCGATTTACAAGGTTGATGTAAATACTTTGTAACTAAAAATCTAACGTTGTTTGTTCTTTAAATGAATCGGTTTGCCGTGAAGAGAAAATGTTAAGATAGCTTATACTTTATCTGTTTACTTTTCAAATGTTGCTGTTAATTGAATATGAATTTTAAGCTTTTTATAAATAGTTTTTTCCTTAAATATAATAAACTATGTATGTATATCCATACATCTCATTTTAGTGAATACTGTTTTTATTTACTTTAAAAAATGTTCCCTACATTTCAATGTATTGTTTATTCTTTAAATCAATGTGCTTAAAAAGAAAGTTTTAAATTGTCGAATACTTGAACATTCATAAAATTTTTTTTTCATAGTATTCTTATTATGCTTTTCCATTAAAAGAATCTTTACATATTACTAAATTCTTTGTTATATTCCTTTAATGAAACATTGCCAACTTAGCCAATACTTCTTTCGTTCACTTGTAAAATATCTTTTATAATTATGTTTTTTTATTCAAAGAAATATTTTTATATCTTAAAATTGAAGTTAACTTAAATTATTTATATGTTATGTACTTTTAAAGAATGTTTTTGCTTTTATTTCCCACATTGTGTAGAGCAATGACTGAGCTGATTTCCAATTCAAAACTCTATCAGTTTATCTAAATTATATTTTCATTTATAATTTCCTGCTAGCAAATGCAGGGTATCATTTACACAAACAGTTTACCTAGCTTTCATTGCTTTCATAGACGGCGTTTATTTCCGTTCTAAAGTCACTTTAATAGCTGCATGGAATTGTACAAAGTGCACACATAATGCAATCAAAAGCGGCGCGGCGAGAGGTGAAAGTGAAGGACGAGGGACGAGGGGGCGGGGTGGGGGTGCAAAACGGATATTACAGCCGCTGGCAAGAACTTTAACCTGCACTTGCGCTGCTACAATGGAGATGCTTCATGAACTGAACTTTTTCGGCCCCGACTGCTGTCGACATTTGCATATGCTCGAATGCTTCTGCACGGCATTTTGTTGGCCTTGGCCTGATGGTATGCTTCTGGCCGGCAACTTTTTGAAATTGATATTGAGCTAGCTCTGTCCGCCTCCGTCTCCGCCTCCCTCGAAGAAGAAATTGATAATTGGCTTTTAGTTTTAGCTTTCCTTGTTGTTATATTTGTTCACTTCCCTTTTGCTGCTTTGCATTGCCAGGACAAAAGCCTACACACGACAACAAATTGAATTTGTCGCACATATTGACTGAAATAGCATTTTATATACTAGAATACTATAGAAATCAAATTGATTTGCTTCCTCGCTCTCTTTGCCAACTGTTGACCCTGTTGGTTATATTGATGGCACAATTTTCATTACAACTTTTGCATATGGATTGCATTTGTCTAAGCCACTCTTTTTCTCTCTCTCTCTTTTTCTCTCTCTCACTCTCGCATTTGACAACTCAATATTGAGGTAGAGTGCTTTTATGGCAAATTCTAGTTTAGCCTCATTCAAGTAGCTGCAATTTGGCTTCAATTTGAAGAGATTTATTTTAGTGCCAGAGCAGTTTATTAAGTTGCAATGAATTGCTCGGCTCAATGTTGTTTTGCAGGCTTACGAAGCAGTTTTTGTTTAGGATTCAAAGCATACGAATTCTGGTTGAAATTCAACTTCATGCAGTTTACTAATTTATTGAAGAATTCTTTAAGGATTGCACATCCACTTTACTAAGAGACACACTTAAAGTTGTATTTCATTTTTAGCAATAAACTTTTCACATAATTTTATGAATTAGGAATATTTAGAACTATTTTAACTAAAGAAGCACTTAAAATGGCATTTCATTTTTATACTTATATAATAGTGTTATTCTTTAATTTAATAACAAACTTTCACTTAATTTTAGAATGAAGAATTCTTAAAATGAACTGAAATTGTTGACTGTGATTTTATAAAGAATTCTTAAATTGAATTTTAGTTGTTGACATTGATTTTATAAAGAATTCTTTAAAATTTACAATAAACTTAGGAAATATTTCTGTGAGGTCTTTGCTTCGGTTACTTTGACTGACAATTAGGTATATTTTAATCTCTATAGTTTATTTGGAATGCAGTACTTTATCGATATACCAATTATGGGCATTGATATATTTTAGTATTTTTGTGGCATATTGTTTGGCATATTTTAAGACTAATACTGCACTGCTTTGCCTTTATTCAAAATGGATAGCGGGTATCTCACAGTATAGCACACTCTATTATAGCTTTCTTGTTTCATTCATAATTTGTTAAGAATAATTAATTTAATAAGAAATTTTCAACACTAAATTTATATTAATTTATGTTATAGTTAAACAATATTGATTTAACACTTTAATTACTTTTTTTATATTACATTGCTTATGGTTTTTATTTTTTTGTATTGCTTTTTAAATAAATTGTTTTGCCTTTTTGCTGTCGATCGTCTAAATCACACATACGCAGCGTTGTCTGCGCGCACTTTGACACTGGCACTCTCTCTCTCTCGCTTGTTCCCTGACACTCTCGCTCTCTCACTATTGACAAACACTCTCAATGTTTTCACTGCGACTCACTCGATACTCATATCGAGAAACAGTTCAAACTGTTTTTTTTTTCGCTATTTCTTTCATTTCGCATGCGCAGGTTGCTCCGATGTTCGTTGTTGTTGTTGTTGTTGTCTGTGAGCAATTCTCTCTTGTTGTGTGCCGTCGGATCGAAGGCAAGCGAATGGGATCCCCTTTGTCAGTTGGCTGGCGGCAATTGAAACGCGTGCGCGCTTAGCTGAAAAGGCAGCGACAGCTACCAAACTCAAATCCAACAAAATTATAATAACAAAAAGTAATGAAAAGAAATGAAATGAAACGACCTTATAATTAACATTAATTAATTGAAATTTGCGAGTGCATCTGTACCTAAGAAGAAGTTTTTTGTGTTTGTGTTTGAGAAACTTGTTTATTCTGCAACTTGTTTTAATGTGCGCAAAGTGCTTGGCCAACGAAACAAAAACAGAAAGCACATATAGAAAATATAAATAAATTAGTTACTTAAACGTGCCAGCCAAAAGCAAAACAAAGTTCCATTTGCTATATAAAAATGCTTATACATAAATAAATTTACATATGTATCTATATACACATATAGAGTGGATATATTTATTGTCTTCAAATTGCGTCAGTTGGGGGAATTCTTTCATTTCAACTGCCAATTGAAGGCAAAACTCACAAACAAATAAATTAATTGAATGATGAAGGGAAAAATACACACAAGCCTCTAAACATAATATACAACAATTTTATTAGCTGTCTGTCAATTAACTGAGAGTTCTATAATCCTTTCGATATTCGATTCGATGAACAAGTGTTACATAAAGACACTTGCACAAAATACAAATATATTTGCATTGTCCCAAATACTTAAACTATTGGTCGCATCTCGAACTAAAATCAAGTAAATGAATTAACGCGACAATTAGCAGAGAGTGAGAGATATATAAGCGAGTATATACCTATATGTGATACAGACAGATACAGATATAGATGCAGAACAATGCCTCAGCATTCACAGCAACAATCACATTGTATTCGTCATTAAATGCCGCTTCTGGGGGAGCATTTAACTAAATGCGTATCGATAATTACGAGTTTTATTTTATTTTTTCATTTATTTATCACAATCGAGTGTACTTTCAACTCACATTCAAATCAAATTGGAAATATTTAAGCTTATCTACAGATTTGCTTTAAATGCTGCTGGCGCCCTTATATAGTATATCTATAGAGCACTCTAGAATTTGTAATTCCCTTTTTGCGATTCTTGTAACCGGCAAGTCAAACGAACCGAAACGTTCATTCGCTTGTGTTTCCATTTATTTGTTGGCATTTATTTTTATTAAATATTCTCTCAGCTGGCGGCAATATAAATAAATAGTTTGACTTTCAAATATCTTTCTCGTGCATAAATCTCTTGCAAAATTTGCGCTCGACTATAACAAATGAATTATTGTCACAGCAAATAACATGCACAGTGTTTATTTTTTTTTTTTTTTAATTTTTCGTTTATAAATATTTAGTTTTTATCTCACAACTCATAAAGCCATATCCGGGTATTATAAATAAATGAAATTTTAGTTAGCTACGAAAATGAATTAAGAATCATCGTAGTAAAGTGAAATTAATTACGAGTATAATGCAAAATAAAACAACGAATGAATTTAAACCAATATTTCGTGTGTAAGCCAAATTATTTACGACTCCAATGGGATTAATGAAGTGAACCTTGAAACAAATAAATATTAAGTAATTTTCTACTTTATAGAGTTTAAACTGTATGAAATTGCAATTAAAAGTGAAGTGATAAATAATAAAAAAATTCAAAATGACAAACGCAACAAACTTGTGATAGTTGAAAACGTAAAACAAATATTAGAAATCAAAGTGCGACAATAAATTGTAAGCTAAATTGAAATTGCAACGAAGCCTGGCGGCAATTGCAACAGTAAGTTTCGTAACTGCGGCAATAACAACGACAACAACAACAACAACGGCAACAAACAAAAATAGTGACAACAATAAGGGAAAATATAATACAATGTTTACGGTGCCATTTCATCGAGACACAATTCTGACGGCCTCCGTCAGCGATGCATCCGTGCTGAATAAAAGTCGCACCGTATGTAGCGAGTATATCCCGATATATGCTCCCTCTTCTTCTTTCCACTTTGTCGCCTGCTTCAATTGATTTCAATTTCAATTTCAGTTTAGATTTCATTTGATTTGTTTTGATTGCTTTTCATTTGTTGCTTGTGCAATTTGGTTTTTGCATTTGCCAATTGTGTGTTTGCTTTTTGTGTTTGTTTACTTTGCCGCGACTCTGCGCTGCTTTTGTTTTTGCTTTTTTCCTTTTCCCTCTTTCGTTTTTCGTTTTCTTCTTATGTAATGCTTATGCATGCGCTTGCATTGTACTTTACTTCGCTGTTCGTAGTTGTTGCTGCTGCTGCTGCTTCCCACAACAGTAATTGCTCAGTGCTTTAGTCGAAGTTTAACAACTACACACGATTCTTCTAACTGTTAAAATCACCCCCTGACATTGCCGGCGTTCCACTTGACTCTAATTGAAGTGCCCTTGAGACGCGTGTGTGCGTGTTTACGTATATGTGTGTGTGTGTAAAGTGTCTTTCAATATTCCATTCAATCCAACCAAATTCAAATTCGGTTTCCAGTTTCGTCTGCACTTTCATTACGTATTTAAATAAGAAACAATTCCCATGCAAATCGAGTGGCCCACAACTGCATTACCATATAGAGTGTTTTCTTCTCTTATTTTATTTTATTTTGTTTTATATTCATTTATCTTTAAATGTAATTTTCTCGCGCGTGCCACGAACCAACATCGACTAAACTGACGCATCAGCTTCTTTTTCTCTATACAGTTTCCATTTTGTTTCCCCTTCTTGTATCATAGGCGCCAAAAAAGTTGCTCGGACATTTGAGTTTTTATCTCGCACACACAAACACACACACACACAGAAACAGAATCAGCGCTTTTGGCTCTCTTGACCCTGACCATGATGATGTCGTGCTTAAAGGAGCGTAACGCTGTGTAAACAGTTTTTCCAACAAGAGTTGAAGGATTGTCCAAAAACTGTTTTACAAATTTGTTGGTCAACTTGTAGTGAGCATTGTATAAAGCTCACAAAGGCGACTATAAATACAAAATGTTAAGGGTTATGAAAGCGAAACACAAGAGCTATGAATATAGTAAATAGTTTAAAGGGTTTTCGTAGAAAGAATTTAGAATACTTATTTAAAATAAGTTTGCTATTTTAAGCTGAAGGTTTGCTTTACCAATAAATAAATAAAGAAGTTTGTTATTTAATAAATTATACATATTAAATAATATTTTCCATATATGAAAGCGAAATGGAAGAGCTTTGAATATAGTAAATATTTTAAAGTGTTTGCTAGAAAGATTTTAAAATACGTTTTTGCTACATATTTATTATTTAAAAATTATACAGATTAAATTATACTCTTCATATATCAAAATTTCACAAGATATCCGTTGCGCATTAAATTGTCTAATTTAATTAGCAAATTTAGTTGCGCATTAGATATTATATCAATCACTTCTCCGAATTGTTAATGAGATTTGGCTAAAATTTAAAATGCCAAAGTAAAGTTCAAAGCTGTCTGCCAAACGCTTTATTAAAACACTTCAAAATAAATTTGCAAATTTCATGTGAAAATGTTAATTAGAATTCATTGTAAAAGCAGCAGACGGAGAGAGAAAGATAATGTACTCTCTATATGATATTAAAATGCAGCAATCATATAGTATTGACCCCAGTGATTGTATTCGTGTTCCACTCAAATCAATGTTCAAGTTTAACGAGATTCAGTTAATCTCCAGTGTGTTAATGTTGTTATCCAGCGACCCTTGTTAGCTTTTGAGATACCATATAATCAAATTGCACAACTAATACGACAATATTATAACATATTATTTAAGCTAAATAACGTTGTCTAAAAATTACTGTTTTATAGCTGCATGCTCAAGTAGCGTATTAAATTTAATTGCCATATTTTTCCCATTGCTACACTCGAAACATTTTCATCGTTGTTTTTGCATGCTGAACTTATATAATTTAGTTCGACTTGTCGATAAACATATGTACATCGTATTTGTGTCATAATTGTAAATTGGCGTTAAATAAACAAAAGCCGGTGTACACAAAGGTGTGTGTGTGTGTGAAAAAAGTATTTGTTCTTTAATAATGAATAAATAACTAATTATGAACAGGTTCACAACAAATTGCAGAGCATTTCAAATTGATAAAGTAAACCGACTACTGATATATGCAAATATATCTTGACACTTCGAAAAAATAATGTTAAAAATGATATCAATCAGAATTATTTAGTAGAGTACCGTTCAATTTCACATTTATTTTATTCCTCTAACTTATTCATGCAGTTTAACTAACTGCAAATTCTAAACAAGTGCGTTGAATTTGCATTGCGAATGGATTTGAATTTGTCATTCGGTTATTAAACATTTGCTCAGAGTTCAATAAACCATTCGCGCTGCTCTTTAAAATGCATGTGGCGATTTTTTTCCAGTTGCCATTGTCATTTTTTTGCTTTCGCAATGCGACAGACGATGAAAATCAGCAAAACCAGCAAACGGGGGGAAAAATATGATAAAAAGACATTAAAGTTGTAGTCCAGCCACATGATTGACGACATTTACAATACATTTGACGACTGCAAAGCCAGAAAAACAATATTGCTTTTATACATATGTTAAATCATGAGGATTGTCAGAGCTTTAGGAATGTAATAAACTAGAAAACGCATGAATAATTTTTATAGATTTAGTTTATTATGAAAGCATAAAAGTTTACTTAAGAACATATATTGAATTGTTGTAACTTATGGTATATATTGAATATACCATATATAGCCTTCGGTATATTTTAGTATTTTCTTGTATATGCTTAAAATATATAAAAATATATACTATATATAGCGGGTATATCGCTATCAAGCCCACTTGACTGCATCTTTCTTACTTGTTTTCTTTATTTATTATGACTTTCAATTGTAGAGCATTCACCTCGTCGTTAGCTTGTTACAAGCGTTGCATTTTCATTGCCCTCTTTTCGTTTACACAAATTGAATTTCCATTTTAGTTCAAGTTCAGTTTTGGTTTCGACAACGTGGCAAACAAATTAATAAACACGAAATATATATATTTTGAATGGGGCGTGACTAAGCCTGAAGGACATTAGCCAGACAATCTGGCGACACATAAAAATGTCGAAAAAATAAAAACAATAATAAAACCGGCGAATCTCTCTCTCTCTCACTCGACATGTAATTGAAGTTCGCTTTTAGGGCTTGTCATGTTCCCTGCTTTTGAAATGCTGTCGATGTTGCATTAAATATGCATATCGTATGTAAATATCGATGTGAAGTCGTCACATTTAACAAAAAATAACAATAATAATACGGCAAACAGTGCAAACAACAACAATAACAACAAAGTTGACAGCACGTAGACGAGTTTGAGAATAAAATGAAAAGAAAAAAGTAAACGAAATACACACAAAATAAAAATAAATAAAAAATGGAAAAAGGCGTAAAGAAAAATGCGCAAAAAACGCGAAGCGAACGTGACGTTGAATTGAATTCCTGTGAAATATTTAACAACAACAACAAGAAAAAGAAAAAAAGTATGTGTGCATACAAGTGGATTTTGTGTGTAGCTTATGTATATATGTACATACATAGATACTTTGTATGAAAGCCTTGATTTACCCTGTAAACATAAGCTAGATTCTAAAAGGGATATAATTAAATGACAGCACTGTAATTTAAATTGTACTGTAATACTGTATACTGTACAAAATACTGTAATACGGTATTTCATTGCTGTGATTAAATCATATCAAGCTGCTGGGTAATTTGCAGTTGTGTTCAATTTAGAATTTCTCCACTTGATTCTTATATTATTTTGGGGTAAACATGAAATTATGGAAAAAGCATATTTACTGATGTGAGCACACACAATGTGTATATGTATATTAGAAGAATATATGTATATATTTGGCAGTCAGCACACGCGTTGCCAAGCATGTCCTCTGTAGATACAAATGTATCTCTTGGATACTCAATTGGTCAACGCGTGACGTCCCGATCACTCAACCAGCGGCTGATCAGCTTTTAGCAGCGACAACACAGAACTAAATAATTTATCTCAATTTTGGTAGCCAAGTGCCACCAGAATGTACAAATTTAGCACTAAACCATTGCTATTTTTACCAATACCAATTAGTTGGGAGAGCGTCGTCAGTTAATGTGCCTCAAATTGTATCTCAAACGATAGACGAGAACGCATCTCTATGCAGACAGCTGCTTGAATATTATGCACTGACATTGGACTTTGGAACTTTCACAGTCAACGTAGTTTTTGTTTTTTCGTTTTTCGTTTGATTTCACTTGATTTGCACTTTTGGCAGCATTTCAATGCCGCACAATTTGGGACACACACAAACATAGGGCGGCCAATAGATCAGCTAAAAAGAGAGAGAGAGTGAACTGAGAAAGAACTATGAGAAACAGCTGATGCTGCTGAGTGTGGATGTGGATGCCACAAACTGCGCGCGAGATTCATCATCAGGTGTTGCTCCGACAAACTATGATGCATTACTCAGAAATTTTCGCGAGAAACTAAAACAAAGCAGCGCAGACACGATGTCTGCACATGAGTAACGAACGTGATACAGCATCTGACGTATAGTTTCTCGAACAAACTCATTTTAAGTATTTATACGGGATATGGGAAGAAATTTCTGAAATTCTTAGATAAGAATGTTGACAGGTGCTTGAAAAAGTTCTTTGTTAAGCAATGTTAGGGAATATAATTATAATAGAAAAATAATGAAAAAAGCTATTAAAAATATTTGAACTGCCAAATATGTTACAATTGTTATATGTGACAATTACTTAACAAATATACAACATTCATATACCACAATTACACTAAAATATACTATAGCCTATATAAGGTTATTTGACATAGTATTACATTTAAATATACCATAGAGTACAAAATATACCAAATAGCAATCACCAAACATAAATACCGTAGTTATTGTATTATCTACCAAAAATCTATACAAATAACAGATTTTCAAATATACATAAACAATGATTAGTTTGCAATCCAATTGATTGGAATAAAACCTATTTATATACCTTCAGGAAACTATATATTATGATGTTTTTGTCCTTTCCATTAAAATTTATGAGTTCATTTCCTTTTGATTTCAATCCAATTTCAACAGAAAGTCGTACCTCTTATATTTTTATTATAAATTCTTTTGATTCCATCCTAATTTTGACTCAAAATCGTTATTCTTATACTTTCATTTCAAATCCTTTTGATTTGAGCTTAATTTGAACTGAAAGTCGTAACTTTTATACCTCTATTTCCAATCCTTTTGATGACAACCTCAAATCCACTCAAACCTCTTCAACTTTAAACATGAATTGAAGTTAAATCCTTAAGCTGCTGCTGCTGCAGTCTCATTAAGCAATTCAAGTTTGAGAGCGTCAACTTCTCAGATATTTATGAGCTATGAGTCGTAAAAAAAGTTAATTTAATGCAGATTCCCCCCGCTTGCCAGGGCGGTGTCAGTGTCCAGTTTTTGTCGCTCTTAAAATAACATAATCATAACATAACGTAACCAAAGTAAATCAACTTTGTCGGCGGTGTCATGAAATTGATGTCTGCAATTTCCCAAAGAGAGAGCAAAGAGACTGAAACAAAGCCCACACGGAAAAACCCAAACCCAAAACCCTAAAAAGCGAGAGCGAAAAACGAAAAGCGCCGCTTAAGTGACAAAGTCGTAAAAAGTGTCATAAACTAAAGACAAAAGTCATAAAACTGAACGGGATGACAGACCGGAGACCGGAAAAATGTTCGGGACTAAGACAGCAACAAAAAAGTGCACAATGGTTGCCAATGTGGGGAATGTGGGGAATGCTGGGTGGGGAGCATGTGCATCCAAAACTGTCCATTGACTTCTGCTGTCTGCTGCATGAATATTTGCCGCATGCAACCGTGCTGACTGTCATAAACATAATCATTACTAACTTTTGGCATCGCTCTCACTCTCTGACTCTCTTTTCAGATGGCCGAGCTGATGCATCAGATGCGAGATCCGGCGCACACGCTCGGCGGCTCTGTGGGCAGCATACCACAGAATCTGATTGCCAGCGGCGGTGGTGGTCATGGACACAACGGTTCGCTGAATGGATTGCATGCCACGCCCGCAACGAATCTGAAGATGAGCGAAGCGCTGCGCAATGCTCAGCACGATGCGAGTCCCAATCCGGTGAGCAGCAAGATGAAGGCATCCAAATCGTATACGCACGGTCTGAGCAGCTCCTCGGGCACCGTCAACATTCCCACATCGACGTCGGCGCAGAGCAATCTGTCGCTGCTCGCCGACATCTCGCCGAATCACACGCACTTCTTTGAGGTGATGTACGTGGGCAAGATACGTGTCTCGCAGAAGCGTGTGCCCAACACCTTCATCGACGATGCCCTGCCCAAGTTTAAGGCGTACGATGCGCAGCGACTGCGACTGCTGCAGAATCGCAAGATGTCGCTGAGCAGCGAGGGCGGTGTGGGCATTGAGGCCAAGAGTGCGGCCAGCACACTGAAGAGCTCTGAACTCAAAGAGGAGGACGAGGAGGAGCATGAGCAGGAACAGCATCCGAATGCGCAGCCGAAGCCAGAGCTGCAGTTGACGGGCGTCGAGGCTGATGCTTTGCCACAGCCGCTGGAGGAGAACAAGGAAAACAAGTCACCCACAAAGCGCATGTTGTTGCGCGGCCAGAGTCAAGTGGATATGGGCCATAAGGAGATGTAAGTATTGTCGAGAAGTTGTGCTTTGTTGTCTTTGTCGAATTTGTGGAATCTTCTCTACTGACCCCTCACAACGAAATTGTCATGCAAGCAGCTCGGAGGAGCAACAGCAACTGGAGGCGCCCAATGTCATTGTGAACAAGCAGCCAACGCCGCCCAGAGAGGAGGGCGAAGCGGCAGCAGCAGTAGCAGCAGAGGCTGCAGCTGCCACCGCAAGTGGCAGCGGAACAGCAGCTGGTCAGTTGCATCCACACTACGCGCTGGAGAAGTAAGTGGCGTCCACGCCCCCCGAGTCCACGCATGCTTCTCTTTTTGTTTGTCTTCCCGTTTGCGTTTGAGTTTGAGTTTCGCTTGTGTTATGTTCACCTTTAGCATGTTCAGCCTGCAACTTTTGCTCACTTCCCAGCTAACTCTCCACCCTTGTCTCTTCTTACAGCATCCCCAAGCTGCGGGATCGCTCCGCTTCGCAGGGCACAATTCCACCTTATGCGGAGCAGAATCGCACCATGGTCTTCTTGGTGGGACGCAGCGATCTGCGCTTGATATCGCCGGATCGCAAGCAGGTGCTGCTCTACAAGGACTTCAAGGATGTGGCGAGCTGTGTGCATGGCCAGAAGTCACTCGATCACTTTGGCATCATTTGCCGCGAGCTCAACAACGACGGCTACATTGGCTACGTCTTCAAGTGCCAGTCGGAGCATGTGTGCGATGACATTGTGGCCGCTATTGCCCAGGCTTTCGATACGTGTGCGGAGCAAAAGAAGAAACAGGAGACACAGATCTTCAGCTGCGAACATTGCCCGATGCTGTGGTATCACAAATTGTGCACCGATGTCGAGGGTTTGTCCGAGAAGAAGACGCAGGCAATGATCTGGCGTCGCATCGCCACGCTCAACGAGGACGAACAGGAGATGGTGTGGGCCAAGTACAGTGGCTCCGAGAAGACCAACTCACCGATGGCCGAGCAGAATCAGTTCCTCATGATGCTGTTGCGCGCCCACTGCGAGTCACGGCAACAGCGCCACGTTCACGACACCGCCGAGAATCGATCCGAATTTCTCAATCAGTATTTGGGCGGCAGCACCATATTCATGAAGGCCAAGCGCTCGCTGACGAACTCCTTCGACACGCTACTGAAGCGCAAACCCTCCAAGGATGACATCGCTGTGCCGCCGCACAATCTGCGCGACATACGCGAAGGATCCGCCGAACCCATCGGCAGCGAAACCCCGCCCGAAGGCTTCCGATCGCGCTCAAACACTGTGGGCGCGAGTCCTAGTAACAAACCTACGGCTGATCAGCTCAAGAGCCCCATGATGGATATGTAAGTGGAAGAGAATATCATATATAGAACGGCTAAGATAAACGTTCGATGTGAATAGCCCGAAACCCACAGTACGATTTAATCTACTAACCTCTTGTGGGAACTTAGAGTTTTATTACCTTCTAAGAAGTTTTCTTTTGCTTAATGAATAGAAGAAATAGTTGGACATTGTTTTTTAATAAGAAATTTTTCAGTAAAGCAGAAGATTAATAAGCTTAAGCTAAATAAGGGCATTGATAAAATATACATTTTAAACCATTGCACTGGCTTTATAAATTTAAACATTGAATAGGAAAAAGTATCGTCATGAATTGTTCTGCAGGATTTCAGGTTTAAATTTTAAACCTAAACTAGAATTAAGAACATGAATCATATAGTTAAATTAAGAGCGGTATTTGCATCAGAAAACTGCTTTAATAAGATAGAATAAACATAAGTATATTTCTGCTTTTGTTAAAAAAGGAAAAAATATCAAATTTTTGTATTAAGCTGCTTACATAAAGAATTAAGTAATATACTTGATATGTAGTCAAACTAAATATATCTTCATATTAACTTTACAGCTTCATCAAGGTGGGCAACAGTCCTAAGGAGGCGGAGACGCATCAGGGCTCCTGGCGCCAGGCCATACTCAACAGTGTGGTGACGCCCTCGAAGGGTTTGGAGGGTGAAGCTCCCACCGAGTTTCTATCGCCAATGCGCAAGCGTAAGTGCCACAAATTCCAACACTTAATGAAACCAAAATAACTCATCAATCCTTCTCTTCACAGCTGCCAAGCGTGGTAAACGCGATGCTGCAGAGCTGCGCGAACTTTGGCGCACCGCCATCAGACAGACGATCATGCTGAATCGCATGGAGACGGAGAATGCCATGTTGCAGGCTCGTCAGAATGAGAACGAACTGAAGCGCATTAAGCTGGACTACGAGGAGATTGTGCCATGCGACAAGCAGCTCATCGAGCGCTGGGAACAGATCATTGAGCGCAACTCCATGCAGATTGGCAACAAGAAGGATCCCAAGGTGTTGCGTCATGCCATACGCACTGGAGTGCCGCGCTCCAAGCGTGGCGATGTCTGGACTTTCCTTGCGGAACAGCACTCGATGAACACGGCGCCAGTGGACACGAAAAAGTTTCCCAACTATAATACACCGTATCACACGCTGCTGAAGCATTTAACGGAGCATCAGCATGCGATCTTTATTGACTTGGGACGCACGTTTCCCAATCATCAGTTCTACAAGGATCCGTTGGGCTTGGGACAGTTGTCGCTGTTTAATCTGCTGAAGGCCTACTCAATACTCGATCCCGAGTTGGGCTATTGTCAGGGCCTGGGCTTCATCTGTGGCGTGCTGTTGTTGCATGTAAGTAACAACAACTTAGAGAAAGAGTTGAAAGAAAATTGACGATTATTTTTCAGTGCGATGAAGCGAGCGCCTTTCAGCTGCTCAAGCATCTGATGTTCTGCCGCAACATGCGCACCAAGTACCTGCCGGACATGAAGAAGTTCCAGCTGCAGCTCTATCAACTGTCGCGTCTCGTCAAGGATCACCTGCCCGATTTGTATGTGTGGCTCGATCAGAACGATGTCTCGCCTACGTTGTATGCTGCTCCTTGGATACTCACCGTGTTTAGCTCACAGTTTCCGTTGGGTTTTGTGGCGCGTGTCTTTGATTTGGTGTTCCTGGAGTCCTCGGATGTGATCTTTAAGTTTGCCATTGCGCTGCTGTCGGTGCACAAGCAACAGTTGCTGGCACGCGACAACTTTGAGGAGATTATGGATTACTTAAAGACAGTGGTGCCCAAGATGGAGCACACGTGCATGGAGCAGATCATGAAGCTGGTCTTTACGCTGGACATTGGCAAGCAGCTGGCCGAGTACAATGTGGAGTACAATGTGCTGCAGGAGGAGATAACCACGACGAATCATCACCTGGAAATGCTGAATCGCGAGAAGTCCCAAAACCAGCATCTCGAGCAGCAGCTGCAGGTGAGTTTCGCAATCATATTCTACCCATAACATGCTAATTGGTTTCGTCTTTGTTTGTAGTTTGCTCAGTCATCGATTGCACAGCTGGAGACAACGCGTTCATCGCAGCAAACGCAAATCTCATCGCTGCAGTCGCAGGTGCAATCGCTGGAGCTCACCATCCAGACGCTGGGACGCTACATTGGCCAGCTGGTCGAGCACAATCCGGATCTGGAGCTGCCCAGCGAGGTGCGGCGCATGCTGCAGCAGCTGGATGACTTGGAGCGGCAGCGGCGCAAACCGATCTTTGCGGAGCGTAAAATTGGCAAATCGATTTCGGTCAACAGTCACTTGGGGTTTCCACTCAAGGTGCTCGAAGAGCTGAGCGAAAGAGACGAACATGGTTCGCCACAAAAGCAGAAGAAGGAGAAGACACCTTTTTTTGAGCAATTGCGCCAGCAGCAGCATCAACTGCAAATGCAACGCAATCACAATCACAACCATGCGGCCAATGGCCATTTGCAAAGCAGCCATTTGGAGCAGCCACCGCAACAACAGAATCCAACACCACCGACACGTCCCAATCGATTGCTGGACAGCGCCAGCGCACGAAGCGTTATGCAAACGAAACTGGATGAACTCAAGCTGCCCGAGCATGTGGACAAATATGTGGCGAACATCAAGAGTCCGCTCGAGGTTGATTCCGGCGTTGGCACACCGCTCAGTCCGCCCAGCACCGCCAGCAGCCACAACAGCAGCAACAGCAACAGTAGCAGTAACAGCATCAGCACTGGCAGTATCTTCAGTCGCATGGGCTACAAGACAACGCCCGCCTCCCTCTCGCCACTGGCGCCACGACAGAGCTACATTGATGCCATTGCCATTACCACAGCACCGGCAACAGCACCGCTTGAAGAAATGTCACTGCAAGAGGCTGCTGAGCCTGAGCCGGGCATGCATCCGTTGAGCATGGTCGGTGGCGATGTCAATGTCCGGTTCAAGGGCACCACACAGCTCAAGTCCATTCGACCCGTGCATCATATGCGAGCCATCACCTTGCCCGGGGTGGGTCCAGCGGTGGGCAGCAGTGTGGCGGAGGCGGCGACTCCGGCTGCGACGACGACGGGTCGCAGCTAACGGTTCTGATTCATTGGCAAGCTGCTGCGGGGCCTCTACAAGGAGCCCATCATGGAGCAGATGACGACCTAGAGCTAATGCTTAACAGTACAACTTGGTTGCGGCTTCAACAACAACAGAAAAACAATAAGAACTAAAAGCTACAAGAATTTCATTACGTTGCATGTTGCGCACAAATTGTTGCCATAAAATTTACATAGAGTAATCGAAATGAAAAATGAAAACCAAAAAAAAAAATGAACGCTCCCTAATCGTTATATACAGCCTCCCCCGCCCTGCTCCCCCCACATATATATACATAGTAGATACATATAATATAGACATGCTTATATATATATATATATACAAAAGTACTTAGATACATGATGATGATACAATTGGATAAATGCTTTTGCAACAATTTTATAAACATGAATTGTGTGTGTGGTGAACAAACCAATCGAACTTAATCGATGCTTAACGAATCGCTAAACAGAGTCTCAGTCTCAATCTCTAGTTTCAAGTTTAAGTTTTCACAATTAATTTGTATCTCGAATTTAATTAGTTTTACATTGTTAACTTTTATGTTTCTTTAGTTTTAGACCAATTAGTTTTTAATACAAAAAAACACTTAAGCATAATAATTTGTATATTTCTATTTGTTTTTATTATATATATACCTATGAAATAAATGAGAATCCCACAATGATATGAGTATTGAATGAATTCCAATTATAATATTTGCATGTTTGTGTACATTATATAGTAGCTATATAAATTTCGAAATTCTCTCTTCTTCGACCTTGAATTAACTATATTGATTGTTTAAATATACGTAAAAACAAAAAAGAAAAATGATAAACATGTATGTACTTATATACGGCAAATTTAATAAAAGAAAAACCAACAAATGCTTCTTTGTTAAGTAAATTGCTTAGCTGGACTGTCGTCATAGATTTCATGCAGTCCACAATTCTTGTGTAGCTGATTTGTGTTTAGTAAATGAGTAAAAAATCATAAAAAAAAAAAAAACTAAATGATGCAAACAATAATAAATGCAATAACAATTATTTAATCTCTATAAAAGTCTTTCACTAAATTTTTATTTAGAGCTCTAACGATAAGAGCTGGGAGTATATAGTTTTACATATTAGAGGGGTTTTACAAGGCTTTAAAAACTACTTCATTTTATTGTGTTTTCATATAATAAAAAGTCATATTAGTTAAAGAATTTCTTAACATTTGTGTTTATATTATTATTTATTATACTTAGTTGAAAGGTAGCTAAATAAAACAATTATAATCTTCATTAACATATCACAAAGCAATTAAATATACATTTATTTGATTTTGTAAGAAAAGCTCCTAAGTCGTCGTAAATTACAAAACATTTCTTTTGTACAATTGGCATTCATTTAAACTAAGGAAAACATCACAGTTTTTAGTTAAACTAAATTCGAAATAAGGTTTATTTTATTTGTGGTGAAAAGCTGAAATTTTTATTAAGCTAAAAAAAAATATGCAAAGGTAAAAACAATTGATAACAAAAGCGAATTCAGCAACATTTTAATTTGTGACTCTTTTAAGCCTCTCAAAATGTGGCTGAATTGGCTTTTATTTGGGCAAGGATGTGGAACGTCCTGGCCACGTAACAACAGTGAACCCAAAAACCCCTTAAATCTACATCTTTATCTGCTCCTCTGTCTCACAAAGCGTCCAACTCAGTCAGTCTGCTCTACAGGTTATTAACACTAATTAGGTACTATATCTATGTACAACTGTTGAACTGCCGGACGTTCCGATTTACTCCTTGTTCTCGGGCTTAATGCTAAACTCCGTCTTTGGCTGTTGCACGCCCGCCGCTGCCGCAGCAGCCGCCGCACTGTACGCTGCCAAATTGTTGAAGACGTTTGCATTTTGTGGCACGGTCGCAGCGCCTGGATAGAGATTCTGATAGAAGAGCGGATTCTGCAGCTGAAACATGGCCATGAGATGTGTCAGCTGGAAGTTCGGTGCTGTGGCATCGGCGGGAAACAGTCCGGGAAACATGCCAGCGCCTAGAGGATTAACATTCGTTGTGAGCAGCGCTGTGGGATTGCTCTCGTTGTTCTCCAGTTTGACGCGCTTCGCTTCCGGCTGTGCATCTGCAGGCAGAGGCTGTAGAGGGCATACCAATTGTTAGTTGGTTACGAGAGTTACGAGTATTCCTAGGGCTACTCACAATCATCTTTGGTGGCCGACCACGCTTGCGGGCCAAGAAGTGTTCGGCGGAGAGAGAAGACAGCGGCGTGGAAGTGGAACTATTACTGATCACAGGCTGACTGACAACTGGCTGCGGTTTTGACAGCGACTGCGGCGTTGTGGCATCCAATGAGTTGCTCTCTTCCACATCCTCCTGCTTGCACTTGAACTGCAAATACGCCGCCTCGCTATCCTGACGATCGTGTTTACGCTTATGACTGATCATTTGACTGCTCGAGTGCAGAATGTAATTGCAATGCTCACGGACGCAGTGAATGTGATTGCTAACCGTGGAGAACTTGCACGCTTCGAAGGGACATTGCTCCGTCTTGAGGATCTTCTTGAAGCCATCCTGTGTCAGCTGATAGTCCTTCGCATGATATGTCTTGTGCTTGTCTGTAAACACACGGTAAGGCAGAACGTAAAGTAAATGTTGTCTGGCATTAATTCAAGTCATGACTTACCCATATCAGCCTTGTTCTTGAACGTGTGATTGCAGCCCTCGCGACAGCAATGATAATGCGATATCTTTTTGCCAAAGAACGGACAATCCTCGATGCGGCAATTCTCGTGAGCGCGAAACCGACGGAAACCCTCGTTGACAATCTCCGAATCCTTGCGATGGAAATTCGCATGCATCTGCACATCACTGGTGCTCACATAGACCTTGGGACAGTGCTCGTAGACACAATGATAATGCGTCTGCTTCCAGTTGTAGACACAACCCTCGCCATAGGAGGCTGAACAATCATCACCGGAGGAGAAGCGCGCAAATCCGAGCTTGAGACTCTCCTTGCGCTTCTTGTGCCACTTTAGATGCCGTATGATGTCATCCTTCTTGCTCAAGATCTTGCCCTGACACGGCTCATCGTAGCAATGGAAGTGTTCCCGCAGCGTCTCCTGACGACACAGCACATTCTCGCACTCCAGATACGAGGAGACCTTGCGCAAATGCTTCAGATTCTCCTCGTTCTGCAGAAAGGCATCCAAACTGGTGGCCGTCGTCAGGCTGACAATGCTCTTGCTCTGCGGCTGATCACTGGAAGCCGGTGGCGTCAGCAGCGAATTGCTTTGACCCAGGGGCGTGCCAAGTGTTGTTGGCTCGCTGTCGATGGAGTTAACAACATTGTAAGATGAGTCCGCTGGCTGCTTGACCGGCGTGTACTGCAAAAATAAAAGAGAAAATAAACAACATGAACAAGTTGAATTTATTTACAAATATGTTAAGTCAGACTGCCTGGTGCCAGCAGCTGCAGCAACATAAAAAAAACAGGGAATTGCCAACGTTTCTGCAGCAGCTGTTTGTTTTCCTTGGAATCAAGATCGTTTGTTTACATTAAACAAGCGAAATTGCGACAAAGTTTCTATCGCTTCACATTTTGTATAGCTTTTTTCTCCCTACATTTTATAGTTTTTCCACAAGTGCACAAACCTCTCGAATTTCATGCAGCGTGGGAGTTTGGGATCAAGCAAATGAACCCTCTTAAATGGTTTTCTAAAATTTGTTTCAGCAGTTTTTAGTTAATTGAAAATAAGAGAAAACATTTTATAGGAAATCTTGAAAATCTGCAGAAATTGTTTTGTTAATTTACGAAACAAAGCTAAAGTATTAAACTGCCTTTTAAAATTAAGCATTTAATAACTATGATGAGCTGCTCCTCAACATTATTCATTTACCATAAAACAAATATGTTTTTAGATATTTTGAAATGGAAATTGCAAATCTGTTGAGTGTCTTTGTAAATCATAAGGTTATTTTACATTTTCGTAAATTGATGAAAAGTTTTAAAACCTTTTAGTCAACCTTTGCGATCAATGATCTTACCTATAGGCTCTTCAACATTATTCATTTATCATAAGACAAATATGTTTTTAGATATCTTAAAATGGAAATTGCAAATCTGTTAAGAGTATTTGTGAATCATAAGGTTATTTTACATTTTCGTAAATTGATTAAAAGTTTTAAAACCTTTTAGTCCACGTTTGAGATCAATATTCTTAAAGATCAATCGAAGAACTTAAAGTACACAAATTTGAGATTTTGGATAATATTAATAACTCGAAACTTACCATGCTGGGCGAGTCGTTGCTGTCGGTGGTGCTCGTGCTCTCCAGCTGCTGTACGCCGGATAGCAGCAGCAGCTTCTCGGTGCTGGCGCTGTGATCGTTGGTGCTGATCAAGCCGACCGAGGAGCTGCAGCTGTTCAAGCTGGACAGCGGCTTCTCATCCTCATCGTCATCATTGTAATCCTGCTCATATTTGACTGTGACTGCCGAAAGATTGCTGCTAACTGCTGCTGCTGCTGCTGTTGCTGCTGCGGTTGTTGTTGCTGCTGCTGCTGCTGCGTCTTCAGTTGGCGTCGACGTCACTGTGGAGGATTGCAAAAAGTTATTTGTGGTAAATGGTTCGACGACACTCTTGAGAGGAGAGCTAGGAAAGGGCTCGAGCAGCATTTGCTGCTGTGTTGAGCTTGGAGTGTTAGGTGTTAGTAGAAGATTTGATGTTGCCGCTGCTGTTGTCATCAAATGTTGCTGTTGTTGTTGTTGCAGCTGCTGTTGTTGTTGCTGCTGCTGCAGCACATACTGTGCCAGAGGGGACAGAGTGCCAAGCAACATTTGTGGCAACTGATAGGCAACGTGTGTGTTGAAATTGTTGTTAGGTGTGGTTGTTGGTGTTATGAGTGTGGTTGTAGCTTGTTGTTCATATTGTTGTTGTTGTGTGGATAAAGCATTCAAATTACTATTGGGACTACAACTACGGCTACTACTACAGTTCGTGTTTTGCGAATTTGTTCGTTTAAGCGTTCTCAAATATTGTTGCTGCTGCGGCTGTTGCTGTTGTTGCTGCTCATATGGTTGCTCATATTGTGGCTGCTGCTGCTGCTGCTGTTGCAAGCAAGTGCTGCTGCTGATATCCTCTTTTTGTGTGTAATCAAAAGCCGACAACTGTTGTTGTTGCTGCTGTTGCTGTTGTTGAAATTGTTGCTGCTGCTGTTGTTGCTGTTGCAGCAGGTTCATCATATAAAGCTGCATCATAAATTCCATTTGATTGGCCATTTTTGTGATCACTTTTATATATATATATATGTAAAACACAGCACAATTTGTAATTTCTTTGATTTAAAAAATTCTTGTGACACAAGATTTTTCACAGTTTTTTCTTTTCTTTTCTTAGCACACCGCACGGAAAACTTGATATTTTTCTTCGTTTCGTTTTTCTCGTCGGCGCAACAAAACGATCTCAAGACAATTGTGACACCGTCTCTGGCGATCCTCGAAGTTCGGCTGCGCAGCTCAAACTGTCTCAACTCTTCCGCGACGACCAGCTAATATAGCAAAAATTAAGCAAAAGGTTCTCCAGCGAGCTCAGCAACCCTCTCCTAGTTAAAAAACCCAATGTTCTCTTAAAAAACTGATCTGTTCTGCTCTCTCCACTCTCTCTCGCTCCCGCTTCCTCTCTTAAAAAAGTGATAAACCTTTAAAAAAAAGACAAGCGACCTTTTTGGTGGTGACTTCTCATGCACAACCCTTAGTTTCTATATCGGACCGGACCGGGAAAATGCTGTGAAAAACGAAAACGTTTGCCCAACTTGTTTTCAGTTTTGTTGCCGCATTTTTTGCCCGTTTTTTCGCGTCGACCAATAAAATGCCTTCGTTCATGTAAATTTCAGCAGAAAAGCGAGTTTTTTAGGTAAAAATGTCATTGCAAGGACCAACGACTGCTCCGGAATTTCCCCTCTGAAGAGAACAAACTTATGCGAAGTGTAGAGGAATCCCGAGGCGAAAGAGAGAGAGCAAAAGATTCCCCTTTATAGATAAGGAATATTTATGCAACTAAAAGGGACTGATAATCTTTCAAATTAGAAAACTTTAAATAATAATACTATGTCTGAATTTCGAATTCCAACAAAATAATACTAACTGATATTAGATAAATTTCGAAAACTTTTCCTTTCCTAACAAAATTTTATTCACTTAAATTCTTGTTAAAAGAACTTGAATTAACATTCTTTATTTATGTTTAATATATAATTATTTTTTAATATTAACAATATTAATAAACAATATTAATAATTTCAGTATACAAAGTGTTTAGATATGATTGCAATAATGTTATAAAAATACTGGAAGCAACTTCACATTTTTCGTATTTTGACCTATAAATAAAGAAACTTAAAAAAGATATATGACAATATGTTTTACGTACCCGCTATTCTTAGTTTTTTTTTTTCATTTTATTTGCATGAGATTAAGATCCAATTTTAATTTAGCATTTATACTATCATTAGGTTCTGAAATGAAATATTAAATAAAAAATTTCATGCATTTATTTTTCATTTTCTTAACTTTGCTACACTATCTAAAACTTAAACTACCTAACAATTCATCAGTTACCATTTATAAAATGCTTTTCAGACTCTTAAAATTTTCTCACACTTTCTAGATCAATTCTTGTTTTAATTGAATAACATTTCCATAGTTTTGATAGACATGGATTTTGGGTCATTGAGCAAATCTCTATGCAAATTTTTCGCGCAATTTAAGAAACATTTGCTTGAGCAATTTTGCCAAAAGATGCCACCAAAAGGCGCGCAGGAATTTCCACAGCTGCAAAATTTTAATAATAATCGAAAGACGTTCATTCAAATGCAAAAAACTAAAATAAACTATTTTTGGCGCACAAAATTAAAATTACAAACGAACAAAAAAAATCTGCATTACAAACGCACAAAAAAACTCAATTAAAAATGCTAGCAAAAATGTTATAGACCTTTGCAAAAAAAATTTGCATATAAAAAAAACGCGCTTGCAAAAATGCGAAACAAGAGCAAACCCTTAAATAAAAAACGAAAATAAAAAAAGGTGCTACGATTGAGGCGACATGTAACATCCGCTGCGCAGGCGCAATGCAAATTTGCATAAATTATTATTGGAAATTTACATAATTTTGGCACAGGCACAGGATGCGAATAAGGACGAGGCAAAGGATCAATACCAGCAGCCAAGCAGCCAGTGTTATGCAAATGCGACCTGTGATGCTGATGGTGATGGTGTCCTCCTCTCTATGGAGGAGGGTTACTGCGCACGCGCGCCATGTGAAAATTTATGCAAATCAGCAAAAAGGAAATGAATGGAAAGCATGAGGCAAATGCAATCCCTTTGCCGAACAAATCGATTGGCAAGAGGGAAGGGCGGAAGTCGAACTGCATCGATTGATTTCGTATGCAGATGCAAATGGGTTTGCCAATAGAGAATACAACCGAGAAGAGGACTGGGTCCTGCTCTGGTTTGTCACTTGGTTGGCGAATTGAGATTGAAGTGGATTTACCAATTGTTGCCATAATTGAGTGACATGGATAGAAAAAAGTTAGCATATACCTTCAACTACAACCAGAGAATACTATTGATTACCAAAAAGGTTCCACGCTAAAATGGCAACTGAGCTGGGGAAACGAAGCGAAATCTGCATGAAAATGCGCACAAAGCCCAAGCATAGAATGGAAACAGAATCTAACCTATCCTGAGTTGCTTTGTGCACTCTAACTATGTATAACCCAAGCATTATATCGAATACTTTTCTGTTATTGTGATTTTATTCGAAATTTGCATACGACAATTTCAGATTCAGTTACAAATGTTTCGAAATGGAAAACTTTTGTATTTTGGCTTTTGTTTGCAAATGGAAGTTATTTCTCTGAAGAGAGAGATAGATACAATGAGTGAGTGAGAGAGGTAAAGAGAGCAGTAAAGTCAATCGTAGGATAACAATCGCTTTGCTCATGAAGCGACAATTATTATTTCAGGCTCTACAAATGCGTAACTTGTAGTCCTCATAGTCATCCTGTCAGATGAGAGAAGAGAATTAGCATTACACTGGAATATTCTTTGGCTGGCAAATTGGCATTGACATATTTAAATTAGAATACAAGTCTCTTTATGGTTTTATGGGAATTTAATTGCTGCCAAAGTTGATCGCACTAGATGCAGAGTAATTTAAGTGAAGATCGACAATTTTAAGTACAGAAAATAGAGAAGTTGTATCTATCAACGTGAGAAAATCTGAGAGAACACTTAGAACGTATCTTCCTAATTACGGCAATTGCCTGTGGCATCCTTTGTCATTGTCCTTTTTCTACAATTTATGCTAAAAAGTAAACAAAAACCGTTTGAATATTCAATCGACGTCGAAGGCGCTTCAGTAGGCATGGGACACCCTAAGAAGGGAATAGATACTGAATATTTTTGGGTATTTTCTTCCTTTTTTAAGATCCTCATTTCCTTTGTTTTGGGATGCGTTTGGCCGCAGATTTATTGCCTCTACTAAATCTCGACTCAACTTTTTCCCCCGATGCATTGAATGGGAAATAGGAAAATTCACAATTTGAGTGCAGAGATTTTTCAATAGATTCTCCCAAATTTTGCATTAAACTGTATTGAGTATTTGATTTGGTCAACAGCATTGACCCTTAGCGAATGCCATGGCATGGTTGCATTGTCCTTGCTTATGAATGATGATAGGGATAACGAATGCTAATAAGATCTTAATTTTGCTTAAAGGACACGCGTTCATCCTTTTCTTACAACAAAGACACAAGCGTAAAGTCACAGATTAACTGCAAGGATAGGCTTGGTCCTGCAGGGTTGTGACAGGTAAACGCTGCTTGACCAATGGTCAGCTCGTGCTCGTTTATCCTTAAAGGATATATTGCAGGCACGCGTCTTACCTTCCTAACATCCTTGCGCTGGTCAAGCAGTCAAACAGGTTTTTCGAAAGGTGTTAAACGGTCATTTGCTGTGGTCATCCTTTGGAACGCGTGGCAGGACATTTGCTAGACAAATTGAGCTGGTCAATTGGGTCAAAGGGCTAGGCTAATGACGCCATTTTAAGTGGGCACAGAGTGGATGGAAGATTGTAAATTATAACGGTTATTTAGATCTTGTCTTATCCTTTGATGATGATGATGTGAAAAGACAAAAAAAAGAGTTGAGAAAAAGATTTCTCATAAAAATCTTTTCGGCATCTGAACACAAAACACAATGAACCGAAAGCTGCAACTTTATTCGCTTTTGCGCATCCTCAGAGCATCCGAGAACAAAAGGGTTGAGGCTGAGGTTGAGGTGGAAAGGGTCGCACGAAAGGACGACTTCCTTGCCTAAAAACCGGACCGGACTCACGGCCCAACGGCCGCGAATCCAAATGAAAGTAATCACCAAGTGAGAAACCGGTTTGGACACTGCCATTAAGCAATATTTTTCCGAAAGGCCGCGAAGAAAATTTGAGTCAACAGCCAACGAATAAAAAAAAAAGGACGAACCCTTTGCAGGATATGGCATATGGCGGGTCCATTGCGGGATCTGGTCAATATGAAAATACAAAAGCGGTGGCAGCATCATCAGTTTAAGCATCGAGTGAATACGAGTTGTTGGATAACATGTCCTGACAGTTAGTTACCTCTTTCTTTGCTCCTTGGGGTGGTGGCAGTTGGGCATGAGTAGTTGCTTTTTCAGTGAAACAGGACAGCAGCACAGCAGGACAATGGCGGTCCCAACGGGTTACGCTTGCGGTCATGCATTCAAATTATCTTGGCATTTTGTCTACAATTTCGTGTCCTTGCAAATGGATCGCTTCAGAGGTCAGCCATTTTGTTGAACTTCAAACTAAACTTGAACCCAAACATGTTCTCACATTAACGGACATTTCTCAAGAAATTCGCAGGACCTCGCCCTGGAAATAGGAGCAAAGGGTGCTAGATAGAGGATCTCGCTTTTAGGCTTAGAAAATGGCGTCTCGCTTATCTGATGGATGCAGCCTCCAGCTGGGCACGTGCTGCAACCCAGATTCCCGATTCCCGACTCGAGATTGACCTTCCGGGCTAAACACAACTGACCAACTGATTAACTGACCATTTGCAACCCTTCACCTTCAGCCCCTTAAGGCGCAACTAACTGCCAACTGGTTCCTTGACCAGCATCAAATGATTTAACGACTCGGACGCGTGTCCTTTGCCGGGTTGGTCACTCGACTGGTCAGCGATGTCCTTCCCCTAAGACAAGGGGATGCAAAGCAAAGAAAATTTAAGAACTGAGAACACTTCACACATTTGCATTTGACTTGCTGTGACAATCGCAGCTCATCCATTATCTGCCTGAAGTCCTTCGTCCTCACATTGTGTTGACAATACGTTGCCAAATGAAGATCCTATTAGCACTCAATGTGGTCATTGATAGCCTCTCAGATTTATGCAAAAGGGACACCCGATATTTGCATCCGAGGTCAACAAAGTTGAGACAACAAAATGCTCAACGAATATCTAAAAGAAAATTTGCCATAAATGCCAAGAATTTATTGAAATATCACGCTGCATTTTCCTATTTCCCATTCAATGCATCGGGGGTAAAAGTTGAGTCGAGATTTAGTCGAGGCAATAAATCTGCGGCCAAACGCATCCCAAAACAAAGGAAATGAGGATCTTAAAAAAGGAAGAAAATACCCAAAAATATTCCAATCGAGATCCTTAGGGTGTCCTTAGGTGCCCACTGAAGCGCCTTCGACGTCGATTGAATATTCAAACGGTTTTTGTTTACTTTTTAGCATAAATTGTGGAAAGGACAATGACAAAGGATGCCACAGGCAATTGCCGTAATTAGGAAGATGCGTTCTAAGTGTTCTCTCAGATTTTCTCACGTTGATAGATACAACTTCTCTATTTTCTGTACTTAAAATAGTCGATCTTCACTGAAATTACTCTGCATTTAGTGGAATCAACTTTGGCAGCAATTAAATTCCCATAAAACCATAAAGAGACTTTTATTCTAATTTAAATATGTCAATGCCAATTTGCCAGCCAAAGAATATTCTAGTGTAATGCTAATTCTCTTCTCTCATCTGACAGGATGACTATGAGGACTACAAGTTACGCATTTGTAGAGCCTGAAATAATAATTGTCGCTTCATGAGCAAAGCGATTGTTATCCTACGATTGACTTTACTGCTCTCTCTACCCCTCTCACTCACTCATTATATCTATCTCTCTCTTCAGAGAAATAACTTCCATTTGCAAACAAAAGCCAAAATACAAAAGTTTTCCATTTCGAAACATTTGTAACTGAATCTGAAATTGTCGTATGCAAATTTGGAATAAAATCACAATAACAGAAAAGTATTCGATATAATGCTTGGGTTATACATAGTTAGAGAGCACAAAGCAACTCAGGATAGGTTAGATTCTGTTTCCATTCTATGCTTGGGCTTTGTGCGCATTTTCATGCAGATTTCGCTTCGTTGCCATTTTGGCGTGGAACCTTTTTTGGTAATCAATAGCAAGAGTATCCTTTGGTATATGGAGGGACATGCTAACTTTGTCTATCCATGTCACTCAATTATGGCAACAATTGGTAAATCCACTTCAGTCTCGATTCGCCAGCCAAGTGACAAACCAGAGCTCAGCCTCGATGTTCGTTTCGACTTTCATCCACATTCAAAATCAATC
This sequence comes from Drosophila niveifrons, assembly GCA_035046325.1. Taxonomy (NCBI): domain Eukaryota; kingdom Metazoa; phylum Arthropoda; class Insecta; order Diptera; family Drosophilidae; genus Drosophila; species Drosophila niveifrons. The sequence goes on along the minus strand of JAWNOC010000046.1, from coordinate 8,609,828 downwards.
GATGTTCGCCCCTTGCCATTCGATTTGCTAGGCAAGGGATATCCTTGCCGTTGATATCCTTTTGCTAATTTGCATAATTTGCACATGGCGCGCGTGCGCTGTTCCTCCTCCGGTGTAACGTTCCTCCTTCTCCTACTTTCAGTCGCAGGTCGATTAGCATAACACTGGCTGGGATATGCAGCATATCCTGGATATCCTCGCCTGGGTGTCTGTGCCAAAATTATGCAAATATTTGCTTAAATGCGTTTTAGGCATCAGGTCCTCTATGGCGAAAATTAACATAATTTATTAATGGTATACCCGATTAGAGAAGAGATGGAGACGCAAAGAAAATAGACGTTATTTTTTTGCCAATTGATTTTTCCTAAGGCAGCTGGATTTTCTTTCGATTTAATGAAGTTTTGGTAAAAAAAATTAATAGTGAACATTTTCGTGTCAATTCTCGCAATATTCGTGACAATTTTCACGCATTTCAACAAAACAAACGCCGCAAAACTTGGCCAAAATAATTTATCATAAATATTTGCCTTTTCAGCGAGTGTCCTTCAGTTGATTGATGATCCTTATGAGTAAATGAAAGTTGCACACCAAAATTTTCGTGAGCGATCATTAAGAAAGACTCAAGTTACGATCGCAGCACGATTTTCTCACGATTTTCTTGAGGAGGTTTTTTTGTGTAATTTCTCGCTTTTGGGGTTGCCAAACTAATGACAATATTAAAATTAATGATAGTTTGCAATGTTATAAGATACTTTTCTGTACTCTGCAAATATTTACCCTTTTTTTAGGATAAAATGTTGCTAAAATGATCGGAAAACTGTCGTCGCAGGTAAAACTAATGGAAAGTTAAAAAAAGGGTTGATGTTTAAAGCAAATTTTAGAGTTTTTGCAACCCTTGGCGAAAATGATTTTCACTTCAGAGGTCAGCTGGCAAAGTTCTCTGAACTTTGGCGCAAAACAGCAAAAAATGTGAAAGGAAAAATATGAAATTATAATCTTATTACATCGTCACAACAAAACGAAACGCGGCGCCCCATCGCCATCCTTGGCAGCCTTTATTAAGTTTTTTTTTCTTTCTATCCTTTTTTGGTTTTCTGTTGATCATCTTCAGCTGCCATTTCGAGGTAAGATCCTTTTGCCTGCGAACTGTGAACTGCGATCTGCGAGTTGAGATGCGGAGATACGCGTATGCCAAGAATCGTCCTCAATTTTTACTCGTTTTACTCGCTTACAGCGCAATCCTTTCAACTACGCACACAGATACACACACACACACACAAACAAACGTGTCCTTACAAAAAGGATTACGCAGCATGCTTAGACAAATACAGCGTAGGGTAGCACATCTTGTTAGGGAATTGAGGGTGGATTGATTTCCTCTTTCTTTTTCTTTTATTTTTTTGGGCTATTTTCTATACGAATTTCTTGTTTTGTTGGAAAAATCTTTGACGCAGTTTTGGCAGTTGCGCAATGAGGCGTACAACGCCGACACAACCAAAACTATTTGCCACAAGGATGCTGCAGGATATCATGATCGGAGCACGTTTAACCACACAACTATTTCGATTACAGCTTGCTTGAGTTATTGTCAAAGCAGTTGGCAATAGATTGGATTTATTAGCAAGGACAAAAACTGGACATTCATAAAAGAGAAAAACGAAATTGAATAAATTCCTCGATTTCCTTTAAATAATTGGCAATCATCTCTAGTATTGGATACTATTCTACATATAATTTCAATTTTTGTATAACTTTCCCTAATACATAATATAAGCAGAAGTAATAAAAGTTATTAAAAGAAGAGCATATTCATACAACATTTCATTCTACAATCTTCACTTTCTTAAACTGATTTTAAACAACAGAAATATCTTTGAAATATCTCACTCTCTCTCCTCTTCCACTAAACACTTTCTTAAACGCATACAAATCGCTTAAATATCGCACATCCTTGTTGACCTTACACTGTCAACACAACTCATTAGTACTCAATCAATGCGTGTCCTTTGCTCGCACTCGTGTCGCTTCATTGCCAATGTCCTGGACAGCAGCTGTTTGCTAATGACTTTGCACAATTTATGCAAATTGAGTGTCAAATCGGGGCGTTACAGTGGCTGTCAAAAGTCTGACACGTTATACGGCAATTAAACGGCTTGTTATGTTAGTTGTGTGTTCAAAGTTTTGGCCAAACAAATTCAAGTGTTTGCGAGTTGATTGCTTTGCTTTAAAAAGGAACAGGTTTAATATAATAGAAGACTTATTCTAAGTAAAATAAAAGCAAGGAAATTTGTGCTTTAGTTTAAGCAAGGCAGATAGAATATAATACACAAAATGCCGCACAGAATTCAATAAGTAAACATAAAATGGATTATAGAAATTTCACGATCTATATAAATTCTTTGAAGGTTCGCAGCGCATTTTTTTCTAACTCAACTGATATGGATTTCAAGTTCTTTCGATTAAAACCATTTTCTTGATTAATTTTACTCTGTTGTTTGAGAAAACTTGCAACCTAAGCAAACATCATCGAAGCATTGGCAAATGCCAACTTTGATTTATATTTGTTTGGACATTCAAGCATAAGAATTGCACAAGAGCGCAAGAAAAGGTATTCCGGAACAACCCCTAGTCTAAGGGCTTGCAATTTCGCCTCAACGGAAATTAAAGAAAAATAGCGAGAAAATAAAGGACGAAATGTAACGCAAGCAGTCGAGCATAAGGACACTTCTGCCACAGCTTAGTGCAGCCGGCCAAGGTCAGGGTCCATTAGGTTAAATGATATTGATGATGATGCTGATGATGATCAGCTGCATTGATCTCTTCTCTCTCTCTCTCTCTCTACTTTGGGGTTGCTATCTAACGTCTTGCCTGGGAAATTTCTGCATTTTTCGCACATTTATTGAGCTGTTTATATATATTCGACTTGGTTTCGCGTCTCTTAATAAAGCAATTAATAGGATTATTTATGCAAGGACCACAGTAAGTCGGAAGTTTGTTGACAGCGAGCTGGCCAGCGAGGTCAAGTTACGTTGGTCATTTCGTTCATGAGGAATTTATGAGACATCGGCTTAAGAAAAAACTCCCAGTAAACTAACTAAAAAAGGAAATTCTTCATTTAGAAATTGTTCACAGTTTGTAATGTGAGTCGTGTCCTTGCGTGATTGATGAATAGCTCGACAAGTTTCCGCTTTCTTTTTTCTTCGACACTTTCCTAGCGCCAAACAATCGATCATTTATCAAGGGGATGGGCATCATTTTTGCTGTGAAAAATCTCCGATTTCAGTCTAAGGAAAATCGCGAAAAAAAAGGATACAATTTTATAGCAAAATCCTTTAACGGAAATCAATGACAAATGCCGTCTTAATGACGTCAGCTGCTGCAGAAATTTGGCAACGCGAGATTTATGTGAAAGTTGCCTCATCCCATCTTGCCTTATGCCTTATCCTTTTGCTAGCTTCTCGTCCTTTGAAAAGGGTTGTGCACATATGCAATTTTACTTTTACGGTTATGCAAAAAGTGTTTTACGGTTTTCTGCCTCCCTGAGCAAAAGGGTGCAACATAGTGCAATTTTCGTTTTCTTTTTTCTATTTTCTATTTTCTGCAATTTCCGTTCCAGCATCAAAATTCATAATCCTTTTTTCTCATTCCTCGACAGCAGAGTGAAGAGGACTCTGTGTTGCCATTTCACTGACATTCGATATTGCAAATTGCATAAACAACAACAAGCTTGGGAAATTAATAAATTGGCGATTTGCCTGCGCACTTATTTGCGAAAAAAAGGGTTGCAGGAGCAGTTTCCCATTTTCCATTTTTCCATTTGCTATTTGAATTTGTTTCATTCTCGATTTCTATACATGCTTGGCAATTCTTTAAGAGTCTCAAGATTGCCGAGATAATGGCTTGAGAAAATTGCGCACCAAGATTGTGAAAATTGATTAAAATTCTAAGCATATAGAGAGCATGGAAATTCAGAGCACTAGATATGAATGGATATGAGCATGCCAAACAACTAAATTAAAGTGAATGAGAATTTGCCAAAGAAAATAAAAAATGGATAAGAAAAATAAACTTGAAATACCATAATAAATAACACTAAAGAACTGTATTATTAGAAGATTAAAATTAAGACTCCATTAAATTTGAAAATGCTTTTAATTAAGCATAAAGCACGCTCTCAAAATGAAATACACTCAAAGCGTTTAAATCGTTTAATTAATAATTCCTGTCACTTGCCATTTGAACGCCAATTTAATTAGTTAATTAAAAACATAAATTGAATCAAAATTCCCTCCCTCTCAGACAGTCAGGTTGAACTAAGCCAACATTTGCCTGCACATTCAATTCATATGACTTAATCCTGCATTAAAGCAAAACTCGCAATGGGAAAATGCTCAACCCTGTGCAAAGCAATATTTGCACATTTCCAATCAACTTCACACAAACATCAATAAATTGAATTGCATGAATATTTAATCAGAATCAATTAAGTAAACCCAAAGAAGACACACAAATGCCTGCTGTAAAGGACACGGTCTTGGGCCCAAACTTCTACTACGATTGGCACTTGAGGGAAATTAACATTTAACACGGTTAATGCCAAACAACAAAACATCAAAATCAAATCAAGCACCAAGAAGCCGCTCAAGACGGAGTCGGAGTCGAAAGAAATTTGCATAACATTGGCACAAGTCAAAAATGTGGCACATCCCTTTACCCAACAGGACCTTCATAGGGAGGCAAGGCAACAGGACACCCGCTTAATTGAAAATGCAAAAATTATGCAAATGCAGCGAACACTTTCGGTTTGCATAATCATCATTTCTCGGTTACATTTCTCGCATCCTGCCAAATGCTCCTTGCGAATTTTGCCAAAAAGGCTCAGCCAGTGGAAAACTGTGAAAATTTATGCAATTCCATTTCGCAGTTGTTCATTATGGTTTTAATATTGCATGCAGTTGATTGCAATCAGTGTGAGAAATGCATTTTAAATATGTGCAGCTTTTGTGCCCATGAGAAACTATTAAAATTTCAGTGGCTCCGAATTTATGTTTAATCAAAATACCTTCTTAGATTTTTTAAAACGTGAGAAAGTACTAAAGAGGCTCTGGAACTGTTTTTAATAAAAATTCAAATCTGATATTCTTACATTTCAGAAAGATTTTAGATATTTAAAAAGAAAAAGTAATTTTCATATTCCTAAACGTCAAAAAGATTTTAAATATTTAAAATTAATAAAGAAATTTTTTTTTTAATTTTTTATCACGAGCTCAGAAACAATTTAAGCCAAAAAAATAGTATGTATTTTGTTGTGCAATTTAAAAATTAAAAAAAGCATACTTTAGTTTTATATTATATGTAAGAAAACCTTTCAAAAAATTTTTTTGAAAATATATTTTTTCTTTTCTTAACTTATTTTAACCTAACAATTTTGCCTAACTTCTTTATAAAGTAAGTCAGCTGGCATTTCTAAAAATGCTTTACGCAAAAGATCATTAATTTCATGACTAACTTAAGACTTTTTCAATTTCGCCAAACTCAAAGGCAAGATCATGAAACTCAACAAAATGATTGATCGAATATAAATGGATACAATAGCAAAATCGTTTTTTTTTAACTCCATCTTTTTTTGCAATTGCAAAAAAAGTAGTTTAAGAGCGTGTTGAGTGCTCTCTCGGAAAATTGAAATCTCTTTTTCTCTCTCTCCCACTGTGCGAGTTTCTCTTTGGCTTTGTGAAATTCTGCGGGCATGGGGACGAAGGTCAGCGAAATTTTGTTGTTGGGTAGACGTAACGCTTTTATGTGTACTATATGTGTGTTGTGTCCTAAACAATTGAACGGGCTGTCAAGCAAGCAAAAACGAGGCACAGCATCAGCAGCAGGATCCTTTTGTATGATTCTATGATTTTTTTTTGCTACCCCTTTCCATGTGCGTTTAGATAGAAAGAGAGAGAGAGAAAGACAAGCGAAACCATTGCCAAAATGTAGCATTTATGAAAAATTTCAAATCACAAATAAAAGCTGACAAAAAAAAGGGTTGATAAAGGACAAAGAATAAATGGCAAAGCCAAGGTCCAGCGGGGTTAAGCGGGATGCTGCTGAGGTGCTGAGATGGAAGCCCAGAGATGCGCCTAGCAATACTATTTGGAAATTAAAAAATAAAAAACAAAAACAGATATCGCTGGTCAACTCAACACGCTGACCAGCGGCAACTTCTTAATCAGCCGCACGTGCCACATGCCACATGCCACAGTCGCAGTGCTGACAGCAGAAAAACAAGAAACAAAAAAAAACCCGTTAGGAGCGTGCGTCGTGGTCAATTGGTCAGTTGGGCCACTTAAGGGGTTAACTTGACTGGACACGCGTCACAACAACAACAACAGAAACAGAAACAACCCAAAACAATCCAAATAAATAAATACGAAATTTACATAAATACAACAACGGACACAATGAAAAGCAGTTTTCCAGTTTTTCACGCTGAAAGTGAGCACAAATTGTTATTGTGGTCAAGGGTAAACCATAAAGAGATTTGGAAAACGAGTTTTTCACCGGGAAAACACAAAGCAACAGCTTGACCAAAACCACTTGAGCTCTTAATTAAACTGTTAAGCTTTTGATAATGAAATATTTGATAAAAAATCAGCGAATATCAAATTTCCACGATGGTGGAAAACTTGCGAAAGGAGTTGCAGACTTAACCCCATGCCATGGAAATTCTATACAGCCATCGATCAAGAGCGCGCGCAGTTTCCGCAAATATTGCAACATGAGGAAAGAGGAAAATGTGAAGAAGAAAAAAAATTCCCACAGTGCAAAAATGCGGATTACAATCGTCTTGCCGAAGAAATTTACGAGCGATCAAATAACCGAAAAACTTCGTCAGGTATCAAAGGGTGCAAATAAAAATGAAATTGCAAGAGCTCAGAGAGGTCCTTGATATGCTCCTCGCTGCTGGCCCCGACGGCCAAGGGTTCAAATGTGTCACGTCTTATGATGTCACTTTTGCAAACAGCGCCGAGGACCAAAAGTAGAGCCAACCCCAAGCACAGATAGTCATCATCATCTTCCTCGTTTCTCGATCTGATGCCGATCGGGTTCACAGTAAATTACGCACAGAGGTGAAATGCAAACAATAAGAAACGTCTGCTCCTTTGAGGTCCTTTTTTTTGGCAACCCTTCTTCTTTAACATTTTTCCTTTACAATTTTCCCTTTTTTTTTGTGACGAATTTAATGATTTTTGCCTCAAAATTGAAGCGATTTTTCATTGACCCGACTCGGGGGTTGGTTCAGAGTTCGTCTTGGGGTTTCCTTTTCGAAATGTTATGCCAGCTTGAACTGCTGCATTGCAATCCATTCAACCGTGCACGTCCAGACTGCGGCTTAGCAAGCTGAATAGGCGACTCCGGCCGGCCTCTGCCCTCGGTGCTTGCTTGCTTGGTTTTCTGGGTCAATGTCGCATTAAGCCTGAATTTATGGCCTCTAAGTGCCAATAGTCATGCAGATTAATGGGCCAAGGGCAGCGGTAATATGCCCAAGACGTTACGCCTTATTTTCGCATTCCTAAGCCATTGGCAAAAGAAAAAGACCGATGACATCTTAAGCCTAAATATGTCTCTGAAAACCTATCGTCTAAAACATTTTGAGTTAGTAGCATCTAAAAGTTATACAAGAGTATCAAATTTCAAATCACGCAGTACTAACTAAAGTGTCTAACTATTAGAATATAGTTAATTTGAAATAAAAATAAAAGTTTGATTTCCTAAGGAACTTCTTAGCTAGCAACTAAACTAAAGGTTCTTTTAGAATTAGAAATTTTTATTTAAATTGTTGATCTCAGTCTTTAATATTATAAAATTTTTATAAAATTAGTCAACAATATAAATCTGACAAATTCTATCATTTGAAAAACTGTTTCATTGGTTTAAGAAACCTGTACTTTAAAGCAACATTTTACATGCTCATAAACTTATTTAGCATCGTTTAAATGATTCCCGTTTTTTGGTATAGATTTTAGCCCAATTTCCCCATTACAAAATAGAAAATATTCCGCCCTAAAAAAGGTGGCATAATATCAGGAAAATTTAATTAGAAAATTTCGAGTTAACTGCGAGTGTATAAAACATAAAAAAAAAAACTGAATGGAAAATCGAGCAGACCTTTCACATGAGCGTTGGTTGTTTAGCTACAACGACGACAACAACAACAAATAGAGCATCGCTCCTCGGTAACCTTAGTTCAAAATAATTTGAAGCTTGATTTGTATGCATATTAAGCGAGACAGAGACAGAAGTAAAGATGTATGTAGATATTGAAGCGAGCAACACGCTGACCCAAAATTATAAAGTTACAATAATGCAACCCTTTTATATTGTATGTGTATTTACCCCCTTCGATGGAATAAAAGCAACGATTGAGTTACACATGGACCAAAGTATGGACCATGGCGATGGCCAGACGAGGATCGACCCCTGGACAGCAGCAGCAACCAGCAACCAGCTCGATGCTCGATGCACGTTGTCAACATTGCGCCTGGCTTGTTAGCTGTGACGCCTTTTTCCAAGGGTTGTATCGAGTGGTGTGTGTGTGTGTTGTGTGTTGTGTATGTTCGTATGCAAATTTTGATGGTAACCAAAGGATTTGACCAAACAAATCCTTTCTAATTTTATTCAGACTAGGCGCGCCTGTGCAGCAGATTAAAAGGCCGGACGCTGCGCAGCTTTTAAGGCTGCAAACGTTAAACGGGTTTTGAATTTCATATGCCACATGATGCATGTTGAAAGTCCCCGTGCGTGACCCATCTAACCATCCATCCATCAGTGCGACGGACGCGCGGAATCTGCAGCGCAAACGCAATGGAAACTACAAGTCATTTGAAGTTTAAATAGATGTTGCATCCTTTTTTTTTGTGTTTAATTTTTATATAGACAAAAGGCAAAATAACATAGGGAAAAAGAAACTGGTTTCCAATTGTGCGCATTTGGTCGAGGACTCATGGACCATACTCGATGGTCCAGAGCTCAACGTCCAGATCTCAACCCCTTTTTTTTTGGTGTTGCATCGAATGAAATTTTATTCAAATTTTATGCCTTGCACGTTGTGCAAGTTTTTCCACGGGAAATGTCTTTTACCTTCGACTTTCTTTTATTTTTTTTTTTTTTTTTGAGGACCTTTAGCAAGATTTTTGTGTGTAATTTATCTCTTGCCGCTTAATGATCACTTTGCAGCATTGTGTTTTGAGAGTTTTATGAGAAATTTTTGAGGCGTTTGTTTGAGAAAATAAAAAGGGTTTTTGATAGTATCATAAATTAGATATGAAATCTATGAATTATTTACTATTCCCAATGAAAATGACAATCTAAAAGACAACAATTTCAATTGTATGCGAACCAAATGCGAACAAAATAGTTTTTATAAAACATTAATTAATCCTGCACCTACATCTGACTGAACCCTTTAAATCTGTGTTCCAAATTTGCCACGCGTCGGTCAATCAATGCAAATTCAACCCTTTGGACAACCCTTCAACTGACCACACACACACACACACACGCACACTCTCGAACACGTCGAAACAATATTGGCATAATTTGTAGAGACTACAGCCCCGTTCCTTTGCCTTTCCGCAAGGGGGTCAACAAGCTCGACACAAGCTCTCGTTGATCTAGTGGTTTCGCATTTCAAATAGTCGTCGAAACGTTTAACGGACATCTATGACAATGGCTGGAATTTAATGCAGCCAATACGCACAATACTTATGCGTATTATTCTTCCATTAGAACTGCTTTGTTATGCAAATTGTGCAAAATAAATGAGCCACCAACAACAGGAACAGTTGCAGCAGTAGGATGACATAAAACACCACAAAATCAATACAAAATTTGCAGCCGCTCTGCATTGATTTTTTTTTTTTTTTTTGTGCAAATGGGGGATGCTTATATAGAATAAATTTGCATAGGGCTTTATTTCAATACTTTCTGATTATTTTTCTATTTAACATTTTCTTTATGCACTCATTTCATCTTTTAATAAATTTTCTTATTATTATTACAAACAAGTTTAAAAATCCCGCCCTCTTAACGGTTAACGAATCGGTTCAAGCGGTTTAGCAGAATGACAATCTAACAGAATGCTCAAACATCTCACTTAACATAATGAATAACATTACTGCACAGAGCTGTAAAATGTTAAAAGCTACACAATTTTTATACTTTCCAACACTGACGCAGCAGACTCAGTTCATGCCGCTAATTTTTGTGTTTATGTGAGGTTTTTTGGTGCTCAAACGTTTACAATCGTTTTACAATGCAATAATGGATGTGGAAAATAATAATAACACAATAGTACCTGCCACCAAAGATACACAGTTCGCTGAGAAGCGCAAAGTAATTAGCGAGGAGGATGAAGGCAACCTAATCAAAAGGCTGAAGCACAATGTAACCGAATTCACAACAAAAGAAACAGCAGTGGACGCCACACAACACGTGCCTGGAGAGGACAGCCCTAAACAAGTCGCCCAGCGTCCACCCGCCCAAAGTCCAAAGAAGCGTCTGCAACTGGACAATAAAAAAGTTGGCACCCATAACAACAACAACAACAATCACAAAGCGAAGCAGAACAAGAATGAAACATTCATGTATGGCAACTACAAACAGTACTATGGAAAGCGAATTCTGGACAAGGACTTTCATGACATACGCCTGGATGTGTTTGCCACACAACCGCAACTGTTTCGCGACAAACAGCTACTGGACATTGGCTGCAACTCGGGCCATTTGTCCATACAGATTGTCAAGCAGTTCGAGGCCAAAAGTCTTGTTGGACTGGACATCGATCGAAGTCTGACGCACGATGCCCAAATGGCCATAGTTAACATTAAGCGTGCCAGCAACTTGTCTGCCGCAGCTGCAGCCGGCAAGTTTCCGTATAATGTGAAGTTTGTGCATGGCAATTATGTGCTCGAGGATGATGTATTGCTCGAGATCGAACGTCCGCAATACGATGTGATCTTGTGCTTGTCGGTGACCAAGTGGATACACTTAAATTTCTGTGATGCAGGTCTGAAGCAGGCATTCAAGCGCATGTTTCTGCAGCTTCGGCCTGGCGGCAAGCTAATACTGGAGCCGCAATCTTTTGACACATACAAACGTCGCAAAAAACTCACAGTAAGTGAAGTACATTAACCCAAAGAGTAGCATAACTAATACACCTCCTGTTCACAGGACAAAATACGTGAGAACTACAATAGCATCCAGTTCAAACCGGAAGATTTCACAGCTTATCTGCTAGGAGCTGAAGTGGGCTTTGCCAGCATGGAACTGATGGGTCAGCCAGAGCATTGTAACGCTGGCTTCAAACGCCCCATACAGATCTTTAGCAAAAACTAAATGAATAAACAAAAAAAGACTTACTGAGAGCGTGGCTTTTTATTTGGTGTACTAGACGGCGACTTTTGCAACAGTTCCAATATTGTCGGCAACTTTTCCAGCAACTCATCAGCCGTCAGCTTAAAATCACTGTCTGCCCACAGCAGACGCAGCTCGGCTATCACTTGGCCCACTTTTTTGCCCACCAGGCCATGACTCTTGAGCGTATTGCCATTGATGGGGAAGATGGGCGTGTCCCAAGCCTTTAGCTGATTGTAGAGCTCCAATTTATTGGTATACTTCAGCAGCTGCTCAACGAAATCCCGCTTAGCATACGGTTGCAAACACAGCTTTTGATAGTCACGCAAACAAACGTACTCCACATCAACCTTGCAAAAAGAATAGACTTTAAATTACTATAAAATAAATTTACTATAAAACTTACTCGCTGACGCTGCTGTGTGATGAACAGCGCCAGATCACGTTCGTGGGCGGACAGCTTCAAGCGTTCGTGCAGCTTTATAGCGTCCTCGGAGCTATTCAGCAAGCCTATCAGATACAGAATGGGATAATGCGGCTGTTCGAAATGCTTTAAGTCGCTGCAAAGACGCTTAAACTCGTTGATATCCGGTTCAGCTGGCAATCCACAATGCGCAGTTAAGTCACACTTATACATCTCCAGCATTAGCTCACAGCCAAAGTTGCCGACTACAATCTTCTGCAGCTCGGCCCAAATGCGTTCGCCACTAATCCGTGCTAGACCCTCAGCATTCGCCTTTATGGCGTCCAATGTTACGGCATCGTGGGTATCTGCAACGGGTACAATCCTGCCATAGAAGCGAAAGTAGCGTAGAATGCGTAGATAATCTTCCTTGATGCGCACATCCGCGTCGCCAACAAAAACAATGCGACGCTTCTGCAGATCATCGTAGCCATAAAAGTAGTCGTAGACGGTGCCATCGAAGCCTAGGAACATGGAGTTTATGGTCAGATCACGACGATTGGCATCCAGCTGCCAGTCGGTGGTGAACATCACATCCGCATGGCGTCCATCGGTGCGCACATCAATGCGCAGCGTGGTCACCTCGAAGTTCTCTTTGTTGTTGATGCGTGGCGTTATTGTGCCATGCTTTTCGCCTTTGGCGTTTATCATGCGCACCTCCTCCTTCGTAAACATGTCCTTCATCTGATCAGGTGTTGCTGTCGTTGCCAAATCCACATCCTTGGGCTTTATGCTCATCAGAATGTCACGCACAGCACCGCCAGCAATGCGCAGCTCATAGTTGTACTTCTTGAAGAGTGCAATAAGCTCTTCTAGTTCTGGCGTAAAAATGCTATGGAACTCGGCACTGTCGACCTTTGTGAAGGCGGGATTCTCACGCATCCTGGGTGGCTTACCTAGCTGTTTGACGATGTCTTCTAAAAGTTCACTTTCTTGTGACGGTTTGGCGATTTTCGGTGGCGAAGGCATACGGCTGGGAAAAGTTGTTAGTAAACGAATATGCAGATGGAAATTGCCGACAGCCGATGCTGTAGCACGTGGTGAGGTTAGAATCTTGGTAATACAACGCAAACCATGCATTTGAAAGAACTGAAAAGCCCGCAAAACTTATTTCGTTTGTGATAAAAAGAAGAAAGCCATCTTAGAGGTGGTACTATCAAGACATCGATGATTTAGACATATTTTAACCAACATTTTTTTATGACAAACGTGAAGGCTTAACTGAGCCAAATTTGATAAATACAACTTATTTTTATTAAATAAATATAATATTTTAATATTTTATATGAATTTGCCCCTTTTTGACCATAAAATGGGTTTTCTACGCCAGCTGTTGATAATGCCAAAACAACGAAGCTTTTTTAACTATCGGCAACTGTTGTCTCATTTATCGATTATTTTTTGTAAAAACAAGCAGCCAGGGCTACTTGATACCGAACATCTGTTGAGTGCCTGCATACCAAGAACAATCAGCTGTTAAGCTAAAAGGAGAAGCTACGATGTTTCACGCTTTGTTTTTGTTTTTTTTTACTCAGTCTATATGTATATTAATTAAATTGCAATTAGTTATGTTATTTTCACCATAAATAAATCATATTTATAGCATTTATACACAATTTATTATTTCTAATCATAATCATATATATTACCTATTTTTACCAATTTGCGCAAGTTGCAGTTCCATTTTTTTAATCCAATTTCAACAAGCTGCCTTTTCACTAAACAGTTTTACATATTGGTTATGCATGTGTGTCTGTATATAGTAGTACATATAGTTATTAAATGTTCATCAACTTTTCTTAGGCTTACATTAAAACATTATATACATAATACACGAGAACGCGGAAGCTGCACTTCAAATAGATTTTAAGCATAAAAAAAAACTTAAGATTACACCATACAATGAATTATCAAATTGATCACAATCAACGACATATTCAAAACGACACATGAAATTGTCTAATTTCTACACATAACTCGATATCTATTTACTCAATTCATTCACAATTAAAGAATCTGTTACATATTGCAGATAATATTTTTATTACTTAAGCTTTCATAGTTTTTGTTTTTTTGCCTAACCAACAGTATTAAGTCGTAATGTTTACTTCAAGTTCCAAATTAAACAAATACGACTTTCATGTCTTTTTACACATATAATGATTTCATTCATTTCTTTTTAAATGTCTTACTTAAGGCCTAATAATATAGTTTATATTAATTTTTTTATTTTTTACATTTTTAACACAAACATTAGGCATGTAAATTAGATTACAAAATGTGCAGTATGAGAAAAGCGATTCGCAAGATTCAAAAACTCAAAAATAATGTTTCGCCAAGTTTATGAAGCTTTAACTAACTCCTAGGCTAAAGACTATACTCTGTACGATCTGACAGTTTTTCTTTTAGGTTTCTTTTGTATTTCTGTATTTTTTCATATCATATTCTAAATCGCATTCAATGTGTAAAAAACGACATTCCCCATATTTCAAGATTCCGTTAAAGCCGCACTCAGCTCAATGCGCTGGTAGATATTTGAGCTAAACATTAGTTACATTATTTACTGTGCAACTGTCGCTTGCACAAACAGTCAATTCAACGATTTACACAGACTGACCTTAATTATGTCTATAATGCCTAATTAACTAATATATTATTCTGTTTTATATTTTTGTATACTATTTTATCATTTTTTAGTTTTCTTGTTTTTCATACAATTCTCAAACCTAACAGCCAGTTTATGCAAAAATATTTGTTATATTCTCTCTTATTGGATTTGTTGTTGTGGTATTCTTTAATAACTTCATTAATTCACATTATGCGCATGCGTGTATTTGTTTGTTTAAATGTTAATATATGCTTTCCTGTTGAGTTTGTTGTTGTAGTATTTGTAGTGTTTTTTGTTTCTTATTTGTTGTTGTTGCTTTTCAGCAGAATTAGAGATCACGGTAGTGCGATTTCAATATAATTTAATGGACGAGTCTCAATGCTGTCTGCTGGCTTGTTATGCATTAGTTTTAATGTTGATCATCATCATCATCATCGTTGAAAAGAAGATCAACATCAACTTCATCGTAGTCGATCTCTTCCAAATCGATGTTATCTTCCTGATCATCATCATCTTCATTATCATCATCATTGTCGTTTTCATTCCCTTCCTGCTCCTCCTCGTCGCTGGAGGAATACAGCTGAAGCTCCCTTAGCTGCCTTTGCACAAAATGTTAATGTTCCATAAGGGCCGCTAAAACAAACAACATTAAAATCGTGAATACATAATATTAATTATAATGAGATACAAGTGAAAGTTGAAAGACTTTCGACTTACGCGACGGTGTTCGGCCGGTCCTATTCTCATTGGGTGTGAAATTTAGAAAGTCCCATATCAAAATAGTATCATCGTGCGAGCTGCTCACAATTTGAAACTCATCGAATTGCAGGCGAAAGACGCGACCAGTGTGCTCCTAAATAATGATAATAAATTAGTACACGAAATTTTTGCATATATGCAAAACACATATATTATTTGACACAAATGATTAGAGTGAACTCACCACGAGCGTATTGAGGCACAATGTATTGGAAGCGGCTCGCGGATCAAGTGCGGCAACCAAATCCCACACTTTAATTTTGCCATCATAAGCGCCGCTGACAATTCGCTTCGTATCGAAGCGAATGCAGCGCACCAGTTCTTCGTGGCCCTCCAGAACACGCAGACAGGCGCCGCACTCGATGTCCCACAGCCTGTTAAGTCAAATGATAAGTTTAATAGGCATTCCAAGAATTGTGATTACATTTGATGTGCTCACCTAATTGAGTTATCAGAGCTGCCGCTGACCACAAGACGATCCCGATACTGCAGGCAAGCGATGCCACGCTTGTGGCCATTCAGGGTACGCACAAATTCACAGCTCGATGTGGACCACACTTTGATGGTGCGATCACCGCTAGCGGACACAATATACTTCTCATCAAAGTCCACAACATTGACGGCCGCACGATGGCCAACAAGAACGCGTCGCAACGTTATCTCGCTAGGCGAGGTCATGTCCCAGACGGCAATCGAACGATCCTTGGAGCAGGTCACCATCATGCCATTGTTGAAGCGTAAATGTAGCACCGCCTCGCAATGATGTATCAATGTGTTGACCATTTCGCCAGTGTTAACATCCCAAACACGCACCGTCGAATCACTCGAGCCGCTAATAATCACCTTATCATCATACTGCAAGCACAGCACCGAACCGGTATGTCCCATCAAAGTCTAAAACAAATGGAAAATGGAAAATGAATCAATTATTAAGTGTCTGCTGGGATGCAAAGTTCACACTTGTGACATACCTTGACGCACTGCAGCTCCGTGCGATCCCATATCTTAATGGTGTTATCGCGCAAACCGGAGACAATCTTGCCATCGTCATACTGCAGACAATAGACACCCTTCGAGTTCTCTGATCGACAATTGATGCGACGCAGCATGTGACGTCCGCTTCGCCAATTATTCTCTATGGTATCTATGTCCTATAAACAAAAAACGAATTAAATGTTAGTAAAATATAGAACTAAAAGGTATCGTTTAAGGTACTTACATTCATTATCTTGGGGAACAGTTCGCGATGGTATGAGTGTGGCCTTTGTATTTGTCCGGGTCGTGGCTTAAACAGATGCTGCATCCAGTTGCGACGCTCGGCGAGTCCACGCCACAAGGAATCTGTGCGCACCTTGCGCTCAATGAGCTTCTTCCAGAGCATGCCCTCGGATATGACGCGCAGCCATTCTTTGCACACTAGTTCGGCGGACTTGAGTGATTCGGCATCCAAATACGATAAGATGTTCTCGGCAATGTGATCCAGACCTTTTTCTGGAAAGAGCAACAAACAAATGCAAATATGAATTATTGGGAATTCAGCTTTTTTCAACTTTTTATTGCTTTAAAACACATTGCAAATGTACTAATTATAATAATAACGAACCCCACCATTATATTCTAAACATTTTGTGTTTGTTTAGGATTGTGCATGATATATTATAATTGCCTCTAACTATAAACTAAAACTTCAAATATATGACCCATTTTCTCAGTTACTTTTCTTTGCAAAATATAAGTTAATATCAAGTAACGTAGTTTATGAATATATGCAAGTATTTTGCTGCAGTTCAATAGCTTCAAGTTGAAGATTGCACTTGAATGAACCCAACGTAAATAAACCTTGATGACTCAACAGCTCACAGCACTTTCAGTTTGCTTAGCTTCCTTCTTGCAAGCTCTTCCAAACTCAGCCAAGTGATTAAGCAGTATGCCACCATATATTTAACTACCTATATAAATACACTTAAATGGGTATATAATAAGTACATGTATCGTGAGCCTAGAGAGCCGCGAGTTGTGACTCACTGCAGATCCGGATTGTAATCGAGTTGGTGCATATCTCGTTCGCATCACGCTAATGAAGCCACGATGCGATATTCCCAGTGAAGAAACTTGGGCTCATCGTAGGTGCTCCCAAAACCCACGCGCCACCTCCAGACGCGACTATGATTGTGACTTTGTGACGCGCCTAACGGCATTTGAAGCAGCATTTAGCAGCGGGAGTGGCGAATTGAAATCGTCCAATCGACAGATGTCACCAGCCATGGATAAGAAGGGAATGACGCGACGTGCAACGTGTGTGTGTGTGTGTGTGTGTGGGGCATGCATCAAGCGAAACGAGGTGGAGAGAGCGCCCTGTGTGCTGGTCTAGAGCTAGAGTGAAGTGCATAAAGTGCTGCATTTGCCAAACACAATTAAAAATGTGCATAACTCGCTTTGGCAGTCGGCGAGCAAAGTGACTTTGCAGCTGAGACTGAACTGAGAGACAACAACATTGCAACGTTGATGTAGTTCAAGTTGTCGCAGTCGCTGTCGTTGCAGTTGCAGCAGTTGTTGCTGTGTTGTCGTCTAACGGTCCATGTCGCCAGCCTATCCTCATTCAGTTCTCTGTTTGTCTGACCTCGCTGTGTGTGTGTGTGTGAGTGTGTGCCTGGTTAGCTGCCTTTGAAGTGCATTACAATGTAAATGGAGGAAACAACGGTGCTTATTTCCCGCTCCCATTCCTCGTTTTCCATTCTCTTAACACATCCTGACAACTCTGTCTCTTCCTCTTTTCCCAAGTTGTATGCCTTGTTTTGCAAGTGAAAAACTCTCGGGACGAACCTCTGACTTCAATATGCCATAATTATGCACCTAAGGATATCCGGCGTACATTCAACCCCAAATTCTCAACATTGATAAACTCTGTTTAAGGCAAATATTTACCACGTTCTATCGACTGCTCTATTTTCTTCTAGTACATCACGCGACTAATAAAGAATTTAGTAAACTTCTTATTGTTGCTTTCATAACTATAATTAAAGTGCTTCGCCTTCATGTTTATTGTTTTGTTCATTGAATAAAATATGTCGATTTGCTCAGGTTTTGTTTTTCATTTTTTGCTTTTGCTTTTGTTTTGTTTTGCTTTGCTTTGCTTTTTGTTCCGGCAAAGCGCGTTTAATGGGGAAGCAATGACCTTTGAGTCAACAACATAAGCAACGCCAACGACTTCCAACAACAGAGCACCCAACCCCCCTCCCCCACAACACCTGTGCTCCCCGCACTTGCCAACCAATCAAATAACAGTTGCACAGCAACAGTCAGCAGGATTGAACGTGAACGAGGGAGGTGATGGGGGGAGTGAGTAAAATGTGGGGGATTCGTTCAAGTTAACTTCATGTTTCGTTCACTGTGTTTGTCACTCTGCTTTGGTGTAATTGTTTTTCACTTCATTGTATTACTTTGCCTGCTGCCTATAAACATTTATCTCTTCCTTTCACCCATTCTTATCTAGTTGTGACTTTTAGTTTCTTTCAACTATTTGCAAAGAATTTTGGCAAGTTTCTCTTGTCAAGTTTAACACAATCTTTCATTGATTAATTTTTAGAAATGTTACTCGAAAAATCTATCGAATGACACATTAAAGAATATTTCGTTATCTAACAAATCAACACAATGTTACGTGGTTCAACTCGGAGAGTATCCTTCATATCTGAACCTGAGGAGAATGAGACCATAGAATATGACAAGAGGATTCCGTTAAGGAAGGAAGCCATCGTTCGTTGGATCATCTGGATTATAACCTATGTTTTGGTAGTATGTAGCGGTTAAACTCTTAACTCGATAGCTCTGTTCAAATTGAAACTTCATTAAATTATGGGCACTGGAGTTATATGGGTAGGACTCGTGTTGAATGATAGCTTGATGCATATAAGTACGAATAAAATCGGCTATGGCAGTTGCATCATAACACATTGGCAACCATTGTCGTTAGCTATGCAGGTGGTTGCTGGTTTAATGCCCATCAGAGTCTACTGCTAAAAGTGGCAAGTATTTTGTACATTTATCTACTATCGAAAATACATATTCTCTATTCACAGCACTTTTATCTCATTATTAGCACAATTTTGTTCTATATATTGGTAATTTTGTGCGTTGTATTCGCTTCGACTGCTCGAAGAGCCGATGGCTATGCGAATGAATGCTGGGAAGATTATAGGAATAGGAACAAAACAGTCAATATGATGGAATTACAGAATCGGGTAAACGCGCCTATATATAACAAGTTCTATATTCTGAAATGATTAAAATATATATTTCTGTGCAGATCTTTTGCTGAGGCATTAATCAATACGACATTGATCCACACCTTTCTTCAGATTATCTACCTCATTTTATGCAAATTGTTGCATAAATGGTGCGTGGTCTATGTATAAAGTATTCTACTTAATCCTGTTAAACACTGTCAAATAAATGTAAGGGCTATCGAAATAGTTTAGATTTAATTTAGATACTAATTACATGAAAATTATCACCTGCTATGGATGAACCACAGGCAGTCGATGGCAGTCGATTTACTGTAAGTAATCACAGTTACAATTGAAGGATCGGATTGATAATCTCAATTACTTATTAGATTCTGGGCATATCCTTGATACTGGGCGGACTTTATCTACCCATCGATCATTCATACATGCAGGTAGAACTGTTATTGGACTAGTTCCATACGCAGATTGTTTGTGGCATGCGGCACCACGCTGATCCTTGCGAGAGTATTCTCTGAATTCTGGTATCGCAGGCACAACGAGTTCTTTTTTCTAACAGAAATGCTGCTTATTGTGCTTGGCATTGTCTTCATCATTGCATTGGCTCTTCTCATCACATACAACTGTCATATCGAGAGGGCAAAGACAGGGGTGGAAGAACTTTGGATGGATACGGAATACGATAAGAAAGCATTCTTCATTATGCAACAGCATTTATGTTCATTGAACTGATTTTGATTGTAAAGTTTGTGAAATTCAATAGAATCAATAGCTAAAATGCTGTGCTGGGCCAGAGGACTACATTGACAAAGAGCAGTTTCCAGTCTGTCACAAGGATTTCAACGCGAAAGATATTCAATTTACCAAAGGATGCATTGAGGCTGCTGAAGATTTTTACGACAAGAAAGTATTGTACACCATTATAGCTATGTTGGCTATGATCATAGATGAAGTAATGAGTTTGTGTATTACGATTTATTCGAATCTTTTTATTCATTTTCTACACAGATAAAAGGTCTACTACTTTCCGTTGTTCTGTATCGATGTAGAAAGAAAATTGCTGCTGTTGCCATTCGCCATAATGTTACATATATTACTAAAAGAACTTGATCCGTACTTCATCTTGGTTATAGATGTACCGAAATATTTAACCATGATAAATACTTTAAAGATATTCTTTGATTTTATTTCGATGCATCCTAACTTCAATTAGACAATCCATTATTCATCTAAGCGTCATCGGTTTGTACTTCTCATCTTTTATGCATTATCAAACGATTTCATTATTCTTTGGTTCAGTTTGTTGCATAACATTAAGAAATGTTTGTTTTTGTTGTACTTACTTGGCAACAATGTTATAAAGTCGCGCTGTAGCATGGGCTTGAGATACGCATTGATCTGTCCATGTTGATAGTGGCACATGCGCGTCAGCAGCTGCTCAACAAAGTCAACCTGCCCTGATTCGCTCCACTGTGTAAAGTACTGAAAGCAGACTTCCCGCTCCGACTGATATGTGGGCGATGAATCTTTCTTGCGCACCGGATCGTACAGCATTGTGGTTGTGAACTGTAAGAAAGAATTTCAATTAACCAACAATGCGAAATGTGAATTATGAAACTTTACTTTTACACATCAAAACAGTACTAAATTACTATGTAATATACATATGTGCTCTACTCCCTCCTTATCTTTCTCTTTCTGTTACAATATTTATTTTGCTGCCTTTGTTTGTTTGTAGGTCTGACAATGTCAGAGGGCACCTCGTAAAAGTGCTCGAAAGTAGGTAGCTCAGCTCTAGGTTTTAAAATGAATAATGGCAGGTTATGTGCCAAGCAAAGATTGTGCAACTCCCAGACGAGCTGGCGACGAGACCAGCAAATAAACTTGAGCAATTAGTTGAGCTTGAAGTTTGCCTCTCTTTTTCTTTTTATTTGTATTTTCTGCTTTTTCGTTTCTACTTTTATTAGGATAAGCGGAGCTTAATGCTTAGCGGATAAGCGAACCTTTGAGCTTAATGCGTGATACAAACCGAGATCAATTCAGAAGCTCACATAGATTATGTTAAGGTCATTAGTTTATGATCTTGGTACCATGACGAATGAACGAAAAAGGTTTTAATACACGTGGTGAGCAAAATAATATAATAATCAATATAATATTCCTATGAATAATCTTTGTAATATACAAAAATATATTAAAGTAATAAGTTTCGCAATTTATTATAATAAAGGAAACATCTTTAACATGATGACTTAAAAGACAACAAAGATTAACATAAAATAAACAATCATTTGGAATATAGAATTATTTATCTCATCGCTCGCTAAATACGTTTTTGAGTACCCTGGATTATTTCGTAAATTTAGTTGAAAGATTTCTTTTGAACAATAAACGAAAAGAGACGGCCTAATTGTGAGTCATTCTTTATAATTAAGTTAACTGCAACGCCAACAATTTATATATACATAAATACACAACGACTATCTGTATATGCGCGATTAGTAAGTTTATACATATATATATATATATATATATATATGTGTGTATACATCTAGTTGCTGTGCTGTGCTCTCTATATGTATTAATACCTTGACTACTTTTAAACCTTGTTTATACATATACTATAGTGTATGTATCAGTTAGTTAATGCTATGCTACAATAGTGTGCGTGTACACGTTTTTCAGCGCTTTATTTAATTGCAATATCATAGTTGTTAGCGCCATTTGTTTGCCTTTGCATTAAACATTAAAGTTGAAATCGTTTGCCAAGATTTAGTTAATGACTTTCCGAGTCTATTGCTGGCCTCCAACCAACTAATATTGGTCACTTCATGGTGCAAATAATACATCGGTTTTGCAATCTAACTTTGACAAGTGCCTCCTAGGTCAGTTACTAGAAATTACTTAAGGAACTTCTATGCCAATTGACATGTATCATTAATTGTGCTCGTTATATATAAAGACCCTTTAGTTGGGATTATACAGGTCTAAATTATAATACAAGGGACCGCAAAAAATTAAAAATTAACCGGTTTTGTAGCCTTGTACAATTTAGTAACAAATATGCGGCGGCCTGTATTTAAGACCTATTTACTGTCGAGACTCTGAGACTGCCAAATCTTAATGATAAGCAAAGAAAAAAATTATACAAAATAATAATAATAATAATATTTCCCTCGACATTATTTCACCTTGATGTCAGCTCAGCTTTTGCAACGCAACCACAACAAAGATGACTCAAATGAAACTTAATTGCTGACGGAGTGCGTACAACGTTTTGCCAAAAAAAAAAAAATAATAAAACATCAACTTTTGACTCAGAAAATCAAGTAAATAATGGAGAAGCATTTAATGGAATTGAACTGGCAATGCCCAATGGGGTGGGGTGGGGAGAGGGTAACTGACCTTCACTCTATCCACGCCTCCGCCATCTACTTTCCCTTCTCCATTCACCCTCAGTGTCAGCCTCTCATACTTACGCACAATAAACCAAATTATCTATGTAAGCAACAATTTGAGCGAACAGATTGAAATAAATACGCGTATTTATACAACACTGTAGCGAACATAAACAAAAACTTGAAAGTAATGAAGGCCAATTATTAACTGCTAATCATAAATATACTCAAATACACCATTAAATAAATAAAAACAAATTTGATTTGATTAAGGTGCCGATAGAATATGAAATGTGTGTAGGACAACAACAAGAAAAAGCGTCAAAGAAAAGCTAACGAATTTTTAATAGAGTGCACGAGTGCAAAATTTATAACATATGTACATACATATGTATGTTTCAATGTATGTATGTACATATGTATGTGTAGATATGCATACGAAAATAAAACACACATAAATAAATATATGTATGTTTGCAAATGTATGTGTGACACCTTGAGCATTTATGTATGTACGTTGTTGCTCACACTCTTATATACGTACACACAGGCATACACTGCAAAATACATACTTATATGTATAAGAAACTCAACTCATTAATTACACCTGAAGAAAAAAATAATGATGAACTTACTGCTTGTGCATTGGAGTTAGTCTCGTCCATTATTTTGTCAGTCTCCATTTTCATCATTGTGTTGTTTCTGTTGCTGCTGTTGTTGTGTTTTGTTGAATTTATATTTGCTGCTTGGCTGGTTGCTTGCTGCTGCTATTTATTGAGAGTACACTACCACCACACACACACAAATTTATTGTTTCGCAATAGCTTAAGTTAGCAATACGTTTATTATTATTAATATGAACTTAGCACATGTACGTTTTCATTAATTGGTAATTAGGCATTATTAAACTATTATAACTTGCAAGAAAATTATATAGAAATTTCGGTTTGAGGTTGTCCATCTACTACAACTCTCTTCTCAGGGTGGTGACTTTAGCGCTTTCTCGTTTTTACCCACTCACAATTTTCATTGCTTTCTCGTTCGCGCTTTATATTTATTCACCACGCCGCGCGTTACTGCCTCCAACAAATATGTGTTATTCTTTTTGACAAGTCATTCTTTAAAAGTTTTTATTTGACTTTCTTCGCATTTCTTTATTATTGACTTTTTATTTCATTCGCGCAATAGAAGGATTGCAATTACACCGTGCAATTGCCCGCAAAAGCACGCGTGTTTGTTTGTGTTACACTATTACGATTAATTTAAATTATATTTTCGGATTTTTTCTCTCCACCATAAGCGACGGCACGTATATGTTGTCAGTGTATGTGAGTATAGAGGTGGAAAACATCGAGGGCAAAATCGATTAATCGATATCTCAAAAATTTGTAAAACATCGATTTTTTCTTGACAAGCATTGATGTTTATGGAAAGCAAATAAAATATTATAAATGCATTTCATTTTTATAAAAGTTACTCATTTAAAAACAAAAGTTTCCTTTAAGCAATTGGTCGATACGAAATTTGTCCAAATGCCGCAAACATCTTTTCTGAACCTAGAGATAGCTATGGCCATCGTTGCACTCCCCATATATCGATACTGAAATTTCTTTTAATCGATTTTTCTATTATTTTTATTATTACTGATTCCCGTTTCTTTTATGGATTTAACAATTTTATTTACATTTTTATTATTTATTTTATTAGCTTAAGAGTACACGAGTGTTGCTGCAAAATAAAACCTGTTGGATGTAGAATGGGCACTCTGATTTTGGTTGCTCAACTGAACTAGTTCACACTCGATCAGTTGTTTTGGATTCTGTTATTTAATTTTTGATATTGATAAACTGTTTTAGGCAGAGGGGGCACGTCTCCAGATAACCTTCGAGCCCAATAAACTCGACGTTGACGCAAGTAAGTGTCTATTAACATCGTTCTAATAAAAATCGAAACATTCGCTCACATTCGTTTGACCGCAGTGGTCTTTATTTTGTAAGCCAACGAATAGTCGGTTAAATTCTGTCATATTAATATATTGTTAAAGCAGTTTTAAATAAACATAAATGTAAATCTTTTCAGTGGTGCGACTTTTCAACACTTTACGCATGGCTTGCCAGCGCAACCAGGATACAGCCAACTTCGTCTTCAATGGCAAGAAGATTGTGGGAGTAGCACTCAACTACATGTAATTGATATTCTTGAGATTCATATTGAGATTGAGGATTGTTTTCGTTAAACCACTTGTATGCCATACGCAGGTGCGCTGTCAAGGCCAGGAAAGTGGCTGTGCCCACAGTGCCCCTCGTCTTCCTGAAGCCCACAAGTTCCTATATTCGCGAAGGATCTCCCATTGTCGTAAGTTTCACTCGGCTTCCAATTGTATGGATATATCTAACTAATTCTCTATTTAGCTGCCCAAAGTGTTCAACAAGGTAGCCTACGAAGTAGAGCTGGGCGTTGTCATCGGTTCACGCTGCAAAAATGTGTCCAAAGAGCGTGCTATGGAGTATGTGGGTGGCTATTGCCTGGCCCTGGACCTCACTGCCCAATGCAATCTGACGGCAGCACGTGCCACTGGCGGCCCCTGGACATTGGGCAAGGGATTCGATACATCAACGCCCGTATCCTCTTTTATACCCTTCGATGCTGTGCAAGATCCACATGCTCTGCCATTGTGGCTGAAAGTTAACGGAGAGTTGAAACAAAGCGGTTGCACAGCCGACTTGATCTTCAAAGTGCCAGACATTATCTCTTATGTATCCAAGCATATGACTCTGGAAGAAAATGACTTGATACTAACGGGCACACCACATGGATCTGAAGCTTTTAAAGCGGGCGATGTAATCGAGTGCGGCTTAGCCGATCTGGCTACCATGCAGTTCAAGGTGTGTGACGAATAAATTGTCGGCCATATGACTTCAAATTAATTTTTTTTGTGATTTTAAAACTACTATTAAATGGACACTTAAATTGCTGTTCTCTGATATGTGAGATATTTATTTGTGGCTCATTTATTTTCGTGCATCACAAGCCACCAAAAATTTCTGCATCGCCACACAGTTATCTGTGTTCTTCCACTTGGAAGCTGGGCAATTAATATAGACTTGTTCCATGGTGCAGGCTAGCAAAGTAGCCGGATAATAGTCACACTGATCCTTCGTATGCAGCCATTCGAATTGTTTGGCACGATTTTGAGCTTTGAAATGGAGGGTTATAATTTCAACCTTAATAATATACATATATTAACTTAAAGATCTTACCCGAGTCAAGACATGTATTGAGGCTCTTGATCATGAGCTGAGCCAAGGCGGGATCATTTCGATAGCGTTGCTGTAGGCTACTTTGAACAACCGGCAGATTAATCGATCCATTAGCCAACAAATAACCATTCTGCTTAAACACACACTCTGCAATGCACTAAAGAACCAAGCAATAATAATTTATTATTATTTTTTGGGACGTCTTCACTAACTTACTGCATGTAGGGCGACTTTGTCTGTTTTTAAATTACGAGTGTCTCCATTGTTAGTTGTGGTTTTATTCTGACTTAGCAAGGACTTGCGACAGAAATTGCTGATTTTATCATCTTTCTGTATGTTGCAGCAGGAACTTATCTGTGTTCGAGGCAATGATTACTGTAATTATCTTTTATACATGCAAAAGAGTAAATATACTTACAAATTTGGGTTGTTTTGCTTTGTCGCAGCTTGTCGTATTATCAAAGGATTTTCCCTTAGCGCACAAAACTGGTTGCACAATAAGCCATAAGAATAGAATATATTTTAAACACATGTTGCTGGCTACAGTGTTCAAACCGAAATGCGTGGATTTTTACCTATTTTATATATTATATTTACATATTATAAATAATTACCAAATTTTGAATCTGCAAAATGGCGTTTAACGATCGGAACCATTTTCTGCTCCTCTGACAGTTAATAGAGCCACTCCTCAGATGTTAATACGTTCTGTTAATAGTTGTCGCTGTTAATACTCTGTATTAATAACAGCTGCTCAGTTGCTGTTAAAATGCGTTTGTAAACAAAACGTAAACAAATGGCAATGGAATCGGACGGCTTAAATAAAGGACATCCAATTTTTCGCAATAACCCATCGTACAGAGAATTTAACAAAACATTCGAGGATGCTGACGATACACTCTTTTCATTTCTTAACGAAGTGGACGCGGAGACATTAAAAGAAGAGCAACAGCAACCTGCGCAAGTTTTCATTTCATACAACCGCAGTTTTGCCCAAAGAGATCCTCGCACCCAGCAGGTTGTGGCCCAGCCTGTATACGATCATAGTACGCAGAAGCTGCCATATTCATTCCCCAATCCTCAGGAACGACATTCTTCGCTAAGCTGTGCCCAGCAAGCCGCCTGTCTCCGAGTTCTTCTCGCCTGGCAACGAAACCTCGAAGTGGACAAGGCGGATTCTGTGGTTTGGCATGCCACGCACAACAAACGCAGTTCCGAGGAACAGTTGGTGCAGCAGCGCATCTTCGAATACGCCAACACACAAAAGGAACGCATCTATGAGCCCATGAAGCAGCTGGTGCTGTGCTACAGCAAATGGTTTGCGGATTATGTGCAGCAACTGATGCCATCGATTCCCACGGCTAGCTATTCAACACATACTGGATTGCCGCAGCTACCACAGTGCAAAGCTTTAAACGTGGATGTGGCTAACATGGAGAACATTGAGCTGCTGTGTCGTGTGGGTCAAGTGCGTCTCTGGCCAGAGATTGAGATCAAGCAGTCTGAGCTCAGCTCATTGCGTGTGCGTCTTGAGCGTTATGCGTGTACAGCCTTTGAAACTAAGACTTCGACACAGCGCCTCGTTGCTGAGCTGGATCAACGCATCGCCGAGGCGAATGAGGATGTGTTTGTGCTGCCTCTCGATGCCATCTTGATGCTACTGATACCCGGCGCCTACGTTGACCTGCCCACTGAGATGCTGGTGAGCATACGCGAGATTCCCGACAGCGACTTCAAGTCCTTTGAGTTCCAGCAACCCTTTGCCGCTCGTCACTGTGGCTGGCACACAAATAGTCGCTTGTTGAGCCAAGCTTATGCTGTATTTGCACCAACGCAGTGGCTGCAGTTCAATGCTGATGCCAGCGTATCAATGATTGATGAGCAACTTCACCAGGATGAAGCTGATAATGATGAGCTGCCGTCGCAGCCAGATTATAAGCTGCAACCCATCGAAGAGACTGTTCCACAGCATATTAAACAAACCAAATCGAATTGCGCTTTGATCAGCTGGCGTCTGCGCAACGCTGAAGCGGAGCAATCCCTGCAAATCTACAGCAGTCTCTCGTTGGCCGCAGTTCGAGATCCATGGGGTAAACATCCGCTGGGTTGTCACCTGTTCAAATTAGAGAATAAACCCGAGTGTGGCTGCGAAGTCTTGACCAAATATGAGCTGCTCTCAGCCTGGTTGCAGTTGAAGCTGCTCCAAACCGAAGTGGGACACTGCACACGCATTTCTTTGCGAGATTTTATACCGTTGCTGGAGCAACCATTACAATTAGCTGCAGTCGAGCAACAGCTGCGAGATCTATACAACATCAGCATGCCACAACAGCTGTGCCAGTTACACGAATTCCTCAAACTACTCAGAGGCGTTGCGCCTGGCGAGTATTTGCTACGCTATACAGCCAAGTACAAGGATAAGTTTCTGTTGTGTCAACCGCTGATGACGCCAACAGCACAAAGTTTTAAATTGGATGATTTGATTACTGGAACAACGCCCAGCAACATAGACTTTCTCACCGATAGCAATTGCTATCTGCCCATTGCGCCGACTTTGTGCAGTCGCCTGCATGAGGAACAACAGTTGCTGCCTTGCGCTTTCCCAGCCAAAGCGAAGGGCGTGCAACGCGTCAAGAAGAAGTTAAAGGAGGAACAGAAACCCAAACTGGTCCAGCGCATTAGCTCAAGTTTAACCAAGAAGCCAGCACCAAAAAAGCGCAAGCGACGTTCGCAACGACAGCGAAAACGTGACGAGGTCAAAGCCAAGGAAAATGAGGACAAAGAACTAGAGAAATTTATGTGTCTATAAGTACAATAAAATTAAAGTTAGTTAAATGATTATAAAGACTTATATGTAATTTCCTCATTTATTGCCTCTTTCACTACGAACCAATACTCAAAGCTGCCATGTCCACCTCTGTAACCAGCTCATCCTCGTTTACTTTTAAAGGCGCACATCGTGTCCAGAATGCCGTGTCCTTAGCCTCTGGCAACTTGTCGCTGGGAAACGTATGCAGCGACAGATCGTTGAACACATTATGCTGCTCGTAGTCATCCTCTAGAGCAATCTCAGAGCAGTGCTCTGAAATGCGATGGATATGGTCATCATCAGTGATCTTTGTACGGTTCAGTGTCAGCATCTCGAAGCTGTTACAGATAAGCAAAACATTAGGCAAGCTCTCGCGTCGCCAGTTGCACCAAAGTAGGTTGTGCATTAAGGCATGTGGACAGTGGGGTAGATAATAAAGCGTGGGCACATCGGCTTCATGTCGACCCGCACAATCTTCAGACATGACGGTGCCATTAAGACGTTGCAGCAGCTCCTTTTCGCTGTCGCGGAATACGGGATCGTAGTAGAGCGTTTCTTTAATGTCGTGTTGTCGCTGGACGCTCACAATAAACGCCGTTTGATGTAGTGCCTGGTGAGTGCGAGTGAAAGGTCCCAATCCCAGGCACACGATACGTTCCAACGGTCGCTTGAGGGAGTCTAGCTGCTGCTGTAGTGTTTCCATAGCCACAATAAAGTAATCGCTTTGGCTCATTTCGTCACAGATGCGCTCCAGGCGTCTACAAATTCAGAATTCAAGCCTCCAATTATCATCAATAATAAAACTTAGTTTCCTTGCACCTACGTTTGAAAGTTGTCCACATTAACATCAGGACAATCGTTAAGGTAATCGCTTTCGGACTTGTGACGGTTTCGCCGACTTAGGCATTTACGTGCCATCCATTTTTTACGTGTAACCACTTGAAATTCGTCGGCCGCGCCAGACATGTCATACAAAATCGTTTGTAAATAAACTTTTTTGTTGATGCGTATTTATTATTTTGCTATCGCTTTAATTCGTTAGAGATGGGTTCACTATCGATGCAGCGATGTTTTTAAAATCCATTTTATAATATTCTTTGGGAGCGCAATAATAAAGTATTAATGCAATTTTTATTTATTACGGAATAAGTTATATGTTTAAGTTAACTTAAAGATTGTATCTAAAAACTAAAAAAAAGCTTTTTGCCGTGCATTTGATAATCTCACTTTCATTCGTATTATCGATATTTCACAGCTGAGCATCGAGTACATTTGCACAAGTGGTTGAAACAGCTGATGCTGCGCTTCTTCGTTATTTGCTGTTTGTATTATTGTTGAGTATGAACGATCCGAACAAATCAATCAGCGTCAATTTATCCTCGCTGCTCAGTTTAAAAGCTGAATTACAGCGCAAACAGCATGAAGTCAAATTGGCTAAAGCTGCTAAAACGCCAGCTAACGAATTTCGTCCCAACAAAGCGCCCAACGAGCGAGAAAAATCCAAATCCAGCAGCAGCGGTCGCGACAAAAAGCAAAACTACACAGAAATCAGTCGCAGCGATGAAGTGAAGGTTTATGAAGCGGAGGACTATGCACAGTTAGAAAAATCACGGCGTGTGTTGGAGGCTAAGAGTAAGTTCTATGATCGCATGAGTCGCAGCGGCGGCAGCCTCAACTCCGATGACAATTGTCTGGTAATGTTCAATCGGAAGCGGCAGGAACAGCAAGATGAACCAGAGCCCCCCTCAGAACCACGAGCAACAACGCCACGGGAGCGACGGGCTAGCAGCAGCGACAGTGATAGCTCTGATGAATCTGTGGCGGGCAACGATGAGGACGAAGTGGAGTATGTGGATTGTTTGGGACGCACAAGAAAATGCCTTCGCAAGGAGCTGGCGGAGGCAAAGCGACGCGACAAGCAGCTTGCAGACAGCATGCCAGAGCGGTTGGATCAAACCAAAGCCAATTGGATGATTGATGTTAAAGGCAATCGAGGCAGCAATCACAATAGCGACATCGGCAGCAATGCCAGCGATGATGATGAGCCCAGCTATGGACCACGACCCACCGAAAGTGTGTTCAGCGATGCGCTGTCCACGATGACCAAGCATGACGAGCAGCGCATGAACTGGGAACGCAAGGAACTCGAGAATGTGGACAAACCAGATGTGCATTATCAGGACGTGTTCTTCGATGAGGCACGCACTCATGGTGTGGGCTACTATGCCTTCTCCACCGATGAAGCGGAGCGAAAGCAGCAGCAACGCGAGCTGGAGCAAGCGCGGAAGGCAACACAATCGGAGCAGAAGCGTCGAGATGATTTGCGTGCTCAACGTGATAAAATCGTAGCGGATCGCGTATTTGCTGCGAAAAATAGAATAAGAGCACGCAATGGACTGCCGCCTATTAGCAAGGAGGACTACGAGCGTGAGGAGCAACTGAAGAAGGATGAAGCGGCAGCCGAGGCAGCGGAAAGGGAACGGGAGCAAAAGCAAAAGGCAGATAAAGTGTCGGCAGAAAAGGCGGCCGAAGAAGCGGAACGCGAAGAGCTGCGCAAAGAGCACATACGCGACTGGGATAGAGACAAGAGTGGTGTGGCTAAGAAGCAGCAGGAACAAGAGCAGCCACCCGAGGAATGGCATTACAAAGCAGAGCGTTTGCCCATGTCGCAGGAGCAATGGAACGAACAGCAGCGCGCTGTGCGTGCTCCAGAGTTTGCACCCATGCCAGAGGCTCCGCTGAAGCGCACCAACTTTAACAGCATGCCACCGCCATCCGCGTTTTTGGGTGAGCAACGAGAGTTCAATAACTTTCACACGACGAAGCGCGAAAAGCAATTCCAGCGTCGCAACTACACGCCAGATGTGGCTGATGAGCTGGATGAAGAGCCTTCATCGAGTTCTCGAAGTCAAGGAGCTGCGATACCGCCACCTGATTGCCTAGATTCAAGTGCACCTTCGCTGCCGAAGCGTCCGAAAACTCAGGAGGAACTGGAACGCTCCATTACAGCGGGACTGAAGTTTCTAAGGGATAACTGTGACAAAGGCGTCCTGGGCAACAAGGGAACTTGGACAGCTAAAGCGGACTATTAGGCTTATGCAGAAGATGAGGAATTGATCATTCGTATGTCATTTATTGCTTCATGTGTAAAAACAATAGTTTTTAGAAAAAACTCGACAAGTGTGGAACTATTGTCTGCATTTAAATATATCTATGTTATGTACCTAGATTAATTCAATACAATTCACATTTTAAAAGTTTTAAGTTGGCTGCTAAAGAAACATGAACTAAAACGGGAAACAGTTTACATATCGTGTGTAATTAGTGTTCTTCTAGTGTTCACATTTGTTTGTCTATGCTAACCTAAAACTTCTCGTCTCATCGAACTATATTAAATTATACATACAATTGAAAATACTTCCTACAAATTGAGAATAACTAAAAGTATTATTAGGTATTAATATCGTGTGTTGTGTGTGAGAGATTCGGGAGCAGAAGCAAATCTAAGCATCGGGTGTTTGTTTTTAAAGTATTTTGTGCTATAGCCGTTTAGAGCATATCTCTGTCAACCATATCAACGACAATTTCGGACATCTTTTGTCTACACAGATCGTTGGGCGGAAAATTTAAAGTGGGCGCTCCTTCATCCTGATCGAGGTCATCATTTCGATTCAAATACATGTCGGGAGCATCCTCCGAAGAACATGTGCTAATGGGTATAATATCCATTGCCAGACCCAGAGCAAACCGTCCATAGGCTTTCAGTTCCTGGGCAAATCTATAAAATAAATTGCTTAGTACATTTTATTTTCAATCTTTTGTTGATAAACTCACAGATCCTGAAACTTTTCTAGCGTATTGCAATGCTCAGGTAATTCAGTGCACAGTATTTCCAGCCATCTGAACAATTCCTCCGTGTAGATTTTGAGCATCGTCTCCAGCTGAGCGTCACGCATTTCCTTAGTGGTGCAACAATACAACAGATTGGCAATGTCCAAGGCAATGGAACTGTAACGCACCAGTTGAAAGTCCAGCAACGCTACCTCGAGCACCTGTTGTCGATCCTCTGGATCGTAGCGATATAAGAAATTATTCACCCAACAATCGCCATGGCAAATAGCTGATAAAGGCGATTCGGCGCTGGCCAATTCGACCATTTGGCCAAAGAACGAGGAGCTCTCCGCAAAATCACACAATGCATGGATATATTTTGAATCCGCAGGCAGCACATCCGAAACCATTTTAATGGCATTCTTTGTGAGACGCTCATAATAGTTGCGATACCAACTGGTATTTGCCGTGCAGAAAATGCCCTCACTAATCAGACTACACATCTTGTTAAACTCCAGCGGATGCTCGAATTTATATGCTAAGCTCAGCGCATGCAACTGAGCCACTTGTAGCAGCACCGTCTGCGTCTCCTCGATGCTAAGGCCCTTGAGGCGATCCGACATTTCAAATCCACGCACACGCAGATCCTCTGGAAAATATAAATTATTAGTAAATTGAGAATATGATGGAGATTATATGGTTACCCATAATAAGCAGATCATGTCGTGCTGTATAGCACTTGGGTAAGGCATTGAACAGAGGCGCTTCTACACCTGTTTTGGTGGCTTGAAATTTAAGTAGCTCCGGCATAATAGAGGTATAGAACTCCACTTCATTGCTGCAAAATAGTTTCAATTGTAAACATTAATAACAATAATATAAAATGAGTAGCAAATGAATTAAATATTTTTTTTCTTATAAATTTCATTAAGTTAGAAGCTTATAAATTAGGCGACTAATTGGAATTATAATCCTCCAAAGAGACAGTTGCAGTGATCTAAAAGAAAATTTTATAAATCAACTTGCCGAAATAGCCTATCGCTCTTGTAGGCCTCACGTTGGACAACACTCTCTGGCAGCACCTTGCAGATGACGTTCTGCTCCCATTTGTGTTCGCCGCCATCCAAACTGTGGCGCTGCCCATTCAACTTGATGCGATACAGTGCTGCCGTATAGTTATCACCCCGGTCCGAGCCCTGCGTTAGCTGTTGTTATGTATAGAAGGAGAAGAGAAAGAAGAAAGAAACACGTCACATTCACACATACATAAACATTTGCAAACACCCAAGCAAACACACACTTAATGACGCACCTCGAAAGTTTCGATTTGCACATCCGGCTCGATATGCTTGAATATCTCCTGAAATATATCCAACGTCAGAATTTGGTTATTTTCACTAGCCGCTGTCGTTGTTGTTGTTCCTGCTGCTGCTGTTGTTGCTGCAATCGCAATTGTAGTTGTTGTTGTTGCTGCTGCTGTTTTCGGCGTTTCTGTAATGCCCATTTTTGTTGCCAGCTATTTATAATTTGCACTTTTTCAGTCGAACGACGCAATGAGAGCACCACACCGAGTGTACAGTACAGCGCGCAATTGTTGTTTAAAAATCAATAAATATTATTGTTAACTTTGGTTGCGACACGTTGTCTTGTACTTTCGACAATTTTTTAACGTTTATCATTCATCGATTTTGCGTGAACACATGTTTTGCCCGCTATGCCTGCCTCTTCTTCTTGAATTGCATATCGTCCTTTCCCAAAAATACGTATGACACCGCCAACATACCAAAAAAGAACTTTGGTCCTGTATTTTGCGCAGGTTGGCAGCACAGCGTGAACGTTGAAAAAGCAGTTCAAAAGCTGTGACAACACTGCTTGGGCACTGCTTGCTTTGGCGGCAATTAAAAATTTGAATTCAAAAATGCAATCTTTTTGCAATAGCGAATTTTCTTTATTATTTGTATTTTATGTGTATGCATGAGTGCACGATTAATTGATTAGCTAGAAAAGAATGGAACATTTGATGTTTTTTTTTCACTACTACTATCGAGAAATGCCGCAGCGCTGTTAACATTCGAATTAATATTGTTATTATCATGTTTTTGCTTATGTTTTCATTTTTTTTTTTGGCTTAGAGCGGCGTTTCGAACGCCTTGACTACAAAATATGTATGTGTGTGTGTGTGTGAGTGTAAGAATCACTATAAATTTATTCAGTGCGGATGCTGCTGTTGCTGCTGCTGCTCCAGTGTAATCAGTCCCATGTCCTGTCGCAGCTCCAAGGATATGGGCAACGGCCGTTGCGGCCAAGTGCGTCGTTGCAGCAACAATTGTCCACTTGCCAGCTGGCGATGCAACGCACTAATGCTCGGAAAAATGTGCTGCTCCACAAACTCGGCCACCGTGTGCTCATCGTAGACTTCCCACAGCAGCTGCTGCGACTCCCGCGCCATGCTGCGCA
Source organism: Drosophila niveifrons (assembly GCA_035046325.1). Lineage (NCBI taxonomy): Eukaryota > Metazoa > Arthropoda > Insecta > Diptera > Drosophilidae > Drosophila > Drosophila niveifrons. The sequence continues at coordinate 8,574,596 of JAWNOC010000046.1, read as the reverse complement.
GCTCCTCGATCAGCTGCGGCGTGCGCACTGTCAACTCATGCACACGCAGCGGTGAACTGAAGTTATGCCTAACATTGTAGTCCGATAGCCAGGCGCTGTGTTCACGCGCCTGCTGCAAATAGAGGCTCACTTCGCTCAATTTGTCATAGAGACGCATGGCATACTTGTAGACCAGATGCCCCGGATAGCTGCAGACGGCAAAGAGCTGACTGTGATGGGCATTCGGATGCAGTTCCAGCCATGGGTGGCCAGAGCGTCGGCTGTCCGGCTGGAAGACGCAGCGCAGCACACGCAACAGCTCGTTGTCGCGTGGATTGGTGCTAAAGTAACCCTTGGAGACGGTGGATAGCGATGTCATCAGACTGGGCATGCCCACGGGCAGTAGTTCGCAGAGCACAGCAAAGTGATCGTAACGCTGCCAACCCGTCAGCGCCAAGCCCCGTAATCCCTTGGCAAAGCGTCCGCCCTCCTTGGCAATCACGGCCAGCCAGCGTATGTTGTTCTCCAGGTGCTGCTGCAGCGGCGGCACCAGCAGGCTCTCCCCGAAGGCGCCCTTAAAGGCGGAGGCAGTCCAGGCGCTGGGAAACACTTTGGCATAGGTGTCCCACAGTTGGGGCTGTATAAAGTGATAGATATCGTTGGCATACACCCAGACCATGGGCTCCACATAGCTGCCGATCTGTGAGTTCTGCAGCTCACTCAGCGACATCTCGCGCAGCTGATCGTCCCAGATCACCACGTTCAACTGTGGCCAACGACGTCGCACAAAGTGCGCCAAGCTTATCACATGGGTGAGAAAGATTTCGCTGCGCAGTCGCTGGCGACAAAGCGAACATTCGCCCATGCGCTGCACTTCATCGCATCCGATGTGCAGATGTGTGAACTTGATGGGCAGCTCGGGTGTCGCGGGCGTCGCATTCGTGGAGGGGCGCATGTGCAGCTCAATCACCTGGGTGAGCATTTGCTCCAGCAGCGCCATGCTTTGCGGTCGACTGGGGCAAATCGATTGCGGACTCTCGGGCAGCTCGCGCAGCTGCTCGAATTCCTGCAGCTTCAGTGTGTACTCCAAGTGGCCGAAGGTCTGCACCAGCGGCATGATGCTGAGTCCGTGCTCAACCCAAGCAGTCTCCAAGAAATCCTTAGAAGTTAATGAAGAAAAAATAGATCACAATTACAAGCTTATTTAGTAATAATCAATAAAATATTTATGTTTAGAGAGTATTAGAAATAATAAATGTTGTTTAAAAGGTGTAATCTTTTTATGGATAAGAAAAAGCTTAAATTAAACTACTGATAAATTCTATTTTTAAATTTTAACAAAAACAATCGAAGCTTGTTCTTTATTTATCGATAGAAAGCAGCCAGCTAATCGAGCGTTTGCAGTTAGTACTGCTTGATTACAATTGGCTAAAGTTATCGAAAAGCGAACGCCTGCACAACTCTAACAAAGACCAATCGCAGCAAACATGTTCGATCAATGCAAGCGCTTGTGCTGTGCTTTGAATTCAAACATGTTCGATACAAAATGCTTGTACAAGTTACAGTGAACGAATTTACTTGGAAGCATTATGACTTTCATTTAAGGTATTTGCTTATTTGTATTTTTACTTCACAAAATATAAATATAAATAAATTGTGAACTATTTTTAAATTGTCAGTACTTTGGTGTTGTTTGTTGCTATGTACATATAAATTCGTTAGCAGCCAGCTTCTTACAGTCGATCATTCTTGGCGCTTTCACTTCAAACTTGTTCGATAAAATATGTTTGACAATGTTACAGTGAACGAACTTATTTAAAAGCATAGATCAAGAAACTTTCATTTAAGAGAATTTCTTATTTATATTTCTAATTTATAAAATACATTATATTCTACTAAAATTGTGTAATACTGAAAGTATTGTTGCTACCGAATAAATTAGTTAGCAGGTATCTCACAGTCGAGCATCGTTTTACATTACCTTCAGTTCGCTCTCCTTGTATGCATTGTGTGCCGCAAGTGGCTGCAGTGCACCGCTGTATGGAAACATGTCCTCGTACTCAATTAGCAGCCCCGTGGCGCCCAGAGCACGCAGCACCGGCAGCAGTTGCTTCAGAAAGCTGAGCTTCGGTGGCGCACCCTTCAGATCCAGATGCACCAATCGCTCGGTCGGAGCCCGAGGTCCATCCGGACCAATGCCGGACACAGTGGGCACACCCATGCGCTGGAGCTCGTGTTCGTATTGCGTCTGTCGCTCCGCAGAGCTGAGCATGCGATCATCCTCGGCATTGGCATTCAACTCCTCCATGCCAGCGTTGCGTTGTCGCTGCTGCTGCTCGAGGATTTTCAAACGCTCCTGCTCGAAGAGAAAACTCTCGGCCAGCGGCAGCGGTGCCTTCTTCGCTTGCGTGGGACGCACAAAGCGCACGTTGCCCAACAAACGTTGCTGTGCCGGCGAAGGTGGAGATCGGAGATCGGCGTTATCCTTTTGACGCTCGGCGCGCAAAACACGATTCGCTTGTGCAATCAATTTCTGTATGATGTGAACGTGCTGATAACTCGTCTCACTCGATGGCGCCGACTGTTGTTGTTGTTGTTGCTGTTGCTGTGGTGACTGTGGTGTGAGTGTTGTTTTTGTTGTATCGATGAGTATGGCCCATGTCCAGAGACCAAGCAAAACGAGGCCAGAGGCCAGCAGCAGAAATGAAAGTTTGCGGCGCCAAATAAATATCAGCAAATTTGAGTGCATCTACAAAGAAAAGAAGGGAGAGAGTGTAAGAGGGGGAGGTGAATCTATGTGTGTGGGGCAACAACAAAAGAGGCTCTTTGCTTTTTATAAATATTTGAGGAACCAACAAGTAGCCCCCGGAGTTGTGCTATAACATTTTGCCAAAGCTACGTTACATTACTCATACGCCACGTTGCGGGCAGCTGTTGGTGGCTCATTGAGGTTAAGAGTCTGGCTGGCTGTCGAGTCGAGTCGAGGTTCTTCTGCCACTATGTCTTGCTGTGGGTTTGTTTTGTGTATGTTACACACACAAGCACACACAGCACACACATACAGAGATGTGCTTGAGCATGTGTTTGAGTGTTTGCTTAAGCTTTCAATGCATTCGTTTAAATAGGCGCAACTGCCTGCTCATTTAAATGAAACGAATACGTATACGCATAGTCTAACATGCGAGTTATGTATAACTGCAACTTGAGCATGACCCCAACCCAAACACACCCACACACACACACACACCCACACACACACACATATTTAGCAAGCAAAGTCGAAGTCAAGCAGAAGAGAGCACAGCACGTCTTTGACAGCCGACAAATGTAAGTGTTCAAGTGGAAATGGAACAATATGCAGCTGTCTAGCGGAAATTGAATTGAGTTTTCCACCAGCAGCGGCACGAAACTTTTGCACCCCCGCATCAGCTGTCGAGTCCGTGCTCATGCAATTCCATCGCAAAACTCTTTGTGGCCACTAGACAGACAGTTCGATGGCTGCTCCCAAGTATTTGAAGAGTATCATCAATGTGAACACTGTTTGGATTTCATTGTCTCAATGCTCTCTCTCAGTCTCTCTCGCTTGGCCATCAAGTGGTCACGGCAAGTTAACTTTTATTTAAGCCGCTTACAAGTCAAATCTATAATTGAATTGTGTGTGCTCCAATAAATGATACTTGACTTTTATGCAACATGTAAACGTGCAACGCGTTTACAACAGTTTTACAATCCACTTTCGCAATCGAAATGAGCTTAAACTTGTATAATAATTATACTTGTATGTTGCGCAATTTTATTAAGTGCGTTGTTGAATGAAAATTGCTGAGTAGGATGAATTTTACAAAGGAATGTATTTCAAATTACAATAAAAGAATATAGGAGCATATTGTCTTTGCTACTTAACGAAAACGAAAAGTGAGGAATAAAATACAATTTCTATATATAAAAGAATTTATAGAAACCTTATTGGTAAATAGTATACAAATACCATATTTGTTAATGCTTTCTTAAGTAATATGTTAGTTGCTCGGTCAAAATATTATTGCTGAATTGATGAATTAAAAAAATCAAGAATATTCGTTTTGAAAATTGTATTCCTCTTCCACATTAAAAACAAAATGTCAAATTCGATATATTAATACGATTTTTGGTCTTAGCATTTAACAATTTTTTCCTCTTATTAATAAGAAGTTGGGTATTATATCAAATGTTCTTCAAAATCAAGATGTGTTTTCTAAGATTAAGATTTTCATGTTCTTGACGCATTTTTTAGACCAAAATTTTAAGTACTAAGAGCAAAATCTTGTACTTTTTTCAGTGTAAAAGCACTTGCTAATATACTAACATAGTAGTTCAACTGCAACTTTATTTTATTTTCTACAATCATTTCTTTCTCTACATAATTGTGTATATTTATTTTATTTAAATGTACCACTTTCTGTTATTGATATAACAACTTTATCTAGTTTATTTTATCAAATAGAGGGCAAAATTATGTTACATATTAGTTGGCACCTTTCAAGTATTCTTGGTTTTATGTTATGCCAATACTCTACAAAATTGCCAACTCACATGCCATCTGCTTACATTTTCCATGTGAGCAGTTAAACGTATTAAAATGCAACGAATATTGCAACCGAAAAAAAAGCGATGGCTGCCACATTTCCATAATCGAAATAACATTCGACGTCAGTTGAAATGCAACTCAAAGTGGCATTCAACTGGTTGAGTTGAGCATTACTTGAATGCATTTTAGCTGGCCATCATGAGAACGATCATGAGCGCCACTCAATGTGCCCCAAGTATGTTAAGTATGTGCCCCATGTGCCTCAATCTAAATGGCTGACAATTCGGGGGATAACAAGCTGAAATGTTGCCAGCAAGCGACCAAACGAACGAACGAATTTCACATTGGTTGACCCAGTTGGCTGTCACTTCAATGCCACATGCAACTGTGTGGCAAGTCTGCCCTTCTATCTGTTTTTCTCTCTCTGTGTGTGTGTGGCAGCATCGTGTGACTTATCGTTGGCTTGTGCCGAACAATTTGATTCTAGCCAAAAACAAAAAAAACAAAAAAATAAAAACGAAAAACATGGCTAAGCCTTTCTAGCTCAAACTCAAGCCACTTTCACCAAAGCCAAGCACTTATTTTTGCCAAAAATCTGCTATCGAGTTGCCCCGAACTCTTTTGTGTTAAACCCTTCCCCCAACTCTGTCTATGTAAATTTCGCTGGACAAACAAAACACAGCACAAATAACAAAGACAAAGAGTCGGGGTGGGTGTCAACCTAATGTGGTTTCTAGTCGGAGCTTTCGACTTGGGCGTCACTCGGTCTGATGTCGATGCTCTGACATTTAAGGCTTTCACTTGAATGTGGACTGGACTGTGTTGTGTGGAGTCTGATGGACACCAGACGCTGTGGTTCCAGCAGAGCGTGCTAATTGCACACGCAGTGCAGTGCAGCAACGATTTGCAGAGCAGTTAATAAAATGAAATTTAATTGCTTCGCCAGCCGCAGGGGCAATTTGCAGAGATGGCGACTCGTTGTTGCAATTTATGCAGCCCAAAAATTCAAAGCAATGAAGAGCTCTCTCTTTCGCTCTCTCTTTCTGTCTGTGCTGCTGTCACGCCCCCTCCAGCTGGTAAACGCCCACGTCGAACAACACAATTTGGCAGCTTGCCAAAGGCAAGGGCAACCAGTAACCAAAAAAAGAGACACAGAGAGTGAAAAAAGAAAAACGGGCCATGCAAACGAACTGAACGAACATGAAATACCCCAACCATTATTAATTCAAAACTGACTCGCGGGAGCAGTCCAACAAGTCCAACGATATCAATAGACTCCCAACGATTGCATCGCGTATTATTATTGTCTTGTAAAAGCAATATTTTTCGCAGTTTTTATGCCATTTGTTTTCTTCGCATTCGACTTGTTTACTTCAAAGTTCAACGAGTTTATCGCTGTCGAGCACACTCGACTGCATAATTTATACGCGTTTTTGATTGTTGTTGACTCTGCGCTTTGTTAATGCAACTTTTTGATTTATTTTATTTATTTGTAAGTTCTATTTATAGTCTTTTATTGACTCTATGTTTAATTTAACGTATATTTGATTTAGTTTGGAAGTTATTGACTGTATTTTAGATTTCATTATTTAAATCTATAAATATATATTTGTGTATGACATCTATAAAAATGCAGTTTAAAAGATGCAATTGAGTTGAAATCAATTCGACTTAAAGCTGCTATAAAATATCTCGATTTTTGAGTTGCACAACATTAAACGCTTTTTATAAATGAAAACAGTTGTGGAGGCTAGTCGATAGACCCTACAGGTATCGGTTGTCATTAGCAAGTCGATAGTCACGAAGCTATCGATATCATCAGCCGTCAGTAGTAGAAGTTGTGAAGCAGTCGTGAGAAATAGCAGCAGCAGAGGTCAGTATTTTTTATGTTTAATCAAACTGTGCTATTACACATACTATCAAATATCACATATATACAATAACCAAAATATTGCAACCCACATTACATAAACATTAATTTCCTCCGCCTGTTTTCCATGTTTAAGCTAACTCGATTTAAATTAATTTAATTAACTTTATTTTTACCATATTTTATATATTTTGTAACTATCAGTTACGTTAGTTAATGTTATACAATTAGTTCAATAAATAGTCCAACTATAAAAACCCAATTTTTTCATATTCCCGTTCAAAAATTATAATTGTTCTCTTTCAAGTTTTTTTAGCTGTAAATTTGCGTGTTTTTGACGTTTTACACAATTCTGTTTGTAGCATTTCTTATAGCTTTAAAAAAAATACCATACAAAATATTATAGTTTTTTTTGTGTATAATATTTATTTCAGATTTATTATTGCAGCTGAGCTTTTAATTAAATTGTTTCTGTTGAATTTATGCTGTTCGACATAAAAATGAAAAATAAACTCAACCAACAAACACAAGTTAGGCATGCCCAAAAGTCATCCATCAGGTGCAGGTAGGCGGAAAAAAAACCTGAAACATTTTCCAAAATCCTTAAAGCCGCTTTGCTTGTTACTGTTGCTGTTATGCTTGTTGTTGCTGTTGGTGTTGTTGTTGTTGTTGTTGTTGCTGTTGCTGTGGCTGTTGCTGTCCGATTCAAAATGCACTCTAGCTTGCTATTTATGATTTTTGTTGCTGTTGTTGGCTGCCGTCGTACGTTCGGTTATTGCATGCCCTGAATTCTGCTTTAAAGTACTTGCTACAACAATTTGGTGTGGCGCCCAACGTGGGTTGCCTGGACTGAACTCTGTTAGGCAGAGTTAAAGCCCAAGCCAAAATGCTAGTGGAGTGCATGAGCATGGAAAATATTTACGCCAAGTGCCTTCGACTGGCTTGAAACTCTTTCCTTTATCGCACTTTTACTTAGCCCCTTTTGCGCTTGAGACTCATAATCGCCAATTAGGCAATTTAACGGCTTATTAACGTCCATTAGCAAGCGCAGTTTTTCGTTCTTATAGTCGAAAAGTTTTCTTTATGCAACTCTCAACTACAAGAGCTTAAATATTTTTGCATGAAAAACCCAAGAGAGAGAGAGAAAATGCAAAAAGGAAATGCAAGTGTTGTGTCGAGTGGCTTGAGCAGGATTTAAATCAATAAGAGAAAGAGCTCATGCTCAATAGCTAATAAATCCTTAAATGTGGCAAAGGAGTCGGAGTGGAAGCAGCAACGTGTGTGCAAAGTAGCATTTGAAATATTGAATTGAATTGAATGGAGATGCAGATGGAAAGACATATCTTATGCAAATCCATGTAATTCACTCGGCTTTAAGGTTGCAAATTTAATGCCATAAATCAAATTTTCTGCTATCAACTATTGCCCCACTTTGCGCAAATATTCAAAACAAAAATGCATTTATATTTTGTTTTCTATTTCAATTTGCACAGGAAATTGGCAACAAAACCCAATCCGAAAATGAATCGCCCTTTTTTTTGCCAGCTACCAACACCAACTGCAATTGGAAAACTTTTCACATCAACTTGCAAATTATTCGACAATTGCTGCGCAAAACGAGGCAATGAATGAAGCCATAGAAAAAGGGCTCCTCGCAGCGTTCTCTTGGGCAACTGATCAACTAAGTGCGTTCTCGGCACCAACAACAAAAAAAAAAGAAAAAAAAATACAACTCGCAAATCTGTCACGTGCTAAAAGTTTCGCCAGGCTTAAAAATGCTGTGGCGCTTTTGCTTTTTGCTGGCCAAAAGTGTTGCGCACATAATAACACACACACAGAACGTACTTGGCTACCTACCTCATAAGTGCATTAAAACTGGCCAAAACTTTCCCAGAGAGAAAGAGAGAGAGAGAGAGAGATGGCTAGCTGTCGCTGTAAGCGAGTTGGAATGAGACAGCTAACATAATTTAGAGCGAAGCACAAATCTCAGCGCCCTTAACTATGCAACATTTAGTTTGTCAGCGCGCGCGAAAATAACAGCTGCACAATTGCTGCACCAAAACTCAAAGCAAGGACATATTGTTACCCTGCAACTTGCTGCAAATGCAGAGGGTATATTAAAAAGAAATGCGCTTTATAAATAATAATAAATAATATTAAAATTATGTTCGTTTGCAACTCTGTAAAACGCTGCGAAGCAAAGTAACCTATCACTAATTTTGTACTTTTATAATAAATTTCAAAAATCATAAACATTATCTCTTTCTATTGCTTGTTTATTTAAATTTTGCACCCCTGCCCAAAATTATACACCACCTCTCAGTGTTTGGTTTCGTCGCTCTTAACAAAATGTTTCCCATTTTGTTATTGGTTGTTTATTTCAAATTTACTGTTCAATAATTAAATAATGTTGGTATTTATTACAACAACAAATGAACTACATAGAAGAGGGAGTCAAAAGTAAGTGTTGTACTAGACGTATACGTGATAAGCGACACAAAACTATTTTGGCTTTGAATATGAATGTTATATTCATTTTAGTTACGCTTCAAATAAAATTAAAACTTGACAGATTAAATACAAAACATATTTCATTGAATTTAAATTATGTGTAGTAAAATTCTTGATTAAGATTAAACATAATCTTTAAATTGCTTTAAAAAGCAAAATAAAAAAAAAATTGTATTTATTTGCTTACTTTTAAATAGTAAATTAATGTCAATTTATTTACAAACTCATTTTTAAAGCTTATTAAATTTGTTTTTATTTACTTTGTAAACTATTTTTAATATTAAATTTCAATGCATCTTAAATACAGTGCGACAATTAACTTTTTATAGCACTGCATTTGTAAATATCTTCATCTAAGTAGCTAGCACTCTCTTCCTTTTAGTTATTATATTGTTTTGTATAATAATTAACATATAAATAAATAAATTAATATATTGTCATCCAGTCGTGCAAATATATGAATTGTATTATTATTATTTCCAAGTAGCTATTAAATCTTGTATAGAAAATTAAAACTAAAGGGTGTCCTCGAGTTGAACCAACTGTAATTGCAGCACATTTCAACTTGTTTTGTGTTGCGACGCTTTTTTGTGTCGTGCGACAGATTCTGACTGACTGCCTGCCTGTCTGCCTGCGACTCCCTTTGCCTTTGCAGGCTGCCAGGATGCCGGGCGACCTGACTGGGGCTGTCTAGGATGTCGCTGCTGTCTGGGACAGCACATAAAGCGGCGCACGAGGCTCGTGTTTATAATTTGAAATGAGTTTTTCCTGCATTTTAGCGCAGTCGACACAACACACACACAAAACGTTTTTAGACATTTTGTTTGTTGTTTGTTTCAGTGATTTCTACAAAAAAAAAGCATCAACAATAGCCAGCTAGAGAGCCCCACTATAGTCCTTCTGTCTATCTATTCATGGTTGGACCACAGAGGGAGAAGTGAGGGAAAGATGGCAACATGATTCCCTTGTGGAGAGAGAGAGGCTGTGTGTTGTGTGGTCAGCGATTTGTATTGTGGCCATCGAACGTGTGTGGAGTTATAAATGTGTGTGTGTGTGTGTGTGTGTCTGGGGGCTAAAGCCAGAACAAGCCTGGGGCTTACATTTGTCGATTGAATTCGTTCATTTCCATTTAATCGAATTTTCCCATTCTACTTGTGGATGCGTTGCATTGCCTTCAATTACATTGTTATGCGATTGATTAATGACTCGGCACGGATGGAAGATAATGTCACGTCACGTTCTCATGTTGAATATGTTGAAATATACACATATCATCAATATCATCAGGAAGCCGAGTCATTCCAAGAGCATTCATTTATGTAAATGCTGCGGTTTGACGCAAAAATTACCCGAATAATTTGTAAACGAGACTTTTATGCATTCATTTATATGATTTAATAGTCATTTGTGATTTTATATATTTAATAAATCAATTTGATAAATGTCACTTTACAAATTAAATAACTCAACTACTATTTGCTTTAATATTCAACCAATTATATTAGTCTAATTTATTTGTAAATAATCATGCAAATGCCTGATTAATTCATTTATTATTTTAAGCCAACTAAACAAATTTTAATTTAGCTCAAAGAATGTCAACTTTGTTCTATACTATGCAAGCAAGCGAATACCTTTCAATATCCATTTCATTTTCATTTCCTTTCCATCATTGAACAACTGAAATCTCTTCGCTTTTATACCCGTACCCATAGGGTAGAAGTGTATAACTTTGTGCTTACAGGAAAAGGTATGTAACAGATAGAAGGAGGTATCTCCTTGATCCGAATCATTAGCCGAATCCGTGTGTCTGTCTGTCCGTCCGTCCGTATAATCACCTAGATCTCAGAGACTATAGGAGATAGAGATATAATTTTTTGCTTTGGCTGACAATCTGGTATATTTTATTATCTTTGGTATATTTTAAATGTAGTAGTATATCAATATATCAAATATAACATATCTTACATTTTTAGTATTTTTGCGGTGTATTATTTTGAAATATTAAAAATAGGAAGCGAGTATTTCACAGTCGAGCTCATTCAACTGCAGCATTCTTACTTGTTTTTTACGACCTTTGCCTGTTTTGATTAAGATATTCGAAATTCGTCTCGTATTTCTATCAAAGAACTTGACTATGCCATTTTCAGCATTTGTTTTATTTGCATTTCTCTTTTCACATTCCATTCGTTGCTCTCTGATTTGTTGTTGTTGTTTCTACTTTGCGATTGCAATATGCAATAAACTATTTGGACCATGGCAAACAATGTGCAAACATTGTATGTTGGCTCGGATAAGAGGAGTAAGTTCTATTTATTCACCATCGCAACCAGTTAAGCAATCTGCATCATTAATTATCTGATTGTTTTAACTTTTAAATGCATTTGCGAATGTCTGTGTGAGCATAGCATTGTTTATGTTTATTGTGTGCTCGCTGCTTCTTCGACTTTTTAATGTATTGTTTGTACCCTGTAGATGTTACTAGTAGCAAAAGGGTACGTACAACATTTTAAAAAAATGTCGAGGAAAAATTAATTTGTAAATTAAGTTACAAATTAGTATTTAATACTAGATGATAATATTAAAAATTTAATAAGAATAATAATAATCTTTAAAGAAAAATATAGCTATAAGTCCCAGAGTACTTTTGATACTAATTTAAATATAAAATAGTTAAAATCATTTAAAACAAAAATAAAAATATATATAACTAGTGATGGCAAACAAAATCATTAATCGACTGTGAAATAATGAAATGCAATTAATCGGTCAAATATGAAAATAATCGATAGTTAATTGAAAGAAAATAATCGATTATTATGTTACATGAATACTTTTCACTTTCCACTTCAGCTGTTATTCTCTTCTCAATTTTGCTAAATTTCAAGCTAAGCAATTGATTTTAATTACGTGTATAGCTGCATATTTCAGCTTCGAATTCTGCAAATTTCATGATAATCATATACTTGGTTTCATTAGCAACACTAATCAATAGCAGAGCTTTTGGTCGTGTATACCGCATTTTAGCATTCTCATTTATTAATTCCAGTAAAAGCCATTAAAACATGGCTTTCTGTGCCTAGACTGCAGCGAAGGCTTGAATACACCAGCACCTTTATCATTTCCCAGCTACGTACTCGTCTCCTTTCCTCCTCTTTCCCAGTTGCCATTAACACTCACAATCAGCTTCAGTTGCTGAGAGTGGTTTCAACTGCAGTGCTGAGGACTCGTGTGTGAGCCTCTCTCTCGTGGGGATGACGGCAAATGACGAGCGTTGACAACAAAATGTTTACTAATGCAGAGCCACAAACACTCACCACACTCTCTCACACACACACTTGCACACACTCACTATTCTCGTCCATATGACGCGCTGTAATGTGCTTTGGAAAGCTTCTAACGATGACATCTCCGCCTGGCCAGACAAATGACACAAAACCTCATTCCACATTGCAGGCTGTCGTTGATGTTTGGTTTCATTTGGTTGGCATGCACTGCGAGTCCTGGGCCTGATTGATGTTTATGAATTATTAAGTGCACAACTAGCGGCAAGAGCGAATGAATTGCAGCATCCTTCAGACATCCTTGAGGTCCGCTCACTGCTCAGCGATGCTGTTTGTCAAGCCATCAAGAGTTGAACCGCTTTCGAGATGGACTCTAACTCGGTTATTTTGGGCAAGTGAGAAGAGAAACGAGAGCTATACTACAGTGTCTCACTTGCTCTTAGACTAGCCTAGTATAATGGTAACAGATCTGTGTGATCAAAAAGCGATTTTGGAAAAGAAACACTTTCAACACTTTACTCGAAAATAGATAATGAAAATATGACAATTTGGTTGAATATTAAATTATAAAAAAAAAAAGTGAATTTATTCTCGCGATGTTTAGTACATAAAATAATAGATATAATGTTAATGATTCCTTAAAATTACGATATTAAAGTTACGATCAGATATAAATTGTAGAAGTTATTTAGGAAAAACTTTTATATGGCATAAGAGGTCAACTGAAATGTGGATTTTGCTGCTTTGAATAACAATCTGGTATATTTTTTGCTCTATGGCATATTTTGGAATGTTGTACTTTATCAATATACCAAATATTCAGTATGCTTCGTATATTTTAGGAATATTAACTTGCAATAATTTAAAAAAATGGAACATTGAAAATTAGTAAGAATTTCTTACTTGTTTTCAATTACTTTACTCATTTCATAGGCTTTAATTTATTTGTTGCAAATCAATCAAATCGAAATTTAACTCTCATTGTAAAATTTCACCACAAATTCAAACTTTTCACTTCCTTTTTAATTAACTAAAAATCTTGTGCCAAAGTGAAAACAACAGGAATCGCAATCAATTGCTGCTTTTCAACGTCTTTATGGACTGACTGCTTTATAAAATCACCGAACTATGCTGCAAAAACCTTGACACCCCGTAGAACTTAGTTCGTTGTTCATTTACCGCAGAAGTCAAAGTTTTGAGAGAAGAGAAGAAAAAAGAAGCAAACTAACTAAGTTGTTGTCAATGTCGTTATGGTTGTTGCTCATTTCTCATTTCTAATTCGTCCCATGGCCAAGAGCAAAAGTTGCACAGGTTTATACTATTGTTATTGATGAAGTTGGCAAGCGGGTCAAATATTGTGGCTAAAAACTTTCGAGTCAATTCCTTTAGCCGCCACACACACACACAAACACACACACTTGATCCAAGTTTTAACTCTCAAAGCACGCGTTTTGTCTGCAACAGACAAGACGCAAACACATGTTGGAAATGGCTTCGAGTTACGCTTGTGTGATCAACTTTTCTTTTTCGATTTTGTGTTTTATTCTATTTTCAGTTTGAAAAGTTTTTTAAGCCACTTGGCTGTCGACTTAAAGGTAATTGAATTCAATTTGAGGTTGACTCAATTTGCTGGCTTTTCTCTCAACACTTTGAATCGATGTTGGCTTTAAGTTTTTCGCATTCATTAAGCGTATCCTTTCCTCAGCGTTTTCCCCGCAATTGTCTACTAATTGCGAGCGCACACAAATTAATCAACGTCAGATAAAGTTGCAGCAAAAGATGAAGACAACGTGGCGTATGCGCAACATCCTACATATTTGTTGTGTGTGTGTGTGTGTGTGTGCTTCTTCCTGGCCATGTTTTTACGCTTGGCTTTTAATCTGCCTTTAAAATTAATTAAGTGCCTCTTTGTTGGCCATGCCCTCAGTAGTTGTCGTTGTTCCGCATTGTTGCAACGTGTCTGTGGCAGAGACGAAAGCGCCACAAAGACACAGCAGGGTAACGACTGAAAGCAGCTGGCTGCTCATCTCCATGCCAAAAGACATCGCCGAGCGTCTTAAGACTTTAAAAATATATGCGAAATTGCAGCATTAGCCAAACTACTCTAAGATTCGCTTTGGAGAACGTTTTGCATAAATTCTGCAATGCGCTGCGCTGCTCTGCGCTTAAATATTCATTTTCCGCTTCGTCTTTTTGGCATATTTCCCCATTAGGAACTCAACACAGAGGGAATGCAATTAAAATATTTGCACTAATTTCATTTGGTCCGACGCAAAATTACCATAAAAACAAGTAATAACTGTCTTGGCGTTAGCGCTAAAGACTAAGCGATACCCTGCAAAATACCCGGAAAATATTTAAGTTTCCCAACTATTCGTTACAAATTTATGAATACTTAAGCCTCGACTTTGAGTTGAAACTTTAAAAGATTAAACTTCACCGAGGTTGTGCCCGTTGGCAAATTGTTTCCAGCATCAACTGAAGTGTTTATTATTCGTTGCACACTCGAGAGAACCAAGAGCATATGGGTAAAGGGCATCATTATAACAATTTAAACGAATTAAGTGCAACAAAAACAGCATAGAGCTTTCTCATTTCTCCTTTCTTCTCTCTCTCTTTAGCCACAGAGATTGTTCATGTTTTATACATGCAAATAAATTTGCAACATTTTGCGAGCAAAGCGCAACGCAAAACTGTCAGACGTCGCTCGTTTTATACTCTATTAAATATGAATACGCTTTGCAAAATATACAAATGCGATTTTCAAGTTTCACGTTAATAAATCATCAAGCTCTGACGTCACAAACTCTTTTGGCAATTTGCCCGGGGTGGCAACGCTGGCAAGTGTTGGATAAGAACATTGAAAGCATTTAAAATGCCAATCCATGTAAATGCATTAAATGTAATTGAAATTTATGTTCTACGACCGATTCGAAATGCCCCATGTTGCAAGTGACAGAGTAGATGAAGAAGAAGAAGGCCTGTCTTGGTCTTTGCTGCAGCTCATTTTGCATGCGGAAAATGTGGCGGCGCTTTGCAGCTCTTCCAAATGAGAAGATTGCATCGCATTGCAGTTGCAGTTACTGTGGGCTTGCCTTAAATGTTATTGTTATTGTTACTGTTATTGTTGTTGCGTGTGGCACGTATCGCGTTGCCGCTACACGTATCCCTTGTCTACTTTGTTGTCGCTGTCACTGCATAGGCGTGGCGCACGCCCTCAAAATGGCTGCCACAGCCACAACTCTCGTCTGTCCTGTCTTCCGCCCCCATTCACTAACTGCCAACTGCCAAACGGGCAACAAACAACGGTCGGCCTCTGAGCTGACTTCAAAACGCACTCATGCAAATGTAACACGCAGCTGCCACATCTGCCACATCCGCCGCATCCACACGCCGCTGCCTTCACAGGCCACATCAAATGCAGCAGCAGCAGCAACAACAATGTGATAGGTGGTAAGTGAGAAGGATAGAGGCTGCAAATGAACATCGTAATGAGTTGCGGCAACAATGCCAATCGCAGTTGAATAGTTAAACCAACTATTAATGCACTCAGATTTGTGGCATGCGCCACTGATATTTACTATGCTTATAATTTCCATATACACATATGTACATATATATTGCTATTGTGTGTTGCAATTGCAATTGCAATCCCTTGTGACACGACACCCGCTGTATGCCACATAAATGCACACAGATGTAGTTTACACACACTCACACACAACAATTTCCGCTTTTGTCTTCCAATTTCTGTCAGCTTTTACAGCGCAAACTCTTTTGGTTCTTCTGCTGTTTACATTTTGGCTTTTGCCTTGGCTTCGCTCGGCTTGCCTTTGGATCCCTTAGGAATGCGGCGACCACAGTGCACTACGTGCCATTGTTTGAAACTTTAATACTCGATTTTGGCTGTACACATACCAACACACGCATATTCTCTCTCTCACACACACATACTTATTTTTCTGGCTCATGCGTTTATGGAAATTTATAAACAAAAATTTGTTGCGTGCTTTTCGGCGCTGTGGTTGCTCTCCGTGTGTGTGCGCACTTTAATGTTGCTGTAAATGTGCTGCAGAACGTATTCCCCGAGTTGCAGCGCTAATGAAATATTTAATTGTCAGTTTTGGCGTTGTCAAAAATTTAAGTAAATTAACTTTGTCAGGCGTTTTAATTAAGCGATACGCAAAAAACCAAAAAACCTTCAAATATTCCACATGAAATGCGAACCCGGCTGGCAATTTACATTTAATGATAATGAGCCCGCGCTCAACAACCTACATACATATTTTATGCGCAAGCAAATTTGATTTAAATAAATTTAATGGCATCATGAGTGAGGGAAGTTTGTTTAGTCGCCATCTACTGTTCGAGTTGCCCTCGCTTGTACATATGAAAGTGTAATAAATGTTGCCTACTTTTGTGGGTCAGAGAACAAAGCACAGGGCATAAATCAGCAAAGCATCTTCTGCGTTGAAATGGCAATTGAATTACGAGTAGAGAGAGAGAAAGCGCAACCTGCAAATGCAGCGGAAAAGCAAGAGGAAACGGAAACGGAAACGGCAACGGCCCGCCTTCAAGCGAACATCATAAATCCTGGCTGTGAACCGAAAAAGGCGACGACGTCTGCCTGGATGAAAACTACATCCTTACGTGTATCCATGATGCTCTTGAAATATGCTCGCATCAAGCAATATCAAACGACCCTGCAGCAATCGTTTGTGTATGTGTATGAGTGTGTGTGTGTGTTGCATGGAGTTCTTGTTGTCGCTACTCGTTGTTGATTATTCTCACACTGTTGCAACATTTGCACTTATGTATGTATGTGTTTATGACCCGGAGGCCACCCAAGTTGCTAATCAATTTGTAAGGCTATAAGCTGCAACAAACTAACGTGCTGTTAACTCATTAAATTGCAACGTGCTGCGCAATCAACTGCAAATCACAAACAGGCGCTAAAGCTCGAGTAATTTAATTATTTGCCAATGAGCTTTCCAATTGATTTTCAACTTGCAAGCTAATTATCGTTTGTTATCGATAAATGAAACCGATCGTCATTCAGCATGCTTTTTTTTACCAGCGTGACCATTCGCAGTATTTAATTTGGTATTCAACTAACGTCGTTGGCTGCTTTTCAATTTCAGAATAAAAAGAAATCAAATGGAAAAATCACAACCAGGTAAATGGAGGGAAAGCATTCAATTACCTGTTTGGCTATTTTCCAAAAACAGATATATTAAATCAAACGAAATACTTTTGGTTGACAGCTTATTTCAGCTACACAAATGTAAAATCACTTATCGAAGTATATAATGGTGGAATAGAAACGAGAAGCAGATAGAAAATTTATTTTGGCATTCAAAATAATGTTAGCAAATGATAAATAAATCGATCTTAACAAAGCCTTTTAATATTTCCATTTTAACAGCTCATTGACATGCTTTTAACATCATTTAAAAATGAAAAATGGATTACTTAACTGTATTGTTTAGTAACGAAAATTGAATTCAATTCAGTAAAATAAAAGAAATGCATAACGGAACTGTAGTTAAGCCCTTTAGTGCAATGCTGTTGAAACGAATTTAATTGAATGGCACACATACGTACGACCAGAGACCAACAGCATAGAGGGAATAGTAAAAGCTGAACGTTGCAAGAAAAAAAGAGGAAATATTGTAACGAAAAACCAACAGCAGAAAGACAGCATAACAGAACCCAGGCTGAATTCGAGTCAGATTTGCAGTAAAAATTACGAGCACAGCAAAAATCCAAAAAACGAGCACAAAAAAAAAAAGAAAAGAAAAGAAAATATGTTGCCCTTGGGAGCTGACAGTCGTCGTCGAGTGGTCGTCCAAAATGGGCGCTTGTAAATAAATTCGAAATGCAAAAAGGATTACAGCCAAACGATTTGCCCAATAAAATGTGTCAAATAAAAATTGACAAAAGGGAATTGACAGATAGTCCCACAGCGCTATTATTCATTTTGTAAATGCTAAACTCAATTCAGCAAGCATTTCCCCATTTCCATTTAGAGCATTTAAGATTTAAGCGTCAGTTCAAATGCAACAAAAACATTTATTGTCGCCACTTGGACAAAATAGCCCAAAGCTATCACGTGGTGTTTCCAGACAAAACACTAGAGATTCAATCAACATCAAGAAAAAAAAACAACAATATTGAAACTTAACTGTATTGCAGTTTCGCTAGCTGACCTTCCACACGGTGTGTTAATTGAATTGAAATTTATAATTAATTAACTGCAACATTAATAAACTGCATGGCCAGAACTTGGAGCGCGTACACGGACACCAAACAATGCACGAGTAATACGGATGAAATCCCAATTCCTTACGAAGATAAAAATCCGTGGCACACACCGTTGCGGCGCACAGTTGCAGTTGCACTGTTTCTGTTTACGCCACGCGGCAGTTAATATTTGGCGGCAAGGCATAAGGTTCTTGCGCACTGGTAACGCATCACAAAGTTTCATTTTGAACTTTAAACGGTTTTTCCCATGCAAACAAAAGCTGCTCAGCACAAAGTTTCCAACACAGCTTTTAAGCGTTTGTCAAAAATGCTTAGAGTTAAGCCTCGATATTGCATTTGAAGTCAAATATGAATAACTAATCGCAAATAATTTATATCAATTTTAAAATAATAAGTATTTTAGTATGTGCAGTTGAAATTTTCTTCAATTAAAATTTTTACGGAATTTCTGAAACTTTTGCAATAGAAATAACCGTTATCAAATTAACATTTGAATGATGCAAAATACCGGAAGTGTCTTTTGGTATATTTAAAACCTTATGTCTTTTAAATTTGTGCGCACACATTGCTAAAATTAATCAACAAAATAAAAACAATATAAAGGAAAACATCAATTCTGCGTTTTTAAGATAATTAAAAACAAAAAGACTTTTAAAAGATTGCTTTCCTTTGGAAATACAAATTTAGTTTTTAAAGTGTTACCAGATTGACGTTATGATAACTATATAGTAAGAAAAATAGTCCATTTCTCGATTTAACTTGCGGTCACGCTGCTAGTATACGACAATTAACACAAAGCCGCTAAAAACCGAAACAGTCTGATTTGTGCAACATACATAATAGTTATTGCTGCATGATCCAGATGTAATTTGAATTATATTATATATGCAAACTCACCCATTTGCAGTTTCTCCATTAACAACTGTGACAACAAACCCAAATACAAAACGACGCACTCGCAGTTCAATCACATACACAATCGCATACTTATATGAAGTGTGACCCGGTGAATATTATCAAGGTGTTGCATTCTGGTATATCACAACGCTAAAATATATATTTTGGAAATGTAACTTGCGGTCACACAACTGCATGTATACAAGAAAAATTAAAGAGAGGGAGCGCACAAAGAATGGGGGAATAACAAAATGAGTAAAATGCCGGAGAATCAATGCTGCCAGACCAATTAGAGCCGGTCAAAAGCTCTCGTTTCTTTTAATATTAAATGGAACTGAGTTTCCAAACTAGAATATTTGCAACATTTCTATTTGATGCTTGCAAATTATGACTGACTCGTCTGCTCAAAGCAAATGCTTAGGGTTTTTCTTTTAATGTTCTGCTTTATTTATTAGTCTGGCAACCCCATATGCACAATGTGTGTGCAAGCGAGACGACTAGCGTGGCAACGCGCAAAGCACTTATCAAAATAATGAGCAGAAAAAGTGTTGGTTTGTTCGTTTCTTCCCACCACATTCGCCATTTGAAACGCGACGACGAGAAGACGACGACGACGACGACAGCGCAACTTGTAGCAGTGAAAATATTTATACAAATCATTTTACTGTGTAAAAATCGAATAAATCCATAATAAAATCCAAGTGAAAATGTGAACGCAGTATTTGCCAATGAAATGAAATGCATTTAAGATGTATTTCAACGCATTAACTCGCCGAGAAAATTTCGTCGTACAGGCAAAAAAGAGCCGATTTTTAGTGGAGAAAGAAGAAGCAGCAGCAGTGAAGGCAGCAGTAAAAGCAATCGTCGACAACGACGACGACGAATACACGGACAAAGCGCAGTGTGAATGAAAAGCGTGTAAAGAGAAAACTTGCAAAAATTACAGCAACAACAACAACAATCAAGCGAGGCGAAAAGTGTGTTTAGAAAAGAAATTAAAAACACACGCACATACACTCGCACACACTAAAACATACACATACTTGTGCAAATCCAAATACTAGCGCAACTTTGAGAATTGGTGCAAAAAAATTAAAAAAAAAAGTCTACAGG
Organism: Drosophila niveifrons; assembly: GCA_035046325.1. Classification (NCBI taxonomy): domain Eukaryota; kingdom Metazoa; phylum Arthropoda; class Insecta; order Diptera; family Drosophilidae; genus Drosophila; species Drosophila niveifrons. The sequence goes on along the minus strand of JAWNOC010000046.1, from coordinate 8,554,111 downwards.
CGCGCGGTTTAATAATAAACAGATATATATATATAAACATATACATATATAAATTTAAATATATATATATATGTTGCGCGAAAACATATGAGGGCGCCGCAAATACGAAAAATCAATGAAATTGTAATAAAATTTCGTATTTTGTGCTCTCTCTTACTCTCACTCGCAATCCTCCATCCATCCCCTGCCCTGCCGCCTGTCACTCTACCCGCCCCGTGAGCGCCCTCTCTTTTTGTGTTGATTTTGTGATAAAATTGCAATCAGCAGCGAGACCACAACAATAAAAACATTTGCCAGCAGCAGCTCAACTACATAATAAATACAAATACATATGCATAAATAATATCTACGAAATAGTTTAATACAAGGTGCGTATGCAAAAGCGGCAACAATAATAACATTTGTACGTATGTTTGTGAATGTAAATTCCGTATAGTAAAATGTAGAACGTGTGAGAGAACAGAAGAGAAAGAAATCCCGCGTACGAAATTTGATGACGTCTTCAATACGATACCTTTGTTGTTATTCATGTTCTTGTTGTCTTCTCCAGTCTAGTGAAGACAACAGCAACAACGGTATCGAATAGTATCGTATCGCGTATGTAATATACTTACATACTTTTACTACTGTTTGGGCGACGCCAGCGTCGACGCCAACATTTCGACCGGTATTTTCTAGTCCCCCGTAGAAAAGAAACCCAGCATGCTGCTGCCGTTGATTAACAACAACAACATCGAAAGCAGACCAGAAGAAACCAGCAATGGAAAATAGTACTACTTAAAAAAAGAAAAAAAAAAAAAAAAGTGTAGCTGCCAAACGAATCGTGATGTAGTTAAAAATTTGAATAGGTTCCCCCAAATGAAATGACTGTGAACACAAAGTAACTTTTACCTGTGTGCAATGCGTGAATTATTTGTGTGTTTGTTTGTTGTGCACAGCATCTCTTCACAAAACTATGTCAATTCTACAAATTAGTGTCAAACGAACAATACATAGTAATGAGAATACATTCTCAATAGCTCAGAGCTTATATTCTACATAGAATCAAACAGGCTGTTGTGTGTGTGATAATCTTATAGTCAAAAATCCAATTTGTAATTTAAAAGAATTAATTACACTTTGTTCTCTTTTAACGTTATTGGAAAATCTCGTTGTAAACAACATAGTACAAAATTAAGGGCCAAGATTCCCAAATTTGACAAAAATATAAACAATTCCTAAATGAAAATGCGTTTGTTACCTGACAATACTTACCGATTCCTATTTCTTGCGTTCAAATGTTCAAACTTTTGGTGTATTATAATCAATTGACTAATAAGTTGAGTTTATAAATAACACTAGATTTCAATTTTCTTTTTAGGCTAGTCTAGTAATTATCTAATTAAAGCTATCCGACATTCTTTTGAAATAATTCATTTTTGTATACCAATACCATCCAGTTTTCTAAATCTCGTGATTTTCTTGAAAAGGGTATGTGTTAACCGAGGAACAATTGGCAGTGAAAACTGTATTTACACGCACCTCATTTAATATTGATAGTGGTGATATATAGCTTATGTAAACGTCATTGAGATCGCAGTTGAAGTAGCTGCAGCAGTTACAGCTTTTCTGTCCTAGTAACTGCTGTCAATATCACTATGCACCTGTCCCCCCAACAACACCCCTTTCCTTCCCCTCTGTTGTTGGACGTTATGTTATCGCCACGCTTGACGTTTGCTGTCAATAAAAAGGTAAAATCTATGATGCTGCTCGCTCTTGCTCCACTGTACACGACAACACACAGTGTACACGAAATTTGATTTGAATATAAGCAGCATTTGACAGTCAGCAACGCGCGGCAGCGACAGCAGCAGCAGATTACGCTGCTTGCTTGCTCTTGTCTTGCTCTTCTCTTCTGTTCCTTGCCTTTTCCAACCTACAAACTGAGCATCACTCACTCACTCACCTGGTGAGCAAATAGGGGAACATACGACGAGCAGCAAACGACGCACTAACGTCTATGCCGAAAGTTAGCGCACACCACAAGTTGGCAATAAAAAATGGATTTTTATTGCTAATGCTCTTGTATTTCATGTCTCCCTTGATGATGATATTTAACATGCATCCCATTAAATTCTTAAAATGTTTTTAAAGAAGTATTACAGGCGTCGACAGTTTGTCACGTGTGCGATTTCTTTTAGTGAACAGTGTAGCACTTGTGCCGTTTTGTCGACAATGCGCGCACTCCCTCTCTATCTCTCTCTCACACGCGCTCAAGCCGCAGCCGCACTCAATCACACACATACACATACAGTTTTTGCAACACACACATACATGCATACGCACGCATACTCACTCATTTGGCTCTCTTTGCTTATATCTGTTTTCTGTTTTTTTTTCTTCTGTTTTCAGTGGTTGTGCAAGAAGAAGCAGCAACAATCAGGCAAAATACCTGAAAAAAACACAGAAAAATAAACGGTAAAGCGAAGAAGTGGCGACAGCAGCAGCAAGCAAGTCAAGGCAGCGAGCGCGCTAAAAGTTTATTGTAAAAATCAAAGTAGAAGGCATAAAGTGATTTTTTTTGCCGTGTGCTTTCGAACGAACGAGCGTTAAACACAACACATAAAAACAATAAAATATCAAAATGGTGGAAGCAATAGAGCGGCGGAGAACGGCTGCGTGAGCAGCGCCGAGATCTGAGCGCCAATTATAAAAAATAACACAACAACAACAACAACACCAGCGCAGCAGTAGCAACAACAAAAACAGCAATAAGAAGAGGAAGAGCAGCAACAGCAGCAGAGCAGCAACCAAAAAGCGAAACGAGCGCGCAACAGCCGTTGGAGAAGAAGGCGCAGAGAGAGGAGTAAATAAAAAAACAAAATTTAAATAAAGTTAAAGTGGAAGTTGGAGCAGTTCCAGAACATCAGCAACAGCAGCAGAATAAGCGCGAAAAGTGTAGCAACAACAACAACAAATACATCACAACTAGAACAACAACAACAACAAACATAATGTACGGAAAATCGAAGACATCAGCCGTGCCGTCAGATGCGCAGGCCAGAGAAAAACTGGCGCTCTATGTGTACGAATATCTGCTGCACGTGGGCGCCCAAAAGGCGGCACAGACATTCCTCTCCGAGATCCGATGGGAGAAGAACATAACGCTCGGTGAACCGCCGGGATTCCTTCACACCTGGTGGTGTGTCTTCTGGGATCTGTACTGTGCGGCGCCCGAACGTCGCGATCAGTGCGATCACAGCTCCGAGGCCAAGGCCTTCCATGACTACGGCTTCGTCAGCTCCGGCTACGGTGTGAATGGCATTGGACCCGGTGGACCACACAATGCCGGTGGCCCGGCGCCCAGCCCGCTTGGCCAAATGCCGCCCGGTGGCGATGGCGGCCCCATGGGACCCGGCGGACCAATGGGTCCCAATTTTTTCCCGAATTCGACAATGCGGCCGTCGCCGCCAACGCATGCCTCGAGTCCACAGCCGCCGCCATCGCAAATGATGCCCGGCCAGCCACCGTTTATGGGTGGTCCGAGGTATCCGGGTGGCCCGCGGCCCGGCGTACGCATGCAGGGCATGGGCAATGAGTTTAATGGCCCGCCCGGCCAACCGATGATGCCGAACAGCATGGATCCTACACGACCGGGACCTGGTGGTGGCATGGGTCCCATGAATCCACGCATGAATCCGCCACGTGGTCCCGGCATGGGTCCCATGGGCTATGGCGGTCCAGGTGGCATGCGTGGCCCAGCGCCCGGTGGGCCGGGTGGTATGCCGCCCATGGGCATGGGCGGCGGAGGCGGACGACCGCCGCAATGGCAGCCAAATGCATCGGCGCCCATGAATGCGTACTCATCATCGTCGCCGGGCAATTATGGACCTGGACCTGGATCGAATGGACCCCCCGGACCCGGCACGCCCATCATGCCCTCACCGCAGGATAATACGCAAGGCGGTCCCGTTGGCGGACCCGGCGACAGCATGTACTCACTAATGAAACCAGAATTCCCCATGGGCGGCGGTCCTGATGGCGGCGGAGGTGGTGGCGGCCCGGGTGGCATGGGTCCCATGGGCGGTGGACCCAATTCAATGGGTCCCGTACTTAATGGCGGCGGTGGCGGACCCGATGGCACCGGACTGGATGGCATGAAGAACTCACCGGCTAATGGTGGACCGGGAACGCCGCGCGAGGATTCTGGCAGCGGCATGGGCGACTACAATCTTGGGGGCTTTGGAGGCCCAGGCGAAAACGATCAAACCGAATCGGCGGCTATACTAAAAATCAAGGAAAGCATGCACGAGGAAGCTAAACGGTTTGAGAAAGACACAGATCATCCGGACTACTTTATGCCATAACAACATCACCAGCAACAGCAGCATCAGCAACATCTCAATACGGTGGCAGCTGCAGTGGCAGCTGTGGTTGCCGCTGCCGCATCCAACAGCAGCGGGACGAGCAGCTCAACAACAGCAGCATCAATAGCAGCAGCAGCAGCGCTTGGTGCGGCAGCCTCCAATTTGTTGAGTGGCGGCAACAGCGGTGCCAGTAGCAATAATAACACCAACAACAACAACGGCAGCAGCAGCAGCAACAACAACAGTAGTAGTAACAACAACAACAACCAATCTGGCAACAATCCTGGTGCGCATTTTGCAAAGGAACTCAATTTCTAAATAACACGGTAGTGAAAATCCTTGGTACATAAGCATAAAGTAAACGTAAACAAAACAAAGCAAAAAAAAAAGAAACAAAAACAAACAAAAAAACGGAAACAAGTAAAGTAATTATTATATGTAATAGTCTAAAAAAACGAGAAAAGCGAAAAACAAAAAGCAAATATGTAAAATTGTAAACCGAACAGCAGCAAAAACAGAAATTATAAGCGAAGCAAAAACAAAACAAATATTTCAAACTCACAATTCAAATTCCAATTTCAAAAACCGTTTCGGAACGGTTACAATTGCGACCAGGTGGCAACGCCAGCGGTTTGTGGGCGGTTAATGAAGAAATGAATGTGGAAACAAACATAAGCAAATAATACTTAAATCTAATGTTAAATGCAACAACCACAACAACAATAATAAGTTCTTTGTAGCAAGTCTTCTGATTAGTTTAGTTGCAACAAGTCAACACGATAGCCTCCATTTACACACACACACACACACACACACTCACAGTACTCACACAACACAAACACACAGTATGTCTACTAATTTTAGCAATTTAACAATTTTTACTTGCGCTTTGCATTAATGGAATATTTAATAGCTACACCATCTATGTACATTTTCTGTTTGTGTGATTTTTGCATATACTTATATAGATATATACATATATACAAGCTAAGTATATAAATATTAATAATAATATTGTATTGTAGAAATTTGAGAGAATGGTAAAAAAAAAAAGAAAATGAGAATTTTTTGTTAAGCATGTCTTAAAGGCAGCACAACATTGAGAGGATGCAACAACAACAAAAGCAAAAAAAAAAGTAAGGAAGATAAAATATTTATAATATGAAGGAAGGAATCGGGAGTAGAATGAGAACGAGAGAGAATAGTTAGCATTATTAATCATGTATATGTATATGTAGTCTCTGTAACGCAATCACATCACTGTGTGGTTGTGTGTTTGAGCTGGGAGTTTTAAATTTTGTGTTTTTAATTTTGAATTAAACAACAAATTGTAAACTTCTTCATGGCACTTTTGTCGTCGTCGTCTTCTTCGCCTTCGTCTTTGTTGTTTGTAGTTTTATGTTTTATGCACGATGTAAATTGTACTTCTATATATTGTATCTGTATCTGTATTTTGTATATTTTTAAAAACCAACAACAACAACAAAAATTGTTAATTAAGTTCCTTCAACTGCCAGCTGGCAAATCGAGCAATATTTATGATTTATTCATTATTATGTTTTTGGAGAACGGCAACAACAACACTTCGTGCACTTGTTTCGATTTCTGAATAAACCCAATTCTTTCGATGTCGACATTTTGTGCATTAGGGCAGCGAAATAAAACAAGAATATATATAGATATATATATATAGTATAAATAAATACTTATACAGATTAAACAGATTGTGGCGCATTGTATGCACATATTTATTGCAAAATAGCTACGCATATATAACTCTAAGAATTAGCTGTTTAATATGCATAACAATATATATATATACAAAATATATATATATTAATTATTAATTACTTAAAGGCAGCAGGCAACAAATGTAGCAACCTAACCTAAATGAAAAGTTTACTTCAACACAAAAATATCACACAGAAAAAGAAAGAAATACTTATAAAGCTGTACAAAAGTTAGTTAATGTTGGCTGTGGCTGCGCAGCTAATGTTAATATTATGCATAAAAATATATATTTGTAGTATATACATATATATATATATATTAAAATAATATAAATAATAATTATAATAATAGTATATGTCTGTGCTTGCATCTTTTTCTCGACACAGCACAGATTCAAATTAATAAGAAGTAAAACCAAGAATCCGTAGAATTTAGATTTCAATGCTAATTTATAAGCGTCAAATCCGAAACTAAACTATAAAACACAAATCAAAATAAAATTCTTTACATTATAATAACAGCAAATAAAAAAAAAAAAAAAACAGAAGAAAAGAGAAAAAAGCAAACACAAATCAATTGATAAAATAATTTAACATATGGAAGAAAAAAAAGAAATGAAAGAAATTCTATTTTAAATATTGTATGTATATGTTTAATGTGTCGGAATTTGAAAAAATATGTAAGCGACAACAAATTGATGACATGAATTATTATGATAGAATTGATGCAAAGCGAATGCGAAAGCAACAAAACTTAAATAGTATTTAAGTTAAATTTATTATTAAATATATATACATATATATCTGCAACGCTTTAAGTTTTCAAGCGTTTCAATTTGCTGGATCTATATAAATGTATGTAATGTGTAATGTGGCGCGGAGTTTAGTAAACAACAGAGAAACAACAAAACAAAAGAAAAACACAAAAATGGAAACAGCAGCAACAAATTGAAACATTTAAAAACAAAACAGCAAAAAGGTTAATACAAAATGGAAAACGACAAAAAAAATTGAAAAATCCCCCAATTGAATATATAAAAATAATAATATAAAAAAAAAAACAAAACAAAAAACACAAAAAATTATGTTTAAATAAGTATTTTAGTGTTAATTATACAATTTACAAGTACACAACACGAAACAAAAACAACAATATAATATAAAATGAAATAAAGTTTTAAAACAATATTTGTAAAAAGTAAATGAAAAACCCTCTTTGCATTTCTATTTGGTATTACTTTTCCTTTTCATTCATATTTATTGGTGATTGAAATCGATGTAATTTAATTTCCATTTGCATTCATTTCAAGGGTGTTCGATTTATTAAAGATAATCATTTCCAACGAATTACATTATAATCTTATAAGTGTAATCATAGTAATTTAAATTCATTTTATTAATTAATTTTGATCATAGATATTTATTCACTTTCCTAAAAAAATGGGAGTAAAATTCTCTTTTTAATAACGCTCCAATTAAATTTTTATTTGTTCTCTATTAAGTCTAGATAATCATGCCAGCAAATTTCATTATAATCATTACTAAATATTAATTCATTTTATGTAGATCATATTTATAGTATTTCATATAAAATTGGGCTATTCAAACTTTGTTGCAATTCATCAATTATTAAATTCAAAGCCAAATTCCAATAACTCTTTATGAAACACGAAGAGCAATTAAATTCAACTTGAAACAAAGCTGAAAATAGACTTTCGAGTCTGTTAATAACTCATCAGCAGGCCATTGCCTGATCTGCCGATTGTTGCTTTTTTAATTGCATAATTTTCATATTGAATGCGTGCTTTTGCTATGCCAGACCAAAAACCCCTTTCCAATCCCAATCCCAATTCCAGACCCAATCAGAGACACCGACTACTAAATTGCCGTGGCACACGCACAGTGTTTGTTTTTTTTTTTGTTTTGCTTTTTTTACGATGAAATCGAGGGGCAAGCACTTATAGAGTTGGTGGCAGTGTGGCACGCGTTGTCGGGGCAACTTCGGCGGCACACACAAAAATCCATATGGCAGTTAATTGCTTTGGTTGCGCATTGGTCGGGTGTGGACGACAGTGGCGATAGCGTCGTTGTTGCCTTTGTCGCCGTCTAAAGTAAAATCAATAAATGACATTATTGCAATTGCTGTTAATAACTAAATGCAGTCGCGTCGCATCTATTATTTAATGTAAATGTCAATGCAACAAAGTGGCGTCCTGTCTCTACAGCTGCATCGGCTGTGCGCGCAATCAAAGTGCTGCAGCTTCTGCTGAAGACGACATCAACGCCATTGGACCAACAGTGTCATCGTCCACGCTGCCAACATATCGACAAATTGCTGGCGCTGGCAATGGAGCCGGCTCGGCACCAGCTCGACGAGTTCCCGTCTTGTTCTCCACCAATCGTGGCCTGTATTTGCGTGTGGCACAGCCGCAAGTGATGCTGCTACAGCCGTTGAGCAATGCGCCGCAACACTATGACATCAGCTTTTGTGATCTGGAGCGCTGGGTGAGTTCCACTTTTAAATTGTATTTACAATTTAAGCTTAAACTATAATCTTAGAGCACGAATCGCGCCAATGTGGTTAGTCTAGAGGATACGATTAGCATGTTGCAGCCACAACAGGCGCCGCATCCACCGAGAAACAACTTTGGACTTTACAACATGCAACGCTAAGGCTGCTGTCTTTAATTGCATCCTGAATCAACATGAATTGTACATACTTTCTGTGTGTGTGTGTGCTTACTTAAGTAACGCTTGTTTTGATAATCATATAAATAATAATAATGCTAGTTGCTAGATCGAACTTAATCATGCCGTGTTGCTGGTCAGCGATGCCATCAGAAATTCCATTTTATTGAGAAAACTTTTGCCCTCGATTTTGTCGAAACGCACCTGCAAAGTATAAATTGTTAGCATAACTGCAATGAGGGACTAAAGTGTTGACTCACCTCCTTGAAATTGCCACCAAGATTCTCCCAGAACTTCTCCGGCACCAACGGACTGGGAAAGAAGTCCTGCCGCGGACTGCGCGCTATATAAACCTTAACATCAATCTGTGGATCGCAACGTATCTGCACAGCAATCATGCGATCGCTGTTGGGCGATGCCAGCAAACAGGAGCTGGCATTTCCCAACGGTTCCACCTTGCCAATGCCCAGATGATTGCTATTCGAGAGCACCGTCCAGGCCATGCAACGTGCCAGACTCACCAGACAACTGATCTGATGTGAATTGATCTGGCAGAGTATTAGATCACGCAACTCTTGCGGTTCGTAGGACAGCCGCATAACGCGTCCATCGCGACAAATGCATTTCAGCGAACGCTCCTTGACATGTATGACAAGCGAAGTGCGTCCAATGGCATCGTAGCCATGCGTTACAATATTGATCTTGACACACGACATCGTTGGACTGTTCATGGCATTCCAATGCGACACAATTTGCGGATCCTTGACATCACGCGCTAATGTATCCAATACATATTGTGTGCGCTTGCGCATAAAAATGTGCTGAGCTTGTGCTATGATTTGTTCCAGTATCGTTTGGGTCTTGGTCATGTCCAGCAATGCATCACGATCGGCAGCTGTGGGTCCAGCCAGCATGCGTTTCTTGCTGGGCCCGAGCGGAGCGCTGGCTGGATGAGGAAACGGATGATGTGAGTTCTTGTAGTGCACTTCGCGCAGCAGCTGATGCAGCGAATGCTCGAGCACATGATCGTGATCGTTGATGGGCGCCGGTTGGCTGGAATCGAAACTCGTGGAGTGGCACAGCGAGATAATGAGCTGGATGTTGGGCAGCAGCGTGGCACGTATCTGATTGCCAATGACTACATGTGGAATGGGCGCTTGCAGCTGTATGGCTTCGCGAGCCAGCTGAGCGAATAGCTCCTTGCAGAAGAGCACGTTCTGGGCGAACTCCAGCGTCTTTTGCCAGACTCCAACCTGAGCGGTTATATTTTGTCCATGGCCCATTAGATTCACCTGTGAATAATGTACGTTTAAAGTGAGCATTCTGAATGGTATAAAAGAGAGCTAAATGGTTTGGCACCTGTGCTGTGCAGAGATCTTCCTGATCTTTCTGTGTGATGACCTTAATGTAAGCGACGCCCTGCAGCTCGGAGGGTACAATAACCCTTAATGCTGAGCTTGCCTTTAGCTGCATGCCATTATTGCTACTGCTGCTGCTCGAATTAGCCGAGCTTGCCGTGCTATTCCCAGAGTTCTCATCATCCAGCGCATCCTCTGCTTTGGTCACTTCAAAGGTGCCGCTCATGCCGAACTTGGAGCCAGCGGTGCGATAGCTAAGATCACCAATAATAGCATTGGACACCTTTTTCAGTCGCCAATTCTGACGCAAACGTAGCAGCTCAATATGAAAGTCGGAAACGTTGCGACTGCGTTGCTCGCTATGCGCGTTGCGAATCCTTTCGGCACCACCCAGCAGCACTTGGGCCGCCTGTGAAATGGCCTTTTTGCGACTGTAAACCTGCACAATGGGCTTGGTGTCATCGGGCTCTTCCAACAGCGGATCCAACACCAAATAGCGTTTATCTTTTGCAATCGAGATGACATCGGTTAGCACGCAGATTTCGGTATAGGCATCTTTGAGTTTATTTCGCACCGCGTCCCATGGCCATAGACTTTCCTGAAACTGATTTGCATCCTTATTGTCGTCATCGGCGGCTGCAGCAGCGGATTTTTCCTCCTTTTTCAGATCATCTAGTGACGTTTTGCTAAAATCAATGCGAGCCGCACATTTTGCAAGACTCTCCGAAAGCGTCGGCGGCCTACAAAGCAACTTGTTGAGATGAAAATGCTGCATTTATAATTCGTTCACCACTTACGGTTGATAGAGCTCGGTGCCATCGTATGCAATTTCACGTATTTGATTCTCGCAGGTTGTTTCTACCGATATATTCACCGAGTTGGACATCTTTCTGCGCCAATCTTCCAAGAGCCGGGCATTTGCTTTTGCAAACGCAAAAAAAAAACAAAATACACTAACAGAGTTGCTTTTAGTGTGCCCGGAGGCCACAATATGACATATACCAGAAAAAAACGTTGCCGCTACATGCTTTTCAATTCTTTTGAAAAATTTCGTTTTCGCAATGTTAAACGTAGGGGAAAAATAAATAGGCGTAATTTATAAAATAAACTAACTTGTAGTTAAGTAAGATGCACATGCTTAAAGCCATTTTTAGCTAAGTAATTTATATAGGTACACTCGTCAATGGCATCGATATTTTCGAGTAATTGAATTATTTTTTATAAGGTAGTGTGGTCACACTGCTGCTACATTACTTTCATATTTTGTTGACTTTAAATTTTGTGACTCGCATTCAATTAAAGCAAGAAGTCATGTTGCTGCTTAAAGACAAATCACAAACACTCAATGTGGACAATTACACCATCATTATACCTAGCATTTGTGTGGGAAATGCCGCTCAATTGGCCTGCGACCTGTTGATTGCCTCTAAGAAACTAAAGCGTATTGGGAGCTTGTCTCATGCAGCCTTAATACCGGTATTTGGACCCTCGGCCTATCAACACGAGCCGAACGAGTGTGTTGCCTCCTGTGAGCTCTATGAATCGCCTGAGGACAAACTGCTGGTTGTACAATTTCGTGCTCCATTCATCTCCAGACAGACGAAACGTTTTCAGAATGAATTTGTCGCATTGCTGAAAGGAGCACGCCGAGTAATCATTTTGAGTGGCAGTTTTGGTTTCGAGCGTCGAGTCATCGAGGGCTCACCGTGGGCATATCGTGCCACAGACAAATTCAAAGCAGATCATGCCACGGAGTTAGGCGATCAGGCGCTAGTCAAGTGGCAGGAACACACTGGTGAACACATCTTTGGCGGCGGTAATGCGTTGCAGTTGTACAAGGCATTCGAGGATGCCCAGGTGCCCAGCATGCTGCTGTTTCGCTATCTCCTTGAGGGCGACAACTCCACGGACGCCAAGCTGATTGTGCGTGAACTGAACGAGTTGTGTGGCGACTTTTTACAGTTGCGAGTCGCGAGTGATGCTGGAGATGGCAAGTTTAAGTTGACGTTGCCTTCGTCGTGGAATCTATTGTTTGGCAACGATGTAACCGAGTTACTATTTTAGCATTATAAACATTTATTCTGGTCATGTGATATAGTACAGCTATAATAAATGCCTAATCTTTTGGTGTAGGATAAAACCTGTTGCTTGCTCTGTGCTCCTTGAAGTATTCGCCGCCTTGTTCCTCGTATTGTGATCGCGTGGTCAGCACCTCGCTGAAGTTGGGCTCCCTAGCTTGTAGGCAGGCCCCCAACCAGGCGCTTAGCGCTGGATCCTGCGACTCGTAGATGGCGAAACTGGACTGAAAGGGTCGCAGTTCCATCATCTCTTTCGCCAGTCGCGCCTTGAGGCCACGAAACTGTGCACAGCTGCCAGTTAAATAGACATGATCCGCCAGACGTTGTTGCTCCTCAGCTGGAAAGAGTGCCAACACAAATGCAATGAGGTCGGCTAATCCTGCCTCCGAGCAACCAATCATGCTGGGCTGGAACAGTATCTCGGGCACACGTATCGCCTCCACGCCAAAGTGCAGCTGATAATTTTCGGCAGCATTCAAAGCCTGCAATGCTGCATTCTGTGCATCATCACCGTTGGCATCATAGTGATTTAGGATCTTCTCGAACTCGAGCAGCTGCTCGTTCTCGGCATCCGAATCGCTGTCATCGTTGTAGCGATTGATGCGCTTGTACACATCCCAATCGTTATCGTTCATGCCAAAGCCATCGTCCTCCTCGTCTCCGTTGTTGACTTTGCGCCGTTTCTCGCTTCGAGCTGCTAGCGTTGAGATGATCCGCATGCGTTCTTGAGCGGCATGCGTATGCCGCTTGCCCTGTTCGGTGCGTTGCTGTTGACGCGCCTGCTTGCGACGCATCAGCTCCTCCCGCTTACCACGCAACTCGGCCAGCCATTGGGCTTGTGGTACGCCTTCGGGTGGCTTGGGCATTTTGTCCAGCTTGTCTTGCTGCTTGCTGGGTCGCGGTGGTGCCGAGGCACGCTCTTTGACTCGCTTAATGCGCGCTTGTACTGTGGTCAGCAGCTTGTCCAGTTCCTCGAGATTGCTGATCTGCTGCTGCTGCAAAGCGCGTTCAAATTTCTGCATCTTTTGCTGCTCGTAGAGCAAACGGAGTTTGCGCAATAGTTGTAATTGCTCCTCATCCTCCTGGAGCTTCTCGCGCTCACGACGATTCTTAATGTCCAGCAAGCGCAGCGCCAACTCGCGACGCTTTTCTTGCTTCTGTTCGGCGGTCAGTAAAGCATTGCTGGCAGTAACTGGATTGTAGGGCAGTTGAATCTTCATGATGTGCGCCTCGTAGTAATCCAGTTGTGCCCACTTTAGTAGCTCCTCCTGATAATCGAGTGCGATGTGACTGTGCTCATGCACCAGCTTCTCCATGCGACTGGTGATGGCATTTAAGTGCACCGGATACTTCATTTGCATCAGTCGAAACAAATAGTTGATAATGTGAAAGCCGCCCACATTCAAACGACGCACATGCTCCAGCTGCATGCGACCATTGAGCATGGGTATCACATGTGTAGTGCTGTAGCCAAAAGACAGAATGAGTGCATCTTGGACTCCCTTGTGCTGCTGCTGATGCTGTTGCCAGCTGTAGAGTGCATCGATGCCATAAGAAACGGCGGGCACGCGATAACACTCAAAAAGCAGCTCGCTCATTTGGCGACGACAGATATTAGGATTGGCCAGTGCTTCGGTGAGCACTATAGGATTATCAATACTCTCCTTGCCCTCGTAACCCATCTTGGTGAAGATGTAATCAAAGATTTGTTCCTGATGATTCCAGTTTGTGATTACGTTGCGTTCAAAGGGTGATTTGAGATGTGCGCGCACTGCTTCAATGTTGATGATATCATTGCCGACTTGTATTTCGCCATTGCCCTTGCATTCCTCTTGAACTGTTGCAGGCGGCGCCATAGCGTCCGTCGCTTGATTATTGCTGTCTTTCTTACGATCCTTGCGTGGTTTGGTCAGCACATTGCGAAAACGCAACTCTGGCTCTTTGGAGTCATGCCAGCCAACGCGGCACTCGTAGGAGCCGTTGTCTATCACCAAGACGCGTTTATGCGCTGGCATTTTCTTTCATAAATTTACAACTATCTTACAAAAATGATTGTTTACTGACCGCACAATGTTTACCTTGCTTGAAATGTGACCGCAACGATAACGAAAAATAATACTGAAAACACCAAAAGAAAAAAAATAGTTACGGTGCATGGCAGTGGATACATATCGATTGGCGTTATCGGTGTTGACATCAACTTCGAATGGTAAATAGCTTTATTTAAACAGCTAAATAAAGGCGGACATTCAGGTAAACTAATTAGTTATTTTCGTAAAGTTCTAATAATTGGTGATTTGATTTGCTGGATGTCTTGTTAGAGGTGAAAAGTTTACTGCAAAGTAAAAGTTGGCGCGGAATTCGGTTGCAATTGCGCAGCCCTGTCAATATAACTGTTCTTAAGAATTTGCGGTGTGCATCAGAGCAAAATTAGCTTACATTTATTATTTGTTTCAATTAATTTATTTAACATTGTTACAATGTTTGTGAAAGTGAAATTAGAGGATCAAGACAACGCAAGGGTGAGTTTTAACAGACTGAATTAAGTGATTTTGTTAAATACTAATGGTTTTCTTAGAAGCCTCTCATATTCAGCATCGATGATGCAGCAACCATTTTCAGTTTGAAATCTAGCTTGGAGTCATTTGTGAACATACCAGTGGATGCACAGGTAATCCAAAGAATGGATCGCATACTCGACAACTGTGATGAGTTGGCCAAAGTTGTTAATATGGAGACTGACGGCGATAAGATGAATGGCGCTGCCATTTCTTTGTATACCAACAACAAGTTCTATTGCTTTCTCCAATTCTACAATAAAAACGAAAGCGACAATCAGAGCAACTTCTTTAGTCAGCCATCAAATGCCAAGAAGCTGCCCATCGACACATTGCCACAATACATTGAACAACTCGATTCGGATGAATATTCTTCATCATCCTCTTCGGATAGTGATATCTCTGATGATAGCAGCGATAACAGTGTTTTCGAAAGCCGCTCCAAGCGTAGAAAGAGGTAAAAGAAATATCCAATAAAATTCGTCCTTCTTAAACTTGTATCTCATTTTAGAGCAAGCGAATCGACGGAAGAAAGAAGTAAACCAGCATCCCCAGTTGTGACCCAGTCAACTGCAGCAACAGCCATGCAACCAATTGTACACGCAATTCCCGCACCTCCTCCAGCTCCACTTTCGAGCATTCCTGCTGCCGCAGAACCACAAATCACAGTTGTTAAAGTGGTACCACAGGAAACAATTGCTCTCAAAAAGAACGATGTTGAGGTTTCAAAGGAGCAGCCCAAAGCTGCCACTATTGATGCTTCTGAAAAACAAAAAAACGCAGTTGCAAAGGAATCATCTCCCAACACAGTGGAAAAGCCAACAGCTCCTTACATTGCTATGAAACCCGAACAGCGTAAATATGCGCTGGTCATCAACAAAGATATCGCTGAGCAGAATTCGAGTTTTGGGCGATTAATGGCACATTTCTATGGACTCTTTGAATCGTCGCAAAGCTGTGGACAACTCAACTTTAGCGAATCGCTTTCGATCACCGAATATGATGATCAACTTTGGGTGCTGTGTGAAGATAATGAAACATGTGAATGGATTGCAAAAGGTGCACGCATGTTGAGCTCCTATAAGTGCTGTAGTTTTGTCAAATATTTTGGTCTGTCCAAGTGTCGGGTGGTGTTGCCACAAGTGGTTGATGATAAGGAACTGGCGAATATATTTCAGCTGCTTGAGTTGCAAAACACGGGATTGTGCACCAACAAATGGTGTGTTGTGGAGCGTACTTTACTCGACCCAAAAACCAAAGATTATGATTCGCAAGCCTTGACTACGCTATGCAAAAATGAAGTACTTGCTCTATATGTAGATCAGGAGAGCATGAACTTGATTAAGCAAAATGGCTTAAAGCTAAAGTACTGCTTCTGGAAACTTACTTTTCAGTTTGAAAGCAAGTTAAACAATTAAATTATATAACTTTTAATTTAACCCCAAAATCATTTAAAAGTAAATGTTGGAAAATTGTTTATTTAAATATGAAATTGTACTGTTTTGAATGGAGCGGTTTCTTTTTTGCAAAGCGGAAGAAATCGATAGACATTTGCATACGTCGATAGTTCTTGCAGCTGTGAGAGCTTTGTTATCGATATTGTGGATATATTCATATTAGCGGCCACCCCTAGGCGGAGAGGTAAATTTTTGCATCAAAATAAAAATAAAAAAAGGAAAAATACGCCAAGTCCTGCTGAAAGTGCTGGACTTGTGCAAATTTTGAAGGGCAGCTAAACCATGGAACAACTGGAACCCATCGATATTGCACGATTGGAAGAGGCTGTGGTCGTCTTCTATCGCTCCACATCACAGGAGCAGGCAATCACACACGAATGGCTGACGAAGGCCGAGGCCAGCCCACAGGCTTGGCAATTTTCGTGGCAGCTTATGCAGCTGGGCAAGGTGAGTGTGATCAACAAATCACAACATTCCCCTTTTTCATTTTATAACATTTGACGCTTTTGCTATGCCAGAGTCAAGAGGTGCAATTTTTTGGCGCAATTACGCTACACTCTAAGCTGATGAAGTATTGGAACGAAGTTCCGCCGGAAAACCGTGAGGAACTGAAACAAAAAATCTTGGAAACCATTGTACAATTCGCCGCTGGTCCCAAATTGGTGCTTAATAGGTTGTGCTTAGCGGTAAGTGCTTCCGGTAGCTATCCGATGTGTTTCCCGCTAACCTTCTCATGCATCACTTGCAGTTAAGCGCCTACATCGTGCACATGTTGGAAGATTGGCCATGTGCCATTGAGGAGGTGATTGATACTTTTCAGAATCAACGCATACCCAATGTTAGTGCCGAAGTCCAACGTTGGATAATGCTCGAGGTGCTTCTCGGCATTCCCGAAGAGGCACAAGTCATTCACACCTCCGTGAAGCGGGTGACGTTGCGTGGCGAGATGGGAAAGCGCGTGCCGCTCGTGCTGCAGACTGTGGAGGCCTATTTGAAGCAACAATTGAGCCTCGAATGGGACACCGAAGCATTTGCCAACATGATGCGTGCAGTCAAATGTGTGACCGTCTGGATCAGGTGATTGTACTATTATAATTGCAGTCAAGGGCAACGATTATCATATTGTGAATTACAGAAACATTGGCTACTCCATTGAGGGTTGTGTCAGCATTTGTGCTGTTCTGCTAGAGGTGGTCAACAAGTGCTATTGGCCCTGCATACGCTCCGGCGTGGGCTGCATGTCGTCCGACGAAAATGAGCTGGCCGAGACGGGTCTGAAGGCCATGGTCAGCATCATTGTACAGCCGGATTGTCACAATTACCCCAAGACAGCGGCGGTGCTGATCAAAATGTTTTTGGACTCACTGTGTGACATCACGCAGGTTGAATGGAAACGGGATAACGATAACGAGGATATTATTGTGCATATCTATATGCTGTTTGTGTCCGCTGTGGAACGACACTCGGCGCTGTTTCTCAGCGGTATTACGGCCACAGATCCTGAATTAAATGCCATTTGGAGTCGCATGGTTCATGAAATACTACAGTGCACAGATAAGCCGGGAATCTATCCGGTCGAGGAATCGTGCAGCACCATGGCCTTGGCCTTTTGGTATATGCTGCAGGGCGATGTCTTTGCCATGCCTGTCGAGGAGGATAAGCTAAAGTGCTGGGAGCACATTAAACCACTCTATGCTCATTTAACCACCGTTCTTGTGCGCAAATCTGAGCAACCGGACGAGAGTTCCATTGACAAATGGAACTCGGATGATCTGGAATGCTTTCGATGCTATCGCCAAGACATCTCCGATACTTTTGTAAGTCACTGAAATCCATAGAGTATGAGATCAATGTAATATTTGCCGATTTACAGATGTATTGCTATGATGTGCTGCACGATTACATACTGGAGATATTGGCCGCAATGCTCGATGAAGCCATTGCTGAACTGCAGACACATCCGACGCACTGGACAAAACTAGAGGCCTGCATCTATTCGTTTCAATCGGTTGCCGAGCACTTTGGCGGCGAGGAATCGCGTCAGATACCCAAATTAATGCGAGTGTTGTCTGAGATACCCTACGATAAGCTAAATGACAAACTGCTGGGCACCGCACTAGAGACCATTGGCTCCTATTGTTCCTGGTTAATGGAGAATCCAACTTATATACCGCCTGCTATAGATCTGCTTGTGCGTGGTTTGAACTCCACGATGTCCGCGCAGGCAACTTTAGGCCTCAAGGAGCTTTGTCGCGACTGTCAACTGCAGCTGAAGCCATATGCGGAGCCGCTGCTCGATGCTTGCCAAGCAACACTTGGTTCGGGTCGCATGAAGAACTCGGATTCGGTGCGTCTCATGTTCAGCATTGGCAAGCTAATGAGTTTGTTGCCGCAGGAAAAGATACCTGTATATCTCGATATTATAGTTAGTCCCTGCTTCGAGGAACTGCAAACAATTTGTCAAGCGGGCGCCGTAAGTTGAAATTCATTAGTAATTTGTATTATATTTTAAATGCTTATGTATTTATTTTTATAGACAACGCCAGCAGCGCGAATACGCACAATTTTCCGGCTCAATATGATCTCGACATTGTTCTCGTCCCTCAACACGGATCTGGACGAAGAGGTCAAAGATATGCATAATGTTCAACCTGTGTTGTTGGTCATGCAGAAAACTATGCCTATTTTTCGGCTAATTGCTGAGCTGTGGGTGGAGGAGATCGAGGTGCTAGAGGTGGGTTCAAAATGCCTGCAATACTTATATAATTTGTTATAATTGAATTACTTTTTATTGTGGCAGGCTGCTTGCAGTGCATTGAAGCATGCAATTGTGAATTTAAGAAGCAGCTTTCGACCCATGCTGCAGGATCTGTGTTACTTCATTGTGGCCAGCTTTCAGACTCGCTGTTGTGCGCCCACGCTGGAAATTTCAAAGACAGTATGTAACCTGTAGATGTTGTCAGTTGTATAGATATAAAACCTCTTTTTTCTGCTTAGGCCATTGTCATCTTTTACAAGGAGGAGAGTTGCAGGCAGTTGATGCAACAGTTGCTGTTGGAGTTTATATCGCACAGCTTTAAGCTATTCGAGTCAACGCCACAGCAGAACTTTTCCAATGTCTCGGACACCATGGAAATGTTCTTCGCCTGCCTCACGCAAATTATCAAAAAGGTGCCCCAAGTGCTCGACGATAAATCCATTGCATACGAACGTCTCATCTACTATGCCCAGCACTCGATGACCTTGCCCGAAAATGGTCCCATCCGGGCTGGCATTCAGTTTGTCACGCACTTTGTGATGCAGTCCCGCAATCAACCGCACATGACCGAGGTAATCTTGGCCAACGGTGAGCAGATTATGCGCACGATAATGATTTGCGTGGGTTATATGACACCACGTCAGCAAGTGGATAAATTTGCCGATGTCTTGCTGGCCATCAACAAAAAGTATCCCGGCGAGATGGCAGTGTGGCTAAGGAATGTGATGTCAGTGCCCAATTTTCCCACGGAGCTGATCAGTGATGCCGAGAAATCGCGTTACGTTTCGCTCATCATCAAGTAAGTGAAGAGATTATACTACATTTTATAGTCTTCTAACATTTCTTTTTGTTTTGCTGCACATAGAGTAAAAGTCAACAAGCGGATGCTGCAGCAACATCTCAATGAGCTGGCCATTAAGACACGCGGTCTTGTGCCGCTTCAGGTTCCAGTGAATTAAGCAGCGGGTTACCCCAAAATTTCAGTGGCCAAATATCTAAATGAATTAACGTCCTCTTTTTCGTAAATTAGTCGATAATGAATGTAATTAAGCCACTCTGTAAATGTTTCTTGCTATTAAGTTGTTTTTTTTTTCCTTCGGATGTCAAATAATTAATAATGCTAAGTGATCGGGACAGGACGATATATAGTGTTTGTCGCCTGTCTGTGTGAGATGAGATGGTGGTATGATGGATATGTTAAAAAGGCTGTTTTCTTGACATGATTTAACTTTTATTCATAATTTTACAAAAATTGTTCACACTTTTGTTTTTTATATGCCTTTTAATTACACAGTTTCTCATTTTATTTAAAATTTTGTTTAGGCGTGTATAACTCAAATTCTGTAATTATATTGTTTCATTTCATTATAGAAAAACTTTGATTTTTCACCGTTTTCCTTTTATTGGAAATTTGTTTTGCTTTTCGCCTTCACTATATAGGTTTTCATATTGTGTTTTTTTTTTTTATATCAAATTCTCTTTTCTCTTTATTGTTCTTCAACTTTCCATAAGTGTCTATTATATGCCAAAAATATGTAAATACATCTCTATATATAATATACATATATATGTGTCTATAAACTAAATGAAGCCTTTTCATTTTCTTGGCCTGTACAGCACTTGGTAGTGGTGGCAATAAATTTTTGACCAGCTTTTGCTGCCATATATACCGACTGCTAGAATAGTTTTGGAAAATATTTGTTCTAAAGTACTTCTGTTGATCCGTGCCAGGAAGGAGACTGTGTAATGCCAGGACTTGTACGTATATATATATATATATATATAAATATGTTAAGATGTATGTGTAGGTGTGTGTGTGTAGTAGTTGAATGAGTGACTTGGGTTGTGCCTGGCAGCAACGGATCTCAATTCAAAATTTGTCTGACACGGATCCAATAAATATGTATGTTTTGTTGTATATATATAAATATGTATACAAGTGTATATATATATACGTGTCTATATAATTACTTTTTTATATCTGAAATAGTAGCTACGACCAGCAATAGTCCAAGTCTGTGTGTTGTTTTTGTCCAGAGCTGATGATGTGGATGATGTATTTGTATTTAGCATTTTGTATATGGGATGATCAAGCGATTATACATACATACTATTATTCATAATGTAGATGAAGCCGTTTGGAGTAATCCAGGGATTCCCAATTAAGTGGCAATGCCCGAAACTCACAGAGCACAAAAATGTTGCAATGTTGCATTTCTTTTTTTGTTTTTTGCTTTTCTAAAAGGAACATCTGCTTATAAAATACTTTTTGGAACCCCATCGCGGAATATCTCCCCCACCGATCCAATGATGTCTGCCCTCGATTCGTTCATACATACTGCATACTTCTCTGTCTTGTATTATTAATCCTCCAACAATATGTGTAATACATACAAAAAATACATATACATATATAAACACACACACATTAATATACATACCAAATTTGTTTTGAACAAATTACAATACATATACGCATATACATATATAGTATAATTAAGCTGCTAACGGTAAAGGTAAATCGCATATAATATATAATTATAATTTATTACGTTCTCTCTCGCTATGTGGTTAAAACTTTAATCTGTGACTGTGTGATGCGGTTTAGAAACGTAAAGAAACCAAGAAACTAGGTGAGCAAATCCCTCAAATGAATTATTTTCCCCGCTGCCAGTGTTACCACATCTAATGCGGAAAGAACAAAATTCCATGGGGGAAACACTGCTCTTTCCACAAGCTTATTATTTATATAAATTTTGTTTGGTATTTGAAGTGAACACTTAAAACGGAAACTATAAAATGCACACACATATTGTATTATTATTATTATTTGTAAATTGTCAAACCCTGCGTTATTCTTCATCATTATCAAAGTGCTGTCGAGCAAACAAAATCCAATTCCATTTATAGCTGCCAGTTTTGCGAGGGTGTTTTGTTTAAGGTTTAGTAAGCTCGGTATGTCCTATATTATAGTGGATGATAGATCAAACTACACATTCAATTATTTCGATTAACTATTAATACAAATACTATTTGAAGACAGTTAAGCGACTTGTTGAGGGATTGCTCACAAAGTTTATGATAATTCTTGAGTTTCGTTGACCGTTATTTTGTTTGTTTTGGGAACGCAGGATAACTTGGCAATTTGTATGCTTCGAGTATTACATCTATAACGAAATAGTTGTACACATAATATATATAGTATTAATGTATGCATATGGTAGGTAGGTATATACGCGTACGTATGCTCAATCAAGGTGGTTTGATTTTTGTTATGTTTTCGGTTTCTTTTTTTGTTTTTGTTCTTACGTCTCTCTTAAGCTTAAGCTTACACAATGTCAATTCAAAAACTGTACAAATTTTGACGTATTCACTGAAATGGTAAGAGCATAATGGAGTCCAGATTATTCAACTATAATGTGGCATAATTCTTAGATGCATGCATGCGAATGAAATCAAATAAAAAACAAATGTAGGCGGGGCGATTAAGTGGGGCGGAGCAGCATGCAAATAGCGTATACGCAACGTTAGCCCACGTGGAAAAAAACTAAAAAAAAAAAGCATTTGGCGCTTACAGCTTAATCTTAGATTGGGACTTTTGCGCTTTATTGGTTTAATTTGTTTATTTATTTGTAGGTAGTATTATTTATTGTATATATTATTAAAATTTGTTTACTTTTCGTATATAATTCTATAGAAATTGTGTGTGTGTGTGTTTTGCAATCGTTGCCACCACGACGCTCGAAAGGCGCCAGAGCTTATCATCATCGTAATCATCATCAGTAGTAGTAGTATCAGTATCATCGTTTCAGCAGCATCAGCATCATCCTCATCATCCAGCCCCTTATCATAATAATCATCGATTTGACATACAATTTGTTGCTTGTGTTTTCATTGTGTGTGTGTGTTTGTTGAGTGTGTGCCTATGTGTGTATGCGTGTTTACTCTATAAAGAACCATTTCATTTTATTGCGGACCAGCCCAACGTACAGAGATAGGGGTAGATAGGCGCCAAGATAGAGGGGCGAGTGACACATGTATAAGGTAGGGTGCTGGTTTATCAGTTGTGGTTGGCCTAACAGTTGTTTGCATCGGGCGGCGGCGTTGTCAGGTACTCATCGGGTCGCTTGTGCTCGATGAGGGCGCGCACGGTGCCGCTGTCCGAGGGCAGATCGGATTTTCGTCGCACCAGCGGCTTCTCCTTGTTCCGTTCGCCGCGTATCTGTTTTTGGTTGGGAGTAAGCGGAGCGTAATGCAAACGTAAAAGCATTAAAATGATAGCGGCGGGGTGTTGTGGGGGAGCAACCACAAATGACCCCCGTCAATAAGGAATCCACACACAATATAAATACATATACACACACACACACATATGTAGATTACAGTTTACAGATTACACTTGTGTAAGTGTGCAACAACACTTGACGAATTGACAGATCTACATAGATGTTATTTTACTTCTAGTCGGTGTGATGTGATTATAATTAGTTAGTTGCCTCTAAACACACACACACACATACATGGAGCTGTTAGCTAACTCTTGTCATAATTTACAAAAAATTGTTCTTGATGAGTAATGTGTTGGAAGTGTGAAGTTTTGTACTACAATTTATAAGTCTTATATACACATTTCAATTGGCTTTATAAATTATGTTATTATTCACGCACACACACACACAGACGATTGTGGCAAACGATTGACTTTCGATTACATTTTTTTTTTATAGATATATTGATATGGTAATAAACAACAAAAAAAAGTCCACACATTTTGAGCAAAGGATATGCACGTTTCTATAGTTATATAATGTTGATGACTGGGCCCATTAAATCTATTGGATTAATTGGCTATTGGTTAGTATCTCTAGTTCATGGGGCAAACGGAGGTTGGGTGCATTGGGTGAGTTGTTGTTGTTGTTGTTGGAGGAGGAGTAGGAGTAAGTGTAATGACAAACCAATAAAAAAAAGTACACATATACGATGTAGATATATATTAAATAGATACAGATACAGAAACATGTAATTATAACTGACATGAGTGCGATTATTGTTTGTAACAGGCATTCTCATTCGTTCGTTCTTTCGTTCTCGATTAGTATTTGTTTTGTTTTTTTTTTAGACAGATTTTGGTGCTTAAAGACTTAAAACTTGCGCGCGCTTACGATTAACGAACGCACCGTTAATACACACACATACAAACATACTGGTTGGTTGATTCAGTTAGTAGTTGTGTAGTGTGGTTAATGTGGCTAGGGCTTGTCTCACCTCTCTGGGCTCCTGATTTGACTGCTGCTGCTGTTTTAGCGACGCTTGCGGCCTTGACTGCTGTTGTTGCTGCTGCTGCTGTTGTTGTTGCTGCAGCTGCTGCTGTTGTTGACTCTGATCGAGCTTATCGTAGGTTAGATCACAATTCTCATTGTATTCATCGTACAGCATTTGACTCTCGGACATTTGCAGGTAATCGTTGAAGCGTCGCATCTTTGTCCACTCCGGATTGGTTTTAGCCAGACTCTCAACCTGTTGCCAAAGCTCCTCGCGCTGATGAAGCTTCTCTCGTTCCCTAAAAACAAAGAGGATACTGCTTTAGATTTCTATATCAATTAAAATGTATATGCAATGTGTGTGTTACATTTGCTTCTCTTGCTTGTAGTTTTTGCTACACTCATCGAACAATCGTTGATTCATTTCCATAAACAGTTTGAGTGCATTGTAAATGAGACCGTGTATGGTCTTATTCCAGTGCGTCTTCGAGTTGCGATTCAGCGCCGGAAACATGATGGGCAGTATGACCTGCGAGTTGTCCGTTATCAGCGACATAATGTACTCATTATTCCAATAGTAAAGTGCACGCTCGGCCACCTGAAAGTGTGGCGACGACACGCACTTGGATATCTGGCGAAACAGCGGTGCCACGACCTTTTGAAATTCAGCCGGCTCAATTACATCGAGCAGCTCTTCAAGCTCATTCAAAAACATCACCTCCTTGGGACTGTGTGTTTTGGGCCAAAACTTCAATAGACTTCTGCAAGTTGTTATAAAGCATTTTAATTTTGAGTCTTGGGAGTAGAAGTAAGTATGACGAAACTTACTTGATGACTGCCTCTGACAAACTGGGATCCTTCTCAAGGAACTGCACCACACAATAGGTCAACTGCGGATGGTAGACGGAGAGGCTCTTGGCTTTGTGCAATGGCAACAATACCTTAAGTAAAAATTGTTTGTGCTCCTCCTTGAGCGGCAATGCGAAGCCATTAATAATGCTGCCCAAAATCTCGAGCAGTTCAGCAATGCCATTATGATGTTCCGTTTCGTAAATGAATCTGCAAAACAGAATCGAATGTTGTTTAATCAATTCAATTCAATTCAAATCTTAAGAGACTCCAACCTGTAAAACACATTGTTGATTTGCTTCCTAATAAATGCCCGTAAGCCAAGGAATTTGCCATAGATGCGATGTAAAACAGTCTTAAGGAAATCACGTTCACGTGGATCCTCCGAATCGAATAAATCCAACAGTTGTAATACAAATTGATGATCGATAAAACGTTTTGCAATATTTGGCTGGAAATCGGGCGACTCCAGGAAGCGCAAAATTAGCTCATACACTAATTGCAAGTGTGGCCAAGATGATTCCAATGTTGGCTCATCCTCCTCTGGATCGAATTCGGCCCCATTCGGATTTGATGACGGCGGCAACGTGCGAAATAGATTCACGGCAAACTGAACATTGAAATGTTTATGATTATTTTGTGTATTCAATATAACTAACTAAAAAGGATTTACCATATTGATGGCCTCCGGATAGATAATCTCTGTGATGACACCATTCTGATTGGACAGATACTCGACCATCTCGTGGAGGGCGGCGCGTTTCACTTCCTTCCATTTCAGATCGCTTAGGGGCTCCGAGAAATCGAAGAGCGTGCAACATTGCCGAATTTTCTGCAGCAGCAGTTCCTCACGCTCCGTGGCCGGTGTTTCTACACGAAAGAAAGCGAAACAATTCCAAAATTTCGATATTAACACAAAAGTTGATAAGCTTTAAAAGTATTGTGAACTGAAAAGCGCTACACAAATCGAACGAGATCAACTCTCACAACAAATTTGTAACTGAAAAAAGGTGGACAACAACAAGAACGGAAAAAGGCAAGCAGAAAACTCAAAAACAAAAATAACGAGATAATTGCAATTCTAAGAAGCTAAATTAGTAGGAGGAGCATAACCAAATTAGCAACCTCGCAGTGGCGGCAAAGCCAGCGCAGTTGATGCATTCGGTGGCGCATGAAACAGATTCCGATCGCGTGCCCTTCCTGGACTGCCCGTCAGCTGTTGCAGCGTCTGCGGCGACGACAATTGATGGGCCATCGCAGCAGCAGCCGCAGTTGCATCGCCACCGTTTTGTTTCAACGACGACGGCGGCATTGCCATCATCATCGTTGCGGTCGTTGTCGCTGTCGCTGGTGTCGCCACCACAGTCGCCGCCGCATTGCCGTTGCGCTGGCCAATGCCCAGGGAAATGCTTATGCCACCGACCAGATTCTGTGCCACAGTTGTGCGCTGCAGCTGCAGCTGCTCCTCGACAGTTGTCACATCGACATTGCCGCTGGTGTTGCTGGTGATGTTGATGCTGCTGCTGGTGGTAATGCTGGTTGTAGTGGTGATGTTGCTACCGTTGTTGCCACTACTGGAGGAGGCTGCTGCAGCAGCATTGCTGCCAACACTTTTGGTGGCATTCAATATGTTCTTAATGGCCGCAGCTGCGCTCACGGGTGACTGTGGTTGGTTGTTAGAGTTGTTGTTGTTGGTGGATGCGATGCGATGCGAATTGTTGGTGATATTGATTTTGATTTATGAAATGAATTAGAGCAGAGAATTGTCATTCATTATGTTGTCTGATTGTCTGCTGTTGTGTCTTTCTTTCAGTGTCTGTGTGTTGTGTGTTTTGTTTTTTGTGGATAGTGGAAGTAATGCTTGCAAACCTTGCTGCTGCCGCTGGCCGTTGAGCTGGCTCCATTTCCACCAGCCGCCGCCCCAGCTGCTGATCCAGTGCTCAGCAGCGAGCTCGCCGTTGTCGCTGCCGAAAAGTGTTGCGCCAACGTGGACACCAAAGAACTCCCACCGCCGCCGCTGCCACTTGCTCCACCTCCAGCTGTTGTGCTGGGCGTATTCTTAGCATTGGACATTGTTGCTGCTGCCGTTGGCACATTCGTTGTGCTGGACGATAGCGACAACGAGGATGTTGACGATTGTGAACCAAACGGCGATGAGGATGCAATTAATGCGGCTGCAGCCGAATTGGCGCCACCGCCGTATGTCACTGCCGACGATGGCGACGACGTCGACGATGTGGAGCTGGATGCCAATGAGTTGGCTGCTAGCGAGGATGAGGCTGCCTGCGATAGCGAGGACAGCGCCGATGCCGATGAATTTGAGCTAGTCGATGACGATGATGGTGATGATGTTGCTGTTGCTGTTGTCGTTGTCACGTTGCCGGCACTTGCCTCGGGCGGCGACAGTGGCATCTTACGTGACTGCAACTCAAATTTGGCCTTCAGCTCTTCGACGCTGCTGAACTTGAATTTGCTGCCGCCACCACCAGACGCTGAAGAAGCCGAGTCGCGTTCCCCCTCCACGTCGATGATGTCGTCGGCGTCGTCGTCGTCGTCAGCCAGCTGATCTAAGCCACTGTGAAACGATGGCGATTTGGGTATGCGAATGCCACCAAGAGCATAATAACCACCAGTGGAGACTGTGTTGTTGGCTGTGTTGACTGCTGGCAGCGGTGGTTGCTGTTGCTGTTGGTGTGGTTGCTGCTGTTGATGTTGATTGTTTGCCGTGTTATTGTTACCAGTCGTTGTTGGCTGCTGCTGTTGTTTGGTGGGACCGTTGTGGTGGTTACCCGTCAGCAACATAGCACCGATGACCATTTCATTAGTGCCGCACTTGGTTTAATGGCGGCGCAATCGAAACGCATCGCACACTTAATGTTCTCAATTTGCTAATTTGTTCTTCTCTCTGTCTCTATAAATGTTCTAACAACAACCATAACAACAACATAAAAAAACTAAGAACAACAAACAAACGTCTAGGAAAACTTGCGACACTATCGAAATGTTAATTTCCTTTTTTTTTATTCTCACTGCTCTTTTTTTTTTGTTTTAAGCGTTTATTATAATAGCATCTGTAATGGGAATTGCAATATATATATATAGACAGAGATTATGATTTATTTATGTATGTGGTAAATGGTGAGAGAAATGTGAAATGAAAATGCATAAATGGAAAATGAAAATGCATAAATGATTCGCAATTCGAATACGAGACAAAATGAACTCATCAAAAAAATGATTTGCTGGGGGGCTAGCGAAATTATAATTTATAGTTATTCTATATATACTCTATGATTTGTCTAGATAAAGCACTTACGAATCGCACTATGAAAAAAACTAATAAGCGAACTCAACCGGTTTTTGCCGTGTCTGAAAATATCTTTCAACACAATTCCGATTCCGATATCGATTCGCTTGTAACGGTATTTGTTGCTCACCCGGCAAACAAAGAAGACTTGTTAATTTGTTGCTATTCAAACTACAAAACAATGTTGTTTGCTGTTGCTCAAAATGCTTTTTACTAATTTAATTCAATTTTTTAATGCGGAGCTGCCGCAAAAGTCGCTTTGACTGCGGCTCCAATTTGTTAAGGGCGAAAGGCAACAGGAAAAATCGATAACATTTGCCGTGGGCGAGCGCGCAGGAAGACAAGAGAGTAAGCTACAAACAGCGAGAGAGCGCGCAGCTGCAAAAGAGCAGTGTTGCCATCTATAATGACACTACACCAACAATAACAAATAGCTGTAGAGCCAAAATGGCAACAATTTGAATGCCAATGCCAAACGTTTTATTAATTAGCAAGTAGTAGGTAAAGCAATAAACCATAATCAAACATATGAATCTGCGCTTCACTGCAACACGAGCAGCAAGCGAGTGAGAGAGAGAGAGAGCGAGTGTGAAGTACAACGGGAGAGCGCAAGTGTCAAAAATGGGGCGGCGGGCGTAACTGACGTATGCAAATGTATGTGTGTGTGTGTTTGTGTAAGCTGTTTTTTTTTTGCTGTTTTGTGTTAGTGTTGTACAACCCTGCGAAATAGTCATCACTCACTTGACCTTTGCGAACTTGCTTAATAAATAAATAACACAATAACAGGAAAAAAAAAAACAACAAAAACGAACCAACTGCCCAACTGAAACAGCTGATCGACGACACACGCAACTCAAACGAAATTACCATATAATTATTGCATTGTATAAACACGTATTAACAAATTGTGTTTACTTACTTTCATTGAGCGGACTGAGCGCCGTAAGTTCACAGTTTTTGGATACATTATAACGGGAGCTCGCCTGCCGCTTCTCCTTGCGCACAAGCGGTGTGGTGGTTAGGTTTAGTCCCTTGGTGATCTGCGTGGGTGGCGGTGCATCGCGCGGTGGTGTGCTGTCCTTGTCTGTCTTGTTAGCCTGCAAAATTATCGATGATAACGATTTGTAGCAAATTAAATGTCAATGTGAAGGGCGACGCAGTCTCAAATTCGCCGCAAGGCAAGAGAACAAGAGAGAGAACGAGAGGCAGAAAGAGCAACAAAAGCCGAAATCAAAACAATAGTAAAGCAACAACAAAAAAAGAGAAAAATCCTTGGGAGAGGGGCGGGGGGACATGGCACCTTTAACGTTCCGTTTTATTTTGTTACCTTGGTCTGTGCAAATCCTTGACGCCTAAGTCGAGCTGTCGCCTGTATGGTGGGGGGGTGTTAGTCTCGTGTTTTAGTAATGCCAACACACACTTGCACAATAATGTGCAATCTCTACTCACATACACACACTTACAAATATGGTACGTGTACTTTTGGACATGCATTTGACAGTTGACAGTGCGTTGTGTATAATACGATTTTGGTTTACGGTTTCTAATTCGATTGCAAACCTTAAGAATCTAATTGGAATCGATCACATACACACGCACACACTCATACTCACGTATGCGCGCGTGTGTTTGCGGGAAAGCAATGGACAGTGATAAGATTAGATATACAATTGGTGCGTTAAGGTTGCTGCCACAAGGAAGTCTATAATAAGTGTATTTCTGGGGTACGAGGAGACTAACACACACCACAAAAAAACAAAAAAAGAAATCGTTCTATAATTGACGTCAATTACTCAACATGCTCTTTGGGGTCTGGGTCGGCTTGTTGATAGATATACATATTATTAATTTTGTGCCATTTTATCGATGTTATCGACAGACATTTGCATACGCAAATATTCTTCTTTTTTTTTTGTTGAGGAGGTCACACTCGACAAGCCGACTATTTCTTTTTAGTTGGGGTCACACTAAGGGCTAGACAATGCACATAAACAAAAAAGTGTGGTGGGTGGAAACACTTATTACTCACCTCGCTTTTGCTGGGAGTAACAACAATGCCGCTGGTCAGAAGAACGTTGGGTGATGTTGCTATTGTTGAAACTGCTGCTGTTGCAGATGCTGCTGCTACTGGCGTTGTTGCTGTTGTTGTACTAAAGTTAATGTTATTCTCTTTGATACCGTTAGTGGCGGTTGTGACTTTGTTATTATTGTTATTTGTGGCCGTTTCGTTTTTGGTTGACGCTTCGACTGACGTCGCTGCCGCTGCTGCTGGCTCTGCTGCTGTCGCTGCTGATGATGAGACCGCCACTGTTGCCGCTGTTGCTGCTGTCGGGCTTTTTGTTGCTGTTTCTAATGCGTCGTTATCCATAATACGCTTTCAGCTTTATCTGCAGCTTTACTTTGGGGTACTGCTTCCGTCTCTTTCCAACAACAGCTGCACAGACCGCACACACACACAAACACACACAGCAACAACAACAGAAATAAGAGTTTTGCTAAATTTCCTCTCTTTTTTGTTTCTGTTATTTTTTTCGTTTGTTGTACTCTGTCTGTCTTGTTCTTTTTTAATTGTTTTGTTTCTGACAATTACAGGCACAATTCAAAAACCACCGCTGTGGGAGTATTTGGAAAGAAAATCAACGTAGCAAATAACAAAAAATTAGAAAACACAAATAAATCATATCAAATAATAATCACAACAACAACATGCAGTACATTTTTTTTTACCGATCAGCCTACACACACATACACTGACACAAAAACACACACACATACGATCAGACTTTGCGAATAGATAGGTGTATGAAAAGGGGGCAAAGAAAAGAAAACTTGGTCTGAAGTTGTCACACGCATTAATGGCATGAGATGGTTAAAAAAAAAAAAAAACAACCGGTTCTAAACGATTCTAAACATATCCAAGAAGCTGCACTTGATCAAGAATACGGCTTCCGACCCAACCACATATCCACATACATACACATGCTTACACACATTCATATAAACGCATGTATGTATGTGAATACATAGATTGATATGCTTTCGATGTTTTCATAGGGATTTTCGCCAATTGGCCAATTGGATGTTTGTATGGATTAGGTGACGAAACGTCATGAAACAAACGTCTTTTTAAATAATGCTCTCATCCATACCATTGTTCGTTGTTGTTCGTTTTTTCACTATTCACGATTCAAGCGCAGAAAATATAAATACGAATTCCAAAACACACAGACGCAATGCGGACAGCGAACGCAAGCAACAAGTTGCGAAGCAATGGCCGTCGACGTCGATCAGAGTTGCCAGACTCAGAATTCATATGATTCTCATTCCCATTTCCCATGCGAATGTCAAGTGTGTGCACAACATTTTATTAGAACATATTCTCTTTGGTGGAGGAGGGGGCTTTGCTGGGTTGCTTTACATTCCAACACACATAAATATTGTTTAGAGAAAAACGGAATGAACGGAATGTATGCAATAGATATGAGCAATAATATGCTTAAGCTTTATATGTCACCTTAGAGCGCGCGGAGGGCGACAGCTCTGCCCGCTAACAAGAGGGAATAGAGCGAGAGAGAGCATGAGAGAATAAAAATAAAATGAATGTGTACTATGCATAATTAATAGTTGCAGCAAAAAGGCAAGCCAAACAATAATAGATATGTATGTATGCAAATAACAAAAAAAAAAGAAAAACTAAACTTTGAATGTCAAAAGGGGGAGCGTGTTTAGGGCTGAGCAAACAGTCGGGAAGATAGAGAAGATGGGGGGGCCTTTTATTTACCGCCAGAAGCTGCAAGAACTTGTTCAATTTGCCTCTGCTGCGATTTAACATCAAATATTTTTGCTGATTAAAGTTGTTTTCCTGTGTTTTTGTTTCTTTTCGTACTTTTTACGTAAAATGCGAATTCTAACACACACATACACGCACGCACGCACACTCATACACACAAAAGACTCGCAATCGCACTGTTTTTTCTCGTTAATTCACTCGACTCGAGCTTTCGAGGCTATGGATGGGATGGCTGCTTGCTAATATTGCTGTGTGAATTATTATTTGCGCTTCACTTCTGCGCTGCAATTTTCTCTTTCGATTTACGCTTTTCACAATGGTGTTAGCACCAATCACAACTTCATATCAGTTTAGAGATTATTCAGGTTCACCTTTTTATCAATAACACTCCACATCAAGAGCTAGTTTTAATAAAAATTTATTATTTATGTAAAATATTTTGTTCACGCAACGTCGCTGCTGAATAGAAACAGTGTTGCCAGACTGCCGAACTGTCGATTAGGGAACATGACGACGACGGATTCATTTAACGAAAGTCGATTGTTGAGATATATCGATAGTAGAAGTTAAGTCAATAATTTGAATTATCTTTTATTAGCGAATAACTCGAAATATGATTGTGTATGAAAGCGTAACATCTCAAAGTGGTATAGCTAAATTAATATATATTTACATATTATTGTTTCAAATCGATTTACAAGTGCTGTCTTTGAACAATTTACATATGTAGTTCATTTTCAATTTTTTAAAATAAAACTGAATTTTCTGTTTTTCATAAAAATTTACACGTAAATTATAACTTAAGTACGTTACCGGCAAGTGTATTTAAAGTTCCTATCGATATTAATGGACAGTATGAAAGAGTTAATAATATCGCCCTTTATGTTCATCACTAAGCTTGCAGATGGCAACACTGACATGCCATTTAATTTGTTTATAAAATAAAACTATTTGAAGAGAAAGAAATAAGCATTACCATGCTCATTACAATAAAAGTGCTCAAAGGCAAAGATTGCACACTCGAGGTAGACTAAACAGTCAATTAACTAACAATACTTTTTGCTATATTACTGTGCTTTTCCAAATAGGTCTCACCGACGTCCACCATACAGGAGGTGAAAGAACAAATTGATGCCGCTCTTCAAATTCCCGCTTCAAATCAGAAGCTATTGCTGCTCGGCCGACCGCTAAACAATGATCAGACAATTGCCTCATATCCCAATATTAAAGAGGGCACCAAGCTTAATCTGGTGGTGATGAAACCCGGACTACGTGATTGCATTTATCGAGCTTTTCGCAAATATTACTCGGAAGCGCAGTCCGAACGATTGGCGAATGAGTTTGTTACGGACTTCGAGGCAAAACTTAAGGAACAGAGCTTGGATGATTTGGAACGTTTTGCTGATAATGCACTGTGAACTAAGATTTGTTGATGATAACATATTACATATGATTTGATTGTGTAGAATTATTAAAAAATTAACAAAAACGAGACTGAGTTGTCATTCGGCATTTGTAATTTCGTCAGTCTGGCAACGCTGTTTTTTGCATTACTGAACCGTATAGCAGGTGTGAGGAGTGCGGAGTGTTGTCAGCAGTGTCAGAAGAGAGATGCAGGCGTGCAATTTTCTTAAACGAGTTGTTAACTCTACCAAACCAAACGTGCGATCTTTTTCCAGAACACTTGGAGCCATGGTCAAGGTAAGTTCAATGTATATCTTAAAAAGTATCACGTACTTTTAACTGTAAGGGCGCATAATCTTATGTAAGATAGTTTTTTTTGGCTGCTGTTAATATTGATTAAAGCGGAAGCGAGACAATTGCAAAAAAGTGCAAGGCCATCATCAAGGTTACAACATTCGTATTTTTTATTTTGTAGGTTGGAGATAAACTGCCCTCTGTGGATCTCTTTGAGGATTCCCCGGCTAATAAGATAAACACCGGCGAGTTGACAAATGGCAAGAAAGTCATATTCTTTGGTGTTCCCGGTGCTTTCACCCCTGGGTGCTCCAAGGTGAGTTCATTTTGGAAAACCGGTTTACAATTTTTTTAATATTATCGTTTTAATTGCAGACGCATTTGCCTGGCTACATTAGCTCGGCCGACTCGCTGAAGGCGGAGCAGGGCGTCGATGAGATTGTCTGCGTCTCAGTCAACGATCCCTTTGTGATGTCAGCTTGGGGCAAGCAGCATGGCGCTGGTGGCAAGGTTCGCTTGCTCGCTGATCCCGCTGGTGCTTTTGCTGCCGCTTTGGATGTGACCATCGATTTGCCACCGCTGGGCGGTGTGCGCTCCAAGCGTTACTCGATGGTTGTCCAGAATGGCGAAGTTAAGGAATTGAATGTGGAACCCGATGGCACCGGATTAAGCTGCTCGCTGGCCAACAATATTGGCAAGAAGTAAATGGCGAATATATGGAGAACATTAACTACTATTTCCTGGGAAGGTATCAAATAATCAATTAGTGGCCTGGCCAAAGCGCTAAAAATATCAAATACACTTTCAATTATATTATTATACTATTATATATTGGAAAAGAAAACTATGTAGAGAATACACAACACAATATGAAATTAGCAGAAAACTATATGCGTAATGTTTTATGCTTATATATCTAGGCGGGGCGCAGATTCTGCACATAATCTTATCTCTAGCGATTATCAGTGTTGGGCGCAATCTTTTGGGAGAGCAATTTGCCATAGCCGCCTCGGCCAGCATCATAATCTGTTCGATATTCGTCACGCACTTGTCCTCCAGTTTTGCCGCGTCCATATTGACGGCCCTCAATGAAGCCGGCATCCCAATCCACGCGAATCAGTCGATCATCCAGCCGTGTGCCATTAACAAATCTGCAATAAATAACATTGTTTAATGAAGTCATGAAGACGTGCCAATAATTTAGCACATCACTGTTTTTGTTGTCATCTCTTTCGTACCTCATGGCAGCTTCGGCTTCGGGACGCGTATAATATTCGACGAAACAAAAGCCGCAGGGCGTCTTTTTGTACTTGTCCAGGCCCATGACAATAAGCCGCACATCGCCGCAACGTGAGAAGAGCTCGTGAATCTGCTCCTCGGTTGTGTAGAATGATAAATTGCCCACGTAAAGTGTGGTCGAGTCCCGCAAAGAGCGTTCTTGCTCCGAGCGTGAGCCCTAATTGGAAGATACATATGTGTTAAACGTTGCCGGCTTACGAAATGTTATTTGCTCGACTTACTTTAAAGTGTTGATCACGGTATGAACTTAATTCTATGGACGTGGCCATATTATATAGCTTAAAAAATTAAGTATAAATGAATTTGAACGCGATAGCTAAAAAATGATGAATATAAAACAATTTTAACGCTAGAGGTGAGCAAAAAGCGATGTCACTATCGATATATCAAATATTTTTAAAACTATAAATCCATTTTTCTGTTTTCATTTGGTCTGCTCATTCTCGGACAATATTGTATTAATTATTTGATTAGATAGATGTTTCTTAAATAATTGCTAAAAAATGTGCTTTGCGGCGTGGAAAATATGCGATGATTTTGCTTTAAAATAATGTACAGTGTGTACACACTAGTCAGGGCTGCATTTTTTAAATGAAGTTTTCTGTTTACAGATGTGCATACACTGCAATGGTCAGGTAGAAACAGCGTAGCAAAACAAAATATAATTGGCTGAAAAAGTGACAAAGCAACACCGCAAACACAAAGTGCAAAAGTTCTTAAATGTCAAATTCACAAACGACCAGCGCCACAAAAAGGCAGCTGCGTTTTCGCGGTGACGTCAGTGCCAGTGCCAATCGAATCGAGGAACTGCAGCAAAACGATGATATACCAAAAGTATCAAAGGCCAACAATAAACAGCCAACTTTGCAGGATGACGTTGGCGTTACAACAGCAGCAGCTGCAGCGGCAGCCCCAACTACGGCACGCCTACAAAACGGTAAGTGCTGCAAAATGAAAACACTATTTTTGCTAATCCATATGTTTGTTATTTCAGCTGGGTCTGAGACAAGTACTTTTTACGACTTCTTCAAAGTGGAAATGACACGCGGCTATATGCTGGAACATGACGAGGAACGCTATTCGGCGCGCCGTCAAAAGATCTACAGTTTTATGCGCATACCACGCGATCTCGAACGCTTCATGGTCTACGGCATTATGCAGTGTGCCGACTCCTTTCTCTACATTCACACATTTCTTCCCGTGCGCTTCATCTTGGCTGTTTGGTCGCTCTTGACCCGAACTGTTGCTCGGATTTGTCGCCTGCGCGGTAGCGGGCAGCGTTTGTTGTCGCCGGCGGAAATCTGTGATCTGCTCAAAGGTGCCATCTGGATTAGTGTGACGCTGATTATGCTGCTGGTGGACACTAATCGCGTCTATCACATCATAAAATCACAATCCATTATCAAGCTATACATATTCTACAATATGCTGGAGGTGGGAGATCGTTTGCTGTCGGCCTTTGGCCAGGACACCATAGATGCTTTGTTCTGGACGGCCACGGAACCAAAGAACTCCAAACGTGAGCACTTTGGTGTCTTAACGCATATTCTCTTTACCCTCATTTATGTGTTTCTGCATAGCGGATTAATCATGTTTCAGGTGAGTTTATTTGGATTAAAATAGGAATTGTAAATTAAATAACTCGATATTTGTTTTTAGAAAGCATAACTTTAATTTTCCTTATTTCTTTGCAATTTTTGAGAATTAAGTTTAATTGGTAATCGATTCAGAATATCTAAATTGTCGAGTTTTAATATTTTGTTGTGATTTTCAAACGATTTCAAACGATTACCAACATGTGTTATTATCGATTGTTGCATTTACAGCTTGGCGCTGTAGTTATCGATTGCTTGTATCTATTGTTTTATTCGCTTGGCGGTAAATTTAAAATATACTACATTTCTTTCCATTTCGCAGGCCACCTGTTTGAATGTTGCTGTGAACTCCAATAACAAAGGACTGCTCACCATTATGATATCCAATAATTTCGTGGAACTAAAAGGTTCGGTATTCAAGAAGTTCGACAAAAATAATCTATTCCAACTGACCTGCAGCGATGTGCGTGAACGCTTCCATTTGTCTGTGCTGCTGTTCATTGTGATGATACAGACGATGAAGGAGTTCGACTGGAGCATCACACAGTTCTGTGTCATGCTGCCCGATTGCTTTGCGGTGCTCTTCACCGAGATACTCATCGATTGGGTGAAGCATGCGTTCATCACCAGATTCAACGAGTTGCCCGAGAGCATTTATCGCGAGTACACCACAAGTTTGGCCTATGACATGACACAGACACGGCAGAAGCACGCTTTCTCCGATCACTCAGATCTTGTGGCACGTCGCATGGGATTTATACCATTTCCATTGGCTGTGGTGCTCATCAAGGCGATCTACACGGCCGTTTCCTTTCACAACTTAGCTGCCTGGCTGCTCTTTTTGCTGGCGTATCTGTTCGCATTGGGTTTGCGCATCTGTCTGACGATTTGTGCATTGGGCAAGGCGTGTAAACTGATGAAGGAACATCAAACGGAACGCAACAGCTCGACACCCAGCAGCATGACCAATGTGCCAGTGATTGGAGCCACCGTTAGCTTTGGCTCTGCCAATGTTCATGTGCTGAATAACAATAATAATATCAATAGCAGCAGCCAAAATGCTCAATTCAAGCCAACGAATATCTCGACGGCTGCCACACCGCTGGAGCAAAGCATCAATTTCTCACGCATCTCGTTGACATCGACGCCTAAGAAGGCGGCCAGTGAACTGGAATTAGATGTGACCAATTCACTGGAGCTGGGTGCCACAGCATTGTTCTCCAACAGTGATGTGGATCTCGATGATGTGTGCCTCAATGAGCAGGTGACCAATTTGAATTCAAATCCCTCAAGTCAAGAGGTCTATCAGGATGAGGAGCTGGCGCGCAGCGAACCGGATTTTCTGCAGCTAAGTGATGCTGGAAGCGGTGTCGGAGGCGGCGGCAGTGGTGAGAACAGTGCCAAGGCGCAGCAAGAGCGTTCCAAGAGGCTAACGAAGCGCACACACAAACGTTCCGAGTCCGAGCCCTTTATAGGCATGCCAAGCTTAAGCGAGAAGCCAACTGCGACTGGAGCTTCAGGGAATCCTACGTAGCGTGGACTCTGCGCATTTTGGTGTATTTTAATTTGCTTATCGCTAATGTAAATCGCTTGCGTCCTTATTCTTTTGGGGGCTGGAAAATACTTTGCTCGAGTATTGCCCTGGATAAAATGTCTTATGTGTGTGTAGTGATACGGATTTAAATGTATTGTTTAGCTTAGCAGCTATATATTCCCTGGCTATTAAATTGCTTTTATTATAACCGAATGCCTTATAAAGAACTGATTAAATTGTAGCAGTGTTTTTAATTCAAAAGTTTAAAATCGATAAGATAGTTTTAGTTATCGATAGCAACTTCATCAGGCTTCAAAGCGCTAACAAATTGTGCTGCATACTTTGGGGCTGATCGTAAATTCAACTACAGTTCCGAAAATCCTTATTGTTGGCAGTTCCCTAGCTATTAAATTGCTTTTATTATAATCGAATGCCTTATAAAGCACTGATTCAATTGTAGCAGTGCTTAAATTCAAATTTAAAATTCGATAAAATAGTTTTGGTAATCGATAGCAACTTCATCAGGCTTCAAAGCGCTAACAAATTGTGTTGCATACTTTGGGGCTGATCGTAAATTCAACTACAGTTCAGAAAATCCTTATTGTTCGCAATGAAAGCAACCATAAATTATCATAATTGCTTTAGTGCGTAAAGTAAATTCTGAGAATATTTGCTACACTTCCGCACCGCCTCCGCATAACCTTTAAGTACTGAGCTCTGCTCTGCTCTTCTGTTGCCGACGTTTTGTGTGCGTGTCTGTGTGTGTGTGTGTGTAGGAAGCTCAGGGCGTTTTCCTGGTCTGGCACAATGTCCTTGGCAAAGGAACCTAACCCACAAAAGCACACACACATACACACAAAATGAGTCAGTGCACCCAAAAACTCAAGATTGTTCAGTGGGCAAGTTGAAAGCGAGTGTGAGCTGAAAATTTGCTTTCTTGCTTAAAGCAAACATTACCATATACGACAGAGATACGACAGTTGTCGTTGTTCGCCTGCCTCGATGTTTGGTTTCATGAATGAAAATGGCTTTATTTGCTGGGTCCGTGTTTACACGCGTAGAAAAATCAACAAGCTGCAAATAGCGTGTGCCTCTTCCCCAACCTCAACCTCACCCTCCGCCATGCGTTTTAGCCCTGGCCAAAACTCAACCAAGCCAAGCCGCAATCCAGCTCCACCTTCCCCCATTTACTCTGCGGACAAGCACGCGCGTGTTCACACACAAACAAACACACACACACACACACGCACTCTTACATACATTTTACATTCAATTTACCGCTACACACGCGCCATCCCCTTTGGGCGTATCATTTTTATGAATGAAATTCTACGCTGACCTTGAGCGTAGTTACGTCAGCGCTAGATTAGGGGAAATTCACTTCGTCCGCACTCTCGCCACATCCTTTAATGCGCATGTTCGTCGCATTTGCCCCTGCGAGTTCGAATCTCGTGCTCGGGGTTTCATTCATAAAATGCGCGTGCGGTATTCATGAATGGCTCTACTTGTGGCCAAACAACAACAACAAGACTCTGTTTGGTGGCCCCTACTTTTCAAGGACACGCGTCGCACTTTTGCCGCTTAGCAGGCGTCCTTATTGATTTTCCCATTTTTTGCGTTCTCCCTTTACATATGGATGTCGCGCCATCTCACATAAACTTTGTAACAAATCAAACACAAATTTTATGTTGCATACTTTTCGGCGGGTTAAAGTTGTTTTCTAGATAAATACGTGGGCGAACTAAAGGTTCCTGCCAAAACACCTACGCAACAAATATTGGCAAGCATTTAAGTCTTTAATTTACTGGCTTTTTCGGCGAATTACATAATAAGTTCACATGAAAATTGTTCAAGCTGTGAACACAATTTAAAACCTTTTAATGTAAAATCTTGTATTAATGCATGTATTTGTTTAGTGGTAACTGATTATTATGTAATCTTGCGACTTTCTCTTAGCTTAACTGTTTAGTTATCTTTTATTTAATTGGTGATTGATTGATTACCATCAATAAATAGTACCATAACAGCTTGTATAAATAAATATGGCTTATTTAGGCTTATTTTCTGTGTAGCTTAAAAGCATAGAAGAACTTATCGATATCGATTACAGCTCATGCTTAAAATGATCGTCTGAAAAGTGTGTACACACTAAAATTGAAATTTCAAAAAGGAAATGAGTTTTGTATCGTTTAGTTTTCGATTCATTTTCGACCTGCATGCAATTTGAGTTGTTAGTTAGTTTTGCAATAGTTTTTCACTGCGCCAAAAAGCTGTCTCCAAACGCAATTTCCGGCCGGCTGGTGTGCGTTAAAAATAGCCTTGAGTAAGGCTAGCAAAAATGGAAAGTGAACGCGCAGTTTTTATGAATGAAAAAAGCGCCCAAGTGCGCCGAACTCCTCCCCAAACCATTTACAAGGCAAGGCGAGCAAGAGAAGTTGGGTGGAAAAGTTTGATATCGAAGCCGGGTCGAGCCGGCGTGCAGAAGGCGACGCCGGGTAGGGCAGGGCAGTGCAGGGCCAATGGTTTGCCTTGCTCTTGACTGGCCTTAGCCCATAATTTATTGATTTTCTGTGGCAAGCGAAGAGGAGGCGCAGACAGCACATGCGCCCTACGTGCCTGACAGCTGCTGCTTATCGTTGTCGCACATTGTCGTCACATTTGAGGGCATTTTGGACTCCCAATAAAACTGTTGCGTCACTGACGTCATACAACACACACAGCTTGTTAGCCAATAAATATATATGTTGATATATAAAGAAATACAAGTATGTGTTTAATTGAGAATTTGATTAAATTGGCATCCGTTGGCCACGTGAGAACTCATTAAACCATTCATATTTCTCAAGACGCGA
This sequence comes from Drosophila niveifrons, assembly GCA_035046325.1. Lineage (NCBI taxonomy): Eukaryota > Metazoa > Arthropoda > Insecta > Diptera > Drosophilidae > Drosophila > Drosophila niveifrons. The sequence goes on along the minus strand of JAWNOC010000046.1, from coordinate 8,512,953 downwards.
GTGAATCCTCTCACCGAACACATAAAGACGCACCGGTATATAGTCAGCATCTTCATCGAGTTCATCGATTTCATCACCCTCATTCACATCACTGTGCGACAACATGACATCGATGGCCAGGATGGCATGGAGCAGATAAGCAACGCCAGTGACTAGCGACCAAATCGCTTGAGCTCGCATATATTCGACAAATGGATGAACTGGTTTCTCCACACCAACGTTTTTCACGCTCATGATGTACATCATGTGAAAGTCCTGTTCGGCATTCTCCAGTGTCATCAGCGAGATGCCAATGTGCAGTATGAAGCCGGAAAAGGCGCGAATCACCTCCTCGGTGATGGAAACATTGTGTCCTGTGCAGATATTAATGCTGCTGCAGAGCGTTATGACCGTAAACAGATAGAAGGATACGGAATAGAAGTAATGATTGATTTGCTTCCAGATCGGCAGGAAATCCAATGGTTGGGTTAAAAAGCCACGTATGTGAAAGTACATGAGGAACATGGATAATATCGATTCCACCGTATAAAACATGAATATCACCGGTCTGACCATAGTTCCAAGCTGATCTTTATATAGTATACACACATCTATATGACTGGTAGTATGTAAAATAGTTTCGTCGTAGTTGTTGTTTTCGTTATTGTTGTTATTGTTGTTGTTTTGTACCCACATCCGACAGATTTCGCACAGAATGTTTGACACGCTTTTGTTGTGTGTAAGCCGTCGTCGTAGTCGTCTGGTCTCTGGATTGCTACGTCAGTTGAAAGTGCTTCGCTCATCATAAAAATACAAAAAAAAAAAACCACTTCACATTTGCCCCGTTGCCAATGTGATTGTTGTTGGTGTTGCTGCTGTTGTGGTTGGTCTTGGTCTTCTTGGTCAGGCTGCTGTTGCTGCTGTTGTTGTTTTGCTTCTGTCTACGCCGCTGGAAACAGTAGCAACATTTTGCTGGCAGTTTGATGTTGTTGACGGCCTGTTGACGGCGATTATGTTGATGACGCGCAAGTCCCAAAGACCGCAACGAATTTACGCGCAATTCTCCTCCACAACAGCAGCAACAACAGCAACAGCAGCGGCAGCTCCTCCATCTCTCGAGTGGCAAGCGGTAAGCATTTGTACTTGTATTTAAATGCACACCACACGAAACGGTTGCGAAAATGTTAGACCACTCAGCATATACACACATAAAAAAAAAATACAGTTGAAAATTTATGAAAAAAAATTGCAACAACGAGCTGCAAGAAACTTGTTTAAACTTTAATAAGAAAAACAATTACTGAAATTTAAATATAAATATTTTTCAATTAAGAGATATTATATGAAACAAGCTTTGAGAATGGTTGACGCTTCTAAATTGTAAACTATAAATATAATATTGTATTTTTTATCATTCATGATGAACACTTTTAAGTTGGAAACTCTAAATATAAATATTATTTCTATGTTATCATTCAAAGTCAAGCACTGCATTAAATATTGCTTAAAGAAAAAAAAAAAAATAAATTCAATGATCAATAAATAAGTTTTTAATTAAAGACTGTTGGTATTAATTATTAAAGTTATGCAAGTTTTTTTTTTTTATACTTGCATTACTAAATGACAAAAATAATAGTATAAAATATACGTATAAATGGAATATATCAGTAAATATTATAATATATATACAATTACAACTTTAAGTAGTTAGATGCTTCTTTGAATTTGAATATTTAATCATTAATTATTATACATTTAGTAAATAAAAAACATAACGAGAAAAACATAATGAAATATTCAGCGGCAACGACGCCATTTTTTTAAGGCTTCTTTAAAATCGATAACATTCATCGGTAACAAATATTCAGCTGCAGCGACGCCATTTTCAAAGGCTTTTTTTTTTAAATCGATAACCTTTATCGGATAGAAATACTCAGCTGCAATCGAGCCATATCTTCAAGTACTTTAAAATCGATACTATTTATCTACTCAAAGTTTTGCAAGCTTTCTATCTCGCTTTCTCTCTTACTTTCTTGCAATCTAGTCGAACATTTTGTCGCTGGTGTAGGTTGATGGCCGAAAAAAACAGAGAACCCGCACTTACAACAGTAGCTGCGGGAATATAACAAATCAGTTGCCCGTTGTTGTTGTTGTTGCTGTTGTTGTTGTTACTGTTTGCAGCAAAGTAAAAGGGTTAATTCATTTGGTTATAGCTGAGGAGTCATTCTGACTGCGTCATCTTGCAAAGAGACGTGCCTTGTGGCTTTTGCAGCTACTGTTGTTGTTACTCTTGTTGTTGTTGGTGTTGTTGTTGCTGTTGTTTGCGGTGGCTGCGGCTGCTGCAATTTTGACAAGCAAACAGCGCTTAAGCAAGTTAAGTGGTTGTGGAGCAGCACACAAAAGCCCCTTTTTTGCCTGTTGCCTGCCGCTTTTGCTCAAGCCAAAATTCCAGGGATCAAGCTGCAACACACAGTAGTCAGTTATTCAGTAGTCACATCAACCTCCGTCTTAGCCTCAGTCTCGGTCTCAACCTCATGCTCATCCTCATCCACATCCTCATCTACATCGTACTCATCATCATTATCAGCATCTTGGCAACTCAAGTTGAACTTAAGCGCGTGTGCTTGCCTAGTTGTTGTTGTTCTTCTTCTTCATCTTCTTCTTCTTCTTTTACGTTGTTGTTACTTTTCATTTTGGGGTTCGTCATCGCTTTCGTGTGTGTACACAGTATGGATAACATATACATATACCATACATAGTATATAGTCCCTGCTCGTGTGTTGAAAAGTAAAAAGTGTAGAGAAGGAGGGCGTCATCATATTTGCTTGGAATGTGCCCCAATATGCACTTAGAGGCTGCTCTCTGCAGCACAATTAAGAGTGCTAAACTCTTGTGTAATCGCATAGGCTACCCAAAACGCTCCAGTTACGCCCACCCTAGCTCCCCCCTAAGGGGCATGGCAGGCCACATGCCATTACAGTTAAATGCAAGTGCATAAATAACAATTACAGCTGCAGCAGCAACTGCAACCACTGCAACAGCAACCACAACAGACGCTCAGGTGTCAATTGGGGGCCGCGTTGTCCGGCGGCCATTTTGCAAAAGCGCATTTGCCGATCGCCACAAACATATATAGTATATCGACATATAATGCCCGTTGATTATTATGTTTACACATGGCTAGCAATTTCTTGGCTTGACTTTACAAAAAAAAAAAAAAACAACAACAAAGTAAAGAAACAACAACAAAAAGCATTTCGTGTGCCGTGTGCTTCTAATAATGAACCCGGGCCAAAAGAAATCTCAATGCAAATCAACGGCAATTAATAATTCATCGCCCGCTGGGCTTCAAGCGTGGCGTTACAGCAATTATGAGCAGTTAGAAGGAGATAGACCATATAAGCGGGAGCGAGAGCGGGAGAGCGATAGCGAGAGTGAGAGATAGAGATTGAAGGAGCGGTGAGAGAGAGAGAAAGAGGGAAAGCTAGAGTGCGAAAAAGTTGGGAGCGAACGTGGCTGAAAAACGGGGTTCAAATAATACAATAAGCTGCTACTCTAAATGCAAACGAGGGCGGCTCATAAAGTATGTATGCAAAGCAAAAGCTGAAACAAAAACAAGCAAACCGCTTAATTAAGAGTTGAGATTGCCAGCTAAGAATAAAGTTCACTCTTAATTAAGCAATTAAAAAAAAGATCATGAATATGCATATATAAAATCAATTTATAATATGCATTTGTCTTTTTGATATCTTTATTTATCATACGAAATAAATTGAATTCTATGTTCACATTGTTTTACGTGTTTTAGGTATTAAAGAAATTTTCTTTATGCTACTTATAAAATAAATTGAATTCTAAGCTTAAATAACCATTTACTTACGATTTTAGGGTATTAATGAATTTATATATTATTTTAGTTCAACAAATTTTGAATTCCATATACAAATATGATAGTTTGAAATAGTATGCAAAAGCTTTCTTAATAAATAATTATTATTTAATTATACATTTTATTTTTCAATCATTTTTTGTCCTTCCTTTTATGTATTCACTACATTTCATTGATAACTTTGCTAAAAAATATATATTTTCTTAAATTAATAAATACTTTAGTTGCAATTAATTTTGTAACCTTCTTATAATATATTCACTAAGACTATATATATGTTTTTGAAATTAATAAATACTTTTATTTTAATACATTTTATAACCTTCGTATCATATATTTACTACATTTAATTGATAATTTTGCAAAAAATCTATATTTTAGTTTCAAGACAAATAATTTTTATAAGCTAAACAATCCTTTCGTAACATTTCTTAGATTTTAATAGATATTAATTTAGTTTAAAAAATGAAATTTTTGTTATATAAAAATCCTGCTGTTAACACAATTTTGTTAAAACTTAAAAATTAAAAAAAATATAAATGTTAATTTTAAAAATATCTTTTTTTATCTGTTGCCAATTTTCATAATATTTTCTTTAAAAAGTCGTTTGTTTTTTTTTTTTGTGGAAAACTTGCAGCTATCGCTTGGAGCTCATGTTAATCGATAACACTTGATTTAATTATCGAGGCCTGATGATGAAGTCTCTGTGCATACTTTTGAATCCATTCTCGCCTATCTGCGCATATCTCAGTCCATATTCAATAAAATAAATTTAATATGCAAAACAGCCGGGCAACTGAGCAACTGGGCAACTGGGCAACTGCTGCAGTGGCCGCCGCCTGTCGTCCAATATCAGCAAATTTGCAATAAAATATTTGTCTGGCTCCAGCTACAACAACAACAATAAGAGCAACAACAGCAACAAGTTGGAGCTATGCAACAGTGTGTCGCTTGTTCACTCTGTGGTGGCCATTGCTTGGCTACTGAAAATTATTTATTCGCACCTTTCGCCGCCGTTGTAGACGTCGCTTGTCTGCCTTACTTCTCTCCTTCCCTCTCCCTCTTCCCTCTCCCCCCTCGCTTCACAGCTTGTGCTGCATTTCCATTTGCTTATCAAATCGCTTGCATCGGGAGCGAAAGAAATGCAGGGCAAATATAAATATTAGTGGGCTGCCAGGCAATAAAGGGGGGAGGGAGAGAGGTGGAGAGACATTGGAGGATGGCAGTTCGATTGTAAAATTAGGCGCTGGTAAAACCAAAAAAAGAAAAAAAAAAAAGCAAGAGCCTCAGGCAATTGCAGCCTGTCTGAAGCATGAAAAGTGTGAAAACGAATTAGTGGCAAGGCAACTGAGAAGTCACAAAATCAAAGCTCGAGGGGCAAGTTGCAAGTCGAGTAGGGCAGTAAGGTGTAAAGCGAAAAAAGAGAGTGAGAATAAGAGAGAGAAGGAATGAAGGAAGGCAGATAAATCTCACAAAATTATTGGTAAGCACAAAAAAATATGCTAAACTCATGTTGCTTAATGCGCTTTTGACACGACATCCTTTTGACTTTGTATCATTTTAGTTTTTATTGAAGTTTGACTTAGTTAAGGTTCGGTTGTAGCAGCTGTTAAGCTTGAATATACATTTAAGAAACTATAAAAGTTAGTTTTAATTTAGTGTAGGAATGAGATGTTGAGGCAATTTAAGTAAAATTTAGTGTGTAATTTGTATGTGAGAAAAATTATTCAGATTTTTAGTTATTAAGAAAAACTCTTTTAAATAGTTGTTGTCCTTATAAATTATATTTTCAAATTGTTAAAAAATGTGCAATAAATCTAAATCTTAATCGTTAACCCTTTGTTATATTAAGTATACGATCTGTGTGTAATTTTTGCAAGCTGTATGAATTATTAAGTATACGTTATACAATTATGTATTTCAGTATATTAAAAACTCTCTCTTTTTGGTTAAATTGATTGGGAAGACAAACCAGAGATCTACAAAAGTTTTTACTGTTAAACTAAAACTAAAACTAAATATTCTCTTTAAAGAAAGCTTTAAGAATTCTTTAATAATTTACAAAATGTGTATAAAAATCACACAATAACATTTAAATTTAAATTGAATTGAGTACTTAACTCTTTTTTGGTACGGACAATAATAACTATAGTATTTATGATTCCAGAGAATTTGATTGTGAATAACTAAAAATTGTTAAAGGTATTTAAGAAATACTTTTGAAGTCGGTACTTAGACTAATTTGACTCGCAATCTGGTATAATTCTATCTTTATGGTATATTTTGAATTTAGTACCACACAGATATACCAGCTATGGCCTTCAGTATATTTTAGAATGTTTGCATTTGGTATATTTTAAGAATAGTAAAGCATCCTTTAAACAAGATGGGTATTTCACAGTCGAGCCCACTCATCTGTCGCTTTCTTAGTTGTTTATATTCTATTCTTCTTTTTTACCTTGTACTTAGCTTTCTAACAATCATTTATATAAACAAATGTTTTGTTTTTTACTTACTTACTACTAATATTCTAACATTCTAGTATCTCAGTATCATACCCAACCAATAACAGGGTACAAACACACATATGAGATCTGTTTGCTTTCTCTATCTATCACTGGCAACTGTTGCATTCGCTGACTTGTTGCTAATTGGCCGCCCGCCATGTGGCGATTTGTCAATGCGCCGCTGCTCGACGCATGCGCCACGCAATGTGGCAACTGCTACGACTACCTCTGCCTCTGTGGCAGGCACACGCAACACGCTTTGCAATAACAACAACAAACGCTACAACAACAACAGCAGCAAGAGTACAAATTTGTCATGGCAACTTCATCGTTTTGGGCGGCCGTTTTGTCAGTGGCCAACGTTGTGGAATGCTAACAAATTTGTGAACATGCCACAATTTACAGCTCCATGGTTACGATTATACAACTCTCTCTATCTCTGTCTCTCTCTATTTGTGTGTGTGGCCCACCCATTGTTATAATTATTGGGCGCCCATGTACAAGTGACAATTCAACTTTGACTGGCATTTGTGGAGCAACACGAGCAGCAACAAGCAACATGCCGCATGCCACATGCCGCACATGCCGAATGCAACATGTGTTCACAGTTGTTACGCTTGTTGATCACCAAGTCGAATAACTGTTCGACAACACTTTGATCTGACTGCCACATACAGAGATCCAGACCCAACAGGTAGCTTAATTGGCAGTGAACTTTCAGATCTATTGGTGACATCACAAAATTAAGACTGACAAGTAAATAAGCAAATCATACTTATCTAAAAATTGAGAAATTACTCAGTTGGAAATGTTAGGCATAATGTTAAGATATAGTATTCATTTCTTAAAAATAGTAACTAAAACAAATAATAGGAAATGTCTCACAGCTAGTAATGAAAAACTTATTAATAAACAAGTAAGAAAGCTGCAGTCGAGTGTGCTCGACTGTGAAATACCCGCTACCCATTGTGAATAAAGGCAAAATTTTGCGTTTTTTTTTGTAAAAATATGCCAGAATAGTATACCACAAGACTAAAGATATGCCACACGGTATATTTGGTATATTGATATGGTACTACACTCAATATATACTATAAAGTCCATAGTATATCACATTGCCCACCAAATCAATTAAAATATACCAAAATATTATACCGCAAAGATACTAAATGGTATATTTGGTATATTGATATGATACTACACTCAATATATGTTATAGAGTGTTAAATATACCAACATGTTATACCACAAAAATACAGAAAATAGAGTGTAATGTACTACACTCAATATATACTACAAAGTGCAAAATATACCAAATTGTCAGCCAACGCAACTAAGACCCCTAGTAAGTTGGCATTTTTGCCCATATAAAAGTATTTCTTTAATAACTTCGTCAATTTTTGTCTCAACCAAATTTTCAGGAAACACAAAGACTATAGTTGGTATTGTATATTTAATAGTTGAGTACATTTTACTTCTTAATAATGTTCAATTTATTCAAAAGTAATAAATTTGTCATACCAATTTTAATCACAATCATAAGATATGTTATTAATGACAGTTGTTTCAATGCACTTAGTAAACAGTTAATGTTTATTACTTGGTTACAGGACGAAGGAAATGGAATTGTACCAGCGGCTGTGAAGGAGGCTGCTGCTCCTTTGATTGTACCAAAACAAGCGAAGATTGCTTCTGAAACTAAAAGAGATTTGTCTTTAATTACAGATGCCAAAATAAAAGATTATGGTATGTTACTTACATGCTTTTCAAACTCCTCTTTGAGTTGCTGACAAATGCCCAGATCGAGTTCAAATGGCTGCGAATCTCGCTTAAGACTGCAACGCCACTCGCAGAGTTCGTTGAGCAACGTGCTCGTCAAATGCCGGCAATCGAGGAGACGCAGATGCCGCAGATGCGGACAAGCTTTGGCAAAGTGTAGCACTTGCGAATCCCTGAGATCGGAGCACTGCCAAAAGGTGACATGACGTAACACGGGCAGTGTGCCCAAACTCTGCATATCCAGATCATGAAATAAACTATCGTTTATCACGAGACTTTTCAAGTGGAGGCAACGATTCAGTTGCATCTTGAGCAACCAGTCGTGTTGCTCCGGTTGATAGCCATGCAATTGGATGCCCTCCACATCCAGAGCACGCTGACGCAGCACCAGGCAGATGGCTTCACTGATCGACTCCACTGACTCCGACTGTTGTTGCAACTCGATGAACTGCAGCTGTGGCATTTGCAGCAACTCAAAGGCGCTGCTCGCATTGAAGCTGGCCACATTCAACGTCAACTCACGCAACTCCTGGCACTGCAAAATGCCAATGATATTTGGACGACCGGATCCCAGAAGCTGGAGACGCTTCAGTGCCTTGCAGCCAGTCCAAATGGCTGAGAGCGCTTCCCGGGACACATCGTTGTGGAGTGTCAAATATTGCAAGTCCTTAAAGTGCTCAATGAACCCAACATGAACGGGCATATGCACCTGCAACTGGGTGAGATACTTGAAGAACTTGGGCAACGTTTGCAGTGGCCATTGGGTGGCATTCTCGGGCATATTGCTGCCACATTGGATCACACAATCACGCACCAAAGGCAACTCGGCGATGCCACTGCGATCGAGTAGATTGAGCTGCTCCTGCAACAGTTCGCTGCGAAATTTTACGCTAACAAAATGCCGCCGCATCTTGCGCAGAAAACTGAGCACTTTATCACCTGGCAACTGCTGCTGGAATTCATACAAATCCAGATGCGAGAAGCATTCGTGCCACACTTCGGCAATCACTGTGGGCAGCAGGTGTGCCTCACGCCGTAGCACAACTTGATCCTTTATTTCAAACTTCTTCAGCACCGACATCGTCTCCGCACGCTTGCGCGACTTGCCCCCAAATTTGGTGTTCAACTTGTGCGTGGCACGCGGTGTGTGCGACATTGCTTGCAGCGTGTAAATCGGCTAGTTATTTATGTATACTATTATTAATTGTTGGGTTTGTATTATTTATTGTGTAGTAGTTTAATGGTATAGCAAGCATTTGCTTTGAGTTGGGAGAAAATAGCTGATAAGAAAAGCTAAGATAGCTTAGATATTATTTACACATATTTCAATATAGCAATCCGATTTAAAGCAAGAGATATATTTATTGTGTAGTAGCTTAATTGTATAACAAACATTTGCTTATATAAGTTATACTAGTCATAGTCTTTTTTTTATAATGCAAGTACCTATATAAAAACTGATTTTTACCAAATTAAAAATGCCTTTTACTAGTCATAATTTGTTAGTCGAAATAAGTATTTATACCATTATATTTTGAAGTGAATTCTAAGTTTTTTTTTTGTGTTAAAAATAATTGTCTTTTTTCCAATGAACCTAACCAGCTATATAATTACTGTGTATAGTAATAAATAATGAAGCTAATCGAATCTGAATTAACTAATGATTAAAATTTCTAAATGTAAAGAAGAAGCTTTTAATTTGGCTAAATGTGAGATAGAAAGAAAGGAGAATTTGTTAATGATATAATGGGAAAAGAATTTACTAATGAAATAATTACTACATAAAATGAATAAACTTTTTGCTGCTTAATACTTAAATATATATCATTAGTTATTATTCTGAATTAAAATGAAATGTTTATACATAACAATAACTTAACGATTAAAACAAGTACTTTGCTGCCTCATTAAAATTATATATTATTTTCAATGTTTTTCTATTCAAACTGTCAAAAAAAAATTCAACATTACTTTAAATACTGCATTAAAATGTATTGTGGAAATAACAATTAAACATTGGATAGGTGAAAGAGAATTATTATTTAAATTATATATTTTTAAAATGTTTTTCTATACAAAATTCAACATTACTTTAAATACTCCATTAAAATGTATTGTAGAAATAGCAATTAAACATTGAAAAGGTAAAATCTTTTATTAGCTTATAACTTTGCAACTTGAAGATGCAACTTCACAGCTGCTCGTAGCTGTATCATCGGCAGCTATGATGTGAATTTGCGGCGGCTGTTAAATCAAATCATTGGAAGACAGTAGCTCAGTTTTTTTGCCCTGGGGGCCATCAAATTACCAGCTGGTTGGCTTGGTTCAACTAACTACCAACCTGTTGCCTGTTGCCTGATGCTTGATGCCTGATGTTGTTGTTGCCTGATGTTGTTGTCTGTTACCTGTTGTTAATAAAGCCGTAAAATTAAACGCCTTTTGGCTGTCCCCGGGTAGTTTTTTTTTGTATTGTGCTTACCAGTGATAAACGCCCCAAAGATCTGTTTCGGAATTGTTTATTTGCGTGCAAATAATTGCAGCGCTCTCATTGGGGTTTGGCCCAAAGATTGGCTGCGTAATCAGCAGCTACTACAACTAAGTATAACAAGCCAGATGTGTTTGCGTGTCTCGCTGCCAATGCCATTTGATGGGCGTGCCACAACAGAGGCGTCAATTGACAGCTCTAATAAGCCGCTAATAAGAAAGCGCGCCTCATCAAAGAAAACGCACGCAAAAACCAAGAAATTTTGAAACGAAGTTACCAATTCAATTAAGTTAAGCTACAGCCTTTTACTGCAATTAATTATGCTGATTATAGAAGAGTTTTAAAGTCAGCAAAATGACTCTTTCTGAAAAATTTTGTTTTACGGATAAAAATGTCAGTGATTTCCTTAAATATTTGTAAGAAAATTTTTAGGCAACTCTTTGTTTTTATGAATGTTGGTTAATGTAGAAATATCTGCGATTTCTTTAAATATTGTATTTGATCGACATTATAAAGCAAGTATTTCTTATACATTTTCTTTTACGAAAAAAGATGTCATCGATTGCTTTACATATTATATTTATTGAAAACTTTTAAAGTCACTTTACAAATTCTTAGGCAACTCTTTCTAATAAAATTTGTTCAATGAATACAAATGTAATCCATTGCTTTAAGAACTTCTAAGGCAACTCTTTCATATAAATTTTGTTCAATAAATAAAAACATCATCCATTGCTTAAAATATTTGTAGGAGACTTTTAAAGTCACCTAACAAATTCTAGGACAGCTCTTTTTGTATACATTTTATTTCTCGAATAAAAATGTCAGCGATTGCTATAAAAATTTGCAAATTCAAAACATAATTTATCAGCACATTTCATAAGCAAATCTTTAAGTCAATTCAGTTCAAAGATTTCGAGATAAGCAAAATAATCAACAAAGCTTTTGCCTATCTGGCAAATCGGACGTCGGTTATTTTTTTCTTCGGGGCGTTATGACGATAATTAAAATATTTACAAAATGCCAGAAAAGGCAGACCCAACAAACATAACTAAAAACAAAAAAAAAATAGATCCAAATAGAAAACTGCAAGACATTCCCAAAACGAGTTTAGACCGAAATGTAAACGCCCCAAATTGCGGGCTGGCTGAAAATGTGGCAATGTATCTGTATCTGTATCTGTATCTTTAGTTGTATCTGCATGTATCTACAACTGTCTGTATGTGTATATCTGTCTGCTTTTTGCCCACCCGACAAGGCTATAAATGTTTGAATGGGGCGAAAAATGTGTAGCATTTAAACAAAACAAAAGCACAATATATACACACACTGAACAAAAAGTAAAACGCGTTTTGTTTAAGCCTGGTAAAACATGGATTTTTTACAACCAGAAAGTCAAGCCGACTACAAAGAGATCAATCTGCATTTATTCGTACTCGCAGCTATAAACTCTTTAATGTCTAAATATAATATCCTTGGACCATAAATTGAATCCATCTTATTAAAATGGAATAGCTTAGTTAAAGATTTACGCTCATATAACTAATAATAAATACCCATAAATATAAATGCATATAATAATGTAATGGATAATAAATAAAGACAATTAAATATGCATATTTTAAATTAAAAACGAGTTCGATATTTTTGTTCAGGTAATTAAGCTAAAGTTAAATTATTCAATTTAAATTGAATTGTAAAGGGTTAAACATTTTCAATGGTGGGGTTTTAAAAAATATAGAAATATATCTTAAAAAGTAAAAAAAACTAGCTACATACATCAAACTTTGTATTTAAAAATTGTTTTTCAGAATTTAAAAAAAATAAAAAAATAAAAAAAGATAAGTGAAAGGATTATGCTTAAACATTTTCGATGTGGGAATCTTATAAAACGTTTTCAGATTTTAAAATAAATAAATATAGTTTTAAAGGTAATTAAATAAGTAGGGATTTTGAAAAATGGGTTTTTAAATGTAAAGTCAATATAAAAAAAAGAAAGAAAAATAAATTATAAAAGTTAGGTGAAAAGATTGAACTATGATATATTCGGTATTAACAAGGGATTGGAAAAGTTGCTCTCACTTTATAAAAAATAAATAATTTTAAATCCTAAGTCAAAAGATTCGATCAAAACGCGTTCGATGTTGGGATTTTGAAAAAAGGTTTGAAATCTTTTAAATATTTGAGTACATCTTAGAAGCTAAGTAGAAGACATTGAATTAGAACATTTTCCATGTTCGGATTTAAAGTTTTTCGGAATTTAAAATACTTAAATTTTTTTTTAAAGGTTTGAATTATGAAAAAAGGTTTCCAGACTTTTTCCAGTTCGTTATCGACACTTTTGTCGCCCGTTAGCAACGCCTTTTAAATTGAACCACCCAATGGCAAAATGCTTGTAATGCAAATGTCCAAACTGTCATGAGTTTAAACAATCGCAAATTGCAACGGTAGCCACAGAATAATAAAAAAAAATGTGTATAAAATAATGTTTGCACGAAATGTTTAATTAACTTGCGTCAGAGCTGTTGAAAAATATTAATAAAACATTTCAATTTTCATGTTTTGGCTAAAAGCGCAAAAAACATTTATCCGGCTGCCCGTCGCAGTTCATTTTTGTACCCCACTCCGAATTCAAATAGGAAAATGATGATAGAAACTAGTTTTTGAGCCACGGTAGCTGGAGTGGGCATCTCTCTCTCTCTTAATTGATGCCACAGCAAATGTTATGGAAACAAAGCAAAGATTTGACCAGCCAGGTGCCATAAATAAGGCCCAAAATCAACTCAGCGGCTCATTAGCAGACGCGCCACACGATTGAAAGCCAAAAGACAAAAAGCTAAAAGAAAATTACCGCAACACTAGATCCAAGTTCTTGTCGCATTTGGGGGCCAAAGCTGGCGGCATGTTTGGCCTCCTGCCTGGAGAGCATAAAAACGAATCACAGGCGCCAATCCAATCCAATCCAATCCAATCCAGTACAAAATGAATACATTGCCGCGCCTCATTAGACGAGGCCCAGCAGGGCCGGATCTTGGCTTCACAACAAGAAAAAAAAGAAGCCATTTGAATTTGTATAACGGCTCTGAAAATCACAGGGGTTCACAGTTAATATTCCTAGTAGGTTATATGGCTAACATACTACTTACATAGCTTTGTATTATTTGACTTTAGATGTACGAACTTTTATGGATATAATTAGCTGCATTTACAGCTTGCGTTAATTTTAAGTTAATCTAATTGAACAGCAAAGGTGAAAAGAGTTGCTAAATAAAGTTGACAAGTTCATCTCACTAAAATTACTATGATGAAACATTAACTAAGTTAGCAGAAGACTAAAGAGATTATGGATTTTAATAAACTACAATTAAAAGAAAATTATTTTAGAATAAACAGTGTTATTAAAATGAGTAAAAGAGTTTGGTAACTAATACAAAATTGCATTATATTAAATGCACTAACAAAGTAAGCAAATGAATCCCAAAGGTTTGGGTTTCAGTCAAAGATTCAATTACGAAAAGGTATTAAATATTGTTCTGCATATAAGATAAGTAAAAAACTTCCTTGCTTGCACAAACTTACATTAAATATAAAAACAATTTCTTAAAAATGAAGTACTATACTCTTTTATCTGTAATTCTCTTTATTTTACTCTTGAGCACAGAATGTTTGACACTTCTTTTAATAACAGTATATATTAACAGCATTTAATTCTACTTATGTTATAGTTATGTTAATGTTACAATAACATATTGCTAGCCTTGCCAAATTATTATGTAACCAGCACCTTCAGCCTGTTACTCATCACAATTATGTTAAAAATTAAATTAGGTATTACTTAATAAATAAATAATGAATAAATACATTAAGCATAAATGTTGTTAGTATTAACTTATACGACTTAATAATGAATAAATACATTAAGCATAAATGTTGCTAGTATTAACTTACATAACTTAATAACGAATAATTACATTAGGCCTAAATGTTGTTAGTATAAACTTCAAGTTAATAAATAAATCAAAGTAAATTGACCATTGTATATCAAAAGTCGAAAGTAAGTTGCAATTTCCAATCATTTTTTCAATTTCAAAGTTATTGTTGCAAATAATTAGCGAATAATTCCTTACAAAAAACATACATATATTCCACTTCACAAGCCAAACAAACAATTGTGTAAGCTTTCAAAAGTGCCTTTTACTTTCGCATATTTCAACGCAGACTTCTGAGCTTGTCACCGTTGGGCGAGGTCGTCACACTTCACGCCTCGAAATCGGTTAAATCAGAGTGCCCAGCATATATACATACGATATAACACATACATATGAACTTTATGTATTTACCGTTGGACACGCCATTTTATCAAACACGTAGAATCGGCGCCATTTTGTTGAAGTCTCTGAATTGTTTGCAGTCTTTAATATTTTGGGTTCGGTAGCGTTACGTGTGTGCGCTATATCGCTCATTATTGTTGATTTACGATCTCAATTTGCGGTACATAAAACACGTATAATGCGAATGGAAAAAAATTTAAGCTCAGATTTGGATACTTTGAGCCCGGATGATGGTCGCAAATTGAATTGAAAATGCGTAAATGCTGGCATTTTGTTACTGCCTAATGATCAGCCATTTACTTGGCTAGTTTATGCCAAAACTATGGCAACAACAACAACAACAACAACATCGAGTGAGTCGAAGAGGACAACAACAAGCAATAACAAGCAATAACAACAACTGCAAGCGCATCGCTCTGTGATTTTACGACTACGAATGCCAAAGAGGACAGCCCCAGAAAGAGACAGAGAGATGGAGACTTGGCAATGGCGATGCTGTGTGTGTGGCATTTATGTCGCCTGTCATGTCAATGGACAGTCCAGTCTACAGTCTGCAGTCCCCCAAGTCTCTTAAGCCTGCTGACAAAGTTGCGACGAAAGCGACGAAGTTGCGACGCATGGTTCAAAATCACAGCGCCAACTCCCAACTTCGGTCCTCGACTCTCAGTCGATCGTCATGCTAATTGCCATTTACACCTAAAAACCGCAATCAAATTGAAACAAATTTCGTAGCAAACATAAACTCGGCATATGCATTAAGTGGAGAGTGATCGAGTCGGGGTATACCCTGTAAAAATAAGTTATAAAAGAAAGAAAGAAAGTAAAAGAAAGAAATTTATTTACTTTCTATGAAATATTTCCAATCTGATTTTAGTTGATGTTGTGAAATAGTTCACTAAGTACTTATAGATCAGAATCAGTTTCTTTAACCGGCATACTCTCAACTACTCTAGATCATTTCAGATACCCTCTCGGACACGTTTAACTCTGCTATGCATGGCAGTTACCATTTTGATGATACCCCAAAGAGCATTTTACGAGGTCTGTCAAACCTTTGTCAGTGTAGAAGCAACGTAAAGTCTGGCAAAGATGATGGAGTTACAGATGCCAGAGATGCTGTACAAAATACCAGAAAAATGCCAACGCTATCAATAAAATCGATTTTGATATGTAAATGATAGACTCTCAATGAGGCCAGAGACAAAAGAAAACACTTTGGAGACACACAAAAGGGTCGCCAATGAAATGGTCGCTATTGCCTTTGGGCCCCAAAGTCTACAGCAATTAATAACAATTTTGCGATAATATCGATCAAGTGATAGTATAAATTTTATCGCTAGATTGTAAAAATCAACGGCACGCTGTGTTATTGGATCAATTATTCAACGCGATCGCCGAGCGAACATTCGATGGCTATGCCTTCAACTTTGAGTCGATGTTGGAGTTGAAGTTGGTTTTGAAGCTGGACTTCCACTTCGACTTTGACTTGGAGTTGGACTGGCGAGTTGAGCAGGCAACTCTAATGAACACATTACATAAAATGTTGGTTTTATGCCCCACTTCGGGACGGTGGCTTGCATTTTTTATACCCTGTATGCCATGAAAATGGTTGTGAAGGGAATGTTCAAGTAAGAGAATGTAAGTGGAAGAAAAGTGTGAAAAGTTTTTCAATAATGTTAAAAATGTTTGTGTGATTTAATGCAAGTGTGAAAAGTTGTTCAATAAGTTGCTTTAATGCAAGTGGGATAATTGTTTCTCTAATTTCTTTTATATTTCATTCATTATTCTAAGTCGGATATGTTTTCTAAGTTGTATACCTTTTATTTATTTTGTTCGCTTCCAAAACGTATAAGATTATATGGCATTTTAATAATAATATAATAAATAATGTATATTTCAATATTATTTAAATTATATTAATATAATTAATATAAAGTTATTCTATGAATATATTTCTATTTCATTACAAGCTTATTATATTTCCTAATTTATATAATTGTTATTTTTTTATTTTAGCAATATTCTCACAATCAAATAAGACAGCATAGGAAAGACAATTTAATGCCTTTTATTTCTTTATTTTGAGAATTTATTCATAATCTTTTAGATATTACTTAAATATTATATTTTAAATGATATAAATTCAGTTAATATTTGCATATTTTTCTTTTATAGTACATATCTAAACTATATTTTATTTTGTACAATTTTTAATTCTTTATTTTAGCAATGTCCATACAACGAAATAAGACAGAATAGAGAAATAGAGAAAAAGCCTAGTCAAAGTAGCATTAGTAAACTAAAGAAGAATCTTAGATTACACAGTATCTAGTGACCAATCACACTAGATTTTGCTCTCATTCTTTCACGTTTTGTTTTTGTGCAGCATTTGGAGTTGAGTTCAGTTTAGACGATGCGCCAATTAGAAGGGCTCTCGAAAGATGCAGCTATATTTTTTTAATGGCACTGGGCCAGCATCGTCTGGAGGCTTTGGTTTTATTGTCGACCAGAGCTACTGATCTGTATCTGTGCAGTATTACTCATGTTACCATCTGCGACCAAAAGAAAGAAAGAAAATGTGGTTGTGGCTCATCAACCTGGTCATTACTTGATTAAGTTCATTTGCGTCGCCCAGTTGGAGCAGCAGGGAAGGTAAGTTGGACTGTAAAGACTTGCTCGTGGTGGGGAGAAACCGATACCAAATGGCTAAATATAATACCACAAAACGTTTTTCCACTGTTAGTGTGCCAAGTTGCAGTTACTCTTGGCATTTACTGGGCTACCAGGCATCATAAATCGATGCTTTACTCACGTCTACATGGTTTACATTTCACCTGCTGCCGCCGGTTGCTCATAACTAACATTTTAATTGTGCTCGAAAACTCGTGACAGGTTCCAGTGAGTGCAAGTTAGTGGTCAGCAAACAAATGTCAGAGCTTCAAATTTCAGTCACAGCGCTTCTTCATTTAATTTAATATTATTTACTTGATCCACAGCTACTTAATCATATTTGCCTTGACTCACGATGATCACAGCGATCACATTTAATTATGATCTAATGATTCAGCTTAATTGCCGGAAAGCACAAAATAAAAAAATTTATAGTACTTTTAACTCTGCACAGGAAGTAAATTGTCAAGTGTCTCACAGCAACACACTGATCTATCACCCAATCAACTGTGTTTCAACTGATCTGCTGAGTGATCGTACGTAATCTTGTACGTTTCGATCTAAGACTAAGTGATCTCGCCATCTGAATGAGTGAGCCGCAAATTGAATTGACTGATCAACTGATCTATTAAGAGATCGACTGATCAGCAGATAAATGCTGACTGATCTTGCCATAAACTGATCTCCAATTGCATCCTTTAAG
The DNA here is from genome assembly GCA_035046325.1 of Drosophila niveifrons. Lineage (NCBI taxonomy): Eukaryota > Metazoa > Arthropoda > Insecta > Diptera > Drosophilidae > Drosophila > Drosophila niveifrons. The sequence continues at coordinate 8,494,610 of JAWNOC010000046.1, read as the reverse complement.
ATTACATAACTCTCTTAACAGCTCCGATCGCACTCTCTTTCTCGCTACTGTCTACTATGCACGTTTCCACCCACACACAAGTCATGATCACTGATCGTAAACCAAGTTTCGCTCGCTCTCTCTCTCTGTCTCTCGCTGTTTATCTCTTCGTTGTGACAGCTCTTAACTGTTTCGTAAGCCTTCACAGCAGACAAGACAAGAGACAAGAGACGATCATGTTGTGTGTTTGCTGCTGTTGCTGTTGCTGCTGCTGCTGTCTAACCTCATCGATCATTCAAAGCGCCCCCAAAATCAAATCTATTTTTGCTAATATCGCATAATCTTGATTACTCATTTCCGGCGCACATCTCACAAAACAAATTGTCAAAGGCAATTGCCTGACAACAACAACAACGACAACAGCCACGAAAAGCATCAAGAAGCGCAGCAACAACAACTTGTACATACCCTACAAGAAGCTGGAAGCCAAAGTAAATAGTGCTTGTGAATAAGTATATGGTAGTATAGTTCTCTAAACCAAGCTCCGTTTTCGCGTCTTATCCGTTAGATACTTTCTAAAACAATGGCATCTCAAGTAATACGCTAAGTACCACAATTGAGCGAAAAGAAATTGCGCAGTCATTACAAACAGTGGAACGGACCAAGACCCCGTCCATCAAGTACTCAATAATTCAGCAACAACAACGGCAACGAAAAGTTATAACGTTGAAAATAAAATGATCAATACGAACGACAAGCGGGGCAACAAGTAAAAGAGCAACAAGCAAAACGGACAACACAAGAAATTGAAAAGCCACAAGTCATCTCAGCTGGTGGCTTAAAAGGCGCGTGCTAAGCCATTCATATTCATAAAAGAGCCAACTGAGAGACTGAGACTGACTGACTGAGAGTGAGACTCCAGCCATTGAGCCGGCAAAAAAAAGAAATACAGAAAATGAAAAAAAAAATAATAATAATAATAAAAATTAAGGATTGTCAGAGGCAGAGGGCTCGGCCGCAGATGAGGCTGAAAACTGAAAACTGGACTGTGCCAATGGAGGCTGGCTGGCTGGCTGGCAGACTTGGCGGCTTAGAAGCCAACGACAGACAGAACCACAACAACAACGACAGCCACAGCAACAGCCACAGCAACGGCAACAGCATCAGTAAAACGGCCAAGCAACGGACGATCAACTATCGCCGGTTCCAGTTCCGCAATGTCGCCGAGCGACAGCATCAACTCAACGTGCCCATAGTGAAAGAACAAAAAACAAAATAAATGTAAAAAAAAAACAAAAAGGCAAAAAAATTAAAAATAAAAATGAAACAACAAGCGGTTAAAGTCTACTGCTGGAGTGCGAAGTTGAGATACTCTTAAAAGGGATTGAAGCTTGGGAAGCGAGTTTGATAAGGAACTTTAACATATCCCTTGGCTTAAAAATAAATATAAGAAATGTTATATTATCATTTTTGATATTGAAATGTATGAACATTATTTTATTATGCATTTATTTTACAAATTTTATCTAAAATTATCATTTTGGCATTTTTAAATATATTATTATAATGTATAGTATTATAATTTCTTTCATTATTTCATTAAAAATTAAAGTTTAAAATTAAAAGTTTAAGTTATTATAATTCCATATTTCATTTCAAATATTAATCAAAATTAAATTATGACTTTATATATAAGTTGTATCCAAATTTAGCATTCTGCATTTTAAAATTTATTGTTACTTGAATTATAATATTTTTATCTAAATTGATTATTATGTAATGATTTCATCGTGATTTCCCGATTGCATTATTATTTCATTACTTTTTCATTTCAATTAAGGAGAATTTACGACTCTATTCTAAAAGTTCTATCTTAATTCAGCATGCCTTTTATATTTGCTTATGTTATTTAATTTAGTTTGATAATTATGAGTGTTTTATTTATCTTACGAGTGTCTAAATTTAAAATTCATTAATTTTTTAAGCACGCGCAAAAGGGAATCCCAAAATTTTGATCTTTTAACGATGCTTAAGAATTTTATTTGGTACTTTTTATTGTGGCAATTTTTAAATAAGCCTTTTGCAAAAGGGCATGTAAAAACAATTTTACTCTTGACGCATTAATAATATTTCTTTTATTCTTATACCCTGTATGCTGAGAACATTATCTAAAAGTGGGTATCAATAAGTTGTCAAATATTGTACGCAGGCATTTCAAATTCTTTAAAGATCATTATTTAAATGGGAATATCATGAAGACAGCAAAAGTCATAATTAAGAAAAATTAGATCTATACAGTGAATATCATATTTTTTTTTGACTTGTAAGTTATTTTAATAGTAGTTGTTTTAATGAAATTTAAAGATTAAAGAGACAATATTAGGCGAGAATATCATAAGGACAGCGAAAGTCATATTTAGCAAAATGTATATATTGAATCTTTACTTACTTTTGACGTATGTATAAGCAATTTTAATACCAGTTGTTGGATTAGTATGGCATGATACAGGGTATCTTTTAGTCTTCCTATGCATGCATATTGAAGCATATTTTTTTCTACTTGGTTTGCTGTTCACTGCTGAGTTTTTAGGGATGGTCATATCCGATTTTTGTTACAGCTAAAACTTTACGTTGAGTCTTTTGTGTTGCTGCTGTTGTTGTTGTTGTTGCTGTTGTTGTTGCTGCTGTTGTTGTTGCTGTTACTGTGGCCGTTGTTGCTGTTGATGTTTTTATCTTGTAGTCAGTCAGTCACTGAGGCAGACACTCGAACTTGTTGTTGTTGGGTTACCTTTTGCATTGGCTTTGGTTTGTTTCTATGGACGCTGTGTGATTTTACAGTTTGATTGATTGGATTAGGTACTTATGTTATTAATTTACTTCTATTTATAAACAAGCAAATGGACAATGGATATTGTTGTTGTTGTTGCTGTGTTGTGGTTAAGCTCGATGCTTGACTTCAGTGTTTATATGTGTGTGTGTGTAAAGGCTTTTCGAGGCTTTTCAATTTTCATTCAGAGTTACAATCGATGGCAATTCATGAATGAAAACCGCGCTCGCGTAGCTTTGACAAATTGTGGCCTAAAGATTTCACGATTAATGCATCACTTCCGTTCCAAGCTCAACTACCTTTTATGTCTCGTCTGAGTCTGAATCTGAATCTGAGTTGAGTGAGAGACGTGTGCTTAATTTATGCGACATTTTGGAATTCTTTTTGATTTTCAACGTTTTTTTTTCTTTTAGTCAAGTGTAAACAAATTAATATTTTAGCTATTTTTGTGTCTTATCGAAATTATGTTGTGGCATCTTGTTCGCTGCGTTGTTATCGCTGCTCCCCCCTAAAACAATCAAAGCATTTTCAACACTTTTCAATAATTGTAAGTTATTTTGCCCTCAGGCATTTGCATTAATCGCCACTTTTGGCGATAGGCATCAACAATCGAAGCGACCAAACAGATTTTCATTAATTGATGCAACGGTATCGAAGATGCAGGTCTGCTTAGAGAGCTCTCTTTCTGTCTTTGTTTTTTTTTTGCTGATAAGCATCGCCAATGAAATCAACAGATACTACAAAAGTTGCCACTCGGCTGGTGGTCTCGACATGCGGCCAAATGTCAACTGGGCAAGTGGCAAGTGGCAAGTGGCCGTCGCATCATTAGTGAAGCAGCGCAGTCGACGACAACGCCCCAAAAGAGAGAAAAAAACGGACTGAAACAGGTGTAAATGTAAATAATCTTGACCAGGTTGACACTATCACACACACTCCACACACACACACACTCATGCACAGTCACCACATGGGGCTGCCGCCTCAATATCTTGAAGATTTTAATTAATTTTTGAAATGCATTCGACACTCGTCTAGCGCATATTTCATAAGCTCATTGTAAGTAATTTCAATTAAAATCTCAAATGCAAATTCAAATTCAAATCGAGTTGCCAACAACAACAACAACAACTTCAGGATGTAAGCATTTTACCACCTTAAACCAGACTTCAGATGTTTTTCAGTAGCCTACTCGATAAACCAAATTGAAGTAATAATAATAATTAATAATTATAATCATATGCACAATATTTTGTGTGTTTGTGTGTTGCGAGCTGACAAGTTGATGTTGATGCAACATGTTTGAATATTATCCTTTTTCCGTTTACTTTTCGAGCTGCCCTCGTCTGATTGAATGCACTTATCTCTCATGCGTGGCAAGCTGAGGCGCATTGCTGCCACAATGGTGTCTCTTCCAACTACTAGACACAAGTTACCACAACGTCGTTGTCTTCAGTCTCCTTGCTGTGTTGCTGTGGCGCTTTCGTTGCGCTGACGAAGCGTTGCAAATGCATTTAGCCATTTTTGTAGCCATTTTGGTGACGTGTCTGACAGAGTTGTTGTTGCCAGTTGTTGTTGCTGTGATTGTGGATGTTGCTGTTGCCAGTTGTTGTTGCTGTTACCAGTTGCCAGTTGCCAGTGGCGTCGCGCCAGCAGCAATCTCATTTCGACTGGGCCATGGGCCGTACCCATTTTTCTATTTCCGCTTTGAAATGAAAATCAAGAAAATAAAGAACATCGCTTATCTGTGACTGGAAATCACAGTTTTTTTTTTGGCAGCCAACATGATCAGGCGTAATTTAGAGGATCTGTTGCACTTTATCTATGATAAGGCAGATTTAGTGCATTGTTCACTAACAATAATGTAATGAAAATGAAGATGGTAAATATTTTAAAGAAAGTAAATGAAAAATTAATGTATTTCAAGATGAAAAATAATAATAATAATAAAATAGAGATCGTAAATACTTTAAAGAAAGTAAATGAAAAATTAATGTTTTTAAAGATGAATAATATTGAAAATAAAGATCGTAAATATTTTAATAAAAGAAAACCAAAAATGTATGTATTTAAAGATGAAAAGTAATGAAAATAAAGATCGTAAATATTTTAAAGAAAGAAAACGAACAACTTATGTATTGACAGATAACCAAAAATGTTTAACTATGTGAACAAAATATAGGATTTATTTAAATCCTTTAGAACGGCTCAGCTACAGAGATCATATAATTGCTAATAATGAGGTGCCTTTCAAGGCATAAGAAACAAGTAAGAAACTTTTTTACTAAGAAAGTCGAATTTTCACCACTGTAAGATACCGCTGGCCTTTTTAATGAAAGCAAAACCGTGCTATATAATTCTTAAAACATATCAAAATAAAATTAAGCAAAAATACAAAAAATATACCGAAGGTTATATTTGGTACTGCATTCAAAATAGACAAATAAAATATACTTATTATTGAGTCATAGTCATGTGTTAGAATTTAATTTTTGCAATATTCTTAGATATTCAGAAAATTTATTATTCCACTATGTATGATAAATATATGATGAGAGTTTTATATTATATAAACCAAAAATAAGTCAATTCTGATTGAATTTGTCCTTTTTTTGCTTTCACTTCTTATTCTTTTTAATAGCTTCGAGCAATATTATAACTCTTTCCCTTTCCACTTGTTCGCTTATGAACCTTCCTTTTTTTCTTTTGTATTTTCAGATTTTCATTGTTTTTGGCTGGTTTTTTTTTTTTGGTTCTCTGAGATTTGTAAATGAGACGCAAAAGAGGAGTATAAAAATTAAAGGAACATCCAAAACGGCACACGGCAGTCGTAAAGTAAATGGTCAGCTCTCAGCGTCAAGACAACGCCAATGGCATCGGATAAAAGCAAGTGAGAAAGCTGCAGTCGAGTGTGCTGGACTGTGAGATACCCGCTACCCATTTTAAATAAAAGCAAAGTATTGCGGTATTTTTTTCAAAATATACTAAAATAGTATAGCACAAAAATAACGAAAATATATACTAAATATATATATATATGCTGTCGAAAAAAAAATTATAGCTCTATCTCTTATAGTCTCTGAGATCCAGTGTTTTATACGTCCAGACGAACAGACAGACAGACGGACATGGCTAGATCGTCTCGACTGTTGACGCTGATCAAGAATATATATACTTTATAGGGTCAGAGATGCCTCCTTCTACCTGTTACATACATTTCCTGCCGACACAAAGTTATAATACCCTTTTACCCTATGGGTAGCGGGTATAAACAACGTCTCGATCCCCCGTCCAGACCCTGAATTGGGATTGAAGCGAAGCGCTTTCGGGTTGGTTGCGTGTCTCTTTCATTTTGGTGACATTCTCGTCTTTGAGTTGTTGTTATAGCCTCGAATTGTTGCCGTTGTTGTTGTTGTTGTTGTTGTTGCTGTTGTTGTTGCCGCTTGTCATTTTCAAAATTATATGTCACACTTTTGGCGTTAAAACAGGCACACGACCAGAGTCAGAGTCAGAGTTAAAGACAACGACGACCCGCCAGGCGACCCGTTCTTAGAGTCCTGATTTTTATTGTCATGTTTTGATCTTTTTGTTTTTGTGTGTGTGTGTGTTGTTTTTTTGCTGTTACTTCGTGTTATATCCGTATCTGTTACTGTTGATGTTGATGTTGTCTTGGAATGCGCATAAACATTTTTATGCTGCTCAAGTTCAGCTATAGTTTTGATCGTTCTCGCGTTTGAGTCCATAGAATATAAAAGTAAATGCATGGTCCACTTCCATATTTAAAGTTAACTTGCAGTCAATTACTTTTGCTAAGCTAGCAATATAATTTTAAGCTACTTTTTCTTTTCTCTTGCTCATAAATTTGGCGCTGAGGCTTGTTGCGCTTTCATTTAGTTATTGTTACTCAGCTCAAGGCGACAAGTTGTTTATATTAAAACTGTCAGATTGCTGAGCCTTGACTTTGCATTTTATTATTTTTTGATTGATCATTTGTTGCACTTTAATATATTACAAATAATGTGGGTATATTTCAGAAAGAATTTAAATGAAAAAAATATCTGGAAAAAATTAATATAATAGGCATTGATGAAAAGTCTTATTCCTAAAGATTGGTGAAAAGAATCGAATTGAATTGAAAAAGCTAAGGTTTTTATTTTCTTTCCTGCTGCTTTTCTACTGAATAAGTTTAGAAATTTCCCAACTGCTCCATTTAGTGCTCAACTGATTTGTTTGTCAACCTGCTGCGAACTCCGTGAGAAGTAAGTGAAGAAAGAAAACCCACAAATAAAATATTACATTTAAATTGAATTCAAATTGAGTTTGAATTTGAAAAGCGTAGCGTAAAGTCATAAATAATTCCCCCGTTGTGCAGTGAAGCGTTTAAATTGAAAAATTTGTCGACAGTTCATCAAATGCTGCGTTGCAAGTGTGGGTGGCACCACAAAATTGGGGGCAAAAGAGCGAGCTCTTCTCTTCTCCAGCTGTCCATCAATTGATGCATAAGTGTGTGTGTGTGTGTGTGTTTGTGTGTCCCGCATCTGCCGCATGGTCAACAACGTTGATCTCTTAGCCAGCAAAAGGCATTGAAACAAAGGAATTTCCAAACTGTGTTAATTGACTTTAGGGTTTTTTTTTTCTTCGTCTTCTGGGCCCCAAAAGCATTTATAAACGCTTTGATTTCAGTCGGTTTTTTGTTGTCGTTGTTGACTCGTTAAAGTTGTCAATAAGTGCACCATTTTCGGCTGCTTATCGGATAGAAACTAAACAAAAAAAAATATATATATATAAATATATAACTCAGGCAAACAATTTAAATGTTAATTTCGGGAAATACGAGAGGGAGTCAGAGAGATACCTGCGTTTTGTTTTCCAATGTTGTGATAATTACTTCAAGTTATTTTCTGTTTATATTTATAGACATGCGTATTTGAGGAAATATTCGAGTAGTTCGCTTATCAGTGCCTCGGCACATTAAATACCGTTGGAAAATTTGTAAAGAAATGCTAATTTCATGGCGATCGTTGATGTGTGTGGCCCGCACGACTAACTAATTGGTTTTCCAGCCAAGAGTCTAAATAAATTTTTGACTAAATGGTAGATAAGTGCTGCAACGTGGTTGGGGCAACTTCGGGTTTCAACGGACAAGTACACACAGCTCTCGATTTCGAAATAAAATCGAAACCGAGAGATCCAACTCTTAAGTGTAGGCTGTGGCATGATGTGGGCTCTTTGGTTTTTATATTAAATACTTGGTGTAATTAAATGGCTAAAAGGAAATTGGGCATTGAGTTCGGCAGACATTGCATATAGCTTGAGTCGATGGTGCTCCATTTTGATTAAAGAATATACCACAAAAATACTTAAATATACTGAAGACCGTAATTGGTATATTGATATTATACGAAATATACTACTAAGGTGAAAATATACCAGATAATCAAATTGTCTGTATACAAATTTGTCAAAGTAGTAGTGAAACAAACTTAACAAATAGACGGACAAACAGACGGACAGACAGACAGACAGACAGACATACAGACATACAGACATACAGACATACAGACATACAGACTGACAGACAGCAGACTGACTGACGGACAGACATACAGATAGACGGACAGACAGACGGACAGACAGACGGACAGACAGACGGACAGACAGACGGACAGACAGACGGACAGACAGACGGACAGACAGACAGACGGACAGACAGCAGGCAGACAGACGGACAGACAGACGGACGGACAGACAGACGAACATGGCTAATCAAGAATATATATGTTTTTTTAGGGTGGTAGTTGCATCCTTCGGAGGAACATAGTTCTACATATTACCCTGCTTGCTTTAAACTTTTCTTTTTCACTTAACTGTAAGCTTAATATTCTAAGTATTTAAGAAAAATTGTGGTTATTTTTAATTTAATATCTGAAATTACACATATCGAAGAACAAACCTTTCCTTTACCTATAAAAGAATCATTAAGACTCCAAAAAAATGAATGAACAAGTTTTTTTTTGTATCGCAACTACTTGCCACAGCTGGTGGCAGCAGCATTCGAGTGTGCCTAAGCAAGTTATTACAATTCTTGTCACCTGGCATGGAAATTTACAAGAGCCTACAAATAATTGAACAGCAATTTTCCATTTTCGCCACAAATTGCCAAGGACGTGAGTTGTTGAAGTTGCAACGGCAGCCACCAAAGCAGTCGAAGTAGCAGCAAATCTAAATTGATTTTACACTGTGGTGGCTTTTGCCTCTGCCCGCAGGACACACAAGTCTACAAATGCTAAAGCAGTTACCCGAATCCCGATTCCCGACTTCGATGCAGATTAGCAGTGTGCAACACATGTTGCTGCTGTTGATGTTGTTGTTGCCGCTGTGGCTGCTCATCAGCAACGAGGCACGCAAGTTGTAGCTACAAGTTGTACATGGTATCGAGCTTTTGTGTGGCAGGTACTGTTGCTGCTGCCACTTCCACTTCTGTGTCCACAGGGCCCTTCTTACCTGCCACACTCTCACACACACGAACAATTTTGGCGTTCAACAAAAATTTCTGTTCAACGGCATGTTGCAATTTTAATTGAACCATCCATTAATTAATTTCCACACGCCACACAATTCAAGGGTGTGCAACGCGCAGCTCACAAACTGACCACGTGACAAGAACCACTGACTAATCAGGCAACTAAGCACAGCGTTTATGTATTAGCATAAGGTTGGGCTAAGAGCTGGACTTTGAGGAGCCAAAGTTGATGTGAACTTAGAAGCTTAGGTAATGATAACTTGCTAAAGGAGAAAAAAATCATTTTGTCAAAGACATTTATCTTTTAGATACATTACTTTTTTGTTAATAAGTAAAATATAATTTATTAATAACCTTTAGTTGTGACTTAATTTTAAGGGATAGTCAAATATTTGTTGGCCTTTAAACTTTATATGTGACTTAATTTCAAAGGTAAATCAAAAAAATATATCTTTAAATAAATGTATCTTTTAGATACAATACTTTGTGTAAATAATAAAACATAGTTTTTAAATAATTAACGTTTTAGAAATATCAGAAGTGTTAATAAAATAACAAGTTGTTTCCAAGCACATGTTGAAGGAATGATCTTCTGACAAATGGCTAACCATTTAAAAAAGGCTTGGAATATTACATATTGAGAGTATATTAGAATTTGCAGTAAACTTACAAGCTTAAAATAATAACTTATTTGTTAGAAAGTTAACTACATTTTAAAGAATTCTTTTTATTGGTTTCACTTTTAAATAAAGAGTGTAAAAAATAATAAAACAGCAAATTACAAGATTATTATAGCAATTTATTAGAAATTAAACATTACTTTAAAGTGGATTTTACGCGTCTTAACTTCGAGCGAGAAATCATTGAAATAAATGTATCTTTAAGATACAATACTGCCTGTAATGTATTAAATATACTGTATAAAAAGTATTTATACCATTTGTGTGAATCCTTCGTAAATACTTCTGTTAGTAATATTGACTGTGCAACTTTATTCCACTTAAGTCATATATCATTATTGCTTATTTCTCAAATTCCTCATTCAATGTAGTCCAACAACTTAATCTACGTTTGAACTCTAAGAATACATTGTTAATGCTTAATGCAGTCCCTTTTTTGCTTATTTTTGCTGCCCTATTCCTAAAGAGTGTGCAGATAGCTGTTATTCCAGATCATTAGTAAGACTGTGATGTAAAATCTGTCATTTTGCGAGACGCGATCTGCAGACTTTAAGTGGCTTTGATATGTGAGGCATGTCGAAGAAGGAGCCAAGTCAAAAGCTTTGTCTCTCCCCCTTTCCGCGATTTCTCCCTCTGCGTGGATTTCTTTTGTATGGCTCGCTGGTTAGCCGGGTTTTGCATAGAAGGCCAGAAGTGCAGCCAGATAGATGCAAATGCCACACGGCAGGCACACACACACACACACACTACACACATACACACAACAGACGGTCGCCCAATGTGGCGGCAATAATTTCAAGATTGATGACCGCGTAGTTCAGTTAACGGCAACGATCGACAGATCCGCTGAATGGGGCGATCAACCGTTGGCAGCCTTTGCATAAATAATAATAGACTTGTAGGCCAATTGTGCTAACATGGCCTGCTGGTGGTTAGCGTAATAATTCATTGGCCCCCACCATCGATGCGGGGCCATCATTAGGCAGTCAAAACGGCTACTGAATTTGTGATCGAAGAGTCAGCCAGCCAGCCAAAAAAAAAACACAACCACAAAACAGAAAAGCAAAAGGCAAAGATAAAGAAAGAAAAACTAGCGATCATCGCGATGATCGGCGATCGATTGCAAGAAAGAGAGTGAGAGGCTGTGTGCACCTGTGCGAATCTTTCGCTGCCACAAATTGGGGCGTTCTCGTTTGCAGATCTTGATAATCAACATTAATTGTGAATCAATGAATGCACGCCTTGGCACAAAAGGGGGCGGCTCTCTATGCGCCAGCCAGCCAGCCAGCATCAAGACTATGGTCAAGCTTTTAGCCCCGGCCTACCCCAAGAGAGATAATTGGCTCAAATGTGCGCAAAACGCGTTGCCAAGTTTGTTTAAAAAACCATTAATTAGTTCACATAATTGCCACAGAGATGCAAGATTAATTACAACCAGACAAGATATGGAATATACTCTTCAGATTTCATCTACTATATGCTGGCAAGTACAATATGCTGTGACAACTATTCGAAAGTTGGACGACATTAATTTACTTGGCTAATTGCAGCGTCCCAACGCTAGATGGCGCTAGAGACGCAAATCGTTAAATGCCAACGGACCAGGCTAATTGATGGCTTCCACTCCAGACAGCAGGCTCTCAAGTAAACGCATTAGAGATGAGCTCAGCCTAAAGAATACCATAATACGAATAGTCACGACTTTTGCTAAATGCTGCATTTCTTTATTATTTTCCTTTTTCTAATAAAAATAATATTCTAACATCACACAGTTCAAATTACTAAAATCAAATTTAACTTATTCTGGTTTATATTTATGAAAAGGAAATTCTACTTGCATTTAAATGGATTAGTAAATTTCTATTGACTTTACTTTATATTTTCTTTTGTTCATAGCACTACATTATTGTTAAAAACTTAGTAGATTATTGAAGCTTTATATTATATTATTTATTTAAGCTTTCCCTTATATGTTACTTGTAATTATTTAAAGTTTTAAAATATATTACACAGTTTTAAGCTTTTCAGATTACTAAAGTCTTCCCTCATATAGTAAAATCTTTCTATTGAATTTATTTGTAGATTTCTAAGGCTTTCTTTTATATTATAAACATTATAGTTTGTTGCTTTACTTTGCCTTCAATCCTTTATCGCATTTTGATCCTGCGTGTCACGAAAGTAGAACCTGAAATCTACTTCCATCTCTAAGGCCACTTTCGAAGAGTGCAGACTTCATGACGCTATGTATTTAATGTTTCGGTTTTAATTCAGCGCCACTTCCTGTAATTACAGCAGGAGCGAATACGCAGCCAGTAGAATCACATATACATACATAAACAAGCATTACACATACGAGATCGCTGTGAATATCGATGTTGGGCTTCTTTATCGGAAATTATTGCTATTTTTAATGCAAATGCGCTAATTACAAACACTGATAAGCAAGCGACTAGCAATGCCAGTCAATGCATTTATCAGGCATACCTAAGTGAACACTAAGCCCAGCTGCTGGACCTGTTGCCACAGTGCACCATGGTTAAAAATCACTTTTTTTGTGCTATAAAAATTAGTTGAGATTAGCAGCTTCAGATTTTTAAAGCATAAAAAGTTTTAGTTGAATTCAGTGGAAAAGAAGATCACAAAATATTATAATTAAAAAAAGTACACTAAGAATTCTATTAAAATTTTAGCTTTTTTTATAGCATATATTTTTTAGACAACTACACTAAAAATTAGTTAATAATTTAATTGTATAATTTTAATCACTTTTATATAATAATAATATATTTTCTAAATTTCGTAAAACAAATCTTAATATTTAATTAAGTTTAATTTAAAACGCAAAAAAAGATTTGAAATTCATTTTATAACTTTAGCATGTAATAGCAATCGGATTTTCTAAATTATAATTGATATCTGATTAGTATACCAGTTAATTCATTCACGATTTTCATTAAAAGTTTAATCTAATTGATGGCTTAGACTATTTCAACTTTTTTAAATTTATCTTTTAATTTAAGAACGTAATTTCATATATGGCAACCTTAAAAATTATTTTTACACATTCACAAACTAAGATTTTAATTAATACTAATATTTTATATGTAGAAACGCAAAGAAATGAACGCAAAGCAATGAATTTTAAGATCTCTAAAAATCATTTCTATACCATAGTACTCGGATCGGTGTCTGGTGTGCGGCGCCTTTGGTCGCAAACGCCCGCGGCACAATGCCTTGACAAAGTGGCACGCTTCCGCAATGTCGCCAGATCTTATAGCATCTCTCTCTCTCCAGAGCTCTCATCCCGAAGAGCCAAACTAAAATAAAACCGAAAACGAATTAAATTGATCTAGTTTCTTTATGGCCATGAAATGCTTCTGTGCGACGACAGCAACAACAAGAGCAACAGCAACAACAACGGCAACGACAACGACTATGAAATATGCGGCTATAGATACTGCGGACTATGTGGACTGGACAAACATCCAGACAACAACAACAACAACAACAACAACGAGATCCAGACCTACACATCGGTGGCCATTTGGTGAGTTTTGGAGCCGGGGCTAATGCATTGGCAGCGCGCATGATGAATTAGTTTTGATTAGGGGCAGAGCCCCAATGAAAAAAAAAAAACTGACCGGTTGGCATTTTGTGCTTTTTCAATGTCACACTCACTGTCCAGGGTTCGGTTGGGTTGGGTTGGGCCTTTGTGGATATTGTCTCTATGCTAACTTTCGCTGATCTCTTGGCCACAATAATATATCAGAGCTATTCAATTAGTCACATGTCATACATGGTGCGATATGGCCCCGATATTAATAGCATCGGGCTACCGACAATACTTTAGATCAAAATTTTTAGCTACCATGCGGATGCCTTGACTTTTTCAAAGATGTTATGGAATTTTATTTTTCTGCTTTGTAGAGTGTGTGTAATTAATTAAAACTAAATATGGCTTACTGTATTTTATTTTCGAAAAGTGGACTTTATTTTGTCATTTTCATTTCTCTACAACTTTTTCTGGAGAGCGTATTTAATGCCAAATTTTTGGGTTAAACTAGCAAAAGTCGTGTTGCAGGGAAATTGTTGCATGTGGCATGCAAAGTGAACTTGCTAACTGCCAGCAATTCTATTCATTTACCAAATAAATCACTAACGGCAACTCATTAGCTGTTAAGCAAAAGATATTACGCCAAGGCCCAAGTGAGATTGCCTGCATGACATTTTGCATAGAGAGAGAGAGAAAGAGAAATCCGGTTTCTGGGACTTTCCTGGGGATTCAATCTCCGCACGTTGTCTGGCTGTCTGGCTGTCGGTGGAACTCATCAGTGGCTGTGACTGGCGACACCTCGCTGGTGTGATAGCCAAATGCTGGAAAGTCTTTTTTATTACTTAACTTTTCACTCAACTTGTTACACGATGTTTTTTTTTTTCTTTTTTAAGTAGCGATAAGAGATCGAACTTGTAAAGAATTTACAGTGGGTCATAGTCGTATATTGCAGCTACTGTATGAGAGCATGAATATGACAGTGCTTATCAAATTGAAATCAATTTCGTACTCATATCGATGGCATCGAATCTGAACACACACACACACCTAAACAAGTCAAATTGGCGACATTCACATACAGTTCATCACCTGTTCGTAGTTGGATTTTTTTTGCGACTACAGTTGGCAACGAGAGGATTACTTTAGCCCAAGGAGCTGAATCAAATAATTTTGTTTGCGCCTGTCATAAGAGCCAACTAACTGGGTAACTGGCCATTGGTAGCCACAGCTCGCGGCTCAAATTGTACCGCAAGCACACAAATCACAAAACGCTACTCCAACTACAACTTCAGCAACTGTTGCTTGCAACTCCTACTCCCCCTTTTCCCTGCTGCTGATGCTGCTGCTGCTGCTGCCACCGCCCAGCGATGATTGCCGGCGAAGACAAGAATTTCTAGTTTGCGCAACCAAAACGAACCTTAACTGTGGCAGACTTCTTCACCAGCTGAGGCAAGGGGCAATTGGGGGGGACTGAAGCCAGTCTTCGCTTGACCAGGCCTAGGAAGGCGGCCGTGAAAGCATTTTGCATTTTAATACCCTGAATACAGGGTATATACGTTATGCTGAATTGAAGGAGACATTTTCCAAATAGAGAAAAGTTCTGTATACTTTATATATAAGTAGTTGAAGATTAAAATTGTTAATGTGTAAAACTATTTTTGGATTATGTTTTAATTGCTAATTACTTTTCTTTTTAGTTATCTCTTAGGGATTGTTTAAGCATTGCATTATGTGCAAAAACACAGCTTTTTTGGCATTCTTACCACTTTTGAAGATAGAAACATGAAACTTTGTACTTACATATACCTAAAACATAAACATAAAAACTCGGATTTATTTGCCCTCCTACCTGTCCACCTCACCATAAGGTTAAAATTTTACATTTATTTTTAATTTCATGTAACTTATGTATTTAATGTAACATTCAATGTAACATCAATGCATACAAGTACATGTCACAACCTCAGATAATAACGTTAAGTTAATATTGTACTTAGCATTAAATCTAAATAGTTTATTTAATAATCGTTCTATTAAATAAGCTTGAAGATTGAAAATATATTTTTGAACAACTTTTAAAGATTGAAATTTCGTTTTAAGAATTTTTATTTACTTTCGAAAAGTACCCTAAGCCAATCTTGTTTATTATAATCTTTAGAACTTTATTTAGTATTTAGTATAAATATTATTACAAGGTTCGATGCAGATTTTGTAAGCGATAAAAATTCGGATATGAAGATAGTTTCTCATTCGCGAAAAAATCCCCATAATAAATTTTTGTTGTAGAACTAAAATGTCGATACAGATTTTCTAAGGTTGAAAATTCGGATATGGCGATAGTTTCTCATTGGGGTAATGATCCCCATAATATATTTTTGTTATATTACTTAAATCTTGTTTTAAGAGATGATTTTAAAGTTTTAATTTCGTGGTCTGCTTAAGAGTCGGCAGCTGATGTTAAATTCAGACTCAAATTCAAGATCATTGAATATTTTATTAGTATTGCACGCCTATATCAATTCGAAGCTAAATATAAAAGAGCTGGTTTCACTTGAAGTACAGACCAGATTGAGCTGTAATCAATTATTGTGGCACCTCTTGATTCCTAGAGTATCTGGTATACATTGTGATTGTGAGGTTGGTTTCCTTTCTCCGGCATTTTTACGATAGAATTGCGCTCATAACTTTGGCGAGGTATAACGTCGCGACTTTTGCAGCTTCGTTCGCTTTTGCCGGGGCTGCTGCTCGTCTTTGCTGCCTCAGCGAAACTGAAGAATTTCTTGGCTCGACATGCGCCTGTCGCTGCCGGGCCTGAGCTGAGCAGTCGACGTCGACGTCAACGTGGTTGCAACTGCGACTTTCGAGCGCGTGTGGCTGCCACTGGCTGTGGATCGTTTTGAGTTTGGAACATTTCATTAGTTTTGAGTGCCGGCATATATCTTCAATGTGGTGTAGCTGAAGTTGGAGCCGGTCATCTGGTCTTCGCAGAGCTCAACTTGGTTTGGCTATTATTTTCAATTTTATTGCGCTTTTTATTAGCGCTGCATTGCGTTCGGTCATAGAGCCTGCTTTATATGGCATAGATAGAGGCTGATTGAAATGTATGTTGCGGTAATTTATATGGTCATAATGAAAGACACGGCTAAAGTTCTTTTCTTTCTTGTCTTTTTATTTGTTCAAAAAGTTGTTTGCCAAATTTGCATATTATTATTATCATTTAATTTATTGGGTATATCTTTTAAGTATATATTATATTTATGTGTGTGTGTGTGTGTGTGTTTGTGTATATATACTATATATATTCTGACACAAAATATAAACTTAGAGACTATCGGATATATGTATAGGTAAGGTATTCATCATACTTATAAGAAATCGTTGATAGAAAAAACTGATACAGCTACAAGTTCGAGTGATATATATATGTTATGTATATGCATATGTACGTACATATGTTATAGTATAGGCTGAAAAGAAGATGCTTCGATCTTTTTCGATTTTCGATAAGAACTAAACACGCACTTAAATTTCTGCACTGATTAGATTTGCGGAATGCTTAAGATTAACACAAGGGACAGTCTTCACAAATTAGAGATGAAATTGAGAGATCTTATTGTTAGTCTTGAAATGTACTCGTATCATCTTAAACTTTACTTTCGATTCGTTTCGTGTTTGTGCACATTTAAAACATGGAAAAACATCAATTTAAACTTTGATTAAGCTAATTCTGAATATAAATATATGTAAACGATTCACACACATAAAAACAACTGCAATGCAACATCTATAAAAATCAATTTTTTTTTTGCAAGCTGCAAATTATTATTTCTGCTTTTTTTTTTTTTTGTTTTTGAGCAATTTTGTTTTGTTTTTTGTATTTTTTTTCATATATATTTACTTTTCTTTGGTATAGCTATAAATAATTTGTAGCTAGCTAAGAATGCATCAATAAATACATTTATCCAAATGATTTCATACTGAATTTTCTATATATATTGTATATATATCATCTCATTGTATTATGTATGGAAGAAAAACTGTCCATAAGCAACATTAATAAATAATACATTAGTATATGTACTACACTTAAATACATACATACATATATGGTTATATATCATTTTAGTTAGCACTTTTTTTTGTTTTTGGTTTAATACATAAGAATTAAATTGTCGTTAATATTAATTATTTTTTTTTTATATTGAACCATGCATGGAATAAACAATATATAAATCACAACGTTTTAAATTTCAACTTTAATTTTTTTAAATTTTCTTTTAAAATTTTTCTTTTTTATTTTATGTTTATTTTCTTTGCAGTGTGTCAAACATTTTTGATTTTTCTTCAGCATGTTTTAAAAGTGTATCAGCTTATGTTTAATTTATTTATGTTTTTTTTTTAGTTTTCTTGGTGGCACATAAGTTTCACACATTTAAATGGTATTTAGTTTTTGTTTTCTCAAAATTTGAAAGTCTCATTGCGACCTGTTTTTGTTTTTAACAACAGTTTGTACATTGAAGACAACAAACTTCTAAATATATTTTGTTTTTTTTTTTTTATTGAATATGCACGCCGAGAAAATACCAATTCCTTATAGAAATATATATATTAGAACTTTGTTTTTTTTTATTGTGCTTATGCGATACTAAGTTTTGTTTTTGTGTCTCAACCAGCGGCTATGCAAAATGTTCACCAATTTTCTTTGGGCATATTTTGCTCCTACAAATTCCTAAAGTTAGTAGCTCAAACCATTCGTTTCATTCGTTATTCAGCTATCGTTGCTTAAGTGGCACTAGAGTTCCATGTAGTTTTTCTTAATTTTGCTATCTGTAATATATAGTTTCTTCGTTAGATTCTTAAGGCTATACGAGTGTAGCTGCTGTAACTGAAAAAATAAGAAATAAATAAATATACTCAAAGCAAATAAAAATAAAAAGAAATTGTGTGAATTTTTGTTTTAAAAATTGTTATATATTTTCGAAAATAAAATAAGCTAATTATAAAAATTTTTTTTTTTCAACTTAAAATTAAAGCAAAATTTAAACTAAAAACTAGAAAATAGATACAATAATATTTTAAAAATATGTGTTTTTTTATTTTTGTGATGTACAAAAACGTAATGAAGAATTGGTAAAATTAGATTTCGATTTTTGTTTTGTTTTGCCGTCTGATTTCGAATCAATTAAGGAAGTACATGGGGCATTTTTTCAACACGTAGTGAATCAATAATCAATAATAACTATAATCAAATGTTGCACAATATATGTATAACTTCTCTTTATCTTCTTAACACACATTCAACTTAAGCGCTTAAATACTTAATGAATGGCTGCTTTAATTACTTAGGCTTACACGAAAAATGATATGCTAAAGTGTATTAATTTTAATTCTTTACTTTTTTACTGTTCAATGTGTGTTAAAACCTAAACACTAAGATGCTAAATAAGTTAATAATAGACTTTAAAATGCTTAACTGCAATAAATTAGTTTTTTGCTTGTGTTAGAATCATTTTTTTGTTTTTCGATTTTTTTTTTGTTTTTGTTTTCGTTTTTTTTTTTTTGTGTTTATAAAATGAACATTAGCTATGCAAAGTTGAAAAGTTTATAATTGATTTGTAAAATTAACGTTTTTTTTCTTCTTTATTTTTGTTTTAGTTATAAGAAATTAAAATTAATAATTATTACACATGAGATCACAGTATTAGAGACATAAGTTAAATATTTTTAAATATTAATATTATTTCGTTTTTAGGGTTTTACTCTTGTTTTTTTGTTCTTGTTAGACTTTGATCGGTTAGTAACTGTTTTTTTTGCATTTGTTTAGTGTGGCTTCAGTTTATGTTTAAGGTAAATATATGATTTTACTTTTGTTTTTCTTGTTTTTTAGATTAATGTCTTGCGTAGATTTTGCTGCTAGCACAACCCAAAAATTACGGCTACAACTTTGTAATTATTTAGCTAAATTGCACTAGGCAATAAAATTGTCAATTCTGCAGCAGTTGCAAAAAGCTAAAACACATCATTCTGAATATTTTGCATAATTTAAAAAGACAATTCAAAATTAGCTTTTTGCAGACTGCGAACATTGCTTGCTAGTGCTTTTCTTTTGTGTGTCTGTGTATTATTCTTTTTAAATTCAGCATCAACGATTGATTCCTGCGTAGATTGATTGAAAAATTGATAGAGCACAGAAGGAAGGAGCGTAGAAGTTGGCTTATTATTGTACGTGTTTTTTTTTAGAAGTCCTGACTGCGCGAATCCTGACTGCAAAGCAACAGCTCGCTGGACTCCTGGCTGACCAGCACATAGTTGTACTGCAGCGGACTGGTCAATGGCGATAGTGTGCCATAGTCTGAGGTGAGTGTTAGCTCAAAGGGCAGCGGACTCTCATCGATATCGAGATCGAGATCCAGCCCCAAGGCGTACGTGGCTGCTGGCGTTAGTGGCTGCCCTCTGTTGTTGTTGTTGTTGGAATCAATCGATGACGTTGAGTTCTCTGCGGTCTACATGCTGGTCGCACTGCTTGTGACAATCGCCAAATCGGCGGCATGCAACAGATGATGATGCTGATACTGCTGCTGATGATGTTGTTGCTGCTGCTGCTGTTGCAATTGTTGCTGTTGCTGCTGCTGTTGTTGTTGTTGCTGTTGCGCGGCAGCCTGTTGCTGCTGCTGTTGATGTTGCTCGCGACTCAGCTTCGACTCCTTCTTGATGCGTTGCTTCAGGTGCACCTTGGCATGACGTTTCTTCTCATCGGAGCGCGCAAACTTGCGTCCGCAGATATCGCAGCTAAAGGGTTTCTCCCCAGTGTGTGTGCGTATGTGGGTGGTGAGGTGATCGCTGCGACTGAAGCTGCGCATGCAGATGCGACACTGGAATGGCTTCTGCCCGGTGTGGATGCGTATGTGGCGGGTCAACTCATCGGAGCGCGAGAATCGCCGATCACAATTCTCCACCGGACACGCATAGGGACGCTCATGCACTGGCGTCTTGCTGGGGCGATTCGGATACTTGCGGGGCTTGACGGGCACCAGTTTTAGCGGCACGCTGCTCTGTTGATACACCTGCGATAGAATCTCATGGCCCTTGCTCGTCGATGGACTGTATTCGGCCAGTTGGACGGCAGCAGCCGCTGCTGCTGCGGCCGCTGCAGCTGAGGCGCTTGAGTAACCGGTTCCATTCGAGTTGGGCTGCATGTCCGGATAGCTTTCCTGCTTGGGTATGAGCACGCCCAGCGCTGCGTTGCTGCTGCTCGCCGATGAAGTGGGACCGGGCAACACCAGCGTCTGTTGTTGCTGTTGTTGTTGCTGCTGCTGTTGCTGCACAACTGCGGCGGCTGCTGCATAGTCGGCGGGTGTGTCCAGCCATTGATATTTGGGTGTGGACACGGCGGAGAGCTGCGAGCGTACGGCGTATTGTTGCTGCTGCTGCTGCAACTGTTCGTGGCTGCTCTGCAAATCGGCCAGACTGGCAAAGCCCGCCGTGGAGACGGTGGCACCGGTTGCATAGCTGGGTGGCGGTTGCTTCAGTAACAGCGGCGTGCAATCCATGCTCAGGCCAAGCAACTCCGCATGCTGAGCGGCCGCAGCAACTGCTGCACGTCCATCGTCGTAGGGCGAACTGGTTGCAGCAGCGGCTTGTTGCTGCTGCTGTTGTTGTTGCTGCTGCTGTTGCTGCTGTTGTTGTTGCACGGCATAGTGGGCGGGCAGGCTGAAGATGGGCGGCTGGAAGAGCGACTTGTCGGGACTGGGCAGACCCCAGCTATTGCCCAGGCTATTCGATGGCGGCGACATTTGTCCCGGCAACACGCTCAGCTGTGGCGATGCGAGTTGTTGTTGCTGTTGTGGCTGCTGCTGCTGTTGTTGCTGTTGTAGTTGTTGGGCGGCGTTCATGGCGCTGTTGTGGTTGCCTGTGGTGGTGAAAATGCCACGATATGAGATTTTGCCAGGCAGTTGTTGTTGTTGTTGTTGTAGTGCATGTTGTTGATAGTGTTGTTGTTGTTGTTGCTGCTGTTGTTGGTGTTGTTGTTGCTGCTGTTGTTGTTGTTGGTGTTGCTGTTGTTGCTGCTGTTGTTGTTGTTGGTGTTGTTGTTGGTGTTGATGTTGTTGATGACTGTGATGATGATGGTGGTGATGATGATGATGATGATGTGGCAACTGTTGCTGCTGTTGTTGTTGTTGGTGTAGTATTTGGTGTTGTTGTAGTTGGTATTGTTGTTGGTGTTGCGGCGAGCTCATGTGTTGCTGCTGCTGCTGTTGCTGTTGCTGTTGTTGTTGGTGACTGTGTTGACAGTGACTGTTGTTGTTGTTGTTGTGATGCAGCTGTTGTTGTTGTTGTGAGTGTGTGTTGCCAGCAGCAGCTGTTGCTGTGGCAGCAGCAGGCGAACAAACACGCTCCGTGTTGCTGTTGCTGCTGCTGCCGTCGCTGCTTGTTTGTTTGTTTGTGGCGGTTGTTGTTGTTGTTGCTGTTGTTGATGATGTTGTTGTTGTTGATGTGGTGTGATGGTGGCTGTGGCTGTGGCTGTTGTTGTTGTTGTTGTGGTGTAGTGGATACATGTTACAACTATTATTACTTGATTCTTCCTTGACAATGGACAAAGCAGGCGGCGTGCTGCGCTCCTCCTTCAGCGGACTGCACGAGGACAACACAGGACTCGCCACTGAGACAACTTGCGGCTCCAGCGACAGATCCTCGGATTCAATTGAGCCTGCAAGAGATCAAACAGCGATTTCCCTTTTAGTCTAAGTTTGTGCAATTATCTCTTAGCTGAACTTGATATGCTGACTTCCCCTCCCCTCCCCACCTTCTACTGCTCTTTCTTTCTTTTTGCCTTTGCCATCTCTTCTTTGCTGGTCTTTTTTTCTGTTTTTGCCTGACGATATCAATCACAGTTCGCTTGAAGGGCCGCTGGCATTGGAAGCACTACTGGGTAAGTGTTATATCGACTGTGGCTGCTGCTGCTGCTGTAGCTGTTGCTGCAGCTGGGCGCGCTTTGATTTCGCGGAAATCGAACAACACGGGAGGTCGCATCATCGCTCATCGTTGTTGCTTCTGTTGCCGCTTGGTGGTGGCAACCACAACTCACACGAATCAATATCAATTCGCACACGACATTCACGATGTGCTTGCTCACACACATAAAAAGAAGAGGAGTAATTAAGACAAACTCAAATGCGAGCTTCAAGGTGACAAAGTCAGTCAAATAAGCAAGCAGGTCAAGTGATGCCTGATGAAGTTGTTTAAATTGAGATGTGCTTAGCGAGTGGGATAAGGGAGTGAAAATGGTTTAACTATTATGCAAAATTGTGGTAAGAAAACGTAAACTCAAGTCTCTAAGAAAATATCTATTACTAGCATTTAAATATGTCTTCATTAAATGTCGTATAACTTTGAATTTGGAATAATATAGAAAATAGCTTTAATTTTCCTTAAAATATGTTTTGAATAATTTGTAAATATTTTTCTTCAATACAAAGTAGACTTTTCTATTATCTTTCGAATATGTCTTAAATAATTGGTGAATATATTTATTAAACATTTTCTTTAGTGAACTCTTTTTTTCTTTTGAATTTGTCGAAGTAAGAATAAAAAAGGAAATGCAAATTTCCCATCAAATATGTCTTGAATAATTGGTAAATACTTTTCATGAATAGTTGTTAAGTCAACTTTTCTTTTATCTTTCGAATTTGTCGAAGCAAGAATCATAAAAGAAAATAGCTTTAATTTCCCTTAAATATTTTTATATAATATTATGTTTCATAAACTCTTCTTTTATCTTTCGATGATGTCGTGTCACGTGCGGTCACGCAATCATCGCTAGGCCCACAAAAGTGTCGGGCAGAAGACTAATTACGGCAGCTACCGCTGTGGCATCAGTCTGCCTCTGGACACTTTTTTTTTCTCTTTTTGTTATTGTTGTTGTTGTGGCCGTGGCATGCAACAGGCAGCAACAACATCATCACGAAGATGCACTCCATGATGATGATGATAATGATGATGATCGTTTTGGGTAGTCATTAATGCCAGAGTCGCAGTTCGCAGTTCGCAGTTGGCTATTGATTGAGTTGCATTGCGCCTAATGTGCTGTGACATCAATCTCTCCCTCCTCAAGACATAGAGAGAAAGAGAGAGGGAGAGGGAGAGAGAGAGATAGAGGAAAGAGGCAGACAGACGAGCTGGTGCCGAATGCGCTTGAATTCACAGAAATGCACAATGCATAAATTGAGACTGAGTCATGTGTCTAATATATTATTTGAGCTAGCATAATTAATGCCGCATTTTGGCCAATTTCAAATATATATTGTTTCTTGTTCCCCCACTTTTGTTTTTTTTGGAGACATCCGCTAGAGACAATTGGCCACCCTTTGGACTGTAAGTTTTGCCCACTTGAGGCAAGGCAAGGCAAACTTGGCAGTTGAATGCATAACTCATTCGGCTTGGACATGCGAGAGTAAGTTATGCCCAGCGTCGGCTGCCAAGTTTAGCGATTAAAAGCTGCTTTATCATTGTCCCCTCAGCTACTAAAGCCAAAGCAAAGCAAAAATCGCGCTGTCCCCATGCAAATTGTTTTAATGTATTGCGAGTCGAGTTAGTTGAGTTTTTTTCTTCTTTTTTCCTTTCTTTCTATTTGTTATTTATTTATTAGTTCATTTTGTTTTTATTTTTGTTGCTGTTGTGTATGTTGAAAATCTTTTTTCTTTTTTTTTTGCTGACGATTTTTCTTTTGGGGGACTTTTTTTTGTTTTGCGTGGGCTGCGACGCTTGTCAGGCGACTGCGCCAAATTTATGAGTGACATTTTTTGGCGCGACGCGTCCAATTTTTAGATATTTCAGGCTACTAAATGTAGCTACATATGTTTTCAACTCATGCATATATAGGCGCGACTGTTGAAGTGTTTGCATTTAACATATATAATGGCTGATTTTTATGCATTTTCAATTGGTCAATTTTTGTATAGAATGAAATGGTAATTTATAAACTAGGTACAATTGAAATTTAATCGCTATGAATACCGTATTAAGTTGTGGTATTAAAAATATACTGAATGCATTTTCAATTGTTCACTTTTTGACAATTTATACGATTGAAATACCATATTACCATATTATTGATTGGTATTAAAAATATACTATATCATATCCAGAATATATAATATACTGAATTTAATGCATTTGTATGCATGTATACGATTGAAATTTAATCATGAAGATGCTTAGAATACCATGTGAACTAATTGGTTGTGGTATTAAAAATATACTGTATTTTCGATTGATTTTATTTTTATAGAATGCAATGGAAATATATAAAATTTGTACGATTAAATTTTAATTCTGAAGCTACCTCAAAAAGTATACTGCATAATATCTATAATATTATATTTCCAAGAATTTCATTAAAAGATACAGAGTATCTGAAGCAATTAAAAAGCATCTGCTGTTAACTGAATTAAAGCCGTGTGGATTTTGTCTGAGTGGCAAATCCAAGTGCAATTTAGTTGATATTTAGTTTGTTACTTTCATAGTTGGCTCTGCAAAATAAAAAAAAAATAAAGAGACGATAGTATGACGCGAGCAATTAAACTCAATTGTTTCTGATACGCGCTCGGGGAAAAATCTAGTATACTTTATTTGCTTTGCCTTAATTCAATTAGAAAATGTTCTTTTGTGCATATACGGCTCGATCTTACATATAAGTATGGTATATATGTAAGTACGATATCGTTGATATTGTCTGAGTCTCTGAGTTTAAGACTCTTGTCGCGTATCTCGAGCCGAGTAAATTGCGCTCGAAACATTGACACTGAACGGAAATGTTTAATACATGTGCCGCGACAACACTTCATTGTTGTTGCTATTATGTATTATTATTATTATTGTTCTTGTTGTTGTTGTTGCTTGATTAATTAAGTGCTGCTTGTTTTATTGTGCAGTCTTAGAAGAGAGTGTGTGAGCAAGCATTTCATTTCACATGCTCTCTCTCACTTCAATGCAATTGAATTTATTTGCAATTAATTAAATGCCACCAAAAGAATTTTGAACAAGTCTTTATAGAGCTTTATAGCGCCCCCACATCATATTCTATATGAGAGTGTCAACAATTTTATTAATTGAATTTGTTTATAAATAACAATAATATATGTCAAGCTTCTCGCTGACTTTTAACATCGTTCATAATTAATAATAAAGTCGAAAAAAAAAATGAAATCACAAAAATGATTTCAATAAAAATTTGTACTTAATTTTTTTGTTGTTGTTGTGGAATGTTTGTTTTGTGATTTTGAACTTGTTTACTGCGAAATGTATTAAAAAGAGACAGCTAGTGTGAGAGAGTGATAGAGAGAGAGAGAGAGAGAGAGAGAGAGAGAGAGAGAGAGAGAGATGGAGAAAGAGTTACTCGAAAGACGGCAGCTTTCTGTTGACCAAGCTGCGGCTGTTGAGGCTGATTTATGTTGCGACTTAAGCCTGACATCGGATTAGTTGCAGTCTTTTGGCGACTGCTTGCAACTTGCAACTGCAGCATGTGGCAGCTGCATCCATTAGCAGTGCTCAGATAAAGAAAACCCAAAACCATAAGTTTGCATATATCGCAGCAATGCGAACGTTACTCTAACCCACAAAAAGGTTCTGCTAACTATGTCAAGAAGTTGGCAAAACTGCTTATAGATAAATTGTTTGGACAAATTATTGCTAGGAAATTTTTTAGGGTTGCTAAAGGAAAATATTTTGACAGTTGCGATATGATCTTGTCATATAAATTCTTTGGATAAGGTTTGGGAAAGTTAAGTACATTTTTATACAGAGAATCTGTTGAAATTTTTAAGATTACCTATTATCATTTTTACTAAGAAAAGTATTAAGACTTTTTTTAAAATTTCATCATTATTTTGTATTTAATAGTTTTCTTGTTGACCTATAGGAACAGGAGCCTCAGTGAAAGTATGATCAGCAAATTAAGGCAGAGAGATCTATCGGTTACTTAAAGATATATTTTATTACTTTTGTGTATGCTACTTATGAATGTTAGATAAATCAATATTTTCAATATAATAATACAATAATATATTATATATATTTGTATTCTCAAATATTCTGTTTTCAAATTTAACTAAATTTACAATCATTTCCAGAAATATCGTTTACATCGTAAATATCGTATACATAATTTGTATTCAGTTTCATCTATCAATTTCTAAGACTCTCTCTCTTATAAATGCATTGCAATCATTCCCCAAAATATCGATTCTAAATTAATAATTTCCATTAAATTTCAACTATCAATCTCCAAGTCTCTCTCTTTTAAATGCTTTTCAATCATTCCCCAAAATATCTTTTTAAATACATAATTTGTGTTCAATTTCATCTATCAATCTCTAATCTAATCATTCCCCAAAATATCATTTCTAAATCAATCTCTAAGTAATGATTTATATTTCTCTAAACATTAACTTACCGGTAATTGGCGGTGGTTCGACCACTGTGGATGGTCCAAAGAACGAGGGTATATCGCTTGAGGTGGTGACCGGCGTATTGAGATCGCCGGGCAGAGCCTCGATCAGCTGCTTGGACTCCACGCCGGTGACACCGTGCTCGGTGGCCGTAACGGGACTGTGTTGGCTTGTGTTCAACAGGCTGAGATGTGATGCTGAACTGCGACCGCTGCTTGCGGCTGTGACGCTGCCTGATATCGGTTGCGCTGCCACGTTGCCAGGACTGCCGCCCTGTGTGGGCGTGGCTGTCTGATTGCGAGCACGCAGCACAGAATTATTGTTATGATGATTGTTGGCCGCTGTGGCCGCAGCCGTCGTATAGTGCAACAACGTTTGACCACCGATGCTGTTGCTGTGGCTGTGGCTGCTGCTGGCAGCAATTGTTGAGCTGTTGCCGTTGCTGATGTGGCTGCTGCTGCTGCTGCCGGCAGCTGCTGTGGCGGCGGCGCCACCGCCAAATTGTGCTGAGCTTAGGTAACTGGCAGCCGAGGGACTGCTGCTCTGTGCCGTGCTCGTCTTGAAGAGGCACGTGTCAAAGCTCAGCACATTGAAATGGGCCGCGGCGGCCGTTTCGGTGAGCAGGAATGCGTGATGCGTTGGCGCCACCAGGGTTTCAAGCCCTTCCATGATCATGGCCGCTGATGGGGTTCCAGGGGCTACGCCGCCTATAGAGAGATAAAGAGAAGAGATACGAAGTAAGTAAAATATATAGTAAATAAATAAATTATGGTATTTTAAAAACTTTAGTTAATATTTAAATGCGCTTTAACAAGAAAATCATTGGAATACAATGTTATTTGTCCATATAAAAATGAAATTGAATGAGCATTAAATTTTGCTAGATTTCATATTTTATACGTAAAAAAAATACTTAAAATAATAAAAGATACTTTTAAGATTGCATTAAGTATTCAATTGTTCATTAAATACTTTTAAGTATTAAAATGACAAAATATACCAAAAACACTAGATTTTATATATCATATTAAAACAAGTACAAAAGATTCTCACTACTCATTTTAAAAATATACCTCATTAAAATACCAAAATGAATATGTAGTATATTGTTGAACTTTTATGTTCAAAATATAAAAACATACTAAATTAAACTACCAAAATATGTACTTAGTATTTTGTTGGACTACTATATTCAAAATATACCGTGCAATAAATAATGTGCAATAAATCAAAATATACTGAATTAAAATACCGAAATACAATATATACAATATTTAGTATATTGTTGTACTACATTCGAAATATACCATACGCTTATATCCCATGGTAAACGGATATAATAACATACTTTTAGACTGTTCCAAATAATTTTTATTGCAATCTAATATGAATATATTGAACGGATGTCAAAATTCTGTTCAATTTTATGCAGTTATCAATAATATTTCTCTATATTTATTTATGTTTATCATTTATTACCAAAATCACTTAAAACTTGCCTAACAAATTGATGATATTTACAGATAAAATTATAAATATTGAAGTGCTAGCGACAAATTGATTCGAACTACTGTTGAACCATTAAAGCGTAATTTGCACAGCTTCAGCTTAATTAGTGGCATAAATTGAACAGTTTTTTTTACCTGAACTTCACTCAGCTGGAAAAATAATTTAATATGCACCGCGGGTGGTGCAACACATTTCAATGTTGTGGATCTATTAAAAGATCGAGCACATTTTCAACTACATCTTTTAGTTGCTGCCTTTTTTTTTGGGGGGGTTTTTATTGATTTGCCATGACAGCTGTTCAATTGCATCGGTTGACAAACAATTTATGGGCCACACAAACAATTTAATTTGCCACAGAAAAAACGAAAAAATTGGTGGCATCACTCTCGAAGACTTTCCTTTTTAGCAAAACAGCTGCCCACGAGTCGCGAGCAATTAAATTAAAATCGATTAAGCACTTAAACCAAGGGAGACAGACATGCGACATGTGAGAAGTAGAACAAGTTGCTTTCCCACAGTTGAAGTGCCACCACCTTCAACAAGTGGCAGGCGGTAGAGGCAAGTGGGTCAGGTCAAGCGTTGACCTTACGCAATGCAATGGAAAATGATGTTGCGCAAGAGCGCAATTAAATGCCGCTCATATAAGCCATAAACTTGGCTTATAATTTGGCAAACGGCTTTGATTTGACTTGGCCAACAGCAACAGCAACAACTTGTGGCGACTCTCGTTGCTGTTGGTTGCTGCTGTGGCGTCATCTTCGCTTCGCTTTGCTTCGAGTCGAGTGCTCGACTGCTGTGTTTCTTGCGTGGCGCGGTTCGACTTGACCGCGTTGATTTGCATTACAAGTGCACTCGTGTTGACAGGCAGCTATGCGCCAAAATAACTACCGTGCCCCACGTTGTACTTCCCCTTACCTCCCCCTCGCTTGCCACATCTTCACCCGTCGCCCGTCGCTTGTTGCCTGTTTTGGCACTTTTGCTTTTTTATTTACATTTGATTTCACGCATAATTTCCGTGGCAAAGTGCACTCGAGACGAGACGACAAGCGGCGCAGTCAGCGCAGCATGAATATTACACACACACACACAGATACATTTGTATCTCACAGATACACAGCTACACAGCTACAACTATAGCTACAATGGGCAGCGCGTGCTGTGCTCAAAAAGTAAAGAGAAGACAAAAAACATACGAGAAGAAAAAAACACAAAGTGTTTTGTGGCTTTTGTTGCTTTCATTCATTCATAAAATTATGCGACGCAGTCAATAATTTTTACAGTCGATCAAAGATTTATATCTGAATACGAATACGAGTGCCACATGAATCATTCACTCGGCACACACTGTGTGTGCTTCACGCTGCTCCAGCACACACTCACACACACACACACAACTGTATCGAACTGAAGCTGAACTGGTCGAACTGGCGGCCTGCTGCTGCTGCCTCTCAATCTGAGCTCTCGGATCTTGGCCAGCATCAGCATCAGCATCAGCTTCAGCCTCAGCCTCAGCTTCCTCTTCTTCTTCTGCGCTTAATAACTTGGCTAACAATTGACACTCCCTTAAAAAAAAACACACACACACACACCGAGAAAAAAAATATATAAGCGAAGCTGTCGTTGTTGTTATTGCTGTTCGTGCCGCAGACATTTACATTTAAAGTTTAGCCCAAGTACAGTGAGTACTGGCCAAGTGCAGACTCAACTCAGCAAACTATTCATAATGATTAGCTTAAAGCGCAGCTTGAAGTAGCTTCTTCTATTTTTGTTACTTAAGATTCAATAAATGAAAGTAAAGTATAACAAAATATAAAAAAAATATTAACTACCTTCTGTAATAAAAATAAGTTTTGTTCTTTTTTTTTTAACTTGCAATATTAAATATCAAAAATATATTTGATTGCTTTTGAGATCTGGCAACTTTTATTTTTTTCTACAGTCGAGTGTGCCCGACTATGAGATACCCGTTACCCATTTTAAATAAGACCAAAACAGTGCGTTATTATTCCTAAAATACACCAAACTAATATACCGCAAAATACTGAAACTACACCAAACTCTATATTTGGTATATCCATATAGTAATTCATTCCTAAAATATACCGAATTAATATACCACAAAAATACTGAATTCTATATTTGGTATAGTGATATAGTACTATTCAAAATACACCGTATAGTAAATTAATATACCACAAAAATACTATAAAATACCAAACACTATATTTGGTATATTGATAAGGTATTACCTTGAAAATATGCCATAGAGTGGTTTGCAAAATGAAACTATAAACGTTTATTTTGTTATAATTATTAACTTTCAATACTAAACTTTACAAATATATTTACAGTTTGTTTTGTTTTATTTATATTTATGTTCTATTTTGAGGCTTACAACGTTAAACATAAAAATATATATAATGGATTTATTTTGAGTTCTCCTAACTTTTATTTCTTGTTCTTAAAGTTCTCCCTAGCGACTCTCCACTGTATAAAGCACATATAGAGTTAAATGTATAGTAAATCTTGTGTGTGAGTGTGTGTCTGTTGCCTGTTTCTTTCACTCTGCATAATTTTGCATAGCATTTTGGTATAGTTGTAGTTGTAGTTTTAGCCTCAGTTTTGGTCTCAGTCACAGTCTCGGTCTCGGTTTCGATCTGAGTCTCTCTCTGTTGGTGTTAGCCTTAGAGACATATGCCGAGTCGAGTCTAGATTTTGCCATGAATGAATATTGGCACACAGCGTTTTCAAGTCTTTCGTCTCGATGAGGAAGAAAGAAAGGCAAGCAAAAAAAAAAAAAAATAATAAAAATTGTTATGTTGATATTATTTTAATTAAGTTTTGCCAAACCGGTTGTTGTTGTTGTTTCACTACGTGTGTGTGTGTGTGTGTGTCTGACTGGTTCCGTAGTTTCATTTGGGATTCTGGCTCTCGCATATACGAGTGTTAACATTTCGATAGATGGGCGCCAATTTGTTTAGACTGGCAAGTGGACCAAACGACGATCTTGGGCTTGACCCACACTCCAATCACACACACAACACACAGCACACACACACAACACACACATGCCTTCAATGCAGCTTCAGTTGCGTTATTGCTGTCGTGTACGTTGTTTATTGTTGTTTTAAGTTTTATTTTTTTGTATGTTCGTTTTTATTTTTGGCTTGTGAAGACCTCATTGTGGATTAAGTTGCGACCTTATCGACTTGGCTACTTAGCGGCTCCAAAAATAAATGCAATTTGTTGTTTTTGGCTATTATTTTATGTACCGAGCTCTCTTTTTGTTTTTATAATAGTTTTTTATTGTTGTTGTTGTGTGTCTTATGCAATGACTGACAGTCAGTCATTTAGGCAAGCAGATTTGCATAAAGACCAACCGAGATTTGATATCGTCGCAGAACAGCAGCAGCAGCACTCGAAATAACCTTGAGCAGAAAACTTCAACACCAAACATCAAACAATTAACAGCACTAACAATAACAACATTGCGTATACTTATTGCTTTTTTGTTTTAGTAAGTTTTTGTCGTTGTTTGGTTATTAACAGAGAGAAAGAAATTGGAGAAACGCCTGGAGAGGCGGCGTCATTAGTCAAAATGCAAAAGACGTTGCAGTAAAAGTATCTGGCAGGCAACATAGATACAAACATGCAACTCGCATGCGACACGGCAACAGGAACAGGCAACACAGTTGAGTTCAGTTCAGCACAGTTGAGTTGAGTGGAGTGTGGCAGCAAGTAAGGAGGAGGAGACAAAGACAAAGTCCATCATTCACGCAGCGGGCAGCAGCGTGGCAGCCGGACAACAACAGGCCAACAGACCAACAAGTTAAGCAGTCCAACAACAACAACAACAGCAACAGCAGCAGGCAACTTGCAACATGGAAAATGTATCTTTTGCCGACGCCGTCTTTGCATGCGTAACACTTTGTCACACTTTTCATGCCAACAGCTACAGCTATGCCATGTTGTTGTTGTTGTTGTTGCTGTTGTTGTTACTCTTGTGTTTTCCTCATGAGAACAATTAATGAAAATAAACAGCCGCAGGCACTACAGGCAATAACAACACCAATAACTCGAACTCCAACATACCCTGCAAGCATTAGCGAGCTTTCAATTTATGCAAAACCAAATGTATTTTAACATGTGGCCAACAATATAGTAATAATCTTTTTAGCTAGCAGTTGTTAACTAAATTATATTACTAATAATCATTCCAACAGCACTTACTGATTACTTCATTAATCTTTTTTATTTTTTGATTTAAATACATTTATTTTCCCAAATGTCAATTGTCTATTTTTATCTTTATTTTTAAATAATAATAATGTGATAAAACATCAATTTCATTCCTTATAAATGTATATAACATATTTAAAAATGTAAATATTAAACGATTATATTTTAAGTGAACGATGCATGTAAATATTAAACAATTTATCGAACAGACAAGTTAAATAATCTAAATTAGAAATAAATCATTTATGCTTTAGCAATATAATGATAAAGAAATCTTAAATAATATTTAAATATTGTATTATCATTATATTTCTAACGCACAACAGCTCGAAAATGATTTATTTCAAATTTATATTGTATAATTTTTCAGTTCAATAAATCTTTTAATATTAACATTCATCTTTCAACCAAAAATGTTGAATTTTTAATAGAGACAAGTGCTAAAAAATGGTATTTATATTATTTCCTTTTGTATACCATACATCTTTTAATCTTTTCCTTCATTTACTTTTGTGATTTAAATGTTTTATTTCAAATATAATAATATTTATAATAATATTTAATAATATTTAATAATATTTAATATTAATATTTAATAATATTTAATATTTAATAATATTTAATAATATTAATATTATTTAATATTTAATATTTAATAATATTTAATATTATTTAATAATATTTAATAATATTTAATATAATATTTAATCGATAAGATTGTGAATTTTAAGCAAATATTGAATTTAACATTGAATTTTAATATTTTTATTTTTTATTATTTGTATATATTATATATTATATTTACTTGCAATTATTTCCCTCAAGCTACCCTTCAGCTAATTGCCTTTACAGGGTATGCATGCGTAAAATAACATGTACGAGTATTTTTATAAAAATTTTAAAATCATTTTAGTGGGCACTTAGTTGGGCGGTCGCCGCCATCGCCGTCAGCCTTTGTTTGGCTTGGCAGGCGCGTGCGTTGCCCCAACTCCTGCCTCCACCTCCTTCCTCCTCCTCCTCCTCCTACCCCATACCGAAAAAGTGGTATCTCAATCCCAAACGGAATCACTATCACTATTTAGTGGCCAGACTGGGTGTCAAAGTGCCATTTGTTTTCGATGGTGAGGAAAGGGGAAAGGAAGAAAGGGGGAAGAGAGAGTGAGTGCTAAGCGTATAGAGATGCTTTTGACGAACCGTCGGTGTTTTGTATTTGATGTCATAATTATTTGGTTAAATACACATAAAAAGCCGAAAAAAGCAAAGAAATGAAAACTGGGAAATTGAAAATTATTTTCGAGGAGCCATCAAGCGTTGTTGTTGTTGTTGTTGTCGCTGGACATGGGAGGCTGCGTGTAAATCATTTTGCTAATTGTTTTTCTTTTTATAAACACTATGCCTTTATATTTTTCTTTCGCTATTCGATTTTTTCTTTTTGTCTGTTGCCCCTTTTAACATCTCTTGGGTTAGTTTTTCCCCTGCTTCCTCTACAGACTATTAAAGTCTGTCGGTTTTTGGTGCCGGATCGCCTCAAAGATGTGCCATTAAATTGTAAACAAAAATTTGTTGTGCTTGCGCTTTTCGCAAATTAAGCGCAAAGTGCAATGACAATAATTTAATTACAAAATTGCAGCTGACTGCCAACAGTACAACATATATATGTATATATTTGCCTAGCCTATAGTGTATATATACTTAGTTGCAAAAGTGTCAGGTGCGCGGCGATAATTTTCTTAGTTTGGGGATTTGTGCTCTTTAATAACGTGCAGAGATTTTTATTGTGCGTTTAATGAATTTATGCATCATTCGCTGGGGATAACATTCTAATAAAATTTCTTGCATTCCGGAAGAGTTCTGCTTGCTGGCAAATGTGTGAATTGAAATGCTGACTATAGAAATGTTGACAAGCAATCTTTGTCTCTTAATATTTAACAGAAAAAAAAAACGAAGATTTGTTTTGTACTTTAACTGAACTAGTGATAAATTCAAGTGGATTATTCTCAAGTCTATTTTAAATAGATTTTCGTAAGCTCTGAATGAAACTATACTTTATAGCATTGTGCATTTAATTGGATTCCTACGCGGAACAAAAGACTTATCGCAAGCACTAAATCAGCTAAGTGATTGTTAAATTCAACCGCTTTTGTTCATTTCAAATTTATAACTATTGACTCCGATTTCGAAGTAATAAAATAATGCGAGCTTGGAAACAAGAGATTTAAAGAGAGACCAAAAAAATGGTGCACAATAAAGTATAAATATAAATTTAGGAAATTTATTTTCTTTAATTCATTTAACACAACATTTAACTAATCGTCACAGGAAAAACTGTGAAAATAAATCACTTAATTTGCTCAACATAATCTTCAAAGCAGATGAATTAATTTGATAAACTTTCAAAGCGATTGACAATTTTTCTGATTCCAAGAAACATAAAAACATCCACAACTATTTTAGCAGATTATATTAAAGCACTTTAATTTCGTTTCGAAAAGTTCTCAACTTAATTCGATGACAACACTGAACTAAAAGTCAATATAATTTTCGGTTTTTTTTTATAGATTTGACAAGGAAATTTCCAAAAATTATTTGCACAAATTAAAAATGTGACAAGCGTTTGTTTTATGATTTCCGCAGCAACATCAGCTAAAAACATATAGCAAATATGTATTGGGCAAATCTATAGATAACTTGTATCTGGCCGCACAGAGTTTGTCTAATTATACAATCCGTATAGCAGATATAGAGTTAGATTGATTGATAGATAGATATAACACAAATTAATCACCTGGATCGCAATGGCACGTGATGAAGAATTCAAAGGTAGTTTTTTTTGCTTTCGCTTTTTAGTTCAGAGCAATCCTCGTGGATTGCTGCTGCACTTCACTCACTTTTCTGCACTTGTTAAGGTTTTTCTTTTGCGTTTCTCTTTTCTTTTTTTTTTTGTGGCACACAAATTGTAAATCGATAAAAATTCTAAGTTAACTTGAACATTGTATTTTGGGTGCTTTGTTGCAATTGTATTTTTGCTATACACAAATTTTCCTTTGTTGCGTACGTCACAGTTTACAGCAACTTTTCATTCATCAATTGTTGCCAAGTTGAGGGGCAACACCAAAATGAGGGAGGCGGCACAGCTTTCGCAAGTTTTGCACAAATATCCTTTCACTCTCTTTTCGCTTGTTGACGATGTTTCTTAATTTGCACAATTTTTTGTATTAAACACTTTTTACTTGTTTTTTCTTTTTTGAGTTTGCACAATTTGTTGTTTGCGTATATTTGTATGTGTGTGTGTGTGTATGATATTGTATTAGTTGAATTTTTTGTATTGAATATCTATTTTGTTCAGCTGTTGCTGCTTAAGAATTTTCAAACCGTCGCGTTTGCTTGTTCGAACACAACTGAGGCACGAGATGCGCCCTCTTTCGGTTTTTATGAATGAAACTCAACAAACGCCGTTGCGGCGAGAGTCCAACTACCGGACAACACTGACAGAGAGAGACAGAGAGAGAGAACCACAATCGCACAAACACACGTACACATAGGCGGCATTGCCCCTACTTGGCAGCTTGGCTGGCACGCGCCTCAAAGCCCACAACTTCGAAAATCGAAAGCATAGCCATAGAGAGAGCCGGAGAGAACGTGAGCGAGAGCGAGCGCGCGTTTCGTTGTCGTGGGGAAATCGCACGTCACAGTCACACACACACACACAGGCGCACACAAACAAAGCAGCACAGCCAATCGGTTGGCTCGTTGCCTCCCTGCGTTTGCAGCCATTTTCGTGGCGCACGCGCAGAGCAGCCAATCAACAGTTTGCCAGGCCCGTTTGCCCAGTTTGCTGTCTGTGCTTATGTGTGTTTGTGTGTGTGAAGTGGTGAATTTGTGTGGTGAGTTTTACAGTTGCTGATCTCTCAGCTTCTGCAAGCGCTCTCTTTTATTTTTTTGTGTTTGCTGTTATAACGAAGGGGCTTTGAGGTAAAAATACAACAGGTACCCCAGCCGTTGCTCCCTCTCTCTCTCTCGCGCTCTGTGTGTGTGCTCGACTGTCGTTGTCTGTGTGTAGTGTTATGATTTCCCAAAATACGTCATCAACGCTCATACGCGGCCCATTAACTTTTCAATCTACGTAAACAGAACGCAAGGAGCCGCAGCCAAAACAAAAATTTCAACAAATGATTCACTTGACCATTTATGGACAGTTTTATCAGAACGATCTGTTTAGGATATATCTCTTTGGGGCAAATAGTACAGATCTGTCTAAGTCCATATGCGGGTGGCTGGGTCAAGGAAAAGCGTCGCCGGAAGTTGAGGTATTTTCCATTTGTTTTGCACTTGACAGGGTCAGGGAAGCCAGACACTAGAAAACGGGGTGTGTTTTGTTTAAGTTGAATGAATTACTCAAGGTAGGCGGCATGGAAGCTTTTATGGTTTGTCTGAGGAACTTGATTCAATGGTTTTTAATAGAAATGCAACTCAGACATATTAAAAGATTGGTTTAAATACGCAATTTCTGGGTAAAATTTCATTTAAATTCGATCTTTAAATATAATGTAATAAACTTTTCTTGACTTTCAGATTATATTATATGTGCATGATAATAAATATTAATAACAATATTATTATACACATTTAGTTAAATCAATTTTATATTTTTAGCTTAAATATTAACATTCAATTATGAGTTTGCCAAACAAACCGATAAATCGTAAGTCTTGTGAAATACTTAATTGATTTATTAAAATTAGTTGCACACAAATAAAATACAAAGATATATATTTGTGAAACTCTTTGCCATTTCATATAATTTATCATTAAAATCATTTGAAAAGCCAGTCTAATGATTATGTGCCTAATTAAAAGACTATATTGCTAAAAACAAGTCTAAAATGTCCGATATATGCTGGTGCTGGCAAATATAAATCAACTTCGCAGTACACACACAATGAATTTAAAATGCAAAAACGCGCATCATTTTGCACATTTAACGCCGCATTTTTAATTTAGCATTTTTATTTATGCATTCGACTGCCACAGCTTGTCAAAATTTCCATGCCACATACCGATTCCACCGATACCCAAATTCCATATGCATGCATTGACAGACACATTTTGGTCAGAAATAAAACGGAAAATTATTTATTTTCGCACATTTTCGATGTGAACTTTTCTCGTGTGGGGACAGTAAACAAAAATGTGTTCATGTGCTAAGGACAAGGTTGCAAAGTAACAGAAGAAACGCATTCCGCATTGTTGCATCGGAACTAAACATAAACAAAATGCCACATAAACAAATGAAACTAAAAAGAAAGAAGATTATTGAAACGTTGCCAGGCAAACGAAGAAAAAAAAAAACCTCAAGTAAAATGTAATTTATTTACGACTTGTGAACCGCAAAGTGCAATTCAAACTGAGTGTGTGTGTGTGTGTAGGTATGATTAAATTAGGGTGACCATGACCGGATAGGAAGCCGGCCGGCTGAACTCAACTGAACCAAAACATAACCCAGAAAGAAAAATGCGATTGAAGCGGATTGGAGAGCAGCACGCCATGACCTAAAAATAAATCGTTGAGGGAAAAATTTGCGCGCAGTTTTTGACGTCGACAAAGCTTTTCCTAACAGACGGCGCGGAATTACGTGCCGTTATCTGCCAGATACATGTGTACACACAGTAGATACAACTACTATGCACACAGCTACAGATACAGATACAGATACAGACACCCACCCCAAAAATAGAACTTTGCCTCATATGTGAAAGTTTTCGGACGGCCAAAACAAAGCCGAAAACGTCGAGGACTATTTTTAAAAAAACGTTTCACATGATGTCCATTTGTTTATTTGGCTTTAAACATAAGATTGCGTAGAAAGAGAGAGAGGGAGAGAGAGGGGGTCAGGGTGAAAAAGGGTGCCCAAGTTGCCACCTGTATGGAAGAGAGAGAGACATCAATGCGTCTAGTGAAAATGAAAACTCATTACGCCAGTTGGCCAAAAATAACGTATCTGCACTCGCATGACGTAGCCGCCGCCTTCAACTTGGCCATAAATAGAGAGACGGCCGAAAATCATTCAGTTGCGGTTGCACATTTCGCTTTTTTCGGACATACTCGTAAACAACAAAGCGAAGTACAAGCAACTGCACTGAACAATTCAAAACTGCAAGTGCCTCATTTCTCGGTTTATGGCCATTCAGATATTTTAGCTGGGCCCAGCCCCTCTCACAACACCCACTAGACACAACATTTGTTGTTGTTGTGTGCGCGCTCGCGCCTCCAACAACTTAAAATAGCTGGCGCATTGAGTGTGTTGAACTTGCACATACCCTGTAAACTGCCGACGCATACGTACTTGCATTTTGTTATTCACTTTTTGACTCATGTGGAGTCGTTGATCTGATTTATTTACCCTAACAGCGGTTTTATGATCGCCTGTGTTTTTGTTTTCGCAAATTTGATGTTTATAGGGTATAATAAACGATGGACAACATCGAGTGGCGGTTAAGTGATTTGTTTTTCTTCATTTTTATTTTGGTTTGGTTGGTTTAATGACTGACTGTCTGTCTGTCTGAGAGGAGCTGAGGAAAAGCCAAAGATGGACATGAATCGAGTTGATCGCAAATTGAAATTGAATGGGGAGATGTACTGTGAGCTGTAAGCTGCACCTCTTCCTCAATTGGCAGCGCACCCAGCGTGTAATAAACATTCATAAATTTGCTAACATGCATTTATTCAGATTGTTGTTGTTGTTGTCGCATTACCAAACTAATTGAAGTTTGCCAAGGCAGAGTGTAAAGCAACAGTATCAAATAGAAGTGTCAGTATACCACTGGATAATGAGATAGAAATTTTGCATAAAAATATGCATTATATAATTGAAATTTAATATTTCTGAGAATGTCTGCCACTAATATTTAAAAGAAATATATTTAGCATTCACAATTATGAAACAATATTATATACTATATGACATTATTAATTTACACGCAAAAAATTAGCCAAGTATATTTATCCACCTCCAAAATAGAAAGGAGTTTCTCTTAGCATACTATACTTGGCGCCCAACGTGTGGCATATATGAAGTTTTAGCATAACTAGGAAAAAATATATATATTTGATACATCGATTTCATTATCTGCTAGTGCAAAAGTGTACGGCTAAATATTATATTTAGTTGAGAATACAGTAATATCACAATATTCTAATTGGCACCCAACGTGAGTTATAGATAAAGTTTCGGTGAAGTAAGCAACTAAAAATACAATATTGTTATTTGTAACAATTTCATAATCCGATAAAGTGAAAAGCAAATATATATACTTTATTCAGAATTAACTACTATGGTAATTTTTTAATTGGCGCCCAACGTGAGTCATACGAATATATAATTTTGTTTTTGCCTCGTTTTTATAATCAGTTAATGCGATCTAAGTGCAATTTATCACCATATAAATAACAAAACAATGCCTTTAATTAAAGCAGTGATAAGCTTTGATTAAAATTTGCATTAAATGAGTACGCAATCTGGTCACACTTGGCCATGTGTGGTTTCTATTCAGGTGAGTAGCACTGTGCTGTGATATTGCTAGGCAAATTGTATGTATATCTGTCCATATGCCAATTGTGTGTGTCGTGTGGGCTTTCTATGTCGTGTTATCGCTAGTCGAGAACTTTGGTGTTGTTGCTGTTGTTGGCTGCTGTTGCTTATGCGTGGGTCAATGGGGAGACGACGTACGACTGAATGTTGAATGTTGTTGATGAGGCAGAGGCGTTAGATAGTCGCAAGTCGTAAGTCGCAAGTCGCAAGTTGCATGACACATGGCACGCGCCTCGAAATACAAAAACAAAAACCAACAATAACAACAAACAAATCAAACAGAAACTAAACAGAAAGAGCGCGAGCTAACGAAACGAAAATCCAATGCCAAGTAATAGGTCTTCTCTCTTACTCTGTTTTTCGCTATCTCTTACTCTTTCTGTCTCTCGTCACGTATCTCGACATATTGCGACAAGGTCCGCATTGCCATAAATGGTGGCCAGGCCTCAGTCTGAGGCTGAGACTCTTGTTAGGGCCGCGACTCGACTCACGACTGAGCCGTGTAGGTTGTAATTAAAAGCGTATTGACTGTTGTCTTGTTTCGCTTGCATTCGCAGCCATCTCGCTCGCACAAATTTCAAATCTATCAGATACATTTATTGCCCGCTGCTGTTGCTTTTTATTATTGGTTAAGAGACTGGCCCTCTTGACAATTGTTTTCTATATGCTTTTTGCTTGCCACCATTGGGTGATTGTCTATTTATTTATTTCTTTCTGCTGCTGCTTTGCTCCCCCCCCGTTTTCCTTTCCCTTTTGGCTAAGCGTTTTATTTGCTAGCTGCCAGCTGCGCATTACGCAAGTTAACTTCATTTTCTATAGCTCAAATTGGAGAGGCTATATAGCCATAAGCAATGCGGCTATAAACTATTGGACAGTGGGCGTTGTCATTCAGCGAGTTTTCGAGTCGCTCCATTGAGGTGTGAATAAATTTATGAATACAAGCTACAAACACACACATATTCATACATATATATACTTTATATATATTTATGCTTGCATCTCTATTTTAATAACACTTAAATATCAAATTGTAAATCTTCCAACTGTGTGTATATATATGCATACTTTTCAAATTTTCATGCACTCATCTCTTAATATTTTCTTTTCGTATATTTTGTGTAAAATTCATAAATATCACATTATATTATATAATTTATGAGCACCATAATATGCTTTATGAGCTTGGCATGTTGCCGTAAATTGCTCCAGTCAACAGAAAAAACACAAAAACAACATCGGCAACAACAACTCGAGACACAAATTAAAAATTTAAACAGTCAAATTATTGAAAATTTCCATTGGTTCAAATTGGAGCAATCAAAAAACGGCACCGAAATTCTTCACAGCTTTTTTTTGTAGGTGAGAATACGAATACATATATACGAAGATTTGAAGAAAATTATATTTTTTTTATTAATTTATAGGGAATTTTAATAAAGAAATATTGCGTATGCAAACATTCGACTTGATTAATTGAATATAAAAAAATAAGTAATTGAAATGATAATTTACTTTATTAATGTTAACTGATGTTATAATATTTCTTGAAACCTTCCTTAATATAAATTGAAAAATATTTGAATAGATTTGCTAAAACTTCTAAGCTTTTATAAAGTGTTAATAGCATTATAACTTTTTGATTTATGCATACAACATAAAAATTTCTTTTCTAAATTTTTGCCAACAAAATTCTTTGCAATAATTGAAATAAATTTGTAAATGTCTTCACATTTACTTCGTATATTTAATAAGTGTTTGCATCAAGTATATTAAAATACATTTATTGCTATTTCACAATTAAGAAAAAGTAGTAAATCAAATTTAAGAGCATTTTCATTTAGTGATCATCAAAGGCCAACACTAAATTAAATATGAAATTTTGTTTTTTTTTTTACTATGGGTGTGTAGTTTTAACAAAACAATTAAATATATAGGTTTTCGAAATATGATTACGTTATGCAGGCAATTATTTTATTATTTTTGTGTGACATTAATAAACACGAACAACGTCCAAGTCATAAACAAGATAAATAAAAATGAATATATATTTTCGATGTGTTAGCACTTTGCTTGAAGGTGGTTAAAAGTCTTGTAAAACGGATATTAAAACTTTGTTTCCAAACTTGAACTGCAATATATTTTATGTATATATCAGTTAATAGCCTGACATATGGGTTAAGACAATCCATTTTATAGCGTTGCCTCCATAACTGGACTTCAATCTGATTAGTTTATTTTTTATTATTATTTTTGAGTGAGTTTCACAGGGTTTCGAAAGTTGAGCCAATCGCCTCCCACAGCTACTGTAGTTGTTTTTTGACGTTGTCTGCTTCTCTAATTATGAATATACATATATTTATTTATGAATATAGTTTGTGAATATGCCAAAATAGGCATAGCCGATAGACGCGGTGAAAGTGGGTCAACAAAATTACTTTAAAAATGGATTTGCATGAAACTATTGACAAGTGTTTGCATCGTTTTCTTTGTACTACATAGTTCATCTCAATGAATAATTATGATTACGAGTCTACACTCTATCTGTTTTCAAAATGAATGCGAATGTGAATATGAATGCGAGTACGAATACTTGTGGCAATTGTGAGGCCGTGGCAATCATCTAAATATAAAACGCGTGCCTCACTACACTAAATTTAACAGAGAACTAACAAGAAAACAAAAACTGTGAAACAGCTTTAACGACTGCAGAATACTCTAGAAATAATTGCATTCTATTTATTGAACTATGAATGAATTATATTTTGAGTGAACAATAGTTTACTATTTACAAGTTATGTCGTTATATATAAATAGTTAGAATCATTCGCTATAAGTATTAAGAATGGTGTTTCTTTAATATATTTTGTATAACATATTTTCAAAATTCCTGGAAACCTTTCTAGACAGTTTAAGTTATTGTAAATCGATTTAAGTTCATTCACAATCCAATATTTTTATTTTATATATCTTCTTTCACTTTCTTCATAAATTGTTAATACCCTTTTAGAGCTGCAATTGGCAATTTTGATGAACATATTTAGCCGAAAACATTCATAATAATTATTATTTTGTTTTGCTGGCATGCAGACAACAACAGCTGGCTGAGTGAAGAAAGAGACATGCCAACTCAAACCGAACGATGAAAATTAAAAAGATAGAAAAGCAAATCTTTTTTTTTTTTTGTTTTTGGGTCTGCTAATCAGCTGGTCAATGTATTTTTGAGAGCGTGTGCCATTATAGAATCTGGCTAAGCAACTGAAGGCGGGCATCATGCCTAAATTGGAATTACACACATACAGTACTCTCTTTCTCTATCTGTCTATCTTTCTCTCTCTCTTAGTCTTGTTGCTCACTGCTTTGGTTAATTTGTATAAACAATTGACTGGGCGAAGATTCGAAATGTTTACATTGTGGATGATGACGTGAAAAGCGCCGCGTGCAAATAGCCAAAATAATTACAAATAGAATTTTGCACGTCAAGTTCATAAATTTTCATCGGGTGTGTGTTTTAGGATTTTTTGGGTATGCGCTTAATCAGCTCGTCTCGCTTTAGATGCTCACGTATGCCGATGAACAGGAATAGACATGTATGTCCATCTATTTATAGTTTTATTTGTGTTCTATTTGGGCATTCGCCATCACCGCGGTCAAGGTAATTTTAGGCACTCTTCGCATCATGACGTGCACAACTATCTACTACACACACCTTCTCACCCTCCGCTCAGTTCCCTCCCCCCTTCTCAGCCATCAAATTTTGAAATGGCTAAAATAAATAGATGATTCGCCGAGATTTGCATTTGTGCACGAACTGATTGTGACAGCATTTTTAGTGGCTAAATGCATTCTTTTTTCATTTGGTTTCTTTGCTGCTTGTTGCTTTTTGATTTCAGTTCTCTTTTGGCTGAGGATGCCTTGAATTCCACTTTAATGACTTTATTTACGAGGCGCACACAGATATGTGTAGATATTTATATGACAACGACGGCCACAAAAAGTTAATCCCACTAAATGCCGTTTATAGTTTATAGCACACAAT
Source organism: Drosophila niveifrons (assembly GCA_035046325.1). Taxonomy (NCBI): domain Eukaryota; kingdom Metazoa; phylum Arthropoda; class Insecta; order Diptera; family Drosophilidae; genus Drosophila; species Drosophila niveifrons. The sequence continues at coordinate 8,450,234 of JAWNOC010000046.1, read as the reverse complement.
TTTCACAGCGCGAGAGAGAAAAACGGTTTATTCATTTCCATTTCCACTCGACACTCATAACTTTGTCATTCGAATTCCAGAACTTCTAACAGCTGATATTCATTCAAAAGGCTTAAAATTGCAATTTGAGTTTGTAATATTTGCCATCATATTTTAATAACATAAGTTGTAATTTGCAATTGCAATTATTATTTAATTTAAAAGTGTCTATAAAAAACATCTTTTGATATTTGCATTCGTACTTAAATGTTGTGATTTTTAAATATATTTTTATATCTTCATTTGCTTAATATATTTTTGTATATACATTTTTTGGCAAACTTTTGATTCTTTTATGCAAAGATTCATCACTTCGTAAATCATTTTCCAAAAAAATGTTTTTAATCTTTTATAATAAGAAAATGAATGTACAATGATTGGATTAACTATCTATTGAAACTGCATGTGTTTCACATGAATTGGAGCATGATTTGGCACAAAAACAAAAAAAAAAACATTGCGAAAATATGTTTATCGCTTATCAAAGTGTGGCATAAAGCACGTCACAGGTTCAGATACAGATACAGATACAATTGCAGATAGAGATATCGATAAGCGTCGATAGCGTCACACTTCTCACATTGTGCGTCAATCGGTCTAATAAGTATAAAACAACAAAACAACAACAAAAAAAACAAGAGATACTTTTTTGTATTTATGTATGCCAAGCGTCTAAATATAGTCAGCATAGATACTATATATATATATATGTAGGTATATCCATACTTATTATACATATATAGCCACTTGGATACATCTTTTGATAAGATCAAATGAGGCCGGGGAAGTTGAGGGGGCGGACGGGGGGCTCGGCCTATTCCGGCTAATGAGCGCTTCGAACAGCATTTGAAACAATTTTTGAGGTAGCTGCCATCGGAATCTTGAAGATCCATGACACACTTCCGCTCTGCGCCAAGTTACATCATTAATTTTCGTGTTCCATATGGCTGACTGGCTGGCTAATGCTTTTTTTCTATCTCTATGTGACAGAAGGGCCAGATACAGATACAAAAGACATAGATTCAGAAACAAAACAAATTTTGTCGTGTTTGCGCCGTTGCGTTGTTGCCATTAATTTGTTGGTGGTATGCCTAGTGAAAAGTATCTGCAGTCTTGATATAGCTTGTAATTTTTATGTTCGCAGCGCTGTTCAACAGTCCCCACAAAACAGAAATCCCCACCTCCCTCGATTCTGTCCTCTGTCCTCTCGATACCCTTGCCTTTTGAGGGGGATATTAGAATAAGCTCATCGATTTAGTTCAATCAATTCGATGAGTGTGATCACTTTTTATATTACTAAAGAAAATACTATCGATATTATGATTATGAGAGGTACATGTAGATTTCGGAAACTCTAAGAGATAGAGAGATAGAGATAGAGTTTGTACCAAATATACATTTTGGTATATTTGTATATTTTTTCAAAATCATAAAAGAATATAGTATCGAGAAGCAAAACTAAAGGCAATAGAACTAACACTTGGCAGCACTTTTAATATTATTATACCAAATATAGATTTCGGTATATTTTTGTATGTAAATTTCAGAATCTATAAGGGCTTTACACTATACAAAATATATTTTTAGGTATATTTTTGTATTTTTTTTTTACTTTTTAAAGGAAAATAGTATCGATACAATTATAAAAAACAATTCTAGATTTCGAAAACCATAAGAAATAAAGCTGTGCATTATACCAAATATACATTTTGGTATGTTTTTCGGTATTTTTCGATATTTTTAAAGGATATATTCAAATTATCATACTTGACTATTAGATATATATCCGCAAGAGCATTAATTATTCGCCTCTCTTCTTTTTGTTGTTGTCACATTTGATTCGAATTTTTGTATTTGTATCTTTTGCTGAAGTGTGTCACGTACATTTTGTGATTTCTGAACTCTGCAGCATGTTTTTTTTTTTTTTTTTTTTGGTTGTATTCAGTTTTTATTGATTGAGTGGCCCATTTAATGCTGATGATATTTATAGTTGCTCAACTAACTAAATTCTCTCATCCTCGGATTCGTGACGTGCTCCCGAAAATTGCAAATGAAAAAATCAGAAAATATCTGAAGAATTATTCTAAATTTAGGTGCTCCAGCCACATTCAAACTGACGAACTATAGTTAGAACATGTTTATTTGTTTTCTTGTTTTCGCCTTTTAGTGTGGGAGTGTTGTATATCTGTGTATTAATCTCAAGAAATCGTGGCTACGTCATTGTTTTTCTATATTGTTGACGTTGTTGTTGTTGCGAATCTTCATCTTCGGCTGAACTTGGCATCAGGCGGTTAAATACTTTGTGGAAAAGCATTTTGTTTATAATAATCAACAGCTAATATTCGTTACGTGAAACATTATAAATAGATGGATGTGGTTTAAATTTAGACATACAACACAGTCTGAGTGAGTGAGTGAGTGAGAGTATATAAAAATTGGGCATAGATACTATGTGAAAGATTCGATTTTTATTTTGTTTTTCCGCTTTGTGTGATTTGTTTTCTCATTTTCTTATTGCTTTTTGCTGACGTTGCTAAGCCAAACAAATGGCAAAATAAAAAAGAATTGTATTTTTTCTATACCCTGTAAATAGTGCTGAACTAAGTATAGATTATCATTTAGATTTGCTGGCGGATAATATTAATTCTTCAACGATTTTGCTAATACAAAAAAAAAATGCTTCCATTCTCTAGTTTACGTAATTTTTCATGGCACAAAGTCGCCAGTTGACAGTAGAGTCGGATTGGAGGCAAAACTTTGGGGCGACACATAAATCCCTTCAAATGCCACGACATGTAAATATTTTCAACAGACGGCGACGACGACGAGGCGACAATAATCACAATAACAAGAGGCAGGCAGGAATAAAATGAAGAAGAAGAAGATGAGGATGAGGTTGAGGAGTGGAAAAGTGCAATGCTTATAAAATATAATTTCATTCTATATGAAAAATGCAAAGTGACAACATAATTCGCCAGTTTATCATAATCAAAATACGCCTACATGCTTTGCTGGATGCATAATGAAAGCGACAGGCGAACACTTTGCAGCCACACTCCAACAGCAACATCAACAACAACTATAGCAACAACAGCAACAATAGCTGCAACAACAACAACAACTAAGAACCACACATGGAACAATGACACAGACGAGTGTCAGGCCAAGTGGGCAAAAATAACTTCAAATAGTTTTGGTTTTTTGGCTTTTCACTTTTCCATTTTCATTTCCATTTCCATTTCATTCTAAACTACATTTTCATCTTGGTATTTTTCTTTCTTGTGCGCTTGCAAAAACATGATATTTCGTTTTCGGACCTGCCACAAACTGCATTTCACTTCAACCATTTCCCCATTCCAGACCAAAGACATTTGTTTTTTTTTTGTTTTTGGGTTGCATTCTTAAAATCACACGGCAAATTAATGCTGAACACGAAGCAAAACACTTTTATAATGCGACCAAATTAATCAACTTTAATACGCACATGATATTAAGTGAAAACTATGACTAAGACAACTTAAAAGCGCTGTCTAGAGAGACAAAAAAAAATAGTTGTGTTCACTTTTGAAAGCAGGAAATTGTTATAATTGATAATCTTTAAAGACTAGCATATTCAATGGGCTTTGTTTGGAACTTTTTGGGGGGATTGCTTCGATATTGTTATAAACTAGCCGAAGTGAATTTTTCGTTCATTTAAATTCAAATGAAAAATAGTTTACCAAAAATTTATTCTGATTAATTATTATTAATATCACTTAATAACACTTAATAATAATAATTTTTATAACAAATTTTAATAACAGAAATATATTTTTATTAAGTAAGATTTATTTGATACATTTTTATACAGGTTAGTCGCTAAAATCGAATATCGAAGTAATTTTGAAGCTAAAGTAATAACTGCAGTATTTATGATACCTACAAATTTCGTTGAAATCGGATGAATGTTCTCGAAGTTATTGAAGAAATACTTTTCTATGGCTAAAAACGCCAGATGCAAATATGGTATATTTTCTACCTAATAGTATATTTAGTATTATATCAACGTATACAAAATATAGCCGTTGATATATTTTAGTATTTTTGGTATATTAACTCGTTGTATTTTAAGAATAATACCGCTTTCTGATTTGTTTTGGGATTGTATATTGTATTTTTTTAAGCCTTAGTAAATATAATAAGTCATTAACTTTTAATTTATTTTCTTAATTAATTCACATTGAAGTAAGTTTATTTAAAATATTAAAAATAATTCTATATTCACTCCAAGATTAAAGAGTTTTGTGCCCTGTTAAATCATTCATCAATATTTTATAACTTCACATAAGATTATCAACAAGAGTATATAAAACTTTTGTATAGAAATATATTTTCTATGCACTTCATTCATAATTTCAAAGGCTTCAAAACACTTTTAACGCCTTAAAACATCAACTTTAATGGGTTATAAAATGTGGCTACTTCTGACAGTGAATCGTTTGTTGTGGGAATTGTTCTTGAGCGAAATCTCAGCAACATTTGCATGGCGAAATTAGTTAAAAATAGTCAACGACGCGTCAAAGCCGTTGTTGTTGTTATTGTTGTTTGTATCTTTTGTTGCTGCTGCTGCTGCTGTTGTTACCCGCATGTGATGATTAAGCGGCCCGTGAAATTATTAACTTGTTTTTTGGTGACTGGGCAAGAAGTGTTTGCCATTTTTGGAGCTGGAACCCAACGAGCAACCGCAATTAAGCACAAATCACAAAGTTTGCCCAAAATTGGTTGCGACTCAAGAACGACAACAACAACTTTAACAATCAAGGGAGAAGAAACAACAAAAGTCAATAACAACGTTGATGATGATGATGTTGTGCCCCAAAATTTGTGGTGCCTACTTTTGACCAAATTTGGTTGCACGTTTATCGCTCGCATTTTGGTTGTGAATTGTGAATTGTATAATATACTTGTATAGCTTGTGCCCAGCAAAAGCTTTTTGTCTCTTGACCCGTTTTCTTTTTGTCAGCTCTTTCATCTTTAAGCCACACGAGTTTATTGTGAATACCCAATGTATGTATTCGATTTTTGCTGCCGCCGTTGCTGTTGCCAAAGCAAATAAAATGCTTTGATTTTATGAATTTAAGCACTTGACATTTTCGCTAAAGTCACTCTCAGATAATCGTGACGTGTGACTAACACTCAATGCGAATCAGGTTGATATTTGAGATCTCTCTAACACAGCATACACAATAAACCGTTGTTAAGTGTCGCATTATAAGCACTTAATGTCTATATATGGGTTATTTGACTTTTCAAAAAATATTTGTATACTCGTCATATTTAAAATACAAGTCATAAATAATATGCAACAAAAATTCTTGTTGTATACACTTTTGACTACATTTGGCAGACAACAGTTTCGATAATAATGAACGGGGTCTGCTCTATTAAATATATTTAAATATTAAATTTATAGTGAGTAGTTTTAAATGTATTCTAGAACAGTCATATCGAGTAGTTTTAATTGTATTCCACATAAAGAAATATGACAACATTTAAGAATAAATTTTATCCACAATTTACTTTCCTTTCTTTGAATTATACAAAATAAAGTGTTTTGAACACTCGAAATATGTGGAAATAAAGATTGCATTTAAAATAAAAACAGTTACAAAAAAAAACATTTTACAAAATTAGAGAATTAAAAACTAATGATAATAATTTAAGAAAGGAAAACAGATAAAAAGGATAAAAATATATAGAACAAAACAAAATTTAGTAAAGTTCAAAACTAAAGAATCTACAAGAAATCTTTTATGAAAATAATGAAAAAATAGATTTGAATTATGATTATACAATTCTAATTATAATGTAAGAAATGAAAAAAGATAATAAAAAAGATTTATAATAAATAAATTTAGTAAAGTTTTAAGCTGAAGTATCTACGTGAAATCGTTGATGAAAACAATGAAATAATAGATTGGATATAAATGTTAATATTAAGTAAAGTTTTAAACTATCAAATCTTACAAGAAACCTTTTCCATTATGTAATTGGTTCCTAAATACAAAATTAGTTTAAGTTTCTTGCTTAAGCTATTCCATTTCAAAATGTAATACATAAAGAATGTATGTCCTAATCTACGTAATTCTTTTAGCTAACAAAACCTAAAATAAATCGTTAGGTCCGTGTAGTTATTATCTTTAAATTAAATGCGTTGAAATTGTCTTGCATTGCACGCTATTGAATAATTCATTTGAATTAGAATAGCATTTTATTCCCATGCTTCCATTGTTGGTTTATTTTTAGTTTCGAGTTTCGAATTAAACTTCTCGCTAGTCCAGTCGCGCTCCCTTGTGACGCCGGTATGATGACTATTTTTAGTTACTTTGGGTGCAAATAACAAAACTGCACAAACTGTGAATGAATGGAAATTTATGGGCCGCAACATTTCCATGGCTTTCACTGCGTCAGCGACAACCAAACAACAACAACAAGAGTAAGAACAATAACAATAGCTTGAAGAAAATATTCATCCACCTGTTGTCAGAGTCAAGGCCACGCATTGCTTTCGTCACAACTCGATGCGTCTAATGCAAACACACAAACACTCGAACACACACACACACACACACACATATAGCGATGGGTTTCCCTGGGGGGTGGCAAACGCAGGCGCGCTACTAAGTATGCTATAGTTTCTGTATTCATTCATAAAACTGACTGGGAAAACTTTACGCAAGCAAACATTTCGTGGATTTCGAAGGGCGGATGGTGGAGGGGAAGGGGTGGCAAAAAGGACCCCAGAAACCGGCAATTTTTAGCTCCATCGATTTTTGTTTTGATGCAACAATACACACCGAGTGAGAGAATGCGCAACAATAGTTGCAGAGCGAGAGCGAGGAAATATGTTAGAGAGAAAGAGAAAGTCTGCAGCAAAATACGCTCTCTATGGCTTCCCCTTGACTTTGACTTGGCAGGAGCGATGTCCCTATATATCTGCATATATGCTGTTTATATATATAAATACACAGAATGGAGGCGAATGAAGCTTGTTCCAACTTTTTTTTTTTGCAAACGAAACAAAAACCGGTGCACATTTATCATCTCGGCAGTCAGTCAAGCAAGCAGGCAACCAACCCGATTTGTTCAGGTCTCGCCACGAAGGCGTTCAAAATTAAAAGTCGCTCAGCAGCAGCAACAACAACAACAGCAACAATAACAACAACAATCACAGCGGCAATGGCAACAAACATTAAGGCGATTGCATTGCGCAAATGCGAAATGATATTAAAATGAAAAGTTTGCCAAGTAATAAACTGATAAAGAGGCGACGTCTGCGCCGTCTGACGGCGACATATCGCAAAAAGGAAACTTATTAAACAACATGGCGCTGAATGTTTATAATACACTGCATTTTAAAGGGTATAATTGCTAAAGAAATTCACTTGGTATAGGCAAATTCTAAAATAGCAATAGTAGTATTAATGAAAACAAGTAAAATTCAAACAAAAGAAATTTTAAGTGTAATCTTTAAAAAAAATGTAGAATTAAAAAAAATGTGCAGAGGCAAATTATTTGAAAGGAATGGATTAAAAGTTTCAGTAAACTTTGTTAAAGCTTTGAAAGGATGTATAGTTGTAATATATTTATTTCGCAAGAAATGAGAAACCTAAAGTACCTCAAAAAAATTACACTTAAGATGAAAAATGAAAGCCAGACTGACAAGTAATCTCCACTGATACTCGATTTTCAATTAAATTAAATATACCCAACTATATATGTATTTTGTATATTGATTTACTATCACATTCCCACTTTATCACTACTAATATACCACTAAATATACCGATAAAATACTAAAATATACAAAAATATTAATTTTCTACTACTTACATAATATACCATACAAAAATATACCATGTAAACGATACAAGATCAAAATATAACAGATTGTCAACTACGCAAAGTTGAGCTGATAAATGATATATCATAATATCACTATATTTTTTGAGAAATTAAACCTATTTGTGATTTCAAAAACTGAGAAATATTAAGCTTATAAAAAATCTATTGTTAATGTTATTTCATATATTCTGAAATTTATATTGTCGTTTTTTAGGAATTTTAAGCATAAAAGATTAATTTTTAAATATTTTAAATAAACCAATATAATATGTTGTAGCCTTAGGGCAAACACTCTTCGACCTTTGTGACAAACTTAAGAAAAAAAAGGGGAAAAAACTAAACAAAACACACGCACAAATATTACGATCCAGTTTGTTGTAGTTGTTGTGGTTGTTGTTGTTGTTGCATTGTGGCTGCCTCGTTGCTGCAGATAAATGTAAATTATTATGTCGTAAATTTGTTGACTGCCATGTTGGCCCCGGCTCTTCTGACAAGGGGCAACAACAATGCGCCAGCCGTCGATTTGCACCACATAAAAATGAAAAGCCACAAATAACAACCACAACAACTTGGCTTATAAAATGGCTTGATTGAGTCCACAAAACAAAAATGAAGAAAAAGAAAAGTTATATAAATAAAAATATATATATATAAAAAAGGAGAATCAAACTAAGCTTGGGCGAACCGGATGCGATAGGCTCAGTGCAGCAAATTGCAACGAGCAACGTGCAACGTGCAACGCGCAGCGTGCAACATGTTGTTGATTTATTTGAGCCGGCACACGACGACGACGACCACGTTGCAAACGATGGGCGACAAAATGACACGCAGGCAAAAGTGCAAGTAAGAGGCGTGGCAGCTTATCAAAGCGTATGTATGGCAAGTGGGCGCATCAAGCTAAAAAGAAACTTGTGGCGCGTGCCACAAACAAGCAACGCCCAACAAGAAATTCTTGAAGAACGTTTCAAAGCCGCCCTTGAACTTATAACCAAAAAGCAAAAAACAGCTGACCGACATTTGTTGTTGTGTTGTGTGTTGTGTGGCAGGTGGGTGGACACAGTGTCTGGCCTGGGGTGCAAGTGTGTGTATGAGTGTGTGTGTGTGTGTGTGGGCATATAAGCAAAACAAATAAGCAAACCGCAAGCACAACAGCAAACAACCCCCGCAAAACAAAAACACACAGTATACAAAAATTTTGCGAGCAGACGCGACGTCCCCAAAAGCAAATGGAGGCGAAGGCAACGGCGGAGGAGGCGGCAACTGGCAACGGGGGCGTGTGTTGTTTTTGTGCCGGTCGCGTGCCACGTTGTCCTACACACACACACACACACATACACTGTTGAGTGCCAAGTGTCGCGGGGTCACTCAACTGAATAACGCTCCAAAAACAGAACAACGATCGAGAGCGAGATCGAGATCGGAGATCGGAGATCGTAGAGCTGCAGACTGGAGGCGTCCACGCGAATCGGTTGCCAAATTGGTTAAGCCAAGTGGGTTGCTGTTGTACAGCAGAGTGGACTACTGCTGATCGCAGTTCAGACAGTTGTCAGTCTCTCTCTCTCGCGTCGTTGAATGTGTCTAGTCTGTTTGTTGGGGGTGGGTGTGGGAACCGATCGCAAATCGCAATCGCACTTGAAATGCATACGCTAAAATTATGGCACACGCCCACCCAAAGTTAACGTAACGTTAATAAACTCGATCCTCGAGCGTCGATCGCTTTTAATTTAATTAGATGCGCGTGCAACAACAAGCTGGGAAAGACTTTTCTTTAGGTTGCATGCCTCGATGCGTTGCGTTGCGTCGCCTCGTGTTATTTATGCGTCGCCTTTCTTTATGGCTTCCCATATAAATTCTCATTCAGCTTGTCATCATTTTCGGCTGCTCTCTCGCATTTTAAGCGCGTCGAGGCCACATAAACTATATCGGCAGCCAGAACTTGTGCCTCGCTTCTCGAAATAAATACATTGATGCACCTTTTGGCGGCAGCATAACGCTGCATACGCTGCTTATTTCATAAGCAACAATGTTGCAAAATACATTCAATAAATATATTCAATTTGTACGAAGCGTAAAATCTATTTTTGCTAAGCTTTTCATTTGAAGGTTATTAAAATATATTTGTTCATCGAAAAATTGTTGAATGCCACTTAACATTTATACAGACAGAAAAAAGGATATTATAAAAACATGAAATGTTTTGAAAACTTTTCGATTTGAAAAAATCTCTTGAAACAAAAATTCTTGAGTGAAATATGTTACAAATAAACTTCGATCTTGAATCAAGAAACAAGTAAGGCAAAGTGCGGTATTAAATTTAGAATATACTGAATCAATATAACGCAAAAATACTATAAAAAATAAGTATTTGGTATATTTATGTAGTTTATATACATTTCATTTTGTTTTTGCCTTTCCCTTTTCTCTTTTTTCGTTATGATTTAAGAATTTTTTTTCTAGATTTTATCACGATTTTTTCTCTGTGTACACAGAGGTAAGAAATACGTTCTAAAAATTACAATAATCATCTTGATTTAAGTCTAAATTATGAAAAAATTGAACCGAATACACCAAATTTTAAAATCAAAACAAAAATTATTATTATTTAAAGTTTAGATAACCTAACCTAATGCTCAGTGTATATTCAAACATTTGTTAACTATATATAAATTCGATTTTAGCATTTCTATAAATTCATTATTACATTGCAATTACGCAGAAAATTTAAGTACATTTTCTATAAGATTTCGTTAATTACCAAATTTGAATTTCAGTCAATAATTTGTGGATCATTTTGGTAAGTGTTAAATTCAAATTATAGATAAAAGATAATAATTTAAATGGATCAACGATCGTTAGCAAAATCTATCTTATTCAATGTCCCGCTTAATGCTGTAAGCTAAATGAAAACCAACTTTTAGAAAGCGAGCAGCTTCTAATTGCTTTTATGATCCATAAATGATCTGGCTGAGATCTGGCATAGATTAACTCTTGTGATATGTTAGATATAATTAATCTAATATCTATTTATGAGCCCGATAGCCTTGTTAATTGGCTGCTTAGAATTTCCTTTTCTTACATTTAAATGTTGGTCGCTTTCATTCGCAGCCAGACAGGAAATTGAATTACAAATGAGTAATCGAAGCCAAGAGTACTTGACCTGGTCACCAAATGCTGTCTCTGGCTGCTAACTTGTCTATAAACCGATGTCAAGATTGTGTTTTGCTGTAATGGACGCCCACCTAGCGTTTGTTTTGCCTGTAATAATTTATTATCAACATTCGCGGCAGCAATTAATATGGAAAAGAAAAAGAGAGACAAAGTAAATAAGAGAAGCGGAGACAAAAAAATTAAATGAATGAATCAAGAAAAGGCAAAGCGGACTGACAAGAAATCATCAATGAAAACAGGCAGAGCTTCTACTTAGGCCACAATGTATCTGTGTATCTATGTTTATATCGTTGTATCTATGTGTTGTTGATGTTGTTGTTGTTGCTGCTGCTGCTGCTGTTGTGTTGGCGTTGCTAAAGGCAATCGGCAGCTTTGACTAGCAAAGCGTTTGGCAATGCAGAAATCGAATTAGCCGCAACATGGCGCACGACACAGTCGCGTATCTTACAGATACTCGCTTACTTGCTTTTGCCGTGTGGGCTGCGGTCAGTGCGTAGGTTGCTCCAGCACCCTGTATCAACAGCAGCAGCCACAACAGCAACAACAGCAGCAGCAGCAGCAACGCAGCAGCAGCATAATAAAATTCAACAATTTATTGCTGTTGCCGCTTTAATTTGTTGTTGTCTGCTGGCCAAAAACAAAATTTTCATTCACAAAACGGCCGCCGTTGTATGCAAATTGATCGCTGGCTTCGCAGCTCTGCGACTGCGACGTCAACGTCGACAGCGACTGCGACTGCGACTGCAACTGCGACACACTTGGCAAGCGATGTTCAGTGATTGCAACAGCAAAACTGAGCCGACACCGCCACCGCCTATCAATGAATGAAACAACTGCGATTGTTGCTGCCCTGGCCCAGGGCAGTGTCCACTGTCCACCTTCCACTGCACTTCGGGCCTACGTGTCGGCTACGTATTGGCATAAATTATATTAAAAATTCACACTACACAACGCGGGCACATTGACTGCCAGATAAGGTCTTTTTGTTTTGTGTGTGTGCACATGAAAAATCAGTTCAATCTCTAGAAAGTACTATAAAAAAATCAACGACTTTATTGAGTGACAAGTGGGAGTTGTAACTCCATTAAGCTTACAGCTTTATATCAAAGCTTGCAACATTAACCTTTAAATATTTAATATACATTTAATACTCAAATTATAACTGTAAAGAAAACGGAAGTGGCAATTTAATAGTTTCTTGTATTCTACATTTTAACTATTGAAAGTTCCAAACTTTTTTTTAATGGAAAGAGTTTTAAATCAACAACTTAGGCAAGTTTGGTTAAGATTGTTGCTCAAAATTAAACTTTCTATAGTTTTCATTTAAAACCTAAAATATTCTTCAAAGCAAATAAAATTTCCGTAAGCTTTCACTGCACTTCTGAAAAATTTTAAAAAGCTCTGTTCATTCAATAAATTTTGCGCATTACAACCTTAGGAATTAAACTAAAAAATGATTAATTAACAATAATTGAATTTGTTAACACGCAAAGCATATCTATCTTTTAAATTCATTCATTTGTCACGCAACAAATTTTGAGCAAAATTACTTTTAAAGGTAAGTTTTATATTAATCTTCAGTAGTTAAACTTTCAAAGCTTCTTGAAGTATATACTTTTAAAGAAAAGTTATAGTTTATGCTTCAGTAGTGAAACTTTGAAAGCTTCTTGAAGTATATACTCTTTGAATTGGGAGCTTAATTTTAAACAACTTTGAACAAATCGATTTTGAATTTCCCTTTCGAAACTTTAGAGCATTGCAACTTCGACTTGCGATTGCAAGCACATTTTGTTGACTATTTGCATTTGCATTTATTTATTTAAAGCATTAAACAAAGACACTGTCGCAGAGACACACACACATGTTGTAGTTGCTGGCGACATGCAACAAATGTTAGACATTCAATTTGTTGTTGACACTTCATTAGCAAAACATAAAAGTGGGTTAAATGTTGCTAAAATTAAGCGATGCACACACAACACTCTGAGTGATGCAAAGAAGATGCAACACACACGCCTCAAGTTTGAAGCCAAGTCAATGGACAGTTGTGTTAAGTTTTGTGTGCGGAACCCGCAGCTTAACCTAATAAAATCAATGGATTACGTTTTTGGTGTTTGGTTACTGAGGTTGGGTTTTGGATTTCAGATTTTGTTTTTGGCCAACATTTCGAGTTGTTGAGTTTTTATGAATGAAATAGTAAAAAACTCGAGAAAAACTAAAAATGCGCCCACGTTGTGCGCCACATGATGAAATCATGAATGACTGAATAAATGAGTGCATGAATGAATGAATGAGTGAATGGTTTTGTGGTGCCCAAGCCCAGGTGCCAAAAGGGCACGAGACATGGAACGTGAAAACGTGGGCAGAGAGATCGAGACGAGCAAGCAGCTAGCAAGCAAATGCAAATTGATGGCCATGATGGCTTAGACGATGCATCGTCTCCATTAGCCACGCACACCGGAACCGCATTAGCATGATCATCATCAACAACAATGTTGATGAGGAGGAAGACCGGAAAGTGGCAAAGTCTCTGGCTCCATTGAATGCTAACAAATTAACTGTCAAATGCTTCGACATCATTTGATGCATTCAATGAAAACATTTCCCAATCTTTACTCGTTTTTTTCCATGAATGAAAATTTATCTCTACAAACTTTTGTTCGATGCAGCGAAAGCTTTGTGTGGAGTGAGAAAAATCTATCGATGCAATCAGCAGGCAGTAGATTTGTTCGTTGTATCATATTTCAAACGATTGTCAACGGCTGTCATTGTTCCCAATACAAAGTGTTCTAATATTTTTCAAGTCGTTAAAGTTTAGTTCACGATGCTATAGCATAGAACTTGAATTTTATTTCCGTTTTATAACTGATAAGCGTGGCGAGCACAAATGAAGAGCATTCATCTTGAGAGAATTCCAAGAGGATTGAGTTTCTATTGTTCTTGTGAACTGTTAGCTGCATTTTAATTGCATGCTTTTTATATCTTCATTTCTTTATGTATGCAGAGTGACCAGCTACGCATTTATAAAATATGCCCAGTATATTTCACAGTATATTACTCTTGTGTAATTTAGTATGTACGTTCACACTAAGGACAAATTGAGGCTCTTATGAGTATTGCCAACTTAAGGAATGTTCAGCGTTGCCAACACTCAGAATTATTAGACAGGCAACTTTCCTTAGAACTATCGTTATCGTTGACCTTCAACGAATTGAGCCATTAGAAAAAGGCAAAACCCACACATTAACATGCTAATCATAAGTGTATCAACTTAATTATGGAATGTTTTGCACTTATAGTAATTGAGTTGAGTTGTTGAGTTCATTGCAAGAATTATAGTTTTGAAAATTGTGCTTTCAAGTTGCTGTCAAGAAATCGAAATTCTCACACACAGCTGGCGGGCATTACAACTCTATACATATGTATATAGTTGGCAAAGCGGCAACAGCTACAGCTACAACTACAATAACACAACCTCTGCTGAACCACTAACCACAATCATGGTCAGGCTGACGTCATATAAACAAATGCATAAAAGCCGCGCAACGATGACATAAATTGCATTTGAATATTGGCCAACAGCAGTAAGCCATAACTGTGCCTCGACTCGGCGCTTTTGTGACTTTAGCTTTCTGCCAATGTTTTTGAGCCACTCGCCTGTCACGACGCAACGTCGACGTCGACGTTGAAGTCGGCGTCAACGTCAGCTTTGATCGATTTTTGGCATGAAAAGCGACAAAAATTGCAGCGCCCTCTGTCGACCGCAAAAGTGCACAAAATAAATATCGAAAATAACCAAAATGTTTAATGAATGGGGCGCAGCACGACAACAACAACAACAGCAACAACATCCGCTGTCGACGTCGACTGCAACACTAGCGCTTAGTTTGTCTCAGTTGTTGTTGTTGCTGGTGCTGCTGCTGATTTTTTCAGTGTTGCGCGTGGGCAGCTTCATTCATAACGAACATTTTCAGAGACTGAATGAATTGCAGTTTTGCAGCGCTTGGGCCACATAACGGCACAATACAACAACAACAACAACGAGAACAGCAACAACATGCAAGCAGAGGAGCAGCATCACAACAGCAGGAGCTGCAGGAGCAGCTCTCGTAATGCGCTGATTGGAGACCCAAAACCAAAACGAAGAGAGAGAAAAAAAAAAACCAAACTCGATGGCGATTTACATAAATCAGCTGCAAATTTGTTCCACTGTTCAAATGCAATGTCGCCGTCGTCGTTGATGTTGTTGTTGTCACACACACAAGTGGCTTTACTCATGCGAGTGCGAGCGAGAGGTTCGAGGAAGTCACAACAGCTTCCAGTCTGACAGCGGGAGACGTTGTGGGGCCAGAGAGAGACAGCGAGAGAGGGAGAGAGATACATACGTGTAGCCAAAGTCAACGCGTGTCGGCTTAGAAAAACTCACAGTTGTAGCAACTGGCGCAGTTTTTTTTTTTGGGCTTTTATTTTTATGTTTTTATTTTTACCCTTGCATGTGGAGTGTCTAAAAGAAGTATAAGGCCACTTACCGAGAAGAGAGTCATATTATATATGGATAGAGTGTTAAAGCGTCGACACTGTTACTTTTTTGTATTAGTTTTATTTTTTTGCGGGGGCCGTTGCCAAAGTAAGTAGCTTTGTGTACAGTTTTGTTGGCTTTGTTGACTGCTGTCGTCGTCTGACTGGAAGTTGGGACTCGGATTTGCAGTTGGAGTCTTACGATTTGATGGTCTGATTGCATTTGTGTAGTTGTTGTTGTTGCTAGCCATCTGTACGATTGCGAGGATGCACAATACAAAAAGAGGACGCGACGCGAGGGCAACGGTTTTTGTTAATGCACTAAAGACTGCGATAGCTTTGTTACGATTGTGGGTTAATAAATGCATTTTGATTACACTTAAAACATTAGGAACAATAAATAAAACTTTTTTTCTAATCAGCAAAGCCTTTCATCTCTTTTTTCACAAACGACACTTTATATTTCTAAGGATATGTATACACTGATCATGAAGAGGAGCACGTTAAGTGTGCGTGCAAGTACCATTACAAATAGCGCCACATTGTTTTCAGTGCGTTCGAAGCACGCAACAGTTGGGCCACTGTTCCAATTAGAATGTTACATTGGAAATGAGCACAATTTAAATCTTAGGGGACCCACTGATCATAGCTGATTGTGAATTTTCTGCTTGATTATGATGAACAAATGAAATTAAAAAATCAGATAACATTCAATTCGATTTACCGCAATGTTTCTCCGTTATTTAGACACAAATTGCGAATGGTATGTGACATATTTGGGTGCATTTAAAGCTTATTACAATTGCACCACGTGCCTAAGAAAATATTTTCAATAGGATACGATAATTTAGATTTACAGCGATTGCAATAAAATAAATAACATGGGCGTAATAATTTAATTTGTCAATTAACCAATTTCAATTATTAAACAAAAATGTTAATTTCCAATGTGCACCCGTCGGTTAAACAAACTTTATTGGTTTTACATATTTGCCGCCAAAATGTGGTAGCACTAGTCAAAAAGTGCGCGTTTTCTTTTCGAGTGCGAAAATTGTTTAATTCGGTTTAAAAGTACGTTAAACGGTTCGGTTAAATGATCAATTATAGTGCACGCGTCGGGGCAAGTGTTATATTTAATCGATTTCATGAAAGTATTGGTGTAGAATAATTACTACATCGAAATTAATGTTTGCCGAAAATTTGTATTGCGCATCGGCAACTTGCGTTGTATTTGCCATTCAAATTAAACGTTAACATAGGTAATTGGGGTGGTGGTGTGTCCACAGCAGCTCCATTTGGAATGTGAGGTTAAACTTGAACATAGACGCTGAGCAAAGAACAAATTGACAGCAGCGCTTACTCCAATTAGAGGTTAAACTAGATCGTGAAGAACACTAAAGAAGCAATATTGCAGCTGCGAGTTTGAGGATAAACTTGAACTTACGCTTACTCCAATTAGAGGTTAAACTAGTCCGTGAAGAAGCGCTAACGAAGCCATATTGCAGCTGCGAGTGTGAGGTTAAACTGAACTTGGGCGCTGAGGTTAAATAAAAAGGAATTTTGCAGCTGCAATTTTTGAGGTTAAACTTGATCTTGAGCGGGCGCTGATAGAATAATAAATTTGACAGCATCCTCATGACGTGCATAGAATAAAGTAAATACTATATGTGAGCACTTATCCCATTAGCAGAACTAATTAGCATGCCTTCTATTTACTCAGTCACAAATCGTCGGCATCTCTCAGCATTGACAGCCAGGAAAATGCTAGAGGACAGTCTTTGTGTTAACGATACGAAAGATACGTCTTAAAAAAAGAAAGACGAAACTTGGCAACCAACACTGTCCACTGTGTTCCAAAATGCACGCCCCTCGTACACTCCCCCTGGCATAAATCTTTTGGAACACACAACGCTCTCGACATACACTTGAAATAGTCAATCAAGATGGATGAACTGAACGGATGAAGGGGAGGAAGGGAGCGCGGTGGGTCGTTCCGAACGAGCCAAATCGCTTCGAACCATGGCGATCTATGGCGCGCATGAGCTCATTAGAAAATATGCGCGTAATTTGTGAGACATTTCGACTACACAACATTTGTGGCTATTTTTGAATTGGTTCGTGTGCTGCTGTTGCTGTTGCTGCTGCTTGCTGCTTCATTGAAATGTGTCAAGTGGCATGGTGGCATGGTGGCAGGCATGTTGTGGAGCCAACGAGAGCACTGGAGGGAAACGCACTTGAAACATGGCTACCAGCATTGACCACCAATCAAATTGAAGCGGCGGCTCATCTAAAGCGGCACTAAAAAAGGCAACATCAACAACATCGTGAGTGGGTCGAAAGCTGCGCGCGCGTTACGCCCACAGCGGTCAAATGGCTAGCAAAACAATAATGAAAAACTTCCAAATCACGCAACAACAACAACAACAACAAGTATATAATAATAATAATAGCAAAGAGCAACAAGAGTAGCTGCAAACAGAACAATAAACGGCATAAAGTTGATGTAAATTATTTGACTACCAAATTTAGTTGGAAATCTTGTGATCTCCGCTGTTTGCTGTTTGAAATACACTTGCCGCAAAAACAAGAGTCCTAGAAACTAAGCAATAAACTGACAACCACAAAAAAAGTGAGCGTGTGGAGAATGAATGTTAACTTTTTGAAGTAAGTAATCAACTTTTGATTTCATAACTAATCTGAATTCATTTAAATATGCTAAAGATATACAAATTTATCACAACAATATTAGAAACTAATAAACTATACTAATTATTTAATTTATTGTTTATTAATCATGTCATAACGCTTACTATATAACTTGCTTCTTAATCATTTTTTATTTCCAGATGATTACTCAGTGAAAATTAATCGGAACTCAACAGGAATATACTATTGTAAAGCAGCTTGATCATATCGAAAAGTGACTAAAGGTAATAAATACTTTGCAAGCTGTATTATCATTCTCTATACTACTTTAAAATTCTCTTATTCTAGAGCCACACTACAGAGGGTGAGTGAATCTAATCATATTAATTATGATCATCGTTATTTAAAAAGATGAAAGTACACATATGCAAATAGGAGATTATCTACTCTATGCAATCGTTATATCATTTCCTTAGTGCCTTACATAGTGTATACACTATTCCTTATACAATTGCCTGTTGGAGAAAAAGTCATATTTGTCATATTTGTAAACCATCTGTGAGGCAAAGTAGTGTCTCGGCCCACGATGGACGCAAAGTCGAGCGCTCTCTACAGTGAAGCACTAAAAAACACGGACGGTGAGCAGTGACTGACATTTCGCCTCAAATCTCAAATGTCAGATGATTGTGTGACTCGGAATCTGAATCTGACTCTGACTCTGACGACTCTCTGTGGCATGACAGTTCAAATGTGCACGAGATTATTTTGGTTGCTGTCGCAGTCGCTGTCTCTTTGTTGTTGCTGTTGTTGGTGCTGTTGATTGTGCCATTTTTTTATGGTATACGTTTTTTTTTGGGGGAGGTTTGTTGGTTGCTTTGCACACACTGTATGAATATCCATTGAGCTTGTCAGACGGCCAAGAGCGTGATGAAGTGCTGAGCTATGAAACTGGCGCTCGAATCTTGAGCCCTGGAGTTTGTTTATGCTGCCACACATTTGAAGCGCCCTGAGAGAGCGTTGCAATTGTTATCGTTGTTGTTCTTGTTGTTGTTGCTAGTGTGGCTGCTGCAAATTGTGATTGTAGTTGTTGTTGTTGCTGTTTGTGTACCGGAAACCCGCTGCGACAGCCTATAATTTGCAAATTTAATTTGCAACACACGCCAACATGTGACCCCAAAAAGAGCAAAATGTTATAAATAATATGCAGTTGCCAGTTGCCAGTTGCCAGTTGCAAGTTACAAGTTGCCTGTTGCCCCGTTGCCAAGTTGAAGCTGTTGCTGGTAGGTGTTCAGCGGTGGCTTACCTTAAACTAGAAATGCACAACTTATGAATGGAGCTCGGCGACTCATGAATGAATTTAATTCAAACTACATGCTGAGTCTCTGACTTGAAGACTTGGGGCTGGGCTGCTTTTGCTGCTGCGAGTCTCATGTCTCTCGGTTGGCAGCGAATTTTTTATGCAAATCCCAAAAAAAAAAAGAAAAGATTTTGCGGTTTTGTTTCTTTTTGCAAATGAACAAAATCAAACAAATTTCAATGTTGTTTATACGCTGCTTGATTTAATGAATCGTTTTGTGGTTTTCTTTAATTTGATATTTTGTTTTTCTCCGGTTTTATTTCGAGTAGTCGCTACGTGGGTTTTGTTGCGTCTACTGCGTGGGGGGAGGGGAGAGAGATAGAGACTCATCTTCAGTTGTGATGTTTATCTGGAGTGGCTAAAAAGAGACACGACGTTTATCATTGATGACCTGAAACCATTCATGTTCATTAATTCGCTTGTCGATCCATTCACTACCGATATACAGAGTAATGGGTGAAGTTAAATCCGATTCGGCATCATCATTACCACTTGTCATCTCATGGGACATCATTATGTCGATGACAATGGTGCAATGCAAAAGATTTAAGGCTCCACTCAACAGAGCACAAATCGATTGACCACGCATATAGAGAAAATATGGATGCACCTTTTGATTTGACTCTATGAAATTTCGCGATGCACTGTTTTCTGCATCCCACATGGTTGCCAGCGATAGGACGATGTTCAGAAAGGAATTGAGACCGGTGCGTATTACTTCCAGCCATGGCTTTGGCAGATTCCCGGTGCATATGCTTATGCTTGAGAAGAGCGTGAGAACCGTGAGGAATTGAAATATTACGGAAAATATATATTGTTGTAGTTCCTCTTTGAGCAAATTGTTTTTCTCGGGCAAATTGATGAAGGTTCCAACGTGATATCGTATCGTATATAGATTGAGTATCGTTTCGAGAGTATAGAAAAACAATAAAATAGCGCGCATTTCACTTTACCGATTCTTCGAAATCGAAATTTTCATTTTCGATTTATGTTGACATTGTTTTTGATGAGTACTTTGTTGAGGATTGAGGCCAGATTTCCTTCGATACATCAAATGGTTCAATTATCCACAGCAGACTTCTGAACATACTAAGAAGGTGGTATTCCACTTCAAATAATAAAAGCGAAAATATATATATTTTTGTCTTTTTTTGATAAACTAAATAACTGTCAAATCATAGAGAAAGTTGATGTGTGTTTCAAATCCAGCTTTTCCCCAACTGTCTAACAAAAGAGTACAAATATTATATGCATATATTGCACTCGACATTAAGATCAAGCACAATAATTCATAAGAAAATAAATTCAACTTATGCGCATTTAAAAAAACTGCATTTGGCTGCTTAAACCTTATATACGTGCCTATGTATTACAATTTCTGTGGTTTAACTTGCTGCAAGCTGCCTATGAGTGGCACCCACACAATCAACATAAATACATACATAAGTATTACTTTGGGGGGCACCTGAGCTATGACTCTATTTTTAGACACATGATGCCAAAGCGTTCACTTTGAAAGTCGTTAAAGAGATATACACAAATTATAACTAAAGTTAAGTTAAATGCAAACAGCCGAACGAAAAACCACAAAAAAATAAACCAGCAACAACAAAATCCAAAAAAAAAAAAAAACTGCCCACGTGTTTGCGGTTTGTGTCAATCGTATAAAATACATTTGATTTGAATTCGATTGGGACAACGGACAGCAGACAGCCGTCTAGAGTTCGAGACTGGCGCCAGTCTGAATCCCATGAAAACAGGTGACAATGCAAAAAAAAATAAATAAAATAAAACGAGCAACAAGTGCTAATAGAAGTTATACCCTAGAATTAAAATAAGTTATGCGTTTAAAGTCATAGTTAATGCTTAGGAAGTTTTCTTATGATCTTAAGAAATTTAATAGCTCATACATTTTTTAAGCAATTGTGGTGAAATTTTAAGATTATTCAGATCATAAAATAATCTTTTGATACTTAAAAGTTAAGGTAATATCTACAATATAGTGGTGAAGTGGTGAAACTTGTGATATGTCTATGAAAAAGCGAATAACTGGAAAACTTCTTTTTGGGATATGAAAAATATTAAATTTATAACGACATACGTTAATATTTGTTGAGGCATTATGGTAAAATTTTCAGAATTTAAAGAGCATAAGATAATATATCGATATGTCTAGGTTGAAGATGATAGCTTAAAAACTTTCTATCAAAACTTCCTATCATTAAACTTCTGCAACTCTCGAGCGATTGTAATTAAATTTTCGGGATATAAACAGGAGTAAATAATCTATAGATATATGGAAGGTTCTAGCAATAATTTGAAAACTGTGCATTTTATGAGACTTTATAAAAAACAAAAAAAAAATTTAATTTTAGTAATGATCTCAGAAAATCTTTTACATCTCTTGAGTGATTGTAATGAAATTTTCAGAATATAAACAGGAGTAGATCATCTATAGATGTAAGAAAGGTTGAACCAATAACTTGAAAACTGTGTGTTTTATGCAACTTTAGAAAAAGCTAAAAATACAGTCTATGTTATAATTATTGAAAACTTGAACTTAGGGTATCTAATAAAATGAGTAAACATATTTTAAAGTTATAGATAGAAATGAACTCGATCAGCGATCCATGCATGGCACACTTTTGCGACCCACGCGCATTATGCTAATAATGAAAAAGCTAAAGATTTAGTTGCTACCACCATTTTGATGATGAACTGTGACAAATCTTTTTGGATTTGGCCAACTCGCATTGCCTTAACTTGTGCAACGAGACGAGGCAACCGTTGCAACTGCAATTCATCAGCTGAATTGTGCCACCAACAAAGCCAAGCACCACAAAGAGTCAGTGAAGAGAGAAGTTGAGAGCCGGCAGCAAATGCCATTCAACATTTGCCATGTAAATGGCAATTAAGTTGCCGTCATCGTCATTGCCGTCATTGCCATCTCGTCGTCTCGTGAGGTCTTGTGAACTTGTGAACCACAGACGATGCTGTGATGCTGCGGCCAAAGGCAAAGTCTAGGAGGAAGTCGTCTATGGCCAGTTGCAGTTTCCTTTTGCTCATTTCCATTTGGCCAGACTCTCTCGCACACACACACACAAACACACACACAGAGTGCAATTAATCGCCGCTCAACTGGCGCACTGATTGCAATTAATCTTCATTAAAGGCTGAGCAGGCGCGGCCTAGCAATCAACGCGGGAGGCAAACTAAGCATAGAAGAAGAGGAGAGTGGTGGCAAATGTCCTTTTTGGCCCAAGTGTTTGACATGGCGCGAGAAGCACGCTTAGATCCTTTACAAACCAATTTGGTGATCATTGTCGTGAGCTGTTTTTGCTGCCACAATGACAACAACTGGCAACTGCCAACTGGCAACTGCATGCGACAGCAACAACATTCAACTGACCGCACAGCAATCACCTTAATTAAACATTAGGCAAGCCTCACTTGGCTTGGGAAGTCGGTAGTTGTAACGTCCCAGTTGCAGTTGCAACAATTGTTGTTGCTGCTGTTGTGCCTGGTGTTGGAGCTGAGCTGTGGCTGTGGCTGCTGCTGTGGTGTGGTCCATGTCAGCGATTTCCGTTGCACAAAAGGCGCAAAGGTTGCCCCAGCAGTGATTGTCGCCTTAATTTTCTTGCAGTTTTCTTGGCTGTTGCATTCGCATGTTGCCTGCCAGTTGTTGTTGTTGTTGTTGTTATGTTGCTTGCCCCAGTGTCGACACCGTTGACAAACGCTGAAAGGCATTGTGTGTGTGTGATTTTTCATTGGAAAACGATCACCCAGCTTGATTTGCCCGGGCCAAAAGAGCCAAATGGGCGAAAGAAAAACAACAATGAAAAATCTCAAAAACGGGTCACGTTATTAATTGGTGAACCTTTTTTTTTTTTATTTTGCCACACAGATTTATGAATATTGATTGCAACTTGGAAGTGCAACACATTGTCTCTGTGGCCCTGGACTGTCACACAACACTCAGATTGAGTCAGCTTCCTGTCGATTAGGGTCACTCAAATCTGTGTATGTGAGTTTGTCTCATTGCAATTGCTTTGCTCGCTGTTGATCGGTCAGCCGGGGTCATTTCCTGACTAATTAGCGATTGCCATCACAGATTTTCTGCTCTTTTCCCTCTTCCTGCCCCCTGCAATCAACTTTACCCCGGCGCCGTTTCTGTTTCATTCTGTGTTTTGTTTTTTCTGCTACTGCTTCATTCGGCAATTAAGCGCCGTCGTATATTTATGATATTAATTAATTAAGGCAATTTGTGTGCATCTTGGAGATACGAAATATGAGAAACTCTCGTATTTAACACAGCACAACAAGAACTCTTGAAAAGGGGGGACAACTGATGTCTGAATCTGAAGTAGACAGAGTAGCAAAATGTAGAAATTAAATAACCTTGTTAAAAAGTAATAACAATAAAGCAGACATGAAGAAGTCTGGCTTTAGCGAACTTGAAAATGTTTTGTTGGTTGATTTATTTTGAATATTCTTTGGTCTTATTGGTAATAATTTGAATGAACGAATATAGTGTCAAATGCAATATTGTTAGACACATTACTATTATTGAGGATTAGTGCGATAAGATCTATTAAAACTTGCTCCTTTGCAGTATATAATTTGATAATTTGATATAAAGCATCTAAATCCCATCTGTATATTACTTTCTAAAACAGTAGTGATATTTTCACTTGCATTGAGTTCATCTGTTGTAGATTATTTCTTTATCGAACTTGAAAAATTAAGCTTATTTTAAATACTTCATTAACAGTATTTCCAACAAGATCCCTATTCAAACAATCAAAAATATAATTTCATATATAAATAGCTTTAGTATAAGATCTACACAAATGAGCTGGTCACACTTTCCGCGATGATCTTGATTTAAATGTTAATGTGGTGTGTTGGAAAAATAATCATATATTGAAAAGAATTAAATATTTTAAATATATATACATATATATATATATATTAAAAGTGAACAAGTCAACAAGTATTATTGCTATTTATTTGATCTAAGGAACTAATTCCTAACTGCAGTTTCATTCCAACAAAATTATAGCTATTTGCTTTTGTATTGAGTTCTATTAAAAGTATATGTAAACTTGCTCAAAGAAATAAGTAAAAAGAACAAAATTCTTGAAAGTTTGTTTACAGTAATTGGTAATAATTTGACTGAAAGATTCTAAGTTACACATGAAATGTAATTTCCAATATATTATTGAATATATTATTCATTAATTCTTGCTTAGAAATATCTTTAAAAGTTTGTCTACTCTTATTGGTAATAATTTGATTGAAAGATTCTAAGTTACATATGAAATGTAATTTCAAATAATTTATTGAAATTCACTTTTGCATTGAGTTCTATTAAAACCGCTCTAGTTGTCTGAGCATTTCCCTTGGATCTTTCGGGGCGATAAAAAGTCAATATTGATGCCAACATTGACACACTTTGGGTGGTCTTGGCGCTGACTTAATTTTGGCAAAACCGCAAAGAGAGACGAGGCGCAGCCCAACCCAAAAGCGGCAGCAACAGCGGCAGCGGCAGACGAGTAATCGATGGAACGTGTGACGGCAACGACACCGACAATCGACAATCGACAGCCGACAGCCGACAGACGACAGCACATGCATTGCAAAGTGAGCAAGGAGTGAGTGGGGTGATCATGTGGATCAAGGGGTGGGGGAGCCAACACCTGTTGCCCCATTGCCATGGCGACACACAACGTTAAGGGCCGATGTCGTTTGTCGCGATGCCGTCGGCAACGCAATCGTTGTTGTTGTTGTTGTTGTCATCGCTGCTGTCGCTGGCTGGTTGTAGTTGCCGATGCGCTGCATCATTTGCAAATTCAATTTCAAGTTTTTGGCAGCATTTCAAAAGAGTCGTCGCACTCTCTACACGAGTGTTGTACTCAAATGCAGTGTGTGTGAGAAGCGAACGCAAAACGCGTGCAAATGCTCCAATGTGACGACGACGGCGGCGCCACAAGCGATGTCAAAAATTACAAGCGAACGGCATTAAAGTGCGCAAAATTTTATTTAATTTATTGAGCCATTAGAGGAAGAGAGAGAGACACCAAAAACACACATGCGACACATGCGAAGAGTGGAGTAGAGAAGAGTGAGGGAATCAACTTTGGCTGTCAGCTCATTCATAGATTAATTTTGGCAATTTATAGCCAGTGAGATAGTTTTGAGTAACTGCAGCATGGAGACTGTGGCCTGTCGCCAGAGAATTATGCAATGAGACGGGGCGCCACAAGTTGCAATATATACGGCCAAATATATATAATATACACACACACACACTGCAACAGGCTGGCAACAGAGACGACTAAATATCATTATGAATACACTTAAATCGAAGAGATCTTATGAAGACTGTTCTGAAGCTGATTAGAAGGTATGAGAGTGATGTTAGGTGACATGAATTAAATGTTTGATTGATTTTTCATTTCTAGCTTGTTTTTTTGTAGAAGCTGATCAGAAGCTAAGTATGTGAAATTAAATGGTGGCACCAATTAAGAGTTGAATGGACCTTCAATTCCTTTCCACAGCTGTTAGAAGATGTCGTGAATATAGAGTTATTTCTATTATTTTCCCTTTTTAAACCCGCTAGGGTAGTTTTGGGAACCCGGGGATGTATGTAACATAAAAGGTACAAAAACTCATCTTAAAATGGAATGTTATTCAAGAAGTTCTTTTACTGGGCAGAAAGGCCTATTTTCTATCGGATCGTAGTAGTTTTTTCTGACAATCTGTTCTATTTGTACTCTTTGGTAAACTTTGAATGTATATCAAAAGGCTTTATCTTTGGTATTTTTGGTACATTTGAAGATTAATACCGCTCTGTTTTGCTTTAATACAAAATATATAGCGGATATCTTACAGTCGAGTACACTCAACTGTGGCGTTCTTACTTGTTTGCTTGTATATTTGAAGAAACTGATCAGGAGCTAATTCAATGATGTTAGCAGGTGAATTAACGTATTTTCAATTTTTTGTTCGATTCTTTAAATAAAGCAGATCAGAAACTAAAAAATTATTCAAGATGGTAAATACAGATTGATAAGTAGCAGGTCAATTAAGAGTTACTACGATTGCTTTTAATTTTTCGGATTGTTTCAGCTTTGCATTTTGAAAATATTGTTCAAGCTTCTCGTCAGGCTTGTCTTTGCTTATCATACCAAATGATGGTTTGCAAAGTTGATAACTTTGAACAAAAGAACAACATTTTTACTGAATTTACTCAGCAAAAACATATATCATATATATATCATATACATTCCTGCATTTTAAGAGTATTTTAGCTGCGACTTCTACGCAGTCTACAACAAAAATCATGTTGATTTTTTGTGTGTGTTAGCAAACATGAATGTGGCAGCTACAATTATGAATGCGTCTGCGGCTCTCGCCTATGACAACAATTCACACTCGAGTGAAGTTAATTATTAATTAAACGTTGCGTTTGCTGGCTCGATATCTCAACGTTTTTATTATTATGTGCTTAGGGGTGATGATGACTCACCTGTGCCATTGCTGCCAAACCAAAGGGCCACGAGGTCCTCGCTTGGCGGCGTGTGATGATAATGATTGCCGTACAGATAAGGATTCGGATAGTCGAGTAAAACGCGACGCGAAGCAGGCGAAGATGTGTCAGCTGTGTGAAGAATGCATGATCAGTCACTAAGAAAAATCTCTAGTTAATAGTTGACTTACCCTGAGCTAATTGTGCAGCATACTCCGATGCTTTCTGCAGATTGATGCGCGGTCGCGGCTTGGCAAGAGTTTGCAATTGCTGTTGTTGTTGTTGATGTTGCTGATCCTGAGTAGGATTATTGGCTGCTGCTGCGGCGGCTGCCGAAGAGTCTAGTAGCAACTGTTGCACCTGTAATATGTCCACGTACTCATCGAGTTCGACTCCTGAGGCCTCCTTCCCAGCTGTGGCCGGGTGATGCAGATAGTTTGATGCCGCCTGAGATGTTGCAATCCCGTTGTTATTATTATAATACCCTAAAGCAGAGGTTGGACCTGCCACAATCGGTGGCGGGGGCACAGCTGGTGTGGCAAACTGCAAGGGATTGCGACTGAGCTGCGGTGTTGTGGGTGTATTAAGCGAATCCTGCGCTGCCGATGGCGTTGTGGGCAACAGGCTTAAGCCTGGCTGTGTTGATTGTGGCAATATTGGTGGCACGGTTGCAGTTGCTGTTGCTGCTGCTGCTGCGGCGAGTGCAGGCGGCGAGGGCGTGGCTGTGTTGGGATCTGTTACCGTTGTTGTTGTGGAATGCTGCTGGCTGCTTATCAATTCATTCTGACGCCTCATTGTCAGCAACATTTTTGTGACTGTTCAACGCGTTGTCAACGTGCGAAAACGAAAATATCGCGAGCAAATTCGAAACGATGATAATGAAAACAAAACGGAAACGGAAACCGAACAAAAAAGAAAAACTTAAATGCATTAAATGATATGACTCCATTGGTTTTTTTTTCGCAGATTGGACACAATTATTGAATTCGTGATTTAACACGATTTGTGATTTGATTTGCACATTTTTTGTTGATTGGTTTTCTTCACATTTGCATTGGTTGGATTGGTTTTCACTTTTGCTTTTGAATTCTATGTCAGCGAATCAGTCTTTACGTTGTACTCTTTTACTACAGATTTGATTGACTTGCGCAGAGATCTGAAAAGCAGAGAAGAAAAGGAATTAGATTGGTTATTTTGATTGTACTTTTTAGGACGATATTTAAGAGATCATGAAAATGATAATTGGTCATTTTGTTTGTACTTTTTATTATGATATTTAAGATATCATAAAAAAGGTAATTTTCCAAATATATTATATATGCTAGCCTATCTCTTTGATGTATGTTTTTGAGCTAAATTCTAATAGGGATAAGGAGAAATCTAAATTATAATAGTTTGTTTGAAATATTCCTTATGATATACTTTATAATTACCTTTTCAATCTCTTCATTCAAGTTGGCTGTTTAGTTTCTATTTTTATATATAGTTATCGATTATAATCTTTGCGAATATAATACACAAAACACATCAAAAATTGTTGGACTTACAAGCTTAAATCACACACACAGATCAAAAGATTTACAAATATTTTGCTATATATATTAAAATATGAATATAGAATATTTTCATTATAAAAATTGACCATCAAAATGTGTAAATATTTTCGATTAAGATAAATGGTTTTTATTAAATAAATTCTTTTCAAAAACTTTAGCACTATTTGTAGAAATGCCGGCGGCAATTTATTTTCTATTTAATATTCGCACATAAAAAGTTTTTGGCACAAAAATACAATTTTCTTTTGCTACATATATATTTGTATACTTTGATATGCAGTTTAACTTTTAGCTGCGAAATGGTTTTCAAAAAATTTTGTATTTTGAAGTTTTTTTTTGTATTTATTTTGCAAGAAATATTTTGAATATTTTTGATTGACAGACGCCGCGCGGGTGGCGAAAAAAATGTGAAATCGAAAGCAGCCGAGACGAGCTGTTGAGCCGTCAATGCGCTACTGGCACGAGCGGTGAAAATTGAAAATGAAAATGGAAAACTCGGCATCGGTGAAAAATCATCGTATCAGCAAGAGCAACAACAACAACAGATGCGGCAAATCGGCTGCGTCGGCGTCAACGACGTCGTCGGAAACGAGACGAGAAATGCCCGAAAAGTGTTTGCTGTGTTGTGTGTTGTGTGTGCTGCCTCGTCATCAGCATTAGACGAGAGCAACAAATTGTATCAATGTAATTGTTGCTTTTGTTTCGTGATGCCATTTATTTATTTTATTTTCTTTTCTGTTCCTTAATGCTTTATGGCACCTCTCTTTCGAAGGTGGGTGGGAGAGATAGAGAGAGAGTTGCGAGCGAAGAGAGAGAGTGAGTGAGAAACCGGCATTTCCGATTTGTTGTTGCTCTGGTTGCCCATCGGCAATAACAGACATCAACGACAGGCTCTAGTGCTTAAGCAAAAAGCCGTGTGGGCTTTTTTGCGCCGAGTGTGAGTGAAAGAGAGAAGTCCAGAGATTGAGAGTGTGATGTGGGTGGGTGTATTGAGAGTTGACCTAACAAATTGTCACAGCTAATTAAAAGAGAGCGTGAGAAGCAGCTCTCTTTATATAGGTGATGAGAGAAATGGGGAGAAATTCCGTTACGCTACGGCTACGTAATAGTTTTTAGCAATCTGTGAATAGCGTCATACTATGCCGCTTATCTATAGGTAGATTGCTTTCACTTTTCTAGCATTTTGAGTAGAAACATCGTTTCATAATTGCCAATTATCGTATTTGAATGACGTCAGTTCCATGCCATGGTGCGTATGCGTAATTCTTGATATTAAGTATACGCACAGTAGCAGCTCGTTAAGCTTGTTGATGAGTCGTAAAAAATGAAAACAATAGAACTCTATTAAACAGATGGCAAAAGTGCAAAATGTATTATCATGGAATAGTCTCGAGTTCGTACAAACAAAAAAAAAAAAGAAAATGTTCGCCTACTACTTGTGTTTTTTTTTAGTGGTATTAACTTTACCGATATTGTGTGTCGACATTTAATAAAAGTCAAATGGGGAATAGAAGTTGCCCTTTTGACCCGATGATTTCCACGAAATGCAAACACTTCAAAAGTCAGCAAAACACAGACAAATATGCAAAATGTTGCCACCCACAGTTGAAGCAACAGCAGTGGCAACATCAGCAGCAGCAGCAGCAGCAGCAGCAACAACTATAGCAACGGCAATTAGAGTTGCAAGCGAGGCAACAACGCCAAAAGGAGCCACATCCCCCGTGTTTGACATTTAAAGGTCAAAGGTTCAGCATCAATCAGTAAACGCAACGAGAGTGAAATATTAGGACTGTCAAAACAAAAGCGAAAAACTGAGACTACGACACGGCCTCCCATTTTTGTTTTTGGTTGCTGTTGTTGTAACAGGCAGCAACGTATCGTAATAATCGCATGAAAGGACAGACAGCAGGACGACAGCAACAACAACAGCAACAACAACAACTACTGACAACAACAATAAATCAAGCAGAACATAGCTTCAACATTAAGGATAACAGCAGAAGTAAATTTGTGTTGGCATTTCAACTTGTTGATTCGCCGCTTGCCAGTTGGCATTTTAGATCCAACGACCAAAAAACAGGTGGGTGGCCCAACTCCCATCTCTCGACTTTCGACTCTCGACTCCCCAAAAAATATTTTGTTTTTGTTTCACGGAAAATATTTCCACTGAGGGCGGGCAATGAAAATGCTTGACTCGACTGCTAATAGATGCGATTAAACGCCCACATGCTGAAGCGAAAATTGAGCAGGGTCCTTAGAGCGAAATAGCAAACGACTGAGACTATTAGCTACCCTGTAAAGCACATTAAAGGGGTGTCAGTTATTCTATATAATACCCATTCAAATTGGTTACGTTCTGACTAATAATGTTGCTTTCAGTTTGTCCTTTAACTGGACATTTTTTCCCTGTTTGATTCTAACTCCCACATTAACAAGTGGGCAGCACTTTATCAGTAAGTGGGCAGCTCTTTACCATTAAGTGGGCAGTTCGAAAAAAGGGGCACACTCCATTGAGTCTATTGTTATTAGCTTATGTGATTCCGAATTGGAAAGTAAAGCAATCTTAAGCTCAAATATAATGGATGTGTGTTAAATGTTACGGAAAAGTTTAGTACTAAAAATCAAAAGCAACTTTTCGGGGCAATTTCTGAGAAAACTATCGAAGGGATCTGGGGTCTTAAATCTGCCCACTTTCTATACCAACTTTTTCAAGCGTTGGCTAGACAACTACATACATACTGTATAGCAAATTGTTGTTGGAACTTTCCACATTGGAGTTGGCAAAAGACGCCGAGGGATTTGCAGGCTCCCAAATATATACGAGTTGTTGTTGCTTATTACTTGATGGTACTTTGACCTTTGCGGTTAGCTGCCTGCCTGCTTGCCTGGCATGTGTGTGGGTTGGATGGGTATGGATGTTGCCATGACAGCGCAACAGGAGCAACAGGAGACAGTTATGTACGTGTGAGTGTTTGTGTGTGTGTGTGGGGACAAGGATAGCAACTGTTGCTGGCGCTGTCATTGTCGATGGGAGTGTAAAATGGCGGCAAATGCCAGCGCTCTGGCTCTGGCTCTGGAATGAATTAGATGAATGAATGAATGAGTGAATGAAAATGCAGGAATCAATGAAAAAGCTCATGTGACGTCACACATTGACAAAAACTTGCCACACGCCTCGAATTTCATTCAATGAAAAAGCCTCTTGAGAATATAATCGAGAGTCAGAGAAAGATAAAGAAAAAGAGAGAGAGAAAGTTCCTTTTTTTTCCTGACCGTTTCAACTTTGGTATTTGTTGGTGTGCTGTCTGTATTCACAAGTGTATTCGATGTTATTCAAATGTCAAATTCAACTGAATATTGTGTCTCTCCAAAAGAGAACACACACACACACACACACACACATGTTGCACACCGGCTGAGTGAGTTGTGGCCGTAAAACTGGTTGAAACGTTATTTAATTAGCACTTTTTGCGCTTGTTGCCTGTTGAAGTTGCAGGTTGACCTTTGACACCGGCTGCCACACGCGTGTTGTATTACATTTGGCATTTACGAATGTTGTGTTTATGTGTGTGGTTGCTTGAGTGGAAAACGTAGCGTAGAATGTTGCACACACACACATATATACACACAAATGTGGAGGCGTAGCTGCGGCTCACATAATTGCCGAGCTAATTGATTTGTTACACGGTTATTCGCCGTGTTAACAAATCTTTCTTGTCTAAACTTTGAATTTAATGAGCTGTTTTGATTCTTGATTGGAGCTTTATTGTGTTTGCGTTTGGCGTTTGTTCTGAGAAATGTTTTTAAGTTTTGAATAATTTGAAATAAGAAAATATGTATGTCAACGACATATTATTTTATCTATTTAAATTGTTATCTCATTTATATTTATTACCATTCTGAATAGCCCTATATTCGTTCTCCTTTCTATATTTTGGTTCTCCTATCTATAGTTGTTCAACACTGTAATTTTCGATCTCCTATTTATAGTTGTTCAACACTGTGATTTTCGTTCTCCTATCTTTAGCTGTTGAACACTGTGATATTCGATATTTTATCTTTAGTTGCTCAACACTGTGATTTTGGTTATCCTATCTATAGTTGTTCAACACTGTAATTTTCGTTATCCTCTTTATAGTTGTTCAACACTGTGATATTCCTTATTCTATCTATAGTTGTTTAACACTGTGATTTTCGTTCTCCTATCTTTAGCTGTTCAACACTGTAATTTTCGTTCACCTATCTATGTATAGTTGTTCAACACTGTGATATTCGTTCTTTTATGTGGAGCTGTTCAACACTATGACTTATTTACCTAAGCACACTTTTATTCTTGAGCTTTTAGGCTTTCGCTTTAGTTTTCCAGTGTTTAGTGCGATCTTGCAATAAAAATTATCATTAAAATCCCGCATAAATCATAAATAATCCGCCAAATGAAATGGCCATAAACAGCGGCAGAAACGGAGAAGGCGAAAGAAGACGACTTGCAGCAACTGCCTCTTGGCTGCCCATTAATAGACTTGTTTAGATGTCAGCTAAACCCAGGCAATAGACCCCAGTTGGAATAGTACCCGACCGAAGAAGACCGAAGCTACTTACCCGCCATAAAAAGGCAATCAGATGTCGTCGATGCCACAGCGATCTGCAGCGATGCACGCAAGCCGGGGCAAGAGGGCGATCCTCGCTGCTAGTCGAATCAAGATATAGCGCGCGTAAATAAGAAGTTTTCAGCGGCAACAGAGGGAGAGAGAGAGAGAGAGAGAGGAAGAGAGAGATGGCACGCGCAAGAGATACGTAGAAAGAAGTTGCAAGCGATCTGCGACTGCGTTTGTAATTAATTACAAGGCGGGCCAAAACGGCGACGCACGCGCGCAAGCTTGACTTCAAACCTTGGCGAAAAAAAAGGAAAACGTTGGACGTGGACTCTCCAAGCCAGATGGCCAAGACACGATAAGACAACAGAGCGACGGTGAAGCTAGTCAAAGGATGCGCGCCGGCTACTGCGATTACGCGATGCGGCAAGCAGACCAAGAACAGAGAGCGCGAGAGATAAGCGATAAGAAGTCGCGATTCGAGAGTCTCGAGACACACAGTCGAAGAAGATTATGCAATTTTGATTTGAAACACGCTATTTGGGGAGAGAGAGAGAGCGAGTGAGTACACTGAGATTATCCGGTGCGGTGGGGATGTGTTGATGATGGTGTCGTCAGCGCTTTTTTTTTAACGATCTCATGCAGCGGTCGCGTAAATCGAAAGAGAGAGAGCGAGTGCGAGTGCGAGAGAGAGACGGAGATATTTTGAAGGTAGAACTAAGATTTTTAACTATTTAACCCGATAATTTCCTTCCGGTTGCGTTTTTGCGTTTCAACTGAGGTTGAAAAACTGTTTTGCTCGCGCTGCCTGCCACAGTTTTGGCTGCTCCGGCGCTCAGTTCAGCTCAGCGTTGATTCCAACTGAGCAGCGGCGACGCTAGCGACGCTGGCGACGACGACGACGACAACGCATCGTGGGCCGATCATCGCCTTACTTAGACACTCGTCTGTCGCCCAAGTGTTGCTCTTGTTGTTGTTGCGGTTGTTGTTGTTGCCTGCCTTACAAACCGACTGTGTGGGCAACTGTACATAGCTGCATGCAACTGGCTGTCTCTTTCTAACATATAACGACAACAACCCCCGCAATTTGCTTTTTTTTTTTCTTCCAAGTGCTTTTCTCTGCTCAATCGAAAGACTGAGCTTCTATCTTGACACTAACACAGAACAACGCACACACACATTTAAGCAAGGGTTAACACCTTTCTACTGTGGAGATGAAAGATCAACTGGGGCTAGAAAGTTTTTGCTGTGTAAGTATTTTTTATGTGTTTCTTTAGATTCCTGTTATTTGCTCGGATTAGGCTCCGAAAAAGGAAGTGTTCAACATAGTATGTGAAGTATTTCTTATTGAAATTTTTATTTAAAAATACATAATAAGATTGCAAAAAGCTTTGCTATAGAGATTTTGATTTGCAGAGCAATGTTTGTGACATAATTAGATTTTAAAGATGTAAACCAAAATTTTCTAAAACAAAGCTTTTTAAAATCAAAAAGATTTTTTATTTAACCTTTTATTTTAAAATCCATAATAATAGTTTGCCATAGAAATTTTGATTTGTATCTCAATTTTATGTCAACTACATTGTA
Organism: Drosophila niveifrons; assembly: GCA_035046325.1. Classification (NCBI taxonomy): domain Eukaryota; kingdom Metazoa; phylum Arthropoda; class Insecta; order Diptera; family Drosophilidae; genus Drosophila; species Drosophila niveifrons. Next base: position 8,415,356 of record JAWNOC010000046.1, on the reverse strand, counting down.
TTACAAAGATTTTTTTTTTTAAGAAAAATCCCTAATTAAATTGCTTAAAGCTTTGTTATAAAAAGTTTTGATTTGTGTGTTGGCTTGTTATATTAAAATTCCTAAAAATCAGGTTATGTCATCTACTTTGTATTGGTAACATTTCCTATTCAAACTTGTATTATAATTTTCCTTATTGGATAGTCCATAAACATATTGCCAAAAAGCTTTCAAGTCCAAATGTGTGAAAAGCATCTTTTTGGTATATGCTTTGTTATGAAATTTAAAGTTTATTAGGCCCATTGTACATTGCCAACATTTGAGCTGACTTTCAAGTCCAGCTCGTGCCAAAGCTGAGTGTGTGCGTGTGTATGTGTGGGCTTTCTGTTCTAAGTAGGCTTTTTGTCATGGCGTCTTCTAGCCCACACACACACAGACATGCACACTAAGCACACAATCAAACTGTACACAAATAGCTGCTGATCTCAGCCCTACGCCCATTTGCTGCACGGTTGCTGTCCGCTGCACTTGCGTCATTCGCTGCAGTCGCTCAACTCCAAGTAAAAGGCTCGCTCTTACACACACACACACACATACATGCACATACATAGACAATTTAACAAACACTTGTTGCAATTGCGTGCAAATCCTTTAAGCTTTTTTGCTTTCGAAAGCTAAACAGCTAAAAATAACACCAACGAAAGCTGTCAAGCAGTGCGAAAGCTTTCGGTGAAAGCTCTTTTTGGCAAACGCTGCAAAGCGCCCACTAGCAAAAGCGGCGGCGTCGTCGTCGTCACCTACACAGAAAGCGTTGCGCGTCGCAGTCGACGTCGCTGGCGACTGCGCTGCTCATGTGGGTGGCTTCATTGATAAATTTTCCGCTGCTACGTTGTAGCTGCTGCAGCTGGGCCAAAGATTAACTGCAAATTGAATTGCAAAATGCTGCAGCTGTGCAGGGTGTGTGTGAGCGAGAAAGAGTATGAGAGAGAGAGAGAGAGAGAGAGAGTGCGAGCAGCAGGTAAGGAAAAAAAAGCTGCGCTCCACTTTAAACAACGCCATGGTTGTCTATGTGGGTGTGGATCATAGTCAAGCATTAGAGACTCTTGACGTGGCTTTTGTGAATGAATTCCGTTGTCGTCTTTGTCTGCCGCACAGTCAAGACAGAGATGCGAATACGCGACGAGAGTGAGACGGAAATAGCATAGATAGAGACAGCTAAGAACGCCCACCAAACCACGACGCTTTTCTCACACACCAATTGGATTTTAATCATATTCATAAGCATATCTACATACGTACATATATATATACTTGTCTATTGTGTGGAGTGCCCCCCTTTTGCCTCCCTCTTTAGAAAACGACTTGACTTCATTCACAAAAATGCTTAAATATGGAAACTTGTAAATTAGTTCAAGTGCCCTGGTACACTGAGCGAAACGAATGCTCATTGCACACACTCTCGAGCAAATTAATTATACTTAACTCTAAGCCCTCCCACACACACATCTTTCACATCGATTTGCCATTTGAATGGTGAGCCATTAACTGTAATTGCTGCCTTTCATAAAGACAACAACTGGAGACATCATTAGACCTTATACACATGATTTATAGATCGACTTTAGAATGCTTTAAAGACGATTTCATCATGATTTGTTAGATTTCTAGAAGTTTAACTTAAGCAGGTATCTTTAACTTTAACTTCATCGTGTAAACACGAACGTATTAAGCAAGTTAAATCTTTCAACCAGTTAACTTCCGTTTTTAGCACCGTTTAATGAATTAATGAGAAATGTTTAAGCTACCGAACGCCGGCAAAATGAAGCGAAACGAAATGAACACAATCAAGGAGATGGTTGAAGAATACCCTGTAAATAAAGCTCCCAAACAGGATACGAAAGATATAAGAGAAATTAAATGAATTTGTAAAGTTCAAGCTATAAAAGAAAAGAGGTATAAGCCAGCAAATTAAGTTTGTCATACCTCATATTGTTGCTAATTGCAGGGTATAAAACGAAGCAAGGAGCTGCAAAACGAACTGTGAGTGTGACTACTCATTAAAAGCGACTTCTGGCTGGCGGCGGTGAATGCGGCTGCTGCTGCCATTTGGCTGTCACTCACTCATTTACACACTTATTCATTCATTTGGCAGACATTTTACAAAGCGCGTTCCATTCATTAGCATTGACTGTAAGTTGTTGTCGTTTTCTGATTGTTGGTTGCTTGTTGCCTGGACAACGTTCAACTCCTTTCGCAAGCCAGAGCTATATTTAGTTGGCATTCACGACACAGAAAGAGAGAGAGAGAGAGAGACTTGTTAACAGTTTATTTTTTAATTGAATGGCATTTAATATTAGTGTTAAAAGCCATGATGTACAAGACTTGGCGAAAGGCTGCTATAAAAAGTATCTTTCACTAGCATGTAAAAGCCCCTATATGCTGATGATTGATAATTTATTCTAAAATATGCCTTTTTCTACTCAAAAATTCTATACATTTCAATTGACCAGCACCCAGAACTGTGTGTTTGTGTGTGTTGTTTCGGCTTTGTTTTCATCATCATTAAATATCGTGAGCATTTTGGGGGGAAAGACTGAAAAGATACATATGTATCTGATAGATGCATAGCGACACTTTTATTTGGCATTCGCTTTTGTTGATTTATGATAACGCGCTCCATAAAGATCTATGCACATTTTATACGTTATACGATTATCGTACAAAGTTTCATTGATTTTATGCAAATTTTCCTTGTACGTTTGCCAGCACGTTTCATTTTATATATTTTTGGTATACCCTAGACGGGTGTGCTTTATTAAGTCGTTTAGTTAATGTTGTCTTGCCATATATATTTGATTAAAAGTGTGTAAAAAATGTACTCATAAGTTTAGAATGATTCTTTATTTTTATCTTATAATCTCATCAGTCAGTAACCAAACAAATTTGTTTGTATCTTCATAAATTCTAAGGTATCTTCTAGTCATTCACTCCTCTCATAGTTATTTTAGTTGATTTTATTTGTGGTGTATATATTTCTGGCATATTTATTGAGCATTTTCTTTATTGTATAGCATCAATTTATATTGTTTTATTGCTTTTTGATGGCAGCCACACAAGATGAACGGATTTGGTTACTCGATTTTCGTATTTCGATATATATCTCGAAAACTGAAAGATCTGTGTGCACAGTGTATGCATATGATTTGAAGTATATTGCGTGTTTATGCCACCGCACGAAAAAAAAGTTTATAATTCTTCAATTAATAAACGTCGTTTTGGGAGTCGCCTTCCTTTACATATTTCTTGACATGCGTAAATGCCCAGCCCTTTTTTTTTCTTGGTCATAAATCTGTTTTATGGGCCAACAAAGAATTTCCACCCAAAAAATAAAAATATACAAAGTATAATAAGAGTTAATAAAGTTACAGAACTGCATAAAACTTCTATCAATTCTCAGACTCTGAACATTTGCAATTTCAATTAATGCAACGCCCCGAAGACCGAAGAAAACTATGTCAAATAAATCATGGAGTTTACCTCTGCAGCTTGTCGTTCTTTCGTCTCTGTTTTTCTTCGCAAATGTCTCAGTTATGTGACTCGATACAGGCAACTGGCGTCAAGTTGCACACTTCCTGTGAAGTCTGAGAGTCATATGGATACACTAACCTAAGAAGTGTGTTATCAATTTGTAAGGGAAGTTTGTAGAAACACTTAAGAGAATTGGCCAAATACCCACAGAATATAAATAGTAAAATATTTAAGTTTACAATTGAAATTTTGTTTTGAATACAAATTCATATTTGAAGGGTATTTAAACTGTTTCATATTCGATATCCATTTTCTTGCTAGCTAAAAATTTAAATAAATAAATTGAGTTACCACCTTAAGTCTGAATGCTTAATGCTTGTCAACAAGTTGCATATTTTTGGTGTCACATAATTGTCAGTTGTCAGCCAAAGGAAGCAAGGAAAATAGAGAAGAAATGCCAGCTAAGGGTCCCATTTGAGAAAATTTGCCCATTAACTCAATTGCTGGGATCTATGCAAATGAATTCCCAGCGCCTTTTTGGCCTATCATATTTCCATAGCTTACAAACTCCACTCTTATGATAGTCTCAGCGATTTCTCTATTAACTTTAAGCAGGGTAAATAGGCAATTGACTTGAAATTGGCAATTATTTTTGTTGTTTTTTTTTTTTCTTGCCTATTTATTTTTTCTTGAGCTGAAGTTAAGCTTCAGACAGTTCACATGTGAATGGATATGGGCTGTCTCTCATGTGCGATGCGAGTTTTGTAGTTGTCGTTCTTGTTGTTGGTGGAGTTGCTTTTGCAGTTGTCTGCCTCCAAACCCAATGCACATTATGAATGAATAATGTATGAATGAAAATTGCATGCACGTGCCTTAAAGCTATAAAATGTTGCACTTTTGTTGTTGTTGCCAGTTGTGTTGTGGCATAGGCAAAGTTGAAGATGCGTTGGTTAGTTGTTGTTGTTGTAGCTCAAGTTACCAGAGCTTAACTGATCGCAATTTCATGGCAAATTCTAAGCAAGTTCGTCACCTAAGTCACGCATTCATTGCCGGATTACAGATCCGTTAAGCTCCAGATAATAGTCGTTGGAATTTGAATGAGACTTTGCGTTGCTCTTAAATCGGGAATAATATGTTATTCCAAACGGATTAGTTGATTTAAGCTTTGGTTTGCAATTATTTATGACTGCAGATGCTGACAGTTGAGTTAGTCATTAAATGAAACTCAAGTATATTATTATTAATAGTGTGATTCATGGAATATATTAAATTTAATTGCAAATAGATGGCTGTTTATTCTAATAGTACTTTAACGAGTTCTTTTCAGATGTTGCTACTTAATCAAGAATCATTATATGATTATCATTTAGATAACAAATTGGAATACTTTATGCTTCTTCTTTCTCTTTCGGTCATAGATAATGGTCTAGTTACAGCACTTAATGCATTGTAAACAATAAGTTGGAGCGGCGCCCACATTATTTTGTGTTATTATAATGCAAACCAAGTTCGTCACCTAAGTCTTTTGTTTGTCAGCACCTGTGCTCATGATGTCTTCATTAGCAACTGACTGACTGGTTGACTGAACGCTGCTGATAAGCGCGTTGTGTGTGATGATGATGGAAATCGGTTTTTAATAACCCAGCCACGGGCTTTTAATTAATTGGGGATGGTGGAATGGTTGGAAAAGTGGATCGATCTTTTGTCAATTTTTTTTTTTTTTAAGATCTCTACTCTACTCTATTTGGCTGCCTCAGTAGCCGAGCAATTTAAATGCAAATTCCAAACAGATCTGATCTGAGATGATGAGAGTGCTTTGCATCGTAAAGTTGGCGGTTGCCAAGGAGAAAAACAGAAGAAGAAATTTCGATTCAATTTAAGCACTCGTCCATTGTTAAATGCAGTTATTAGATTTGACAGTTTACAGTTTGTCGCTGGTCGTTTGAAGAGTTGCCGACGCCGCCTCAGTCGCAGTCATCATCAGCTATGGCTACTAAATTACTTCAAGTTGGGGAATTATCAGCAGCTTGTTTGATTTTCCAGTGCAGCCGCGGCACAAGATGAAACGGCAACGGCGGCTGCGATTTCAATTAGCATTTTGATGGCACTACAAATGAGCGTAGATAGAACCAAAATCAACGCCATTGATAGGCAATTGATAGCACTTCATAAAGCAGCGGATCGTTTGTAGCTGTAACTGTCGGCGAGGGTCGAAACGAAAACTTTGGCAGCTTAAAAAAAAATGCAGTTTTAAGAGTTGATGACGGGTTGCAGGTTGACGTTAGAGGCGGTCACATTATTAAATCATTTGAATTTATGAAATGTCACGCGATTTTCGAAAGACTTGACTCGACTCGACTCGACTCGACGACCAATCAAGCGGCCTCCAGCGGCGCCAGCTGTGACAATTCTGTGGTAATTAAGTTTTTTTTGCCAGCATTTTTGCCAAAAAACCACTAAAAGCACTCGCATTAATCAATGCGATTGCGCCGACAGGGATGCAGTTTTTGTTTTTGTTTTATTTTTTTTGGATTTTGGGCTACAACAAAAAGAAAAAAATGAGAAAAACAAAATACAAATGGCGAGACCGAAACAAACAACTCTGCGGAGCAGTCAAAAGACAACACAACAGCAACGTTCGACAGTCGACATTCGACAACAGGCGACAGACAACACGTTGTCAAGTTGTTTGGCAATAAAATTGTAAGCATTTATCTTGTACTTTTGCTTTTGTTGTTGTTGTTGTTGTTGTTGGCGTTTCTATTCCGTCGCGGCTTTTGTGTTTTTCTTATGCGTAGACCAAAAATGGGCTTTTCTTTTTTTTGTTTTTTTTCTGCTTTTCTGTTTTTCTGTTTTTTGCATTACAAAAGTATTGAGTTACCAAACGATTTGTCAACGTTTAGACTTCATGCCAAAGCGGGGCGTTAAGTTGCAGAAGGGGGGGAGTTGAGTTCGAAGCACAAGCATTTTGTTGGCTCGTAAAGTTTTTGTTGACACATACGTTGATGTTTCTTCTTGTTGTTTTCTGAGCACGCAAATCAACGGATGAGACCACCTGCAAAGCTCAACTAGACTTTTGTTGCTTAAAAGACTAATTTATATGCCGCTGATTGAAGAGATCTGAGAGTTCCTTTGAACACAATGCGATTTAGTTGGAGTTAAGACCTTAAATCAGATTTACTTTTCAAAAGAGTGAAAGCGTTTGGCAAACATTCTGTAGAAAAAAACTAAATGCAGTTCGATGAGAGAAAAAGTTGAAATTCAATTCTAATTAAATTGAAACTGTAGTTTAGTATTACATTCTTTTTCCCAGCTTTTGTGTAGTGAATTAGTTTCGAAAAAGGCCCAACTGTAATAAATACACTAGTTACTATTTCATTTTAATTTTGTAAAAGTTTTGCCTAGCATTTGTGCACTAAAATTAATGTTTATATAAAATTTTCCCAGTATTTGCGAACTCAAATAGTTTCGAAAGAAGGCCAACTTTTATAGAAATCCTGTAGCTCCTATTTAATTTTAATTTTGTAATGTTTTCCTATCGTTTGTGAACTGAAATTGATTGAAAATAGCGCTAACTGCTATTGAAATCCTAGTTACTGTTCCTTTTCGATTTTATATAAGTTTTTCCCAACATTTGACAACTGAAATGTATTCATGATAGCGCTAACTATTATCTAGAATTTCAGTTCCTGTTTAGTTCACCAATCAATTGGGGTATTTTATTGCATTTAACGTGAGATTGATCTAAGTGACTGTGAATCAACTTTTCACATGGCTTGTCTTTGAAAACGGCAGCTTTTTTTTATTCCCTACGAGAAAGAAGTATTACCAAGTGGAAGAAAATGCGTATAATATCAAAAGGTGCCGCAAAAGTCTTATCGCTGTATTTATGTGCCTGAGCGATTGTCTTTATCGGACACCGTGCACCACTTAAGGCGAAGCTTTAAACCGTCTGTCTATGTTTAATTTAATTATGCTAAAATGAATTCATTTCATTTCATTTGATTTTGATTTGGATTTCATTTTGGTTGCGTTTCGTTGCGTATTAAAAAACTGGCACAAGACAAGAAACGCACGCAAATCCACATAGTTATGGCTCTGAACGAATTGAACCTGGAAACTTGTTCCAATTTCGAACACACAAACACACTAAATTCGTTACACATTTTGGAGCCCATGACGAATTGCGACCCTTTAGTGCGTGTGTTAATGTTAACTTAAATTAATAGAGAAATTAGGCGGGGCGAGCAAAAGAAGCGAGAGAGAGCACAGTTAATTGGCCGCATTAGTTTTGGGCTTTAAGTGGTATAGTTTTTCGCCTTCTCTCAATACTGCAATTAGTCAATTAATGAAAAAGCCATAAATATGCGGCTAACATTTATCGATATGGCCAAAAGGTCTGAGACTGAAATGGCGACGGTCTCTCTCAATGGGCCATAAATTAATAGTCCATTATTTCTAAATTTTGTCCACTTCAAACTGTCGTCGCCCAGTCGCCAACTTGACCGTCTCGCATTCCGTCTACTGCAGCTTCGTTTGCATTTTAATCTCTATGGTTGGGAAGAGGTGAAGAAGGGGGAGGGGAACCGTATGGAACCACAAATTAGTCTAGTGCTCACTTTGTGTGTTGACTTGGCAGTGCGGCCAATAACTTACACGCTGTCACGTAATGGAAAACGAAAGCAAAAGGAGTTCGTTTTCAGCCTCCCCGAAATGAAAAATTATGTAAATCATTTCACTTTCAAATAATTGCTCAATTGGATCAGATGTCAGCTAGTTGGAGGAATGAAAGTTGAGTCAAGGAATAAATCTAAAACTGTGATTGGTTTGCTTATGTAGCTAATTAACGAAACTTAAATAAACTTACACTATCTATAAGTGTTGTTCTTTGAAATAATAACAATATTCATTTAAAATTTACTAGCTAAATTTATTAGCTATTTACAAATTGTTTTTTATTTTGAAATGTTTTCATTTTAACAATAATACTATTTTTTTAATATATATAAGTTATTTTTTATATTAAAATATGTTCTTATAATTTATGTTGCAAATTTTAGCCGCCAGGAATTGTATGTAGCGGGCAGAAGGAGTCATATCCGACCTTAAAAAGTATAATATTCTTAATCTGCAATAGACGGTATAGCCATGTCTGTATGTCCGTCCGTCTGAATGTACAACTACATCTCGATTGCAGGTTAAGTTTGTTTCAAATTTTACCATGCTCACTTCGCAAATTGATAAAAATCGAAAAATCGTAATTGTGAAGAGTCGCGATTTTTGGTAAATACAGTGATAACTTTAGTCATTATAATACCTAAAAATTTGGTTAGGATCAGATAAAAATTGTAGAAGTTATTAAAAAAATACTTTTGTTTGGGCAAAACGCCTACTTCTTAGGGGTTTTGGTTTCTTTGTCTGACAATCTGGTATATTTTACTAATTCGTGGTATATTTTGAATGTAGCACTATATCAATATACCAAATATAGCCTTTATTTTTTGCGGAATATAGATTTGCAATATAAATTCTAATTCTAATTCTAATTTTATTTTAAAAATTTTTCTTTGGAATATAATATTAATTTAATTTAAAAATTGTATTTGACTTCAAAATAATGCCTTTATGATTCCATAATATAAATTTCATATGTGATGGCAATTTTTAAAAATTATTTTATTTTCGAAAAATATATTTTAAGTAATAAAATAATATATGTTGGGAAAGGCAAAGGTATAAATGATTTTAAAATATTTTCTTCTAAGTGTTAATAAAATTCTTTAATATGCGTTGACAATTTATATATTTTCTTTGCTATTATAGTAATATTTGTAAGTTTCATTTAATTTTGCAAATAATTTTGTTATTATTGTTGGCAACTGTTGTTGAGTTACTGCCATAACAATGTTGCATTTTCTATGCCTATATTCCCACATATGTGAAAACGCAACATTGAGCCAGGCCCAACCCTGGAGTAAGTATGTGGCCAAGTGGTAGATGTGGATGTGGTGGCCACTCAAGCGGCGAGTCTTGTTTTCGTTGCGAGAGTCTCAAACGCTTTGGGCACTTTGCGAACTCATTTTCCGACTCAATCAAATCAAATAATTTATGTTTTGCAAAATGAACTGGCCAAGTGAGTGGAGGTCATGTAGTTGCTGCTGCCGTTGTTGTTGTTGCTGGTTGTTGCTGGTTGTTGTTGTTGTTGGTGTGTGCCAATGCCAATAGAGCTGGCAAGCAGTTGTCTGGGCCCAAAGCACAGTTAAATCTCTTGGACTGGCCATAAAATGTGTTGATTTTTCCATTTGCCAGACGATGGGGCCCTAAAGCGCTGCAATGAGTATAAATAAGCGAACACCAAAAGACTTTCGCAAGGAGCAAAGCAAGAGAGAGAGAAAAAAGAGCTGTTGCATTTCATTTTTGTTTTTTTCGTTTTTTATTATCAAATATTTACAAGACAATATGCCAAGGGTTATATGTACAATTAAAGTGAGTTTGAGGCCTTTTTAGACAAAGTCAAACTCGAATCCATCCTCCTGGTACTCGTAGTCGCTGCCATCGCAGGTCACCTGCACGTATTTGTTGTCACGATGCCAGTACTGGAACTCATTGGGATGCAGATGGCTCCACATCATATCGCTGAACACTTGCAACGGCTTCGGGTTGCGCTCATAGGCACGAATGTTCACCAGCTTCTGCAGCTTGTCGGTGTTGCTGTGATAGGCATTCAAAGCCAACTGTGTGAGCTGCGGGCACTCGGAAACTAATTCCATCATTTGATTTTCGCGCACAATCTCCCAGCCACTGAAGCTGAGCACCTGCATCTGATGGCAGGGAATGTGCTTGCGATCCAGGAAGAACACATCGTGATTCCAATTCTCGCAGACCAGGGCACGCAGCTTGGGCAGCTCCAGCAGCAGACTGTTTTGCCAGCGGGCAGGCAACTGGATGACCTCATTGTTCAGCGCAATCCTTGTGATGCATTCACTCTTCGCCACAATGATCTGCTGGAAGATGGTCTCCTGATCGGCATTCAGTTGGCGGGAGTCATCGAATCGCACGGCCAATTTGCGTAGCTTGGGCAGCTGGAGTACCTGTGAGACCATGTTCTCCACAGTGCTCAGATTGATCTTGAGTACCTCCAGGTTGGGCAGCTTGATGTCGTGTAGTCGCACATGGCTGTCAAAGGAATCGGTAATGTCCAGGACGCGTAAATTGGTCATGCTCAGGCAGATCTCCTGCATCCAGCGGCTGTCTAAAGGCACTGAATGGTACATCGACTTGAAGGCCAATTGTTCCAACTTCCTGAAGCCACGCATATGGGCACCAGAGAGATTCATGCAGCTGGTAAGACGCTTCAGATTCGGCAGCATGGCAGTCAGATCACGAATGTCCTCATCGCACATGGTGGTCGGATTGCCAGCGAGGACACAGCTCTCGACGCTGGGGAAGCGCATGATGCTGATGTCGCACAAATGTGTGATGTAATTGTAGAATTCGGCAAAGGCGCCGACGCCATCCTCATGCACATGCAGCTCGGTGAAGTAGGGCGACATCTGCTCCATGAAGAAGACATAGTCCTCGATGTCGAGGAGGCCCAAGAATGCGGTGTTTGGGCCAACAATGCAGTAATGCCAACGCTTTTGCCACATCTTCAGAATCTGAGGCAAGAACTGAGGATAGGCACGTGCCATTCTCACCTGATCGCTGAGATAATCGATGCGCTCAAAGATCTGCTCGAAGAAGATCTCGTGCAGGTTGTCAATATAGTTTGGTGGCAATGGATCGGGCAATTGCCTCTTCTGGGCATTCAAAGCGTGCTTGTAGAACTTGGTGTTTTGCAGCATGTTGATGATGAGTTTGATTGGTTTTCCTTTTTAGTTGAGTTTGAGAAAGTAACTTTGTTTTAGATTTCACTAGAACACTTTTCGTATTTCACAAATTTGTATGAACTTTTAACTTGATTTGGTTAGCGAACTGTTGCTCTGAGTTGAGATGTTGCTCGGTTGATGATTGTCGGTTGACTGTGATGACTTGGCTCAGAAGTTGCAGGTTATATATTGCAACAGGTAGTCTCAGGATACTGCCACAGGTACGAGATTAGCAAGAATATTTCGTCCTTTGGGCAAACTGACCCGAAAAAGGGATTACCTAACGTTTACCCGCTAATCCCTCTGTTGACAGCTGGCGTCGCGAAAATGTTTTTAACGCGAAAGTGTTGACACTGGAATCACAGGTAACCAAAGCGTTTACCTGTATCTACCTCGTCTATTGTTCCCTGCCACCACCCGCGCCTTAGAGCGGGAGAGATCTTGCTCCTGGATCGTGGTTGCAACATAAATTGCATTTACTACCAGTGTCTGCAATTTGTACACGTACGTTTTTGTGTGTGTGTTTGTGTTGTACGCTTATCTGTACAGTTATCGCCTTCTAGTTTGCATATTACACGACGGCAGACGTGTAAGTTTCAGCCTCGCCGGATGCGTTCGCAAACGTGGTCAAGATACTTTTTGGCTTGTTTGTTTGTCGCTTTCCTAGGAAACTGCAGATAGTAGCTAGTACAGCAACAACAACAGAAACGGAAGAAGCGTCTCTCTCTTTTAACTCTTTTGTGTGCTTTTGTTGCGCGATCTAATAATCAAAAGTTGTGTTCTACTGCTGCTGCTGCTTCTTTTTCCAAACAGCTTAGTGAACGATTAGAGCCAGCCAAATGACAATGTGTTTGAGATTGAGAAAGGCTGCTGAGCATCAGAATGAGAGAATGAGAATGAGAATGGCGATGCCTGCAGGTTCACACCAGCAACTGTCACACAATAGCCATTGATAAGCGAGTATTTTGGTGGAAGTAGATGTGTTCTGAATACCCTGGAAATTGTTGTGTTTGAAAGAAACTGAAAAGTTGAAATATTGAAATGATTTGTATAGAGGTAAGGTACTTATTCTTTGAATTCCACTCTCTACGATATCTTTGACCTATACTTCTTTCTTTTTTTACTTTTTTTTAAGGATTTGCAGTTGCCAAACTTAGTAGTAACGTTGGTCTTTAGCTTGAAATACTTCATAATAATTTAAAGAGCTCTTTAGAGTTTTACTATGGGTTTTTAGTATCCCTCTTGCTATTCTTTCACTTGGGATTTATTTGCAGCTTGTGCGATTTTTAAGGAGTTGCAGTTGCTAAACTTAATAGTAGTGTTGTTCTACTTTTTTCTAATAATAGAATAGATTTTAACTTAAAGTACTTCATAACAATTTAAAGATCTATTCTTTCTCTGCAATACTTCCTTAAGTATCCCACTTGCTATTCCTTCTTTGCGATTTATTTGCAGTTTGTACAATTTGTAAAAAATTTACAGTTGCCAAACTTAGTAGTAAAGTTTTCCTATTTTTTTTAAATGACGAAATGCATTTTAACTTAAAGTACTTCTTAAGATTTGAAATAGCTATTCTTTCACTGAGATTTCTTTGACTTGAATTTCTTTCATTTGAGTTATACTAAGAGCAACCTCCAGTATCCCTTTTCATATACTTTTTCAGCCATTATTTTGCGCTGCTTTTATTTCTTTCTCCCAACTAACAGTCACCTCAAGTCTTCCCTTTGCTGCTCATTTGCAGGGTATCTCTTAATTGAGTAGTTTATGCTTTGCTTGCAGCGGGTTAAATTTGAACCCCAACCTGCTGCTTGTCAATTGTCGCAGTGGTGTCTTTGTTGCAGCTAATGGCATTGTTGTCAACTTGTGTGTATCGCCTGTCAAAGCATAAAACTGAGACTAGACAATGCCAATGCTGCCTTCCTCTTCTTCCTCTTTTCCTCCCTCCCCCAGACAAAACTCTAAACCCAAGCGATTGTCTAATGTCCGAAGCTATGGTGTAAAATATTATTATTTGTTCGTTGTTCATAATTTTCAACAAATTTCATTGAGCATGGAGCTAAAAGTATTCTGGCTTTCAATGGAGCGCTGCTGGAAAGCTGTTTCACACGATGCAAATGCACTTGTCTTTCCGTCTAAACTCGTCTCAATCTGGCCACGATTCCGATACCATAATTTGAGTTGTGTATTTTTTCAGTATTTGTTTTTTTTTGGGTCTTGGGTTGATTTGGTTATTTGACTGTCTTATCTCAGATCAGTGTCGATCAAATGCGGCAGACGAATTGTGAAACATGACGTACGATATTACGATATGTACGGGTATTTTATTTTCTTCAGCGGGACGCAGGGGCAACTTGAGCTCTCTCTCGCTTGAGACTGTTTTAATAATTTTGACGTAATCACATCACAACAATCTGCCTTCGGAGACTTAGCTTTGTCTTGACTGTGAGTTTGTGTCTTGAGTCTTTCAAGTGGACAATATTTTTTTTTTCTCGTCTTTCTTTTAACGAATTGCCCGGCGAACGTTTGTGATTTGTTCATTTAAATGAATTACAATATTTTATCTTTAAACAGAGATCGTTGCCATGACATACAAATGAGCAAGCTTTCCAAGAGTTTGGAATTCAATTTTTGAATTTCAGCTCCAGACGAATTTGAGAACTTTCCAAGCAGCTGTCGATTTTTTTTTTTTTTTTGAGAAATCCCAATAAACATAAAAGGTAGCTTGGTATATTGGCTCTGGCCTTGTTTGATCCTGAGCAGCAGCAGCAGCAGCTGCTACTGCTCTGGCTTTATGACCACGTTGGCAGGTAAAGTGCGGCTCAAATGATTTCACACCTCCAGACATGATGAGCAAGCGAAGGAGAAGGAGTAGCTGGCGAAAGACAGCGAAATGAAGCGCACGTTTTTAATTCATTTGTTCTAAAACTTAATCAGCCCAAGTGCGAACTGTTGCAACTGCAACTGCAGCAGCAGTGGCAGCAGCAACTGCTCCTGTGGCAAGACAAGAAGTCGTGATTGCGCAACTCATAACTCACAAAAGAAGGCTCCAAGTTGAACTTGACTACTGTGGTTAGCCCCTCAGAGCGAAAGGTAAGCTGCCACAGGCCAAGATGCCACTTGGCAGCAATACACTGCGATTAACTAAAAGTGCAAATATATATATATAAAAATAAATAAGAATTAAGCAATAAAACTATAAGTTTAAGTTGTATTTTATAAGTGTATTTATTGCAACAAGTCAAGTAACAAAATGTATTTTAAATTTCAAAATTTCTAACTTAATTTCTCTTTGTGTATAAATGGGCGAATGGAGGCAACTTTTTGCTTACATTGTTTAATTAAAAACGTTGCCGTCGTTGCCGTTGTTGTTGGTGTTGTTGGTGTTGCTGTTGCCACGTACTGAAGACGCTGTCCATGACAACGAGATGAGTCTGCGGTTGAGAGACAGACATACGGCAAGTTGCAAACTGCCTCTCGAGCCTCTCGAGTGGCTCAAAAGGACGACACGTTTTGGCTTCTGTGCAAACGCTGTGTTTGTTCATTTTGCTGCTGCGCGGTAGCAGCCACAAGAGGCAACAAACAACGCTGCAACAGCCAGAGCAACAGCCAAAGCCAGAGCAATACACGAGCGCCCAGCACCACTTGCAGCACAATTACTGGATGAGGGGCACTAAGACTACGATTGCTGTTGCCACTACTGCTGCTTAATTTTAAAGGCTGCCAGCGATTATATTGCTCCAGAAATGTACGAAAAGTGCATTTGGTGTTGCCTTCTCAAAGTTGGGATATCTTGACTTTGGGTTGCAGTTTGTTGCAGCGTGGAAAAACGATTGAAACTAGTTTCTTACTTTAATGTTTGAGCAAATACTACTTATTATTAACTTTCATTAGTATTAATTATTATTATTTCTACAAAAAGGTTATTATTATAAGTATTTGAATGATTTTCATAAAGTGAATTTATAGTTTGTAAACACTTTAAAGAAACTTATAAAAAGAATATAAAAATTAAAAACGGTGAATTCTAAAAATATTCGTATTAAAGATTAAAGAACTTTTGTGTTTTTTTTTTTTTAATTCATCCTTATTTAATATAAGAAGATTCTTAAAATTTTTGTTACTATCTAAATTTAGATTTCAACTCTAAACTTTGAAAGAGCAGTGCGAAAGAAACAAAACTACATAGAGGTTATTTTTGCATATTGCTTTTTATTAGTTGATCGCTTGTAGATTGTTTTTGTAAAATGGAATATAGAGATAAGAAACAAGAAAAAACTCTCGTTAGATTTGTTCAGTTTTTCTGTTACTTCAATATTTGTACATAAGAGCATAACTTTTTAGCTGCTCACTGAAAAAGCAGCATCTGTCTATAAGAATCTTAAGGCCTAAGCAGTACTCTTGGCTTTATAATTCCTTACATATTTAAGTTATGTATTGCTAAAACTTTAGTGTATCTGGAATTGTGTGCTTCGTAGTTGCAATGCTGATCTACTCAGCGCGTGTATTTATAATTCGCGAATCATGTTGCATTGTTCGGGGCGGCTGCTGCTACTGCTTCTGCTGTTGGTGATGATGAGGAGCTTCACTTTTATGGCCAGTGGCAATGATGGGGCACATTTTAAGACGTCGCTCTCGACGCCTCGATCTGAAGCTGAAGCTGTGGTTGGGGCTGTGGTTGTATGGCTCGATCTCGGCTCCTGTATGGCTCGCCTTTAACAATGACAATTGTTAGCGCTGCGCCTGATTATTTTGACTTGATAACGAGCTAAACAATAAAAACAAACTGAGTTCTGAACAGAGAACTGAACTGAACTGAACTAAACTGAACTGAACAACTCTGCCGAGTCATGTTTATCAGGAGAAGACGAAGTGCCAGTCCCAGACCCAATGCCAGTTTTAGGACTCGTCTCATCTCGTCTCGTCTCACTCTATGTCCGCTTGTTTTGTAATCAATTTGAATGCCGTGAGTTTTGAATCTGAATCTGAATCTCAGTTCTGAGTTACAACACAGTCTCAGTCTCTGTTTGTTGCTTATTTGTTGTGATTTCTTAAGTTGTTGCAATTATGTTCAGTCTGTTTGTCAGTTCGTTTATTTATTTATTTTGTTGTTGTAGCTGATGTTTCAACACATTCACAAACAACAACAACTAAAAAAAGACACAAATTAACATTTGTGTCTTAAATTATATTTGTGTTTGCTACTTTAATGTTTTTCTTCAGTTTTTTTTTTGTACTTTTAAAGACTCGCTCTTAGCTTAGGTCATAAATTGGCCAAACAATAAGCAACTAACTATCGCTACAAGCCATTTGACCAAGAACTTCTTTCCGGCCCCTCCCTCCTGTCTTTTGATGCGTAACAAAATGTGGAACGACTACCAGACACAGCTACCAAAAAGACGGCTGCCGTTACACTTCCATCAGATCCAGACTCCATTGTGTGTCTTGGCCAAGGCGATTAGCATAAGAATGCAACCTGCGGCAGGCCCCCATCTGGTAGCCTCCGCTGCCGCCGTTTGCTGCACCCATAACGAATGTGCCACACTCGTAAACTTGCAACCGAATATAACCGAAAAAAAAAAATAAAGCACTTGTCTCACTCTATTTCTATTGTTTGTGGAACCATTTTAATAGATTTTATTGCAAATAGTTTTGGTAGCAGCTGAAAAGCGTTGATAGCTTCTGTGGATGCGTAAAAAACACTTTGAATCGGTCTCATTTTTAATAGTCTGATCTATTCTCTTTCGATCAATATTTCGCTTTGTTTTCCTAGTCTAATCTTTATGAGCTCCGAAAGTACTACTGAAATTATCTTGCTTTGTCCAAGTTTTGAAAAGTTTTAATACCATATCTGATCTGAAATACTATATAACGTTCTTCTTTTGTGTTGTGCTTGAGATACAAGTATAACTAGATGTTCGAGTAATTGGTAAGATCGATTCTCAGCTGCATTTCTTTGTACAATAACAATTGCTTTCACTTAGGTGATCGCTCTTCATCCATTATTGGGCTTGAATCTCTTGGCAATCTCTGGTCTCTAGGGACCGCACAGACCGTTGCACTCATCATTGTACACTTGACTTGAACTTTGAATCAATTCATAAATCAACAAATCATTAATTTTTCACTCCTACAATCCCTTCTTCGACTTCGACTTCGCTTCGACTGTCTGTTCATGCTCGACTTGTTCGCCGGCCGTGACCAGAGCAGAGACCAAACCAGAATCTTAGACCCATTGAACCTTTTGTCTTCTCGGCGCACAGTGGGAAATCTTAGCTCCCACAATTAATCAACTGACTTCTTGGTTCGTTGAGCAATGATATGGAACCAACACACCCAGTTAATTTGTTTATTGATCTATTGTGCAGCATTCTGTGGCCAATAGCCATAACCTAACATGCTAATTAAAATGGCAGTTCACATGGTAAATCACTCGCAACGCTTCACCTGCTGAACCCCACACAAGTGTTCCTCAATTCATTTCCATTTCCATGTTTCTCAACTGTTTCGATTTTGATGATGTTTTTATTGCATTTATGCAGTTTAAATATCCTGTCGGTGTTTATCATTGGCAATTCAAAGGAAGTTTAGCGGCATGCTAAGTAAGATCTCTTATCGTTACCGCTTCATAAATATCTGTGCAGAGCTGTGAGAGATAGCGCTCACACTATTTATTATACAAATACATATTGTAGCTGCTGTTGCTGCGGCTGCCGCTTATCGTTGCATATGATCAGGCCGCAGATTCCGATCCTCAGACAGACGCTGGTTGGTTGCTTGCAAGTCGATCGAGTTCGATCGTCGATCGTTTCGATCTGCGATTGATTGATAATAGCACGAAATGCTGTTGTAAACGGGTTAACTGAAAAAAGTAAACAGAAAACTCATTAACGCAATAATTAAGACGACAACAAGGTTTTTAAGATAAACAGCAAAAAACCAGCGACATGCCAACCAGAGCCAGCACTGAGGGGTTAGAGGTTTTGTCACTGCACTACGAGAAAAACTATATTCAATTTATAATTATTAATTTATTAGTATTTAATTTGTAATATCTAATTACGATTATCAACATTTTCAGTTTCATTTAGTTTAAATTTAAAATCAGATAATCTTCACCTTGATTATCTTAAATTGTGTGTTTTCGCCTCAAATATTTTTTCGAGTGTTTAATCTTGGGATTTCTCCAGACTCTGTGACGCTGACGGGCTGCTTAGGCATTTGTCCTGTGCGCCACGAGACACTGGAGTGTCTCTTTTGTGGTGTACCTGCTCTCAGCTCCAGATGTGATAATGATAAAGGGCTGCTACATCAATCGCTGACAGTTGGGCTACCACACTTTTCATTTGCCTGACTGCCCCTTCCTGCCAGCCAGGCAGTCAGCTTGTTGTTTGTTGATCCCTCTGCGCTCTCTCTCTCTGTGTCTCTCTCTCTTTCTACCTTCGGCTGTCACTGTCCTAAGCCGGGACTGAACTGATCTTGAATCCTCTGCGCGATGCGTAAGTACCACTTCACGCTCTGCGATGCCTGACTGTGATAAGATATACAGGTTTCGCATCGCCAGCGCGAGATATTTATTGTGAAATTGATTTTTTATTACACTGTCACATTTGGCTTCGGTACCGAGTAAGGCGATCGCACACACACACACACACACATACACACATTCCAGCAGCCTGCTTCTTCCCTGTTGCCAAGATCGCTTGCCGCCTCATCTTTAGTTTCAAGTGAGTGTGTCTGGATCTGTAGACCGCATTCAAGACCAGCAGCAAGCGGGCAATTTTACGCTTCATTTAGCGTGACGTTTAATTGGAAGTTGCTACGTTCCATTTGCCAGGTGATCGGAGTAGGTGATCAAGCATCTCACAGGTTGCCTTTTCGCAGATAGAATTGATCGATTGTTTCGGCTGTTTAATTGATTTTTGTTTTGACTCGCTTATGGATATGGAAATATGAATGCATGACTGTCGAAAATGTGGCAAAGAATATGCTTGATCATGGCAATTAAAATAACATGATCATTGATCAACAGTCGAGAAACAGAATGAGAAAAAGCTGAGCTGAGAGCAGAGAGAGAATTTCAACGTTTGTTTTGCCCTCTTGCGCTACACTTAGGGAGCAACAAGCTTGGCACCTCTTGGCGTTATTTAATTATGGCGCTGATAACATTCCGCGTAGATGGTGGCAATTATTCATCGAGAGGATCGCTTGGGCAGATCGGTAGCAATCCCAGCAATCCACCAGCTAGACGCAATAAATAAACCAACATGATAAATGGCGCGCCCCGTTTTTAAATGTATTTTAAATGCAATTCGAATGTGGCAATGGGTAGCATCGATGCAACCAATGCCAAAGCCGACGGGCAGCGGCGCCTGTTGCCGCTCATTACGAGGATAATTTATGATGTCCAAGTGTGAAGGACGCCGCCGGACGACTCGGCAGCTAAACCTGCCAGCAAATAAAAGAAACAAATAACGCAACAACAACAACAACAACAAAATACAAAGTGGCAAATCAAAGTGAAAATTGAAAGATCTGATTCCAATGTACATAGAAAAATCTTTATTTCAGAATGTGGGCAAAAGTTGACAGAGAGAACAGAACTGAAATCTATCAAAATTAGCAATTCATTTCGCTCTAGTCGATTTGAGGCATTTTCCCGTCGGCAGAACTTTATCCGAAGGGGACTTAAACGTGGCAAATATGTGTGTGACATCTTTAGCATGCGTCACATATCATTTAAACAACTTAATTAGATTGCGAATAAGTCACCAAGCCACACCGAAGTTGTGGCATTTGTCTCTCACTAGGGTTGCAGCTTGCTGACATCCACTTGGCGCCAGCGTTGACAAACGCCTGGGTGGTAGCATGCCACAAAATGCGGGGCGACAGAGACACCCAGCAAGCGAGAGAGCGACTCCCTTAAGTTATCATCTGATCACCCTCAACTGCAGTTTGTTTATAGCCCTGGCACTTATAATATCATTAAAATGATATCAATGATATCCACATCGGGAGAGGGGAAAATGCTTGAAATACTTTTCATACGACTTCAACCAGCTTAAACCGGGATATTATCGTTATTATAAATATTATTTATGTCACATCTTTTAATTTAGTAATATACTGTCTGCATTGTTTCGCCGTCAGATGGCGCCAGTGGAGATCATCCAAATTGGATTGCTGCTGTTTCTTAAACAGCTTTTTAAATGAGCTCGAAATCAGTGCAATCTTTTCAACAAAAATATTGTTAAACCGTTTTTTAACTCATGCTGTTTTCCAACTTAACATATGTTAAGAGGTTTGGTGCATTTATTTAAACATTTATCGCTTTATAAAATATGCATTATTAGACAAACATTATAAAGAAATTTCGTGTCTTGCATGTTTGTTTTCTTGTCACCTGCTGTTTATGTACCAAAATCAGCATCTAATTGTGAACTGCCCAGATTCCGCCTATTTCTTTGGTTTTTTGTTGGTTTGCTATCCAGTTCTCTTTTTCGTGATGATGCTGCATACATAAATTAACAGACGCTTTGCTCCAAATAAACTGACATAATTGCCGTTGAATTTATGGCGGTTTTTGGGCCCCAGGGACGTTTGTTTTTTTTTTTTTTTGTTTTTTTCATCGGACATGTTAAGACAAAGGCAAAGTGTCAAAGCAAGTCATTAGGGCTACAAGTGGAAATGAAGCTCGGAGAGAAATGCAATTAATTAAGCATTTCTCTGCCTCTGTGCATTGTTTCGTTTTTGAATACCCTGTATATATGATAAAAAGAAGTTGCTTATAAGTATAGGAAATCCGTTATAGAATAGTCTGATGAAGGAAGTAACAATAACAACAAATAACAAGTGAATCAACATTTTGTTGAGACATTTATTTAAAATTTCACACACTTATTTATAGAATAAACCAGTGACAGAAAAACAGAACGTTATTATTTTTAAAATATACTAAAACAATACACCAAATAACACTAAAAATAAGGCAAAGGATATATTTGGTATATTAATCTGACATTGCATTCAAAAAATATACTAAATTACTATAATACAAAAATGCTTAAATATACCTGATTAAATATTTGGTAAAGTACTTTATTCAAAATATACCATAGACTAAAAAATATACCAAATTTTCATATTGTTAGCTTCAAAATAACGCTTGGTTTTCGATTTTTATCGATTTTCGGGGATGGAAGTAAGCATGCAAAAAATAAATTAATCTGATTTGCTGTTGAAAAATGAATATCTCTATCTTTCATAGTTTCTGAGATGTATTTTTCCTCACCTTAGGGTATTTTCAAGCCCAATCTCCATCAGCTATCTACAGCTTGTTATATTTTCTTGAAATTTTTCA
The DNA here is from genome assembly GCA_035046325.1 of Drosophila niveifrons. Classification (NCBI taxonomy): domain Eukaryota; kingdom Metazoa; phylum Arthropoda; class Insecta; order Diptera; family Drosophilidae; genus Drosophila; species Drosophila niveifrons. The sequence goes on along the minus strand of JAWNOC010000046.1, from coordinate 8,393,624 downwards.
CTTTGTCGCCACATTTTCGGTTCGAGATGCCGACGCTATGATAACGCAAACTGCGATAAAATCTGATCAAAATATAAATTTTTTCTTAATTTCTCGTTTAGGTTTTTGTGTTTTTTTTTTATTATGTATCGGTCGGTTTTTCTGGTCTCCAAATCAAAAACAACAGAGAGAAAAAAAAAAAAAACGGAAAATCGAAAAGAAAAACATAATAAATTGCTCTGCTATGGTATATTAGAAAACAACACTAAAAAAAGTGCATTGTGGCAGTTTGGGGCAATTTTCTCTGTCTCTTGCTGGGGCTAATTTGCCAATTTAGAGGCACGCCAAGTGGAGATTGATCATAAAAATTGATTTTTTGCTTAAGAGAGTCGTGACGCCAATTGAATTCAATTTGCCATGATGAAGAAGAAGAAGATGAAGGTGTTGCTAGAGAACGCCTAAGCTAAAGCTAAAGCTAAAGCGAACAAAACGTAAAAGCGAAAAGCAAAGGTGATTTGCTTGTCATATAAATATGTTTGATTTTCAGTTTTGGGTGCTTGAGATTTATGAGTGCCAGGCATGGCTGTGGCGCAAGGGCCATAGATCAAACACTGGCTCTGGAATGTCTCCATAAATGGTCGCTTTAAGTCGCGATAATGAGCTTGGAAATGCATAAAATGACGGGCAAAACTTTATGACACTGCGCTGCATAGCTAAAGAGCGTTTGTTTTTTCTAGGTTTTGTTCTGGCACGCCCCATAGGGGGGAATGTCGAATATGTAGTAGAGACCTTGGGTGCCTATTTGCCCAGACACTCTTCTCTTCTCTATTTTTTGGGTAGAAAAGCACGCCCATAAAATAATTAAAAGTTGAACAAAAAGCCTAGACAATAGGCCAGACTGGATAGTTTAGTTTCTTGAGCTGTTGTTGTGATCATTAAGCTGATGTTTCAGTCATCTCAGTTTGTGTCTATGTCTGTTTGTGTTTCTATTTCGATTTGTGTTTGTGTCTTTTGTTTTTATTTTGAAGCTGTACCCGCATTGTAGACACGACGTTAACAAGCGTGTTATAGTTTTCTAATGAAGTCATTTCGGTTATTTTCTAATTAGGAGCTGTCGCACGGTTTTGCTGTGGTTTTTCGATTTTAGTTTGTTTTGGGGGTTTTGCCTTTTGGGGTTCTCTCGCAAGCGATCGATCGATCGCTTTCTAATTAATGAACGAACATGTCATCAGTTTTGTGGTACATGAATGTTGCCTTGAGGGGCATTTATATGCATTTATTGCCTTGCTCTGTGTTAGATTTTGAATTTATATGGTCTTTTAACAAGACTCACGGCCCCAAAGACTGTTGCATAAACTGCACTTTTATGCCAGTTAATAACTTTATTAGACTCAAAAAAACCAAGAAAAACTAAAAACAACACAACGACAATGAAAAGCTGGAAAAAATGCTCGGTTTGCTTTTATGTTCGTGGATGTTTGTTGAACGAGTTTTTATGGCCGCAAATGGAATTTATTACTAGAAATGAGTTTGAACTATATTTTACAGTAGTTTACCAGCTTTATGGCCATGTACCGTAACGCCATCACCAACCTAACTTGATCTTGGATCAACAGATGATCCTAGGCCCTGCCAATGCCCAATATACTCCAACTCCATCTTCTCTTCCTCCCTCTCTGCGCATAACTCCAACTGTGGAGAAAAACTGTGTGCTGTGCTGCTGGGAAGAAGAGTGAAGGCTAATAAAATTCGTAACTGACATTTTTCGTTTACGAAAATGTCACAAATTCACAGCGGGACTGTTGCCAATACAAGTGATTTAAATTCAATAAATCATTGAAATGCCCCGGACCAGCATCACACAGCATCTCAATGAGATGAGCTGAGCCTCAGTTGAGCAGCAGCAGCAGCCACAACCATATTCATACTCCAATACCGATCCATCCGGTATCGAATGCAAAACCAAAAAGCAAAAACTAAAAACCAAACCAAACAACGTTTAACGTTGTTTTTTTCTCTCAGGTAAAAGTTGTCTGGGGCTCTGGCCATATTGCGATTTAATTACAATTGCGACTCGGGCTCCTCTTCTCTGGGCCCGGCCATCATCTCATTTAAATTGGCTATTAGCCCCGACTATTGGCAATCGGGGAGACCGAGTGCCGAGCTAGACCACAAATGTTGAGCTGTTGTTGCTTTATCCAAATTTAAACGCGTTTCTCGTTTCTCTCATTTTTATTTGTGGTGATTTGTGGGTGCTCTGGAAATGCGGGTTTGATTTGAATACCTCCTTAGAATGTTATTTTTATTATTGGAGCAACTTCTTAAGCTGTCTTAGCTATAAACTAAAAGAAATTGAAATATATTTGAGATGCCGTGACATTTAAGAAAGAAATTAAGAGTAGGATTTATAACTTTAATTTGATTATGCTATTAAACGAAATTTCTAAACTAAAACATACTTTTTGCTCTTCAAGGAAAGTTGAGAATCAGGAATAAATTTATTTCAATTTAAAGGTCAAGTGGCTGTTAACTTGTCATAAAGCTGCACTTGATAAATCAATGATTTCGTGGACTCTCTGACTACCTTTTTTTTTGTTGTGTTAAAGCAATGTAATTCAATTTGCATCCTTTGCAATGCGTTGCTCTTTCGTTCCGGTGCAGCGACTGATGTTGTCAATTCTTTGACCTTCCTGTCGCACAACTGAACTCTTTGCTCTTAATGAGAAAGTTGCTAGTGTGTGTCTCTGTGTGTGTTGCCACGCCGAATCGCAACACTTTTGACTTTGACTTTGACTCTTAACATATTTATGGGTTTTTATGTACGCCGTTACCGCGTGCCAAGTTTAAACACACGTTGCAATGTCGTCTCTTGCCAGTGGATGCCGCTGATGTGTGTGTGTGTGTGTGTCTGTGTGTGTGGATCCGGGGCAGCCTTGTGGCAGAGAGTCAACCAAGCTGTGTGGCAGCCTTTTTGGCATTCATAAATTTGTAACTTCACTTGGCGTGACAATTGCAACACATTCGTGTGTACATTAGTCCGGCCCTCGATCGGCCCTCGTCGTCATCGTGTCGTCTGGACTGGGTTGGGTTGGTTTGGTTCTTGGGGATATGTGGAGAAAATAGACGTTTCATTGTCGCCTCAACTCTCGATCTGTGCCTCTTCCTCTTGGCCATCGAAGAGCAGCGCCTGCGCCGCTTTTATTTATCGGTGCCGGTGCGCAGCGTGTCCAAATGAATGGTCAGGAGAAGTCGTCGAAGGAGCGGAGCGGAGTACCACAATGGGGATGGTGATGGGGATGGCGATGCAGAAGGGAGATGGGGAGATGGAGATGAGAAGCAGGAGGCAGCAGCCAGAGATGGCAGCGCGCGCGTGTGGCGTCGCCGGTTTTGGCCTGTCCATTATAATGTTGTTGCTCTCATTGTTGTTGGCTCTCGATAAGCCGGCAATCTGGCATGGTGTCTCATGCCTTGTGGACCCTTTCATGTTCACAAGATGTAGCTTTTGCTAGTTTTACAAGATGTTTCCTGTCGTCGCAGCCGCATCGAATTGTTGTCAATAAGCGCGAACAGACAAAAGGGACAGACACACACACACACATACAGACGGACAGACAAAAGTCTGATCTCTGGGCGACTGAGGCTCTGAGGGCATTTCAACAACAACGACATTCTTAATCATTGATTTAGACATTCGGAAATTGATTAGATGCATCTACGTTTGCTAGGCTACACTTGAAAAAATCTTATTACAAATGTTAGTGCAGGAAATAGTTCAGCTTGTAATTAAAGTATAGTTTATTAGACTAAAAGAAGGCGTTGAAGATATAATCGGGGAAGTCTTTCATATAGACTATTATTGGAATATTATAATTTTTATATCCGTTACATATTTCTCAAAACTTGATTGCGATGAGACAAACAATTTTAGAAGTTATTTGAGAAATACTTTTGTAGGGGAAATAAACACCTTCTTACTATAAGTCTTAGTATCTTTGGCTGATATTCTGGTATATTGTGCACTCCATGGTATATTTTGAATGTGGTACTATATCAATATGCCTTTGGTATATTTAGTATTTAAGTATATCAATACACAACATACTACATTTGGTATATTTTAATAATACCTGCTTTTATTAATAATGGGTAATGGGTATCTCACTGTCGAGCACACTCAACTGTAGCTTCCTTACTTGTTTTGCTTCTTGGATCAATATCTTAGAATTGAATTAAGTTCAGTAACTGTAATTCTTATGATAGTATTTTTCCAAAATGCAATTCTGTGGTGTCTTATAAACTTTTCGTAATTTGGAAATCATCTTTCCTGAAAACCATTCGACCAATGACTTATTATAACATTTGGTTTGTTTTTTTTTTGCTAGTGCAAGTAGAAAATAATATTTATAGAGCACCTCGTGATAAATAACAATTTGCATATTCGAACGTTGCATTTTGATGAGCGTTGAGGACACTTTTATGGTTGTCTCTCTGTCGCTGATTGCGCGTTCCATAAATTCCACAGCAATAGTGGCCAATGTGGCCAAGGCACTTGGCTGGCGAATTTATGCGCTGGTAATTGGTTGATCTCTCTCTCTCTCTCTCTCTCTCACTATAGTTGAATGTGTGGAGATGGGGGCCACCGTTTCATTTGGCGGTTTTAATACATATACATATTGGATATACACAGGCGCGACGACCTCACTACGTTATCAATAAATTCAAATTGACACTTCACACTCGATATGTCACACGATATTCCTTCGACTTCGACACGACAAACCAAACACGTATTCCTCCCAAAAACAAAAAACAACAAAAAACATAAAATAAAATAAAAATAAAACTATATACTGAAGCGAACCCAACCCAACTCAACGACAGCGACAGATATCAGCAGTAAGAACTGGAACTGGAACTCTTTTTTTTTTCAGACAGACCAACAGATACCCAAGAGTTGAATGTGTATAAGTGTGAGTGTGTGTTGTCTGTGCTGCAGGTTGCAGGTTGCTGGCTGTGGCCAAAAGGCCCCTAAAATATGATTGCGATTGAACACTGCAGGTTCATGTAATCTCTTAGCCAGAACAAACTTATTAAATGAGTGCCACAGCAAACTGGCCCCCGATAACTGGCCGCCGTCCAAACACAAAAGATAAACGCATATGATCATGTAAGAAATGCATTAAGGCGAAGTCCGCAGAAGTAACTCTCCTCCTCAACCACAGCCTCATCCACGTCGTTGCCCAGCGTCATTAAAATCGCACACACAGAGGAGCGCCGATGCCAAATCGATGCCATCTTCATCTCTCCAACCTCATCCCATTCCCGTTGGGGTGGACCTGGCAGCCAGAGAATGTGATTTTCATTGCCCTACAATGGGGTGACGTGCCAAAGAGTGCCACAGCGACAATCAATGCGATTGCTTTGTCAGTCAACACAAAAATGTTGATGTGTTTGCAATGACAGTTAGAATGCTCTACGTTTGTAGGTGAAGTGTACAAAATGTTCTAAACGAAAGTGCTTTGGTACCTTGTTTACATTTTATTTAATATCAAAACAAATCAAATCGAAAATTTTGATAAACTGGAAATGTATTTTGAGTTCTACTTTAACACATTCCTTAAAGCCTTTTAAACTCTAAAGAATCCATTTGGATTGCAGCTAATTTCTTTGGTCGTGAAGACCGAACTTTTTTGTTGTTGTTGTTTGTGGAGAACCTCGCCTTGCAATTGCAATTGCAAAAGTCTCATGATAAAGTTCACATTAAGAGTCTCGTTTTACAAAATGTAAACATGTTAAGGGTTAATAAACATAAATAATCTACGCTTATTAACGGCCCCAAAGGAGCAGGAGACGGCACTTTGTGAATTGAGCTGCAGCACGATGAAGATGATCTTCCAGCTCAAAAGGCGTCGGGAGAGTCCCGTGTGTGTTGTGTGCTGTTATCAGTGAGCGTGCATTTTGCAAAGGTGTTTTCGCCTGTTTTGATTGGGCCCCGACAAACATTTTCGCCATAAGAGAAACACGATTCGCTTCGCTGCTTCGCTGCTGTCATGTGGTAGCCCAAGTGGAGACGGCGACGACGGCGCTTCCATCAACCAAGTTCCATCATCATCATCATCAGCATGAAATATGTGCTAACTACTGATAGCGCTGTCAATGCAACTTAATTAGCCAAAGTCCCTGAGAGAGTGAGAGAGAGTAAGAGGCACACTTATCGCCCTTAATTAAGTTGCGGCCAATTTGTCAGACAATTAAAGGCATTTTTTTTTTTGTTTGGTGTTGTGTAGTGTGCTGATTTTTGCGGCAGGTCGCGGCACAAAGTCCACTCACAAAAAATATAAAAGAGTGAAAAAAAAGAAAACTGATTAAGAGTAAAATAACTGGCGCCTAGACGGTGTAACATAAGCCGCAATTCCAACGAGAAGCCGCCAAGAACCGGCTACTGCCAACAACATACAAAGCTGGCTAACTGGCCAAGCTACTGGCTAAGCCAAGTCAAAGCATTTAAACATCACCTTAGGCCTCATTAAAAACAAAATATTATGTAAATTTCATTAAATTACACACAAATCAATGTTGAAAGCGGCTTTGTGGTGAACCGGGCTGTAAAGAGGGGAGGGATCGAGGAGGGAGATGTAGTTGTAGCTAAAGCTGGAGCTGCACCTGAAGCCGAAGCCGAAGCTGGAGCCAAAGCCGTCGCCTTGTTGAGCCAATGAGTATTCAAATGGACACTTGTCAAGCCATGCAAGCGGCTACTAAATCATATTAAGACTAGACAAGGATTTTTTTTCGTTTTCGTTTTTTTTTTTTTGCAGACTAAAATTGGTGTAACATGTAGCAAAGTAGTTGTGGCTGAGGGTGGTAAGGGGAATGTTGCAGTGGGGAGTCACAAGTGAAAACTGCGCTACGCATGATGTTCACTTGACACGCAACTTGGCGACGACGGTCCAAAGCAGGTCCCCAACAACAGCAGCATCCAGAAAACGACAATCCAACCACATCTACAACATCCTCAGCTTTTGAGCGAGAGATCTGTTTAATTTTTATTTAATTAAGTTGCGATTTCTGTGACAAGCCAGGCGACGGCTAAATGTAAACATCTACACAAAAAAAATCTCTTGGCATTTTAGCCAACTCTTTTCAGCCACTGACAGCTGCTTGATGTGCTTGGTTGCTGCTTGGTTGTATTTAAAAAACCACAACAACGTGGAAACTATGGAAACCTCGAAGCGAAATAAAATCCGCAAAATATTTGCTTGTTTTATGGCAATTTTAATTTAAATTGTCGCTAAAACATGTACAACATTTTCAACGGTTTTCAATAAAGATTAAGCTTGATTTTGGCGCTCAAGTTGCTCTACAACGTATACCCTGTAAATTAATTTGAAAATGTTTGGGGCAGTTTAAGCATTGCAGAGTATAACGTAGTTGAGTATTTGATCAATTTAGTTTAGAAGTAAGAACTATTAAGTGTGACAAAACATATTTTATTTGCCTGTGACTTGACTTTAATTTTCTTGTTGGTCTACTTTGAGATGATGTATTCTAATTGGATATGTTATTATGTAGGTTTTTTTTTTAATTCGTGCATTTGTTTATACTAAAAAGTATAGATCATAGTATTAATTATGTTAAATATTGAAAAGCTGCTAAATTTATTGGATTATTTCCCGAGTATGTTTCCTAATTGAAATTATTTAGGTATTTTTATTCATTTAACATTTTTTTTCTATTAAGATCATTTCAATAATTTTAAATATGTATATCATTATGAAGATCTTTTTACTATGGAGTATAGAGGACTTTAGAAAATAAAGATTAGCATTCTATTAGTTTCGGAAACTTTTCTAACTTGAATTTTACATATATCTTTCTAAAGATCTTTTGACTTTATATACTTATCTATAGAATAGAGCAGAGATTACCATTACTACATTCTTAAATTTCCTTTTGTTGATCTACTTTAAGAATTCATTTACCAATTGAACTATTCTATATTATCCAATGCACATCTATTTATTTAAATTAAAAGTTAGGCAAATATTCATTAAAGTTTCCCAGTATAAATTAGTAGAAGATTTTGAATTTTTTAAAGTAGTGATTAATATTTATTAATTTCCGAGTAACCTGTAACTAGAATTTCCATAAATTTTTATTTTTTAATCACTGAATTAAATTTCCTATATTATCGTATGCAACTCTTTTCATTTATTACACTTCTCTGTGCAATTGGGTTAATATTTTATGCTCTATGCATTTCCTGGTCTGTCTGTTATGCAATATGTTAAGTATGATCATCTTCCGTCAGTGGACAGCAGAGTGATCTGTGTGGCATGCAATGCAATGAAGCTCTCTAATCCAGACTCTTGTGTGTGATTGCTTTGTCATTGCTATTGGCTTTGGCATAGATCTGATATGAGCCAAAACATGTGTAGGCCTGTCGATATAGCTGCCAACGTAGTTGCTGTTGCTGTTGTTGTTGTTGTGTTTAGTGCTGTGGCGGTGGCGGTGGTGCAGTGGCCATAAAGCCAGCGCCATTTGAGATTAAGTAACTGAGCGCAACATGTTTGTTCCGAGTCCCGTCGATCGTTGGCCAATAAACGAGGCGCTTATCTTAACAAAAAATCTCTAAATTGATCTCGCAAAACCTTTTAGCATATTTTGCGAGATTTGGCAGGCGATCAAGCGGTGTGTGTGTGTGTGTGTGTGTGTGAGTCGGAGGCCAGTTTTTCCGGGCCTACAAAAAACCGAGAGTTGTTGTATTTGGTGATACCCTTGGATAAAACAGTTTCCAAATTTGCATAGCTGAAATGTAATGTTTAAGTTGATTTATTTTTAGAACTTATTAGTAGAACTTATTACTACTAAATGCTATGCAAATTGTTGATAATTTATTCAAAATTCGGTATGAATTCGGATCTTAGATATCGATCAATTCGATCATTTTATTTCTTTAGAGTATAACTTCTTAATTCTACGGATATTTTTGTTAATATGTACATTTAAACTTCTGTATTAATTTGGCACTTAAACTTCTTATAAAATCTAATCTATTTCGTTAGAGTATTTCTCCATTTCCTTACCCCATAATAACTGCAAAATTTGTGCTGTTTTACTTGGCTAATTTTGTTGTTTATTTTTATATAAATATACATTTAAAATGTCTTGATTTTTTATTTGTTGCCTTGCCTTGGCTTGGCTTGGCAACATAGTCTCCGGAGTCGGAGGAAACTACTTACTAGTCTAGTTGACTGAAGTAACTGAAGTCTGGCGCGAACTGCGCCCCATTAAAAACTGCCAGGCCATAGTCATAAACTTCTAAGCTATCAAATTACAGAACGATTTGTTAGATGCCGACCGATGCAAAAAGCCAACGCGCACTCGCTCTCTCGCTGACTGGGCGCACTAATGGATTGCCATGGCTCGAACCGGGTCTTCAGTATTTCAGTCTTCACTGGGTCCTGGTCTGTTGGTCTGGACTTTAACTTGGTTTCGCTGAACTCTAATAGCTCATAGAGCGAAGAATGAGAAGCTGGCAGAGATGTGAAGAGAAGTCGCAGCATGTCGGCAATGCTGCGATATCTTTGTTATAAATCTGTGCGCCAAGTTCAACATGGGTTTAGGCCGCATGCTGTGTTTGTTGTAGCTGTTGTTGTTGTTGCTGTTGCTGCAATGTTTCCTGCAACTCGTAAAAACGCTCGTTTGTTGCCTTTTGGCACGCGCAGAGTGCGCAGCCTGCAGCCAGCAGAAAAAGGTTAAGTTGGCCAAGTTAACCCTCTGCCGCTTTACGCGAAAGTCGAAAGTTTTTCCTAGCCATCATAAACGAATTGATGGGCTCAATTTTACAACTTTATAACATTTTCGGTTGCTTTCGGTGCTGCTTTTTATCATAAATGTCTCATGGGAGCTGCCAATTGGCTGTCAACTTGGCCAACAGCAAATTGCATCATTTGCATGTGGCACACGAACCGAGCTCTCAAAGTAAGCCATTAACAGTGACTTTACAGCTGCCGCTGCCACGTTTTTTTTTTGTTTTAATTGTTGCAACTGCGTCTCAAAAGTCTCCTAAGTCTCCAGCTTCAAAGCCAATGCAAAATCAATTGCTTTTCCGCCCGCTGTGCGACCCGCCTCGTAAATAAATAGACGCAGTTTCGTTGCAGTTTCGGCTTTATGACTAGGACAAAGGCGTCCGTTTGCAGCTTTGACTTTTATAGCCAATTGCTTCCAAGTTTTCCCCCCTCTTCCCTGCCTCTTCTAGCACTTCCTTAAAGTTAGATCTATAGCACAACAGATCAGTCAATCAGGGCGTTGATGAGTATTACGCAAAGTAGGGGAAATTTCAAGAGCGCTCTCTCACATTTTCTTCATCTCTCTCTTCAGTGCTGCAACGTTGCATTTCGAATTTCGAAAATAAAACTGCAGGGGAGAGTTTGAACAATGAAATAGAGAGCGGCAACTGAGAGCGAGAGAGAGAGAGTTTTGTGGTGAGTTTTGTGTGGTGAAGAGCCGATTGGTAGATCATTTGTTGAATTATGGTTGGAGTCTGTATGCGAATGCAATTGGTTTCTGATTTGCCAGTAAAACAATGTCTTATTTGGCTTGCTGTTGACTTATTCTGCGAATGGGAGAGAATGTACAAACTCTAATTAGACAGAGAGTAGACATAAGAAAGATATTAAAAAGTAGCGAACTTTTAACTTCAAAAGTGTGATAATAAATCAATGATTTTGAAATATGTGAGAGATTTTTAAGAGCATAATAAAGTCAAGTTTCTGTAATTTAACAGATTTATAACAATATTTTATTTTCTTTACAATTATAAAATATATTTGACAGATTTTTAACAGCATAATAAAATCATGTTTAAGTAATAAAACATATTTATAGAAATATTGTATTTTCTTCACTTTCATTAGAAATATATGACAGATCTTTAGGAATATAATAAAATCAAATCTAGAAATATAATAGAGTATAATTTTATTTTTATTTATTTATTTTATTCATTTCCTATTAACAGTTGAGCTATGATATAGTATTTTTTTATATGATTGTAAATTGTAGCTTTATCTATTCTTCTGCGTTTGAAGTTTTCTCACATAAAAATAAAGTCAATAGTAAATGTATTTCTTTTTAGCAGCTGAACTAGCGCCGGCGCCGTTGTCAATTGTCCAACTCGACGCACAAATGAAATATGAACTCATGTAATCAACTCTAATCAGAGCGAGAGTTTGAGGTAGCCACAGCAAGAGAGTAGCAATCATATTTTCGCGCCATTAAATTAGCCAAAGAATGCGGAAAGTCGCAAGTTAGCGCAGCCAGCTGCCGCTCATCATACATAGCATAACATAAGTAACAACTAGTTTCGAATCGAAATTCAAAATGCGAACTGCAGCTGAGTCGCTGCAGTCGCTGCGACTGCCCTCAGCTACTTAAAGACAATCAGCACGAAGTCGCTTTTGCTGTCCCTAGCCCCAATGCAGCAGTAATATCTCTTATCCCGGGCATTAGAATTTGTCTCTGCGTCGACTGCCGGCGGCTCTAACAAGCGTTGCATGCAGCAACAGCAGCAGCAAACGGCGCACGCGCCACATTCGCTTTCCGAAGTGATCAGCAGGCGGCAGTGGCGGTGGAAGATGAAGAAGAAGAAGCAGATGCCCCAGATGCAGGCAAAGCGCAACTGTGTTTGTTGCATTTGCCTCGCTCTCAGTTCTTCTTTTCTGTGTCTGTGTTTGTTATGTGCGCTTTGTCGCCGGCGGTTAAATTATGCTCAAAGTGTTAATCAGGAAATCGTTGTTGTTGTTGTTCTTGTTGTTGCATGCAACAGATCCCGTCGTCTGAGCAGGGAACTCAGTGTACCCTGGACCCTTATAATGTGTGCCGTCTGCGCATACCCTGCAAAGGGAGTGAGGGAGAAAGTGAGATAGTATGGAAGATCATTCGAAAGAAAGTGTTAGGAAAGAATTACTAAAGTATTTATCGAGATCAACTATAATAAAGATATACTTTTACAGGATTTATATTATATAAATACTTTTAGTAATTGGTGCAATATTTGTGGTATAGTATCATGAAGAAATATACATAAATATATACTTAAGCATCTCCCCTTATATTTACAGCGTATCTCTCAGTCGATCCTTTAACTGTCGCAAATTCTTACTAGTTTAGTCTATGCTTAAACGACTCGTTTAAAGATGCAACAACTTTCAATTGCCTCAAAGTTGTGTGCAGTGAAAGTTGTGGGATTTTTTTTATCACCCCAGAGCTGAGGAGAAATGTTTCCAAAGCCAAAGCCTATTAGCAAATTTACCCCCAACTTATAGCTGACTACTGTTTGAAGCCCGACATAAATCAGGATCAATATGCGGAAAAACCCCACCGCACAACAAGATAGGGCCAGATAATGACAGCTCCATTTGGCTGACAGTTTTATGGCAATAATAATGAAAACAAAGATGAGGTGGTTGGAGGTTTGGGAAAATAAGAAGAATCAATGATAATAATGCTGACCGCACCCAGAGACAGGCGGATAGGAATAGATAGGGCGACACTAAACTAGTTGAATTTCAATTAACAATAAAATTGAACCATAAATCGGACAAAGGCCACACACAGCCCGCAGCAGCAGCAGCGGCAACGACGGCGATTGTTGACGATTGTTATGATCGCCGTTCGATCGCAGTTCGATCGCTGGTGGTCTCCCCAACTCTTTTCAAATGAAAATTAAGTCAAGTTATCAACAAACAACAGGCACAACAACAACGACAACGTCCGAAGAAATTGAATTATCAATGGGGCAAGCAAGGAAAGTAGTAAGAAGCGAATGATCGCCGCTAAAGTTGTAACGATCGTTGGACGCGACACCTTCCGAAGCAAAGCGCCGCACCATCACAACCACCACAGAGCATAGAGAGAGATGAGATCCATGCATGCGTGTGGCATACTTTAAACTGTCACATAAACTTGAACGCTGATTAGCACAACAAAGTCGGATCGCGGACTCCATGGGAGGATTAAGGCGTAGAGTTACTATAAATCATGAAAAGCCAAAAGCCAAAAGCTTCAAACCTATTGTTTACACATTGTGCGTCACCGATATTTGGTGGCATTAACTCATTTGATTTAAGTAGCTTCGGTGGGGCAGGGGACCAAAGACTTGAACTTTAGCTGGCGGTGTATTATGACAAGTCAGCGTGTGAGGTCTGCAGATGAAAAAAAAGAGGAGGGAGACAGAGCGGGAAATTGAGTCAAAGTGAGAGTTGACTAGTTAAAATAAAAGATCGTTTTCAGATCTCTTCCAAACTCGACGATAAAACAAGGAAGACGTTTTCGCTGGTTGTGCACCTGCAGCTAGACAAAGTTGGTATTAATTTTTAATTGATCAATTATATTTCCGAACAGTAACTACAACTACAAGCTACAAGGAGGAAAGAGTGGAAGAAAGATGCAAAAAGCTTAAGGAAAACATAATGCTTGTTGCTGATCATAATCGAAACGATTTAAGTGATTGCCAAAGCTACAGAAGAAGCAGAGTCAGAAGTAGGAGAAGCCCAATGTCTCGACTCCCAGCCACGATCAGCGATCGTTTTGAATGAATCAAGAAGAGAGCCGCAACTCGTGTCTGCACCTGTTGCATGCAACCAACAACTCGGTTGAGTGTTGGGCTGCCGGGGCATGAACGGTGTGAAAATGCATTTGTTTTTGGTTTGGTTTGGTGCAGAGCAGCGTGGCTAATGCTGATGATGATCACAATGATCGGCCGCTGATCACGATGTGAACGCAAATAGGCGGAGTTTTAAATTTAATTAAAAGTTATTAGCGTTAACCTCGCAGGCTTTTTGGCATTTAACAGCAGATCGTCGTGATCATTAATGATCACTTGAGCCATATGTTTAGTAGCTGGCAATTGGCCATATTCATTTCAAAGATCTCTCCCCTCCCCACTTGATGATCTGAGCGACATGTGTTAGATCATTGGACAACTCATTTGCCGATCGCAGATCAATTGAAAATGCCAAACACGTACAGCCATCGAACATGACGATCAACACCAACCGAGTACAGCTAAACTCAACTTTAGTGAACTGAATTGTGAACGGCTCTGATCGCGTCTTGATCAATGCTGATCGCAGCTGATTAATTTCATGTTGTGCTGTTGTCGGCTCTGCTGCAAAATTGTTTCAATTAATTTAGTGATTAATCCAAGTACGTGAGCGGTGTTCACAAAAGAGTTATTCGAAGTCTCCTCTTAACTAACCCACTAAACTGGGTCATAAATGCAGATGAGAAGTGCGTTGAGGCTTTTGTGCTTATAACTCATTTAGCCAAGGAAGAGAGAGAGAGAGAGAAATGGCAGCATAAATAGCGTAATTGCGAAGCAATGACCACGATGACCCAATTTCCTTTCCTGCCAACTACAGTTGACCAATAAAATCAAATTTAATTTGGTGTTAATGCCGCTGCACAGAGTCACAAAAGGCGATGAGCTTTGATGGGTCCGGTTCACTGGTGGTTGCCTGGTGGTGGCCCAGGCAATCGACGGTTTGGCGGGGCCATAAACGGCATTGAGGAAATTATAAAGGCATAAAGGCGAGCGCGCAGCAAAGAAGTCAAATCGAGTCGCCTGTGCCACATGCCACATGCCACATGCTGTATGGCTGCTGGCCAGTCGAACGTTTGCCGCATGTTTCGTTTGTCGAGGAGTCGAAGAGTCAAAGTCGAAGTTGGAGTTGGAGTCGGAGTTAGGAGTTTGGTGCTTGGAGCTTGGAGTCGTCGGGAGTCTCAGGTGCAGACGTTGTCATGCATATGCATTTGATTTATTAACCTTTCATAGCCATTCGTGTCGACAGCAACAACAACAGCGAAATCACAAAATTAATGCGCATTGAAACGCCAAACATGCAAAGCAGCGAGCTCACCAAACCACACAACCCGAGACACATCGAGAGCAATGAAGAGAGAGAGAGAGAAGATCGAAACGGAGGAGGAGGGGAGGGGGATCAACGATCCTTTCATGTGCTTCGACATGTGTTTGATGCCAAAAACAGCGACGTGCTCTGAAATCAGTTGGCCCCAGTTTCGTTTCGTTTCGTTCCGTTCTAAGCGTTCAAAATGTTTCAAGTAAGCAAGTATGTATGTGAACTACACACGCATGCCCCCAGACTTTGGAGGCAGGCCACCGCAAAGCACAGCCGCAACAACTAAAGCGCTCCTGCCACAGGGTACAGTTATGTCAGCTACGTTTTTGGAAGGCTTGCCCAAATGCCAGACAAACTGGCACGCAGCCACCGTCGTCGGCGGCGTTGTCTGACAGCAAATACGGTAGCCTTTTGTGGTATGGATCGCGAAACGCGAATTTTGCGAACCGCAAATCGCTTTCGAACCCAACAGACAACAATAAATTTGCGTGCCAACACTTTTGGCAGACACTGCCTTTCACAAAGGGTATACTGATTAACAAGAGCAGTTGGTAACTGAGATTGTTGGGACAACGAGAGAGTCAAAATTTGGATAGTGATATAAAAATGTAGAGCTAACATTTTTCTTTTCATGCGGAACATTTTACTCAACTTGAACGGGTAATTACCTAAAAAAGATACTAATTTTATCAATTTACTCTTTAAATTTGAATGAAAAATTTTAATGAACCCTACAATGCTTTAGCTTCTGTCAATTTTATGGAAGAATTAGGAAATTTAAATAGTACAAAGATAAAACATTTTGTCTGTTATGTGGAGAAAATTTCGTGTTGTTTTTTTTCAGTTAAATGCAACATATTGTCTTAAAGCGTAAAAATAAATTTACTTTAACTAAATATGTTACACTATTATCGTTATTGTTTCGACATATTACTTACATATAAAGAAGGGATGCCATCGATTAAGAATTTCCTCGATTTGTGTTTTCCGTTTAAAACCGTTTTAACTCCATTAAAAACCTCTACAGAGATCGTAAAAGATCAATGTAAGAAAATGACAGTAGAAATCAGAGTTACTAATTCATGTTTTTGTTTTTAGAAGAACCGACTATATTTCTTTTGACATTCTTCCGTATTATTTCTAAACTTTTTAGATATGTTATTAGGCGTATTTGAAATTACTATATATGCATACAAATGACATAAAAATAAGTTGAATCTGTTGTTTTTTTAACTATTTAGATACGATATTAAGAATATTCGAACTTCATTTAAATGCATATAAATTGCAATTAAAAGAATCTGTTGTTTAAGAATATTTGATATTAATATAATTGCGTTTAAATGACACAAAATTGAATTGAATTTGTAATACAAAAATTGCTTGCAAAACGTTTTTCAAAGTTAGAGCAACTCTTGATAACCTAGACTTTTTCCCTTTTTTGTCGCTTTGTCTGGATCAAACGCTTTAGCATTGTGTAACCTGCCCGGCATTCTAAGTACCCCGTGTGTGTGTGTGTGTTTGTATATGGATAATATGGTTATGGCAACATGTTCGGCGTGTGTGGGAAATTTGCTGAGCTGATCGCCGGTAGCCAGCGAGCAGTGCTTTGCTTGCCTTGCAATCGTTGCACTGAGCCTTTCCGACCAGGTGCAGTTATGATTTATGCGCCTCGACGACGACGTCGTCGTTGCAGTTGTTGTTGTTGTTCTTCTCGTTTTTGTTGTCGTTGTTCTGCTGCTGCTGCGGCTGCCCTCCCCAAAGCATTGAGGCTGAGGCGTGGGGGCGCCGCCTTAACGTTTCCAACGGCGTAAATTATATTGGGCTTAGCATAAATCGTCAATTACAGCACATGATTATTATTAGGCATTATGGAGCCCAGGACGGGCCCCTCTAAAACCTGCAGAGCTGCAGAGTTGCAGCCTGCAGACTGTGCTTCAAGCTGGGCCACGCCCGCGCCAAGCCCAATCCGGCCAGGGGTCTGCTAAAATGCGCGCTTAAGCGCCAGTTTTATGGCATACGCAGCAGCAACAGCTATGGCAACGGCAACAGCAGCATCCTCGCAGCCAAGGCTTTAAATTATGGCCTAGTAAGCGTTAGCTTTAGTCTTTTGCACAGCCCTTGCAGATCACACAAAATATCCACTAAACTGGGCAGCGTAGAGTTGGACACGTGACACGCGTGCTCAAAAAAATTAACTAACAGCAAAGTTATGGCCAGCAGAGATAGCTGTTGATGTTGTCATCTCTGCGGCAAATAGTCGTAGAATATCATTTCAATAGCAAAATAAGTAAGCAAGCTAAAGTCGAGTATGTTAGACTGTGGGATATCTGCTAAAGTGCGGTATTCATTTTAAAATATACCAAATAAATGTAGCTAGAGAAGTTGATAATTCTGCAACAATTAGTCGTACAATATAATTTCTATCGCAAAACAATCACAACTGTGAGATAACCGGTACTCATTTTGAATAAAATCAGTGCGGTATTATTCCTAAAATATACCGAATTATTTTACATAAAAAATACTGAACAAGTTAGAAAGCTGCAGGCGATTGTGCTCGACTGTGATATGCTCGCTACTCATTTTGAATAAAAGCAAGACAGTGCGGTATTCGTTTTTAAATATACCAAATAAATATACTGCGAATATAACTAAAGATCTTATCAAATTTGCGGCAAATAGAACAATATAAACAATTGGTATATTTAAAATATAGTATAAATAAAATAACATCTCACAAAAATACTAAAAATACACCAAAGGATATATTTGGTTTATGGATATAGATTCTGCCCAATATGTAGCGTTTATAAAGAATACTGTGCTCTCTTTTCAACCCAACTGTTTGATTGATGCTGTGGTTTTTTCAATCCGATCGCTGGTTGTTCCATCTCTAAGCTAGAAAATAATACAGTAGTCGGTTTTGGGGCAGATCGTGTTGCTGCGATATCGCCAAACTAATATAATTACTACACCTTTCATTAGATGAGGCGATTCCGCGTTGTTTCATCGAACAAGTTATCAAAGCAAAAGGTATTCCATAAGCTGATTTACTATTTATCGATATAACCGGAGACAAGCTTATAGATACACAACCACATGCAGATGCGATACATATGATCTCTTCAGCAGCAACAGCAACCACAACAACAACAACAACACAATATAAATCAATCAAAAGCGTACAAGTTCATTGACAGCTCGCACAGCTTGCCGGCCTCAAGCCAACAACAACAACAACAACAGCAACAACAACGAGAATTGTAACAACAACAGGCAAACAGCAAACATGATCCATGATCCTCTTGCAACGGGTCTATGGCCGGTTGGGGCCTGTCAAATCGCTGGACCACATTGTAAGTTATGATTAGCTCAACGCGCTCAAGATTTAAGACCGGAAACGTTGTCGATCCATACACAAAGTTAGCAACGAGCCTATCTCTCTCTCTCTCTATCTCTTTCTACTTGTTTGCCACTAGAGAGTCTCCCTCTCTCTCTCTTTTGTACTCTCTGGCGGGCGGGCCAATAATTCAAATTCAAATCTCAATAGTTTTGAGTGATTTGAAATGTGATTTGCGCTTTGTTTTGACTGCAGGCAACATTGCATTTTTATTGGCTTTTCAAGCCCGCATCATCTGAAATCGAAACTGAAAACACACAAGAGTTAGTCGTAGAATAAGAGAGGAGAAGAATGAACAGAGACAGAGAGAAAAAGAGAGGTAGAGAGATGTTTGAAGCACCCACTCGATGACGCCAAATAGCGACGCATAGTTTTGCATAAATTATGGCAAGTTATTGACATTGTCTAAAGCTAGTATTGAAGGCAGACTGCGAAAAAATCAAATAGAGAATGCTAACTAATCGAAAAGAAGTGCTAAAGAATGATAGAATGAAAGATGCTCTCCATATATATATTTTGATATATTTGGCAATTAATTTTGAGATCAATTTTAAACTCTGAAACATGAAAACTTTCTTGAAAGTAATGTTTTACAAAACGAACATTAGAATGTATATAACATACTGAATGAAGCTTGAGCTTAATATATGAAAATCCTTATAATATAAATTTTGAATATATTAATGAAACAAATTTTTATTTAAGTGGATATGTGAATGGGACTATGTCTATAACTTTAAACTATTATAAGTTTTAAAGTAGTTTATAAGTATTAAAGTATTCCAAAGTACATAAATCAAATTAAAATCAAATAATTTTTTAGTCTGGTCAACTCTTACCCAAATCTATGCTTCAATCGAAGGGTATTAATAGTTATTCCATAGCTACTGCAAAATTGGCTTTAAGAGTAGCCCAAGAAGTATTCGAAAGCATAAAAACCTAACTGTAACTGATATGTTCATTGCGCGACTCAAGAGCTCTTCACTCATAGATGGTTAAAAATCTGCATTTCTAAACAAAGCTCTGCAGAAAAGTTGCTAAATAAAAAGCAAGTAACTTCTCTTATGTTTTAACTGTCAGCTTCAGTTGAGTGTGAAGAAATCCTAAGCAATCTTAAACAATTTTCCGCATCCCATATTTGTTATTTGTGAAATAAAAACGCAGTTTTAAACGATCAATATGTTGTGGTTATAACAAGTGCCAGTTGTTGTGCCTCAAGACTTTCGTGTGCTTCTTTTCTTGCAACAAGTACTTTTTCTTGTTGTTGTTGTTGTTGTAATGGAGTTTTCCCATGGCTGCAATTCGAACTGTAGCAATTGGCAACGTGGCATATTTTGCATATAATTGGCAATAAAACTTCATGTTAATGTGCAATTAATCATATTAGCAATTAACTTTATGCTGTTTCTGCTGCGCTGCACGAGATCGTCGCCGATCTTCGATGATCGTGTCGCAAACTCGCTTAGATGCCAATGCCAATGTCAGTGGCATATGCAGTTATGCCCCCTCCTCTGCTTGTTCACCTGTCTCCCTTTCTTGCAACGTTGTTGTTGCCTCTTCCCGTGGCTCGATCCCGTTTTCAATTCCCATCTTGCTCCCAGGCTGAGTTGGGCCAATTTTCAAAATTTATATCTATGTACGAAATGCCAACAAGTTAGCCGCGATCTGTGTTTTGGCCAAATTGAAAAAGCATACGGAAGCCAAGTCGAGAGTTTTGCACACACACACACACTCACATAGATGTGTTGCAAGTTGAGTGCATAAAATTTAAGTATTATGATCGTACTTGGTTGGTTGTCGTTTTACGAGGCCGTAAACTGGCGCAAAACAAACGCACATTAAATGCAAAAATAAAAACAGAGAAAGTTCAATTATACTCTAGAAGCAATATACATTTTATAGAATATACAGATGTTTTCAAATTAAATTTTTATTTATTTCTATTTCCAGCCAGGGTATTTAAATGAATAACAATGTGGCTGGCAGCAACTAGTTAGCCATCAATTAATCAGCCAAGCGTAACGCCATTTGGCACTAAGCGGGGCCTCCACACAATTGACAGCCAATAATCGTTAATTGTTTTCCAGTTTTTCTTTATTTTCTCTCCCATTTACTTTTTGGTTGGTGTATTGTTAACCCTTTCGACGACTATCCATTGTTTATTATTATTTTTTATTTAGTGTTTTTTTTTAGGGGATTCACAGCATGTGTGCTTTGAGTGTCTTCAAGTGTCTTTTCATTAGAGTTCTTTCTTCTATATGATTGTAGTCTTTGGCTACTGGGCATGCGTCTGTTTTTTTTTTAGCCATAATTAATAACTGTTAACTTACTTAGCGTCGTATTTCCCATTTCCATACAACTTTGCCGTTTCATATTTGCCGAAATGCGGCGTGAAGCGTGCGACAAGCTTAAAGAACTTGTTAGCCAATTGATTAATGTCTCCTCCACAGACTGTCGCCCCGAAAAGCAACTAACTCTGATTTTTGCGGCGGCTACCAAAATCTATTATTTATTCCACGACAAATGCGATTTATTAAAGCGCAAATAAGCCGAAGATTTAATTTATGAATTGCATTAAATATTTCCATATTTAAATTTTTTGTTTCTATTTTATTTACAGGTTTGTTTTTTCGATATATGAATATTGAGTTATTGTTTTCCATAAATGTGAAGTGGGTAAGTCTTCATCTATGATCATGACTTAAATATACAACAACTAAAAGCATTAAATAACTTTGTGTTTAACATTTGTGTTTTTAAAGTTTAAGTTTCATAGGATTACTTTCTACATGGTGCTTTTGATTTTCATTGGCGCATAAAACTATGCAACACTTTTTTGTGTTTCGTCCGTTTGTCCGTTGAGCGATTTTAATTTCCACATCATTCTCATATTTAGTTTGAGTTGGCACTTTTAACTCAATGTCTCTGCTGAACAAATTTAGAAAAACGCTCAATTACATTTCACTTTCCAAGGGAAGGCCGCACAGCATCGCGCCGTGCCTTCCGACAGGCACAATAAACATGTGTGTGCCAGCCACTCTCTCTCTCTCTCTCTCGATCTCCCCTCTCTGAAGCGTTTAGTGGGTTATACAATGTGTGTTCTTCTTGAACGCAGTGTCGTGTATTTCCCAATTGTATTTGAACTGCGAAAATTTTGTGGAATTTTTAGGAACTGACTTTAATAGGATTGTTTCCGCATCCATACTTTAACGATACAACAATTATTTCATATTTTTTATAAAGCACATAAAAAAAGTTTATTTTTATTATATAATTATTCATTATTCCTATTAATTCATGTTATAATGAGAAAAATTCGTTATTATTATTAATAAATTTCAAACGAGACTTAAAAGATCGAATTAAAATAAGTAATGAACATCCCTTTAAATAAAATGTAAAAAAAAAATGGAAATTTTTTTCTCATATTAGCTAATAAAAGTCTTTCGGTCATGAGAATAATTTGAAGGATCGTAAAATATGTAAATGGGCGCAAATGGCAGTGACATGTCCTCCAGATTTTCCCTTAATTTTCGTGTCACGTCGTGCTCAAAAATCCCGTTGGGTTATTCCAGCAAAAACAACAAAAAAAAATTCTTATTGAGGGGGACGAGCAACTAAGCATCAGAGCAACACAGTGGCACACTCGGTTGAATTCGTTTCATTCTGGGCCTCATTTAATTGGAAGAGATTTATTTGTCGAGCGCTGAGCATAATGTTCAGTTGCGATCCAACAACAGATCCCATCGAACCAAACCGAACTGAATTCGTATTTCGTATGGAAAGCAATCGCGTCTACACGTTAGTTTGCTCGCTCTAAATCAACAACTGCGTACTATACTTATATAGTATAGAAAAGAAAGAAAAAAAAAACTACATAAAATAATTATAACAGTGAAATGAGCGAGAACAATTATTATTACTAAATACACGTTCGCAATAAACATTTTGATAGAATTACTTATTATTCGTGTGCTGTCGTGCTCCATTCTGTATTCAGAGTGCAGTGCAGTGTGTGTTTGAACAGAGTCAAGTGTGCAGTTAGTTTTTTCTCGAGTGCCGCGGAAATATTTCTGGAATTTTAAGTGGACCGCTAAAAGTGCTGAATAAATAACACTAAAGTGTTACAACAACAGAAAATCAGAACAAAACAAAAGGAAAATACTATATTATACAAAAGTTTTAAGTGAAAACGTGACACAAAATTTTGGATACGAGATTTCGCAATCGCTGAGGTAAGTTTGCTCTCACTTTCTAAATCTATTGTGTAAACTTTTCTATATACATACGTGTGTGTGTTTGTTATTATTTTAAATAGTTTTCATATGTGTATGTGTGTGGAGTGCAGTGCGTAGCTTTTGTCGTTTGCGTAATTGCGAAAATTATTTGTTTAGACCACTTTTTGATTGACCGCACAGCAATTTGACTTTTTTAACCCAGTCTTTTTGTTTGTTTTATTTGTTGCTATACATTTGGGGGGGAAACAAATGGCAGCAACTATTATATTGTGGCCCCAACCAATTTGTGTGTGCTTGCCTTCGTCGCAGTCAATCGTTCAATTATCAAAACTGTTTTTATATGCCCCTTCAATCCATTTAAAAAGGGGGCGGCATGGGGCGCAACATCTACAACAAGAGCATCAACACAACAAGTTTCCCCTCCATCCAACGGCACATGCCACAAATTTTATGCTTTATGACCAAATTGAAAGCACTTTTTGTTATGTAGTTGTTCTCTTTCGGAATTAGTGCTAGTTATTTAGTTTTTCCCATGAATTTTCCAACTTCATCTCTTTAGTTTTTTCCACATTCGACTGTGTTGTTTATCAACACATATCGGTGGAAGCGTCGGCATTATTCCCGCACGAGAGCGATATGAACATGCAATATTTTTCTCGCCGCATAAACAAACATTTTTAAATTATCTGTCTGTACAAGTTAACTCGCATGTGTCTGAAACTGTCGGGGCAGCTTTATGCCACATTGCTGTGCTTCTGTTTCACATATACCCTGTATGAATTAAACGTAATAAGAGTCCATTCATTGGCGGAAATTCGAGAAAATCTGACATTTATTAATGAATGAAAGTCAATACTTAAAATTCTTACTTTTTGAGCATTTATATTATTCAATATTGTTTTTGCGAGGTATCTGTTAGTCGTTCTTCCTTCACCTTTACAATTATTACTTGTTGCTTCTGTTTTGTAGCCTCTGGCAGTCGCTGGCTTGTTCCATTTCAATGTAGATCGTCACAGATCCATTTGTTTAGCTATTTGTTGAGCTGTAACACTTTTGTTTAGCTTGTCCGATGGGTAGATCGTTTACACACACACTTACACGCACACCCACATCAACCACAACAATTAACAATCAACACACACACGCACACACCTGAACAATTTATTTAGTTCACAACCTTCAGGAACTCACGTATTCGCGTGCATATTTTATTTTCCAAATGCAACGAACCAAAATTGCACACTTCGATTGTTATAAAATCAATTTATAGGTCTGAACGCTAACGTTAAATAATTTGTGCAAAACTGATTTGAACTTGAAATTATGGCTGGGCAATTTGCGAAAGTAGAATACTCAATGCTCAATTGTTGAGGTGTGAGAAAAATATATTGTTTATTTGCCAAATACTGCCAAATCATTTGTCTATTTTTGGGGCCGGCCAGCACAGGAAATATATAATATAGACGCCGAATATTAAGTACGAAGGTCACATCGGTGGTGCGGGTGGTGCCCAAAACTTGTGTTGTGTCTCTGACGTGATCAGGAAACTCGTGGCGGGCAACCCTTCCTTTCCTGACTGACTATACATATGCATATGGCCCAGACTCGTGCGCGATTCTTTTGGGGAAACAAACGACGCCTCAACACACACATGCAAAACACATGTGGTTCGAACGACAAACAGAGAAATCGAGGCAAGGCACAGGCCCAGACTCGACCCGAGAGTAGGTAAAAGAGACCCTGGATGTCCCGCCCCTGGATATTGTTGTTGTTGATGATGTGCCCACATGTCAGACAGGGCGAGCCACAAGGCAAAGAGGCGCTTCGCTGAAGTCCCTTGACTCGTCGAATGACAACAATAGCGCACCAAATGCGATCCGAAACAATATTTTCCCTTGTCTTTGCAACACACATATTCCAATACGATCTGTTTTTGGAAAGGAAACGAACAACTTTTAGCGATTTTTGTTACCCTGTAAAATTAACAGGATTCAAAAATTTTTAAGATGCGATAGAGATCTTTATGAAATTTTTGCAGAATTTTGTGAACAAATTGGGAATGTTGGGAAAACAAAAGATTTTAAAGTTCAATGCTTAATTTTTTTTGATCTTAATTGCAACCAACTAAAACCCTATAAATTTAAAATTTGTGGTGAGGATTTGTACAAAAATTTGAACTGAAAATCATAAAAAATGCAAATTAAATGCCAACAGAAAATTAGCAGTATTTTAAGAATACTAAGTATTTCATAAAATACTGTTTTTCAGAATACTAAATATTTTATAAAATACTGTTTTTTTTAGAATACTAAATATTTGCGAAATTTTGTTAAATTGACTTGGCATTTAATTTGAATTTTCGAAGACTTTTACTTAACATTTTATTTTAACTCTTAATTTTTATTTTTTTATTTTTGAATTTGAATTTTCGAACATTTTCACTTATTAACTTTTACGTATTTTATGAAATACTTAGCATATTGAAATATTTAGTATTTTGAAAATACTAATCAATCAGCAATGAAGTATTAAATAATTGTTAATTGGCGATTTTCAATACAATGCAAAAGGTAATGAAATTACAGGGTAACTTTTGGTCTTCCATTTGACCTGCCGAATGTTTGTTTTTAATTTCTTTTAATTTCTGTTGCCTCTGTGGCACAGATGTGGGCTGGAAAGATCAGTTGAGAGCACATTGAGAGCGACTGTGTCTGTTTTAATTAAGCGAGAGTCGAACTCGCGGCAGTGAGAGTAGCGAGGGAAGTAGTTGTGGTGGGGGGAGGGGCAGAAGAGACTAAAGAGAGAATGAGAGGGAGAGTGAGTGCATCGACACGCATATGTGAAAAATTAAGGCTGTCTGAAAGCGAAAAAGGCGCAAAAGATGCGGGAGAAGCGAACGAAGGCAACGATCGTCATCGTCATCGTGGTCGTGGTCGTCGTCGTCGATTTGAATGCCCACCCGGCAAAAATACCCAACATACACTCACACACACACATACACAATTGAGTGCGTTTGTTCGCTACAACAACATACATTGAATTTAACGGCAAAAAAAAAAACGGAAAGAATAACATAAAAGTGGAAGCAGGGCCACTAAATTGAGTCGTTTGAGGCGCAGTCGCAGTAGAAGTCACAGTGAGTAGGACGCGTTGTCAGTTGTTGGTGTTGCTGTCGGTTGTTGTTGTTGTTGTTGTTGCTGCTGTTGAGTGTTGAGCGTAGGAGCAGCATCTGTGTGTGTCTGGTGATCCAAAGTCTCTGCTGAATTTAGAACAGTTTTCAAACGGCACTGCGGAAATTCACAACGTACTTTTCGAATAGCGCGCGTTGCTACCACAAAACAAAAAAAAAAGTATCGCAGAATCTATATCGCACCCTCAACACCATATAGAAGAGCTTTACTGTTCTCCCTACTACACAGTACGATTCTCTTACTTCGCTCTGTTGTGTATCTGTGTTTTTGTGTGCAAAAAATAGAACATTATCGAAAAAGTAGCTGCCATTTAAATGAACTACATGCAGCTGTAGAATGTGTCTGTGACTGTGCGCGTACTTCTAGGTAAACACCTCATTACCCTTCTCTCTATATACTAGTACCCCTAGTGCCGACCATATAGACTTTATATACTAGCTTACAGTATTGTGTATTTGTGCGGGTTGTAAGTTTGAAAGAGTCGCTGAGTCAATAACAACATAAATAAAACGTGAAAAGCGTTGTGATCTTAACTACAGTAAAGATTCGATATGAAAAGTGAAAATTATTGCGATCATAACTACAGTAAAGATTCGATATGAAAGAACGAACAGCATAAATAAAACGTGAAAAGCGTTGTGATCCAAAGTACAGTAAAGATTCGAAATGAAAAGCGAACAACACAAATAAAACGTGAAAAGCGTTGTGATCATAACTACTGTAAAGAATCGATAAAAAAAAGACCAAACACTGAAAATTTGAAAGATTTTGAGTGATGAGAAAAAGATTTTTGTTGAACTGCGTTTTTCCAAATCCTTATTGAAATGTAACAGAATTATTAATTTATACTTTAATACTCATGATAATAAAACCGACCAAGTAAATCTGCATGTGAGATCATTGCTTACACTCAATTTTGTATGGCACGCGCTTCAGCGATAAAAAAAATTGTTTAATTCGGCGGAAATGTGCGCGACATTTTTAATTGAAGCTCGCCAAAATGTAAATGGCTTTTAATCAGCTGAAATCTCAGTTATATGCTCTGAAAAATTAATTGGCAAGCTCAGAGTATAATTTAATTAAATGCGAAAATGGACAGAAGCAACGTAAAATTAGCCAAACAAAAAAGAATAACATAAATTCTTTAAACGCAAATGTTTATAAACAAAATGAGCGCAGAAAAACCATCGACAATTTTTACGACTTTCGTGTGAAAGGCATTTTGTGCATTGCCAAAATAAAGCAGAATTTGCGAAAACAAATATCGAATTCGAATTTTCAAACTGGCATTTTCCGGTATACACAAAAACAAAAAGCAGAAATCAAAAAGCGGATGTACGCGTTACACTTTGCTACAGTTTTACAGTTGAATCTTTTTGCTCCCTTGTTTGACAACGAATCTCTGGCGATCGTCCCTCGTTGCCATCTGCATACGAGTGCCGAGGCTGTAGATACATACAAAGATGCACCAGCTGAATGTGTATTTAAAGTGCAGCGCACTTGTTTGGCAGTGTCTTGTGCTCCCTTTTACATGAAAAATGTCGCAAATGTTGTATTGAAATCATGCATTCTTTTTTGAGGTAGATAGGGGAATATAGAAAAAGAGTTTACTTCGCTTAGCTAGATGCAAATTTAAAATTTTTCTTAGAGACTATTCTTTCTAATATATTTGTACAGAAAAGTTCAGTTTGCTATAGTTTGAACTAATTAAATATATCTGCTAGATCCCTTTTCTCTTTCCTTTCTTTCCTTTCGTTTAATATCTGTACTATTTCATTCCAAACAGAAAGCCACATAAATCTAATCTTGCACATTCCATTCCAGGTGCTGCAGTCAATCAGGCAGCTGCCATATAAGGTGCATAACACACATATATGATCTATGAAAATGCACCACACCCACGATCATCAAGAGCAATAGCAGCAGCAGAAGACGAAGACATCGTCATAAGATCGTTGGGAGTGACATGTGATGCAAACATGGCTGCCATAAATCCATCAACGCACTGAATAAATCACATGCCACAGGCGACAATAATTAAGGGCCCATGAGTGCATAATATTTTTTCGGGAAGTGTATTTCCGTTACCCATAAGTAAGCAAGGTGATCATCAGCATTCGATCAAAAGGCGCCGCACACAAACACACACAGGGAGAGTGAGAGATAGAAGCGGCAACTGTTGTTATATCCATCTATAAATTTGAAACAAAAAAAAGCAGACTAGAAGAGATCACTGATCTGCGAGGGAGTCTAGTACGTACGCTCTCGCTCAGCTAAAGTGGATTTCCGGTGAATAAAAAACAACAACAACAACAACAACAGCAAGGGAGAGCAACAACACATGCAACACAGAAGAGACACAAAGTTGTTGCAGTTGCAGTTGCATTGAAGTGGATGCGACAACCCCACCAAAGAGATACACACACACACAGGAACCGGAGACCCGAGTGCCACTTAGGGACAAAGTTACAAAAATAAACATATATCAAACCAAACATCGAAAGAACCAGAGAGCGAAAGGAAAGGAAAATGCGTGGCGGCAGCAACAGTTGGTGCTGCAACGTTGCCAGCATCATGACACGCTGCTTGTTGCTATTGCTCATCCTGCAATTACATGTCCTGACAACGATCGCAAGGCGAACGCCATCATCACAGGAGATGAGTCGGGATTACGATGGCATTGCGCCGACATTGCCGAATGCCACACAAAGTGTCAACAACATGAATAACGCTGATGAGGATGCCATCGATGGCGATGATGATGACAAGTTGAGTGGTGCCCCAAGTGGTGGCAGCGGCAATGAGAATGCCAAACAGTTTGCGCCCCGCTTTAAGAATCCCAAAAAACTGAGAACACTCTACACCCTGCCATCGGGTGCAACGCTATCGCTAAATTGCCTGGCACCCGGCAATCCCGAGCCTAACATCACCTGGTATCGTCAGCACAGCGCCAACTGGTCACGCACCTATGGCATCTATCGCAAAACACGCTGGGGCATCACGATGGAAGATCTCGTGCCCGAGGATTCGAGTCAATACACGTGCAAAGTATGCAACCCACTGGGCTGCGTCAGTCATGTGATGAACGTGATGGTCAGCGATCGTGTGAATCACAAACCCATTCTTCTCAAGGGTCCCGCCAATCTGACGTTGATGATCAACGAAAGCGGTCAAATGGAATGCAAGTATCTTTCGGATTTGACCAGTAAAAAGGCGTGGATATTTGTGCCCTGCAACAACACCAACGATTGCAGCATGAATCGCACGGTTATTGCCTCCGATGTCGATATACTGCACTTCAAGAATGTCACCCTGGAGCAAGAGGGTTGGTACACCTGCACCGAGAGCAATAGCCTGGGTCAGGCTACCAATCAGGCGTATTTGCGTGTGGTCCGCAGTAGGGAGGTCAACATGGGAAGTGTAATGCGCAATATGCTGACGGTGGGCATCATTGTGATCGTGATGTTGATCCTGTTTTGCGTGTTCTTCGTGACGTATGCGGTGCGCAAGATGAAGCATGAGAGGTTGCTCAAACAACGCATCGAAACCGTGCATCAGTGGACAAAGAAAGTGATCATCTATAAGCCATCGAGTGGCGGTGACTCGAGTGGCTCCATGGACACCATGATTATGCCGGTGGTGCGCATTGAGAAGCAACGCACCACCGTGCTGCAGAGTGGCAACGAACCGGTGCCGTTCAATGAATATGAATTCCCCCTCGATTCGAATTGGGAACTGGCACGCGGTCAACTTGTCCTAGGTGCCACACTGGGTGAAGGCGCCTTTGGGCGTGTCGTTATGGCCGAGGTGAACAATGCCATTGTGGCGGTGAAAATGGTCAAAGAGGGACACACGGATGATGATATCGCAAGTCTGGTGCGTGAAATGGAAGTGATGAAGATCATCGGACGGCACATCAACATTATCAATCTGCTTGGGTGCTGCAGTCAAAGTGGACCGCTCTATGTGATTGTGGAGTATGCACCGCATGGCAATCTCAAGGATTTCCTCTACAAGAATCGACCTCTGACCAAGGAACAGCTGGAGGGTTCACACTCCCCGCCCCTGGCACCGCCACAGCATATCATCACCGAGAAGGATCTGATCAAGTTTGCCCATCAAATTGCCCGTGGCATGGACTATTTGGCCTCGAGGCGTTGCATTCATCGCGATTTGGCGGCACGCAATGTTTTGGTTAGCGATGATTATGTGCTCAAGATTGCGGACTTTGGTCTGGCCCGAGACATACAGAGCACAGATTACTATCGCAAGAACACGAACGGGCGACTGCCCATCAAATGGATGGCACCTGAGTCGCTGCAGGAGAAATTCTACGATTCGCAGAGTGATGTCTGGTCCTATGGCATATTGTTGTGGGAGATTATGACGTTTGGGGGCCAACCCTATCCGGCTATTATGTCCGCCGAGGAGCTCTACAGCTATCTGATGTCCGGTCAGCGCATGGAGAAGCCCGCAAAGTGCTCGATGAACATTTACATTCTGATGCGACAGTGTTGGCATTTCGATGCCAGCGCTCGGCCGCCGTTCACGGAGATTGTCGAGTACATGGACAAGCTGTTGCAGGCCAAAGAGGAGTATCTGGATGTGGACATTGCCAATCTGGAGACGCCGCCCTCGACCAGTGACGAGGAGGAGGAAGAAGATGGCTCCGATATGGAGCAATCGCGCTATCATTACTAAATAAGGCAATTCGATATATAAACGATGACCGATCGCGAAATCATATTTACTGTACATACATAGCTCTCGGGTCATCAACTAACGATAAGTCTGTAAAAATCGCTTGAAATTTCAAAAAATGCACCAAAGGCATATACCAAATATTTTTTGTTTAGCTCTACGATAGAATAATGTTATAAATTATTATCTTTAATTACATTTGTACAATGTGCAAAATAATGTAAATTTTCAATATATAAAAGAGTATTGTCTGCATTCTCTACAAACTTTAATACTCGATGTGCAGAAGTCACGAGACTTTGGCTGCTAGTCCCAAGATATCTCAAACATATTAGACAAGTGGAAGAAACAGAATAAATTATATAAGCTTATAAATTAAAAAAAAAATGCAGCTTTTTGCATTTATTACCTTGTTTTATATATTCAAAATTTACATTGTAATTGCAATTGAGCAAAATTGAAATTATGTTTAAATGAAATAATTTATAGGCTGCAGTTTTAATGTATACCTAATGTTAGTTATCCGCATATAACGGTTGTATTTGCACATGTTGTATTTGTATTTCGTATTTGTATTTGTACTGATTTACGCATTAGTATTTGAAATTAAATTAAGAAGAATAGAATAGCACACAACAGTTTGTTATAAGTGAAATACTCTATATATGTATATTGTCTAGTATTTAGCTTTGCATGCTCTCCGAGTGCCTTATGGAACAATAAATGTTGTACTCATAGTCTTAACCCAGCTGAAAAGAAACACAAAAACAGAAAAAACATGACCAAGAGCCAGATCATGACGTCTTAATTTGAAAATCTGTGAAAAACGTAGCAACAACATCAACAACAACAACAGCATCGATGGCGATTTGGGCCGCACGAGGCACGCGCGTCACTAAACGAAAAATGATGAATGAAACGGCTCGCGGTTGGTTCCACTCTCGCAGCGTTTCGGGGTGGGGTGTGGGAGTGGGGGGATCTGTTGAACCCTGGGTCTTTAGCAATGGCAGCGGTGGCGTTGGCGGCTCGTTTGTTGACGCGCCAAAATGCCACGAGCATCGACTTCGACTTCGACTTGGTCTTGGACGTCAGAGATAATGCCTCACTGCTTGCCTTTTTGCCTTTTGCTGCTGCGGCGGCGCTGGCGATGCAATTAGACGATAATGCAGCACGAGCAAAGAAAAAACAAAAGATGCAAAAAAAAAAATAAAGTATTAATATAAATCTTAAATATATATATGAATATACAATATTTATTGGCTCGCCGATGTATTAGCGGCCAGGGGGCGTTTGTTGGCCGAGTTGCCACCGATTGCAACATAATATGATTCGATTTGATTTTTCAAGCAATTTAAATTAAAATCTGCACACGATGTGGTAATCAACATATGATTTAGAGTGGCTTTTAGTTAATTGGCAATGATGTCATAATGCATTTACATATAAAGCAAGCTGAACATTTTGGTTTTATTTATTTTGGCTATCGTCAGCTACCTATCCAAAGATACTCGGTTAGTATTATAAACTAACTAATAACAGTTCCATATTAAACAACTAGAATTGACTAGGCTTATTTGCTCTTAAATTGCAGTGCAAATATCAACTCAATTATCAAAGTAAAGTAAGAAAGCTTTAAGTAAAAGTTGTTATCAATTTCTTCTGACTATATAATGATGTACATTCTCTTGGAATAATATTGCTCCTTTAGTAGAATATCTATTCTTCTGCAATATAACCTTCTGATAAGGTTTTTAAGGTTTTTCAATTGCATTTGTTGCTCTTTCCCTAGACTCTTGGATGGGTCACATCAGAGCTAAGTAAGAAAAGATATAGGTTAGACAAAGACTGTTTAGATTTATTTCATTTTGATAATTGAACAACACCTTTAATAGAGTAAATGTTCTTCCAAAATGCAATTCTCTAAAAGTTCATAATTTCATTGTAACAAAAAGACCTTCCAATTACATTTCTTGCTCTTTTCGATTGACCCACTGAATTACACGACAAAATTTTCATCGCTTTCCACATGGCATCATTAATTATGTGGCATTAGGCGATCGCAGCCTGTGATCGAGGGGATCGCCAACGCAGTTGATGCCGTCGATTATTAATCTCAATATCTTTTGTATAAACTGCATTTTCGATAATTTATCAATTCAACGTTTTTAGAGGCCTTCAAAAAAACAAAAATAAAAATGAATATAAAAAAGAAGTGTGGCATTAAAATTGTTTTGTCTGTTGTTTTAATTAGGGCTTTTCTCGATCCCTGTGGGCGTAACAGCGATGCGACTCTAATGATCGGAAGTTTGACACGTGTCTAAAAAACGCAGAGCGTGGGCAGCTGACCACAGCATCGACCACAGCACAACAGCAGCATCTTAACCACAGGCACACACTGCAAATGGGGCGTGGGTTGTACCCAGCTGAACCCCGCCCTAGTGATGGCAATTGTTGCGTGAATATGTTAATTGAAAAATTTGTTAATTGAGCTATGAAATTGAGCATTTCACCACGGCTTCGAGCTACCTTTCTGTCCAACCCGACTATAAACTATGTTATATGCTATGATCTATCTAGCCGCTGTCCAAATATGCGGGCACTTAACCAACATAATTCGTAACGATCGTCTATCGATCGTGCCGTCAGGTGCGCAATATCGCCGCTGTCTCAACTGATCAATTAATTTTGTGTGTTCATTTTGCATTTCTGTTGACCACAAGTCGTCTATTAATTTGCATGCGCTTTTTTGTGTTTGTGTGTTTGTTTGTGTGTGCTTTGTCGATCGACTGCCGCGATCAAGCCACTGACTGACTTGCCTTGCCGCAGGTTGCAAGCCCCACACACACACACACACACATACACTCAGTCTCTATCCATGTCCGCGTTCAACTCCCAGTCTAGTCCAGTCCATTTGAAACCATTTTAAAAGTCTACAAATTGCCTGTCCAATCCACCGATCTCACTTGCTATGCTGCTGCCTCGCTTCCCTTCCTTTCCCCTTGTGTGCCGTCAGTCCGTCAGTCAGTCAAACTGCCAAGCCAAAATCGATTGCACAGCTCCGATTTGACCTCGTCTTGTGCAGCGCTTTTGGAAAGTATGCCTTGGCTCAATATGTTTCGGTCGTCTCGAGTGCTGTTGAAGTCCAGTTTCCATTCCGCATCTGACATAATTGTTTTTGTCTTGATAATTTGATTTGCATAACTATATTTTTGCATTTGAATACCAAAACTGAACGTCGAACAGACAGTTGGCAAGATTCTATATCAGTCATTAGTGTAATAGAAGTATTTGCAATAAATTGTTTAGTTTGATGAATGAAGAAAAAAGATAGCAGTGATATTTTGCTATTCTGTAATATATGAGCTACAACTTGGCTTTAAAATATACCTTCTTTTAAAGAAATTTTTTATTCTCTGTTAGTAGGGAAGATTTGAGAAAGCCAAATTGTAAATTGTTGCACTTAACGAACTGATAAGTAAATGATCAAATGCAGATACCCAAAACATTATTTGTTTGTACTGCAAATCAGATCGTCGTGTTCTGCTTCCACCCAAGAAATTCTTTTAATCCAATTAATCCCAATTTGCAGTGGAAGCTGCTTTTACCTGTTTCTTTTTTGGAAATTGGCTTGTCGAAAGTAAATAAACAAATTGTTTGCTTTGCTAAGACTTGAGTGTGTATATTTGATTTGGAAATGAATCAGTTTACCTGACTACTGGCACCTGTCCGATTCCGAATCGGAATTAGCAAAACTTGTGCCAAGAAACCACAAAGAAATTTGTTTAGAAACGTGAATGTTGTGTGCACCGGAAGTTGCTGATGCTGCTGATTCACTGGGTTAGTGTATAAGTGATTTGCGATTGAAATTAGTTTGTCGGAACTAAAAAGTTCGCTGGCTCAATGGGGCGTATGAGTAATTGTTAATCTTCAATGTGAGTCTCCCTCTCTCTTTCACTCACTCACTCTCTTTGCAATGCAAATTTCACGTTAATAACAAAACCTAAGTAGTTTTGGCTGTTGCTGTTTTTCATTCATAAAGAAACAAGAGGTTTCATAATCGAAACCGCAGGCCGGCAAACTGGTTTTATTTACTTTGTGTTTTTGAATGATCGAAAAACATTTTTAACGATTTTGTGATCTTTACTACACGATCACTTGACTTGACTTCGCTTGGCTTACAAACTATGCAAATGCGGCAACGTTTGGCCATGTGGGCGGCAGCTGCTGCAAATGAGTCGACTTGTGCTGACTTTATGAAATACAAAAAAAAAACGAAACATAAAAAAAATCAAGTCGAAACGAGCGAAGCTCTTGGAGATTTTTATGAATGAAACTCGCTTGAGGTGACAACACAGCAGCGTAACGGAGGCTGCGGGGGGATTTTTGTGTGACTTGTGAGCGGATGTGCCTAATTAATAATGCTGATTACATTTGATATTTTTGTATATATGTTTTTATTAATTAGATTTATATAGAATTTGATTTTAGTTTTATTTGCCTCAAATTAAACACGCATGCAATTTAAATGAGCGAAAGTCAAAAGTTGTTTGCCATGCGATAATGATGATCCGAATGATCATCGCCAGGTTGAT
Organism: Drosophila niveifrons; assembly: GCA_035046325.1. Taxonomy (NCBI): domain Eukaryota; kingdom Metazoa; phylum Arthropoda; class Insecta; order Diptera; family Drosophilidae; genus Drosophila; species Drosophila niveifrons. The sequence continues at coordinate 8,358,599 of JAWNOC010000046.1, read as the reverse complement.
TAACAGCAGCAGCTGCGCATCAATGACAAACACTTTTGCAGATCGAAACAATAACGCAACATTCGCAAATATATATTTTCGACTCATTTTAAATTAAAGCAACAATTTATTTAGTTCACTTATTTGCAAATGGATGAGATATCAAATTAATGCTATTAAAACGCATTAAGTGAATTGGTACTTTGCACAATATTCAATTAAATTAGCAATGATGAATTAAAAAAAATAATAATTAATAAAAATAAATATATATTTTGTTACTTTGTTATATACTTTGCTACTATTAAAAGTTTTAAAGTATATGTTGTAGATATTTCGAATAAAAGCAAATCAGTGTGGTATAAATTTTCGAATATACCAAGTAAACATACCGCAAAAATACTAAAAATATACAGAAATCTTTCTTTGGTATATTGGTATACTATCACTATTGCTACCACTATCGATAATACTGCAAGCAAAATATACCATAAAGTGCAAAATATACTAAATTGCCAGCCAAAGCAACTAGGACCCTAATTAAATAAATTTTTGTGGTTATATATTTAAAAATGTATAATAATTTAAATATTTATATACTACTTTTACTGGAAATCCAAAAACAGTGACAATATTTATCGATTTAAATGCAAAATTGTTAAATAAAAGTAGGTTAAAGTCACAACCTCGATCTTGAACTTTATTCTTTTACAACTTTATATCAAGTCTTAGGTTTCATCTGAATTTCCGCTTGCGATAATTGTGAACTTGCGTCGCATTTGTGCACCCAAGTTGTGGAGCAACTGGGGTGCAACCTGTGGCCCCAATTCAGGTATCATTTTCCAGCTGTGCCTTCAACGCAGTTGTACTTGCTGTTGTTGTTGTTGGTCTTTGCCTTTGCCTTTTTGCCTCGCGTTTGCTACTGTTAAACGCGAAATTTATGAACAATTTTCAAAAGAAGTCACGCGTTAAATGTACGACACGAACTCACGCGACAACCGACAAAAGATGGCAGGGCAAAGAGAGAGAGAGAGAGAGACTGGTGAGCATCGAGAGGAGAAGTGCCAGGAAGTGGGGCACGGGGTGCGGCAATTGCAGATGATTTCGTTAACGCGTTGGCTGACTGCTTTCTGCTCCTTCTCGCACTCGCATTCTCGCATTGGCCTTTTGTGTTGCGCCTTGTAATATATTTTATTAACAATAAAATGTTAAGTGCCACAAGGCGATGAGGTGAGGCAGGCGGCAGAGTGGATGCTGCATGCTGCGACGGCCAACTGGGCTACTGTGCTGTGTGTGTTGTTGCTGTTGCCGCAACGAGCAGCAAGTGGCAAGTGGCAAGCGGCAAGCGGCAAGTGTGGCATGGCCTGTCCGTTGGGCTTATTGTGTGAAAAATAAGATAAACTGCGTGCGCACATATAATCGCGCCATGAATCAAAATCACACCAGTTGGCTATATATAGATATCCGGCTAGCCAAGATTCCAGCTAACGAATGCCAAAGTCAAGCTCGCTCACTCGCTCGCTATCTCTTTCTTTAGCCTAGACTTGGAGCCTGTGTGCCACCTGTGGCCTATGTGGCAACTATGTACTATGCAAATCCCTAGAAGTAAACCAGATTGTGGCATGCCCAATTCTAGTTTGGGGCCAAAGCTGCCTGCCACCCACAATTGGCCTGGCCACAAAATAGCGGACCCACAATTATCCGTGTACGATGCAAATCGAACAATGACCATAAATAGCCAACGCATAGTCAGCTAACTTCTTTTACTTTGCGACTTTTGCGAACTAATTTCATTGGAAATTCCTTTTTACTACTTTGCCTTGCTAAGCTATGCCACACACACACACATGAAAAATTGTGTTGCTGCCGCGGTGACAATGTCAAATTGTGCTGGACCCTGTCAGCATCATCAGTGGGGCATTTATCTTGCACCCGCTATAAGGTCCACAGCAGCCAAGAGCAGCAACAGCAGTAGTTGCAACTGCAACTGCAATAATCGTAGCAGGTGAAGTTGCTGGCTGAGACCACACAACATTTGCGACATTTTGCAGTGCTGCATCATTTATCTATTTCGGATTTATCATTGATTAATCGCCAGCGGCTGCCTGGCTGCCTGGATGCGTGTGTGACGCCAGTCGGTAGCCAGTTAATGCACTGCAAATAATAAGTAATGTCTTTTCAAATGTTGCTAAAGAAGCAACATTTTATTATTTCATTAAAATAACAAATACAGAGCGAATATGGCTTTCAAGTTATCAAATATTAACTCTATAATAACTGTGTGCTCTTTCGACTTTAGTTATTGAGAAATCTTTTTATCATTCAGAGTTGTCAGGTTTAGAATAAGTAATGAATTAAAAATGTAAAATCAATATATTGTAAAGCTCCAATTCTAATATAATTTGTTTTATAGATAAATCTCTTTAAGAATGAATCATATCAAAGAGTGATATCAACATCCACCTTACACTTCATTTTATTTCACTTATTCAATATTAATGTATTTATTGAGCATTTGTATTAAGTTATTCCCTATTTGGTAGCTTTACTATTTTAGTCTAATTTGCTTACGAAAGAACCATTTTTTCCTAATGATAGATTCGAGCTTTGATAACGTTCCACTCTTATTATAATTGTAATAAACTTACACATTCTTTATCATTTGTGTACAGAGAGAAAAGGTTTAAGTAAATAATATGGAAGCTTATAAAAATATTCTGTCTATAGTTTAACTGTACCATCGATTATTTAACTGTCTTAAACTTCTTCATAGACCTTAGACAATGTTCCATTATTATTATAATTGTGATAAACTGACACATTCTTTCTCAATAGTTCACTGTGCAAAAACGTTAAATATTTTAAATTTCATAAAAATGTTCTATCGATAGTTTAACTTTACTATCGATTATTTAACTGCCATCCATTCCTTTATTCAGTCATTACATCCACTTTAATTGCGTTTCTAAATTTAAATGTGCTTAAGGCATCAACTTTTTGCCGCTCAGTGTAGAGTACAGTGTGTGCTCTCTAATCGGCGGCATATTTGCATATTCGCTTTATGCAGCAAATGGTCCAGTCAATGATCGTTAAGCCGACTTGAGAGCGCATTCACAGTCCAAACTGGGCTGGGCTGGGCTCAAGTTTTATGTTGGGACTGCGACTCAGACTTAGACTTGGTAGTTTTTGGGGCTGGTCCAGAGGCATTTGTGTTTGTCATTGGCTAGCTCAATTAGCGTGCCACAGATCGATGGATGCATGCACCTGTGTATTAAGAGTATGAGTTGTAAGTTGTAAGTTGCAGCAAGTCAGATTCTAAGTGCCGCATGTTGTTGAGGTCAATCGACTCGAGGCAAGCACGTGTTGCATGCTGCTGGCCTGGCCTGGCACGCTAATTGGATGCATCCGACATGGTTGGTGAGGATGCCCTTAGGGTCTTTTTTTTGATTATGAGTGTGCTTGTGACCAATCAGCGAGCATTTGGTTATGCCACTGGAATTTGTAGCACCTTCGAAAGCGACGCGGATCGCAGCCAAAGTCGAGAGTTAATCCTGTCAAGCTGTTAAATTAATTTCTGTGCCGCGGCGCATTTCGTGCATAATTTCTAAAGCAAATAAGCAGTCGAGCGATCGAGCAAACTGAACTCCAGGGCACACAATTCAGACGCTCTGTCGGCTTAAATGGCCAAAACGTGATGGCCAGTTCAAGGGCTACGTTGCAACTGGCCAAAAGTTGCAGTTGTTGTTGGAGTTGCACATTGAATGCGATTTCAATTGCAGCTAAAAAGTTGCAGCTACTACCTGGGGCAGGCAGACAACTCTGCAAATATCCACACATACACAAACATACACAGACAGCACCTGTATAAAGTGTTATAATCCATCATCGTAATCAACGTTGCCTGCTGCCTGATAATTGTGCTCTACTCTGTGCTTGGTGGCTGCCCCAAAGCTTTTGCTCTGGTTGCGCCACTGGCGATCGCGTAAAGCCAAATAACTGTAACTAATGGAAATTGTAACACTTTGGCAATGTTTTAAATGTTGCTCCATTGACGCAGCATGCAGCATGCCCCATGCAAAATGATTTTCTTTAAAGCGTGTTTATGACGCCTCGTCAGGCGTTCAAAATTGATTAGGATTAGGCCAGCGGCTGCCACGACCAATAACAACAACAGCAACAACAACAAGACGACAACAAACGACAAAAAGAACAAAAACAACAGCAACAACAACAACAACGACAGCGATTAACTGGACTCAACTGAAGTCAGTTATTAGCTCGCAATTGGCCAGTCGAAAGTGTCCAATTGGCCACGCATTCAGGCCAAATTATCGGCATTACATTTACACAGGAGGCGACGACTAACGACTAATCGAGCCAGCCCCGATAAATGCCGACGATCCATCACGATTGACTTGCATCAGATGCGCAATCGATACAAGATCGATCTAAGAAAAGGATGGCAAGAAGAGAAAGAAAGAGAAGGAGAGACAACTTGATATACATAGATATGAATCTAAAATCACACTACATCATTTTAATTATATATTAATTGCAACACTGCATTAGGCTTAGACTTACAGTAATAAAAGACAAGTTGATGAACAAATTAAGGAAAAATCACAAATTTAACTCAAATTTAAATTAGAATATTCTGACTGAAATAAACAGCGAGAACGCAAAAAAATGAATTAAAAAAAAAGTATCATTTCTTGGAGGTCATAGTAATAAGTTTGTTTAATTAAGCGATTATGATTATGCATTTTTTGTATTTTAAAAAGAAGTTCTACTTTAGTATTTTTAGTTCAGTATATACTTGAGATACATCGGTATTTTAAAGTGAAGTTCTATTTCAGTATATACTTGATATATTCTTTTTGGTATTTAAAAATTCACTTCGATATTTACATTTTAGTACATACTTGATGCTTACTTTTTGGTATTTTAAAATTCAGTTCTATTTCTGTATTTTAATTTCAGTATATAATTGAAATATACTTTACTTTAGTAATTTAATTTTTTTTTTGGTATTTTAAAAAGAAGTTCTATTTCGGTATTATCATTGTTATTATAATTAAATATATTAAATATATATTTAATATATTTACTTCTATATTCATTCACATTTTTTATTTCGTTGCAGATTCTTAAACTCCTGATTGGTAAGTCTTTTAATTCTCTTCATTCACATCTAAGAGCTTGCCCTAGAAATATTGCAAGTGCGACTAATTCAACTAATTAGTAAAAAGTTTTAGTTGTGAGTGCTTAGCCTCCATAAACTATTTTCCCAATTTGGCAGAACTTGTCAAGGTATTATTATCTATTGCCAAGTTTTGTGGCTCAGCCGCTGTCGCTGCTTAATTTGTAGAATTAAGTCGAGTGCAGTGGAGTGGAGCAAAAAAACTGTGAGTTTGGAGCATTCTCACGCAACTTTGTGTTGTGCCATAAGTGAGACATTAGGCGCAGTTTGCAGTCGTTTGACCTTTGACTTTGGCCATATTTGCGCAACGTGGCGAGAGCGACGTTTGCTTTGGCCCATGTCGGCCAAGACGGCCGAGAGTCAACTTTGTGGTTGCTTGGCTCCAACGACTCTCCGGCATCATTAAGACAAAAACATTTGGCCAGGCACGACCCAGCAACTGATTAATTGCGCCTAGTGCAGAATTTGACTTTTTTGTTGCTCAAATTGCAATGCGCCGTCGTCTGTCGAGTAATTACCATGCCATTTGCCAGGGGCAACCACCAAAAGAAGGGAGGGGAGTATCAAGTGTGGAGAGTCAGCGAAGAGACTTTATTTCGAATTGCACTTAATATGGAATTTCAAGTTCAAAAATATAAACACTTTTCCATCACGCCGATATCTGATACTTCGCTCGCGAAAAATGCATTTGATCTAACCGTTTTCAACTAATGGCTAACAAACGCTCTCGCTCTCGCTCTCGCTCTCGCTCTGTGTGTGTGTGATGATGTCATACCAATGGCACAACACAGATCAAAGGCTGCCAATCTGGCCCGAGCTGTTCGCCTGTGGCATGTTTCCACAAAATGCTGCCGCTAATTTTCTACGCTTGATTCAATTATTTTAAGTTTTAAACAAATTGCAATTGATAATTGGAAGCAGCGAAGAAAATCAGCCGCATATCGAATTGTTTAATACCACAACTTGATTATTCATTAAGTAAATTTATCTAAATTTTGCATGAATATTGACATATGAATATGTTGCTTTCAGCATAGGCAAAATCAGAATAAGTTAGCACATTAAAATCAGTTTCATTACCCAAGTGGAAATGAACATTATATTATTTTGCGAATAACAAAGATATCTTAAGTGTGTTCTGTTCATTTATTTATCAAATGAAATCTGAATTGAGATTTCTATTTTACAAAAAAATAATATAAATTATTAGAGAATTTGTTGGATATTCTATTTTCCAAGAATTTAATTTTTTCTCTCTACTTTTATTTAAATTCTGTCTATATTAACAATAAGTAAATTGTTGATTGAAACAGCAGTTATACAATGAGTTTTGCTATTATATCTTATATCTTACAAAAAAGATACAAAACGTTAGCGGCGTGATTATTTTGAAACTTATTGAAATTATATTGAAATTTATTTGTTAGATTTTCAAAAGTATTTATTATATTTGTTATATCTATCATAATAATGTATTTTTTCGTTTGAGCATTTTTATTAAAAGAAATTCTTGAATGAGCTATTAAATTAATTTTAGTATGAATGTATTATTTCATTGAGAAAAGTTTTTGTTTTTTCTATAAGTTGTGAAATATATAGATTAGTGAATTAGCAGTTGTTGTCTGATGACTCATCCATGTGAAATAGTATTCTATAAAATGTTCTAAGTTCTGAGTAAATCATTTATGTTTATTTTGATCTAATTATCAGTTTTTGACAAGTTTGATTAGAATTCTATAAAATGTTATAAATACCGAGCAAAGCATTTATGATTATTTTGATCTAATTATCAGTTTTTGACTAGTTTGATTAGAATTCTATAAAATGTTATAAATACTAAGCAAAGTATTTATGTTTATTTTGTGAGCAACTGCAAAGTGTTTATGCTCGTTTGGAGTGCAGTAACAACAGCAATAGCAAACTATGGCAACAACTGCAGCTGACACACGGATGCAGCGATGCAGAGATGCAAAGTGGCCTAACGATTTGGCCACCATTTTTGGGGGTGCTGCGTCAAGATGAGGCAGCAATTTGCATACGATATTGTCGTCGTCGTCGTTGTTGTTGTCGTGGTTGAAACGACGCGGGATCAGTTTCGAAGTCGTCGTCGTCTTGTGTCTGAGATCTCCAAATTATGTCGTTATTTGTGCCATTTTTGGCAATGGCTGCGACGACGACGATGACGACGACGATGAGGCCAATGATAAATTTGCAGCACTTAGCCGCTGATGTGGCATGTTGCATGCAGCATGTTGCCAGTTGCCGTCTGTCAAGAGTATGTCAATTGGCTTGCTAATGGCTGCCAATGCATCAGCTTAAAGATGGCCAAACATAAACGAATGAAGGGGGAAAGCAAAAAGACAGATCGTCTCTTAGGTGTTGTAAACGATGTGTGGCAAGTCGATGTTGCTTAACGAGCTGCACTCTCGCATGAATCCACACGGCATTCATCATAAACGCCTCATAAATGCAAAAAAGTCTTTTACACTTGCCAATCAGAGAGAATGAGAGAAATTGCCCAAACACTTTCAGTCGCTTCTCCTCTGTTTTCCCTCTCTGAATTGTTTTTGGCCTGAAGGTTTGGCAAAAGCCTGCCGCTTGTTCAATTAATTTGGCCAGCCCCAATGCTTGAGGAAAGGAAGCAGCCAAATGCAACAATTGAATAGATAATAACTCACGCCCCACCTACCCAAGCAGCTAAACTAGCCTAAGCAGCCAAGGCAGCTCAGTTAACCACCCACAACACACACACACACACGCATACCATATACACACTACACACTCCTCCATTTAACTAAGCAACAAGCTTGCCACAAGCTCTGACCGTTGACCAAAAGCGCAACAACAAATGTGGCAGCAAAAACAAGCGTGCAGTTGCCAAAGAATGTAGAGTAGAGAATGGAAAATACCCTGCAAATGTATCGCCTTTTATAGAATTCACTAAGAAATTAATGTAATAAACTAATTGCAAATTATTGTAATGAAAAGTTAAAGTTTTATTAGTAAAGTTTTGAATTTTGATTAAAGATTGCTTCATTTATAGACTTGAATTTTGACTTAGGATTCAAGAGATCTTATAATTCAATTTTTACATAATATAATTTCTATGATACATTTCTCAAGTAGTACAAAAACAGTTTTTGAGTTGAATGTCGTAAACTATGTGTTGGTTTAACTGATATCTATAAAATATAATTAAGAATATGCTTTAGGTTCAACAATTTTAAATCAAAAAAAGTTGTACAAGCAATTTTTTTAAATTTTAGATTTTGTGAAACTTAAAAGAAGAAAATTGAAACTAGATCACATAAGAAAGACTTTTTCATAGTTTTCTTTCTTTCTAATGACAGCTTTCCTTCTTTCTCCTACTGCTATCCCTTGAGCATACCCATAATGCACAGTCTTCAAGTTTACAGGGTATAACAAGGCCTGTTACTGTTTGCTGGCGCTGTCATATTCAAATTGCTAATATGATTGGTGTTTACAGATTAGAAAACAAATATTTCACAAATATTACCACTAATAATTTGTTGCTGTTGTTGTTGCTGCTGCAGCAATATAAACGACGGCGGCGTCATGTTGCAAGCACATGATCATGATGATGATTATGATCACGATGATGATGATGAGGCTGTAAAAATGCTGCAAGTGCGGCGATAACCTTTTGACTCTGGCCGGGAAACGACTGCGAACAGTTGAAGTTGGAGCTGGATTTGTATGCCTGGTGCAAAACTGACAAATTGAATGAATAAAAGAGCAACAAGTGGTCGCTCGGCTGGACATTGGGATGTTGCTTTTGCGAGGGGATTCGCGGGGGACGGAGGGCGGACAGACGCGCATAGTTAAACATTTTGAATGAAAACGCCAAGAGTGAAACGCTGACTGCAACTGCAACAGCAATAACAACAACAACAACAAGAATGGAGCGTTGCATTTATGTTTTGACTGCAGTCGAGGCGCAAAAACATAAATCGAAACACTTGCTGCGTGTGCCAAGCCAAACTTTACGCTTTGCTGGCTGCCCCTTTCGTGCTTGCCCCTTCACCATGCAACAATCGAGTCAACCGCCCACCGCAGCAGCAGCAACAGCAGGTTCCATTTGCAGCTTCGGTAGGTGTTGCCCCAGCAAAGAAAAAAGAGCGCAGAGGCCACTTTGAAATCAAGTCGAAAATTGCAATTCCAAAAAGTTTGCCCTCGGCTAAAAAGTGGAGTGGAGTGCCTCGCGCACTCTTGTTGCATGCCCCAATGCAGCATGCAGCATGCAGCAAATGCCTTGACTCGACTCGACTCGGTCAGTCATATGGTGGCATCTATTGGTCCAAGCCAGGCCATGCCACATGTGGCATGCTCTGTCCTGATCTCTGGCTTTTTTTCCATCTTTTCTCTACTGCCTGCTGTTGCATTGTTGTTGCAGTTGCATTGTGGCAGTTGTTGTGTGTGTCGTTTAATGCGTGGCCGCCTTTTGCTGAGGCCGATGCTGAGGCGCTTTATTAATTCACTCGACGGTTGTTTAATGTTTTTGCATCTTTGGTACATATGCATACACTAACATTGGGTATTATACACCTCTGATAGTTTTATTGATCTGGCAGCTCTAAAAGCATATAAGTGGGCAGCGCTGGCAATGGGTAAGTGGGCAGCACTGACAATATAAGTTGGCAGTTCTTACTGTTACAATGAATATTTAATTTAAATGCATGCTTTAAAGTTTTAGCAAATGTATTTAAGTTATGTATCTTAACATTTTTTCAGTATTTTGCGATATATTTTTAAAAAATGATTTTATTAAACATGGGCATCTCCCATTGGATCTCATTCGACTCTTACTTTCTTAACTATTTAAACCTTGGTAGGTGATTTCAAATCAAGTTCAAATGTGAAATCCAAAAAGGTGCTGAATTTGGCAACTCATCAAGTATAAAGAGAAGCAATCAATTAAAAATGATTATCATATAGTTTGTTTGAAATTTCAGGATCTTTCTTTATCTAATTTAAAAGAATATTATCCCTGAATATCTAAACATATATTGTTGACAAGTAAATAAATAAGCGTAGAACATTCCTTGATGGAAGTAAGTGCATTCAATGTTCGTCAATTTTATTTTTGCGCTTTGCCATTTGGCTAGTTGGGGTTTTTGAAGCCTGTGCGGGTGCCTTGTGCCTTGTGAATGGTGCCTTGGTCTGGTCAGTGCAACAGGCAAAAAGAGGCATAAATCGGCCCCAGGTGTTTGGGTGCGCATTTCCCACGGATTAGTGCATAAATAAAGAAGGTCAGAGCTGTAGTTGTTGTTGTTGTTATAGCTGTTGCTATTGCTATTGTTGGTTGCTTTTGGGGCTTTACAATTCGCGCAGTAGAGTTAACTAGATATTTCAAATGCTATGGCATGGGGTCGCCCCGTGGGTCTGTCAAAGACTTCCGATCTACTACGAACAGAAAACCATATCCACAAAACCAAGAGCTGCATACTGCAAACGCTTTCTTTTGGCCAAATTGCTTTATTAGCCGTGCAGACCACGATATAATAACAACTTCATTTTGATGTGCTGCTGCTGCTGCTCGAATGAGACGCCTAAGGTGGTCCTGACACAGCATTTCCTTTAGCTCATTAACACGTTGCCCACCAAAAACAAAAAAAAAAAACCTCTGTCGATCGCCCAAAAAACCTGAAACTGAACTGGACTTTCGGTTTTGTGTTGATGGAACCCACACGCAGCGGTTCTCACGGTGCTCAGCAAACAAAAGACAAAAGGATTGATTTTTCTGTGGTGGCGCAATTTAAGATTAGCAACAGTTAACAGAGGGATTCTCTGGGCAACGGAGCCTTAGCATGGGATCATAATGATAATGCTTATAATACACACACACACAAACACACAGCGGTCAGTAAGGACCACCAAATGGCGCTGATAAGATGCGGCGGCCTCCAAGCTCTCGAGAACTGCGTGCCGAAGATCTGCCAAAGATATATCTGCCAAGCCAGGCAGGAGGAAGAAAGGGCAGGTGATGCTCGTGGTGGCTCCATCGATAATCGCGCATTAAGCGTGCGTAAGTCACGTCACAAGAAATAAAAGAAATCCAAAAAAAAGCCCCTCAGGATGAGGAAGAGTCACCGCCGCCGAGGGGCAAAGAGAGAGACAGACCTTGCCCTGGGTGCGATCGCGATAAGCGCGACTTTTGCCTCGGTACGTGCTAAACCCTTTGCCTTGGTGATCATTTTAATTATGGGGTCCACAGACCTTGCCCCCACTCCCCGAGGTGCTGCTGCTCGTTCTCTTCCAACTTGGGGTCAAGCAACGCAAATTGCACTTTGTGTTGTTGGTTTTTCGTTTTTGGGGCTGGGTCAATATTTGTGTTCGGTTCGACCATAAATACTTAATTTGTCCCAACGGATTTCTCTTTTTTATAAAGTCATCGACCAAGCAATTGCCGGGCAATTACCTCATGCAAAAATTCAAAACTTGCAGCACATACACACACCGAAATTTTGGCATTTATTTGTAAGGATATACGCCGATCGCTGTTAGTCATCCCCATCGGAGGCGGGCGCCGAGGCATCCACCTCGAGATAATCGTGGACCAATTGGCAAATGTTCTCCGACGCCTCAGCAAAGTTGCCCTCCTCGAGACCCTCGCCCACATAGTGATAGACAAAGGCGCGTCGCTGATACAGCTTATCGAACTTGTTAACCAACCGACACCAGGCAATCCGGATATTCGTATTATTCGAGATGGCAACGCAAGCGCGACTCGCTGGCGCCAAATCTCCGTTGGGCACATAAACCGGCGGCATGTTGCTGACACCGATCTTGAAGCCAGTCGGTGACCAGTCGACAAATTTAAAGGATTTCATGCGCCGAATATTCTCCAGCGTTACGTTGATCTCATTCGGTGCAATATCGCCGCGATAGAGCAGCACACAGGCCATATACTTGCCATGTGCCGGATTGCAGCGCACCATTTGGGTGCTCATCTGAAAGCATTGACTCGTCAGCTGGGCCGTTGACATGTCCACATACTGGGCATTTGTGATCGGCACCAGAGGCGCATAATTGATGAGCGGATAATGTATGCGTGGATAGGGCACTAGATTCGTTTGCAGCTCCTGGAAACTGACCGTCGATGGACCCGAGAAACGTTGAGTGGCCGTAAATGAAGCGACCACCTGTCCAATGATGCGATTCAGATTCGTGTAGGTTGGAGCGGGCACATTCAAGGTGTTGGCACAGATGTCGTAGAGCGCCTCGTTGTCCACGATGAAGGAGACGTCCGCATAGTCCATGGAGAAGTGTGTGGCCAGCAGCGCATTGTAGGGCTCCACAATAACCGGGGAAATCCTGAAGTTCAATTTGTCGGTTAATAAAGTAAAAATTTAAAGTAAGTGAAGCGAAGTTGAGAGTGGTCAAGGAAGTGCGACAACGGTATTACCCTTAAAATATACCAAATTAGTATACATACATCTACTAATCCATACAAAATATACCGTAAAGCATAAAATGTACTGGATTGTCAACCATAGCATTTAAGACCCGAAAGATACATTCAATATACAAATTATTTTAATATCTTTTTAAAACTACAGTCGAGTTTGCCGAAACAGTGCAAAAACAGTATTATCCTTAAAATGTATCAATTAGACTACGACTAATACTCCATACAAAATATACCATTAAGCACAAAATATGCTGGATTCAAAAGCAATTTAGAGCCGAAAGCTGCAGCCGTTATAAAATGTATTTTCAAAACTGCAGTTTGCTAAAAACAGTGTAAAAGCGGTATTATCCTAAAAATATATTAATTAAATAAACCTACATACGAAAATATAACATGAACTACAGAATATACTGGATTGTCAGCATAAGCACGAACCGAAAACTGCAGCCGATATAAAATACATTTTTGAATATCTTTTAAGTTTTTTAACTGATGCAAACTACATTTAGTAATAATTATTATTGTGTGTACGAATATAGACAAAAATGCATTACTTACGAGGGCGATGGATACACTAGAAACTCAATGATTGTCATCTTCCTGCCGAAATCCTCCACGAGTTTCTCCATGATGCGTGTGCCGAGTCCAGAGCCAGTTCCCCCGCCAATGGCACGAAAGACGAGAAATCCTCGCAAGCTTCGACATCTATCAGCCACACGGCGTATGGCATTCATGGAGCGATCCAACAGTTCACTGGCCATCAGATTATAACCTCGAGCAAAGTTGCTGCCGCTGTCATCCTTGCCTGATATCAAAGTCTCGGGATGAAAGAGATTGCGATACGCCCCAGTGCGTATTTCATCTAAAAGAAACTAAGAGTTAATGAGGAGATTTGCCAAGAAGAAATTGGCGAACCTATGACTGTTGGTTCCGTGTCGATCATGACGAGACGCGGCTGCACGCAAGGATCACGACCACTGAACTCGAAGAACGTGAGAAAGGAGTCATCGCAGGGCTTGGACATGAGGCGTCCATTCGACATGATGCCATGTTCCAGGCAATAGAGCTCCCAGCAGGCATTGGCTATCTGAACGCCCGCCTGGCCGATGTGTATCTGGATTATTTCTCCCCGGCTGCTCATGTAAAGCCGGTCTTGTTACCTCTCTCTGACCACTCCACATGCGTCCTTTTTCCTTTCAATTTAGTGCAAAACATACGAAATTAAAAAGCCCATTCAAATAATTTTTGTTTTTTTTTTTTTGGATTGATCTTTTAAATAATTTCATTTACATAGAATTTCAATGACAAGCTAAACAATAGTTTGTATGCTTTACATTTTTATGATATATGCCATAATTATATATAGTATAAATAGGGTTTTCATATAGCATATAAGTAGTTAAGTACGCACAATACAATTTTACATAACATTCATTATTGTCCGCGCGCGGATTAGTCAGTTTTTTTTTGTTTTTTGTTCAAAGCGTTAAGTACATTTATCTTAAATGTATGATTATTTATATAGTATGTTTTATATATAGTTTGTTAATTTCCGTGCTCGAGTGCAATAAGAAGCTATATAGGTAGTTGGTTAGGAGGTGGTCCAATAACTTAGCTAGCTTTTCATTTCAATGGAATGTACGAAAACAAAATAGTTTGCTATAAAAAAAAGGGTTAACTTCGAAGTACCGAAGTTAAAATATACATACTTCTTGCAGTTGGTTTATGGGAATAGCCAATAAATGATTAGATTATTGGAATGTTAATGCAATTTAATTTTTAACTTGAAAGTGAAAACCTTTAGCGATAGTTGTGTAGAATGTCGAACTAAATCCATTCTTAAATAAAACGTGATTGTCATACATTGGAAATCATCCCAAAAACAAATTTGTTGTTAAAAGTCCTCAAGAAATTATTAAAACATAGAATAGGCTAAACAATATAAAGTACCATGGAAAATAGATGTGATTGACAGTTGGTATATAGTAACAATATTTAAAGAACCTGACATATGCTGAACTTAACTTTTATGAATTCTGCAAGAGTATGCACAAAATACACTTAGTTTATACAAGTGTGTGGCTAGGTGTGTGTGTGTGTGTGTATAATACAAAGCATTCGCAATTTCTAGCTACGTTATAAATAATTTACAAAACTGGCTCCCAAATACATTTTCATCATCAATACAATACACATTTGTCGACTACGAAACAATTGTCGAATGGAATACAGTAAAGCTTCCCTCTACATTTGGAATGATATTCATTAATATTGCCTAAAAATATTTGATCTCTAAAGTGCAGTTCGTTTTTGTTTTGTTTAACATTAATACTTTGGTTTCAGGGAAGTTTCACTGTAGATTAAAAGCGAAGTACGTTGAAATATTGTTCTTTATGTGCAACGAAAGTTGTTTTAGTTTTGGTTTGCGGTTAGACAGTTTGTTCGAAAGCGCCCAAAGTTTCGGGAGCGAGACTAGAAAATTTGATACACTTGAAGTTGAGGTTAGCAGCAGCAGCAGAAGAGACGACTGGCAAATGTCTTCAATCTAAAGTAACGACTGCTCGAGAAGAATGCGTTCGAATCCTGAAGGCGGACCATGCGAAAAGTTGTCCAGAATAATGTCCAGAATGGCGCCATTGCCAACTGTGAATGGAAAGATAATAATAAAAATGTAAATATGATGATATACTTTATCGCACTCACCATAGATGACCGGAAACAGCGCGGCACCGCGCACATTGCGGAAAGGCACCTCCAGGTTCTTGCCATTGAAGTAGAAATTGAGCTCGACATGATCGAAGGCCACGCCCACAATGTCGCCCTCGTCGGGAAAGTCACGTTGTGGTGCCTTGATCAGCTCCTCGACCGTTGTCAATTCAGTGTTCCCGGTGGTCATCACAAGATCCTCCTGCAGATCCTCGATGGCAATGAGACCAGCGGCAGCAGCAGCGCTATTATTTAGAATGCCATTCGTTGTGGTTGTCACCGACTTGCTGGAGCTGAGCGTGGGCTGTGTGCAATTGGCAACGACGGGACCGAACTCTTCGTCATTGTGTCGTGTGGCATTGTCGGAGCACAGACACCACGATTCCCGATCACCGCCGCCCCACTTGCGTCCCAGGTCCGCTTGTCGTGTGGCCAGGCCAATGGA
The DNA here is from genome assembly GCA_035046325.1 of Drosophila niveifrons. Lineage (NCBI taxonomy): Eukaryota > Metazoa > Arthropoda > Insecta > Diptera > Drosophilidae > Drosophila > Drosophila niveifrons. The sequence continues at coordinate 8,342,837 of JAWNOC010000046.1, read as the reverse complement.
CCAGCTGCCGCTCTGCTGTATCTTTACCTCGAAGTACGACTTGGACTGGACCAGGGGTGCAGTGGCTAGCACACCGCCTGTGCCTGTGACACGCAATTGATGCGACAGCAAAATGACGTCGGCGCCTGTTGTGTTGAAGTGTTTATTCAACTTTGTTCATGCTTGCAACACGAAGATGAAGAAGGACTTACCCATATGCGCCGCATCGAGATGGACGTCGGGCTCGCGGAGTCGATGTGCGGCCGCTGTTGGTTTTCGCAATTGGCCGCCATTGAGGCAGGTGCGCAGGCAACAGAACATGCCACAAACTGTCGCAATTACGTGTGGTGTCAACTGTTTTATGTGTCAGCTTGAAAGTATCTGTTTTTGTTTTGTGATTTGCTTGATTTTTTTTTGCAATCTGAACTTTGTATTTTTAGTTGTTTTAATTTTTTGTTTATTGTACTTTTACTTTCTGTTCTTTTCGCTTGATTTACCAACAGCTGTTTTGCTTTTGCGCTACTTTGCAGCCCTGGCAGCCATATTGTGACGTCAGGCAGCTACGAGCGCTGCCGATAGAGGGCGCGTCCAACGCCATCTATTGCTCAAAGTCAGCAAGCAGTTGGCAACGCGAAATAAGTATTTGAATTTGTTTCCGTTGGGTTTCGGATTTAGGTTTTATAAACATAAATGTTCATTAAGGTAAATCCATCATTTACATTTACGACTGTGTAATTAAATAAAGTAATTTAAATAATATTTTATAATTACATAGTTGTATGAAGCAAAAGCTACAAGAATATCTAAATCGATTGCTCTTGATAGTAGTGATCGAATTTTCTTGATGTAATTTTCACTAGATACATAAAAATATTTTGCATCATGCTGCAGAAGCAAATTTAATTATATGTTGTCATACCTATCCACATCATTGTTGTCTTCATATTTACATCTTTACGTCAGCTGTTACATTTACTACAATTGTGATTAAAGGCAAATGACAAAATACAAACCCAAATTACTCGCATTGCCAAAAGTGTTTTTATTCAGTGTTCAAAATTCTACTGAAAGTAAAATACAAAAATTCTTGGAAATACTTATAATCTTAAGCGATTTTGATAAGAAAGTGAACTGCTGAACTATCAAATAATCACCTTTTGAATAATGCAAATGTATTGTTTTGGTTTATGAATAAAAAAAAACTTTCCTGATCATCAAGATATAATAGAATAGTAATAGAAAATTTTTACAAAATATCAGAAGGAATAAATATTCTTCCGAAGAGGTACGATTAACTTTAATAGATTTTAAAAATATGTTTGTTTGCAATTCAAATGCTATTTTTTTTTAAAAACATTAAACTTTATTAAATGATTAATCGTTTAGTTACATTTCTCGTAATTGGCGACTAGTTTGCGATAGAGATTCGAGACGCGAGCACTTTTGTGGCACACAGTGCCACCGCCACGCCTATGCTGCGACTGCTGGCGATTGATGTCGCCGACACAGATCCAATCACCGCCACCAACGCGCCAGCGATGGAGCAGAATGCCCGATTCCTGGGAGACAGCCCATTTGGAGTGATCGCCGGTTGTCTTGAAGCCAATGAAATAGTCCTGATTGGCAATCTCCTCGACGTTATAGACCTTGTTCCCAGTGTCGCAGCTGTCGGGCAAATTGCCAGCACCATCGCGCCAAGCCTCCACAAAGAGACTGACGCCCAGAGCCGGAGCAACGACATCGTTGTAGAGCTCGACATTGGCCCGGGAACTCTTGCCAAAGAGACGAAACTGTTTGCCGCCCAACGAACGCACCTCGATCTCCTTCTGATACGGTGCTTCAGTGCGCCATTGTCGCTTCAAAGCACGCTCCAGACTCGGGAATTGTTCACCCAAACGCAACAAGGGATTGCGTTCGTAGTAGAAATGCGGTTCATTGTAGACCAACAGCTCGCCGGCCTTCTCCACGCCCTCAGCATCGAGTGTGACACAGAGCAAACTTTGGCCAAAGTGTTCGCCCGTTGTGGGATAACTGTACTGGGGCACAGTCGGATATTTGGGCACCGAATGCACCAGCCACATGCCAGTGGTGCCATCGGTGGCAATCACACCTTTCGTGTGTCCCCCAGTGCTCGAAACCGTGCCATTGGGAAACTCATCGTTGTAGGCGGCAAGCAGCACCTGAGCATCGGCATAGAGCGGACGCAAAGTCTCGCCTGGCAGCGAATTGTCATCGGCTATGCGACGTCCGGACAACTGCCAACTGTCGTAGGCTGAGCTGGTGACATAGAAGTAACGCTGGCCGGACACATCGTGTCCCTGACCCGGATCATTGGTGTAGTGCTTGGGCAGCTTGTACATGTACCACCTAAAAGTGTTGAACGTTGACAATGAGTTGTTTTGAGATATCTCTGCTTGCTTACCAGTCAACATCGTGACCTGCTTCATCCTTGCAGCTCACCTTGTTGCTTGCCACACTCACTTGCAGCATGGCAGCCGCCAAGAGCAAGACGCACATCAAACGCATGTTGCAAACCTTCTCGTTCAACAGTTTAAATTGAAATGATTCAGCGTCGCAAAATCAACTGTAATCAACACAAATCGCTGATACAGGGTACTTCATCTATGTGCTAATGTGTTGGGCATTCTTTACAATATTCACACCTGCTTGGTGTTCTTGCAACGCAGGTAGAGCATGTCTAAAGTATATAGTTACATTGAGACAATGCCTTACTTATGTATTTGGCAATATCCCTGTATTGTGTGACCTGTTTGTCTGCGCTCTATTTACAGCTTATCGGTCTAGCAGTCTCGACCCCTAAACCACATCTGTGATCGCATACCAAAGGCGGAGTTAGCTGAGTATGTTAGGGGGATTCTAATAAAAGAACCTTCAGTGTGCGCCTCTGTAGCTAGCGATAAGCAAATCAGCAATGAGAGATGCTGCAAGGTTCATTTTAATTAGAAATACATAAGGCAGACACAGTAGATTATAAGATATTCGCAGTTCAATTCAACGGAAAAATTGGAAAACTCAAACCTATCAAACCCATAGAGTATTATTACCTCATACCGTTTGTCTGAAATGATTTTATATCGGAATAAACTGCTGTTGTTGTGGGGTCTTAGTTGCTTTCATTGACAATCTGTCATATTTTGCACTCTCTCTCTCTCTCTCTCTCTGGTATATTTTAAATGTAGTAGTAGATATTTGGTATAATTTAGTATTTTTGGTATTTTATTTTGACACTCTACAGCGTTTTTAGAATGTAGCAGTATATCAATCCTGGGTACATTTTAGTCTTTTTTGGTTTTTTAACTTCCCACAATATGGTATATTTGGAATGTGGTGGTATATCGATATTGAGTTTCGATATTTTTATTTTGGCCTCTATGGTATATTTTGAATGTAGTAGTCTATAGATTTTCGGTATTTTAATGTTGTATATTTTAAGAAAATGGATAGAGGGTATCGATCAGAATCGACTGCAACCTTCTTTCGGGTAACGAATCCTATTTCTCTTTATGACAAATCATTGATGAAAATGTAAAAGTTACAGTATTAAGTACTATGTGAATAAGAGTTGTTATTATGAAAATAAATATTTAAACATGCTGTTAAGATTCTAAAAGAATTAGCGAAATTTCAAAGTTAAGGAACAAAAGCCTAACATATTTATTAATTAGAAGCATCGATAGAATTTTCTCTGAAGTTTGCCCCACAAATAAATTCAAGATTGTTGTTTACAATTACACAAAACAATTGTTCAAGTTTTTATTTATTATTTGTATTACATATTATTATTTGTTGTTGTTGCTGTTCTTGTTGTTGTTGTTGTTCTGGTTGTTGTTGTTGTTGTTGTTTCAACTGATGCAGTAAACACTTTCTGCCTTGGCAGATTCTTTGTGCATCTCTTACTGACTTGTTGTTGAGTTGTTTGTGGGGGCGGGGGAGGAAGGGGCGGGAGAATTTGGTTTGCGGGGAAAAAAGATATGATCAAATTGTATAATAATTGTTTGTAGCTGTTTATTTATGGTACTTTGGTTGTTGTTGTAGTACAATCAATAATAAGATTTATAATAATTGGGCTCTGATATTACGTTAATGTCACTTCAAATAAATCGCGTTTAATAAAATTTGTTTATCGCTGGTTGTTTGCTTATTGTTTCTCATTCTTTTATCGTAATCGTTAATCGATCTAAATTGAATTATTTATAAATCCTTTCTTCAGCCAATTCAACTTTGTATTGTGTTTTTCTTTTCTTTTCTTATTTTTGTTCTTTCTATTGCTTTTAACACTCTTTCGCTTTTGTCTTTAGTTTCCGCACTGCAACAACACATAAAACTCACAATACAATATTTTTGCTAAATATTTATGTATTTTTTTTTATTTTTATATTTTTTTTAATGTTTTTTTTTCAGTTTTAGTTTACTTTTAATATAGTAGTTAATAATTTTTTAATATATTGTATGCATTTTGTTTTGGTTTTTTTTTTTTTTTTTTGGTTTACTTTGAAATATATATAAAGAACAAGGCTGATATTCATATTTGTTGTTGTTTTTGTTTTCTTTTATGTAAGTTCATAATAATATTTAGCTAATCTTCTTCATAGCTTGCGCTCTTTTGTATATGTTTTTTTTTCCATGTTTCTTTCTCATTTTTTACAATACTAGCAAAAAGTTGTCAATTGTTCAAATGAAGAGTTCTTAAATTGTTTTTTTTCTTTTTTAGTATTTTTTTTGTTTGCAAAAACTTTAAATGAGCCTCAAAATAGACAAACATTTGCCATTTGTTGTAGTTAATAATAATAATAATAATAATATTATTATGCTGAATTATTTGTATTATGTACTTATTATTATTTGTATTATGTTTATGATGATAAAAGTTGCAATTGAAAACTGCATATGCATTTCTTTTATTTTTATTATTATTATTATTATAATTTGAAAATTGCTGCGGCTAATTTGTTGCTGCGTTACATAAGTTTTTTTTGTTTTGTATACATATATAAGTATATATATTTATATATAATATAATTATATATGTGCATGTGTCTGCACAACACATACTATATATATATAGTTCATTTTAATATCGGGCACAAGTTTGATATGTTTTCAATTGTTTTCCTTTCTTTTTTAAATGTTACTCATTTCACTTGTTGTTACTTCTGATGTTGTTCTTGTTGTTGTTTGTTGTCATTATCAACAATTTCTTTTTATTTTTATTGATATTTTCAATATTCAATATCAATTTTGTTCTACTTATATGGCTATGCATGTAAATGAATGTATTTCTTCTGTGTATATATGTATGTGAGTGTGTATGTGTGTATATACGAGTGTATGCTATATGTATATTGGAAATGTTATAAACAAATTTACAGCATCATCCATAGCAAATTGTTTTATGAGAATATCTCCTCTGTTGTAGTTTCAATATCATATTTCTTATGTATATAACCGTTATATATATATATGTATTTACTTTTTATATACGCATCTTTTAACTTTTTCATTTGTTATTGCAAAAATTTTCACTAATTTAAAATTCGTTTCCTTAAGGTTTATGCGTATGATCATCATCATTATTAAAAATCAGAGAGAGAGAGAAATCAGAATAGTCAACTAAAATGGCAAAATGAAATAAATAAAACAAATGTGGGTTGGGATTTTTGTTTAACGAACAAAATGAATTTATTATGCATAATTAATACCGTCAATTAATTAAAAAAGGCTAAGTAAACGCTACACATAAACGCAAATATGGAAATATTGTTTAGAAGTATATATACTATATGATATTTTGGGTATACATATATTTATATATAATACAATACATAAATTACTTAAGCATTAGTTGGGTTACAAAACGTTTTTTAGATAAGGCAATTGAAATATTTGTTTTTGGGGGAGGGAGGGGAGAAATTGTCAGGAAAAGAAGAGAATTGAATTACAAAATACAAATACTTAATAATAATATAATAAAATACAAATTTCTTTGTCTTTATGTGTTTATATGCCTTTTACATATGTATGTAAGTAGTGTTTAATCTATTATCTAATTGCCCCTAGACACAGTTAGAACTCATATAATATTAATTATATACTTGTGTTTTTGTTTTTCTTCATCTTTTGTTTCTTTATTCTTTTGGTAACTGCTTTGCCTTTTTATGCTTACATTGTCAAAAAATGTTAAAAACCACATCAAAACATATCGCTTATCGTTTTTTTTGTTTTTATATTTTATATAAGTTTATCTTTAGCATATTTCTTGTAAAAGTTGTTTTTTGCTTTGTTCTATATCTGGTAAATCTTCCATCTTTGCTGATATGTATCTGTTGTAGTTGTATGTAGTTTTTTCATTCATTTTCGTTTTCTTTTTTGTTTTTGTTTCAAAAATGTATTCATATATTCATATAATGTTCCCATAATTCATATTGTTTAGTTTTAGTTTTAGTTTTTTCCATTTTTGTTTTTTTGTTTACAAACTAGTTTCATTATGCTTTATAGATATTCTCGAATGCGAAATTAGTTTTTCGCTTTCGTCACGTTTTTCGCTGATGAAATCATTTTGAAATGTAGTTTTAGGATCATGTCTGGAAATAGAAGCCTAAAGGCCAGCTAATTGTGTCCTTAGCGATTCCTTTTCTGTTAGTTACTAGATGGGTAAAAATACCTTTTTTTTGGATGATTTCAAACACGCACACACACACACACACTTGCACACACGCAGCTAATTAGAACGCTTTTCCATTGCTTTTGTTTGCATACTTTCAGGCGTTGTTTTTTCTTTTTGTTTGCTGCTTAATGTTAAAAATTAATTTCGAAAATATTTTGTATTAGGCATAGCTGCTATTCCTTTTGGTAACTTGTATTTAGTTTAATTGTAATGCTTACTTGTAATTGTAAATATTTTGTTTTTTGTTTTTTGTTTTAAAGGCGCAATTTTATGATATGCATTAGTTAATAATATAATTCAATATTTTGTTTTTTGTTTTCTTCCCGTTTTTGCTTAAATCTAACTCTTCATAAGTATGTACTGTATTGTATGCGTGTGTGTGCATGTGTGTGTGTGTCATAAAGATAATGATGTTGATGTTGATGATGATGATGATAAGGATGTTTTTGATGAGGCTTAATGAGTTCGTGTAGGCAAGAGGAAAGCAAGAAATGTAATTGGACGGAATATGCTTTGCAATTTGACTAAAGTCAATTGAAATAAAAAACAAATTCTTTAAATTATACAAATTAAATTGATTGAACAAATTTGTTAATTGAAAATCCAAGACCACAAAAATATAATGCCAATTATTGCTATAACATATTTTTTTTCTCATATTTTGTTTGTTTGTTTTCTTTCAAATATGCCTTTGGTATGTCTAGTTTTTTTTCTTTAAGCTTAACTAAGTATTAAATATGTTTAGTTTTTTGTTTTGTTTTCTTTGTTATTTTAACAAATTGTTGGGAAATTGTTAACGTAAATAAGTTATTTAGTAAGGACAACTTTGGTAAAAATACGTTTTCTTTTTCTTGTAAAATAATTATAATATTTATGCTTAAAGTTTAAACAATGCTTGGGGGAGAAATAAAAACTGCAACTACTCGAAATCAAGTCAACTCAGAGAAACTAGAATTGAATAAAAAATTGGATACCATTTTCCAGTTGTTGTTGTTGTTGTAATTAGCTACTTAAACGCCTATGTCTTGCCTTTTGTTTATAGTTGTTTTTTTTAGCTTTTAACTTTAACATTGCTTTAGCATAAGTGTACTTGTAGTTCATCTCGCTTAGTCACAATTAATCGCAATTTTGTTAATCTTTATAATTGCTTTTGTAGTTTCTGTTGTTACTGCAGCTACATAAGATGATATGTTTTCTGATGTCATATACTAGAACCCATCCTAGAGAGAAATTGTTGTTCTTTTCTGTTGATGTCATTATCTTTTTTCTGTTTGTTGTTGTCATTCTGCCTAAATCTATCTCCGCTTTTCCCCTTTCTGTCTGTATCGTTGGTTTCTTTAATGTTGTTGTTGATTTTGTTTTGTTAGCAAGAAAAATGTGTGTGTTGATTGTTCTAGCATTTGATAATTTTCAGAAAAGATCGTTAGGAATCCTGGGGGGGAAAGTCAAGAGTTGTTTTGGGTAATAAGTTCTTTCTTTTCTGTCTAGTCTTTTGAGTGTGTGGGGCGAGAGCTTTGCAGAATTCAATCAAAAAAGACTGTCTCAGTATTTTTTGGGCGGAAAGTGTGTGTATAGAGTGTTTGAATTGTAATTTCGAATCGTTTTCTGCAATTCGATTCGATTTAGTTTAAGATTTATATATATATATATATGTATATTGTTTATAATGTATTACCGAGTCTTTAACATCTCGAGCTTAGTGCCGTGTCGAATTCACAATTGTATTTAATTTATAAGTACGTTATGTTTTTTTTTTTCATTATACCAAATAAATTTCGAAACCAGCTTTCAGTTAAATTTCACTTTGATGATGACGTCGACTAGTTCTCGTTGTTGTTGTTGTTGTTGTTGATCTTGATACAAATTGTTTGTTTGTTTCTTTCATTTCATATTTAAATAACACTTCAAAATTGTATTCTCTAGATACAAGATACATTACTTTAATGCAAATATACATACATACAGATAGATGTATTTATAACTTTTGGTTTCTCATGGTTTTTCTTTTTGTTTTTTTTTATTACAATATTATTATTATAATTCTAGAAAGAGAGCTATTAAAGGGCACATTCGGTTAAGCTATAATTATATTTCTTTTTTGTTTCGTTTTCTTTTTTTGTTTTTGTTTTGTTTTACTTGTTAATTTATTTCCCATAATTATGTAAGTTATTTCCTTAACTTCATATGATGCATTTGAAAAATAATGTCAAAAAATCGATTATAATGTCTCAATTCCATTTCTTGAAAAATAATCGAAATAGGAAAAACAGAACAATTCAAACAAAAACCCAAAAAATTTGATACCAAACAGAAACGACGATCTCAGTTTTAAAAATCCTTCAAAAATCGTTTGCAGCATTTTCAACTATTTTGTATATATTTTTCGGATATATATATTTGTATATATATATATATATATATTGGTATATATATATATATCTATTGGGGGCATATCAAGTGTCTTTTTCGAATTGGTTCTCTCAATCTCTAATTCTGTTCTATCGTTTTGTTTTGTTTTCGCTTTGTATATTTTACTACAAGTTTTTTTTTACCATCTTTTGCTGCCTTTTCTTTTTGGTTTTCCTACAATTTTCCATGCGGCCTGTCAAAAATTTCACTAAACTGGGTTAGGCTTGCCATATAAATTATTATATCGTATATATATATATATACATATACTTGTGGATTTTTTTTTTTGCTTTTTTAAATATTTTTTTTTATACTACAACTAAAGTTTTTTTTTTTTTTTTACTTTTTTTGTATTTTTTTTTCTGTTGTTGTTGTTGCCTCCTATTGCATGCATCCGTTACATGCGGAGCTTATTTTTTTTTCGCTCTATGCGCGTTTCAAACTCGAAATATACGGACCATGGACCCTGCTACAATGATGTTGTTGTTGTTGTTGCTGCTGTTGCACCAACACTCTCAGGCAGCAATGTGTGTTGCTGCCGGCAGCACATACGAATAGATGTGATGATGATGTGGCTGCTGCTGCTGATGTTGTTGCTGCTGTTGGTGGTGCAGATGATGGTGTTGCTGCTGCTGTTGTTGTTGCTGTGGTTGGTGATAGTGCGGCAGCGATGTTGGTGGTGCATTCGCGCTGCCGGGTCAGGTCGCTGTCGGCGTCATCAAGAACTGCTGCTGCTGATGATGCTGATGATGATGATGGTGATGATGCGACTGATGGCTCTGATGGTAATGCTGATGATGCGACTGTGGCTGGTGGTGTGCCTGTTGCTGTTGTTGCTGCTGCTGTTGTTGTTGCTGTTGTTGCATCTCGCGCTCTAATTTCTTAGCGAGCAAATCATGCCTTGATTCCATACCCGCTCCTCTGTAAATAAGTTGTTTGGAACGTAAGTAAATAAGTTGACTTTCAAAATTTCTTCCTCACACTCGATTTCTGTATATTTCGGATGGTGAGAGTTAAGGCGGTGCATTTGGTTGGTGATTAGTCGCTTGGTTAGTTATTGTTGCTAAAGTGGTTGCTCTTTAATTTAATGATATTTCCACATGCATGAATCTCCGCCCCCATCCAACAGAAAACTTTATCCTTTGGCTGGCATTTTATGACTGACCCCCAAAAAACATCAAGCATCATGTTTTATGTGTAGAAAACAGCATGCAAACACACACACAATCAAAAAAAGGAAAAGAACAAAAAAAACTTTGCTACCACCCGAAAATTTCAACCCAATGCCAATTTATCCCTATCTCTCCTCTCTCTTTCGACTCTCCTTTTCTCCTCCTTTCATGTACTAAAAGCCAAGTGCGCAATTTGCGCCCAGCGGCAGCTGCACAACTTTTTACGACTCCTCCGCAGAAGAGCCTTGGCATTCAGGACCTTCAGTCCCCCATCCCCGTTCCCGTTGATCCCACTGGCAACAGCATGTAAACGATTTAAATTGATTTCGAACAAGCAATCAACTACAAACAGCAAATTCACTTCAAAAATTTAGTTCAAGAAATTTATTATCGCAAGTTTTATGGCCTGTGCAAGATCCCAACAATCATTTGATTTTTAAATTGATTGTCGCGGGGCGCTTTAAGTTATCATAATCAAATGCGAGCGAGTAATCTCAGCTTATGACTCATAAAATGTGTTGTCACTTCACTTTTCAGAGATAAGCAAATGGAAGAGTAATGAATTTGAATAGTTCTTCTATAAAAATTATTTGTTCTCTACAATTTCCATTTCATATTATTTTCATTGCTTTTTATTTCCCGCAAAGATGATGCAATTTCTTGCTCACTACTTCCTTTCTTGGTCACCTTTTATTTTTACGCACCAGTTACTAATCTTAAGTGCCATCTACATTTTTGTGCAATAAAATCTATCGGAAAGCGCCATAAACTTTTATATTTATTTTAGTAGCAACACTTGAAATGTTTATCACAAACAAAACTAAAAATGAAAACAGTTTTGCGAGCATTTATAGCGTCTAGAGAATTTGCCAACCGTATCGCGGAGGCTGTGGGCGTGGCATGCGTTCTGGTTTGGAATTTTTTATAAAGTATTTTTGCTGCTATGTTTTTCACTTAATGCTGTTTTTGTTTTTTTGTTTGCTGTTTGTTGATCGCGCTTGGCTTTTTCTTGCACGAAAATTGAAAAAATAAATTTATGTGGTCTTTTCGCATTTTAAATACGTGCAGCAGAAGCAGCAAACACACACACACACAAAGGTATGCACACACACGTGAGTGTGGAGGTAAAAAATGTGCTGCCTTCTTTTTATCCGGGGGAAGCTTGCACTTAAAACTAGCAGGCGAAGGAGAAAGAGAGAGGAAAGCGGCCATATTAAGTCTCCAGACAAGTGGGTGTGCCGTGTGTGTAGGTGTGTGTGTGTGTGTGTGTGTGTGTGTATTGTGGGTATATGAATCGTAAAGTCAAGTGCTATAAGATGGCCATAAATTGCTGTAGTTGCTGCTGTGGCTGCAACGGTTGCTGCTGCTGCAGTAAAGTTGTGTGTGTGTATGACTGCTTTATTCGGCCAACATTTGTTTGTTATAATTTGTATTTAAATGCCTGCCTGGTCTAAATTTTAGCTGTGTTGCTGCGGCAGCCAATGTTGCCGCTGCTGTTGATGCGGCTGTTGTTCTTGCTGTAGCTGCTGCTGCCGCTGCTGCTGCTGTTGTTGTGGCTGCTGTCATGCAAAGTAAACGAGGCGAGCTAAACAATAACAATTTGCAATTTCATAAATAGTTAATGGGTTGCCGCTTTTTTCGTTGGTTGTTGTGTGTGTGTGTGTTAGAGTGTGTGGCGTGCATACAATTTACTTATGATACATGTGCCTGGGAGTTGGGGGTGTATAAAGCTTGAAGGTTGAAGGTGAATTATGGGCTTGAACCCTTTGCATATTAAATATTTATAATGCTTAGAGAGGTATAAAAATGGTTTAACAAATTGCTGAGCGATGTGAGTGAAAGACAGAAAGAGATGGCAACTACTTCTACTTGTTTTTTGGGGTGTACTTTTGTTTTTTTTTTTGTTTATCATATACATACGTCTCTAAAGAGATGATTTTGGTGGTGCTGATTTGGATGAAGTTGGTGGTGCTGTAGTGAATTAACAACAACGCTAGTGGTGCTGGTGGTGCAGCCAGTTGGCGCCTGTTGAAGTTGCTGTAGTTGAAATTGATGTTGCTGCTGCTGCTGTTGTTGGAGTTGGTGCTGCTGAAGTTGCTGGTGATGTTGCTGTGGTGCATTTGGGATTGTGAGAGGTGCTGTTGCTGGGCCTGCGACCAACATATTGCTCAAATGTGGCGGCGGTGGCGGTGGCAACTCCAAGCCGCCATTCAAAATAAATAGTTGCTGATGTGGTGTCGGAGTTGCTGCTGCTGTTGGCGGTGCCACGGACTTGTGACTGCTGTTGTTGATCAGCGCTGTTGGCAGCGTTACCTCGTTCAGCATCTTGGTCTTGGCGTATTCAATGCGTATGGAGCCGCGATCAGAGCTAAGCAAATATTTGCCCTGCAATTGTTGCATCGCCTGAGCAGCGCTTGGGGCATCGTTGAACTCGATGAATGCCACCGGATGTTGATGCTGGTTGTTGTTACTGTTGTTGTGGTTGTTGTTGTTGTTGTTGGTAGCAGTAGTGGTGCAGCTTGTAGTTGTTGTTGCTGTTGCTGTTGAAGCAGTGCCTGTTGTTGCAGTTGCGGTGAGGAAGGTTGAAGTTGGTGGTGGAGAAGTCAGAGTTGAAGACAAAGTTGGAGGCATAGAAGTTGTGATATTGTGCGTACCTTTTGTGTGCATTCGTAGGCGACAAAAGCCAGGCATACTGTGCATGTATATAACATAGTTTTGTATGTTTGTTGCGATATATATACGATATATAGTTGGATAATATATATATAGTAGTATGTAAGTAGTCGGTTATCGATTATCGTTAATCATGTATAATATACAATTGGTGATTTGGGCAACAAACGACAAACCAAAGAAAGAACGCAAAAAGTTATCGATTAGTTTGTATAGTATTATATCGAGAATAAAACATATCGGTGCAATATCAAGTGGTGGTAAATTGTGAGTGACAACGTGGTGAGTGGTAAGTAGTGAGTAGGTGGTGGGTGGTGGGTGAGTGGTGCCATTTTGCTCGCTCAACAACTCAAATTAGTGATTGGTGTCAATGTTTGTTCTGTTTTTTTTTCGATATTGTCGCAACAAGTTATCGTTAATCGATAACAGGCTAAATATATGTTATGTGTATAGAATGCATTCATTTACCTAGAGAAAACCTCCTTGAGCTCGTGCTCGGACACAAACTGACCCAAATTGGCCACGAACAGCGTGGAGCAGGGCGCATTGGCGGCTATCTGCGGATTTGCCGGATGTGTGGCGTTGTTGGTGGAGCCGGCGGGGCTTGCCAACGCGGGACTGGATAAAAAATGATGATGCGATGCGGCAGCAGCAGCGGCCGCAGCGGCTGCGGCAGCCACAGCTGCATTACCACCGACAGCAGCAGCCCCTTGGGGCGTTGCCCCGGCAGCGGCAGCAGCAGCGGCGGCAGCAGCCGCAGCAGCAGCACCGCCACCGCCAGCCACACCGCCGGCTGCAGCAGCAGCCATGTGTGCCATTGCCGCCTGTTGGCTGGGATGTAAAGCGGTAGCAGTTGTCTGATGATGTGGCATAGTTATTTGAGTCTGCAACAAATGGTTGTAGAAGTTCTTGTTGTCGAAGTGTGGTTGTTGCTATGTTGCTTTGTACTCACTTGATGCATAGGCTGCTCCATTACTTTGTCTGTATTTAGTCAGAGATAGGAGCGAACGGGCACCTGCGGATGCAGTGCTGGATGCACGAGTGTTGCATGCTGCAAGGCGGCAGCGCCGGGCAGCTCAGCAGCGGCGGCAGCCGAATACGCTAACGGATGATGCCATAGCTCGGGTCCGCCCGGAAAGAACGGACCGCCAAGATCTAAGAGAGAGAAAGAGAGTTGAAGAAAAAGGAGAGAAAGGAAACGAAATGAAGACGAAAATTCATCAGTTATTGCTGCCAAGTGTTTAATTTACTTTTCATATATTGTTGTTTTGTATTGATTGGATCTGTATTTTGTATTGAAAGTGAATAGAGAGTGCAACAAAAGTTGCAAATAAAAAGCGACTGCTTCAAGTTCGTTGCCTAAGTCTTTTGTTTTGCTTGGAGTACGAAACCAAAATTCAAAACTTTTTCATTTTCATATTTCTATATCTCACTGCGAGTGTGTGTGTGTGAGTGTGGTTGTGTGTACTGGTGTGTGTTTTGTGATTCAAACAGAGTGTGTTACAGTGATCGAAGGTGCGTTACATAATATATCATTGTAGTTTGTAGTTGTAATTTGTAGTTGTTGTTGTTGTTGAGTTCTTGCTGTAACCTATGTAAATATTTATAGCGAAAATTTAGTTTCGGGCGTACGATAATAGTTGATATATACGATATTTATATATATATATTTATAATATAGAGTTGTGCACTTTGAAGCAAATTTCAACTGTTCAATTGTTGGATTGTACTCGAGTGTGTGTGTGTGGTGTTCGTATGTGTGTGTGTGTGTGTGTGTCATAAGAGTTAGGTTGTGCGCTAGTACGCCTTCGGTACGATAGCTGAATATAGAATATTTCATTTGTATATAAGTTTTGTATTTGTTGTATTTTATTAAACTATCAACTACATATACATAAAACCAAAATAAAAGTAGCAGCTGCTTTTTATATCTTTTTTTTTATTTTGTTTTTTGTTGTTTTTTTTTTACTTACGTCCAGTGAGTGGGTGCATCAATGCAGGATGTGAGGCTGTTGTCGCTGTATTGGGCTGTGGTTTGGGTTTGCTCACTTTCGTGTTACTCTTGGCGAATTCCAAGCGAATTGTTTGGGGCATATCGGGATCGAAGCGTACACCCTGCTGTAAATGATCAGATCAAAATACAGCGGTTTGTATTTTCTATTTTTTCTATTCTTTTTTTTTTTTTTTGTTCGTATGATTTTGTTTTTGTTTTACTTTTTTTGCAAAATAATAAAAAGTGTATTTGGAATTTTTCTTTCTTTTTCTATTTATTATCGATTTCATTTCTTGCAACAATTCGCCAAAAATAATTTTGAATGTCGCATTTGCGTGTGTTCAGAGATAGAGATTGAGAGAGAGAGAATTGTGTTTTCTCATTTTTGTTTTTGTTTGCAAATTGGGAACGTAAAAACCAACTTGTTTCTGTTTATGGGGCGGTGGTGCTTACAAAACGCTGAGAGTTTGAGTTTTGAGTGGCTTTTTGTTGAGTGGTGCCTTTGGATGCCTTTATTTTTGCTTTAATTCAGAGATGTACGAACAGGTTACGGAAAGGGGAACTAGTTCAATTTGTGTGTATGTGTATGTGTGTGTGTGTGTGTGAGTGTAAGTGTGTGGGTGAGTGGTTCTCTGTGTTTTATGTGAGTTTTTGTTTTATGCATTGAAATCAAAAGCAAGAGATGAACAGCAACTGCATAGGAAGAGCACCTATGAGTGAAAGACAAGGCGGGGAAAAGGGTCATTCAAATATATTTGTTGGTGCCAAAAGGGATAGAGACGGGGGCAGATAGAGGGGGTGTGCCTAGAGGGAACTTGAACATGCACCAGCAATAATTAATCTGTGGTCTAGAGTTGCCAGGCTTCCATTTTGTTTTTTGTTTATAAAATTCATTTCTTTTGTGCTACATTTGCCTCATTGCAGTTGCTATAGATGGGTGTAAAATGTGATGTGTGTGTGTCTCTGGGTGTATGATAAAGACAGAAATTTAAGAGAGAGAGAGAGAGAGAATAGATATCGAAGAGCGAGATGCAATACCAAAAAGAAACAAAATCAATAGGGATAGACTTAAACATAAATGCGGTGAAGTTTCTTTCAAAATGCAAGCACGTGTTGTGAGTACATCTTGTTGTTGTTGTTGTAGTTGTTCTTGTTGTTGTTGTGATTGTAATTGAGATACGATTGTTGTTTCTTGTTGAGGACCTAAACTTGTTCTTAACGCTCAGTGTAAGCCAGGCAGTACGATTTTCTTTTTTGGTTCTTAGTGCTTTACAATCTATGTGTCGTATTTTTGTATTTTGAAACGCCGAAAAAGTTGCCATATATTTATTTTGTTTTTGTTTTTTTGGGATAGGCTTTTGCTAAGAATTGTTGGTGTTTTGTTGTTCATCGATTATATATAGTTAACAATTATAAATTAGGTATATAGATATATAGTTATACAAGTTGTGAAAACTGCCAATATATATGTTACCTGCAGATCCTGTTTAGCTGCCTCGGCACCGGCTCTTGTATGGAATGTCACAAAACCAACGGGCTGTTTATTTAAAATGTTGAAAATGCAATTTTTGAATTTATTGTAAATCACTTTTAACTGCTGCTCTCACTTACCGATGCTGTTTTGCCATTTTTGCTAGTTACTTTTAGTAGAGATCCTTCGTAGCCCTATGAAAATTAATGATGAATTAATAAGTTATTAAGTAATTTGCGAAATTAATATCTTGGGAATAATTTTTCAGAATTTAAAAAAAATTAGAAGAATTTCTAGTATACATATTTAGTAATAAGCATCTATATTTTGCTGGATAATTTTTCAAGCTTTGCTAGATGAAGAAATTTGTCATTATTTGCTGGCTTAATATCTTTATCTTAAAACAAATAAGCAGAATTTCTAACAATCATAAAGCGTGTCTATAGGAATGTTACAATTTTATGTAGTGATGAAATTCTTTAGCTTGAAAATTGGCCAGTTTTACTTGAGATAGAAATTACTGAATTAATATTATGAATGAAATGTTATGATTATATTTAGTGATAATAATCTATTACTAAAAAATTTTCCAAGCTTTGTTTGACAAAGAAATTTGTCATTATTCGCTGACAAAATATCTTGAGATTAAGTTCTCAGAAGTAAAATAAACCAACATTATTTCATTTTGTTATCTAAAGCTTGACAATTTCGAAGAATTTCTTCAATAAGTTTGTAAAGTAAACCATCATTATATACCAATTAATCACAAATAATCTGTTCACTTTTGTCTCACTAAAAACTCGTTAATATTTACATGGATTACTCAACTCAATTTCAACTCAAGCTTAACAAGTTTTCAAAGCTTTGCAACCCTTTTTTCTGAAGTATCTTTCAAACTATCTTTGGCCCCTTTATCGAGCTCATAAGTTCAATTAAAATGTCTTTAATAGTTAATAGCTACAGCTTGAGCTGTAGAGATATGCAGCTGCTGATAGCTGCTTGACTCACCTCATAGGCTCTGAATAGCAAATAGAGCTCACGTGGCTTGGCATCCATTGGCAAACCACTGACGAACAATGTGCGCACCTGCAAGTAGGAACGAGAGAGAGAGAGAGTGAGTGAGATGGAAATACATTAAACAAATCTGTGTGTGTATAGATTTAACCTGGTTTTTCTTCTCGCTATGTCGAGAAACCAATTTCCTATGATTGCGTAATTAAGTTAAAGCTGTCACGTCCTTTGGCCGGATTCAAAACTGAAACCCCAACACACGCACACACACACACACCAAAAAACCTTCAGCCTCAATTTCAATGTGTCAAATATTTAAATTCTCTGGCGCTCTCTAAGCCCAAAAGTTCATGGCACTCACACAAACACACGTTTCTTTATATGTGTCTGTATGTGTGTGTGTGTGTGTGTGTGTGAGTATGTAGTGATAATGAAACCAAATGGAATAAGCGCCATAAACGCTGAATTCATTAAGGCAACGACGTGACACGTTGCCACAGTAGATGTTTTAAATGCAGAGTTGGGGGAAGCATCATTGCGCAGGGATTCAAAGCACAAGAGGTGAAGGAGAGAGGGAAAGAGGGGGAGGATGATGGTACTAATGAGCCTTGTCGCTGGTTTTTTTTTGTTCTTCTTTTGTGTGTTGTATTTTTAACACCTAGGCAAAAGACAGCTTGCAAAGGGACAAACTGCGCAAGCTGTGAGCTGTTTTTGGTTAGCTGATTTTGGCATTTTTTGCATATATACCCGAATAGTAATTATAATGAAAGGGTATATGCGACTAGATATGATACTTCGTAGAGAATTGAAACTTTAGGAATTTGCTATTCATTAAATGATTTGCGATTAAAACATAGAAAAATAAAACTATAGTTAAGCCCTGTGAATAGTTGACTATCCATTAAATAATGAACTCTTATATCATATATTGAATTTACTGAATACTGATTATTATATATGATAAGAACTTCTTTTCAGATTGTTACGAACTATTGTAAAATTTATTAATTGAAAAGGCAGTTCGGTTTTGAAGTTTTACTAAGCTCAAAAATCAACAAAAAGAAGGAGAGAGTGAGAATACAACAATGTGACCAGACTTCATGACGTTTTAAAATACTTATTTGTTAATATTGTATAATTAATTGTTGACAACTTTTGTCAAATTTGATTATTAATTAAAAAGACAATTGGTTATAGGTGTTCTCGACGCTAAGAAATCAAGAAGAGAGAGATGAAAACAATGTGACCAGACTTTAAGTCGTTAAAAAAAACTTATTCTTACTATTGTATAAAGGTATTTTCGTTAATCGATTTTTAAAAGAATATCGAATTAAATTAAACAGATCTTTTCAAAAAAATCTTACAACGTTTTAAGCTGCAATTAAGTTAACCTTAAGAGGTATATTCTAGTCAAGTTTCGTGGTGCTTTTTACCCCTACTTTTGTGTTGTCGTTTAGGGACTCATCCTTGCGCAGAGTGACAGATTGTAAAAGGGAAGTCCATGTTCTGTGTGTATGTGTGAGTTAAAATTAAAACGTGTTCTATCGTGTAATCTAGCTATTGTTATCCAGCTGGGAAAGCAGCTGTGTAAAAATAGCTAAGCATGTGCCACACACGGCGCCACACATGATTACATAGAGCACAAAAGAGAAACTCTTTTTACTTTTATAGAGAGAGAGAGAGTTGAGTTGCGCGGTTGCGACTTTAAAATTGTCCGGCCGCAATTTACAAATTAATTAACTCACTCGAGTGCCGGGCAGGCATGATAATAAAACGAAGAAGCAGAACCAGAAGAAGGGGATGAAGGAGGAGGAGGAGGAGGAGAAGGAACTGAAGTAAAAAGTAAAACGAACGAAAATCCTTTGACGTAGTTTCGGCGCTTGCCAAAAAGGATCTGCAGGATACGCTCAGTTAAATAGCAATTAAAATTAATTTTTGCGCAGTCTGCGGCTGCTGCAACTTGGCTACGTCTCCGCCTCTTTTTTTTTTGGGGTCCACTAATTGGACGGGTAATGAGCTGAGCTCCTTGGCCCTTCCAAAACGGAGAACAACAAGAACGAGAATTGTGATGAAAATTAAAGAAAATTGAGCCAAGCAAACTAATTAGAAGCAAGAGCTCAATCCACAAAATTGTACTTGCGGTGTTGCAAATGCAATACTCGACTACACACAGAAACTTTCAAGCTCAATTCCTGTTGCCATTTGGGCATTGAAATGCAATTATTTTATTTCCCCTCTAATCGTATGTGAGTCTATATCACACACATACAGTGTATGCCAATGAGATTTGTGAGTTGTACCTCAATTTGATAGCATGTCTCGGTGCACAAATATGCCAAGAGCAAACAACAGACAACAGACAGGAAATGGAACTCTGCTAGAGGTTGAACGCCCTGCACAGTGGGGCAAACAAGCTTAAGATTGGGGCAGTCAATCTTACATATTTTGTTTCATTTGTTTTTTATATAATTCTTTCTTTCGCTTTTTAATGTTCTATAATTTGTCTATATTTTTAACATTCAAATATTTTTTTAAATTCTTGTACATTTATTTCAATAAATTCTATTGTTTATTTATTGCATAGCCAAATAATAGCTGCATTACCACTGTGCCTTGTGTTGGCAACCACAAAAGTCAGTTAGCCAGGCCAAATCAGCCATAGACGTGGCTAAGGGAGTTACTAACCTCTTGACTTGTTTTTGTTTGTCTTGTGTGTGTTTTGGCCACTGCGGAAATACATTCAACATTTTGGCAAGCTCTAGCACTACATCCTCAGCATCAGCATCAGCTTCAGTCTACAGCTTACAGCCCCGCCCCATCTATTTGGCACACACTCTCACACACACATATTGCAGTTGATATTGTGTGGGCGGTTTACATTCGTATAAGTGTCTCTCTGTCTGTGTATTTGCGGATTCTGTCCAACTTTGGTTGCCAAATTCCATTTAAATACAGCAAAATGTCATAGAGTTGCAGTTTGACTGTTGGTTTGTTGCTTGCTTGTTGCTGTTTTTGGTTGCAACCTTGCAACTTGGCAATGATTTCGTTACTGCAACGCCCCTCTCACCCCCCATCTCCAACTGCTGTGTTTGGCTTTGCGGTTACTGAGCTGCTGCTGCCATCAACATTGCCAAGAAGTTGCAGCAATTGCAACTGCTTCTCCTTCTCCCTTCTGCGTTCTATTTGCTTTTAGAGTCGCTCGGAGTTTCTCCACTTGTTTATAATTATGGACAGATGAAGTTTATGCGGTTGCTTCAATAAATTTGTACTGTATCGAATTTCATATGCAAATATTACCCATACGCACTGTTGTTGCAACGATAACTTTCCCAAGCTCTGACTATTATGGTTGTTGGCCTTGTTGTATTGTCTTTTGGGGGCTCAATTGTAAATCACTCTCTAGTCAAGTGTTGACTTACAATAATTAAACGTGACATACACACACACACATGT
The DNA here is from genome assembly GCA_035046325.1 of Drosophila niveifrons. NCBI lineage: Eukaryota > Metazoa > Arthropoda > Insecta > Diptera > Drosophilidae > Drosophila > Drosophila niveifrons. Next base: position 8,321,991 of record JAWNOC010000046.1, on the reverse strand, counting down.
ATACAGAGAGACAGTCACTTATTTCGAAAAGTGTTTATAGAGGCGATCATAATCGCTTCTAGCACTGTGGGCGTCATCACCAAGGCGTCTGAGGTGAGTCTCGATGGAATTTAGCTGAAAGGCGTTAAATTGTAAGCGCTTGTAAATTGTCAAACAGCTGACAAAGCAGCAGACAAATCGAGAGGCAAATCATGTAAGAGAGGAAGTCAATGAATGACTAATCAAATACTCTGTAATTTGTATATTGGTAACGCTTAACGTTTGTTGCTGGCAAAATTATTTTATAATTTCAAATTTACTAAATCAAAGCTTAAAATGTGGAGCGTAGAACATTGTTAGCTTCTATAATGTAACAGAATTATTTATTCTATGAAAAACTTTATCGGAAGTTCGATTGTATATTAAGCGAGTCTGTAAATGTAAAAGGCAACTTAAGAACACTAAGTGTAGTAAGCTCTATCACTCTCTCGCTTGATTATATATGAGATAAATAAAGAAATTTTATGAAAGAGAAGTTTGTATTTCAGTGCTCTAAGAATCGAGCAACAAAGTTCATCTCTTTTGTCTCACTTTTATGAGTGCGAGGGTATTAAACACACAACAAAACACCGTCACAAATCGCAATACACAACGATTGCAAATATTTGAATAATTGTGACTGTTGTTGTTGTTGTTGTCGACGGTGTTTTTTGCTGCTGCTGCTGTTGATGTTGCTGTTGCAGTTTACTGCGCGTCAAACGCCAACATCAACAATTCCAACATTGAAACAACTTTTGCTATTGACTTTTATCGCTTGACGGCGGCGGCGGCATTTGCACAAAGTGTTTGCACAAAATTTTTTCTATAAATTGTTGGCAATTAAAACGTATTTAATATGCATTTGCAAGCCTCAGCGAATGCAAGATTAATAGCGTTGATAAAGTTATAAATAAAAGAAGCAGTGCAAGCGTTGCATACGTGAGTTGAAAAAAATACACAAAGCTTAGAAAATTGTAAGAGGAAATAGATGAAAAATGATGAACATTGAATTTAATATGTTAAATGTTATGCCAAACAACATAGATGAAAAGTTGAATATAAAATTTAATTCATATGTATTTAATATATTTTGGAATAAAAAAGAATTAACAAATAAATCAAAATTTAATTTGACAAATTTGGTAATTTTTAAATCAATAATACATTTTAATAATATGCCTTTTTTTGCTTGTGGCAAATATTCATCAAATTTATATTTACTTTAAATGAAGAGTAGCAAAAATTTAATTTATTCACAGCGATATAATTTATGCAAAATTTGATTTCAATTTTGTGCTCACTTGAACAATTTTTAATGGCAAATTTGTCACGGCATCGATAAGGTCGAATCGCTGGCTTAAAAGCGTTGAAAATTTATGCTCAAAGCTGGCCATAAATTTTTGGGCAAAATCTTGGCTTGCAAATCGCCAGATAACTGGCGCCTAATACACGACTCTTCACTCGCTCCGCCCACACACCAAAAACACTGACTATCGTAGTTGTAGTTGCCTTCAAGCTTTTGATGCCAATTAAGTTGAGCGTCGAGTCAACTAAATGCCGCTGGCTGCCAAAGTTGACTGCAGTGAGTTGCTGCCGCTGTTATGTTATTGTTGCAGCTGGCATTGTTATTGTTGTTCCTGCGCTGCTGTTTGCTTTTGTTGTTATGCTTGCTTGTTTATTTAGTTTTTGAATTGCTTTTGCTAGCTTTTATTCTCTTTACTACATTCCTCTTTAGTTTTTTCTTTTTCTTTTCTTTTGCTCAGGCAAATCTTTAAGTGCAACAAAGAAGAGAATAGCAAAAGCAACAGCTGCCGCAGGCGACCAGCTGCGAACTCGTGGAGCTTATGTTGCAGCTTTGCTGTGACACTTGTTTATGGCTGCTACAACAACAGGGCACATTAACTAGATATAGTTGTAGGGGCAATTAGTAAAAGCTATGTCTTGTATTAATTGCTATCCAAATAATGTGACAATCAATAGAGTGCAGATAACACAAAATTCGAATTGTTAACACACAAAAGCTATTGATTGCAAAGCTCGAGTTTGGAATACTTTCTGTCTACAAAAGTTGCTGTTCATTGCTCAAAAGCAGTAGCAGCCGGCTTGTGTTGCAAACTAAATGAGTAGAGTAAATGAATGAGTGCCGCATGCATGTGGCTGCCTCACATAGCAATTGTTGTTGCTACAATTGTTGTTGTTACTTGGTGTTTTGCCGCATTTTGCATACAAAATGACGGGGCGACCATTGTGAAAACGGGACTCGGGATGCATTGCAGCAATAGACAATTGCAGTTGTGCTTTGCCAGCATCAGCAGCAACACAACAGCAATACAACAGCAACAATAGCAATCACAATGTTGGCCAACTTCTGTTGTTTTGTTGTGTGTGTTTTTTTTTCTTTCCTCTTTTGGCTTAACTGAAACGTTTTTGTTTGCATTTTGCGCCTTTCCCCGTCTGCTTTCTTTTGGCTGCTTGGCATTTGGCTCACGCGCTCGCGCTCTGCAACTAGCCGCAATCTGCCACGCCCCCACGCCACGCTGTTGCCGTTGCCGTGGTAGCAACCGCTCAATTAAACCTCTTTGGCCTTCGCGTTGCATTGCTGGCATTGCTTTAATCTTTTTCCCTCTCTCTCTCTCTCTTTCTGCTCGTTCATCCTTGTTTTTATGTTGTTCAGTATTTTCTTTCTTTTTTTTTTAGCATTTTTCTAGAATTTGTGCTGCCATTGTTCGCGTGTTTTGCGCCAGATCCTTGCTCTGCTTTGCTTTGCTTGTTTGCTGTTGTTATCTCTGTTTGTTGCAGTTGCGACAGCAATTGGACAGGTAATTAGCGTTGCTCTTGTCGCCTGCCTCTCATTTGATTAACGTCTTGAACCCGCCCCTTGCTCACAACAACAAATAAAAATGGGCTAAGCACTTTTCTCTTTTGTAAATCGCTTAATAAGCCGCCCTCAACAGCAGCTGGGGCAGCAGCAGCAACCAAATGGCCAAAACTAATATTTTAATTGCTAAGCAAATAACTGACGGGTATAACAAACACACACACACACACACACTTACACACACACCCGCAGCACATTGATGCAAGAGATACGAATGAAATGAAACTTTTGCCTCGTTATGCTTATTTTACAAATTAGCCAAAATTTCGAGACACTTGCCACACACACATACACACACACACTGAGCACAATTCGAAGCAGAGAGACAAATGCAAAACAGCTGCGGGACATTTGCCACGCCCACTGGCTGGGCGGCAACGCCTACAAAAATGCGAAACAAAAATGCCAACATTTTCATGGCTGCAACTTTTGATTGCAAATTATTTGCAACACACACACACACACACTCAAATACAGTGACTGCCAAAAGTTTGTTGCCGGCAGCCAAGGCAAAAATTTTGCTTCTTCTTGTTGGCAAACAAAAATTGTGTAACGAGATAAGGCCAACAAAATGAAAACAACAATAACAACAACAAGAAAAAACTACTATTGAGAAATGCTGCAAAGTTGTGGGCGTTTTGTGTGTGTGTGAGAGTAGGGGGCATGGTTAAAAGCAATGCAGGCAAATATGAAACTTGACATTTTCGAAAATGCAACAACAACAACAACAACACCGAGAGAAGGAAACAAATTTTCAAATTTTAATAATTAAAACTCATTAACACTTTTGCCTAGAAAGCATAGAGAGAGGGGAATGGGAAGAGGGGAAAGTAGCTCTCCCAGCTGGACGAAGATTAAATAACAAATGAGCGATGACTCTTTACGGCAAAATACTTTTGGGGCCAACTGTGCGTAGGGCTGGAGCAAATGAATTGAGTTGAGAGTTGAGTTCGGGCGCTTATTAATAATTAACAGTGCCTGACAAGAGAAGTTGAAGGGGCGGAAAACTAGAGAGGAGAGGAAAGATAGAGGGGAAAACGGAGGGCAAGTCAAGAATTTGACACTTTGGAGCATTGTTTGTAATTTATGGCATTTAGCTAAATTGCAAATGCAACTGAATTTATTATAAACATTTCAAATTCACTTCATTATGGGACAAAGGGACAACACACACACACACACTCACATGTGGCACACGTGGCATGTTGCAAGTTGCAATTTAAACTGGGGCAAGGCTGCATGCAAAAGCAAAAGCAAAAGGAACACACATTGCATATGCAACATTTGTCAGCAAAGTGTCACGCTTGACGTGCCACGAAAACAACAAACGAAAAGTATAAAGAAAGAAAATTATTAACAATTCAACGTTTAGGCCAAGGCAAAAGAAATACGTTTCCGGGCAGCAGCAGCAACAGAAAAAAAAACAAGTAAGGAAGTTGCAGTCGATTGTACTCGACTGTTAAATACTCGCTACCCAGATTGAATAAAGGCAAAAAAGTGGGGTATTATTCGTTAAATATACCGAATTCATATACCCAAAATATACTAGTACTGAAAGCTATATTTGGCATATTGCTATATTACTACTTTCGAAATAGAATGATATTATTCCGAAAACATACCAACTTAATATACCTCAATAATACTAAAATGTACTAAGCGATGTCTTTGGTATATTAATAAAGTAGTTATATATATCAAACACTACAAAATATACCATATTGGTAGTATTTATACATATATCATACACTATAAAATATACCAGATTGGTATTATTCATAACGGTATTACTCTTTATATACTAAATCAATATAAAAATACTAAAATACACCAAACACTATATTTGGTATTCAAATTATACCATACCAGTACACAATATACCACATTGTCAGCCAAAGCAGATTGCTTGTCATAGAAAAGTATTTTTTAAAAACTTCAGAACTTGAAAAATCATAAATTATTGACTATATCGTCCTGGCTAATCAAGAATATATATACTTTATGGGGTCAGTGATGCCTTCTTCTGCCAATTAGATACATTTCCTGCCGGCACAAAGTTAAAATACCCTTCTTCCGTATGTGTAGCCGGTATTCAAAAAAGAAAACTATAAAAACCAAATGACAAAACAATAGACAAAACTGAGCCTTGGACTCGAATGTGAAACAAAACGTGTCCGAAAGCAACTGCAGGCACTGTGCTATAGCTATTGTCCTCTCTACATAGACGAAACATTGGACAGGCAACATTATTAAAACACAACCTGTCCGAGGAAAGAGAGAAGACTGGTAACGAGTCCTTCAACTGCTGCCAAGTGTTAAGCCTAATGAGCTTTCGACGAGCTTAAAATCCCCGACAACAACAAGACTAATTAGATTATGCTTTAGCTTATGGAAAGTTGCAAACAGGATAATAACACAGCTGAATAATTGTTTTTGGCTTTTTTCATTGCAGCAGATGACTATTAAATTGTGATAAAAGTAAGTATTAAACATATTTGTATTTTATTGAGCGGATAATGAGGAAAGCCATTGAACATGAATTGAATTTGTTGGTTGTCAGTAACAAAGATTACAGAATTTGTTTAGCCTTTGTGTTGTCATATTTATTGTTGTCACCTTTACATTCGGTAGCTTCTTCAAATATTTCACTAAAGCTCTTCTCAGTGGAATCGATATAAAGATCATACAATACATCTGGATCGTAATAATTGCCCAATATAATTTCCAATTCATTGTGCGAGAATTTGAGTATCGGTTGTGAACTATAACTTTGCTGGCAGCCCCAAAAGAATACCTCCTGATCTTTCAACTCGGAGCCACCGCAACTTCTTTCAGAGCATAAACTGAGTGGATGTTGTTCCTCAACTAAAATAACCCTTAGTAACGCCCAGCCGCCAACGAATGCCATTAACAAATATTCCATTTCATCGAAATGACTTCTGCTTGACAATAACAGTAACTTTGCCCATTGAATACGCTTAATGCCTGCTGCCAAGGTGCGTAATATATAAATCTGATATTTAACGGGCTGCCAAAACAGCTTCACAAGAAATATCATTTTAAATTATACAAATTTCTCTGTTGATAATTTTGTTAAATTTGTTGCCAGAACTGAAGTCGAATACTTTGATTTAGCCTACTATTAAAAGAGTAGATGCTTTTGCTTATAGTTCGTTGAAAGTGCAACTCGAATGTTAAATTGTTAAGCGCCCTTTTTGTTGGGGGGGGAATTTTGAACTTTAGTTTGTGTCACATGTTTCGCTGTTAATCAACTCATTTTCACACCTTTAGCTGCACTTTTCACGCAGCACGCAGTGCGTCAGTAAATTAATGCAGAAATGTTGGGGCGAACTTTTGCCAGTAGCTCATTAGGCAAACATGACACCTTTTTGGCGTTTTGTTGCCACACACACACATACACACAACAATTTTTGCGTGGCAACCAATAAAATGCATATACATATGCGATGAGCAGTTTTTGGCTGCATGTGTGTGTGTGTGTGTGTGTGTGTGTGTTTGGTTAATGCAAAACTGCGTCAGCTAATTAAGATTGAAGCTGCCGCAGAGCAATGTTGCACCACACACATACACGCACACACGCAGAGCAACAGAGCGCCACAAAAGCCAGCAAAAAGTCAGCAAGCTAATTTATTATGCCAAGCGTACGAGTTGCCCCGCGGGGCATTCCCCAACCAAGGGAGTGAGAGAGGGAGGGGAAAAGGGAATGTTGCCATGGGGAAAGCAGAGAAATGCTGCTGTAAATGCAACGCTTAGGTAAATGTACTTAACTAGGAACTAAAGTTACAAGCGTGTTTAACTGGCAGGTGCTAACGTGGCAAGCTTCTCTCATTATATTGATAATCCAAGTAAAGGGACAGTTGCAAACAATTTGCTGTTGGCAAAGCTCGAGATCACACTCAAAGGCGAATCTCAATAAATTTGCAGCATATTTTTTTTTTTTTGTATATTTTCAAATCAAAACGAATCAGCGCATTTTTGGGTCAATCATAGAAAAAAAAAGAGAAATGTCGAAAGCCTGCACAGAGTGAGAGTGAGAAGAAGACGAAATCTTCACATGAATTACGTGACGAGTATATGCTTGTTAAATACTGTGTAATTTTAAGGCACAACATGGGGTTGCTTAGCTGGCAAATTGAATTTCAAAACTCTCTCTCTTTTGTTTAATTCCTAGAACAATTTGCTGATTTCTCTCTTGCTGCAATTTAATTAAGCTTTTGATGATGTGTTTTCCCTAAAACTTAACTCGAGGGTATCGTCAAAGTTGATGGCCTAAAATGTTGTTGGTCTTCGCCTACTTCTAATCTTGGCTCTAACGAGCACAGTGCCAGGACTCGCTTTGGCTGGTTCCGCTCCGATTGACCAAACAACAGGGCATGCATATTAAATACCTCTGTCGGGAGAGCAAAAGCAAAAATTCTTTGCTATATTTTCGTTTTTCTCTTCTTTTTTTTTGGGTTTCTATGTAAGCTGACTAAGTCCCTTTCCTTTCCATTCTATCTCTCTCTTTCTGTGTTTGTTGGCAACGCGTTGTGAGGCTCTTAAATAAATGATTCTGGCGCTGCGGCTTTTGGGATGCGATTCGCTTTCAATCGGCCAAAACACTTGATGGTTAAGTGAAAACTGCGCCCAAACACTTGACAACACTCGCACTCTCTCTCTCTCTCTCTCTCTCTCTCTTTGGTTTTCTATTTACACAGCAGTTCAATGTGATGCGGCAGCTGTAATGATTTGTTGCATTATCCATAGCATACTTATTGGGGCATTGAGCAAAACATTTTTATTTCATGTATTTTTTGCATACTTGTATATTGTTTGTTGTTTGTGTTTAGTAATTTGTATTTGTACAACAAATTGCTGAATGCGTTTTGTGTTGATTGTTGATAATTAGTTTGCCAGCAACAACAACAACAACAATAACAACAACAGAAACAATAAAATTGCATGACAATTGTCACAAATATTTGTGCTTATTTATTATTTATAAACCGGTCACTGAGGACAATAATAATGTTGTGTTGCCTACTGCCAAAAACAATTCACATTTCACATATATATTTCGCAATTTTGCCATTCACCACAAAATATTTGTGAATAATTGAAACCCGACCAATTATCATTCAGCTTGTCAGTTGACAAAATAAACAACTAGAACAGACATACACAAAAATATTACACATTATCCCAAAACTCACACAAATAAATGCGTTATTAAAATATTTATAAATGTTATTTACACGCCCAAGGATATATTTCACAAAACCGTATAATGATCTGTCACAAATTTTATGGACTGTTGTCATGTCAACCAACTGGGGAGACGCATCATTCATTTTCTATTTCTATTTTGTGCACTTCTCGTAAAATTTTAATGCCAAACAAATTTTCAGCACCGAGTCACTCTAAATTGACAAGTTATATTTCATAGCATATTAAATTCACATTAGATACACACACACACACACCAATAAATAGAAAAGAAAATTGTAATTGAAAAATATTCTTACTCTGCACAATTTTCCCCATTTATTATTACTTTGTCTCACACTGCACCTCAAGGATTATTTATTCTGGCAAGTTGACACAATAAATATTTAGTATGTATTTACATAATCTATATCAATATCAAAGTTATAGTTGTGTGCTCTGCTTATGTCAGCTCATTGTCAAGGCTTTTAATTTGATTGTGTTTAAATATTTAAACAATTATAATTGTCTGCAAGATGCTTGGCTAATGACAAGTATCTCTGTCTCTTATTTTTCAGTCCCCAATTCTCCTCTCTTGTTGGTCCCTGTTGTGTTGGCGACTGCATTGATTATTCGGGCATTTTAAGTGCTTTGGTATTTTGTGTTTAATCTGCACATTTGTTGCATAATTTATGTGGCTGCCGCATTGTTGCAGTTGCCGTTGCCGCTGCAGTTGCAGTTGCAGCATTTGCCACAGCCACTGCCACATTTGCCAGTCTAACTTTGGTTTCCTAGTCCGTCCTTATCCATCTAGTTGTCCGGCTTGATTTGAATGCCAAATGAAGCTGCTGTCAACTACTAGTCAGAGTTCATCCATTGGGGAACCGTTTTGACATTTTGCTATATTTACGCAATTTATTTTATTGCCAGAGATCAAAGCAAATTGCACAATTGGCCACTGCAGTTGTTAGTTGTTATTATTTGTAGCTAGCTGCTGCTTCTACTTCTGCTTCTAGGATTCTTTTTTTTTTTTGGAAGAGAGTATTTTTTACGCTTTAGTTTTATTGGCGCGTGTTTGTTTTGTTTGTCAGCGTCGTCGTCGTCGACGCTTCGCTGAGTGTTGGTAAACAGAATTTATTTGTCAATAAAGCTGTCACTTCATTACGGCTATTGTCCTTGTTCCTGTCGACGATAACTCACTGCCCAACTCCCCTCCACCCTTACACTAACTATCCACCTTGCTGTCGTCGTTGTGTCTCTTTGGCTTGTCCAGGCAAACCGTTTAACAATGGCGCGCAAATTTTCGCGTCCAGAAATAAACTTGCATTATTGCTTTTCTGCGGGGCAACAGACTCAGCAAGAGATAGAGGGGCAAGAGAATGAGAGCCGCGGGACCAAACACCCAAAAGCCAATACCTGAACGCTGTCTGTTTGGTCTGACATTAATGAATTTGCTGCTGTCAATATGGCCAACTACCAAGCTACCAATGCAAACGTTGGCTCCCAGCCATTCTCCTCTGCTCCTCTGCTCCTGATCCTGTTCCTGTTCCTGTTCCTGCTTGATGATGGTGTGTGGCCAAACGGGAGTAATGTTGCTGCTGTGCTGACTCCAGTGTGAGTTCTGTGTGCTGCTGCTGTTGCACAAAAAACAACAAACGGGCGGGGCAACTGCCAAAGGATGCGCTATCCACACACACACACACACACACACCCACACACACCGTCTCATTGGGAGTGGATGACTGAATGACGATGACATTGGCTGCTCGCTGTCGTTCTCGTTGTCGTCTACCCAAAATGTTCGCATTACAATTTTCATTTTTGATGTCTATTGACAGAGCGCAATATGCGACTGGATGGTACAGTGGGGTCTACACACACAGTGCTGTACACTATACAGGGGAGTCAAGCGGGGCACAACTGTTTCATTGCTGTCGTCGCTCGAAGTTGTTGTTGCTGGTTGAATAACTTTTATTAGGCTACTGGGAATTTGACAGTTATTTTGCAACGCATTCCCAGGGATTGCGCTTGTACTTTTTGCGCAAAGAAAACTTTGAACGGAATCAGGGGATCGAATGAAGTTTTAATGCTTGTGGCAAAATTTTGCAATAAAAATATTAGATTTTTTTGGAAGGAAACTATTACAGAAGCAATGTAGTAGTAAATTAATAAATTAAAGTTTAGAAAATTGAGATGAAAATGGAACGAAATATTTATTTGAATTTTATTTTCTATGTATATATATTATTTATGTGTATTATCAATTTGAATTTGGTTTAGAAATATATTTTATTAAAAATCCCAATTAAGTTTTTTCTTTAAGCAAATTTTAGTTGAATTGTAATGAAATATTTTGAATAGCTTTTGAACATGTAGTAAATTTCTTGATTGAATTTAATGTTGAAAATATAGATTTTAAAAATACCAAATTGTAGTTTAATTTAACTTCGTAGAATGAAGTATTAAAAATTAGTTTCTGAGCAATTCCTAAATAAATTAAAGTAGTTTATTTACTGTTAAAGATTTAGAATTATGTTTTGTCGAGTTTAATTGAGCGTAGAAAAATTAGAGTCCAGGAAGCTCCAAAATAAATGTAATTGTTTTCATTGCAGTAAAATATTTTGAACATCAATTAGCTTTGCAGTTTTTATAATTTGAATATTTCTACTTTACTTTTTAGTTCTTTTGTAGTTATGCGCATAAAAACTGCAAATATTTGCAAGTTAATTGATGGCCTTACATTTTTTTGTAGTGTATTTAAATATTCGTTTTTTATGGAATTGCTGCGTTTGTTACTTTTTCCGGATGTAGTTGCCGTTGTACCTGCTGCAGTTGTTGTTGTGGTTGTCGTTGTTGTTGTTGTTGGTGTTGCTGGCAGTTGCCAAACAACACCTTTTGCAATTTTTTTGGCGACGACTGTCGCTTAATTTGTATTTGGCCCTTTGCATTTTATGCTGTTTGATTTGCCTCTGCCTCTGTGCAGCACATTTAACTTGATCGAAAAGTTCTAGGAGACAACAAGAGAGGGTGAAGGGGTAAGGCGAAGCAATGATATTGGTAGAAGGGGCAGCCAGACTCAATTACGCGCTTGTTTGTGCCGATATTTGTGCAATGAAACTCAATTGTATTAACACCCCATTGAGAGCGAAAGATGAATGCGAATCCAACAACAACAACAACAACAACAAATATTGTCGCCGATTGCTTTAAGTGAAAACTGTCGCTGACAGCTTCATTAAATTCAGCAATTTATATCTTTTTTTTTTTTTGATGGAGTTGCCACAATTCAATACTTGAAACGCATTTGTTAATTACAGTTGCATGCATTTCAAATGAAAGCCAAATATTTGTCGTTTACTCTGTAAAGATTTTCATTTAACTCAATTGTTGAAACTATTCGCAGCAAAAAAAAGAGAAGAAAAACTACAATTTGTTTTCCTGTTGTGTTTTGTTCTTTTTTTTTGCTGACCCACAGAAAAAGCAAAGTAATTAATATTAATTAATTTAAAAATGCTAAAAAAAAAAGAAAAGCGAGCACATGCATTGCGCATATAGCTGTGAAATTTTATTTTAATTTATGATGAATACTCTGCATGAATATGAAATTGCAAGTTGGAACTGTTTAATATTCCACTTATTTGCAATTTAAGTATTAGAGTATCAATTAGTCACTCATCCAAATCATTTACCACTTTTTCAATTGTTTTCTCCTCAGCATTTGCTTTAATTTCGATTTATGAATAACATCAACGAGAATGCTAATTAAAATCGTTAAAGACTCTTCTCGACGGAAGTGGAATGGCGCCAGTTCTATCTGCCCAATGACAACACATTTCAATTTGCAAATCAAATTGCGCAAAATTGTGTACCGAAAAATTTTGTGAGAAGCCAAAGTCCAGACGACGTTGACTGCGAACACATTTCATTTCATCAGCACCTTACTTTATTTACCTTCATTGCAAAAGTTTTGTGCCAGGGCGTGTCAATGCTGACAACTCTGTGCAATTAAAGTAACGCTAACTGGTCTCGAAAACTTTGATAAATGCCCCTCCTCTCAGCCCTTTGACTGTGTTGCCATGGCAAATATTTTTCATTAAATTAAGCAATCAGTTAGGCAAGTCAGAGACACTTTTCCCAGAGAGTTCAAGTGGAAGCGAAGCAAGGAAAAGTAAAGGAAAAAAAAAGAGGTGCGAAATCAACTCAAATATGCGACTATGACAGTTGCAATAATTAATAATAATATTGATTGAAGTAATTGCAGCAAATTTTGTAATGAAATTGTTAGTTGAAATTTTCGTTTTTATACCTGCTACCCATACTCGTAGAGTAAAGGGGTATTATATATATTTCGAATATACCAATTATAGCTTATGATATATTTTTATATTTTATGGTATATTTATTTGGTATATTTTACATATAAAAGTATATTTTGAACATAGTACTATATTAATATACCAATTATAGCCTTTGTTGTATTTTCAGTATTTTTGTGGCACATTTATTTGGTATAATTAAAAACAACAACACTACTCTGTTTGGCTTTCATTAAAAATGTGTATCGGGTATCTCTCAGTCGAGCACACTTAACTCAAGCTTTCTTACTTGTCTTTTCCATAAATTCGATGTAAAGTTACGCTTCTCTTAAAGTTGTCTTTAATTTCGTTGAACTTTAAATTGATGCGATTTTGTTTATGCAGCAAATTTAATATTTCAACAAGAGCCAACAAGCATGCATTTTCTTGGTTTTTCATGCTAAACATTTTTGCTATCTATGCTTGTGGCCAAGTTGTTGTTAGCCAAGTTCTCTCTTTCTCTCTTGTTTTCTATATGCTGCCCAGCATTCATTAGACTGCTGCTAACACAATGCATAAATATTAATATGGCAGTTATAGTCAGTGAGCTTCTGTTGCTGTTGTTGTTTTTTTTTTTTAAGCTTTGTAGCTATTTTGAAAATCATACTCACACACACACACACATAGAGAGAAGGTATTTTTTACAGCAGCGTTTGCATTTCATTAGCCAAAGTGGCATTGTGTGGGAGTGTGTGTAGCCTCGCATAAAAATAGAGCACATTTAGCAACGGAAGCCAACAACAACAACAAGAACGAGAACGAGAAGAACAACCATTGAAAAAGCAAAACGCAGAAAATGCAAAGTATCCAAATAGACTGAAGGACACTCTAAGCGCTGTGTCCAAGTGTGTCTGTCCTCAGCAGGACGCAGTAGCTAAAGCGGATAAAATGAGTAGACACTGAAGTGATACCCTATGAGTTATATACCTTACATTTTCTTTACACTTCTTGCAACTGCAATTTTCATATTCTTTGAAATTGAATCTCTTTCTTTTTCTTTGCTTTTATAATAGTTGTAAGCATTGTTTTCCATCTCTTTGCCTTGCTTACTTTTATCATATCATTACCTGTCCGACTAAGCAACCTATGTTCCACTATATTACAGGGTATATTGTATGCTAAGCGGCTGCTGGCTCTATCTCTTTCCACAGCTCGTTTACTCTGCAAGCATTACCAATGACCAAGTGGGAAAAAAGGACTACAGAGAAAGAGAGAGAGCTCTATGCATATGTATGTGTGTGCTTAAGTGTTTGTGTGTGTGTCCTAGTGTGTGTGTGTGTATTGTCACACGCTGTCAAACCCGCTTTAGCCCCAAGTCAGTCGCACTCATTGACAGTGAGCAAGCAGATTGTCAGCTGCGTTTGCTGCTGCTGCTTTCGTCCTTCATCCTCCACTTGGCTATTCTTATTTTTAGCCATGCGGCTAATTGTGAGTGACACTGCTAGAATTAAGCCGCCGCACTTACATTGTGTGTGTTTGTGTGTGTGTGTGTGTGTGTGTGCGCATCGATGGCAACTCAAGTGAGTGTGAAAATCGCTGGTAATTATCGTCAAGTGTGAGACAGAGAGAGCACGAGAGAGACGAATGCCAAAGTGCTTGGGGGTCAAACGCAGCCTAAAGACTTCTATTAATAGTTTCGCTTAAAGCGCGCTGAAATCCTTAAAGTGACTTCCAACACTTTTCCATTTGGTCGCCTGCCAGCTGCCAGCTAATAAAGTTGCCACAACAGCAAAATAGTATTTTGCAAAAAAGTTTACCTAATTTGTGGCAACTGAAACTGCAACAGAAAGCAAAGTGCGAAAACTTGCACCGCAAAAATGTCGAAGAGAATGAAACGGCGAAATAAGAAAGAAAACAAACTCAGACGTTGCGAAAATAACAGTGGAAAAGAAATTGACAGCAGTGGCTAAGAAAATGTTGCTGAATTGTGTCGAATGCAGCAAGAAATATGAAATATTGACAATTCCAGGCGGCAGCTAATAATATGGTTGAAATTTAGGTTGAGCTGTCGCAATAATAAATTTAATTTAAAGTTAAAGTCAGATAATCTCTGAAGTAGTTTGCTATCTTTAGTTGTCCTTTAGGAAGACAATTTAGCTCTTTTCTACGCTTTTATAAAACGAAAAATTAAATTCTGTTGTATAATTTGACAGTACTATGCGGCAGCTAATATGGTTGAAATTTAAGTTAAATTTGTCAGGTCAACCAATAACAAATTTGATTTAAAGTTAAAGTAAATTAATCTCAGAAGAAGTATGCATTTTATATTTCGGGGAATATGTAGTGAAATATTTGGTATGCGAGTTTAAGGTGTGACCATTCTCTGTGTTGCTGTGGATTTTCATGCATTGTTAGGTGTGGTCACTCTTTTTTCCCCACTCTCTTTCGATTTAAGTGTGTCGTGAGACAGAAACGTATGTTCAATAAAAGAGAAGTAATATTTATGAACAACAAAGATTTTATTTTAGACTACAGAGCCAGAAGCAAGCGACTGACAGAGCCATATATTTATCCTTTAAAAAAATTCGTATATTTTTAGCTCTTTTTGTACAACGAACAATGAAATTGTCATGTAATATTTGTATTACGCAGCTTTCAGCTGATTTCTATCTAAATAAGCACTTCGTTATCCTCTCGCAGCGAGTTACCAACAGCATTCCACATACAGAGCTTAATGCGAAAACAATTCTCGGCGAAAGAAACTTCAAATCCTCAGCTGACAAAAGGCGCAACTACTACTTTAAACTACTCACAGAGAGATAGAGTCCACAAGCAGATAAAGACATTTTTCATATGTCTGATTGTCGCTTTTGGTATGCGCTATCTCAGCTGCTGCTGCCTCGAGCATTTTTCTCTCTGTCTGTCTGTGTGTGTCTAACCCTCAAGGATAACTCACTGTGATTTCCTTTCCGCTTGCAAGTGAAGATTTGTTTGTTGGTTTTGTCGCATTTTATCGTTCGCCTTCCCATTTTATGTGCAGTCATTTTTTTTTTTATCGCCCAACGTGCTTTTGGTTGTGGTCTCCCTTCCTCCCATCAAATTGTGCCTGTGCCACGTTTATCTTGAAGCGACATTTTGTAACAATTTTTATTGTTTTCTGCCGCCGTCGCCGACGCTTTGGCTTTGGCTTTGAGCGGGCTTTTGGGGGCTTTATCATGCAGACACTTGAACCGAATGTAAGCAACTCGTTCTTATCAGTTATAAGCTGCTAGCAATGTGTCTCTCTCTCTCTCTGTGTCTTCGTCGATTTATTTTGCGATTTGTGATTGCCAAAAATGAACTCGAAATTAAATCAGCCACATCAAGTGTGGAGAGAGAACGAATGATGCAGCTAACCAAGTCAAGAAATCATTTCATGTGTTCATCGAGCAAAAAGCAAATGCGACCCATATTTCTCTGTTTCGATGCTGCAGGCGCCAAAAACTGCCTCTCGACTGACAGCCAGGCACGTGCCTGGCCTCAAAAAAAGAGGAAGGCCCCAAGAAGAAGTCAGAAGTTTTCGGCTTGCCAAACAAACTTGAAAATTGTGTGAAGCCTTTTTGCCAACGTCAACAGCATTTTAAACTGCATTGCTGCTGCTGCGCCTTTGGCCAATTGTTGACTTGATTTTTGTGCAATTTCTGGCTTATTGCACAAATTTTTGTATTGGGGGCTTTTGGCAAGCAGCCTCCTATGGCAACCTCTTTTCTTTGCAGTCACGTGCCACAATCGCCTGGCCAACGGTGCGGCTCATCAATAATATGAGCTTCCTCAAAGGAGGTGCCTTGGCTCTTGGCCTGCTATGAAATTAAGTTGCAGTAAATCTTTTCTCTAAATCGTTGAACATTGCCAAACGAGGCGTGCAACATAACCAAAGCCAAATGACTGACAATGCAACAGCAAAAGCAACAGCAATGAAGCAACGGAGGCAACGGAGCCAGCAGCAGTCGCAACAATAGCAACACACACACACACACACACAGAGAGGCGTCAGTCAGTCAGTTGCATGTCAAAAGTGTCGAGCCATTGAAGTGGATTTCGCTCTGATGCGACTGACAGACAGCAAAACAGCACAACACACAGAAAACACAGCATCAACAGCAACAGCAAACAGCAACGGCTCAAGGCGCCGCCTTGAAGTATGCAACGAAAAAATGGGGGAAAAACAAATTGACAGCTAAAGCGGCAAAAACAATGCAACGATGCGATAAATGCAAATGATAAGTGAGCAAATACCTTGCATATGATTTTAATTAAGAGAACCGAGCAACATGAGGCTAGATTTATATAATTAATGAGATTAAAGTTCTGAACTAAGGAGATACCAAAATTTACTTGACAATATACTGACTATTATAACTTGACTACAATGTTTAATTTATAATCACTTTTTTACAGCATAAACTTCCTTAAAAATGTATTATTTTAATTGAAGCAGCATTTTAAACAAATGCATGTAATGTGTGCTTTACTTATAATCAACATGTCGTATGCTTTATACGGTAATGCGTAATATAGAAAGAATGTATTATAGGGGCGAATTATTATAAATATATCTATTTTTAGTTGAAACACATTCCAAATATTTTATTTTAATTGAAACAGCACTTAAAATAAATACATAATTTCTGGGCTATACTAATAATCAACGTGACGTATGCTTGATATAGTGACGCCAGCTTCAAAACGTAAATATTGCTAAGTAGCCTTTACCTTGTTGTCATTTTGAGACGCAGCTGTCTTCACAAAGTTGTCGAAATGCTTTAAAGTAAACATTTGCTTACAATGCACTTAGCTTAGTTGCTGCTTTACAACTTTACAGCAAAATTCTAAATTGCACTTAACCAGTGAAGCTGTCGCCATTTTGCATATATACCCTTCTAGACATCACGACTTTTTACGAGGTGTCTTCCATAACATTTATCACACTTTGCTTTCGTGTTTTTCTTCTTTTTTTTGAGTTGCGTCCCTCGGTGCGTTTTTATGCATTGCTTTGCTTGTGGCGGAAGGACATCAATGCAAAAGGCTGCATAAAAAGACGTCAGCAACGGCAACGATGGATGCCACCAAACAGCAAAAGCAAAAGCAACAGCAGCTGCAACTTGCTGCAGTTACTTGCATTATTGGCTTTTGTCCAACAATTTTTACAGCAAAAGCAGCTGCTGCAGCTGTTTTGGGGGACTTCTACGACAACAAAAAATATATATATATCAACAAAAACGACAACGTAAGCTGAGTGTTAACTTTTCGTGTCAAAGTTTTTGTTACTAAAGGAAGAAGAAACGTGTCAAAAATGTTATCAACGCACGCTCAGTTGTTGCAACGCATATCATATCATATTAGATCATAACTGAGACAACTTTTTATCAAAGTGTAGAGGTTGAAGTGTGTAAGAAATGAAATGGAAAATATTTCTTACACTCCAGAGAGATCAATCACTTGGCAATAACTCAAAAGGTAGTCATTGGTTACACGTTCTCGTCTTTTGCTTGGCCAAGAGGCCGAAACAAATGAATTTTCTTCTAGCAAAGCACTTTTATGAGTATAACACACGATTGATGTTTGAATCTGAGTCATGAATCACACTCAATACGCGTTTGTCAGCAAATACTCGTTGAACAACTATAAATGTGCTAAATTGAAATGTATTGGGCGACAACGTTGCGTATACGCAACGAAGGGGCCTTGAAAAAGGGCAATGTGAAATGCTTTGTTAATAATTGATGGGATATTTCATAACTCGCAGTCAGCAGCTCTCTTTGAAGTATTGAAGTTCTCTTCGCACAAAGTTGTTAATATACAAAACATATAATTGCATTTTTGCGCCGATTTATAAATAAAATATGTTCGTATACATTTACAGCTCAACTGGAATGTTAATGTTTCAAATCGAGTTATTTTGCGAAAATTTTGTCTGCAGCTTTACTTTTCAAAGAGAGTAATGACAACATTAAAGTTACTTTTAAGGAGTCAAACAAAATTTAGGGAAGTCTGCAAGCTGTAGAAATGAATTTTAATGTAGGAGTAGGAAATTCTTTTTTATTTTTAAGTACTCGAATTGAAGGAGCTGCTACAATATTTTCATTTTTAAGTCTTTACAAATCTAACAAGCATTAAAAAAGCTGCTAAATTTAGCCCATTTATGCAACTTCTCGCCATATAAATCGGTATCAAATTCATTTTGCTGTGCGTGCGAATGTGAAAATGTGTTTTCAACTTCGTTTTTTAACGAAAATATTTTATTGCACTCCCGGAAATGCATTTATGCATGACAAACTGACTTTACAGGCATTACGCATACGCACTGTTGGCACCCGCCGGGACAGCCAGCCATCGTCATCATCATATCGCCGTGTGTCATTCGTGTAGAGTGCTTGCCTGCCTGGCATTTTTCCAATCAACGCCAATCAAATCAATGCCGTCTAATGGCATTAACCCATCAACTTCAGTGTCAGTCGCTGTCCCGCTCCCACGCTCTATACCCCTCTCTCTCTTACACACACTCGTTTACTCTATCTTTCTGTCATATGCTGTTGCAGTTTTATGTTTGGTTGTTTTGCTTTCTGCTGGCCTCAGAGTAGTGCTTTGATTCGATCAGGAAATGTTTTGCGTTTTCCTTTCCTTTTTTTTTGTGTGCAGTTCTGCTGCTGCTGCCTGCCGTGTAATTTTGCAACTATTCTGTGGCTCAGTCGGGGAGGGAGGGAGGTAAGGTAGAAATTGCGAAAGAGGTAAATTCAAATTGTATTTGTCTGCAGCAGCGGCGGCGGCGGCCAACGACATTTGAAGGCTCTGCCACAGCCACTGCAATATTCAAAGGTTTGCCATATGGAAATTGGCGGTTGCCACTCGACCAAACGAGCATGGAACTCCAAACGGGAGAAAAGGGAGCAAAGGTAACACCAAAAAAAAAAACCCTCTTTGAGGGGCGTGGCATGTCGTGGCGCTTTGAGTTGCAACTCGTCGTAGGTAAATAAACTTGAAATTGGTTGCAGTTTTTTTTTTCTTGTTGTTGTGTGTTCTTGCGACAACTTTAAGGCACGCGCAGCTGGCGTTGAGTTGAAGAAGGAGCACGCTTTAAGGGCTGACACTGGCAACAATAAGAACAACAACAACAACAACAACAGCAACAGAACGTGCCCCAAGGGCCAATCACGTGCAGCTCATTGAGCTCATTATGTGAGCAGCTCGGGCCAAAGGCTTGAAATTCAAACCGAGGGCGCTGCTATTGTCATTAGCTTTGGCAAACATGCCACTGTTTTTACACCCCAGCAACACACACACTAACACTCATGTCCACACACACTGATACATAAAAGTTGTGCGTTGCGTTGCGTTGCGTGGCGACGGTAACAAAAAGTTTTCTTAACCCACAAAAGTCGGCGTTTGGCTCATGCAACATTAAAGCAGAGCCAACTGTCCGGACGATGTTGCCTCATCTCCCTTTTATTGATGAAATGTTGTCAAGCTGTTTTGATTGGACCAACGAACATGAAAGCCGTAAGCTTGATGGCCGGAAAACTATGACGCCGCTTCTGTTGCTTCTTCTGCTCACAGAAATTTCAGGCAGGCGCCAAAGAACACATCAAATTTTAAGCATTTTCAGCAGACACGAAAATTTAATAGCCCTGCGGAAAGAAAAAGGCGGAGGCTAAGGCAAGAAGCTAAAACTCAACAGCCATTGAAGGTGGTGGCCATAGCAACTGGCTCAGGACTAGGCCTTAATGCTTGGCGCCTGTATTGGGGGCTCCAAACTTGGCACAAAACTGTCAACACTTGGCCGCAACATGCCATGCATGTGTACATGATGGCTTAGAGAACGTGGCCAGCAAGTGCACGGAGAGAAATCGAAGGGGATAAAATGGAAAAAACTAGATGGAGAATTTATGAAATCCGATTGTTGCTACAAATTAAAAAATGTAATTCCAATTTAGCTTAAAATTAGTTTAATAAATGCTGAGCTCTTTTATAGTCTTAGTAAGTGTTTCTACCTGCTACCAATTATGTAAACAAGTTCTATAATCTAACCGACCTTATGAAGTATATGTTATATTCTTGATTAACAGGCGAGACGATACAACTTTATCAGCTTTTTTTTTGACTAACAATGTGGTATAGTACTATACCAATATACTAAATATAGCCATTGGTATATTCATTTGTTATACTTCAAGAATATACTTTGCTTTACTTTTATTCAAAATCGATAGCGGTTAACTCACTAGCTTTCTTAAGTACTTTTCCTTAACATTTTCTTTAAGTGTAGCCATAGACTTATCTTGCTGCGGACTTGTCATAAAAGCTTGACTACATGCATAAAAATTTTTATGTTTCTGCAAACTTATATATTTACTATTTTTGGGCATTAAAACACGAACACATATTTTGTGCACTTTTGCAGGTCATTGATCCCGGACAAAAACCGCTTAAAGCTACAAAGCAAAATGTCTTGAATTCGTTGTAGGTTTTACTCTAGCATGTTAGCTGTCTTTCAAAAACTTCTTTTTCCCTTTTCGCTGGCCAAGTGCCGCGCAATTTTTAGCATCAAATTGCAATTAATCAGTGAATGTAGCCCAATCCCAAATCTCTGGCAATTCTCTTTTTCTCTCTCTCTCTCTCTCACTTTGTCGCCCCCTTCTATCGTTTGCCATTTCTCTCACAGTCTTTGGCCATATGTGCGACATTTGCACTTGTCGACAATTTGTCGCCACAATTGGGCAAGGGAAAAGCTGACTATGCGTGTGTGTGTGTTGAAGGCGATAAATGTTCACTCATTAATAATAATTTGCGTTAATTTATTGCCTGACATTCTGTTCAAATTGTTTCCCTTCGTTTTCTTTTTTTTCTTTTGCTGCTGCAGCCAAATTCAATTTTTGCGCTTAGACTTACAGATGGCCTCAAAAATAATGGAATTGATGTTGTGTGTCTCTGTACGTTACATACCTGAAATGATAAAGAGAGCAGATTGTTTAATTTAGCAATGAGTGATATTTATTAGCAGCAAGATTATGTGTTTTGGCTTGGCAAATTGTATCAATAGTGTTAAAGGTTTAAGTGAAGTGAACACTTGAACCCATGGCAACACTTGGCTAAAGTTTAGAAATGAACATGAAATAAAACTGTTCCATGTCACATGTATGTGTTTGATTGGCAAATTGTATCAAGAAGCAAGGGAATTGTCAGAAACACTTGATCAAAGTTGAATAATAATAAAATCATTCTTAATAACAAATTGTTGTATTTATCATGCCAAATGATATCAATGATCTTAAAGGTTTAAGTGAAGTCAATAAATATAGCTAAAGGTAAACAATGGATCATTGAATAAAAGTCTCTCTTAATAACAAATTTTTGTGTTTGGTTGGCAAATTGTATCAAGAGTCTGAAAGGTTTAAGTACAGTGAATGATCAGCTACACTTCACTTTAGTTTAATAATGGATCATGGAATAAAAGTCTCTGGTAATAGCAAATTTAAGACATGCTTCGCGCATATAGTATGTAGTATTTTATAGCTGAAGCAGCTAACACTTAAATAATATACTTTTGAGGCTGCATAAGTCTTCGGAGCTCTTTGCAAATGCATTGAAATGTGTCCAATGGGAGTTAAAGCTGCCATAAATAAGCTCCACACCAGCTTAAACACACACACACACACGGCATGGGTAAATGTGTGCAACGAGGTGAGAGAAGGAGATGGAGTGGGAGAGGGAGGTGGAGTTGGAAGATGGAGGTGGAGGTGGAGAAGTAGCAGGATAACAGCCAAACACAACTCAAGGACTCTGTGTACAACTCGAAAACTATGGATAAGGACTTTCAAGTTAGAATCATGTTGTTGCTGTTGTTATTATGTTGCTGTTGTCGTTGTCGTTGTCGTTGCTTGGCACGCACGTTCACCCTGGACACATGTAGAAACCAACTGAGAAAGCTGGGCAATAACAAGCGTCCGTCCATATCCAGGCGACTGCAGCAGTGTGTGTGTATGTGTGTGTGTGCGTCTCGTTCTCGGTTTAACTCTCAGTTGAACATATTTTGTGTTTTATGCAATGCGACGTATAAAACTTTGTATTAAGTTTAAGACTCATTGTTGGCTGCGCATGAACGTGCGCCTTACCATGGGGTATAATAGGCTAAAGCTAACGGCTAAAGTTGACTTTTTTTTTTTTGTTAAATCGCAAAAGGTATTCACAAGTCGTGCAATGCTGCAGCAGTTTTCAAAGTTGTTGCTGCCGTTAAAAATAAGCAACAAACAGGCAACGTTGCTGCAGTCAGAGGAGAAGAGAGGAAGTCACAGAGAGAGAGAGAGAGAGGAAGGGATACATTCCGAGAGTGAGAGGGAGAACGACTTCACTGACCAGCACATGGAGCTTACGCCCCAAACCCTGGGAAGTGTCTCAACACATTTGGCACGGTTCGTTGGGGCGCGTGACATGTATATGAGAAATTATACCGTTGACTGCCCCAGCGGCAACAGCCACAGTGGCAATGGCAACATCAGCAACAGCAGCAGCAGGATGCAAGCGGCACGCTGTTTTCATGCTCGACTGCTTGTTGCCCCTTTCCTTCCCCTTCCCTGCCTTGCGGTTGCCTTCGCTTCGCTACTCTTTTTTATTTTTATTCGATTTTCTCATCGCATTTTTCTTCGTCCCATTTTGCACCTCGTTTTTTTGCGTTTGGAACGCAGCAGGACACGGACTCTGACTCAGCCTTCGTCTCCAGCTCCGACTCCGACTCCGACTCGGACTTGAACGCGCTGTGGGAATAATTTATTATGCTTGACTGCTGCAGTCGCAGGTAGGAGGAGGAGAATGTGACTCCAACAGAGGAGTGCCCGCAGGATAAGTTGCCGCCGACGCGGCGAATGCATAATTCTTACTTTTCGCGCACTGGCCGCAGAACGCATTTCGCTGTTGACCCAACTTAATTCACTCCGCTCTGTCCTTGTAATGAAATTATTTGTCAGTGCCATGATTTCGACCTTTTTTTTTTTTGTGTTGTTAGCCTTACAACATTTGACCTATTACGGGTCCACCACATGTGACCAATATCAATTTTTTTGTGTGTCTGTGACAGCAATTCGATGTCAAACGTATATAGTTATTATTTTTTGTGACGGCTAAATAAATATTTTATACATTTTTTGGCGTCACTTGCAACAATTTGCAAATATTTGCGCACACTTTGCCATGCAACATATGCGTGCATGTGGCATGTGGCAGCATGCAGCATTCATCATCATCGTGCAACCTACCAGCAAATCCCCTCAGAGTGTTGGCATCAAACATATTTTACTCCTCCTCCTTCTCCTCTCTTTGGTTGCCTAGGCCAAGCGACGTGTTTGCTTTAAATCAACGCACTAAGCCATTGTAGCTGCAGCTGTTGCTATCTCTTTCGCTCGATCGCCACTTTATGCGCTGAATTATTAATAACAATTTCATGCTGCATATCCTTAGCGATGCATAGCCAAAAATCAACAAAAGCAAATCTCATAAATACCCTAGAAAATGTGGCAGCGAAAAAAAAATTTTGGTTGCCAAACAACCATAAATATTTATCTTAAATTACTGGAAATCATTTTCGAAAAATCAAAACTGTATTTGCATTGCAAATTTTATCTAATCTGATTAGGTTCGATGTAAAGCTTAAAATTTAGACTAGATTTAAGCAACAATTGAATAGAGAAAGTTTTAAAAATTGTAGAAAAATACTAGTTCTTTCAACGGTTTTAGTTTTGACCATTCAATAACACCCACAGTATTTATAATTCCAGAAATGTTTATTGCGTACAGATACAGAAGTAATTTAAGAATATTTTCTAGAAAAATAAATGCCTACTTAATAAGGGTCAAATTTGATATGGCTGACAATGTGGTATATTTTTATATGGTATATTTTAAATGTAAGTTTTTGGTATATCATAGCTTTTTCCAGTATTTGGCATATTTTAAGAATAGTTCCGTACTGTTTTATTCTTGTTCAAAATCTTGTTCATTTTGAGAAAGAATCGTTCAAGCAATAATTGAAATATATTTTGAAAATTTTAGTTTAGTTTAATTTTGAATTAGTTTTTTTGAAAGCACATAATTCTACATAATCAAAAAGCTATATTCACTTTTATCAGATCTTTTTAGGCACAATAGGATTGTTTAAAAATCCTTTCAACTATTGACTTTATCAAAAGCGAGAGTTTGTTATATTCGTTGCTGGCTTAATGGGCTCATTAAAAACTTATTATGCCACTGCTCTATGCGTTTAACCGCATCAATTTGCAATTATTTTACACATGTAATGATTATTTTTGGTTGCTCGTTGATTGACATCACGACAATTTCGACAATTTCAGTTGCCATTTTGGCGAATGCATTAATTAGTCTCAAATCGATGGAGGAGCACTATTAATAAACGAGTGAGAGAATGAGAATGCCACGCCCCATTTGGCGACACGCATGACACAAAGCTAATCACTGTGAAATCGTTGCGATCAGTGAAGCAAAACGTGACATAATTTCACTATTGAGGGGGACGGGGACGGGGTTAATTGACTCGCCTCGCCCCGGATTTTCGCAGTAATTTTGTGTCCATTAATGACAAATGCCAAGCCTATGTTTTAGGGGAAATGCATTTAAATTTCGTGATTGTTGTTGCACAACAATCGAACAATGCATTGCCACAAAATACGTGCCATGAATGGCAATTTATTGAAAAATTAATTCTAATATGATTATGACAATTTTAATTTGATTAGCATAATTAAAAGCAATGCGTTTAATTAATAAACTGCAGAGAACGAAGGAGCGAAAAGCGAACACTGTTAAATTGTGCAACAAATTCAAAGCGTGTAAATTGCGGCTACATTTTATGTCCACAAGTATTTCCTCCTAATTAAGCTGCCAGTCGCTTCCTGTTTATCCTGTGTGTCCTCTAGCCCCTTCCCTACCCTCCCCCTATACTCATCAAAGGCTCTGACAAACGCCTCAGCCAAACTCGAAGTAATTAAAAATGCAACCAGTCAGCAGGCGGCGGGCAACAGACAGCAGTTACTTAGCAGAAAAGGACGAGAGAACCCGAAGGAGGCAGTTGTGAAAGACGAGCAGCTGCTCCTCTGGTATCCAGCTGGCAAACTGGCAAACTGAGGGAGCGTCAATATCGTTCGTGCAGCATTCACTTCATTATGCGTTGTAATAAAAGTAGCGCATAAAAGTGCGCTACAAAGTTAAACAAAAAAAAGCGTATACAGAAATGATAGGTAAGAACTTGCCCCTGGGAAAGGTAGCTCGATAATGCGGAAGTAGCAGCAACGGAGGCAGCTCCATTGACAAAACATTGGCAAACATGCTCTCGTGTGTGACTTTCTGCCATTCATTAAAGCTGCCAACACAGACAACATGACAAACATGCAACCAGCAGCGGACTGAGAAGTTCAACTCAGCAGCTGAGGAGTCAACACTGACGCTTCTATTGCGAGTAGCACTGGCAGAAATTGGGATTATGTCATTTTAATATTTTTGCTGTGTAAATGAATTTATTTTAAAATGTAAAAAAAGGAAAATCTACTTCAGATTTTGGTTATTTAATTTTTTAACATTTTTTTTTTAATAAAAAATTAAAAATGTAAAAAGTAGAGAAAACAGTAAGAAAGCCATTATAATGCGGTATTATTCATCAAATTTACCGAAACTATACTGAAATACGTATTTTAAATTGAAGATTTAAATATACTGAAATATACTGATGGAGATATTTGGTATATCGATATAACACTACATAAGAAATATACCAGAATACAAAATATACCAAACTGTCAGCCAAATTAATTAAAACCCGTTTGCAGTAGACGCTTCTTCCCACACAAAAGTAGTTCTTCAATAATTAAAATTTGTATCTTATCGTAATTACACTACATAGAATTTTACAACATCTTTTTCGCTCAGTGCATCTGTCTCTACTCAATGTTTAAGGCAAGTTTGTTGGCCATCGAAAATGTTGTTTGCCCTTTTTCCTGTCCTTTTTTTTTGTTTTGAGCTTGTATGATAAGCGTTGATATGTTTTTGTCGCAAGCTGATAAAGCGCCTCAAAGCAGGCAACACACAAGTAAAGGAGAAACTGAAGAATGAGATGACAGAGATAAAAAGGGGACAAGAGAGATACACAGAGAGAGAACAATTCGTTTTAGCTGTGTGGCATTAAAAATTCCATTACAAAACACAAAATGAGACGAAACGAACAAATCAAAATTAAATTGCGGACGCAATGCAGCAACAGCAACAGCAACAGAAGCAGCAGCAACAACGACGACAGCAATAAGCAACAATGCTAATTACAATTGTAATTGCAACTACACTCGCACACACATACACTCGCACACACACTGACAAATGAAAATCGCGGCAAAGAAATTTCGCATTGAGTAGATTTTTTGGGGAGGGGAAGAGGAAAACGGAGCGTGAGCAATTTTTGGCCCTTCGTTTTTCGGTCACGTGAAATATGTGCTAATTAGTTTGCGCACAAGCGGCAACGATTGTGGTTAACGGTCTGAGATATGGCCAAATAGACAATAACGGTACGGCAAAAGGAGGCACACACTCTGAGGGTCAAATGTAGTAGGCTCACAAAAGCAGAGGGCAACAAATGAAGATGATAATGGTACCCAGCATATTAGGCCAAACAAATCAGCGAGCACTTGAGCATATTGAGCGGAAAACTACCCTGTAAAGCTTTAATGAAGCCATACAAATTTGAAACTGTAACTGCTTTTGTCTTGGATTTGAGGAAAATATAAAAGGTATTTCCATAACACTCCGAATTCTCATCTACAATTTTGACTTAACTTTAATGACGCTTACTGCAATCGAGTTTGAGTTGCTTTGGCTAACACTCTGGTATATGTATTACGATATCGGTATACCAAATGTAGACTTCGGAATATTTTTTCTGTTTTTATGGTATATTTTCGGTATATTTGCTTTCTTAGTAGCTTTCTTACATGTTAAACATCCAATTGTTATTTCAGATTAAAAATTTGTCGTACACATGATTTGTATTCTAGTTTTAAGATCCCAATTTCATCACTCTCAACTCTTAGTAGTTTTCTTTCAGCTGGCTGTATATCAATTATTAATTTAACTGTAATAATATTGTAATATCTAAAACTTCTGAGTCTACTACAACAGTCTAGCAAAAAAAACTTATTTCTTAAAAGTATTAAACTTTTTCATTACCATTTTTCCATAATCTCTTTTAATATTTCTCTGCATTTTACATTTTAGCTGCAGGATATCTGTAAGTCGCTCACAAACTGTTAATAAAATCTGCCATCACATATGTGATTATCGTTCTATTGTTCCCTGCTGCCTTCTTAGCATGAGTTTCACTTCCGCTCAATTGTATTTTGAGGCTTGTAAACAATTTGACTGCGCATTCTTTTTTGTTGCTGTTGTCTTGGGCGTTGCTTGTGCTCATTCATTTTGTCATCGTCAACGTCAACATGTGCCACGCCCACTGTTTGCATTGAAGCGCATTTTTTTTTCGGGGGCGCTGCTCTGTTGATTTGCATGGCAATTGTGCGGGGTCGTCTATTATTTTCTTTCTTACTTTTTTTTGTGGCCTGAATTAATAACACGACGACGAAGTGAAAAACATTGCGAATGCATTGTCAACTCTCAGAGAGAGAGGGAGAGAAAGAGTATGTGTGAGAATTGTTTTGCTGTGCACGTGAGATAAGCAACATTTTTGCGCGGGGACATTGAAAAACTGCATGACATGCGCAAATTTTCAGTTCCAACTCATTGCGACAGCTGAGCAAATAGGCTGCGTAAACGATGAGATGACTGTTGAGGAGGTGAGGTAAGGGGAAATAAGTGAGGAACACTTGCTAGGTATGTGGAGCATTCAAATAGCTTGCCCCGAAAAATTGTACAGGTGCAGCTGTGCAAATTGTGTGCACTTTGTTGTCATTGATAGCATTTAGCAGCCGATCAGCGTTGCAGTAATTCAAATATGACGCATACACAACGTGTTGCCGCTGTGGTTAGCCCCTTTTAGTCGCGGCGCTCGCTTTTTCTGCCCCTCACTGCAGAGCATCGATTACGCAGTCTGCTCACGTTGCCAAATCATTTAATGATGTTGCCGTTCAGCTCGTTGCCGGCACAAGGACACGTGTCCTGTGGTCTGTCTGCTGTACCCCTGAACCATTGGCATTTAAATGCCGCCATTCCACCGGATTTGTCGCTGGGCTTTCGACTCTACACGTCACGTGGTTTCATTGAGCTTGATTTGCAATGAGCTGTGCTTCACTCAAATTTTTCATCTTCAGCCTCCCACACTCCTCTTTAGTCACGGTATTTTGTTGGCAAATTGACGTTGGCAGGCAACAACAACAAATGTGATGGCCAATGGATAGCGACAACATTTTCCATTGATTTCAGAACTCTTCTCTGTGTGGCACATTTAGTCGCCAAATTAGTTTATGGCCAAACAACTAACGCTCAACTCTGGTCGCTGTTATTTTTCAAATCAAAATTGAATTTATTGATGAACACGTTCAGAAGCTGCAAAATCGGTTAAAATTCGTAATGGCTAAATGAACTGCCTGATGTCTGGCATTTTTGTTTGATGAAATCACGTAACTTTCAAAATGCTTTTTCACGATAATTAGAAACAAATATTGTATTACGCAAACCAACTATATTTGTAAAACTGTCTCTTTTAAAAGCAAAATATAAACAAGTATGTAAACTACGGTCGAGTGTGCTCGACTGCGATATACTGTCTACCAACTTTAAAATAAAAGTAAAACAGTGCGGTATTAATTTTAAAATATACCACAAAAATACTGAAACATGTCAAAGGGCATATTTGGTATATTAATGTAGTACAACATTTAACATATACCATAGGGGTAAAAATATACCATTTTGTCAAATATACCAGATTGCCAAAGCACAGAGCAAATAGGTAAGAAAACTACAACTGAGTGTGCTCCACTGTAAGACACCCGATATCTACTTTCAATTAAAGGAAAAGAGTGCAGTTTTATTACTAAATTATATCGAAACTCATGTTTAGTATATCGTTCAAGTACTACATTCCGAATGTACCATTTTGTTAAATATACCAGATTGCCAAAGCAGCAAAGCAAAGCTAAAAATTATAGCTTAATAATTGTCATGGACACTAAAGCTGCTCAGAAAATATAATATCCTTTAGCTTGCAAAACTTTTTCGCTCGTTTCGTTTCGTTTGTTGCAGTTTATCCTTTAAGCCGTTAAACCGCTCGCACCCACATGAAAATCGCGGATTCAAATGTGTAAGCTTAAGTATTTCGATTTTTTCGGGATTAGCTTTTACAAATGCTTTAATGTACTTTACAACATTCACATTAAAAAGCGAAGAGCGAAGCTGAGAGCTTATGCAACGTGTGTCGACTGCGGTCTAACCACAATTATGATCCACCGCAATATGGCACCACAGTTGTTGCTGCTTGCGGTGGTTCAGCGGTGTAGACTGCAACTGCAATTAATAATTTTGTTACAACTATTTTGCATTTACACATTTTGTTTGTGCCATTTTTATTCTATCTGTTACTATTAATTTAATTAGCGCCCGCAAAAGGCAACAGCAAACAGTGAAATGGCATTTTAAAATGCCTAAAAATATGCAACAAACTGAAAACATTTTAATAATTAAACCACAGTTTTTTGTGCTATTCGGGTTAACAATTTGTCAGCCAGCAAAAAAAAAGGAAAATGAAGGGAGTGGGTGGCAAAAAACGAAGCAGTTTAGGTTCTGCTTTTGGCTTCAATGTTGTTTCAACTGAAGTAATTAACTGCTTGCAGTGCTGCATAAAAAGGGAAGCCAAAAATATGCTCATTAACATAATGTGCGGTTGCCGCCGCGCTGGCCACGCCCCCTTTTGGTGCAGTTAGCCCATAGAAACTTGCACTTAAGGACCACACACAAAACTGAACTGAAACTCTGAGGCATAACTCATGGTCATTTTTGGCACAGCTTATTAAATTGAACGTACGCAGAATGCAGATTTCTTCTCTTGTTTTTCTCTTCACTTTACTTCTGCATATCATTTGGCCATGTTCGCATTGAACTCGTATCCTTTTGATTTATGTAAAATGCATATCTGTGTTCGCTCGCTCCTTTCGATTGCATTTTAATGCAGCTCGCAACGTGGTTGCTTTGTCCTTTGTCCCAGGACATACACTTTTAATAAGTCACGAGCGACATTTTATAAGAAGCAGCTTTGACTGCGTGTGTGTGTGGCTTAAATAACGGTTATGGTCGCCTTAAATAAATTGCAATAATAAAATAAATGCACTTGACACATGCTGCTCGGGTAAATTTGTAGTTGTAATTGCTCAGGTGGAAGACAAAGTTGCTTGTTTGCCAAACAACTTGACAATGATATAGCACTCGACAGGATGATGCAACCTGAGCTGGAAAACTAATTCAACTGCAAGTTGAGACAAACCACGTTTGAACTTTTCAACTAGAATAAAGCATATAATTTATTTAAGTTGCTGTTCGCTATATTACAGAATTAGAAGTCAATTTAATTCCTAAAAAAAAAGAGTCTTACTTAATTGAATTCTTGCTGCTTAAAAACTAATTAAATTAATGTAAATAAATAAGTTGCAACTCCCTCTTCATTTCAACAGAAGCACACTTAGCTCTAATTAGGCAACAGCATAGAAAAATGTTCGACACAAAAAAAATCTAAAACGTTGAAACGCTGTTCAAACTGAGAATGGCAATATATATTTCTAAGCCATTACGCTATTATCCACTATCCACCCCGCAGTTGGAAGGACATTTATGCTGCTGTCGTCTCTAAATTGAAGCGTTTATGTGGCTTGGCCAGCCAACAACTTGACGCCAGCAGCAGCAGTTTGCTTAAATGCAGTTACATAAATATGACAACTCGTAGTTTGAAGAGGGGACAAAACGAAGCAGCAAAAAAGGTGGAAGTTGTCGTTGGGGCGAAGCTTAGAAGAAGCAGAAGCAGGAGCAGGAGCAGACAGCTTAGCAGATGTCCTTGGCGGGGGCAAGTTGTGTGAGCAGACTGCCTCAAGTGGCAGCCGCTTATGAAAAGTCATGATGTATTTGTGGCCATTAATGTGGCAAAATGGCACACACACACAGACGCAGAGATGTAGACGTAAGCAATGTGTGTGCAAGAATGCGTCAAGAAATGAATATTTATGTTGGCAGTTTCCTTCTTAGCGGACAAGTGGCGTATACATAATATTTTCATAGCGATTATTAGTTGAGTTCTGCACGCACACAAAACCCTTTTTTATTTCTAGCACGCAGCTGCGCAAATCATTAATCAATTTCAACAGCTCGAAAATAGTCGCATGGCAGCTTCTACTATTTGTGGGCAGTCGGATGTGGCGTAGCATTTGCATAAATGCCACATCAACAGCAGCAGCAGTTTTAACGACGTTAATTAACAGTAGAAATAAAACGTCAGTTGGTGGATGACGATGATAATCGCAGACTCTCGTAATCAAGTTAAGCATTTACCTGTCACAACGTATTTTGTGTTTTTTTTTGTGGGGCAATGCCAGAATGTTGCAATCGCGCAGACCCTGCAACAAACTTTAACCCCGTGCCACTAAAGTGCCACTCATGAATATATACATAAATATACTTGTATGTGTGCAACTTCCCCTTACCACCTTGACTTTAGCACTCACATCTAACTAAACCTTTTTGCCCAACAAACAGTTAACATTTTTCTGCTAACTGCACACGTGTGTAGATGTGTGTGTGTTGGATTTTTATGGTCTGCTGACAAATTACGCGAACTTTCCATTAGTGGCAAATGCCACACAGACAGCGCGACAGACAGACTCATGAGTTGCATTTAAATGTGACTAAATATGTTTTTCTTACCCTGCAAACAGTTTACAGGGTATTTCTTTCGACTTTTTAATGCACTCCCAGGCTTTCCCAGGGTCAATATCTAATTGCTTTCCAAGGTGGCCACAAAAACTTTACGTGTAGCATATGTAATTAGAAATGGCAAAGGTAATAGAATGAAGCCGCAAAAATGATGAAGTTGCCAACTTCAGGCGGCACATGGCGACGACAAAGATTAATATCACAAAGCTCATTAAAAGTGTCAGTTTTAATATATATATAAGTAAACCCGAGATGTGGCAGCAGCAGGCGCAAAAGCTGAAGATGAAGCCATCTGTGTAGGCCAGGTGTGCAGGCAGCAGAAAGATTCACGCGACGTTAAATAATTTGTCTACGGCGAAGTTCAAGGAACTGCCTCGTTTGAAGGGGGGGAGAGAACGAAAGATGTTGAGGAGCGCAAGGGGAAGGGCGAAAGAGATTGGGAAAGTCTTGTCTGCCTCTTTGTTTTATGTTGCTTGTTTAGAAAAGTTGGCAGCGGGGCAAGCTCTATATAAGGACTTGTCTCATGCATCATTTGAGGCAGTCTAATAAATTTATTACATCTCGCTCTCTCTCTCTTGCTCACCCAAACCCAATAGCCAGGACATGCAACATGGCCGTGACAAGGTAGGGTGGGGTGGGGAATGGGGGGTAGAAGTGGCATGCCACACGCTAATGATGTAACCACATTTGCTAGCAAATTATCTGCACATCAAAAGGTTGCACAAGTTTGCCATCAAAAGTTGTAAGGAGAGCAGAAACACGAAGGAATGGGCAGCTGCTGTGATTTTAATGAGCATTAGCATGCGGCTTGTGGCAGCAACACACACACACACACACACACAAACTGATACACTATCATTTGAATGAGCCAGCTTGGAGGTGTTGACAAATTGCCTTGCCCCAAAGTTGACTTTAAGTTTAAGCCAGCAGCTAGCAGCCACAGCCGCAGCTGCCATTGCCATTTAGAAACTCTCATTTGCCAAATGGTTTTCTGATTCGTGTCGTGGCAATTCTGCCAGCCACCAAGTCTCCTGCTTATCTCCGAAAAAAAGCTATAGTTATACCGACTACACAGAGTTGAGAGTCGTCGGCACTTAGCCAGATGCGATGAAATTGCCCTGATAAACTTGATGAAAGTGTCTGAAACTAAGAAAACACGGCGAGTGGCAACAAGAGAGCGCCAAATAGATATATAGAGAAACGTCACAGATTTATCAAAACTGGGCAATCTGCCTGAACATTCCGTCGCTCTCCGACGTATAGAGCACACAGTAATTTCGTAGACAAATGCCGGGGCAGACAAAACAATGCGACACAACAATGGGCAAGAGCAAGATCATTATAACAATGTAGATTGCGACAGCAAGCATGATAATTTTTGCTCTTTGCTAGTCAAATGTTTAATTATACAACATAAATAGCAACAAGTTGAATGAAGATGCGAGGGCAGTCAATGAAGTATTTCAAGTGCACAAAATGAACAATTATTGGAAAAGATAAGTTGGAAAGTTAAAGTTAAAGATACAAGTTACCTATTTTCAATATCAGCTAAAAAGTGTGGTAGTACTTTAATAATTTACGAAATCAATATTCCTCAAAAATACTAAAATATATACTGAAAGCCATATTTGGTATATTAATACGGTACTCTATTCAAAATATACCATAGAGTATAAAATATACAAGATTTTTAGTATTCTTTTAATAATTAACAAAATTTGTATCTGATCACAACAAAATTGAAAGGAATCATATATTCCGTATTTATTATTGTATACGCTCTAACTTCAAAACACTTCCTATTCGATTTCTGTTCTATTAATACTTTACACGACATTTCTTTAATTGAAAAATTCTTATTAATGTTAGCAATCATTTTTTTTTTTCTTTACATACAACTCTCGCATCTGTGCTTTCAGACGAAGAATATCTTGAATCAAATTACTGCAAGTGAAATTTTAAGTGGCCCTTGTCTTGTCATGCCAAGAATCGAGTGAGTATTTTAATGCCAATTATTTTAAATCACATAACACATGTACCCAAGGCGCAAATGATGCTGCTGATGTGCGGGGCGAGTAGAAAAGTGTCAAGAACTGATGCCATTTATAGTTTAGTACTCTCTGTGATGCTAAGAGCCACTCGCTGACTTTAATTCGAATTCGTTGTACAATAAATCAAATATTAAATATGAAAATTATTATATTCATATTCGTCGTTGTCAATGCAATCTCAATTTCTCATCAGGCATTTGTGTTGTCTTTAATCAAACAATGATCCCTTTTAATAGATGCATTTCGTATGGGGTTTATTTGATGTGTGCTGCACAATTTGCATATTGAATGGTAAAATTCATGTCATTTAATTTGTACAATTTATTTGCATTCAAGTTGGTTTTCGACATGCAATTTGTTGATGACCATAACGAGTGTTTCGGTTCAATCTCTAATGCATTTGGGCAAAACTTTTACCAGCGGTTTAATTTCAATTCCAATTTTTGCCAGCCAGATGAATCAAACAATGAATGAATGACCTGAACCATCATTGTGTCGTCTCCCAAGGGAGGGGCAGCTGAGCCCAAAGCTACTATAAAGCACCTTGGGAACTGGCACACATGGCAATCAGAGGCGTCAGCCATTTCCCAGCAGAGTGCGCTGACAATGAGAATACAAATAATAATATCATGTACAAATTTCATTGCTGTTATTTTTTTTTTCACCTTTATTTTGGGTGAAAGTTGCTGACCGTTTTTGTTTTGTTTGAATTTTTGTCTGTTCATGTGAAGCGAGAGAGAAAAATGGACACAGCACAGCAGAAAAGTTGATTCTTTTTCCACTTGCAGTCGTCACGACGAGCGAAACATGCATTTAAGCATATTTCCACATATTAATTAGCTTAATTAAAGATACGCTGGCAATTTTGCCAATTGATTGTTGTCGCGGTAAGCTCAATTGAGCCGGAATCACAATGATTGCCTGATTGTTCAACTACTCAAATGTCTAATGCGCTATACTCGTACTCAAATCAATGTCAAACACAATGCAAAATGTCAAAGTCATATAAATATTGCATGCGATAGTTATCCGATAGCCTTGCCTATGATGTTGGAAGTTATTGTGTTATCTTGCTGATCGATCAATTAGAAACATGACTAGCTTTATCATTGAAAGTAACAAATACTTTTCTCATACTAAGTTTGTTAATAGATACTAAGATTTGTATTGGAAGTATTGCAGAATGTAATACATAAAATTGTTTATTTCTTTTGTCTACACTCTCATTACTTTCATAATGTAATATATAGTTTTAATAATACAAAATCTAATTTTCAGTCCACAATATCTTGCCAGTTTATAGCTTCTTCGATCACTTAGAAACCTGCCTAGTTTTATTGTCATTTATTTTACTATTACTTTTGCTTTGCTTTTATGCTCCAACAAATTGTGAATTATGACACCTTTCAAACATATTTCATGACAGCTTACAGCTTCTTCGGGTTGTCGCAATTGCAGCAACATAAAAATTTGATCTTTAGTGGATTAATTTTACAACTGCTAAACAAAGAAGTTTCACTCTAAAATTTACGATTTTCCAACTGAAAACTAGAGGCGACTCTAAACGTCAGTCAATATTTTATTGGCACATTAAACGTTGAAGCTAGTTTTCGATGGCCTACACACAACATTACCGCAAATTGGTAAACCGAGTGCTGCTGTTGCCTCCGATATATGTAGGGAGAGAGGGAGGTGCCAAGCATGGGGCGTGACAGTCACGATGACAATTGCCGCATTGGTAACTTGAGATGGGAAAGGCTTTGCTTGCCATTGGCTTGTGGTTAAGTCCGAGTTGCATAAGTCAAGAGTCTGCTAATAAGTGTACTCAAGTCCACACTCATATCTCGCTGTTCATCTAGGGACTGCCTGACTGAATGTTGTGTAACATGAGCGCCCGTGAGTGCTTTAAACCACATTCAAATGGCTCGCGCTTTATGTTCGCCTCACATTATGATTATTATTATTATTATTTTGTTGTTTTTTTTTATACCCCATAGGTATGGGGTAGAAGAGTATTACAATTTTGTAACTCTAGGAAAGGTAACAGGCAGACTTTATAAGGTATATATATTGTTAAACTGTCAATCTGGTATATTTTCTACTCTATGGTACTATATCAATATACCAAATTGCACATTTGCTATTATTTTAGTATTTGTGCATTATATCAATTTAATATTTTTTTGTTTTCAATAAATACCGCTTTGTTGGGTCGACAATCTGGAATTTTGCACTCTGTGGCATTTTTTAAAGTTGAACTATGCCAACTTTTAGTATATTTTAGTGTTTTCCGGTATTTTATATAATTCGCATATATATATAAATATTGGTGTAAATTGTACTTTATGGTGTATTTTATATGCTGCACTATATCAATATACCAAATAAAGCTTTTGGTATAATTGGGTATTTATGTAGTATATTTAATTGGTATATTATAGAAAATTACTACACTGTTTTGCATTCATTAAAAATAGGTAGCGGGTATCTTATAGTCGAGCACACTCAACTGTAACTTTCCTACTTGTCTTTTTTTTCATACAACTTTTTAGCATTTTTCTTGGGAGTTATAAACACACACCCGTATATGGTTTGATATTATTATGCTGCAGCAGAATGCCATTAACTTCCGGCTCTTTTATGCCATTGTTGTTAATTGTTGTTGCTAAAATTGTTGTCGCTCTGTGTTTGCAATGCTTCTTTGCCACTAATTTGTCAAACATTAAAAAAAAAGAGTCGTAAATATAACAATCAACTTTAGACATTTTGACATTTGGTGCTGGCTGCCGTTTGTTTTTTTATTTTTGCTTTTTGTTTTTTGTTTTTCGTGTGCCGCGAACCGTGAAGGTTACATAACCACGCCATGCCAAATCCAAATCCCGCTTGTACATTAGTAGAAATGTATATAAATTGTACTATCTACTTCAATATATAGCGCTGACTTATTTATAGAAAGCCATTGTGAGTGTGGGAGTGAGAAAAACAAAGTCTAGAGTAAGTTTTTCGTGGGGCACAAAAGTCAACGCAATCATGTCTTGGTTGACAATTACGAGAATAAGCGTAGAGAAAAACACTTCGCATGATCAACTTTGCAGTGCATAAGGCACAACACACTCGAAGTCTGGAGTTTAGCTACAACGAAAATAGGCATGACGGCAACTGACATTATTGTAATTGGGTAATGAGTGCTAGAAAGCAATAAAAGTGGAATTAAGAAGCAATTATTAAAAATGACGTAAAGAATTGATTACTCCATGAATAGAATTTAACGGGGATAAGTATAAAGAGTGAATTTAAAATCATTTTTGATCGAAGCTAAAGCTGAAATTTGTGTTCCTTTCAATTATATACAACTTTTATTGAATGAATCACTTGACAAACTTTTGGCGAAATTTTAATGTGCTGCTGGTGAAATTGCTATATGCTGTTGGAAATTAGTTGGCGACTAATGTATACGTTTGAAGCAAATTTTATATACAGACTGCAACAAAAGCAAAATTGAAATAGCCGCAGCAAATGCAAAATTCCAGTGGAAGTCATGGCAATTGTTGTCAACAGCGTCGCGAACGACAAATGTCGACAGGGCAAATTAGCATTAGCATGAGTAATTAACTTAAATACAATAGAACAATTTAGTTTTCCAAATTGCACACGAAACGTCGCAGTCGCTGTCTCGGATTGTCTCCTTCTATATATTTCCCCTTCAACATTTGCTCTCACAATTGATAATTTTGCAAATACAATGAGAGAGAGGGAGAGGAGCGGAAAGCTGTTGTGGGCGGGCGGTCAACGAACATGTCACCATTTTAGGATTGTAATTACGCGATTGCACGTCAACTAAAAATTGACCGCTTCAGCGAATATCGGAGCCATCATCATCATCGCAGCACAAACATAGCGAACTGCCCTCGATGTGGCAAATAACAACAACAACATCCCTTCCATCCCTCGAGGTTAAACTGAATGTACTTTAGACTACACGGCTTTTCGATTAGATGAGCACACATATCGTGAGCTCAGTTGATTTTTGCACTATAATTTGTGTATGTATGTGTGTGCCTAATGGATATTTTATGACCTAATTTCTATGCTGCGACTAATGAACATTCAGATTGCCACGCAGATAGTTCTAAGCGAATAAAAAGTGGTTGGCAAATTTTTGCTTTTTATTTTACCTGATTTGAGTTGATATGTTGTGCATATATTGGTTTGCTTACCTGAAATTAAATAGAAATAAATGAGCTCGTTAGTCAAGTGTATACGAATTTTATACTTAAAAGATGAGTCCTAACTAATCTACTATGCTTAAAAAGTATTCTAGCATTCCTTCTATGCCTCGCTTCATTTATTTCAATTGCAGATTGTTGAATTTTGTGCTTGATATATGGCTTTGGGCTATGCGATTTGTTGAACCCGAGACAACTGCTGTTTATGGTCTCGACAAATGCTGAATCAGCATCATTTTTATTGTGCACACACAATGTGTTAACCCATGTTGCCCAATACAATTATGGCATAAAAGTGCTGGCAGCCAATCGCTTTCTAATGCCAGCATTTCTCCTTCTTTCTATTCATTTTTTCTTTAATGCATCACAATGCTCAATGGCTTTCTATGCATGCCACAATTTGAAATTAAGCAACGATACCCATTTTTTTTTGCTTTTTGCTTTTGCCGTGTGGGTTTTCTTTCGGTCGGTCTTTGGCTTTGCCTTTTGTGGCTTAAATAGGCGGAAAAGAAAATTATGTTTACGCAAAAGTGGAAAGAAAGGCTAGACGTCGTTTTCTATAGCATACGCTGTGGCGCATTGTTTGTGGGGTTGATGCTAAGGGGATGGGGGACGAATCCGATTAAAGCCCAAAGCGTTGGAGCAGCGCACTCTCTCTCTCTGTCTCTCTCTACTTTTGCAACTTACATGCAACTCAAATTAAATGAATTGCTCAACGCGCACACAACTCGCTTCGGCCATCCTTCATCATCCCACCATCCCCGTTCCAACTCTTCAACCCTTTGGGCGCTCACCATTAAAATCATGCTTCAATGGTTTTTGACCAGTTTTTTGTTTGTTGCCTCGGAAGTTTTTGTGTTGTTGGAGCTGCTGCTGCTGCCTGCTGCCTGCTGCCTGCTGCATTAACCAACTGGGAAGTGGACCAGCACAAAACAAAAAAAAAAAAAAAAAGAAAAAGTTGCAGCTCCTCTCAATCTCTCATTCTCTCTCTCACAGTGGAATCTGCAACTGCTAACTGTGGTTGGTACTTAGCTAGGTAAATGAACTATAAAACACTTTGCTGTATAATTTACATGCGTTTTTATAAGCAGAACAATAGAAAAAGCATCCACTTGCAACGTTGATCGACCGTGCAACTGATTCTTGAGTGGAAAACCTTGCTAACGAGTTTTGAAAAATACAATTTTTCGACCAGCTCCCCATTATATTTAAAGCCGGCCTTTAATATTGATACTGCAGCAGCGCAAAAAAACTCCAATTTATTTCTATTGATCCAATTTATAAAGCTTTAAGCAGCTTGCAAATATATTTTAATGTAAAATGTAAAAAATCATTGGATGGAAAGATTAACAATGTTGGATTTTGTGTAACAATTTATTTGCAAAGGATTTAGCTGAAGGAAAATGAGCTTTAAGAAATTGCAAATTATGAATTGAAAAGATATTGCTACACTTTAGATTAAATGAGTATTGAAAGATCAACAATCTGAAGTGTGTGATCATTATTATGTGCATAATCTTATCCAAACGAAAAGTATTTGGAGACATTTGAAATACATTTAAATGATGCCTTTGCTATAAAATATGTGAATCAAGGTGAGATTTTTAGAAACTTTTTGATATATAAGACTGTTGGATTGTGTGGAAATTTATTTTGTAAGGGAAATTTTAGAACACGTATTTTAAGTAGATGTGACTACTTTTTAAAAAGAAACTAAAGGCTTTGGAGGACTCATTATTTTGTTTTCTACATCGAGCTAACTTTAAGGTTTAAAAGTTATGTGACATAAATTATTCTTTTATATAATCTGAGACAATATCGTTTAGCTTGCAGCTTTTTAATGCAACATTCTTCGCATATTGCTTATGCAGAAGCTTTAAAGCTCATTGTGTTTTGTTCTTAAAGCTGTTGGAACAACTTTAAAATGGAATCTGAACATTTGTATTGAAGCTGCGCCGCTGCCTCGACAAACGGCGTCTCCGCGTGCATAAAACATCAAACGTTGTGCCAAAATGTAAAAGTCCCCGCGCGCCGTCTGCCCCCCAGTTACCACTCTCTTACCCTCCCCACTCCCCCTGCTTACAGCACTTCCCCAGCGAAGCGCGAAATCGCATGCTAAACAAATAAAAGCAGCGAGAGGTAGCAACAGAAAAACAGCGCAAAAAAAATAAAGAAAATATACGTTGAGCGCAACTGAAACTGCGTCTATATATCGCCCACGCCCCTGTCCCTGCCCCTGCCCCGCCCCATTTTGCAGGCGCCCAAAGTTATGCGCTGATATTTTTGGCATGCTTCGAGTTGTAGTTGCAGCTGCGATTTGTTGTTGTTGCTGCTGCTACTTGTGCTGAGTGTGTGTGTGTGTGTGTGTGTGTGAGTGTGGCTTTGGGGGGTGAAATAAAATCGCATAAACAAAAGGCGCCCTAAAGTTGATTTCCGGTTTCCGCTCAAATGGCGACCGGCTGCGCGTTCGTGTGAGAATTGTGTGCAGCCTGCAGGTGTGTGAGTATGTGTGTGTGTGAGTAAATTTTTTATATTTTATGATTGACTTGCAACTATCGTGGCAACAAATAAAAAAGCAACGAGCACAGCTTGTGATAAAGTGTTGGAATTTGTTATATATGCGATGCAGCAGTAGTTAACTGAGATTCAACGCTGTTCAGAGAAGAAGAAGGGATGAAGAGACGAAGAGAGTGAGGAGGAGGAATGTTGGCTAATGAGCCAAGCGAGGCGAAACAAATCAAATTTGCGACGCATTGGCGCAAAAAGTATAAATGCCAAAGCAAATACACAGCAAACTAGCACGAATTGTCTGTGTAAACATCAGCAGCAGAGGAGAGTTGAATTCAACACACACACATTCACACACACACACACACTCGCATCTAATTGTGATGGACAGTAACACTTTGGGGGCACCGGGGCCCAACTAATGAACGCCACCAAAGTGCGCACAGTTGGAGCAAAGAAGATTCAATGGAGGAGGCGCCAACGTCTCCATGGAGACGAGAGCTCAGCAAATGGCCAAACAATGGCCGCAAATCTGCCTCATCGCCTATACTCTCTACTCTCTGCTCTGTGCTCTCTGCTGTGGCATGTGGCATATGGCATGTGGCAATGTCATTTGTCTTGGGCTGCGTCTTTGCTGCGTCCTGTGTGGCATGCCTCGCGTGCTGTCAGCGCATTACAACGCAACATGTTCAACACATTAGCAGCAGCTGAATGAAGCTGTTGGGTTCGAGTTCTTGCTTGGTTGGGGTATAAAACACGACTCTTGCCTGTTGTTATTTGTTTAACAATTTTCCCCCCACCTCCTCTCTGGCTTTCATTCTCTGCGGTAGCATTTACAATTTGAGTGAAAACAAATAAAAGCAAATTTAAGCGCAGCGTGTAAATGAAATTTGAAATGAGGTAAAAAGGCACAGTAGCCATACATTTTCAATTGATATCCCTGTTCCCTTTCCTTTCCTTTCCTTTGCCTTCAGGGCCAGTCAACTATAAATATTTAATTACACTTAACCTTTTTCTGACCGCAAAACTTTTCACCGTACGGAACGTTAACGTTGACAAAAAAAAAACTTGAATGAAACTTCAATTATTCCACGTAAAAAATACGCAAGCAACAAAAATGTTTGACAACGGCCGAAAACAAAAAAAAAACAACAAAAAGCGGAAACAGTGCAAATTTCCTTTGCTTGGCATTCTCGCCTGGTCACGATCTCCTGTTTACATGGGACACACGGAACTTGGTTTGTTTATTAGGCAACGGCTGGGAAGCAACGTGTCTTTTCACTTTTGCCCCCCCATCCCGAACGTTTACCTTTTTTGTTATTTTTTCGTGCTTTCTTCGACCAACAAAAACCCCCCACCGAAAA
Source organism: Drosophila niveifrons (assembly GCA_035046325.1). Classification (NCBI taxonomy): domain Eukaryota; kingdom Metazoa; phylum Arthropoda; class Insecta; order Diptera; family Drosophilidae; genus Drosophila; species Drosophila niveifrons. The sequence goes on along the minus strand of JAWNOC010000046.1, from coordinate 8,279,496 downwards.
AGTGTCTCACACCTGGTCAACGCTTGCCATCTCAGCCTCAACGAACACTTGTTTGTTTGGTGATTTGTTTGACTTGCGTGTCGATGATGACACAACACAAAACAACACAAAAAACACACACAAAAAGTGAACAAACTCCCGCCCAAAAAAAAAACAAGCAGCAGAAAAAAAGGACAAAAGCGAAACGCTAACTGAAATTTTTGTGTTCATAAAGCTGGCAACGCCTGAATAATATAGTGGACATAGTCAAGCGCACTTGATTAGGATATATATGCTCTGTGATCCCCAAAAAAGAAGGCAAAAAATCGACCACAGATTATTATGAAAATTGTAGTGTACCAAAGGCGGGCATAAAAAAGGATTTTTATCGATGACATAAATTTTGCACGAAGCTAAACACATTTTTAAAAATATTTTAAGAGGATTTCTATTTAAGTTCTAAATTCAAAGAAAGCGGAAAATATTTCCAACTCCTAACACTTTAAGCTTTGCTAAATAGATCTTTCTGTATAAGTTCTACTTGCGCTGTACTTGGCAGAGTATTCAACAGCGAGCACAATAAAAACGCATTTATAATAATCATAAAAGAGGCAGCAGATGGCAAACGTTGCATTGCATACCAACCAGAGAAGGTGGCGCCTTCTGCTCGGGAATAACTGAGCCTGGTGAAGAAATCAACAACTGACCCAAGCGGAAATTGTTGCAAATGTCAGCAGCAATTTTTGTATTTTGTTGCTCTTTTTTCTTGTTGTTGTTATGCGTAGCATGCTCGCTTCTTTTTCTTTTTTTCTGTACGCTATTTATTGTATTTTATTTCGTATTCGTATGCGTGTGACAATGCGGGGCGCAAATATCCTGAAGCGGGGCTTGGCGCTTTGTCAGTTAACGGCAATTTCGGCACGTAGTTCACACGAAGCAGGCGACAGCAGGCTGATTTGGACACACATAATATGTATGTATGTACATAGGAGAGACACATGTAGAGACGCCCACAAAATGGACACGCACATGCGGAAGGGGACAACACACATACAGGATACAGGATACAGGAAGCGTACGCTTATGGAAATACAATTGACGGCGCTTAAATTCAATTGGCGATAAGCAACAGCAACAGCAACACCAACAGCAACAGCAGCAGAAATCTACGCAGCACAAAAGGCACGTCAAGGACATGCAATTGAAAAATAGATACAAAATATCTTATATTGACTTTATAGAGCAACTCTTAACTGCAAATTTGATCGAAATAGAGATATTCTCATGGCATGAAATGCCATAAAACATTTCATAAGCTTTCATTGATTTTGGAATTTGCTTTTGTACTACATTGCGTATGCGTAATCTTTGCCAAGCGAGAGAAAGCATTCGAGATGAAAGCAAAGGATAGACGTTTAATTACTTTTTGGTCGTTTTGCTTGTTGCCCTGCCAATTCTATTGGCAATTCCATTTATGAGCCGATTGCATGTTGTCGATTTGATGGCAAGAGTCGTAAACAAAACCGAAAACAAAAAGAAGGAAGAGCGGATGTTGAAGAGCATAGAGTCGAGAATAACAGCAGCTAATGAGCTATAAAAAGTGAAATAGGACTGGCGAAAAAAAGGACTTAATGAGCTGAAGAGAAGCGCAACAGCCGCAGGCGGCGATGCTGATGCCGATGCTGTTGATGATGATGATTTGATGATGAGTTGAACGGTGAAAAAAAAAAAAACAACAAGAGAACAGAAAAGGAAAGCATAGACGAGGATAATAGCAAAAGGTGCTAAATTGTGCTGCAGGGCGGCGGAAAAGTGCTAAACCGGGTCAAGGGAAATTAATGATGCAGCCCTGCAGCTGCATCAATTTCTGTTTTGCTGCAAATTTCTTGTTCAACTTTCACCTCAGACGTGTTTCGCTGTGTGGCGCAATTCTCTGTCCGCTGTGAACTGAACTCTGCACTTTGGTAATTAAGAGTTATGGCTTTTTGAGCCATGGGTAAACCAGAGGCTAGGTGGCTAAAGGCAGCGTAGGCGGAAGGGAGAGGGAGGGGAGGGAACGATCGTTGCTGTAGGCGGAGTAAACAGAACTTATTAATTTCTGCATTATTTAAGCGTGTAATTTATGTGCACAGTTTGCATTTTTAATTGCATTACACGGCGTGCGGTTAATGCATGTTAAATGCATGCAATTGAGAGACACAACCAGGACACACACACACACGGCAAAAGGACAGTTCAGGACAGGACAGTACAGGACAGGCGTGAAGGATATGAAACGTGCGAGACAACTGTAATATGGTCATATTATTACAATATGGCATTTGTTTAATTAATTAAACTTTAATCAGCGACAGCTGCAACGTTATATCTGCATTACACTCGGCTTCAATTTGCCATGTTGTTGTTTTTTTTCCCTTACTGTATCCTTTAGTACAAAAAGGTCAACCCATCCATCCATCCATCCACTCAACCGACGAAGCTGTCCGTGTTCAGTTTAAAGCTGATGCCGATAAGCCACTGCCACTGGCCATATTTGAGAGTGCAATTCACTTTAGGTTTTCCACTTGCCAAACACGAACACTTGGTGGCCCAATTAACTTTTGTTTTAACACAAATTATTTTCGATAGCATCTTCAAGTTGCGGCGGCGGTGCCTTTTAATAATTTCATTTAGCGCCCAAATTGTCTTAAACGAAATTGAATAAGGCGTCGACAAAAGGTGCTCACAATGAACCGAAGGCCACAGGACAAATTGTCTCTGCCTAGAGATGAGCTATGTAGAATATATTTTGATAACTAAATGAGCTTAAGATATTGTAGTAATAGCTACGTTTTCTCGTATAGAATAAGATGAGATTAATTAAGTGTGAAATTTTATGAGCTCACTTTGTTTATTATATCTAAAATAATTTTCTCTATTATTAGTTCCGATATTATATTGAAGAGGTCTTTTGAGACTACATTTTTTAACAGACTCGCAGGACCAGCGATATTGTAACATTTACATAGCTTTCACATAAGTAGAATTAAGTGTTGTTAAAGCACATACTATATATCTAACATACATAAGTAGAATTAAGTATTCTTAATATATATATATCTATAAAAGAAGTATCGGACAGTCTAACATATGTTCACGAGTTAAAAAAAGACTCACAACTTAATTTTCGAAGGAAGATTTTGTACTCTTTCTTTAATTATGATGACTGTCTTTAAGTTTTCTTTACGATTTAGTAATAAAAGCATTTTAAAGCCACTATCTTGTTACTCCCTGCCAAATTACATTTTAAACTCAATTATTGTTTAGCTTGTCGTGTCACGCGCCCATCTCTAACACACAGGAAACACACCTTTTTTGTGCAGGCCAGCTCATAACCATGGCGTCTCTCTTTCTCTCATTCTCTATCTCCCTCTCACTCTGTTATCGGCCACAAGCATCGAGCAAATTCTTGTGCTCTGGCCAGCAATTGTGGCCAAGCTAATGGCGCTCAACGTTTCTTAAGCACTTCCGGACTCTGCTCTGGTGTCGAGTTGACAGCAAAGAAGCAAAAGAGCAAGAAGAGATGGCAAGGGGAAGTGAATTGAGTGGTTTGGGGGTTTGGATATTTTTGGTGGCATATTTAACCGACGCTAAGCGATATGCTCAAGTATCTTAAACTGCAATTGGAAATGGCTGAAAATGGCTTAAAAGCCTTGTCACAAAAACTCTTTTGGCATTTGTGTAGAAAATGAAAAAACGAACGCAAATGGCAAAACAAAATACTCAAAGTTGACATTTCACTTAGCGTTAGGCGGAGCTACACTTCACACATACACATACGAGTGTGCGAGTGTGTGTGTATCAAGACGGTGAGATTCCCCTGGGGGGCCACACAAAAGTTGTTTAGATATTCATTGGGCCAAAAGTTGTGTGCGCTTTCCTTGTCTTTGCATCCTGCTGCTCGTTTTCTTGTGCTCCAGCTCGTCCTTTTGCTGCTTTATTTATAGTTATAGCGTGTGTCAGGACGACAAATAAATTTTTGGACAGCCATTTTATGCAACGTGCTGGTCACAAAAAAAAAACACAACAACGAAATGTTGATTTGAATTTTACCACAGCAAAAGTAACGTAAGAATTCGTGCCAAGCAATTCAAGTCGCAATGCATTTATTTATAAGCACACAAAACTCATTTTGAAGGTAAAGCAACCGCGCAGCGTTGCCATATCGTCAAAATAATGCAGCGAGAGAGAGAGAGAGAGTTGGCAGAGCTTATTTGAAGCAAGTTGGCAGTGCTCATGTTAGCACAGTTCTCAGAAATTTGTTGGAGAAGCGACAGGCGACGCCATCTAGCGGTCAGTTTGGACAAAAGTCAACTTTAGCACTATATTTTATTTGTATTTTGTATTTTTTATTTGCATGCAACAAAATGTCATATGGCAAACAGAAACTAACTAGGAAATGCCAAAGAAAAATGCAACTGACAAGCCACAGCGAAAGAGTCGACCATAGAGAAAAATATTATTTGTTAGAGCAAGAGATGCGTCACAAAGAGTAAGAGAGAAAGAGGAAAAGAGAGAGAGGAATTCTGACAGCACGCCATTTTGGCACATGGCAATTTCCGTCGGGGGCACATGACAAAAATTGCAAAGTTTACACAGTCCGGGCAAATGTAGATCAGAGGAGAAAGGAAAGGGGGTCAGACGGGGAAGAGAACGGCACACGACAGATTTGTGGGCGTGCCATAGGTAAGGCAAATTCTTTCTGGCCAAAACTGCTGGCAAAAAGTTAAAAGTTTAATTGTGCGCAACGCTTAAAATGCAACGCCGGACAGCCGACAGTCGACAGTCTGATATGCCAGTGGCTAAAAGGGACGCGGGGCGAGAGCAAGGGGAGGGGAAGCTGTGAGCTCAACATCTGTGACAAGTTTTATTAAGTTTATTTTATATTTTCGCAGAGGTTGCTGACGGGAGAAAAGAGGTATGAGGGAGGAGGGGGAAAAGGTTAACGACGTGCTGCCACAAACTTGTCGGCTTCCATTTTGCAACATTGCGTGTGAGTGTGAGTATGTGTGTGTGTGTGTGTGTTTGTGTGTGTGCGGGAGGCAAAGCTTTTGTTGCAACTTTGATAAAATCAAATGTGCATGCTGTAAATAGCTATGTGAGTGTGTGTGTGTTTGGGTATGTGCCACACACACTTTTATATGCCAGGTTGCACACACTTGACTGCTCAATGGCCTCTGCAACAACGTCGACTCGGACTTGCGATGGCCACTTAAAGCTGCAGCAGCCACAAGAGCTTAAAACGTTGAAACGTGCAGACGCCGGAAAAGCAAAGTCAAGAGTCAAATAAAGAAGCGAGTAATTTATCCTCGAGGGCAGCTCATTGGCATATAAAATATTTAACAGCCATCAGTCGCTGTCATACTTTTTTAATTGACTTATCAATAATTTATGCAGATCAACTCGAATACACACACACATACGCAGAGAAAGAGACAAAAGACTCAGAAAGTAAGCAGGGGAAACAGTCATAAATACAAATGAAATCTGCGGCCGAGCGACAGAGCAAAAGGTGAGACAAATGAAACAGCTATAAGTAAATATGAGAAGGGTAAAAGATAAAGGGTAGCACATTTATCTGACAAACGGAGAAAGGTAGAAGCTTAAATGAGAAAGAGAGAGAGAAAGCTATTGATAGCTCAGGTCAGCGAGAAAAACTGTGCAAGAAATAATTAATAATTAATCAATGGCTGAGAAATATCATTAAATTTAATTGGACTCTATAATCATAGGTCAAATCGAAATTAGAAGAACATTTATTTGGATTGAATAAATATAGAAAGAGGCTATAATTACAATAATTTGTATTTAGCAACGAATAATCACTAACGAAAGTATAGAAATGATTTATTTTTATTTTCCTTTTAGTTATAGTCAAATTTTTGGCTGTGCACTTTCTTGTTGTCATCTCTCATATCTATATATTTATTTTGATTAATTTAAGTGACAGTTGGATGAGTTATTCCGCATCCTTACTGCAAATATTATTCATTCGCCTGCACACTCATCTTTATCTCTGTCGCCCCACTTTCAGCAAATTTCAGCTGCAGAGACTCAAACGCGAGGCACGTGATTGATGCATTTTTAATGCGCATTTTGGGGCACGAGTTAAATGCAATTTACTGTGGCAGCAACTGGGGAGCATTGACAAGGGGCAAGGAGAGAAGGGACGGAGTGAAGAAAGCAAGTTGCAGACAGGGAATTAGGGCCAAAATGGTTCTTCGTGCATTTGAAAAATGCAATTGCGCTTGTCTGAGTGAGACAGCAAGAGAGCGAAAGAGAGAGAGAGAGAGTCTGCAAGTTGAGCCTTTAAATAAATGTAGTTGAAAATCCCGTGCGGGCATCATAAATATTTGAGAAACATAATCAGGGCAAAGGTTGAGGCCAAAACAAAAAACTTGGAAGGGGGGGCTGGCAAAATATTATGCATCAAGGATAAAATCAAATTTAACGCATCGCTTGCATTTTGTGCAAAGGCAAAAGAATGAATGCGTCCCAAGAACTCTGAATGCTTTGACTTGAGTTGGGATTCCCTCTCTCTCTTTCATTTTGGCCCGCTTAAAGAAAGGCCACGTAGCACTTGACATAAGCATACAGACACACACACACACACACACACACACACACACACATGTGCTTATACATATGCTGTGTTTAGCAGCGGGTTAAGAGGGGAGCTGCTTGGCACGTGCCGTTGGATTACACGCCGTTGCTCCATGGGAAGCCATCGCAGAGAGTCGCGTCGCATCGTCTCAGGAAGCAGCGTGAAATATGTGTAGCATAAGACAAGGCGCATAATCAAAAAGTAAGCAAAACCGAAGGCTGCAGTGCCCTCCTCCACTTGTAAAGGTTGGCACAATGGGGCGCCTCTGTTCATTCGTCTGCGTTTCCTTTTACCATCTTTTACCCCGCCAAAAAAAAAAAATACATATATATATATGAAAAATTAAATAAAATAAGAATGAAAGGAAAACGCTGCACATACAGAGACACAGACACAGGAGACACACACAAAAGCCAAGCCACAAAAATCTCACGCCCGAGCTGCCAGTTGATGTAGCGCACAGCAGCAGCAGCAGCAGCAACGGAGGCATCTCCACACATGAATGTGGCAAGTGGCAAGTGGCATTGGGACTAGTGGGGATTGCTGCTGGCTGCTTGACTGATGTCAGCCTCGCCAAAGTAAATACACTTGCACTTGTCATATCGATCATAAATCTGTTTGTCTTGACTTGACTTTATTTTCGTCCAACCAAATTAAGTTGACCCAAAAGTGACGTATTAATATTTATGGTTTTATTTGCTTGAGAATTCAATTGTATTCAATTCGTAATTGTGCATAATGCAAATATTTGGAAAACGTCCAAGTTGAGCTGACTCTTGCAACAATGTTGGATATAAAACAAATGCACATTTTAATTATGGAACAATGACATCTTTGTAATGTGTAAAAAGCTTGAGCATAGTCAGTAGACGAAAGGTCTTTAAAATATTTATGTGTATTGTTTATCAAAAATAAAGACATTCTTATAAATTTGTGGCAGGAATCTTAGCTTAGTAGCTGTCGAAGTTTTCTTTCAAAAATATTCTAGTAATAAGCTTGACTAATTTTCCCCAACTTTTTGTCGGAATAATTGCTATAATTTTTAGTTTTTATACAAACTTTCTTTACAATAAAGTTTATGATAAAGTTGAAGAATTTTCAAGTTTTTTCTTAGTTTTTTTATCTTAGTTGCTTTGGCTAATAATTTGGTATATGGGTTTAATTTGAATGCATAACTATATCGATATACCATATCAGAAAATTTCTACAAATGTTGCAGACAGATTTTTTAGTTTTCTTAGTTTTTTTATCTTAGTTTCTTTGGCTAATAGTTTTGTATATTTTATGCTTTATTGCATACTTTAAATAGATATACCAAACATAGTCTTTGGTACATTTTAGTATTTTGCATTTTTCAATTCCTAAAAGTATTCCTGTATTTGTTTAGGTACTTTATTTGAATTAAGTATACAAGTTGGCAATTTTCTCTAATGTTTTAACTTGCTTCGACAATTGGAATCGCACTTTAAGCTCAATCACTTATTTCATTTTTATCACTATTGAAACATTTGTTTTCTCGAATTAGATTTGCGATTGTAGTGCGGATTACGCCGCCAACATATTTTGCCGTAAATCGTCTATGATTTGCTTGGCGTTAAAGGCGCGTTTGCAATGCTTTTCTTTTCTTTTCTTTTTGTTGCTATAGTTTCTATGGAAGCTTTTGGCTTTTCGGTGTAATCCCCCAAGCTGTCAGTTGGGTCGAGTGCAAAGTTAGCAGGCACAAGTTTGAGAAACAGGAGAAAGAGAAAAAGGGATTGCATAAAGGGAAACAGCACTCACCTCTTCCTCATTGCTGGCCGTGTTCACGGAGTCCATGCTCTGTGAGAGTCCCAAAGGGGCGAGTGCCATCTGATTTTCCATTATGCTGCTGCCGTTTGTTGTAGCTGTTGTTGTTGTTGTGTTGTTATTGCTGTCGCTGGTAACGACTGTGGCTGCTGTTGCTGCTCCTGTTGCTGTTGTTGCAGTGACCGCTGATGCGCTGACGCTGCCAGCCGGCGAGGGAGTCGTCGGTGCTGAAATTGACGCGGATTCCTGTGACTGCGATTCGTGCGTGGAGCTGCTGCCCGGGGAGCTGCTGTTGGTGTTGCTGTTGTTGTTGCTGTTACTGTTGTTGGTTGCTGCTGTGGCAACACTTAATGCAGTGGTCGCTGGTGTGCTAGCAACTGTGGTTGTTGCTGCCGTGCTCACGCTCTGTTGCTGTTGCTGCTGTTTATTGCTGCTGCTATTGCTCAGTACAATGTGTTGTTGTTGTTGGGGGGCGTACGCAGTGTGGGCGTGTCGCAGTTGATAGCCACTGTAGTGGGCAGGTGTCTGCTGCTGTTGCTGCTGCTGCTGCAGCACCGCCACGTGCTGCTGCTGTTGCTGATGTGCAACGACGGCCGAATGCTGTAGATGCTGATTGAGCAATGCAGCGGCGGCAGCCGCCTGATTGAATTGCACTAGACGCTGTTGTTGCTGCTGTTGTTGTTGCTGTTGCACCTGTTGTTGTTGATGCTGATGTGTGTGGGCTGCTGCTGCTGCTGCGGCGGCTGCAGCTGCCTGTTGTTGTGATGCCGCAACGGCGTAGGCGACTTGTTGCTGTTGTTGTTGCTGAACGACTTGCTGCTGTTGTTGCTGAGCTACTTGATGCTGCTGCTGTTGTTGTTGCTGCTGTTGCTGTTGTTGGTGGTGTGCGGCAACGGCGGCGGCAAACTGTGTGGGATGTGCAAAGCTCAACTGATGACCTTTAAGTGCTGCTGCTGCTGCGGCGGCTGCTGCGGCGGCGGCTGCTGCTGCTGCTGCCGGCGAGCTAGCGTACTGCAGATGGGCACCTGGTGCGGCGGCAACTGCTGCTGCTGCTGCTGCTGGCACGGGCAGCACCGAAACGGCGGCGGCGCACTGGCGTTTGGGCGACGGCGACAACACCTGTGGGGCACTCGCTGGCGTTTGCGGCAGCGTCGGCCTGCGTTTAATCGCAATCGACGAAATGGTGATGGCTTTTTCGAACACTTGCCGCTGGTTTTGTTGTTGTTGTAATAGTTGTTGGTGTTGCTGTTGCTGCTGGTGTTGAAGTTGTTGCTGCTGCTGTTGTGGTTGTTGCTGTTGTTGCTGTGTGGTATGTGTTATGGATGTCGTTGTCGGCGTCGTCGTCGTCGTCGTCGTCGTCGTCACTGCGGGCAGCAGTTGCAGTTGTGGTTCGGCGATGTGGAGCAGATGGTGATGGCTGCCCAACAGGTTCTGATTCTGATAGTTGGCTATGTTGGCGACTCAATTAACCTGCAACATATAGAACGAGATATAAAGAAGATAATGATTAAACCAAGTGTTGATAAATTTGTCTTGCTTAGCAAATATTTGGCCTACTCTTTGACAGCAATTGTTGTTGTTGTTGTGTGCTGCAAATGTTATGCAAATAACATTTCAATATTGTCAAAATACTTTGCCGAATTTATTCAACATAATGCAAATGTTGACACACACACACACATCGAGCGGGGTAGCAGCCAAAGAAAGGGAAAGCAAAAACGAGACGGGGCGGCGGAAGGAGTGCAAAGCATATGCTTTTGTGTGTGTGTTGGGGGCGCCCCTCAAAAAACGCTGCATAATTCAAGAGCAAATACGACGACAGCTCAATAGAAAATAAAAGCACAGTGAGAGAAATTCGATTCGAATGCCAGAACTTTAGTTGAGCAATTGGAGAAGTCTCATGAAATTCCAAACGTTTTTAACGAACTGCAATACGAGTTGTTAATAAACATGTGAAATCGAATTACGAGAGAGGATGAAGACTCTATACAGAATTATAAAGTTTGTAAAAAGAATATTCTCATACTTGTTAAAGAATTTTGTTTATTTTTTATAATAGTTAAAATCTTTACAGAATTGTAAAATTTTTTAAAAGAATATTCTCAATAAGACTGAACTTATTTTTTATCTTAATAGCTCTTATTTGAGATTTTTATATGTATTTCCAATTTAACTTATAATCTTTATAGCTATTGTCAAAGCCTACAGAATTGTAAAACAAATTACATCATATTTGGTTACATTTTTGTTTTAATTACTTTTAAACAATATCTGTAAGTAACTAGTGTAAAATAATCATTTTAATACACATGCATTTATTTCAATTTTTATTGTTTTTTTTTAGATTTTTATTAATTTTTATACGAGACGAAAAAAACAGCCGAAATTGTAAAATAAATATTCGGATACACATATTTTTTATATATTTCTTTGAATTAAATATTGTAGAAAGTCTGCAGCTTAAGCAAAATATTCTTAAATATGCCATTTCTATTTATTATATTTATTGTTCAACTCAATTAAATTTAACAACAAGAGCAACTAGTTTTCGTTTTCAGCACAAATGCAACTAGTCGAATACCACTTGATATATGGAACTCGACTAGAAGCAGCACTAATTGTAACAAAAGCACAAAAAAAAAGAAACAAAAAAAAAATGCTGAACTGTCTGTCAAAGCCAAACAAAGAGACAACTTGTGATGTCAGATAAAGAGAGGAAGCTAAATAAAATACGAAAAGCAAATAAAAAAAAAGATGCAAATTGCGTAGGTCAGTCTGAGACAGCGACAGCGACAGCGAGTGTATAAAATTTCTTGCTGTGTATTTGGTGTATTTGGCTACTATTTTGCTTTCAGTTATCGCAGCAGAGGCATCGGAATCAGCAGCAACAGCAGCAGCAGTCACAGCAGCAACCACAGCTGTATGGAAACTCCAATGCGCAGTCAAGAAAAGAAGCATCTGAATACAGTCGAGTTGAATACGACCGCAAGGCAAACAGAAACCAACAAACCAGCAAATAAACAAATGAACCCAAATACAGACGGATAGATAGAAAATCGAATACACTCATGTGCTCACATATGAGTATATGAGTATGAGTGTGAGTGTGAGTGAGCTGAAACAACTTGAAAATTGAGCTGACAACAAACTGAAATTGTATTACAAACGTTGCCAGCAAAAATATGCACATAACTAAAGCTCAGAGATCCCTCGGAGAGATATCATCAGGCAAGGAGAATGAGTATCGAGTACAATATATGCACATATTTGAGGACAATACGAGTGTGTGTGTACCCATACTCATACTCATCGTACTCATGCTCGAACAAGGCTATGAATGCGGATTATAATGGCGCCAGGCAAGCATAACATACCGACCGATGAGCACTAAGGACAACGGTGTCGACGACGCCAACGACGCTTTGCTCTTGTCCTCGTAACTGTAACTGTGACGGTAACTGTAACAGTGCATATGTATCTGTATCTGTATCTCTGTATCTGTATCTGTAGCTGGAATGATGGCATTGTCGTGTATCTTGAGATGCGAGCTATCGCCACACTTTGCATATGACAAATTATGCAGACAATAAACGACACAGAGAAGCTCACTAAATTCCCTTCCATATAATATTCCCAAGTAGCAACAGCTTGGCAGCATTTAAGGACACACACACACATAACACATGGACAACATTTTGTGGCAGCTTCCAAGCGAATTGGGTGCGATTTTGGGCCAAACACTTGAGTTAATTACACACAACGTTTGCCTAATCATAATTCCAAATATGAAATTCGAAATTCAAATTCAAATTTAATATCGATCAGTTATTTCGGTTCAATTTGAAGCTTCGGGCTTGCGGTTTTTGTGGGTGTTCGGCTTTTTGGTTTTCGGTTTTCGGCTTTGAGCTCTTGGCTCGGCTTTTTGGTTTACGGTTATAGATTGGGGAGTTTGGGGGAGTTTTGTTGTCAGCTGCTGCTAATGCCACTTGATTTATAATTAATAGAAATGCAAAACCACAGCACACAGCACACAACAGAAAATATGGCCAATATTTAAATATTGGCCATGGCAGCTTTGAGATTTATGGCCAAAATGCGGCCAATTTTATATTAATAGGCTAACCCTGCGTATACGCAATATATGGACAACATACATTTATCGATTTTTTTCGCATGGCAAACAATTAACTATTGTAATAGATTTTAGACGATTTAGTACAAATCCCAGGCGGCAGAGGATTTTATTCTTTATATTCAATTTGGTAAATGGCAAATATTAATCAAATTTGAATGAAGCAATTAAAATTGTTTTATTATTATGAGCATTTGAAATTGAGATAAATTCCATAATTGTTTGGCTATCTTGCATCTTTTGTTGACAAAACTTTAAGCAAATGTTTTCCATTTAAAGACATAAATCTGATTGTTATTTAGACCAATAAATATAGAAAAGTTTGTGCATAGTCTGCTGATTTTATCATCCATCTTCTGCACTCCCTCATTTTGTTCAAACAATTTTTGCGTTTTTCTGCTCGTGTCAATCACCAAATAGAAACTTGTATTCTTTGCAATGCAAACAAAAAAATACATGTTAGCAAGTTTGCTGTCCAAAGCAGTTTAATAATTTATTGCTTTCCGTCAATAATTAACTGACTGGCAAGAAATGCGCTCATTAATATTTATAAGTATTTCATTTTTTTTTTATATTTGTATTATTTATAGATTCAATGTTTGCTATGTTATTTTAGTATCTACACAGAAAGAAAAAATGTGCTTAAATCAAGAATAAAATCTTGAATAAAGAAGGATCTTGATTTAAGAGATAAAAATGATTAGAAATTTCTAGATTGTCAAATGTTGAAATTCTAATCTGGTTTAAAGAATGCAAAAATACTGATATTGAACCAAGAAGACAAAATCTAAAATCAAATTTAGCATAAAAATTTTGATTTAAGATTTTTTCAACTTTAAAATTGTATTTAAAAATTGTTTTAACCTTAAAATCTTATTTTAAGAATTCTTAAATCAAGATTTGTTATTTAAGTTTCAATCAATTTCTTTTTTCTCCCTGTGTACGACTTTGAAAAATGTTTAATTCTTTCCACTAATAATTTCTGTTGATTTTCGCAACATTTTTGCACTGTTTTTTTTGTATTTCTTGTTGGTTTTGGGTTGTTTATATTATTATTTTAGTTATGCATGAGTTGTGAAATTTGCACAGCAGTGATAAAACAACAGCAACAACAACAATATGATATTTGCTTATACAAACAGTAAAAACAAAGCGGGGGAAACAATTGCGTTACAAATTCTAACAAACAAAAGCTCTGACAGCAACAATAATGACGCTGCCATTGTCGTTGTCTGCCATGGAAATTACTCAGTAAAAATTCAAAAGTATAGCTCAACCTCGACAACAACAACAACAACAACGACAAGTCGTAAATATTGCTAATGAATTTCCCGCACGCTTTGCTGAGCTCACACACAGCTCCAAAGTCTCGACTTCCATTTTGCATTGTTTTTTAAACATTTTTACCATGTTTTTTTTTTTGGTATCTAAACAAAACATTGGAACGGAACGGAAGTTGGGCGCGTTTTTTGTTGATGCTGCGCATTAAGCAAATATAATTAAATGTAATTTCTATAATGACAAAAGCGTTTCAACAACTGACACGCCTCTCTATCTCTCTCAACATCGGTTGAGTCACAAAAATATAGTTGGAAATTGGAGCAGCACGAAACCAAAAAAGATCGTTAACAATTGCTCGAATTGAACTTTTAAGTTGTAGCCTCAGCAAATCAAATGTCAATCCCAATTTCCATGTTCGGCTTTCCAGTTCTCCCTTGTGATGGTTTCTGTGTCCATAATTACCACACGACTCGAGCTCTGGCTCTCTATAAAATTGGGTCTGTGGTGGCACGCCTTAAGCGAAGCTGCTTTCATGCAAATCATCGACTAGACACACACACACACACACATACATAGAGTGATCTCTTTTGTAATAGATACACTCGTTGTCTCTGGGTCTGGCTAATCCATGCACGCCCACGTCTGCATCATTATTACTATCGTTGATGATGATGATGATGATGATCATTGTGTAAACGGGTTTTCTCAGCAGCTGTTGTTGTTGCCATAAAAATAAAGATGATTTTGGTTTCGAGCTGATTGCGGATCACTTGTCAGCAGTTTTTTTCCCTCAACAATTGTCAATTGCATTGGCAACAACAATAGCGATCACAATTAGCATTGCTAATGGCAGCAGATAAACGCAAGTGGCGTAAGTAGAAACACCCACGTGATCGGCTTCGGTTTCGGTTTCGGTTTCTATTGCCACTGATCCGTCATAGACCTAACTTTTGAATAACTAGAGAATATATCGTAGCTTGTTTTCGTGCACATGCCCAAATTCTAAGAGCTGGGAGAGCCTGGGAGATGGCACCGCCCAGTGGCTGCTTGGCTTAAAGTGGTTTTGGCCATAAATGTTCGTTGTTGCCAGCTTTGGCTATTACTTGTTATTGTTATTGCTGCTGCGCATCGTTTTGTGTTCCACGTTTGTCTCATAATTAATATTTAATAAGCACTAACTTTACCCACAACCAGCTGCTATTACAATGAGCAGTACTCTCTCTCTTAACGATTTTTATTTTCAATACAAAAAGAAAGTTTGTTTTGGCTATCTTAAAAATGTAATAAAAGCTTTTTTATACGACTTGATTCCATATGCATTTTGATTTTAATTTTGTAGGCTTTAATAAACATAGCTTAATAT
Organism: Drosophila niveifrons; assembly: GCA_035046325.1. Classification (NCBI taxonomy): domain Eukaryota; kingdom Metazoa; phylum Arthropoda; class Insecta; order Diptera; family Drosophilidae; genus Drosophila; species Drosophila niveifrons. The sequence goes on along the minus strand of JAWNOC010000046.1, from coordinate 8,264,313 downwards.
GGGCAAAAGAAATCAAAAAATTAACAAACTTTAGTTTTCTACTCACAACTGGATAGGCACAGAAATATGTAAAGTTCATTGATTAAACTATCAAATTTGGAATTGAAGAACCTGAAAAATATTTCATATATTGAAATGAAGTGTTATTTTCAAACAAATTCGAATGCAACCCAATTTAAACTTAATCCTTGGCAACAATTTTTGAATTTCTCATAACTTTTTTTGCAGCGTATTCAAGTCTCGACTTTTGCACAAACATTTCGCTTGTTTGTTTTGATGTTATTGCTGTTGTTGTTGTTGTTGTTGTCTTAACCAAGCCAGCAGACAGATACATAGGTGAATATAGTCGCCCACCTCTGAAGAGAACTGCGAGCTGAGCGCAAAGGCTCAGAGTTTGGTTGCCATGCTTATGTGCGCATATTTAATATGCGATGCTCAAGAAACATTTTTTATAACTTGGGCATGCTCCAATTCTCTGGCTCTTGGCTTTGGGTCTCTATTTGTGCGACTGCCAAGCCATTTCCAAGTGGCATCTACGAGTACGTAGCTGCCTCAGACTCAGCCTTAGACTCAGCCTCAGCCTCAGCCTCACAGCAGCACAAGCACGAGCACTTGAAGTAACTCGTATCTAAAAGATAGTTTGCGTTTTGTGCTACCTAAAGTTCTCGGCAACGTGACTTGCCTCGCCAGCACCACACCCCCCAAAGACCCCCCGCCTTGCGGCCCTCCCCTCGGTTGGCAGCGTCTTGCCCGTTAAGTTTGAGCGTTTTTTGAAAATTACAAAATCCATTAAGTTGCTTGCACGCAACTTAAACATAAATCCATCATACGCCATGTAGCACACTTACACATACACACACACACATACACGTATCATTCAGCTAGGGTAGCGAGGCACGCCCAGCCGCCCCTCGCCCCTCGCCTTCTTTTGCTGCCTGGTTTTATTATCCACGGCATATTCAATGCACAAACATTCAGACACTCGACTAGGTAAGTAGGTTGAGCCCCAGTCTACGTCTACGTTTCTGCCTCTTACTCTCTCTCTCTCTCTCTCTCTATCTTTCTCTTTCGCTTGCCATTCGTTCTTACACTTCTTCGTCTTCAGCGTTTTCCTGCTCTTTGGCGTCTCTCACAGGGCTTTCTATTTAATTTCCCAGCCAGCTACAAAAAACTTCTGGGCTCAATCAGCCATTGACTTTGACTCTTTTTCATTTTTTGCCTTCTCTTCGCGAGTGAATTTTTTCATTAGATACTTTCAAATTTAGCAAAACATGCAATCAATAAATGATAGTTCTTTTCGTGTTGAATATTTGCCATTGTGATTGCTGCTGCTGTCAATTTCGTTTAATGCACTTCCGTTTTGCCAAGTATTTGTATTTAGCAAATATCTTTTATGAAATTAATGGGAGAATTCAATTTGCGCCTCAACTAATGAATGCAAGTTTTTGTGGTATAAGCTAAAATTAAGTTTGGCAATTAGAGAAATTGTTTAGAGAGTTGTTAAACATTTAGTGAAATATTTGAAAACCTATTTTGAATTTTTGAAATTGTTGCAGATTTTCGGAATACAAATAAAAATCAATGCAAACTTTTTCTATTCATCAAAAAGTTAATGAAAATCAAAGCCAGATATTTCTGAATTTATAAAAGAAATACTTTGGGAAGCAAGTCTAAAATAGATTGAAGCTTTAAGAACTTTAATTTTTTGCACTTTAAGTAAAAAAACGAAATTTAAAGTTGTTACTGACACACTTTTCTATTAATAGAAAACTTAATGAAAACTTAAAGCCAGATACAAATCAGACAACAATGAGTTGCTAATGAGAGCAATTAATATTAGACTAAGCTTGTCAGCTCGTCCGCAATTAATTAACTAACTAATTAATAATACATTAATGAAATAAATTAATATGAAATCCACATGAATCATGTGCAATTTCCTATACTACATATATGCCGCATAGAATCGCGATGCATGTCAAATTAGCAAACTAATATAATCAGTTTTTAATTCGTAAATCTTCAAAGCAAAAATCATAGTTATGTCTTGATTAATTCATTATTTATTTCACATAACGAACACGAAAATAGTTTCCAGGAACTGCACGCCAATAGCAAATTTAACGATACAACGATATTTGTATCCTGTATTCATTAATCAGAAATCCAAACTCGAAAGCATTCAGCATTTTGTAAACATTCAATGGGGTTTAATTATACGAATCGTGCCAAAAGTTTATCTATAACTATATCTGCAGCTTATCGTTGCGCAAAACGAAAAAAAAGAAAAACAAAAACAGATAATAATATTTACTTATAAGCGTTGCCATGTCGCGAGTGCGCTCCATAAATCATGCAAAGATAGATAGCCACAGATACAGATACAGATAGAGATACATCAACAATAACGGCAACAGCTACAACTGCGAATGCAGATAGCTAGATGGACGTGCTCACTCACGGCAATTGTGGCCATTAATGTAATAGACGTCTAACGAAAATGGTCGAGAGGAGGGAGGAGGGAGAGAGAGAGACAGAGGGGGGAGAGCAGCGCCAAGCGATGTGAAAGATGTGAAAATGTAAAACTCATGCGGAGATTGAATGAAAGATTCGAATGGAATGGAGCTCCTCTAAGTTGAGTTCTCTCTCTCTCTCTCTCTCTCTCTCTCTCTCTGTGTTTTGCTTTGTTGCTCTGTGCGAAACTAGTTCAAAAGTTCAAGCTGCAAATGAAGCTGCGGCTTGTGTCTTTCACGGCACGATGTGAGGTTGAGGCTGAGGCTCAGGCTCAGCGAAAGGTGGCCAAAATGTAGCGTTTGAGTGTTGATTATACCCTGTGTTTAGTGCGAAGTGAATACGACAGATGAGTGAGTGATTAAGGAAATATGTAAACGAGAGAAGAGCCCTTTTTGTTGAAAGGCTTATATTTTTATCAATACGATTAAAATGCTTTTGCAATCTGACAGCATTCTTTAACATAATTAAAGAACGAATAAAAATTTAATAATAATATTTATATAACGAATAACGAATACAATTCCATATTGCAATGAAATTTAAATTTAAATTTATTTAATGAAACAATTTTCCCGAAATTTTAAGATGCAATAAATATTTAAATGCAGAAGTTAAAAATAAATATGACTTCATTAATTCGAATTTATCGAGATGAAGAATTTCTCATAAAATTTAAAAGCCAAGGAACATTTATTAATTCAGAAATTCCAAATTGAATGTAAATTTATAAATTGAAATTTAGTAAGCTACACAATGTATCAGAAACTAAAAAGCTCAAATAATAATAATTAAAACTATTTCTTGCGAAATTTAAATTCAATTGCCAATGATTGATTAATTGATTCAAATGGAAAGTTTTTATTTAATTTTGTATTAATTTCTTATTATTTTATTAAGCATTTGTATTATTTTTTTTTATTATTTTAGTATATTTTTGTTTGTATTATTATTTTTTATTATTTTGTAGGAGTATTTTTTTTAGATTTTGGTGTATATTATTATTATAATTTTTTTTTAAGTTTTTCTATTCTTTTCTTTCTATTATTTTATTTGGTTTTGCATTATTTTCTTACTAGTATTAATGATTAAATTATTGCTTATTATGTTATTATTTGTTTATTAAGTTTTTGTAGTTATGTCCTATTATTAAATTAAAAAATTTTTGTATTTATATATTTTCAAAATCACAGGGTATTTCACAGTCGCGTGCAATTTACTTGTGGCGATTTCGTACTTGTTGTCGGATTGGTTATAAATAGCAATAGCTCAATAGCAATCATAACAAGCTCGAACCCAATCGAGATTCGATTGTGTTGAATGCTTATTCGGACAGTGGGCCAATGGTGCAAAATGCTGCCAATGGGAGTGCCTGGCCACAGCACCAGTTAGCGGGGTCAGTTGAGAGTGCGATAGAGGAGGGATGGGAGGAGGAGGCGTGGCACACAATCACGGCACAACTTCAATCAGCCCTCATAAGCTGTTCGTCGTTTCAATAGCTGCCTTGCGGTTTATATATTGTTACGACGAGTAGATCGTATGTTTTTGCCACACACACACACACACACACATGCACACACACACACACACACACATGCACATTTGGCAAGCTTTCCCATGGCCTGAGCGTTAAGCCTTGTACTTGCACTCAGATTGAGGAGAATTGTACTATATATACGAACATATAGAGTAGACCGCAAGTGAATCGCACGTTTGATATGGATTTCGTGTTGCTGAAATGTGGTTGAATTTGTCATTTGCTTTTGGTGGCTATTCTCTTCTATGCTATTCCACGATAGCAGCAACAATCTAAGCACAACATATTGACAAATCATCATCATCAACATCAACGTCAACGTCAAGCGAAACAATTCAAATAGCTGTCAGGCGACAACTCTCTACTCAACTATATACATACATATATACTTCAGAGAATACTATATGCATATATGTATGATGATGATGATGATATGTCACCTCCTGACGGTCTAACTACTATGAACAACGAACAACCATTAAATTCAGTGAGCTCCATTAGCATTCGCAATTAATTTTCATCTCTAGCAAATTTGTACAAATTTCAAAACTCAACGCGACGACGACGACGCACTGGGAATTATCAAAATCCAAAACAGGCAAAAGCCGCTAGCATATCAATTTTGTAGAGTGTGTGAGTGTGTGTGGCTGCATACCCTGGAAAGCATAAAACAATGCTCAACATATAAATTTAGTAGCAGCATTAAACAACTTAGTTTTATTTGAATTTGTCAACAGGATAATTCAAAAGTTTACATCAACACTACTTGACATAGAGTACATCTCAGTCCAGCATACTCTAGACAAGTCATTTCTTTTAGAATGTGTTTCTCTCTTTTCATTTTCATCTTCCAGCTGCTACTTTTTGTTATTGTTGCAACCGAGATTAATTAACGTTAATTTTGCATAATTAAAGCGGCAGCAGCAGCACAGAGAGAGAGAGAGAAAGGCCAACAGCACAATACAACTTGGGAAAGTTGGACACCCAGTCTAGTAGTATAGAGAGATGATGGAAGGGGAAGGCGGACTGAAAGTCACTTGTTTGACATGGTGAGTAACTGGCTGGGTTAACGCTTTAGGTGCTCAGGTTCAGTGTCAAGGGTCAGGTCACTCATTTTCAATTAAATCTCTTGTAATGCCGCATGGAAATGCTTTATATCTGTTGCTGTTTCTTTTTTTTTGTCGTCGTCGTCGTCTTCTGTGTTTTGCATCATTCTGTCAACATGGAAAAGCTTTTTGCTACAAACTCAAGTGAGTCGAGTCAGTTTTGCCTTGCGTAGTAAGAGAGCGAGCGAGTTAATCCCCAGTGGGCCAGTAAATCTCACACTCGCCATCTTATTTAACAGTGTGCAGCTGCCTTGTCGTAGAATCCAATTAAAATTGCAAAGCCCAAAACCTCATTGACAAGCCAAGCCAAGACAAGGAGTGTGTCCCCCCAAAAAAACGTCACAGAGTCAACACAAAAACTGTCAACTCGCCTCTCAATTATTTGCATAAACAGAAGGAGAACCCAACAACAACAATAGCAATAGCAACAGCCATAGCAACAACAGCAATCTATCTATCTAACAGTTGAGTACTTTGAGGTTTGCCCTGTCCAATTTCTTTTATTTAATTTTATTACATGCAAAGGCTAAAATGAATTTCTCATGAGGTTTGCCAAAGGATTGAATAATTTGCTTTAAGCTTAAGCTGAAATGGAACACAAATTGCATATCTTTGATTTAAAGTTGTAATAAAATTGTAAGAAAGCTCGAATCGAGTGTGCTCGACTTTATGATACTTGCTACTCATTTTATTAATATTAAAATATACCAAATAATATACAGCAAAAATACTAAGTTGCACAGAACCATGAATTCGGTATATTGATAAACTACGTTCAAAATAATAGGCATTTTGTTTATAATATAAATACTATATTCAAAATATACCATACAATACAAAATATACCAGAATAGTATTATTATACCACAAAAATGTTAAAAATTTAAAGGCACTCATATTTGGTATATCAACAAAGTATTTCGAAATATACCATAGAGGTGAAAATATATACTAGATTGTCAGCTAAAGCAACTAAATGCTAATTGCATTAGGCATAATTTTCCATACAGAAGTATTTCTTCAATAACTTTTTAAATTTCTATAAAATCGCAATTAAATTCTTAGGCAGGTGGACAGCTGAAAATAGCTACATCGTCTCGTGTGATCAAGAATATATATATATACAATATATACCCTGCCGACAAAAAGTTATACTTTTCTACCCTATAAAAAAGCAATTTTGTAGCTCCTACAAACATTTGTATTGAAAGTATTGGCAACTAAAATAATATTACAGTAATTTAAATATTTCTCATTTACGCTCAATATGCATTTAATTAAATTATTATTTCTTCAAGTTGCTTTCAATTTTTGCATTTCATTTTAATTTAGATTGGAAGAGTTTCCATTTCCATTACAAATGCCAGTAATTTAACCAGTTGCCAGTTGATGGCCACAAATATGCAAGATGAAGTGTCTGTTGGTGACAATATTGTCAAGGTTGTTTGTTAACTTTGTAGTCTGTGAGTGAGCCAAAGACTTTGGGGAAATATGAATATATACATATTTGAGAAGGTTGGTGAATTGTGAGGCACAAGTTAAAATTGTCAACAGTCAAAAGTTGAGCACAATTTGTGGTTAATAAAACTTCAAGTCAATTGAAAATGCCACAAAAATGTTTGTTTGCCCAAAATGACAGAAATGAGCAACAATTGCAATTGCAACTGGAAACGAAAACGAATTCAACTCAATTCAAGTGAACTCAAGTCAAAGTCAACTCAATTCAAGTAGGAGTTGATGATGATGATGATGATGTTGCTCTGTGTGTGTGTGTGTGGAAATTGCCTCAAATTAAGCGCAGACAGTTGCTCTCTTTTGTTTCGTTTTCATCTCGTCTTTGTTTTTTTTTGTGTTTTGTTTTGTGCGCCACTCTTCTCTATATATATTCCACTCAAGATTGGCTCTCCTCCCCGGTCATTCATTGTGGATGATGTCATTAATTAATGTGAATGAGTTCAGTATGATGTCAATTAGCTGCGGAAAGCGCACTTGACGCTGCTCTCTGCACTCCACATACACACACAAATTGCTGTAAAAACTTGTCGTAGTTGTTCAGCGATTTAAGACACCGACCCACACACACACACACACACACACACAAACACAAACACACTCACGCAATGTCCATTTACAATTGAGCTTGAGCCGCCTCCCAAGCGGAATCTCTGCATCTTGAACATCTGCCTCGACTCGACTCTCTGTCTCTCTGTCTGTCTGTCTGTCTCTCTGTCTGTCTGTCTTTCTGTGCGTTTGCCCAGCTGCTCAAAAGTTGGAAGCTTTATCTTAATATCCAAAAGACGCACAAAACTTCTCGCTGCTCGAAAGTGCTTAACAATAGTTAAGATTCAGATTCAGAGTCCCCAGCCTATTGCCGCTGCCATCGTCTCCCAAACAGCTGGAGTGCAAGCCTCAAAAGCGAAGCGCACAAAAAATGCGTTAAAATGTGGCGAGTGATGGAGACTAACAGATGCCACGTGAATTAAGAGAATGAGGAGAATTTGTAGTAATACAAAAATTTACAAAGCAATTCAAGCATTCACCAAGTGAATTAAAAGTATGGGAAGAATTTTTAGTAGTTTTTTACAGATTTGTAATAGAGAGATATCTAGAAGCATTTACCAAAAGATGTATTTTAAGTACTCAAAATAATTATATGGATAGAGATATCAAGAAAACATTTAACTATAAATTAGTCATGCACAGAAAGAATAAACGTGCTGCAAGCATAGTATCTAAAATCAGGATTGCATGATTTTAAAGGTGAGCCGAGAAGAAGGCTTATTCTTAAATCAATGTCAATATTTTGATAGACCAATCGTAAAATTCGTGAATATAATCTTATAATAAGAATGGAATATTTAAAAGCTGAAACGAGAATGAAGCTCAAACCTTTCAGATCAATTCTAGATTTTGATACTCTTGATATAAGATTAATTCTGACTCAAATAGATTGCTTATAATCAACATTTGTATACTACTACACACTTCCATCATACCCTTCAAGCCACATTCAATGGGTATGCGTAAACTAAGCGCAGTCATTAAAACTGGCTGCTTTGCCACGCCCACGAACGCCCTAAACAATACAATACAATACACAACCGCTGACGCAACCACAGCAACAATAGTATGGCGGAAAACTAAAAGAAAGAAAATTATTATAATAAGTAAATGCAATAAAATGAAAATCCAACTGGGAAATTTAGTTTGATTTATTGCTGTTGTTGTTGTCATTGTATTACTTTTTTTTTTGGTTTTTTTGGGTGCTGTGCCTTACTTAAGCACTCTGAGACAGACGTAGAAGAAAAGTACAAGAAAAGTGAATAAAGAAAAGCACAGGGAATGGGGAAAATGAGAAAAACAGCGGCAGCATTATGCAGATAAATATTTCGACTGGCAATGGAGACTAAAGTTTTGATGCGTTAAAGGGATTTGGATTTTGTGTGTGTTTCGTGTGTCCCGCAGCAGGTGGAAAATCGCATTCAAACTAATCCCGTTTCATTGCCAACTAAACTTCCCATTACTTACACAAAGTAGAGTATATAATTCGATTTGTTTTGCATACACATACCTGCAAAGAGAAAGAGAGAGAAGAAAGAGAATTGTTATTAGCAATTTGGCGCAATCTTAAAGTCAAATTTCAATTTCAGATGCAAAACAAGATTGAAGGGGTTAAGGCATGGGAATCAATAATTCTTGTTCAGAGCGTTTTTGGAAAGTTTATGAGCTTATCCTAAGGATAGGCGCCTAGCGGACCCCAAGAAAATGAATGGGATGATTGTTGTTCATGGATTGCTTTCTTGCCAGTTTTTTGTTTTTTGTTATTGTTTCAAATGGCCGTTGCCCTGAATTTTTTCTTCATTTTTTTCCTTCGTCGATTTGTGGCCAATTGTTGCTCTACACTTTGTTGATGGATGACTGTGTTGTTGTTATTGTTGCTGTTGTTGCTGTTGTGTGGCGAAAGGCGAAATCTGCTTAACGTTTTGTGAGCGCAAACAACAACAAGAGCTAAAGAGCATTAGGGAAAAAAAGACTAAATAAAAACAATTTCTATGGTCAGCATGAGGTTTTTGCGCCAAAAACCTTTCACCAAGCAGCATACACAATCTCAGTCTGTGACTCACAAAACGTGCTTTTTTCTATATGTGTGTTTAACTATAACTATGCTATGGCCAAAAATAGTACGAAACTTTGAGTCTGAGCCCATCCCAGACACTGTCTGCTATCTACTTGTATGGAGTGGTCCATTAAACCTCTGATTATCATCGGCCTTATTCAATTTCCGATATATTGCTTCAAGCCGTCAGCAATGAGTTGCTGTTGTTGTGGAGCCAACAGCAACAATAGTTGGCTATAAATAGAACGATTTGTATCTAATTCAAACGTGTCTTGTAGTCAGACATTTTGTGCGCTTCATTATGTATTTCATTTTAATTATATAGATTAGATGCAAAGAACAATGAATTAAGGCAAGATATTGAGTTACAAAAGCTCAATAAGAATAATGGTGTAAGAACACTTTTGGAGATTTGTTTCTAGATATTGTGATTTACGGACTTTTATGTGATCGAATGTTGTAATATGAAATAAATACGATTTGATATCTATTTCGTATATTGACTAGATTGTTTTTGAATTACATATGTGATTTATAGATTGTAATAAGATTCACTTATCTGATTTGATTTAAAGGAATAATTTTGTATTACTTTAGTAAAGTTGTTTTTGGAGATTGTAATTTACAAATATTTTTGCGATTCACAAATCTACAATATCAAGCTAACTATATATCTCGTAGATAAATTACAAATCAGCTAAAATCGTATCTTCTCATAAATAGATTAGATTCTTTGGAGCAATAAGAATGATAGAATGAAGAGTTATTTTTAGATATTGTGGCTTACAGATTCTAATATCATTAATAGGTCGACTATAATGTAGTGTAATAACACTTTTTAGAAAAAAGTTTGAAGACATTGTGATTTAGAAATCTGCAATGAATACGATTTGATATCTATTACATATATTGATTAAATTTCATAGAATCATTTAATAAAATTTTTAAATACTTTTGAAGAATTGCTTTTACAAATTTCAATGGGATTCATAAATCTGAAACAGAAATATTTGATATCATAGAATCGGTTAGAATGATATAACACTTTTATACAGACGTTTTTAGATATTTTATATCTTGCTTTTAGATATTGTGATTTACAAATTCAAATGTGATTCACAAAGCATACAATTTGCAAGTCATAATTCAGAGATAAAAAGAAGAAAGTTAATTGTAAAATAAACTACATGCTAATTTTCATAAACGATAATCACATCTGTATATATATTTTTACTTAAATTGTCATGTACACACACTGGCCATTAAATTGACTTCGATTTCGTAAAGAGTTCTGAACTTTGTGCAGTTGCAGTTTGACTTCGAATGACATCTAAGCTGACCTCATTAACACACAGCTGCTTTTATTGCAGCTGTCTCTTGTTCTCTCTCTCTCTCCCCCTATCAACACACTCACTTATTTGCCTTATCAGAGTAATAGGTTTTACAATTGTAAGGTAGTGTGTTGGCATTTCGTACTCTCTATCAAGTATGTAAACTACAGCTGCAGCTCCCTCCTTGAACACTTATTTGGTTTTGGTTTTTGTCGCCGCCTGCACTAATGATGTGCAAATACTCGGCGGCGGCGAGTTGTGCAGCCTACGACCGAAGACCGAAAGCAGCAGAAAGAAGAAACGACAAAAAAAAATGTATATAAATATAGATATGTAGATAATACACATACTATATGTATAAGGAAGTTGTCTGTGCTCGACAGTTTGCTAATGGAAGAACATGGCAAAAGAGTCTCTCCTCAATTAGCTTATGGTTAGTCTAACCCCTTTTATTCCCTTTTTCTGCTTCTACTTCTTGTTGGGTGTCCTTTTGTGTGTATAAATGTGTGTGTTGGCTGTTTCATGTTCCATGCTTTATACATACACTCGTATATGTTTTATTTTCTTCTTCCTCTATTTACACATGCTATTTGATGGGCTGCCTAAAGACCTGTGAGCATGAGTCTAAAGATTGGGGTTGGGATTTTAGGGTTTTGGGGTTGGCATGGGGGTTGCAGGTATTCCATGTTGTTGCTGTTGCTGCTGTTGCTGGGCGGGGGTTGCAAGTCTCAGGTTACATGGTGGTTCACTCAGACCTCCAGGTCTCATGTCTCATTCCCTCCCCGTCAAAGTGACGCGTCACAGGCTTCGTTTCTTTGCTCGAACTCTACTTTATTTACTTATCGCAAACTGGTTGCCACTACGACATGTGTGTGACGAAAGGGTGCGGTGGCAATTACAACAACAACAACAACAGCAACAACAACTACAACGAGAACGGCTTAAGACAACAGCAACAGTCGGCACGGAAGTGGTTTTGATTTAATGCCAAAGATGACGCCGGCGTCGACGTCGCTGTTGCCGTCTCCGCGTTGCATGACGCAAGATAAACAGCTGCTGCCATTCCTCACAGGTGACGACAGGTAGCAAAAGGCAGCAGCAAAGAGTCGAAAAACGAACCACAATCGAAAGATTTCAGCAAGAAATTTGTCGGCTCGCTTAGAACTCAAAAGAGAACGCTTGTAGGCGAGTGTAAACAGGTGGCAAAGTGAAAGATTTCCAACACACACACAGAACAAATAAAAAACCAAGATAAAAACTCTCGAAGAGCTATTTCCTTTCAAATAAATCATTATGTCGATGGCAAAACTCCTTGTTAGCGTATTATTTGTGACAGTACGCCCCAAAAGTATTGCTACCTCTGCATTACGAAGCCAATTCCAGATTCGTCACGCAATTTGCTGTCGATTCCCTGGGCCTGATTTAATTTGTAATTGCAGTTAAAACGAAATTTCAAGCTATCCGCAAGATTCGAAACAGTAAATAAAATCAACAACAAAATTTTGCTGGTGGGAGTTTTCTTTGCCTCGAAGCTGAAGCTACTTTGGGGACGGTCTCTGATGGAGATAGAAGCGGAGTGTGGAGTCTGCGAAGGAGGGGGGAGAAGGTTTGGGCTTAGCTAATGCTCGCCCTGGGTGCGTTTGTGTCTTATTGGCAATCAAAATGACGATGGCGACTCAAGACGATGACTGCACTGCAAAAAATTAAAGGGGATAAAGAACATATTTCAAGGAAATTTTATTGTTGGGAATTTTTGTTGCACAATTGAATTTATTATTCGAAATTTAAGGATAACTAAATGTATATTTATTGTAGCGAATACAAATAATAGACTAAATTATTATAAATTAAAATGAGGCATAAATATTTGGGATATGAAGAACAAAATTTGATAAATGATATATATACTAAGGGAATTTTATTGCTGGGAATTTTTGTTGCACTATAATTTGAATTTGACGATAACTAGTTCAGGTATATGTATATAAGATACTATATTTTAATAATTTGTTATATTATTAGCAAAAGAATATGAGGAATTAATATTAGCAATTTTAAGATTCAACATTGATAAATAGCATATCTTTTTTGGTAATACTTATTTATACACATCATTCATTTATTACTCAAACATAACAATTTTAGTTTGAAGCAATTAATATGCGATAAATCGTTCCATTTTGGGATAATCACATAAAATATTTTAAAAAGCAAAATTTATATATATATTTTAATGACATTAAATAAATTCTAGTATTTTAAAGTGAATTTCTTCAATTTAAAATACTTGGTCAAGGAACTCCAAGAAATTCTTCTGCTCTTCTTTCTTATTCCTTCCATCTTCACCTTTAAAAACTTGTTTATTTCCTTTCTTTTATTGGATTTTTTATTTCAAATAACCCCCTTTTCGCTCAGTGCACTGAAGCAGTCTCTGCTCAGGCTTCCTGTTGTTGCCAATAAGGTAAAACGTAGTGTTATTTGTGTCTAACTGACTAAGTGTGTGTGTATGTGTGTGATTGTGTGTGTTTGTGCGTGTGCGTGTGTAGGTGAGCTTATCTGTGGTGCTGTCGCACTGAGAAGCTGATTAGCATAATTGGCTTTCTGTTAAATTTAGCGTTTAATTAATATATGAATTTGGCTAGAAGCAGCAGCAACATCGGCAGCAGAAGGCAAGAGACAGAACAACAATTAGTTGGGCCATTTCAGGCATAATGATATCATGTCTATACATACAAGTAGACTATGTATAAGGGGGGTGAAGGGGGAAACAAGAATCTAGCTATGTTTGAATTAGTGGATAGCTTTAAGCGACATGTGCTCCAGTTTCCACTTCCTGCCAGCTCATCTCACAGCCACTTGAACAAAGCCTTGCCATAAGTAATTGACTACTAGCCCGGCACACGCACTTGCACACAGATACACACACACACACACTCATACAGTCACCCACAACAAACACTTGGAGATGTGCACAGTTCCCTCGCCCTCCCCGTGTACAAAAATATAAGAAATTGCGCTCCAGAAACGAATTCCCAGCCCTCGCCCTGCACTTAACATGTTCATCAATTGCTCGACGAGACTTTCGCCGACATAGACAAAGTGTCGGGCTAACAACCACTTGGACAACTTAGTAGCGAGGGGGAAGGGAAAGGGAAAGGGCCATGCGAATCTGGCCAACATAAAACAATGCAACTAACGCAAAAGACAGAAGGGAGAAAAGCGAAGAGAAGAGAAGAGGATGCAAAGAAGTCAAGTCTAAGTCGTGAAATTGTTTGCCACACTAAAAATTGCAGCTGCGTTTGGGAATTGGAACACGCCAGCAACAACAACAACATCGGCAACAACAATGACAACAACTATCGCTAGCAAGTGTAGCACAATCTGTAGGCGTGTCCACGCCCAATGCCGCAAAAGGCAAAAGACAATTTGTTAGACGCCCACAACGAGACCTTCAGCGTCTCTCTCTCTCTCTCTCTCTCTTCATCATTCTTCTCTTTCACTCTATTTCTCACTCGCTCTTTTAGTGCTTGGGGAAAAGCATCAACAGTTGCATCAACGCAGTGGCATCATCAAAAGTATTGCCAAACAAATGTTTGAGGGCATTTTGATAAATCGCTTGCTCAGCTCCAAGAAAATCAGAGTTATGTAATCAATTCAAGACGTTAAACTGAAGAATGGAACTTGGGGAATTCCAGAGATTATGAAACGGGAAATTTCAGAAATTAGAATTTGAGGTGTTCAATAAAAATTTGTTGAAATGTTAGTAGTCAAATTTAACATATAATTATGTTAATTGAATTTAGCTTCTTTTTATACTAAATTAACACAAAATTATGCTAATTAAATCGATGCTAAATAATATAGGTTTATTCTATATTAACATATAATTATGCTAATTAAATCGTAGCTAAATAATACTTATCAAAAACAATAATTTTTATAATAACAGCTGAGTTGAAATAGTTTAAGACTCAACCAAATCAAATAAACAACATTTTGAAGCCTTCCTCACTTAACATCGAAAATCATAGAGAAACTAAACAAAACTGATTAAACAAAGTGAGTTGACACAGATTGTATCACCAAAAAAGAAAAACACAAAATATCGTTTTCTTCAATGTTATTTACGAAATGGATTAATGGGATTATTTTTCAATAAGCTCAAGCTCAACTCTTTTTTTCGACTTTCTGGCATTTTTATACGGTTCAATGGACATTGTGTGAACTTCTGAGAGGAGAGCGCAGAGAACTCGCATAGAACGTAAAATAAAAGAAAAATGACTTGTAGCAGTTGGGGACGATGGAGTGTTAGGCTTATGAGTGACATCGTCATTAAACTAGTTAAACAAGTTTTGTGGCGCGACCCGCGGGGCAAAATTTCGCCGCAAAAGAATCAACGCAACAACGACGACAACTGAAGATACACTTGGAGCTTGGGGCATTATTTTTTGAAAAATATGAAGGGGCTTCTTCTGCTCATCTTCATTCCCTGACATCTTCTGCCCCACACAATGTGAGCAAGCGGAGTTTCATCATTAGGCGCAGTTGATAAATCTGTTAGATTTATGCAAAACTACTGCTTAATTACCTTGATCATCATCGCTTATAGCAAATGGAAATGGAAAGTGTCAGCGTTCAGCTCTTCGAGTTAATGAACTGTGCGGCATCAAGTGTCCGAGCAAAAGCAACAAAAATTTCACATGCGCCACAAATTGCAGTCGAAGCGCGACTTTGGCTTTCCCAATGAGGCAATACTCACTACACTGTTCGCCTCTTCTCTTTTAAACTGTAAACAGACACCAGAGAACGAGCTTGTGACGCCTTTAAGCTGTTAGTAATGTTATGCTAAAGGGCGTGTCCAGCTGGGGGGCGTAACAAGAGAGAGAGGGGGAGGTATATTGGAGGAGGAGGTGGGAGATTTCATGGCTGGCAACAGTTGCGCAAATTTACACAAAAGACGACGTCAACAGGTGCGAGCTTATTTCAATTCCCAGCAATAGCGCAAAATCTATTTATTTAGTTACACATTTCGCTGTTGTTTTGCATACCCTGTAAAAGGGAAGTGCTAAGAGAGGGGTTTGCTAGAATCGCACTATTTAGTGCTTTGTAGCTTTGGCTATCAATCTGGTTGATTTGAAACTTTATGGTATATTTTGAATATACCAATTATGGCATTTGGTATATTCTTAGTATTTTGCGGTATGCTAGAATAAACGAGTATTTGTAGCTTTGGTATATAGCTCTGTAGCTCTGGTATATTTGACACTTTATGGCATATTTTGAATATACCAATTATGACATTTGGTTTATTGTTAGTATTTTGCGGTATGTTATGCTCTGATTTGCTCGACTGTAACTTTTTACTTGGTTTAATATTCCAAAAACTTATTTATTTTCTATATTTTGTATATCCTTTAAAAGTTTTTAGTTGAACTTGAAGCACTTTCAAATTCGCAGCTGTAAATTTGTATGCTTAATTTTTGCCCTCAGTTAACTTCGCTTTTCTTTAGGGTATTTTTGTCGTCTAGTTGGCTTTAGCAGCTGCTGCTTCTCAGTTAATTGCAGCGACTGTGGCGCCGTTTTACTTTCAACTTGAACGTGTTTCAATTGCTCCACCGATTTGCAACTGTTTGCAGTTGCCCTCAAGGCAATGTCAGAGCAACACAGCACAGCACTTGGCACTTGGCACTTGGCACTCGAATGATCCAACGGATCCCCCACTTTAATATTAAACAAAATATGCAAATGCAGCTCAGTCGCAGTCGCAGCTGTTGATGGCCAAGCTGAAAGTGATGCAACAACCTCAGAGAGCTTCCCAAAAGACGTCGAGCTAAGCAGAAATATCAGCAAGCATTTACTTGTGACTTCAACACCAGCTCCAAGCTCGAACTCCAAACTCGAACTCAAACTCGAACTCCATCTTCATCGTTGTTTTCTGCTTCTCTTCTGTGTTTTGGGGCCCCCAGGGCAACGTCTTCAGCTGAGTTGAGCTTGTAGGCAAACAAATGCCGTCGACCGGCAACATCGCTGTCACTCACTTTGTAATAATCTTCAACTAACAGCTGAACACAGCACACAACAACAACAGCAACATAACATAAAAAAGAACAACAACAACAATAACGAGAAAAACTACATAAATGTGAGCTATAGAGTCGTGTTTGTTGCTGATGAGTCGGAATGAGTTGGCATGATGACATGGCTGGAAGTCAATGGCAAACTGAATGCATATCTCGCGACTTCAATAGAGATGGCAACGTGACACGATGAATGCTATATAACTGTAAATCGTTATTCAATACGATATTGTTATGAATGAATACTAATTAAATTTCGCAGAATTCTCAAGTGTAATTTAATTATGGAAAATTATGCATCGGAATGTCAGAAGCACACATTTACAAATCAAGCACGCAAGTCTTGCCTATAAATATCTCAAGTATTTTTCCAAATTTGAATTATTGAATAAAAACGGCGCATGCATAATTGAATGATGATGAAGACGAATTGATGGGAATTCGATGATGTACGATGAGTATGTAAACAAAACGAACGTATGTAAGTGGAGAAGTGCATGATATAAATAGTATTTTTCCAGCCACTCAGAAAGAAAGAGAAAAGGAGAGAAAGAGAGAGAGAGAGAGAAAGAGTTTCTTTTCTGTACGAAACAAAAGTCTATTCACAACAATAAAAACGCTGATGAGATGAGTGAAGGAGAATAAACAAATGAATGTAACGAGTTATACATTAATATTTTCTTTTTATATGCTCTTCTAAGTTTTTTAGATATTGCGATGACTAATTCAAAATTTATCGCACAACGTTGGTGTGAATTGTTAATTTGCTAAAATATTGATTAGAATTACAGCTTGTAATGCAAAATAAGTGTTGACAAATTCAAGTCATACTTAAAAGCGAACTTTTGGTTATAGGAATTCATTTAACTTATTTCAAAATAGAGTTCTCAATTAAAAGTAAATAATTATATTTAAAAATATAAAAATGGATCTCTGTAACCACATTTTATATAAAAACAAAAGTAGAGCTTAGTGTTTTTTTTTAGAATATCGAAAACATCACTCAAATTCTTTGAGATTAGGGCATAAAAACTAAATAATTATATTCAAAAAATGTGCTTTGATTGTTTGGTTGTTTTAATAAAATGAATTTTATGTAAGATCTAATTCATTTTGCTGTATTTTTGCATCAATTATAAACTTATCGCTTACAAATTCTTTAGAATTACATCATGTAATGCAAAGCGAATTATTTATTATCATCGTTCATTGGAAACCATTAGAACAAGCTATATTCATATATCGACATCTATTATTTATAAAAGGAATAAGTTAATTTTAAAATACTTTTGAATGAATTTCAAACTTATCGCTAACAAATTATTTAGAATTACGACATGAAATGCAAATAGGCAATGACAAATTCAAGTCGCTCTTAATAGAAATCACTATCGAGTAGCTTTATAATAACATGTTAACTTGAATAATTTATAATGAATTTGAATTTGAATTTATGATTAATTGCCTATTAGTGTAAAAGGCAGTTCTTAGTCATCGCTTAATAGAATGCCATTTGACTGCCATCGCTAAAATCAACTCAGTTTGAGTGACTGACAGCCACGTCGAACTGCTGTTCGCGTTGATTTTGTGCAACTGCCAAGTTGGCAACTGGCAACTTGCAACTTGCAACTCGCGCGTGCTTTGTGCAACTGGAGTCAAGTTTTCCTAGAGCAAAGCGAGCATTTCAATCGACTCCCTCGCCAGCTTTAGTGCCACCTTTTGTGGCATGACTCTGTGTTGTGTTGTTTGTTACTATTGTAATGACGTTTGCGTCATGCGCTGCACGTAAGTATCTTTTGGCAGTCGAAAGTATCTATATCTACATACACATACATATGCATATCCGTAACTGTAACTGAAATTGTATCTGCAACTGTAGCATTGTTGTTGTTGTTGTGCAGCACTTGTAGAGCTCCTCTCAACTCAACTCGACTCGACTCGTCTCACATTTCGCATTTAGCCGTAAGTGTTGTGTAATGTTGTTCGTTGAGAATTGGGTAATCCATATGCCCCAATATGATGAGGTTATCAAATGTGTGTAGAGAGAGAGGGAGCTCTTAATTTCATTCACAATTTGTCAGTTTTTTGACAAACTACGTTTAGAGATGCGGCGAGATACATGTGTATCTCAGAGATACATTTGCATAGTTTATCAATTTGTTTGTTTTGTTTGAGGTTAAGCCTTTTTGATAAATCGAGGCATATTGTGTGTGACACGAAATGTATCTGGAAGATACGAAAAAAGCACAAGCACAACACAACTTTTTATGGGCGACCATCAATCAGCGGTTGCAGCGTAGCGTTCGCTACGTGCAACAATTGCAATAATTTAGCAACCAAAAGGTTTAAGAGAGAGAGCTGTGTTGAAGAGAGAGAGAGCGCGGAGAAAGAGACGAGCACGTGCGCCTAGAAATAAATTTCGTAATTTATTGCGCCCGGCATATAGTTAGTGCAGAGTTTATCATCCATGTGTGTGTGTGTGTGTGTATTTTAATGTTGCATGCTCATTTGCGGCACGCACACTCAAACCCTCCTCTAATGCTGGTTGTGTAATTCAAGTAGCCCAACCCCCGAAAAAAACCAGGGGGGAGAAAAACTCGGCTTGCTGCGCTGCAACCCTCGCATAGTTTTTCGGCTAACGAGCCTCGAAGTCGGAATCGGAGTCGGAGTCTCGCTTTTGACCTCAAGCCCTGGCGACAGCTGATGGCGTTTCCTGCCTTCCAAGTTGGCCCACAGCCGTTGGTTCGCTTTTATGGCCAACAAAAGGGCACTGAACCGCACCTTAAAACAAAAAAAAAGGCGCAAAAGCAAACTCTGGCGGCGGTTTGATTAAAACTACACACACAACACACACACACGCGAGTGAGAAATGGTCACACACAGATACACATGGGAGCAGCTTGGTTCGCTTTTAATAGTTTTTAGCTTGACCTCGTCATCGTTCCCAGTTCCCAGTTCCCTTTTTTTCCCTTCTCAGCTCTCAGCTCAGTTCCTGTGTTGTTATTATTATCGTTGTTGTTGTTGCTGTTGTTGTCCAGCTGTTGTCTTTGCAACTCGGTAAATATGTTTTCTGTATTTTTTCTGTTTTTTTGTTGTTTGTGTCGGAAGTGAAAATTATTCAGCTCTCCGCCATCGTCATTGCCCCGGTGACTGCTTCAAGTCCCTTTGGCTGCATTTCGTTTTCATTATCCACAAGATCCCCTGGCAACTCATTGACACACCTGTGTGTGTGTGTCGACTCTGCTGCAGTCGCAGTCGCTAAAACCATTAAACGCGCTCCAGTCGAGGGACACACGGCCTAAGCGATTTAATGCTACATATGTTTCACATTCCCATCCCACATTCAACTATCATACTTAACTATCTATGCTTCATGCTATATTGTATTTTATTTTCCTAATTTCTTCACTGCTTTTAATGTTACATTTGTTTATACTTAACTCTCTTTGCTTCATATTATAATATATTTCTCTTTTTTATTCCTTTAATGTTACACATGCTTCACATTCACATAATATTTTGTATTTTACTTGCCTACTTTAATGTTCCAATTGTTTATACTTCTTTTTTTGTATTTTCATGTTATATTTGTTTATACTTAACTATCTTTTATAGTTTATACCTTTGCTTTATATAAGGTTATATTTTATTTTTCTTTATTTCCTTAAAGCTTTCAATGTTTCACGTATAATTATGAAATGTCTTGGCTTCGTATTATATTTTAATTAATTTTTCTAATTGCTTTATATTTTGAAATGTCCTATTTAATGTTTAAAATGTTGCAAATTTTGGGTTCTTTTGGGTGACAATATGGTATAATTTGACTTCTGTGGTATATTTCGAATGTAGTACTTTATCGATATACCAAAAATGACATTCAGTATATTTTGACCTCTTTGGTATATTTCTAACGTAGTTCTTTATCGATATTCCAAATATGATATTCGGTATATTTTGACCACTATGGTATATTATTAATGTATTACTTCATCGATATACCAAATATGACATTCGGTATATTTTTACCTCTGTGGTATGTTTCGAACATAGTTCTTTATCGATATACCAAATATGACATTCGGTATGTTTTGACCTCTTTGGAATATCTCAAATGCAATACTTTATCGATATACCGAATATGTCATTCAGTTTTTTTTGGGTATTTTTGTGGAATATTTGTCAAAAAATACCGCACTGTTTTGATTTTATTCTAAATGGGTAGCAAGCATCTCAAAGTCCATTACACTCGGCTATAGCTTTCTTACTTGCTTGAATTTGATTTAAAGTTACTCATATTTATTTTATTTAATTTCTCTTTATTTCTTTACAGTTCTTGACTTCTTCTAACCAAACAGGTATGTTAATAACACATTATTTAATTGCTAAATATTTTCTGCATTCCGCAAAGCTGGCAAAACTTTTTCCTTACTTAACAAAAGTTCGCAACACACACACACACGCATAATTATATTAAGTTATTAACTATATATAATTAAATTGAAAATAAACTATTTGTGATAGACAACAAAAGAAAAGTTTTCAACTTTAATTACATTTATCTGCCATTTTCCCAGGAACACACACGCACACACACACACAGCCATGTCTGAGTGAAAAGTTGAAAAGTTCAATTTGACTTCAATTTTCTGTGAACCTTAATAACGTCACAGTTCTGTCGCATTTCCAAACTATTTAAACAAAATAAAACAACGAAAAAAAAATGAAGGAAAATAAATGTACAAAATAGTCATTTCCAGCGAAAAGTTCAAATAACATTTCCGAAAACCATTTAGATGTTGTGATAATTGTTACAACAGCCCGCACGCTGCGCTGCCCTTCTATCGACCTGACCCCCCTACCCCCTGTCCACTGTCTGTGCCCCTTGCCCTTCAACCCTCCTCCGTCTCCTCCTCCGTTTTGCTGCTCCTTGTCCGAGTTGCGTCTGGTCGTAAATGACCCACATGCTATCATTTGCCACGCATTCCTGGCCAACTAATGATCATCGGCTTTTTCACACAAATTATGATGGTTACTCTTCCCCTCTCTTTTTCTGTCTCTCTCTCTCTTACTCGCTATTTCCTCTCTCTTTCTGTCTGATCGTGGCAACAAACAGCGCACAAATTCAATTAGATTTTATTGATGATTGATTTTTGTTTGTGGCGCGCCTCAATGTGAGTTTTTATTACACACATGTGTGTTGTGTGTGTGTGTGCATAAGAATCACTTAGTATACGACTTTATATATACAGCATTTATGGCGAGCTATGTAATTGTCTTTAATTCAATTAGAACTGAGAACTCGAACGAGAGAACTTCAATTGTCTTTGACTCGCCTAACAAATATGTATAAGCGATCTAAGTGAGTGTGATCGACTGTGAATCGAGTATTTAGTATAGAACATACATTATTTATAACAAAGACCTTTCACTTTCAATAGCACAAACTTGTGTGTCTGTCAAACGATTGTCAGGAAATTTTCAGAATATCAAGAGCATATTATTAAAGGTGCAGAGAAACTAGAATGAATAACTTAATTGTTGAATTGTTGTTGTTATGGATTTATTCCTTTTGCTAAGAAATTTTTGGAATATGAAAAAAATATAATATTGGAGAACTTGCTTGTGGATTTAACTACAATGGATCATTATTACTTTATATCTATTGCCAAAACAAAAAATGGAAAACTTATTTCTTGAATTAGAAATCCAAACATAATATTGTTATATTGAGGGAATTGTATTTAAAAGTGCCAAAAGCAATAATCGAAAACATAATCATTAATTTGTCTTTAATGAATAATCAGTTATCATTATTTTTTATTCACACAGCTAAGAAATTTTGTTGAATATGAAGAAAAAAGTTCTCAAAATTGGAAAATGGAAAATAGAATATCTAGAAATTACTATTCAATGCAATAATGGAGTAACTTATTACTTGATTTGACAAAGTAATCATTAAATATGTAATTGAACTTTTAGTCAAATGTAGCTTCATCGCTTTCCCAGTTTACAGGGTACATTGAGCACTTATGGAAAGTTCCAATTTATGATTTGCATAGCGTGTGCGTGGGGTTCACGCTCCCATTTAGATATAGATACAGTTACAGAGCAGAAGCAACAGATACAGATACAGAGATACATAAGCGAGTAAGTGTATTGTGTATCTCATATTTATTGGTAATATTTCCGCTGTTTAGTTATGTATGTATGTGCAATCAACACAGCAAGCAAACAAAACCAAACAAAACAGAAAACAGACAGAACAGAAAAAAAAACAAAGTACAAGCCAAGTAAGAGGCCAGTTATTGATACAGCTACAGATACAAATAGTTCTTTATCTCGTTCTAGCAAATACAAAAGTATATTTCTCTCACACTCTCCCACACTCTCTCTCTCTCTCTCTGTGTTTTTCGTTTTGCTGTCATCATAAAACAAATAAAATATGAAATATTCATACGAATTGCCGGCTCATGTTATCTGTCTGTGCTCCCCCCGCATTCTCGCTCCAAAAAAAAAAGAAAAAACGATATTTTATCGATATGGTAAGCAAACCTCGTTAGCAAAGGGAGAGAGAGAGCGCGCAATAAGCGACATTTAGGGGACAGAGACAGAGACTGGCCAGTTGGAGTAGTAGCTTTGACACCCCCTAAAGGCCACAATACTAGCCCCCTTTGGACCACTTCCCTCGGTCTTAACCCCGGCAGCTGTTTGCCTCATTCATAACTCAAAGCATCGATCAAAAGCCGCAGGTCGCTGCAAGTATTAGTAGCTGTATCTCTATCTATAGCTTGAACTGTCGAACTGTCTGTGAATGTAGCTATAGCTGTAGCTATATCTGTAAATGTATCTGTATCTGTAGCTGTATCTATAGTTGTAGCTGTGCTTCTGGCTCTGTGTTTCTGCTGGCGTTGCTCACTTTGGCATTCCAACAGCAGCAGCCACGGCAGCGTAGCCAAATGGGGGGAGGAGGCGTGGCACTCTCTCAGACCCAGCTTCCCTCCCCCTCCCTCCACTGCCCCGCTTTGGGGCTCTTTGCATGAGCAATGACTTTGCCCAAAGTTCCGCTGCGCCGCCTCGTTGTGTGTTGCTGCCTCGTTACTATGCTTCAAGCTTATTGTTTTACTTGCTCTCCAGCACATATGTGTCACTGTGTGTGTGTGAGACTCTGTGTGTGTGTTTTTACTCTGTGCATAAAGCGACAGTCTTATATAAAGCCAAACACAAACAGCGAGTAGCGAACAGCAGCAACAACGTCAGCGCACAGTTCATTTTAATTGACATCGATAATTAAAAACTATTTTCTGTTTAAGTTTGTATTTTTTTTTTGCTTGTTCCGCTTCGCAATTCATATTCAGCTTTTTTTTGCATACGTTGGAGCTTTTTTGTCGACAAGCTTCGCAATCTCACTTGCCAATTCCCCCCCTCTCTTCCTCTCTCTCTTCCTCTCTTTCTCTCTCTCTCTCTGTCATATGCAAATTGTTGTTTCACTCTTCAAATTGTAATTATACACTGTAGACAGCAGCTTACGATGATCATCGTTATCTGGAAATCACTTCTGGTCGAAATGCAATTAAAATCGATAATATAGATAGTTAAACCAATTGCAAGTTTCATAAAGATAGTTTAACCAATTGTAAAAACATATCTTGAAAGTTTCATAAAGATTGCAAAAAGCAATCAAAGTTTTTTTTTTTTTGGAGAAATACTGTACCATAACGATAGTAGCAATTAAACAGTGTGTTGTTATCACTTTTGTCCATAAGATATTCTCCATTCATGTATTTACACATTTTTATAGAGCGAACAAAGTGCGACACTCGAAGCTACGTCACAAAATCAAGTTGACTGACATCGAGATCGCCACGTCGCGACGTCGCCACTCAAAGATAACGACGGTTCTCTACTCAAGTGTTGGGCAACGCTTTAGTACTTTCCCATCGAGGGGGTCCAGTAATTAGCTACCGATTATTAAACTCAACGAAGTCAAGTTCTTTGATTACAAGAAACGCAATCACCGAAAAAAAGTCAAGAATGCGGTCTAAGCTATTTATAAAGCTTATTGATAAATGTTTTACCAGTCGTCATCGCGTCGTTGTCGTTTGTCTGTTTGTTCAACCAGGTAGCGAATGACTTTAGATAAAGTTTACTTCTTCTCTCTCTTTCTCTCTCCCCAGCTATCTCTTTCTTTCGCCTGTTATCTTGCAACGTAGCACGCGCTTTTAATTGAATTGTTCGCATTGCACATGTTGTTAAAGTTTATCTATCATTTGCCATGACCCAAACACCTAACACTGAAACCCAACATTGAACATTGTGTTTTGCTTTATTATATTTACAACCCAAAACTATAACTATGTCGTTCCGCTTAGAAGTTCCAGACTATTCCATATCATTTCACACTTATCATCAATGTTCTCAGCTGTGCAATATACTATTTAAAAATAATAATAAAATAAAAACACTGACTCAGCCACTTGAATTTCGCACGCATGTGAAATGGGGTAATGAATAAATTATGATCAATATTTAACTTTTTTAAGATCATAATAATGCCTAATAATATATATTTACTTTATATTTATTACTATATTTACTATATATTCATTTCAAATACTATATATTTATGTAAAATTAGACAAATAAATTGACATCTTTTATCTACACCAAATTTAATTACTTGTCAATATTTGTTCAACATAAATTTATTGGTATTAAATATAATAATAATATAATAAAATACTATAAATTTATTTAAATGTCGTCAAATTCCATTCCATATTATATTACTTGTTAATATTTGTTAAACATAAATTTGTATTGAATATAATAAAATACTATAGATTTATTTAAATTTAGTCAAATTAAAATTGTCAATATTTGTTCAACATAAATTTATGGACAAATTCTTCAGTTCTTTTGAAATCTCTTTATGCCATTTATTCCGTCAATTAACACTTTTGGTAATTCAAAAGTTCACATCATAAAAATACCATAAAAATAAATGTCAACACTTGTTCATTTCTTTTTGTCTCTTACTCTCTTTTATCTAATCATGATCTCAGCTGTGTTGAAGTTCTTCTTTTAAGTGCACTGACTCTTGTTCGCTGTATATATTTATTATTGAAACATAATTATTTTTCTAGCGAAATTCCTCGAAATCGCGCCAAGCTCGACTTCAAGTTTTATGCTTTGTTTTATTCGCTTTTTTTTTGTTTTTGTTGTTGTTGTTCGCTTTTTGTTTTATCGTCACGTCGGCGTCATAAAACCTTATATAATGATGGTTCAGCGTTCGGCTTTGGACACCCGACTTTAGTGATAAGTTGCTAGTTACCCCACATAGTTCTGTTTATACACATATATATAAAGTTCTCTCTCTTCGATGTATAATTAGTGGGTCAAGTACAAACTATTTACAGAGCAAATATTATAGAGATAATAGTAAAGGGAATGGAAAAAATATATAAATTAAAAGAATAATTTACCATTTTTATAGTTTTCGTTGAGTTTGTTTTTTTTTTGCCTTTCGCCTGTTTTCCAAAAATATTTTCACTATTTGCTGATTTTGTATATTATTTTGTATTTTTTTGAGCTGCACTTTTCCAATAAAACTTTTCAATCGGTTTACAATTTCCTTTATATATTTGCTCTTGTTGTTGATAGATATATATTTTTTTGGTTTTGGTTTTGTTTTGTAAATTGTTACGGTTTCGTTTTGCCCGTCACTTTGTAACTGGTTTTATTGTTGTTGGTGTTGTGGTGTATTACTTTTTAGCTGCACTGTAATTGAAATTGTTGTTGTTTCAAAACTGTTTCGCCCACTTTCAAAATATAATATTTTGTTGCAATTTTGTTTTCGTGTTTGATGTTGCACAGATTTCGTATCACACTCTGAACACACACACACATACACAGAGATATAGTTGCAGTTAAGATGGGATATATGTAAAAGTACAAATGTTTAATATGATTAATAAGCAACACTTGCTGGGTGGTTGTGCCATCAATTTGAATCCATTTTTTTTAAATGATGTGGGCGCTCAACTGTCGTTAGCACATTAAAAGATTTAATGCAGAAACACACACACTTGCAAAAGTTGGCTTTAAACAAATAAACCAGTTAGTTAGTTTGTAGTTGTGGTGCGACTGCAGCAAAAAGTAACCGGTTTCTATTGTACTCTAGTAGTTTGGCCAACAACAGCACAATTGATACAATTTTCCAGCAATGCCAACGATTTTTGCGGGTGTGGGAATCCAAAAGGAAACCGGGCTCTGCTCTCTTAACTAACAGCAAAGTCGTAACCCATATGGCGTTTTTTGGCTGGCCCAAGTCAACGGCTTTCACACGCCCAAAAAACAGAAAAGAAAGGGAGTGAAGAAGAAGAAGGGAAGGGGCCAAGGGTCAGCCGCAGCAAAAGTTCAAAGTAAGTGGCAGTCGGCAGTGCGCAACGCTTCAGCGGAAATAATCGTAAAGTAAGGTAAGTCAGAGACCCACAGAGAGCACAGAGATAGAGACAAGAGAGAAGACAGCAGACGAAGTTGGAGACAAGACTCAGAGAGGCAGAGGGCCAAGTTAAGTGAAGTCCAAAAGGCAGCGCGCAAAAAAAGAAAAAAGAAAAAAGTTAGCACAAAACAGAAATGGGAATAAACATGCACATGAAAATGGAAATGGAAATGCTGATGGAAATGGATGGATGGATGGTTGGTGATGGTGAAGCACCGGCAACTTGGCGGTTGAACTTGGCTAAAATAAATAAAGCCATACAAAACAGGCAACAAACTAACAGCAACAGCAGCAACAACAACTTCCCAACATTGTGTACAACTTCAATTCCTGTGTCACGAAAAGTTTTTCTCTTTTTTTTGTCGGTTCGGGGGGAGTGGGGGGGGAGAAGCAGAAGTCAAAGTTCAAAGGCAAGTTTTGGGGGGCCGAAAATGAAAATGAAATAGTTTTGCGGCAAAAATGAAACGCATCCATAATTCAATTTGCAGCTAATTGTGAGCACTTTTAATGAAGCCACACACACACACACACACTCACATAGTGAATGCTGAACAATTCACTCTCCACTCACACTCAGCACTCACGAATCATTCGCTTTAGCACTCGGCGCCAATTTCGTGTTCCCTTTTTTTGGCACGCAATTTGGCTAGCAATTAAATGCTACTTTTTTCTCAGTTAACATATTTATTTCGCACAACAAATATATGGTAACTGCAGCTGCTTGTTCTAGCCACGTTAGCTACTCTGCTTTTGGAGCCCTAAAACTTAACTTGGCTGCAATTTCAATTTGCGGCTGCCAGCTGCAGTTTTTCTTCTCTCTCTCTCTCTCTGTTTTTTTGCGGTTCACGTGTAAGATTTGCGGCATAACTTAACAACAAAATAACGATGGTGAAGGGATGGAGGGGGGAGAAGAAAGATGAGAGAGTCAAGAACCGCATCCCAAGAACTACGTGCTGGAATTTATAGGAATTGCAGTCACAGCAAAATATACGTGTTTTGTTGTGTTGCATTGGCAACTAGTATCTGCACTTTAGTTAATCAACTTTGAGAGAGCTGCAGCACAAAATATCTCACAAATGTTGCACTTCCAATGCTAGCTAACAATGCTAGCTAATGATCTTTGTGTGACACTGCCTGAAGAATTCTCCAAGCTATTGGCGAGAAAGTCTCAAAGTAATTATTCAATTATGAGGAAAGTTGTAGGAAACTTTGAATGCCTTAAATGATATAATAATAAAGTATTATCTTAAAATAATAATTCAATTTTAAGGAAACTTTCAGAAAACTAACAATATAGGAAAGTTCAAGGAAACTTAGAATATCTCAAATGATATAATATTAAAGTATTATCTGAACATAATAATACTTTAATTTTAAGAAAACTTTCACATAGGAAAGTTCAAGGAAACTATAAATTCTTCAAATGATATCATATTTAAGTTTCATCCCAACATAATAATTCAATTTTATGGTAACTTTAAGAAAACTTGCAATATACGATGATATAATATTCAAGAATTATCTCAATGTAGTAATGAAATTTTAAAGAAACTTTCAGAAAACTTTTAAAAAATGTTCTGAGCACAATTTAGTTTAATTTCTAAAGTATCACCTTAAGTCTTAGGAAACTTTAAGAAAACTTGTAGTACATCAAACAATGCAATATAGATTGTTAAATAATAACGAATTCTTTCAAAATACATTTCTGAGTAAGTTTTTAAGAAATTCTTCTATTACAAAGACATGGATTGTTGATTAATAGTGATTTCTTTCAAAAAATATTTCTAATAAAAAGTTCGAATGAAATTTTTCTATTACAAAGAATGATCAAGAAATTCTTTAGTACTTCATGCAAAATATTTTTGTATCCAAAACACATCTTACAAAAATTGTGTAATATTTTGAATTCCAGATTATGACATTTAGAATTCGTGAAAAATTCTTCAACTCAAAAACGTAATTTTGAACTTTTCCATTATTCAAAATTGCAGCGCTTGTAACTTTTTTTTATGAAATATCTTGTTTGGCAACTTGAAAAATTCTCAATAAATAATTTGTAATATAAGAAGATTACGGCATATCAATTTCATATCTGCTTCTTCTTCTTCTTTTTTTATAAAAGCTGTCTTCAGAGTCGTTCTGAGGGAATTCCAACTAGAACTGAAGATGAGCAAAGAGAAGAAGAAGACGTAGAAAAACTGTTCTTTCGAATTCTGTTCGACAACTTAATTCATTCTGCAAAATATACTATATAGTATAATGCCTATTGAGTTTGTCGGATTTCTTGTTTAAATGTTTGCCCATTCGTTTATCGAAATTTGCATAAATAAATATTCTGACAAATTTTGAAGGGTTTTTTTTGTTGGTTCTTTAAGAGTTTGCAATTAATTTTGTGACCCGTTTTAGTTGGTTTTTTGTTGTTGTTTGAGTTTTTTTTTTGTATTTTTTTGAATTGAATACCGCTTTCCATTTAACCTAGATTCTAGGTCTTGAGTTTAGTTTAGTTTGTACGATTCTGTTGTGCTTGTAGTTTCTGTTTAACTTCACTTCGTGACTCATTTCGTGTGGTATCTCATAGATACAATAAAGTAGCTAGCACTGAAAGCACTTTTCACAATGCCAACGATCGGTAATTTTATATGTGAGCTCAGTTGTTATTATTGTTGTTGTTGTCGCTGTCGCTGTCGTTGTTGGTAAATGCACACCTTAATTTAACTTTTATTTTTTTTTCTCTTTTTAAACAATTAAATTTGCTTTGTGTTCGTTGCAATTAAATTGTTGAGATACAAATCGAGTGGAATATCTTTTGCGCTTATTACACGAACTAATTGCAAACGGTTTCCGCTTCACAATTTGTTGTTTTCAGTTGTTTGCAATTGTTATTGTTTTGATTTATTAGAAATGGTTGAAATTGAAATGCGATAGGCAAAACTTCAACTCTGTGTGTGTGTGTGTATGTGTGTTTGTTGATTTTGATTTATAACGGCTCAAGTTTGAACTAACAATGCTTGTTATATGTAGTTGTTGTGGTTGTTTGGGGCTTTTCAGTAATAGTTATATTAGTTGTTATTTTTAGCTGTTTGAAACTTGCGCACGACGAGCAGCTAACTGCGTTTCTGACATTAGACTGAATGGCCCGAACCAAAAAACCAAAAACTGTGGCGGTCTCCGACTCAACTTAACTTCGACAACTACTCGGCTCTCGTGCTCTGGCACTTCGGCTCTCTTCGTTGTGCACTTACTCTCTCTGCTCTGTTGCTGTTTCGTTCGCTCGCACGTTCTGATATTCACCAGCTGTTAGCTGGTTAACAGCGCTGTTAGTCGGTCGCTGTTAGGCACACAACAACAACGACGACACAACGACTGGTTGCTTAGCAATCGGCGTCGTCGTCGGCGGCGCTCTCGTGCCATTCGCTCTTTGACTTCGTGCACTCAGCGAAGCGGCACATCGTAACATCGGCAGCAGCGAAGCGGCGGCATATCGGCACACCGGGATCCAGACATCGGTTTAGCCTTTTCATCACATTTGTTTTGGTTTCGCAGTTCGCATGTGAAAGAGAGCGCGTGACACACGCAACTGTGGATGTTAAGAGAGCGCCGCATGCTCGTGTGGATTCTGTCTAACTAAGAGCGACACTAAGAATTTGATGGTACATTTTAAAGCGGTGGTACATTTCTGTTCAAAACTGGAACAATTGGACAACTTGAACATGAAAGCGAATGCTGCCGGCTGTGTGTGTGGCTCTTGGACTGTGAATCCCCCACGAAAAATGGGCACACTGACAATAAATCACGCGCTCCTCTAAAAACTTGTCCCCAAGTGCCGACGTCAACTTGTGACTCCTGCAACTACAGCAAGAGAGCAGGTGCGACACAGAAAAGAAATGAAAAAGTCAAAGAAAGAGGGAAGCAAAGAAATGTTAACAAATCATTTGCCATTTTTAGCTACATATTCACTTGACTTGGCACAGTTGTGATTATGTAACACACTAACTAAAGTTAACCTCTCCACACGCCACACCAAAACACATCCAGACAAACAGACTACGACCACTTGGAGCTGCAACCAGGAATTCCAGCAATGTGTGGCGAACTCGATTCGAAACTGAAACTCTCTCACAGACATAGACAGAGGCTGCAAGTGTCGCTGTGTCGCTAGACAGGCTCAAAACAACAACAGCAACAACCACACTTGAAACTTCAGTCACTTGGCTTACATGTGAGTTCGAGTGTTCATAGACTCGAATCGAAGTCTCTGACTGCCCACAAATAACTGAGGAGCTGACTTCGGTTTCGTTTTCCCCCCCACGTATCCTGTAACTGACAGACACATGGCGGGTAGCTCAAACAGCATCCACAATCCGTCTGACTGTCCGTCTGCTGATAAAATGACTTGTAACTTTGATACTATAAAAGCTAATGCTTTGAAATTTGCTGACTATATTCTTATATAGCTTAACTTATTGTTTTCGGTGCTGGAATACATTTAACTCCTCTACTTTTTGCATAACTCAAAATAATATTGCTACCCCAGCTACAGGGTAACTCGCAGTCATCAATTCGAATTGTGCGTCGACTATTTAGTTGATTTTCTATTTTTTCTCTTCTTTTCGGCACTTTTTGCTGTCGATGCAACTTGCACTTTTTGCACTTCAGGCAATGCTCTGCGGACTCTCAGCTGTAGCTGTAAGTGGGCTTTTTTTTGGGTTTGGGTTGTGGGATGAGTTCATTAGCTGTGCTATGTATGACGTTGGAATGTGTTTGCTGGCCAGGAAGTGGCGCACTTAACGCTTGACTGGAGACAGTTTGTAGTTGTGGGAAGCGAGCGAAGGGGGTGTGAGAACAAATGCAACGAATGCAGGCCACACGTACATACAATACATAGTTTGGTAGATAGCAAATTTTCAATTTCCGGAACTATTATTATTTGAAGTTCTTCCACACACGACTTGCAACCTAAAGGGGCTACCATTTATATATGTGATGTTATATATGTTATACATATATGTGCCGATAATTTGTCATAAAAATTGATCAAACAAGCGAGCGCGGCGAATAAATGATGAGCAAATGCAATTTGCATGTCATGACTGATGACTAAACCCCGATATAGCATTTATCCTTGGACTGACTGACTGACAATAACAACAAGAAGTAGCATATGCGTGAGTATGTTTTTTAAGGGGGGTGTTGGGGAGGGGGGAGTTTAGTACAATGACAGCCAGTCACGATTTGCCATTTACAATATTTATTTATTCATAACTTTGTACAGTTTTTCTTATTGCTGGCGCATAATAAGCAAAACCGTTTAGTACAGCTAAGCTAAGGGTTGGCAAGGGGTTGGCGGGGGAGGTGGTGACGGGGATGAGGGGGTGAGTCAAACATTACAAGTTGTTTGTTAACGGCAGCAACACTGACGAGTTACCCCAAATATTTGGCATTTCTTGAAAAGAAAATTGCTTTTGCGGCCTTGTTGCTATTGTTATTGTTGTTGTTATTGTTGTTGCACTGTTTTGTTGTTTCATGTCAGGCCGCAATTACTATGGAAATTTTTGGCAACAAAAAGATGGAAAAACTACTACAGACTA
Source organism: Drosophila niveifrons (assembly GCA_035046325.1). NCBI lineage: Eukaryota > Metazoa > Arthropoda > Insecta > Diptera > Drosophilidae > Drosophila > Drosophila niveifrons. Next base: position 8,231,545 of record JAWNOC010000046.1, on the reverse strand, counting down.
GTAAGTATAATAATGAGTTAGTGGGCAAGGGGGAGGGGAGGGGAGGGGAAGCGGGGGCTGCATTGTAGGTCGCCACGTGTCGTTTGCCCCGTTGACGTGATTTGCAGTCATAACTTGGCTAACTTTATTGGCTCACATTTGCATGGCCTAATCAAAGTCAGAGCAAGAGAGAGAAAGAGAGAGATAGAGTGGGAGTGCGAGAGAGATAGCTGCATTGTTTACAAGTCAAAAACAAACCCGAAACAATTATGGCAAACTAAACAGTCGAAGGGATGAGAGAGGGGGGGGGGGGAGAAGAAGATGGGGTAGGGGATGAAATAAGCGGCACGCTTCTCTAACATTACCATCCACAAATAGCATCCACTTCAGGTAGCAGGTTCTTCTGGCCCTTAAAAAAGACATGTGTTAACTCTCTGGCAGCAGCAGCAGCAGCTGCAGCTCACTTCAAGCCAGCTCAGCCTGCCACTTGCCACATGCCACACGCCCCTTGCTTCTTGCCTTAGACACCGACAACTGTTCATAATGAAATATGCAAGTGAATGGCATAAAGTCAGGTGTGTTTGTGTCTTTCTTTCGTTTCGTTTCGTTTCGTTTCGTTTTTTTTTATGCGGCCTTTTGGGGGTTGCTTTTATTTATATATTTTGGACAAGGTGAATGCACCGAGCTAAAGACAACAACAACAAGAAGAAGTAGAGGCAGAGGCAGCAGCTCGACGAAACCAGTCTAAAGTAATTCATGCAATGGCAATTGCAATTGCACTCGTAAATGCCACTAAACAATGACAATGCCAAACGCCTGTCTCAAGTCCGAGTCTAGGCCCCTGACTTGAGACTGGACAGCAGCAGCAACAGCAGCAGCAACAGCAATTGCCACAGACCCAACTCAACTCAAAAGTAACTTAACTCAAATTCCGACCAGTCAGGCCAGTCATTGCGGCACTTAGTTGCCCAGTTGCAAGTTACCAACTTTATCTTCTCGAACGCAAAGATACTGCGCACAGTGGTGCAAGAATGCAAGAATGTGTAGCACTCCAATTAGAAGTAAATAAGTAACATTTTAAAACTATATCATTTAATTGTCAAATGTGTTGGCAATTGTTTAATGAATTTAGCTAAAGTTATTAGTTTAATTTTTTGTAAATTCTGATATGATTCAAAAGTTGTATACAACTTTATTTTTAATACTAATTTGTTCAGTAATGCTGACGAATTATTTAAACTTAGTGGCTTTTAAGTTGAATGCTTTTTAGCCAATGCTTTATTAATAGTTAGTAAAAAATTGTATTATAGTATTATTTTTTTAAATTAAATGGCTTTAAAATACTATTATATTTAATATTGATTTATGAGTGAACTTATTAAATATTGAATCGGTTTAATAGTTGAATGCAGAATTAGAAAATATCAATTAAATTTTTAATAATATATGATGAACTCTCTAAAATAAAATTGCTTTCAATTTGTGGTCTAATTTTCTATTGATTATTGGCTAATGTTCTCAATGTTTTGCCTTGTTAGAGTACTATATAGAAATTTGCATCAAATATTCACAATTTATACAGAATTTAAGTTGAATTAAGCATTCGTAATTACACTGTATGCTGTGAGCAATTATGATTCATTTATAGATAATGATTTTTGCATTTAATGCGCATTGAAAATAATGTTTGAATATGCGTGCAAGTTGAATAAAGAGTTCTGTATAGAAAGAAAGCAACAATTCAGAAATAAAAAATCTATAAACAAACTTTAAAGGAGTTTCGATATATTACAGAAACTTTTAACAGAAATCTAGAATTTTTGATTTTATTTTGAAAATTTTCCATTTTTTGGACTAATGAAGAATTTGTACCAAAACTGGTTTTACTTAAAGATTGCAATTTTTAAGAAGTATATTCATGATTTTAGAACTTGGTTTTTTATTGGTAAAATAAATCAAGCAATGCTCTTCGTTAAGTGATTAAAATTTTAATAATTTTCCATTGATTTGCAATTATTATTTGTAGAGCTGTTTAATGGCTTTTTGACCACTGTAACCATGGTCATATATCGCAGACAATGACCATGGCGGCGCATATAAACAATCATAGAAATGCATTATGCATGGCAGATTAAGAAATTATTAGCTAACAACAATTGCTGAGAGCACAGATGAAGTTAAGAAGAAGACAAAGAGAGAGAGAGAAAGAGATAGAGATGGAGAGAGAGAGAGAAAGAGAACGACAAGTTATGAGTTGTGCTTGGCAAATTCTTCGTTCATATTTCCCCATTTGCCATTTGCCATTTCCATTTGCCATTGCGTTTCCCTTTGGTCAGTCTTGATGTCGAACAACGTTCAATGCACTTTGACCGTTTGTCTGGATCGGACGAAGCGGTAGTTATAGAAGACGAAGAAGAAGAAGAAGCAGAGCTAGGGAATTGCGACTCTAAAATATGGTCAAATCAAATGAATAATGCAGCAGTTGCAGCAACAATAATGCAATAAACAATGTGAGGCAGGGTTGTGTTTAACTGAAGCAACTCGGTTAAGGGGGGAAGGAGGGGGGCGGAGAAGGGGGGTTGGGGATATGGGGGTGTGGCAGATTGACTGGCGATGCGACGGCTATGCTTCAATGCGTGCGCAGCGGCGAATGCTTCCGTTTCCGTTCTTAATAGCTTTATTGTGATTTACTCAACGATGGCAACAAGAGCAACAACAACAACAGCGACGACAGCGACAACAACAACAACAACAGCTGCATCGACAACATCAACAACGACAACAACAATCACAATAATAACAACAACAACAGCAGGCAAAAGCAATCAATGGAATTACAACAGCGTTAAAAGTGCATTGATAAAAGGGCAACAACAACGACAACAAGAACATCGAGAACAACGACAACAGCAGCAACATCAACAGCAACAGCAACATCGACAAATAACAACATTAAAATTACGCTCAACGCAATTGAGGCAAACGAAAAAATGCAATAAGAATTTTAAATGCGCCTGATTCCAATTTAATTGGGCCCCTGGAAAATTTTACAACAATTTGTGATATGATCTTTAAGCTTCAGTTTACGTCTAATTACACTGATTTCTTTCAGTTCAGATTTGACTTTTGAATTTTGGATAGTAGTCTGCATACTCTCAATTTCGGTTTTAGTTTTTGATTTTAATGGAAAAACGTTATCGATTCTTAAGTACGAATTAATATAATAAAATATTAAGTCTTTTGCTTTTGATTTATTATTCAGCTTTTTGTGCAGGTCCATCAGCTTTCTTTTAATTTTAATTTTTACCAACAAATCAATGTTAATATAATTATTTAGCTTCAGCTTTCCCCCAATCACAATGATTTCTTTTAGTTATTTTTTTTTTTTTTTTATTTAACAGCTTTAAGTTAAAAATCCTCGAGGTTGAAACGCTTGAAGCTTTAGTTTTTGTATCATAAATATTCTGCTTACTTTATTAACGAATTAATAAAATACAACTATGTTTTTTAGCTATAAGTTTAATGATATTAAGTTACAAATTTACGACTGTAAAACATAGTCGAATATACTTTATTGAAAATGTTTACTTAAAAGCCATTTTAAAAATCTTACTAGCACCTAACTATTAAGTTTTCGTGGTCAAAATTATTAACAGTAGAAATTTGAAGCAGTTCTTTTAAATGCTAGCATAGTTTAAGCTGCAAGTTAACAGTTTATTTTTAATTTGAATAAGCTGAAAAATGCTATTTAACAGTTCTTTTTTGATTTGTTTGGACCCTAAACTTTGAATAAGCTGAAAACTGCTAGTTAAAAGTTTTTTTTGTATTACAAATATTACCAATATTGTTGGTATTTTAAGCCAAAGCCCCAACTTTAACAGAATTGCCAACTTGTTTACAGCTGTTAAGTTTAACAGCGCTGTTAATGTGTGCGTTAACAATTTTGCGAATTGCAGACAGTTGATTTTGTAATGGTAAAGCTCAAGTGACAGCGAATTTAAAAAGGAAAATTGTTTGTGAAAATTTATAAATGAAAAAAGAAAATTACTTACGTTAATGAGTCAGAAAAGTGTCGCGAAGCGGAGCAAAGTTGGGTTTGGTTTTGCTTCCACTCGTTTTTTTTTGTTTTTTTGGTTTTGTTTGGTGGGTGACAACAACAACAAGAGCAACTCGTTTGCCTTTGGCATTGTGCGGCTTTTAATGAACTTTTGCTTGCTGTCGCACCTCAGCAGTCCACTGCAATGTCCCCCTCCCCCCTCCCCTGCACAAACACCCACCCCCCCAGACCCCTTGTCATGCTGTCGCTTGTGTCATGTAGTTGCTGATGCTTCTATTTTGCTGTCTCTTTGCGCATTTTGTGCGCGCTTTGGCTTTATACTTTTGACACGCACACAAATACACTCACACAAACAATTATATATATAGTGTATATATATGTGTATATAGAGAGGTATGTGTAATTATTTGTCACACCTGAGTTGGCGGGCAGCGGCTCAGACAACAAGCGGTTGGAAAAAAAAATATAAGCAGGCGTCTCACTTGGCTGAGCCAGCGACCCAGCGGCGCAACCAACCAACCACTTTTCTAAACGCCAGCCACGCACACACACACGCACACACACACATACAGACAGGCACAGACAATTACAGGCAGATATCTATATAGTTTACTATGCGAACAGTATGCCACATTATATACATTATTGTGTGTGTGTGTGTGTGTGTGTATAACAACATTCCAACCATATAATTTCGACTCGAGTCGAGGAATATGGAGAACTGGCAAACAGGAGAAAACTGAAGAACACACTGAGCAACTGTCAGTCATTCACTCAGTCAGTCAGTCAGTCAGTCAGTCAGTCAGCGCAGACATTCGCTTCATATTTACCTTTGTTGGTGGGTGACGTAAGCGAGAGCAAACGAGACTTTGACCATCGTCATCGATATGAACGCGAACTGTCTTTTTAACAGCCCAAAACGATTTAGGGGTAGCAAGACAGAGACAGAAAAGGTGAGGAAGAGAGCGAGAAAGAGAGAGAGAGAGAGAGTGCAGGTTGTAACGGGAAGTGGAAAGTGGACAGCGCATAAAATATCCTGGCGGAGTTTGATTGACACACTCATTCACTGTAAAAGTTCTCCCTGTTCTCCTTGTCGCTTTCCTTACCTTTCTCCCACTATTTTTGATAGGGGTTCGCTGTTTTAAAACAAAACAACAACAAGCAACAAAAAAACCTGTCCAGCAAGTACTGCAAGTAATTTATCTTTAAAAGCAGGACTCGCGTCATTAAACAAACATCTGTAAATGCTCAATGGAAATTTTGAGTAACAGCAATTTTAAGCGGTTAACTTGATAAAGATACTTTTCGATTCAAGAGACTTGAAATGAAACGGAAGACTATAAATAATTTGGTTTCTAAAGCCACTTTTTTTCGAAATTTTGTTTATAAGTTGATCAGTTTAGAAACTAAACTGAAGACTGAAAAAATATATGCATTGCCTTATGCTATTCTTTTTTGATGTCATACAAAAATTTCATGTCAGTTGATCTGCACATTTTGAAATTTTAGAGCGAGTGAAACAGGCACTTAAAAAAATATTTATTTTTAAACTGAAAACTTTGAAAATATATGCATATTTATACCCGCTAGGGTAGAAGGGTATTCTACTTGTTCATACTACATTTAAAGCATTATGTATTAATTTAGCGAAGCTGTAGCTGTTGAAAATAATGTGCTTAAAGCAGCTTTAGTTAGCTTACTGCATTCATGTGTTAAATGCTCCCTGCGATCTTGGCAATCGGCAATATTGTAAGAGAGGTTGAAATCAACTTAACCACATTAGGCGCTGATTTACAGACAATTACTTAATATGGCTCGCAGTGCTTGCTGTGCTTGCTGCAACACATTGAATTAAGTACGAACCCCCAGACAGGGACTCCCTCTCTCCCCCTCTCTCTCACACTCTCTTAGCTGGAAGCTAACTTCTAGGATAAATCATGGAATATGTGTGTGTGTGTGTGTGTGTGTTTGGTTGAAACGACGCACTTTTGGCCACCACATGCTGATTCAGAGTCCCGTTTTATGGTCGTGAGGGGAAAGTGGATCAACGCCCGAGGGGGTAAAACAGCATTTGGATTGCAGTCCGCTTCACTGGACAGTGAACAGGGAACGTGCAACAATTTGTGGCAGCAACTAGCGCCACAGGGGGGTTGACTGTGTTGCTCCTGCTGCAAATGTGTGTTGGCCTCTGAACCAGCTGCAGTTGAAGCATTTGGCTTTCGACTTTTAGTGTTTTTTGTTGCGTTTTTTTTTTTTTTTGCTTTTTGGCTAAGCTGCAAATGCGTTCGAAGCTCGAAGCATTCGAAAAGTCCGTCGCCGTCTAATCCCGCAATCAAGCTAAGCAGTTGCTACTCTAAGCCATTGACAGGCCTAAGCCTAACACACAAACAAACAGTTAATGGCTAAAAGCTGCGCTTAATGGTTAATTGCTGGCAATTGGAATAATGCGGCTTGTCAAGTGAATCATTTATTCATTTCATTCACTTAGACTGCAGTCACCTCTATCTTTGAGGTGGTCGCATTTCAATTACGGTTTTTCACCTCCAATCTGATACCGCTTTTCCCCCACCCCCCCTCTATCGCTTGCCACTTGTGTTTTTGTAATTTATGATTTCCTCAACATTTGCATACGAGATTAAAATATCAAAACGCGAAACCGCTGCGCTTAATTACATCGCCACTCGCAATCCGCAATTCGCCATTCAATGCAAATTAATTTGTATTTGTTTTGGCTTTTGCTTTTGCTTAAAAGTGATTAAATTAATTGAACACTTCGACGTCGTCGTCTTTGCCTTCGAGTTATGTGTAATTACAACAAAACAGACACAACCCGTTTTGCTTAGTGAAGATGCAATTAAAATCAAAACGGATCTGGAGTTGAATTCATTTATTGTTTATCGAGTGAATTATGGCATATTTATTTTAAATTTCATTTAAGATATAAATATTTAGTTTAATTCCACGGAGTTATCGATTTCCCCAAATTTAAATTACTCTTCTTGATCTTTACTCTGAAGTCAGCAACTATTATTTATCCAACTTATTACTCACCTTGCCAGAAGTTGAAGTATTTCTCAGCTTTTACTGCGCTGCCCGTGTTAAAGTCTGCAAATCGAAAAAGAGAAAAAATATAGTGAGTGTGAGTGTGAGTGAGAGAAGTTGGGAGATAAATATTAAACTTTAGTGGAGGAAGTTGTGTAGCCTTGATTGAAGTGCAAGAACTTGGCACTTGATTGCGATGGCTTCCAAATTGATGCATTCCCATCTAAGTATAGCAAGCATCTGCTCTTTTGGACCCCAGGATAAGGTTTTGGTACTGCTTTCACTTAGTTTTATTTTCTGAATGCAATTGCAAAATGCGCTGCTTGCGATTCAATTCAATTCAATTTATCTTTGATTCTCACTGCAGCCAACTTGTGACTCTCTCGCTGCACAAACCCATTTGATTAATTTTGTATGTATTTAGGAGCTGGAAGCATTGAAAGAAAATCCTCCAGAATGTGCAGCTATGCAGTGTGTCCTTGGTCAGCCTTAGAGTTTTCTTTAGCAGCACAATTAATTGCAGTTGCAACTGGAACTAGAGCTGGACTCTGGTAAATTACTTTGGCAATTAGCGCCAATGGCAACAACACCTGACGCTGACCCACCCGGCACCGAATCAATTTGCGTTTTGTACCACAGACACCACACGGAGCCACAAAGCTCATTTCACGTTTGCTTGTTGCCGTTGCTTCCAAAGCACACACAGTGGAAAAAGCCGTTACTGAAAACCTCACAACCTCAACAATGCCCTTAACTTGTTTTTTTCGGCTTTGTTTTTTTTTTTTGGGGGGGGCGCCTCCCTTTGCTGCATTGTTGTAAATTTGGTTTCGGCACTCCTAAATTCCTTTGCTGCTGCTGCCAACTGCATTTATGCAAAAGCCTCTCTCTGGCTCTCTTCGAGTGTCTCGCTGCCAAAAAAGGCCCAAACAAAAGCAACAACAACAGCAACAACAGCTAGAAGTTGCCAGCAACTAATTTTATTACAACGCCACAGCAAAGAGCCCCCAACTGAATAAAGCCAGGCACAGCGGAGTGACTACCTTACAACACACACACACACACACTCCCTCACACACACATATGGAATGCCTTGCCCCCCTTTTTCCCACTACGCTGCACCAGCATGGAAAACAATGTCATTTTTACACTTGGTCATTTTGCTTTGTTGGACACTTTCTATACCCTGCATCAATTGGAAAAGAATGCGTATTTTTATTTTGTAAAAATGTAGTAAATAATTTATTTTTAGAAAATACTAATGTTTTTCTATATTTCACTACAAATATAATCTACTTTACTTTCTACATCCCGCAGCAATACTGAATGAAAGCGCATTTGGTAGAAATAAATACTTAGTAATATACTATTTTATATAGAACAAATTATTTACCTAAATTCACAGTCCTTACATTTTACGTAATAAGTACCAAAAAGTGTACTATTTGCTATAAAATATACCATTTATATACATAATTCCACTGCAATCACATTTTACTCAATAAATATTGAATAATCAACTATTTGATATAAAATATACTATTTATTTACCTATTTTTTTATATAATAAATACAAAATTATATACTATTGTGTATTCAATATACCATGTATTTACCTAATTCTATTGCCCTTACATTTTATCTAACAAATTATTATACTATACCAAAGTAGAATAAACTATTAATTTACTTTATTTCACTGTCCTCACATTCTACCAAATGTATACTAAATGATATACTATTTAACAAGAAATATGCTATGTGTTCTTAAAATTTCCTCAAATTCTGTCTTCTGGGTACGTAGGGTATCTAATAGTCGACCCCTTTTAGTCAACTTCATTTTGACACTAGCTGGAAATTTACCATATGTTGCTTAAATCTTTAATGAAATCCGCCATAGTGCCATACACAGAGTTGCATTTTAAAGCATGGCTACCTCAGGGACTTCCCCTCCTCCGCTCTCCCCAATTTTTCCACTCTCTCTCTCTCTCTGTTGCTTGCACAAATTTGTTGCGCCCTGCAGCAATTGTTGCTGTTGTCGAAGCTGTTGTGTTGTGTTGTTGGCCCCTTGTTGAAGTGCAGGCTCAATTTTCTAAGCCAATTTTGTCGCACATCGCTGGCAATGTACAAAATGCAAACTACAACAAAACAAACACCAAACAACACAGCAAACACAATACACGAAAAAATAACAACTGCAACAACAACAATATGTGAAAATTGTTTCTTTTGGAGCGCCAGAGATTGAAGGGAATCTCATAGAGGATCTAAAGCTATCGTTGCCAATTGATTCTTATGGCTTGGGGAGTTTCAAAATAAGAACTACAAAACTCAAACAATTGCCAACAATATAAAAGCAGTTTCGATAAGCAGAAGATAAAAATCTGTTTAAGCAGACAGAAGACTTAAATTGTTAGCTTTGATTATTTTATAGTTAAATAGCAAATGCAAATTAAACAAATATTAAATAATCCTGTCAGAAAAATTAGAATTAAAGTATGTGAAACTATCATAGTTTTGACTGTCTTTAAATAATTTGTTTTGTGTTGGAATGAAAAAAGAATTTACATTGACAGTTTAGACACTAGAGAAAGAGAATTTTATATGCTTTGCTTATATTATAATTGCTTTTTAATTAAGCTCATATATAGCATTCTCAAAGTTACTTTCCATCTAAGCTTGTTAAATAAAAATTGTAGTTTCTAGACAACTTAACTACTCTTATCGAGACTCTAGACATGCAATTAAGTTATCTTTTTTGGTTTCATAAACCAAAACGTATTGAAAACATTCCTTTATAAATATACATTTTTTTGTATTCATTATTTGATAATACACTTTTCGTTATCGAGATTCTTTCTGAATTGCTGAGAGCAGCCGAAGAGCAACATGAGTAACTGTTAAGCAATTGAATCCTTTTTGCCATTTGAAACTCGTTTCTCAAGTGTTTTTTGCTGCTCCACTTGAGCCCCAAAGCTTTGCTCCAGTCACACATAGAACACACACACACATAAGTACAGAAGTAGTGTAAGGAATGAGTTGAGTTGAAGACAGAGGAAAAGTAGTAGAAAATTCCCATAATTTGCAGCAATATTTCGTGTGCATAGTCACAATAAACTTGCAGTGCTGGACAGCATTGGAGCTTTGAGCCAACATCATCGACAGGCTGTCAATTAAAATGGAAATGTTTAAGTTTTGGTAAGCAATAAAAAGGCTTCCTTAGAGCACACACACACACCAAGAGTCTAACAGTCGGGCATTCAGGCATGGAGCCAAACCACTTGAGTTGCTCCTGCTTCAGCTTCAGCTTCTGCTTTGGGGTGCTCTTCCTGCTGCTGATGTTGCTGTTGCTCCTGCTGCATTTTCATGTTGATTTTTATCACATTTGAACTTTGACCCAATTTGTTTGGCTACCCAATTCCGGGAGCTGAGCTCTGCCGCCTGCCTAGCTACCCAGCTGCCTAGCGGGCTTGTTGGCTTGCTGCCTGTCAGCGTCATCCTGATGCCAGGATTGCCCAGGCAACGTTGCACACTGTGCTGAGATTGCACAAAAAATATATGTCTGCTGAGTGCTGAATACTTTTATTTTAATTTATGCAGACGCTTTTAATTAATGAGTTTAATTGAAGCACTTGATACTGAGAAAGAATATTGTATACAATTTTTTGAACATTGTTTGTTTAGAAATAAATTTATTGCTTCCATTATCAAAAGCACTTAAGAGAAAGAAGAATACCGTAAACGATTTTTTAAGAACTGTGTATTTTAAATATTTGTTTATAAATAAGTTTATTGCTTCTTTAATGAGATAAGAAAAATACTGTACAAAATTTTTTATAAACTGTATGTTTGAAATATTTGTTTTGAAATAAGAATATTGCTGCCATAATGAAGTATGTAGTATATGTATATGTTCTATAAATTTAGCTTAAAAATTTAATAGAACATAAAATAAGTTATTTTCTTATAAAAGTTTTCCAGAAATGATCTTTTAGTATATTTTTTCCTATTTTCTAGACTCGAAAGAATTTCTTGCAATTTTTCAATTTTTTTTTTTTAAGAATAGAATATAAAATTGTATAAGAGTAGTGTAAAATTCTCCAGTATTTTCATTTCATAAGTTTTTTCAATAAATTTTCTATTAGAATTTTTGGTTCTTATTTAATAGAATTATAATAAGAAAGAATCTTAAAAATATTGTAAGTAAATTTGTCTTTTTTGATTATGAATATTAAATTGTATATAAAGTCTTAACATTTGTTAAAATTGTTTTAAAAAAATAAGAATTAAAGATATAATCTTTGTATTTATATTTTTTTTCTGTATATTCTTTTATTGGAAAATCCGTTTGATATACCAGTTATTCTTTAAATATTTGTTATAAAAGACTGAGTTGTATTTGTTGCGCTTTATATATTTTCAGTATGTTTAACATTGTATAGTATATTTTAGTTAACTTTTCATGCAAGTGGTACCACTGTGCGTTGACGCTTCAGTAGTTTGCAAGGCACTCCAAGTCGAACTCCACGCTGATTGCACGTGGCACACAGACAGTCAGACACCCAGACACCAAGACGGACAGACACCAGGACAGACAGAGAAAGACAGAGAGAAGGACAGACAGAGAGAGACAGACGTATGTGTAAGCTTCAAATTGAAGTCTTCAGCCAGAAGTCACGAAATCTAGAGTAGTAGTCTAGTAGTGTCTCTGGAAGCGCGAAACGTGGCCTGTGTATTATATGTATATACATATAACGTATTCTGCTGCTGCTATTCTACTATTCTGTATTCAGTACTTACTTGTACTGTGTGTGTGTGTGTGTGTTCTGCTCTGTATTCTTCACTCTATTTTGTATTTTTCACATTTCGTTTTCCCTTTGCCCCAAATGGTGAAAGGAAATTGCAGCAGCAGCATCGTCTCAACTATATAGCTGGGCCTATCCTTATATCATGCACAACTCTGAACTGAACTGTTTCTCTGCAGCTAGCTAATAGCTGGCAGCTTGTTTAAGCCTTCTTTCTGCCCAGCTCCACACCAAAAATTCTCATCACAGCGACGAGAGACTTTTGCCTGGTTAGTTTGCCTGCTGCACACTCGATTTATATGTATGTATATATGTATGTGGTGCAACTCTATAACATGTCTACTTCTGCATGCACACACACACACACACACACACAATACACACTCGCGTACACAACTAAAGATGTCTACGTGCCGTTTTTGTGCGCTGCAATTTCGACAAACGTTGCCTGGCACCGACGCAGCGGAGTCTTTTAGGCCCGGCTAAAGCACTTTAAGCCCCAAAATACACACACACACGCACACACAGCTCTCCATTTGCCGTGTTTTAAGTACGCAAAAATCTCTGGCAACCTGTGCTCTGCCATCTGTGCAACATTTCTTGCAGCCATTTTTCAGTTTTCATACCCTGCAAAGCAAGGGAATTTCAGTTAATAACTGACAACTTTGGCATCATTTTTCTGTTATCTTTATTAATTGAAAATAGTTTTGTGCTCAACTTAATTACATCTCAGTGTTGATAGGGTAATCTTTAGTTGCACATACCCCCAACTTTTCGTTTACTCTTATGAAAATGTCCATCTCAAGGATTTGTTGCACTGTGTAATGAACTGAGTGCCTCGCACATTCTTGAAAAACTAATTTTATATATATGTGCAGGTGCAGGTGTATTTGTTGTCTGCTCCTGTCCAGCTCTCCATTTCCATTTCCATTTACAGTGTGGCACTCACTCAGTCAGTCGTCGGCACACTCGATTTGTATTGAATAAATGCAAAAGGCGTGTTAATTGACAGACCATGAAGAGAGTCGAGCCAAAGCAGGCAAAAGCAAAGCAAAATTTTATATATTTTTGCACTTTTCGCCAGCAAACAAACTACGTACAACAATAACAACTACAACAATTACGACAACAACAGCAGCAGCTGTAAATGGCCAAGTGAATGGACAGAGAGTGGTTCAAAAACACAAAGGAACAAAACTTAACTGAGAACTGAGAACTCAGAATACTGGCATTGCGTTCCGCTGCCCTGTGCTCACATCTAGAGCACAACAACAACAGCAAAATAAAGGTGTGTGAGTTATATGGAGTGTAATAAAATACTAGCAACTTGCTTAGTTCTTGCTTGCACTTAATAACACAGCCTATAATAAATAAATGGAAATTATATTTAGAAGAATTGGCAAGTTCTCAAGTTCTGCAGTTTCAGTTAAATCTTGAGGCGTATTTCAAAAACTTAACACTTTGCCAAATGTGCGCAATTACTGTAATAATGAAAACAAAAAGCTCTATTTGCTCAATAGCAATCATAAATCTTCTCATAAGCAAGTAAATTAATTTGATATTAACACGATAGGAAATACATATTTATAAACAAAATAGTTTGACTCGAAAAATAAATATAAAAGATATTTCCATTTCCTGATTAGTTTTTAAACCCGCTATCCATAGAGTACTTTATTCGTAATTTTATGCCGGCATGAAATGTGTAAATAGATGCTTTTGATCAGGGTCAACAGCCGAGACGATATAGCCATGTCCGTCTGTCTGTTCATCCATATGAAAACCTAAATTTATTTCTTAATCTATGGTATATTATGAATGTAGTATTATATACCAAATATAGTCTTTAGTATATTTCATTATTTCGTATATAATCCATAATATATTATGAATGTAGTATTATATACCAAATATAGTATTTAGTATATTTCATTATTTCGTATATAATTGGTATATTTTTATTATGTGATTTAATTGAAAATGGCTGCCGGGTATCTCATAGTCGAGCACACCCAACGTTGCTAGAAAAACTTATGCAAAGTTCAACTTCCATAAAATATTGTTTAATGATTTTAAAAGAATGAAGTTCATAAGGAAAATAGTATTTTTTTAATTACCTAAGAATCCTTTTAGCTCTTTCATATTTTCACACATTTGCATTATTTATATTTTGTCACCTTCTTAAAGTATGTATTTTCTTATCCTTCTCTGTTAAGTACTCTAATTTGCAAAACGTTTCTTGTTAAATAGTGTAAAGAAGGGAAAAAAAAGTTAGCCAAAGTCTGGGCAGTTTTTCGCTTTTTAATTTTTATTCAGCTTGTAAAGTTCTTTAAGCCGTCCGTCTAACTGTAAAAAAATGAAGTAAAAGTTTCTGCAAGTACCGTAAGCGGGTTATGATGAGCAGAGAGTTGAGGAAAATGGCCAAAGAAGAAGCATAAGAAGGAGAGAAGGATGGAGGGAGAGAGCGAACAGAGTCAGGCAATTATGTTAATTTGTAGCTGCTGTTTGCGTTTTGCGTTCTCTTGTTGTTGTTGCTTTTGTTTCAGTTCTTCATCATCATATTATTATTATTATATTTTTCGTAGTATTATTAATAGTCGAGTGCCGTGGCACCTATAAATCTGACAGCCAGCGGCGCATGGTTTATGACGCTTCGCTGGACGCTCTTCGTTGCTGCCTCAGCTTCAGCTTCAGCTTAGTCTTAAGCTTTGCCTTTGCATCAAGTGGAAGTTGCGTGTGGCACTCAATCGCCCATATTTATCTATAATAAAGGCAATTTGGAAAGCAGTTTCAACCAGCACCTCCTCCCCCACACTTCATACCGCTAGCTGGCAACACAATTTGCCTGGCAGTAAAAATCGATTAAACAAATCGAGTAAAGTGTTGCCAAACACACAGCAAACACAGAGGTCGCGCTACCTTTTGGTATATACCATACATATACTAACATATACTATGTTATGTACATGGCATAGTAGCCAGCTCTGTGCTGTCCTGGGGCCTGTCTATAATTATATGCTACTCGCACTTGGTCGTACTTACCAAGTGTGTGTGTGTGTGTGTGTGTGTTTGTTTGGGGCTCGCGACGTTCGCTCGCGTTTTGCTTTGCGTTGCTTGGCGACGCGTCAATAAGCCACGTATACGCCGCGTTGTACCAGCCCAAACAGCCGCACGAAGAAGAAATGTCGTTCGTTCTTTTCTTTCTTGTATAGATATTTCTTTCGTTACGTTTCTTTTGCTTTTTTTCTTTTTCTTTCACGGAAATGCAAATGTTATTTACTTAATTTTTTTTTTTTTGTGCGCTCAGCTTTTGAATGTTTTATGAAATTTGTTGAGAAATTTACTTTATGTGTGTTGTTGTTGTTGGGTTTTCACTTAGTCAAATCGTGCAGCGAGATGCGCATCCTTGCGCAATCTTCTGGCTAGCTGATGGCAAAATTTTTGCGTGAAATTCTTGATTTTGTATATCTTTTGGCCCAAGGACATTGTTGCCATAGTCAACGCTGTCTCGCTCTCTCTTTCTGTCTCTTTTGCAGAGCAGCTATTACGTCACCATGTTAGTATTTTGTTGTTAGTAGTGGTATTTAATAGTAGTAGTAGTTTTAGTTGTTGCTTAGTTTTAGATAGTTTTACATAACACTCGCCACACTCGCTGCCATTTGCCACTGCGACCAATTGCCAACTGTCGTGGCTGGGCAACGCGCTTCTTTTCCTTGTTTTGGCCGCCACATCGAGCGCGTATCCTAGCAATAGAATGTCGAGGAATTTTTCTTTTTTTTTCCTTTTTGCGTGTGCTAGCCTTCGTGCTAGCAACCGAGCAGCTAGCTAGCTAACCTGGCTAGCCCTCGTTCGCTTGCGAGCTTTTGTTTTGGCCAGGCTAACAAAAAATCGTTAGCGTTGCGTTGGCAAGGCAACAAAAACAACGAAGAAGAGGAAGCAAAAATACGGCAATGTGACACCCGCCCACAAGTTGCTTTAAAATAATTACTCGACTAATAGATTTAATTATAATAATGGCCACAATGAACACAATTGACTTGATTATGATAAAGCGTGCACCGCACAGAGCGAGAGAGAAGGGAAAAGAGAGACTGAGACTGAGAATATCGATCTAAGTGAAGGACCTGCGTTCGGACACACTATGCAAATTCCCCTTTGGCCAAGGGGTTGATTTGAAAACTGTGCCGAAACCTGTTAATCGAGCTAATTGCATAAATTTCAATAGATAAACACAGAGAGAGAGAGAGAGAGACACGAAGACAAAGCTCTGCTTTGACCTGTGACTGTCAGTCACAGCAATCGAAACACGAAACACGAAGGACCTTCAACTTTACTTGAGAGTGCAAATCAAATTCAGCTTAAGCGTTTGCCAAATCGAATTGAATTTTCATTAGGTAACTACAATCGACGCAACGTAGCACTGACTGAATTTCCATAAAACCCACGGGGAGGGGGAGGGAAAGGACGTCGACCGCCCGTTGTCCACCATTGTAGCTTAACCCGTTTGCCATTTTACGGCACTTAAAGGATCTCTGCCAATGTGCACTGCACTGCGTTCTCATTGCTCTCAAGCAGAAAAAGTTGTCGCTGGCACAAAACTTTGATTGACAGTTGAGCCCCGTCTGTCGGTTGGTAGTTTTGCCAGTTGTCGAGATCTGTTCGCGACAACCTCGACACAATCTCCACCTCCACCTCCTCCACCTCCACCTCCACCTCCACCTCCACCTCCACCTCCTCCTCCCCCTCCACTCTCCATTTATTGAGCTTACCTCTGAAGCGATTTCAACTCCAACTCCGCATTCAACTTCGACTCCGACTCCGACATAACTTTAAATTGACAAAAACGCAGAGCGGAAGTTGTTGACAGGGGAGTGGAAAGGTGTATGTGTGTGTGTTTGTGTGTGTGTGTGTTTTTGTATTTGTACGCTACATGCGCATGTCCTTGTGCCATAAATTATTTGTTGTATTAAGATTTTCAACAATAAGCGCACATTTTCAAATTGAAATCGACTGGCCAACAGCAGCGGGCACGGTGAGCTACGCATTGAATGACAAATCGAATTTTAGAATACCCTATAATAATATAATCAAGCTAAAAGGCTATATTTTTGAAAAGGAATGTGAATTTAGAGTAGAGATGAAGAAGCAAACGAATGGAAATAAATTATTGTTGACGTTTTGAATAAATTAATTTGTTTTATATTAGTCTTGTTGCAAGCACTCCCTTCCTTTAGTTGTTATATTATTTTTGTATAATAAATAAATACCTTAATAAATAATTTTAGGTTTTTTTATATCTAAATGCTAAAAGTAATATTAAGTTTTTGTACTCGAACTTTAAGAACATTAAAAATAAGTTCCTTAATCAAGATTTTGGTCTTAGAACTAAGGATTTTACTCTAAAAAATAGGATCAGATCATGAAAATTTTAAACTTAAAGAACACTTCTTGATTTAAATCTCATTTGACATAGAACCAAGTTATTAATTAAATGAAAAGATCTAGTAGTTTTAGGACCAACAATTTTATTATAAGATCAAAAAAGTATAACATCATATTTTTCTATTTGTTTATTATTTTATTGTTTTTGTTTTGCCCACTCTCTTATTCACTTGTACATTCGAAAGACTTGTCATCGATTCACGCAGCATTTAACACCAGGACCTCGTCTTTTATATGACTATATCGACAAAAATTTAAGGACAGCTGAACCAGCAAAGCTATAAACGAAAACACAGAGACATACATAAAAGATGTCTAGGTAAATTTGTTGGACTAGAGAATCTTGTAACCCAAATTAAGTATTTTTGGTCTTATTTTGAGAATTTGGTATTTGTAGCTTAAAATTCTTAGTTTTGAAAAATTTGTTTTTATTGATCATATTTTAAGAATATCATTTTTAAGAAGAATTTTATAAGCTGTGCTTTTTTCAGTGCAAGCATTTTTATTATTGCTCAATTAATATTTAAAACTTTTAATTCTATTTTCAAATTACTTACAATTAAGATCGAAAACTTAGCTCTTTTTCTCCTATAAGTAGCCTTCAATGCTTTATATAGTTTTAAAAAATATTTCATAGAAATAACTTTCAAGTTTAGCTACCAGGTTTTATTATACTTGACTGAAATATTAGCTTGTCAATTTCAGTAATTTGGTGAATGAGGCTTTACTAAAAAGGAAACAAAACTAGTCGTAAATTACAGTATTTAATATGCATTTGAATAGAGAATGAAATTGAATAGTCTATAATTATTTTTATACAAATATGTAATTCACATTCTATTATATTGTTTAAAAAACTATGAATTATTCGACATATTATTTGCGATTCTTTCAGTTTATTATTTATTTTTAAATTTCATACAGGGAAGTTTTCACTACCCCAAATTTTTGTACCTTTAACTTTACAGGGTATATTCTAGTCTCTTTTGTTATCACAAATTTTGTGCACATTCTGACTTGTTTATTCTTGTGTTTATTGTGTGCAAGTCTCTTGCAGGCGAGTCCCCAAAAGCATCATAATAAATCAAATGAAAAGCTTGCCATGAGTCCAGCTTTTCAATGAATTCAAGTTGTCGCTCAGCCCAGGCCAAAAGCAAAGCAAAAGCAAACCAAACCGAACCAAACAGTCTGTCCCTCTTGATGTCCTTCCGACTGACTGTTGTCCTGTTGTCTGTCACTCATCAATTTTGAAAATTATTAAAAATTTAAATGGAATACCAAAATGCACTCAACAAGAGGAATATATTCATATATGAGTTATAAAAAGTTGTTGTCGTTGTTGTGCCTCGTTTGAATCTCTTCGTGTGTGTATGTGTGTGTGTTTGTGTAAATGTCTTTGTGCTGTACACTTGCGTGTGTGTGTGTGTGTGTGTGTGTGCGTGTGTGAAATGTTGTTATTTGTGTCAGGCTTGTCAAACATTTTGCATGTCCTGTGCAAGTTGCCAATGCGTATGAATTTTTAATTTTAATTGTTCACCAAATGCGCTGGCAAAATCTGTTCACAAGGATATGCAGAGTGTCAGACACATGAACACACACACACACACATACGCACTTCAAATGTTGAGGGTCCTTGTATGACAGGATACTCGTATACATGCTCGCATAATTTAAATCGAGCACACACATTTTTATAAGCCTGGCCAGCGATATGCTTTTACAGCGAAATCCTCGCATTTTATTGGACACACACACACAATCGAAGACAGATCGAATGGCTGGGTTCAGGCGAAAAAGGATAATGCCTGCGGCTATCCCAAGGAAGAGTGGAGGAGGAGAGACAGAGACCGGAGGTAAATCAGAGTTACTGAAGTGTCCCACATAATACCCATTTAATGACTTTTATTTTATTGACTCGCCAGCCACAATGCGTATTTAAGCAAGGACTGAAGCAGGAGACAGACTCTAAGGGTTCTTCATTAGTCGAACAGTCACCAGTCGAAAAAAAAAAAAACAAACGAGAGCGGAAAGAAATGGGCGAAAAAATCCATAATTATAATGCACCTTACATAACGCTTCATTAAGATAATGATAATGAATACGTGACCGCACAGACAGATACAGATACAGATACACAGAAAGACACACACTCGCATGTCCTGCGAGGTAATGGCACGCATGAGAATATACATATGTGTGTGTGTGTTACCCTTGTAAGCGGCCTCTCTTCTTTCTCTGGCCAACAACAAATGGCCAGCGGGGCAGTAGAATTAACCACTTACCGCCTCCCCCCAAAAAGGCAATGGCAGCAAACGACGTAGACTGCGTGACAGGACCTGCTGCCTTTGCCTCCCTTGAAATGGCGGTCGATAATTTACATAAAAAGTAATACAAAAAAGGTGAGCAATGCGCTCTCTCTCTCTCTCTTTGCTTTGCACGTGAAACTTTTTTATGCCCTCATTGATTATAAACCAATGACGCTGGCTTAAACGCAACCGACTACAAAGTGGCTTTAGATTAATGAGCAGCAAACGAACATGATGACGAAGCGAAACATAGTCTACAATTTTATCAATTTAAAAGAAAAGGGTATATAACCTTTATTTATTTACTGCCTGTGTCATTGGGTTATGCGTAATGAAAACGTTCTTCTAGCAATCGTAATACAATATAACGTTCAATCTGCATATTAGCCATACCTTTAGAACTGTTACGAGGCGAAAGTAACAGCAGAGTAAACTGATGAAATAGTCATAATAAAAATAGAAAGCATAATAATTATTATATAACATCGGCGTTGAGGGCGTTATACTAAGGCTGTGAAGCGATGTGAATTACGTCAAAAGTAAATTCAACACAACAACAACAATGCTGTCTCAACTTTAACCTTTCAGTCAATGAACCCAAGGACAGCGATAAAGATAAAGCTAGAGGAGGTAGATGGAGGTGTGGATGGTATGCAACGATAGAGCCACAGTCATCAATAAAAATATATATTGCCAGTAATTTCCAGTGAGTTGGGGAGGGGGAAATGTTTCTCTGTTGTATGTTCTGTGTTGTGGCCTGGCTGGTGTTTAAGTTGTCCCAAACATAATTAATTCACTTGCATGATAATCAAAAAATCATTTGATTAATGCCCCGCTCCTTCTGCTAAGCCACACACACACACACAGTGCAAACAAGCGTTGTCCTGTCTAACAGGATATTAACAAGGGTTGATAGCACCCAACTCGTACTTACTTTACTCTGTCTCTAGTCTAGGGGTTGAGTTTAGCATACTAGCAGTCGACGAAACTTGTTGGAATGTGCTGCTGCTGCTGCTGCTGGCCAAAAGAAACCCAATTGCAAATGAGTTTTATGTTAAGAGCTAATTTGGGTTAATGCCGTAAAATGTGGCGCAGTTAAATCTACACTCACACACACACACACATATACATATGCAGACTCTTGCACAATCGCAGACGTAAGTAAGAAAAGCTGCTGGTTGCGACAGCTTTTTAACATGCGCCTCGAAGTATGCTACAAAAAACTTGCACAATGTGCGCGATGTGTGTGAGTGGATTGCGTTGTAAGAAGTGTAGCATACTTTTGTGCGCTATGCTTTTTATTATTATTTTGCTCAGCTCATTTCTTCTGTGGCGCTGCTTTTTATGCTGAAATTAGTCAAAACGTCAACTTGACACACATATTTTCTGCGTTGCCACAGTCTCAACAATGCAAAAAACTTGGCGCTCCACTCGAAAATGAGACGCTGCTTGGCTTTGGAGTGGGGGAGCAAGTGGGGAGTTGGCCTGGCCACTTAACGCCACGATAATCTCATTAAAATCGCATGCAATGCGCCAACTTTTGCAAACACACACACATAGAATGGAAAATGAAACGCAATTCCCAAAAGAAACCAAACTGCCAACTGCAGACACTCACTCAAAAACGCATCAGCAGCAGCAGCTTCCAACGTAAAATGCGCATTTCCCTAGCTTGAGGGACAATCAAATCAATCAGAACAGCAGCTGACGAGACATAGATAAAGACTGCAGAAGAATTGACCGAGACGAAGACTCAGACTGAGACTGAGACTGCGAATCGATTGTTATTACTGTCTGACATTGTCAAATCGAAGCAACTTCTGCTTCTGAACTGTGAAACAATTTCGTGCACTTTTCTCTGTTGTGTGTCATAGGCCACCGAGAATTTTCAATTGTCTCCGCAATCAATATGCAAAAAACTGAGCTTTTTATATATATGTAAGCGATCTGAGATATAATGAAGTAGGCTTAACAAAGTGTAAAGTAAAAAAAGTGCCAACATAGTTGTTAGATGTTATGAAGTTGACAATGATGCAAATACACTTACTTCATAAATTACAGATATTTGTGTCGAATTTAAAAATATATTTAAATTTATATTATAGCCAATCCATAAAGAACAGTTGTGTGCTACAGTAATCTTAATATATTCTGCGCTTTATACTTATTTCTATAATTTCTAATACTGTTCCTCCCTTAGCCTCGTAAATATAATTATAATATATTTGCCTAGCAGGACAATTAATTATTATGTGTTGTTTGATTTACTTTTGTTTGTTTGGGACTCTTCATATACAGTACCTAAAATCGAGGTTAGTAAAGCCCAAGTCATAATCTACTATATATAGTATATGCTATAGAATATTCATGCATAAATCTAGTGCTTTCCATTAGCCTCACTCTCTTTCTGTGTGAGTGTTATGTACTAGTTTTTATTGCCTTTAAGCTGCCGCTGAATGTCGCTCACCTTGACGCAGTTACCAGTTACCAGTTGCCTCCCCTCTTCCCTTCTCCCCTTTGCCCCTTCTCCGTCTGGCAAATATTGACAAAACATTTGTGCTGCTTTTCGTTGCCGTGTTCGTTGTCTCCCGCCCCACTGTAAATTCTCCCTTGTGTGTGTGTGTGTGGGGAGGGGGGCTGCAACGCTCCATTTGCTTATCTTAAATTACAAATCAGTCAATATCAAATTGAATGCAAACAGGAACCGAAGCACACAGACAAAAAAAGAAAGAATAAAAGCAACTGCAGCACTGGGGAGCAATAGAAATGCACAGCAGCTAAAATTGTGCTGAAATTCGAAATGCGAATGCGAATTGTGAATTGAGAGTAGAGTGAAGTTTCAGCACTTGCAAAAGGTTGCCAAAAAAAAAAAAGGAAATTCACTTTGTACGCACACCTTTTGCTAGCTCCACCTCAAGTGCAGTTTGCGATTAAGGCATTTAGATAGCTGAGATAGAAAACTATAAAAGGGGATATAAGCAATGAAATCAAAGTCGAATGCGACACTTTTTTGAGCATGTCCTTTTTTCTTTGCTTGGGCATGTCGTAAAAGTCTTTATTGGATATCTTCTCCTTTTTATTTTTCGCATTTTATTAGCATGCTATATATTTTTATATGGCATAACGATGAACGGGTAATAATCAGGCTCTCTGTGTGGATGATTAGCTAACTGATGGAGCACTTGTATAACATGAAGATGAGATTTTTTTCGGCTGCCTGTTGCTTGGCAATTTTTCTTTGGGTTTCACCTCCATTTTTTGCTGCTTTTGTTGGGGCAAATTCAATTAGCATTAGTCGCCTGCTTAGACCCAAAGGCAATAATTTAAATGCCTTACGATTTGAGCTGCTCGACTGACATATGAAAAATATATATGCCCATCCAACAGATAAGCGCAGGAAGAACCTTGCCACGCATACAAAACATTTGTGTGTGTGTGTGTGTTGGTAATAAACAGCATGCTCTCTCTCTTGCTCTTGGTTACTTTCACTCTGTCTGCACGCTTCATTACATTAGATGACATGGCGAACAGCGAAAAATGCCTAAGGGCGTTTTGTGCCACGCCTACTCGCAGCGCGTGTGACAATGACGTAGTATAACATTTCATTTTTTTGTTTTCGGGGGCTGTGTGGCATGTGGCAAGAGGATGATGACTAACTGCCAGCGGCGACAAGCGCACGCAGAAGAAAAACGAACGCACTTTTCTTTTACAGAGCGAGAGCGAGTGAGAGAGAGAGAGAGAGTCACCCCCATAAACTACACACACACACACGCACACTCACGCATATGCTCATTTTTAATTCATGAAATGTTTGCTACCAACAAAAAATTACACTTAATGTCAACTTTTTGTGGAGTAGAAGAAGAAGGCAGCAAGAGAAATCTACCTACCCCAAAATAATTGTCACTTACTGAAGGCGAAGTCGCGTTGCTCATACGCCCCAGTGTACACAGCAGTTGGGGCGGGGGTCTAACTAATATACATGTGTCCTTGTATACACACACACATACACATACATACACATACATATATAGCCAAAAGGACCGCAGCATAAAATATTTATGAAACGACATCTATACAAACTACATATGCAAGCAAATTGATTGACTGACTGACGAACGGACTGACGGACTGACTGACAGATTGACACTGCGCCTGCTGATTGACACTTTCCTGTACTATCCTCTCCTCCTCTGTTCTTTCCTGTTTCGTCCGCCATCTTGTAGAATTTTCCAAACGAATCGACATGTGGACAACAAGCTGTTCACTTTCCCAAACCCAAACTCGCAAGCAATTTTTTAATTGTCGCATTTAAGTTAATTTTTAATAAATTCTCCGCCCCCCCCTTTACCACAAAAGGTTGCATGAATATGAGTATGAAAATGATATTATGAACAGCTGTAAGGATTCACAAAAGTCCGTTCAAGAAATGCCATCAACGAAATAGACAAGGGTTGAGTATAAATAAAGTATATTCAGGTGCGATGGGTATCAGTTATTTTTAAGGCTTGC
Source organism: Drosophila niveifrons (assembly GCA_035046325.1). NCBI lineage: Eukaryota > Metazoa > Arthropoda > Insecta > Diptera > Drosophilidae > Drosophila > Drosophila niveifrons. The sequence continues at coordinate 8,207,405 of JAWNOC010000046.1, read as the reverse complement.
ATTACCTACATATATATATATAAAATTTATATGTGAACTCGGACAGCACTCAACTCTAACAACAACTACAACTACAACTGGAATTTTACAGGGTCGTTGTTACATTTAAATATTTAATTTGTAGTTGTTCTCGTTGTGCTCTATAAAGGGAAAGCTAAAGTAACAATTTTAACTGCTACTCCAAACTTGGCAACTTATTATTAGAAACTACACAAATTACCTTTCCACTTTAGAGCAAAGATAGTTTTTAGTGCTGGACAAGAAAGTTAATGAGCGAAGGAGGAGCAGAAAGTTGTTGGTTTATTGTATTTTATAAAAGCAAAAATTTGTTATAATCTGACATAAATTTAAGTACAGCTTGATTAACCGTCGAGTCAATGTACTTATTAGCTAGTACTTCTTTCTTTTAGTTTTTTTATTATTTTTGTATAATAATTAAACATGTAAATAAATAAAAAACTAAATGCAGCTTTTACAAAATATTTCTATTCTATTCGAAGCTGAGAAAAGTTTCTTAATACAATATAATAAAATAATTCAGCTAGCTTTGCAAAGTTTAAAATCTTTCTTCGTATGCAATGTTCAAATTATTCTAGATCTGAAAATTTACCTTTCAGATAAAGTGATGATTACATTTTGCAACTTTAATGGACTTTAAGATTGACATCTTTCTAAGAGCTTGATTCTCGATGTCAAGTTATTGCAATAGCGATAAAGAGAAAGAGAAAGGCAATCTTCATATGACTATTATGAATGAATTTTTTTTTAAATTATTGTATTGTTAAAATTTTTATTTATTTAGCTCTTTCATTTTTCAGTTTTCTCCTTGACTCAGTGGATTTTTTATTCTCAATTCAAATCTATTGCAAAATAGTTGAGAAGTTGTTTGTATATAAATTTGTTATTATTTTAAGAAACTTTAAGAAACTTCAATAGGTAGCAAAATCCATATACATTTTATACATTTTTTAAACTTGAAGAGACTTTAATGGGCAACGAAATTCATATTTAGAATCTTAGTTGATTTTTATTATTATTGATTATTATTATATAGAAAAAGTTAAAGAAACTTCAATAGGCAACAATTTTCCATATTTATTATTCTTATAAACAAAATTTTAAGAAATTTCATATTCAAAATCTTAGTTGATTTCTTTATTTATTTATTATTATTATAAAGAAAAAGTTAAAGAAACTTCAATAGGCAATGGAATCCATATTCAGAAAATTAGTTGATTGCAATTTTATTTTTTATTATTATAAAAAAAACTTGAAGAAACTTCAATAGGGATCTTGATTGATTTTTATTTTATTAACTATTATTGTAAAAAAAAAAACATGAAGAAACGAAATCAATATTCAATATTCTTAGTTGCTTTTTATTTATTTTGTATTATTATTATTAAAAATAAACTTATAGAAACTTCAGCAGGCAACGAAATACTTATACAATAAAATCGCGGAGTTTTTTTTAATTTTGTATTATTATTATAAGAAAACTTACAGCTTCTTTTAACTTCTTAGTTAGTATTTTTTATTTCCCAACTGTTTTAAAGCTGGTTGAAAAAAACCTTCTGAGTATAAAAGGAGAATTCCTTCCACGGTGTGTAAATTTCTTTTTGACGCTGAAGTTTGGTTCAGATGAAATTGCAAACAGGTTTCTGCATATTTGCTGATGACATCATAGTTGTGACGCGTTCAGAATGCCGCAAAGTATGCAACACATAAAAGAAGAACAAGGCGCAACAAAGCGAGAGAGAGAGAGAGGGAGAGGTGAAGTGAAGTGTGAGAAAGAGAGAGGGCGAAAGGAGCACGCGCTACTTTTAAAGTGGGCAACAAAAACAATTTGCATGAAATTGCGAGTACGTGGAAAATTAGCTGCACTTCTCCTCCCTCCCCTCGCCTTAAGTGCCTCGCAAAAAAAAAAGTTGCCACCACTTGCCACTTGCCACATGCCACATGCCACCTTCCACTGTTCCTCCCTCTCTTACTCCCACTCTTACTCCCTCTCTTACTCCCATCTTGTGCGTTTGGGGGCAAAGCGCATTTTTGCAGTCATTAGAAGACACCTGAAAATATGCAACATAAAAACGACGATGGGGGGCCAAAAGTGGTCTGGCCAGAATGTCGAGACTATAAGCCCGCAGGGCAGCTAAAACAGGACGAAGGACGCAGGACGCAGCACGAAGTTAGCTAGAAAGTCAACGCAGCTGCTGCTGCTGCTGGGCAATTTTTGCTGCGTTTTGGGTCTGTGTAAGTGGATTATGGCAGAGCTCATGGAGATGGAGCCCAAGGAATTGGCCAACACAACGCAATGTTGTAAATTTTTGATGCTGCTGCAAATTGAAGCAGCTGCTGTTGCAGTTCTTGGCTTTAAAGTCAGAGTGTCTGCTAATAGCCCAAAAAAAAAAATAAAGTAACAATTTGTCAGCATTATGCAAAAATATTTAATGCTCCTCTTTCTCTATTTTCTTTGTTATTATTGTTGTTGTTGTTGCTGTGCAGTCACCTGTAAAATTTGCCCACTTTTCTTTCTCTTTGTTGTTGTTAGCTGGCTGCCTGCTTTTGAAATTGGGTCGTTGTCGTCGCCTTTGTGTGTGGGCGGGTGGGCGTGGCAGGGGCTCGTCAAATGCCAAACGCAGTAATTGAAAATTAAATGTAATTTTATGGCCAAAGTTAAACATTGGCAACAAACACACACACAGCGAAGACTTTGCCTTCAACTCTCCCCTTTCTCCTCTTCTCTCCCTCCTTTTCCCTTTACCTGTCTCCTGTTTGTGGCAATGAGCCTCGTCGCGTCTCGTCTTGTTGCACGTCGTGTGAACTCGCACAATTGTTGCGGATTTTCGCTGGCGATAATCATAAAAATGAAAATTTTAATAGCGCACACGGCGCGACGTTCTCCCCTCTCCTCTCTCCTCTTTCCCCTCTCCCCCTTTCCTCGCCCTTTCAGCCCTGTGCACACAAGGTAACCACATCAACCCCAACCCTCAGCCCCTTAGGGACAACACTCCTTTTACCTTCCTTTTTTTTCTAGCTATAGCACACGCAATAACACACACACACACACACATACAATGCTTACACCTTTTGAGACACGCACACACACACACACACACACGCATATATGCGGGTTTATTGATTTTATATCCCCCTCGATGTTTTCCATTGCATACTTTTAGGCGAGACACCCACAAAATTGCCTTCCTTTCTTTTCCTTTCGTTTCTTTTCTTTCGGTTTCCCAACATGCTCATTAGGATTAGAGAAACCCAACGATACGAATTAAATAACTGCTCATTTTGGGTAATAATTTTCAAATTTGGCAACTTCAAATTTGACTTACACATATTAAAATGTGTTATGTTAGGAAAATTAAGCAACAATTTGGTTTTAGATTTATTTCCTTTGTAATGCAAATTCTTAAATTAGTGAAATAAAACTGAATAAAATAAAAGTGTACTAATAGTAAGATTGTAATCTAATATGCTGTTAATATTAAGTAAATAAAATATTATTTGAAATGTTTTTTAATGAATTTATAAGAGTAGAATCCATGATATAATATATTATATTGATATAATCTATTCGAAATATATAAGATTGAATTCTATTTTAAATTAATTTGCTTTTTAAGGCAAATTGTTAAGTTATCCGTACAAAATTATGTAAACGAAGGTTTTTAAAGATGGATTGTTGTTTAAACTCTTAAGACAATAATCGAACTAAACTAAAATGAAATAATATAAAAAGAATGAAATGGAATTCTTCTAAATGGTCAAGATTCAATGTTTCATTAGTTTGAAGAGTTTAGTTTTCTAATAATAATAAATGTATATACATATGTATAATATGATATATACAATGATGTATTACTATACTATGCTATTTATACTTATACTGTGAAATCCACATACTTTTAATTTTCATTGTGTTCTTAAGGAACTTATTAATTGGCACAGGTTTTTCCTTTATACAAAAATTACTAAATAAATTCTTAAATTTTCTACAATCTTAATCCTTACAACTTACCTTGACTTTAAAATAGGTTTTCTCCACACACGTCCTTTGTCTAATCCTCACTAAAGATCAAATTTGTTTTAGCTTACGCTTATTTGGTTTAATTTCGGGAAAATTTGGTCCACGGCTTAAATACTTTTAAAAATAAACAACTTCAGAGTTACAAGATGGTTATCATAAGTAAGTTTGATATGTTTTGCGATTAGTTTTTTTTTTGTTTTTTCAGTTCACTTCGTTGATATGTTTAATGATAAATTGTTATAATATGTTAAGTTAAGTGTTTGTATAGAATACTCGACTTTGATGTAAAAATTGCTAACAAAACTCGTTTGAAACTGATGTTGATTTTTTATATATATTTTTGTGTATAATTGGTTATAATGGTAATAGTTATATTTATGTAATTTGTTGTATAATAAATAATTGATATTTGTTGTTGGTAATAACGCTACGTTGACTCTTTGCAAGAGTGCTGATATGTATGCGATAATTAGCACGATTTATTACTTAGACTACAGCATTAATATTAATTTGTTTTTCTTGTTGCTTGGTTAATTAATTAAGCGCTTTGTAAAAGTTTCTAGTCAACTTTTTTCGGGGTCCTTCTACATGATATGCTTTTTGCGTTTCCTTTCTCTTTACATCATTTCCTTTTGTTTTGTTTTTTTGGGGGGGTTTTGTTCACCAATTTACATTTTAGCTTTTGATGTTTTGTTTTCGAAAATTAGATTCCACACTTTAGGTTCCACACGAAAAATGGGTTCTCTTTACACACTGTGCGCGCTCTCGTTCTCTCTTTGCAGTAATGCTCCACACCTTGGTGCCTGCTCAACTCCCACTCCCACTCCCACTTTACTACTCTCGTGTATGCTTCACTCGCTTTCTCTCTTTCGCTCGCTTGCTCTCTTTCTCTCTCGCGCACGCACTCACAAGGCTTTCAGGCGGCAACGGCAGCGGCGTCAGCGACGTCGACGACGGCGGCAGCGGCGGCGATTTCTCGATGTGTTTCCTTTTGTGCTTTAGTTTCTGCAATTCCGCTTTGTGTCCACATTCGCTACGTACAACGTAATTTACCGAAAAACAACCGAAAATATACAAACAACAAACGCACTTTAAAGTTTAGTTTTAGGCGCTGCGCGTCTTTGACGTTTTTTTTTTTTTGTTTGTGTTTGATTGAATGTTTTCAATTAGCTTTATTGCTGCTTTTGCTTCGTTGCTTTGCTGCTCTTCTCTTCGTTTCCGTTTTTTTGCCTCTTTCGCAACTACTGCGAGTTCCTTCTTCTTTTACTGTTGTTCTTGTTCTTGCTCTTCTTCTCCTGGCCGCTGCCGTTGGCCGCCCGCCCACAAATTATACAATCGTCGCAAAATAATTTGCGGCTTTCGATTCTTTTGTAATACTCGCTTTTTGTACTTTTATTGTTTTACACTCGCGTTGAGATTTATTTTTTGGGGGTTTATACTTTTTATGTTTTTCTACTGCGATTTATTGCACAATTCATAAAATGATACTGAGTTTTCTCGATTCTCGTTTGTCGTTTCGCTGCTGCTGCTGCTGTTCGCTCCGTGTGTGGCAGAGTCAAAGTGTTGTCGTTTACTCACGAGCTGCTGGACGTTGCCAGCGATGCCAGGCCATGAATTTTTCATGAATCCTTATTAGAGATTTTTGCGCCCCCGTCTCGTTGAGATTGCTGGCTGCTGCCTCTGCTGCTGCTGCTTTGCTGTCTGTTGTCCGTTGTCTGAATGTGCGCGCACAGCAGCCAAAAATTTTGAGAGAGAGCAGCAACCTCAACAAAATATACGAGTTTTGCTTTTGACTTGGGGATGACTATGTTTCTTCCCACTCTCCGCGCTCCCCTCTTCTCTAAACTTTCCTGCTCTTGCGGCAGCAGCTGAAGAGGCGACCCCAAAGACAGTTAATAGAGCAGCTTTGCTTTAGTGCAAATTTCGCTTGAAACATTTCTTTTGCATATTACTTCATCTTTTTGTCTAAGGGTGGCTACTAGATATATCAAAAGGGGGTTGCCTGGGAGGCTGTGGGAGCCTTTTTGGGGGTTGCATTAACTGTTTATTTTACGCTCTTTTCTCGCATTCGCCTTTAGCACGCTGCTTCGCATCACGGTTTGACATTTGCTTGTGCTCTTGAGCTTGACAGCTCTCTGCTCAATTTGGCTAAGCGCAGGCGCTTGACTTTACGGAGTGCCGCTAGATGGCGCCAGCCTATCACTTGGTGGTGTGTCTTGGCTAACGTTGCGAGGCGCTCTGGCGGCAGCAGAGTGTACCCATTAGCTTAGCTGGGACACGTACCAGCCTGGGAACAGTTTTTTTTTTATATGTATAATATTTGATATTTATATTATTTTTAATAAAGTGTCATGTGGGATATCAAATAACAGTATTTGCAATTATTTTTAGTTATTATCTTCAAATATTTGCAAGTTTTTTACAAGTTTAAACTCAATATGGAAATGTGTAAGGAAAAAAGGAGGACTAAAAATTCTTTATATGTATGATATATAGTCTTGGCTCATTTTCTCCAACATTTCTGAGATTTACGTAGGCAGTTTCTTAATGAGTCTAATCAGATGATGTACGATTGCTTTGCACTCTTTGGATGCTTCCATTAGCTCTGAGTTCTCAGTATTTTTTTTGCCTTCAGAGCGTCATCTTCCATCTCCCATTAATTGTGACTCTACCAACATCTGTTGGCCTCCCACTCTGGGAGGGGGCAGTTGTTGTCCTGCTGCCTGCCTGCTGTCCTAGCACAAGCATTTTTCGGTAACATGAAAATCAATAAAAAGCTCAATGACGTCAGTCGCGTGAATACACACACATACATATAAAACCACTTCTGTCTATGCTTAAGATGAATACTCCGGCTGCCGCTGGCAAAGTGAGCTGCGTACGAGTCGCAGCTAAAAAGGACACCCGCAGGATTCATCGTCGGCACTCACTCGGCTTGTCCCCGAAGATGTTGCACGTGAGCCGGCCAAAAAAAAGCAACAAAAAAATGAAGAAGAAAAGTTTCATCAGCAAATGCTGAAGTTAACTCACCCACTCACCAAAAAAGGAGGAGTAGGGGAAGCAGGGGAAGCGGGGAACGATGAAGTGAAGATTCTCTGGTGCTAACGCCGCATGACAATTTTCTCTAAATCACATGATAGCTGCGCGATAAGCAGGCAGATAAAACCGACAACAGCGACAACAACAACAACAACAGAGAACATCGACTAAGTAATTTTGAATATGCACTGGGTAACAATTCTGTTTATTTTTTCGTTACTTCTCTTACTCTCTCTCTCCGTCTCATTCATATATTTTCTGCTCCTCTCTCTCCGTCCCATTCACTCTCATTCATATTTTTTCTGCTCCTTACGCCAATCCCCGAAAGTATGCTGCAATATTTTTATGTGCACGTGCTGTGTGCAAAGTATTTTTGGCGTGCCGCATTTTTATGCTACCAGCAAAAAAAAAACGGAGAAAAAAATCAGACACACACACAAAATAAAACGGAAAAAACGAGATAGAAAATGATCCAATTTTAGAATAAATCTCGTTTCCCATTGATAAATGGTTCAACTGGCAAACGAGAGAAATGACTAAATGTTGAAATTTATATGGCAAGGTTTCTGCTTTAAATTCTCGTCTGTCATCATCACTTGCGGGATGTTCTCAATTTCACTGCGAAATCTGGTCTGCAAGTGAAAGTAAGTTTGTTGTAAAGTTTATGAAGAACAGAATAGAAATGATAAAACTGCAATTTTTAGTTTTCAAGAAAATCGGGAGTACTAAATAAAAAATATAAAATTCAATTGATTTTTTATGTGAAGCGTTGGCGATTTGCCTTAGAAAGCTATTTTGCTTAAAGCCACAAGCATATAGAATTTAAGGAAAATAGTAGTTTATGCTGCAGTTTTAAGTTTGTAAGAAAATTAGTATCATATGAAATTGTATGCTATGAGAAACTTTAGCGTTTACTGAAAGCGAATTCCAAATTTCGGAAACCGTTTCAATAAAAATAAAAGTTTTTAAAATCTCAGAAAAATTTTCAATTTCAGGTATTCATTTCGGTTGTTGATTAATTTATATGGAATGTTCTCAATTTGACTGCGAAATCTCAAATGAAATAGAAATGGAGGAAGTTCATTCTAAGGAACACAAAGAACAGAAGGTTTATGAAGGATTAAATGAACATGCTACAATTGTAGGTCCTAAGTAATTCGAATCATGACACGATTTTCAATATGAAGCGTTGTAGATTTGCTGGAGAAAGTGATTTTGATAATCATTTGTGATAATATCTACAAAAACATGAGCATAAAAGGGATAAAGAATAGTATACTGATATTTTAATAAATAAATTACGAAAATCTGCTTATTAAGATTGAATATTCTATTTAAAAAGTTGGCGATTTGCTTAAGAAAGAGATTTTGAAACTGTTACACCAAAAAAGCAGAACTTTTTATAAAAGTCTCTGAAAAGTATAAATTCGAAAAAGATTCTCAATTTAAGAAACTAATATTCTACAACTAAAGCTTAAAAATAGAGTTTTGAAATGGTTTTGCTGCGTAAATCGATTTAGGAATTTCAATAAAAATCTGAACTTCAAGAGTAAGACTCTTAAGGATATATATAAATCTCAAAAAGATTTGCAATTCGATTAATGAATACTCCACATGCTTAATTTATTGGAAAATCGAATTCAAAATCGAAAAATAATTAAGCGAAACAATGGCGAATTGCTGTAGAAATTGATTTTGGAAACCATTTGCGATAAAAACCGCAAAAAACATAAGCAATAACAAGCATGAAAACAGGAACAGGAACAAACAGTCACTGCGGCAAAATAACAGCAACAACATGAGTAATAATAATAACAACAACAATATTGACAGCAACAACAACAACAACATGGCATAATATACACTTGAATTTTATGAATATGCAACATCAAGTTTGATGTTAATGTTTGGCAGCATGCGACACAGAGAGCTTCAAATTGGAGCGAGAGGGCCATGAGAAAAGGAAGAGGAGAGGAAGAGAGAGAGAGAGAGAGAATTGGCATTTAGGGAGAGAACGAGTTGGGAAGAAAGAAAACACACACACACACACTTACACACACACACACATACGTTTATTAACGCATTTAGTTTGTAGTAGGTGTTAAAATTGCACATGAAATATGAAAAGGCAGTCTTAAGGGCAGCAGCACTCAGATTGTAGTCCCCCCTTCCCTTCCCCTCTTCCCCTTTCCACCCAACTTCCTTCGTTCGGTTAACGCTCACGCAGCGTGAGCATTAGGGGCATGGTTAATAACTCCCTTTGGCCTATTCTCACCACGAAAGCGAAGAGCGAGCAGAGAGAGCGCGCGTTAAATTTTCGGGAACAAGAGAGCAAAGTGAATGTCGCTCGCTCTCGTTTACTCCAATGCGTGCGCTAGCAAGCTATCTCGCTCTCTTCACTTGGGCTCTCTCTCTTTGAGCACTCGTGGGTGGCTCGACTCGACGACGACGACACTTGAAAGCTCAAAACGTGTGTTGGCTTCATTTCAGTTTCTGTTTCAGTTTCAGTTTTTAGTCGTTGTCGTGTCGTGATGTCGTTGCCGTCGTCGTCGTCGTTGTTGTAGTCGCAGCAGGCAGCAGCAGCAGAAGAAGAAGCAGCAGCAGGCAGCAGCAGGCAGCAGCAGCAATCGTCGCGCGCATAGTACAACAACAACAACAAACAAAATAGCAGCAGCAACAACAACAGCAACAACAACAGCAGCAACAACATCAATAATAATAATACGAAAAATTTTAATACTAACAATAGCAAAAAGAAAAAAAACGGAAACGAAGCGAGGCAAATTGCGCATATGGAATGCACATAAGGGCGCACAGCCTTATAGATATACACACACACACACACACGCAGACACGCACACGCACACTCACATATGTGTAGGTGCAGAACACACACACAAACACACAAAGAGAAACACAGAGAGATGTCTAAGTGCAAACTAATTGTGATTTAAGCTAAACAACAAACAACAACAACAACTCGTAACAACAGCAACAACAACAACAACTGAAACAACAATAGCAACTACAACAAACAACAACAACAACTATTACAACATTAATATCAAACAACAAAACAAGCAAACATAGTGTGAAAAAAACTAACAAAAAAAACGTAAGGCGAAATTCATTTTTCATTGCGCTTTTTCATGCTTTTATTTTATTTTCACTCTCTTCGTGTTTTTTTCTGTACACACAACACCACGCAATCCCCGCACCCGCCCCCGCCCCCGAAAAAAAGACCCCACCTGACCTCCCCTTACGCCAGCGAACCTACCAAAGTATAAAAGTATAAAAAATATAGCACAAAAAAAAGCAAAGCAATGGAAGAAAAACCCAACCCAAAAAGCAAAGCAAACGCTTTTAATTTTTGTCGTTTTTAGTGACTAAAAATGTGTGCATTAAATAAAAGAAAAAAATACTAAAATGCGTATTGCATTAAAGTATAATAATTAACCAAACACAATGAAATAAACCTCAAAAACAATTTTGTGCGTGAGTGTGTGAGTGAGTGAGTGTGTTTTTTTTCTTATTCACTTACACTAACACACTCGCTGTGATAAGTTCACCACACACACACACACGGAGCAAACGACAATGAGAGCTCCCACGAGCATAGCTGCCCCCCTCTCCCCTCTCCACCCCACCCCACAAAAATAAAAGAAAGAAAGAAAAGGAAAAAAACAACAATGCGCAACTCTCGCAAAACACACGCAAAATGTTAACTGTTAACTGCCAAAGCGCACAAAACAAAGTTGGCAGCTCTCTGCCACACACACACACACACATTGCGCTGACGTCTAATGGCAAATTGCTGTGTGTGTGGCAAGCTACAACAAGTTGCAGTTAGACACAATAGACGACGCTCTCACGCTCAGTTCGCTCACACTGCGTATGTCACACGGTGCGTATGAGCAATGTATGGCAGGAGAACAATGCGAGTGCATCAAGAGTTGTCGCGATGTGAATGTGTGTGTGTGCTTTATTGTCCTGTTAAAGTTCTGACCCACCAAGACAATTACCCCGTATTTTCGTACCCAGTATTTTTGGCCCAACATAATTACTTTAGAGCTCGACGCTCACAGACGGCAAACGCAGCTCGTTGAAGTTTGGCCAGCGACACGAATTTCTAGTTTTCCAACACAAAATAAGTTTTAAACAAAAAAATAAATCAAGTTCTTTCAGTTCTGAAACATTCAGCAAAAGTGCATTGTAAATAGCTCAAACACAAAATACGAAACGAAGAAGAGAAAAGTTTAATAATAAAAAAAAAATCTATTGTGCAATAAAATATCAACAAATACTTATGTACAGCTTCGCTTTTCTATGCAACAAGCAACTTGCAACAACTGTGTAAGCAACAGCATCAACAACAACAATAATACTAATAATAATAATAATTCTAATCATCAGCAACAATTTGAAATTTAACAAAGAAAACAACGTTCTACAAATGCAACTTACTTTTCTAATGCTAAATACAAAAATACAAATTTGAAACAACGAATGAATAAACAACGCCGTTTTACAAACACAACTTACAACCAAGAACAACAACAACAACAACATTATGAATATATGTAAGTTTATTAAATGGGATTTCATTATTTAAAATTTAACTGTTGATAAGATAAATTTATAACAAATATTGTGAAATTTCGTAGAGAGTTCTTTAACAACATTTTTAAAGTTTCATCGATATACAAAATATATATTTGTATATTTTGAGTATTTTGAGGTATATTACTTGGTATATTTTATGAATATTACCACACTGTTTTGCTTTTATACCAAATAGGCAGTGGGCGGCTTTCTTACATGTTGACGATAATAATTTTTATTAAATTCTTCAAAGATAAAAAAGAATTCAAAAAACAGTTTTATGAAATTGTTCTACTGAAGTCTTTTATGAAATTTGTCGAATAACTAAATCTTCCAAATCATTTTTGGAAATTAGCTTTGTGTAAATTCTTCGAATACTCTATTCTTCGAATAAAACTAATCGTTGAAATAAGATTTATGAAATTCTTGAAATAAAACAAATAAGAAATCTACAGTGGAGTGAACTCGAATGTGAGCAAGCAAAGTAGTGCGGTATTATATTTAAAATATACCAAAATAAAATACCAAATAATACTAAAATATGGCAATAAAAGCAAAGCAGTTCGGTATTGCACTTAACATAAAGCAAATAAATATACCTCAACAATACAAAAATATATCAAAGGCCATATTTGGTATATTGCTAAAGTACCGCATTTAAAAAATATCATAGAGCATAAAATATACCAAATGATGGTAGGCAACATGATAATATTCACTTTTTCCCATACAAAAATTTTTCCTTTCACAATTATAATCTGATCGCTTGTATTTCTTATATTCCTCTATCTCTTTACAATTACTCTATGCATTTAATGAACTTTTAACATTTTTAAAGTTGTACTTCAATGGTGTCTCTTAAAATTCCAAAAATTAATGCTTTCTGCTTAAAAGTCCTTGATACTTCAATAAAAAGTAACGCACAAGTAGCTGCATCAAAAGATAGGCAAATACTTTAAGTACTTCAAAAAATAAAAAATTCTTTCATTCTTTTATCCATGCATTTCAAAGAAAAGAAGTAAAATAGTTTTTAGTTCTCAACTAATCTGTGATATTAAGTTACTAAAAATGAGCTTGAAAATGAAAACTAAAGCAAACAGAGCAAAGAAAAAAAAAACCATAAGCACAAACAGCAGCACAATGCGAACAATGACCAAAAGATTTGCAACAACAACAACTGACTCAGATGTCATTGCTTTGCGATATTGTTGTTGTTGTTGCTGTTTACTGGCCAATAATGAGACAGTGGGTTGGGAGGATATGACAACAGGGCTGCATTGATGGGCGGCAAATTTAATTAAAAGGTAAACTTGTTAAGCAAAAGGGACGAGCAGCAACAGCAGCAAGAATAATGGCAACGCCAATGACAACAACAACAACAACAACAACAACAACAGTAACAATAACAACAACAACAGCAACAACATGACGACGACAGTAGCAACAGGCAGCTATTGAATCGATTTTACTGCTAGTTTACTGCGCTGTCAACTCAAAATGGCAAACGTCACGAGGCAAAACAATATCAACAATGACTGCAAAGCATTTGCAAAGAAACGATGGACTACAAGATACCCTTTTTTTAGATGAGAAATTGGACAGTAAAATAAATAAGGAGAAATAAAACTACAGTTGAGTGTGGTCGACTGTGAGATACCCGCAAACTATTTTTAATAAACGCAAAACAGCGCGGTATTAATTTTAAAATATAGCAAATTAATATACCAAAAAAAAAAATATATATATATGGCACTGCATTATAAATATACCATAGAATGTAAAATATACCAAATTGGCAGCCTAATAAAAGTATTTTTTTGTATAAGTTTTTTATCCACATTTTTAGGAATCATAAAAAAAATAATTATTATTGTGGGTACCAAAATTCGAGACTCTAGCTTCAAAAATACTATTATTAAGTGCGTTTACTAAATTTTAAATATTAACTAAACTTCTCTGCAGCATTTTTTTAAGGGTCTTACGATTATTTTGTATATAGAGCACAAATATTTCATGTACATATAATAAAAGAAGATATTTCATTATTCTGAAAATTATCTTTTCAATTTTCATTGTTTTTTATATAAAATATTTAAGAACTTTATTTAAAATAGTTAATGTTTTCTTTTTGTTAAGGTGTAGGTATACTTGTAGTAAATAAATTCAAAAGATATAAGAACATTTTACAAATGAAGGGAACCTCTAATGTTTATCAAAAAAAAAGTATTCAGTAATATTTGGCTAATACTCAAAAGTTTGTAGAAGTGTTTAAATTAAAGTATTGCCTAAAAATTTGGCAATATTTAAAAGTTATATTTGTCAATAATAAACTCAATAGCTATATAAACAATTTAAGAATCGTGAAATTGTATCATCATCATCAATCATCACCATCTGTTCTTTAATTATGGAAAGAAGTTAAAAATATCTCAGCTTATATTTAAAAGTTGGTATAAGGTCTTTTAGAAAGCACTGCAGAAAAGCTTGGGGAAAATTTAATTTATAGCTTATTATATTATAATTATATTATATATTGAGTTTTTCATACATCTGAATAGATGTCAGAATAAGAAACAATTAATTCAGTCATAATATAATAATTATATTTCTTTGTATTATTAGAATGCTAATTGATAGCAATCCACTAATATAACAAACGAAATTGAACACTTTCGATATACCCGGCTTGTGTGTGCAAACTTACAGGGTATAAGGGGTCAGCAATTGAGTGCTGTGACTGTCGGTTGCCCTGACAAATGACAATGATGACGACACGCGACGGGGTCCTTTATAAAAAGGGACACACAACAACAACAACAACAACTACGATGGCGATGGCGACGGCCACGGACGTCATAAATGTTTGACAATGCACACGCGGCGTATGAGTAATAGAAAAAAGCTCTTCTTTCGCCTAGAAACCATCTTTCCCCACCCTCCATTTTCCCCCCTCTCTCAGTCGCCCACACTCCACATTAGTTCACGCCAAATGGCAACATCAATGTGGAAGCTCTTCTCTGCTCTTTGTCTATGTTTTGTGTGTGTGTGTGTGTGTGTGTGTGTGTGTGTGTGTGTGTGGCGAAGCTTGTTAAAATTATTGAGGCAAGGAGGCACTACCCAACGCCCACGGCATCTTTATTGTTGCTGCTGCTGTTGTTGCTGCTGGGTTCAATGGGTGCATAAAATTGCTTTTTGTTGCCCCATGTCATCGTTCGCTTTTTGACATTTTCACTACATTTACAATGCCAGCTGCCAGCAAAACAACAGTGGAGACAATTTTTGCTCTCTCTCTCTCTCTCTCTGTTCATTTAGTTGGCCAACTTTCAGTTAGTCTCTTTCTGTGTTGCCTTCCCTCCTTGCCCCGTGCCCCATTCCGGTCTGCAGTCAATGTTTGCCGCTGGCAATTGACAAGCTTTGTATACATATACATATACGTTTTTTTCACTCATTGTTCTCGCATTTGTTTTCTGTTAATTGCATGGAAATTGTGCGAACAATTGCAAAAGTTGCACAGGAAACGAAGAAACGTTGTTGCATTTGCCACAGCTCCTACTTGTTTTTTTTTGTGTGTTTGCCCTTTGTGTGCTTGTGTGTGTGTGCCCAGAGTGGTGCAGTGTGACCAGCTGTGGCGCGGGACGGCAATAAATTGCCTTGTACTGGGCAAAGTAAAAATACACAAAAAGTGTTGCCTACTTTTTGGGGTCAAAAAAATGAAAAATTATAATTACATGCATGCAAGCAACAAGAGCAACAACAAAAAAAAGCCTGCAATGCCCCATTAGCTTGGGGTTCAACAGAACTCGGTTCGTCAGTCTAATGGCAACAACAACAGCAATAACATCAGCAACAACAACAACAACAACAACAAATACGGCCAAGTCATTGGCTCTTTTATAGTTTTGGCTTTGGCTTTGAGCTGCAGCCGCAACAGCAACTTGGCCACGTTTTTCTTTTTAGCTGTGCCAAGAAACGACACACACACACACACTCGCACACACACACTCGCACACACTCATGAAGTGAGTGCATTGCTCCCAAAGCGTTGTTGAAAATGACGCCATGAAATTTATCTGCATAAATTTGCGATCGTGAGGGCGATGACGCCGTCTTCGTCTTCGCCTCCGCCTCCGCCATCGTCTGAAGTCTGACGTCACCAAACAGCCAAAGCAAATGCAAGAGATTAAGAACAGTTTGCAAGAAAAAAATTGTTGCAAAATTAGCATTTGTGTGTGTTGACAGCTTAGACACACAGTTGAGGCTGATAAATGACCCCAAGAACAAACTTTCAGTTCAGCCAAGCGGGAGCAACAACTAAACAACTCTCCAGCTATTTGCAAATTTGCAAACTAAATTGCGATAAGCCAAGCCAAAGGCTTTACTATTCTGTGTATATATAAAATTATTTGTTAAGCAAAAGCTATTAAAAGTTTTTTGCATTCATTGTTTAAGCTTTAAGTTGTTGAATGATTAGGAGATATATAAGTATTATATTCATTATGCAGATTAAATTCTAGATCAAAATTTCGCACTTCTTATTTTCAATGCATTCAGAAATATAAAAACGACACAAAATAAATTCTAGATCAAAATTTCGCACTTCTTATTTTCAATGCATTCAGAAATATAAAAACGACACAAAATAAGTTTTTATTGAGAATTTAAAGAAGTCAAAAACTGCTCTTCATCATACTTTTCCTCTTATTCAGAAATATAACAACTATGCAAACTGATTAGTATAGCGAAAAGTTTTAAGAGCTTGGTTCATCAACAAGTTCAAGTTGAACATGAAGACTAAATCTCTATTATTTGAACACTCATCACGCAGCTTAGTTTCTAGTTCGAATGCATTATTCCTCAGAAATATAATTACAAACTAAAATGATTTTAAATGCCAAAGAATGTTTTTTTTAATGAGAAGTTAAAGAAGAAGTAAAATACTTAATCACAAAATATAATAAATATATATTTCAATATCCCACTCTCCTTTCTCAAATTTTTATATTCACAACGCAGTTTAGTTTCTAGTTGAAATTGTTCATTGTTTATTTTCTTTTCATTCACAAAAGTTACGTTATGTGTAGATTGAAACACAAGCTTAAGCTGCAGTTGCAAGCTATAATTAAGCCTTTTAGTAATGAGCGGAGAACAGCTTGTAATTCCAATTAAAACAGCATTAAAATTAGTTTGTTAGCTGCACAAAATAAGTTGAGAGTTGTGAATTGTTCGCTTATCACACGCATAATGAGGATGTAACAAAATTATTATACCCCATTATGGAGGTATTAATCAGAGGTATTAAGGGAAAAAGTTTTGCGGCTGCAATGCTCTCCAATAAAATGTTAAACGAATGAGTCTAAAGCGGAGGCAGCTGCCAGCCAAATGTGGTAAATGGGAAAATCAAGATGAAAATGTAAATTAGAATGGGAATGAGAATGAGAATGGGCTTATTTCAGGAAAAGCTTTTGCATTTTGACCTTTTCGGTTTTTGTGGTTCCTTCACATGGCTTCTTGTGCTTCTTTCTGTTGTGTCGTGACCAGAATCAAAACCCAGAACAATTCTCTCATTCCTATTGCCGCTGCAATTGCTATTTCATTTCTGATTGCTAATTGAAAGTGTCAATTAGGGGGTAAGCTAAGAGAGAGAGAGTTTTGTATCTCCATTTCCCTCCTCCCCACGTCTTCTTCATTTTTCCCAGACTGAACTTTCACATTTATCAACACGGTTGCGCCTGGAAGTGCGCGCGAGAAGTGAGTACGAAGGGGCGGCGTATGCGGCGTATACGTTATGTGCAATAACCTTGGTTAATAAAATAAGTAAGAGGCTGGCTTATGGCTGGCTGACCTCTTCGGCCCATGCTCAGCTCTGCTCTGATGCATCCTGCACTTTTCATTATTATTATAATTTATCCTTGTCCCTTTTTAGCTTTTGCTTGGCGGTCGCTTTGGGGCTTATGCTTACTTTCTACTCTCGTCTCTCATTTCTCGTTCCTTTTGCATTTTATACTTTTATATTTTCTACTTTTTTGTTTGCTTTGTGTTGAGCGTTTTGATTGCGTTTTGCTCTAGTTTTTTGCTGTGGCAAAGCGCAAAGAAACCACGCACAAAAATAAATACTGGGAAATTTGTTGATTTTGTTTCTTTTCGATTTTCTTCCCTTTGTTGTCTCACTCTCTCGCTGTCGCTGTCGCATTCGCTCACTCTCTCGCTCTCTCTGTGCGCGTGGTGTGGTGAATAGTTAAACCAACTCTCTTTCAACATTGCTCTCTCTTGGCCCCTTTGCTCCTTTGCCCTTTGTGTTTGCCACAACCCTTGAATTGCTTCACAGCCACTCCATGCATTGTTAACCCCCTCTTTGCATTTTAAAGTTTTTCCCTGCAATTTAACAACAATTTTGCAATTGACAAATCTTAGGGAAATTGTTCTATTTTCGCCTGTAAAATCTGTGACTATCTGCAGATCCTTGCGCCATCAAATAGTCACTTAAGCCCCACATAACTCCCAGTGCAGCCATCAATTTTGCATGTGTGTGTGTGTGCGAGTGTGTGTGTTGTTGTATCTGCTGCATTTGCTGCATTAACAATTCATGAGCCACGGCAGCTGAGCTGAGCTGAGCTGCCAACGACACGAGCTGGCCAAAGCAGGCCATAAACACCCAGGATTTTATCTCGACCCAACCCTATAAGACTACATCGTCTTGTCTTCATTCCCCATCCTTCTCTAAACCTTATCCTTGCACAGTAAAGTCTTACAGTTGGCAAGAGAAGCGCAAGAAACGTAAATATTTATGAAATTATTTTTACTTCTGTCTGAAACTTGGCTTAAAGTCTGAAATATGTGTTGCACAAATGCCACAAATTACTTTCGAGTTTATGATTGCATAGACTGCATTTTCCTTACTACAGCAGCTGTTTTGCTTGTCTACTATTATTAAATATTCATTTCATATTTTATTTAGCTGCTTGCTGTCTTAGCAATTTCTCTTATTATATCAACATTTTTCGTATCAGCAATTCTACATTATTTATTTGAAATTGAAGGCGGAATTGATGTAAAAGCGCAGTTTTATTTATTTCTTCGAATGTTCGATGGAAAAGTAGCTTAATTGTGAATAAAATTTTGATACGTGAATCAAAACAAAAGTGTTTTTTGTATTTTGTCAGCATATTTACACCCACTACCCATAGGGTATTTCAACTTTGTGGCATCAGAAAGTTTATATTAGTTTAAGTTATAACAGAATGTAGTTCTTCATCGATATACCAAATATGGCCTTCGGTATAATTTTGCATTTTTTTATACAGCCTTCGGTGTTTGCTTTTCAGTTTTTTGTATATTATTCGGTATATTTTAAGCTTATATCGAGCACATTCGACTGTAGCTTTCTTAATTGTTAATATTAATGCGGTAGACAAATGGAAATGTTGATTGTATAATAGAATATGAAAATATGCTTTGTTTAAATTTGTTTCGCATATTTTCGATGGTTAGTCTGAAGAACATAATAAAATTAACCTAGCATTAATTATAATAAAATATCAAATAGACAGACAATAATTGTAGACATTATTTAGGAACTTTAATATTTAAGGCTTTTCATATACGAGTACAGCAATAAATAGAAAATGTTGCAATGTTCTTTGTTCTTCTTAGTTTAGCTAAGCAATTTCTTTGAATCAGCATAAACTTTAAATAATAAACTAAGTAGAATTATACCCCATATTTAGGAAATTGTATATGGCTGAACGTAAAAAGAAAAATTTAAGAATTATTTTGCTTTTATTTCTTAAGTGATTACTTAAAATTAGCATCAACTTTCAATATGGATAATAATTATAGAAAATATTTGAAGATAGTAAACTCAACTCCAAATTTAAACTCAGGTCCTACATCTCTAAACTGCAGTCTAATTTCTCTCGTCACTGCATTGTTGATGAGGCTGGCCACCAAATTGGTTCTGAAGCTGAAGCTGAGGCTGATGCTGATGTTGTTTGCTCTCTGACCTGCTTTGAGCTGCTGCAGTTGTTTGTTGTTTGCGGATGCTTAGATGGCTGGATGGGTAGATGGGGTCGATATCCTTTTAATACAAGTTTATATTTATGCGCCTTAAGCAGCTCAAAGCTCAAAATCTTTTGCTCAACATAAATTGCCTAATGGCTTTTCATTTCAACGCTGGGGGATCTAAGGCATGCAGCCTACTTGGGGCTGTGGAATAAGTTAATTCTGAAGTGCAAAAGCCGCATTTCAAACTGCATACAAGGGAAACACACACACACATGCATCGGAAATGAGGCGCATGAAAGGCTCTTGCTACAGTTTCCTTATCCTGCAGCTGCATTTCCTATCCTCTTCCTCTCCCTTCACTTCTCTCCTCTCTCTTCAATCACTCTGCCATTCTTCGCACTCTGCGTGAAGTGCTTGCTTCCGCTTGCATTTTGCATTGCAGCGCCGCAACGAACAAGTTTGTCAACATTAATAGCTGCAACGCCACCTCAACATCACTCTCTCTCTCTCTCTCTCTCGCTCTCTCTCTGCCCCTCAAGCTGCATCGTGCGTCTGTGTGTGTGTGTGTGTGTGTTTATGTAATGGCCTCGTGTATATTTTCGCATTTTATACGTGCGTCACCAGGTCAACCGCAACCAACAACACTTTGCCACAACCCTTTTCATCAACCACCCCCCCTTGCAGCACCCCTCCCCCCCTTCCTTGTGACTCCTCACATCCCACAGGGCACGCATCCTGCTGTGGCTTGTTGTTGTTTGTTGCCCCAGCACGTTGATGACCATAAATACAATTACACATGTTTGCATTGTCACCCTTAGCACAAATGCCTCTCTCCTTCCTTTTACACCCCCTCCCCCTCCACCACCCCTCTACCCGCTCCTGCCTCATGCTCGGCACATTTGCACGATCTCGTTAAAATTCTCATTTCCGTTTAGAAGGCACAAAGTTGTTTATACATATATATTTTTCGAATTTGGCATGTGACTTTTAATTAAACTGCAGTAGCAAAATAGCAACAACATAAAAAGTGTTGCCTACTTTTCAGCTGCAATTAGATTTTGCACTTTTCTAACTAAATTTGGCGCCTAATTGAAAATTGTCAGCAATATATGCGATATATGCTTTGCAACCAGTTTATTGATAATATAGGGCAAGCCTTAATGGAAAAAAATGCAAGCAATATTAATAAATGAGGAAATTGTCACGGGTAAAATAAGCGAAAAGCAACAAAATAGAAACAGTTGATTAAAATGCTTAAATTCATTTTTAATTTTTCTTTTGACTAAATAAGGAATTAACTGATATTGAAGTAATGTAATTAATATGTATACTTACCTAAAAAGTTCAACTTTAAAAAATTTTAAATAATTATAAATATATTTTTCTTAAACGTATCATTCAATTTTAAATGAATTTAGTAATTAATTTGTAATAAAATATTTCTAATTTATTTATATATTCCACACATATTCAAATTAATTTTGCATTCGTGGTATTTTTTTAAGATTTGTATTAGTATATAAATATACTGAATATAACTTCAGTTATATTTTATTTTGTTTTTTGTTTGTTTATTATTTTTTGGAATAATATCGCACGGTGTTAGCTGCTAACTAGTATTAGTATATTAATATACCAAATAAAATCTCAGGTATATTTTAATTTTGTTTGGCTTATTAATTTAACATATTTTTACTTTAATTTTAGTTGTGTAGAAAATCTTACCTGCTAACTGGTATTAGTATATTAATATACCAAATATAGGATTCGGTACGTTTTAATAGTTTTTGATATATTAATTTGGTATATTTGAGCTTTCATTAAAAATAAATAATTTTATTAAAAATTAAATCGAGCAAACTCGACTCCAGCTTTCTTCCTAGTATTTATTAAATTATAAAATAAAAAAAAATAACTAATAATAAAATTCGGTTTATATTTTTTTCCTTGCAGTGCTGACTACTAAAAATCTTCTACAAAAATAGCGGGTGCTTTAAAATAAAATCTATTAACAACACAAAATGGCTGCGAAACCGAACGTGCTACAAGAAAAAACATTTGAACTGCAACCACAACAATTACAACAACAGCAACAACAACAAAAACTCATTGCCACAGCAACAACAACAACCGCCAGCAGCAGCAAAGTTCGACAGCGTTTTACTAGAACGCTGCAAAAATGAAACAGAAACAGAATCGAGGCATTGTTCAAAGATTTATACAAGTGTTGTTGCTCTCAATATGAAAGCCATCTAAAGAAAATAGCTGCAAAATAACACGGAAGTCAACGACCTTATCAAGGTCAAAGTGCAACACACACTCACACACACACATACACCCATATACACAACACTTCCAAACACACACCCACACACACACACACCAAAGAATGTGTTAAGTGCGATGCAAATTGCAAACTGATCCGTGAAAAGGTTCAACGAATTTCTTAAAGTCTAAAGAAAGTAAACAAAAAAAAAAACATAAAACCAACAACAAAAAATCCAATACAAAATTCTTTAATACCAAAAACAAAACAAAAAAAATACTAAACAAAAAGTAAAATTTAGAAATTTGCTCTGTGATTTTCTATCAGAATGGTTTAATAATCCAAATAATATTAATAACTAATAATAATAATAATAATAAAATAATAGAATAAACAAATACAAAAATTCATAAATCATTATATTTATAAATATTGCCTAATTGCATTCAAAAATAAATTATTTAAGAACGAGAAGCTTTAAATTTCCCAACACAAAACCAAAAAAACCGAAAAACAACTAAAATTCTATACAAATAAAATATATATGAAATTTAGAGACAAACTGCAATTAGTATTTATGTGCAAAGCCAACGAAACAACATAAACCGCATTCGAGTTCGAGTTTGAGTTCCAGTTGAAGTTGCATTTGTGGCATTCATATCGCGAGTCCAGCTGAACTCCGCCCCCACACCCCTTTTAGTAGCCATGGATGAAATGCCAGATTTGTCGCATCTGACGCCACATGAGCGCATGCAGATTGAGAATGTGCTCATGCGGCAAAAGCAGGAGGAGGAGAAACAGAACGAGATAATGCGGTGAGTGCAACCCTACTTAAATATTTGTTAGACAAAAATAACATCACGGGCAAAAATATTGGTTGAGTCAATTGTTTGACCATATAAAGGTCTGATTAACAATTAAAATTGAAAACTTTATAATTTCAAATATGTAAATAGTTTATAAAACAAACAAATTAATGCATTTACTATGAAATTATCAAATTTGTATACTCGTTACCCATATGGTAGAAGGGTATTATAACTTTGTGTGTATGTAATAGGTAGAAAGTGGCATCTCCAACCCCTTAGAGTAATAATATGCTTGATCAACCATCTCCGTCTGTCTGTCTGTCCGTCTGTCCATATGAAACACTGGATCTCAGAGTCTATAAGAGATAGAGCTATACATTTTTTTAACAGCATTTGTTATGTTTGCACGCAGATGAAGTTAGTTTCAAATTTTTGCCACGCCCATTTCCGCCCCCGCAAATCGACAAAGATTAAATTTTAAAGCAATTTGGTATGCAAAATAATAACTATAGTCTTTGCGTTTCCCAGAAATTTGAAGTTATTAAAGAAATACTTTTATATAAGCAAAAACTACTACTTACTAGGAGTGTTAGTTGCTTTGCCTGACAATCTGGTATATTATGCACTTTACAGTATATTTTAAACATATTGCGATATAAAAAAAAACATTTGGCATATATTTAGTATTGTTGTGGTGTATGGTATTGGTATATGTTGAGAATATTACCGCATTATTTTGCTTTTATTTAAAATGGGTAACGGGTATGTTACAGTCGGGCACACTTGACTGCAGCTTTCTTACTAGTTTCAAATATTGAAATAGTTAAAGAATAAAATTAATGCATTTCCAATGAAATTATCAAGTTTGTAAAATGTATGTTTAGTATTCCTTACATATCTCTAACTTTTTCTTTGTCTGTATATTAACTTGGTATATTTGATAATAGTATATTGGTATACCAAATGTTGATAGATATATGAATTCGGTATATTTTAAGGATATTACACATAAAGGGGTAAATGAGATCATTTGTAATATTTTTATTTGTAATTAAAAATTTTAAGAATATTACATATAAAGGGGTAAATGAGATCATTTCTAATATTTTTATTTGTAATTAAATATTCATAAACCATTATATAAAGATGAAGTAATTACAATTTCGAAAATGTGGTCTTTCGTTTGTACTGACGGTTGAGTGACTGCATCTTTGAGCTGTGCGAACTCTCCACGCACTTTAAGTAGTTGTCAAGCACGAACTGTTTGTAGTCCGTAGCCATTTGATTGGGTAGGAAGACAACATGCGCTTCCTCGACATGCACCTGGAATTGACAGTAGTTGCAACGCAGCTGCTGCTCCTTGGCGAACTTGATGTTGCCAAATGCACGACGATGGCACAACAGACAAATGTACATGAACTTGCTATGGCAATCTTCGTCAATCTGTGGCAACTCTGGTAGCAAGGATTTGGCCCGCTGAGCCCACTGGCGACACCAATCGCCGTGTCCCATCTCACCGTGATAGACAAAGGCGGCAGCGTGGCACATCGCGTGAAGCAAGGCCTTCACCAGCATGTTAGCTTGTTGCAATCGATGACACAATATGATGCGTGAAGTCCGCTCACCTCCAACTCCAATGGCATGCACACTGGCACTTCGACGGTTCTTCAGGTGTCTTCGCCACACAATGCTGCGGCGTAGACCACAATAGAAGATGCTGTGATTGAACGCATTGAACAAAGCCTTGGCCAACTGTGGCTTAATCTTTTGAAAGTCACACTTGCGATAGTCGACCGCCAGGGGATGACAGAGTTTTAAAGGCGTCTCGGGTTGCAGGGAGTCCAAAAAGCTATATAAGTTCGGATAGCGTGATAGCAAATTGATGTCTTGCTTTTTACACTTGTGCTTCTGCTCTTTGCTGACACAAAAACAACTGAGATCAATTGATTTAACTGGCATTTGACTCTCAAAGCTCTTGGCATTCAGGCCATTTACAATTTCGTGCCAGAGCAGCTTTTGCTTTTCATTGAAGTTTCGCAGACATCTCTCTTTTAACAATGGCGGCAACACTTTTTCTTGTCTGGTCATCGATGCGGTCGCGGCTAGCGAAACCGTTGAACATGGTTTCAACATTTCCTTAACTTCATTCACTTCGCTCCCGTAATTGTCCTCAGGATTGTAGAGACGACGTCGCGCCGGTTTCAGGCCCAAAAATTTGTGCAACTTTGTTTTCAACTCATTGTCGCATTCAACAGCAGCAGCGGCATCTGAGCTTGGTCCGTTGCTGACCATGGCCACCGATTGTCCCAAGTCGAGATAGATAAGTTCCTCAAGCGAAGACTGCTCTTCATCATCATCAACATCATCAACATCATCATCATCATCATCATCTTTAGTGTCATCATAGTCGCAATTCGTGTCGTTATCACTATCACTATCATCAGAAGTCGAATCATTCAGTTGTTTTTTGCACGGCGGCGAATTAATCGACTGATCGGCAACAGGTCGAATACGCGTTTTTATTGCTTTGGTGGTAGCACTTTGCTGTTGTTGCCGTTTCCTTTTATTATTCAACTGCTTGCTACGCGATAAACGTTTTTCTTGCATGTTGCTCTAACAAATGTCACTTTGCTAATGACAAAGCCTATTTTACTTATTGACTCCTGTCAAAGTAAGTCACACTGACAGCAACTTTATTCAGCAAAGAATCGATACTTATCGATACTCCAATGAAATACGAAAGAAGTACATCAAAAAAATAAATACTATGATTTCTACACATAATACAAACTTCATCACTTTATCGATCTGGCAACCTTAATCAATTAATCAATCTTTAAGCACTCTTTTGTATATTAAGCTATTACGTTAACAATCGCATTCCATTTTGCTTTATCTTTAAAAACTTGCTCTGTAATTAAACACTTTCAACAGCTTTACAATGTAAACTAGCTGAGTTAAGAAATAGGTTAGCAAGTAGCATGTTTTTAAAAATATTTTAAGGAGTAAAGTAGCTGAGTAATGAAATAGGATAATAAGTAGCATTTTTCCAAGGAATTATAAGGATTAAAATTGCGGAATTTTAATGACAACAAAATTGGTTTCGCTCATTATTATTTTATTAAAAAATCGAATACAATTCCTAAGGCCTTCAGGCTACGTTGAGATATGAAGAGACACGTTCATCTAATTAAAATATTTTGGTTTCAATTTATTAAAAAAGAAATAAACCAAAATATAAAAAATCGACTACTGCACGCTGTGTTATTATTAGTCATCTACAATTCTTTTAAGCAAAAATTATATTAATAAATAAGAAACAAGTATTGATTGTTTTTCTCTTCAATTCACTTCTCTTTCTCTCTGCAGTCGAAAACAGGACGAGGTTGTCACGCTGGAGATGCAAATCAGACAGCGATCGGAGCAGCAGAAGAAGGCCGGCGTCGAACTGGATGCCACCTGTCACATATGCCTTAAGACCAAGTTTGCCGATGGCGTTGGCCACATTTGCCATTATTGCAACATTCGCTGTTGCGCTCGTTGCGGTGGCAAAGTAACTCTGCGCAGCAACAAGGTAAGTAAGACATTGAGTGTCCCCTAAGTACATCTGTCTGCATATGTTCATGTGTGTGTGTGTGCATCGCTGAGCTGACAACGTGACAGGCTGTGACACATTTTCCAGTTGGCAATTTTCAAGTGCCATTAGACGCGCCTGTCACTCGACGCAACGCGTGAAACCGGCAAAATGCTTCAGCATCGCATCGCATCGAATCTCATCGCATCGCATCCCCATCGCATGGCCTTTGCTTCTGCTCATTTTCCAGCCATTGATAAATTGGATGACACTCTGTCGCCAGCTTTTTTGGCGTCGTCTTCGTCACAAGCCAAATACAAAAAAAGAAAAACCCATTGCTCATACGCCCAGTTGGCCAGCGGCAATTGCGCAAAAAAAAAAAACGAAGCGAAAGCTGGCTGCGTGCATTACGCATAAATAATCGCCATTTTCTCGACTGCCCCTCCAACTAGCATAAACAGTAGCCAATATTTATTGAGCATTTTATAATTCTTGAGCCAACAGCGACAAGCAAGAGTCACAGCAAATTGCTGACTAAGACCAAAAAACAAATGACAATTGCAAATAGTTAGCTTTTAAATGGTTTACAGACTGAAGAAAGGCTTCCTAGTAATGGAAGATTTGGTCTTTTAAGTTTTGTAATATTAAAGCAGACTTTCAAGTGCTTCAAAAGTCAATCTAAATATAAAAGTATTAATACGAAATTGTGTTTAGCTTTACTTTGTAAATATTTTTTAAATGAAGTAATGCTTTCAATAGCTTCCTTGTAATGAAGTTCCTTCAAATATCTCTTTAAAGTTTTGTAAATTTTTTGAAGCAGAGTTTTAAGTAAGTCAAATTCTTTTCTAAGCAATAATGCATTAGTAAGATATATCTTCACAAATTGAACTTTCAGCTTAGCTTCACTTTGCAAATCGAATAGTTTTTTAAATGACTTACAGTCTGAACTAATGCTTAAAGAATTTTCCAGTAATGGAGTTCCTTAAAGATGAAAGAAGAAAAGCTTTTGTTTAAGCATGTCGAGTCCCATTCTATATATTTTTGTATGTATTTTGCTGTGAAAGCATTTAAATACAAATTAGTAAAGCATATCTATATAAATTTAACATTCACTGAATAGTATTGTAAATGACTTATAGTCTCAAGTAATACTCTATTAAACTATTAAGAAATGGAGTTTGTTTATTATGTTTGTTTATTGCCTTTGTAGCTTTTTTGTCCTTTCAAAAGTATAATATTTAAAAAATGTAATATTACTACATAAATATAGATTTCACATTTTTACATATATCAAATACTTACAAAATATGCTTGAAGAAACTTTTTTGTAATAGGAGTTTTTATAAGAATTTTGAAAATTTTGCAAATTTATTTAGGCACATTCAGAATTAGGTAAAACCATTTAATTTTGTATGAATACATTTAAAGAAATAGTAAAAAATTTAAATTTACATAAATATAAGTTTAACATGCTCAGACTACTGCTTAAATTTACACATACATATATATTTCTTCGCTGCATACGATACTTCCAAAAAGTTGTTAACTGATAATATAAACATTACTTATTCTTATACATATGTAAGTAGGCTGAAAGTATTTTGCATTCGCAGTGCAAAATTGTGGGCAAATGCTGCAAATTTCAATGTCCAGCCCCGGAAAATGATATTCAAACGAACAGCTTCAAGACTTTCCAGCAATTTCAGCTGCAATCCTTTCGATAGTTTTGGGGGCGAAGGAGAAGGTGAAGAAGTCCTTTCAGCGCAGCATTTGCCATTTGGCACACCATTTCACATTTCACATTTCACATAGCATTGCATTTCAATTACACTCGTGTATTTCACTCTTTCTCTCTCTCTTTCTCTCACTTTCGCTCTGGCTGATTTCAATTCTGTTCAATTTTTATTTTAGCCAGTGAGCCGTGACAGGGCTTGGCTCTCTTCTTTTGCCTGGGCTTATCATTTGCTGGCCACGTTGCCAAAAACGTTTCGTTGAAGCGTTGCCAAGATGTCACACATACACATACACACATACAGAGTATAGACATTGACATTGGTGTGTAGGTAGAGCCATAGAAAACTTTAACAGAAACGCGAAATGGAATTTCAATTTGGCATTTAGTTACTGAAATGCGAGGCACGAAATATGCACGACATGTGCAGCCAATGATATGTCGACTGCTCATCTTCATACACCTCCAGTTGCTCATCTTCATCCTCTTGAAATTGCGGTGTTAGCCAACGCAGGCTGACAAAGCCGGCAAAGTATTCGTTCTGACCCCGCTCAATGTAGGTGGTCAAATGCAGGTCAATGCTATTCCAGAGCTCCCACATTTGATTGCAGAAATAGAGCAAAGTGTTCGAGTATGCCGCCTCCTCATCCATAACTGTGTTAAAAACTAATTATGACTTAAGTAGCAATGTTAACTTGGACTATACAAAATTTGGCCAGATGCAACCTACCCTTTTCTTACCTTACCTACTCACAATAATGTAATACTACTAATCAAATTCCTAGATGTCAACAACATATTAAATACATATAAATTAACTGTCGAGTCGATTTTTATACCCGCTACCCATAGGGTAGAAGGGTATTATAATTTTGTGCCGGCAGAAATTGTATGTAACAGGTAGAAGGAGGCATCTCCGACCCTATAAAGTATATATATTCTTGATCAGCGTCAACAGCCGAGACGATCTAGCAATGTCCGTCTGTGCGTCTGTCCGTCTGTCCGTATGAAACACTGGATCTCAGAGACTATAAGAGATAGAGCTATACATTTTTTTTAACAGCATTTGTTATGTTTGCACGCAGATCAAGTTTGTTTCAAATTTTTGCCACGCCCACTTCCGCCCCCGCAAATCAAATAAAATCGAATAACAAGCGCAATTTTAAAGCTAGAGCTGCGAATTTTGGTGTATATAATAATAACAATACTATTTATGATTCCTTAAAATTTGGTTGCGATCAGATAAAAGTTGTGGAAGTTACCTTACTAGGGGCCTCAGTTGCTTTGGCTGACAATCTGGTATATTATGTCGTCTATGGTATATTTTTTATGTGGTACTATATCGTTATACTAAAAATACCATTTGGTATATTTTTTTAGTATTTTGCAGTATTTTGGTATATTTTTGGTATATTTTGAAAATAATACCGCAATATTTTGCTTTTATTGAAAATGGGTAGCGGGTATCTCACGGTCGAGCACACTCGACTGTAGCTTTCTTACTTGTTTTAGTTACAATATTATATTGTATAATATGTAAATAAATAAATAAATAAATAAATAACTTCGATTATAAATTTACTTATTCCGCAGGTCATTTGGGTGTGCATACTGTGCCGCAAGAAACAGGAGCTGTTGTCCAAAACGGGGCAATGGATCAACAAGACGGCGGTGCAACAAGATGGTTTCATCCGGCGCATCGAACCCGATGGCAGCAGCGTAAGTCATTAATACTCCTTACAACATTTTAGCAAAACCTTAACTTTATTCTATTCTCTTTTACAGGACATCTCACAGCAGGCCATTGTGGATCCTCACGATACCACGGACAAGCGACCAAAGCTGGAGCGCACTCGCAGCGCCGCCGAGAAGGAGAATCTGCCCATGCAACGTGCCGGGAGCATGTTGCGTCGCCAGTATTCGCAGCAGGAGCAACCGACGAATCGACGTCTCTCCGTCTCTGATAGCGGCATGGATGCCATGAGTCCGGGGCAACAGCAGCAGCAGCAACAGCAGCGCCAACGCATGCAACCAATGAATCCACAGCAGGCGCAACAGTACCAACAACAACAACAACAGCAGCAACAACAGCAGCAGCAACAAGGCTATGGACAGCAGCATCCACAGCGATCTGGTGCCTATCCAGAGGATGATCCGCGTTACTATCAGGTGAACTAAAGTTGAATACGAAGCCAGGGGGAAAAGGGAAAATTATAGAGTACTATCAGGTGAACTTAAAGGGAGTAATATAAATGATAGAAAACTATTGGGTGAACTAAAAGGGATTAATATAAGCAGAGAAGAGACAGTAAAAAAGGGAAATAAAAGAGACTACTTTTAGGTGAACTAAAATAAAGAGGATAAAGTGGAGGATTGACAAAAACTGAAAATACGTCAAAGCAAACTAAGCTGAATTGCAAGTAAAAGAGCTTAAACTAAAGTCTAGATAAGTTTGATAGTAAAGCGAGAATTTTACATTGAAAATATGAACTAAAACAAGCAAAGGGAAAGTGCATTCAAGTTAATAACGAAAACAGATAATTAAAAGTGATTAAAAGTGCAAAAAAGAATGTTTTTTACAAATTTAAATCATAGCAAATTGTAGGGTAAAAAAAGGTGTAAATCAAATTAATCAATTGGTTTCTTAGACACAAGAAAAAAACTTATAAAGAGGCAAATGATAGTAAGCAAATTTTAAGGTAGAAAAAGCAGTAAATTAAATGATTAAATAGATTTTTACGAAACAGAAGCATAGCAACATATGTAAATAGTTTAATACCTCAATATATGTAAAACAGCTTATAAATGTGAGAAATAAATTGAAGTGGTCGAAAAAATGCGAATTGTAGGAGAAAAAAAGGAACTTAAAATTTGTTGGGCTTAGCCAAGGAAACAACTTTCAAATTATAATACGATTTAATATTAAAGGAATATTGTAAATTAAAGACGAACAGAATTTCGGATATTATTGAGAGAAAGGGCAGAACTGAAATAGATTTCTAATATATATATTTTAAACTAGTTCACTAAGTGAATTATAAACGTAGTAGTTGCTGTTTATAAACAAGGAAAATATATTAAAATTATGATAAAGATTTAATATAAAAGAAATAAATTGTAGTGGAAGAAAAACTGCGAATTTCGCACAATAAACTAAGAATTTTTGTTGGCAAAAGAGGCAACATTTTATTTATTAAAATATATACATTTTCACACAATAATTTGAATGTGGAAGAAATTGAAGTTGAGAAACTTTAAACTTGTGAAAGAGAAGAGGAAACTAAGAATTTCTTAAGGCAGACAACAAATTGTGTATAGCCAAAGAAACAACATTGCATATATGAAAATATACAATTAAATACATAAAGAAGAATAAGATAATAATGCATCATAATTTGAGTAATGAAGAAATTTAATTTAGTGGTAGAGAAACGGTGAATTTGTGGGAGAGAAAAGCAAACCGATATTTTGTAAGGGTAGACAACAAATTGAGTCAAAGAAACAACATTAAATTGATGATGAGTATGTGAATTAAGAATTTGTTAGGATCAACTACAAAAAAGTTAATTCGAATATATGATGAATAGAGCGCTTTTAATTGAAAAAAGTATCAATGAAACAAAGAAAACTAATACAATTATTAGTAGAGCAAGTTTTACAAGGAAACATGATTGAATTTATTTTGAAAGTTTTACATTGAATATATTTTCAAATTCAATCCAAAAATGAAAATTTATTGAACTGAACCATATTAACAAAATATGTTTTTAAATTCCAGGGCGAACTGGACGGTTTGATGCGACAACATCCGCATCTGGCGCATCCCAGCCAGGTGCAACAGCAGCCACATCATCAGCAGCAGCAGCAGCAGCAACATCCACACCAACAACAACAACAGCATCTCACGCCACAGCAACAACAGCAGCAGCAGCGACAGCAGCAAGCACAACAGCAACAATATGCTGCACGCCAGCAACAGCAGCAACATCAGCAGCAGCAGCAGCAGCAACAACGTCAGCAGCAACAACATTCACAGCAGACACAAAGACTGCAACAGCAGCAGCAGCAACAGCAACCGTATCAGGGGCAAGCGACACATGCTCAGATTCATCAGCCACCGTCATCAGCACAGATGAGCCAAAGCCAACAAATGGTGAGTGGGGGTGGGGGCTATCAGAAGCCGCCACCACTGACACGCAATCTGACGATCAGCGGGGGACACGCAATGGATGCCACCTCGTACAATCAGCAACAGCAGCAGCAGCAACATCGTCGTGCCTTGGCCGGAGCTCAATATGCATCGCAGCAGCAGCGTTCGTTCAGCAGCTCCGAGGAGGAATTCCAAAATCAAATGATCGCAGCTCAGGCTCAGGCTCAACTAGGAGCAACGATCAATGCGGGCTCCGATTACGATGGTGAGTCGATTCGTTTTCTCCAATTTGGTTTTTGCACTCCTCCAAATTCCTCGTATGTCTCTCAATTGTCTCTCTCTCTCTCTCTCTCTCTCGCTATTCGTTGTCTCTCTCTCTCTAACTGTTGATCGCGATTGCTGTGACACAATCTCTCTCTGTCTCTCTCTCTCTCTCTGTCTATCTATTCTTTCTCTCTATTACTTTCTCTCTGTGTGTATTCCCTTCGCTTTGAATTTAAGTGCTCTAAGTGTCCAGCAAAAAGCGATTTCAAATTGTTTTTTTTTTTTTTTGTTGTAAATGTTTCTGTCACACTCTCTCTCTCTCTCTCTCAAAACTCTCTCTTTTGACTCGCTCGCTCAACAACAAAAAAATGTTAAAAAAAAATGAAACCAAATAACTTTTCAAAAAGTAACACACTGCTGTCTCTCATTGGTGCGTTGTCTTTTCCTTTTAGATCTTTTTGGCTTTCCACTAACTACAAATTTATCAATGTGTTTTGAAGCAACATTTTTCCCTTAAAATTTTCTCACTACCCTCTTTGATTACTTTCCTACTTTTTTATTTGTGGTTTTAATGTAATTTACTTACTTGAGGTGCTCCAAATTCTAGTCGTAATTAATGAACTTTAATCTTTCTCATGATGAGATTTAATACCTATAACAAAATTCGAAAATATAATTATAAAAATTATATTTTGTAAATCTACTTTTCCCCAAGAAATGATAATATGTTGAAATATTCAGAATATACTTGTCTAATAATTGAGAAATTGTAGAAACTGAATACATAAATTTTACCAAGTTTCAAGAAATAGATCTAATAATTGAAAATTTTTAAATATTCAAAAGACAAGTTTAAAACTCACACTACAATTGATAAATTGCCGAAACTAAATATATAAATTTTACCATGTTTCTAGAAGAAAAATCTAATAATCGAAGAATTGAAAATATTCGAGAAAAAGAGATTTAAGTTTTCGAAATAATCGAGAATTGTTGAAATTAAAGTAATGAATTTTACTATTTCTTAGTGATTATAATTCATTACTACTAATATTGATATCCCTTAAAAAGATAATTTCTCAGTTTAAAAGAAAACTTTCTAAGTGAATATATTTCATAATTATTAAAATATATATATAAAAAATTATTACAGAAATTCAAAAAACTTTATTTTACCATTTCTCAGTTAAAAACAAAAGTATCTTCGTGAAAATGTCAATACTTGAGAGATATGACAGAAATTCGAAAACTTCTTGATATCATTTCCCAGATTAAAAGATAACTTTCTTAGTGAATATATTTCATAATTATTAAAATGTACATATTTAGAAAAGATTATGGAAATTCGAAATTGAATTCTACCATTTCTCAGTTTAAAGAACAGTTTTAGATTTCTCTTGCATAATTGTGCTAAAAAGTAACTTCTTCAGCGAAATTGGAATTTGGAGCACCCCCCTTAAATTATCTTTAAGTCTTAAGTCTAAAATTAAGCTAGCTGTAAAAGTAGTTAGATAGCTATTAAACTCTTTCTCCAAATACACTCACACTTACCGATGTTTACAGTAAGTGCTGTAAGTTGTTTTCTAAAGTTCGGGCTAAAAATCGAATGGCAATTTACGTAGCGAAAATAGCCACGTTTAGTGACCTCCTTGTACATGGTGTGTGTGTGTGTGTGTGTTGTTGTTGGAGGCGTAATCTGCAGGCACAAAAAGAGGAAGTCTTAAATTTGCACATAATTTTTCACAGTGCAAAATTGTTTGGGGGCAAAGTGCAAGGGAAAAGTTTTTTGTGCAAATGCTTTCGAGAGCGCGCCACAAAGGAAAACGCAAGTTGCATGCACCGCATTTGCAAAAATAGAAAGCAAAACCTCAGACCACACTCACACACACACAAACACAGACAGATATAGAGATACACGTATTCTGTGTTTTTTTTTTTTTTTGTGTGTGCAAGGGAAACATTTCGAGGCGCTTATCTTGGGGCCACTTGACTTTCAACAACAGCAATGGCAATGGGCAACGGCAACGGCAACGGTAACAGCAACCGCAATGGCAACATAAACGAAATAAAATAAAAATAAATTGTTGACTGTGTGCAACGTGGCAAGAGGGGGCAAAGGCAAAAGTAAAGGGGCAGGCAAAAGAACCGCGACAAGTGCGCACTTTTTGGACGTTGCATATACTTTTAGGCTGGCCGTTAAATGCAATCAGCATAAATTATATGCAGAGCCATGCTGCGAATAGTGTGGAAGGTGGGAAGGAGGGGGGAGGTGCCACAGCTGACCCGAAAACACATTTTCCAAGCAGCAATAGGCAGCGGCCAAGAGGCGTTTTCCTTTTTGGCAGCAACCGCAAGATATCAAATAGTTGTTTGGCCAAAACTTGAGCTGCAACAGAGAACGAAGGTTTGGGGGCATGCTTCCTGCTGCTGCTGCTGCTTGCAGCATGTTTTGCGACAACGGCGACACTGTCAAGTGCGTTTGCCTGGCAAATTTATTATCCTAATTAGAAAGTTTCTTGTCGGCACTTGGCTGCAAGCCTCAATAACCAGCCCCAGCATTTTGCTACTTCTTCTTCTTCTTCTTCTTCTTTTGCCTCTGCTTGTGGCGCCCCACACACAAAAGTGGAAGAGCATTTTGGCTTGACTGCGCCTATTACAAGGCATGCATGCAACATGGCGACGGGTGATTTAAATTCTTTTCTTTTTATTGCTGCACATTAGCGTGCAAAGTTTCTGGCAAGCATGTTGCACTTGCCACACACAACCCTCTCTCTCTCTCTCTCTCTCTCTATCTCTTTCGCACTCCCAACACTTGCTCTCAGCATGTCATATAATAATTATTGATTTCAACTTTGGCCCCCAAAAAACGAGGCAAGTGCGAGTTGCTTCACATTGTTGTTATTGTTGTCGTTGCCTCGACCAGCTGCAAGAAACTGTGGCATCAAAATTAGGCGCAAAGTTTTGGTCTCGATAAGCAAGCAGCAGCAGAAGCAGCAGCAGGCTGCAACTTTGTGGCAAAAACTCTGTGACTGTGTGCCACCTCAGCTGTGATAGCTTGCCACCACCCACACAAACCCTTCCTCAAGTCCACTGCGAGCTTGTTGCCACTTGTCTCGCGGTCAGCCGGTGCAGCTGCACTAACGTTCTCCACCTTCCCCACACGTTGGTGTGTATTCACCACAACAGCGTCGGCGAATTCACCACGTTTCAAAGTCAAGTCAACTTTACCACGCGACAATTCACAATAGATTTAAGCGTCGCCAGACGTCATGCGTTGGAATTTTTCCACTTCCAATGTGGAATGTTTCCCACACACACAAATACAATTGGAATGCAGCACGCATGCGCTTCCCTCACTTTACAACTCTGCTTTTCTCTCTCTCTCTCCCTCTCTCTACATATTTGCCCTTTCCATGGCATCGCCATCAGCAGCAGCAGCAGCAAAGAAAGCAGCAGCAGCAGCAGCTGATGATGTTGCGGACGAAGCGCGCGTAATGTCAAATTTATTTGATTCAAGTCTAAAAATGTATTTCCCTTTATGAGTTAGTTAAACAACAGCCTTCCTGTTGTGGAATGTACTACTTGCCAGAAGTGGAAAGAGTGGCGATTAATGAAAGGGGTTGAATTAGTATTTTGAAAACAGTTTCATGTTGACGCTGCAATTGGAAAAGAAGAGATCAACAAATTTGTTGTTAGGTTAGGTTAGTCAGGCTGCATATGATATGAAACTTATTTTGATAGACAAATTTGAGTATTTCATTTAATTGTGAATGTATTAAGTGGAATATGGCGATTAATTTTTGTAAAACTTAAAAATATATGTAACTACAATAGACAAAAGTTATATTTTAGAACGATGTCGCATCCTTTAAGATGTCGCATCCTTGAAACAAGTACATTATTTATATTTTTTTGGAGCTGTGTCTTTCAAGAACAAACGAACAAAATTGCCTCACTTAATAAATGAGCTGAATAAGTTCACCATCATCGTCCTCTTATATTCAGTTTATGTTTGCTCAGTAGTTCGTTCTTGGCCAGTTTTTCACGTTAAAATCAACAAACGATGAACATTGATAAGTGAACTATGAACGAAATTGAACGATAGAGCGAACAAAATGAACGACCTAGCTCGCTGATCAAAAATGAGCGAATAAACTTATTCAGTAAATTAAAGAAATTGTATGCAATGGTTCACAGTAATTGTTACCGCGTAGCTTATAATTTAAAGTCTTCAATTCGCAATACATTGTTCATTATACTGCTGTAATCAGAAAGAAGAATAGATGGAAGTCGATGACGCCATTCGTGATGCGCTTGATTCCTACGCAAAAGATCAGATTGCTTTGCACTGTGCGTTACGCTGTCATTACGCTGTCCCCCTCTGTTGCCCCTCTCTTTGTCACACTCGCACTGTTGTTGTCTCACTTGGCTCCAATTCACTCTTCAGTTTGGTTTTGCAGCGACGTCATTTCATTCACTGCCTTTCATTTGATGCAGCGTCATGCTCTTTACTACGAATTCGCTGCCAACAACAACTACAACAAGAACAACAACAACGAGCAGAACTAATGCACTTGCAATCCAGTTAGACAGAACAGTTAGTCAAGCATCCAACACGCGCGCGCCTACGCTTTGTTGTAGGTGGATAGGGGAGGGGAGAGGAAATGGGGAAGAGAAGAGCATGGGTTTTGTGGTTGTGGGTGCGCTGAGTACGGCGTATGGGGAGTTGGCGTTGCCACCCTGCTGGAAAGCAAAGACAAACACGTTGATTTTGCCATTCGCCTTGGAGGTGGAAACAGCAGCAGCAAAAATACAAACACACACACTCAGGCACACACACTCAGTCCCAGTGCAGCAAACCCCTGGCCAAGGCTCAACCCGCTGACCCCAGCATGAGCCAGCAGCAGCAGTAGCAGTAGCAGCAGCAGCTGTCAATGTTATCGCAGTCAGCGTCGCTGTCGCAGTTGGCGTAGCAGTCAGCTTTGGGCACGCTTAACTTTATTTTTAGTTGTGCATTGGAAGCGTCATGGGAAAGTGCTTTTACAGCAGCAACAACAATAACAGCAACACGCGGGGCGAACTTGTAACATTGTTATTGGAAATGTTGTAGGCTACCAACAACAATAATAACAGCAGCAGCAACAACAACAACAGCAAGCAGTGAGGGTAGGCGCCAAAGGAAAGCGAAAACGTAAAGCAAAATTCCATTGAGGTTTTTTATGAAATCGAAACGAAATTAGTTTTCGATGAACTTTAAAGGCGACCAAACACAGCCGCTGCTGCTGCGTTGCGGTTCTTCTTCGTTCTTTTTCGCTCGTCGCACGTGTCGCAAAAATTGCAAACAATGAAAATCGCAAAATAAAATCACAATAAATCATAAAGAATAATAATGGAAGTGAAAATTAAAATTAATTAAACACAAGTGTTGAAAAACATCGCGAGAAAAAGACGCGAGAAAACATAGAAAGAACAATTGTGAGAAATCGAAAGTGAAAGAAACCAAAAACGAGGCGAACGCGTGTGCGTGTAAAGTGTACGTGTGTGTGTGTGTTTGTGTTTGTGGCAATTTTAAGGCTAAGGCTAAAACAACAACCTTGAAGCGAAATTGTGCAAAAGAAATGTAAGCAAAAAACGAAAAAAAAGGGAGAAACAAAACAATTATACTACAGAAGAAAAAAATGTGTGTGAGTGCGGAAACAAATCGCATAAAGTCGCGGCGGTTAAATAACTCGTAATTGCCATTGAATAATAAATAAGTGAATCTGAATCTCAATTTTTGTCCGCTGAAGGACAAACAAAAAATATAATGCCATCAAGTATGCTCACAGAAGGTTAAAATTGTGCGCGAAATATTTGCACGAATTCAACGCAAAATAAAACAAAGAAAAATCTGTTAACTAAAGTGCAAATTGATTTTCAAAGGTAAAAAAACAACTGCTGTGGGCGATGCCAATCGAGCGTTAAGCAAGTTTCGACCACGAAAATAAAAGAATAAATTAAATCGAATTGTAACATAAATCAAATTTTTTGGCTAGCCCAAAAACTGCGCAAATTGTGGCGCCCATTGGTCGCTTTTGCATATGGCCACCCACACATACACATGTATGCACACACACACACACACAAACACGCACACACACACACCAACACCCTCTTAGGCCGTTTTCTTGCGTGGGCGCAAAAAAAAAGCAGCAGTAAAACATTATTCTTATTATTATTCACTCGCTGAGGGTTCATCAAATTTGTAGGACTTGAAATTGGCTGCAAAACGAAAACAGCTGTTACAATACAGTTCTCAAATCTTTCTGACATATTCTTAGGTTTGTTACAAACCTAACTGAAATATTCATTTTAGGTTTGTTAGAATACAGTTCTCAAATCTTTCTGAAATATTCTTCTTAGGTTTCTTAGAATATAGTTCTTAAATCTTTCTGAAATATTCCTCATAATTTTGTTACAATACAGTTTTCAAATCTATCTATAGTATTCCTCAAAAGTTAGTCAATTTTAAGATCTAATCACAAAATTTACATTTCGCACACATAACAAATATTATTAAGAAGTCCCTTAAGCATTTATTCATTTAATTTAAAAGCCATAATTATAATAATTTGCTTACTACAAAATAAATCATTTATTACTTTACTATGCGCCACAGTTTGTAGCACGAATTCTGGCAAGTTAAAAAGTGCGAATCAAATGAAAAATCACAAAAGTGCTTGAAATTTTTTTGTAATCTACTTTAAAATCTCTAACAAAGTGCAATAAACTAAAGCAAACGCCAAAAAGAATTAAGCAAACTTTCAAGTAAATTCATTAACAAAAGCTAAACAACAATAAGGTGAGTGGGATCGCAACCTGTGCTTCACATAATACAACAACTAACTACAGCTAGCAACAACCCAATCAAAAAACAAAACAAAAAAAAAGCAACTGCAACACTTTTTTACACACCAACAATATGCTTAGAACAGCTAAAAAACAATAAGCCAAAACAACAACTAAAAGAATCTCGGCAAAATGCAAAATGCAAATAGATTAGCACACAACACACAATCAAAGAGCCCCCAGTAAAAAAAAAAACGAGGAAAACAAGAACAAATTGAATCGCTTACAAAGTAGCCCAAAAAATTGCAGGCATTTGCCAAAATATCCTAAAACGAACAGTTCCCAAAAACAAAAAAAAAAAAAAACAAAAAAAGAGAAATGAACCAAAACTGCTGCCAAAAAACCGCTTAGACATACACTGTAAAAAAAAATGTAGTGGGGGGAAGTAGAAAATAATTTCGGGCAATTCCGAAAACGTTTTATGCCATTGAAGATGATTTTTAAGGAAATAGATTAAATTAAGAGAAAAGTAATAAATAAGTATGCAGAAATTTGATGAGAATTTGCTATAAATTTAAATGTATTTTTGCCAATAAAGTGAATTGAACCAATTAAGCACTATTTATATTTTGAAGTAAATTTCAACGAAAGAGAAAAATTCAAAAAAGTCATTATTATTGTATCCAATTAAAAAGTTTGTCATCTGATCTATATTTACACATATATATATCCAGCATAAAGTTGGCATTTCGACCGCCAGCTATTTGTAGGAATTTATATCCTGCTACTCTTTTTTTTTTAGTCCGCGCTCTTTTTGATGCACTGAACATCCAATTAGTTTCCGCTTGAATTGCGCATTTAAAAATACATTTTTGTAGCATACTTTTAGGAGGCGCCAATCGACTCGCTGTGGGCGCTAATCATGGACAAATATGTCATCCTATACATTATATTTTATGTCTGTTGCCCCTATACCATATAGTAACTCCCTCTCTACAATGGCATACAAATGAGGAATTGTGTGGGGAGGGGAAGAAAGGGGGAAAAGGGGAACAAATCAAAAGCAGCTTCTGTAACTGCATTCAGCCCCCGCATAGCGCGCATCATTTGCCATCCATCTGCTAACACAAAAAAAAGGACTTTTATATGTGTATGAGTGTGTGTGTGTGTGTTTTGTTGTATCCTTCTATTGTGTGTGATTTTTGGTTTTGTTTTTTGTGTGTTTGTATTTGCAAAAAGGATGCAGCAAGCAAGTTTAATTCATGAATAAAGCGAAATCAATAGACAAATAAGCAAATGGCCAAACAGCCAAATGTCAACCACAAAACGCGAAACATGTCGCATATGGCGACAGCACAGCCTGTAAATAAGTAAATAAATATAGACATACACGCATATATGTGTGTGTGTGGGTGCAAGAAGAAGAAGCAGAAGATGGAGAATTGTGAGGCCTGTGCGGCCTATTTTAAAATGTGAGCAAATGCAGCCGTGGGAACGAGACGAATTTAATTAAAATGTTGACCAACATATTTGCCTCTTCGTCTGTGTGTAGGCGTGTGTATGTGTGTGTTGGTGCATGTGCAACTGTGCGTATGAGTGACATTAATGCGAACATTGAGGCTGGCCAGCCAAAAGGGACGAACAACAAACACTAACGCATTTTCGTGCGTACTTCTCTTTGTTGTTGTTGTTACCGTTGTTGTTGTTGTTTGTTTGTGCTATTTATGCGCCTGCGTCTGCCTCTGCATATGTATGTGTGTGTGCACTGTATGTATGTGTGTGTGTGCGTCGCTTACTGGTTTAAAAATAGAACAAGCTGTTC
The DNA here is from genome assembly GCA_035046325.1 of Drosophila niveifrons. NCBI lineage: Eukaryota > Metazoa > Arthropoda > Insecta > Diptera > Drosophilidae > Drosophila > Drosophila niveifrons. Next base: position 8,166,279 of record JAWNOC010000046.1, on the reverse strand, counting down.
TCGCCTGCTGTGCTTTTGCCAGCCGCAATGCCCAAACACCTCGCCTGCCGCCACGCCACGCCTCCTCCTCCTCCTACTCCTCTCCTCTCCAACGCCGCCTCGCTTTGCTGGCTTGCTGTCAGGCAAACTGGCTAGAATTTATGGACAAAAATATAAAACAGGAAGCAAGTGTGGCACTCTCACACACACTCACACACACAAACACACGCCGAAACAAACACAAACTAAGGAAAAGTTTGTTTGATTTAACCATTTTTTTTTTCCTTTTTCTTCTTCTTCTTTTTGTGTGTTTGTTGTGCGTTGATTGTGCATAGCTCGACACACACACACACACAAGCACACACATAGTTACACAGACCATGCTTACACACAACAAAGGGCAGCAGGCGCTGAAGCGACCAAACGACCGACAGCCCGTGTTTTTGTACACTTTATTGATTTTTGCCTTCTTTTTGCGCCTTTCTTTTCTTCTTTTTCGTCTTGGCTGCTCACTGCTTCCCACCTTCTCTTCTTCCCACTCTCTCTTACTCTCTTGGTCTCTGTTGCCCACACTCTCACTCTATCTTCGCTTTCGCTCTCGCGCGTTCACTCTCTCTCTCTCTCTCTCTTTCTCTCGCTGTCTGCCGCCTTCTCCACCTGCCGCCTGCAATTGTGCGTGCGTTTCAGCATTTCAGCTCACCAGACCAAACACTGTCCTACAAAGATCCGTGCACAATTACAACAAGATTTCAGTTTCGGTAGCCAATTCAATATTTAATTGTCACTAGCGTTAATTGCAATACTTTCAATAATTCAAATTATTCACATTATAGCGAATTGTTCATGTCGTTTAAGTTTTTCAATAAAATTTGATTCCTACAAAATTGAATAACAATTAAATTCTCAATAATCAAAGTACTTTAAAATAGATCAATACTTCACATAGTTTCTATTTATGGTACATCAATTTCCTACATACTTAACTACCACCTAAATAATTTAAAAGTTAATTGTGACATGCGACAATTCCAACGCCTTTCAGAAGGTTTCAAGGGTTGTACTATTTCAGAATATTAAGACTTTCTTTCAATATATTGATTGAAGTGCACAATGGTATTATATAGTTTTATATAGTATTATATAGTATTTAATAATTTTACAACCAAATATAGATATTTTGCACTTCTATTCATTTGAGATTGTTTAATATACAATTGTCTTGGCGAATCTACAATTAAATCATGACAAATGAAGTGAATTTAAAATTATAGCATGCGTCACATGCTGAATCTCTAAGAGTAGCATGCGATAATTGTTATGGAGTTTCAGAAGGCTTCAATTTCTATCGAACTTTTAAGTTCGAAGCTCGAATCGTGCACTTTCCTTCAAGTTAATCTTAACACATTACTATAAAATGGATAACCGATTCTTTTATTCATTCTATTAATGGTGAATGTTCAAAAATAGCATGCGATATTTGCTAACGAGCTTAAGAATTTCATAAGGTTGAACATTTTGACAACTTTGAAATAGATCGAATAGTTCACATCGCTAAAATTAGATTATTCAATATTCACTTTTCACATACGATAATTGCTGTCTTCAATTTGTTAATCTCATTGTTCAATTGTCACATGCGATAATTGTTGAATATTTAATTATCACATGCGATAATTGCTTAGCCATACATTTGAGAAAAATGTCCTCTGCGTTGAAGGACATAATTGTAGCAAGAGTTGATCAACTCAGTTTCCTTTCCCTATATATATGGTATATATAGTAAATCCAGTGGCCAGAAGCAGGGCACGAGAGTAGCGCAGTGAAAATCAGCCTAGTGTACAACGGTGTAATTTACTTTAGTTTTTTGCTTTGTTTTGTTTTCTTCCCTAAGTTCTTTTGTTTACACTAAAACGTTGTTGTTGTTCTTGTTGTCGTTGCTGTTTTTATGTAATTTTTTGTATGTATATATATATGTATATATATATTTTGTTGTTGTTCTGCGTTATTTTCTCGTCGTCGTCGTCGTTACGGGCACAATAAACGTTTTATATCGTGACCAAAGTCAAAAGAAACTGTGCCAGGGGTATGGCCCACAATAGGAGGACATAACTAAACACACATACACTTGTGTCTGTATGTCTGTGTGTCAAGTTTACAAGTTTAAAGAAATGAGCGCAATGCGTTGCCGACGACAACATTTCCATTGCTTGTAGAACAAACCAATTAAATTGTAGTTGAAAAATTGCTAAACAACAATAACTGGCTTGAAAGATGTAGTTAGCGTACTTAAGTATTTAGATAATATAATAACCATAAGCTAATTTTAAGTTCGTGTTAAGTATGCGTATACGTAATGTGCTCACAATTTACCTAACTTCACCTAACTTTATTGTTCACTCGTATGTATATTTATGATATAAAAACAACAACAAAATATTGTATATTTTCTCCACTCTCTCTTTTCTATTTGTTTAACCACCCCCCAAAAAAATCAAAATCAAAAAACCAACTCAATTTGCCCACTCAAAAATGCCCGCCACAAAAATCAAAAAAATATGTTTTTGCAAATTTACCAACCAAAAAAAATATATATGAAATATATTTTACAAAACCTATACAACAACAACTATAGCAGGTAATTTTGGCGGCCAAACAAATCTCTCGCCCGGCGATCTACAAATTCATGCAAATGTAAGCAAAATGTTCAACAAAAAAAAAAAAAAACAAAGAGCAAAAAACCAAAATGAAAATGAAATCAAGCAAAAAGTTTTCTTTACATTTTTACTGCGTGTCTCCTTTTAAATGTTATACTTTATTTATGATTTACAAAAAAATCGAAACAAGTCACTTAAATGGAATGTATTAATTAAAATTAATGTCGTCTCTTATTAAACCTTATTTGAATTTGAACTTTGTTTGTTTTCAAAGCACTTATTGCCAGTGTGTCCACACTCTCTAGACTTTTAATCCTTGTTCCTTGCATTATTTCCATTCGATGTTTGTGCGTGTGTGTGAGTGGGAGTTTACTCCTTTTTAATGTTTCTTCTTCTGTTCTGCTTTTATACCACACACCACGTTTTGAATACCTCACCACACCTCACCCTTTTCCCCTCTCTCTCTCTCTCTCTCTTTCACACACACACACACACACACTTTCGCTCGCTGCGCTGTGTATTATCCTCCTCCTCCTTACGTTTTCAATTATTATCTTCCATGTTTTTCTTCTTATCTAACTTTTATTTCTTACTTGTAAATGTAAATTTTAAATGACAAAATAATAAACCAAAAAAAAAAAATTACAAAGTGAAGAATTTGCATGGATATCGTAACGCTGTTTCCTCCTAACTTCAACACACACACAAACACTACAGTCTCTGCCAACACTCTTCAAACACTAATAACAAACACAAAACAAGCAACAACCAATCACAGCTCCAAATTCAAAGTAGTTGATGTTTAGGTCCCACTCAATCCATTGTTGTAGCCATAAACAAATGCATAATTATCTTGAATCTTTTAGCCAACACAGATAAGTATTTCGATTTCCGTATACTATATCCAAAAAAAACAACTAATTCCCAACTGGCACAATTCCAGATCAAGCAATCAATCAATTGCCTTGTTTGGCATGTGTCATGTAAACCCCGAGCACAACTCCGATTGTAACTCACTTGATGATTAGCTTAGGTCTTAAGCAGTAGCACCATTTGGCCAAGTTTCAGCTCTCTGTATGCTTTGTACTCCAATCTTGGCACTCTATACTGCTCTCTCTCTCTCTCTCAGTCTCTTAGGTCTATTTAATTACGTACTTTTATACTTATTCATAAATAGTTAACATACATTACATACTATGCATTACATCTAATACACACACAAAATGAAACAACACACAAACATTTACAGCTCTCCGGAAGCGTATTTTCAGCAGCTTTTTCGAAGGGAGTAAATTGGAAAAATAATAGAGAAGTGATGATTAATCGAATGTCTATTCTTTAATGAGAACTTTAACTTTGAAAATATTAAAAACATTTTCAAATTATTTTATAAAAGTATAAAAAAAATGGGTTAAGTCTTCCACACTGATTTAAATATCAGTTTATTGGATAACAATTTAAATTTTAAAAATCTAAAATATCTTAAATATATTCTTTAGTTTAAAAAGGTATCTACTGACGGCAAAAGAAAGTTTAAAGCCATTTCAGTTATTCAAAATAAAAAATATTGGAAAAAGTGAATAAAAATCTATGTAAATATTGTATAAACTTTGCATTATCTCAAATGGTTACTTACAATCTTTTCTCCTAAAGTTCTTCAAACTTCTTCGATAGTTGCTGAAAATTCGTTTCCTACCACTAATAAGTCTGATAACCATACGTATTCAATTTACACAAAATCTCTATGATTTTTGATATCGAAAACATAACAACATAATATCAACGATCAGCAGCAAAACAACCCTATGATTAAATATTCGCACCTTGTTACATATTCGCCGAAATATCTTGAATACCCGAAAGGACAACAAACTAATGTCAGGCAAGCAGCGAATGTGTTGTTTTTTTTTTCTTTATTTCCTTCGCATCGAGCAATTGAGAAAGTCCTTTCTTCAGAGTCCCCCGTTTTTTTTTTTTTTTAAATAAGTACTACATAGAGACCCAACTGTTTTTCTACTACTACTCTACCCCCCGAAATTAACCCCTCGCCCCCTTTTGAAAACGAACCCCCCCTAGAGATGAGTAACAAGAAAGAAACAAAAGCATTACTAGTACATCCTCAATCTACAGGCGGGCGTCTTCAGGTGCGCACGGATCCCTGGCGCCAACAGCGCAGCCTCAACGAACGTGATCTGTTGACAGTCGGCGGTTCGTACGGTTCGACGGACTTTCGCCTGTTGGGCCATACGAATCAGCGGCTATACGCCTCGGCGGATCAACGGGATCGTTACGAGCTGCAGCTGCAGCATCGCGAGCGTCTCGAGCAGTATCCATTGACCAGGACCGCTCGCTTGGACGTGCAGCAGAGGAACTCGCTCAATCGCAGCAATCACGAGCGACAATTTACTGGAGGAGGTGTAGTTGGGGGAGCTGGTGTCGGTCCTGGGGCTGTTTCTGGTACTGGTGCTGGAGTCGGTGGTGGCGCCTTCCGTCGTGCACCGCCCTTGGCCGCGGCCAGCGGCTGCGGAGGCAGCAGCAGCAGCAGCACCAGCAGCAGCTACTATCCACAGAGCCAGAGCCAGAGCCAAAGCAAGCCGCAGATTGTAATCGGAGCGGGAACGGGAACGGGAACGGGAACATCAGCGGGAACGGGCATTGCCTATGATCGTGGCGCCATGTCGGCAACAGCTGATGGCGCCAGGGGCAGCCTGAGCCGAGAGCGCGGCCTGCTCGGCGCTGGCGGTGGCGGCGGCAGCAGCTCCCTCAGCTCCACGGAGGCCGCCTACTGGGACGAGCCAACGGGCAGCACATCCTCCTCATCGGCGGCGCAGGATTCGCGTCGCTTCACCGAGCGTAGAATAAAAAAAACGGTGCGCTTCGATGCCCACGACGATGAGTCGCTGTTGCTGCCACCTGGCAGTGGAGGAGGTGGTGGCAACAACAACAACAACAGCAGCAGCAGCAGCTCCTTGCCACCAGTGACAACTATATTGCCATCGACAGCTGTCGATGTGGGCACAGCGACGCTGTTGACCAGCGCCAAGCTGACGCAACAACCCCTCGATGGGGATTGGTCGCGTTGGGATGCCGAGCGACAGGGCAGCCAGGATTCGGCGACCAAAGATTCGGGCATCGATACGAGCAGCACGTTCACCAGCAGCGAGGACTCCAATCGCGGCGATGGCCCCAAGGTACACAACGATGCAATGCTGCAAAGTCCTGCGACAAGGCTATCCACCTCTTATATACATATGTGTGAAAAGAATTCCCCCTTTTCAAAGTGAACAAAAATCCCCCTTACTTCGAAAAGATTGCATTGTGTCTGTGTAGAGTCTGAGTGTGTTCGATGTGGTACCCGAGGATGAACTCTTCTGTCTGTCAGTCTGTCTGTCTGTTTGTCCATCCTCCATCCAAGTGTACCCCACTCTGAATCCAGTCGCTAACAATTCTTTCCAGTCTTTCTCTCTCTCTCTCTTACTCTTTTCTCTCTCTCTCTCTAACTTTCTCTGTTTCTTACCCTCTGTTTGTTGTTCTTGTCAACCGAATATCAAAGTTGAACCCTTTTCATCTACTTTTATTGTACTATATAGCGATCTAGTTTTGTTTTTCAGTTTGCATTCTTTATAGGCCACACACTCCAATAATAATAACTCGATAAGTTCAGCTCTGTGAAAAGAATCCCCCCGCCAACCATTTACAGATCGAAAACTCTTTACAATACTCTCTTAACAATTGCATGTCATATTTAAATATCATAATTGTTGTCTTTAACTATCTATCTCGCATGTACTACGAGTCGTATACGTAATAAGCACTCCAGCTTAGTCCCCAAGCTCTGTTCCCTGTTCCAATGCTAAAAACCTCTATAAAACCCCTTAAAAGAAAACAAACACCTACTAACAACAACTTTGCACGTCTTTTTTAACGCATGTCTTCTAAATGTTGTACAACAATCAAAAAGTTTTTTCCAAACACTCTTTTTTTTTATACATTTTCGATATTCGATGTCGACTTACGGCAAAAATAACTGAAACGTGTGTGTTCTCAATGTAGGTTTAAAACCAAAAACGAAAAAACTCAAGCAAAATGTGAATGATATACTCTATAATCTATAACTATTCTATCAACAGTGTATTTTAGTAGAAACTGTTTTTAGCTCGTAAGAAAACAAAACTGAAAACTGAATGTAAAACTGGAATTGTACAAAATGGTTTTATTTTTGAATTACTTTTGAATTGTTGTTTCCTTAATTGTTTCTTTGGTTCTCTATTCTAATTGTATAAGAGTTTAGTATAAGACTTAATAATATAAGACTGTTGTACGGTGCAAATCTAAAACTATAAACCATTCTACTTCCTGCATACGATCATCGACATTCCGCAACAAAAAAACCACAAATCCACAAAATCTATGCAAAATTGATATCCACGATCCATCCACCCGAACACCCCAAACTCAAAATCTAACCATGATAATCACAACCACCAACATCTTGAACCACTTGTAATGTCACAACAACAACAACAACCACCCAACCACCCAACCAACCACCATGTGTATCCATATATACATATAGAATCCGGTGAATTGGCAAACATCCGCGGATAATACTCGCATGATTGGTCACATGATATTACGTAAATACTATGATGGGGAAGATATATTAGGCTTAAAGGTGAACGGCGGTCAGCCCATTGGCATCCATGGCGGTCCATGCGGCGCCATTGTGGAGAAGGTGAAGCGCGGTTCGGTGGCCGATCTCGAGGGCTGCATTCGACCAGGTAAACAACACATTCCCTCGCCCCCTCCACCACAATCATCATTACTTCATTACTCATCTCTTTACTTTTCTCTCTTTCTGTGTCTCTCTCTTTCTCTGTCTCTCTTTCTGTATTGTTCATCATGCATACACATTCACATCATTCATGCAACAACGTTAAACGATGCTGGGAACAGGCGATGAGATCATCGAGTGGAATGGACGCAGTCTGCACAACAAAACTTCAGATGAGGTCTACGATATTATAGACGAGAGTCGACTGGATGCCCAAGTGGAGCTCGTTGTCTGTCGCTCGCTGCTGTTGCCCACCGGGGCAAGCGGCAGCATCGACAGCGGCGGCAGCAGCAGCAACGTCAGCCCCATCAGCGCCTGCTCCGGTTCCACCAGCAGTGCTGCTGCCCCCCAACGACGCTCCTCGGCGAACACGCCGCACAGCGGCCTCGCCAGCAGCATGGCTGGCAGTGCGGTGGTCAGCAGCGGAGGGCGGTATCTGCAGCGTAAAGGTGAGGGCGGGAGATCTTATCTAATACTCTATATGTGTGTGTTTAATCTGTGTGTTTGTTTGTGTGTGAGAGTCTAAGTACTTGTAAGGAATCATCATCGATCACTCCTTATCGATCTCTGCTCTTGCAACCAGCTAACGGTGTATGTCTAAGCATTGGGCTGAATTACAAGATTTATGTAGTAACACATCTACTTAGTAGGAAGCTATTATGCTGCAGTTAATTACATAAAACAATCTAACAAATTCATTATTAGTACATGCATATTTTCTGGACAAGGCAAATAACATTCAATTTTAAAGTATAAAAACTAAACAACTATTTAATTTTGTAATGTTTCAGAATAAATAATAGAACGAATTAGTTAGGTTTGCAATTTTTACAAAATTTCAATTCCAAAAATAGAAGGTTATTTTAATAATATTGCTATCTATTATAATGAGCTTAATCGATTGAAATATATAATATTAAACTTAAAGGAAATATTCTCAATATTTTCAAAAATATACAAATATTTATTCGAAATGTTTTCAACTTATGTCTGCTCAAGGAATTTAATAAATTTATCAAACTTCAACCAAATTTTAGTTCACTATTTTCAAATTTTTTGGAAAATATTAAAAAATTTGATTGATTTTTTAGAAATGATCAAAATTCTTAATCCAAAAAAGTTTAAAATATCTTAGATTTTTACCGATATTATAAAATTGATGGCAAAATTTATTTATTTATTATTTATTCAAAATTTGAATACATATAAAATGTCTTTAAATATTTTTTTATCAATTATCAATAGGTTGCCAAAAATTATGCATTATTTTAAAACATTTTTTTAATCAATTGAACAAACAAAAAACTAATTTTGAAAAGCGAATTTGAAATTTTGCAAATCTTTAAAATATATTAAAAGTTTTTGGAATTACAATAGATCGACAAAAAAAACGAATTTGGGAATTTGAAAATGTTTCAAAAATATTAAAAGTTTTTCATATTACAATTCATCTTTGAAAAGCGAATTTGAAAATGTGCAAGACTTTCAAATTGCAATTGATCAACAAAGAAAACTAACTTTGAAAAGCGAATTTAAAATTCAGCAAATTACTACTTAAAATTCAGTAACAGACTTGTGCCAGAAAATACAAAACACATATTTCTCAACACCGATTGACACCTGCCGTAGCTTTAATAAACAATTCGTATTCTCTGTTTTGCATTTAGCGCCTGGCGTTGAAGCCTTAGAATTGCATCGTGAGAAGCCGAGTGTGCTGATCACATCGCCTGGCTCGCCGGATCTGCACGTGAGCGGATCGGGCAACGGGCTGCGGCATCGTGGCGCGGGCAGCTCGAGTGTCGCACAGCAGACACAGCGTCTGGGTGCCGGAGGTCACGGTCACGGCAACGGCCACGGTCACGGGCACAGCAGCAGCCACAGTCACAGCAGCCATAGCAGCGGCAGCGGCGGCAGCAACAGCGGCAGCGGGAGCAGCAACAGCAGCGCGACACTACAAGCAGCAGCTGCTGCCGCCGCGGGCGGCCTGCACAGCACAACGACGGCGGGCCATCATCACCATTGCCATCCGGCAGCGCCATCACCGCCATCGCACACGCATCCGCACCCGCATCCGCATCAGCATCAGCATACGCACAGCCACTCGCATGTGCCGCACCATGGCATGGGCATAACAACGCAACCGATACCCATTGAGGGGCGGCTGCAACTGAAGCTCGGCTACGATCAGAATACGCTGCAGTTGATTGTGACGCTCGTTTGCGCCACGGGTCTGTCGCTGCGTCAAAGCGGCGCCGGGCGCAATCCCTATGCCAAAGTAAGTCTCAAATTGAGTACTTATCGAAGTTGCAATACTTATGAATTGGAAATTGCTTTGCAGGTGTTTCTGCTGCCCGATCGCAGTCACAAGTCAAAGCGACGCACGAAAACTGTGGGCACAACCTGCGAACCGCGCTGGGGTCAAACGTTCATCTACTCGGGCCTGCGACGTTGCGATCTCAATGGTCGACTACTTGAGGTGCGTCTCCAATTCCATCTTCCCTAATTCAACTGAATTATTAACATTGCTAATCACTCTACAGGTCACACTGTGGGACTATGTTCGCTATGGCGCCAACGACTTCATCGGCGAGGTGGTCATTGATCTGGCCCATCACATACTCGACGACGAGGCCGAATGGTATCAGCTGCAGCCGCATCAGGACACCTCCCATCTCGTATGTCTTCTTCAGGAACTCGTTTCGTTTACGTTCGTTTCATTTCGTTTCGTTCCACTTTTGTTTCCGACGTGCTTATCGTTTCTGTTTCATTTCGTGCGTTCTTCTTTTGTGTTTCATGCCGTTTCGTTGCATTTTGTTTCTAAGTGTTGGTGTTTGGTAAACGTAAAAACAGAAACGAAAAAAGTCCCAGGTTGAGGTTTTCGGTGTTTGAGCGAAAAACTTAACACAAAACTGAAAAGCAGAAAACTAAAGTAAAATAATGATAAATACTTTTTTTGATTTTATTATTTTTGGTTTTACAGTTTTTTTTGGTTTTTCGGTATTTTAGATGTAATGTTTATCCCCGCAGCCGTCCACAACTTGAACTAAATTATTAACTGAGCATTGCCATATCTTTTGTTTTTGTCGTGCACCCACCAAAAATAACCAACCAACAACCAACCAACCACCTACCACAAAAACCACCATCTCAAAAAAAAAAAAAAAAAAAAAAACAACCAAATCCAAAATCAAAAAAAACAACCACACCACAACAATATCAAAAACAACAACAACAACAACACGTTGCTCGCTTGCGCCGTTCCGTTCTGTTCCATTCCAATAACATTTCGACGCAAAATTTATGACAACAATAACAACAACAACAACAACAACAACGATGAACAGTTACGTGACGAGGGCAGCGATGTGGACGGCCTGATACTGACACCGACAGATCATTTATCACCGCCCAGCACGATGTCGCGTCTAAGCGATTCGGACACAACGTCCGAATGCGACATCGATGGAATGACGCCCGGTGCCAGCATATCATCCATGGGCAGCTCCACCAGTCCGCCGCTGCTTGAGGTAACAACAACAACTACAACAACAACAAGAATAACAACAACAACTACTACAACAACAACAACAACCAACACACACATTGAGTGACACTCAACTACAGCAACAACAAGAACAAAATTAAATCAAAATATATTATTTATGTACATACTTATATAAAATATACTTACTTACGACCCACACACACAAATACACGCACACACATCCAGTCATTGTATGTGTGTGTGTGCGTGTACATGCAACAAGAACTGACAGCAACAAGAGTGAGGACACATAAAGGGTCACACATACACACAGAGAGACACACAGACAAACAATCGCAGCTTGTCACTTTCAGTGGCACTTCAACAATCTCACACATTCACATAATTCGAATACAGACACACACAGACACACACACACACACTCCACACACTCTCAACACCCACATAAAGCAAAACAGTTCCGCCTTTTCTTTCACACTTGCAGAGCCAACTGACAAAATTTTTCCCCCCAACCCAACTTGGCATCATAAATGTGCCAACTGATTCGAATAAAAAATTAAAGTCCACTTTTGGCAGCAACTAAAAATTAAATTAGATAAAATCATAATTTGAATATTTCATACGAAACTGTTGAGGCTACGTTTTGCCAAATGAATACTTAAATTCAATGTAGAGAAAGGTATTTCGAATGCACTTCAAATCAATATGAATGTCAGCTAATTAGAAATGCAATTTCAAGAGAATTCAAAGATCATTTCTCTTAAATGTTTAATTTTCAAATGCTGCACAATGTTATGCTAGAAATATACTTATATTAAATCTAAAACATTTTGTTTGGAATATACTAAAAACAAATCAATTTAAATGCAATGCGAAGATTGTATGAAATTGTCAAGCTCTTTTCAGCAGGAATATAATTTCAATATAAAAGAATCCTCTAGACAACAATTTCAATTTCAATTAATCAAAATGAAAGTAAAGCTATTAATATTCTCCAGTTGCTTTGCCAGTCTTGTGAAAGCTAAGGCCTAACGTATACGTGTTATTGAATCCTTTTTTTATTCTCCGTTTATTTTTCTGTGGCTTATCTTATTGTGCGTATGCATTTTTTAATTCCTTAACTGTGTGTGTCTCACTCGCAATTCGCAAACTCACAATCGAGAACATTTTTAGCCAGTCTTTGCTGGTCTGCCCATCATTTGCACACACATATATCACGCATACGCGCCGTTATCCAGTTAAATGCTCGCACATTCACATTCACATCTGCCACACCAAAAAGGCTTCATTGCTGTTCCTGTCAGTTACTTTGCATGCCGGCGATAACCAAAAAGAATTCGAGAAACCAAATCGTTGCGTTCATTATCGAAGAAATCCCATTCAGTGTACATATATTTTATTGCACATCATTGTATAAAGTAATTATTGTTTCAATGTTTGATTTTGGTTTGATTTTACCTTTACCTTTTTCTCAACTAATTGGTGTCGTTGTTTCGTTGTGCGTGTGTTAAATTTTTCACTCTCTAACTCTGAATCTCTTGAATATTCTAAACTCTCAACTCTTACTCTACGCTCTACTAAAAAAAACTCAAAACTGAAAACTAACTAACTCTGTACTAAACCAAAGAAACAACAAACTAACTATAACTAATCCAACAACAATCAGCGCGTGGCATTCGAAACGGATGTCTATATCGTCTATATATTTCTCTCTATCTGTTTTTCTTAAGCATCATCAGTTTCAGCTATCAATAATAATCTTTGCATTTAAGATCAAAGTAATCATAGTTTAAGTGGCTTAGGTTAAGTTTCAGTGTATACTTTTATAACTTGAGAACACATACTATATTTCTTTTTCAACAAAAAAAAAAGAGAAAAGAAACGAAAATGACAGTCAGTGAACTGTCGCAAATGAATCTAAAGTACCAAAACTTTGCATTAAACCCAAACCCAAATTATTATAAATGCATACCAACTGCACTACTCCACATGCTATATAGTATAACCGATATACACTCCACACTCCACTCAACTTTAATTTAAGACAGCTTTTGCATGCCTTTTGCCTTGGCCAATCCACAAGCTACTAACAACTCATGTGCTTCTATTATCTCTGTAGCTTTAAGTGTGTAGATTTGTTGTCAATTTGTATTATACTTGTTTTGATTTGTCCCCGAAAAGCAGAGAACATTCAAAGATACACACACTCAATTAACCCTTAGTGAACCCAACACCCACAACCACCTACTTTTGTCATATGAATATCTTATAAACAGATACTCTAACACTCACACAAACGCAATGTAAAAGAGTTAACATGCAATCATGTTAAAATACATATATTATTTACTTATTTACTTTCTCTCATTTTGATCATATATGTACATTTCTTTTGTCTACTCCTCTTGCTCTCTTTCTCTTTCCTTCTTTTAATATATATGTACTTAAATAAAACACACACAAAACATGAACTTCCCTACCCGAAACCTTCTCGTTGATCTTGTGCTGATAATATCGCTTCCCAACAAACAAACAAACATATATCGAAACTATCCCTAAACTACCAAACCCCCAATCACAAAATATTCAGCTCGATCTAAACGAGCGTCGCTCCAGACGTGACATGTCACCCCAGGGCCGTAAACGGGTGGCCGGAATGGTGGCCCGAGATTATCGCACTGTATCTGGCATTGGACAAAGTTATCACAATCAGGTTTGCACCTAAGCTAAATTAACGCAACACTCGCCAAAAAAAAATAATATATAATTCAGAACAGAACAGCACAACAAGCAGGTAAACACGAATCAGTTTTCTCCAAACTAGCGATCTAGTAAGATCTTCAGCTCTTCAAGTAATTGTTGTCCGTGTCCATATTACAAAATATCTTAAATAAGAATAGTAAAAATATGTCTTGATTTACATTCAATTAACATTTCTGTGAAATATATCTTCTTAGACTTGTCAGGCTTACCCTTGAATCAATCGCATTCATCTGTTGAAGTTTGTAATTTTTGAAATAACCTGGCAAATTCCTTCATCAGTATCTCTCATTTATACATTTTTCTCTATTAGCTTGAACTCACCTTTAACCCCATTTTAGCTAGGCCCACCTGCCAATATTAAACTGCACTTTCAATTTCAAATTTTTGCTAATCTCTTTAATCCAAACTCAAAACTAATTAACTAAACCAACTACTAACTAATTGAAATGCAAAAGCAACGCTTTCATCGGTTTGCCAAACACGATCTTGTGATCTGTTCCTGAACCTGATATCAGCGTTGTTTCCATGTTGTTACCTTGATTTTGTATTAAAAACAAAAAGCTCTTGCTTATTATGCCTTGACTTGTAATTACAAAAACTTAAACTTGAATTTAAACTTACTATTATCCGTGTTCCAGTAGAAGTTTGCAGTAACCAAAAAAAAACCATAATAACAGTTAACCAACAACTAAAACACACACTTGAATTAATTTGAATGAAACTCAGAACCACTCTCTCACATATACTTGTTTATGCCTCTTAGACCGTAAGCTCTACAGGATTCGGCTCTGGAATGCAGAGCAGAGCATTCTCAACTCGCCTTTATTTTTTATTTGCTACTCCGCCATACTTAAGTTTACATCGTTTTCTGCAGGCCTCTGCCACGGGCTACTATAGGCGAGGTGGCGGTAATGGTGTTGGCGCTGCCATTGGACCCGGTGGCATGAGCCTGAGCCAGCGCAGCCACTCGGCGGCACCAAGCGATAACTACCACAGCGGCGGATCCGGGTCGGGGCACGGTGCGCCTGGCTACGGCTATCGAAGCAGCAGTCCGCGTCGAGGCTCCCTCTCGCCGCCCGACGATCGTTACATTGACTATCCAGTGCTTCCAATTCACGGTTCACCCAACGCCGCTGCCTACGGCGGCAGCTCGGCTGCAGCGGCGGCACAGCAGCAACGTTTCCAATCGCGCTCAGCGACTGCCACGCCTACGGGATCTCCCAAAAAGCGTCAACTGCCACAGGTAAGAAATTCTAAGCTTGTTAACACTTTAGAGAAATGCAAACTATTTGATTACAAGTTTGAATCACAATTACAACGAACGCGCAAAAGAATAGTAAAATAAATGTCCTTACAAAATTTCTAATGAATAAAAAAGGAGTACATAGTTACGGACACTAAAATACTAGAATTTTTTCAGTAAATTGCTGATTATACCCGCAACCCATAAGGAAATGTATGTAACAGGCAGAAAGAGGCATCTCCGACCCCATTAAGAATATCTGTTCTTGATCAGCGTATACAGCCGAGTCGATCTAGCCATATCCGCCTGTCCGGCTGCCTGTCCGTCTGTCCATTTGAACACCTTGATCTCAGAGACTATAAGAGATGGAGCCATAATCTTTTTCGACAGCACTTGCTATGCTTGCTCGCATATTGACTTTGTTTAAAATTTTTGGAAACGCCCACTTCTGCCCCCGCAAATCGATAAAAAGCGAATATGAAGAGTAATTTAGAAGTTAGAGTCTCGAACTTTGGTGCAGATAATAATAGCCTTGATCAATTCTCTATTGAGAAGAAAAAATACTGAAAATACAAAATACTGAAACAACTGGAAGCATGCAGTTTAAATTTCCACAGTCTCTTTCAAGTTCGTTTAAGTCGATCAATCCATGTATGCATTCGTACTGTCTTAGGGAGTTACTATACTTCTTTAAACGCCTTACCCCAACTAAAATTTCCTTCACAGGTACCACAAACATCGCGCAGCGCCATGTTGCGCGATCGACTGGGCCAGGACTTTGACGAGCGCCTCGCTTCGGGCAGTCGCTTTGGACGTCATCGGACACGACAGCCGCACCATCAGGCTACATATCGCAGTACCGGCATGGGCGGTTGGGAACGCCACTATACCGGACTGTCGGACAGCGATCTGCAGTCGATGGACACACGAATGCGGCCGCGCCACTCTCTGTCGCCGGACAAAGATTTCATGGGTGAATTCGGTGACTCGGACATGGAGTCGGTGGTCAGTGTGACGTCCAGCGCCTTCTCAACGCAATCGGAAAGGCCGCGCACATCGCGTGGACTCAGGTGAGTGAGCCGAGAATTGAACTCGGCGCCTCGTGCTGCACCGCGTCCGCTTCAAGTTCAAGTTCAAAGCCAAAAAGCCAAAAGCCATGCCAAGCAAAGCTGCCAAAAAAAACAAAACAAAAAAAATCTGCTGAAATTACGTACATAAACATTCTGGATTGGATGCATTATATTTCTCTCTCGAGTAGTCGCTACAAAATCCAAAATTAACCCGTTAATTAGGCCCTTTACAATTCAGTTCCATTCAGCGAATCAGAAGAGCGCGCCTTTCTCCCACCCTCTTCTCTCTCTTTCTCTATTTGTATCTCGCTGTCGCTCTTTCTCTGTCAAAAAAAAAAAGAAATCAACAACACTCAAAATCAACACACAAAAAAAAATAGAAAACACAACGTATACAAAAAATGCAAAAGGCAATCCGAAAAACATAAAGTTTCTTTTCTGCATTTATTTTTTGCGTTATTCGAATTCAACGAAACAAACAAATAAAACAAATATCGAAACGATTCAAAATCGACGCGCGCTCTCGCTTTTGTGTTCACTGCTTCTCTTGCGTGCTCTTCACCACACACAAACACACACTCTCACACTTGCACACATACATACACTGACTCTCGCCACATGTGAACTCGGAACTCACCACAACAACAACAACCTTAACAACAACAAAAACAAACTCTCGCCGACCTCGGACGCAAACCATCGCTTGCATCTGCTAACGATCGTTCGTTTTTGGACACAAACCTATCCACCACATTGAAACTCACCACTTTGCTAAAAATGCCCCCGCCGCATGTTATCCTCGCATGTGAAACTATTACACACCACACTATCACACTCTACCACAACCACATTCTGAACCACAACCACAACCAAACCCAAAACCAATCAACGAATGGCAACCACCGACCGATACCACAACCAATAATCGTCAGCTTTCCACGCAACTGGCGCAATCTTTTCGGCGGTGTGCCGCACAGCCTGCTGGGCAGCACCGTTGGCGGTGGCCCCGTCACCGGCCTCAAGGTGTATCACCACCACCCCATTGAGCACCATCGTGCCAACACCATCGAGGTGGATGACTGCGATTATCTGTCGAGTGGCGGCACACAGCAATTGCTGCTGCTGGAGCAACTCGAGCAGCTGCAACAGTTGGCCGCCTTGGCTGCCGCCGACTCGCCACCCAACACTGCGGCACTGTGTGCAGCAGCAGCAGCTGCAAGTGGCACCACAGCAAGTGCACTGCCAATGACAGCACAGCGTGTGCTGGTGACGGACACGAATAGCGGCGAACTGGTCGAACAGTTTTTTGTGGAGCCAGCTTTGGTGGCGGAGGAGACGCAGACGCCACTGTCGCTGTCGCTGTCGCTTGATCCGCTGTCGCATGACCCACATTTGCATACGCATAGTGTCTACTATTCGCCATCGTCTCATTTGCCCCATACCACAACAACAGCAGCAACAACAACATTCATACAGCCGCCGCCAGACATGTACCACCACCACCAACAGCAACAACGACGCCACTTAAACGGACGGCCGCTCGCCCCCACCACCGTAACCACTCATGACCACCATAACCACCACCACCACCACAACAACAGCAACAGCAACAACGCCTATGCGATGCCGCTGCCCAGCTTTGAGCAATTCAAGCGCATTACCACGCCCGTCATGAATCTCTTTCGCAGCTCCAATTCAGCGGCCACCGCAACCGCAACCACGCCTGCCCACGATCACGCCCATCTCCACGCCCACGCGCACGCCCACGCCCACACAGTATCCTCCTCGCCCAGCTCGTATGTGGGCTATGTGCGTGATCATCTGGACAAGAGCTGCAGTCACTGCCAGAACGGCAGTCAGCCCGTCGTCCTCTCCACCAACACAGCGCTCGCCACGCCCGGCCTGGCAATTGGCGCCTGTGGGGATCCCTGTTGTCTGGCCGATGCCCATCCACATCCACAGCACCAGCCCATTGCGTATCCCTACAGTGCTGAGCAGCTGCTGCGGCGCCCCTCGCTCTCCATGTACCAGCCGAGCAGCTCGGAACCCTCGCTCCCCACCATGGATCCCTCGATGTGCGGCGAGTGCGTTGATCAGCATTTCCTGGGCGGTCTGACGGGGCCACAGCTCAATTTGGGCGTGGTGCCCACCTATCATGTTCACACACCGACGCCGACCGCGCATCGTCGTGCCAAATCGCAGCTGGCCACGCCCCCATCGCTGCCCACACAATCTGTGTTGCGTCTGTCCCGACAGCTGAGCGAGGACGCCCTCGTCTCGGCGGTGCCCATTGCTGAGGCCACCGCACGGGCGCAACCCACATCGATCCTAAAGAAACCGAAGCTCGAGCGACGTCGCATGTTCCACGAGGGACAATCGCGGTCCCTTGACTACGACGATCTGCACACCAAGAGTTGGGGTAGACGACGCATACGCTACGAGGACGAGGTGATGCCACCCGATATGATGCTAGACATGGCCGGTTATCCCGAGGAGGTGGGCGGACAGTTGCCCAGCTCGCGGCGTTACGGCTCCGAGACGAACATTCGTCAGTCGTATATGGGCGCCAATGTGGATGCCGCGAATCCGTTGAGCCATTCACATTTCCTGGTCACCGACGACAAGATCGTAACGATCACCTACGACTCGGATGTGGGTTGGACGCGACGCGGTGTTGCTCCCTCCCTGTTTCGGGGGCCCCATCGACGGGGACTCGATGCGCGCAATCACATGTCACTCGATTTGCAGCGAACCAGCCAGCAGAAGATGTATGGCCCGGCAGCTCCGTATATGAAGCGACGACGCAATCTGCCGCATCCGCCGAGTGCGCAAAATGCCCACAACTTTTCGCCCATGGAAGTTGGTGTCGGTGTCGGTGGTGGGGTCGGTGTCGGTGTCGGTGTGGCATCGGGGGTTGGTGTTGGGGGCGGGCCACAGAACAGTGTACACAACAACAGCAACCACCTGAACAACAGTAACAGCAACAGCAACAACTACACCAACAACAACAACAACTACAATAACAATCACAACTACAGCAACAGTAACAACAACAATCCACACAACAACAATAGCCAAGCAGCGAGTAGTGTTAGTAATAGTCACAACAACAACAACCAACTACAACAGCAACAACAACTACAACAACAACAACAGTCAGTTAGGCAAAAAGGGAAAGAAGGCATCGCCATCGTCAATGGATTGATGGCAACGGCATCGGAACAACTGACGAAATCTAGTAGTGGGAGCGGTGGTGCAACATCTGCTGCCGCTGCTGGTAATATCGTCGTCGATGGTAATAATGCTAATAATGCTTCTTCTTCCTCTTTTGCAAATCCCCCACAACAACATCATGGTGTCGCATCACCCAATAAACGTGCCCCATCATCAATACAAAACACAACAACAACAACAACAACCACAAACGACGCCAACAACTTGACCCTTGACGCAACATCACAACAACAACAACAACAACCAAATACATGCACAAATCTCATTACAAATACAACAACAACTACAACAAACACATCGTCGAATGCAACGAATGCTGCGGCAACAACAACGACTACAACATCATCAACAACAACAACATCAACAACGGCAACGACTGCTACAACAACTGCCACAAATACAACAACAACAACCAACACGAATGAACCAAACGCAACAACAACAAACGATGCGGACGCGGATGCGGATGCTCCGCTCGATGTTATCGATTGGGATGCTATCGATGCGATGCTCGATGACGATTTCAGCGAGTACGATAAGGATAAAAATGGCACCGGGGAACCAGGCGCCGCCAAATCGGGCGACGCCACCGGCGATGCTGAAGACAAAGCTGGTAAGTTTTTAGATAAATAAATTAATAATTACTTGAACTAAAACAATATTTAAAATTTAAGAAAGTTTTTTTAAGAAAACACAAAAAATATCGTTTCAAATACATCTAGAAAGAAAAACAATTTGCCAATTCATTTTAGAAAAAAAAATCTTTAATTAAATATTGAATTTAATATTAATTTTAACTCTTTGTTGGCCATGCAAATTTGTTTTTTTATTTAAACAAATCATAAGATGCAATGTACTTTATATTTAATCAATTTCACAGATGGCAGCCACTCTGATACGACAACAGATCGGAAAAAAGCCGGAAACGTGGATCAGGAGCGTTCGCCAAAAGGTGGCAGCGGAATGGGCAAAAAATCCAACTCGACGTCGCAGCTATCGGCAACAGGTATGACAGTTTTGTTACCTTTCTTTTGTATGCCGTTCGTTTATAAAAGTTCTCGTTCAGTTGCCTTGTTGACCATCAGATAATCAGATTTATCAGATTAACAAAAACCAAAAATAATAATTTATCAGATAACGAAAAAGCATTGTAAGCTTCATTCTAGTATTTCGATTCATAAGCTAGTTTAGCATCTTTGGTTTTCTCACACTTTACACTCAAAAAACAAAAACAAAAAGTTCAAACTCACTTTCAGACATGTAATGCTTAAAGTTTTTGCGTTTTCCAACACTAAAAACCATAGAATTCATATATGCTAATCTTACTAACAAACTACTACTATGATTTGGTATCGTAAAACACTAAAAAAAACATAACTCAAAAAACAAACCACAAAAAAAAACAAAAACAAAATATACTATTAAAATGGCATACTCAAAAGGTCGTAAAAGACGTATGGGCTTTGGAAAGAAGGGTAAGAACTCGTTCACGGTGCATCGCAGCGAAGAGGTGCTGCCTGGTGATATCACGCGAGAGATGCGCTCGGCCGGAGGTGCGGGCGGCGGTGGCCTCTCCCGTGGCTCGTCCTCGGAGGCGGACCCAATTGAACAGTTTTTCGGCGATGGCGCTGGTGGGGAAAGGTGCGCACAAGTCCAATTTACTCTGTCTCTTACTCGCTCTCTATCTCTATCTCACTGTCTTTCTATATCTATCTCTATCTCACACTCTGTGAGACACTCTACTACTACTACTCTTACTACTACTACAACAACTATGTCTACTTAGCTAATATTTCTCAATTTTACGCTATGCTATACTATGTATAATGATTTCAGTTTTATGATTTCACTTTATCATTTTTGTCGTTTTTCCATTTTCGGTTTTTCTGTTGCCTTTTGCTGGAAAAACAAAGCAATTGCTAAATAATGATATTTAATTATTGCAATGATGATGATAATTACGATGATGATAAACATTAGTTAGACAACAAGAATCACACCCGAAAACAAATATTAAAAAAAAAACAGGACTTTTAGTTTTAAGAGCTTTTCAATTTGCAAAACACATGCGCGCGCTCTCTCTCTCTCTCACTCTCTCTCTCTCTATCGTGCGCTCTTGCTCTCTATTACTTCTTTCTCTCACTCTCTCTCTATATCTATCTTATACTCTGTTTTATTCTGACGGGCTTTTACGCAAAAGCTTATGTCAAAAAGCTCGCTCTGCCGCTTCCGCTGAAGGCAATGTCCTCTCTTGATTTACTCGATTTATTCGTTTTGTTAACCCACGAGCGCTATAAACCAACCTTTAAACCAAAATCAAAACAACCACCCACCCAAAATCAACCAACAACCAACCAACCAACCAATCAACCAAATAACCAATATACAATCCAAAGTCGATACGTATTTTTAGGCTTATATACCAAGGAATTTTGCCCCACAAGGGCGTCATGCACACCGCGAAAGCTTTGCCTGGCCCGCAGTTGCCAGCATCCAATTTTATTGTTTTTAAAACAAACTATAAAAAATAAAATGAAGAGCTTTATCCAGTTCAGCAAATGCCCGACATCGCAAAGCTTTCGCCACGTGTGTGTGACTGGCCGCACACTGTTGACGCTCACTGTTGTTACGCGGGAGCATCTCAAAACTCAATCCGTATTGCATTTTACTTTTGTAGCAAATATTTGTTTATAATAACTACTACTAACTAACCCCAAAAACATAAACAAAAAGAACGCCACTTGTTTCTTAAATAATAATATTTAATATTGTTAATGCCATTTGTAAACGTAAATACTCTTATATATTAATTTCAATCAAATCCAAAACCCAAAATTTAACATACATATTTACACAACATTTTTATCTAGAACTTTGTTCGATTTGCATGCATTGAGTTAATACTTACTTATAACAACTGCCAGACATACTATTACTACTACTACTACTACTTAGCTACCAATCTATTACAGCCTTATAATCAAGCTAAGCTAAAAAAAATCAAACAAACAAATCATGAAATACATTATTTGCAGTTTTGCGGTAAGAGTTTTTCACCACGACCTGTACTTTTCGACGTATTTTGCAACACACATGTGCCTTGCATTTTGCAACACTAGTCAAGCCAAGCCAAGCGAAGCAATCGATATCGATACAAGTATCGATACCGATACCAAAACATTGTTAACTTATCCCATGTGAATTTGCATGCCAGGAATTTATACAAAAAAAAAAAAAAACTCAATCTCCGCCCACAAAATAAACAATTGAACTAATGTTTATCATCTGTTTTCTACAAGTTTTCTGTTTTTTGCGATACAATTTGATATTATCATATGTATATATACAGGGAGCTCTGTCAAAGAAAGCCAAAAATTCAACACTAAACAACCAACAAACAATTCAGTAACAATTAACAACTCATACACAACTACAACAAGTTCACAACAATCATCTCTAAAAAAATTGGCATCAAAAAGCAATTAAAAATTAACTGATAATGACGACAACAACAGGAAAAAAAAACAACAGCAAAATTATATACGATAAGTACACACAAAGTGCAAATCGGTGGAACATATATAACCAATAGAATTGTTCAATCGTCAATTGTAGATCTGTTTTCTCATGCAGTCGTTAAAATTCAATGAACTTTAACTTAAATGAAAAAGTACAATTGGAATTGACTTGAGAAAACTAATCTCATATTATACATACATATAACGAAATATAACAATTATAAATAATGAACTAAATGTTACGAATTTGTGTAATTATTTTTAACATTATGATTATGATTTTCCACATTTGACCTTACTATAAATACTTACGTATTCTATAAGCTAATAATCACATTAATTGATTGATTTTCAATTCTTCGCTATGATTTCTTTCTATACTCTTGAGTTCATTTCACTATCTGTGCCTATAATTTCTATGTAGTCAGGGTTTATTCCCAGAGCCCCAGCGTCAAGCATAAGAAAAGGAGAAGGTTCAGCCCAAAGCCAGCGTCGCATACTCTACTCCACTTCACTTAAAAAATACCCGAAATCGAATACCAAAAAAAAAAAAAAAGAAGCTAATAATCAACCACACATTTGTTGCTGCTGTTTGTACATTTTTGAGTTTTGAATATCTCTCTCTCTATCTCACACATTGTGTATATTATTCGTATTGTACTATATGTATATCATATTCTCGACAGACCAATATCAGGCACAGTATTCAGGCAGCTCGAGCGCGAGTACTTCCTCCACTAGTCACCATCATATCACACTACCACCACCACATCCATATTATCAACGGCAGTCGCGCGGCTCCGCTGGCAGCATCCAGCGATCTGTGGAGGTGCCGCCGGTGCCAGCGGTTACCCGTTACAGCGCGGGCAGCATACATTCAATCTCTAGCTCCGAGGGTTCATCGTAAGTTTCTGGCAAAATACAAAACAAAATACCAAAAAAAATATACCAAAAAACCAAACAAAACAAACAACTAAGAAAATACCACATAAAATACTATATAACATGCGAACTCTCTTTGCCTCTGATTCTCTCTCTCTCTCTCTCTCTCTCTCGCTCTCTGTCTGTCTCACACTCTCTAAACTCTCTCCAAGTTCCATTTTCAATGCCTTGTAAATGGCTACATGTATCGCTCTCTATCTCTCAATTTATATATATTTTTCTTTACTCTAAATGCATAATGTGCTCCTGACTTTAACACATCTGTCTCTCTATCTCTCTCTTTCTGTCTCTCTCTCTCTCTTTCTCTGTGTGTCTCTCTCTTTCAACATGTTTATTATACTCTTTGTGTCCTTCTTGCCGGCATCTCTCTTTCTTCTTGTTTATCTACGTAACTGTGTGCGCCTTGATATCGTTGAGCCAGTCTGCATTTTTGTATATCCTTAATAATGTACTTATTATTCCAACGTAACATTTGCGTTCCATTCTACAATTTCCACTTAATACTATTCTCAGTGTCTCTTTCTGTATTATCAAAATTGTACCAAAAAATACGTATTTAAACTTATCATTATTATTTGATTTGTAACATTATTTCGTATTCGTATGATTTCCATAAATATGTATATAACACGTGTTTCCAGCTATATTTGATGTGTGTAAACAAAAACAAAAGAAAAAAAAACAAAATTAAAATCAAAAGCAGAACATTTGATAAATTCTTGACCTTTAGGCACCTAGACTTCAAACTACGGCACCTTTGATGTACCACTTATCCGAAACTATTCGACTCTATGGCGAACTATAAACCCATATTATATCTCGTTCATTTATCGGCAAATGACTTTATAAACTGTTCCGATTTCTATTGGCTTTCAATTTGATTCCAAACTGCAGAAACTCAATAAAAAAAAAAGAAACCACATACAAACACTTGCATGCTATCGAATTCTCCTGTGCACCACTCTGTCAGTACATATTCAACTACCACCCACCAGCCACACACTTGCCATACCCATCCACGAAACCAGTCGCAAAAACCAAACCACAAAAACAAGCCACCACAACTACTTACAACAATTTAACTGTCTTTCTACAACTCCCTGTGTATAAAGAGCCTGGTTCCACAAACTGAATTCGATTCAATTTCGATTTCGATTCACTTTGGAATCGGGCTGTAAGAAATTCTTTCTTTCTCAAAATCTACAACTAATTTTTTTTTTTTGGTTTTATGACAATTTCAATACAAAACTCTGTAAATAATAAGATCTATGCTGAAACTATACTAAAGTCGCTTAACATTCTATCAACAAAAAAAAAAAAAAACATCGAAATCGAATCAAACTTTAGGTTTTCGCCTTCACTGCGTAATGATGGAGCCCTTAATGAGTTTGTGGATGGTCTAGGACCCGGACAATTGGTGGGTCGCCAAGTGCTGGGCGCTCCCTCGTTGGGTGACATTCAGCTATCGCTGTGCCATCAAAAGGGCTTTCTCGAGGTGGAGGTTATACGTGCCAGGGGTCTTACGGTTGGTTCACTAAATAAATATGCAAAAATTACACAAATATAGTAAAGATTATGGTAAGAAGAAATACTGAACAGCTTTCGTATTTTATGACAGCAAAAACCCTCATCGAAGATGTTGCCTGCGCCTTATGTGAAAGTGTATCTGGTATCGGGCAAACGTTGCATTGACAAGATGAAAACATCGACAGCACGTCGCACACTGGATCCGCTTTATCAACAGCAATTGGTATTCAAACAACCTTACAACGGTTGTGTCCTACAGGTGTGTAAAAGACTAACAATATATTCGAGAAAAGAAATATAATGATCGTATGTTTTTTCCAGGTGACCGTTTGGGGCGATTATGGCCGCATTGAAAAGAAAGTGTTTATGGGCGTGGCACAAATAATGCTTGATGATCTGAATCTATCGAATATCGTTATCGGCTGGTACAAACTCTTTGGCACCACCTCACTGGTCAGTTGTCCCACTAATATAGGTTTAGGCTCTAGGCGCTCATCAATAGCCTCACTCGACTCACTCAAACTCTAACTCTCTCTCAACTAAAAACTTAACCAAATCAAAAACTTTCTCAAACTCAAATATGAAACGTACAAAAATCTACTAAACCACTCAATGAGATCGACTTGCAAATTGATAAAAAACATAAAAACAAAAAACAAAAGAAAACAAAATATTATAAAAAACACTAACATTAACAACACTTGCACATTTATACTACGTATATACTTATACTTACATACATTTATGTAGCAAACATTTTGTTTGGTATTCAGTAAAATTTATTATATTTACAATAATGCCAAAAATTGCATACTATAAAAAGAATACAACAAATATTTTTAAAAATAGTTAACTTTTTGTAGCATAGTCAGTCACCAAAAAAAACATCTGTACAAACACAACAATTAATCCCACAAACAAGCAAAAAAACCAAAACAAAGAAAAAAATAATTCCAAACAAAAATAAAAGTTTATTATCAATGAAAAACAAAAAAAAAAAAAATAGATTACATATACATTTACTGCATTTGTTTTTGAGACCAAAACAATTCAAATTTAAAGGCACACTCGCGCATACACACACACATAGACACACACACCTGTAAATGAATCGCTTGGTATAATCACAAATACATACTTAAACATATAACACATACTTTGATCTGAGGCAGCAACTACCAAAATTTCCATTATGTAAAGTTTATATAAAAAACATTTAAATTAAAATTACAATCGATACAATTACCGAAAATATACCGCTGAAAACAAAAAACATAAAATTATGAAAAAAAAACCTATCGCAAGTCACCTTAAATCACCGTTACCGTTACGTTTTTGGCATAGCATACAACTTCAACGTAGTTTTTTATAGACTCGTACAATACTCATATAGGTATGTTTCTCTATCCCCAACTACCCGAACCAATTACCAATAAAACTCCATATAATTCTCTCTAGTATGTTTTCTGCATGTGTAGTTTCGTAATATCGTAATTTCGTAACTTTTATCATTTATCATCCTCGTTCACTTTTTCGTAATACTAGTCAGCCATTTAATTCCCCTTGCTTTATCGAATCTCCCAAAAAAAAAAAATATTAACAACAAAACAACATGAAATGCATTGAAAATGGCAAATCTTGGCTAGCTGAAAATATAGCTGAATATTTCATCAATATATGTAACATATAATCGCAAATCGTCTAGGTTAGAGTCAAGTACTATTTAGATCACCGAATTTTGATATCTGTGTATCTATTCTACGACAATGATTAGGGTCGTCCGATTGTTTGGGCCGGTGAATCAATTATGGAGGAGCAGGGTGAATAACACTTCCCAACAACAGTGATAACACTTTAAAAACAACACCAAACAAGCACAAAGCAAAAAAAAAAACAAAAAAACAATAATTCCAAACATGCCCCCAAAAAGCAAAAACGAACTGAATTGTAAGTGCACAAATCTATAATTTATTTAATATACCAACTATATCGATAACAATATATATATATATTTTATTCGATTACAATTCCTTATTAGCAGCTTTCTGTATAACTCGCTAGTTAAATGCCATTTTAATAACCACTCGAAAATACAAATAACAATTCCATACACTAAAACAAAGCTACTAACAACTAATTTGCCCGTTAACAACATTACATACTCAATCATCATTTTTATCGATAAAAATGTCGCTAATCGTTATCGATCGCACTATTGCAGTAACCCTTGCAAAGAGCTGCCAGCCAGGCAGCCAAATAGCAAAGGACCAAGGTCAGCCTGCAGGAACTATGCAAATGGGAGTTACCGGAACAATGGATTATGGATATGTGCCCGATTTCCAGTCGACATGTTGCTGGCCTAATCTATGTCCAATATATGTGTATATATATATATATCTATATCTATATATATATATATATGTATGCATATTGTTTTTTTTGTATTCTACGACCGGAAGATTTCCATAACGTATAAGAATCTAGTTAATTTTGTAAGTCATGAGAACAAATGCATTTAAAACCAAACCGAGAACACAAGCAGAGGCAGTAAAAAAGTATAAAGTAAAAACAACTTAACTATGAAATTCAAAATAAATGATCCAAGATATAAATGTACACATGCATATACATATATTGTATATATATGTGTATATGTAGACGTCTAATTTAATTGATAATATTATATTTGAGAAATGAAACTTGTAAATTGATGCATATTTGAAAGAGTTTTTATTACACACCTAAGATCACTATTATTTTCGTAATACGATTATTATTAATTATTATTATTATTATTAACTATTATTGATAAAACCAACACAAAAACAAAAACTACAACCAATATATAAGATTAAAAAAAAAGTGCTAATATCGAGAAGATCGAGAAGATAGAACCTAATGCTAAGTCAAGTGAAAAGTTACAGAAAAAATATGAAGAAGTGTAAGAGGCAAAGTTGTTTAATATAGCTTAATTTAAATCAATAAATTAAAGATACAGATTTTCAAAATGTTTACGAGTATATATATATATATTATATACAATATATGTATACACATACATATACATATATATACATACATATATATATATATATATATATATATACATATTTAATGTTTAAGCAAGCAAAGAACCACTAACACTTAAATAAGCCTAACTTACGATAAACTTAAACTTAAAGTTAATCATAAAGTAACTAAAACAAAAAAAAAAAAAAAAAAAAACATTGAGATATATGATATATGATGAGATATGTACTATTAATCCTCAAAATATTTATCAAGCGTGACCGATTGAGCTAATTTAATTTGGTAAAACACAGACAACAAAAACATGCATTCAATTGATAAATACAAATTTATCTTAGGCTGTACATAGACCCACTTAAACACACCCATACACACACACACACACACTTCTACTCACACATACCCATAGAGAGTTCAAATTTGTTAAACTTAGCCATTATTATAGAATATATATTTTTGTTTCGCTTTTTCGCTCTGTCCAACTGCAAAAACTTGGCAGAGATCCCACAGTGTGCAAGTTTTTGAGAAAAGTGCTGAAAATACTATAGATTAGCAATCGGCAATCGATATATTTCAATAGAACACGATTTCTATATGCATTTTCGATACTGAGAGATTTATTTGAAAGCATTCTCAATTCTAGTAACCAAGCATTAGATGCGCATCACGCTCTCGCTTCTAAGTCACAGACTCACGGACCCCTATAAATATTTATTCAACTGCATACTCGTATATATATCTTCTGCCTACATCAGATAACTCGATAACCGCATCAAGTACCTTCAAATTAATAGTGTGAGCTGTAAAAATGTTACCTGCTTGCTAATGAAATTCATATAAAAATGAAACACATGCCACATCTTAGGCTTATAGACAATTTATTTGCAGAGTTTAAAGACAAGAACAAAACAAAAAGAGAACAATTACTTATTCCGATATAGAAACGTATATTACAAACATTGTTTTAGCGTGTTTGATCGCGTTTTCTTGGGCAACATTTTGCAATGCATTCCAGTCTCTCAGAGAGAAGAGACTACACGAAATGGTTCATTTTGAGTAAACATATCATATGCCTGCGAGAGATCTATATACTTAGTTGGGAGCAGTAGGTTTTAACTACTGTTATTCATGTTGTTCCTATTCAGATCTTACATACAAAACATATAAAAGCGATATACATTAGATTCCTTCACATCAGATGATATTAATTTCAACCTGTCCGTCCATTCATCAGCTTTTGCATTACATTCAGAAACAAATACGGATATGGATAACCATCCACGTTTCTAGAAACAGAACGATATCAACACAATATATACGTAACGAATGCCAAATAATAATCCATTAAATGTAACTTGAAAATACATTCAAAATGTTGCCGCAAGAGATGCTCGAAGTACATCACCTAGAACCAGATTAAAACGCGCTTCAAGAACTTCAATACTATCAGCGAGGTTTCCAGCAAATAAATATACCACACTTTAAACGATATTTAGAGACAGATACAGATCCAAGTACAGATACATTAATGCATACAAAAACATACATAATAATTATAATAACCAGACTTTGACACTCTGCTCTTTACATTTCTCATACAACCAAAACTTTTCTAAGATAAAACTCTATTTTTTTATTTAAAGTGCTCTCCTAAAAAAAAAACATTTAAATGCTTTTATTAATCAGCAACAATAAAAAATACAAATACGATAATACACATTAAATTATAATATTGGCGTGCGTCGATATTTCAATGCTCTTTCCATAAAGTAGCTAAAGAAAAACTTTGTAAATGAAAACTGTTTTTTATTGGTAACAATATTGCGTTGTCCGCTTTAATCAATAACTACTTCAACTATTTATTTTTCAATGTATTAATAGCATTAAAATAATTTAATAGAGTCATTAATTTAAAATGTGTTTAAATATTGCTGGAAAGAGTATTTCTGCAGAAACCTGCATTTCATTGTGGTGCATCTATATAATTAGAATTCCAGTCACAACAAAAAATTTACACATTATACACACATCTAGAAATGTTATTGAAACACATGATATATTATGACAAGTTATTTAAAAGAGACAAAGAATAAAACCGAAAAAATGCTATTTACTAAGTTCAAACTGATAAAAAAAGAAAAACAATTTAAATATACAGCAACAAGAACAAAGAGATATATCATTTATTGCAAAATGTTGAAAAGTAAAAAAAAATAAAAAAAAAAAAACAAAAAGCAAACGGCTGCGTGAAATACGCTTCGAATATATTGTATTTTAATATCTCGACAAAAATCGAAGGTCGAGAAACGACAATAAACTGTGAAAATGAATATGTAAAAAACAAAACAAAAAGATAAAAATCCAAAAGAGAAATTATGTAATTATATTATTAAAAATAAAATTTGCAGAGAAGGCATTAAAAAAAAATTGCAAAACGCAGACCTTGAAATTGTGTAAACTACAAATTTAATGAAAACCAACATTTAAATAACAAAACAAAAGAGAAATATTCATTAAAATTGTTTTCTAATAAAACAACACAAGTGTTCTTTCATTCAAAATAATGTTCAATGGCTTTTAGCAATTCAAAATTTCAGTTTGTTGCAATCTTAAAAGTTTTCTAGTCAGCCTCGGAACTTTATAAACCCGAATTTGTTGCTGCCTAAAAGTATGCTACAATTTTTTTTGTGGTCCGCGGCTCAAGAGGAAAAGGAAAAATTTGCAAATTGCAGAATAACTCGAGAACTACAAGGACGATTCGAATGTCCTTTGGCAGGATGATAGTCCTTACAAATATAACTCGCTTGACACAGGACTCGCAACGATCAGACAGGATACAGTCAAGATATATGCTATTTTTGGAATATAAAAAAGTCCTTGTAATTTCGTTGTTTACAGGACATTCATCCTTGTTGGTATGCCAGTCACTTTCTAATTATTGGAGATATATTTTTGCCAAAGGACATGGCATTTGTCCTTCAATTGGCCGAGATACGGCGGATTTTCCAATTTTTTGGCAAATTTTTTATACTTACCCTTCAAAAAATTAAGTCCAATTAATTCAATTTTTGTAGCATACTTTAAGGGTGCACATATGAAAGTTTTTCGAAAACAATCTATATCTCGGCCATATCCTGCTGCATTTTGAAAGGACTTGTTTTGCCAGAATCGCAAGGACCAACTGTATCGATTGGCATCAAAAAAGTATGGGGTCATCTAAGAATCCAACACTTCAAATTTTTTGGTCCGAGGCTCAAGAGGAAAAGACAAAATTAGCCAATTGCAGGATAACTCGAGAACTACAAGGACGATTCGAATGTACTTTGGCAGGATGATAGTCCTTACTAATACAATTCGCTTGACACAGGACTCGCAACGATCAGACAGGATACAGCCAAGATATACTCTTTTTTCTGTACATAAAAAAGTCCTTGTAACTTTGTTGTCTACAGGACATTCATCCTTTTTGGTACACCAATAACTTTGTATTGATTAGAGATATATTTGTGCCAAAGGACATCCCAATCGTCCTTCAAATGGTCGAGATACGGCGGATTTTTAGATTTTTGGCCAATTTTCTATACTTACCCCTTAAGAAAATTTGCAGCCTTTTAATTTGATTTTTATAGCATACTTTGAGGATGCGTCAAAGAAGCTTCTTCAAAAACAGAAGACACGTATTACTGGGATTGCAAGGAGCAACTCTATCCTTCGGCCAACAAAGAACTTTCAGAAATTTTGGGGTTTCACATAAAGCGGTGGTATTTCTTTATTTACCATTGATAAACCTTTAATCATATATGGTATGTATAAATAATTCAAACATTTAAGATTTGACATTTGCTTATTAATGTGTTGGTTGTAATAAATATACTCGTATTTGCAAATGCATATTCATATATACTTATTTGATGCATGTGTCGTGTCACATTGGGATCATTGGCGGCATTCTTCTTTCAATCATTTACAATATACTCGCTTGGTTAGTTAGACTTACAATAGATATGACCGTGATTAGACAAATACATAAATACATACATATTTTGTCATATCTGAATTGGGCATACTTAGTATTCATGTTAGATATATTCATATGTATATCGTTAATCTTAAATTGAATCGAAATTATGTTACAAAAGTGTGACTTAAATATCTGTCTAATGCTCTCGGTGAAGCTTTAGTGCGTTTCTTAAAGGAACCAATGTTAAATGTTTTTTATATTAATTTAAATAAGTTTATGGCCTAACTTCATCTAGAATCATATAATGCATAAGGTTTGTGAAATCGTATATAATCGTATAGTGAAAATTGAAAGGGCGATTGTGCTGTTGTGTTTGGGTCTGCTTCTTGGTATTACAATACTAATCAGTCTTTATAACAAAAATCAAAACGATGCTTTAAAATTCACAATAAATGTGTTGACTGTGTGAGTGCCATACATAGGAATTATATTTAAGTATTCAATTTTTGTTTTGTCTTTAAATATTTTGTAAAGTTAAATGGCATGTTTTGTTTTGTTTTCTAAAAGCGAGTTTAAAGTCTTGATTAGAATCTTGATTTCTTTTCTTTGGGGAAGATATGTATGGGGGGTGCTTTGTAGAGTCCGTGAGTTCTGCGTAAGAATATGTATTCCAGATGATATATATATATATTTATGTATATTAACTAATTCCGTACAATAGTTTGTCATTTATGATACATTTGATATTTTCATATTGTCGCTTTGTTACATTACATTTTACATTAATCTTAGACGTTTGAGAGACCAGATCATAAAAATACATATGCTGAAGCTTAGTTAATTTAATCGTAACTCTACGACGACTAGCTGAAGCGTTGCTAATGCTTTCTATATATTTCGAATACATATCGAATACCGTATGTCTATCGGGGATAGTAGTTCAATTCAAATTCACTTTACAATGCTATAAAAAACCATATAATTGCTGCTTAAATTCGTATGCATCTGTTTTTTGTTTTTCGTTTTTGGAATTACAATTTAACGGGGGCGAAAGAATTATCTGTGATTACTTGATAATAAGTAAGTATTTAAAGTTTTGCATGCTCTTGGCTTAGAATTAGATTTAGATTTAGTTGTAGTTTGTAGATATTACGCATAGTTTAAGTATATATATATAGTATATATTATCGTATAGATGTTATGATAAACACGCACACGTTAAATACGATAACCAATATCGCTTATTATCTTACACATTGTGTATAAATATAGAGTTGTATTTAGTATGCATAGATCTATAGATCGTACAGTTTCTTTCTCGCCTTAATATCTTAAAGTTATGCGTGGGGCTTGTGCTATATACTATAGAACATTAGATCGGCAAATCATATTGTAACTTGGGCTGGGGAGTTTAGTTTTATGGAATCAGTTTTGATCGTACAACTCTGATTCCAAATGAATTGTGCTGTGAATATGGAAGATTTAAGATTTGAGGCATTCTATACACTTAGGATTAAAGAGATACAGATACAGATATATGTATATAGATAATACCTATGCTGACTTTTATGCAATACTACGATACTATATGTTTTCTGACTAATCGTTTCGTATATGACTAAATGACATTTGATGATGCTGATCATATTAGAGTCGACGTTTAATGCAACTGCGCCGTCACATAGAGCGCACAGTCCTGATCCGAGGCCATCGAATAGTTGGCCGAATCACGATCCTCGGGTATGGTTGGATGCGTCTCGTGTGGCAGCTTACTGAAGGCATGATGTGCGGCCCCATAGCCCAGGTGTCCGTATGGCGACTCGGCCGCTTTACTCACATGCGGCAGGCGGCGCAAAAAGTGCGGATTCGAATAGCGTACACCATTGGACAAGGTAGTGTGTGGTCCTGCTCCTGCTGTTGGTGGAACTGATCCGAGGGCAACGGCGGCATTGGCATAATGCATGCTAGATGGCGACTTGAAGCTGGACACCTGCGATGGCCCCATCGAGCTGCTCATGGCCGAAGTGGAGGCATAGCCACCGTTATTGTTGCTGTTACTGCTGGCAAGCTGCTGGCTGTGGCAACCCACCGGCAGTGGCATGGTGCTGCAATGGGCCGTATAGTCGAACTTCTGTTCCGGTGCACTGCGTTGCATCGGCAGCGTAGCGCTATTGATGACAGTGGCGCTGACGGCGGCGGCAGAGGAGGGGTCAGCATTGAAGCTGGACATGCGCATGTTGGTGCAACGTCCATAAGGCTCCTCCTGTATCGGCGGCTGTGGGGGACGTGGCGGCGCCTTGCAGCTCACCCTTGGCCGTATGACAACCTCCAGTTCACGCTCCTCGCCCGAATGGACGCCGCTCGATGATTCGGATGGGGCACGCTCCGGTGGCGAGGTGGTATTGGTGCTCTCCGAGATCGAATTGGTATCGCTGCGTGGCGTGAGCGCCTCATTTGGCACGCCAGAGTCGGCACGACGCAGACAGCGGGGTGTGGAGCTGGAGGCGATCTGATGGATAATAGGATAACAGAACAGCGTGAGCAAGAGAGAAAGTGGAAGGACGCAAAGGAGGAGGCTCAGAAAATGAGAGAGACATAGACAGAGAGCGAGAGAGTGAGAGAGTGTGATGATATGAGGGGGAAAAAAGTCGTTTAATGTCAGCTTCAGTTCGCCGCCTGCAAGTGAAAATGAAATTAAATCAGGCGAGTGTCCGATTATTCCTGTCCTGCACACGCACACGCACACACACGCCCACAGACAGACATTCTGACTATCCATCAGAGAGGCACGTGTAAGTATGTGTGTGTGTGTGTCCTTGTGGCCCTGGCATTGGTGCTGGCACTGATTTATGCTGTCTCATAACAGCAAACATAAATCTCTCGGCTGGCCGCACTGCAGCCGCGGGCGTGACACGAGTCCCAGCACGCCCCTCGTTCCACACATCTCCAAATTGTGCTGAACGCAACGCATCAATCTAGCCCACATATGCATGTTGCATGCTGCCCAAGTCGAACTGTTTGCTACACTAACTTTTTGGTTTAGAAAAAGCTAAAATTCATTTGAATTTATTCCCTCTGTATAACGTATACGTAATGCTAGTCGTAAATCGAAATTTGTCACAGATAACAGTGTTGCAGGCAGCCCAAGTCGAACTGTTTGCTACACTAACTTTTTGGTTAAACAAAGCTAAAATTCTTTTCAATTTATTCTCTCTATATTACGTATACGTAATGTGAGAAAGAACTTGAAATTTGTTACAGATAATTGTGTTGCACATTGCCCAATTCAAACTGTTTGCTGCACACATTTTTTGGCCTAACAAAGCTCTAGTTCAATTGAATTTTTTCCCACTTACGTATACGTAATGTAAGTAGTAACTTGAAACACGTTAAAATTATTCCCTCTGTATTACGTATACGTAATGTGAGTAGTAACTTGAAGTTTGTCAACTTGAACTGTTTACTACACTAATTTTTTGTTTTAACAAAGCTCCAGTTAAATTGGATTTATTCCCTATTCATTACGTATACGTTATGTGAGACGTAACTTGAAACTTGTTACAGCTGATTATCAACTTGCATTAAAAACTTTGATCAAGTATAAGCAACTAATTGGCGGCTTTTAATTTGAAACCTCAGAAAATTGCCAGCTAAATTCCTGCAGCATAATTTATTTTGCCCTTTTCTAACTGCATCTATGCATATCCGCATCATGAGCTGTAAGTTTGTTCAGTGTTCATGTGTCTGGGTGAATTTAATGAACAAATATTCACATTTCCGAGCGCTGCCTAGAGGCACAACAACCTCAGTCAGCAGTGAGGCGAGGTGGAGGTGGCATGCTACACATGTTTACACTGCATGACTCCCAAACGCAATTGCAAAATGTTGCTGCTGCCTGACGTCTGCCTCATCTGCCCCGCCTACCGAGTTCTTTTAGCTACTTACATGCGCCTCGTTGGTGTGCACGGCGACCGTGACCGGAGCCAATGGGCTGACTAGATGATGCTGCTGATGTTGCTGTTGTTGAAGCGGATGCGGATGTGGATATGGATGCTGTTGCAGTGGATGCTGCAATGCCTGTTGATGGAGCGGTGGCAGTTGCTGTTGCTGCTGATGCTGCTGCTGCTGCAGTTGCGGCGACTTGTGATGTTCGGGTGAAATTTGCATGATCTCGGGCATGGCTTGGGGAGCGCGTCCGTAGCTGGCATGTGGTTGCGGCAAGTTGGGTGGCTGTGGCATCGGGGCACCCTTCATGGGCAGCGGAGGTGGCGGCGGCGGAGGCGTTGCCTGCTGCTGCGGTGGTTCCAGATCGCGTGTGGAGGCATACGTGATGCTATCATCGCGCACACAGGCCAACAATTTACCCTCCTCGGAGATATTATCATCACTGATGCCGCCCAAGCCACTCAGATTAGCATAATCGTGTCCATGACCAAGAGCGTGATGATGTTGCTGCTGTTGCTGTTGCTGTTGCTGCTGACTTGTTGGTGGTGGTGGCAATTCATCATATTCGCTTAGATGTAGTAGGCCGTTAATGCTGCCACCGCCACCGCCACCGCCGACACCGCCGCCTCCGCCGCTGGTGACACCGCCAACCGTTATTGTGGTCTTCATGCTGCCCATGGTGATGCCCACAACGGCGCCGGCGGTTGCCGCCCTTAATGTCGCGTACTCGCCGTCGTCAATTTCCCCCGTAGAACTGGCAAAACATAGCGAGGTTCCACGGCCCGTATGGCTATAGGGAATAGAGGGAGTAAATCAAGTAAGTCAAATCAAAAGGTCAGTTCAAGGATTCGCGGAATGTTACCCACAATATTACGACTGGACCTTGTGTTGCTCCGTTGGTTAGTTAGTTAGTTTAATTTACTTTTTACTTTTGTTTGTTGGTTAGTTCACTAGTTTAACAATTGACTAACAGCAACAGCAACGACAACAACACAAAACAACAAACACAAATTGTGCATTTAGTTAATGAGTTTTCAGTTCAAGTTTAGAAAAAGTTTCAAGTTTTTTTTTTCATTTTTTTTGACACATTCAATTAGTTAGAGTTAGTGGTAAACTAATTCTAATTCACGTCTAGTAAATTGAAAACAATAATTAAACTAAATGAGAAGTTATACAAAACAAAAAAATAAACGAAAAGAGAAATGAATGTACAAAATTCTATTAAAACTCTGTTTTAAATAGTTTCAATAAAACAGGCGACAAGCGGAACAAAAATAGTTTCCTTTCTTCTTTTTTTTCTTTCTCTTTCACTCTATTGTTTCTTTTTTTTAATGGTTAATTCGTTCTAACGGTTATTAGGTTGCAAATTGGAAGTTTTGTTATTAAAAAAGAACAAATTAAAATAAAAAAAAAGAACAATAAAAAAACTGATGACAAACCGATGAAAAACCAGTGCATTAGTGAGTGGGGCGAATGGCGATGGTTGGGTGTTGGTAAACGCTGTGTAAAGGTTAATGAGCGCAGTGTTGGGTAGTAATTAATGAAACTGTACGGACCGGAAACTCAAAACAAAACGAAAACGTGCAATGAACACAACACAACATGAAAACTGATTGCAGATAACGCTAGATAAATTTTGGAAAAGTGTGGAAGAGTATTATTTTTTCGTTCACTGTGAGTAGATGAATTGTTTAATTATCGAGCCGTTCGCTTTTCATTAGTTCAAAACGTGTAGACGATTTGTTTGGAGATATAAATTCAAAATGTATACAGCAACGTATACGTAATATTTTGCATGCAATTGACAATTTAATTAAAGTAGTAAATTTAAGTAGTAATTTTCTATGTTGGATTATTTTTTACAAGTAAAAATGAAATTTAAATATTTAAAACACATTATTTTAATGAATCTTTGAGAAGTTACTCTAATTAACGCTTCATCTACCTTTTGTGAATCTCAAAAATGTGCTGGGGTGAATGTTTAATTTGGGGTTGGTGCATAAGAAACGAAATGAAACTAAACTAAGTGGTGTGATAATGCAGGTTGCAGGTAATTTGTTTGAAAGTAGTTAAACGGACAACGGTCGCTGCCTTGATTGCCATTCGATTTGATTTCGTGGCATTTAACTTTGATTGGTTTTTTCTTTTTTTGATTGTAGTTGTTTGTTTTGTAACTAAAAACGATTTTTTACCGCTTGCCATCAGTTTGTTCTTGGTCACCAATTAGTAGGACATCATCAGACGTACTCGTAACTTCATTGAAGGTGACCTTCAGCTTTGGCGAGCTGGGCGTCAACTTTGGCCAATAGATATCCTCCTGTGCCACAAGGCCCATGCCACCCAATTCCGTGCTGGTCGCCGTGCTCATCATATCCGGTTTAGAGTTGTCAGTGCCATTAACTGTGGTGCTTGTCGAGTTGGCACCGCTACTCGAATTACTGCCCGTCCGTTGGCCGCTCGACATCAGCAGCGGCTGGGCACTGCCCTTGTTCAATAGCCCGCCATATGTGTGATCCAGTGGCGGCAGCTTGAAGTGCCAGCGCCGTTTGATGCTCAGACACAGCCAGACGACAATCCATAGCAACAGATGCGTAACGCCCACGAGAGCTGTAGTTGAACAGCAAACAAATGGAATGCGGAGAACGGAAAGAACGAGAGAAAGAGATGATTAAACGATTCGTGGCAGGCAACATAAGATACGTTAATTGAGTCAAAGCCAAGTTGGCGAGTTGCGATTGAACCTGGTCTGGTCATTTGATACGCAGCCTTTTGTGCCGTCGATTAATGACAAAAAGTCTACGACGAAACACTGCCGCTAATTGGCTTATGAACCAACGACGACAGTCCGAGTTCAAGGTGTTATAACATGGCTTATGGCTGACTCATCCGCTTGCGGCGTAATTCTAAACCTGTCCAACTGACTGTCAAATCCTGTTGCTTCCTTTGGCTTTGAGCAGCTCTTCTCTGCTCTTCAGTTGAGTGACTAGATTAAGCCAGTTAAGTCTTTGTTTCCGAGTGCGTCATTAGCTGAACTCGTTCAAGCTGACAATTAATTAGTTTAGCTAGCGTATAATAATGGATGGCAAGCAGAGCTTGAAAAATGTCGTATAGTTTCTATTCTATCTCGCATTTAATTTTATAATCCTTTTAGACTAGTTTAGCTGAATTAAGTTTGCTTTAAGGAATGACCTTTTAAGCCCCGCTATATTTTGCGCATTATGGTATATTTAAAAAAGTATATACCGCAAAAAATACAAATAATATACCACAGGCTATATTTGGTATATCGATTTACTACTAATCATCCTAAGTTTGTTATGTTGATATAGTACAAATCAATCAAAGTACTAAAAACATACCGAAAGCTATCTTTAGTATATTTATATACTACTAATCGGACTTTATTTGGTATGTTGATAAAATAATAATCAATATCCCAAATAATTTTGGTATAATTTTAGTATTTATGAGGTATATAAATTTGGTATATTTAAAAAATATTAATGCACTGTTTTTCTTTAATTCAAAATTTGTGGCGGGACGAGCATACTCGACTGTTTCATGTCCTTTTTATACCCGCTATATGTTGCACTTTGGTATACTTAGAAAGTAATACTATATAAATTTGGTACATTTTTTTCGTGCACACTCAACTCTAGCTTCTTCACTTGATTGCATTGCTACTTTGAACATTTGTTTCAGTTTTTTTAACTCACTCCTAAAATTAACTTATATTTTTTAACACCAACTCACCTGCCAGAAAAGTGGGGCAATGCAGATTGTTCTTGTAGGTGGCGCTGAGATCGTTTAGCAGCGGCGCCTTGACCACAGCCAGAGCCAGCACAAAGCACAAGGATGCGCAATGAGCAAAGTAGATCCAAGATTGACTCGCCTTCAGCGTGATGATGGAACGATCTCGCATCCGCGTGGCCAGCCTGCCATGTCCGTACAGATACATGACCATCGAGGATGCCAACACCAAAGCGGTGGCCAGCAAGTAGAGTGCCAATGTGACGGTGGCATTCAGTATGAGTCCCGGCTGATGAACGGGCATAATCTCGGCGTAAATTTGCAGTTTGTAGAGATTCGAGACGCCCACGTAGCCGAGCACAATGTCCAAAGCGGCCACAATCATCTGCAGACTAAAGACACAGGCAAAGGACTTTGAGGTATTCCAAAATACGGCCGGATAGCGCACAGACCAAACGAGCAGCGCACACAAGAGGTTCACAAACTCAGCGCTCGGTGGCTGGGCAAAGATGCTCACATCGATGGGCTTATCGATGCCAAAGAAGAGTTGCAACATGCCCGCAAAACCATCGAGACGCACAAATTCCGGATTATTGTTGCTGTTGCTGCTGCCGCTGCCTGAAGAGCTGGTTGCTGGCGTTACAGCGGGCAAAGCCTGGAAATCCGTATCATCCAGATCAATATCGAGATCTTCGTTCTCCTGCTGCTGCTGCTCGTTGCTCGACTTGGCGATAAATTCACTGGAGCTGAGCAAATACTCGGGTTCGATTTCCACACCAGATTTGGCAGCTGCACGTTTGTTGATGCGACGCTTCTGTGTCTTCGGTTTGATGGCAATAATCTTGGAGTTGCTCGAAACGGGTGTCGAGGGTATAATGACATCGGGCAGCATTTCGGTGCGAACTCGATGGATGCTGCTGTCGCGAGTCGTTGTCTCCTCCTGCTGTTGGTTGTTGTAAGACTCTAGCAACGCTTGCTCATGTGAGGCAACGTGATGGCGATGCGTTTGTTCCTGCTGCTGCTGTTGTTGCTGCTGTCGCTGTTTGTGGTGATGCTTGCTGTGGTGCTTGCGATTGTTCTTGTGATGATGGTGCTGTGGCTGCTGCTTGTTGCCAATTGGCATTGTGGTTGTACTGGGACTTGCAGTTGTTGTTGTTGTTGTCGACGTTGTTGTTGTTGTTGATGTTGTTGATGTCGAACTAGTTGTTGCTTTTGCGGTTGTTGTGCTACTGCTACTGCTTGTGGCTATTGTAGTTGTCTTGCTCGCTGTTTTGCCCAATGTGCCCAGCTTTTGCCAATTTTCAGCACCCAATTTGGATGTTGTTGTCGCCCTCGGCAGCACAAACTCATTGCTCGCTTCAAAGTCTGGCATTATAATAGTGCCCTCATCTCTGCCAATGGCAACAACACCATCATCAACATCATCATCATTGTTGTTGTTGTTGTTGTTATCATCATCATTGTTGGCCTCATCAATGTCATCAATGGTCGCCTCCTCCAGCTCCTGACGCTCACGCTCATCCAGCTCCTCGTTCTCCTCATCAATATCTCGATTAATTAAATCGGGCACTTCAAAGTATCTTGTCTTGCCCATGGCACCCGCATTTGTTCCCCCAGCTGCTGCTGCTGCCGCTTTCGATGTCGATGTTGTTGTTTTAGTTGTTGTTACCGTCGTCTTGGCCGCCTTTCTGCCATTAGTGCCATCCTTATCACGTGTCAGCTGGAACAAATTATTATTGATGCCGTTGCCGTTGCCTCGAATTGCTGTGAACATCGTATCGTTGTAGGTGTAGTCCTCCTCATCGTGCTCCAAACTGTTTGCGGTTACGTTTGGCGGATGCTGCTGTTGTTGTTGTGTTGGGTGCTGCTTTTGATAGGGCGACGTTGGCCCCACCACAGACATGGCCATCAAATTGCGTCTATTGATAACAACAAAGTCCAATTCTGTGGCCCAAACTTGCTCTGCAATAGACAAGTAAACAGCTCGAGTGAGTGAGTGAAAGATAGATGCGAGAGATTGATAGCGATAGCAAAGAGACTAAAGAGAGTGAGAGAGAAGAGGAGGAGGGATAGCTGTGCGTATAATTAGACGCAGCTCTACATCCTTAGACAGAGCATGCCTGATTTGTCGGGGAAACAAACTAAATTGCTTTGAACTGCTCAATAATATTGATGCGCACGATGAGGGATTACATGTAAAGCGACTCTACTCTATTCCGGGCGAATCACTCAAGCACAACACACACTCGCACACACACAAAGGCAGATGCACACATTGTCTTAAATAAATATGAACGCAGGTAATGAGTATTCCAATACACACACACACACACACACATACAGAAGCATACGCTTACGCACGGAAACAACTCGACAAACGCTTGCAGCTAACGTTAATTAAATGGGGCGTTAACGCCAGTTGCCTCTACTTATTGCTCTTGAATACTCAATGAAGCAGATAAGTTGAACTAAAATTAACATTTGAACATCAATTGTCGGATATTGGCCAATAACTTGACAATAATTCACAATTGAAATCGAAACTATTGAGAGGCACAAAGCAAATGAAACTTGAACTGCGAATAATATAATAATTATACTACAAATACTTGCATTTGAAATCAATTGAGCTTAAAACACAGAACTGAATACTATGTCATTTGCCTGGCTCTCCAGGATATGTGTGCTTTATTTTTATCTGTAAGCTTTCTTCTTATTATTTCCCTGTGTATTAAACTCCATTTAATCCACTATGGCCCAGCCAACCAGTTACAAAAAACTATATTTGAAATTTAAACGAAATCCGCAAATTTGACG
Organism: Drosophila niveifrons; assembly: GCA_035046325.1. Classification (NCBI taxonomy): domain Eukaryota; kingdom Metazoa; phylum Arthropoda; class Insecta; order Diptera; family Drosophilidae; genus Drosophila; species Drosophila niveifrons. Next base: position 8,123,507 of record JAWNOC010000046.1, on the reverse strand, counting down.
ACATCAGGAAACAATGGACATTAAAGTTGCGTATCATCAATTTCAATAGATAACAATAATTCACGATTGAAATTGAAACTAGTAAGAGCAAATGAATATAATAATTAAACAACAAATATTCGTAAACATTTCAAGACCATATAATAGCTTCTTGACTCCAAATGCAGAGCTTAATAGTAACTGATTGGCTAAGCTTTACAGGATATGTTTGCTACGTTATCTGTAAGCTTTCTGCTTATTATTCCCCCATAGATATTCAACTCCACCCAGTCGCTTCGCAGAGCTTTACGATGTCCATTTTGTTAGCCACAAAAAGTGTTGCCTACTTTTCGGCTGCTGCTGATGTTGAACAGAGATGAATGCTAAGCACTTGCCTAATACCACGTACAAAAGCCCCGTTGGGCTAATTAAGCGCACATTTACAGCATATGCTGCTGTGGATTTTATGTTTCATTAAACGATTCTCGCCAACTACCTTAACTAGCGCTCTCTCAATGGGCGGCCTAACCTTTGGCTTTCGCTGGCCAACTTAATGGGCGTTAACCTAGAGATATAGCATATATATTTTGTTTGTTTCCTTTTCGTTCTTGTAAGCCTATGAAATTTGTTCAAGTGTATGTTTGGCAAAAGCCAAATGAATATTAATTTAAGCTGACCGGATGGCAATGTAAATGAACGTAGATTAATGAAACGTGTTGCCAGCGATAAAAACAAATGATTGCATATTCATTTCGGTTATTCAAATTGTTGTTGATTAATATCCGAGAGTGCGGCGAGCAATCTTTAATTAAGTTTCCTCTGGCAGTGTAGATGATATCCTTATTGAAAACAGCAATCAAAGATTGGCACTTTTATTTAACAAAAGAGATGCATCAATATATCATTTGCGTGTCAATGATTAATGAATTTCGTATTTACTAATATTTTTATTCTTTCTGGCAAGTGACAAGTCACTTTCTTAAGTGACTTCAATATGAAAGTCTATTAACTATTAATCTTTTATGGCTGGTCATTAATAATTTAAAAGAGCTTCAGTTGATATTGTTTATATTTACATAATCTATTGTAAACTATTGATATCGAATGGCTTAAGAATGCGTTCAGATCTTCTTTTAGCATTTATTTCAGTTTCTTTCCAACATAATACATCTTAAAGCTACTAAACTGGCATTTCCATGTAATAAAAGGTGCATTAAGACTTCAGTCTATTGATGCGAGCAATTTATGGTCAATGGTTAATAAATTTCTTAGAGTGAATTCAATATAAAAGCCAAGCATTCATCTTTTTGAAGTGCTCGTTAATGTTCTGAAAGAACTTCAGTTTAAATTGTTTACATTTCTATAATCTACAGCAAACTATTGATATAAAACTGTATCGATTAATTAAAAGCTGCCAAAAACTGGCTTGTGCGGTTGTTTGTTTAGGCTGATAAATGCCGCAGCTGAGCTGAATTATAATGCTTAGCTAATTAGTTTATTTTATGGATTTGGGGGCCACTTTCGCTGCTGCTGCTCTGCTGGCCCAGTTAATAACTTGAGTAGCGTACGACACGAACATTTTGCCAAGTTAACACTTTCATAAAATTATTTATTAGGCGAGCGCGTCGTTTAAAGAGCGCACAAAGAACTTGCCAAGCCAAAAATGCCCAGCGGGTGAGCTGCGCAAAGAAACTCGGAAACTCGGAAATAAAAGATGAAAATTGTCGAACAAATATTAAAGACAATGCTCGGAACTGATGTGCTGTTGGATGGACTCCACTTTGGGGGTGGTGATGTAGTGGGGGAGGGGTGAGTGCGGAGGGATTGCTTGGGGATTACAACAATGGCTGCCATAATAATATGTCGTTGTTGGCAAACGGCAAGTGGCTCGTAAAACCGACAACACCGAAAATCTGCAGATTAACCCAGCGGCAAAGTCGTCCTCGCACTGCCCCACCATCGTTTCCCATCGTGCCCATCGTTGTCCTGCACATCCTTGTCTCGATTATGGCAATGACAATAACACCGAACGCCAAGGAGCAGCGAGCAGTATAGAGCGAAGGATGAAGGCAAAGTAATGAAAATGCGCAAATCCTAAGGCAAAGCAAACGCCCATTCAACCCAACTTGTCTGCTTGTCTCTCTCCCGCTCTCATCTCTCCCGCTGTGACTGTAATAGTTGCCCTGCCACTGCGCTGATAAGCCCGCCAAGGATGCTTGTCCTTGCTTGACTCCCCTCTTCAGCCTCTCTCGCTCTCTCTCTCTCTATTGAGCTGGGCTGAAACTCGCGCGCTCGTTAAGTCTTTAGCATGAATAATGATAAGTTTCTTGCCATGCTCCATGTTGCTGGCCACAACATCTTGGTCCACTTCCGGCTACCTTACGCTCAGCCCACGCTGTTTTGCTCGGTAATTTGAGTGCGCCTGTTTAGCAGCCTTTTATGCGCTCAATATGGCGCATAAGAGCTGCGCGCCTCTCCATCCTATCGCAATTTTCATTTGTTTTCGTAACGTCTGCATTAATTATTTATGAGTCCAACACGGCGTATAAGTGATTTTAACCATAAAATTGTCGCCTGCGCTGATTTTTACTCATCTTTTAATTAAATACGCGATGCAGCACAAGGGAATAACTCTTGTGTTATTTTTTGTTTTTTTTTCGTTATTATATTCCCTACATTTTATGACGCCTGCCAGAAGGGTGTAATAAAGTTGTCGACATGGATTGCACATGTAATAATTACGAATTTAGTTCTATGATTTATGGTTCGCAACTGCTTAATTATAAAACTTGTTTGTTTTTTTGAAAAAGTTACAACACTCAACTTTTAGTTGGCATTTTAAATAGGGCCAAAAAGTCATATATTTATTTCCGAAATAAATTATTTTATTTGATTAATTATTAACGTAGTTTCGTGTTTCATGTGTCGAGTGCAACGCTGCGTATGCGTAACTTTCTAGCTTGCCTCAAGCCATTAGACTGCCGTCATAATTTAATTAAATAATGAAATGTAATGCCTTCTTCTTCTTCTTGCGCAGTTATAACTTGTTCTCAACCCTAAACCGAAACTCAAACCCAGTTCAACTTCTCATTTTTATGCGACTTTTGTGGCAACTTTTGCAAAGTATTTTCTTTTTTTTACGATTTAACGCTGCGCTGCCTAATTGCCTGGGCATTTGGTTATCCAATTTTATGCTAATGCAAAAGTTGAAAATGAATTATAATAAAAAAAAAGTGAAACATCGCAACGCGCTCCCCTCTATTCAAAAATATATATGTATGTGAATACGACGCTTGGGATACCAAAACAAGTCAATCAGAGGATAAAGTTTTTATAATTGCGCAGACGGAAATTATAATGGGCAACTGGCGAGCACACAAAAGGCTCAAGCTTGGGCTTAGAGGTAACTTTAAGAATGTCAAGACGCAAGTTGACAAATTGCAAACGGCGAAACGAAGTGCCAGAGGAATGAGATGAAATGCTAGCGATATCAGTCGAGCATTAAAATGGCCAAAGCAGTCGCGACAAGGCATTGCACTTAACTTGACCAGAGCTTTTCCCTCTTTCTCTATGCCACCGCCAGACGCAGGCGAGTGTGCAGCTAAGACTTTGGCTTTCAGAGACTTTGCAGCGTTGCACATTTTATTTGTGCCAATGATTTTCTAATTTCAGCATCAACAGCAGCTGCAGCAGCAGCAGCAGCAGCGACAACGGCAACTGTGGGGGCAACAAGTTGCGCGAAAACAATTTCCCAGCATGGATTTAAAGCCAAGGACCGCAAGCAAACTCTGTCAGCGACAGCGACAAACACACAAAAGAGAGCAAAAGTGTGTGGCAGGGTGTGCAGCCAACTTTATGACTAAGGGGGGCGGCAGGCACACGGAGGGGGGATAAGCAAAACAAAAGAAATCGAAATTAATTGAAATATCAAACGGGTGAGCTGGTCCCTGCTCTCTCTCTCTCTCTCTCTATGCTACGGGTCACTCTGGATTTTAAAACTGAACTGAACTGAACTGAAATCAACTCGACTGAGAGCTCAGTTCGTCATGGTTTTTATGAGGCCAATGTGAACGCCTGCCACATTTTTAATTTACTCCCGCAACTCGATGCCGCTTCGCTGATGGCTTTGTCCTGCCGCTCTATATTTTTTTTTCCATCTCCCTCATCGCTTGTTTCGTTTCGTTTTTTTTCTCCCCACGTTGTATTTTTTTTTCAATCTTGCTGCCATTTGCCGTTGCCCGGTTCAATAAACCCGCCATACGGTCAGTCAGCCACAAAGTCTGTCAGCAATGTGGACGTAGATTGCAACTGGGATTGGCACAGAACTCACAACAGACAAACGGACAGACAGACAGACGGATGCCAACTGCAACTCGAACAGCAGCTCACTTTAAATGTAGTTAATTTTGATTCGCTCTTGCCGCTGTGTCCTGCCAATCCTCTTATTTCCCCCGTGGTGCAGTGTGCTCAGTTTACACACTGACTGCAGTTCATTTCACAAGAAGATTTCCGTGTGACAGCAAACATTTGGCAGCTAACGTTCGTTAAGTAGCAATGAAACACCTTTATCCCCGTTTTAGGCATTTTATAAATTGTTCAAATGCTTACAGCGATATTCCGGCTGACAAACAAAACAATTGAAGTGTTAAATTGAGCTAATATATAAAAGAATAACATTGAAATTGCACCTCATCAAACTTAGCTAATGTATAAATGAAAAACTTAAAGTTGCACCTCATAAAAATCATTAAACCTAAGCAAATTTATCGACCATCACAACCTTTATTTAATACCATTCTCCACTTGCTAAGTCCGCCTGCATTTTTAAAACATGCTCTCTCAAAATGCTTTCAAATCCATCTTAATCCATTGTTGTGTGCGCCATTTCAGTATCGAGACTGTATTGAGAGCATGTCTTATACATTTTCAGTAGCTTTGCATCTAAATCTCTTTAACAACAGACTGAGCACATTCTCTGTATAGTTCCGCTTTCTCCCTCTGTCTATCTCTCTCTGTTTGGAAATACCAAATGTGATAAAGAATTGTTGTAGCATTTTTCAGGCTTTCATCTCGGTAGCTTGCAGCAAACAAACGTAACTTTTTGCCTTGCTTTGCAGCACCACGTTCTCCCTCACTGTTTTTTGTTTTTTAATTCTTTGTTTTAATCATTTACTGTGGCATTAGTTTACTGTGCTACGAGTAGCATCAACGCCACTCAGTGGCCCGCTCAGTACACATGTATACATAGCCACATGCACACACAGAAAAAGACAGAGAGAGTGAGAGAGAAAGGCCTCTGTGTCCTGCCAACTCCTGCCTGCCTGCCTGCTGCTGTTCATTGAGCCAACATTTGCACAGTTTTGGCTCGGTTCGTTGGTTCGTTGCCTGGTTGCTCGCCCCCGCACCGCGCGCTGTTAATAACATGGCTTATTGCTGCCCATAATGGGCGTGCCGTCCCCTGTACTCTGTCCTCTGTCAACTCATGTACTTTTCTTTGTGTGTCCCGGTGTATGTTTACTCCTGTGGTTGTTAGCCAGCCTGTGTATGTGTGTGTGTGCGGCCATATTGGGCATGTTTGGGTTTGTTTTTGTTTGCCTGTGGCAGCAACAGAAGCATCACGAGCATCACCAGCAACGGCAGCGAGTCATGCATATGTTTTGCCAACAGATTTCCCAAGCGATTGCAATTGCTTTGAAGATACTACTGGCTGTAGCAGCAGAGTAGCAGTCAAGCAATGTACTTCGTAACATATTCCCTTAAGTTCACTTGGCTAAGCGATGCCACGATATTAGGCGCTGCCACACACACACACACACACTCACTAAACTTCTTGGCCAAACAGTTTTATGCGGCAACGAGAGACATGTAAATGACGCTTACATCACATCACACATTTGTCGGGATGACGACGATTGTCTGGCGGCCAATTACATACGTGACTGCCGAATGGAATTTCATTTTGCATAGCCGCAATATAATTTAATTAAAATGTGCACAATGCCAGGCAAAATGCCAAATTGATTGCTTACACACACGCGCACAATTGAATTATAAACAGTTCGTCAATGCCGGCGGCACTTAAATCGCATTCATCATCCAGTGACAATGTGACCAAAGTGTACCACGTGGCGTATGCGCAACAATAGTGAACGCAGTTGGCGGAACTGGCGAAATTGAAATGCAATTGAGCAATAAACCGAAAGAAAACAACATCAACAAAAGAGCAGACGCAGACCCAAAATGGAGCGGGCACATAAAAAATGAAATGGCGTTGCAGCAACTTCCGGTGCCTCGTTCGAATATTTTTCATTGCATACTTTTCAGCGGCATCGTTTGCTGCAATTGTCGCTGACAGTCTCTCGGCAACTTTACAACTCAAACACACAAACTCAGTGAAGCACACACTCTTTTGCTACAACACACACACACACACACGCACACCACTTAATTACACTCACCTTTCGGCAACAGGCCATTCTCAATGATGCGCGCCTCGAGCAATAGTCGCGGCAGAAGCAAACACAACGCGATGAGGATGTGCACAAAAGCCGCTGTCGGTCCGCCGTGTGTCCACAGAGCGCGCAATGTGCCGCCGCGTGCCTCCTCCTCGAGGCCATCGTGCGGTGCCAGAGTGCAGCGTCGCTCCTTTGCGCCAGTTGCCAATTTGATGCCATCGTTTGCCAAGTTGCCAACCTGTCGAGCAATAGAGAACGAGCGAGATTACAAATAAGTTCCAATGCACACACATGAAGTAGAAGTACAAGCTACGAGTTCACTGCAACAATATTTATTGTCTGCAGAGTGCTATGTAAAGGTCAATAGCACTCGCTGATCTGCCATTATTGTTGCTTGGCCAATACATAAAGTGCTTTCTTTGCTGCAAATGTTTTGCTATGGTTAAGACGTTTAAAATTAAAAGAAAAGATATATATTTATTTTAAATGCATCTTTTCTTTCAGTTATTTCGTATAAGTTATTATGGAAATTATGAATTTTGCATTATGATAATTTCATTTAATTCCGCTGATATTTCAGCACAGTAAAAAAATAGAAAATTAAGTTTTATAGTTGCACATTTTCTTTCAGTTATTTTGCTTCGTTAATTGGCATCACGTCTTAAGGAAATTATGCATTTATGTGCAATTTTTCTGGCGTTAGATTTTATCTAATTAATTGCAAAGCAAAACAACACACTCTCTTTCTCTACAATAATTTCTCATCGCTTGCCTTATTAATAAACTGGCATAAGTTTAATGATGAAATCATCTTCATTTATCTACATTTGCATTGAAAAAAGGAAAATTCAATAAAAATATGCAGTTTGAGTGATGTGGTTAATTCTAAGCCGCTTTTTGCATAATTAATACACACTAATAGTGTGTGCATTTCTTTCACTTTCAACTCGCATTTCAATTGCAGCACAATTGCATTTATTATGACCAGACATAAATCAATTGAAAGCCTTTTAGGGCGCAGCAACCGACAAAGGGACAGTCACAAAAATGCCAAAATGAAATCCCTGTGCATGCCACATAACCATGAACGACGCTTTTGCCCCCTTCGACTTTTTATCCCGTAAAAGCTTATATGCAATTAATAAAATAAAATACTTATAACAACAATTTACGGAGAGCAGAGGAACTGCACACAAAAAAAAAATAGAACGTGAGAATGGAAAATAAAATATGAATTCAACGGCAACATTTACGACAAAGCGCAAAATGTATTGCGGGTGATTTGGGATTTTTTTGCATTTTTCATTTGTGTGTGTTTGTGTGTGATGGCAGTGAGAATATCGCGTATACGACGCGTTGGCGCATAAAAAATGCACGTGACAAATGGTAAAATGAAATATTTATATTTATACAGTGTGTGTAGATCCATGTACTACACTACATTCTACTACGTGAGTGTGTGTTCTCTGTGTGTGTGTGTGTGTGTTCTGCTGGTAAAGTGAACATAAAAATCACGTGCAGCATATAAATAAATGTGCGCTGTTGGGCTTTTAAATTAAAAACAAGCAGACTTCATGGAGCTGCTGAGACAAACAGAGATTGAAACTGCCATTGCGCATGTTTTCTCTAGCTTCTGTTGTAATACCCTGTAATTCATCTCGATTAACGCATGGCTTCAATATTTTACAGAGCATCTGCTCGACGCATAAGCTGAAGCATTGCTTGCTTATAGTTTCATTTCGTTACGTTTGCTGTGCAGCAACAACAATGATTGCAATTTGCAAAAAGCGTAACGCATTTGGAGTGCACACAACCACATGGAGAACTCTTCTATATCCTGTAGCTAGAGCTGTGTGCGAGTGAGACAACAACAACAACAAATGCATACCCATTTAGCCCAGCGAGATAATACATTTAAACGTGCCGACATTTCGCGGTTGTCAGCCCCCCAGCGAATGAACTAAAGTGTAGCTTCTGTGGCCAGCGAAAAAGGCGCAGAACAGAGCAGAGCAGAGAAGAGAGCAGAGTGGAGCATGTGCACCCAATGCCTGAGGCACTTCAACGTTTTTACACACTCGTCGTACTCGAGTATGTCTGTTAGCTCTACGAAAATCAGCGACCCACTTGATTATTACGATGTGCATGTGGTGTGCGGTTGTTGTGGCTTTTAGTTTAATTTACAAAAAAAAAAAAAAAAAAAACAAAAATGCACTATACTATAAAAAAGAAAGTTTACCACTGAAAGCACACTTCGCTGTGCTGCTAAACTTTACACTTTAGCTTCCTCGAAATACTTGAAATCTTTCAATTAGCTTAAGCTACAATTCAAGTTGAAAACAAAACTTCAAAGAAGCAGTTAGCTTATCAAATTTAATCGAGTTTGAAATTGCGTATTGTATGAAATTCATGTAAATTCAATGGAACAGAGAGGCAGCGGATGCCAATGCCAAATGCTGATGGCTCTGCTCTCACACTTGACGCTCGTCGTTGTTGCTGGTCAGGACAAACTCTTTCAAAATTCGAATTGTTAATATATCTTTTTGATTTGCAGAGCTAGAGACACATGCCAAAGTCGTGGGTGGCCATCCCATAAGCATCGAGGATGTGCCCTATCAAGTCTCAGTGCGTCTGCGCGCCTTCGATGAACTAGACTTTGGAGCTGGCCACATGTGCAGCGGCACAGTGATCTCTCAGCGTGTGGTTTGCTCTGCAGCTCACTGTTTTGCCGAGTGCGTTACTCACTAATTACTACTCTCACATACATATCTCATTCTTAATCTTCGCCACAGCAACGCAACTTATCCGCCAGAGTACAACGATCCCGAGAATTACATTATTGTCGGCGGCAGTTCACATTTAAATAGTATTGGTCGCTTCGGTCAGATTTATTTGGTACAGGAGATTATCGGCCATGAGGCTTATCACCCCTACACGCTGGAGAACGATATTGCACTTGTGTTCCTCAACAGCTACATTCCGTGGCAGCATTACACCACACGCGCCTTGCCCTTAGCCACGCAGCCAGTGCAGCCGGGCACTATGTGCCTCATCAGCGGTTGGGGCAATGTATTTCGTGCCCTGCATCTGGGAGTTGTGCCCATTCAGAACCAGCGACTGTGCTCTTTCATCTACAATTATCTGCCCGTCTCGCAGATATGCGCTGGCTATCTGAGAGGCGGCGTCGATGCCTGCAAAGGCGACTCAGGTGGTCCTTTGGTCTGTGAAGGTCAACTCACGGGCATCGTCTCTTGGGGCGTCGATTGTGGCAGAGATTTCTTTCCTGGCGTCTATACGAATGTTTCGCATTTTCTTGAGTGGATCAAAAAAGCGAATTCATCGCTCGACTATGACAAGTTCTTGAAAATGCAGCCCTTTAATGGAGGCAGTGGAAAAATTCGAAGGTGCCTTGACTTTTGTGTGGTCTTCAGTTGCTTAATCTTGGCAATATCAAGTGTGTAAATTTATTGTGCTTAATGAAAATTCAGAAGATATGAAGGTGATTTGTAGCTTGGATTTGTAAACTAGTTTTAGGTGCATCCAAATTATTTTAGTATGCAAAGGAAACTATCAAAATGTTCAACTAAAATTGGCTTAGCTACGTTTTCTTTTTACGTGATATGTTTTATTATTATCAAATTATTATAATATACAAAGTTGTTTTTCATAAATTTGTTTAGGCTTTCTCTTTACTATTTGCAAATTATTTTAAAATAATAAATATTTAATGCACTCACTATAAATGGCCCATTCAGTTGGACAATTATTTGAAAATAAATGGTTTTGCGTTATAATAACGTGTACAAGTTTCACATCAATTGCAGCCAGGCAATGGCTGACTAAAATGTACAATAAATATGTAGTTTAAAACTAAAAGTCTGTTAGACAAATGGCATTCAGACGTGTTATCCATAAAACGAACTCATGAATATCCTGCCCCCAAAAATTGTTGCCAGTTATTGTCGGGGGTTTGGCAGCTTTGCCTTTGAGGCAATATCGATGCATAACAGAAATACGCGTCTGTCTGCATTCAAAATGTGCACAAAAACTGCACAAAAACTATGAATAATTGGCAATAGAAGAGGGAGAGAGAGAGAGCAGGTGGATGTGAATGTGACTGTGTCCTGCCAATGCACTGATAACCACGCGTCAATGGCCAACGTTATGTGAATCGTATCGAAACGAGACGAGACGAGACGAGACAGTCAATGAATTGGTCTTTATTAAGTGGGCGCCATATGATGAACAATTGCTACTCCTCCTCCTGCTCAACTCAACTTTCACAGTGCTCCGAACTGTGCTCTGACAGATAGGCGGCTTTTGGTTTGCCTTCAGGCCAGACCATTGTGGTCTCTGCGTTTATTTACATACAATTTTTGGAATCCAAACAGTTGCCTGTTGCCTAACATTTGCTTGCCATGCTCAATAAGTTTTGTGCTTTTTGCGTCAGAGAAAGAAACAGAGTTGTCAAAAATCGAAATATAAAACAAAAAAAAAAAAAAACAAAATAACCAAGCCAATTACTCGTGTTTGTGCAAAACCCGCAGGCAAATAGCGTGTCCAGACAACAAGTCCAAACACCGAAAGTGACAGCAAAAGGACATCTACACCTACTACTGCCACAACTAGGATATGGTGATATATACAGTACTATCTGCCAGCTGCCAGGCAGCAGCCACTTTAAGTGGCTTTTACAGTGAGTGTCGCATGAGATGCAGCATTGAGTGCAAATGGGAATTTTCTTGCCACGTTGTCTGGGTTTATATCGAGAAAGGGTATATAGAAAGCCGTTTGCAAAGCTATTGCATTTTTCTATCGAGTTTTTTGCCCAGTGCCAACGCTTGCTATGCACTTCAAATGGACAATAAATAAAATGCCAGAGCGAGGGTACAGTGAAAGACAGAGAAAGAGAGATAAAGACAAAGAGCGACAGAGATGGAATATGGAAAAGCCATAATTGCATTTATTATGCTGATAAAAGCAGGGACACGAACGGCAGCACATGACTGTATATGTGTGTGTGTGTGTGTGTGAAAGGATAACCAATGCAATTGTCTACAAGTATATGTGTGTGTGTGGTGGACATTCTGCAGTGAGACCAGGACACAGCGTATGCTGTGTTTGTTTTTCCAAATGAATTTAATAACGAAAATAATGCCACTAAAAATAGTTTATACACAAACAAAGAACTCTCCACACTGCAGACAGAAATCGCATCAGGCTGCAGCAGCAACAGAATGCAACAACAGGGAAATTTAATTATCGAGCACAACGTCTCTTCCATGATGTCTCCATGTACACATGGTCGCCAGACGAACGAACCACACTGTTAATTTCATGATCCCAAATTACGTTAAAATCGCCAGTCAAACGCATCACTTACCTTAAACACAGCCGATGTAAAGAACACGGGCAGCAGTATAAAAACTACGCCGGAGAGCACAATCTGTAGATTCAGTTCGCCAACGGGTTCAATCTTCCAGGGGATCAGCGAGCAGCCTGTCAAAGAGAAATCACGATAATCAATATCAATGATCTGTAGAAATGGCACAAAAAAAAAATAATATATAGTATGTATACTTTAAATACAAACAAGTTAAGAATTCTCACACTCAAATATACCTAACTAAATAATATATTAAAGAAATACTGAATTATACCGAATTATTCAATATTAAATACTAAAATATACATATCTTGCCGGTAAAGTACTTAAATATACCGAAATATATATATGTGCCAAAACAATACTGAAATATACTAAACTAAATAATATACAAATATAAATTACAAAAATATATTATGCTATATACCGATATAATACAGAAAAATACCAAACTAAATATACCTATATGAAATACTAAAACGTATCATGGCATATGCATTTTAAATACTGAAATATACCAACATATATACTATAAAATACTAAAATACCCATGCTGTAATGGTATACTACTACATTCAAAATATACCATAGAAGTCAAAATATACCTAATTATCAAAAAACCTGTTTCTGTTTTTAAATTTTTTATCTTATTTCACACAAATATTCAAGAAAAATAAGTATTTTTTATTTGTTTTTATAATGTTTACTAAAAATTGAGACACTATCCAACTCTTTACTTCTATCATATCTTTCAATCAAAAAGCAAGCTTTCCTCAAGAGTTTTCTTAAACTTCTAACTGCTTTCGAGTATTGCATTTAATATCAGTAAGCTAATCACAAATGACCATTTTTTGAACTTACCCAAGAACCTGTAAGCGCCATGCATAGCCAAATAGCCTTGGAAGAGTGTTAACAAGACTCCGTACCATATCGACCAGAGCGAATTGAGATGCAGATAGCTGCTGGAATCGTGACCAGAATGCTGCAGATTGCTATAGCGACTCTGATGTCGTTTCGACTTGATATATTTGGCCTGAAGCTGCTGCTGCTGTTGGCTAAGACTGTTGCTCGCTGTCGTTGCATTTGTAAGCACCGAATTGCAAATGGAAGAGTTGAGACTTCCACCTCCTCCTCCTCCTCCACCGCCAGCGCCTCCGCCATGACCATTAGATCCGTTCTTGCCACCCATTTGAAATGGAGTTTATTTATCTTGTTGCCTTTGTTTGTCTCGTTTATCACCACGCTTTTTGTTGTTGTCGTCGTCGTCCTTCGCTGTTGACAGTAAATTTTGCCCAGCTATTTCTATTTCTATTGATTTTGTATTGATTTTGTCGCGTTGATTTTCTATTTGCTTAAGTGATGCTCATTCCAATTGCAGTCGCTTGTTTGATGATTGTTATTGTTATTGGCGATATTATTTGTTCGCTGATATGCCTCATTATAGCGTTCAGTTTTCGTTGATTGCTGTCGCATGTTTAACACAATAAGTAAGCCAAAATTGCCTTTTACCTCTGTGACTGTTTTGCGTAGTAGTTACATTTCATCAAATCTGCAATCAAAGTAAGGAAAACAATACTATTAATAAGGGTGTGCTTTAATGTGTTTGCTTAAAATATTTCAATTCATTTTGCCGTTTTGCCAATATCTGCAAAACCTCAAACTAATTGGATTTAATTACAAATATTTACTGTGTAAACGCAAAACGAATATGAAACGCTGCAACTAATCAAAATTGTAATTGAAGTTTACCAATTAAATCTAGGTTAAAATTGCAGCAAATTTTGTGATATTAAACCGTTTTAAATTTGATATTGTTCTTGACTTTAATTAACGGCAGAAAAATCGAAAACTCGCGAATTTCAGGTATAAATCAATCGAGTTGCAGGCGTTGCCAGACTGACGCTTCCTCGTGTAGCAACAACCAATTTGTTGCAGTTGCATAATTAAGCCGCCAACAAAGAAAATGTTGGCCCCCAGGGATGCAGTCACACACATAGTATACGGTATATATAGTATATGTCCCAGTTGTCGTCTTTGTCTGCTGGATGTTTTATGCGTCGCGCCTTTGAGCCGCATGCAACATGCATAATTATAGGCCGCAGACAGCTAACGCTAATGGCAGCCAGGTACAAGGATACCGACTGCAACATGGGGTGCGTGTTCTGGTCAGGATTTGCTGCAAGGCAACACTGCAACAGCAACAACAACCGCAAAACCGTTAACATTTATGAGTCTGTCGCTGTACAAAATGTTGTTGCGTTTTGTTCATCAGTGAAAAAAGTGCGGCAAACTTTCATTTGTTGCTTGTCGTGCACAGAACAAAAATTTTACAAATTGTTATTACACGTGTTATTAAAAGCAAAATAAAAATACCGTAACTGTTACATCCATTTTAAAATGGGTTGTAATCCGTTAAGTAAATATAATTGATAATTACCCGTTGGCCAATGTGAACAACGGGATTTGGGGAATTGGATTTGGCGAGCGACAAATGCGGCAAAATTGTTGTGGAAATTTGCAAATAAATTTGCATTGTTTATATTTGCGTTAAAGCCTGACGTTGACTTGTTGAGTTTGCATACATTTTACTCATATTGAGTTGGCCATGAATTCAATTTCCCAATACAATTTTCTATCTTGCCTAAAACAATTATGAATTCCAACAGTCTTAACACAACTTTTGCTCCATACACATATTAAATGTAGAAATAAAAAAGTAAAAAAAAGTAAGTGAACGATTTGGTTTCAAATATGTTTTTTCATAGCTAACAATTTTTATTTATAGTACACGATTATAAATTGTATCGAGTGATGGCTTTTCAAGAAAAAACTGAAAAAAAACATTGCAAGTAAATTTCTAAAGAAAACAATTTTCGAAACTAATATTTTTATTCTTATGACAAAGAAGATGCCAAAGAACACCTTTAATAAGAATTAAGAAAAATATAAAAAAAAAAATTAAACATATATTAGATTTAAGCATAAAGTGTAACCAAAATAAAAAGAGAAAAAACAAACCAAATCAAATTTTACGTTTAATTGGAAACTAGATTTGTATTACATTTAATACAGTCTACCTGCAAGTAAACATCAACATGGAAGCCAAAGACAAATGCAACGGCTTATTTGCTTAGCCAAAACATAAGAGATAAGAGAGCCAAGTTAGTAAAGGAAGCAAACATTGTAAGATTCATATAAGCTTTTACGTCTACTCTTGGAAGTCGGCTTGATCCAAGTTGCTTGCCTGCTTATTCCCTGTTCAGCTATTCCAAGGACTTCCTCTTTACATGTTGATATTAATTTTATGTTAATTACAATCTTAACATGTTTGTTTGTCTCTCGCTTTGTGCCAGCGTTTAAGCCCGAACCTGCTCTGCCGTTCGGCCATGTGGCATTCATGGCTTAGTCCTGCTTGCTTCTTGTTGGGTCTGCCTGCGTCCTGTCTCGGGGTGGTTTTCTTGCCAGCTTTCTGCCTGGCAGCTTGTGTCTTGACATGCTCAGCATCAGATTAGCCTGCCGCAAAAGTCATAAATGCAGATGCTAACATTTCTTTTGCCCCCTCATCTTTATTTCGCCTTCCCTCCCCTTGGGGCATTTGCTTTGTTTTTAAGTCAGTGACAGTTACCAGAGCTCGAGACTCGAGAATATTTCCTCCTCCTTCTGCTTCTTGTGTCGCCCCACCTTGGGGCAATTTGTCGCGTTCTCACGACTTTCACGCAAATGAAACAGCCACTTTATGGGCTGCTCCTGTGCGTGTTTGCGTACGTGTGTGTGTTTGTGTATGTGTCATTGGCATGCGTCTCTTGCGTATCCTTTGCGGAGTCAAGGCGTGAAATTAAAATGCGCTTTTCATACCTTCAAATGTAGTAGTTGCACTGGGTAGTAAATGCACCTTGAGTGCGACAACTAAAGCTGGCAAGGAGAATCACTAGCAAATTTTGTATGGCTAGCAAAAGAAGTGCACACATTTTATACGCGCTTGTCTAATTAATAATTTCCAGTGCTTTTTTCGCTTGCACAGCGCACACGACCTAAATTTAAATTATTAAAAAACTTTTGACTAAATTTCGCTCAGTCTGCATCTGTTGCCATGGTTGCTTCGCTCATTCTTTTAACATATTTTCACATCTCTTACACATTTGTTAGCATACTTGTTCTCTCTTTAAGAACCTTTATTTCGAGTCTTAACTTTTTTCAGCAGATATAAACGAATTGCACTTTATAATATTTCTATCTTAATTGCAACACATCAATATGAATTTTAAGTATTTTCTCTGTTATCTCTCGAGTGTCTCGGCTCCCTCAATTGCCATTTGTAGTGCACTTTATAGTCGTGTCGCCTCGGAAAGTTTTGCACAATTTTCCATTATCTGGTTAGCAGAGTAGTGCTTTGACTTTGACTTTAAAAACAACAACTACATTCTCAACTCCTTCTTCTGCACCGTTTAAACACGCCCAGCACTCAACTGCACTATGTTTATGCCTCGTTGCCACTTCACATGCCACCAGCAAGCGGCAAGCAGCCACCAAAATATGCTAAATGGCACTTGAGCTGTTTTTTGAGGGCATGCCCAGACCCCTTTCCTCCCGTCTAACCACAAGCATGCCCCAAGTCGAGTACATTCTCGCCTCCCTCCCACTTGCACATGCACTGTGTCTGCGTCCCCCTTTTTGGCTTTGGCATTGCGCCTCAGGCGGAAGTGCCTGAAAGTCCACTCATGCTAATTTATATGGGCAACCAGTTTTTATGCTCCATCTGTCTGTGTGTGTGGGTGTGTATGGCTTTCACTTCATGCACCTTCCTTCCTACACCCAGCCGACGTCTTTTTCAAGTTAAATGAACCAGGCGAAGAACAATGCAAACACAACAAATGCACAGAAAATATTCCCCCCATTTCATTTTGTTTTTTTGTCACAGCATGTTGCATGCAACGAGAGCTAGCCACAGGCAACCACCAGCAGCTGTCAATTTTCATTTTCATTTTATAAATTCATATTTATATTTATTTATTTATTGACGTTCCTTGCACCAGCTACTTACAGTCTTTCTCTCTCTCTCTCAGTCTTTTTTGGTGGAGTCGGACTCGTCGTAAGTTTTTGTTTTGCACATTTTCATTTGTGTGGCGCATTTGGCTCATTTGCATAACTCGACATTTCACATTTTGTAGCAAGTATTTTTATGGAATGCAGCTTGCAACGCTTGCAGCTGGGCACCCCAAATCAAATACAAAACAAAACCCCTCAAAGAGTGTTGTTTTTCTTCTTTCTTCTTTACGTTTTGTTGATGCAACACCCACCTTGCCGCAACCGCAGTGCCGCCATCACAAGACGTCTCTCAAAGTTGAATGTTGAATGTAGAAGGAAAAGCAAACGAAATTTTTGTGCATTGCTGCTGCATCAGCATGGAAATTGGCACCGTGTCTCGGCTTGAGTGTGTGTTGTGTGTGTGTGTGTGTGTGTGTTTCCGTGTATGCGGCACGTGGCATGTTTTGAATTGGATTTACACATGTGCCGAGCTAATACGTGTCTCGTACGACGACAACGACGACGTTTTTCAATTTCAACTTGCCTCAGACGTGCCACGACAGCCAAAAACTAACAAAAAGCGAATTCTAAACCAAAGCAAAGCACCCAAAAAGTGCTTTTATTTTATTTTATTTCTGTTTTTTTTTCGGGGCATGCTTTAAGTGGCAACTGGGTCAGTTGCAATGATTTATGTACAGTAATAATGCAAACTATATAATAACAATAGCCAACAAAAAAGCCAACGAAATGCAATACCAAAATTTATGAATGCAATTAAATTTGCTTCTAAAAGCGAATAAAATACCAAAATTATACGATAAATAACGAGTTTATAAATTAACAGCGGGAAAGCGAGTGGGAGTTGCGAAATCAAAACAGTTGCATCCATTTAGCTGATTCTGATAACGATTGCCACATGCCGCATGCCACCACCAAAGAACCCAGAGAGAGCGAAGCACATTTTGGTGGCACGCACAGCGCAATGCGTTGAAATGCCGCCAATTCTGACGGCGCTTAAATTGCGTTAGAGAGCCAAAGCTAAATAGAAAGAAAACAACCCCCAACATTGACCTTTTGGGGGTTGCGCTAATGCACTGAGCAAAAAGTTTAATTTCAAGGATATAAATGGGAAGAAATTTGTTAAAGAAAAACACCATAGTGTTGAGTTACTTCTTAGCAAACGTAACTAAACCTTGAAATTAGTTGTTGCTCAATAAAGTCTTCAATAACTCGGATAATTTAAATATATAATAAATTGAGTCATTATCAAGCTAAACATTAAGTAAGGAAATACCCAATTAATATACTAAAAACACTAAAATATATTAAACTCTATAACACAACTAAGCATTAAGTAAAGAAATCAGTCTCAAATTAATAAAATATAGCCAAATATCATAACAAAAAAAAAATTATTGAAATAAATATAAGATGAAGAAAAGAAATGAGAACATTTTCAAATATACTGCATTAATACACCGACAAAAATACTAAAAAATATATACCGAATGTTATAACTGGTATATTGATCCATGCTATATTTTTAATATAATAGTATTCTGCTATATAGATATACTACTACGTAGAAAATATACCGGTATTATCATATAGTACATACTACATAGAAAATATACCATGGAGAACAAAATAAACTAGATTGTCGAAGAAGGGAACTAACTCCCAAGAACAGTATCCGATTTTTGTCATATAAAATTATTATATTATCATATTATTATTGAATAGCTTCCAAATATTTCGAATTGGTTAAACAAAATGTTCACATATTCAGCTAAATACAAAATCAGTTGACAATGCAGATACTTAAAACAAAAATTAAATTAAATAGTTATGCAACTAAGAACAAAGTAAAAAATTAATAAGATGTGTAAAAAATAAGGGGATAACTAACAAACTTAGCTAAACTTTCAATCAAAATCTGCTCAACAAGGTCATCAAAAATTTGAATACTTTAGGTAAATAATAAATGAAATAGTTATGTAACTAAGCATAATTACATTAAATAACATACAAAGCAAAAGTAACAGCAGTCAAAAACTCTGCATAAAAGCTTTTTGTAATTGTTACAAATGCATTTAGATTTTTTTGAACGTAACTTTCATGCAAAGTTTTTTATTCAGTTTTGTGAAAGTTTTCCGCAGTGTATGGAAATTTGCGCCAGACATAGGAATTCTGGCAGTGTTGATGTTGTGTTTTTTTTATTCAGCTTGAAACTCGTACGCTTGCATTCCGAGCTAAGCTCGTAAAAACGCCGGGAATTTATCGCTTTTGAGTAGATTTTGAGTAGAGGCAACCCCACACAACACAACGCAACAGAACAGAACAGAACAGGAAAAAGCGAACCACTGAACCACCCAAAGAATTGGGGGTTGTTATTGTTATTGTTGCTGTTGCTGTTGTTGTGCAATTGTCGTCAGTTGTTATTGTTGTTGCTGTGGTTGCCGCTTCGTAGGTAGTTGTTGCATGAATGAATTTTGCAGCTTGTGAGCACAAAAGTTTTTGCCGCTTAAGAAAATCGATGGATGAAAAAGCCACCTTTGCCTCAGCCTGCCCTTTGACCCAAGCCACCCTTGGCATGCACACGCACAGGTGGCCAAAACACACACACACACACACACATACAGCAATACACATAAACATCTACATATAAATGGCAGTGTGTATGTCTATGGGCCAGGACATGCCACATTAAGCGGCATTTTGTCAGAACCAAATTGTGTTGCCTACTTTCCCGGGGCGTTGCTTGCTACCCTGCTTGTATGTATGTAGTACCTGTGGAAAAGGTTTTTCCTTCATTTTCTTTTGCGTTTCTTACGTTGCCTTGCTTCCCCATTGAAAAAGAAGAAAGTGCGCACTTGGCAAAACGCTTTGAGCGTGCAGCTGACATATGAGTATTCGATCACTTGGCCCAGCTGAATTACCGCCCTGCATTTTCCCTCTCTCTCTCTGTCGTTTTCTTTTTGGCTTTCTCTTTTTTCTTTATTTATTTTTTGCGTTGTTTGAATACTGTTTTTTATGTGTTGCTTCTTTTTTTGTGTTTGATTATTGTGAATCATTTGGTGTGTTCACCCACTTCCATCAGTTTCAGCAGTCACAGCTCAAATTGGTTTTTTAATTAAACGAAACGAACTCGAGTCCCTATGCCCCACTCGAACCTACCTCTTTACTTTACTCTCCCTCTCTCTCTCTGTGCTTGCCCTGCAGCTGAATGTTGAAAATTGCATTGGCAATGACTCGTGGCAGAGCGGCAAATGGTCAGGATTCTGGATTTTCTTTCCTGTTCATTTATATGCCAGCAGCGATGTTTCCAGTTAAACCACATGGAGAACAACAACAAGTCAGCATGTTTGTGAAAAATGTGCATGTGAAGCAGGAAAATGGAAAGCAAAGCATATAAAATACTCACAACATATACATATATCAATTCAATACAGCTGCAGATAAGCTCAGTTAATTGAAGTTATTCTATGAAGTTCAACATTATTATGTTATCATCTTTGATCAAGTTTGAGGCATATTTGCAAAGCCAGTTGTTTTATTGCATTTAAACATTACATTACATTGACTTGTTGAATTATCGTAAATTATGCTCATATTACAAACATGTTTTCTAATAATAAAGATACTCCTAGTTGGCCATGAATTGAAATTTTTCAACAGAATTTTCTACCTATCTAAAAACAACTTTGAATTCTAGCATTCTCTAACACAACTCTCATTTGAACACATATTAGAACATTTAAGTAAATACATACACAATAATTTCATGAAATGGTAAGAAAATTTTAAAAAAGTTTTTTCAAAGCCAACAAAGTTTCTTTTTGCAGAATAATAAACATCAAGCGATAAGGTATTTTCTCCTCTTCATCTTCATTCTCGACTTTGTATGTCAATTCTAAGTTATCGGTAATAAAATAACTAATTTACAACTTTCCACAGACACTGGCAGCATTCTGATGATCTCTTTTCCAAAATGTAATATCTTTTTCAAAATGTAAAAAAAAAATTAACTATTTAGGTATAAGCATAAAGTAAATACATAAACAATAATTTCATGAAATGGTAAGAAAATTTTAAAAAAGTTTTTTCAGAGCCAACAAATTTTTTTTTTGCAGAATAATAAATATCAAGCGACAAGGTATTTTCTCCTCTTCAGCTTTATCTTCATCTTTATCTTCATTCTCGGATTTGTATGTCAATTCTTAGTTATCGGTAATAAAATAACTAATTTAAAATTATCCACAGACATTGGCAGCATTCTGAAGATCTCTTTTTCAAAATGTATAAAAAAAATAAACTATTTAGGTATAAGCATAAAGTGTGAACCAAATAAAAACTACAAAATCAAAATTGTGTTTGAATAATTATTTATTATTCTATGAAGTACTTTAACTCATATAAGCAGCGGTTATCCTCTTTGGAGCAAGGACTAAGGAAGCAGCACAAAAAAAAAGGGGAAGTAAACGTAGAAATCAAAAGAAAGCAATCACCATGACTTCTGGGAGCAGAGAAAGATGACATAAACCAAACGCCTTCGCAGAATTTCAATCTTGTTATTATCTATCGCCACAGGCTCGACTTGTCGTCTCTGTTGGCACATAAAGCGCGTACTTTTCCCCACATCTCCGACTTAATTGTTTTTATGATTGGATTGCAATTGAAATTGAAATGAACGGCAGCGGCATTGGCACGTTGTTTACACATCAATCGGCATTGTGGGTCATATGGGGCGTATGTGCAATGTGTGGAAATGCAGCACATACATTGTGGACGACTCATAAAACGTTGGTCCATTAAGCCCAAGGACTTAGAGAGAGGCCTGTCAGCAGCTTAATTGATTTTCTATTGTTCAATGCGAGTCACAACGGGAGATTTGCAACAGTCTGTGGTTTACATTGAAGTTGCCATCACCACGCAGAGATGTTTAAATCTGTAACATGTATGCATGCTACTACTTGCCACAAAAGCCGTCAATAAGCAATGAATTATTTACAACATGCCTGTACAGGACAACAATAAAATGCAATAGATAGAAAATGTGGAAATTTTCGTATGCAGGACGAGAGACTGGAAATTGAAATGATTTTCAAATATGCAAAACAAGTTTCAACAGCAACCGATGAGGAGGATGAACGGTTGAAATGAAATGTTGTAATTTATACGACAATGTCAATTATGCAGCACTTTGTGGCAAGCAAAAACGTAGCAGGCAACAGTATGTACTTCTCTCTCTCTTTGCTGCTCTGATCCTGGACATCAATCAAATTGCAAGCTGCAAAACGAAAAATGCGAAATTCTACTAAAGTATTCAATGATAAAATATATGTATGTATATATCTAGTACTAGGGCAAAAAGCTAAGCAAAGACCGCACGACTATAAAGATAAGCCAAGTGACAGACGAGGAGAGCAAACTGGTAAACTATCTGTCTATCCATCTGTCTTTCTGTCTGTCTGTCTGTCTGTCCGTCTGTTTGTCCGTTTGTACACACAGAGAGCGACCGCAAAGAGCAGAGAGCACGAAGCGAAGAGCTTATGGCATTGCGAGCTATTAAAAATTGCACATGCCAGAAATTGAGACAAGACAAAAGTCGACAGCAGTTTTCAATTTCACTTAATGTCGGAAAGCTTTGTGCGCACCGCATAACGGAAAAAAGGAAACGAGGCAAAAATCATAAAATGAAATGCGAGCGGAAAACCAACAAACAAATAAAGCAACAGCAGCAGCAGCAATAGCAACAGCATAAAACCCTTTTCCTGTTTTTCCAGCTCTCTCGAACACTGAGAAAACAAATTGGTTTCAGTTCACATAAGCAAAGGATTTTTATTTTTCTCCAAATATTTGTTTTAGTTCACATAAGCAAGGATTATTATTCTACTCCAAGATTTCAAATTAAAATGAAATCAATCGGAATTATTTCTCTAAGCTTCGAGATGAGGTTTCATAAATGCAGCAAAGCTGGATTTCAGCATGAATAATTGAAAGTGAATTTTGAATGAAAATATTATGCTTATGGAAAATATGAAAGCGCCTTGTTTGTTTCTCTCAGTGCAGTAGCAAAGTTCAGGCTGCTGCTGGTCACATTTGACGCGAGAGCAAATAACAAAGATGATGTTGTTGCTATCACAATTGCTGCTGCTGTTGTTGTTGTTGTTGTTGTTATTATTGTGGTTCGACGGGTCAGGGAAAATTGAACAACTTGCAGCTGATGCTGATGCTGTAGTTGTCGTTGTGCAGCAGTCGCAGGATAAGTGAGACTACACACACACACACAATCACACAGACACAAACACAGTTGTCAGTTGGCAGCTGTTGCACTCCAGTCCAGTCAGCAAATCAAATGCCAGAGGAAACTTGGGTTACATGCCTCCTGCCGCATGAATGCCGATAGTTGTCAAAGATTATGACACGAGCATTCCAACAATGAGAGCGAGAGATAGATAGATAAGAGTGTGAGAGAGAGAGAGAGAATGGGAGCGAGAACGAGAGGATGAAGGTAGTGTCATAAACTCTCAAGCAATGAACACATTTGCGCATATTTGCATAAAACTCTATAGATGAACCCTTGAAACGAGGCCAAATGGCAGAGCAAGCAACTTCTCTAAAGCGACAAAACTAAGTATGACAAAAATAACCCCAAGTCGAATACTTAATGCGCTGCTGTTGGGAAATCTAAATGAGAGATCGATAATGACAAGTACAACAAATATTTGAGTGGTCAATTAAATAATATTTTAGGAAATATATAAACAAGAATATGGAAAATTTCTTAAATGCTAACCTTTAAAAATAGCTGTGATTACTATCAAATTAATAATAAAATTAAATCAATAAACTTGATAACTTTTTCCTTTTAATATTGAAATTTATGACCTAAATAAAGGTGGCTATTAATGTCATGGCAGACACCCGATATCGACCGATTTCCATCAGCTTCTCTCTAGGGTTAAGCCCCTCGGCATTCTGAGCTCACGCAAAAACTTTCTGCATCGATAGATAAAAATGCATGCATAAAAGAAATCTCATAAAATTTTTGTTGCTGCACAACATACTTATGCCACATATTTGCGTGTGTGTGTGTGTGTTTGAGTGTGTGTGTGTGGTGTTTGCAGCTCATCCTGCTCATTTTGCTGGCTCTCTGTGCCTGTCCTTATCTTTATCATCCACAATCTTTATACACTTACATGCAGGCATCTCCATCAATGGCATCACCATCGTTTATCTACTTTAGAATTCGCTTTCTGTCCTTCTTTTTTTTCCTACTTTTGCTTGGTTGGTTAGTTTGTTGGCTGGTTGAGGTTGGTTGTGAGGCGCTCTTACATATAAGCCACGATTATTAAAAATTGAAAATACTTTTGCAATACGGAAAAGTCGCAGCAAAGGCAAAGGCAAAACGCAGGCAGGCAGTGAGGACAAAGTTTTTGATTGCAGTTTATGCATATGAATGAAGTTGTTTGGCTTTTAACTTGGCCAACAAGCAAAAGAACAAGAGCTGACACAGGCAAAAGGCACAAACACAAAACAAAAAAAATCCGCCAAGACAAAGTAAAGAACAACTATTGACAATTTGCATTAAAAACTGGCACAAACCAAGCGCATACCCCCAACTTCCACCCACTTTAGCCCATTTCCCGAGCACGGGATTCGTAATTAAGTTTACGATCGCATCGCAGGTGGAGCGGGGGGAGGGGAAAAGGCAGGCAGGTGTTGCATTGAAAAGGTGGGGTAAAACTTTAGCTCGGCTAAATTGTGGATAAAAATGCATTATTCATTTGATAGCTGTTCCCAGTTCTCGACTCTCTGTCTCTCACTCTGTCTGAGTTCCACCTCCTTTATTTCTCTCTTTCTTTCGCTCGCTCGTCGCTCTTTATGCCAATTCAACCATTAGGCAGCGCGTCAAGCGTAAAATGCTAAACTGAAATTTTGTGTTCAACAAATGTTGACAGTGACGCGCCCAAGTTCTGTCACCACACACACACACCACCCTGCAACACCAGTAGACCAGCGACTGCGAGGCAAGCAGCTCCATTAGACGCCTCGGGACTGCCCGAGTTGACAGCTGGCGTTGGAGCTGGAGTGATGCGCGACGACGACAAACTGACGCAAAGTTTAATTGAAATTCTAGAAGAGAGCACCAAACACCAAAGCGGAACTAAAGCAGCAACAACAACAGCGACACAGCGAGAAATCTTAAAACAAAAAACACTGCGGCGACTTCAAATTAGTTTTACATAAATTTTCTTAGCAAAGCACAGCAAAAACAAAAAAAAAGAAAAAAAACTTTTGCCCCATTCATTGCCACAGAAATATTGTGCGCATAATTACTTCTCATTGGGTTTTTTTGAAATTTTTTCCATATTTTCTTTTATTGAATCTGCGTACAAAGTTGAAAGTAAAGAAGTAGAGTGGAGGCAGGAAAGTAATACTTTTGAATGGTTGAGTAAAAGAAGAAGGATGAACTGAACTGAGCTGAAAGTAGCGAGACATCAAAGTGTGAAATTAAAAAGAAACGCAGGGAAAGCAAAGTAAGTGCTTAAATATGTTGAATCTCTTTGAAATTGAAAAGAATGTGAACAGCGCTGAAGTAGGGATTAAGTTAGTGCCAATATCGTAGAACTAGAGAATGTGAAAACAATAGAGTAAATTGTGGAAATCTTGAGCTGAATTTAGGCTTCTTATAGAACTCAACAAAAAAAAACATTTGATGACAATAGATTTGAGACAATGACAAGCAAGTCAAACATAAATAAAACAATTTGCTATTTAATACTATTTCGAGAAAGTATGAACAACAGAAAAGGCAAAAAGAAAGTAAAGAAACTAGAGAGCTTAACGTTTAAATTGTAAAAGGAAATTTAACACTTATTAGGCACATTTTTCAAGTATCTCCGGTTGAGCTTCAATATACATATATAAGTATATGATATTAAATACTAAAATAAAATAATATAATATAAAAATATACAATTTTAATATAAAATATAAATATAAAATTATACAATTTTAATATAAAAATATAAATATATTAAAAAAAAAGTTCAACAAGTTATGGAAAACACACCCTCTTTTTTCTATGCCAAAAATAGCCTTCGACATATTTTGAAGATTAATACTGCACTGTTTATACTATATCTATATCAATATACCAAAAAAAGCATTTGGTATATTTCAATATTTTTGGTATATTTTAATAACAATACTGCTCTGTTTATCTCTCACAGTCGAGCACACTTGACTGAAGTTTTCTCACTAAAAGAAAGGCCACAATTTCTGCTTTACCTCATATTCAATTTAAAAATTAAGCAGTAGACTTTCTAATGAAGTGGCCTACGCCATAAATAATACACACAATATGCTTTTACAATATATGAAAAAGCAAATAAAGTCGAGTGTATGTAAAACCTCCATTACGTCGTCGAGTTTTCCAATCAAATTATGCTGCTTATGATATACACTCCAAATGACGAAATCCGAAAAGGCGAAAATAAATTCACTTGATTCACTTGAGGTTGGTTGGTTGTGGCATTTTACAGAGAGTGTTTCCCCTACCCCCATCTCCCCGTTTAAGCCACATCGCGGCCTCTTCGCCCCTCAACCCCCCAGTCACCACTCTGGGAGGCTGTCAGAATTACCGCCTGGTTGGCCAACGCCACTTGAGGCAACGTCGGCGGCGATGGCGACGTTTGAGCAAAATGTTTGTGAGTACCGAAATTCCTCCACTTGGCCTTATGAAAATTATATGAAGCTAAAGCTTAAAACTCAACAAACATCTTTCAAAGTGCGAAAGTTAAGTGCCGTTAACGTTGGCTATGGGAGTGAATGAGTCATGAGCCATGCGGCATATGGCATCTGGCAAACTGGCAACTGGCATGTGGCATGTGGCAATATGGTACAGTGCGTCCCCTGCCCTTCCGCATGTTGCACATAATTTGCCTTAACCTTAACAAAAAACCGAAAAGAAAACCAAAAATCGTATTCACTGCATGCCACGCAGCAAGTTTATTGTTTGAAGTTGAAAGTTTTTCAGCAAGTCAGCGTGATTTGCATACCCTGTAAAAACAGATTGTGGTTAGTTGTATTCTAAGTTTAAAAGGATAACATCTCTTGCAGTAGGCATACCCACTTGAAGTGCATTCGATATTCACAGGGTAGAAGGCAGAGCTTAAGCGAGAAGTACTCAAGCTGCAGCAGTTTAAGGCGGACAAATTTTACCTTCTTATCGGCGGAACATTGTGATAAGTAAATTTATAACTGAAACGCACACACACACACACACACGCATACACACAAGTAATAAGAAGAGAAAAAACAGCAATGGCAAAAGACGCCATTCATGTAGGCGGAAGGCGAGGGCAGAGTGAACGCAGTGAATGGGGAACGTTCTTTTTGGTAACATGAAACTTTTTTAGAGAATCACAGCTGGCAGTTGAATATAACACTTATCGCCAGCTCGGGGGCGGGTTAAGAGTCTTGCCAACACAGATATGCGATCTGTGCTTTTTATTGGCTTTTGGGACGTCGTCGTTTGTAGTTTACTTTAAAACTTAATCCCTTCTTATTGAAAGGCAAAGCGAAGGATACTGCCCTGTGATAAATCTATAGGCTGCAGCTTGCTCTCTCTCGATGCGTGTGTGTGTGTGTGTATTTTTATGTGAATGGGTGTGCCTGTGTGTGTGTAAGTAAGGCACGTGCTGGCCAAAAGTAGCTCCATTTTGTTGTTAGGCAACGGGTTGAACGCTGTTTAAGTTCCGGTCCGGCGCATTGAGCAATTTATGACTTGATTACAATGTGTGTCTCTCCCCTTGGGAAACTCTGCTCGTTCCATTTGCATGGTCGTAAAACGAACCACACTCTTTCTCTCTCTTTCTCTTGGTGGCATCTTCAACTGTTTGGCAAATTGCAAATAATGTAATAACATTTCACTAGATAGACTACAGACTCTAGGGTAATTGAGCGCGAGGAGGCTTCGCGGGGGCAGAACAACAACAACAACCTCGGAAAAAACACAACAGCAATAAATGTGGCTACAACAGCGACAACAATTCAATTTAACGCTTCATTGAAGTCAACGCCGCTTGGATTTCATAACATTTTTTTCTCGCGCTCTTGTTTAATATTAAATTTGATTGTGGTTGTTGTTAAGCCAGTGAGTGGATTTAATTTTATCAAAATTTATATCAATTTCATTGCCAATCGAAAATAAAATGCAATTTGTGTATTCACGCGGCGTATACTTGATATACGGCATAGAAGAGAAGCTTTAAGAGTGGCTTTAAATGACAACAACCAGCAAAATCAGTTGATTGATGATTGACCAACTGATTGACAGCTTTGACCAACAGCTGCAACAACCTTTCAGTTTTTAATTGTGTTGTAAGATTTTTAAGACGTGCGGTTAGGCCGAAAGTCAAAGCGTCGCAATTCCCAACAAGAAATGAAAAATTATGTGTGCGGCGACGACGACATAAAAATGAAAATGTCATATACGAAAATTACAATTCAATTGCTTTCAACGTGCAGCACGTGTGGACACCAGGCCAACAGGCCACCTACAACATGCCTGGACAGAATCTGCGACTCATGCCATAAATCTAGCCAAAGGCATTACTCACACACACAACACCCAACAAAAAAAAAAAGAACGTGAAAAAAATGCTCGCAATCTAATAAGCAGCGCCTACCTAGCTGCCACGCCTACCTAACTGAACACACATTAGAGGCAGCTGCAAAAATGTTGGCCAAAAATATATCAGAAGAAGAAAAAGAAGAAAAGTTGCCGCAGCTTTGCCAGTGACATTTGAATTTCTGCGCAAATTTTCCTTTTACCCAACTCAATTGTTGTTTTTCTCATTTGTTGTTGCTGCTGGTTAGCCGAAAATGACGTGACATGCATAAATAATTGAGTTTTGCAGCAGCGGCAGCAGCAGCAAACGGCAAACGGCAAAAACAACAACAAAACAAACAAAGGCAACGACAAGCGGAAATGAAATATGGCGAATGGCAAAATGGCGGCACGACAGCCGCCATATTGAGTTGAGCATATAAAATATTTATTTGCTGCCATATGGAAGGACAAAGCAACTGAGCAACCAAGCAGCCGAGGAGCAGCTGAGTAGAATAAACCAAGTCACAAGACAAAACAAAATAAATGTGAATATAATCGAGGGAAAAAAGGTTAAATCTAAAAGTTAATCTACAAATTCGTTTATATCGATCTCGCAAATAGCTAAAAGCTGACAAAACGAATAATAAATACGCTTAGAGACTGAAACGTATATAAGAAGAATACTCTAAGATCAATAGAGAACTCATATAACTTCTTCAAACTTCTAAAAAATTCCTACTACCCAAAGTTAGTGTATTCAATAAAAAATGTAACTCAACTGTCAGCGTCAGGTGAAAATAAATTTGTGCAAAAACAAAAAAATAAAAAGGGTAAAAATCATTGTAGTGATTTATGATTGGCAATTAATCAGACAAATGGAAAATAGAAAATGGAGAAATGCCAAGCAAACAATTTAGGCAAATGAAAATCAAACAATCAACGATGGCAGCAGCAACAACACAAATGCCAAAATGCTTCTATTCAAATTAATGCAAGGCAAATGGCAAGGACAAGGCAGGGTTTAAGCAAACAATTTGCAACTCACACTCCGCAGCAAATGATGGGCAAAAGAGTGGAGTGGAGTAAAAGTATGTGTGCATTTGTGAAAATAAATAATTCGCTTGTTTGCCAAGTACTTTTACTTGTAATTTTTCCTCTCTAATCAACACATTCGTAATAATTGCGAGTGAGAAAATCCGAGGCAAGAGATACTCAGTACAACAAAATCCTTAAATGAAACTCACTAATGAGCTAATGATACACTCTTTTTTGTTTTGGCCAGCTTTTTAATGGGCAGAGGGTAATTAAACGAGTCCAACGACGACTTAACGTTTATTTATTATTCCTATTTATTTATTTAGGCTGGCGAATGAAAGAAAAATGACCGCATGCAATTAATTTATTTAGCACATGAAACCAGTAAGTTACGCCCCCATCATTAAAGTCAACTTCGAGTTAAAGTTAAGCAAGCAATTAAAGCAGAAGTTTATATGAAACTTGAGACGCAATGTGTGCTTTAATCTGAAGTGCAAATTGGATATGCGTATACTTAATTTCTCAACTGTTGGTACAGCTAAAATAAAATTGTTCTGGCTCAAAGTGTTTGGCATTCATTAAGTATATAAAATTGTTATTTATCTATATATTTTTGTCAACTTGAAAGAATTTCCTATAAATGTCAATTTACTACACTAATAAATATGAATTGCATTTTTATATTTGCAAGTATTTTCAACTTTTATGAAGCGCAACTCCTAGTCATCTACTCCCCTTAAAGAGTTGCATACTCTTTGCATAGTTTTATGTTCGAATTTATCGTATTGTTTTATATTGTTGTACATTGCTTGCGAATCGCTTTCATGCCCAGGCATCGTGTCTTTATATTGTCCCAGTTTTATGGTCAATTTATAAACTGCGCTGCAAAAGTGTGCAAACATTTTTCGGGGAGTAATAATTTATAGGCCACTTTTTACGTTCACTGCTGCTGCACAAGAGCACAAGAGAGGGAAAAACTTTTCTGGCCATGCTCAATTTGTGCAAGCGTTTTTGTATTATTAATGGTTAGCATTGTTGTAACTGCAAACTGGTAACTGGCAACTGCTAACTGGAAACTAGTAGTAGGGTGTTTGGCTTTAAAAGGATTTTCATTCATCTCAAATAAATGGAATTTGTGAAAATGCATTTCCATTGTGAGCGAAAGCATTTTCCTTTTTCTCTGCCTGCTGCTGTTGCTGCTCCAAAACATACAATTGCAATACGAAGATTTTTGGCTGTGCCTTTTGCTGTGGTGACACATGCCACATGAAACCGGAAACGAGCAACAACAACAACAAGAACTACAACACTGAAAGACGTCAACCATTTTGTGGGCATTTTGTGCACTCAACTGTACCAATTTCTGTCTGTCCTGTCCGTCCTGAGTCCTGTGTCCCTGACGCTCTGCTGTTTGCCTTGTTGTGCTGCGTATTTTATGACTTGTTGTCGTCGCCTGTTGCCCCAACAACATTGTCACGCCTCCCGCCTCTCGCCTCGTTCGCTCAGCTGAACATTGCGAAACTTTTGGGGTTCTACAATGGAATTGAGAAAACCAAGTTTAACCTTTAAAACTTATGCATGACTTAGACATTTTGCTGTGGTCTACAAACTGGATGCACATTGAAAAAGTTCGCCTCGAATTTCAACTATTGGATTAGACTCATTATTGAAGTAATTGTTTTTTAATTTCTCTAAAAACTTTTGGTGATTGTATAATAATAATTTATAATGTGAATTCGATAGAACTTCATTCGCTTCGAATTACAAATATTGGATGAGTCATTCATAACTGTGTTTCAATTTTTGTAAAGTGATTGAATAATAATAATTTTTCAATGGGCTTTCGTTGGAACTTCATTCGATTTAAATTACAATTATTAAAATTTCTCTAAAAGCTTTTGCTGATTAATTCATAATGTGAATTCGGTGGAACATTGAAGTTAGTTTCGAATTACAACTCATTGCTAAACTAAACAGTTAACTAATTTCTCTTCAAATTTTTGATGACTCAATAATAATAATTTGTAATGTTTGTAAACTGTTAAACTGCAGTTTGGTTTCAGATTTTCTAAGAATAATTTTCTGGCTATAGTTTTGCCATTCGATTAGAATAAACAGAGAATCACAAAATTCAATTAGTTTAACCAAAATCTTATTCAATAATAACTTTCAACTTTTACGCTTTCTCCTGCCTGTCACACTTTAAAATTTGCCATTCAATTTTGCATTATCGATCCGCATAGTTTAGTTTTTAGGGTATCTGCTAGTACACGGCATTCCTCAGCCACACATTTTCACTTAGCTGTGCCACATTCTTGCATAGGTTTTTGCCTTAAGTTCTATTTTGTTTTTCGTGCCTTTCGTGTTAACTGCCACCTAGAAACTACACTCAAACGGCAGCGGGAAAAAAAAAGCCCAATAGCACTTGAGCACAAAAACTGAAAGGATCTACTGAACCATTGAAGTCTATTGCCGTGAAAGAGATGGCAAGAGCATGTAAGAAAGAAAGAGAAAGAGTGCGAAAGAGTGTGTGTTCGCCAAGTGTTAAGGCGTTTCACTTGTTTCTTTTCACTTTATAGAAAGAAAATTTTTACCTTTTCGCCTAGTTTTTAACACAACAGGAACCAACTGAAGAAGAAGCAGAACAAGAACAAGAAGTTGTAGCACAAGAGCAAGAAGAAGAAGAAGTTTCTCTTATGTTCTTCGTTTGGGTTTCCCCCGCTTTGTTTACGGCCAAAATACAAAAAACACTGGCACATTTTTACACATGAACGCATTTTAAGGCAAGTTTTTTGTTCATACATATTTCTTTTAGTTACCATAGTTGTTGTTGTTGTTGTTGCTTTTGTTTTACTGTTGTCATGGTTGCTTTTGTTGTTGTTGTTTTGGCTGCTGACATCTCGTATTCAACTTGAAGTTTAAGCTCCTCCCCAGCTGCTGCTGCCGTTGTGACTCAGCCGCTTCCGAAACTCGGACTCGGACTCGGACTCGGACTTGCACTGCATATTTAATCCTTAGCTGCAGGTCCTCTTCGCTTATTTTCCCTTCACCCCCGTCACGCCAACACTTTAACTCGAGGTTTGTCCATGGCTTAGCCATCCAAAAGTGAATTATTGCTAGCATCTGGAGGCAACTGCTGCAACAGAGCAGCATTTCAATTGGCCAAATCATTCGACTCATTGGCTCGCTGCAAGCTCTACTAACGTTTCTCTGTCGCCTCCCACTTCATCTTCCTTTCTCCTCTCTCCCACTCTCTTTCCTACTCTTTCTAATTCTTCTGCGACCTCTTGCAGCTTGCCCTGGGCTGATGGCCCGCTTTTGTTTGCTTTTAGCATTAGTAATACAAATTGCATAGCCAAAGTTCAACAAACTGCATTTAAAATGGGCCACACCAACTCTAAAACACAAAACAAACACAAAGACAAAAACACACACACACACACACACACACAGAGAGAAAGAACGACATACGCAGCAAGTCACTAACAGAGTCGGATTTAAAAATGGCGCTGGCAGCCATTTTGTTGCCTTTTCAGGCTTTGCACATTTTACGCTCTTTTTTATTGTCACTTCTGCGGTTTAGATACATTTTAAAAGCTTCTTTAGTTGCATTTATTTCGAGCATAAACATATCACACATATTCACTCAGTGCCACACTTTGCACTCTCTGTATTATGTTGCTTTTTTTTTGTTCTTTATAAAGTAAAGAGCATCTGTCACACTTAAAATGCAATTTATTTAAATTCCAGCACTTGCATAAACTAACAACTGATTAAATATCTCATTAGCTGGTAAATTGACTCTTGCTTTATATATGTATTATTAATTATCGAGCAATAAATCGCATGCATCGTCGCATTGCAAAATGAACGTGATTTTGACATATCTCTCTCACTTTTTGCCCATATTTCTTTAATAAAAATCAATTTTTCTTTTTTTTTGTGCCATTCAATTAACGTTTTCCAACTTTGCCGGCTAATTGAATTCCAATGGCAATTACGAATTGCCAATTTCTCAAATTAAAAAATAAATAAAAATAAAACAAAGTGTTTAATAAATGAAAGTCAAAGCTTACCAATTCAATAAATATATGTGATGCTGAGCACTGCAAGAGAGAGAGAAAGAGAGAGAAATTATTAAATATCGAATTGATTTATAAAACAACTGCGAAATCGTATGCGCAATCGAACAACTAAAAGGCCAAAGAGCCAGAACGATTCTTCCAATTAAATTGCTGTGCGACAGCGTTAACTGCCACGCCCACCCACCACACACACACACACACACACATAAATTGCTGCGTCCGCCTGCCGAAAAAAGAAAGCAAAAGCAAAGAGAGCAGCCCACACACACATAATGCTTTGTCCATTTTGTTTATTGACTTTATCGAGTGTCAAAAATGGCATCATAATAATGGCAGCAAATAGAAAAGACAAACAAGAAAACGCTGTAAATGCGCACTTGATTGGACAGCTTAATACCCTGTACTCAAGTTGCAGACACTTTGTTTCGCGTATCAGCTGTTGCATACCCTGTAATATACATTTCTTATGTTTTCTTTCGATGCTGATCTAGCTGTCGCTTATTATACCCTCTAACTACTTAATACAGGGTATCATCATAATGACCCAGCTAATGCTGAACCCAGAGGACACTTCCGACTGCCATTAGGAAGCCAATGGTTAGAATTTATGGCCCCAGCCGCTACACAGAGCGTTAAATCAAAAACTTTATGAAATGGACATAAAAAGCAGTTACCACTCGCCTCTTCTCCTGCCCCTCCCCCTTCTCCACCCATCATGCTTCCCCTAATAGAACATTGTATACTTATGTCCGTATTATTGACGATGCTGCCAAATGAACCGCCACAAAAAAAAAGGCGTTGGCTGCTGGCAACCAGCCCAATTGGGGGGCATAACCACGGGGCACTGTTAAGAGCGGGGGAATGGGAGAGAGGGAAGGAAGCTCAGTTCTTGTTGCTACTTGGGTCGCTGTTTGCTGCTGCTGCCATCAGCTTAAACTGCTGACAGCTGAAAAATGCTGTTCAATTTGTTTTCCCCATTTTCTATTTTTGTTTTTCATTTTTGTCGCTTTCTTTTGAAAATTTTTATAACATAGCGGTTGACATTTGACGTGCTGGCAAAACTGAAGTTAAGAGAGAGAGTCCCCGGAAAAGTGAAAACAACCGACTCAAATGGCAGTTATTGAACATACTTTTCGTTCTGAAATGCTTCGCAATCAATTTTAAATAAAGTACGCTTTTATTGTAAGACTTCAATGGGTGAACGACTTAAAGAAAAAGCAGCCAAAAGGATTTTTTTTTGCTTTTAACCAGTTGAAAACTTTGCAGAAAAATAGAAAAAGAAGTCGGAACTTCTTAACAACTTGTCAATAAAAGAATTTGTTGACATAAATACTTATTATTTTACTCTTTCTTGTCTTTCAAAAAAATATGTATCTTCTTTCACTTAACTATCTAATTCCATTGCGGTTGTGAGGTTTTAGTTATGAAATATAATCAAATTAATCATGCTGATTGAATAACTTTTACCCAAGAGGTTTGAGGTTTGTTATTTCTATGTCAAGTTTTTCGAGCATGAGAAATTAAATTTGTATTTTGTTAAAGGTTTGTTTTAACTTATGCCTGGGATTAGCCCGGCTTAAATTGACTTACAGCATATTCTAATTGTAAGTCCCTAAGGTTAAACTTTATGATTACACCACAATAGAAGCTTGGTCTCAGCAAAAGAACAAAAAGAGTCAACGACTTTTCAACAAACTTCAGCGTAAACTTGTCATAACAATCAGAGCGAAAACAACAACAGGACAACAACAATTGCCAGATGGCGACAACAATATTATGTAAGAAGTGGGAAAAAAGTGCACCATATGGTTTAACCGCCAGGTCAACAGACTTGGGCAAACATTTTTTGAAGTGAACAAATCACAAGCACGAAAGAACAAAAAATTCGCAACACAAAATGCCAAAGAAACAAAAGCCTAGAGCACAATTTGTACCAAGTTCTCGTTTCGACCACAAATATTGCCTGTAATCTAATTAATTTGAAGCATGAATGCATAAACTTTCTCAACTAATCTTCAAAGTCTATTAATTTCGTTTCGAGCGAGAGGCAAGTGAAGGCAGAGCGTGGGATGCTCTGTTTGGGGGGTCAGGCAGAATCTATTAGGCTGTAAACTTCTTCCGTTGCAGACACGCACACATTGATTAATTTTAAGACAATAATCATAAAGGCGTTGCCCACCTGACCACACACAAATTTGTTGTGCCACGATTCACCAGCCATCGCCATCGCCTCCTCCCCTCCTCCCCTTCCCGCTAATTCAAAAAAGACCGCACGTGCCTTGAGTTGAATTTTGTGTAGCATACTTTGCAGCGCGTCTTCATTTCAGCAAACCAAAGCACGTTGTGTGCGCCGATGTCCTGGGGAGTCCTTTCGACTGCCTGCAGAAAGTTTGGTTAGTTAATTCGCCGGCTTCTAACGCTCATTGCAACTTTAAGCAAAGCCAAAGGCATAGAAACTTAATCAAAGTTATTGCTCTTGTTGTTGTTGTTCATGATGTTGTTGTTTTTTTGTGTTTGGCGCAAAGTTCAGTACGTTGTCCTGGTCTGAGGCTAGGCACGCAAGCAATTGGGCCAATGTGCGGCACCCTCCCCGTTAACTCGTTCAGGATGTGCCAAAGGAGCTGCCGCTGCCGCTGCCGCTGACGATGCCGTGGCCAAGATTCCACCTGGCAAATAAACTTGCTCAAACTGCTTGCGTGTTTGGCTGTTATTTATTATAATATGGCTCTCTCCATCCTCCTTCCTTTCTATCAACTTGACCATTCACGGCAGTTGCAACAAGACGCGCTCGGCCTGTGAAAAATTTAACATTTCAAGTTCTTCCATCTCTCGACTTTGTGGCTCTTGCTGCGGTGTTTAACTTTTAATTGGATTTCAGTTGATTTTATTTTAAGGCTGCAGCATTGTTTCTCTATTCCACGTTGCTGTTGCTGTTGCTTTGGATGTTACTGGCTGCTGGTCTTCTGGCTATGCGCATAATTTTAACAAATTATTTCCACCGACTGACCGCCATTCATTTACATTTTTCGCATTTCGCATTAGCATTTAAGTGCTGCCTGTCATAATTATCATCATTATAACAACTTTAAACTCCCACTCGATTCTGTTATTCTGATTTTGGTTTCTGCTTTTTCACTTGTTTAATTAGCGCACCCAAACATCTCATTTGAATTTTGATATTATTTTAACACGCAATATTCCACACAAAAAAATATCCATAAATTCAGCGTTACATTTATGCATTTAACTACCAAACTACTGCAGTAAACTGACTTTAATGATATGTATTAACTTTACACTGCTGAAATTTTAATCTTAAATTCTGTTACCCAAATGAATTGATTTATTTATTTTCATTGGGTACACTTAAATATTGCTTTATATATTTATAAATGTGCTGCAACGTTTTATACAACTATGCCTTCTTTTACATCAATATATTTAATTTTAATTGTATTTAATTATTAATACGCTTTACATTCAATCAATGTGAATGTTTTTATGCTTTTTCGGCTTTTATACTTTGAGGTTTTTGATACAGGTTTATAGGTTCAGTTCAGTTAATTTCATGCTTTTTAACAACTTCTTAAATAATTCCATTTTGAGCTTATAATTTTTAATATATTTGCTGATTGAATGCATTACTCAGCGCTTCCCACACATTCCAATGCATAATTTTAGAATTAGGGTCATTGTGTACGACGATTAAAAAAGGGGAACTCATTGCCCTTTTTGCTGGTGAATCGTTAACTCCGACTTGAAAATAAATTCCTTGCCAGGGGACGCTTAACAATTTCTTCACAAGCAAATTCCAGACACCACAAGAAACACCCACGCACACACACACTTGCACACACCAACACAGAAGGTATCCTAGACCCAAGGAGTTGGTTGGGTTCCTTCATTTCCGCATTGAATTCCTGGCAAGCATCAATGTAAACACATTCAAAGCTATCAACAATTTATCACGGCAACTGAACGAAATCTCATTTGCAAAAGAGGAAAAACTTTTTGAGAACTTCTCTATGACGCGGGAGAATCAAAACCGAGGTGCCGCACAGTGATTGTCAAACTGTTCAGCGCACCCGCAGGCGCAGCAACAAACAAAGAAATATACAAAACACAAGAATAAAATCGGTGGCGAGAAGACGCCGGGGGAAAGAGCAAAGAAAGCAAAAAAGGACGGAAGCAGCGACAAACGAAATTTATGTTTTGTACCAACAAAAGGGAGCAACGGAGAAATGAAAAACGCAGCAGACGAAAAGACGCAAAAAAAAAGGGTTGGAGTGCAAAGTTCCTTTTGCTTGGGAAATGGAAATGGCAATGGAAATAAATAAGGAAATCATGTTTAACTTTGCCCAGCAAGACAATAAAATTGTACAAGTGTTTCAAGGAGTTTGTGTGGGGGCCAAAAGGACTTTCAATTCACGACCAATTCATATATCATATATCACAATATATATGAGATTCTCACCAATATTGTACCCCCTTATGATTGCCTTAGTCTCTACTGCTGCGGGCTTTACATTTTGCAACAAGCTGGAAGATGGTGTAGGGTGAAGTGAAGTGTGTAGTCTAGGGTGTAGTCTAAGGTCTAGTAAAGTATGTAGTGATGGGTGTAGTATAGAGTCTAGGGTTGTATAAGATATAGTGTATGGTGTAGTATAGGGTGAAGTATAGGGTGTAATATAGGGTGTAGTAAAGGGTGTAGTATAGGGTGTAATACAGGGTGTAGTATAGGGTGTAGTATAAGTTATAGTCTAGGGAGTAGTCTGTGGTATAGTATAGGGTGTAGTAGACGGTGTAATAGAGGGTGTAATAGAGTATGTAGTATAGGGTGTAGTATAGGGTGTAGTATAGGGTGTAGTATAGGGTGTAGTATAGGGTGTAGTATATGGTGTAGTATAGGGTGTAGTACAGGGTGTAGTATAAAATTTAGTATAGGGAGTAGTGAAGTATATAGTGAAGAGTGCAGTATAGAATGTAGTAAAGTATGTAGCAATGAGCGTACTAAAAGCTTGGGCAGCAATGATACACACAGACACAAAGTCGGCGCATTCCTTTGTCTTTGTTAGCGATTTTCATGAAAAAATATTATCAGCGGCCAATTGCAAAAACAAAAGCAAAACACAAACGTGCAACAGCGATGCACAAAGGACACACGGAGTCAAGGAGCAAACGTTGCTGGCGCCACTCACCGTGTCCTGCAAACCATAACAAAATTGTTGCGAAAAAAAAAACATTAGCATAAAATGTGCACAGACATTCGCCAAGCAGAGCCAAGCAGCAGACTTTTTGCAGCGACTGTTTGTCTATGTGCTTGGTGAATAATGCTGTGAGTGCAGTTTTAAATTTAAAATTGTTTGTCGCCTGTACACAGCGTGTTTATGCGCCACCTTTTAACTGAAAGTTCAAAGGTGAACATCGAATTTTAAATTTAAATTTGCAATTTAGCAGTAAGTTCAACAAAAATCAATACCTACACTAAAAACAATAAAAATTTTAAATAGGAAAAAGACTTTCATACGATATATGAAATGAGAAAATATTTTAAAATATACATCAAATAATAGGTTTAATATGAATATTATTTTAAAATGATTTTCTAATTTGTAAAACATTTCTCGCCTTGTCTCGTTTGAAAATATTTAATCAAGTTCATGCGTTGTCAACGCATAAACGCAGTTTTCCGTCTGACTTTTCATTAGTTTCGCATGCAAATTTGTCAGTCACATACGTTTACTTCGCTGACAAAGACATCCTGTCTTTTATAGCTGCCACAAGAGTCACATTCACTTCTCGCTTTTTTCCCCCATTTATTGCACCTCGTATGAAAAGACAATGGAGGGCATGTTGAAATAGAAACAATGGCACTCTGAATAAGGTATTTAAGATGTGCAACCTTTAAGGGGTATCAGCTTGTCTAGCAACTATTTGCACATTATTTGTGCTCTATGCAGTTTGGCTCATTGCAGGGCAAATGATAAATTTGCAGTCTTCTTTGTTGTCTGGCGTCTGACATTAAGTTCGCCTGACGACGCCGCTGATGCACGGGATTGACTGCTACTCGGGGCAACAAGGAGCAAGTAGAAAGTAGCAAGTCAGCAGTGTGTGTGTGTGTGTAGATAGCCAGGAGGCATGGCATATGCAAAAGGCAAGGATTTTGTTTTCAAAGTTAACGAGCCAGAGGATGGGAGGCGAATTTTGCAGTCAGTTTATAATTTATGGGCACTTAAACTTGGGCTTAACACAAACGCAACGTGGAGACAAAGAAGCATCAGGAAATTTGTCCAAAAATGTTGCAGGGATTTCAATGTTGCAAGACGTCCTGCCCGGGAAATACCTTCCGTAGTCTGTCTACGTAAATTAATGGACGTGCAAAGCTTCGTCGGGTTAAAACAAATGATTCTCCTACTATTTGCTCTACTTGCTTCTTTTTTTTTTGGCTGGTCTTGGCTGAGGTGCCAAAATCTGTTTCATGCCATCACGTGCCAGTAAAGGATCCCATATGGCGGAGCAGGAAACGCTGTTGCAACCCGTTTTTGTGCCTATTCTATTAGTTGGCAATTTTCACGCCTCATTCGTGACATGCGAAATGAACCTTTTAACTGACCCCCGGCAAAGGGTCAGCCCTTGTGCTCTGTCTGCGTTTACACCGGATTCCACTATCAAGGTGACCCAGACATACACACACACATCGCCCACATATAACTTGCACACCTTTTGCACCTTTCCGGAAAGCTTGCAACCCTCGATTGTAACACATGTGGCAGACACACTGCCCACCGCCAACGCCACCGCCGTTGCCTGCCACACCCCGTAAACGCACTCAAACATCAATAAATTAAAGGTACAAATGTAATTTCGTATCCTGACGCAGAAAGAACGGCAATAGGAAAATAAATGCGTTCCTTCGTATCAACTCCAATTCCCGGACTCCCTTTAACGACTCTGCTTGTAAATAGATTAGGGTGTTGCCATGCCAACGAGGCCAGGCAACGTCCCACTGCCCTTTTCGGCTGACCTCTTCACCCTCCACCATCCGACTCCTTTTTTTTTTGGCCAACCCACTCATTCCTTTTGCTGTTTGCCACTTTCAGTTACTAGCCATATTTCAGCCATTTTATGACACGCATTGGTCACACGCCTCAATGGACTCTCAATGGCAGTCCTCGTGCAGTTGGTGTAAAAATTCCAATACAACGAATAGCTAAATACTCTACATTAATATTAGAATGAGTAAACAATGATTTAGTCAATTAAAACTTTAGTTTTCTTTTTTCTATCTTAAATCAACTTCTACTCTCCATAAACTTCTTGCTTCTACATTATCAGACTATCATTTTACTTCCGCTTTATTTATAACGTTGCATACCTTTCATTAAACAACATATACCCTATACATACGTCATAAAAACTGTGTCTAACCAGTGCAATGAGCAATGGGAGCCACAGCTACATCTGTTGTTTGTTACTTTAACACCTCATTGCCATCAGTAGTAGGTGTTGGGGTGAAAAAGGTAAGAGAGAGGATTCTGTAAATCCACTCAGTTGTACAGTTGTTCAGTTTCAGTGTTGTCACCTTGCACAAAGCGCACATTAAGTGACGACCGACTGAGTGAAAGCCGACGACAGGTGAATGAAAGAGGCAACAATAAATGGCAATGGCAACAACAGGCCCATTGATGAGCTGAGCCACGGCGAGTCCTGCAAGTATAAACTGACAGCTGCACAATGTCAGACACGATGATGATGAGAGGCAGACGCAGCAGTCGAAGCCGAAGCTGGAGCTGAAGCCAAAGTCCCCGTGTGAGTCCCCAAGCTGCGGCTGAAGCTGAAGTACTCGACACGACTTAACGCTGAGTGCGTTGGCAGGGTTGTCATTTTGTTTTATCCTCCTTATATGGATACTCTCAGAACTCCAAAGGGGCTACACTACATAAGTATGTATATGTATTGGGGGGTAGCAAGTATTGAGGTTTAAGCACTCGTAGCTCGTAACTCGCACTCGCAACTGGCACACTGAAATTAATGGGTCGGAAAGTGTTGAGATTAATCATGGTCGCATAAAAAGTGTCGCTGCTCTCTCCTCCAACTTCTGGCTGCCCTCTCTAACCCCCGCCGCTGAGCGGAAGTCCAGCCATGTCCTGTGTGCCTGTCCAGTTGCTCATTAAGATCTGGAACATGGCAAGCCAAGATATTCCAAAACCGAAAGCAATCTGGGCCATTTAATCAGCAAACTTAAAGCCTAAGCAAATGAGCCGTGTAGCAAAGCCAAATCTAAATGAGAACGCCTCAACGAATGGCTGATGAGCTGAAGCTGAAGAGCTGAGGAGCAGTGTAGGGGAAATGAACAAGCTGCATTCACGCAGGGCACAAAAGCCGCTAAAAAGGGGAGAAAAGCGAGAGAGAGAGATACAGAGAAATCCGGGCACGAAAAGCGGCGACTTAAAAACACCTGCTAAATGAGACTTTAATCTAAAGTCGAAACACGAAAGCGACCAGGAGAAATGCGCAATAAAAAGTAGAAAGCCGAAGTTGAAATGCGCTGTAAACTGCGTGAAAGTTTGATGATTATCTTCGATGTGAGAGATATAACATAAGTAATGTAAAAAATTATTCATCTCGAAAATCTGATCTTCATTATCTGGTTTAAAATTCTTGTATATATTTAGTTTAAGATATTAACACTTAAAAGTCGACTGCTAATTTGAATAGTATTCCACCTTGTTTTGTATCCAATTGCAATAAATTCGAATCGAAAAATGTTGGCTGCAAGCTGAACTTCATATTTCATGCCAGCGACATGATAAGTGCATATGATTTATGAGTTGAAAACCTAACTGCTAATGCTACTGCTGGAATGTGGCAGGCTCTCTGACAAAGTGAAATACCCACGAGGAGTGTATAAGAGTGGCAGACACATACACACAAAGAAAGAAATAAAGAAAGACCTGAAGAGGTAGAGGGCGAGGGCGAGGGAGAGAGGGGAAGACAGTCAGATAAACAGACCAACGGGCCCGGCACAGAAACATAAATTACGCTGAAATCTAAGGCAAACATGAAAATATTCTGAAAAACTTTCATATGCGGGACAAGTCGAGGGAATGGGGAGAGAGAGCAAACAAAGCACTGAAAAATGTTTTTAGGCAACTTGCGACGAACACTCAGAAGGGGGTCTTCTCTTCAAATGGGAATGAGAAGCCAACTTTGCAAGGTAACTTGGTAGCTTGTCGACGTCATCATCAGCCACACACACACACACAGAGAGACAACTGTCATGATATGTGAGAGCTATTTAGTTGACTAACTGACACATATAGATACAGCGATACAACAGCTGGAGATACTACAGTTATATACGTTTACAGTTTTACATGGACCCAGCCACAATGCGGCCAAATGCTTGTGTTAATGATGAGCGGTCTGAATGTATGTGGTCCCCTACAAAAAGGTGGCTACTTCTGCTTGACAAGTTCATTGGGTTCCGGGTCCGATCCATTACAAATTGTAATTGGGTTGCGGACAGTCCGCAGTCAGCATCTGCACTTTTGACCATTTCACTCATTTTTCAATTTTTGGCTCGTTTGTCACTTGAGCCAAGTGCAAAATGATAAATATGCCACCAGCCCAAAACCACTTGGCAAAGCCATGAGAAAACCACATAGACGACACAGCAAAAGCAACGCCACTAAACCAAGCAGCAACAGCAGCAGCATCATCACCGCTGTCAATAGACGTTGTCTGCTATCTTTTCTCATTTGCACTCGAGTCTGAAATTGAAGTCTGAACTCAACTGAACTGTATTCAAGTGGCAGTCAGTCCCTTTTGCATCCTTGTTCCGTCTCCTCTTATGTTTTATTGCCAGGACACTTGATGTGATATTTCCTCTATTGATAGGCAGACGACGAGCAAAAGCTCGATACGCACACGCACACACACAGAGAACACTCTGCGTTTATTACAGCCATTTAAAGTAGCCTACCTTTCTGTATCTCAATCTTTATTTTTCACAATCTCTATCTCTATCTGCATCTACGTCTCTTTCTCCGCTTTGTAGCCTCCTCTCCCTTGCAGTCAATAACTAAACACGTTCCTCTCAGCGTCTGTCAAACGTAATGGAAGTGAAAAGAAGTTCAGGAAGAAAATGTTCAGCTGCACAGTCGACTGGCATTCCATTTATTGGCAAATTGACGTACCGATATCGGCCTTCTTTCTCCCCCGCATCTTTGCCTCTTCTTCCTTCAGCCAAAAGCCAACCACTTTCCTCTCTCTTTCTCTCTCTCTCCACGCGGACAGGACACTTTTGACAACTGTCTATGCGCTTCGGCAAAGTGCCGGCAATATTCTACTGCAAAAAGCGTTATGAAATTGTCATCAGTTTTGCAATTTACCAAAGGTATTTCAATTCTATTCAGCTTGTTCGCATTTCGCACTTGTGACAGACACGCCAACTTGCTCCATAATGGAGCTGCTAACAATTTCTAAATAGCTAACAGAAGTAGGAATAGTATTATCAATTCTAATTCAACTTTTCTATTCCCAAATTTCTAGAAATTAACGTTTAAAATTAAATTCCCTCATCAATTATTTAATTAAAGCTTTTCAACTCTATTTAGATTTCATTTAAATGCGATTGTTCAATATAAACATTGAATTAGTATTGACTGTAAATTGATTTAAATAAAAGTGGAACAATTGTGCAAGTATTTTGTCCGTTGATTTCCTAATCAAAGTATGTCAGAGTATTTCGATATGAACTTAGCTGAATGTTTGGCTTGGAATTCATGTCTGTTATTCTTATCGATTTTTGGTTTAGTTTCGTCTCGGTTTTCGTTTCGTTTCATTTGCGTTGCTTCGATTTTTCTTCCTGCTCTC
This sequence comes from Drosophila niveifrons, assembly GCA_035046325.1. Lineage (NCBI taxonomy): Eukaryota > Metazoa > Arthropoda > Insecta > Diptera > Drosophilidae > Drosophila > Drosophila niveifrons. Next base: position 8,079,044 of record JAWNOC010000046.1, on the reverse strand, counting down.
TCGCTCGCACATTCACTCGCTATCGCTGTCTCTTTCGTTGTGTGTGTGTGTGTGTGTGTGTGTGCGAGTGCACAGTCAAAAAAAGTTTTTATCTTGCTCTGTTAGCAGTACGAGTCTGTCAAACAATGCGACGGCGTTGGAATAACACTGCCCAAGTGCAGGAGAGCTTAGGCAGGAGCAGAGGGGGACAGTGAGGTAGACAAGGCACGTTTTGAGTACGAGTGGAGAAAGAGGAGGAGGTGGAGGGAGGCGAAAAGAAAATGCAGAATGTTGGCAGCATTGGCAGCGACTTGGATGGCAGTTCAAACTGAAGTGGCCAAGTACACAGTTGTAATTTTTCGCAAATCTGCACGAGATGAGAGTAGGCGACTGCCACGCCCACTGCCATGATGGCCCTCGAGGCGGCAAGCGCACTGTTGTAAAGTTTAGTTTTTGGAGTTGATTCATTTTAATGAAGGAAATTCTGTTTGCCCAAGTGTTCCGGCAAAACTTCATCACTGAACAGAGAGAGAGAGAGAGATGTTCGCGAGAATGAGAAAGCAATAAAACAGTCAGTCAGTCAGAGTGAGAAAGAGAGTGAAAAAGATAAATAAACTGAATAACTAAATAAGTTCGTCATATGAATGAGCTGTTTCAATTTCAAGTTTTCAAGCAAATCGATTTCGAATTTCATAACAAAATAAACATAAACAAGGTTGAGTTAAGCTGAAATTGCAGGCAAATTTGTTCAACATTAATCCAAAGACATAAACACTATAATTGAATTGAAAGAGAATCCTTGATTGAGAAATACGTAGCAATAAGCGAGGCCAGCCCTAATTGCAGCCAGCCACGCCCACTGTCATACATTATAAGTACATACATATATATAAAATGAAAAGCAACATAAATAATTGCATTTACACCTTGCAATTATACTTATTTTGTGTGCACAAGTCAGGGTCAGTGCAACAAAAGGTGCACAATGCAATTAACACACGAGACGATGACAACGAGAACGAATCGCAATCGGAGAAGGGAAAAGTGAGACGGATAGGAGAGGAGGAGGAAAAGTCACAGTTATACACAGTTTCTATTTCAGTTACAACTGTGAAACAGTAGCAGGTAGCGCAGTAATTTATGACAATTATTTTGACATGCCATTAAAGATGACGATGAAGAAGTCTGGCTCTGCGTATCTGAGTTTAAACATCTTAAGAGACTGCACAGAACAGCCATTAAACAGGATATAATGCAGCCAAGTATTTTGAGATGAGCAGACAACAAATTGTAAAAGGCTATTATAGCACGAAAAAGGATCAGCAGTCAAAGTCTACCTGCGGCTGCGAGAACAGCAGGTGTGCACAACAAATCAGTTATAGTCGATGCACACACACACACTCACACGACTGGCCAAAAATAATACGAAAGAAGCAAAGAAAAAGGAAAAAGATGCACACACAAAAACGAGTCGAGTGACGACTGTCGACAAGCCCCAGCCAGCTATCACGACTGTCCACAAAATTTTGCACCTGCCGCAAATCAAAGAAGACAACATAAGAGAGCAAGCGAGAGCGAGAGAAACTAAAGCAGGTAACTTGAGGTAACCTGAAGGTAAGACGATCCCCACCGCGACATCTGTTCGCGCTGCTTAACCGAACTTCGAGGGCGAATCGAGATCAGAGAATGGACAGACAAACAGACAGACAGACGGACGGACAGTTGGACAGACAGCGGGAAGCAAAGCTTGCCCCGTTTTTTATGTGTAGCCGGTTTCCTTGTGATGAGGGTAACCCAAATTTTGGCATTGTCCCTGCTATACACATACATATATATAGCCATGCAGATACCGTTGCCATATAATTTTCGGCATTAGCTTTGCTCAAATTAATGGCCAGTTTGTGAAGCCCGCAGCACAGCGTCCGCAAACGGCAGCTGTTAGATTTGTATTTTGTCGATTTCGCAGTTGCAGTTACTCTCAGCTAAACTGGTTTTGTCCGTTCTCTCTCTCTCCAACAACACTGCGCTACAAAGTTTTGGCATTGACTGCAATTACACTTTGATGCATGCAATCTTTAATGCAATCAACACGAAGTGGAAACAAGTAAGAAATCTACAATCTACCATCTCCCCAGCAAAACCACATTCTAACAATATACTAAAAATATACCGCAAATATACAAAAATATCGTAAATGTTCTAAAATATATACCTCAAATAAACTAAAAATATCGTAAATGTACCAAAATACACCTCAAAAAATACTAAAGTATACCGAAAGTTTTATTTGGTATATCGAAATATTTGTACCCTCAAATATACAGACGAACATGGCTATATCGTCAGTTATATATGTTGACGCTAATCAATTTATATATATTTATGTATATACTTTAAGGTGTCGGAGATACCTCTTTTGTCTAATCTTACAGCCACAAAGTTATAATACCCTTCTACCTTTTAGGTAGCGAGTATAAAAACAATTTTCAAGTTTATGTGAATTAATTAAATTTGTTGCAGATTTACAGATTAATATATAAAATTCCAATTATGTCAATTAAATAGATAAATATCTGACATTTTAAATATTCTTAGTTTCATTTTCAGTTGAAATATAATTTGTACTTACATATTTGTGTACAGAATTTCAATAATTTATTGTTGTATGATTATTCTGCAAATACAAAAAGGAAAAATGTCGTTAAGTAAAGTTAATAGATGGATATAATATTGAAATACTGAGAAAGAGGTAAATAATTATACCAACAACATATTTTCTATCTGCTCAATCAAACATTAAACTCCCTTTTATTACCAACTATAATTAAGCTGATTAAAATTGTGGGCGTATTTATTACTCTTCCCAAAATTTATGTTTATTTATAGCTAATAGCAAGTAATTCCCATATTAAAAAGAAATTATCATTAATCAACTGACTTAACTCCACTCGGTGCAAAACATTGCGTTGTATAGTGTAATAAAAAAAACGAATCGAAATGAAAGGAAAGGAAAGAGATATCGCTGTCGACAAATTGAAGGGAATGCAATTGATGTTCTAAGTATTTCAATTGCCTGGATAAATTAATTAATTAATGTTTCGTTAAAAGCCGCAATTAAAGCGAGTTACCAAAAATATTTGATATTAACGCAACATGCTTGCCAATTAAAAGTTTTTTATAACCACAAAGCGAATGATAAACGGGGCAAAGTTAAAAGTTGCCAACAGCAGCAGCAGCGGAGAGGGAGGGGCAAGAGAGTTGGAGGAGAGCTTAATCGATTTTTGATTTCTTATTGATGACGAGCCCGGAAAGTGCCGCAACAGGAATTCAGCTGACAGGATAACATTAAAATGAGGCTATGTTAATTATGAACATGCTGTTGTTGCTACTGTTGTCCACGTCCATAACTTATGACCATGTTTATTTCCCACTTCACTCCTTCCCGACTTTGCTGTCTGTCTCAAAAGTGTTCCCACAGCTCCTGTCCTGGCCTGGTGACATGCGTCACAAAATGTGGGCAAAATTATTAAATCAATAAGTCAAATGTACTATGTGAACGCCATTTTGTTGCAACGGTCGGCGCCATATTGAATTGTTAACTCATTTTATGGGTCGCCTGAAATCGGTTTGCGTGTCGAAATGCCTTGAACTTGATGCATCGGCAGTACGATAGTGAAGTGTATTGGGAATGGGATTTGTTTTGGCCAGTCGAGGGTTGTGCGCGTTTCCAAAATGGCCCAGTTAATTGAGGCGTCATTACAAGGGCTAACATCGATAATGAGCAGAGCCCTTGCCCGCTCACTCGCGTTGCCAACGACAACTTAACCCAGCGACCCAAATTCACAATCACATGTAAGCAAAACCAGTCACACACACACACACACACACACACATACACAACTCGAGTCCTGTGCGTATGAGCATATTAGGCCAAAGCCGCTTAAAACGAGCGGAAGACGAAGAAAGCAAAGTAAAGCCACACACACACCCTCAGAGACTCACAGCGTGTTGAATTAACTAGCACGCATTTTCCCTTTCGACTTTCAGTCATCCTGATGCTCAACAACGTTGCAATTGCAGAAAATGTTATATTAAAATTGGAGAAAATTTATTGAACATTTCTTTACAAGTATTGTATTAATATTATTAATTCCTTTAGTATTTAAAATACTTTCCAATTGCAGAAAAGATTATATTAAAATTCGAAAAATTCATTATACATTTCCTTAAGAAGTATAAGTATTATATTTTAATTTTAATACTTAAAGATACAAATTCTTGTAAATAATACACAAATTTCTTTTAAATAATTCTTCTCTATGTAATCCTCATACTTAGATTTGACGTTTGGTTTAATTTTTTTTACTATCCATACGCTGTCAATGTACTTATTAAGTTGTATAGGTTCTTTACTTAATGAATTGTTGAGCTACTAAAAAAGCTTAACAAAAAAAAAAGTAATATTTTTTCAAAAGTATTAAGTTACTCTAAGAATACTGCCAAAATTTGTAAAATGGCAATAAAGATTTCAATAAAAGTGTTTTACAAATATTTTATTATTTTAATATTTGATAATAATTTGCAATGAAAAATTATATAAATTTAAAAATACAAAGAAATATGAAAAAACAACAAAGAAATATGAAAAAACAACTTTAAACATTTGTTTAAAATAATTGTATAAACATATTTTTATTTTTTGTTAATATTTAAAGACACTTTGCAAGCACAGAACAATTATAGAGACCCTAGAAATATATAGTATAATTCTATTACACATTAAATTTTATATAGTGTTGCATAAATATTATGTCATTTCTATAATATCGAAGGATACTTTGCAATTGCAGAACTGTTTAATTATGGTAGAACTTCATTTCGAATATCTTTATAGTATTGTCAAACATTACAACTTTCCACAAAGGGTCTTTAGCTGTCGTCTATGCTGCACTTGCTTCTTACAGTAAGGACTTTAGCTGCATCTCATTTAACTCCTTCCTACGCTAACATCTGCTCCCTCTTCAGCTCGTTCTCCTCTCCAGGACTTGAGCTGCTGGCAAAATGTAGACACAGTAATTAAGTTTCAATTTGCTCGACTTGAGCTCGTTTTGACGCCTCTTCAATGTTTGGATGTCCTCAAGTATTCAGCACATCAAACACATACACGCATGTAAGGACATTTTGGAAAGAAGTTACAGCGACAGTTACTGCGACAGAATCTTACATGAAAACCAAGAGATGACATAATGAAAACTTTCCACTTTCATTCACGTTTGTAACGCAATAAAATGAAATCCCTCGGATAAATTATGCGCTATTTAATAAAGCTTCTCCTCCCCGAAACAACGACGACTACCAAAGTCCTGTGTCCACAACGTCCAATCCCCTTTCTCTTCCTCCTGCTCCGCCTCCGCCTCCTCCTCCCCAGCATCCATCGAAATTTTACGCAAATTATGCTCATCAAAATAAGCAGAGGAAACAACTCGATAGGCTGGATAAGAGCGCAGCAAAGTGGCAGAGGATGTTGATGCGGATGCCGTTCTCTGACATGTCGCAAGTGGCATCGTTGATGAGCAGCACCGACAACGAGAACGACAACAACACGCACAAAAATGCGAAATAAAAAGTCTCGCAAAAAGTCACGCAACGCACATTTAAAGACGACTTCCAAACGAATGAAGGAGGAGGATTGGTTGGAATGGGAATGGGAATGGGAAATCCTGGGTACAAAGGGCGACCAATAAGCCGCCAGTGGAGCTTAACTGAAGGCAGCCAAGAACAACAGACTGAGCTGCTTTCGCATGTGAGTGTGTGTGTTTGTGTGTGGCATGTGGCAAGCAGCAAGCGGCAAGTGCGGTTGCCTGTCATCGGCTTGGCACGCTGCCTCCTTCGATGGCTTAATGCTCTAGGTAACACTCGCTCTCTCTCTCTCTCAGTCACATCCTCTTAAGCCGTAAGCGCCAAATGAAATGAAATATATGTGCTAGCAATTTACATAAAATGCGCGAAAAATGCGCCAAAAAACGAGAGAGCAAGAGAGAGAGAGAGAGAGCGAGTTTAACCATTTGGCAAATGCTTCACGTGCTCAAAGCTAACAAAGATTAACGAAGGGCAACGTCGAAGGCAAAGGCAATGGCAACGGTGCCTGGCAACGTTTGGCGCCATATGGCAAATGGGATGTGTTCGGCACTGATAAGATGACTGTAAGCCAAAGTGCAGCAAGTCAAAGCCGCAACAAAGGTTGCTCCATCAACAAAAATAAAGACGGGTTGCCCAAGTCGAGAATGTAATTCTCTTCTCAACAGTGACATCCGTCACTGACTTGTTGCTCATTAAGAGATGAATCATCTTTAAGGGTTCATAGTACGGAAACAAGAAGATTAAGAAAGGTAGATAGACGAGATTCTAGACAAGATTGTTTCAGTTATAATTTGAAGATTGTGGATAAGGGATTATTGCAGTCGACTGGATTAAGATACGCATTCTTATAATATATAATGCAAAATACAAAATACTGTAATTTAGTTAAATGTAACGAAATATCTAAAACTAATTTGCTTTGTACTCTATTAGAAAACTAGATAAATATATCATGTTGGTACCAAAAAAAAATTAAATATAAGAAATATATAGTATAACAAAAAGGTATTTACTCTTTCAGTTTTTACTCTATTCTAGATTAAAATGCCATATTGACATTAGTAAAATCCCTTAACAAAATATTCTAGATTAATAATCATTTTGGTACCAAAAAGTATGAAATATAAAAATATATATTATATAACAAAGATATTTACCCACTTCTAGATTAAAATGCCATATCGATATCAGATCGATATCAATATTATAGATTGATTAATATTTCATAATACATAAAAACTATATATTACGAACAAAGGTATTTACTCTTTTAGCTTTTACTCTATATCAGAAAACTGTTTTTAAAAAACATTCTAAATTAGGTATCCATCAATAAGACATCAGAATTAGGCATCAAAATTCTAAATATGCGAAATATATTTAAAAAATAATATGAATTTTTGAATCCTCTATTTTTACTTTTAAAATATACTACATCATAATAGTACTTTTAAATAAATCATCATATTGTTTCACATCTGCTAAAGCCGCCACGTCTTCAGTCAAAAACACAACTTGTCAGCTGTAATACTGCTGATGCTGAGGCATTAGTAAAATTAGCTGCCTTCATCTCCAGTGACTGATCCATTATAAATTCTAGCCAGACAGACTAGAGAGGAATGCTCCCCGTTTGTTCAACTTCAACTCAGTGCAGTTATAAATCAGCTGAAAAGTATGCTATACATTTTGCACTAATGCATTCATTCTATTTCCCAGAATGTCAGTGAAACGACTGCAGCTAACATGAAATACTTTTGTCTGCAAATATATATATACATATACAATATATATATATATATAAATGCAAAACAACAGCAGAACGAGGCCGGCAACAACGAGAGCACAATTAGAACTGGAGTCGCAACTTTTGCAACACAGCCGCAGAAAATTTAATAAGTTTTAATACAAAAGTTAGCGTTGCTTCATTATGAAACTACTGCAGCTGCATTTAGTATCCGCAGACTCTTTGTACATATGTGTGTGTGTATATATGTGTGTGTGTGTGTGTGGGGACACAACTTTCTTTCGCTCGCTCTCTTTCTTAATCCCCAGCTACTCAGAGAGCACTAAAGTGCGGATGTTTGCCTGTTTCTCTTTCAAGTGCAGCAGTTGAAATTATTTAACAACGTTTTGTATTCCAATTACCCTGGATAAGTTTTAAGCAAAGCAGACGTTGAGCATTTGTTTATTTTGTGCATTGAAAAAGGATTTCAAGTATGCAAAATATAATTCACCAAAAGAAGAAACTTCAAATACATTTTAAATAAAATATTTCAGTGGCAAACTTATTTCCATTACAGGGTATTTCCTTGTTTGTCATGCTCGTCTGTTTTAAAATGTTTTTCTCCTTATTTTTTTTTTTTTTGAACGTCGCATTTCATGCAAATGAAGTTAACTTGTTATGTGAAAGTGTGCGTCTGCGTGTGTGTCGAGAGTGTGTCTGTGTGTGTGTGTGCATATGCGTTTAAGTACATATGCAAATGAGCCTGTTTACGATGTGTGAGTATATGCTTGTATGTCCCGTATGTGTGTGTATTTGCCGGAGCCATGTAAATGTTTAAAGTTTGCCAACTGCGAAACATTTTTGCGTTCTGTTTTCGCGCTACGCTGACACCTGATTTATGGCTAATAAATAAAATTTTAATTTCCCAAACAATTAACATGCCAATTTTGCGTATGTGCCAGCCTTTAAGCCTTCACATTTCACACACAGTACAGCACATCATTCACACACACACAGGCACACACACACAGACAGACACCGATACAGACACATGCACAGATAATGGAATCAAGCAAATGCGATTAGCATTTTATACCATTTAAGCTTCAGACACAAAAGAAACACAAACCCACACACACCGACAACAACAACAATGTGGCCCCATAAGCAAAGCCCAAGCTTGCAAATGCCTCTGCCTTCGTCTCTCTCTCTGCCACGAGGGGGTAAAAAAAAAATAGAGCGTTAGGCGGCAAAAATCTGCAAACAAGTGTGCAACAAAGCGCACAATTGTAATTTAACTGCAGTCAGAGTCTAGTTGGTAACAACAACAACAACAACAACAACTAGCAACAACAACTAACAACATAGTGCCACAAGAACAACAAGAAACAAGTGCAACAACAAATAAGTGCCACAACAAAATGTGCGCGCCTCAAGTGTTGTAAGCGGCTTTTGTTGCCAATTGTTTGGCAAATGCACAAGAGCGTAGCACAGAAAGGGGCGAAGTAGGCGGGGAGAAAAGGGGGCAACAAAATTGGTAGGCAAATGAAATGCACACACACACTCGCAAACACAACATAGAAAGCATCACTCTATGCACTCACATACACACACACATGCATAATCCACTTTGCGCGGAGCAACAGACACAACAACAGCTGCATCAAAATCGGAAGTTACACATACGCCCCGTTGTGACGTCGCATTGTGTCTGTCACTATGCCTACCTCCCTCCCTCTCGTTCGCTCGCTGTCTTTGGCATGCTGCATATACCCTGTAATTAATGGCAAAAGCTTTGACATTATTTGATCAGCCTTGCTCATCAAACAGTTGTCAAAGTTAAAGAGAAAGCTGCCAGCTAAAAATATATTGCAAGCACTTTATATTTAAGTGAAATTTAAATTATTTGGTTTAGATTATTTCTAGCTGAATATGATTTATTACAAACCAAATTAGTTTTATTCAAATTTATGAAATTCTAACAACGCTGCTTAAATTGCTTAAAAATTTATGGTAATTTGAGCCACAAAAATGTGCAACTACAATTTATTGCCCTAAATAAATGTGTTCTTTATTAATACAACATTTTTGTATATTTTGCCATCGAAAATATGCAATTTATAATCGATTGCTCTAGCTAAAACTTTACAAACGTATGAAGAATTTACATATTTTGTTTTCTACTTTATAAAGCGCGGTTTGTACTCTTTGAAGGGATTCTTAAAAAGTCATTTTATTGAAGGGTATCTCCACAGTCCATTATGTTCAATAATGGCTTAGTTAAAACTTCCGCTTCTGCTTTTTTCGCGCGACGATTTGGTTGACAAATGTCACAGCAACAGCGTCCAACTATGCAACGCGCATTCTTTTCCCTCCCTCCGCCTCTCTGCCTATGTCCCCTCTCTCTCTCAGCCTGTCAACTGCCAAGAAATGTAGAACAGCATAAAACACTCGTCGCTCCAGCACAGAGAAGAGCTGCAAAGCATCCCACAGACGACCCCCCGCCGCATCTTGTGTACAGACAGCATGAGTTGTTGTTCGTGAAAAACTTGACACTTAATTGTCTCCCTCCCCGCCCCTTTCCTTCCCCGTCCCTTTCCCTTCACTGCATGCTGTTATTTTTCCTGCATAGTTGTTGTTATCTATGGGATCGTCTGGCGACTCTGTTTCTCTGCTGTTGTCAATTGTTGCACATTTGCCTGGCGCTGAAATTCTAAAACTCTCTTTCTCTATATCTCTCTCTCTTTTAGGCCAATGCCCGTTGCTTTATGAGGCGATACAAGTCAAGTGTGGAGCGTTAACACAGCCAACTCCAACTCCAACTTCAACAGCTATTCAGTGTGCACATCAGGCAGTCAGTTATTCAGTTAGTCAGTCAGTCCTGCCATTCAGGCAATAATAATAAGTAACAATAATGCATTACACAAACGGAAACAATGCGCAAAGAAAAAGCATTTCCGCTGCAGGTGCAACAGCAAGGCACAAATAGATTGAATGAAATAAAGTTGCTTTTATTGTGGTTAAGGGAAAATGCTTTACTGAAAGCTGGCAAATAGTTTATGTTGAAACGACAGCGAGAATTAACATATAAAAGCATTAAATCAAAGCAAAAGTCCAACAAGAAAACCTTTATCACTAAAACAAAGAACGCTACAAAGAAGCCTTTAAAATAAATTTCCGAAAAGTTAAATAAATTTAAGATTAAGACTTCAAACGATAACAATTATTAAATAATTGCTCAAGCAAACCACAACAGACAACTCTAATTAGGAAATCCCTTTCAATAAAAGCAATAAAATGTAATGAAATCTCTTGAATTTGCCTCGATTGAGAGCAATTAAAATTATTTTAAAGACATTTTCCGGTCACGCTTAAGCATAAAAGCTTAAAGGATTAAGCTCTTAGCAATATATATAGAGAGGGAGTATATTAAATGATGACTGTGTTTGGTGTCCTTTGGGCATCATTTAGTTTTTGGCTTAATCGAGGGGAATGGCGGAACTTAAATTGAAACCGAAAAATTGTGAATGGAGAAAGGAGAATGAATGTGTCCTTTTTGTGTGTGTGTGTGACATCTAATCACATTTTAATAGTCCTGCCAAAGGACGTCAGGCCGTAGATCAAACGGCAGCAGCAACAACTAAATATCCACATTAATGGATGCCGCCTGCCTCAAGAAACTTTTCCGCATTGCCGCACGGCCCAAAGACATAAAACACAAGAAGTTGACCCCCCCAACCCACTCCGTGCCTCAAAAAGTTGCACGCAATAATGGCAAAACACAAGCACCAGCACAAAAAAGGGGGCTGCCAATCAAAAGGGAAAGGGAAAGAGAGACAGATACACAGAGAGGACTCCAAGGAGCTCAGCTGGCGCTTGGGGCAATGTCACCGAGTGAAATGTTGAGAAATCCTGGGGAAACAAAATAAAACATAAAATAAAATGCCGAAAATTAACGACAAATTGCGCATCATTAAAAGCGAAATGTGAAGGGAACGGCAAGAATTTGAGAAGAAACATTGAGAGAGGATGGGAACACAAAAGAGCAAAGCCAATAATGAAGACAAGGCAAAGCGCCAGCTGACAAGGGGCAACACAGCAACACAGGGGAGAACGCACCTGGGTGCAGTCATTTATTTGATTACAAACCAGAACGCGACAATGGAGCCACCGCATCAGCCAAAGAACAACAAACAAGCCAACAATGGGAGAGAAGCGGGAAGAGGGATGAGGAGGAGGACTCAAACTCAATTCCTTGAAGTGAACCGTAAATGAGACACAAAATATTTGCGATACATTTATTTTTTGGGCAAAGTACGGAAAATCGAAACTCTGAACGCGAGTTGATTTAATAATGTCAGCGAAAAATATCGAAAGCTTCTGTGTGTGAAACGCAAGCCTTAATTGTCAGACAACACAGCACAAACACTCCTCCCTCCCACATGCTGGTGGCATATGCCACACACACACACACACACACACACATACAAAGCAAAGTCGATGCCGTTGACTACCCAAAAAACTCAACTCGACACTCCAAATGACTCACTTTGCGGTGTTGGTGGCGCTGCCTCGACTCGTGTCGTTGTCGTAGGTGCTTTCGGTTAACCTTCCTCCTCTTCCTCTTCCACTTCCCGTTCCCATTCCTTCCCACTTTGCCCTACTCCCCTCCTCCTCAGCATTCCCTACACATGCGCGACGCCCGCCAGACAAAATGACAAGCCGTCAAGGTGCACGTGAGCTTCACTTTGGGTACGCTTCCTCTTTCACTCCACCTCATCCCTACCTCATCTCGGTCGCCACCTTCATTTTTCACAATGTAATTTCTCGTGTTTCTCGTTAAACTTTAATATGAACATGTTTTTTTACTCATTTTATATCGGTTCGCTTCTTCTCGCATCTCGTTTTCTTGGCATTATTATGCATATTTTTAATTGGCTTCTTAAATTTTAGCATAATAACATGGGTACAGGGGCAGTAAATGCCTACGCTTAATGGCTTCAATTAATATTTAAACATTCCAACACACACAAAGTAGAGCTGAGCTCAGAAATAACTAGATTAAAACTCTATATTGGCATCTGCTCAACTTACAACACTTTCATAACTGAGTGTGTAAATGAACTCCTTTTAATCCTATTTATAAAGTATCGTTTTTTAATATATTACAGATATATTTCTAAGTAGGTTATTAGCAAAATTTGACTTAGCGCAGCCAACTTAACTGCCAAAAAAGTTCAGGCGCAGCCAACTTAACTGCCAAAAAAGTTCAGGCGCAGCCAACTTAACAAATACTCATTTTACTGTGGTAAAGGTTTTCAAAGTTAATAGTTTTATGACTTTCTTGACTAAAAAAAAATTCTTAGCCTCGCGCTTATTTTCTTTTTTACACTCCCTCGCTTATGAGCCATAATATTTTATCATCTTTTTTTTGGGGCATAGTCACCACATCTGTTAATTTCCATTTGCTGAGCATTTTAATCAGGCAAATTTTCCACTGGACTCCAAACAATCTTTCCAATCTTTTCACCTCCCCACAACAACTTTTCTGCTCCTGTTTACGGCACCGTGTTATTTTCTATTTGCCTTTTTTTTTTGTCCGGGACTGCGGCTCGCTTTTAATCAAAACCAAATGCAAAGGATCCCCTCCAAAAAAAAAAAGGAAACCAAATAAAGGAAGAATGGAGCTAAAAAACAAATGAGAAACAAAACCAAACCAAAACACACAGAAAAAGTGGCTGCCACTAACGGAGCCGCCTCTAGCAGCTTTTAGACCTTTGTCACCCCCTGCATAAAGTCCCTCTTTACCCAGCAAAGAGAGATCCCAAACAGCTCCATTCCCTTAGTGCTTGTTGCTCTAAAAAGAGTGTTTGCTTTGTTTCCACTGTAGTGTGTTGTTGTTTGTAGTTCTTGTTGTTATCCATTATTTAAAGCATAATGTCACAATAAACGTGAAAGGTGCAAAATGTTGCCCAAAGGCAGCTGCAGCAACAACAACTACTACTATAGTGACAACAGCAACAGCAACAGCAACTGCAACAAGAACAACAACAACAACTCAACTTAATAACACTTTTGCAGTTGACGCCACTCGAGGCACTCACCCAGCACTACCCACATCTCTATCCTCCTTCTGCTGGACTCTGCATAAATTCTGTCGCATTCAGTTCACAGTACTATCCCCCTGCCCCCTCTGCCACCATCTCTCATCCTTCCCAGCTTTACACGTGCCGGCAGAATAACGTCAATGGCCGTCGGCGGCGGCAACTCGGACACAACTCGCATCATTGCGAGAACGCCTTCAATGTAGTTGTTGTTGCTTTTGCTGTCGCCTTTGGTCTTATGGCAGTCAATGTTGCTGTTGTTGTTGTTATTATTGTTACTGTCATTTATTCAGCATTTCTGCTTGCCGTGCCACACCCACCTGAGGCCATTTAGGAGAAGGCCGCCTCTCAATTGTTTCCAAGAAGCCAAATTTACTTGCAATGATTTTATTTGTCCCTCTTCGTTTACAGCTAATTATGGAAATAGCCAGTTTGAAAGACCAGCCAAATTGTTCACTGCGAGAAAAGCAGGCTAATTATTATTTTAATTATCAGAAATAATTTGATTAACCAAGAGTTTTCTCAATATTGGCATTCTTTAAAATTTTAATGTTGCTCAACGTGATTTTACTTTGAAATTTACAACATTCAAATTCACAAGATTCTTCGGTTCAATTAAAAACTTTAATATTTACTTAATTTGATTAAACAAGAGTCTCTTCAATATTTACTTTTATCAAAATTGTTATTATGAGAAATTAATGATACTTTAAAATAGACTATTATTTTTATATTAAAAGGTTTTGCAGTTTCAAATAAAATTGAAGCTATTCAGATGACATATTTTCTTAGATATAATATAAATATAAATTCACATAAAAACTGCTTATAAACTGCATATTTTTTTCAGTGCATCTTTGACTTCAACTGTCTTTCAAACTGAGCAAAGACGTTGAAGTTTTGAGGTGCTCGAATAACAGTTCTTGAAGACTGGAATAGAAAGCAAATGTTTGTCACGTGTGTGCCACACACACATACACACGCACACACATGTGAGTACACACACGCACACACACTCTTCAAGGCAGTGACCGACAACATCCGTTGCTAAATTTGTACTCAGAGAGTGTTGAATCCCTAGTGCAACTGATAGAACTCTCACTCTACCTATCTCTCTCTCTCTCTCTATCTTCCTTTCTTTCTATTTATATATCTCCCTCTCTATCTGTGTATATATCTATATTGCTAGATCTAAGCGCACATGTATCGTTTGACTTGATTTGGGCAAATGTCAAAGGCACTTGGCGCCAATTGTTAGCTCAGCGTCGCCTGGCAAACAACAAAAATAACCGCAAAGAACTGGGCACTGCACTTGTCGCTCCCTATCTCTATTGCTCTCTTTCTTTCCATCTCTTTCGCTCTCTTGGTATTCCCTAATTATAGACAAGCTATTTGGTAGCTGCACCGCTGAGGCGGAAGTTTGTTTAGGATGCACGAGCATTTGCCATTGTGTGTGTGTGTGTGTGTGAATGCCGCACAGCCAGCTGCACACACACACAGCAGTGTCGCCTCAAGCGACTCCCGCCCCGTCTTCCTCCCCTCTGAGTCAGTCGCTAACTATTCGTCGCATTGTTCGGAATCGCGTCTAGACACACGCCCAATTCTGCACACGCATTATTCAAATGAATCTCTGCGATGTGGCATGCAGCGTGGCACACAAGTTGCACACACATTGATGCCACATTAATCGACTATAAACTTACCCGTTTGCCGTTATGTCAAAACGCATCCAATCCAATTAGTCGACCCAGACGATTTTATTGCTATGCGTAATTCACAGTTCAAATAAACACTTTCTTGAGCTGATTTTGCTCCGTCTTTGGCTGTAAAAGAAATAACACTTTAGTTGACATTTACGAGACATTTAAAGTGTGGTTGGTTGAAGGATTTTACGGGTGTTAGGATACCACAATTTATTTACTGCTGAATTTATAATTAAGTCATAGACTATTCTAGTGAAATTGATCCCATTAAGCTTTAGTTTTTGGGATGCAAACACATTTGTTTCCTCCTTCCCAAAAACCAAGCTGATTTTGGGGACACTCAATTGAAACTATTCTATAAAGTAAAGACTATAGAATAATTTGTATTTGCCAAAACTGATCAATGGTTCCGTTCAAAAAAAAGTTAATTTGTAATTTTAAATAAATTCCATTGTTTCTTTAGTTTCGGAATTTCTAGTTTTATATTTTTGTTAAGATTTCTGTTCTTCAATATGTACATTAATAAGGAGTATATACTCGTAAAAGATCTAAAGTTGTTTTTTATAACAAACGTAAAATATTGATATTTGTGGAAATAATTGGTTCGATATAAGAACAAAATTGAATTTTGTATTATATTTAATGGTTAATATTTGTTATAGTCAATGGATTAAGTGGCTAGCACTTCCTCCTTATAGTTATATTATTTTTTATAATAATTAACATGTAAATAAATAAATAATATTTGTTAAAACTTAATATATTTGGAATCACTCATTTTATTCTTTTCCTTATTTTCACATTCGCAGCTAAAATTCCTATAGAGAGAGAGAGAGAGAGAGAGCAATCGTGTAGTTGACATTCAATTTGGCTATGAAACACACAACGCATACAATTACAGTTACAATTAAAGGACTCCTGTGTATCGCTGTTACGCTGTGTCTAAAGAGTCTAGACCGGCGACGACGGTCGAGGTAACTTTTGTATAGTATGCCGCATGTGGCAACAAAACGAGGCGCACAGAGAACTTTGCCCACGCAATAAAAAGCCGCACAGAAATCAAAAATCAACGGCGTAAAGTTGCACGCCAACCCCAGCAGCAAGCAACCCATCCCACTCACCCAACCACCCACCGCCTGGTCACACAGTCAGTTCGTTGTTTTTGGGGTGGCTCTGCGTCTCTGGGCGGCTTTTGGGCTATTTGCCTTCGCTGCGCCTGAGCGAGCGGCAATTGGGGAGAGGGGGAGGGAAAGGAGGCGCGTCTCTGTGCTTGTGTCTCGTCTGGCGACGCAGACGCTGCAGACAGTATTTCTAATGGGATAAACTATGTACACACACATATACACTGCATGTATGCATGTGTCTGTGTGTGTGTGCTCACTCGTAACATGGCGCGTATATCCCGTTACACGATACACACACAAACAGCTGCGACATGACGGTTGACAAAATTTTCTACCTTATGCGGAAATTATTGAAAAAAAAAACATAGTACTGCATTCTTTATTGGTCAGAAATAACCGATGGCAAATATGGAAAAATTTTATATTCAAAATTGCACACATACATATTCCAGTAGACGCAATAAATTGTAATTTTTGTGCTACGTCTAACAGAATTTCGACACAGACACTTTCGCACACACAAACACACACTCCCACGCACACACACACACACACAGCGACGGCGCCAACCTGTACTCTCGTGGATGGAAGGAGTGAACGGGTGGGAGGTGGGTTCTAGTGGTGGTGGAATTGTTGTGATTTAGGCGGCAGCTTTTTGTTTTGCCGGCGAAAATGCAGATAAGGCAGAATACCAAAACAAAATTCGTATTTATGGTCCATTCACTTACCGGCAAATTTGCCGCATACAAAATACAGCAACAAATACTGTCTGTGTGTTTTTGGTAGACAGATCCAACCTGCTGCCTAAGCACTTGTCTTATTTATTTAATTTTTTTTGTTTTAACCACACACTTGACACTATTGCATTTCTTGAGCATTGGTTTTGCTGTGCATTTTTATAGGGTATTCAGTAAATAATATTCACCACGCGCACACTTGCAACACACAGTTGGGACACCTTATTAAACACACACGCACAATACAATCAACGGTTAAACGATATGCCGCGAAACGTCCGAGCGTGTCAACATTAAACCAACATTTGAAGTATTGAGGGAAATGCTCTTAACATTCAACTGCGTGCATAGCTGTTAACGGTTAACAGACTGTGAACGGCTCACTACCGACTGGCGTGGCTCATCTGAACTGTTAACCGAATGTTAAACAGAATGGTCACACAATTTGAAGCCAACAGCTGTTGTTCGTACAATTTTTATAGCGTTTATAGTTTCATTGGATCACAATAAAGAGATAAGTATGCAAAAAATGTATTTTAAGTTAAGTAACTACCTTATTTATTAAAGATGATCTGTAATTTCATATGAAATCGATGCAATTGAACAAAATTTCAAGAAGTGGCGCCATTTGCCACAATTGTTTGCAACACTGCCCCACACCTAACTAAAGTGACCAGAGCATGCTTGGTATATTTACCTCATAAATTAGTATTTTTTGAAAATGCAAGCCTCGGTCACGCTATTGCCCAGCAACAAAAAAAGGTTGCAACGGAGATTTAACGACTCAATCAATCTACACATCACACGGCTACCACTATATTGAGAAACAAGTGCGGAATATAATCAAAATACATTAGACACTCGAAGAAACACACACCGCGCACAGGCATGGCGGAGCGTCAGCTGAAGAAACGCAACGCTTGCGTCATTGTACTGGGCGACATTGGACGCAGTCCACGTATGCAATACCATACCCAAAGTCTGCTTGAAGACAATTATAATGTGGACATTATTGGCTACCTGGAGACACGTCCCCTCGATGCCCTAACAGTCGCCCAGCCCAAGTGTAAAATACATGAGCTACCCGCTGTGCCAGTGACAAATCTAACGCCCAAACTCAAGCTGCTCTTCAAGGCGATCTGGCAAACGTTGAGCCTGCTCATTGCATTGATCTCCATACCGCGTCCCAATTTTCTGCTTGTCCAGAATCCTCCCGGCATTCCCACACTAGTCGTTTGCTACCTGTACTGCGCTTTGACGCGTACCAAACTTGCCATCGATTGGCACAATTACACATACACTGTGCTCGCTATGGGCATGGCTGGTGGCGAACAGAGTCGTCTCAGCCGGCTGACAAAGCGTCTGGAGCGCTACTTTGGCTCCAAGGCGCACACACACTTCTGCGTCACCAAGGCTATGAAGGAGGATTTGCAGCGCAACTGGAATATTGGGTAAGCGGTGTTCAACTTTCTCCTTGCTCTCTAACTAATCGTGTTTAAGTTTCCTTGCAGGCCAGTTACTGTGCTTTATGATCGTGCACCTGCCCAATTCCATCCCATTGAGCTCGCCCAAAAGCACGAGCTGTTCATGAAGCTATCCAAGGATTATGCGCAGTTCATGCCCCAATGCTATGCGGATCTCAAGCAGTCCGGCGTACTCGAGTCCACAGCACTTACCCAAAAGATGGCCAATGGCAGCGTGCTGTATAAGCCACAAAGGCAAGCTGTGCTTGTCTCCAGCACCAGCTGGACACCCGACGAGGATTTTGGCATACTGTTACAAGCTCTTGAGTCGTATGAGCGCATTGCGCTGGAACAGCCGCAGCTCTATCCCACATTGTTGTGCATCATCACAGGCAAGGGCCCACAGAAGGCGCATTACGAGGCGCAGATTGCGAAGTTGCAGTGGCAAAAGGTATCGATTGTGACGCCCTGGCTGGAGCCCGAAGATTATCCCAGCATTTTAGCTAGTGCTGATCTAGGCGTCTGCCTGCACTGGAGCACAAGTGGCTTGGATCTGCCCATGAAGGTGGTGGACATGTTTGGCAGTGGACTACCAGTCTGTGCGTACAACTTCAAGTGGTAAGCAGCAATTCGTTCATTTCGATTGCCAGCAATTTGATATTAATCTCGCCGTCTTTTTGCAGTTTGGATGAATTGGTGAAGCATGGCGAGAATGGCTTTGTGTTTAGCGATCATCAGGAACTTGCCGAGCAGCTGCGCATTTGGTTCGAGAACTTCCCCAACAATCCGAGCATCATCGAGACACGCACTCGTTTTGGACGCAGTTTGCAAGAGTTCCAAGAGCTGCGTTGGCGCGAGAATTGGAAACAATGCGCCGCTCCCGTTCTGGAAGCATTTCTTTAAGGATTTAACGAGACGACAGACACCATGAAGTAAAAACTGTGGCTGCATTTTATTGATAATCTTTACTACAAGAAGGCACTTAACCTATTGCTGTTTATAGTTTATATATGTATAGTATATTCTATGATTCAAATTTGTGCCGCTTCATCTAGTAGCTTAATAATAAATGTTTGTTTTTATAGTACTCAGAATTACAATGATATATCATTCAATTTGTCGTTATTGCTTCAATTGTCCTTGTTTTTATATCCTTTTTACAATTGCCTTTGGCACACAGGACATGTCTTGTAGTTATTCCTTTTGTAATTGCTCAAACAACTGCTGTGCAAGGCGTGTTCACACTTCAGATACTCCATAGTATCCTCCTGCATTGGTTCATAGCAAATCGCGCAATCCTCGCCTGGCAAATCGATGCGTATCACCAACTGATTGCAATACGGACACTGACGACGCCACATGCGATACTCCTGGAAACAGAGAGACTCGTGCAGGGCGTGACCACAATGCATGCGGCGCACTGTCTCGTTAGTCATCACTTTGAGACACAAGATGCACTTGTCGCCGGGTCGGCTAAGAATGACAGATAAATAAAACATTTGGAAACACTCTTCGAAATGCATTGACTACAAGTTTGTTTGCTTACTATTCACGCAGACGTTTTCTATTGCGTATATCCCCCTTCAGGCCATTGGGATCGAAGTTTGTGTTATCTTCATCGTCGTCGTCTTGCCGTCTTCCTCTGTGTGTTTGATGGGGAGGCACGGGATTGGACATCGAAAAATAAACAGCTGCGGCTGCCGCAACGACTACGCAGCCAATGCCCACGACTAATTGCAAATAAACCATTTTCACACTTCAATATTACTAATTAAGTGAAACGTTATATGTATAATTGGTATTTTCGCACACAACACACAAAGAGCAGCAGATCTTTTTTGCCGAAAATCCCCAACAAAGATATTGCGTTTGATGTTTTTGCCATTCACAATAAGCGTTGCCACGCCGTTACATTTACGCAGACGTCAGTGTTGCCTTGTTTTTTTTTTTCAATTCTAATGGAGTGCAGTATGACCGAATGCTTTTTAACTGAAATGTTTTAAACAGCTTTTAAAGTTCCAAGAAAATTTAAAAACACTGCTTTTTGTAAATATTTGATTAGCCGCCTTTAATGACTGCATGCTAAAAACTAACGTAAGGCATTTAACATATTGCAATTCATATGCTTTATACAATAAGCATTGGTTTGTGAATATCAGACTCAAACCGCCGATTGTTCACAATTGCCTGGCACACACATTGTCATTGGTCATTAGAAGCACTTTTAAATGCATCGTTAGCAAATTTTATCTCACTGTATATGCAGTTGATTTCCGTTATCCATATCACCTATAAAGCCATACGGGTCTACGTCTGTGTTATCGTCGACTTCATCATGTCTTCTTTGCCAATGAGACATACGGTGTGCGTTAGACATAGCAAAATAAATTACTGTAACTGCAACAATACCGAATCCGACTACGACCGTAACTAAGAAGCAAACCATTTTCACACTTCCTAGCTCACAAGATTAACAATTAAAAGGATCATATGTGTGTATGTACATTTATAACCGTGAGACACAGAAACACTACGATTGCGGATCGCTTTTTGAAAGTACACATTCAATTATTTCTTCTTTTTCCCATTCGAAGTGAGCGGCAGTATTGCAATGTTGCTTTTTCTATTTGCTCTTAAATGCAGTATGACCAAATGCTCAATGGTACTTTAAAATCACAATCACATTAATCGCGACTGGCGAAAGTCCAGGGAACATTTTATAAAGACGTTAATTCGGTCACACTGGACACTTTTAATTCGATGCTTTTTCTCTGCTCAAAATAACTTTAATTTGTAATTGCGGCTACGCACTGCACCGTGCCAATTTTATACATTGGAGTACACAATAAACACGAAATAATACCAAAACGCGGTATCTAAATTGTAATATTGTTACGACTGTAGAGAAGCGTACAAAGTGCTCGCCAAGTTGTCGCCAACCCCCTTTGCAGACAGACCGCAAGAAACGCAAAAGTCATCAAACGATTTTTCTGCTGCAATTAAAGTGTATATTACTCACTCTTCGATAAGATTCAAACGGTTGACAATAAAATAAGAATGGCAGAACGCGAGCGCAGCATACATGAAATGCTCAAAGACACGCCATCCATGAATGACAGTTGCGGTGCCGTTCACACCGGCACCGAGGGCGTCAGCCTCGGTGGGGGCATCGGAGGGCTGAGCGGCAGCAGCAGCAGTCACAG
The DNA here is from genome assembly GCA_035046325.1 of Drosophila niveifrons. Taxonomy (NCBI): domain Eukaryota; kingdom Metazoa; phylum Arthropoda; class Insecta; order Diptera; family Drosophilidae; genus Drosophila; species Drosophila niveifrons. The sequence goes on along the minus strand of JAWNOC010000046.1, from coordinate 8,057,368 downwards.
TATTGGCGCTGCTATTCCAATGAATACGTCCAGCAATTTGCCATTGCGAAATCATTCAGGTAACCACAAGAGTACAATTAATCAATTATCAGTTTTCTTGTTGAAGCCGCTGCTCAGTCTGAAACTACAACCACAATTGACTAAACTTAATATGTCGTTTGTTTGCTTGATTTCCGATAAGCATTAGTTGCAGAAATACTCTGTTTTATTCCAGTACTATTGTTATTTTACACTTTTTAATAGTCGAGATTTGAAATTTTAAGCAATTCCTTTTGATTGTGCAAATTCTAACGAGTTGCTTCAAAGAGTTTGTTTTATTTTTATGTAAAAGGATATTTAAATGCAAATCTATTTATTGCAGCGCCTACGACGCCCATGTCAGCGACCACATCACAAACTAGCAACGGCTATCTAACATCCACAGACGGCAGCAGCAGCCTTATACGGACAAGCGCTTCCAAAATCGATAGCATCAAGAACTGGAGCATATCCACGTACAAGTGTACACGGCAAATAATGCTCGAGAAATTGGGTAAATCACAGCGAACTGTCGACTCGGAGCTGGAGGCGCAAATTGAACAATTGCGAGAAACTCAACGGAAATATTTGTCCATTTTACGCTTGACACGCGCGTTTAGTTCGCACTTTCAACATGTTGTTGTCACCCAACAATCGCTAGCCGATGCCTTTGCCGATCTGGCACAAAAGAATCCAGAATTGCAAAAGGAGTTCATTTGCAATTCGGAGACACAACGAAATCTGACCAAAAATGGTGAACTACTCTTGAATGCATTGAACTTTTTCATCTCTTCGGTGAATACGCTGTGCAACAAGACCATCGATGACACCCTGCTGACGATACGACAATACGAGACGGCCAGGTAAATGTTAAAGTTGATGTATTTTTTTATATTGTTTAATTATTTTTCTGTTTGATTTAGAATCGAATTTGATGCCTATCGCATGGACTTGGAGAATACGAAACCAGAGTTAACTCAAACGGCGTCGACGCTGGAAGAAACGCAACGCAGCTATGCACATCATAAGGATCTCTACGAGAAGTTGCGAGGCGATGTTGCCATTAAAATGCAATTTCTCGACGAGAATCGCGTAAGTTGCTGACTACTTACGATTGATGGAAACTAAATTATTTCATATTTATGCATTATTTCTACGTAGATCAAAGTGATGCACAAGCAGCTCATCTTGTTGCACAATGCGATTGCCGCTTATTTCTCGGGCAATGCCATGGCACTGGAGAGCACTTTGAAACAGTTCAACATCAAGGTAAACTACAACTGCAACTAAACTGTAAAGACAGATTCTAACATTTTCAATTATTCAACAGCTTAAATCGCCGAATAACGTAAGCGGATCCTGGCTGGAACAGTAGTAAAAGAACTTGCACATGACCCACAAAACACCAAGTATTATCCCCTGTAGCACATAAACCCCAATTTTTTCACCTACATGCCGGCATTTATGCATTATATTCCGAAAGAAAACAAGCTGAATGAGCACGCTCTCTAAACAAAAGATAAACAAATGCATGACTCGTAACAATATCTAAAAAAAAAAATTGCTTATATTTAAGTCAAATTCCTAATCTATAAGCAGAAAGTCAATATGAATTTAGAGATATGTATTTGTACTTATCGTTTTCACACTCTTCTTCACAATAGTTCCTTGTGTTTCCAAAATTAACTAAACGAAATTTATCGTAATGGTCATTACTTAAACGATTCCTTAGTTTACAACAAATGCTGAGTGCAATATTATACATATACATATATATATATATATTTTAATGTAATCCAATATAGAAGCATATATGTTACACATATGGTTTCTTCTTCTAATCATTTTGTACATTTCACAAACAGAAACAAACTCGAAATAATGTATCATTTAAATTAATTGTTTACTAGTCAACGTATTATTTACATTAAAGGGAATTATACAAATAAAAAGAAAAACTATTTAATTACACGAAATTCAATCGATAGCTTAGTTCTTTTCCAGCTTTAAGTCGCTAAGTTTTTCATTTAGCGCCGCTGACTCATCCTCCTCAGCCTTAAACATGTCCTGCAGCCAAAAAAGGATCGACATTTAATGAATTAAACTTGTGTTGGGGATATGAATCTCTTCACTTACCGGATCATAAATGACCTTAACAATTAGAGAACAGCTGGGACAAGTGGCCACCTCCTCGCCCTCCATCAGTTCCTCCTACCAAAAACCAACAAGATACATAGGTAAATAAGCCAAATTTGAGCTAACGTCTCGTTCAGTTCACCTTGGATATTTGAAATCGATCGCCACACGGACAGGGATAATAATACATTTCCTCCTCTTCGTCGTACTCGAAATCCTCAATCTCGACTTCGTCGTGATATATGCTCATATTATATCCCTTAATTTCAACTGTGCATAATACAATGCGCGATTTAATCGTATAACAATGAACAACTCCCGCCAATTGCGGAGCACACACGTTGTGGACAAACGGGGCTGCCAACCCGTTGCAATGAACAGCTGATCAGGCAGCCAACCGACGCCTCACACTGTAAACAAATCGCTAAACGTTTGTTAGTCTATTCGCGCTTTCATATCACTTGGAAATATGGCCAACAACACCAAGAAGTTTAGTGATGTGAATCTCTACGATCTGCTTGGGGTTTCCATTGAAGCTGATCAGACGGAAATACGCAAAGCGTATCGCAAACGTGCCCTCGACTGCCATCCGGATAAGAATCCCGATAATCCGCAAGCGGCCGAACGTTTCCATGAGCTGTCCAAGGCATTGGAAATCCTCAGCGATGCCACAGCCCGAGCCGCCTACGACAAAGTGCTAAAGGCGAAAAAAGCCGCCGAGTTGCGCACCAAACAGTTGGATAGCAAGCGTCAAAAGCTCAAGGAGGAACTGGAGCAGCGTGAGCGCGCGGCGTTGCACAAACTGCAGGCAGGACAGCCGTATAGCACAGTGCGGAAGAGCGATGAGGAAGTGCTGCAGGAGCAGATCGATCGACTGCGTCGTGAGGGCTCCAAGTTGCTCGAGGAGGAGCAACTGGCGATGCGTGAGCATCTGAAGCGCAACTACAACGAGCAACATCAGCGTCAACAAGCGCCAGCTGTATTTGATTCGGCGCAGCATCGCATCAAGATCAAGTGGAAGGCGGACAAGACAAAGGAAGACAAGGACAATGGCGGCTATACGGAGCAGCAATTGATGCAATACCTCAAGAAATATGGCGATGTTGTGGCGCTGGTGATGAACACCAAAATACCTGGACGCGCCATGGTCGAGCTCAAGACACGTGAAGCCTGCGACATGGTGTTGGCCTACGAGAAGGGGAATCCCGCGAATCCGCTGCACTTCAAATGGGTTACGCCGCCGGCGGAAGAAAAAGCAAAGGCAGCGGGAACAACAACCACATCAACATCTCGGGACTATGAGGATTTGGTAATGAGGAAACTGCGTCAGGCGGAGGAACGCAAGCGTTTAATTGCCCAAATGATGCAGGACGAGGGTGATGAGTAATCGTCGTAGCTAGTTTTTAAATTAATTTAAATTTAGCATACGTTTGTAGTAAATAATTCAATAAAAACAAGTTGGCAGCGCTGCCAACAGCTGACTGGCTGCTAGTACAAAAAAAAGAGAGTTGTATGTGCTGAAGGTTTACTTAGTAACACGCGAAGTACTTGATTGAATTTTTAATTAAATTTCATTTTCTAAAACATGAGGCTGAATTACTGCAGACTATTTTGTATTTATCAGATAATTATATTATATATTTTTACTTTTCCAAATTTTTTAGCTGTTTAGCTGTGTATTGAAATAAACCAATTCTTTATAATACAACTCATCCTCATTTTAATTAAATTGCCAATAATAGCAATTAAAACTAAATAACTAACTCCAATTTATATGAGAACTTATTTTATAATTAAAATATGTCGAAAAAATAAACTCAAAACTGAATCTTTTCAAATGAGGGGTGTTTAATTCTCTATAATAATAAGCAACAGACAAGAAAACAAAATCCGAAATTTATTATTTACATTTTCGATCAAAGTGAGTTGCCTAGTAAAATGACGCATATCCCACACTTTGACCAATTATAGGGTATTCGAGTGTCATTGCAAACCAGCTGTTTTTGCTGTTTGTCACTTTGTTAATTGAGTGTGCAAAAATGCCACGAGCGAAGAATTAAAAATAATTCAACATTCTCGCCAAATTATCGCATTAAATTTCAATTCGGGATCGAGGCGGCATGGAGAAAAGACAGCGAGAGCTGGAGGCGCTGGTGACCACACAGAAGGAGCAGCTATCGCGCTACGAGAAGCGACTCAAAGGTACTTTCTAAATGCATAGTCAAATGAGTTAATTAATAATGCAATTTAAATTGCAGACGTGGTCACTGCCTACAAGGGACTTTTGAAAGAGAAGGAAGCACTCGAAACGAGCCTGGCAGCGCATGCTGAGGCCACCTCCAGCGTCGTCAAGGATGCCACTCAACCCAGTGAAGACAGCGAGACTTCCGGTGCTGCTGCGACCGAAGCAGATGCTGCTGATGGCAGCGGTGGCGATGTCAATGCTGACAAGGGACAGCTGCAGACACAGATCATCACGCTGATGAACTCGCTGGCCACGCTCTCAGCGGAAAAGTCACGCATGGAAGCCTCATTCCAGGCGGACAAGAAGCAGCTGCGCTCCCAGATTGCCCAAAAGGAGCAGAGCATACAGGAGCTGGTGGCCAAGGCGAAGGAACAGGCGCAGCGTGCCAAGGGCGATGTGGACGAGGTGAAGGCCAAGTGGATCATTGAGCGACAGGAGCGCGAAAAGGAGACCAACAATCAAATGATTATGTTACGTGAACTGCAAAAACTCTATGCGGATGAACGGCATCTCAAGGAGAACATCGAGATGCAGCTGAACAACTTCAAGACGCAATTCGCCAGCAACGAGGCAGAGAACAGTCGTCTGCGTGAACTGCAGCTGCAGCTGAAGGAGGCGCGTGCCCAACTCAAGCAATCCCAACTGAAGTCGGAGCAATCTTTGGCCGCTGCCACCGCTGCGGATAACAGCGCCTTGTTGCAACAGGTGCGCCAGGAGATGCAACAGCTGCAGGAACAGCATGCGGTGGCCATCAAGCAGGAGCAGCGTCGCGTGCTGCGCGCCGAGGAGCAAAGTCGTCGCCAGGCGGCGCTGCACGAGGATCGTGTGGCCAATTTGGAGGCACGTCTCGCCGAACTGAGCAGCTCGGTGGGCAACTACGATCGCCTGCGACAGCAGGATCAGGAGAACATTCATGCACTCAAGCAGCAGCTCCACGAGTTGGAGCAATCGCATGCCCGTCAAGCGCCTGCGGCAGCTTTGCTAAGCGACAGCGATGCCGACATGGCCGGACTGGTGGATGAAATTGTGCGTCTCAAGCAGCTGCTGATCAAGGCCAATGCACGCTCCGCACATCCGCTCGATCTCAGCCATGTGCTGGGCAGCAATTCGAGTGCCGCCACAGCCGAAAGTCATGTGCATTGTGAGCAGCAGTTGCAGAGTTTGCAGCAGTCGCTGGACTCGGCCAAGCAGCAGCGACAGCAGGTGGAGCAGAAGTCGCAGCTGCAGCAGACACACATCCAAACGCTGCAGGACAAGGTGCAGGTGCTCAATCGCAACATAGACGAGGCGGAGCAGGAGCTAAAGCAGCAGGGCGACAAAATGCGGCAAGCCCTGAAGCAGGAGCGTGCCAAGTGGCAGGAGGCGAAGGCAGAGCTCGAGAATGAGACGCGTTGCAAGCTGAATGAGCTGGAGCAGCTGTTGCAGAAGCAGCGCCAGAGATCGCTGCAGTTGCTCGACGAGAAGGAGCAGGAGATTAAGACACTGCAAACATCGTTCGAGGTCTTTCACAAACCGACTGCAACAACGCCACTCGAGGGCAATGAGCAGTTCAACTATTCGTCGGATGCCGATAGTGTTGAGGTGGAAGCTGCTGGTGAGTTGCGACAGCACAAGGTGAAGCCCAAAAAGTTGTCGATCAGTGAGAACTGCCATATGCTGCACTATGCCAATGAATTGGCGCGCAAGAACATCGAGATTACAACGCTGCGCAAGTCGAAATACACGGCGGAGTCGACGCTGCGCAAAGCCATCCAAGACAAGGTGACGGCGCAGCAGGAGATGCACGAGAAGATCGAGTGCCTGGAGGAGCAAGTGGACAGGTGAGTTGCCCCCCACTCGAAAAGTGCCATCAAATCAATTCCTGTTTCCATTGCAGGCTGGAGCGTTGCAAGACCCGCGAAGGCGCCAATTTGGAGTACCTGAAGAACGTCATCATCAGCTTCATTGTGACCCGCGATGCGGAGGGTAAACGTCACATGCTGAACGCCATCAGCGCTGTGCTGCAGTTCACCAATTCGGAGATGACGACCATCAATGCCGCATTCCAAAAGAAATAGCGAAAAACATACAATTCAATTCCGTGTATAACAAAGAAATCAATATATTGTAGCTTAACTGAATCCTGCCACCGGATATTTCTTTAGATAATCGTTGAGCACCGAGGGAAACATGGACAGAAACTTGAAGCGTGCGCCCATCTGCTTGGGATCTGTTAGCATCTCGTAGCCCGACTTAATGAGCTCCTTATTCTCGGGCAGCGCATTCGCTAACAGTTGTTCCAATCGAATTTTTCCCTGCATGCGCTCCAGAAATTCGCCTTGCTGCACTGGTCCGTAGCATTGGATGTGACCACGCGACTCGGCCACATGCTGCAAGTGCTTAAAGTCCACATCCGCTGTCAGATCAGCGGTGCCCGGCTCCAGTAGCGGTTCATGCAACGCATGCTGCTTGAAGCCACGAAACGTGTCCGTCTTCTCGCCCGAATGTCCGTAGTCCATGATGAGACCTACGCCGCCATGCTCCGCTAAACGTTGCGCTAGTAAATCCACATGACGTTCCGCTTCCAAAGAGTACTCAAGGCAAGTGCGTGTTTCATTCGGCAGTGGTTTAAACAAACGTGAGACGGGCGTCTGTGATTTGGATATCACGTAACGAAACTCGGGCGACAGCTTGGACTCTGACTGGTCCGCCACATCGATGAGCACTTCCTGCCACAACCCCTCGATCAGCTGCAACTTGTGGATGGGCAGCGCATCAAAGAACTCGTGCGCCAGCACCAGTGAGAAACCCGGCGGCACATCCTCCAGCCGACTATGCCAATATGCCTTGATCCCAGTCGCAGTGGTGCCCACTTGATAGTGTGGCAACTGGGCATCCTCTGGCAGCCTTTGGTGTGTGTAGCAAAAACGTTGCGCCTGCTGCAGACTCAGATATGGACTGATCTCGACCATGTGCATGCTGAACTCGGCGCCCTGTTTGAATTTGGTTAGTACCTTGAGCACGTCACGTGCCAAAGTGCCGCGTCCCGGACCTAATTCAATCAGTTGAAAGGGCGACGGACTTCCAAGTTTGCGCCATTCACTTGCCAGCCACACGCCCACCAGCTGCGAATATGGATTCAGTTATGATTTCTTGAATGCTGCGCTAGCTTCTCTCACCTCTCCAAAGATTTGCGATATTTCGGGGGACGTGATAAAGTCACCTTCACGTCCAAATACATCACGATTCATATAGTAACCACCTTGGGGATTAGTGAGCACTTCACGCATATATTCGGCCACTGTGATGGGTCCCGTGGCCAGAATTCGGGCTCTCAGCTGTTTGCTGAGGCTGATCTCGCCATGTGCGGGGGATTCATTTGCCGCCGGCTTTGGCTGCTGCGGTGTTTGCAACTCTTGACTCTTGGCCGCGGAAACAGCGCTCAAGTTTGGGCGCCGCACAGATTTGTAGCTGTAGCTGCGTCGGCTTCCAATTCGCAGCAGCGCTTCGCGTAACATTTTTTTGTTATCAAAAGTTGAACGGGAGCTGCCAAGCTGTCTGTAAAAGAAGCTAACAGTGCAGCCAAGTACAAATAGTTTTATAGTGCTGCCCTGCCAACTCAAAGTATTTTACAGTGCTGCCCAGCTGACAGAAAAAGAATATACACTTGCGGCGCTGGCATCTGGTTACCCAGTAGACTACAATAAATAAATGTTGACACAACGTTCAACAATTTTGAAAATTTTATGTCTTCGCTAACCGCAACCATTTAAAAACCATAGATATTATAATCAGAATTCTTATTATTATATTTCTTATGAATATGTAGAATCGAAATCAGGTAAAGCACCAATCCAGGACCAGCGCAACAAGTTTTCAAAAGCCATTTAAACGCAACTCAAACGTAAACGTAAAATGCAATTTGGAAAAAACTTACCGTTGCCGCTCCTTAGAATTTTACCACTCTTCACTCAGCACTCAGTTAGGCTTCTATCCTTCTCGCACTCACTGCACTTTCAAGGCAACATTTTTTCTTCAGAAAATTTGCCGCCCACATAAAAAAAATAATTTCTCACTATTCGATTGCTTTGCAGATTTCCATCACACTTCACTCGGCATTTACTTATGCTTATATTTCTCTCGCACTTACTGCACTTTCAATGCAACACTCTTCAAAAATTTGCCGGCCACATACAAAAAATTAATTCTCACTTCACTCGCAGATTTTCATCACTCTTCACTCGGCATTTACCTATGCTTCTATTTCTTTCGCACTTACTGCATTTTTAAAACAACATTTTTTTCAGAAAATTGCCGGCCACATAAAAAACTTAATTCTCACTTCACTCGGTTGCTCTGCAAACATTATTAAACACATTATTATTAATATCACTTCTGCATGCTTTTTAATATAGAAGTAGAGCTTAGACCACTGACAATTTAATAATTACAAAATAAAAACACTGAGTTTTGCAACTGCGATTTTTTCAACCGCGCGTAGTCATTGTTAAAAGGAAACTAAAAAGCTTTAAGCTCAGTGCTCAGAACAGATCGAGGCTCAGCTTTCATCTGCGCTTTGCCTGCTAGTGTCTGTTATCGATAAATTAATATTCCGCGCTTCAATTTAAATTTGAATTTAACAATCGATAAAGAAGTAGAAATCATTTAATTTAGTCATTACCACTGGCAAATAATTATGTTTGCATTCTTTATTATAATCAATTAGGCTTCAATATTACAAAATCGGTAACCAGCATTATTCCACAGTTAAATAACATCCATTAAAACAACCTGATGTCGGCCACAACCTTTTCGTTGTCATAGATCTCCTTGGCATAGCACAGATTGGGGAAGTCGAAAGCGGCGCCATAGCGATTCCTGCATCCAGTGGTGGCCTTATCGCCAGGAGTGTACACAGGCTGTCCAATCACATTGGTGGTGGCAAAGTTGCAAGTGAACACAAAATGGTTATAGAAATCCCGAGAGAAACGCACAGCGGCACAGCCCAAATGGGTGTTCTTCTCGGCAACGGCAATGGTGAACTGAGCCACATTCTTGTTGGGCAATTCCTCGGGGAAACTAGCCAAGATCTCGGGGGAAGCATTCGCACGCTCAGCAAACCATTTCTCAATCTGCTCCTTGATGATCTCCGCATCTGTGTACTCCGATTCGGCGCCACTGTAACTGAAGATGGCATTGTTCTGGCCAGCATAGGCGAAGCGTTCAGTGCTGCGGCACTTGTCGGGCAGCGACTGGCAGGTCTTCACATTGAACAGGGCCAGGTGGGTGAGTTCTTCGCACCAGGTCATCTTGGCCATACGGACAGCTTTGGGGAGTCCCTCAATATTGCCACCAGCTACGTTGTTGCGCAGTTCATTGAAGAGTGTCAGGATGAGCTTCTCATGTGGTTGAATGTTCACTTCTCGCACATCCTTCGGGCAGTCTTCGCTAAAGTTCTGAAGAAGGAATGCAATAGGGTGAAATGGAGATGTTATATACTGGATAAGTACTTACTCCCTTGTTGTTGCAGGCAATATGCTTGTCCAGGCAAGTGGGTAAGGCACAATAGTCAATGGAGGCGACGAGACCAACCAATGCTGTGGCCAGCAGGAAAAAGGCTGATACATTGAAGCTCATGTTGAATCTTGCTTGTTGCTTTTCAAGTTGTAACTGATGAAGAGTTTCAAAATGCCTCCATTTATACCCCAAACTGAGGCCCACTTTCTGCCCAGAAGTGACTCAATACGCAAGTGTTCCAACGGATTAAAAAGCAGACTTTGCCCAGAACTCAACTCAGCTGTGGAAAATTTTAGCTGCAGTTGTATGTAAACATATGTTGCAAGCCGTGTTTTGGAGCCAGGCACTGACCGGCCTATATAAATAAAGACTCCTCCACCAGCCAAGTCAGCAGTTGATTGTGAACTGTAGTGAAAGCCACAACATCCTCTTTACAATGAAAGTGTTTCTTCTGTTGGCTGCCTTGGCTGGAATCGCCTGCGCAATCGACTATTGTGCCTTACCCACTTGCCTGGACAAGCATATTGCCTGCAATAATAAAGGAGTAAGTAGGAATCCAGTACAGTAATTTCACCCTATTACATTCCTTCTTCAGAACTTTAGCGAAGACTGCCCTAAGGACGTAAGAGAGGTAAATATTCAACCACATGAGAAGCTCATCCTGACCCTCTTCAATGAACTGCGCAACAACGTAGCTGGTGGCAATATTGAGGGACTCCCCAAAGCTGTCCGCATGGCCAAGATGACCTGGTGCGAGGAACTCACCCATCTGGCCCTGTTCAATGTGAAGACCTGCCAGTCGCTGCCCGACAAGTGCCGCAGCACTGAGCGCTTCGCCTATGCTGGCCAGAACAATGCCATCTTCAGTTACAGTGGCGCCGAATCGGAGTACACAGATGCGGAGATCATCAAGGAGCAGATTGAGAAATGGTTTGCTGAGCGTGCGAATGCTTCCCCCGAGATCTTGGCTAGTTTCCCCGAGGAATTGCCCAACAAGAATGTGGCTCAGTTCACTATTGCCGTTGCCGAGAAGAACACCCATTTGGGCTGTGCCGCTGTGCGTTTCTCTCGGGATTTCTATAACCACTTTGTGTTCACTTGCAACTTTGCCACCACCAATGTGATTGGACAGCCTGTGTACACTCCTGGCGATAAGGCCACCACTGGATGCAGGAATCGTTATGGCGCCGCCTTCGATTTTCCCAATCTGTGCTATGCCAAGGAGATCTACGACAACGAAAAGGTTGTGGCCGACATCAGGTTGTTCTAGAGATATGACATTAACTTTCATTAGATGGGCAATAATTCAATGATGCGAAAAACGATTGAAATGTAATACAAAGACTTGGGTAATAATAAAATGCAAGAACAGATTCCATATGCACTGTTTAATGGAACACTTTTATGAGCCAAAATTAGCGCCAGCAAACCCCAATCAAAAAGCTGATATCACAAATCATTTAAGGGATCTTCCCAAGAATTCTTAATTAAAGCGAGACTTCGCATTAGCTTAACTTCTAAAACCCACCCACAAATATAGTCAACTTTTATACACATAAAAAGACATTTGTTAAGTTGTTATTAGCTTATTCAAAACCACATTTATTGATCACATTGACCATACCGCGATGGAAGCGGTAGAAAAGCCAACGAAACACCAAACAAGATTGTGTATTTTATGAAATTGTCGCCATTTAGGCGGTGGTTGCTGCGGTAGCAGCAGCGCTGGCGGTGGCAGCAGCCTCCTCCCTGAGGCGATCCTTCTTGAGGGGACCCATGAAGGCCAGTTTGTCGGCAGGAGTCTGGAAGCGACCGTGACCCATCTTGGACGAGGTGTCGATGAACTTGAGCTTGATCTGTTCCAGAGCCGAGCGCTTGGTGTGACGCAGCAGCGACTTGCGCAGAGTGATGACGCGCTTCTTGGAGCCAATGCAGCAGCCCTTGATCATGACGAAGTCGTTGTTGACCTCACCGTAGTGGGGGAAGCCACCCATGGGGGTGATGCTCTTATCGGTCAGATCGTACTCAGTGGAGGCGTTGTTCTTGATGACCTACAAAGACAAGAGAGTTGTAATTCATTAGTTGATTGAACAGCAAGAAAATTTTTTGCAAATATGGGAGGAGTTAAACTGCTTTGTCAGTCCTATCATTATAAATATCACGGTTCATCAAGTTTTTTTTATTTTTTCGATGTCGTTATATTAAATGGTTTTTATCATCACTGAGCAGTAAGAGGGAGTGATTAAAAAAGGGATATGATGACATTTTGCTTACCTTGCCGTCCTTGGTGTGGATGCCAGCACCGATGCGGTAGATCTTCTTGTTGATCTCGGTACGGTGATGGTAACCCTTCTGACCAGCACGTGCCACGGTGGTGGACACACGAGATGGATGCCAGGCACCAATACAGGCAACCTTGCGCAGACCCTTGTGCGTCTTGCGGGGCAGCTTCTTGGTGTGCCAACGCGAGGTGACACCCTTGAAACCCTTACCCTTGGTCACACCAACGCAATCGATCATCTCATCCTGGCCGAACACATTGCTGACCTGGATGGGCTTCTCGAGGTGCTCACGGGCCCACTTGACCTTATCTTCGATGGAGCCACCGTTCAGCTGGATCTCCATGATGTGAGCCTTCTTTTGGCGTTGCTTGATCAAACGGATCTGTGCGAAATAAGACAAAAGAGGTCGATTAGCAAACCAAGTTATTAAGAAATAATGTTAGGTCTGTGCGTGATATGGTTTAACCGAGCGATCATCGCCTGAGCGGCTGCGCACCGTTACTGGAATATATCAAACATCGCCACCCGAAGGGCAATTTGATCTGCGACGTTGCACCCATTAACCGTGCATTGAGAGCACAGCGCGGATGCTTTTTAGGCCAGGCGCACCGACCACACCGAAGTGCAGTCGACGCAACAAGTCCAAGGACGTCGCGCGGTGAAATATAATGAAAGATTGAAATGAGCTATTACCTGAGAGTGGGCAATGATGCGGATGACCTTGCAGTAACGCAGCATCTTACGGAAATCGTTCTCGATGCTCTTCTTGCCGAGATCATCGGTCCACTTCTTGCTGGCCTTGGTGAAAGCCTTCTTCTTCTCGCTGTTACACCTGATTAATTGAACGAGTTGTGTTTTTTTTGTTTTGTAATTAATATACAGCATCACTCTGAAGTCCAATCGAAGCCAAGCTAAAGTCTATGCGGGGCGAGATAAAAACGGGAAGCGCACCTCATCGCAACATATCTTTCGAATGGCGAGCGGAGATGGCATCTTCCATGACGTGATCACTCATCAATTGGCCACAAATGTTGCCAAATGTGCCAAAGCAGCTCACACGACTTGCATTGATTTTAAAAGCTCTCTCAGCGAACTGATCCAAGAACTTTATAGTTTTCGATTGTCATATTTAGTAAAAATGTAACATGAATTTTTTGAGCGGCACACACACGTGGTTTGTTTGCATAAACTGTGATCAGAAGGAAGGCAGCAGAGATGGTAAAAGGCTTTTCAACAGTGTTTTTGCTCATTCAGATACCATCTTATCATCATCCAGCAGTTATGCAGCAACCAATCAAAATCGATTTCAAACCACGTGCGCGACTCGACCAAAAAACAAAATGGCGTCTCATAGGATACATACCAGTTCTTATAGAAGCGGCGACGGCACTCCTCGGACAGATGCTGAGCCCAAACATTGACCAGAGCACGCAGACCGAATGGAGTCTCGATGTAGCCGACGGCACCAACGACAATCATGGGTGGCGTCTCCAAGACGGTAACAGCCTCAACGACCTCCTTCTTGTTGATCTCTGTAAAATGTAATTAAGGTTAGGTTAGCACGTGTTTTACAAATATTAAAAATCCGTTTTATTTTTTAATGGCATATCAGTCCGCCCTAGTAAGTATTAATCACGGTTGATCATTGTGTTCTAACCATAAAATTTTACTTTTTTCTCATCATGAAAATGAACAATTCTACTTATGATATATAGAAACGTGGATACTTACTTGAACCAGGACGATCCGCCTCACGCACAACGTGGGTCATACCGGCCTTGTAGCCGATGAAGCAAGTCATATGGACAGGCTTGGTGGCATCATCCTTAGGGAAAGCCTTAACCTTACCACGATGGCGAGCTGAGCGCTTCTTGGGGTAGAAGGCCATAGAGCCATGACGGGGTGCTGAGAATTTACGATGAGACTGTAATTAAACAAATGTAAAAGCTGCGTTATTAATCTGGCAATCTCGTGTCTATTATTTTGTTGCACATTTTTAGGTTATGTTGAATTTTACATTTGGATTGCATTACACGTGAACGTTATGACAAAATTTTTTATCAGCTTTAGCACTAAGTTGTATACTTCAGTTTACTTTTCTACTACATTGCACTTTATTGTTATTATATTTGATCCATCAGTGCACAAAATTAATTTTGAATATATCTTTAAGATATTTTAACTATCTAAGGGAGAGAAACTTACCATGACGTCCGTTCGCTTCAGACGTTGAAACAAAAAGAAAGGAAATGACCGCGAAAAACGTGAAGTCGGCTTCGGTGCCGTCTTATAGGGCTGCCAACCTAAAATAATTGCTTAGAGCTGACACCGTTTTCCGTAAATTAGTGTTGTACAATCGGAATTGGTGGGATGACATCGTGACCACTTATTTATATTAGTTATTTTTATATATATATAAAAAGATATTAAAGTATTTTATACAAAAACAATTTATTTATTTGTTCTGACTGTAAGAAGCCATTCATGAAGTGTTTATAGTATTTTAATCATTTCAGGTTTTATTTATTATTTATGGGTATCGGTATTTTTAACGTCGGTGTGGTAACGCTGTAAACAACATATTGGCGCCGGCTTTTGTTGCGTTTTTGCAATTTGTTATTAAAAAAGTAAATTAAAATGCGTACATCTACAGAACCGGACCACACGGTCTTAATGAATGAGTCTATCAGTTGCTATGAAATATGTTCCAATGACTTTGCATACAACCTACTTTGCGTGGCTCAAAAGGATCGTCTCTCGCTGATTCTGATAAGTTTGCCGGTAAGATATAAACTTTAAATTAAACATAGTAACAATATTAACAAGTTCTACAACATGTAGGAGGAGAGCGGCGAGTTTATGTGGAACCATGTGCAAGATCTAGAGATCATGGACAAGGATCCACGATGCCATGCAATCGCCTTCTCACCAGACACCTCGCTGAACTGCACGCCAAACAAAGTCTCGATTTGCGCTGCTCTCGGCAACTGTGAAATCAAACTGTTCCACACCGACTTGAATCAGTACAGCAGTGTCCACAATCTGAAGGGACACACAGATTACGTCAATGATGTTGCCTGGGTTTGCGATGGTGAGCTGCTTGCTTCTGTCAGCGACGATTTCTCCTGCAGATTTTGGAATATTTCATCTGATTTGGAGAATATCATTACATACTATCTGAAATCGGCGGGCATGTCCGTGAAAACGCATCCTGAGGATCCCAACAAAGTGCTCATAGCTGAAAAGCGTGGTATGTTTATGCTAATAATGCCAACTAACAAAACCAAGCACTGATAGCTTTTGTCTTTCAGGTGTTGTCCATTTATATAATGTGCGCAGCAAGCAGACAGTGGTTTCTGTTGAATCCCCAAAGTTTCCGCTGATGTCTGCCGATTGGGCCAACAGCAATCGTTTGTTCGTCACCGCAATTGCAGGAGGAGATATTGTCAGCTGGGATCTGAGTCGCCCATTTATGCCCGTCGATGTGAAACAGGTGCACGAGGATGGTGGACGCATTGTGCGTTTCTCACCCGGCAGTTCTGAGATTGCCATGGCCAGCATTGGACGTCCGGATCTTACGTTAAAAGTGTTTGTGGCCAAATCGACAGTTCCGCTGATTGAGGCGGCTCTTAAAACATATGGCGGTCTCGCTTGGCATCATCGCTTGCCATATATAAGCGCGGCGTCGGATAGAAAATTGTATTTCTGGAAGGTGCAAATCAAATAAGCAATTTAAATATGTGTATTTTTTTTAATAAAAGATTTTGTTTATAACTTATTCATTTCATTATTTGCTTCGTTTGGTATATTTATGTACTTCGGGTATATTTGAATTCAACCAGCAACGGTCACACTTGGAACAGTTGCCATTTGTTGCGGACCACAAACAAAACAAAATTCGCAAATATTGCAAGTGCACAAAGATTTATAAAAACGCTAAGGCCAAATAATGTCGAATGCAGAGACTCAGGTGTCCAGTTTGCCGATGCCACCGGAGCGTTACATCAGCAACTACACTGAGGAAAACATAAGACGCAATCGAGCACCTCGTCCACCGCCACCACCTTCCCAACATGAAGTTTATAGCATGTTTGGCATACAGTATAACAACGACGAGATGATACGGTCTTTGGAGTCTCAGAACATTAAGCGTTTAATACCCATACATTTCGATCGACGCAAGGAACTAAAAAAACTCAATCATTCGCTGCTTGTCAACTTCCTGGATCTCATAGACTTTCTCATACTGAATCCCGACAGTCCAAGGCGGACAGAGAAGGTAAGTTATTTACCGTCGACTGTTAGCTACCAATAATAGATAACAGGAAATGTGTATAACAGGCAGACGCAGTGCTACATTTAACAGCACTGTTATTTAGCATTCTACTGCGTCGCCATGTTAATGTTAATGTACTGCTAACAATAGTTTTCGACATTCTGAAAGTGCAGCAGCACAAAATTGAGTATTTTTGTTTACTAAAATGATTTCTAAAAATGAAAAGCGGGTATATCACTAAAAAACCCGACTGTAGTTCACATCACAAATAACAAACTTTGTTTTTCTGCAGATTGACGACCTGAGTTTGCTGTTTGTTAACATGCATCATCTGCTCAATGAGTTCAGACCACATCAAGCGCGTGAAACATTACGAGTCATGATGGAAATGCAGAAGCGTCAACGTGTCGAGACAGCCTCGCGTTTTCAGAAGCATTTGGAACGAGTGCGTGAAATCGTCAACACTGCATTTTCTGCGTTGCCCACACTTTTTGACGAGGACGATGGCTCGGCCAAGATTAAAATGGAAGTGGATCCCTTGGAGTCGAATGCAGCGGCCAAAAATGATCCCAGCTATCAGCATGATCGTGTAATGTGCAAACTTGTGGATGTCCTCGACTAGACAGAATATCCGAAATATTTGCAGAATTATTATTAGTCTACCAACTATTATATACTGTTATTCTAACTAAATATAAGCAATAAATTTGTAAACATTTTATAACATACGTTACGCATGTCAGCATGTCATTTAAGATTAACTGAGGAACTCCTAAAGATTATGACGATACTTGTTTGTCTATCTATCATGGAAAACGTTTAACACGTTGGTAATCTTTACAATCGTGTCCAAAGCATGTTGTCTCTATGATAAGTCATTGCGATATCTAAGTGAATCTTCACTTTTTTGCAATTTGATAAAAACTCTGTGGCGTTTGAGAGAAAAGATCATTTGCCAGTTGAAGATCGAGGAGTACGCAAAAAAAAGTAACAAGAAACTTGACAATTAATTGAACTGCAAGGACTAGGATAATGGCTGACAAAAGTGATGAAATTTCCACTACTCCCAAAGCGAAAGGTAGCTAAAATAATAAATGAATAAAGTAAGAATGAGTAGATTTATCTTCATAACATTTCAGATATCGAGACAGATACAGATGGGCATTCTAATAGCACCGTCGAGGCAAGCGCTGGCTCGCCAGAGGATGCTCCAGCGGATTTCGATAAGGCCATTGATGCCTCTGGCTTTGGACGCTTCAATTTAATACTTTTCTTTTTGGCTATATTTGCCACTTGTGCCAATATGTTTGAGTCGACCACGATGTCATACATTCTGCCAATAGCTGAATGTGATCTGCATTTAACACTGACGGACAAGGGAGTCCTGAATGCTTGTGCATATGCTGGCATGATCATCTCGGCGATTCCTTGGGGTTATCTGTCCGATACAAAGGGACGTCGCAAGGTGCTTGTCTATGGCTACCTTCTGACTTCGATTTGCGTCCTTGGCAGTGCTCTGAGTCAGAATTTTATAATGCTGGTGACATTCAAATTTCTCGGTGGACTTATGTAAGTATTTATCTGTTGCAAACTTTTGGCAATGTTAACAACTTGGGAATTTTGCAGGGTAAATGGTCCAGCTGCTGTGCTTTTCACATATTTGACAGAGCTGCATGGTCCCAAATATCGCTCCAATGTGCTGATGGTTGTTGGCATGGTAACTTCCGGATGTCTGCTGCTTTTGCCCGTGTTGGCTTGGGCCATCTTTCCCAGAGACTGGGACTTTGTGCTCTTTGAGAGTCTTGCCAGTAAGTTAAATGGTTCTTGCTTTCCTACATTCATTAATAATTTTGCTTTATAGTTCATAGTTGGCAAATCTTTTTGTTTGTCTGCGCGTTGCCCAGTTTGATAAGTGGATTTGTGCTATGGACAATGCCAGAGAGTCCCAAATTCCTAATGTCGCAAGGCCGCAATGCAGAGGCTTTGCAGATGCTACAAAAGATCTATCACATTAACACTGGCAAGCCAAGGGATACGTATCCAGTAAGTTTATTTGTCTCTCACAGTTTTCAATTCTCACAGAATTCAATTTCTTTTCACAGATCAAATCTCTCATACTTGAGGTGCCCAGTCGTGATGCGCAAAAGGATGAAGCCATCTACACTATTGATGATAAGTCAGAGGATAAGACGAAGCCCGCCAAGCGTCAGTCTCGAACTATTCTAGAGAGTCTAAGTGCTGGCATGCAGCAGATGAAACCCATGTTCCATAAGCCACTTCTCGGTCTGGCGCTGCAAATTTATACCATGCAATTTGCCATGTTCTTGGGATTGAATACAATTCGCCTATGGCTGCCTCAGTTATTCTCTTCGATGGCTGATTTTGAGGCGGAGTTCGAGGGGCAAAATGTATCCGCCGAGATGTGCACAATACTGGAGTACAGCATTAACAAAACAGCTGAGACTTTGACGAATCATGAGAATGCTTGCGCCGTGGTACGTGATAATTTCCCAGCGATAAGATTTGAGATCTTAATTTTTGCTGCATCATTCTGACGTTGTGCAAACAGAGACTTAATGCTTCTTCTCGTTGTCTTAGCCTAAAGTTGTCTCAATGGATATGTATATCAACAATATCATCGTGTCGGCTTGTGGTCTAGTGGGATACTTCTTTGCCGGATCAATCATACGCCTAGTTGGCACCAAGCGTTTGCTGAGTAAGTTAAAACGATCACACCTATCAAATCATTTAATATCTTATTGTTTTGTTGCAGCTTACGGTCTGTTTATATCGAGTATTCTTGGCCTAGCCCTCTACTGGTCTGTTAATAGCCTGATGACTCTTATTCTCGCCTCGGCCTTTATTACTGTTTCTTGTGTTTCATTCTCCTCTCTTCTGGGCGCCGTCGTTTCGCTTTTTCCCACGCAATTGCGGTATGACCAAATATAATAAATTATTAATATCCTCAAGTTGACGCTTGATTTAAATATTCTTTGCAGTTCCATTGTGGTTGCCATTACCATGATGTGTGGTCGTCTAGGCGCGCTCTCGGGTAATTTACTTTTCCCCGTGTTTGCTCAGATCGGTTGTCTGCCTCCCTTTGTGATGGTTGCTGCCGTCATGATAAGTAAGTTTTTGCATTAACTTTTAAAGACCACTTAATTTATTAAATGTTTTCAAAATGTTCTTTTATTTCAGTTGCAGGGGTGCTTTCCATTTTCGTCCCCAATCCCAAAAAGGCAGCGTTTACATAATTAAAGATTTGCGCTTTTAGGATTGCATTTCGTTTTGTAACTAGTATTGTAAAAACTGTTGTCGACAGGCTTTAATTGCTGTCATTCGTTTATAATTGAGTGCTACGTGTACAATAAAAAGTTGTGTGTTTTTTTTTAAGATTTAGTACAAAAAATGAACAATGACATTTATAATACTATTAGTCCTTTGGCAATAAATAAAAACTAATATTTATACACTGATAAACTAATTTAATGGCGTATTATCTGATAGAAATGGAATTTTTCTAGAATAAGTCGCTTTTTGTTATTAATTTTTATTTCATCATTCAAGACATTATTTAATTTCTTATATGAATGGAAATTTTTCTAGTAATAGTAAATTTTTTTATTTACTTTGATATTATCATTCATGCTTTCGATGTATTCTGAAACTCATTCATGAAAGATAGAGAGAAAAGTTTATTCAGCATGACGACGTTCTGATGCCCTTGCTTAATATATATGTATATAATACGTAACATGTAAGAATATGATGATTAAGATTATGTAATCTATTTATCAAATAAACAATAATTCTTCTTAATTCTTACAATATAAACCAATAACTATAATTGATTAAATTTTCATTATAAAAGGATTTAAATTAAGAGAATATTCTAAATATGATTCTGCATATATGAATAAGAGTTTTTTACATTTCCACATTTTGTGACGTAACTAAGATCGTGACGTAGAATATTCGTAGACTAAGAAGATTTGTCATGCCGTGTGAACTATGATAAGGTTCGAGAAAGATATGTCCAGAACAGCATTTCACCATGAATATGACGTAGAAGATTATAAAGAATACAGCTGCTAACTGGATTTATTTAACGAAACCTACGATATATGCTTTAGGTAAATATGCAAACAAATCGTACAATTACCAAGTGATTACAAAGTGAGCACACGCCGTGCACAAAACGTGTTAAAAAGTCAACAATCTTTTTTTATCTCAAAATCATCAACGTGGTTGCTACCTCAAGCTGATGAGCTATCATCATTTTTTTGGGGCGACTACCACGTCGATGGCTGAGGAACCCCGTAGGATGATGAGTGCGCCCAAAAGATAATTTGTTTGTCTTCGTAAAGTTAGTCAAACAAAATGTTTGTTTAATTCATTTAGTATCTTTATAGCATCGTTGTTACGATAAGAAAGTGTTATATGCGAGTGAATCTTCACATTTTCCAGTTCCCCAAGATGATATAAACCCCATGTCATTCACAAGAATGCATCATTCAGCATCTGAAACGCAAAGAAAACGGCAGCCTGGCGAATAATACTTAAATAAAATCCGAACCGAACTCGGAAGCTGTGGAACTGTGATAAATTGATACATATAGTATATTAAATATTCAACTATAAAGTGTTTTCTCACTGCGCTTTTAATTAAGCAGCGTGCGCATTTTAATTGAGTGTCCAATAAATATTTCAATTAAAACAATTTGTGATAATCATAACTCGAATAGTGCAAAACGATGGCCGAGAATAGTGCGGAAAATGTGAATCGCGATAAAGCGAAAGGTAATAGTGAAATTATAAATTGAAGAACAACAATTTGAATGTGAATGTGAAAGTCCTGGAAAAAAACTTAAATGGCTTATGAACGATATAGTTTATCTTCGTTTACACTGGTTTACTGAAGTGGCTTTCTACAATAATCTCACGTTGTTAAATAACGTTATCTTAAATCTTAAAATGAGTCTGATATAATAATGATGTGTTATAAAAAAAAACTTTATTCAAAAGTGCTATTGTGACAAATAATAAAGGAAAAGGTGTAAAGAAATTATTATTTAAATTTTAATTTGTGGATATGAATTTAAGTTAAAAGTTAATACAAGTTTCGACTTAATCCTAGTTTGGAAATCATCTTGTGTGAATAGAGAATTTAAATTGAATTTATGATGAAGGATTATAACAAAGTTTCAAACTTTGCTAATCTTAAACTTACAAAGATGGAAGTTAAAGCATTAATTCCACTTATACTTTATAGACAGCGAGACAGATACGGATGGCAACTCAAACAGCACAGCTGTCGCCTCCTCCGGCACTCCCGATGATGCTCCTGCGGATTTCGACAAAGCCATTGTCGCCTCTGGCTTCGGACGTTTCAATCTCATTCTGCTGCTCGTCACCGTTCCTGCCACTTGTGCCAATATGTTTGAGTCGACCACAATGTCATACATTCTGCCAATAGCTGAATGTGATCTGCATTTAACACTGACGGACAAGGGAGTCCTCAATGCTTGTGCATATGCTGGCATGATCATCTCAGCGATCCCTTGGGGATATCTGGCCGATACAAAGGGACGTCGCAAGGTGCTCGTCTATGGTTATTTGCTCACTTGCATTTGTGTCTTGGGTAGTGCGTTGAGTCAGAATTTTATCATGCTGGTGACATTCAAGTTCTTTGGCGGACTTATGTGAGTGTCTAAATGTTTCTTTGCTCTGGCAACGCACTAAATTTTCAACTTGTAGGGTTAATGGCCCAGCAGCTGTGCTGTTTACATATCTGACTGAGATGCATGGTCCCAAGTACAGACCCAATGTGCTCATGGTGGTTGGCATGATAACTTCCACATCTACGCTGCTGTTGCCCATGCTGGCCTGGGGCATCTTTCCCAGACCCTGGGACTTTCTGCTCTTTGGCAGTCTCGATAGTAAGTTAAATAGACTTCGGGTTGTAGTTGTTAAATATTTATGTTTATGCTCTTTAACAGTTCACAGCTGGCAGATCTTTTTGTTTGTGTGCGCGTTGCCCAGTTTGGTTAGTGGATTGGTGCTCTATTTCATGCCCGAGAGTCCTCGCTTCCTGATGAGCCAGGGTCGCAATAAGGAGGCCTTGGAGATGCTGCAAATGATCTATCACATTAACACGGGCAAGCCAAAGGACACCTATCCAGTGAGCACAATTGTTTGGATTACTGCATTGAATACTTTTTATTTAAGTGCTTCTTGCAGATCAAATCTCTGATACTTGAGGTGCCCAGTCGTGATGCGCAAAAGGATGAGGCCATCTACACCATTGAGAGTAAGTCAGAGGATAAAGTGGAGCCCGCCAAGCGTCAGTCTCGAACTCTCATGGAAAGTCTCCGCGCTGGCATGCAGCAGATGAAGCCCATGTTTCATAAGCCACTCTTGGGACTCGCTCTTCATTGTTATACGATGCAGTTCTGCATCTTTCTGGGCATGAACACCATACGCCTCTGGTTGCCACAGCTGTTCGCCTCGATGGCCGAGTATGAGGCTGAGCACGCGAACGAAGATGACTCAGCAACGATGTGCACGATTCTCGAGTACAGTGTGAATAAAACAGCTGAGACTTTGACAAATCATGAGAACGCTTGCGCCGTGGTAAGTGATAAGGGAGATAAGATTTCAATTAAATCCCTTTTTGCTGACGTATTTCCTTCGACAATCTTGCAGCCAAAAACTATCTCAATGGATATGTATATCAACAATATAATTGTGTCGTTTTGTGGACTTGTGGGTTATTTCTTTGCCGGAGCCATAATCCGTTTAATTGGTGCCAAACGCTTGTTGAGTAAGTCATTTATCATTATCATTTCGAATCCGCATTTTCTAGTTTCTAATTTGCATCTTTTGCTATACAGCTTATGGTCTGCTCGTCTCTGGTGTACTTGGCATTGCGCTCTACTGGTCCATTAACAGTCTGACCACAATTATCATCTCCTCCGCTTTTGTTACTGTCTCTGGCGTTGCGGTTTCCTCTCTTCTCGGCGCTGTCGTCGCCCTCTTTCCCACCCAATTGCGGTAAAGTTCAAATAAATGATAAATACGACAAGTTCTCGAGGTCTGACAACATTTTACTCATCGCTCATTGCAGCTCGTTGGTGGTGGCCATTGCCATGATGTGTGGACGTCTGGGAGCGCTCTCGGGGAATCTTCTCTTCCCCGTATTCGTACAGATCGGCTGTGTGCCGCCCTTTGTGATGGTTGCATCAGTTATGCTGCGTATGTTTCCTCGATTTCAATTCTTATTGTGTTTAATTTTCATTTTTCTGCTTTTTCTATTCTCTACATTTTCAGTTGCTGCTGTTCTCTCGTACTTTGTGCCCAATCCCAAGAAGGCAGCATTTACGTAACAAATCTTTTGCTTATCTTTAGTTTAAGTTGTAAACATATTTGTTGATAGTCCTTAGCTTAGTTTAGTTTATTCTGGCTGACAAGCCCCTTAAAAAACAACTCACTTTTTGAATAAATGCCATTTCACAAAAAGGTTCTTAATTCATTATTGCATTGAATAGTTGCTTGTTAAGTTTCTGAATGCATTTCGAGTTCAACTCAACTGTTAATTTTCAGCTGTGAATCATATTATCACCAATTAAATCTGTCTGTTGCATTCGGTTGAGGTTATCTATTGCTGCTGCTGACAAGACTCAAATCAACGGAAATTATTTATGAATTGAGAGCAGAGTTCAAGTGTTCTTTTTTGGCAGCACTTAAATCAATAGTCTTGTGTTGGCTTTGAATGCATATCAATTGACTGTTTTTGATGGACACTCGATAAAATGATTGATAAATAAGTTTGTCAAAGCGATACACTTAATTGAATTATTGAATACTGTTGTCTAATTGTTCGTGCTTTTAAGTTGTTTATAACAGCTACTTAAATGTCAAGCATTACATACAATTTTGGCATAACACACTTGTTGATTTAAATTTCTTAAGACCAGCTGTTCTTAACATTCAACTTTAACTTCGAGGGCGGTTAAAAAAAAAGAATATAATCGAATAATAAGCGTAATTTTGAAGTTAGATCTACAATAATAACTTCAGTGTTTATGTTCCCTGGAATGTTGTGTGCAATCAGATAAAAATTGTATAAGGTTTTTGAGAAATACTTTTGTATGGCCAAACTCGCATCTGTTGTCTGAAAATCTGGTATATTTTGCACTGTATGGTAAATTTTGAACTACTATATACTATATTAATATATTTAGATATATTTGACTGTATATAAATTTAGTATATTTTACACTCTGTGGTATATTTTAAACTATTACTATATAAATATATTTAGGTATATTTTAATAAATTATAATTCTGCTTATAGCTCAATTCATTAAGTTGGGAAGTTTGGTCACAATGCTCCTTCAATCTTTTTTTTCCTCAAATTTCTAATTGGGAAATTAAATTTGTAGTTGAAATCTGTCGATTACATAGTAGGCTAAAAATACTTTTCACAATTTCAAATTAATAATATATATGATTTATCAAATTGGTGTTTATAGTTGTGGTTCAAGTACATTATTCAGATGGCCGAAGCTGCTGCTGGGTCGAAAGGTCAAACCGCTGACTTTGAGACGGCGATTGCTGAATGCGGTTTTGGCCTCTTCAACGTCTTCATTCTGTTCTGTGCGATGCCCTGTCTGGCGGCCATGGTCTTTTCGGCATCGGCCATGTCTTATGTGATGCCCATGACCGAATGCGAACTGAACTTATCCCTGCTGGACAAGGGCATAATGCATGCTGTGACTTATGCTGGTAAATGCAAAAATCTCTCTTCATCTGCATCAAGGACATTCAACTAATTATGCTCAGTGTGTGTGTGTGTGTGTTTGCCAAAAATAGGTATGATCATCTCAGCCATACCCTGGGGCTTTGTGGCTGACACGATGGGTCGTCGCTTGGTGTTGATTAGTGGTGGCTGGATCGATGGTCTCTGTGTGCTGTGTGCGGCCATGAGTCAGAACTCCACTCAGTTGATGGTCTTCAAGTTCTTTGATGGCCTTATGTAGGTACACTCATATGATTGCTTGCCAACTTCTACTGTATGCTTAACGCAATGCCTTTTGGCTTACTTCCTCTCTTACTCTCTGCAGTATTTGTGGACCCTTTGCCGTGGTCGTTAGCAATCTGGCCGAGTTTCATGGCAAAAAGCATCGGCCTTTCATCATGCTGTTTATCGGATTCAGCGTTGCCCTTGGTGCACTCATTCTCACCCTTGTGGCCTACTTATTGCTGCCAGAGCATATTTACTTCAACGTTGGCACTCTCCACTGTAGGTGCATGACTTTTGGCTACTTTGATTTTGTGCTTTTTTAATTGCCAGTTCTATTTGCAGTTCACACCTGGCAGATCTTTCTGGCGCTGACTGCGTTGCCAAGTCTGACGAGCGGTTTTCTGCACATCTTTGTGCCCGAGAGTCCCAGGTTCCTGATGTCCCAGGGCAACTACCGTGAGGCTTTGAAGTCCCTGCAGCTCATCTATGCGATTAACAAGCGCAAGAGTCGCGATTCCTATCCGGTAAGGGAACAGTACTGTATTTGATAACACAATAATTAAACTCAAACTTTAGATTACCACTTTAATCGATGCCACACCGGAGAGAGACACAACAAACCATCCGAGTGGACATCAAGCATTGCGTGAACGTTTTGCCAGAACCAAGAAAAAGTTTGTCGAGGGTCTCAAGCAGCTGAAGCCCATGTTTTCCCGCCCATATCTGGCATTATCGGGGCGCATTTATTGCCTACACTTTTGTCAGGTTATGTGGTAATTATATTTCTTAACAAATGTGTTTATATTTCTATTCATCTATTACTTTTGATAGCGTAAATTCAATACGTCTTTGGCTGCCACAAGTCTTTGCCACAATGCACATACTCCAGGTGCATGGCATACGGGATAGGAGCATGTGTGCGGTCCTGAATCACAACTCGAAGCGTGGACCAACCAGATCATTGAAGGTGGAATGCGATATAGTAGGTAGGCGATCCTTTTGCATCATGGCTTCATGGCTCTAAAGTAATGAACCTGTAACGTGTAGCATCAGCACCCGGAAACCTTTATGAATAACATTATTGTGGCAAGTATTGGATTAGTCGGTTTTCTCTTCTTCCTGCCCATATTGCGCATACGCGGCGTTGTCAATCACATACTGAGTAAGTTGTATTTCAAAAGTTCTAAAAACACTTCATTAAACATTATTTTCTTATTTTTATAGAGTTCTGTCTTTTTATATGCACCTTTCTGGTGGGTGGCCTTTACTTCTCACGCACATCGTTGACGATTCTCATAGTTGCCTCGCTTTACTTGACTATCATGGGCGTTTGTGCCTCAACCATCATTGGCATGTGTGTTGTGGTCTTTCCTACGATAATGAGGTGTGTCTTTGATAGTCAAATGATTTATATTTATAGTGTAATCTTTACTTTCTTTTCCAGAACTATGGTTTTATTGCTAATCATGACGTTTGGTCGCTTGGGCTCGGTTGCAGGAAACCTTTTGCTGCCGCTCTTCATACAGATCACCTGCTGGGCGCCTTTTGCTTGGCTTGTCACTTTAATGAGCAGTGAGAGGGGTCGTTTAATATTACTAACTAACATTTAACATTTCATATGTTTTATTTTGCAGTTGCCTTTTTAATGTCGTTATTCTTGAAAGTGGACTTCCAGCAGCCGCTAAATTAAACTTTGTACCGGTAGTATTTTATTTTTTTTTTTAAATTTAGATCTGGGTTTGTATATGTTATATGTATGTATGTATGTGAAAATATAGCATCATTACTTCATATCAGACTAAGCGTAATTGGGGCAAACGCCTCTTTATCTCATTGTGTTCCCATTCAGTATTCTTTTCGCCTCTGATCAATCTGCACTCAGCAGCGTGTACAATCAACGTTTTAAGTCGATATACTATATAAATGAAAACGATTTCGGCAAGCTCTATTTTAAACGGTTGTGAATTGCATCTTTATATTTTAAGTTTGTTTTTCGGATTAAAAACATTGTGCAGAAAATTGGAAATTCAATATTTTGTGAAATTAAAATTGTGTTTAGTTAAAATCAATAATTTGTTCATTTTTATTTCAAATCGCTTTTGATTCATTTCTTAATTTGAGCTGCAATGTTTTCCTTTCCAGAATGCATCTGCATGTTCATATAAAATACATATTTTCTATATCTATTCCACACATTATCTTCACTTAATAGTAAAAAATTTTAACAACCATATTTATAAGCATTAATCAAAAGCGAGTTATTCAAGCTAATTACATTTTAATCATGCCAAAGCAAATGTTGATTAATTTCTATTGTGGCTAACGCTGCTAACCGGGCCAAAAGAAAAAACCCCCCTCTAAATGAAGCCAAGCCACATTTCACAGTGGTTTTGTTGGATTCATTGTGTGCTCGTTGCAGCTTTTGTGGCATGTTAATTATTCTTGTGCGGTCATCAATTAATTAGCAGTTGCAGAAAACGAATTCAATGTGCGCTTCAATGGCTTTCAAAGTGATTTTTCACATCGAACGCAAAGAGGGAAACTTTTCTTTGTGCTAAAGAGAAAAATCGTGTGTCACATAAATCAAGCAAAGTGGTCAAGAGGAAGTTTCTGGAAAGACAATCGGGGCCCCATCCACAAGTTTGTTGGTTCAATACGTGTATCAGCCGCTATCTAAATGTGTGTATCCTGTGTGGAAAATAGCCTTATCCTTTCAACTGACAACGCAACCGGAAGTGCCGCTGTCTTTGCCGCTGCTTCGGCTGCTGTCGTCGCCTTGCAACCCATTTCTCATGCTGTCAAAACAAAGTCAAGCGGTAATTGACACATGTTGACATGTGGAAGCTCTCACTCTCACTCTCTCACTCAAGTGTTATGTGTTATGTGTGGCACATCCGCCGTCTCGGCGTGATACGAAATCTAAATTAATAGTTTGACGTTGTGTTTAGAACATATAGGAAAAGTAGCAAAAGGACCACTTAATTACAGATTCACATCTAATACAATAGAAAGCTTTTAACATCATCGCAGACGGGCAAAAACAATGGCTAAGATTGTTTGCCAACTATTCGCAAAGCATATGAACACAAATGTTTGTCTATTGAACGTGGGGAAGAAAAAAGCTTGAAGGCATCAATGTGATAATTGCCGCAACAAATTAATTACAATGGCTGTCTGAAGGTCATTCAAATAAAATTAGAAAATTCAATTAGTAAATTACTACAATATTCATTCGAATCGTATGTGGCTGTCGAAAGATATTTCTGATTAACAAATATATCACAAAAAAATGTATCTTACACATTTTGAGAACTTACAATATTTGACAAAATTTTAAATTTCATATTGAAATAAAAAGTTAAAGTTCATATTTCACTTTTAAATTTTAATAACTTATTAAATACATTATTTATTAAGATAATAAAATATTCATATTAAACTAAGAAAATTTTATGTTAAGCAAATTGAAAATACTTCAACGCTTAGTAACTTTATGATGCTGAAGTAAAACTTTTCAATTAAAAAACTTGAATAATTTCTAGCATAAAATTTGTCCCGTTTGACAACAGTTTAAAGCGAGAGTTTTGGGGTTTCAATTTCCGACCAAAACACTTAAAAGCATTTTAAGTATGGTAAATGCTTAGCATTTTTTTTTGGCAAATTTCGACAACATACTTGGCTAAAAGGATAAAGCAGGAGAGCAATGAGAGGGGGGGGCGAAGAGGGAGCGACAGTGCATCATTAAGTGCGTTCCCAGACTGTGTTCCATAAAATCCGAATACAACAAACTCGCATAAATTTAACATAATAAACATGTGGGAAATCGCGTTGAATATAAACAAGACAGCGCCTACTTCGTTCTTTTCACTTTCCCCCCTGCTAAATTTGCAAATATGTTTGTGGATGGGGCGTTGATGATGGGAGAGTGTGTACAGTAGAGTAGAGTAGGGGGCGTGGAGGCGTGGCCTGGTGAGACATGTAATGTATGCCATAAACTAAACGCAGCAACGGCATAAAAAACCAACAAAACATGGATGCATATTCCTATAGTGATCAAAGAGAGGATGAGTAGAGAAGCGTGTTGTTGGTGTTGTTGTTGGGAGGCTAGTTTGGCGATGGGGCGTGTTCAAATATGCCTAAATGGGCAGTCATAATCTGAAATGTGCAAATACGTGAGAGAGCACACACACACATACAGACAAGCCAACGAGGCCTACACATAAAGGCATTTTGCAGACTTTGCCTAACACAAATAAGGAGACAACGACAACGACAACAATGAGACAAACAAACGCGTAAACACACTTGGACACACACACACACACGCGTAAATATGCACGTCCTACGCATTTACAGTTGGACTACTGCCCGTTGTCCTTGTCCATGTCCTCTATAATGATTTACAGGTCATTCATCATATCAACACGCAGAGCGCAGAAATTTATTTGCCGCAGTCGCCGCCACAGCCGCATTCACAGTCACAGTCACAGCCTAAACAAAAACCGAAGGCAATAAGTGCAAAAACAGCAATAACAATGCTCCCAGCAAATTAGAGAGCGCTAAACACACACACACACACACACATACACTTGCACACACACTCGCACTCATACTCACACGCATCCACAGACTCTCTCTCAGTCTGTCTCGCTCTGTCGTTTGCATTGTCGGTCTACCTATTGTGTGTTGCTATAAATGTTGCGCTGGCGCAGCTTAGCAACATGTTGCCAGCCATCAATTACAGCGTCTACTCTCAACAGGTTGTGCAAATGTTGCCAGCTGCCTATGAAATGTTGCCGCCTCCCCAAATCACAAGACAACTTGTAGTCACATTGTAAAGCTCGCAGTCGTCGGCAGCACTCGAAGCAGCAAAGTTCACGCGATACGCTCGAATACAAAAAAACGAAGATAGAAAACAAAACCGTGCTGTTCAAAAATATTTACAGTAGTGTTGTGTCTGCAGTGATGTTGTTTCTAAGCCAAAGGCAGAAGAAAGCACTAAAGCAAAAGTCAATGTAAATAAAAACAAAATACTTCTCAGTTAATGTATCGTTTTCAAATGTGAAATAAATTTAATAAAATTTAGAGTTTAAATCTTTAACATGTTACCTACAAAATAATAAACTTGTTAAATTGTGAAAAGTGAAAATGAAATTCAATTGCTTATAAAATGAAATTGTGAATTCTGTTCTTCAATAATAAAAATATTAATAATACAAAATTTTATGGGTCATAACAAGTCAAAAAAATTTATGTTCAATACAGAAATTGAACTATAAATGAAAAAAAATTTATGTTTAATACAAATCAAATTCAAGTTTAAATGAAATAATGATAATTAAAACATAAAAATAATAATATGATGTACATATGTTTGACATATTCTTGAATTAATGTGATACCATATACAAGTGCACAATTAAAATAAAATATAAATTACTACGTATACGCAATATTTCTTGTGGGTGAAATTGTTAAAATGCGCGTGTATTTTTTTCGGTGCATATCATGCAACTTGTTGTACGCCCCCGAACTGTGGCACAGTAGCAAGCAACTTCCGTTTAAATATTCATAGGAGAAGCCACCACTTCCCCCCCGCCCCCTTGGTGTTGACCACCCATCTGCATACGCGTTTAATCCTTAAACTACGAGCATAACGGATAAGACCACAGCACGTAATTAAAGCGCAGTAATTTGTAATGTGCATCAAGGGACTTCGTTGCCGCCGTTGCCGTTGCTGTTGCACCGCTAAAAGCATGTGCAACACCAGCAGCGATGCTGCTGGCTGCCTCATCATCATGGTCAGCCACAAAGAATTCTATGGCATCGCCGTGAAATAAGTTGACGCCAACCGCACGTGTTCATTACGCAACCAACCAAGCGACCAAGCGGAGTGCTTAACGTCTATTGCCGCGTCCCCGTCTCCGTATCCCATAGGAACAACGCCCCAAAAAACACAACAACAACAACAACAACAAGAAAAAGGAGAATAAACGAA
This sequence comes from Drosophila niveifrons, assembly GCA_035046325.1. NCBI lineage: Eukaryota > Metazoa > Arthropoda > Insecta > Diptera > Drosophilidae > Drosophila > Drosophila niveifrons. The sequence goes on along the minus strand of JAWNOC010000046.1, from coordinate 8,025,892 downwards.
CACAATATGTCGGAGCTGGTGGATACGGAACTCCTGGTGAACTGCACAATTCTGGCCGTGCGTCGCTTTGAGCTGAACAGCATTGTGAACACAACTCTATTGAATAGCCTCAACCGCACCGAGGTGGTCAGCCTGCTCTCTGGCATTATCGATAATCGTGATAATCTCGAGAGCATCGACGAGGCAAAGTAAGTGTAAATGCCAAAAGGCAGCACTCGAGAGCAGCTGCGTCTCCCGTTGTGTCCACTCTCTCAAATGCTCAAATTTCTCGGAAGTTTAGCGTTCTTTATTGTCTCTCTTTTTTTTTTGGGGGGCGGTGCGAAGTTCATTCAATTTGCGTGCTTCTGGCGTCTTTAATTTACGTCAATTTTCACAGAAAACTTGCAGTTCAAGCACGTCCTTAAAATGCACTCGATAAGCGAGAGAGAATACTAAGATGGTGAAAAGGAACAAAGTTATGCAAATTATTAGCTCGAGTTAAGCTTCATTTCCGCGAATGTCCCACGAAAGCAGAAGGAAGCGGAGGTTTCGATGGCAAACGCAGATAATTTTGTCGAAAAGTTTTCTGGTGAAATGCGAAAGGATAATTGGCAGCAGTAGCAGTTGAGTAGGCAAATAAATTGAGCGTTTGATAGAGCTGCAGCAAAAAACATTTCATTCAACTGCTAAACTTTTTTATCAAATTGCATTATTCATAAATCACACAATTACCAAGATAGTATTTAATTTATTTATGAAAAATGCAATTTGAAATTGAAACGAAACGAAACGAAAGTGAATTAAATATTCACAAGCAGTGCTGAGTAAATTAATGATTCTATCACCATTTAAAGTCAACAATTTTTTCTCTATTGCAATTAATTAATTTACAATTTATTTAACTACTGTTTAATGAAAATCTCATTAATTATTTTGTCCACTCACATAAATAATGACACAGAGAGAGTGAATGAGCTGCACTCTGTGGCATATTTCGATTGTGTGATTAACTGATACTTAATACCCATTATCTATGGTAATTATTTTGCGGTCAACTGGCGTTTATAATACGTCTGGCACTCAAAATTAATGTGCGGCTTTCAGTGTGCAATAAGTTAGAGTATTCGTTATGGCCTTATGGGATTGAAAAACCTTTCATTCTACATAAATATTTCAACTATCATTAATGTTTATGTTGCGGTCGAGAAATGTTATCAATAATTCAAGCGTTGGCAAATGAATTTTGCAAAAGCTGCTTTTATAATAGATGGCAACTCAATAAACGATAATGATAATGAGCGTCCATTAGATGCGGGTGAAACAGATGAATTCTGGGAATTGTTTATTGCTTCGGTTTTCAAGGAAATCGAATTGATTGCGCTGTAAATTGTTTCTTTTCTGTTTTGTGCTCCTAGAGAACTAACAGCAACGAAAACGTAAGCGTAAACGATATTGTTGAGGGTGATGGTGATGGGGATGCAGAGAATTTTTGTTGCTTGTTGTCTGGCAATAAAAAGTCGTTGTAAAACTCATTTGCTCATCACTTGGGCACGTACTCAAGAGTGCAAACAACATGAAAACATAGGACTATCGATGCCAAGTTGTAGGTAAACAAAATGCACAGAACTCTACACAAGACTGAACACATTGAAGGATTTTTTTAAAGTCGAAAGTTTAAGTTAGATATCTCACATTTTAGGCACAACTTTAAATTCCAGTTGTAGATTGTCAAGTCCCTGGTTTGCTACTTAATGCCAAATGATCAAAATTCAATTACAATCTCATATCAAATTCCGCCCCACAAAATCTTTTAAAAGCGCGGTTAAACAATTCACTTTTACTGTTCCGCTGCAATCAACTGCAGTTGATAGTTTCCATTGCCACAAAACTTTTTCGATTATGCTCTTTGTTGTACTATTGGTGTGCCGAAAAGCAACGAAATTAACAAGTGCAATTGTTGCCATTCTTGTCAACAAGACAAAAGCGAATACGCTTTCAGCTATTGTTTCAACAATTTTTGTAAGTCTTTCAGACAGTTGTTAAATATTCTCTGTTCTACTATGAAGTAGAAATTCTTTGCGGATTAAAGAGCTTATGTGTACAATTATATACACATAAAATGCTACAAGCAGCTATTTTTGTTTCTACGAGTTTCGCAAGGTGTTAATGCTTGATATTTTTAAGAATTTTCGGGCCTTGGCAATTATATATTCCCCAGTTGATTATGGAGGACGAAACTGGCTGATTGATATTCCTCAGCTTAATACCTCTGCGGATGATTACAGGGTATTAAAACAATGGAGGTGTCGACAACAAAGGCACGCAACTGGAAGTAAATATAAGCCTCGGCTTTATTGTATACAGAATACGGAATACGAAATACGGAAAACAGGAAATTTGCAAATTGCTTTTTTAGTTGTCACACGAACAACAACAACAACTCAGAGAGAGCGCGAGCGAGGACAAATAATGAAATTCAGAGCGAAATTCTATGCGACAAATCCCAAGCAGAACTTTGACAAACAGACCAGTTAACAACAAAAGCAGCAACAGCAACAACAATCGCAGTAACAACCAGCGACCAGTGACAAGCGATGACGACAACAACTACGAGTTGTAGTTGGGCAAATGGCAAGGGGAAAACTTTTGTCACACAACATGCGCAGGTTGCCAAAAATCTTTAGGTTTTATTTGGCCAGCTTTGCACTTTTTGCTTGTGTGTGTGTGTTGGAAAAGTAAATTGGCGTTCTTTATGCGGACTCTGGTCAGCTTAGAGTTCAGGTGGAATACTTAGTTCATGCATATGTATGTTATGCGTGTGTTTGTGTGTGTGTGTGTGTGTGTGCGTGTGTTGCCACTTGACCGTGTGCGAGTTAAGCTCATTATGAGGCCTGCGGCATGCGGCTTTGACGCAATCAGCGCAAATACCAGGACATCGCTGCGACCCTGCCCTCTTCTCTTCTTCTTCTTGACCAACCATCAACCACCAACCTCCCCACCCCCCGTTACAATCCATGTCAATCGACACATCAACATGTCTAGCACTCGTTGACTGCGCTTTTATGCGTCTGAAGTAACTTTATGAGAGGCGTCTCGCTTAAGTAGCGTGTGGGTGTCGCACGCTGCGTATACGTATTTTCAAAGCGACATTTTCTAAGTGCACATACTTAACACTAGGCAACAAATGCGAATAACACACGCGTATGTTGAAATATACTAAAAGTACTTATATTTACATATATTGAACTTATATTTATGATTACATTAACAAAATGCGAAAAAACGTTTTCTTAAAGTTATTTATACTTATATTCATTTATAAAAATTAATTGAAATTAAAATATGGATATTTATGAGTGGGAAGCTTTTAATAATATTTTAGAAAGCATTAACAAAATAAGCAACAGTTTTCCTTTTAGTAAACTAATATAAAAATAGGCTTTTTTCACGTTCAAATTTAACAATTAAAAAAATATGAAAAAGATTTCTTTCAATAAAATAAACAAAGTAGTTTATCGTTGAAATCATCATAGAGCACACTCGCTTGTAGCTTTCTTACTTATATTTTATCAAACTTAAAAACTCAATTTTTTATATATTTTTTAAGAATTGTTCTTTTTATGAAACTTTTAAGTCTTAGTTTCAAGCTCAGTTTCTTAGTCTGAGAAATATTCGCTTGCAGCTCAGTGTTTTTAACGAGAAGCGACAACATCTTGTGTTTAAAGTAAGCAAAATTGTCTTTGGCATTTTTATGTTTATGACATTTCATACGCTTATTGATTTTGAAGCGCATCCAATGACAAGGACAAAAACAAGGAGAAAAAAGAAAAGGGAACATTCCTTGTCCAATGGTCCTCATCATTGGGGGCCGTCCTTTGGTATTTTTATAGCCCGGTCGCTTGCTCAAATCCAATCCCAATTTCTATGTGCGCATAAAAATAATTTAAAGCACTTGAAGCAGAACGAGCCGAAAGTAAAAGCTAAAGCGAAATTGTTTTGGCTTAGCCTTGCGTTCGCCTTGTGCCATAGACAATAACAAAGGCATTGAGGCAAAAGCAAATAAAGAACTAATCCTTTTGTCACACAACTGTACGTATGTGTGTGTGTGTGTGTATGTGTGCGTGTAAATGTTTGGTCTTAAAGTGAAAAATGTTGTAATTATGGTGACCACTTCAAGGCCCATAAAGTGTATTGTGTCCGCTCTGTGGGACTTCGACTACATTTGCATATGACAAATTTTTCAATTAAGTTTCTTTTTTTTCGGTTGGTTTTTCTGGTGCAGCACATTGGCCAGCAAGTGGCCATAAAACAAATCCCATGTTGAGTGGGGGTGGTGGCAATTATTGTTGCAAGGACAATGCAGCAAACTGATGCCGACAAATGGGCGAACAAAACAGATCCAGTTACAGCACACACACACACACACACAGCTACTGTGTTGTGCACATAAAAACTTTATGCCTGACGCAGATGCTATGAAAATTTGTGTAAATAAAATATTTAATGAAAACTGAAGCTTGTAATGGATATTGACATCAAATAAACATTACTTACGACTAATATACAAATACCCAAAATAATTCACTTTAAATCATTGTCTAAAGCGCATCTGTAAGTCGACTAATGTTTATATGGATTTATGTTGTTGTGTCCCAAAAGCCTGTCTGATAAATGGCAATTGTGCTCATACGAAGTTGATATCTTTTGTTTATACAGGATATAAATACACGAAAGTCCACTCGATGTGAAACCGAGTGCAGAATTTGGTTATTTTTGTTGCATTGTTCAGTTTACTGTGGCAACACTTCCGCTTTGGCTTCCACAGAGTGAAAATAGATACAAAGACAATGGTTAGAGGAGTAGAAAACGAGAACGAGATTGAGGAAGAAATAAACAATGAACTGTGACAATCTGTGCTCATAAATCTAAATTGAAATGGTTCACATTTGCGTTGCATGTGAAGCGAACGTGCCTCAAATATGTATGTGTTTCTCCTTGGGTCATTGTTTTTGGCATCCCTTTCTCTCATTCTCTCTGTGTGTGTCTATCTGCCTGTCAATGATAATGAGCCTGATGATGCGACTGAGTGGCCCTGATTCTGACAGCGGAACATCCAGCGTCATGACCATTAGTCAGGCTTCGATGGCCATAAAGGGATTTCGTGAAAACAAAACACAAAAAAAAAAAGTTTTAAGCAAGCTGAAAAAGGATTACAGCCAAATGGATTGCAAATGTCTGATATCGATTTCTTCTTATGATGATTTTGTTCGCTTTTTAAATTATTAATCAAGTAAATTTGGAGGTACTTTTAAACACCCACGCTTTGATTGCACATCTTTTAATATTCCAATCACATGTTGATTTCAGATTAGATTGCTGCTGCTTTAGTCGTTTCGCACAGTTCGTACTTAAATTTCGGTCTAACTAATGAACTTCTTAAATACGTGACTCTCAACTTTCATAACTTGTTTCAGGCGAGAAGAAGAAACTTTTCACTAACTTTCCGTGAGAGAAAGCATCATAAGTTAGCTAGCGACTTTACTTAGCAACAGCCACAATTTTGCAGTTCACCTAGAAGCCAAGCTAGTTGCAGCACCTTCCCCACAGAGTTGAGGCACAATTTGCTTACCGCAGTGTGCTCGACTCTTACCTGCAACAGTGCAACATCGACAAAGGCTACCCAGCCGCCACAGAAAAAATAAGAAACTCTCAGTTTTGGGATTGCAACGCGCCGCTGTTCGGCATTCATGAAATATGAAATATTCAGAGAGACTCGCATAATAAGCGAAACCCAGCGAACAGTCACGACTCACGCACTGCCATTCAAACTTGATTTTAAAAATGCAACCGCAAACCATTTTTTCGCTGACTTTTCCCAGAGCTTTCACTTTCCAGCAGGTAAAAACAGCAATGCGAAATTGAACTGTGTCCGCGAATGTTGTTGGCCAAGTGCTATGAGTATTATTAACGTTTACCGTCGCCCTTGAGAAACCATTTAATTGGATAATTTGTGGCACACTAAATGACGGCAATTTGTTGCAGGTTGCAAACGCACTTACCCACATACACATTATTGATGTGTATACGTGAGTGTGCGTATATGAGTGTGTGTGTGCGTTCTCATCAAGCTGTGAGGCAAATTGCCGCCGGCAAAACTATGATTGATGTTAATGCCTTGATTGTTCGCAATTAGTGTGTGCCTCTATTCGAACGCTGAAAAGTCGGCAACATTATTCCGAGTGCGATCTAATTGTACATTCCATATTTTGTGTGTGTGTGTGAGTTAATTATTAATAATACAAATGCCACTTGACTGGCCTTTGAAATTGTTTGAAAGTGATTTTTAATTATATGTCTACAGGTAGAAGTGGAAAAGTTTAAAGTTTATGAATTAAATATTGAAATTTCCCTTAATTTAGATTCTTTAGAACGTCACATACATTTACAACAATAGTTGACATTGATTAAGGAGCTATGGAGTATAATTTCAATTGTTATTAATAGGGTATGATATATATTGGTATATATTTGGTTAATTTCCAGACATGTACAATGAAATTGATGTGGATTTAAAATGCTATATAGTTTCTATTAACATTTAATTGGATTAGTCTATTTGGGTATAAAATATATACAACTATGAAAAGTACCTTAACAACACATTTATGAAATTATACCAAATATAGACCAAATTATACTAGACTTATTAATGTCTATAGAAGTTATTTTCTATAACACTCTTTATGAAATATACCAAAAATATAGCAAAAATACCAAACCCTTATCAATAACTATAAAAAATATTGTCTACCACAGGTTTTTGTACATGGATTGAAATATACCAAAATATACTAAACAGTATTAACTTTTATTAAAATTAATTTTATCGAAATTATAATTCACCTTAACTTTTTTTCTATATTGCTGAAAATATACCAAAATATACTCAAATAATTACTATAGAAATTATTTTCCATTGCTCCTTAATCCCTCCCAACTGTTCTTGTTCATTTAATTGAAGTTGTAAATAATAAGAGGGAAATATATTACACTTTTAAACGAGTTTCTGCTTTGTCCCAACTTTAGCTTTGATCAAAAACAAAACTTTACTATATTCGTATATTATTTACCAATCAGAAATTGCCATAGTTTAGATTAGTTTTAAACTAAATTTCCCCAAAATATATACCAAAAATTGTTAGCGTGCCAAGGAAGTTTCGTTGCCAAAGTCCAAAACAGTCGCAAATTAAAATAATTATAATAACAACAAATAACAACAGCAACAAAAGGAAGTAAACGGGCTGTCATTTGATTTTTGGCCTGGCCAAGGACAGTAGCACAAAGGAAGCTTACAAAACGTGTTGGCCAAACGGAAATAATTAGTCCACGTTATTTTTTGCCGTTTTTTGTGTTTTGTTGGACTCAAGCTAAACCTCCGGACGTCCACTTAAACAAGATTATTATGATTATTACAGCAATTATTTACTTCTTACGTTTTGTGCCTAGCTTCGGATACATAATAATAACTGCAAAAGCTAATTGGACTATGCCAAAAAAGAAGAAAATGTAATTTTGCTTAAAATAAGACGTATATTAATTTGAACTCTGCATCTTAAAGATAAGGAGTGAAGCTTTTATACTTTTGGCCTGCATTTAAAAGGGGCACCCATAAATTTTCCATGTTATTTATAGCTTTCAACTTGTTTTTCACACACTCGCCCAAGAAAATTGCAATTATCATAATTAAAAGCAGGCGAAAGATGCATGCTGCTCTCCCAGCTCCCAAAAGTAGGCAACACTAATTGCCGGTCTTCTCATGTGCAGACAATAACGAAGAGTTTCCGCTTCCGCTCTCTCTCTCTGCGGCCAACTGACAAGTCAATTTCGTGTATGTTCGCCTCGCAGATAGCCTGCAAAAAATTTGAAACTAAAAACTATATTTACAAATAAACACCCATCTTTATCACCTTTTTCGTGCAGGGTACGAAATGTGTTGAGTTTGTCGCCTGGCAGCGGCCGCAGAATGCAATTATATCAAATGAATGGCAACTATTTTGAATTTTCAATTTATTATGCAATGAGCACTCGTGTGCACAAAATACTCATTTACATTTAAACTGCATGATAATAAGCCAAATAATTTGGCGTTGCATTGCAATTGCAAATAACATTAACTACCGCTTCGAAAAATGAGAATTTAATTTCGAGTGTGCTTTAAACGCAGTTTCAAGCATAGCCCCAATTAGCCGATATCGGGAGGGAGGGTTGGGTTTATTTTGGCCAGCCAAGTGCCCCGACTCCTGGCGCACACACACACACAAACACAATTTGTTGGCAACAAAAATATTTACTATCCGCAGAGTTATCCTTGCCGAAGTCGTAAACGTAGTTACGTTACGTTAATTGTCCTTCATTGTGTGTATATCTGTGTGTGTGTGGCAAAAGGACGAGAGAACTTGATCACGATTTCAGTGAGATAATCAAATCGATATTGTTGTTTTTGGCCTCACACTAATTGAGTAAATTACGGGTATGTGCGGCTTGCTAAACATCTAATTAAATGTGAAATTAATAGCACGACCGTAAAGTAATTAAATAAGACAATGAAAGCAAAACGTGCAGACTCTTGATGGACTTTACTTAAGTCAAAGCAATTGCTAAGCTTCAAGCTTTAAAAGAAGTGAGAATTTCGTTTGAAAACGGATTTGCAATCAAGTATAAATAATAATAATACTAACATAATCTGTCTATTGCTTATCATGAATAATCCTTCTTGAAATTCTTAGAAATAAATGTACAATAAAAATTCCTACTGAAATATAAGCAAACAGTATTATAAATTTGATTTCCATTTGTTTGCCTTGCGTAAAAGAGATAAAATTTGATTTTAATTATTGTCCATGGGCAAAGCCTATTAAAGGATTAACTACAAATGTCCAACGAAGCGAATGCCATTTGTCCTATTCATTCTCGCTCTTTGAATTTAAAAGATGCCAAGGGAAATGAATTCAACTGCGAAGTGTAGTTAAACTCGAAGCGATGCCATACTAAATGTGGTAAACGACACACAATTTAATGTTAATGACAGGCATCTAATTTATTTAGCTGTGGCTGCTGTTTTGAGGTTGCTAAAGTCAAATTGATTAATTCATTTGAAATTAATTATGATGCTTCAGCCGCAGACAAAACAAACAAAATGCTGTAATTAGCACAAATTATGTGCATTTATAATTGTGTGGTTTTTATTTGCAATCCCATTAAAACACATGTTGAGTAATTGAAAAAATCGGTAGCCATTGATAGTCCATTGCGGGAGAAGCTCTCAAAAATTACTATGATAATATTTATTTACTACCAATCAATGAAAGTGGAATGCATTCATACTCAACTAAATGCTATGTTAAAGTCTTTATTCATTTAACTACAGAGTTGAGTTATTTTCTTTATATGCGCAAGTGATGTTTCAATCAATTACTGCTGTTCATAGTGCGTTAAAGGTTTGAGTATGCTGCAGTTTAAGCTGACATGTTGCACGCCCAATAGATTGCGTATACGTACCGCTGCACACAGGTGAAAGTGAAAGCATCATGAGTATGAGTATGAGTGTCAATTGTGGCGTAGGATTAATTAATAAACTGTGTGTGTGTTGAATTTTGCACTAATCAGCAGACAAATTGCGCCAGTCAGCTGGAAGTCTCTCAACCTCCACACTAATTAACAAAATATCTACGCACATAGTGCAATAGGCAAATGTGTCTTATGGGATTATCAGAGCAGAATAGCTTGTAGCTCTGCCGATAAATATGCTAGTCAAGCATAGCTAACATTTGGAGTTGTTACATGTTTTCGGAAAGCAGCGAACAAAAACGGATGCAGCTTAAATGAAATCACTTCAAATTCGAGATTCAATTTGCTGCATTATTGTGTTGTTGCCTTATGAGAAGTTTCCGTTTTCAATTTGCTTTAATACCAAGCTTCATTGATTTTCTATTGTCAGTTGGCTAAGCAAGTCGTCGAATACATGTGGCTTCGGTTTGGATAAGCACAATGCTCGAGGCATCTGTCAAAAATCAGAGCCACAGCTCGATTTAGAAACTTGAAGCTGTGCAATTGAATTGTTTGCGCTCCCTTTAAGAGTAGAATGAAATACATAAAGAACAGAAGACAGTCCCACATATTCAATTACTAAAACTAAAAGAATAATAGTAATACATTTAAGTTGAATTAAAGTCAACCGTATTTTGGGCTCTCTGCGGTTTGTCACAAAAGCCAAACCAAACTGTTGAATCGCAAATCCCTTGAATATATGTAGCATACTCTATATATAGTATATTCTATGTATGAGCGCAGTTTTATTGAAGTCACTCGAGCGTAAATTGATTTGTGTGTTTTCACAACAAACTGACATGCCGCATACACACACAAGTATGAACGTATTCAAAGGATTGTCGGCGTATGTTGTTTGTTGTTTTAGTGCGCATATTGAACAATAGTTTATAGACTTTTTTTGTAGATGCTTTCAACATTTTCATCTCTGTACTACTTAGGGACTTTCTCACCGAATGCTTGTTCCCATCACCGACGCGTCCGTATGAGTTGCCGTGGGAACAGAAAACGATTTGGGCCATCGTATTTGGTCTGATGATGTTTGTGGCGATTGCGGGCAATGGAATTGTGCTCTGGATTGTTACAGGTAAGCTCTACGCACCAACACAATGAATGTTAGCTAGCCAGCTACAGCTTTAAATTGCTGCAATTCGAACAGTTTAATGGTGCATTAAACTGGATTTACGACTTGAGAGCGAGAGAGAGTTGAAATCGCGTATACGCCGTGGTGTGCGACGACCAGCGGCATCGATTTGTTGGCGCTCGCTTGTCAAGGACGAGATGAGGCACACAAGTGAACTAATATCCGGTGCTTTTGTCTTTGCTGTCACGTTTCACATTCTGACCAATTGCTTGTTTCTTCTCGTTTCTCGTTTCTTGGTTCGTGTTTTTTGTTTTTTCGCCCGCAGGACATCGCAGCATGCGCACGGTCACAAATTATTTCCTGCTCAACCTAAGCATCGCTGACCTGCTCATGTCCTCGCTGAACTGTGTCTTCAACTTTATATTCATGGTTAATTCGGATTGGCCATTCGGCTCGATTTATTGCACCATCAATAATTTCGTTGCCAATGTGACGGTCTCCACATCGGTCTTCACCTTGGTCGCCATCTCCTTTGACAGGTAAATAGAATGCCACATTGCCCATTAGCTTGATCCAATAGGACTTATTCAAACGCCTCATGTTAATCCTTATCCTTGTGTCTTGTGCTTTTTGCAGATATATCGCCATTGTGCATCCGTTAAAGCGTCGTACGTCACGGCGAAAAGTGCGATTCATTCTGGTGTTGATCTGGGCCCTGAGCTGTGTTCTCTCAGCACCCTGTTTGCTCTACTCCAGCATCATGACAAAGCAGTAAGTGAAGTGCCTGAATAATGTATATGTATAACCGACGAGCCATCTTTTTTTGGTCTGCTTTGGCTTCTTCTTCTTCCACCGAGGAGCATGGCAGCCGCATATTTTGTTTATTTTCAACGTGTTCCAGCTGCCAGCCAAAGTAATAAACATAAAGAACTTTGTAAGCCGAGCCACAAGATACGCTCGTGCTTTGCCACACGAGATAGCACTCTTGGTCCTTGACTGTTGGCTCTTTTGCCACTTGCCACTTGCTACTTGCTACTTGCTGTTTGCTGCTTGCCACCTGCAGTGCAGTTGCCCTGCTGTGCGAACGGAAAACACACACTCTGTCTGTATCTATATCGATTCGACTCTGGACCCAGTCAACAACAACAACAAGATATGCTGCCACACGAACAGCCATTAGTTTCCCTACTTTTGCTTTGAAGGCGTCGATCTAAGCACCTAAATCTGAGAGTCGCTTCACTTTCATTTGAATTTTACGCAAATTGGCATGCTTGAATGAGCCAAATGGCGCATTCACTTAATAGAATTCAAGCATTTTTTATTTAGCCTCGTCGCCAGGCACAAAACACTCTTCACATGAAACGTTGCCAAGGGTAATAGACTATGCTAGCAGGCAGGCACAACTTGAACTCGGACTGGGGACTTAATACACAGCCAATATTAGAATATACTATATACTACATATAGTATATACTACTCTACACAGCTCAGGTGCTGTGTGTGTGGTGGCAAAGCTGTAAAAACTTTAACGTTCAAGTTTTAAAATACTTGTTGACTTTTTAGATAGTCACAGCTACAGCACATACACGAAAACTTGCTAATGAAGTTTTAACTATAACACAATTTGTTTGTATTTAGACATTTTAAACTACAATTCAAGTTTGTACAAAGGCCAAGCATAGTTTTAGATTCTTTGTCTTGTCGTGTCGAGCAATTAGTTAGTTAGAAAACTCACTTTGTACTATGATTAAAAATCTGGTTTTCTTCGAATTTTATTGCTTATACAACAATAGATAGATTTTTCATATTCACATTTATTTACTACTCCTATATCTCAGCTAGTTTGCTTTAAAATTTCCACATGAAACTCTTTAAGCTACTTTAAAACATTTGCATTCAAAGTTGTTCTGTGAATTGCTGCCAAAGTTATTTCTATTCTCTGCACAATTTTCCAGAAGTTTGACCAATTTCTGTTGGTCACACGACATCGTACGTTTAACTAGAAAACCCTTGAAGTCAATGGAGCTGTCAATGGTGGCTGGCTGTGACAGGTAACCACAGCAATTTCAATGAGTTGAAGCAGTTATTACCTCTCTGCCCATTATACTACATTCTAATGGCCACCCACAACAAATTGTCGTCTAATGTGACGTTGCTTTTAAGTACTTCAGCTGCGACGCATAAAATTTTGTGATAATTTTGAAAATTAGGTTTTCAATTTGCCATCAAACAGGCATAAATAAATTTCACATTAAAAGCGTGTAAAGCGGAAAAAGAGGCGAGCCAACCTTGTCCTGCACAACTTTTGGCTTTCTTGTTTAACTTTTTGCATACTTTAACAGCCCCTTTTTCGGGTTTAGGCACTCGGCTCGGTAATTAAATGATGCTAAAAGTGTTAAGAGTGAGGGGTACCAGCCAAGGCCATTAACACCTTTTCCGCAAAAACTTTGTGTTTACCATAATAGCCAACGCAATTAACGACAGTCGGCGCATTAATGGACACTGAACAATGATTTACAATAATTATACTTACAGCTACTACAATGGCAAATCGCGAACAGTTTGCTTTATGATGTGGCCCGATGGACGTTATCCCACTTCTATGACGGATTATGTGTAAGTATTTGCATTGATTTTGTCAACAGTCAATTCAACTGGCTAACATTGTGTTTGTGTGTGTGTTTGCCAACAGCTATAATCTAACCATATTGATATTGACCTACGGCATACCGATGATTATAATGCTCATTTGCTATACGTTAATGGGTCGAGTGTTGTGGGGCAGTCGGTCAATTGGTGAGAACACGGATCGTCAAATGGAATCGATGAAATCGAAACGCAAAGTTGTTCGCATGTTTATTGCGATAGTCTCTATATTTGCCATTTGTTGGCTGCCCTATCATCTATTCTTCATCTATGCCTATCACAACAACCAGGTGGCGTCCACAAAGTACGTGCAGCACATGTATCTGGGCTTTTACTGGCTGGCCATGTCCAATGCAATGGTCAATCCGATTATCTATTACTGGATGAACAAAAGGTAAGAAGACAAAAAATCTGGGCAAAGAAAAAACAAGTAAGAAAGTTAATGTTGAGTTTGCTCAACTGACAAATACTGGGTAACATCATTAAAAATATATCAAAATTATATACCGAAAAAATACAAAAATATACTGAAATGTATATTTGGTATAATGATAAATTACCAGTAAGATACCGGTTAAAATATACTAAATTAATATATTTAACTACTAAAATATAACAAATACTAAAATTGAAAATCTGGTATATTTTGTATTTTGTGGTATATTTTAATACTATTTTTAATTTGGTATAATATAATAAAATATTCCGCTGAGTAGCTGCTTAGATTTGTAAAAATTTGGTATATTTTGTACTTTTTGGTTTATTTTGGTATTAAGATTTTTAAGATGCGGTATATTTTGGACTTGTTGATATATGTTAATAATATATTTAATATCTTATATTTTGAGTAACTTCTAAGACTTTTATCCTATAGCAACCAAATTTTCAGCATTTATAAAGACTGTAGTTATTATTAATTTTCTGTTGGCACTTAGCTAAAATACACTTCTCCCTTACGGGTAGCGAGTATGAAAAGGGACTGACAACATAGAAATGGGGAAAAATGTCAGGAATGCTTGAGTCTAATACTCGGAAGTAGAACAAAAGAAGACAAAACATTAATTATCTCCTCAATACAGTGACTATGCAATGCACTACAAGTAAATCCTTGTCTTCAACAGATTTCGAATGTATTTTCAACGGATTATTTGCTGCTGTTGCCTGGGCCTCACACGCTATCGCTTCGATTCGCCCAAGAGTCGAACAGCCAACAAGAATAGTTCGAATCGACACACAAGAGGTGAGTATCATGTTAGGCTAACTTCTATCAATTGTTGACATTATGTTGTCGGCATGTACATATATTTGAATGCCTGTTAAATTGAATGCAGCGGAAACCAAAAGCCAAAACCAGTGGAAACGCAGCACAATGGAAACACAAATCCAACAGGCACCCACAACATCATCCAGAGAGAGGCCACCAGCGTTGCAAGGGCTGAACCACATGGCAGTTGAGTGCATCATGGAGCGACCAACCGATGACAATAGCTCGCCCATTTGCCTGTCCATTCAGAATAGTGCGGGTGAGCGTCAGCGCGTGAAAATCAAATACATCTCTTGCGATGAGGACAATAATCCCATCGAGCACGAGCAAAGTCACGGTCACGGTCACGCCCACAATCACAATCACAGTCACGGTATTGGTATTGGTAACAATGTGACGGCAATACAACAACTGTGATGGGAGGATGGCTTTTAAATTGCTCAGCGGTTTCGTTTCAAATGGGGCAGCCAATCGAAAGCCAAAGGAATTTTCTTGTAAATACGAATAATCGAATTTGTGGTTGTCAGCAGCAAGTAGAAAAAAAACAAATAAAAATAAAACTAAGAAACACACAGACAGAACAAAAACAAAAACAAAAATGTAAAACGAAATCCAATACGATATGCGAAATATTCGTAATAAGAAAATATCTAGAAAGTAATTGTGGTATTCACGGCATTTGCTTAAACAGATTGGCTGAGAAATATTTGAAATATAATCCAACATTCTCTCTGTCCAACAGGCACAATTTATTGACCCTGAGGATTGAAATAAAAAAGACGAGCTTATGTCGCTTGCCAAATCTGTTTGCATAAAATTTGCATATTGAGTACTGGAATTTTTTGCTCCAAATAATTAGCTACTAACTACTTAATGTTCTTAACAGTTGATCAAGTTTATTTTGTGCCGTAAAGTTCGGCAAGTTCTTCATTGTACAAATATACAAATTAGTATCATCGTCGAGCTGTAAGTTTTAACTGTTGTGTGAAATAGTTCTAGGTGAAAATATTCAAACGAGTATTTGTATTTATTGTATAATGCTCTACTTTATAGTCTAATTGCAGACCTGATTTGTTTCTATTCAATTACTATCAATAATTAATAGGTAATTCAATAATTGTATAAATCAGTATTTAAGCTTAAATATTCGTAATTATTGATTATGATTTACTATATTTAACACAATAATATTTCAAAAGTAATTATAATGAAATGTGAAAATCGTTGACTATTACGTTTTTGTTTTCATTATAATTATTGTTGTTGACAGGCAAAGAGCATAAATTGTGCAATGAGTTGCGAAAATTCAACAATTTGGCTGATAAATATGATGTGTAAATTTTATTGTTCTTGTGCATATTTCTGTAAAATGAAAGTGACATTTGACATTTTAAATTACGCAAAGCACATACGTTACATGTGTATGTATTTTGTGTATATTGTAAATAAATTGTAAAAAACTTTATGCAATTTTAAACAGATGTTTAATTGTACACCAAATTAACATTTTAAATGTTTTCAATGATATACAAAATGGTTAATTTTCGGGTAAGTACGTAACGAATAATCTAGGAAAAATAAATTTAGTAAACAGCGCCGCCGCTTTTGAATATTTATTTTCATTGAAATTAGTTCTTTGATATCTCCCTTTGGGGATAACACAAATTGAATTTGTAATGTATTTTGTTTTAATTCTTTGCCCCAAATGTAAATACGCGTCGATAATAACGCAAAACCTTTATACGCTTGCCAAAATATTAATGCTCGATTAACTAGATAAATAGCCAGCAGCTAGATACACTTAATATAATTGTTGAATAATTTTTGGTTGGGAGGCATAGAATAAACTGGTGAATGAGTATATTGAAAATTAATGAAAATTTAATTTGAAATACACAAAAATCAGCTCGAGGCTATGCACGAGTTTTCCCAAGTAAATGAAAATGCGTTGGAGCATTCGATGAATGCAAATGAGTTCGTTTGGCCAAAAGAGTCAAAGTGAATACTTTGAGCTTTTTGAGTGCACTCGAACGTGGACACGAAATCAGCATTAAAAGATTTTCAATACATAAAAAGCACATACAAAAGATTGAGAGAGTTGAAAAACTTGCACTCAATATAAAAAAAGGTCACAACAAGTTCAATGAAGAAAAAACCGTTAGTAAATTACTTAAGATTTCTCAAATATTTGCAGCTAAATGAAAAAGGTTTCCCTTAGCGACTAAATGCTTCAATGGAGCAAAGTTTTCTCTGTGTGTGCTTTGGTCTTGACAATTTCCATATAAAATCTTAGTCAAGGCTCCTTTGATAAGCTGCATCTAATCAATATTGAATTTATTTTCATTTGCAAATTTATGAAGAGAAACTTGCAATTTAAATGTGTTTTAAATTCTTATTACTTGATTGGCAACAAGTTGTAATTTCTGTGCTGTGATTAGGGAAGTAACTGCGTTTGTTTTACTACCAACCAATTTACATTTGAATAATCAAATTTAATCACAGTCAAGATTTCAAGGTCAAAGCAATTCACACGACAGTTCAAGTTGAAGACTTTTACAGCCCCTGACTCCGCAATATTAATGCGCACAAATTGCTTGTTGCGTTAACTTGGCGATAAACCCTATTTACTGTTTGCTCTTTGCCTTATGCTGTTGTTATTTTTTTTTTTCTGCGTAGCCTACAACACATTTAACGTAATAGGATTTTATGGGTATTCACACACAGAGCGCAATGGGGGCAATGAGAGCAAAGCATAAGCATATCGGGAATGTTGGTTGTTTCTTTCCCACCTCCTCCTCATCCCCCCCCCCCCAGTCCCTTTACAATTGAAATGCCATTTAGTTGAAATGGAATGAAAGCATAAAATAACAATTTGCATAATAAGATGATATTCGCTTAGCGGTTTCTATTGCGCTGTCAACTCGCATAGAGTTCTTTAACTTCGGGTCATTGCCATGACAGCAAAAGCCTTCAAAATACCGCTTGAAAGACGCATCCCTTATGTGCCGAGTTCTGGCCGGGCTATCATCCATATGATATCTTGGTCCTTGTCACGCGTTGCCATAAGCAACAGACGTTGCTTGTTGAATGCCATAACTCGAAGTTGTATTCTAGGAATGATGCGACGGTGTTTGGTCCCCATAGTCGAAGTGCGAATACCGCATTAAATGGCAATCAATTCCCCAATGACATGCTAAACATACTACATATGCTATGCTACATATGTATGTATATTTGTCTCTGTGGCTTCGTAGAGTTGTGCTACTATTGCACAAAGAGCTTTCAATTCACTTAGCGCTCAACATTGTCTAAACTAATTGGCAAGTTAGGAGATTCGCTGAATGGCAACAATGTCTGTACTTAAAGCAGGATTTAAGACTTAAATCAAAGTAAATTTTCCAAAAATAAACTGCTTTTGAGATTAGTTATGAAGCATATTGAATTGAATTGAGCGATTAAAATATTATTTATAGAATTTAGCAGTGATACATACTTATAAATTAATTCGAATGATGGCTCAGCTAAGCAGTTATATACAGTTGTTAAAATTGAAAGAGCAGTGCTTGAGAATTGAAAAATACATTTATTTATAACAGCTTAATATATCAACTTTTAAATAGGAAGCATAATTTCAAAGATAGAGTTGATTATGATTTCTGATATCGGATAAAAATCTTAGATATTATTTATGAAATCTTGTTATATTATACTATATGGTATATTTTACATGCAGTAGCATATCGAATATAAATATACCATTAAGTATTTAAGTATTTTTCGAAATATTTTACAGCTTTTTAACTTATTCACATTCAAAGCAACATGCAAAATAAGTAAATCATTAATAGGTAATGCAATTACAAATGTATGCAATGAAAATCCGAATTTCCATTTTTAATTTCATTAGCATTAGCACGTATGTAAATAGTTGATTAGAATTAGGTACGTCGTGCGGAGTCCATCTAATGGCATTGCATTGCATTCCAAGTTAATTTTCCAGCTGAATTTACATGCCTCGTATAATTGGCGTCAATTTGACAGCAGCATATCTTGACTGTGGGACCAACAGAGTTTGATTTAGGTCCGTCGTACATAGTAGGTAATAAAATATACAAATGTAATTCTATAAATATTCAACCGAAATTACTCTCCTTTTTGTGTGTATGGTTGCAAATGTCATGTCACTGTCAAACCCACAAGTTTAGCCCCGAAATATGCATGATATTCGTCTGAAATTTCCATCTCCAATTCACATGCGTAGCACAGCATTTGATTGCTGATATTTTTGGCAACTTCTCGTATTTACAGACTATACAGGAAATCAAAAAAAATAACCACATCGAGATAGGCAGATATATAAAGTGTAGAGCAGAGTGCACATGAACTGCTTTGACGGGATAACACAGAAGAGAAGAGGAGAGCGGGTAATTGCGATGGCCACTAAATCCAAATTGGAATACGCATATGCCAATCGAATTGATAGGCAGGCATTGAACAATGATACGAATAAATTTGCAGCAATATTATCGCATTCAAATGTGAGAACAGAACAAACTCGAATTTGGATTCATTTAAATGCAATTTAAATACAATTGCATTTCATATTTTTCTTTAACTTTTTGTATTTTTAATTATTGTTATTTATTTCACCTAACGAAGTAGACTTATTGACATTGTTCACACTTCTCACTTATTTCACTTACTCCATAGAAAAAAAACTAACTACATAAAACATTCCTGGATAATTTCAACCCACAAACATATTTCGCTAAGCCAAAAATAAATTAATTTAATTTTAAAATGATTGGAGTACTTGTAAACAAAACATCGTTTGGCATACTGGCTGGCTTAGCCACTGCCGCATTCGTTGGTTATTGTGTCTATTTTGATCAGAAGCGTCGCGGGCATCCGGATTACAAGAAGAATATTTTTGAGCGACGTCGCCGCCATCGGAAATCAAGTGACTCGAGTGGCATGCCAGATTTAACAGACGCCAAATCCATGGAGAAGTATTTCATGCAAGAAATACAAAAGGGCGAAATGCTAATTACCGAGGGTAGTTACGAACGTGCCGCTGAACATTTGATGAATGCAATTGTCGTTTGCAGCAAGCCGGGCAAACTGCTCTCTGTGCTGCAAAACACATTGCCCGAGGAGGTGTTCTCATTGCTGGTGTACAAATTGAATGCGTATAACATGAATGCACAGAGGTCGCAAAGTATGAATGAAAACTTTGCGCCCACTCTTGTTGTGGATGACGGTAGTGTGGAATAATTAAAGGAAATTCCAATCTGACAAAACAATATTCAGCTATACCCAGAAACAGTTAATTACAATTTGTTGCCGGATGTAAGTTAAACTTATTAAGAGTGCAGACGATGTAGATTCAATTCAATCTTTTGTGTTTTCATTTGGGTGCGAAACTTCGCTAACTAGGTTTCACGCAAAATTTGTAGCATACTTTTCTGCGCTTAGAGCAGAACATAGAAATTACACAGACATCGTTCAATTTCAGCATATTACAATTAATTTAAAGATTAAAGTTGTACATTTTAAGAATACAGATTACAATTTAATCTATTCTCATGTTTTGATCAGAGCATAGAACAAAAACTCGACTTTGTGTGCGTGTGTTGATCTCACAGCAAATTCGCTACAGAGCACAAAAACAGAATGTAAAAAGTTTTGCGCGATAATTGCTGTTGTTACTGTTTGTTGTTATTGTTGTTGTAGCTGTGTGAATGATAAACGAGAAGAATATCGTATCAATGTCCTTGTTGTATTTGAACTTGTTGCCCCATCACATACTTTTGCATTTCTTTTGCCAACAAGTATCAGCAAACTTTGAAATTAACGACATTAATTATAATGTCGGACATTCTGTACATTTCACTCGCTACTTGAAGTTGAAGCATTTTGTAATTATTTTTCCGGAATTAGCATATTTTATGCCAGCTTAATGTTCTACACAAATAAGTCTTGAAATAAGTCTGCATTAAATTTATGAACCTGCAGTGTTCAGATTTTAGTTAAGGGTAAATCGATTGCCTTACGAGCAGAACTTGGTATGCAGCTGGTTTGTTTGGCCGTATTTCCACTTGGCAGCATTAGCCTCGATTGTTTAGCGATTCTCCCACACATTCCGATTCCTTGTGTTTTGGGTTTACAAGGCACATTTTGCATTGTCTGCAGTCGGCCTATCATTGGCCTTGTTTCTGTTTTCGATTTGCTCGGGTTGACTGCTCATACGTGCAAAATGTGTGCGTGTGTTGTCCTGGCCATTTACCAAGAGCTGCATAAATAGTATGACTTACATTCGGCCTGGCAAATAAACTGCTCACCGGGGAGCTGGGAGCTGGGGGTGTTCAACCATATCGAGTCGGTTTCTTCCCATTGTTTGTGTGCATAAATTGGCACCCGCATTTGGACATTTGTCATTGCCATCGCCTAGTGCCTTGTGTGCGTGTGTGTGTGTGGGTGACCTTTAACACGACCTACAACATTTCTCCTAACCACAATTTAAAGTGTTTTTTATGCAGAGCCTCGTCTGTCGGCCATTGCCATTGGCTTGCTGTTTGAGCCTGTCATGTTGACCATTAAAGAAACATGCGGCCAGTGTATTAACCCCAAGTTTCAAGCTGCCAAGCTGACACGTCCTCGTCGGTATCTTGCTTGACGAGGGGTCGCACCACTTGACTGCGAATGCAGTGGAAAGGTCGTTAATCTGTTTAAAAGTTGCGGTTAAGCATTGTTGGCATGCCTGACCCGCAGATTTCAAATGCAAATTTACTTTGATTTCTCCGAGAGATTTTCTTATCCAGTTATTTTGGCAGCGTTCATGGTTCAAGGATTTTTTCCAAGAAATTTCACACTTTTTTGGCACGACTTACGGCGCGAAGGTCTATTGAATGAAAATATATCGCCAACTTGTCTGCAAAACTTCATTTACAGCAAAATGCACGTGCATGTAATTATATAATGCGCCCTTTGTGTCGCCTTTCATTGTCCTGCAATTACGGGACAACAAATGACATTGGGTGGGCGGTGCTGTGATGCCAGAGGCGAGAGCGCAAAAGAGGGTGCAGTTTGGAAGGCGCCAGACTAATTTCCAAATTGAGCTACAGACAACTGAGAGCCGAAAACACACACACACACACACACACACACACACACACACAGTTCCATTAGAATGTTCGCAATCTGCACAACAACAAAAAGTGATCTAATTTAATGAAAAATTATTTGATATCCTTGTTGTCCTGGCAGCCGTAACTTTGTCAGCAGACAACAGGACAAAAGCAGCTGGTTTGCTTGCACACTCATATTAAATATATACTTATATATATATATATATTAATTAGACATCTGACATTCTATTCCCTTTGGCCAGGCAATCTAACTTTGTTAGCCACGCTAAGGTCATTAAGAGAAATGTCTTTTTGCCATCTGAATGTTGTTACTTGATGAGTCTTGACGAGTCTTCTCAGTAAACAAAAACCAAATAGCTCTTTAAAAGACCATTGTTAACACATTTAACAAAGCTTCTTAATAAACCTTTATTTAAAATAAAATATATCAATTTCTTTTTAAATATGCAACTTAATTAAAAATCCCAAACAATAAAATACCAAAAAGAACAAAACAACTTCGTTGAGAATACAATTTTTTTTTTGAGCTTAATGCAAATATTTATTCAGAGCAAAAACTGTGTAAACATATTTGTAGCACTCACAGTAAATTAATTTAAAACTCTTACGTTAAAAACTTCCGCCCAAACACAACGCAACACAAAAAAACTGAGGAAACATATGTGTTTTAACAGGCTCAAGCCGTAACGCACATCTAGTTGAATAAACACAAAATGTAATAAACAATTACAACGGACGAGCAAAAGCAAAAACAAATTGGAAATGGAAATAAAATAAAATATAAAGCAAAAGCAACAAAAAGTTTGCTCTTTTGGCACTTGCACTTACCCCCTTTCGCATTGTTGTTGTTGTTGATGTTGTAGTTGGGCCTGCAAACCAACGAAAAGGCTGTAACAAAACTCTGCCAACATTTCGCACACTGCACAAGCATTTATTTCCCACATTGCAAATGTGGTAGTATCTTTTCCTCTGTTTCACTCTGTCTGTATCTGTGTGTGTGCCAAGTTTTATTTCATCTATTTTTTTGATTTTGTACAAGTTTTTCGCACGTTTCACAATTTGTTCCCTCAGCTGTTTTGAATTACATTTTTATGTTTGTTCGCTCTGAAGTGAAAAGTCAGTGAAACTCCTCTACAAAATACACGTTTTTTTTTTTGGTTTTTTTATATGTTCGTCTACATTTTGCGTTTTTGTGTGACCCCTATGGATATGAAGTGTAATAACCTGAAAAAAGCGACGAGATGTTATGCCATAAAACTGTGAGAATCGCCTAGAGCAAAAAACACTTTGGAAAAAAGGGTAAATCGAGAGGTTCATATTCGAAATAATGCTTTTAATACAGATATTTAATTAAATTTGCGGCCAGTTTGCTGAAGTGAAATGTTAAACGCAATATTGATCGAGTTTATTAACATTTTAACGACAGCATTTTTTCTTCAATTTTTTCACATTGGTTAAACTGAAAATAACTTTGAATATTGTAATATTATATATAACACTCTTGAGAATCATTAAGTTTTAATACTCGCTTTTCATAGGGTAGAAGGGTATTATAACTTTGTGTCTCTAAGAAATGTATGTGACAGGCAGAAGGAGGCATCTCCAACCCTATAAAATATATTTATTCTTGGTCTTAGACAAAAGCGAGACCACATAGCTATGTCCGACTGTCTGTCCATATGAACTACTGGATCTTAGAGACTATACTTGCTTTGGCTGACAATCTGGTATATTTTGAATATAGTACCATATCAATATACCAAATATATTATTCGGTATATTTTTAGTATTTTGAGACATATTAATTAGGTATATTTTGTACTTATAAGTAAATGTAAATAATTATATAAATATATCAAATATAGTCTTTGGTATATTTTTACTAGTTTGAGGTATACTATTTTGGTATATTTTAAAATGAATACCGCACTGTTTTGTTTTTTTTTTCACAATGGGCAGCAGATATTTCACAGTCGAGCACACTCGACTGCAGCTTTGTTTCTTATGTTTAAGTATTTTAATATTTTTGGCATGAATTTATAAGCAATTTGTTGTAGCTTCAACTCGTCTTAAGACCCAACAAAAATCATTTAAATTGCAAGTCAAGAGCTGAAGCTGCAATAATCTTAGCTGGGGGAGAATATAAATGTTATTTAAATGAATTTAGCTTTTGAGTAGCTCAAATGCAAACAAGTGCCAATTGCTTGGCTGTTTCTTCCCCCCTTCCAAATCGGAAGTCGGGTATTACCACTTGCTCTTAATAAAAAACAGCTTACTGCAAACCAAGTTTTACGACTTTAATTTCAAGTGAGCCAAGCAAAAAGTAAGCACACACAAACATACATACATACATACATACTATATGCAGTATATAGTATATATTTAATACCCACCTCAAAGTTGCAAGAAAAGAAAAATAGCAGTACATTGCAAAGCAGTTGCATTGTGGGGCAGTAGTCTGCAAAGTTTTGAAAAGGAAATGCGCTTGTCGACTTATATTCCTCAGCTTCTTAACAACAGATTGTGTGTGTTAGTGTCTGTGTATGTGTGTGTGTTAGTGTGATTGTATGGGAGTGTGTCCGTCTGTTTGTGTTGTGCTCGTGTCTACATTTGCTTTTGCCTCTCTCGTGGTGTACACGCTCTCACTCCCTCTCTCTCTCTCTCTCTCTGTCTCTCGCTCTGCCTGTCAGCAATGGTCTTTCCATTTTGCCGTCTTTTGCTGTTGGCGCACTTTCTCCATGTAAAAAGAACTGAGCGTCCTGGAGTCGATTCAAAAATTGTTTGCATGTTCAGTATGTCCTCAAAGGATTTGCGTCATAGAGCTCGCTCCAACCCCGCTTATTTTCATATTGCAGCAAAGTTTTCATAGTAGGTTCGACAACAGCTGCAAGTAAAACCATTTTGTACTCGATTTTCAAGTCTGTGACAGGCATATCAATTGAGAGCCAACTTGAGTGTCAGCGGGGTACCAAAAGAATAAGTATGACAATTTTATAGCAACGCAATTTTTTATGCCTAGCAGTCAAAGCGCACCAAACAAACGGAGTATTCAAATTAATTTTGAAGCCAGCACGAAATAATAATATAAATTATTTGTAATATGAATCAAATTTGGGGCATGCTTCTAAATAAAAAGTTTCCCT
Source organism: Drosophila niveifrons (assembly GCA_035046325.1). Classification (NCBI taxonomy): domain Eukaryota; kingdom Metazoa; phylum Arthropoda; class Insecta; order Diptera; family Drosophilidae; genus Drosophila; species Drosophila niveifrons. The sequence continues at coordinate 8,001,022 of JAWNOC010000046.1, read as the reverse complement.
TTTGTTCCTTTACCTTTTTTACGCCTAGCAGTCAAAGCGCAGCAAACACACAGAGCATTCAAATTAATTTTTAACACGAAATAATAATAAAAAAAATATTTGTTATGAATCAAATTTTAAAGCTTTCTTTTAAATACAATATTTCCTTTACGGGAGTATTCAAATTAATGTTGAAGCCAGCACAAAATAATAATATAAATTATTTGTAATACGAATCAAATTTAGGGCATGCTTCCCTTTTGTTCCTTTACCTTTTTACGCCTAGTAGTCAAAGTGCAGCAAACAAACGAAGTATTCAAATTAATTTTCAAGCAAGCAAGAAAAAATATTATAGAAAATATGTATTAGAAATCAAATTTATAAAGAGTACTTTTTAATAATATATTTCGTTTAATTTCTTTTCTCTTTTTACGCCTACCAGTCAAAGCACTGCAAACGGAATATTTAAATTAATTTTCAAGCAAGCACGACAAATTATTGTAAAAAAAATTGGTATTAGAAATCTAATTTATAAAGCATTCCTTTAAATAACATACTTCGTTAAATTCCTGTACCTTTTTTATACCTAGCAGTCAAAGCACAACAAACAATCGAAGTATTCAAATCAATTTTGAAGCCAGTACGAAAAATTATTAATGAACATTTCTATTTGAAATCGTATTTATAAAGCGTACTTTTTAATAAAATATTTCGATTAATTCCTTTTCATTTTTTACGCCTTCCAATCAAAGCACTGGAAACAAAGGGAGTATTCAAATGATTTTTAAGGCCAGAACGAACAATTATTAATGAACATATCTATTTGAAATCGTATTTGTAAAGCGTACTTCTAAATAAGATATTTGCTTTATTTATTTTCCCTTTTTTATGCCCAGCAGTCAAAGTCCAGCAGACAAACTAAGTAGTGAAATTAATTATGAAGCCAGCAAGAAATCCAATTTATGAAGCGTACTCCTAAATAAGATGTTTTTTTATTTCCTGTTCCTTTTTATGCTTAGCATTCAAGCGCAGAAAAAAAATAACGGAGTATTCAAATTCATTTTAAAGTCAGCGTAAAATAATAATATACAATATTCTGATTATAAACCTTTATTTCCTTTTCATTTTTTGAGCCTAGCGCAACAAACAAACGGAGTATTTAAATTCATGTTTAAGTCAGCACGAAATAATAAAGAAATGTAATTTTTTATGATAACATTTTAACAATAGATAAAGTATTTCATTTAAGTTAAACTCTCGATTGTAGAAGTCTCGTTTTAAAGCACAGTTTTTAAACGTTTTTATAATATTTCACAAAACTTCAGCGGCTAAGAGTCTTTGCATATTCCAACTAGGAATTCTTGGTTTTACTCGAAATAAACAAACAGTGAATTGGAATTTGTTTTCGATGCGTCTCGGATGACAGCTAAGGCGCACCTTGGGGCAAGTGGCACTCGCACACGAGAGAGCAAAGAAGCAAAGAAGGCTAACAAGAGTTGCCAGCGGGTCGCTAAAGATTAATGGCATGTGAGCTATCTCCTGGCACGTTGCTGAGGTTTTTATTTCACTTTTGTCTGCTCGCGTCTGTGGCTGACAAGTTGCTTACCATAAATAAAGAGAGAGAGAGAGCTAGCGTTGAGAAGTTTTGCATCCTGCGGTCAAAGAAAGACTGAGAATAAACATAGTTATCTGTGGCGGCAAACAGAATTTTGAATCGACTGGAGCTCTTGGCCACAATCGAGAGAGTAAAGAAAATGTAAACACAAATACTCGTAATCCAAATGTACTGAAATCGATAGGGTTCTGCATAAAAATTACATTTATTTTTAGTTGTTCGCAGTATGCAAATGCGATTGTGCGATGATTGTTTAGCAACGCAGACGAAAAGAAAAATGCGAAAATAAAAAACGCATTTATGTATTGTTAGATTCGTATTTCATTTCAGAATCGATTTCAGCTATATTCGATGAAGATAATACATAATATATATACACACATATGTTAATTCAAATCAATATGCTGTCAATGTCATTTTTATATGATCTATATTGCATAAAATATTGTGCTTCAGTCATGAATAAAAACGAAATGTAAAAGCACAATAATTTCTATGTCACAAAGTTTTAATCAAAATAATAACAAAACGCGTTTGTTTTCCAATTTGCATTTTAAGAAAGTTTCAAGGCCAGCCAGGGTTTTATGTCTCAAAGTCTATTATCTCGTATCTAGGACTCGGGTACAGTCAACATTACAGGCATTTACATATGGAAGACGTCTTCGCTTACGGTTCATTGAATCTGAACAACAAATGGAAGCGATGGTTGAAGTGTACAAATATACAATATCTTCTGGCCAAACAACAATGTGTAATAAGAGTTTGTGGAATGTTCCATGCATAAATTTAAAATGTAAATAAATGTGTTGCTCAAAACAAATTCTAAATATCTTAATAAACAAGATAACAAACAATAATGTAATATGATAGGCACATCTAAAATCAGTCAACAATGTTCTCTCTCTTTCTCTGTGATTCCTCGGCTCATAAATATTTATGAACTGTCAGCGATTGCAGTACAACAACAAAACAGTACACAAAAAAAAAACATTACCAAAGGCGCCCGTCAGTCTTTTGGATATTAAAATTTATTAGTTGTAAGAGTTCATTTAAATTTTTACGATTCAAATTGTCGCGGCTACTTAAAAGCTCTGTACTTTATTGGCCCAAATTGAATTCGATTTAAAATTTGAGTAGCCATAAATTATTTATTACAATTCTGACTTGTTCTTAATTTTTTTTATTGAATAAGCCATTTAGGTAATTGATTAAGTTGGCATTTGGACAACAAATTGTGAACATTATCAGTCAATACTTTCAGTTCAATCATGCAAAAGAAAGTAAATATGAATATTTCGTAGAAATATTTGAGCATAGAATTTGTGAAAAAATATTGAAATAACTCATATGTTATTCTTTTAGATTGCAAATTGCCATTTGCAAAAACGAATTCAATTTGTTGACTACATTTTTCGGTTTTTAGTGATTGATTGGCAGCCATTACTTAATTGAGAGAAACAAGAAATCAAATTACAAATGAAAAATTTTCGGGGCTCGCTGCTCTTTATTTTTTGGTATTCATATCAAAGTTAATGCTGACTAACTGGCATTTAATTGGAAAGCAGAAAATTGATTTTTTTTTTTTTTTTGCTATGCGTCTCGACAGTCCACCGATATGTTGACAACTGCTCCACGAAAGGTTGTCGGAATGTCTGATCCAAAATGGAAAATATGCATGCCAAAACGTTGTAAAAATTTTACATGTCAAGAGCAGATTTTAAACTTGGGAAAATAAAACCTAATTTTGAATGAACTTTAATAAATAACTAATCGTGTTCAGACACATGGGAGAAAAACATTTGAAAATCAATCGAACAACAATTAAAAGCAACTGATTAGAGAGCTATTGAACAAGGTGCAACGCATGCTCCTCCCAATCACCGTTAGCCATATGCAAACTGAATTAGAAATGGACGAGAGAATTAGCAAAAGTTGAGTAAGCATTGAAGTCATTCTTTTTTTTTTACTGTTCGTTTCATCTCTTTGTTCGCTGGAAGTTCAAACAGTTTTAATTAAGCACATGCAGTAGCAGTAGCACCAGGCAAGGACTGCAGCACATTTCACAGTCATGACTGTGATATTTATTATTTATATATCTGTCGGGGCCGCCCATGCAGAATGAGTGTCCATTCAATGTCAGGTGGAAAGACGACTCCGGCATATTATTATGTATTTTTGCAAGTGGCACATGCCACATGCCGAACGAAAGCGGGTCAACTCTGGCGCCTGAATAAATGTTTAAGAAAGGGATATTAAAAACGTCGTCGGCGCTGCTCAATGTACAATGTACATGTAAAAAGGACCCCACGTGGCGTATACGTATTATTGCCGAAAACGAAAGCGAAAAAGAAAAATTCGGTGTTTCATTTGAGGTTTTTGTTTTATGCTTCGTTCTTTTTGGCAAGAGAAATTTATGGACCGCACATAATGTTGATTTAATATTTATTACAACAATTGCCACAATGAAATGTCAACTTTTTTTATGTTCTGTCGGAGCCAAGTTTTATATATCTGTGAAATTAAGTTTGCTTATTTAGTTAATTTTTTTTTGTTTGTGTTTGGTTTTTGTTTCTTTTTATATCTATGATGGGATTTGGCAGCAAAACTGAATTTTTATTTGCAGCTTACAAGTTTTTATAGCCCATACGCAGCTGTTGCTGTTACTGTGGTGGTTGTTGTTGTTGTTAGAAAGTTGGCCATAAACTTGAAAGAACATTAATTGAAAAGACATGGGCTTAAATGTGAGCTCAACTTTTGTTGTATCTCTTAACTATTCGGAGAATGCAATTTCCACACGTTGCAGCGCATTATTGGACAAGTTTACGTCCGGATTTAATGGTCCTTCAACGGAGGAAATTGAGTTTCCGATGACAAAGCCGACAACATACTAGGAAATTACTTTTAAAGTGGTTAACGATAAGAATGTTTCTTGTTAAGATCAAGTCAAAGGTGATTGAAGAGTGCTAAACAAATTAAATTCAATTAAACAGAATACAACATAATGACGGCTGACAATAGGGTGTCATATAATTATAGGGTAACCATTTTCGAGCCAATTAAGGTATATATTCTTGATCAGCATCAATATCCGATAAAATATAGAAATGTCCGCATATATTTCGATATGTTCGGTATACTTTTGTATTTTATAGTTTATTAAATTGGGGTATTTTAAGAATAAAATATATACCAAATATAACCCTTGGTATACTTTAATATTTTTAGTATATTCATTTGGTATATTTTAAGAATATTTTACATACAATATAGGCTATGGAATACTGGAGTATTTTTCAGAATATTAATTTGGTATATTTTAAGAATAATACCGCACTGTATTAAAAATGGGTCGCTCTTTTACTTGCTAACATTTTTTTAGTTGAAAATATTTACTAAGCGTATTCGAGCTTCTTTCTTTTTTATTAGCTGCACTTCGGTAAGCCTTAATCTAATTTTCATTAACCTTTTTAAAACCCAGTACCTTAAGGTACCCTCAACAGAAAGGCAACGCATGTGATGGTACATAAATTGATTAGAATACAAAGTATACTCAAGTTAGAGTCATAAAATATAAACTGTGAAGCCAATATGTCGCAACTGTCTCGCTAGGTATTGGAACGCATTTCTATCAAAAATTGATTGCTTGTGCTTGGCTTTGGGTTTTTGGCCTTGTGTTGTCGTTGAGTACAAACATATGTTGTGTGCGTTGGCAAAGAAGTGTGGAAATCATTTGCACGAAATCGAAATTGAAATCGAAATCGAAATGCAATATAACACATTCCGTTGAACGCGTTCGAGAGTTTTCGCATATTTGCGCTTCAATTGTGACACACGAGAAACGAGAATTTTTCAAACTAGTTTCAAATGCTATACAAGAGCGAAATACTTTAAAGCGGGACGAACTTTAAATCATTTGAAGCCTGCGGGCATTAGCTGGCTCTTTTGGGAGTACATTTATTTAAATGAAGCTAACCAACAGGACACAAACTGGTCAGAAAACTCACTATGTGTGTGTGTGTGTGTGTGTGTGTTGACCAACAACATTTTCACATTGTGTACTTTTTATCTGAAAAGTTCTTTGAGTACTAGTCACTGCGGCGTTTGGGGAGCGAACTTCGAAAACTTTGTTAATGCCAAACATAAAGTAGTAGACAGGATAATTTCAATGTTTACCCCGTGTAAACGCGTCCAAAGCGCTTTCAGTCATTACCAATGCTCTTTCTGTTGGCCACCGACCAACGACCAGCGGATCCCAGCTGTGTGTGTGTTGTGCGACTAATTTCTGCTAAAGCTACTTGGCTACTTGGCAATTAGGCTATCATCACGCGGCCTAGACATCATTTGAGTAGTGTTTAAGTATAAGTGTGCAGAAAGGTGAGAGAGTTCCTGGCAATATATATATAAATAGGTATATTAAAGTGTATGTTGTTGACTCTATGCAAATTTATGCGGTAAACGTGACTGAAACACATGGTTGCTAGTTGGCATAGTCAACAACTAAGATTGAGTCACGTTCCGGGAAATTGAGTGCGGCCAGCTGGCGAGTTGAGTTCAACCAGCAACTAAACCTGCTAATAATAGAATAATGTAGTGTAGGTAGAGTCTATCCATTGAGCATTAACTATTATTAGGTTACTTTTTCCAACAAATTGTTATAGTTAAGACAACATTAAAAGGTTAACTATTTATTACCGACTAAGTAAAGCACACCTTACTTTCTTTGACTTTTGCTATTTTCATTTTCCGCTATGAAAGTTCAGCTATTAAAGGCCGTCATCACTTTCGGCCATATTTCATGTTCAATATTAATTTTAATAAATGCTCAAAGTTTACAACTTTACCTCAATTGCCAAGCCTGCTGGCAGCAAACCACAAAAGCCAGCCCTACCCTTTTCCAATAAAAGAGCGCAGCCTTGAACGTATTTAAAAAAAAAAAATTGTAAGGAAAATGAAAATTATACGTGTGTATATGGAAAATGGTGTGTAGTACTACGTATGTGGGCGTCAGCTGAAGCCACAGAGTTGCTCCAGTCTCCAGACGAAGTGCCCATCAAATCGCTTGTAAAGTCGACATAATTTAATTTGTGTGTTGCCCCCTTTTTGCTTGTCTGACATACTTTTGGGTTATACATTTTATGATGGGCCCCTCACAACATAAATTAAGCATTTAAAATGCTTCACATTCACAAAACTGAACTGAGCAACTTTCTACGCACCTCATTTCTCACATCACACATATTACCTCAAGTAGGAGCAAACAAAAGGCGAAAGGTTTTGTTTGACACGCAATTTGTGTGTTGTGTTGTGCCCCTTGAATATTTCTTTCATTCTCATTCTCTTGCTTTTCGGTAATTTAAATGCTCCGCCTGTGAAGTCGTAAACTTTATTTGACAAATTGCAAGCTTAGCAGGAGGCAGAATCAAACGAAAACAGGCGCAGACTGTAAGCCGCATCAAAAAAAAAAAAAACATTCGTAGAATGAATGATTAAATGCAACGACTTTAAAATACCCCTCGATATTTTGAGATAACAGCAAACTACAAAATTTAATACGTAAGAAAAATGATATTTAGAAATCTGACTCAATCTTAAAATTAGAAATTCATTAAAGTATTATGAACAAACGTTTTTTAAGTTTTTATACATAGTTGTAAAACCTATGCTTTCAATTTCTCTGCAGTTAATTAACTATTTTCGAGCCTAGCATACCCGCTTTCATGCCTTAAGTCTAGGCATAATCATACATTAATGCAAGCAGACACGTTTTGGCATGTGAAATGAAGGCCTTTGCTTTTATTTCTTTGCCACATACGCGTAAGCGGCTTAATTGCACGCCTTTTGATGGCTGACTCGTAAAATGAACGATATGAATCGGGCTCATGTTGTTCATCAACTGAAATTCATCCACAGCAAAGTCTTGCATGTCGACCAAATATTTTGTTCCTTGTCTATCACACAAAAAACAAGCGGCTAGGGGGGCTGAGGGAAAGGAGGAAGTTGTCAAGTGAAATGCTGTGAAATTTTCTAATAGACATTAATTGAATACTGCCAGGCATGTGACTGCCAGCAAGCTGCAAGATGAATTGCAAACCAAGCAATTCACTTGATTGTGGCTTGCACAAATCTGAAAAAAGTTTAAGTAATACAAAAATGCTTAACTAAAAGTTACCCTAGAAAGTCGTATACTTAATAAGTCAAGTAATTCATAAATGTTAAGTATACACCTCGTATGAAATAAACATTATTGAAGACATTTTAATGTGGTAAGGATAATTCTGTATAAAAACTGTAAATATTTCAAAAATACTTGAATAGAAGTTACCTTGGAAAGTCGTATACTTAATAAGTCAAGTAATTCTCAACCATTAAGTATACGCCTCGTATGAAACTAAAATTATTGAAAACTTTTAATTGTGGCTTTCAGTATTCTGCATAAAATTTAGTAATTGCCATGAAAATGCTTGGTAAGTAGTTACCCTATAAAGTCGTATACTTAATATTAATTATACGCCTCTTATACAAAAAATATTTTTAAGCTTTTTTAAGAGTGAAGAAATTATGAAAAACAAAAAACATTGACTATCAGTCGATACTGTTTTACTGCCTTTGATCAATTATTTTTCAAACGAAGGGTATAGAAAAATATAAAAGAGACCACGAACAAGACACTGACAACCGCAATTGGAACGTGCCAAGATTTTTGCATGCTGATAAAAAATTTGTCACGCACTTCGAATGCGTCCCTCGTGGGTTGGCACACCAATTGATTATAAAGCGAAAAGAGGAGAAACGAATGTGGTGCTGCTGTTTATAAGAATTAAATCAAGCATGATTTAAATCAAAATGCACGCAGTATTAGAAAAACGTGCGAATGCATAAATATTGAAATGTTTAAAGAGGTAAAAAGTGCTAAAATCTTAAATTTATAATTGTTATTGCCCCCTTTGAGCAGCAGTTTGCAACACTTTTGCAATTATTGGTCTTAATTAAGCCCAGGAGCTTAAGAGTTTTCCTGCCCTTCTTTAATCGATGCTGCTTTTGTTTATTTACAATTCATGATGTCAAATGGAAATTTTACAGGCATAATTATGTAAAATTGCTCGGGTTACACATTTCATTATGGCGGTGGAATAAAAACCCAAACTGCACGAGAACCCTTTTATTTTTTCAGTCTGCGCACGGCAAACACTTTTCAGTTTTTTTTTGTGTTTTTTTACGTGTTGTTGCTGCCCCTTTCTCCACTCAAGGGAAATGAAGCTTGAAAACCGCCGAGAAAAAAAGCCAAGCATGAAAGTATTAAATTGCCTGGGGCTTTGTTGATTTTCTCACTCGGTTCCGCGTATTTAATGCACAAGTTGATTAAAGAAGTTAACTGCTAAGCTTGTTGCACTAAAGACAAACGTAAACAAGAAGTGATAGTAACCGAACAGATGAACGTTTAAATACCCTCATTCATTTACAGAGTCACTAAATGGCCAGCCGAAGATGCTGGAGAAGTGAACTCAGTAGTAATTACTACTTTACCTTTTCAAGTATTATCTGCTTCGTTATATTTCTTTTACCTTCTTAATACTATGTTTAGAGTATGTTTCAACTCGAACTCAACGAGTACATTATTCAACTCGATACACTTTTAGTTAGTGAAAAACACACTAAGACCCTTTTCAGCAACTTGACAGACACTCGGTAAATGCTAAGCTGCATTTTTAGTACGAAATAACAAGGAAAGTTTTGCCAGTTGTCTAATTAGTGAAGTCAAAAGGCTAAAAATAACAAAGGACACCTGTTATTTCTGTCACATTGCTGGCTTAAAAACTAAATGGATGTTGTTGTCACTGTTGTTGTTGTTTTCTAAACGAAAGCCTTTCAATTTTAATTAGCCAACTGCAAGGAAATGCCACAATGGCAAAAGGACAAGGATGCTCTTAACTAAAGCCCAAGTGTGTGCTACAGTGAGATCAAATGTAATTAAACAATACATAAAATCAATTCAGCAGATTATTTAAAGGTAATGATAAATATTTGCTGACTGCTGTTCAATTAAAATTGAAATCAATAAGTGCTAGTTAAAATAAATGATAGTTTTGTAGCTCAGATTTAAACCGATTTTAGCCACTGTGATGTCGTCACACTTATAATCTGGCAAGTGATTTAGGCTACAGCCAAAAGGCAAATAGAAACAAATTTATTTCAGCCTTAGCCGAAGCGTTGGTACACTTAACAGATCAACCTTTAGTGTGTGCACACAGACAATAACACTTCCCAGATCGATAGCACAGAAACTGAGATAAATTGATGAAACGGCGAAATGGAGAGTCAAATGGACCAAAAAAGAAAGAAAGAGTCGTTTTTCGGTATTGCGTTCTTTAACTTTTTCACATTGATGCTAAACATTTATTGACACAGCGGGTAATGTTGTGCAAAAACATAAACGCAAGATAAATGACCATCGTGGTGCTGAACAACCAACTGTGGGGGATGTACTCGAGAGTCTTTGGCCAAGTCTTGTTTTTTTTTTTTTTTTTTTTGTGTGCCAAGTAGTGTGCAGCACACACAAGAGTTGGCCAAAAGAGAAAACCGCACGACCATGTCAAGGGTCGTTATCAACCGAATCTTCAGTTAATTAAGGCGTAAAGCTTCTTCTCTTTTAAAGTACAAATTATGGAAATTTCGACATTGACAAACAGCTTTTCGGGGCCGTACAGATTTCAACGTTTATTAAATTGTTCCCAAGTGTGTATTAAAGACCGAAGCCCACATTTGATTTGATAAGAAAACAGAAAGCCATACAAAGTTCAACATAACATACAAAAAAAAAAAATATCTAGCTGAAGACAAACAGGATTTTCGCGAGATAAATGCTCGGGAATGCAAATTGGAAATACTTGACTACCAAATACCTCATAAACTCGTTTGCCTTATAGGATATTATTACATATTCCCAGAATTCACTGACACGCTATACTACACTTAAAAAAGGGGACAGGATATTAAAAAAATAAATAAAATAAAATAAAGTTTCAAATTTCTTGACATTCAAATTATATTTAGCGCTCGGTGACAGTCAAATTCCACCAAAAAGACAACAGTAGCTTGGCTTCGTTATCTTTATTTTATGTGAGGCAACAACAACAAGATGAAAAGCGTAGGATAAAAATCTGCGATTGACGTCAAGCACAGCAGCATTTAAATGTAAATTATAAGCATGTTTAGCCCCGCTTTGATGTATTTTTAGATCCCATTAATGTTGCCATTCGTTCACATTTTTCGTTTGCGATATGGAGACCTTGTCTATTTAAGTCAAGATACCTATCGACGATTTCATGCTGTTGGAATTATTTGCCAAACAAAACAACACAAAATAAATAGCAAAGGTCACAGAATCGCTGGGAACATTGCAAGCTCTTGTAGTTCAAATTAGACCAATTAGTTTAGACAGTTAGTTTATTCAATGTAATAGAGCTAATTAGCATGCAGCTTTATTACCCTACGGACATTCATGACATTCATTTTCAATCAATAATCATCTGCATATGCTGGTCAAATGTGTGGACGTAATTACAACTTGACAATTTGTGCTCCAACTCCCACGCACAGATAATATGAGAAATTTGTGCAAAATTATAAGGCCAACAAAGGACTTACGTGTAAATACGTAAATTTTCTTTCCACTTCCCTGACTAAGCTTAAGCAGCACAATTAGAATGATGCTAGAAAGGCCTGCGGCAAGTCGACTTTGAGCTGAGTCTAATCCTCAGCAATATTACATTTGATGAACAGCTTGGAAGTCGCACACACATAAATAAGCCAGAAGTCTCTGATTAATTAAAGTAACATTCACAGCTCAGCTAAGGCAACTTTAGCCCTTAAGTATTGCTTGAAGATACCACACAAAATGGTGAACTTTAAAGCACATTGAAACAACGAATTTATCGCATTTACCTTATCGCAATCATAAATAAATGGCATATCGTTGTGCTGCAATTTCGTTCCGCGGATATTTACATAAATACAAAACGAAACTGGAGTACCATAAAATTAGCATAAGTTCATGCAGCAGCAGCTGAATGAAAAACACTGCGAATATTTATGCAAGCGCGTTATCAAGTATGATTTAATTAGTCCAACGAAACTAAACTGCACGACAACTGGGTACGTGTTGAGGAGCATAGAACTCCTAATTGAGATTCAACTGGAGCATCGAGCATTTGCACAGTTAGTTAAACAAGGGATGAGCTGCAGAAATTACTGAGGTAGTTAGAGTTAGGGGGAGGACTAAATAATTCCTTATTTGTTTAATGCTCCACGTCGATTTGACAGCTAAGCGAGAGAACCCAGTCACGCCTTTATTCGCCTCGTTCTTTTATGGCCTGCACGTCCCAATTGCAAATAGAAGAGCGCAAAAATTCTTCACATTTCGCTTACCATTCCCGTTTCGTTTCGTTTCGTTTCGTTTCTACTTTTATATTTTGACGCCAACGCATGCTCGAAATTGCGCAGCAATCCCTAAATCAAAGCGTGCAAATGTAGTCTACATAGCAGGTGGCAAAGCAAAATAAATGCTATTCACCCAACCCAGAAAAGGCACAAAAACCAGAGGGAGAGAGAGACGAATGTTTAATCACAGTGAATTAACAAATTTTGTCGGGAATCAAGACTTACGCAAATAGCGAGCAAATCAAGTGTAGTTGTTAATAAAATGAAAATGAACTTTAACGGAGTGGAAATACAATTTAAAGCAAATGATACTTATATATCAACTTTTTGCTCTCCCATTTCTCCCATATCACATTCGTTCAGCTAAGGGACATCGGTGCGTATACGTCACACGCACTGTAAATCATACGGTGGCTGGCTGGCATGATAAATTGTCCTCGCGAGAGTTGTGAAAAGTGTTTTTCCTTCTGATTGTCTTTCAGGCAATTGCATTGTAGGCGCCACAACGTCGTTGACCCACATGTGTGAAACGGGTTTTGTGAACTAATGGAAAATGACGCCAAATGTAAAGCTTTAAATCAAAAATTCCAATCACTAGACAATGCGAAGCAAAGACACAAAAATGGCAATGCATCTTTAATAGCTAATCAATTATGTGCGTTCTTTTGGAATTATCAAGGGAAATGTATCAAAAAATTTAATTGAAGTGTCTAAAAATATTCACTTTCATACGGCTAACAGAATTTGAAAACCACATTTCATCAATTGCAATTTTATCAAGCTTAAAGTGAGAGAGTTTAATCTATAAGCACTTGAAAAAAAGAGAGCAACGGCCATGGCCAACTACTCATAAATAAATAATGTGTTCGGAGACCGCTCTTAAAATCAAATTGACTGGAAAAAGGTGAGCAAAAGTAGCAAAGTGGCTGTGCAAATGTTTGGACATTGGTCAGGCATGCCTTGTTTATTTACTTGATTTGTGTAATATTTTATGCCTCCCCCCAATCTACACAATCAGTCTATCTTTGACACCCCCCGCTGTTATTGCTGTCTGAGCCATGGCCTAACCAGCGGCACGTGCTCATTATATGTTGTTGTTGTTGGCCACCTCTGACCTCGTTCATTGCCTCAAGAATATAGTACACAGTACAGCAAGCCGGACAAGTTCGATTTTGTCATGGTAATTGCATTGTTTTGTTATATTTTATTTACATTACTATTGTTTCTATTAAATATGCATTTAAAATTGAACATGCCATTACAATAGAATTATAAATACGCATTCGACGTGACGCAAATAAATTTTGGCATTGTGGTGTGAGATTTTAAAACTTTAATGTGTTAGTATTTCTTCGCAATTAGGAATGAAATGAAATTTGAGCATTTAATAGGAATTAAATATTTTATCAAAATATGTTGCATGCTTTTAGGGGCAAAGTTGTAAGGTTAACGAACTTCACTATAAATGAAATCGTGCCAATTGCTGTTAGTACTTGACAAAATTTGTAAATTAATATTTGCATGTCAAATGCATTTATATATTTCTTTGCCTTTTCACAAGTCTCTGCATTAATTACTTGGCTCAGATTTAACCACTTCAAAAGCCAAAGTTAAATTTGCATTTAAATGACAAATAAATTACGTTTGTAAAACAAAATTTAATTCTATTTCTGTGGTCAAGCATAAATAAATGATTTTACTAGCAAGTTCAACAATTTAAGTTAAGCACCCCACTCACTTTGCAGCTTGTCTAAAACATATCTGTGCATTTCTTTCGTGCCACCTAAAATTAACATGAACTGTAACGAACAGTTTTTACGTGCTGCAATTTAAGCAGCGACTGAATGGCTTCAACAGGGAATACATTATAAATAAAAAAGGTTTTTTGACTAAATAGTTTTTTTAACACTTCTATTTCTACAAATCACTTAAAATCCAAACTATTTAAAGCTGCTACTATTTTTAATATACCTTCCAATTTCAAAGAATATTAAAGGGTAATTTCTAGTCAGGCACTAAACTAAAAGTTTCTACTCGCTTTCAACTCAACGCATATATGTAAAACATTCACGTCATGTGGTTGTGCATGCAACTGATTCTCGTTCGTTATGGGAGAAGCTAAAAGGTAACAGATTTTTTTTTTTAAAAATTTTGCACGTTTTGTTTGTCTTTAATATTAGACATTGTGAGCGCACTCGCTGGCAGGATGAGGAACTCATGTGCACCAGCAGCCGGTGCTTTTTTAAGGTGCTAAAGTTGGGTTTGAAGTTCAAACCAATTAAGGTAAATGTAGCTCATGGAATGCCAGATTTTGACTAAGACTGAGATTGAGGACTAAAGCTTGAGCTTGAGCTTGGGCTTTCGTTGAAAACACGACAAAGAGGACAAACAGAAATTTATGCGTAGTGCGACGCCCTTGCGAGAGTATCTGGATGACAAATCAGGACACAAAGGACATTGCAGTGGGCGACAGTTGCAGCCAAGCGCGCAAAATGTTTAACAAGCGCACAAAATGTGCACAAACAACAGCGCCACAAAGAGATAACAAATACTTTTGGCTTTCGCCCTCAAACGCTAAAGCAAACTCAAACTTAAGCTTGAGCTGCCAGACTTTAGATTCTGTTAAAAAAAAAAAAAAAAAAATAGAAAGCAAAATATTTAATTAAATTTAAGAAACAGCTGTGAGATGTGCCGCATTGTTAGATTAACTCAGACAATGCTACGCACTGAGGACCTGAGACTGACAACTTGATAATCTTTTTTCTTGGTTGCGAGCCGCATGCGACATGTGGCTGGGATTTGATGAAACATAAAAAAGCATAACTTTCAAAATGGCTCTGACAGCTGTCAACAGCGCGCGTCGTAGACAACGCCGCGTAGCGTTAAGCTTGCCCATTAAACGAGCCAATGCACAAGGGCAAAATACGCATTGCGCATACGTCATGTGGTACGCTGATAGCGTAAAGCGCAAAGACAACGCTGTTTGATGCGGGTTATAATGTTAGTTCTATGACCACTTGATAGCTGCCTGCTTGCACTCTCTCAAATAACAAGCTAAATCAAATAACCTTTTCTATCAAGCACTTCATCGAATGTCTTCAACTAATCTTCTCAAATGATTCAAAGGCATGAGCCAAAGTCATGGATGACATCGGTGGCAGGCGGAGTCAACGAACGAAGAGCGAGCACTTTGCCCAACTTGCATTAGTTTCACTTCAGACTTGTCAATAACCAACAAAATGAGAATGACAAATACATCTGGCAAATTGATATGCACGAACTGCCTTCAAGGGAATTCAAGAATTCATTTCAATTTCGCATGAATTGTATGATTGGGAACTTCAATTCAGCCTCAGCCACAAAGAGATGCAAATGGAGTTAACAATAATTTGATTTTGCATTTCAAAAATCTGCCAAGTGTTTGCAACTTGAATGCCATGTGTTGAAAATATTTCTTTACAGTTATGAAATAAATGGTTATTTTCTTAAATAAACGCATGCAAGTTATGCTAAAATTGGATTTCCACACGCAATACTAAACAGAAAGAAACTCATATATCATTGACGATTATGAGGCTCAAATTACGGCAATTACCAACAAATATATTGTGGCCGCCCGTAGAGCACATAATGCTTCAAAATGGATGGCTTTTCGAAAACACAAAAAAAAAACGCAGAAGCAGCTTTTTTCGTTAGCAAGTTATATTTGGAGATAGACGAAGCAACCTTCAAGCGACCCCTTGTCAAAATTGTACTAATAAGTTCTGGGCACTTGTCTGGCTATTCATTAAGCTGTGACAAACCAAATGCTCACAACTAAATGTTGCCCAAATGCGTCTAGAAATGTCAACAAGGTCATTAGCCAAAAAGCATCGACCACCCACACATATTGTACAAATATATGTGGTATATGTATATATGGAAAAGGTCGATTGCTGGCTCTGGGTTCAGGAAAATCTCAGCTCAAGCAATACTTAATTAAATCCTCCCAAAAACAAGTTTATTTCACTTTCGCTTGCTCGCATTCTCTCTTTCTGAGCGCCTGTCAAATTAATGTTTAACATTGGCTGTTGCACAAGTTTTCCGGGTAAAAGGAAACTAATTTTCTTGCGTATTACCAGCTATATATTTGGCCAGCTGTTTGACGAGTATCCTTTTGGGATACTCAATTACACAGAACTGGCAAATGTGAATGAACTTAAGCATAGCTCGCTCAACTTGTTGCACAGCTACATTCGAGCTTAGTAGTTTTTGGCTATTAAATTTAAGCTCATTAATATCTATAGTATATTTGGTATATTTTGAATTTAATATATCGATATACCAAATATAGCAATCAGTATATTTGATTATATGTTGTTGTTGTATTATTACATTGATTTACCAAATATAGCTTCCGGTATAATTCATTATTTTTTGGGATTTTAATTTAGTATATTTTAAATTATATAATATTTTAATATATATTTGGTATAATTGATAATGTTTTAGTATATTAATTTAGTATATCTTAAATGGAATAGTATATCGAAGAACCAAATATGGCTTTCGGTATATTTAATTATTTTTGGTATATTAGTTTAGTATGTCTTAAATAATATATTATTTGGTATGTTTGATTATGTTTTAGTATAATAATTTGGTATATCTTAAATGGAATATTATATCGATATAACAAATATAGGATATTTGCATTTTTTTTTTTATATTCAATGGAAAATACTCCACTGGCTTTACTCAAAATGCACACTCGACTGTAAGTTTCTGAGTTGTTACTTTTAATGCCGCCATTTCTCATCTCGAATTCGAGCGAAATATAATATTATCATATTACTACGTTAAGCATGTTGAATTTCTTGAGAAACTGTGTGAACTGATGCAATTACGAGTACTTATCATACTTATCTAAAGAGATTTGCTACATACATGAGTGGAAGAGCTCAGAGATTCGCTTGGAGAAATCCTCGACTAGTCCGTGGTATTACTGTGAGCAGTCACTCAATTTACCTACAAAATGCCAATTCCACTCAGTGGCAGTTGCCAAGTTGCCAAGATGCCACGATGCCAGGATGCCAAGTTGCCAGCCGCCCAGCGACGACACTTACGGTCGCGTCAATAGCGAAAATGCTGAAATTACGCCGGCAGCTGAGTTTTTCATTTATGTAACTACCATCACCACACAAGCAACCAAGATGAAGATGAGGCGACAGCGAAACAAAATACACACACACACAAGTCCTTTTAAGCCGCACGACAGGCAACAATTTCATTTGTCAGGCCGACACAGAGGGCCCCGAAGCAACTCTCGCACCTGAACTCTCGCACTGCTCAACTCTCATGGCCTTGACTACAGCTGATTAAGCTCATTTATCAAAAATGACTTACACGAAGCAACCATAGAGAAAAAGAGACGATTTCATTGTAATAAGTTGCGTCTTAAAGCATCCAGTCGATCCCTTAGCTAAAAACCCAACAGCTGGTATCTCTTGCCTCTTTGGCATTTTATTGGTTCACTTCAAGTCAATATTTGTATTCATGTTTACCAAATACCGAACGTTGAAGCAAAACGAGATTCACTTATTATTTTGGGGCCAGACCATGGTCGAAAACAATTTGAGACCTAGAGAGAGAGAGAGCATGACCAAGAAATTTTTGGTAATCGAAAAGTTTTGCGCGCATCAATTTGGAAAGGCAAACATATAATCGTTAAAGTTTTAATTGCGTTGCCCAAATATTGAAATTATTTTGCTCCACAAAGTAAATTTGGATCTATTTTAAATATAGATTTCAAGGACAGTCTTTGCTTTAAATTAAATTAGTAAAACCGATAAACTTTCGAAACCTATGCGCTGATCCGTTAAACAGAAAAGTATTTCCGCTTAACAATTGACAACATTTGTGTGAAATTTAGCGTTAACTTCTTTCGAAATATTCTCTCGTATGGAAGACACACTAAATTTCAACATAAGTTGAAGTCTCATTCACTACCTGAACTATGTGGGTAGTTGTTGTGCGATACTTTTGAGAACAACGCGAAACTTTTCCGACAGTCTGCCTTGACTCTCACAGTCAGAAGAAATTTATTTGCGCATTTATCAAATAGTTGGCAACTTTCAACATTTGCGATCTGGGACAAAATGCTAGACAACTGAATGTTAAGGGAAGCTGTTCATTTCTATTATTTCTTTTTTTTCTTGTTTTGTATAGTCTCTGAGGAATTGTGGCAAGACGATGCCTTTGTTTGGATTTAAGTCGTAACATTAGTTGACTTGTAGCGCTAAATTTGTGGCGATGACAGGACAAACAAACTGTGAATGATTCATTTCATTCATTTGTTGTACAAATTGTTTTGCTGATTTTTCATCAGTCAGTCCGCAAATCAAAGAAGCTTTCTTTTTCTTAGCATGTCAGCGAAATCAGTTCAAATTCATGTTCATGTCTCGCCTCATTCAATTTCAAATCATACACGAATGTACCTTATATATATGTATCTATCAGTCAACCTAATTGTCTGGATTAATTGAATGTGTATTCACCTCCCTTTTTCTAGAATTCCTGACTTTATTTTGATTGCGAATAAAAGAAAGGGTGACAAAAGCAGACAGACAAATAATTAGAAATCACAAAAAGATAGCTGATGATGAGTAACATAAAACGTTTATACGAGACGATTATTGTAATTTAAGCGACAAAGACCTTTACAGGGTTTAATCAAGCAACAACAACAACAATAACAAAAAACCCAACTGATGAACGTCTCTTGAACTTGCTTCTTTATCATTCGTCGGGTTTAATAATAGTGGGATGAAATAATAGGCGTTATTTTATATAATCAATTTATTTCGACGATGACAATAATATTCTATATTATTTTTCAATTATTTGCAACGCACGCTTTTTCCCATCGGGGATTATTAATATCAGTTTCATTCGAAACGAGCTGCAATACATCTCGGGTGGATTATTCTAATTACATTTGTCATGTAAATGCTATTTGCAAACCAAGTTTTGGGCTGAGATAACGAACAACAATGAACAAGAAGGTACAAATGGGATCCCATTTTCCTAAAGTATTTCATCGATGCAAATATTGTTCACACGGCAGCGATAAATTCTAAACACGCTCTAAACTGAATCACTCATCACATGAATTTCAGCGAACGAATCTAAGAAGACAAATTTTGGGAGTATGGAGTTCAAAAATCTTCTAATCTATACTAAGTTAAACACTTTAAAAATGCTTGGCTCCTTTTAATTTGTTAAGTAGAAAAAATTGTTTTTCCACAAATTGTTTTCATTAAATTCTTTTCTTTTTTATTTGTCAAAGCTTGAATATCGTCTACAACAAAATAAATCATTTATTTATGATCGATAATAAGCATATAACAAAATAGTATACATATAAAATATTTAATTGTATACTTTATCACTGAGTCAATTACGTACCAAAATCTTTACCAAATATTAATATTTATTAAGTACACATAAGAGTTTAAGCCCTTTAATATACAGTTAACTGGCTCTTTGTTACGTGCTGCAACGTAATTTTTCTAGTTTACACCCAGTTAAAAGGGGTGTTTAGTAGCCAAAACAAAACATTTGCTGACGCATGCTGATTTTTCCCCCATGTCTGGGTTGACGACTGGGACGAAATTCTGGTTCGTTTCCATTTCCGTTTCCGTTTTCGCCGGGATTATGCGGCTACATTATGAGGACAACTTTTATTTGCCCATATATATAAATTTTTTTTTTTTTGGGTGGGTTTCAAGTTTTTTGTTTTTTATCAACGAATTTCTAGCTGAATACACAAGGCAAAAATATATATATGAATGTATGTATATAAATAGCGCCTGAAGCTAAAACACATAAATGTTTCGTTACAATTTGCAGGCGAGTTCATTTTTGTTATCCTTTTTGGTAGAATATTTTTGCTCACTTCACTGCCCACTTAAAGCGTAAAATTCAAATTGAAACGTCTATTTCTATTTCTATATGGCCTGAAGTTATGTTAATTTCATAAATTCCATTTGTGAATTGTTTGCGATTCCGTTGCGAAGGATTCCATTCTGAGTGGTTATCTTAAAGCGTTACTCAGAAGCGGCAAGAATTCTGAGAAATTGGCTTAATCCACATTATGCTCTCTGCTCATGATACTTCTCAAATAAGGAACAGGGCACCATGCGACAAATGTAAGTGGTACACGACGTAACCAGATAGATCATAAATAAAAAGAAAGTGGCCAGAACCGTGGCTGATAGAATAGCTTCCTCCGATGGCATATTGGGCAAACGACGATGATGAATCAATGTCGACGCATAGATGGTGAGTGGAAGCGAATATAGAAGTGTCCACAAATCAATAATCACCATAAGATTGCGATTGGATAAGAAGAATACAATAATGCTGAGGAATATGTACATGATAATAAACACAATCGTTATGTACAGTATGCCATAATAGCCGGGCAACAAGATCAATGGCAGACATGCACCACATATATACAGCATTATGTTAACGGTTAGAACAACAACGAAGATAGTGCCAGCATATAATACTGGTAAATGATTCCATTTCGATGATATTGTGCACAAAGTTATGCATTCCACAGCGACAATTCCAAGTGTCCAGTTAACGGGGGTTTCGTTGAAAAGTTCGGTGTATACCATCAGCACAATGCAGACCAATGCAATGGCCATATACATAAAATTCGGCACAGGCACCGAATCAATCAATTTTATGTGCATCGCCTTCAGTGTCACCAGTTGTAAGACGCCTATCATTATCAGCAAGATTGCGATAAGATAGATCTTTTGCAAACGAATTAGATTTTGTATTTGAAAAGTGTCCATTGAACTTCTAAAGAAATATTTTATTAGACCTAATTTATTTCACATTGTTTCCAAACTGTCAAATAGTTTATTTCTTCTTAAAGATTTTCAAACATTTGATTATTGATGTTTAACTAATCAATTCTCTACCCACAAATTAGCAGCTGTCGCATTTAACACGCTAATCATTGTCGCATCGAGCATTTTCCTCATTCCATAAAGAATCCCAAGTTTACACAACTTCGTCCACCTCCTTCCTGAGCTTTGACAAAAGTTTTCGTCTACAAGCGAGGGCTGAATTTTAATTGGCTTTTAGCGCTTAAGCAAACACATGCTGAAAACGTCAACAAACACCGCAAAATGTCAAAAAGCTAAGAAATAATTTTACACCTGAATTCCGAAATTAAATAAACATGAGCAAGCAAATGGCCAAATGTCACAAGTGACAGTGAAAGTCTCGGACACTTTTGGGGATGTTCAATTCAATTGAAAGCTAGCCAATAGATAAATATATTGTTTGAAAACAAGAATACGAATGACATTCAAATAAGCAAATAAATCCATCAATCTAGCTGATGAAATAGATGTAAACAAGAAATCACTCAACTTAAAAGGAAGTCACAATTCGCTTGGAGATAATATTCAGCTGACAAGTGCAATTTAAATATATAAGCCATAAAATTACTTCCGAAATATTTCCAGAGGTACAATTCAACTTGTTTATCATTGAAAAGCATTTATCGCGAAACCTACTATTAGCAAAAAGAAATATGGGGCGTTTTCTTGTCATATGTAAAAATAAAACAAGTACGAAAGTTACGCTTCAATGTGCTCGACTATAAGATACCCGTTACCCGTTTTTAGTAAAGGTAAAAGAGGACAGTATTAAAATTGTATTGAAATACTTAAAAATATATAACTACTTTCAAATTATACCATAGAGTACAAAATATACCAAATTGTCACACAAAGTAATTAACACCTAACTGCATAAAAATACTGGAATATATTGAAATGTATATTTGGTATATTGTTACATAACCACTTTCAAAATATACTATAGAGTACAAAATATACCAGATTGTCAAACAACGTTTTTAAGAACAAACTGCATAAAATACTAAAATATACTGACATGTATACAGATACTTTCAAAATATACCATAGGTAAGACCCAACTGATTCAAAAATACTGCATGTATATTTGGTATATTGATTTACTACCTTTAAAATATACCATAAAATAAAAAATATACCAGATTGTCATTAAGACCCGACAGAAGTAGCCATTAAGTTATAATACCCTTCTACACTATGGTTAGCGGGCATTAGAATAGATTATAAAGTGTCTCTGCTGCTAAAACGCCTCTATCAGAATTTCGCAATTAAAAATGGTTCACCAAGCGTTCATTTTAAGTAGTAATCAGTTTCATTTCAATCATCGTACAACACAACTCGGCATCTTAAATGCTTCGCTATTTATTTCTTTCTGTGCTTATAGCACCGCAATTAATGGGTTATTGTAAGTTTGATTTATTTCAAAATTAGATATATACTGACTAAAGCAATCTCAATAATTTCAGTAATAGTATGGGACCAAATGATATTTAGATGCGATAACTATAATCAGTCCGTCAACCAGCGTGTAAGAACTTCGATAAATTTAAGTGAAATGTGTGATGGACGAAAAGATTGTTTTGATGGCAGCGATGAATTCTTAGCACTTTGCAAATTAAATCCCTCATCACATGAATATCGTCAACAATTCTTCTATTGTGCTTTTGGCGGAAGAATTTTAGAAGACAAAGTTTGTGATGGCAATGTTGATTGTTGGGATAAATCAGATGAACTACCGCTCAATTGTAATACTACATTAGCTGATCAAATACTTGAATCTCAACGTGGAACTTGCGGGTAGATAAGGTATATATTAAACATTATATGTTGTGTTCATCTCTTCATTTACTACAGGCAAGAGGAATGGCAATGTGTGGATAAGGAATGTATTCCGACCAGCAGCTTATGTGATGACAAAATCGATTGCAGCGATGGAGCCGATGAAGCCTTGGCCCAATGCTACGAGAACTGCGAGGAGGATCAGTTTCAGTGCGGCAATGGAATATGCATTTCTAACGACAAGGTTTGCGATAATACAATCGACTGTCCAATGGACGGGGCTGATGAGCTACAGAAAGTCTGCGAGTATGTTGATGGCTATAAACCATCCAACGCATATCGTCAATGTAACGAAGGGCCAGAAATCAAAGTTAAAAAAATCGGCAATTTGTTTGCTGACAATTCCCCATATCATATAGCTAATGGCATTAAATATGTGCTGCCCAACGAACCGGTTCGCTTTAGTTGCCCTTATTATAGAAAATTGGCCGGATCTGAATGGAATGTGTGTATGTTAAACGGAACCTGGCATCACGACTTTCCAAAATGTCTATTAAACAGCGAATATAATGCTTATCTGGCAGAATTGCAGCAAAACCGTACAAATTTACGAACAATCAGAAATGGTTAAACATGTTTTTTTAACAACTTCCTAATGTATATTAAATCAATCACTAAAAAAATGTTACTATTATGTGGATAAAAAATAATCAAATTAAAAAAAACAAAAAAATACAAAAGCGTATCAAACACTATTTAATCAAATATATGAATATATTAAAATATATAATTAGACTTCAATTCATATTAACTGCTCTCCGTACTTCCAATGCTAATCATTTAAATTACTTGCTTGCAACATTTAAATCATAAATTTTAATAAGACGCGGTGAACAAAGAGGGCCTTACATAATATTACGCATACGCACAGATTGCCAAAGCCTGTTGAAATCTTTGTATTTGGTTTTTGCTTTTGTAATATATCCAAGTAATCATTGAGGATTTGTGAGCTTCGCTTACAATACGAAACAAGCTATTATATGTACATATGTATGTATTGGCCTTTAGAATTTGTTGTTGTTGATTTCTCAAGATTATTGACATAATCAGCTTTTCAATCAAAGCTCTATTAATGCCCATCAATCATAGAAGCGACGATGGAACTCAATGGCAATAAAAAGACGCTGAAAGATGTACGCAAAGACAACAGCAGAATCATAATTTTCATAAGCTAAGACCAGGCTTATAGTAGGAAAACTTTATAAATGAAATTGAAAAGTGTTAACGTAAATGCAAATACATAAAGATTATTACTTCAAGGCCTTCATAAATATCCAATTTGTATATTGATCTTTAAGAAATGTAAGCAAACGTTGAGAGTACTTAACACTTTAGCCTTGTTCAATTTGGTTTCAATTTCCATTTGCAATTAATATGTGTTGGCATAGCGATAGGCCAAATTATTACTAACATGTAATTAAAGAAATTGCTAGACTCGTTACCTAGACAATAGCGAAAGCCTTTCCAAGGGACAAAAGAATAATTTAATGAAGCCATTTACTATCAAGTAATAAAGCCAAAAAAATGCTGAATTCAATTCTTTAGCAATTTCATCTCTTTTTTGTAGTACAAATTGTGCTTGACTTTAAAGAAGAACTCATTTAGAAAGGATAAAAAACAAGCCAGATTTTAGAGCTAACTCTCATTAAAGTTCTGAAGTAAATTACTTGTTGAAGCAACTCTCATAAAAGTAACTCTTCATAAAAAGTGAAACTAATTTGTTGTGAAATTCATATTAGAGACTGATTTATAGACACATATTAATATAATCATCTTATTTCACAACAAGTGCTAGCAGGATGAAAGCCTGACTCAACTTAGTCGATGACAAATACGACCTTCTTGACGCAATTTGATTAATTGCCACTCAAGTTTGGCAATAAATTATGAATATGGATGTCAAAAAATAGCTCTGCCTGCCTCTTTTGCTTAAGTGCGTGTATGAATCACATTATATTTAGAAGAAAAGCTATAAAAAGAACACTCTCAAGAGAGTTAACAGCTGTTCGATTGAACTGATTTTAAATTCAACCTTGTGCTTTAAAGGAGGCACACACACCAACTAATGTGCCGTGTCACGTAAGTCGAGCCACGCGACATCCAATTGAGCAAATAAATCAGTGAGCTAATAAATTTTTAGAAGCTGCCTAATATGAGAGCAATACTTGCTTTGCCCTGCCTTTGCGTTGTATTCGTGCTCGGCACTCGAACCATAAATGCCAACGAACCATTAAGAAACCAAAGTGAACAAGACCGTCACGAGAATATCGAGCTGAAGTGTAAGCGAGGGAGTTGGGGCTAACTCCCTAGAGCCACAACACTCAGAATCTTGAATATGCCGCACAGCCACTTCCTGTCTTTTCCATTTTAGTTCAATTCCATGCTGTACCATGCGGCGTATACGTGTCCCTTCCGGGTGTGAGAACATGGCTGGCTTCGTTTTAATATATTGAATTTTATTGTTTTTTATTAAAGGCAATTCTCAACACCTGTTCTCAAAAGCATTCTCCAGCTTTTGCCACTTCTCTATACGTTATTAATTGCCATTTATTCGCACGCTATGCGACAGACACATACATTATTATATTATTTATATCCGGAAACAAAAGCTGCATTTTAATAAGTCAGTTAATGTCACTTTATTTGTATAAATACAAATAATGTATGTAAAGTGATTTACAGACATACTTTTGAATTAACATAAATTAAATAATGAGTGAAAGCAGCCCTTGGGTATTTATTTAAGTTGTGTGTACTCAAATATTCGAACCCCTTACTCAAATAGTTTTTACTGAATTTTAGTGAAATGCTTTAAAGTTCCATGTGTACAGATTCCACTCATTATGAAACAAATTTTGAAGCATGTAAAGGATTCCTTGTCAACGTCGCGCCTTCTCAAAGCTGATTAAAATGGCAACAATTGTTATTGACATACACAAGAGAAAGATTTACACATTTGTAGCAAAATGTTTACGTAATTGTAAAGAACATTTAGCACACATCGTTGACTTTACATTTGTACAAATACCCACATTTAATTAATACACAAACACATTTTTGCAAAATTGCATAATTCTTACAATAAAGAGCAAATATTTGTTATGCAAATTAAATTGTTACATTGTTCTTACTGTCACTCAAAGACAAATTCATTCTGCTGATAACACAATATTAACAACGAATAAACAATGCAATCTTAACTGAAACTACTTTAACTACACTTATGTAAATTGTAAATCATGATTCAAGAAAGCATTAAATTTAAAGTAAAGTAAGTAAATTTAAATTTAAAGAAAAGCTACTAACACATTATGCGTATATGCGCACAAAGTCGGTTGAAATTATTTTCTTAGCTTGTGTGTTTCTTAATTGCACAAGAACAAATTACTTGCTTCGTAGGCTGGCAAAGGCATTTCGCACTTTGCTGCATATCCAAGGAACAACCGCAAACTTGTCGTCAAAAGTAAAGCAAGCAAAAGAAGCAAAGAAGGAAAAGCAAAAAAAAAAAAAAAACATGGGACTCTTGTTGTGGTCCTTCGCAAGAAATATCAGGTTATGCTGGTCAACGAAAAACACTAGCCTGCAAACTGATTATAAAAATGCGAAACCACAGAGACCTTCGTAAACAATAAAGATGACGTTGCGTTAACAACAACAACAGCAACAAGAGAGGCTCAAGCTCAACTCATTCTTATTCTGATTCGCTGTGTCTGTGTGTCTCGTTGAGTTCTCAGTACTTTTAGTTGGAAAACATTTCCAGCATAATATGCTCAGCGGAGCTTAAAAAAAAAAAATGCTCCAGTTGTTGGTCCTTGTTGACAACATGTCAAAGAAAACAATGAAACAGACGACCAGAGAGTTCCGCTCACACTCTTCTTTACATTCCTCCCCTCTCTCTCTCTCTCTCTCGCACTCTCGGTTTTCACCACTCTACTTTGCTTCCGTTCGCTGCTGTTGCAGTCGACTTCCCCTGTCCAGTGTAACGAATTAAATTAAAAACCAAAACCAAAAAAAAAAATGAGAGGGAACACTTATCCTCGGGGCGACAAAGTTTTAATACTCTTGCAGTACAACTTATTAGATGGATCTTGGCTTTCCTTTTTCTAAGATATTTTTGTCATATTCAAAACTGTAAAAATAGTATTTTATGTTTAAAAAACGAATACCAAATATACTAAAAAAAAACCTTTAACTTCAAGTAACTTAAAAATCAAGATTATAAAATATGCTAATTTACAAACTGATTACTATTTATTTCATACAAAAAATTAATGTTTATATAATATGACAGTGACTAACAGTCCAAGATATAGCTAATTAAGTTTCAACAGAAATCACATGCCACAATTACATTTCTCCACACAAGAGTATAGAAATTGATATTCCACCCACAATTCGTATTGTTTACATTTTTGCACGCGTTCGACTTTTCTTTGAGTTGCGAAGGAGTTTTGCGGGAAATTGATTTTCCTACTCAACTTGTTCTTACCACAATTGCATTTCACTTGCGACAAATACTTGAAAATTCACATGACTTTTTATCGATATGAACAATTGTTTGATTTATTCAACAAATTGCACTCGAGTGTAATTCAATTACTGCAATAAAAACTTTACTCACAACTCACTGAACTCTCACTATAAAAAGTAATTGAAACTATGCACTATGATTTTATAAATTACCATAAGTGTGTAGGGCAATTAAGTTCGTTGTTAGATACATTTGTTTCTATACAACTTTATTTATGTTTGCTCTACTCGAATATTTAACATTAAATAGCCACAGGATATACACATAATTAAGAGTAACAATATTGCTCTTGGCTTTGGTTTTGATTTTAGGCATGTGCTCTAGCATTTACGAAATCGCGTGTAATTCAATAAAAAGTTATGTTATTTTACCAGCTGGCAGGCAAATTAACAGAGCACAAAACACACACAACATAATCCTGTCGACGTTATCCTGGCACCACGCATTGACTGAGTTGCTTATCTCATTACAAATTTATGCCTCGGCCGTGTTAACATTCGCAGGCAAACAAGCAAAATTTATGAGCACCTTGCGGCAAATTTATGTGTGCCAGCCAAAAGCCAACAACAACAACAAGAACAATAACCATAACAACAACGAGAGCAACAACAACAACAACAAGAAAAGCTTTAGCTATAAAATATGTGAATAAAAATCTGTCTTAAATATACTCAACTGCCAGTTATTAACAGAACAATCGCCTCTGGTCATGGCTCGCTCTCTCTTTTTCTGTGGCTCTTACCACTTGTGCATTTTAATTTATTTACCACTTTGTAAGAGCGCCACATGACCAACCGGTGGGCGTGGCCATGGGCGGCCTGTTTGTACACTCTTAATTGTTGCAGGCAAAACGTGTATGGTATTTGTTGCTTTCGCCCATCGTATTTGTTTCTATATATTTTTGTGTTTTAATCCTTACACCGGATGTGGAGGCAGTGAAACTTCTTGTTTATTATGCTTAAAGTGTGCACAGCATGCATATAAGTTAATTATTCCTTGCAGAACAGCAGCACTTTTATTTAAAATTCAAAGTGAAAAGACTTTAAAGAAGCTATTTATCAAATTTATAATTTAAACCTAGTTAATAGATTATAAATAAAATGATAATATTTAGCAACAGTTTTAAAATAATCATATTTAGCAACAGTTTTATTTGTCATTGTGTTGTATTTATTATTCAATTTAAATGTAGACTTACTATTATACCTATTTTATTCTTTTTTGTTTATTGTGTTAATGTTACTTTTGTTCTTTTTTATTTGGAGTTTTAATTTGCATTTTCGAAATGCTGCCAATGCACTTTGGCGCTGGTCAACCCATTTACCACAGCGGCAAATGGTCATGGAACAATAAGACTGACAGTCTGCACTTTGAGCCACACAAGGATTTGGAGGACAGCAAGGATCGTTACATTGAAACCAATGGATATCGATTTCTACGCACTCTAAACGCTGTGGAGGAGAATGTGTTTCGTCAGGAATACATGCAATCTCAACCCGGTTACGAGTCGGTTGTGTCAATCAATGATGTGCGAGATCTGGTTTTATTCCTAATGCCCAAAGAGTTTATGCGAATGCGTTTCGTTGACTTCATGCACAAGCCAACTGTGAACAAACTGTTGCATTCTCTTATCATCTACTTTGAGCACTTTCTTCGTATGGTGGAGTTTGTGCTCATTCGACGGGATGAAGTCGAGGGCAACATGTCTCAGGTGCAAAGCGAACAAACGAACGAAATGAAGCGTATTTTTTCTATATATTTGAGCCAATATCGCCTGTTGGTGGCCAGAAACTACAGTGTTATCCTCAAGGGTGAAGGCGATATGGCAGAGTTTTATCATTTGAAGCATATTGTACATATTTCCTCTACCCTCAAGGATCGTACCTTTCATGGACATTTCTTAGCTGTCGCCATACAGATCGTTTGGATAACGATGCATCGTCGTGCTTACCATGTGATCGAGATGGAAATGAATCGACTCTTTGGCTCGGAACACTTTATAGGGCACCAGCCCGAGTATCTAAAGTTTTCACCAGCGGAAAGAAGTCTTCTCTACGGGCGTAGGAATAAAATAGTGAACTATACCTTGCAGCAATCACCACTGATACAGGAACTGGAGATGGTGGCGGACGAAGATTTGCCCATTTTGTGGATAGGCGAGCGATTGTATAGGGGAAACAATATTCGGATTGCTAGCATCGAACTGGAGTACATTGTGCCAGACACTCAGCTGCGCATGATAGATGTAGTCCATGGGATTCTGGGAAATCCGAAACGTTTCTATAATACCATCCTTGCATTAAGCTGGTCGGCATTGCGACTGGAGAATTATTCAGAGAAAAATGATCCCTATCATCTTATAAGGCAGCCAACATTTCACATACCGAACATCAAAACTGGTCGTGATATGAAATCATTCAAGAACTATGAACATTTCCTGAAGATCTTTCAAATTTACGAGCCAGTTCCTCGGCAAAGACTTCTCAAGTGGCTTCAACGAGAAAACAAAATTTCGTCTTCCCGAATCGATTATACGCCAACTATATATGCGCGTTGTGAGAAGGAGTTGAGCTCTAAAACTAATGCTCCCAATGTTACGCAGATTATACAAAATTATCTCGAACTTGTCACTCGATTTCGTAAAGAAATTGCCGATGATAAGGATAAAGACAAAGAGAGTTAAGCTTCTTTCAGGTCTTGAATGATATTCACTTCTCATCTGATTCATCTATGTACATATATACCTCATTCGGTTATAAATGTAGAAATCACTTGCCATATAAATAAAACTCCAATCAAATCAGTTTGAATTATAATTTTGAGTTAGTAATATATAAGATAGTTATACAACTGAATTAAAGTACTCCTTGTGAACATTGTCAGCTAATCTTGTCGTATTATGATTGTTACAAATTCAAAGATTATTCTAGTACACACAAGCACACATACAACACACAATGATACGAATTTATGCAGATACTTATGTACCCAAATACCGCAGTGGCAAATGGTCATGGGACAATAAGACAGATAGTCTCCACTATGAGCCACACAATGATCTAGAAGATGCCAAGGAGCGTTATATTGAGACCAATGGATACAAGTTTTTGCGAACCATCAATCAGGTGGAGGAGATGATCTTCCGTCAGCAGTATGTTCGCTCCGAAGCCACATTCGATACGGACACCGTGGTGATCAACGATGTGCGTGATCTGGTTTTATTTCTAATGCCCAAGGAGTTTTTGACCATGAAGTTTCTTGAGTTTATGCATAAGCCAGCGGTGCATAGATTGATTCATGCACTTGTTATCTATTTTGAATACTTTCTCCGCCTGGTGGAATTTGTACTTGTTCGGCGAGATGAATTGGCTGGCGATATGGCTCAAATACAGAGCGAACAAACGAACGAAATGAAGCGTATTTTTTCTATCTATTTGAGCCAATATCGCATGTTGGTGGCCAGAAACTATAGTGTTATCCTCAAGGGTCAAGGCGACATGGCACGATTTTATCATATGAAGGAAATTGTTAACATTTCCGCAACCATCAAGGATAAATACTTTCACGAACAGTTTCTTGCCGTGTCGATTCAGATCGTCTGGATCGTGATGCATAGACGCGCCTACAATGTGATCGAGATGGAGATGAATCGACTTTTTCGTTCCGAGCACTTTGTAATCGATCGTCCAGAGTATCTGAAGTTTACGCCAGCAGAGAAAAGTTTGCTTTATGGCCGCAATAATAAGATTGTTAATTATCGCGCGCAAGTCTCGCCATTGATACAGGAGCTCGAGCACATTGCTGACGAGGATCTGCCAATTCTTTGGATAGGTGAGCGCAAGTATCGCGGCACAGATACCCGCATTGTTCAGATTGAGCTTGAATACATAGTGCCGGGTCCGCAGCTGTTTATGATCGATGTGGCCCACGGTATTTTGGGACATCCAAAGATATTGTACGACACTATGTTAAATCTAGACTGGCCAGCAGTTCGTTTTGCCAACTATTCGGTTGAACACGATCCCTATCACATAGTGCGGCAACCGCATCTGCAAATACCCAATATTGACGAAGTGAAGTTACGTCGCATGTCTAAGAATTACGATCAATTCTTTAAAGTATATCGCATCTACGAGCCGTCTAGTCGACAAATGCTAAGCAGGTGGTGTCGTCGTGAAAAGGTCATCAACTTCTATCGCAGTGGTGGCGTTTTGGATGATATTTACGTGCGTTGCAGGAAGGATCTAATGAAGCGCACTTATGGTCCCACTGTCATGCAAATTATTAACAAATACTTTAAGCTCGTTTCTAGACTCCGTAAAAAGGCACCCGCTCAGAAAGAAGACGATAGTCTCTCGGCCAGAAGTATCCCAATAAGCATAGCGAGTGGAGCAATGCGCAAAAAGCCAGGAACACAAATTGGCACTGAACATTATTTCGAAGAGTAGAGATATCAGTACCAATAAAACTTGCTAATGAACATGAACTTCACTGCTTTTGATTTCAGAACAAATTTATGTTAGAATTGCTATATTTAATTCAAATTGCATATTCAAATTGGGACAGATAATCGAAATAGAAAAACGATCGATATTTGATATTACAAAATCATCGTTATTAATAATATTTAGGTATCGATATATCGATATAATATCAAGATCCCCCAAATTTTCAGTCAGTAGTAAAAAGAATAATGTCGGGGGAGCTTACCGCACGCACGGTTCCGCCGTACAATCATTTTACGCAAATTGGCGATCCAGTCTTACGCCAACGGGCTGTGGAAGTTGAAGACGATCGCATAGACAGCAAAGAGATCAATGAAATTGTGGAGCAAATGGTCAATGTGCTGCGCCACTACGATTGCGTTGGCGTCGCAGCACCCCAATTGGGCGTTCCACTGCGCATCATTGTCATGGAGTTTCGCGAGGGCAAGCGGGAGCTAATTCCACCACAAACATACGAGCAACGTAAAATGGCCACGCTGCCGCTGGCTGTATGCTTTTCCGTTATCTTTGCGTAATTGTTGTCTTGCTTAATTGACTGCATATTTACACAGGTATTTATCAATCCGAAACTCGAGATAATCGGTGACGTTAAGCACACGCATCCCGAAGGTTGCATGAGTGTGCGCGGTTTTTCTGCCCATGTACCACGATACGATCGCGTTCGCGTTACCGGCATTGGAAAGCTTGGAACCCCGGCGCAACTCGAATTGGAGGGCTGGAGCGCACGTATTGCCCAGCACGAGGTTGACCATTTAAATGGCATCGTTTGCATTGACCGCATGGATGTTTCAACTTTTACTTGTGTCACTTGGGAGCAAATTAATGCAGCTGGCGGACGCGCGGTTATACCGTTTGATAAATAAACATTTTGTTTTGAAAATTGTAGAGGTGGACAAGCATCGATATATCGATGTTTTGGAAAATATACCAATACAACTGGCAACCATTTATATGGCAAATATATAAATCAGATTTGTTTCAGAACCGCGAATAATAAATCAGTTTAAAATATTTAAACAGTGACATTGTTTAAATTTCCTTCTCCCATAGTACAGTTCTCCATACGAAATACAAATTTGTGCACAAAATCGAAATGAAACTCGAGTAGTAACGGTTTATTTGAATCAACTGTGTCGTAAAATATACCAAATGAACGGCTATCGGAAATGCGGCATGGTTCACCCAGCGATACTTATCGATTGTTTCTTCTTATCAAATTATCTAGTGTTGAAAAAGATTTAAATTTATATAAATAAAATAAACTAGCAGTCCACATATTTTATTTGTTGTGTTATTACTTATTAAAGCCGTAGCACCGTTTGATATTTATAGCAATTTAAATGCAGCTACTAAGCTTCTTGTAAAGTCTTCAAATTAAGAATACATAGTTTCATTCATTTATATTAAATGTTACGCCGGTCGCTAACTTTGAGTTTTTTGTAGACGAAATGTTGTTAAAACAGCTGATATTACATAGCCAACCCGCTCGTTACCTAAGCACCAGCTTAGCGAGGCCCCAATCCTTTAGGA
The DNA here is from genome assembly GCA_035046325.1 of Drosophila niveifrons. NCBI lineage: Eukaryota > Metazoa > Arthropoda > Insecta > Diptera > Drosophilidae > Drosophila > Drosophila niveifrons. The sequence continues at coordinate 7,967,641 of JAWNOC010000046.1, read as the reverse complement.
AATGGTACCAGGAACTGTGGACAACCAAGCGCACAAATCTGCCACCCTACGGCCACTTCACACAAATCGGAGATCCCGTGCTCCGTGACAAGGCAGCCGAGGTGCCTGCGGACTATGTGGACAGCAAGGAGATCCGGGCGATCATTGATCAGATGGTGAATGTGCTGCGCAAGTACAACTGTGTGGGCATTGCGGCGCCCCAAATAGGTGTCTCCCTGCGTATTATCGCCATGGAATTTAATCCAAGTATCAAAAAGGAACTGCCCGATATCACGTGGAAAACGCGACAAATGTCCGAGCTGCCGCTAACAGTAAGTAATAGAAATTGACCCCTGATCATCCACTTAACTGATTTTATTTCTTGGCAGGTGTTCATCAATCCCCAGCTAGCAGTTAGCGATTACACTAAACACAAACATGCCGAGGGCTGCATGAGTGTGCGTGGCTTCTCCGGCGAAGTGGAACGCTATGCGGGCGTTAAGCTCTCGGGCCTGAATAGAGAAGGTGTCGCAACAGAGCTGGAGCTGAGTGGATGGAATGCGCGCATAGCACAGCATGAAATGGATCATTTGGATGGCAAGCTGTATATCGATCACATGGATCGCTCAACGTTCATGTGCACGTGCTGGGAGACGGTGAACACAAAATCGGGACGCGTCGAAATACCATTTTATAAATAATTTTGTAACTGATCTTATGAATTTCGTTGATAACATGGAATGTAAATGTTTAAATTGATTGGCAATTCCTCTATTCTGTATGTATATTCACTTCTCGGTCATGTACATCCTCAGATGTTGATTGGCCTTGGCCAGCGCCGTCTTCGCCTTGAAGTACTCGGGACTATCCCACAGGGCACGTTTGTCCATCATATATGTGAACAACTCGTCGTATTCGCGCTGCAGCAAATTGTGTGTGGTTGACATCTTGCCACGCAGCTCGTCAATTGTCCGCAGCAAACGCAAACGCGTCGCATCCAAGATTGCAGCCTCTCCAACTTCAGCTGCAGTCTTGGTGACGCCCCCTTGCTCCAGCGTTCGGAGATGCATGCGCATATTCTGCCAATCGTCCCATTGCAACTGCAGGCACTTACCCAAATACTTGAGCACTGCGGTCCGTAGAATGAACTGCCGGATGCCGGGATGCGTAATATCGCGAACTCGCGCTCGGAACATGCCTCTCAACAGTTGCTCAAATCGTGTGATTAATTAATTCTTACATTGAATGTTGATATATGTATCTATTTAGTTTGCTTGAATGTGAAAACTATTTCCCATATTCTCAAGCATCTCCATTTCAAGTGGGAACTTAAAAACCAAAGCTAATTGTGAAAATATGGAAATAACTATGTTGAAGCTGTAGGTGCAAGCTTTCTGTAATCATTGTTGCCAATAAATAATTTGTTATAATTTCAGTTTTTCTATAAAATAATAATTTATACAAAACAGACCATAATTCAAATCTATTTCATAATTATTTTTAACTCGAACTTCAGTTCAAATTAGTTTATATATATCTAAATCAATCTTTAAATTTCTGCCAAAATTTTCTAAACATTTTAGAGATTTATATATTGTGGAATTATTGTAGAGGTAATGATTGATTATGCTACAAAATCCATTCTTTCCAATAAGCCTCTATCTAATCCAAATCCAAAGATTAATGGAACACGCAGATTATACAAAAGTCGTCCGATTAGATATATTTAAGCAAAACAATAAACATATAATAAAAGAGTTAGGAATGATTAAACTAGAATTCAAATAGTAATTGGAATTGTTTGATTTAGAACAGTCCCTCAATCTGACCAGTTTCGGTATTCAGATCAATGTCGTAGATGGCCGGGCGTGTGGAAAGTCCCGGCATTTTGGTAATATCACCGCACATGGCCACCACAAAGCCAGCGCCCGCAGAAACATAGACGCTCTCCACGTTCAAGGTGAAACCCTTGGGAGCACCCTTGATGTTGGCATCGCCAGTGACGGAGCCCGAAGTCTTGGACATGCAGATGGGTAGCTTACCAAAACCCTGGAAAAAAATTAGAAATCAATTAGTCGTAATTCCATTCGTAGTTCAGCTCTTAAACTTACTGCGCCGGTCAAGCGTTTAACCTGTTCAAGTGCCTCCTTGGAGAGCTCCACCTTGCCAGCTCCGTACATGGTCTGTGCAATCTTGTTCATCTTATCCTCGAGCGGCAAGTCCACGTCATAGAGCAGCTTAAATTTGTTGGGCAACTTGCAAGCTTCGATGACCGCCTCAGCCAAGGGCACAGCGCCAGCACCACCATCGGACCAATGCGTGGAGACGACAGCAGCAAAGGCGCCCGCCTTCAACGCCGCATCCTTGAGCAACTGATGCTCAGCCGGAGTATCAGCGACATGCGCATTGATGGACACCACAACGGGCATGTTGAAGGCGCGTCCATTCGCAATGTGCTGCAGCAGATTGGGCAAACCCTTCTCCAGCAGCTCCAGATTCTCCTCCGTATACTGTTTGTTGAGCGGTGTGCCCGGCGTGACCGGAGCACCGCCTCCGTGCATCTTAATCGCACGCACTGTGGTCACAAGGACCATGGCATTGGGTTTGCGTCCCGAATTGCGGCACTTGATGTTGCAGAACTTCTCCATGCCAATGTCCGAGCCGAAGCCCGCCTCGGTGCACACAAAGCCATCGCTGCCCACCAGCTTCAGGCCAATCTCGTCGGCAATTATCGAATTGCAGCCATGCGCAATGTTGGCAAAGGGCCCAGCATGGACAAGCACTGGTGTGCCCTCCAGCGACTGCATCAGATTGGGTTCCAGCGCATCCTTAAGCAGCACAGCCAATGCGCCAGTGACGCCCAAATCATCAGCGGTCACGGGTTGTCCACTCTTATTGAACGCCACCACCATGTCGCCCAGACGCTGCTTCATGTCCGCCAAGCAACCGGAGAGCGCCAACACAGCCATAATCTCGCTGGCTACCGCGATTGAGAAGCGTGTCTTGCGACTCAAACCCTTCTCCGTGGGCGACTCACCGATGGTGATCGCACGCAGATACCGATCATTCATGTCCACCACACGCTCCCACATAATCGTCTCCGGATCAATGTCCAGCCGGGCAAATTGTCCGTACTCCGACTCCGTCAGGGCATCGGGATCGGTCTTATCAATGCCCAGACGCTGCAGACGTCGCAGCTGTATCGGACTAAACTTGCGCTGTCCCTTGATCTTGGGCACCAGGCGCTGATACAACGCCTTGTCCGTCTGCGTCGCCTCATGAAAGATGCGTGTGTCCAGCTGAGCGGCCAGCAGATTATTCGCCGCTGACACTGCGTGTATATCGCCAGTGAGATGCAGATTAAACTCCTCCATGGGTATGACCTGGGCATAACCACCGCCAGCTGCGCCACCCTTGATGCCAAACGTTGGTCCCTGCGACGGTTGACGCAGTGCAGCCATCACATTCTTTTGTTTGTGTGCACCCAACGCCTGTACCAGACCCATGAGCGTGGTCGTCTTGCCCTCACCCAAGGGAGTGGGCGTTATGCCGGCCACGACCACATAGTTGCCCGCTTGGCGTTCGCGCAGACGCTGCAGCACATTCAACGAGATCTTAGCCTTGCTGCTGCCATACAGCGACACTTCGCTCGCCTCCAGTCCAATCTCCTCGGCCAGATGCCCGATGTTCTTCGGCCGCTGAGCGCGTGCAATCACAATATCGCTGGGCACGGGACGCTCTGGCTGCAGCGGCAGCGGCTGCAGTGTCCAGTTGCTGCGCTTGGCACGCGCCGCCGCCTTGGTGGCCGAGGCCACGGTGTTCTTCATGAGCATGGCCACCGTCATGGGTCCCACGCCGCCGGGCACGGGTGTCAGAAAGCCGGCCACCTGTTTCGCCTGCTCGTAGTCCACGTCACCCACCAAGCGATTGCCACTTGACTTGCTGGAGTCTGCAAAAGAATGGGGGAAATAATAAGTAGCATGAACTTCATCAAATATATGTTAACAACTAAACACTTGAATTTTGATCAACTGAATAACATTTAAAGTTAAATCATTTGAGCAGATTGACATTAAATGTTTATAATTCGTTATTTAAGGAAATCTAAAGGGGCGGATCAAATTGTTAGGAAATAATTGTATACCTAGACTCTAAAGCAGTATTGTCACCATATCTCTGACTCTTTCAATTACGGAGCTTAAGCAGGTGGACAGACAGACAGAACCATTCCCTTGCCCACTCCTTTCGGACTTCGGTTATACCCTTTAACCTAAATGAATCTCCGTCGATTGAGGGCAACAAAGAGAACGTCGCAAATAGTTAATTAAGTTTCATCTGCCTAGACTCCACAGCAGTATTGTTATAAAATTTTAAGGCTCTAGCTCTTTTAGTATCAGAGATCTAGCAGTTCAAACAGACGGACAGACAGACAGCCGGAAAACGAATTTGAATACATAGCGGTTAAACTACGCTTAAGGAATATATAGAGTATGAATCTCTGCCTCAACTGAGGCCACAAACAACACTGAGCACGCTGTGGAAAACAACCAACAAACGTTGACAGTTGTTCCCTGACTTCTTATCGACGCTGCGGGGGTCGCCACGCGGGGTCATGTTGATAAGCAGCTCAGTAGCTTGGCCAGATTACATTATTGTCACACACACACACCCACCTGGAATGCAATTGATGCCACAATCGATGACCACAGCGCCTGGCTTGATCCACGAACCCTTGACCAACTCCGGCACTCCAATGGCCACAATCAAGATATCCGCATTGCGTGTAATCTGCTCCAGATTACGTGTCTTCGAATGACAAACCGTGACCGTGGCATTATTCCACTTGAGCAACTCGGCAGCCGGAGTACCCACGATTTTGCTGCGTCCCAAGACAACAGCTTGAGCGCCTGCAATCTCAACACCAGTGCGACGTATCAGCTCCAGGCAACCCCAAGGTGTGCAGGGTAGGAATCCGCTCATGTCGCCGGTGGCCAAGCGTCCCTCACTTAAAGTGTGCAGACCATCGACATCCTTGGCCGGTGAGACGGCATCCGCAACGCGATGGGCATCGATCTTGGTGTCGCTGTCCAGCGGCATCTGGACAATGATGCCGTGCACCCGTGGATCAGCATTCAGTTCGCGCACCTACAACGAAACAATACAGAGATTGCATAACACTTGAGCTAAGCTGATTCCTCGACGCGTTGCGCAACCCACAAAAAGTTGACTTTCGACTCACCTTATCGAGCAGCTGCAGTTCGGTGATAGAACGCGGCAACTGGACGTGCTCCGCCTGGATGCCAATCTCGGTCGCTGCCTTGATCTTCATGCGTATGTAGACATTGGAATCCTCTCGTCCGCCCACCTGAACAATGCGCAAACCAGGTGCAAACTGTTCACCCAAAGCTTTGACCTCACGGCTCAGCTCTTCGCGTATGTTTCTAGGCAAAACAGAATATGTGATATGACTATAAAAGATAAAAGTGTAGTCTACTTACTTGGCCACCAGAGTGCCGGATATGATCTTGGCCTCGCCGCTCATCTTTCTGCTCGTGTCGCTGTAAGAACGCACAAAGTATCTCAATCTCAATTTCAGTCTTGGTATCCGCGCTACAATCTTCGATGGCAACGCCAGCGCTCGCGCAATGCAACTGAGCTCCAGGCCAACAGACGAGCCCTATCTATACCCATTGCCATTTGCTAATAGCTGTTTTGGGTCTATCGCTCACTAATCTCTCTCTCTCACTCTCTTTCTCTATCGCCGGACCCCTTCGTTGATCGCCAAGCTTATCTTTATCAGTGGCATGCTCGGTATTGGTATCGGTCTGAGGTCTTGAAACTGGAATCTCGGGTTACTCAAGGGTCACAGCTCCTCTGTATACAAACAACATAATCACAATAATACGATCTCTCCTGTTTTTCCAAGCTGCCAAGCTGTGACCGCAAAACGCTTCACTTTCCATCAAAAAACCATTCAATACTTTTTTACAAATCTATAAAACACAAATTAATTTAACTTATCTTTAACACGCTTTTAAAAGCTATAACATTTAATCTCTCAAATAATTGCGTTGGTAACTGTAATTTCAAAAACAATAGAATACTTTTTTAAAGCATTTTTTTTTTTGGGTAAAGTTAAAATATTAAATTTCCAATCATGTTATATCATAGAAATATAGGCACCGCAATAAAACCCTTTCTAAAATAATAATAGTTTTTTTGTAATTTAAATTCTATAGCATTTTGTATGAAATAAAAGTAACTCTGAATTTTATATCATTTTATTTTATTTGAGATACATATTTCTGGTTCCGAAGATAAAACTTGTAAAACAAAAACTTGATGATACAATATTTCATAAATGAAAATAGTCATTCAGAAATGTTAATATAAAATGTAATATCATGAAATACTGACAAATTTTCTAGTTTCCGTCATTAATGAGAATTTGTTTAGTTTAGTCGACAGCGCTTATCTCGAATACCAATTCATTTTGAGCCACTGTGGTCAGCACCTGCTGGCAACATTGTTTTCATAATCTATCAAAAGAACTAAACCTGCTTTGACTGCCAAAACAAACAAACATTCGATTGGGGAACACAAACAGTAGCAACAAGAGAACGAAAGCAAAAAATAAATGAACGTGTGTTATCAGAAGGTGTCAATTGATGATAATAATTGGGAGAGTAATAATACAGATAACATGCAGAAACTTATCAACATGGTAATTAGAAAACGAAAACAAAAACAAGAAAAAATGTAAATGGTCAGTTGACGTGATCGCAAAGCAATTTTATTTTTATTCCCGACCAATACAAATACGAATTATTTCAAATTTACTTAATTTTAACGGCAGCACGCAGCTTGGCAGATCGACTGCGACTATTGGCAGCGATTTCCGTGGCATCGGGCAGAATCACATGACGATGCAACTGACGCCAATTGGTTTGCACAAACGATTCCAATAGCTCCGAATCATGTGTGAGATCGTAGCCGCTATACTTTAAAGGCACCGGATTGGCAACGCCTTCGATCACATTGCCATTGATGTGTCGCTTCACAATGGTGTCCTCCAGCGAATGAAATGTGATGGCCACCAGTCGTCCCTCGGCACGCAGATATTCCTGGGCCAACAGCATGCCGTAGTTGATCTCATTCAGTTCGTTGTTCACAAAGATGCGCAACGCTTGAAATGTTTTGGTCGCCACATGTGCCGGCCTCTGTAGCTTATCGAGTCGCTGTCCATCGCTGAGCACCGCAGCCACAAGTTCCGCCAGCTGTCGTGTGGTCTCGATGCGCTGCAGTGCACCACGTGCCTCGACAATGGCGCGTGCAATCTTCTTGGCTGCCTTCTCCTCGCCATACACCCGAAAGATGCGTGCCAGATCTGCTTCCTCGGCACGGGCCAACACATCGGCAGCACTCACGCCACCACTGCGTCCACAGTCCATGCGCATGTCGAGTGGTCCGTTGTGGGAGATGGAAAACCCGCGAGCTGCCTCATCGAATTGCATCGAACTGCAGCCGAAATCGAAGAGCATGCCATCGAGGCTGTGACGCGACACCTGCTGCTCCTGCAGCAATTGCGGCAACTCCGAGAACTTGCCCAGCAGCGGCACCAAACGTCCAGCATACTCCGGCTCCTGACTGAGGCGCTGGGCCAGCTCATGAGCCAAAGGATCACGATCCAGTGCATAGACTGTCGCCTCCGGGCAGCTGTCAAGCAGTCGTCGCGTGTGTCCGCCGGCGCCAAAGGTCATGTCGATGTATTTGCCACCAGCCTTGGGCTGCAAATAATCAATGGCTGTCTGAAGAAGTACAGGCACATGTCCGGAAGCTGGCGCCGTTGAGGGAGCTGTGCAGTGCCGCACTTGTTGGGTTCTTGTTAATCGTATTGCATTTGGTCTAGTCAGGAATTTGCTAATCGTCTTCATCTTCAAAAATTTCTTTGTTTTACTTTGGCTTGTCGTTCAGATACTGCAGAAACTCGGAGCTGAGCACTTGGCTGCACTGGGCAGCCGTCAGTCCAGTGGCTGTGGAGTCGTATTGCCGCGGATACTTCTTGGCGTAGATGTTGTTCGACAGCCGCTCGAGGGCGTCAATTTGTCTGGTCAGATCGGCGCTAGCTTCGCTACTGAGGCTCGCTTCGCTGCCTGTGAGCTTGGTTACCTTCTTGCGGATTTGTTCACCCAGATCCCTTGGGGAAAAAAATGTTTATTGGCTGGATTTTAAAAGCCCTTTTTGTGTTGTGTGTTGATGTTCGTTGCAGCGTGAAACCTTCAAAGCTAATCTTAAAATAAGAGGAAACTAAACTCAAGAAAAAGCTAGAAAAATATAGAATATCCAAAGCTACCATAAAATAAATCGTAAAATCACACCTTAAAGCTTAAAACAAAAGAAAACGGTCATATGTATCTCAATATGCTATAAAAAACCTGAGCCAACATCGCAATTTCGAAGTACTGGAAAGTTTACAAGAAATTAAAGAAGATTCAATTACAAATGGAAACCGCAGTAAGACGAAAATGATTAAACTACATAAACATGACTATATCTATATACATAATAAGTGCTTATGTTATATAACAAAGCTGGGTTATAATACCAATAGATCTCTTAAAGAACTTTTTATGGTAATGTCAAATGTCAAATTCGAAGATTAATTATAATCTTTCCAGCGAAAGCACATTATAAAATGCAAATAGATACACAATGTATCTCCAATTGGAATGAATCCGCAAGATACTTTGAATCCACTCACATGATCTCCACATCATTTCCTCCCAGCAGAAATGCCTCGGGTATCAGTTGATAGGCGTATTTGGATGACATGACAACAAACAATTAGTTTTTTTTCTATGCAACCACAAATAAGTTCAATGTAACGAAGCGAAAGCCGGTAACAGAATGAATTGCAACTAAGCCAAGTTTCAGTTAAGTAAGTTTCACGATCCACAACGTGTTGTGGAACCTGAACTGTGGACTCTATCTTCAATAGTAAAAGGAGCTTGCGATCTAACGAAAGAACAATGTACAGACAACATGTATCTTCTTCTCAAACATATACTATCCTAAAACATAGAGTAAACATTCTATAAAATAATATTTTTCAATTAATGCCGTTGTTAGATAATCACAAACAAAAGACGCCGACGCCGCTGAACGAACATTGTGTGTCATGTGTTTTTTTGGCATTACTTACCTGCCGATTTTGGTTTTCTCTGCTGGCCACTTCTCGAGTACTTTCAGAAATCTTTGGTATTGCGCGGACATGCTTAAAACAAATAAATTGTGAGCAGGAATTAATAATTTTTAGCGCCAAAACAATAACATTGCACGCGAGCTACAGCTGTGCAGCAGTGTGACCGTCAGCTAAATATCAAAATATACGTTTCCAAAGACGAGTGTCGAGTAAACAGTGTTGCAAAGTATTGAAACTATCGCATATCTCACAACGCAATTCAAAAACAGCTTGGCGCGTAAAATTTAAATCAAATTCAATGCTTATAATTTATTATTGCAATTTGTATTGTACTTTAAGTTCAAAATTTTATTTAAAGAATTTCGATAAAATATTATTTCTAAAAATTATAGACATCATTTCTGAAATAATACTTTATGACATTCATTATTTTTTAAACAAATAAACATTTAATTATTTAGTTCAACATATGTGTATTGTTATTTAGTTATAAAAAACATAGGGTATATTAAGAAGGGCGCTTTATAATCACAACCAATCGGAGAAAAACCGGAATAAAAACAGCGAGAGAGCCATAGAGAGACGAAGAGCGAGACAGAGAGCGCAACAGTGCAGGCAAAAAACGCACACATAAAAAACATAAACAAGCGTTTTTTCATAGCGTGTGCGAGCGAGCGAGCAGCAGTGAGAGCAGACGTAAGCGCAGACACACACACTTACACCCCACCAATTACGCTCACACAGCTGCTTGACGTTGACGTTCCGTTCGCGGTGGCATGAAAAAAGTTGAGTGATTTTTTTTTCAGTCGAGTTTTTGCCATCGAACCGAACGGTTCCGCTTCTTCTTCTCGCCCGTCTTTTTGCGTTATTCGTTGTGATTTGTTGTTCGCGTACTACGCTCACAAACGGCATGTAAACAACGCCGCGGGTCGAGACGAAACCCATTCTAAGATTTAATCAATCGTGTTGTAAATTACGCATACTTCACCCACAATTTGTTACGAATCGAGGCGCCAAAATTAAGTCGCGCCAAATTCTCGTTAAAAAAAAGAAAAAGGGGACAGCACAAGTGCAAATTCACACATACGGCAACGAGTCACTGTGTGTGTGTATATTTTTGGCGTGCGCGGCCATTTTTTTCCTTAGCACTCAAGTCTCAATTTGCATGTGTGTGTGAGCTAAGTGTACTCGAAATTTGTCGTAAGTGGAGAAGAAACCGTAAAAAGCACAAATAGACAAAAAAAAAATCCAAATAATAGAAATGAATTGAATCTGCTCAGTTACAAATGTGCGTAAATTGCTGAATGTAAACAAACGTATTCATTTATCGTACACCTGCAAATGTGAAAACAGAAAGCTATACATAAAAAAAGTTGCACAGGAAGAAGAGGAGCACAGGAGGTGAAACAACGATCCCCCTCCTACTCACTCCCTGTCACGTTACTAATAGGTCACGCAGAACACGTGCTTTTGCCTTTACGACCAAAATATCAACAAAAGTCGCGCACAAAACCCAGGGAATATCAAAAGAACAACAATAAAAGCAAGCGCCAGCGCTCCAATTGGTAAGTACTCGAAAAATGAATGTTTTATTTGCACTTTATTGGGCAAATAGTTTTTGCAAGCACAGTGGGCAGGCAATTGGTAAATGAGAAAGTCGGTTAAAATACACAATACCTAATACTTTGTTCATTTTATACTTTGTAGACAATTTGTACAAATATAAAAATTTATCATAAACATATGTGAATAATTTATTTATAACGTTTTTATTATATAGTTATTAGTAAGAGTATAGTCAGAAAATGTTTGTTGTTTATTTCCTTGTTTTCAAAAACATTCTAAAGAGTAATAAAAACTCAATATTGATTTAACAGTAAACATGTGTATAACAAACAAAAAAGTGTAGGTGAAAAAGTATGTGTTTAACTACGATAAAGAGTCAATGCTAACTTTACGATCACAATACTCTCAATTTGTGATGACAAGTCATCGAATAACCCAAGTAAACCATATAATTGCTTTCATATGGACTATATTGGTACCACTGTGCAACGGTTGCCAATATTTGCCCACCCGCCCCGGCTATTGTCTGAATTCTTTATGTGCCATTCATTCGGTGGCGGTTTGTGTGCCGTCTTTTTATCTCCTCTTTTTGTATTTTTTGCTCTCGCGCGCAGCATTTTCGTTTTTTCTCTTTTTTGCACATATCGCCCCCAACAGCAGCAGCCGAGCCGCAGATACTTTTTCGTTTATTTGCTTTACATTGCAAACTTCGTTTTTGCTTCTTTTCTTTTCACTTCATTTTTTTTTTTGCATTTGTGTGCTATGGCTCTTCATTTGTTTATGTTGCGCGCTCACTCGCGCTCTCCTTCTCTCTCTCGTTAAGTTGTTTTTCAGCTGCGGTCGCTGCTTGCGCTCAATTAATTTTCGTTGATTCGTTTTTTGTACACGATTTGTGTAAGTGTGAGCAACGTTTATGCATGCGTATGTATGTGTGTGTATGCTAGTCTCTTTTGTGTGTGTGTGCGATGGATTTTTTTTGTGTATACCATTTTTTTATTATATGCTGGTGAGCAGAGCAACAACGTTGACGTTAACGTCGCAGTCAGCGTCGGCGTGCTTTTGGGGCCGGCTGAGTGAATTTGTCTTGCGTTGCTGTTGTTGTTGCTGTTGCTGTTACATGTGTTTGAATTGTACATACACATGTATGCGTGTTGTATGTAAATTGAAACAAATGTATTTATGATGCATGTAAATTTATGTACAATAGCTGTACAAAATATTGCATTTCATTTAATTTGCGAATAAACTGAAATCTGTAATTTTCGCTACGCAGATGTTCATCTGTTTCTGCTTCGTAATACTTTTGGTCCCCTTCCCTTTTTTTTGTCATAAGCAAAGCACGCTCAACAAGCTGCTCCGAGTATCCTGCTTTTGCCTTCTCTCTCTGTCTCTCTCTCACTCTTTTCATTACGGCCTACTGTTCAAGTGGCCGACCAACAACGTCAGCAGCAAACATGAAGACAACAACACTAACCGGTTCTTTTGACCAGTCAGCGATAAAAAAAAATGTTTTCAAAAAAACCAAACCAAACACACACATTTACCCCAAAAAAAAAAAAAAGAATTTGCTTCTGACGTCAACTGCGCAGCAACAACAAAAAGTGCTACGCAATGCGTGCATATATGTATGAGTGAGTGTGTTCGTTAGTATGTGTGTCACTCTCCCACTCTCCTTTTGAGCTCTCTCCCTCGCACAACTCGCTCTTCGCCATTTAATAACTCAATTTTGTTTTATTCCATTGCGGCGCGCGCCAATTCTGATTGTTTTTCTTTATTGATTTTCACGCTGCCTTCTTTTTTCTTTCACATAACGAAATAAAAACAAGGAAACAAATAACGTCGGGGGAAAAACAGACACACAAAACGACGATACGGCAGACACCTGTGACAGGTTTTTGTTTACAAATTTCTCACTCATTCGCTGTGTGTTGTGTTTGTGGGTCAGCAGTGCGTTTCGTTGGCCCCAAAGGATTAAGCACCGTTGCACCGTGAGAACCGCGCACATGCATTTTGTATCTATGAATGAATGCTTGAATGTATTAATAGACTATGCCAGTGTTTGCATTACACAGACATCTACATATACATGTATGTTCATCTATGTATGTGTGCACTTTGGTGGGTTATGATTGATTGATTCTAAAAATGTTTATGCTTAGATATCTATTTTTATGCAACTCGATTTTAGTTGTGAAATAAGCACTTAAAATTTATTACTAGTCAAAATTCAGATTATTGAAGATGTTATGTTGAAATTATGCATAGAAAACCAAAATATTCTGACTTAAGTTCTATTCAAATAAATTCTATTGAAGTTTCAGACTTCAAGTTTTTTTTTTGCATTGGAATAAGTAATCGAAGAATCTACAATAAGTGTCTTAAATAGCTCTTATCCTTTTCCAATGATTTCTATAAGGTACAAGTGTACTCTCCAAATCAGCTTGATTGCCTTTTTCTTTCTAACATTTTCTCTTTCTGCATACTATTCTCTTTTATCTCTAAGATAGTCAATGTCTACTAGTGCATGTGTAATCAACTAAGAGTATGCTAAAGTCTTTGCACTAACGTCTTTGCTCTTCTGAGCCACTTTAATCATCGTTTTGTGTTCATCTTCTGACAGATTAATGAGCGCCCCAATTTCTGGTAGTTTTATTCTTCAGTTTCGAGGTGATTGACACGTTCGGTGGCGCCCCTGACTCTTTACACACCCCTCCAAGCCGCTGCTCTTTACTTTCGGTTTTTAAAGAAGAGGAGAAAAGGGGGGAGAAATTTTATTTTATTTAAATGTTGTGTTGTCACCAGCGACTTTTTTGCTTGGCTCAAGCGCCTTTTTTGTTTATCTTGTATTTTTTATTGGCATTGTTTTTTAATGCAATTCTTGAGTTTTTTGTCGATTTGCTTTTGCTTAATGTGCAGCTCTGCGAGTTGTTTTTGTTTTGTTTTATTTGTTGCACGTTTAATTCATAAACAATTAATTAATTCATGCACATTTATGTTAAAGTGCTGAAATTTATGTACAAAGCGAAAAGAACAAAACGAGCAACACATTCAACAAAAAAATCGAATGCAAAAAAGTAGTTTTCAAAATCACTTTCTGTCGACTTTACAGAAATTTTGCGCCCAAAAGACCCGTCGTCAGAAGCCTAAATAACAATTTACAAACATTTCTGTATTTTCAGCACAAAAACGACCACGAATAAAAAAATACGCCAAAAGATTGTGTAAGCCAAGCAAACTTTGCGGGGCCAAGTGTCAATTTCATTTTGGCCACGATCGTTGTACGATTCGGTGCCGTAGTCCGTTGGCAAACACCAGAAAAAAACACAGAGTTGTTTAACTGACCGAGAGCAGCATTGCAGCTGGTGCAAGGCCCCAATCTGGACGCACGAACCATTGCCTATCGACCGCTGAACCTTGGCGGGGGGCAACCGCTTATGGCCGAGCTGCCAACAACGCCAAACGGCGCTGCAGCCATTGGCGCTGGTGGCGACTATCTGCATCGGTCCATCGATCAACTGCGCACCCTCAGCCATCTGACGCAGGCGGATTTGCGCACCGCTCAGCTGGTCCATGACTACAAGCCCTTCAACATCAGTGAGTTTCGCCAGAACGTTGAGCGTCTGGACTATTCGCTGAAGAATGGCCTTGTGCAGCATCAGCAAATACTTGTGGAGCAACAGCAGCAGCAACACCAGCAGACGCTGCAACACGAACAGGAGCAGCAGCAGCAGCAACAGCAGCAACTGCATCATCAGCCGCAGCTCAAGGTGAGCTACAGCGCGCCAAGTTCGCCGCCAACGCCCACACAGCTCAGTGAGCAGCAAGAACAAAAGGTGAGCAGGATTAGTTTACTTTCCTTTCAATCAATGCTTTAACACTGTAATCTTCTTCTTTGCTTTCTTTGCAGTACGATGCCAGTCGATCGCCATCGCGTCAACAGGTCAGCAATGGCAGCAACGGCTCCTCGCCGGAGGATCAACGTCAGGGTGGCGAGCAAACCAAACCCTACAAATGCAACTCGTGCAGCAAATCGTTTGCCAACTCATCGTATCTGTCGCAGCACACACGCATCCATCTGGGCATCAAGCCGTATCGCTGCGAGATCTGTCAGCGCAAATTCACACAATTGTCGCACCTACAGCAACACATACGCACCCACACCGGGGATAAGCCGTACAAATGCCGGCATGCCGGCTGTCCCAAGGCATTCTCGCAGTTATCGAATCTGCAATCGCATTCGCGTTGCCATCAAACCGATAAGCCATTCAAATGCAACTCCTGCTACAAGTGCTTTGTCGATGAGGTGACGCTGCTCGAGCACATACCCAAGCACAAGGACTCGAAGCATCTGAAGACACACATTTGCCAGCTGTGCGGCAAATCCTACACACAGGAAACGTATCTGCAGAAGCATCTGCAAAAGCATGCCGACAAGGCGGAAAAGCAGCAGCAGCGTCACACGGCGCCGGTGACAAATCTGCAGCAACATGTGCCCGCCGGCGGCATTGGTTTAAACCTACAGCGACAGGCGATGAACGATGCGAATGCGGCGTATTGGGCAAAGATGGGTGCGGATAGTGCGGCTGCCACGCTGGCGGAGGCTATACAACAGCAGCTGCCGCAGGCAAATGGCAGCAGCTATGCCAACTTTGCGACACTCCAGCAACACCAGCAGCAACAACAGCAACAGGAACTGCTGCAGCAGCATCATCAGCGACTGGCCAACGGCGGTGGCGATACGCCGGGGCATTCGCAAAGTCCGCACGAGGATGCTGGCGAGGATCTCGTGTTGCGTCAGAGTACGCCGCAGCATCATCTGCAACAGCAGCAGCAACAACAACAGCAGCAGCAGCAACAACAGCACCAGCAACAGCAGCACTCCCATTCACCCGGACCCGGTTCATCGGCGTTTACGCCGCTCAGCGCCACTGTGGTGCCGCCGCCATCGCATCTGCAACAGCATCGTGCACCGCCAGCCGCGACAGCTGCCTATCTGTATCAGCAGAATGCTGCCGCCGCCGCTGCCGCCTTTCCCACGCAGCTGATCTCGCTTCATCAGATACGCAACTATGCCCATCAGCCTGGCGCTGGCCTAATACCCAGCGATCATTTGGCTCTTGGTCTCAGCGCCGTGGCCAAGGAGAAGGCTCAATAGTATCGGGGGAGCGGCCCGAAGAGGGCAGCCAAACGATCAACAGCAGCAGCAGCAACGATGACAACAATTAGTCTAAGTTAGCGGTAAGCTAAGTTTAAATAGAGGCTGAAATGGTCAACTCTTGAGGCTTGGTTTCAACACTCCCCCCCAAAAACAAAGATGATGTGACACTCGAGACGCCTTCGACTTTAGTGCTACATCGTTTCCACACTGCCGATGAAATGAAACCCAGCGTTGAGAGTTGTACCTCAACCACGCACAGCCTCCGGTTTGGAGGATGTCATTTTTTCCAGACAAAACTCAGGTTTTTAATTAGCTTTTCATACAATTTCCTAATTCGTAAGCAATATTTACAACACACAACAAAAAAAGGCAACAACTTCCCCACTAAAACTCTGCACAACTCGAAATTTCCAAATTCGAGTTGTTTACGGTTTTTGTCGGATTTTACAACTACCTATAATATATAGTTGATATGATATAGGTGCCGTACAAAGTACTGCGATAGTTCTGTACATAGGATTACAAACTTGAAATTATTATTATCATTAAGCTAATTAAACATTAATTATATATATATAGTATGCCGTAAAAGTCAACGTATCAACATAGTTAATACAATCAACAAACAGTTTGTATCTAAACTTATGGAACTATCATTAAGCTATGAAGCTTATTTTATAATTATGCAAATATGTAAAAAGTGAAAGTAAAATTATAATAATAAAAAATTGAGCAAACTATTTATTAACTATTCGAGTGTACTTCATATTAAAATTTTTGGGAAACCGCAGGATTTACATTTTTCTTATCAACCTCACAGGATCAAAAGATGCAATGGTGCAGAAAAATGCACGATAATCCGCTTAAGAGTTGGCCAAAAGAAGGTAACCTTTGACATAAGAGATTTATGTTCCTTTTGAGAAAACTGAAAGTGTCTGAAGATTGATTCAACATCCTGAAGACCCTCCAAAATATAATTGGCAGCAGCTGCTGTTGCGATTGACGTTCGCCGCTCACTTAAAGATTAATGATGGAATGGTTGCGTCTCGATGGGAGACACAGAAATCAAGTTAAATTTAGACATTACAAAATCTAATGCAAGTAATGTGTACAATCTTAACCTGTATTCAGAGAAGTATTATGATTTTTTGAGGAAATACATAAGAAACACTTAAAACATGATAATACAGGTTCTTAATTAAATATAATATTTTATCGTACAACTATTGCGCTATAATACGCTTAAGCCAATGCATTGCTATACTAAGTCATAATTTCTGAGAAATCAGTTTAGAGTCTGAATTTTGGCAAACTTTTTATTTGCTTTGTGGCACCAACAAATTGCTCATACGCCGCGTCAGCTGCTACATCACGACTTTCAACTTATCGCACAAGTGTCCTCTTCATAAATGAGCACATCACATCCAAAAAAAAAAAAAGGTTCTCGAAAACAGTGCTTAGAGTATTTATGAACATTTATGGCAGGGTATTAGACCACCTACTATTAAATTAAATTCATATCCAAGTACTTACGACTGGTTTACGCTATCACAGGAATTATTTATAGAAACATTTTGGAGACTTTCTTTTTTTTTATTTTCGTTGCGTTTAATTAAAATCAAATTCCAGGTATTTGAAATTTTAGAAAATATGTATACGAATAATGAATACTCTACTTTCACATAATAATAATTTAATATGCAAGTGAACATTTTCCCAACTCAATTTGCTTGCAGTTGGTGACAGGTGACAACTCAATTGTGACCAACTCAACTATAAATATCTTTACCCATATCTATAATAGCGCAACAACAGACAACAAAAAATTAATTTCATGGCAAATTAATAAACAAAAAAAAACCACATAAAATTAAACGCAAATCCCTCTTTAAAAGATGAAGAAGAGAGCGGCGAGATCGACGCAAAAGACATGAAAACCAGTTTGAATTCTTAACAGGTGTCTTGGTCAGACGCTCAAGCGTTTGAATACCATTATTATTAATAACAGCGAATTGTGTTAAATATATGTACATAAAAATACAAAAAGAAAACGTCAACACACACAAAAGCAAATAAAAACAAACATGCAATAAAACGAGCGAAACAAAAGACTTTACGATATCTGTTTTTTTTTATATGCTCGTATTCGACATAAAAGTGAATTCTATTTATGGGCTCGTAAAATGTGCTAAATGCCGAAAATTGAATGAGAGATGCACCCACAAGGAGTCAATTGGAGTGGCTAAAACACAAAAGGACAGCTAACCAAACAAAAAGGGGTTCGACAATTGTCTTGTCTTCGATTGTTTGTCAACAGGCGAATGGATTTCGCAAAACAATGCAAATAAAAGGGTATTTGTGCCGCATTTCGGCACGAGTGATCCTTTTTTGCAAAAAGAAATGAAAGGACACCCCTACTCAAAAGGATTGCTGGCAATAAAAACCAACAAATCATCGCTAAACCCGTCGAAGATCTTGCACAATGACAAAATTGGCAAACACACCGCAGAAAATGGAAGACGAAGAAACAAACCCCGAACACAATGATCGCAGCACAATGCGATAATCGATCATTTGGCAGTTTTTCTTTTCTTCTCAAATTTGGCATTGTGCATTGCGAAAAGAAAATTTGGCAACCCTCTCAAGAGGGTTGACGATTTCTATAGATCGAAGGCGCTACGCAATGTTTGCCAATAATTTAATTGATAAATGATTTGATTTCGCGATCGCATCGATCATAAACGCAACGGAGCATACGATGATAAAAAAGAAGAAGATCCTATCTCATAACCATTATATGTAGGTACTGCCTAGTCATTGATTAGCATATCAATATACGTTATTATAAATGCACTAATGATCATGGGATTGTTTGCTTCTCTCCGTTCCTCTCCGCTTCTTATCGCAGTTATCTGATCTCAACTGATCTGACTGTTTCTGGGGTGGTTCTTAGGTCTGCCTTGTCATGTCATTTGGGTGCTGAAATCATCACGAATCTGCTGCTCTTCTCCTTCCATTCATTCCTTTCTCTCCTTGTGTGCATCATCAGCTTTTGTTATGTTAACTATGAGAAAAAAAAAACTATCCTGTCTAAGGATTCACTTTTTTTCACTGTCACTTTTCTGCTGTCCCACCGGCTTGATCGATATGATAATTAGAATGCAATGTCTGAGGTCACGAAGGATTCAGTGATTGAAAGAGTGAGTTGATAAAAATATGTGAGGCATCTGCCAATATGGATAAGGCTACACTGTAAAAAGTCTGATTATTAAATGAAATTGCTTTAGGGAACTTGTTAGGATATTTTAAGAATAAGAAATATATAAAATACCCTACCAGAAATAAGATCTAACAAAAATTTTAGGATTAAAAACATATACTTCTGGCTGATGCATACATTTAAAAAATATTAAAATAAACTACTAGAAATAAGATAGATGGAGAGCAAAATTGATGGTGAAAACTTGATATAAAGATAAAGTTCTATGATAAACACTTATAAAATAGTATTTATATTAGTATGCAGTAAATACCGCAAATCTTAGTCGGTTCAAATAACGAATACTTCTTTGAAGAGACAAATTCGGATCACATCTAAAGCAATGCTCGAATCCTAGATCATTATGCAAATAGTTTGAATATTGTGTGTGTGTGATTTGAATAGCCAAAAGATAATTTGATGCTGCAGAAAGGCGTCGTCAATGGCATCAATAGATTTATGGTTTCTAAACTCAAGGCATAATCAAAACACACAGACACTCACAAGGGTATCAGCAGAGTTCTGTCAGAGAATCAAGCTGGTTACCCCTGAACAACATTTCAGGAGGGGTTGTGCAACCCCTCAACTTGAGAGGAGTTTTGCATAAGAAAGATTCCGGGTCCCGAAAACGTTTCGCCGTGTGAAGCCGATTGTGAGCTATTCGCAATAGCATTTAGTCGGGCATTCAGCAATTCTTTTGGATAAACTATTTATGAAATTATTACACAATGCAAGACAATCTATTGAGTGGGGTGCTCCGATTAGCTCGCTTTGATTTCCAAAAGGGAAGAGAGGTGTGTATGTTTTTCCCATAACTTCTTGTTGGCTGTGTTGTGTGCGCCTTTTTGTTGTTTCCGTAAACCAAGCTCAATTTTTGCATATTGGTTTCTTTCTTTCATTGGCCAACATTTGGTATCATCGCCATTCATGGTTCATTGTTCGATTCTAATAAGGTGCTATATTGTGAAATTTGATGCCATTTTCTTTTATGATTATTATTTCTTTTCTGTATCTTCTGTGTTCTTTTTTTTGCACACCCTTTTCGGTTTTTTTTTGCAGATCTTTTGTGCACCTCATACAATGAAGTTGATTGTTGAGGTTTTGTAGATCTGATTATCATCTCGATTGATATGTTATGGATGCTCCTCTCTATATTTTGGCATATTGCGAAATTTACGTATATTTAATTATAGGTTTATTGCGAATTCGCATTGATTAGCAGCATTATTGATGATTACTCTCCAACTGCTGATGATCATTTCGAGCTCCATCAAGCTATTTATAGCATATGCATTCCAAATTGCTATAAATTACTTTAAAAATCTCGTGATGAGTAGCTGATTTAAATGTTCTGTGTCTGTGTCTTTTGACAGCACCATTTGGTTGAGATAGATTCAACTTGGGGTTGCAAGTGCGTGATGTGGTTTTATTTGTAGAAATAATGGTCCTCTAAAAGCGTATATAATGCGATTAATCTATTAGTGATCCTACAGAATTGTTATTATATTTATTTCGAATTGTTATCATAGCACATTTGTAGCTTGTGTCTAGTTAGAATGTTTATTTTTAATGATGTAATGATATTGTTAGTCAGTTTGTCTTTATTGTACCAAATTGTCTTTCAATTTCTTAGTTTCTTAATTAAAAATTATTCATAGTTTTATAAAATCGGTCATAATTAAAAACAATAAGTAAAAATTATTTTAATAAATCTGATAGAAATTTGTCATTTGTAGCTTTTGCCTAATTAAAATGTTTAATTATTGATGAGGTACTGATAAAAATATTGTTATTCAATTTGTTTGTATTCAACAAAACTTTTTTAAATTTCACATAGCCCTTTCTTACTTTTTTCCCCACTTAGCATTTACAAATATTTACATGGGCTTAAAACACTTTTATTTTTAAACATTAAAAAAATGTATACCTTAAAAAATGGAAAAATAACCGAAATGCATCAAAGGCACGTGTTGGACTAATTCGTTGAGAAACTGCGTCATTTCTTATCCTCATTGCGAGCAAACAAAATGACGCACTAACAAAAAATTTAATTAACATTTTCACGCTAAAAAATAAAAAGCAAAAAAAACCCATTTCAATTGTAATAAAAAGGTTTAGAAACGCTACCAAAAAAAATCTTACAGTAACGAATTAACAATACGCAAACTCGATCCTTTTTTTTTCTGAAAAAAAAAATACTTTCAAAAAATTATATACATATCTACGAAAAAAAACTTGTCACACAGCATTTGAAATGCATGTACAAAAGGCGTTTCATTTGAGAGAAGAAAAAAAAACGAGAGAAAAAAAACGCGGAATCCAATTATAAACGACTTTTTGCTGTAGTCAAGCATAAAAAACGCAGCATTACAAAAAAAATGGGTTAAAAAAACTCATATGTCGCAGCACATGCAGCAAGGATGCGCTGGAATCCTGATGATTTTTTTTTGTATGTTGAGAGAAACGACAAAAAAAAACAACTACCCAGAAAACATGCAACGGGCGGCCTCATTTGAATATTTGGCGCTGGAAATTTTCTCACGATTTTTTTTTTCTTCATTTCTTTATAGATCTAAGACTACCCACAGCCCTGGGTGACGATCAAGGATAATGGTGAAACGACTCACAAGGAAGACAGCCAAGAAGGAAAGAAAAAAAATCCGGATTTTTTTGCCTCATTTCCATGCGGACGCGCTGTGCTTAAGAAAGGGTGAAATCTGACAAAAGGATAAAGGATGCTTAATTTATGCACGACACGTTCGCGGATCGGACGCGGCCCAGGAAAAAGGGTTGGCAATCCTGATCCGCACACAGGATATACATGTATGTATCTATGCATCCCGCTCGCTCACCCGCTTGCCGCTCGAACCCATTTGCATATTTGATCAATTCCTTTTGTCATGGGTGCGCCAGGGTCAACATCATTTTTCATTTACCATAAAAAAAATGGTCTTTAAAATAGAAAAATACGCAAATTATTCAAATAATATGCATGTGCGTAGCTAAAAGTTAACGTGTTCTTGCGTCTCACTTTATTCTTGAGTTATTTCACAAAAATTCTTTGTCGATTACATTTTGTAGTGAAAGTACTAAAAAAGTAATTATTCTATCATAATTAATGATTGTGAAATATAATAATAGTACTATAAATACCATAATTTAATCTTACCTCAACTCGGTTGCTTAAAGTTTTGAAGTTTGGTTGCTTTTCCTTTAACATTATGAATCATCTTTCAAAATGTCCTATTTAAGACTAAAGATATATGAAATATAGTGAATGTACTATAAATGCTATCATTTAATCTTAATGATTGTACTATAAATGCTATCATTTAATCTTAACTCAACTCTGTTGCTTAAAAGTTTTGAAATTATGTTCCTTTTTCTTATTCTTTTCCTAGACATTATATATTGTCTAAGAAAATATCGTATTAAAGGCAAAAGATATACAACCATCGATCAATAGCTGACAGGGTCATTTTTTTCTCTCTCTAGGTAGACAATCTATGCAAATTTGTGCAAGGCAAGGAGTCAGCCACAGGCGCTAAGGACAAATCTACCCTATGGCCAGGAAATATCTTCTCTTCCTTTCTTGAACATCTTTGGCTGTTATTTGTTTATCTATTTTGCATATTCAGTCTTTGTGACGGTTTTGTGCGCATTGTGAAAGTTTAAAATCAATATTTGTTCATTAGTCATGTTCAATAATTCTAATTATTATAATTTATTTCTTTAGTTATTGAAATGAAGTATAAATTCGGATAGCAGCTGCATTGTATTTGTCTAAGGATATAATTTTGAAGAACGTACATATATCATCTTCAAGTATTAAATACAAGTTGAAATACGTATTCGATTTTCATATACTTATAATATTATTCCGTCCTAGATTAATACGCAAATTGCAGTTTTGAAGATTACCTTTGATAAAGATTGCTTTTGCCATTATTAATGATAACAATATTGTGCCAATTTTGTCGGCGATTTCGTTTTTAACGGATTACCAACGATTTCGAATAATTAGCAAGCTCTCTGTTCAGGGAGCATTCCAAAGTCAATGGGGCAAAAATCAATCAAATAATGTGACATCAAGAGATAACAATATAAAAATCCATCAAACTCTATAAAATTAATTAGCAAACGAAAATAAATTATGCAGAAATTATACAGTCGCCAAGTAAAATTGGCAAAAATCCAATCAATTAATATGTATGCACAAAGATGCGAATTTTCAAATCAAAAACCAAAAACAACAACAACAACAACAAAAACCAAAAAGTTATCTCTCCTCAGACATAAATTAATTAATTTACTTAATTACAGCCGCAGCTCGCAACTGGACTGAACTGGCGATAGAGCCAAAGATGGAGCTGACTGACCTCTCAACAAACTGGTTAACTTGTGCCAAAATTAATTTCTGATGAAGTTCATTTTATGAATATTACCACACACAGTGATGGCGAACCCAAAGGGGGGCTAAAAATAAAATCTATTATGGACACCATTCTCAATTAACATGATATTTAATCTACTATAACAGATACTGTTAAATCACATAACTAAAAATGTAATTTATATGTTATTGAACATCAAACCCGGTGTTTATTTTATGGCTGCTGGGTATAAAATCATATACAATATGATTGATTGAACACCATTGGATGGAAACTAAGCAAGCACAAAGGGGCAGAGTAAACGGCAATTAAATATTTTGGTAGAGTGAGTAATATTTGGTAAGTGAAGATTCGGTTTCTAGTTAAACCGGTTCGTATAATAAGCTGACTACATAAGATGAAAGTAAATAGTTGTACATTTAAAGAACTTTTTAAAATGTTAGAAACTTACTTTCATTCAATTTAACAAAGAAAAAGGAGTTTTCACATAAAAAGTAACTCGGCATCAAAAGTCAGATTGAGCCTTTAATAAAATAGTTCAGTCAAACTATTCCATAAATTTACAAACATAGTTACAATCAACTGAAATTGATACACTTATAATAATAACAAATCAAAAATGTTGACCGCTTGCCCAGAGGAACTGCCCAATCCGCACAAGAATTGCCTGCGGGAGATGCTCAATACGCTGATCTGCAATGATCAGGATGTCAAGCGTTTGAACATTGAGCTAAGGAATCTGCAGGTTGAGCTCAAGAAAGAATTGAAGAAAATCGAAACCAAGCCTGGAAAATGCATTTCTGAGAAAAAGCTACAAAACCGTGGAGAGCCCAGAGTTTGTGATAACGATGACCCCACGACAGAGTTCACTAAACGCATCATCAACTTGGACGAAGTGCAGCATTTCTATACGAAACGCTGTGAGGAAATTCGCAAGCGTCGCGATAATATTATAGTCTATGGTCGGCAGTGCATGCGAGCCTATAACGAGGAGAAGTGCAAATTCAAGTCTTTCCATGAGAACACCATTGATTACATCAAACGCACAGCAACTTTATCCCAGGATCAGCAGATCGTTCAACGCTGCGAGCGTGATATTTGTGAGATGCACAAGAGATTCGTCAAGGAAGTGTCCAATCTTAAGCAATGCGAGTCACAGTTGCAATCATTCTTTAAACTGCTCAAAGACTCGGATCCAAATACTTATTGCGAGTGTTGTTGCTTCAAGGATTACGATTGGTTGCCACAGGGTAAAAAACTGGAAGCGGTTGAAAATGTCTCAACTGAATTGAAGGCGAAAATGGGCAAGGTTTTGGTTAGTGCTCTGGCTCAGTTGCATACTCATATGCCGCAGGATATGCACGGCTTTTTAGCTGGCTATTTGATGAACGTTGAGCGCAACGAGCAAGATGTTAAGGAGAAACTGGATATATTTCAGAATCAAGTGGAATTTCAAGAGAAAGAGCTGCCGGATCCAACTTTCCACTGTGCTACTGATTGCCCCAAGTCACAAGAATATAATATTTAAATTCACTTGTTAAATGTTACAAATAAATAGCAATCGCATTTAAATTCAATTTTGTAATTTCATAATTTATATATTTAATATTTCAATACAAATAGACGTACATAATAGGGTTTTCTAATTCATAACTATATATGGTATTAAGTACATTATCTTAGATGAAATACAATTCAGTAATGCGCAAGCATTTTACTTCACAAAGGAAATCACATTTAGAGTTGTTGTTAATGTTATTGTTTAAATGTTTTGTGTTATTAGGTTCTCAAAACATTTAAAACGGATTTTGGGTTTGAATTTGAACCAACTTTCTAACTTTAATTCGTACATTCAAATGCTACAAACATTTCATTTTATTATGTTATTTCGAATCAATATGGGTTTTTATGTGGAACAAGAGTATGGCTTACTCCTTCTTCTTGCGCCGATTGCCACGACGAGTGCTCGCCTCCGGTTCCTTGTCGGTGATGCCAGTGATGGAGGCGCCAGCTAAATCTGTGTTGGCCATTTTCTGTTGGGTATCCAGAAAGAACATAACATCACGCAGTTGTTCCTGCAGTTCAGAGACCTCTTTGTCGTGATTGTGTTTGAACTCGTTGTACTGCTTCTCCAGGTTTTTGTATTTAACATGCCACGAGCTCTGATTGGTCTGCAGCGCCTTTGACAGCTCACGCTCCTCGGCCAACTGTTTAATCATCTCCTTAAGCCTAGAATAAAAGAGACAGTTTAAACACGATCTTGACCAGTGAGAAAACAAATCACTTACTTTGTCGCATGATGTGCGAGTTTCCGTTCTAAATTCTGCTTTTCCTTTACCATGGTTTGCTGTGTTTGCTGCAGCTCATCTCTCTCCGTCTTAGTTTCACTCGCCGATGTCTTGATGCTCTGCCACTCCTGCTCCTTACGTTCCATTAGGTCCTCATAGTACTTGCGTTGAGTCTCCATCTGTGCAGTTAACAAATACGTGAACTCCATTTGCATTGAGTCGATTTTGTCTTCGTGCTCATCCTTCTCCGTTTGCGAGGCCACCAGCTTGCCATCCGATTTATTTTGAAAGAGACGATGCACAAAATTGTCACCAGCATAATCCCACACACTTGAGGTACCCAATTGCATGGCAAAGGTGTGATTGGTGGCACGAAAATGCGCTGCTGCATGTCCGCCTTGGTAGCGACCGCAGCCAACATGACCACAGATCAAGCATATCCACAGAGAATCGATGCCCTCGCATTCCATGCACACCGAATCCTCAACCAGCTCGGGAGTTTGTACATGACGGCATACCGGGCAAGTGGAGTCGCCCCATTTCATCAGGCAGCTGGCGTGGAAAGCATGATTGCACAGTATGGTCAAGACACCATCAACGCTTTCGTCCATGCGCTCGAGGCACACGGGGCACGTGGGCAATTCAGTGTGTCCAAACGGTGGCAATCCGTGTTCGCCACGCTCCACCGCCGACACCCAGACGGCATGGCAAATGGAGTCGGGCTCTAGGGAGTTGTATGGAGTGCCATTGTAGGAGTTATAAAACTCCAACGCAGCTTCGTTCGAACGTAATCTGTGGTAAAAACAAACACATTAAAAGATGTTAAACTCTCATAATTGGCAACTTACTCTAGCAGAACCATAAACTGATTGGGGCTGCCATCGCGCACAATGCGCACATGCTTGATCACGGCATGACATGGTGCAATAAAGTTGAGCAAATCATGGCAGTTCAAAGTCGCAGGCACAGCCAGCAAACACACTTGGTTCGAGGGCGCCTCCTTTATGGCCTTTCGCTCACTGCAAATAGGAGTAAGTGAATACAATGTATCCCCATGTCAAACAGCATACTCACTTCTTCTTGTACAGATGAATGATGCCTTTGGTTACCTCCACAATTGGATTTCCCGAAAAATAACCGATTTCCTTTGGAAATTTCGAGGCTGTTGCACTCGGTTGTGACTCATCACCACTTCGTGGCGTAGTTTCACGTGAACTGCCCGCTGTTGGACTATTCGTCGTGTGCTGCTGCAGTGCAGCGGACCAGTTCATCTTAGACGCCTCGTTCTCTCCACCTGCGCTCAATTCTCGAGTCCAACGTTGATTGGTGTACGTCTCGATAACAATGTCGCGAGCCTGTCGCAGTCCTCGATCACGTTCACGCTCTTTCTGCACACGCGGATTGGTAGGATGCTCGGAGGAAACAGCTCCTTCTTGCTCTGCAAGAGGTCAAATGAAAATTGCGTGTTGTGTGACGAATTCAAGTTTTCTTTGTCTCTGCTTTTTGGGGGTTTTGCAGACTAAGTAAGGGCTATTTACCTGCGCTGGCTTCCAAATCGATCTCGATTTTGATAACACACAATGAAATGTTTTCTAGCATTACACAAGCATAATTTCAATCAAAACAATGTACTAAAAATTATCATATTAAATTGTTTTTAAACAGACTTTACACTTTTCGTTAACGAATTCACAACAAAAAATAAGCGTGACCGCAATTGAATTTCACAATATACTGATTAATATTACCAAAAATAACATTTTCAGTCTAGCTGGTTACACTTAGCAGGTTGATTTGAAATTTAAAAAAAAAATGCGGGCAAAATAAATAATAATAATTTTGCTGTTAATAATTTTGATTAAATGTAAAAAACATGCAACTGCATGAGCCATATAAAGTACTGTTATTAACAATAATTTAACCACTAGTCAAAATTCAAATTTATTTACCCGTTTTTAAATCCATTTGATTTTGAATATTACTTTTCAGGTTCAAAAATACTTGAAATAAGACGATTGAATTATATTAGTGTACTAGTTTAGAACAAAAGTTTATATATGTTATTGATAAAGTAAAAACATCGTAGTAAAATGTGTTCCACTACTTTCTCATCGTTCCATAAAAGATGAGCCATTCAAATCAAAGCGGTATATTTTTCGGCGCAAATTGGTGCATTTTGAAATACAAGTTAGCGGCCACGCTAGTGAAACAGCAAAAAAATCAAGATGGCCCACCGGTCACGAAGGAATTATTGAATAATTTGATGTTTTGTGTACACAAATACACAACAAATCGATTTTTGCCAGAATCTGGATAAACCACTTCCACAGACGCCATAAGAGTGCAGAAAACCGATAATTTCAGCGACTACGACGGCATGTTATTGGGCTTAAACGAGCTGACTACAACACGACGCCTTTTGTTTATTGTGGCTGTTTTGGTGATTGTACTATATGCAAAAATCCATATATTGCCCGTTCTGGAGTGGTACTGGACAGCGATTAGCTTATAGCCGTTATAAAGATGACGGACCGACGCGTTTCATACTTTTACAATGCCGATGTCGGCAATTTTCACTATGGTGCCGGGCATCCGATGAAGCCACAACGTTTGGCGGTCACCCACAGTCTGGTTATGAACTATGAGCTGCACAAAAAGATGAAGATCTACCGTCCATACAAGTAAGTAATTGGTACAAACAGCTGGGTCAACATATATTGACTGATTCCCTCTGTATTGCAGAGCTAGTGCACAGGATATGCTTCGATTCCACAGCGATGAATATATCGCCTATCTACAGCAAGTAACTCCGCAAAATATTCAGTGTAATTGTAAGTGCAATTGAAAGTTAATTAGCCTAATCACTTCACTAATTAATACAATTATAATTTTAGCCGTTGCCTATACCAAGTATTTGGCACACTTTAGCGTTGGCGAGGATTGCCCCGTTTTTGATGGTCTCTTCGATTTCTGCGCCATGTACACGGGTGCCTCACTTGAGGGCGCCCAGAAATTAAATCACAATCACAGTGATATCTGCATTAATTGGTCGGGTGGCTTGCATCATGCCAAGAAGTTTGAAGCCTCGGGCTTTTGTTATGTTAACGACATTGTCATTGGCATCTTGGAGTTACTCAAATATCATCCCCGCGTGCTTTACATTGACATTGATGTACATCATGGTGACGGAGTGCAGGAAGCATTCTATTTAACGGATCGTGTGATGACTGCATCGTTTCACAAATACGGCAACTATTTCTTTCCCGGCACCGGTGATATGTATGAGCTGGGTGCGGAATCTGGTCGTTACTATAGCGTCAACGTGCCACTCAAGGAGGGCATCGATGATCAGAGCTACTTCCAGGTGTTTAAGCCCATCATCTCAGCTATTATGGACTTTTATCGGCCAACGGCAATTGTCTTACAATGTGGTGCAGATTCATTGGCTGGCGATCGTCTGGGTTGTTTTTCCCTTAGCACACGCGGTCATGGTGAATGCGTCAAATTCGTCAAGGAACTGAATGTACCTACTTTGGTCGTGGGTGGCGGTGGTTACACTTTGCGCAATGTGGCTCGCTGCTGGACACATGAAACTTCACTGCTGGTGGATCAGGAGATAGCCAACGATTTGCCGCCAACGGAATACTACGATTTCTTTGCGCCTGACTTTACGTTGCATCCGGATGTCAATTCGCGGCAGGATAATGCGAATTCCAAGCAGTATTTGGAGTTGATTGTCAAGCATGTTTATGAGAATCTGAAAATGTGCCAGCACTCGCCCAGTGTGCAAATGGTGCAAACGCCGCCCGACGTTGATATGGAGGAGCTGCGCATGAGGGAAGAAACGGATCCCGATGTTCGAATGTCGCAAGCGGATGAGGACAAGCTAGTCGAAGCGAAAAATGAGTTTTACGATGGTGATCAAGATCAGGACAAGCCCGATTCGGTAGAAAGCTAAGAACACTAATTAGATTTAAGTACACAATGCAGCAAGATAAGAAAATAGATGCGCCACAATTTGGCTTTAAATTAGACACAGATATGATGTATGTTTATTTATGATTATATTTAAAGATATATATTGCCGAGCGAAACTGTACTGAGAGATGAATGCAGTTTGTACCATACAACATTTATACACGGAGGATTACTTAATAGTGATTACAAATTGATCAAAATTGATTTGCATACTCAAATATTCGATTTATTTTGCAATCACTACTATTACTAGAACTGGGAAAACAATTGTACGCAAGTGAGCTCGTAGAAGCTCTATTGTTATAATGACAAGGATATACAATTCTTTTCCAGTAATAAAAAATAATGAGAGAATATTATAGTAACAAAATCCACATATATATCGCGCTTTACCAACCCGTTGTTGTATTCGCCAAACGTCGCATGCGTCGTGTATTTCGATCCTGATCGCGTATCTTCTTCTCCATCTCGGCATCAGTTAGCGTCTCTAGGAATGGCGCCCAGGCGTCCGCATCACTTGGATTACGAAACGGTACATCGATGGTGGATAAGGGAGCCTCGCTGAATGCATAGGTGCGGCAATGCCACGATAACTGACCGCGTATGCTGTATGCGATCGCCGTCACAAATTCGCCGCCTAGTCCCAATTCAGCGCACAGCTTGATGGCAAACTCTTCAGGATTGTTGTTCTTCTCGGACATGTCCCACTCGACCTGGTCGACCAGGGAGGTGTTGCCCACGTGAATATTAAGTTTGACAATAACACGCTGATCGCAGCTTTCCTCTAGAATTGGAGGATCGTTAGGAAACGCTTCGATTTGTTGGCGAATTGCTTGAGCAATGGCTGGAACAAATGGCAGGGGATTCAGGTCGAGATCATCACA
Organism: Drosophila niveifrons; assembly: GCA_035046325.1. Lineage (NCBI taxonomy): Eukaryota > Metazoa > Arthropoda > Insecta > Diptera > Drosophilidae > Drosophila > Drosophila niveifrons. Next base: position 7,936,933 of record JAWNOC010000046.1, on the reverse strand, counting down.
CAGGACCTCGGCAAACTGTTCGGGTGTTATCATGCTCTCATTCTTGTTCCATGTGAAAGTATCGCGCAGTTTTTGTCCCTCCAGCTCCATGTCCAGGCGAATGGGAACCAGACATTCCTTTTGTGCTGCATTCTCCAGACTTGCCGTTGGATCTGTGTCGTCGAAACACATGGGAAATGTGCGCACCTTTTTGGTATGCACCCGGTTGCGATTAATAGGTGTAGCCTGAGGCACTGCATCCAAATGACTTGAATTGGGCATTGTTGGAACGTATTGTGGTTGCTTCTTTGACTTGCTCTCACGCGGCACAGGTGTGTCCGAGGTGTTCACCGAAACGGCGCGATATCTAAAAACAGCACATTGTACTTAATACAGTCACATGAAATGTTTACCACTCGCAACTTACTTTTCATCGTTACCGGCCATAATGTCATCGACTTCGACAGCACGCAGCAACGACACTGAGCTCGCCAATATATGTGAACTTAGGCCGGAGTCGGCCAAACGCTTGCGCTCCTCGTTGGAAAGCACAATTCGTGTCATCCCAGGATACTTCTTGTACAGGATGCCGCGAAAATGTCGCATATAATTGCCCACCTCGGAGCCCACATAATAATACTCGCCGCCCTCTTCCAGTTGGAATGCCACCGGCTTATCACCGTACGTCTGCAGCGCCATCTTCTCAGCTTATGTTGTCTACTTAAGGTTTACACTTTCCACACTTTTCACAATTGCTTTTCTTTTATCTAATTATTTTATCGGCCAATTTTTGCAGACAAATATTTTTTCATGCGAACGGAGACATGGCGTCGTTAAGGTGACAAGCAGTGTGACCGCAGCTTCAATTTAGAAAATGTATGCATTTGCTTCAAAATATACCAATACGTAGTCGATTGTTAGCGAGGGTGGCAACATAAACGGGAGGTGCAATCACGCGAAGTGGCAGCCTAAACATACACAAAAAAGTGGCAACACTATTAGTCGTATGGTGCCGCAGAGTTGTGATTGAGAATAAAGTTTGATTTAATTAAAGATGTCTTTAATACGCGGTTTTGCTGTTGCCATTACTATGGCCAAGCCCTTGAATAGAACTGGCACAGGTATGCGTATCGAAATAAACCTACTTCATACATTAATGCCGATGTTTTGGCAGTTCAAACATGCCGTCACATCAAACGCTGGGTCTCCCCGACGTTACGTGAGCTCGCACACCGCGTACAAAAACAAGGACCCCAAAAACCTGAGCCCCGCGCAGGCTTTATTGAATGGAATTATCGCTCTGAGTTGTTTGCTTTTGGCAAACGTTTAAACGAGGAGTTCCAATTACCCCTGCTACAGACCGCATTCACAGAGCGCACATACGCACATCAGGAACAGGAGCGGCAACGCAAACTGGGCATTGCTGAGTCGGATTTGCATACAGCTGACAATGTTGAACTTGCTGCAAAGGGAGCGCATATTGCCAAAGCCTACATTGAAGCGTATGTTAAGCATTCGTTGCCCAAGGTGCCGGTGATTGGCCAAAAAGCGATTACTTCATACCTGTTGAGCACGGAAACTTTGGCTCACGTCTCCACACATCTGGGCACCAAAGATTTAATCTTTGCCACCGAATACCCGCCCAGCAACGAAACGCTGGCGAATACCCTCAATGCTGTGATTGGTGCCTTAGCGGATTCAAGTGGCGTGGAGCGTGCTTTTCTCTTTGTGCGCGATTTCATTTGCACGCAGCTCAATCAAAAGGATTTGCTGGATATATGGACACCCGAGCAACCTCTGCAGTTGCTAGGCGAAGTGTGTGCGCAGCGCAAGCTGGGTGATCCAGAGCCCCGCCTGCTGGGCGATTGCGGTAAGAACACAGTGCTGTCTGCATTCCATGTGGGCATATATTCCAATCGCCAACTGATCGGAAAAGGATTTGGCGAAGATGTGCAGACAGCAACAGAGACAGCAGCAATTGACGCACTGCAAACGCTCTTCGATCTGCATGATAATCGACGTCCGTTTGATTTTGGCATTCAACTGGAGACGAAACATGTGAGGCTAGAGGCGTAGAGAATTTGAGATTTGAGATCAAATGAGATGTTCGTTAAATATATATTATTAATTTGTCCTAAACACATGTACTTCCTGAATGATGAATATATTAACTTGGTTGAGTTGCAAATATGGCAAACTACGATAATAACAACTCTGCTAGCTAGTAAATCTGCTTAATCGCTGTCATCGCGTGTCGAAGACGCTCCACCAACTGGTGGTGCATTAACATCGTCTGGTTTCGATTCTAGCGAAAAGGGCGGTATCTTGCAGTCAAAGGAGTAACCATCCTCCCGCTCCAAACGGAAGGTACCCCACATATGACCACTAGGTGCCTGCAAGCTCACATGACTACTGTACTGGAACGCGGGCAATCGTGGACTGAGTATGGGCTCCTGGCCAACAACCCCGCGTCCGCGCACCGTCTCCAAAGTGCCCGACAATGAGAATATACGCCAATGTCGCTCACGCAGTTGAACGCTCAGCTCACCAAGATTCTCCAAACGAATGCAGTAACGCCACTAAGAAGAAAGAAGAAACAATTTGTAAGGGGAATTGCTAGGAATCCTCTCCAGTTCTAACTTACCCAGTAGACGGAAGAAGCAGGCGTCTCGCGGCAACCCATATAGAAGGGTATGACGGTGATGCGCACATTTTCCGTGGTCTCCTTGTGAACATCACTCATGTCCAGCCAAGGATGATTCTTTTCTTGCCACGCCTTGAGCGTTTCTTGGCTCACAAAAGGCGGCTCGGCGTCTGGCGTATGCGTCAAAAACTTGTCGAACAGTTCATGCTGCAACGGCTGCTTATCGTTGGACGAATAGGGCATGATGTCATCGTGCGCCACATAATCCAATCCAGGTATAGCATACAGGCTGCGATTGGAATCCTGATTGCCCAAAAAAGTAACAGCCTCCGTTTGCGCGCGCTAAAAAGGAATTTATTTAGTTTTGTCATCGAACTGATGAAGTCAACACTTACAATATGTGGACAGTCCCGGGTATCGATGAGCACCTGATAAAATGTCTGCGTTTTACCCTTAACCTCTTTGGCATCAACTGCGCTTGCTTTATTGTTGTTGTTGTTGCTGCTTGTTATCGGAGTCGCGGTACCCACTTTGGTGGTACTCTGCTGAACATTGGCGGCACTGTTGGTGTTGCTGCTCTCTTGCCATACCGCTGCTGAAGCATCTGCTTGAGATGCGGCATTTGTTGTTGCCGTGCTATCGTTGCTGTGTCCAGCCTTAACTATAATGGATGAAGCCTCTGTGTTGGATGTTGTTGGTGTCGTTGCTGCTGTCACCGTTGTCTGCTTGCTAGGATTGTGCAAATCGCGGTCATATACACGAGCCGTCCATGGAAACAGTATGACGCCCCTATAACCGAAGATGCGGTGCAGGAACAATTGTCCAGTATCATATTTACCCTCCTTGGCGTCCAATAGGCGACCAACCTCAGCAAGTCTGCAATCAAGTTATTATTATGCAACATTTGTTTTTATTTGATTACTTTGTGATAGCGTCGTCGCAGTGTCTGCTAGCAATATTACAACAAACAACGACAACTGACCCCACCACCATATCATCTGAGTGGGGGAGCACTTACTTGGTTGAACTAGCGGCCTGCTTTTTAATGCTACGTTTCACCAATATATCACATTTATGCAGCAGTTGCCAACGCTTGTCCCATTTGAATACGTGCAGTAATAAACCCATTAGTTGTCGTCAATCGCAGAGTGCAGCAGCCGCAGTTCGCTGTTCGTAGTTGTTGGCCTGAATCTAAATGAGAAATCTGGGAACAGCTTTTATGCAACTGATGAGGGGGGAGTATGTGCACCACTTGTCGGTTTGTTATTGAATGCTTTATGAACAAGTTTTTAAAAGTGGGTACATGTGCTTTATTTAAAAAGAATTTTGTAAATTTATCAAACTCTAATAATTCGAAAGATCATTGTTATTGTACAAATTTATTGTTTTTATTTTTTGAGTTTGTTCTCAATACGATTTCTATGTTGCGCAGCAACCCTGCGCACAACTCTACTATCGATATACCAAATAAAGTGTTACCAAACCAGTTAGTGGAAGTGGTATATTTGGTATCTTTTGAACATTAATTAGTATATTTTGCAATGTCACTTGCGGTCACCCTGCTTGTCAGATCTCCTCTCTCTTTCGCCAATTGACAGATTTCCGGTACGTACGCGGATTTTATGCTATGCGAAGAAAAAATAAAAAAATATACGTGAAAAGTACAAGAATGTCAGAAAATTGTTGTGGCAGTGCATTAATGGATATGTGTATTATGTTAAAACATAAATGTTGCGTTTCAATAAAGTGCCTACATTTCGATGTTTATGGCTAAACGAAAAGTGCACCCACAAGTCTGACAATCAAAACAAATGTTAATGAGCCAATTGGTAGAAGTGACCTGTTGTAACTGAAATGCATTTCAATATATAATTGCAGTGAACAATGGCTGACACACAAGCTAAGCCCGCTGCTGCTGCGCCTAAGGCTGCAAAGGCACCCAAAGCGGCAAAGGCCGCCAAGGCCCCAAAAGCTGAGAAGGCCGCCGCTACCGAGACGAAAGTTTCTGCCAAGAAGTACAAACGTCACGGTCGTCTGTTTGCCAAGGCTGTCTTCACTGGCTACAAGCGCGGTCTGAGGAACCAGCACGAGAATCACGCCATCCTTAAGGTAAGTTTCCACAACACACACAACTCGTTGATCTTGTTGTTTCTTATGAAACTATCAAAATAATATTTACAGATTGAGGGAGCTCGTCGCAAGGAGCATGGCGAGTTCTACGTTGGCAAGCGTTGCGTGTATGTCTACAAGGCACAGACCAAGAAGTGCGTGCCCCAGCACCCAGACCGCAAGACCCGTGTCCGTGCAGTGTGGGGCAAGGTTACCCGCATCCACGGCAACACTGGCTCCGTGCGTGCCCGCTTCAACAGGAATTTGCCCGGTCATGCCATGGGACACCGCGTGCGCATTGTAAGTATTGAAATAAAGATAACACTGCTTCATTCAACGTATTAATGGTAATTTATATTTCAGATGCTGTACCCATCAAGGATTTAAGTTAATAATTAACTTTAAATGACCTGCAAAAGATCCGTTTACATCATAATAAATGAAACACTTTAAATTTAATTACAAGTATACTTGGAATTTTAACACACATTTCTTTCAATTACTCTGACATGTTGCTGTAGTGCTTTAGTGGATAATAGTAAAAACGTGGAAAAATGAAAATCAAAAACCAAATGCACTTAAAATTAAGTAGTTTATCAACAACTTAAATATAGCAGTGCCATTTTAATTGCTATTGCATTGTGAAAAAGTTCTAGTTGGGAGGATGCGGCTTAAATATTTGAAGTTTACAGCATTGTGCTTAATATTCATTGCATATACATATGCATATGGTTGTCTATATGTTGGATGGTTTGCTTATGCTGATAAAATCATATTGTTGAATTTAATATTGTATCAATTAAAAGCAGTTTTCTACTTTCAAAAGAAGAAGACCTCTTTCCCGTAAATATGGTTTATGTTTCAATTTGTATTAAGATGTTTTTAAATATTTTAAAACCAAAATCAAATTAAGACAAGTGCTGGACAACAGCTAAATCAAAATAAAATGCAGCCCTTTACACAATTGCAGTGTGACCATTTCTCCAATTATTATTTGAATGCAGCCCAAACGGTTACCGAAACATTTCTTCATCTTACGTAAAACGCAATGCGTTACGTAGTGGTTATTGTAGGCATTCGCGTGTTTGGCATCTTCGGTTACACTGTCGTAGTCCATTTTAAATAAACCGTTCATTGGCGAAGGTGGCGTCGGTTTTCGCAGTGAAAAATTTCCATTAAACAAAAAAGCGCTGCAAACAAAGCGAAAAATTGTGCTCTACAAATAAGTAAACAAGGTATGTATAAAACGGACAATCGTGATGCACAGTTAAAGCAATTAAGGAGACTGCAGTGATAACTTGTTGCATGTGCACTATAAAATCGATTAAGTTGCGGAAGCGTACCTAATCATCATCACTTTTGTATTGGTGTCATGGAATTTTGAGGCTAACCAAACTGTGTATCTGTTTGTTAATGTTGATGATGTTGAAGGGCTTTGAGTGAAGTGCAGCTGCTTTTAAAGTGTTGTATTTAGCACAGCTGCCAAAGCGCCATATGCTTTGCTGCTGCTGCTGCATACTGAAGTGAAACATAAAAATATCACACAAAACATCTCATTTTTCCGACCAACACTGCCGCACCCTGCTCCCCGCTCCTTTCTAGGCTCTAGTGTGGCCATGTTTCTTTCTCGTGTTTTTGCATTATTCTCGTGTGTGGCTCTTTTTTTAGTCTCGACTGCAGGCTGCCCAACTTAATAATCGCATGCGCTGGCTAAAAACTAGCTAAAGGCGGTTTCAACCGGCGGCGTTCGTTAAAAGGCATATGTATACTTATATGTACATACATGTTGTGCATATATGTACATATGTAGATATTTGTATTAGTAGTTTTGTGTAAATGACGCCGCCGTTGTTTCGGGTCACTTTTGAATTTGAATGCTCTAAAAATGTTTTCGTCCGTTTTGCGTTATAATAATGGTAAAATAAATATAGGTTGGCCGCCACTGGTTAAACTTGATTTTGCTTTGCACACATGTATTGTACACTCATATAATGTGACCCATGGCCAAAACGACGTCGTTTGCTTTTAATTTATGTCTTGCCATATTTATTTTGCTTGCCTCACTTTCGGTTAACGCAGTTGGTATCTTGTTATTTAGGCAATAATCTTTAAATAATAAAACAATCGGTAACCAGAGCGCGTTAGACAGAGAGGGAGAGAGTAAGGAAGACAGCGCGAAACGGGAATCGAAGCCGACCATTCAAGTTATATCCAGATTGCTCATTACTCATAATTTCTAAAAAAAAAAGCGAGTGCTTCACACACATACAAGTAATGTACACAATAATTGCATTAGTATATGTTAGCTGTAAGCAACTTAGGGCCGCTCGACGTGACCGATACAACAACAACAATGACGAATAAAAAGTCTACCATTAGTCAGTTATTGTATTGTCTTTCACACAGACAATACATTGATTTCTATCTATGTATGTGCTCTGTTTAGCTTGGAAAATGTTTAGCTAGCAAAAAGCATGAAGAGTTAGTTGCTCGCTTAGAGATCTTTGACTCTTGTTGTGTGTATTATCGGTCATTCACTTTGCTTTGTTTTACGCAAAAGCAAACAAACACACACACACAATGTCAACTACATACCTCAACATAATTGTGTTTGTGTGTGCTTTGGCATCCCACGGGGAGACTTTCGCCTCCCACAAGGCATGACGCATCATTTTCTCGCAGATGTCATCGCGTCTCTCTTCGTCTCTCTCTCTCGTTCTCTTTATACCCAAGTACTAACCCCACTTTGACCTCATTCCCTCCTCCACAAACAGCAGCACAACATAAAACTGAAGCATTCCAAAACTTTATTATGTTTTGTATACAATTTTAAACAAAAATTGCAATAATTATTATATTATAATATTCAGCGTATTTAATTTTGTATTGAATATTTAATTAAAATAAGTTTTAAGAGTTCATTGGGGAACGTTTAGTTATATGATGATATAATTAAAGGCTTTTTTTGTTTAAGCAGACATATATTTTTACATAAATGTATATAATATATTGAAATAAAATCGCAACTTGCCAAATAAATAGGATATTCAAGCCAAGCTGAAAGCTTTTACAGCTTAGGGGTGAATAGAAAGACTATTATTAATGGTCCACGACTATTATTATGCTGCATTATTGTATGGTATAGTTATGTTTTTGTGCAGCGTACAATATAAAATTGTACAAAAAATGAGAAAGTGTGCGAATGGCGGCGACAGAGCCGCAATTATAGTTAAAAAGAACGCAGTGCTCAAAAATAGAGATAATGTTTGTATGTGTACAAGTATACATACATATATACTTCTATGCCTGTCTTGTCTATATATGTATGTATGTATGTGTGAAAAGTGAGCAGCCGAATCGCGAATGGCTGTGAGGGGCAGATAGAGAGAGAGAGAGAGCGAGAGGGGAGCTCCCGCTGTTGGTGCAAATGTTTTCCATTCTGTTTGCTGCTCTTTTTGTTGCTGTTGTTGTGTCTGACTCTGTTTTTGGTTCTTCGTTGTCCGCGTTCTGCCTGCTGCCATTTTTCATCGTGGCTCAGTTTGCTGACGTTCGTCACAGTCGCCGCTTCATTCATTGTTGGCCACTTTTTTTTTAGTTGTAAGTGGCGTGACCATTTTCATAGCGCACACAATACACATTACAGTGTGTCACGAAAGTCTCTTTTCATATGCATATGCAATTATTTAAAAAAAAAAAGGATTTTAACACGATTTTCTCAATTAAAAGTGTACTAACCATTTATTACCTCTCTCTCCCTTTTGCAGTTTATAAGCAACTACAATGACTTCCACCGAACTGAAAATTGGCCTCAACACCAGCTCTCGTCCCTCCAGCCGCGTCCTGAAGCCTCCAGGTGGCGGACACACCAACATCTTCTCGGAACCTGAAGTCGCCGTGAATGCCCCGCGTCCCAAATACAATCAACAGAACTCTTCCAATCTGAATGCCTGCATGGGTTCCACGGATGCCAATCAGGTGGTGGAGAAGCTGAGGGATGAGGTAGCTGCCGCCCCAAAGGAGGAACAGAAACCTGCAGCTAGCCAGCCCAAAGAGAGCAGCAATGGCAACAAAGGAGCGTCAGATCAGGCGCGTGGTCGTGTTCCTCCCGGCGGTTACTCATCGGGTGGCTTCTGGTAGACAAAGCAGGATGGGAGGATGGATGGATGGGGTAGCTGTAGTTGTGTGGCTGCCACACGCATTTAATGACACTCTCACAGAAACAAACAAACACACCACTCACACATACACAAGCCAAGACATCCTCAACACCATTAAATACATTTATAAATATAAATCGCTTAAACTATTACATATATATATACATATTTAGCCTATACAACATTCATATTCATATTCCAAAATTGGCTACAAAATGCAAACGAAATGTTCAAACCGTTGAAAACAAAAGTTGATAATGAATGCGAATTAATTATCCAATTTTATTGCTAACATTCATTGATAATGAATGCGAATTAATTATCCAATTTTATTGCTAACATTCATTGACTATACTATATTCACCTTCTCTGTGCTCTCTTTCTGAATTTTGCATTTGATTTTTTATGATTTTTGTGTTTCTATTCTATGCATAACTATTTTATAAAACGTCTAACGCAATTGTTTAAACTTTAAGTGCGATTCCGCCCTAATAAAACATACAAATTAAAAAACGAAAACGTATTTAACAAATTTACCATTCACATTTTGAATCTGTACTTAAATGTCCAATCCAAACTTGTAATAATGGTCTGTAAAATTTGTCAAAAATTATATTCTAATTACGTAAGTGTATTGCGACAAAATAAATTTAACATTTAATACAAAGAACAATACTGCCTCTTTTATTTCACATTAAATCATTCCATGAGTAATTGAAAGTCGGTTCTCGGATGTATTGTACCAAAAAGGTATAAACTTTAATTGGCGATCAAATTGCAGCGATCAGTAAACGCACGATCTTAGATCAAAAAGATTTGTGCGTAAATGAAATTACGAGTTATTGAGATATTTTGAGTTCTTAGATACGATATTTTAAGTCTATCATTTATTACACCTGAATTAATAATTATCATGACGATTATGTCAAATTATATTTACGAATAAATACATCAATCTGTATTATTTTTAGGGTGGATATCTTAGAAACTAGAGGGGCGGTGGAGCGGGCGTTACATCAAAAAACATTTAACAACTCGCTATTTAATGCGTTCGCTACGCTCCATCCAAACAGCATTTTTTTTTGTTTTTGTTTTACATAATTTATGTGAAAATTAATTATTAGAAGGTAAAGAAATTATGACTAAAAGCTGTTTCTCTTCTCTGCTCTCAAGTCGTTTGTTTCGTTGAATTATTTCTTGGTTCCGCGTCGTTAAAGCTGAACCCGTAATAAGTCCATATTTGTGGTTTGTTTGTATGTTGTTGTTGTTGTTAGGCTAAATTCAAACTATTGCTAATAATTAGACTAATTTCATGTCATTAATGTACGAGTCCAATTCGGCATCGAGTTCCTCGGCAGTTGGTGGAGCTTTTCGTTCACGACGCTGTCCGCCTGCTCCGCCACCTCCAGGAGCAGGTTTGCCACCAGCTGGACGCTTAAAACTGCCACGACGAGGTGCGCCGCCAGCTTGGCCGCCTAAAATAAAATGGGTGACATTCAATAAATGGGTCGATTTGTTTAAATGATTACTACATACCTCCACGCTTGAATTGTGGCCCTGAACCAACGCGACGCTTCACATCATCCGCGGGCAGGGGACGGGTGAGAGCTGCAACATCGGAGACGGCAAGTTGTATGGTCATGGGGCGACCATCCAATGGCACTCCATGGTATTGCTTGATAGCCTTCAGAGCATCGGATCGGCGCTCAAAGATGACATCAGCAGTGCCTGAGAAGAGCAAGAATAAATTAATATAAAGAACATTATTTACAATTGATTAAACATACCCAATGAGCGACCAGAACGATCGTAATGCACGGCTGCCTTCTTCATGGGTCCAAAGTCATTGAAGAGCTCCTTGATGTCCGTATTTGAGACGCCATAGTCCAAATTACCAACAATCAACCGTGTTGGCCCAGCACTGCTTCCAGCAGCACCTCCATTTCGCTTAGGACCATCGTACATATCATGCTTCCAAGCGCTGTTCACATCGCCCTAGAGGGGGGTAGTATTAGGTAGAAGGTTTTTGTTGGTTGGTTGATTCGATTCGATCGGATTGGGATTATGTAGAGTAGCCAGCAGTTGTTGTTATCCTAGCCATATTATCTCAGATAGAGAGGACGCGCCATCGAAGAAGAACAGTGCAGAAAACCACTAAATATGTATGTATGTATATCGATTGATTGATTGCCACTGTTTTGTTATGATTATTTTTGGACAAGCGGCACATCACAAGAAAAATAACAATTGAACGTGTAGTATATATGAACGGGGAATACAAAGAAAAACAAACGAAACGCGAAATCTCCTGAGGAGCTGTAAAATATATATGTATTCAAAAAGAGTTCTATATATGTTCGACGACGAATTTTTTAGAGTTTGTTTTGTATCGATCGATCGGCTCTCTGCTGCGGCTGCTGCTTCATTCCATCCTTAAAAACAACCCAACATGTGTGTTAAAAGTATTGTTATTGTTTTGTTTTTTAAGTAGAATTTCGCCAAACCGCCATTTTGCAGCTTGCGTATGTATGCGTTTGCACATGGTACAAGTAACGGTACAGGTACCGTTCATTCTGCGTATGGTCGCCATTTTGGATTTTCCGTGTTGTGATATTTGCTATTTTCACATTTTGCATTTCGCATCTGTTTTTATTCGCAAGAAATCAAAGCGGGGAGTTTCCAACTTGTTTTGGGGCTGTCCTTTCAATGTATATTGCATGGATATCATTAATGCTGCTTTCTCTGCTGCCTCTACATGACACAACGTTACGTTTCAATTACCCGTGCGAGCCGAGGCTTCTGTATAACACCGCCACCGCCGGCGCCACCTCGACGACCTTTGAGCACGCCACCGGCGCCGCTGGCTGGTGCCGGTTTGCGTGGGGATCCGCCGCCACGACGTGGCCCAGCGCCGGCAGCAAATCGCTGCTGGCCGCCTGAGCGACGTGCTCCACCTGGCCCACCGCGGGTGCTGCCCTGCGGTTTCTTCTGTGTACGCGTCGACTTAATGATATCATCCAAACTCATTTCAATTTTATCCACCATTTTTGCGTTTTCTTTGTTTATATTTGTAATTTCCAAATGCTAAATATAACGCGTAAGTTGCAATCAACTTTTTTAATAAAAACTCGCGTTGTTAATGTTGGATTTATTGTTACGAAGCGCGTGCAAATTTCGCCAATTGCTGAAAAAACGACGCACGAGAATGAAAATTGTAGAAACAAAATCAAAGATGGCTGACTTCAATGAAAAAAAGTGTTGCTCAACGTTTTGAATCTACCGATAACTTGATGTAAGCAAATATTCGAATTATCGACTTTTGTTTTGATACAAATTTACAGAATACCACATCAAATAGTGTGCGGTCACACTGAAATTACTAGCGTTATTGCCATAACTGACAAGAAAAAAGTAAATAAAAATAAAAAACTAATAACATTCCGGAAAACGCCAAAAGATGTTCATTGTGGCAATAACTGGTGGCATTGCTACGGGCAAAAGTACGGTGAGCAAGGTCTTTGAACGACATGGCATCCCAATCATCGATGCCGACAAAATTGCTCGAGAGAGTAAGTGAACTTTGAGGATGTTCTAATTAAATTTAATTAACATACGTACAATGTACAATATACTTAACGCCCTTACAACAGTTGTGGAACCAGGTCAACCATGCTGGCAAAAGATCCGATCAGCTTTTGGCGAAGAAGTGCTCTTGCCCAGCAAGGAAATTAATCGAGCTGTTTTGGGGCGTTTAATCTTTGAAAACAAGGAGCTGCGTGGAAAACTGAATCAAATCACACATCCCACAATACATCGCACTATATTTTGGCGTGTCTTCAAACATTTAATGTCTGGCCAAGCCTACATAGTGCTCGACTTACCACTGTTATTTGAAACTGGTATCTTAATGGATTTCATACACAAAATTGTCACCGTATCCTGGTAAGTTTCACACGAACACGAATTCCTATGTTTTTATTATTGACATTTTATTTTATTAGTGACTCGGATAAACAACTACAACGGCTGTTGGCACGTAATGAACTTTCGGAACCTGAAGCACGTAATCGCATCGACTCGCAAATGCCGTTGGAGCAAAAATGCGAAAAGTCACATTTTGTGGTCGACAATAATGGTAGCATCGATGAGACTGAAAAGGCGACGATGCTCATTTTTAATATGATGCAGGAAAGCAATAAGCATTGGTATAATCGTGCCTTTATCCTGGGCTCCATTCTCATTGTATGCTTTGCCATCTATTTTGTGTGCAAGACCTTTGAACTGTGGCCCATGTCCAAGGTGCTTTAAGGCGTTCCTTACAAGCCTCTGTCTCTGTGTGTGTCATTAACGTGTCTTATTTATTTAACTTTTGTATTTTAAGTTTGTGAATTCCATACCAAATATGTTTATACGCACACCTGCAACAATTTAGCCAATAAATTATACACTTGCAAAAGGGCTAATTTAACTTTCATGTGTGTTTTTCTGGCTTCTCTTATGGTAATCATTTTAATTATGTTCAGAATTCGATGGACACTATGTGTTTCCCTTAACAACTTTAACCTAATTACATTGTACGTATTCGCATACATACTACATATAGAGAATGATCTATATTACGCAGAGTTGAACTTAACATAAATAGAGTGTGGATGGAAGCGTAGCGAACAATCTTCATTGACCGGGTCGAGAATTCGTGGAAGTTTCGCCAAGCAGCGCCGCCGTTTGTGCGCAGAAATTAATAAAAGTTTGCAGCGTAATTTTAGTGACAGCTTTGGTGACATTATGATTCAGTTGAATGGGATCCTGGACGACCATCGGCTTGCGTATCTGCAACGCAAGCTCTGGATTCTGCTTAGCATAATCCAAGTACCTAAATACAAATAATGATTAGTATGAAATAAACGCAAAAAATTAGATATTTACTTTTGTGGCATGCGTTTTTCCAATTTCGATATGACTACACCACTTGTGCCCAAGTAAGGACAAACTGCGAAACGCTCATAATTAAACGTTGCATAGTAATTGAAAAATTCTCTCATATACTCCTTGATCATCGGTATGGTAACCTGAACCTGATGGATCTTCAAGTCACTGAGTGACTTTTGAGCAAAGTTGGCAACCCATGCTGTAGATACAAATCAATGCATTTATAGGGGAAGTACACAATTACATTTTTTTTTGCAGCACTTACGTCCCACGAACTGTTTGGCTGTGTTTGAGTCATCGTTCTGAAGCGTCGCTATCGATGGCAAAAGCTTGTTGAGTTGCAAGAAGTATGTGACCATCAATGCCATGCTATAAGTTGTGATTTGTTCCGATAATCTGCAACGCTCCAACCAGGTCTTCACATAGATGCACATGTATTGAACTAGAATTGAAAGATGCCAAGTTAACGCTGCAATTTAATTGCAATATGAATTAATTTACCCAGTGGCTGCACTTCGAACAAGTATTTGAGCAAGTTGGTGTTACAATAGCCCAAGCTATTTAGGCAAATATCACACTCAATTCCAGAGGACAAGTGACAGGCTTTTATGATTGGCACACGCGCCTGTTCAATAACCTGTTGGACGGATTGAAAGATTAACTAATGATTAAACAGACAAGAGAATGTATCTTACATTAATGACGCGCCATTTGTTGCTCGCTACGAGAAGTTCACGCATTACTCGCAGCTTGAGAAGAGTCGCCTTGGAAGCACGATGCTCGAATATGTGGAAATTGTTGCCTGTATAATGAATTGTAATGTAATTAAAATACACACACTTTATGGCTTATTTAATATAGATTCTTGTACTCACCAATGTCCACAAACACATCCAAATCCGAGGAACAGCTGCCAATGCCCGTAATCCTTGAGCCAAATTTATATATGCGAATAGGTTCATCGACAAAACCGGGCGCCATCAACTCGCATAGATCGCGATCGATATTATCGTACTCGGGCAATACTTTCAGTTTATCCGCTATTTGGTATTTCTCCTTAAACATGTTTGTTGTATCCACCGTGAGCAAGGATTTTACTTCTGCAAGTAAAGCACTAAAGCTTGGTACACTTCAACAGAAGATAATATATTGGTTTTTCTTACTCTTAGGCAATTGCATGGTGCACTTTACGTTACGAGCTTCTACATTAGCCACTTTCTTTTCTTGCTTGGTCTGCGCCGCTGCTTTTGGGGGATTCACCACCTTTGCATTTACACTTGGATTGGAGTTAGGTGGATTAGGATTTGGATTTGGATGCTGTTCGGCCAAATGTGCTACAGCTTTGGCAATTGTGGTGCCCACAATGCGATTTGTGCAAGCTGAGCAGCTGAATGTGCGTTTGATTTTGTTCAACTCCTTGGGAGGCACAAATGGGACGCCTTCATCAGGTACTTCTGCTGCTGCTGATGATGATGATGATGTTGCTGCTGCCTCTTGCTCGTTAGGAACTTGTTGCGTCGATTTGGGCACTATGTATATGGGATTCTTGTCCAAATACTTTTCAATGCCCACCACAATGCGATTCAATAAACGAGTCAAATGTGGATCCAATTGAGCTTCACTCTGGCGATTCGCCCAATCCAGGGTTTCCAAGAAATAGTTGGCTTCCATGGTCAACGGATTTAGCTGAAAGACAGCATTTTAATTAAACTTGTTATGCCTTCCAAGACAATATTATTTACGTATAATAATTGTTGATTCTCCGCCATTGTGTTGTGCTTTTTACTCCTTTTCTTGGTTTTCGCGGTAACTGTGATGACAACAGGGGGGCGAATATCCCTCTATAAAACAAAACGAAAGTCGAAGTGATTAGTAAGAGCACAAACTGTGAACTGCTTTGTGATTTACTCAAAACATATAGAGCCCAGTTTCTCGAGTGGAATAAAGGGGAAGACGCTTTATCAACCGCAGCAGCAGCAGCTGATTTGCTCGCAGAGTTGCCACCAAGTAAAAACCGCAAGCTTGCCGGTTGCGATGCAACTCAAACGGCAAGGCAATCTTTAAAGCGTGTGTGTCTGTGAACCATAAACACCCTCACACATACACCAACGTACATATATCAATGTATATCGTACATAATATTTATAAATATATTCAAATGTCATTTATTTTGTTCTTGTTCGACTTGTTACTGGAACTATTATGTCAAAAGCTGATGCAGCTGTTGTGAAGTCAACTGGTGTTTGGCAAATTTTGGCAACACAACACGCTACACAATGTTTCACTCTGGTGAAATCAACTCACACTCGATCCTGCTTTACTTGTGTTCCTATTAATTCCCTCGTAAAACAGTCTCTCGGCATTGTTGTATTCGGCCTTATCAAACCAAAAAGTATCAACGTCCTCAATTCTCATGTTTTCGCTTATTTGTTTGCAAGACGAAACGTAATTTAAACAGCACGTTCTAAAAACGCGAGTGATTTTCGGCCAGAAAAAATACACTAATGTGAGCTTGTTTGTCAACTAGAGTTGTCAGCATCTGAAAATTATATTCTTCCAAGTGGCGGGTTAACTTAAGGCTCAACACAAGGTGATATAATAATAAGTTAGGAAAGATGGTTTGGAAAGTATTTATCCCACTCGATTTGTGTAACTTTAATGAGAGATTATCGCGTAGCATTTTAAGATTTATAAGGCAAATGTTACATTAACTGCTTTAAAGATACATAGATTGAAAGATATACATATTAAAAATACAAACCACAAAGACTTCTCAAATTGTTCAATAGGACATTTGTGGAAAAAGACTGTTATAATCGCTCAAGTTTCGGTTAAAACTTTTCTTAATTTTTTTATTCACTGTCGATGTAAGCACATATAATTATTTATTTACACATCATGTGCTACACTTTATTTTATACACCTTGTTACTTTAAGGCTGATAGATAACTAAGGAAATAACTTTATTTTTTCTCCATGTATATAAATCTAAAAATCACATTAATGTTTATCCAATATAAATGGTTTCAATGTAATTCTTATATTAATAACATAAACCTGTTAAGGAACGCTGCACTTGCGAGAAATGGCAACCTTTTAGAGCAGGCCTTGTCATAAACATCGATATGTCAAATTGAGCAACGATACTAGTTATCGAGCATCATAGTAGTTGTACTCACTCACACAAGTAAACAGTTTCGTTTCCGAGACTATAAATACCAGTCGCAGTGAAAATTTTCATCATACGTTTGTGAAGCCTCATAGCCGGTAATTCGAACGTAAAATCTCTCCGAGATCGACCAGCAACTGCTCTACAGATTTTCTGTGAATTTTTCTTGTGTGTAAAAATAAAATAAAACAATCTCAATATGGTAAGTTTTATTCAATTTATTGTTTTGAAAATTAAATTAAGTTGGTGTTTGTGCCTATACTGTGCGGGCAAGTCAAACACGATAAAATATAACAAACTCAAGATGGCGGCGTCACATTTTAAGCATGTTGATGACGTCATGTAAAAGTTTTAATTGTTAAAAAATAAATATTTGGGTAAAATGAATTTTTCAATTTTTCGGTAAGAATTTCCTGAAATCAACCCCGAAAAATATTTTTTCATAAGATTCGTTTCCGTATGAAAATTTTTGGGTGTGGCTTAATCGATATCGATTTTTCTTTGCAACGTTGAATTAATCGAGCATTCGCTATTCTTTTCTTCTTTCATTACAGCGTGAGTGTATCTCTATCCACGTTGGCCAGGCTGGTGTCCAGATCGGTAATGCCTGCTGGGAGTTGTACTGCTTGGAGCACGGTATCCAGCCTGATGGTCAGATGCCCTCTGACAAGACCGTCGGCGGTGGCGATGACTCATTCAACACCTTCTTCAGCGAGACTGGCGCCGGCAAGCATGTGCCCCGTGCCGTGTTCGTAGATCTGGAACCCACAGTCGTGGATGAGGTCCGCACTGGCACCTACCGTCAGCTGTTCCATCCCGAGCAGTTGATCACTGGCAAGGAAGATGCTGCCAACAACTACGCTCGTGGTCACTACACCATTGGCAAGGAAATCGTTGATCTGGTGCTGGATCGCATTCGCAAGTTGGCCGATCAGTGCACTGGTCTCCAGGGTTTCCTCATCTTCCACTCGTTCGGTGGCGGTACCGGCTCTGGTTTCACCTCCCTGTTGATGGAGCGTCTGTCTGTGGATTATGGCAAGAAGTCCAAGCTGGAATTCGCCATCTACCCAGCACCCCAGGTCTCCACTGCTGTGGTTGAGCCCTACAACTCCATCCTGACCACGCACACAACTCTGGAGCACTCCGACTGCGCCTTCATGGTCGACAACGAGGCTATCTATGATATCTGCCGTCGCAACTTGGATATCGAGCGTCCCACATACACCAACTTGAATCGTTTGATTGGCCAGATTGTGTCTTCGATCACCGCTTCTCTGCGTTTCGATGGTGCCCTCAATGTGGATCTGACTGAATTCCAGACCAACTTGGTGCCCTACCCCCGTATCCATTTCCCTCTGGTCACTTACGCTCCCGTCATCTCCGCCGAGAAGGCCTACCACGAGCAGCTCTCCGTTGCCGAGATCACCAACGCTTGCTTCGAGCCAGCCAACCAGATGGTGAAGTGCGATCCTCGTCACGGCAAGTACATGGCCTGCTGCATGTTGTACCGTGGTGATGTGGTGCCCAAGGATGTGAATGCCGCCATTGCCACCATCAAGACCAAGCGCACCATTCAGTTTGTGGACTGGTGTCCAACTGGTTTCAAGGTTGGCATCAACTACCAGCCACCCACTGTGGTGCCCGGTGGTGATCTGGCCAAGGTTCAACGTGCCGTGTGCATGTTGTCCAACACCACGGCTATTGCCGAGGCCTGGGCTCGTCTGGATCATAAGTTCGATCTTATGTACGCCAAGCGTGCTTTCGTCCACTGGTATGTGGGTGAGGGTATGGAGGAAGGCGAGTTCTCTGAGGCTCGTGAGGATTTGGCTGCTCTCGAGAAGGATTACGAGGAGGTCGGCATGGACTCTGGCGATGGTGAGGGTGAGGGTGCTGAGGAGTATTAAGCACTCACTCCACAAATGCATCTCGCATGCGAGACAAGCGTCATTGGTGGGCGTGGCATCCGAGGCACACGTCGAAACCAATGCTTACGCTTCGTCCCCCAAAAAACATATAACAAGAGAAAATTCGCAATTGAAAAACACTGAGAGTAAAATATGGTAAAACCAGAAGTATTTTATTGCTAAAGACGAAGACAAAAAAAAAGAGAAAAAAAAATATTGTCTTAAATTATTGTTCATGAATAAAAAGAATACAGCGTTTGTCAGTGTTTGTCAGCAAAAAAAAAACATGATTGCCTTTTTCTTTTCCCAAGCTTTTCCAGCCAAGAGTTCAATGAACGCACAAAACAGAAGCTAATGGTGTTGTCGACGTGGCCAGATGGTCAAAAGGGGAAAGCGAAGAGAATGCCTCGCGCTCTATTAATAGCAGATGTAGTTGTAGATGTTGTACAAAGAGCCGCTTTCTACTCTACTCCATTTTCCGGTGCAATGAATGGCACGAGGCGAGACTGTACTTGGCTTGCATGCAACCTAAATATAAACACAGAGATGGTACGGCGCCCCATAGAGAGTGCATGCCTAGTTATCGATTTAATGTGATGACTCACGCTGCAGCATAACTCAAGCCACTAGAAGTGAGTGGGGGGCAATTCAAAATCAGGCGATGACTTCATTTCTGTGTATTTGTGTGCGTGTGAAGTAATCGCCGGTTGCCGTCGTATCTGGAACCTCGCCTTTTAAGTACGCATGTGTATACATATGTATATACGTTCATACAACATATAGATATGTATGAATGTACATATGTGCGAGCTCTGTCGACCATTTAAGGGGGTTGCTAGTTCGCACGAAGAAATTTAAGCCTAGGTAAACCGGCTTGTTTGGGTAAATTCGAGAAACAGGCAAACAGCTGCTGCTATTAAATTTCCAGAATTTCAGCAAAAACGCACAGGAAATGCAGAAAAGCCGTACAGATGGCTTCTTCTTGCATGCATAAATATACAAAAATACATACATACAAATGTGCCTACACGTAGATCTGCACATACACACTTAGTTATAAATGTATGCAAGTAGAGGTTATGTTCGGCAATTCATGTATACACGCATACATATGATTATATGTATGTACATACATACACTTGTTTTGATTGCCAAATTAAGGTTCCTATTTTGAAACTCATTTAAGTAAACATTTAAGAAAATGTCTTTATATTAAGATGGCCACCTAAGCTGTAAATTATCAAGTAAGGCTTGTTTTGACTATAGTTACTAGCAGCTGGCGTTATGATACATTGATTTTTGAAAGCAGTTTCAATGGAGTCGAAGAAACAAAACCCACATCTTACTATTTTTTTGTATGTGTGTGGTTACACAGATAAGCATATACTTGCAACTGCATTTGCATGTGTATTGAGTGAATCAAGTTCACCTCAAAAAGCAATGATGACGGCAACCCAAGCAAAGCAAGCCGGCTCTATAAATGTATTGTAGGCGGTTGAGTTGGTCGTCAGTTAAAATTGATTTTACTTCCCATGGGTCTGGCGACACATTTTGCCGTACCGTCATTTCATATTGCAGAATGTTGTTTGTTTGATCAATGAAGCGTAGTAAATAAAATAAAACAAATGTTCATACATATCTATCTATGCATGTTTGTATGTACATATTCATATCTATATATGTACATTGTTGTAGACTTATATGTACATCATAGACGTATACGTATACTAGCTGCACAAACACATGCATGTGTAGAAATAAGTACTTTTCCGTCGAGATATCGATAGTTGCAATCACTCTTAGCTCATCGACTGCCGCAAACAGTTTTGAATTAAGTGGCAGCACTGCTACCTTCCGCCATTAAAATTTCAAATATATTTTTAAATTTAACATGGCTATGTTAAACGACATATGTGTATTATTATTACGACAATGACATTTCGGAGAATCACGTCTTCTCGTCGTGTTCAATTGGCTCAGAAAATATAATTGTAGTAAGAGCTTTGTTCATATGAGCTATGAAATAACTGCTACAAACACAAATAAAAAAGGATACATTAAACATTTCTGAAATACTTTGCCACGAAGTAAGACCGAGTAAATCATGTCGAAAAGCAAGGAGACTGGCATTGGTACAGATCCAGGGTGTATGGAAAAACATTATCTGGACAAAAGCGAAAAAGTTGCACTCAAAGATCTGCTGCAGAAGCGGCTGCATGAGTGCGGTTGGTTCAAAGACGTCGAGGAAAAGATTCGTGATACGCTGCAAGAACGCGGCTTGGCTAACATTACCCATGATCAGCTTTCAGCGGAGATTATTCCACAAGTAAAGTTCTGTGATATTTGCATATTTTGTTCAGTAAAAGTATTTTCATCAAAATTAGGCTCGTGCTCTGGTGCCCGAAGAAGTTCGCAAGGAGATGGCAATGCGCATTCGTGAGGCCTTGGAGTCGCCGTTCCCCACCAATCGAAATGACAAAACTTAGCTTTAACAGCACTGGCAACGTTCGTTTTACAACACTGAACAATTTAAATCATTCAAATTTTTTGCAAATGCTTCAAAGATAAAAATAAAAGACAATACAGGGGTAAATTCTAGCACATTTTCTTGTGATTTTTATTAACTCGTAATTAAGTAGATATAGTATATACATGCTTAACGCCTGCTAATGCTAATTATGAATTGCGCCATTGGTTGTGTACAAATGTAATAAATAAACAACTTAATCATAATATATATTCGATTACTATGTTAATATATGTATATGTATGTAAGTATGTGTATTACAACTGTTATCGATACGATTGGCTAAACGAAAATAAAATATACAATAAAATTGAGGGAGCTTTAGGAACGTGGTTGTTGTTTTGTTTTGTGGTTGGCTGCTGTGTGTGTGTGAGAAGAATTAGGCTACAAATAATAGATCTAATGGGTCTAATTGCATTACGTTATTTTATGTTTGTTTGTTTGTTACTTATTCAATAGCGAGTCAATTGAAAAGTCTTTGAATTTGGCGTTGGAATCATCAATAAATAGCTGCGTTAGCTGTTGTTGTTCTTGTTGCTCCTGTTGCTGTCCGATTGCTAAAGTTGCTGTGGTTGTTGCCGGCAGCATTTTCATCAGTTTGTTGCGTGGTTTGCGCAGAAATTTCGTATTGATTTGAAATTTTTGTGGCTTGCTGTTACTAAATTGTATTTGTGGAGTAATTGTTGTTGTTCCTGCAGTAGATGCTTTCGCTGTGGATGTCGGCGCTGTTATTGTTGACGTTGTTGTTGTTGTTGTGGTGGAAGTTGTGCGAAAGTTTTGACGCCAGTTTCGCAGTTCTGTGCTGGCTGAACTGTACTCTTTGGACTCTGTTAATGTGGCAACTGTTCCCAATGCTGCTGTTGTCGCCGTCACCGTTGCTGTTCTCACTGCAGAGCCGGCAAAGGCGTTAGTCCCAAAGCATTTGAGAAAGTTTTGCACATGTATTAAACTGTCATTCTCGTCCTTATGACGTCGCTGTCGCTGTTTATCTTCGTTCTCATCTTCGGCCTCATAGTCCACCGAAGAGTGTTGTGGCGACGACGATGAAAACGTTGAAGAACTGCTGCTGCTGCTACTGAGCTGTTTTGAGTAATAGAAATATTAATTTTAATATTTAACTGGTTACTCAACACTAAACTTACATCGTCTTCGTCATTATCGCGCAGCTGCTGAAAGCTAATTGCTGTCTGCTTAAGCTTATTGTATGTGTGTGACTGGGATTTGTTGTTGCTGCTGCTGTTGCCGTTGCTATTGCCATGGCGACCACGTCTGGCCAAGATTGAGGATTTCTTGTTGTGCTGCTTTGCTTGCTGTTGTTGTTGTTGCTGCTCACGGTATGACTTTCAGCTAGATTTGGTTAGGTTATCGTCGCGCCTTAGTTGGGACTGTAAAGGGCACAACAGTATGTTAATTAGAAGACTTGTGTATAACATGGGAACAGTTTGGTTAGTTGGTAATAGTTTTTCGTATCTTTCAGCGCTGGCACACAAAAACAACAAACAATTTTGCATATGTGTATTGGTAAGTTTATGTATGTATGGTTTTTTTTTTGGCATTTCTCAAATGGCAATGAATAATTGTTGGATGATTTTTAGGCGGTTGCATTTTGGAGCAAAATCAAAGCACATGAACAATTTTGAATTGCAATTAAGTTGATGAGAAGGGTGGGCGGCATAAAATCAAAAGTGACACGAATGTATGGAGAGAGAGAGTGAGTGAGTGAGAGAGATTGAGAGAGAATGAACAACACTCATTGATTGGCGCTAACTTGCACACACATACACATGCAGCCACACGCACACGCACACACTACCTGGTGATGCGTGTTGTAAAGCGCATGATGCGCTGCGTAGGAAGAGGTGGAAGAGCTATTCAAAACATCATCAACGTGAACGCCGCCCACACCCCCAGCCAATTGAGCTGGTATGCTAGGATGATGATGGTGCAGCGGATGGTGCGTTATCGTATTCGTATGCGTATTCGTTATCGCATTCATATTGGTTATCGTTATCGGTACTGGTATCGGTAACGGGTGCGCGTGGTGTTGCAAACTGCCTGATGTGGTTGTTGTTGTTGTTGTTGTCAATGTTGCTCTTGCTGCTGTGGTTGTGGTTGTTATTGTTGTTGTTGTTGCAGCAACCGCTGTAGCTGACCCACCTCGTCCAATAGCCGCAGCGCCACCGCCCATGCTCACGCCCAGCACTGTATGCGCTGCATGATGCAAATGCTGCGGCTGCTGTTGCTGCTGCTGTTGTTGTTGTTGCTGCTGAGTTTGCAAATACGATGCGTGCTGTTGTTGTTGATGCGTGTGCAAGTTGTTGCTGCTGGCACTGTTAGTGTTAACATTGCCAAGGCTGTTGCTGTTAGTGTTGTTGTTGTTGTTGCTGCTGCTGCTACTGCTGTTATACGCATGGGAAGCGGGCACATGTCTAAGCGGGAAGGAAGAATTCATACAATATACGCAAAAAAAAAAATAAAATACTGCAGTCACTTACCTTAAACCCAAGTTGGCAGCGCTGCCCATCGCAAGACTGCCAACCGCTGACATCGCTGTCGCAGCATTTGTTGTGGCTGCATTTGCATTAACGGCATTATTGCTAATGCTGTTGTTGTTGATGCTGCTGTTGCTGTTATTGTTGCCGCTGTTATTGTTATTGTTGCTACTGCTACGATAGTCCAGAATGCTGCTGTTGGCGCTGCTCGCTCGACTGTTGGCCATCGTGGGTGTTGTTGTATTGATGGCAGTTGTTGCCAGCGAAACGGCTGCTGCAATTGTGGTGGCAGCATTGAGAGCATTTGCACTGCTGATGCTGTTCATGTTGCTGCTGCTGCTGTTGCTGGATGCTAACGTAGGAAACATGATATATATGATGAGCTGTTTTCAATTTTTTCCTTTTTTTGTTTTGCGCACACACCTCAATTGTTAGTGTTTGTGATTGTTCGTTGGTGTGGGTGTGTGTGTGTTTTTCTGTGTAACTCGCACCATTTGCATTCGTAACAGTGACGAGCACTGTTAGCACACCATTAATGTTAAATTTCGAATGGGAATGGAAATAACATTGAAACCAAAAAGGTACTTAAAACTTAACATTAACAGCCGCTGTTAGTTGTGTGCCCAAAATGAAGAGAGAATTGGATAAAAAAAAAAACACAATATAAATGAATTTAGAAATTTGATTTTTGGTTTTGTTTTAAAATATACATTTTATTCATTTTTCAAATAAATAAAATATGAAAATATTAGCTTTTAGATTTCTGTTTTTTCCTTTCTATTTAAGTATGTAAAATTAACTTAATTTAATTTATAGATTGAAGAAAAGAAAAAAAGTGGTATAATTTGTTTTGTCTTTTGTTTTCGTTTAGTTTACATGAAATTTGTAGAAGAATTTAATATAATTATTTATAATATAGACGTAGTTTAGCTTAATATTCGGATTAAGTACAAGTATTTAACCTAAGTTAGAATCCATAGCGCTAGAGAGTTGTGGTGTGAAAGTGTAAATATTATTTGTACAATTTGTAGTTGATTGTATTACATAAAGAAATTGATGCAATTTGGTTTGACATTGTAAGAGTATGTTTGTGTGTGTGGGTGTATGTACATGATTACTTGTACCGAGTTAGTTAAACTTAAATTAGAATAGTCATTAAGAGTAATTGCAATCATTTAATTAGTCCGGCAACGCCATGTCGCCATTTGTTTTCTTTCGTGTATGTACAGAAATACATAAGGTGAGAACAGTTTTGTTTTGCTCCATTGTGCTGGCGTATGCATGTGTGTGTGTGTACTTGGGTGGGTGTGTGTGTGTGTGTGCCGACACCAATTGAGTAGTGAGTAGTGGGAGGGAGATGGCACTACTTACCATGCGCCTCGGCTTTGGCATTATTGATAGCATTGTTCAGCGGAATCTGGAGACGAGCATTAACCGCCAACAAATGATCGCGACGTGCTATCAAACTGGTCACATGCTCCTCCAGTCGCAGATTCTCGCTCTGCAGCTGATGCAGGCAGTTCAGCAACGAAGCAACTAAAGAGAGAGAGAAAGAGAACGATTAGTCATGTTGCAAGTAGAGATAATACAGCTTTTTAGATGCGCCATACTCACTGTCAAAGTGCTGCGCCTGCTCCATGAGAAACTGTGATCCCTGCTCCCACTGGCGCTCCAGCAACTGCTCCAGACTCTGCGGTATCGGCATGTTGCCATTGATGCCACCGCCACCGAACATCGATTGCAGTGGATTTGGCGCCGGCGTCGCTGTTGCCGCAGCTGCAGCAGCTGCCGCAGCAGCGTTGCTTGCATTGCGCTGCTTGCCGGGAAACGGAACGCCAGCGAATTGTGAAGTCATCGAGTCGGGTGTGTAGATGGCATGATCTTGGACCTCCATGTGCAGTTGCTCCGACAGCTTCTGGGCCACACTGCTGCTGGGATTCACATGGTTGCCCAGCATATGTGTTGCCGTGTGCGCAATGATTGAGCTGTTGCTGCTGCTGTTGTTGCTTGCATTGCTGGCGGGTGTTGCTGGCGGAGTGGGTGCATTAACGGGCGGCACAGCAGCTGTGGCAGCAACTGTTGCAGGTGTTGCTGCACTGCTGCTGCTGCTGCTGCAACCATTCTGCAGTATGCGCACATCTTTGAGATCCGGTTGCGTCGTGGCAACTGTTGCTGCTGCTGCTGCTGTGGTTGCTGCTGCGATTGTTGCATCTTTGGCCTTGCGTCCACGTTTGCGCACATTGCTGCTGGCTGCCACTGGGGCGGTGGCTGCTGCTGCAGCATTGATTGCCGCATTGACGGCCGTTGTCACATTCGTGCTCAGACTCGAACCGAACTCGGAGCCCGGTGAACTGGGTGGCGAATCCTTGATGGCGCTCACTGGCAACATGGGCACATCCATTTGTGCCTCATAGGTGAACTTGAGACCGCCGCCGCCGCCACTGTTGCTGCTGCTGTTGGGCGTGTTGTTGCTGCCCAGATTGTGGCTGCTGCCGAGATTGAGACTCAACAAACTGTTGCTGCTGCTGCTGGTGGTTGCTGTGGTTGTCGCTGGGAGATCTGGAGTTCTGTTTGATTTCGGAGTTGTTGTTTTAGCAGCATTGTTGTTGGTGGAGGTTGTTGGTGTTGTCGTTGATGTTGTTGTTGTGGTGTGGGAAGAAGCATTGTTATTTGTATTAGTAAATTGTAAAATTTCTAAATCTTGATGTTGATGTTGCTTTTGTTGCTGTTGTTGCTGATGTTGCTGCTGTTGTTGTTGCAGGTGCACAAATGAACTATTGGCGGGGGGTGAAGAGGAGCTAGAGGCTGAGGCAGTTGCAGTTGCAGGTGCATTGCTTAAACTAACATGTTGCTGTTGCTGTTGTTGCTGCTGCTGTTGCTGCTGCTGATACAACTGCGTTTGCTGTGCACGCAACATTTTTTTGTTTAATGGCTTTGCGGTTGCATTGCTGTTGTTGTTGTTGTTGCTGCCACTTCGGTAGCATGCCACATGCGGCTGAGCTGGCGACTGTGTGGACATATTGACGGGGGAATCTAAGAGACTAACAACCGTCGAGGACATGGACGATGAGGAGGAGCAAGTGGACGATGCCGAGCTGCCGCCATGCTCTGTGGCAGCTGCAACATTGCTACTGCTGCTGTTGTTACGCGTATTACGCGTGCTTGCCACCACCGCTGGTGGCGAATCGATGGAGGACGAGGACAACGCCTGCAACATGACAACGGGCGATGAGACACCGCCCGGCAACATGGCTTGCGGCGGCGGTGTGGGCGTGGCACGATAGTGCGGTGAGCTGTGGCGACTGCTGCTGCCGCGACTCAATTTCTCCACGCTGCTTGTTGCAGCTGCTGCAGCTGTGTTCAATGTTGCTGCTGTGCTTGTCGCTGGCGTTGTGGTTGCTGCTGCTGCTGCTGTTGTGGTTGATGTTGTTGCTGCTGCATCGCTTTTGCTCAGCGCTGCAGCGCGTTTTTTGCCCGAACGTGATTGTGATTTGGTGGGCGTGGAGGAGGAGGCGGAGGAGTTGGCAGAGGAGTGCAACGATTGCTGTTGTTGCAGCTGATTAAGATGCTGTGATTGCTGTTGTGGCTGCTGTTGTTGTTGGTGTTGCTGTTGTTGCTGCTGCTGTTGTTGCGAGGCTTGCGATTGTTGTTGATGGTTGTGGTGGGTTTGGTGAGTTTGGTGATTTACATGATGGTGATGATGGTGGTTGCCACTTTCACCAGAGCGCGATCTACTTGAAAATATTATTGTTGTTGTTGTGGTTGGTGGTGTGGTGGGTTTTTTTTGGGGGAGTTAATGAATGCAGAGGCGGGGCGGAATGAGTGGTGAGTTAGTGTTTTGTGTGGGGAAGAAGCGAAATGAGAAAGAGAGTAAGAGAGAGAGAAAGAACAAGAGCAATTTTTAGCGTATGCATTAATTGTGTGTGTAAATGTGTTGAATTTCTTTCGGTTAGTTGAAATCAAAGTTAAATAAGAAATGAGTGTGGTGAATTTGTTGGTGGTGGTGGTGGGTGGATTAAGCATGGTGTGGCTTGTTTTTTTGTGGTGGCAACAACAATCAAAAACTATACGAAGAAGAAATCATATCAACTGAAACTGAAACTCACCACTGGTGGTGACTTTAAAGCAACACAATGCAACAAAACAACAGAAACGAGTAACTTCAAGTGTCCACACCGCAGAGTGTGTGGTGAGTATTTGCTGTGATGAATTCACGTCATATTTACCTGCTGCGTCTCGCTGGTGATGCCTCCTGCTCCTGCAACTGTTGCACACGCGTCGTCTGCTTCTCAAAGCTAATCTTGAGGTTGCCACTCTCCGTGGTGGTGGCCACTGCACTGCTGCTCACCAATGAACCCAAGGCTGGCGATGATTTCCCACTCTGATGCTGTATCACAGAGGCAGAGCTGTTGTTGTTGTTGTTGCCACTGGCAGCTGTTGCATAAGAGCCTGTTGTTAGTGGCGACTGTGCGGCTTGCTGTTGTTGTTGTTGCGGGTTTCCATGTGCTTCTGCAAAGTATGAGCAAGTGTATTAAGTATTGTTTGCTATTTATGAATGGAACTTAAATGCTTACCATTTGCATTGCTGCTGTTGGGCAAATTGATGCCAGGTACATTGGCTGTGGACAACGGCACCGAGACATAAAGACTGGGCGCATTTCCGCTACTGCTGCTAGCTGCAACTGTTGCTGCGCTATTGCTACTGCTGCTGTCCTTGCCGCCGCTGCTGTTGCCATGTTTACTGCTGCTGCTGCTGTTGCTGTTCGCTTTGCTTGACTCTGTCTTTGCATAACTGGCTCCTGCTGAGCTGCTCCCACTGCTTGAGGTTGAGGTAGTGGCTGCTGTTGCTGCTGCTGCTGTGGTTGCTATCGCTGTGCCGCTGATTGCTATCGTTGCACTCGCTAATGTGGCATTCACTTCAGCGGTCGCAGATGTTTGGTGGGTGGGTGGACTCAACTCGGTGCGTTGCTGCAAATTGAAGATTAAAGATTAAAAAGGTTAGTTATAAATTTACATTTTATATTTCGAAAATAAGCCTAATCTTAATTTGTATTGTTGTTGCTATAGTTATTAATTCCAAGTTTAGCGCATTTTTGTTTCTTGAAAACAAGGTTATTAAAAAATAAGTTAGTTTTTCAAGTTTATGTTGAAGAGATTATTATCCTTGAAACAAATGTATGCTACAGATATTCATAATTTGGCTTTGACCCCTAAAAGAAACCGTTAAAAACCTTATGTAATTAATAATTCGCATTTAAACCCTAACAACCGTTAAACCTTTTAAGCCCTATCAAACTAATAACATTTTTATGTAAAACATAACAGTCCCTTAAAATTTCATATAGTTGTCCTTCCCCATAAGTTCACACCTGTTGTTTGCTGCATCTGGCAACGCTGCAGTATCTTTTTACGCTACTTTAAGCAATTACAAATAAACTGCATAGTGCAAATATATAAATCACACATATCGCAGTTTACATTATCAGTGAGAAGCGACCGGAAAAGGCCACAGTAAATGTTTCTATGGAAAAACTTTTAATCATATTACAAGAAAATTAGTCAATGATTGAGCTTTGTTGTGTGTGCGCCACTAATACACATACATATTTTTCATTCATATGTTCGTTCGCTTATTGTTACTTCTCGCATCTTAGTTGTTGTCATTTGCGGTCATTAAAAATGTTGTCGAGACTTCCGGCCGCAAATTGCGGCATGTAAACACACATGTTTACAAACCATAAGAGAAAAAGAAGAAGAACCCAACAAGTATATACACGAGATTAGCATTAACATTGCGCAATAACAGCGCACTGTTAACATCGACGAGCAACAACAACAACAAAATCAGTGCAGCAAAGCTGCATTTGTTGTTTGTTTTCTTCTTCTTCGCGGGGGGAAAGAGGGCACGGCGGCGCCGCATGTGTTCCATATAGATTAAAAAGCTGCCAGTCAGCCTCACACACACATTGACAATGTTATACATAAAAGCATGCATGTATGTGTACATAATGCAACTCAAAGCTTATCGGCAGCCGTCGACGTTGCTGTCAATGGTAAAAGCAGCAGAGCAGCATGTAATAAAATGAGTCAGAGTCAGAAGAATGCAGCAGCAGCAGCAGCCGCCTGCAGTCAACAACAGTCTGCTGTCAAAACTCGGCGAGGGCAACAAATGCGACTGCTGCTGCACAATGGGCAAGTTTTTTTTCCTCTCTTATTCTTATTTTGTTTTGTGGTTTTCCCATATGCTGCCATATGCACTCGCCATCAATGCAGTGTGAGTGCATGTGAGACAGCAAATGTTACTTGCAGCTAATGCACAAAACAATAAAGAGCAAAAGCAACAGACGCTAACTGGGAACAGCTATCAGGAGAGACCACCACCCGATCCGTTCCCATGCTCTCATTCGGTCTCACGCACGCACACACAGAGAGAGTTGCTCGACTCTTCTCGCGCTCTCTCTCTCTTTGCTTGATGCGTGAGAGGATTGTTGTTTATTTGGGTGGTGGGGGTGCAGTAGCTTGCTCGCTCGCCTGTCATTGTTGTTGTTGTAGTTTAGTCACGTAGACAAAAACTATGCAGCTCGCACTGCGGCGTTGCCACCCTGTCGCTTTGGCAATTCCAATCAGAGAATTAAGAAGAAATGCTGCTGTTTAACCGCTGACTACCTGGCTAAAAGTGTGGAACTTCCCGCCTGTTGCTCTGCCCCGGAATAGTGTCGAATTTCGAGTAAACACCTTCATGGCTCATTAGATATGGGTCAAGAGAAAAAAGACCCTAGACATTTAATCAATGCAGAGTAGAGTTGCCTGTCAAAAAAAATAGCGAAGACATTCTTTCAATTCAGAGTTTTCTGTTTCACGGTCAACAAAAAGAAGAGTTCTATGAAAAGTTCGACTCTGTGTAGCAGCTGCAGCTGAAACAATGGCTGCCATTGAGTATCGCTGATTATTATCCTGTTGCTGGAGTGGCTAATGGGCCCAACAGCAACCCCTTTTTGCGACATTTGCGTGCTTTGCATTTCGAATTCGGCAATCGTTTTACTCACTGTACTCTCTCTCTTTTTATTTCCTAGTCGTTGACGACAATATTTCAATTTTTGTAAATTCGTTTTTTTTTTTATTGAGCAGAGCTACAAATTCAATAAGAGCGGCGGCCGGAAATAAAATACCAACTATAAATATTATATTAGCGTGTGTCTGATGATGCCCCGTGGTTGCTGCCTGATTTCTGTTGTTGAACCCTCCATCCGATTTGATGTCGCGGGTAATTGTCGGAGTCGCAACGGAAAAAGGGTTGTGTCCTTGTTCTTGTCCTTGTGTCATTGTGTGTGTGGCAGGAATTTCGCAAAAACGCA
The DNA here is from genome assembly GCA_035046325.1 of Drosophila niveifrons. Lineage (NCBI taxonomy): Eukaryota > Metazoa > Arthropoda > Insecta > Diptera > Drosophilidae > Drosophila > Drosophila niveifrons. The sequence continues at coordinate 7,905,668 of JAWNOC010000046.1, read as the reverse complement.
AACGTGCCACATACAAACATTGAGGACATTAAAGGCTGTCTATTGTAAATTGAAATAAACGACATCGACGGCTGATTGGAACACAACGACTGTGACTGCCAAGTCTATTAAAAAATTGGGGGAGAACTCGATACTGTTTGTATTTGTATTTGTACATTTGAGTTTTCCGAATTTGCATTTTAGATTTCCTTTAACTCTACCCATTATTAAAATTAGATTCAATAAAGTTAATTTGTAATACATCATTGAATTCTTTTGTCTACTAGAAATAAATATGAAAGTAAATAAAGAATATAGCATTTGAATTTGAATTTTCTATATTTAAATAAAAGCAATCCCTCAATTTGATTATATCTGTAGCTTCAGATAAGTAATTAAAGGATTATGATTAGCTGGGCAACGAAAAACAATTTCGAGAAATTAAAGAAATCCATTATTTCCATGACTTGCTCAGAAAACGGGGATAAGCTAATCTCTGTGAGAAATAGTACGCCTGTTGCAAGCTGCTGAGCTCCTATATCAATTGAAGCCTGACAGCAGCAAAGAAGAAAACGAAAAAAAAAAACAAGAGTAAACATAAGAAAAGTCGAAGACCTTGTGTCCCGCATACCTGGCGAAGACCTGAGTGTCTCAGAAGGCAGCTGTAACAAGATCGAAAGCAGGATCAATCAGCCGCCAGGAAGCCGCATCAGCAGCAACAGGACAAAGAAACTCGGGGTAGCTCTTTGCTCTGTGGATTGTGGCAGCTGTCGTAAACTAGGCAGCACAACCGTGTTCTTGTTGTTTGTGTTTTAGTTTTCTTGAAGACTGCCACAGGATATGTGAAGACGGTACAATAAGTTATCCTTGAGAGTACGCGCGCAAAAAAATACAGAAAACAGGGAATAAAACTTATCCTTAAACAGAGCGAACAGCTGTTTGCGACCCTTTTTGCTAAGACGGGGCAGCAGCTGAGCCCGCCTTAAATGCCACTTACACTAATCAATAATCGCCCCGCATTGAACTCCTATATCTTTCTCTTGGGGATCCCGTTCGAATGTCATTATAATTGCAATGCAACGCCACTCGTTGCATTTCTTTTGTTTTGTGCTGTGGCAAGTGGCAGGTGGCATGCTTACAGGACATCATCACGGCGCAGTCACAGAGGGTGCAGGTGCAACACACACACCTTTGCATGAATAATGCGCCTCAATTATTGATGGAGTGTCAAAGACTTCGCGTGTGTGCACAGCACAAATGAACAAGTTGCACCATCTGGCCATTTGGCATGTCGCAAGTGGCATGCCTCACAATGCCACACAATCTTTTATGTAAATTGTTTGAAAGCAAACCAGAAATCAACTCCATAAGTAATGCTTGGCTGTCTGCAGTAATAAAGCTGAAGGCCCTTTGGGTGGAATTCAAATCTAGCACATTAATTCAAGTCCCTTTTCCTACGATTTACAATGCATCAAATTTACATATGCTTCAAGGGAATTTTAGATTTAAGTGAGTGGCATTAAATCGTATCAAGGAGACTCTGTACATATATTCTATATAAACTTAAGTGATCTTTCAATTCATTCATTATTTAATAAGGACATTCACCTGACCAAATTTGATCAAGCTGGAAATTTTAAGACCACACATACATTTCCATGATATTTAAATGAATCAGAAATCAAAATGACAAGCCTGTCTTCTTAATGTTGGACATCCTAAGTAATTTGATAGACTTTATAAAAAAAAGGGTAGTAATTAGAAGACTAAATCATCGTCAGTCAAAGCTATAGAAGAGAAGGATCAAATATCATTTTCCCTAAGTTTTACAACCCGATGAGTTGCAGTTTCTCTAGCGCATTGCCAGCTGTCGAGTCTTGTCTTGTCTTGTGTGTGGCTGCCACATCTTGACAGAGACTCCATAAAATTGCCCCTAAAATAGATGCAAACAGTTTGGCTTGCAAGAAGGGCGCCGACCTGTAGCATAATCTCGAGAGAGAGTGAGAGATTTCTTTCTCCTTACCCCGGATAACAGGAAACGTATTTTTAAATTGTGCGGGTATGTGGTGGCAGCAGCACCGCCTCCTCCTACTCCGGCCACAGCTGCTCCTCCGGCACCTCCACTGGCGCCTAGATACGATGGCGACGCCGATGCTGAGCCACCAACATATTCAATGGTCGCCGATGGCGTCGTCGAGGCGGATGATGGGGATGATGAGGCGGATGTCGAATGCTGGCTACTATTCTGATGGTGATGACTGTGATGCTGCTGCTGTTGATGATGCGAGGATGAGTCGCGATCACGTTCCCGATCACGATCACGATGCCGGCGATGTTCACGATGTTCGCGATGTTTGTGACGATGCTCCTTATCCTTTTCACGCTTTTCGCGCTTCTTTTTCTTATTCTTGCGATGCTCCTTGTAATCGGCCACCTCCATGTGATTGTTGTTGTTGTTGTTATTGCTATTGTTATTGTTGCTCTCGGCTGTCGCTGCCATGCTAACCATGGTGGCCGTAAAGTCCAGAGTGCTGTTAACTGTAACTGTGGTGGCTGCCACAGCCACAGCAGGCGCCACATCCATGGGCTGGGCATCCAATGTGTCCATCATCATCATTTTGTTTAGTATTCACTGTGTGTGTTACGTATGTGTGTGTAAGAGTATGTTTGTGTGTTGGTGTGTGATCACAGTTTAGACTTCTTCGGTTTTTTTTTGGCTGCAAGCCAGGTTCACGTTCTCTGCTCGCTTTTCGACTGTTCTTTTAGCGTCAATTTTGTTTTGTTCACTGTGATTAGCCGAATGGCAGCATAGTCGTCGCCGTCGTCTGTCTTACTGTCAATCTCAGTCTCTGTTCTCTACTTTTCTCTCTCTCTCTCTCTTGATTTCTGAGTTTCTCGCTCTCTTCTGTTTCCAATTGTTGTTGATTCGTTTTCAATATTATTATTTTGTATGCTCTTTGGGCTGTTGTTCTTTTTCTTATGTGTTTTTTTTTTACTTCAAATCACATTCACACACACACAAGCACAAACACCGACACGGACAGACATGCACGCACACACATACAAAATCACGGGCCGCATACGGAGAGCCAACTGTGAATGTGTGTGTGCGTAGCTGCTGCTGCTTCTGTTGTTGTTGTTGGGGTGAATAACTTGCGTGGCGGCGACTGGGCTGGCTTTGGCTCTCCCTCTTTCCTTCTCTCCGCTCCGCTCTCACTCGGTGTTTAGCGTAAAAGACGCGCACTCTTTCTCACTCTGGCGCACACAGCACAGCACTGAGAGACTCGTCGTCAAATCGTTTTATTTTCTACTTTTTTTTCTTTTGGCTCCAACCAAACCACACACAAAAACACACAAATTGAATTTCTTTTAGTTGGAAATTAGCTTTTTTTCGGGCAGCATTTAAAACATGTGCTTAGCTGGCCACGTGAACGAGTAATATTTTGAGCAGTTTTCTTCATACACGAAAAACAACTTTTTTGTGCTGATACTTCTGCTGCTCACAACACTGATGGCCATAAAATGGTGCACAGTTTACGCGCGATGTATTTGCAATGATTGCATTTAATGAATTAACAAATTGCAACAACGACGAACAATTACGAATTACACAAAAAACATAAGGCCAGGCTTGCAACAATGCATATAAAAAGTACGAATACACATGCACCTTTTATGCATACACAAAAAACGACAACTTAAAAAAACCGAACCGAAAGCAGAACAAGACAGCGGCCGCTACAGTGTTGTGGGTTGCTGGCCGTGCGGAGTTGTACTAAACTCTGCTCTCCGTCGACGGTTTTTGTTGCTGCAGTAGCACACGCAAACATGACCCAACGGCAACGCAAGCGATGAATTCGTCGCTGCTCTGAGACGTATGCATTGTGTGGTTGTTTCTCAAATGCAACTGTGGTGGTGGTTGGGTATTTCTCTTAAACCTATAGCATACGATAAAGTACATTGAACATTGTCAATAATTACTAAGATCATTGTGAATAACATTAATTAACTTAGACTTCTGTGCAAAATGTGTTTGATGTGAGGACTGTTTGCTCACTAATCAGTAACAGAAATCCCACTGGGTACGTGAGTATTAAGTGAGAGAGAAAAGCGCCGAGCGCTACTGTTGTTGTTGTTGTTGTTATCTGCAGCCGGTTTTCAGGGGGGATTATTGACGTATGTACGTATGTTTGTTTGTATGTATTGCATGTTATGTCTGCACGTAGACCAGACACGCACCAACACCAATACAACGAGCGACTGCGACAGCGACGTGTACACAAACAAAATGAAGCGCATAAGAACTCGAACTCGGCGACAGCATAAAAATAACATACAGATGTATCTACATACAAACTTACATAGGCATACAAGCAAAAGTTAACTGGAAAAACGTCACCCAGTAAGCAAAGAGGAGAGCACAGCGATAAGGTTCAGTGACGCAAAGTCTTAATATGTATAGTTCTGATTAGGGGAAATCCTCGAATTATTATTTATTTATTCGTTGCCGAGATTAATTTAGTAGCTCTGAATAATTTTGCTTCTAGAGAATCGTTTACATTGAATTGTTTTACTGGAAAACTTAAATTTATATAATAATGTAGTAACTAAAGTTAATTTTATTAATCAGTCTATAGCTAGTGACATTCAATCGAAATGTTTGCTGGGCAGCGTATCACAAAACAGAACGCGTAAAAGTGAATCTTTCACAGCCGCTTAAAGCATACACAGATCCCAATGCACACACTCACACATACACACACGAATGCAAGCTCTAACATGCAGCGCATGTCGTAATGCTGTTGATGTTGTAATAAATACGACTACAACAACAACAACAGCAATAACAGCGGTGATGACAATGTTATCAATGCAGACAGACAGCTTTTGCTTTAAATGACCAGGAAACGAAATCAACGAAAAGCTTAGCAAAACAAAATGTGAAAAGGAGAGGGCAAAGAATAATAGAAAACACGAAATCACAGGAAATGATATGAACTTACTTAATTGTTTGTGTGCTTAATATTTTTGTTGAAAATATATTTTAAGGTGTGCAAACTGTTCACAGTCATTCACATCTTTTGGGAACAGTTTTCGGCTGCGCGTGAGCGTAAGGGAAGAGAGCGTGTGCGAGAGCGACCGCCCAAGAGAGAACTCATTGCAACATATAACAACAACAACAGATTCTCTCCCATACTCTCTCCCTATTTATTCTGCGTGTATGTGTGTATGTGAATGTGTTTGTGTGCTTTATGCAATGCTGTCAACGGGGGCGGGTGCTGTATGCAGGTTAATTTCCCTGCTGCTGTTGTTGTTTTTGTTGTTGTTTTTAGTATGCTAGCCAGACAGTGAAGAAGACAAAACAGGAAAATGAAAAATAATTGAATTGTAAGACGATGTTTACAGGAGGATGATGCGACGGCAGAGGAGACACGCAACAAACCTGTGACCACCAGACGTTTGCAATTGCCAATAAATAAAAAGCAGAAAAAGAAGAAGCAGAAGAGGAATCACTGCAGCTGGAAGACTGAGACTGAGACTAAGACTGAGAGAGGCAGCATAATTTGCGATGCAAATAAATGTGGAAACACAAAGCCCGAAAAATCATGGGGTAGAAATCAAAGAAGAAAAAACACAACAAAATAACGTTAAGTGGCATTTACCTGGGCGACCAAGAGAACGAGGAGGAGGAGGTGGAACGATGGTGAACGTGCCTGTTTTACAAAACAAACAACAAGAAACCGACTTGGAAATGGGAACGGCACAAACATTGCCGTTGCATAGCCAACGGTTGGTTGAATTCTCCTTACTCCACTCCACTCCCCCCTCCACACTTCTCTAACAGTTGTCGGTAATCAAATCAAAGAAGGTGGCAAAGAGCACAATAATGGCGCCGCATTGTCGTAAGCCAAGGAATTAATTTTAATATGCAACCAACAGTGTGGTTGTTGTTGTTGTTGCGGTGGTTACTTTGACAACAAAAGAAATTTTCATCAATTTGACAAAGCTTAATTAACACACATACACCACACACAAAAACTTGAGGCAAGTAATATGAATTAATATGGCCCAGACGAGCCACTTGCAGATCTCCAGAACCAGACAGGTGCTCATGATGCATTAGAGTTAATGGGTCTGAGCGCAATCAGGAGTTGGGGTCATTAAACTTCAAAACAACAGACAGCAGGCAACAGGCTCCCAGGAGTAAACAGCGCATAAAAGCGTGTACATATTTGGACAGGCGGCGTTGCGACTCTGCACACGACACTGAATAAACTCATTTCGTGTATGCACATTATCAAAAAACAAAAAATAAAAAGAGCAAATACATTTGAAAGATCAAGTAATATTCGAAAATGTCAACCATTAAATATTTGCTTAGTCCAAAAGGGTGGGTGGGAAGAGTTTCGAGAGTAGAGCAGTAACAGTAAGAGCAACAGCTGTTAACCAAATGGGGTTAACAGTGCGCGAGAGACTTTGAAAGCTGGCGCTGTTAGCATTAACATAATGTTGAAAATGTATTATTAATTTTGAATTTCATCTGCGTTCTGACAGTTGCACTGCCGAAAAACTACTTTCATAAGGTAAGAGGTCATAAAAGCAATATGAAAAAATTGTTATGGCAATAAAACACACACACACACACCACGGGACACGTGTCGTACCTAAGTAGGAAGGCAAACATGCAGCAATACAGCTCCGCATTTGCACCCACACAGTACACAAAAAAAAGGTGTTGATTTTGTTGCCGGTTGACCTGACAACTTAAGGTCCCTCCTGCAAAATGAAGCATAGCAGAAAATTAATTGCTTCAGGAAGACTATTTGTCGAAATGTATTATGTTTATGACCATTTTTAGAGGGAATCAGTTAAGCCGGCAAGCAAATACGTTTTATTACGAGCCACTGTCATAAAGCGAAGCAAATAACGCACACACTTTTTAGCTTTAGCTTGAATTCTAAGCGATTCAAACATCACATGCATCAGCAGTTCGTATATGATTTTTGACAGGCGTTCGTAATTGTCAAATAGTCACGGGTGACAATTTTATGAATTATCACCCACCACCCAGTTTGTCAGTGTAGCACCACCAACAAAATGTACACTAAACAACACAGCATGAAGTCCTTCCGTCGATTGCTATTATTATTTTGTTTTCACTTTTAAACTTAGAAAACCCAACCACCCGCTGGCTTGAACAATAAATGTGGTAGTTGTGGAAAGCAAAAAAAAATAAAATATAAATTGTAATTTTCAATTTGTTGCCAACAACCCATCGAAGCGACACCTTTTTGGAAAGGTTCCAACCAACAATTCAACAATTTAGCTCGTGCGGCGAAAATTTGGTAATGGCAAATCAATAATTTGGCCATTAAATGCAATGTTTTCACGTAATTGTCATCAATATCAACAGAAGAAGAAGATGTGCACTTCAATGCCAGACATGAACAGTAAATGAAATTGATGACTATGATTTATGGACTTAGATAAGAAGCCGCCAAGACTTAAAGTTTTTTACACCTTAAGAAAAATTTAAGGAAATATTACAACACTTTAATAACATAAATCAGCAGCATTTTGATTTGAAATATATTAAGCAGATTTTTAAATTTTCCTTTGATTTTCAGATTAAAGATCTTCTTCTGACATTTCCTTCTGTGCATCGGCGCCCACATTTTTGTATTTTTGATTTATATACAAGTTTTGATCCAATTTAGCTTCAATATGTATCAAGAAGATATTTACATATTTCAACGCATAAATCCATTCGCACCAGTGATCACAAGATATTAAAGATTAATTAAAGCCAAAAAGCAACGAATAATTATATATACTTATGTACAATATAAACTATATTTAGAGAGCTCATCACTGTAGTCATCTCGCCAATGCCTCAAACAAAAAAAAAAATTGTTGTTTATCAATTGGAAAAATGTTAAGAGATTTTTCATCTGTGCGCTGCATGTGTCATATGTGCAAAAATTTCAAAAACGAATCACTCTGAAATAGACGGTGACTAGGAAGGTCTATAAATATAGTAGCATAGCTACGTATCGAAAAGCTATGGCTGAACATGCGAACGATCGGATGAATAACCCACACTCTACAAAAACACACCTGGCTGCGGGCGACCTCAGACAATTTTTATTTATTTTGTTTTTCTTCACAATACAATATATTTTGTGTTTGTTGTTTGTGTATTGAAAAAATTTTGAAGAATATAATATATGACATCGTATGCCTGGCATGGCAACGTCAACTATTCGTGGTCAACGTCATTAGAAAAAACACAATAAATAATTGTCGATGTGATTAAGTTGATGATGGAGGAAATGATACCCTGCAGTCTTTTGTTGTTTTTTAAACAACAGAGGAATATAACATTTATTGTAACAACTATGCTCATTTCTTCTCTAAACAATAGTTTTTATTAATTGCTTACAATCTGTTATTCTTTGCGCTCAAATACCAAAAAGGAATACCAGAAATTGGAAAAATACTAAGTAAGAATCTGATATTTTTTATGATAAAATATTAAAAAGAAATACCTGAAATCCCAAAATGAAATACTTCCTTAGAATGAGGCAATTTATACAATAATATACCAAAGATTAATATTAAAGGAAATTACTGCCAAAAACGAAATACTAAAATTTATTATTTAAAACAAACATTTTTTCATCTTTCTTGGCTGGAATATGAGGTTTGGTCGAAATAAGCTTCTTTCCCTGTGTTGTTATAGTATTCTTTTCTTTTTGATATCAAAACTTAATAAAGATGTAAAAAAATCTTTCTTTATTGGTTTTAACCCTATCAACTAATACACCCATTTGATATTAAGTAGCGTATAAGGACAATGTGGCATTGCATAGACTAAGTATTTACAGCAATGCGAATATTTTTGAGCGTATTTGGGGTGATGACGCCGACAAAACGTCAAACGTCGATTAGTTGAAAGTGTTTTATTTTTTATACATATTATTTTTTCGAAAAAAACACGACAAGAACACAACATGACACGAATTCCATTTCATTTCCAAACTAAAAATCCTCAAAAAATATCGTAAAAAAAGCGCTCAAGAGCGTAATTGGCTATTTTTCAAGAGAACTACCTCGAATCGAAGCATAAACAAGCACGTGGCATAGGAAATCGGTAGAGTTTTATCTATAGCTTGCAATAAACAAACACGGCACGCTCTTGAGTGAAAGAGCGAAGCTTTTTTCACCCAGCTCTCTCTTTGCGGAGAGGACAGCATATTAGCATCATATTTATATTTAGACTATATCAGATCGGTTATGGAACATTTCGTATGCTTTTTTCTTGAGCAATCGTCGAGATATATATGTAGATATGTACACACATCGTCGTGTGTAACTTCTAGAAAACTTTGCGCGTATGTATGTTGAGCAATTATATTGTTCACGAAGTCGGTCGATCGGTCGGACGCTAAATATAGATCATATGTGGTGGCTCAATCTCGAGAAAAACCGAAGAAAACTAGGAAAAATAACGCATCCATCCACCCACCCACTCTAGCCCCCCGAATGCAAATGAATTTTATACAGGTATTTCAATAAAAAAAATAATTGTACAACAAATTTTCTGAAAATTCCAAAAAGAAAATTGTGCGGTTGTTGTTTTTTTTGTTTTTTTTTTTTCATGGAACCCACTGGGGCATATATATTATTGGATGTTATGTGTGTTGTATATAGAGCGTGAATGAATTTGCTCATGAATTAGAAAAGAAATTAAACGAATATTTGCAAGAATTCGAAAGTACTTATAAGATACAAAAAAACTAAATAAGCTAAATATACATACATATATCATCTTCATCTTCACCATCTTCAACATCATCATCAATATATATATATTATTATCATATATCATAATCATATAAACATATTCAATTGAGCAATAGCTCGTTTGGTTCGATATTGGAGCATATTACACATTGATTTTGATTTTTGTTTTCTATCGAAATCGAAGTCGAAACTGCAGTTCGCTCGCTCTCGCTTCCTTTTCTGTGTTATCTGATAGTCATCTCTCTCTACCCAGGTACAGTTTGCAGTTTGGCGCCAATCGATAACAACTTTAGCTTACGCTGCACAACTGTACCCAATGTTAGCCTGAATTACTTCCTTTCTTTCTTCTTTTTTTTTTGTTGGGGGTTTTTTCTTTTAGTTTTTAGTTTTTTAGCCTTTGCCATTGTCGGTAGTTTGATTCGTTAGTTAAAGTTAAAGCGTTCGATAAGTTAAGAGTCGTATTAATTTGTTTTTCGTAAGTTTTGAACGTCATTAATGTTGTTTGTTTGTTTTTTTTTAGGTTTTTGAAAAATTTTCTTTTATTTTTTTGTTCTTTTTGTTGGATTTTTTTTCTTGTAGTTGTTTTTGTTCATAAAGCTTATTATCTCACATAACCTAAGACATTTCGTTCATCAAAAAATCGTTGGAAAAACCGAAACCGAAGACTACAAAGTTAGCTAGTGTTGTGAATAAGATAGATTAGTTTCTGGGATAGATTTTAACAAAATGTATTGGAACAATTGCTACTGTTGCTCTTCATTACGGATATTATTGATAAATTTAATTAAATTAATTTCGAATTGTTGCTGCTGTTGTTGCATTCGCATTTGCGTTCGCATTTTAGAACGTTGTCAAAGCACCCGCGCCCAATCCGTAGCCCACACCCTTAGGTCCGAAATTGCGGCTATAGCAGGATCTGCAATAGATATCGCCATCGGGTCCATCGTTGAGATTCGTCGAGTCTAGAGACTTGCGGCAATCGGAGCAGTAGAAGCAACGCTTGTGCCAGATGCGGCTCTTGCTGATCATCTGTTCGGCGGCAAAGACGGCGAAGCCACAGCGAGGGCAACCGCCCGAGGTGCGCTGTCCGTTCAGTGGACGTCCGTCGGGGAATTGAATGGTCGACTCACCGCTGGTGGAGACCAATGTGGGGGCATGACCGTAGCCAAAGCCCTTGGGTCCATAGCGCTTGCCGTAGCAGGCCTTGCAGTAGATGTCGCCATCGGGGCCATCGCAGGCCAGCACCGAATCCAATGGGCGGTGGCAATCAGTGCAGTTGTAGCACTTCTTGTGCCACATCTTACCCTTGGACAGTTGCTGTTCGGCAGCAAACACAGCGCCACCGCAACGGGGGCAACCCTCACCCTCGGGAGCCTTGATCGACGTGGTGTCCGGATTGATGAAGGGACGACTGGCGCTGATCTGATCCTCGGTCAGGCCATCGGTCTGCAGGAAACCGGAGCCGCAGGCAAAGCCATAGCCATGGGGTCCCCACTTCTTGCCGTAGCAAGTGCGGCAGTAGACATCGCCATCGGGACCATCGCTGGCATTGATCGAGTCGAGCGTCTTGTGGCAGTCTTTGCAATTGAAGCACTTCTTGTGCCACTCGCGACCCTTCGACAGCTTCTGCTCGGCAGCGAAGACGGCGCCACCGCAACGGGGGCAACCCTCGCCGGGACGAGCACGAATCCTATCGACCTCGATGGCCGCGCGCATTTGCGGGGCACCCTCATCGTTGGCATAGCAATCGGACTGCAGAGCGCCACCGCCCTGACCGTAGCCATAGCCCTTGGGTCCGAACTGCTTGGCATAGCAGCCCTTGCAGTAGATGTTCTTGTCGGGCGCCTCGCAGCACAGTATCGAGTCGAGACCCTTCTTGCAGGTGCCGCACTTGAAGCACTCCTTGTGCCAGCTGCGGCCGCGGGCCAACATCTGTTCGGCGGCATAGACAAAGCCACCGCAACGGGGACAACCCTCGCCATCGGGTGCCCGGGCAATGGCCCGTGGCTCCATGCGAGCGCCATTCCTCACCGCCTCGCCACCGTTCTGGAACTGTGCACCGTTGTCCATGGAGAGTGTGCCGGCGCCGGTGCCAAAACCGTAACCCTTGGGTCCGTATTTGCGGCCATGGCAGACCTTGCAGTACAGCTCACGTTCGTGCTCGGTGCAGTTGGTGGAGTCCAAGGATTTGTTGCACATCGAGCACCTGAAGCAATTCTTGTGGAATGAATAACCGCCGGCGAGACGCTCCTCGGCGGCGTATACACTCTTGCTGCAACGCGGGCATTTTGGGGATTCAATCACTTGCAGTGGCATTCTGTTTAACTTGTTTTTGTTTTTTGCTTTTTCTAATGAATATATATATATATTTATATCGTAATCCTTCTTTTGATGGCAACAAATTGAGCTTTAACCGCGACTATTTGTATCTGTATCTATGTGGTATATTATGCTTATTATCTGAAAGTGCAAACAGAGAGCAGTATTGAACATCGTCGTCGGCCGTGGAGCAAGAAGCTGAACTGGGAAAGCTGAAGCAAAAGCTGTGTTGCAGTGGTTGTTGTTTTGGTTGTTGGTGATCGGTATGATCTGGTGATCGTGATCGATGATGATTTAAGCGCTAAATGAGACGAAAAAGTAACTGATCTAAAGTCTGTACTCCAAATGCGTGAGTGAGTGGAGTGGAGTTGTGTGTTTTGTTTTTGTATTCCTCTTTTTTACTAAAGCTGCATTAGTTCTCTTTCAAGATCTATCTCTTAAGTACACGAATTAATCGAAATAATCGCATTAATGCTCTGTTTTTGTGTCGGATTCTCTTCAAACTACTTTTTAGTACATGTTCTAAAGAAAAGATTTGTTTTTTGCGATCTTTTTACATGACAATAAAAAACTGTGAGAGTTAAAGTCTGCTGTTAAATACAATTAAAAAAGAATCTTTAAAATTATTTCTAACAATCGTTCTTCACATGCCTAAAAATCGATTTTAGATCATGTACTAAAACACTCCTCTCCTTAACGATCGTGTACTAAAACAGCTTTCTCCTTAACACACGTCATAATTTTCTCTATTTAATTGGTCAATCAATCTGACTGATAATGCTAATATATTTTCAAAGAAAATTACCCAACCAGATACACAAATATTACGTATACGCACAGTACACATTTCTTAATGATCACTTTAGCCAAAGAAATATTCTTGAAAATGAAAAATTAATTCTTAATGTTGCAAACAAAAAAAAAAAAAAAACGTGAGCAATAATTGTGTATCTATCGAGGATTTTGAGAGAAATGTTTTATAAAAATAACACAGGTGTATGATAGATAGATAGACACATATAAACCGCAAATATGATCGCTCTAGAGCTCCCTATGACACAAACACATAATCCTCTCGATCTCTCTCCCGATCTGTCTGAGTCACTAGTAGTATATCTCGTTTTGAGGCGTTTCCTTGGATTAGATTAGATGCAAATGAAGAGCTGTGTTTACTTGATGATAAACTGCACGGTGTGTTAGTTAGTTGCAACTGCAATATCGGTTAGAAGTCACCACATATATATAGATATATAAATCGTGCTATATATATATGTACATATACGTGTTCCTAAAGATATGAGGAAACTATACCTATCCCATACACAACACCGCACACGACAGAGACCGAGTACTGAACTGGAAGATTGCTCAACGCAAACTAATCTATAGAATTGTGAGTGCACACGGCACACGGTGCTGAGTTTTTCCTACATTTTCCGTTTTCATTTTTCGTATTTCGAATCATTTTGAGTTGATTTTGAGAAACTTTAGATGCGGAACAATTTTTGTGTTCAGCTAATATCTCGCAAGAGAGTGGGATGGAAATATGATTGTGTGTGTGTGTTGCTTTCGAGTGTGTGTTAGGTGTGTGTGTGTATCTCAAGGCAGCCAACGGCGTCTGTGGTTTTTCAACTTGTTCTACACACTCTCACACAAACGCATGAAAAAGTTTTTCATTTTCCTCACACATTTTGGGGCCGTTTCTCAGTTGTTTTTTATATGCGGTAACAGGGCGAAAATGTTGTGCGAAATGAATTCTATTTTTCTTTTTTATTTCTTCTTTCACATTCTCTTCTATCTACGCTTCTTTGCGCTGCGAATTGCACTATCATTAGCTATGATTAGCTAATTGAATACCATTATAATTGCTATTAATGTGAGATCTTGTTTACAATTTGCAGTTAAAGTTGCAGCACATTTTTTTGGAATACACCAAAATTTGTGATATTTTCAAGTTTTCACACACACTCACGCACACACACAAAAATACATATATAGTATATATATGCATGAAGTTTTCTTTACTCCTGGGCGAAAAGCTTTTTTCATCACTAAAAAACAGATCTATAAATACGAGTATGTGGGAAATGTGTTCCCCCAATGGAGCCAACTACATTTTCTTTTTTCTTCGCTTTTTCGTTTTTCCTGCTTCTTGTTGTTGCTGCGTTTGCTGTTGTTGTTGTTGTTTTTGTAGCTGTTGCTGTTGTGGTTAAAATGTGTGCCAAATTTTTACGGCGCTTCTAAAATTAAACTTCATCATATGCATTTTTGCTGTGGTTGTTGTTGTTGTTATATTTGGTGAGCAGCTTTAACCGATATTATCAGAGCACTGCACGACTTTCATTCTATATATGCATGTATTATGTTGTAGTATGTGTATGCAGTATTTGAATGTATGCGTGTATATTAGTATTTAATATATACTATATTTACTTTTCGTTCGTAATAATAAAAATTTCGCAATAAAATTTTTAGTTGATTTCTTAATTTTACTAGAGCCTTTTGGCTTCGATTAGCAACGATTTTCGACTGAGCGCGCTAGAAAATTGTCAACTTTTAGAATGCGGCACAACTCGGGAGAAAATTGAGCGTCTTCGTCTGCACACGGCACGACGATAGTGACAATGACAATCGAGTTCTTTTCTGTCGCCGCAGCCAAATGACGATGACTATATTCACCCCACCATCAACAGCAATAACAACAATAAAAACAATATGAATAATACACGCCCAACAAATCAAATATTATACTTGTATGTACATATATTCCCAGACTTTTTTGTCCGACCGTAAATTTGATCAAGAACATTAACATTTGTGTTTACGCAGAATATTAAATGGAAGGAGTTGTCAAAATCACAGAGTAATGCACTCTTATAATGATCTCTTCTCTCGGGTGTTTATAAGAACATTATTTATTTGTTTGGTTATGTTGTCAACAATTAATTAGCCTCAACATTTGCATTCAATTAAATTTGTATATGCTAGGCATTTTGCCTTGCACATATTTTGCATTCAAAAGTTATTAATGGGGCATGGGCACGTCAATCTGCATCAATCAAATCAGCAAACACAAATAGGAAATTCACACAGATGCCCACTACTTTCTGATGGAGCAAAATCGTAAAGCAATTGCAGAGGCGAAACAAAAAATACCCTCGCTGGTTGACTTCATACTTCGGAATTTCCCTTTTGGGACAAAAAATTCCTTACAGCAAAAAGTGCAGCATACTTTCGGGTGCTCGCAAGGATTTCATGAAAATAACCACAACAAATACAAATTGCTTAAAGTACATTTAAATTCTTAACATCTATAAAAATGATTAACATAGTCGAGTATCATATAACTTATAGCCATAGTGAATTAATTATATTTATAAACACATATTAAACAAATACTTTCTCTATTCAACCAGAAAGCACATAAAAAATCAAATTTCTCACATCGCTTTTCGCTCACGTGACGCATATACCCGCGTTCATTTTAGCACCCCATGAGTATTTTTGAAAGAAACAAGCAATACTTGAGCAATTCTATTTGGTATGCACACCTCATTTATATAGTATTATATGTACATGATTTTTTAGATTTTTTTTCTTTCTCGTATATACTGACGCACACCTTGTGTTTGAATATTTAAAAGATGTTCGGCAAGGTGTATGCATTAATAATTGCATTTTCTACTTAT
This sequence comes from Drosophila niveifrons, assembly GCA_035046325.1. Classification (NCBI taxonomy): domain Eukaryota; kingdom Metazoa; phylum Arthropoda; class Insecta; order Diptera; family Drosophilidae; genus Drosophila; species Drosophila niveifrons. The sequence goes on along the minus strand of JAWNOC010000046.1, from coordinate 7,889,874 downwards.
AAATATGATACGAAAGTTGGCAAAGCGCCTGCGCCTTCAGCTGTCTTACACTAATTGCTTGGGAGCGAGTGGAATGACTATAGAAGTATGGAAACTATTTAGCTGATCCTTTCCAATCAACTACATAGAGAGCGAGAGAGATTGTGAGGAGAGGAGTAAACAGCAATCGGCAATAGCACTTTGGCACTTGACAAGTTGTAGACAAGTGTAGAAGATTAGAGGACCATCACTCAATGGGGCAACATTGTAGCCGGTTAAGAGCATTTTATAGGGGGAAGAGAAACTAAAGAGTCGCCTTAAAATAACTTAAAGAGTTGCTCTTTCTTAACACTATTTATAAATTGCGTTTGAGATAAATAAACTATGAGAAAATCACTCACCCGCTTCGAGCTCTTTTCAATTTCCTTCTCAAAATCTGTTAGCGGCGTTAACGTCACGTGCACATCCTTAATAATATCCCGAAATGAACTGCAATAAAGATTGTTAAGCATAAGTAATGGTATATGGCGTTAATCAATAAAAGATGTTACCTATTGTGATCATCCAGCAGTATGCTCGACTTGGCAATGTCTGCTTTACGTTTCTTCGATGATGCTGACGACGAGCTGCTCGATGACAAGGACTGACTCGATGTTGTTGTCGATGAGGCAGATGCCACAGAAAGCGCTGTTTTACTGCTGCTGCTTAAATTCGTTGATGTATTGCTGCTAATGCCACTCATGCCTAGCACATTGCTGTTGCTGCTGCTTGTGGACGAACCAGCGCCCGGCAAGCCATCCAAATGGCCAGTATTGCTATTGCCCCCAAAGACAGCTGCTGTATCCTTCAAGATGTTGCTGCTGCTGCTACTGCTACTTGTGGGATGGAGCTCTGTACCAAAGCCACCGCCCAAATTGCTAGCCAAATGCAGTTTACCCGTTAGGCTGCCAGGCGCCGAACTTGTTGGCGCCGTGGTACTCAGATTCTGGGCATGATTGCTGTGCTCATTCAGTGCGGCCGCAGTTGAAAGGCTGCTGCTGCTGCCACTGCTAGACACATGTGGCACTGCACTAGGATGCGATGTGGAACTGCTGCTATTCGCTGGCATACTCGATGTAGTGGTCATGTTGCTACTACTGGTTGCAGCATTGTTGTTGTTATTGTTGTTGCTGCTGCTGCTCGTGGCCGCAGCGGCTTCTTTTGAGCTTTCCTTGTTTTTCGATGATTTGGAGGATTTCTCGCGCGATGACGACGATGAAGAGGATGACGATGATGCCGATGAATGAGAGAAACTGTTGCTAGATGAATTGCTGCCACCATCCTTATCCTTATCCTTGCTAGAGCCAGAGCTAGATTGTTTGCTCATGTTTTTACTATGCTTATCCTTATAACTGCCACTGGAGCTGCTAGCTGATGACTTGGTACTCGAATTGCTGGCGCCCATTGCTCCACTATTGCCGCTGCCAGAGCCAGGTACAGAGCTGCTGTTGATTGTATTGCCACTGCCACTGCTGCTGCCAGCACTGCTGGCGTGCGTCGATGCAGCATTGCTGTTGATGGTGCTTGTCAAGCTGTTGCTCACAGCATTGTTGTTGCTGCTGGAGCCACTGCTGCTGCTGCCGGGTAGAAAACTGCCTGCAGTTGAAGTGTTACCAGCACCAACGCCAGCATTCGAGGAGCTCAACGGATTCGAGGATAGGCCTGTTGAAGTGGCCGAACTGCTGCCCGAAGACAGCGACGAAGATTTCCCCGAAGTATTTGACTTTCGCTGCTTGGACGAGGATGAAACACTGCTGCCACCCCCACCACCGCTCGAAAGATTTGTCGAGGAGCTGGCGTTCAAGCTGCTGCTGGTGATTTTGATGCTTGTCGCTGAGGTGGATGCCGAATTCATGGTCGAATCGATCTCCTTCTCGGGAGACGAGCATGAATCGGAGGAGGTGTCATGTTGTATGGGTTTGTAGGGCGGTATGGTTTTGACGTTTCCGCCTTTCTTCTGCAATATGAAAGATATTAGTTGGAAACGCATTCAACAGTTGCTTCACATACGAACCAATTTGCTATAATGATGCTGACAATAGCCACAGTACTTCACATTGTCCAAATAGTTGCCAGCCTCTTCGCAGAGCAATCCTAAGCTCTGGGCGCATGTCACATGGAATTGCTGCTTGCAGTTGGCCTTGTTGCACTGCATACAGGCTCCGACATTGGCGCGATTTGGCTTGCCAATCTCTAGGCAAATGTAGCAAGCTGTCAGTTTACAAAAGAACATAATATTAGTAATGTAACTCTAACAATTGCAATATAACTACTTGAAAATGTGACTCACTCTTCGAGTAGCGTTCCTGTGGTATTAGTGTCAGTATGATGGGCTCCATGGTCGTCACGTTGCCAAAACGAATCTCCGGTATGTAAAGCGCACAGACGACATGAGCCCATCCCGCCGTATCGGTTTTCTTGAGGGCACCATCGCGAGATGGGCAGATCTCGCAGCGTACACGGGATGTGCGCTCCTGAGACTCACATTTCCGACAATACCAGGGTCCGGTGGGCACGGTAACGATGCCGTAGCATGCCTGATGCACGGCAACGGTGCAGTTTTGGCCGTCACAGTAGACGAGCGGGTTCTCCGGCCACCCCCGCTCGTCCGAACAAACGCAACAGCCGCCCACCATTTCCTTCATATCGTCCAGCTTGAACTTTTTAATTTTGATCAGTTTGCGATTCAAGTTGGTGGAGTGAATGGTGTCGTCGTTGCTGCTGGAGTCTAACAACTCCAGTTTCGCATTTATTGATGAAGGAATCGCGTCTGTTTACAAACACCGACTGTGAATAAAGTTCAAAATATGCTATTAAATTTGGTAATTATCTTAAATGAATAATTACTAAATACTATATATTTATCTTATTGGAAGTAATCGATTATTTCCAATATGAATTTATAAATATCGACAAGTTTTAATATACGGCGTCAAAAATATGGCACACAGATACATTTGATTCACCAAAGTATTTAAACGCATATTGAATAATAATTGTACTTAGAACCTTACCTGAAATGACAATATTTGGTTAATTGACACGTGCGAGCAGTCAATCAACCTGAGAAGCAGCGTATTTAAAGCTGAAAAAATACAATTAAAAACACATTAGTTACTGTGCACAAAATGCAGGCGATGTATCGATTAGTTGTGTTATCGATAACAGTTAATGGATTGCACATACCGAGTGCATTGCAGGTGCCATATGCAAGGTCATTGGCGCATTCATAAACAGCAAAAAGCATAACAATAACAACAACAATGGTCAGACCGGGCCGGTTTATTTATTAAATAATACTTAACGTCTATTCAATGTGAGCAAGAGCGAGACAGCATGTGCGTTCAATTTACACAGCTATATACACAACCACACATAAGCATGTGTGTTTGTATTCGGTCTTGTTTGCAAAACACGAAACACTCACACAGTTTACGTAGCACATGAGTTTGTATGTGTGTGTGTACATAAGTTCTCAATGTCAAGGTATTTTTTTTTGTTGGTGTCGCCAACGCATTTCACTCTACAAATACAACAATGATTGTTGTTATATGTGATTTTTGTGTATTTTTTTATTGAGGGCACACAAATTATGGCGATAAACATATCAGCACTTACGCGGCACAATCACAAATCGATGAACATAAAAATACCAACAAAATTTCGGTTACGTGCGCACACCGATCGGACAAACACACACACACACACTCACACGTACACAGCCGAGCGGATGAGCATTCCACTGTTTTGGTTGGTTCATTGAACTTGTCGGTGGCCACAACAACAACCCAAAATGTTGGTTTTTTTTTTGTATCATCGATGTAAACAAAGCCAAAGTCAAAAATAAAACACTACAAATGCAATTAAAATTCACTGTATGCTTTTGTGTGCATATTATACAGATTTTTAACCACGGTGCCTGCCAAACAGTAAGCATTCAATCTGTTTAGTTAATTAGCACACAAATAACATGATAATTATGAGCATATGCATATGTGGGTCGCATCTGCAGAGATTTTATGATTACAACAACAATAACACACAATCATAATCACCGACAGTCAGCCGAGTGACATGCGGGCTTTCATTCATACTTCGTGCCTGTGTGTGTGTGTGTGTATATGCGGGTGTCTCGTTTTACTGTTATTGGGTCAACCGTGTTGCCAACTGCCGAAAACGCAGCGACATCGATGCGCGTGTTGCCAACTGCTTGAGAGAAACGGTTATATGTGCAGTGTAAGTGTAAATAAAAGAACTAAAAACACACACAGACACGAACGATAAAACGAGGCCGCTCCGCACGCAGCTTTTGTAATGTTTACAATACCACGTTGGTGCTGTAAGGGAAACCGGGGAGCAGGGGGTAGCGGCAGAGCAATGCACTCTCGAAGCAGGCTGCGAACGCCTACAACCAGCGACAGAGACAGATACATACAAAGATTAGATGTACATAAATACACACACACATATATATAGATATGTATATACATTTGTATGTATATAAGGCGAAATGCCGCATAATGGGGCGCATTGGGGGAGGAATGTAACGGCACTTTATATACATGTAGTATGTATGTGTGTGTTTTGTATGTATTTTCATCACTTGCAAGATGCTTTACAAGCACAACTGGGGATGGGCTGCGTTTGCTTCTGCTTTTTCTGTGGAGTTGGAGCTGCTAGGAAAGCAGGAGAAAGGGAGGCAGGCAAGAGCGAGGGTGGTTTGTGTTCCGCTTTCACACTTAAAGCATGCCTCACAAACACAACCAGTTTTTTTCCTAAACACAAAAATGTGTGTATGTATACCCGAAAAGCTTGAAATTATTGATTTTCTTCCGATTTAATTGAAATTTATTTAGCGGTAGTTGTTTCTTTAAAACGTCATCACATTCACTGCCAAGCAGCAGGGTGAAAATTGAACCCAAAGAGACAGTAACAAACAAAACGAAAAACAAAAAAACAACAACAAAAACTAGTTTCGAGAGCAAAAACAACATAAAAATGCGCGCGGTCAAAGTGGTCAAGCAACGCAAAGCGGCACACGCACACACTCACACTCAACACACACGCACACACATGCAGAGAAAAGCAAGAAGGAATGAAAGAAATATCTCTGTTTAGGGAGCGGCTGTGTTTTGTAGGCCCACCGACAACGATTTTATTTGGGCGTCTAAAAACTTGAATTCTTTCCAAATTGCGTTTGTTCATTTTCACCGTTAAGCACTTTAATTTCTTATTGGGATGCAGGGAATATTGATTTTCTTTACCGCAACACTTGTCACTTTTCTTTTCCAATTTGCTGCAATTCAGCTAACACGCTTTTATTTTCTTATGTACGGAAAGTAATTTAAATTAATTTTGCTATATTTTTATTTGTTTTCCGTGTGCAAGTCGAGAGAGCCGGACAAAGTGACGGTTGAGCCGCCCACGAGTTACAACGCACGCAAGTAAAATAATCAACACACGAAAAAAAGGCGCTGAACATCCACCAGCAACAACAACAACAGCATAGGCAGTATGCACGAGTATTTACCTTGTAACTTGTTTGTTGTTGTTTCGCTCGCACAGCAATCCAACTCGAAAGTATGTCTGAATGAGACAACAACACCTGCACTGAACTGCTCCACTGTATACAAATGCAGTTTATCGCAGACCGTTTTCAACTTGCACGACACATTTACTACACTAGCAACTAATATAGTGCTTTTACTGGCACCGAAAAGCCACAAATCCGACGTTTTTTTGCAACAAAATTAAGTGATTTACAACTTTTACAACGTTTTTTTTTAGACCACTGCGACCGTGCCAGCGTGACCGCAAGCTCAATTTCTAAATATACTATGGTACTTTCGAAAATATACTACCATTTATTACTTCTAGAATGATTGTCTGGTAACACTGCTCTAACATAGCCAATTGGTATTTTCTGCAACAGCTTTTTGTATAACACTCCAACGAATTTTTGCATTGATTGAAAATAAAAATTTAAGGCCGCAATCGTCAAAATATTTTCTACTGGCAACTGGAATGATTATTATCGTTATTGTTGAGCAGTCGTGGACAATTGGAATAAGTTGGCGTTTCCTGCGCACAGCCAACTTCACGCCGTACCAATTAACCATAACAGAACTCTGTTGACTTTAATTCGCGTCGACTGTTATTGGGCAACACAGCTGTTGGGAAAAATCAATTTTGCAAATCCGTCTGTGTCTGTGCATATCTGATATTTAAAGTCAAAAGAAAAGATGTCCTCTAGCGCTGACTGCTTCATTGTACTGCCCGTTAACTGTGCTGCTGGTTCTCTAATCTTTGGCCGCAATGCTGAGGACACGGACGCTGTGGGCGGTGTAGGCGTGGCAACCGAAGTCTGCTACTATGATGTCAGCGACGTGCTGGAGGGGAAGGTAAGCAAAGCAAAGCAAAGCTTGACGAAAGTCTGCAAGTGACTCATCTTCAACATGTATGCTTGCAACATATACACATATATTAGACTGATGGCGGCGCAGCATTGGAGCCGGCTGCCGACACTCTACGTGTCATATTGCAAAAACCCAAACCCGGCCTTTGGGGCGGCGATTTCGGGGCCAATGAGCAGGGCGTGGCAGTTGGGCTAAGCTGGAGCGCTGGTCAGGCAGAGGCCAAGGACACGGATAGCTTGCTGGGCTCCGACATTGTTCGGTAGGTCTAAAAATACTTACAACTTATTGCCACATATAATTAATAAACTTTTTTCTTTGCAGCATTGCGTTGGCCACGTCCAGCGATGTGGATGCAGCTGTGGAACGCATTGGTGGATTGATTGTGAAGCACAGCAACGACAGCAGCAAATTGAATATTGTGGTATGTGATCCAAGTGCAGCCTGGATTGTAAGCAGCGCTGGCAAAGTTTGGGCTGCTGAGCAGCTCAAAGAGAATTGGAAGCGTTTACCCAGCGGTGGTCTGAGCGTAACCCAGACCATTGACAAGTCCAGCGAGGGTCTGGACACGTCTGCCAACTTTGCGGCTGCCCACGATGCTGAGGCGCAGGCGCCAGCAGCGGATTGGTGCGGTCCCAAGGCCGAAGGCGGCGATGCGAGCTTCACGCAACAGGATATGTTCGAAACGCTACGCGCTGCGAGCAGTGAGGGTTCCAGGGCGGCCAGTGTCTCAGTTCTAAGTGCCAAGGGCAGTTCGATATCGTGTCATTGGTTCACTGGGACGCCAAATGCCGCCGAGTCGGTGTTCAAGCCTTTTGTGTTTGCGCCCAATCCGCGCATTTCTCCGTTGACGCAGGTGCAGCCGGAGGCGGAGCAAACGCTGTTGCATAGTTTGCATGCCAATCGTAAGCCGGCTGCGCTGGAGCACTTGAGAAGCTTGGAACGCTCGTGTGTGGATGAGTTGAACAATTACTTTTCGCTGCAGGATCATGCCAGCGATGAGCTGGATGAACTGCTCAAGGACTGCGTTGAAGCCGAGGTCAAATTCTATCGTTAGACTATTAAAAGACTCTGCTCAACAATTATTCAAATATTCCAAAAATGAAACTAGCTTGCAAAAAATCACGCGACACCAAGGCTCTTTTGAGCGAGTTCTGCTCTCTGATTCGATATTCGATATATACATATATGATTCGACTTGTGCATTTTATATTGTATTCATAAGTACATCTTAAAAACCAAAACCAAACGAATTGATAGGATACTCCAAGCAACAAAAAATGTTCATGCGTGCAATGCAAAACACAGACATACTATATTTATATTTATGCATTCTCATTTTTATTTCATGCTTCAGTTGTTAGTTTCATTAACGTGATATTTATACATATATATACTTTGATGTCTCCTATGTGCAATCTCGATCTTGATTTTATAGTATTATAATGCATTACATTCCACGTTTTTATTTTGTATTGTTTTGTTTTTTTTTTTGGTTGCAGTTGCGTCTACTTAACGATTTATAAACTTGCATTAAAATAAAATTATATACATATTAAATATACATACAATACATATATATATATTATATAGCTCTCAAATAAACGCATAAAAAGCTGCATTTATACAAAAAAAAATGTCGATTGTTTTATTCCTTTAAGTACAAATTTTCCTTCAAACAGATTCGACAACGAGATTCGTTTTGAAGATGGTGTTGTCATTGTGCAAAGCCTCCAGTTTGGTGATCTCAAAGGCTTGATAAACTTCTCGAAAGTCCATAATATTCCTCGGCGAACTGTCCATCCAGAAGCGATCAAACTCAAAGAACAGATAGCAATACAACTTGTGGAAATCTTCGATTGTGCTAAAGTTCTGCTTGTGCAACGCGACCTGATTGTAGAAGTGAGTCTTTGCCGCACCAGTGCGCAACAAGTTGAAGGCCAGAGCAGTCAGATTGATGCCCACAATGGCATAAGTATAGCCCAACGTGGGATGCATCGAATGGAGCAGCACGTGCTTTGCGGCATCGTTGTAGGCGCTGGCAAAGTACAGCAGATTATCGAGTCCTAAGATGCCCATGCCACGAAAGTCTGTCTTGGGATCGTCGCCCTGAAAGCCAATCTCTTGCCACTGCTTCGAGATGCGACCTGTGAGCGGCGTGTCTGGCATGAGGAGTTGCCACAATTCCCAGAGTTTGCGTTCGTGATCCAGATTATCGGAGTCGTATTGTTCGGCGCGTAGCTCCTCGACCTGGTGCATGAGACGTTTATAGCCCCAAATGGTGGTCACACAGTTGCCAAAGAGTCGCCCAAAATCCGGATGAACATTGCTTTTGATGCGCTTCACACGCGACACAATCTGAACGGCACGAGGAGCTGGAAAAGTGAACCAATATAAATTAAGTTTTATTGATTATAGTGATGCGATGTTGACTCACCAAAGTACAGCAACTCTTTGTCGCTGGCATAGGCAGCCGCTTCGTCCAGTTCATGCAACAAAATCTTGATTTCCGGTTGCTTCGATTGCAACAGAGATCGTTCGATTTGGCGACATCGCGATGCTCCAGCTCTGGCTCCATAGCAGATGCGTTGGAGCTCGGAGAGGCGGGTGAATACGTGCAGGAACCACTTAATAAACGGTCTTATGTAGCTAAAGATGAACGGCAGTATTTTATCTAATATAAACATTTTTCACTCTTATTCGATTGTTTTTTCTTCTAGCAAATTTGACTAATAAACTTTTGTTTAGCTACGCGTTGTCATGACAATGCCCACACTTCCTTTGAGCAACTTCTGGTGATTAATAACAGCAGTTTAATGTGCTATTTTTGCAGGTACAATTAATAATTGTTGTTTTAAGTGGCAGCTTTAACAATAACTTAAGAACTGCTCTCTGTTTTTATTGTAACAAAATGAATGTTGTGCATTGTGTTACGTGTTGTACAGTTCTTTTAATGCAGCTGTTGCATTACGGTTATTTTGCAACACTAGAACCTTTTAACAGGGTCTGTTAATAACGGAGTAGTCAGGCTCTAAATGTTTGCAGCGTGCGGTCATACTTTAACACAGGGTGTTCACGGACATTGGCTTTAGTTAACAAACAAAAACAATCAACTCTTCTAAAAGCTTTCGGCAAGGTTTTGTAATGCTTTTATTTATAAAAAACTGTATTAATGATTTCATATTATCCTATCAATACAGATGTTTTTATTGATCGGTTATGTGATCTGTGTCTGACCTGCGCAATGTGCGATGTTATCTGCTTAACATTTGACGTATAAGACTGAAGTCTTATACATTTAGATTATCGGGCAAACTGATAAGCTCTCTCACCTTTTCCGAAATACAAACCGGTAGCGCTTAGTTCCCAAATGGAGGCTATAAAATTCTTTAAAGCTTAGTTATATTCAAACATTCGAAGGTAGCAGTTGTTTCTAAGGCTTAAAATGCAGGAACAAATTGGAAGACTTTGGAAAACTTTGCATGATGGTGCGTAAAGAGAGAGTTTACAAAAAGCTGACAATTAATTTAGTTACTTAATTTGTTGATAATTGGAAAGATTTCAAAGAAAGACAAAGAAAGTGTAAAATTAAGCATGTAGCTAGTGATATTGACACGCATGTTAAAGCTGCAATTAGAATAACAAATGGCTCTATTTTCACGGTTATTAACGACAATAACATTCCAATAATCTATGTTTGTTTAATAGTAATTGTTGATTGTTTGTCAATTAATATGTCATTTTGAGCACGTTAGAAATCTTCCATACAAACACGGAAAGGCTTTCATGCTCATAATCCCATTAAAGTCTATTACAGATACAATTGCAATCAAAAGTAATATATGTAAATTCTTTATTCTAGGAAAGTATGAAATTCGCAGTCTTGCAAAAGCTGACTTGGAGGAAGCTCTTGATGTGAGTATCTTTTAATATTAATAACAAACGCAAATGCGTCTTTCACGTGTGCAAAAATTAAATGTGAAATTGAAAGAACGTTCAGCTTTAGATGCTGCAGAAAAACAAATTTTAGCGTCGAGCAAAACGTGGCGTCGGTGGTGTAATGGTTAGCATAGTTGCCTTCCAAGCAGTTGACCCGGGTTCGATTCCCGGCCGACGCACTTATCTTTTTTATACTTTTTAAAATACCTTAACACTTTTTTAAACTTTATTTAGGTCTTAAACGACTCATTTTTCTTAAACGAATCAGTTTGTAATGCTTGCGAAATCAATTTGCCGCAAAATGCGCAGGCGCGTCAAGAGTTGCGGGAGTTGTGCCGAATAACAGCCCAGGATGGCGTTTCTTTACTCGCTAGGCATGTGGAAAGTGGCCGCATTGTAGCCGTTTCCTTCAATAAAATACAGGTGTTTTATGAACATACATAAAAAATATATAAAAAAAATTATGTATTAATTTATTTTTTTTGTCCATTAAAGTTCGCACCACCGCCTGGTGAGGATAATTTTTTTGTGAAATTCCTTAAGGAACAAGTGCACAGCCCACAGGCGTTGCGTCTAATGAACTACATGATAACAATGGATTCGAAGATCGATGTCTGTGCTGTCTACAACATGGATTGCGTCAATGAATTAATGTTCTTGGCCACTCTACCGGAATTTGGGCGTCTTGGACTTGGCCGTGCACTGGTCGATGTCACTATTCAATTTACTCAAGAACTAAATCAGGGTAAAGGACTGGAAGATATTGCTGAGGAGCTGCGTGAATTGCGTCCAGCGGCAGTCACGGCTCTGTGGACATCGGTGTTTACGCAAAAAATTGGCAAAGACGTGGGCTTTACTGTGCTGAACACTGTGCCTTATTCGGAGTTTGAATACAATGGAAAACGTTTTGATGAGCGTATTGACCCGGTGCATAATAAATTCTCCCAGCAAGTGGTGTACAAATTTTAAATAATTGCACATTCACATATGGTTTATAATATTCTAAATGATTGTAAATACAAATATGGTTTAAAAAAGGTACAAATTTGGAAGTAAATACAAAATATTGTGGAAAAAATGGCAAAAAGTTTCGTTGTGCGTCGGCCGGGAATCGAACCCGGGTCAACTGCTTGGAAGGCAACTATGCTAACCATTACACCACCGACGCCGCTGATGCTTCTCTTCTCCTATGTGTATTTAAGCTACTCTGTTATTATAACATTACGTTGAATCATTGCACTGTTATGCTAATTAACAGAGTTGGTATATTTCTGCAAGCTTTGGCGGTTAATTTAAATTTTTAAATTTCCGTTTGTGTACACACTTCCAAAAACAGATATATTAATAAAATCTTAAAGAAAGCTAATTCTTATAAATATATAATTTATTGAAAAATTGACAATTAAAAATATAGATTTATTATGTTTTGAAAAAGCACATCACTGTCAGCGACAAATTTTTAATGTTTCCCAATTTTTACTTTTTATTTCATTGCCCTAATATTTAATTACAATGTATTCTATTTATAATTGTTAAAGAATGCGCACATAGTTTATTTTTACCCTCAAGGATTTAAGGAGACTTCAAATCCAATACTTTTAAATCGCTCAACCCTTCTCTCTCCATTCATCTCATTGTTGATTTCAATTTTTGCACTTTACTTTGGAAAAGATAAAAAAATAAAACTTTTCAAATGAGATTAAAATTTACACACAATCCACACACATACACACATATATACACACTCTTACACACATTGCGTTGTGTTCGGCCAGGCATGCACTCAAGAGGATTTTGCCATCCTTAATGCTCAGTGTCAACACTACGAAATGGACGTGCACCGGGATCGATGAGCGGAGAACGGAGTGCGGGGAAGCAGCAGTGTGATAAGCATTTGACAGTGCCCTGGCTCTACTTTTTGCTGTCTACCTCAACAATACATTTGGGTTTTTAATTAGAATTCGAAGAATAACAAAAAAATAAACCGAATTGAAAATCGTACTGCAAAATGACAATGCATTGAGGTTGAGGTTGAGGCAACCCCCTTTCGCAGGGCAATTGCGTGTAATGATACCGCTATAGTATATAGGGATATCTCATATAGGGAGTGGGTATTAACTAGGGTAACGTCACTCACACTCAGTGAGGCGGTTACGCTTGATTGTGCTATATGACGTGTGCATAATTCGCAGCTTGATATTATGCTAGGGTGTAGTATTGTTCAAGTACTATTTAATTTCTACCAAACTTAATTATACAGAGAAAGCTGGTTGACTGCCAAAGTTCAGCAGCGAAGCCAGAAAGGAAAGAGAAATTGGTAGCAGGTGTTGGCACCTTGAACAATTGTTGTGTGAATTGTAACTTCTGCTGAGTTCTAAAGATCTAGAATTTAATAAAACTATTGACTCTTAAAGCTAAATGTATGTTATGTATGTTTAACTTGTGAAGATATCAATAAGAAGCAGAAAACTTGTTTAGGAAAGAATAGAACAGAATCAGAAAACTAGTTACAGGAAAGAATAGAGCTTAGGAAAGAGTGGAAATATAGTTTTGTTGCTCTATGGAATAAATGAATAATAAATGCATCATTTAAAAGTTGATTGATAACTTATAAACATTCTAAACTTAAAAGGAAAACCACACAACATTATATATTATTGATGTCTTCTATAACTTTAATATAGTATCCTTAGTTAGTTATAATATCATTTGTTTTCTCAATCAATAGTTTCAAATCGAAAGTTTTTTAATAGTTTTTAAACTTTTCAAGTTCACAAGTAAAAATATATAAAAAAGATGTCAAACTTTTTTCCTTAAATTAAATATTTCAGAACATTAACATATTCGTCAGTTTAATCGTATTCTCTTATCACGCTAATCTCAAATCAATATGGCGATCTAAGATTTCCATGGGTTTCCTTGAATAAATTACAGAACTTCGGTGAATCCTTTGTCACAAATACTGCAGTTGGGTGATGTTAACTGGTTGCCACTAGGCAACAACTTGATAAAAATTGAAAACTAATTTGTTTATACAGCTGCACCAAACGAGCAGCGCTCGAAATGAAAACAACAAACCCCGAGGAGGAGGCGGAGTCGATGGTGAGGCAAAACAATTTGTTTATCATGGGTAGCCTTAGTGAGGTTGTCAGAGTTGATGATGGGACGCAGCACAAAGACAGGGGAAGGGGGGGACAGAGCAACAGACACGGGAAAAAGGACAACAAACAAACGCAACGAGGGAAGCGACTCATCATCATCGTGGCAAGGCGAGGGGTAAAAATATTTGCGGCAACGCAACTCGCTTACAGATATTTTGACACCCTTGTCGTGGCGCCGCAAAGTATGCAGCACTTATTTCGCATTTCCCATTTGTATTCCTTGATTTTAATGGAGCTGTTTCGGTTTTGCATTTTTGTTGTATTTGGGAATTGTAGACAATGCAAATATTTGCATTGCACGCTAATGCTTAAAAATTATGCTGGTTGACAAATTTGCTGTTCACGTTTTTCTTTTTTTAGTGTTCAGCTTGTCATCTTGTTGTCTCTGCTGTGTGGCAACAATCCATTAATTAGACTTAGATGCTATGCGCCAAGAAATGCATGCAACAAAGCTTGCAGCAATATCAGCAGCAACAACAGCAGCAGCTGGCTGTACACTATTTTAATCTCACCCCATCCACAAGCAGAACAGCATAAAATGTTGTTGCCACACTTGTGCTACAGTTTTCAGTTTGTTGAACAATGCAGCATGCCACTTGAACACCACTCGGGCAATAATTCCGCTTAAACAGATAAACGCGCCCAAATCAAAAAACAATTTAATGTCGCTCTGCCATATGAAAATCAACCCACCTCATCCCCCGCCTCGCCTCTGCAACAGTCTATCATCGGAATCGTCAAGCTCATACTTAATAAGCTTATAACACCCTCCGATCCAAAATGCAACCCTGTTTTCCTTTGGTCGTCGCTGATTGGCTGCCTTTGAACTCGGACTCCGCCCCATTTTTAGCAATACCTTTTGATGTGGCACCGCCATTGATATGATAGACTTGCTTGGGCTTTAGTCCAGGCATTCAGACATCAAGCAACCCCTCATTGCTGTGACTGTTGCTGTTGCTGTTACTTCTCTGGGCTCTTATCAAACGTGTCCTGCTCTCCGAGCCCGGGAAATTCTCGCATTCGCTTTGTAGCTGTTCGCGTGTTCGCTACCGAATCGCGCTTCGATGTCGCAACTAACGGTCTAGTCTTGTTCTATACTATAAATTATATAGAATATATGAATTAAGTGAACTTGTGCAATCAAATTCGATTTATACGAAATCGTCAAGTGTATATCAAGTGGAGTTCGTTTTAACACCAAAAATTAGAATTACAAATTTGTGCAAAAACCTACAAATATTGGATACAATTAAAACCAGCTCAAAAAAGGTAAATGGTGTGAAAGCTAAATGGAAGTTCGCTGAAGGAAAATAACTGACAGCCGTCGGCACAAATATTTATAATTTTTAATATATATTAACATGAATGCATATAAATAAATTTAAATAGTTAGGCCTGAAGGCCTCAGAACTATTGTACTAGAGTATATTGTGCACTTTCTCCTATTCGTGTATTATAATAAGATTGTTTATAATTTTTAATATACTGAAACATGAATGCCTATATATAAATTTAAATTGTCAGGTCTAAAGTATATAATATATATTATATTTTATTCTTATTCCTATTCGTGTATTAAAACAATAATATTCTACTGTCTTTTAAATGAGCTGTTAGAGTTTGTCATTGAAAGGAGCAGAAGATATTTATTGTTGCATCTTTTTTTCAGAAAATGTATAACTATAATAATAACGTCACTCAATTTATATTGCTACGATAATAATGTGACACCAAAGAGGAAGAATCAATATAGAAATAGGAAATATTATAAACCCTCTTTTATCCTCTTACCAATTTTACTTCAATCAAATATAGTTTTCACAGTTTTATTTACACATTCAGCTAACTGCTGGCAACTTCTTATCTTATCTTATCAGCGGTAGAGAATTACTTGTATGTTTAACACGTTTACTATCAATTGAACATCTAAACGATTACTGAATACGAGTCATTGACATGAATACAGGAAATCAATTTGTATGTCCTTTCTTTTTGTGTTTACAGGCAGTCAAAAGTCAAGAGTGACAACACGTGCCGCACTTGCCACACAATTCTGCGGATCGCGACACGTGCCGCACACGCGACATACAACAGATTTCAATTACCCGGAGGCGTTATGCAATTAATAGACAATTAGCGGAAATATTACAACAAAATCAGCATTTAACAAAAAATGTTTTCCATGGACAATTTCGATTTGGAGGCCACCATGGCTCGCCACTTCTTTGAGGGCTCCCAGGCGACAAACGCATCGAACTCCAGCTCCGAATACTTTTTCGGTGATGAGCACAGCTCGGAGAGCGATGATGATGATGATGCCTATAGCAGTGGTTTCAATAGCGATCAGGAGAACAACGAAAAGACGTAAGAGCACCCCCTTAATCAAGCATTCTTCTTCTCAGTTCTGTGTGCGATATTAACCGATTTTAGCTACTCCATGTTTAGCCGACGTAGCCACAAGCCGCGTCGCTTGAAGTGCGCTTCCCAGATGGCTCAGCAGCGACAGGCGGCGAATCTCCGAGAGCGTCGGCGCATGCAGAGCATCAATGAGGCATTCGAGGGACTCCGGACTCATATACCAACCTTGCCCTACGAGAAGCGCCTAAGCAAGGTAATAAGAAATAAATCAAGAATTCAATTAAAGCCGACATCAAGAATCTTCTACGTATTTAAATTACATTTAATATTAATTTAACACAACAAATTATCAATTTAATTAAAGTCGAGTTAAAGAATCTTCTACTTCTTTATATTTTGTTTAAAAGTAATTTAATACTAAAACTATCAATTTAAGTTAAGCGGAGTTAAAGAATCTTCAACTTATTTAATCTTTTTTTAATCTTAATTTAACATTAAAGTGATCAATTTAATTGAAGCGGAGTTCAAGAATCATCTACTTTATTTTGAAATTGATTGTCTTTTCTTTTAAAATTTCATTTAATATAAATTTAACACATAAGTGATTTAGCATTAATATTATCAATTTAATTCAAGCGGTGGTAAAGAATCTTATCGGATAATCTTAGTTAAATGATCAATCTAATTTAAGCGGAGTTAAAGAATCTGCCACATATTTAAATTTAGTTCAATATTAATTTAACTCTAAAATCTTCTAGTTATTTAAATCACTAAGAATTTTCCACTTATTTGAATTTCATTTAATATTAATTTAATATTTAAAATGATAAATTTAATTTAAGCGGAGTTAAGGAATCTGCCACATATTTACATTTTGTTTAAAATTAATTTAGCACTAACTTGATCAATTTAATTTAAGTGGAGTTAAAGATTCTTTTTCTTTATTCTAAAATTATCATTCTTATCTTATCTTATTTAAAATTAAAATCTTTACTCTAATTTCATACTATCTTTCTGTTTTTATAATTTTGTTATTTATATAACTTTAAAATCTTTATTCTAAGTTCATTCTAATAACGTTCATACTTTTTTTTTTTCCTCTTAAATTTTGTTTATGGAATTAGAACTTTCTTATATACAAAATTCCAGAATTGTTCATTATATATATTTCTACAAACTATTCAAACTTGTTAAACTTTCTTTTATACATAACAGCAGAATTTTCCATTAAATTTATTTCTATAAGCTGTTCCAAATTTGATAGGGATTGCAAGATAACAAAATTTTATCGAAAATATTTCATATTGTTCACAAAAAAATCCTGTCTATCATCGTGAACTCAGCAAAATTACCACCGAAAATAATTAGTTAATTAAATAGGAAAAGCGTGGTCTATGATATTGAAAATGCTCATCAATTGTTTCGCTCCCTTTTAGGTGGATACGCTTAAGCTGGCCATCAGCTATATAACCTTTCTCAGCGAGATGGTCAAGAAGGATAAGAATGGCAATGAGGCTGGGCTGAGCTTGCAGCGCAACTATCAAAAGGAACCGCCCAAGAAAATCATACTCAAGGATCGCAGTAAGTTGTCAATCAGTCATCAATCAAAAATTCTGATGGGTCAGTTCAATTCATTTGTGTTAAATTGTGGACCAGTACTAGTTCTATATTAAATAACATCATTTTAGCTGCATAGTTTGCTATGTTCTAAGCGAGGGTTGTCCAGGGGTTGGGATCTTTCTCTCTCTCTCTCTCTGCTCCTGGCCAGGGCTGCTGTATTCTCTTTTTGCTAAGTGTAACTAATTAGAATTTTCACACTTCTCCGACCGCTTTGCAATTGCGGGCTTTGCGTGACTGCCAGTCAAGCAAATTGTTTTGCAGTCGCATCTATCACGATGTACAATGAACGGTTCATTGGCGTACATGGTACAGATGCAGACACGAAAGGTTTTCATTAGGGGTACATAACTGTAGCTGTAGCTGTAGCTGTGGCATGGATGGATTAAGGGTTTCCGTGTGCCAGCTCATAAATGTGCCTTTAGTTACGGTTTTTTGGTTAATCATTATTCTATTCAATATGTATGACACTCCGCTTCCTTTCGACTTCCCCAATGAATCCCGATCGAGTCGAAAGCATCTGCATAACTAATAGCTAAACCACTTCGTTGGCCATAAAGGGATAACCCCCCCTTGATAACTCCCTTGAGTAGGGTGATTTTTGAATGATCTGTGGTATTTTTTTCAAGTTTTAGTTTTTTTCTTTACATTTTTTTAAGTTCTGTATGTCAAAACATATATTTTTACTGGCTAATATTGGCTGGGAATAACAGCTTAAGTACCTAAGGGAATAGTTTGAAAATATTAATTTAATTGGCGACTTATATACGACAATTTTTGAATACAAACGCTACGTTAGCCTTAATAATAATAATAATACGATT
This sequence comes from Drosophila niveifrons, assembly GCA_035046325.1. NCBI lineage: Eukaryota > Metazoa > Arthropoda > Insecta > Diptera > Drosophilidae > Drosophila > Drosophila niveifrons. The sequence goes on along the minus strand of JAWNOC010000046.1, from coordinate 7,871,544 downwards.
CTAGAAAATGTTTAAAAGAGTTTAATGAAAGATATTTTAATAATTGGATAACATATTGGATAACTCAGTGGAAATCGAAGAATAAAATATAAATTTATAAAAATATGTACAGAATTATTTGGACAACAGTAAGAAAATTGAGAACAGCTTAACAAAACCATACATATCTTTTAAAATAGAAAAATCCACATACAAATCAGAAAAATTATAGTTTATATCGACGAACTCCAATTATAGTCACGAAAAATACAAATCTCTGATGAAACATTGACAACAAACCAAAAAAAATAACATGCGACAGGCGGAGATATAATTTGTTATGATAAAATCCAACATGACATACACCTTGCCCAACTTGCAACAGTGACTCCAATAAAGTACGCACACCCATAAACACACTCACACATACACTCTTATGCAAACACACACACACACAGTACAATCAGAAAAAGGTACAACAACAAAGTAGTAACAACAAAACAGAATCGACATAATCATATCGTGAGAAATTCGTTACACTCCAGCAGATGTCTGCTGTCGCCAGAGTTGGGTCCTGTTAAAGGGCAACTGAGGCCAAATAGCGGAGTTGGGGCATAACAGAGAGATAGAGAAAGGGAATGAGAATGGGAGAGAGAGAGAGAGGAAATGCGATGTGGTCGATGTTCTATATGGTGTATGGCAAAAGCGTTTTCATGCTTAACGGGCATTAAAAATGTTGAGCAAAAACAGCACAGAGAAAAACAAAAAGAGAGAAATAGATAAAAATCGCAAAAAGTGGGAGGTATAACCCACACAATGGCCATTTAAATGGGACTGCAAGTGGATTGGCCTGAGGAGGAGTTGGGAAGCACGCGCCTGGCATATGTTCACACCAACTTGCGAGATGACAGAGATGGGAGTGGGATGGAAGTGGGTGCAGTTGATGGAAGCTGTGTGGTGAATTGGAATTGAAGGGAAGAGGGAAGTGGAGTAGAGTGTCGCATATTTGAACAACACCCGCATGAAGCACTCGAAAACTGCGAGCACTACAAATTACCCAACTTTGGCAAGAGACTGGGATGTTATGCTGCGTGCAAGCTGATTGGATGCGGCCCAGGGGGAGGATTTCAGTAGTTTGGCCCGTTTTGTGTTTGCTCATCGCAAATGGAGGGCACCGCAGGCTGCAAGCACAGAGCAGCTGCAACAACAAGCTAGGAAGGAAGCAAAGGATGTGAACCCTTCTGCTTGTTGACACTGCTCCTGTTGTTGATGACTGTTGTAATGTGTCCGCTAATGGCATTTGCTTTCGCAAACTCCTTAATTGACTGGGCGTCGCTTGACTCTCATCACTCTGGTGATTGTATCTATATTTATTTGTATATTTACTTTTCTTGTGTATGTCTTTTAGCTGGCGGCATGGCGCATTCCTTGTCCTGGTATCGCAAGGGCGATCGCTATCCGGGCAGCAAGTTGTATGCACGCACTTGGACACCCGATGATCCCAACCAGCAGCAATCGATACAACCGCTCTACACCAACAACAACACCACCACCATCACCACCACGAAGAGCAATCACAGCTCCAATTCTAGTCAAAATCAAAATAGCAATCAATCCAGCGATGACTTCAATGTCAACGCTGGCGAATTGTCTGGCGGAGCAGCCAACACAGCAGCGAGTCTCTTTGGCAGCGGTGGTGCACTCTAAATTGGATCAAGTTCCACACGAAAAATCTCTCAAACTAGTCACACACACACACACACTTACTATTTAATACATATACCTAAAAAAAAAAGTATATATGCAACTATATATTCCAATTTTAAAAGATATATTTAAAAACATGTTCTGTGGTATTTAATTGCTCTAAGTTTGCTAATATCTAAATGTTATACTTAGTCGTTTAGTTTAAAAATCGAATAAATACAAGTATTTAAAAAAAGCAAAGGACATTTTTTGTCGGGTTCAAGCGCAATTTACGGGGCTAAATTATATAGTTATCTGTTCGACATTTATTGAACACCTGGTCGCGGCCCCTGTCGCTGATATCATTAAAAATAAATATCTACAAGCGACAGCCGACAATCATATTTTGTTTTTCGTATTGCACAAGTGCACATTCCGAGGGTGGGTGTTTCGTTTTTTCTTTTTTTTTTGGCCTGGGTGCAACTAGAAAATTATTTCCGGTCTTCCGACATGCACACGTCGAATAAGGACAAAAATGTTATGGTAAGTCCAGAGGATTCAACTGGCAACAAAAATGTGTGGAAAATAGAAAGAGAATTTAATATTTTTAAGCGTTATAGTTTTGCTCTACAAGCGTGGCATTTAAAAGATCATTAGAACTTTCATGCTTACCACGATATCCCTTGTCCTGTTTTTGTTGCATAGATGGACAGCTGTCGTTTTCATGCGTTGTCCTTGTGACGTGTGCGTTTGCTTGGTGGCGCAATTTAGATGTTTATCAGCAATTAGGCTTAGCCACAAAACAGGGTGGTGGTGTGATTGACTGTTTTGATAAATCAATTTGATCATATGTAAATTTATCAGTTTGTGTCGCACAGCTCAATCGATGATTTAATTAACAGCGCAGCTGTAAGGTCAAAGATGGTCACCCTCATATTTAAATCTGATTAAAAGCGCGCTGCGGCGTTGCCACTTTGGCGCACATGTTGAAAAAGTGCTGAAGCTTTTTTTGGTGCGTCTACCAACACTTGCGCGGCAGCATGCGAACTGATTTTGTTTGTCTCTCTAAAATTTAAATACAAAATGCGTTTTGCACAGATTATTGTTGGCCCCGCGGGCAGCGGAAAAGTAAGTATATAATCTAGCTGATCTCGGCAAAATCAACATTAATGCTCTGTCAATCATAGTCCACATATTGCAGTTATATGCAACAACATGCCATGGACAGCAAACGGAACATTCAAGTGGTCAATTTGGATCCCGCTGCTGAGCACTTCAACTACACTCCGCTGGCGGACATCAGAGAATTGATACATCTGGATGATGCTATGGAGGATGAGGAGCTGCACTATGGTCCGAACGGTGGCTTAATCTTCTGCCTGGAGTTTCTCATCGAGAATCAAGATTGGCTCAAGGCTCAGCTCTGTGGCGGCGAAGATGAGCTGATGTTGGGTGAACCGGATGATGATTACATATTGTTTGATATGCCTGGCCAAATAGAACTATTTACACATCTAAAGATGGGCAAACAGCTGGTGCAACTGCTGGAATCGTGGAACTTTCGCACGTGCGTTGTTTTCTGTCTGGATTCCCAGTTTATGGTGGATGGTGCCAAGTTTATATCGGGCACTATGGCCGCACTAAGTGTCATGGCCAACATGGAACAGCCGCATGTGAATGTGTTGACCAAAGTCGATCTTCTAAGTAATGAGGCACGCAAGCAGCTGGAACTCTACTTGGAGCCGGATACGCATAACCTGATGGGCGAATTGACCATTGGCACCGCTTTTGGAGAAAAATATCGCAAGCTAACTGAAGCCATTGGCTCGCTCATCGAGGACTTCAGGTGAGTGTCATTATTACAAATAGGGAAGAATTAGTGAGAAAAGAGAAAGGTATTATATAGAAATTAAATGGTTTTGATCGTTATTTTATTGGTAATGCTTTTATCAATTTTTATTCATTTTCAATATAAAATATAGTAGAACAAAATAATAGGTTTTTATAATTTTATATAACAAATTTATTCAAAAGTCACATATGCGAAAACTCCTCATTTAGAAAACAAAAAAACTTTACTTTGTTTGAATAATTTCAATAAATGATATTTTTTGTTTAAAGGTAAAGATCCTGGTCAAATTTATAATGAATAATTAACGTTGAAAGAGGCATAAAGTCATAATATTTTGTAAAAGGGACGTTTTGGGTGCAATTCATTCCGCCTTAAGTCGATTCTAAGTGCTTAAATTTGTCTGTTTCAAGCAATTCAATTCATTCTGATAACATTCATAAACTTTGGGTAATGGTATTCTGTTTATTGGGTGTATACAGAAACACTTTTGTGTATGTTACAATAATTAATAACGCTGTCTTAAATGCAGCAAAATAATCCACTTAATAGTAAATATTCGTCATGGGTTTTAGGCCTTGTTCTTGCGTGTTGGATGAAATGGGTGCTCCATGTGCGATAGATCTGGTGGATTATGCTCGAAGGCATTAATCTCTTGCATGCCGCTGTTGGCAATTGCCCACAGCTCTGGGTATTCCGCCTTAAAGGTGGCATACCATTTTTGCACCAACGGATACGGTGACAAATCAAAATCAATTGCCTCGAGACAAAGTGTCGATGAAACCAAAGCGAAATCAGCAATGGTAACATTATCTGATGCGGCATACTTTGTGCCCAAGCGTTGCAAATAGGTTTCGAACACTTCAAGCGCATTCTCCACCTTCTTCTGGGACATCGGGGTGCGTTCATAGTCAAAGAAAATGGGTGCCATGCTGTGTGCCGAAATGGGAGCATAGTAGAAGCCCATGTTGAAGCACAGACGCTGATTGACCAGCGCTCGCTCATTCGGATCCTCGGGATAGAGTGTGGAGAGTGGCGAATATTTGTCGCACAGATATTGCATAATAGCAATACTCTCCGACAGATGGAATCCGTCGTCATCCAGCACGGGAATCTCTTTTTGTGGATTCATCTAGATGGGTGATAAAGAAAAAGTGTAATTAATAAGAATCTCGTTAGAATGCAATTTTTTTTCCTTCTTACCTTGGCATAGTCCTCGGTGCGGTGCTCCAGAGCACAGTAGTCCACATTGATCAGCTGGTATTGTATATCCAGCGCCTTGAGCGTCATGCGCACGGCCAGCGAAGGCGGTCCATCGGATACGGCGTACAGCTTCATCGTGTAAATCGGTCTATGCAAAACACAAATTGTAAAAAATTAATTTATTTTTGTTGCGGGAATGATGTGGAACCGGTTTCGGTTTTGTTGCCAACGACGATCAACTTTGCGCTGTCATAGCCAAAAGTGAAAGCATATAAAGTGTGAGTCTATTTTTGGCAACTGCTTTTTGTTTTGCACTATTTATGCAGTTGTCGCAGTTGCTTATTTTTCTTGTACATTTCGATATTATATATTCTTTTTTTAGTATTTTACTATATTCAGCATTTACCGAATTCAATTGGAATGTGCGCGATATGAAGTGCGCAGTCGCAGCTCTAAAACTCAACTAACTCGAATTTTAATCAGGTTGTTAGGTTTCAAATGATTTGAATTTCAGGTTGGCTAACTCAAGCGAGGCGACTACTGAATGCTCTAAACATTAATAGAATTTCAATAGTACATAACATTTGTATATGCTTTAGGAGGGGTTGATTTTTAGCTAAGATCTTTTCGTGCGACTATAAAAGCAACTATATTTAGTACTATTCCTAAAACACTTTTGTACAATCTCTACTTACTCAATGCCATAGCCATCCATGTCAGCCACCTCTTCGACCACCTCGATTATCGCATCTGTGTTGTCCTCCTCGATGGTCATGTACTGACTATCCTCGGCCAATGTTGTCTCCTCGCCCTCCTCTTCCTCCTCCTCAATGACATCGTCGTCTACATATTCATGCTCCTGCTCCTCCCGCCTGGCTTCGACTGCCGCCTTTGAAGATATAGCGGCTTTAGTGGATTTAGTTGCTGTGGCAGTTGGCGACAAAGCGCTCTGCTGGCTGCTGTTGCGTGGCTTCTTGTGGACCACAATGCCATCGGTCAGATTGGAGACGTTGAGACGTTCTACAGCCAGATCGCCAAACTCCTGTTTAATTTGCTCCAGCGACTTGCCAATAAAATGCAGTGGCCGAAACTTGAGTTTCTTGTTGTTCTTCTTGTTGATCTCATTGAAGAGGCGTCGCTTGATGTCATCCTCGCTGAAAGGATGATTGTGACTGTTGTAGACACGCAGCACGCGTATTGTGCCATCTTTCTGTGTGGCTGTTGAGATGCGACTCTTGCAATTGATCTCAGGATCACGGCACTTGATGCACACCCAATAATTGCGTGAGATCAAACCACGATTCTTGGCGTGATAAATATAACCGTCGACGCAAAGCATTTCGCTGCCCTTGGCCGAGCGAAGTGTGCAGATCTTGGTCAGATCCATGTCAGCGATTGGCGCTAACATAGGGCTTGGTGTGGGTGCATTTTGGGTGTTTGTGCGTCGCTTGCGTGCATTGGTCAATTGTGGTTTGGGTGTTGAAGTATTGCCCTCTAGATTCTCGAGAGCATTGGGCAATATCTTAATCTGGGCACTGATGTTGTCAGCGCCATCGTTCATGTACTGCACAATCATGGAGGCTGCTTTATTCTGCTCCGGTTCCATTTTGATGCCATCGATGCCAATTACCTTCTTCATGACCACGGAGCGTCGCGATTCTCTAGTTGTAGCTGATTGAGCTTTTGGTGGCTCATAGTTGCTGTCTTGGTCGGCGCCAGTTGCTGATCCTTCAGTCTCGTCATAGTCCTCCTCGTCTTGACTCTCGAACTCAGCTGAATTGTTAGCCGACTCGTCCTGTTCCTGCTTGACGTCCTCCGAGGAGCTATTCTTGCCTTTGTTCTTCGATTGATTCATGCGTCTTTGGATCTCCTGCAGATCAGGCTTGTGTGTGTGCTCGCCATTGATGCGCAACACTTCGGGACCGGTCTCGACGGGATCGATGGTGACACGCACATGGCAGCTTTGCTGCTTATCGCGTCGCATAATGCACGTAAAGAACAAGTGTCCATTGACACGACTTTGCGAGTCAAAGTGAAAGAGATGTCGATCCAAGCAGAGCACCTTGCGTCCCTTGGCCGAGGGCAAGAACGTAAATTTGGTCAAGTCGGTTTCGGTTAACGGATCATAGTCGGCGGGGGCCACATAGTTATCAATGATATCAGCGGCATTTGGCCATTTCATTTCCTCATCTCCACCGACTTCTGACTGGTCTTGTTGCTGATCCGCTTGTGTCGAGCCAGATGCATCTTCATTGTATACCTCGTAGGTATCCTCGCAGTCCTCAATGATCATCGACTCAACATCATCGGTTTTGACTTGTGTCTCAAAAGATACCTCAGGATCAAAGTATTCCAGATTGGGGCATTCCTGCAGCACTTCGACTGTTTGGTCGTCATCGACTAAAAGTATCTGATGTCTGGTGAACATTTGCATTAGCTTATCGGCCGAATAGTGCGGATGTATGTGGGCATCTGATTCCATGGCATGCAAGCGATGTGCACCAGCTAATGTAGCCTCGGTGCAGATCTTGGCGGTGCATTCAATGTCCCGTTTGCGCACGCAGGTCCAGCGGTACATGTCGCCCTTGTAGGACTTGCCCGCCAAATAGTATAGATGGCCATCGATGCAGACCATAACCCGACCATCGCGTCTTCTCAGCATGTAAACGCGATCCTTGTCCTGCTAGAAATGGCAAGGAGAAGTAAGGATTAGAAATGTGATACATTTGCATAGAAACAAATAAAATATTTAATAAATTAGAACTAACTATGGATTAGATTAGAACCATTCCCAGAAGTTACAAATTCAAATCAGCAAGGTGACAGTTTAAAATAATATAAGATATTAAAAAAAAATTTATGTTTAGTAGTGAAATAGGAGAAAGATAAATGAAAGTTAAAGTTAACTTGAAAAGTAAATATCAATATTAATATCAAAGATAAACAATTTGAAAGTGTGGCACACCTCAAAGTCCAAGTTGAAAGAGTATTGTTGCGAATCGTTATCCCCGCTAGTGCTAATCCATTCAGGGGGATTGAGTCCAGCCGAAGCGCGCTCAAAGAGACGAGCTCGCTTTGGTTGCGTTGTGCTGTACGCATCGTTCATCTTCATGTTAGACAAACGCTTGCGTTGCGACACCTTTGTGATCTCGTGGTCACTGCAGCGGGCATGGACATGACCCTGCATCACTTCGACGACAATGTGCGTGGTCTTGTCCTGAGAGTTGGGCACAATGGTAGAGATGCGTGAGCGGCATGGTGTCACTTTATCCTTGCGACGATTGCAGAGCCAACGATACGTATTGTTCTTGCCAATGCGGTCGAAGTGGTACAGATAATCGTCGACGCAAAGCATGTCGACGCCCTTTGCGGAGCGTACAACATGCACTTTGGTCAAGTCCATATCATGTTCATCCATGTTTTTGGACCGTTTTTGAATTTATTGTGCGGTTGTAAATTCAGCGTTTTTTAGTTACTTTGCCGTTTTTGTTGTGTGCCCAAAAAATGTTGTATCGAAAATGAGTCAATTGCAATTTTTGTTGTTGTTGTGTTGCTTCGCTTGGGATTTTTTGGTGGTATTTTCCATACACCTTCCTGTTGCTGCACAATAGCTCGTTTGGCTTCTTATCACACAGACACACTTAAGTCCTGTTTTGCAAATGATTACATAAAAGAATATAGTTTAAAAGCAACGCAATTTTAAGGTTGACTTAATGCACACATTTTACGACGCGACGAAAAAATTTGTTGCTCGTTGACCAGGGTTGGCAAACGCATGACATGTTGGCGTTGCCACTTTCGACTGTGTACCTGCTGTGTACAACTGTACATTGTGCTCAATTATTTCAATGTTTATTTAGTTTAGTTATTCTTTGTTTTGCAGTTTGGTGAGATTTTTTCCACTTGACACAGAAGACGAGGAGAGTGTTGGTGATTTGTTGCTGCAGATTGATAGCATATTGCAGTATGGCGAAGATGCTGATGTGCAAGTGCGCGATTTTGATGAGTTGGAAGAAAACGATGAAGCTGATCCCGATATGTAATTTGCGGTAAAATATTAATGTAAATACATTTACAATAGCAATAAATGAAAAATAATTTAATAAATTTGTTTTTAATACATAATATACATTTTGCCAATGGCTTATTTGTTTGATTTGTTATTTTCTGCAGCCCTGGTTATTGGTTAATTGCCGGTGTGGCGTTTTACAATACTGTTTTGGGCTGCTTTTTGAATGTGCGTCCTCGGTTTCTTGCAATAGGATAAACAGTAAATAAAGCATAGTTTTAAGCAAATTCCGGTGCACCATGGAGGAATCCAATGAAAATACAATTGCTGCTGCCACTGCAACGCAGCAGGATATAACAACACGTCTCGCAGCGCTAAATCGCTGGCAAGAGGAGCAAAAGAAACTGCTCGAGGAGCGGCAAAATAATCAGCGAATCATGTTGGGCTTAGAGCAACGGAATATGTATGAAATGCTTGGATTGTTGCACAATAAACTTGATGAACATAACGATATATTGGATAGTTCCATATCCGACAATGAACCCGATCAGGTCATGGAGGCCAGTCACATATCCAGCATACAAATGCCGCGGCTTGCGGATTATCAACAAGATCAGGAACAAGACGAGGATGATGTATCCCTTCAGCAAGTAGGCTTGGATTTCAATGCTCAGCAGGGTAGCACTTCACAGCCAGCCAAGCCCAAGAGACCATTTCTGCGACGTGGCGAAGGACTCAAGCAGCGTTTCCGCGTTGATCCCGAGCAACTGCGTCTCAACAATTTGCCACGTTACAAGTACGCAAATGCACATCCACAGTACAGAATGCCAGCACCTGGAAAAACACAGAAGCGCAGCATTCTAAAGACTCAAAAAGCGGCTCCCAAAGCAGAAACACTTATGCCGCCTCCTCAGCTGTCCTTGAAAGAACATCGCTTTCAGCAACAGCTGCTGCAGAGTGGCAAAAATATTTGCAGCTCCACGCCGGATTTGAAGACCTCTGCAAGCTCCAATAGCAATACAAACTCCACAATTTCACCCAAAGTGCGATTTGTCGCGGATGAAGGCAAAGGACAAACGGCCGATGATGAGGAGGAATCCTCCAGAGAGTTAACTCCTGGCGCGCTACAGAATTTGTGCTGGGCTAAAGTGTTGGACTCACAGCAGATAAAGCCGCCAGTGTTGCAGCGACGTTCGGCGCAAATCTGCGTTGAGAACGAGGACAACATTAGCATCTTTGAGTTGCTAGAGCAGAAGGCACGCGAGGGCAGCATTGACATGAACTCTAGTTGTATACGCACGTTTATGGCACGCAAGGAACAACGTCGAAAATCACAGGAGGCTGATGACAGCGATCAGATTATAGTCACCCAGCAAATGCGTCAAATGCGATTACAACCCGAGCCTGCCTCTCAAGCAATGGACGATGATGAGGAGCAAAGCACGTTGACGCCTTTAAAGCTGGGTAGCGGTAAGACGCAGGTGCGTGTACGCTTCTCGGATTCCACGGATACTCATGAGTACTCGGATGAGACAACTCTGCAGGACCCGAGCAATATGCAGCTATTTGAGGAGTTCAAAGCCGCCTTATTCCAAGCTTTAGAGCAGAAAAAGACGCCAGAGGCAGCGACAACGAAATCTGCGCCCGCTGAGGAACCGTTGTCGCTGGAGCTGCAGGAAAAGGCGAATTTGGTGCGCACGAGGCTGCAGGAACTGGAAGCAGAGATTGCCACATTCAAGGAGCAGAATGCAGAATTGTTGCGCTTGAAGCAGCAGCATGAAGTGGATCGGGCCCAATGTGCTCAAGAGCATATGGAGGCCATGGAGCGTGTACATGATGAGAAGATACAAGCTGAAATCTATTTGCATGATGAGCGTATGAAGATCGAGGAGGAGCGTCGCAAGTTTGAGCAGCAAATGCGTATGCAGAAGAGCAATGTCAACAGCAAGGAGAAAAAAGAGATAGCTGCACTTAAGCAAGAAGTGGAATCGTTGCAGCTGCAGCTTAAACAAAAGGAACAGAATCATGTTTCGGCTCAGGCACGCTTGCGAGCTCAGCTGCGCGCCAATGAGAAGGAGCAGCGTGGCTATCGCGATGAGATCGAGTTGCTAAATCGTGAAAATAAGCGACTGGAGCAGGAGCTGGTCAAGATCACTCGCGAGAGCAACAGCAAAATGCTGCAGGAGATCAATCGCAACATAGCGCGATTAGCGCCGAAGTTGGTAAGTAACATATTTACAAATTTATTGCTTAAAATGTAAATTAATATGGACATTGTTTACAGGAAACAACTTTGCCGGCCGCCAAGCATGTGGATGAGAATGGCAGGCGTCCCAGCAAATCGTTGGGTGATGTTATCAGCCAGGAGAAGTCTTCCAAGCCTCGTGTGCTGCCCAATCGACGTCACAGCTCGAGTCGAAGTCGCAAGAAACCGGAGCCATTGCATGAAGATTACGCTTCCAGCAGCAGTGTTGAATTGGATGACGTTTCATTGCCCACAGTCAAGGCAACTGCTGCCAAGGAAACAGTCAACGTGGAGACGCCAATTGTTGATAACAGCAGCAACAACAACGAGTTTAAACGTGAGATTGTCAATGCAGATGGCAGCAAGGACATTTGGTATCCGAATGGCAACCTGAAGAAGATAAGCGCCGACGGAATGAGCGTGCGCATGCTCTACTTCAACAAGGACATCAAGGAAACGGACATACGTGCGGGCACTGTCAAGTATTATTACGCCGAGACAAACACTTGGCACACCAGCTATCTGGATGGCCTGGAAATACTTGAATTTCCCAATGGACAGACAGAGCATCGACGCAAAGATGGCACCGTTGAAATACATTTCCCCAATAATACCATCAAAATTGTAGATCCCAGTGATGCAGAGAAATTGGAAGAGTGGCGTTATGCGGATGGTTCGCACCTCGTCCAGCTGCGCAATGGTGACAAGATTCTAAATCTGCCCAATGGACAGAAGGAGATACACACTAAGCTAAATAAACGACGCGAATATCCCGATGGCACTGTGAAGCTGGTCTATCCCGATGGCAGCCAGGAGACACGTTACTCCAATGGCCGGGTGCGTCTCAAAGACAAGGATGGCAAGCTGATAATGGACACCGATTATGCCAAGTATTAAGCGACAATGTAGTTCTTTTTATAAAATGCAATTTTGTTAAAACCCCCATTAAAATTAAGAATAGTTCGTGATGCATAGTTAATACCGTTTTTTATTGACTGTCGGTGTCCATTGTAACATCATATGATTCAGTGTTATCGACGGATTCGCTTAGACTCTCCAGCATCTCTGGATTATCGACGCCTTCAACCACCATCAGTTGCTGTTGAAAGAACGATGCGTCCTGATTGAATAGTTTCGAAGCAAACTTCACGATCTCTTGATACGTAATCTCACATTTGGCTCGCGGTCCCCAGCTAAAGAAATTCTTGGGATCATCATAGGGACTGAGCTGCGAACGTTCGCGTCTCAAATACTGCTGATTTACAAAGGTATCATTGATCACATCGAAGATATCGTCACCAAAATAACCGTGCTCCTCATGCACGTCAATCTCCATCATCGTAAGCATCGCGTAGAGCTTTTCGTCCTCGATTTTACTGCCGCGCAGAAAAATGTAGGTGAGAACAATGTAGAGTAAGGCTTGATGTTTTCGCTGGGACGGTGTTAGTTCTGCTATGGATGCCACAGGGGCTTCGGCGATGCAAATGAATCTTTTAGGTGCGCCGTCCAACTGTATCAGTTTAATACCATAGGTTTCCTCAAGCAGCTGATTGACCAATGGTAATCGCTTGATTACCTCATTCCTGTTGTCAACGGATGCGGTCAGATCGGTGAATTTAATTGGCACTTTATTTGCCGAATGACACAAAATGAAATTTATCAGTGTTCGTACTTGATTGTCGATTTGCATTGGCGTGGATTCCAGTGCCTGAGATTGGGTGTGCTGTGATTGTGATAATGATTGCGTATTCCTTGCATTTCCTCGACGCGAGGCATTCCGTGATGTGCTGGCCATTTCAAATAAAATTTGCCGACATTTGTTAAGAAATTCACATCAACTGAGCGGGAAGTTCTCTGTTTACTGTTTACAAACACTGCAGAGTTGTAAAATACGCGAAATGTTTGTAAGTGTTGTAAATCGAGCCGAGTTGCCTATCGTTGATATTTTGTTTTGTTATTTGTTATCGATAGCTGCAAAACTATTGTCGATCATCGATGTTTAAATTTAATAGTCGTTAATTTTAAACCATGCACAAGTAACCACAAATTAAAATAAGAAAAATCTCAATATGAAAATGTCTATATTTGGCATACAAAAGTGCGCATTCGTTGACCATGACAGCATTAGAAAATGTGCCTTTGCACACTTTTGCACACAGTTATCTCGTTAAAAGGACTCTCAAGTGTGTCAAAGTGCTTGAAGCAAGTGCTAGGCTAAGCACATGATGACTTTTATTGATTTACTGTCGCTGCTTTTTTGCTCATTCAATTTCACTTTCAGTTAACTGTGATGCGCACACACAGTCAGTATTGGAAGTGTTCTGTCTAATGTAATAGTAAATCCAAACTGATAGCCTTTAATCATTGCGAGATTGTGTAAAGTGTTTTTTAATTAAAAATGGCAAATATATATGAGCTGATCAGCAGGAAGCAAACAACTTTCAAAACTAAATTCGAGTGACATGCACGGTCAACATTCACCTGGTCCAGCAGCTAAGCGACGCAATGAAATTGAAATGCATTTTATGCAGACACGCGTCCCCAGACAACGATGTCTCAGACCCGTCTGCCGGCTTTGGTTAAACATAAATACATGTGTACAGACATAGTTTATTGCCTTGAAATGTGTGTTTTGGTGAAAACTAGTTGAATACCTGACGCAGCCACAACTTAAGCAGCAACCTGCAACTTCTCCCTCCTGTGACTACCAACCAAATGGGTTTTAACAGGCGGAAGGCTGTTTGGCCAGGCGGCAATCTTTAATTGATTTGCCATTGTAAAGACAAAAGCAAAGTCTTGGTTATTTTTTTGTTCAATAATTTATGCATGCCTTTTGTTAAGAAATGTCAGAAGCAGAAACTGAATTTATGCTCGAATAAGAACCATAATGAGAGTGCCGAATTTGCATATGAAAAAGATGTTGTTGTTGAGGAATTCACATAGTATTAAGAAAGGTCATAATTATTGTGATCATGGTAAAGTGAAATGTCGCCGGAGCTTAATAGAAACTTTGTTAGCCGCATGCATGAGTAAACAAATAACAAGACTCATTGTCAACGCTTTGCCTTTGGCTTTCTACACATAGATAAACATTTTTGCTTTCAAAATGCGCGGTGTAATGTCAACTTTGCCAGCTTCAAGTGCCATTTTTTTTCTTCTATTTTTTGTACTCGTGTTCGTTCAACTAATTGTTGTAGTTTATGAGGAAAATTTTGAAAAGAAAGTCAAGGTCTTTGGCAAAAGACTGCGGCAACGAACTTGTCTTATGGACATTAAAAATTAACAAATGGCCAAACGCTAAGTCATTTAGAATTTTCATGATAAATCGCAAATCATGAAGCGATGCCAAAAGCAAACTTCCAACGGGTTTCTTTTTTTTTTTTTATTTGTGGTTCATATGGCGATATAAAAACTATTTATTAATAGCAAAAAGAAAAAAAGATTCAAGTAATGAAAATGCGAAAGTCGTGGCTGAAATGCTCTAACAGCCATTAGTCTTCAACAGGTTATACATTGCGATAAATATTTTGATAATTCAGATAGTCTAACTATAGCTTGTAACACGTGATGGAATTTTAAAAATAAATGTAGTATAAAATTGAATTTAAAATGATTTAATTTTCTACTTGTTACAAGCAGTTTACAATAGTGAAGCATACTCGCAGACATTAGAACAATATTTGAACAGATTAGTCGGCTGTTCTTGGCTTGATCTGGTTGCGTGCTGTTGCTTGAAAGTGGTCTACCTTCAGCTGGGCATTCTTGTCGAACGGGTGTCGTGGAGCACGAGTGCCTCCGGCGGTTGTTGGAGCCACCGAGCAACAACTTTGGCCAGCCGGCATTTTGTGAGAGATCGAGCAAGAGAGAGACCAGTTATGGAATTTGCTAAATATCAATGGGAATCAACAATTAACAGCGTTTTTCTCGATTATAAATATTCTCATATATGTATATAGACATTTACATTATTCATGTGATTTGAGCAACGAAACGCATTTGCATTGCTAAAGAGCCGTTACTTCGTTCTGTTTGGAATCTCAACTTGCCCCAAATACCCGTTGATGCCCCCCCCCCGCTAACTGATCAGCTTTGGCTTGTCTGATAATCAAATTAAGAGCTTGTCGAGCTCGTTTTGCAATGCGATGTGGCAACAGCATTACAACAATGGTAATAATTAACGGCAGACAAATAACGAATGTATCTATCTATGTACGTATCTATCTAATAGAAACATAAATGACTGGGGAGCCCCCAAGCTCACTCGTGCATGCTAAATCGCTCATACGCACCATAGTGCGGTACAAAAAACCTAAGTCGACGCAGTCCACATAGACAAACTGCATTATTATCTCTATTAATGGGTTCGCATTTGAGTAAACAATTTAGCGCTAAGCGGATCTAAAGTATTTCAAGTATTTTTTTAAAGTTTTTTATTTTTTCAACTTCACATTGGCAAATCAAAGAGCGTTACAAAGGTCACAGTTAATGCTTATAAATTGACCAGCATGAATATCTTGCTTTTTTTGTGTTGATTTATTTTCGTACGTACAACATCTCTCTTTGACCACAATATTTGCAATCATATTTCATGAAGGTCGTTCACAAAAATATATTTTATTTTTATCTATTTCCTTGGCTGCTTTTTGTGTGTTTTCTGGGACTGCTTTTGTTGCCATGTCTTTGCTTTTCGCCTTCGCCTTCGAATTTGTTATTTTTTTGCACTTGAGATTCACGATCACCATCACGATCGTTATTCTAAATGCCTTGTTATGTTTTTAATGCCAGCGAACACTCATCTATAAGTGGGCCACACGAAACAGAATATTTTTTAATGTTATTAATTATTTAATAAAAAGCTTTGCCGTTAGCCAGCTTGTACACAATTAAACGTTTAATTATTCACTTGTCTTTGCCCATATAAATCAACGCGTTTAACCAAAAAATGCTTATATCATGAGTCAGCGGCGCTAATCAAAAAATACCCTACATAATTCTCAACGCTTAATGTGGTAAATGTTAAACAGTTGTTCATAAAATTCAATTGACGCTTTTTTATTTTTCTGGAATTACTCGAACATTTAGTCGTGACGTTTTTTTTGAGCCAACTTTCGCAGGCCGGCAAGGTCGATCGACCACTTTTTTTTTTTTTTTTACCCAGCCTCAACTCTGATATTCGTAGTGTTTGTGACAAATCTGAATCACACTGTTTTATTTTCGTATTTAGTATGCAGTCGACGTTGTTGTCCCCAAACAGCCTTGAGCTACCACCATTTGCATTTGATGGGGATGGCGAGTAATAATAAACAACAAAAGGAAAAAAAAAAACAAAAATATTTACCATAAAATGATTACATAAATCTTGGCCCGCTTCCTGTGTGTGAAAAACTTTCACAACACCTTTGCCAAAAGCCAAAGCTGCAGTTTGCAAATAACTTTGTCAATAATTATTATAATTTCGTATCACATACGCATAAATTTGACAAACAAACTACCCACGAGAAAGATCATCTAATGGTCATGGTCATGGCCTAAAGGCTAACTGGCTTTCGGTGACTGTTTGACTGGCCAATATGTCAACGACTTGTGTCTCAAAATGTCAAGACAGCTCTAAATGTATTTAAATGACTCAATAAAGTGTCGCCAAGAGGAAAAAGTGGGCCACTAAATAAAGCTTTACATTGCACTGAGGAAAACTCAAATGAAACACTTCCTATTGTTTGATAAGCTCAACTCTAGGTTCGTTAATTTCCAGCCTCCACATAGGTTTTTCAATTAAAGTTATATCATTTTGTTATTGTTGATTGGATGTATTTGAACCCTGTTTAAGTAATATGATCTTCGTGCGAGTTGTCATCGGCTAATCACCAGAAACGTGATACTAACGAAGTGACTAAAGTCGGGCGAAAGTTTTTTGTTTTTAACAATTTTCTATGATTAATAAAATTGCATGAATTTAATGCAGAAATCTACATAGAAATGAGCGACAGAGACGAAATTTCATTTCCACGTTACATAAAAGCGCAAATGAATTTTGATGATGTTGGATTTAGGGGCTCAAGTCAACGTATATATTTATTTTAAGATGTCTTCATTTTCTGGTTGCACATGAAGGTTTTGGCATATATTTTCATTTTCTTTTACCAAAAACTGAAGCGTGAAATCAAAAAGAAATCTCGGGTTTTGTTGTTTTCCGTGGCCCAAAAGCAAAGTTGATTACAACAATTACAAAAACAAACAGTTGTGTGTGAGCTAATTCGCTTTAGTTTTCCTTATTTGCTCATTAAAACCATTTAGTTAATTAATTTTGAAATCGAGCTAAATGATTTTCAGATCACATAACAGCAGCTGAGACTTTATTTTTTGTTTTTGGTTAATTTTAATAGTTTTAGTTCAAATGAAGTTTATAACCTTAATCGAATATAAATTTAGTTGATTTATATAGAAAATTAGTTGAAATTAATTGGTAAAATATATATTAGAGGAGTTAATTTGAGCAAAGCCAAACGTGGTTCAAGCAGCGTTTTGTGTAGCAGCTGCCGTTTATGTTGGTTTGGTTGGTGTTGTCAAAGCGGTTAAGCGACATGCCACCAAAAATGATTGACAATCACTTTATAAACAATTTCGTTTTTAGCCCGTGACTTGGAGACTGCAACACAGCGACAGACACCCAACTTATACAATGTTGTTGCTGTTGCTGGTTGCTGGTTTGCTGCTTCCCCATTCAGTCAACGGCAGCAACCAGTTGCATATGAAAGTAAAAGTAAAGCAACGCAGTCGAAAACAAATGCAAGTCTCAGACATATATATGTGTATATGTAGTATGTATACACATACAATACAAACACACACACTTATACACACACAGCGTGCTGTTAAATGCAGCCGTATCGCATGCATAAGTATTTGCTCCTATATAAAACAAACAAAAGCCGAAGCTGAAGCTGAGGCAGACAGCCACACCGGTTGCAGACAACTTGTATATATAATACACACACACACACACACACACACATACGCACACTCAGCTGCATATACATATGTGAGCATTTAGTCACAAATAAAATGCGTTCAAAAAGGCCGCACGACACGGACGCTGATAAAAATTGTTAACCCAAAGAGTAAAAACCCAAAAATAAAAGACGCTTATGATCCATACTCGTAAATGTTCATAAGCCAAAAGTCAATATGACATCATGGCATGGCAACGTTCTGCATAAAGCTTCGACGGCATTTCTTCAGAATGCTCGATTCGAATTTATTCAAATGATTCAAAAGGGTTGCGAGCTCTTTTTGGCCTTGCAAATGATTTGAGGTGTGAATCTTTAGCTTGCTGATGTGTGTATTCAAAAGACAAGTTCATATTTATTGTTGTTTCTATTGTTTTTTTCTGACAACTCCAAAAGAGTTTGTTGTCTAAGTCATTTGTTTTTCGAAAGGCAAAGACAAAGCATAAATCAAATTTGTTTGCAGCGAACAAGAAAAATATATTTAAATACTGCATGTTTAAGCATTAAACAACAACTTTGCTCTTGCTTTTATTTATTTGTTGATAGTGTTTTAACTGGTGTGTGTGTGTGTGTGTGAGTAATTGATTACGAAAGCATAGCAATATCATTTGTTAAATATAGAAAACTTTGAAATTATTCCCCAAATCATTTCACATTCAAAACATGTCTGTTTCTAAAGCATGACTCATAGCTGAGTCGGTTTTTTCTTGTTTTTGAAAAGGGACCTTCGAGTGTTTCTTTTTCGTGAACACATATTTTATCTCTGCAAGCAGCTTGTTGCTCCATTCACAACAAAAAATGAGTGCAACGTTGTTATTGTTACTGTTCTACACAGCAGCTTGAAACACACAGATAAGCAAGACTAAAAAAACAAAAACACAGAAAGAGCAAAAACAAATGCGAGAAACCACACAGAGCAATGGAACAATGGAAATGGAAATGGTTGCCACCAAAGCCATTGTGGCGCACACTTGGCCGAAAAAAAAAGAAGTTTGTGCAATACGCCAAAAGCGCATTTCTGCATTTTTTGCATTTAAAATTTGCAACCACAACGAGCAACAAATAAGCAACAAATAAGAAAATCGGCAACAACAAATAACTCGAACAAATAACAGACAGAGCTGCACATTTGAGTGATATTTGTGGGCAAGTTTCGCGTTGCTTGAGGTCTTATGAATTTTGACGTCTTTTGTATTCATTGAGTCACAATTTCTTTGACGTATCAGCCAGATTAGCCAAGATATTATAAGCCAGTGCCATTGATGTGAGTTGACGGTTTCTGGGCGCGTCTTCATCTTCTTGCCTTGATGGCATTTCAAAAATTGCATCCACAAGAATTTCGATATTTTATGTTTTTTTTTTTTTTTTGGGTGCAGTCGTCATAAATGGAGAACAACATATTATGTATATTTTTCCCCAAAGTCATTCGTAGAGGTTCAATTGTAAATCCCACTAAAGAAATTGATAGCTGTGGGCGTAATGACTGTCAGCTGGTCTTTTCATTGAGACCTGATGTGTGTGATTGTGATAGGGATTGGAATTGAGATTGAGTCTTTCATTGGCCAGTTCAAAGAAGTTCGTTGAGTTGACTTGTCAAAAAGTCGTTGCCTTGCCAAATTTCCATAGGCAACAGCCTTCCTTTTTGTGATGAATTTCAAAAACCCAACGACTTCTTTCAGCCGCAGCAGCAACACACCCACACAAACACACACACACTCATACATAGACGTCTACTCACCTGAGGCATGCGAGAGCACGACTCCAACGATTATGTCAAACCCAACGCGCTCTCTCACCTGTTGCGGCACTCGGAATTGCTCAGCTGTTGCGGAGCTGTAGACGAAACTCAACACAGTCGAAACTGAAATCGAAACACAGAGCTCTCAACTGACTGCAAACCAGTTACCATCGCTGTCGCTGGGGTCTCGTCTCGTGATTAAAGTCTTGGCCGAGTCAACGACGTGGCCGGTGAGCTGTGGTGAGTTTGCAATTACGACGAAAGATCGTCGTCAACTTTTGCTCAGAGTCTAGTTGCGGTCGTTGCGTTGCCTGCTCAGTTGGTGGATGTGCTTCAGCCGGAGCGGTTGTTAGACCTAAAACCTCAAAACGCAATCGCAGTCGTTCATAGCAAAACACTTCTCTAGAAACGTGGCCCGTGCGCTTGGCCAACTTTAGTGGAAACCTCTGCGCATCGGTTAAGTGCAAAACGTAATACCTTCAACCAACTGTGAATCTGTGAGTGTGTGTGTGTGTGTGTGTTTTTAGTGTATTGGATTTATGCAAAGTTCGAGATTGATTTTCTTCTGAGAGATAAGCATCGCTCTCAAAGTGAAACAAGGCATCGAAATAACGAAAAAATTAAAAAAGGAAAAATTCCATTAAAAATACCAAAACTAAAAGAAAAAAAAAACAAACAAGTTTTTTGCCTTCTCCCTTTCGTACTCTCTCTCGTTCGCTCTCTTCGTGAATGTTTTCTTTTGTGCGTTTTGTTTGCTTTTTTTTTGCCGCTGCCAATTTCTACATAAAAGGAGTGAGAGTGAAATGTCAAACATTTAACTGAAAAATAGCAACTTTTACAATGACATCATTTTCATGCAAGAAAATAAACTAGTTAATAAACCATAAGCCATAGCATATTATAATACTAAATTTGATTAGAAACAGTGTCGATTGAAGTGTGCGAACTGTGACAATTTTGTCGGCATTGTTGTGACAGATGAACCGGCTAACTAATTATCGAGATAATATGCAAGCCGAAACTTGGCCAACAACCAACAACAACAACAACAACAAGAGCAGCTTCAACTGCTGCAAACAGCTTCAATAGCATTTGTGGTTTTCTAGTTAGTCGCAGTCGGCCAAAGTTGCCGCAAATAATGCCACAGAGCCGCTTCAAGTTGTTGTTGTTGCTGCTGTAGTTGTTAGTTTTTCCGAGTGCAACCTCGGAACCGGTTCAAATATATATTTATGCCGCTGTAATTTGGATCTAAGGTGTTTCTTGTTGTTGTTCGTAGTATTGCATTATTTGCGAATTGCATGCGCTTTGAGTTTCTTGCATATTTCTTTCCCACTTAACTCTGGTTTTCTGTTGTTGTTGTTGCTGTTTTAGGGCCAAGCAAAGAATGCCACGAAATAGTTCGCTGAAGAGGAAGAGAATTGGGCAATGCAAACATTTTATTTGGGTTCACTTAAAGTACACCAGCTAATGTGTGCAAATGAAGGCCGTCTCGCGTTTTAATTTCAGTTAGAATTTGGCAAACAAACAAAAGACTTAAGAAGCGAACTTGTCGCCAAACTCCTAAAAAAATGTTTTTTAGCAACATTTAAATTTTTAGTGTTTGCATGTTAAATAGTATAATAAAATGTGAGCCTTGACACAGATAAGTGGTTTCTAGTTTTGTTTTTTCGGTTTTATTTGACAGGCAAACAAAAGACTGAGGAAACGAACTTGTTCGCTGAGAGAAAATCTCCGCATAAATTTTCCATTATTGAAACACACATTTTCGAGCGTATTTGAACAACAATTCAACACACGATTGCTTAAGCCAAAAAACTTTCAACGGAAATGACAGCATTTAGGGATTACCAAATAGTAAATGACAAATAACCGCTACGAAAGCAAACAAAATCACACACACTCCAAATGCGAGCAAATGTCAAACAAAACAGCAAAAACAGAAAAAAAAAGAAAATAAAACAATCACAAATCGTGCAAAAAAATCAAATCAACGACATTTAACAAAAGCGCGTTTAAATTGAAATATTAAGAAAACGAAACGAAAGGAAACACGTAATTTATGAACACCAAAGTGTTTGAGTTAGATAATAATGTGTGGTTACCAAATCTTGAATAAATCTTTAATTTTTTTGTTATAGTTGTTCGATAATTTTCAACTTAACAGCAAGTGCAATAGTTGTGAGAGAGAAACTTACAAAAAAATATAGAAAATAAAGAAACAACATTGAAAAAAACTTCAAAATGCAAGCGTGTAGAAAAAAAAGAGCTCCGAGCGATTCGGCGTCGATCTTGCGGAGGAGACTCTTTGTGGCAAGTCTCTGCGGATTATTGCTGCTTGGCATTCAAATTGAGCGCGCGGCGTCTGCGCCTGCAGGCGAGGATGATGCTGCATCCATTCCCAGCACCACGATGCCAGCATTGGATACAACAACCGAGACCGTTGTTGCCGCTGCTGCTGATTCTTCCACAACAACAACGACAACAACAACATCAGCACCGACAACAACAACAGAGGCAGCAGCAACAACAATTGGCGTAGAACAAAGCAGCGAATCGACTTCGACTTCGACTGCGGCTGCCAACATGTTGGATAGTTCAACGACTTTGGAGCCCAGCAGATTGAACACAAGCGAAGCTGGTGAGTTAAAAAAAAGCAAAAAAATACCAGAGCCGAAGCACGAAAATTATAGATACGTTAGACGTCGCCTAGGCGCACGTCTCGAAAGCTTTCCAGACACTTTAATCTCTCTCTCTCTTTCTCTTTTGCGTGCTCTCTTCGACCATAATCAAATATCGTTCTTTGAGTTACCAATTAACGCCGCATCAGCTACAGCCCCAGTTTCAGATTCAGATTCATTCAACTCTTCGGTCGTATGCTGCTATCGCCACCGCCCTTTTACGGTTCGATCCGTAAAACATTTTTCCCTATAATTATTACTCTTTTCGCTTAAATGGAGCGTACGTAAAAGAAATTTTTTTTGTTAGATTTTCGTTTGCATCATTTTCTTTAGATTAATCATACACAGAGAACTTTTCAGTGTGTTTGGCATTTCTTATTAGTTTCCTGTTGAATTATTTCGTTAATTATGCGGCGCTTCAAAGTGAGATGATGAAAGTCTCTCTCTCTGCGTCAAGTGAAGCATGCAAGAAAACTGTACCTTACGCATTATGAACCCCATTCATAATATATATTTTTTGTGTGTTAATATTATTCAATTTATTGCGGTTTGAAGAAGTCAACCAGTTACCAGTTTTTTTCTCTCTTTTTTTTTGCAACTTGAAAGTTGCCTTTCGATTTTATTTAAATATTCTTATTGAAGTCAAGTGGAGCAACTCGTACTTCTTCTTTGGTGGCTTTTTGTTTTGTTTAGATTTGATCTTATTTCATGGCTTGTAGTGAAAGGCCTTTATTCCAGTCACTGATCGAAAATCTAAGTCAATCAACTATTTTTAATTGGGTTAACAGTTTAATTGTCTTGCCTTATTCTCTGCGGACTTTGTAGTAACTTGTTTCTGTTTTTTCTTTTCTTATTATAATTAGCTCGTTGTAATTTTCGGTTTAATGTCAGTTGCACATCAAACGTGTCACGTTGTTTATTGTTTGAAACATCATTATAGTTTGTGTGCTCTTTTGCCTTAAAACACTCGCTTGATGATGCGATTAAACGGGGCCACACCGATTGTTAGCTGCACTAAAAACACAAAAGACTGAGAAAACGAACTGGGTTTGGTCGTCAAGCAGACAGATTATCAACCCTACAGAATATTGTAGAAAATATTTGGAATTTTTGCGGTTGAAATAAGCGGATGACTCATTTTTTTTTCTCTCACCTACGTGATTTGATGTCGACAACGTCGTTACACCTTTTAAATTTGCGTCAGAAATGTTTGCTAAAGTAATTTGTTTGATTTGGGTGCCACTTCTCTTGCTTGGGCCAATTGCCAATTAAATAGTCATGTAGTAAATTAACTTGAACTTTGATGGCAACAAATACAAAAATATCCATAAATCATCTAGATGCCAAAACACCCACGCAAAACAACAAACACTCACGCAATTTTGACGCAACTCCTAAATGCCGTTTTGAAATCTCAGCCCCCATGCAAGAGCGTTAATTAATGAGACAATGTTTCAAAAAAAAAAAAGACTCAAGGAGCTGTCTGTCCTAGGTCAATTGATTAACTAAATATTAAGTGGGCATAATGCTGCCTTGAATGCAATCCAAATGAGCCATAAATATTATAATTATTCACAGTTGCAAAACTAGTTTGCTTGTCTATTGAATCAGTCGGTTATCGATTGTCTAATTCATTAAACTGTCACTAAACGAACTTTAGTGTAGAAATGCATAATAAAAACAAAAATGTATATATAGGTGGAATTCATAGCAACTTGTTGTATTTTTATTAGCCTTTAAAGTTGACCCAAGAGCGCGCTACAGAAACCAGATCGTTGCAATTAACTAGAGTTAAAATGAGTTTAATTGCTTGCCAGTCGATAGATATATTGCTGTAATTAGTCTCTAGTTTTAATATTTTTGCAACTGCAGTTCTTTCAAGAAATAAAAGGCAATTATAAAATAGTAAATTTCAACTTTTAGCTTTTTTATCTCATGAGCAAATTATGTTTTCTAACTGAGCTAAATACATGAATTGTGAGCTGCAAATTAGGTTTCGTAGCCAAAGCCAAGTGCACACAAATTGCAGCATGCTAATGAGCTGGAAAATTGCCAGAGAGTTCAGTTGTTGAGTGCATAAATCATTTATGCTAATTTTGTGTGTTGAGTCAATTTTTTGGCCAAAACAACTGCAAATGGAGCGCTAATTGATGGCCTTGTCGTGGTTAAGTAATATGAAGGCACTGACAAATCCAATTAAGTGGCTCAAATGCAATTCAGGGCCTGCACTCGACTCCATGGTTTGCCAAACTATATTATATATAAATGTATTATTATTTATATATATATTTTTACCCAATGGCGTTTGCTTGCACAATAATACACATCACGAAATATTAAATTTAATAACAGAAACAAAAACCGAACGATAAAGGCAAGTAACGACCTCAATTACCGGCCAGAGCTCATCATCATCTTTTTGTTGTTTTTTGTTTTTGGTGGCTTGCTTTTGGTCACTTTCTTTCAAGGAAAGCCTGTAAATTTTATAAATTAAAATCGCGGGTAGACAAAAGATTGCATTCAATGATTTGTTGTTATTATGTTGATTGTTGCTGCTGCTGCTGTTGTTGTTGTTGTTATTTCCAATCAACGCACTTGGAAATTTGCATATTTGCTGCACGATGTCGTGAAGATTGAACGGAAATTGTATTTTAACTTCTGTGAAATCAAAAATTACCAAAAAACAAAAAAACAGAAACCAAACTATACCGACAGCAAATAAAATTCAATATTTTTTTCTCACACAAAAGTAACTTATAAATGTCCTCAAGTTTGTTGTTCAAGTCTTTCTTTTCGCGGTTGTTTATATTTATTTGCTGCTTCATCTTTGCGTTTTTTTTTTCTTGATTGTTGCTTTTAGAAATTCTACAGAAAAAGGCAGGCAAACAAGTTTGTGCCCTAAGTCATTTGTTTTTTTTTCCTATGTTTTCTTCTATATTTGTTTTCAAGGATAAAGTTGTGTGAGAAACATACGAAAAATGAAAAGTATTTCTTATGCTGGGTGTGGCAATGCGTGCGAATATAAATAACTAAAATATATACATATGTGATTGTTGGTGTTTGTCATTTTCGTCTGGTTTACCTTTCGCTTGGGGTTCATGCACGATTAGCTGGCAAAATTGAGCGTCCGTTATAATGAACCGATAAGTAAAAGTAGCTTAAAAAAGACTTTTCAACAACAGCAAGAAACAAAAAATATAGTTACAACAACAACGAAATCAGTGAAAAATTGTTGTGAGTGGGGAGCAACAAAAACAACAACAAAATGCTGTTAATTGCAGCTTGTTTGTTGTTGCTAAAAAGTCCCCTATGTGTGTACATTGACACTTGATGGTGCGAGCTCGCTTCTCCACAGCCTGCGGCTCAAATGGACGCGTGAAAGTGTAGACAGCTAGCTCTCTGCAGTTAACAATTAACATTTCGCCCATAAAATGTGACTGCATGGATTTTCGAACTTAAGTGTCAAAATTACTCGAGTCCATCCATAAAATCTGGTCTTTGAACTTTTGTGTTTTTTGCTTCCCATCCCCCTAAAAAAAAACAAAAATGCAACTGACTGCTTTCTCCGTTTCGTAAAAAAAATTTATTGCCTGCATCGCGCAATAGAACAACTGGTTAGCTTCTCTTAAAAACCCCGATGACATCAATTGCTAACAAATGCCAAGTGAAAACCTGGCCGGGTAACGAGCTTCTCTGGTATTTGTGTCAGGGGCGCAAGTCCAACAAACATTCGCAAGCGAATACAGTTCAATAAAATAGTCAAGATAATTATGTCTAGTGTTTTTTACTTAACTAGCGATTTAATACTAATTAACCTGCAATCAAACATTTGCATTCATGTGCGTTTCGAATACGCTATAAATGCATTATATTATAAGTATATAGAATTGCTATTATGGGTATCTTCAAGTCGAACTCCAATTACAAATTTATTTTTTTGCCGTTATAAATAGGCCTTAAATATATAAATTATACAATATATAGAAAAGTATTACTCTTTAAGCTCTATTTAGAGAATTAACTTTTCCCTTTATACGTTGGGAAAATATATAAGTTATACAATATATAGAATGAATATAGTTTCAAGTCAAACTCTTTAAGCTCCATTTAGTAATTTTCTTTGCGTTGGGAAAAAATGTGGCGCAAAAAGTCGACTCTAATTAAAGCAATTTAATTACAACTGTGCTGAGTTTGTGTGTGTGTGTATAAAGAGTGTGCTTCTGTGTATGTGTTACTGGGGTGTTTGGGTAATTAACTGTGTCATTGAACGGTGTTCAGAACGCTGTCAGGAAGTACATACTTGAGAGAAAGAAACAAAGAAGAAAAGCAACCTGACTTGCATGCATAATAATTTATATAAATCGTTGGAAATTATATAAAGTTGGGGCAAAATAGAATTGTAAACTAGTTTACATAAGCAGAAGTATGCTATTGTTATGCTAATAATTGTGTATTATGATTAGATAATGCATTTAGCTATGCTACTACTTATTTATAATTTCTGTATTCCAGCTACCAATTTAAGCAACTTCTTGTGAGCGTTCGCATTGATGAAGTGTAGCAAATACAAATTGTAATTGTTGTGTGTGCCATGTTAGTAATCTCATTTAGCTGGCTTGTGCCAGCCATTCAATTGACCTTCAGGCCGACACACTAACGCAGTTAGTGGCAACGACGACAATCACAGATACAAATATGTGTGTGTGTGTGTGTGTGTGTGTCAAACACTTGCAGCTCCAATTCGAAAAAGCAATTGCAAGTCGATTTCATGGCCGGCGGGCCGCAGGCAAAACTTGTGGAGCATTCACTTGGCCAGGCCGCAAAATGAAAAGCGTGGTGTCATTGCATTGAGATACAACTAAAATACGCAGATACACAGCTACACAGCTTAGATACTTACAACAGCTACAACAAGTACAGCTATCAATTGTATAGAGTTAAGTGGCATTTCTGTTTAGTCATATACATAAGTATAATATTTTTTTTTGCCGCTGCCGCTGTTGTTGCTGCTGATGCTGGGGTCTTTGTCTTGGCCTCCTCGATGGACGATGACACGCGCTGAAACGTGTTTTGTTTTCTTGCTTTAGCATTAGATGTGCTGTCTCTCTACGTGCCCGCCCTCGCCTCCCCTCTGCTCGCATTCCAATGTTGAAGCTGCATTTTTCATTAGCCCGCTCGGGCACATGAACTTTCAAAGTTGAACACTTGAAAAGGTCAAATGCTGCTTTACACGCTGCCTTTTATAGTGGAAAATTGTTTTGTTTTATAGCTAACCAGCTAGTCAAACTGCCTGTCTGTATTTCCTTAACTTCTTCTTCTTGCCTCGTAGTTGTTATTGTGGGGTCTTTTCTAATGTCTGTTTGCCTATCGCTAGACATTTCTTTCAGTCTGCTAGCCACATTTCTATAGTCATTAGCTGTCAGCGAGATAGAAAGGCAGATAAAATGCCAAAGCAGCAGTTAGTAAGTACTATCAATCTTGGTCTTTAGTAACTGTTGTGACTGTTAGGGAATATCTATAATATAAATGACCTCAATTGCAGTCTTACTGTAAATGTTTCTCTTTTTAATATGTCAGCTTGTAAAATTTGCAATACAAATTAATCAATTTTGAATTTCGCTTCAAGCTCAATCCACTTAATCTGTTTATTATGTCAAATTTACTTTCAAATCGTATCATCATATCACACTAGATAATGATTATTATCTGCAAATCTGTGTTCGCACAACAAACAACCTTCACTCCCATTTGAAAAGCAGTTTTAACACTCGGTTTCACAAATTAACATACTACACCAAAAACAATAACAATAACAACAATAACAACCTGCATTGTCATCCTCATGAGCATTTCCCTTTCGCTCATCCTCGACGTCGACAACGCAATTTTCATGAGCAAATCATAATAATAATAAAACTTACATATGTGTGGATAATGAACAGAGTAGCCAAACTTTTGGCATTAATTATAGAGTTCCATTAACACGCTGCCAAAATATGAATATACTCGAAACTCACTTGGATATTCGTATGTCCAAAAAATCAAAATACGAAACTCTGTTCAGCTTTCCAAATGTATGCGACGCGTCACCAATTGCGTAATAACCATACGGATTTGTTTATAATTTTGTTTTTTACATTTTGAAGTTTTGTACAAATCAAACTCGAAACCGGATCAACAACAACAACAAGTCAAGTAGGCAAATCAACTGATTTTTGTGGTGTTTCGCTTGTGAGCTTGTGGGATACGTGACACACACATAAACACACACAAATGCTTAGACGCATGACCGTTACATTAACCAAAACAAAAACCACAAAAATCCAAGCAAATGTAAATTTATATTCGACTGTCGGTCTCCCATTTTGTTGACACTTTGTACGAGCTTTGCCAGGCCCACATCGAAGCGCTGCACGGTGAGTGGACTGATGTTAATGGTCATTATGCAGTGCTCATTATGATTAGCAAGTGGGAAGTGTGTGAAGCGCTTCCGGTTGGCTGCGTTGACATTTGTTGACACAGCAAAGCAAAGCAAAGCAAAAGCTGCTTTGCTTTCCTTTGTCTGAGGACTTGGCTTAAGTAATCGCCCAACACAAAATTCGTAGCAAATCGAAGTTAAAATCTCCATTTAGGATTTACAGTTTCATTTGAAATAAAGTCAATTTTAATTGGGTACTTGAAATATTCAAATAGGCAGAGTTCCGCTTAGCGGTCAACTACTGTGGCTACCAGTGTTGTTGTTTGCCTTCTGAGCAAGACATCCGGTTGTGTTGCTGCTGACGTCTTGTCAATTCTAAGCACATCATTTGTATGTGAAGGAGAAGGAAAAGGAGACGAAGAAGAAGAAGGAGACCCCTGACCAACTCCATTGCATTCGATTTGCCGACTGTTTGTTTAGAGGAGCCGCAAAACGTGCGGCGCATTGAAAAAACCGCAAATGAGTTTCAACTACCGACAATGCTTTTGCATTTCTGCATAACTTGTGCTATTCCCTTTTCAAGTTGTTTGCTGCCAAGTTGGTGTTTGAGTTAGTTTTTTGTTGCTGCCGCTTTGTTGTGGGCGTAATACATATAATAGGTATGCAGATAGAAGGGAGCATTGTCATATATCATAATCAAGAGGCGGCTGAGTGAACCAGCTTAGCTATGCACGTCATAAACAAGACTGAAGAAAAGCCATTTTGACATGGGCCGACAGAACGAGTCAAGTTCGTTGCCTGAGTCTTTTGTATGCAGCAATTGGAATAAACTTGCATAACGGCCACAGAACAACACAACAAAACGAAACTGGGTAAAGACGACCACCAAAAGCGCAACAAGAAAGCATTCGGTATATTGGTATATACAACAATAACAAAAAAAATACTAAAGAAAATACTGCTGGTTTAACGAGTGGCGAGTGAAAAATGAAAATCAATGACAGTAAAAGACAAATTGTGCAGCGCACACAAATGGACAAAACAAAAGGAGAGCTGCTGGCAAAAGAACACTCCACTGCAGCAGCGACTATTATAAACGGCAAACCGTGACAATAGGCAACAGCAACCAGCGACAGCAACTGCTGCAAAAAACAACTGCTGCAGGCAGCATAACGAACTGAAATTCAAGGTTCAAGTCAGTAACCCTAGCACAAGTTCTGACCTCCTTCCTCCTCCCTTTTTCCCAGTCTGCACTCTCAGTCTCAGTAAGAGCAACAATAAAAGCAACGACTGCAACTTAAGCATAAAACACACACACACATACGCAAACACACAGACTCACTTTTGATAGAGCTGAAAGAGTCGCGACTTTTACGAGCCATCGTCTGGCTCTGGCTCTGGGCTAACGAACTGTGCAGGAGTTCTGCTTCTCTCTTCTATGCAAGTATTTTTTAGCGCTAAATTGGCGTCCATTGCATGCGGACCTCAACGTTGTCGTCTGTCTGTCTGTCTTACTCTTTTTTTTTCTTTCTTTTTCTCTCTCTCTCTCTTGAGACTCAACAACAGCGACCTGGCGGGGACGAGATCGGTGCCGCCTTTATGCTTATTACCACGCATGCATGTCAGTCCCTATGCCTAGGCGCACTCGAACCCATAGCTCTCCAGACTGCAACTTCAACTCCGACTCGCAACTCCATCTTCTTCTTGGTTGTCGTCTGCGTCGTCTGGCACTCGACTCGCCCCCATGGGGCAACATTTGCAGCGCCCGTCAAGAGTTGTCTTGCGGGTGTTTTTCTTGCGTTTCCCTCTTTCCCTTTTCTCTTTTTTTGCGCCATCATGAATCAGTTGCCAGACTATGGATCTATATATGAAATTAAATGCTCAACTTAACCAAGTAGACTTAATATATTTGCAACAGCACTTAAAGTATTTACCGGAATTAAATGAAATTATATTTCTTATTTTGCAAAACACTCATTCTCATTGAATTCAGTGCTAGACAAGATTAATATACTGTGGGGAACAAAAAATTATACACCTAAAAACCAGTTTTCTTTAGCATAAATGAATTGGACAAATAATCAATTATATAAGAATAACAATAAATACAATAGTATCAAGCAATTAACGCAATTAAATGTAGAAACCTTCAAGCATATTGTGTCAAGTTCTAATGAATATTAATAGATTAAGCAGATTAAAGCAGTCTTTTTTTTGAGCTGAATCTTAGAGAGCAGCGAATCAAGTTTCAAATAACATACGTCAGAGTAGAAGAAACAATCTTAAGAACCATAAATTTGTCTTCTCTCAGCTGTTTTCACGTGGGAATCTATTTGTTTAAGCAATTACATACAGAGAGCGAGAGAGAGAAAAGCAGTTAATTGATTTGTTTACTAATCCTAATTACACAGACACTAATTGCTGTAATTAGTGACTTAATGTCTTCTTAGCTTCTGTTTGTCTTCAAGTGCATGAATTAGAGAGTTCAATTCCAAGTTTGATATCTTTTGAGCTCAACTGTACCAATAGTAAGTCAAGTGTCTCATTGTTGTTGTTGCCATGTTGAAGAGCGTCCACTAAAGTCATCATTTATTTATGACATGAGCTTTTGCTCTTTTGAGCCCCGTAACTATGCCCGAAAACAAATGTAATTATATAAGAGCGAAGGAACGTAGAAGAATCAAAATCCAAGAAGAATAACAACTTTGCTGTCTTCTTCGGTTCTTTCATAAGCGCGTTAAAGCACAGCCCCGAAAAGACCCCAAGAAGACGAAGAATCACAAGACGAAAACAATATCAGAAAAGATGCGGCTGTCTGATATATTTTTTTTCGTCTTCCATCCCGTCGCTCCATCCCTTCAATTGTCCAGCTTCTATGTGCTTCCAAGAATGGCGGATGATTCAGCCAGCGACGCAGTTGAAGTCGCAGCTTAATGAATACCTTGGCTGATTCTCAAGAACTGATGCTGCTGCTGCTGCGTCTGAGGTGTTTTCTGCGGTGTACAGCCAAAAAAATAAAACTGAAGAACTGAAAATTACGTGTAGTGTGTGCTGCAAACGATGCTGCCAATGATGATGAGGTTGGCGATGATGATGGGACGCGTGAGATATTTCCAATACGAATAGTTTATCTTTTCCTTTTACGTTTTGCGCTTTTTCACAACGGTTTCCGCTAGAATTGCGCAAAAGATTCTTGTGTACCGTAAATGTGGGCCAGCTTACGAGAATTGACGAATAAACGAATAGAGCAAGCAAAATAGGCTTAAAGTTTGTTTACCCCGTCTCAAAAGAATTCTAACTGTAGGTGTGGTGTTAATTGATTCCAAATTAATAAACCAATATCAAGAATCTACCACACACTCACACACGCGAATGTTACATATTCATAAAGGTATTGATGCGCAATAATAAGAGCACAAAACGGAAGCGGATATAGCTTGCAAATGGGGAACACGAAGCAGCTGAAGCAACACAAAATAATTGCGCAATTTGCTGAGGACCCTTTTTGTAGTGTGTTTAGTAAGAAATTGTAACTTTGCTGCAGGCAAA
Source organism: Drosophila niveifrons (assembly GCA_035046325.1). Classification (NCBI taxonomy): domain Eukaryota; kingdom Metazoa; phylum Arthropoda; class Insecta; order Diptera; family Drosophilidae; genus Drosophila; species Drosophila niveifrons. The sequence continues at coordinate 7,839,183 of JAWNOC010000046.1, read as the reverse complement.
TTATTTTAAATAGTCTGCTTAGCTTACATATGAATTAAGTACTTAAGAGTAGATTTTCGTTGATAAATTTAAATTGTAATTAGTTATATTATTATATTCTTTGTTTAAAAATCGTATATATATTTGATATTTGACACTTAAAAGTAAATATTCATTAAGGAATTTAAATTTAGGTTTGTTTTATCCATACTCGTATTTACATTCCTTTTAAGTTGCATTTTCGCTAGCTTGCTTCATACCTGCATTTTTATTCCTTGTCTAAAAGTAATACAAAATATATACATAAAACTAAAATTTCATTCTGGAATTTACATTTTAGTTTACTTCATACTCGTATTTCCATCCCTTTTAAGTTGCCTTTTTCATACCTCTACAATAATTTGATTTATATCTTATTTTCTTACAGAAATTACAACACTGCCAGCTGCAGTCATCGAAAGCAGCAGCAGCAGCGTCCGCAGCAGCATCGTTGGCAGCCTTCAACTGCAGGAGGAGACAACAGTGCGTTCGACAAGTATTGAGCCGATTACCTCTACTGAGCCGACAACAACGCCACGTGTTGAGAACGCAGCTTCCGAAGAGCCCACAATCTTTCATCACACGGAGGCAGATCAGACGCACATTCAGCACATTCCGCTGCGCGATGAGCATGCGGAGAATGTGGGCGGCGATGCGACCACCGAGCAGCAACGTGAGGAGCAAAAGCAGCTGGAGCGCGAGCAGGAGTTGTTGAATCAAATATCCAATGAGAGCGATGATGATGCCAAAGATTTGAATAATTTTCGACATCCGGCAACGCTTATAACGGCCAGCAACAGTGAGGAGAATGAGTCCAATGCCAATGAGAATGAAAGTGAGGGCAACAAGTTGGCACCAATAACAACAACAACGACGACGACGACGACGACGACGACAACGACAACGACAACAGAGGCACCAGCAACAACAACGACAACAACTGCTCAAGCGACAGCAACAAGTGAGTCAGAAGATCCCTATCATGTGCATATACTGTCCGAGAATCATGATCGCCTGGCCGAGCACGAAGATTATCAAATGCTGTCGAGCAGCACCGAGGAGGGCGAACCAGCTGCAGCTGCAGCAGCAACAACAACAACCGAGGCGAGTGCTGGCATTATTGTCAGCCAGGAGAATAAGGCAACGCCGCAGTCAGTTACTGAGACGACATCGACGACAACAACAACAACAACGACATCGCGAGCACGCGCCATGCATATGAATGAGCCCGAATTGCAGCCACAAACCGAAACGGCAACTGAGATTGCCACAGAGTTGGAATCGAAGGCAGAGGCCACCACAGTGTTGCCGCAGAGCGAAGTGATTAACATTGTTGAAGGACAGCATGTGCTGCACTCAATAGAGGACGCACCCAGCCACAGCCACAGCTCCAGCTCCAGCACAACAACAACTACAGCAGCAACAACCACAACAACAGAGGCTGCAGCAACCGATTCGCCATTTGTTGCCTTTGCCGGCGAGGGTCGCTCAGCGGGCAGCAGCGATGAGGACGCCGAGTTGCTCTTCCGTCACAATGCTAGCCTGCATCATCAGGCGCTAATGGATCTCAGCGATGTCAGCATGGACGATGAACGCACTGAGATAATTACAACAACCACAGCGGCGACAACGACAACGTCAACTACAACGTCTACGACGACAGCACAACCCGAAACGGAAGTGCCGAAAATTGTGGAAATTACAGCCAGCGGGGATACAATGCAGCGCGAATGTTTGGCGGACAACAAGAGCTACAAGGTGCGTAGAAATACTAGGAATAAAGTTGGAAGTTGGAGGAAAGAAAGCTGCAGTCAAGTGTGCTCGACTATTATTCTTTGATATATATTTTGTTTTTATTCAAAATAGGTGGTGGTTATCTCACAGTCAAGCATACTCGACTGCAAAAATACTAAAATATACCGAAGGCCATATTCGGTATATCGATGAATTATCGTAGAGTGTCATTCAAAATATATATTAGAGGTCAAAATATTTCAGATTGTTAGCCAAAGCAGCTAAGACCCCATTGAAGTATTTGGAATTTGCCATACAAAAGTTTTTCTTAAACAACTTCTACAATTTTAATCCGATCACATCAAAATTCTTTGAAATCATACGTACTATAGTTATTATTGTCTATACCAGATTTTGCAAATTCTAAATAACACTTCTTATTCGATTTTTGTTTATTTGAGGTGCAAGAGCGCAAATTTGTTCTGCGTGAAAGTGCTGTAGAAAAATAATAGCTCTATCTCTTATAGTCTCAGAGATCTAGGCGTTTATACGGGCGGACAGACAGACAGACGGACATCACTATGTCGTTGATGTATGCTGTTTAAAGCTGATAAACTTTATAGGGTCGAAGATGCCTTCTTCTGTCTTTTGCGTACATTTCCTGCCGACACAAAGTTATAATACCCTTCTACCATATGATTTAGCGGGTATAAAAAGCACTACAAACTCTACTTAAAGCGAAATCTCAGCAATTTCGTCTTCCACACATCAAGCAATCACACCCAAAACCCACCTTGAGTTGTCGCCTCCCCCAGCTGATTTTATTTGCACACTCTTTGTTGCGCATAACCGCCCCTGTTTTTGGGGGCAGACTCTGGTTGCACTTCCTGACATGGCACGCAACTGCAATTTGGCTTGTCGTCACTTGATTGCATAATGGCCAACAAGTTTCGGGCCACTCATAAAACGACGAAAACGAAATGAAACCGGTCAACAGGCAGTTTTGTCGCAGCTGCTTTTTGCACGCCAAAAATATTTTTGGTGCACATTTCCCTGGTTGTCTGTATTTTTCACTTCTTATTCGCGGTTGATTGTTGTTGTTGCTTGGGCAAGCAGCAATTATGCAAATATTTGCGCGCCTTAAAAATGCCAGCAATTTGCTGGGCCGTGATTGATGTTGTCGCTGACGCGTTTGCCATTATTTCTGCCATTGCAGTCGCTTAATCTCCGATTCAACCCAGCCTCAGTCTCTCAGTCTGTAGCAAAATGTGTCAATCTCTTTGACTGTCTTCGCAGCCACTGTTAGAATCATCGCATGGGCTTTATGCCTTATTTTGTTTTTTATCTATCATCTAATTAACGTCAGCGTCTAATTTCCATAAATTGCTACACGCCTCTCTGTCTGTCTGTCTGTTTGTCTGCTCGAGTGTGACGTGTTCATCAGACATTGCACCCGTGCCATAAGCCACATTGTGGCGAGTCACGTACATTACTCGCCAATGGAGCCAATGCAGTCCAAGCCACAGTCCAAGCACAGTCCAAGCAGCCAAAGCAACGCCTTTGGGCTGCCACTACTGACCAACCCATTCAGTTGGCTATTTTTTTTCTTTCATTTTGTTGTTGTTTCTCTTGTTGCAGTTGCATTAGCTGCTGTTGTTGCTGCCAGCGATTGCTTTGAGTGGCTGCCTTCGGTGTTGATTTTGTTTTAATTAAATGGCCACTTGGGTTTGTCTGTTGCCGCTACTCTAAACAATTTATTTTGGGGTCTGCTGCATGTGTAATGCCATTTGTAAGAGCCGCTAATGAAGTTAGATAAATCTCCACAAAATTAATTCCGATAGCTTTATGCGCTTAATACATTTTTAATTGACCGCTATTTGGGCATCATCTGAGAGTGAAGCAAAAGGGCACATGACTGGGCAGGGATTAGTCAAAAGTTTGCCACATTATTTTTATATTTTATGTTATTTATACGTTTATTTAGAGCAGACAAGTTGTTAGCCAAGTTTTTATTTTGTTAGATATCTATTGCTACCCAAGTCTTCAAAACAAAAGTTTTCCACTTTATTTGAATATATTTTTGGTTCGTCATTTATACGCTTATTTAGAGCGTTTGCCTTACAATGCGCTGATAATTCAATTTAGTTATTACACTGTTGTTTTGCTTTTCTTATATTTTTTTATTAAATGCTTAACATTGTTTTCGTTGTACTTTTCATAATCGGGGCTTGCGGCACGCTTCGTCTCGATATGAAATAATTTTTGCTTTCACTTTTAATGAATAGCTGTTGTTGTTTTTGTTTTTGTTCGTGCAGCGCGCTCCCCCATATATATATATATCTTTTTTTTTTGTATAAATACCGATCGATCGGTACAACGGACACGTGCAACATGCCAAGCCGCATGCCACAAATACATTTTACAGTGCCTGCAAATATTCAGCTCACTTTACTGGACCAGCTCTTTGATATATAATATAGTTTAGTGTGCCGCTTTGAGTGTTTACTCTGGCATCAGCTTTCATAGTGGTCATAGTCGAAGCTTTATGGACTTTAGGGCTTTTCAGTTTAGAGTTCCCAAGAAGCCGTCAAGATGTGGTTTTTAACAGCCGCTGGGAATAAACACCCCAGCGAGTGGTTCATTAAAAATAAATATGGAAAAGGGCGTGAAAAATCTCACGTATGAGCTCATTTTGCCAGCGTAATTATTTAACATGCATATTAAATGTTCTGAGAGTACATTCAAGGCCTACGCGAAACTTTTAATTAAAAATTAAGAAGAACAAAAGACTAGAATGGAAAACAAAAGACTTAAGCGACGAACTTGATTTGAATCTCACTGCGTTAATAATCGCAATCGTAGTGTGGGACGTTCATAAGTCAGTTTAAGCAGCACTCATGACATATTTGGCTATTGATGCAGTCAGACTTCGACTTCGACTCTAACTCTTATTCGGAGCAGGAAATGTTTGCCAATTTTCTACAGCAAAACGATCAGATGATTGATGAGTTTGACTGTGCAAATTGACGCAATTTGTGCAGAGACATCACTTGGCACGCCTTTCACATCGTAAAAACATTTTGCCATTTGCAAACACTAAAAACTGGCACAAACCGAATCTATTGTCATTACTTGTCAATTGGGTCACAATTCTAAGGCAATGATTATTGCCGAGTCGCACACACACACACAAGGGAAAGCTCTCTAACAATAATATAAAGTGGCACTCGTTTCTGCCCAATTAATGCTACAAATTCATCATTTAGTTTATGGACGAAAGTGTGGAAGTACGCTTGAAAAATGAGGTAAAGAAAATACTTTCGGAAAAGGTATTTAGAATTTCCTCAGTTATTTGCAACTGTGCTGTAGGTGAATAAAAACGAGTCGAGTTAATAAACGGAAAGAATAATAAACGAGGAAAGAGAGTAATAAAAAGCAAGGAAAAAATGGTTAAAATAATGTAGCCAAGTTCTCACTTTCAACTTCTGCTACAATACTAAATGTATGCTCCTTTTTTATATATGTGTTAAATTAATCAACGGAAGGAATAATAAGAAAGAGAGTGAATGTATAAAGAAAAAACTGGTTAAATGTTTTCTATATTCTACCTTATTTGTGTCTGTTAAAAGTTCTCTTCTTTTTACGATTAGTTGCTTCTGCTGTTTCCTTTAACTCAAGTCTCTATTTGACATGCGTCTTATAAAAAATCTTCTCACTTTTTAGTAGTTATGATTGAGTTAATAAACAGACAGATTAATTAGGAAATGCGTAAAGAAACAACTTGAATGTGTGAATAAAAAATTGCTAAAATATTTAGACAACTTCTTTGATTCAACCAATATTAGAGCTCTAAAATTTGTCTGCTAATTTTGCCATTCATTTTCGCAACGCAGTTTCTTAGAATTTAAGATTCAATTTGTCAAACGATTTAGTCGCACAAACTAAATTTATACACATGTGGCAGTTTAACAATTGTTTCACGCTTCCAACCTCAGCTTTACGTAAGCGCTTACTCATGCATTTGGATTATAATTATAAAGTAGACGACAACTTTTAACTTGTTAATTAAATGTCTTTGTAGCACGGCGAGAGCATGGAACGGGATTGTGATGAGCGCTGCACCTGCAACCGCGGCGAATGGATATGTGAGCCGCGCTGCAAAGGTGCCACCTATCCGAGAGGCAGTCAACGCACCATGGCTAATCCCCATTGCCACGAGCGCATCGTGGAGGAGGACGAATGCTGTAGGACGATGGAATGCGATGAGCCACCGATGCTGGCGCCAATTGTGACCGTGTCGGATATTAATCAGACAGCAGCTGTTGAGCAGAACGAAGGTGAGAGAGAAAGTTGCATTTCTTTTTTTTTTGTTTTTGGCTAGCTTAGCTACTCAATGTCGCAGTTGTCCACATTTGTTTGCAGTAGTCGTTTGGTACATGCTTTAATCTCATGTGTTTTCTGTGCATTTCCATAATCATCACATACCGCAAACTCACTCATTTGTACATACATTTGCCATTGCGAAGAGAGCACGCCCAAGCCACGCAATGATTGCCACTATCAAGGAGGCGTCTACAAGTTCCGCGAACGCAAAGAGATTGGCTGCGAGCAGATTTGCCATTGCGACGAAGGCGGCATCATGAACTGCCGGCCACGTTGTCCCGAGCGCAATCACACGCGTGCCGACAAGTGTGTGTATGTCAAGGATCCCAAGGATGTGTGCTGTCAGCTGGAACTCTGCGATGTCACGCTCGACGATCATGAACAGCAGCCGCCACTTGCCCCACTGCTGCAGGCTGGCCCCAACAGCATTGGCGAGGAACAGGAACAGGAACAGGAGCAAGAACAGGAACAGGAGCAGGAACAGCAGCGCAGCTATGGCCTCGACCAGCAGGCACGCGATGCAGGCGGTGCCACGCCCAGTTGCGAGTTCAAGGGCGAACAGTATGAGCTTGGACAGCAGTTCCGCGATGGCTGCGATCAGTTATGCATCTGCAATGAGCAGGGCGTGCACTGTGCCAAGGTCGAGTGTCCCTCCACCTTTGGCCTCGACGTGCTCAATCCGCACTGCATACGCTGGGAGCCGGTGCCGGCGGACTTTAAGCCAGTGGCGCCACATTGCTGTCCGGAGAGCATGCGCTGTGTGGACAACGGCACCTGCACCTACCATGGCATGCAGTTCGACAACTGGCAACAGATACCCGTCAATCTAACGGGTGAGTGTTCGTTATAGACTGTTTAGCATTCCTTACTGACAATTATACTCTTTCCTTCAGGCTGCGAGCAGCATTGTTATTGTGAGAGCGGCAAGGTCGAGTGTCGTCCCACTTGCCCGCCAGTCTTGGCGCTGCCTCCCGCGGATCTGCCCTGTCCCTTGGAGCAGGCGCGTCTGGTCAACATGCCGCAGGATGATTGCTGCAAGCATTGGGACTGCGTTTCACTTACTCCTCCTGAGCATCCCATCGATGATCCGCGTCAGCCTTATCCAATTGCTCCACAACCCAATGGTGAGTGACCTAATCTTTTATATTCCTTATTTCACTGCTGCATGATCAAGTCAGCGTTTCATTTGAATGCATAACCATTGGCAAAAACAAAAACTATTCGAAAACTCACTCCATTGATGAGTGCATTCATTCATTCAATTCGTTCGCATTTCTCGCATGTTTTCAAAGCATTTTTTGATTTCATACTTTTGTATATTTTTTGAGCTTTTTCTACTTAACTTGCCTCTCTCTCTATCTTTCTCTTTTTCTCTCTCTTACTATCTCTCTCTCTCTCTGTCTCTCACGTGTGACTCTCACTTTTGTTTTTATACATCATATTTTATGACCCTGATTTTGCTTTATTATTTATTTATTTTCAAACGCTCATCTAAAACAATAATTCACGCTATGCATTGTAAATAATCAAAAAAAATAAAAAACCATTCAACATGCAACCGCTATCAGAAACAACAGCAACAACTTCGACAGCGACAGCAACAAGCATGACAACAACAACCGCAACAACAACAACAACAACTTCGACTAGCAAACCTTTGGAACTTGACTATGAGAAGAAGCCCACATTGGGCGCCTTTTATCCCACGCTGGACGGCAAGCCGCCCAAATCGAGTGCCGGACTCTTTGACAAACACGAGAAGCCACACAAGAAGGCACAGCAACAACACCAACACCAACAGCAGCAACAACAGCAGCAACAGAATGACATCAAGTACGATGTGCATGAGGATCAGCAAGAGGATGATGTCAACAATGGTCCACCATTGCCACCGGGCGGTGGCTTTGTGCCACTGCAACTGGGCGGCCACTACAACGACTATCAGCAGCAGCAGCAACATCAGCAACATCTCGGTCCCTATGGCTTCTACAATCCCGCCAAGCCCGCTTATGATGCCTACAATCCCTACGAACCGTATGATATCAATCCCAATGGCATTCCACAAGGCAAACCGCCACCAGCGCCCACTAGTCAATCCGATTTGTTCAACATACTTGGTGCCGAGCATCCGGGACATCCTGGACATCCTGGACAGACAGCGGGCCAAAAGGAGAATCACAATCTGCCGCCGCATGTGAGAATCGAACAGATACTGCAGCATTTGCAACAGAGCGTGCCAGCTGGCGCAGCAGCAGCGGGACCACAGCAACAGCAGCAACCACAGCAGCAACAGCAGCGACCTGGGCCACCGCATTATGTGCCCATTGTGCACAGTGGCGTGCCACCGCCGCCGCCTCCGCATGGCATTGCCATAGTTGATGGCCAGCCGGTGACCTACGAGAGTTATCCATTGATACCTGGACTAGGCGTGCCACCACCACTGCATCACGCACAGCAGCAGCAACAACTGCAACACCAACAGCAACTACAGCAGCCACCTCAGCGTGAATCACCTCAGCAACAGGCAACCATTATACCCAGCTCCAGCACCAGCTCGGGGCTCTCCACGCAAGCCAGCGAGCATAGCCTGCATCATAGCCAGGGCGCGGAGAAGCGACCAACCCAGCAGCAAGCAGGTTCAGATCTCACTCAAAACCTTCGTAGCTTAGCTTAGAGAAACACTTTCAAACTTCTCTCTCTCTATCTCAAAATCAGTTATTTTTCGCTCATGCCGTGTGGACACTGATATACTGAAATATACACACAACGACAGGGTTTTTACTGTACTAACTGTGACCACAACAACTTACACATACTCCACCACCAACACAGCCACAGCAACCTACCCACACCAACACACACACACATTCATGCACATGCATCTATTATTTTTTGCGCTTCTTAGAAACAGCTTCAACTAAAACTAAACTTTCTCTGAAAATATATTTCAAGTATAACTCTAAGTTAATTTACTTCCCTTCGCAGGCTTAAACAATCTGCAGTCGGACATCGAGGTGCACAGCTTGGACGCCATCGATCCACACACCATTCGCATGGTCTTCACCGTGCCCATGGTCTATGTGAATCTTCATGGACGCGTGGAGCTGCATTATACCAACAAACCCAGCAATGATACACGCACCTGGGAGCTGCAAACTTTTGCGCCACCCGAAGATCTGATTGCCACCTCACAAATGGAATTCGATTTGTCCAATCTGGAAGCGAATACGTTGTACAAAGTCAAGGTGACGCTTCTGCTACGCGATCTCAACTCGCAGGCAACCAGCAGCATTTACACGGTCAAGATGCCAGCGGAACGCACGATTACACCGCCACCACAGATATCCGACTACAGACCCGATTTCCAGGACATATTCAAGAATGTTGACGATCCCGAGCTGAATGTCATCGAGACAAATGCCTCTTGGTTGCAACTCACGTGGAAGAAACTGAGCGATGAGCAAATGGAATATGTCGATGGCGTCCAATTGCGTTACAAGGAACTCACGGGAATGATTTACTCGTCCTCGCCACTGATACATCGCACACTCACCAGCTACACCATACAGAATCTGCAACCGGATACGGGCTATGAGATTGGCTTGTATTACATTCCATTTGCGGGTCATGGCGCTGAGCTGCGCGCTGGTCACATGATCAAGGTGCGCACAGCGCCCAAGGTTGATGTCTATGGCTTCGATGTGAACGTGAATGTCACCAAGGTGAAGTCACAGAGTGTGGAGATCTCCTGGAATGGTGTGCCCTATCCAGAGGATAAGTTTGTGCACATCTATCGTGCCATCTATCAGAGCGACTTGGGCAAGGAGGATTCGAGTGTCTTCAAGGTGGCCAAGCGGGACAGCACAACGGGCACGTTGATTATGGATCTGAAACCGGGTACCAAGTATCGCCTGTGGCTGGAGATGTATCTGACCAATGGCAATACCAAGAAGAGCAATGTGGTCAACTTCATTACGAAACCAGGTGGTCCAGCGACGCCGGGCAAGACGGGTGAGTTGATTAGATTTGATTTTTATAGCTTTATTCCTTACTTTGAATTGTTGCCATTTCAAGTCTTGCGTTTTCTTGAAAGGATTTACTTAAGTTTTAAGAATCTGGGTAATACCAAGATTTCCTCTTTTTAAACCAACAACTTTAACAAGTTTAGTTTATATCCATGCTAATCTCTGCTTTCTATGTTAGGCAAACTCCTCACCGCTGGCGTCTCTGAGCAACCAGTTGGCGATTATTATGGTCCCCTTGTGGTTGTTTCTGTGATTGCCGCCTTGGCGATAATGTCCACGCTGGCCCTGCTGCTCATCATCACCAGAAGGCGTGTGCATCAGACGGCATCCATCACACCACCGCGTAAAAGCGATGCGGCCTACGACAATCCCTCGTATAAAGTGGAGATACAACAGGAGACAATGAGTTAGTAAAAACTTGTGAAATTCCTATGAAATATATTTTAATAACTCTTTTAAACTATTTGCAGATCTGTAACGGCCCGAACTGATGGGTAGCATACTCAAAACTCCCAAACTAGCTTAGAGCAACGTTTCTTGTAAATATTTAAAAACTACAAAACTCAGTGTCAGTAAAAGTTATGAAAAGAATATATGGATTTTCCATTCCCCGGCGCAGGATACTAATAATTATCAAAACTTTAAAAAAGAAAATCAAAAAGGTCGCCATGTTGTATGTAATGATTAAGGAATTCTTAAAACAAAACAAACAAAAAACAGTTGAACTAAATAGTACTTGTTTCTTTGAACCCCCCGTTAAACAATTGTAACTTGTGTATATAGAGAGATAGAAGAGACAACTGAATATAAAGTCCAAGTAACTTCCAATTGGCCTCGCCAGGGGAATTCTTCTAGCGATTTCTACAGAAAAACAAATGCATAGTTAGTTTAACTTGTAAATTTTAGCTTTACACATATACATATATACATACCATTTAATTTAAGAACGAACAACAGCAGTTCTTCAATTAACAGTCCATAAATATTTAAATTAGTTTGTAATCGTACAGAGATATGCAATCTTATGAATAAATAAAATATTAAACAAATTGCTTGCTTATTTTCTTTCTCTTTGCGTATTTAGGTACTTAAAAAAAGCTATTACTCACTACCATAATTCATAAGCATATATTTGTTGACATTCTCTAGGCACAAGATTAACTTTTGTGCTTTCTTGATTCGTTGATAAATGCTTTTACTAACCCCATTAAAAAAGCAAACTCTGGAATTGAGCCAAGAGATTCATGTAGCTTTTAACACTTTACTTTAAGATCAGTTAGCTGGTTGCTTTATATTTTATTATATTTTACTCAAATCTTACTACCTATAATTATAGTTTTACCTTTTTTCCAAACAGTTCTTGAAATATATTTAGCCAAGGCTATCGATCCACACACCATCCGCATAGGCGTCATCGTTCCCAACAACTTTGTGCAGCAACTTGGACGTCTAGTGGCGATGTACACCAAAGAAATCAGCAATGATACAACCACATGGGATTCTCAGTTATTTGCACCACCTAATGATCTTATTGCAACCCGCGATTTAGAGTTTGATCTGCCTGCTTTGCAGCCGAATTCATTGTATAAGGTGAAACTAAAGCTCATCCTTCGGGATTTCACTTTGGAACCGACTAGCAAAATTGTATCGATTAGATTGCCAGAAGCTTAAAAAATGCAATAAAGAGCTTAACCTCCTGTCTTCTTGAATTGTTATAATCAATCAGAATTATATTATTGTTAAGTGGTGTTGGAATATTTTGTAATTATCAAATGTAACCCATAGAAAATGCATTGTGAAATATTAAGAAAAAATATATTTTTTTGTTTGGCCTTGATTTCTATGACATTTATACAACTTTAACTGGTAAATTGTAGATGACTTTGCCTCCGTTTCGTTTACGCGTAGTTATCTTTTTATATAATTTATTATTTCAGTTTGCTTGCAGCACCAACAACATATATATTATATAAATATATATACTTGTATATTATTTATATATAATATATATGCTTGTATATACAAAATGCACAACTAGATTAAATTTTTTGTTTTCGGTTTGAAGAATTCAAAATTCAAATTTCATACACTAATGCCACGCTAAATGCTAAAATTCTTAAATATTTGTTTATAGAAAGAACAAAATAGTTTTAAAGAGCAAAAAAAGTGGGAAAAAATATATGCAAATATTCTTTCGCATTTGGCATGAACAATTTCTTTGTGTGTTTTCTTGCTTTAAAATCCTTGTACATTATTTAATTATTTAAATAGATTTTCATTTGTTTCATTTTTGTTTTTTTTTTTGTTTGTAGTTTTCTTTAAAAATTTATAATTTTCGTTTTGTGTTTTCGTTTTTGTTATCGTTTCTGTATTTTTTTGCTTTTTATATTTTTGCATAAAAGTAATCACTGTTTAGCCTCCGTTCTTTGACATTAAGTTTGTTGGTTGGTTGATTGGTTTCTTTTTTTTAGGCATGGCAGGACAGACAACAATGGACAACATTTTGGCATCAGGCTGCTGTGTGGTGTCTTCTCTATTTGGTGCTTGTACTAGCACTGGCACTTATGCTGGCCGAGGCGGCTGCCTCGCTGTTGCTGGTGCATTGTTCGATGACGCTATTCCCCTCAGCATCGCTGGTGGTGGTCGTCGATGAATTGCTACCATCATCATCATCATTATCGTCGTCATCGTCATCGTCATCATCAACCTCCGACTGCTCTTCTTCGCCATCGTCAACGTCGCCTTCGTCCTCTTCATCAACAGCATAAACATCGTTCTCAATGAGACGTAAATCCATGCTGTCGAAGGAATCTGTTATAACACTATCATCATCGGTCGTTGTCTCATCCTCTTGGCCGGACGTATCGTTGTCCAAATCGCCTTCATCGTCACCCTGGTGGCTCTGCTGTTGTGACGGCGATTCACTGCCACTGCCCGCATCGATGTGCATCTCCTGCATTAGCTCCTTGATCAATTCAGTCTCAATTTCGATGACACCCAAATCCAAATGTCGTTTATTCACATCCATCAACACGTTCTTCACATTCCGTGCCAGCAGACGCAGATGCTCATCGCTGCAGACCTTTGCATTACTCATGTAGCGTATATAATCCTCCAGATAGTAGGAATTGAAGCTATCACGGCATGGCTCGCCATTGGCAAATTGCTGATGGGTCAACAGCAGTTGATTGATCAACCAGTTGCGACCACCCTTTAGCACTTCGATGGCATCCTTGACACACTGACGTCCCAGCTCAAAGTTGCGATACAACGGATAAGTGATAACGCGACGCAGAAACGCCACCAGCACATCTCGATAATTGTCGAACTGCTCGAAGTAACAGAAGAGTGGGCACAATATGCTTCGTGTCCAGCCTGACTCGCAGGTTGGATCGTTGTTGGTGGTGCGCACATCATAGCATATGGCCAACACAATGCTGATAAGGCCGCAATCAATCTCGTTTTGCACCTGGCGTTCCGGTTGACTGGACTGTGTTTCTGGCGTTGCAGGCAGACGGCTGCACAGATTGTGCAGCAAATGCGCCTGCTCCTGTGTCATGGAAGTCTCGTGAATTTTCGGCTTATAGCGTAATGGATTCTGGTGACCAGCTGGCACCTGCAGTTCCACAAAATTCATTTTGTACTGATCGCGCGAAAAGCGCTTCATCTCGTCGACTACACGCTCCAGGCGTCGTTGCAACGGACTTGTTTGTTGAGGCTCTGGCACACGGCACGTTGACTTATCCAGCTGTATTAGAGAAAGGTGTTTATCTATTGCGTCATCGACAGATAAGCGGCAATGCACTGCACTATGCATTACTCACCTCGCTGGTTTGCAGCGGACCGTTGTATTGACTGGCAAAGCCGTAGCAAAAATGGCTGGTCAGCTTATAGCTGGTCTCGTCGCCATCCAACTGCAATTGGCACTGTTCGGTGATGCGCTTCAGTTTCCACTCGTGCACCAGCGGCTCCTTGTCCTGCAGGGTGTCCGCCAGTTTGGGCAGATTGAGGAATGCCGCAATGTATTCCTTGCGCGCCGTCTTTGGTTTCGGCACTACGCCGCCTCCGCTGCTGTTGCCAGCTGCCGCATTGTTGCTGCCGCTGCCCACAATGGCGACGGGCGGCATGCAGCGTAAGTGCAACTGGTAACAATTCTCACTCGTGTCGTATTTAATGAGAACAGTTTTCAGTCCCCTTAAGTCGAAAGTGCGTCGACTGTGAAATCTGAAACGAGAGAGCAGATCGATTGATCGTATCGCGTGGCTTAAAGCGTCGAATCACATGACTCACCTATATAGCTTGACATTTGCGTAGAAGTACAAATCATTGTCGCCAATAAATATATCGACGTTCCTTATGCGATCCAAATTCACATGTATTGTCGCAGCACCCACCGCTCCCTTCTCCTCTATCGACCCTCCTACGACCGTAGAGCAAGCATCCGCTGGCTCATGCGATGGCGTTGGCGTGGGCTTTGGTTTTTCCTTAGCATGTGGATGTGGTATCACTACGCTGCATGTGTTGCCCACAAAACTGTGTGTAATCTGTCCATTCAACATGTTTTAATTTTATAAAGCCACTACTGCTTCTCAAGTATAAACAAAAAAAAAAAGAATTTTAGAGCAGCACGATTATCGCCGATAGATGGTGGCGGACGGTCGATAAATAAAATTGTAACAACTCTGTTACGCCTCGACTGGCATTGTTTGCCAGCACTACTATATGCGAGAACCATGTCTCATAGATGGCGCTTTATAGTTTTTGGCGCCAATCGTAAATTGAAATTGGTGAACTGTGTGCAAACTATATGAAAATAAATCGGTAAATAAAAACTAACCTAAAGGAATCGGAAAAATCTTTTTGTTCCATTGTGCTATAAATCAGGGAGTAGATGCAGCTTCTTAACTTGATTGCAACGACAATGGTACGTAAATTCCAAAATGCCAAGCCCCGAAAAAAATATAAATTTACAACTGCTCATAGTAAGAAGCACAACTTGTGCTTGGGCATGCTATTGCCATCTCAGTCTCACGCGCGTGTTTTCATGCTTTCTTTAGCAGCAGCCGCGACAGCAACAACAACAATAGCAGTCAACCAGCCCCGCAAGCAAGTTCGTCAGCGTGATTTGCTTTTCTGTTGTTGTTGTGGCTGCGGCTGCTGTTGTTTTTTTTCTTCATTTCTGGCTCGTTTCATGTTGACCCACTTTTCGTGGCAATACGTGCGATGTCGACGTCGCAGCAGCAGCCACAGCAGCGCGACAGCGTCTTGCACAGTGGTCCGCAGTTGCGGTGAAAGCTTTGCTTTGCCATTTGGCAGCCGTTGTTGGATTATGTTATGTGCTCTGGTCACAGTGTGCGGCGCAAAAAGTCATAAACTGAATTGCCAACAGGTTATACTAGCACTGAGCTTGTGGCTGCAATGCTGTCGCTGTCGCAGTCACTGTCAACGCCGCCGTCGCCGTCGCAGTCGCTGGGAGTAGTAAAAAGGGCCATGACAGTGACACTTTGAAGTTTGAGGTTAAATTGTCAATGTTGTTGGTTGTTTGGCTGTTTGGTTGCTCTTTTGGTTTTGGGTCTTTTGGTTGCTTGCTCTTTAATATTTTTGTCGACATATTTCGTGCCGAGCATTTTTGCTTGTTTCATGCTCGATGCCGTCTTTGTTATTGCAGTTGCTGTTGTTGTTGTCGTTCCAGTTGCATGTAAATTCAAAAGACTTGAACAACAAACTTGCATTGACAGTGCATTTTTGTTCGAGCCACCGCCGCCGCGTGGCACAAATTTTGATCAGCGCACGCACAAAAATGCTCACATGCTTTTATTTAGTTTATTAATTATTATTTTTATTTCTTCTATACCAATGTATACACTCACACACACATACACTCACATTTGAAAAGTGAAATTTTAAAGTAGAACAAGCAACAACAACAGCAACAACAACAACAACTGCCGCAACACGTACAACTGGCCATGCCACGCAACTTGCCGCGAGGTTCCAATAAAAATGAGGTCACTTGTCGCTGACCAACAGCGCCACCATGTGGCCCCTCGCCTCGCCTCCTCTTCTCCCACTCCTCCTTCTCTCTATCTCTCTTTCTCTCTCTCTGTTGCTTGCCATTATTGAATAGATCCCGCACTCGAGCTTGTTGTTGTTGTTGTTGCTTTGGTTGTGCGATGTCTGCCTTCAGAATGTTGCATTATAAGTAAATTAATTGCAGTCGCGACGCGTCGTTAACCGTTTTGTTGGCCAGTTTTAGGCCATCGTGTGTGCCATTAAAATGCACCACGAACTTGACAACGAAAAAACAAATTGAAATACAGAATTGGAAATACTGCAAAAAATATATAAAATATGCTAAAGACTTGCAAATGTATTTAATATTAAACCAAAAAGCAATTAACAGTTAACTATTGTAAAATTTTGCCAGCTTCAACTCCTTCAAAGTAATATGTTAAGAATATAAAATAAACCTGTGTACGGTACAGATGGAAATAGTAAATGGAAAATACTTAAAAAGTACTACAAATGTTGAAGACTTGCCAATGTATTTAATATTCAATAAAAAAAACAATTAACATTTAACTATAGTAAAATTATGCTACTTTCATTGAATTATATGCGAGTAGCCTAAATTAAGTCTAATAAGAATACAAAATAAGTCTGTGTACATTACAAATGGAAATAGTAAGTGCGAAATACTAAAAAAGTACTAAAAATGTTGCCGATGTATTTAATATGTAATAAAAAAGCAATTAACAATTAACTACTGCAATATTATGCTACTTTCATTTATTTACATGCATGTAGATTAAAATAAAAATTATAAGAGTATAAAATAAATCTGTATTTAATACAAATGGGAAATACTTAGAAAGATAAAGACCTGCAAATGCATTTAATATTAAATATAAAAGCAATTACCAATTACTGCAGTTATTACTAAATTATTCTTGTTTTATTGATTTAAATAAAATGTAATAAGAATATAAAATAAATCGGTGTCTATTACAAATGAAAATACTAAGATTGAACTTTTTAAATATACTAAAAATGCTAAATACTATTTAACTAAGAAGCAATTAGCAATTATTGCAAAATTATGCTAGTTTTATTGATTTAAATGAAATGTAATAAGAATACATAATAAATCTGTGTCTATTGTTACATTCGCTCTAGAAAAGAACAAAGTTAATCATAGTTTTGAATCGAATCTAATTGCTTATTTCATAAGCTTGCCGTTGTGCACTGTTTGCTTTTGCAGTTAATTAAACTTGAAGTCGAACTCGCTGTTTGAAGTTTGCAGTTGTAGGAAAAAACTGTGTTAAAAATATTAATTTAATATATAAGTTTGTAATTATAGCCATGATTTATTCTGCTTAGAATCTTGGTCAGCCAGCCGTCGAGGCGTGAAGACGCCGCATTGCAAAACGATAAGTTGTTGCTGTTTTTTTTTTTTGCAGATTATTATTGTTTTAAGACCGACAATTAACCGAAAAAAATCTAGTGCATAAATTATACATTATGATTATGATTATGATTGCAACAAGTAATAGAAAAACCAAAAAAACCGACTCAAACATTTGCTAATTTTTTGGCCTTTTCTCACCTTAAGTGCAATTTTGCTGCTGGCAAAACTTTACTACTTCCTGCACGCGAGCAACTTCCGTTCTGCTTTGTCCGCATCGAAGTTGAAGTCGAAGTCGTAGAATCAGCTGAGCTCGGACTCTTCATCATATGTGTGCTGTGTGCTGCATCCATCAACATCAACAACAGACCCTCAATCAAGAGCAAAAGTAATCAAAATAACAACAACAAAGAGCTACAACAACAGCAAAAAGTAAATCAAATGAAAAAAATACGACTAGGCAAACAACAAATCAACAACAACAAAAAAAAAGGGGAGCAGCAAATACGCATAGTAATAGTAGATAGATAGAGACACAAAAGCGACACAGTGTGACATGAAAATCGTTAAAAACAAAAATAACAATAAATAGACAAACATGTATGTGTGTTGTACATATTTATAAAAATGGCATGGCAGCAACATCGGCAACATAAGCGGTGGCAGGCAACAGCAAACAACACACAAAATAGAAATGGAGAGCAACTTTCACCCAAGGTCATTGTGTCTTTAACTGCTGCGCCACAACAGCAACAGCAACAACAACAACAACAGCAACCATTGCTGGACAATATGCGACAATGTTAACTGCGACTTCGACTTCGACTGCGGCATCGCTTTTGCCATTTTGCCAACTTTATTGTAGCATTCATTTGTCTGACTCTTTGTCTGTCTGTCCGCCTTTCTGTCCCTTTCTCTGTCCGCCTTTTTTTGTAGTAGTTGTTGTTGTTGTTGTCAACGAGTATTACAATTGAGCTAGCTGCAGGGCGCGGTGAAAGGCGTTGTCAGCCCGTTTAGTTGCCAAACGTCCTTTGCAACAAGTTGCTCTCCTTAGTTTGCCATTCTTGTCGTGTACTTTGGATAGTGAAGCGATGTAGCTAAACTTCTACGTTGGACGATGGTCAAAGTTTGGTTGCTTTGGGGCAACAATCTAACTTCACGTATCGCGCATCTTGTGAATGAAAGATTTGGAATCAGAATATCAGAATGAGTCTGGGAATTTTAATCGTCATGAATCTGTGAATGTGCTGCATAAATTTGTGGTACAGCAAGTCTGAAGTTGCACGCATACGCAACATTAAGATACTCTGTATATAATAAGTAAATTTTTATTTTTTTATTGTAATAGCGAATTTAATTTCGTATTGCATTGAGATGAGTTAGCGCAACTAAGACCTTCAAACTTCAATATTTAAATTAAAATTTAATTGCTAATTTATTAAATTTAATTGGTGTGACGATTGATAGGAGTTGATTTCGAGCGCGATGTCTAATTGACTTTTAATAAATAAATACAATACTTTTATTTAGCCAAGTTTAAATATATGTTGCTTCCGAAATATCTTTATACTTCTTCTTATATTATTACAGTTTTAGGACTGACAGAATTTATTATTTGTTTGGACAAAAATAGTTTCAAAAGAAATGTCCGCATACAAAGTCGGTAATAATCGACTGTTAAATTTTATTCATATTGTTGACAACATTAGTGGTAAATTGTTGATCATTAAAAAAGTTAATTTTAGCCGAAGGTAAAGACACTTTACTTCTTAGATTCTTAAGGTAAAATAGAAGTGAAAAATTGCAATTTATTTATAGCCAAGCGTGGGCTTGATGTGCCACGCATACTGTCAATAAGAGAACCATAGCAACAACTTTGAGTAATATTAATATTTTAATAGCAAGATTCATAACTCATGTATATATTTTATAACTAATATTGTAGGTTAATGTATAAGTATAAATTTATTAATAAATAATAAGAAGAATGTTTATTCATTTTATAGATAAACGTATACTTTATATGCTTTTCAAATTACGCATACGCTTAGTAAAAATCTAAGCATAGAAAAGATCTTAATATTTTTTCTATTTTAATAGAAAATATTTTATAACAAATTTTGTTGATTAAGTAATAAAAATTGTGAATAAATTTGTAGTAAAGAGAATGTTTTTTTGTATTACAGATAAGCGTATACTTTATAACTCTTTAAATCACACATACGCTCAGTTAAACTTAAAATGAAAATGATTAAAAAAAATGGTTAAAATTCCTAATTCGTTTATTTATTTTTTAACACATGTTGTAGTTTTAATATAAATTTACTAAACATTTTTTATAATTAGAAAGCTTAGACGCTCAGTAGAAATTTGGCCATACAAATTCTGTTCAGCAGAAAAATTTATAATTTGGTCAATATTTGATAAATGAAACAAAGTACAAAAGATTATGACATTATTAGAAATTTAGCCGTAAAAAAGTTGTAAATATTTTTCGGATTGCCACAGAAAAATTCATAATTCGATCAACAATTTTGTATAAAAAAGTTGTAAATAAAAAATTGTTAATAAATATAAAGTATATTATATTTATAAGTTCAGTAGAAATGTAGCCGAAAAAAAATTTCTTAAAAAAAAAGTAGTAGATTTAATATGTTTGGAAAATTGTTAATATATAAGAAATTTAGGCATAAAAAAGCTGTTAATATTATTGCTATCATACTTTTGCAGTAAAAGTCATAATCTGCTGTAAAATTTCCATTCGCTTTATGACAAAATTTATCTTTTAGGCCAAGCCATCATTCCACACCGTTTCCTCAGCGATGCTTTGGTCATAAATTTGGCACGTGTTGAGCTCCATTTGGAGCAGAATCCGCCATCTGGATGCGCATATGCCTCGCATCATATTGCGGGTGATTAGGCAGGCGATGTGTAGTAAGTAAGAGGCACCCACGCAGAGTTGCCGCAGTCAACAAGCTCCACGC
This sequence comes from Drosophila niveifrons, assembly GCA_035046325.1. NCBI lineage: Eukaryota > Metazoa > Arthropoda > Insecta > Diptera > Drosophilidae > Drosophila > Drosophila niveifrons. The sequence goes on along the minus strand of JAWNOC010000046.1, from coordinate 7,818,634 downwards.
CCATTACTAACTATGTCTAACTGTCTCAAATGAGCTAAGCGGCTGCTGCTGGCTGCCTTGTCAGCTATAGCCCGTGTCAAAATCTTGGCCAGAAAGTGTGTCATGTTAAGCTAAAGAAGACTGAAAAGTAAATAAAGAAATAAAACTGTTTGGCTGCCTACGACAAAAAGTTGGAGAACGAGCAGAAAATTACGTTTAATTGGTACGAGCAGAAATAAAACTCAATTCGTAAAAGAAATTCAGAGTGCAAAGTGTTATTGCTAATACGCTGCCAAATGCTGTGATTTAGTTTTTTATTCTTTACGTTTAATATTTTGTAGTTTGACCTTTGGCTGTGGAACAAAGCAACACGTAGCGCATTTTGATTAGAACAAAACGTGGACACTGTGAGTAAAAGCTAAAAGGAGGAAAGAGAAGAGCGACAGTTGGAGGCATTGCCATGATGTTGCATAAATTTAAGTGCCACAGATACGAGGCGCAAGATACAGAAACGAGTTACAGATACATGCAACGTCGCGAGTCGCGACGCTCAGAAGAAGCAGAGAAGACAACACAAAAAAAAAAAAGCTTCTTCGTAAACGAAGCCAAGCAAAGATACAAAGGCAACATAGAAATGCGGATGCGATGCGATGCGATGCAAACTAAACTACATACTCCAGACTCTCCAGCGGTGTCTGGAGCTCTCAGTCGCAGTCTCAGACTCAGCCTCTCAGTCTCTGTCTCTCCATCTTCATATCCATCTCCATTTCCATCTCCATCTGCAGCTTGTTGCGGTGAAAGAGCATGCGACCGGGCAAAGTATCTTTGTATCTCATTCTCTGCTCTGCTCGCAAAGCCAAAGTCAGGCTAGGCCAGTTAACATTTCAAATCCGTTGTGGCTGCCACAGCACAGTCTTCTTTCTGACTTGCTTCGTCGTGCGGTTCTCCAAGCTCGCTTGAGCGCTAAGAAAACGAGTCTGGAAATTGGGTCAGTGGCACAGTATGCATGGCATTTTGTTGCTGTATTTGTGCCGCTCGCTGTCTGTATGTGTGTGTGTGGGTTTTTTTCTTTCTTCTTCCATTTCTTTTTCTTTTTTTTTTTGGGTTTGCCTTTAGCTCTTTCTTCTTCGCATGGCTTTCTTTGCGGCGGCATTTGTGGTCAATATAATGATTCTGACTTGTTGTTCGCTCAGCTCAACTCAGCTCAACTCGACTTTGACTTGGTTTGGTTTGGTTTTGCTTTTTGGTTTCTGCTTCTCCTACTTCTGCTGCTTATTGTTGTGTGCCGTGTTGTGTCTTTAGCTTACCGCATTTTTTGTTGTACATTTCTTTACTTTACATTTGCACCTACTCTATTTTCCACTCGGCTTTGCTGCTTGTTGCTACTTTTGTGTCAGGTTCCTGCTAATGGCCAGCGGCACATGCGTGCGGCATAAGCAATGTGGACGCCACAAAATGTCACTTGGCTTTGCCACCCAATCAACCAGATCACTGTGGAACACCCAAAAACTGTAACTACGTTGACATCTAAACTGCGTATACGTGATATTTTTTTTTTTTCCAAAAGTAGAGCAAACTTCTTGTTTTCTGGCTTTAAGTATTATTATTTTTCGTTTTTGTACATTTAAAATGACAAAAATGTTTGTATTTCTTTATTATTTAAGCATAAACATTAGAACTAAAGTTTAAAATTAACAAAATAAATATTTACATTCAAATTGGGTTTTTTTCTTTTTCGTGTTTTTGTTTTGTTTTTTAAGTACAAAGCGGCGATTTGTGTGTCTTGCACTTTGTTCAAAATTGAATAAATAAAATTGCACAAAACTAAAATAACATTAGATACTCGTAAAAGATGTTTAAATTAAATTGCTTAACATATTCATATATATTTTTATTTTTGTTATGAAAAGTTCTTTAAATAGCTTCAACAGTATTAAATAAGAATTTTTGTATTCATAAATATTTTTATATTCTGTTTTTTTTTTTAGTTTTTCTTTTGTGTGTTTTGCATAATTTCCATTTGTAAGATTAACATAAACTTTAGCAACAAAAATTTTTAAAAAACAAATTAACAACATTTAAATGTAAGGTGTAATAATGATTATTACTTGAGTACTTTTCTATTTGCATTCATTATTAATATGTAATTATATGTATTTAATTTGCTTTGTGTTTATTTCTTGTTTATGCTAAATGTTTAACAATTATTATTATTATTTTGCCAAGCCCGCTACAACTTAAATTACATAAAATGTTATATGATTTTAAGATTATTGTTTACTCTTCTTTCTTGTTTGTACATTTATTTAATCATATTTTAATTTAGAATTGTATTGCTTCTATGATGTGTGTATGTGTGTTTTTCATTATTATTATTATTATTTTTTGTCTTGTTTATGTTTAAAGTTTTTCAACACAATGAGGTACATAATTTATACAAAAATCTTACTTGACGAACATTTAGCTAGACATTAACTATTCTCTAGTACTTATGTACTTATATGTGTAAGTATATATATACTATATATCATATATCATCTAGGTATGTGTGTGTGTGTTTATACCTGTGCCAGGTGTGTCGTCTCTTTAAGGTGCACGAAGCGCGCAGTTTTGCATCAAAACAGAACAACAGTTGCAAAAAGACAATTGGACGCTTCGTTGTTCTTACATTGCTTGTGGTCTCTTTGACAGCAATCAACGCTGGCTTTCTGGCTGGCTATAGACATTGTAACTGGGGTGTAATAAATAGGTTTGTGAAGGTTTAGAAAATGCCAAACAATAATGCTATAAATTAGTTGTCTCACTAAACTGTTTCATGCCTTTTAATTGAGAATTTCAAAATGATTTTAAATTACTTTCGAAGTTGGTTCAGCTTTACAAATTGCCAAACTAAAAGAATTCTTAATATAGTTTGGGTTTTGATATTACCCAACTACAAGAATCAAACAGTTTTCTCATTTTACAGCTAGAAGTGCATGATGATGTTTATATTACTTTCAGGTTTACAAGTTGGCAAACTACTAAAATTCTATTTTTTTTAATTGCGTCACTAAACTGTTTCTTTTTTTTTATTTAGAATTTCAAAATTATTTTTTAATTACTTTCCAATTTGAAACAGGTTTCCAATTTGCCAAACTACAAGAATTCTAAATATTAGTTTAGGTTCTATTTATTAGTTGTCTCATTAAACTGTTTCCTCATTTTGTAGCTAGAAGTTTATGATGATGTTTTTATTACTTTTTTACTTTGTGTAGGTTTAGAAATTCCCAAACTACAAGAATTCTATATAATAATTTTCTCTTTAAAGTGTTTCACTCTTTTATATCTAGAATTTCAAAATAGTTTATCAATTACTTTCCAACTTTGTGCAGGTTTTCAAATTGACAAACTACAAAAATTCCTTTAATTAAACTGTTTCTTATTTAATAGCTAGAATTTTATGAAGATGTTTGTATTACTTTCTGAACTTTTTGCTCTATTGCTGAAAACTAAATGGAACTGTGGAGGTAGTAGGTTGATATTTCATAACACAAACAATACAAAAGGTATTTAAATTGTTATTTTTTGCTCACTTCTTCTTTACTTATAATGCCCATTGTACCTCATCTGCTTTACCCCCTCAAAAACTAAACCCTTTTCCCATGTATATTGACTATTCAAAGAGATCAAAAGCAACCAACAACAACGAATATATCAAAATGCTGTGTGTATGACATTGCTTCACCTTTAAGGCGATGGCAAACTCAGACGCTGGAGAGGAATACTCTCTGGCAGTGTCTGGCAATGGTTAAGCAATGCGATACACGAGAAGCTGCCGCTCCCAAAGACCCGGACATGGTTTTTTGTTTTTGTTTTTTTTTTTTGTTTTTGGTGACCGAGTGACATTGGCGAGCACTTTCTCTAGCATAGCCCATGGCAGCAAAGAGAGTCCAACAAAGCGAGTTCAGTTGCAGATGATGCAGTGCAGCATTTACAACTTGAACCTTTTGCGCTTTGCTGGCCATCAAAATGCATTGTGGGCGATTTTTGAGTTTGAAGTAAAGTTTCTCTCTCATTTCTTTGAGGATTCTGCGTGGCTGGTTGAGGCTTGATTGCTATTGCTATTGGCGAGCGGAATGTGCATGTGGCCTGCGCTGTGGTCAGTCACGCCCAATTCTCTTATGCATCTGTTGATGTTTCAGCAAGTGCGCCTTCTGGCGAAACGCCTTCGCGCACACATCACAGCGGAAGGGCTTCTCGCCGGTGTGCGTGCGCAGATGCACCTTGATGTTTGACTTGTTAAGGAAGCCCCGATTGCAGATGCTGCACCGATGCACCGGCTTCTCCTTGCCCAGCAGTCCGCTCAGATCGCTGGCACTGAAACTTGCCACACCCGACGGCGACATTGCGCTCATCTGTGGCACATCCGATTGTTGCTGCTGCTGCTGTTGTTGCTGTTGCTGCTGTTGACTGGACTTTTTCTGCGCCCGCGAACGTTTCGCTTTGGGCGTGCCCGTTGGCGCTGTTGTTGTTGTGCTCGTGGTGTGCGGATAACTGCTCAGCATATCCGGACTGCAGAGTCCGTTGTCCTTCAGCCCTGTGCCCGACAATCCGCCATTCGGCGTCAGCTGATAGGTCGCCTGCTGTTGCTGCTGCTGTTGCTGCACTGGCTGCTGGCTCTGATTACTGTTAGTGTTGTTGTTGTTGTTGGTCAGATAGCGCGGATTGATCATCAGATTGTTGTCCGTGGTGCTGACCACCGAACCGGGCGGACTGCAACTGCTGCTGGCCGCCGACAACTCGTTGCAATATGAGGTAGAACTTGGCGTCTCGCTCTTCAGCGTTGCGGCATTTGTCGTCGCAGACGAACCATTGCCATTGCCACTGCCACTCATCGAACCCGCACCAGGCGGTCCATGCTGCAGCCGATTCTGCAGCAGCGGCATGTAGCCATGGCTGAGCAGGCTCTGCAACGTGGAGCTGCTCGCGTGCACCGGCAGCGGCGAATGCGGCAGCATGAAATCGCTCAGCGTATCCTGCTGCGAGACGAGCACTTTGCCCTCCGGCTGTATGCAATTGCCATCGATCCACGCGTCCAGATCCATCCAACTGTCGCGTGTATCGTTGCCCTCATCCTTGTCCAGCTGATTGGAGACTGTGGTGTCGGCTATCGCCGAGCCAATGATTGCCGCAATGTCATCGATGCTGTTCATATCCACATACTCCGTTAGATCCTTGTAGATGCGCACTCCGCTGCCATGCAACGAATCTGCCACCTGATCGATGGGCGTCAGTGTGGAGCCGCTGCTGGCCAGCGAATTGTTGTTGTTGTTGTTGAGGGGTGCGTTCATAACACAGCTATCGGCTACGGAGTAAAGCTTAGAATCTAACTGACTATCGGCGAAGAGTTTCACATCGCTGAGGCAGGCATCCGCATCGGCGCTGAGCACACTCTCGGGCAGGCAGGTGGATGACGACACAATGTTGTGCTCCTGCGAGGAGCCACCACCGCCACCGCCGCCGCCTCCTCCTCCGCCACCTCCATTGCCGCCTGTCCCGCTGCAGGTTGTGGCCGCTGTTGTGGACGTGGGATTGCTGTTGTTCGATTGCTGGTGTTGCTGATGCGGATGATGTTGCTGCTGCTGCTGTTGTTGCTGCTGCTGCTGCTGGTGCTGCTGATGTTGATGCTGATGGTAGGCGCTCTGTATGTAATTGTTGTTGCTCTCATCCGGCAGCCGCTGGGCAATCGCATGATAATGATGACCCGATATCCCATTGATCGACAAATGTCCCGTGTAGCCGGTAAATGGTGGCAGCGGTTTCAGATCAGACAACGCATTCAGCGACGAGCTGTTCAACAGCAGATTGTCGAGTACATCGAGCGAGTTCTTTTGATCCGTGTCGCTGGGCAGCGAGTCCAGATCGTGCTCCAGCAGCAACTTGTGGCCATCGAGCAGATACTGATCCTGGCTGCTGGTCTGCGTGGGTCCCCAGCAGGGGCTCATCAGTAGGCTTTCGACTTCTGATTCACTTGGCCCGTTCATGCTGCACAACTTCATTGTCAGTTGACCCGAACGTTGGACAGGAATTCTTTGTGCTGCTGCTTTTTGATATGTATTGAGTTAAAGATGTACCAGTTGAAGCTGCAAAACAAGAAGAGAAGGAAAGTCAGTCAGTAAAGAGGATTCCATAATATTAATAAAAGGATTAAAATGGGATAATCAAAGTATGTTCTACAAAAGGAGAGCATGAATTTAGTGTCTACTACTAAAAGCAGAAATATAATATGATAATATGAGAACAAAACTAAAAATAATGATCATTTAAATGAATTTAGTATCTTCTACTAATCGAACAAAATATGAAAAGAAGAAATATAAGATAATAATATGAGAACTAAACTAAACTTAAAAAATAGAATATGAATAATATGGATATAAATAAAAAAAAGTTAAAAGGATTAAATAAATATAATATTAAATATACTATTGAAAGAAAAAGCTTAAATATGTCAATTGGTTTTCTTCTCATTACAAGAGAAAATATAAATAAAAAATATAAAAAGAATAAATAAATATAATATGAGAAAATATCATATTATAAGATTACATACTACTATAGTTAGAAAATGCTTTAAGTCATAAAGAATCTGCTACAATTGAAAAATAACTTAACTTATTATTTTTCTTCTCATAACAGAAGAAAATATGAACAAATAATATAAGAAGAATACATGAATATAATATGAGAAGATATCATACTATAAGATAACATATACTTTTGAGAGAAATAGCTAAAATATGTCATGCAGAATCTGCTACAATTGAAAAAGATCAATCAGTGCCTTAACATTTATCTTACTGCAGTTAAGGAAGAATAGAGTTCTCTAACAATTAATCAACGTCATATAGATTTCTAACTCTCGTTAACTGGTTTAAAAAGCTTTCAGTTGAGTTCCCATTGCCACATTCAAGTGTAAGCCAAAGAACACTGTTATTGGCTTCATTTTAAGCTCAGCTTACAAGCCACTTCCGTTAGGTCTTTAATCCAGCTGAGAGTATCTCAAAGATCTACGGATTCTAATTCATTCCAGCGCATCAAGTGGCAGCTGCACTTGCTGACAGACCAAACGAGTTGTTGGCCCTAATGTGAGTTTAATACAAATCCCAAAAAAAAAAAAAATTGGAACTCGTATTTGAAATAGTACAAACTAATCAAAGTAAAGTTAGGGAAGCCAAAAAATTTCCACGGAGCTTTTCATATTTCACACAGCGATTAACAAAAAAGGGGGAAGAAGACGCCGTCAACAAAAAGTTTAGACATTCAAGATACGAAATACGAAACGAAGTCCGAACAAAATCGATACTCAGAATGGCCAATAATAATTTCGAAACGGTATTTGGGTCAAAACATTAATAATCAGTTAAATTAGCATATAAATTGGTAGAAATAATGCGACTGCGACGCTAGCAGCGAAGCGGCAGAACATGTTGTGGGGGAATTTGGATTTTGGATATCGTATTTGGATGTCGATAGACGAGAGACACCGACAATGAAAGTACAACAACAACAACAAATACAACGAGAGACATGCGACACAGGTGCAGAGTTACCACCTTGCCACTCCCCTCCCTCAAACTTGTCCCTTGGTTCAGAAGTAACTACGACATATTCAAGTCCAAGACGAAAACGCAATGAAATAGAAAATCTCAAAACTCAGCAAAAGAGAGAGAGAGAGAGAGACACACAATCACAACAAAGTAGAAGTTCGTTTTGTTAGTGTCTTTATTTTTTTGGGGAGAACCAAACGGTAAAGCAAATGAAGTATTTCTTTTTCTCATTTTGTGCATACTTGATTTTTTGAGGCTTGGCCACTTTTAAGTCGGTGTGCGTATATGTGTGAGAAAGAAGAAAGCACAACGTAAAGCAGAATACGACTTGCAGCTAGACTCAGACTGTTGCCTGTTGGTCAGCGAGCTAGAGAGAGCACACACAAAGTTTCGCTTTCAACAGGTTGTGTTGTAGCAACATGTTGCTAGCTCAGCCTGCGGCAAGCAACAAAGCAATAGACACAGACATAGGCATAGACACAGACAGCGTCAGCGACTAGTCCAACTTACGACTGCCGACTGCGCCGTCGACGCTGCGCCGCCAAGCAGCGACGTTAGCGTCAGCTAAGCATGCGCAGCTAAGCGTGGTGGCTGCGCTTGTAGCGGCAGCGCAGCCAAACTACCGTTACACGAGAGACCTGCTGACATACTTCCGTGTTCGGCAGAGCCGAGCCGAAACAGATGCCGAACACACGAAGCTTCGCACTGAAGCTCAAGCTCAAGCGCAACTTTGCGTGCACTAAGAAAAAAAGAAAAAAACGACGGAACAGCAACAGCAACAACAAATAATAAAATCAACATGGCGGCCACTGCGTTTAGTCATGAATGGAAATTGCATTCATACTATGCACAATTGTATGTTGACAATTGCGCTGAAAATAATCAACGAAAAAAATTTTAATTTTGAAAAAATTTTAACAATTGTTAGAATATGCATAAAAAATAATGAATTTACATTTAAAAATAAATTTTAATTTATTATTTAAAAACAATGAAGCAAATTTGATGGGAAAAATTTGAAAATAATTGTACAATTACAACAAACATTTTTATAGCAAACAAAATATTTTTAAAATGTTTTGCGCATACTACAATAATATGGCAAGGACTTTATTCAATTATGGCTAGAGCGCTTTAATATTAAAAACGAATTGATTTTTTTCTCAGTGTAGTAAAGTTGTCGTGCTTTTTTCGTTTTCGGTTCCTTTACTGTATCTCTCTCATCTTTCTTTTCAGTTACCGTGTGTAATAATTGTTGTTTGATGGCTTTTTGGTTACTTTTTTTATGCCTTTTATTCATTCCCATTGCTCATTACTTTGATTTTGAAGCTGGCACAGTTTCGCTGAGTGACTGGGATTATTTTTTTGAATTTTTATGAATTTTCCTAAAAGCCAAAAAAAAAAAAAAGAAAGAACCTTTGCTCAGTTTTGAGTGACGTTTTGGATGCGCCCTCGAAATTGGCGTGAAATATTTCAAAAGAGAATCTGTAGCTTTTATTCTTTTGGAGTACGCGTCAGTTTTAACACATTTTTATTTTATTTTTTCAATTTTATTGTTGCTTTTTTTTATTGTTGCTGCTGTGGCTACTCAACATTTAGATGTTTGCTTTTAATGAGCTACATTGTAACGGTTGTCCGTTGGTCTTTTTGCATTTGAATGACGGCCGCCAACATCAACGCCAACATCAACAAACATAATATATACACTGCGTGGGTGCGCCACACAACAACAACAACAACAACAACTCGAATGAAAAAAAACAAACAAACAATGCGCCTCTATTGTAATTTGAGCTTGTAAATGGGATTTTTTTAGATTATGGTCAGAGAGACAGTTGCTGTGGGCATTATAATTACAATATTTCTGCCTCACTCTCTTTCTCCCTCTCTCTCCCTCTCTTTCTATATAACCCGAGTGTATTTTTAACGGTTATTTTGAACGAATTAGTGCAAATTTTTGACAGCCGAGTGATTTTATGACCCTGAGCTGAGAGTTGATGTTTTTTTTCTTTTATGATTATGTTTTTAATGAGTTACTTTGGTCAGTTTGTGGGTGCACTTGAATTACCGTTAAGTAATGGGCCGATGAATCAACTTGGCAATAACTAGGTGAAGTGTCGCACACACGTTGCAATCGCTTTTTGAATATATAAATGAGATATAAAATGAGTTAAATGTTTGGTAATAAATTCTTTCACCTCTACTGAACAGTTTTTGTTCCCTTTGGGAAACTTCCATTTCCATCGTTGACCCAATGAATTGAACTTTTCAACTGCAACAACTACTTAAAAGCAATTCGGAACAGCAACAGCAACAAGACGTCAACGGGAATGGCAACAGCTGTTAGCCAAATCAGCCAAGAAATTGAGTTCTTAACAACAAAGAACGAAAAACGAACAGCAATAAAAAAAAAGGCGAAGGCAAGTTGTCGAGGTCCAATAGAGAGAACAACAACAACAACAAAAAGAAGGGGTACAAAACTGATGCTTCAGCTGGGGTTTTAACGGAAATTGAGCTTAACCTTTGGCGGCAATCAACTTCCGTTTAAATGTTCGAACACGAAGCAGCGGCAAAGGTCAAAACGTTTTGTACCCCAGCCAATACGTTCAAAATAGGCAAATGGCCAACAACACCAAATGGCCAAGACAGACAGAGAGAGAGAGAGAGAGAGAAAGAGTGGGAGTGGGAGAAAAGAATCGCAAAACACTTTTTTCCCTTGTGTGATGCGGCGCGGACAAAAATGAAAAGAAAAATCAGGTCGGCGAGCTGCGCGTCGGAGAAAAAGCGAATGAAAAATTATTTGATTGCAAAATTTACAACCGCAACGATTTCCACTTGGAAAAACCGCACGTAGCATTAGCCAGAGGAGGAGCAACAACAACAACAGCAACAACAACAACTCGGCACAAGGCTGAAAAGCGGTTTTCCAAGCAACAAACTTTGACCAAGACCAAGAAGCCGAAAAACAAAAAAAAAACGCCAGCCACAGCCACAGCCTCAGAAACGTGTGGCTGGCATTGAGGTCGCCATCACTCAATGAAGGTTGCTGCAACTGCAACAGCAACAACAACGACTTCATCTTGTGGATGCAACAACAGCAGCAGCAACACCAGCATCAACAGTGCAAAAAATTAGTGAGAACAGCCAACTGGCAACAATGGGAGACGTGCTTGTTGCCTTTATTTTTGTTGTGTGCTTTTTTTGTTGCTGCGCACTTGACAGCACATGTGGCACGTGTGATGTTGTTGGTGTTGCTGGCGTTGTAGTTGCAACAACAACAGTTGCTGCTTCCTCTGTGCCAAGCGGGAGTTGCTGCAGCTTTTGATGTGGGTTGCAAGCTGGTCAACAATTGTTGTTGTTGTTTGTGAGTGGGCGTAAGCTCTAAGCTGTGGGGCACTTATGTGGGGGTGTTGCATATATGAGTAATGTGTGCCAGGTGTAAATTCGATTCGATTAAATGGATCAAATGTTGTTTTGGGGTCACAACAAATTAAGTTGGCGAAATAGTTATGGCACATAAATATAGTATAATGTTTTGGTTTGCTTAGTTATCTTTGTATATTACATTTAGTGCAAACATTGCACGATTTTATAAAGTATCTGCTAACAACTCAAAGTACGTGTCTGACATGAATTGTCTGTGTGTGTGTGTGTGTGGGGATCGTGCACTGACTCCGACAATAGCTGAAGATGATCCGTTAACCGTCCCTAGCAAAAGGTGGCCAACACACAAATATGTGTGTGCAACAACAGCAACAACAACAGCAACAGCAGAGAGATGACAACCTGGCGATAAACTTGAAATGAAGCCGTGTGGTCAGCGAGCCCCAAAGTACGAGAGGCTTGGCGCTATTTGGCTGTACAAGAGGCAGCTAACTACAACTTGTGGCTGTGCTGTGGCTGTGACTGGTGTAACCCAGACTAATACCACACCCTGTGTGGTGTGCGCCTGCTTAGCGGTCTTAGACCAGCCAAAAACACAACACAGCCACCCAGTAAAACAACAACAACAACAACAACAGCAAGCAGCGAAGCAAACGGACAAGCAACCAACCGACAACTAACAACAACTATGCAAATTTTTTTTTTTATGATGTTTAACTATTTTTAGTTGGTTTTTACTTTGTTGTTATTTAAATGACGCCCTCGTGCCTCTTGCGGTCGTTGTTGCTGTCGCTGTTGTTGTCGTTGTGTGTGTGTGTGTGTGCCGAAACTGTTAACACCCTGTAATCAGCATTGGCAAGCGGGTATGTTAACAAAGCAGTGGCACAATGCAAAGCTTAAAACTTGTCAATTATGTGTTAATACAACAAAAGCTAATCAATTAGGCAAATGCATAATATATAGACTGCGGGATACCCTGTAAATTGTGCTATGCTAGGGTAACTGACTGGTCAGTCACTTGTTGTCACTTCTGAGCCTTATGTGGTCATCAGCAACAACAACAACAACGACAGAGACGAACAATACGGCTTGTCTGGGCAAGTTGAATCCCCCAAAAACCCAAAACATTGCTCAGGTCAGCGAACTTTTCAAAAGCGCACGTCTAAAATTTGTTGTTTATTGTTATGGTTGTTGTTGTTTTTGTTGTTAGCGATGTTGTTATGATTATTGTTGTTGTTGTTGTTGCTGCCATTTGAATATTATAGTATCTAGTATATATATTATATGTTTGTTTTTGGCTGCGAAATGTGCAAATTGAACCCTAAAGCAGCAGAGAATTCTACATTTTCAAACGGGATTATTAGTATAAATATTCCAAGCTAATTTACGCGTTACGCGAATTAAGTAATAGATTTAAATACGTTTTTGGCCATAACGAAAAAAAAAAAAACAGTCATGCGACAAAAATTTTTTTTGGCAGTTGGCGAGATTTGCTCATCATGTGAAATTCAAAAAGAAAGAAAGAGAGAACTAGATGATACTTTGACCAGAGATACCCTCTAATTATTGCCAGCTGTGCGCGCTAGGTGGCGCTACCACCCAGTTTTATATGGCTTAATTGTGTGCAGCTACAAATAATAATAATAACATTTTATTTCGGTCGCTTCACAGCATGTGGTAAGTTTTAAAACAAAATTATAAAATGTAATTAAAATATCTAGCGACGGCTTCTGTTGTGAGATCTCAACTTTAATCTTTTGTAATTGATATGTTACAGTTTTCAAAGCTCATCGGTTGCAGTGAAAATCGAAGCCGCTTAAAAAGTACAGCGTTCAAATAAAGATGCCGAAACAACAGACAAACAGAAAATAAAAGAATTCAATTAATGACGAAAATCAGAATCTCCCGAGGAGCCAAAATGCAACTTAATGCTCAGTTGAATTTGTTACGCTCATTGACGCTGACAGACTTATAAATTGCTGTTGTTGTTGTACCTATTTTGTTGTGCTCTCTTCAACTGCGAGTGAGAGAGAATGAGAGAGCGTGCGCTTAAGAGAAGCTCTTTTTCTGGAGCCGCCGCCGCCGCCTCACTGAATGAGTAAGCGTAATTTTGCGTCATATAACGGTACAAACAGCCGCTACTGTGTTGTTGTTGTTGTTCTTCGTCGTCTTGTGTTGTGTTTTTTTTTTGGTTGTTATATTCCGTTGTTGTTGTATTTTAGACCATTTTGGTAGACAAACAAACGGTTTTTTATGATTTATTTTTAGCTTGGCAAAAGCGCTTGGCAACACAGTTCTTAGCTGTAAATGAAAAAGAACTTTACTTCCGAGTGCAGTTAAGAGTTCGACTTTTGGGTCGGGGTCACTAAAATTAGACGCAGACCCCAAGCGATTCTACACAAGAATAATGATCTCTTGCTTATTCTTTTTTCTTCTTGGTCTTTTGGCTAAATGGCTTTTATAACGAGTAAAAGAGAGATGCCATGATATAGGTCAAGAAATTGGACTTTAACGAGATCAACATTATAGGTTACTATACCATATCAATTAACAGACTGAGAGGCTGTGAATTTCGCAATTGACAATTGACACCTCGAGCAGCCCCTCCCTCCTCTCTTCTCCTCCCTCCACTCTCCTCTCTCCACCCCTCGTGATCACGTTCCTTACACAGACCTCTATGTACTGCGCTGTAGTATTTCATAACAGGTGAGTAATATCGGAAACGATTTCGGTCAATGACTCTTTTGCTGATTTGTTTATAAATCAGGCTTGAGAATGTTCTTATTGTGAGGCCATTGACTTAAGTTTTTGCCTCCTAGAAAATTCATTCGCATTCTTCAGGTTTTTTTTGTTACTTACATTTACGAAATTGCAGCCTTCAGCTGTTGAACATCTTGTTAACAAACAAACAGATTGTTTAAGATGATTGTTGTTTTTACGGATTTTTTGAATTTTGTTGATTCTTTAGAAATTTTGCTTGTTGCTTTTAAATAATCCTTGTACAGTTTGTTCGAGCTATGTTTTGTAATCCTTTCAAATGCGTTTTATAGCGAGAATCCTTTAAGACAGTTTTATGGTTGCGATTAAAATGTTTATATCCAAAAAACGCTTGTTTTAAGCTTATTTTTACTAGTCTTAGATGGGGGTTTTTTATTGAGATAATGCCGTCAGCCAGACAAATTAAAAATGGCAGTAAAATGATAGCGGAAAATGTAGCTTGTAAATATTAGTTAGCGAAAAGTGTTAGACATGCAAAGAACAAAGAGATAGAGGTGATGGATTCAAGCAAAAATTTAATGGGGAGTAAAAATTAAAATAAAAATAAAATTCAAATGAAAAGCATAAACATTTTTGTATACTCACAAAAAGAATGGGAGGAAGACATAAATATATATGCATAAAGTAATGAACGGGGAGTAGTACGAGTGGGTATATAGTATATATATATATATATATATTTCGATATTTTTTATAATCCTTGTTTTCAATATAGTATATATATATTTTTGTTTTGATTTCATTTTTTTCTGTTTCTGTTTTTGTTTATTGTATATATGTATGTACAATGGACGACGTCGGGAATATCGAGATGGTTATTATATTGTAATATTTTGCTTTTTGATGTGAAAATATTTACAACAGCGTTCTGGGTTTGTTGTCGATTATATATTTGTTTGTTTTGGACGGATAGAGAATAACTTTGTTATAATTGTTGGTTTGAATTTTAACTTTTTTGTGTATTTCCTTTGCTTCTTTTCAATATTGCACACTTTTTGATCTCGATTGCACTTGCACTCTTTCATATATATGTATATATGTGTATATATATTCTTTATATATTTTTGTATTATTCGATTCTTAAATACAATCTGGAGCAATCTGTTGTTTTGCTCTTGGCATTTTCGTCAACCATTTTCACAATTTTTGTAACGCATTTTAGACATATTAAACACTGTTATTTATTATTATTTTCCAATTTGTTGCCACTATTGTTGAACTAATTGCAATTGTTGTTGCTGAAGTAGTTGTTTTTGCACACTTTATTGTTGTTGAACTGGTCACTTCTTTTATTGGTTGTTCCAATTTCTGTTTGCTTGCTCTTGTTGTTATGCTTTAAGCAACTACATATACACGAATTTTGTATGTGTGTGTGTCTATGTGAGAGAGTCCACGTCCGCACAGCGGAATCACGCGAAACCAACGAACGCTTTGAACACAATTTACTGCGCAACAAGAATCGCACAAATCCGAAGACGTCAACGGTAGAAAGCCAACTGTGCGCAGGCGCAACACGAAAAGAAATTTTCGAGCCGCAGCGGCCCAAAGCAGACGCTGTCAGCGTCGACGGCGCAGTCGCTAAGCGAAGCAGCGCTCAAAGAAGTTACTCACCCGGTTGTTGTGCTCTGAGAGCGCCAAGCTCTTGGCAACATGTTCGATGCGCAACATGTTTGGTCGCAGGTGTTGTCGAGGTCGATCTGCTGCTGCTGTCGGTCAAAGTCAGGGCTAAGTTTGTTTATGTTAAAACTGCTGCTGCTGAGAGTCTTAAGTTTAGCATTTCTTTATTGAGATTTTTTTCATTTTATATTTAATATATAATACATATTAAATGCATATTAATCATATATATTTTATATTTTTTGTTACTTTGTTTGAAGTGCTCAGTTTTGTCATGTTCTAACTTTACAGCCATACTTGTTTGATGCTCTCAGACGCTTTACGCTCTTTCTTTCTCTCGCCCAGTTGCTGCATCTCAGTCGCACGCTGGCTCCATCTCTCTAGCGCTTGTTCGCTCTCTCGCTCGCAACTTGACCTACTTAACAAAAATTTAACATTTTTTCCTGTTATTTCGCCTTGTAAACATGCGAGCAACAATTACAGTTGCCGGCGCTGCTGCTGCCGCCGCTGTCGCTGTCGCTGTCGACGTCGCTGCCTCTGCTGCTGTTGCGACGCGTCGCTGCATTTGCCATTTTGTTGTTGCATTTCCTCTTCGCTTGCTCATTTCGCACTTGTTGTTGCTTTGCAGGCCGCGTTGATTGCTGCTGCTTGATTGTTGCTGTTGCTGTTGTTGCTTCGTTCGTTCGGGGTATTTTTTCGTTTGCTGTTTTGTTGTTTCTGTATTTTTATTGTATGCTTTTTAGATTTTTCTGTTTATTTCCAGCATTTTGCAGTTAACGGTATCGCTTCGAAAATGAAAGCTCACACAGAGACAAATACAGATAGAGATGCCGATGAAGATATGCATGAAGAGCACAGAGACCACAGCTCGCAGGTTGTGTAAAATTTTATTTTTTCTTTTTGCCCACGACTCGCGTTGCTGTTGTTGTGACATTAGCATAAGCACAAACAAGCAACGCCGCCGCCTCATCATCGACTTGGCCTCTTGACCAATTGCAACTACGTCATTTGGCTATCTTTTCGGCCCTCCCTTCTCTTCTCTTCTCTTCTCCACCCTTTTGCCAGTCGAAGTTCAGTTTATCAGCCTCCATGTCCGTGTTCAGCTGAAGCTGTGTCTCATGTTTATGGCCCATGATTTGTCTTTTCTTCAACTTTTATTTTTTACGTTTTATATTTTTTCGCTGGAATTTACTTGCAATTTTTGTTTACTCACAAATTCATTTTATATGCATGCTGCTTTTAATATTTATTTATTTATTTACGCATGACTCATGGGAGTTACAACTTTTTGCTGGTTGTGTGGGTTTTATACTGCGAACTTTATCATCTGTCGACTGTTACAATGCCAAGTTTGTTGCCTAAGTCTTTTGTTTCCAAGGGGACACTTTAAAATGAATTTGCTGCCGAATGAAATAGTATATGTATATTATCGGTATATTTATGTATTTTTAATGAATTTATTACTGACGCATTGTATTAAAATTGTCTTTTTATATAGATTCAACATATTTAAATGCAGAATTCGGTCTTTTTGAAATATTTTTAAATCGTTGAATAAATATGTAATTTTATTCAATATTCAATTTAATACATATGTACATACATATTTACGATTCCGTTTTTGGGTTATGACCAGTGGTAAAGATAGCTTACAAATTGTCCTCTTTAAGTGGCCAGCAGGAATAGGAATAATAGGAATAATATTTATATTACAACTGTGTAACAATAGCCCTTAATATTATTTCAAAGTTAATCAACAAAACTTTTTAGCAATAAATCATAATTAAAATCTATTTATAAGCGCATCCTTAATCATTGCCATCCCTTGCCAAAAGTCACACAATAAGAAGCTGTCATTCAATTAAATCCAGCTGAAGCAAAGAGTTTTGTAGCAGAAACCGAAGAAAGACCAGAAAGAAATTCGACAGCCAAGCGAGTCAAGCTCATGGGCACGGCTTGAAGAGTCGCACACGAAAGGCAAAATACAGTTAGACAAATTCTATGCACGTCAAATGTCAATCTCAGAAAACAGTACAAACAGTACAGCAACAAGCAGGCAATAGATGTGGGCAAAAAGCAATGAGTTAGAAGAAGAAGAGAAAAAAAAAACTAATGATAATGAAAATCAATCTTGGCTTTAAACATGGCAGGGCACTGAATATCGGCACAGCTTTTTGAAGAGCGGCATACAAAACTAATTGAACTTGGACAGCGTGACACTTCATCAAAAAAAAATGCGGCCCCAAAAAAAGTTGAACAATATATGGGAGAAATACAGAGAGAGAGAGAGAGAGAGAGATATATATAGAGGCAAGCTTGACAGTTGAGGTTTTGGGGTTGATGCTTGGCCATCACTCAAGCTATTTGTTGCACACAAATAAAACAAGCTATCAAATTAAGGCAAACGCCACGGGAGTAGCACCTGGAAAGGGTCTCGCCACACAACACCATTGGAGAATGGTAAAGTCTTGAAGTGCAATGCCATTACCATTAACCGAATACCATAACCAATATTGACATGGGGGTCAAAGTCAAACCACACACGCTCACACACACACACACATACTCACCTCGGATCTATGAAACAACAAATGTGCATTTGACAGGGCCAAACTTACACAACACCAACAATAACGAAAAATGGGTTAAAATCATATATGATATAGGTTAGGCAAAGCTTTAAAGTGAACTCTGAAGAGCTGCCCAGGAAATGAGCAAAGATTGAAGTCCACCAATTAAGAAAGAGATGGAGAGAGAGAGAATCTTTTGGTACCTGCTGACCGCAAAAGATTGTAAATTAAGGTGCAAACAATGCAGTCTCTGGCAGGCTCTGCTTTCCGTTTGGCCAACACCTTTCTATTTGCCGCCGACCGTCAGGCAAATGTGACAAATCTCCGGCTCATTTGCGGAAAGTGCTCGTCGCACACCGCGGGTGCAACTTGCCCCTGTCGCCTTGGGTGGCACTTTGCCACTCTGCCTACCTGTTGTGCTCGAATTCGTGCATCAATTGAATTGTTTTGCTGGCAAATTGGCAAAACAATTGTCGCCCATACGGCGACGACAGTGGCAATAGTCACAGCAGGAAATATACTTTGCAAATGCCACCCACTGTTTAAACAGGTCTAGAAACAACCACTGAAATCTCTTTAAATGCTTGACAAACTGCAACTGCAACAAATGTCTAAATTGCAGTTGGAAATTCGTTGCAGGTTTTGCATTTCAAAGAGACGCGAAAACAGGAGAGAAATTTTGAAATTTGAGTGAGAAAAGAATTGGCTAAAAGTCGGTATAAAATTTTAATAAAAGATCTGTCAGAATTGTTTCAGATTTTGCCAATCAGAGCGAAAATAGCAAAGAATATTGATAATATCTAAGCAATAATGGAATTGCTTAAAAGTTGATCTATTACTTATGTATGAGATGTGCCACAATTGAGAAAAGATTGCAAATGACATACAACAAATTTCATAATTTAATTTTGATTAGAATTTCCTAAAAGTCAGTCCTTATCTTATGTATGAAGGTTGTCAGAATTGATAGTTTATTGCGCTTAAACATGAGTTCTTTTGGATTATATAGTTGTTGCCGATTTTGCATTTAAAAAGGAGTTAAAATAGGGAATGAATATAGAAAAAGTCGGTCTAAATTTTACAATCCTAAAAAAATATGATTTCTTTTAATTTGCAGCTGCAATGCGTTCGCAAATTTTGCATTTTAAATAGAGAGCGAAAAAAGCTAAAGAATATTACAAATTTAGGCATGAATGTAATGGCCTAAAGCTCTTTTTTTAAACTTAAGTAAGAGTTCTGAACAAGTGTAAATTAAAATTAAAATTGTAGTAAATAATTCGACAAAGGTTTTGCAATTAAACTGTAAAGTGAAAATATCAAAAGAATATGACAAATTGTTGTGGGCATTAAATTAAGCAAGAAAATCTTTCATTTTAATGCTCCGTGGCAAATAACGAAAGAACATAGCATATATGTTAAGTAGAATTCTTCTTCTAGAACTTATGTAAGCGATCTGCCTTAAAATATGAATTCTCTTTCAAAAATCTCTAGCTTCCCATTTCTCTAGCTGTCAACTTTATCAACTTTATTGTGCTTCAAAGATTAGTCGAGCTTAGCTCATCATATTCAGAGCATTACAAGAAATGGATTTGGCCAAAGCCATCGCCAAATATATGTCAAATATTGCATAAATTTTGCATAATTTACCAAAGGCAGCAACAACAACTGGCACGATAATAATAACAACAATAACAATAATAACAACAGCGATGCGGCAAATTTTGCATGCATAATTTGTATTCTTTTTCTCTATTTTTTTCGTATGCTGTGCCAAGGTGCGGGCGTGAGCTATACCAAAGACAACAGCCTGAGACTGAGGAAGGCGCCCAGAGGGGGGAAGTTCATCAAAGCTAATAACAGGCAAAACTACAACAACGGAGCGATAAAAATAGATGGCAAGCATAAAAAAAGCAGAACAACAAAACGCACCACAATAAAAATGCTAAATAAATTGCCATGTAGGAGCCGAGTTGAGCTGAGCTGAGTGATAGGGATAGCAAATAGGGATAGTTGCTGAAAGAGAAACAATAAACAAAAAGAACAATCTACAGCTGGAGAAATGGAAGCAGACAGACAACAACGACGACGACAAAATATGAATGTAGTGCAAACCGTAGGCGTTTTATCTGACACTAAAGTTGCAAATGCCAGCTGGAAGCGACGGATGAGGTGGGAGTTGGAGTTGAAGTTTTGCAGTTGATGTTGACTGCCGGGTGGGTGGGCAAAGAGACAGCCACAATGTGTGGTGTGTGTGTGTGTGTGGTGTGTGGTGGTGTGGTGTGCCAAGGCGAGGGCGAGACAAAGGTCAAGCTGAAAACGCAACTGGCAAAACCAGGCAAAACTTGGCAACCGGAAGTGGGTCAACGAAAACCGGATCCGCATCACAAAATGCTAAAACACCAAACGCAGCTGTGTGTGGAGAGCGAGATAAACAACAACAGCAACAGCAACAACAAACTGCAGCAGCAGCAACTGCGAAAACAAACAATGCAAAATGCAATTGAGATGCAAATGCAAATTGCATTGGCCACATGTTGCTGGGCTCTCTTTCAATGTGTGTGTGTGTGTGTGTGCCAGCAACATAAATAAACATCAAAATAATGCACGCCATTAACATTGCCAATGGCCCCCAAAATGCAATGACTCTGATGGCAAGAGTGAGAGATGAAGAGAGTGAGAGAAAAAGAGAGAAGAGGAGTGAAATATAGACAGACAGCTAGGCAGACAAGCTGGCAAAGAAGTGCCGTTTTGAGGTGTCATGGGCATGGACCAATGCAGCGGTGAAGAGAGGGTAGCAGAGGGGAGCAGAGGGGAGAGAGGGAGCCTATAGCATGACCAAGTGGAAGGCAGACAATGCAGCGCAACGCTTGACTAACTCTGCGGACGGCAATGGGCGACAACTTTTTGTTGTTTGCTGTTTGCTGTACGCTATTGCCTCTAATGAAGATGCCTTCCAAGTTGCAGCCAACGTCGAAGTCGAAGTTGGTGTTGATGTTGCAGTTGGAGCTGGAGTTGGAGTTAGAGCTGGAGTTAAGCAAATAAGAGCGAGTGCAAACAAAACGAACGAACGATGCAGGCGACAATTTACCTACAAGAGTTCGACGGCTAAATGAAGTCAACAAATACAACTGAAATGCAGAATAATTGTGAACAATAAAAATGGTAAATATTGCTTTATATTTATTGTTGCTCAAATTATATTTTACAGTTTGTCATGTGAAGAATATATTTTAATATTGTTCAATGAATATGCGCTAAAAGCTATGAATATTTCTAGCTAATTATTAATGCACATATAACCTAAGGGTTTTGTAATATACATATATAAACATTATATGAAATATACATAATAATCAAAATGCTCTTAAAATGATAAATATTTCTATCTATTTATTGCAGCTCAAAATATTTTTGAAGAGTTCATGATAGAATGAAAATATTCTTATACTTAGCATAATATTGTTCAATTAATGAGCACTGAGAATTATAAATATTTATAACGCTTTATTGCTAATGAAATAATATTTTAAAGTTCATAATCTAAAGAAAATAATCTTATATAAATACATATTTCAATCTATTTTTAAAATTATAATATATTTATATCTTAATAAAAGAATGTGTTGCAATTCTTCTATGTTTGAATAATAATAACCAATTGACATGCGCTTAAAGTGTTAACTATTTTAATCAAATAGAAAGAATACATTCTTCTATTTTACATAATAATTTGGTCAAAATACATATATAATTCATATTATGCTTTTGTGCCACTCAAAATATATTTAAGAGTCCAATATAAGACATTAATAATATAATTCTCGTATATACAAATAGTAATAAACAATAAATATGCGCTTCAAATAATAAATATTTCCTAACCTTTATTGTCCTGCAAATTAAATTTAAAATTAAATGCAAACTATTGATGGTGATACATAATTTCAAGCATTGTAATATTAATCAATAAGTTTGCTAAAGATTTCTATCTTTTTATTGCTCATCAAATTATAAATTCAATAAAAATGAGATTAGTAAATACATGTTGTGCTTTGTTGCTGCTTAATTTATCCTTTGTAACATCGATGTAGGCTAATCGTGGTTAACAAACAATGGTGGGAATACGTAAATTCCACGTTGTAGTATTCAATAAATATGCGCGTTAAAAAATAGAAAAACAAAATCGCTGAATTTTTGCACAATCTCATCTTTGCGCGTTCTTTGCGTGTCTCAAGATTTTGCGCCAGAGTGCCAGATATTTATGCGATTTTTATTGATAACTGAAGAATTTATTGCAGACAAAACGAAAGACTGAGGCAACGAACTGCGCCGTTAAAGTACCAAACCCAGCAATTGCGCATTGTGGAGACTTTATGATACATCTGGGATTGGGTGCACACAGAACGCTTTTTGTGCAGCCAGCCAAGCACGGCAACACCAAAAGCAACAGCAACAACAATAAGAGCCGAGCTGAGCCAGCATAACGGCCGAAAATCAGTCAGAAAGCAGAATCCCAAAAAAAAAGAAGACTCAAAAAGACGCGACGCTTGGAAATTATAACGCAACGCAACGCAACGTTTTGTATAACGGTTATCGTGGAGGGGGGAGCTGTGGGGTATGGAGGGGGAGACTTAATACGAGCTAACACTGGCACAACGGAACTTTTTTCACTTTTGCTGCATCTATGAGATACAGATACACTGCCAAGAGAGTGCCACCTGCAGCTGGAAGATGCAGCTCGATGACTGTGCGCTTTGTGTGTGTCCCCTCATCGATGGGGTTGTTGTTGTTCTTATATCTGTTGACTGTTTTTTAATTAAACTTTTTGGAGCTGGGGGGGGAAGATCTTTGAAAACGTCAACGTTGCCGCAGCCAAAGTTTGAACGCTGATAATCAGTTAAACGTAATGGGCCGTTGCAGTCGAAGTTTCGGCTCGATGTGATGCAGCGGAAGAGTGAGGAAGAGAGGGAGAGAGGGGGGCAGTCAAGGGTCACCGTTGGCTGGCTTGACTGTCTGGGTTACCGTTTAAGCGCCTTAATTGTTTAATTGCCATTGCCATTGCCAGTTGTGTGTTGTTGTTGTGTTGTGTGTTGCATTGCACGGTTGGGGGGACTTTCGGGTTACCGTTGTGACAATCCACTGAAGCAAATTAATCGATTTGCAGTCTCAGTCACAGTTGCAGTTGCAGTCGCCCGTCTTACCGCCACCATCGAAGCTGCAGTTGAAGTTGAAGTCGAAGTCACTGTCAATGCTTCACATGAGCTCGATTACCAATGTTGTTGCTGCTGTTGCTGTTGCTGCTGCTGCAACCGCAAAGCCGTAGCAACGTGAGTGAGTGACGGCTCTAGCTGCTGCTGTTGACCCAGCTCCTCGATTTGCATATCTACTATATGTATACGTATATGTATATATCCCAGCAAAAGCGGAGCAGCAAATCCCTGACTTTGGTGTGTGGCGGCATCGTCGCTTCTTGTTTCTGTGTCACTTTGCAATCGGTTTGCCATTAAATGCACAGCAAAAGTCTTCACTGTCTCTGTTTATCAGATACTTGGTGTAACAAATGGCTGAGGTAGCTCTGTCAACTTGATAGCTCTGGCTTCGTTTCGCAGATAAAATGCATAAAGTGTTATGCGACAAGTTTGTTGCCCAAGTCATTTGATTATCGATTGCGAATCAACTCCGCAACATTCAAACTTTGAACGAGTTTGTTTCTTAAGTCTTTTGAAGTCGTATAGTTTTTGAGAGCTTGGAAGTGCTCTATGGTACATATTTTATATTTAGAATTATTTAAAATGCATGCCTAAGACTTTTATTTAGAGTTCTTTCAATGCTCTGCAAGTTTGTTGCCTAAGTCTTTTGATTTGCGATTCAGCAATGCAGCTCTGCAATGTTTACTGCAGTAAAAACTGTACACGTTTATTATTATGACACAAGTCAATTGAATTGGTTTATTAAAGAAACGGAAATTTTTCATTATCAATCAACAAGCCTAATATTTTTCATTGCCTGAAGAGTTTTATTAAGTTTGGTTCCCAAGTCTCTTCATTTCGTTATTTTTCTATACAAACAGTTTTAATATGTTCAAGTTTGTTTCCTAAGTCTTTTATTTTATTTTATATTAAATATAATATTAATTGGCACGAGTTTGTTGCCTGAGTATTTCGATTTTGTTTAGTTGAAAGTTGCAATTAAGTTTGTTTCCTAAGCCTTTTATTTCGTAGTGGTACTTTTAAATTAGAAGTGTAGCTTAATTCATTTTGCATGTTGTGAATTTGTCCTAAGTCTATTAATTTCATCATATTTGCAATTTAGTAGTTCTAATATTTAGCAAGTTTGTTGCCTGAGACATTTGAATTTGTATTCACATATAATTGTAAAAGCTTCAAAGTAATATCATGTATGTTTTCCAAGCCATTTTATTTAGAGGTACTTCAAATATTTTACAAGTTTGTTGCCTAAGTCTTTTGATTTTATAAGTTATTAAACTATTTTAAAGGCTGTTGTACTTCCTTAAAATTCTGATTAAGTTATAAACATCATGTAGTTGGCAGACTACAAAGAGTTGAAAATTCCTTGAAAATTACTTTTAATTTCAGGGCAGCCGATCAACCCAAAAGTGTACTTAATTTATTTTAATTTATTTCATTTAGATTTCAGATTTATCACATTGGTCACGCTTGTCCAAAATGTTGTACCTGTGTAACTGTGCTCTCATTTCATCCGAAGCTGCCTTTCCTTTGGCTGCCAAAGTTAATGCGCCTGTCAAAAAAGATTCAAAGACAAGCAACAAATTTGTAAATCGCCTGGTTGCACGCCTTGCGGCATCAACTTGGAGCTGCAACTTGCAACTGAGATTGAGACTGGTATTGCGGCAGTGTGGAACTGTTTGCAGCGGCAGCTTTGCAAGCTTGCCACACAAAATTAACCCAATTATGAGAGGCGCAACATAATTAAAGTGGACATGTCGCCGAAAAAGCAACGAGCAAAGGCTTGAGACTCTTTTTTTTTTTTTTTGGCCAGTTAACCACATGCGGTTGCAGTCACCACAACACACAACAGCAACCACCTCCAATGCATCACTGCTCCACACCCTTGGCCACCCTACAACAAACTGAACCCAAAGCAAATTGGGTCACGTGCTCGACGCAGCAACGCAGCCGGCGACTTCAACTGACAACTTTACGATATGCCAAAAGCCTGAGACAAAGTCACAGCCAAAGAAAGAGAAAGAGACAGCAACAGAGAAGGAGACTGACTCCGAAGATGATGTTGGAGTTGAAGTTGAAGTTGAAGCTGAAGTTGGAGACGTGACTCTGGCAATGTGCGTAGTCAAAAGGTAAGTTTGCTGTTGTCTTCTTCGTTTTGCAGCGAAGTTTGCCTAAAAGATTCGCACCACTCGACAAGTGCAATGCATCTTTATGGTTGTTGTTGCTGCTGTTGTTGTTGCTGCTGCTGTTGTTGTTGCTGTTGTTATTGCCGGCGTCGCGCCCATAAATTAAATGCACAAACGAGTTTCGCATCGCACTGTAAGATTAAGTGAAAAGGGGGCAGCGGGTGACGGCAAAAGACGGATTCACAGTTGAAGTTGAAGCTAAACTTGGAGACTGAAACTGAGACTGAGCAACAGAGAAAGAAAAAGAGAGAGAAGGAGAGAAGTGAAGAATTCGCTGCTTTCGCATATAATTCAGCTTTGGGCTACATAATTAATTCCGCCAGGCCGCCCAGCATTTTATATAGGCCCCCACCAATTCCAAACTCCCTGACGCCCCGCCGCCCCTCTCTTGGCTCCTCGTTGCCTGTGCCAGTTACAAGTCGCCAAGGGAAGGAGTACGCGTAGTACGTGATATGGGCCAACAGGTTTTCCGGCGCACTTGTTGCCATCGTCAAGACACCCAAAAAAAAAAACAACAACACAACAAAAATGAAGACAAAAAATCAAAAACAACAACAACAACAGCAGCGGCAGCAAGAACAACAAATTTCATATGCGTCGTCGATTCCGTGGGCTTCAAGTGTTTCTGGGGCTGGGAGCACACACACTCACACACACACACACATACAGGTACACACACCAAAAAGTTCGATGGGAGCCCGTTCAACGCTTCCACTTGATTTGATTTTGGTATTCCATGCACCGTTATTCAAAATATTCGAAAAACGTTTTATCTGCTCTCTGTGTGTGTGTGCGAGTGTGTGTGTTTATATGGGTGTGTGCTTGCGTATGGGTGTGAGTGCGTGCTGCTTTTAAGTTGCAGAGACGCCGACGCCGCAACTGTTTGCTTGCATATGAAAATGTCGCCAAATTTCAATATTACATTCAATATCAATTCAAAAATAAGCAATGATATTTTGAATACTACACCAATTGACTAATAATAATACAATAAATAACAGAATTACAATTATTGATATAAATTGAATAAAAAACTTCTATATTACATGTATGATAAAATGGAAAAGAAGTAATGGTCTTTTTAATACGAAATCAATTGATTAATAAAATTTCAATAAATAACAGCTTTCATATTACATTTTAAATCAACTGTAAAATAAGTTCAAATGTGTTGAATTGACAAATAATATTTAAGCAACTAAAAGATTAACAATAGTTTACAATATGATAGATTAAAATAATACAATGGAAAAGAAAATAATTTATGTTGAGTAATATAAAAATTTATTTGGAATAGTAGCATTTATTTCACATAATAAAATCGATTTAAAAAAAAATAAAAGAATTTTTAATACTACGAGAAATGATTAATAATATGGCAAACAATAGAGCTTAAAAATATTCTAAAATATATTGTTCAAAGCAAGTGAAATTTAAGTAATGGAATATTGAGAACTATTAAAATTGCTTATTAATTATATTAGTATATTAATTAGAAATTTTGTTTGTATCTGAGTAATATTAATAAACTATAATGTAGCACAAAAGTATATAACAATTTGATAATATAATTCTAATAGTCTTTGTACTACACAAACTGCTATTTAATATATAAATGGAACACATAATGTATATAAATTATATTAATAAATAATTTTTATAGTCCTAAAAATATCAGAATTCAAATTTCAAAAAAGTAAATAAATATCGTATAAATGCTGTAAAAATTGATTAAGAATAAACAAGTGTTTAAAACATTTTTGTACTATTTTCAATTTGATTTAAAAATCAATGAAGACATTTTGTTTACTATAGAAAATAATTTTGATTAAGTATTAGAGTTAATAACAGATTTGTCATAAAGTTCTATTCTATTTAATAGAATTTCTTGTTAAAGTTGTATATTACACTCAATGTGAATTGCATGAATATACTACAATTTTGCAAAGTAATTTAAATGTACTTGATGTATTTATTATTGTATTAATGGTGCCATCTGCTTCATCTTTGCTACCCTCTTCATTACAAGATATTTTCCCAAAAACTCTTTAGTTGGTATGTTCAAGTTGCTGTTTCCGATTTTCCATTTTGTGAGCTTTGTTTAATTACAAGCAGCTGGCGACCGCATTCGCAAAGAAAATGGAAGAAGAAAAAAAAAAGGAAAATTGTGCGGGCAAGTTGAAAGCCTCGGCAACTGAGAAACACCGACTTAAAAGCCAAGCCAGAGGCAGTCAGACAAACAGACCGAAAGACAGACAGACATAGCTGCAGACTTAGACTTAGAGTCTGACTGCGACTGAGAGAAAGAGAGAGAGAGAGAAGGAGAGAGAGAAATGGAAACAGAGACTAGACCAGGCCAAGTGTGGAAACTAGTTAAAGTAAGTTGGTATAATAATTGTTATTGTTTGCTGGTAGTTGGCATGGTAATGAGCAGCCACAGCCAGAGTCTGATTATCATGAGTAAGCATGATTATGCCGATGTATGCGACTCTCTATGTGTGTGATGTGTATAAGTATACTTATGTTTATGTTTATGAAGGCATGTGAGTGTGCCGAGAGTAAAAGTGTTCGCATTGTAAGTGGATGTGAATGTGGATGTGAGTGTGTGTCTGCTTAGAATACTCAGGCACGCTGATGAATGTAGGCCAAGACTATTATGCTCTATGCCGCTCTACGGGCAAGTGTTGAGGAAATGTCTGCAGCTGCAGGCCATATTTATACTTATGACTGACTGTTTGCTAGTAAAAGCGACTATAACTTAAAGTACAAGAAATTCATCACACGGAATTGAAGTGAGACACATAAATGTTATCATATCGAATGATGATATGATATCATGTTTGTCCGAGTGTGCGTCGGTGAAGAACTTTTAAATAATGTGCTGCGATTGAACATAAATTAAACTTTCACCCATAAAATGTTGAATGTATTGTTTTTTGACCTAGAGCTGAAATATTTTTGCTTTCGCTTAAAACATAGATCTTTTGGCGATCGCATTCGATAAGTGAAGTGAACTGCTAAATTGACTGTCAATCTCGATCGCAACGTCCTTATCCATTAGCAACACCTGAAGCTCTGTTTTTTTTTACTTCTCTCTCTCTCTCTTGGCCCTTATCTGGACTCATCTATTTTCCCACAGACAAAAACATTTTGAGTTTATTGAGCTTCGCCCGCACGGCGAACTTCAACTGGTTCAAAGATGGGTTACAAGTTTTTGAGTTCCGCGTCGGATTGTGAGTGACTGGTGGTTGGCTGACTGGCGCTTAACCTGCTGCTGTCCAGCCAGACGCCGACACAGAGACCCACAAATGTCATCATTGCACAATGGCACAACGTGTTGCAGCGTCTAATGGATATACTTGCAAACGCCATTGGCATCGTTATGGGCAAACGTTGCAGAGGAATCGGGATTGTGGCAGTCCAAACAAATTGCCTGCGCCGCACCAACTTCCTTGTGTAATTTGGTCAAGTTTAGTGACGCATACGAGTTCCACACTCAGCCAAGTCGAGTCGAGTCAAGTCAAGTCAAGTCCGGCTTGGCCAAGTATGCCAAGCTGCAACTAGTTAGTCAGGCCTATGCTATGCCATGCCATGCCAAGCCAGCTATCTGTGTATCCATTCATGCCAAGCGCTATCGCCACTCGTTCCACCTCTTTTCAACTCACGCTCTCACTCACTTTGTCTCTCTTTCGCTATTGAGTGTGTGTTAGTTTTGCCAATTATGGTGTCCTCCTTATTTTGCGTTGTGTTGTCTATCCAACTGGCTAGTTGGCTCTTGCCGTTTGTCGTCGTCGTCGTCGTCGTTGACGTCGTCGACGGCTTCTTCGTGGCTCTATCTTTAGCTTGTCATATTTGTCTGCCGCGTCTTTGCGTTCGTTGCTTGAGTCTTTCGTTTGCGTTGTGCGGCTCTGGCTGTCGTCGTCGTTATGGTGTTGCCTCCAAGTGGGTCACTTGCGATTTCATGACCGACTTTTAGCTTTTTCATACTCACAAACACACACACACACACACACACACACACACACACAATGTCGCTTCTTCTTCAACTGTCTTTGTGTGCAGTTATTTATGATTGTTTAGCTGGTCGCACAGGCGATTCCCATTCAATGCCAATGCCCACTGTTTTGCAGTCAAAGAAATGCTTTCTATGCGTCCGTCTTAATACATATTTATAAATAGTTTTTTTTATTATTTATTTAAAGTGGAAAATTTTTGTTGTTTATTAATTGGACTTCTCGATTCTTTGGACATGCAAATGGCAATGGCAAAAAAAACGTTGTGTGCGGCTTCATTTGATTATTTTGAGTTTGTGTGCGTGTGTGTGTGTGTATCGGCCCCGCTATGCTCCATTTTGAAAGTGACAGTTACCGTTTGCTTGATTCTTTGTGATCTTGCTAATGGCCTGACCAAATACTTGTGTGAGGCAATGTTCGAGTTGAGGGTTCTCTTCATTTTTGTTGTTGGGTTCGCTTTTGACTCCGACATTCGTTCGTTTGCCTTTTTGTTTACGCTTCAGTTGCTGTTAAGACAAACATAAAAATATCAAGATGCCAATTATGCGCTTGGGTCCACCGATATGCTCAATATATATTATCGTGTTATTATATTATGCTCCCCTCTCTCTCTCTGTCGCTCTTTCTGCCTCTGTTGTTTGGTACGTGATTTACCGTAGCGTACGATTGAAATATAACACACAGAAGACCTGCAATTAAATAACAAAAAGAAAATTATCTATATGCATTTCTTTGAGTACTTTTCATAACTGTTTACAGCTACACTTCCCCTGCTCCCCCTTCTACTCATTCTCTACATTACCCTCGTGCATGGAGCATCCCAAGTTTATGACCATTTCACTGCAGTGGCCACAAATTGAAATTAATTGCCTTTGCTTCCAGCTTATTGCTGACTGTTTTGTTGCTTCTTTAACGACTTGCTGAAATTGTTGCTTAATTCTATAATTATTTATGCATTCTGTGGCGATGTTAACAAGTCTCGTTAAATCTTTATTGAATATAAAGTGTGCACATGACACTCGACCAAAAAAAACATCTTCTCATATTTCATTCATACTCATCCTTAGCCTCAGGCCTCGGGTTGAACGTCTCAACTTAAATACTTTTATGCCAAAAGCCAAAATTCGTAAAGCTAATTGTTACAGCACGTATATAACTTTATCAGTTAAGGATGAGAAAAAAGCTGCCCCAAACATTACGAGCGAAACATGTTTCTTATATTTTTGTAGGGCAAATATAAACGAATTTAATTGTTATCTTTGCACGAAATGGAAATGGACAGAAACATTGCTAAAAATAGCTGCTAATTAGAGAATTTATTTTGCTTTAAAAGAGGTCAAAACAGAAATATAAATATTATTAAATAACCCGCTATCCATTTTCAATAAATGCAAAACATTTTCATATTATTCTTAATGTATTAAAACGAAGATAAAATACTAAGATATTGATATACTACTACATTTAGTTTATACTATAGAGTACCAAATATACCAAATATTTAATTAAAGCAACACTATGCGGTAGTATTCCTAAAATATACTGACAAAATATTAAAATATATTGATATACTGCAACATTATAAATATACTGATTTTGTAATAAAGGCAAAAGAGTGCGGTTTTATTCTTAAAATATACAGAAAAATACTAAAATATTGATATAGTCAAATATTAAAATTATACCATTGAGTACCAAAAGTACCAAATATATTTTTAAAAATTCTGAAATCTAACATGTTGCTATGCTACTGTTTGTGGTAAAATGTATAAAATCACACCAGATGACTTATTGTTTAGATATTGACTTGTTTATTGGAAAATCAGAATTACTCCATTATAATAATAAGGCGATAATATGAACTAAGCACAAATCAAACCGATACAAGACAATCGAGAGCGAGTTAAAAGTAAAGTAAAGTAATGCATATAATAAGCAGAGTGTGCTAAAATGCTCGGCCAGTAAAACTAGAATAATTATTAGTCAACAACAACAACAACTAGCAACAAGTTGAGCATCAAGAGCAAGAGCAGAAATTGAGACTAGCTGCTAAACGACAATTATCATGATCATCATCATTATTATCATGGTGGCCATCATCATCATTACGATTCTGATTTAGCTGGTGGTGCGCACATCAACGCGGCAATCAAAAACGATTAACAAGATCGCGACTGCAAGCCACGCCACTCTCTGTTCCCCCTCTCCCTCTTCTCCTCCCTCTACAACTGCTGCTGCTGCTGTCTCCTGACCCACTTGGGCCCCACTTGGCCCGCCTGACAGATGTGTGTCAACTGCAGCCAGAGAATTTTACAAATTGTTAAGTGTTTTGATTAAAAATGAAAAAGAAGAAAAAAAAAACAACAAAACAGAGAAGTAACAACAAACTAGGAACTGCTTTGGCACAGAGCGCGCGACTACAAATGTTATTAAAGTCGCCAGGCAACATGTGCAACAAGTTTTGCAACTGCAACACCAAAAACCCGTCTCCGGTTTTGTGTTTACTTTGAATCCGGGTGCAGGAGCAACATCCAAACAGCAAACGACAACAAATGTAGTGCAACATTTGTTGTCATGTTTGCCGTGTCATTTTTGGGTGTTTCACAGACTTGAGACGCTGCCACAAATGAGCGCAACTGCAAAACATAGAGCACACACGCATGCACGCATACTCGCACACACACACACACACACACGCTGATTGAAGGCACTTGAGTCGCAACCAAGCGTAACTACTTAGCCAGCCAAAAGACAGAGCCAAAAACAACAAATTTTAATTACCAATCATAAAGTCTGTGTACGCCCGCCCAAAATAGTATTTGGAACAGAACCAAAAGTTTAACAAGCATGACTGGGAGACCCACAAGGGCCTCACTACGTTAAGTACTTGCCAGATTCAACAACCCTCCATCTTCCCCTTCTACTCTCCTTCTACTCCTACGTCTCGTTTAGTCTGCTGTTATATCCGCAGTCTGCTAACCATACGAAGCGAGTCACGCGCCACCAAAATAACGCGACTCGAGTGGGCCAAAAATTATATATGAAATTTATAATTTATATGATGATAATATCTGGTTAGCCGGATATGCCAGAAATTATACGTACAATGTATATACTTGCACTGCAGCTTGTTCCGGTTCTTTAGTAAGGTCGAATTTTGCAAGATTCAAACAAGTGTAATTACTTTCTTCTCTATATAAAATCTTTAATGATTCTTTTAAATCAAAGATTATGGAAATATAGAACTTTCAATCAATGCCATTTTTAGTTGAAGACCTAATGAATTCCTTACTCCTTTAAAAATTTGGTCTATTTTAAGAATATTAAAGTGTCATTCATGTTTATTTTTGAAGTTTAATATACAATTTCCAACAAATGTCTTATTTAATTAATTCTCAAGTTAATTGCTATCTGCTTTGAAAATTATATCTTTAAAGAAATATTCAAATGTTATATCATTTCCGAGTTATTGCCAAGTTTTTCACCTACTACGCCAATCAACTAATTGAATTGATGTTGTGGTTAATAATATTTTTTTATTTAACAATCCTTTCTTATCTGTTTAAAGCCAAGTTTACGAAACGTCAAAACAAACAATAACTTATTAGATTTAAATTTTAAGTTAAATGATATAAAAACTTTGAAGAATATTATAGTTAAAACATGTACTATGTTTCGTTTTACGTGTTTACGTGTTTAATTATACAAAATAATATAATAACTAAAAGAAGGGAGTGCTAGCAACTGAGGCTCTCGTTCCTTACAATTAATATGTTAAAGCAGAAAATACAAACGTATTTTCCCTTTTATATTTTATTATTATTATATGCTTTTAAAATGTTTCTTTCTTTAGTATTTTTTTTTGAGTTGTAATTATTAAAAAAAATCGATTTAAAGCACATGTGAAACATGCTGCCAGTCCTTAATATATAAAGTCAAAGTATGTCTCAAGTTGAGCTGGCTCACATCACATCACACTCGTTGCTCACTTGCTCTTTTAGTGCATAGCTGGCTGGCTGTTCAATTTGGCATTTCGTATCAAGATCTGGCCCTCGATGGGCTGCCTTTAAGAGCAACTCCGACGGGCTTAAACAACTTTCATTTAAGTGCACCCCTTTTGTTGTGGTTGTTGTTGTTGTTGTTATTGTTATTGTTGTTTAGTGTATTGTGGCAATAACAACAGAAAATCCCATTACAATGCTCAACAGCAGCAGCAGCAAGTCAAGTCAAGTCAGTGGTAAGAAAAAAAGAAGAAAAATATTATAACGACGTGATTCTTTTGCATTGTCTGGCCTCTCAATTTATTTTTTTGCCACGAGCAGAATTGCAAAAAAAAAAGACAAACTAGAAAGAAAAAGAGAGAAAGAGATAAAAAATGCTTGCTGAAAGTGTGCGCATAATTAGCCCTATTTGTAGTTGCTGTTGTTGTTGTTGCGGTGGTGCCACAGCAATGCTGCCAAATGAGCATCTATTACATTTCTTTTGTTGTTCTGGCTGCTGTTTGCTGGTTTCGCACTAATCTTGACTTTTAGCCAATGTGAAAGTAACAGTTTTTTGTTGTTGTTGTTTTTTTCGTTTGTCAATTGCTGCGCACAACTCACTTTTAGCCATTATGATGACTTTTATTATTATTATGCGTATTATTCTGGCTAAACAAAATATTTGGCTACAAAATGCTTTGCTAAATTTAATATGAAATTGTTATGACTGTTTGTTTTATCAATTAACTCGAAATGTTCCGAGAAGTCGCAAAAAATTGCCCTAGATAACAAAAGACTTAGGCAACGAACTTGCAGTGAAATTTCAAGTGTTGGAATTTATGAGTCAACTTATGACTACTAAGCAGTGCTTAATAAATGTAAAAAAAATATTTTATTATTTATAATTTTATTTAATTAGTATTTAGGTTAAAAAAAAAAACGTTTTACTTTGTTATATTTTTTTGTAAATTGTTTTTGAATGAATACCACACACATGCTTCAAATTTATTCCCACGTATGTAGTTTAGCCTTGAAAAGATAACGTAATGTTTATCACATGTGTGCGATGCGTGTGTCCAGCAAAAGGATAACAAAGGACAAACAGACGCATGACGCGTGTCAATTTTATATTATGCAACACTCAAATATTAGCCGGAAACTATAAAAACCCAAGGTCGCAGGGCTCAAGGTGAAGTTCCTAACATTAGGCGAAAATATTGTCGGCCAGACATGGCAAAGGGTTTAAAATTAAGAGTTTTGCATAAGTTCGAGACGACGCAGCGGGCTACTTAGGAAAAAGATGAAAACTGGGTCAATTTAGTGTCACATGCAAAACATTGCGGCATGATTTACTACTGCCAAGAAATGCACAGTGAGAGCAACTGCAACTGCAACTGCAACTGCCACATGATGCGATTGCGGATGCAGTGACGGACAAAGATGACGAACTGAGACAGCAACAACGTATGCAGCTAGGCGACGTTGTCATCTTTTGTCATGGCCATAAAATGCCATGTCTTAGCGTGTCCATTTCAAAGGCGTGCTCGCTGACTGTTTCCACTTAAGTTCGCTGCTGCTGCTGTTGTTGTCATAAAATCGCGCATTTCACTGTTTGCTGTCCTTTGACATGCTGTTTGCCTACCTACCTACCTTCTACAGCCTGACCATCATATTTTCTTCGCTCAAGAAGCAAACGCTACGTTTTAGCCACGGTCTTGCAAATGATGCAAATGCGTATTTTTACTTAATGACTGAGGTCGCAAAAGGGTTCCCTTGGGATTTTGTTCGATTTTAGTGGGCGTTTTGTTGTGCCTCACAAATTTTATGACCGCCAGCAAAACACACACACATACATTTGGATGATCAGTGAACCAAATTCAAATACTTTACTTTTACTACTCGAGATATTTAGGCGTAAAGCCATTCGATAATATACTCAACAGGCAACAGATGCTGAGCTCATGCCTAAATAAATAACAGAATCGCGCTCGAATTGGGTCAGGGCACACCTCTTCATGTGTAGCTCCCGGCTCATTGACAGATCGAGTTTACAGCCGCCGCCGCCGCCGCCACATCTCAGATCTCACATAACTCATATAATAAGCAACGCCCACAAATCATACAAACATATATAAAAATAAAAAAACCAAGCAATAATACAATAAAAACAACACACACAATCTTGCCCCAACTGACGCGCTTCACGGCTTTTTCACGAGTCCACATTAAAAGTTATAAAAATGAAAGAAAAGAAATGTTATACAAACAACAAATTGATGCCTGTTGGGTGAAAGAATTTGCCATAATGCCAAATACTCGCTGGAATTTGATTTCCTGATTTATTACGTCGTAAAATTTACATTAAAAATATGTGAATACAACATTCTTAAGAATGAAAATTATATTATTGGATTCAATTATTTAAAATATTATAAATCAATCATATTTCGATTTTATTTATTTTAATAATTTAATGTTAAAATTCTTATTACAAACATATGAATGGAATATTTTTATAAAAGAAAAGGAAATTACTTGATCATACTTTTGCAAATATTATAAATGAATCACTTTTTAATTTCAAATATTTTTCCCAACCCATTTTAAATCTCTCTAATTTAGTAAAAGAATTTGCCATAAGTGTCACATAATTTTTGAAACACTGATTTCCTAATTTAGTACATCATCAAATTTACATTACAAATATTTGAATACAATAAAAATCATTCACGTTTCGCTCTTATCTGTTTTTGATCAACTTTTAATTTACATCTAGTTCACTCAATGAAAAGAATCGTTTATGGAATAATAAATATTTAGACATTTATTGCTCGCGTGTTCAAAATGCAACCCATTTTCGGTTTCGTAAAAGAATTTATTCAACATTTGCTTAGATGATTTCAACAAATATTATATCAAGCATTAATTTGTCATTTATTCATAAAGAAACCCCATTTTCGATTTTATGTATTGTATTGATAAATTATTTAAATTCCTTAAGCAAATATTATGTTAAACGAATGTAACCCAAATTTCGATTTTAGCTATTTTAACAGAACCTTTCCCTTTTTAGTCTTTGGCACAGTAACAAGAGCATGCAAAGAATTGCCTTTTAAAGCCATTGACAGTTAAATTGTGGCTTTTGCTGTTAACTGTGAAGCCATCTTTTTGGCTCGATGCCGCTTTAACGATTCCCTTTAGAATACGAACTCGAGCTGAGGTTGAGGCTGAGCATTAAAACGCAACAACGCAACTTTTGTGCCTCGCATTAAGGCAAAGCGCGCGCGCTTTTTTTTTTTTGGCTAACAGCATTGACAGATTCAGGTTAAAGAGATGCGACTTAAGCCCACTTTTGATCTCATTTGCTTTGCAAAGAGCAGCAGCCGCAGCAACAGCAAACAACAACAACTATAAACAACAACGAGGCGATTGTTGCTGTGTTGCTAACATTCTGATTCACTTTCATGCGCAGCGCGATTGTCGATCGTTGATTGTGAGATTGTGTGAGCTAAGCGTCGAGCCAAAACCAAAAGACGTACAAACAAATAAAAGCCACAACCAACACACACACACACACTTGCACACCTCTTAATACACGCACAGAGAATGAAATGCAACAACAATTACAACAAAGCTGAGAATGAGATTTTATTTGCTTAACCAACGCTGTGAATATTTAATTTGCACACACACACACACATGCACACACACGCACACATACACGTAAAAGCTTTAACGACGCTGCTGACCCACTTTTGGAGGCAGAGGCAGCTTAAAAGCTGACTGCAGAGAGCCATACAACGCTAATAAGAACAGCAATGCCGCCATTACGAATACAAATACCCTCACACACACACACACTCGTAAAGTCAAGCGCCAAAACGCGTTATTGTTGTTGTTGTTTCTGTTTCTGTTGTTGTGTTGTTGCGTGCGTGCAGAGGAAAGATACTCACTAATTAACTCAACGAAAAGTCAGCCAAAAGAATCAACCAACTCATTTGCAAATTGTGTCTGTGTGTGAGCGAGGAAGACAGAGCGAGAGCGAGAGCGAGACAGAGATAGCAGCATTGGCACAGATGAAGAGGGCGCTGAGTGGGAGCGACAGAGAGGTGAATTGAATGCGGCAAAAGAGGTGCAAACACCCATATAAATTATGCTTAGGAAAGCCCAATACTCGTAAGTTGGCCAAAAAAAAATACAATGACATCATTTCAACAATTTAGTCAGTGGGTTACTTAGTTAGCTGAGAATACAAACCCAAAAAGAATGCGCGACAACAAAAGAAATTATTACATACATGAAAGTGATTAAAAGCTAGTTAAATTCAGCATAATAAATTATAAATTTCTTACTTACAATTCTTGACAGTATTTTTAGAAATTACATTAATTTTTTACAGCTTTTATTAATTAGAGTTAAAGAATTTCATTATGATTTTAAATTTGTCATTGGAGTTAATAAATAAAGTATATAGGAATGATTATTATTTGATTCAAACTTTTAAATTTCATAAAATTATTAATTTTTTTGTAGTTAGTGTTAATGAATTTCATAGAGAATTTCAATTTCGCATTACAGTTAATAAATTAAGTATGTTCTAATGATTAAGTCTACACAAACATTTAATTCGAATTTCCATAAATTTTAAGAAATTACATTAAATTATGTATTTTAATGGTTAGTGCTAAAGAATTTTATAATAAATTTAACTTTATTATTAGTGTTAATAAGTTCACAACATAAATTTAAATATGTATGTATGTAATTCAAATTTAAAAAAATTTTAAATAATTTTTAATAAAGAATATAATAATAAATTTAAGTTTTGCGAAAATACATTGATTTTACGCAATTTTTTTATGTTTCTTCGTAAAGAATATAAACATAAAAAAAGTAATTTCCCACTAAAGTTATTGAATTACGTTTAGTGGACAAAATAATTTATTTATTTATTTGAATAATTTATTTAGATCTTATTTTTTTTAGACAAAATCAATATACTTTACTATAAGATAAGAAAAATTCAAATTTTTATAATAACTTTGCTGTTTTTTAGTCTTAAATAATCTTTATCTGTGTTAAGCTGTAAATAAATACTTTTATCATTATAATAAAAGTACTGTTAAATAATTCCTGACCGTAATAAGCGCAGTTTATTGCATACTTAATGGATTTTTAATAATAGGCATTACAACGAAATAACCAATATGGAGAACAAAACAATCGCCAATTTATTGACTGCCAATTATATTCTGCACTTGATGAATCAAAGCGGGTAAGTCCCTACGCACCTGCAACCACATTAAGTGTCTCTCTTTCTCTCTCTCTCTCTCTTTGTGTCACTCACAATCGCACTCATTATTTCACCACTCCTACGCTTAGCACTAACACTCACGCATTTGTAACAATACAGATACAGATGCATATGTAAGTATATGTATTTACTCATTTATTGTTCAACATTGTTAAGTAACCATCATCATCCAAGTTTTGTTTATGTTCGCTGCTTTGGCCCAAATTCTTAAAAAGCTGACAGCCACCAACACACACACACACACTCACACCAAGAAAGAAAGAAAGAAAGAGTAAAAGAGATGGAGAGAGAAAGATCGTTTCAGTTCCATTCCCATTCGCAGCAGTCTCATTCCTGTTGTGCGAGTGCGATGGAAATGATCTTCTTCTCTTCTCTTCTCGTTTCAGTTTCAGTTTGTCGTTAGGGTAATCATTGTCATGCAGGCGATTCTGTTTCATTATTTCGTACCCACGCTTCTCTGCCTTCTTCTTGTCTATCTACTTCTACCTCATCTTCTTCTGCCACTTCTTCCACTGATGATGATTCCACTTGATAGCAATCGTAATGAGCTTTAACTTGAATGTTAGCGTTCTGCCCGCCTGATCATCATCATAATCGTGATTTTTCTCAAAAGAGATGCAGATGCTGGCCAAGCTTAGCTGTTGCCTGTTGGCTGGCACCATCGTCATCATTTGTTGGTCACGCTGCGGTTTTTTTTTTGTTTTTGGTTTGTGGTGTTTCTTTCTTTTGCTGTCTTTTACAAATTTACTTTTTATCTTCATTTCTTCTTTCGTTTTCATTGTTTTTGCTTGCTTAACCAATATTTTGCCGCTCGATAATGAAAGGAAAGCAAAACAGACGATTCGACGAGTGCCCCCAAAACAACAAAACTTTATAATCATCAAGAGTGAATCTGCTTGGGCCTCCTCAACTTTCCTTCAAACCGGAGAAATGCTTGTTGTTGTTGTAGTTGTTGCTTCGTACTTGTTGCTGTTGTTATTGTTCTGCTGCTGCCTCTCAGTTCTCCATTATTTTGTGGGCGCCCCACGGGCAACCGCATCAAGTCGAAACATTGTTGGATTTCGTTCTGTTACGAAGAGATTTCATAATATTTGCACTCCAAGTTGTGTGTGTGTGTGTGTTTGTGTGGGGATTGCGTCTCTTTCTCTTGCTTACAGGTGTGCGACCCACTTTGTGCCACCAAAAATGTCTGAGAAAAGTCTTAAATGGCTAATGAATGAGGCGATGCTCGTTTCCTGGAAACGACATTGCTTCGAGATGATACTTACATTGTCCCAAACGCATATCCATTCACATAAAGGGCCGTTTAATAGCTGAAATTATTATGGCTGAGGTACTTTATTTCCCGTTTATACTTTAAAGCTTTGTTAAAGTGTTTCGGTGTGCCTAAAAGTAGCTAATAAATTTAAATCGTTTTAAGATCGCAGATAAAGAAAATTGAGTTTATAATTAAAAATTATCTCATATTATACTAAAACTTAAGTATGCAAGCGATTCCCAATGCAATTCTAAGCATATATGAAAAGCATATTTTCAGGCGCAGCTGTAAATTATGTAACAGCAAACACAATTTCGAGCCTGCGCTGAAAAGCAGGCAACATAAATTTCTGGAAGTGGTTTGCAGCCTGCACGTTTTATAAAGTTTAGAATGCACTGCAATGTATTGCAAACTGTAAATTTATAACCAGAGTGACATTTTAATGTAATATTTATTTACTATGTAGTTTGTAGTCAAATAGTATGTATGTATTACTATGATTATAATTATAAAATGAATAACATAATCTCTGCATTCAACTTCTCTCTACACTTTACTTATTTCTGAGGAGTGACTGAGAAAAAAGATTTGGGTGCAGACTTGCAGACGCGTGTAAGTTTCAATGTAGATTTCCATGAGTTTCTGTAAGACTCATTTACGATTCTTCTTTTTGTTGTTTTCAGCGCTCTTGATGCGTCTTCTCATGTGCTTTGGTATAGGCCGCAGAACTTCGCAATCTATTTGAACGGGCATTGAGTTCTGTCTCACCGCAGGCCAATGTAATGCCAAATCGGTTGATCTTTTTGAACGGGATGCTAATGTAGGAAAATAATCAATTAATAGAAGTAAGCAAATGCTTAAAAGTGTGTGCTAAATAATTACCACTAACTCTGCTGGACTTTGTCTCTACCTCCTTGCTACCTCTGGTAGACTTTGCTTCTGCCTCCTCGCTATCTTTGCTAGACTTTGTGTCTGTGTCCTTGCTATCCTTGCTCGACTTTGACTCGGCATCCTTGGATAATTGTGCTGCACTTGTGCTGCTACTATTTTCATCCTCTGGCGTTGAGTTTGAATCATTTCGCAGTGCATCGCCGCGTTGCAGAGTTTGTCGCTTTAGCAGCCAAACTGCTTTCCAAACTCGCACTCTTCACGTTGTTCGTCTGTTTCTTTTGCTTTTTACTATGCAAACGATATGCAACTTGAATCTTCTTAGCAGCTTCCTCCTCAATGAAGCGTTCGAGGGACTCACTTATGGCGTCGTTGCCAAACGAAGCTTTCGTGTCCTGTGTGGATGACTTTGTTCCAGCGCTGGCGCGACGCAATCTTCGCCTGGCCAGAAAACCGCGAGCTCCCGCTTGTATCTTTGTGGCAGCTGAAACAATAGTCGATTCAGTTTCAGTCGATGTGTCCATGGCGTCTGTCATTGCAGTGTCTATGTGGAAATCATCTGGCATTATTTTATTGGGATCGTAATAATCAGAATCGCCTTCGGAGAGCGAATACGCCATCATCTTTTTACGTATGTTCTCCGAGGTTTCATCGTCCAAGCAGAAACTCATGCTGTTGTCCATGCCACGGCCATCATCCTCAATGTATCTGACGGTTTCATCAATTGTCACTGATCTGAACATGGCACGAGGATCATCGCCGGCGATTGTATAATGACGGGATAATTGAGTCCTGGTAGTTTCAGCATCAGTATTAAACTCTTTATCGTCGTCGATATCATTGCCAAATACAACCGACTCACTTTGAGCTGAACTCTCACGAGTCTCATCGCGTTGCAGTCGATTGTAGACAATAATATCGCCATCCTCGATATCGAGAGAGCTTTGCTCCTGCAACATGTTCATGGAGTGTATAATGGGCTCTCCAAATACGGGTTCAGTTAACAGAAAGTCATCTTTAAGCTTGTCGCGAGTTTCTGAAGATCTGCGTTGTGACATTTTCTCAATTACTTCATCGGGTTTCATCAACTTTGAAGTTGCCTCATCCATGACATCCGGAGCCAAAGAATCTAATTGGGCATCGACTTTTTCTTCCTTAACTTCATCATTATCAAGGAGATTATCACGTGATACGATTTTCTTGATGCATTTTTCCTCATGGACCTCCTCTAGACCACTTCGATAGGGCTCTAGTATCGAAGAGAATTCGACTTCTTTGATCAGAAAATCGCTTAAAATCTGTCGGTTTGATACACCTACTAAAAAAGCATAAAATATAATAGTAGTAATATTATTTTTATTTATACTTACCA
This sequence comes from Drosophila niveifrons, assembly GCA_035046325.1. Lineage (NCBI taxonomy): Eukaryota > Metazoa > Arthropoda > Insecta > Diptera > Drosophilidae > Drosophila > Drosophila niveifrons. Next base: position 7,776,499 of record JAWNOC010000046.1, on the reverse strand, counting down.
GCTGAGGTTGCATCCAGTGCACCGAAAGCCGCAATGGCCAAGTCCTCGACTAATTCCCTGTCCTTTGACGAACCTGCTGAATTATTATTAGAAGCTCCATTATCTTGAGCAAATACTTCGCTTGCGTTTAAGTCGTTAACAATATTGCCAATATCAGTTTCTAAATGCGTACTATCTGTGAATTCTGTTATGCCAATTGTGCCAGTCTCGGATGATTCAGATATTTTGCTGACAGATCTCTCGCTTGATTCCACGGATATGCGCTGTGAACCCACAAACCATTCAGGTTTGCTTGAGTGGACCTCAGTGTTGGAAATGCTCATGTCATCGGAGAGTTCTCCATCATTCAGTGAAATCTCTGGTGTATGTGAATCGTTGGTATTTGGAATTATTGTTATCAAAGATGTGGCAGATGTACCCTTGGAAACATCATCATTGTCCGCAAGTTTCTTTCGTCGAATATAATTTCTGAACATGGTTTGGATTCGTATAGCTGCTAAGATTTCATCAGCTGTATATTTTCGTTCTTTGGAACTCGTAGTTTCCTTTGTTTTCAATGCAATTCTTCTCAGGAATTGTCTAAATGCCTTCTGAATTCTAGTGGCAGCCAAATTTTCATCTAACTTTGTTTCTGTTTCACTTAATGACTTTTCATTTTCACTATCAGTTACAGAGCTGTGCTTTGCAATATTTTCACGTCGTGCAAGATAATTTTTAAAAGCTCTCTGTATAATTTGTGCACTGGCTTTGAGTTTATTCTCATGAGATTCATCGTCTTTATTCTCATCTTTATTATCAACTACATCAACTCCATTTACTTTCAATGAATTCTCAACCTTATTCTGAACTTGTTTTACAAGTTCTTCATTAACTTCTTCGATATGCTCTTTAATAATTTTTACTTCTGGTTCCAGAATAATTATTTCCTCTTCATCACGTTCATTTTCGTTTGGCTTATCCAATAAACTTCTAAGTTCATTACTTGATTCATTTTCATTAAGTTCGTGTATCGTTTGCAACTTTTGCATGCCGTATTGCTGATAACCAATATCAGAATCAGATTCTATAAAGTCTTCAGCTGTTATTACTGGATCCATGCTTAGCTCTTCCTCATCATCATGCTTTGCTTGTTTCTTGGCTAATTTATTACCAGATTCCTCTTGTTTTAAAAATCTTTTGGGTATTTTAAAAGTAGCTTTTCCATCATCTCCATCAAATGAAATGAAAAATGCCACTGATTGCTTTGGTTTTACTTCTTCTGGTGATGTTGGCGGCGCTCCAAAAACATAATTTGGCCTCCTCTCTGAGACATCCATCGATGGACTTCTCAACTGTCTCGCATTATCAACATAGATGTCATCGGATCTTGCTATATCTTTTGCTGAATTGCCACTGACTTGGGTATCTTCAAGAGGCTCATTGTGAACATCGTACCAATTGCCCGCATCGGGAGCTGTCTTAAATGATTTGAGCTGCAGTTCGGCAACTGGAGCGTTTATCAATCGACCCGATGAGGAGGAACTTGTTAAATGTTTGTTGCTAACGATTGGCATTTTTTTGTTTTGTGTGTCAATTGATTGATGACTCAAATGCAATGAAGATTTGTTCTGCTAATGTGAAACAAATTTTAGAATAATCAATTTCTTCAAACTCTTACCACTATTTACTTCAGCATTTTGAGCTTCCGACTTCACTTCATTTGCTTTGTTGGGTTCAGCTTTGGGAAAGTAATGTTAAGTTCTAATTAAAAAACTTAATCTGTTTAATAATTTGCTCACCTTTTTCATCTGATAAATCAACAGCACCTTGAGTTTTCGAATCTGAAAATGTATTGTTGTTATTAGTATTTTCATTATTTGATTTGGATTTAAGAAATATTACCTTCTGATTCCACTGCATCTGTACTTAAAGCTGTTTTATCTTCGTCTTTAGATGAATCAATAGTTTTTTGTGCCTTTGAGTCCTCTGTTGATGTTTGACGTCCCTCAATAGATGCTTTTGGCTTAGGGTCTTCTGTTGATATTTGAGGTTCCTTTTCTGTTGATAATTTAGATTCATTTACAGAAGTTTGCGACTTCACATCCCCAGCTATTATTTGGGATTCTAATCCCTCAGGAGGATTTAAGTCTTCACTTCCAATTGATTTGCTTTTGGCGGACTCCAAGCTTATTTGTGTAGCTCCTTTTGAACTATCTTCAGTTGAAGCATCAGTTGATGCAAGTTTTTCGGATACTTCAGTTGTTTTATTATTGGGATCAATCTTTTCCTGAACTTCGTCAGATGATTTTCCTTGGAGATTTTTGTCCGAACTTACTTCAATGTCAGGGTTCGGAGCAGTTTCTTCAGATAAAACAATGTTACTTCTATCATTAGCTTCTTCAGTTGCGATGTTATCTTCTAATGAAGATGATTTAGTATCTTTATCTTTGCTTTCCGCACCTTCTTGAGATGCTTTTATTGCAGCACTATCTTTAGCTTTTCTTTCAGCTTCTTCTAACAATGTCAACTGGATAATCTCTTTCATTTTTTCCTCAGCTTCTTCGGATAACGCTGATTTTATTGTTGGTTTCGCCTCACCAGATGATGTTGAAGAAGATTTTTCATCATCCTCAGGCAAAGTTTTTACTTCTGATAGAGCTGGTTTTAACATTGTCCAAACTTATTTCACCAGTTTCTTTAGACAGAGTTGGTTTTTTATCATCCTCAACTGTTTCAATTAACTTGCTTACTAGATGATTCGTCAGCTAACTTCGTTTTAATATCATCTTTATCCACGCCAGGGTCCTTAATGATATCCTGAGGTGAACCTGCAGATACAATTGTATCTTCATTAATGTCAACGGTACTTTCTGCATTCTCAGTTTCATCATTTTCATCCGTCGACAGCTCAACAGATATTTTCGGTATTGACTTGGCTTGTTGAAGAACTTTTCTATCTTCAATAGAGTCTTCTTTAGGTATAGATTCATTTGAAATAGTTTCAGTAACTGCTAAGTCTTCCGCTTTAGTATCATCTGACTTATTTTCTGAACTCTTCTCAATAACATCATCTACACTTCCTTGTATTTCAGATAACGATTCTTTTGAATTTGTGCTTTTTGACGTTTGAATATCTTCAGATTTATCTGCGGATACTTCTTGTGATACTTGTTTAATGTTTTCATTGATATTCTCTACTGAACGTTTGGTTCGATCTAGCAATTCAGAGCTAGAGTCAGTTGACGTTGACGTTGAAGAAACTTCATTTAATTTAGTTACTACATTCTCCGCTGGATCGTCAGGCTTTTGAATACTATCTGATGATTGTTTGCTGGAAGTCTTAGTTTTGCTATTTGAGCTGCCATCATCTAATTCTGTCTCTCCTGTTTCCTGGTTCAATATCTTCTTGTCCTTCGCACTATCAACAACACTTTCCTCCTTTGATATATTGGCTGATCCTGATGGAGGGCTTCCCAATTGTTGTGAATCTATTTTCTTTATAGTTTCATTTATTATTGGTTCCTCGACTTTATCAATACTTTGTTTATTAGTAGAAGCTTGATTTTGATTTTCTTCTGTTTCCAATTTTTGTTGTTCTTCATCCTCATTCGATTTATCGATGCTTTTGTTCTTTTCTATGTTCTCTACAACATCAGAAACACTTTCAGTTTTATTATTTGTTCGTTTCCGAAGTAGATGTAACATCGGACGAAAGCGGTAGCACATAATCCTCTTCTCCAGGAAGTACACTATGGATTATAATCGATTTTCCAATGTCACTCAGCGTTTCCTCATTTTGATAATTATCTTTTGATTTGGCTTCTGTTTTTGCATCAACATTTTCTTCCAAGCTTTCTGCAGTGCTAATAATTGAATTGCTCTTTGCCTCAACATTTTCGTTCTTCAGTAGTTGCTTGCTTAGTAGTTTCCGGATCTTGAGTATTCTCTACAGTCATAGTTGATTCTAAATTGGGATCAGCAACAGTTTGCAATTGTGTATTTTGCTCTTCAGCTGGTGAAGCTGTGGATCATAAAAATATTTGTTAGTTTACAAATTATAAAATACAAACATACACACTTACTTTTACCACTTAAAATTAACTCATCTTGATTATATTTCTCCTTCTCCTCCTTTAAAACTGTTTGAAGACTATTTACCTCTATTGAATAATCGTTTTCTGAATAGGGACTTTCAGCGATTTCTGCATTGTCCGCCAAATGAGTATCTGAAGTTAGATTGTGTATTAAATATTTATCATTTGAAGTATTTTATTTATGTTTAAACAAGTTATTTACCTTTAATATTCTCTGTTGATTCAGTCGACGAGCTCTTCTTAGATTGTTCATCAGACGATGCTGGTTTTTCTGTGCTGAGATTGGAATTTTCTTGCTCAACTAAAGCACTTTGCTTACCTGTAAGTTCCCTTTCGGTAGATTTGTCTTTATCAGACGATTGCGATAAAGTATCTGAAGTGGGCTGTTGCTCATCTACAGATCGAACTGGCGAAGCAATATCTTTCGACAAAGCATTTTTATCTTTATCAATAACATTTTCAACTGAGGTGCTTTGGGACTGCGGAGCACTTCTCTGTTTATCACACTGAGGAACAACTTCCAGGCTTTGCGCTTGGGAAATAGTTTTCTCAATTGGCTCTTCAATGGACTTTTATTCTTATCCTCCATGGATTCAACAGTTACTAGTTTATCGGATGAAGGAACAGTTTCTAAGCTCTTTGTTTGTGAAGTACTTCTTTGAGTAGAAACTTCTGTATCTTTCTTTTCATTATCTAAAGTTGAAGGCTCTGAGAACTCTATGCTTTCAGGTTTAGACGATTGAGCAGAAGTGCCAATATTTTCGGATTGAGAGCCGCTTTTCTTGATAAAATCACTTGAATTGCTTTCATTGTCAGCTTTTACTACTTCTTCTGTTGCTATTGAATCTTCAGCAAATGGAATAGTTTTTTCTGCAGCCTTGGCATCCGAGGTACTTCTCTCAACAGATAGTTCTGAATTTATAATTTGTTTAGCAGCTTCAGTGGGTTCAGCAGCTAATTCTAAACTTTTTGATTGGGAGATACTTCTTTCAATCGATTTGTCGGTATCTTCTTCACGATTAGGTAGTTGTCGATGCTTCAGACTCAACGTTATCTTGAGCTTCAGTAGCTGCTTGCAAGTTTTTATCTTGAGAAGAACTCTTTTTCTCTTCAGATTCTTCTATATTTGGAACATCAGTGGATTGATTAGAGCTTAACGAATCAGCTGTCTTATTAAGAGGAGCTGCTTCTTCAGAGTTTTCCATTTGGGGAGTACTTTTACTTATTTCTTTAGTTCTTTTTGCTTGATTTGAGAGAGTAGAACCTACAGAGTCGGCACTATCTGCACTATGAGACTGTGCAACTGTGTTCAAGCTATCAACTGGAGAAATACTTTCTTCAACTGATTGCTCTTGGTTACTTTGAATAACTTTGTCAACTTCTCCATCTAAGGCTGGGGTAGAGTTTTCTTCATTCTCTGCTTTTGCAACAGCTGCAGCACTTTCTGAACGTTCTATGCTATCATTTGTTTGAGTCTTAGGAACAACTTCTAAGCTTTCTGTTTGAGAAATACTTCTCTTGCCAGATATTTTTAATTGACCTTCAGCAGATGCCAAAGAATCGGCTCTCATTATATTCTTAATAATATTTTCTGTTGAGCTATAGCTCTTGTTGACTTTTTCTCTGGGCGAGTCCATTGAATTCGCTCTAGTTGCCATTTCTTTGTCAATACTAGAATCATGATGAATATCCCTGCGACTCTTTTGTGCATAGAATCGTTTTTCCTTTCTTTTGTTCATTTCATCATTTATTTCATCCAAGGTTAACTCTGAAAATAAACCAATTCAAGTGTTAATAAATGATATAATAGTCATCCATTATATCTATAATCGTTTGCAATTATTTACCATTACCATCCGAACTTATCGATTTGCCTTTCGATTTAATTGCGTCCGTTTTAAATGCGTTTTGAAGGTTGTTGGTATTGTCATTCTCAACTTCCTCATCTTCTTGAATGGTCTGCTGATGGACTCCCTCCTCATAATTGACTCCGCCAAACTCGGCATGCTCACAGGTGGACTCGGTGGAGAGGAGAGCGGTAGATGCGGAGGTATATGAGGCTGCCTCGGAGGCATTATCATTGACCTCGTCGCCTTGGTCGAGTTCGGCATTAATGTGTCTTTTGGCCCTCCGTGTCTTGACCATATTTCGAAATGCTCTCTGAATAATAAATGCTGCTGTCGTAAGTGAAAGCATTCTATCCGTGGAAGGGGTTTTATGGCTATTTAAGGGTCGTGCTTTCGTCGTTCGCCTATTACGCAAATATCGCCGACAGTATCGCTGAATTATACGAATGGCATTCATGTACTCAACCGAATCATATCGATTCTCCTTTGACTCAGCTGGCTTTTCGGCTCGCTTCTTAGCCAAATACCGTCGAAATTGTCTTTGTATTACAAATATGGCATTCATATAAGCCTCACTGCTGCATCGATCTGTGGACACAGTTTTAACCGACTTTTTGACTTCAGACTTCTCACGCTTTTCCTTTAAATATTTTCGCATATATTTTTGTATTATGCAAACTGCTCTCAAATATTGAACACTATGTGTCACAGTTGATTGCTGCTCCTTCTGCTCGCTTTCCACTTCTTCCACAGCTTTGGCGTTAAGTATACGACCGCAAGTACACTTCTCCTTTGAGGTAAGGGCGCCGCTTCCCTTCTCATCCACAAATTTCTCATAGGCCGAGTACTTGGTGTACTCCATGCGTGGCGAGTGAGCATTGCGTAGCCTTTGGAAATATTCCACAGCAAAAGCAAGTAAATTATCCGGCTTTTCTCTAAGTACTGCTTTGATAAACTTCTTAATCAAATCCGTGAGATTATCGGGTATAATATTAAAGACAAGCGATATCGGTACTTGTTGTCGTATGCGATTTTTCATAATGATTTCATAACTTTGCGGTGGCTCATATTTTTGCACCTTCTGCGGCATTCGAACAGCCGCAATACGTTCAAAGTAATCGGATGAGAATTCATAGAGATTCGATGGTTTTTCACGTAACACTTCCTTGGTATAGGCCTTCATTAGATCCCGCAAACCTTCCGGTACTCTGGGTAAATTTGTTCCGGCCATATTTTTCACAAATATTGCTGCACAATTTACACCAAACTTTCACTGCAAAACGTTGAATCAATACTGCTAACGAAACCCTGCGTTTTGTGCTTGGAAACCTCAAAGGAAAGCGTTTGTCAAGCGTTTCCATGTTTACCAAACGGTGGCCACAACAATGTTGACTCAGTTTGCCAGTGGCAAATTCGTAGTACGGGACTTTATTTCTTGGAACATATTTTTATTGTTATTAGATTTAATTTGAAGAAATAGTTTATTGTTTGTTTTTACTAGAATCCAATTTGAAACTGGGCTTAAGCTGAAAAAAGTTTCATCGACTGTATTTTGGTGTTCTAAGTATTTGTTTATTTTCTTTTTGCCTACCTCAATGCGACATAAAATTGGCTGCAATTTTATTTGATGATGTGTAAGTTGTTTTAAATTAGTTCAGCTTAATATTATTATTATTTTAATTAGTTGTAGATTGTTAAAATGGCAGAACATTTATTTTACTAAAAACCAAATTGAACAAAGGCTTAAGCTGAAAAAGTTTCATCGTCTGTATTTTGTTGTTCTAAATATTTGTTTATTTTCTTGTTTTTAAATAATGCCTTCCTCAATGCGACATAAAATGGGTATATCATGTATGGCAGCAACTTCATTCTGTGTCTTTACATTTTCTTTAATGTATTTTGTTTTGAATTTTTTCCACTCAAGATTTTGTAGAAAATCATTGAAAATCATTTCTCTGGTCGGAATGATGCAATTGAGATAGAAAATTCGCCGTTGCCAAACATTTCCGGGATTTAGTTCTTGATCCATTAGGAAGAATCGCGGTATCATCAGACATTGAACCACATCACGTGCCATGATCACACGATGTTGGCTCTTCTCCCCCAATCCGAAGATGCCACCAAATGTCAAGGATCCCACATCAATGAAATGACTCTCAATGGTTTCCGTCTACAAAATAGAAATAAATAAATCATTTTATATGCAAATGAGCCGAAATCTTACTAATAAAATTGGTGAGAACTTAGGAAGCGATTCTTCAATTTCGCAATTTTCGCTTTCATTAGTTTCAATAGCAGTTTCTATTGTTGAAATCGTATCAGATTTTTCGCTATTCTTTGTACTCTCCAAAGAATTAATCGAATAGTTTCTTGAATTTTCTTCAAAATCTTCAAATACTTCAGTAGGATAGTCAGAATATGCTGATATTATACTTGAATATTTCTTTCTATAACCTAAATGACTTAATAATGATCTTTCCCTCTCTTTCGCATTGATTATTCCACATGCCAATTCTATTTTCTCTAAATTTAGTTTGCCAAGCTACATTAATAGGTCAATTTGAGTTTTGATATTTTTGAAAATGAGAATTATTTCTCACTTACCTTTTTGTTTGCTTTTATTTCCGTTTCGTTTAATGAACTTAAGAGCGATTTACTTTCATCTACTTTGACTTCATTTTCGCTATCTTCAGTTATACTTTCATCCACAGTGTCATCTAATTTATAAATCTTTTTACCTTTTGATTTCCTAACCTTTAAATTACAAAATTCAATATACATATTTTAAGTTTAATAATTGTTAATTAGTTTGACTTACTTTCATATTGAGACACTGAAGTATCACACACTCTCCACTCAAGACAAAGTGAACATTGGTCAGAGTTCCTTTGTCGTGGGCATAAATTCTATCCAAAGGCTTAAACTGCTTTAAAGAACTCATTTTACATGTCCTTAAAATCTATACAAATGAAATATTTCAGTAAAAGGCTAAGATATTTTGGGTATAATACATAACTTACTTGATCATCGTTTAGAAAATTAAAGTAATCTAAAGCCTTTAAGGCCCTCTTCTTGTCTAGCCACACCTTCTTCATGTAGGCGCTTAAGATGCACTTAAAGTCCTTGCCGTCCACTGACAGAAGTTCACATTGGGCTGTGGAGCAGCCGACGTTGCACAAAATGTACGTTTAATGGGGACCAACGGCAATTGCGAAATGGGAATGGAGTACATCAATTCGTTTGAAGATTCCCAACCGATTACCCAAAAAGTGGAAAACATGTCGAAAGCAACAGAAAATACAAATAATAAGCACTACGTTGCGAAGTGAAAGCAAAATTGAGAATTTCGTTCGTTGCTCTGAAGCTCTGAAGGGTCTATGGAGTGTGGGGTTCTCGATGTTGTTGTTGTTGGTGCCAACCTATATTTGCATTACGTAGTGGGCGCAACAACTACTATAGCTGGTAGTACCCCCCTCTCAAAGGATGAGCCAGTGCTGATGAGGGGTTGGAGTTGGGGGCCACGAATTGGCGAGGGCGCTGTGTTTTGCTATTCATTTTGATTGAATCGAATTAGGACTTAACTTTTTTTTATTGCTGATTAAATTGGCTGGTGCAGGCCTTTGCTTAGGGTCACGAAACAGCCGAACTGTTCCTGCTTCCTACACTGACTTACAAACTTATGCCAAAACAAAAAACAAAAGTAGATCGCGTGTTCTGGGCAATGCCACCACGATTTCGCTAATTTTTCTTCTTTTGAAACATCAACAAATATATATAAGATACAAATGTACAATGTATTGAAGGAATCGCTTTCGACCCAATTAGCTCTTAATACAAAGATAATGGTGTAATATTACCCTATATCAAATAACTGAGGATCGCTGTATGTTACTTTTCCCCGCCTACAACTTTGAATGCCAATTCTACTGCTTTCAACTACAACCGAACGAAAGCTGATTGCTACGGAATGAGTGTGGCAACAAAAACTGAATGATGCTTTAAAGCAAATATCAAGTTCTAAAGTATAAAAATCAATCAAATTCACAGATTGCTAACAAATTAATTCATTACTCTATAAGACTTACACATAGATCTAAATGTGTAAATGCGCTCGCATTTCTCAAGTAGCTCTACATCGCCAATGTAATCCCCTGGTCCGAACATAATTTCGCAACCTGACTAAAAGCAAAGTAAAATTTATACAATAGTAGTAAATAGAAATAGTAATTTACTTTCTTGGCTGTAGACATCTCAATGTTCCCACTAACAATGAAAATGATTGTGTGTGGAACATCACCTTGTTGCATAATTGTACGTCCTGCATTGACCGACATAAAATTAATAACGGGAACCAAACGAAAACGTAATATCTAAAATATGCGATATATAATAATAAATTAATTATTGCAAATTTGTTTTACTTACTGGTGGAATATCGCGAAAGCATTTCAAATTCGCAAGTACACTATACAACTTCTTGCAGTCATCTGCGGTTCGTGCACTGTGTGGAGTGCGTAGCAACGATTTATCCTTCAATTCAAATTACAATATTAATTTATGACAGATGCTTATGTATTTAATAGACTTACAGTCGCAGTAAGCAAGTCGCTTTTTTGAGTTGTGCGCACCATGAATCTTATGCCATGTCTAGGATTAAAGACATTTTTATACGAGGATTCATTTTTATTCGAATCGATCCACTGCGAGTTGATAATTATAAGTCGAATGACTTTTTTGAAACGCTTCTTCAGTTCAAATTTCTTTTTCTCCTCAGAAAGGGCTTGCAATCGTTTTGAATTCATTATTGTTGATTTGCTTTGCAATACACAAAAACGCGAATCTAAAAAAGTTAAAAATATGAAAAATAAACAAATGTAAAAACGACAGGCAACTAATGAAAACTAATTGAGTTGTTGATGTTTGTAAATATTTATTATTCAAATTGCAATTGATGAGAAGCAATCTAATGATTTGAATTATGCGGGCTTCAAGGCACTTCGATAATCGCGAGCTTAGCTTATCGAAATAACTGCTGCAAGCAGTGCTTCAAGCAGTTCGAAGCAGTTTAAAAACAGTTTCAGCTGCGCGCCAAGAGTCGCCGTCCGACTGTCAAAACAAAAGAAGAAGCGCAACAGCTGATGACGTTAGCGTGTGAATGACTAATTATTTAGAAATTTATTACCTTTCTTGGCGATTGCAATTTAAACGCTCGGTTTAAATTCGTTCGCTAAAATTTTATATTAACTTCTGCTGACGCTAAAATGACATCAAATTTAAGAAGTGAAGGTGCTGAGCAATCGGAAGATGATGTGAAGGTAAGCAAAACGTTACAACCGAGAAATACGCCCCAAGTTCAAGAAAACTTTCACCTTTCAGTTGGAAGAAAACCCGGTCAAGACTTCAAGGCCAAGTCGAGCAACTATTCCATTACGATCAGTTATGTTATTTCTGGCAGCAACCGTTCTCACTGCGATACTTATTGAGCTGCTGCCGCACTACAAACGTTATTCCAATGGGGAAAATACAATTAATGACACAAATATTACGGATTCCCGTTATCCAACGTATGCGATTTACAGCCAAGATCCTGTAGAGGATCACCTGGTACACGTAGTGCATGTTCTGCATAAATTCGGCTATAAACGCGTTCAATTCGAAGAAGGCGGCTGGGATCTCTTGTGGGCCCATGATTACCCATTTCGTGTGCTGCCAAATCTGAAGAATCTTGCTATCGATCAGTTGGTCAATCATTTTCCAGGCTGTGGATATCTGACGAATAAGGTGGACCTATGTACGACTCGCTTACCATTCCTACCACGAGCTTTCCGTCTTCCCCAGCAACGGGATGAGTTCTTGGAGTACGCTGAAGCTAATCCGGAAGCACTCTTCGTGCAAAAACACAATGAACATCGACATATAAAAGTGCGGCCACCAACTGAGATTGCCTTCAACTCGAATGATTCGTTTGTGCAGGAATTCATACAGAAACCATTTTTGGTTGACGGACATAAGTTCGATATTGGTATTTATGTTGTCATCACATCCATCAATCCATTGCGCGCCTATATTTACACTGGAGATGTGCTCTTCCGCTACTGTCCTGTCAAATATTATCCCTTCGATGCCGACAATTTGGACAAATATGTTGTGGGCGACAATTACTTGCCCACCTGGGAAGTCCCCTCGTTGGGAAAGTATTACAACAGCTATGGCGGCAGCATGCGTGGCGCTTTTGAGGCTTATGTGAGAGATCAATCCATGGATCCGTCGATAATATGGCCACAAGTTGAGCATATTATACGCTCAACACTCTTGGCCAAGGAGCAGGATATTGTTAGCTCCTTGCGCACATATAAAACACACAATTTCTTCGACCTGTTGCGCTTTGATCTATTCATCGATGAGCACCTTAAGGTTTATCTAATGGAAGCCAATATGTCGCCGAATCTTTCGTCGGCTCACTTCAAACCAAACTCCTTGCTTTACGAACAAGTGATATATAGTGTCTTCAATCTCGTGGGGATTCTTCCAGTGGCTGAAACAGGAGTCAGTCGAAACATGTAAGTAAATGTTGTAAATTAATCATAGCACAATGGTAATTTTGTTATTCAATCTTCCCTAGACCATCTGAGATGGTAACTGCCGACAAGAATTTGGTGACTGACCTCAACAAATGTGCAAAGTATAATTGCGATAAATCGTGCAATAGAGACGAGTGCGATTTGTGTTTGCCCTGCCTAAGTGGCTCACAATATGACTGGCTGAAGCGAGCACACGAAGAGCATCTGCATCGTGTTGATATGAAGCGCATCTTCCCAAAGCCCATAGTAAGTATTCATCAATTAATAGTAAATCAGCTCTTTAAATGTGTTTTCAACATTTACAGCTGGACATGAAGGCTTTTGATATTGACAGCGAGACCAAAAACATGTCGAAGCGCAATGAATGGATAACCCGTTGGTTTTACAATAAATGCGAATACGATCGCACCTGGTGCACGTGATAACAAAAACCATTTAATCACATCATCATTAACACAACACATTATTATGTATGTATCACAAATTTCTTTAAAAGTTTTCATAGAAAAATTTGGGAACTTTTTAACTGTTCGCTTGTCTGTTTTCCGTCCGCAAGTGCTCATCTTAAAGATACTTTTAGCATAGAGGATAAATGAATGCTCAATATTTATTTAAATCAATTGTTATGTGGGCATAAGCCATTACATTTTATGTCTACGTGGCATATTGCAAATATGTCTCTTTTTTAAAATTTTTTTCTGTCATCTATTCGTCGAATTTTTGAGAGTGGGCTTTTATTATTTTGTTTTCAATTAGAGGCTTCGTTTTATGTGGTTAAGCTGATTTAAAGAATGTATCCAATGTATAGATAAACAACGAACTTTGCAACTTAAAACCCATCAAACGTTTACTGCTAATATTCGTTAGCATTATGAGAATGATGACGAAATAGAGTCGTTAAATACGGTACAAGACACAGTTAGTTTGGGGATCAAGATATTCATCTCTTTTTCTGCATAGATTTTAAGTATGCAGTTAAACACTGTATTTTAGGAGATAGTTAATCATCGCAATCGAATACATAACTTATCAGATTTAACTCTAAAAATGGTGCCTTAAAATGCTACTAAGTGGATACTAGTACAATTATTATATTTTAAGCTAATTATTAATAATAATTTATGGAATTGTTATACATTTTATACAAAGGGGTTTCGGGTGAACTTTTAAAACAAAAAATAAAAACCAGTATTAAAACTAAGCATGATTTTCTTTCAATCCCTTAGAATAAGTTGCCACTGTCCGATAATTGTCTGAAGGTCGCATTAGTATGCAATCTATTAATAAATACGCCCTTTACAGATCCACACTTTAACACTTGAAGGCATTGCCTTAAATATGCATAAATATTTACATATGTTATACATTTTACCAGCCTCGTTCTAACCGTTAATTACTGCTGCCTGAGTGCAATATATATTTACATACATACATCCATGCATGCATATTTACATGTAGTAGTATGTGTTCATGTCTCGTATGTGTGTCTTCTAAGATCGCTGCTGCCCATGGACCACGTAAGGTTAAATGCTTTTGTAGACAAAGATCTGAAAATTGCGAATGGGAAAAACTTGTTGTTCGATGTTGCCTGTTGTCTGTTGTCTGCTTCTCAGCTTGTCTGTTCACTGTTCAATGTTCACCGTGTTGTTGTCGGTTTTCTGTTGTCTGTTGCCTGTTGACGCTTGTTGACTAACACTTTTCTTTGGCCGCCAGCTATTTCGTCTCCATGTACCATAATTTTCAATAGCAATTCAAATTCTTAAAGTTCTCGGGGTCAACTAACGGAAGCAAGGCATTGAAATTGATCCAGACCATAAAAATCGCAGTATAGCGATAGGCAGCACAGCCATGAGGAGGGACGAGGGACAAGGGATTTTTGCTAGTCATACGAGTTTGAGATTTTTGTTTTTCGTTTTCGGTTTGAAATGGGCCAACTGCAGTTAAAAAGATAGTTGGCTCACTCGAAGGTATTCATAATTGTGTGTATACTAAATGTTGGCCACCATATGTGTATAGAAATATTTATGATGTTAAGGAATTGCGAAGCGAATACGCTTCGGGTGCCGCACCGTAAATACCCTAGAAATCATAGTAATTAACATTAACTTGAGTTGGATATATAAAGTTAATTTGCAAAGCGGTTGCAAAACAGATTACGAGTTCAGCATGAACAAGACATTCCTTGACGTCAACAAATTAGGAGATCTCAAGTTACAAGGGTGAACGAGCTTGAGTTTGTGGTTGAGCTGTGTGACTGGGCGCCACAGAAGCAAATGATGGACATCAATTGAGCAGTTAACAGGTGCACGGAGACATACACATAAATGTGTCTGAAAGTACATAAATGAATACATAAGGAAGTGCGTAAGGTAAAACAGGTGCAAATATTTTACACTCTGAGATTTCGCTTAAGGCGATCGCAATTAAGCCAAATGATACAAAAAAGCAGAAAACAAGCAAAAGAGTCTCTTGATCTAGGCGGAGAATAAGAAAGAGAGAGAGTGCACGACTAGCAGATAACCTGTATAGTTAGATACAAGATTACTAGAGGTATAAATAGAAATTAAAACCGAGATTGGCTTAAGATCAAGTA
Source organism: Drosophila niveifrons (assembly GCA_035046325.1). Lineage (NCBI taxonomy): Eukaryota > Metazoa > Arthropoda > Insecta > Diptera > Drosophilidae > Drosophila > Drosophila niveifrons. The sequence goes on along the minus strand of JAWNOC010000046.1, from coordinate 7,761,405 downwards.
TTTATAGCCACACGCAGATGACAATTAAGTGTATGGTTACAGGGTATAATTAGCGTATAAATAAAACAGAAATTCTTAAGAAATAAATGCATCCTCATAAGTCGAGACTATGCAAATACATAGGAGTAAGTATGCTTATGCATTTTAAAGTGTGTGTGTGTGTGTGTGGCGATTATTCTTTTAGTTGTGCGACGCGACTCGAGTTAAAACAAGATTGCGAACAAAATGCAAATGAAATATGCGCTAACATTAAGAGCGAAATTACAATATCAAAAGGAGTGCAGCTGAGTGCTGAACCACTGTGCTGGCCATTTCCTGGCTTCGCTTAGCCTGGCGTTTGAACCGGTTTGCTCTGGTTTGGTGGTGCTTACAATTAGCGGCTATTTAAATTGCCGCACATGAGCCGCTATTAATTACTAAAATGATGGGACCCAAGCTAGACCTGAAGCTCTCTTCTAGCCAAGCCAAAGCCGAACTCCTCGAGTCTCGAAGTTGCCACTCGAAGCTCATGCTTCATGAAGGAAAAGTTGTTTCCTACGACTTTTTAGAATACACGAAGTTGGTGTAACCGTTAAGCGGAAACTTAAATGCATCTTGCGTAACAAAAGTAGCAATAATATCTCAAATAGAATGGCCAGCCACATTAAACTGCGTAAATCGTATTTTATTGCTCTATTTAAGCAATGCCAAAAAAGTCAAGCAGGTGAATTCGAGAGAAACGTAATTAATTTGTAGAACTCTGCCGAAACACTTTCTTTAACGAACCCCAGCTGCAATATAAATTCAATTTGAATTAACCTAGAATCGATTTGAAATGATGGCTTAAAAGAATTATTTACAGGGTTCTTGTGTAATTTATGTATTTTATATGTTATGTGATTACCTCAGGAAGTTGCCACTAAAGATGCTTAATTGAAGTATAGTTAAATCATGAGTACTTGAATGCCTTTTGTTGAATTAAAGTTGTCAGATCGACTGATTGCATAGCTGGGCACTCAACGCTTTTTGCTGCTTTTCCCATGCCATGACACTGGACCATTTCACGTTTATGGCCAGCAGCAGAGAAGAGTGAAAGAGTAAGAGAAAGATAGAGTAAGTGAGTGAATGAGAGAGCAAGCGAATACAGCCTCTAAATGTCGAACGAAGTCAGCGATAAATTCAGCTTCTTGATTAGCTGTTAGGGCAATAAATCCATCGGTTCACACCGCCACAAATAATTGCCGACAAAGCGTCATCCTCTCCTTAACTTTAAACGGGGAGTCTAAGACTAAAGTCTGTCCGATTCAACTATACCACATTTAACATTTGAGTTTGAGCTCGAGTTTGAGTTTGAGTTTGAGCATTCGGCGCGACTTTGGCTGAATAAGAATGTATTCTAGACAATATTTTATCAAGACTGACATTTCCTCGTGTAGCTCCTCCGATTATGGGTTGGGTACCGGACCGCGTGTGATGCGGTTCGGTCCTCTTTTCTTTTCCCCCCTCCCTCCCTTTGATGTACTAATGCTGCCCATGTGTATTCATTGCCAGCATTGATGTTGACGTTGACGTATCTTACCTGATATCGGCTTGCAAAAAGCATACGCTCTTTGCTTGACCATTGCCATTCCAATCCAAAAGACGCAACAACGTTGTCGACGACGACGTCAACAACAACTTCAACGGCGGCAACAGAAATCTTTTCTTTCGTTTTGTGTACATTTATTTTAGCTAATTTGGCCAATTGTTTTAGTGTGAACATTTTAGCCAGAAACCTAAACGTCGTCATGTCGTCACATCGTCACATGCAATCTAAATTTATATATATTTTCATGAAGCACTTTTAGCAACTTGTTTTGATCTGCTATCCTTCATGATAGAATTTATGTTGAAAAAAAGAACAAAATATACCTTTGGGGTAAATAAAGCAACTAATAAATTCTTGCTTAGCGTGACGTCACACATAACAAGAGAATAACAAAAAAGTTCTTTGTTGTGTGTTTTGCTGCTGCTGCTGGTGCTGCACAGTGGGGTTGACATGCCATTGTTTTGCTCAATCCTTTGGAGCGCAGTTTGTCATGTCGCTGTCAGAAGTACAAGTACTGCGAGTTGTGTTCCTTTTTTTGTAGTGTAACCTGTTGTCAATTTTTCGTATGCACTTTTATTGTATGTTCGTGTTAACTGATCTGTCTGTCTGTCCGTCTGTCTGTCTGTCAGTCAGACAGTTCGTCTGGTTGTTAAATATTTGACATGTGAATAGAATAGCGAAAGTTTGGCAAACAATACAAAAGCATTATTGTTGTCGAATGCTCAAATACTCGAGTCAAATTTAATTGCCTGTTAAATGAAGCGTCAAAAATAATTCCTCAATCAATGCGGCGACTTGTAAACAAAACTGTAATTGATCAATATCCATAGTTCGCAGCAGATCGATTAAATATTTGGCGAAAGAGAAAGTCGTGCAACAGAGTCAAACACACACACACTTACATACTTGGCAACAAACAGTTAGCTAGTCCTGGCCCAATCATCCCCACTTGGCTTATAGAAGCAAACATGGGCTCATTGACAGAATATTGACAGAAGCTATTTCACTTTTCGGGGCGTCGTCGGACTCCCACTATGACAGACGTGTTGCCTTTTCCCGTTGCCGTTACCGTTGCAACTTACCAACACATGCGTAAGACTGAGAGAGAGAAAAGAGCGGGAGAGAGAAGGAGAAGTCGAGCAGGGTTTCCGTTAGTGCCAAAACTTTTGACTGCAATTCAATAAACAAACGGGATCATTAAATATTTTTGCTCGTTTTTCGCAGCACGTTCAGCAGACGTCTCGTCTCGTCTCGGTTGTGTGTCGGTCTCTCAGTCGCTTGCTCGGATTGTTGTCTAATGCAATGTTGAGGCCCAAATGCAAATGGAAATTAATAAGCGTAGTCCGGACAAAAATTCGGCAGGAGCTCTCAAGAAACGAGAATGAAAGAAAGCAAACGGCGGAACTACTGGCTTTGAGAGTTCCGCGTGGGTCTCTGCCGATGACTCTATACCGTCTACGATGTGCGCCGTAAGTCTCTCATGAGGCGGCCCGTCCAAGGTGTTTAAATGAATGTTGCCAGGATACAGGTGCCAGGTGAAGCCATTTTGTTATTTTTATTTACTTTGACAGTCAGCACGTGAAACGCAAAGCAAACGCTGCGGCACCGCCGCCATCGCAACACGTCGCCACACTCCACACAAAAATCCGAGAGTCGACTCTCCAAAAAATCGCTTCGCAAGTGTTCAATGAGAGTGTGAGTGGGAGTGTGTTTTTCTCTGTGAGAGCATGTGTGTAAGAAAATTTTACAATAAGAACCAAAAATAGTTATTTATATTCAGTGTCGATTGTCGGGTGTTTAACGCGTCGGTCAGCCACGGATGTTTGCAGCACTCAAATGTGAACTCAGTTTGCAGCAGAAAAAGACTCAGCGTCGTCGTCTTCTCGTCAATGGAACATTAACTACAACACTCGGAACGCAATGAAGCCATTCACAAACTACAATTACAACTTCTCACCGGGTGGCCAAAGTTCAATTGCCAGGATTCCCATGCGTCCTTGTGTCCACCTGCCTCGCAAGTCCATCGACTCGTAATCATCATAATCATAACAACGCCAAGTTCAACACAGCACCAGAAACAGAAACCGAAGCTCTATGGTAAGCTAATATTTTGCATACTTATTTACTTGTGAGTTGTTGGCACTTCCTTAATCATAAACTCATCTTATGTTAATAGCGTGCATGACATACTTTATTTACATAGTTGGCATGTAGACACATTAGTTAAGTTGTATATATACATATATCCCATACACATATATATCCTTACATGACAATTTTCGGCAAGTGTGGCAGGTTCGTGTGGCAGCTGACTGTTTTGTGACCCAGCCAAATTATCGCCTTTGTTAAATAAAGTGAGTGTGGTAATTTCAACAACTTTGCCAAGATTCTTAGCATACTTTTCTCACTATTCAAAGATGACACTTTAAGCACGCGAAGGGAAGAAATTTCAAAAGAACTATCATAACTTTTATATCCTTTATTTGCCTTGAAATATTTATAAAGTTTATAGTAATGTACATAAGTTTACGTCAGATATTCACTAGAAATTTAGTAGCTAAAATATAAAAGATTAGTCAAGCAATTGTTATACTAAATACACTTGTTGCCAGGCATCTAGCAATCGTAATGCCTAAATTAAAAATGTTTGTAGCAATGTTAAATGATTTCATTTTAATAATCACGTTATTTGCCACACGCGGAAATAACGCATATCAAACAAAATAGTAAAAAGTAGCAACAACAATTAATCAAATCAAATCTTGATAGGCCATAGCAAACATTCTTGAAGGTCCTTGTTTTATAACTTCTACACATTTATCAAAAATATATTATAATTTTTGTTTTATTTCAACAAACAAAAAAAAAAAAAACTCCATCAGAGCCTTTCGATTTTTGAATGCTGCGTGTTATGGCAGCCTATAAATATGCATGACCCCAATTTATCAACCAATTCTTTATGAAAATATGGCCCAGTGGCATTTTATTATTATTATATTATGTGTATGTGCAACGAAGGCACGCAAATCAAAGTGAAAGTACTCTCTCTCTCTTTCTCTTTCTCTTGTTGTGTGTTATAAGTAAATGTCATTAAAGTTGAATCTGAGTTTTCAAAGAGCGACAGCGGTCAAATAGGATTGCGTGGACAAAAGAATAAAGTGAAGTAAAGTCAAACAAGTAATAATTAAACATTCTACTTGTGGCCCAATGGCCGCCATGGCCTATGCAAATGAAACCTCAACAAGTCACAACCCTCTTGGCCAAAAGCCCGGAAACCCAAACACTTTAGCCAACTTTTTGCCTACAACTCAAACCAAAAAAGGCGAAACATATGGGAAAAGTGCCTCACTATTTTTCAGCTGTGCTGCCACCGGACACAAATGAATCCAAGTGTGAGTGTGTGAATGTATTTGTGTGTGTGGAGTAGAAACCACAATTCGAATTCGTCACCGCAATATTTATACTCGGAACTTTATAACATGGTCGGCCTCCAGGCCAACGAATTCATACATATTTCTACCAGTTAATGGAAAGTCCAGTGCAGTCCAGTTGAGCTTATGTTATGACCACAACTGGTAACCATGGTTCCATGTAGCATTAACGGGCGAGAGCCACTGAGAGGTCAACTCACAAGAATCGCCTCTTTGGGGTGTTTCTATTTCCCGAAAACATCCCGTTCACTTGTCCTTGTGGCATATTCTTATTTAAATAATTACTATACTACTTCTATTAGGTATTACTAAGAACTATCTACTGCACTCTAATACTATGCTATATTCTATAGAATATCAACAGCTATTTAGCATTTTATGGTTTCAAGTCGCAAACCCTTTGTGTTAGCCTTCGAGTTATTCTTGAGTTACCAATTAATTTGAATTTGTTGCAAGTAGTAAGTGAGGCCCAGGGCCATATTCCAAGCCAAGTTCCAGTGCACAACAGCTACGTGTTTATATTCCAGAGACTAGAAATACCTCTTTCTCTCTCTCTCTCTCTCACTCTCTCGTATGCAAATCAAATCCACGGTCCTTTAGACCTGGTCAAGACTTTGCGTTAACTTGCTTCTATGTTTTTTTTTTGTATGCGGGCGTTTCTCAGTCTGGCATTCGCTGCCCAATAATAAAGTAACGTTTGCTCTTCCGTAACGTAATGAAATTATTTGTTAATATCAAATAAAAAATAACGCAATGTTATAAAAAATCAGAATCGAAAAGTTGGTGTACGGAAAGCTAAAAAAATAATATAAAATGCAGATACGATTTTAAAATTTTGATTAGGCGACGACAACAATTTCAAAGGTAGTTGCTGGTTTTATTAAATTGTTTAAAGTGCAAATTAATCAATAAAATGTTTGGCTTTAGTTCAAGAAAAACCATATTCTTTAGTGTAAACCAAAAACTCGCTTTGTGTGAAAAATAATAAATGTGCAGCGTATGCGTAATATGAGTTTTCAGATGAGTAATAACATTTAAGTTTCTCCCATAACACTGACTGTGAATATTAATGAAATATTTCCCCTTAATCACATTATAATTAACTCAACTACAACTTGATAAAGTTTATTCATAATGAATTGATAAATGTCGCTCCAATGGGACGTATGAGTAATAAGTGAATTAATTTCGATTTTAATTGAAGGCAATTGAACTTTCATCGAATCGCATAAGTTAAATTGTAATATAATTGATTGATAAATTGAAAGAAGTGCTTAAATTTTATATTTGCATCTTTAAAAGTTCATCGCCGTCTTCATTTGCATCTTCACACCTTTATCATTCCCTTCTAAATTAAACGAGTACTAAAACAGTTGGAGCTGTGTAACCCAGATTCCGCTTAGCAAGTCGTCTTTTTAATTGTTCTGTGTGTTAAATGCCGATAAGCCATGTATTCAAATCTATCAAAATGTCGAACCAGCCGAAATTACTTAGCTGCTGTCTCGTCTCTCTTCTTCTCTCCTCTCCTCTGACAGTAGGCAACACACACATTAAATAAGTGAGTATAAGTGAGTGTGTGAGCGGCCAAACAATACGTGCAATTAACCTAAATCTAAATAGACCTTTTTCGGTTGCATGTAATTCGGCTAGATAACAAAATGTGGCATCCGAGCCTCACTTTTTGTAACCCATTTGTTTGTGTACAGAACTCAACTGAACTAAACTGAACTAAGTCGAGCCATTCACTAATATTAGTTGCAGGAACTTAGAAAATGACGGCAATGCAGATATTTATATCTTTTTGTGCTTTTGGGAAAGGGTGTCAAAATTCAAAATTTAAATTTGTAACCGCTAGGGAGCAAATCGCGTGATTTATGCCCTCTGGAGGTGTGTGGCAAGCATGCCATGCTATATGCATGCCAGGCATATTAACACGACATTGTTCAACACTATGTCTACCGAGGCAAACCGCAGTCAGAGTCAATAATCTACATACAAACACACACACACACACTAAGATATTCTTACTTGTAAAGTGTATGTGAAGTAAAGTAGTCAAAGTTTAACCACTAAAAGGAAAGATAGTAGGGAGAAGCCGGATATACGTAGTTTCTTTTGATTGTTTGCTGTGTTATCACAATATCTAGACTAAGAATAGTTTAACTTTACTTCAAATTCTGTGTGTAAACCTGTATTTTATGTGACTAGCCGATGCCTTTACCTTTAACTATCTGTTCGCTTTATCGGTTTGAGGATAACGAGAAATCAAAGTCCAGCGTTTGATTTGCTTATGCCATAAAAGACAGCAAACCATCTTTGGTTATTATCTCTTCTGCCTGTGACTTTGTTACCCAATTTAGTCGATCCTTATTTGGCTCGCTTATTGAAATGCTCACATTCCTTGCTCGCTGCCCATTAACTGCATTGAATATATGAATGTTATCATTCAACTATTCCATTATAGATATGCTCTCATCAATTATTTACAATGAGTCACAAAGGTCACCATGCAACGCAAAGCACAAGGTGGGGGTGTGTTTTTTTTATCAAGGTCAGGTCGTTAATATTTAGATTATTGTGACAATAGTCATAAAAATGAATTTCGATTGAAACTGCGTTTAATTCAATAGACAATAACAGTCATTAGCTTCGATGTTTGGTGGGTGGGTGGGTTAAAGTTGTGTGAGTTAAACAGGAGTCAGCTTTTGGCCAAGGGACAGCCTGAGGTGATAAACCAACGAAATTATAGCAAGGTATTGACTTAACATTAACTAGCTATTCACTGTCTATGCCTCGGGACGTGACTAATGAAAACTGGGAAAGTATGTCACTAAGTGGACCTCCTCAGCTCTTGTCTCCGTCTACTACTAGATTTTTAGGTCTTGCCCAAAGTGAATTTTCTGGTTGCAATGGCGTTGCCAATATCTGTACAACATCAATTGAAAAGCTTTTTTTCGTTTTTTTGTGGTTTTTGTTTAGTTCCTATTTCGTTTTTTTATGTTTTTTTCGTATAGAGGTTAATATGAGAAATGAGTTCAACATCTGCGTGTTGTACTGGTTTGGGCTTGGGCCTTTGTAAACCCGTTTAGGTTGCTGCCCTCGTTGTGTGCCATGCTCTGTACTCTGTACTCTGTTGTGCTGTGTTGCTGTGCTCTGTGCTCAATGCTGCGGTGTTTTTCCTGTGTAGAAATAATCTTGCAGTCAGTTAACAGCGACAACGTAAATATTTTTGTGCAAATATCAAGCCACTGCATTAGATGCAGGCCAACAGATAAAAACGGCGGCAACCAAAAAATAACACAAAAACAATAACACTACGATCATGTACGAACATGCTGGAACATGTTTAAGCTGCCAGGCTAACAGTAACCCAAAATCAAACCATAACTGAAGCATCCCTACGATTAACTTTTTTAATTACATTGATAATTTTCTTTTTTTAGACATTGTTCTATATAACACAAGTAGTGGGAGTGCTACAACTGAGCGTGATCATATACAGGATACCCTGTAGCTATTAACAAGGATTTTATTAATTCTACAAAAATGAGTATCTCCTTTAAGTTAAACAATTCTTGTTTTGCATACATCTATTAACATTCACTCAGTGGTCAATCAATCGATTAAAGTACTTAACCGATGTGCATCACTCAAAAGGCTCGTCAGCTAACTAGTTAGTTCCTCTGTAATCATCACAGTTTTAAAAGCAGTTATTGCAGTTGTCTGATGAGATGATTGTACAACAGAAGAACTTGCACTTGCATGTGTAGAAATAGAATTAGAAAAAACGTAATCTTTTCGAAATGAGCAGGAATTCAGGAAATAATCAACGATCACAAGAGCTTTAACTGCATAGCTTCTGATAAAATTCAAAAAGTTGCAAGATTAGTGTCAGGCAAACTCTTATACAAATACGAGTATAAGAGATTAGCTAAGGCAAAGCAATTAACTAAAAATGTATAAAAATGATATTCATAGAAGCATATTACTTATTACATATTCTACAAAAATCCTTCCAAACTTAATTCACTTACCATTTGCTCAGATTGTCCGTTTTCGAAATTGTCTTAAGGTTGAACGGTCAAGCGAAGAGAACAACAGAATGTTTACAACTGGCTGCGAATGCTGCGCTCGATTATACAAAGAGCGCCGGCGAACGGCATTTAAAGAGAGCACAGAAACCGGCTTCCAGTAAGTGGATGTGCTTGTGTCTCCACCTGTGTGTGTATTAGTATCTGTATACGTTCTCTTTGCCGATGGAGGTTCGGCTTAAGTGGCGCTCGACCGTCGACTGTCGGAGCTCAACGATCGGCGATCGCTCAGCTGCAGCTTTGGCGTCGTCTTTATGCTCGATTTACTTCCAGTACCATTTCAACAACGTCGCGCAGCACAACAAATCTGATCGAAGTCGGGCACAAACACGACAATCGCCAAACACAAACAAACAGATACTTGTGCATGTGTGTGTCTGTGTGTGAGAGAGTGTGGTGTATATTTAATGCATAACAACAAAACAGGCTCGGTACCTGCGAAGTAATTTAATCCGGAGGTGTGCGCTGTGCGAGATTACTTAAGCATTTATGTATATATATAGATAGATATTTATGTAAAAAACGGCGATTTTAGATTTGAATATATGAATAAATCGTTGTCTGTGTGTCTCTCACAAATGAAAGTGAATACTATTCAAATAACTGCTGCACACACGAAATGTGTTCAATATATAAATATTTGCAAAATGCAAAACTATAACAAACCGAACCTAAATGGTTGTTAACGCAAGCGATATTTCCTGTTGTCACAAAACGATATTGATATCGCGGCGAACCAAAAACACAAAAAACCTTTGAAAGAACTGCGAGACTGTGAGAGAGTGTGGTCCCAAGTGATGTGACCGACTCTAATCCGATTTGTTTGATCTGACAACAAGGTCGACTGAAGTTCGCTGAACCGGTAAACAGGCTACCTGAGACGCTTGAGGATTGCACAAGAATTGAATATACATAAATAAATCATAAGAGTGGTTGGCTTTAGCCAAAGTCAAGTTTATGTGAAACTTTCAAATAATCAGAGCAAGTTTTGCTTCCTTGGTGGTTTTATGCATTTGACTGTAACAAAAAAAAAACAAAAAACAAACGAGAAGAGCACACAAGAAACTGAATGGTTTTTTATCTCAAAAAATATGCCGGAAACTTGATACTAAACGACAAAGGATGTTACAGAATGCCAAGGCAAGGGCACACCTGATCTGCTTTTGGATTTCTACACATTTAGCACATTTTTTACGCTTGCAAGGTACTTACCATAAACATTCTTTTTATTATTTACTCTACTTGATCCACATTTTTTTTTTATGTTTATGACTCGTATGCATAATTTGTACAAACCATTAAACGGCCAGAGGGCCAAGACCGCCTGGGATAGAAATCCGGCACCATATTGCTTCAGCTTCCTTAATGACACGATCAATTAGTCACCTCTTTGCCCCAAGAGGTAGCCAAGGGTAGTCAATGGAATTTGTTGTGTTTTTGTTTTTTTAATAACAGATTAAAGTATGTGAGAAACTTGCAGTAGTTGGGGAAAGGGCTTGAGTATCCAGTTACGAAAAAGGGAAAGATTGCTTTCCTCTCCTTTATATTTTATGATATAGAACAAATTTTCACATGAAACAATTCGTGTAGATTGTAATCAAATACTTTTGTCTGCTATTGTGTAGGAATTCAATTAAATTTGAAGAATGAAAAGTGGAATTGTTCATAAAGAATTTCGCGCAATCATTCGCAAACGATTCTTTAAACAATCAAAATCATTGTGCGAATGAAATATTTTTTTATTACTGTTTTTTTATTTTCTTAGATTTTGATTTGATGAAGAGAGTTAGATAAACCAAGTATTTAAAAGACTATTATTTAATCCCACAAACACTTCATGCAAAAAATCATTTGGTATATGGTTATTTAATTGGGTAATTTCTCGTAAATGAGCTGTGATTTTTTTTTTTGTTGATGAAAGCATTGAGAAAACGAACCGTTTGAAAGTCTATATTTAAGTATTTTAGCTGTGGAAACCCACACACATGGCAAAAAAATAATACACCGATAGCGCCATATGGCAGTTGAAAGTTAAAATTACCGAGTTGATCTATGTAGGTTATGCAACGGCGCTTAGAGACGATGGATAGATATATACTAAAACCTGATAGGCGGCTGGACAAGCAGCAAAGCAAAGCAAAAGCTGCAAATAAAATAAATAAAATAACTAAGCTAACTACTGCATATAACTGTGTGTTGTGTGTGTGTGTTAGAGTGTGTGTGCATCGAGTTAAAGTAAACAAAAACAACTCGAAATCGACCTTGTCTGACCCACTTTAGACGGCGCAGTGCCAAAACTGACAGCTGTGCGGCATTTTACAATTTATGTACGACGACGAAAAAAAGTTACAAAGTTGCTGCGAGTATTTATACAATTGTTGCCGAGTATTTCTCTATTACTCGACGAGTATTTTTGTGGCACCAAAGCAGCCAGCATATGCGTGTTGCAAAAATATTTTGTTATTTTATTTTGCTTTTGCTTTTGCTTTTGCCTTTGCTTTGGTTGCCAAAGCGAACAGAGCACCAAGTAAGTCCAAGTCCAAGACCAGGCCTGGGACCGTCGCGTTGCGTCGCCTAAGTAGTCAACAACCGTTTCCAACGCACCGGTAACAAAAACAACAACAACAACAGCGACAACAATCATAACAACTACAAGAGTAGCTCTAGCATGCCACTAGTGCGGCAGCCTTTCTTGTTGAGAGCGCCTCATTTATAAAATTCGAAACGCCGCAGAGGGGTGCAATCACTTCACTCCACTCCACTCGAACTCGATAATGATTTATGCAACACTCGGAATCAAATACGATCTAAGAAACAAATTTGTTGTCATAAGCAAAAGATAAGCCCCAAAGGTGTTCACTCACATTTAGCTGGCCAACATCTAGCATCGGAGGCGATAACTTATTTATTAATCGATGTATAGTAGTATACTACTACTGTCTCGATCGGTGGCTAATGGCTGACCAGTTTTCTGAGAATGAATGGGGGCTACCGTCTAATAGGGCTAATTATGCTACTGCATGTATAGTTTTCTAGTCACTATTTCGATCGCCACTTGTAGATAAACAATGCCTCTAGACTTTGACTTCGACTTCTACTGCTGCTTCTACATCCACTGCGACTTCTCAGCTTCTCCGATTCTACTTGAACTTAATTAAAAAGCAGGATTGCTGCGCACGTTCGTTGCCTAAGTCTTCTGTTTTGTGTGTGTGTGCCGTGTGTAAGAAAATGGAACAAACGCGAACGCATGTAATGGAAACTCGTTCGGCCTTTAGGCATTTATACTCCAACTATTGCTTAACCGTTTTGTTTCTGTTTTTTGTTTCGGTCGTAAAAGTGTCGTTCAACTGAACGTTGAAAATTAAAATTTCGAGTACAGACAACAAGCAGAGGCTAAATGAAGAACAATAACAGCGCAAAACTCACATCAAGACAATCATTAATGCCTGACGCCCACAATGTTGTTGACGTCGCCATCGCCATAGCCATAGCTGTTGTTTGTCGCTGTCGCTGTTGCTGTCGTGGTCGAGATCGTCATCATCGTCGCCACTTTGGCAATATGGCTAAAAGGCAGTCCAAGCAGCCGAGCAGCTTAGGCATGGCAAAACTCAGCGCGTCGCATTCGCTCTGCCTTTGGGTCTGGCTCCAACTCCAACTCCATCTCCAACCCCGGCATCGGCTTTGACTTCGACTTCGACTTCGACTTTGGCGTCGTCGGCTGAAGTGGAAATAAATTATTACGTTATTGAGGAGAGTAATTGCGACAGACAGACGCAGCGGCGAACCCTTAACCATGGCTGCAAATAGATTTTGCACAGCACTGAAAACTTCGTCCAGCAAAGCTCCGCTCTCTTCCCCTCCCCATCGTGTGTTGAATGCTCACTTATGCCGCCTATGCATTCATCAGTCACACTCTTTGTTCGCTGCTGCTGCTGCGTCCGTTCCATTCCATTCCGTTCCGTTCCTTTTCTTCCCCCGCAATTGGCAATTTGCGAAACAGAAAAACGCGCTTTTCATGTTATTGTTATTGTTATAGACCTTCCTCTATATACACTCAAGTATATATGTATACATAAGTTGGGTTTAACCGGCATTGCCTTTTGCATACAAATCAACTTCCGCCCACACGGCTGGAATAACTAAATCACTTTTATTATTTCTCTTGCACAAATATTGCAACTTTCCTTTAGTTGCAAGACTTTCTACATAAACGTACAAGAAATTTATTGTTTAATTTGCATTTGCTGTCAATCGCATATAAATGCCATTTTCAAAATATTTTTCCCATCATTTTTGTTTCCCCCCTTAAACGTATATCAAGCGAAGCATTCCTTCTGCCCATCAATGCAGCAGTTAATGTGTACGTCAAAATTCTCGATGTTATCTGTAAGGCAATCGCATGCAAGTCACCACTTGAAGTTTTTTTTTTTTTTGAACGATAGAATACGCATCATAATGTAACTGGTCGCAGCTTTGTGAGGAGCTTGTTGGCCGATGTCATTTTTTAATTAAGCACATAAATTAAAGAGCCGAGCCTCAGCTTCAGCCTTGGCTTTTCAACTCAGATCTAACTCAGACTTCTAGGTCTAAGTCGCTAGCTAGTCTTTGCATTTTAGTGCATTTCCTTAAAGATAAAAGCACACATAAATTAAGCCAATTATTTTCATGCTTGCAATAACCATGCCAAGACCTGATACCAATAAAGTCGAGATTCAATTTGAGTACTCGGCCTCTGGCCATTGCGTCTCTTTTAACATGGCCAAATGCTGCTGCTGCTGCTGCTGCCCGCTGGCTATGAGTCTATGAATACACACACACACACACACACACATAAATATGCGATGTATCCAGCTGGCTCGCTGCTCACTACTCACTTTTGGCCAGGTCTCCAGCAACAGGCAAAGCTGGGACGCATCGTCATTGCCGTTGGCAGTCCCACGCACATTTTTATAACGCTCCTCGTCGTCGTCGTCGTCGTCGTTGTTGCTGTTGCTGTTGTTGTTTGTGCCATGTCGTTGTTGCTGTTGTTATTGCGTTCATTTGTGAGGCTTTTATTTACATTTTTATTTTTGCTGCATTTCATTAAAACTCGGCGGTCTGCAGCCCATTACGTATGCCACCTCCGATGCCGAAGCAACGAATCGTAGAACCCAAAAGAACCTCGACAGCAATAGCAACAACAGCAACATGATAGACCAAAAAGACAGACAACTCCAAAGCTCGCCAACAACAACAGCAGGGGGAGAAGACACAACACAGACACAACAGACTCTGTCTCAGTCTCAGGCGATGACGGCGTAGATGTTGAAGTCTGTTAATGCTTATCATGACGGTGATGATGAAGCCGACGTCGGCGGTTGGCACCGCAACTAATCGAGTGACTTTCCTGGCCGCTGGTCCAGCCCCCGTTGAGCTTGGGCTCAGCTTTAGATATTTCAGTTTTTGGGATTGGGGATCGGAGGTTTAGGTATTGGAAGTCCAGCGTGAAGATCTTGTGCATTGTTGTTTGTGCTCTTCATTTACAATCGACTGTAAATTGCAGGCCAAAGCAACTGCACTGAAAAACATTGTTAATTATAAATACCAAAGTGCTGCGAACCGCATCGACTTCTTGTATATGTATAGAGAGATAGAGAGAGAGAAAAAGAAAAATGAAAATTATTTTATCTGCCTCCACTTCGATTCGGGATTACCAATCTGTGGGAGCTGCCCAGCCCCAGCTGCATCATCATGAAAAGCCAAACTATTAATATATACGAGTGTGCAGCGATGGGCAGCAAACATTGTGTATGCCACTTTATAAAGTGCATTTTTATTGGTATCAAGTTCACAACGCGAAAAGGGTCGAAGTCCCCTTTTCATTTAAGCGCAACGGCACGTGTTCTATGCCTTCTCATAATATATTGTTTGTACGCTGCTTAAGCGAAGATGCTCATATTTTATGACCACATATTTCATGTTTATTGAAACGCAGCTACTGAAGAGATGCAAATAAAAGTACTACGGGAGACGAAAAAGTACTAAATACTACAAAAATATTCAAAGATTACAAAGAAAAAACTGAAATATACTAAATTCTACAAAATACTGTATAAGAAGATATAATTTCTGAAAAAATACTGAGTTATACAATAAATATTAAATCAAAATAAACAAAAAAAACTTATAAAAATTAATTAAAATTCTGCAAAATACGAATCAATTCTGAAAAATGCTATAAACCAAAAAAAAAACTGTAGAAAAGATTTCTGAAAATGTGCTAATTTCTACAAGAAAATATATATATATTACAAAAAACAATTAAAAAAATCTTTTAAAAACTTTTAAAAATACTTTAAAATACAGCAGAAAACAAATAAATTCTGAAAATTGCTTAAAAACAACAAAAAATACTCTTGGGAAAAAATACTAAATACTACCGAAATTAAAATATTTTCTAAAAAGTGCTAAAAAAATACTGCACAAGATATTCATGAAAAAATTTTAAATTCTAAAGAAACAAATGCAAATTAAAATACTTCAAAAGTCTAACAAATTTAAGTTATTTATTCAGTTCAGCCCATTCTGAATTTAATAAAATTGCTATACAAATAATTACTTCATTTGGCAAATTTAAATTAAAAGTATGTGAAATAACCAATTTATTACAAATTCTCGGCAATTTTGCGTGAGTGCATTTGACATTTGCATGCGAAAACACTTGAAATTAAACGCAAATTAGCTCTACACATACCCTGTAAAATATACAACAATAATAAACACAAATCCGAATAGTAGCTGAGTTGTCTGACAAATAGAATACATTATTGGAGTATCATATATCCAGGGCAGATGAACACCCGCTGGGAATGCTTAGCATAAACGCTAGGGACACCGAATAAATTGTGGGGGAAATATAGTAACATAAACTCTTTTCTTTTCTGTTCGATTTTTTTTTTGAGTACAACACGCGAATGCATAAACACTTCATATTTATAATGGAATTGGGGTACCTTCGATCTGTTTGGCTGGCTGTTGACTGGCTACAGGGTAACTCTTGGCCAGAAAGCATTCTAACTTAACTTGTTTATGCGCCCATTTAGAGCGCAAAAAGGCGCACCCAAAACACACCCGCAGCTGCGGCAATAAAATGTTCATATATGTGTACCGTACATGCATACATATATACATAAATATGCAGATATATATACAAAGTAGTAGTAGACAGTCACAGATACACAGATACAAAGCTGCCCAGACGCACTGAAAGTCGGATAGTCGAAAAAATAAAAACAACAACAACAACAACAAATGCAAAGACGGACAGCGCCCAACAATCCCCTGCACAATACTTAGTTGGCGCAGTGAAGGCAGGAAAAGCACAGACAGGCATCTAGCTGAATGGCTGAAGGACGGTCATATCACGGGACCGAGAGAGGCATGCACCACCAAAAGGGGGCGAGAGAAACGTGGGAGGGAAGTACGAGTGCGGCTGCAAATAAAAGTTGATTACGAGTCTGCATCGCTAGCTGACTTACCTGGCTTGCTTACCTGGCTGCAAGGCATAGAGCCGAGTTGAGTTGAGCTGAGCTGAGTCCGACTGAACTGAGCTGAGTACTAGCTGAGTGGCTGCCTGGTCCATTGTCGTGAAGCAGATTAGTTTGCCATCGGGTTCAACTTTATTTGCAACACAAATTTTCATTCTAGTTGAAATGCAGGCAATAGCTAGCCAGTTGCCAGTTGCCAGTTGCCAGTTGTGGTAAGTTGGCAACAAAAAAAAAACAGAAGAAAAACACAGCCCCAAAAAGAGACAAAAGTTGCACGTCTCACGAATGCTGTGGCTGCAACAGCAACCGCGGCTGCTGCATTTTCCGCATGCAGCAAACAGCGACCGCGAAGTCAGCCCAAAAATTGAACAACGCCCAAAATCTTGTTTTGCTTCAGACTGAACTCACGATTTTTTTTGTGGCGGGCGCGTCGACTCGAGACCCAGACTGCTGCAAACTATGAGCACAACAAGGAAGGACATTAATCGTATCTCTCTGGCACTAGGGGCCACACGATCGGGTCGAACTCTAAATACCCTTCACCCCATGTGTGACGAATGCAGCGAACATGCCAAAAGCAAAGATTAGCACTGATTTATAATTTAGCAAAAGTCGTGCATCGATTAAAGTTTAGAACGAAAGTGATTACAAAAGATAATCATTTCGAGATTTGAAAGCTCTTCTTAGTAGTAGATACATTAAATTCCTATCTTAATCAGCGCACAGTTTTAGCCATAAACTATGTAATATTAAGTATACGATCTTGTCTTAACATTGTATAACATTAATTTAGACCAAGTCACTCTGCTAATGTGCTAAGCAGAACCCTTCATCAAAAGTCGTACATTTATTTCTACAAGCGCCTTAATTAATTCCATTCTATTCTAAAGTATCGAGAGCCAGCACTTAAGTATATTTTACAGCTAACACATTTTGTTTTTATAGATCCGCGTTGTTTGGCTTCGCCAAGGCTATTGCAGTAATTAGCCTAACAAGTCTATTTTTTTTTTATTTTTAAGTTACAAAACAATATGCTAATTAAGCTGGGAATAATTATTAGCTAAACGACAAAATGCAACTGAAAAGAAAAGATAGAGAAGACTAAGACTGTATATATCATTGTGGTATATATCATTGAGGTCTCCATCTGCTAATGAATTCACGATGTCAATCAACGAGACTTTGGGAAAATACAATTTAAGGACTGACCGAAAAAAAACACAAAAAAAAATCTCAGCACAGTCAGCGAGACTCAGAGACTCAGCATTGAAGCTACTGCACAAGTAGACCACAAAATAGACCGCATCAGATGGCCAAAGCTTGAAGCAGGCAACAGGCAGGCAACAGTCTGGTCGTCGTATGTGTGTTAAGAGAAATTTAACCAAATGGCACAAATATTGTGTGCTACAATTGTTGCGCAATAATGGTGCGGTCTTAAAAACCAGCAGACAGGGAGCTGAACTGGGAACGAGACTGAGACCGAGACTGCAACTGGGAATGAGACTCGCAGGCTGCGGCTGGCGTCTCAGACTCAAACACACACACACAGGTTAGAAACACATTCGAACTGCTTCGCATGTATCTAATAGTGGAGCCTGTCTAAGCCAAATGCGGGCAAAACATAATATTGCAACATACTTGGCCGTAAATTCAAACGACGCAGCGCCAATTGCGAGGGTGTGGGGGTGGCTTGAGCGGCTGGCTAGAGTTTTTTGCCTCGGATCACATCGGATTCGATTGCCTTGTCGCTTTGCCTCGCCTCTCGCCTGACTCGACTGACATAACTGGTCATTCGCTTTAGAGCGATGCTGTTGCTGTTGATATTGCTGTGAGCTAGAGCTAGAGCTAGAGCTAAGGACACGATGCAGCTGCGCCAAACTGGAAATATATATTCGTTGCAAATGTGCAACTAGCATCTACTCCATGCCAGACGGTCGCTGCGAAACCGGATTGCCAATAAGTTCGAGTTCGTTGCATGCAACACACACACACACACACATATACAGATGCAGATGCAGCCACAGCAGCAGTTAGACTTGACTGTATTCAATTGCCAACGCGCTCGCGTTGAGGGCCAATTGCCTAAGCCAAAAAGTCGACAAACAAAAATTGCAATTCGCCTGACTTTGACTTCGACTTGGACTTCGACTACTGTGCACAGGGGCGTATTAGCAATAAATACGATAATCATTATATGTAAATCTTCTAGCTCATGTGCCATCCCCTCAAAAAAACCATTCCCATACACAGCACCGAAAGGGCCTTCGGAACTATTCCAGTTACGCAACGCTCGAAGACATTTCAGCATAATTAGCATAAAAAGTGTATTACAGTGGAATAAATAATACTACTTGCCATAGCTGTCCCTGACCGTTGTCCGCTTGCCGTTTGCTGTACCTGTTTCTTAGGCCTTCCATCTAACGGGGCTTGAAAGGCATTTCATTACCATTGCTAATACCGTTTCATGTCATTTGTCATGTGAACAACTATGTCAGCTAACTAACAAAGAACTACAGATTAGCAGTAGACTAAACACTCTTCAGTTCAGTATTTGCAACTCGTATAAAAATACAAATTCGTCATATCTTTGCACTCAGCAATTTATTGTAGTTGTTGTTGTTGTCTCGGAAACGTTTAAATGCTATTTAAAAAATAATTCCACTTGCGCTACGTTTTGTCAACTTCTTCATGGCCATCTTTAAACCGCTTTCTACCAGCCAAGAATTCACCGCTGCAAAAACTAGATCAACAAAAGAAGAACATTTCTCTCTCTCTCTCTCTTCTGTGAAATGCGTCTAAAGTACCGCTCGTAATTGTCGCACATGATTCAACGTTTAAACACAAAAGAAAAAAAATGTATTTCGCGTTTAGGCAGACAACAAAATACGTGACCACTTTAATGTTCTCTCCATCAGTTGCGTAAAATGTGTGTGTTGCTACTCTTTCAGAATTAATGATTGTCCAATCATCAAGTTGGTCAATCGGGTCTTACATAGCTCGATCACAACGCAAACTATTCGAAGCGCAACAAGGTCAATCGATTATGTGAATATCCTCAGATGTCTTCAGTGGCACATTTACAATTACAATTTCGAAATGAAGTTGCCAAGCAAATGCCGAATTACTTTAATATATAATTACCAGCTATTGTCTAGCGTTATCTCTAATTGTAGAGAGCCTACAACACATCACATCACATCACACAACAAAGAAGAAAAGAAAGCACTCGATCTCGTACTCGCGGTATCTTTTTTTTTTGAGTAGCAAATGATCTTCAATGAGTTGCACATTGAATTAGTTTTGCGGTATCCCATTGAGCATTGAAGCAAAGGCATTGAATGTGTTGTTTTTTTTTATTTTTGGGTAGTAGAGCACATGCATATGTATTTCGTGGTTGATCCAGCTTACGAAATTCAACAAATTTATGTTGAACTTTGTCCAAATCGATTTGTCTTAGTGACCATGTCGTTTCGTTCATGGTTTCTGTTTCTGTTTCTCTCGCTCTCGCACAGTGGGACAAATAATGGCTGCCATTTGAATAATGCACACATAAGGAAGTCGTTAAGGAATCGTATTTTATTGCAAGTAGAACGAAATGATTGTCAATATAAATTTGAAATTGAAATGCCAAAAAAATTTGCGCTTATTTGCCAAACTAATTAAAACAGTTCAAGTTGCAGTGCTCATACAACAAATATTCATATAATTTCGCTTTAATTGGTTATCTTTTACATATATTATTTACATATTTTCGTCGCAACTTTCCCACTGTGCTAAGCTGACGTCATGGCCAGCGCATTTTTAGTGGGAACAAATTGAATTTATCGACGATCTCTTAATTACCAATATATTACTGTTCCGAACTAAAACTTAAGCAGCTCGACAAGCGACTTAAATAGGTATTAAAATGTTATACTTTAATTTAGTCGTCGGTCGGGGGCTAAATGCGGTTTCGTTGCATCTTTTTTTTAGTTTTTGTGTTTGCTGTTACGTCGCTGAGAAAATGAAAGTGCAATGTGAGGGGTACGCTTATTAAATATGGGGACAGCACTCCATTTCAAAGCGGAGCAGAGCGCACACAGCATGAAATAGAAAATGAAAAATGAAAACGGAAAACAACAACGAACAACGAATGAAAAATGAAAATTCAAAATGCAGCCGCCGCCAAGGGGAAGCTGAGCACAGCTGAGCAAAGCGCGACTCACTTTATTGTGGGTTTTGTGGTTAAAGCGTTGACCAACCCAAACTTCAGCTCCAACTTCAAACTCCAAACTGCAACAGCAACAACTTCAGTTGCAACAATCTGGGCGAGGGGTAACAACAAGTTTTCATATTTGTCTTAGGTAACAAAAACACAATTATGATTCGGTTAAGTTTTTTTGTTTTTTTTTTGTCGACGACTTGCCTACATGGTTCAGTCTTTCAGCAGCATTGCTCAACAGTTTAATTAAGTTTAATTTTAAGGCACGGTCATAAACACACTCAAACACTCATTTTGCACATTGCACATTGCAATTGCACATTTGCTTAAATCGAAGCTAATTAAATGAATTATATGAGATTACGCTGCATATAGAACATTTTAAAGATTGAGATCGCATCGCTCTTAGTTGCCTTGCAAGGTCAATAATGAGTGCATCTACGTGATGTTTTCTTCTTACGCATACATTTGTAATACTTAAAACACAATACTATATATTTGCTCTGGTCTTTAATTGCAGCAATGGCTTCCAGCAGTAGCAGCAGCAGCAACAGCAGCAACAACAATTTCCGCAGCAAAAGTCACAACCTAACACATGTGCCGCAATGCCGCCTGAGAACCGGCAATGGCTCAGCGACCACGACTTTGGCTGCAAGTTGTGAGCGAGGCCAGAAGGAATGCTACTATTATCAACCACCTACCTCCCAGCACCAGCAGCAGCAACAGCAACAGCAGCAGCAGCCTCTGCAACAGCAGCAACAACAGAAACAACAACCACATCGACATCAGTGTTGGCCAAGTTTGCAGTTTGGCCGATGGCTGAGCGCAATGACCGCCTATCGATTGCTGACAATCAGCCTCCTAATTGGAATTCTGTGTCTACATCACGTTCACGGTGTGGATCCCAAATTCGATCCATCCACGCGCATGCGGCTCGTACTTGTGCCGGCTGACGCACAGGTCGGCTCTGTAATCTATAGATTGCGTGCAACTGACGAGGAGTTCGACTATCCACTGACCTTTGAGTTTATGGGCGATGCATCGTCATCCACCGTCAAGGTGGAATCGCTTCCATGCACCAAGTACAATTCGGTCTGTCAGGCAAATGTTGTGCTCCAGCGTCGCCTCGAGCCCGGCCGCTACTATGACTTCCAGGTCTCAGTGAAGGACACAAATGGTGGCATAGCCACGCAATTGTGTTCAATTACGGCAACCAATTTCACAACACCCCATGACCTCATCTTTCCACACAAGCCCGGCATCATTATGATACCCGAGGTAAGTACACAAAATGTCCATCCACCACACAAAAAAAAGCAAAAATAAATACCATACCTTAGAATTGCTTAGGCACGCTCACGGTTTTCGCTTGGTATGCGCTTTAAGAATACTTAAATACCGATCGAAATCAATATAATCATAATATGCTATACTATGATAGGTTCTGCTCAATCTGACCCTGGACTCTTATCTTAATAGACACCAAGATCTAATCATATTGAGATAGCATCTGATAGACAATCTGTTTGACCCGGCGCATAGTTAATGCAAACGTATGTGTAATAAAATTGCTTAGCTCAATGATTGCAATCATAATACGATTTAATTTAATGTTAAAGAAAAGGCCGAGGAACCGAAATAAACTTAGATAATAGATAGATTATTTAGATAAAATATCTATTGCTCAGAACTAATCGAAATAAATATGCAATCATTTTAAGATTGAATTTAGCTAAGCTAAGATTAATTTTATAATTAGAAAACTTCATTGAGATTAATGGAAAATAAATGTATTTAAAATGAATTTTGAATTATAAAAAAAAGAGTACAGATTAAGTAAACAGATTAGTTTCAAATATGTAAAACCTAAAAACGAAAGATGGAAATGCGATGAAATATGTAAATTCTGGGAATAAAATATTTTAAAAAGGATTTATCGAAATAACTTTAACTTAGCTTAAAGGCCTTAGTCCTTCGGGATCAGCTCATTGGACTAAAGAATTCTATTTGGTATTTTAATAAAATAATAATAACTTTAACTTGTTTAAATGCAATATTTTACATATGTAATTATTGATTCATTTTATTTGAATCTCTTGATCCGGTACAACTTTCCTAAAACCACCTCTTAACGAAATATGAAGGCAATGTTTGGAAATATATATTTTAAAATTCAATTTATTCAACTTACTTTGATTTGTTGAGAATCATGGCATTAAATACAATATTTCACATATTTTACATTTGTTTCATTTGACTTGCGCAATTTTGCTAAAACCTCTTAACAAAAGATGAAAACACGATAAAGGCAATGCTCACATACAAAAATTTTGAAAAAAATATTTATTCAACTTACTTTGACTTATTTAGAAGCCTGTCATTTAACACAATATTTTACATAACTATTGATTCATTTCATAACACTTTCTTGACCCGCGCAATGCCTGCTAAATTAAACTAATTTCTGCAAATGTTTAACCTTGACAAACGTTTTACTTGCATGACTCTTTCAAGGATGCAAAGCGAGGTACCGAACTCGACTATGTAATCGCACGCAAGAATCCGCTTTATCAAAAACCAGTCTACCTCGAGCTATGGGTAAGTAATATAATAATAATTTAGCTTGCTAACAATTTACAATTAAAAAAATATGCTATATAATATTTCTTTGGTAGGGTTCTCCTTTATTTGCCATACGACAAAAGATCATATCGGCGGAGACGACAGAAGGCACTGTGTTCCTGCTGGGTCCTTTGGATTTTGAGAAACAAGCCATGTACCACCTAACAATACTGGCTAATGTACGTCTATGTCTATAACTGGTTGCATTTGAATAGTCGTGATGTGTAATGCGAAATGTTTTGACTCGTTCTTCTTCTACGTCGTTGTTGTTGTTCATCGTAAACTTTAGGATGCATATGCCGAACCTGGACAGGATGGCCGCAATATTGCTGGCATGGAAATTGTTGTCATTGTCCAAGATGTACAAGATCAACCGCCGGTCTTCACACTGGCCCCACCGGTTACAAAGCTACCACCCGGTATACTGCCCGGCGATAAAGTAATTAAGATGCAGCACCCAAGATAAAAAACAAAAAACCATAAACAAAAAACCAAACCATATTTATTTACGCTACTTTGTATGCGTTCGTTTTATTGCCATTCGCAGATATTGCAAGTTCATGCAGAGGATGGCGACAAGGGCAATCCGAGGGAGGTGCGTTATGGCCTGGTATCGGAGAACAATCCGTTTACGTCTTTTTTCGATATCAACGATACGAGTGGTGAGTGCAAGTTTTGAGAAATTATATATTAAAGAATTTGGTTTGCTGCACAAAACAATTTCCAGTTATGCAAATACTATGTTAGTCATGCATACCTCACATTACTTCTTCTGACAGGGTAGAGCAGGCATTCAACATTGCAAGAACATCTGAGAGAGATACATATTAACATAACTACCAGCAAAAGAACAGCCTTAACAGCAATCGAACGGACCAGCTCCAATCCGGTCTGTCGTTAGACTCGTTAGATAGCCAACCCAACCAAGCTCATCTTCTGCCACTTCCTCTCTGTCTCTGCCGCATCCTCATCCTCGACTGAGACAGCGTTGATGCCCGTACGTGTGTACGCTTTGTGCTGTGACCAAGTTCTGGTACTGCAATTTGGCTCTAGGCTTCATGCAATGAGTCTTTGCCCTGCCCCTTCCACTTCCCCTTCCCTTGTAGTTACAACCAAACTGTTGCAATGATTGCGCTTCAGCTTCCTTGTTTCGTGCTCGTCGTCTGGTTCACTGCCAGCGCTTGATGGCAATGACTCTCTGGCTATGGTCTTCTTAGTCTCTCCGTCTCGATCTCCGACTCTGTCTGTCTCTTGGCAGACTCTTCGTGGCTGTCTGTCTGTCTGTCTGTCTGCCTGCCTTTTGTTTGGCTCGTTCAAGATGAGGCAGCAGCAGCATCGGCAACAAAAATTTCGTGCCAACTCTTTTCGGCCAAGCTACAAGAAGAATTTCATGAACATGCTGTGCATGTGCTTCTATCTCTCTTTCTCTTTCTTATTCACTCTCTTCATCTCTTTCTCTGTAGATGCTGGGGGATTGCAGTCGTTCGATTATGATCTACACAGTCTTTGAGCTAATTATACATGTGTACTCCGCTCGTACTCTCTTCGCAGGGCATATGAAATATTTTAATGTAAATGACATCAATTTACATGCAGGGAGTGCAGCAACAACAAAAAAAAAAAAATATGAAAAAAGTTGCATTAAAATGCTCTCAGCCCATTGGCTGATTACTTTCTGTTTCCTTTGTCTGTGGGCCAAGCAAAAAGTGAAATGGTAGCATTATCTTGCACATAACTTGGCTAAAAGCGGCAACAGGCAACAGCCAAGTCGGCCTAGTCTATTGCCATGAGAGCAATCTCTTTTTGCTGCCGTTGCTTTACTTTGGCCCAACTGCAGTGCAATTGTTCCCATGGCTGACTGCAGCGACGCTTTTTTTTTTTGTGTCTTTCTTATTTTTCTACTACTGCCGCTTATAATAATGGTTATTATCGAGGGACAGTACTGAAAAGAAAACAAAAACAAAAACAAAATATATATTAATACAATTAGCTGCGGGAAAACGTGTTAAAAACAATGGAGAAAAATTTACTGCAATTTACTGCTAACTTTGATTATGTTATTATTTTATTGCACTAAGGAATTTTAATTGAATATAACATAATTTAATTGCTAATCCTTTGTTGCAGGTGAGATTTTTCTGATGCGACCACTCGAAGATATTGCGGCCATAACGCATGTGGGCGATCCCGTCCTGCTCACCGTAATTGCGGAAGAAGTTAAGGTTGGTCGTGACGAACCTCCAGCCATGGCATCCACAGTGCAATTGGCGTTCTTTCTGCCGGAACGTACCAATTCGCCGCCTTACTTCGAGAACGATCAGTAAGTACAGTACAATCAAATATGTAAAAATTACACACGGCTGATGATCGACTAGCAGTTACCTTAAGAAATCGATATGCAATGCAATCAGGATGCCTATAAATACTTTATAGGTTCACTCGCCTCGCTTCGTATTTTTTTTTGCATTCCCAACTTTACATCTCTATTGCAATTTGATGGTTTTACCTCAAAAAATCCCACAAAAACATTGTGCATGAGAAACCGCATTTCCTTGCAGCCACCACATCCATTAGCATAAAGTTGAAGCAGCTCACAATGAGGTTGATAAGATTACCACAACATCGTCTCCGCAGACTATATCAATTTATGCCCAGGCTCGCCTAGGCGAAATTCCACCTAAAACTTGAAAATACCTTGAATAGCTCAAGTTGAAGTTGAAGTGGAAGTGGAAGAAGTCTGAAGTCTCCGTCGTGTGCTTTTACAGCATTTACATAGTTCTTCGCTCGATGCTAATAACTCGCTCACGATTTGTTCCTTCTTTTTCTTTTTGTTTTTTTGTTTCTTCTGCTGTTGTCTTCCCATGATGCAGCTACGTCTCGAGGGTGGACGAGAATGCACCTCAGGGCACAGCGCTGACGTTCATCGATCCATATGTGCCGCGAGTGTATGACGATGATACCGGCAAAAATGGCGTCTTCTCGCTGACACTGCTCAACAATAATGGCACATTCGAGATAACCCCCAATGTGGCGGAGCGCAGTGCCTCGTTCCTCATACGAGTGCGCGACAACTCGTGGCTGGACTACGAGCAGCGGCATTCGGTGCAGTTCAATGTGCTTGCCCAGGAGCTGGGACCCGCAACGAATCTGTCGGCCATTGTCAATGTCACCGTCTACATCAACGATGTGAATGACAACACACCGGTGTTTGATCAGCCAGCCTATACGGTGGAGTTGCCCGAGAACATGACGGTGGGCACAAAGGTTGTGCAAGTGCATGCCAGCGACTTGGATTCGGGTCTGGGTGGCAAAGTGCGTTACACTGCCATCTTGGGTTATTTGAACACCTCGCTGAATCTGAATGCCGAGGATGGCAGCATCACGGTGTCGACAAACAGTCACGGCTTCGATCGCGAAGTGATGCCCGAATATCATTTGTATGTGGAGGCCCGGGACATGGATGGCAATGGGAATCGCGCTCAAGTGCCGCTCATTATCAAGCTAATTGATGTGAACGATGAGGTGCCCGTTTTCGATAAGGATCTGTATGAGTTTATACTGGCCACCGATCTGCAGAGCTTCACAACGAATGCGTTTATTCATGCCACCGACAAGGATGCGACAGCTCCGAACAATGTGGTACGCTACGAGCTCATCAATGGCAACTACGAGAACAACTTTGTGTTGGACAAAGTGTCAGGCGAGTTGACAGTACGCGAGAAGATCAAACTGCGTTCCAAGAAGCAAGTTAGTGAGCGCAGAAGTCGCGCTGTAGCCGAGGACGAAGGCGATCTCTTTATACTCACGGCGAGAGCTTATGATCTGGGCGTTCCTGTGCGCTTCTCCACCACCATGATACGCATTTATCCGCCAGAGAGTCGCAAGCGTACAGTGACCTTTGTGGTGCCCGGATTGAATCCCGACAAGCGCAAAACAGAGGAAACGCTTTCGGCCATAACGGGAGGCAAAGTATTCATACACGACATGCGTCCACTCACTTCAGAGGAAGCGGGTGCCAAGGACATACCCAATGGCAATCCGAATGTCAAGGAACGCAGCGTAGTCACCGCAACTGTGCTCTACGACAGCTCCTCGGTGGTGGACATCTCACAGATTCAACAGCGCTTGTCGCAGCACAATAATTCCTATGCCATCATGCCACAGGATACGGCGGAGACAGATGTAAGTCCATAGCTAACTAACCATTAACTAATGAACTAATGAGAGTGTGTTTGCTTTAACAGAGTCTCACTCCCTTGCAGACGCAGTATAAGGCCGAGAATAAAGTGCTCTTCTGGCTGCTCATTTTATTAGCCACATTGGTTGCTCTAACGATATTGATCCTATTGCTGTGCTGCATCTGTTCGTGGTGTCCATTGTATGGTGCAACAACGTAAGTGACTTTCATTCATATTAGATTTGTAATATTTGTTCGACTATCCTTTACTGTCATCCCTTGCTTATTGACTCGGTAACTTAGTCTTGGGAAAAATACCAATTGAAGCTATACGAAAAATGCCAAAAGAAACTACTTAGACACAGCTGCAAATTCGTCTATGATAAGATAACTAAATGACCTAATGTATCTAATCTTCAGTAACTATAATCTAACTCCGCTCAAAACTTTTCAAAGAGATACTCTTTAGAATTGTGCCAAAGACTAAGTACAGAGCTCAACGGAGCGAGGAAACTTCATAGCATTAATCATGATCATGAATTACCAAAAAAAACAAACAAACAACATCATTTATATCATCATCTTTAATCGTTTATTCTTCTCTTGTAGCAAAAGAATAGTTAATATCAGTAAAACTGAAGACGATGTACATCTAGTGCATAGGGAAATGGCAAATGGAAAACATACAAAATCTGTTCAGGTAGATTTTGAACAAATTTCGAATTACACTCGTAGCACACTCGTAGAATTCAAATTATCTAGAGAATTATTCACACACTCTCTTACTTAATGGCAATTTCGTTAGTTTTATGTTCTTCTTGTTTTTCATTTTAATTTTCCTTTTTAATACAAACTCTTAACCTTCTACTTACACTGGTTGCGGAAGTAGTTTTAATTTTTGTTGATTTTTAAAATGTGAATTTATTTTGTAAATCGAAAAAAATGTTACAGGTCGCAGAGTGGATGGGAAGAAGAGAGGCATGGTCAGCGGAGAAGCCATCCGATACACGAACGAAGCCCACACGCTGGGAGTTCCGGGATGGCCGTGAACAGTCTGACGAAAACCTAGAGATGCAGCACGCTGGTATCGATAACGATAACGATAACACGCGCACCCAATCAGCCGAATACCAGCAACGACGCGTTCGCATCAAGTGAGCCAGCCTGATGATAAATCTCTTTTTTATCAGACATCAATTATTAATGATGTTTATCCCCATGTTTAGAAACAATCGCACAGCCAAAGAAGAGCCTCATCATAGTTTCCATAACTCTAGAACTAATTTAATCAACGATCGTGACGTGTACATTGAAGATGTATTAGATGATCAGCACCTAGCTGAGATCAAAGAGAACTTTACCCGCGGCAAAGGCCAACGAAATTTGGAGCACACTCGCATGAAGAATTACGATACGGAAACAAATCGACAAATCGACGATGATTCGATGCGTAGACATGAAATTGAACGTGGCAGCGACATCGATCTAAATACTGCACACAATAGTCTCAAGAATAAGCGCGAACTCTTCATTAAGGATGGAAATGTGGAGATATTGCAACTAATGACCAGGGACAAGACACAAAACGGCGCAGGTGGCATGGACGAGGATAACATCTATGTGAATGTCCCGATGAAAACATCCACGGATCTCACGCATCCACAGCTGCTGATGGTGGACAACACGGGCAAGGAGATACTCATGCGACGTTTCATTGAGGAACAACCAGATGGCAAGCAAATCATACGCGAACATTATCACATTGTGCCAGGGGCCACATACATACAATCAATGCCAAATGAGATCCAACAGGGCTCAACACTCAAAGGCGATACGTTTCCCTTTGGCAAATCGGGACCAAATAGTATAGTTTACTCGCAAACGGAACCCGAGGTGAAAGTCATACACACACAGTCCGTCCAGGCAGCGGAGGGAGGGGCACAACTTCAGCCCGCGATATCGAATCAATCACTTACCCAGGAGCTGGAGAATTCGTTGAAGCAACAGAATGCACTCTTGCGTCAGATACTGATGGAGAAGGAGTTGCTGGAGACGCGGTACACCCAGCATGAGCTAGTTTTAGAAACACAAAGTCTTCCAGGTCAATCGATGGCCATTGGCACACAGACCGACTGCGATGCTGGCACTCAAACGGAGCCAGCTGAGAGCTACGTGGAAAGGACCTCCGTGAGCTCACAGGCACAAGTGGGAACGTCGACACGGCGACGAGCGCGCAGTGAGAACGATGACTCCATGTCCGAGGATGAGTACAGATATGTGCGCTTCAGTCCGCCAAACAGTCCGGAGGGCGTCTATTGGATCAAGCGGCGGCGTCCCAAGAAACGTTCTCGTCTACGAGAGGGTACGCGACCGGGCAAGCGCATAGTTATGGTCGAGGATGTGAAGCGAAAGATCCGAACACCGATTAAGGAGGAGGAGGAGGTCTATGAGAAAAAGCGTGTTCCACCTAAGAAACCCTTAAGGGAGACTAAGACAAGCATTCTGCGCAAACAGCTGAGCGATGAGAGCCGCAAAAACGAAAGCATCTCACACAAGGAACCACATATTATCAATCACCGGCACAAGTCCGAAGTACTGAGTCGGGAAGTACTCATGGAAATTTCGGATTCTTTAGATGAAGCTGGAAGTCCGAGACGGCATAGATCGCGTAGCATTCCGGTGCAAGAGTACTATAACAACTCTGACGGAGAAGTCGATGAGAACGAAACTGAATACTCCATTGACTCGGACGAGGATGAGATTGTGATTAGAACAAATGGCCATACAACAGGTTATCCACTTGAGCGAGCAGAGGCGTATGCTAGAAAGTTAAGAGATGCAGAAAGAGAAGCTGAGCTGCATCAAAAGCACAGCACATCCCACCAAACTAAACCGAGCAGCAGAAGATCTCCGTCGGAGACACGCCACGAAATCGAGCCGGAAATCAAGCCAAGACTGTCGCGTCGAGACAGCTCGCGGCGTAGCCAAGAGTCCCGAAAGCAAACATCCTCAGAGCCACCACACAGTCGTTTGTCCATATCGAAATACGAAAGTGCCGCCGAAGATAATGGCAGAAATGGTCACCCAGCTGAGTTGTCTGGCTCCAAGCGTCGCTCCTCGAATGAACGCTATTATCAAAGCGAAACGGAGTTGGCTGCACACGAGGAACCGAGTTCAGGCAAAGTGCCTAAGTATATGGAATGGTATTATGGCAAAAAGAAACCTGCCAACAGCGGTCGCACCTCGACAGAGTCATCAAAGTCGCAGCTATCGTCCAAGAAGAAAGTCATCGGTGTTGAGAAACGTGTGTCGAAGCCACGAGCAAATGCCAAGTCCGAAGATCCATCGCCATATGAGGAGACGGGAAAATTCAAACCGGAACCAGCTCCTCGAAGATCTCCGCCCAAGGGAAGTCGTATGCTTAAGGAGGATCGTGCTCTGAACAAACAGCATAAACCTAAAATTGAGACTGACACCAATCATCCGCTGTTGCAGCACTCTGAGCATCGTTTCGAGCGTGAGAATGCACCTGAAGTGCCAGCGCCACCCACAAAATTGCCACACTACATGTATCCGGAGACACCAACGTATGCGGATAAGGATCATTCATCGCAGAGACAAAAGCCGAAGCCATCGCCCATCAAGGAGAACGAAATCAAAGTGACCAAATCGAGAATCAATCTAAATGTCGACGATCATCATGGAGGTGGAGGTGGAAGTGGAGCAAGCCATGCCACATCGCATGTCCAGAAACAGTTGAATGCATCCACACTGGAGGATGATCACGATTCGGGCATTGCGATGAATTCTCTAATGAATAGCATGGGACGTCGCAATCCAATTGCCGAAAAGAAAAGCGTTTTCTCCATTGCCTACGACGATGTTAGTCGCGTGAAGAAGATCACTTCAGGTGGAGAGTCCCCCCAGTATTCATAATGCTATCAAGGATTCTCGAGCATTTTGAATTAACCAATATATGTGATAGCCTCTAAGGCTCGTTTAACCTTCAAGCAATACAGTTCGTTATACGATTATATTTGCTATCTAAATAAAAATTAAAACATACGCTTTAGATAAGGTATGACATGATCCTGTTGAGGTCCTTGCAATTAGTTTTCATGCACCGAATACATCTGAAGATGTCTTCACGATTGTCAAATATTGTAGTTTTTATCAGTTATGGTATAGTAACAACAAAGGGTTTTATCCCAGCAAATTTATACAAAATAAAAAAAAATTAAATATATTCAATTATAGTTGGTGTATGCTGAGTATTATTTCTCATTGTAAATATTCCATCTGTTAATCTTCTATTCATTCTATCCATCCAAGTTCATTTTTATCAACCTACCAAAAATGATTCTTTAATTCTGAGGTCTATATCCACTTGATTCCTATATATGTTTTTAAGTATGTATTGTTATTATGCCCAGGATTTAACCTAGCCAAAATTCATTTTTAATTACACTTTAATAAGTTAATTCTCTCTTTCTAGATTGATTATTAATATAATTTTAAACCTAATTTGCAGATACAAGATAACGAAGGCAATCAATAAATCAAATAGTATTCAAGCGCAAAATAATATTTTTAAATGATTAGACTTTAGAATTATGAACAATTTTCGATCGGATTTTGTTTATGTTAATCGAATGCTATATAGATAAATCACCAGTTACCTTAACGTTAGTCATTCTACATATATGCTATTCCTATTACAATGTTTATTGTTTAAAAGTCTAGAATCTTTTCCGCTTTAGTTTCCGCTCAAACATTAATGTAAACAATATACATACATGTTTAAATAATAACTGCCATATTGACGTTAAATCATCTGCATGATATTAACAATCAGCCGATGAACTTGTATATAAAGAATAGATCTTAAAATATAATTATTGGAACAATATTCTTGCCTTTAATGTTAATGTAAATATGTATCTATTGATAAGCATTGTCTAACAATATCACCTGATTTATGATAGCAAAATGTATGTGTTGGATAAATCAGTTAAAATATATTAATGTTTAAGTACGATAAGTCAGAGTTAAAACCAAGATCATGTGTAACGTTTTTATATCTGATTATTAAATAAACTATACAAATAAAAATAACCATAAAACGGAATTATTCACTTGAGTGGTTAAGAAAAACAAGGTCAATCACATTATTATCAAATTTTAATATGCACGCTTATCGAATATATAGAAAACCCCAACTCCAGGAAATCAAACAAATTTAAGAAGCATGATTCAAATTTTTTTTATTTTTTAGTTATTTTAAAAGAATCTTGTTACTCACAAATTGAAATTCTACTCACATTCTTTATACGCGCTCATAATTATTTATACATATGTATGTATACATACATATGTATGTGTATCTACACTTTCATATGTACACATTTATATATACACAAATCTGTGTGTTTCTTGCGTGATACAATTTTATCCCAAATACTTAATTGCTTAGGTCATTTGAATCGAGAATACACATTGTAAAGTAGTTGTTGATGTGTGATTATCTACATTGCATTAGAGTGTTGCTTGCACATCTGATAACACTGTTGGCAATAGGCTGTACAATAATAATACAGGTGATCAGCAAACACTGCGTTTTCCACCTTTTGCATTGTGGTGAGTTTACTCTCTCAATCGCCAGTCCTACTCTCTTTCTTTGAACATCTTTGTCGCCTCTTACACTCTTAATCTCAATTAACGCCATATTTGTTTGCGACTCTCCGGCTTCCTCTCTCACAATTGCTTGCCTGCTAACACTCGCGTAATCCATTTACTTACACTCACGCCAAATAAATAGATGAAGGCACAGTGAATATAGCATAGGCTTAAATAAATATGTTTAAAGTCTCTTGTTAACTTCGAGCACTTTTCAAACAAAGTGCTTTCAAAGTGCTCCAAGTACATCGAGTGCGCACCACTGTGCATGCGATTGCTCACATTTGTTTACTGTCCTCCGTTTCTGCTCTGCTTCACAGAGCACAATTTGCCGCCGAGCAGCTGCCAGACAGTTTTCGTTTTCAGTTTCTCCACATCTGCAGGCGTGGTATGTTGTGTTTTTCGTTGTGCGCTCGCTTTATTGCGATTAAATTATTTTAAATTATTTTGAAAGACTTGTAAAAATATATATACGAAAAGAACAATACAAAAGCCGAAGTGTTCGTTGTAAATAGAACAAAAGATATTTCAGGCAATTGCTGATCACAAAGTTCTATATACAACCACTTCCCTTTTTACATTTCGCTTTCATGTTGAGCATCGTTTAAATGCGAACTAAGAGCACGCAACAATAACAATAATAATAATAATTTAAACTTCAATTTTTCTTTACAACAGTTGAACAAAATACCACTGGTGGTAAACTATTTGATTGTATTCCATCAAACGTTCCAATAACAAACCAAAATGTGCAAATGTCTGGCCGGTAACGTAGCATGCTGGTAAGTTTAATTGAATTAAATGTAATTTTTTTCTTCAGCTTGTAATTAGTTATTTTTGCGAATGTATGCGTTAGTTTTAGTTGTGCTTTCTTTCAAGAGTGAGCAGTGAGGCAACAGAGTGCGTCAAGTGGTTGAGGCGTCACTTGTGTGTTGAACTTAAACCGGAAGTACGAGTGTTGTTTATGGGCTTAGAACTGTTTGCGGCGTGAGAATACAGTTGTTGATATCAGTCGAAAGATCGTAGCTAGCTCAAATTTTGAAATTAAGATTGTTTTTGTTTTTCTTTGTAAAAATACTCTTTTTCTAATTATATACAGAAGCAGACAGAAGATATATGGTTTCATGACCAAATGATATTATGCGTATGACACATGCATATGTATATAGCATTCTTTCATGCTACGCATTATCAACTTCATAGAAAAGCTGGCCACCCCTATTTCGTTTACTTCTATCCCCAGCTATGTATGACAGCGTGCTTATATTCAGCTACTTACTTTTTTATTGTATCCTTGACATGGTTCAGAACGGATAAAACACTATGCGGTAGTCACAATACTTTAGAAATAATCAGAAGAGTACTCGAAACCAACTTTATATATTTTTATCTTAAACATTATGCCTCATTGAGGTTCATTATTCATTCTGTAATTATTTATTTTTTAATATACTAATAATACTTTAAAATACTACAAATATATTTAATATTAATAATATTTAATATTTTTTATGCAGTTGTAGTTAGGTGGGTTGGGCAATTGTTATTAAAAATTACCTTTGGAAATATTATTTTCGTATCAAAAAAGTTCAGCAATTAAAAGTACTACTTAAAACATTAACAGGTACAGGGTATTAAAGTGACTATCACATTAATTTGCACACAAATATATATATTTGAATTCAAGTGCGTATTCGGATGTCGCGTCTCCAGACAGTCGCTGGCTCCACTCAGGCGCGACGACATAACTTTGTTTATCCAACCTCCCCCAGGACAATCGAGGACACCAGCAAGAGCAACCTTCAGCTCAGTTAACCGCCAGCTGGGCGCCAATCGTCATAATGACATTTTTTTTTGTGTTGTTTATAAACATAAGTCGTAAATGCAATAACTAGGAGTATGCTAACAAGGGTTGAAAGTGAAACTGTACAAATTAAAGGACATGCATGTATAACCATACTTAGTTTGCACCATAATCTAGGTGAACTCTAATTAGTATGCATTACTAATTGACTAGACTGTAAAATAATGCAGTCATACACGAACATCAGGAAATGTTTCTTATGTCTTTCTAGAATGTCATATTTCTAAATATCGCAATTCTAATAATGTATCTTTTTTATGCCTCTCTTTACAGCTGCTTCAACTGCGCACTTAGCATGCTTGTGTCCATCATCAGTGCCTTCTTTGTGCTCTTCGTAATTATTGGATTGGTCGTTTACTTTGTTTACTATCATAATAAGGACGGCGATTTCCAGGATCATATCGAGAAAATCGGTAGCGACGTTCAGGAAAAAGCTGGTGACTTTGTTGATAAGTTTAAAAATAAACTCTCCAGTTAAATCATCTGGTAAGCAGCTTGATTATTGCCAAATTAACAATTACATCAGTTAATAAATTAAATATCTCCCTTTCTTTTAGCATTGCAAAATCTCTAGAGGAGCATTTAAGTTACCAGCTTACATCTGTTGCCTTTTGAACGGTCCTCCAAGTTGACCTGCATAATTGTTCCAGCATAAAAAGAATACAAACAAAATATGAACCATACAGTCTTCTGTACAAATATTCAATAAGTTTTTATAAATGTTTACACGTGCACACATATTTTATAAAATGTTCCTCCGAATCTCTTAAATAATATTTATTCCAATACAAAAATTACTTTACAAATATAAATGTTTATACTCAGAAAAGTGTTTGTTCTTTTTCATATTGAAGGGCGCATAAGCTTGCATGCTAAACGAGAAATTACCCCGTGCTTTAATGATTTTAATTTGTGCTCCTTGATTTGGTTGAATTACTACTAAATTACAACTGCACAGGGTAGAAAGTAGCTCATAAAGTAAAGTGTGTAATAAAGTCATCCAAGTACACTTCCAACGCCAGTCACGTGCAGTCTTCCATATTCATCATACCCCACCTGCCATTTCAGTGGGTATAAGGTACACATTGTGTACCACACAAACATTCTCGCTGCTGATGTTGTTGTTGTTGGTGCACTTCTAAGCATTTGTGCCAACTAAACTGCCCCACGACGCGTCATCAAACGGAATCTAACGCCAACTAAGCGCGATTAGAAAACATGTGAATATGTTACCAGGCGACCAGCAAAAGCAGCCGGCAAACGCGCTCTAGAACAGCACAAGAAGGTTAGATGCGCGGCGAGAGAACAACAATCACACACTCGCACACGTTCCAAGCATACACAAATACACAGGCAGACGCGCACGCACACGTACATGCATAGGTACATAGAAATGTGTGCTTGGAAGGTGTGTAGCGTCGTGTTAGAATGAACGAGAGAGCGTCAGTGAAAGAGTGCGAGTGGACAGCAAGACAGAGGCAGAGGGAGAGCAAGAAATGAAACAGCGCAAACGCGTGCATGGGAGAGATTCCAATACCCTGCAGCAGCAGCAGCAGATGGCGAAAACTTTTGTCAGCATCCAAAATTGGAAATTTGCGATTAGCTAAGAAATAAATCATTTGAAAATACCCTTTTTATGAGTTTTTATTCAAAATTAATTTGATAAGCTATTAATGTGCAGCATTAAGTTGTATTAAAGCTGTAGTATTTAAAAGCAGCGCTACTATTTATTAATCATTTGTTAAACAATTTGTCATGCAAATAAATTTGTATTCATTGCTTGATTTATTACAGTTGGCTACCATTTAACAGTTTCGTTTATCCACTGTTAAGTTAACATGCGCATTAACAGACATTCTGTCGCAAACTGCGCATAAGCATGTATGTATTGTGTGTGTGTCTTTGTCTGTGTGCTTTCCCCCATTTGCAGTTGATGCTTGGCGCTACGCTTGAATTGGCAGAGGGCTCGAAGCATTGCGTACCTTTGCATACATATTTATGTACGTATGGCTGTGTGTCTGTGCACTTGCTATCCATGTGAGTGTGTGTTTGTGTTGTGTGTAACTTTGTAAGCGCGCTGCTGCGTTTGCGACTGCTGTCGCTAGCTGCTGGGCTCTTTGGCTCCAATTCGAAATTGTGGGGCGATTGGCAGCCATCGGTATATTTGCTATTGATTTGAAGCATAGCTATTGCCTTATGCGCGCCTGTTACAACTCGAACGAGTCGATGGCTCCGAATCATTTTAATTTTATCGATTTTATTGGTTGCGAATTTGCAGGCACTTCTTTGTTTTTGTTTTTGTTTTGATATGCCAAACGTTTGCATTTAACAAATTGAACTGGTTTTCACATAAGCATAACATTTAGATCTTCTAAAAAGTCATGTTCTATTATATAATATTTTAATTAGGCACTCTTTAAATAGTAACGTGAGATTCTTGTTGCTAATAAGGCGATAAGTATACGACGTGTAGTTTAGAGTTCGGAATTTGCAAGATGAAATTTGTAGAGTGAGAAAAAGTGTAGTTAGGAAACTTTTTCCGAATTTTTATTTTTAGTAGTCTTATATATATGTTATCAAGCTTATTATTAAGCTTATATATAATATCAACATTTGAGTTACTAGTTTCAAAATAGCTCTCATTCTATATAATTTCGATGTATCAACTGCTAAGTTGTAGTTAAACTGCTAATAACTCAACTACGCATTTCTAACAACTGACGTTATATGGGCTATATTGCAATAGGAAAGTTTTTCGAGACCTGTGACAATATTTACCCGCACTGACTTTGTGGAGTTTCCAGAGAAAGTTTTGTAATTAGCCCCAAAAATAGAAATGTCTTATAATAAGTGTACCTATATAACTAGAAAATACTCTGTAAATAAAATGAATTTAAAAAATAGAGAAATAAATTTAATACATGTAAAGTATAAAGTAAATTCTATCGAATGAAATTATTGAATTTTGAAATTTTATTACTGGCTAATAACGTAAAGGTTTAAAACCAGAAATTTAAAAATGTACAACAGCTAGATGACATAAGTTATATAATATTATGACTTGTATTATGTCATAGTTTTTAATTTAAGGAGAGTTTTCTATAAGTTAAGGAACACTAAATATTAAATGTCGTATTAAAAGTTAATGAATTTTTTTGTAGTTAAAATGTTCTGATCGTAATTAATAGATCGTAATCGTAATATGATTAGTACATTCTAATTAATAGACTAATAAGAAATTCTTTATCTTTTATCTGTTATAGTTAGTTATACCCGCTCCCTCAACATTACAGGGTACATTTTAAGTGCTTACGTACTTTGTTTAGCTCGGAATTCATTTCGAAGAACTTCCTTTTAGTCCTTCGTAATGAACGATAGTCACTTCATAGTCTACGCTGAGCTTCTCTCGAGCATTGTGCGCTTCAACAACTTTAGCACCATTTTGTACTTTGGCCCCGAGGATGCACGAGACAATTGCCAACTGGAGCAGTGGGTGCAATGGACGGGCAACGCGATACCCTGGCTACTCTGGCGCTCGGAGGCAATCCTCAAGCTGAGTCAGTTCATCAATGCCGAGCTGCTGGTGTTGGCCTGTTTACCCCGGATCTATCGCAGGGATTTGCTGAACACGGTGACGAAATCGCTGCAACACTTGCGACAGGCCAAAGTGCTCATCGAATTGGCGAGTGAAGAGGATGTGGGTCTGGTCAGTAGAGTGTTGTTATACTGCCATCAGAACGAGATGCTGAATGTGGCCGCAATCTTTACAAACTTTGGAGAAACGCAGTCAATTTACAGCTATGCTGCTTATCCGCAATTCGAGCTAAGCAAACAAAGATTTGAGCAGAATTCTTACAATTTATATCCCGAGCAGAGTTTGGATTTGAAAGGATTTCGATTGCGCACTCAGCCCGATCTCTCGGAGCCCAACTCCATACTCTCTTTCGATCATCGGGGAGAACCTCATCTCTTTGGCTACGTTTGGAACATGGTCGAGGAATATGCACGCAAACATAATGCGCAGTTGGAACTCAGCTACATTCCGGAGCAGGACAAACCATTGAGTCACATTCAAGTGCTTGATCTGGCTAGAGATGGTTATGTGGATATCGCAGCCAGTGTGCAACCAGTGACGATGCGCTACATTGAACGCTATCATGAGTACGTTTATCCCGTGCACATGGGCAGCTGGTGCACCATGTTGCCCACGGAGCCTCTCATCGGAGTGAGAGATTCCTACTCGTGGATATTGCCCATTGAAACTATTTGCTTGCTCTGCTTGCTTTGGCTGATCCATGAGTTGCTCCGCGGACGTTGGCAGCGGCATCGACGTTTGCTCTCCATCGGCTGGTGGCTGCTGACTGTGCTCTTGGCCACCAATGTGATGGGTCGTCTCGTCTCCTTGTTCATTGCGCCGCCTTCGAAGCCGGCCATCGATAGCTTTGCTGCGCTGGACAAGTCGAAGCTGCGCGTCTTTGGATTGCGCAGTGAATACAACGCCTATGACTTTGATATGCGCACTCAGTATTCGGCTATTTTTCAGCTAAGCGATAAGATGTCGGAGCTGATAGCGTTGCGGAATTCGTTGAACACTTCTTTTGCCTACACAGTCACCCACACCAAGTGGTTGCTCTATGAGGAGCAACAGTCGCATAGCACGAGGCCTTTGTTTTACTTCTCCAAGGATCTGTGCTACTATCAGTTCATTCCCTTTGCTCTGGTCATACCCGAGAATTCGCCGCATCGTGCTGCTCTGGATCACCTCATGTTGCAATTTGGACAGTCGGGTCTCTATGCGCATTGGACGGCCAAAAGTTTCCACTATATGGTGCAAGCGGGTCGGTTGCATATGCGCAACTTTAGCGATCCGCACGTGATACGGCCATTAAAGATACGCGATGTGCATGATGTGCTTTACTTTTACGCGATATGTGTGCTCGTTAGCTTGACTCTGTTTGCCTGCGAGCTGATTAGATTTCGACTAAAGCGCAGCTGGCTGGCATATTAGCTGATATTTTGTTGAGTATTACTTAAAATAGACAAAAACAATTTAATTAAACAGCACTTCAATTATTCGTATTTTAAATTGTTTCTTTAATAAGCAATTTGCTTGCTTCTTAATTCAAATTCAAATTACGCGCTATTCTGTGTTGTAAAACACAAAGTTTGCCTGCTGCGAGTGTGGTGAGTATTGTAAATAAACACACCACTCTTGCTAGAGTCGATATTTATCGTGCTGTCTGTCGATAACTTTCGTTAGCGTTATTTTATGAACTTAAATATCATTTTTAAACCACTTAAACCACTTAACTTAACCACGTAAACTTATGCATGATTATTTAGAGAACTGCCATAATATTCATCGCTTTAATTATATATTTTATCAATGCAAGTTTTGGCTGTGAGCAGCATACTAATCCGCAGGTCTATCGATAACCACCTGCTGCTTTTGTTTTTGTTGACATGGGCAAATAGAAAGTGTGTTTTGGCCAAAGGCCAGTAGCCCCGTTAATAGGCCAGCAGTAGGTTCGCTTCTAAGCCAGTTTAAGAATTTTTCTAATAATTTCGTAATTTTTGCAGTGCAATGAAGGGCCGAGCGTACTTGGCCATTGGCAGCGTCTTTCTCGGCTGCTGCGGCGCCGTTGTCTTCCTTGAATCGCTGGTCAAATTGGATCCCGGTGCTGGTAATTTAATTACGGCCGCTCAATTTGCATTTATTGCACTCGAGGGCTTCGTCTTCACGGCCAAATTCGGCTGGGCCAAGCGCGTTGTCAGCCTGCGTGATTATGCGCTGCTTGTGGCGATGTTCTTCTTGACCAGTGTGTGCAACAATTACGTGTTCCACTTGAATGTGGGCATGACGCTGCACATGATCATACGTGGTGGCAGCTTGATATCGAACATGTGCCTGGGCATACTGGTGTTGAAGCGACGACTATCAACCCAGACAATATGTGGCTGTTGTCATGATCACCATTGGCATCTTTATTTGCACCTATTTCTCCAGCCGGCAAGTTGAGGTGGCAGCTGGAGAAGAATTGCAAACGGCAGCAGCCATGTTCTGGTGGTTTATCGGCGTCTTTCTGCTGGTGCTGGCTCTGTTCATTTCCTCGTACATGGGCATCACACAGGAGCTGCTGTATCGCAAGCATGGCAAGTGCGCAAGGGAGGCGCTCTTCTACACTCACCTGTTGCCGCTGCCCGCCTTTTTGGGCCTCCACGACAACATACGCAGCCATTGGAACTTGGCCCTGGCCAGTGAACCCTATACGCTGCCTGGCCTCGGTGGCATTGCTGTGCCGCTGCTGCTGCTCTATCTGCTGGGCAATGTGCTGATGCAGCATCTGTGCATCAGCTCTGTTTACTATCTGAGCACCGAGTGCAGTTCGCTGACCGTCACCTTCATACTGACGCTGCGCAAATTTGTCTCCTTGGTGTTCTCGATAATCTACTTTCGCAATCCCTTCACGCTCTATCATTGGCTGGGCACTTTGCTCGTTTTTGCGGGCACTTTGCTCTTTGCCGACGTCTTTGG
This sequence comes from Drosophila niveifrons, assembly GCA_035046325.1. Lineage (NCBI taxonomy): Eukaryota > Metazoa > Arthropoda > Insecta > Diptera > Drosophilidae > Drosophila > Drosophila niveifrons. The sequence goes on along the minus strand of JAWNOC010000046.1, from coordinate 7,719,715 downwards.
CTCGAAGCGTAAAACTGTGAAAACTCATTAAGCATTCCGAACTTATATAGCTATAATGAACAAAGTCTCAAAGATTGATTATTCCATTTTACATTTAAGTACAAATTACAATAGAATACACATACAATATATATACGAAATAAAAGTACAATTGGTTAAAAAGTAAAGTTACAAAAAACTGCTGCTGCTGTGACGACGACGACGATGACGACGACGACGACGATTTCTCAATGCAATTGTTTCTTTGGCTTTATGGCTTTTGGACGCACATACATATATATATAAAATACTTAAATACATCGATCGGTATCTCTCTCGATCTCTCTGCCTGTTCCTTCTAATACTGCTGCAGCTCGAATCCAGTCAAGCCACACACGTTGGATAGACAAGAGATCTACGCACTGATGCCCAATTCCCGCTGCAACCATTTGACAATCGATTTGTAGTTGCGATTCATCCAATCGACGCGTATGTCCACCTGCTCCATGATCTGTTGAATCGGCCTGTCGTATGCCCAATGAGCATCGTGCACCAATTCCTCCAGCTCGGCCAGTTGGAACTTGGAGTTCATGCGCTTCGTGGCAAACTTAAGCAACGTATGAATGTTGGATATCTGCGAACCCATGCTGTAAAGTATAAATTGTGAATTGAAGTTGCCATTATGAATTAAATGTGCCACTCACTATTCATTAATGTGCTTCCAGTTGTTGCGCAGATAATCGAAGGTAATCTCTTGTCCCACCACAGTGTTGGAGACAGCGGCAAATACCCGGAATACATCCTGTTTGCGTATGTGTTGCCCGGCAACAGAGCGCCGCAAATAGCGATAGAGCAGCCAAGGTTCCTTGGAGCAACCCAAGGCACTCAGCAGTATCTCCTTCTCGGCGGGCACATTTGTCTTCAAGTACCGCTCGAAGGCAAAGTCCCACTCGTATTCCGTGCCATACTGAATAGCAGAACAATAGACAATGCCGCGCATATTCGGATTGATGCTACAAAGAGAAAAAACATTAGTTATCGAAAGAGAGAAATTATAACCTTCGACTTACGGATTGTAGGTATCGGGATTGGGCGTTTGTACCCAGTTCTGGAATTGCTTAGTGCTCTCAGAAATGCAACTCTGCAGACCCAAATGACAGGCCATGCCCAGAATCTCGGCACGCTTCAATAGCAGCGGAATGTTTTCATCGTCGCTTGGCAATTCTTTGCTCACTTCGTTATAAACGCGCACTAACAGCTTCAACAAATAATTCTGCAAGGATGACAACTCTTTAATAGTAAGTGGAGATGGAGTTACGAACTGAACCCTACCTTAAGCAGATCGTAATCGCCCGACTTGACAAACATGGAATCGATAAAGTTAAAGTTCGTGATTGCCGCCTTCCAGGGCACATGATTTGTTTCGTGTGCCAAATAACGCGTTAGATTCATGGCTGTATCATAGGAAAGATACGATCCTCGAGCCAGATTCATAACATCATCCATCAACTGTGCACGATTAGCGGGCACAATCTCCGCGAAGTGCACCTCATCCATCAGATGTGCGGTGATGGCACGCCAATTATCCAGATCATAGTTAACCCGATAGTAACCCGTTTGCTGTATGTTGAAGATGAACCATTTGGCTGTCGATAGATTGCGATTCTGCAGCTCGTAAGTCTTCGTGTGCGGTATCCAAGTGATAGGGCGAGTGTTTGTAAAGTTCAGCTCGGTGGCCGTGGTGTATGTGATGGGTATCCACCAGAGCAAACCATCATCCGACTTGCTGCTGTTGCCATAGACAAAACGCACTTGCTCCAAGCGTATGGCATCTGAATTGGGATGACGCGAGATCTTTACAACCGGATAGCCAGTCTGCAATGTCCAGGTGTCCATAATTGCCTTGACACTCGTGCTGCTGTCCAGCAATCCAGATGCCTTGGCCTCATCGGTGAGGAAGCGCCACAGATCGTCCTGCGTAGCGGATTTGTATGCCCTGCAAAAAACGTTTTAATAAAGGCAATAATCTAAAGCAGACTTCACTTACATCTCTCGCAGATAGTTGCTTAATCCGCCACGGAAAACAGTGTCGGTGAGGAAGTGACTCATCATGCGTATCACAGTCGATCCCTTGGCATATGAAATGCGATCGAATAGCTCAAAAATCTCCTGTGGATTGCCCACCTCCTGCGAAATCTTGTGCGACGTGGTCAATGCATCCAATTGGAACACGGTTTGCAGCTCATTGACCACAAATTCATCGAGCAACTTCCACTCGGGTGCCACAGCATTGGCCGTCAGATATTCCATGTAGCTGGCAAAGCCCTCGTTCAACCAAATGTCTGACCACCAGCTAGGCGTAACCAGATTACCGAACCATTGATGAGCCAGCTCATGACCCACCACAGAAGCCACACGCTGCTTATTGCTCGCAGTGGCCACGCCCTGTTCATACAGCATCGCCGTTTCACGGAACGTAATCAAGCCCCAGTTCTCCATGGCACCTGCCTGGAACTCTGGCAACGCAATCATATCGATCTTGGGCAAGGGGAAGGCAATGCCAAAGAAGTTCTGCAGGAAATCGAGTATCCTTGGACCAACACTCAAAGCATATTCCGCTGAACGGATGGCATCGGCACGCGCCCAGACGGAGAAGTTGCCCGACGAGATGTGCGTAAAGTCAGAGATGGCATAGGCCACCAGATACGTGGACATGGGCAGCGACTCGGCAAAGTGATCCCACACATAGTTGGGTATGGAATCACTGCAAGATAAAAGTGATTTAATGAAGAGTTGTATTAGTTTATATTAAAGTTTAGTTACTCACTGATTGTTGCTGTACACGATGGGCATGTTGGAGATGGTGGTGAGGTGACGTGGTCGCGCAATGTGCAGCGTAAAGTTGGCTTTGAGCGCAGGCTCATCGAAGCAGGGAAAAGCGCGACGAGCGTCTGTAGCCTGGAATTGCGTGGAAGCAACCCATCTGAATTAAAAATAGAAAATAGTTAGAGGAACATTTAGTAAAGGCTTTTAAATAAGTCACTGCATTTTAAAATTATTAAATTTAATCAATTCATATAAAGGTTTCAGAGCTTGCAGTTGATAGTTGAGGTATAAAAGCTGTTTTCACTGACGATCTGGTATATTTTGTACTCTATGGTATATTGTGAATGCAGTACTGTATCAATACATCAAACAAAGGCGTCGGTCTGCTTTAGTATTTTTTGGGTATAGTAGTTTAGTAGTATAAGTATAGTATTTAGTAGTATAGAAAAGTATAAAAATAATACCGCATTTCAGCATTTCTTTTATTTGCAATTCAGTACTATATCATTATACCAAATGTAGTTCTCGGTAAATTTTTGTATTTTTAGGTATATTAATTTAGTAGTATAGGATAGTATAAAAATAATACCGCTCAGTAGCATTCTTACTTTTCTGCAATGCAGTACTTTTTCAATATACCAAATATAGACTCTGGTATATTTTTGTATTTCTTCGATATATTAATTTAGTAGTATACGTATAGTATTTAGTAGTATAGGATAATATAAGAATAATACCGCACTAGAGCATTCTTTTCTTTTGCAATGCATTTCTATATCAATATACCAAATATAGACTTCGGTATATTTTTGTATAAATATAGTATTAAGTACATAGTATTGATTAGTATGAGAATAATACCGGACTGTAGCATTATTACTTTTTTGCAATGCAGTACTTTATCAATATACAAAATATAGACTTCAGTATATTTTAGTATTTCTTCGGTCATAATCTTCTTCTTCACTACAATCAAAGTCCTTAACAAATCTTCCTTACCTCGTCTCGTTGAGCACCTCGTAGGAGCTGCGATAGAAGCCCTGCAGATAGTCCTTGATGATGCCCGAGAATCGAATGTGCACCACATACTCCGCTCCCCGCTGCAACTTGTCGTACAACTGGATGATGAAGAACTGCTTGGCAGCCACCAGATACTGTTTGTGAATGCGCAAACTATCCGGCTCCCATTCATCACCGTTGCCCTTCGATATCACGCGATAGACGGCGACATCGTTGCGTGTAATATTCAAATCCTCAGCATGCATTGTGATGTTGTAGCAATCCTCGAGAACACGCACACGAATCTGCACGATGCCCGTGAAGCTAAAGTTGCCCTCCATCTGTGGCACCAGCGTGATGTTGTACTTCAGCGGTTGCACAGAGCGTGGCAGACGCACATCCTGATCGTATTTGGGACCATCATCGTTGCCATGCGTCGCTTTCGAGTTGTGCGATCGAATGCTGGTGCAAACGATTTCCTCACCATTCTCGGAGCCCAATTGGGCGCAGGTGGCAAAATTATAGACAATGAAGCCAACGGCCAGCATTGTGCACAAAAAGAACGAGGCGAGGATGACGGCTGTCATCAGAGAGACGCTGTAGCGTTTGGAGAAAGACGTCGTCACTGGATTCGTTGCATTGTTGCTTGCCACATTTGGCGTCGCGTTGCCGTGACGATTCTCCATGCTGAGATTCTCGTGCAGCGGCACTTCCTTCACCACCATGCTGAAGTAGAAGAAAGAAGCAGAGAGGGTAATATATAATGAGTTATACCATAAAAATGACATTAAACCGATCATAACGCAAATTCTCTGGTAAAATTGTCGCGTATTTAAAGTGAAAAAACATATACCAATCTTTTATCTCTTGATTAGCACTTTAATTAAGGCTAAGAATGATTTTTATGGCTAAAGATATTTGCAAAAATGAATGAATTCGTACGAACAACCAAATAAATGAATGAATTTTATACATATCAACGTTAAATCGAACAAGTGCCTAAAATCAATCTTAGTTTTGAATAGTGCTCATGCATAGCTAACATATTAGAATAACTTTTTCTTAATTTTTCAATTATTTCAGTTTGTATTTTCTTACTCTAAGTAGTGGACGACATTTTTTGCATGAGATTTACACATATTTCAATTTTAAATGTAGAGAAACTTAACAAAATCTAAATTTTTCTTTCTAGCCAAAGGCCGAAGCAGCCAGCGCTTGAAAATCTACGCTAGGATATATATTTATTTATGATCTAAGCCTTATAATAAATAAATAAATTGTTCAAGTACAAAGTATTGAAAAATTTACAAAGCTATGAAATCATTGCTCTGAAATATTGCTTTTGAAGAGTAGGAGATTATATTGAGTAATAAAACATATTCGGATCAAAAAAAAAAAAACAACAATTTTATATATTTTATTGTTAAAACGAACAACAAATCAATCTTATCTCTAAATGTTGTGCTAATCCAAAGCTATAAGAACAAGCTTTACTTAATTTTTACATTATTTCAGTTTATGTATATTTTTCGATGCAAATAGTGACCCACATTTAAATTGTTGAAAAATTGACAAAGCTATGATATCATAATGAAATCATAGTATTTCTCTTGAAGCTGATTATTTTGAGTAATAAAACATATTCGGATAAAAAAAAAAAATAAAACGTGTTAATCTTAGTCATACGATTTATTGCGTGTTGTATTAATACATTTTATACCACAAACGTTATTGTGGAAATTTCTTTATATTAAAAATTATTTATTTATTATTAAGATTTATTTTGATCAACAAAATCATAAATAAGCGGTTTTTTTTAGGTTTATAGTTATTTCTATTGTCTTTGCAATATTTAAAGACAATGGTCAAAAATTTATTTAGTTTCTGAAAAATGAATTATTTTGTGAACTATAAATGTCTTTAAAAATCATAAATCATGGATGATACTTATAGTTTGTTTTTTAAATATAATTTATTTCATTCTTTATCTCTTCTAAATATATGATGTTTTTTTTAAAGAATGATAATTTTTGATCCCCAAAAAGCTATCGGTTAGTTAAGAGCACCACATCCGCTTTCATTGCCACTTCCACCACATTCCACTTCCGCTGCAATTTGTGTCACTTAATTGTGCTGAAGTTGGGTGATTGAGAGGTGGCAAAAACTGTGGTGGTGGTTGCAGCATTACTTTGCTGCAGCGTTCGTAACTCGATATGCAACTGCAGGTTGCAATCTCAGCCAGCGATTGCCACTTAAGTGGTTTCCTTGCGACAAAATCCTTGAGCTCCTTCTTTATTTAAGTTGTGTGGTTAACAAAACAAGGGTTGCACACGCTTGCTTACATATTTATGTTATGTGATTAACCCCTTGACGCAGTGCAGCACAAAGGATTCCCCGAATTTCCCTTAAAATGGTCAAAATCTTGAAAGTAGACAACTTCCCCTTTACTTAAGTTGAAGTTGAAAGTTTAAGTTGCAGTTTTAAAGCAAAGACAGAACTTTTTTCCAGTTGAATTCTTTGCGAAACTTTAATGAAACATTAATTAAGATTGTTATTTTAATAATTGAATTTCAAAGAATCTTTTGCATTGTATATTGTATATCAAAATCAATCAATTTATGTCTTATATATTGTTTACAAATCGCAACATGAATTGAGATAAAATATGAAGCATGAATTAGGAATCCTATTTTAATTATTGACATTCTAAAAAACAAAAAAAAATTTATTGTATCCATTGTATAGTATAAGAAGATCAACCAGTTTGTGTCTTAAAACGGCATCTATAACAAGTTTCATTAAGACAGCAGTAAAATAAGTCTGTTTACTTCAACCAAATTTATTTTCGTTTTGCAAACTCAAAAATAAATTTGCAATTTTTCTTTTAACGAAATAATCAAAATGTATACTACATTTTCAAGCTTTTTCTGGCTTCTAACAGTTGTGAAATTACGACCCATTATACAAGTCTGTTAAAGTCAGTTACAATCGCAATCACAACACTGCTCAAATCTCTAGGAACTTCTATTAAAATAACGAGAAAACAGGTCTTACAGCAAGTGCACAATATCAGTTAACACATGTAATACGAATTCAATAAGTAGCTGGCACTTTTCTCTTGGCGGGTTTTTTTCCTCAGCAACAAAGCGGAAAAGCTGAGAATTAATTATATGCTAATTCTGTGTAGGGAATTCTGAAAACGTTGCGAACAATTAACAGTTACGGTTTTTACCATCTTCAACTTGTTATGCGAGAATTAAAAGCGTCAATTCCATTCGCAACCTATCAAAATATCATCATACCATATATACTAGACAAGACTATAGAAAATTATTCATGCTGACCAGAGATAAGCTTATGGAGCAGCTTAATTCAATTAAGTTTCCTTTTCAATTAGCAACAATTTGGTCAAAGGTTGAGCACTGAAGACGTCATGATGACAATTTCTTATAATGAAGATTAACATTTACTTGAAAAATCGTTTTGTTGATTGCAACTCTGAACAGCACTCTATATACAATAAGCTTCATCTTTAATGTATCAATGAATATTTATAATCTTTCTTATATTTCAAATTGCTTCAAAGCTAATTTTTGACTTTTTTTATCGTTTTTATTTCGATATCTCCGAACATTTAGAATAATATAACAATAAAAAGCAACCTGTTTCCGAACAGAACTAAATACTGATATCAAAAGATTATTAAAACAATAATTTTGCTTAAGTCTTTCGAATTTTTCATTCTGTTATTTTACTCAGTTGTTTATTATCTCTTAAATTTCTATTTTCAATATCTAAATTTGGAAGTTTTTGGCTGTCGAATACGCTCGATTGATTCATGTTCTCAGCACTCTATATACAGCAAGCTTTATCTTTGAAGTATTTAAAAATATTTATGAGCTTTATTATATTTTAAATTTTCAAAGCTTATTTTTGTCTTTTTAAAATTGTTTTTATTTCTACATTACCGAACTTTTAGAATAATACTACAATAAAGAGCAATCTGTTTCAGAACGAAACTAAGTATTTCAAAAGATTATTTGAACAATATTTCTTTCTATTCATTATACAGTTATTAATCATTTCTCCAATTTCTTTTCTGTTTCTAAAAGGATATAAATTTATCAAAAGATTTATGTATGAATTAAATCTTCTAAGTATTTCTTTCTGTACTCTATTATTTCTTAAATTTCTTTTCTCAACATTTAAATTTTGGTCATGAAGTGTCTGATTTATGTTCTCAGCACTCTTTTACACCTTAAGTTTGATCATTAAAGTATTCAAAAATAATTATGAGCTTTATTATATTTTAAATTGCTTCAAAGCTAATTTTTGACTAATTTTTTAAAATTGCTTTTATTTTTACAGTCCCGAACTTTTAGAATGATACTACAATAAAGAGCGGAGCTAAATATTTAAAAAGGTTATTAGAACAACAATTTTTCTTAAGTCTTCTTTCTTTCTGTACTTTACACAGCTATGCATTATTTCGTTAATTTCTTTTCTCAACATTTAAATGTGGTCTTGAAGTGTCTAGCTGTCGAATACGCCCGATTGATTCATGTTCTTTGTGCTGTTCGAATATGCAAATTTCGCAAAAAAAAAAAAAAATAATAAGTGGCATATGAATGTCCCCGAATGTCCCGGCTAATTGAGTTGAGTTATGACATTAATTTGATCTGTGTTGTTGGCTGTTGCAAATTGCAACAATTAAATGCCGGGGCGATTGTGGCAGCAACAGCAACCGCAGCAGTGACAGTGGCTGTGACTGCTGTGGCAGAGCGATGTTGACCCTGTGACCTTCATTAAAAAGCTGAAATGAGACGACGACGCGTCGCCCTCGACGTCTGTCTTTGGGGAGTGCCACACTTGGTTGGATTGGGTAGATTTGGTTGAAAAAACGGGGGTTTCGAATGTGTCGTTGTCGTTGTCCCATGGCGAGGGTCCAATTTATAGAATTATATTTTATTGATCACATGCGTAAGCAAAAGATAATGAAGATGACCGAATATCATCATGATGATGACGACGCGTCGTGTGGCAAATAATTAATACAAGGACATGAATTGCAGACTCGCCTTCCAATGTACATGGGTGTGTTTAAAGCACATCTATGAATATGTTAGTATACATACATATGTATATGGGTGTGTGTGTGTGTGTTTGTTTGTTAGTCCATTTGATTAAAACAGTTGAAAACAGATTTAATCGCTTGTGCGCCCCGCGGCTTTTTGCTTTTGCTCTGACTTTTGCTTTGAAATTGTTTTTCACTCGCACGCATTTTCAGACAGCTATGGCCATAAAAAGTTTATTTATTACACGATGACAGATTATCATAATGATGATGTTAATGTTTATGTGGCATGCGCTTGCCAAACCCCTCCTCCCTCTTCCCCTTCTCTATAACTTGGTACGAATTCGAATTCATTTTTGGTACCAATGAAGAAGTGATCTCCATTTGGTTTTGCCAATTTGCACTTGGGCTCTAATCAAATTTCGGCCCAAAGTTAAATAGACTTTTCTTCATTTGTTTTTTTTTTTTTATTTTACTTTATTTTTTGTATCTCTCTCGTTCTTTCCTTCCGTCAGTTTTTTTTTGTGTTTATATACTTTATGAATTCAGTCTATGAATGGTCATAATAAAAAATAAAATGAGTGCTCATTTAATTAAGGAAATTTTTTAGCAACGAATTATTTATTAATCCTGCGTGAGCAGACCATAAATAATGAATTTATTCGTACGTACGTTGGCATTTATGTACAGTGAACACTCGGCGAACGAAACACACACAAAACACAGCTGTCGATAGCGAAATTATTTTGGTCAATTGCTTGACATAGTTTCGCTATATTTAGTTTAATTGGTAACTAAGGCGATCCAAATATGTACACATTTTTAGGTTTATAAATAGTCTTTAAAAAAAATATACATTTCTTGTATATTGAATAGAAGTTTTTAGTGAAGCGAAAATTAACACAAATATTCGAAAATTTCAATATGCCAAAATATGGAAATTCCCCATGTAAATATTTACACAACAAATTTGTGTGTAAATAATAAAACAAAAATCAGACAATTTAATTTGATGCGATATATGCATATTTGGTGAAAACTTTGCTTAAAATGATTCCACAGTTACTATTATTTAATTATATGCAATTTTTTGCACATTCAGACCATTTAATTATATGTAATTTTTTTTTTTTTTTTGTTTTTAATGATTTTACAGTTTATTCTTTTTGTTATATATCATTTGCATTATAAGTTTAAAGGTTTTATTAAAAGATTCCCCAATTTGGAATTATTCTATTATATAAATTAACTAGATTTTTAGAAGTTTCCTTTTCATTGTTAACTTTTTAATTAAAAAATAAATAAAAAAAACTGTAATCAAGTTAATAAATTTTTTAGTTATTCTTAATGATCTCAAAAATTTTAATTTCTTTTTTAATGAAGTTCTTACTGTAGATAAAGAAACATATTTTATTGCTTGTCAAAGGGAGGGTTAGGGATGGAGGGAGCATATCAAGTGTCTGTTAATGTTAAAAAGCCGGGTGTACAGAAATTAATTTGTTGTTTATCTTTAACAGATGCAAAGATGATGCTGAAAGATGTGCGCAAAAGCATCAACAACAAAGTCAACGGAAGAGGAGCCGACGGGGGATGGGAGAGGTTATTGTATACAAAATAAACAACATTTGAATTGTGCAGAAATAAAAACGAAATTAAATGGAGTGTCGATAAGTTCACGGCTTATATTAGCATATGCACACAAATACACACAGAGCATATGCACATATGTGTGTGTGTATGTGTGTGTGATGCCGCCGAGGTCTCTCATAGCAACGATGGGCACCAAAAGCTTTAGTAGATTGATGGAACAACATCTGGATTTGTGTTGAACCCAAGCAAAAAGCAAAATCCACTTAAAATTAAAATCAAATTAAAAGGGACGATAAATGAATTTTAATCTGTTTTTGCTTTTTTCTTTCTCTATTTTTTGCATATTTACATACCTCTTCAACCTGTTGGCAGTTCTCTTCCGACTCCTTGCACACTATTCTTTTCGTCAGCTTTACAGCTATGCAGTTTGTGTTATTCGCATATGGCAGTAAACACAGCACTTACACACACGCACACACACACGCACGGATAGTCAAGCGGCGGCACTCAGTGGTCACTAATACAATTACAAGCGAAAATTTGAATATGTATGTGTATGTAAGTATGTCTGACGGTCAAGGCAATACTTTCACTAGAACAGGCGCGCGCGTTGATAATAATTGAATAAAAGTAAACAAATTGCTGCTGCCAGGAAGATGAATTCACTTTGCACACTCTCCTTCACCGCTTCACGACACTGTATGAGCTCATACAAAGAGTTTCTGCATATAAATGCAATTGAAAGTGTTGTGACTGAGGCGCCGGCAGCTGATGCGCTGTAGGGAGGAAAAAACACAACCGCTGCGCCTAACTGTCGAGAACAGACTGAAAGCGCAACAACAGCACATCAACGACAAGAGCGCCAACATAATCGCAACTCACGTACAGATCGAAAGCGAAATAAAGAGAACAACGCGCGACGTGGAGAATTTGCACTGTCTCTCTGTCGGCGTTTGTGAGTGGGTGCGTTAGTGTGTTTTTGGCGGCGAAATAGTGAGAGTGAAAATTAAGCAGAACAGACGATATAAATATTTTAAACGGTCGGCAAATGTGTAAAACTTGTGCAAATGTAATAAAATATAATTTTTAAGTGCACTTATTAATAAACAATGGATGTACACCCAACAATTAGCTAAAAGTGAAGAAATACGATTTGAAAAGTGAGTAACAAAGATTCTATTCCCGCATACACACACGCACACATCCCACAGAACGTTGAAGTGAAAGTATTTGAATTGCATGCTTCAGAAAACAAAATACCATAAAATCTATTTTAATTTGCACAATTTATAGCATGTCTTTACAATTGCTTGCAATAAATGTATGGGGCCTTTGCTAAGCTTCGCAATTTCGTCTTAAAAAAATATTTTCAATACATAAATACTATTGCAATTATAACGGTTATTTCTGGGGGCTATCGTCGTTATTATCGATATTTTTCAGTATTGCTTGTTCGATAGTTCTTATCAGTATGCATACGTCATCCCTGAAGTCGTGCAAGTGTGACCATTTGTGTAAAGCACAATTTCGATATATTTTGTATATTCCGCTTGCAGCTACGTTTCTGCTTTGTTATTGTTTTTCTTGCTAGTTGGAATTTTATAGATTTTGCATTTGCAATATGCATTTAAAAGTTGTTTATGTGACTGTTGGCACCACCAAATTCGATGGACTCATCCGAGCGATGACATCAGATGCAGTTTTAAGTGCATTGCAAGAACGCAAATGCCAGAAACTTGTTTTGCAGCATGGAAACTCATTGCCGGCTGAAGCAACCGAACTAAAGCTTATTAATGAAAAATACGGCATCAAGATAGAGCAATACACATTCCGCCCAAATATAGAGGATATCAAAGGAGCTGATTTGATTATCGGACATGCGGGTGCAGGCACCTGTATGGATATATTGAACAATCAGAAACCCGGATTAATTGTTGTCAACGATGAACTGATGGACAATCATCAACTTGAATTGGCCCGACAATTGGCAGCCGAGGAGTATTTGTTCTACTGTCCAGTGAACGAGTTAGCCAAAAGTCTTGCCACACTGGACTTTGCCTCCCTTAAACCTTATATAGTAGATAAAGCTAATATGGCACAGTTTGTAAATGCTCTAAATGGACTGATGAGACAATAGATCAGATTTGTTTTTCGCCCTCGACATCCGAAGTGGACGCCTAGGCTAAGCTATATGTGTATATATTTTTTGATTAAACACGATTACAAGAACATTAGACGACGATATTATAAATGTGGCTATGCGTTAAATATATATATATAAATTCACGTTAATTAAACATTAATATAGAACGACAATTACTAAGCATATTTTAAATTCCTTTATAGTTTTGTATAAGCAATGAGACTCCTTGACATGCTTTGGTTGTTGCTTAACTGCTGCTGAGTCAACTATTAATTATTTATTCGGCATCCCCGGAACCAGAGCCGCCGTTTTCAATGATACTGTCAAAGGAGAAGGGCTGGAAAGCATATCCTTGGCCCAAATAGAACTTGCTCTGGAATTCGACCCTGCAAATGTTATAAAATAGAAGTTAGTAAATGGTAGAATTTGAGATATTTGCAGTGCTAGACAAACCAATGCAGACGTAGCGTGTGCAGGAAGGCTGACAAACCCTCCATCAAGACCAAAATGCCCACGGTGAGAATGGCCCAGAAGGCAAAGACAACGGTGACAAAGACGCCGCCATACCAGCCCTCTTTGTTCAGGCCAATGGACAAGACCATTGTCCACAAGACCTCGGCAAGTTCTGTCAAATACAGAGAATATAACTAGCAACAAGATTGCAATATAAAGTTGATAAAGAGAAAACTTACGGGCATGAGCAAGCGAAAGAGCCCAGAGACGCAAATAGGATGCAGTATGCGACACCGAACCGAGCACGTACTCAATGGTGTGTATGCCCTGATGGATGAATATCTCGGACATCTCCTCCTCGTCATGATGTCCGCCGCCGCCGCCGCCGCCATGGCCACCGCCTCCTCCGCCATTGGACATGCCGCCCACCTCAGCATCGGCACCAGTTATGGGCTGCACCTAAATTTTGTGTGAATAGAAATCGAGATTAGTGTTGAATTCTTTTGGGTGACTCGAAACTAGGTGACACAAAAACAAATGACACGACTAACCTCTTCCTTTAGCATTTTTTGGATATTTGGTGTAAAGTTTATTGATTTGTTTTGGTTTTTGGGTGTTTTGATTTATTTGGTTGGGTTAGTTGAAAAGGTACGAGGCAAGGTACAAATAAACAGAAGAAGTGCAAACATAAGTTTAGCTGTTAAATGCAAATTGTCTTATAATGTGGTCTCTAATGTGGGATGACTAGTGAATGCATGAGGCGAGGCACAGAGATCTATTGTAGATGATATCAACTACTTACGTTGGCCAGCTTGCGAGCCTGCATAATCTTGATGGGTTTGCCCAGGAGCATGACGGGAATGCAGCCGAGAGCGACGAGCACAAAGACAACCTGTATGAAATGCTGTCCCCAGAACATGTAGACTTCACATCCATTTGGCGGTGTCTTTGGCGTATTGAACAACACCATGTCGATGAACGTGATGAGAATCGAAGGAGCACAAGACTCGCTATATGGCACTGCAAACAACAAAGAGAATTAAACAAAGTGTAAATCTTTAAGTTCGACAACTTACTTGCGTTGGTGGCCGCATATCGATTCCATTTGATAAACATCAAGAGCACCATGTAGAAGAAGAGCAGCAGCAAGAAGACCAATTGAGGAATGAACTCGTAGATCAGCGACAAACGATTCCGGAAGTATGTGTGATTGTGCCAGCTCATGACAACGCCAAAGATCATGTGCAAAACGCCAAATATGATGGAGATCTTCATTTTGTAGGCATTCTGAAAGACAATCTTATTCGAGGTGGCCACCTGCCAAATGGGATCCATGCCAAACGGATACGGAGTGCCCTCGTAATCGCTCGTTGCCGGACTCAGCTGCAACATCTTGTTGTTCCACACCGTCGACTTGTTGTACGATATATGCCAATGCGAACCAAATATGTTGAGCGACTTCGAGAAGATATCGTTGTAGATGAGACCGGTGTACATGGAAAAGACGCCCATCAGGAAGATGATGTAGCGACCGCCAAAGAATATGTTCCAAATCTCATTGTCCGTCTTCTGGGCAGCCAAACCCTTCTCCTTGCGTATCATCCAGAGGCCAAAGAGCGCCATAATAGCACCGTGTCCAATGTCACCGAACATCACAGCAAACAAAAACGGAAACGTGATGATCGTGTACGGAGCCGGATTCATTTCCCTGTAGCTGGCCACGCCATAGGCATCGATGAGTGCCTGAAAGGCTTTGGTGAACTTGTTGGTCCGATTGTAGGTCGGAGGATTCTCAAACGTTTGCATGCGATTGAGAATCGGTGGCACCGAGGAACCCGAACGTTCCGTACCCCGACGCAGGGCCAACTGGATGGTCTCAATGTCCAGCAAGGGCACCCAACACTCGGCAATCAGACACTTCTGGGTCACATCCAGATTGAAGAGATTCAGCGTATGATAGATGGCCTTGATTTTGCGCACCTTGACGAACCAGTTCTTCAGATTCTTCGCAGCAGCGACCAGCACACGATGACGATGATCCTGTGTCTGGCCGAGCACAGTGTTCAAATCCTCAATGCGCGTCATTACACCCATGGCCATCTCACGACGATCGGCTGGCGCTTCGGGGCATGGATAGAGCGTGGCCCGGAAGCCTTCGCAGATCTTCTTGACGCGTGTCTTTAGCTGATCACCTTGAAAGAAAATGATAAACACCGATTTGTAGACTTGATCGCCCTGCAAAAAAGAAACAGTGGATTAGAGAGGCTTTTAAATGGATTATAATCGAACTACTTACATTGGTGGGATCCTCCAAAGGTGACTCAATCATGGCCTGGCGGAGAAAGACGTTGCCTCGACAGGCGCGCCACAGCATTCGCTCAAAGGCCGGCAGCTTCTCACGTGAAATGACGCCAGCGACGAAGCTAAAGAGATGAAAGATTAGTGTGGGGAATGGCACATGGTACTCATGGTTCTTCATGTCATATTCAATATACATTCCGGTTAATTACAGCGAAAAGGAAAACTAAACTCTCAAGCACAAATACCAATATGAAACGCATTATGTGTGTAGATGAATTAATGGAAACGACGACGACGACGACGACAAAGGATTTGGGGAATTCACTTGGTTTTTTTTTACGAGGGGGAAATTTCACTTTTGTTATGCGGCGAGAGCGAAGCTAATGGAGATGACGACACTATATACAATATACAGTTTTACTTTTTTTTTTTTTGGTTGTTTTTAATGAGGGCGCACATCGTGTTGCATGAGGTATTTTTAATAATTTGTTTTGTTTCCTACTCTAATTTGGAATTTTGTTGTGGGATACCAACCATGGCAGATAATCCTCACGTTCATTCGATTTTTCCATAAAACTATAACAATTTTCGATATCGGTTTTGTTTTTGTATTGTGCAATAATTTGTTTGTTGATTGTGTGTTTCGTATTTTGGGGGAAGAAAGGAACAGAACAAAGAAGTTTGTATTTAGGAGTTGCTTGTTTTTTTTTTCGGAAGAGTTTTGCACAGAAAATTATTGCTTCAAATTGGTTGGTAAATTGGAAAGTTCTCCCAAATCGACCCGAGTTGATATAGTAAAAACATCCTGGCCTGGCGACATCGATGTGGTTTTTTATTATATTATATTGTATGTAGTTCGATTGGGTACTTGGGGATTTTTTTTTTTTGCATTAGGCGCGCGTCAGCTTTTTTTTGTTTGGTTAGTTTTCTTTTGGCGGCGGCAATAAGCAATAATTTAATGTTGCATAAAAGATAACGTAATGAGTACGTAGTTAAGAGTAGTACTTAGTATGTAGTATGCACACACTGTTCGATACATACCCGAGTTGAACGGGACCCATGGAAGCACCGGTGGCGCGCACCTCATCCGTGATGAGAGCTCGCGTCATCGACTCGGTTGTGTGGTTCAAGCCGCCTTCCTGCTAAAAATTGTTGGGAAAATTGCTTTTGTTGATGTTGTTGTTCTGTTTGTGGCACACTTTGTTATCACTATGATTAAGTTAGTAAAGCTTTCCGCCTCCACGATATTTTTAAATTTTGATTTAGTTGTGGAGAACACAAATTGTAATGTGTTTGGGAGGAGGAGCTTAGGAGGAGAGTGATTTATATGACCAACACCTGAGTAACCTTTGACCTTATGCTTACACTAATTATCAGACAATATCACACAGACATAGAGATATAGATATAGTTACAACATAGAGAGATAGAACAGTTTTATAGCCATGAAGAATGAGAGCAAGAGAGAGCGAGCGAGCGAGTCGGGTTCAAATTCTTTTTTGTTGATTGAGTTTTTTATCATTTTGTACAGCGTTGTAGTTTTTGTTTTTGGATATTGCGCTGAGGTTTGAGTTTAGTTTTCCATTTTGTTGTAGAATTTTTTTGGTGGTTTGTTTGAGAGAGGAGAGTGGTTACAATATTTACCCAAGCTTCAAATTTTGGCCCGGCTGGCTGGCGCGAACGCCTTCCTCGCCCAACAGCTGCGCTTGCTCATCCTCGTTCTGGTTGTCGGCCATCTGCAGATAGCGTCGATATTTGTTTGATGATGAATGGGACGTTGTGCTCGATTTGTAAACCGCTGGCACCGACTTTCGGCACAATCGGGGTTGTATTTGGGTGTAAATGTGGTGGGGGGCAGTTTGGTTGGGGGTCGGTTTTGTTGTTTTTGTGCATTTTTTGCAATCGATGTTTTGTATTTTTGTTTTTTGTTTTTAAGGGATTTTTTTTGTTTTGGATTTTGATTTGATTGATATGAAAAATAAAATGTAAAAACAAATAATAATATAGCGAAACAAAATAACCAAAAAAAATAATTCATTAAATACATACTTATATAGACTAAACAATAGCTGACTATGTACAAAAACAGAAATTAATTGGAAAATAGAATAGAAATGAACTTTCAGGAAAGAAAATTTGTACAATTTGTCAGGTGATAGCATAAAGATGACAACAAATATGCTTCTAGTTAATATATATATAATATAATTAGAATATACTTTACGTCTGGGGTTTCGTAAAGTTGGGTGAAATTAAAAACCAAAGCTGGAGTTGGTGCTTGTTTTGTGGTGTTGGGTTAGGTTTTGGTTTGGTAGACTCGGTGTTTGGTTAGCAAGATTTTGATTTTTGTGTGCCATATGTTAATTGGAAATAGTATAGTATATATAGAAAATGGCAACGCAGAACACCTTTTTTTGTTGTTGTTCTTTTTGTTAGCTTTCGGTGTCAACGCCCTATAATATTATGTAGATTGCTGTTAGCCAATAAACCGCATGCATACCTCATCGAAGAAGACTTGCGTCTTGCGCAATATGTGCTTCAGTTCGGTTAACTCCAGGAAATTGCGTTTCAGCGCCTCGGCATTCTGGTTGACTTCCCTCAGCTCGTTCTCAAGTTTCTCAAATGTGGCCTACCACAAAGTTAGAGAAGCCATATAAAAACAGAGATCAATGCAATATACTTGTTTTCCTATACTCACCTCCAAATCGATCATTTCACGAGGTTGGGGAGCCTCAGGACTCTCGCCCGTATCCAGCATGGGAATGCCATCCTTCTTGATCTCCTTCTCAAGGTAGCGCAACTTTCGTTCCATTTCATCGCAACGTCGCACCTCGTTAACGAATTTGCGTTGAAATGCATTCACATCCGGATTAAGCTGCACAACAA
The DNA here is from genome assembly GCA_035046325.1 of Drosophila niveifrons. Lineage (NCBI taxonomy): Eukaryota > Metazoa > Arthropoda > Insecta > Diptera > Drosophilidae > Drosophila > Drosophila niveifrons. The sequence goes on along the minus strand of JAWNOC010000046.1, from coordinate 7,701,464 downwards.
CACAAAGTAAGAGAGAGACAATTAAATCACAGCACAATTGTTTTGTTGCCCCACTCTCCCTCGTCGCTCTCTTACATCACGGAACTGGACCAATCCCAGTTCGCCAAGCTCGGAGACGCAGGCATAGGCCGCTTCGCTCTGTAGGAAGAGCTGGCAGAGAGCCATCTCCTCACTACGAAACAATGAACCCATTTCGGACAGCTCAACAATCCAGATAGCAGCTTAAGAGTTTAAACTGCAAAACCAAGAAAATTACATTAATTAATCATTAGGTGTATGAATAACGTTTTATGTGGGGGACTTTCAACTGACTAAGCTGATTTTTCCGTTATTGACGCCCCATTCTCATGTTGTCTATCGTTATGTTCGATTAGAATGACTAAATTATATACTCGACGCGACAGCAAAGAAAGATTTGTTCTCTACACCGATTTATTGATTTTTCATTTGTTCGTTGGCAGATAAAAGAAATTGCTGCCGTGGTACATTTTTCCAGCTCGCAATTATGAATCATAGTAGACTTTGCATTTTTTTAAATTTTCTTCTACAACAACCCTTTGTGAAAGTGCTTAATTCAGTTTTACGTACCTTTCACTATTTATTATGGGGCTGGCACTTGAAATTTCTGCACAGATAGTTAAAAACCTACAATCTTTTACGTGAGGAACTCAGCTACTACAGATGGGCAAATAAAACAATGACACTATCGATGTATCGATATTTTTAGCGATAAAATACAGTGAGGCCGTTGGTTGAATTTAATACCGCTTGCGCAGTAGAAACACCTTACAATATACTAAACAGCATAGGAAGGCGCAACATTTGAATTGATTTTTGTTTGTATCGTGACTCCTAATTGTAAAATTTTTTTTTGTTTGTAAAGAAATTACTTTAGAAATTATCTAAACTAATAAATACTTTTGTAATTGGTAGCTTCGATAGTTTTATCGGTGCTTCTTCGCGATGATTATAAGTTGTTTACTGGTATTTTCGAAAAATAGAAAAAAACTGTGTCGCATTATTATTAAAGTTTTTTAAGTACATTGACGTTAATATTTGACATTTTTCTTTCCCGTTCATTTCAATTTGTTGGTTTTTTTTTTTAAATATGCCATCAAAGTTCGCAGTTTTTAAGGATAAAAGATGGCAGTTCACTAAGAATAAAAGTGGCTGTTGCAGTAGTGTTAATGGAATGCAATTTGCACGTGCTAATGCCTGTCAATTAACATTAGTTGTAATTTGCATTTGTTATGCACCCATTAACAGTGCAACTTTTGAGTGTTTAATCACGCCTTCCGTCCGCTCTTTGTACGTACTCCAAAAAAAAAACCTTGTGTACGCCTCTCTTTATCAGAAGAGAAGAGAGTGGGCGCCGGCGAGTCCTTGGCTTTACAATGGCCAAGGAACCAACAACGAAACGACGACAGCGACGACACCAGCATCCGACGATAACGACGACGACGACGATGCTGCGTGGAGCACGATGCTTATTGGGCGACGTTTTTCGCTTCTCTGGCAGCGAGACGACAGTGTGAATTTGTAACTCGAGAGCGACGGAACGATTGCGGCTAAAAAAAAGGCTCGGTAAATTGTCCAGGCAAATAAATACACAAGCAACAACAACAACAATAACAAGAGTCAAGTGAATAGGCATAGCGAAGTGGAAAGTGGAAGTGGGGATGGTCAAAGCAGAAAATTTGATGCTTGCCGCTGTTTGAGTTCTGTTTCTGCCTCGTGCCTGACTTTGTTTATCTGTGTGTGAATGTGTGTTGTGTGTGTGTGTGCGTGTGTGTACATACATAAATGTCTATGCGTGCGTGTGCGTGTAAGTGTGTAAGTGTGTGGGTCAGTGTGCCATTTTGCGATCCACCAAAAATGAATCAGACAACAAAGACAACATTTTTGTAATTGAAAAATTTACTGCTGCTGATGCTGCTGAGATGTTGCTGGTTACATATGCGCGAGCGAGTTCTTGCTGTTGTTGTTGTTGTTGTCGTCGGTTTTTTGGGTTCGGGTTCTGCCGCGCCAGCACCGCAACCCCCAAAAGTATGCTACGCCACACACACAACACAGCATAGCCAAGCACGAAATGAAATGAACAAAAAAAAAAAAACGAAAACGAAAATGTAAAAGGCAAAAAAATCAATCCCCCCGCAATGAAATTTTCCCGTTTTATGAAATTTCTTACAACAAATATTCTCAACAAAAAGGTGTGCGCAACAACAACAAAAAAGAAAAGAAGAAAAGAAAACAACAAAAAAAAGACGATAGTCGAATGCGTGGAGTAAATAATTGGCCAAAGATTTGGCCACAAAAACGGCGAAAAGAGAAAAGCTCTCTGCTTTCCTTTTGCTTCGCTTTTGCTTTGCGCTGAGGCCGCTCCCAAAAAAAAAAAACGAACACAGCGAGTTTTAGAATCAACAACAAAACTGAAGAAAAGCAAAACATGTGAATTTGGCAATTGCAAAATAAATTCCACAAACTGTAGAATTTAAAACACTGTTGTTTGATCCACACTCTCACACGTTCCACAATTGCAGTCCACAACCCACATGCACATTTCTTCTTCATTCCTTTTTTATTTAGTTTTTGTTGCTCTGGGCGCGACCTACTTAAGCTTAAGCTTAAGTTGAAGCTGCTCTCATTTGAAGGTCTCTTTGTTTTATTTGTTAATTAGCCACACAAATCAAAAGCGATCATTTTTAAATTGAATAATAAACGAGGACAATGCGATGTGATGCTTAATACACAGTCCAATTTGTGGCGCGACAAATAGTTGTTGAACTACGACTTGGAGTAGTTTTCCTTTGCCCAATTTAGATCTAGTTAAGGTGTTTTGCAAACTAAATTTAAATCCCCACTCGCTTTATTAGCCTATACTTGATTTAATCAAGACGATGAGTGTTGAAGAGTGAAAGAAAAGAAGAGCCTATAATAAATAAATTGGGACTGATTGTGCGGCCAATTGAGAAGATGCCTCGTTACGTTCGAGGTGCCCCAGTAAAAAGTTGTGTGTGTGGCTGATTTAGTTGCAAATTCAAGATGACAATTGACACAGCAACAACAACAACAACAACTAAATAATAATCATAATACTCGTGTGTGTGTGTTTGTGATTTGTGTGTGCTCAAAGTGCAGTGCTAATCCTTTTTTATAACGGCTTTATTCCTAAGGATTTTTGCAAATATTTGCCCCGAAGTGGAGGCAAACATACACACACACATACACAAAAGTGCAGCAAACAGCAACAGCAACAATAAAAGTGTTCAGCAACAACATCACCATCATCATCATTCAGCAACAACAATAAAAGCAACAACAGCAACAATCTCATCACAAAAGGATATTTTTAGGAGGCTGCAACCACAATTGCAGGTAATAATAATCATATTATTAAAAGCAATAAATAATAATAATTAGTTAACTCAACAAAACACAGAAAAAATAAAAGTAAAGCGAGCGAAGAGCGTTGAGAAAAGTACTCAAAAGTGACAAAAATATATAAAAGAAAATGCGAAAAGGGCGTGTTGTGTCTTCAGCTGCTGCTCTCAGTATTCATGTGTGCGTCTCTGCCTGTGTGTGTGTGTCGGTGTGTTTGGTGTGTGCGTGAGTGCGCTTTGTTGTTGTTATTTTCAGTGTGATGCTTTTTGTAGAGTACATCATCAACTTGCTTTGGCTTTGGCTTTCGCATCGGCTTCGGTTGCGCCTCTTTACTTTGTGCGTAATAAAATTGATGATAAAATAAAAATGGATAATGGGCGATTTTCGGCTGCGGCTGCTGTGGCTGTCGCTGTCGCTGCCTCCATCCGCTGCCAGCTGCCCGCCGTCGACGTCGACAGAGTGAAGAGCATCGTTCACCAACAAGGCAAAAGCAAAGCTTGCGCCTCGCTCTCTCTCTCTCTCTCTCTTGGCTCTCTGCTGGCGTTTCCCGCTCTTTCGTTTGCTTCCTGTATTGTGCTCTTTGTTGATACCGTTAAAGTTTGCGGGTTTATGTCGAGTGTATTAGGTGAAGGATGGCGAAAGGTAGTAGGAGGAGGAAAGAAAAAGGGGAGTAGGGGGGAAATACACACTGATAAGAATGCTGCACAGTTGTTAATGGCAACGTGGTGGCAACGCTTAAAACTGCTCTAAAAATTGCAAAATTTTAATCACGATAATGCGCCAAACAAATAAAAAAGACAACACACACACATACACTCATACTTACACCCTTACACCATACAGTAGTCAAATGTCGTTTTTGTTGTCTATGGCGAAGGCCATTAACATGGGCCAAGTGGGGAATGAGTGGCTTTGTCGTCTGTCGCATAATTTGGGCATAGTATCGTATTTAGCTGGGTTAATTACCGAATATCGTGTTGATAGCTTAAGCGTTTCATGAGCTCGCTTCTCGCTTAATGTTGTGGCCAACGTGTTTCCGGTAGTCGCATTTTAAAATGCTTGTCTCTCAATATCACAGAATGACTCGTGATAAGGTTAAATATTTAATAGCATTTCTTTGCCTTACTCTCACTCAATGTCTTGCTATCTCTCTCACTCTCTTTTTATCTATCTATCTGTCTGTTTGTCTATCTCTTTCTCGGTGTGTCTGTTTGCTTTCGTCTCTGTCAACGCTTAAGAAAAGTTTTGTGTGGCAATAATGACAATGGCAGCACAGTTTAGAAATAAATTAAAATTTCATTCAAGTGCTTTTCAGACAAAACTTTCTTAATTACAAATGTATTGCTGCTGCTTTTGTTGTTGCTGCCTTGCTCTTGTTTGAAGGAGTTTCGTTTTGTGCTTGTTGTGGAAAATAAGTTGCGCGCAAAAGTATGCTGTAAAATATTCGAAGCGCAAATGCAAATCGCATTTGTGGCGCCCGCCTGAAAGTATGCTGTAAAATATTTAAAAATTATATAACAACTGCCTGCAAAATGGCCGCCACACATACAGTAAGCTGCATTTATTAGTTATGCGGCATTTTTTCATTTTTTTCATTTTTGTTAACTATGTTGATTTTGGCCTCATTGCCCAACGGCTTAAAATGGTTTTTGGTCGCTGGCCCGCACAGTGGCATGCAAAAATAATCAAGCCATGCACACAAATGGCACAATGCAAAACAAAAGAAGCACAACAAAAAAAAAGCCAAACCAAAAAAAGAAGAGCATAAACGACAGCACGAAAAAAAAAACAACAGAACAAAAACAATAACAACGAGGCGCGCAAACAAAAGCAACAAGCATTGCACTCAAACAAATACCTCAAGAACTCACACACACTCACACACACATACATGTGCAAGGGGAAACCTGGAGCGCACTTGGTGTGCACTTAGATGAAAATGACAGCAACAGCAGCAGAAGAAGAAGAAGAACTGTAACAGGCATGTCGAGTAATGACAGCAACAGCAGCCGCATTTAACAATGGGGGCACTGGCTAAGCAGCGACCACGCCCACTCATGATGCCACCGGCAAGGCGAGGCGAGTCTGTCATTCATTCATTCATTCATTCATGCGCTCCACTTGTGCAGCAAGCACACTGGACGTGCTCAGATGACTGCGAAAACCGAAAAAGGGGGGAGCATTGTTATTGCTGTCGTTGTCACTGCTGTTGAGGCAACGACAACAACAACAACAACAACAACAACAAACACTTAAGTGGTCGCTTAGAGTGTGCTACGTTTTCTGTTCTGTTTATGAATAAAAAATAGTTATTTGCAAAACGTTTAGCAGCAGCAGGAGCAGCAGCACATTAAGCTGCAGGACCCAAAAGCCAGCGGCAATATTACAATATCATATAAACGAGACAGAGAAAGAGAAAGAGAGAGGGAGAGCGAGCGAGTTGCGAGTAGTTTAAGGCCAAGATACTTTTGTCTTTTTAATTAAATGTCAAAAAATGACACTGTACGCCATAAAGGAGCATCTTTATTTGACTTGCTGCGTGCGTGTGTGTCTCTGTGTGTGTTGTACCTGTGTGTGTGTGTGGTGGCAATTCAATTGACGGCCTACGGCCGCAGAAGCGCACCCGAGAGTGCCATAAAGGGCGTACTCAGATGAGCCTAGATAATTGTTACGTCATTAAACGACGTCTGCAAAAAATTAAAAGCCAAAAGAAGCAGTCTCTGCGAGGCCAACAAAACAAACACCCAACACACACACACACACAGAGTTAAAAGCGGAGCTAGAAATCAAGAGAATACAAAACAAATAATGAAATTGCAAGTCGCCGTGTGTGTTTGTGTGTGTTTTTGTTGCCTACTTTTTGTGTGCCTGCCACAATTAAATACAAATTTGCAGCGACATATGCGGCAAAGCGTAAACAAGCCAAGCATAAGCGAAATGGCGAATGGCAAATGGCGAATAGCGAACAGGGAACAGCGAACAGTGAGTGAACAGTGAATGGCAAACAGTGAACAGCAAAAGGTAAAAGTAAAAACAAAACCAACAACAAATGTTTGTGGTATGCGTTTGAGCATATAAAAAGGGCGACGCTAACAGCAGCCAAGGCAGCAGCAGCATCTTTGCGTGGCAGCATCGCAAAACGAATTCGCAGCGCTCTCGCATGCTCTCTTTATTTTGCGCCTCTCTTTTGCGTTGGTGTACGCCAAGCAGCGCAGTCGCATTTAACGCTCTCTTTTAGTTTGTGCTGCGCTCTCGCTCTCCCTCTGCCTGGCTTCGTTTGCTACTGTGTGTGTGTTGGTGTGCGGTCGCTGTCGCAGCCGACGCTGCTTATTTGGCAATGTCAATGTAACTTTTATCCAACTGCCGCTTCAGTGGTTTCTTTTACTGCAGCTTGGCAGCGGAGCAGCAGCAGCGCTGCCTCGCCTCAGCTGCCGTTTCTCAGCCCACGTTTTCAGAGTTGTCGTTTTAGGCGCTGATTTAAATGCTGCTGATAAGGCGGCATTATGATTCGAACAGTTCAGCTACATACGCTACAGCAACATTCGCATAACACGTTCAGCTCTTGTCTATGTATGCGTGTGTGTGTATGTGTGACTGTGTGAAAGTAGTTGTAGCTGTGCCTTCAGGCGCATAAGTTTACAATTGACTTTTAACGATATGATACACACATGTGTGAGTGTGTGCTTGTGTGCGTCTGCTCTCTGCTTATGTGTGTGTGTGTGTGTGCGTTGCGCGCGAATTTATGTTTTATCATTTATTGTTAGTGGAACGTGCAGACGTCAGCCCAGCCACGCCCCGTGTCGCCATTTTGTTGCCATGCCTCTGATTGCTGTTGCTGTTTGGTGTTTGCTGTTGTTGTTGCTGCTGTGATAATATGCTGCGCCTTTGTTTTCGCAGCAATAAAAATTGGTTGTAATTTAGTCGCCTCTGCCTCACGCTCTAATCGTGCGCATGTGTGCTCTGTCTATGTGTGTGTGTGTTTGCGTGTGTGTGCGTGGATTTTGTTGTTATTGTTGAGATTGATACGCCGTTTGCTTTGCGCTTTTGTTGTTTGTCTATCTCGAAGTCGAAGTCGATTTCTTCCTCTGTCTTTCTGTCTGTTTGTCTCTCTATATAGCTTACCAATTAATTCCATTGATATGTGTGCTTTATTCTTTCTGCGTTTCGCGTTGTGTTTGTATTGCATACTTTGCGGCTGCCCTCAATTTGCATATCCTTTTGGCAATTATGGTGCTTTTGTTACGTGAGCCGCATAATTGACCAGCCAACATAAGCCACAACAATATTGCCTCAATCCCGCCTACATCTCGAGCATATTTACGAATGCAATGAATATATATGTATATACTATATATATTCAAGCAGATAGCTGAAGCGTACAAAAGACAAGGATCGTTGCTTTTTATGCGCGGCCAATTCGCATTTTGCAGCTACTTCAATTGCTCGTTCTACTTCTTTTACATTTCTCTAGTTTTCTCTGTTTTTTTTTTGTCTCGCTCTCTATTTATCAGTCACATTTCTCGTTTCTCGTTGCAGCTGGCAATTTCAACATTGGAACAAAAGACTTTCTTCCATTCAACGTTTTTTGTTTCAACATTTTTTTTGTTGTTTTCGTTTTCGTTCGTTTTTTGTTTTTGGCACAACTGAAGCAATTAACTGAAAATGTAGCGCTGCCAAAGGACATGGCCAGAGTGGAACAGCAAATGCGAAGCCATGCAACGACGAGCATAAATGTAAGTAGAACTCTGACTCTGACTCTGACTATAACTATATACTCTGACTATAACTATGAGCAACGAGGGGGCGTGTCGCTTGGCTAATTGCATTGGTTATGCGCAGCAACAAGAGTCAATAGAGACACATTGAGCACACACACACACACACACACACTTACACCCCCCGACTCTGGCGCCAATGATGAAAATGCTCTTGTGAAATGCAATTCAGTTTCATTTGCTTTCAATTTTCTGCAACCTCGCGCTAATTTTGCGTCTACTTCAGACTGTTTGCTTCATCCGTCGTCTCACATTATTAAAAATCTTTCGCTATATATATATTATATGTATGTGTGTGTGTGTTTACTTTTCTTGCTGCAGGCATTTGCTATTCCGATTCTTTTGCTCGTTTCTTGATTCTTCATTCTTATGTGCAAAGCAGCTTTCGCCTTTTGTGAGCGCTGCACTAATCAACTGATATGAATGCATCGTTGGCCCGTCAGCCTCTGGGCTATAAGACGGACATGTCTCCAGGCGAACTTACTTATTGAATAGATGCCACAGAGATACATTGTATTCACTGGCCATTGTGTGGAAGTCCATTAAAGTAAATAAGAAGTGGCGACTGTTGGGAAATTTAGTTAAAAATGCGTAGTCAATTTATATATTTGATTTGATATTCACTTGTCGCCTTTTAAAAAGGCATATAATTAGAAGGGAATTCTTGAAAGGTCTTGAACGGTAACAACCATCCTAGCTTGTCAAATGATATTTTGAAACACATTAAAGAATAGAAACATCTTCACAAAAGAAATATTATAATCTGCAATGTAGAAAATGTGGCATTATATTCTCAAAATGTATCACATTAAACTACATAAAAAGCAAAATATACCAAAGACTATAGTTGGTGTATTAATGTACTATAGAAATACCATAGAGTACAAAATATGCCACAAATAAGAAAACTGCAGTAAGCTCCATTAGAAGATACATGCTACAAAGCAAAACATATTTTTCAAATGCATCGAATTTAAATATAAAAAACTCGAAAATATACCGAAGATTATATTTAGTATATTAATATACTAGTACGTTTAAATACCTTTCAGTGTAAAATATCCTACAAGTAAGAAAGCTGCTCCACTGTAAAATACGTGCTACAAAGCAAAACATTCTTAAAATGCTAAAAATTCAAAACATACCGACGTTTATTTTCGGTATATTAACAGACTATCATGTTTTAAAAATACCATATAGTACAAAATATACCAGCTTGATAACCAAACTTACTGAGATCTAACTGCAGCAGCCGTTACTCCATATAAATATTAGTTCTTAATAACCTGAAGCAATTTCAATCTTCTCTCTTTAAATTGAATACATTTTGATACATTTAATTTGATATATTAGTACACAATAAGAATATAAAATAACTAAGTAAATGCAGTCCGAAGCCCGAAGTCTTAAGCAGTTTAAGTAGAGCTTTTCACAACCTCAAGAAATTCTAGGTTTCTTATACAAAAACAAAAACTAGTTATATTAATTATGAAATGAAAAAATTCATTACAAATCTTGCCGCCACTTAAAGGCAAACAATGAGGAAATTGAGACACAAAATTGTGCTTGGCTCTGTCTCTCTTAGCACCTCATATTGTTAAATTTAAATTTGATTGGGTTTTTCCTTTTAATATCACGTGCTGAAGTCGTTTCGCTGTTGCTTCTGCTGCTGCTCCTTTTTCTGCTGCTGCTGCTGCTTTCGCCTGCTGTCCAAATCACTTTTATGCGCATCCTTTCACCTGCCGCTGCCGCTGCAGCAAGGACAATGGAAAATGTAAAATGATGATGGCATGACAGCAAAAGCAACAAAAGCAAAGAGCGTTAATAGTTAAACTGGATGCCAAGTACAAGATTGTTAACACACACAGCGGGGCCGAAACAAAAGGCCAAAAACATCAAATGCATAACATTCTTTCTCAATAGCTGCTGCTCTCCTTAGTATCCTGTGAGTGTCCTGGCGAATGGAGCCAAATGTGCATTGCGGTGGCTGTTGACGCTGCGGCAAAATGCTTATTGCGATGATGCTGCTGTAGTTGTTGTTGGTTGTTGTCTGGGGCTGTTGGCTGCATTTCAAATGCCAGGCAATGATGCATTAAATCGAAACGAGCCAAACACGGCGACAGACTGTGGAGTGTGGGCGTGGCCAAATGGACATTGCAGTAGGCGGAAGCGGAAGTTGACACAAAGGCTGCTGCCTTACAGCTAAAGGCGTTGGCTTGTCTTAAACGAGGTAACGAGCAGCAAAGCAGATCTGTTTCTCCCACTCTCTCTCGCTGTCTCTGTTTTGTATGTGACCTTATTTTGCATGTGACACACGCCCCCAACGTGCCATGGATACCTGAGCAAAAGGCGCAGCGCGTTGCTTTGCTTCGTTGCACTTGCCACTTCCAGCTCCTCCTTCAAATACTGTGTGTAAGCTATGCATCATGTGACACGGCACGTAAATTCGTAATAAATTTGGAATTATGTGCACACAACGTGCAGCCTTTGCTGCTTCAGCTTCAGCTTGCGGCGAAGGCCAAGTAATTTGCAACTTGCACTTTGATAATTTATGTTGCATACATCGAGGCGCACAATCATACTTCATTGTCACACGACTTTTTTTCAATTTGTAGCGAACGAAAGAAAGAAGTGAATTAGGTTTATCTCACGTTGTTTTTCTGTTATTGATTAACGACTGTGAAAACTGTTTGGTGTTAAAACTGTCTAATGACTCGCTCATTAAAGCGTCATTCATTGCAATGGCTGCCTGTCAATTTCAACTGTGTTGCAACTGCCAAACAAATCAGCTGACAGCTACAATTGATTTTGCCGCTTGTTTGACTCTCAATTTCGCTGGCAATTCGATTTGCCAAATTGCCTGCCCTCTCTATCTCTCTCACTGTCTGTCTTTCTCTTTCTCTACCTCTGGGAGTATTTGCTGCATTTGCATTTCGATTTCCATTTCCATTTGCATTTGCATTGAGTTGTGCTGTCACTAGAAAACAATAAACTCAAATTGCAATAACAACAGCATCGTATGATATATATTCACGTATGTTGTTGCAACATCAATTGATAAGATGAAGCCGTTGCTTTAATTGAAATTGCACATTTAATTCGTAGAGAAACAATTTGAACTTGAATTAGTTTAATTGTCTGTGAAGTCGAAATTGTGTTGCAATCTGTGGTTTGTGCTCAAAGCTGCTGCTGCTGCAGTTATTTAAATTGTTTGAGAATACAATTAGTATTTATTTTGTTGACAATGTTGTTCCTGTTCTATGTGCATTTCAATAGCTAAATCTCTTATGTAATTTAAAATTTGCATTTTATTTATTTATTTTTTTTTGTGGCTACTAGAATATGCAAAGTCATCGCAATTTCAATTTCATTTGCTATTATTTTCTTTTGCTATCTATATGTTAATTTTAACAAATAAATTGTACAAGTATTCGAATAGGTTCATTATTTTAAAGTCTTTATTATCTTACTTCATTTTTAAATTCGACAATATTTCTATCGTTTCAAATCATTATTTTATAGTATTTCTATTTATTTTCTCGACTTCATGTTGTTCTTACTGTATTTTAAAATCCTACAATGTTGTTATCGCTTCAAATCATTATTTTAAAGTATTTCTCATTATTTACTTAACTACTTTCAATTCATGTTGCTCTAACTTTATTTTAAAATTCGATTTTTAGTAAGACAATATATTTTGAGTAATGTTTTTAGCATTCTAAAAGTTTTTTTTTTTATTTCTTTCCTATACGTATTTCAAATGTGTAAAGTATTTTTTAGTTTGAATATATCAGCAAACATTAATTGACTTAAATATTCAAATAAGTAAATCTAATTAAAGTAATGTTTCATCATTTCCAATAAATATTAGAGCAACTTCTAGTCGCATAAGCTCACTTCAGACAATTGTAAGTTGCCTATTTTCATTTGCTATTTGTTTGTTGACACTATAAATTGTTAATACGTGAATAAAATCGTTTTGTTAATAATTAATGAAAGGACATACACAATAAGAGAGACTTGTTTATTTTGTAATGCTTTGAAATATTCATCACATTTGTTACACATTGTTTGATTGCGTTTATTGTGTGTGCAAATTTACAACACGAGTGAACAGAAAAACTGACAACGACAGTGTTAAATGCGATTTATATAATGTGGCAAAAATGTTGGCAAATGCAAAGTGGCAGCTTGCCTCGACTCCCCTTCCCCCTCTTCAGGCCTCCCTTGACTTGTTTGAGCTGAAAAATTGATTTAATTTTGACGCTGGAAAATTGCATTAAATTCGCTGACTTGGCGTTGATATCATTATTGAGCCCATGATGCCATTATTGCGGCAAATTCGCGCTCTGGTCAAAGGAAACTTTAAATGCATTATCATATTCTAATTGTTGTCTCTTAATGTGTGTGTGTGTGAAATTTGAAATACAGTTGTGGTTGGCAGGCTCCATTGATTTGGCATTTTGCATTTTGCGGTTATCGGAGCGCAACGTTTTGGCAGCCACTGTGCGCAGTTTGTGGAATTAGTTTGGTTTTTGTATCCAGCACAAAACAACAACAACAACAGCAACAACCATTTGAAACAATTTCATTTGGCAGATGGACAAAGCAAGAGAGACACACAGAGAGGGAGGGGGAGAAGGGGATCAAACGATGCGGGTTAGAATGCCATTCTAATCGGATTTTGTTTGCAGCTGTGGCCAAAGCTGGCAACGAAACAAAAAACGCTTTTGCCAGCAAATTGATATCAAACGGAATTTGGCAGTGCCCATTTTTCAAGGGGGGCGGGGCGCGGCACACGCTGCGTATGCGCAATTGCATAAGCTACGAAGCCTTCAGTTTAGATCGAAGTACATTTGTAAATGCAGCTAGCCACATAAATTCAATTATAACACAGTTATAACTCTTTTCGCTACCTTCGCTTGACTTTGGCTTTTAAAGTGTTGTCTGGGAATTGTTCGAGAGCCGCAGACACGCACAATGAAATGGCACAGGCGAAAGCAGTTAAAAAGCAAGCGAGCAAGCGACGACGAGTCAGAAAATGAAAGAAACGAAAGGATGGTGAGACAAAAAGGAAAACAACATAAAATAAATGTAATAAATTTTAAACATAGAGATGATAAATTGCTCTGGGAGTTGGCTAAAAGTGCTGCCAATGCTACCAAGCCAACTCCCTCGCCTCTCTCTTTCTTCATCTCGCTTCCTTTTTACAATTTGTTTGCGGCTTCACTTGTCCCTCACTTGCCACTGCCACTGCCACACATGTAGCTTGTAGCTTGTAGCTTCTCGCGTCCCCCCCGCGCAGCTGTCTTGGCTTTTGGCATTTTTATCTATTTGCACGCATACTTTGCTGTCGCTGTTTAATGCTCTTCTCTCTTTCTCTCTGTCGCTTTTGGAAATTGATTTGATGCTGCTTCGCTGCTATTTATTTTTTCGACACACCCAAAACGAACTTTTGCTTTAGCAGCTGAAGCTTCAGCTTCGGCTTGTAAACTTTAGCTCTAACTTCCGGCGCCAAAGTCTCATTAAAGTTGCACAAGCTCGCAAAGTCCTGTCAGCCATTAAGTTCACATGCAAACTGCAAAACTCGTTTTGCTTTCCCCGCCCCCCTCTTTTCAAAATGCAGTTCACTCGAGTTTAACTTCTGTATCTGTCTTTATCTCACTCACTCACTTATTTTCCTTCTCTTCTCTTTTTTTTCTGTTGGTTGCAGAAACTTGGCAGATTCCGTGATTAGGACGTGGTGTACCCAAGCGCTCTAAATGCAGACGATATGGTGAGTATATACACATATACGAGCATGTTCATATATAATCAAGTGCCTCAAATCCCTGAAATTGAATTCCAAAATAAGCATACACTTTTGTCCTTTCAACGGCTAACTTTTTATACCCGCTATCCATTTGGTAGAAGGGTATGATATTCTTGTACTGTGTGTCACAGACCAAAGAGGCATCTCCAGTATTCGGGCTTGCTATATAGTATATTTTGTATGGAGTAGTATACCTAATGGTATATTGTTAATGGAGTAGTATACAAAAATATTCATTTCGGTATATTCAGTAATAGTATATTTCAAATGGAGCACAATAGCAAATATACATTTTGGTATAGTTCAGTAATAGTATATATTGAATGAAGTTGTATACCAAATATGCACTGATAGTATATTGTTGAATGGAGTAGTATACAAAAATATTCATTTCGGTATATTCAGTAATAGTATATTTCAAATGGAGCACAATAGCAAATATACATTTCGGTATATTTCAGTAAAAGTATGCTTTGAATTAAGTAGTATACCAAATATGCACTGATATTATATTTTGAATGGATCAGTATACAAAAATATACATTTCGTTATATTTCAGAGACAGTATATTTTAAATTGGGCATACTGCTCGTTTAGGTATATTTCAGTAATGGCATATTTTGAATGAAATGTATTTTGGTATATTTCAGTAATTGTATATTTTGAATGAAGTATTATACGAAAATATACATTTTGGTATATACCAGCTATAGTATATTTTAAATGGAGAAGTATATAAAATGTATATGAAGATATATTTCCGTAATAGTATAATTTTTAAGGAAGTAGTATTCTTAATGTGCACTTTATGCTAAAAAGTACCAAACTTAATATACTAAATATAACGAAATGTAACGAAATGTATATATTTAGTTTACTACTTCTTTTAAAATATAATATTACTGACATTCGACTATATTTAAAATGTGGTATGCTGGGTATCTCACAGTCGAGCACAATTTCATACTTGTTGTCGCTTGTCTGCGAGACGATGATGTAAGGCGACTGAACTGAACTCAAACTCAAACTCAAACTCAAACTATGTGTGTGTGTGTTACTTGGGGCCATTTTGGACATTTTGGCCACTTTGGTGCACTGGGGATGGGGGCAAAGGGAGAAGTTAGTCGTAGATTCTTGTTGATATGCTGCTAACTTAATGCCCAGAGCACACAGAGCTCATGCATTACGCATACGCCGCATATGCCCCGAACTATTAGCAAGCACATTGCATATTTATGCAGTGAAGCATTTTGCAGTTTTTGACATGTGCAATGGCATTGCATAACACAAAAACTGAAACCCAACTACTATACGAGTATATCTCCGGCATGAATGTGGGATGTATGTGCTGATAAAAACTCCGAGCTGAGCTGAGCTACAACGTTTTCTAATTAAAAACTACAAATTATTTTCAAGCATAATGAGTGCACAGTGTCGCAGTGTTGCAGTCTCGTGTAAGGCAGGCAATTTAAGCTCTGTGTGTGTGGGCTGCAACAAAAGCCAAATTTAAATTACCATTTGTCATAAAGGCAGCAACTACAGTGGCAACAACACAACACAACTGCAAATGCAACACAGCTGCAACACACATGTGTCGTCTCGCTAATTTCCACAGCCAACTTGCAGATGATGATGATGTTGTTGTTGGGCTGAGCACAACTCGATGATGATGATGATTGCGTTGAAGTTGTGCCTTGGCTTTGGGTGTCGTCCTTTGCTGCCAGCCCATGCATGCCACATGCAACTCGACTGCGAGGCAGCCAGTCTGGCATGCATGACTGCTTGCCACGCCCACAGCTCACACCGCCCACGCAAATGCATCATGCTGCAATAACTCTGCTGACAAAATAACAAACGAACGAGCAAACGACGAAAAAAATGCATTCGTATGAAAGCGCCAAAGAATTCATATATTTATACAGTCTGTTGTCGTTGATGTTGATGATGTTGATGTTGTTCTTGCCACTGTTGCTGCTGTTGCAAGTATAACAGTTAAGCGGCATGCCACGCCCACATTGAAATGCATACGCATTGTGTGGCATTAAGCATGCGGCTTTAGTTGGATTGTCACAGTGGCAACGTCAAAACGGAAATGACAACAGCATGCAGCAGCAGCAGCAGCAGCAGCCACAACAACAGCAACAGCAGCATATTCGCATTCGCATCTTGTTTAATATTGTCGAGCTGAGTGCAGTTACTCAGTCTTCTCAGTCAGTTTGCTTATCAGTCTGTGCGGTCGACATTTCAGACAGTTTATTACTTTTGCAGACAGTCTTCAGCTCTTCTTAGTCTTCAGAAACATCAGAGTGAATAACTGAGTATGCAACTGGACTCAGTTATCCAGTCTGTTGTTTCCCTTGTTTTGGTTCAGTTTAGCTTAAAATTAGATATATCTTATTATCATCGATCTGCTTATTACATCTTTATAGCTCTATTCAGTTGTGATCTAGTCAAATTTATCAAGTAGAAATAAAAAATCCATATTTTAGTCGGTTTTTTGTCTCTTTCTCTTAGCATATCAATCAGTAAAGTGTGTTTCAATCATCTATACTGAAATATATAAGTACAGATGTATACTTAATTCATTGTGTGATATATATCTGTAATGTAATCTGACAATAAAGTGGTGAAATTAGCATTTCAATCAGTTTTCTCTGATCATGACAGCAAAAAAAATTGCTAAATGATATCTCGACCACTTGATTGACAGATATATATTAGTACAAACATATTCTTGATTGGTTGACTGATATTTATCAACATTAATCAAGTGGTCAAGTTAGCAAATCAATCAGATTAATCTGTTTCCATGATATATAATAATGACATATAATAAATGATATTAACAATATTATGATTGTCATCAATCTTTCAATCATGCCAAGTTTCAACACTCAGTTCTTAATTTTTCATGATATTATTTAAAAAGTATTATTTAGTCAACAATTTTTTTTCTTTTGTTTATCAATCAACGGTTCAATCAAACTGTCAATCTGAAATCATCAAACTCTCAATCAGTACTTGGTCTAACAATTAATCCTACTCATCTGTTCTGCATCGCCAATCATTAACTAACCCAGCAATTCTTTGATAATTGTTATTAAATCATAAATCAATTTTTTATCAATCCGTCAATCAACTGCTCAATCGCGCAGTTCAATCTGTATATAGGCACAATTTACTAAACAATTTAAACAATCCTTCCATTGCCTCAACTCAATCACAACTTAAGTCTAACAATTGTTTGGTCTCTTCATCTAAACCACAATTGTGTATGTCGCTACTCAGTCTTAGAAGCAATTGCTCAATCAGTCGAAAGTAATTATCAATCAGTGCATTCCAAACCGATGTATCCGCTTAGTAGACAATCTGCTAGTCGGCCTAATAGCCAATTTTGCAGTCGGTTTCTCGTTCAATTGCTCAGTCAATTCGGCCAGCAGCTAGTCAGTCAGTCAGTCAGTCAGTCACTCACTCATTCGCCAAGTTGGTCATTCCCGCCAGCTGTCAGTGTTGACGTCAATCATTTTTTTTTGTGTGCGCTGCAACCAGTCAGAGCTGATTCCGTTTCCTGTCGCTGTCGCTGTTGCTGTCTCTGCATCGTTTTGGGTCTAGCAAAATTTATGCAACCACAACGAGGGTGTGCAATGTATGCACAACAACAACTGCAACAACAACAACTTGGCATTCCCTAGTTGAAGTTGTTGGTGGAGTTTTTGTGCGCTGCAACAGCCGCAATTTGTTGCAGGCAGCTTCTGCTGGTGTCTCTGCCTCAAAGGCAGCGGCATCTCAACTCTCTGCAGTTGAAACTTGCAACTGCACAAAACTGGAATTTTATGATGAGTGCATGAAATGTGCGACGCTCTTTCTCTGCTATTTTTTATGACTTGATTGCAAAGTACAAAGATAGCCCCCAAAAAGTATGCTATAAATTTTGCAAAACGAATTCTCATAGTTGCTTATGGATTTGACTGACTCAACTAACTATTCAATATTGGCAAAGGCTTTCACTATTTGCTCACTCACTCCTAAGTAAATAATGTTCAATATTTACAACTTTTGGCCATATGGCAGCCAAGGCAATGACAGCTTCATCAATTGAACTCCCCAACGACGATGTTGTTATGTCAGCCTATTTGAATATTCATATGTTCAGTTTACGATTGAAGGCTGACTGACTGACTGCCTGAGCAAGTGTATTTGTGCTGTCGGTGTGTCCGACAGTTGTTGTTGTTCTTTCTCATTTTTATGCTGCTTTGCTTACTTGGCAATCTCTCTTTTTTTTCGCTCGCTTACTTTGAAGTGGTTTCTGCGCTTTAGTTGCCTCTAATTGGCTGCGGCTGCTTTTTAATTTTTTCTCAGCTTTCCATTTTGTTTTTGTTTTGTTTTGTTTTGTGCGCTGTTTCCATTGTTTTTATATTCTTTTTCTTCGGTTGCAGCAGCAGCAAAAGCAGCTGCAGTTGCAGTTGTGGCTTTAACTTTAAACGAAAGCCACACAGATAAATTGCCCGAATGCCCAAACTGGTCAGGGTTATAATTACACTCCAAATGGCTTTTTCTCTCTCTCTCTCTCTCTCTTGCTATCACCCACTCTTTCGCTCTCTCGTTGTGTGGTTTCGCTGTGAATGCACTGCGTGAAACGTAATTACAAAAAATACTAATGGTAACCGAGTGGCAGTAACAGTCAGCACATCAAATATAAACATTGCGACAGTCGTAAAACAAGATACAACAACAACAACAACTGCGTTACGTATGAGTAAATGTGTGTATAGCTGTGGGTGTGAGGGGAAGTGTGTGTGTGTGTGACACACAACAGCATCAGCAACAGCAAAGCAACACCTTCAACATTGCAATGTGACAAACATTGCAGAAAATGACAAAACAAATTGTTGGTTTTTTTTTTTCTTTTTTGCTGTCGCTTTTCACTCTCGCATTGCAATTAAAATCAACAACTTTATATTTATGTATGTGCAGTCTGAATGTGTGTGTGTGTGTTGCTTGCATGCAAAGTAAACAATTATGTGGCAACTGTTTTGCTGCACTCGCAAGTCGCATCGCAAAAGACGAGACGAGACTCGCGCTTGTGACTTTTACTGTCCGCTTTCAGTTTGTTGCGCACGCTGCCTCAATTATTTAACAGGACATACATTTTTACCAGGTGCGTCACACCCACACACATACTTGAGTGTGTGTGTGTGTGTACAAACACGTACTGACATTAATGGACGCTGTAGCAATGTTGAAATGCCACAGGAAGTAACCGCAAAGCCAGCGACAGACTCGACAACTCAGCAACTGTTCTCCTCTCCCTCTCTCTTTCTCTGCTTGCTGACAAGCAACATAAGCACACACACACACATGCATGTCTCACATTCACCTAGTTACGCATATGTCCTGATGACATTAGTGCAGCATTGCAGACATTTCGACGAAGCAAAACGAAAAATTATAACTGGACCAAAAGGGGAGAAGTTGCTAGAGAAAGAAAAAGAGAGAGAGCAAGAAGGGTGGCTGTGAATACTTTTTTTTTGTGAGGGGGGCCAATTTTGGGCCAAAGGACATTCGAATGCGTTAACAGCAAGTCACATGTGTGCCACACACACACACACATAGATGTGTGTGTGTGCTTTGGAATTTTACGTTGATTACGAGCACTTTATGCTTCCGTGTTACGTGTGGGCGAATGTCCTAATATACGTATCCGCATCCGCATCTCTAGCTCTCTCTCTCTATATCCGTCTCTGTCTCTGTTGTGTGTGTGTGTGTATCTGTGTCTGTTTGCCATCAGCTGAACATGACAATGACAACTATGCGCTATCGTTCATTGTTGCAATTTTTACTTTATTATCAGTGTCTGTAATCGGCACAACAAGGACGACTCTTCAAGACTCGTCACACACTTCATTTTGTTAGATAACCCTAGAGTTCTTTCACTCCCACTTTCCCCACACTCTCTCTGTCTCTTTCTCTACTCTGTCTCTGTAACAAATTTGCTGTGATAAATGTTCGGTGCCTGAGAATGTGGGCGTGGCTCGTGGCTAATCCATTGCACTTGAAGATAATTTATTATTATTCACAGCTGAAAGCGTTATGATACGCCAACTGATATTAGTTATGGCCGTAACATGTGCTAAAAGCTCCTCTAGCTAATAACTCAAATTTACGGGCGCCAAAAGCTTCTCACACGTTTACAAATAACGAACCTGAGAGCTTTTCGTGTAAAATTACAACACAGGAATCGAGAGTGCGAAACTTGGCTAAATTTGCTTTCGAGGGAAAAGCTTGTGCTTGTTAACTTTTGTAAGCGAACCAAAAGCTTTGAGGACAAGTAAATGTTAACGGTAAATAGTTAACAGTAAGCGGATAAAAGATAGAACTGTTAAATGTTTGAATTATATTAATAAGAGTTAGATAGTAAAAGTAACTTATCAAGAAAAAAAAAAGAAGTTGAGAGTTAGAGAAATAGTTCTAATAATATTAATTTCATTAAAATTCTAAATGGTTTTTATTAAAATATCATTTTTGAGAAATGTAATTGTGAGTGACTTTTATCTATCACCATAATTTATAAGCTATGGGTAGGAAAGAATCGAAAATAATAAAATAAAGTATAGAGAAATAGGGAAAACAAGTTTTTAAACTATTATATTAGAAAATTGTAATTTACTCGTGACTTGGAATAAAAATAAAAAATAAAATAATACGAGAATTGGAAACATAGCTGTAATAATAATGGAATTTAAAATAATTATATAAATATTTTTTAAAGATTATTAGAAAAATAGAATTTTTGTAATTTGTGGAAATAGAAGTAAGTAGAAATTAATAAACTTTTAAAGAAATAAATAAAGTTCAATAAAGAAAAAGCAGAAACAGTAATATTGTCATCAAAACTGAGCTGAAGCTATAGCAGCAGAAATAGCAATGTTTGTATCAGGCTCAAGCTGAGTTTTAATCAGCTTCGCTTATAAATCATTTATTGCCAAAAGAATAAAAACAAACAGCTAGCAAATAACTTGTAATTACTTTTCTACATATTAAAGCAAAAAAGTCAACTTGACGTCGTTGACATTGAACACAACACAAAATTCGCAATCAAAGTATAGTAATTTTGTAATGCTGTAAATGTCTGCTAAAAGTATCCATTAGTTTGATTTAACAAGCTCAGCTTTAAATTGAGTGTAAAAACATTAAAAAAAAGACGAAAGACAAATTCAAAGAAATAAGCCGCTGGCAATGGCAAATAAAAAAGAAAAGCAAAATAAAACCCTCATTTGAGACAAGAAGTGGTCTATAACGAAACGTCAAAGGATTGTCCCGTTGGCCATCGCCATTGCCACTGGAAATTGATTAAAAAATAAAAAAAAAACGAAGTATCGCAGATGGCAGATAACCTAAATACACACAGCATGAGAATGAAAGAATCAACCAAATGTTGTTGATGTTGTTTTTTGGTGTGTGTGTGTGTGGCGCGTAATCCTCCGCGCCTCGATGCACAAAGGCTGCAAAGCAAAGCAGCAACAGCAAAGGCAGGAATTTCGCACTAAATAGCAAAGCGAATCGATTATCTAAGGGAATAGCCTGGAGAGTCCATCAAAGTTATACTCGAATTCAATGAATTTGGGTATTGGTCAGTTGGCTGTTTGTTTATCTAAGGGGGGTGTATAAAGTACACATGTATGTATAAGGAGTCGACTTCTTCTCCTGCTCCTGCTCCCTAGGGGTCCTTTGCTGCACTCAGTTGATGGGGATCCTTTTTTTTTTCTCAGTTCTTTTGGTTGACATCTTTTTAACATATTATGTTTCTTGCTTTACGCTTTCATTTTCCAGGGCACAACATGGCCTCAGCACAGATGCGACATTTCTATAACACACCAACAACAACAACAACAACAGAAACAAAAACAACAACAACAAACAAGTCTACTTCTATCACAACACGCCAACTCTTACAACAGCAGCAGCAGCAACTACAACAGCAACACACGGCCAACAACTGCAAACGGAAGCAATTTGAAAGTGAAACGTTTCTGTGCCACACAACAACAACAACAGCAACAAAAGCAACAGCAACAGGAGCAACTCAAAGTAAATTGGAAGCAACATGGCAGCCACTCACGCCAGCAACACTCGAACCAGCAACGACAGCAACTGCAGCAGCAGCATCAGCAGCAGCAACAACTGCAACAAGAGCAACAGCATCAGCATCAGATGATGCACAAGCGGCGAGTGGATGTGAAAAAGGTGCGTCAAATTGGTTATGGACAATACATGAGATTGCTGCCGGCAGCAACAGCAATAGCAGCAGCGCCAAAATGCTGCAACAGCAACAACAGCAGCAGCAGCAGCAGAACTGCATCAGCAATATCCTGTCGCAAGTTCACATGGTGCTAATTGCAATGACGACAGCGACGTTATTGGCACTTGCGTTGCGGGATGGCAACACATTGCTGTTGTTACTGTGGCTGCCACTGTTGCTCTTGGCCATGCTAAGCAAGTTGTCCACGACAGCAACAGCAACAGCAACAACAGAAGCGAGTGCACCACAACGACAGCAACTAGCAACTGTAAGCCAGCAATACAATCACGCTTATCTTCCAAAACCAAATATGGCCAAGGTCAGGACACTGCAACAGCAACAGCAACAACACGAACAACAACAACATCCACAACAACAACAGGAACAACAACAACAGGAACAACAACAACAAACAAACAACGAAAAATCTATAAACACTGCACAAACAATGTCGCTGCCACTGCCCTCGGCTCACGGACTGTCAAAATCTTTATGGATATGCAAAAATTTGCACGCACTGTATTTCCGCTTGTTATTGTCTTCAATCTGCTACCTTTGTTCTATGCAGGTAAGTGCCAGCAACAACTATACATACATATATACATAACATTTATCTACAGGCAACACACTAGATTAAGTCCGCAAGCATTTATTTTCTTCACTCCATCTGTATCTCACACTTTTGTCAAACATAAACACTTAATTTATCACTGGGCTAATTAAGGCCAAGTTGTGTTGACCACAGTGTGCAGTGTGCGCTTTGTATTTTTGCCAATTGTCCTTGGCATGGCAATCAAGTCAAGTGCTTGCAACTGTGAACTGAGTTTGTTGTTGCCGCTTGAGTAAATAATTTATTGTTGCCAATATTTAAATGTGTTAACAGTTGCCGCTTGAATAGACTGCTCTCGATTGATAAGATAAGTGTTGCATACTTTCTGGCTGCTGGACTAATACATAGCAATAGGCAATTGAATTAATGTGTAGCATACTTCTGGGCTGTTATTAATATAGTAAATGCGATTGCATTAATGTGAAGCATACTTTTAGGCTGCTACTTAAATAACCATTTCCGGCTATTTTTCCTTCGGTCTGATTGAAAAAATATGTTGCTAAAAAACTTTTAGCTTGAACAATACATATTTGTGCAACTGCTCATTATTTATATCGACATGGAAAAAGGCACAAAAATTTTAATGACTTACAAAACTGGACATTGCCCCAGGAAGCAGGAGTAGGAGCAGAGCAGCAATCCCTTGCGTCAACTTTTTAACATCATTTTTGTGCGTCTTGCTTTGCTGCTGCTGCTGTTGCTACTCATTTTTCAAAAACAAAAAACAGCAGAAACACAAAACACAGAAAACAGAAAAAAACAAAATTCAACATCATTAGAAAGTTTAGGTCAAATGTGGGCTTGTGGCCACACAGAGACAATAGGCCAAGACCTTTTCTGGTTGTTCTCGTTGCTCGTTGTTTTGTTCGTGCAGCGTCAAACTTATTAATTAAATTTCGAACATAATTATTCAAGACAATTTCCATTTTTTTTTCTGTTGTGTGCACAGAAAGCAGCTGCTTAAGCAATTTTAAATTACGATCGTTGCCTGACTCCAATCAGCAACTTCATCGTTTTTATATTTTTTTTCTTTTGTGGGGTGCGCGTGTGTGCTTAATGTATCAAAAGCAGTGGCAAACAAAAGATGCCAGGTTCAAAAGGGAAACGAAATCAATGACAATTCGTTAAATGTCCCTCATTATTATCGTTAGCCATATCGGAGCAGCGATTAAAGTAAATTCAGTTCAACCTCGCCTCTTACTCTCTCTCTCTTCTTTGAGGCTGAACTTTCTTATCAGTTGAGACAACAGCTACAACAACTGATGCTGCCTGCTGTCGCCGCTACAATTTGCTGCTGCTGTTGCTGTTGCTGCTCTCTGAAAGCTCACGCCTGCGCAATGCCGGAATTGGCCAAAAGTCTTATCACACGAAGCGTTTATCAGTTGGCCATTGAAATTGTTTGCTGGGTTGTCATTGTTGTCATTGTTTGCCGCTAAAATTGCTGACTGTCTATTGAACAGCGTTTATCGTGGATATCCTAATGGCATTTAACTAAAATGAATGTTAAAGTCAACCTTGTGTTTGATGTGCCAAATGAATATTAAAGCCCAACAATCCCTTGTGCATGCTTCTTAATGATTCTCAAAGCAGTGCTCAGCGCTCAGAGTGAGTGTTAGATGAGTGCCAGCTGCCACCTGGTGGCGCCTCAAGTGGCAACTTGACGAACGATTAAGGCAGCAATGCCATAATGAAAATTGTGGAAGAAGCAGGCGATGAGGGTTCAGAAGTGTGCGATTCATTGAGCTGAAGCTGCTGCAATTGAAATGAAATCGCAGAATAAACAACTTATGAGCAAGTCGCTAAGAGAAGCTCAACACTGAATCTAAGTCGAAGACGAAAAGCGAAAGCTAAACAGCTGCTGTGGCATGAGTCCCCAAAGCGACGATGACGATGACGACGTCGACGATGAGCAACAAAACAAGAAAAAAAAAACATAGAAAAAGAAATAAAAGAATCATAAATTCAATTTGATTTAAGATTTATTGAATGTGAGTAGCGTCCAAGTCCGAGTCCGAGTCCAAGTCAAGGAACAGTCACCGTTACTGCGAAAGCTTTCGCAGTCCTTGTCACACACACACAGAAACAGACTCACACATAGACTCTCTCTCTCTGTGTTGAGTGTTGTTCTCTCTCTCTTTGCCTTTAAATGCTGGCTACGAGACACGAATCAGCTCAGTCGATGACAGTCGGCCAAGCACGCCAGTCGCTTCAGCCAGCCAAGCCAAAAAGCCAAGCCAAACGCTTCAGCGCTTCACATAGTCGCATCGCATCGCATCGCAGCATCCGCAAAATACAGCAATAATTACAGTTTTAACGTGTCGTGTGACAAGCTTTAGCAGCAGCTTAAACGTTACTTTTAACAATCGAAGATTGGCAATTCAAGATTTCTTTAAAGTCTCGTGTCGCGCTTTTGCCATAATTAACTTGACGCGTTTTTTAAACCCGCCACTCGCGTGTTCTTCGACAAGGATCAACGTAAATATATAAATCAAACAAAAAAAAAAATGTAAATAAAACTTCTTTCAATCTTTACATTGCATTTGGTCTGTGCACATTTGAGACTCGGGGAAAACGAATACTACTTTGATAATCTTGAGCTTAGACAAAGCAAAGGTTCCATTGTGTGTTGCAGCAGTTTTATTCACTTTTTGTGTGTGCAGTGATGAATACACACACACAGATTGCATTCGACTCGAGGCGATTCACAACTAATCCCCAGCACAATTGATGGACAGAATTGTAGTAGCAATAATATATGTGAAGTGTACTCTCTCTGTCTCCCATTCTCTCTGTAATATTATTACGTCCAAATAAGTCGCCACAGTTACCAGTTAGCAGTTGTCTTCGTATTGTTGCCACTCACAATGGCTGAAGCAGACATGCGAAAGGAATTCTCAGGATACAGACAATGGAAGTACTTAGGATAGCGAGATTGCGATTCTCAGATTGAGGTTGAGAAGGCAAAAACTGGCTTAATGCAAAAATTGCTGGCTCGAGTCCCGACAGAACAGAACAGGACACGACACGACACCCATCCAATTAGACTTGTTGCCTGATGCTGACAGCGTTGTAGTTGTAGTTGTAGTTGGACAACGCACACTTTGATAACGGTTGCCATTCGTTCAATCATCGCATCGGTCAAACAAACAACTTATCGAGCTGGCTTAGCACTCCTCTACCACTTCCTCCCTCTCCCCTTGGATATTGTCGCATTTTAACGATAGTTATTTGTGGGGTCGTCGAGACATTGACTTACGACGTTCGTGTTCTGCATTCGCATTCGCAGTCATTCATTCATTTTTTCGTGTCGTGTCGAGGCTTTGAAACAATTTGGCAATCGTTGCAAGATTGAAACGTGCCAACTGTGCAAATAGTCAATCAATAGGCAATCGTCTTCTTTTCCCTCCAGGTGATAAGCAAACACTAGCTGCCAGTGATAACCACAATCCTTTTTTTTCTGCCTTAAGAGCTTCCACCTGTTCGCTTGCTCTTTTTGCGTGTTTCGTCTTCCGTCTTCGGTTCCTGCAGCTAATGAAGAGATAAAAGTTGCTACGTGTGGCAAATGTTAAAAGCGAACGAAACGTAAAGAAAAAAAGGTTGAGTTACGACTATAAAGCAGAAGGAGGATTTTTAACGTTTAGCGCATAAATTATTTATTCATTTGCTGTCGCTGTATTTTGGGTTTTCTCTTGTGGCGCAACATTAAAATTTCTATTGGCCTTCTTGTGTTTTTATTTATTTTTTTTTTGCGTTTACTGTGTGTGTGGGAGCCGTTGAATCTAATCCCAAACTACGAACGGTTGACGAACTAAGTATTTCATAATGAGCTGCTCTGCTGCACTTGCTCAACTTTTATACGAACTCATGAAAATTCCACTGCCACGCCCCCAAACCCAAACTGCATACTTAACAACCGACAGCCACTTTTGCTCATATGCCCCCCAGTTTTCAGTAACTTTTTTTTTTTTGCCGCATGAAATGCAAAGAAAAATGCTAAGCGGCTGCCAGTTGAAGGGAGTCGAAAGTGAAGGCTAGCCAGAGGGTGAGAGGGGAAAGGGGCAGGGGAGCTGTGGATATGGCAAGTTTCCGTTTTGTTTTTTGATTATTTCCGGGGTGCTGCGCTTTTTCATTTCTATTTGCCGGTAAAAAAAAAGAGCAGAGCAGAGCGGGGCGCAAAAAAAATTATTATAATTTTGCCCATTGGCATTGGTCGCACGTTGCGTATGCGTAACTTTTGAAGCCAAAACTCGAAATTAATTAGCGCCTCATGCACATGAGTGAATCCGTTGTTGTTGTTGTTTTCTTGTTGTTGTTGTAGGCTTTACTCGGTTCTAATTATTTATTTTTAGTTTTATGTGTGTGTTGTACTTTCTGGGCAGCTGCAACAAAATCTTGCTGCTGCTGCCGTTGTCATGTGATATGAGAAATATATAGAAAAATATTGCAACTTTTATTTATGTATGTGGCAAGCTGGATGCTTCGCCTGACAAGCGCAAACTTTTCTGTAGCCAAACAACTTCAGCACAACGGACCCAGCTTGGCAGTTGTCTAACAGAGGCGTGGCAACTGGGCGCACTTTATATTATATTTGGTTTGTCAACGCCAAGAGCTAATGAGTTTGCTGATTAAAGCGTAATAAGCTGTAGCCTGAAAAACCTGTCTCGCCTTTTGATGTAGCCTCTCTCTCTCTCTCTTTGCCTGCTAAAAAGGATGCTGGCTAAGCCTCTTAATTGGAGTCCTGGCACTTTATTAACTCTAAGAAGCTTCAAATTGCTACGTAATTGAAAACTGATTAGACTGCCAGTGCCATTGCCAGTGCCAGTGGCAAGTGTTAAGTATACGCCCGGTGTAACGCACTCAAAAACTCACTGGACAATAAAGTGATTACACTTTATTATTTCATCAACAAAAAAAAGTTACTTCAGACAATTCTTTTAAGTAATAACGTGAAGTTAATTACATTTTGTGTCAATGTAAAATGACATTATTTGAAGACGAACAGAACTGCTTTCATATTTATAACTTGACGTGAAAGTGGCAGGTTCTGGTCTATTATTCAGACAATCTAATCAATTAGCTTTCGAGTTGTACAAAGTCATTTTCACTTAACTGCCGACGGTCAATCAATCTCAGTTGCTTCAATGGCCAAAACTTGACAGCATTACAGAGCGAAAACTTGTCCAAGAGTGTACACACACACACAAAAACTTTTCTTTGTTTGCATTATGAATTTATGGCTATCTATAGATACTAACTCTATATATATAGCCAAAGCTCTCTCAATGAGCACAAAGCTAGATAAGCAACACACACACACCAAAAAAAAAGTAGAAGATACTGTGATAATAAAGCACAAACTATGCCGATTTCAATAAAACTCGTTAATGTGCGGTTCGAGCCAATAATAAAAAGGCAAAGTTTCAGCCACATTAAATATTAATGGTACGCAATTATCGCTGGATGAGCTGATAATCGAGTGGATGAGCCTCGAATATATATTGAGAATACAATCAAATTATGTGCATATATCATACAACGAAAAAGCTGCAAGCTGCTTTAATTCAGCTTACAGGTTGTGGTAAATTCAAATGAAATGCTGTCCCTAATTCCAAGAAATAAGCATGCTTCAGTTGAGTGTGCTTAACGCACCAA
The DNA here is from genome assembly GCA_035046325.1 of Drosophila niveifrons. Taxonomy (NCBI): domain Eukaryota; kingdom Metazoa; phylum Arthropoda; class Insecta; order Diptera; family Drosophilidae; genus Drosophila; species Drosophila niveifrons. The sequence goes on along the minus strand of JAWNOC010000046.1, from coordinate 7,672,935 downwards.
ATGCTGTCCTTTAAATGCTTCAATTTGTCCATAAATCAAGTACATAATGATGCCACAAGTTAAGCTGCCAATTAACAGCAGTTGAAGTAATTGCTCTGGAAACATATATATTTTTTTTTGCATATATTCATTTTGATTGATCAGAGTCAATTGCTTCAATTTTTAATGAGCCGCAAATGTAATTTGAATTCGAACTTATTGCTCATTTGAATTTCAATATTTTTTGTGCAAATTTCATTTGTAGCATGCATAAATAAAAGATGCGAATTGAGGTAGTATTTTATTTGCTTTGCATAACCAGATGCTGGGACAATCGTATGGCTAAAAGTGAGAGGCATTCGAGTCGAGTTATTATGCGAACATAAATGGCAATGTGATTTAGTCAAGAATTTCATCAATCTTCTTCGCATTCGCTGTGGGGTCGCACAGACACAAAGCGACCTGCAAGCGCAGGACTTGTCGTCCTTTTGACTGTCGTCGCCCTGCCATATTACGATATACTTTTGTGGCATATACAGTATAAAGTATATATAAAGAAAGAATGAAGGAAAAAAAATGTATGCCTTTGTGTCGCATTTGCGTAATCTTTAAAGCGTTCGCATAAAGCGAAAGTGAAAGCGAGGCATGCAACAGGAGAGACGTGGCAGCAGTAGCAGCAGCAGCAGCGGACAAGACAATACCGTATGAAGGGCAAGCGTTTGCCACTGAGTCGAGGTTAAGTTACTCACACAGACAGCAGCAGCGGTAGCAATGGGGCATATAAATCTTTCTTCGTGTGCAACAAAGAGCGGCAGACGTCTTGTCTAAAAAGGCGCAAAGACAAAAGATCTACAGAAATCAAGTTTAAGTGTAGTCACTGGCGGAAACATTACGCACACATGCACAGAGAAAGAAAGAGAGAGAAAGAGAGAGAGAGAGAGAGAGACGAACTCACCTGGTTGCCATGTGCTTACAAAAAATCAGAAAAATGTTTTGCTGGCAGTTGCCGAGTGCGGACTAAACAAGTGCAATTATTTTAATGCACTTTTGACTTTTGACATTGCAAAGACAGCTGCTGCTGCAGCGCAATCTTAAAGCACTTTTGAAGCATTTATGCTTGGCATTGTTTTTTGTCTACACACACACACACACACACACAGTGTTAAGCCGAGCCGCTGGCAACACTTGGAGCCAGAATCAAGGTCAACGCTGCTAGTCAAGCAGTTGAACTTGGGGTCCTTTTTAAACGCGTCACATCCTGTTTCCAGTTTCTATAATTTGGATGGCAGCGCACTTTAAACGGGGCATAACGTAAATTGAATTCATAAAAAGCGAAACATTTCGCTGCGTTTTTTTTGTTTTTTTTTTTTTTTTTGGCAACGTCACGCACAGTCGATGATGTCGATGTCTAAGCATTTTCGTACCAGTTTCAGCTCCATTTGGCGGCATCATGTTCGCTATATGTGTGCTATGTGAATGTACATTCAGTCAGCATAAACAAATTTTTTGTGCAAATGTGCGCATAAAACTTACGAAATTGCAAATTGTATTTTATTTCACACAGAATGCGGGAGGCATTCCTTATGCTTATTTTTGGGGGAGTCCCCGAGTGGGTGACAGCCTGTTGTCTTCCCTTGTTGTGGCTCGTTGCCTTCACAGCCAGCTGTTGTTCTTGTTGTCGATTGTCGGTTGTCGCTTGTGGGTTGCGCTAATTTAATTAAGAGCCATAGACAAACCGACAGGCGATATGTGTCATTGAAATATGTGTGTTTGCTGTGTGTGTCTAAGGTCTTTGAAGTGTCTTACAACATGTGGCGAATGCCACAATAAGAAAAGCATAAAGACTTTTCAAGCTTATTATTGTTTTGCCATCACACACACACACACACACACACAATGCATATGCCATAAACATGCGCATCTCAATAGTCTGAGGGCATACGTTACGTATACGCAGCACAGATTCCACGTGTAAGCTAAAAATAAGTCAGATAAATGAAACTTATTACCAACATCGATCGCTCTTTGATCATAAACTTTATGACAAGCGCTTTAATAATGCTGTTGTTGAATTTTAACTTGCGGCCAGACACAACCGCATAAATTATGTACTTGCTACATTTATCAGAGCGGCCAAACAAGGGCCATTTAGCTGGGCGTGTGAGGGAATTGTGTGCCCCGCCATTTCATTAATATTAATTGACCAATTCAAAGGGACAGCCAAACAAAAAAAAAAAAAGGGACACGGAAGCAGCAAAATACACAAAAATACAAAAGCCGACAAGTTCAAACTATGCTCAGGTTTATTTATAACATTTCACACAAATTACGCACAAAAAAGAGGCGAAAAAGAACGAAGCGTTGCCAAACACAAGCACATAAATAACGAGAGGCATTAAAGCGACGTCAAGCCCCAAATAAAATGAAATAAAATAACGCCGAAATATGTAAAATAGCCGACGAGCCTGTTTCAGGCCTGTCTGGAAATGATGAGTCAAATCCCTAATTAATCGCCCCCAAAGCATTCAACTGCGACCCAGTCTTTAATTCACTCTCTCTATAAATAGACAACTGATAGTTCTTCAGAAACTAGCGAAGACCCTTTTGCTAAATGGCGCATGAAAAGAAAATTCAAATGCTAAGCGCCGCTTTTGAAATGTCTTTGGCAGGCGAAAAGGTTTTCACCCCCTCACTCCGCTGATCTGTTCGTCTGTCGATTCAATTGAAAATTTTTACTTCTCTCGTTTTGTTGTTTTTTTTTTCGTGTATTTGCTGGCAGCAGCTGGGACCACGCTGGGTATGAGCAATATTAGTTTTTATGTTCAATTCCGCTCACCTTCCATTTGACAGAAGTGTGCGGAAAAACTTATCAAAAGTGTTTTACTTTTTTTTCGTCGACGTTTTTGTGTAGCTTTGTTGTTATTGAATTTTTGTGTTGCTTGTTTCTTATTTGCCGTGTTACCTTTGGCCCATTGACAAAATGTCAGCACAGTTTTTATTTGTGCAATACATTTTATAAATTTATATGCGAAGTACATTTGGAATTCTATGATGGGGTATAGTAGTTTTAACTGAAGTTTGGCGTTTTCAATTGTTTTATTTTGCAATTTAAGTATGAAATAGAGATAGATTTAAAATAGATGGCATATTACGTATACGACAGGTATAACAACGCATTTTGTGTAGAAGTTTTAAGTAAACTTTTGCATTTTCAATTGCTTTATTTAGTAAGTTAATAAAGAACTAGTAAGAGCTATAGAAGTAGCTGGCATACATAGCATATTAATCATACGCCAGGTATAACAAACTCATAATCGTTCAGCGCAATGTTTGTTCTTTTGAAGCTTGTTGCTTTTTACCATTTTTTTTTTTGTTTTTTTGTTATCGCTGCTGTCAAGTTTTGTTTTAGCGGTAATTGAATTTTCCTGCCACATGTGCGCGGATATGAAGCGAATGTGGCATTTAGGTCAATTATTGCAGAGGCTGTCCATTACTGTTGACTCAGGCGTCGATTAGACAGGATAATGAACACACTGCAGCACATTGCATTCTGTGCTGTGCTGTTCTCTTCTGTTCTGTTGTTGCACAGAGAGTACAACATTAATCATCTGACAGAGACACACACACACACACACACACACACACTAATAGCCGCGTCGGGTCAGGCGGGAGTTCTCACTATTATTGGTCGTGATTTTTGGTAAATTTCCACTTGTGCGCCTCTTGATGAAGTGCCACGTTGACACCCCACATACACACACACCAAGAGATTGTGCAATTTGTTACTGCACAATGCGGACGCCGACGTGTGACAAGTTTTGGGCTGTCCACAAGCTGTCAGCCAGTGACTAGTGAAAGGGTTTGGGTTGAAGCAAAGCTGTGAACTGTGAAAGGGCAATCGAAACCGGATGCCAACGCAATGGGGAAGGGGCAACATTTTACGCACAGCCGAGCGACTGATAGGCAGTTCTCGGAATTTATGACTGGTAATTTGTTTTGGGGTCCGCAGCCCGCAGCAGCAAAAAAGAATGGGGGTCGGCTTTCAGTTATGACAACTGATTGAGGGCCACATTTTTGGGGTGCTGCCTCAACGCTCAACTTAATCCCCATAGATGATCTCAAATGTGCACAGACAACAACAAAAAGGCAATATAGTGTGAGTCAAAATGAAAAGGAAAATATGCAAATATATATATTTGTATCCCACACAGCTTATTAACAACAACAACTAGTCGTTGATCACAGCGAACTCAAGGATGAGTAACAGCGCAATGGTGGCCGTGGCCATTTGCTGCATCTTGGTGCTGCTGGCGGTGTTCATAGTGATCATCATAGTGGTTGGCCAGCAGTTTGAGGAGCCCAAATGAGATATGCTCCAGCTGGGACCTGGCAACTTCCCAGATGGATAACAGAGGCCCCCCAACTGTTAGTTACGGGCAGATCGCATTGCCACACCAGCAACAACACACAACAGTAACACAACAACTAAACACATCAAATGAAACCTTATAATCCACTGCAATCCAACACGAGACGAGCGAATGAAGAAGATCAACAGAGAGAGAGAGAAGCGATATCAAGCGAAAAAGAGAGAGCAAGCATCCCATCGTCAGTACCCATTGGCTGTGATGTGAAATTATTAGCATAACAAAAAAAAAAATATAACTTATAATTAAATAAATGGAAATTTGGATCATTCCTCATATGCCGCAAAACATCTCAAAAAACGTAGTAAAACCCTTTACAAGAATATATGTGTGTTAATATTACAAGAAAATATATATAGAACACAGAAAAGTGTGTGTATATATGCTAACATAATAGGTACATATGTATATATGTGTGTATTCTAATGTGTGTGTAACCCAACCGTCGTAACGTCGCGTTTTTATACAAGTGTTGTTAGTACATTTTTATTGATGTTTTATTGATGTTGCAAAGAAAAACAAAACAGAAAAAAAACAAATAATGAAACTTATACACACACGCAGCCATATGCATTAACTGTATAGCTAAGCCAAGAAATTAATTAACCATAACTTTAATGTTAATGTTCATGATAATGTTAATGTCTTGAATTGACAAGAAACTAAGCCAAAAACAGTCCAAAGGAGAAGACACAGCACGAGACGAAGAAGGAAGGAATATGGAAGGACAATAGCAAAGAGAGCTCAACAACAAAAAAAAATGTAGTTAAACTTATGCACTTGTTAGCGGGACAAGTCGAGGCAATAGTTGTAGCAACAAACAAAAATGATATGCATTTTATATATCAACAAAAAACATAAATAATTTTTTGAATAAGTTTTATGTGTGTGTGGTGCGTGTAAACAATTGAAATACATATTGTTATGGTTACCTGTACGTAATTAGTTAACTACCAACTACAACTACTACTATTCAATGTATACCAACAATAAAAATGACCGTTCTCTTCTTAGTCCACAAATTAAATGTCTATAATCGAATTATGCAAAACGTGGCGCGGCGCTATAAACTAACAATATAATTATACATTATTGAAACAAATAAATGCATTAATTATTCAATCGAAATACTCTCTCGTATTGTATCGAAATCGACAACTTTCTAAGGTAAGCGCACAGCAGCTGAACATTGACTATTTTAAATGTAGATTCATTTACCACTAAGTGAATAAACGTCATCATCAACCGCATGAACAGACCACAAATGATTGCCATTTTGTGGTGCGATTGCAATTTGTTTCGATGCGACAAGTTGCCAACAACTTTGCACAACAAAAGCGTGCCAAACCAAAATCAAATTCAATTTCCATTCTCAAGTAGCTTTTGCTTTACTCGAGGGAGTTTTTCTTTCTTTCGCACTGCGTTGCAAAGCGCAACTCAACCTGAGCATCTTCGACTGTTGCAGCATGTTGCAAGCAAATATGCAAACGCAGAGCTCAACAAATTCTTTCGCTCTCGTTTCAGGTTTAGACTATAAATTCTCAACAACATAAAAATCTGTAGCAACGAGCAACAAGAGCAGCGGGAGGTGTTGGGCAATAAAGTTTTATTAGTTCAGGTCCTGTCAATGATTCTTTCTCTCTCTCTCTCTCTCTCTCCTCTCGGAGTCAAGAAGACAGCCAGCGAGTTGATTAAAATGCCAACATGGAAACGTTGCCAGCTGCCAGCTTGTGGTGTGGCATTAAAGTGCAGCTGGCCTGTGGGGATAAGGCAGCAAATGTGTTCGACACCAGCCTGGAAATAGCCAGCCTAAACAACAGCACATTTGTTAGCCATGTTTGGCTTTTGGCCTTGTCACTGGCTTACACAGACATTGCCTATCAGACCCAAAAAAATGGGAGAGAAGAAAGCCATTTATTAAAGAAATACACTGGCCTGTAAATTAGTTTGCAAATTAAAATATATAAAAAAGGAAAGATGTAAAGAAAGCCATTCATTAAAGATATACAGTAGACTGCAACGCTTTAAAGAAAGAAGAGAGGCATTTGATAAAAAAATAAACGAGTTTACTAAGTTGCAAATTAAAATATAAAACAAGTAAGAAAACAATTGTCAACTGTGAGATATCCATTTTAAATAGGAGCTCAACATCTCGGTATTATTTTTAAAATATACCAAATTAATACACGCAAATATACTAAAATATACCGAAAGTTGCATTTGGTACATTTATATGATACATTCAAAAATATATTAAATATTCCAGAGCTGATCTACAAATTAGTTTTGCAAATTAATATATTAAAAAAGAAAGGAAAAGAAATACTCAATTCTTCAAATTAGTTTGCAAATTTCAATATAAATTAAAAAATTATTTAAATTTCACATTTAAATTTCTGTTTGTCTTAAATTCCATGCAGTTATTCATCTTTCGCCAAATATGGTGACATGAAATGAAAATTTTCCACTTGAATAAACAATAGCAAAGAAACTGCCGTGAAATCGTGAATTTAAGAACTTTTGCGCCAGCCTGAAAAACGATTTGATTTGTGTTTGTGTCATGTTGTCCCGCGTCTTCTGCTCTCTGGAACTCAGAGAGAGAAAGAGAGGGAGAGAAAGAGAGAGGGAGAGAGAGAGATGAGCGAAGGGAATTGGTTGGAAGAGACTTGGGTTGACCTGTTTGTGTCCGTTATGCAAGTATTTCCGACTGAGAGCGTCAAGTAATCATAAAGTGATGGAAATTCAATTTACACAATATTAAATATGGCAAGTGGGCAGAGGTGACAGAGGGGAGGAAGAGTAGGAAATTTAGGTGGAAGAAAACTCATAACAAACACACGGGGAAAACGGAGTGGAAGCTGCTTTGGCGTTGAGGCGGCAATTTGGCACTTTTTGTGTGACTTTCTGTGGAGGTGTGTGTGCGAGTGTGGTGTGAGTGTGGTTTATTATTATGCAGATTAGGGCAAGTCGTTGGATCCACCTTTACCTTTAACTTGCACATAAAAATCCACAAGCACACACACACACAAACAAGTTTTAGCTTTGAGGTGCCCCCATAAGTATGCTAACATGTGAGCATATATGTAAATTGCGTTTCATTTTGAGTTTTTCAGTCAGTAGTCAGCTACCTTTTCAAGTGCTATAGTTTGTGTGTGTGTGTGTGTTTGCTAACCACACTCACACACACATGCTTAGCTGTATTTATGGACAGTCGATGCGATTCGACCTCACGCCAAATGTCACGTTTTATGACTGCGACCGTTTGCATATCAACAATTTGTGCTGTTTGCTCTTAACACACTCGGCAAATGCTCAATAACCATGTTCCGTCTTTAGTGTTGGCATTATGCAAATGTAGCGCATTTTCAATTTTCAATTTGTGTGACGTGGCAACAAAAATCATATTACAAATCTGTCGGCAATTAGCCAAAACAGCGAGACAGTCGCTAAACTAAACACAGTTTTTGCTCTCGCGCTGTCAATTCGGCCAAAAAGCAATTAACTAAAGGAAATTGCGCAATTAGAAGGCTGCAAATCGAAAACAAAAACAGTCAGATAGAGAGCGACAACGAAGGGAATGATTCAAGAGTCAGTAACAAGTGAACGCTTTAGTTACTTTTTTTTCAACAAAGTAAATTTCAGCTCGACATTTATGCACAATTTGCGCCTCATTTGCATTTGCATTTGCGATAGTGTCTAAAATTTTGCAGTCAGCGATGCGTAAACTGCAGATAGAAAAATGTCCAAGAAATGCTTTTTGCCAATTTCGCGCTTATCAAATGGCAATTTTTTTAGTTGTCGCTTGTCTAATCGACTGAAATTTAATGCACTTTTATCGAAAATATGAAATGTGACGCAAACTCAAATAACTGAAAAAACATTGCACACACATAAAAATGCCGCCGGACATTAAGGCGAGAGTTTACTGTGTGTGTGTGTGTGAGTGTTGTGCGACCTCTTAAAATGCCGCTGAGTCAACTGTCAATTAATCAATTCGCTGGCTGCTGGTTGCTGCTGTTGCTGTTTTGCCAAATGTTGTTGCTGCTGCTGCTGCCTAGGCCATCAATTTAATGTGCGAACGTTACAGCAACAGCAATGGGAGGGGGTGAAAAAGAGAAGCCTCGGGGCAACCCAAAAGGGAGCGGAGGATGAGCTGTGTAACCTGAAGCAACCGAGAGCTTTGGGGCTGCTGTAACAAATGGTTGGGCTTTTAAAACTGAAACTGCGTTATGCCGCGAAAATAATACACAGATTTGTGGCACACAAGCAAACAAATAAATAAAGCACACCCACCCACACACACACATACACATCGCCGACACATATTTCATTTTTGGCATTTTGTTGTCTGTTGCCTATTTTTCGAGGTGCGTTGTGCATTTTAATGGCAGCACGATTTTATTGGCATTTATTGAGCATAAGTGCCTGGCAATTCATGTTAGCAGCTGCTGCTGCTGCTGCGTGCTCTTCATTATGAAAGGACAATTTTAAATCTTTTGAGATGGCATTTTAATAAGACCGACCCATCCCCCTAGATAAGCCACTGCTTTTATTTCTGTTCTGTTCTGTTCCTGATGTCACTAGTCAGCGGAGAGTGTGTGTTGAAATAAAGATTTATAAACCCCTCAGCGTTGTTTTTTCGGCACTGCCTTGTGAGTTGTGGCTTTGCTGTGTGTGGGTTCAGCAAACCCATAAATCTTCAGCAGAATCTTGTTTAGTTTATTGAATTATCAAAGGAGGCGTACAGGAATGTGTTTTTGTGTGTTTGTGTTTGCCACCGCGCGACATTGTCTGGCATATAAAACTAAAAGAAATATCCAAACACGTGCGCCAGCACTTATGTAAATAGGTTCTTCCACACCCCCCTTGATGAGTCAGGAGGGAAGGCACGCCTTTATTTATAGTTTTATTTGTCTAACGAATTCACATGGCTGTGTTGTGTTATCTACATCTCGCGCATTTGCCTCAGCTCAAAAACTACACCTACCCAAAGACGTGACTCTGACTCTGATTGGCGACAGTCAGAGTTGGAGTTGGAGTTGAGGAGTCTAAGGAGATTGAGGCAGCAGTTTCCAAGGCACTTTCACTTAATTTTCATGACTCATTTGAATACATTTCTTTGTGTTTGGCTTCGCATGCCTAAAATTCATTCGAAATTCGCTTTCGCTTTCAATTTAAATTAAATATTATGCTAATATGTATGCACAATCAACGAGAGCAAAGCCACAACAATTTCTTCCAAATTCTTTTCACTCGAAAAGTGAATTTGCGGCCTGAGAACTCAAACTTGAGCATAGAAGACAAACAAAATAATATGCCGTCAATCTGCTGCACAGGTTGACAATACAAACAAAAGACGAATGGCAAGAAGCCAATGGAATATTTATTTTATATTATTTTGTACCACAAAACAAACATGAAACTATTTGTGGGAATTTCTCTGATTTATTTAAAGCTGCAAAACTGAGTCTTCTTTTTACTATTCTCATAAATAAATGCGATCATGTTTAGTTAAAGGCAAATAATAGCAATCTTAGCATTTAAATTAAGCTATAAAAAGCACGCTTCAGTTTTCTTCTATCTCTCTGACTTCTTCGGATACGTATACACAATGCATTACGTATACGTCAAGTAATAACTTATGCTGCTCCAAACACGTTTTCATACATTTTTAATCTACTAAAGTGCGTTTACAGCGATATTCATTGAATAATTAAATCATTTCGAGTAGCTGTCTGCTGCATCAACTATTCAACTTCAACAGAGCCAATCTAATCTCTGACTTATTGATTGCATAATATTTTGTGCAGTTCTCGCCACCGTAATAAATGAAAACTTTAAGCTTTCACGCCTCGCAATAAAAGGGCGCAAGGCGAAGCAATTTCAATGTCTAAAATCTTAACATTGACACGCTGGCTGCTGCTGCTGCTGCTGCTTTGGCTTGGTTGGCTGTCAGCTGCAATTGACTGCAGCGACAACAGGCCCAAGATGCCATAGAAAAAGGCCACTAGATCAGGGTTAGAAGCCGTGGCAGGCGGCGTTGCTGGGTTGGCCACTTGAGCAAACACCCACAAAATGCTTGGAGAAAGAGAAACGCTCGCTATGTGCACTTGGCATCAATCAATAATTGCCCATTGAGTGCAGCAGCTGGAAGAGCAGTCGCTGCTCTAACTGCAGCTAAGCCATGATTGATTAGCAGCATGCAACATGAGGTGCTTCAGCACACACGAAGGCGCACACAGCCAGAATGCATAATGGCGCCTATTGAGTTGCTGTCGCTGCTCTGACTGTGGCTGTGGCTGCTGTTGTTGTTGTTGTCGTTGATGCTGTTGTTATTATTGCAGTTGTTGTCTGTGTTGTATTCTTTTTGATGTCAGGGCCACAGGGGCCCAAGACGCTCAAGCTTCAGAGTCCTTTGTTCACGCTGCCGACAATGATGTATGCCTGTTGTATGTGTGTGTTGCAAGTGTGTCTGCATTTAATTACACTCACATAATATATCTTTGAAATCGCTCTTCAGTGCTCTCAATCGTTGTTGTCTTTGCGGTCTGCCCTTAACAAACGTTGGCAACAGCAGCAGCAGCAGCATCTACAGCATCATCAACATCAACAGTTTCATCTCCGCCTGTATGCGAAACATTTAATTAACAATCTGCATATATATTTGCTCTCTCGTTGCAGGTACGTTCCAACAAGCCAGCCAAAAGCGTAAGTAACTTTTCAAACGAATTCGCAAACGAATCGCTTTTACTACTTTTATTATTATTATTATTGCCCACTTATCGATCAAGTTTGCCTTGAATGCGCTCAAAAGTTGCATGGCAGCTTTCAAGTGCGCCTCAATAGTCTCTTTTGCTACAACTTATTTTAGAAATCGAGATATGAAATTCGACAAATTCTGACGCAAAGTAGATGCATAAATATGCACAGCCAGCTAAAATAAAATCAAATTCAAATTCAAATTTTCTGACCCTACAGAAAGTTATTTGAGTGGCGTCGAGATACAATTAAATACACAAGAAAAAAGAAAACGAAAAACCGAAATCAGAATCAAAATCAAAATGAAAATGTAAATGGAAATACCTTTTGCGCAAGTCACTCGAGCGATGACTGGTCAAAGTTTGCGCCTTCTGTTTTGGCATACGCCTTCCTTCGTTTCTCTCCTTCTGCCCCCTTTTAGGTTGCCTGTCGAATGTCGACAGGTCTTAAAGACCGTCGAAGCGTTAGTTGGCACTGCGTGAGTGGAAAGTTAATTAGCATGTCAGTGGCTTAAGTCGCATTAAAGCACACCGAGCAGCACAGCAATGATTTGTGCTGTGTAAACGTTACGTATGCGTAATATTGACATGCTGCCGATATTGAATATTTATAATCATCCATTACGTATACGTATTATATATTGGTCTACTTATCCTAATGCAAATCCAGCAGCTGCAGCATCGTTCGGCTAATTGCAATTAGCAACCTAAGTGCCAATTAATAGCGGGGCACTTGAATGTAATTATCTAACTAATTGGCAATAAATCAAACTCAATCTACCTGCTCAACTACTACGAGTACAACCAAAATATGCACTTAAAGTCTGCAATATAATATGCATAATTATGCCCAGCCCTCGAGATAAAGATAACTAAGTGAGTGACGACAACAACAACAACAAGAAAAGAGAGAGATTTACTCAGGAGGTAGCTATAGCAACCAGATTGTGTGTTAGCCTCAGCCAAGGCCGCGGCCGAGGCTTAGCTTCGTCTTATCTCTCTGGCTAAAAATATACGTGTTTTGTGTATATTACCTTCGCCATCGTCGCTGCTTTTGCCTACGCTTAATCAAGGCGCGTTTTACCGTCACAATTTTATTTCGGCGGGGCTAAATAAACTATTAGGAAAACTCATTTTCATGAAAATCCACTTTAATTGCTCTTGCAACGAGAACAACAACATCAACAACAACAACAGCGATAACAAGCAGAAGGCTCGCAGAAATCGTGGTTGCGGTCTCTGCCCTCTGTCTGGCTGTGCATCTGTTATTTGGCAAACGGCAACGGCTTTACTTGTAAATTTAACGCAAATTGTCTGTAACATGAGCTGTGCGAACTGAGGTGTTGTTGTCGGCGAGGGGAAGCACAGGGAGGCCACTCGCTCTGCGGGTGGCTTTGTAAGTGCCAACAGCAGTGGCAGCCATTAAATTTTCAAGAACTCTCTACGAGTTCGAGTGTGTGCGAGTGTGTATGTGCGAGTGTGTCTTGAAGGGAAGTTGCAGAGCACAGCTGGAGATTTGTGCCGAGTGCCGACAAAAGTGTCAGAAGCAAGTTGAATGTCAGTCAGACAGACAGCTGGCGCATCTAACAAACTATTGCAATTAAGATAGCACAATATCAGTCAACTCAAGACTTTTTCCGCAACATCTTCAATTTTATAAGCAGCGCTTTTAATGGGCAACTTTTTATTGCTGGCAATAATTATTTGCGCGCTAAAGTATTGCAATGCCAGAGCTTAACATCAGCTATAAAACATTTCCATACAAACACACACCTGTTTTTCTTGTCTGTGTGTGTGTGCGAGTGTGAGTGTACTTATGGTTATTAGCGTAATGTTACGTGTCGCCTTGGGATGCCTGAGACTGAGTCTGAGTCTGAGTCCTATCGACATTGTCATCATCATCGTGTTCGTCAAACTTCTTAGTCTCGTCGCATTTAGTCTGCACGCATCCTTGGAGTGTAATTTGCACACAGCACCAATGTTGCGGTAACCTCCCCCTTTCTCTCCGCTTACTAAGTGGTCGGTTACACCTGTTCGTGCTTGTGGCATATGTTTCTCTCTGTCTCTCTCTGGTGTGTTAACTTTGAATATATATTGCCACAGACAAGTTGTTTACACGGCAGTTTGCGCGGATTATTGCTGCCATTTTGTGGTTGCTGTTGTTGAATTGTTTTTAGTTGCACAATACACAATTAAATGCTGCATTTTTATGCACACTTTGGCAAAACAATATCAAACAAAACGGCTGCTGTAAATTAACATAATGCTTGGCGTGACAAAACGACAGCGCGAAAAACACAACAGACAGTAGCAACAACAACACAACAACAACAACAACAATTGCGAGTGCTCAACAAAAATATTTATGCCAATGCAAATGGCGTCTGCATAAAATTTATTGACACTTTGGCGACGCGCTTTGCTCTGCACACAGCATTGTCATTGTCATGGTTAGGTGTCTAGTGGGCTTCTCTTTTTCCCTTTTTTTTTTTGTGTCACACGGATTGTGGATTGGGATTTTGAGAGGTGGGGGGGGAGGGGCTTTTGGCATTGTGCAGGTCTCGCATCCGGTTGCGTTGCGGTTGACATTGCTACGCCCATGGCCACGCCCCAACAGGCATGTTTACCGCACCAAGGTATATATATATATATAGAGAGTAAAAGAGAGGGCAGGCGTTACACGTTGCGTGCTTTGCATCCTTCCTCCCACCTCTATCTCTCTCTCTCGATTTGATTCCGTTCTCATTTTAATGAGCAAACTTTCGGTCTGCTGTGCACGCCATTTATTTGCAGCAGTTTTAGCAGCAATCGGCACGCATTCGCATTTTGGGTGACAAACAAATGCAGAAATTGAAATTAATTCATATTAGATGCACAGATAATTAAATGCTGCTCTCAACTATTACAAAATAGTTAGAGCAAAAAAGCTTAGCATACTTATGTGGGCAGACAGTAAACGCGCCTTAAAGCCAAACAAATTTTGTTGGGATTCCATAACTTTTCAACCACAGCAACAGCAACAGCAGCTGCTGCTATCCACACACATACAGACCTCAGAAAGCGTAACCGAAACTGAAACGCGGCAGCGCTCAGCTCATTTATTATTATGTGTTCAAAATTGAATTTAATTAGAAGCCACAACCGCATTTGCGGGCGGCCTTTGAACTTAAATGCTTGGCTGCAACAAAAGTGCCAATGAATAGCAACAACATAATCAGAATGCCATGGCTTAAGTTGTGCCATGTGCCGTGTGCCGTTGCCGTGTGCGTTCGCTCATCAAAACATGTATCAAAAGATACTTACCGAGAGCTTTGAGCGAAACGAGACGAGCATCGAGAGTATGCTGCTGCTGCTGCTGGCATGCTAAAGCCGATTAGTTGCACTCGAAAGTTAAAAGGAAGCTGAAGCAAGTTTTAACTGCAATCAAACCTTGAAAATTCACAATGTCTGTACGATAGTCTGAGTGTGTGTGCGTGTGTGTGTTTGTTGAGCTATGCGTGTTTGCCAAAGTGAAACTCAGTGAACGGAAATCTGTTCACAATTTCCGCGCTTATAAGCACACATGCACGTTGCGCATACGCCACCAACGCCAGCATTTTGCCACAATAATCAATGCAATTCCTTTGAGTGGGTGTGAGTCTGTATATACATCGCATATACATATATTTATTTGTGTGTTTGCTTTTGGTGGGGGTGCAACTTAATAACAACGATTTCCTCTTTAACATAGTTGCTAACATTTCATTATGGAAAATACGTGTTTTCTTCTTCTCACTTCCATCTCGGTTAATGCTCGCTGCAGAGACAGACAGACATTTCTAGAGCACCTGTCATAAACATTGAAGCGTTTTTCCATGTTTAACGTCAACTTTAATTTATACACACACATCACACACACACACACAAATACAGGCACACACACATGCATAACATATTTTGTAGAGCAACATAGACACGTCGTGTAAAATTCAAATCCAAAATCATTAACAACATGTATTTGTCTTTCGTCTATGCCCCCGAAAACCAACCAACAAATAATCACTTCCATCGACCTTCCTTCACTCAATAACTCCTCCCTCCAGTGGCAGCCACGGGGCATTTGAAGTCGCCTGGCGTTGAGAGCGTTGATGGCGAGCCTTGGATGCAGCCGGTTGTGGCATATTTGGAGGCGCCGGTGCGGCCCACAAAATCGCCAAGTAGGTTTGCCGCCTACAAATACTCAATCAAAAAAAAAAAAAAAAACCAAAACCAAAAATATTTCACTCTCTCAATCTTGTGTCTGTCTCGAAAACTCTCTCGATGTGTTCGTTCGTTCTTAATTGTTTTTTTGTGTCCCGCAGCCCGTAGTTAAAAACGTTACAAAATAAATTTAAATGTCTAACCGTAGTTGAAAGTTGACTTAGTTGGAAATGAAAACAAAAAACTGCTTTCTAGTTATACACACACACCTACACATGCATTCGTAAAGAATACACACAGCTACACAGAAACATATTCACTCACACACACACACGAGCACCAAACCCAAAAAGTAACAAATAGCAACAGCAAATGGCTGCAAATGCAAACAGTTAAACTCTTGTTTTACTGCTACCGTTCTGTGTATGTGTTTGTATTGTTGTGTGTGTCTATATATATATACATATAGTATATCTAACCAAAGAAACGACTTGTAACAAACTCGACTTATCAATGCCAAAACCACACGCACACTCCCACACAAACTTAATGTCTTTGTGTCTGCGTGTGGCGACTTCTCTTCCCTCTTTCTCTTTTTCTCTATTGCTTTCCTTTTTCGGTTACACTTGCTGCCACACACAGAATGTGATCAGACGTTTGTGTCGCGCATTGGCGGGCCACAGAACGGCAGCTTCACGGCGCCGCTGCTGCACAACCATCGCAATCATTCGCGCCAATGCCTCTACACATTCCTAGCAGGACCTGGACAGCGCGTCGAAGTAGTTTTTAAATCCTTTAATTTAAGAGGAAGTCCGCCAGAGTGAGTACACATTCAATACGCTCAAAAGCCAATCACACTTAACAAAAGCAATTAAATTCATTTGATTTCCAATTATGTTTTTTTCTTTTTTTTTCAATTTACAACAGCGGTTCGGCCGTCGGTGAATTACCAAGGTAATTGACATTTGCAATTAATAATTACAATTAACAAAAGCAGCAATAAAATATCTGAATTGTCTCTCTCTCCACTTTCAATAGCTGTGTTCATGAGTACATGGATATCTACTCGGAGGTGCAATCGTCCGAACCAGCGGAGCTGATCAATTCCCCATTCGGCGGTCGCTATTGTGGCGCCATTCCGCCGCGTCGTCGCATTTCCATGTACCGCGCCGTTGCAATTTCATTTTTTAGCAACAAAAATGTGTCGACCGATCTGTTCGAGGGCACGTTTAGGTTTATAAATGCATGTAAGACAAGTTTTCTCCCATTTTCATATACCCGCTACTAATAGGGTTAGAAGGATACTTTAACTTTACGTCCACAAAAAATTTAGGTAATAGGTAGAAGGCATCTCCGATCCTAAATAGTATATATATTCTTTATAAACGTCAATAGACTAGCCAATATAGCCATATCTTCCTGTCTGTCCGTATAAACATCTCAATCTCAATGACTATAAAAGACATGTCTACAATTTTTTTTTGAAATCTTAGAAATTATTCAACAAACGGATGGAGTTTCATAGGAAGTATAGCGTTTGCTATATTTTAGTATTCTATTTGGAATATTAATATATATTTTATATTTATATTTTATTCTATAGTATATTTAGAATATATATGTAGTATATTTGTCGGTATATTCATTTTGTTTAGTTCAGTATATTTTTTTGGAATATCATATTTGTATATTTTATTCTATGGTATAATTGAAATACATATGTATGTAATACACTTCAACATTTTTCGGTATATTAATTTTGTTTAGTTGAGTATATTTTCGGTAGATTATTCGGTATATTTCAACCATAATGGTACATTACCAATGATTTATTTCAGTATTTTTGGTATTTCAATTATGCTTAGTTAAGTATATTTTCGGTATATTTATAATATATAAATATAATAACATTTCCATTGTGTCATTTCAGTATTTTTTGGTATATTTTAACGATAATACCGCATTCCCATTTACTTCTTTTGTATTAAAATTGTGTAGCGGGTATCTCACAGTCGAACCCATTCGACTGTAGCTTTCTTATGTGTTTTATGATATTGATATTAATTTGCTGGTTGATTTTTGCAGCGGAATATGAAATTGGCATACCCATTGCTGGGTCGCCATGTTCCTACACGATAACGCCTAGCATGAGTATCAATAAAACTGGCGCACTCATATCGCCAACCTATCCAGGTGCCTATCCGAAGGATATGTCATGCACATATCAATTTCTTGGTGAATCGAATCAAAGAGTTAGATTAGAGTTTCGTGATTTTGATCTGTTTTTTGGTGGACCACAGTGAGTACCCCTAATGCTGCGCAATTCAACACAATTTACAAACCCATACACACACACATTTACACACACCCACACACACAACAAGTCAAAATCAGAGCAAATTGTGTGAGCAATTTGCTTTGAGCATGCAGCTGCTATACAAAAACACCCACACACACACACACACACACAAAGTAAAACAATCATAAATTTCAACTATCCGCAAGAAACAATTGTTCATTTAAATTCTATGTACAAATTCTATTCTCTACGCTTTATTCCCAATTTGTCTATCCATATCTGCCAACTAACTATTCGACTCCAACTACAACAAATTTATCTATCTATCAACAATTACAACCACAAAAACAACCAAATACAACAACAACAACAATCAGCTGCCCATTTGACTATGTGAAAGTGTACGATGGTCCAGACAATTCGTCAGCATTAATCGGTACATATTGCGGACAGCAAAGAAACTTAGTATTGTATTCGAGCGAATCGAGTCTTTTTGTTCATTTTTATACCTTACCGCGCACCGCAAATACGCAAAATCGTGGCTTTAAAGGAATTTATGAATTTAGCGAAAGTTTTGTTAAATTAGATTTTATACGTAAGTATTAATATTATCATCAATTTTACAACTATCTATTCATTTGCTTTCAGTTTTAACGGCGGCCATTTTGTGGCAAAAGAGGTCAAACATTTTAAATGCCACAACTTTGTCACAAAATGGCCGCAATACACACACTGACATATACAATTATTTATACACACACACACACATTTAAGGGTTCCATTGTATGTGTATGTTGCATTTCCGTTGCCACATTATCTACTATTTGTGTGGCTTTTTGTTAATTTTTGTCGCATTTCCCGTTCTTTTAATTGGATCTAATTGACAAATCACTAATTGAAACTATCAACAACTCGCTGCTCTTTCTCTCTCTTCCCCTCTCTCGCTCTCTAATCTATAACTAATCTCTATAAAATTCCTCGAAATTCTAACTGATGAAATCTGCTACTCTACTCTGAAAACAAAAACTTCTTCACTCGTAAATGCAACAATAAATACCAAAAAAAAAAACCATGATCCATCAGGCGAAAATGATGGCATTCACATACGTGGCTCAGAATGTGATCAAAAGATTTTATCGAAGAAGGAATCCACTGGCTTTGTGCTCTCACCTAACTATCCCTATCCATATATACCAAAAACTGTGTGTAGGTAAGTAACTCAGCTTGCTTTCTCCATTTTAAAGATGAGATTTACTAAAGACATCTTCACAGATATTTCATCTATGGCATGCAGGATGCACAGCATCTGGAGCGTGTACGGCTCGAGTTTAATTCTTTCAACATACCCAAAATGGAGCACAAAGACAAGAGCGAGTGAGTGCTTGGAAATTACTTATTAAACAATTGATTATTAACAAAACTCCTTCTTAGATCCAACTGTACTGATGGCTATCTGAAAATCTATCTGAAGGGACAGGAGACTGCCGATGCGTATGACAAATTTGATTATGAGCTGTGCGGCAATGAGACGCAGCGTGTGATCAGCGATGGTCCACGCTTGGCGATGGTGTTCAGTTCGGGTGAGCTGCAGGGGCGTGGCTTCAAAGGCAAATACACATTCGAGACGGAGTATAAAATACCCGGCACTGCGGCACCGGATGGCACCTGCAGCTTCACGTATGTAAGCAGCTCGAAGAAACGCGGCGAGCTAAACAGTCCACGCTATCCCTCCAACTATCCGTCGGACACGAACTGTTCCTATCTGTTCTTGGCCGAGCACAACGAACAGGTGACCATTGTTTTCGATCACTTCAAGATCAAGGCGGACAACAATGCGAATGCCACAGCCGGTGCTTATGGGTAATGTCTGAATGATTCTTTAAACTGGATATGTATAAGAGTTCTTTAAAATTCACAGCTCCGGTGCCTGTTTTGAGGATTGGCTGGAAATGTATGTGGTGTATCGGGACAACAATGATCGCCTGCTCGGCCGCTATTGTGGTTTGACAGCACCCGGACCCGTTGAGAGCCCCCGGGGTGCGGTTGGTCTGCGCATCACGTTGCACACGGATCAGGAGAGCGTGGCAAGTGGCTTCAAGGCACGCTATTTCTTCGAGTCGGCCAAATCCGATGCCGGCGACTGTGGCGGCAATTTCAGCAACGAGGACTCGGGCATTATCACTTCGCCTAATTATCCCGCTGGCTATAAAGCGCCTGGACGCGGCATGGCCTCAAATGCCTGCAATTGGGTGATGACTGCACGCGCCGGCTACAAGCTGTCCATTAACTTTGAGCAGTTTGCACTCGAGGGCGATCCAGCAGGTGAGTTTCAAAGGCAATTCGCAATTGATGAGAATTGTATTTTAATCCTCAATTCCCGTTTGCTAGGTCGAGGCTGTCCGGCGGCTGTGCTGCGCCTGTGGGTGAATGTGGATTCAGATCAGCCGCCAGTGGAGCTGTGCGGCGAGAAGCCCGCCGTCGAGCAGTGGCATTATATATCCACAGGCCAAACGGCACGCATCAGTTTCACCACCAGCGACAAGACCGTTGGAGCACAGGTGAGTGCACTTGAAATTGTTATAGTTATTATTCAGATTCTAATGTAAATATGATGCTTAGGGCTTCCGCATTGTTTGGACTGAAATACAGGATTCGGGGCCGGGTCCACCATCCATTGGGCTGCTCTGCGAGTCCACGTATCACTTTCAGTGCGCTGCAGGATATTGCATATCGGACAAGCTGCGCTGCGATGGCGTCAAGAACTGTGGGCCCGGCGATGATAGTGACGAATTGCATTGTGAGTCGTGAGTGAGTCGAACGGTTCAGTTCAATTTTTATTTCGATCTATACTTACTTTATTATTACTTTTGTACTTTATTATATGTACTTAACTTATTATATATTTATATTCGTTTTACCATTGATTTCTTTTTGGGTTTGTTTCAGTGCGTCTCTTCACTGAGTGTCCAATGAGTTTTCTTTGTTACTTTTCTCTCTCTCTCTCTCTCTCTCGCTCTCTCTCCTTTGACATCATTTTCATTTCGATTTTAAGCTGGATTGCATATCGATTCTATCTAGATGTCTATGCAATCTTAATCAATCGTATAATTTAATTACGCTTTTCATTTGTTTTATAAACAACCATGATAACTTGAACCCGACGAAACACTTGCTAAAAATAAAACCATATCAATTAAATGTGCCAACTAACCATATTAACTAATACTTATACTAATACTAATACCTAAAATAACAATTAAATCAACTCTCAACTCAACTCAAAAGCACCAAAATTAAATCAGCTCTCTCTCTATATACTATATATATATATTCTCTCTGTTGTCAACGTTTTGTTTGTGGTTTTTGGTTCATTTTCATAGCCAGAATTTTGTTAATACTCTTTAGATAAGATCTTTAACCTGCGCTCACCCATTCAGTCCACCCGAAGCTATGCATAACTCTTATTATTGTTAATACTTATAAGTATATGTACTATATAACTACTACCTACACGTTATGTTGTTCCTAGTCGCAGTATCGAATGGCATCTCGTACAATTCCAGACTACAACAATATAAAAAAAAGATAAACTAAAGCGATCTCTCTCTCAGAAATACAACTCGAACTTATCAACAGCCACAGCCCACATCACAACAACAACAACTACAACAATATCTCTCTTTCTCACTTGTCTTATTCTTCTTCTATTTCTCTCTCTCTCTCTTCTCCTCTCTCTCTCTCTTTCTCTGTATATTTCTCACTGTGTTCTCTGTTCTTTGTATATTTCTTTTGTACATTCTCGATGTGATTTTTCACTAAAAACCAAATAAACTATAAACAACTTAAATCACTGAAATAAAATACCGTAAAACCCGTGACAAATCCGTGAGAATGACACAGGTGATGCAAACGTAACGCATTTGCCCACATTTCTGCAAATATTTGTTTTAGCAATTATGTCATTAGTCTTGAATACGTACAATTAACAAAAACAAATCAAAACAAATACAAAACATAATGAGAAACGAAATTAATCAAAACGTTAAGAATACAAAATTACAAAAATTGGATTGCTAAATCATAAGGAATTGCCACGAGAATCAAAAGTGATGAAAACTATTACAATAAAGCGAAAAGAAGAAACACATACAAGAATAAGATAAAGAAAATGAAAACGAAAACGAAAACAAAGAAGAAAACATGCTCACAGCGAAAAAACGATTTTTAATCATTTTTCTAACCATAACAAAACAAAAAAAAATTACACGCCAAGTAAAATGCTAATCTATTAAGAATAAGAAATACATAATAAATACTTTTGGTCACATCTAACACGTGAGTCCTGCATAAACTTGTCTCAAAATCGCTGCACACTTCCACGTCCACGCCCACGCCACGCCCACAACCAAAGTCATAGCCATAGCCACGCCCACAGACCACAATCATGACATGCACAGCACTCTCAATCAACACAATAGATCTCAACCTTACACCACCACTCGACAATTTTAAACTAAGCATCGTTAAGAAAAAACTGTTGTCGAAGCTAATGTCCCTAAGTGTAATTAATTAATCTTTAGTTGCAAATATAAATATATTTTAGTTTTCTATAGCATTCGTAGCAATCATTTGAAGGCATGTAGTTATACTTTTTGTTTAATTACTTTTAATTTCTGGCTTCTTTCTGTTTTGCACCCCAAACTGAGCTGCATTCTGAACTTAACTTTTTTTAAACACCATCTCTTAATGTGATAAATAAAAAACTCTTAAAGCTGTATACCAAACCACTTCAACAACAAAACAGAACAGCAACAACAAGAACACAGTGCTCTATAAGAAATATTCCGAACTCCATCCAAAATTTTAAACTTAAGAAAATCTTAAAACCTCAAACTTGGATTTCGGAATACTACTTAACTATATTAAACTCTCAGTTAGTGATTCATTTACACCAAGTAACATATTTAGCAGCCTATATGATCTAGATATCTATTCGCATTATTTATATATATATAGCAATGCATTAACATAAACTATAATATCATGTAATATTTAATATATATAATAATATCTCTATTATTCTTTGGCTTATTTTGTGTCTTAATTCCTGCTAATAGGTATCACGGAAGCGGCAGAGGAGGATCACGACGTCCTAATTATAATAACACTAGTCGTCGTCTTGTCCCTAATCTGTCTCCTATGCACACTCTGTCACTCCAGAAGAAAACGTAGAAATCATGTCCGTCAATTGGGTTTACATCGGAATGCGCATTACGATTCGCAGACGAGTGCTACAGGTGAGCGAGGGGAGCAACAAGAGTTGTGGCTGATTATCACATTTTGAGTTACATTATTTTAGGTTTTCTTTAAGTTGATTTTTTGCGCCTTTTGTGTTTTTTGTTGAGGTAATTCTACTTCTACTTTATAATGAATTTTGAATAGCTATATATATTATTTTTACATCATCGTAGCTGGTCTTAGCTCTAGTCGGCGGCATTTGCAGAGCGGCGGAGCGAGCATTGCCGGAAGCCTGCACGGCATCAATAGTGGCACCTTGATCATTCCGCCTGCCCCACTTCCACCCACCAGCGTGCCACCGCCACCCCACATTTGTATAGCCGGTGTGGATATGGTGCATGGTCTAATGTCCAACGATGAGGATGACGACGATGATGACGATGACCTCGAGCTGGATGAGGAGGATCAACTGGCTGCGGATATATTTATAAACGATGTGCATTTCGACGAGGATAATATCGATCATGTAAACCAAATGGCAAATGTTTAACTATGTTTTTCTATGTTTCGGTTTTTAAGCATTTTTATCGTTAGTTTCTGTTGTAGAGCGCTTTAGGTTAAGCCGTGTCCTTGCCCAAAATGGGACACTTAAATGCATAAATGCAAAGTGCGAACTGCAAAAACTGTGTGCAGCTAGCTGATTGGAGTAGTTCAATGTTTACAAAGCTACAATCAGCACAGCAAATAAGCACAAAAGTAAGCAGTAAGTAGTGGAAAGTGAAGATAAAGATGAAGTTGGAAGTTGAAGTGAAAGCTGATGATGATGAACAAGAAGATAAATTCAAAAGTTAACAATACCTAAAAGACGAAAAATTATGCAAAAGTGCGAATTGATTAAGATATAAATTTAATAAGCTAATAGACAAGGCGCAAAACGTAAACGTAATAAACAACAAAAACAAAAGTACAGTAGGGCGATAAACATTGTAGTAGCGATAAACGATGAAATGATGAATCGATTAAACGATAACAACAATGACGACAGGCAACAAATAATAATTACATTTAAATATACATACATGCATACATAACTATATTATACACATAGCGACTACGTATGACAGATAAAGCTAAATATAACAAATAAATGAAATGAAGATAAACCACAAGGCTTGATCAGAGGAGACGGATCGATGAAGACAGACGGAGATGATGATGAAAAAAAACCAAGCGGCGATTATGTGTCAGCATTTTCTTAGCCACAGGTGACCGCAAAAAGTTGTTGATTTTTATATTTGATACGAGTAATATTTAGGTGAAGCATAAATTGAATTAATTATACAACAATACCAAAAACAAACAACATTCACAAATAAATTCAAATTGCAAACGGAGCAAAAAATATGAACAATTTGCTTATAGTAATGGGCATAAAACAATAACATAAATAAATAAATACCTATATTACTATACCTATAAAAAACCTTAACAGCCGCAAATAAACTTTTATTTACACATTTTTTTACAATAAGCAAGACACACACATGCATACATACACACCATATACACACACACATAGCAATAACTGAAGTTAAAGCAAGTTTATAAATTGAAGTTTTTAACTAAAGAAGAAATAAAATAAGATACGAAAACAAAAGAGAGAAAAAATCAACAAATACATTACAAACAACAAAATAATGCATAAATAAAATGAAGAATTAGTGACTATCAAACCTGTATCTTCCAGCAAAAGTTAAACGCAAAATTCTTAAATCGAGAGATCTGTATAAATAAAGAAAACGAATAAATAAATTAATTCATACGAGTAACTAAAATCTAAAAGTAGCGCCATTTGACAGGAGCTGCTAATTTCCAAAATAAATTCAAAAGATTTTTGTCTATTTAAGCACATTTTTATAGACATTTAATGAGCGAATGTTGCAGCTACATTAAGATACAACAAATATTTATAAAAATGTACACGCTAAAGAGAACGATAATAAAAACTTTTACAGTAAATTAAAATCCAAAAATTAATACTGATTAGAAAATAAAAAACATAAAACATTTGTGCCAAGTAAAGAGTATAAATTTGTTGTATTATTTCTCTTCAATTTTGTTCAAACTAAGTTCTTGAATTCTGTTACTAATTCCACACTAACTTCTAAGAAAATGTAATTATGTTAACTATTAACCTTTATTTAATGTTAAGTTTCAGTTAATATTGATAACAATAATACAAGCAGAGAAATTTGACAAAAGAAAACATAAAAGAAAATAAAATTATTGGTTTCATAGCGCTCGTACGTTTTGCATAAAAATATTAAATTAAAATATAAAAACAAAAACATTAAGAAAAATGCTTAAATAATGAGGAAAATTAAAAACAAGTTTAACGTAAAGAAAAATCATTAATAATAACACAAAAACAAAAACAAGTATGTAGGTGTTTAATAAAAATATAATATATAAATAAAATCAAATACATTGAACAAGTAAAACGTTGTTAAATTGTTGCAAAATGCATAAAGATCAACTAATTCATAAGACATAAAAACCAAAAACAAATTATTTTTAAATATTTGCAAAAAAAATACAAATGAAATGCATATTTAGTTTAAGTGTATAAATTTTGTTGTTGTATGACATTAAAGTGAACCCAATTAAATTAGTTAATTAAAAAAAAAATTGAATTTGTGTTCTAGCAATAAAAATGAAAAGTAAACTAAAAACCAAAACCAAAAAAAAAAAAATCAAAAAACTATTTACTAAACAAACAAAAATTAAATAAAATAAAAACAATGTTCAAGAAACACACGGAAACAATTCCCCATAAAATGTTCTAAGCGTTTACTAAAAACACAACGTTAATTTAAACAAGCAAGTGTTAAATTTACAATTAAATCTAATAAATAAGCAAAGCAAACAAAACAACAAACAAAAGTTATGCTAAACAATATGTAAAGCCTAAAACCAAAATGAAACCAAAAATCCAAAAACCGAGCGCATGCATTGGCATTGAACGTGGCGCTTTAGCAAAAAAAATGATAGTTGACTAAAAGGCAAAAATTTTAAAAATTGAACAAAAACACCTACAAAAACAATTCCATGTTAACATTAAATATAAATAAAGGTAATTAAATAAATGAATACTAAACCAAATTGCAATATCTATGATTCGTATACATACTTTTTCTCTTTATACTCAAGATATTTTATTACATGATTGCAATAGCATTGACAATGTAGAAAGATGTTATATGATTTAAGCTGTTACGAAGCCAAGCGAAATTTCTCCAACATCTTATTGATGGCATCAGTGTCGCCGTCGACTTTGGCCTTCTCCTGTTCCAATATCTTATCGAAAGTCGTTTGCTTGGTGCCAACCAAATAAAAATCTTCATCAGCTATAGTAACACTTCCATCGGCATCGGGAGCTTTACCCTCATAGATGTCCAGAGCTTTGAAATCGAAGACTATCGGCGTAAGATCAGCAGGGTACTCAAAAATGTATCTAATGGTATAAACTCACCCATGCTCTTGATAAGTTGTCCCTCGGTATCCGTAAAATTAAACTGAAACGTATTCACTACAGTTCGTTTGCTTGGATCCGAATCCTTTAGTTTATTGCGTATTTTCTCGATTATTTCATCGCTTTTCATGTTGACACTGAGAAATAGAAAACAAGATGCAACTGAATGGCTTGAGTTGAGCTGCTTGACTAATTCAGACGTGGACACCAATTGAAACGTCGACTGCGGATTAGAGGAGACGCTCTCAACATGGTTTTGCATAATTCTTAATTAAAGTCAATTTGTTTGATAGATACATGATTGACCATATTGATGCAGGGCATGTGAAAATCCAAAGCAACCTCAGGCCGAATAACGCACAATTCAAGCAGTGAGATCAGTGAGAATCATCAGGTTTACCTAATGTGAATGCAAATGCATCAATAACTTCTAATATAAATATTCAAATTTTACCGCCACAATCGACTAAGATCTAATGATCTAAAATGTCTAAAAGATTTTAGAACATTGATCTAAAGTTCTAAAGTGCCCAAATGAAGTTAACTGCTTGCTGCTATTTCTGTTCGCCTGGTAGCTCAGCTGGGAATTCGGCAGATTTTCGGTGTTTAGCGCTGCTGGCAGCCATGTTTCACGATGTGTGTGTATGTGCATTAGACTGTATGTGTGTGCATGCGATAATTTGTGTGTGTGTGTGTGCCTTTTCGATAGTGTGCGTGCCCGCAGTTGAAATGCGCTATGTTCAAAACATCTGATATGGCAACGAAGATACCAGGCAAACAGAAATCAGCAGGCAGTAAATGTTCTGCTGTCAATGCATTGGAAATGCATGTTTAAGAATTCTACCGATAAGTTTTATTGCTTTGTTTTGTGATGGCTTTGAATTTGAATTTGTGTTTAAGCAATCTTTAAATTTGAATATTTTTGCTGTTTCTCTAAAATTCAATTGCATACATTTAGAGCTATATCTAAAAACGACAACGCCGGAAGAGTTCGGGTTGTTAAAATTATATTTATTGATAGGTAGGTAAAAAGTCAGAACTACTAAATATAACTTAGTATGCAGGTAATTGGTAAAATTTAACATAATCTATGGCTTCCACAGTTTGAGCAGACCATCTTCGCTGTAGCTGGCCAGAAGATTCTGATGCGGATGATGTGTCAGACCAATGACGTCCTTTTCGTGCACCTACAGACGAAGGCAAATTTGAAAAAGCAACCAAAATGGGATATAAAATAAAACTTACATTTAAAGTACGCTCCAGTTTACCGGATAAAACCGAGAAGCAATAGAGCACCTGATCCTCGCCAGCACAGTAGATGAATTCACCTCTGGGCGAGAGTGTGGCTGAGATGAATGCGCCGCCTTCGCGCTTACCCGATGAGAACGATCGCACAATTTGTCCCTGCATGTTCATGATGACAACCGTATTCGATCTGTTGCAGACAATAAAGTGCTCGGGATTTTTGGGTAATATTAAGACTGTGTTAACAGCTAATTCGTTGCCCAGCGGTTTATAGGTAGCGACGCATTCAGTGGTCTTCAATGACCAGACTTTGACGGTGCCATCTGAAGATGCGCTCAGAACACTGTGACCATCCGGTGTAAAAGTTGTCTCATTGACAAATGATGTGTGTCCCTTAAACTCTTTGAGCATTTTGCCCGACTTGAGGCCATGTAATCGTACTGTGTAATCGAATGATGCGCTGAGCACTTGGCTGTTGTCACGGGAGAACTGCAGACAGGTGATGCCTTTGGTGTGCGCTTTTTCAAACTTGCGTAAACACTGACCAGTGATGATGCGCCAGACCTTGATTTGACCATCCTGTGCACCTGATGCCACCATCTCAGAGTCGCGTGAGAAATTCAATGCCAGCACAGCCTGTTCCATCATCATGAATTGATCCTGAGCCTGATACTTTAAATCCTTACGCACTTTGCCAGTGGTAAAATTCCAAACTTCTAAAAAGCCATCCACACTGCCTGTGATCAGATATTGTCCGTCTGGTGAGAACTGTGCGCACTCAACGTGTGACTTTTCGCCGAATTTGATTTGCCGGAACAGTTGCGTTGGATACATTTCCTCTTCTTGATCCTTCATGGCTGCTTTGCCGCGGAACAAATCGATGGTGGTGCCGGGAGGCAGCAGACCTTGATGCTGCTGCCATTTAAGTGCCTGGCCAAGCAATGCGAGCAGCCTAGACGACGGCACCACATGCACTTCACCACTCAGCTCTTGGGCAATGGCTGTGCGACGCTTCTCTTTGCTGCTGCCCTCCGCATATGCCTCGCGTGGATCGAAATACGCACGTTGCAACATGTTTTCTACGAAATTGAATTGGTTTAGTAATATTCTATTCTTTCAAGATAACATAGTACTCACCTAAGTGTATGTAACGCTCTGGTTCGTGTTGTTTTAACATGCTCATGGGATCCGTTTGTCGCAGCAGAGAACGTGCAGCTCCCAATTCACGCAGCTCGATCAGTTCCAGTACGATTTGTTCATATAAATTAAGTAGTTTCTTATCTGGTAGCTTAAGGGATTGTGTTACTTTAAGCACCGTGTCCCAGTGTCCATTCGATATGTCCTGAACGAAGCCATCGACGCTGTCCACTGTATTGAGTGAGACGCCAGTTTCCTCCTGCAAATGAGTTTGCTTTATCATTGAATTTGCACTGATATCATTCTGCTTACCTGTAAAGTTTGTAGCGTCTTTAGCAGATTGGATTCCTTCAGATATTGTTGGATTAACCGAATAACGCTGCAACAACAATAATCAATGTTTATTAATAAGCGAGCCGGGGAAAACACATGTATGAAAGGCTATTTAAACGTGGAAAACTGTAAGCTATAGAGTACTTACTCGGCAGATTCGATTTCAATAGACATATTGAGCTGTTATGCACTATGAATTATCTTAAATATTATTTAATTTAACACTTTTTATAAAATATTTATGGTTTGCTTTACAAAACGCGTCTTCTGCAGATGGAAAAAATATTTCGATATTTTTTTGCCTATCGATACACCGATAACACAAAATAATGAAAACATCACAAAACAGCTGTTTAGCATTCTTCTTCTTCATAGCCGCCACACACTGTCTTTGCATAACAACTAAACTAGAATTCCAAACGGAATTAATTGAATAAAAATGTCAAAAGCAGCCGGTAAACTAAAATCGCTGAAAAAGAATGTGGAACGCGTTACGCATACAACCAAACTAAAGACAAATATACCCGCCGGCATGGCAGCAGCAGGTCCACCGTTGGGTCCCATGCTGGGCCAGGTCAGAAAAATCACATTGCGCTGAGACTTTCTTAATTAAAACTATTTTTATTGCAGCGCGCGATTAATATTGCTGCCTTTTGCAAGGACTTCAATACGAAGACTGCAGAAATGAAGGAAGGTGTACCGTTGCCCTGCCGCATTTCCATGAACAGCGATCGTAGCTATGATCTCGCCATCCATCATCCGCCGGCAACATTTTTCCTAAAGCAGGCAGCGGGAATACAACGTGGAACAATGACACCTGGTCGTGAAGTTGCTGGAAAGATAACGCTAAAGCATTTGTACGAAATTGCAGCGATTAAGATACAAGATCCTCCTAATGCATTGCTTACAATGCAGGTGAGTCTACCTAATTATTCAAATTCTATATTTGTTTCAAAACTTTGTTTTTTGTTTTAGCAAATGTGTGAAATGCTCATTGGAATTGCACGCACTTGTGGCATTAAAGTGGTCCGCGATCTAGATGCCGCGGAATACGCACAATTTCTGGAGGAGCGCAAGGTGATTGTCGAGGAGCAGCGTCGTGAACTGCTAGAGAAGCGTGAAGCCAAGATGTTGCGTACCGGTTAAATCTTTCAATGTGAAAATCTTTTTTAATTGTTAATATACATTTATAACTAAGAAGATGTCATGCTACGTGTTTATTCTATGCTAATGCGCTTGCGATCCTTGGCAGCGTTCTTTTTCCTGCGTTTCTCCAGATGTTTGTTCAGCTTGCCTGTTTTCTTGAGTTGCTCAAATTGTGCCACCAGCTCTTTGGCACGCCGTTCCTCTGCAATATATTAAAAGATTACTACAAATGTTTATAAGAAATTTGATTAGCTTTACTTTTAGTGATATAGTGGGGCTGACGTCCCTCATTGTGCGCTTTCTGAATGGCTTTGCGTTCCTTCTCCAATTGAGTTTGCTTTGCATGCCACTTTTTGTCCTCTACATTCTTGTTGATCAGTCTTTGCATCGTGTGCTTGATCTTCTGCTTCTCTTCGCCTTCCACATTGTCTAACTGCTTCTTCAGCTTATTGACTTCATTGTGCCGAATATTTGTGACGAATTTATAGTTTTTCTTGAATGTATCAACGTTGTAGCTGCCAGTTCTTTCATCAAATCTTGGATCACGCAGCTCCGTCTCCTTGTTTTTACGCTCCACTCGTTGCTCGGCACCTAAAAATGGCACCTGGCGTTTTGCACTTATTTCACGGGGTCGATTCTTGTTCAGTCGCTTTAGTTCACTCTTCGGTTTCGGCTGTTTTCTCTTAACGCTCTTGCTGCCTAGCACTGCCTCCTTGTAAACCTTAGCACCCAGCTCCTCTTTGAGCTGCATAATCTCCTCGAGAGTCATTCCCTTGAGATCCTCGCGAATTGCACTCTGCAAAAAAAGAAGTAACTGAAATTATCATTCGTCTTAACATTGCCGCAGTGGTTTTACCTGTGTCTCTTCATCTCCGCTTGCTTCGTGTTCCGACACATCTGAAGAATCACTTGAGGACGACATTATTATCAGAAAAATTCAGATAAATATCCGCTTTATTTAATTTTCACGTGTTTTGTTTTGATTCTGTTTGTGTTCGATAAACGATAAGATAAGATAGAGTGCTTGTCGATAACCAGACTTTCAATAAGTGGCAACGTGCAATCAGCTGGTAAATTATCTAAACGCGACAGTCTGGCAACTCTTCAAAATTTTCAATATTGGCGCCCACTTTGAATTCAAAACAAATTAAAGGAATTTGAAAAATGGTTAATCAACAATGGAAACAATAAAATTTCAACAGTTGGTTGCATGTTGAACTCTCATTGCCCTCATATGAAGAAAAACATTGACCTAACTCGAAACGCAAGCGTCAATGTATTACTAGTGGGAGGTTAATGGTAACTATAACTTACCTTTTTAGTGTACATACGGTCACGGTGTTGATGGTCACCGCCTGTGTCTCTCTCACAGCGATTTGTTTGCATTGCATTTGTGGCTCTGCGTAGGTGGGTTGGTTCAGTCATCGTCCAGCTTAAAGACAGCAAGAGCTAAAGCATTTAACGGTCGTGTGACTTCCAAGAACACTTTGTATTGGGGGATGTGATGGCACGCGTGTGTACAATTTGATTTGAAAAGTCACTGACAGGGCCGTATCTCAGAGGAGGAGCGCCCAAAAGGATCGTTGAACTGAACTATTGAAAAATTTAAGATGCTTCGGCTATAAGAAATGAGCAATTGGTTTCTCATTTTCCTATCTTCTCTTGTAATTCATTTCAAGTTATTTATATTGCTGTCTCGGAAACTTTATGGTGATGTAATCAACAATTGTTAAAATCTAACAAATTATTTATATTTATAAATATATATTTTTGGCGAGATTAAGTACTATAAGACTGAACTTATCTATTTCAAAGAAATTCTTTGAGAGCACAGTTAGTATAATCTGGCTTATCAGTTCAGTTGTAAGTTCTGCTTTCTGTTCTCAGTGTGTGTTCGCGATTTTAGTGTTTTTGACGCAGGAGTATTTGATTTCACCGCGAGAGGAGACGCGACAAGCGAGTCGAGACAAACGCCCCACGTTCATTCACCAATTACTCGCGTTTATGTATCCCGCTATTTCGCTGCGTTGTCCTTAATTTCTTAGAAAGCGTTTAAACATCTAATGAAAGCATTTGGCCTACGATTTTTGCTGTCAGTCAATTTAGTTGCGTTTGGCACTTCGCTGCGTGCGGTTCGATTTTGGAAACCTGAAAGCGGTTGCTTCTAAACGGCTTTCATTCATTGCACTTTTGGTGGTGGAAGAGTGTAGTTTAAATTTTAGTTTTTTAGCCATAATGATGATATGATGTGATCATGGCCAAGATAATATCAACGATTAAGGCGATTCTAACACGCCTCATCTTCGGTGCACACAGTTTGCTTGCCATTTGGCAGGTGACCACATTCAAGAAGGATATCATCTATTGGACACTATGTGGACCATTGCTGCTGCTGCTGCTCGAGGGCATCTTCACCATAATGATTAAGAAGACACAGGAATGGCGCTGGTAAGTTGCTTTATATCCTGTCTAATCCCGAGATCCGGGTACTTCGGTTAAAGGCAATGTAAACAAAAGTCCGCTGATGCTGACGTCATGTTCGAGTTTTGATTTTCAATTAAAAGTGAAATCATGTGTTTAATGTGTATGCCCGTGTGTCCGTAACGCAACTTGGTCTAACCACCCCAAGACACTTCCATAACCACAAAGACCACTCCTCCATGCACACACACACACACACAAACACATACGCACGGTGTTGTAGTAAAAACTTTAATGGAATTTCGCTTTTGCTGGCTAGTCTGTGTCTTTCACTAGTTGTTTACCTTTTGTCGCGGGGCGCATCACTTTGACTTGTTGTTTATTTTGGCCATTCGCGTTTATGCCACCCCTCCACAACAAACCCCCTCTTACCCTCTCGCTTTTTCCCTGCAGGTTTTGCCCCTCAGTCTTTCTTTACCTCAGCAGCATTGTGCCGGCCATTTGGCTACTCGAACTGGACAAGATTGAGCGACGTCTGGCAAATAGTTCCTTGCCCATTATCAATGTCAACAATGCTACCAACGATAGCAGCAATGCCATCACCACCATCATCAGCAGCAGCTCCAGCAGCAGCAGCGTTGCCGGCGGCATCAATGCCATCAACAGCAGCGCCATGGCTCCGGTGGCTGATCTGCTCGATGATGCCGGCATCACATTGCCTGTGATCAATCCCGATACCTGGATTACACTTATCGAACAGTTCCTTATGCTCATCCTGATCGTGGGCCGTTGGCTGCTGCCCAAAGGCGACTTGACACGGGATCAGCTCAGCCAATTGTTGTTGGTCTACATTGGCACAGCTGCGGATATAATCGAGTTCTTTGATTCCTACAAAGATGATTCGATTGCACGCATTGATTTCCTGGTCTTTCTCACGCTGGGCATTTGGTCGTGGAGTTTGATGCAATTCACAATTGTGCTCTCTGCCACAAGGGGCAGGCGACCACGAGGCAGTGGCTCTCACCATAAGGAGGAGTAAGTTGAGAAATGTTTGAGGCAGATTATTTAAATAATTCCTCTCTTTTACAGACACACAGATTGCTGCCAAAATTGCTGTTGCGGCATCGATGTATGGGGTAATGTATTACTAACAAAAGAAGCTTTAAATATTAATTTAAAATGTATAAAATATAATCTCATTTCCTACAGGAATCGTTCTTAATGTCATACTTCAAGACGCACCTTTTCTCACCTTTCGACTGCTGATTATATTCCAATACAGAATCATCAACTATATGAATGTTTTCTTCACTTGTAAGTGACGCTTGAAATAATTCTTAATTAGAAAACGTTTCAATTTATTTTATGCCATAACAGGTAAGAACTCCTTGGTTATTATACTCCAACTATATCGCCTCTATGTGGTAAATGCGGAGTTTTGGAAGAGTCGCCGCGAAAGTCGCATGGAGAAGGCACGTCAGTATCAGTCGCGACGTCGTGTTCACGATTCTGATCAGAACAGCATTTATATGATATCTAATGAACGCGGCGGCGATGTCAGAAAGAAGATTAAGAAGTAAGTAATTAAAAAATGTGATTTATAAGGCTTTTATTTATACAAACTTTACACACAGAGCCAAAGATAGAGATCGCGATTTCGTTGAGACCGAGGCCAGTTATAGCAAAAAAAAGAAGGACAAAAAAGACAAGTAAGAAAGATACTCCGGAATATTTGAAGTTAAACTATATACATATATATGTATAATTTCCCTAGAAAAAAGCGAAAGAAAAAGGATACAGGCTACTCCACAGCCAGCTCACAGAATCTGTACTCGACCAAAGGTGGCAAGGACAACAAAAAGGGCAAGAAATCAAAGCGAAACTGCAGCAGCTCTCCCAGCGACTGCGAAATGAATGCCAAGAAACAGAAGCGCGGCAAGAACGCTGACAAGGCTGACAAAAAGTTGGTAACCAAGTGTCCGCATAATGTGTAACATCTCTTATATAAATCAATGTTTATTTGCTTTAGGAAGTCGCGAAAAATCGAAGCTGTTGCTGAGGAGTCGACAAGCACGAGCAGCAGCAGCTCGGACTCGAGCAACTCAACGCTGCCCAGCTACGAGGTGATTGATGAGAAGAAGTCGCGACGCCGCAAACATGGTCGCAGCAGCGATTCCAGTTCCAGTGACAGCAGCTCGGATTCCTCATCATCCTCCTCGTGAACTGCCCGATGTGGCCAATTGTTTATTTTTGTTAATATGGACCAACGGCATCTTCGTTTGCGGACTCCGCTGCGTATGCAACGTTAGGTTAGCAAAACATTTTTTGTGACAGTCAAACACATTTTGGCTAAAGACGCTGGTCCATTGGATTCATTCCTTGGCAGCCAGTTGTCGTTTTTTGTGTGACCCCGTGTGTGTGGTCTAAAAAATTTGTAGACATAAGCAAACATATATTTTCATATGTTTATCTTGAACGAAATTTGAATGTAATAAAATGGCGCCTTGATTTTCAACACGAGTTGGCAGCCCTCTCATAGATATCGCAGCTTGCGCTCTCGCTAAAGCTTTTTACACAAAACTTGAGCCTAGCAACGCTGCAGCGACGACAGCGTAAAACTTTTTTGTTGACACTCGCCAGCTAATCGCATGGGAGTGTGTGTGCGAGCAGCGTGCGCGTGTGTGCGTGTATGAGTGAGTGAGCCAGAGCTATCTGTGTGTTCTGTTTGTAATAATAAATAGTAGTTGCTGTTGAGCGTTCAAGCGCTGCGGACGCGCTGTTTGGTCGGTTGTGTACGCTGCGAGAAAAGCTCTTATTTTTGTTGTTCGTCAAGTTTGAGTCTAGCGTGAGTGTGTAAGTGTAAATATGTGTGTTTATGTGCTATAGTTGTAGCCACTATACATAATACATGTGTGTACATATAAACTATGCGATGTTGTTTGTAAGTTTGAAGGCAAATAAATCTTATTAAAATCTTATATGGGAACTCTCGATTTCGTTTCACCTCCTGCCCACCTCCCTGCCAGACAACAAGTAAACGAAAACAAACCACCGCAGAAACCACAGCAGTGTAGAGCATGCATGCTCAACTCGTTGCTTGTTGCCATCGGACCAGAAACAACAACAAAAACAAAAGCTAATACCATTTGTTATTATGACAACTGTCTACTCGAAAGAGCTGATAAAATATGTATATGATAATCAAACAGGTGTTTGAAAGTCTAATTACGAAATTAAGAAATCAACAAATAACTTAAAGATACACTTAAAGTTCGGTGTAGTTGAATGCCAAGAGTTCCGAATACATTTGAAAAGCTTAAAAGTGCGGCAAAAACAAAGTCATTATGCGTATGTACAATGTGTACAAATGTGTGTGTGTGTGCGAGTGAGAGAGTGTCTGCCGTATGTGTGTGTATGTGTGTGTGCGTTCTTACTCTTAAGTAAAAATACGAAGGCAACGACACAATTTGTGTAAATAGAAGAGGAATTGTGCTGATTAAATTGGCTGCTGCTTCTAATAATGTGGCCTGCATAGTGTGCTTGCATAGTGAAGTTGCCGTCCAGCTGTTTATATGAGTGTGAGGGCGGGGGCGGGCAGAGGCAAACAAATATCGTGCACACAAAACACGTTTCTGGCAAACAACAACAGCAACAACAACAAAAATACCAAAACATAATGCCAGTCCCAGGCCGATGATTATTTCATATCTCTTTGCCTCTTATGCCATTGTCATTTTGCTTGGTTCTTTGTTAACGCTCATCACGCGCTCTGAAGGTTAAGCCATAACGAACTATCGTCAAAACTCCACCCTTAGCACCAAGCGCTCCGTGTGTATCCCGGACAGAAGCATTCCCGAGTGGCAAAAGCCGCAAGCGTCATCAACCACTTGCTGCCTGTCTTATTATGGCATTTTACAACACATACCGGGATTCTTTTTTTTCTTTTTGCTGTCGCTCTCTAACTCTCTTTACCTTCGGGTAGGCCACTTTGGGGGGTGGCAAAGGGAGAGAGAGAGAGAGGGGAGAAGAAGCCTTAGTGAGTACAAGAAAGAAAATTGCCGAGTCGAGGGAATTAATCAACGCAAATTAATGCAAAGTCCATTTAACTTTATCGTAGCATTAAACTAATTCAAACATCAGCTGACTAAATCCAACGACTTCATTATAAATTCCGTCTGCTTGAGGCTTCTTCTTTTGTTGTTTTAGCTGGCCATGGCCCGGCAAAGTTCTGGTTCTGTTCCCCATGGCAGCAGACAGCAGCAATAGCACAAAGAAAAATGATAAATAACATAAATAATGCGTAAGATCGGATGTTGCGCATATATGTATGTAGCCATGTAGAAATCAGCCTATAGATATACCATACAATATGTAGGTAGATATGTGAATGTTTATATAAACACGTCGTTTTCAACGTAATCTCATTGGTGGCTGCTGGTCCAACTCGTTTGGGGAATTGTTGCTAGGCAACTGCTTATATCAAATAAATTGACTAAAATGAAATGATTTCTAAAGATGCCATTTTGCCTTGCGACTCGATATAATGACTGAGTATATTCCCATCTTCCCAAAAACAGGTGAGAGATTTAGAGTTGAGTGATATCGATGGGCAGTAGCAGACGAATGTATACTCTATACTGAATTTATAAGCCAATTAAAATGTCGACATTGTCAGTTTTCTTTTGATTCTTTATCTCAGCGCAAATTAAACAATCAACAGCCAAAATGCTTTCCATGGTCACTTTGATCGCATGTCGGATCGCTGCTTCATGCTATTTATAATAGATATTCACAACATCATTTCCAGGGCCACCTTTTATATATATACATATAAAGATATATATACATATATCCATATAAAGTAAGTTATAGGGTATTAAGTTGGCATGACATGCCCCTGTCGTGCATCTCAGCTATTTTAGTCGCTTACCCAACAACAACGACGACAATATTTGCATTATTATACATACTTACGTTCGAGAATTAAAATATATACAATATTTATATACAAGGCGCAAATAAGTTTGACTACAGAAAGTGCTGTCTTTATTTCCCCATTTTTCGTACTGTTTTAAATGCATTCGAGTCGAGTTGCCCTTACTTGGCCCATATCGATGTGAATACGTCGGGGATGCCTTGAGTTTGACCTCTTTCATCAGCTGGTTTAATGAAACGAAACTGTCAAGTGGCAGATATTGATTTTTGTCTCGATATTTAGTAGTTATAAACGTAGTCTTATCTGCACTTGCTACCATCAATTGAATGTCAATTTGTTATTGAACATTCTTTCATTGGATGCATAAATTGCAATTCAATTCAATAGAATAAATTTTACAGGAGTTGCGTGCAAATCTACATAACATATATGTTATGTTGTGTGTAGTACATGCAATTTAATGCTGTCGTAATTAGAATCAATTCAAGCGTATGAATACATTTTGTGGCTCTTATGTACAGCTGTTGTGCTGTTTGCCTCAGTTACATCAAATTTGTCATGGCGCTTAGATTTTGATGCGATTGGTTGTTCCAGTTTATTGCACAATTCACGCCAGTTTTGATGTGGGGGCGTTCGTTCAAGTCAGGCAGGTAAACTCGCACTTGTTGGCCACCGTAGCATGCAATGTGTCATACATATATATATACTATATATGTATATAATTTGGCGCTCACGTGGCTGCCACATGCGACAATTCAATTACTATGCTGCGGTTGCCTTTTCGTGTCTGTGGCAATTTCTAGCTAACAAATGCGCGCAAGTTTAGCAGCTTGTTAGCCAACAATTATGCAAAATAATCTATACATTACCGTGCATACAATCAGTTAACAAAACAAAACGCAAAAACATATACTATATGTACAAAATCTCTATATGGTCGGAGGCAGTGCTTCGCTTTTATTTACTTTTGTGTCTGCGAGTGCAGTTGCCCAGTGGCCTTATTACGCAGTATTTTGTGTGATAAAAAAAAAACTGAAGACAGCAACAGCAACGGCAACAGAAACAAGCGCATGCAACGATAAAGTCACAGTCGAAGATCGGCTGCAGTCCAAAGTCCACATGGCGCATGAGTAACGTAAATGCTAAGTGCCAATGCACGTATACGCCCTGTTGCCAACACTAAATGAATGGGCCTGTTAGTGGATAGCATCTCACTCCCGCTATTGCCATATCTTTTTTTTTTGTTTTAATTGTTGCTATAATTCATATTCAAAGGTCGTTGACCTCATCAAGGTGGACAGAGAAAGAAAGAGACAAAAAGTCAGTCATTGACGCTTCAGCGGATGCTGATCGAAACAATACATTGCGAGATTTCTCTTTTTTCTTTTGTTTTTGTTTTGTTGCTATTTGTAGCAACCCTTTCGTTCAGCTTGTTGCACAACTCAACAATTGGAAATTCTGATCGACTTTGCCTTTGGATATTTATGCAAGGTGTTGTCAAACACACCTCAAAAATACGTTTTTTATCAGCACCAATTGGGTTGCTATCAACCAGGAAATGCATTCGCTAGAATAACAATTCGTTAGTTAATCGCTAAAGTTCACAGCCCTCAAAGTTAGATTAGGCGTGAATAGTGTGAATGAGGGAAGAATGTGCGTGTGTATGTGTGTGTTTTTTCTTTTTAATGTCAGCGACAAGTGTTTTCTTTTGTGCTGCTTATCAATAAGCGATTCATTGAATCATGCACCATATCCAGTAAGTTAATGGCATCTGAAGGAAATTTTATTGTCGTCAAGTGGATTAGGGACTGAAAGCAGCTTATCAGATGCCGACATTAGATAAAGTTAAATATGAAAACAAATAATAAGCAAGAAAGCTACAGATGAGTGTGCTCAACTGTGAGATACCCGCTACCAATTTTAAATAAATGCAAATCAGTGCTGTATTAATTTTAAAATATACAAAATTTAGATAGCACATAAATACTAAAACATTTGGTATATTGATATAATAACGATATATAGTACAACATTAAAAATATACCATATAGTGCAATATACAACAAAAATACTAAAAAACTCGCCATATTCAGCATTTGGTATATTGATTTCGTTCTGAGATAAAAATATACCATATTGTGAAAATATATCAAATGAATATACTTCAATAATACTGTAAGTATACCATAGCCAACATTTGGTATATTAAAAATATATTATACATATAGTGCATCAATTAATGATTGCAAAAATACTACAAATATACTGTGGCCAACAATTGGTATATTTATATAGTACTACATTCAAATTATACTATAGATTGCAAATAATGCAAGATTGATCATAAATATTCGGTTTGGAGATGCCTTCCTCTGACTTTTGCATACATTTCATGGTAGGACAAAGTAACCATACCCTTTTACCCCATGGGTATCGGGTATAAAAATAAACATGCTTCACAAAATATGTTGTTGGGTGAATCAAACTGATTGATTATTTATATAAAATTATTTATTTATGTAGCATTATCAAGCAAGTTTCAATTTCAATCCAGTTCGATACACAATGCGTTTAATTTATTGATAAGCAAATAAATGTAAAACGAGTGGATGATAATCTCAAAAAGTTTTGCAGCTGCCAGCAGTTAATTAATGAAAGAAGAGTAATAGTAATCTGCAATCTGATTATGGGA
Source organism: Drosophila niveifrons (assembly GCA_035046325.1). Lineage (NCBI taxonomy): Eukaryota > Metazoa > Arthropoda > Insecta > Diptera > Drosophilidae > Drosophila > Drosophila niveifrons. The sequence continues at coordinate 7,632,613 of JAWNOC010000046.1, read as the reverse complement.
GATTTTGTGAGTGTCGTTTTAATCTCGCAGTGCTCAATTAAATAAACAAATGCCCAAAGGCGGTTCTATCAATTAGACAGCGGCGAAAGATTTGAAAGCGCGACACGATAGCGCGATAAGAGGCGATGAAACCCTTAATGTGTTATCAAACTCTTTCATTGGCTGCACAAAAACAAGAAAAAGAATAACTAGTGTGCAACGCCCACAGTTCACAGCTGACAGCTGGCTGCAATTGACGTTGTTGACGCACTGCAACAAGCCACTCGAAAAGTGTGTGTGTATGAGTGTGTGTAGTTGGCACAATTGAATGAGTGCTGCGACGGCAATTGAATCGTGCAAATAAGTACGAGTACTTTGCATAAGTGTGTGTTGTCTGTTGTTCTGTGTTCGTTCAGTCGTTGTTTGTCGATAGACACTCCACTCCAGCCATTTGACCACTCAACCTCAGCTCCAACCACTGAGCCACAATCATTTGTTGTTGTTGTTGCTGTTGCTGATGTAACCGCAACTGAGCCTCGTGCCAGGCATAGTTTTACTTTTCATTTGTAAGTCGAGCTGTGTGGGTGGTTAACAATGCTCGTCTCCAGCTCGCTCAGCTCTCAGCTTTATCACTCGAGGCAATCAGCTATGGATACTCGAATCTGACATTTCATCTGCTTTTATAAAACGCCTCTGGCATGCGACTGGAATCTGACAAAAGCTGGCTTGGTGGTTGGGTGGTTGGGTGGTTAGGTGGTGCAGCTTGCGCTTATTGTTGTGGCTCATTTCATTCGCTGGCTATAAATAGCCACTAGCAGTTGCTGCACAAAACCAAAGCTGTCATTGTGTGTGGCATGCAACAAGCTGTGTGTGGCCTTTTCGTGTCGCAACATGAAACGACCCTCAACTTGAACCATGTTTTTTTTTTGCGGTTTACTCGCCAACGTAACTATTGTTCTGACGTTGCTCATTTGGTTATCTAAGAGGATTTTAGCAAAAAGAAATCATAAATATACATGATTGACGTACGTATGCGTAATATCTGTGTATACGTAATTTAATGGCATAATAATAGCAGCAACGACAGCATTCCAATTGAAATCGATAGTAGACAAGCAATACATGTCAACTAGAACAATTGCTTTTGACTGTCTCGGAGTTCTCTGTTCATACTCGTCATTAACATCGAGAAGTAACGAGATATATAGTTTCTGTTTATAAGTGTAAACAATCAACTGGTTGGCGCACTCGACGTATGCGTGATTAAATACGACATTCATATACATTTGTATATTTAGGTTGCCCCAATGGCAATTTCATCCGAGCGATAAACGAAATTTATATCAAAACAAAAGACGACACTGCATTAACCATAAATATAGCCGCGGCATTGACATTGGCTAAATAATTGAGAGCTGTTTGTGGTGGTGAAGAGCGCGAGAACTAAGAGAATAAATTCCGATTTTTGTTATTGTCTTGCAGCGGCCAGCAACATGTTGAATCTGTGCTAATTGGCAGCCAGCCAGCTTCAGTCTCAGTCTCAGCAGAAACCTTTTTGTGTGTTATCTTTAAGCAAACAGAGAGAAGTGGAACAAGCGGAAGGCAAAACGCAATGCTTACACGAGCCGATAATTGCAACCAGCCGAGTGACAATAGCGACAGTGACAGTAACAAGACGGGGCTTAAGCACAAAGAAGCCAACGGCAAAGGCAAAGGCAGAGAGGGCCTATTGCTGCAATCAATCGATGAACATTACGTCTGCGACATTGCAATGATGAGCATTGCCGAAGGGGTTAATCAAATGGCAAACAAAGCCATTGATCAGCCAGCAACAACAGTAACAGCAGCAACAATGCTGATGAATCAGAATGAAGACGAACTGGAATTGGATCGCCAGGAAGAGGAGCAGGCCATCAGTGAGCTGGTGCGCTCATCGAGCGCCAACGCCTTGATAGAACCGTAAGCTTAACTCTAGATAATGGCCAATGATTGATTACGAACCCAGTTTCGTTTTAGGGGCAGCAACAACAGCGGCAGCATGCGTGTTGTATTCGGCATTCTTGTGCGTCTAGTGCTGCCGTTGGCCAACGGTGTGGCACGGGGCATCAAGGGCATTCGGGATGTGCGTGTGTTGCGTGTGCTGCAGAATTTGGCCTCCAGTCGCCAGGCCTTGACCAATTTGGTTGCCTTTGCGGCAAATACCATATCGTTGAATCTATCCTCAGTGCAGGGTAAGTTTTGAAGTGATGATAAGAGTGAGAAGTGCAACAGTTGCTACCATTTTGGTGGATGCATCATTTCCGTCCTTATCCTCTCATCATCGTTCTTCATCATCATCATCGTTCATCATCATTATCATTGTGATTCGCCTCGCATACAGCTTTCTATATAAAATGCTCATATGCCGCTCTTCAAATTCAAATCTTTCCATTGACAGTTTCCAATCGTCTGGGGCCTTTGCTCAATTTGCTCAAATTGCGCAAATCCCAAGATGGCTTGGAAAGTCTGCCCGACCAACCAAGCACACCGAACACACCCATAACGCTCACAATGCCCACAACGCCAAGCACACCGTTGCAGGGTCCGCCCATCTACAGCAGCATCGGCAGCACCTCATCAGCCAACTCCAACTCCAGTTGCGTCACTCTCAACATCCTTGCCGAGCCGCCAGCGGGCACACCGATCCGGGCGGACATTGTGCTGATTCACGGACTGCACGGTTCGTTGGTCAACACCTGGAAGCAGGGACTCTGGCAGAACGAACGACATCCCGTCGAGTTTGATCGTCCACCACGACCGCCAGTGCGTCCACCCAAGCGTCCGCGTCATTCGCGCAGCGCTGCGATTCATCCGGCGCCGCGAGAGAAACGCGCCAAGTTCACGTCCTGCAAGCGTACCGTGGAGAAGGACTTGGCGGAGGCGGGCGCAGCCTGGCAGGAGGCGCAACTTCAACCCGCTTTGGATACGCAGCAATACAGCTTCAGTGCTTCCGAAACTTCCGAGGCCTCCGATGACAATGCCGAAGAGTAAGTGCAGAAAATTGCGAGAATTCAAAATCTCATTCACCCCTTCATTAATCTTTCGATAGCTTTGCTTATGTCTGCGGCGAGCCAGAGGACATACAGATCTGTGAGGGCATCGAGTACAGTTTCCCCACATTCCGTCTGCGCATGCACGACAGCAATCGACAGCTGCAAGCTGAGCTGGAGTCGATGCTGCAGACTGAAAGCAATGAGGGATCCAACACAGAGACTTCAGCTGCTTCGACGCCACGCAAGCAAAAGAAACCATCGCCAAATGATCCCAACTACTCCAAGTGTTGGCCCGGCGATTGGTTGCCACTCGATTGCCCCGGAGTGCGTGTGATTGCTGTCAACTACACAACGGATCAGTATCTGTGGCGTCCGTTGTGGAAGAGCAAAGAGCCACGCTCGAGTCTCATTCAACGCTCACGTGAAATGGCCGAATTGTTGATACAACAACGCGTTGGCCATGGGCATCCCATCATCTATGTGGGTCACTCCAAAGGCGGGCTGTTCATCAAGCAGCTGATTGTCGATGCCTGGGAGTGCGGACGGCCAGCCATGCGTCCACTTTGGCGTTCGGCACGCGGTTGTTTCTTCTACTCGGTGCCGCATCGCGGTTCCCACTTGGCCTCCATCAAGGCGCCGCTGCTGTCGCGCTCCGTGGAGCTGCTAGAGATAGAAAAGAGTAAGACTAAATAACTAATTATACCCGCTACCCAAGGGAATGAAAGATATAAGAGTATTATAAAGTTTTGCCTCTAAAAAAAGTATGAAACAGGCAGAAGGAGATATCTCCGATCCTGCAAAGTATATACAGTTTTATTTCCGTCTGTCTGTCTGTCTGTCCGTTCGTGTGAACAACTAGATTTCAGAGACTATAAGAGATAGAAATATATATTTTTTACAGTATCTGTTATGTTTGCACGCAGATCAAGATTTTTTTCTAATGCCAAAATCTATAAAAATCGAATAAGCAAAATTTTTTGGTAAACTCAATATTAACTATTTATGATTGGTTACTTTGGCTGACAACTTGGTATATTTTGAATGTAGTACTATATTAATATACCAAATATTGCTTTTGGTATGTTTTTAGTATGTTTTATTTTATTTATTTGATATATTTTAAAATAACACCGCTTTTATTGCTTTTATTAAAATCGATAGCAGGTATTTCACATTTGAGCACACTCGACTGTAGTTTTTTTACTTGTTTTGCTACAACAATATTAAATTTTTTATTTTCTTATAGACAACAAGTATTTGCTGGATCTGCATCGTCGCTTTGCGGCGCTGTATCACTTGGGTCATCTAAAGATCGAAGTGTTTAGTTTTGTGGAAACGGCGCTGACTTTGATGTCAGTGCTCTATCTGCGCATTGTGGGCGTGGATTCGGCAGGTAAGTAATTAAATTAAATTTCAAAGTATGTCATAAGCTAATTTCTGAACTCTTTTGCAGATCCGGGTTTCGGCGAAGTGTGCGGCATTCGATTGGATCATCGGGAGATCTGCAAGCCGCGCAGTCGAGATTGCATACTCTACAAGGAGCTGGTGAAAATGATTAAGAAGGTGTGCTGAGTGCGGTGTTTGTGTGTGCCACGTCAATTACTGGACCTCATTATATACGAAATCGATATGTGAATAAGCTTGCAACTTTAAGTTGCACCCATAATTATGCGTACCTAAATATTGATATATATATTTCTATTTTCGAATTTGTTCCTTTCTTTTGTTATCTTTTGTTTGTTATGGTGCATAGCATAAAGAGAGATGTTTAAAGAAAGAGTTCATAACAAATTCAAGTTTGTTCATTTTAAGCTACACACTCATACACTCAAGAAGATGCGTTTAAGCATGCCATTTTAGCACGTAAACTACAAATTACACTTAGATATTGATACGATATACAAAACATATTAATAATAATGGATTTTTTTTCTTGCGATTTTCAATTGTGATGATTTGTTCAGTTTATTGTGATGTACAAGTTATACACAGAATATACATACATAGATATACATATAGATAATACTTACACTTGAACACCGCTGTTAAATGTTACCAACGAATGCAAAAACAAAAAAAAAACTAGCTGGGAAATTTACAAGATATTACAAGTTATTATACAATTGCCCATTTGATATTTTATACCAACCTGTAAAGTACTGAAAGTTACTAAAGATTTATGATTACACATAATACAAAATACAAAATAAACAAATAAGCAAAATCAATGTAAATACAAAACAATTATATATATATATATAGTATAACCATTAATTGTGTGAAAAAGTGAAACCACGTTTGACGTTTGACCATATTTTTTAAATAAAACAAAATGCAGATTTTTGTCATCATAACTTAGTTTTAATATGTTTCTGTTTTCCTCTATCCATTCGTTATCGCTTTTCCCAATAGTTAAGGTTGCTTTTCACCCAACATTTTCATTCAATAGATTACATTTTATTAGACTCTGTAGCCGCGCTAATTGCTGGTTTTTTATGCCAAATTATTTGCACCGAAAACTTTAACACGAACCTACAAATACATTTAGTATGTGTATGTATATGCATCTATCTGTGTGTGTGTGTGTATCTATTAATGTATATAGATATATATATATATGCCATCTTAGTTACTACATACAATAATAATACATAATAATAATATTTCGGATTTTTTCCACTTGCATATATAAATTACATAAAAAATACATTCGCCTTTTTTTGTTGTCTCAATTGTTTTTTTTTTTTGTTTTTGTTTCATTCCGTTCAGCTTCCAAGCAATTCTTAAATGGGGAAATCAACTAAATATATAGGTTTATATGTTTCTTTTGTTTAAAATTTAGTTACATACATAGTTGCCACTCTACTAATGAGGTATACAGAATGAGGACTTAAAACACAAAACTAAAATTACATAAGTTAAAACAAATGTTTACGTTTAGGATCAAATGTTTAGCTTCACCCCAAAAAAGATACATAGTTAAGAACATAATTTGCTTACAATTTTAGTGGACTCTTAGTTATTGATTGGTTTTTCTTCTCTCTTTTTTCGTATCGTTTCGTTTCCTCTTGTTTTTAGCCAAAAACCTATGCAAAAGTCGCATTAAGCATTATCCATGCCATCAAATAATTTTAATTTTATTTTTTATTGTTTTCGCGCTTAAATAATTTAAACATTTATCACATCCACTTACACAGCGATCACAATCGCAGTTCATTTCTTCATCTTCATCATCATCATCGTCGTCTTCTCATTTTCAAACATTTATTTCTTATGCCTAATTTCTTTTTTAAATAAATTTTATAATTATACGTATAATTTTTTTTCTTCGTTTCGTTTTTCTTTTTGTTTGCCTTAACTTTGTAACGCTTAAATTGGTTTTTGTTTTTTTGTTTTTCTTCATCTTTCATTTTAGGAATTTCGAGTTCATTTGCGGAATATTTTTTTCATTTTGTAGCTTGAATTAAATGCAAAGTTTATGCGACCATCAAAAGTTTTTTTTTTCTGCTTCTCTATACATTGTATACACTAAGTTTGAGTTTTTCGTTTTTCTATTCGCTTTTTTTTTTTGTTGGTAATTTTTATATATATTTTTTATTCTGGAACACCATGAAAGTTTTGTATGACCTAAAACTATATTCTATCAGTTGGTTTTTGAAATGCAATTGAAATGGAAAAATTGTGACTTATTTTAATATGAACACAAATCAGATTGGTAGATTAAAATGTTAGCTGGATTACGATCTGTGTGCCCTGATTTCCTTGATTTGAAAAAGTTATATTAGAAATTTGTTAAAGCTCAAAGGGAACTCTAATCTAGTAAGAATTTACAAGAATTATTTTCGAATATGATCAGTTATAATATCTTTTTAAACAGGGCACACAAAAACTTTTCAGCCACTGGAATATATATATTAATTTATGTGTGTGTGTGTATATTTTACGTCTTTGTGTATTATATTTCTCTTTGTTGCTTATGTGGAAAGGTACTATTGTTTGTAATATTTTGTTTCTGTTGTTGTTGTTGTTGTTCTTAGCTTTGTTTTGGTTGGTTTTCAAGGTATAGGCTTATATATTTGTTATTGCACTTAGGTCTAAATACGTATACATTTAAAGTTCTTAAACGGATTCAAATTTCAAACACTTTTCATTTCGTTCCATTCTACTTGCATCAATTCAAAATTGTATCTAAACTTCATATACATACATCCATTCTATGTTATATTCTATGGAAAATGGAATGTGAATAATTGTGTGTGAGTGTGTGAATGTGAATGTGTGTGTATTGGATGAGTGTGTAGTATCTTTCATAACAATTCTCTAAACTCATTTCATAGCTGAGCCCATTTTCAATGCATTCGAAAAATAATATCTGCGGTTGATTACGGTTTTGTTTGCTGAGAATGTTTAAAGTAGTGTGTGTGTGTGTGTGTGTGTGAGGGTGTGGGTGTAGCTACAGTAGTTGTTGTTGTTGCTGTTGTTGTGGTAGTTTGTACAAACAAGGTACAGTCGGTAATAGGGATAGACTCGTAGAATACGGTTGCGGTACATTCTAGGCATAAAAACAAAAACAATCTGTTTACATCAAACAAAAGGGAATGCCAAGTGCGTATAAGTGTGTGTATGTGTGTTGTATGGGTATGTGTGTGAGTGTTGGAGCTTGAAAATAAGCGCTTCAACGAAATGCAAAATGAATATAATCAGGTACATTTGATATATCGGTATAAAAAAATATATAAAACAAACAAAATGCAGCAATTAATATAAACGGAAATTAAATATGTTTGCTTAAATATGTATATAAATATATATGTGTATGTATATTGTATGTTTGTATATGGATATGAACACTTGTGACTATTGTATGTGTGTATGTGAGAGAGTGTGGTATATTATTTTGGTGTATATGAGCTGGGCTATTGCATTTGTGTTTTCTTTATTTTTTTTTTGTAGTTTTCTGTTTTCTGTTTTTTTTTTGGCTATAAGTATAGACTATTTGCGGCAGTTTGATTAATGTGTGGAAAGTTGTTAAACATACAAATCATAAATGGTAATTAGCCTCCATTAAACGAAAGAAAAACAAACAAAAAAAATGTATATAAAGTAAAACTAAAGCGAATGTCGTATAAAAAATGTCAAATGCTTAAAACTTAAGTTTAATCATATATAATATATAGATATATATATATTTATATGTAAAGATATAGATATATGTGTATAAATATGCTGCTTATTCAACTCGTAGTTCAACTTCATTCGATTGAAGTGCAATGCATTTATAAAATGCATTCTTTTAAACCACAATCAATCAAACTCAAATCTAGCAATCAATCAATCAATTGTGTTTTGGAATGTTTCAAGCTGCGAATGTGTGTGTATGTTGTGTGTCTGTATGTTGTGTGTCTGTGTGTGTATGTGTATTAGTAGCTTCTCAGAGAATACTTTTGCTTGGCGAGGCGACGACAACAATGGCTGCCACTCAGCCATTGGGATCGACTTGAGCACGACGCTGCAACGCCGATGGCGCTGCTGGCCAACTTTGTTTGGCCATTGCTCTCGTCGCCTTAACATTGTTAACGGACTGTGGCCCGTTGGCAGGAACTATGGATGCATTTGAATGCTGCTGATGTTGCTGCTGTTGCTGCTGCTGCTGCTGACGATCCTTGAGCTGCACAGCAATTGGCTTTTGCTGACTGTTGTTGCTGCTGCTGCCGCTGTTGTTGTTGTTGCTGCTGCTGCTGTAATGGTTATTCCTAGTGAGTTCGGCGGGCAACTTGAAACCATTCGTTAGGCTAACACACGCATACTCGTGCTCCGACGTCGGCGTCAATGTGGCCGCCGATTCCTCCTCGGCCAGCAAACAGATGCCATCGTTGGAGTTCGAGTGTCGTGTGAAATTTGTATGAAATTGTTTTTTGCTGCTGCTGCCGCCGCCGCCGCCGCCATTGCCACCACTGCTGCTGCTGGCGCTGCTGCTGCTCAAGCTGCCGCTGCGACGCGCTGCCGACACATTGCCGACACCCAGACCAGGCATTGTGGAGACCAAAGGCAGCGAATTTGGTGGCATGGCCAACTCCAGACTGCCATCGCCGCCGCCGTTCATTGAGGAACTGTTGTGTTGCTTGTGATTGGCATGATTGGAGTTGCTGCCGTTGTTGCTGCCGCTGCCATTGCCGCTGCTGTTGCCCGCCTGCAAAGCGACAGCATTGGGCGGCGTATGACGATAGGGTATGTAAAAAGCTTTCGCTTCCTCTTTGCGCTCCGGCGAATTCGCACACAGCGGCAGCTGCGACAAATTGTGTACACCCGCAATGCTCAGCTCCAGCTCCTGCTCACCTGCTCGCCGCACAATCGGCCCATTGCTGTGGCCATTGGGCAGCGGCGCCGCAGCCGCCGAACTCGTCTGATACTCGAGCGTGTGCTCGGGCAGCAATTCGATGTGATAACGCGAACGGGGTATTAGCGTTTGCATCTCGTGGCAATCCTGCTGCAAGGTGCTGCCACTCAATCCGCCAGCGCTGTCGCCTGGCATGCCAGAGGCGCTGCTCAGATTACCAAACGTGATGTCTGTGGGCGTGGTCAGATGGGTGGGACCTTGAGCGCGTGCCTTGAACCGACGCCGCTGAAAGATGATGAAGAGCGCAAAGCCAAACACACAAATGGTAGACAACAGCGAGCCAATGGCAATGCCGCTGTAGACTTCGTGATTCGAATTGTGACGATCCTCCGGCCTGATGCGATGATTCATCAGATCAAAGTACAGCGGCGCACCAACTCCAGTTTCGCCCACAACGCGCACCGTGACGTGCATTTTATCCGACTCCGAGACATTGGGAAACTGCCAAAACGAAAAAGTTGTTTAATTCAGAGTTTACTTAAAGCAAAATGTATGATTTACTTTATAGGAGCAAGTGCGACATTCATAGACCACAGCTTCGTGTGTGACATTGCCCAGCGTCCATTCGATGCTGTAGTGATGCACACGTCCATTGGGATGCACAGGCGGCTCCCACAGCAGCTTTAGTCCATTGTCCTTTACTACACGGGAGTTGCTGATAGTGCCAGGTGCTAAACAGACAAGAAAATATATAAATTACAGTAGGGTATAAAGTACTGAAAGTTTAGCTTACGATCTGGCAGCGTTTTGACATCCATTTCACCGTAGAAAATCTGCGGCTTGCAGTTGTAAAAGTGAAAATTGTAGCTCTCATTGGCGCTCAAGCCGCTGACCAGCAGCATCGAGTTGACAATGGTGCGCTCCTTGCACTTGGGCTCCTGTTTCTTCAGCGGCAGTTGTATGTGCAAATGACACTCATAGACACAAGTATCATTCAGGCTGTCAAGAAATTGAAAAGCCAGCATACGCGACTCGACAGTAATCAAGCGAAAAGACATATTCGACTGATCCGAGGTGCCATTTTCAATCTGTATGGAAGAGAATTGATAGCAGGACTTTACTTGATGTCCATCAACTGTGGTAATCCACGCATTGTGTGTGTGCTGACAATTGCCACTACAGTACAGTCTACTCACAATCTTCCACTGCACGTAGCGAAAGTCCTGCGCGAGGAACTCATTCTCGCTGGTAATGATGAGAACACGCATTTTGATGCGACTAAAGTGCTGCAACAGCACGCCCGTTACACTGGCATCCACCACCAGACTGAAGATGTCCTCCTCCATCTCGAGAGTGACATCGTCGACCTCGTTGTCCAGCACTTCGTATTCAGCATTGCGCATAACTGTGGCAGCCGCCGTCTGATTGAGTGGTCGTATAATGGTTAAATGCCGTCGCACTTCGTCCGCTTTCTCCTCAACGGGTGTCACAGTGCCATGCAGGGGGCCGTCCAGCAGCTGGGAGGGATGTGGATGCGTGTGATTGACAGAGAACTGCAGTATGAAGTACTTTTTGTTATCCAACTCGGCCTGTGACCACTTCACAAACGTGTCGTTGCCCAAATGCACCAGACGCAGCAGCACTAAGAGAAGATGACATATTAGCAAAAGGCGAACTTAAAGCATAAATCTCAGCAACTTACAGCCTTGAGTGCAGCAGACAACAGCCGGACTACGTAGTGAACTGAGTATCATCTGTTGGGGCACAATGGTGCCGGAGCGCACCTCCGAGGTGGGCGTAAGGAAGCGTGTGATCAGCGCAAAGGGACGATAGACAGGCAGCCCGGTGGAGATCACCACGAACGAGGTGTGATTGAGTTTCATGGGCGCAAATGAGCTCCATTGATGCGGATTACTGCGCACAATGTGCACCACGAACATGGCCTGCAAGAGCGGAAAGAAAATGAATAGTCGGGGCACACGGTGCGTATGTGTGATAAATGTACTACCTCCATGGTTCGACTGTCAAAAGTCACGTTAATGGTGTGAAAACTGTGGGGATAACAGCGTATGTTCTGCAAGGGATTCGGATTCTCCGGCTGACGCTTGAAACGCACCTCACCGGTAACCGAATCCTCGCCGGCCACATTACGCGCAAAGCACTGATAAATGCCCTCCTCCTCGGGATCGAACGAATGGATGTGCAGCTCATTGCCGCTAATGTAGCGTGTGTAGGAACTATTGAGCGGCGCTCCATTGTGATACCAGCTGAGCGTGGGCGCCGGATTGCCTTCGGCGCGGCAGGTCAACGTTGTCGAGAGGCTAATGTAGCCCACCTCCACCGGCAATGTGCTGACGATACGCGGCGGACTCGTCACAATCACCCGAAACGTTTGTCTGTCCGTTGGCGTTGTGCAGATGTAAAAGCCCTCGTGGCGTTCCATCCGCACATCGCTCACCTCGAGTGCGACGCTGTTGTTGCGCAGCTGGGTGAGTGTGTTATTTGGATGCTGGAGCCACCAATCGATGGGCACATAATCGGCAACGGCGCGACACTGCAGCATCAGTGTGCCACCCGTGGGCACATAGAGTGTGGCATTCTGAAAGGCAGGCAGCAGTCGGGTCTCGCTGCCAGCAACCATTAGATTGCTGCCACCAGCATTTGGTTCGACGCGCACCAACCACACGAACTGCCGATGATTCCTGCTCGCATATCGGTTCTGGGCAACGCATCTGCAAAATGGGAACGGGAATAACATTGGAATTGCTTGTAAATTCATAAACATTTCGCACACACATTAATTGGCATAACAATTATGCTAGGCACTCGGCCGCTCAATGCGTGGTGTTAATTAATGCAAACACACGGAAAGAGAAGAAGGGTTGATGAATTGCTGCTGGCCAAGGTGTTGATATGCTACATCACTATATGTACCTACCTGCGGGCCATTATAAATTACCTAGCAGAGAGGGGGAAAACTATTCACAAGCAGAGTCTTAAGTTCCTCAATAATTAAACTAGATGTAAGACTGAGATAACTGACCGGGGGGCAAACCCAGAGTAAACAATTGAAAATCTAATTGGAAAATTAAGCAAAATACTAGATTTAAATTTTAGATATACGATACAGCTATTTCTTTATGGAAATTGAGGCGATTGTGTTGGGAATACATAACAAATTGAAATGCAAAACTCTATTCAACTGATTTTTAGATAGCTGTAAAAGTTATGCTGTATTTTCTTGGAGCAAGAGCCACCTTCAAATTGAATAAACATGAAATGAATTTCACACATTTCTCATTTTTAGAAAACTCAAATATTTAGAAATTAAATGTTATGCAATATGCTTTTAGCAGATGAATAAACTTTAGACAAACATATGCAATTTCGTCAGAGCAAAAGCAAATGCAAAATATAAGCAAGTGTTTTTTGAGTGTGCACATTAGAAAACTTTTCATATGAAATAAATGTAAATAAAATGAAAGCTAGTAGAAATATATATTTCAAAGTTATTTAAATACCAGTAAATGGTTCCAGGTTTTCATTTAATTTAAATAATGTAACTATTATTTGCAAAAAACGAAGCCTAAATGAAATGTATACTAAATAACAATAGATGCTCTTGTGCGACAACAAAGGCAAGCAAAAGAAGTCTGCAGCTATTCGATGAAGCAAAACTTTTCCTTTTAAATGGAATTAAACTTATATTTAATTTGATAAAAATGGGAAAACTTTGCTTTGTAGTTGCAGTTGCCGGGCTGTGTGACTTACTTGTATTTGCCAGCCTGTTCCGAGCGCAATTGTCGCAGCACAAGAGTGCCATTGGATAAGATGATGGCGCTGCAAAGGTGCAAAAAGAAAGACAGAACATGTTAAACAAAAGATTAAATCCGTTGCTCAATGCCAAGCGTTATTGAAGCCACCAAGTTGACAGCCGGCATTCGTTTTAAAATTTGGTTTTGGGGTTTTTTTTTTTGGAGCAAATTGAAACCGCAGCACGCAACTCGATGGTAACAACACTGATCTTTACTCGCCTGCTGTCATTCGCCAGGGATTCGTTGCCAAAGTACCAACTGAAGCGAGCAGCTGGCACACTGAAAAATGGACAGTTAAGCACAAGGGGCAGATGCTCAATGGCGCTGATGTTGCTGCTCTGCTGTGGACCACCAATTAAACGTTTGAGTACTGCAAGCAAAGGAGTGTGTTAATGCGATAAAGTCAAAGGACAAACAGCTAGAGCTAGAACTCACCAGGATACTCGACGGTGATGCTTTCGGATATGACTTTCGTGTAATCGGCCTCAATTTGGCAATGATAAACGCCGCTGGCTCGCTCGGTGGGCGGCAAACGTAACGTGCCATTCGCAAAAATGAAGAACTCATTTTTGCGTATTGACAAGTGCTCGATGGCCTCATCGTTGCGATACCAGCTGCAGTAGACGGATGCTCCTTCTGCAGAAGAAAAAATTTAATTGATTGAATCATTTTACAAACAAGTAAGAGAACTACAGTCGAGTGTGCTAACCATTTTGCAATAAGAGTAGAATTTTTCTTAAAGCATACGAATTTAATATACTGAGTATTTCTTACAAAGCATACCATTACTTTCAAATTATACCATTATTTTACATTTAATAGAGGCACAAATAATAAGAATTTAATATACTCAAATATATTAAAATACACTGAGTGATATATTTGGTATAAAATATACTATTACTTTCAAAATGTACCATTATTTTACATTAACTGGAGGCGAAACGTAATATTAATTATTTAATATACTGCAAAAAATACTGAAGGCTATTTTTGGTATTCCAATATATTGTATCTTTTAAATGATATACCATTTTTCATTTACACAACGTTATAATGAGAATACTGAAAAAATATTAAAATATATATTTGGTATATCTATATACTATCACCTTCAAAATATACCATTTATTGTACATTTACTAGAGCCACAAGGCTATAATAATTATTTAATATATTAGAAAATATACTGAAGGATATATTTGGTATATCAATATACTATCACTTTTAAATGATATACCAATTTTTTCATTTACCGTAGGCCTAAAGTTATAATAAGAATTTAATAACCTTCATTTGGTATATCAATAAACTATAACTTTCAATATATACCATTTATTGTACATTTAACGGGGGCACAATTTATAATACCCCACTAGTCTATGGGTATAAAAATTCAACTAAAAGAACTCAATTATAGATTCAATTTGTGTGTGGACTCACCTTGATAGTAATCATAGTTGGTAATCACGGGAGTGCAGTTGAGAAAATTGATTGAGTGTGGATTGGTGATGGTCAGTCTTGTATAGTTGTGCTTTAAAATCTGTAGATATGGCTTCTGTAGTGTTGAGTTTTTCGGTTGTGTGGCGGCAGCAACTGCAAAAAAGATATAAATCAAATTCTTGTAAATAAGTTATGAAATATATACGATTTAGGACAGTTTAAATATGTATAGCTAAGAACACTTGTCAATCAAACGTTATTCAATTCCATAGCGAACAATCAGCTTCAAGTTTCATTCTCGAACATTTTGTAGAAAAATTGCACTCTCTACTTGACAGCAAGTGTTCTTCACAATTTTGTGATTTTCGCAGAAAAATTGGATTTGGTGAAGCGCGAGGAAACTTTTTTCTTCGCTTTTCTGTTTCTATTTTTTTGTTTTGTTTGTATTGCCAAGAATTTGAGCTGTGGACGTAAGATTGTATAGACTTTTCGCTCTATTTCTCTCCAAGTTATGGAAGTTCAATTGCACATAAAGATCTAAATCATAATCTAGTACGCTTTGCTGTCAGCAAAAACAAACAGCAACAACAATAAAATAACAAACAAAACGTTTGTTTATATACTCGCACGAAATCGATTAACTGTTGTAAATTTGAAGCTTTTCCATTTGCTTTGTTTTAGGGTTTTTCTTTTTCACACGTTTACAAGTAGATGCGAAAATGCCAAGCACAAGAAAAACTCCGTGCTGGGCTAAGGTTTTGATTATGTCAACGGCACTGTTGCTGTCTGTTGCCCTGGCTGCGATTATGTGGTACGTGCTGCGGCTATCGTCCACATAATGCCCCTGGAGTGTTAATTAATTACTTGGCTATTGCTGACGTTGCCACTGATTCTTGCTGCTACCTTTTTTGCAATTCATTTGGGGGTGGGGAGGTGGCGGCGCATTAATTCAAGTCAAGTGCGAGCAGCGGCGGCGGCCATTGCGTATACTTAATATTGAATGATAACAACAACGTATTCCAAGTATTTTCTCTTTTGCTTGTGTGCACAATTTGCATACAACTTTGTATCGTCGAAATATCTATTAGTTGCAATAAGTGCTTCGCTGTCTGTCTGTCTGTCTTGTCTGTCTGTGCTATGTTCTCAGGCATTCTTGGAAATTTCTAGTGGCAGCTTGAAAGTGGTTGAGAAGTGAAAAATGGGCAGCAAGCAAAGCGTTTCGCTGTTCACCAAATAACAAATAGCCAAACATTAGTCAAATGCGTTGAAATTTATGCTAAAAATGCAATCAACTAACGTTACGCTCCAGCTATGGCCACCCAAGTCGACAGTCGGCATTCAGCAGACGTCAGTTGGACGGAGTGCCAAGTGCCGGGTGCACTCACTTGTGGCAAGGTCTGTTAGCTCGTTAGCCAATTGCAACTGAGTCCAACGACAATGAGTCTGCTGACGCTCCTCGCTCTCCTCACTGCTCTGCCTCGTTTGCTACTCGGTTGAGTTCTAAGGAAACTGTGAATTTGTTCAGTTTTTGATAAATGAACTGAAATAAATAAGATAATTGCTGAAACGCAACTGTGCGCTGGATATAAAAGGTTTTGGCTTTGGCTTTGACTGTGCGGTTGTGGCTTTGGCTTTAGCGTTGGCTTTGGCTTTGGCTCAAGTTGATCAGTAAGCCAGAAAGGAAGAATGTAATGTAACGAAATGACGAGACGGCGGAATCGTGTTGCATGTTTGTACGCAATGTGTTGCAATTTTTATTGCTGTAATTACACGCACATGCACACATGCCGCAATTTGACGCATGAAAATGCCTTTGACTTGCGACTCGCAAAATAACGCAAATGTCATGTCAGCAGCAGCAACAGCAACATCAGCGCTAAATGCGCCACATTTACTGTGTGTGGCAGGGGCAAGGTGGCAAGGTGGCACGATTCGCATGTGCAACAAAAAGCGTAATTGTTATGGCATAATTGTTTCAATAGCAGGGCGTTTAATTGCGCTTTAGAAACAAGTCTCACCCGCCCTCCCCTCCCCACCAATACTGCATGTTGCGAGTCCAGTTTGCCAGTCAAAGTTCAGCGATTTGTTTTGCTATTTTTTTTACACTTTTACAGTTGGCAATTTGCTGTTTCGGTTTCTGCTTCTGTTGCAGCCATTTGCGGACACACCTTTCGGTGGGCCATTTATCATTTAGCTGAGAGGGCAGTGTCAACAGCACTGCTGAGATCCATTAGCAGCAGCAGCAGCAGCAGCCACAATTGAAAATGGCCTTGTGAATATTGAATTTTAATTGCGACAAAAGTGTGAAATGAGGTTTGCTTAATAGCAATTATTATACTACTAATTTTGCCAATGTTTCATTATAATAAATGAATGCATTGATGCCTGCTATCGACAGCTATAATTCTTTTGGCTTCAACAAGTTCGACAAAGATCTCGAGAGATGATTGAACTGCTTCGACATTCCGCTAGCGCAACTTTCTATTCAACGTCTGCTTGCAGTCAATAGTCAGCAGTCGATAGCCCTACCGTTATGTGCAATCTCTTCCAATATAATTTCAGCTCATTTATTCTATAATCTCTGCTCCGCATCAGAGGCAAAGTCAAAGGCAGAGACTGAGACTGAGAGAGAGAGAGCAAAGCCAAAGCAATGCAAAACTCTTTGCAACTACTCACTGGGGAAGAATGTTTCCCAGAATCGTGCTTGAATGCTGTTTGACAACAAGCACACACTCACACACACATACACACTCCGACACTGTATAGGCAGTTACTAAGTTGTAGCAAGTTGCAAGTCAATGCTGTGGTCTATTGCTTGGGGTTGTGGGGAAAAACTTGCACACAAATTTGCATAGTTGAACGCACGTCGCTGCACGGGCAGCCAGCGCATTCCACATGCAGCAACTGTTGCTGCCGCTGCCTGTGTTGCCGCTGCTGCGGCAGTCGATGATGAATGCAACTGCAACTGCAATTGCTGCAACAGCGGCAACGTCGGCACATAAATTGCCAACTTGCTGCGCAGCAGCGGCGTTGCGCTTATCAAACGGCAACATCTTGTGCATAGATAAGCCAAGCCAGACCCCAATGGCAATGGGCTTTCAATGGGGCAACATTTGCTGCTGCCGCAAGTTGCCAGTTGCCTTCCACCATGCCACCTTTAATGGAATTTCACAAATTCAAATTGCCTGGCATCCTTTTAAATGCAGCCACAGCCGCGCGCACCAGATTCAGTTACTCATTCAGGTCCAGCTCGCTGAGCCTCTTGTGCAGCCCAACTACGAGAAGTAGTAGAAGGAGATATGGAGAAAGAGCTGTGCCAGGGCCACAGCTGTTGGCACACTTTTGCGGGCAACATTTTATGCAAAATGCAGCGGGCATGAGAGATAATTTATCGCCTAATGACGTGCTGTTCTAAGGTTGCCCCGGCCTTGTTATAAAATGCAGTAATAAAATGTTTGTTGCCACACAGCAAAAGCAACAACAAAAAATTGTAAAAAAAAATTACAAGAAGAATGCAAAATAAAAATAAAATTAAAATGAAATTTTCAAATGGTGCGGAGCATGCATGAGTTGTGCCTACAACAACAGCAACAACAACAACCAGCTACTGTTACTATACAACTATGCAGCACTTGCAGCTGAGCTGCTGCTGTTTTGCCTCCCCCCACACTTTGCCAACGCTCGGTAGCTTCTCTCCTTGGACGCTTTTGCTGGAGCATTCTTTGGACGCTGCGTCTGTCGCTTTGGGGGCGCTCAACGAGAATTTATGAATGTGCAAATGTATACGACAATTTCGCGCATAAATGTAAGCTACTGCCTGCCTGTCTCTCCTCTGTTTCTCTGTCTGTGCAACACCCACCGCAATGCTGTGGTTAGAGAAAGAGAGGGCAGAAAGAAGGGGGAAAGGCAAGCCGAAGATGCGTGTGCACATTCCATTGCATTCCACACCAAGAGGCAAGCAACCAGCAGCATGTGGGAAGTTCTACGGTTGCAAGCATGAAAGTATCTTGTATCTCAAGTTGTAGCCGCATCTATTGATTGCCTTGCCACAGTTCATTGGTGCGTCCACATTTTACAGTTGTGCTGCCAAGCGAGCGAGAGAGAACGAGAACTAGAAATGCAGAAAAAAGAAAGAGAGAGAGAGAGAGAGAGCGAGAGCAGCAATTGCAGTCATTTTGCGGCTGTTTACGGAGTTTTATTGTTGCGGGGCATCTTTCGCTTGGCTGCCGCAGCTTATTTGGGTTAGCAGCTCAAATAGTTCTACGTGCGTTTTCCAAATGCAATTCCCAAATACCGCGAACAATTTATGAGAAAGTCCCTTGAGCTAGTCGGTAACTTCCTCCCACCTCCCAACTCCCATCTCTCTCCATGCATGCCGACAACATTCTTACGCTTTTGGTGTATAATGGCACATTGTTTGCCTTGTGCCTTTTGCCAGGCAACTCAATTGATTACTATATATACACACTCATATATCCCATTCATTTATATACACATACATATAATTCTCGCTTTCTCTATGTATGTGGCTATGTGGTTGCTGTGTAATTGAGTGGTTGAAAATGCTCGAAATTTTGTTGGCAGCGCTGCGAACTAGTTAAAAGCGCTTACCACAAACTCTCACAAACACACACATATTCCCTAGCGCCCACGGGCACGCCCACATATGCAGAGCATTCCCCACTGAGTTGTGGCTGTATGGGAAGGGGGTAGGGGGGATATCTTTTTGCAATTGGCGATTGAACCACACTTTAAACAATGGCGGGAATTTACTTTGCAAAAGTCAAAGATAAATTGCCTTTTAAACTACAAGCTCCGTTTGTTTAGTTGCTTGGCAAAAGTCCTGAGCTTTTGTTTGTTTGCAACACACACCCACCCACCCACACATACACATACACACAGAGACAAACACCCTCGCATAGAATTTGCTCTCACATTCATTCAATTGACATATTTGCTTAACTTTTTGGCGCAATTGGAATAAATTTGCTTTGCCAATTTGCATTTGCCATAGAATTCTCAGCTTGGATGCTGGCCAAGCAGAAGAAGTGTTATCTAAATATGCATGGCCCAAAGGCATAACCATTACAACAAGTATGTTGTTAAAGTTTATGGAAAGTTAAAGAACAATGAAGTGCAGAAGGAGGAGCTGGAGTCTGGCTCAAAGAGAATGTTTAATTTTTTGCTGGCTTCGTTTCGCATTTAAGCAATACTTTATTAGAAATCTATTTTTGATTGTAGTGGCAATAAGAGTAACTATTATTGTTGTTGCCAACTGTAATTGGCCATTTCACAAGTGCCATACAAATACCTTCCGCTGCAGCGGTGGCAAATCAATGCAACAGCAACAGAAACACTGCCGATTGTCATAACAGACCGGATAGCCAGCATACAATATGCTACGCCATAAACGAATTCATTTCCGTTGCACAAATTTTTTGGCAGCAAACTTGAACACAGCGAGAGAAGAGTGCAAACATTTCTGGCACAATAAATCATATTGCACAAAATTTCCGTTCAATATATTTTTTTTTGCTGCGTTGCTGGCGACGTAAACAAACAATAATAACAAATTGAAACGCCAAGCGAGTGAGTGAGTGAAGTGAATCTATAGTCCACAACATCCATGGAGTACGAGAGTATATTCAGTGTAATACAGGAAAGACCTTTGTTCTCGTTTTCTCGTTTTTATTTCGACCACATTGTATGCTAAATGGGCATTGGTTAAATTGGGGAATGTGGAAAATGCGTTTACCAACTGCTTTTCTCCGCGCCGTTTGCATTTTTAAATGGGTTAAACGTAAACCATTTACCAATGACTCAATACAACTTCCTGGAACGCAACGCGACACAAAACACAGCGATAGAGACAGAGAGAGAGGAAGAGGGAGGAGAGGGTGAGGGGTAACGAATATCACCCCATCGGATGCCTGGACAGAGGCAACATGCATTAAACCGAAATAAATAAATAAACCGTGGTGGAACACAAAAAAATGCTGAGCACTGTCCACTGTTCGTTGGTCAATAGTCAATGGCCAAATAGCAGAAAATAACAATGTTGCCAATAGCCAACGAACCAAACAACAACAGTAGCAACAACAACAACAACAACAACCATAACAACAAAAGGCAGCAGCAATTGCCACAGTTTCCCTCTTCTTTTCCCTCTCTGTCTCTTTGCGCAAAAAAAAGGCAAGCCGAAAAGAAATTATAAAAATGTTTCATTTCAAGCTGAGTAAATATTGAAAGACACACACACACACACACACATCACATCGGACACACACAATGAAAACGAGTTACGGTGGCTTATGGCCACGATGACCAACTTTGGCCAACACGGAACGCAACTCTTTGGCCAACGGAAGCCAGTCGAATTTTCATCAGCTACGCAGCAAAAGTGACCAGCCAACGTCGTCGGCGTCGTCGGCGTCACTCCAACGAATGCTTCCAGCTGCAGTCAGCGAAATTTTGTGGGCGTGGAGTGTGAGTGTGTGTGTGTGTGTGAGTGTGTTTGGGTGTGGGTTGATGATGAGGGCCACAATGTACTGAGTGCTGAGTAGGGACTGCGTTTGGTCAGCGTGCGGCCATCATCATCAACACAGTGACATGAGCCTGAACACTGCACAGTGAGACAAGCTTAAAATTTAAGAGAAGGTCAATAATAGTATTTTCAAGTCGAGAAATACATTTTAGATGCCTTATACCTTAAGAGGAATACATTGAATTCTTAAAATAATATCATTACATTTTTCACAGCGCCACAATATTAGAGTTTAAGAAAAAAAATCAATCATATTCTTTTCCAGCAAAAGGAATTGTACCCATCTTAAATCGTCTTCATTTAAGTCTGATATAGTAAACATCATTTATATTAAGTAGAAATTTTGTTCGTCCTTAAAATTTGAACTATTTCGCTTTCAACTGTGTTATTTAATTTCAATTTTAAATTATCTTTATATTTCATTGTAAAATGTTGTTGTTTCTTGCTTTTATTTCATTAAAACAACGAAAATCTTATATTTTTATATTAATTTTCTTTCTATATTTAAAAAGTATATATTCAACTAGCAGAATTTATAGATTAAGGATAAATGGATTTAACTTATTTAATCTCTCTCAAGACAGTGTTTATCTTGATTTATTTTTATGGATTTTTGTTGCATTTGAACTTCAAATACTTTGAATTCTTTAATAACCTTTTCTATAATCTTAATTTCAAGAATCATTTATATTCATTCAATATTTTCATACTTTGAATAGTAAGTAATACAGTTTCCTCTTGCATAGTCTTCATTTCATGAATTGTTTTCACTTTCAAGTACAGCCCTTAACTTCAAGACTTCCTAGTCTCAAAAGAATAGATTACATGGATTATTTTGCATTTAAGCACCTGGCTTAAAGTGCAGTATATTTGCAAGATGCACTTCCCATACAATGTGTGCATTGCAGTCTTTACTACAGAGCTCTAAACGCAACTGCTCTGCAAGCAAAACAGCTCAGCGGAAGTTTCGTTTTATTGCCGTGTCGCAACCTAATGGCTTTTGCGCAAAAATTATTGCTAGCCCACTGTGCCACTGACGTTTATTTTCTTCCCTATTCCCTTTTTTTTATTTTTTTTACTTTTATAGTGAGGACTACAGCTATGATTTCTTAACCATCCGCCTGGCATTGCCATTGGGCAAATGGAATGTTGTTTCACATCCCCCAACCATGCCATGCCAACAACTAGAGTCGGAGTCGGAGTCAGAGTCAGATGAAGGGACACAGCCACTTCCACATCCATATCCATAGTCGGAGGCAAAGCTCAGCAAGCGCGCGCTCTCGCTCCCGATTATTATGCATCATTTAACAGGCAACATTGTTGCAGTCAATGGCACAGAGAGTGGAGGGAGAAATGGAGGGAGGGTTTTTTGGCTACGCCCTCCATACTCTTCCCCCTTCATATACTTCATCCTCCACCTGGGTCCAGGTCGGTCGGTATCGTGCCTGTGGCAGCTACATAGCAGCCAGCAGTGGCAACGGCAACGTCACGAACATCGACAACGTCGTCAACGTCGACGGCGAACGTGCCGCAAAATGTTTTACTGAATGCGAATTGTAAGAAAAATTATTGTTATTATGAGTTGCTAATTGAATGGAGTTGATGTGGACACAACAACCCAAGCGAAGGGAAGGCGGCAACGGAACGGAAAGCGGAACAGAACGAAATGTTGCTACGCCTCCTCATTCCCCGTGATTGCTGTTGCTGTTGATGTTGCTGTTGATGTTGATGTTGCTGTTAGTGCTGAGTAGCCGCCGTAGCAGTCGCAGTTTTGCTTATGCACTGTGACAAATAGTGGAGTGTAAAGTGCCGATTCAGCTTGATTGATGTCGGCAATAATTTGGCATTAGCCAAACTGACAATATTGTGACAACCCCCAAAAAACATACATACACATACACAAACATACTGAAAACCCTTTGATATAGGCCAAAATGTAGTGAGCTGACAACAAGTCAAATGTTTAGACCCTTGTCAACTGTCATTTCTCGCTGTGCAGCACAACCAAAGTCTGCTGCTGTTGCTTCTCCTGGCACAAATGTAAATAAACGTAAAGTGTACAACAATTTCCTCTGGTCCTCCAACACCTTCCCCCTCTCTGCTCTAGTCATTTTAGTATGCTTGTAATCACAGGTACGCGGCACTTGCTGGCTGCTGTAAACGAATCCTGTCGAAGTTACTGCCATGTTATCCATGTCAAGCTCATGCATGATTCCCGATACTCTCAACATGCCAAAGCCAAACAGTTACAGCAATTGCAACGTCGACGTCAACAGCCACAACAACAACAACAACGAAGGAGGAGCATAGGAAAACGTTGCTACGAAAATGCCATGCGCATAATTTATTAAAAGATTCTCGAAAATGTTGGACAAACAACGTCTGCAGGTGAAATCTATTTGCATTTATCGTTGAGCTGGAAAATTGCAAACTAAACTGCAAGCTGGCACAACCTTCGATAGAAAATGCTATTCGAGGTAGATAAAATGCCTGGGAAATGGAAGGAAATGAGCTGGCAAAGTGCGTTCGTCGTTTCTCGTTTCCTCGTTTCCCGTGTTCCCCCCTTTTCGATCAATGTGCCAAATTTCAGTCAGCAACAGGATTGCCCAAATTTGTTATTATCCTTTCGAACGTCAAGGACAGCAACGGTAGACGAGGGATTGATAATTAATTTGAACAGTAAGAGAGAGAAAAGGAAGAGGGCGACCCCTGCTGATGCCACAAAGTGTGGCAGTCAACACGTTTAATGGTTTTGCATTAACTTAAAGAGGCATTAGTGCGTAAGTATGCTGTAATCTAGAATGAAGAAGGGCAGAAGGGGAAAGTCAACTCACACTGACCGGAGCAGTTGACCACGCCAACTCGACAGGTAACCAGCTCACCAGCAATCTGCCAACTAACCAACCATCGAGCCAACCAACCAACCATCCAGCCAGACACTTGGCCAGCCAGTCAGTCAGGGCCCAGTCAAGTGGCGTCACTGGACGCGTTGTACTTGTTAATTGCAGCGGAAGCACTCAATTAAAAGCGCGTGAAACGTGAAACGCCACCTGCGTATATCACTGAGAGTGTGTGCGTGTGTATCTCCATGTGTGTGCGAGTGTGTGTGTGTGTGTGTTTCTGTATGCCTGTCATTTAACTAACTGTGAATGCAATGTGCAAATTAAGGCCACAGGAAACAAACAAATGCGGCGTAATCAAAAAGCGGTAAATAGCTACGATACTGTAAATAGTTTATGGCCCCAAAATGCAAAAAGCCCAAAAGCATAAAACGTCTGCAAATTGCCAGCAAACAAGCTAAAACCACACACACACACACACATACGCACGCGGCTAAAACCATCTAAGCTGCATCTATGTATTTAGTTTTTAGCCATGGATGAAAACGAGCTAATTAGTCGGCAGTCGACAGCAAAAATAAATGAACTATGATGCTGTGGGGTGCTGCTGCTTAAATCAACAGTTTTTAATGTGCAACCCAAAAAATAGTTAATAGCTGAGATAGGAGGAAGGTGAGAGAGAGAGAATTCCAAACACTTTGGATGCAGTTCAAATCACAGACATTTAGCCATAGTGGCAGCAAATTGAGATAGCATTTAAAAAAGTCAATAAAATCAGCACTTGGCTAAGTGAAAATGGGTGCCAATATATATAGAGAAATTAAAAGAAGAACAGTTTCTGCTGAGTGGAAACTGAGCACTTGAGTGAGAGTATTTATTTCAATACACTCTTAGTGTGAGTTCTGTGTTAAAATCGAAATGAAAACTGTAGCTAAATTGCTAATCATTGCAAAAATATTCAAGTAATGAAAGATTTTGCACAAAAGATACAAAAGTATCTGCAGAATTCAACTGCTAAAAGAGAAACCATTCCTATAGCTATACCTATATTTGCATTGCATAAGATACAAATGTATCTAAACTATTAAACTGCTAAAATTGAAACAATTCTTATAGCTAAATTGTAAATCATTTTAAGAATATTAAAGCTATGCATTAAAAGCAAACTTAATATAATAGATTTTAGAGCAGAGATTCAAATGCATCTGCCGAATTCAACTGCTAATAGCGAAACAATTCCCAGTTGAAATCAAACGCATTCGTTCACTGCTTAATCATGACTAAGTAGACAATTGAGTCATCAGTATATATGATATTAATATTGTTTACACAACCCAAATTTCTAGACTTTCTCAATTTCAACGCTAGACAGACTGTAGACAAGCTTTGTGTTGTGTTGTGCTGTGTGTGCTGAAACATTAGCTAGATTGATAAGTTGGAAGTTCAATAAACTCGACAGACATTGATAGTCTTGTCATGAGATTAAATCAAATACAAAATACTGATGAATCAGCTTGAAATATATTGCAAACGCAAAAATCTTTGCTTCTTGGTTGAAAAGCAGCTGTGTTTCTTTGTGTACAGTGCAGTGCAAGCAAAGCTGCAGGATATGCATAAAAGGAACTGACCACAGATAATACACAATACTTAATAATACACTGAGCCAAAAAGCGCAATCTCTCTAGGGAAGAAGAGGAGAGAGTAGAAGAGGGGGAAAGCGCGAATGTCGTGTGGTGACATCATATGGCAAAATGTCAGCAGTTTCATTATCAGGCACACGCACAAAATTGTCGCCTTTGTTGTTCGTAGCTGAGCTGAAGTTGCCCCGACAACACATCAGAGGCAGCTGAGGGTAAACTCTCTCTGTGTGTGTGTGTGGGGATGTGTGTGCCGCATAAATAATGCAGTTCATTATGTCATTTAGCGGCACGTTGCGTGCACTGCGACACACTCTGCAGTCGCAGTTGCAGCTGAGCAGATGATGTTGATAATGATGATGACGCCAACTTTGAGTTCCACGATCTTAAGTGGATCACATGCCACAGCAAAAGCAACAACAACAGCTGAAGAAGAAGAAGCAGGTTGCTGTTGCACAGCACCATGCACGGAAATGAAGTTGTCAATGAGCCACTTCCACAATTTATGAGCGATGCTGTTGCCGCCGCTGCTGCCGCTGCTTTTGCTTCTTGGCTGTGGCCAAACCGCCTGCCAAGATCTTAATTATGACTTGAGTAATGTGGAATAAACGATAAAGCGTGCACACGCAAATACACTGCAAGAAATCATCATCATAAACTGAGTTCAGTTCAACTTTTAGTCCAGTTCAGTTCACATTTGGTGCCAGGCGTCGTACTTTTGCCAGTTGGACAATCAACTTCATAAATCAAGACCCAAGACCAAGTATGGCATTAAGAGTGAGAGATATATACACAGAAAGAGACAGAGACTGAGACTCAGACTCTTGTAGCATTGGAATTCTGGCTGAAAATGGGCGGGCAGCAAAAGTAAAATGGTGTAGCCAAAGCGACGACTCATAAAACTGTCAAATGAAATGTGCAAATATTTTTGTGCATTTGCCAAATTTGCACAATTTAATTGTGACACAATAATAAAAAGCATAAAAAGCCAAAAATAAAATTTATGATTATTTTATTGCAGCAGTTCATGTTTCCCCCCCATCTCGCTGCTTGGCATGTGACCAATGTACCCCAAAAAAATAGCAGTTGAATTATATATTGTTTATTTTTTTTTTGTGTGTGAAATCAATTCGCGGTGAAGCTTTCTGGCATTAACGAAATTTTCATCAGACGTTTTTGCTGTGGAAATTTCATTGTAACAAATCAATTAATGGCTTACAGTTGGCGATAAGGGCCAGCCAAAAAGAGAGGGGAGAAAGAGACGGAGAGAGAGAGAGAGAGAGCGACGAAGACGACGGGAGGTCTGATGCCTGCTATTTGGCGCGTTGTTTGCTGTCGGGGCAATCAGCAGTAATCAACGTGCTCGAAGAGTGGGAGTCGATGCTGTGGATTGGTCTGACCAACAGACCGTCAGACCGTTTGCACTTAGCTGCTTTGCTGGTGGCTATTAGTCGTCCCAGACACTGCGTCGCACGTCTCACTGAGCGCACAGGAAGGAAGGACGAAGGACGAAGAACGTGGCTAGTGAACAGAGCTGAGCAGAGCAAAGCGTTGTCGTCTCTATCGACGGGATTTAATCGATTATACGATTTAATTGAACTAAAAACGCTTAATAAGCAATAAAAGCACACACACACACACACACATACACACGAATCGAAGAAGAGAGTTTATAAGAGTCGGGGAAACCTATTGAAACTGAGCTCTGCCATGCTTGCAAACAAATTAAAAGTAACACTTAAAATTACACCACGTAGACGTTGGCTAATGAAAGCAGTCAACACAGCATCAAGCTCATACCTCTTCTTCCCCTCACTCTCTGCTCTCTCAATCCCAATTCGAGAGACCCGTTCCCAGTCCATTCATTACAATTGCAGAATGGCAATAAAATTTTATTTTCCACGAAATGAAATTTTGTGAGCCGTTGAAAACCACTTGCCACACGCATTGCCAGCACAGCAGCCCAGCAGCAACAACAAACAATCACAACAAATACACATACACTATACACATAAGAACATAAGTACTGCAAAATAAAATAAAAGAGGAAAAATCAAGGCTGCAAAACTTAAATGAATGCTGTGCGACAAGCTATCCTCTGAATGAGTTTTAAAAGTCTTGAAGTCAGCTTAACATATGCTGATTGAAATGAAGTAACGAATTATTTTCTTTACTTGTAGTTTCTAAACTGAATAATGAATAATTTTAATTGGGACAAAAAAATTTTAAAGTCTTAATTTCCTCTACATATGTTGATTAAAACTAAATAACGAATAAATTTATTTATTATAAAAATTAATGAATCTTTGCATTGTTGAAATTGAAATTTTCAAACAGAATATTGAACCATTTTATTGTGAGTAAAATTCTGTCTGAGTAACGTCTGTCAGCTTATGTGGATATACAAAATTTGTTTCTTTTACAGAAATGAATTTTCTTTTAAAATAAAAAGCCTTAATCCCCAAACTGAATAATGAATATTATTTCGTAATTTTATAATTTAATTTACTTAAAAATGTTAAAGTCTTAAGTGCACTTGCTTTGCCACTTCTTTCATCTGGCCCAGCCAACTTGCTTCCTCAATTTAATTGATTACAGGGTGTAAGAACATGGGAACAAACATGCCACATATAAAACATATAAAAAAAAGGCAAGCGTCTTTACGCTTTGAAGGCACAGCCATCGCATTTGGTCAGAGTTTAAATGCTATTAAACGCATTCATTTATCAAATTTTAATTTTACGATATAATGTGTGTTTGTGTGTGTGTATGTGGGAGACCGACTATATACGAATATCTGCTATATATATATATATTAGAGTGTGTGTGTAAATGTTTTTTGTATATTTGTATTTGGTTATTGTGGCAAAGCTAACAAGAAACAGAAACAGCAACAAAAACAGAGTCACAGACTGAGACTGAGACTGAAGTGTGAGGAAATTCTGATGGACAGCATTAAGAGCTTAGAAACGATTTGCTTGCAAATGGCAGCATGATTATAGCCCAAAGTTGCTATGGCAGCTAAGCGAAATGCCTATTGAGAATATTCTGTGAATAGCCGTCAGTAAAATTAGATGTACATATATGAGTATATACATATATAAGTCTGCCATGTCTTAAGATCTATTTGAGCATTAAAATCAATTAAAATCGTAAATTAATCTCTATTCCTCTCTCTCAAAGTTATCTTAGTTAAACCGCCTAAGAGATGTATGTAAATCAAATAGACACCAACGATATTCCGTGTGGTTGCCTTAACACATCATCATTACATCAGCATATCAACACTTGATTAGGCATCAAACTAGTTAATTATTTATTCATTTGCTGCTAATTAACATTTTCTCAGTCTGGCTTCAAATGGCATAGTTGCGGTTGGTTTAAGCAAATAGAGTTTTGCGGAACGTAAAATGTAATGAATGTCTGATATAAGAATGTCAATAAATTCATTAGATTGCACTATATTTCATTTCATTTCATGAAAGTATTTTTAAACCAATTATAAAATGCTAAAAATCAACAAAAAAAAAAAAAATTTCGCATACTGCTGATTGTGTCAATAAATTTGATTTATCAATTTTAATCATGTTATTTAGTTTATTTTATTTCTCGTTTGAATGCACATGCAATAAGTTATTTTTGTTAATTGAATTTTCACAAACAAATATGACAAATAATTGAAATAACTTGCTAATGAAGATGCTTTATTATTGCATATTGTTTATTAGCTGTGGATATTTCTCTCTCGTTTTGATTCAATTCAAATGTCATAGTTAAATAACTTAAATTGTCATCATGCTTTTAAACTGATGAAGCATAAAGA
Source organism: Drosophila niveifrons (assembly GCA_035046325.1). Classification (NCBI taxonomy): domain Eukaryota; kingdom Metazoa; phylum Arthropoda; class Insecta; order Diptera; family Drosophilidae; genus Drosophila; species Drosophila niveifrons. The sequence continues at coordinate 7,603,163 of JAWNOC010000046.1, read as the reverse complement.
GTCACCAAAAATGCCTTCAAAGAGTTGTGTCAATAACTAGATTAATTGATTTATTACATGTGGCATCTAATTGCAAATTTCTTTCGTCACAGATAAACATGGGAAAATAATATTAAATAAAGTTCAATGAACGCATTGGTGAGCGTGGATTTATAGAGGATGATGATGGTGATGAGCATGATGAGCGTTTGGGAATGACGATGGCAAATGCCATTCTGAGTGCTTTAAATTTAGACAAACAAACACAGACGGGCTGACAAATAAATGTTTGTTTGTCTGTGTTGGTTCTTTGTTTGTTCGCTTCTAGTATGTGTGTCAGCATGTGTGTGTGTATTGGTGTGGGAGCTACGACTAACGTCTAGCATATGTGAAATTTTGTAGTATGGCATGTACGATGCGGCGTATGCGTAATATGCAATTTGCTCTACAGCTGCTGGCAAATTGCAATGCAAACAAAAGCACAAAACAGAAACGACAGACAGCATATTGCAGTGGCTTGCAATTTGTGCATTTTTGTTGTAGTTCTCGGATTGCTGTTGTTGTTGTTATTGTTTTTAGTGGTAATACGATAGGTCGATAGAGTAGAGTTGACAGAAACACCTTTTATTTTTGTTTTTGTTTTTTGCCTTTTAATGATGGTTATTAACCGTTCGTAATTGGAATAACCATACAGCAGCAGCAATCCAAGCGTTGTATAAACAAATTAATGTTAAATAATACGAAACAACAGAGGCAGCAAAATTACATTTATGCAAAAGTATGTGTGTGTGTAAATGTTGCCCGCCAGTTATAATATTATTATAGGTCCGTCCCGTGGAGCCACAAGCAAATAATGCAATAATACAAATAATTCAATAATAATATCATCAGCATAATGAAAGGCCAAAAGCCATCCTGACTGCTGCCTGCATAAAGGAGGAGCAACAACAACAACAGCAACAACAACGAGAACGACACGAAAGGCTTAATGCGCACACATAATTGAACGCTGGTGTGGAGTATGAAGAGAGTGCAGCAGCAGCAGCAGCAGAAGCAGAAGCAACCTGATGAGTTTTGGAGAGCAGCAGCACGTAACGTATAGTGAATGAAACACAACACAGTTCTCGTTATTATTAAATGCGCATGTTAAAAAACCAAAAATCAATAAAACTGACTAACGATGGAGCCTCCTTTCTCTATATGTGTCTGTACACGTTTAGGATATGTTGGAGGGCGTGTGTGTGTGTGTGTGTGTGTGTAGGGCAATAGATACCGATAGAGACAACGACGTCGGTCGGTCGGTTGGAGAGCTGGCAACTTGTTCCGAGGCGGAAATGGCGTGCAAAGTGAAGCGGATGCGAAGCGTTTGGGGCCAAATGGGAGTCAGAGCAGCAGCAGCAGCAGGAGCAGAAACGCACCAACGGCATCCAACATACGTCCCTTCAACCCTCCCCGCCCCCGAACTCTGGTTGCAGTTGAATAACCTCTGACTGCGTTGCGCTTGTATCTCTACACTCGCTCTCTTCATAGCAGCACTTGCTAGGATCACCACCACATACGCCCCCAACAAACACCCATACCCAACACACACACAGTCACACACACTCACCTACACACACACAAACATACAACACTCATAGACACATAGCAGATTATTAAGTATGAGGCTCAGTCAGGCATTGCCATTACGCTGGTTTGGTGGAGGCTACTTCATTACGGTGCGTGTTGGGTTAACACACACACACACACACAGAGAGACTGTAACGCCCACTAAAGCGGCAGTTAAAGGAATGTGGGGCGTGGCAGTAAGTCAGTTAATATAGCAGCTAGTTGGGCGCTGGCATATGAAAAAGCGCTGTGGCAAAAACACAACTCTCGCAGCCCCCAACAAAATAAAAGTCAACGTAAGCGCCTTTTCAGGGCTTTTTAGTTCAGCAACAACAACAACAACACAGCGACAACAACATGGGCAATAAGTAGCAACAGCAACATGCTTGTTTTTTTTTTTTTTTGTTTGGTCGGAGGGGGTTAAAAAGGAGTTGAATTAACACGTGGTTTGAGGTTGACACTCGCCCGATTTGCCACTGAGCTCTCGGCTCTGTGCTCTCTGCTTTTGTATATATCTCATTATGGCCTTAAATGTATATGTGCGTGTGGTGTTGGTGTGCGTAATTCTGTATCTGTGTGTGTGTGTGTGTGTGAATGTGATATTTACGCATTTTCGCCCTGTTTGTGTCGCCGTTGAGCTAATGAAAAGCGGAAATGAAACTTTTGTATTAAACAAGCAGACGCTGTTGTGGGTCCTCTTCCCCTCCCCCTTCCCCAGCCACCATTTTGTTTGTATATAGGGAAGCATTTGTTGTTTGTTTGCCTGAATCTGCTCTGCTCTGTCCACCCCCCTCCCAACTCCCTGCTTGTCTTTCATCTGTCGTGCAGTTTACATTTTAAAAACAAACGCACACACAGCCCAGATTGCGTATACGCAGCGTGTGCCCCAACCAAATTGCCTGCCCCACAGAACGCTTTATAATGTGCGCGGCGGATTAAATGAAGTCCTATTAAAATAAAGTAATTTCTGACGCTCTACTCTCTATACAAGAAAAACGCGGGGAAAAAAACAAAACACAGAGCAAATGCAAGGAGGGAAGTGGAGAGTCGAGAGTCCTGGCCTGGTCCGCCTTTTGTTTCCGCCCGCGGACAAAAACTAAATTGTAAAAAGGCGCTGCAGAGCTTGGAGCTGGTAAAATGTGTAAAATGCGCTTAGTTTTTTGCCTCACAAAAAAAAACGAGGGAAAAAATTAAAAAAGAAAACCAACAGCAACTGCGTGTTAATGTGCACACCAAAAAAAACCTACCAGCGAAAAAAAAAAACAAAGTACAAAAGGTGACCAGAGTGAAACAAAGAAGATTTAATACTCTTACGCAAGGAGCGACAAATAGTGTTTGACATAAATAAAATAACAAACAATATGCAAAAAACAAGAGACTATGCAATCAATTAATACATTATGCAATAATGGAATAAAAAAAAAAATTTAATTCAAAAAGCCTAATTGAATCCCCAATCTAAAATCAATTTTTGAAATTGAAATCCCCGCTAATTGAAATCATTTGCACTCATTAATGAATTGATTAAATTAAAGCGTCGTTTGTTGGCGCAAAAACAAAATAAAATACTCTATCCGAAGAGAGATAGAAACGTGGCTAAACTTGCGGACAGTTCACCTATTACAAAAGGCCCACAAAATATGAAGAAAAAAATACCTCAGACAAGACAAAAGAACAAAAAGCCAAAAGAGAAAAAGGGGGCAAAAGACAAGCAAAGGAAAAAAATGAGAAAAGAATGTTGAAATTTTTATGCAAATAACATTTCATTTAGTTAGCTGGGATATTTGCTTAAAAATGTGCAAAGCGAGCAAATATTAAACGAAAACTAAATAAAAATTAATTGAATTAAGCGACCCTGGATGAGCCGGGAGTGCACAGCGCAAAAAAAATTAAATCCAAAAAAGAAGTGGAGCAAAAAACAAAGTTTTGTAATAATGTGCAGCAGAGTGAAAATGTTCGTTTTACATGAAAAATCTGTGTGCACGAATAATGCAAAAAGTGCACAAAAAGGACGTGGCACAAGTTTAATAAGACTTCAAAGCTGTTTTGCCGCTACGCTAATGGAGATTCATAAAATTGCCAAAAAGCTGAACTAAAATTTGCAATACTATAAATAAAAATACTAAAAAGATATATGGCAGCAAACTATAAACCACATGTCAAAAGTTGTTTGATTAAAAAACAGAAAGAGACAGAGCGAGGTTGATAAAGTAAAACAAATTATGCCCACGTCATTGCAATCTCAACAGCTTGTTAGCCAAGTTCCCCCTTACCCAAGCAGCCAGAGGTTGCAACAACTGCTGCATGTTGCATTGCAAATGACGCCATCTTGACAGAGACAACAGCAGCAGCACAGCAGCAGCAACAGCAACAGCAACAACAACCACATCATCATCACAAGTTGTCTACCTGAGTTTTGATATGTATATATATGCACACATATATGTATATTTGTTTTAACTCTCCGTGTGCATTTATGTATGTGTGTGTGTGTAGGTTTGGGCAGACGCATTGCCAGACAAATGCGCGTCAAGTTGACTGCATGTCTCGAGGCAAGTCATTCACATTCGTCATCAACGCGCAGCGGCCAAGAGACCCCGACTGGAGTTTGGAGTTGGAGTTCGGATTCAGAGCCAGAGCCAGAGCCAGACAGCCGCAATACTCTCCCAATGCAGTCTCTTTCAGCTGCCAAGGTGCCAAGCAGCAACACCCACACGTGTCTGTGTCAGCTCAACGAATGCGACGACTACATGTGTGTGTGTTGCTGTTGCTGCTGCTGCTGTTTCTGTGCCCCCAATGTGTTAGTCAAAGCTGGAAGTCGTTCACCGTTCGTTCGCTGGCATCATTTGAGCTGGGTAAAGGGAATGGAAAAGGAGTAAAGGGGACAGGATTTACCAGCCAGCCAGTTCCCAGTAGCAACATCATCCGCTGCCTGTTATTAATTTAACGCAGTGCACACACACACACACACATTCGCTTGATAGTTGGCAGCCTACGCCTATATATTTCCAGGTGGCAAAGTTGCAACTTCAAAAAAGCTGTTGTTGTTGCCGCGTATTTTGGTAGCCGTTGTTGCTCATGTTTCGCGTCGTCGGGCAAATGAGTTTTTGCCCAAATGAGTCTATGGCCAATAAATCGAGACAACAACAACAACAATGTGCAACTTTGGGCGTACTTAAATTGCCGTTTAAGCATTTTTTATGAGCATAATTTATCAAAGTTACGTTAATAATTTTATAAACATGCATGTGGGTTGCTCTGACTGTTGCTGTTGCTGCTGTTATTGTTGTTGTTGTTGTTGTTTTTGATGGTGACATAAAAAAGCGAGAAGAACACTAGCAGCAGCACAAGAAAATAAAGTATTGCAATTTAATTTGCATAAATTGAGCAAGCAAATGGACAATGTTGGCAAGCCATGAAGGTAGCGAAGGACGAGGAGGAGAGAGAGGAGAGCGCCTGGAAGGCATGTGTGCGGGAAGGGGGCGGAGTAAAGCACAAAAAATACCAAGCAAAATACCAAAAAAGCTGAAATAATTTCCAAAGCTTAGTTCTAACACTGCACTGGCAACAACAACGACAGCAATGACAACAAGAGCAGCAACCAAAAAAGGGTTTCATGGCAATTTTTTAAGCTATGCTCATTTTGCTGGCATTAAATTTTGCATAGCATGAAGGAGTCGAAAATAGGAGAAAGCAGGAGAAGAGAAAGCACATCATTTGAAGCATTATGTTAAAATATGCGACTCGTCCTTTTTCTGCTTATGCAGCAGGCGGGAAGAGAGAAGGAGCGAGAGACGATGTAAAAGGGAATGTGCCAGGACACATTGCCAACGCATTTTACAAGAATTTCTCGTTTTTCAAAGTTTTTTGTGAACCAAAACAGCAAAAGAGATGGAGTTGTGAGTGTGGGTGGGAATTTCATTATTAAAAATCATGTTTTTTCTTTCGTTTCTTTTTTTCTGTTTGGGGTTATGTCGAGTGCAGAGTCCTGATAAGCAGTTAAGTCATATTTGCCAACGCTAGAGGAGCGAAAGCATCTTTATTAACTCCAGCATAAACACAGTTAACAGTTAAATCAAGCTCATTTTGGTCTTATCATATTTATGTGCTCTTCCTTTTCTCTCTGCTTTTTTTTGCGTTGTTGCTGTTGCTGTTGCTTCTCATTCATTCAATTGCGAGTCATCTGCATAAATCCAAAGCTGCTTAGAAAGTCAAGCGAGCCAAGGGGCGACCCCTTTAGCAAAAGGCTGCTAAACTTCAGATTTGTGGCAGCAAAAAAAAAAAGAAGAAAAACCTTAAAAATAAAATAAACTGCAGAAGAGTTGCTCAAGTTGTGCTTCTCATTTACATTTTGGGGCTTGATAAGCGGCAAGCGAAGCCATCTTCTGCCGCAGCTTATCCCCATTGCTAAAGTGTGCCTTAAGTGCCGCTGTCTAAGTTATGCAGTGAAATAATTAAAACACACACACACTCGCACTCGCACACTCGCACTTAATATGCAATCCAATTACAATGATAACAATACTCTCGACTCACACTCAATTGCGACTAATTCGCTTTAGTCGACATTTACATAGTCATAACTCTTTGTCTTCTACGATTCTCGCTCTCTCTCTCTCTCACTATTGGTAATTAATCTCGACAGCATCTTAATTAAGAACATGTCAAATATATATGTCTCTCAGTCGAAATCTGTTGGGTACACACAAAAACGATCGAATTCACAAGAACGGACTACCAACTATGACTATGACTATTACTAATCCAAACATCCGACAAATTGCACACTCACCACACTACACCACACTCACACATACACACACACGCTCGTTCCCATTTTGTAAATCCAGAGCAAAAGCAAATTTTACGTTAGTTTGTTAGTTAGTTTTTGCCCCTCTGCCCTGTTTACACTGTTGCATTATTCGCACAAGCCGATGAATGATGCATTTGCCAAAATGGAAAAGCAAACTTTTTATTCCCTTCTCCGGTTATACCCGATAGCCATTGGGTAGAAGGGTATTATAACTTTATTTAAGCAATAGTTTTATATGCCAAAAAGCTACTGCTGCAGTCGGACCTTAGTTTCTTTGGTTATTAATATGACATATTTTGTACTCAAAGGTATATTTTGAAAGTATATTAATATACCGAATATAGCCTTCGATATAATTTTGAATTTAATAGTATATTTTTAATGTAATACTATATATGTAACAACAACATATTTTGGTATATTCAATATCTAAATATGAAGAATTGTATGTTGATATACCTTCGGTATAAATTTGGTATATTTTAGTATATTAATATACCAAATACATTTTTCGGTATATTTTGGCATATTTTGAATGTAATATACCAATATACCAACTATATCCTTCAGCATATTATTTTGGTATAGTTTTAGAACAATACCGTACTTTTATTAAAAATAATTAACGGGTATCTCGCAGTCGAGCAGCCTCGAATGTAGCTTTCCCACTTGTTTTACTTTATTTTTTTGCGAACAAGGGGTTATGCACAATCAAATTGAACGGCGAACTGTGTGAACTGCAAAATGTAAAGGCCGCAGGAGCAGACAGAAGCGTTTTACATTCAACTCGTTTGTTCTTCTCTCTGCTCCGTAGTTGTTTTATTTTTTCGATGGTTCATTGGGGTCGTTTCGATTTTGTGTGTGAGTGCTAATGCGAGTGCTCTCGCATAAGTCAAAGGTTCATTGGCCTACACACACACACACACACACACACACACGTAGACTTAACTGCATTCTATTGCCGTCTCTGTCGGAGTGAAGAAGAAGAAGAAAGGACGAGAAGAACGACGACACTTATGAGCACATCAAAATGCAAGCATTCACCGAAACCTATCCTAATAAATTTGTGCTTGATGCGCTTTCATGATGTTACCTGCCTGTCGTCTCGACTCAAGCGTCGTCCTCTCTCTGCTGACTTTGCTACCCCTTGTTCGGGCATTAAAATGAAATGCCACACACATATACACTTACAGAGAGCGAGAAAGAGAGTGAGTTGTATACACCTCACTCGCACACTGCTAAAGTTTATTGCAATGCGACATTTGAGCTTCAACACTCGACGTCTGAAGTCTGTTACGTAGCGGCTGCTGTTGCTATTCCTGCTGCGGTTGCTGCTGCTAACCCAACGCCATCCAGTCATCCAGTCATCGCCGTAGCCATCGCCAACACACAGTCATCCCCGCGAGCTCTTGTCTTTCAGTTACTGTGTTGTGTTCCTGCCACACAGTGGCTTGTGTTACTCGAAGGGTTGCAAAAGCTCGCATTGCATTTGGCTGAAGCCCGCAGCACCAGCGGGCGCATAACAATGGTGCTTATGTAATATATATATGCGTATACTTAACTGTATATATACATATATATAATATATATACACATGTGTGTGCGTAGTGGGTATTGGTGCGTGCGAATCCGGAATCCTTATGAATCCTTTTCTCGCAATGGCAACAATTTTTGTGCCGCTGCGTTCGTTGGTTTCGTTGCTTAACTTAATAAACAAGCAACCAGCCAGCCAGCCAGACAAACGGCAAAACAATCCAAATCCCTTGCCCATCTGTCATAGATACTGTCAGTTTTTTGTCTTTTTTTTTGTTTTTTTTTTTTGTTGGTCTCGTACTTTTATCTTGTGTCCTTTTTATATTGATTTTCGTTTGCAATGAAGTCGTCATTGTCGTCCTTCTTGCTGTGTCTGCTTGCTTCTGCTATGGCTGTTGAGCCAATTGACGTGCCTTTACCTGAATATTTGCGTTCAACGTGTAAATAATACAAAATGCAAATAGCAATGTGGATGAGTGGATGAGCCAAGCTAAGGCAATACCATAGCAAACCAAACCAAACCACTTTTAACGCATTAATGTCACTTTAGTTGCACACACACACACGCACACTCTAAAGCACAAGCACTTAGGCCCTTAGGACAGGGGACAGCGTGGCGTATACGTGATATGGACAAGCACTGCCAATGCACAGGCCACAACGACAGCTCCATTTCAATGCAAACAATGGCTAATAGTGCTAAAACTTACTCCCACAACACTCAGCACACACACACACACACACACGCACACGCATAGATGAAGAGTGAGGAGAGAGAGAGACGCACACATTGGCATTGTCAATATTTGCAACAGTCAACGATGACGCTGCCACCGACGACGTCACTCAGTGGCAACTTAAGCTAACAACAGCCAAACTACAACAACAAACAACTATGGTAACAGCAATAGCAACAACAATAGCTGCACACGCAGCACACCAACAAACATGTTGAACAACATATTGAACAAATGCATTTCAATAAGCCAACGACAGCCGTTGACGCCAGCAACAACAACAACAACAGCAACCGACAACCACGAACCGCATCAACAACAACGGCTACAATCAACACAACAACCACAAAGTGACTGTTAGAGATAGACGGCGCGAAAGACAGAGAGTGAGAGAGCTAGAGCAATGAATCCAAGAGGTAGAAACGTAAAGCTGAAGCAGGTTCAAAGTACGTTTTGTACTTAAAAAAAAAGCGGCGCTCAAATCGTAGAGTTTTGTAGAACAAACTTCAAGCTGAATGTTTGACTGGGTATTAAGATCAGATGTAAGGGCTCTCTTCTCCTGCACTATTCCACTTCTCAGCTCTATGCTCTACGCTCTGCACGCTTCAGCATCAATTGTTTGCATTAAAATTGCACTTCAACTTCGACAAGTGCAACAGCAGCCAGCAGCCAGCAAGCAGGCAGCAGCAACTGAAAAGGCAGACGCAAAACTTCAACCGTAGCTAAAATAGCTTGGTAAAAATTGTTTGATAACATGAAGAAAACAGCAAAAAGCTAAAAGGCACAACAACAAATTGCATTGGCTCTGACTGCGGTTATGGCTGTTGCTGTTGCTGTTGCTATTGCTGTTAGCTGTTGCTGATGTCAAGCAAATATGCAAATATACAAAAGAAAAATAACAACAAGATGTCGGGAAAGAGAGCAACATCAACATCAACATGAACCAGTCAAGTCAGCGTGACATGATGAGTAAACGATACACAAAAAATAAAACAAACCTATGAGCAGAGAAGAAAGAAAGATTGTCACAAACAGCGCAACGAAGTAGAATACAAATAACGTTATTTTTTCGACTGCTAAATTAACTCAAAGAGAGCTGAGCTCTTATCAAAAAGAAATTACTTAACTGCTACCTGTAAGCGATTGTTTCTGCTGCAAACTGCTCTTGAAAGACAAAGTTGGAAAAAAGAGAGTATTTTTAAAAACATATTCGTACTTTACTTCTATTTAAAATATGACTGCAATTTGAACCCAATAAAGCTTTTCCCCCATATATAAATCTCTTGTAGAATATTGATTTATAAGCATAGTGGAAAGAAACGAAACAAAGTGCAATTGAAATGATTCTTTGCTAAATTAACTTGCAGAGAGTTGAGCACTTATTAAAATTAAATTAACTAACAGCAAGCTGAAAGCGATTGTAGTTTTAGGATACTGCAGCACTTAAACAATATAATTAAAATAGCACATCTTTTCTTTGTAAAATAAAGCAACACGAATTTCTCAAACTGCTAAAGACTGCTTCATCTCAAACTTAAGAGAAACAATCTTCATTTAATAAGATTTTTCTAGCATATAAATCTATAGTTCAATATTGATTTTACGGACTTTTATTCTTGCGCTTGAAGAACTTACACTCATTACTTCAATTGCCATTTGATGTTTATTTACTTTGGCTTCTCAAGTTTCTAGCACAAATTGTCAACTTTTTTCCCTGTATGAAAATGACATTTAGAAAAGAAAAAAAATAAAAGGAAATAAATATTTTTGATTGTGGTATCAAGAGCAGAAAAAGCGTGGCAATATATATATATGTATAGTATAGAGAGGGGAGATTCGAGAGTAGTTTGGCATGTTGTTGATGTTGTGAATGTTTCCAAGGGTCATTTATCTTGCTCAACTCTTGACACTGGCAAACTACTTCTACTGGCATCTGATTTTCCAAAATTGACTTTCACTACGATGTCGATGTCGTTGTTGCTGTCGCTGTCGCTGTTGCTGTTCTTCTCTTTTGTTGTTGTTGTTCGTCCGCCAGTTGCACAAAGTCGAAGAGGAAACATTTCGCAAGAACCCAAAGGAAGTCAATGTATAAAATTTTAAGCGTTTCATAGAAGCAAAAACTTTTGGTCATGACAACTTCCCCTGGTTCCGGCGTCAAACTCTGAAATGCAGCAACGCTTCAACTATCTATCTCGCTTGCTCTCTCTGTATTCTTTTTTTTTTTAGAGTATCCCGTTTGGCTGTCTGGCTGAGAGAACTTTTGCTAACTGCTTGAAATTATGAAAGTTTTTCCCTCAATGCATTTGGCCATTGCCAAGATGTTGTTGCTGTTGTTGAACAGTGTTAACGTTTTGCATTCTGTGTCCGCTGCAATGTAATCCAATCAAACTTCATTATTATAATGCCGTCAACTGAGCCGTACACAATGCAACCAGACAGACAAAGCAGAAAAGGATAGAAAGGGGGGCGTCTCTGGCGAAAGTTAAAGAAAATATTGCGTTACACAGCAAATCGAATTTGTGATGAAGTCGCTCGCTTGATGCGAAACTGCTGCAAGTGGCTTAAGCAACACCAACAACAACAAAAACAAGCCATAAACAACAACAATGGCACAACAACAACAATAGCAGCCTGGTAACTGGCAGGCTTTAAACAAAAGCAAAATGAATGACACGCTGAGGATGTGACGTGAAGATGACATCGACCATGGCCTACGACAACGTGATTTTCAGTAAGTTACATTTTGAGACAGCTTTTCAAAATGTGTGTGTGTACGTTTTTGTGTATGTGTGTGTGTGTGTGTGGTGGTCGCCTGTCAATTGAATATATCTCAGCTGCGGCAACGTCATCAACAACAATGAGGCGACTTGCGGCTGCCTCTTTGCTGCCATCTTCGTTCGTTGCAACTCCATTAACCCTACGACTTGCGGCAGCCGTATAAAACTTTGCCGTGTCTCTCCTCCCTCTCTCTCTCTCTTCATTGTTTCTCTTTCATTTTGCTTTGGTAAGCCACTTTATATCCACCCTCAGGATAGCAGGCTATCTGCCACATATAACCGAATTTGCACTTTGATATCAAAGCAGCGACAAAGTAATGGATATAATTGGTAGACTGCTAAGACTAAAGCAGCTTGCAGCGAAGAGTATAAAGCGAGAAAAGATATTTGAGAGATATCTACTTAGTACAAAAAGAGTACTACTTACGTTTATATTAATAAAAAAGTTCAAATTACATAAATAGCAAGTGCATTATATTTCAAAGACGTAAAACAATGCAAAAAAGACAAGAAAAAGAAATTATGTTGCATCAATATACATTTTTTCTATGGCATGAATCTATTTTAAAGTAAGTAAATATAAAATGTATTTTTTATTTATGTAAATAAAATAAATCTACATAATATTCTAAGCACTCTAATAAAAACAGTAGGTTTTCTTTATATAATCATATTCCTATTTAAAAACATTTTAGGTTTCATTTTGTCGCTTTAAGTTCTTCTCTATTTTCTGTTTATAACATTCATTATCCTTAGTAGCTAGCACTCCCTTCTTTTAGTTATTATATTATTTTGTATAATAATTAACGTGTAAATAAATAAATAAATAACTTTCATTGCAAATCAAACCTCTTTCCGAATACTCGTCACTTAATTCATAATTTAACTCTGCTTCAATTTAAGCTGCAAATGCTTTCACCTCGACTCAAAGATGGCGCCACCCACGCTTGAACTTTCCTAGAATTTCCGCAAATATTTTGCCACAACGAGCTCTGCACATTCTCCGCCATAGTTTAATTCTTTTCGCACTTGCTCTGGAACAACAGCAACTCATCCAGCTGATGATCTCCTTGCTCTCTGCTATTTTTTTTTCTTTGAGCCATGCCTTTATTCCTGATGATAAACGTTACTTTGAAGCATGACGTCAAATTGTAGCCGACACATGCAGCAAAAAAAAACACCAAAAAATGCTTAACAAATAAGCCCCGAGTGGTGCAAAGAGAAACCGAGAAAGTGTGTGTGTGTGGTGTGTGTGGGAGTTCTAGACGCTTCGCCCAGCAACAACAATGCGTCTTCTGAGTGCTACTGCCGCTGCTGCTTTTTGGCAGCTCTTTATTAAGGTTTCCCTTTGTACCCACACACACATCCTTCCAGAGAGAACCAGAACGATTGAGACGCTTGTGTTAGGTGGTCGCTGAAAAGGGGAGGGGAGGGGAGGGGGAGTCAGAGGAAGGGTTTTTATTGCCTTATCGAATTTTATGGCTTTATTGGAGCTTCTAATGTAGTTTCCATTGAAATTGACAAAGCAATAGCTTACAACATTCAAGACGCCTTCAAGACGAGGACAATATTGCGAATAGATACTTAAAACTCGAAAGAACCATTGAATGTGAACATTCGCAATCCTCATGCCTCATTTGCTCTGGCATTCAAATGGCCAAATTAACTAATGTTTAACTGAATTACATCAAAGAGTTGTGAAATTTGCCATTTCACAATGGGGCAAATGGAGGGAAAATTCAAAAACGGAAATGGGCCAAAATATCAAAGAAATTGATTCCAAGAAATTATGAAATACAATAACAATTCAATAATTTGTAAAATAAATGAACAGGAAATTAAAGAACTTATTTCCCAGAATCTAACATTGCATTCCATTTCTTTAAGCTCAGCAAATGATTTACGCACAAACAATGGCAATGACAAACAAATAGAAAAAAGAAGAAAAATGCTGCAAATTAATTATGTATTTTTAAAAACACTTTAACCCGAGAGCTTTTTGGTGCGTAACTCAAGTGAACAAAGAACTGGCTGGCAGCTCGCACATGGCAAGAAAAAGGGATTGCATATATGTATATTATTCCACCAAGGATCCGCATGCAGATGAGGTTGAGGATGAGCTCTGGAGCCGAAGCTGGAGGAGCAGACAAATGCCATTTGCATGCAGGGACAAAAATTGCTTCATAGCCAACTCTCGACATTTTGGCAACGCAATAACATCATTTTGTTTGTCGGTCTTCGTTTCCTTTTGCCCGCTTAACGGCATTTGCCTTTTGTTGTTGAGGCCAAACTGGCCAGGCAGAAGGATGAGGATGAGGATGAGGAGCAGTCCATGACTGCAGTAAAAGGAGTGTTGTTGCTCTGCTTGGCCACGCTTAATGAAGCAACCCTTAAAATTTGGCACGTTTCGTTGGCTGCCAACGAAAAGGAAAACGACAAAACGAAAATGAAATGAAATTTTGTGCCGAGTGCAAGAAAGTGCAATGAACTCGCACCGCCCCAATTTATACAGATTACGAATGCTTGCATTCAATTTCATATTATTTATTATACATTTCTGGTTTTTATTATTATTATCATCGTCGACAGCGATGACAAATTAAATGTTTCTGGAGTGAAACACTGCATCACACTGGTTGGCAATTAAATTTGCATAAGTACAAAGCAAAAAATTTTCTTGCGTAATCAACGAGAGCGGGATTTCTTTCTCGCGTCCTCGCTCGCGTTCATCGTTCAGTTTAAAGCGCTAAACCTGTTTCTAATGGTGGGAACTTTCATTAACAAAACTGCACACAGCGTCAGCTTGCAAAAAAAAAAAAAAACGGAGAAAAAAACTGCAAAAGCAAACCAAAACCGAAAACGAAACGAAACTGAAACCGGCCGGCAAATGGTGCTGCAAATTTGTTTATGCAAAACCATAATACGGGCCAATGAGAGCGGACAACGAGGACGCGAAAAGCCACGGGACAAAGTGAGGGGACGCGGGCTGAGGGGGGAGGTCGCAACTAACGCGCGGACTGCGAACCGGACGCAGGCAATTTGACCGAGTTAAAATATGCGCCGCTGACGCTTATGTTAATTTTTAGCTATACATTAAAAAAGCGAAGCAAAGACACCACACAAAAAAAAAAAAAACAAAACGTCCCAAAAAAAAGGAGCTGTAAAAATTCTATAATAACGCCAAAATGCTCGTCACGTTTCCCTGACAGCAGCAGCTGCAAAACCAAAAAAAAAACACCGAACCCAAAAAATAACAAAAAATAAAAATGCAAAAAAGCTAAGCACATTTTTTTATTATTCGCATCGTTATTGCGCTGTTAATTGCAGTTGCAGCAGCAGCAGCAGAAGGGTAAAGAAAATGTGGCCTAATATTGTCGAATTTACGTAGTTGAACAAAAAAGAAAAATAAACCCCTCAAGGCGCTGCCAATTCCCTCCTCGCTCTCCCTCTGGCTCTTGTTTCTCATTCATTCATTAACATTATCTACCCTTTGTAATCTTAGAAGTTGTTTTCGGCGTTTCCAGTTTTGTGCTTCGCCTGTGTGCTGAATTCATTTCATTAAAATCAAATTAACTTGTGATAAATGTTGCGAAATATATCATAAGATAATATACAACATATATGTACTTATATGATATATCTATAGCTGGTATATAATATATATATAAAAGGGGGCAGCTCTGTCCTGCCAAACAATGAATGTTCTATTTGATATTTATCTGCATTTCATTTTTGTTCGCCTTCGCCTTCGACGTTGCCTTCGCTCTCTGCAGCTTTTGGCTGAGCAAATAAAATGCCATATCTGATTATAGAGAGCACATAAAACGAACGCAAAGGGCAGCTAAAAGCTGTGGGTGCAATAGGGAGAAAAGGAAGCACGTGAACTAAGCATGGCGTAAAGCAGAAGCAGAAGCAGAAGCAACCATGATAGCTACAGCTGCAGTTTCTTTTTGCTGCTGGAGGAGTTGTCTGGCATATTAGCGGCGACATCATTGGCGTAGATAGATAAAGTAATGGCCGGTGCAGCAGTGTTTCCTCCCACCATTACCTCCGTTTCACATTGTCACAGATAACACGATGAATTGTGAAGTTTGCTCATGATGTGCTCGCCAGTGTGTCATCAATATCTTGTGCGGCGGTTGCTTTGTTTGAATCGGTTCAAAGTCGGGTCAAACGCTTACGATAAAGCCAAGCTTCCCTCTTGGCAAAGCAATCAAATGGCATTGAATCCTTTTTGATCCTATCAGAGGGCAAAGCAAAAAAAAGAAATCCCAACACCTAGGAGCTATACAATTCTTAAGAGTTTCTCCCGAGTTAATTCCACAATCTTTTTCAAGCATCAACTCAAAGCAGCTGTCAACACTTATACATATCTCATCTATGGTTAGAGTATATATATATATATATATGTATATGTATATATGAGGAGCAAAGAAGACCGAACTTTTTTGACAAACTTTTGCGAAAAACTCGCCCCGGCAAAAAGTTGCAGGCCAAGTTCTGTTTCCTGTCACAGCTCAGCGAAATGTAATTGAAATGATTTATAAACTTTTTTAGCTTACGAAATGAACACTTTGCCGCAGACAGATACGACACTTAGAGCGCAGACAGACCGCAGGCAAAGAAATGCGACAAACTGGTTGCGTTTGCTTGAAGAAGACATTACGCATACGCAGCGTTGTACGTGCACATCATCAACCCCTTTGGTGTGAAGCATTCCACAAATGACAAGGAGAGACAATTGTACTCACACACACCCCGTGCTTAAAATGCAATTGCCGAAATGCAAAAATGGGTGAAATGCTTGGCATTTCGCATTTCGGGTGCTTGCTTCGCACCTTATCATATCAATTTCAATTGCGTCAAAATTAAAGGGGAAAACCGACAGACAACAACCAAAAAAAAAGGAGTAAGTATAAAAATAAACAGCTAAAGGCAGCGGCAAGACAGGAAGGCAAGGATGTGGCTTAACTACGACAAATAACTTGAAACGCAAAAGTATAATTACGAAATTTTGGGAAACACTTAACGCAGCTCACGAAAATTGAAGGGCCAACTAGGGTCGCCAGCGACTCTAGGGGTGCAGTACAACACCCCTCTCCTCTTCTCTCCTGCTGCTCCCGCTTCCTTCCTCCCTCCATCCATTTAGCCCCTGACAAAGCCATACCCAATTTGAAGCGACAGGCAAATGCAGACAACAAGGCGAACGAAAACGAGAACGAGGATGGCGTGAAGTAAAACTGCCAGTTACGACAGCTGAGCCCGTTCCCCAGACTCGCTTGAATATATACTACTATACTGTATATATAGTATATCGTAGAGCAAAGCGAGCTCAGCTGAACTGAGCTGAGCAGAACGAAGCGGATCTGAACTGAACTGAACTGAGCCTCGTGCCATGAGCACAACTTGAATTATGTGCGTCCTGTCTGTGCCACTCAGTGTCCGTGTGTGTGTGCGTGCTGCGAGATGAATGAGCCAAGGGAAGTGGCGTTGAGTACTGCCATAAGGAAGCATAAGCAGTGGCAACCGACCGAACCAAACCGTTCCACGCTCCAAGCTTATGCAAAGTGGCAGGCAAAGATGACGACACGAGGCCGTCCAGCTGTAGTTGTAGCTGCTTCTGCGGCTGCAATTGTATTCGATGTTGTAGTTGTAGTTGTATTTGTAGTTGGTAGGAAGCGCTAATGATGACGATGATGTACTGCAGGACGTGTTGGTTTTTGCTCTCTCGCTGCTTCTCGGTTCAAAACAAATTAAAATCAACCAGGAAGACAACAAGACAACACGACACAGCAACAGCAACAACAACAGCGACGCACACAGGATACGACATGATAATTTTATGTTTTTACATAATTATTTTAATGGATGGATGCTGGTGGCTCTCGACGAAGTCCTACTACAACTTTACCAAACTGTTAAATTATATCAAAGTGTTAATTATGTTTGATAGAGAGCAGCAATCCACAGCGCCAGTTGCGCCTCTGCTTCAATTTCCAGCCAATGGCCAAGAGCAACTTTTTGAGTTAATGCCGCAGCTGGCAAAAAAAAAAGAAAGAAAAGCAAGCAAAAACAAAAAAAAAAAAAAACAGAAAAAAAACGCCAACTTAAGTAAATTGTGACAAGAGTTGAGAGCGGCGCCATCACCTGAGCCGCATGTGTGCGCATAAATTTCTGCGCCACATGCGGCATGACACACTCACACACACACACACAGACACCTTGGAAAAACAAAAGGCAAAAAAATGCCTTTATGATTTGTCGCAAATTACTTTAGAAAAAGTTTTTTGGCTGGCGTTCGACAAACAACAATAAATCATTGACTCCCGTGAGTTGGGCCACATTTGTTACACATACGAGTATGTAACAAAATTTTTGGTTTGCCATTGGTGGCAAGGAGCGTGGCATAAATTTAATTAACAAATGCCAAATCAAACGCTTCATTAAACAGCCATCAATTAGATTTATACCAGGTATCTGTGCATGTGTGTGTCTGTGTGTATGTGTGTGTACCTAACATGTGTCTTTTGCGGCCATTGGATATATGTTTGCCTGATTTATGACAAACGCCTTAAAGAAACACTTTGTCGTTGCCTTACTTTCAGATTGATAAATTACATACATCGCCCTATTGAAAACAGACAGCTAGCAGTCTCCCTTCTCTCTATTTTTACATACACATTTTTTTTTTTTTGCTAAGCATAATCATTTTTAAATTATTGATCATTCTTTGCGCTCTGCGCTTTTCGGAGCTATTCTTCAAAATGTAAACAATATATTGCCGGAGGTATTTTTTGCGCTTGTATCTACCATAGATAATGACCGTTAATTATAGGTCCACATCTAGCTTGGACGTAAAGAACATTTAAGCTGTTGACGTTTATCAAAATTCCCAGAAAATAATACCATAATTAATAGCTAAAAGAGAGCTTGCAAAAGTTACAAAACAATCTTCCAAATACTTACAACAAAAAAATAAAATACCTATTAACTTTATTTATTGTTCGTTCCTATAAAGCTATTTAGATTTTATAGTGGAACGCATAAAATAATAATGAGTTTGCCGGGGCAAACAACAATAAATTCTTATTGTTGTTTTTGCTCATGTTTAATAATTCAAATTTTTGGAAATATTCAATAATCCCATGCTTATTGTAATACGCTTTAAATTGGAAACTTTCAGCTGAGGCTTGAAGTTGTATTTACTTGGATTTAGTATGGCTTTTTTTTTGATAATCCCAGTTTAGGTTGGCAACAACTTTCAACTAAGACTATTTGCCATTTGTTTGCTTGGACACCTGATGACAAGTGGTGCAAATATTTTACGTTGATAACCTTCGCATGGCTCACTAAATATCTATTTGCGCCTCAGCAACAAACTGCTGCCTCAAATGGTTGCGCATGGACTACTTGAGACAAATGGCCGGAGCGATTTATATATTTATATATATTTTGTGTTGCCAGGACACATATTAAAAGCAAAGCATCGCCTCTACTCTATATAGTTTCTATGGCAATTAAATTAAGTGGGCAGAAAATGATGCGGCAGACGTTCTATTCGTTATATAAGAACAGAGATGAAGCGACTGCAGCAGCTGCTGACAGGTGGGTGTAGTTTCTTTTTTTTTTTTTTTTTTTTTTTGAAAATGTCATTTCCTTTGGCTCAACAAGTGTCACGAAAGTGGGGGAGGGGGGAGACAGGAAATAGATATTTTGCTTATATAAAAGTGAAATTAATTAAATACAAATCCAATGGCCATAAATGTAACCGGAGAGCGTACGAATCTTGCATAATGGCCAGCAATTTGTTTTTCGGTACAGACAATCACATACATTACATTACGTATACGCTGGGTGGGACAGTTCACTTATGTCGCAAACTGCTTGCATAAATCACTGGCATCGCCAGCTCCAAGGGTCATTAATTATTGCAAAGGACGAATCGAAACGATACGAATCGAATCGCATTGAAATGAAATGAAACGAATATGTGGCAAATACTGTGGCTGCTCGTGTTTTTCATTGCACGCCATTTTCAATTATTGGTGGTATTTCCGTTTAACAATAAAACAGACTGAATGAAACAAAATAAAGCAGCAGCAGCAGCGCAGCAGGAAGAAAGAACATTTAAAAAAACAACAACATCAAACAACACAAAACAAAAAAAAGAGACACCAGTTCAATGTGCAAACAAAGTAAAATTGAATCATGTACACACAAAGTGCGACGCTGCCGCCACTCGAGTCCCTCAACGCCACTGCCAAAGAGAGGAGAAGGGGCAGGAACAGGAGCAGGAGCTCTGTGTGTGTGTGTGTCTGTGTCGCTTTCAGCACTCTCCGGGGGCAATATGACAATTAGTTACCAAAGCAACAACAGAAATACCTACAAATGACAGCAAATACACTGGAGAGATTCCATAGCAGATGCGAGAATGTTAAGGGGACACACCGCACAACATGGCCGCATGGCAGCCATTTTGATATCAGGACTAAACAGGCGACAGCAGCATGTTGTGATGGCAGGTGGCGGCTGTGGCCATTTCAGAATATGTCTGCCGAAGGTTCTCCACCCCATCTCCATCCCCATCCCCATCTCCATTTACTTCTCCTCTTTCCACCCATTACCCCAGCCAACACAATGGCACGTGCAATTGATTTTTCAGCGGAGGCTGGCAGGCAACAACAACAACAACAGCAGCAAAGCAACAGGCCTGTTAGAGGAAGCGTGAGCCAGCGTTTAATTAGAAAATACGTATACGCCGCTTGTTACGTGCCGGGTCTGCTGGGCAGCAGCAGCAGCACAATTCCTGTCAGCCAATTCATCAATTTTACTTTTAGATTTTCACTGTTTTTACGAACTGCCGCCAAAAACAACCCGATTCGATTATGAATCGCTGCTATTGCTGCCAGCTGCTTCCCCTCTGCATCGTTTTTCATTCTCCAAATTCACCAGGCTGCAAATGCCGCAACATGTTTTGCACTAATGATTTGACGTTTGGGCAAGAGAGCTTCGCAAATGTTGCGCCTAATGCGCATAAATATTGAAAACTTCAAAACTAATTAGTCGCGTTATTTATTACAATTACCTGTCAAGCAATTAGAACAGTGAAGTGCACGCAATCTGTGTCTGTCTCTCTGAGTTAAGTCGTGCCTCGACTTCAACTATCCAACTATCGATTAACTGTATGCTAATTCGTGCGCGTTCGCATCAAGTTTAAATGTCAGTGGGGTGGCACAGTGGGACACCATCAAAGAAATTCATATCGATTGCGAACGTGTCTTAATTATTGATGCCAATTTACTTTCAAAAACAAATTTAGTTTCCCTTAGAGAGATGGGCTTAAAGTTTAAAGTTTAAAGCTTTAAATCGCTTTTGATTGATGGCATATTGAGTTGAGCTTTCGGCTCAGGTGCTTGTCGAAAGCTGTTGGCTCTAATAAACTTATTACACGCAGCTGTTTGGCCTCTGGCTAAACAACTTTTTTTACGTATCATTTAACGGTCTTTAACTTTGCAGCTCATTAAGCCACAAAAGTTAAGAGCAAACATTTCAAAATCGCTTTTTTGCGTAGTTCAAAGTACAACATTTATTCTATGGAACATGAATCAGTGTGTCTGACAACAAGAACACCAAACCAAAGCACAGCTAAAGCAAAGCAAAACAAAACAAAACTAAGCTGTAATGTTAATTAAAAGTTTTGTCTCTCAATCTCTATCTCTGGGTGTTTATCTTATGAGTATGAGCCGGAGCTGTTCGGCTGCTCTGAGGTTGCCAACTAATTTGCAACAAAGTTAATCACGTTATTCAAATGTATTTCCATAACGCATAGGCGAGGCATAACGAATTGAATTGCACTTAAATTCATATCGCATATTATGCAAATGAACAGCCAACTGAGAGCTAATTGTGTATTAATTAAATAAACCTAAGCAGTGCATGTGTAATAATGGAATTATGACTTCTGAGAGATATGTTATGTGGGTGCATAAATAACAATCTAATACTAATTTCGGATACGGAATGCAGGCAATAAATGTACAACCCATAATGATTAAATGCCAATATCGAGTTGCCCAAATGGCTTTTACATATATAACATATATATGGAGTCCATCTCTCGCTCTTAATCTTTCACCATCGCCATCGCCGCTCGTTCATCGTTCGTCGTTGTCTCACTTTGTATGCCTTATAAGCAAACATCAATTTGCATAAACAATTAATCATGCAAAGCGCAAAACGTGCACGAAATTCTGAAACCTAAATATAGCTGCGAATTGTGGCAGCAAGATGAAAACCAAAACCAAAAAAAACCTGGCCAGAAACTGTAGAGCCAAGAAAATAATGAAGCCAAGCTTCAGAGCCCCAACAGAAAGTGTAGCAGGTAAAACTTCGACAATATATCGATACATTGCAACGCTCTCAAAATTCATAGAAACAACGTTTTCCTTTTGCTGCCTTTTCCTTCTTCTGTGTATTTTTATACCCGCTACCCTGTAGGGGAGTAGGGTATTATAACTTAGGGATTCTAGCAAATTAGTATGGAACAGGCAGAAGTATATATATGCATGATCAGATAAAGTACTTATAAAGCCAATGGTTCTTAGAGTGCTTTTCTTAGGTACTTTGGTATATTTTCTCCTCTATGGAATATATGTATATACCAAGTATGGACTTCGTATATTTTATATACCAATTATAGTCTTTGATATATTTTAGTCTTCATTAAGTGTATTCATATTAGTATTTTTGCAATGTTCATATATCAAATATACTATTCAGTATAAATTATATACCGAATATAGCCATCGGTATATTTTTTCCTTTAAGTATATTCATTGAGTATAATTTGAGTATACTAAATATTGATTACCGGTGTATTATCATATATTTTCGTATTTTTAGTATATTTATGTGGTGTATTTTAAGAAGAATGTGTTAACAGGAATCTCACAGTCAAGCAGACTCGATTGTAGCTTTCTTACTTGCTTTTTTTGTTTTGTGGCTGCCATTGCCGCATATGATTCAATTTTGTTTTCAACCACAAACAAAACAACTTGGCAGTAAGGAGAGCCTGGTTTGGTTGTTGAGCCAGCCGATCTCTGCCTGGCTGGTAGGCTAGTATAGTAGTTGGCTATAAACGTGGCCCCAAAGAATGCAGTCCGAAAACCAGTTTTTGGCGTACAGCCTGTGGACATACTATAGTCAAGCACACACAACGTGCTGCGTTTTTATTTGTGCTCCATCTCTCTTTTCTCTCTCTTCTGTCTCTGTTTTGACCAACAACAACAGCAAGTGAACCAAATTCTTTTTAACGAGCTTGCGCCAGCATTTGATCCCCTCCTACCTATACCTATATACATAACATATATAGCAGCAGGGGTGAGAGTAGCGTCAAGGGTGTGCTCTTACAGTGTCTGCCAAAAAGCAGCAAATACCAAATGGCAATCCAAGCCAAGAAGTGTTAAAACCAAGCCAAGTTGCTCATGTCCGTCGTGCTCATATCTCGTGTCAATTTGCAGGCTGACTTTTTTTTGCTCTCTTTATTTAATGCATTTTTAGTTGCAAGTTCGTTTTTTGTATTCGGTTTTCATTGTTTTTGTATAATCGGCGTGTTTAATTGCAAGTGGGCACACCCTTTGCACACACCTCGCCTTTTTTTTCGGTTTTTTGTTTATTTGTTGCTCTCTTTTATCTTCTTTTTTTTTGGCTGACTTCTACGGTTGGTTAGGTTTCTAAGAAATACGCTGAGCACATGCAACGTGTTGAGCCCGAGCACTTAAAAATATATACTATATAATTATATATTTATGAAATTAACTTAATGATCCTAAATGCATTTTATTATGTATTTAGTTATCCATCGCCTCCCACCGATTCACCAAAAAAAAAAAATAAAGAACACAATTCAACGCTCAGCGTGGCATACAAATTAATAAATTAAATATGCACTCTTGCATGCTTACATTGTTTTCGGTTCTTTTTTTTTTGTTGTTGCTTATTTGTTGTTGTTGGTTGCATTAATTAATTTCTTTAGCAGCTGAAAAAGCAGGAATATAAAAATGAACCCCACAGGCTGGCGTTTTTCCTGCCATTGTCGAAAAATAAAGCCAACAATTTGTCATCCATATCATTTTCATGGCTTTTATCTAGTGAAAATGAGTAGCATAATATTATGGAAATGCATTTAACAACAGATAGAAGAAGTCACTCTCTGACATTTAAGTTATTAAAGCTAAAGCAGATTTGAGTTTGCACGTTTGCTTTTTCAATATCATTAAAAATAAAGAAAAATCCGTATTATAGAACTGCTTTTGATTTCCCCACGCTTCGAAATTCCTAGTCAAATATAATTACTTAAAATAATGTAAAATCTTTTTATATGCTTTTTATTTACAATATTGCCATAAAAATGTTCTCACACTTTTACTTACTTCGCTCACATATAATTTAATTCATGTGAAGATTTATACGAACTGTTTCGCTTACTTAGATTATAGGACCAAATGATTTAGAAACTCGTGACGAAAGTTTTGCCCCAGCCAGAGAATGAGCATAAAATAAAAATAGAAGAAATACTCTGTCAAATTGTTTTCGTTTTTTTTTTCCTGTTTTCGTTTTTTGTGTTTTGTTTTTTTTTAGAATTTCATGGGCTTTGATTTGGACGACGGTGTCGTAGAGAAATGTGGGACTCCATTTCTGTCAATTGATTCGCCTGTCTGGCTCTTTCAAATACGCATTAATTTCATTTATTGCAATCACCATTGTCGCAGAAACATGGCAACCATGGAGAGTAGAGTAAACACCAGCACACAAGTGTTAGAATGAATCCCAACGTACAACGAACAAATCTCTCTGTAGATGTGGGTGTGTGAGTGGGTGGCGCCGCCCAAGGAGCAAGAGGAGGTAGAGTGGGCAGGGAGTGTGGGGGGAGGGGGGGTGAATGTAGGAGCATGCCTAGGCACTGATTGTGTTGATTACGCTGACCCACTTTGCTTGCCAAGGTTCTGTCACGGACCGGGACTCAGTCGAATTCAATGAACTCGAAACCTGCTGATAATACTCGCAATAAAAATAATAATAATAGTAGTAATAATCTTGTTTTCAAATGACAGCAAAACAGCAACGAGTACACCAACCTCAACCCCACCCATCATCATCATCATCATCATTGTCTCCATTACCATTCCCTCAAAAAACACCCACGGCAAAAGGAGCCTGAACAACGCGGCTGTCACTAAAAAAAAAGTAGAAAAAAGAATAAATAAATAGACACCCAACTATTATTCCTGCGTAGACACATTCTCAAGACACAAGTACCCGAGGTACTATAACATAACACGCTAATGACAATAACAAACTACTTGAAAATCTTGCCTATTTATAGTGAACAGCCAAGAGACGGTCGAGGAAATTGTTTTGTTGACCTCAAGCCACAATGACCACACATAATAGTTGGTACACGTGGAGTACAGCGAGGTGTAAAGAAAATGACAATAAATTTGTACAGTCGATGATTTAATACTCTTTCACGTCTTTGAATTCTATATAATTTTGAAATATGCATAATTTGTCAGACAAATTCAGTCAGATAAATCTGTAAGCTTGAGGTTAATAGAATTATAGTTAAATATTATGTATGAAACATAATAATTAAAATAGATAAATTCAGTCAGATATATCTGTAAGCTTGTTGGGTAAAGTAATAGTAATGGAATCTTTGATATCATATATGAAACATAATATTAAGAATGCATAATTTGTAAGACAAATTCAGTCGGATAAATCAGTAAGCGTGTGGTTAAAGTAATTGTAATGGAATCTTAATATATTATAAATGAAATATAATATTAAAAATGCATAATTTGTATGATATATTCAGTCTGTTAAATTTGCAGGCTTGTGGTTGAAATAAAAATGCGTAATTGGAGATCTTTCAATTATTATATATATGTTATGATAAAGTTCAGTATTCAAAACCTCACTATTAAAATTAGTAAATGAAACAATTAGGTATACAAAACTATAAATCTTCGTAAAGTTATTAAATTTCCCATTGCAAGTATTGCTTCAATATGTCGAAAGATTATAAAAAATA
This sequence comes from Drosophila niveifrons, assembly GCA_035046325.1. NCBI lineage: Eukaryota > Metazoa > Arthropoda > Insecta > Diptera > Drosophilidae > Drosophila > Drosophila niveifrons. The sequence goes on along the minus strand of JAWNOC010000046.1, from coordinate 7,577,621 downwards.
CTAGATTTATTTACAAATTCGTAGTTAAAACTAAAATACAAAACCTTGTAATATTTCTCCTCACTTTAAAGCTTAGTAAAATTTAGTTGTAATTGACTTGAATTCCAAATGTTTAATTTACCATTATAATTATTATTTTAATATATAGAAAGCTTACAAAAATACTAGATTTATTTACAAAATTCATATTTCAAACTAAAACACAAAATCTTGTCATATTCCTTCTCTCTTCATGTACCACGTCAATTTAGCAATACTCTCAACGATTTTTATCGAAATACGCCATATTTCGACTAGATCGTATAAAAGCATTTTTGGTTATTGTTGGCCATTGGCAACTTTACGAGTAAAGTGGCTGCTGCTCGCCCCCCCCCCTCTTCCCCTCTCCCCTCCGCTCTATACCACAACTCCCCCGTCTTTCAATATCACACTCGCCTGTACTGTATCAATAAGGTGCGTCATTCTAATATGAACAATAACAAGAAAGAGCAAAAGAAAAAAAAGACAGCAAAACGAAACAATACGAAACTACTCGAAGTCGGCTTACATGTGGTTCTACTTTTAATGGATTTTATTTGTACTTGCCACTGTTGGCCAAAGCCATCAAGTCGAAGAGCAACGAGGGCGGGGGGAGAGCTGATCGGCGAGACAGCAGGCAAGCGGGGTGTTTTGTCAACGTTTTGCTACACGTTTCGTGTTGATTATGCGTATAACACAACTGGGGACCAGAGATACTTAATATCAAAACGCTGTTACTTGTGAAGGCCAAGTTTTACTCTTGTTTCGAGCAAAAAAAAAACTCAGTGATTGAACAATAGCAAAAAAAAAATATGTACAGCCAAATGGAATGAGTAATACGAAAAGCTGTTTAAATTCCAAGGAAAAATATTTTTTTTTAAATTTCCATTTCAAACAAAGCCCGCGTTATCGATCCACAGCTCTTGCAAAACATTTAAAGGCATTTTGTAGGTTTGCACTCCATAAAATGAACTTAATTAGGGGTGCCGCGCTCTACTAATTCAAAAAGTTTTGTAAACTTTTCTAATGTGGCGCCCCGGCCACTTGAGTTTCTGCCAACTAACTTATAATAATAATAATAATAATAATTTTAATTGCCAAACGACGGCGGCACTTGTGCAAACTCAAAATGTGGAGTTCAGAGCTCGTTTTATTATAAAACGCAGGCAAGTTATATATGTACATATATATGTGTATAGTACATGTGTACATTCTTTCAAGAACTTGGCGCACATGTTGACGGCGGAACAGCAAATAATAAAAAAAAAAAATACAAAAAAAAAAAACAAAAACGTCATGCTGACTAAGGGAATTTTTTTTTTTTCTTCCATGTGCTGATTTTTTTTCTCTTCTTTCCTATTTTATTTTTACTGCCACTTTGCCTATTGGCCAAGAGAAGAAAGTTTCCATTCGGCATCGTTTTGTTTGCAGATGACGGCCCAGAACTCAGTGAGCGCCTAATGGGCTTAAACCAAGTGGCGAAGTCTGAGCGCCAAAAATTATAAGCAGCCTACTTGTCCCATTTGATGACAACACACAAATTCGATTCTAAACACAACACAGATGATAAACCCACACATATCCTACAAAAATAGACGACTATGCTATAAATAAACTATAATTAATGGCAGCATTTCTTGGAATTCAATTAGGCATAAATAAAATATAATTAATGAGAACATCTATCGGAAATCAATTGCAAACAATAGCTCGAAATAGACAATTGTTTATAAGCAAATGCTTAAGTGTGTTTGGAATGAGTTTCTATAAATTTAAAAAGTTTAAACGGAAAAGTAGATTGATGCACTCTAATTAATCTTAAATATAAATATTTTAAATTTATTCGAAATTTTATTAAAAAGAATACTTTATCACATTAAACTCTGATTCCTTTTGTAGTTAAACAATGTATCTTTATTTATTAGTAGATTGTTAGACTTTACATTAAAGCATTTAAATTAAAAAGTAGATTGATGCAATCGAATTAATCGTAAACAAAATATTTGGGAATTATCTAAATTATATTAAAACTGAATCCATTCATATATAATGTGTGTAGATATGCTCTCGTTATTTATTATAGATTGGCTTTACAAAAAAAATTTTAAATGAATAAGTAGATTGATGCAGTCAAACTAATCTTATATAAAATATTTAAGATTTATATGAAATTTGAAACTATGATTCCTTTTTATAGTATAACCAAGTTTGTAGTTAAATAATCTATACTTATTTATTATAGATTATAGGTTTTACATTAAAAAGTTTAAATGGAAAACATACTAATCTTAAATAAAATATTAAGGAGTTGTTCGAAATTTTACTGCAAATGAAACTGTGATTCATATTTCTTTCATATTTATTCATTTATACTAGAAAGAAATCTTTCATATTTATTCATAATATTTATAAATTCTTCGAAACTGACAACTTAATCATTCTTTTCTTTTTATATTATAAACAACATAGATGAATAGTCCATCATTTGTATTGATTTATACTACATGAATGAATAGTCTTTTATAGTAGTTCTTATAAGTCTATACTCTCTATTTACCTCTTAAATAAGTAGGCAATGCGAATCGGCATCGTTTGAAGTTAAAAATATCGCGCTTTCTAAATAATTGAAAATTTCTTGCTGATCTCTGATGATAAGCGCATCTAAAGAAATTATGACAAGGGCAATAGCACCGCAATTTATTCCATTCTTTTTTCTATTTTTTAATGCGAGTTCAATGATTTGCCTGGGAAGCGTCAGTTGTAACCGTGAAATAAGTTCAATAAGATGGAAATACACGAACGAGTCGAAATTCAAATGAAATAATGGTCCACAGAAGGTCTTTTAGTAAACAGCAAACAGCCAAAGCGACAGCAGCTGTCTAATTGAACTAATAGAATTGGTTTTTCTTTTTTTTTTCTTCACGCCCATCGCACACGCGTCAGAGAGATATGAACAGCTTTTTTTGGGAGTTGGAAGTTGGGTGTTTGGTGTTGGGCATTAATGAGTTAGGGGTGGTCGGCAAAGATCCAAGATCCGGTCGTGCTTTACCAACAGAAAATATGTTTTAAATGCTCGTTTGCCTTGGGTCGCATTAAAAATTATGATTCTTCTTGCAACATTTTTTTATATTTATTTCGGGTAGTTTATTTTTTTTTTTCGTTTTTCTGTGTGTTTTTTTTGGGGTGGGCAGTGGCGAAAAGCTGCCAAATGTAATCATTGCCGCTTTTAGCTGGGTGCCAAATGCCCGAGGCGCAGTTCCATGCTGTACTTAACTGATTTCCGGGAATTGCCACACACACACCGAGAAAGAAAGCTGAGCTAAAGAGGGGGGAAATGAGAGGGACACAGGATGTAGCCTTGGCAACCAGCAGCGAGAGCAATCAGTTTAAAGCTGTCGAGAATTCTCAATGGTCGAAAAAGAGAGAGCTATAAAAGAAAAAAAAGGAAATATTGCAAACAGTAAATGCCGAGCAGGCGTCTTCGCTTTGCTCGCTTGCAGCATATTCCAATGGCAACTTTAATCAGAGCAAATACTTATGCTCAGCGCCACACACATTGCTGTTTTATTTTTTTTCGTGCTCAGTTTAAAAATCGTTCAACCTCAGGCGAGGCTTAAAAACCGCAAAGGCGCCACAGTCGCCAATCCCCCAATCACAATCCCGAAACCCAAACTCAATTCCAATCCCAATGGCAAACCCCAAAAACCTCCTCGACCCAAGCGCCTTTGGCTGCAACAGCAACATCGACAACAGCAACAACAACAAGAAGAAAGCGCAACTCAAACTCGAAGTTTGGTTGAGTTTCTCATAAGGTCGTCATACATAGTAGAGGCGCACACTCATCGAGTCAAGAGCTAGCTCCAAAATGCCTCGGCGCATTTTGTGACCAGAATAGAGCCGATTTGCTTTATGCTATGCTGCAGGCCCAAAAGGGAAGCAAAGCGATTTTGAGGAGGAGCAGGAGAAAAGCAACAACAACAACGAAGAGGGGGGGGAGGAGAAGGCACTCAACTTGTTATTTCAACTGTTTGTTGTTTCTCTTCTTACTTGTTGTGGCAGCCAAGTAACGCTGCTTGAGATGTCAAATAGCAAAACGTCGGGGCAGCAGCAACAACAGAAACAACAGCAACAACAACAACAACTGCAAAAACAGGAAGCACTTGAAAATTGAAATCAAGCGCTGGGCGCCACCAACGCAACAGTAACAACAACTAAACTACAACAACAACAAAAACAGCAACAACAACAACAACAACCATCTTGGCAGAACCACAAAAACGAAAAAACAAAAACAAAAGCAAAACAAAACAAAACAAAACACAGCGCACAACGAAAAATCAGCAACATCCCAGCTGAGCCCAAAGGTCCTCCAACGCAATTTGCATATGAATATGGAGGGCTCAGTGGCAGCTTGTGGGCACGCGGCACGCGGCAACCGGCAAGCGGCATGTGGCATGCAACAAAAACAACACGAAATGATATGCTCTTTGCTGTATGAATAAAACGCCAACAACAGCAACAGCAACAACAACGACAACGACGAGAAATGATGATGTGAGAGTTGCTTTTCCAATAGCTTATGTTGTAGTTATTTGCCGACGGTAACAAAAAACAAAAATAGAAAACATTACTTGCGGCTCGTGATCAGATACCCTGCAGATAAGGCCACTGAAAGTGTAGCTAGATGTTGCCAATTAATAATAATCGCATTGCGCTTTTTTTGCTTCTATTGGTTGTGTCGCATATCATGTGTATTCTTAATCAAGATCCATATTAAGATATGGAATAGGCACAGAAAGTTTAGCTCATTTAATAATAGTAACTCTTAATTTTTTTCTTCCCCAACTTCTGACTCAAATCTTTGGCATCTTTGTCAAATATTGAGATCACAATTCTGGCTGAAAATGTAGTTGAAGTTGTAAAAGAAAATTAGAAAATTTATGATTTTATTCTTCCGCAAATGATAGCTTACATCTTTGCCAAATATACTTAAGTTTGTTATCAACTTTTCAGTAGACAAAGCGGGAAAAGTTAAGTTATATTTCGTCAATTAATAATAGTTAATTTTAGCTTTTGGTATAGTACAAATTATGATTCAAATCTTTACATCTTTGAAAAATATTGACATCAGAGTTTTTAGACAGCAGTCACAGAAAATGTAGCTAAATTTTTAAAATAAAAACTAGTAAAATTAAGAATTTACTCTTCTTCAAATTATACACAGCTTGGAGATCAGATTTGCTGTAGACCAAGCAGGAAAATTTAGGCTATATTTCATCGAATAATAATAGTTAACTTGAGCTTTTATGTACTACAAATTACAACACAAATCTTTGTCATCTTTAAACAAGTTGTGGACTAAACAATAAAAAAGTATAGCTTTATTCACTCAATTAACAGTGTTAACTTTCAGCATTATCTTTGCCAACTTTACCCCAACTCAGTTGGCAGCGCTTTTTGTGGTTACAGGGTATTAAGAACGTAGCCCGATTTTGTGTGTTATTTATTGGCGTTGTTGCCTATAAAGCGGGTGGGCGCTAGATGGCGCCACACGCCAGTGCTAAATTGAATAAGCGGCCTCCCAGGACAGACAGGAAGCTATACAACAACAACAACACACACTCACCCACACACACACGTACAGTGTGTGTTCGACTGTGTGTAACGAGCAAAAGTTATGTAGTGTACTCGACGCTACCTTCCTTTATGGTAGCTTGTTTTTCTTTCTCCCTTTTCTATTTTGCTATGTTTTCCTTTTTGTTGTACTTTTCGTAATTTTTTCTTCTTTTTTTTGCTTTTTGGGTTGCTTTGAATTTAATGGAAAATTTATTGACGACATGCCGCTTAGTCGTTTGACTTGGACTTGGACTTTTGCCACACACACACACACACACACACACATCCAAACACACACACTTAGTCCTCCACATGCTTGCGAGGCAGCAAGCAACTAAAGCCAATGTTGCTGCTCTATCATGTGTGTGGAGAAAGTTTTCGCATTTGGGGTTTTATGGACTTGCCCATGCCCTGCACTCTTTGATTGGGCTAAATAGTTAATGATTGTTTTGGGAAAGGGGAGAACGGACTCGGGAAATTTGTTTGCATTGATTGATTGTTGCATATACATACTTTCAACAATTTGCTGTGGGTCAAAAAATTGAAAACGGTTGAACAACAAAATTCTTCAAAGCAAAGTTCGTAAGCAAAAGGTCCTGTGAATGCGACAAGCTGTGTCTCAGTGTGCACACACACTCTTTTTTCTTTCACGTAATGCACATAAATTAGAATTATAATTTCGCTTAGCCAAATCAACGACGCAATAAGCTCCCCGCAATGGCACAAATACATGCGAAAGGGCTATATTCCAAGTCGAACGCCGAAGCAACGGATCAACCCCCAAAAAAATGCAGAAGGAAAAAAGAGCGCCAAGCAGCCCTTAGCAAAAAAATAAAAGGGGTGGCTGCTCAGAGTACTACGACATTCTTAGAGAAAGAGGCTACAATGTTTTAGCGCAAAAAAAAAGGAAAAAAGCGAAAAAAAAAAAACTTTTCTCGCGTGTTTTACCAACTTTAATATTTTATATTGCCGATTTTCTTTATGACCTGCTTGCCAACTCTTCCCACGCCTATATTTTCGTTCGAAACTCTTCAGCAAGAACTCAACAAGTTCAGGTTTCTTTTGTCTGTATTTTTTTGGGCTAAAGACACGCCCGTACATTTTGGCCCATTAGTTTATGATTATTGGAGTTTGGCTCGGTTTCGGTCTAAAGTTGAAGTTAACTTTTTGTGTGTCTATGGCTAAAAAGTAGTTGAAGTGGAAACAGTTACTCACCTGTTGTCGGCAACTTGGTCAGCGTTGGTTGTCCATTGTCATCGCTCAGCAGCAGCAGCAGGATTTCAATTATAATAATGACAAAAATGCGTCGATTGTAAAACAAAAACATTGCAATCTCGCTGTTGTTCTCCGTTGTTGTTTGCCAATTGCCCAAATGCAATTGCTCTCAATTTATTAATTTTTTACTTTTTTGGAATTCTCTTTTCCGTTTCCTTTTCGAAATTTTCGTTGGTTTGCCTTATTTTATAGTTCTTTTTGGGTGCATTTTGTTAATGCCACTTGCATTTGATGCACACACACTGTAGTCGCTTCATTGTTTGTTGTGTGCGCTTTTCCGACTTTTCCCTTTTTGACCTATGTATCTAAAATGTAATGAATTTGCTTGACTTAACTCTCATGCGCACACACACGGAATAGAAAATGGCGACACGCACACAAAAGTATGCTAATATATTTGCGCAACGCTTGTGAAACATGCATAAATATTTTACGCGTGCAACAGTGCGTATACGTAATTTGCTTAATAGGCCGCAAAACACTGGCGCCGCCAAAGGCGCCACCATTAAAATGCTATTTGCCATTGGGCCACTGTGAAATTTATGGAAATGGCCTTTACCTATCAACAGACCAACCACTAACCAACAAAAAAAAAAACGCGTCAAAGGCGTCGCACAATCCGTATAAACACATTATAATAAAAGACAAATTTAATCTATTCTATAAAAAAGAAAGGCAATGTACTCATGTTATATGTACATACATCTAAACTGGTTTTAAGATGTTATTAACTTGTGTTCCCAGAGGATCTATTATGCCACTGTGCCGAGGTTAAAGCTTAACGAATTTGTGGAACTAATGAGCAGTTTATTTTTGGGAATGGGCTGCTAAAGGTTATTTAGCATACTCGGTAAACGGGGAAATCCCTACGCTTTACTAGCAAAGTTTCAACTGAAGCTATTATAATAATATAATTGCTTAAATACATTTATGCAGTCGTAATCCTGCTCAAGTCAAGTCTAGAATTATGACTACATCATTTTTCTGCTGCTTACTCCTTTTTTTTACTACTTTTCTGTTTTTTATGCTACATTTATTTTTGCTGTATTGTTTGGGGATTGAAGCGCCCACAAACTAAAAGTAGTTATATCCATCCCAATCCTGCTGCTTCATTATTATTATGTTCATGACTCTGCGGCGTCGTCTGACGATAATGATGATGATGAAGATGATGATAATGCCATATAACAGGCTAAGCATATTTCAATTTCACAACAAGTACTCGAAAAAGTGCGCGTGTATCTAGAAGATACATTTCTAGCTAGAGTGCACGAAATCGCGCGGCAAAAAAAAACGCAAACAAAAAAAAACGTCGCATAAATGAATGCTCAAATATATATTTCGGTGTCGCCATTGTTGTTCTTGCTGCTGTTGTTGTTGTTGTTGTTGCTTCAACTACTATCAAAGGCTTTGTGCGAGAAGAGAGAAGAACATTGAAATAAAAGCAGATGGCAGAGAGATGCCGACGGCGGCAGCGACGTCGACTGCGACAGCGCTGACGTAGTAAAGTTTTGCAAACATTCAAGTGCGTGTGTGAGTGTGTGTGTGTTTTCGGCATTGCAGCGGTATTTTTGTATTCTATTGTTTAACTTTTTGTATTATTACATACATTTTTCGAAAATTAAGGGAAAATAACTACGCAAAGCTTTTTCCTTTGGTTTTCAGCATGTTTGAAATTTAATAATGTTTCTCCGAGTTTTTATTGCGTAAAGTTTTGCTTATTGTTCCCGCAAAACGTATATTTATTGCATCACCACGCATTTATTTGTTTGAACAAAAAATAAAGTTGGCGAACAATAAGCAAACAGCAAGGAGAGGAAAAAAAGTAGCCACGCTCAATTGAGAGATAAGGAAGAATCGCAAACGGAAATCATATCGGGGTAGTTGCGAATTATATAAAACAAATTTGACTATGCGAAGCACACACACACACACGCGTACGCACACAAACATACGCACACACACACACATGCGAGTATAAAAAGTTTATTTTGTGCTACGACGGCGACTGCGACTTCGACTGCGGATGCCGGTCGAAATTGAACGACGACGCAAATTTCGATTTCCTCGAAATTCTACCTTGTTGTGCCTTCTATTATGCATATTCTTCGTGTTCTTACTTCTTCATCATCATCGGCAGCAGCAGCCGCATTGCCAAACACACATTCTTCATCATCGTCATCAGCTACGTTTAAGCGTCATATACATTTTGTACTTTTGTTTGCAAAAACGACAACAGCGACAGCGACAGAGGGCAGCGGCAGCGGCAGCGCAGCTTACTAAGCTTTTTCTGAGCATCCACATTCGCATCAAGCAGCCAAAGCAGAGCAGAGCAGCAGCAGCCCACTCTCACTTTGGCTGCGGTCCTCTGCTTCTGCCAAAGCCGATGCCAACGCCAACGTCGCACAGTGCTCTGCAGGCGCCAAGGAAGTAAACTTTTTTTGTTTTTTTACTTTTCTTTTGGTCATGCATAATTTGCAAATTTCAACGTGATTAAAATTCAGCGTCAACAACCATATAACTACTCTATAAAAGCTGCCATGAAAAGGTTTGCTAATTAGATGATTATAAAGCTGTCTGAGCTGCCATAAAAATAATTAGCACAATCAGTAATAATTGTTAATTTTGGAGGTATTCAATCAGTTGAAATAGATTTATGATGCAATTAGAATGGCCAGCGTTCTAAATTCCTTCAAATTTGTTACACTGTGCGCTGCTGATGTTTTTGCTCCTTGTTTTTGCTACGTCTTCGCTTTGTGTTTTGTGCGCCGAGCTTTGGCTTTGGCTTTGCTTTTGGTTTTTTTGTGCCTGTCGTCTGCCTTCTACAACCGCTGCTGTTGCTTTCATGGCCTTGTGATTGTTGTTGGTGCTGTTGTTGTTATTGCCCAGTTTGTCACTGTGTGCGTGTCGAGTGCTTTTTTGTTCGACGCGTCTCTGCCGCCGTCGCAGTCGCTGCTGCCTTTGTGGCCAGGCTAAAGAACAACTACTGTACTTGGCGGCTTTCTCGTCCGCAGTTTACTTTATTGCGTTTTATATCCTTTTTTGTTTTGCATGGCATTTCTCATTTTAAAATATTCATTTCATATTTATGCCTATTGGTTAAGCCCTTTACAACCCACACACAAAAATCTCACGCAGACTCTCACACACACACACACACATACGACGTGAGCAGCGACTGCGACATCGGCACGCACTTGATTTCTTTTGTTGTTGTTGTATTTACGCCTTATTATGTCATAATTTATTTGCAACAGGACACAAAAATCAACAATGCCGGAATTTTGCAGCAACAGCAGCCAATAAAGCATCAGATTTCATTTGATTTGCGGCATTAAAAACATGCTGCTCTCTATCTCTCTATGCTTATTGCGCTCTCCTTCACACTCAATGGCTACTATGCACAAACACACGCACAACATATGTATATGTGTGGTATACGCATTGCACCGGCTTTTGTTGCCGCCATCGTCGCTGCCTGCGCGCCCCCGCGCTTCACTCTGCTGACGCCATCGGTTTGTGCTTTGTTACTACCTTTGTTGTATTTTTTGCATTTCCGCTTTATGTTTGTATTTCGCTTGGCTCAGCCTATCAATTTTTTTTTAATTTGTATTCTTTTTTTTTGCACACTCACACAACAACACACTCGCTCACGCACACATAGGCGACGACGACGTCGACGTCGGCGACATTCAGCTTCAGCTTCAGCTTTGACGCCGTTTAAATCAACAAATTACGAGTATTTCACTGTTGCTTTTCACATAATTTTTTGTGTGCAATTGTTGTTGTTATTTTTTTAGCATTTCTTTCGGTTTTTTTTTTATTTGTATTTGCGGTTTTGTTTGTTGCTTTGCGCGTGCATACAACAGACACACACACTGAAATTATTTGATTCGCGAGCGCCGCTTTCAATATTTACAACGCTGCGCTCAGAATTGAAATGCGAACTCGAACTCGAAGCCGCGACGTCGCCAGCGAGCAGCAAACACGTCCAAACAGTTTGTACGCCATTCGTGTACTGGGAGCTTTGCACCGAACTAGCGATGCCATTAACATGCTCGCATACTAATACAATCAAGCACACGCACAGCGCACAACAGAGCGTGAGAGAGAAAGAGAACGTAACCTCACACAGACATCCGTGTGTGTATGTGTAAACGCGTAAGCTTGCATTTGCCGGCGACGTCGACGTCGACTGGCAACTTTTGTTTTTGTTTGCGCCGCAAAAAGAAGAAACAAATTTCAATGGCAGCGTCAAAAGCTCGCCTCCATGAATGAAAGTTTGCAATGTAAGCGCAACGACAGAAAAACGATGTGCAAAACAAACGAGGCAGAAATTTTAACGTCTCTCAGCGTTGCCAGACCCCACACATCATTTGCTAATTAATTAGAATTTATGATCATTACTGTTGTTGATGAGTTAATTAATTGTAAGTGGTGCAAGCTGTCGGTTGCAATTTTGATAGAAAATTTTATATCGAAGTTATGTTTTCACTTCTTCAAAAAACATTCGTAATAAATTATGTATTATTTAAGCTTGTTGAAGATACTAAGATATGCTTAAAATAAAATTGCAAACTCAAATACCTATTGTGCGGCATATCGATTTTCGATAACACACGTTCTCAACACTAAACATTACGTGGCATAGCTGCCAGCTTTTGAAACTCTAGCCATGAGCGCGCAATTCAAATCTATACCCAAAGTAACAAACCATTGTCATTTTTTGTGTATTCTAAAGTGTAGTAAAGTTTGGTTTTATTGGGCCGCTCAATGCCGAGAAATGGTAAACAGATTTTTACATTTGTAGAGTATGTCTAATTGTTTAAATTGCTTGACTGTGTGTAAATCAAAAATAATTTTCTTTTCCATGATTGTTTGTGTTGTGTTCTTAATTGGATTTCTAGGAAACTAATCCGTGTCCGAGCGTGGCGAGCGTGTCGATTGTTTCTTTGACTTTTTATGCTTGCGCTTTTTGGCCTCATGACTGCTGCCACGACTGTCGCGTCGATTGCGACTATTCGATGCCTCCGTCGACGCCGCCGCCGCCGCTGCTGGATGATCACGTTCCTCCTCTTCGTGCAGCTTCTTCAGCGTCTCCGCCTTCAAGCGCTCCAACTCATTTAGCTCTCGTGTGGTGCGCTCCTTTTCAAGCTCATCCTGTCGCTGCTTCTCCAAGCGTTGCTCCTCCACCTTGGCAATCTCCTTGCGCATATGCTCCTTCATCAGCAGCGCTGCCTCCGCTCGCTTCTGCATCTTCTCCCGGGCCGCTTTATCCTTATCCTCAAACTCGCTGGCACACACAGCCGATGTTATTTTGCCCGGACTGCGGTCATGGGAACGATGACTGCGACGTGGACTACGTGAGTTGCTGCTGTGTCGTCGCCCGTGACTGCGACTACGTCGACGATCCGGTGAAGAGCGCCGCTTGCGATCCGGCGACTCGCGTCGCTTGCGTTCTGGAGATTCACGTCGCTTGCGGCTTGCGGGCGAATCGCGACGCTTGCGATCGGGGGATTCTTGTCGCTTGCGATCCGCCGAGTCCTGTCGCTTCCGGTCACCCGAATCCTGTCGCTTGCGCTTGGGCGAGTCACGTCGTCGCTCTGGCGACTCTTGACGCCGGCCGCGACTGCGCGAACGTCGCTGACGATCTCGTGAGTTGCGACGACGTTCGGCAGGCGAGCTGCGTTGCCTGATAGGCGACAGGGGGAAACGATTGCGATACTCGTTGTCCGGCGAACGCTGGCGGCGATCGCGATCGGCGAACGGATTGCGCCGGTTGCGATTGCCCTGTGCCTGGCTAGCATTTTGATTGGCATTGGCATTGCCATTGTTGTTGCCCTGTCGTCGCGGTGGCGAACGTTGCTGTCGCCGGGCAGGCGATCGACGACGTTGCGCAGAGCGGGAGCGACTTCGCTGGCGATTCCTCGAGCTGGAGCGTTCTCGACTGCGCTTCGGGCGTTCGCGTTCGCGTTCTTTGTTCTTCTCGTCGCGCTTTGGCTCTGCAGCCGCCTTTGGGCGCTCTGGTTCCTTGGCTACCGCCTTGGGTTCGTGTTTCTGCATGGGTTTGCTTGGCTCCGGCTCCGGTTCACTGTCCGTCTGCTGCTCGTAATCTAAAGCATTCATGTCCACGGATTTGCGTCGCTTTGGTGGCGCCTCCTCCTTGGGCTTTTCCTTCTCACGTTCCGCCTTATCGTGTGTGTCCTTTGGTTTGCCGCGTTCCGCATCCTTTTGTTGTGAGTGGGATTCGCTGCGTTTGCGACCCGCATTGTTGCTGCTGCTGCTGGTGGTCTGCGGTTTCCTCTCGGGCGTCACCTTGCCGCCATAGGTGCTGGCATGCGATAGCTCAAAGTAGGATTTCTTGGGATCCTTGGTGGCCTCCTCGTGTCGCTTCTTGCGCTCGAGTTCGCGTCGCTTGACCTCCTCATCGCGCAGCTTATTCTCCTCCTCCATGCGCTCCAAATCCGACAGTTTAATGGTACGCTTCTGCGCATGCTTCCAATGCGGCGGCGTGATGCTTTTTGAGCGACTGCGCGACGGCGTACGAAAACGCTATAAAAGAGAAGAGCATCATTAATTTAATTGTGGGGGGAGTTTAGTTAGTTTTTGTTGGCTTACAAAGACGCCGCGTCCTTTGACAATGCGACCACTGCGTGAGGTTGGCACCTGTTTCTTTGACCAGCCAAATGCATTGCGATTGCGATCTCTGCCCCTGTCGCGCTCATCTCGTTCACGTTCCCGATCACGATCGCGTTCCCGTTGCCGTGCTTCACGTGACACGTCTCGATCTCGTTCCCGGGAACGCGATTTCTCGCCGCGCATTAGGAATTTGTTGGAAACCTGCACCGAAGTGAAATACATCAATTAAATGAGCCATTTACCGAAGCTTCTACTTGCCTCTGGTATCTCGCTTGGATCGATTTTGGTTAATGTGACCAGCGGATGTATTTCACCTTCCTCCTCGCTATCATGCTCATCATTGTCCTGCTTTCCATTGCCGCGTTGAGCTACACGTCCCGAGTCGCTGCTGCAAATTGCAGAAAACTTGTTAATAAAACTGTTTACAACTAAAGTTTGTTTTTTACTTTTCACTTTCGCTGGATTTGGAGTGTTTGCGTGAGCGCTTCTTCTTGGATTTCTCCTTGAGCTTGGCCTGCACTTCCTCCTGCTCGCTGTCAGATTCCTCTGAGGCCGTTGAACGCTTGCGGCGTTTCTTTTCCTTCTTGGCTATGGAGCAAAAGACAGTCAAGTCTAAACAATTAAAGATAAATTGTGTTTTCTTACCCTTTGACTGCTTCACTAGCTCGCCACAATTGGAGATAGCTGCATCCTGCAGCGGGCGCGAGTTGCGATCAATGGGCAGATCCTCTAATTGACGCACCAAATCCTGACCGGACAAAACTTGACCGAATACAACATGAATGCTGCAAAAGTGAGAAGAGAAAGTTTAGCAACGGATTTTTATTAAATTGTCTAGCGGCGGTTTTTCGACTTCAAGTTAAAAGTAAGGCAATCCTTATATGTATGATAAGATGATAACCTTCAGTTAAAATTTAACTTAAAGTTGAGAAACGAATCGATTTGATTTACTTACTTGTCCAAGTGTGGCGCAGGCTGTGTTGTACTACAATGAAAAACAGAAGAGAAGAAAAATATTCTTTACACATTGCATAGCGATTGTTGTTGTGGTTGTAGTGGTAGATGTTGTTGTTGCAGTTGCTATTGTTGTTGCTGTTGCGGTTGTTGTGCGTTGTTGTGAACAAACAAAAGTCAAGTTGAAGTCGCCACTAGCAACGACCCTCAAAATCTCTCCAGGTTGCAGTTATCGTGTTGCCAAGGACCAAGGCAGAGGCAGAGGGGGGCACAAAATACGGTCACTCCCACACAAAGACGCCCAGACGCCCAGACAAACACCAACACACGCGCCCACACACTTTTGAATGTACAATTGGCCAGTGTTGGGCAGCGTCATTGAGAGGGAGATGGGTGGGTGTTGAGATGAGAGTCCGCTGCTCAGCTGATCAGAGATAACACGCTACACTTTCGCTATATGGCAATAGATCAATGAACAACAACAGATTTGGTTTTTTAAATACGCATATAAGAAAAAAGTTTAAAAGAAATTTGTTGTTTGTTGTCGCTGCAAAAGAAACTTCAATGCATATTAAATTTGTTTATTATTTTTTTTTTAATTTCTTGGGGGTGGTGAACTTCTCGAGCAACCCACTTACATAAAGAACTGCGAGCCATTCGTGTTTTTACCCCGATTAGCCATGGACAGCAGAAAGGGGCGATCGTGCTTTTTATCAAAGCATTCGTCTGTAATAGTTGAAGCAAAAATTAAACAAAGTTATTGATTTTTTCAGGTATTTCAAATTAAATTAAAACATCTCATCTTAAAGGCTTTTTTTGAATAATAGATACTTTACATAAATGAAATTTTTAACGAGTTTCTAATTAAGTTTGTAGATTTTATTTTGTTTAATCCTATTTTAAAAATGTTCAACTATTTGCTTTTAAACATTATTTCAATACTTTTCTATATAAAAACAAACAAGCGGTGGGGGGCTAAAGGCGACAAGCATAGCCCATATATTAATGTGATTTTAATCAGTCTATATTGCGCTTAAAAACGATTTTGTGCAATTTAATGGCCAGTTTTCTGCTTTAATTGACATTTGGCATGCCAATGGAGCGCAATAATAACAACTATTAAACGGTCATAGCATTTAGCTTTTAGTTTGATGCGTTTGATAACACTGGACACACACACAAACACACGTAATCCAGGGGGGACTTTGCTGGCCAACGTATACACACAGTCATAGAGAGTGAGAGAAACTTACCCTCGAATGTACCGCCATAAATTGATTCGCCGCCGGTACCGTTGCCAGCACTAAAATCACCCGCTTGCACCATAAAATCCTTGACCACACGATGGAATATGACACCTTTATAGTGGAGCCGCTTGCCGGTGACAAGTCCGTTGCCCTTTTCACCCGTGCACAGCGAACGAAAATTCTCCACCGTCTTGGGAGCAACATCGCTAAATAATTCGAACACGATGCGACCGACGCTCAAACCGCCGAGTGTTATGTCGAAAAAGCATCGCGGACGCGTTGCACTCGCGTCCCGCTTGTTTACCGTCATGTTTTTGTTTTCGTTTTGCTTAATGGCAATACACGAATATACTAATTAGTTTTATTGATACGTTTTCACGTTGCACAACTTGCTTTTCGTTTCTTTTTTTTGCGATTAGTTCTGCATTTGCGCTCGCAAAGCAGTGTGACCGCACAAACACTATCAAGATTTTACCAACAATCGCTCACATTGAGCTGACAAGCAAGTCGATTTATGTAGAACCAGGGATGCGGCGCGCAAGCAGTGCGTAAAAAGTCTCTTTAATGTGGCAACGTTGGTCGCTGAACCGCAAAGCAGTGCAAATTCCAGATGTTATAAAATGTTTACAATTACTGTGTTCAATTTACTAGATAAAATAAAATTGCCTTTTATTACATAAAAAAGTTTGCAATCTGTGGATTTACAACAAAGTAAACTTTATTTGCAAGTGATGTCAAAAAACTGCTTGTAACGAGCTAGATGTGGCAACGCCGTGCAAAGCTGAATAAATCAAGCGCGGCAATTTCAAATTAGAAATTCTGCTAGAAATAAATTAGTCTTCTATCTTTTGGGAATAATTATTTTTATTAGAACTACGCAAATACACAAATTTTAATAACTTTTAAACACACGTAATTGGGTGTCGACAAATAACAAAACAAAATGACAAAGAGTATGAGGACAAAAACAATTCAAATCCAAAAATTGTTGCAACTTACAACTACTCGAAAATATATATGTATATAGTATTTCATTAAAAAATACAATCGAAAGACGGTCAGTAAAATGGAATTCTTGAGGTTGTGCTATATGGCAGTTGCTTCAACTACTCGACGGTCACGGATTTGGCCAAATTACGCGGACAATCGACATCGCAGCCACGCAAGACAGCGATATGATAGGACAACAGTTGCAAGGGAATGACCGTCAATATGCCCTGCAGACAGTCGACAGTGCGCGGTATTTGCAGCGAGCGTGTGGAGAACGCCATCGTCTCCTCGTCACCCTCCTCGCAGATGAGTATTGGACGTCCCTTCCTCGATGTGACCTGTTGCAAGGCATTCATGCACTTGATGTAAACCGGATCACGCAGCACAATCATCAGCACCGGCATCTCATCATCCACCAGAGCCAGAGGACCATGTTTCAACTCGCCAGCCAAGATGCCCTCACTGTGCATATAGGTCAGCTCCTTCACCTTCAATGCGCCCTCCAAGCAGGTGGCGAAATTGAAGCCACGTCCCATGATCAGCAGCGATTTGTGCTTATACAGCTCCTTGGCCAGCTCCTGCACTTGGCTATTCAGCTGGAGCACAGTGCGAATGTGCTGATCCAGCTGCGCCAAGCCAGCGATGATCTCCTGGCGTCGCTGCTGCAGCGACAAACGATCCTCGGACATGACCAAAGCGAACATCACCAGCGAAATGAATTGTGAGGTGTACGCCTTAGTGGAGGCGACTCCAATCTCTGGCCCGGCATTGATGTGCACACCGCAATGGGATTCACGACAGATGCTGCTGCCCACGGTATTGGTGATGCCCACAATCAATGCTCCACGTTGCTTGCAATAACGCAAAGCCATCAAAGTGTCCGCTGTCTCACCGGATTGCGAGATGAAGAAGCAAACGTCATCGCGATAGATGGGCGTATTGCGATCGAGGAAATCCGAAGCCAACTCCACCATCACGGGCAATTCGGTGAGCTCCTCGAGCAGCTGCCGAGTGGCCACTGCGCTGTGATACGAAGTGCCACAAGCGATGAGCATGAGACGCCTACAGCGCTTGATCTCCGGGATGTATTCCTTGATGCCGCCGAGGACAACGGATTGGGTATCGAAGCGGACGCGTCCACGCATCGTATTGACCACGGATTCGGGCTGCTCGAAGATCTCCTTGAGCATGAAGTAATCGTAGTTTCCCTTCATGATCTGCTGTATCTCCATCTTCAGGGTAATGATCTCCCTGGCATGCGGATCATCTGAGGATTTGTTCAAGCGATGTATGCTGAGTGTGCCATCGCGTTTCACGGCCGCCACATCGTCATCCTCCAGGTAGATGACACGATTCGTGTGCTCAATCACCGCCGAGGCATCCGAAGCAAAGAAATACTCGACTTCCTTATGCTCCAACGGCTGGAACTCGGCGCTAACTTCGCCGCTGCCTCCGGGCAGCACATGGAACTGCTGCTGACCATGTGGACGATGCGCCTTGGTGTAAAGTATGGGCACATGATCGGTGGCCAGCTTAGTCTTGGCCTTGATGCCCACCAGTAGCGGAGAACCACGACGCGAGGCAACGCATTCCCCGGGGAAATGAGTGGACTTCAGAGCGACAGCAAAGGCGCCTTCCAGCTGCTGGATTGCTTGCTCGACAAGCTCACCGAAGCTGTAGCCGGGATGCGATTGCCACAGATGATGCACCAGCTTGGCAATCACTTCAGTGTCCGTATCGGACTCAAAGACATAGCCACGTTTCTCCAGCAGCGTCTTTACATCCTTGTAGTTGGTAATGATGCCATTGTGGACGACCACAAAGGAGTTCTCCACATCGGAGCGTTGGGGATGCGAGTTGAGCTCGCTGGGCACACCGTGCGTGGCCCATCGGGTGTGCGCAATGCCAATGTGTACGTCCACGGGCTGCGAGTAATCCTCACCTTGACACACCTCGGCTATTGCATCCTCCAGAATTTTCACTTTTCCGGTGCGTTTCACTAGCAGAATATCGTTGACGTCGTTGGGTGCATCGATGGCCAGGCCCGTGGAGTCGTAGCCACGGTACTCGAGACGCTTCAGACCCTGGACGAGCAGTTCCAATATCTGCTGACGCGATTTGGGCGTCAAATAGTTGAGATAAGCAAAGATGCCGCACATGATGTGTTAAAGATGAAGATTTGCTATTTGCTTTACTTTGGGCCACGTCGACGTTGTGTAAACTGCGGCTATGGCAATATAAATGCGAAATATTCACTTTTTTTTCTCGCGAGTGATAAATTGGTGCCCAGCACTCACATACACTCATACACGCACACCCAGGAAATTCTTACACACGCGCAACACTAATCAAAAAACGCTGAAAAAAAAAAACAGCTGATTGCGACGTGCGCAATGTAAACAAAAGTTGATGCAATGCAATTTGCTTGCGGCGTGGCACGTCAGCGTTTACCGATTGGCTGCCGCTGTTGCATTGGCTGTGCTTTGGTTCTTTTGTGTGCGTGTCTCTTCATTTAATATTAAGCGTTGCGGTGCAGCGAGAGATAAGCAAAACATTTTTTGGAAATAAAACAAACAAGTTCATGGTGTTGGCTGCGCAGCGTTGCCACAATTTCGGTAACTATATACGTTGCGCTGTGAATGGTACTTAATGTTCCACGTTAAGTGTGACCAGCTCAGTATTTTGTATATCTCAATATTCACGTGCGTGTCACTAATAGAATTTTTTTAAAAAATTTGAAGCATATCAACCATTATTTATAGTTAAAAAGAACAGGAATAAGTGCCTTTAAATATCTATGAATATAAACAATCAATAACACGTGCTACTGCGCTCAGTTATAAAACGCATTCAGCTATTATTTTCGTTTAAAAATAAGTGCTTGTAGTGCTAGAAAAATAGAAAAAACTAGAAAAATCATTAGAAATTCAAAAAGTAGCGCCCTCAAACACATCACTCAGTAGCATGCCATCATCACAAGTATCAGTGTTACCCTCCAATTCATCTCACCCATTGCGGAAGCGGTATATTTTGCATGTTTTGCCCTGACAAACGGTATATTTTAAATTAGAACTTGCGGTCACGCTCTTTTCGACCGCGACGGGTAAAAAACCACATGTCTTGCTCGGTATCCGAGATTTTATTATGAAATAATGCTGCAAAGTGCTGTTAAAACATAAACAAGTGCTTAACGTGTTAACTAGTAACTGATTACTATTGCAATTTGTGACAATCTGTGCGAATTAATTGCACTCGAGCTTATTCGTAACCAACAAAAAAAAACGTTCGTTCTTACCTACCAGCCCACCAGCGCGTGAGTGAGCGAGCAAGCGATAGCGAGTGAGTGTGAGTGCGAAGAGTACGAAAACCGCAAAGCAAAGCATACGAGAAATAAAAACAACAACAACACAACAGCAGCAACAACAACAACGCGACAAACCAACGCATACGTGAAACGTTAGCAAAGCAAAGAGCAAATCAAAAAAAAGAACTCGGTGAATTGTGTATCAGTTTTTTTGTTCTTGCTCTCGTGTGTTGTTTTTCGTATATATACATATAATTGTGATTTAGATTCGTGGTGCGTAATTTTTTGTTTATATACCATAAATATATATAATTAAATGTGCATGCGTGTGTGTGTATGTGTGAGTGTATGCGTGTGCGTAAAAGTCATTTGTTGAAATTTGAGCTTGAGAATAGTGAGTGCAGCAGGCAGCGCTGTCTGCTTAGGCTGCTGATTCTGCTGGCTGCACAAAACAGCTGTTCGCTGCGCCAGGGATGCACACGATGCAAGCGTTGTTATGTTGCATAACCACGCTACGCCGCATTTGTTGTTGTTTCCCTTAACCTGTTTAATAATTGCTTCTACCTGTTTAACAAATGTAGCCAGCATTCATTCATATTGCAGGCTATCTCATCAACTTGATAATTTTTTTTGTTGGGGGTATTGCGTCGCATTCAAATTTGAGCAGTTGTAGTGTGGCCATTTTGTGAGACGAGTTGGCAGCGCTGCCACTAAGCGCTTGTTGCTTTTTGGTCTGCTGCTTCGTACTAGTGTGGGGGGCATTTGTAGCTACAACAACTGGTGCTGCTCTGCTGCTGCTTGCTTCGCCGCCGCGCCTTAACCTCACTTGTGGTGGCTGCATAATATTATACTTCAGTTTTTTAGTTGCTATACTCGCCACACTCACTATCAATTTATTGTGCTTCATTAGAGGCGGTTATAATGCACCGTTTGCTGTGTGCATAGTGACAACAACAAATCAACAAATATTAAACGAAAAAGAGCGTGCAAATCGGGGGATATAGAAATATTATACAAATATTGTTATATACGCGACATTTTGTGGCAAGGGGCAGCAAGGGTGTAGGAGGCGAATACTATGGCACATTGCTAGTGCATAAAATGTAAGCTGAATGCAGTTTTTTGTTATTGCTCTTCTTTAAAAGGTCGAGGTGCAAAAAGTTGTCTGGCATTAAAAGCGTATGTGTGTGTGTGTGTGTGTGTGTGTGTGTAAAACAATAACAACAACAACTTGCATTTTGTGACTTACAACATTGTTTGCTCTGTCTCTTTACAGTTACTCGTTGCATACGCTCGTTTTTGTATTATTTTGTGTGGCAAGGAAGCACCAAAGAGTTTCCCCATCCAACAAACCCGCAACGTGCAACACAGAGGAGGCGTGACAATCTGGAGTAGCGGCAACTTGAGTTGCCTGCTCGAGCAAGAACAACAACAACCCAACTAGCAAGCGAAACAAGGCTAGCGAAGATGTCAAGCAGCAAGGAGGATGCCTCAGCTGCCACAGCTGCTGCTGTTGCTGCCCCAACTGCTGCCGCTGCCGCTGCCGTCACTGCTGCTGCTGCTGCCGCTGCCACTGCATCGTATGCCAATGTTGTGCAGAATTTGGAAAGCAAGAAGCAAGCCGCCGTTGACAATAAGGAGAATCAACCGAATTTGAAGACATTGAAATCATGGAGCGAGGAAACTGCTGCAGCTGAGGCTGCCACTGCCGCTGCCGCTGCTGAAGATGCCCCCAATGTGGGCGAGAAACGTGCGGCTGCTGGTGGCGACAACACCGCGGAGAATTCATCGGAAATGGACGATAACAATGACTTTTTGCCGGTGCTCTCGCATCATCGACGCGATCGCAAAAAGGCGCGCAAGGATAAAACGATCACTGGTCGTGAATCGTATCGCGACAAGCAGCAGCAGCAACAACAACAACAACAATCAGGTGCCGGAAATGGAGCCAGTGGCTCGGGTCCAGGACAGGGACAAAAGCAACGTCGTGGCGGTGATGGTGAGGGACGAAAACAAAGCGTTCGCTCGCGTCCCGGCCGCGGCAACAGTCCACGCAAAAACGCTGCCCCATCCGGTGGCAACAACAAGAACCACAAGGAACGCAAGTCTGATGATACCTCACCCAGCGCCAGTCTCGAGGCAGCTACAAGCAGCGGCAACGAAGCCAAGTCCGACACTGATCCTCAATCAGCTGCCTCAGCTGGAGCCTCGACTGCAGCAGCAGCCGGCGGAGCAGCAGCACCGCAGCCAAAGCGCTTTGTAGCAGCGCCGCCGCCAAAGGTTAACGCTTGGAAGGTAAGTGATCGTATATATCTATTTGTTTTCCATTAGGGAAGGGCAATAATAGTCAACAAGTATTAATCGCCGATCCTTCCCTTCTAATTGAGTCTTGGAATTGAGAATCTTGCATTCAAATGTCACAAATACACGTTTTTTTGTATTTCCGTTTTGCCAGTTTGATAAATTACAATAAAAAACAAGTTAATTATAGTTAGCAATGCATGATATATAATCGTGTCATATTAGTCAGAGTAACTCATTAAAAAAAAACCAGATTTAACGTAAAACTAGCTAAATGGGCAACGCTGAATGAAACACCACACTACTCTGTGTGAGTAGGGAAAGTAATCGTTATCGATAAGTTATCGCAGTCAGGCTGAAACACGTTTCTTATGCGCATTTTGGATAGGCCAACAAAGATTTTTGTATGACGAAATATTGTGGACTAGGCGAAGACGTTGTTTTTGTTTTGTTTGTTTGTTGATCTGCTGTCTGTTGTTGGTAAACAAATGTGCGTAGAATGGCGTATACGCAACAAATACCACAAAGCATAACAGCTGATAAACACAAGTGCACAAGGCAGACGACGACAACAACAACAACAACAATGTGGACAGGGAAAACACGTTATATTGTTTTTATAATCATAACAAATGTCTACTGTGATTTCTTTTGTTTGTTATCTGTGTTTTTTTTTTTCGACTGCATTCCCATAGTGAATACAATTTATTGCTTCTGTTGCATTCGCATTGCATAATATTTGAATAGAAACAATTAGTCAAAACAAAGCGAAAGGCAGACACAAAAAGAATTAACAAACAAACGAATTATTTGTTGGCATTTATTTTGCTGTAGTTCGTTTTGTTATTCTATTTTTTTCGGGTTGGTATTATGCAATACGAGAGAGAGAGAGAGAATAAATGATGCCACCGTCACCGGCGAAAAAGTTCACCTAAAACACGCCCACAACAACAACAAGAAGAAGAACAACCACCACAAGCAAAACAACAACAAGAACAACATCAATCGTTTGTTGTCTTTTGCTCTTTGCGTTCACATTCGGCGATTGTTTATTACGCCTTTTGCTCTCATTACGCGATTAAATTCCGCGTCTATGTTTTCGATCTGTATTCGTCTCAAAATTAATTGGATTTTCGCGTTGTTGATGTTATTTTTTGATGTTCTCTTCCACATTTATCATCGCACACACAGCTCACACAGCGATGAGAGGAAAAAGTAAAATTGTACAGTTAAAAATAAATGTCAAGGTCAGCAGAGACAGCGGCAGCGCTCACTGTGTCTGCCGCTACCGCTGCCACTGTCGACAGCGACGTCAACGTCAGCATTATTTGCCGTTAGTTCCACGTTGTGGTTGTTGTTGTTTATCAAAAACGAAAACGAGAGGTAAAAGCAAACAGCAATTTGTGTGAGTAAAGGAATAAGTAATGAAAGTGCAGACTGAAAAGTAGAAGCAAAAAACCATCTAGAGAGGTTTGGCACATTTGAAGATAAAAACATTTTCTCATACCCCCTCTGAAGTGAATTATCCTTATCTCTTTTTCAATTTAATGTACAGTTTCTCCAAATATCTCAATTGGGAATTGTTGACAAATTGTTTTAGCTTTCCTCGCATGGCCTACATTATGCAAATTAGACTAATTAGGCAGCAAGAAGAAGCTTCTTTCGAAATTCAATTTGCGCTGTTGCTGAGGTGAACAGCTGCAATAACAACAACAATGATGATAATAAAATCAACTCTCGCTTTTAGCTTCCGTTTGTTATTGTTTTTGCCTGTCTGTCGTCTGCTGTCACACAAGTTTCGACTTGTCTGTTCTTGTTTCTGTTTTTAACTACCACAGTCGACGACGTCGCTGCACCGCAACGCAGCGAATTGTAGCGAAGTCCCACAGCACAGCGAAGCCGCAGCGAATTCAAATCCAGTTGACGTGTGGCGTTTCAGACGTTCGCAACGTGCGCGACAAAGAAATTTACTACTTTTTATGTTTTGTGCACGTAGTCATTAAATAATTTCGAAATCTGCAAAGAAAAAACCAACTTAATACTTCGATAGTTGATACAAGAAATGAGATAACGAAGAGCGTTTAGAACCTACGAAAGTTCGTTAGCAGCACGTGTCTTTTGTTTGTGGTGAACTCACCACACTTGCTTTACTGTGGTGAATTCTGAATTCGCCGTATTCTGCCGTGAATAACAAATGGAAATTAGAATGTTCGACCGACGCAAAATATAAACGTGGAATCTTAAACCCGATATTGTATACGTATAAACATAATCACATACATTTGCAAACATACATGCATTGTATGTATGTGCTGTACAAGTACTTGTTGATATCAACAACGTGTTACTCTTCCCATCTCTATCGCTCTCACTCTCTCGTTGCTGCTCTGCCGGTTCTCGTGTTGTTTTCATACTCATTACGAATTTCATACCGTGACAGTACCTTGCTTTGACTGAGTTGTATTTTGAGTTGCGTTGTATGTGTGAGTGTATATGGTAATAAAGAACGGCCATAAATCAGGGAGCGATTACGACAACACAACGCGTAATAATAATAACACTTGCGACAAGAATAACCAGATACAACAACACAAACATGAAAACGAAAGTAAATATGCAATCAACTTAAATGTTTACGAATTAAGCTAAATTTTATTAGTCACTTCAATGGGCAGTCATTAGATTATAACTTGACGCCAACCAGAAATCCATAAATAGAATTTTCAGTTTATTTTTAGAAAATTCTCAATTGTTCACGTCACATGTATGAACTTTAATCCTTAATCCTCGACGAATGCAAAATAGAATTTGGTTATAAATTGTGTTCTATTAAACGGCATCCAGTTCGTTTCTAATAGATACTCTCCAGTCGGCAATGGGAGCTTTATCATTGACGGTGGTACATGAAGATTCTTCATGAAAACCGTACCCTATGATGAAGAGGTTTTATTAATTCCATTGTTGAGAATTTTTGAATTATATCAACTCACGATGTAGGGACAGTTTCGAAAAAGGTTTGTAACATCTTTTGTTAATCGGTATAGTAAATTAATGTAGGGAATATTTCGTCTTCGCATATATTCACAAGCGTCAAAGGTTATGTTCAATAAAAATGGCTTGTATCCATTTGCTTTTTTCAAGACTTGCGTGTTAATATAAAATACATCTATCCGATTCAAAAAGGTTGCATTTAAATGAAAAGTGATCATATTTCGTTGAAGAACTCGTAAGCGACACTCGTCAAACTTAATCAATGATATATTCAAAGACTCACAGATTACGTTGGTGAATTTCAGGGTAGATGCATTCTGCAACAAAATGATTATTTTTAAACAATACTAGCTTTTTTCTAAATATGAAGAATCTCACAAATCCTGATGAAAGGAATAACGGTAGAGCCGCAGCGAAAAATTTTAGTCGTAGGTTCATGATGGTCGCCGGTAAACTATTCTTATTTAATTATTCATTTAAAATTGTGTTTTCATTGCATATCACAACTAACAATAATCCATCTATAGCCGATGAGGTATAAATTATAAACGTATTACATGGATCATTAATAAATCGTTTATTTGTCAAACATTGTGCACTAACGAAATGTTAAAATCAAATTGTATTTGTTTTTGTAAATACTTTATTATCGAAGAATTTAAATTTTCAGCTTTAATCCTCCTCAAATGCAAAGTAGAATTTAGTTATAAATTGTATTCTCTTAAACGGCATCCAGTTAGTTTCTAATAGATACTCTCCAGTCGGCAATGGGAGCTTTATCATTGACGGTGGTACATGAAGATTCTTCATGAAAATCGTACCCTATGATAAAGAGGTTTTATTAATTCCATTGTTGAGAATTTTTGAATTATATCAACTCACGATGTAGGGACAGTTTCGAAAAAAGTTTGTAACATCTTTTGTTAATCTATATAGTAAATTAATGTAGGGAATATTTCGTCTTCGCATATATTCACACAAATCAAAGGTTATGTTCACTAAAAATGGCTTGTATCCATTTGCTTTTTTCAAGACTTGCGTGTTAATATAAAATACATCTATCCGATTCAAAAAGGTTGCATTTAAATGAAAAGTGATCATATTTCGTTGAAGAACTCTTAAGCGACACTCGTCAAACTTAATCAATGATATATTCAAAGACTCACAGATTACGTTGGTGAATTTCAGGGTAGCTGCATTCTGCAACAAAATGATTATTTTTAAACAATACTAGCTTTTTTTTCTAAATATGAAGAATCTCACAAATCCTGATGAAAGGAATAACGGTAGAGCCGCAGCGAATAATTTTAGTTGTAGGTTCATGATGGTCGCCGGTAAAGTATTCTCATTTAATAATTCATTCAGAATATAATGTTTTAATTGTCTGATGAGTTGCTATACATTACGTATAAATATCAATAGTTCGATAATATTCCGTCTAAAGTTTATGGGGCATAAATTATAAACGTATTAGACGGATCATTAATAAGCCATCTATTTGTTAAACATTATGCACTAAAGATAAGACAAACAAATTATATTTATTTTGATAAATATTGTATTTTCGACTTATTACAATTTTTTGCTTTAATTCTCCTCGAATGCAAAGTATAATTTTGTTACGAGTGTTGTTCTCATAAATGGCATCCAGTTGGTTTTTAATAGATATTCTCCACTGGGCAATGGCAGCTTTATCATTGACGGTACAACATGAAGGTTTTTAACAAAAAAAGTACCCTATGAAAAGGTTTAATATGTTTAATTGATAGTTAATTAGATATTCAATATCATTAACTTACATTGTGGGGACAGTTGTGATATCAGTCTGTAACATCCTTTGTTAAGCTATATATTAGATTTATATAGGGATTGTTGCGCTTTCGCAAATATTCACACGCATCAATGGTTACGTTTATTAGCCATGGCTTGTATCCATTTGCTTTTTTCAAAACTTGTGTGTTAATATAAAATACATCTATTGGATGCAAAATAGTTCCATTAAAATTCAAAGAGACAATATTTCGTTGAATAACTCGTAAACGACATTCGTGAATTATCATTAATGATTTATTTAGAGTCTCACAGATTACATTCGTGAATTTTAAGGTGGTCGCATTCTACAAAAATGTATTCTTGAAACATTAACAACTTCTTACAATCGAAGGATCTCACCAAACATGTTAAAAGCACTAAAGGTAGAACCACGGCGGATAATTTTAATCGGAGCTTCATGACGATTGGCAGTAAACTATTTTCGTTTCATATTCGTTTAGAATGGTGTTTTAGATTTCTGATAAGTGGCTAATACATTTTAAAAACTGCAATTACTCGATTATGTTAGCTATATAAAATTTTTAAATAAGTCAATTATGTGATGAAGATTGCTCACTATTGACATGACAATAACAAAATTTTTTTTTTTTTTTTGGTAAATACATACATAAAATACATCTTTAATCCTCCACAAATGAAAAGTAGAGTTTAGTTATAAATTGTGTTCTCATAAATGTCATCCAGTTAGTTTCTAAGAGATATTCTCCACTAGGCAATGGAAGCTTAATCATCGATGGTGTTACATGAAGTTTCTTTACAAAAAAAGTACCCTAAAAAAGGGTGTAAATTAGTAAAATTGCTGAAAATTATTCAATTAAATAAACTCACGTTGAATGGACAGTTTTGAAAAACGTTTGTAGTATCTTTTAAAATGCTGTGTATTACATTAATGTAGGGAATATTGCGCTTTCGCATATATTCACACGCATCAAAGGTTACGTTTATTAGCCATGGCTTGTATCCATTTGCTTTTTTCAAAACTTGTGTGTTAATATAAAATTCATCTATTGGATGCAAAATAGTTGCATTTAAATCGAAAGTGATTGTATTTCGTTTAAGAACTCGTAACCGACACTCATGGACCTTTACCAATGATATATTCAAAGACTCACAGATTACATTCGTCATTCATGGTGGACGCATTCTACAAAAATGTATTCATGAAACATTAATAATTTCTTACAATCGAAGGATCTCACCAAACATGTTAAAAGCACTAAAGGTAGAACCACGGCGGATAATTTTAATCGGAGGTTCATGACGGTTCGTTTCATATTCGTTTCGGTAGAATGGTGTTTTAGATTTCTGATAAGTGGCTAATACATTTTAAAAACTGCAATTACTCGATTATGTTAGCTATATCAAATTTTTAAATAAGTCAATTATGTGATGAAGATTGCTCACTATTGACATGACAATAACAAAATTTTTTTTTTTTTTTGGTAAATACATACATAAAATACATCTTTAATCCTCCACAAATGAAAAGTAGAGTTTAGTTATAAATTGTGTTCTCATAAATGGCATCCAGTTAGTTTCTAATAGATATTCTCCACTAGGCAATGGAAGCTTAATCATCGATGGTGTTACATGAAGTTTCTTTACAAAAAAAGTACCCTAAAAAAGTGTGTAAATTAGTAAAATTGCTGACAATTATTCAATTAAATAAACTCACGTTGAAAGGACAGTTTTGAAAAACGTTTGTAGTATCTTTTAAAATGCTGTGTATTACATTAATGTAGGGAATATTGCGCTTTCGCATATATTCACACGCATCAAAGGTTACGTTTATTAGCCATGGCTTGTATCCATTTGCTTTTTTCAAAACTTGTGTGTTAATATAAAATTCATCTATTGGATGCAAAATAGTTGCATTTAAATCGAAAGTGATTGTATTTCGTTTAAGAACTCGTAACCGACACTCTTGGACCGTAACCAATGATATATTCAAAGACTCACAGATTACATTCGTGAATTTCATGGTGGACGCATTCTACAAAAATGTATTCATGAAACATTAACAACTTCTTACAATCGAAGGATCTCACCAAACATGTTAAAAGCACTAAAGGTAGAATAACGGCGGATAATTTTAATCGGAGGTTCATGACGATTGGCAGTAAACTATTTTCATTTCATATTCGTTTAGAATGGTGTTTTGAGTTGCTAATGCATTTTATGAATAGCAGCGATTCGATAATAATTAATCTAGCTCAAATTGGGTATAAATTAAAATCGTATTAGACTTAGTTGTCGAATGTTGAACACTAGAATTTGAATTTTAGTAATGAGAAGCTAATCGAAAGGCATGAAAAGAGAGTAATTTTTAAACTTAATACTTTTAGAAATTGAATAATCGATATATTTTTAATGAATAGTTTTGTTGAATGCTGTAAATCGAAAAAAGAAATTTAGTAATTAAGTGGCAATGCTTATGAAAGTATACAATAGGGATTTGATAATTGACCATTTAAAATAATAATAATAAAAATTAAAGTTAAAAATAGTTTTTATTTCGAAGTTAATGGCTTAAGTTTTAAAGTTTATATATTGTATTAATAATTTTATTATTATATAAATATGCAATTATTTTATCACATTCGAAGAAAGAAGAAAAATTTTAACAAAGAGGAAATCCAGTGTTTTCCTCTTTGTTAAAATTGTTCTTCTTTCTTCTCGTCCATTATTTCACATGTTTTCACGTCATTGTCATTTATAAAATTGTCTTTTTCTGGAATTTTTTAAGACTGTGGATTGTTACGATAACTGGTCAATCCTTTATACCATATGTTAGACGAAATGCGTAAAAAAATCGGATATATGTTAACGTATCATTTGTTGCATTATATAACGTCGTAGTATATAATGCAAAGCTGCATTATCTCAGGTCATTAATCCCTGTTCTGATAACGATTGTTATATGAATTTATTGCACAAGTACATAGTCAATATTGATTTAATGTGAATGAAATTAAATTTAATAATGTACTTACGTAAATTCAGTAATTTTGTAATAGTTGTAGTAGTTGACATGCTTCAGTTACTACACCATTTATATTGGCTAAATTTAAATGAATACTTGAAATAAATACTATAATAATGTACTTAAATTTATCATTTGATCGGTTGTCTGTTCAATAAGTATATAGACCAGATTGTCATCCGATCTAGACAGCTGTGATGCATGAAATATTTTACTATTATAGATAAGATTGTATTACTTTGTAAACATTTGAAATTCGCATAAATATCGCTGCGTAGTTTCGATAAAAAGACAAGTAAAGAATATAAGATATTCTTTGAAAATTTCTATTAAAATATTTGCACTTTTGGTGTTATGTTGTCAAGTCATCAGTTGCAATTATCGTTTGAATTTGAATTAATTACACTGTTAATTGCACAAATTATTAACACCTTTCTGTTAAAAACTGAAGCATATTTACAATTGTGTTAACTGAGAATCATTCATTTCCCTAGAGCGCGGCGATAACAACATGGTTTGCTTTGCTTCTTGCCTTGAGATAGGCAAGGTACGCAGTTGGGTGTGTTTATAAAGACCCCCGCAACAAAACATAAACAACTTACTTATTCTGACCCCTCCCACATACACACAAACGCCCTCATTACCCCCACTCTCAAGCACTTTGGAGTCGTCGCCTTCAGTTGGCTCCATTTGGCCATTGTTGTTGTCATTGTAAATGCGTTTAATCCAATAAAAATACTAAAAATAGCTAAAAGTAAAATGAAAAATACTCATAAATTTTGTTTACGCTCAAGTACTGACCTCTTTGTACCCTGTATTAGGAGTTTTATAAAAGGAGTATGCATCTTCTAAAGATAAAAGTGTTGCTAAATCTTGAAAATATAATATATAAAATACTAAATGTTCACTAGTATACATATGATATAATACTAAACATGCGCTACATTTTTCTACTCAAAGGAGTATTGCCTACTCCTTTGTACAGATAAAGGTGTTTTTAAATTTGGAAAATATACTATATAAAATACTAAATGTTGACCAGTATGCATATGATAAAATACTAAAATGCACTACATTTTTCTACTCAAAGGAGTATGCAACTTTTGTAAAGATAAAAGTGTTTTTAAATTTGGAAAATATACTATATAAAATACTAAATGTTGACCAGTATGCATATGATAAAATACTAAAATGCACTACATTTTTCTACTCAAAGGAGTATGCAACTTTTGTAAAGATAAAAGTGTTTTTAAATTTGGGAAATATACTATATAAAATACTAAATGTTGACATGTATGCATATGATAAAATACTAAAATGCACTACATTTTTGTACTCAAAGGAGTATGCAACTTTGTAAAGATAAAAGTGTTGCTAAATCTTGAAAATATACTATCTGAAAAAAGATACTAAAGATGTGATAAAATACTAAACATGCACTGTATTTTTATACTCAATGTTAAGAGGTATCTTTCAGTCTTTTTTTTTTTGCAAATAGCAATTGTGTTCATTAGTTGTCGGCATTCTTATTTGCCATTTAATTGATAAGGCATGTTTTATAACGCTTTGAAGCCGTTGCCCGAGCTGTGCCAGCATGTTTGCAATTCAGTTGAAAAACCTGCTTAGCTGGTCAGGGGCCAGGCCCCCCCTCGCAGCTAGTAAGTCGGGAGGTACATAGTATGTATAGTCTCGAGTCGTTGATTTGATTATGAGCACGTTGTCTTGAACTCGCCAGTTGTTGTTGCTTAAATTCTGCTTAGTTACGAGTATTTTTTTATTTTACATAACGACTTTTGCGGCCGGCATCGTCATCTTTTGCCCGCATTGCAATCTATTTCAATTTTCTGAAACGTAGAAAGACTCAACTGGTGTGATTACGGACTCAAGAGGGAGTGGGAGAGAAGCCGTAGCAGGGGAGTACGGCAAATAGACTAAAAAAAAAATACGAAAAGAGAATGTGGGTCTTTTTGCACGTTTTTTGCGGCTTTTTATTTACTTTTTATACGATTTCATTTGCAAGACCTGCCTCGGGTTCGTACCCGATGTTCTTGATTCTAATGTCAAGCGAAAAGCCGTCGACGTTGACTGCGGCTGCGGCTGCTCTGCTAACTGTTTGGGGAGAGGGGACATTTAAAAATGTTATTTTGCCTCGGATTCGCCTCAGTTGTTCTTCAGCGATCGTTCGTTGTGGAACTAAACAAATGAGAACTGAAAAATTCTTCCAATAGATATATCTCTATTCTGTGACTCCAAAGTGTTACAACAACAAGAACAACAGCAAACGCAACTTTATTGCGTATTACTATTTGCAATCCAAGTGAATAACTCGAGAGGCAAGTTCAAGTTTTGGTTTGCAAAATATTCTCAAGGTTCTTTCGATTTGGATTCGTGACTTGTGATGAGTTTATAGAAATGTAAATCGACTTGTTATATGTTAAATGCATACATTCTCTTATATGATTAATGGGTTAGCAAGTTTTTTGCTATGCAAATGATGTGAAAGCTTTTGCTAATGGACTTCATGAAACCCTTAAAATAACTTTGTTGTTTTCACAAGATACTAAAGACCCCCGCTGGATTAAATCAGCCTATACTATAAGAAGGCGTTATCATGAGTAATGTTTAGTCTAGATAAACAAAGAACCTTTATTGTCGTAAAGAGGTCTTTATATTATAAATACAGTTTAAGTTAATGATTCACCTGTTTTATGCCCTTGAGGAATGTTTTCAAAAACTAGATCAATTTTATTTTTATTTTTGCAAAATATATTTTTCAATACGTTTCGTCATATATATAAAATTTGTCTTCAGTTTGTGACTAAATTCACAAAGAAGCATATCAAAGACATTCCTAGGATAGTTTAATTTATACTATAGATTGAGCTACTTGCGGTTTCTTTGTTCATCAGTTCTCACTGTGCCTTATTCAATTGATGACCTTGCATTATCAAAATGACTATGTAGCTTAATGATTCCTCTAATCTGACTAAAATTGTATTTTATTTTTAAACATTTTATGGCAAATACGTCAGCTATAGGCGGCGATTGTCATGAAACAGATAAGAGGGGCAATAAATAAATTTGCTTTTAGTTAACGTACTTACATAAGTACTATAGTTACATGAATCAACATCACGCCCATCTCACGTGTCCACACTACAAAGGGAAAATTGTTTGCATTCCCGTAGACTTTCGCTTCGAGTGGAAAATTACTGACCCTGATACCCTGAATTTGCTGTTATGATTCATCATCGTACACCACGTAGTCAAGGGAAGTCCTGCAGTGTGCAATTTAGGGTTTGTTTTTCCTAGGAATAGAACACAATTGGAAGTTCATTCTGAAAATGATTACGTGATGTTTGTCGCATGAGAATTTGTTCTTGACAAAAGGAAACTGCGAAAAAAGAAGCAAAGGCGAAAACACATGTAAATAAATTAAAATTTCATACACATTTAAAATGAGAAAAACAAAATAATAAAAATACAACGCGCACAACTCGTTTTGAGTATGCAACACTCTCTTTTGCTCAGTGGCTTCTCTCCCAAACTCGCTTCTCTCTTTCTCACTCTCAGTCTCAGTCTCTTGCATGGCGAGTTTTTCCAACCACCCGCGGCTGCTGCTGCAGCGTCTGTGGCCTACGTGCCGAAAATCACATGTTGTTTGTTTTGCTGTTTTTTTCACATTACAGTTACAGTTACAGCATGTTTATGTTTATGTTTATTAGCGTTTTGTTTGCGTTTCGCATTAATATGCAATGCCAAATCTTCAAAACAACACCTTAATTTAAACAGTCAAGCACACGAAAATACAGTAGTTATTCGATAGGATAAATATATATGATAAAAACAAAAAAAGAAGGCAAAGATAGACTACGTGCAGTAGTCAGCACATACATACATAAAACAAAACCTGTATGGATACAGGGTGCTTCTTGTTGCTCTGTGCGCTGTGTCTCTGCACGCTGCCTTGGCCCGGCAAATTGCGTCGCCGCTCTTCTCTCATCATTGTGTTTTGCTCTCTCTCTCTCTCTTGCTCGTTAAGGTTCGTTGTGTGTCTTATGCGCGCAACCGGCGCATCGGCTGTTTTTTGTTTTTATTTTGAAATGAATTTTTTATGTACTCTCTGTGTTGTTGCTTTGTGTTAAACCAGTTGTTGTTGCCCTCTTTGTGCCGCGTTGTTGTTTTCATCTTTGCTGTGCTCGTTTCTGCTCACGTAGTCAACGCGTGCACAGCACAGCAATCGTCGGCAGAGCAACGACAACGACGACGACGATGTCGAGTTATTATCGTTGGCTTGACTGCGTTGGTCGAGCACAGAATTCAACGAGCAGTTAAAGAGAACGCACGCGTTTTTACAAAGTGCTCCAGTAGTAAAAGCTATAGATAAACTCAGCCATTTGTTTAAACAATTTGTGAGAGTGAGACAAGGCAAAAAGCATGAAAAAGATCGCCAACAACAAACACAAGAAACTGTGAAACAGCAAAACAAACAACAAAAGTGTGTGTGTGTGTGGGTGCGATAAGATTACAATAAAAACAGAAACTAAAAACATTTAACGTGTTGCCTTTTGCGATTGATAATTAATTGGCAACAACAGCGTGTTGTTTAATTTTAACTTGAGGTAATTTCACTTTTCACTTCAATCTGGTATACACATTATTTATAGTTCGAAAAGTGGGTTAGGGACACTCCCTCTCTTTATCCAAAGACTGGAGAAGTCTTTGTCCCTTGTTGTGGTTGACGTTGTTGTGGCGCACTATTTTTTAGGTTATGTTGAAGTTGGAAGCGAGCAAACTCCTAGAACCTAGTATAAAAAAACAAACAAGTTGAATAGATTTTCCAGTCGCATACTTTATTTTCAAATTGCTTAGTAGTTGTAAATAAACATTAATTAATTTTTGCTATATTCTTGGTGTGTTATTCCCATGCAGATATCAACAAAACAAGTGGGCAGCCCAAAAGCTGGCACATCGCCATTGGACAAACGCGTCTTGCAGCCAAAGACGCAACAGCAGCAGCAACAACAGCAACCTAAACAGACTGTCAGCAACAACAACAATAATAATCAAAACGCACAGCATAGCAATACCAGCAATCCTAGCAACAAAAAGACACAACAGCAACAACAACAGCAGCAGCAGACAGCAACACAGACAGCAATAAAAGCCACAACAACTGCCGCAGCAGCAACAGCAGCCACAACAACAACAGCACCAACAGCAACAAAAAGCGACGCCGCTTCAGCAAACGGTGAGTAAAATGCTCTCAGTTCTTTCATTCTTTCGCTCTCTTTCTCTGTCGCTCTTTGAGTATTGCTATCTCTGTCTGTCGGCGCAACTGCGTCGAACATGATGTGATTGGCCTGATTCTTACTAATTCCTAAACTTTCCATTGCCCTCCACATACACACAGTTGATGCAACTAATGCGGATGCGCTTGCCAGCTCAGTGGTAAAGGACAAAAAGAAGGTCAATCAAAAGGTAAGCATTGCATGATGAAATCTATCCTTACAATTTCTACATTATTCTTTCTTTAGGCCAGCGACTTTAGCAACGTTGGTGAGTGGCCAACGCTTATTGGCGGCGTTTCGGGAAGTGGCAAAGCCACCGTTAACGAGACCAAGCGCAGCTCGACAAAGAGACAGCCAGCGGCCAAAGGTGCAGCAACTGTCGCCACAACAGCAGCCGCAGCAGCAACAGTAGCAGCTTCATCTAACGAAGTTAGTGCCGAGTCGTCAAACGTTGCAGCCGCATCAGGAGCAGCAGCAACAACAGTTGCAAGTGCCACCAACAGCAGCAACAATAGCCAAGGCGGCAGCAACGTTGCCACAGCCAGCACGAGTCATGATGCCAAAAGCCAGCGAGAAGCCGAGCAATCTGCTGGCAGCACAACTGTCCCAGCTGCTGGCCCCCTTGCCGGCTCAGCTGCCATTAACAAGAAGATACCCAAGCACAAGTGGCGTCCACTGCCAATCGATTTGGCCAAGTCTAGCCGCCCCAAGCCCATTGGCGGTCGCTCCAATCGCCGTTACGCCGACGATGCCTACGACCAGCGTCGTCCGCCGCGCACTTACCACGAGCCACGTGTCGCACGTGGTGCCGGAGGTGCCGGTGCCGGTGCAGATGCCAGCTCAGCAGCAGCAGCAGGTGGAGCAGCCACAGAATCGTCGAGGCCACATGGCGGCGGCGGCCGTTATGCGTACAACACACGCACATCGGCTGCTGCGTCCGAGCGCGTGGATTCCTGGCGTAGCAGCGGCCCCAGTGCCGCCAGCTACGATGACCAGCGCACGGGGTCAGCAGCAGAAGGAGGAGGCGGTGGGGCAACGGGTGCCGGGACAACAGCGTCAGGGGGCGGTGGTGTGCGGGGTCCACGCCGATTCCGGACGCCGTATCGCGGCGGTCGGCAAGGGCGCGGTGGATTCACAAGACAGGGACCAGGTCGTCCAACTAATCGCATACCACGCCATCTGTTAGCTTCCGGCGAGTACGTCAACTATTTGCCGGCGGACGCAGCCGGCGCAGATTCATCGCAATCCTATGTGCTCATGGGCACACACTACTTTGGCAACATGCCCGCTGCGTACATTGAAATGGACGCTGCCAGCGTCAAGGAGGCCATCAAGAAGCAAGTGTAAGTACCCACAGAGAGTCCTTTCCATGTGTGATAGTAGTCTATAGTAATCTATATATATTGTAAATAAGTGATGTTCAAATATACAGTGCACGCTCGATGCATCAAATTAAATTGAAATGTTGTCATTAGATGAGTAATGTTTATATTGAATAAGTTTAAAATAATGTATTTATTACTTTAGAATTATTATTACGCACTCTTTAAAGCCTGCACTGTATATTTTATTCCTTGTATGTGTTCTCAATCTTCCCGATATTAACTTTACGTCTTTGCTCGCCCAATTTTTTCGTTGCCCTGCAGTGAATACTATTTCAGCGCCGATAATCTTAATGGCGACTTCTTTTTGCGACGCAAAATGGATCCCGAGGGCTATATACCAGTCACACTGATCGCCTCGTTCCATCGCGTCTTGGCACTCACCACAGACGTTGCCCTTATTGTGACCGCCATCAAGGACTCGGACAAGCTGGAACTGTTCGAGGGCTACAAGGTGCGCACCAAAACGGAGCCCACCATTTGGCCCATCAGCGATGTCACCGATGAGCATGGTCACACCCTGGCCGAGCAGCTGCAACTGCAGCAGAAGGCCAAAGCTGAACAACAGTTGCTGCAACAGCAACAACAGCAACCGGACCAAGAACAAAAGCCAGAAAAGCAGACTGAAACGAAAACAACAGAGGCTGTGGCTGTGGCAGCGGATGTATCCAAGGGGGAGCAGGCAACGCCACCAGCAGCAGCTATACTCACCGCTGGCATGGCAACAAAGCCATTGAGCAGCATACCACCGCCGCCGGTGCCAAGGAATTCACAGAATCTGGTGCCCAAGATGCTGCTGGAGAAACAACAGCGACCAACCATATCGGGTATGAATCCGGTGAATGCCATTAGTGCGCTCACACAGCGTGTGGAGGGACAGAAGGCGGGTGGCGCTGGCGTTGATGCTGCCGCCGAGTTGGCCGATCATCTGAGCGGTCTGGCCGAGAGTGTGAAGCCAAAGAGCAGCTCGACGCCAGAGAAACAACTTAGGGCAGCTCAAGGAGCGGCAACTGCTGCAACTACTAATAAGGCTGGTGTTGGTGATGGGGTAGCAGCTGCTTTGGTGGCGGAGCCTGAGGGCATGTGGAAAGAGGTAAAGAGACGCTCCAAAACAAACGCTTTAAAAGAAAACGCTACTACTAAATCAATCAGCAACAACATCGACAACAACACGTCCACCACGTCAACACAACAACAACAACAACAAACGCTTTCACAAACGCTCAACAAAAATAACAACAACAACAATAATAATAGTAACAACAACAAAAATGTCAAGTCCAACAACAACAACAACACCGTCACCGCAAACGCCACCTCGTCCTCGTCCACATCCACCACAAAGTCCTCGTCCTCGTCAACCACGAACAACTCCACCACCACCACCACCTCAACCACCGCATCAGCATCCGCATCCGCATCCAACGCCTCATCAACAAAGATCATCACCAACAACACGACCACAACCACCGCCAATGCCTCTGTCACAAACAACAACAACAACAACAACAGCAATAAGAACAATAATAAGAACTTAAAATCATCTGGCAACAACGCTGCTTACACGACCAACTCCCAATCCTCCTCCAAAACAGCTGCTGCTACGTCATCCGCTCAGTGCCATGCCGAAAAGGAAGAACTAGACTTTCAATTTGACGAGGAGCTAATGGACCCCATACCCGCCACCGGACGCATCAATAACTTCACCGAAAACTTCTCCGACGACGATGAATCCGACTACGAATTCGCCGATCGTGACATCAACAAGCTGCTCATTGTCGCCCAGGTGGGACGTGCCCCCAAGCACGAGGGCTACGATCGCACCGCTGACTTCACCTCACGCACCAAAATCACTCAGGATCTGGAGAACATTATCAACGACGGTCTGGCCAACTACGAGGAGGACTTGTGGACCACCACTAACGTTGTGCCCGACTATCGCACCGTCAATGTCATCTCCCAGGCGGACTTTGAGAAGCTAGCCGGTGGCAAGCGACCGGGAGCACAGCTTCTGCAACAGCAGCCACCACCGCCACCGCCCAGTTATGTGGACGATCCTGAGCACGATGCTGACGATACGCTTGTGGGTGACACCACACTCAATTCAACCTTGAACTCCACATTGAAATCGCGACGTGCTCGCTTCTACGCCGCGCCCAATTCGCATTCAATTGATCCGCGCACGCCACGAAAGCGCAAATTGCGTCACACGGCCAATCCGCCCGTGGAGGCGCACGTCGGCTGGCTGCTGGATACGGTGGAGCATCGTCCGCGCACCACATCGATGGGCTCGTCGGCTGGCACCTCGCCAACAACGTCGTCGTATGGCTCGTTTGGTTCGTCGGTGCCGCAATCGCTGCCCGTTTTCCAGCATCCATCGCATGCGCTGCTCAAGGAGAACAACTTTACGCAACAGGCGTATCACAAGTATCATTCACGCTGCCTGAAGGAGCGACGTCGCCTGGGCTACGGGCAATCGCAGGAGATGAATACGCTGTATCGCTTCTGGTCCTTCTTCCTGCGCGAGAACTTCAACAAGAGCATGTACAATGAATTCCGAACGCTGGCGCTTGATGATGCGGGCAACGGCTTCCGTTATGGCCTCGAGTGCCTCTTCCGCTTCTTCTCGTACGGCTTGGAGAAAAAGTTCCGACCCAATGTGTATCAGGACTTCCAGGACGAGACCATTAACGACTACGAAACAGGTAAGCTTAGGCTTTAAGGCAATTCTCTAAAAGGTTGTATACTAAATGAAATCATTTCCTTCACTTTTATTAGGTCAATTGTATGGCCTCGAGAAGTTCTGGGCCTTCCTCAAGTACTACAAGAACGGCGAGAAATTGGAGGTGCAACCCAAGTTGGCCGAATATCTGAAGAGCTTCAAGAACATTGAAGACTTCCGCGTTGTGGAGCCCGAGATCAATGAGATGCTCCAGGGTGTTGGCAGCCTGAATCCGGGTCGTGTACTCAATCGGCATCGCAGTGTTTCCGAGAGCGATGGCACCGCTGTCATCACATCTGGTGGACGTCGTCTTAATACCACCATCACCAATCGCAGCGATTACGTCGGCCGTCTCCTACAGCAGCAGCAGCAACAGCAGCAGCAACAACAACAACAGCAGCAGCAACACTATCAGCATCAATACGGCGGATATCAGCAACAGAATCGCCGTCGCACTGGCTCCTTTGGCAGCAGCACAGTACGCATACGCAGTGGTTCCCTCGGCAATAAGCCACAGGTGGCAAATCGCAATTATCAGCAGGGATCACAGCATGAGTTGCGCCGCGGCGGCAGCAACTCTGGCCTGGCGCCACACAAGCGTCAGCAGCAGCAGCAACAGCAGCACAAAGGCAAGCCACAGCCGGCGGCTCAAGTTGGAGCGCAGCTAAGTGCAGCACGTGCCACCAACTCAGCGGCAATTACAGCAGCATCGACATCAACAGCAGCAGCAGCATCGACATCGGCGGCAGCAGCAACAACAACAGCAACATCGTCGTCGTCGTCGTCGCAACAGAAGTAATTTTGTTAACGCAACCAGAAGATTGGTTTTAGTTTACTTTATATGACTCTTACGATTAGCATAGGGCGATTTGGAGTAGCATGTCCAATAGCTCTTCTCTCTTTTGTTTATTCATATTATTCTTTAGTAGTATTCGAGTCAAGCGATATGTGGGGGAGATCCGTTAGCGTTAGCCTAATTAAGTTAATATTTTTGAAATTTTGTTTATATATTGCAATTGCCCCCCTAGCGTTGGTTTTGTAGTTACGATTAATTGTTTCCGTTGTTTTTCTCCTCGCCTTTTTTTCACTTCAAAATCTAACTGAAAAACAATTATGAAATGCTCAATGTTGTTAGCATACACAAAAAAAACAAACAGCACACAACAGCAACAACAACATCCCAATCTATATAGGCAGACTATGGGTCTGTGCCCAGTGCCAATTCATACAATTCAGTTACATTTTGTCTGCTTTCAAATATTATATTAATATTATTTTTCTATTTGTCCGAATATATTTTATATATTTTCTATACAACAACATTAACAACAACAAAAAAGCAAACACGAAGCAAATTTCCTATAATAAAGCAGCGTCAATAATTGAACGTAATGCCATGAACTGTTGTACTATATACATAAACGATAACATACATAAACATATAACGATAACGATATACATAAAGATAAAGATAACGATTACAAAATAACCCTATTATAATTACAACCAAACGACAAGGTAAACGAAATTAATATACAGAAACCAAATGATCTTTTGTACATTAAATGCAA
Source organism: Drosophila niveifrons (assembly GCA_035046325.1). Lineage (NCBI taxonomy): Eukaryota > Metazoa > Arthropoda > Insecta > Diptera > Drosophilidae > Drosophila > Drosophila niveifrons. The sequence goes on along the minus strand of JAWNOC010000046.1, from coordinate 7,536,504 downwards.
GCGCAAAAGTACATTCAATCTATATATATATATACACATATATAGAGACATATATACATATACGTATATCCACTTATATACATATATATATATCGTGTGTGGCATTGGCGCAATTGTAATGTTATGTTATTTAAGAGAGGCAGGCGATTGTTAAATACCCTATTATAACCTAGATCGAGGCATGCGGCGCGCCAACTGTCAGCGAATTTTATTTTTAAGCATTTAAAATTTGAAACGAAATGCAAAAACTCAAAAACATTGAAGCAAAACAAAACAAGAAAAAACACAATTGCTATGAATATGACAATTTTTCAAAATGGGGGTCTCTGTACTTTTCGTTAGCATTGCACACTGCCTCCCTTTTTTCAACCACGCCCCCCTCTTGGCCAGCCCAGCCCAGCCCACATAATAAACTCCTCCGAGCCCAGTTCAATTGGCTAACCGATTCAGCAGCATTTAACAAACAAGTTCATGTCCAAAATCGAAAATCCTTTATTTTATTCTTAAGTTATTGCACTTGTTACATTAATTTGAAATACAAGAAAAATTCTGGAAAAAAAAACTATTAAAACTATTTGAAAAAACAAAAATGTCAAATCCAAAAAAAGTTTAAAACTTTCGAAAATAAAAAGCAAAAAAAAAAAATCAGATGCATACGAAACAAAAACAAAAATTTATATATTTAAATATAAACAAATACAAAAAGGAAATGTGTTTTGCATAGCTATTAGAATTAGTTTTAAAGATATGTGAGAAATCAAACGTAAGCTTACTACTGATAATTACCTATATACGATATACATATGACTACAAATTCGTGAAAAAAAAACCTAATCGACAAATATCCATGATGATGTGAAGTTTGGAAAACTGTTGATCATAATGATGATAATGGGCTGCAAATACACATAATATATCGATGCCAATCGGCAAATCGAACTAACTGAAAAAAGCAAAACTATATCCAAAAGCAAAATCCGAAATCCATTAGCTCTCCTTTGGTTTATTGCTTCGTGCATCGTAAACGATAAGCAACCAAAAAAAAGAAAAGAAAAAAGTGCAAACAATGTCATTACATAAATATTTTGTGTAATTAATATATATTTTTTTTTAACATTAGTTATTTGTAAATATTTTTTCTGCTTTTAAATTGTCGCCCAATTCTTCCTAACTGTAAACACACACACATACACATATACACTCACAAAACACGTATACTACACACAGCAATATAGAGAGCTTACCAATAATTATACATTTCTCAATCATCGATTTATATTGATCACATTTCTAAATACAAAATTTTGGCTGTTGCATAATTTAAATAGTCTAATTATTTGCGGTCAACAAATATGATTTTTCGTTTATTAATGATCATATTGAAAAGTGCGTATGTTGAGTTTTGTGTAATTTTCATCCGATAATTATTATTATAACTTAATCGACACCCGCACATACACAAACACACACACACATGCTCGCTTGTTAGTGTGTGTGTGTTTCCTTTAAGTTTTCAAATTTTTTATAAAGTATACATATTAAACTTAATCTATGATACCTTTATATACAACAAAACAAACAACTACGAAATGATGCAAAAGTAAAAAAAATGAAAAGTTAAGAAAAATCTAATAATTAATTTTGTAAGCTACTTAAATGAAAATACGAGTAAAGATACAAAACAAAAACAGAAGAAACACAAAAAAAAAAACGAAAAAAGATTAATGTGAGAAACGTGATAGTTTAAACCATAAAGATTAATATTTACTACTATTATTATATGAATAATTAATTATAAAGCATAAAACAAAACAACAAAAAAATTTATAAACTAACGTAACAAAAAAAGTATAAAAATTTTTTTAAAATTAAACAAAAAAATGTTAAAAATAATTGAGTAGAAAAAAACTAAAACAAAAAAATGAATAAAAAAAAAACTTGAAAAAACTCAACACGAAACTTTTCTTCTCATTTGAAACTGGGCGGGTTGCGGTCAATGTGCACAAAAATGCCCGCAGATGGCGCCAGTGTGCTTTTAGCAACATAAAATATTGCGGCAACATGTTGCAAAGCGGAGAAAGCGAGTAAAATGCAATGCATATGACGCAACTTGTCATAAACATTGCGAAGCGAAAACTAAAACTTAATAAACGCGCAACATAAATTGACCTTTTGAGTAATTAACCTCGTTTGAAGTTATGCGCCATTTGTCAAGCTGCACACCAAGGAGCAATCCTCTTACACACACATCCTCGACACACACACTCATGCTATATGTGTGCTCAGTGTGGCATATGCAGCTCGTTGGGTGTCACAGATTAACGCCTTACTTGAATTATGGGCTGGCAGCAAAGCTTCGACCCCAACCGGGGGGCCAAACTATACTCTCGACAAATCCGAGCAGGAGAAACAAAAAGTCGACGCGCGTGGAAAAATCATGTATAAAACATAAGAGCGACAAACACGCACACACACACACACACATATAGAATCAATAGAGGGGTTCAAAAGGGGCAGACAGAGCTCAGAGGCACGCAAGACTCTCGGGGCACAGGAGGCCATAACACCTACGTACATACGTACACAGATGCCAGGACATCGAATGGCGCCAAGGCATGAGGCGTTTAAAAATTGAAAACCAATTTCGAAGCGATTTAAAAGCGCCGATGCCACTCGATTGTGGGTGGAGTCAACACACACACACGGACATACGTACATGTGTGTGTGGCCGCCTCATTGTGTGACTTTTCACACTTCTTTGGGCCGCCACTTGGGCTCAGTGTTTAGATTGTGTTACCAATATTTATGGCTCGATGGGGATACGCGACTTTTCCTTTGGCTGCTTCGTCTGCCTGGCGTGACCGCAGCCCAGGATCAGCGGCCGGGGTGAGCTGTGGAGGGCCAAACTCTCTAATCGCATGACCCCATGGCGTATAGCGTTTAGTTCTCCTCAATCGGCTGAATCATCATCATGCGATTGGGATTGTTGCCGAGCTGGGGGCGTTACTTAAATTTAATGGGCGTTTAACCTTTGACTTGCCATCGAACTTTGCCCGCACTTAGCTCACGCACATGTTTCCTTTTCTGCCCCGCTCCGAACTCTATTCGATGTGGCATCACGATGATGGATACGTTCGATACTATATATGACACAACGGTGCAATTTATTGGCACCTCGCCTCATAATCAGCCAACTGCAGTCGACATGCGGCAAATGGCGGCTGTTTGTCAGACAGCGAGGGGATCAATTTGTCGAGTTACTTCGCATGCAGTTAACTACATGCATTGCCATGTTAATAGCCACGTTTGTGCTTCCTCTTGCAGACAGATCAAAGGGATAGGAGAAGCCTTAAATTACGGAAGAATGTTAAGCGAAGTGATGCTTTTTGAGCTTATTTGAAGTAATCACATTATTCTTCTATGAAACTTCATAATTTTTAGCAATGGAACTTGGATTTTAGCGAGTAACTAGTAAAGCTTTGAAAGCTGTCTCTGATTTTTCTAAATTCAAATTCCTGTTTAAGACAATGAAATAGTTTGAAAATAGTATCGCTACATCTGCAAGATTCAAAATACAGCCACTTTCATAAATTCTTTCTAAAAAAATGTAACAAAGAAAGCGTCCTCATATTGTATCTAAATTTATCTTATCCTACATTAAGTAACTAAAATATAAATATGATGAAGAAAGAAAGTAAAAGGTATCAATTTGCTCTAAGATTAGCTTATAAGCTTTATATAGTTGATTAAATCTTTAATAATGTGATCAAGAAAAAAGGTAAAAGGTTTCTATTTTGTTTAAGATTTGAGTACAATAGTAGATAATAAAAGACAATTTACAAAGACTTATTTAGTTAACAATAATAAAGTTAAATAGCTTATTTATTGGTACTTTTTTTTTTAAATATAATAATTTCAATAAAGTTGAGTGTTATCGACTGTGATATACACGCTACCCATTTTCAATAAAAGCACAACAATAAGGTATTAATAAGAAATTATACCAAAAATAATATACCAAAAAGTTTAAAAATATACCAAAAATGGCCTAATACATTTCAAATATACCATAAAGTGAAAAATATACCAGATTGTCATCCAAAGCAACTACAAAATATACTACTAAAGTGTGTACACTGGGGAGTTTTGGCTCATAGAGAAATATTTCTTAAATAACTACTTCAATTTTTATCTGATAGCCACCAAATTTATATATAGCCTTCTGTCCTATGGGTAGCCTGTAAAAACAAATAAAAATTGTATTGGGTAGTTTCGATATTTGGAGAATTCATATTATTTTATTTCATATTTATATTTGTTTAAAACTTCTAAAATGCTCGAAAATGTTTAAGTATTACACACAATTTATAATGAGAATAATATGTTGTTTAAAAATTGGTATTAGGTGTTTTAATTGATTTGTGAAGCAAATTCCAACAGTTCAACTAGGCCGTGAATAACGCTGCTGTTATGAGCAGCTTTGTTTCTCCATCTCTTAGCGAGTGCACCTGTCTCCTGTTAGTCTCCCTCTCTCCAATTTCTTTCCCCGTGACCACAACAAAAGCGTAAAAAGCAAGAGGGGATGGCAGCAGCAGCAGAAGCTTAGCGCAATTATTGGCACGATGCATAAATATATTATATATTTGTGCATTTCACATTTTAATACGAATATTTTCGCTTTGCCGCATCGCATAATTAGTTTGGTTGCTGCACCAGGTGGCCTAAGAGAATGCGGTGGTTGTGCTACAAATTGTTGTGCCACCGCATATCGCAACAGCACGGAACGGAGATGTGATCTTTGTGCTCACGGGTTGCAAAATGCATCTACGATATATGCCAAATAATTAAATTAAATATTTCATAAAATTGTTTCAGATGCCCCCCCTAAAATGTGTGTGTGTGTGTGTGTGTTTAGTTGAGAATGTGAGCTAGTCTAAAAACTAATTATATTTTAGGGGTTTCAGCAAGTTGCGGCTTTGTGCATTGCATTTTGCCTCGGTAAATAACCAAATGCAGCCAATAATATTGGCAAATGCGAATCACATGCGATGCATTTGCTTTGACAGCAATGCAATCTATCTCTATGCTATCTGAGTTTCGATTCCAAATAATAAATGAGTATTTGAATTTGCCAGCCAAGACAAATATTAATTACCTACCTGCTACTAAATATACGAGTATACGAGTATGCATAAATTTGTTCTCTAAGATTTCGCTTGCAATTGCTAAATTGTGCATTATTTCGAATAAAACATATAGGTATATTTCTAGGCATCTTGTTGATCTTTTGTCAGTTGCAATATGAGGCAAATGCTATTAACTGTAACTAATATAGAGTTAATCGATATTTGCTAATATATATGCAGTACTTGGAAATGCAATCAATTTATTTGTGCCTCAACTGTTGCATGAAGAAATGAAAATAAATAAGTATTTAATGAAATGTAATGTCTCTATTAAAAGTAACTAAACAAATGTACCAAAAAGCATAATAACTTTAAAAAAATAACAAATTTTTAAAGTAGAAATTGTAATTTAAAGCTTTGTCAATTCAAATAAAAGAATGCACAACACAATGGTTTAACAAATTTGGTTTAAGTGTCTTAAGTAAATACCATATTTCAGCTCTTCTATCTTATGGATAATAAACTTTAATAAAATTAGATATTTGTAAAATAAGAAATGTTCTGTAAAGTTTTGTCAATTCAAATAAAAGAATACACAACACAATGTTTAACAAATATAGTTTAAGTGTCTTAAGTAAATATTTCAGCTCTTCTACCTTTAATAAAATTAGATATTTGTAAAATTAGAAATGTTCTGTAAAGTTTTGTCAATTCAAATAAAAGAATACACAACAAAATGTTTAACAAATATAGTTTAAGAGTCTTAAGCTGACGGAAATATCTTCCACATAAGTTTGCCACACCTCTAAAAAATCTACGCAAAATCTTCTTCACATATTTATAAAATTTCTTACATAGAAAATATTTGTATTTACGGTATTTCTTGACTCATATACTATATCACATATCTTCGACATAAGCTAGCCATATTTTAAAGTGATTTCCGAAAAAGTTTGCTTCCGAATGTATCTATAGCTATGTTCTTTGAATTAGCAGAGGCTACCATCTAAATGTTAGAAATTGGAAAATACTATTATAAACATAACTTAAAGACAAAATCTAGGTGTATCTGCATCTCCTTTTTCTTAGTTAACTACAACAATGATTTAAAACAACATTTGTATCAGTTAAACAAAACATAGCCAAAGGTGTCAAAAGCCAGCATCTTGAACAAAGGAAGATTGCTTAAAATTATAGCTCAGTTGGTCATCATAATATAAATGTTAGAATAGTGCTTGAAAATACAACACAAGTTATCTTGCCAGCGTGACAAATTGTGCGAGTGTGGAAGATGAAGAGGCGAAAGTCTGCTTGGGAGTTGAGTTCAAATTAATGATATGATTTCCTAAGTTAAGGACATTAACGCAAGTCCTGCTGATAACCAAGTGTGTTCACAGCACCCGAGACACAGCAATAGCAACAGCAATAGCAAATGGCAGCAACGACAGCGATGAGCCCATACAAATTGGTCAACAACAAAACAGGAAGCGGAAGTGCGTTCGCATTTACTTATGACTATCTTCCTATCCTTCTCTCTCTCTCTCTCTCTAGTATTTTGTGCGTGGGAGTCGAGGGATTTATTAAAATGTCAGACTGGGCAGGATCAATGGCTCACACAGACACACACACACACACACACACACACACACACACACACGCAGTTGCAATTAGACTTATACAAATGCCGCATTATTTCCACATTTTTGTGCCGCACACATTTATCTGTGTGTGTGTATGTGTGACAATTAGATAAATACCAAGACACGCACACACGCTCTATCTGCTTTTGCCTCGTTCGCATTTTTCTAGACTTTGGTCAGCTTAGCTCGCTTCGCCTTGTGTTTACTCTATTGTGCCTGTGTTTGTGTTTGTATCCAAGTTGCTGTCAAGTTGCTGCCATTGTTGTCGCTGCTCCTGTTGTTGTCCGATAGTTGTAATTGGCCAACTAAAATCATGTGACAAATTAACAGCGCAAAATTTATTGCCTGCCCGCCGCCTTAAGCTGTTGATGAAGAAATATTGTGTGCGTTGTCTTCGTCTTCGTCTTTGTCGCCATCGCCATCGCCATCGATCGCCATCTCGTTATCATTATATCGTGCTAGTTGGAACTGAACTGAACTGAACTAAACTAAACCCACCGTGGTTAGTTCAGCCAACCCACTCAAATGGATACCACACTTATACACACGCACACACAATGTCAACATGAGACAGCGCTTTTCTTATTGGCATCTGGCGGATGGGATTGCCTTGATATATAAACTTTTCATATGGTATTTACTTTGCGTCACGTTTGTCCCTCTCTCTCTGTTCTGCTGTCTGTCTGTCTTACCTGTAGCTCTGCTTTAGAGATGCGTGCGTGTCGTGACACGGAGTTTTTATATATATATATACATACTTCAGAAAGTTTTCACTTGCTAAGAAAGGTAATTAGTGAACATTGAAATGAAATGCTTAAGGAAATATAGTCAGAGAATATTAGAGATGGTTCTTAAGATTTTGGCCACGCCCACTTTCGCCCCCGCAAATCAATAAGAAACGATTAGCAATTGTAATTTTAAAGCTAGAGTCGTGATTTATGGTAGGTTTAATTGAAATTGCAGTATTTGCAGAATTGGTTGCGATCTGAAAGAAAATGTATATGGTATTTAAGTTATTACTGCAAACGGATCTCAGTTTCTTTGGCTGACAATAGCTATATTTTGTACACAATGGCATATTTTGAATATAGTACTATAATGATACACCAAATATACCCTTAAGTATATTTTAGTTATTTTTTGGGAATATTAATGGAATATGGTCATTACTTAACTCTTAGGATCTTTTCTAATAATAAGCATGTTTTTACGTAGAAAGATAGCTAGTCTATTTATCTAGCTCTAAATATATGCCAATTTTTTTTACTAACTTTAACTTTATTTTTTTGTTAGTTTAAAATTTGAAAAATATATTTTATTTATTTATTTTTACTGCATTGAAATACGGGATGTTGACATTAAAAACAAATTTCTATTGTATGTTTTAAAATTTATTTTATATTATATATTATATAAATAGTATTTAATATTACATTTAATAGAAAAGAGAGTACTGGCTGCTGGGGCTTTCCACTCATTTTTAAAAAATGATAAAAAAATCATATACAGGCATTCTTTGTTATTCACTCTGTGCTCCCGTTTTCACTTTCACAAGATTCTTTCGAATTGCAAAACGAGAAAATTTGTCTTGCCGAAACGAAAAGTAAATAATTAAAATATTAATTTAAAAAAATTAATTATAAATTATTAATTTAAATCGGTAAATTCAAGAATTCTAAAAATATTTTAAAAATCTGAATCTTATCCCTATTCATTAATTTCAAATGGAATGGATTTATTTTCATTTATTAACCTAATGATCACTTTATTTAATTTAATACTCTTTCATGAGTCATAAATGAAAAGCCTACAGCTTTAGCTCTACAAAATATTAATTAAACATTTAATCTAATGCATATTTCTGTTGTATGCTTTCGCTTTTGCTCATATTATTATTGCTTAAGCTTGAAACTCTGATTTAAATGCAAAAGTCGAGTTGAAACTTTGATTAAATTATACCAAATAATTTTGAATAAGTTTTGAAATTTTAGCGCCCACAGTTGTTATTATGTTGTCGCTAATAAAACATAATGCGTTATGTATGTATGTGTACACACTCTCTCCCACACACACACACACACACACATAGAGAGTGTGCTATGAATTTGTTATACACACCACAGGCGCCACATGCATTAAGTATGTTGTTGTTGTTGTTGTTGTTGTTGTTTCTGCTGCTGTGGCTCAGAACATTAATTAATGCGCCTGCAGCCAAATGATGCCATTTTATGCATGTACAAGTGTGTGTGTTTAGAGCTGTTGCAGCCAGGTAAGCATACCAGTGTGTGTGTGTGTGTGTGTATGCGCTGTTTAGGGGCGTGGCTGCAGGCGTGCCGGAAATGCATTCGACCATTCAAAATGCGTGCATGTCTTATGAACAATGGCATTTAAGATGTGTGCGGCTCCGGCTACCAAAAAACATATGACCAAACACAAACACACACAGAGAGAGAGAGAGAGAGAGAGAGAAGAGAGATGGAGAGAGAGAGGGGGAGAGAGGCTCACGCATAGGTGCACCTGGCTGGACAACATGTTTGTGCTGCAGGCGTCGCCAGAGAGTCAGAGCCAGAGCAAACAAAAAGGACATACAACAAAACTAAAAGCGTCATGTTTTTGCACGCTCGACTGCCTAACAGCAGCAACAACAACAACAGCAGCAACAACAACCACAACAACAACAACAACTGTTCAAACAAGAGAATCTGCAGCAGTTGCCGCAATTAAGCACACAAAAGCAACGAAGCTGCAAGCATTTCCGCTTGACCCTCGGTATAATGCCCCATGCGACCAAGCCTCAGGTTATCCTCAGCTGCCGTTGCCTCAGCCGCTGTCCCAGCTGACTTCCGCAATTAAATTAAAATGACCGCCAGGCCCAATAGCAACATCAACAGCAGCAGCAGCAACAAATATTTGTTCATTTGCATGCATCACGTGCCTGTGACGTCACAGGTTTCTGTTTTTTTCGTCTCGCGAATTTGACGCATTTTAATTATGCTTTGGCCTTGGCTTGCAAATCAACGTTAGAAGGGCGCAAACTGATTTGTGTGACTCTCTCACTATATCCAATGACAATGGCTCCTTTGCTGCGCATTGGTAATGAAAGTGGTGCTCGAGCAAAATGGAAAATTTATTGCACTGACAGTTATGGGTCTATAACAATAATAATACAAAAAACGAAAAAAAAAATAAGAACGACAGCGACAACACTCGGCAACAGCAACAAGGAGTCGCAGTTGTCGCCGCTTGCTGGCGTTGATGATGATGGCAATGATGGCGATGATAGCCCCGGACGATGCTACTTCAAAGTCAACTTCAATTGCTGCGACCAGGCAACAGCAGCAGGGAGGCTTGTCTGGCTTGGCAAGGACATTCATTGGACGTTCTTTCCCCTTGCACTATTGCACTGCTGCTGCTGCTACTGCTGCTGCCCGCTAAGTGCGTTTTTCGCCGTGTCCTTTTTGTGCGCTGCGCTCATCAGCGTCGCATTTGGTTAATGGCAAAAAAAAAAGAGAGAGAGGAGGCAAAGTAATAGAACGACAGACGCCTGTCATAAATGTGTAGTCAAGACTGCCAGTTGGCGTCTATATTGACAGCCTCGAACGCCATTAGCTTCACCATCGCTGGCATAGACGCCACAATTGCGCCTGTCGCTTCGCTGTTTATATTGCGTATACGCCGCGCTAGCCAAGTTAATTAACATGCGCCTTTAAAGCACACAACTTGGCACCAACTTTAAAAGGCATTGGGTTAACCTTTAGGCACGTACACACGGCCACACACACACACACTCACACATCCACACACTGACGGAGCTAACTGTAAATAAGCTGGCTATTTATGCACAACAAATGCTCGGAATCGTAGTTGCTGCTTGCGCTGCAGCAAAGCGTTGGCTTTATGGGTTCACAACACAACAGCAAATTGCTATTAGATAAGTGAAAGTAGTATTATGACGGGGCAGATTTAATAGCTTTTCAATGCAGCTAATTAAACGCATTAATTAAAAGAACAGAGAACAGCATTAAGAGGGCAGCATCACAACATTTGAAGTGCTATAGAGTGGGCAGTAGACTCATAAATTAATATATAAAATAAAGCAAATTTATTAGTATTAAATCGAAATATAAAATATACATTGAATAAGCATTGAAATAGGCAGAAATATAAAATATGCATTGAATAATATTTGGAAATTATAAATTTAGAGTAAGTTTAGCCAAATTAATCAAATTTATTACATCGAATATCAATAACAAAATGAGGTTAATGCACAAAATAGTGCATATAATTATTAACAAATATAAAATACCTTTGGAAAGTGAACAGTGAATAAATATTGAATAATGTTAAAATTTAAAGTGAGCTTAGACAAAAAAGTCTTTTTCTACTTTTTAAAGCAGAAATAACATATATATTGTACAACTTCCATTATAATTTAAAATAATGTCATAAAGAAAAGGTATAAACACAATATATAGTACACAAAACAGCTTAAATAAGTTTTAAAGTAGTATTGCCTACAATACATAATGCATTGTTAAAAAATAACTCAAAAAACAAAAGAAAAATGTTTACTTACTGTTTTTACTCTTTGTATTATATTTTTTTCATGGAACGAGTCATAATTCCTTTTTTTGATTTATCAGTACATTTTTTGGGAACTGGAAATTTAAAACTCAAATAAACCGAACGCAATTCGACTGTTGCACCATTTTCCATCAAATTAATGACAAAAGTATATAATTTCAAAGTAAATTTTTCCAAATAAAAAACTTACATTATCTGAAGCTGCAATAGTAAATATTGCAAATAAATCAAAAAAAAAGGCAATAATTCAAAAAATGTTCTACAGAGTATTGATGTCCATTTTTTATGTAGATGTTTTTAAGTCCTCTTGTGTTTAACAGGATATTTGAAATTCAAGCAAACCGAACACAATTCGACTGTTGCCCCATTTTCTTTATACATATTGCTCTGTATAGTATTTTAAACATTTTTATTGTGCATCCTAATGGGCGTTTTGTTGTTAGCGAGGGGCGCTTTTGACTGGGCACAAACACACACATACACAAACATACACACACATACACACGGACACACATACTTAGAGAGAAGCGCTTTCTTTATGGCACAAACATGTACTGTTAATGCATGCCACTCTTGTTGTTATTGTTATTGTTGTTGTTGTGGTTGTTACTACCGTTGCTGCTGCTATTGTTGTTGTTGTTGTTGTTGCTGTTGTATTTGTTCAAAAGGTAAACTAGCCATACAATACACACAAAACACACACTAAGTCGGGACTGAAGCGTGTGTCGGTGTGTGTTAGTTTAGCGCTTAAATTGAATTCTTAAGTGTTGCACAATACGCGCGCTATTTCTTAAGCAATACAACGCACACAAATACAAATAAGTAAGAAAGGCATAATAGGGCGTGATCGACTGTGATATACCAGTTGCCAAAAGCAAAGGAATAAAACTTAAAATATATTAAAAGTATACCGAACGCTAGCTGGCTCTAGAATTAAAATTGTGTTCTACAGGGAGATAAATAAAGTATTGCGGTATTATTTTTAAAATTTACCACATTAAGATATACAAATAAAGTATTTCGAACGCTATATTTGGTATATCAATATACTACAAATACACCACATTAAGATATTCAAACAAAATATTCCTAACGCTATATTTGGTATATCGATACACCAAACTATTCACAAATCGTGCCTCTAGTATTATAATTGTACTCCCCTGTGAGAGATATAAAGCATTGTTGTATTATTCATAATATATAAGATGTAAAAAATACCAAAACTTAACGAACGCTATCTGGTATAACAATATACTATGCTAAACAAAAATGGTCACTCTTGTTGTAAAATTATGCTTGCTTGATTATATTTTTTTCGACCTGCTGCAGCGAAAATGAACGTGGCAAAAATCTAAATGAAATTGATTTGAGTGCAAACAAGTTATAGCTCTATCTCTCATAGAGTCTTAGATCGAGGTGTTCATATGGACAGACGGACATGACTATATCATTGCGCATGTTGAATTGATCAAGAATACCATATATGTGCACTTTAAAAGATCGGCGATTCCTCCTTCTGCTATATCACATACTTTTTTTTTACAGACACAAATTTATTATACCCTTTTACCTTACAGGTGGCATGTATAATAATACAATACAAATATCATACACACAACCCACACACACACATGTATACACGAACCCCTTTAAATGGCTATAAAGTAATATATTTTAAGATTTTTAAACATGTTTCGCTTGAAATGGACGTTGCCTCTGGCATAAATACATACATAACATGTATTCTAAGGATGTGTGCGTGTGCTGGAGCGGGGAGAGGGGGAGCAAAGAAGGTTTGTTTATGCCATGTTTATTGCTGGCTGATCTTTGTTCTAGTTAGCCATTGAAATCATTGCCACGTCCACAGCAGCAGCAGCAGCAGCAGCAGCATAAGAGATTATGAGTTATAGTTTTGCTTCGTTTCGTTTCATTCCGTTTCTCTTTGCCTTTTGCCTCTTTGCTTTTGCTTTAATTTTATTTATATTCCTCTTGTGCTGGGCAACGAACGTCTCAGAATTTACGAGTTCGCCTAATTGCAAACGACAATAAATTTCTTCAACTGTTGAAATTATGCTTAAAATGTTGTGTAAATTTCGCACTCTTTGCAATTTGTTCTTCGTTTTATCATTTCAGTTTTTCGTTTCTCTGTTTCTCTGTTTTTTTTTTCTCTGCTTGTGTATATTGGCTGTGGCGCCTTCGTTTTGTGTGTCTGATTTTATTTATGCCCCATAATGTGGAATAAAGTGCAACGCAATGTCGAAACGGATATTAAGCCATGTCCTCAGTATGTTTGCACAAATTTGTGCGTTTGTGCATTCAAGTCCATGATCCTTTCGCACGCATATCTGCAAATTTGCATAAATCCAGCAATATCCTTTCACATTGCACAAACAGTTTTTTCCAGCAAATTTTTACATTTAAAATACATATATTTAATTGACATCCTGCTATCATATTTACTACATTTGTTGAACTCACCTTTATGCCATTTCATTTAATTGCAGTTCATTTTGCTATTAATAAAATTCACAATTAAATTTTACTATTTTAATTCGAATTTAAACAATTTTTGTTTTTAATTCTTGTAATATTAAATATTTTTCGATCGCAGAGTTTTGTTCGAAGAAATTTAGAATAAATATTACCTGATTCCGCTTCTGTTTGTAAAGACACATTGAACAAATTCCTGAATAATTTTTGAAAATTTTTGAATATTTTATTAAGCGAACTGAGGTTTGAATTAATCTCATTTTGAATATATTAAGTAGTTAAATTTAATATGCAATCATGTTTTCGTTAGTGGGGAAGAATTGAAAAGTATTTTACAAAAGAATTCAAATTTTTTCTTATAGATTTTCACTTTCTTTTCTCTTTAAAATTGAAAATTATTAAAAATTCATATTTATAAGTTAAGAAAAATGCTTCGTATATACGAAGTTGTGAGTATCTATGTTTCTTTTATTCAATTTTAATTCCTTTTCTCTCTCCCTCTCTCACCCTTCGCTTTCTGTTTTAAGAATACATTATACTAAGTATTATTCCATTTTCCATTTTCGTTTTCTTGCAAACTCTTTTCAATTATTTTTACATTTGACAACTCACGCTTCGCCTTCGCGTTTGCAAGGGACTCGCTTCGTTGCAACTCGAACAGTTGCTGTGCATTTGCATTTGTGCCATACACACAGAGAGATACAGACATTGAGGCAGAGACAATTGCAACTGCAACTGGTGCGGCACGCCCCATCTTGGCATGCTTTTGTTAGTTTCGCATGTTTGTTACACGTTTAAATGTCAAATACGCAACGCTAAACACAATTCCTAAGCAAATCGCACAAAACGCGGCACATAAAAATGTCAAAGTTGTGCCGCAACTCGGTTGCATGCCCCCCTCTTAGTATCTGCCAGCCATTGTCTGTGTGAGAAATGTAAATTTTATCTTTGGTAAAAGTAACTTTTACAATTTCATTATGTTTCATTTGCATCAAATGCGTGTGGCGTTGCATGCAAATGTGCCACGCCTCCTCGGCACCCTTCCCACTTTCTTGCCTTGCCTTGGCTTTCCTCTCATCGTTTAGCTAACGCGCAGCGTGCAACGTGGGCGTGTCGCAGGCAGCACAATGTAGACGCGCCACCGATGATCCTTTTGCTAACAGGAGCAACTTTTTGATTGCCTCGTAGCCGTTGCAACTGTGCAACGTGGCTGCTGCTGCTGCTGCTTGCTGTTCTTTTTTGGTCAGCTCGGATTTGTTGCACTGACCTTGACGAACTCAATGATGACGCACATTGTAAAGCCTAGCAATAATGTAATAGTAATTTGTTCAGTATATAAATTTGGTATATTTTAATAGTAATAATACTTCATTGCTTTTATTTTATTGATAATGCGTTCTTTATGGTATATTTGTACTATATATTGTATATTTGTATACCATAGTATATTTTGAATGTTTTAGTATATTAATATACCATAATTATCATTCGGTATATTTTAAGTAATTTATTTTGTATATAAATTTGGTGTATTTTAATAAAAATTGTGTTTTCATTTAATTGATAATGTATACCGAGTATCTCACAGTCGAGCACACTCGTCAGTAACTTTCTTCTTGGCTTGCGTTATTATTTTTGTTCTCCTATTGTTCGTCATTTTAATATAATTAACATTAGGCCTTGTTGTTGCTATTTGTTCATGCGGCAATTGCATATTTACCTAATGGCTCCAACTTTCGGTTGAGGCACACACACACACAGGCACATTACGTATACGCCGTGTTGATGCTACCTTTCAAAAATTCCCTTTCAAGTACTTGGAGCGCGTCCTAATGAGCGAGCACCCCCGACTAAATATAATTAACATATGCTTTTTGAGCCTCAACCAGCAGCAGCAGCAGCAGCATTTGAAGATTCCATTTCTCTGCCTCCAGTTCGAGTGTGTTGTGTGTGTGTGTGTGTGTGTGTGTGTGGATATTCCTCCTCCCCCCAGAGTTGGGCGGCTAATAACTTAATTGGACCATGCGCAGTGCGTGTAGATAATGCGACTGTGCCAAAGGCAAGCCCGAAAAAACTAACACAGTTTTTCTTCATTTCGCTTAATGAGAATCTAGTGCCAGGACACGGAGGCAAAAAGGACATTGAAACTTTAGAGCTAGAAGCGAAAAAAAAGGCAAAAAGCCGTTGTTTTTTTTCTTTTAGTGTATTAATTAAAATGCAGCGAGCTTAGCTTCGACTTCAGCTTGTAAATTAAGCGTACTAAAGGTTTTGATGCTCAGATACTCCAACGAATATGTAAATTTTGCAGTTCTTGCGCTTGTTTTATTTATTGCAATAATTATCATTCAGGGGAGAAATGAACGTTGGGTTTTTGTGGGGGGTACGGAAACTTGAACTTAATTTGCGCTTGAGCTAAGTGCAAAATGCGAGAGTGGCCCCGGTATCAACAACTAGTACTTCGCATTGTAAATTCTGTCTTTCACACCTGTTACACACAATTATCCGGCCACATGCAAAGAAACTTTCGGCTGCTGCCGCTGCTGCTGCTGCTGCACTTGCCATCACTTGACAGCGCTTCATTTCCGCAGAAAGAGAGTGAAGCTGGCACAGTGGTAAGGAAATGAGTTTCGGATTAGGGACACCAATCGAAAGGAGGGTGTCAAGATGCAAAAGGTGTGGCGAGGCGCAACTTGCGGACAGCAGCAGCAGTAGAAGCAACGTGTAGTTTAAGTAGTTTTGGGACTAAGTGCCAGGCAACGCTGTGTGGCAAATGCCGCACGCACTGATTGCCACTGAAATGCATGTGAAATTAACCTCGAGCGCTGCTCGGTTTAATTTGCACTCAACTCAACTCAACTCAACTCTGGCTACCGGCGGAAAAAACTTCTCGCCTGCCTGCCTGCCCCCGTGTAATGCACACGCCAATGCTTTGGCGTCTCTCAAATGGAATTTTCTTTTGCTTATTTGCTGGTTGGGTGACTGGGCCTTCTCTGCCTCCGGCTTCGCCTTTGCCTCCTGTAGTCTGGACACGCCACCTGCATCACTTTACTACATTTTACTTAACATCGACATTTCGCACTTTTTACGCAGCGGCAGCGGCAGCGGCGGAGTCAACTTTGTCTGCATTTTGTTGTGCGAGTTGCAAGTTGCAAGCTGTCAAATGCTGCCACAACCAAGCGACGTTGCAACGCGATGTTGCTGCGTAATCGCATTTGATGTGTCGATGGGTTTTTGCTCGTCGAAAACTTCTGTGTGCAGCAATTGAAGTATGCTAATGTGATGGCATCACACACGGGAGCAGAAGATACACATACATATATATGGATATTAGACAACGTCAGACAAATATATATTGCCAAAGGAACAACGATTACATTAGGAGAACTAATGGGAAAACAAGTGCGATAAAGTGAAAAATGCAAGGTTAACAAGGTTTGAAGGAAATATGTATGGATCTAAAGTGTGTAACACTATTTTCATTAAAAAAAAACATAAACTGAAACCATTCTAAAAATAAGTTAGGGTTATTCTACAAATTCTCAATTAACATTTTATTTCGAGCTAAGTTTGATCTTAGAAACTTTTTCTGATGAACGATAAAATATATAAATTCGTTAATTTTTTTATTTGTTCACTGAATTAGTTAACAAGATAATTGCAAAAATTAACTAATTCAGAAGGAAAATAAAAGACTAACTAATCTATATACATACAATGCAGAAAACTAGTTCTTAATTCATTCATTTGTATCTCTAATTAAAGCGCTAATCATGAACTAACATATTTATCATGATCAACATAAAACAGAAAAGCTACAGTCGAGTTTGCTCGCCTATAAAATACTCGCTGCCCATTATGAATAACAGCTAAACACGGCGGTATTCATATTAAAAGGTACCAAATATACTACAAACAATACAACCAATATATCAAAAACTATATTTGGTATATAGATATTTAAAGTATACCAGATTTCTTAAATAACTTCTAACTTTCGCTTTAAGAAGTGTCGCACGGAACATTTTCATCAGTAAATTACGCATATATAAAGTAAAGTAAAATTAAGTAAAGCATTAAGTAGAGTTCTATTGGATGATAATGAAATTATAGAAACAGGGAGACTGCAAAAATGATTACAATAGTGAAATTTTTATCAACACATTCGCGTAATAAAGGCTGAAAACACTTAAAATAAGCAATGCAAATGACAGACTAATTAATATTAATGATATCTATATAAAAAGCGTATATACAACATATGTATGTGTGTATGTGCGTATACGACCGCAATTTATAGCCGCTTTCTCATAAGCAGCTTATCAGCAGCCGATAAGGATAAAAGAGGCCACGCATTTGCGCATGTTTATTTAAAAGATTTTCAATTCATTCTTTATCGGCATTTGATTTATATTTATTACATTTCAATGATATTTAAAATCCATCTTCATCATCATCATCAAATGCATTTGCAGTTGGCCAACTTCACACCGTCATCAACTATTATATTCGCTCCTTATATATCGTATATGTAGTATGCAATCTGTTCATCTGGCGAATTGAGTTGTTCGCCGCATTAACGAAATCAACATTTAAATTGCAAATGGCTGCGAGTAGACAGCAAAATGTCTGATTGCTTCACTCTGTTCCAGAGCTTTGACCAGAATCCTGCTGAACTCGGTTGGCCACGAACGCAGCTGTTGTCTCCAATTGTCAGCCATGTGATCTCATGTGCAACAAAAGCCACACAGCACATTGACAACAGCAACAGCAACAGAAACAGAACAAACAAAAGAGTGCAAAAAAAAAAACAAAAAATTTCATGGTCATTAATGTGCGACATTTGGTTTGATGAGATGATTTTTATACTCTTTGATCATAAGTTCATTGAGAGAGGGCGTACTAAAGATAGGTAGATTTGAAATATATGTCACTGAATTGACATAGTTAAAAATAATAATTTAACTAATTCATTTGGGCAGATAAGAAACTAGTATCAGATATATGTAAAAAGGGATTTTAGGAAATAAACGTCAATTCTTAAACCGAATTCACACAAATCGTATTTTTATTAATGATCATCTATGTAAAGAAGACTTTAAACAGTAAAGATTTCATTTGTATTTAAATATGATATATGCTTTATATTTATATATTGTAAATCATAATTTTATTTATGTATATAGTATTTTTTGAATCTTTGATTTTTCTATATTTCATTAAAGCTTGTCTTAAGAATAAAGAATTAATTTAAATTATAAACATAATTATAATAGTAACACAAAGATAATTGAAATGAAATAAGTATTTAAAAAGCGATGGCTGCTATAGCATTCAGCTTAAATCTGAAAAAAATGTGTATGCTTGCTTTTTAGTTATAAATTGTAAATAGATAATTTTATATATTTATTTCTTAGTATTTGTAACTGAGTTTTTAAGGGTGACTGCAAAAAGAGCATTTGATGATAAGCAAAATTTTAATATTAATTAAAATTCTTGAAAAAGTTTTAAATACAAAATCAATTAATTAATTTATCACACGCTTAAATAATATAATTGCAATAATTATTATTATTATTCATGAAAATTGTAAAGAGTATATTCAAGTCACTCACTTCCAGCTGGAGCAATGTGTCTTGTTATATTTCTGTCAATGCGCATAAGTGCAATAAAAATGCAAAACCGAAATTCGAATTGATTACACTCACGCACACGCAAGACACAAACACACATACAATAAACACACACATACACACATTTTAACTCAGAGAGACGACGAAAAATGACAAAAAATTATTCATTAACACATGCGTAAAACGCAGAAGAACATTGCCATAAATAAATAATTGATGAATTGCAGATGAATTTTCATATTTTATGATGTTTAAGTAGTGGGCTGGTTGCCTGAATGGCTGGCAACAACTGTTGTTGTTTGCTCCTTGCTGCGATGGTGAGGAGAGGGAGAGAGGGGGAGGAGAGAAGGAGGGAAGAGACTGGGGGGTTTTCACCACAGCCAGCTGTGCAATAATATTATGTTAAAATATACGATTTTCGTTCGGTTATTTTTTTTACGACCCGATGCGATGCGATGCGCGTTGAGCGTTAGCCCACAATCGGCGCTACTTTGTACTTTGTCGTACAACGGTGCGTATGAAAATTGATTGTTGCTTTATTTATGATGCTCTCTCGCACTCACACACACGCATACTACACACTTGGAAAGTAGACATAAAAAATTAACACAAACATAAAATGCAATCATGCAGCTCTCTATAGGGTCTATCCTGCCCCCTTCAGCTACCCTCCTCTCTAGCCAACGTATTCCCATATGTATATCAAGTCTGTCGCGGTCGGCTCCACATTTTACTCCATTTGCTTGATTTGCTTTTACGTGCACCCAGAGAGACAAAACACATACCACACACACACACACACACACACACTCAGCAGCAGCAACGGGTCGTGACTCGTGTGCTACTCGTGCCTTTGGCCTAGCAATAAAATGCGTCAAACTTTGGCTCTAACGAGCGACGATTTTACGATCTTGCTGCTTTGGACACCATTGAGCGAAATGTATTTAAAGGGGAGAGAGAGAGAGTAACCACAGCTGTTTTGCTGCTGTCTATCGCGGGTCTCCTTCCTCTAGAGCATTACACGCGGAGCGCTTAATGATTTGTTATGTGGTTTTTATGCCTCTTTTGAGCGTGGACTAAAAACAGTGGCTAAAGAGTTGAGAGAGTTGTTGGCATTGAAGTTGAAGTCACAAAAAGAAAATACAATTAAAATGGGATTTTCTTAGGGCACATAAAGTGTCTATTGAATCCCACTTCGAGCTATATTCGAGCTCTGCAGATTACCAAAAAAGCCTTGCAAAAATATGTAATTAAACTTAATGAGTGTGAAATGCTCAAATGCATCTCAACGACAAAGTTAATTCACAAAATTACAGCCGAAGAAGTGCTGGAAATGTTGTCAAGCAAATCAGCTCATTCATTTGTCAATAAAATGACAATGGCTCGAGTCTCGAGTGCATTTTCCACTACGACAGAAAACTAATTTCGAGAAGTCACTGCAAAAGTTGTTGTACAACATGATTTGACAAGAGAACAATAAATGCTGAGAACAGGGCAGATTTTTGCAGCTGATGAAATGCATTTCATTAACACTTGACTTCAGCAGGCGGCCAGCAAATTATAATCTTCTGGTTAGTCCTTGTAATCTTTCTGCTGACAGCTGAGCTAATTTATAATTTATGAAATTGATATTTCTTATTAAAACAACAACACTTAAATAACAGTTTTTAAATGAAAATTGTTGAGCACATTTGCACTTTAAATTACGCTCAACTTGCTATTAAATTTTTGCCAAAATATTACCACGCATAATGTGTTATTTTTGGCTGGTTCATATTTAATGTTGAATAAACAGTTTTTAGTTGGTCTGAGGAAGGGGCAAAGTTGTGTACTCTCTATATTGTTTGCATGCTTTAATTTTGTTTTTGTGTGCACTAAAACGATTATAAATGTCGCGTTGCTGTTGTTGTTGTTGCTGTTGTATTCATTGCAGCATTAAATGCATTCGATGCACACAAAAACACCCGCATGTATGTTCCCTTGGGAACAGAATTATAGTTGCAAACTTCCGTCCATTTAGTCACATATACCAAATCAAAGCTACCCTATAAATTTAGTTGGAAAAGGGTGTACTAAAATAGTGAGTTATGGTGTTTAGTTCTGAATGAGTTAAAATTGTAATCAGTAACCATAAAAAAAAACTAAAATGTTTCTCTTCTTTAAATCTCTTCTTTAATAATAAATTTACAGCATAACAACTCAATCACCCAGCTTGTAAAATATATTTTTTGCCATCTGCGCTCGATGTTGATTATTATTGTTTTTGTTCATTTTTCCCTTCTTTGGTTGCTAAATGTTACTTTAACCCTTTTGTACTGTTATTCTTTGCTGAATATTCAGCATAATTTTAAACAAAAATGCATAATTTTTGCTTCACCCATCCATCTGTTTTTACGTTTAACGTCGTGCGTGTGTGTTTTGATTATTTCATTTTCATTTTCATGTTCATATTATTTTATTTAATTTTTGCGCATAGCTCTTTGCATTGAATTTTTAGGACAAAAGAAGCGTATAGCATGGCATAAAGTATATTTGTTTTTTTGGCCATATGGAATAATATTAGTGTTTGAATCTTTTTTTTTTGTGGGGCGTGGAGTTGATGAGATTTGAATGGCATTTTAGGTGCAACAACCTCGACGTATTGTAAAAATATTATTGCATCATCAACGATTTATGGCCAGAGTGTTGAATTATTCACACAAAATTCGATTAGGCCATAAAATTATGTAGGCAACAAAGGGCAGTAAGCATAAAGACTGAACTATGAACAAGGAAAAAAACTATGATAGCCTAGTAAAAGCAAAGGAAATTGTGAATCAGATTATTTGTTTTATATGTTGCTCTTTAATAAAGTCTTTTGTAATCTTAAGTTGAATGGCAACCGTCACAATTCCCGTCTGTTTCCGCTTTTGTAATCACAAGCGAGGACTTCCGTGCAAACCCTATCAACTACTCAACGACCTGCCGCACTTTTCAAGCGCTAATCTAAATTAATGCTTCTCAGTCACAATGGACGCAGTCGTAGCTTTATCATTCAATTAAAAAAAAAGAAAGGGGGGAAAGAAAAAAACAAACAAACAAACAAATAGTAAAGGAAACGCGTGCATACAAAATGTGCGAAATTAAAACGCGGGGAAATGTTTTCGCACCAACTCTCCACCGAATTTCGACGATTCGTTGAAAACCACGATGCCATGCCATGGCTAAACAACACAAATAAGCGAACAGGAAAACGCGAACGCATTGGTGAAACAATTTGCGCTGCCGCCGACGAAATAATGAAGTGTTTAGTTGATTATCTGAACGCATAGGCCCGGGATCAGTGGAACTGTTCGAGTGGAGTGGAAGGGAAATCGAGGGTTAACTCTGTACTGTGTGCTGTGCTTTGCTGTTCTCTACTGTTTTCTGGTAAAACGATTCGGCTACCCAATTCCAAATTCGAATTGCAAAGCCTATTCACATAATGGGCAAGCAAAGTTCTATGCAATCAGACAACGTTCGGCTTGTTTTGCTTTTAGGGCTTGCTTTTAGTAGATAGTGGAGAGTTTTGGGTCTCTGTCTCTATAATGCGCAAATAAACAGTCAACAACTTGGCCGTAAAAACTCTAAAAATTACCTCAAGTTCGTTTCAGGCACGCAACGACGGGATTGCGGTTCTCTCTTTTTTTTGTTGTCAGATTATCTGGGGTAGGTATCGCGGATATGGTTACGACAACGGATTGTGAGGGCGTGGCACGCATTGTGCATTGTGCGCTTTTTGCGGTGCATACTTTTAGGGGCAAACGCAGTTGCCCATTGCATTGATAACCCAAAATGCTAGTTGCTGATATTGCTCTGCTCTGCTGTGCGAATGTTTCGTGCATTGCTCACATATTTCAACAGCAAATCAAATACATGCCATGCTAAAAGCCTGGGGCGTATGCGTGGGCGTATGTGTAGGCCTAGAGAGAGAGAGAAAGAGCGAGTTGCATTTGGCTGGCTTGCAAGTTGTTTGCTGGATGGCTTAATTAAATTTGATTAGATGTGTTTTGCCTTAGCTTTGCCCGCCAATTAGTTACTTTTGCCTGCGAAATTGATGAGCATGTTGAGCTAATTGGCTAATTGATTGATGGCCAGACAGACAGACATCGACAGACAGACAGACAGCAATAGTACACTTCGGTTTGTAGTGTAGCAATGTTTTCCTAATTGCACTTAAGGTACACTGTGCATAGTGTGCACGCTGTGTGCCTGCCAAACTGTTGCGTAGTTTATCAAAAATGCATAAACCCTGTAGGGTTTGTTAAGTTTATCTTTTGGCCGCTGTCACCCCCACACGCACAGCGTCCAGGGACTCGGAACGTTGGAACGCAGATTGCTTGGAGCATCCATCAGGTTGCAGGTTGCTTCAGCTCTTGCTCGAATCCTGCATAATGCATATAGAAATAACCTTGGTCCGAAATGCGCCAAAAGAATAACTGTGCATTGTTTGCAAAGAACAACTTTACTTTTTGCCGTCCCTTGGGTGGTTTTTGCCAGTCCTTGTTCTTTCCACGCGAAGGCGCGCGCTATAATGCAGGATGCTGCTTGGAGTTTGGGGTCTGAAAAGTGCTAAAGTTTGGACTGCGCGCATGAAATTTCTACTTAAGTTGTGTACAGTAGTAGTAGTAGTATATATACTTGTTTTTTTTTTTTTTTTGTTGTTTTCATTTTCCCCTCATTGCCGCCTCTTGCGCCACTTCAACCCTTGGCGCGTGCTCGTTTCGAGTAGTTGAAATTATTTTATAGTATAAAACTTTAGTTTTTTAACTTTTGCTCAAGCTTCGTGTTTGCAGTTACTATGCTATTTTCTTGTTTTGTTTTGCCTTTTTTTGTGTTGTGTTGTATTTTTTGCATATTTATATTTTAATAAGCATTCTTGCAGCTGCGCTCTGGCGCCTGCTTCAATGCTCTGCGCAATATTACTGCAATTTCTGACAGGCTTAGAAAATCATGGTGAACAGAACTTATGAACCGAAGAAGCAAGCGAGCTTGCGAGCGCCTCCCCAAACTCTGTGAATGCGTCTGTCAGCTCCAACTGGCTAGCTGGCAACGTGGCGTATGATTGTTATTAATTTCGTATTATGTATATAAGCATTGCAAGCCTCGCCTCGTTTTTGCAATATGCAATAAGTGTCAGCTCAAATGATATTTACTGTCAGCCAGCCAGCAGCAGCAAACAGCGCGGAAAACAAGTGATAATGGCTCCGAGTGCTGAGAGAGTGCTCAACAAAAAACATAATGGATGAATGGCAGGTAGAACGAAGACTTTTGATTCCAATTTTCTTGGCAATAGCTATGAAATTAAAATTGATGAAGTCAAGTGTATTTATTATTTGGCAAGTCATTTTAATCGCATTAAATAGACAATTTTAATTTTAATCATATTAGCATATTTTTGTTTTAATTTCCATGACATTCGAAATAAATTTTATGTGATTAAAAGTAAGTGAAATTTGCAAAATGTTTTCTTCTTTGAAATATCGATTTAATAATTTCATCTAATCAACGCTCAACTGCAATTCAATTTCATCGTCATTTGTGCTATGAAAATGCAATTAAAACGACTGCTTTATAAATATATATGTATATTTTAGTCTAAACTAAAACAATGACAAGAGCGTCCGTCACAAGCACTCACAAAACGTTTCAATATTCCATTTAACACTTTTTAGAGGAGAGCGTGTGATGTGATGTGTCGCAACTCGCTTGTATTGTTGTTGCATTTGCCACAATTGTTAACCATTTACACTTCAATACATTGTTGCTGGCAGCTGCTGAACAGATTCATGTGCCTCTCTCTCTTTTTCGCTGTATTGGTGTGTGTGTAAGCGATTGTTTATGGCGTCTGTGTGCGTGTGTTTTTGTAACAAAATATAATCATAAACGTAATTTAATCGCGCCAAACCGCGTCTGTCACGTACTTGCCAACAACAGCCACACACACAGTCCCCAGTCACACACACACACACACGGCAACCCCGCAAACTCACACATTAGGGACACACACAAAGACAGACAGTTACAACGCTAACAATGTTGGCAATGTTGACAGCAGAAACTGTTATAATAATTCAATAGACAGCCATTCCCCAATAATGTCGATTCAGTATAGCAAATTCGTTCCGAATCGCTGCGACCTGCCAAATATAATGATCACCTGTATGTATGTGTGTGTGTGTGTGCATGTGTATTGTGTATGAATGCCAAGAAATTGATTTCGTTATCCAAGCACGTCATAGAACACATAAAACTATTGTCTATTGAATTAAATTGTTTTCATTACAAATGGCAGCCAAAATGAAATGAAATTTGTGCGCCTGCCAGCGGAAATACTCATATTGCGTATACGTATAGTGTAACGCATATGTACATAGTTGTGGCAAAGGGAAACAAAGTTTACAAAATATTTTTTAGCATCAAAGTGTTAAGCGTTATTTCAAACATAACCATTTATTGTTTGCATAATAGCTTTTTATTTGATTTCAAAGTGTTTTTTATGCCGCGCTCGCAACGAATGCTGATTAAATTGAATTGCAATGAATTCAATTTAAAGTAAAAACTTAACATTTTTTTCACAAATTGCAAAGGGTAGAAAATTTGAAGTGAAAAAGTGTTAGATTTGAAGGTAAATAGAGTTAAAGTAAACGCTTAAACTATTATAGAATTGCGGAGGGTAGAAAAAATTAAATAAACAAATAAGAAAGCTTTAGCCAATGGTCATCTATGAAGAACTCGTACCTATTGTTAATAAAACCCTATTTAAAAATATACTAAAGTAATATACTAGAAAAAGTACAAAATATACTGAATGCTATATATATATCTCGATTTAGCACTACATTTAAATATGCGGTAATTATTTAGTATTTAATTTGATTAATTTTTGTCTCACAATTGAGCTCACTTTGTTGGAGCATAGAATCACATTGTTAATCAAACCATCAAAATTAATTCGTAAAAAGCTTCTGTCAAGGTATGAAAGTTATTTGTAAATCAATAAATCAACAAAAAATACATTGTATAATTTAAAATTTTTAAACATAACATTTCTTAACATCGTCTAATATTCAAAAAGTCTTAAGTCTTCAAAACTCTGCTCGGCAATCAGCAAAACGATTTATTGCTAAACTGTGTCAGTCATCAATATTTTGCACCTTTAGCTCTGCCATCGACTTGAAGTCAAACTAAATGCAACATCAGCGCTGCTTGAGAATGACATCCAGACATTTTCCGTGGTTTGTCTGTGGAAAGAGTGTGGAGGGGGCAAGGGGCATCCGACTGGGGCTAAATCAAAAAGCGCAGTCAGTGAGTGCGTCGTTTGAATCTTTTGTTTGGCAAAAGCGTTGTGAATGCGCGTAAATTACGGCTGACAAGCGTTGTCTATGACGGCGATGGCGATGGTGATGGCGATGCCTGATTGATGTGCCTCGGCTATGCAGCGACTGCAACTTTTGCCACTTTCTGCCCCGTAAGCCAAGAAGGAGAATGAGGTGCGCTTGCACACGCATGACAGCTGCCATGTGCCAGTTTGCCTTTTGCTATAGATGAAGCTAAAGCTGAGGCAGCCAGGCTGGCTGGCTCTCTGGCTGGTTGGCTGGAGTGTAAACCACAGCAGATGCAGTTGCTCCTGTGACATGTGTGCAATGCCAGAGCGTGTCATGGGCTGCGTTTATCCTTGTCACCTTTTAGTTTTCGGCGTTGACAAGCGCATACAGTTGACAGGGCTTCGCAACGCAAGTGCATTTATCTCAGCTGTAGAGGCACACAGCCTCAGCCAAGAATGGAGTATGGCGAATGCCTTTTGAATAACTTGCCATATTAGCGTTTCCGTTTCCGTATCCGTACCGTATGCCTTCAACTTCGGTTCAGTTCAGTTCAGTTGAGCTGAGTTGAGTTCAGTTAAGTACATTTCAGTTGAGCGCGTCCCTCTGTGGGTATTTGTCAAAAGGATTTCGCAGTGATTTAGCAACTGGCCCAAATTTCACGCCCGCCACTGACGGACAGCCTCTGACAAGGACTCGCCTTTTGTGTCTGTGTCTCTAGTATGCGTATGTGTGTGTGTGTGTGTGTGTGTGATAGGATTAGCACCGCGCCAGGACCAACGACATAAGCAGAGACAAAGAGAGAGAGAGAGAGAGAAAGCGAGTACACAGACATTATGCCAACGACGCTTCGTCCTCGTCCTTGTCCTCGCCCATTGTCGCCATTGCTGACTGAGCCGCTGCAAATTAGCTGCCTAATTGTTTGCCAAAGCCGCAAAGTAACTTTGGGGAGCGCTTCTTAGAGGGCTTCGGTTCGCTTTGCCGCTTTGCTGCTGCTAGCCAAATGACAGCTGAATAATGTGCGCTCCATAAGCAATTAACGCGCCTACTGGGCTTACACACACACACACACACTCAGACGCACACATGCCTACAAATTGAGTCAATAATTTGACTCTGCCGGTCGGTGGCACATTGTGCATAATAAATAAACGCCATGAAATACGCGACTTAACACAGCTCTCTGTCTCAGTATCTCCCAGTGTATCTGAGTGTATGTTCCTATGTGTGTGTGTGTGTGTGAAAGAGTGTGTATGCGCCATCTGACACCACCTTGACTCATTAATTACGCACTGGCATTTTTATTTTCATTGCATACTTTTATACAATTTATTATTACAATGCGAGGCAGCACACAACAACACAAAATGTTGAAATACTCAAACAAATTGCCGTTTTCATTTTTCTTTTTTTTTTCCATTTTTGTCGTTGTGTTGCATGTATTTGTGTGAGTTATTGACTGAGTGAGAGAATTACACACATAACGTATATGGCGCATTGTGGCGAACGGGACAAGCCACAAATGAAACGTGAACTCAACTCTCATACTTCTCGACTTTGTCCTTTTCCGCTCTCAGCTGCTGCTTATTTGCATAGTTGCCGCAGTTTCAACTGATTGCCATTCAATCGGTTATTGAAAGGGTATCACAAATGATTCAGTCAATTTGCTGCTTATAGCTATTGTTGTTTAATCTTAGAGTTCGCATTATTCTGTTTACTTTGAAATCCGATTAAATGCTTATCAAATGCCAGACAAATAAATCAAACTTGATTTTATGTATTTATACTAACTAAAATCTTTGTTATTATTTTAAAGTACGAATATAGTTCAGTGATATAATTTTCTTGCTTCAAAAAATAGTCAAGTTAGTTAACTTTGTAGGATTAGTTTTGTGATCCAATACAAGCCGCTTCTATTACTATAAAAAAAATAAATTTTAAATGAATTTAAAGTATTATGACTGAACTAGTATTCAAGCTTTAAAATCTTAGCTTGTGGTTTTATTTAAGTATTTTATTATAAGGCATTATAAATAAATAAAATTCGAAAGTTAAATAGGAAAGCAAAATGTTAAATTTTGATAAGCTCAGAAAATCTAATTTTGTTAAGGGACTCCAAATCATTTTTACATAGCTTTCATAGGAAATTTAAAGGTAAGGCTATTTTAACAATTTTAAAACTCAAATAGTGAGGTAAAACTTTAAAGATTATACGACTGAAAAGACTGAAATATTTTGTTACTTATTTTGACAACTACAAGCATTCATTATTATAAGAAATTTCAACTATTTTAATAGTAAGATAGGCAAGCAAATTTTAAAGTGTAATAAGCTCCGAGAATCTGATTATAAATAAGAGACTTTATTGAAGAATTAAAACTCATTTTTCAATAGTTAAATAATTCTTTTAAGTATTTATAAATATAGACTATTTTTACTTGTTCAAAAGTCTTCAAAGTTTTCAAAAGGGAACGTTTTAATGAATATAATTCTGTAAGCAATGCAAAAACAACTTCGAATAGCCCAAAAGTCAATTTAAAATCTCGTTGTCTGCTTTAAGCTCTTATTAAAAGCTTATGGAAACGCTTTGTTATTTTTATTAAGTATAAGTATGCATAAATCACTTTTTTATAGACTTAAAAACAATTTCGACTATTTATTCACTTAGTGTTTTTTTAAGCGACGGACATTAATAGGATCAAAGCCTTTTGAATTAATCGTTCGCTATACGCTATGTGTTTTTTCACAAATATTCACAGATTTTGCATAAAAACGTAATGAAAAAGTGTTAATTTAATGCTTAGCTCATATTTCCTGTTCCCAGTATCATACAAATCTTTTTTTTGTATTGCATCAGAAAAATATCAAATGAATATGAAGCATATACATTAAAAAAATGTTGACGATGATTAAATGACCTCTCTGCCCCCAAGTTTCTTTTTTTTTTCTTTTGCTGTAGTTCGAGTTAAGGTTGCATTAAATTACAAACAACGGCTAGAGAAGGAATGCAAATATACACAAAAATAAAAATAAAAAACAGAAAATGAAGAGTTTGGTGGGGAATGTAAAGATATTCTTTCATTTGCAAGCAGCGCATTCCAGTTTCGTTGAAGCTGCAGTTGCATAATATAAATTTTCACTTTTTACATTGCTTATTTCTGGCGTCGTCGTTGTTGTTGCCGTTGTTGTTATTACAGCTGTTGTTGTTGGTGTTGTTGTTGCCGTTGATGCTACTGTTGTGTGTGGTCGAATTTTCCCCAAAGAATCTGACGCACTTATCGCAAATTACTTTGGCAGTTGCAACTGCGCTGCTTTTGTATATAAATTTAACAATTTACTCATACACATGCATGCATGCACTTGGGATTGTAAATTACACAAACACACACGCACACACACACACACACACACACAGAAATGTTGTGTAAGGGGATAGAGCAGCAAAGCTTTTATAGTTGCTGCAGGCAAATGAATTGAATTTGTAGATATTCGTACTTTGAGAGAGAACACAGAATGAGACGTCAGACGAGGAGTTCGACTGCGACAGCAAAAATGTGCAAAGTTTTTGGGCCAAACAAGCGAATGCTGCATACAACATGGCGTATGTGTAATATTCCTTTGGCGCATGTGTCCATTGCAAGTTGCTCGAGAAACTTCATCAACAAACAAGCAAAAGCAGCCAGGTTTGCTACAACAAAATGCAAATTGTAACAAGCAAGCAACGCATGTTGGTGTGGCAAGTTGTTCGTTGTTGCAGCAACAGCTGAAACTTCAATTAGCCGCATGGCTCAATGAGAGTTACAGCTGACAATTTTTAAAGGCTGCCCACAGCCGATTGTCAATTAGCTGCTGTTTGGGGCGTAACACATACTTAATGGGCTGTTGTTGTTGTTGCTGCCACAAACAGTGGCATGACCCGCTGCTCGTAAGTTATTGTTGCATCGGCTTGCATAAGATGTTAACGCGCACTTAATGCCACTTAAAAATATACATAAATCGCCAGGCCTCTAGCAAAAGTGGCAAAGAGGCAGGCAGCATCAGGCTGTGGCAATGGCAATGGCAACACTGTTGCCCGCCCGTTTCGGTCACTTGTCCACTTACATGGCTACTTACAACGCTGCTCAAGCATATGCAGATGGCCATGTTTTGTCCAACCCACACCCAACACACTCGGCTCAACTCAACTCGATGTATATATGAGCTTCGCCTGTCGACAGCAGCTGCACGTAACAGCAAAAGAGACAGAGGCAGAAGAGAGTGCGAGTGCGAAATGTTGCAAGGCCAATGCAGCTGCAACTGCAGCACGCAATTAAGTGCATTTAATTAATTATTGTTGATAAAATAATATTTTTACAATTTATTGTGCGTTCGTCGACCGAGTGCAGCATTTATATTTTTATTTATGCATATGTGAGCGTCCATAAATAACGTGTACACTGTACAGCAACAGCAGCAGCAAAAGCAGAGAGACGGAATGGGAAGCATTGGCAAAAAGCGTTGCATACTTTTGTGCGCTGACGTTATCAGCGTGCTGCCAGCAGTCCAGGCAATGGAGCGTTATCGCTGTCGTGGCAGCGTCATTGCCTATCGATGCCCAGCGACATCATGACCGCCGCTCCCGCTGCCGCTGTTGCTGCCGCTGCCACCGATGCCAGATCAATTCGAATAACAATAATTTCTTCCGGTCGAATGCCAGCGAACGACGATGCACACGCAGATAGACAAGCAGAGAGGGAGAAAGAGAGAGAGCGGGAGAGAGAGCTGGAGAGCGGGAGCATCGGAGAGAGCGTTGAGGAGCGGGCAAAGCGAATGCATTTGCATACCGGATGCGCATAAGTATACAAGGATTGACAGGATGTGCGGGCCGTGCACTCGCTTTGTTTGCTGTCATTGCTGCGCCATTTTGATGAGCAACACACAGAGCAAGCGAAAAGGTGAAGGCAGGGGAAAAGCCAGTTGCATTTTTAAATTGCACACTTTCATCGCTTATCGAATTTAATGCACATTTTTTATCAACATTTAAATGCAGCGTAGGCAACATTAGGTAAACGAGCTGGTAACGAACAAATTTATAATTTTTATACTTTTCAAAAATTATATTCATTTTTTTTAATTCAAAAGTCACAAATCAATCTAGAAAATAAATCATTTTTATATTATCCAAAAATTAATAATTTCCAAAAAATTCGAAATTCACAAATCATTCAATAAAATTAAAGAAAAACATTTGCTAAATAAACTGCAAAATAACAAGAATCTAATTAAAAGATAAATCATTTTATTTTTTTTTCTAAAAATGTCAAAGACACAAATCATTTGATAAAATTTAAAACAAATTTAGATTATATATTTTTCATATTTTTAAATTGTAATATAAAATGTAAACAAAAACATAAATTTGATAATGAACTGTCTAAGAATTAATAATCAACCAGAAAAAACATCTTAAATATTTTTTTGCAAAAAATTCAATAAAAAAAAAACAGGTAATCGAACAATAATCTAAACATTTTATAAAGTTTGCAAAAATTTATAAA
Source organism: Drosophila niveifrons (assembly GCA_035046325.1). Lineage (NCBI taxonomy): Eukaryota > Metazoa > Arthropoda > Insecta > Diptera > Drosophilidae > Drosophila > Drosophila niveifrons. The sequence goes on along the minus strand of JAWNOC010000046.1, from coordinate 7,504,148 downwards.
CTCACAAATCACTTAATGAAATTCCAAACAGAACGAACAAAATAAATATTACGTATACGCAGATGTTGTTATCAGATACCAATTTGAAAGCTGATTAATTAGCGTACAAGCATATTTTAAACTAAGTATCTGCCATATGACGCGCTGTCACCTGCAAAGCACCATTTATAATAAATAATTATGCTTTGCATCATAACATAAATAATGCTTAATGTGTGCTGCAAAACAAAAAACCAAAAAAAATCACAAAACTTTGTATATATGGAACCATTATTAATAAAGCTTTATTGTATGGTCAATAAAATGCGAGGCCAAAAATGAATTTTATCATGTCACGAGGCATGCTATATAGCATATATATATATATATACTGATTTAACTATGTGACATTGGCTGTTGAGTGCGCTGAATCTTTTAATATGCCACCCAGCGTTTTTTCTTTTTTTTTTTGTAATGGCATCGACACTTTTTTTGCCCACTAACCCAAAGATAGTTGTGAAAAACAGCGATTTACCTTTTCGACCTGCCATCTATTTTGCGGAACTTGCCATTTTTTTCGTGTTTGTTTTGTTATGCATCCCTCGCATTCCTTTTGAACTGTCATCAAAACAAAAAGCTCATGGTGAGCACAACGGGGGCGCAGCAGCGACCAGTTGAAAATGTCATATTGTGTTGAAGGGACAGTAGTGGTCCAATCAATGCTTTGTGCATGTCAAAATGCGTAAAAAAATGCAAAGCCATATTGAATAGTCGAAACAAAGGCTGCCCTCCAAAGGCTGTAAAATTGAATTTCAACTTCAACCGAAAATTCAAATATACATATAATTAAAAGTTTAAGTTTTGTGTTGAAAATTTCGGACAATGCCACTTCGATTTGTGATCTGTAATCTTGGGCCTGTAATAACACAGTCGTAACCTTGTGCGCCGACAGGATTAAAACAAAAGAAAAACAGCAACTACTTAGCCGAAAAAGGCTTATCATTGGCAGCGCTGTCTGAACAGCTGCCGCGAGTTGGGGGGTGGGTTTATCCAGTAGCTTGTTATGGCAACCAGACACAAAGCGTCAGCTAATCCTCAAGAAAGACTTTTGCGTACGAAAAAAAAAAATTGTCAGCTAATAATGCAAACAATGCTTCGTTTGCAACGGCATGGGGCAACGGCAAATTGTACATAATTGTGAAGAATAAAGCGGGGAGATAGAAGTGTGGGGGTGGGGGAGAGGAGGGCGTGTCAGGATACTCGTCTAAAGCGACGCAATTAGCGGGTTTAGTGGGGCAACATTTTGCGGCCCAGCCATAAATTGGCAGCCGAAAATGCCTGCAGGCGCTCAGATAGAGCACCAAATGTCAGCTGTCAGTTGTTGTCCTGGTCGATTCCTCCGCTATCGTTGCTGTTGCCTCCTTTTGGCTGTTGCCATTTTGTGGTTACGCCTGCTTCCGTGGCCGTGCTCTTGTTGTTGTTTCGCTGCTGTCGTTTCGCGTTTGCGCCGCTTTTATTCCGCTTGATGTGTCGCTTGTGCCCAGGCATATTTCTTTAATGAATTTAATCGCGCGTAATAAACCGTCGCAGGCTTCAATGTACAAGGCTCTTATAGTAGCCACACACACATACATACACGCAGTTATGTTGTGCGCTGGTCTCGTGGCTGCTTATATTGTTTGCTTGGAGTCTTTGTGGTCGTTTGACGTTGATAAGCATTCTGATTTATTGACAAACAAACTGTACACTGTGTTCGATCTTTCTCTCTCTCTCTCTCTCTCTGTGTGTCTTCTCGCTGGCATTTATTTAAATTTATATATTTATTTATGGCCGTTCGCAATGCAAATACATTGCATTGCAGTCATACAGACAGATAGGTTGGACAGTTTGGATCGCTCGCTTTAAAACAGACACGCAGCAGCAGCAGCATTCGAAGGGGGATTTTTTTTTTGTATGCTTTTGCTTGGCTGCATTTCCGTTTGAATTCAATAATTTAAACTTCCGGCATAAACCGGAAATGACAAATAAAATGCAGCGCCACATTCACGATTGCACTGCCAGAAAACCAGAAAATCACAACACACACAACGTGTTTGCAAATAATATATTTTTCTGCTTTGTGCAAACTGCATTTTATTTGCAGTGCAGTGTTGATAAATGCAAAGCTATTGAATCTGTACAAATTTTCAATATATAGTCGAGTATATGTTTAAAGAAAATATGAAAGTTATTTAAGACATCACAATAAATTGTAGAGCTGATAACAGTAAAATTTATTTCTATTATATGTGATTTAATGTTAATATCATATGGATTTTAAATACATTTCTTAACTTGCTTATTTATCGCTGTTGTTGATGGGTAAATTCAGCTTTAACCCCTTTCGATTGCTTTTGATTCCCTCTTTGACATTTGACACAGCCAGTTGTTCAAGCATCTTTGTGTATACGCTTTTTTATGTGTATGTGAGTGTGTGTGTTTGTGTTTGTGTGTGTTCGTGCTTGGCTATAATTGCGTCAGGCGTTTTTTGACTGCAAACTGCGACTGCGAGTGCAATTGCAACTGGGCATCACATAAATTACGTGATTTTCGCGTACGCTTCTTTTGGGCCAAATCCGAGCATAAAAGTCGCTTCTGCAAAAAAATGCATGGTATATTTTTTGAGCTCACACACACATGCTCGGGGTGTGTACACACACACACACATACACATACAGAGAGCGAAGCATTGAATGACCATGAATTACATAAAAAGCCGCAAATACCGAAGTCAAAATGCGTTGCTCTAAAGCATTCTTGTTGTTGTTGTTGCTGTTGTTGTTGCTGCCGACACGTAGTGCAAAGCATACCAATGTGAATGTGTTACTGTAGCCCCAACGTCCTGTGTCCTTCGTCCTTTGCAGCAAATGCAAAGGCAACAAAAAGTAACAACAACCAAAACAACACAACAAAAAAAAATGCAGAAAATAAATGCAAATATATATTGCAATCCTTTAGGCGTATGGAACATAATGAAACGAAAATGCTACTGTGGCAGCAGCAGCAACAACGGCAGCAGCAGCTACAATCCTGCCCGTGGACAGCAAGGACATGGAGCAAGTAACAACGATTGGGATTGGGGTTTTTTTTTTTTTTTGGGCTCGAAATGCACAATGCGACGGCGTCCGTAACCGAAAGCCGAATAAAGAAAATAAATAAAAAACATGCAAATATTTCTTTGGCCAACATTTTAACAGCCTCTCGGCATGGCTTCCTCTGCCTTCCATCTTCCTCCCCCCATCCTTCCACCTCCCTTTGCCCTCTTCATTCTGCCCGTGTTCCGCTGACCGACCAATTCGCAACAATTTTCATACAAAAATGTTTTTATTTATACTATTGGGGCGTCTCGCAATGGCATCCTGGTCTTCTGGTCTTCTGGTTGCTGTTGCCGTTGCTGTTACTGTTGGTCCTGCTGCCTGATCCTTGTGGTCGCTGCTTGATTTATATTGATGAATGTCCGTTTGTTCGTTAGTTCCGTCTTCACAGACTGCCAAAGAGATTTACTCTCGATGCATGCGAATACACGGGATACGAAATACGGAATACGGGACGCGGGGCGTGCAACTTACTTTACACATTGCTTTTGTTATTGCCTTCTCTCTCGCTTACACACACACACACACACACACACACGTTACTTGCTTATGCTCAGTGCCAGAAATTATTGCATACTTTACGGAAATTAACCGCATTTCCATTTCTTGCACGCATGCAGAACAACCACAACGCCACGTCTCGCGTCTCGTTTTCCCTTCGTTGCTGCTCCGCTGCTCCTGCTGTTGTTGCCTCCCAATTGCCCCGCCCCCTTTTACCTTCCAGCTTGTTCATTCGCCTCTTGCATATATAGAGAATTTTAATGACTTTATTTTTGTGCTGCCATACAATATTATTTATACACTCGCTCCGGATTATTGTTACTATGCCATAACGTTTGCTTTTTATTCCATTTGGTTACAGCTCAGTTGTTTTTTTAAATGGTTGAAATATTTTGTAAGATCTCGCATTTCTATTTTATAAAAAGTTATAACACAATTGCAAAATATGAAATTATGTTTTGCTGTCCAAAAGCCAGAACTCGCTTCTCTATTAAATTTAGTATCAAATACTAGATTTAATATAAAAAAAAAAAAAACAAATTAAAAATATGTTTAGCTGCATTTTATTCAGAATTTTTCATTACAAATATTATATTTTTTATGCCTTATTTTTATTATTTGATACATGTATCATTAAAGCTTTTATGAAAAACAATATGTTTGGTTTTCTATTTAAATTTAAAACAATTTTTATAACGTTTTATAATAGACTCGAAAAATATCAAGTTTTAATTAGTATTCAGTGTTTTTCATTACGAATTTCATTCACTATTTTATTCTTCATAATGCACACTTGATATTTGTCAAATTTTCAGTTTTCTGTTTTAATTAAGATGGACTTGTCATTATTAAAGAATTATTTGTTTTTTATTAGGCTTAGGCTTAAGAAAACTTTTAAATATTAATATGATTCTTTTCTACTTAATTTTGTGACAAAATATTGTATTTTATTTCAATTCATGTATTACTTAGTTCCAATTTTCCTCAAATCAAAATAAAAATATTATCGCTTGTCTAATCAAAAATAAAAAAAAAACGTATATTCAAAATGCTTGTCAAATTTTTTCTTTACTGAAATGGAATGTGTATATTGTAATGTATTGTGTAATATTAGTTTCAATTGATGACAGTTCTATTGACTGCTTAATTATTATTGTAAGTGAAACTAACAAAGCAGCAACATTCGCAAAATCATCTATTGAATTGTTTAGGGTATTAAAAAGTCATGCAATTTAAAGTGCCTTCATACATATGTATCTTGTTACTCTTGCGCTTTTGCCATCGGACTCATATCAGGCGAAGTGCGTGCAGGTTGAGTGAGTCAGAGAGTGGCAAAGTGGCAGAGTGGCAAGTGGCAAGTGGGCAAGCGGCAAGTGGCGGAGGGAGAGCGGCATGTGCTGGGTGCACATTCCCACATGTTTCTTTGTGACATTTTTCTTGTGTATTATTAATCAACTGGGAGTATTTATAATTTATGTTGACATGCACTTATTTATAAAATTCGCAGCACACCAAAAGAATGGCAATGGAAACATCATTAACAACAGCGACTTGGATTTTTTTTTCACTCCTTCCTGGGGCGTGGCAATGCCACAAGAGGCTTGACATGAGAGAAATGTGTTGAATATTTAATGTAAATTGCATATTAGTCGTGTTTCGAACTCACAAAGTCAGATGGTAGCATTCGAGGGCTTTTCCGTATGGGGTTAAAAAGGTCACGCAATAACGACTTGAACTTCAACCCTTCTCTGATTAAACAGATTTTGCTCTCAATGATCGCAATTGTTTGCAGTACATTTTTTCCATTTCCAGCAAAAAACTTTAGCAGCAAGTAGTTTAGCTTTGAATTGAGAGCAAACAATGACTTTCAACTCGTTTTCTTTTGCTCAAAGTTTTCTTTCCGCTTGTGGACAGCGTGGAGCACGTACCCCAAAATGCCATCTCATTTCCGGTGTGATGATGCTATGCCATTGGGCGAAAGGAATTCGCATGCAAATTGAGTCAAGGTGCAAAATGAAATGAGATCCAAATAGATAACCGGAAAAGAGGAAAGAGAGAGCGAAGTCTTGTGGCTCGAATTTGATTTGAGAGTCTTTCTTGGTGCGTAAGACTTATCGCCGGGGTGAATGTAAAGACACCTGTCCGGAAATGCAATTTGCTGTTTATAAATGTAATATTGTATCGCTGACAAAATATGCAAGTGATGCAAGCTGATTGCGATTTGCTAGTCAATCAAAGGACATAACTATTTTGATTGGACATTGCGACACAAAAACGCTCAATTTTGATGGCAATTTTTCATAAAGTTCAATGCGAGAATAAATGCATGTATACTCGTATGGTAGACATGCGGATGCAGAGCAATTGGCACGCTTCTCACAGCGATGGATGCGATGTGCGTAACCTATTTCAAACACAGAGACCAATGCAAATCGAGCTGTCGCCTGTCGGCAGCACAATACAAAACAATTTGCTGGCGTTGCGCGTTGCGAGTTGCATCGCGTTCAACGGCAACAGCAATGTTAGCTAGCTGAACTCCATGTCAGTCAGTCAGTCAGTCAGTGAGTCAGCCAGTCAGACACACACACACAGTCTGTAAAATACACATTGAGCAATTGCATATAAAATGCAGAGCAATACTCGTTACATGCGCGTTTGATATTAACAATGCTACAGCAACAGCAGTATCGAGAGGCAAGAGGCAAGGGCAAGTCTGCCAGCCGGCTGGCAATTTAATGTAACAAGCACATTGACTGCTGACAAATAGCATTGCCTGTCAATTCATCAAAAAAAAAGGAAGGAAAATTGAAAAATAAAAGTACGATTCTTTTGTCTAAAATGCTAGACTATTAGATGCTCTGTTTTGTGTTTTTCAAATAATTGCCAGCAATTTTGTATTTAAGAAGCAAAACTTAAGCTGTTGTAAACACTGTTTGAAGCTCTGAAAAATATGCCCAAATTTCTAGATATTTGTTACAGTTGTAATTCCCAGCAAAGGATAACACAAAAACTATTGACATGCACGCACTCAAACTGGAGGCCAAAAGTATCTCCCTCTTTTTTTGCTCCTCTGATCCTGGCACGCACTTGGCATTGCTAACTCAGCAGGAGCGGATGACTGCAAATTTGCTTAGCTGCCAAACAAACTTCGATTGCACCGACTGTATGTGTGTGAGACTTTTACAAATTGTTTTCAAATGAAATTCAAGCGCTATTGCATTGGGTATTGTCTTGTGGTCTTGCAGTTTCCCTCAATTGAAAACGAACAGTACTTGAGTACTGTATTACTCTAGTTCTTACTAATAATGGAATTACAGAAATTTCACATACGATATTCTCTCTACCTTGAGTAAAGACTCATATTCTGCAATTATTATTAAGCATTATTCTCTGGCTTAGCTCGAGAACTTTAAATTATTATCGACTAAAAGCTGCTGCTCAGCATGCACGTTCATGGCAATTCCCTTAACAACAAATTGGCTCAATTATTTTCGTTTTCACCTTTCTTTTTTTCTCCGTCCTCGGTCCCTTGAACTTGAAAGGTAGACGAGTAAAAAACTTTATTAAAAACTTTTGTGCCCAAGCCTTTTATATTGGGGACCACCACGTCTTTATGCTGTCTGCTTTTCTGCTGTCTTGTGTCTTCTGTTTTATACATATTTATAAAATATACACGCACATTTAGGCACCGCACTGCACTCCAGGGGCGTTGAAGAAATCAAATTAAGAAAATTTCCTCTTTTTCAGCCAAAGAACAAAAAAAAAGAAGAGAAACTTTTGCGCTTGTTTAGAGTTTTGTAATACTTCAACGCTTCTTCTCAGTCTCCGCTCTCAGTCGAACATCTTGAGCGTCTCCTAGATCCAGTCCCATGTTGCTTGTTTTTGGCGCTTTCAGCCATTATGGTTGAACTGCTGCCGCTTGGCCCAAGCTTAGCCCCATGTGGTTACTTCAAAAATGCTAAATGGTCCCAAAGCAATTGCAACCGCAGCAACAGCAGAAACAACTGCCAAACAACAAGGGCCAAAACATGAAGGGGGCCAAGGGGCTGGCAGCCAGAAGACATCAGTTGGCTTTAAACACTGAGCCAGGCCGAACCAATGAACATTTTGCTGCCAAATGCGCTCCGCTTGTCTAATAAAATGAGCCAAGCAAAGTCATCCATAAGTTCTACTCTCCTTTCTTTTTTTTTTTGCTTTACACTTCATTAGACTTTGTTTAAAGTTAATTTTTAGCTACTTTTTTCGAGTTTTTTTTTTGTGTTGTTTACATCTCACAAATTTTTGACGGCCGTGTTGGGCTTTTCGTTGGTTGTGCATTAGATTGTTAAAGGTCTTATTTGGCTTAGTCAAAATGGCACGTGTCTATGTTATAAAATTGAAAGCGCTTATACTTTAGCTAACTAATGTGATATCAGTTTTATTTGCAGATTATTTTATTAAAAGAGAAGTTGTTGCCTTAATACCTAAAATTGTATTGTTTGCTTTAGTCTTTGCGACTGTATTGTAAATACGAAATATTACTCATAAATATGATTTGCTATCAAGGAACTTTTAATCCAAGTCGTTTTTAACACAGCGACATAAAATACGACTAATAAATGCGTATTTAACTTACTTAATCTTTGCTTAGCCTTTGCCACAGCTGAATTTAAGATGCCTGCCAAGAATATTTCTATTAGCCAAAATCTTTTGTTTGCCCTTCGCTCACGACAAAAACATTTCACAACACACACACACACACACACCTAATATCTATTCAAGGTCAACTAGTAGTTGGCTTTTGTGCTGGTATTTTTTGGTTTTTGTTTTGCGAGCCACATATCCCCTTTCAGGTTCAATAATGTCATAGAGCGTGTCGCAGGCCAGGCGCCAAAATTTATGGCCAAATTGTTGACCTGGAGCCCCGTGTGTTATAGTCATAGCCATTGAGGAAACTTCGAGCAGCAGCAGCCACAACAGCAGGAGGCTTTACACACAGTGAGAGAGAAAGAGAGAAGTACGTGCCGAGGCCAGGCAAATAATTTAGCCGAAAACATGTGAAGCTCGCTGTATAAATTATGCACAGCAGCAACAACAACAACAACAACAACAGCAACAACAACGGCAGCAGCGTGTATCGCTGGAAGGTATTGTCTAAGCGACCTGCCCACAAAATGCAGCGAGTGGCCACAAGAACAACAAGAACAACAGCAACAACACAACAACAAAAAAGACATTACTCACCGCTTGGCCTTTTATTTTATTGTATTTTATCTTTGGATTACTTTTTGCCATGACCACAACAAATAAACTCGTAGCATCTTGGGCGAAATTCAACAGCAGCCAAGGCAGTGGGAAAAGCACGCAAGAAAAAGGAAATTTTCTATTGTTTGGCTGGCTATTCAGTTTGGCTCTGACTTCGTCTTTTTCGGGATGTGCTTTGGCAAGTCGCCCCCTAAGGGCTACAACGGGCAACTGGCAAACGGGTCTCTCTCTAACAATTGCGCATGTTAACATACTTGTAAGTAGTTTTTCCACTTTGCCATGTTATTCTTCCATCACACTGCTGCCGCCCCCCCGCCATTGGTAGCATGACAAAGACTTCTTCTTGCACATTTGTTTTGGCCACTAACTAGCCGCCAGCAATTGCCATTGTTTTTGTAATTATCTGCACGTTATTTGTGGGTCAATAAAACTTGATACTCGTGTATACGCTACGTATACGTATTCCTGGTTTAAGCAGCGTTTAACGCGCTCGCTCTCTCTCTTACTCTTTCTATCTGTCTCGTTTGCTCAGTTTGCAATACAATTTATGGCTTAAATGGTTTTGGGGAATTACTTTCAACGGCGCTTAGCATGCAAACAGATTAATGCTTCTACTCAAACATTATCATTTTTCTGCACTCTGAACTGTTTATTTGTATTACAACCATCAGATGATTAGCTATTTGAAATAACAATTGGACAGCTACTTGATGCAGTTTGTATTGTACTTCAAAGTTGGAGCAAATTGTTTGCTTATTTGCAAAGTTATTTGCTTAAAAGGAATATCTATTAGTTTCTCATGCTTTGACGCTTTTCTCCTGCTTTGCGCCTAATTTTATTGCTTTTCTAAAAATATGTTAATGTTGTGCCGCTTGTCTTGGGACTTCTTTTAGATAATTAACACATGTCCAGAGCTGATTTATTTATGTGAATATCTAGTGCTTTCTCTGGTTTCCACTGCTGCTCAATTTGTCGTGGTGCTTTTGGGTAATTGTAGCTGCTTGTCAATGGCTCGCATGACATACCAAATTTATAAGTAATTTGTTGCTTTTCCTTTTGGGGTGAGAACGTGCAGAACGGCAAGCCGATAGCGTACCTTATTAATACCCAGTAGGTTGAGTGTACATGAAAGGTATATTCAATATCTGAAATTGACTCTCAAAGAACTGAACTTAGGTAACTTGATGTTCATCAAGCTTGAAATTCCAAGCTTTGGTTGTTGCTCTTTTATTTTTGGTATTGTGGCAATCATTAATGATAAATTGCCCGAATTTGGTGTTCAATTATTTAATGAAGTGGCCAACGCGTTAGTGTTGCGTTCAAATTTCAAGCAATTTAATTTTATTGTTTAATGTCGTGGTTGTGGTAATTTTTAGTTTGATACGAAATATGAATACATATATATTGGGAGATATATGTTATTATGCACTTTGCACTTAATTGCTTCATTACCTTTATGAAATATATATATTATCAGTTGATTATTCAAATGGATTCTTTGGTTTTTAGTTACCTGAAAAATTGTGTGCATTAAAAGGTGGTCAAGAATCAAGTTGACCAGAGCAAAAACAAAGCGCAAACAGCAAATTGAAAGGCATGAAATGCGAATTGAACAACTAAAAAGAAAGAAAACAAAAGAAAATTCAACAGTGAAAAAAATGGCTAAAAGAATGGAATGGTAGCTAAATGGAAAGAATCTGTGGCATGCAATTGCAGTGCTGCATGTGTGTGTGGCAACATCAATTGTTTAAAAGTGAAAATTCGATTTTGTGGTAAAGGCAAAGACAACAACAGCAACATAAAAAAGAAAAGCAAATATGACAATGGCAACAATAACAACACTGCAGACAAATGGAGTGCAAAATCAAAAGAACAAAAATTTCTTTATATTTTCTTTTTTTTTTTTGTATTATTTTTTTTTTGTGAACTTGTTTGTGGAACCAAAATGTTTGCTTCCTTTTAGTTTGAATTGCTCGTTATTGTTGCTGTCGTTGTTGGTGTTGTTTTTGGCCATGCTGATGCTTTGTGTCAATTGCAGACCAGTTACTCCTCTGCTTGTCTCTGTGTGTGATGATGTGACCAAAAAATCTACAACAAACGTGCAAACAACAGCACAAAAAAAAAGAAGAAACGAAAACACAGAAGAGATAAGGAAATGGAAATGGAGGTGGAACTCGAGTCGGAGTCGGAGTTGGAATGACCAAGACATGAACAGCATTTTGAACCTGGATGAGGACTAAGTCGCGCGCTGTATGTGCGAAAAAAAAAGGGGAACCATCGAGTAACCAATGAGTTTGGGAGCAGGCGGGAGGTGGGAAAAACGGCAGCAGGAGGACTAACAAGAAACGTAACGATAACGAAAAACAAACTTTAAAAATTGGATTCTTCATTTGCATCGGCAAATCCAATCAAGCCAACGTAAAGACCTCGGCCAGACACATGCACAACATAAAGCCGTAACGGGAGGGAGAGAGCCCCAAATGCTGTGGGCTGCTGCTGGCTTGGCCACGTTACGTATACGCCACCGACACAGGATGAGAAGGCGAGGCATGTATGAAACGAACAATAAATGAAAGGTGTGCGCCGCATGTTTGGACATATAGTTGACCGTTGCTTATGGGGCTGGGCTTTCAGCCTTCTTGTTGCTTGGTTGCTGGGTTGCTTTCTGTGCTGTGTCCGGTTGAAAATTGGTAACGATTTGTATTGCAATCGCCAGCACAAAAGAGGCTGCCATTGTGCCTCAGCATCGAGACTTGCTGCAAAACTCTCTTTTTCTCTCTCGCTCTGTGTCGTCTACCGAGTGTGTTGAGCACATATATATGTGTGTGTTTGTGTGTGTGTGTGTGTGTGTGGAGTGGTTGTTCAAAACTTTTACCGTTTGCTACACTTCTGCTCTCCTCTAGACGGGCCGAGCAAAAATTTTCTTATTTGTATGCCTGGCTTACCTGCCGTTATCCATCTGTCTTGTGTCTTCATCAACTTGGCCTGTATTAAGTCGCTTGTTGGCAGCCGCCAATCCTCTTTCTTCCGCCCTCCCACTCCATTTTTTGTTGTTGTTGTTACTCCTTCTTTACTCTTTTTTTTTTTGTCGCTGTCACTATACGAGCTGCTGTTGGTGTTGTGGTTTTTGGCTCTGCACAAACTACACAAAAAAAAAACAACAACATAAAAGAAGGATGGCAAACAGAGAAAAGTGTAGCTCGCTTCGGTTATTGATTGCAGGCATACGTTTGCCATTTTATTACAAGCCCAAAAATGGCCAACGAACAGAAAAAAAAAACAAAAAAATGCAACAGCATTGTTTTTTTTTTTTTGTTCGTTTCGTGTCGGTTTTTCTTTTTTGGCCACGTTAATTGCCAGCGAAACCAAACATTTGCGTCAGCCCAACCGCAGGCAGCATCGACGTCGTCGTCGTCGTCGACATGAACGACAACATCAACCGCCACTTAAATTGCCCAAACCGCGACAAGTGTCCTGCTGCTGCGCTGCTGTTGCTGCCACGGCTGCTGCTGTGACTGCTGCCATGGTTGCGGCCAGCCATAGACACGGCCCATTGAAGCGCACAAGAAAACCATTCATTAGCGCTTATCAAGCCTCGGCCTCTCAATGGCACTTTGATTTTGCGCTTAACCTAAACTACACGACGTCCTCTTCATTTTTTCTATGCTATGCTATGATTTTTTTTTTTGTTTTTGCTTTCAAGTTTACCAAACGCCAGCAATCGCTGACGTTTATTGTAAATGGCTGTCCAATGAAAATTGTTGTGGCCTATCAACGTCAACGCGATGTGGAGGTAAAGGCAGCAGCGGCGGAGCTGGGAATGTCCTGTGTCATTAGTGCGAACAAAACAGCAGAGAAAAAAAAACAAAAACAACAAACTTGTCGGAACAAAAAATAACTGGCATTTTTATCGGCCTATACATGTCTGGCTTGTGTTGTTCGTAAATCGGTTTGGTTTGTTGCCTGTTGCCGCCGCCGTCGCCGCGTTTTAGTTTAATTGGCACTTGTCAGTGTGGCCAACAGGCTGCTCTTCTTGCCACTGCCATTGACGGTGCTATCAATCAATCAAATTGGCTCCTTCGACTGGGGGCAAGATTATGCCAGAAGTGTTTCCTTGAATAATGTTGACCTTGCCATGAATATTCATTTGATTAACATTGAAGTTCCGCTAGTTATTGCTATTAAGACTAAATAAAAATGTTCTTTAATTCGTAATGAATGCGTAATTTGTTGCCGAGCCGAGTATGTAATAGAGTTCATTTTTTTACAACATATTTTTGATATGAGTCAAAAAGAGATATAGGAGTATAATTAAAGCTTTCTAAATTAAATTGCTGGCTATTTCATTTCATTTTGAAATGTTAAAATTAAAGAAACTGAAACTTATTCGATTGTTTTAATAGGAAAGTTGTTTTAGTTGCTAGTATATTGTGATTAAAAAAGTATTTTTGTACCACCTCCCATATCGCAGTTCTTATTACTGCTGGTATATTTTGTGCTGTTTGGTATATTTTAAATGTAAAAGTATTTTTATACCTGTTACCAATAAGAGAGTTGTTTTACTTTGAATGTGAAAATATATTTAAGCCAGCACCCAAACCCAAAGCACAGTCACAACTGTGTTGTTGGTATATTGTAAACCCTGTGGTATATTTTTAATGTAAAAGTGTTTTTAGACCAGCTACCCAAATGCCAGTTATTTCAGTTGCTTGTATATTATAAATGTAAAAGTATATCGATATACCAAATTAAGCTTTCGGAATATGTTGGTATTTTATGTACATATGTATATTATTTTGATATATTTTAAGAATAGTACTACACTCGACTATAGCTATTTTACTTGTTTCAAAATTCTATTACTAAATTCTTTCCACAAAGTTTTCCATAGATACATTAGATCTTTACAAAAGCTAATCCTATAAATGGTTTAATGAGTTTTTGAGTTTGACTGTACCTCAGCTAGACATTTAAATACATACTATAAATAGTATTTACCTGGCGAAGGGCATTTATAACACTTGTGTGTTTGGCTTCTGCTGTTCTGCTGACATCCAATGATGGCAGTAACAATTATTGTTGTCGCTGCCATTGTTATTTGTCTATGTGTGTGAGTGTGTGTGGGTGTGTGTTTGTATGCAGTTGGTTTCTGTTGCCGAGCAAACAATAAAATTTATGCTTAAGCGCGCTTTAGACTTCAGGCCTGTCTGCCTGCCGCCTGATGTGGCATGCACCATGCACATGACTGATGTGTGTGAGTGTGTGTGTGTGTGTGTGTAGTTGTAGCCTAGCAGCTAATGTTTCATTAGATGGCAGGGATGGAGGCAGACATCGTCAGCGTGATTTCAAATAATAATTAAAACCCGACGAATGTTGTTTGATGTTTTCATGTCGTACACACAAGCGGCTCCTTCTCTTTCTCTCCTGCATGCTTGTGTTAGAGTGTGTGCATGTATGTGTGTGTGTGTGTGTGCATTTTCCAGGCAATAGATTAAAGTCGTCGCATGGTAAGCCCCAATGCGTATACTAATGGCCAGCCATGCAGGCTCCATGACGCTTCAAATAAGAGCGTTGCCCACCTCACTGGACGAAGGATAACGCGACGCCAGCTGAGAACCAAATGACAGCAGAGTGAGAGAGGCCAAGAGCTGGCCTGGACATTGCTGCCAAAATGCTGTTTTATTTGAATAATTGAAAGGCGCACACACACAGACACTTACACAGGCACACAGACACAGTGAAACAGAAATTGCTGGTCCTGAGGCAAAGGGAATTACGCATACGTATTTGTATGTTTAATGTCCTGCTGCGCAGCATCCATTGGATTTATAACTGATTTCTGGTGATTTAGTTGGGCTCACAAAATGCAATGAGACGAGGCCCCAGCTCCGGCCACTTACTATGCAAAATGATGCCGCATACATGCCACACACACACACACACACCATGCTACATACATCCTCCGAATGCTTCGTGGTTCGCTATGACGAAGCGAATCTCATTTACATACATAGAACTGTTGCCTAAAGCATGTATTTTGCCTTGTAGCCAGGGCAACTAACTAACTCGCTTGCTGCTTGTCCTGCACCTTAAATGCATACAGTGAGAAATTCTATCTGTCTATCTGGCTCTCTAACTGAAGGCCGAATAAAAGTTAATTGAAACGCTATCGAAGCATATTCAATCAATTTAAATTAGTTCTGCGACGCCGCCGCACAAAGCGAACTTAAGCTCGAGGCCAATTTGGGTTGCCAGCCAACATCATCGTGTTGGCCCTGTTAATTAGAGCGCTTTCTTTGCGGCCAAAAACCCCAAATGGCAAAAGTTTTGCGCTGTCTTTTGCGCTGTTCTGTTTTCATTTTTGAGTTTAGTTAGTTTCCTTTTTCGGCTGTCAACGCAGCGATAAGAAATTTCTGCTTTCTCTTTCCCTCTTTCCCTCCCCCGCTCACACTTTAATCAATTATTGTTAGGCAATTTATTGCTTTGCTCGACTGTCAGTTAAATATTTATTAGAAGACGAATGAAAGAATGCAATACGAAATGTTAATGTTAAGACAATAGACTGAGATGAGTGACTTGAGGCAAGATTGAGGCAAATTGTACTCGTAATTGCTAATGTAATTTTCTCATTTCTCATCTCACATATCAGTCAGACCAGTGACAGCCAGTCAGGCAGATGTCAGCGCGCCGTTGACATTGTCAGAATCCAATCAAAATGCAAATTAATAATAAACAAAAATGGTTTGACATTTGCCTAAACTTCAAATTGATTAAATTGCATTCAAGATGTGCGGCATATGCCGGAAAGCAAAACGTCACCTCACCCAACTCATTTGACATTAACTGAAACACATCCTTTGACCAGAGTACAATTTTGGTTTATCCACAAGATGGATTGGTGCCTCTTGGTTGACAAAACAATTCAGAGTGCCTAATGAGCTGATGGGAATAATAAAGCTACAAATAATGAAATCATACAACAAGATTAAATTAATAATTTTCATATATCAAGTACTAATTAAATTTTAAATATTTGGTTGGAAAAATCCCATTTAATAATTATATATTTGTTTTTAATTACATTTGGGAGCGTTTATCCATGAGTCAAGTTTTCCAAGAAAAGAGTTGGCTTGAAATGATGAAAATCGTTTAGAATTTGTATTTCGAATTTAATTAAAATAAGTGGAGTCTATAATATAATATAATGGCCACTTTAATTTGTTATATTTCTCGGAATTTACCATTATTAAGAATTAAATATTATGGCGAATCCGAGCTCGACTGCTTTATCATCTTGTATCAGCTCGCAATAATTTTAATATTGTTTGCGGCATATGCACTTTGCATGCAACACGCGTGTTGCATGTTGCTTTCTCATTTGACCTCTAGCGGCTTATTAACATTTGCGTTTAACATAAAAACTGAGTGAATTGTTGGCCGTCGACTGGTCAGCCACACACTCTCAAACACACACACAGACACACATCCAGAGAGTGCAGCGGCATCTGTGTGTGTGTGTGTGTGTGTGTGTGTGGTGTGTGTGTGGGCCCAGTATAACTAAATTATTTAGTTGGTTCTGTGGCCTGGTTGCAGAAACAAGTCGTGCCCCCGGGCCAGCTTGAAGCATTGGTCAAGCCAATGCGGTGGGCGGGAGGTGGGAAGGGGGGAAAAAGTGGCAGCCAGGGATGGACAGTAAACGCGACTCACTGACATGGACACAGTGCACGGTCAGTACGGGCATCAAATGATTGCCCAGACACTTTATTATGTATGAGGCAGCAACACCAACAGCAACAGCAGCTCTCCGACAGACAGCAACAACAACAATAACGAGAAGAAGCGCAACAACCACAACAACAACAAAAGCAACAGCAACAGCAACGAGAACAACAGCAACAAATGAGGATGAACAATGAGCATGAACATGAGTAAACAAATTATTTATATTTAAATTGTTTGTGTGCCTGCATTGTTGGCGCTTTTAAGTTTTGCATGTCCATTTGCACAAACACACATACACATATATGCAGTACACACATTCACATACATTCATTTGCACTCATACAAATACACTCACTTACGCTCTTGAATTTCCAACCAATTCGTGAACATGATTATGTTGCGGGTGCAGCGACTTTTTGTGCCTTTGACTACGCCATCCAGCCAGTCAGACAGACAAGGGGCAGAGAAGAGGGAGGGGTAGCCGGGTGACAAGGGGCAGACTGAGGACAGAGTCGAGCAGACAGGATATGTGTCCTGTGTGCTTGTGATGCTTGCGATCCCTGCGCAAGGTTTATTTATGCATTTCATTTGGAGCTGCGCTTTGCTGTGGGCCTCTTCACTCTCCTCCCTCCTTTCCTTCATCACCATCCTGACTGAGTGGGCGGCATTGTGGTTCGCCTTTGAGTTGATGTATTAAAAATTTTCACACATGGCAGTTGGTTGGTTGTCAGTCGCCAAAGCGTTGCTGCTGTTGCTGCTGCTGCAGCAGTGAAATTTGATTTTCCCTTTGCTTAAACCAGATCAAAACTCCCCAAGTGAAGTGGGGGTGGCAACCTTTTCCTTGCAACACCTCTTGCAACCCTTCCACCCCATCGCCCAAACTGCGCCGCAGCAACTTTCCTTTGACTGTGCATTTTTTAGCGGTTGATTTGCGTTGGGTTTTTCGTGCTGTTGAATTCTGTTTTACGCATTGGGAGAGTGTCAAAAGTGGGGCAAAAGTGGCAAGCATATTCTCGTTGAATACGTTCATTCTGATTAGCGTATCTCTGGGTTACCATCGCTCACTCTCCTTCTCTCTGTCTCTATGTTTACCGTATTAACCGTAGCATCAAGCTCTGCTGCGAGTTTTTATTAAAAATTCTCTGGAATAGCTGCCGTCGGATGAACTCCACAAAATTGTGAAGGATTTAAAAAATAAGGAAACCAAACTAGAGTTAAAAATTGTTTGCACAAAATACAAAGTAATTAAGATAAGCCAGATAGTTAAATATATGTTACCATTCTTATTAGATTAAAGTTGTATTTAAATGATTTGAATTTTAATAAGGTAGGGTGGAATAATTGATTTTGAGTATGTCAAATCAGTTATGCTTAGCTTTAAGTAGTTCATAAGTGTATTTATATCTTACACACTACCAGTTTCACTTCCACCATCCGCAAATCGAAAAAAATCATATGAAAATAATATGTTCTAACAATTTAATGTTAAAGATTGCGCGGAAGCTTTTCAAGAAAAAATTGTATATGGCCAAAAACGACTCGAGCTGTCGGGTTTTAGTTGCTTTGATTATGAATCTAGTATATTTTGCATTCTTAAGTGATGTACTATATCAACATACCAAATACAGCTTTCGGCATAAATCGGTATGTTTTTGGTATATTAATTTGCTAGATGTTTCATAGTCGAGCACACTTTACTGAATTTTTCATTTGGCTCTTTAAATTATACTGCCCATTTAATTCTGCGAGTATATTTTTAATGTAATTATATATAATAATATATAGCCTTCAATATATTTTATAACTTTTTCGGTATATTTTAATAATAATACCACGCTGTTTTGCCTTCACTTAAATAAAGTTTGAATAATTCATTAAAAATTATGAACACTTTTATCAGAGGAATAAGATCATTAGTACTTAGAACAAGCTTCTTAGCAACTCCTTTGAGTGCAACTCCCAGTTATGTAAATTTAAATATTCAAGGAGTAACGTCCGCATAATGCGACGAATTTATTATGTTTGTAAGCGCTTCCTCTCGTATTATTTTTATTGCATGTGTAAACAACTATCTGCAATTGTAGAAGCATCTTTTCCTTTTTTTTCCCAGCTAACATGTCTTTAGTTTGCCGTCATTTTTTTGCTCTTTGATATGCCACACTCGGAGATATGTGTGAGTGTATTTGAAACTGTCGTGCTGCTTGCCTCACATACGCGTCATTGTTTGATGGCTTCCGGTGTTGCTGCTGCTACAGTTGCAAGTGCCGCATATCCTAGCTACTTAGGTTCGCCATATACAGATGCTTCCTGTTGCCGCTGCATGCGTTGTGCCTTCATTTTTACTGAATACATTTAACATTTGTTCACTTTTGATGCTGTTGCTCTTTTTTTCCTACTACAACTAAATGTAACGCATTGTTGTCAGCCTTTTTGTGTGTCGGAGTTTGCGAGTGTTTCTGTGTGTGTGTGTGTGTGAAGCCGTTGGAAATGCAAACATGAAAATTGCATAATCCACGCATTGCGATTTATGACTTTTGCAGAGAGCTGACTGATGGCAGGACAAGCAAATGTTAAGGAAACAACTGCGAAGAGCAGAGATGCCTGTCATTTCTTTTCGTATTTTTATGAAAATACATTTTTCATGTGCTTTCAAGTTTGGCTCTTCATTTTTTCTCCGCTCTCTCACTTTTTGACTATTTTAATGCTGAGGCATTAAGCTGTAACGGGCTAAGGCGAAGTCTTGAAGAGCGTCGCGTAATAACCGCAGCACATTATCGGTAACATTAAGAGCTCCTCCTGAGGTCAATCAGCAATTAACTGGGCAAATTGATAGACGCCAGAGCGTTGAGCTGGCGACCACAAAAGAGAAACTGCATTGAGAGTTGAGCTGCGTTGCTCAAGTTGAGTGTTGAGCTCACACCGAAAAGCTGCCGCAGCTGCTGTTCAATTAGCGAAACACAGCCAGCATTCCGCTAACAATGCCAATGCCAACCGCAAAACGGCTTTCATTAGAGGCAGCACCGCAGTATCAACACTCGGATTCGGATTTGGATTCAGCTACAGCAAGAGCAAGGTGGAGAGTCAGAAACAGAAACAGAAACAGAAACTGAAACGGAAATAGAACCAGGACAAGACACTTATCTGCACGGCGGCAAGTGCATAATTAATTTGATATCCGAGCTGCGCTTGAAATGCGGCTAAGTAAGCGCTAAACTACAAGTGCACAACTCAAGTGGGTCAAGCTCTTAAACTGTGTAATTCCATTCCCTTTCTCCTCACTCTATTGCGGAGCTATCCTTTTTGGTCGAAAGCTTTGTTTAAGAATTTTGTGCGGCTCTTTATGGCGCGCATAAATTTCGTGACATTTTTTGTGGCATTTTACGAGGCAGTCCATTAAAATGGTGCCACGAGATCGTTGGGGCAAAGGGGCAGGGACAGAGGCAGGGCTGGCACCCATGGGCCACATGTGGCAGTAGCAGCAGCAGCAGCCCTAAGACAGAGACGCGGACGCTGCAAATAAAATGAAATACATAAATTTTGCAACGATTTGAGAGACCGCATTTTATAATTGAATCACGTACGACATTTTCACAGCGGCGCGGAAATAGGAAATAAGTTTGCCACTGATATAAATTAGAATCTTAAGGGATTGCCAATGCTGACTGCTGGCTGCTGACTGCTTTTGCTGCTGCTTCTTGTATGTTCTACTCTGTTCTGTGTGAGCTTTCTCCACACAGACACACATACGGGTTAGTCAATAACCGAGCTACACACAACAGTGCTTAGAGTGCTCTTACTCGGACTTTAAACGTACACGCTGCTAGTCTTGAAATTTATGTGACTTTTTTTCTGCTTCTGTATATTCTTTTTTTTGTTTTTGGTGTGTTGTAACTTTTCTTGTTGTTCCTTATGAGTTGCAGAAAAGTTGCTGAGCATTCTTTCTGCTGCTGCTGCTCTGCCAAAAGTTGCATGTGCGCATTTCCGTTTCCGTTTATTAGAGGCAACCTTTTGATTTGCTTTGCAAGTGGCCAAAACAATTGCCAAACAACAAAATGCTCGCTTGGCCGCTTGGCGAAAGCCAATGAAGAAACCGCAACACACACACTCACACATCCTTGTATGCCATGCAAACTTTTTCGATACACACACACACACACATACACATGCTGGTGCACACTCATATGGCCAGCCGCCATTTTGTATCAGTGTGTGCACACTCCATTGAGCATCAATGATGCGTGCAAAATGCAACGGCAACGTTTTCTTTTTTCTTTCTCTCTCTCTTCTCTTTTTGTTTTTTGTTTTCGTTGTTTTTTTTCGGAATTTTTTTAATGGTAATTTTTTTTTTGCTCTTCTGTGTTGTTGGTATTTTTCAGCCCACATTACATTGTAAACTCGCTGCCATCAACCATTTTTCTCAACTTTTCTTCTATTTCCCTTTCTATTTGTTGTTGTTGTTGTTTGTGGTGTAGCTTCTTTATTGCCTTTATGTGCTTTGTGGCCTTGTCCAAATATGAAATTGCATTAACTTTGCAAAGTGTAAAAATCAAAATTATTGACACTTCCGCTTCCGGGCGCATTATTACATGCGTTTGAATAAAGGAGGAGTTCATATGGCATTTTATTTTTGTACTTCATAATAATTGTGGAATATCTTATTAGAGTGAATTCAATTAGCTGACATTATAAATAATTTATTTAAGTCATGTTTGTACTTATAATAAGTATACAATATCTTACTAGTCGAAGTTAGTTAGTAGATATCATAAATATTTAATTAAAGTTTTCTTTATGAAGTTAGAAATGTTGCTCATAAAATGTCATTTATTTTACCACCAATAATATTTTTAATTTGTTGACTTTGCCTTTCATATTATGGAATATCTTATTAGAGTGCGTTCTACTGGTTGATATTAGAAGTATATCATTAATGTCATGTTGTTGACAATTTAAAAAAATATACAAGTTGACCCATAAAATGTAATTTAGTTTACAAACAATCATATTTTATAAATAATCTTAAAATATATTTATGCTCTACTGGCTCTGTTTATCTATATTATTTATATTATTTGGCTGCAATGCCATTGCAAATATTAATAAATAACTGAGTAATCTATACAAATAACGCAACGAACAAGTCAATTTGCTGCTAATCTTTTGCTCTATTTGTTAAGGGACATTCAATGCATTTGCTGCATGTTTGTGGCCCTTAGAGTGTGGATGTTGCTGCTGCTGCTGCTGCTGCTGTTGATGTGGAGACTCATATATTTAGCTAAATAAATGTTGTTGTAATGTTTGCTGTCTTGCAGTGAAAGTCAAGAGAGAGAGAGAGAGAGGCAGAGAGAGAGAGGGAGTTGGAGTTGACTAAGCTTAACAGGCCAAGCTGCGGTGTTTGTCTGCTGCTCATCTCGTGACCCCTTTTGTGTGTCCCGTCGCCGTCGCCGTCGTTCGTCGGGGTTCCTTTGGTGCCAGCCTTTGGCTGGCGTTGCTTTGTTTTGGCTCCCGTCTGAGGTTAGAGGCTGCTTTGCGGCATTTTGCCGAGATTTGTCGAAAATTTATGCGCTACCTTAGAGAATTTATGAGTTGCAGTCGAGTGAATTATTTTATCATACGCATGCAGCAACAAGCAAACACCGACACACATACACACTGACTTGCAGGCTGTTAGCAGGGTGCCAAGTGCAAGTGGTGGGGCATGCCACAAACAAGCTGCAGCTACTACAGCAACAAACACAAACACACACATTGCACTCTGTTTAAGCTTCTAATTTCACATGCAAAAGTCTGCACTAAGCTGGCATTTTAATCTTGGCCAAGTGGCATGCCCCGCCCCCCTCCTTTAAAGCGCCTCTCTTGCACGAAGTGGGCATGGCCCGAGGGCCATGGGTATGTAAGTAATTAAGCACTCGCAGTGCCGAATTGCCTACGCACTAAATAATAGCAGCCAGACCGAGCACGAGGACGAGGACGAGAACGAGAACGAGACCGAGGTTGAAGCCGATGTTGAGGCAGCTCCTAAGTGCAGCCGGACGCCAAAAGGCAAACGATTTTTGCTTGGGAATTAAGTTGTTGGTGGCGTGGCAAGTTGCTGTTGCTGCTGCTGTCGTACTAAGTCGCTCATGACTGCTGCCAAACAGCTGCTGCATTTGCCTTTGTACCGAGCGCCTAATGCGTTGCTGTTGTTTTGCGGCTTGCAACCGGAGGGATAACAACATAGAAGCAGGTGCCAGCTGTTGTTGGCTGCTAGTTACCTCTTCTTCTCATTTGCCATTGTTTGTGCAATTCTGATGACCAGCTAGCTAGTTTTGCCTCTCACTCGCCTTGCACTCGGGGCTTTAAGCTAATCGGTTCACAAATCGAACACATTTGCTACCCAGCTGCAGCACCTCTTATTAGCTTTTCATTTGCGGTTATTTCGAATCTCAAACCCTTTAAATTTGCTGCTTGCTTTCTACTGCTGCTGTTGCTGCTTTTGCTAGGCACATAGAAATTTAATTAACAATTCAGAAATTCAGTAAAGTGGTCAAAGTATGAAGGCTTCTCTGTGAAATTTAATGCGCGTGCTATCTATTAGTTAAAGTGCTGCTGCTTTGATAAAAACAATTAGTATCAGCACAGGTTAAGGGTTGAGTTATCTCTAAGCCGTTGCCATACAACAAATGATATTTAAAGCCTAGCACAGTGGTTGAAATTTAATTTAGCTGCTTTAATAAATTTGTTGTCTACATATTAGCGGCATTTTACGCACTCTGCGCCATTTGCAAAACTGGGTCTATAATTTAATTAAAATGACAACAACGACAATGAGGTGTGTGTCTCTCTTTAAGTGTGTGTGTTGGTTTCTTTTACTATGACGCACTTACTGACATAATTCGCTTCATTACTCATTCATACGCACATTCACACATTTATAAGAAATGAACAGCTTAATTATATTCGCAAATACTTTTAACGCGGTCTTTACAAGAAAAGATTTAAGAAGTATTGCTACAATATTAAGTATTATAAAATAACAAATCATTACAATTGAAAATTGTTAAATAGTTGATAAAATATATAGCATTGAAATTACAAACACACGTCTGTCCTACTTTTGTGGATATCTACGATATGATTGAAATATCATAAAAGTTCTGTAGAATTATATAAATATGTTTCAATAAAATTAAAAAATTACACTTTTAAACGAGTAATATTCAGTTATACTTTACTGTATATGTATTAAACTATTTAAATAATCGGGGAATTCTGCAGAATTTAAAAAATTCAAAGAAATGATAATTTATTAAAATTAAAAATTTGATGAAAATTGTTGCAAAAGATTTGTTACATACTTCTGCTTAACGAGTAATATTCTTAGCTTGTCTTTCTTTCATTCTTTACTAAATATTTATGCTATGAATTAAATATTAAAATAATTATATATATTATATAAAAAGAAATCAAATTCAATAAAAACTAAAATTATTAAAATTCGAAATTCATTTAAAGTAATTCAAAAATATTGTTTAGATCTATTAAAAGTATAACGCTTAACGTTTCATGTTTAACGAGTAGAATTCTTAGTTCGTTGCATTTCAATGATTTCAATATGTTTATGATTGGTTCGTTGTTTACAAACAACAAACAAGTAAACGCGTAACGTGATTATTGGCATAATTTTTGTTTTTAATAATTGTGAGATTCTTTGAAAGTAGTACTCTTAAAATTTTATAATGCTTTATTTTAAATACTTTAAGTACCGCATTTCTTCCTTAATTGGAAATGCAATTAATATCTTGTTTTTTGTTGCCTTGTAATTGAAACTAGAAGTTCACGGTCGACTGTTAATGGAGTCACTTTAAAGCCACAACAAGATGAGTGTGTTCGAGTGTGTGTGTGTGCGAAACTTGGCCACATCGAGGCACATTGTTAACACAAACTAGTAGCAGTGGTGGCTGGCGGCGTTTTTGGGCCATGTTACTTACAACTTGCTGTCATATTTAATGAAATAAGCCGCGCAATGTGTGGTAAGTATAAGTATAAAGCTTGCAGCTCACAGGCGAACGTTGTGTTGTTGTCTGTGTTGTTAGCTGAAGCTGAAGTTGCCAAAATTGCCGCAGGCCAACCAAAGCAGCAGCTACTCTCTGAACATGTGAGCGTGTGTAGTTAGGATGTGTGTGTGTGTGTGTGTTAGGGTGTGTGGTTGAATGCTGAGCCGAAGCTTCAGTCTGATCCAGAACTTGGCCATGTCGGTGTACGTACATCAATCTGCGGCATGTTATGCTTGTCGCTGTAACTGCCGCTGCGTGTTGCAGGTATTGCGCTTGTTTGTAGTTCATTAAATACATCTCATTAGCCAGAAACTTGCGCTTGCTTGTTTTAGACGGTGGCAGCTTGACAAGTTGCTAACGATCAGAGAGAGAGAGAGAATAATTTGATAAATTCGCTGCGAGTGCAAATGAATATCATCATCAGTTTTGTTTGCACACTTCTCCTGTTCGTATCACATTTCGAAGACTAACAATCACATCAAATATTATGTTTGAATTTCTCCAAACACAGGAACAAACTCAATCAAATAATGGCACACGTTGTCTATACTCAAATACACAGCAAGCACATTCAATATGCAATGTTTCGGGCCTTTTTGTGAAGTTAAGAACAACAAAGTCCGAGAATGTTTGTGTGCTGTGTGCTGGGCAGACAAACAGCTTAAGGTTTTAATGAACATTGCACAGAGAGTAGGAGAGAGAAGTAGAGGAGAAGACCATCAGTATGGTAATGATCATTATGATTATTATGATAGTTGGAATCGCATCAGCTGCAGCACATCTCTGCTCATCAAAAGCAAACAAGGCGCCTCGCTTTTGAAGGGCCGCACTCTCATTTGGAGATTACCATTGGCTAGGTAGCAATTACTGTTTGTTTATGCATTTGCAAGCAATGCTCTTGATTGTTGTTGTTGTTGTTGGCCTCGGCTGTTGCTGTTGAACTAAAATTGAAATTCATAATTCAATTGGACTTGTGCTTGGCAGCACAAAATCAAACAACAAACGAAAATTTTCCTATGTTTTGTGGTGAAGCTGCAGAGAACTAGAAGTGAAGGCTGCTGCTTGTGGTAAATACAGCCGACGGCTATCGTCTGTCTGTGTGTGTGTTTGTGTGCGTGTGTTAATTGAATGCAATTTTTGTTTTACTTAACGGCACAACAGCAGCAGCCACTCCCTCAAAAAAGAGGAATACGATGCTGCTTGCTTGCGTAGCAAAAATTTCCAATTTGTCTTTCCTTTGATCTCTCGCATTTCATTTTGTTGTTTGCCATTGGCAAGAAGTTTTTTTTTTGTTTTGGTTGTGAAATAGTAAAATGGCACACAGACATAAAACTTAGCTGAATTCGTCTTTTATGCTCGGCGAGCATTTGTCCAACCATTTGCTGACATTTTTGTTTAAAATGCATAAATCATTGAATTGCTGCATTGCCATAAGCGTAACTAAGTACAAATACAAAAAAGCCAGCAAATATGTTGCATCTCTCTCTTACTGCTGCTGCTGCTGTGTAATGCACATGTGAAAATCAAAGAAAAGGATATTATTATTTTGTGAATACAGCAAAAAGCGACGACAGCAACAGCAAAAAGATTGCAAACGAGACAACGTGCAAATCAATGACAGCAGCAACACACACACAAACTGTTGCCTCACACACACACACACACACTTAAAACACATTGACCCCATGATGCTGCTCCCACTTCAACCCTCTCTCTGTCTCTCTGCCCTTTATCCTCTTGCCATGCTGCTTGCACTCAATACTCTGTGTGTATGCAAACTGCAATAAATCTGCTTCGGTAGTCATAAATATTGATTTCAAAATTGTCTGCATGTGTGTGTGAGTGTGTGTGTTTGTGTGCGGGTGTGGGGGAGTGTTATTGGGGGGGTGGATGCATTGCCCATCTTTTGCTTTTGCTACTTGCAATCCCAGCCTCGTTTAGATTTGTCGCTTATATTAGCTGCAGAAATGAAAATCGTTTTCCAATCGCATTCTTGCCTTTTACCTTTTGCTATTGCTCTTATTACTTTTGTTCTCCTTGCTCCTTGTTGTTGTTGCTGTCTTTGTTGTTGTTGTTGTGCTTTTTGTTAGATCTGTGTGTTCCTGTGAAAAGTAATTTGCAGCCTGTCCCTGTTATTGTTTTTTGTCTCTGCTCAGATACCCTTACTTCTGCTGGGTATGTTGTGTAGGTATTTTTATTTTTAAATAAAACTAAAATATGGCATTTTATTGAATTGTGCTTCACATTGGCGGCAGCTTAAATGTCTTTGAAGTTGCTTCATAATCCCGATAGCTGCAACTATTGAATGTCCCTTAATATTTTCAGTTGATGCTTTCGTCAGGGCTCCAATGGTTTCATCTCTTGTCGCCCATCTGCAAGTTTTCAATTTATGATCCGTCACAGAGTTTAGAATTATAGCCAATAGCTTTTGGCCATGCCAACTCGGGAATTATAGACGGAAGATCGAAAAGAGAGTGAGAGAAAGAGCGAAGAGGGAGCATGTAATACAAATAGTGGTAGCTATCGAGGCTGAAATTGAAATTAAAGTCATAACTCAAAGCAGAGTCGAGTCAAGTCGAGTCGTGTCGAGTGGCAATCGAGAGAGAGAGAGAGAGCTATGAGCTCGCTCAAATATGCTTAAAGCCATCACTTGGTCAACTGTTGTGGCTTTGGCTTTTGCTTTTGCCACATTCAGCCAACTGAGGGCGACTGTTAAATGGGCTTCTACTTATGTGCCATGACGACGATGACGATGACGACGATGGCAATGGCAATGGCTAATCTTGCCCATCGGGACAGCAGCAGCAGCAGCAGCAGACCCATTAATATGCCTTTGTCACATCCTTGGATTTGTTTCATTCCCTCTCTCTGTCTTCTCTTCTCCTCTTGTGCCTTATGCAGGCATGAAATTGAACTAGTTTTCGACTTTGTGTCTCTCTGAGTGTGTGTGTGTGTGTGTGTGTGTGTGGTTGGCTCTTTCAGTTATAAAAATGTCATCATTCTCATCACTGAACGTTGTCTCGTTTTGCATTCCTCTGGGAGCCCTTCGGCTCTTGTCACTGCTGCTGCCGCCTTTGGCATGATAAGTTGTCTTTCATTTAATGGAATTTTATTGCCCAAAAAAACTGAATGGAAAGTTGTAGCAAGTTTTATCTATGACTTTGAAATCAGTCTCATCAGCATTATTTTATGACCAAATCTGTGACAGTTTTGTTTTCACAGTGAAGCAATTTGACAATTTTAATAGTTGTCATTTATTTTATTTACTTATATATTTTACTATTTTATTTACTTTTAATAAAATCATAATCATCATTTCATAAAATAATTGAATTTTCTATTTTTCTATTTAATAATTTGTATTTCTTTGCAATTTTATGTGAAACGGTTAAAGTTCGTCAAAGAATTGTTCTGAATTTGTATAGAAAATAATAACTATTTATATATCTTAATATTCTCCATGCATATTCCGTAATGTGTATTTATCATTAAATAAAATACATATTTTTATGTTTTTATTTATGAAGTGAATGAAGTTCGTTAATGGGACATTAGAATTGTGTTGAATCTATCTGAAGAATAATATATTATACTATTATATTTATATCTATGTTTATGTATTTATCATTCCTAAATTCAATTCTGAATTTTTTGTATTTAAATTTTTTTCTATTTGGATGTATAATATGCTCTTTGTGTTCATGTTACACTTCTTCAACTGCTGCTGAGTGTCATTGAAAAGCGTCAACATTTCTATTTATGTCGCTTACCAAATTCTATGGCTTTGCCAAAAACACTCACAAAAAAAAGCACAGAATATCGTTTTTATTCTCTCTGTCGAGCCTGTGTGTCGTGTGAACATGCAATTAAAACTGCGCCTTTGTGCGAATAAAATTGTGAAAACATAGACATAGATGATTGGATGGTCTGCCTTTGATCGTAATTTTTGTTATGTACTATATATATATTTTAACTATGCATGTGTGTGTGTGTGTTGTGCATTGTTTTTAATATTGGCACAAAATCAAATTATCTGCTATTTGTCAATAAATAACTCTTATACAAAGGCGAACTTTATTAAAATTCACCACAAAACGTTGTAGTTTCCGGTTTCAATTACGCCATAAATTTTCGGTACTACACCCGCACGGACAGGCACACAAAGCGACCGACAGATAGATAGATTGGGAGGATGGCAGCACGATGACATGAACAGCAACACCAACAGCAACAGCAACATATTGAAATTTAAAGCCCCATTGCCAACTTTTCACAACTCACAAACCTGTGTCCTCTGTTTGCTGGTCGAGGGAAGCAAACTAGACAACAACACTAACTGGCTGCCAGCTCCAACAAAATATGAGCCAATATTAAACCAATAAAGCATGGCTGGCAAACACACACACACACACTATGGAATGTATGTTAGTTCATAACAAAATCAAATCGCTCTGAAACGGAAGTGTGGCTTTGGCGCCAAATTAAAAGTTGCACGTGAACTCTCTCTCTCTCTTCAGCGATAGCTTGAATTATTATAAACGGAAAGTGCAAACTAAATTATGAATTGCATTAGGCAATTGAATGACGTGGACACAGTCATAAACATTAATAACTTCAATATGCCAGATCGGAACGTGGGGGCGGGGTTGTGAGGAGATGAAGTCAAAAGACAAGCGTGTGAAGCGCATAAACAAAGCCTCAGCGAAGGCTTACGAGTTGTGTCTGTGTGTGTGAATGTGTGTGTCAGCTGTATGTGTGTGTGTGTGGACTGTGGGCCTTCGCTCTGAGATTCCAT
This sequence comes from Drosophila niveifrons, assembly GCA_035046325.1. Lineage (NCBI taxonomy): Eukaryota > Metazoa > Arthropoda > Insecta > Diptera > Drosophilidae > Drosophila > Drosophila niveifrons. The sequence goes on along the minus strand of JAWNOC010000046.1, from coordinate 7,474,737 downwards.
GTAGTTGCCAGTAAAGCCACTTTTGCAATTTATGGCAAACGAGGCAACAGCAAAGTTCTCCTACTCGCTTTTTTTTTCTCTCACTGTTTTGTATACCCGCTTCTCATTGGGTAGAAGGGTATTATATTTTTGTGACTACAGGAAATGCATATCACGGACAGAAGATTAGTTGGTGCAGTTAAATTTTGGTTGTTTGTTGTATATTTTTAATTCTATGGTATATTTTGAACGTAATAGTATATTCATATACCCAATATAGCGCATGGTCATTTTTGGTATATTCATTTGGTATTTTCAGAATTAATTCCCCAGGTATATTTCAGTATTTTTTGGTATTTTCAGAATCAATTCCCTTGGTATATTTAAGTACTTTTGGTATATTTTTTCGATATTGGTATATTTCAGTATCGTATGGTATATTTCAGTATCGTTGGTATATTCATTTGGTATTTTAAAAACCAATTCTTTCGGAATATTTCAGAATATTAGGCATATTTATTCGGTATTTTTTATAAATTTAATTCTGCACTCTTTTGCTTTTATTGAAAATGGAAAACGGGTATCTCACAGTCATTCTTTCTCGAATCTTTTCTCACATTTTTTTTATTTTATTTTTTTTTTGTATTCTACTTTGGCACTAACTTGGCTAAGGCCGCACTTTGGCTGGCGATGATGCATTGAAGCGGGATTTAAAGTTTAAAAGGTTTCGCGGCTTGCCTGAGGCTTGCTCCCCCCACCTCTCCCTTTTCACCCCCCTTTGGCGAACTCCTCTTTTGGCCAGGTCTGACAGCCATTTGGAGTTTTGGCGCATAATAAATTCGAGCTGTAGACACATGGCTTAATTTATCATCAAACGGCTGCAATCAGTGTGCGAGTGCGCGTCGTGAAAGGCGTGGAATTTATTGGCCTGAGTTATGGATGGGAATGGGTGAAACAGTTTTGTGGATTTGTGGCTTGCCAGATTCTAGTCGTATGTTGTATTGTGTGTTGTGTGTGTGTTGTTGTTCATATGCCAATTGCATTGCCATTGAAGTTTTAATTACTGTTTGATTGATCGAATGCCATTGAGGTGGTCAGTCAGTCAGCCAATGCACAAAATCTTTTAAAAATTCCATTATTCCGTTTATGACTTTTCTCGAATATTTACTTTTAATTGGTTATTCATTGGCAATTACTCGCCAATGCAAACGGCGTCCTGCTGCTGACTGTATTTGGTTTCTTGTTTAAATGCAATTTATAAGAATAGTAATTGAATAACACACACACGCACAAACAAACAGCAAATATTCATGTATGCCAATACTTTTCGATCAATTACACTGTGCACATACAAATAGCGTTGACTGTGTTTTGTTTGGAGGGGGGAGAGCAGCAGCAGTTGAGGGCGCCTCAAGTTTAATTGAATTTTATGACTGCAGAGGAAACAAGAGGAAATCGCATGAATGATTGGTTTTTATAGCCAAACAAGGCCACAAAACATGCCGAATTATCTGGGTGAAACTTTATGAAATAAAACAAAAGTCGTAAATGCAGCAGCCTCTAATCAACATGGTCGATAACACGGCGTATACGTAACGTGCAGCACAAGAAGTGCTTACAAGAATCTCGTTCGTTTCATTTTTTTTTTTTTTTTTTGTTGAAATTGCCAATGACTTGACTGCAAAATCCCAGTCAGGCAGTTGCAAAGCTCATTCATAATTTCGAGCATTAGATAAACACATGATGAGCGTTAGAGAGCGAGCGAGAGAGAGAGAGAGATAGACGTCGAGTAAGCATGACTCTGATAATCATAAAAGGATACGCTTCGATAGGCAACGCCAGCATCGTCGCTTTCAAATCAGGCAGAAAAACGCTGCCGTGTCTGACTAGCTATATTCCAGCATAGCCCTATCGATGATGATAGTGTGGCCTTAGTGTACGTTTGTGTGTGTGTGCCACATTTCATTACGTTCAACATGACGTTGCTTCGGCACTTGGAGCACGTAACAAGTTTAAATTGCGCTCGTTGACTGTTGACTGCCGTGCGGAAGATGCCGATGTCGATGCCCAAGTCATGGCCAACAGTCTCAATTGAAGCAGAAAAGTGTATTTATATGTAACGGAAATGATGCTGCACTTGTGCGCCGCCTTTTAACAAATGATCAGTAATGCGATAGGGCGCAGATTTCTGGGTTAGAGGCTCGTGTCTGCTCTTCTTTTGGGGTCAAAACGGGTTACTCTTTACCCCGTTTCGATTTCTTATGATTATAAATGTGTGTGAGTGTGCACTGATTTGCCTCTCGTTTGCTAATAAATGCTTATGATAGTCGATAGAGCAGAGTCAGAGAGTCGCTTCACGTCAATTGTGGCTCTGTGTGGCGATAAGCGCTATTTTATCGCTAATTGTAAGTGAAGCGTAAAGTGCGCGGCAACAGCGGCTATAAATGCCAGTCGAAGAGAGTGAGAGTCTTAGGTAAATAAAGATATGTGTAATGTGCACGAGTGCCAATTGCCAAGCATTAGCATTACTTTTTATGAACTTGAATTGATGTGCGAATCCGAATGCGAGTGCGAGTGCGATTGAGAATACTGCTTGGGAGTGTTTGATTCGTTTTGAGTGAGTCTTGAAATTTGGTCGGTCGTCGGTTCTCTTTGACAAATTAAATTATTATCTAGAGCATTTCAGCTGCTGCGCTGAGAGCTCAGGCGTTATGCCTTAGCACACGTCATTTGCATTTATTGTAATAGCGCAAAAGTTTGCCCCATATCAAAGTCATGAATGCTGTCAAGCGTTAAAGGATCGCACACACCTGTAAATACACACAGATAGACATGCATATTAATGCTGCGTATACGTTATATTTTCAGCTGTGCTATGCTGTAATGTAAGCGAGTGCGCTCAAGTCAAATATTTGAGCAGCGGGCACACACACATACAAATGTGTAACCAACACGCTATTTGCTTGAGGCAATCTACACTCGCAAGGGAGAGAGTGAGACACACATGCGACGTAGTGCAAATAAAAATCTTGGCAAAAAGGTGAAACGTGTATTAAATAATTCCTTTGTCGAGCACATTTTAATCGTGCCGCAGCAATGGCAAACAGAACAGCGACAACGGCAGCCAAAACTGCCCAGCGGGCAAAACAAATAAGCCCAACCTCAACATGCGCTCGACGCTCTGCTTCACGTCAGCGTTGTCAGCGGCTCACTAAAAACACACACACACACAAACACTCACACACACCCTCACAAAAAAAAAGGGAAAACCCAGCAACAAAAACAAAAACAGTAAAAACTGCAAACCTTGTAAAAATTCACAACTGCAAATCGAGGGGGAAGAAGGAGGCGGATTTTTGTTGTGTCCACGTACGCGAGTCCTTCAAGCGAAGCCACGAGTTTTGGTCTATGGCGGCGCATGACAACTAAGCGCAGCAGCAGCTGGACACAGACCGGGAATGGGAATGGGAAAGGGAATGGGGAAGCGGAAAGCAGCACCCAAAACTAGGAGCTAGCATCCTGGGAGGGGATTGGATGACAGCAGCGGTGCAACGGTTTGACAAGCGCGTGAAGAAAAATTTCTGCATGTGTGCGCCATCCTTTTTGGCCAGCCAAAAAATAGAGCAGCAAAACACACACACACACACAACATGCAGAAACGGTTGAAATTGAGAAAACAAATAAAAACGAGGCAGATTACTCCTTTGGCTAGCCATCTCTTTCTCTCTCCACACGTGTGTGTGTGTGTGTGTCTGTGTGTGTGCTTTATAACTGCTACGTGTGTTGTGTGCTTGTTGCGGCTTTGCAGGCATCAGCCATCTTTTTATTTATTTATTGTTTTTGTCTGTGTTGCTGCATTGGTGTTATTAGTGGACACCGTTTGTTATTGTTGCCACTGCTGCCTCTCTCTCTCTCTCTCTTTTCTGTAATAAAGTACAGTACACGCCGAGGACATTTCTATGCCACAGCTGGCATCACTCAAAGTGTTTCCCTATCTCCCAATTTTTTCTTTGTTTTTTGTTATATCCGCTACACTTTCGGTAGAAGGGTAGTATAAGTTTGTGTAGACTGGAAATGTATCTAGCTGGCAGAAGGAAGCATCGCCGACCCTGTGTAATATGTATATATATTCTTACATACATATATAGCAGAAACGATATATTCATATCCGTCTATCTGTCTGTCTGTCTGTCCGTCTCAGCACTTATAATGTTTACACGCAGATATTGTTTGTTTAAAATTTTAGCCTCTTACGCCCACGAAAATCGTCAAAAATCGACTAAGCAGCGCAATGTTGAAGCTAGAGAATCGAATTTTGATTTTTGAATTGAGAATTGAATTTATGATTCCTCAGAGTTTGAGTTTAATCGGATAAATAGTATTGGGTCTTAGCTGTTTTGGCTTGCAATCTGGTATATTTCAGTATTTTATGGTATATTTGGAACTTAGTACTAGTAATATATGCAATACAACTTTTGGTATATATATGTAAAATGGTCAGCGGGTATCTCACAGTCGGGCACACTCGACTGTGGCTTTCTTACTTGTTTTTCGTTTGCTTTGTTGTTTTTGGCCTCTACAGCTTTTATGTGTTGCAGGTGTTTGAAATGCGATCAAAGCGCAAAGCATTTCGATTTGTGTTGAATTATTGCTGTAAGTTCAGCTTAAAGACACGCACATGCAAAATGTATTCCATTAATTTACTAATTTCCATCAATTTTGTGCAGTTGACTAGACAGGTGGAAACTTTTGCTATTGACATCAACTTAGCATTAAATACAAATGCAGTTTATTTGCAATCAGATTGTGTATATCAAAGTCTGAAGCGTTTATGTTATTAATCATAGTTACAATTAACCATTTAGTTATAGAAAATAATATTTTAGATTGAAATGATGCAATTAAATGTAAGTACATTCATGCGTAAAATGCGATAAATACCCACACACACACACACAAAATGTTATTGTATAATTTTGATATTTGCCAAATTGTAATAAATTTAATGCAATTGCAGAAACTGCAATTGACAAAAGGAATAATTACAGCAAATGTATACAAATATGTGAATAATGATTACGTTTGTCTGAGTATGTGTTTGTGTGTGGTTTTTGGTGAAAAACATTTCGTAACTCTTCAACACTTGAATCACAATAACAAGGACAAACGTTGAGGGAAATCTTTGCATAACAAATTAAATGTAAGTGCCACAAGAGCAAATAAAATAGTTATGTCCTGTATTTTTGCAACAGCGACTTCTCTCGACACCTGCGTCCAGTTGTGCCACTTTAATAAAATCAGCCACAACAATCAGTATAACAGCGACAACGACAACGACAACGACAACGACTAGAGTTGTCTGTTTCTCATTAAAGATTCAGTTTCAGGTTTCATGGGAGAATTAAATCTTGACAGGGCAAGTTTCGCAAAGTGGACAACAGAACAACATAATTTTATGGGAATTTATGCACATTTTGCCGCCTGGTCTTTGGTCTGGTGTGACCAGCTTAAACACAGTTTTAAATTCAATAGAGTAAGAGAGGAAGAGCCAGAGAGCGAGTGAGAAAGAGAGAAAGAGAGAGCACTCTGTTAATGTTAAGTGGTTGCCTAATGCATATTTTATGTGACAACCTGTGATTTCTTGCTATTCTCTGTTTTATTTGTTTGTTCAGTTTCAGTTTGGTTTTCTGTGTTCGATTGTGTGTTTGTTTGGGCTGCAAAAGCAAATGAATTTGGTGTTTTGTCTGTGGTCAATCGACACACACACTCACACACACACACACACACACACATACATACTCGTATACAATCCGCAATCCACAATCTCATTCTTATTTCTTGTTTGGGTTAGCCAAAAACTGTTGCATGGTCCATGGCCACAAAAACCGCCATTGAGCCACAAGTCAAAGGCACTTTTTTATTATTAATGCCTGCGTTCTGCTGCGTTTGGAATTTTAATAAATCATTTTGAATGAAATGTGCGTAACACGAGGCGCCTCAAATGTTATCAAATCAAATGAATGAATGCCTGTCGGACTGTCTGTCTGTCTCCCTGTCTGCTGTCTGCCTGACTGGCTGAGTGAGTAAGAGTGACTCGAATATGCCTCAATTGCAGAGCTGGAATTAGGAAGCTCTTAGCCGGTTGGTTGCCTGTAACGAAATATTTTTAAAAGAACTGAAATTCGAAGGATGCGTTGTAAATCAAAAATGCCAGCGCATGGGCATGAAAATATGGAAGGGAAGGGGAGCGCAAAGGGAACAACAGGCTGTTTCAGGGCTATTCAGGGGTGACGTTTAAGACAGCATCAAATATGCAAATTGTAAATTGTAAATTGTTTGCCTTTGCTTTTGTATTTGTGTCTGCTCTGTGTGCTGTGTGTTGTGTGCCTGGCCATAAATATTTTTTCTGCTGCCTTTCGTCATTACATAGAAAGCTGAAGCTGAGACGTTTGCTGCTGATTATCAGGTCGTGCAGTTAGAGCACTTAGTAGAGCAGCGCATAAATCAGCCAAATCACGATGGAACAAATGTTTTACAGACTCATGCGTCTGATACAATGCGTACTTAGTTTTATTGGAGACACCCTACAAGTCATTTGTCAGATGAGAGCACGAATATTTATTGAACAACAACAAACACAAAAAAAAGAAAACACTGCTGTGCGCATTTTGATGCTGCTGCGTCAGCAATTACAACGTTGATAAGAGTTGATAAGTGAAAGAGAGAAAGTGGTAGAAATATGGTGTTAAAGAGTTCATGGCCCCAGTTGATTTCAAGTGTAATTTATGTAGAGCATTTTGTATACACATTACGTAGCCGCAGCGTTAACCCCAAAACGTGGAAGAAAATGCGTGGTTACCAGCCACAGAGAGAGAGAGAGAGAGCTTGCTTGCACATTGTTTAATTTACAATTTGCGCATTAACTTTGTCACATAATTCTAATTAGCGCTTTTAATTTGTTTATGGGGCACTTTGCACCGTTACCTAAAATTATTGCTGGCTAAAATTGCGCTGGGGTACAGGCTTAAATATCACCCAAACGCCGGACACACAACCAAGTGCCCCATTAGCGACAGGCAGAGAGAGTGCGAGAGAGAGTGAGAGAGTGCCATCCGAGTCGGCCACTATTTTCACGAGTCAGCTGCCAGGTGAGTCGTCGCCGTGGCCCCGTTTTTGCTGCTGCTGCTGTTGGGGCTGCCATGACAAAGTCATTAAATGCGACGCAAATTAGATTTATTGTACGCCACTGCACCTGCCAGTTGGCTCCACTCTCTCTCACTAAGGAAATGGAAATGGAGATGGAGATGGAGCTGTTGTAGGTAGGTGTGGGACCAACAACTGCTCCAACCTGCTGGCCACTGCGGTTGTCCGCCTGACCTGCGGGGACATCGTTAAGGGTCTGCATTTTTTTTTTTGTGCTTTGCTTTACCTTGCCAGCTCCCCCTTTGCTTAACAATAAATTTACATTAGACTGTTACATATTTGCACTGTTTGCCACGCTTTTGAAAAACGCAGACTGCCCCTGGCATTCCATGAGCAGCACGACAGCTTTTGCAACGTGCCACTAATGTGCAGCGCACACTAGCACACACACACATACACATACACATATACGCATTCACCGTTAACTTGCAAAATGATATGCAAATAAGGATAAATCCGTCACTCGACAGGCCACCAACCTCAGTGGCATTCATTGCGCTGTAGTTTCCATGTCATCGCTTGCATCTGTTAAATATAAACTACATAAATGCAGCAAGATAAGAGCAGGCATTTAGCTCCCTCTTCACCTAGAATTTCATTCGAGTGAAGTAGAAGCTAAGTTTATTTTCATATTTAAAAAAATTCAAATATGTAATTATGTTGTCTGTGTGCTGCCTACGAATAAATACATAAAAGTATTTAAAGTGCAGTAACTAATAACAACATTTTAGCTAAGAAACCTACAGCCGAGGGAACATACAAATATACCAAATGATATTATTGGTATACTAATATAATACTACATTCACAATATACCATAGAGTATAAAATTTAGCAAAAGGGCGATGTATTATTCCTAAAATATACTAAATGATATACCGCAAAAATACTAACAAATATCAAATGGTATATTTGGTTATACTAATATAATACTACCTTTAAAATATACTATAGAGTATAAAATATAACCAAACCGCTCTGTATATTTCATTAAATATACCAAATGCTATAATTGGTATATTAATATAATATATAATACACAATATACCAGATTGTTAGTCAAAGCTATTAGGACTCTAAATTCAAATATGTAATTGTATTGTTTTTGTTCCTTGTGAATAAATTGTACCAAACTATTTAAAGTGCAACAAACTAGTAACAACATTTTATCTGATATTCAATATTAATTAAGTAAAGAGTCATTTAAATGAAATATTGTGATATAGGTGGTCATTAGCTACACATGAAATTGGTATTTTTAACGTATAATTTAATTCATTTAAAACGTAGTTAGTGCATTTATTACTATTACAATTTGTATTGAACCTTACTTGGTTTCAATCATAATTAAAATGTGCCGAATAGTTTGACCATTAGTAAATCCAAAATAGTATAGATTTTGAGAAAAAGCCATTTGAAGCAATTAATTCATTTATCGAAACCATTAATTAATATTACAATTTGTAATGCAACATTTTTGTTTTCAGCTTTGCCTCAAGCTTAACTAAAATCCAGATAATTAAATAAGAAAAAGTAATTAAAATATTTTAAGTCGAATATTTTAATTGCTTGTGAATTTGTTAAAACTGAAATGTTATGCGCAAATTAAAACGATGCAAATTGAGTTTATGTTTGCCAAGTCCTTGACATGCATTTTGTGCATTGAGTTTCCAATTGCTGTTGATGTTTTTCCTCCGTTTTTGGTAGTTTTATTATTGTTGAGATGAGGAGAGAGAAATCTAATTTCATAACTCACGTCATTTAATTTTAGCAAATATCACGACCTGAACAAAAGCCATTGGATGCAACTGCTGTTGCTGCCATTTTTGGGATGGCAGACTCAAATGGGGTAATGGGGCGGGCCTGCTTCAAAGCTTTTTCGGCCTGGCTACGAAATTCGAATGGCGGTCCGTAATGAAACAAGAAACAGCAGCAGCAGCAGCAGCAGCAGCAAGAGAGATTCGCATACATGTGGAGAGAGTGTGGAACGTGCAGAGCGAGACAAATGGCTGGAAATGTCTACTCCGAATGCTGCTGCTGCTATTTCGCTGAGTCGCCTTTCCATTTCGGTGGGCAGGTGTCAGGCACAGGAGGTGGCCTCTCCATGAAGCACCAGCAGCAGTAGTAGCAGCAGCAGCAGCGCTGAAGTTTTCGCATAAACAAAAGCAAATATTGCGCACTTGTGCAATTTATATTGCAAAACAATTGTCATTAGAAAATGCCGCACGAACAAAAACCGGTGCAGACAAAAGGAAGCTCGCTCGCCTCCATTTACTGCTCCCAAGGACTACAGAAGTCGAGCCCAGGCACAACTGCAACTGTCACATGTGAGCCCAGGCAGCAGCAGCAGCAGCATCACCAGCAGCAGCAGCAGCAGCATTTTATGGCACAGCTTAAGTGCTTCAAAAATTCCACGTAATGCACTCAAAGCAACGTCTGTCGAGCCCCCCGAAGAGCGAGAGAGAGAGATGCCTCTGATGCCCCTCTCTCTCTCTCTTACTCTCATTATCTATGTTGGCTTCTTCTTCTTCTTGTTCTTTATCTAACAGACGGCAAATAAGAAAACGTGCGAGAGCTCTGTGGTGCAAATTAAAGTTGCTCGCTGGGCAGGAAGCCGGATTCTGTCTGACTGACTCCACTCTTAGCTGCTGACAGAGCAATGTGTTTCGCTGCAGTTGCTCCCTTTTCATTGCCAACTCTTCTACTGCTGTTGATGCTGCTGCTACTTCTTTTGCTGTCATTCGTCGCCGCTTTTTCATCTTTGTGCGCTGTGCGCCGTGCGGCATTTTCTTCATTTAGGTTTTTCTGTGTGTGTGCGTCTGTGCAATTCACACACTCACACTTTTTGTTCATTAGTGGATAATGAACAATTGCAGCATTATGACAGCAGCAGTAGCAGCAGAACCAGCAGCAACAGCAGCGGCAGCAGCAGCAGCCAGTTGGCCAGTTTTTTTGCTGTTCACCTCTAGCTGCTATCTAGTCACAAGCATTTTTATTAAAATTCCTTGCGAGGACCATTAATTTTCCTGCTCTTGCATTTCGTTTTCTTTCACTTTTCCGTTTGCTCTCAACGTACTTTTTTCTTCGTTCGTTCTTGCTGCTGCTACTGCTGCTGCAGCCTCATTTTGGGTTTTAGAAAATGTTTTGCTCGCTCTACGTTTATTGCAGTTAATTCTTGGCAGTTTTGAACACCATTTGCCTGTGGGTTATTTGCTTAATCAAGTTGAATATTTTTCGCTTGCGAGTGATTCATTTGTATATAATTTGGTTGAAAATTTCTATCTTTATTAAAGTCAGAGATTTTTTGGGAATTTAAAAGTGGAGTTGCCGAATTATTATGCCGTGTTTTCACAGGTATTTTTTGTTAGCCATCCGACTATAATCATATATATTATACGAGTGTCTCTCGCTTTTGCTCTCTTTTGTGCAATCAAAGTTTTGTTGGCACATTAAAACAACCTCTGCCACTGGCAATTAATTTGGCTTAGTTTAGTTTAGTGCACTTCCGTTGCACACGGTGGCCATTTTGTCGCACCACCGGATGAACAACAGACAGACAGACAGACAGCCGGACAGACGGGCAGGAGAGGAGAGGCAGCCAGCTGCAAATTCATGAGTGCTCGAAAGCAGCTTTAGTTTTTATTACCATTCAAATCGGATGCAGTTTTGCCTCCTCTGACCTCCCCCCCCCATTCCACACCCAACAAAATGTCGCATATAACTCAAATACATAAACACGCACATCGCACGCTATATGCATATAGTAGAATGCTGTGTTGATATTGCTTTCTCTGTGTGTGTATTTAACAATTTTGGCAATGCTCTTTGCTCTGGCTTCACCTGAAATGAAATCCAACCCTATTGACCCCATTGTGGCAAAAATGGGGTGTGTCAACGACAGCAACAACGCCATTGACAATGACAACGACAACGAGAACACACACAGAGACTAAGAGAGAGAAAGGCAAAGCTGTTTGAAAGGCAAAACTGAAATCAACTAACAACATTAACAGGACAACGAAATTTTGCGCGTTCTACGCCAAGTTTGCCAAGCATCAGTTTTGTGCTACGAGATTTCGCCTGGAGTTTTTGTGTCGGCTGCAACGCGAGGGGGAGAGAGCCAGACAATGAGAGCGCGTATTGCACATTGCTGGCGGTTATATGGTGGTGGGTTAATGCATGGACATGAACGTGGACACATGGACTGGGGCATCACGCATGCCAACGACAGGGTTAAATAGACAAAGCGCCGCACGCAACAACAGAGCGAGGGAGAGTGAGGGGTATTGCGCTGGATCTGTGGCTTGCATTTAGGTACTCAAGCGGCGTTGTCGTAGTCATTTGCCATGCGATGTGGAAGAGAGAGAGAGGGGAGGGCAATAGGCACTCGTCCCGAGGACAGTCAAGAGTTTGGGCCTTTGGCGCTTTAACGGGCGTCACATATGCTCCTAACGATAATAGTTTTCTGCGTAATTTGTTCGCAATTTTAGAGAAGCCAACACACTAGATAACGTTACGTAAAACTTTGGCCCACGCATCGTCCTGCAAATGCAACAGAACCGAACCGAACCGAACCGAACCGAACTGAAGCGAACTGAGCTGAGCTAAACAGGACAGAGCAGAGCATTGTGTATAATTTAGTAGTTGTTGCTGTTGGTTTTAGACAACGCTCAGAGTTAGACTTTGGATGGGCGTCCCTTTTTGCTAGCTGACACTTTTCGCTTTTGACTCGTTAAAATTCATTTTAATTTCTAGTTGGTGTAGTTGTTGTTGTTGTAAACTCAGAGCTGTTGGTCATAAAGAGCTGCCAAGACAGAGTTAGAGTTAGCTAGCTAGCTAGAGAGAGAGAGATAGAAAGATAAAGAGAGAAAGAGTAGACAGGATGCCGCACGTGTCTCTGAAGCCGCATCCTGCGTAGCTTTATAAACAATTTTGAATTTTGCGGTTGCGCGAAAATTAATGGATGCCTCGCTTTTGTGCGGTTTTTGGTTTGCGCGTTGCCAGACTGAGTGGCACAACGCTGTGGGGCACAACGCTACGCTACGCGCTACGCGCTGCGAGTGGCAAGTGGCAAGTGGCAAGCAAACGCATTGCCCGCCACATCGTTTGCTTTTAGCGCGCTGGCGACGCGACGATGGCGGCTAAATTTTAGCATTTTGTCATTAGTGTTTGCATTCTAGAAACGAGATTGTTGTTTGTCGTTGCGGCGGCGGCAAGAAATTGCAGCAGCTTAATGGCGAGGATATGCGGCAACCAGCAGCTGCCACCATTCTCCATTCGGCAATCAATTAAAGCAATAGCGAGACCCCAAGCCAAAGCCAAAGCCTAAGCTAAGACCAACGACAAACCCGTCAAGTGCTAAACAAAAACATACAAAACTCAACTTGAGAGCGACAACGACAACGACAACGAAAACGAAAGAATGGCATAAAGTTGCCGCAACTTGGCTGCAACTTGCCAATGATTTTCAGTCAGCAAGTGTGAGAGAGAGAGAGGGAGAGTCGCATGTGTGTTTGTGTTATGCATAAGCCAAGAAACTTTTGCCTTGCTTCGGTATCATCATTGCAAAGCAGCGGACTAGACGAGGAGGAGGCGGAGAAGACATCGCGAGTGAGCGCGGTTAATAAAACAGACAAACACTCAAACTTTAGCTATAAAAATATCAGAATGCTTGTGCATGGATGGGTGGGAGGTAAGAGGAACGAGTTTTTTAAGTTGCCGGCGTTGTTTGCTTGCTAAACAAGTGCTATTAAAAGAGCATAAAGGTGGAAGCTGAAAGCTGCAAGGCGTGGCAGAGCAACTGCTCTTCTCCTTGTACCGTGCAGTCGTAAAGGGCCAAATGCCAAGGCATCTATAGCATCAGAAGTAGAAGAAGCAGCAACAGCAGCAGCACCAGCAGCTCAGCAATAAGCTTCGGCCCAATCTATATGCAGTTCACAGTCGCAGCAGCTCGCAATCGTTGGCTGATTTTGCACACCCTCTACGCATTTGCCGAAAAGAGTTGTTTACGCGAAAATAAAATAAAAATATGAAATATAGAAATTTCTAGTATTTGCTAAACTCTCATTGTTTGCTGGGTATGTGGCCGTTGAGTCGCTGCTATTCGCTTTTATTATTGCTATTTTGTTGTTTCACATTTTAAAATATATAAAGAAGCTTAGGTGCACTTTTGTAGTTGGCCTTTTGACGTGCTTTTTAATGCTAAAAAAGAGAGCAGAACAAGTAAAGGAATGGAATGGCATGGAATGGAGGTAAAACAAAACAAAGCAAAAGCAGTCAAATTTTATAAGTTTAGTTTTTTTTATTGCTGCAAAGTATAAAATATTATCCACTAAAAATGCTCCGCTCTTGGCAAAAGTATAAGCTTATTTGTGAGCATATTAAACTGCAAAAAACTGGAAATTGGCTTAATAAGAACTTTTCTTTGGTTCAAGCAAAGAGAAGAGACAGAGATTTTGATTTAATTAAGAATCTCGCTCGCAGTCATTAATGTTGTGAAATACTTGAATAATTTTAGAATACTGCTGCAGATACTACAACTTTTTTATTAATTTCCTGCATTTGTAATGCGAATGCACTGCAATTTCAAGCAAATGCCAACTGGTCGTATGAGTAACATATGGATTTTATGTTTATGCATTGTTGGTGTTTGCACATTCAGCTTGGTTTTTGGAGTTTTTAACTGTGTCGTTCCGAGGCGCGCATATTAAACAGGTTTGCAATGGCAATAGCGATGGCGATGCCGATGACGATGGCAAAAGTGACAGCAGCGACCCCAAAGTGCAAAATGCAGTAAAATATTGAAATTGTACAGTTTGTGCTGCCGTTGTGCAATGATGCGCAATGTCACTGGAGTTTTTTGTTGCTACAATCGAGTTGAAAGGTGCACTTGAAACACACACACACACCAAGAGGGGAGAGAGAGAGAGCAACAGACGTGACCAGCATGCGACAGTTGTAGTTTGCCCTCTCTTATTGCAGGCGTTGCAACTGCAGTGCCGGTAAATCGAGTCAAGTGGAAATGCGACATGAGCATATATAGAAATATAGGCACTTTACTTGCCTTGGCAACCTAAAGTCTGGCTTATCTGTGTGCTCCGTTTTCCCAGCAACAGTTTGCTTATGCTAAAAATCAGTCTAATCGGGTGATTGATATTCCTGGAAGTTCTGTATAATCACTCCAACAAGTAAGAATCACTTCTCGCTGCAATCAAAAACGTACATCACAGCACTAAACTTCGACGCAGCTGCAATGGAAAAAAAGTTGCCTACTTTTCAGAGCAAAGTTCATTACAAACACTCATCTTCATCCACTTCCCGATGCAATTGCAAAAAGAAGAAAACTGCAAAGCGTTTTTTTTTTTTGGTTTTATTTTTGATTAACATTTTTCCATTTTATTTGATTATTTCTCTCCTGCTTTTCCGCACTTTTCTATGCATGTATTAACGTGTTTACCTGCACACCTGCGTGCAGTTCTGCGTGTATGTAAGTGTGTGTGTGTTTGTGGTTGTATGTGTGTGTGTGTATGAGTGGGCGTCGTTTGAACGATTTGATTGGATTGGATAGGCTTTGATAGGCTCTTAACATAATTATGCCATTCTGCTTGCACGATGTTCGTAATCCTTTGTGTCTCTCCGAGTGTCGAGTATCGAGGGTGTATGTGTGTGTGTGGGTGTGTATTGGGTTTACTCTTTCTATTTTTACTGCTGCTAATTCAAATGCAATTACGTAGTTCTATGAGTGTCTGTGTGTGTGTGTGTTCACTGGCTTTGCTCTTTTATAATTTGTTTTTTTTCTGTCCTTGTTGTTCTTGTTTTTTGTTTCACTTTTTTAAACATATTCTGATGTTTTGTGCAGCTTTGTTTAATCTGTGGCAATTTTTTTTTTACATTTAAATTTTTATTCATTTGTTGTGGTGTTTTTTCGTGTAATTGTGAATGTGTTTTTTGTGTGTGTTTACATTCATAGACGCTCTTTAATTATATGCATTTTCTATTTTTATAATATATATTTATATATATATATATATGTACATACACAACATTGAATCATTTATTGTTTTTTTTTTTATATGTATTTGCATTTAGCTTAATCTGTAACTATGTATACATAATTAAACATAGTTATGCTAAATACATAAGTATATTTTCCATATTATATTATTGGTAATCGTATTATAAGTATTTCTCCCTCTCCCATCCAATCTCTATGCTATCCTTTTTCTAGCGGTTATTACCACACTCTCTAACGTCGTCTGGCCACAATATTTTTTAACATAGTACATATGTTTCAGCTACAATAAATTGTATTTTTTCTGTATTATTATATTTTATGTATGTATCGTTTTTTGTTTGTTTTGTTTTAAAATTATGCATAGCTTTTTGCTTTGATTTTTCTTTTTTGGTTAGCAGACAGTTTTGTTCTTGTTTGCTCAAATAACATTTAGTATATATATTTTTATTTTCTGTTTTGTTTGCTTTATATTTATGTACTTGTATGTATATAAGTATATATAGATTTGTATATATATGTAAAGTTATGCATACAATGTTGCACACAATTTTGCCGTTGGCTCTCAAAAAAACGCGTTTTGCCAAGTTTTAAAAAATAAATCAGTTTACTTTGTCAATAGCATCGTTTACTCTCATCGCATAAAATCACAACTTATAGAAATTAGACGCACCTTAGCGTGGCATCTATTTTGTTTTTTTTTACCACATTTAATACAAAGTGTTCTAATTTTGGTTACATTTTTTCTTCTATCAATTTTGGTTGTTTTTTGTTTTGTTTGTTTCGGTTTCATTTTTTTGTTGTAAAAAATAGTTTACAATTTTGATGATTCTTTTTTGTTTAGTTTGGTTTGTTTTTCTTTTTGGGTTTTGCCTCCTTGTAAATACCATAAATAATTGTGTCTCGTTAACATTTAGTATATATAGTTTTGTTGTATTTTTTTTATAGTTACAATTACAATCTTAACTAAACATTGACTAAAGTTTGTAATTTGCTTTTGCTACACGTTGCAGATGACGTCATGGACGCTGCTTATAAGAATTTTCACTTCGTTCACATCTTTTTTTCCATCTAAATATTTCACTATTTTAATATTTTGTTGTGTTTGCCTCATTCAGCTCGTTTTCCTCGTCATCAATTTGTTTACTTATAGATTTGTTCACATTTACATTACACAGATACATTAATAAGTTTCTATATGTGTTTGTTACCCCTCAATTAAATATATATATATATGTATATATATTATGTCCTCCATATTAAAGTGCTGCTTAATTGTAGCTAGTCATGGGTACATCTAAGTACATGCATTTAATTAATTATATCATTTTTTTGTTGTTTTTCGTTTTCTTCATGTTTATTTTCGTTCTGATTTTGTTTTGGTTTCTGTTGCTTTATCACTATGTTTACCTATGTGCAAATTTTCTACGTTTATGACTTGTGTTTACATTTAATTATTTATAGGTATTTTACGTGTATTTTTCATTGATTTCATTTCTCTTCTTTTACATTTTAATTTTTTCAATTTTGTCTTTGACTCAATTTGTTTTTGGTTCCTTTGCTCGATATTTAAAAATCAACAAATGTTTTGTTTTAGTTTTTCTTTTCGGGGGATAACTGATCGAAGCATTTGGCCAAATTGATTTGCCATTTAATAAACTACACCTTAAGTTAGGCACATCCATTGATGAAAGCAGCATTTGCAGCTGCGGACTCAGAAAGGTAAAAAAAAAAATTGAAGGAAGTCTCAATTGAAATGAAAAGTTGAAATTTTCAGTCAGTGAATTCTGATCTAATTTTCATTCTGCATCTCCTTTCTAAACACTAAGGTTAGACAACTATACGAGTAAAATCCGAAGCAAATTGTTAGCACCCAATCTGTTAGGTACACCTTCAATATATGTGCACTACTCTACGATTCTCTCTGATCCCATCTCTTCTTCACCATCATCTTGGCTGAGGGTCTGCGAAAATAGACACAAATAACACACATACATAAATACTATATTTTATTTAATTATCGTTATCGGTTTGGTTTTTGCTTTAATTGTGTTTTTTTTTTTGGTTTTTTTCTTTTGTATTTTTTTTATGGTTATTAGCTATTGCACATTTGGCTTTATTGTTGCTGCTGATGCTCTTGTTGTTGTGGTTGTTGTTGTTGTTGCTTGCCATTTTATATACTTATAGCTAAGTTTGCCGTCAACAAATGTGGATATTTAGTTAATGGGCATTTAATTAATATCATATTTCATATACCATATTTCATGCTATGCTATGTCTGCTTCTATATCTGGTCTGCTTACTTATTCTGTCTACCTTTCACTTCTGATCCTTTGCTTATAAACTAACCGGCTCTCTCTGTCTTCCCCGTTCCTCATCAATCAGTTGTCACTTCAATCTTTGTACAATTCCGGCATGCCATAGACTTGACTTGGCTGTTGCTGCGCCTGAAGTTGCAGTTGAAGTTGCTGCTCGTTGTTGGCTACCTGCTGATGCATCCAATGTGGCTGCGTATAATGCAACTGTGGGGCATAATGCGCTTGTTGCTGCTGCTGCTGTTGTTGTTGTTGCTGCAACTCATATGGTTGTTGCTGTTGCTGTTGCTGTGGTGGTGGAGTTGTTGTTGTTGTTGCTGTTGCAGGTGATGATGCTGTGGTTGCTGCTGTAGCTGGTAACGTGGCTCCTTCACATAATCGCTGCCTACGCCAGGCTGTTGCTCCTGCTGTTGTTGTGGCTGCTGCTGCTGCAGCTGTTGGTGTTGTTGTTGTTGCTGTTGGGTGGGATACATGGCCACCGCTCATGGCAGCTACACCAGCAAACTGGGCGCCAGCCATTCGTCCTCCGCCAGCTGTAATGAGACGCATGAAGAACCATCGTCAGGCATCAAGCATACGCAGTGTCTACGCCTGCTCAACTCACCTGCGGACTAACCTGAAACTGTTGCATAGGATAGGCCACAACGCCGGCTGCCTGAGGCAATGCACCGCCCACGCTCTGTGTGATCTGTGGCGCTGCAGCGGCCGCAGCGCTGGTTAACTGCGGCTGTGGCGGCACACTCTGCCAAGTGCCTGGCAGCTGAACGCCCATGCTAAGTGCAAGAGAGGGAAAGAGATTGTTACATATAAGAATTGTGCGGAGATAAGCACAATCGATGTGTATGTGAATGCTTACCCCATGTAGCTGGCCTGCTGATAGCCCGCAAATTGACCGTAGGTAAAGCCCTGCATGCCCTGCAGAAACTGGCCCGGCTGTAAGGCGCTAGCCGGTGCCGCTGTGGGATATGTTGGTGCCGGTGGATACCAGTAGCCGGCCACTTGCTGCCCATACGCAGCAGCTGCAGCGGCCGCAGCTGCGGCTGAGCCAAATGGAAAGCCTTGTGCCAGCGCTTGGCCCGCTATGGCCGACATATGATTTGGATCGCCGCTCTCTTTGCCCCACGCACACTTCACCGGTTGCTGGTTAATTTCCGTATTATTGACCGCCACGATGGCATGTGTAGCAGCCTCTTTAGTGGAGAATCTACAAAAGACAAAGACGCAAAGATAGAGAGAGAGAGAGCAGAAGTTTAGCAGAGTGTTAAGTTAAGGCAAACTAATTCGCTGGGGGAGCGCCTAGACTAACTGCAGATTGCTGAGCGCACATGGCACGCTGCAGATTGCAGATTGACCTGCTTAAATTTCCATTTAACCTGCAGCAACAACCACTCAACAACAACAACGAGTTGTGTTAGCAGAACAAAGCGTAAAAGTGGTACAAGCGTCTGTGGAATTGTTTGGCTCTTATTGTACTTGTAGCTGTTAGTTGAGAGTTGAGAGTTGGGCTTGGGGTTGTTGCTGTTGTTCTTGCTGCTGTTGCTGCTGTTGTTGTTGTTGTTGTGGTTCGGCTTGGATATAAATGCAGCAAAGGCTGCTGCTACAGCAGCAACTGCCGCCAGCAGAGACTACTTGTAGTCCCCAAGCTCATTATGTTACAAAACGCCAAACAATGCCAATGCGGTTCTTTTGCTCCCTCTCTTCCTTCCTTTTGCTGCCTCTCAGTTTCACTCTCTCTCGTTTAATACAGAAATGAGTTTTGGGCAGCGGACAAAAGGCGCACATGAACCTGGAACCGGCGACTGCATTGCGTTTGGGCTGGCGTTTTTAAGCTCTGCAACTCGCCGGGAGGGCAAAACCGCTGCCATTAAAATCCTATCAGCATTCGTGGCGGCAGCTGCGATCTGCTCGCTAGCTCCACAACCCTTCGCTACTGCATACGCGCACATGTTTGCTGGTCTGTCTCTACACCCTTTTTCACTATCGTTTTTGCCTTGTTTGTTTGCATTTTCCTTTTTTTTTCTGCCCTCTCTCTCGCTCATTTTTGCCATAGGCAGCGTCGTCGTTCCTGTTATTGCGTTTCATTGTTTTGTTGCCTTAAATTTGCCTATTGTTGTTGTTGTTGTTGCTGCTGTTGCTGCTGCTGTTGTTGAGTGCAAAAGTGTAGTTGATTTATTAACGGTGCGGCATACCCGAAGCTGAATGGAGGCACATTGAAATGGCGTGCACTCAATTGCAGCGACAACAACAGCAACAACAACCACAACAACAACAACAACAACGATCGACTAGAAGCGGAAAGCTGAAAGCAGAACTGCAGACTGAAGAGGGTCGCACCACCAAAAAGGTGGCAGCCACAGGCCACAATACACAACAGTTCGCTAACAAAATCAAAATGGTGCGGAAACAATGGGTTAATGTGGTACAAGTAGCCGCTTTTCACTTTTAGTCCTGTGCTTGATGCAACTTTTACTTTGATCTTTGTTTGCGTATTTGTTGCTTGGCTAATGTAAAATGCGATCAATGAGACGTGATTGCCATGTTTTACATTGTTCATATTCAGGTCATTTTAGAAACTATGCAAAATTTCACTGTGGTTCACTGTATGCTTAAATAAACTAAGAATTCCATAAAACGTATACGCAATGTGGTCAACTGTTAAAAGCTTGAAGTATATATACATTGCGTTTACGTAATGCCTCATGCAAAGTATACACATTAAATGAAACAAGCGTCTATAGCAAACGTTACGTATACGTAATGTATCATCTCTTTACGTATTACGTTACGTATACGTAATGAGTGATCTCTTTCCTTCAATTTCGATTGTATTTTAATATTTGTTTTTTTTGTATATGAATGCTTCTTTGCAATTCGAAATTTACTGTACTGCATACGTAGCGTATACTTAATATTTTTTAAACACATTATGTATACGCAATGTGGAAACTCTTCTCCACTACTTACCGCACAAATGCATAGCCCTTGTCCTTGAACACACGAATCTCCTGTATTGTGCCATAGGGCGAGAATGTTTTCTGCAAGATGTCCTCGTTGAGGAAGCCAGAGAGCGCGCCATTAATGCCGCCGCAGTAGACGGTGCAGTTTGTGGGGCTGCTCTGATTGTACACCTCATCAAAGGTCAACGGCTTGACATTCACTGCGAATATATCACACAGAGAAGTAAATCAGCAATCAGTTCACGACTCGAAATTTGTTTATTGATTGAGTGCGAAGTGGAGTACTTACTGTCTGCCTTGGTGGCCGGCGGTTTTCGTGTGGCCCAGTTTGTGCGTATCGAACGTGAGCCAAGCCATTGTCCGTTCATGGCTGTGATGGCGGTTTCCGCTTCCTGCAAATAACCAAAATTAAATGGTGAGGCAATTAGCTAAAAGCTCAGCGCCATTTGCAATGGTTTGTCTAGCCGCTTAAGCCGCTTACCGCTTGCGGCTTACAGCAGATACAACCCGACCGCCGACCGTCGCCCTTCGCCCGTCTCCTGCCTCACGAAACAAAAACAACATCAACAAAGCAAGGCGAAAGTCGTGAAAGTGTTGAAGAAAAAACAATTGCTGCTGTCGCACAAAAGTTGCTCCTTTCGCCTGAGCTTGGGCGAGAGCAACTTGGTCGCTCTTTGATTCGTTTTGCTTGCCACAATTGGCGTTGGAAGTTGTGTAATGCTGCATTTACAAGGGCAGCCACAAATTATAATTTCAATTTCGCTAAAAAGGTATTTCGTGCGTATCAAACGTGATTCATACTCCACAATGATTGCAGCTTGCATGCAGTCAGGTGCACTCACTGTGTGTGTGCTGGTGTGTGTGTGTGGCATGGGCGTTGCACAGCAATTTAGTTTTTAGTTTAGGCAATTTAGTTGCGGCACACCGAAGACTAAGTCACACACAGCCAAGGAGCAGTGCCATAATGCAGTTCCTTGGCACGTTTCGGACGGTTGTAACTAGGTGCAGCCTGCCACAGGTATTGGTGTATTTTTAGCTTTTTGCGCAAAACATTTTTACATGGAGGCCACGTTTGAAGCAATGCGCGAAATCAGCGGCAACGCTGTCCAAACTGGTGCCGACCGGGCGTATACTCTATGTCAGTTAGAGGGAACTTGTTCAATCTGCGGTTGAAGTACGAGTACCTCACTCCATGCGTGTGTGTGTGTGTGTTGAGTAGTTGTAATTTATTCGAGCAGTAAACTGGCATTTATTTACTTGTGCTGAAATATTGTCAAAGGGTATTTCAATGTCCTTACGGGCCAGAGCATTGCGTTGGTTTTCATTTTCGTATTTGGTTGTTGGTTTCGTTTTTCTGCTCCCCCTTTAATTTAAACGCTTGAACAAAAGTCAACAATTGAGTGGCTGCCCCCAGCGATAAACCAAGCAACTGTCGCGCAACTTTGTCCATAATTTAAATTGAGTGTGTGTATGAGTGCATGTATTGTGTGTGTGCATAGCGTACATGTGTGTGAGTGTTTGTGTGTGTGTGTGTATGTGTGCTTGCCTTGGTTAAGTCACGCAGTTTGCGTGCGTGCGCATTTTTATGCATTGCCAGTTGCATTTTTCATATTTGCATAAACTATAAATTTTACATTTTTTAACCGATACGCATCGTTGATTGCGACACTGCAACAACTGCCAGATCCTTGCGGGCAGGCAAGCAATGTGCACAGCAACAACAACTTCAACAACAACTACAACAGCAGCAAGCTAACTGTCGGCCCTACTCGCCCTCGGGGCATCAGAAAGCTATTTAAATATTTTACATTTATTTATCAGCCGAGTCGAGCCGAGTCGAGTTGAGCCGTGTGGCGCCTGGCAACTTTTAAAGTTGCCACATGCAATATTTAATTTGCTATAAATGTGGCCGCAACTCATGTGCAGCAAACTCAAATGCGCTTTTCTCTTTCGCCAATTGCAATTGCACTGTGTCAACGCAAAATTGTCTCAACAAACGGTCATGTCAAAGCGAACTTTCGGCCAATGGCTAATGCAACGAACTTTTCAACCAAAAAGTTGCCTTTCTTCTTTTTTTTTTGGTTTTTGCTGCAAGTCTCTCGCTGGTTGGCCAAAGTTTATCAATCATTTTCTTGGTAAATTGCTTAGAAAACATTTGCAGAACATGAACTGTTAAGCTGCAAAACGAATGAAGACAGAAACTGAAGTGGAAATGCTACGAAAGCAAAGTGCTTAAAGTTGTATGCGACAATTCTCATGGAATATTTATGACTTAAAAAGAGAGAGAGAGAGAGAGAGATTGAGAGATGGAGTGGACAAGTGTCTCTCATTTAAATGCCTCATTGGCTGTCATAACTTCGCACACAGTTCAAGAACCTTCAAGTAATTTGGCAATTCATCTAGCTCAAGTGTCTGTTAAATACCACAACACGACACCCATTCTCATGGCGAACAACTTGCTAAAACTATTTATGAAAGTCCCGCCATCAACAGTCCAACTCCAAGTCCAAGTCTACTTCGACAACAGCAACAGCAGCAACAACAACAACAACTAGCAACAGCAACATCAGTAGCAGGAGCAGCAGCAGCAGTCATGTTTGTTGTCTCAAAAAATGTCTAAAACTAATTGCAAAGTTTCTGGGATAAACATGAAGCTGAAATAACAACAGAATGGTTTTGGCTTTGTGTAGACAGTTTTTGGGCATGGCCATTTGGCTCACAGGCAATTTTGTTTGGTACGGTTAAGATGTCAGTCGATTTGTTGCTGCTGCTGTTGTGGCCAGGCAAAATTAATTAATTGTGTATGGCAAATTTGCAGCTAATAGCTGGAAAAGTTTTTCGGAGAGCGTTTGCCTGTTTTGCGGCCTGCTGCGGTTGTGACAACTAATACTTGCCACAAACGCAAACACAAACACAAACGATAACCATAACAATAACCAAGCAAGTTCTTTTAGCTTGACAAAAAGTGTTGCCTACTTATGGGCGCCTCCCTCTAAATTAATTAAATTCCATTTAAGTGAGCGTTGAACCTGCTGGATGTCAGCTTAATCACGATTCGATGACAAGCTTCAATAAGAAAAAAGTGAACGAAAAATAAATTTCATAAATGCCAAGTTCCAGTTTTGTGACGCATAAGTTAATTTTAATAGACGACAACTTCCGCATTCGGATAAGTTAATTAATTTCCAAGAACATGACGGCCGCCCCGAGAAAAAAAAAACAACGAAAAGTTTCTGGTTCGCTGGACAAGGCAAAGCGTAAGCATTACAGCATTTAAACTGAAAAATGTTGTCTAAATTCAATTTGATGTTCAACTTGTTGTAAGTCATTGCTTGGTGCACCTTTTGCGCTTGCTTTTGCTTTCGTTGTTGCTGTTGTATGCCGCCTCTTTTGTAAATATTGATTACTTGATAAGCGGTGAATCCTTTAATGCCCCCGCATGGCCAGGGCCAAGGAAATGAAACTGCCAGGCGACTGCACGATGCCACGAAGACAATGGGGGTTTTTGTTGGACGAGATGGGGTCACGGATGAGCATGATGCCGATGCTGATGCTGATGGGGACGCACGGCAGCAAGGGGGAAAGTCACAAAAAGTTTCGCTTCGGAGCAGCTCAAGAAACAAAACCAAAAAGGCGAAATACCTTCATTAAGCGAATGAAGAAAAGCAAAGTAAGTTGAAGAATTTTTAAGTGGTTTAAAAGGGTTTTGTCATACTTTTCATCTGAATCTTGCTATCCACCCCAACCCAACTCTTCCTCACCCATTGCCCGCCCCACTTAGTCGACTGCCACAAATGGGCGGGCCTTGTGCTGGTTGTGGCTGACATTTTGTGTACACAACGTACATAAGTTGGGAGCAAGACATTTTAAATGTTTATTAAAACAATAAGGAAATGGTTTGTGCCAAAAACGAGAGGAATAAAAAAAAGGGGTCGCAAACACGGAGAAGAACTCGTAACGGCAAAAGGTGAAAAAAGGCAAAGTCAAACACAAAAAGGGGATAATCCCCGCACAAATACACTCCAAGAAAATAAGAATTTGTTGCCTTTTCTTGTGTTGCCTTTTCGTTTCCTAATTTTTTTGTTTTGTTCATGGTAACCGTTTTGTCTTGAGCAAAAAAAAGGTAACAGACACATAGCAGAGCACAGTATTTAGTGCTAGCCAACCGTTATTCCTGCCGTTTTCCGCTGCCGCTGCCCTCTTACAGTTCCATCTTCTATATCCGCACATCATCAGACTAAAAGGTTTGACCAGTCGGGCTCCTAAGCCGGTTTTGCGTTGTTCTTCGGTCAGATTCATTAACGTGGCTATTTAGATAAGCGTCAGAGCGTCAGCTCGTCAGCGCTCACAGTTCGTTGAGGGCTTTAAGCTGCCACCATTAACAAAAGTCGAACATTAAAGTCACCAAATACAAGTATAACCACAAAAACTCTTCAGAAACTCGTGCTGCAATTGCATGACTTTTTTCTCTCTTTTGACGCTTTGACTGGACATTTCTGATGATTTCTTGATATTTATAGAATAACTCAAGTGGCAAATCGTTTACACACTTGAAATGCTGTCCCATTTGTCGCATTCTAAAGCATCAAACAGATATCGATGTATGTGTGTGTGTGTGCGTATACAATTTGAAACCCAATGGCAAAAACAGTTTTCATTCTGTATTTAGACCAGAAGCAAAAATGAAAAAAAAAAACGTTTTTTTTCGATTTTTGACCATTGCCTGATGGTCACACATCAGAACATTTTCGAACATGGCTGAAGTTGGGCTTCGGCATCGGCGTCGGCGTTTGCCAGAAATCAGTATTTCACGCAAGAGCGCACTTTTGTCAAGACATAATTCCATGGGATTTATTTGTGTATGCCATTTTTCCCTCACTCCCCTCTCACTCTCTCAAGCTCTCTCCCTCTTTATCTTCTTTATTTTTCATTTCGATTTTTTGGTTCCCCATTCTCCATTTATATATACTTTTTTTATAGTTGCTACCCCCGAGGGTCAGCTTGTTCCTGCCTGCTGGTCATGTGTGTCCATGTGTCCAGTAGGTCGGTTGGCTTATGCGTGTGTAGGCAGTTTCAGGCTTCAAATCACTAGTTTCTGAATTATTAAGGAAAACATAAAATGAATGTCCTGGCCATTTATATTTATAACGCAAGTTCTGTTCGCTTCAGCAAATTTATTACACACAACTTGAGCGTTTTGCTTTTTGTTTGAAATTAGCTTTTTTCATAAAAAAAATGTGTGTGACTTTAACTTTAAAGAGCAAGTCTTTTACTTGAAAACTGAATAAAATATAGTTTAGAGAAAGCTGCCATAGAACTCTTTTATTTACTGCCATTTAAAATTAAACAACTTTTGAATAGAAGTATAAAGATAATTCTATTATTTGCTGTCAATAAAAATAATGAATATTCCATTCTAATTTTATATAAAGAAATAATATAAATGGATGCAATTCTTTTATTAGCTACTATTTAGAAATAATGAATGTACGTTTTCTACAATCAAGTACATTTCAAGAATTCATTTGATGAACTTCCCTTTAAAGCGACAATTGTTCATTGTCATTTGATATGCGTTTTAAATAAGTGTGAAATTCTTAACTAAGCTTCGCTGATATTTAGAGTCATAACCTTTTGAATATTGATGGCAACACATGGGGAAAATGCACTTCAATTGCAGTGAACCGCAAGGCAACAGCAGCGAAACATTGGGTTAACCGCAGTCATTGTACGTCGTGACAATGCCAATGACAGAAGCGACAACAACAGCAGCAACAGCAACACGATAATAATGCAACAATGAACTGCAGAAGCATTTGATGAAAAGAAACCGAACCGAGTTGGATGCCCCCCAGCAGCGCACATCGTATGACTGGCTGCATTATTAACAGAGGGGGGACGATGGGCGTTAGGTGGCATTATATCTTGTTGGCTGCACACATTGTCGAAATTCGCTTGCAATTTCTTTTTTAAATAAAATTCAAGCATAAGCGCATTTTGTGGAGAAGGAAGACTGCCTGAGACTGACGTATTTTCTCCCTCTAAGAATGTTGCAGTTGTATTAAATGTGTGCGTAAATACGCGTAGTTGAAGTTGTAAGTCAGCGTCCACTTAAGATGCAGGGAACACACACACACACACAGTCGTTGGGTTGTTGCTCATACGCCCCGTTAAGCGTGCGCGAGTTTGCCGCATTGGCGTGCAATAATATGTTAATGTTATGTGTGCGACAATAACTGATGCCGCCAGCCTTGTCAGCCATTAGCATTTTCGAGCAGTTCCCACAGAAGCAAAACCTGAAGGCAGCTTCTGTGTCTCTCCTGCATCGACATGTTTATTGCGCTTAATGTTTGCGGGAATTTGTAGAGCTGCTCTTCGCTGTTGTTGTTTATATTTTTTTTGCTACTGCTACTACTTTTTGTTGTTGTTGTTGTTGTTGTTGTGATTTATGATGCTAATGACACGCAGGCAGCCAGGCAGAGAGTGTCCTGACAGTGCTCACGCCTCACGCTTCGACGTCTTCGTTGGTTGCTGCCGCTGATGGTTATTAAATTATGGCAATTTGTGTACATCGTCAGTGTTTGGCAGCACTTGTTGTTGTTGTCGTTGTTGTTGGTGTTTATTTAAAGCATGTTGCCAAACAATTTACGCTAAATATTTGAAGGCTGCCTCAGCATCAGCATCAGCTACAGCTTGTGCTTCAGTTACGTATTATGCAAAGCTCGGCCGATTGGCAAAATATTCATGCGCAGGCGGAAGTGCTGAATGAAGAAAATGTTTCTTCCTTTTCCGTTTGCAGTTGCAATCGAAATGCACACACACACACACACACACACTGCGTGTGTGAGGCAGTAAGCCATTCGAAAAATAACTTTTCAATTTCCGCAAAACCACAGAAAATATATAAACTTTGCACAAAAATTTAATAAAACTTTTCGCATAAATAAAATTTGCATTAAATCAGCTGCAAGCGACAGAGGCGGAGGCAGACGCAAGTGGAGGGCGTGGCAAACGGCTTAGTGTGCCGCATATGAGTCTGTTATACATCTGTAGTATGTGTGTGTATGTCTGTCTGTGTTTGTGTGTGTGTGTCTGTGTCTGTCTGTGTTTGTGTTTGTGTGCAAAACTCATGTCGAGAAACTTAATTTGAAATATTTGAGTTTGCTATTTGGAGCGCGTTTGTTTTTCTTTCATTTGCCTTTGCAATGCATCGAAACTAATCGAGAAAGTTCGAAAATTTGTCGCTTGCTCCGCCTCGCTCCCCTCCCTCCTCCGAAGCGGGCCTCGAGCATCGGTGCAGCATAAAAAGTTAACTAGTTAGAGCTTGGTGATGCTTTTGACACGCCAGCCGCAAACCAAATTGCGTATACGCCGCATTGCACTCAAATTCGTTGTAATTCAGCATCAGCATCAGCAGCAACAACAACAACGCTTCGGCAAAAGCTAAGAGACTTATGGCTTTAGCTTAACCATTTGAATGACAGCATCTGCCTGACTCTGGTCGGGCCATGGCAGTGTCTAAGTGTCAAGGATTATGTTATATTTACACACTCCTCCATTGCTGCCTGACAGCCATCTCTATCTGTCTGTGTGTGTGTATGTGAAAATATTGATATTAGCATTAAAATTTAATTAACAATTTTCAACGTTTGCTGCTTAATTGACTTGTATTTGGCCCTTGGCTTTAATAACAGCTCATGACTGAATATCTTGACTTGAGCTTTGATTTCACTTTTGACTTTTCGCTTTGATTTTGCCAAACATATCTCTGTCGCTTTCAGAATATCCTCTATCTTTCTCTGTATTCTGGCTGTCTCGAGCTAAGCTTGCGCATTTTTTCCGCTTGACTGCCTGACACGCATTGCGTTTGATCCCCGACTATGCGTCAACTCTCGGCTTTCTCGCATTTTCTTCCTATTAAGCACATGAAATTCAATCACAACAGACTCACCACACACGCACACACATAAAAAGAGAACCCACAAACCTTAAAGCCACACACATACACACACACACACATACGCATAGAGACTCCCACTCAATTCTGAGTGTGAGTTATTTGTACCCTTATCACTTGCGGTTTAAACATATTGAATATGATGTGTAAATGTTTTCGGTTCTCTTCTTAACTTGGCCGTGAGATTTGTTGCATCTGCGCCCAACTGTGCGTGCGTGACTCTCAAATTCAAGGGGAGTCGATGCTGGTTTTAAGAGGGTAACGATTTTCTCCCAGGGGCTGCTTTTTGATATGCCAACTGCTTAACAGTCGACAGTCGAACAGCACACTTTTTGATGAAGTAGGTTGCCACACCTGTCTTTCTTCTCTTCACTCTGAATACTTACCGATTTCTTGACAAAGCTCACGAATCCATAACCCTTTGATTTCAGCGTCTGTGGATCGCGCACAACTCGACAGTCTCTGCGAATGACAAATGACAGGCGAAAAAGGAAAGCAATTTATTATCGTGTTTGCATTATATTATATATACATAATTAAGATAGTGCTTAATTCGAAAAGTGCCACACAAATGGGACACTCAATTTAATTTATTTAAGCCATTTAAAATTATCTTTTAATGTTGACCCAAAAGACCAACAAACACAAAGGCAGTAGAAGTAGCCGAGGAAAATCCCATAAAATGAAGAGTGAACGTTGGATGGCCCAAAGTAAATGTCGAAAGTCGAATGCGGAAAGCTAAAAGTCGAATGGATGTCCTTTGCCAAAATGGAGAAGGGAAAAAAAAGAAATTGCATGTGCAGAAATATGAAAAATAAATAAAAAGAAGCAGAAATCGAAAAGAAACGTGTTTGGGAATGGGATTTCTGTATAGAAACGTGTAGATGGAAAAGCCAGCTGAATTGTAAAAGCTGCTCCTTAAGAACGACAGCAAGCAGCTTATGCGCTGGGCGTGGCAACTAAAAAGGATTTTCCAGCTGCAAATACCGCACACACAAAGTGTTAGACCACGTGTCGGACGTTTTGGCTTCACTCAGCAGCAGCAGAAGCAACCGAAGCAGCAGCTTGCAGCTTGTTGGCCAAGTATGGGCTTTAAATATGGAGCCGCCGTCTTGCTTAAGCCACGAAGAAATATTCCAGCCCTGCCCACCACTGATGAGTGTGTGTGTGTGTGGGAGTCGCTCTCGCTTCAACCGCAACCAACAACAACATTAAAGGCAAGAAACCCGCATGTCGACCGCGGCATTTAAAAAAGGCCAACTTGATTGTAAATCACGATAAAAGTCAATTTTTAATATGAGTTTTAGTTTAGCCCCAAGCTAAGCCCACACCTCCGCTCAGCTTTCTTTTTTCCTCTTCAGGCCATGTTTAAAAAAAAAGAAAATAGGGAAAAGAAGAAAAGTATTTTAATGGCCTTTGGCTTGGGCTTTAGCTATCAGGCTTGAAGGTTGCAATTTATGGCGCTGACCAACAGCGAAATTGCATTGCACTGCAGCCAAGAAGTGAGTGAGGGAAAAAGAGTGGAAGAGTAAAGCACTGTAATCGATACGCACATAAATATTGAGGAAAAAGCATATTTAATTAAACTTTAATATTTATTAGCTACCAAAGGAATTTCGGCTGCAATTGCTTCGGGCCATGAAATTTTCGGGGCTTGGGATTGGCAGTTGAGTTTGAGTTTGAGTTTGGAGTTTTGGTTTGGTTTGGTTTGGTTCGCTGCTCACTGTCTGCACTCTGCGCTCTGCCACGCAAACAAAACAAATGAACACGATATGAAAACACACACACGCACACACATCAACACACACATATAGACACATGTCTGTTAGCTGCGCTTGCACACAAATATTGCAGCCTCCCTTTTTGGCTGGG
Organism: Drosophila niveifrons; assembly: GCA_035046325.1. Classification (NCBI taxonomy): domain Eukaryota; kingdom Metazoa; phylum Arthropoda; class Insecta; order Diptera; family Drosophilidae; genus Drosophila; species Drosophila niveifrons. The sequence continues at coordinate 7,444,443 of JAWNOC010000046.1, read as the reverse complement.
GCTTTGATTGTGCCAACAAATTAAACGCCATGCAAATGTATGCAAGCCCATGTTGCAAGGTATATAAGTGTGTGTGTGTACAAGTCTATTATGTGTATTGGTTATATTGCATGCATGTCTCGCTCCACATAAGGCTGCAACCCCCAACTTGATCATATTTCACAATCGATAAGCATCAGTTCATATTTTCATAACATTTTTGTTTGAATATTTCAACATGCAGCAGACACAACAACAACAATAACGACAACGACAACTTGCAACTTTGCAGAGCGAAAGAGAGAGAGAGATGGAGAGAGAGAGAGAGGGAGGCAAACAAATACGAAAATTTGGGTAAGTACACGCTTGAGCATCGTGTTGCAATAATATGTTTGAACATTTAGCATAAAACAAACATAACCTTTGGCAATGCTCAAGAAATAAATCCGAATGTCGTATATAAATACATACGTATATGTATATTTGTTTGTGTGTTTATAAGTGTATCTGTGTATGTGTGTGTGTGAATGCCACTTCGCTTCAATGGCTCTCAAACTGTTGCCATAGTTGTTATCATGCACGAAAAACTCAAAAATTTGACTACGTCTACGACTCTGCGGCAACAACTGTGGCAATTTATCCGCTGACGTTTACTTATGCAGCAGTCAACTGAAGTGTGTGGCAAGCAGCAAGCGGCAAGAGGCATGGGGTACGTGTCGAGGGCATACACACACACACACTTAACACACACAGACAGTTGCAGACTGTGTTTGCCCAAAGAATTGAGCAGTGATGTTGGGTGGTGGCAAAAGCAAACGCAGACCAGGAAACCTGCATGTCTTATTGAAAGGATAAATTTATGTGCATAAGCAGTACGTATGTGTGTGTGTGTGTGTGTGTGTTGGTTGCTTGCTGTATGCAGCTAAGGCCAATCAATATCTTTTTTACAAATATTGGCAAAAGTTTTTGCGTTTGCTTTTACTTTAGCTTTAGCATTGGCTTTGGCTTTGGCTCTGGCTTTGCATTGGCTGCAGCTCGAAAATAAATTTCCAAAAAATATTTTCGTATCTTAAGTGCATAAAACTATAAACGTTAAACAAAATATTTCACACACACACACACACACATACGCATCGAAAGAGATATGCACACACACAACATACACAAATGCGGTTATTTAGACTACATATTTTGGCTTTATTCCCAAGCCTTTGGCCCATGCTTCGAGTAGCTTTTGGCCTCGACTCTCAAGGGGGCAACATCTCATGCCACACTTCTTCTCTCTTTCTCTCTCTGTCTTAGTCTCTTCTTCATCTCTTGCTCTCTCTTTTCTCTGTGTATCTTGAGGGCGCGTTGAGCGCATTAGCAGGGGGCGGTTGGGTTTGAGGGTTGTCGCTATTTTGGCTTTAACAATTGGTTTATGCTAACAATGCCCCCATGTCTATGTCGCTCTCTTTCACTCTCTTCCTTTCTCTCTTACTCTCTATGTGGGATTATGTACGTATTGTGCGGCATGTGCGGTTGAAATTCTTTTGTGTTTGAATTAAAATTGCATAGATGATTTATAGAGAAATTCGAGATCGTGCTGATGCCGTTACCGATGCCGATGCGGTTGCTATTGCAGTTTGGCACGACTTTGGCTTTTGCGAGTAAATAAGATGAAAACTTATGCATGAGATTCTCTGTGACGGCAGAGAAATGCAATTGCCAGTGCGAAGTTATCAGCCGGCTCTCGTCTCTAGTCTAGTCTGAATGGACAACAAATAAATTGGCAACGATTGCAAAACTCTTATTGGCCAAGGCTCGTAACTCTTATGGCTTCGAGCTCTTATCGCTTTAGTCAATATTTATTTTTGTAAACTAAACTATCATTAGAAATGGCTTCAAGGCAGAGACAAGCAGGCATATAAACATACACATAAAGTAGTGTCTCACTCGTCTCCTAACTAAACCAGCAATTTGCAATTTCCTGGCCACTTAAAGGCACTTTATCGATACTTCATCGCACTCACATAACAGTCTCGACTCTCCTCTCTTCTTTGTCCCCTTTTCTATAGACACATACTATAATTTTCAGCTTGTATGCCATATACATAGCATATATATGTATACATATATAGCAGCTGCCTGCATGCTAAACACATCAGCAGTAAACACAAATTACTCAGCATTGCAAACAAATGTAAACCGATAATATCGCGTACTCTCAGGGCCAAAGAGAATGCATAGGAGGAAGAGAGGCGCCGGAAGCAAACAGCAAAGTCAAAATCCATCACTAAGTCAATGAATTGTGGCTGTACTTCAATTTCCTTTGGCCAATTTTGTTATTGCATTGCCACACAGACACACACACACATACGCTTGCTCGTTTTCTATTCAACAGTCAGCATTCATCTCACAGAGCGCAGCACTTTCATCATCTCCATCATCATCATCATCATCATCGTCATCAGCTTGCTCGCTTCAAATTTTGAAATATATATTTTTTGGTCATGTTTGCATACTGGGCCATTGACTGCTGCGGCTCCTCTATGAATTTTTACCGAAAAATTTCGCCAGCGTATTTTTATGCGATTTGCTCATCTCTCTCTCTCTCCGCTTTCCGCTCTCTCCTCTTGTCGTTTTATTGGCCTGCTCGATGATTTCCGTTTTGCTGGTTTTGTAAGAGGGGGCGTTGGGGCGTGGCCGCATGTTACTTCGATCACTCAAATACAGTTGTAAATTCAAATGAAATGCAAGTGGGCGCATTGTTTGATTGGATCCGATTCCATCCATCGCATGGTGACGACGGGTTGAAGAGTTTGATTTCTGCTTAGCCAAATATTTAAAGTGGATTTTCTTTTGCACATTTTATGAACGTTTCGTTACGCAGCGACTGCTTTCTATTATCGCAATTGAATTCGATTTGATTTCGTCGACCAAAAGTAATAAATTCTCGACTCTTTTTCTGGCTGGTGCGAAAATGCTTAAAGTTAAATTAAAAAAATGGAAAAATTTTGTGCAAACTTTGCACTAAACAATAAGAGAGAGGGAGTAGGGGAGTAGGGAAGGGGGCGTGTCACGTGCCAAGTTGTCGTCTATGCAACATTTATTTACACTAACATGGTTAACTCGCATTGAGACAATTTCATGCTCATCTGCATAAAATCAATTCCATTTTGGAGACAATTTGAAGATTGGAATACAAATTTCGAATTATCAACGTGGGACAAAAACGAAACGGAACTGGAAATGGCTAAAGCCAGCGATCGCAATCAGCATTGAACCGGCCAATGGGGCAACAGAATTAGAGAGAGAGAGAAAGAGAGAGTGAGAGAACAATAAGACAGAGAGACAGAAAATGCTGCTGCTGCTGCTTCGACTTCTGTCGCGATGTCTGCCTTGGCTTTTTGGGGATAGTTGCTGGGCGCCAAGTTGCTACGTTTTTCATTCCGTTCAAGCATTTACGCCATAGACACTGGTCGGCATCAGCTTCAGCTTCAGCGTCAGCGCCAACGTCATGCATACGTAATGCGGTTGGGGACGACGAGCGACGCAGCAGCAAAAGCAACAGCAATAACAGCTGCTGCTTTACTAATTCCATTCTCTTTCTCTCACACTCTTTGCTGTTGTATTGGTGTGCGCAGTGCAGCGGCAAATTATGTGGTGTGTGATTTGCCACAGACATTTCTACCCCAGTCTTCCCAGACATCGCAGTCACAAAGTCTAGTTGCAACACATTTACTCCGAGACGCATTTCGAAGACACGGACACGGACACAGACCACGAACTGAGACGATATTTTAGCACCAAAAGCGTCAAAGAGTCGAAGTAAAAAACTCCCTTTTGCGCAACACAAAAAAAAAACGAAGTACTCTGAAAGATGAAACGAAAAAAAAACACACACAGAAATGGAAAGGAATTTGCATGCAACTCGTTACGGCTGGCACTTGTGTGTGTGTGTTAAGCCAACGTGGTGGCAGCCTCATCCCTTCGAGCTGACACTCGCACACTTATAAAAAAAAAAAGAAAAAACCATATCGATTTTGCAGTAAATAAAACATTCAAAGATTGAAGTTGCCGCTTTTGAGCTTAGCCGAATGGTGTGTGGCCTCTTTCTTTTTCCTTTTTTTTTTATGGAGTGCGCCGACAGTCAACGGTGCCTCATGCCACATGCCACATGCCTGGTGCCTTGTGCCTCATGCTGCTGTTGGTGGCAATGGCGATGGCGATGGTGTTCGGTTTGCCTCGATGGCGCTTCCTTTTATGGCTTCCGCTTACGTTTTTTTCTTGCAGCAGCAGCAGCAGCAGCTGGTTGTTGGCTGGCTTTTGGGATTGCGATCGGGTGGGGGTAGAGGGGAAGGGGCACTGCCAAATTGTAAATATTTTTGTCGGCCACGTAGCGGCGCAGCAGAAAATATTGCATTTTTCGTTTGGCATAATAAACGATGTGCCAAAAAACCACCAAAACCTCGAAACAAAATGCATAAAAAACAACATGAAATGAATACACTAGTTTTCTTTTGAGTTGTCTCAACAAAGAGATACTCTTTACCGCACTATAACATACAAATCGGCAATGCATATACCTTACTCTACTCCATTTGCAGGGTATGAGTATGCTGCCAACAGCTGTAGGAACAACTCGTATGCATATGAATGAAAGCATGCCCATGGACAATCTGCGAGTTAACTGAGTGAGAGCTGAGAATTATTGCTGGAAAGTGAACTTTAATTGTGGTTCATTTAGCTGCTAAATTAGCTGCGCACAAATAAGAAATAAAAATAATGGTATCCCTTAAAATTATTATTATTTAAATATTTCATGGGCAATGCCAACGAAAATCCAAAGCATCAAACTTTGAATTGCTGCTGACGGTCGCCAAATTTTGTTTGTGTAGTTTGTGTTTCCAAACAATTATGTATTATGGGGCTGTGCTCAGTGAGGCCCAATGAATTTGCAGTATTTATTCAATTTATAACTGTCAACTTTTGTGGACTCTTTTGCAAAAGCCATCAGCTAAAATCGCCAAAAACGGTCAACCAACTGTCACACATGGACAAAATGACGCCGACGTTGGCAAAAGACAAAAAAAATAAGCGAACAGAATTTCTCCCAAATAAAAAAAAAAAAACAAAAACTCTGGTAAAAATCAAATTAAAATGGCGCCGCTGCCATTTTGCAGACATAAACGTCTCGCACACACACACTCGAGAATTACACATACGCAATGCTGTGTGTGTGTGTGTGTGAGTTATGCAAAAGTTGCTCGATAAATTACGCTTTGCCTTTGGCATTGATTTGGCATGAATTATAGAACAATGCCTGATGCGACTTATGTCGCAAATGGATATGAATATCGACATATATGTATGTATGTACATATATGCAGACTTTTATCTGGTTATTTAATCAAAGTGTTTGCTGCTTTAATAATACACTCGTCTATATACATACATATATATATATAAATTTCCATTAAATGCTGACAGCCGCTGGCGAAAATGTTGAAAATAAGTGCATTTAAGCCGAGGCGAGTGGTCGTCGTTGGGGGTTTGGCTGCCTTCTGGTTTGGGGTGCTTTGGGGCTGCTTTGGGCGGATTGAGCGGGTTTTATTTATAACGCAACAACCGCATCCCCCTCTCTCTCTCTGTCTACTTCGCTTCTTCGCTCTCTCTCTATTGGGGGCAGCCGCAGCTACTGTTGGCTTGCACTGGCCACGCCCGGACACACGTCAATAAAACTGCTTCAAACTGTCCACATTGAGGCAGGAGCTGCAAGCTATTCTCAGAGATGGGGCTGGTAAGGGGACGGGGGTGAGGGAAACTAGCCGATGGTGAAGCTCTGATGCGATGTGTGGCCTGGCGATAAGGCTACTTTAACGCTGTCCCCGTTTTGTGCATGATATAGCCCCAACGACTACGTTTCGAAGCGGATCGGCCCCTTTCGTGTTTTAGCCAATGACGGAATGGTGTAAGGGCGACGAAGAGGCAGCAGAAGAGTTGGGGAGTAGTGGGGAGAAAGAGGAGACACATCTATGGGAATGGGTTGGCCCTGGCGTTGCATGGCGTTTCAAACATGCAAATTGCTTGCGGTTCGCTTCGGTTTTTCGCTTTCAATGAGTGCCCCGCTTACAGTTTACTCGACTTTTATTTTGCACCACACACGCAGACATTGTGTATGTATGTGTTTGGTTTTTATATGTATATGTATGCAAAATGCAACAACAAAAAAAATCCATTTAGATTAATTAGTTTTTAAGCGAAACAAGCGCATTGGGTGGCCTGTTATATATATGTGTGTGTGTGTGTGTGAGTGTGTGAATGGTGCGGTGCATGACTCTATAGCTGTGTGTGGTTTGGCATTACTCTCTCTATCTTTGTCTATCTCTCTATCTCACTCTCTTTCTCTGACTCTCTGAAATACTTCTTGTGGCTACTTTAATGGCCATTGCGCACAAATCTCTGCCTAGATGGCCACCTTTTACTTTCCTTCCCTCCCCACAAGAATCAAGAAAATCTTCGAGTTGCGTGCTCATAAAAAATTCAACACACACACACACACAAACTAACATAGTCCGAACACAGAACTTGCCCACAAATGATATACATAATAAAAGTGAATTACTCGTTTTGTATCTTTATTGTGGGCGCATCAAGTTGCTCACTCACTTTCTGCTCGACTTCACTTGGGCAACTTTGTCTGGCCAAATCTCAGGCAGTCAGCTAGTTTAAAGTTGCCACTCGCCACTCTATCGTTGCCACCTGCGTCGACCCACTACAAAATGGCGCTTAATGATGCCAGAGATGAGCGACCGCAGCAGCAGCAGAAGCAGCAGCAGCAGAAGCTGGATCACTGTGTGTGTCAATGGACTTTGCTTCGCTCCGTTGGCAGTTGTCGACCTGACCATCTACATAACTAACTAAGCGTGCCATGTTGCAGTCGTCGACTTTGGGTGTTAAACTTGTGTCCTACATGGACTGCACACCACACAGCGAAGCATAGCGCAAAAAAAATATATATGTATATGTATAAAGAGCCGAAAAAATAGTGAAATAAACTTTGCTCAAAAGTTTGTTTATTACGCGCCGACAGCCGACAAAGAAGTGAGTGGCTTTCACTGCGAAAGAAAAGAGGAAAAGTGTGCGAGACAGAGCAGTTTATAGAGTTGCCGCCGTCTATGCTGAAAATTCATCATCTTTTTAGCAGTTTATGCGGCAGTTTGCTGCCTATGCGAAGTCAACTTGGAGTCTGGCAACTGCTGCCGGCTGCTGCTGCTTTTTGTTCGACTGCTTCTTTGTTATACTCTGTAGTTTTGGAAGAGAATATCAACTAGCAAAATGCACAGAAACACATAATATTATAAATGAATGACGAATTTGACATATATGACTATTTAAAAATAATAAAATATGCATCAAATATAATTGGGCAATCTAATTTACAGGGTATTTCTTAGTTAATCTGACCACATTTGGTTTTAACTCGTAGCCTACTGCTTTGCTCTATTAAAAACTTGTAACAACTTGGCTCGTTATCCCGTTTTCGTTTTTTTCTTTTGGCGCAATTCCCCGCAAAACAAAGGCAAGCGCTTGCCGACATGGCGTATACGTAATTTGATTTGCATGCCATATCGTGTCGCCTATAGTTTTGTATTGATAGATGAGCGCTGGCAGCAATTAAAAGTGAGCCTGTGTGTCTGCGAACTGAAACAAAACTGCTGGCGACAAATCGTTTCATTCTTGTTTTTTTTTTTAGGCATTTACTTTGCCGGCAAAAGTTTGATTGCTTCGTGTTGGGGACTGAAAATGGGACTCAGATTGCGAGTGGGACAAAGTTTTTGCCTTTGGCTGGGGTCTTTAAACTGCAAAACGCAAAGCCGGCGTGTCCAGTGGCCAGTGACAAACACTGTAGAAGACGAAGAAGGAAAGAAAAGCAGAAAAAAAAGAAGAGAACGAAAGATACATTTTACTGCATCATTAAGGATAAGCATCAAACTGGCTTTGAATTTGTTTGTAGCCATTCTGCGCTTTGTGCAAAACTTGCCTCAGATAAGTGCAGCTACGACACAAAGGACAATGGCAATAAAAATAAAGCTTTGTCCTTTAAATCCCCGTTGCGAGAGTGTTACGATTATAATGCCTTGGAATTTGTGGCAATCGAATGGAGACGCGCAGATGTGGCAACCAGATAACTAACTACTCGTATTCACCCTTAAATGGCCACATTAAACATCATATGGTCTGGCGTTCACATCGATTGTTGCAGCATTCATTAAACGAAGTCAGTCCCAACTAATTAGGAAATAATTTACAGCATCAAGTGAGTGTTGTAACAGTTGCATGCCACCAAAAATAAAAAAAACGAATAGAAAGAAAAATATGTAAGAAAGAATGAGAAGAAAAGAGCAACAAGCAGTTGCCACCTTCAAAATCGAGTTGAGTTTCAGTTTCGCATTCACATTCGCATGCGGAGAATGTGCAAGGACGCGGACTCTGTGAAATCCTAGCGAAATCCTTAGAAATGTTTTATTAGCCCTACCTACGCTTGAATAAGCTAGCTTAGCGGAAGCTATCGGATTTTATGCTTCTGACTTTTGCAACGAGCCAGAGCCAGATCCAGAGCTGAAGTCAGCGTCAGCTTCAGGTCCGAGGCCAAAAGCCAGCAGCTGAGCGCTTCGAGTTGCATTCGTTTTGCGGTCCTCTCTCTCTCACTCTGTCTCTCTCTCGGTCTGTCTGTCTATTCCACTGTTCGAATGTCCAGACTGTCTGTCTGTCTATCTGTTTGTTCGGTTGTCGACGCTTCGGTCAGTCTGTTCAACATTGCTTAAGCTCGGTGTATTGCAGATGCTTTTTCAACATTCCTCTCTCTTTTTTTTTTGCCAGCTTTTCGTATTGTTTTCACCCTCACTCCCGTGTCTGTGCACCTTTTTCTTTTTTTTGGGCGCTGATTATCTTTGGTTGGGTCGAAAATCGCCATCGCCATGCAGCTGGGCTTATTGTCTAATGAACGACTGCAGCTGTCGGTCTGACATGGCTTCAGTTTCATTCATTAACTGCATAGACTCTCGCATTAGAGCTGTCGGCTTAGCAGGAATCTCACATCTCTTTTCATATCGAATGTTCAGCGATTTCAAAAACACACACACACATGGCAAGCTATGTTGTGGCGCATTCTCTTGGTCTATAATTTTGTGGCAAAGCATTTTGTATTGGCAAAATATTTATGTTCTACTTCCAATCGCATTCCTTGCACACAGCTTGCAGCCATTCTGCTGACTGCGTTCAGTTCGTTGTCAGTTGCGGAGTTTGGTAGCAATTTTTGGTATTTTGTATTTATAGGAATTTGCAGTGCTTACGGCTTCCATTCGGGCATCAACTTGAGCTTCAGCTCTCTTCTACACTGCGTAGAGCTTTAACTGTTATTTTAGCCGCAGAGCATATGCTGTAAAATCCACACACACACACACACACACACACACACACACACACACACACTTCACACATCACATCATCATCCTTGCTGCTGCTGCTGCTGTTAATCCAGCAACAACTTTTATTTTGCTTTCACCCCTCTTTTGTGCTCAGGTTAGAAATATTGAATGAAAAATTTTATTGAAGCACGATATATGAATGTGCCGACAGGATGAAGCCCTCTACTGTGTCTGTCGGTCTGTCTGTTTGCTGTCAGCAGTGGAGTAACCTCAGAGCAGAGCACAGTATGGATTTCATAAATGGAGTGAGTGAGTGAGTGTTCTTTCGCACGAAAGCAAAACAAACTCTCGAATCACATTCCAAATGCAACAACGATGAATTGTCCTGCCTTCGCATCCTCATCTCTCCTCCTTCCCTCCACAACTCCTGCGCAACGGCTTCAAATAGAAATATTTTAGATTCCCAACAGATGTTCGCACTCGTTCATAAGCAGATTTTCTGAAATATTCACATGCGACGGCGACGACGAGCACTCATACTATAGATGAGTATAGATGTTGTTCGCTCGGCACATTGATTTACATAAAATGTGCGTCGCACAAGGCAATCGGAAAGTACTGCGCGAATTTCCGTTTTTGTTATTTTAATAATATTTAAATAATTTATGTTCACTGTGTTATTGTTTCTACTCTCAGTCTCTGCCGGCGACGAGCATCAAATATTTATTCAATGTGAAAAACAATCAGTGTATGTATTTGTGTGGGCTGCACTTGCTTTTCTTCTCTCTCTCTCTTTCGCTCTTTCTCTCTCTGTTTCTCTTTTTCTTTCTCGTTCTTTCTCTATCTCTCTCCGCTCAGCACATTCCTCGAATGCTTGGAAAATCTCGATTGCGTTGTTTGTGCTTGTGCTTGTTTCTTTAAAACAACATGAAGACACAACACACAACACATAATACAGCAATGCTACTTCCGGTTGGCCATAATTGATGATGCGCCACAACAACAACAACAGCAACATAACACAGCAAGTAAACACAGACTATACTTATATGTTATTAAATGCTACATTCTTAGTCGTTGATATTGATAAACATTGCACTGTGGAGTTAAGGCAAAGATTTTTCAGAATTAAATTCAATTTTCAACTGTTTATTAGTTTATTTTAAATTTAAGTAATTTTCTGTAGAAATTTGAAGAGTGCGACACTATTTAAAGTGAAAAAGCATAAACTAAAAAATCTTATAGGTTGGTATTATAAATAACATATATTTAGAGCTAAGATTAAAAAGGCAAATCTGGTTTCAGAATTTTTCGATCTTAAAAACAAATCGTGAAACAAGAAAAATCCCAATCCAAGGATATTAAAGTAAACATGTATTCCAAGATTAAAATTAAAGGAAATAAAAGTTGTATTGAAATTGACTTCAATTTAAAAGTTTATCGTATTAAGATCTACAAAATTATTGAAATTTTATCATCGCGAGAAATCATAAACTCGTCTTCTTTGTTTCTGAATTTCTCCACTGTAAGACAAGCACTCACTCTCTCCGTCATATCTCATTTTTTATCCAGTTTCTCATGCCGTGCCGGAAGTAGCTTACAAAGCTTATAAATATTCCAATGGCAGTGCATATAGAGCACAAAACGAACACTTCCGCTTGCCAGCTGTAAACTTTTATGTACATGTATGTATGTGTATTCGATTTTTGTGTGTTCGACGAGTTTTCGGATTTCGGGGCTTGATTGACGACTGCTTTGCATGTACTACGCGTGTGTGTGTGTGTGTGTGTGTGTGAGCAAAGGCATCAACTTCATTATGATTATACACATATTAGACGTCATCGATATGCCAGGAAACTGAGGTAGAAACAAAGCGGAAGCAGAAGACAAGCGGAGATGTTGTGCGTGTCGCGTGTGTGTTTGCCAGCCAGCTAGACCATTAAAAACGAAGCAAAAACAAAGCATAACAAGTATCTATCATCAGAGAATGTCCCGAGACGAAACAATGTGAATGTGAATGTGGCTGGAAACGCGACGTGCGTTGGTATTTTGGGGCCATTTGTCAAGCTGACGATTGTTGGCAATCAGCACCAAAAAAACAAAAAAAAAAGAAGAAGGAAAGAAATCTATGACAAATATGATGTGAGCTGAGACGAGACAATGTCTTCGTATTGAGTGTTGTCGAAGAAATTTGTCATAATTTTGCGCCATTCAAATCTCGTATTGTATTAAAGTCTAGTTAATTTGTTTGATGTCGTGCAGAAAATTTAATGCTGACGGGTCAGAAATATTTATATAGCATACTATACTATATTGAAAAAGTGATTGAAACGAAGGCAACAAAATGAAATACATGGCAAAAAAAGCGAAATGTGCCAATTTCGAGTTTTGTCATAAAAAATTGAAAATGTCAAAAACAAGTTGAGCATGCCCGAGAGAGTGAGAGAGAGAGAGTGAGAGTGAAAGAGAGAGCTAGCTAGCGATGTTGTCGCTGTACAAAACGTAGAAATAAACATTGAGTGTGCTTGTTGTATGTTTGCCTATGCTGTGTGTGCTTCTGTGTGTATGTCCTTGTGTGTGCGTGTGTGTTTGTGGGTGTGTGTGAGTTTGGTTTGGCCGTTGTCGGCATGTAGTTGACATCATTGATTGATTTAGCTGTCAATTGCATAATCACTCAAGCGTTATTGTTCAACTGCTCAGCCGGCGCCTGCGTGCCCCACCTACATATATGCCACGCCCCCCATCGACGCCACGCCACCTCACTATCGCCCTGAACTGTGGATGCTGTTGTTGTTGTTATTGCCAATGCTACTACTGACTTGACTGGCTAAATCAGTGGGCGGCAGTTGTGTGTCCACGTGTGTGTGTGTGTGTGGCAAATAAACCAGCTGCCGAGTGTCAGGCAATTGTCAGCAAGCTGTTGTTGCTGCTGCTCTTGTAGTTTTTGTTGTTGTTGTTGTCATTGTTGTTGCTGCTGCTGCTGTTGTAATAGTTGTAGCTGCAGACCGCAACAGCGTCAGCTGTCGGTGAGATTGTTACACAGACAGCCAAAGGTCCTCTTCGCATTGCGATACACAGAACGCAAGCCAGCCTCATTGCCAGAGTCATGTGTGTGTTGCTGCATGTGTGTGTGTGTGTGTGTGTGTGTTGCATGTTGTGTGTACTATGTGCCTCGCATATTGGTAACAGCAATTGATGTGGCAACAAATTAACATGCCGCAAATGGAAGTAATGGCCAAGTGTTAATTGTTGTGTGAGTGCCGATTCACACACACACACTCACACACTCTCGCACACAGTTAAGCACATGCTTATGGACGTGTCTGCCGCTGCAGCTTAATAATGACGTCATTGAAAATTGATTCAATTTGTGGGCGGATCGACAGACAGCCGGACAAACGAAGCAGCAACAGCAGCAGCCCAAAAACGAGTTCTGCCCAAAAATAAACGGGGAATATAACAAAAGAAATATAATAATAAATCACCTTTTACTCGATGTTGATGGTTGTTATAGTAGCCATATGCGAAAGGGGCTTTCTTATGCTTATTGTTTGTTCGTCGCTGGGCTGGCTAAAAAATGGACATGTCAATGTCCTTTGCTCGCATGTCAACTGGATAACAGCAAAAAGTGAGTTTGGCCAGCGAGACGACAAAATAACAAAAAGAAAAACACTGAACAAAAGTTCAAATCAACAAAGGAATCCAAAATGTCAAAGCCGTGCAACAATTGTGGCAAGTACAGTGGAAGCTAAAAGATGTTCGGCTGAAGTTGCTGCATTCGGGAATGCGAATTTTTACATTCAGTCTGCTAGCATTGTTTATTTTGACAATGCATTAAAATTTCTACTTTAACGAGAGATACTAAATATAGAACTGTTGTGAATCATTAAAATAATATATTTTTGTACCGGCTTCTCATAGGCTAGAAATGTATTATAACTTTGTGCCTCCATAAAATGTATGTACAGGCAGAAGGGGGTATATACGATATAGGCATGATCGTCTGTCCGTCTGTTCATTTAAAGACCTAGATCTCAGAAGCTATAAGACAATAATGACTATAGTTTTAATGACATATGAACATTTGCCGATAAAAATTGTAAAAGTTATTTAAGAAAATTTTGTATCGACAAAAACGATAATATAACGCTGTGGAATATTTTGCACTCTACTGTGTATTTTATATGTAGGACAATATCAATATACCAACTATATATTTGTAGTATTTTTGTGGTATATTTATTTGGTATATTTTAAACTTAATAGGGCATTGGGTAGCGGGTATCTTACAGTCGAGCACACTCGGCTGTAGCTTTCTAACTCTTTATTGTTTATATCTGTATCTATAATAATTAAATTGGCATTGTTTGCTTTGACAATGCATTGTAATCAGAACTCAAAATGGAGATTCTAGTCTTAGAATTCATTCGGGACATTCTAATTATATATTTTCTTTAAAGTGCTATTTTTTACCAATCTGATGCAAATGTTCTAGATAAATACTTTTTTGCTATTTATTGTAATCTAAAATATATCATAAATTTGCCTTCTTACAAAATATGTATTTGTATACAATTTTATGACTTTGGCTTTTCCGGAGACAACTCTTGCAGAAGGCCATTGCAATCGGAGCATTTTGGGCTGCTTGGCGTGTCAACAGCGGATATCCGCTTAACTTGGCCACTTGCTGCAGTAAGTGCAATAAATTCTATGGCCAAGTGGAAAATGCAAAGCGCACAAAGCAGGCAAAAGGACAACAACAAACAACTCAAGGCTACTCCAGACACATTCTTAAATGCTTCGCACAACAACAACAAGCAAGCAAGCAAACAAACAACTTCAGCTAAATTGCAGTGTCATAAAAGTTTTAGACTTTTGCTTTGCCTTTTTTTTTGTGTTTGTGTTGTTGTTGGTGACCAAGAGAACGTTCACACTCAAGTCGTTTGATTTCAGTTAGAGGTATTTCTTTCTTTTTTTATGTATATATTTTGATTGGTGCGACGAGTGAGTAGCTTCAAAAGGGACGGAAGTGAGTGCCTAACCAGCTGCTGGCTGGCATTTGAATGCGCCATCGTTTAGTGTTAAATTTGTTGCACATTCGCGGCATTCAACAGGGACACTTGACGTTGATTTTTAACTGCCAAACGCATGCAAAACAAATTTGGACTTGCAATAGCTGTAGCTGTTGATGTTGCTGTGGAAGCTGTGTGAATGGTGAGGGAGGTAGATTGCAATTGCAGCCAATGAAGGCTTGTTGCTTGCAACACACAAACACGCTGACGTTGCTGCAATTGCACGTCAGCGACATGTTTGCACTTGACAATTCATTTCATTGTTTGTAGATTGCATTTGTCGCCCCAGCCGCACCCCATTGCCCCCCCTCTCCTTCTCCTCACTCGCCCAGCAAGACAGCGCTTCCCTGCAGTGCACAGAGGGTGTTGCTGCCATTGTTGTTGCTGCTGTTGCTGTTGTTGTTGCTGTTGTTGTTGGGTTACTCCAAAATTGCATTCACGGCACGCGATGAGCGCATTTCACTTGCCCGACAAGCACAAAACGCTCGAGTTTATTTCTCAGCAGCCTTTTGCTACCTTTTTCATGTTTTTCTTCTCTCTATATATTTCTTTTTCTTTTTTTTATGCCATACGAAAATGCAATTTTCTTGGCACTTTTGCCGAAAACTTGCGGCGCCTGCAACTCCTTTTGTGAGCAAGTGTAGAAGTCTGTATGTGTGTGTGTGTTTGTGTGTTAGTTTTGTTGGAATTGCAGTATGCACGTGGTCAACAGGTTATCCTGTGTCCGCCTGTTAGTTCTGGCTGCGCCTTGGCTGCCTCTGCCACTCTCTGTCCTTGCACCTTTTTGGACTGGCTGCCGGCTGCATTTATTTCCGCTTTTGTACCTTTTTGGCATTTTGTTTTCTTTTGGTCTTTGAGTTTGCCATTGCCTTTTTGTGCATTTTCTCTTCCTCAATTTTCTTCTATTTTCTTGTTTTTTTTTTTTGTTTTGTTTGCTGCACTTTGCGGTTTTCTCATTTATTTGGTGCACTTCAGCAGCAATAGCAACAACAAAACCTTCAACATATTGCCATTGGAGTCCTTGTTGGTGCTTGCCGCAGGAAATGACTTCAATTTGCTGTTAACAAGTTTAAAATTTCGAAATTGCTACGGAAATACACAACATGATTTCGACCCGAGCATTGGCGAACATAATTACTCAAGAGGTGTGTCCTGGGCGCACGACTTCGGTTTGACATTGCCCAAAAAGGAAACAGGACTCAACAACAGTTCGCACTTCGTAGTGTTTGAAATTCAACTTCACGAAGATGACTTCATTGCTGGAGCAGCAAACAAAAGGCGAATAAGGCGACAACTAGTTTAGTTATTCTTAACGTCTTCCTTCTCTCTCACTCTTTTCATTTATTGGACAAACACAGCTTATCCGCTTTAGCGTCTAACAAAGAGCACTCTGACCCTCTTCCATGCGGATGCCCAACAGCTGTTGCAAGATGCCAATGAACTGCCACAGCCATACTCCTACTACTTTTGCCACCTTACGCTCTGCTCTGTCTCCAATGTTTTGTGCAGCTGTGCTCAAGTTGGAAAATAAATTTAATGCCATTTGGCAAAATCTTCGCTCTCTCTTGACTTGACTGTTTTATTCATACGAGTTTGCGACGACGACAACGAGTATATGCCAGCATGTCTTTCGTTTGGGTTTATATAAATGTGAGTACGTATACGTGATATGCTTAAGCTACGCTCCGTCTGCCTTCATCTATTCGTCTGTCCGCGATAAATCAACAATTAATCAAACATCATCTGGCCGCCGGCAGTTGGCAGCTGTCTTGACATTGGTGACAACGCAGCATACCCGAGATATGCTTCACTTCAGACCTTTCGCCTCCGCATCTCTCGTCTCTTTTGGCTCGCCACACTGACTATATTTCATTCTGAGAGGTAACTTTTAAGCCCCGAAAATATCATTTGAATGTGTGTGACGCAAAAGTTCAAGTGGCAACTTTAGCAGATGTGAAAAACAGCTTTGTTGCATGTTGAAGGCTTTTTTTTTTGTTTTGAAGATGATCTATGGCAACGAAGCTTTAGACATCGTTAAAAACCAGCTTGGATAAGCGACAATAATTAAACTTTGCTTTCTCTCCTTCTTAAATAAACTTAGTATTTCTTTAAAAATCTATACATTGTTTAATCTGAGGTAAAGATGTCATTCTTAGAATTGCGAATGGTTTAATTTGCCAAAACGTGTTTTTGTTTTTTGTTGTGTGGAAGTAATTTGCTTGTTTGAACTCATGTCAATTATATAATGTTTCGCTTTCGAGAGTCGTTTTTTGTAATGAGCTTTTCGGGGAAGTCATAAGACAGCGGTGCGAAATCAAATTAAATTTGCTAATTACATAGAATGAGCACAGGCTACGTGAATGTCACCTTGTTAAGCATTGCGAATGGAAATGAGAATTTGGCAAGCGAAAAGCAATGGAAATGAAAATGGGGTTGGCTTCTATTTCAGTTCTTGTTGAGGCTTTTATTAAATTTGATGTGGCTTTTTGTCTTGTTTTTATTCTACTGAGTATTTCTTCTATTCCTATTTCTATTTCTATTTATTTTGCTTTTTTGTTCTTGTTGTGTTGCGCTTAATTAATTTGAGCACTCAACGAAAAAAAGAAAAACACACGCACGCGCACATATTTATTTTGTTATTTCAATCATAAAAAGCGTGTGGCCATGTTATGGAAACAAAGCGACATTATCTTTTTGGGGTTGGTTACGACGACGGGAGGGGGAAGGGCTAGAGTTATAGAGGTTTACCATGTAGAGAGATGTGTAAGTTGATTATTAACCAGCAAATGTTCTATGGGCGTTACGGGGCTGCGTCCGACTATGACTTCTATTATTGCGCTGCTCTGCTCTGCTCGCATGTCTGTAATTACGGTCATGCCCAGAGAGCTGAGGGGCATACAGTTCATGCCCAGTTGAATACAGACATTAGGCATGCATAGCTATTTAGCTGAGCAAACTCACACACACACACTTACACACATTCCCAGCCTCATTTCCATTTTGGAATCCTTAGCGTTAACTCTCTTCTCTCTCTTTCTCTCTCTGACCATCTCGTTGTTCTATGGCTGATTTCATTAGAGCGCGTGCGCTTAAGGATTTTGCTGCGGCTGCTCAATTATAATTTCATGCCATGTCCTTCGTCCTCATCGTTGTAGTCGTGTGTGTGTTTTGCAATAACAAAACGAAGAAATGAAATTAACTCAAAGCACAAATTAAGTGTGCGTGTGTGTGCGTGTCTCTGCCATTGTATACATATATGCCTGTGTAATCTAACGCAATTAATCGGTTCGTCACTGTTTTGACAAAGTACAAACATGTCACTCGACTCAGCAGCAACTGTAGTTGTTGCTGCTGTTGTTGCTGCTCACATGTCATGCCTTCCAATATGCAAATTAATCTAAAATTACAACACATCGCAAAGCGGAACGCAATGAGCGAGGCTTGGCCTCTTGGTTGGGGCGAGGCAATTGATTCAATTAAATTCAATTACTGCAAATTATTTAAAGCCATACTTTAAGAGTACTACTACCATAACTCAAGTAGTTCCACTCCTCACTCAAGTCTCTGCCTATTTTTGGGGGCCAAACACTCTAAACAATTTTGAAATCAAAAAGCCATTATGCAAATGCCATAGCCAAAAAGACATCAAATTGATATCAATCTATACAAGCAAAAATAATTTAAATACTCGTCGACTAAATGTACATGAGTTGACCCCTCGCCAGAGACGGCTCGAAATAAAAGAAAGAAAACAAGCAGCACCTATTGTTAAGCCATGACCGAAGGGAAAAAGGCCGCACACAGAAATTCAATCAATCAAAAACAAGGAGGCAATGCCAATGCCGTTACGTGCCCGTAATGAAGTCCTGTCCAAATTTGCCTTTTCCTAAATTAGCACAAATGTTCTTTTTACGACTTTGACAGCGGTGGCTAGAGCGGTGGCAATGGCAATGTCAATGGCAATGGCAACAACGTTGGCTTTCGCTACCGCTGCTGCTGCTGCTGCTGCCCCAAACGTTGTCTCTAATTTCTCATTAATTTGCAAGTGAAATCAGTGAACATGGCTCCACTCCCCGCTCCCTTTTGCTCTTCACTCTCATTCACCTTTCTATCTTACAAAATGACAACGAGCAAAGCGTACAGCGTAACGACAAACGAAACGAGGCAACGGGGCGTATGAGTGCTGTATGCAAAGAGATAAAGAGAGTGGCGAGCGGGGAGTGGGAAGGGGAAGGGGCAGAGAGGACGCTGGTCACGGTGCTCTGTTGAATGAATGCTTGCTAGGTGTTTGCGGTGGTTTTTCGAGTATTTTGTGCTGGGATGGCAACCAACGTTGCGCGTTGTCAACGTTGCCACTGCTAAGTCAATACGAGAAGGACGCGAAGGACACGACAACGTTGCCACGCTCTGAACGCAGATGGGTCGCGACTGTGGCTGACGCTTGGACTTAATTGAAAGGCGTTTATTTGGCTTTAAAAACGTAAATCAAATTCATTTAAATCTCTCTCCCGCTCCCCAGCTCCACCTCTCGATCTCTATCTCTCTCTGTCTCTCTTTGCACCTTTGTGCTGCAATTACACGGCACTCGACAGTCGTTCATTTGGCGGAGGAAGGGAAATGGACATAAAAGGAGACACAGCAGAGCACAGCTCATTTTATAGCTTGTATTTTAAATAAATGTTCTCGGTTGGCATCTCTCTCTCCCCTCTCTCTCTTTTCCTCTCCCGTGTAGTTACCACGCCGCAGCTGTGCAAATTTCAGCGCTTACGCCACTTTGGGCAAACAAAAGGCTCTTGACATTGGCCGTCATTCGCTTTTGTTGGATTAGCTTTGATTAGATTTTTTCTTGTTTGCTGCCACGACAACGAATGCCAGCTCCATCTCCCATCTCCATCTCTATCTCTATCTTTATCGCCAGCTCCATCTCTTTTCAATGCAGCAATTCGCTGGCTCGGAATGTCGTCTGTCTTGGTTCTAGGGGCGCCACAGAGTGTCACTCAATGGCTTCCACTTCATGGACAACACACCTGAACCTCCGCCGAGACTGGCTCGACTCTATTGGGCCATGATTATATTACATTGTAAGTCTCCTTTTGTGTGCTTGCTAATTTTTTCGTTTTCTCTTTTTTTTTGTTGTTGTGTTGGCTTCAGTGATTCTACTTCTCTTTTTTGTATGTATATATATATATTTGTATTTTTTTGTGTCAACCTTAGCCTGAGTGCTTTAAAATTACATTTCCGTGTCGAAATTGCACCTGCGGCTCAGGCTCAGTTCACAGTTCGCAACACTCGCAACACTCGCAGGTCTCTCACATAGGCCTCGGTGGCCCCGTCATAAAGTGGGCCACTCAATCTGTGTGACTCATTGTGTCAAATTATTTTGGGGATTTATGCGTTGGCAGCCATTTTTTATGCCCTTGCCCCCGCTTGCCCCGCTCGACCCAGCGCTTACTTTAATGGCAGTCAATTTATTGCCAATAAATTTGTAGCCAAAAAGTTTAGAGCAAGGCCAGCAAAGCCAAGCTGTGTCGCAACCGATGCGAGGCATGGCAAGGCGAGGTGAGGAGTGCAAAAATTTCAAACATTTTTATTTGCCCCAGTGATAAACTTGCAACATATGTGCGACACACACACACACAACACACAGTCTCTGTAAGAGGGCACGGGTTCAACAATTTTTGGGGCTTTCTTTACCAACTGAGCCGCTTTTGGCAGCGACTCAATATTTTTTTTTGGGGGGGGGAGACGGGGAGCATCGGAGGCGCTGTGGCAAAGCCAAAACTGCACTTAAATTCAATTTGTGCCGCGTTGGCTGCAAATGACAGGCGCAATGCGAGCTGCGAGAGTGAGAGCGAAAAGTGCCATTTTAAATGGCAGCCAAAAATTGTCGTCTTCATTGCAGCATAATTTCTGATGCTGCTGCTGCTGCTGCCGTCGTTGTTGCTGCTGCTGCTTTGTTGGCGCGATAAAAAAGTTGCTCCAGCCCTTTATGCTGTTGATTTAATTTGAAATGGTGACGTCGCCCCATCGTCAGGCTCTTCATTTCGCACCGAAGCACTTTTATTTAGATATATATTCTAGCTAAATGCAGCATAGGGGGTGAAGGGGTGAGAGGACAGTGGGGTAGGCGCCTTGCAAATTGTTTGGCTTGCCAACTGAGAGCCGTTTAGTTGGCCCCTGGCGCAGCACAATGCCAGCAATCTCCTCCTCCCTCTGCCCCCTTTCTCTTTCACCAACCCATTGAGTCGAATAGTCATTCAGTTTGTCATTCAGTCAGTCTGTCAGTCAGCGAGCCGCTTGCGCCGAGTGCACAGAGACAGGGGAAGAGAGGGGGAGAGTTGGCACAGTGCTAACCAAAAGGCAGTCAACCATGTTTGGCACTCGTGTTTAGCCTTTTTGTCAATTTTAATGAATTAATGCGCATTTTATGTGAAAAGTTGTTGTCGCCAGGCAGCCAACTTTTGCTTTTGCTGTTGTTGTTGTTGTTGTTGCTTTTGTGTTTTCTGCGGCTGCCACACAAAAACTCTAAAAGTAAATTAAATAAATTTATGTTGCCCAACCAAACAACCAAAAACAACCGACAGAACAGATTCTGTTTCTGCTCTGCTCTGTTCTGTTCTCTATTATCTAAGCATTAGGCAAACACACACACGCACACACACAAAGTGAGGAGGGGACAGAGACGATTGATACAAAATTGTCAACAAATTGAAAATGGAAATCGTTTGGCTTTTAATGATTTCGGCCGCCTGTTAGACCTTAAAAACTTTTCAACGAGCTACCATTAAAATTATATTAAAAAGTTTACACGGCAGCCGCTTTTGTTGGCCTATTTCACAAAAATTTAATGTCTGACAGTTTTCAGTTTTTTGTGTTAGGGGCGGTTTTGAAAGCATTTTGCATTTCCTTTTAATTTGCATTTAATGAAGTGGCATTATATATATAGTGTATAGTATATATTAGATGTGTTGCCCTCTGTGCTCTGTGCTGTTGGCAACAACTTTTGACACTTGCCAACAAATATAAATTGTTGCAGGCAGCGTGAAAAAGTGTCTGGCTTTTGCGGTTGCTGCATTTCGCTGGCTGCAACAAAAGTCGCAAGACTCATTTCTCACACCGCCACCGCCACCGCCACAGCACACTAAAGAGAGATGGCCTAGAGGGAGATGCAGTCCTTGGTGTTGGGAGTCGGGAGTTCAGAGTGCTGCTGCCCTGGCTTGACTGATTGTGCTTGGTGCTCGAGGGGGCAGCAAAAGTTTTTCGCATTAACTTCCGCTGCACGCCGCGTCGCATTTGAATGCGATTTTGATTTGTCATTCGCGGCATTCGTGACAAAAGCCGAACGCCTACTTAAGGCGAAAACGACGAGCACAAGTTTTTTCTTTACTATATATATCGTTTTTTTTTTTTGCTTGATTTTGATTCTGATTTTCATTTTCCACTTCCACTTCCATTTCCACTTCCGTTGTGCTCAAGTGGATGCAGTGGCTCCATCAGACGACGCTTGGCGCCCACTTGTCGCCGATCATTGGTTTCCGTTTCCATTCAGCAGGCTGCCGAAGTCGAACTTGCTCGACGTGCACAAGCGCATTTTGAAGTTTATGAAACAGCAGCAGCAGGAGCAGCAACGGCAGCGACAAAGCCAACTTTCTGAATAGATTAAGTTGAAAGTTTTGCTCATTTTCAGCATCGCCTCAATTGAGAGCTGTTGCCTAAGCGACAGCGAACTGTGCCACCTATGTACGTATGTATGTAAGTCCGCCAAGAAAAATCAACGTAATGATGTCAACGCCAGCGAGAGAGAGAGAGAGAGGAGAAAGCTCAACCAAAATCAAAACTTTCTCAAGTATCATTAAAACTAACCAAAAAAAAAAGGAAAAAAAAGAGAAAGAGTATAGAGCATAGAGCATAAAAGAAGGTCTGTGCCTCATTCAACTATTATCTTCTCGATTTGCTTTCTTTGCCGCACTGTCACGTACTTGACTTGTCTACCTCGTGTGTTGGTTGCCTGGCGATTCGAATTTGAAATATGTTGCAGAAAAGTTTTACGCTCAAGTCGAGTTAAGCCTTTTGTCATTGCCAGCAAACAGCAGTAACAATAACTACGGCGAAACGAACAGCAAATGGCAAACGGCAATGGCTGCCAATTATGAGGCAGTTGCCCACAAAAGTATGCTACAGAAAAATGTAATTCAATTATTATGACTCCCAACTAATGCATAAGTATTCCAGCAAGGGGAACAATAACAACAATGAACAATGCGAGCACGGAAATATGGCTAATAATGTCGACCGACAGCAATGACGGGGTCACACTTTGATAAGGATCTCTGTGGCAGTAATCAAGGCTGCCATTGTGTCTCCACCCCTCTCCCCATACCATTCACCGCTCTAACTGAATGCTGAGCCCAAGGGCCCCATAAATACATTGCATGTAATTAATCAGCACTACTAAATCCTGAAGTAGGGAGGCGCAAGCACGTTGTTGCATCAATCTGAATGGGCTCAAAGTTCATACACACACACACACTGCTCACAATCAGCGGTAATTTGGCAATGGATCGCCAAAGGCGAATAATTGAATTTCAGTTTTATACGCTCAAAGCGATGGACTCAACCATCCGCTATCGATTGGCTTTGCCTAATTGCTGACACAAGTCAGCGAATGTCTGGACTTTGTTTCATTTGGCGCATGGCTCAAATTTCATTGAATACCCTCAATTATTTATTAACCATATCAAAAGCAATGACTTCAACCGTCGATGACCTCTTTTGTGTGGCAATAAATGAGCCAAGACGTTTGTGCAAGATACTATCTTGGTTTCATGTGCTTTAATTAGCGCCAACTCAAAGATAATAAAATACAGTTATGTTCTGCGAACGATCGCGAAAAATATCAAAATATTCAACTTGGCTGTGGATAAATCAATTTGTTGTGCATCTCGTAAATTAAATTACAAGTTCTTGGCAAAATGTTCTAATGAGTTTCATGCCAAACGGCAAAACCACAGAAAGTTGAAGGCATTATAAATTTACATGAGACACAAGTTCTTTGAACCACACACAAACATACACACACTCTCATGTGTCAGCATACACATCTATATTTATTAAGTTTTCCATCTCATGGTGTTTGTTGTTGCCAAGGATACAAAGTGTATGCAAAAGAAACTTTCAGTTAATTAAAAAAAAAAAAAAACAAAAACGAAACGAAACGAAGTTTAAAAGGAAAAGGAACAGAAGAGGCAAAAGGGAGCGCAGAGCTAAATTGTTGTATAAATTTTGCTCTTTATGCGCAACTAAATGAAAAATCTACCCATGAGTGTTGTTAACCTGATGAAAAGTAGGTAAAACATTGCGCTCAGCCTCGACTGAGCTGCAAAACGGAAACAGCAACTGCGACGGCGACGGCGACGCTGGCAGAGCCAGCACATTTGCGATTATTTCCCACGCGGGCACTCAAAACATAAAGAGCAATAAATTAAAAGCTAAAGCCAGAGACAACTACGACTAAGTACAACGACGACAACGACGACGACGACGACGTAGGGAAAATGAAGATGAAGCTCGAGAGGGGGAGGAGGAGAAGGATGACGACTAGGACGAACATCGACGACATCAAGAAGCAGGACGTCACAAGGATGGCGACGTCCTTCAAGACGCTAAAAAGCAAATAACGGTGCACATTTTTGGTTCCTTTTCCTTTTTTTTTTTCTTGCTTGCCTCCCTTAGGCAGCCACTTCAGGTGCAAATGAAAAATGTAATTATTTCGTAGATTTGCGTTCACAAAAATAAACACGCGGAAAATTTTACTATTTGCTGGCCTCGGGCCTAGAGGCTTGCTGCGCTCTTAAAGCAATCGCTGAGCGGAAAAGTGGGCGGAGCAGATCGCCTAATGAGCAGAGCGAAGCAGCTGTGCGAAGCAAGAAAGGCAAGGAAGGAAGAGAAACTTAAAAAGACCTGGCCCATAAAATGTTAAATAAATAAATAGTGGCTGACAGAGAATTGGCCCAAATGAGTTCAACTTTTGTAGCTGCCGTTTGCAAAATCTCAAAGAAATTAGCGCAAACAACTTGCAGGTGCAAATGGGGGCGTGGCAGGTTGGGAGGCTGCTCCAGCTACTGCTGCTCATTAATTAAGAAAGTGGCAAATGAAAAGCCAGCAAAACACGCTTCAAATTAAGAGGGGCTTCCCAGTGCGACGACAACAGCATCAGCAGCAGCAGCAGCAGCAACGAGCTCAGCACTGACCTGACTTTGTGGGCATGCCAAGAGGGGGCGAAAACGGAGGCAGCTGAACAGCGAGTGGGTGTGGCAAAAAGGCGATGGGCCTGCGCCTGGCGCTCAGCGAATAAATCAGGTTTTATTTGCTTTCACTTGCTCCACTCTGATATTATTTTCTTTTCTTTCCTGCGTTTCGTTTTCGTTCTCGTTTTTATTTTTTTTGGGCATATTTGGAACGTTTTGTTTGCTGCCGCGTCGCCGTTTGCGGTTTTCATTTCACCAGAGTCCGGCTGCTGTTCCAGTTGCATTTTTGTTGTTGCCATGCTCAACACACAAAAAAGTCGAAAATTAAATTATTAATTTATTGCCCCGCCGCTCAAGCTGAGCTTTCTAAGGCCCCCATCCATTCGGTATGGCTTTCAACAAAAAAAAAGACAAAAATAAGCAGAAAGCGCAAAAAAAATAAAATAAAAATGACCTGGGCATTTCTGTGGTGCCACATTCAGCGGTTGAGTTTTTCAGCCTCAACGGAGGCCCCCACGGCTTGCTAATTATTCATAAATAAAGCTGCTGCTGTTGGGGATAGCTTCGACTTCGACTGGGGCACTTCATTCGCCGTTTGTTTGTTTATTTAATAATTTGCACAAGTGCCGCAAACTGTACTTTGATTGAAGTTAATGCGCCCCATCCGCGAGCTGTGAATCGATGGTCCAGGCTCTAGGCTTTCGGCTCTCGGCCTGGTCTAGACTCTTGGCCCCATTTTGTATTATATATTAACCAATAGCTCAGCTCAACAGTCGGACAGTCTGCTGTTGCCATCAAATGGCAATTAACTGGACTAAACGCTGTTAACTAAGAGAGAATAATGTATCAAAGATACACTTCA
Organism: Drosophila niveifrons; assembly: GCA_035046325.1. Classification (NCBI taxonomy): domain Eukaryota; kingdom Metazoa; phylum Arthropoda; class Insecta; order Diptera; family Drosophilidae; genus Drosophila; species Drosophila niveifrons. The sequence continues at coordinate 7,418,870 of JAWNOC010000046.1, read as the reverse complement.
GTCTGACCTGGACTCTTTGGGCTTAGAGCTTAATGTCTATTTGAATATTGAATGAGTGTAATGAGTTACTTACGATATTTCTCCAAATGGCGTGAATGCATCCTTAAGCTGTTGTGTTTCAATCTCGGCACTCAAATCGCCCACAAAGATGTGAAACTGTTCTGTAATGACAAAAAGTACGCAAAAGAGTGAGAGAGTGATGGCTATTAAAATGTTTAAATGCCTTATAGACTTTCCATATTTTAATATATATTAAAGGAGTCTCTGCCTCTCTTGTCAGTTTCAAAAAAATATACAGCTGAGCTTTGACAATGTGTTTTGAGCAATCAATTTAAGTAAGTGCTTGTTTTGAGAGGAAAGTTTTTGATAATATAATATTATTCAAATGAAATTCATCCTTTTGTTCATATTCCTCTTTGCAATATCAATACTAGTGTTATGCAAGAGCAATATAGAAAGCAAAGATGAACTCATCAACAATTGGATGATACGAAAGTTTAGTTCTCTTTGTTATTAACAAATAAGTATTCGTATCAATTCTTAAGGTAATCTCTCTTATGCTTTCATCAAACTTAATGTTAATTCTGTGATGATGATTAACTCAGAGCTAAACAATTCGAATCACTTAAATGAACCGAGTCTACGCAGAGGGGAGGAAAATTTTCCTCGCTAAAAACTAATTATCAATTTTAGAAGTTTTCCCATAATGGGCTGTTGTATACTAAGTGTATAAGTATAAACATAAATCGACTTTCATGCACCTTTAATCTTTATCTTTATCTCTTATTGACTTCACACATATTTTTGTATTATCATCGAAACGATTAATTCACTTTTCAAAGTCTATAGACGTTAAAATCTCTTGTTTTGGCAGCCGTTAAAAACTAATTAAACTGACTGGCAAAAGCAACTGTTCATCAACGAGCTTCAAGTTCGATTGCAGCTGCAGCTTAAGGCCAAAACCCTTGACGTGTACTTGAAACCCACATGAGATGCCTCGGCAACAGTTGCTAGTTGCCAGTTGTCGGTTGCCAGTTGCCAGTTCCCAGTTGCCATTTGCTGAAATCGCAACGTGCAATTGTGTAGGCAACAGTCCAGATTGTGCAGTTGTTGTTGTTGTTGTCTGTTGGTTGTTGCTGATTTTCGTTCTGACATTATCAAATGCCGCTTGTCAGTCTCTCTCTCTCTCTCTCTATCTCTCTCTGTGTGCAGTCTGTGCAACTCGATGGTTGGCGTTGTCTACACGGCATTTCTAGCTGCCACTTGGCTGGCTACTTTAGAGAAAACTGGCAGTAACAGATACAGAGACTAGTTGTTGCAGGAGGAGATACAGTCACTCGTTCATGCGAATATGCGGCTGCTGAGAGATGATACTGTGTGAGGCACAGCAGGAACTGTCGCTCTGTTCAGCTGAAGCGCAGGTGGACACAAGTGCCGCCCAAGTGTGGCAACGTGTCATGTTTGTATGCAGACGACGAATGTGGATGGCGATCCAGCTGTAACTTTTCTCTATCTCTCTCTCTCTCTCTTTGGATGTGGAGAGATCGCGTCCGTGCCAAAATGACATAGTTTCGCATTACAAGCAAATTGCACTTGAATGTGTCAGTCAGTCAGTATGTCTGTGTGTGTGTGGCAAGCGACAAGTGCATGGCGCACAGTGGGCGTGGCCAGTCGTGTTACAGTGGAAACAACGTTGACAAATATGCCACAGAGAGAAAAAACCCTCATGAATTCTGGTCAACAGATCCAACTACAATGTAGTGTAGAAGTGGCTTGGCTGCCCCCCACAGAAATTTTCGGCCAAGTCTGCTGCTTGTGCTGGCCACGTTTTGTAGAGCTGCGCGTTGTCCCGTGTTGTCCGGGGCATGCCGCCCTCGTTCACAATTTGTCCGTCTGAACGACAGGAAGTTGTGCTAAGCGTCATTTCCGTTGTTTTGAGTGATTGCAATTGAGATACGCTTTTTCTGTGGTTTCCTTCTCGGCTCTTTCTTTTTTTTCTGTTTTTTTGGGTGGACATAAGTGGTTTTAGTTTCAGCACGTGTTCTGCAGAATCTCTGATACTTTACTGTTTAGCAGTTTAACTTTTAGTTTGAGTTGACGTTGCCAAATTTTTCGTAAATTCAAAATTGTTGTTTGTGCATTTGAATTGCAGCAATAAATTGTATTGCAAATCCCAAAATCAATCGCTGCACAATTCATTTCGGACTTACTCTCTCCCGTTTTTGTTTTTTGTTGAACATATGTATGTATATATGTGTATCGTTGTCTGTCTGTCGCTGCAACTAAATCTGTTTCAGGCAACAAAATTTATTGCCAGCAACACAAAAACAAACTGCATTCGGAATACTCACTCGTAGTAGCTGTGTTAACATACCCCAAAACAACAAGCTTCGACCATAAACAACCAGCCATAAACTCTGTAACGTATTCACAGCCACAGATGACAACAACAACAATTTGAAGTTTTTACTGAATTTAGTCAATTGGTCAGCCGAAAACAATTTAATCAGCGCATTTTATTTAACTGCAACCAGAGAGATCCTTTCTGATCTGTTGGTCAATTAAGTTCCAGTAGATAAAATTGCATTTAACTGACCTATGACCCTTGGCCTACAACAACAGTTAATTTCGCTCTGCATTGGCTTCACAATTAAAGAGTCCGAGTGCCATAAAAAATAGAAATGTGTGTGTGTGTGGAGAATGAAACTTGAAAAGTGAGCGAAGCGAAATGAATTTCTCAGCCCGGAAATGAAAATGAGCCAAACACCAAGCAGCACACATAACACCGAGGCATAAGGAATAGCTTTAGCGGATGTTAGATTGTTGAATTGAGTTGCGGGGAAATTAGCGCTCGAGGGCAAGGCGGAGGTAAAATGTAATTCAACATAAAAATATCGTAAATCTTAAATTAGAAATTTCGCACATTAAAAACTTGGAAATTGCATTTAGGTTGTGTTCTGTTGGCTGCTGTTGGTTGCTGGCTGTTGGCTGTTGGCTGCTGGCTCATTCATGAAAATCCCCGGCAAACGGCGAACAAAATCCAACAAAATTCCCAAAAGCAAAGGCGCCAAATGGGCGTGGCCGGCACCAGACCAGACCAGAGACCAGAGGGGACGGCATGAAAGTCCATTGCCGCACATTTTTAATGAGTTGGACATAAAAAAGTTTTAGCTTTTCAAAAGCTGGCGTTGAAATGAAGCCAATACTGTCATTCAGTGCGAATGCGAGAGAGATAGAGTGAGAAAGAGATAGAGATAGAGACAGAGACAGAGAGGAAGAGAGGACTACAGGGTATTGTCTCATGGTCCCAAACCATGTTCAATTTTGCTGCTGTTGTCCTCGACTCTGCTGTTTTATTGCATAATCGTGAGTCAATCAACGACCTGCCAGAGAACAAAGCAGAGCAATAGAGAGGGACAGAGTGAGAGTGAGAGAGAGAGAGAGAAAGAGAGGGAAAAAAGTCAGAGGGAGAAGAGCGAGAGCGTTTGCGACCTTCATCAATGCAAGTCAGCTAATAAATACGTGCTGCAGTCTGCTGCTGCTGTTGATGCTGCTGCCGTTCTTCTCTCTTGGGAGGGCGTAAGTGGGCGTGGTGCGTGCCCTTTACCCTCCACCCCCTGCGTCAGTCGTCGCCACCCAATCGAATACAATTAAATTTCAGTTCAGTGATTGCAGTTTCGCTTTAATTTGGTACTGCAATTTGGCGCATTTAATTGAATTGCGAGCACATCAAATTGCACATTGCGCATACGCCCCGTGCAATGTCAAAGTTTCTGAATACCATCGAATTGTTGTTATAATTTGCTCTAATTTAGCCAGCATTATCGCTTTTTCGCCCATGCACCTCAATTAGCCTGCCGCCTTCGCCCCTCACCCCTCTCCCTTATTCCGCTTGATCCTTCAAAATGTGAATGTGAATTCAATATGAGTGCGCGTATGTTGTTTCAAACTGATTGCATGACATTGCTTTTGTTTGTGTGTGTGTGTGTTGCTCGTTGAATATAAAACACAGCAAAAGAAACCAAACACTTTTCAAACACACACACATATAGAAATAATCCGATTTCGTTTGTTTCACTGGAATTGTATTTGAGGGAAACTTGAGAGCATAATGTTTGAAATGAAAGAAGTATGCATAAAATTTGTTGTGTTCCAAAGTGTTTACCTTCATTTAGGCAGAGTATGAAAGTGTGTGTGTGTGTGTGTGTACTCAAGTGAAGCATGTTGTGGTATTAGAACGTTGTGTGGCTGGAGTGCTGCGCTGTGCTGGTTGGTTGGACTAGGTTTGGACTAGGTTTGGGGTCATATTTTGGCATGTGTCCAATGCGCGAACTGAAACCGGACTGACTACAAAATGTGGTTGAAATGTACGCGAAAAGCGGCAAACCGCAAAAGTAGCTGAACAAACACAAATACTCCACTCGAATGCCAGGCGAAATCGTTGCGAGCGTTCATATAAAAAAAGAGCCAAAAAAAAAGAGTACACACTCATACACTCGAATGGGATGCAAACAGCAAGAGTGATGGACACGTGTGTGTGTGTGTGCGAGTGTGTTGTTGGCTTCGTGTTGCACACTTGAGCCCCTGCTAATATCTGTGCATTAGTGTGAGTGTGGCAACAAATGCAAACACAAATACAAATATAAACACAGATGCTAACTAACCACAGCAATTGTTAGACTGTCTGTGTGTGTGTGTGTAGGGGAATGAGAGTTCTAGCTCGTCTGGCAGACAAACACACATATACATACACACATATGCAAAGCTGGATTACAACGTTGGCGCATTTTGATGTATTTTCAACGGAAATTATGTTACAATGCCACTTCTACCTACAACAACAACTACTACTACTACACTAGCAACTACAACAACAACAACAAACATAATAAAAACAGCGACTATCAGTGAGTGAGAGAGAGTCCATTGTTGGCCCAAGTGCTGTGAGCTCCCCTTTCACATTCGTAGTTCCGTTCTTGTTCACGTTCTCGTTTTCGTTCTCGCTCTGATGTCCTGGCCAACAGTCCGACAACAATGGCACTGATAAAAAGGATAACAGCATAAGTGGGCAGAAGTCCTGGTTCGAATTGCTGTACATTTTTCATATGAACACTCGACTGTAAAATGCATTGCCTCTTGAATTAAATCAACAACAACTCAAGCTGAAAATATTCGTTCCCCCCTTCCCCTTCCCTCTCACAGCTCTCACATCACCGTCGACAACAACAATGAGCCGAAAAGTGCTCCAAAAAAGTATTCAACATTGAGCATTACGTGTGCTCCTCTAGATATTACCATTGGCAACCATTGGAATAATACGTATACGTAAAATACGTATTCGTATTGACATCCTCCCTCAACGTTGGCATTGTTGTTGTTGTTGTTGTCGTCGACTGGGGCTTCAATGCATTTCTCGTTTTGCAAAACGGGTTTCTTCTGCTTCTGGTTAGATTAAAGCATTATGTAAGCTGGCTATTATTATACAAGTGCCTGGCTATCAGTGTGAATAAGTGGAGCACGTTCATTAAATTTTAAATGCTTAATCTGCGAGTGTTAATATTTGCTTGAGATAATTGTAAATTGCAATAATAATTTTAGACTTTAATATAAGCATAAGGCATTTAAGTAGCCTAGTTTAAGTTATATAAGTTTGTTTTTCTATGACAACTGAATGCTATTTACAGGGTGTTTACTGAGTGCCACGTTTGGTTTTAAGGTGCAACAGTGAAAGAGAATAAAAGAGGGGATTGGAAGCACGTGAAGCGTGCGCGACCTCAAAGTGCATTTGTTGTTGCAGTGGTATTACTTTCTAACCACACAGCTACACTGACATCCACACACACACAGTCAGAGAAACAAAAAATAAAAGAAAAGTAGAAAAACGAACCTAATAAGCTTTTGTGCAATTGCGAGCATTCGCGCTTTTTTCCGCCAACCAGCTGAAAGCTAATTCAAACACATGGCACAAAAGGTGGCAAAAACTGACGAGAGAAACACACACACAAACACACATATATATGGACAGACAGACAGATTCGTATGTGTGTGAGTAACACAATGCAGCAGTAACTGCAACAGCAACAACAACAGCAACAAACAGCGAGTACAACAATGAAAGCAAAAAGGTTTTTCAGCAGCCACAAATGCACACGGCGTATAACATTTAGCCTGCGGCGTGAATAGCTAGCGGGCGATACAAGGCCAAAGCGTGAGGTGCGGCGGTGGAGGGTAATGGAAAGCGGTGACAGTGGTGACTGCGGTGGTGCGAGTGTCTCTCTCTCTCTCTCGCTCTCTTTTAGTCGCTCTGCTGTGGGTGGCGTGCATTAACACACGGGCCAATAAGTATGCAATGCGCTGTGACATTTTTAACGCCGCCAACAAAGGCTGAAGCAACAACAATGTCAACCATGCTAACCAAAGCAGCAGCTGCTTCTTTCCTACGCTGCTTCCTGCCCCACAACTCCCTCCTCCGCACTCTCTGCTGGCTGGCATGCTGGCAGCTGGTAGCTGGTCTGATGCTGACGCCGTCTGTTGGGCAGGAAATCACGATTACAACGAGTCAAAAGCACACCACACACACTCTAACACACATGTGAGCTGCAGGAAGAGCAGCGAGCTGCAACAGCAACAGCAACAGCAGCAACAGCTAGAGCAGGACGTCATGTGTCTTTGGCGCGTAAACGTGTCGTTATTTGCATGGTGACAAAATTAGATTTAAATATGGCACACCCGCAGGCCATTCGCTGCGAGGCAAAATGTCAGCTCATGTCCTTCTGAGCCGATGCCGATGATGATGATGATGAGCATGAATTGTGTTGCACTAAGTATCGAATACTTGCTCTTTTTAATTGGCATTAAAAGCAAACTCTGGCACAATTGTTGTATTAGAAAATGTACTTCTTTAAATACTACACAATATAGTGACAGACAAAAGCCAAGAAACTGTTGCAAGTCGTTGCTAAATGTAATTGGAAAAACCTCTATCAATAGTTGCGCGGATTTAGGTGGATTCCATACAACTTCTAGTTCTCTTTCTCGGAATCAAACGAAAAATCAATTTGATTTCATATTTACGCTTATGTGAAAAGTTTTTCAATGAAACTCGAGGCAACTCACCCAAAAAATGCTGAGCTCTTGCTCCCAATAATAATGGCATGATACCAAAAGAAATTCGATCAAATTTCGCTTTTGATTGTGTAAGCGTATAATTTTGTAAAGCAGCCCCAGGGACGTTTACTTAACGAAATTGTGAATGGAATGTTATTTGATCAAAAAAGTAAATATGCACATTTATAACTAAATATGTAGTTTTTCTTTTTTTGTTATATGCATTTTTTGTGAATTGATATTTTGTTGATTTTTTCCACTGTCGTTGGCATTGAAGCGCTTCTTCTGTCTTCATCATTATGAAACGTAAAACGAAAGCGATTTACAGTAATGCCAACACTTTGCCACCCAAGCATTTGCTCTGCCTCCCCCCAGCCGCTGTCAACGCAGCACCTTCTCCGCCCCCCACCCATCCAATACACTCGAATACATTGTTGTTAAATGAAGAAAGTATTTTTCAAATGCGAATTTCCGTTATGCGCGTCGCGCGTTGAGCATGAAGACATTTTTGACTATTGTCTGCCGCGCGGCAATACGATGCGAGAGAGAGCGAGAGAAGAAAGCTCAAAACAGCAACAATGTCGCTGCGAAACTATTGCCAATGACAACGACAACGACAACGATGGCGATGGCGATGACGATGGCAAGGACAACAACTGCGACAGCGACAGCAACGACAACGACAACGACGATGAGGAAGACGTTGATGATGGCAAGCGCTTCCGCTTTTGTTGTTGCTGCTGCTGCTGCTTCTCTGTGTGCACGACACACAAAACATTGAATGACATTATCCTTTATTGCTTATCCCATGCTTTGCGCTCTACGCTCATCGCTCGTTGTTCGTTGCTAGTTGTGTTCGCTGTTCACTGTTCACTGTTCGTTGCTCCTTCTCCTTGATGCTGTACATCGGATTCGCTGGCAGCTGTGCTCTGTACATTGGCACGCAAATGGCAGCAGCGGGCGAAGATAGAGCTCAGTTTTTACTTTTCGTCTAGGCGAAAAGTCAAAAGGGCAACGCGGCGTATGCGTAATATTAACTATAACACTGTGCTGGGGCTTGGGTTGAGTTGAATCGAATGCAGAGTGCAGAATATAGTGGAAGATGGGGGAAGCTTGGGGACCGGGAAACGCGGCCAGCCGCATTGTGTCCGCCCAGGACAAACTTTTTCATTTCCCCGCGGAAAAATTTTCAAAAATTTCATTTCACATCGTCTAAAGAAAAACTTTGAGCCAAAGACATAGAAACTAGTTAGAAGTGGGAAGCGAGGACGAGGTCAACAAAGCTGAAAGTCGTGTCGTTCTTTGGCTACTTTTTCGCTCTCTTTCTCACCCACACTTACACAGCTATACACACACACATACAGTGAGAGTGAGAGGCAGACAAACGCATTTCAGCGAAATAAAGTATTCAAATAAAATATGCTAAAATCTTTGAAGTAGTTCAAATAGCAAAAAGTGAAAAAAGGAAACACAAAGCAAGAAAGAACGAAAGAAAAAAAGAGAAATAGAAATGAGAAGAAAGGAAAATGGCATACAGTGAGTCGAAAAGTTTTGCGTTCGGTTGAGTACGAGTTCGAGTTCCAGTTCCAGTTCGACTAAAATGGCAAAAGCCAGCAAAACGCACATAAAAACCATCGAGAGGCATAAAGAAATGGCTGACGGGCTCTGAGGAGCGCGAACTAAAAAGAGGGCAAGGAGGAAGCAAAAGCAAGAGCAAAAGGAAAAACCCAAAACCAAAGCAAAAGTACAAGTAAAAGAAAAAGACCAAACCAAAAAGTAAATATCGTTTATGTTGTCATAACGCGCTATGCCCAGCAGCAACACTCCCCTCTCCCCTCTTTCTCTCTCTCAACTTGCAGTCGCTCTCTTATCATTTGAATTTCTCGACGTGTTTGTCGAGCTGAAGCTGAAGCGATAAAGATGCGATAAAGTGAGAACAAGTTTGCGATATGCCTGACAAACTTTTTGACCGAAATTTTTGCATTTTACGAGAGCCACACTCCGCCTTCTGCCCTGACGGACGTTGAACGTTTGAACGCTCAAAACGGCCAAAGCAAAATTGCCAATTTGTGTAAATTATTATTTCAAGTTGTTACTGCTCTGTCTCCTCTCTGCTGCTCCTGCTTCCAAATGAGACCACAAAAGCGACAACTAAATCGGCAGAGCAGATGGACGAGAGCAAGTGTTTTATTGTTGTCGCTGGCAATGGCCAATTTAATATAAATAATCTAATTTGATTAGACTGACAAACTGATTGCATATGTGTGTGTGTATGTGTGTCTGTGTGCGTTTCTGTGTGTTGGACGCCCACTTTTAGCATAGCTAATTAAGCAGAAATATTGCAGGAAAGTTTCAATGCGCCAAAAGTTGAGGAACAGCGACCAAACACACAACTTTTACGAAATTGTATTAAAAATTCATATTTGCCTAAATTTGTTTTTGCAAGTGTGAAGAGAGAGACAGAGAGAGAGAGAGAAAGAGAGGGAAACAAAGTGTAGTCAGCATGAGCGCACATATGTAAAATTCACAGCTGTTAGATTTAATTTGACTGCAAATAATACATAAGCAATCCCATCTATGGCAGCAGCCTGCATCTCTACTGTGTGAGCCTGTGTGTATTTGTCTTGCGTGTGTGCTATTGTTAGCTTTTGCTGCTCGGGAAACTGGGGAAAACTGGGGAAAACTGTGAAACTCAAACACGCAACACTTTTGTGTTGGCCCAGAAAATTGTTAACCAAATTTCTGGCTTGCCCGCTAGGCGACAAAATTTATGCATGCTAAATTATAAAGTACGTATGTATATGTGTGTGTGTTCATATGTATTTTATACTGCAGCGACAGTAAACGACAGCAACAAAATATAACAAAAAAAAGAGAAATAAACCAATGCAGCGCTTGATGTTTTAGGCCAACATAACAGAAAACGCAGTGGCATGTGCGATTTGTTGCCAACTTTTAGGAGCAAAATGCACGCAGATTATGACATTTATTGCTGTGTCGTGTGTATGTGTGTGTTTAGCTCAATTACTGCAAGCGTTATGTGGCAAATTCATGACTATATTTGCATTGTGCCTCGAAGCAGCTTTTGCCAACATTACGAACGCTTTTTGACAGCAGCTGCGATTTCAATTATTGCTGTTATCATTGTAATTGCTTGCGGTGCTTGCAGTTGCCATTGTTATCGTTGTCGTTGTCGTTGTTGCTGCTATTACAACTGCAATTATTCACATTTTCGCAGTGTTTATTTTCATTTAATGCTGCCAGTTTTCATGTATTTCGTTGCCAGCTGCTCATTAAGATAATATCAAATAATATTCATTCTCTAGCAACAGTAGCAGCAGCAGCTATTTACACCTCCGAGTCTATTTGTATGCTTTGAAATTGAAAAAGAGCTTTCAAATGAAATGCCAAGCATGCTTTTATTGCCTTATTGTCGTGTCTGGTCGAATCGTCATATCAAATTTGACTGTCTAACAAGCCGCGTTGATTTGCTTTCCCTTCTCAATTGTGTGCAAGGACAACAATGCACAGAGAACATGACACAATCGTGGCAATAACGTTCAATTTGCGTTGACAAACAACAACATGTGAGGCAGTGAACGAGTAAGAAAGAGTAAGAGGTTTCGGTCTAGTCGCCACAGGCGAAAACATAACTGGCAAAAACCTTGTTGTTGGCCAATACACACAGAGAGCGAGACCATGATGAGAGGCAGACTGGCATTGCCTTTGCATGTATTAGTAGTCGTTGAAGTATTTCGAGTCAATTAGAGAGAAGGAGCCAAGACAGTGCAAGTCAAATGGCAATAACAAACAGACCGACTAACACCGGGCGTATACGCAATATGCTCATATTTTGCATAGCTATAGCATATTTCAGCTATGCTTGCCCCTTTTTTTACACACACACACACACACACACACACACACACACACATGAAACGTAGCCACATTTATTGATGTCTCAATTTCCTTTGGCAAATCACCTATTAGCAATCGACAGGCAGCTGCTGCTGCTGCTGCTGTTGGTCTTTGATGGCTTTGTTGGTTCTTACAACTGCTATTGCAATTCGTACAAATTTGGCTGGCAAATAAAGCGCCTGGCAAAAGCTGCAAAGTAAAAATTACCCTTCAACTGGTAATGGCTGACAATTTGTTTGGCTGCTGCTGCTGTTGATGCTGCCACATCCACTTTTTGGCATTGCTGCAGCCACTGCTAGTGTGTGTGTGAGTGTGTGCTCTACGCTCATTGGCAACAATTTTTGAATGGGTTTTTCGGTTGCTGCAGCTGATAAACGTGCCAGCTGAACGCAGAGATAGTTGTGGTACTTGGGTGGCTGACTGATTTTATGCTTCATTTCGGTTAGTTGCTCGTGTTCAGCTTTGATCATGGTGGCATTATGACCCTCGTTAGTTCGCTGCAGCAAAGTGCATTTGCTGCGAGCAATACGCCACAAATTTCAATCAAACGTGCTCACCAAAAGTTGCCGCAACTTTTAAGCCAGGTAGAGAGCAGCAGCAGCAGCAGCAGCAGCAGCAGCAGCAGCAGCAGCAGCAGCAGCAGCAGCAGCAGCAGCAGCAGCAGCAGCAGCAGCAGCAGCAGCAGCAGCTTCCTCCTCCCCTCCCGCTATCGCAGCCCCCTCGTTAACAAACTTTTGCATTAAGACATTAGCGCAAAGTTTTTTCCTGTTGCTACTTTTACGCTTTTGCTTTGCACCGCGCGCGCTCTCGGCTGCAACAATTTCTCAACAACTAATTTCTTATTTGTTTGGCTCTTCTCGACTGCAGCACACACACACACAACACACACACATTCGCATAGAGAAAGAGAGACAACAGCATGAGATGTTGGAGTGCTGTTTGGTTGGCCAAGCAAATGAAGTTTTCCATTTTCATTTGGCTGCGAGCGGTTTTTATTGCGGCCAGCCATGTTGCACATGAAAAGTTTTTGGCATTTTCATTCGTTGATTCGTTCATCCATTCATTCATTCATCCACTGATTCGTTTATTTGTACACGAGAGTTGAAGACATGATATTTGACGATGCCATGAAATGAGCTCGCTTCTCTTACTCTCTACCTTTCTCTCTATCTCTCTCTCTCTCTAAGTATGTGTGGCAGTTAAGTGCACGATAGCATTTGCTTTTCTTTCTGGTTTTCTGCTTTTGCTACTGATTTCGCCGCTAATAACAATGCACCACATCGTATTTTTGCCATTATGTGTACTTAAACTCTCATACCTACAGCGAGAGAAAGAATAACCTTGACATTTTCACTCAGGTTATAAAACACTCGTCACTCCTCCTTCTCTTCTTAACCCCGCTTGGAGAACGCGTTAATGGCGGCCAGCCAGCGACAGCTGTGTTCTCCCTGTATGTGTGTGTGTGTGTGCTGCAATGCAAGCAAGCTGTGCTTGGTGCTTTGTGTAATGGTTATGGTCACGAGGTTTGGTTCGCTTTTGCTTTTGCTTTTGCCTTTGGCTGGCTGCCGGCCATGCTGAACGCTTCTACGCGCTACGCAATTTCCGTTTCCGGTTGCTGCTTGTCGCAGGGCGCCCAACAGACAACTGCAGAGGAGTCGCTCCAAAAATAGCACAAGCTGCCTGCTTTCCTCTCCCTCTTAGCCTAGTTCTTCGACTGCCATTTGGCGCGCAAACAAACCGTTAACACTTTGCTGTAGATCCTGACTCGCTCTCTTTCTCTCTTACCCCCTTCATTTGCCTCGCACCATTATTCACTCAACTGCAACTGCAACTTTGTGGCACTTGTTATATGCTTGTTGTTGTTGCTGTGTTATTGTTGTTTCTTTTTGTGGCTGCTGCTTGTACTACTGCTACTGTTGCTGCCTTTGACGCGACTGCAGGTAGTAAATTTCCATTAAATGTGCATTTTTGTACAAGTTTTTGAATTAAACTTTTTGCTTTGGCCATAGCTCAGCTCAGCTGGGCGTGGCCAGGGCTGTGTGGCATCCTGCGGTGCCTTTAGCCGTTCCACATTCACCGTTCACCGTTCACCATTTACCGTTCAGCTGCAAGTTGCCTTTTGGCTTTGGTTTGTAATTTTGCAATCTTGTCTAACAGCTCGAGAAGTTTTCCCTCTGCGTCGTCGTCTGTATTTGAAAATGAAACAAGTTCATTTTTGAAAGCATCATTATTTTGTTTTCTGCAGCACCTACTGTTTTTCCATTTCCCCTTTGTTGCTGCTCTCGTAAATTATGTCACTCTTTTTGTTTTTTGTTTCTGATTTTTTTTTTGCTAATCTTTGCAGAAAATTTGTTAAGCTTTCGCTTTCGCTTTCAGTTGCAGTCGAGTGACATTATTTAGCCAAATGTTATAATTTCCCATACACACACTCTCCACTCTCCTACGCTTCTTTTCTGTAGCCTGTCGCTGGCATAGAAGTCATAAAAATCTCAGTACCGGGGTCGACAAAGTGGGTCGCTTGACCAGGCTTCTTTCTCTCTGTGTATGTGTGTGTGATGCTATTGTTTTTAGAATATGACCAAAACATGCAAAAGATTTCTCGCTGGCAATGCAGCTAGAGAGAATACAATGGAGCACCGCACAGTTTGACATTGAAAAATGTGAAAATTATGCAGCAAAACATTAAAGAAAGTATGTAAATTGGATGCTGCAGCAGGCAAAGTGAACAAAGTGTGTGTACAATGCAGCCCACATAGAGTGGAGTGGGGGAATGAGGAGGAGTAGGTTGACCAGTAAGGCAGAGGGGAGAGGAACGAACTGAGGCCATCAAATTTTATTCGGCCAACAAGTTTTGGGTCGCGTCTAATGGTTTTAATTAAGCGACTCGTTGCGCGTTTCATGTCATGCATGAAATTCATTAGGTTTTTCTGTCTACTCTCTCTCTCTCTCTCTGCACTCTGCCCTCTGTGACCCCAAATGCCCTCTTGATACTTGGCTATGCTACTTATACACATACATATAGTAGTAGTATGTAGTAGCTACAATTTTCTTAAGCAAAACTTTGCTGGCAACTAAAACCAAACTTGACATAGTTCTCGCCAAAAATTGCAGCTACAAACTTAGTTAATTTCTGCCAACTGCACTTACCCAGTGCCAACTGTCGCCAGTCCCTAAGTGGAGGCACCCAAATAGGCGTGGCACACAAAAGTAAGAAAGAGAGAGAGAGGGGAGGGGAAGAGTGACATACTAGTAGCTGGTTGGCACACATGCCGCTCTCTCTTATTTGCATAGTTAGTCAGTTTTTCTTTTGGGGTTGGCTGCGTTTCGGGTATGTGAAGAGCCCACTTACTTTGACACTATTTTGCGAAAGGAAGAAACGAAAGGAAAGGAAAGGAAAGGCAAACTACAAGTGAATGCCAAAGAATCCAGGAGAATGACAGTGGCTGAGACAGAGGCTGAGTTACAGTTTAGTCTTATTTATCTTTGACACTTGCTAATTTTTGTCAAGTTTTGTTGATGGAAATAGTGTGTCAACTTCTTAAGTTGTTTGGCAACCAAACACAGCCGCAACTCTCGAGCAACGCCTTAAAATGCAGCAAATGTTACTTAAATATGTTCCACATGTGTTTCCATCTTTTTTCTTATCAATAGAGTTTTCTCTATCTCTCTTTCCTTTTCTTTCGGGTTGTCAGCAATTTGGATAAGCTTAAATGGTGCTGAAATCTGTGCTGGTTTCCTAATGATTGTTCATGTCAACAATTTGCAAAACTAAATGAACACATTTTGCAATCATAAATTATGCAAGCGCGTCGACCAGGACCCACAGAGAAACTCACCTAGAGAAGCCAGAGATCTCAGTGTGTGTGTGTTACGTATGTGTATGTGTAACATGCTGGGCGATGGCATGTCAGGTGCCAAGCGGCAACGGCAGCTTGTTAGCCAAACTGCCAACGCAACTATTACTGTGAGCGACTCATAAAGCAGAAGGCAACACATTGGGGTGGAAAGGGGAACAAGACTGAAGGGGAGCAGAAGTGACATGGCATACTGACAACATGTGTTTTGAGGTGAAGCTTATAAATAAATTATTGATAAGCATCTGGCATAGAGAGAACGTCAAAAGTTGTATGCTAAAATAAGCACGAAACAACAAAAGTTCCCCAACAGCAGCAGCAGATAGAGGGAAGGGTGGGGAGAGAGGGTTGACCGCAAAGAGCTGTGTAAAAAGTTGCTGTTGTTGATGTTGTTCTTGAGTGGCTTTTGAATATTTTAAATGCATTGAAAATTATAAAAAAAAAACGAGATGTGCAATTTGCCAGCATTTCATTTTTTTCATTTTCTTTACAAAATTAATTTTCTCACCCCCTTTTTTTCATGCTTGTTGGCTGTGCAACAGCTAACGGTGCATTGACACGTCGATAAGAAATGAAAATGGAAATGTGTTTCGTTCGTTGGCAACGTTGTCGCAATTAAAATGTTAAGACAAATTAAAAATGCTAGCTGCAGATTCACACACACACACCAGCAAACAAACACAGCACACACACACTCAGCACAGAGTGCAGACATTTTGCAAATGAAGAACGAAATGCGCAGCAAGTGAAAAGCTTTGCACTTGGCTGCTGATTGCAATGCGTCCCCCAATGTCAACGTCGCCGTCGTCGTCGTCAACATCGTCTCGAAGCTTCCCGCATCATCCTGGCCAACTTGTGTCCTCAATTTGACATTTATGTTTGCTCAGGCAGGCGAGTCGTTCAGCAATCGAAGCATGGCTCTGGCCCTGACAATTGCGATTGTGATTGTGTGACTGGGTGTTTGTCGTTGATGTTGGTATTTGTGTTTTAAGGCGACGGCCTGGCGTCACAGCTAAACGACAAGCGTTGCGCATACGCCTCGTCTTCCCATTGCAGCAAGCCAAAGTTTGATTGCGCCACGCACTCGAACTTTTAATTAATTTATTTTGCTCAACTTCGCTGCACGCGCTTCGCCAATGTTTGTGACCGGGAACCTCAATAAATGTTTTCGCTGTGACCATAAATGATTTATTTGTTATTTATGCGTACAGCGCATCCCCTCTTTCTTTCCACCCCTCCCTCCCTTTTGGTTGGTCGGACCCAGTCTCCGTCTCTTATGGCCCTTGTCTCTGTTGCAAATTAAAAACTCAGCCCCCGACCAAACAACTTTATTTAATGTCAAAGTAAACATACAGCTCGCAACTTGCACACTGTTGCAGCTGCAGCGATTTTTTTCCCCTCTTTCATCCCTTTCTCCCTCTATCTTGTGTCAGCCTTGCCACGCCTTCAATGCAGTGCTGCGTTTTTAATTTGCATGCTGCGGTCAACGCTGAGGCAACAGGGGCGCACATTTAAACGATTTTCGGTTAATTATATGCCATCGCATAATGACATTTGCCCAGCGCCGCGCCCTTGCCCCTTGCCTACAGACTTTCACAATGATTGACTCGGCAGATCGGCCGCATGCCACTCGTGGCAATTGCAACAACAGTCTGCAGCACAAGCTAATTGAAAGAGTGTTCAGAATGCCTAACGAATACTTTTCTACTAGTACAATTCAAATGGTTACAAAGTACTTGAACATTAAGTGTATGCAGATCAATCAAGCATCATGTGATATAAAAATGTTCACCTTTCAATCGCAAAAACTTTTTATCAACATAAGTTACGTATACGTAATTTGGCAGTTGTACTTTGTTTAGACATTTCAAGCCTATTATTAAAATTCAACATACGATACGTATACGTAGCTTGAAATTCTTGGTGTTCAATACATTTCCAACTAGAAAAGTCTCTTGTTGGATAACTGAAAAACATAAGTTACGTATACGTAATTTGACATTTATATTATTCTACACATTTAATAACGATTAATAAAATATAAAGGCAATTCTCACAAACAATAATAACTTTGTAATTTACATTGAGCATATTTCTTCACTTTGAATTGAATATTAATTGGAGTTAAATGAAAGAGTTCATTCTCCAAAACTATGTTAAGTATACGTATTAGGGAAAAGTTTGAAAAATCTTAAGAAGCAATACAAATCTGTGCGACTTTTAGTCTTCTTATCATCTCTATTTCGAGTGAAGAAAGATCTATTGGACAAGTCTATTACATTGGTTACGTATACGGAAACAATATGCAAATATCTTTAATAAATATAAAAAGCAATATTTTAAAATTCAACTTTGCATATATAAAGTCCTCCAAGTTTCGACAGACAATTTCAATCTTGAGCGCATAATAAATTAAACTCTATATATAAGCTAAATCTAAATGTAACTTCCGCAATGTTAACGCAATTGATGAGCAACATGTGACCAAAATTACCACAAATACCAGCAAAAATAATTCAAGTTAAATATGCATTATGTGGGGTAGCAACAACAACAAAAAGTGGTAAAAAAAAGAGCGAAGCCGGTAAACAAAATATTGTTCTATATTTTTTTGGCCCTTAATGGCATTTTAAATATTTAAAATTGTATTTAAAAAAGAGTAAAAAACGCAAAAAACAAACAGCTATTTCAGCGAAAAGAACAATTTGCAAAAAGCAAACCGAAAGAGAATTATGGAAGATTCACAATAACGACACGAGCAGAATATAAAGAGCAGACACAGAATATATATAAATATATGTATTGGTTTTGTATATTAAAATCCAGCTTTATTTACATTGGTGCGTAGATGCGTCGTTGTTGTCGTCGTCGTCGTGTAGTCCATGGCACAATTTGTGCGGTGTATTTATGTATTTAAATTCAATTAATAATTAAGGTGTAAATGCATTTGTATGCCGGTTAATTAAATTTGTGCGGCTTTATTAAAGGAAATTACGTATTTTTATGCGGCTGCCTCACCACAGCTGCAACAACAATTGCATTAATAACACCCCAACAAGAACAATGAACAATGCCGAACACTGGGCCCTAGATCATTAAGCCTTCAATGCGAGTATTTATAGATATATGAGTATGTGTGTGTGAGTGTGTGAATTATAAGTGCACTATATAGTAAATGTATATTCAAAAATCACCTTTTTAAAGCGAATACCGAAAGCGAATGCTTCGGCTCTCGGACTCGGGTTTTTGTATCCATTCACATCTATAAATATTTCATGCGTTGCATTGCAGTCATTATGGCATTCATTAAATATAGAGTGGAGAACAGAGAACAGAGACTCTGAGCAGAGCAGACCCAGATCCAAACTCAGACTCAGTACAGCTCAGCTCGGCACAAATGCAGATAAGCGACAACGCTGAGGGAGATGAGCGTCAACTAAAAACCGTTGCCGTTCATAAATCTCTTATATATACATATGTACGTATAGTGTGAATGCGTGTGTGGGCGTATAAGTGTCTCTCTTTCTCTCGATGTGTGTGTGTGTGTGTGGCACAACAAAAACGACGCTTTGTGGCATGTGAAGAGCAGAGAGGGACATCGGCGGGCATGTGCTCACGGCCATGTTTCCACGCTTGACAGTAGTTATTCATATAACTAAAGAACGAGGGGAGGAAGGAGAAAGCTGAGAGAGGGAGAACTTGGGGACAGACATCATGGTGTTAGTGTATTTCTGATTTGTGGTCTGACAGTTTAACCAAAATGCATGCATGTAAATTTATTTGTGCTCATTTTTGTAGCCTGTCTCTGTCGCCGTTGCTGTTGCCGTTGCTGTTGCTGCTGCGCTTACATATGTCAAAATATTAAATTTATGCAGCGGCAAAAACAAAATGAGCGCAAAGACGACTACAGAACTATTACACACTAACACACACACATACACACACACACACACATAGAGAACAGCATGCGGGGATTGAGAAGGATATTTCAAACGAGTGGACAAAGCGTCGGAGGCGGACAGATGAGCACAGAATGTCAGCCACTATGAATGCACTATGCGCTCGACTCGTTTGTGTGTGGGCTGCTGCTGCTGTTGCTCTGGCTGTGGCTGTTGCCACGCCCCTTTTGGCAGACAATGAGCATACGACACTTGCACACTGCCATCGTCATCGCTTTGCCATCGGGCATCATTAAAATCTTATGCAGCTTGCGCTGTTCATAATGCTGATAAGTTATTTATACATTAATTGAGTATTTATAAAATATTAATTTACCAAATACACTTTGCATTATATGCTCTATTGAATCACAAATTGAAAGCAAATTTTTGTATAAATATGCGTTCGAGGAGATCTCTTAACTATTTGATTAACATTCGGGCAGAATAATTTGTTGATGTTTTAATTAATTTCTTTAAAATTGTAATTAAATTTTATTTTAATTCTTCTATCTTCTCTAAAGAAATTATTGAACGTTCTTTTCCTTGCTTTTCATTTTCTAATTTTCAGAAACTTCAAATAAATATTTGGTAGTAGTTCATTCAGATCACTTTTAATGGTTATGTCAATTTTTCATTGTGAATTAATAAACTATACTATATGTGCTCTTGATAAAAATGAAACCGACAACTTTAAAAGATTTTGCCAGAAACTCTTTAATCGTTAAGCTTGAATAAACTGACAACTTTAAAAGATATTTTCCAGACCTTCTTTAATCGCCAAGCATTTAAATAATTTTAGTAAATATTTTTAACTGTTTTAAACCTTTTTCAACTTATTTGCATTACCTTTCGTCACAAGTCTCATACATTTTCCCATGGGTCACAACTTGGTTGACTACTTTTTGGGGTCGACTAATTCTAGTTGCAGTGGCAGCTGCAAGTTGCAACTGCATTTCAGCTGTCAGTCTGAGCGCCTCCCCCTCAACACACACACACACGCACTTTGCAACTCTATGCTCATTTCAATTGTATTTACTTTGCATGTGTGACATTTATTTTTACATGCTGCCCCAATGACAATGGGTCACAGTGACCAGCGAGCAGTGAGCAGTGAGTCCAGTCTACAGTTTCCAGTTGTCACTATTGTTGTTATTGCAGTTGTAGTTGCTATTGTTCGAGTTGGCTGGTTGTCGGTGTCGGCTCGACTACATTCATATTCATTTTGCTTTGTTGTTGTTGTTGTCGACCACTGACCGTTTTGTGTTGGCGGGTTGACATTTCTGACATTTTGCAACATTTATGGTTCATTGCAATTTTGTAGCCAGCGACCTCAATTCGTGAGCTCTAAAATTGGAGCCAAGTCAATGGCGACGCATAACCACGCATAAATGCAATGCAATTTGCAGCTTTTATGGCAATTTGTAAAGCGTTGCATTTGCCATTTTCGATAATTTCTTAAAGCGGATGAGCTCAAGGGCCGAAAGTAGGGGAGGGAAAGTAAATATGGATACAAGCGTTCAGCTGATCCATCAACTGCTTAGCTGTTGCATTCAAATGAGTTGCAAATGCAAACACTGTTGCATACTTTCAGGGCGCAATTTCCGGTTCAGTCTCTCTTTTTTGCCAGCTGCCCGGTTTTTTGATGGCCTGTTGTTGTTGCTTTGGCCCTTTTTTTACAGCCGGCCACATTTTTATAGTGGTCATATCTTTTTATGGATACTTACTTTATTAATCAAGCAAGCACAACGCAGCAGAAAAACAGCCAACAGCCAAGCTGAAGCTACCAACAACAATAACAACAACAACAACAACAACTCCACGTGATATTGTTATGTATTTACTTGGCCTCTGACTAGTTTAGGCCAAGCTCCATCTCTACGCCATATCTCCAGCTGCGACTACAGCGCTATGTAGATGCAGTTATTATTTGAAATTTCATAATACTTTTACAACTTTATGCAACTGTTTCGCCTGCTGGCGTTGGCTTAACGCGGATTTCATTCTTTACTTATCATTTTTTTGTTCTTTCTTCTTTTTTTGGGGGGGCCAATCTTTTACCCACAACTTCTTAACATCCTTCTCCTATCCGATCTACCTTATTCTTATACACAGTAATAGCCCCTTCAGAACGCTCCTCAGTTATTTACTTTTGCAATTTTCAGCGCTCCAACTGCATGCCATTTGTTCTAGCTGCTCTTTGTTTATTTTTCTCGCTGTGGTTGTTGTTGTTGCTCTCATTGCTCTGGGTTTCCTTCTTTCGAACACACAAAAAAAGTTTATGTAAAACATATTTTTCTTAAATAATTTATTTTTCGGTTTTTGTTTTCTTTTCAGCTGCTTTTCTGCTGCTTGAACAACCCAAAATGAAGCTTTTATTGAGTTCAGGTGTGCTGTTGCCTTCTGGCTGTATTGCCTCCTTCCCCTTTATACCCCCCTCTACCACTCTCTATCCTTTTCCTGGTTACACTCTTGTTCCCTGCTTTTTCTGTTCTTTTTCAATTTGTGGCCACATTAACGTTAGAGAAAATATGAAAGCACACGAAAAGTGTAAAGAAATGGCCTGACGCTGTTTTCCCAACTGCATTTGCTTTGACTTCCCCTTAAACCAATCCTCCTCCCTACGCCTGAAGAGCATGCAAAACAGCCCACAATGGGTGCCAGTCAGAGAGAGAGAGAGAGAGTTTTTGCGATTTTTCGCGTGCACGGAAACGTTTAGCTGCCGCATATTGCTCGAAGCGTGCCTCATGGTCTAAGTCCTCTGCAGCAGGTAACCGAGTTTCGAGTTGCCGACCGTCGACCGCCGACTGCCTTCTGTTTTTATTTTTAGCAAAATATTGGCAGAAGAAACCCAGGCCGAGCTCTGCTCGAGCTTGTGCTTGAGATTTACTGTGCATTATACGCTACTTTAGCTGCGGAGTAATGTTCCAGCTAAAGTGGGGGTTAAATGTGCTACCGAACCGAAAGGAAATGTATATAGTACTCGTATATTCTTACTCATAAATGTAGTCGCTTTCCCTCACTCTCGCCCTCTGCCCATTTTTGCTGATTGTTTTGCTGTGTTGCGTGCGTTGCTTACCTGAGAGAAGCGGAGAAAGGAAATAAAAGATGATTAATTAGTGCGAACATTGCGTATATGATATCAATATATATTCAATAAACTTATACTATATAGTAGTTTAGCAAATGAAAATTCAATAAAAGATGCGATTAATGGCGCCCATTCCTCTTGGCCAAAAATTGTGAAGAACAGAACAGAACAGAACAGAGAGAGAGAGACAAAACTTAATTTATTATTTTCGACTAATGCAAACACATCAATTTGTCGCAAGTAAACACTTCAAGTGCCTTTCGTTATCTCAACCAAAACACTGACAGCAAACGCATAGCAAAAGCAGACAGGGGGATGAAATTCATTAGAAATCCAACAGCAAATAGCAAAATATATATTTCGCCCATTTGGCGTTGCGTACCAAATTTGTTTGCTTAGGACAACATTTTCTGATACGTAGCACAACTTTGCCATCGAGCTCAAACTCTTGATTTCACTCCTGTGTCTGTCTGTCTGTCTGTTTCTTGTCTGCTGCTGACCTGTGGCGAGTCCTTTTTTCCATTTTCTATTCCACACAAAATTTTTTGTCAGTGGTGACTCCTATTAATTTTTCAATAAATTGAAGAACCATTAAACGACACGCTCTCGAAAGACATTTATGTCCATAACAGGGCTTCGTATTCAATAATGTGCGCATTACATTTGCCTTTTGACGAGCGTGCAGATGGCAGACTTAACTAGTTTTTTCTTTCTCTCATTTTTTTTTTTTTGGGTTCTCTGTCTAGAGGGTTGTGTGTGTGTGTGTATGTGTCTGCCACTTTGGCACTTTTGCTACTTTAGCTGCTTTTCTACTTGGCTGCTGTTTAACCGCAATTGAAATTACGCGCTCGCTTCCGTGTCGGCATCGTGTGGCTGCCACAAATTTATGTAAATTGCGTCACGTGCCCCAATGATTTCTTTGTCGCTGCACGAAGCGAATGCCGACGATGACGCTGCTGATGGCCATGATGAAGTTTCCCCAACCTTTTTGGTGAGGTACACTCCTTTGCTGGCAAGTGTATCATTATTTAATTTAATGTAAAATAATTAGCCCTGCTCTGACATTGATGTATCCCAAACGTGCTACAACAGACTTGACTTTGAGGTGCCATCTTTAGCATCTTTCTCTCAGTTATTTCCCCTCGCTTTTCTGTGTTACATTTGCGGTCACTCGATGATATATTACACACGCAGTTGCGATTACAATTGAATTCAAGCTGCTCGCATTTATCTCAACAACAGCAAGTAAGAGGCCAAAAAAAAGAAGGAATATAGAAAAGTTTTTTTTTTTTTATTTTTGCGTGCTGTTAACATAATTTCCGGAGTTGATTGATTCAGTTCGGTTCGAACAGGGCGCACATGCCAGGCAACAGGCCGGAGTCTTGCTCTCTGCTTAGACAAATTGTACTTTAATGTATTTTTATTGCAAAAGTTTTCAATTTACATATTACGAGTAAGACTTGCGTTATAAGCTGCCGACACGTGTCTGAAATATCGCAAAATATTTTAACTTGATAAATGCCCATAATACAGCAAGTTTTTGCGACTAACTTAAAGCATGAAAGACAATTTAATTGTGTTGAGGCAAAAGACGTTGAACTTTTAATTCAACCACGTATATGTTAAACCCTTTAAACTGTGTGTTCGATAAGGGTTTAATCCGCCCCCTTCGCTTTAGCTTAACAAAATGGATGTAAGCGAATGAACCTTTGGGCCATCGATGCGATTGCTTAACAAAAGTGACAGTCGAGCTTAACTTTGGCATTAGCTCAAATTGGCAATAGGGCAACGAAGTTGAGAAACAGCAAGAAGAAGTAACAGATGAAGGGTACACTCATTTTTTATTCGCAAACATTCATATTTTGTTGCACAGCATCAGCTGCTGTCCCTTCTTTCAGCTTGGGCTACTTTTACGACCAAACGCTGGCAGACTTTCTCTGTTGATTGATAAGCCATAAGTTTATGGCCAGAACTTTGAATGTACGTGTGAGTGTGTGAGTGTGTGTAACATCATATATGCTCTATGGGAAGGATGTCAACAAAGTTTCCAATCGAAGGACGACATCAAATCGAGTCAGGGCAAGGATGGGTTATGCTCTCGCTATAGAAACTGGCTTTTATGCTTTCGGATTTCACTAATTAAATGCCTACGAGGTCTGCTACCTATTGAGGCTCTTCTAATCGCTATTAATTGTGACTCTCTCTCTGTCTCTTTTTCGCACTGGTGGAGAGTGTGTGCCACGCCCAGAAGCTGCCATTCATTACCAATGTTAGTGCACGATTCGTTGCTTTGTCTGCTTTCTATTTGTATCTGCATTTGCGTATGTGTTTGTCCAGTGTTTATGTATAGGTCTTTGTTCATATGTTTGTATTTGATGTTGTTGTGCATGAGAAGAAGAACGCACTTCACTCGACTTTGCTCTCTCTCTCTCTCTCCCTCTCGCTCTCTGTCTCTCTATGTAATTAGACAGAACCTGCCGACCATTTGTGTACAGTGCCATCGAGGTCATATCTCTGTGTTGTAGTTGTTGTTGTTGTTGTTGCAATTATATACACAGTTCGCCAGTTAGAGACATTTTCATAAATTGTTAACAATTATTGCCGTATGGCCACAAAGCGAATAAGCCCCAAGTCCATGCAGCCTATCCGCACACACACACACACACACACGCAGTCGTAGAGTGAGTTTCAATATTTGCCTGACCAACGTAGCGTATGCGTTATGCCAGCACACATACGCAGACATTCGCCCATTCGCATTCGTCGCGGCTGCACTTAAGTCTGATTAAATTAAATTTACAATTCATACGTCTGCTCTCTCTCTCTCGCTCTGTGTGTGTGTTATTACAACTTCAACTGTTTTTGTTGTTGTCGCTATCTAATTGCTGGCGTTGTAATGTTGCTCGCATCGCATTTAATTAGAGTTTCACTTCGATGTGTAATTGTGTGTTTTGGCCAAGGAAGGAAAGAAATATGAATGGAAGTGTTGAGGTTGCACTCAGCTTTCAATTTATTGCTCATCAATGAACGAAACACTTCAATTACCGCCAGCTCCGTTTTGTGCAACAATAGAGATTGAGAGCGAGAATCTAATACAACAAATACTAATGGTTGGACATTAGTAAGAACACGCTTTACATTTTGCATAGTAGCAGCAGCAGAAGCAGGACAGCAACCAGGACAACAATGTTGGCAACTGTGGCTGCGCATAATTGCATTTGCGTTAAAACGCAAGCAAACAATTCACTTAAAGTGTAAATAAATGCAGCAAGCAGATTCCTCATTCAATCTCTCATTCTCTCTCTCTCGCTCTCTCTATCGGTCTTTCTCTCTCTTTCTCTCTGTCTAGCTGCGGCTCATTGTGCGTCCGGTTGGAGTCAAAACCAAAATGGCCAAACTGACAAACTGACAAACGTAGACAACGGAAGTCAATCAGACAAACGGACAGACTTTGATACGCAAGCGCACCGGAAGTTCTGCTGCAATGAGCCGACGAGACGATGTCCTGCCAGGACCTCTGCTAACGACAAGAGGAGAGCCATTTGAGGGGGGTGGGGAGCGGAGGCATTGAATTGTGCTGGCGACAGGCGGCGACTGACAAGCGTACAACAGCTGGTGATTAGGTGCTCCATGGAGCAGCTGGGGTCGAGACGATGAACAGCGAGGAGCAAGGAGTGAAAGGACGAAGGATCGACCGACCGGCTGCCGACCACGACAAACGTTGTTTAACTAAATTCAATAATCGTTGGCAATTGCAATTTACGGGCTGGCGACGCCGGCTGACATTTGTGCAAATACAGAAATTATAATAATGACATGCTCTCCCACTCTCTCGCTTTCTCTCTCTCGCTTTCTCTCTCTCTCTCTCTCTTTCTCTTGGTATCCGTCTCAGTCCACCCGCTTGACCGACATATGCAACGGAACGTAACTGGCGACGTCAATGTCCTTCACTTGTCGCCAGCCGCAATGGGATGCAAATAGCATTAAGTGGCTCAAAGTCATGCAAAGGCGATTTGATGACGCATTTAACAGAGAGCCACGTTTCCCACTCTTCACTCTCCACACATCCTTAGCCAAAGGGTGGAGGGAACTCTGTAAGTTTTTGTGGTTTTGTTTGGCAATTACCAGGCACTTCATGACGCTGAAGCTGATGTTTGATTGAAGACGTCGACAGTTGTCGAAGACGATGAGTACGTGACAATTTGGCCAAATAATTTGAGTAACCTGAGTTTCCAAATGAGGTTTGACATCTGCATTAACTAACTATTTAAGTCATTTTGCATACGCATTTGCAATTAGTTTGCAAAATCGGTTTAAAAGCCACACACACACACACACATTAATGCCAAAATTGAATGTGCAACCTCAGAGGATTCATTTAACAATCGAGTCAAGTTGCCAGCAACTTGGACAGCAAAGTTTACCAACCACAAGCGAAACGAAAGGCAACGACGCATCTTGGAATGAATTGCGAGTGTGTGTTTAATTATAATTACATTACACGAGTTTGCTTTTCCAATTCTCAAGTTACGCTACTTCTAATTTTGCCAGCCTGCTTGCTTGCTTCGTTCTTATGTATTTCGGTGTTGTTATTCACTTGATGTGCGCGTAATTAAAATAATAGCCATAATGCCTACTTTTAATATTAATTATGCAAGCACACACATACACACACACTCATGCACAACCACATGCACTCACACACACACGCCCATTCATTAATAAAACATAAGCCGAACATGAAGCCACTCAGAGAGGCAGACTATGAAACGGGGGAGGCAAAGAGCTGGGTCTCGATAAGTTTGAGGTAAGCGCCACTCGTGGCATATTCAATATTGTGGTTTTGTTTGGATTTCAGCTCACTTTTTTGTGTATGTGCTCAGCTTTAGTTGTACACAAAAATACCCTGTAAACAGCACAAATTAAAGTGAGTCTGTTAAATTACTTTAAATAATGTTAATTTAGCAACAAATATATATTTAAAATTCGAATTTTCAAAGTCATTCTCTTTACAGCATATCTTCAAGTCTAGCATACACATTTATTCGCACACTTTTGCTGTTTTGTTATTGTTCGCTTTTAATGCCAATTAATTACATAATATTTAATACACATGTTACGCCCTTTCCTCCTCCATTTGTAACTGTGTGTTTTGTTGTCGTCCTTGTTGTTGTCGTTGTTATTGCTGCAATAATTTGTTGCTAATTTATGCATAAGCTATTTAGTTATTACTTAGCTAAGCTCTCTCTCTCTCTCTCACTCACTCTCTCTCTCTCTCTCTCTGTCTGTCGCTATGGCCTCTCAATTAGTTGAACATCTACTCTAGATATTAAATTAGAATTCAAGTGCGATTCATTTAGTCTTTAATGTGATTTGCCCCAAATGTGAATGATGTCGATGTGGTCAGCATGTTATTGAACCATGCTCAACAAAAAATAAAAAGAAGAAGAAAAGCATACGCTTAAGGGAGGCATATTTTCTTTTACATTTCACTGGAGTCTTTGGCTACTTTAACAATAAATTTATGAGCCATTTTTAATGATTTAAAAATGAAAATCTCGGCGCGTGCAAAAGACGAGGAAAAGTCGAATCGAAAAAGGGAAAAGGGAATCTGGCCGAGGCGCAATAAAACTGCGTCATTTTGGTGGCATAAAAAATCGTTTTGTCCCCTGACAGTGAAGCGCGAAGAAAAGAAAGCGAGACATGCTAACAGAGAAATAGAGAGAGAGAGAGAGAGAGAGAGAGAAAATATATATAAAAAAAAAATGAAAGAAAGAAAAAAAAAGAAGAAAATCATGTCATGTCATTGTCGGCATCGTAAAAATGTTATCAGCCATAATAACGAGCCACGATTTTGGGCCAAAAAGCGCAGGGGGCTGTTACGGGTGCTTTTGGCTGCGTGGGGGGTGGGAGGGAGCTAAGAGGAGGTAGTTGGGGGTGGTCTTGGTTGACTGTCGCCGGCGCTAATGGTGCGCAGCTAATGACTGGAGAGCAGCCGAGAGCCGATTCTATTTCATGAAGTACAACTACGAGACTACGGCAAAAAAAAAAACACGAAAGCAGACAAGTCCAAGTGAAGCTCAGTACAATGAGTCGAAGCTTTAAATTTCAACCGCTCGATAGTCGTAGTTATATATTTCTGTGTGTGTGGGTCTTCATATTAAATTGCTGGCAGTGGCGGCATTTTGTCAACTTATACTTAATGGTAATAAAAAGTATATCAAATCAGTGTCCTTAATCCCAGAATTGATGTTGGGCTTCCTCGCTGAGGTCGCAGTCAGCTTCCCCCTCGTCGTCGGGGTTCATAGTTTATGCTTTTTTATTTGCCCCAACGTATTTATGCGACGGCATTTTTCTTCTCTTTTTTTTTTTGTGTATCCATTCGCCTTACTTACAATTCAATTTCTGAGCCAGCTTTGAATGTGGCCACAACGCTGACTGTCGTTACCCAGTCCCTCCTTCAATTCGCAGTCGCAGTCGCTCAGTCATCGCAGCATTGAATTGAATTTGAGCTTGAGAGCAGGAAAGTCACGAAAGCCTTTAAAACTTTAAGTTGAGAGTTGAGAGAGCTTGATTGCTCCACAGAGAAGTAACTCATCGATGTTTGCGTGGCACATTAATTAATTTTCTTGTTGTGTCATAATTTCGCAAAAGCGTCGCTAAGACCAACAACTCAATCGATGATGGCATAATTGCGGCATTAGTCAACACTGCGTATGCGCAATATTTACGTCGCTATCTGCTTAAGTTGCTGTGAGTGCGCCAAAAATGAACTGCCATCGCGTACTGCACTCATTAATCAAATGTTAAGGAAGCGCAGACACTGTACAGAAAGCAAAAAAGTACAAAAAAAAAGTAGAAACCCTTTTTGGCAAGATTTTTTGTGAGTTGGCCCAAAAGTATGCAACGTTTTCTGGTATGTGCACCCCACTGAATGTATGTATGCTGATGCTGATGCTGATGCTGATGCTGCTGTGCGCTTGTTGAAAATGCATTTAAAATATACAAAAATCCAGCAGCGAGGAGCTAAGTGAAAAAGCGAGGCAGAAGAGCTGTCCTGGCAACCAACAAAAAAAAAAAAAAACGGGAGGGGTCGACTGAAGCTTGAGGAGGCCCCTCAGCATTGTATTTTATGCTATTTGCATTTTCTCCTTCCCCCATTTCACTGGCTACTCTTTGCCTGCTTTTTTTTTTGGCAACGCTACTCTCCAGTACATAAAAAAAAGAAGTCGAGAGGGCCAAACATACAGCCGAAACACTTATACATAGACATATAAATAATAAGTCCGAGTATCTGTGTGTGTATACAGTATGGGCGAAAAAAATGGGCGTGCTGCCGCCCGCTGCAACATGAAAAACGCAGCGCACAGAACAAAAAAAAAAACATTACAAAATAAGAAAAAAAAATGCATTTTATATGCAGATGCATGGCGTAAATTGCAGTTACGTACTAAATAAGTAAAATTGCGCTGAGTATTTTTCACTTAAAAACGTACCCCCAATTCCAGAGAAAAAAAGTAGTGCAGAAAGAAAACGTTGCAATGGGAGGCGTGGCAGAGGGGCAAATCTCTTAATTGGGTGCATGCAGGCAAAATAACATGCGAGCCGTGCGCAAATTGTGGGCCAAGAAGCGAATGGAATGCACTTCGCTGTATGTGATGTGGATGTGGATGAATGTGAGCTGTAAGCTGAGCTGAAGTGCAGACGCAAGTTAACTAGCCGGCAGCTAATTAAACCTGAAAACTTGGTCACTCTCTTGGATCATACATACATAGAGAAGTACATAACATACAAA
This sequence comes from Drosophila niveifrons, assembly GCA_035046325.1. Lineage (NCBI taxonomy): Eukaryota > Metazoa > Arthropoda > Insecta > Diptera > Drosophilidae > Drosophila > Drosophila niveifrons. The sequence continues at coordinate 7,389,167 of JAWNOC010000046.1, read as the reverse complement.
CAACACTCTTGACGCTTTAGTTCTTTGAATGGAATGAAATTTACATTACATTGGGAATTAGACTAAGACAAGAGCTGAGCCAGGACAAGAGCGAGCTTCTGCCAGCTCGTAAGCGCCTAATTGGCTTGCCCTAAGAGCAATTGCCCCCCGGATACACACACAGCATAGCACAGATAAAGATAGAAACACAGACAGACAGAGAGAGAGAGACATTTCTTGTTGTTGGCAGATGAGTTAACACATGCTCAATGGAAATGTCGTTTTGGTTTCATTTCCCGCACAGCTTTTGGTTTTCCACATGTCCGCAATGAGACACAAGCACAAGCACAATCACAATCAAAGCGAACGCAAAGCCAAAATTAAACACAATCAGAGCAGAAACTCATTTAAGGCGCTAAGAATTCGCAACAATTTCGACGACAAACAAGCAACATTGTCTGTCTTTTAAGCCTTTTGCCTAGGCAAAATTATACATAAACTTCTACCCCGTTTTTCACAGAACAAAAGAAATTGCCGCAAACGAGCCTAATGAGCATTGTGTTCCCTTTTTTTTTGTGTTTGTTGTTTTGGTTGTGAAGGGATTATCAAACTGCGACATAGCTTCCAATTTGACAGCGTAGTAGAGATGCTAAGCTGAAGGTGAGCCGACTGATTGGCAGTGTGTGTTTGTGTGTGTGTGTGCGAGAAAATATGTAAAACTGTTGCCAGCACCTGGCTTTACTTCAAAAATCTTGCTTGGGGCTTTATTTATTTATTTATTAACATTTTGCTCGGAATTTTATTTGATTTCTTTTCTTCTCGTTTTTTTGCTTTTTGTTTTTGTGAATTTGCTAGGCTAGGCAAGGACAGTTGTTGGCTGGGCAAGTGAAGAAGCTTGCCTTGGCTCTGCTCATTTTGTCAAGTTAATGGAGAATAATAAAGCGCAAAAGTAAATAAGTAAACAGAGACAATGGCGAAGAGAGAAAGGGAGGAAAAACTACAACAATAAAAGGCGGCGCAAAAGCTGAGACGGCAAACGGCCGGAAAATAAAAAGAGGCAGGCCCAAGGCTCTGCAAACGAGCAGCAGCAAAACCCAACAGCAACCCAACAGCAGCCCAACATCCCAGCAGGACAAGTCGAATGTCCGCAGTCGGCAGTTAGCAGAACGAACAGCGGCAGCAGCAGCAGCAGCCCTGCGAGGCATCTTTTTGTTTTATGCGAAATGCACTAAAAATATATTTAAATTTATTTCATTTTGCTCAAATGAACTGCGCGGGGGGCAAACGCACAAGAAGGGGCGGGAAAGGGGACGGGGTAAGGTTTGTCCTGCGCCCAGGACATGCCCAAAGTGCAGCCTTGCAAAGGCTTGAGGGGGGGTCCAAAGCCTGGCGCCATCAGGGCGACGACTACGAGTACGAGTAATAAACTTGATTGCGCATCTCTCTTATATACGCTTATATATGTATATATATTTTATTTTCCTTTTTCTTTTCTCACTCTCTTCTCTCTCTCTCTCTTTTACTTATTTAGCTTTTTGTTTTATTTCTATTTGGCTTTGTGCTTTTAGTTGTTGCTTTTTAAATAAAAATTTTATGAAATTTTTGGCAATTGAACTCAAGTTTTAATGGAGCGCCATAAATTAGTTGCGTCCTTCGTTCATTGTCCTTCGTCCAGTGCGTTTGGCCACTTGAATCCCCTCACTACCACGAAATTGGATACATGCGCTTAATAAAACACTCGAGAGGCTATTTCCCTCTCAGCGAGAGAGAGATAGAGAGAGAGGGAGTCGTCTGCTTAGTTGTCTGTCCCCAATCCCCAATCTTGCGACCCAATCCAAATCCAAATCCCAATCTCAATCCCCAAAAACCCCAAACTCCATTTCCATCCATTCATTTTCGCTTGGCAACGACATCAATTCATTTTGTGCGCAATTAGATTTTTGTTGTTTCACACTCGCAACACAACACACACACATACACACATCCAGAAGTTTCACAGTTTGTATTTTTTTTTAACTGCTGTCCAACTTTTTGCCAATTGCACTAGCCAATGACCATTCGTCGTATTCTGCTCTTCATCTAAGTTAATTTCTCTCTCTCTGTTAGTTATTCGATTTTTTTTGGGGAAAAGCTATTCAATGAATTTCACACACTTTTCATGTCATTCTAAACTTCAACGGAAACAGCAACAAAAAAAGAAACACTTTTAAAATATAAACTAGTTTTAGAGAAATCGTTTATAAAATAGACGAAGATAAGTTTGTATTTTTTGGCTGCAGTTTGATGTCTTGAATTTGAATCTAAAAACATATTAATAAAAAATACATTAAAAACTAAAAGATGTTTTCAAATTTGCAGATAAAATATATGAAATGTTTATACTAAATCTATAAATAATGTAGTTAAAATATATATAATGTTTATACGAAATCAATAAATAATTTTCTCTTCATTCACATCCAAAAGGGTCAAAAGGCGAAAATGTTGTTTACTTTTAGCTTTTTATTTTCATAATTTTTCCCTTGCAATTTTTTCTTGCTTCGTCAATTAATTTAAGTACTTGTTAAGCAGCTTTTAAAAGTTAAATCCGCAGTAGATCGATGGCAAGAAGAGTTTCTAGCGCTGGTCTAATAAACATATTATTGCTAACAATTATGCAAACAACAATAAGAAAGAGTGCGACATACAAAACAAAGATAGAGAGAGAGACGAAAGAGTGAAAACTATTATTATAAGTACTCAGGATAAAGTTTTTAGCCAGCTTCTAAAAAATTTGAAGCAATCAACAGCGATGAAATTTATTATACGACTTCAAAGTTCAGCGCAAAGTTTGTACAATCAACAAACAGCGATGGCAACAAGGGGGGGAAGTGAGCTAGAACCCATTTTTTGGGGGGTCTATGGAGGCGCCAAAAATTGTTGAGTTATGTATTAATAAAAAGCCGAGGCAATAGAGAAGACAAAGCGAAGAAAGAAGTTTTTTGGGGGGTGTGGAGAGATATGACTAAGGCAGAAAATAACGTTGAGGCCACATTACGAAATCCTTCTTGCATTATCCTGTTTGTAGATTAAAATGAACTATTGCATGGCAACAACAATAATAACAACAACCAGCAGCAGCAATGACGACAATGGTGAACAATGGCAACGGCAATCATAATACTACAAGCAAACGATAAGCAACACGAACGTGCACGTACAACAAAGAAGAAGAAGAAGAAGAAGAAGGAGGTGGAAGCAGAAGAAGAAGAAGTGCTAAAGAACAAGGCGAATGAATAAAAGAAGAAGAAGAAGAAGCCACAAACAACAACAATAACAACAGCAGGCCAAACCGAACAGATAGAAAAGAAAAAAGCAGTAGAAGAGACAAAACAAATAAATAGCAGTGTATAGAGTAGCTGAAAGAAATCTGTGAAAGACGACAAAACAAGAAAAGCAACAACAACAACAACAAGCAACAGCAACAATAATAATAATGCCTGGGATAATAATAAGAATTAAGCAAGAAAACACATCACAGACATGGGTAAGACAGGCCGCCGCTCTATGAATTGGTCTTGGGTTTAGGTTTGGGTTTGGGTTTAGGATTGGGATTTCAACTTGGGGCTTGGGCTTTTTTTTTCCATGGGCCTCGCTGCTGCTGCTGCTGGACTTGGTTGTTGCTTTAGTCGGAAAAACAAGCAGCAGCAGCAGCAGAACACACGGCTTCCGTTTCCGCAGCCATTTTCGTGGGGATTTATTAGTTTTTGCTCGTTAGAAGCACTGCGCACAGCTGCCGTGCCAGAAGTGTTTAAGCAAAGGCAGCAGCCAACGAGAGTCCAGAGAGCAACGACAGCAGCAACAGCAACACAAGTAACAGCAATCGTAGTCGACTTCATAAACCAACAAAAATTAACACCCTGCGCAAAAGATGAAGCTGATGCTGTAGCTGAAGCTGAAACCGAATGACGTTGAGAACGAGCGAACGACTAAAACACATAAGCTGCTTGTTTATAGTTACAGCTTATGCTACCAGGCAGCAACATTCCCCAACACTCCCACCCCTTCCCTTACCATCTTCATTCCCTTACACACACATTCTAGGTAGGGGAAGAAGAAATGATTTTCTTTAGCTAAAACTGCAGCAGCTGAGCTGAGGGCAGCTTCTGTTGCTGATGTGCATCAAAGTGAGAATGATTGATTCAATTTTAAAGTTGTGTATGTGTGTGCGAGGGTGCGAGTGTACATGTGCGTGTGTGTGTGTAGAGTATGTGGTGCTTTAACAAATAATCCCAGCCAGCGTCCGTCCATTCATTTCAGTGAATCTTTGAGCAAACTGCCACTGACTTTGGCTCCACCTCAGCTACTAATGCGAGAAATAATTACGAGAGTGAATTTATGTTGCTGCAGCGATAACAAATGCTTTTTAGCACCAACACCAACAGCCACATCTCTCTCCCCTCTCTCTCTCTCTATCTCTCTCTCTCTCTCTCTCTCTCTCTCTCTCTCTCACACATCTTTAACATTTATTAATTTTGTGCAGTTGTTAAATCTCAAATCGCGCGTAACTTTTGCCAATGACGCGAATGAATTTTTAACCAGGGAACACACAGATACACACACACAGATACACACACACGGATACACACACACATATACACAAATACAAGTGTAACATGTGTGTGTGTGTGTGTGTGCATTCATCTCTCAACATGTGGCAGACTGAGAAACGAAACTGAACTTTCTTCATCAACTTTTGCCACATCACAGATTAAAATTTGACTTTTTGGCACTGAGACTAGAAACTTTACTCTTCAGCCTTCAGCTTATTTGGGTGTATGTATGTATGTGTGGAAAAGTGGGCGTGGCTGTGGGGCGGATTAAGCTGAGTGACTTTCAAATTAGTAGATGCACATTGAAGTTCATTAGCAAAAAGGGCAAAACTTGCTTGATTGATGCACTTCTCTGCATCGACTGCAAGAATTTGAAAGTCGAAACACTCAATATTCGTGACTTGAACTCTACTCAAAAATCTTTAAGTAATATTATTAAATTTCTTACAATTCCAAAAGTAATCGCTTAAGTATCTAACACAAAAGAAAAGGTTGAAAAGAATGCTAACGCTACAATCAATGCGAGTACTCGGTTTAATTGCCGTTTATTGATACTTGAACGCCACATAATCGTCTTAATTACTTTGCAAACTAACTTTAATTGGGCAGCAGCAGTAACAGCAGCGGTAGACGAGATAAAGGCGCCAATTACCAAAGCGCCGGCAAAGATTCAAAGCCACTTGCATGTCTGGCTGCCATTTGTGAGTCGCCCACCAGCCACAAGGATTGCCAAGAAAAGCAAAAAAAAAGGCCACGCGACACAAGAAAATAAAACGTTGGGGGAGCAAAAAGAATATAAAAAAAAATAATGAAAATCCCTTTTCGTACGCTGCTCTAACTCTTCAGGAGCTCTCTAGATGGGCAGCAGACGTTGCTGCAGCGTCTCAATAAATAATAAAATAATAATAATCCAATCATTTCGTTACATCCGCGAATGGCGCCCAGTCATCAGCTGCAGTCGGAGCAGCATCTTCTTCGACCTCCTTCAGAGCTTCCACTTCCGCCTCAACGACACCCAAGGAGCTAGGACAGCCGGCTAATATGCGTTTCAACGGAAATTGCATCACAAGCCAACACAGATGGGGGGCGGAGAGTGGAAGAGAGGGCGGGGACAAGCTTAAGCAGCTTAAAGCCGCATCATCGATGCTGCCGCGTCGCGACGTTGCGAGGGATTTATTATTGTGTTGGCTTTGTTTTTGGCCATTCAGTTTGAGGCATGTTCTACGTCTGCTGCTGCTTCAATTTGCTGCACTTTGAGATCGCCAGTTTGCAGCTTGAGGTCGTCTTCTTCATTGGCCTTTGTGTATGGCCAAATAGTTTAGCCATGAAATTGCTTGAGCAACAGGCTCAAATGGGCCTTATGAAATGTCCTTTTGAGCATGCACTTGCACTTGCATTTAATTGGCAGTGGGTAACCGCAATTGTTTGCACCAATCAGCAGACTTGTGCAATATTAATTTGGCCTATTTGCATGCGAGCATACACACAAATGGCTAAAATACTTCGCCTTGTTAGGGCTGTAAACCACAAACTGGATAGGCGCAAATTACTTGGCAGCCTCATTTCAGATAGCGATCGGAGGGCGTAATGAGGAAACATCCTTTCTGCTGCGGCTTCCATTAAATATTTATTTATTTATGCTTAGCTGAGGGAAATATCAGATTTACGACTGAAGCGAAACTCTTGCCAAATTGCAGTTGCCTTCCCCCGACTTTAGCATCAGCGAAGCATTACGACCCCTCCCCAGAAAAATCCTAAGACGCTGCTGCTGATTTGTCAACTCTCAGTGTTCGCACTCAACTCATTCCACTTTTGATAATGGCCTCGCATTCGACAATTTCCTTCCGACAACAAATTCATTCTCAGTGTGGCAAGGTGAAAATTGCAAATTACATCAAAGCAAATAAACAGGCAACGACATAGACCTATTCCCTGCTATTCCTTCTATTCCTAGAAAATTTCCAAAGAGGAAGCGTCGACGGCTAAAACCTAAATTGAATTCGGCGCTCTCCTCCTCATTCACCTCCTTGGCTCCTTTTCTTTTTGTCACTTCTTCGCTGCCTTTTGAAAGAAATTGTCATGACAAATTGAAACAATTTCTTTGGCTTTTGTGGCTTGCCAGCATCGAAACCCCAACATTTTATGCAATAAATTAAAAAATTTGCTTACAAACATTGCTACATAGAGCTGGTAGCTGAATGCAGATTCAGAATTGCGGCATTCGACATTTGTTTGCCGTTTAATGGAGCGTGTGGTTTTCTCTGCTAAAGCATAGGGAAAATGCTAAATTGAGTGATTTTTGATACGTGTGCGAGAAGACGTTAGCAACTCGGATGTGTTTAATTGAATTTCTCGATTCAATTTCTGACAAATGCACAATAATTTTGTGCCTGAAATGTGGTCGATGAATTTTACACTTTTGGCACGTCTCGTTTAATCACATTTCGAATGGGGAATTTAAGTTATATTTTAAATACAAGGACAGTCTTGGATTGAAACTGAAAACTGAAAACTGAAAACACTTGTCAACGCCAATGTCTCAACTTGTATTCGCTTTTTTTTTTGCCCCCGCTCATCGTTGTCACAATATCTCTGCTTTCTATTTGGACGGGCAATGCGCAGAATTTCAAGAATGTCGCCGTAGACAAGCGAAGACATTGGAAACAGGACAAGCGAGAACAACACAACAATAGCAACAACAACAACAAGATACCCAAAGACAAAAACAACATAAAAAAAGCAAGAGAGACAAAGAAATGGCAAAACATTTAATGTAAACGTTTTGTCGACAAATGTCAAATGACCATTCGTTTGGCCAACCAGAGAGACAGAGAAGGAGAGAGAAAGAAAGAAAGAGAGAGGGAGCGACTGAAACACAGAAAAGGCGCGTCAAGGGTCCGTCTCGATGGAAGTCGTTGTTTCTGGGTCAGCTAAGGAGAAGAGATGGCACCTCAAATTAATTCGATTTAATGCTCCTCCTGAAACTGCAGCCAAGAAAAAAGGTGCGCACAACTGGCCAAGTTGTCAATTGGCTGCCTGGCTAAGCAGATTAAGCAACAAAATCAATGACAATTTACTTGACCCCACACACACATACAATACAAAAGAAATGGGAAAAGTATTCGCTCCTTAGGCTAAACAAATTCATTTCATTAACAAAACGACATCGTCAAGGCGCAAAACGGCAAACGGAAAGCGGAAAAGCGAAAGTGAAAACGAAAATGGCCTAATTAAATGTTAATGAGATCCTCAATGTCACCTAAAAAGCCACGTGCCAAAATAATCTGATTCGGATTTTGGGGAATCGCATTCAAATTTACCCGCCAATAAAAAAATGTGGCAACTCATGCCCCAACAAACACTCTCGACCTTCTGGCCTAAGCTCTGCCATCATAATTTTCTAAATATGAAAACTCATGCGGTGGGGAGGGGCAAAAGGAGAGCTGATTTACCTGTAAATAAAATGAGCAGAAAAATGTGTATTAAATGTTATTTAGAAATAACTGAGCACAGCGAGACTCACACTAACACACAAGCTTTCATTAGCCGCATTCAGAGGGCATTAAAAATGACGACGGGATATCAATTTTTCTTTTTCTTCCTCCTATTTTTTTTTCTCACACAGCTCGCTGAGTGAGGGGGAGGTAGAGAGGAAGGCAGCTTTGGGTAAATAGAAAAATATGAAGAACGAAAATTAAAAAGTCTGCCAGCGTCAGGTCATTAAAGTGAACATTTTTGTTGACGGCATCGAAAGTAAAAGAAAATTCCCAGCGGACGCCTTCGCATTCGTTGGTTGGCTTGCAACATTATGATCACCATCTTGCCACACACACACACACACACATGTGTGTGCATTATTTTGTGCATGTGTGTGTGTGATGAAATAATTTTTATGATTATTTCTTCCTTCCGCCGCCGCTGCCTCATTCTGGTTTAGTTCGCCAGGCAGCAGCAGCAGCAGCTTTTATGCGCTTGCTGCTAAAAGTATGTGAGCATTTTCGTAACGTTTCGTTTCGTTACGTTACGTTTCGTTTCGTTTCTGGTGGTGCGCTTTTCTATTTTTCCCGGGCGCAATTTAAGTGTGCGACGTTGAGTCGAGCTGCTGCTGCTGTCCCAGCTCTCTGACTCTGATGCTGACTCTGTTGCTGATGCTGACGCTGGCTGAGGCCAGATAAGCACAGTGGAAATAAACATTATGCTACCTGAGCTGGGGACCATTGCAATGATCATCCAAGCATTAGACTCGAGTGCCAAAGCACACTGCTTAAGCAATGAAAATAATACAACTTGGAGATTAGCAAGAATTCGCTTTAATAAATGCAATTCAAATATGTTAAATCAATTGTGAAAATAATTTATGTTGGAAATGAGATTTACTTTTCCTTAAAATCAAATTCAATAGAATAGAATGAAATCAGTATAAGACAACTATTAATCAACTTTGAAAATAATAAAAATTTGCGATATAGCATTTCAATAAGTTAAATCACTATTAAATAACTATTAATAGGCTAAAATAAAGCGTGGTCAATGAGGTTTGAAATAAGACCGACTTCTCTTTAAAAATCAAATTTAATATTATAAAATTAAATCATTACTAAGCAACTTTTAATAAACTTTGAACATAATTGAAGTTTGAGATAATAAAAATTCGTTTTCACAATAAATAAATAAAACAACTATTAATAAACTTAAATTTAATGTGCACTGTTTGAGCTATGAAAAAACAATAATAATTAAGCCATTAAGCCATTAACAACTATTAATGAACTCCATTGCGCTATAGTCAAATTCTATTTTTATTATTCTATTTATACGTTATAGATAAAGTTACTTAGAAGAAAGAATTCTTATTTACAAATGCAATTCATATGAATTAAATCTATAATAAACAACTATTAATAAAATTTGTAGATAAGATCGATTTCTCTTTAACACAAATTCAAATGAAATGAATTGGTTCATTATAAAGAACTATAAATAAAAGTAAATATAATGTGCACTACTTGATCTATGAGTAAACTCAAAGCTAGAAAAAGCTCAAAATTCTCTTAAACAGAAAATGCCATTGAAAAGAATTAAGTCCATATTAAACAACTATTAATAAAAGTCAAATTCTATTTATGTAGAAAATCATTGAAGTTATTTATAAGAAGGAATTCTCTTTTACAAATGCAGTTCAAAAGAATTAAATATATGTTAAGCAATTATTAATAAAAGTTCCAAGTAAGAATGATTTCTCTTTAACATAAACAACTATTAATAAACTCAAATATAATGTGCACTACTTGAACTTAAAGTCAGAAATAGCTCAGAATTTTCTTAAACAAAAAATGCCATAGAAAAGAATTAGGTAAATATTAAAGAACTATTAATAAAAGTTGTAGATAAAAGCGATTTCTCTTTAACATAAATACAAATGAAATGAATGAATTAGTTCTTCACTCAATTACTATTAATAAACTCGAATTTAATGCGCTTAAAGTCAAATTGTATTTACGTTTGTGCTTTGTGTTAGCTGACACCACTGTGCGCATACTTTTTTCCTCACTGTGTGTGTGTGTATGTGTGTGTTGCTTCCCCACTGACTACGATATGGAATTTCTTGGATTAAATGTTATGTTGGCATTATATTTCTTTCTTCTTACGCCCAGGCGAGGCCATGTCCAAGTCCATGTATACATTCCATTCTATGTGTATGTGTGTGTGTGCGGGTGTGTGTGAGTGTGTGTGTAAGTAACGCATGCTGTGTCTTAATGTCTTCTTCATGGCCTCTTCGCTTAGCTAGCTAGCTAGCTAGCTGAGTGAGTGTGTGTGTGAGGCATTGTTGGTGTTGTTGTTGCTACTGTTGCACTAATAGCTGCGGCTGCCGCACAAAAGTCGACTTTGACTTTTTGGAGCGGCAAAAATAGAGCTGAGAGTTAAGTAAATAATGCCAACACATGTAATACATCAAGGCGTGTATATGTGTATGTGTGTGTGTGTTAGCTTATTTATGATTCTGGTGCGCCTTTAAGCCGCCGCGCTATTGTAGTCAATTTGTATTGGACGCTTTTGCATTTGTATCTTATACTATTTTTGGCAGCAGCATTTCGTTTAATTTAATTTGGCGTCAGTGAAAAGATAGAGCTGTGCAAAATAGCTGAGAGAGAAGAAAAGCCAAGCCAAGTGTGCTGCAAATGCCAAGTGCATTGAAAAGAAAATATAATAATATTAAAGCGTTTTTTTGCGACATAGAACTAAGCACTTGTAAATCCCCACAGAGGATGTGCCGTCAAGTTAGTCGCATATACAAACACATATACACACACATCGAGGCACACACACACACACACAGCTGGGACGCGTGCTCGTTGCACTTATCCGCAAGCAAACATGAGGCGAACTCCGTGTGTGTGTGTCGGTGTGTGTGTGTGGGCAAACTCATAGGAACTTATGCATAAGTGACATTAAGAAAAAGCTCTTCAAATGCAAGAAGAGAAACACTTTGGCAGGACGCTGCCTCAGCCTCAGTCTCAGTCTGAGCGTCAGCGACAGCGCCAAGGAAAAATAGGAAAAACCGAGTAAAGTAAAAGTTTTGCCAGCTTGGAAAGCTTAAAAGAAAATAACGGCGAGAACCAACCAAATGAACGCAAAGTTTCGGTGCAACGTCGACGACGACGACGACGTACGATGGAATTAGGGATATGGCAGAGTCCCTCGTTTTCATGCAGCCAAGGATATGCAATCATCATGCGGATTTCCATAAGCATCCAGTCAGTCAGTCAGCTAGCGAGCTGTGAGTCGAGTTGGCAAATAGAAAATCAAGCAATGGGGAACACAGTTTGCACACGCAGTCGGTAGAAAATAAAGCATAAAGAAGCCAGCCGGAAGTGCATGTGGCACACAAATACACACAGCACCCAAAAGAGACAGCCAAAGATAGAGACAGAGTGAAGGAAGAGAGTGAGAGTTCTGGAGAAAGGGCTGAGTAAGCTGCTCTGTGCGCAACTGGCTTAGCCCAATATCCTTTTTCGGTGCAATTTTAAACTATTTTCAATGGCATTTCCGGCATCGTTTTGACTTCAACTCGCCACTTCCCGCTTTCCCCCACTCCACATGCCTCTCCCCATTTGCCACATGCTGTGTCTTCTGCATTTGCCACTAGCCAAATGTTTGCTACCTTTGCCTTTGCTTATTGACACTACTTCGAACCGCATCTTCAATATGAATGCCAACAACATTTTGAACCGCAAAAGTGCGAATGTTGCTTTGATTGGTTGCCGAGCTGCAATTGGGGACAGTTGCTCTATTTGCCGGGATTACAGCCAGGTTCGAAATTAAATCCTGTGGCCAAGGTTCAACAAATACGACTCAAAGTGAGATGGAACTGGGCTGCAAGACTTTTAATTATGCATTCATGCGGAAATTTTAATAGGGAAGCTCAGATTGGGATTTATAAAAGTAGAATTGATAAGATTGTTTGATACTAACACTAGATGGATTTAAAAATAATTGGCAATGAAGAACGATAAGTCAAAATACTATTTTTTAAAGTGTATTGCTTTTTTAGAGTTTGATTAATATTGAAATTATTAATATTAAAGATACCGATTATAATATAATATCAATAATATTAATTATTCAAAAACTTTCAACATTCTTTGGATACTCGGAAGAAATATATAAATTACACTTTGGTAAAGTATTTTTGGAAGCTTGAAATAATGTTGATACTTCACTTTTTGCTTAAAAGTAAGTCAATGATCTCAATTCAGTTTCCTCAATAAAAATATATAATCAATTTAGTGTTTTCCGAAAAATATTCTTATTCCTTCGAAGCTCAGAATATATTCACAGATTTGGTAGTGAATTTTGATATAAAATATTCTGCTCTCACTTTAGTTTACTCAATTAAAATGTAGAATGAATTTAACGATTTGCCATATTCATTCATAGACTTATTTTTCGGTTGTTAAAACTTTTCAATGTTCACACAAAAAAGGCAGCTTTTAAAGGCAACTGCTGCTGCATTGTGTCAGCTGCTAACAGGCGGTTTTCGTATGCAATCGGGCAGAAAGATCGTCAGGGCCAACACACACAAACACACACACACACATATACATACACTACATCATCTACATACATGCTTCACATATGTGACGAAAACGCAATCATTGCGCATTTCGCTGGCGACCATTTTGTGTGTTGCAATTGGCAGCAGTTAGCGACCACACGAATACACACTCACCCACACTCCAACACACACACACACTTAAGGACTCACCCGCACACACACACACAACCTTTTTAAAGCACGACGAAATTTGCAGTCAGATGCTTCAAGTTTTTTGTGCCATGTCCTTTTCCTCAATCCCCCCACCCCCTGTACCCAACTGACCCCCGGGAGTCTCGCCCACGCCAGTTCATAGAGCAGCCTACGCCCTCAGTCTTCAGCCCCAGCTTCCTGCCTCTTTCTCTCTCTCTCTCTCTCTCTCTTGAGTGACCCATGGCTTGTGTTTTTTGGTGAATTGCCTTTTTGCAGTGTTTGTTTTTTGTTTGTTTGTTTGCGTTTTCTCTTTCTTTTTTTTTGTTGTTGTTGTTGCTGCTGTTGCTGTTGTCGAGCTTTTGACTGTTTGCTTTGCGTTGCTTTAACGCTATTTCTGCTTTGTTTTGTTTTGTTACGCTTTACTCTCTCTCGTTTCTTTTTTTTTTTTATAAACATTTCGCTTTTGCTGTTGGCTTTGCCAGCTTCAACCTCAACCTCGGTCTGCGTCTCAGGCAGGATACCGACTCCGCCCGAGTCCTGTTAATGTTTTTTAGTTGCCTGTTATATTCTTTTTTTTTTACCCTGGTACTTTTTCGGGGGGGTGGGGGTAGGTCGTAAATTTATGCTAACAGTTCTCCATTGAAAATGCATAAATTTATGTGTTTACACTATGTGCAGGCGCAGGGGGCGTGGTTAGTCGCACATGTGTTTACTTAGCACTTTTTATGGCCTGTGTCCATGGCAGAGTCCAGAGTCCAGGACTCACATAGTATGCCTGCTTTATTTACCAACATTCTGTTTTTATTTAGCATTATATTTGTATTTTCGGCTACTGTTTGCATTACTCCAGGGAGGAGGCATGAGTTGCTACCTTTTTAAAAACTATTTGGATTTTCATAAATTATTATTTACATACATATCTCTGAGCATCCCCCTTGCATGAGTCAAAAAGAGGGAGAGAAAGAGAAGAGGAGTGAAAAATCCCAACAATTAAGAGAAAACAAATGCGAACACGCACAGCGCATAAAATTCGGGACCATTGCTCAGGCGCTGCTCTAAAATTCCATCAGAATAATATATAAAGAAAACTACAAAACAACAACAAACAATGCCGGGTTAAGCAAAAGTGCACACGTAGTCAAAACTTCTGTTCCGCCGCAAATGCATTAAAACGTGCCAAAGTCAGGATCGGGATTCAAGTCAAGTGTTGAGAGCCAAATAAATGCCATTTGAATGGCAGGCGACACTCAAAATCGATACGGACCAAAAGCGAATTGTAAATGCCTCGTGGATCTGTGCTCCAAGTTATTGTGTTTTGTTTATATGGACAACCGTAAAATAGATGGGCATTTAAGTTGGACCAAAGTCCGAGGCACTGGACACGTCGTTGTGAGGCCATCAAATGGCCAAAGGCTCGCTTTTTATGTACTTCCCTCGTTGGCATTAATGAAAAATGCATGAAATTTAAATTGTGCCAAAAGTGTTGAGCAGCAAGGCTGAAGTGGGAGGCGCCTACGATCTGTAAATCGACACTTTTATTGGGAATGTGTAGAGAAAGAGCACAACTGACAAAGGGAAGGGAATCCTAAACTGACAGACAAAAGGGCGACAAATGCAACGACGACGACGACGTCGCCGCTGTCAAATGTCTGAATTTTGAAAATCGAGTTGATGTTGTTGCCGGCAAAAACAGCCAAAATGCTAGCAGAAAAAAAGAGAAAAGAAGGCGACTGGACGCGAATTGTGAACCTCATTTTCTATGCGAATGCGACTGCCAAATGTCAACTGAATTGGGCAATGAAATGTTAACTTTTCATTTGACACGAAAGCGCACAAAAAAAAAAGCATCGAAGGAAATGTGTGCATTCGCTGCTCATTTTTTTTGTTCTATTTCAAATTGTCAGTTTGCCGCGGACCAAAAAAAATTCTAACAAAATCAAGATCGAATGCGGCTACAGAAGTGCAAAAAAAATCAACTGACAAATTGTTTTTCATTTGTGCTTGCCATGGAAATAAATTGAATAACAATTTGAGCAATTTCAATGGGATCGTTAGCAATAAATGCAACTTGCCACAAATACTTTGCAAGTCTAGACGGCGCTATGATTAAAGTTCTATTTTTATTTTTATTTTATTTGAACTTCAAACATCTATTACTTGTATTTGTTTGGCTTAAGTCGGATCATTATACTTAAATATTGCTTTGAAGTATTGATAGATTAAAGTTCTATTTAAACTTCAATTATTGTTACATTGAAAGCAAAGCAGAGATGTTGATGCCTCTAATCATTTATTGCCTAGATTTTATTTAAAACTATTTAAATCTGATCGTTGGCAACAAATTCAACTAGCCACAAACAAACACGATGCTTTGAAGTCATTATAGATTAAAGGTTTTTTAAATGATTGATCCTTAATTTTGTTTAACTATTGAAAGCGAATCGTTAGCAATAATTGCAACTAGCTAAAAAATATGTGTAATGAAAGTCTAGACGACAATTTAAAGTATTGACAGATTAAAGTTCTTTTTTTTTTAATAAAACTAAAAACTTCTTTATTCTTTGCTTAATGTAAAATCAATTTCATATACAGAACTAAAAATGAATATGGGTTTTATATTTAACATTTTAAATCGGATCATTAGAAATAATTGCAAGTAGCAAAAAATACAATGCAAGTCTAGACGGTGAATTATTTATAGAGTAAAGTTATTTTCTAAGATTCAACTTCAAACTCTTTTCTTTTATCTTTGCTTTAAGTAATGCAGAATTAATTTCTAGTCTGGCTTTTTTATTCAACATCTCTGTGGACGCTGCATCAAGTGCTTAGCTCAAGCAGAATTTATTGTGTATCTTTAAGGCCAGAGCTGTAAAGTCGTTGATAGAGAGAAAGAGAAAGGTAGAGAGAGAAAGAGAGCGCCACAGCCACAACAACTACAGCGAAAGCTACTCAATTGTAATGGGCGGCTGTGTGCCACGCCCACTGGCATCGTACAAACCATAGCCAGCTCTTCTCTCTCTGGCTACGCTTTTTTTATGCGTTTTCATTTGGCCAACGTAGGAAATATCTTGCCCACGGGGCGTATTAAAATCAATTCATTTAATTTTGATCAAAGCGAAATAAATCTTTGCGCTTTTTGCTTAATTTCCTTCTCTTTCGTTTTGCTACTTGTGTTACAGTCGCAGTCGCAGTCGCTGTTGGTGTTTTGTTCTTGTTTTTGGCTGAGTAAAGCGAGCGAAATGAGGAAAATCCACAACAACGGCAGTGAGTAATTTGGCCTCAGTGTTTCAAGGCTTACAAAGCGTGGCGGAGGAGGCGGCGAGGGTTCGGGATTCGTTTGGCTGTAAAACAGCAGAGTAAGACAAAAAGCGCAAATAACACAGAAAATACCGTAAGCGAAATGAGAAATCATTAGTAAGTAAAAAGCTCAAACACCCACCAACACACATACACACATAGAGAGAGTGAAGTGAAGATAAAGACACATGAACTGAGTGCGGCGTGTAAAGTTTTCTTTCTTCTACTTATCGACGCCAGCGACGGCAACTGAATTAATTTTTCAATTCGCCAAACGAATTCATTGACTTTTTGTGTTCGCCTGCCAGTCCTTGCCACACATACACACATGCAGTCTGGCACACACACACACACACGGACACACATCCAAACACTTTGACGGAGGCAGCACGTTTGCAAGAGTATTAAAATCCCTTAAACAGATTTCATTTCGAACGCTTTGCGGTCGATAAATGCATTTCACTTTAGTGGTTTTTACACCCACACTCATGCACACAGATCGCATATGTGTGTGTGCGTGTGTGTGTATTTATGTATCACATTTGCCATTGCATACTTTTCGGCGTTGCTCGCAATTCGCTTTTGCCTCGAACTCTTTTTCACTCTCTGCCAACGCTTTTCCAATGATTTGCTGGCAAATTACGTTGAGGTGCCGCTGTTACGCTGTCTAACGCCCACTTCTCATTCCCTTCCCCCACCACTTTCCCCTTCTCACCATCGAATTGGCTTTGACTTTCTTGCTGCTTTCTCGCGCAGTCCACACACACACACACACAGCACGAAAATTTTCCAAATTCATTTCCAAAACAAACATTTTACATGCATCTCTCTGTCATTGTGTGTGTGTGTGTGTGCCGGTCTCTCTCTCTCTCTCTCCCTCTTAGTGGGTGTTAGTATATATGTGAGTGTGTGGCAAGTGTTGCCAACCAATTTAAAAGTTTTGCTGTCGCTGTCGCCATCTCTCTGCACTGGCAAAGCGAAAGTGAAGCACCGCCATCGCCACTGAAGCTTCCTCCACAGTTGTTCACGCCGTTTCGCATGATGCCAAAGAAACACAGAACCAAGTGCAGCATCGCACAGTGTACAGTGAAGGCTGCTTAAAGAGTGCAGCTTAAGTAATTTCACTTTGAGCAAAGGTGGCAAGCTTTGTAAACCTTAAAGATTAGCAGTGCTTAGTGCAGAATACAAGATGAGTATTACAAGCGCTTTGTTTTGCATAATAATAATGCAAGTGACAAATGACTCACAGACAGCATGAATATTGAATGCAATTTTAAAGATGTATTGCTAATGGAATTTTGTGTTTTTCGGTAAAATATTTTAAGAGAAAACGTATTAAATTGGCAAGCATTACATTAAAATGCTTTCTTTTTCTGAAATTTATTTCCAGACAAAAAACATAAGTTGATTATGGAATAAAATTTCAAAGAAATTTATAAATTATGATTTTCTGAGATACATTTTATGTGCCTTTGTTTTGAGTAGCACTTAAAAGTATTTATACTTTTAGATGATATTTAATATAACTAATGGAAATAGAGTTTTGTATTTTTCTATTTCTTAAGTGAAACTCTTAGTGAATGAAATTTGAAATAAATATTGCTCATATTTTTATGAGGATGACTTAAAATTAAATTTAGTAAACAAAATTTAAAATACATATTGAAAATGAAATGTTGTCATTTAAAATAAATGTGCCTTAGTTTGGACAACTTTTCAAATGAAGTTAAGCCGCTTATTGCTCTTAAGTAATCTCCACTGTAGTTGCGAGCTAAAGTTGCTGCAGTTGTTGTTGTAATTGTTGTCGGTTAGTGTCTCTTGCTTTAGTCAGCATCGCTGGCACTTGTTGGCTTTGCCTCGACGGCTCCTGCAGCGGCACTTCAAATCTCGCAGTTTGTTTTTGCTGCTTCGCATAGGTGTAACTGTTTTCTCTATATGTGTGGGTGTGTGTTGGTGTGTGTGTGTGTGTGTGTGTGTTTGCAAGTGCTGCTCAAAAGTTCATGCACCGTATACTGCACTCACTCGCTGCTTGCTTGCTTGCTTGCTGTGTATACATATTTGTCTATGTGTATACATCTTTAGTATACATGTCTATGTATAAATTTAAATGCATGTGTGTCGTATTTGTATTTGTATTTCTGCGTGTATGTGTGTGCACAAGTTGGCCACAGTTTCAGTTGCAGCTGCTTTGGCTGCTTGGCTGCGGTATCTCGCTGCTGTCTCCATGTCCTTTGCCCTGTGGCATGCTGCATATTTGAATTGGAAATTTGCAGCGTGCTTAATTTTCAATTTGCAATCATTTCAGCAGCTCCTCTCTCTTTCTCTTTCTCTCTGTGTTCTATCTCGAGTGCTAATCAATGTGCGTCCCGCTGCTACTCAACTGTTTTTCTAGCTCTACTAATTAGCGTCTAAGTGCGCCTCATTGCAAAGTCAATTGTCGTCGTCGTCGTTGTTATTGTCGTTGCCTTGCAATCAACAACAACAACTACAACAAAAAAAGTAATCACAATGCCCACAATTTGGCTTACTTTTTGCTCACACACACACACTCTCTAAGAAATTTCTTCTTCAATTCTGTAGTCGGAGATGAGCACTTCACTTTCTTGCTGAGCTTTTTGTAGTCGGTTTTCTTATTTATGCCTTGTGTTGTCTAACAATTTCCTCACACTTTTCGCACGCGCTCATCAACGCCTTCGCCTTCACCCTCCTGTCTGCCTGTCTGTCTCTCTGTCTGTTGTTTGTCGCTCTGTCTTGCTGTCTGTCTCGTTCCGTTGTTGAGTTTCCTTTCGCAAAAGGCAAAACTTCGCAGACTCAAGTGTGGAAATTTTCACTTTTTTGCCATAATTAAATTCATTTTCAAGTTGCTGCTGTGAGCGAGACGAGTTCTTAGTTTGCACTATATTTTAACTATACATTTTCCATTTTTCATTTTCATTTTTCATTTTCATTACAGTCTTAAGCTGGCAGAGCGTGCCCTCTTCTCTTGGCTTTGCCAACGTTTCATTTTCATGCAGCTTCCTGAGCCTTTACTTCCGGTTTTCTGCCTGTCTCTATCTATTTGTATACACACTCTTTCTCTCCTACTCTGTGTATCGTATAGTTTTAGCTGTATGTGTTTGGGGGAGTAGATGAAACAGGCTCAGGAATTGGCCAAGCAATTGTAGCATCTATCTCTCTTTTGCCCTCAGCAAGACTCGTCTAGGCCTGCGTTTTGTTACCAAGTTTTGGCTTAAGTTGTTTTTAAGTTGTAAATCTCCTCGTTTGTGCAACTTTACCTCTCTTCCTTCACCATGTTTCGTTTTGCAATGCCACCAAAATCTAGCACACTGGCAAGTATCAAATTGTATATTTGTGGCTGGGAATATGAAAATTGTAACTGATATTTATGCTTGTAATGCCAACGCTTGACATTTAGGCCTTCCTCCCATTTCTGTCTCTCTCTCTTTCCCTTCTGCCTGCCTGCCTGTCTGTCTGTCTGTCTGTCTGTCTGTATTCCGGTCTGTGGCCTGTCCACAATAATTCATTTGAGAAATGCGTGTGCAATTTTTGTGTTATTTCTCTGGCAATGTGAAATTTTCGGTGTGCGAATTGTAACTTACATTTCAAATGACTTTCAAGCACTGAAACTGAAAATGTCTGTTAAAAATTATGACTTATTGGAATTTTCGTTCCCCCAAAAAAAAAATATTCTAATTGAATGTCATGCATGGTTGCCTCAGCTTACTCAACTTGCATACACAATTTTTGGTTTACTTTCGCATTTCTAATTTTATATGTATTTATGTATTTTTGTATTCCAACAAAATTCTATTTGCAACTGTCTCGTCGCAGTCGTACAACGGCTGTTACTGAGTGAAATAATTGCTCAAATTTGTCTCTCTGTCTCTCTGGGAACAATGCGTTGGAAAGCAGACAGAAAACTGATTGACTAATCGTGTTCCATCACTTCAATTGCTGAGTTCTTTCACATTGAGATTGAAAAACATATTTCCAAGCACAGCATGTAAATATTTTCAAGCATTTTTATATTGAGAGCAGATTTTTAATAACATTGTCTAGACAATTTCCGTTGTAAAGCACCGCACTTCAGATTTAATAAATATTTGAAATTTCTGCCAGCAGCATTTAAGATTTTTTTTTAAAGTTATATTCGACCAACAAACAATTCAATAATTGTTAGATAACTAAGTATTTTATTAAATTCTTACCTGGTTTTGAGTTGCTGCCAACAATTTGCTGCTGCTGCTGTGCATTCGATTGCTGCTGTTGCATTTGTTGTTGCTGTTGATGCTGTTGTTGTTGCTGCTGCTGCTTGTGGATGTTGCTGTTGGCCATTGTGCTGCAGATGAGCAGCTGTCACGGATTGCTGTTGTTGTTGCTGCTGGGCGGCAGCGGCTGCTGCTGCTGCAGCTGGATGTATGGCAAGCAATTTCGTTTCCGGTGGCTTGTGGGGGCCCATCGTGATCTGCGGGGCCCCCATGGCTATAGTCGGCGCGGGCATCATTAAGGTCGACATGGCCAGCATAATTTGAGAGTGAATTTTGGTGGTTTTTTTTTTTATTTTTTTTGTTGTTGCGACTGTGCTTTTACTTCTTGTTGTTCTTGTTATTGCTAGTCTCCAATTGCTTTCGGGCTGTGCGCTTTGTTTCTATTGATTTGTTGACCTCGCCTTGCCTCGTTGTGTCCGTGTTCGTGTCCTCAGCTGCACTTGCTGAACCCTGTGCCAAAGGTCGAGCGTTAGCCTTTGTCGCCCACCGCCAACGTCTCGTACTCTGTCTCCGTCTCCGTCTCCGTTTCCAGCTGCTGCTTTTGCTCTTTCCTTCTCTCTCACATATATGACTTTGCCTCGACTTTGCTCTAACTGGCTCCGGGCTATGTTATATGTTGCTGTGTCTGTGGCTCTCTCAATGTGTGTGACTGTGTGACTGTGTTTTGTGTGTCTGTGTGTTTGTGTGTGTAAACTTATGAAATATGCTTGCCGCTCTGTGCAACTTTTCTCCGTGTATTTTCACTTTTCTTACAGTGACTTCGTCGTCTTTCACGCTGAATGGCCCCTTGTGCTATGTACTACTTCGATGCTGTTGCTGTTGCTGTTGCTCCTTCCTCTTTCACTCTCTCCTCTCCTCTTGCATTCGCTCTCGCTCTCTCTCTTGCTCTTTCTCTGTGTTGTTTTTATTATTTTTATAATTTTTGCTGGCTTTTCTTTTACGTTTTGCTTATGTGTTTGTTCAACCGGAAATTCACGAACACGAGCGCACTTGGCTTGTAATTTTTTTTCGTTGTCCTTACAGCCGTCTTCTTGTCCTTCGCAACGTTACATTCGACTGTTGGATATGGGATTTTTTTTTTTTTTGGGGGATATGGGATTTTATGTATGCGACTGCCAGCTTGCCAGCATGCCAGACTGCCAGTAATCGCAAATTATTTTCCCCTACTGCTTATTGTTGCTGTTGCTGTTGTTCTTGTTCTTGCAGCAGCGGAAATTATAAATATTGCTGTCATATGTTGCTGTTGCTGTTGCTGTCGCTATATGCATGCCAGACAATCAGTTAGACGTAGACTTCTTCAATTTCCATGTACAATGTACAACAACTCAAAAAGAAATGCAAAAATTATAAATAAAAGGCGTCATCACACAGTCGGAGAATCCCGGCTCAATGTCGCTTGGAAACTTTGTTTTGGGCATAGGGGAAGGCGAAGAGTTTTGCAAATTATTTTGCTGGCTGCATGCTGACTCTGATGAGTTTTCGCAGTGAACTTTTAAAGTCACCCAGTCTCAGTGATAACAACAACAACAGGAACAATAATAACAATAACAAGGACAGCAACAAACTTTAATGAATCTCGCCCCAAAAAGTTTGTGGCTCGCAAAAGGCATTAAATTTATTTACAGTGCAGTCGTTGGAAATGAAAACTGTGCCAGGGTTGAAGGAACTTCATGCAGTTTCCTTCCTGATGCTTTAATATTCTTCCCAAAAAGTGAAGTGAAATACAGTGAAAACGAAAATATAAAAGTGCAAAAATAATAATCGTAATGATAACGAAAAACAAATTTGAATTACTTTTTGAATGCTGTTCTTCTTGTTGTGATCTGTTTCGAGGAGTAACGCACGAAACAAGAGACGAGCGAGAAACGCACACACAAAAATACGGCTCTGATACGATATTGTACGGCTCAATACGATTGTACGGCTCTATAGACGACTTTACGACTAATTCGTCGCTTGGATGCCCCAAAGAACAGAAAGAACACAAAGCGTACGGTACGAGTTCGTACTAGACCGTTAGGCGACGCTTTTCTTACTGAACGCCAGCAGCACACGCATTGGCCAAAAACTGTGAAAAGCGCTGCCGCTGCCGACAACGACGATGACGACGACGACGGTGGCGATGACGGCGGCGCCGTTCCGTTATCCTTTGGCCAGGACATGGCAGGCGGACAAACGGTTGCCGCTGCCAGCGAGCGATCCGCGTAGGCAGTGGATACAAACGACGACGACGACGACTCTTCCTCATCGGCGCCGTCGACATCGACATCGACACGACGACGACGTCGTCGGGATGCGTTTCCCTACATTTCTCTCCGACGAGGCGAGCAACGACAGCGAGTTATATATGAGTACCGACAACGAACAGAACGAGGACACCGACGGCGGCGACGGAGGCGAGCAGGAGTTTTTGTGGCCCGACGCTGCCAATTACCAGAGTCCCGTTATTTGTGTCGCCTAAGCGAGCGTTGCGAGCGAGCCCCCTTCGCGATTCTCCACTCTCGATTCTCAATGCTCGACTCTCGAGTAACACGCGCTCGTTCATGAAATATTCACGAATTGTTCGCTCTCATTCACTCTCTAGCGCCACCTCGAGCACGCGCTGCTCTTCTCTCCTTCCTTCGTCAGTTGTCATTCTCGTCGTCCTCGTCCTCGTCGTCCACCAAACTGCTTTTTCGTTTGCTGCCTTTTCTACCATAGCCAGGCGCTTCGTCCTTTCTCACGACGACACAGCATCGATTTGAGTTAGTGCGCCGAATCAACATCGAATTGGGCGCAAAACTTGCTTTGAAGACGAACAAAATTTGAATTTTTCATAGTTGAACATTGAAATATTTTGGAAAATATTATTTTTAGACAATTGTTTCAGCTTTCATTTATTTCAAAATATATATTTTATTATTTTAAAGTACATTTATTAGGAATTCATCAATTTGTTTTCCTCTTTACTAGCTTTTGCATGACATTGAGGCAACTTCGAAAAATATTCTATGCAGCTCATGCAAGGCAATTTTCCCAGTATTTTTATGCCCAATGCTGGGAAACTGTTATACGTACTGGCGAACATCAAATTGATGTCTGAAAGAATACAAAGCAAATGCAAATAGGAACTAGCTTCATTTATTTCGCTATATAGCTCAACAGAAATGATTTTGAAGCTGATAGAAAAGGTGTAGAATGAAATTAAAATAAATCAAAAACCATATCAAAAAAAAAGGAATTTAGACCTAAAATTTGTTTATTAAAATCGCTTGAAATATATCTTGTCAGCAAAATTAATAATCATTTATATCAAAATTAGTGTTTGCGTCTTCTTTCCTATCAATAAAACAAGAAGTGCAATCTCTCCATATTTTTAGTTTTTATCTAAAATATTGGAGAACATGAAAACAGTGAATAACATGATAGTCAAAGTTCGATCAGACTTGATCCTCTTCCATATTACGTATAGGTTGGACTTGCCGCCCATACTAGGTATAAGCTTGAATAAAATTTGTAAAATATTACGTATACGTTATAAAATTCTTTTTGAATTATTGTCTTAATACACATATTAGTTATAATTAGAAAATAGAATTAAAACAGAGAATAACAATATCGATAAATTTCGATCAAACATGATCACTTTCCATATTAAGTATACGCTTGAATAAAATATTTCAACTATTACGTATACGCTATGAAGTACTATTGAAATTTAAATAAATTGATAGCTAGACGTCACAGTGATTACATTTTTTTGTGTCGTAGTATTTTTGGGTTCGAGTGTTAAGCGCGTGACTAATAGCATCAGTTAGTAGAGTGAATACTTGTTATATTGATTGGATTATTCGTTGATGCAAAGGTGCATATTTTAATATAAAATGTCAAAGCAAAGCTCAACGGTTCAGTGCGGGTTAAGCCTTAATTATATACATACGAGAATGCGCTATTTTTGGCGTAATCAAATAAAATGGTAATAAACGCTGCAGTCAAAAGACAACAAAATGTCAGTTGAATGCATCAATGCGGCTGTGTGGGTGCACTTAATTGCATATATAAATATATGTACATACATATACAAGTGTGTGTATGTGTTCGCTAATAATAGCCAAGTTAGTCCGGGGAAACGCAGTGGCATTTTGCAGACTATGCAGTACATGCACACACCCTTAGTCCAGCCTCTCACCCTACGCTCGAAGGTACACTCACATACGGGAGCCACTGTAAACTGAGCCCCACTCATTTGCAGCATTTTGAAGTCATAATTACTGAAGAACATGGAACAGGAACGTGGAGCAGAAAACAAAAACGAACACCGCAATGACAGTTCTCGGATTCTGTTGTTGTTGTTGTTGTTGTTGTTGGTGGTGGTGGTGGTAAAAAAACGAAGCGTAGTTGGGGCGTAATGAGCGTTGAGGTGAAACGAGGAATGAGGAGCGAAAGAGAAACGGGGCGAAAAGTGTCAACAAAAATAAGAAAAATACATAATTGCATGCAATTTAACATGCGACATTATCATTGTTCTGTTTAGCATAAGAATCAGCGCCATTACACACACACACACACATATGTATGCTGTTGTAGTAGGGTGTGTGTGTTGGGGGAAGAAATTGCAGACTGAGGTGCTGTTGTCCAGGAGACAGCTTACTGTAAGCGCATTCTCTGTCTCGCAGCGCTAGTCCAATGGCTGCGTGTTGCATGTGTTTAAATGTAACGGCGGTGACAGCAACAACAACAACAGAAACAAAAACAACAACACGTACAACAAGTGTGTATAATAACAAAAGTGACGTAAACAATGGGAGCCAAGCGAGCTCTTCGCGACGCAAGAACCCGAGCCAAGGGCCGCTTTTCTTTCGTAGCTCATGAGAACAGCTTCTTCTAGTAAGTCCTATGCATGTGTATGAGTGAGTGTATGCATGTGTGTGGGAGTCTATTTGATGTGTGTGTGAGTGTGTGTCTTTGTCAAGACAATTGCCCTTTGAATTTTTAAAATCACTTTAAATGAAAACAAAAACAGGATTCCTTGTGTTCTCGTCGCTCCCTTTTCGCATTTCGCATTTTGCCATTTGCCTTTTGTTCTTTGGACGTCGCTTGTTAGGTAAATCAGCGTCAAATTGGACTGTGCAGCGACAGAAACAGCAACCTCAACAACAATAGCAACAATGCAGGAGGGGCCAGAGTTATAACGTGCTTAAGCGTCTTTAACTAAAATGAGGCTAAAAATATTCCCCTTCGTAATGAAGTGCATGACGGGTGTGTCTTTATATCATCATCGCACACACACAAACATTCACACAACAATAGCGCATTGTTTATTGTTGTTATTATTATTGCTGTTGCTGTTGCTGTTGTTGTTCTTGTGGCAACGCGCAGAAAATTAGGGCATTGTTTAAGCCAATTAGAGTGTTTAGTAAAGTGCCACAGCGTCAGCAGACGTAGTCATACGGGGCGCATGAGTAATATCAACGAGACTGGTCGTCGGTCAAGTTGATTTGAGCGCAATGTTGATGGCATTCGAGATGAGGTCAAGCATGTCTTAAAATTACATTGCCAATGATTGAAGTGTGCATTTTACAAGCTGCTGGAAGCTGCTTTTCCAACGAACAATCTTCAAATGCTCTTCTCTATAGCAAAACGTAGTCTTTGTGTACGAAGCAAAAGCACAACCAATTGCCAATTAAGAGGATACAAATCTGATCAAAACTAACTGGACAATGAGTCATGTTAAGTCAAGGCGACAGCTTTAAAATACCTTTTGGAGTCGAAGACAAAAGCCTAAAATGATATCGACAGTCGCCAGTTTGGCAGCTCGAGTCATAATGTGACGACCATGGTGCTGCATTAAACAAAAAGCACCTAAGCACCTTTTGGGCGACAGTTTTAGACGCCACCCGAGACAATTTCAACCAACATCGATGGGATAGCATAGCCCACAGAGCACAGTCAAAACTGGAGGGCGACGGGGGGTCCTTGTTGTTGGGTGGTTTTCGTTTATATCCGGAATGTGCAAATTTTCGGTTGCTTTCAAGCTCGCACTAAATAAATTGATGTCCACATGCTCAAGACGACCCAAAAAAGCAACAACAACAACAGCAATAGCAACGGGGAAAACTCATCAGAATGAGCAACAACAACAACAAGAACAACGGGGCAGTAAAAACGAAATAAGTGAAATATTTATGCACATTTTGGGGCGAGTTTGTCCTGGTTAGGTGCCGCCTAATGGGGGTCACACTTGGCGCTTTAAATGTTTAAATAGGTGTGTCAGATAATGGAAATAAGTACCCGACCAGGGACGCTACAGCTGCTTGATGAGCTTCACCTCGAAGTCGAGTTGGAGTTGAAGTTCGAGTTGATGCTGAAATGCGAGAGAAGTGGCAGCAGGAAATGAAGCTGCAGGTGGCAGCGAGTTCATATAAAAAGTTACAGCTCGACGTGTCCATTGATTATGTCTACATTTCCAGCTCCATTTGCTATATTTCCTTCCCTCTCTCTCTCCTTCTCTCTTTTATTCTTTTTCTCTGCGTTGCGTTTACTTACTTCCCCCGTGTATTTGTTTCTTCTAAATTGTGTGGAGTAATATTTTTGGGATTTTTTTTGTTTTTGTTTTTGTGTGTTGTTGGCCTTTCCTTTGGGCTGCAGTGCGACATTTTCATTTGGTGTGTGTTTGTTGTTGACGTTGCTTGTAGGCTGCCACCATTTTTGGCTTTTAACTTGGATAACGATAATTTGTTTGGCAACTGCCATAGACGGAGCTGTTGCTGTAGCTTTTGCCGCCATCGCCAACGGCCTCGTAATGAATTTTTATGCTCCTTTAATGTATTTTACACAGATACGATGCGATGTCGGCTTTGCTTGCCACTCCCACGTTTCGTCTCATTTTTGCACTTTAGCTTTTTGGCTATGCTAATTATTAATATTTTTTAATTAAAATATGCTCCGACCGCACAAAAATTAACTAACTAACTTGCCCCGTTAAGCAAATAGTCCATAAAACACAAATAAACACAGAAAACAAAACTGTGAAGCAGCGATAAATATGAAAAGGG
Organism: Drosophila niveifrons; assembly: GCA_035046325.1. Classification (NCBI taxonomy): domain Eukaryota; kingdom Metazoa; phylum Arthropoda; class Insecta; order Diptera; family Drosophilidae; genus Drosophila; species Drosophila niveifrons. The sequence goes on along the minus strand of JAWNOC010000046.1, from coordinate 7,361,749 downwards.
TATTTTTGAATAAACAGAATTTAACATAAAACACATTTAAGCAAATAACTTAACTACGCAAATTTAATTACACTTTAAAAATGCAAAATAAGGACTCTTTTTGTGTCCACTTGAGGACATGCATAATTGTGGCTTATGATGGACGATCATTGGAAGGTATGGATGGGCAGGCAAATGCCTCGATGAGTTATGACTGCTTAGCAACTGCGATTTAATGTACCGCGAAATAACTTGAATAACTCAAATATATAATGGACTGAAATCTCATTCTTGCAAGCGGCTCATATATCGTGTTCTGACTGTCAGATTCTGTCAGAGTAAAGTAATGGGCGCCCATATCCCAAGGAAATAAAATGAAAAATAAATTTGAAAGAGTTGCCATCGAAATGGGATTAAAAATGAGTGTAATATATAGATATATAAGTTAGAATATTGAATATATAAGATAGAGGATAGAAGATATAAGATAAAAGATAGAACACAGAAGATAGAAGATATAAGATGGACGATAGAAGATAGTAGATAGTAGATAGTAGATAGTAGATAGATGATAGAAGATAGAAGATAGAAGATAGAATATAGAATATAGAATATAGAATATAGAATATAGAATATAGAATATAGAATATAGGAATATTAAGATAGAATATAGAATATAGAATACTGAATATAGATGATAGCAAATAGAAGATACAAGATGGAAAATAGAAGATATAAAATACAAGATAGAAGATGGAAAATATAAGATAGAAAATAGAAGATAGGAGTTAGAAAATAGAAGATAGAAGATAAAGGATAGACAATATAAGACAGAAGATAGAAGATACAAGATATATACGAGAAGATATAACATAGAAGATAGTAGAAAGAAGAAAGAATATAGAAGATAGAAAATAGAAAATAAAAGATAAAAGACAGACGATAGAAGAAAGAAGTTAGAAAATAGAAGATAGATGATAGAATATATGTGATAGATGATAGAAAGTAGAAGGTAGAAAATAGATGATAGAAGATAGAAAAAAGAAGATAGAAGGTAGAAACTAGAAACTAGAAGATGGAAGATAGAAGATAAAGAATAGAAGATAGAAGATAAAGGACAGATGATAAAAGATAAAAGATAAAAAATAGTAGATCAAGGATAGAAGATATAAAATAGAAAATAGAAGAATATTGGAAAACAATATAGAAATATATCGATTGTTTATATTTTATTATTTTCTAATGTTTATTTATTTCTAATGTTCAAGGACAACAGACTTGCTCTTGCAGCACATTATGGATGACTTCTAATTGCAATTCCACTTTCTGTGCCTCTCTGTGAATCTTTTTGCACTCTCTTCTCTCTCTTTCTGATTTAATTTTGGCAAATTTACGGGCCTGGTAATATTTTGGCTTGTCGGGAAACTAGGGACATTACAAGCTGCAGCTGCAATAGCAATAGCAGACGCAAAAGGCAAGGGCAAAACGCATTGCAGAATCGCAGTAACTGCACATAACTGTATAATTTATATTGCCCATTTCGCTTTTAGTCGCACACACTCACACACAGTAACTGTATACATATACATATGTATTATACACACACACACACACACTAGCAAAGTGCTTTTGCGACAAAGTAAATTGTAAAATGTCACCCATAAAGCGTAAATTGTAACAAAAAGCACTCGAGGCCACGCAGTGATTTAAATTTTGTACTCTGTAGGCTCTGCATCTCGACTCTGACTCTGAGTCTCGGTCTATAAAGTTATGTGTCCCTCGTTTTTGGGGTTACCCTACCAAAACGCGCAGCTGGCGCGGCGGTTTGGCCTACACGCCACTTGGCAACTCTGGCGACAAGTAACGACAATCCACACGCACAGCGCGGTTCAATGTATCTCTCCCTTCTTGTTTGTCTGTGTGTGTGTGTGTGTGTGTGTGTATGCACAATTTACACAATTCATAATTCATGCAAAAATATTGTAGAATATATATATAGTATATATAGATATATGCACAGACATTGGCGATACGCTACGCATAAATCTGTGCATTTGCAGTTGCCGCGACGCAGTTGCAACTGTAGCAAACTCTAAATGTAATTGTAACGATGTAACTGCAACTCTATCTCTGTATATGTGTGTGTGTGTGTGTCAGTGTGTTTGCCATTTAATTGAGTTTTGGTATGCAAAACATTGGGCCAAAGTGACAAATTGATTATCAGTCACTGCATAAAGCATGAGCACTTTAAATTCAATCGAAATTATGCTTCAACTTGGCTTTAAGCAATGTGCTCTCGACTCTATGTTCTCGACTCTATCGCATATTAAAAACGGAAACAATTTATTTTACGCACTATTGAACTTTAGACTGAACGATTTTTCTTTGCCGCAATTTGAACAAATATTAATTTTTTTTCTTCTGTTTTTTCTGTATGTGTTTTTTTTGCTATTCTTTTGGTTTCTACACTAGCTGCTGCCGTCTGTCGTCCTTCGAAGGAATCGCCTTATTCATGATGCTGCTCGGCAATGTCTCGGATTTTCTTTTATTTTACAACTGTGGCACAGTGTTTCTCTCTCGCTTCCGTATTTTGTTTGCTTCCCTTGGCTTGGCCCCCTCAAGACGACGACAATCAATTTTTCTTCATCACAAAATTGCATTCTTCAAACAGAGGCACAGCGATAGAGAAGTGAGAATCGAGAAGAGCGTGGAGGCAATGAAAACACAAAAATTCGCACTTTATTCATTTCCGCCAGCTTTCCTCTCTTTTACTCAGCTGTCTCGACGGCATTTAAACGGCTGTCTGGTCAACTTGTATTGCCTTGTCGCTGCCGCCGGCTGTCTCGCTTGTTGGTTCTCTTCTTTATTTTTGTTTGCATTCATTAATCAACTTTCAAATCGCGCCCCACACGTTGAGGCGAGGAGGTGAAATTCACAGCTTCACAGATCGTCCTTGCACTTTGGGGGGCACTTAGCACTAATTTGTGGCCGCTGTGTTGATGCCACCGGGCGAGCTTTTGTTGCAACCTGGAAATGCCAATCAGCTGGCACATGAGTCCCACATATTGCCCCATCACTCACATGGCCAGCTGAACGGTTAGCGGCAATGTCAGATTTCATTTGTCTTAGTGTCGGCCAATGCGTCAATTGTTACCAGTTTGCTTAAAGTCTAAGCGGACAGAGATACTCGCATAGCGTGGGGGAGGGGAAAGACAAGAAGAGGCCGCTCAGAGAGAGATCTGCTGGCAGGCAGCTGACAGCTTCGTCGTTTTGGGTGCTTAAGGGTCTTTCCCAGGCACTCAGTGAGTCATTAACAACCGGAGATGAGTTTGGTTTAATGCGGTTGCCGTTTACAAATGGAATTTTTTAGTGGCCTCGCCCCCCTTTCTACTATATATAGCCACACTCCTTGAGGATTTGGGCAACGGAAGTCACTCGATGTGTGTGTGTTGTGTGTACAGGAAGTATAAGTATGTCAGCTGAATTTGTGCATTTCTCACAATTTAATCCTTCACTCTGCCATTATGAAATCGTTGGCAAAGCCAATGGAATTTCGCCCAGTGTAATCAACATTAGTCACAATTCTCCTTCTTCTTCTCCTCACTCTTTTAACTTTTTGCTGTTGCAACTCGCAGTTAAACGAACCTTCACCTGACGCAAATGACGAAAAGTATTAACTCGTAAAGTCGTCTCTCGTTTTTTTGCGTGTCTCAAAGCAAAACAACATTTCCTTTTTGACTTTTGTTATTACGCAGCAGCATTTGCAAGTAAGACGATTTGCGCATAATAATTGCCAAGTATATTCATTACAGAGCACTCTCAATGATCTGCTTGCTGGAACGTATTAAAAACTAATTAAAAAGCATTAACTATTGTGCACGAAATATTCTTTAGAATTTGGTCAAATGGTTTTGTTACCTTTGTTGGCCAAAGTTTTCATTAGCCACAGTTTTTGGGCGAAAAGTTTTTTTGGGGCCAAAACGAATCTTTTACAGTTGCATGCCAAGCATCGTCGCCTACTTATGACAAATTTCTGGTCAACTATTTATGCTGTGAAAACTTTATATGCCTCGGTCATGTGATATGGTGGCAAGTGGCATGTGGCGAGCGTGTGGGGGGTGTGTGGCAAGTGTTCAAAAATTTATTTTGAGACTGCAAAGCGTAGCCGAAACCAATGAAATTTTCGAAAATGCTTACGACAACGTGCAAAGTGCACTTGCCCCCCACTCATAAGTGAAGAAGTGCTGTAACTCTCTCTCTCTCTCTCTCACTCTTTTTACTCTACTGTGTGATGGGCGTAGCATTTTGACTTTAGTTAGTTGGCTTTTACCTTAAGTTTTGCCCGATTTCACAGACACAAGGACATACAGACAGGAAGGCAGGCAGGCAGCAAACCAGCATATTTTTCTTAGCCTGCCTCTGTGTTATGCTGGCTTTGTGTAAGTGCATATTTTCGGCTCCCGAGCTGAGCAAGTGTCTGGGAGTAAAAGTTTTGCGAGAATCAGAGTCAACGGTCAATTTGCTTGAGATTTGAACAGTTTTTGGTTGCCTCGGGACCTGTGCCTAATTAAAATGACATTAAAGCCGAAACGAAGAAGCTTTTGTTTCAAGCAAAAGCAAAGCAGAGTAGAGCGAAAATAAAAGAAAGGCAAGGCAGAGTAGTCGCATTTGGCCTTCGCTCGCATCGAGCAGCTAGATGGGGCGGGTAACCAAGCGAAACGTCGACTGGGCTCCATACAAATTGCAGTCAACATGCTGCGCAAGTCGAGCGGAACTGGCAAAGACAAAATGAAATACACATGAGCGGGAACAGGACACAGAAGGCAAACGCCTGGCAGAAGGCAGCAGGCAGCAGGCAGAAGGCGGCGCATTAGACCAGCCAGTGACAAATAAACAGCTGAGCAAGGGATGGATGGCGGAGGGAGGCACACACAGGCACAGGACGAGAACGAGGACAATTCGTCGTCATCAGCAGCTTCATTTTGGATTTAATGTAATACGCAGCGACGAGAGCTGAGTGAGCTGAGTGAGTGAGTCAGTCATGGGATAGCGAAAGCCAAAAGAGACCTAGAAAATCATTGCAGACATATGAAATATTAATAATGTATGGCCACACACACACAAACACACACACACACACACACACACTGCTCGCTCGCACACATAAACAATCATTTGGCCCCCCCCTGAATAACTGAGGCAAAGTGTAGTGAAGCAACGCGCAAGGAAATGGCAGGCTGATGATCCCATTTCCGAGCGGTAAGTGATGCCAAAAGTCAGTCAGTCACAACAGCACCAACAACAACAACAACAATAACTGTGTGTAGCTTCAGTCCAGCAACACAAAAAACTAGCAAAAACAACAAAAACGACAGCAATGTTGTAGGCAAACTGGCAGCCTTCAATGAGACTGAATCGACTTGTGCATTCACTCTCCTTTTCGCTCTCTTTCTATCCTTCTCTTGGCATGGCCTCCTGGGCACCTCCTGGGTAAAATAAGGCTACAGCACAAGAAAAAAACGTTGCCTGTCAGTTGCTCAGTGTGTGTGTGCATGTGTGTGTGTGTGTGTGTGTGTGTGTGTGTGACTTAAAGGCAGCAGGGCGCATCCAGGAGCAGCTAGAGTCCTTTTCATTATAATTTAAGCATGGCAACATGACAACGTGGTTAACTTTTGCTTTTTCCCCCCACACTCCCTCTTACTTTTTCACTCTGCTTTGCTGTGATCAGAGTCTGCGGGGAGTTTTGTGGCTGGTAATATAAAATTGCCTCAAAATGTTTGCCACTTTTATGCTCCTGTGCTTGAGCTTCAGCTGCTGCTGATTCCACTTCATTTTCTTCACGTCTCTTTTTTTTACCCATTGCCCTTTGACATGTTTGGCCGTGTCTTTGCGCCAAAGGTTGTGGCATTTAATGAGCTTCAATTTGAAGCGTGTGTCCTTGAGCAAGCTGCTGCAATTGCACTGGAAATCTGTTTGAGCGCTCAAATTGTGGCACGCAATTTTCACAGCATAAGGCTCTTGATTAGATTTAGACTACAAAAAATTATTATCGTAGTGGAATGCAGTTTGCTTTATGTTATGTTGCTTGTTTGTTGGACTGTAACTGAAGGGTTTTAATTACACTTTTCTGGCAGCAACAGAAAAACGGGAATATTTCATTTGTTGTGCCTCGAGAAAAGTTGTTTATATTTTGGCTTTATTTTCAAATGCCTAGGATATAAACCATAAAATGGAAAAGGCTTTAGAACTGAAGAGTTCAATTGGAAAAGTGTTATTGTTTTTAAACCTTCAACTAGTGAAAATAATTGGATTTTTCTTTTAAAATAATTGGATTTTTCTTTGATGATAACAACACAAAATCCAATAGAATTTATAACATCATTGCAAATATGAAAACTTTTATTATTGAGCTTGAATCAAAATTATTTTCAAGATGCATTTGTTTGCTTTGTAGCTAGCTAGACAAGAAAGGGGATAATTGAATAATAATGAAAACAATTCATATACTTATGGTCTGCTTAAATATTGATTAAATAAAAATAAGAGCATATTTTATATGTATTCTTTCTATTTTTTAGTACATTCTTTATATTGATAGCTATACATTAATATTGAAATTTGAAATTTACGTGGAAAACAAAGCCTTTTAGAAATTTTGTGAATCTGCTTCGAACTGCAGTTTTATCTGTATAAATTTGAAGATTAACTTAAACAAATATAATTAAAAGGTACCTATAGAAAAAATAATAATTTAATTGTATTTCATGTTGCTCAAAAAACAACAAGCAACAAAATTTGCATAGCATAAAATTTAAGAACTGGCATTCCGCAGAAGCTCTCGAAGGAAAAATCTCGATATGCCATCACTCAGCAGGCGATGCCACCCAAGGCTGGGATTACCCCCCCGTACTTCCCGCTGCATCCACAAACAGAGCACACTCCACACATATATCCTATCTGTTGCCAGGACTTTTCAATGAGCGACATGTGCTTACAATTTGTATGCATAAAACAAACGAACATATAAAGCAACAACAACACATACACAAGTATTGGAGTGTGTGTTCTGCTTCGGTTGGGGAGTGGAAGAGAGCGGGGGAGGTTGAAGGGTAGTCTTTATTATTTATTTTTATGCTTTACGATATTTATGCTTTTTGTCAGCGATTCGCATACGAAGCAGAGCAGAGCAGACGAAGAAGGAACAGCAAGCAGCAGCCGTTGCGATGGGCAATGCATTTAATTAATGAAGAAACCGCTGGACATGCTTGTAGTTGATGCGTTGGGGCGGAGGAGAGCGGGGGGCATACTTTTAATAAGGCTGAGCAAATAGGATGCCAGGATACAGCTGAACACAGACAGAGTGTGTATGCCAGAGGGGCTGTACTGTGGTGGGGGGTACACACACACACACACACGCATACACACGCATACACATACATATGGCATGCCCAGGCCGCGCATTAAGCCTTTGACATGCGCCAATCGTAAATCTTGACCAACATATCTGACCAGTGTTTGCGCAATGTTCTCCCCCCCTCACCAACCCCAGGAGTTGAGTGCGCTGTCAAGCTGAGCTGTTTGTTGTGAAAGGGTTGGGGGTAGAAGGGGAGGGGGGGGTGCTCCGCCAGTGAGTTGGCTGGAAAAAAATGGCCGACGGCGTCGCTTTGTCCTTTGACACCAGGCACTGACAAGGCCTATGCAAATATTTAGTAAATGAATCAGCGTTTTGCGACTGTTATCATTTATGCCACGCCCCCGCCGCCCCCCGTTCACATACGGACACACACACACAGTGTTCAGTTTGCTGCTCAACGAAGCAAAGGATATGCCCAGCTCTCGTTCTCGCTCTCACTCTCTGACAGGCGACAGCGAATTTGTCAATTTGTAGCAATGACTGTAAACAGACAAGCGGCCGGACCAGTGAAGGCTTTGGTTTCGAAGCGGGAAGGGGGGCAGATATCGGATCGGTATCTGCTTGGTTGTAGCTACAGTTGCGGGTCCGAGCGTCAGGGTCGCATGTGCGAAACGAGTCTGCTGCTCTCGCTCTCGGTCTCGTCGCTCTCTCCCCTGGCTGGCCATCAACTGCTGAAATTTATGGGCCGCCTCGAAGCGTAGAGAGCTCGTGACGCACTTGTCCAGCCATTGCCAGAGCTGCCAGCGGCTATGCATACAAAACGCTGCGGCAATTATCTCAAATGCAAATGCTTTGGCTATGCCGAAGGGAGGGCGTTGCAAAACGGGGCGTGGCATTGGCTAAGCACGTAATGAATTGTCTTTTTGGCAATTCGATAAATTTTCGACTCTATGATGCTGCTGCCGCTGCATCGTTTGGCTTAAGCTTTGCGCTTGCAATCCAATTCCAAAAAGACAGCTCCTCTCCGCCCCATCTTCCAACCCATTTGCCCTTCCTCGACACTCTCTGCTTACTCTCTTTTGCTGCTTGGGCAGCCTGCAGCAGCAGCAGCAGCAGCATGCGCTGTAAAGTATGCTACGTTTTATGGTGCGCGTGAAATACGAATCGCGAGCGTAATTAAAAATCATAAGAAATGAAACACAAACAGAAATAAACATGTCATAGCTGAGAGCATGGAAGCAGATACAGCAGATACACCCCCTCACCCACTGCAAATCTTTATAGTTTTGTATCTGTGCCTTTTGCGAGTGAGTGTGTGTGTGTGTGCCATAAAAAATATGCCAAAGGAGAAAAAAGCGAGGCGAAAGAGGAAATAAAAATAAAAGCGCTGAAATAAAATAAATTGCACTCAAAAATCCTTTTCCGTGCCTGCAACTCATTACAAATTTTATTACAGATACTTGCCAACACACACACACACACACACTGAGACACACACACACACACACATGCGAGAAGCAGCCCAGATACAGTTACAAACACTCGCACTCATTGCCAGATAGCTGCATATAAACACAGACTGACATTTAATACAACACTTGATGTCGCTCATTAAGAAGAATTCAGCGCACGAACGCCATTGCAGACACGCCCACTGGCCGAATACCCCAAACGCCCAAATACTGCGCTGTGCTCTGTGCTGCACTCAAGCCAAAGAGCCTCGAGGTGGGCAGCAAGAGAAGAGGAGAAGAAGTGTATAAAGTGTGGGATAAGGCGAGTGCGAAGGGATAAAAAAGAAAGAGCGCCAAGCAAAAGTGGAACTTGTTGCCGAATAAACAGCAGCTATTACACACACACAGACACCCACACACACACACGCACACCCTCGCACATGCAGCTTGGTCTAAGAGGCTGGCCATAATGAGCATACATAGCCAGCGAGAAGACAAGGCTATCCATGCAAGCCCAAGCTGAAGCCGAAGGGTGTCTGCCTCAGTTGCTATCTCTCTCTCTCTCTCTCTCTCCCTCTCTGTCTGTTACTCAAACAGCAGCCAAGTGTTGTTATCGCTATAGCTGTTGCTGTTGTAGTTGTAGTTGTAACTGCTGCTGCAGTTGAGTTGCTGCTCTCGGAGTTGTCACCTGCAGCAGGCGACGGAAAGCGGCAAACTGCAAACGGCAACATGACTACAACTTGTCTACATTTCGTCTTCTGTCTGCCGTCTCCACTAACTTGGCTTGTAAGCATGCTCTATCTGTCTGTCCTTGTGTGTGTGTGTGTGCGTTCGCTTTACATACACTTTTTCCACTCACTTAACGCATTAGAGGCTGCTGATGTTGCCGTTGCTGCTGCTTAAATACGCGTATGTGACCAACATGAGAAACCTATTTAATATGTGCTCGAAAAGTTGGCAAATTTCATGATTTCCAACAAGCATTTATTATTATTATTATGTAGTACTTACGCAAGTTTTCTGGGCATTTTGCGCTAAGTTTCACTTTGCTGCCGCTTTGACAAATCATTTCAATGCGGCACATAAATGGCAATGATTGTGCGCTTTCGATATGGCCATTTATGGGGCCTGTCAAACTTATCATTATGATTGTGCTGTGCACTACAAAAACGAAGTTTTTATTCACATTTTATACATTCCTTTTATGCGGCAATCAAGGCCTATGCTATCAAGTCAAGCGGTACACAACAACAACAACAGCAACAACACTAACAATGGCAACAAAAAGAAACCCAAGTATGTCAAATTAACAATGTCATCAAAGAGATTTAACATGTTGGCGCTCTCCATGTCCTGCTCGCTGCTTGGCAAAACCCGTGTCCTTCTTCTGCATGCGATTACAAGGCAAATCTTTTCAAAGCTTTTAACAAACACGCTCAACCGCACACAAAATGGCGCACACACACAGAGAAAGCGAGAGAGAGAGGGTGTGTGTAAGAGAGAGCGAGGGAGATGCCGAAAAACTTTGAATTAAAATGCGTTTATTTGGGCTCTTAACACGCTTCGTGTGTGGGACACACACACACACGACCCCGCATACACACACCGACTCCCACCTCCGACACAACTTACGACGACGACGACGACTTTGTCGCTGAATTGAACCGAAATGGAGGCCCCTTTGCGAAAAAATCTTAACCCAAATAACTTTGAAAACTATTCAAAACATTTGCTTAATATTCGCATGCTGCTGTTGGGCGCTCGGCGCCTGCTACAGAGACACTCAGCGATGACTCGGAGTCGGAGATGGAGACAAATTCGAAGTCGTTGGTGGAGTTGGAGCCAAAGCAAATGGCGCCCACACGCGCCAAATGAAAGCGTTTGGTAATCCCTTGTTATCTTGATCTCTCTACTCGGTCATACACACTCGCACACACACACTCTCGTAGTGATGTTTAATATTAAATCATATTAAAATATTCAAAAGGCTGCTGCCTCTGCTGCTTCTGCTGATGGCAGTCTGGGAGTCTAAGCTTGCTAAGCATTTATAAACATTAGCACGCAAACATGGACGCGACCAAAAACGCGTTGGCAAACATAAGCGAGCCCTCGCTTACATTGCCAGCACTCCTCAATACCCCCTCCTCTCCTCTGCTCTGGCCGCTCTTCTGCGGCGAACGTGAGCGCCTAAATGTATGCAATGACAAAACCCAAAAAGCGTCACCCAGCAAGTCAGCAAGTCGGCAAACACAAGCACAAGCCCTTCACAAACACACGCACACACACATACACCGCAGTTGCTTACATACTTATACATATGCGATGGCACACAGAGAGAGCGTTTTGCCACGCCCCCTTTACCACAACCAGCCTCTCTCTTTATCTCTCTCTCTTTCGCTTTTACTTGCTAAATTGTTTGCAAGCATTTTTGAATAATTTTGTTCGTTTTTTTTTTTTTTTTGTTGTGTGTAGTCTTTTGAGGCATAAACTGCATGAGTTGTGCTTAGAGAGTGTTTAGAGCTTGCTTAAAAATTTATCAACGGCATGACAAGTGTGACCGCAGGGCGTCATCTCTTTCTCTTTCTCCTTCTACTCGTTCTCGTTGGCGCCTTTGGGCCTCAAATAATTTTGGCGCCCGCATCGTTTTTCAAGCATTTTTACGATTATCGATTCGTAATGGCAAACTTCGTTGCCGAAAGTCATGCAAAGACAAATAGTTTTGTTTTCTCAAAGCATTTTTGCGCGGGGGGTCGGCTCTATACTTAACATGTGTCTGAGCATGGCACACTCCCCCTGAAAGAGTTATGTATCCGCCATGTAGGCCTCAGACTAGCAGGTGGGTGACAGTAAGAGCTAGCAAGGGGAAAAGCAGTAAACGCAGTGTCAAGTTGTTGTGGCAAATGACTTGGAAAGATTGCAAAAATGCCACAGCAGCAGTTAAGTCGCTAAGGAAATGAACGTGGGGTGGCTTAAGGAAAAGGGAAAGGGAAGCGAAGAGAGAAGGATTTGAAGACCGCTCAGGGCGATTATGTTTCAAAGATGTCAACAGTCACAATGCCAGTAGCTAGGCAACGCAACATTTCCCTCAGCAGCTGAAACTTTAATGAATTGCAGAAAAACGAGAAGGAAGAGAGGCAAACTTCTTAAAAGTAAATTCATTAACTTTGCATTCGGTTTAAGACATGCACGTAGCACAAGTTACTTGCTCTCTACTTATATATGTATATACCCTATATAAGTTGTATGCCATTACTGCATTTTTATTGAATGCCAGCGAGCTAGCGAAAGCACAAGAACAAGAAAAAGAAAAGCTGCTTTCAGCTGTTGTTGCGAGGCGTAAGACAAAATAAACTGCTGCAATTAGCTGTGAGTTTCATTCGCTGCAAACGAAGCAACTTTATCTTAGCTCGAGCAAATAATTTCGCACACACACACAAGCTGTACAACAAAAGCAATTGCAAGCAGCAGTAGCAGCAGCAGCAGAGTAGAGAATCTGTAAAATCCAAAGCACATTTAACACTTTCCGAATGAAAACAAGCAACATAAATTTTTTGGGGGCAGCAGCCAATGGAGTTGCTGCTGTTGCTGCTGCCGTTGTTGGCAAAACTACAGCAAAAGTTGCAATCACACGACGTCTTCTAAGATGCAGCAGCTTTAGTTTCAGTCTCGGCTTTAGCAACGACAGCGACAGGCGCAAGCATCAGGTGCGGCAAAGCGGCAACACACACACACACACACACATACATGCGACAGCAAGAGTTGGGCGAAAAAAAGGAGGCGAAAGAAAGCAACGAGCGCGAGTTGCATTTAATTAAACTTAAACATTTTCATTGTCAAGCGAAAAATAATTAGTTGTGTGTGGCGCGGCGGCGGCAACGGCGGCGGCAGCACATGCGGCGTATACGTAACATGCAGCGGAAGTAATATGACGCAGACACAAATTGAGCCCATATTTACGTGTGTGTGTTTGTGGGTATTTGTGTGTGTACGGGGGAAACCGGCGTACAAGTTTCAAAATTAAAATGAATGCACGGCTGTCGAGGCGAGCGCAGCTAAAAAGAATACAAGACTTTTACACCAACAGACATTTACAAGCGCCATTGCACACACACACACATACATAGTAGAGTCATGTAGGATCTGAGATACAGTGAGACACCGGATGGCAGTTATAAACGACAAAGTCACATGCATGAGCTTGTCAAAAAACGTAGTTAGTCCTGGGAGCCAAGGCAGCCAGAAAGAAAAGTGCCAAGCAAACAAGCGCAAAAAAACAAAAAACAAAAAACCAAGGCGTTCGTTGTACTTGCTGCTGCTGTGTCGAAATAATGTGCAACATTAACTAACTGCGCCTGCAAGCGACAGCAGGACGCACAGGGACTGAGGCAGCTCACCAGACTCAACAGACAAACTTCACACAAGTTTGCCCCAGCTTCTCTGCTCTTACTCTCGCCTGTAACATTATATATTTAGTTAAGGTATTAACAACAGCAGCAGCAGCTAAAAGAACACTCGGCAACAAAAGTGCTGCAACTTTGCACACACTGGATAATCGATGCCTTGATGGAGATCATTATCTACTTCAGACAAAAGAATTGCCAACGAAACTTTTTAATCGAAATTTTCGCCAAATTATCCCTGATCTCAACATAAGTTTCAAGCACTTTAATATTCGAGTGCAGTGCAGAGTAGTGTTGCTTTAACAAAGCTGCCTGCATAGATTAATTAAATTAGGAGGCCAACTCTCCAAAACTTTTGTGCCAATGCGTTGTGATTTTCTCGCGAAATGAAAATATGGCTAATCCCTGTAGTAAAAGAGAAAGGCTTGGAAGCGGCTAATAAATTCGCGCTAATTATGTTTTCAATTACGCAACAAAGGCCAATTTAATATTTTACAATGCCACTCGACGTGCCAGGCCCTCTGATTGATGTGTGCCGCAGTTTTTCGCGCGATTGCCAATTGCAAAAACATGACATGCCGCCTATCAGCGACGAAGAGAAGAGAACAGAGGAGAGGAGTGGAGAATATCAGAGAGTGCGGTGGTCATGGCTAGCGGTTGGGCTCATTGTCTGCCTTCTAATGGCAAATGCCTGTAGATACATTCTTTTTTTGATTCTTTTTTTTTCTCGCTGTTTGCCAGCTGGTTCGGGGTCTCCGCTTGCCGCGCAAATTTAATGGAAATTCTCGACATAGCAGGGCATCAAATCAATATGTCATGAGACGGCTGCTCATGCTGCTGCGCCCGCTGCTGATGCTGATGCTGTGGCAACAGTAACAACAATAACAACAACAACAACAACAACAACACCACAATCACCATCACCACCAGCGGCAGCAACAGCAACAGCAATAACAACGCTGATGTGTTGACGGTATGCGAGAGGAGCGACAGAGTGAGCGAAAATGACGCGTTATTGCGTATACGCAGTCGTCCATTTTCCAAATTTTCAAAATCAAATTATGCTGCAACGACTTGCAAGTGAGCTACTCACGTGGAGGCTAAAGGGAAAATAGTGTGATTGATTTCAAAAAGTTAAAGCTGCGAATAAGCTTCGAAGTATCAGAAAAAACTGCCCAAATAATATAGGCTAAGATAGGCGAAACTTAAAAAGGATAAAGGGTAAAAAAAAGTTATGAATAATTAAAGATATCAGTTGATTTTAGTAGAACTTTTCATAAAGTTTAAGTGCAATAAATGGTCTATTGTACAATGTATTATAATAAGATTATTATAATAAAAAAATATAAAGATATTTATTGGTATTAGTAGAACTTTTCATGAACTTCTAGTAAAATAAATGCTCTATTGCATAATGTTGTAATAAAAGAAATTTTTATTTAAAAATGATCTCTTATATAATGTTGTACAATAAGAAATTTATATTAAAATTGATAAAGATAAATATATTTATTGGGCTTAGTAGAACTTTGTATGGCATTTAAGTTTCTCTAAAATAAATGGGAGATGAAAATTATTTTATGATATTTTAGTACATTAAATGCTGCTAAAATTATTTGTATATTTTATATGTAATATATTATTATTTGTATATTTATTATTATTTGTATATTTTATATGTAATTTTTCTATTTTATTTGACTTTTTACAAAATTAAATGGAGTGTAACGATTTGGAGTGAAACGTTAACAGAACATTTGTCTCCTCCCGAATCACATTTTAGCTGATGAAAAGCTAAACCGCTGCGTAGGGTATTTAATCGCAGCGCAAAGCTTGCTGTTGCTGCAGCAGAAACAGAAAAATGTCAAATGGCAGCAGAATTGAACCAAAAAAAAAGGAAGAGTACAAAAAAAAGACTAAAGGGAAAATGAAGAAGAGAATGAACCAAAAAAAGGAAAAAAAAGTAGCAGGCTCGTTCGCTGCTGCATGCGCCTAAATCGTTGATTTACGATTCACGCCACACTGAGGAGTCGCCGAATTCGCACACCAACAACAACAACGACAGCAACAACGACAGCAGCAGCAACAACGAAAGCAACAACGACAGCGACAAGTGCGACGAGTAGTCGTATGTGGCAATGCACGCATGACAGACACGCAGGCAGCCGTGCAAACCACTTTGGCGGCAATGCGTCGCACCTACCCCTTCCCCTCCTCCACCTCTCTCTGGCTCATCACTGAGCCTGCCTTTTAGTCTGCCTATATCATTCTCATTCTCACACTCAATCTCATTCCCTTTTTCACATTTTTGCAGTTCGCTTCGATTTTTTCTTGTTTTTTTTTTGTCGAGCAGGACATAAAAAATTTTTTAAAATTTATTACGTGTCTCCAGCCAATATTTCACTTTGACATGCAATGTCGCGAAATGAAGCTGTCCAGTTGCGGTGGCACTGCAAGCCGCCTTTCACCGTCCACCTTCCCCCCTCCTTTGGCTAGCCGCTTCTTTGATTATACTCTCGACGCTGGAGTCCATTTGCTGTGCGGTTGCTGCAGCTGAAATGAAGTGCAGCACATTTTTGCCCCAGCTGCTTTGGCTGTCAATTAAAATTACGCATACGCCACATGCCACGGGGCTGAAGAACGTGCAACGCTCAGACTGAGACTGTGACTGAGACCGTGACTGAGTCTGAGTCTGAGACTGCGAGTGAAACATCTTCAATCAATATTGCAGTGTGGCGGCCATTTAATTAATTTAAAATACGAGCACGAAGACTTTTTATATGGCACTTTCATGTTTCGACTATGAAAACGAACAAACGAATATGCAAAATGTGCCACGACACAAGGACACTGTGTTAGCCCGTCTGTCTGTCTGGCTTCTGCTTCTGCCTTCGACTGCTTCGACTGCTCGCTGGGCATTTTATGCGTGCGCAAATGAAAAGGAAATGTTTTCATTTAATTTTATTTTTGCCACTGGCGCCCGTCGAGTAATAACAGCATCAATTGGGCGGCTGCTGCTGTCTCTCCGTTGCTGCTGCTGCTGCTGCTGCTGCTTGGGGCACGCATCTTGGCAGGCTCAGGCCAACGGCAATCCTACACTTATTCTCTTTCCCTTGCTATGTGTGCACATAAGTAGGTCCTGTGCAGCGCAATGGCAATGCTCCCAAACATAATTAAAGACAAACAATTGTTGTTGCTGCTGCTGCTGCTGTTGCTTCTGTGGCTGCTGCTGTCACTTTGGCCAGCGAGCAACGCACAAGAGCAAATAAAGCAATGGCCACAGCACAGCTCAGATCAGCATACACACACACACACTCACACACACACACACACACTCACGTAATTGTCGTAGATTGCAGCCTGGCACATGGTCGAGCCTCCTTTGAGCTGGGGACCCGAAAAAGTTATTATTAAATAAGAGAGCCCCAAAAACGAAAAATGTGAAAGAAATGTAACCGAAAATGTTGCGGCATATTTTTGTGCAATTAATTTACTGGCAACGCAGGCGAAGAAGAGGGAAGGGGCAAGGCAACCACATGCACATGAGGGGGTGCCAATGTTTTCGCAATTATCCAGCTGCTGTGTGGAAACTTGAATAAAATGTACCCAAGTTGAACAAAAAAAGAAGAGAGGAACTCACCTTGTGCTGGCTGCAAAAATTGCATTTATTGAGGCAGCCTGTGACGTTGTCGATGTCGTTGTCGTTGTCGTTGTCAGTGGCTTCACCTGCTGTTTGCAGCAAAAGGCATTTTGTTCATCATTTTACTTTCATTACGGTTAACCTTGCCGTTTAATAGCACCACGGCACATCTGCAACTGCAACTGCATCCCATCGCTCTGCCAGTGTGTGGGGGGAAAGAAAAACATTGCGTGGTCTTGGCTAGGCTTTTGTCGAGGGGTGTGTGCGCTCTGAGCTGCCTGGGTTTGAGGTGTGCTCTGCAGCTTCCGCTCGCTCGGGCAGCAAAGCGAGCAGAAGTTGTTGTTCAATTTCCCATTTTTAGTTTGCAGCAAAAAGGTAGAAAGGTAGAAAAAAAAAGTAGAGAAAACAGCTCACACACACGTGTAAGATAATGGCTATATGAGTGAAGAGGAAGAGAGAACGAGGCGTGGGTGTGAGTGTAAAAGTGTGTGTGTGTAGTGAAAGCTATGCAAAAACTGTAAACAAACAGCATGCAGTTAAACGCAAACACCTTTGAAAGATGCTAATGTGTGTGAGAGATGGCGACTGTATGCATGTATTGGTGTGTACGTGAGTGTGTGTGTGTGTGTGTGTGTTTATTAAAGTCAGGCACAGGCACACACAAAACACTTTGCGCGCCCTGAATACGGAAACTTGAACAACAGCCAGGTTCGCAAGTGAGAGAGAGAAGAACAGAGAGATGAAGAGTCGCCCCCCTACTGCAGTTTTCTAGCCATGTTCAAAGTGAAAATTACAATCCTTACACATACGTTTCCACTCTCTCTCTTTCTCTATGTCCGTCTCTCAGCCTGCTCGCAGATGGAACTGTGCCAGTTAAACATAATTAATATGCAATTTTTTGTTCCTCTGTTTTTGTATTTCTTTCGCTTTGGCCAACATATTTTTTTTTTCTTTTTTTGCTCTATCGTCGTTGTTGTTGTTGTTGCTGTTGCTTTTCGCTTTTGCAGCAGGCAAATTCCCCGTTGCTTTGTCGGCCATCTTGTTTGAGTTGAGCATTGTGTGCATGCGTGTGCGTGTGTTTGTGTGCATGTGTGTGTGTCTGTGTGTGTGTGTGTGTATTTATGTTTATGCAACACTGCATTTTGCACAACTCAAACCTGCTTAAAAGTTTAAGTGCTTGGATTGATTTTCAATCAATGGTCTTGCTAGACAGAGTCAGAGTACGGGAGCAAAAAAAGATAGAAAGAGAGAGCGACAGAGTGAGAGAGAGAGAGAAAGCATAATATTGTGTTTGTGTTTGTGCGCTGACAGCAAAATCCGTTAAATCCATAGGTATACAATCAATTCCATTTCGCTTTGCCGTTAATTATGTCAGACAGCGAACCGAACCAAGTGAGAGAAAGAGAAAGAGAGAGAGAGAGAGAGAGAGAGAGAGAGAGAGATGAGCAAAACGATATTTATATGCAGAGTGAGAGTGGGTAACTCGGCTGCCATTTGGAGCGTGCTTAATTAGTGTTTGTGTTTTTACTTGTTAATCAAATCAGACAAAGAGATTTCGCTATTATTAATGCCCATATTGGAATGCAAACATCAGGCATGAGGCTAAGACATTAAAAATCCCCTCCATTTGAAATGCACGCTTCTTTGTCTGTGTGTGTGTGTGTGTGTGCATTTTGCAACTAATTGCAAATTGCGTTTGACTCGAATTTAATACGATTTCTTTTTTTTTTTGTCGTTGTTGCAGCTTTATTGTTATGTTGTCCATGCGCATAAATTCACGACGGCGAAAATAGCGTGTAGTCGAGCGTTGATAAGCCAAACATACAGCGCTGCCGCGGTTGCCGCTGAACATGCCAGCGAACGTTTGCAAAAGTTGCCAGCTGCAGCGCATTGTGTACATCAAACACAGCGAGAGTAAGCGAGGAAAAAAAGTGTTGCATACGCGAAGGCGCCGAACGCAAATGAAAGACAAACACAATGGACGCGATGCCCGCTGCCGTCAACTTCGACGTCGTCGTCGTCGTTGTTGTTGCTGTTGTTGCTGCGTAAGCGCTGCAAACATGAAGCAGAGTCAACAAAAGCGTGCATATGTGTGTGTGTGTGTGTGTGTGTGTGTGAAGCACATGCGAAACAAGTTCAAATAAAGTTGTGAGCTCTGCGTTCAGCCGAGTCAGCAGAGTCAGCAGTCAGCAGTCAGCGCCAGCGGTGACCAACACGTCAAAAAAAAAAAGAGTCAGCAAGGACAACAGCAACAACAACACGAAAAGTTGAAGCAATTGTTGCAGCTGCTGCTGCTGTTGTTGCAAGCACAACAATTGCAATATCGCTGACTGACCTTTGCACGTTGCGCACGTAAATTGCGCTGTGAAATTTTCAATGCCGGCCACAGACACATACATTCAGATAGAATGACAGAGAAAGAAACAGACAGAGAGAGAGAGAGAGAGACAACGAGTCGCAGCTGTTGGAGTTGAGGCAACAATAACAATATTTTAGAATTTTTATTGACCCTTCGGTTGAGCATAGAAACCATAAATAATGCTGCCAAAGCGACACCGACGCAGACATTGGCTACTTAAAATGGCTTACATATGCGTATGTCATACATAATCAAGAGATTAGGCACATGGCGAAAGAGAGAGAGAGAAAGAGAGATAGATGCAAGCAATAAAACAAACAACAACTGCAAACGACTGGCGTCCTGGCCCCCAAAAGTAGCTCAAGGAGTGCTCCACTTGGACAGGCATCAAGAAAAATTCAAAAGGAAGCCATCGCCATCGCCATTGCCATCGCCAGCTCTCTGTGTCTGCCACAAAGTGATGCAGCAATAAAATTTGAAACAATAAAAGTCGCAGCCAGCAGATGGAACATGAATGCACAGTCCATAAAGTGAGACAGAGAGAGAGATAGAGATAGAGGGAGAGACACAGTGATAGAAGGCGCAAAAGAAGTGCCAAAGCAGCAAGTGGAAATTGCAGAATGAAGACCCAGAGAGTCTGGCAGAGAGCGCAGCAAGTCTGGCAAGTGTGACAGCAGCAGGGTGCCCCTGGCAAAAAGCAGCTCCTTTGCGTAATCTTAAGCAAGACATTATCACACACACATATGCACTACTCACACACACACACACACACTCACACATTCACAATGAATGTGCACAGCGGCCACTTTTCCGTTTGCCATGAAATGCGCTGCCAAATGTTGCATTTATTTTGTGAGTTTCCGCTTGCTTGACTGTCGGTGCGACTGGCTGCACTCCCAGCCTTGGCTTGCCTTAGCGTGCCTTTGGCCTGACGGCAAAAGGCACCACAACAATTTACCAACCACATACACAGCTGCATACACACACACATTTTGAAAATCGCCAGAGTTTTTCCCTCTCTTGAAGTGGAATTCATACGTCCATAAATAATTAAGTCAGAGTACTTCTAATGACTTGCTATTGAGTTATTGTTGAGCACTGTAGAGCATAAAAATTAATTGCATGAAATTATATTTAAATTATAGTATTTTTTGTATTTTAAAAAAGTTTACTTCGCTAAATAAAATTGAGCAATAATTTTCGTATGTTTCTTGCATTTATTGCGCTGTCTATAAAAATCTAGAAGCGTCTAGTTTAAACGGAACTTTGTTTCGCTTTTATCGACTCTCAATTTCCAGTTTCTATAAAGACATTTAAGAAGTGGCCAGAAGCAAGCAAAATAGCAATGAGAATTGCAAACTGCAGCAGAAGCCAACAACTTTGAGTGTAGCAAATTGACGGCCAAAAATTTTGGCGCGAGCTGTGCTAAATTTATAGCATTCGACGGAAACGGGCAGTGAAATAAACTTCAAACTTCACCCCCCTTCCCCCAACCAAAAGAAGTCGCTGAATGCGAAGCAGTAATATTCCTTCTTTTGCTTCTTTCGTTGTGTTTGCTGCTGCGTCTGTGTGTGCTCTCTGTGTATGACCATTGACACAGTCTGCCAAAATAAATGGCCGCGACTTGACGACTGGCAACGAGAAGCAACGAGTAGGAAAAGGAAAAGCAGAAGCAGAAGTAACTGTGGCAAAGCAGCTGCAATTGTTTCCTTGAGTGGCAGGCGACACGTGTCCAAATAGATACACTCGAGTTGGCATACAGATAAAGTGCTTTCAATAAAACTGTAAATTTACGGCGCATATTTTTTGGGGCAAACTAATGCTGATAACCCATACAAGCAGAGATGCCTCGTACTCGTACTTTCACTTAGCTGCCCCTTTTCTTTCGCTTTTAGTTCATCAAATGCTATGCGCCTTGACCCTGAACGTGGCCAGCACAAAGCACTCACTTCTGCCTACTTCTAGTCTAATCGCTTTCTGCACTTAATTTAAGACAACTCGCCCTCGTCTCTCAGACTCTGTCTCACCCCTCGAGCAGCAGCGGCGACAATTACAGTAAGTGACCAAATGCGACTGCGTCACAAAGAAAATTTACCCAATTGCCTGTCCGCCTTCTTCTCAGCACTTTTATGCCACATTTTGCCTACATTTTGGTCACCTTAACCCTTCGCAGACGCCTTAACCACATGTGTTTTTCTATGTGGGTGTATTCTAAGTGTGTGTGTGTATGAGTGTAGAAGAGTGTGTCTCTGCTTAGCCAGGTCCATTGACCAGGTCTTTATGCTGCAGTCTCCACTGTCGCCAGTCGCCAGCCGAGCACTAACTTAACTGGCAGCATCTGGACCAAATGACTTTGTTAAGAGTTTTCCAAACGCAATTTTCTTCATTTTGGGCCATGCTTTTGCCCAAAAACTTGACATTGTTTCCATCTCCCTCTCTCTCGCTGTCGCTGTCTCTTTCTCGCTCTCAGCAAGTAAAGTGCCTTAACCAAAGGGACAATGCCGGCAAGGAGAACATATAAAAGTGTCACTTTCTATGGCAATTTCATAATTGCATAAGTGTAAGTGGTCAAGTGCTTTGCAATAGTGCCTCTCCATCTCTCTAGCTCTCTCCTCTTCTTCTTCTTCTTCTTCTTCTTCTCACACTCTCTAAGTCTACCCTTTGTGTGTGTGTGTGTGTTGCTTCGAGGCATAAATTTTTATTTAGTTGCACACTTGGTAGACTTTTGCTACAAGTTACTTACAAAGTGAAGTTCTTGCTGCTGCTGCTTGCCCCATGGCCAGCTCATTGCTGCGTTGCATGCCTCAAGTTTGCTGGCAGCTCTGCCACATTGTTCATCTGCACTGAGCATAGTTCCATTAAATTCCACAATTTTGCATTTTCACTTCGTTAAGAGCGAATTTTAATCAATGCTTTAAAGGCAAGCGACATTTTACCATTTAAAACAAATGATCCATTTGTAATATATCTACTATCTAATTTATGTTTAAAACATAATTAACCAAGTTGTATGTTTAGAAATACACTTTCCAATTAGCTTGATACCTAACTAAATAAATTACCATTGCAACTTTACATAATATACAACATTATTAATTTGTTTTCTGCAAAATAATACACATTATGAGTAATCAGATTACATACAAACAAATTGGTTTGTGTTCCTAGTTATCAATGCTTGTAGACTTTTCTCGAATCATTTTTAAGCTACATAATATTTTGTAAAAAGTGAAACATTTTTAATTTCTTTCTATTTCGAATAACAATTCGTAAAGATAAAATAACTATAGTATTTATGATACCTGCAAATTTGTCATAGTTTTCTTGATATTTTTGTACAAAGTAAATTCGGTTTTCCTTTTATGGTTAAATTTTACAATCTCTACAAATAATTATTATTAAAAATTTATTGATTCTAGTAATTTACTTCTATAATTTTGCATTGAAAAAAACACTTCAGTTTCTTTTATTTAAGTGAAATGTTTTTTATAAAGTAAATTCTATATCTTATCTCATAGTTCACTTTCAAACTGAACAGAAAGATTCTGTGTCAGCTTTGATTTCAATTATTGAGCATATGGTGAAGACCACGCTTCAGATGTCGATGGGATTTCACAGCATTTCACAGCGGCCATTGGCTAGTAAATCATAGTTGGGCATGTGTTCTCATATCGAGGCTGTGAAACACACACACAGGTATTCATCAAGCTGTCCCATCGCTTTCGCTTGTGCTGTCGCTGTGCAATTTGATGCCAAACTGTGCACCGGTTTTGCCTAATTGCCAATCTAACCTGCAATCAATGACACCGTTGTGACGCATTGACGTCGCGTCGGTTCGCATCAATGGCCCTGATTGGCTATCGTACACAGTGGATATGAATGCTCCTTTTTGATGTAGTTCCCTCAGCCACTTATGAAATATTTTTGCCGCGTTATCATCAGCAGTCAGCCAAAAAGCCATTTGCAAGTGCAAATACAACCTTTGAAACCCCCAAATTGCAATTGACATGCGAGTTTATAGTCTGGTTTTTTGTTGTTGCTTGTTTGTGGTCAAAAGTGTGCACTCATCGTCAAAGGACTGCAAAAGGACTTTGACTCCTCGATCACGCCTGGACGCGTGTCAACGCTGAAAGCGATAAGGCAATTAGAAAGCCCATCACGACGCTTTATTCTCGATGCTGTTTTTTTTCGGCTGGCGTTGTCAAATTTTTAGATTTTTGTTCTTTTTGTTGTTTTTAGTGTTTTTTGCTGCTTGCCAATATGCCAGTCTGGCATGACGAGCAAAGTTAATGGCCAACTTGCACTGAAGATGACTTTGCGGGCACGCCTGCAACGCAACTGCAAGCTCCTTGTCACGGTCACTTTGGCCATTAGACTATGCCTTGTCCATCGCGAATTTTCTTTTCAATTCTTTTTCGCTGGCGCTCTTTTTGCCATTTGTCGCTGCCGAGGAAGTTGGTGTTTTGTTTAGATGAATATGCAAATATTTTGTGGTTGCTGCTGCTGCCACTGCAAAAAAAAAACACAAAAAAACAAAAAACAGACCGTTGAAAATAAATAAATGGAAGTGGAAGGGCAGCAAAAGAATGCAATGGAGTCGCTGTCTGGGGGGGCATGACCATTTTGTGGACAGGATGTGCCGCCGCAGGACGCGCATCATTTCCGCTTAAAATGCAGCACAATTCGCCGTGAAAAGGATTTTTACTGGCGTTCTCCTCTCGCTGTTGCTGCTGCTGTAGCTGCTCTTAATGTGAACCGCTGCAAATTGAAAAACTTAGCAGGCGTGCATAATGACTGCAGTTTGGTGCATTTTACCCATTTAATATGCAGCGCATCAGTTAACCGAAAATCAATAAAAGTGCAAAATATTTCAAATCGAATCCAAGTGAAGCACTTTTATGACTCCAAGGAACACACGAGGCTGTAAGTGCTTGAGCTGCTGCTTCTGCTGACCAAGCAGCATCGATGTAGCACCTTCATCGGTATTCCCACCAAAAAATAAGAAATAAGAAACCCAAATGAAGTTCTGGCCTGCCATGAGGTTCAGCTTAGCTTGACTTGGCCATTGCCGCTTGAAGCAATTGTTGTTGTTGTTGTCCGTTGTTGGCGGGTGAATTAAATGGGCGCTTTGAATTTTTTACGATGCGCACTAAAAATCCAATTTAATGAACATTTAAGAGACACACTCGGCGACCAAGACGACGACGTCGTCGTCGTTGGGTGCATGGCACGTAAGTGAGCATTGCGATTACGTATACGTAATGTGAGCCAGCCAGAGCAAGGCAGACTGCTTGGCACAAAAAAAAGGGCTGCCGCTGCCATATCCTTTTTAATGTAATTGCTTTTTTAAGAAATGGTGCTGCTGCTTCTGCTGCTGCCGCACACACACACACACATAAGCGTCAACATGGAATAAAAACAAGCAGAAAAGTAGAAAACTTTTGATGATGATAATGGAAATGAATTGCTAAACGGAATGGCTTGTTGGGTCAGCTACAGCTGCAGATACAGCTGTGAAGCGAACACAGTTAGCAGCTGTTTCGACCGCCTCCCCCCTCTCGCCAAGCACAAGATTTCGAGAGGGTCGCAAGGAGCATGAAAATCAGCAATTGATGCCTTTTGCTGCAGCATGTGGAATGCCCAACAGCAATGATAATGGCAATGGCGATTGCGTTTTGCAGACAAAAGCCGCTCGCTCTCCCTCTCTTGCTGTTTGATGGCCAATGATTATAAGGAAGCAGCAGCAGCAGCAGCAGCCCCGTTATCAGCAGCAGAATCAGAACATTGGCATTAAGTTGGAATAATTGCAAATGTTGGCACTTAACAGTTACACACTTGGCGCAAAACTTAAAGTGCATCAAATTAAGTTTTGAGAATGGCAAATTGCAGCCTTCAAAATTTGTGTTTGCCCAATAAAGGGAAACCTTTTAGACCAAAAGTTAAAGGTCTCGGCAATAGGCCAGTCAATTAGCAGATGCCTTTCTATTTGCATGGCCAACAGCTGTCGATGCTACCTCGAAAATGCGATAAAATAAAAGGCAAATTGCAATTTAGTCAGTCAGTCAGTGTGTGTGCTTGTTGTGCCCTGTATTTACATGTAAATATGCAAAGCCTGTTAGGCAGGGAAAGTCCAACTCTCTATGCATTTACTTGGCTCAAAAGTGCAGCTGAGAAACTGCAGCTGACTGCTGACCTTTTAAGACAACATCCAGCCAAGGTTGAAGGTCGCAAAGATCATGAGTAAATGAGAGAAAGATAGAGAGAGATAAATTCGTGTCTTAGTGCGCATAAATAAATGAATTTATTTCGAAATAACTGGCAATTATATATAATTTGACTTATTTCGAGCACTTTAAGAATTCACAATCGATATTTAAGTTTCGACTTAATAACACTTTTGTACGGCGCGACAAAATTAGCATGAGTTACTTTGTGTATCCTTTGTGCAAATTTTGAGGCACGGCAAAGTCTTTTGCCTCGCTGTTGTTGCCATTGATACAGTTAAGGGCTACACATATTGAGCCCACAAATGCTGCCATCGAGGTATGCCTCCTCCCCTTTCTCAAACAACACTTGGTGCTCGCTTTACTCATTCCATTAAGAGTTTGCTTCGCTGTAAGCAGAATCAACACACGAGGCGACGAGAGACGACGACGACGTTGAGGTTGAACGTTCTGCAGCTTGGCTTCTGTCAGCTGTAACTGTGTGTGTGTGTGTCTACATATGTGTGTGTGTGTATTTTCGCGTAATTTAAAACCTCGTAATGCACACTTTCGCCTCAGGCATTTCACTGACAATA
This sequence comes from Drosophila niveifrons, assembly GCA_035046325.1. NCBI lineage: Eukaryota > Metazoa > Arthropoda > Insecta > Diptera > Drosophilidae > Drosophila > Drosophila niveifrons. The sequence goes on along the minus strand of JAWNOC010000046.1, from coordinate 7,335,767 downwards.
CACTTGCCAACACATACATTCGCCGAGTCCGAGACGGATATCATAGCAGCTAGCAAAGGGTGGTAAATGGGAAGGGAAGGTGAAAAAGCTGGTGCTGAAAGTGGAAGGAACGCGCTCCATGCTCCATGCTCCATACTGTAATGTACACAAGGTGTCAGGCAACGGTTAAGCTTTACTTACCGCGCCGAATTAAAACCCAGAGACGGCACCGTGCACAATGTAAATTGTTGAGATTTCAGCAGTTTCTTTTTTGTTTGTTGCTCCGCTTTGCTCCGTGCACTGCGAGAAATTCTCGAAAGGGTTGAGCTCAAGTGTAACTGTATAAATTGCAATTATACGGTAATTAATAATAAACGAGTTATGCAATTGCAACGACATTCTGACAACTATGTGTTTTCAACTGTGCGTATACTTGATTTTTTTTTTTTTTTGCAGTGCTGGAGAGTTGAGCATTTTGCTCCATTTCGCTTAGCCAAACACTGACTGCGACATTGACACCATCGTATCTACTTCCATCCCCTTCTCGCGCAGAGTTTGTCGCTGAAAGCAAAGTGACGGCAAATATTCAAATATGTTTTTGATGTGATTTCCTGCCTTCCCACTCAATTTGTAGCGGCACTTTTAGGCGGCTTTGTCAGTCTCTCCCTCTCTACCTCTTCTCCATTACCTTTCTCTTTGTTGTTGCTGTCGTCAGAGGCAACACTCAAACTGCTGCCATTAGTGGCTGCAACAACAACAACAACAACAACAAAGTTGTCACAACACTTTGAAATCGAAGACGCGTTTTTTTTTGTGTTGTGTGCTTGCAGCCAGAGTTTCATCGACTTTCCGCTGCTGTTGCTGAGTGTTGCTTTTCACTTTTCTTCTAACCGTAAATTGCCAGCGGTATAATTCGCGGTTTGCTTTTGTTTTTTGCGCTCCACATAATATCAGCACAGCACATTTAAACGTATTTCTCCTTGCATCTATCGACTGTGGTCGGGGCCCAGCCTCCAGCCTCTGCAGACAGCTGCCAACTGCCGTTGCTGTCACTGTTTACACTATTCTACTTGCTTGCTTTTTTCTTTTACCACCGTTGTTTTCTTTTTTATGCTGTGTTTTGTTTTGGTTTCGGTTTTTTTTTTTGAGCTCAGTTTCAAAAGTGTACGACGCTGTGTTTGTTTTGCTCAACTTTTCCACACGCTTTCTTTTTACTTTGCTTCGCGCTGGCTTTTAATTTGCACGCCACAATTACCATGGCCACCCCGAAATGCAGCGGCCGCAATTAATTACAGCCCTGATATCATGCCACTGTTACATCCACTGCCGCAGTCTCAGTCTCAGTCTCGGTCTCAGTCTCTGTCTCGGTCGCGGCTTCCAGCGCTGACGCCGCAGCTGCGATAAAACTTTGCCAAATGTAATTTTAACAAAACCGCATCGCCGCCTGCTCAAGACAGTCAACTATTCTCTGCAAACGCTCGACCTCAGCCACGACCAAAGCAAAAGGTTCCCTCTCTCTGCCAAAAGAAAAAAAGATCTTACCAAAATCAGCGCTGGTTTGTTTTAATTATAGCAATCGGGGCACGATGCAATTTCCGACTAACTCAATTCGCTTCCTCAATGTGCCACAAGCAGCGCCACAAATTGAACACAACTATTTTGAGATAGCAAAGAAGCTCAAATATAATAATTTCTAAGAAAATATTAAGAATTATATATACAAAATATTATAATTTTTAAAAAATTAGTATTGATTATATATAATTATATAACTTATTAGAATTAATAAAAAAATACTTTTATCAAATTTTATAATGAATTGCAGAATATAGTTAAAGGTATTCTCTTGCTTTTAAAGCAAATTAAACAGTTACAATTTATTATATTAGTAATTTATTATATTTAGTAATAAATTAAAGTGTTCTAGATATGATTTTAACACTAATACAATTTCGTTTAACTTGTATTTAAAATTATAATTTATTTTATTAAGCATCAAATTAAACATAATTTGCTTCGCTGGGGAACACTTAAATAAATTAAAGCGAGGCATCGTCTGTTGGGTGCACTTTATTAAGCTCAAACTGCAGTTGAACTGCACTTTAGATAAACTTTAATAAATATATATTTAGAGAGAAAGAGAAATATGCTTAGATAATCTTCAAATGCAAAAACAAATGATTTATTAAGATGTTAAACTTTTAAAATAAATTAAGTTAGCGTGTTATTTTAATTAATATTTATAGAGAAATAAAATTAGCCTCATTCCTAATTAGAAAACTTTTCAACATAAATCGCTGCAATCGTTCCATCCGAAGAGACTAAGAGACTGAGTAAAAGTCCATTTCATCATCCAAATGCCGCAAATCCTGTCTTGGCAGCTCCAACAGAAGCCGCTTATAACCTAAAGACCCGGCTGTCATTGTGATAGACTCGTTGGAGTCCCCGTCAATATGCCAAGTAATGGCAGAATTGTGGTCAGCAGTCAGTTGGAGTCGGAGTCGGAGTCGAGTTAACGACGACGTAAGTCAACGACGACAAACAACACCTTAATGCTGCAGAGAGAGGGTGAGAAAAACCTTTACAATATTTTATGGTCGAATGACTGAGATATCCTTTAATGCGTATGGGTCAAGGATCTGTGTCTCGGAACTGTTCTCGTTGCTAATGCGTGAGTCAGCTCAGTGCTTGCAGCTTGTTAAACTTGTGTTTTATTTGCGAATGTTCGTTCGCTCGCTCGTATTTATACTTGTGTAGTATATGTTTATTACACTTATTTTAAAGCTTTTTTCCTCCCCACTAAATCCTCGACAGCAACAACAGCAGCAGCAGCAGGAACAACAACAGATAGTTACTCGGAGCAGCCACGTCAGGGGACAATGTGGAATCCGTAATGTTCATAATAATGAAAACACGTTTAGCTTTAAACTTGTTATTAGCTTCATTTTGCTGCGAGAGCTGCTTCTGCTGCTGTTGTTGGAGGAGAAAGCAACGCCCAAGTGTTCAAGGGGAAATCTCTCTCCCTTTCTCTCTCTCTCTCAGTGTGTGAGACCCATGACCCCGCTCATCAGGCTCTTGGACAGCAGTTTGTAGTACACCTGATGAAGGTGTGTTTTGTTGTTTGCTGGCTGTATGTGTGTGTGTGTGTGTGCGTGCCACGCCCACTTTTTACTGCATTTAATTCTCCAGTGAAGTATTTAATTTTATGACACGATATACCGCTCTCTCTCTCCCTCTCTCTCGCACTTTCTCAGCAACTACAACAGCAACAACAAATAATAGCTGAGCGCAGCCCGTTGAGTACAACAAATATGAAATGACTGTCATTTCTTGCATTTAGGGGCACTTTGGGGAGTACTTTGCAGCATGTAACACCCAATACTTACACACACACACACACACACACACACAGACAGAGAAAGAGACACGCACACCTGGCAACACACACACACCAACACACCTTTGTCACGCTGTTGTTGTCGGGTTATGGCTACGCTTTTGCCAGGCATCATTAGCGTTAACGTTATGTAGCATTATATTATGATGTTCAGTTATGTTCTCTTACTCTTATAGAGAGAGCGAGAGAGAGAGAGAGAGAGCGGGTTGCGCCATGGTTATCGCATAATTATGCAGCATATTAATGTTTTCTTTATGCCGACATCCACCCTCCACATTTTCATATGCAAACTTTTACTTACGTTGCTCAACGAACAACTCTTTCATTTTATTTTCGGGGGGCTGGCTGTCTTTGCTCATTAGCAGCTTCGCATCTTTATTTCAATAAATGTGAGAAGTGGGAAATAATTAAAGTGAGAGCTATGGCCATATCCATCGAGGCTCATTCAACTGCAAAAGGCATCAACAAATCGCGCTTGGCCTGGCATTTAATATGCTAGCTATCGCGCTCTCTTTCTCTCTCTCTCCGTCTCTCTTCTCTCGCTTTGTTTGAAGATTTACACTTTTTTAATTTGCACTTAATTAAAACTTCAAGCTGAAAAGGAGCAGCAAAAAAAACGAGAGAAAAGGCGACGACGCGCCAAATGAAGATTCACTCAAAAACTGAAATGGCCGCATTGCAAATGCTCAAATAGAATTTCATTGCATTTGGCAGCGATCCAAACTCCAAACAACACAAAAAAAAAAGAAGCGAGTCGAAGTTGGACACAAGGCTTGGCCACGCCTTTAGCTCCATTTTGGAGGGCGGCCTCATCATAAATATTTATGCGCGAGTTGAGCCAAAATGCAATGCAAAAAGAAAAAGAGCACACAAAACAGAAATGAACAGCAGCAGGAAGCGTAAATGAAACTAAAATCAATTTGAGGCTGAGCTGATAGCAATCAAACAGATTGAGATTAACTGGTGCCGGTCAAAGTGAATGAAATTTCATAAGGTAAATATTTGCCAAAAAAAAAGAAGAGAGAAAGACAAAGTCTGCTTTTCTTCCCTCTCCCCGAACTTATTTTGTGTATCATCATTTGGCTGCTTTAGAATGGAGCACAAAACCTACAATATCTATTCGCAATTCTCTTGCTTCCTCGCTTTATTTTTTTGGGTAGCAGCCCTCGGGTATAATGCATAAAATTATGTAAATATTCAGAAATTATCATTTAATTTCTAAAATTGTTTATGTTTATGCACGGTAATAAGCAACCAGCAGCGCCAGCAGCCGCCTCCCAAATGATGCCACGCCCCCTTTATTTTTCAAAACCCATCAGCAGCAGCAGCAGTCGAGGCAGTCGAGGCCACTTCAGCGCACTTCAACTTAATTAAAAATTACTTTACAGACGCCAAATACTTTTAATTATTTTGGGTTCGGCGGTCGAATGCAAAGATGCCATTGTATACATTCCATAACAGACACAACCACCATCACTACCACCATCATCAGCAGCAACCACCCTGCCACCAACGGTGGCAACAATAACCATCCTCCCCTTAGCATGCTCTACATACAATATGGGAGGCTAATTGTTGTTGCAGGGCAGAAAACGTGGGGCAGCGAGGGGTAGCAAAATGTTGCAGGTTTTCTAGTTGTTATTTTTGCATTAAGTTGCCGAGCAAAATATGAATATTTAAAAAACAACAACGAAGAGAAAACTGAATTGAATTGAATTTTGTAGGGTTTTATGCATCAACCACGCTCCACACTCCACGCTCCATGCTCTGCTCTCAGTGCGATAGCATCAACTCTTTTGTATTATTTAGGCAATAAAGCAATTTATACAAAACCGCGGGCAATGCCATCAACACAGTTGATGGTTGGCTCTATTGATTTTCCATTTGATTTTATACATTTGTTTTTATGATTTGCCTGCAAATCGAAACACTCAACGCGAATCGAGCTCGGTAATGGTTGATTGCCCGATTGCCAGAAATCAAGCAGGAGAAGAACGAGACGCAGAGAACTGGCATCATACTGTGCACCTTTCATCAACCCCATCTACTCCACGTTTTCACATTTCCCTTACCACACCACAAATATTCCCTCATTTACGTTTTGGCTGTTGGCGGTTTTTTTTTTGTGCGCTCTTTGCAAAGGGGTCACAGCAACATCTCTAGCTTTGGGATTCAGCTTCAAATACGCCACGTGATTCGCATTATTTGCAATTTTGGCTTTTTACTTGTTTGCCTTTTTACGCGTTGCTCATAAAATTCTGTTCAGCGGTTTGGGCGATGAACTTCACCCCCTCTCGGAAAACTAAGCTCGAAATCCGGCATCAAGTTTGACTATGAAATTTGCTTATTATAATACGCCGCATATCAAAACGAAATCGCATATGTATTTTCTCTCAAAATAATAATGAATCTTCAAACGAAATAAGCCAAGTTTATTGCGAAGACAATATCATAGATGTCATCGCAATTCCATAGAGAACAATGCAGAAAACTTTTTTTTTTGCTGTTAAGAGCAAGAAAATAAATATACTCACAGATTACTCGTAGTTTTTCACACTCTAACAATTCAATAAATTGAGTTTAAGGTAGAAGTTTGCAACACATAAAAGCTACGAACGTCATTCATTGTAATCCAATAAAGTTGAGTTGGCCATTCATTGATGAGATAGAGCAGACTTCCTTACTATTGTATATCCTGTAGTTAGGAATTAGTGCTGTAAGCTAGATTTGTTATGGAAATCAAAAACGGGTAAACAATTTTTAAATAATATTTGACAACCAAATTAAAACAATTTTTATAAAGTGCATAAAAAGTTGCTTTTAATCTCTACAAAGTTTGTGTCGATTTTTTTCATTTATCCCATTTTTGTTATAAGTGTGACCATATAATATATATAAAAAAATTTAAAACAAACGTGACAGTATTTAGTTTTAGAAATCCTTCACTTATTGTATGGTCACACCTAATCTTAATTGTGTTGTTGTGTGTACATTCTATGTGGTTAGATAAAATATAAGTTCATTATATATATTCAACACTAAATTGATGTTGTGTATTTCTTTTCATATAAAAGAAATGCTTAAAAAATTGTTTCAATTTCTGTCATGGCTAACTTAATTTTCTATGGTATTTACAAGTCTAGCATTGCCTTCTCTTTTCTAGCTGCACGTGAGGATCATTCAAGATGCCCCTTCACTTCAATTCTTTCACATACTTTCGTTGATTGTTCGCTGTCAAGTATGCAATTGAATTGTATGCGATTTCCGCTGCTGCCATTAGATTTAATACAACTGATAAACGATTGCGATTGTCTGTGCCTGTGTGTATGTGTGTGTGCTTGTAATGTTCTACGAAGTGTGCGTGTGTGTGTCGCTTTATGACTTGGCTTGGCATCCAAGCTAAGTGCGAGTTTAAGCCTTTTGAAAGGCAGCAAACAATTCGCACTCACCTGCCAAAAAAATGGTGACAGAGAGTGAGGAAAATGGCACTCTGCTAGCCGGCCAAATGTCGAGCACTTTTAATTAAAAGTAATGTCATACAATTCCATTTACACTCGGCCCAAAAATGTGTGTGTGTGCGAAACGCATTTACATATCAAAAGTCTCCTCTCCTCTCCTGTCTATCTTCTAACTCTGTCTCAGCTCAGACGCTGTCTCTGTCATTTCTTCTGCTCTTTAATTTTTATCTCTCTCTCTCTCTCTGTCTCTCCACTGTCATTGTCTAGTGCCTAGTGCTTTGTCATTTGTATTTGTTTTATTTGCCTGCCCGGCAGCGCACTTCAAATGTGGCCCACTGGCAAAAGTGACAACAAAAGTAAATTAATGTGCGTGCATATACATGTGTCCAGAAGCCATTGCTTCCCCTTCTCCTTCTCCTTTCCCTTTCCCTTTCCCCAACCCACCATTCGATGGCAACCCCTGTGTGTGGTTTTTGTCGTTGCCTTTTACAGGTAATTTATTGCATTCTAACATAATGGAAAACATTTCTGCTAGCCTTCTATTAGACGACGTGTGCCGTGTGTGTGACGAGAGGCAGCAGCAAGCAGAAGGCAACTGTAGATGGTAACGAAGAAGAAGAAGAAGCACAAGAGTGTGGCACGGCATTAACATTAAGTTTATATCCAGCACATCAGCTGTCGTCAGGTTGATCACCTGACCCACTTTCACCCCCCCACCTCCACCTTCACTTTCGGTGGTATATTATGCTGCGTTCCAAATATAAACGAATCGTCTGCTCATATGTTTTCATTTCATTTGATGCGTTTTATCATCTGCAACCCTAAAGAGAGTGGAAGAGTGGGGGCAATCTTCCTCCATCTTAGTTCTCTTAGTGCCATCGATAGCTTACTTAAAAACGAATTGACATTAATTGAAGGCATGCCAATGGCAAATACAACTAAATAAATACGCCTAATGACAACTGACCAGGGAAATGTGCTTCAGCTTCTTTCTGGTCATGGCCAACAGATGCTGACCGAGTGAGTATCGGCAGCCAAGCAGCAAGCAAGCAACAAGGCTTTTGTTCAAGTCCAAGTTTTCAACATGGCAAATTCAATTGTCGTTTGATGCGGCCAACTCGAACGAAGCCGCAGTCAAGCCTCACATCAGTTTCAAGCAGGCCTGGACCGGGGGCGTGTCGCATATTTGCGCAATGCTTTGGCATTCACCTGATGAATTTATCGCAATGAGAGTGTGTGTGTGTGCAGAAGGCAAAGAGTCCTTTCCACATCGAATCGCAACACAGTTGCCTGTTGTCGTTGTCGTTGCCGTTGTCTGCTAAATTGGTTTTCTTTTTGTCAATTGGGGATTTCGATTGTAGCCAGAGACCACAGCGACGACAATCGACGATGGCCTTCAAGGTGTCCGGAAACAAGAACAAGAGAGACTAGAGTGAACGCAAAAAAAAAAAGAAGCGATGCCAACATAAGTATTAAGTTAAATAAAATAAGAAGAATAACGGCAAGAGTCGAGCAAGCATTTGCTCCTTATCGTTTGGTCGGCCCGTGGGCGAAACCCGTCGAGACAAACTGCCGTCGCAAAGTTAAGCGCACAAACATCAATGGGGTCAGCTAATGCTGCGCCAAGATAGAGAGCGCTGAAGAGAGCGAGAGAGGGAGAGCTGCCTCTCAATTGAGTATTGATAAAGTTGCAGAAAGCAGCAAAGAAACATTTTTTTTCGTTCGTTTTCGTTTTTCCCCCACCGTTCCCCCAAGGGCAATGAGTAAACAATGACATAATGACAAGTGGCGGAGAGTTTAAGTGATAAATAATTAATTGATTTTTGTTGCAACAATAGCAAGACGAGCGACAGCAAAGGGAGTGGAGGGGAATGGAGTGGAGTGTGGCAAGGCAAGCAACGAGTGCTTCGAGAATCAAGAGGAGAAGTGAAGAAGGCAACGAAACAAGTTCAGATCCAAACAACGAGATAAGTTAAAAGGTAGATTAAGATAAATGGCGACTCGTTCTTTCAATTCTCTCTCGCTCTTTCTTGTGTCTCCAATTCTAGTTGTTGTTATTTTTGAGCACAAATTTCTGTCCTGGCCTCGCCTGAACTGCCTGCTCCGCTTGTTTCGCATAATAAAGCAGCAGCAGTCTGAGGCATCGCATCCCTGGGGGACGTTTGGCCAGTTGTGTCCCTTTTTTTTATTATTATTTTGTATTTTTATTGGCCCAGGCCGGAAGTTGTGCTATTTATTTCCGCTAGCATTTGATTTTTTTCTTTTTTTTGTGTTTGGTTATTGTTATTTTTATGAGGCTCTGACACACAAAGGATTTGACCAAATAGATAAAACATAAATGAGTTGTGCTTAATTCCACACAGGCGAGACTCTCGATACGAATCAAATATGCCATTTCACTTTTCAACTGCCTAATTTAGCTCTTTAATTTCGTAATTGTGTTTGCTTTCTATGCATACATTTATGGGATCGATGCATCGATTTACTAGCTTACCATACTTATATTATATTTTTGGGGTTCACTGTCCACTTAACCTTTGTACAAAACAAGCCACCGTCGACTATGCGTATGCGTAATATTCGTTATAATGCTCGCCTAAACTGGCGCTGATTGTAATCGCAATATAATAAAGGCACGCCCCGCACTTCCCCTCGTCCTCTTCACACACTGCCACACTCAGTGCAGGTGACACGGCAAATAGGCAAAAGTCTGTGCTGTGTCCGTGTTACATTGGCGTCGGCGACTTTTCATTAATTTTGGACACGCAGCGTCGCCTCCCTGGAGGCCCCTAGGCGGCTGAGTCTACAACTCACACACGCCCCCACACGGAAAATGCGTCTAATGTTTTCATGTAACACACACACGTGCCCTTATGTGTGTGGGTGTTTTTTTTGGGTATTGGTTGAAGTCTGCTCCCAAGTGAATAATTTGTTATCAGCGCATAATCAACGAGACAACAAACCCAACTCAGTACCAACGGCACCTGGCAGCCACAGGCCAACGTTAGAGAGCGCACAAAAAGGTAAACAGAGACACCGAAAGACACACACACATGTTACATATATATGCACACACTTTTAGACTTATAAGCTCACACTGTGTTATACTTATAGCAGAAAAGCAAAAGCAACAAAAAAAAAGGTGAGGTTCGAGCTCTTTTACTTAACGCATTTTGGGCAGCAAACACACACATGTATGTGTGTGTGTGTGTGTTGGAAAAAGGCTGCTGCCATCAAAATAATTACGATACAAGTCGACATGCATGTACGTACATGTATTTGTAATGCTGTTGCCACTCTGAGTGCGTTTGTGTGTAGCAATGCGTGTGCACAACAACAAAAAGTCATTTAGTTAAAAACCTGACTTTTTATTTGCGCTGCGGGTAGCCCCCAAAGTTCAGGCAACTCCTCATCCTCATCCCCACTCCCTCTCCCTCTTCCCCACTCTCTGGTGGATGGGTTGTAAGTTGGTAAAGAGCGGGGGTGGAGCAAGGAGGGGTTGTCGGGGCCAACCAGGCGTTGAACACTTCATCAACTCATCAGAGCGCGCCCTTTTTTGCATGTCCTTAACCGTTTAACCGTCGCCCGCCACGCTCATGAGCTGCCATTTGTTGTTGCCACTCTGTGGCTGTGGCTTTTTTTTTTCATATATTCCTTTTTTTTCATATGTCTGTATGTACGAGTTTGTATGTAGCACATTTGTGCTCCTAGCGACTCAGACAGCGGCGCAAGCCAAACATAAAATACACAAAATTACTCTTATGAAAATTAATAAGTTAACTTTTTTCTCTCGCTCGCTGCGCTCAGGTTTTTCTCTAGAGCGTCGCGGTTAATATATAAGTCTCTAAGTAAGTCTCTATATCTCTGTGTGTGTATGTGCGTGTGTGTGTGACCTTTTTTTTTTGCTTCATTTGAACGCTTTTGCTTGGTGTAATAAAAGTAATTGAAATTAAAAGTAAAGAAACGTGTTGCGTTTGTGTGTATGTAAATGGCCCCAGCGTGTGTGTGTGCGAATGTGTGTGTATGTGTGTGCACTTCGTTTGCTTCTTCAAATTAATCCCTAAAGTAATTAGAAAAAAAGAGAAAGAGAGCGAAAAAAAACGCAGACTGAAGCAGAGAAATTCCAAATGAGTTCGACTACCAACCGAACGAAGGGGGACGAAGGGCATCGAGAGGTCAGGGCAAAGCGAAAAGCATGGGAAGGGGGTAATAAACGGGGTTTGGGTACGGGGGGCGTGGCAAAAGGTTCGTGCTAAATGCATATTTTGTACGCGGTTTCAAAAACTTAAGCACCCTGGCAACGATGGCAAAAAGCGGAATGGAAGAACCTTCTTCTTCTACTTCTTCTTCTTCTGTGGCGCCATATTAAATGTGATTTTAAGCAAAATGTGTCAAGACACAAAAAGAAGAAGAAGAAGACGGACTAAGATATCGCAATAAGAAACCTGACACGCTTTCAAAGCTGACAGAAATAATTAAAATAGAAATACAAGCATAGATTAAATACGCTTCGCCTTTTGACTTATTTTCGTCGCACTTTTCGCAATTAGTAAATGCAACAACCAAACATCTTTGAGGTTGCTTCACGTTACGTGTTGGGTCAATACTAAAGCATGTGTGTGTGAGTGTGTGTGGCAAACAGTGATTCTTGTTTCCGGCTTATTTACCTTGGCCACAAAAGTCCGCTGTGTGAAAGTTGCAGCCTCACAATTTTCCCTTTCTGCTCATAACTTTGCTGCAGCCACAGAAAAAATAATACGAAAATTACAAAGCGAGAAAATAAAACAAGAACACACAAAAAATTATACATACTCTGTGTGTGTGTGTATGCACGAAGGCAGAAAGTTATGACTGCCAGCGGAAGCGGAAACGTTTTGGCAGCGTGTGAAATGCGAAATGTGAAATGCCGAGCAGCCGAAAACTGCAAAGCTGAAAATGTCGCGCGTTTGAAAAGTTATGACTGTCGTTAATTTTTCGCCCCTCTCTCTCTTCCTCTCCCTCTCTCTCTCTCTCTATCTACTCTTTGAAAGTTGAGATTGCAAGTTCTTCTTTTATTTTGTTCGTTTGCAATTTGCATGTCGCGTTTCGACGTTTTAATTCAATTTTCTTTTGGCCAGCATTACGTATACGCAATACTCAAGTCCTTAAGCCTGTCTACAAACACACACACACACACGCTCTGCTTACCGTCCAGTTCGGTTCGGTTCAGTTCAGTCCAGCTGCTGCCTAGTGTGACAAATAACCAAAGGTTTTCATGGCATTTGGCCGTGTTTATCTGCTGCATTAGAGACAACCAAACCGACACAAGGGTCGCGCCACATAATGAAGGCATAGTTGCGCCGTCGTGCCCCCTTCCCTTCCTGCCCCCGCCCGCATAGTGTGGCAGACAATGCAACTGGTCGAGATACGGAATGCCTCGACTACTACGGCTACTCTAATGCCAATGCTTATGTCTATGGGAATTTCGATGGGGCGCATATTCGCAAATTGACGGCCTCTTGTGCACCTTTGTTTTCTGCTGGTGGACTTTGGGGATGAAGTGAAGGGGAGGGGGGGTCTGTGTCAGTCGCCAACTTCCGCACAACATTTATCATATTTTGGTTCGGGAGCCCCCGAGTCGCGCGTTCAGTTCAAAGTCCAACATTAAGTTCCAGGTATTTGCAACTTTTCGACAAAGGATTTTTGGCTGCAATCGCGACCATAAATTATCCGCTCACCACTGCTGCTGCTACTGTTGTTGTTATTATTGTTGCTGTGTTTACCGTGTCTACTTAGCGCATAATTAGCTGCATGAAGTTTGATAACGAACCCGGCGCAAAGGCGTCGCCCAAAAACCAAGGTAAAGTGTCCAAAGTGGCGCTTAAGCGAAAAATCCTCAAATGATGAATGTGGATATAATGAACCAACCCCCCCACAAAAAATGCAAAACGAATTATCTATTAGATGGCGAGGCCAACGCACAGTGCAAATAAATCTATTTTAAATCAATATTGAGTTTATCTTGTCTTGACTCTTGTGAACTTATGTCGAACAATTGAATTAGGATCGAACACATTTATCTATCAAGTTCGGTTTCCTGTATCCATTCTTAAATAACGACACACTCGTAATAAATAAACACATTCGCATTTCGGGTCATTAGTTTGAAGTACGTAAAATTCATATCAGTCCCCCAAAATTCAAACGATTTCCGAGTATCAGCGATGTCGCCGCCATTAAATGAAGGCAAACTTTTTAACAGTCTCTCTCATATCCATAACAAGCAAAATAAATCGAAAAGCATTGAGCAAATAAATAAAAGATCATTTAAGCAAATATAAGTCTAGATACAACGAAATCGAAAGCGAAGTGAGAAAGGGAGAACGGAGAAGATAAAGAGAAGAGAGAGAAAGACATCGAAATGTGAAAAGGCAACCGACATCGTCAGCAATGAATGGCAAGGAATTTTTCTCAACGAGACTGAATGTAACTGCCCTCAAATACGTGTCTGCGGAGTGTGTAAAAGTGTGAGTGTGTGTGAGTGTGTGTGAGAGTGTGTGTGTGAGAGTGTGTGTGTGAGAGTGTGTGTGTGAGAGTGTGTGTGTGAGAGTGTGTGTGTGTGCGTGTGTGCTTTGTTTGCACTTGAAGGCATTAAAAAGTTTTTTCTCTTGCTTTGAATAAACGTGAATGAAGTCGTGTGAAATCATTTGTAAACAAAGTATCAATACAATTGCAAATACACACACACAGATGGAGAAAGACACGTAAGTAGATGTCGCATTAAATGGAGATAATCATAATCTGCCAGCCGAATAAACGCGCAATGAAATGGCAGCAGTAGTAGCAAAAGCACCTGCGATGAGGCATAAGGCACAACACAAAATGGAATGCAATTGCAAAATGGCGAGGCAAATAAATAAAATGCATGTGACATTAATTTAAAACCCAAAGACCACACAGAATGCCAGCATATATGTAAAAGGGAGAGAGAAAGAGAGGGAAAAGAGTGAAAGATGTGCAGTGCGACACAAATATTGTAATCATAAATTTTCATAAACAATTTTGCTTGCTTTTGCAAGCAGAAAACATTTTGCTCGCCTTTTGTCTCCACCAGCGGACTAGATCCATGTCCGTTGTCGTTGTCGTTGCCGTTACCGTATCCGTATCCGGGTCCGGGTTCATGTCCGGGTGGTGACCACGACATTTATAATAATTAATTGTGCGCAAATATATGCCGCAAGTGGCCAAAAGGCAGAAAGAGAGAGAAAGCAAGAGAGAGAGAGAGTGAGCTCGCATGTTCCTCCTAATAAAAGCCTGCAGACTCTGAGTTATTTGTGTCGCCTCGCTCGCAACATGCTCTCGGCAATAGAATTTACAACACACAACCTCACACACACACACTCATACATTGGGGAAAACCCATCTAGTAACGAGAAGGTGCGCGCCGGCGCTATAAAGTGAAACGGTCAGAAATTGTAGCATACTTTTGTGCGCAACGGAAGCTGCACAGCACTATCTTGGACAGCATCTTTTTTTGAGGCCTCGCGGGCGCGAGCGGAGCACAGAAGCCAACAAATTGCAACATTTATTCTGCAAGACGAATGGCCGCTTGACAATTTATATGTGTGGCCATAATTTTGGTCAGCCTGCCAACGGCGTACAGAGTTCGCTTCTCTTTATTTTTTGTGGGGAGGAAGGGAGAGGATGTGATGGCGTTGGTCGCACAGCGCATCTCATAATAGCCTAAAATTAAAAACAGTCATCGCCGTAAAAGATACAGAGACGAGAAGTTGGTGAAAAAAAGCACAAACCCAAAAGCATGGCAAGCACGTTGTAGGCATTGCCTTCACGGTGAAACGTGTGAAATAAATTGCTAAATAAAACAAACGACCAGACAGACGATACACAGACACACACACACACACACACACACACACACGGCGACAGTCAGCCACCGACAAAACGACAACAAAACGCATGTAGCAGACAGACAGAGGAAGATAGAGAGAGAGAGAGAGAGAGCGAAAAAAACGCAATTAAAAACGATAAAAATAAACGGAAGTGACTTTAATGGCAGGCAGCATTTAATGGTCGTTAAGCAAAGAGTGCGCCTTGCCTCAAAAGAAAATACAACTAAAAATAGACAAAATGCTAAAGCTCAATCTGATCTGACCCTTAGCGCAAATATAAATATAAGTATCTTTGCAAAGTTCTTACAACTGTTTTTGTCTGTTTCAGCTGCGTGACAAAATCTCACTTCCCATGCCTGTTTTCCGTTTAACTTTCCGTTCTCTTTCTCTCTCTCTCTCTTCGACTCTAATCGAATATTTGCATGCCAGTTGATTGATGCAATTTACAGGGTATGCGCACAGTTGATCACCGCTGTAATTGGGCAGCACGCTTACTTTACTGGCAATTGTTTATGTGCCGCAACTCTCCATTTTATTATGCGTTTCTCTCTCTCTCTCTCTCACTCACTCTGTGTATGGCCAATTTGGCAGTTCATTTTGAATTGTCAGCGAGCACGTTAGCCGTCGTGGCTAAAAGGCTAAGTCAAAGTCCAAGTCGAAGTCGAAGGCTAAGCAGTTAAGCGGCTTCTCAGCTGGATCCATTGGCTGTCCAATATTATCGCCATGGCGAGCACATTCCTCGACAATTAACACGCGAGCCACTTAAACAAACTGCGACGACGACGATGATGGCGACGCTGTGTAAATGGTGACCACTTCGATATAACTGTTCGATAAGTGTGTCACTGTGTGTGTGAGTGTAAGTGTGTGGGTGCGCGTGTATTTTGTTATTCTTGTTGCGCCGTTTGTCTGCCAACAATTTGATTTATTTAGTTTTTTTTTTTGTTTTCGTTGTTTTGTTGGGTTTTTTTTTTGGTACCTTTCTTTTTCCTGTTAAGTCAACCCTGTAAACCTGAACACCTGTTGTCGTCCTTGCAGAGTCCTGCTTCCTGCAAACGACTTGCGTGTGCCATTGACTTTACTTTCATATTTTTTTGTGTTGTGTTGTGTTGTGTTTTTGGCCAGCCAATTTAATTGCCCTTTGTTTTCGTCAGCTCCTTCGCGTCGTTTGTACGCAACATTTATTTACATTTTGTTAACATAAACAATGCGTTAAAGTTCGATGGTTCTGACCAAAGCCGAAGGCAAGGCGTGGCATTAATGTGCGGGGTGGATAATTTTGATTGCCAGCACTTGTTTCGGTTCTTGGTTTGCGTGCGCGACTGTTAATAAGCTGTGCTCAGGCGCCGACTATTTTCAACATTTCGCCCATGGAACTGGACAGGAAATTGGCCATTGTTATACCTAATGCGTGTGCCTAAATGTGTATGTGCATATCTCTATGTGTATGTGTGTGTATAATTAATGTGTAGCATGTAAATATTGACAAGCGGCAGGGCAGCCAGGTCGATTTGCCGTGAGCAACACGGCGGCTCGTTTACTTCAGCTTCGGCGAAAAGTCAATTAAAATGAAAATTAATTTTCATTGGCCCAGAGGATATAACTTTAAAGGTGCGAATTCCAAGCAAAAAGGACTTTTGGCCCACTCGACCGTGCATCCGGCGCTCCGAAACAAAAGCAAGCCCAAAAATAAAGACTGAGAGCAAAAAAAGCGACAACAGAAAACACAAAGCACAAATCGAGAACAAGAAAAATACAAAAGAAAATTTGGAAATTCGAGTCAACTTTTTGCGGTGTGAAAGCATCTAGAAAATTGAGCAATTTCCTGCGCCCCGACATATAGTCGCAACAACTGAATAATGCACATTGCTCGCCGCACTATTATCATTAAATATAATCTTTGAATGCTGTCCGAAAATATGCATTTCGTTTTTGCACACCTTTTACCTTTCAACATTTGGAAATTTAAGCCTTAAATGGAAGTTCAAGAGTCAACTCGATTTCAATTGCTTTCTGATCTTTCTCTCTAACAATTTTTGAAAATAATAATCTAAATATTTGTACATGTCAAAGCATTTGCTGTTTTGTTTGAGTTTAAGTTTGATTAGAGATATTTTTGGTTTGTGTTCTCGAGTCGAATTTTTAATGAAGAAAATATCAATTTGATTGAAAGCGAGAAAGTATCTCAAGAAATCGAACAGAAGGTACTGCAAATTGAATATATAACATTTTTATCATAGTTTAGACTACTCTTAATAGAACTGCAATTTTTGTATGTCCAGCTACAGTCAAACATTAAATATTGCTGTATTTTGTGAGCTGAAAATATTTGTATATGAAAAGTGCAACCAAAAGTTGAAAGTATCATAGGATATCAAGCTAAAGCAATTTGGAAATGTTCATAGTTCAGAATTTTCTTAATACAACTAACTTGTTGTGTATTTCCAGCTGTAATCTAACTTTAGAGTTCCAAATACTCGCATATAAAATATGTAAGCAAGAGCAAGTCGCCTAAGCAATCAGACGATAGCCAAAGAAAAATTGAATATACACAATTTTTAACATAGTTTCGATATTTACTTCGTTTTATTTCCTGATCTAATCTAACATTTAATACGGCTGTGTTTTGTGAGTTGAATATATTCGTAGTAGAAAATTTTAAATGTTATATATAAGATTTTTGTCTTAGTTCAATACAACTAAGTTCTTATATATTTTTAGCTGTAATATATAACTTTGAGCTGAAGATATTCGTAGATTTAAAGCGCAAGCCAGAGCAAATCGTCTAAGCAATAAACGATAGCCAATTACAATTTTTTGTCATATTTTTAATATGAATCTTTATTCTTACATTGAAGATTGTTCTTTTGTGAGTTGAAAGTATTCGTTTATGAAAAGATGCTTGCACTTGTCAAAACTAACTTAAAAATCAAAGAAAAATAAACTAATATTTCGAATTTTGTTTTCATAGTTCAAAATATTTTGAATACAACTACGACTTTTGTGCACTTCCAGCTCTAATTACGAGCTGGAAATATGCGTATATGAAAAGCGCAAGCGTCACTCTGTCGCCAGGCCGAGAGAACCGCAAATAGCAACAGCAGCAAAGGACAATGTCAAGCGACTCGAACTGTACTCGACAGAGAGTCCTTCTCGTTGTCCTGGTTGTCGTCAATAAGTCAAAAGTTGGAATTTCATTATGCCAGCCTAAAAGTAGGCAACGCATTTGGCACACAAACAGCCACGAAGACTGAGGCAAAGCGCGTCACGCAGCGAGACGAGAACTGAAACTACAAACCAAACGCTCTGTCATTGGCTGCTGTTATTTGAGCATTCAGCCTCCCGCGTCCAGCCCCGCCCATTGCCCACATTTTGAGCGACAGCAGCTCGACGAAAATTTGTCATTTTGCCAAATGTAACGCGGTGTGAGACAGTCTGCGCCTTCCTTAACGGGACAATGGGGCAAGAATAACAACAGCAACAAATAAAAGTTAAAATACGCGCTGTGAAGTAAATGAACATTGAATATGCAATGAAAATATTCGCAAGGAATGTCACAGATATAAGAAATATTTCATTAACAAATTGGAAAGCAAAAAAAGGCAAAATTGTTAAATGTATTTCTTTGAAAACAGCTTTAAAATTGTGAGAGATTTTTTTGTGCAGTGTAGCGTCAGAAAGTGGATTTCATGCTGTGAACACGAGTAGAAAATTAAATTCTTGTTTCGCACGTCATTTAAATTCGACATTGCCAGTCTTGTGTGAATGTGTGTGTGTGTGAGTGTGTGCAATAATATCAGCAACTGAGGCAAAGACAAAACAATTAATTAGATTTGCAGTCGGCAAACCAGCTATTGACTTGACTCGATACAATTCGCGGTTATTGCATTGCGCTTTCCATTTCCTATTGAGACAGCGACAAGGCCACGCTGAGAGCTAGAGATAAACAACAGTTAAACTCCATAGAGAATTGCTAATAGCCTACTTGCAACTATTCTCTGTCTCTCTCTCTCTCTCTATCTCTTACTCCCTTTCTGCTGACACGAACAAGGACAATTGCTTGGCGGAACTGTCAAGTATGCAACGCGTTTTACGCTAAATCGAAGTATTATTGTCGCAGTTGGCGACAGTCAAAGCAACAACAAATGGAATGGAAATGAAAATTATATGCGCTGCTTATTGTTGTTGGTTGGTTGGGTTGGTTGCTTGGTTGTGTCTCTCTCTTGGAATTGGGTTTGGTCACTGGCAATGGAGTCGTAAAGTCGTAAAAATTATTTTGTGACAAATCGTCCGCGTACGTGAGCCTCATTTAAATGCGTATATCCCCAAAATGATATTAACAATTCAACGAGCAAATGCGTGGGCCAGAGATGCAGAGTGTTGGATCGAGAGGGGTGTAAAGAGAAGACAGAGAGGGGGTAGGTTAACCCCCGGTATGCAGTGCGGGTTCAAAGGCCAAGCCCAAGTCGTTGGTAGTCGCTGAAAAGTGCGCATCAAACTATTTCAACTATTTGCCCACGCACATGTCCTGCTTTCTCCCCCTCCCCCTCATCTTTTCCCTTCTCCACCACTGTAGTTAAAGAATGCTAACAACAACGTGACATGGCTGGAAAGAGAGCAAAAGCGAACAACACCACGATTCGGTGATGTAATATGCGACCAAGTATGACGAGCAGCAGCAGCAGCAGCAACTCCCTTCTTCCTCTGACTTTGGACTTGCTTAGCATTAGCTAAGCTGTCGCCTGCATGCCGTTCTGCATGTGATATGAGCTCCAGTTCGAGTTGGAACTCCTCGATATGGGGTGGCTTTAAACTCGAAATGCTGATACACTAAGCGCTAGATTGCGTGCCAGGGAAAATTGTGCGTGAAATGTAAAATTCACGAGTGTGTTGTGTGTTGTGTTTGATGCAGTAAATGGGTGTGAGTCGATTCACTTGGCATTTGCATTGCGTGTCTGTGCATGTCTGTGGGCTCAGTTCAATTGCCATTCTTGCGCCTACTCATAACAGTTTCGTTTGGCGCTCCTCTCTTTCCCTGTATGTGTGGCAATGCAGTCCAGGACAATGCACCCTTTTAAGCAAATTAAGCATAAGGACACAAAGTGGACGCCATTATGTCGCAGTGCGTCGCCGAGCCTCAATGAGAGACTGAGAATTCAAACATTTGCGACAGCGTTTTTCGCGTTTGCGACTTTCTAATTTATTTATCGTCCACTCAAAAATGCGCACACACACGCGCTAATAAACACGCATACACACACACTCGCACACACATGGAGAGCTCTAGTGAGTGGTTTATTTGTATTTGAAGAAAGTACTTTTGGTTTTTATTGTTATTGCCACTTTTGTTGTGGACCCTGTTGGGCGTTATTTGCTTCTAGCACTCTCTTAGCCGCGTTGTAGTTTTAAGCGCAATGCTATATGCTTTCCGTTTATTTATGCTAAGTACATGCCCCAAATGCGAGTCGAGTTTCGCTTCAATTCATAACAGAAAGAGAGAGAGAAAGAGAGAGTGAAAGACAGACAAATATGATTGAGGCTTCAATATTAATAATAAAACTGGAGACGCCCTTAAATCTATTGATTATTTGTGTATTATAATTGATTAAACATTATCGCTACTTAGCAATCAATCATTGTTATCGCAAATTATTACCTTTCTCACCCACTGCGCTGTCTTCTATCATATAAAAATAAAAATATACAACATTCTTTCCACTTCTTCCACTTTGCTCAAGCGAGCAATTGTCTCAATACTCATTTAATTTCAGCAACACGAATCGTGTTTCTATGTCGTGGCAAGTGACTATTAGGTTTATGTTACTGCCAAACGATGCGTAACGGAAGTTTGTCATTTACCATAGTGTCTACCAACTGTATACATACACACACACATACAAGGGAAGAAATATGAGCAGAACGCATTGATTAGCACATGCCATTTGACTATGAAAAGTGGAAAAATGGGAAAAGAAAAGCTGTCATAAATTGAATGTCATCAAAGCGAAAAGTTGGGCGAATCAACAAAAGCATTTTGCAGTCACTAAAAATGTATGTGCAAGGGTATTGAAAACGATGTCGCGACGTCATAAGCGAATTGCTCAATAAAAAAAAGGGTTAAATAAATCGATGAAAAGTAGGCGTGGCCGGCATGTCGTATACGCAATTTAATAGCCACAAATAATCGTTGGGGTGGTGGCAGAAGAAGTCACAGGGAGAAGGAGATGGGCATAAAAATATAATAAAAGTACAATAATAATCGACACCTTCGCATAGGTGACAACATTTCAAATTGTCACCGAAACTGTCATGCTAATTGTTTTCCATGTAGGCATTTTGTTGATTGATTTTGAAGCGGGGGGGCGAATGCAAAATGTGTTCGTGTTTACATCGTAACTGGCAAAAAGGTGTCAGGCAAAAGTTTTGTTGACGAGCTCTGACTTTCTACGTAATTGATTAACTTTGATTTTGTGTTGCACTTTTAACATCTGATACTTCTGATAATCGCCTTTAGTCCGAGACATGTGTAAGCATCTGGTAAGCGCTTCAGTTTAACATTAAATTCACAGCCACTAAGATGGAGGCCAATTGCGATGGGCATTTTGTCGAGTGGGCCACCCGAAAAGCATTTAACAATAAATAATTTATGGTTTTTTATGCTGCTACATGCATGTACGTAAAAATTATAAGGCTGCCTTTTGAGTTTTGAGATATGAAAAGTGGAATGGAAATGCGAATGGGCAAAAGGCAAAACTTCTTAGCCAAAAGCATTTTATTAATGAATGTATTACTGAGTGCTTGTGTGATTCTGCATGTGTGTGTGTGTGTGTGTTTCTGTATTCAAGTTTGCCACTTGACCGCTCACACAGCCAAGAGCTTGGTCTTGAATGTGCTTACATATTCATAAATGCATAAATTGAAGGTAAATTCGCAAAGAAAACATTTCACATCACTTTACATTAAAACTTTGCGCTCTGCTCTCTCCTCTTCAGCTCTCTCTCTCTCTTTCTCTCTGTCTAAGCATGTGTAGCTCGTTCTCTTTCACCTTATGCTGGCTTGCCTGAGTATTTTCTTATGGCCACCTGCCGCACTCGTCTCCCATATCGTTCGCTCTCTCTTTCTCTCTCTGTCTCAATGTGCTCTATGTTGTTTGCTTTTAATTTTCGAATTTTTGAAATAATGCCTGCAGTTATTTGCTTAAGTGTGCGTATAAAAATCAAGTATACGTACTGATAACGTACCATTTTAGTCCATTGTATACCTTCTGCTTACACTTCCAATGTGTGTATGTGTGTTGGCAAAAAGCTATCTCTATATATGAATTTCCAGCTATGCCAGTTTGCCAGTGGCGTAGTCAAAGTCTAATATGTGGGCTGTTAATCACAAGTTTTGTTTTGCGTTAACCAAGCTGAAGTTTAGTCTAAGCCCTTTTTTGTGCACTGATTTAAATGCTTAACTGACTGTGCATAGTCAGTGCATAGCTCTTGGGTAATTGATCTCAGTATTTGCACACAACAGCTGCCATTGTTCCCAATTAAATCAAGGAATAATGCACTGAAATAACTCAAATTGCATCAGCCCAAAAAACGCAGTTAAAACAATTGAGCTGAAATTGAGCTGCTGCTGCTGTTGTTGTTGCATGCTTGATAAAGTTTATTAAGTAACTTGAGAGATTTGCAACAAACTCTTAGAAGTGAAACTTAAATAGTATTTTAAATAAAAAAAAAATATAAAAGCTATCAAATTTCTTATTTATTAAAAAGTCATTCAATTGAGCGCAGTTAAAGCAATTTCTTACTCCCATTTCACCATGACGAACAAAAAATTCATGCATGCTTAGAGAGAGTATGGAAGCTAGGCTAACTAATCTAATTAGGCAAACAGTAAGATATACTATGATAAAGAGCGTGTGGAAGAAAGCGAGAAAGCAATGTGCGTGTGTGTGTGCTTGTGGCTGGCATCGTAAAATTAGTTTTATGACAATGCATAAAAATGTTGCATGAAATTAATGAGCAAAAATTAGATGCGAGCGTCTCCAAAAGCTTCGTCCACAACGATAACAACAACAACAAGAGGAGCAACAATCACATTGGGGATAATAACAACAGCAACTCGAGCTCAAATATTCAATGACCACAATTGACATTTATGGCAAGGCGGAGCGAGTCGATGGCATGCTTCTCTCCCATGGATAATCGAAATAAAATGCAATTAATTGAATTTATTGTTGCATTTGTTGCTGTTGTCACATTAAACACGGCCCCGTCATTAATGTCACAAGGCAAATGGCACAAAGAGCCACTCAAATGTGATGCAGAACAGCCTTGCTCTCTCTCTCTTTTCTTTTTTTTGGAAATATTCTCAATATGGGAACGTCTTTCGGCCAGAAGAGTTGCTGAGAATTGGCAGAGTGTCAGTTTGTCGACAGCAACTCTTTGCAGCAGTTCCTGCCGGACAACGTTGCAATGACAAATTTATGAGCTTTAAAATACACATGTCCTATCATCATAAATCATCTGACAGCCAGAGAGCTACGTCGGCGAGGCGAAAGGCAGCCGAGAGCGATCGGGACTGAGAATGAGATGAATGGTATTTTTGCCACGCAATTGCAGTTTTCAAATGTATTTCAAATATTGCAACTGGCAACTGTTTGGCATTGCTTACAGCTGCCTTTTGGCTAATACACACACACACACACACACACACAGACATAAACACAGACTGTCTGTATGTATGTATGTATTAACAGCAGTGGTCGATTGGGATGCTCGACGTGGACACAGCTGGAATATTTTGCATCGGCTTTTGCATTTTTATATTCGAGCTTTGCACTCATCCGGCTTGTCCACTTCCAAGTCTTCATTTCTCTCTGCCAGCATGGCACATTGTCACCGGAAGTATCACACACACACTCACACAAACACACACACGCTCACGCAACTCTCTGTATGTTGTCTTGGCAACCGAACAGCAGCAGCGGCTTTTGGTTTTGACCAACTGCTGCTGCTTTCTAACTGCGGTGCACTGTGGTAAAAAATTCCACCCTTGTTTTGGGTATAAAGTCACTTTTTAAACTTCAGAAACTTTGGGAATTTTTTTGGTTAGTAGAATGTGTATTAAATACTCTCTAAATTAAAAAATAGTTTTAGAAAATTTATTTCTTCTATTTTAAACTTATGTTAGGAATATGTCGTAAATGAAAATATTTGAAAAATATTTAATTAATACACTTTAAATTTAAAGTTGCATTTGTTGAATTTTCTTCTATTTTGTACTTTATATATATTAAGAATATTTTCTTTTTCTATTTAATACTACCAATATCGTAATATAAAATCACAGAAAAATGTTTAAGAAATACTCTTTACATTTAAAGTTGTATTTGTTGTATTTTCCACTATTTGGTACTATGGATATGCTAAAAATATGTCGCAATTTAAAATCTTAAAATAGCTTTATTTTAATTTTCTTACCAATGTCGTAAAGTAAAATGATAGATAAGTTTTTAAAAAATACTTTTTAAATGTAAAGAATCGTTTCTAAAAATTTTTATTCTTCTTTGCAATAAACAAACCTCAAATTGATCAAAGTAAAATGAAAACAAAATTACAAAATACATAGTAAGAACTATTAAACTGCGTCACAAGTTATTAGATGATTTCCGACATGAGCTTTCACCAGCTAATGCATTGCCATCATCTTATTTTTTATACAAGGCATTCTTTGTTATTTGGTAATATAGCAAGGCTCGCTTTTGTTGAAGTTCCTGCAGACTTAACTCAGGTTGCCTTGGCTGCTATTTATTGTTTCTTCCTTATCGATGTTGCTTGTTTGAATGCTGAAAGTGCGCGGTGAAACATCCCATACTTTAATTGAAGCACTGATGATGACTCGAATTCTATGCTGATTTCTACAATTTGACATCGTCAGCTGACAGCTGTCTTGATCTCTTTTATGCTCACTCTCTGTTTATATTTCTCTATCACTTTTTCTCACTCTCTCTCTCTCTCTCTCTCTCTGGCTGCTTGCTGTCTCGCAAAGTGTTAAACTTGAATTTGCGCTTATTTAGTGCTTCTTTGCGCTCAAAGTCATAAATTGTGTGGTCTTTGCTCGTTGACTTGTCTCGTTATTTTATTTTCTATCTTGTGCTGCCATTTGACGCTCATCCCTCGCTCGCTAGAAGTCCAAGTGCAATGCCCAAGGCTCTGGGCCATGTGTGCCATCGGTTAAATCCAACAAATGACACAAAACTGCCAAACGAAATCACAATGAATGTCACTTGGGTTTCATCATTCGACCAAAAGTTGCCGCCTGTCTTTCAACCCGCCCTCTGACTTCATTCTTGCCCCCCCTCAATTCCCGTTCTCCTCCAAGCTTTGCCCTCTCGACCCGCTTGCCGCACACCTGCGGGCTAACGAATTTTGACATGTGCCATTATTAGTTCAGCACTCTGACATTTTTTTTTGTCTGTCTATATGTGTGTCGGTGTGTGTGTCGGTGTGTGTGTCGGTGTGTGTGTGTTGTATCCAGAAACCTATTGGGGTTTTTTGGCATTGTTTTTGCAGCTGGCAATGCGTTCTAGAGTTTTATGACCATAAGAGTTTTACTTCTCAGATGGATGACAGCAATAAAAGCAGACACACACACACATACAGATACAACCTTGACGTTGCGTGGCCATTTTATCACACGAACACACATTGCTCATACGCAACGTTGGCCACAGGCTTGCTTTGCTTCCTATGCTTTGGCCTCGTTGGCTGCACTAATTAAACTTGTGCTCTGCCTGTTATTATGGCTGCATTGCATGGCATCGGTTAATGTGTGTTACACGGCATTGCCAGAGACAGGTCGCCCATCGCCCGCTTCTCAGGTCCACCTGTTTTTATGTGCGCCCCGTCGCATTGTCTTCCTTCAAGTCTGGCCCATGCATATACTATACGCTATACTGTACTAAAAAGAGCAGCGGCGACACAAAAAAGGTCTGCGGCGAACGCGTTAAGCATTTATGTGTGCGCATCTAATTAAAATAAGTTCGCATGGCAATGGCACTTCAAAGTCTAAATTGTCCTTATGGCTTATTTCGTTTCAACTGCGCTCAAGCACACGGTAAATGCCCCAAGGCGCTGCGCAACGGCCACCAGGTGGACTCTCTGTCACACTCCACTTCCCCCTTCCCCTCGCAATTTTCTTCTCATACTGCAAAAGCAAACAACATCAAGGGACAACATTAAAAGCGCGTGTAACGCAACGCAACGCAAACGCAGCGCAGTCGACGTCGACGTCAGCGTCAGCGTCAACTTCAACTATCTGCCCACAATGGCCGTGTCCTGCGAGCCTGCAACGCCCTTGCGTCTCGACCGACAGATATGTAATTATAATATTTTTTATTAGCTTATCTGATACGCCAACAACAAGGAAATAACATAAATTCACTTGCCGCTGCCGTTGTCGTTGTTGTTTTTTTTCTTGCTGTTGTTGTTGTTGTTGGTTCCTTTTGCCAGGTCCAGGCTCGAGTCCCTTTGATTCGCCTGGGTTCGGTCTATAAAAAAAAGTGAGAGAGGCACCACAGCAGTGGTTGAACCTTTCTCAAATAATCACAGCGATAGACTTAATGCTCTAAAAGTACAAATAAATATTTATATTAAATGATGAAAGTGAAAGATTCAATCACATATTTTTTTATTTCATTTGTTCATATTTTAATGATGAAAAAGAAACTTTCATTAACATTTTATTTCATTTCATTTATTCATATTTAAATGATGTAAGTGAGACTTTCAATCACATTTATTTCATTAATAAAAATAACTTTTATATTAGATAATTCTCCAATTAGAATTTAGAATCTTTAATTTAATATTTTTAACTCTAAGATTATCTAAAGTTAATTTTATGATTCCCTTTTATAAGGTAATTCTATATTATATCGGCAGCTTAAATTTGAATCTAAATGAAATACAAATAAAAATTATATCATTCAAATTTTATAAGCGCTCAAAATTTTTGCTTATGCTCTATTACAAATTAACATATTTCAGAATACATAACTAAATTAATTGCCAGGAAATAATATTCTTAATAAAGGTTTGCGAAATTATTAGGCATATTATCTTACCTTAATTCAATTGCTCACAAATTGTGCAGCCCATATTAATTTCAAAGGTCAAGTCGCGTCAGTTGCTAAAGTCAATGTACTCTCTTAAATCTAGAGCCCAAAACATTGTTCACTTTAATGCACACACACCCCACACACACACCGAATGATGTTGTTGATTGTGTTGTTGCTGTAGCTGCTGCGGCGCATTGTTTATTATAAATTTTAATATATGTAGGTGCGTTGCAGGCGGCCAGGTAAAAGATACCATAACAACCACTATGCTCCGAACAACAACAATAACAACAACAACAGAAACTGAAACAGCAACAGCAACTTTTTTTGCTCAAAAAGCTGGTCCAAGGTAAAGAGACTTTCCCTCTCTCCCCTGGCCTGGCTAACAGCTCCAGCCACAGTTTGATAATATAAATGGAAAAACGAAAGGTCGACATTTATTATGAGGCTTTATCAGCAGAGGACATTTGTTCTGTTTCGTGTTATGAACTGGGGGATATTTGGCAAACGAGAGGAGAGGACGACAACGACAGCCTGGACAGCTCCTGAGCGCTGAGAGCAAGTCATCCTCTGTGTTCTGTGTTTTGTGAAAATGGCTTGTTTCATTATGTCCCGTTGCGGTTGTGCTTGGACTTGGAGCGCGTGTTGTCCTTGGGGTGGCATCTGTATCAGTTAGTGGACATAAGCGTCCGGTAATATGCCATTTGGTAATACGACTCCACGTGGCCGCGATTTGCCAACAACAACAACAACAACAGCAGCAATGAGAACATCAAGTTGAATGCTTATAAAAAAGAAAAGCCTTAGGCCGACCACGCACTTCTTTTATGATTGATGGCAACTATTTTCGGTCAATTGACTTACTAATTAGTTGCTTTACGTATTTACACAGCTCAAATGCTCGAATGCTCAACAAATTCCACAATGTTCAATGGCATTTCCATTGTTGCCGCTGTCATGAGCAATTTCCTTTTAGCCAATTCCCTATACCGATCCAAAACGCAACCTAATGCCAGCGTCTGGTCTTATCTGCAGCACAGCGTGTGGTCCTTAGACAGGACTCCACTCGACTCGATTCGACGAGGCGTGCTGCTGTGTGTGTGAAGAAGAAAAAAAGAAAGAATCTTCAGTGCTTTGCTATTTGCGCATTTCCGGTTTCCGTTGCAGTTGCACGTACTGCATGCAACTCCCAAACGTTCTTTATATGCAGCAAATATCCTGTTATGCGCCGCATGCAGCTCCTTCGAACGTTGTTCTTACTGTTGCTGTTGTTGTTGTTGGTTCTAGGCGATGGCTCTATGCATGGGAATTATTAACTAAACAGCAAGCAGCAACCAGCAAGGACACTGCACCGTTAAGGTAATGCACGTTATGGCGTCTGCATGTCACTATGCAGGATCCAAAACTGAGAACGACACCGACATCGAAATGGATATAGCAGAGACAGAGATAGAGATAGAAAGAGAGAGACAGACAGCGATGTCTGTTGATGGCGTCCATAAACTCTGACAATATATTATGATGTGTGCATTGCTTAAAGCCGAGCTGAGTAGCTGAAGAGCTGAAGCTTGCGCCACAAGGATTCCATACAATGACGATGGCAATGGCGACCTTTGCCAGCGGCAGCATAAGCCCATCATAATATTTTATGTGCTTGCATACATTTGTGTTCTGCCTGAGTAGAAAGAAGTTTTTTCATCTTTATTTAGAATCGATGCGCATAATTATAGAAAAAGAACAAACGTACAAGTGCAGAATGTAAAGAAAATGTGAGCAAGGATTTTCCCCTTAAAGTTTGCAACACGCAAAAATAAAACAAACCCAATGGAAATGCTGAAGACGCTCACGCCTACAAGAGAGAGTTTGGTAAAATCAAAGTCAAATGTAAGTAAATAAAACATATTGTTTCTTATATAGGAAGACATTTTGCAAAATTGCCACGATTTGCAATGCAAATCAAACATAGCGCCATTATTTCACCCACACACAAACAACACACGCACATGAAAATGTGGAAATGAAAGTGAAACCTCGACGCATATGTTGTTTCAAAAAGCACTCGACCATCTGTCTGCTTGTTGTACGCGCTCTGTGCTCTGCTTGAAATCATTGTGATAATAACACACACACACACACATACATACATAAGAAACACAGGAGTGTATGTGTGTGTGTGTGTGTTCTTAACCTGCGGGAAAAATGAAAAACAACTACAGTAAAACGACAGCAGTCGCGGCGCAAAAACAAGACTAAAATAAAATCACAAAAAAAAACGAACGCGAAAAAAAAAATTGGCAAAAAATATGTTTAAAACATTTTCCTCCACTTTGCATTTTTGCGTTCTCCCGTGTTTTGCCGGCAGTCACTCTCTGTCTCGCTTTCTTCTTGCCTCCGGCAAACCATTTTTGCCTTAACTGTGCGTGTTTTCATTTTGTCGTCGTCTTCCTTTTCGTTCTTTTTTTTTTTTGTAAATTTTTGATTTGTTATTGTTGCACGTGTTGTCTTTTGCCTTTGTTATGACAATTTATGCTTGGCGGGCAACTGAGCCGCCAAACGGGCTCAACGGTCAGGAGGATGGAGCGATATAGCATATGAGATACAGTTACATATATGTATATGTGTGTGTATATGATATGGAAGTATGCGTGTGTTATGTTCAATTGTTGTTGCTTATTCAGCTGCTGCGGCGAAATGGTTGCAAGCAGTTGATCCAAAGTACAGACGAGTGTTTGTTGCGGAAACAGCTGTATGTATAATAAAGAGCCAATATATCTGAAATGGCTAGTGAACTGCGATGAAATAAAGAGCAGCGAATAAAAGTAGAAACAACCAGCTGGTTAAATTTTGAAATGTATTCAAATCTAAGCTATGCTTGCTGGTGTTGATTAGCTTATCAAAACTTACCCATGTTTTAGTATTGTCATTTCAGAATTCTCTAAAGAGAAATGCATTAAATATTACCATTTTAGAATTCCCAGAAAAGATTTCAAAGCAATTCTATCTTCTCAACTAAATTGCAATTAGTAGGGTTATTATATAATTTTCTGAAAGTTTTCCAATTACTTCGCATATATTTTCAGTCTAGAATTCTTTGAAAAAGTTTTTATGTAATGTCACCCAATGCTAAGGAAAATGCATATTAGTATTTTCCCTTGATTATCCATTTCCAAGCATTCCCATCTTGTTCAAGCTAAAATACGTTTTTAAAAAATTCTCTGAAAATATTTCAAAACCTATTCAATACCAAATTAATTTTGAATTGGTAAACTGAAAACATTTTCAAGCAATCCCAACTTCTGCATTTAGTGTAATTATTTCGAATATCTTTAGAAATAATTCGCAGATATTCAATACCTTTCCCAAATAAAATTCATTCCAAGTGATTTATTTTTACAAAATTTTTTTGCTTGTTTTATTTGTTTTCCTTCAATATATTTATGTATACATAATATAAGTTTTTGTTTTTGTTGTTTTTTTTTTTGGTTTTCGTTTTTTTATCCGTTAATTTTTACCTTTATGTTTCCTTTTCTGTTTATTTGTATTTATATATTTATTATATTTACGTTTTTTACTTATGTTCATCATTTATATGTTGCAATTGTTGTTCATTTGTTCTTGTTTCATTTTTGTTTTGTTTTATTTAGCTTTGTATAAGTATTTTCATAATTCATCGCGCTGGAAACTTTTCTCCTCTCATCTTCATTTTTTTGTTTTTTTTTTTTTGTTCGATTATCTCTAGATTCTGTGCTGGCCTTGTTCATAACTATATATTCGAACCTCTCATATTTAGTAGCCTGCACAAATATATTATAATTTTTGTATTTTTTTATATGTTTTTTTTTGTCATCTTTTGGTTTTTTGTATATAATTTTGTATAATATTTTTGCTTGCCTTTTGCTTTGTTTTGGGTTTCTGTTTTTTATTTTTTTTTTTTTCTTTGGCGCGTTTGGTATACAAAACACGCGACCAAATTCTGTGTGTTTTTTTGTAATTTTTTTGTATTTCGTTTTTTTAACTATAAATATTTTCATTTTGTTTCCTTTTGCTGGGTTTTTGCCATGCTTAATTTGATTAACCTTTTAATATTCGTTATGTTGTTTCACATGTGATTTCATTTGTGATCGTGTGTATGTGTGTGTGTGTGTGTGTAATTGTGTGGGTATGCCATATCGCATATATATATAATGTATATATATATTTTTTTTTTTAAAACATCGCTTATGTCTGTGATTTCTGTTTTCATGTTTCCATATTTGCCTCATATTTCGACTCTGTTTTTCGTGTATCCTTGTTGTTGTTAATGTGTGTGTGTGTGGGCGTGCATGTGTATGTGTGTGTGTGTGTTCTCTAGTCCTTTCTTTTGCTAAACACACACTTAAACATTCTTAAATTTCTACAAAATATTTGCAATACTGCAGTCGATATCTATACTTTGTTTATTTTATTTGCTATTCACTTAACATATTTTATGTGTTTATACAGATACGCATATAGTATATATATATATTTATATATTCTACACATATTCATACGCTTTTTTAGTCGATATCTATATACTAACTCATGTGTGTATGTGTTTGTGTGTGTGTGTGTGTGGCACAGTTCATAGCTGCGTCTTCAGTTTGATGCCATTCAAACCTTTGTTTGTTTGTTTTCTTGTTTTTTTTTTTGTTGCTGTGTAACTGTCTTGTTTTTGTTGTGTGTTTAGTTTTATTAGCAGCTTTTGGTTGTTTGCTCATCGTTTTGATTTCTTCTACAATCTTAGTATGATTTTTGTTAAATGCATAAAATGCTTATGCCCATCCGGATTATTGCACAAAAAAATATTCTGGATCGCACGAATACGAGTATTTTTTTTTTTTTTTTTTTGATTTACTTCTTTACGTTCTTTACCATATTATATATATCATATATATTGGGGGACCTCTAGCTTTACTTACTTACGTTGCTATTACATTTAGTTTGCTAGTTTTAACTTTAAATATTTTGCTTGCTTGTTTTATATAAATAATGTTTCTCATATGTTCTTTTTTATTTGTTGTTTGTATATCTAAGCACACAAGACACGACAACTAATGATGAATTCTCTTCTGACTGTCAAGTGGCTCTGTTTCTGTTGTTGTTGTTGTTGTTGTTCGGTTGATAAACAATGAAATCAGAATTATAGAACCGATTGTTAATTACGTAACATTCATTCACTTTTATTGTTAGATAACAAATAAACGGCCTGACTTTTCTTTTTTGTTATTTTCCTTTTTCGGTATTGTTTTGTTTGGTTTTATGTAAATATATGTGTGTGTATATTTATGTACGTTGTTATTTATATATGTATATATTTATTATTTATACTCGTATTGTATTGTTGCTTAAATAATACTTTTATTTGATTGATTTGAAGTTTTGTTTCGCTTTTGTTTGTATGTTAATTTCATTTGATTTTGCAATTTCATTTAATTTATGCTACATGCCCTAATTACGTTTTACAATCTTTCTCTTTCATCTTGTGCTGTCTGTGTATGTGTGTGTGGTGTGTGTGTGTGTATGTGTGATGAGTGTAGTTTTTCCTCATAAAATTTTGCTAACTGCTCCAGTTTCAGCGAATCTCAATAATTACACCCCAAATTGACTAATTTGTAATTGCAGCTTCTAATTATCAACTACAATTGTGTTTTGTTTCTTTCTTGTTTGTCTCTATAATTAATTTCAAATTCCTCGTCAACACACGATCCAATTCAAATGAGTTCAAATTATATATCGAATATAGGATAGTGTTAGTTAGTTTTAGTTTATTTTAGTTATATAGATAGTATCAACAAATGATGAGCTTATAAAACATTTCAATTGAGCTATGATTCTATTTTCTTTTCTTTACTGTTCTTTACTTTGCTTTTCTGTTTTGTTCTGCGAGAATGTAACATAATAATGATGAGCCTACGAAATCATAATTATGGATTACTGGAGTACTTTGTAATACAATAAACCCCCTTTGTTTTTACCTGTTCTGACTTCTGTTATCTTCTGTATAGACGCCTATAAATATGTTCTATGCTCTTCAGTTACTCGTACTGTATATATATAAATATCTTGTATATATGTATGTAGACGTATATAAATGTCTTAGCACATTCATTAGTTGCACAACATTAATACTTTTTTTTCGTTTTTTTTCTCTTTTTTTTTCTTCATTATATATATATGTGTATATATATATTTATTACTTTTACTATATCTTAATATGTTAAAGTACTTTTTTTTTGTTTTGGTTTTTGTTTACTCGATTAAGTTTCCAACTTGTTTTGGTTAGCTTCATCTATATGGAAACTATTTCGTTTAACTCTTTACTGATATGTTGCGCAAACATTAACAAACAAACCAATAATATTTTGTGTATAATTTATAATTTTTTCTGAGTATTATTCATGTTGTTTTTTTCCTCTGGTTCCTTATGTTTTGTTTTTTATTTCATATATATCAAGTTTGCTTTTGTTTTATAAATGTGCTGTATTTTTCTTATAGCCAAATTTCATTAACTCTTTTTTTCTCATGGGTTGGTCAACAATGTTTTAAATTTTTATCTGCCTAAGTATTTTTTTTGGTTTTTTGTTTTGTTGTAACAAAAAATTATTTAGTTTAGTTTTTTGGTTTTGCTTGTGCATTTTCATTTTTGACTAGTTTTCCTTAATTTTCGTTTTGTTTATAAACAAAATAACAAACAGAAAAACTGCAATAATCGCATCAGCTCCAACCTCTCTAAATCGATCCAAGGTTTTGCTCTGGTTTTTTTTTTTTCTTTAAAATCACATCTACATCTAAGTCGTTTGCTGTCTCTTCTCTTCACTTCTTTTTTTTTTGGTTTAAATATACAATGCCTCTCATATAGTCCAACTACGTGTTAGTTTCTAGTGCTAAAAACATCTTAAGTTTACATTACAACTCGCTAGTTACTTACAGCTACACATCTATGTCATATGTATGCCTGTCTTTGTGTCTTCCATGGGGACAACTTTGTGCACAACTTTAGTTAGTTATGCATTCCTCCCCCCCAAATGGAAATTGCATTGCACATCCCGCCCATTCATATATATAAAAATTCAACTATTCTCTGTGTCCATAAAAATGCTGTTAACAATATCAAAAATCACACAAATAAAATGGTCAAAAGTAAAATCATAAAAATACAGATAAAACGCGCCATATGCAAATCATGAAAGTTCCCTTTCTCCTTTTGCTTCTCTTCTCTTGCTGTTGTTGTGCCATCAAACACAAATGTCCAAAGTGAAATGATATCAAGTTTAATTGCTCGATACGTACATCATCTACATAAACCATACAACATGCGAGCTATTACATGTTATTTGCCTGCTTTTTTATCATTTTAATTGGTTTTCATTTTGAACATTTTTTGTTGCTGTTGCTGTTGTTGTAATTTATCAACCAAGACATACTCCTACATATTCATGAATATATATGTATATATACGAATATATTTCATGCATAAACACATATCTATATAAATATTATATACTATGTGCCGCAGCTATATTTGATTGCTCGTGTATGTGTGTGTGAGTGTGTGTGTGTCTGTATATATTTATATATGTTCACACACACACACACATATGTATGTTATGTTTATGTATGTCTGTCTAGTTCTAAAATATGTATAGCTATATGTATGTATTGATGTATGTATGTTTGTTATATAAGCATGTTCTTTCAGTTTTGAGTATTAACTACATAAACCATTAAACATATATATGTATGTTAGGTATATCTAATTCACTTTCTAGTTCTGTTTTGTATGTCTGTATGTGTGTGTGTCTCTCTGTCTTTTTCTTTCAGCTAGTGAAGCCTATTTAAGCCATGCTAGATAGCACTCTATAACTCTTTTATACTCTATATTCACATTTATATATACTCTATATGCATATGATTGAGTGTGTGTTAGGTATTTTCTGGTATATTTGTGGTATTTTCTGGTATATGGTATTTTCGAATCAGATGTTTATGGAGTGCTTTCTGCTCTTGTTAAAATTATATATCTTTGGATTTCCATTTCAATTTCTGTGTGTGTGTTTATGATTATGGCTAATATCATATAATATCATTCGATGGCATATTTTGATTGTTATATTTATAAGTAAATATATATATAATATCTATACACACGAGTATATATCCGTATGTATGTACGTACGTTATGTGTGTGTAATTGGGCATTTATTCTCACTAGTGTTAGCTAAACTCTGTTCCACAAACCTTTTACAATTTAGCAATTTGTGTAGAGTCTACAATTGACAACGAGGTAGACTGAAAATGAAAGACTCTGCAAGGACAATAGGTGCTAGTTTTTTTTTATATATTTTTTGTGTTTTTTCTGATGTTTTAGCAAAAGACTTGTGGAACACACATATTTCCTTGCATTAAATCGGCATTTTGTTTTTCTCTGTTTTTTATATTTGTTTGCTTTCTAACACAATAAATTTGCAGCTAACCATTCATCTTCTGGCAACTGAAATAAAAACATATACAAAATACGTTTTATACGTTTTAGACAGGTAGAAAAATATTCAAAAATGAGAATTTTTTTTAAATATTTATGTGGAAATTTTTTTGTAATGTTGCTTTGTACAGAGGATTTAATTGGAATTTCATTGGAAATTGGAATTTGTAAAAGAATGAAATCATAAGCATAATCGAAATAATTGCAAAACTGAGAAGAATAACAAATATTTATATATAAATGTATATCAAGTGTGTCAAGTTTTGGATCTTGCTGCTATTATTATTACAAAGCCTGTGAGACAGATTAAAAACTAAAGCTTGATGCCATTCGAGTATCGAGTATCGGTTTCGATTAACTGTTATCGGTTATCGATTATATAGGAGTTTTGAGTTAAGCTTTTTTTTATTTTGTGGCTGGATTGCATTGGACTTTGAATTTTTGTTTGTTTCTTATTTCAGTTGTAAACATTTTTTATACTTTGTTTTTTCTCAGATACTATTAGCTGCGAGTGCTATTGTTGCTATTTGTGTGTGTGTGTCTGTGTGTGGTGTTTGTATGTGTGTGTGTGTGTAGACGTTTGTAGGAACATGTCTTTCAATTACTGAGCAATCACAAAATAAAGTACTTTGAGTATTTGTAACATTTAGTTGCGTTTTAGTTATAGGAAAATGATAGCAGGAAATGTCGAGTACACCATATGGCTTGGCAGTTGTCTGTGTGTGTGTGTGTGAGTGTGTGTCGGTGTGTGTGAGGGTCTTTAGACGTGGCGGCGTCATCGTCAGCTAGATCTACGATAGTAATAGGCACTAGTGCTAGGTGTATATTATCATTGTGATGTACTTGCTCTAAGCGTTTATCAAAAGCTGCGCATAAAAGTAGGCAATGCTAAATTATATGCTACAAAAGTGTGTATCTGTATGTGAGTGTGTATGTGTGCGTATGTGTGGGTGTTTGACTTTATGTGTATTTGCGTTTTTGTCAAGGGGACTCCTGGGAACGTCTGCGTTTTGCGTCAATGTCTGCGTCTGTCATACACACACACACACCAATTTATATCATATATGAGTGTGTGTGTGTGCGTGTATAAATAAATGCGCATGTATGCGTGTGTCTTTAACTGTGAGTGTGCACGCGCGTAATTAATTTTAACGCATTTTTAATTATGTTTATTTTAATTTAATTCCACGTTAAAACATTCACATGTACCGAGGTTACTGTCTGCATCTGTCCCTCTGTGTGTGTTGATATATAAATGAATGTATGTGTGTGTGTGTATGTGGTGAGAGAGTGTTCTATAGCCTCTGTTCTGCACAATACAGCATACTTAATTTATGGCTTTCACTTTTTTTTGTTGTATACCAAATTACTTTTTATTTAAGTACGCAATTCTTGTTTGTCATTTTTTGTGTTTTTCTCTGTTTTCATTTTCATTTTAATTTTTTTTTTTTTTTTTGCTCATTCAATTCTTCAATTAATTATAATTCTATTTATACGCAGCATGCTTAACACATTTATATAAAGCATAAATTTACACGAATTTATGCATATGTTTGCGAGTCTGATTGTGAATATGGAGACTTGTCTGTGTGTGTGTGTGTGTGTATGTGTGACTTTTGTGTGTGATATAAGCAACTAGGATACCAAATGTATTTAATATTTTATTTATATTCTTTCTTTTTTTGTTTTTAACTTTTTGTTTTGTCATATTTTGTTTTCACATTTGAGGCTTATTCAAAAGGGGCCGCTTACAACTGTTTATGCACTAATTAATCATAAACAATTGCAACAATGTGTTTTTTTGTGTGTGTGGTGTGTGCTGTGGTTAATCTACATTTTTTTGCCATTTCTTATTTTTTGGTTTTTTTTGGTTTTGTTGCATTTGGGTGCAGCACTCAACATTCTCGTCGAAACTTCGCATCGAACTTCTCGTCAATTTGCAAATGTTTTTCTTTTTTGTTTTTGTTTATCGGCGCTTCGCATTTATTTACAGCTGACTTTTGGGTTTTGTTTCTGTTTCAGAACTTCTGCTGTACTTAAAAATTTCGATTGATTTCTTTTGTATATTTTTTGGTATTTGTTTTTTGCTTGTTTACTGTGCCTGCAAAAGTAAAGGATAAACCTTAAAAAATAATATGGGTGTTAGTAAAAATTGGAAAAAAATAGTAGTCGGAATAAAATGATTTCAAATGCAGAGAAAATTCTTAAGCAGCAGCATTTTATATGTGAACGATACCAAGAACGGAAAACAAAATATATTTTTTTAGCTAAAGCTACTAATATTGTAGTAAAGCAATGAATATATTGTAATTGAAAGCGAGTAATAAATAAAATAGCGTATATTTATAGTGCGAATCAAGGACACATGCCTTAGAAAGTAATGAAAAAGAAAAAAAGTTGAAGAAGAAACGAAGAAGAAACTCTACTAAGTTGGTGTCCTGTAAGCTCAAGATGATGAGTATTTGCTATTAATATCTTTCTGTTCAGTCTCAGCCTGCACCTACTAGCAACGTTGTTACTTTTTAATAATATTTTTGCAGTAGCATTTCAAAATAAACTCTAACACATGCGCTTGAAAGCAACTCACAGGCAAAACGTAAATAAACAAAATTTGCATAAAACAAAAAGAGAGACACCACTCAAAACAAACGACGGAGCGCATGAAAAGTGCAATAAAAGACTCTTGACAAATATTCGAGGAGAAATAAGACAAACAAAAGGAGAATATAACTGTTAAACTGAACGCAACTAATCGATAAATAAATAAGCGAAACGTATCGAATTGAGAATGCATTCAAAACATTCAAGGCACATTCTAACAATGTGCGACATTTTTGTTATTATTATTATATATACATCTGTGTGTGTGTGTTTGTGTGTAGGGAATATGTGTGTTGATGTTTTTTTTTTTTGTTGTACATACCTGTGGGCTCACTTGGAATTGCTGTATCGGATAGGCAACAACGCCGGCGGCCTGTGGTATGGCTGTGCCTGCGACGCCCGTTGCCAATTGCTGGGCCGGCGAGATCTGAGCTTGGGTAACGCCTTGCCAGGTGGCTGGTATCTGCACGCCCATTCTGGAATAAGCCAGAACATGCGCACAAGCATTAGGAAAGCGTTTCTTTTTTTTTATAGCATCACACATAGATCTATGCTGCAACTGCAAATCTCCCCCAGAGACTACGACAAATTACCAAACGAATGTGTATAGCGTATAACGTATACGCCGGGTATGCGCCACAGCACGGGAATGAAAACTTTAGCAATTAGCAAATGAATTCACTCATCCGTCATGCTGTCGCTGCCCATCCCCCTGGTGGCGGTTCAATCATTCCACACACACACACACACAGAGACAAAACGGGGCGAGCTAAGTACACCTAAGCTGTGAACAGATGTGAGTGTGAGTAGCGAGAGCAACGCACTCAACTCAACTCCCCCTCTTCCTCCTATACGCTCTCTTCACATACATCAGACTAATGAAATAATTATGCATAAATCGATGAACAAGATTACCCACTACTCACCCCATATAGCCCTGCTGGTAGCCGCCATACTGTCCAAAGTGATAGCCCTGGATGCCCTGCAGGAATTGATTTTGCACGGCCGCAGCGCTGGCCGCCGCCGCTGCTGGTGTCACAGCGGCCGCGGTGGCCGACGAAGCCGGATAAGTTGGCGTCGGTGAGTACCAGCAACCGGTGGCAGCCAACTGCTGGCCATAGGCAGCGGCAGCAGCTGCCGCAGCACTCACGCCATACGGAAAACCGGCAGCGGCGGCGGCGGCGCTGTTCAATGCCTGGCTGGCCATGGTCTGCGAATTGTTTGGATCGCCGCTCTCCTTGCCCCACGAGCACTTCACGGGCTGTGCATTGATTTCGGTGTTGTGCACACCAACAATGGCATGAGTAGCTGCCTCTTTAGTCGAAAAGCTGTGCAAAGACGAGAGTGAAGAGGGAAAAGTTGAAGTTTAAGTTAATTATTTTTTTGTTATTATATCTTAAATGTAAAATTGTATAATAACAACAACTTTCAAGATTCTTTTAGTCGAAAAGGGAAGGTGTTGAAGTTTAAGCTAATTATATTTTTGTTTCAAGATTCTTTTAGTTTTAAAATAATATGCAATAACATATATAAGGTTGTATATTATAATATATGTTATATGATGTATCAAATAAAAAATTTGCCAATGCTGAAATGCATTTGACTAAATTACAAAAACGAAGCAAATAAGAAAGCTAAGAGTTCACTATTTTCAATAAAAACGAAACAGTGTGGTATTATTTTTTTAAATATACCGCACTTATACACCACAAAAAATACTACAAATATGTGTATACTTATATTTGGTAAGCACATTCATATTAATATACCTCAAAAATACTAATAAATGTACTTATACCTAAATTTGGCATATTGGATTAATAATACATTCACAATATACCGTAGAATAGTGAAATATACCAGAATTTCAGCCAAAGCAACTAAGACTAGTATTAAGTATGTTTTTATTTTTTAGCTAACTTCTACATTTTTCATCTGATAAACAAAGGGAAATTGGTTTATTGTATATCCCGTAAAGAGTGAAGAATATTAAATTAAACAGTCTGAATAATCATAAAAAACTAAAGTGAATGAAAAAGTGTTTCGTTTGGGTTTAAACTTACCGCACAAATGCGTATCCTTTGTCCTTGAAGACACGTATTTCCTGTATCGCGCCATAGGGAGCAAATGTCTTCTGCAGCACCTCCTCGCTGAGTGCGGTGAGGGCGCTGTTGACGCCGCCCACATAAACGGTGCAATTGGAGGGACTGCTCTGGTTGTAGACCTCATCGAAAGTCAACGGCTTGATGTTCTCTGGAAGTTAAACGAAAACGACAAATTTGAAATGAAATGATATCGCCAACGATTGTCAACAATTTGCGGAAAAAAAAGGGGTAAAAATTCATTTCACATTTTGATATCAAGCCACAATTAATGACTGCAGTTTTTCTACCTCTGCTGTGGCGAACAAATACACTCGCGATTTCGCGTCGTCTTGTTGTTTCTGTTATTTCAACCAACTGCATGATTAATATGCAAATTAATTAAGGGTTTTGCCCGCAGCAAGAATAAAACGGCAACGAGAACAGCAACGACAACGACAACGACAACGGCATTGCCTACGTTTTGGTAATTAAAATAACCGCATACACTTAGTCAATGTGTTCGAGGTTGTGCCCATGTAAATGTGTATTCGTGTATCGTGTGTCTGTGTGTGTGTGTGTGTGATTGCTGTGCGACACCATTTACCGCTTGGCTCAATTGTTGTTGCTGCATTTTTAAAATTGTTGCTCTTGTTATTGCATTTTTTATTATATTTTTCGTATATGTTTCAGTGTTTTTTTTTTCCTGTGTTTTTTGTGTTTTTTTGTGTTATTCTGATATAGTTTGCAGGCAACCCACATTGTTGGTCATATTGTGGTTGTTTCTGCTGGTTGTTATTATTGTTGTTATTGCCGTTGTACGTCGTTGTTGGTTGCTGGTTGCTCTTGCTGTTGCTGTTGTCGTATGCACACGTATTTGTATGCAAAAGTTACACTAATTACTTCCTTTGAGGTTAAAGCAAAATTTGCACTTTTAAAAATAATGTCAGCCTTGCGTGTTTATGTCTTTGTTTAGTTTACAACAATTTACGAAGCATTCAAGCTGCCCTTCAGCAACGACAACGACAACTACAACGACAGCAACAATAACAATCGATAGCCAAAGCGTTAAACTGTAGCATGATTAGTTGCAGTTTGTTTGCCAAACATTTTCAATTGGAATTTTTTGCCGTCAGAATTGCCCTCAGAAATTATTGCACAAAGATGCCAGGCGAAATTCGAGTAAGAAGAAAAGAATGTGTAGCGTATTGGATTCTATCGCATAAGCCTAACCAATCCAAATGCTATGTAATGGCACAATTCCAACCCTCCCATTAAAATGCCTTTGCATACTTTGCAGGCGTTCTCTTTCTTACCTCTTGCTTTCAGACGTGTAACGAGCGAGGCAAAGAAAACACAAAAATATGGCTCAATAGCATGCAACAGGACAATACTTGCACAGAGGCAACAGAGGCCCAGTCGAGGGTGCACCGTAGAAACTAACAAGCTTGCAAATATTTTTGAAAGCTTTTTGCTACAAATGCATACACACACACACACACATACACAGAAGTCAACTATTGTGGGGCGTTGCATACTTTTGAGCGCAATGTTTCACTAATTTGCACTTTGCTTTCCTTTGCTTTCGTTTCTCGTTGCTCGCTTCGCGTTTCATTTCGTTTCGTTTCGTTTCTTTACGCTTTTAAATAGGTGTAATTAAATTCGGAAATATACATACATAACATATACATATACATATATACAAACGTATTTCTCTCTATGCAGTGCTTTAGCCTTGAGCACACGTTTCATTTCATGTCTGCATCAAATTAATGCTGCTCAGCTATATGGTTTGCCCCCTACCCCCTGGCCACGGAGTGTATAAGTGTGGATAGCATTATCACGAAGCAAGTAAATAATTAATAGCCAAGGTGATTGTCTGTCCATTTGCCACTCTTTTTGCTTCTTCCAAAAAAAAAGCAAGCTGCAATTTTAATGACCTATTACATTGGGGCATCGTGAAAATAGTTAGCCAATCATTTGCATGCATTATTCAAAGACCGCAAACTTAATTGAAGCGACTGACGAATTGAAGCAAGTAATTGTTAAGCTAATCAATAAACATGAGCGGGGCGTTGCCGGGAGGCGTGGCAAATGTAAGTTTTAAAGCACACTTTGTGTCACATTCAACAATCTGCAGCTTGTTTTTGGCCTGACAAATTATTTACTGCTCGGGCTAAAATATTGTAGTTGTGTCAGACTGTGTATGTACTTATGCCTGAGCATACACATATATATATATATACTATAATTTACCTTTAGCTGCGAACTTTCTTTGGCATTGAGCGCATTGAGGCATTTCAACTTTTACTTAATTGTGCGCAACTCGGCATAAAATGTTGATTTATTGCGACAACTACGACTGGCAGCCTACTGCCTTACTGCCTTGGTTGACTCTCTCTCACTCTCTAGTTTGCCCACGCATACTGTTAAATAATTTGCTCAAAGTTTTGCACCCAAGCATTACAGGTACGCCCCACTTGAAGGCAGTCTGGTTTTAGAGGCGGAGGAGAGTTGCTCCAGTCAAAAGTCAAATAGTTTTGGGCACAGAAATTTGTCATACAACGTCGTCGTCGTTGTCGACGTCGGCGTCTGGCATATTGTTTCAGGTTAATTAAGTTATTACCATAATGAGCTTGTAAGTATTTTGGCCTTTATTTATGGCATGCATTGAAACCGACTCAAGCCAGCGAATCGGTTAACAAAAGGAAAAACTTTGCCCCCGAAAAAACTTTTGTCACGAGCTTCACTTTCGGTCATAAAAAATGCCAAACGCGTTTGTTATAAACCCGAAAGCTCTAAATAGCTAAAGACAGCAACAAAAAAAATACGGAAAAACACATAAAACAAGTATGTGCAATTTAGGAAGAGTGAGTTAAACTAGCAGATACCCTGCAGGCAGTTTTCAATTTATGTCAGAAGTGTTTTGCACAAATTTCGAGCTACTTTTTAATGCATTTTTAATGAGCAATTCAAACTTGTGTCACAAAACTTTTGCTGTGTTTATTTTCGCTATTTTGCGCTGATTAATAATGTATTAGCGCTTCGGCTAAAAAAAAAAACTTAAAATACCCCTTTGAAAGAGAACATCAAAAAACAAGAGGAGAAAATTGCAAAGCGACGCCAAAATTGTCACAACTGTAAAATGCGCAATTGCGTCGGCTCGTAAATCTTGGCTACAAAAGGAGGCAGCACACACACACACACACACACACATGCAACGAGTGAGTGGCTCACTAAACGCTGCTACTACTGTCGACTGATTGCCAGAGTCATAAAATGTGCAGCCTGCTTAAAACATAAAAATGCCAGAACAAGCCTGTCCAAAGCAGCCACTGAAGTGGGAGGCTGAAGTGGGAAACTGAAGCTGAAGCTAGCAAAGTGGCAGCGTAAAACATCAAGTAATGCCCAAATTCCAAATGGCGAATGGCGAAATGTGAAATGCGAAATGAGTTGAGTGCTACAAATCGTAAAGGCTGCCAGCAGGCGCCCCCCAAACAACTAGACAGGCCATAAAATCGGCAATATATACGTACTATATATACTATATATGTATGTTGTACTACACACACGCATCACATGGAATATAACCCTTTCTCGGAAGAATGAGTCAACTAAATGGCAGCCTCGT
The DNA here is from genome assembly GCA_035046325.1 of Drosophila niveifrons. NCBI lineage: Eukaryota > Metazoa > Arthropoda > Insecta > Diptera > Drosophilidae > Drosophila > Drosophila niveifrons. The sequence continues at coordinate 7,292,116 of JAWNOC010000046.1, read as the reverse complement.
AATTGTGTAAAATCTTTTGCGAGTTGAGTTTTTTTTTGTCGCGTTTAAGTCGTCGTCGATTTTAGTGCGGAGTCAGCTTATAGTTTGGGGCGCTGTCAACCATCAAAATATCCAAATTATTTTGCTGCCAAATTGCTAATAATAACTTGTATTACAACCGAAAGGCAAAAGATCCCCACGCACACAGAGAAAGCCAACCAACAACCACTCACAATAGACACAAACGAGAGACGGAGCCGTGACAAAGGCAAATAAACAATGAGACCAATAAAAATCCGCTTAAGCTTTCATAGGCGTTTTTTATGACAACAATATAAATGCAAAAAGAAAAAAACCAAAAACAAAAAGAATTCATGCTCATAGTTTATTCCACTTCTTTTTCTTTTTTTTTTTGGTCGGTAGAACCCTTCAACATGTCAGACCTTCCTTCGCACGATAAATTCCACCTTGACTCTATCTGTGTGTGTGTGTGTGTCTATTTGAGTGCCTGTCTATGTGTGTATGTGTGTGTGTGTCTATCCCGAGAAATGTTTGTTCTATAACCATGAAATTTTTCTATCCTTTGTGTGTGTGTGTGTGTTCTTTTATGATAATAGTTTCGTGTTGGCAAAATTTATTTATCTGATTTGCACCCTCTCATTTTACTTTTCCCTCAATTTTCTCAGGGCACAAATAAAAATTATGTTAAAACATGCAAATATGCGTTAACTTTTGATTTATGAATGACAAACGATACGCCCCACCGACCCTCCGCCCAATCGCGCATGTTTGCCAACTGTTAATAATGATTACGCTAGTTACAGTTAGTTTTGTGGTTAACAATGCTCTGAAGCTTTCCTCGACATCCCTTAAACTTCTGTCTGTCTGTCTGTCGCTTTCGGCCTAAATGAAAATTGATTTGCTTGTTTGAGCTCCCCCACACAAAAATAGAATATGTCGCATTTCGTCCTTATTTTTGTGGGGTCTTTGTCCTACGTCGACTAATTGAAAAAGTTTAAACCGAATTTGGTCCAGGCCATTAAGGAAATTAAGCGCGTGCGGTTTTTCATTTCATGCGTACAACAACAGCAGCAACAACAACAACGGCAAATATTAAGAAAACATAATCTGGCAGAAAATTTGCTGCGACACGTTTATAAATAGCAGGTGGAGGTTTTCCTCTCTTTCCTCGTTCTTTCGTTCGTTCTTTCTTTCATTCTGCTGCCGCACTTGCCCCCTCGTTTACCTTTGACCCGTGTCATGCTACCGCTTGCTACCTTTGGCATTCATTGTCATAATTTCCTGTAATAAGAACGACGCGTCGACTATAACAACGAACGTTGGTTGGTTGACCTGCTTCGGTCATACGCACCAACGGCCGGAAGTGTTTGGGGCCGGGGCCGAGGCCGAGGTGACAGTCATGATTTCCTTACCTTTACTCGCCGGCGGTTTCCGTGTAGCCCAATTCGTGCGAATTGAGCGCGAGCCAAGCCATTGCCCGTTCATGGCCGTAATGGCGCTCTCAGCTTCCTGCGTATCAAGAAGGAGAACAAGAATTGTAAAATGGCTTAAATAAAAACGAATTTTATATAAAAATGCATTTTGAATGCTTACCGATTTCTTGATGAAGGACACAAATCCATAACCCTTCGACTTCAAGGTTTGTGGATCGCGCACAACGCGACAATCGCTGCAAATAATAAAAAAGAGAAAATTTCAGAAGTTGTTTGCAAAACCAAAGTCAACTTTAAGGCTACGTGCAACTTTAAAATATTATGCAAATTTATGGGGCAAAACAGAAACAGCTGTCGAGAGTTTTGCTGAAAGGTTTCCGCCGTTTCGCTATCGTTTTCGTTCTCTTATTTATTTTTGACTGTGGTCGTTGTACGGCGGAAATTAGAAATCTGACCTCATGTTCAGAACTTTTCTATTTATCTTTGCAGTTAAATTTTCGCAGGCAGCAGGCGCAAACTTAAAGTCGAGTTCGACTTGCTAGAATTATTTGATATGGAAGACTTAGGTGAGCACACACACACACACATACACACACACACAATTTCTAATCGCAGTCCAAGGGCTTCGTTTATGCTTTTGGTTTTTTGTTATTAATAAAAATTCTTTAATCTCGTCACAATTTAGAGCAATTTAGTTGATTGCCAAGCTTCCGGCTTTTAAATTGATTTCCCACAGCAATTGCAAGAGTCGAACAAACATTTTTCTGGTGTTTTTTTTTCTTTGTTTTTGGGTATTCTTGGCTGATACCAAGGCAACAACTAAGCTAAGCTGCCAGCAAAACTTTGGCAATTACCCCCGCGCCGATCCTGGCAGTTTACTTAACGCTGGCCGCGGCAACTTTTTTATGATTATGATAAGTAAAATGCCGTCAGAGTTGAGAGTGAGAGAAAGAGAAACAGTGAGCCCGTCAGGCTGGCAGACGACTTATTAAATATTCACACGCGCCGCGCATTTAACAAAACGAAACTGAAATGCGCCAACTTCGTCCCAGCAGCAGCAACAACAACAGCAGACAGTTAAACCTCAGACAGGACAACACACACATACACCCAAAGCAGCAAAAAAAAAAGGGCAAAGAACGACGCACGCATAAAACTTTTGACAAAGAAATCGTTTGTAACCCCCTCCCCTCCCCCTGGTCCAGCAGACGCGTCGCTGATCCCAGTGAGAGCCGCACGACCGAATCCGTATCGGATGCCAAGAATCTGTAACCAAGTTCGCCTCGGCTCGGTGTTTGCATTAAGCGTTTTGACATCTTGGCTAACAGAACTCACGGACTAATACCAGCAGCCCAAAAAAAGAAAGTTATTTCAAGTCCGGAACGCGTTGCCAGCAGCTGCCGTCAAACAATTCAAGCCGTAGACAGAGAAAGAGACAGACGAGGACAGACTCGAGAGTGAGATAATCAGAACGGAACGTGGGCTTTGCCATTTCCGGTTGCCTGCACCGCTGCGGCATGTTGTCGACATCGTCGTGCGAGCATTCCGTATCAATGATAATGATGTCAGCGATATGTATCACAAAGGTGCCAATCGATTGCTCAATAAGGCGTCAAGGCAGGCGATGGCATCGATACACACCAACCAGCTACCAACTGATTGAGGGCACTTTAACTGGCTGACTGCGTTGCCTTTTACTAATGCTTTAAGGGCTAGCAACGAGTGAATGGAGAAGAGAGAGGGTGGCCAATCAAAGGACATGCGCCACTCATTAGCACATCGCTGAATGCGAAATGGCTAAAAGCCTCTCGGCCAAATCAAAGCCATAATCATTTTAATGAGTTTTGAATTATTAACATTCGAAATTGCCCCCGATAATGAGAGGCAATCCAAAATCCAAAAAACTGAAAGGGAGGAGGGATGTAGCAGCAAGCAGCGTAATCCAAAAATCAAATAATTTTTGGGCAACATTTTTGACAAGCCGCCGCCGGGCTGAACATGCCACAGGAAGAGGCAGAGAGGAGTAGAGAGTGGAGAGTGAAGATGCCTTCTGTCAGACATTTTCAGTTTAAAAGTTTTCGCTTCAACAGCAGTTAATTAAGTCAAGTTTGGTTGTTGCTTTCGTTACTGCTGCTGATGCTGCTGCTGTTGACCATCAGCTCAAGCTGAAAAAGAGCAACTTAAATATTTAAATGCCTCGCTTTTTGGCTGCGCTCTGTTTACACGTTTTGTGCACAGAAATAACTGATGCGACACTTTTGTGTTTACTTTAAGAAGCAGCGACAACGACAACGACAATCATGCCGAAAAGAGTTTCGCTTAAGTGAAATTTACATAAATGTACTTTTCGCGCCGTTATGAATTTTTTATGTGAGCCACCAAGCGGCTTACTGCGTAGCCTCCTTCTCTCTCTCTCTCTCTTTCCTTCTTTTAACCACAGGTGTAGCACTACACATGCACCTGCCAATAATCAACGTTGAACGTCGACTGCGTGCCCTTCCCTTCATTCCAAGAACGAAAGAATAGCTGCGGAAACGTAGCCCAAAAAAATGGGGGGAAAAAGGTGCGTGGAGCTCGGGGAACTTTGGTGTATGAAAAGTTAACTGGCAAATGAGAAATTTGCATTTAAAATACTTACGAGATTTCGCCGAATGGTGTGAATGCCTCGCGCAATTGCTGAGTTTCAATTTCTGAACTTAAGTCGCCGACAAAGATGTGGAATTGTTCTGCAATCAGAAAAGAATGGAAAGACGCAATGAGTACATACGAATATATTGGATTAAGTTTGCGCATAATGCTTAATAGTAAACGTAATGGTAAAGTGCTTAACTCTATTATAAAGATTAAATAACTTTTTATCTTATTCTTACTTTTGAACTAATTGCATTTGTCTGCAAGTTAGTTTTATGTGTAGTTGATGTTGGCTTAATCTTTTAAATAACAATTGTAGTTTTAAATAATTTTTAACCAAACTTTATTCAGTCTTCTTTGATTGATGTGATGTATTTCACCATAATATGTTGTATTTAACATATTGTATAGTGATGGACTTCAGAATAGAGCTTTACCGTATAATAATATTCATCGATAAGTGTGATAATAATATTGATATATTTTCGCCAAGTGATGGATTTTTTTGCAGAGCTTCACTCTAATAATGTGTAATATAGATAAATCGATAAATGTGGTAATAGTATATTTTTTTTTGCAAGGTCCACTCTAGTACTTATACATCGATAAATATTCCAGTAATATCGATGGCTGTTTGATATTTTTCTTCAAGAAGAACATGTTAAAATACCTTTTTCGCAAAACTGTAGAATTCGTTAAGTTATAAGGTAATAGAGATTATGTACACCAGATATAAAGAAACAAAAAGTTTCTTTATATATATTTCTTAAAACCATGTTAAAGAAATTTCTATTTTTTTGACAATGAATTGCAGTGCAAATAATATAGTACAATATAATATTGCTGAATTCTTTTTCGACAATGTATTAAAGTGAAAATTATTATATAATTTTATATTGTTGTTGTATTTAAAGTCCATTAATTAGCAGATGCAATATAAAAAAGTACTTCAGCTGTCATATGATTGCGCTGCTGCTTTGATACTTAATTAATTCGCTTAATTAATTAACTGTGCTGTGTTGCATCTAATTGCAGCGAAATGTGTATAATTACTAATTAACTTAATCTAATTGCAAGTAAGCTTGCAGCAGTCGCCCGAGTTTCAAATCGTGTTGTATTAGGCCAAATGTCAGCCTCGCATTATGTACACAGTTGTCAGTAATAGGGTGAGTAGTGCAAAGGGGCTAGAGGAGGGGTAAAAGAGAGGGGAATATGTGTACAGTATGTACTCTCGGTGTGCTTGTATACCAAATTCAGCGAGTGCACAAATTCAAAGGCTTTCGCTGTCATGCAGGCTGCACAAACACAAATGCATAGTGCAAGATGCACACACACTCACACACATAAACATGGAAAGCATACAAGGCACACTAGCACACACACACACAATAGTCAAACACATACACTCAAAACGCAATCATTTATTATTATTTTTGTGTGCTTTGTCTCTTTGGCACAGAAAAAGTCGCAACGTTTCTGCCGCCGTCGTTAGTGCTGCTGCCTGACAAGTAAGAGGGGTAGAAAGAGGGTTGCAAGCGGGAGGAGGGGAGGCGGTTGCCGTTGTCCTTCGTATGCTTTTGTGTCAGCTCAGCTCGAAGCTCTAAAGCTGAGTAAAACCAAAGCAGCAGCGAGGAGCAACAACAACGCAGCGCTTGGGGTGGCAATGGGTTAAGGGCCAACGCAGTGGGTTTTTGGGGGTCGTCAGACACACAAATACAAACACACTACACACACAAACACACACAACACACACATATGCACACACAGTGAGAGGCAGAAGTCTTACCCTAAATAATTAGCACTATTCAACTGGGGCATGACGACGACGATGACGATGGCAACGACAACGACTACGAAAACGACGATGTTGGCGACGTTGATGGGCGCGGCTTTGACTGCCAGCCTGACTGCTGCATGTCCTGCGTCCTGTGTCCTTGTCATCGTCGTCGTCGCTGTCGCTGTCGTCGTCTGCTGCACGTGCAGAAATTAACATTTCCGGTAATTTTGCGAAAATGAAAAGCAAAGCGAAAAATTAACGGCAGCAGAAACGTAATGCGGAAAGCTTTTGTGTTAAATAAATATTAAAAGCAATTCGCCCAGTCGAGCCACAACCACATGACGATGATGAGCGCAAGAGAGAGAAAGAGAGCGCGGCAGATTGAGTGAGTTATAAAGGCTATGTGATGTTGGCTTTTAAAAACAAACCGACAAAAAAAAAAAAAATTCGAGGGGAAAAATCACTGCGTATACTTTTTATTTAATTGAAAATTGCGTATACGCCACCATTAACGAGCCCATTGTAAAGGTATTCTGCGGCCGGGCTTAGTACTCAGCTGAAGTTGGCCAGAACTCTCGTCGAGTAGTTGTCATTATTGTGAGTCAATTGTTGGCAGTCAAAGGCGGCAGACACAAGACAAGAGACACAAAGACAATTGAGGCATGCACGCAACTTGCGAATGAATTCACATTCAATGGCTGCCAGACCGACAGACAGCAACTTGGCTTATTGGAGCCACCGAATGTAATATTCATGAAGCGAAACGAAACGCAAAAGTTCTTATTGCTCCCAATGAGACACAGAGAGAGCGAGAGGGAAAGCGATTGCGAAGACAGAGACAGACAAAACGTGTACGCTAATTGCAGTCAAAAGGGAGCTTTAAATTTACGACTACGACTCGACTCGAGTCGAGTCGAGTTGAGTTGAGTCCTGTATCGGTAGCTCGTTTGTGGCATCAACCACATTGTTGCCTCGGGTGTCAGCGTGTCAAGGGAGCTTGGCAGTCATTTCTTTCTTCTCTCGCCTCGCTGCCTCGTCAACTCGTTTGCCTGATTAAAACTGTGCGTATGTAATGAGTTAATTAAGTTTTTGGCAGAGCTCTTCCTCTCACACTTTCAATGCTGCGATAGCGATAGCAAATGTAAGGACATATACAGCTCACAGCACACAGCACACGTGCACATAAATTAATCATAAATCCTTGCCAAAGACACGGATCGTGGTTGGTCGTGGGCTTTCGGCTTTGGGCTGTAACAAGTGTTTTGTATATTTGCAGAGGACGCGTCTGGGTTGCGACTCGACTTGACTTGACTTGAAAGAGAGCCCGGCTAAACAACAAAGCTAAGGCACAGGATATGTGGACTAAGTGTGTTAGTAGTGTGCTACACACACACACATGTGCCACGCCCACTTGTACCTTTTGATTAAGGGCGCTGTGTGTTTTACAGCTTTTAGTTGGCGTTACTAGAGTTGTTGTAAATTTTATGTGTTATCCGTTTCCATTGTTTGTATGCCTTTATTTATGTGTCGAGTCGTTACCTAGCCTCATATATTAGTGTGTGTGTGTGTGTGTTATTGTTATTTATGCATTTGTGCTAAACCTTATTTCCTGTTTGTCTTACATAAAGCTGCAACGCTTAATTACACGCAATCACAGGAGGAGCAACGGAGACGAAGGGGGCAACAGCCTTTGCAATGATGGCAATTGTTACAGTTAGATAACATTTATCGATTGCCACTTAAGCACTTTAGCACAAAAATAAAAGAAATGCCATCATCGAGCAGCTATTCAAGTTGTTCTCATTTAAACTCCTAAATAAATTGCATTGGCAAATCAATTTTTACAGATATTTCAATAATGCTATCAACACGCAGCAGTTTAGAGTTTGCTTTAAGATATATTTTAAATATCTAAACAATTTCTTTACCAAATTTATATCTTTTGATATAGAATACTTTACATATTTATTTTATTTGAGCAATGAAAATAATATATTCATTTTCTTAATTATTCGGCTTAAAACTATAACATCCCAGGCTAATGAAATAAATATATTCAAAAACAATTTCTTCACAAATTTATTTTTAAGTTATTTAAAATCTAATTTATTTTCTTTTCTACTTGAACGTTTAGGCAATATAAATATTAGTGTAATTGCAACTTTTTCTTTATTGAGATATATATTTTGAAATTCAAGTTCCCTTACACAATTATTTTTGCAAAATTTCCTACGCTCTCCATCTATATTTTTGCGCATTGTTCAACAACTTTTCATTTGGCTTATCGATTACATTGCATCGATTAGCACAAAAATTGCGAATACTTTCGTATTCATTATTGATTGCTTTGCTCCAGTTTAGCGCATATATATTTTTCGGTCTAGTATATATAACATGGTAAAAATTAATTTTTCGCGAATGCCATCCGGCCATTGACCACAGAGCGTATGCGTAATCGTAATGGCAATTATGCACTCTTTTAGGGGTCTAAATGAGAGTGCATTAAAGCTAAAAGCGTTTAGCGGCTAGTCGCAAAAAAAAAAAAAAACAACCACCAGCTGACCAAAACTGCTGGGACTGCCTGCTGTCATATAAAAGCCCAAAATAAGCAAACAATTTGACGCCAGCAACCGCAAAACGTGCAGGCAAAAGCCAGAGAAGGACCAACTGAAATTGGTTGGTCGGGTCGGGGTGAGGAGGGGTTGAGGAACTCCCACAGTTTAACCCAAAAAATTGATGAATATGTAAGCAAATACACAGGACTAACACGCTGTGGGGTGCCATACATACTAATGTGTGTATGTGTGTAGGAAAAAGGATCAAAGTCCTGAGGAGCGTTAATTTTGCCAAACGTCAGCAGAAAAAGCAAATCGCAAGACCAGTTTTTGGGGACTAAACAAAATATGAATGCGGCAAAACAGGAATCGAGAGCAAGGAGAGGAGAGGAGAAGAAAGTCAGAGATGTAGCTGAATTGAGCTGGGCCACAAATTATATTGAAATGTTAATAATCCAGTTGCTTAGACGTGCTGTGCACGAGCAACACACACACACACACAAAAAAAAAGGACAACTTGACTTGCAAAAGGGATATTTATATGGAGATTTGTTGTATGGCCACGGCCAACAGCTCGCTGACTTATGACTTTGATCAATGCCGGGGCATCCAATCAATTTGGTCCATTCCTACATTCTGCCGCCTTCGAGAGTCACTTATGCCCGCAATTTGGCACTGCGGTTATCTCTGGCAATAGCAGAGATAGAAATGGAGTCCCTTCTTCTCCCACTCTCTCTCTCTCTCTCTCTCTTTTCAGGCAGTTTACTTTGATATATGACACAATTTGACTTCATTCTGTGTGTGTGTGTGGGAGGGCAGTGGGACACAGGCCACTGACTGATAAGCGTCTTGGCTCAGCGAAATCTTTAAATTAAATTTGCCCCGGCTCAAATCAGCGCGCATTATAAAGTATAATGTGCTTTTAATTTCATTCATTTGCATGCAGCATGCGATGGCCAACGCAAAGAGGCAGCAAGAAACAGAAGCTGACTGCCCCTCACTCCATTCTAAAATGAAACTAAAAGATCTAATTAGCGTTTAGCGAACGGAGCGAAACGATGGCGCCATCGCGCGTTAACTTAAAGCAAACTTTGCACTTTAATTTCAACTTAATTACGAGCGCTTCGCAACTAAGTAAATGCCTTCTGCTTTTGCTGCTGCTGTCTTCAGCGTCAGCTGCATGCAAAACTGAAAGCCAATCAACTTATTTAGCTGCAACTTCAACTGCAACTGCAACAACAACTGACTGACTAACTGGCTTGGCTTGCTGTCTGCTTGGCTCTTGTCTATTTAATTGAACTGCAGTCACTTTAAGCACTCTCAACTCAACTCAACTCGACTTGACTCAACTGAACTTAACTCTTTGGCCCCCATTCCACTCGGCTGTCGTTATTGTCTTCATTGTCACCATTAGACGTTGCCTTCGTGCTGTTAATGTTTGTTGTCTAATGCTGATTACCGCCACCTGACAACTGCCAACTGCCAATTGTCTCTGCTGCAATATGGCTTAGCTTAAGTGCATTTGATAGAGCTCTGTTTGAGCATTTAATAGTTAGATTTCTGTATTTATATCTATTTAATTTATGTTCAATTTACATAAATTAACTAATGCAATTAGATAAGTACGATTTAGTTAGGATGTATATTTAACTATACCTATATTAGATAAAGGAAATTTGCTATTTAATATTGTCATTCAATAAATTAAAGTAATCCTCACTAACATAAGAGAAATTGTTGCTCAAATTTCCTATGTATTTTAAGATTTGTCTTTTTGTATTTTTATACCCGCTACCCATAGGGTAGAAGGGTATTATAACTTTGTGCCGGCAGGAAATGTATGTAACAGGTAGAAGGAGGCATCTCCGACCCTATAAAGTATATATATTCTTGATCAGCGTCAACAGCCGAGACGATCTAGCCATGTCCGTCTGTCCGTCTGTCTGTCCGTCCGTCTGTCCGTCTGTCCGTCTGTCCGTATGAAACACTGGATCTCAGAGACTATAAGAGATAGAGCTATAATTTTTTTTCGACAGCATTTGTTATGTTTGCACGCAGATCAAGTTTGTTTCAAATTTTTGCCACGCCCACTTCCGCCCCCGCAAATCAAAAAAATCGAATAACAAGCGTAATTTTAAAGTTAAAGCTGTGAATTTTGGTATATATAATAATAACAATAGTATTTATGATTCCTGAAAATTTGCTTGCGATCAGATAAAAATTGTGGAAGTTATTAAAGAAACACTTTTGTATGGGACAAAACGGCCACTTACGGGGGGTCTCAAATGCTTTGGCCGACAATCTGGTGTATTGTGCCGTCTATGGTATATTTTAAATGTTAGTATCACATCGTTATACCAAATATACCATTTGGTATATTTTTAGTATTTTGCAGTATTTTTTTTTGGTATATTTTGAAAATAATACCGCAATATTTTGCTTTTATTCAAAAGGGGTAGCGGGTATCTCACAGTCGAGCACACTCGACTGTAGTTTTCTTACTTGTTTTTTAATGTTCTAATTATATCTTTAAACAAACATTTCAAATTGTATTTAGTCTATCTAGCTTTAAATGTTATTAAATTGATTAAGCTTTGAATTTGGCTTTAGTTTTTTGAATATTTCTAATATTTTTAAATGTGTCTACATAAATAAAACTATATTAAGATTAGAATTTGTATTTGAAGAATAGTTTCTCGGAAGAAGGTCTTAACAAAATTATTAAAAAAATATATTCATGTATAATATCTATGCATCTAACTGCATATTATTGTGCCTGTAATAAATTTACTACTGAATATCTGCAAATATATTTACAACATATTTTAATTGATCCTAATTCAATTGGGAATCTGCCCTTTAGATATATTTTTGCATCTTAATAAGAAGATATTTTATTCTGCAAAAAGTGTCTTTAATATCTCCGTATCTATTTATATTTGTATTTTTAATAAATTTGTTATTTGTATATTTCTGAATAATTCCGAATATATCTTTGCTCGATAAAGAAAATATCTTGTGAATATTTTTACGTATTTCAAATTGTATCTATATCTTTTCATCCATCTTAATACCATGGAGGAAATCTGCCAGCTTTAAGTGCAATTAAATAAATTAAAGTAATCAACGGTAGTCTAGCAACAATTTCCTGTACGTTTTATTCGCCGTCTCTGTTATTAAAGTTCTTTTTGTGGGCGCACGGGAGACTTTCAGTGGCAGAAGAGCATCCTCATCAAGTTGTCGCGTTGTTCGCAGATCAAATGAAAGTTTCATTGTGTTCTGTGCGTCGTTTCGCTATGCTTTCAATGACTTTCATATACATATATATATCAGAAAGTCGTGGCTTGTTTATATCTCTGACTATAAGAGTACGTGTGTAGTTATGTGTGTGTGTGTGTTTGTGTTGCTGCTGCTGCTGTGAGGGTTGCTGACATCGAGGCATGCTACCTTTTCGTGCCGTTGCCGCAGAAACTTTTTGGGTTGCACTATTCTTAGCGTCTTCATCGTAGTCATAGTTGTTGTTGTTGTTGAAGTTGTTGTTTCTGTTATTATTATTGTTGTTGTTGTTGTTGCTGTTGCTGTTGCTGCCAACGGCGTCGTCGTCCTCATCGCGACCGTCTAACGTGTAAAACAATGACTCATTAAGACTCATCTAAATTCTAATGAGATTCAGTAACTATTAAAAACAAAACATGGCAGAGGCAAAAGTAAAAGCAACAACAACACCAACAACAACAACAACGGCAATAAGGGCAACTGTGGCAAAGGGTTGCTGCCCCCAAAATGCTGAACGTCTCCGCCGCCGCCTCCTTATCAGTTAACTGTGTGTGTGTGTGTGTGTGTGTGTGTGCCCTTTTTGCCTTTTGCCTACGGCTCTTGTGTCCATTTTTGTGCTGATTTTGCAGCTACACACACACAAACACACACTCACACAGTTTAAATGCGAAACGTGGCGCAAAAATTTAAGTCATTTGTATGCAAGTCGCCTGCGTTGACTTTAAACAAATGTCAATAATTTGATTTAAATTTGCCACACACACACAGAGAGTAAGAGAAAGAAGACGAAGCGAAGAGAGAGAAACAGAGCGTAGTAATGATGGTAGCAAGCAAGAAAAAAAAAACATCAATGTATTGTTGGTTCTGCTTATAAAGCAATCAGGACAGGCAGCAGCAGAAAGAGAAAGAAAGAGTGGGGGAAAGAGAAAGAGAGTGGAGGAGTGTGAGCTAGTCTTTGGGGCAAGTTCTATTCCGGTTGCCACTCGCGTGCAAATTTCGCATTTAAATGCTAGTCATAGGCGTCATTGTTTGTCTATTCAAGGCAGCCAAGGAGGAGAAGGAGACGAGAGGCGAAAGAGGATCAAAGGGTCGCCAGAGTGCTGCCATTTGCATTTGCTTCTGCAAGTGTGTGTGTGTGTGTTGACAATTGTGTAAAAAGCGTCGCAGGACAAGACAATGCAGCCTATGGCAACAGCAGTCGGCAGTCAGAGACAGAGTCAGAGTCAGAGACGGTGACAAAGACACACAGAGAAAGAGAGAGAAATGGCAAATTTGCGTATCAGAAATCGAAAAGAGGCAGGCCAGGAGGCCAACAATGTTGCTTGGTGGCCTCAACCGAATGCATTAAAGTGCTCCCAAGGCGAGCAAACGAACATGTTGCCTTATAAATTAGAAAGTACACACACACATACTGGCACACACAATCGCACACACACTCACTTGCTGACGCACTTGAGTGTCGAGTACATAGAGAACGAAATAGAAATTGCGTGTGTTTGCTTTTTAAGGGCAGAGCAACAACACCTAAACAGCAGCCGCAACAACGACAACAACAAAGAACAAGCGAAAGCGCTCAACTAAACAACAAACAGATACACAGAGAGAGAGTGAAAGAAAGAGAGAGGGAGAGTGGGTGACAGAGAGAGAGAGAGAGAGAGCCAAAAAAAAAGGGGGGCACAAAGATTGTATATGGCCTGGCCGTGTTTTCTGGCTGTCTATGTGCTCATGTGTTTGCATTGGATTTTGGGTAGTTATACCCAACAGACATACCCCCACTTCTGTATCCCTCCCTCCCCTCACTCACCACCACTACGTACATTAAACGGCGTTTGTTCTAGCATTTACCGAAGCGGGGGGAAAAGCGTTGGCAGACAAACACCCCTGCGGAGTATGTTGCCACCGCCGCTGTTGCTGCTGCTGTTGCTGCTGCTGGTAGCACATGTTAAAAGTAAACGCGACGCAGGTGACCCAACTCCCACTGCTCTCTCCCACTCCCTGCCACTCTCTCTCTCTTCTTCCCTCGCCGCGCTCGATTCATGCAATCTGCATATTTGTCGGGCGCAAAAGCAAGTAAAAACCTGGGTCAAATTGCGGTTACCGCTTTCAGACTTTTTCTTACTTATTTTCCATTTTTTTCTCTTCTAACTATTTTTCCCTTTCCCTTTTTGTTTGCTGTCGTGTCACTAGTTTTTAGTGTGTGTAAGCGTAGGTGTTGATATAACCAAATACACACACACTCGCACACACACACACATTGGGTAACTAGCCCGAGTGGCATTTCTGGCTCGGTCACACGTTAGATGTGTTAGCCTAAAAGGCGGCTACTAACTATGCTTCTCCTATTTTTTTTCTCTGTTTTTTGTTTGTTTCAGTCTGTTTCAGGTCGTGACATGACTGTTACATATGCGTCTCTCTATATACGTTTGTATATATGTATGCATATCTGGTTTGAGTATATCCGGCATTGGGCAACAACAACAACAACAACAAATTGGGTCGCTTCGCGTTGGATTGTTAATTGTAGAGAGTTTTGCTCCTCATATATATCGTATGTGTGTGTGTGTGTCTGCGTGCGGTTTTGGGCCCCGAGAAAGTGGCTTTATTTAGTTTCGCACATTTACAGTTAATTAATTTTGTTGCCTAGGCCAAAAGCATACACTGTAAAAAGGTTTAACATACGCGCCAACACCTCGCATGCTAAAAATCAACACAAAAAATGTGCTCACTCAATTTGGCCAATGAAAATAGTCAAAGTTGCCGACAAGCATGGCATAAATAATTGTTTCGAAAGCTTTATATATTATTTAAAGATATATTTTAGTACTTATAATATGCATAGTACAAATATAAAGACATATTTAAAGCATTCATTCAGTGGCTTTTAATTTGTATATGTAAATTTTATTTTCACTCTATTAATATATTCTATTATTTTATTATATTAAAGATAGAACTTTTGCTAAAGTCATGAATTATATTCTAATGGAATCATTATGGAATATAATCCAATACTTTAGCAAAAGTTTCATAATCAGTAAACATGTTTCATAAAGTTCCATTAAAACATATGATAATAATATTTTTATGATTAAGAGCTGTCCATTAAAGGGTTACTTATAATACAAAGAACTAAAAGTTACACAGTTTAAATTTATTTAAAGTAATTTTAAAGTGATTGCGATTAAATGAAATAAAAGTCAGCTGAATGTCGCGCTCCAAAAAATATGTTGCATACCCAAAAGGCGCACCTGACTAAATGGCCACTTCATGTGTGCTTTTATATGTGCACAAGTGTGTGAGTGTGTGTGTGTGTGAGTATTTGAGGACAATACTCAGAACAAATGCCAACAATAACCCAAAGAGAAGTCTAACTAAAAACAAAAACCAAGCGAACCAAAAAGAGAAAACAAGAAAATATCAAATTGGAAACTCGCAACGCAGCCGCTGAATGAAATGTTGAAATCGCTGGACAAGCATCGCGACGCGAAGCCATCCGCATTTGTCAGACTCTGCAGAGGCCTTTCCTCACTCCCCTTACTATCTCCCCTCTCATGCCCAGCAGAAGCCAACAGCTGCCCTTTATCCGGACGCAGTCCGTTGCTCCCTTTGGGGGCTGCGCAGCTGCTGCATTTTATTTCAGTCAGACGCTTCGTTCTCTGCACTGTTTTTCCCTCTACTGTATTTTTTTTTTTGTGAGTGGCTTGTTTTTGCCATGTTCCACTGTATGTATGTATATGTGTGTGTGTGTTTGAATCGCGCTTTTGTGTGCAAGTGCGGTCATTTAATTTCGATTTGTGTTTTAGATTGTTTTGCGTTGCATTTGTTGATTTTTGCCATTTAAATAGAAATTTTTATTTTCTACACGTTTTCTGGACACGGTCAGGCTGCTGTCGAGGTCTGCTTCGGTTTGGTTTTCTTTTTTTTTTCGGTTTTTATGTGTGTGTAGTCGTCGCACAGCCGTCGCCAGTTTTTAGTTTTAGCATTTGTGTATGCCGTGCAGTTGTACTTTTTGTTCATTTTCTCGCCACTTTTTTATGCACGCATGTCCTCGAGGGAAAAAAAGGAGCGCGCGCGTTCGCATCGCGTCTGGCAAATTGGATTTCTTTTTTTTCGGACATTTACAACTGACGAACGCTGGCCAGGGAACTGGCTGCTCGATGCTCGATGTTGGTCTCAGCATTTGGGGACCTCGAACCTTCTATGTAGAGTCGACAGCAGAGCAATTCACAACGCATTCGCTGCCATCGCTTTGCGATAGACAGAGCAGCGTTTCTATTAGCTACACGCATTCATGAAAGCGCAAATTTAATCTATGCCACAATTTCGTTCCCTTTGCTTTCCCATTTTTATACCCGCTACCCATAGGGTAGAAGGGTATTATAACTTTGTGCCGGCAGGAAATGTATGTAACAGGTAGAAGGAGGCATCTCCGACCCTATAAAGTATATATATTCTTGATCAGCGTCAACAGCCGAGACGATATAGCCATGTCCGTCTGTCCGTCTGTCCGTCTGTCCGTCTGTCCGTCTGTCCGTCTGTCCGTCTGTCCGTCCGTCTGTATGAACACCTAGATCTCAGAGACTATAAGAGATAGAGCTATAATTTTTTTTCGACAGCATTTGTTATGATTGCACGCAGATCAAGTTTGTTTTAAATTTTTGCCACGCCCACTTCCGCCCCCGCAAATCAGAAAAAATCGAATAACAAGAGTAATAATAAAGCTGGAGTCCCGAATTTTGGGATATACATTAGAAACTATAGTCCTTGTGACTTCTGAAAATTTGGTTGCGATCGGATCAAAATTGTGGAAGTTATTAAAGAAATACTTTTGTATGGGCTAAAACGCCTACTTACTAGGGGTCTCATTTGCTTTGGCCGACAATCTGGTATATTATGCCGTCTATGGTATATTTTGAAAGTGGTACTATACTGAATACCAAAAATATACCAAATATATCATTTGGTATATTTTTAGTATTTTGTAGTATTTTTTGGTATATTTAGAAAATAATATCGCAATATTTTGCTTTTATTCAAAATGGGTAGCGGGTATCTCACAGTCGAGCACACTCGACTGTAGCTTTCTTACTTGTTATACTTTTCTATTTTTTTGTGTAAGTCAATTTAAAGCTGCCCCCGTCAAATGTTATCAACTCCAACAGCGAAAAAGAAAAGAAATGAAAAAAAGCAAGAGAAATACTCGTTAAATATTTAAATTGATGCAAAGCTTATGAAATGAAAACCAATGTGGGGAATGGCACGCAAAACTCTCGGCAACCCTCGCGAGATTTGATTCGCGTTCATTTGTGCCATTCGCTTGGCTGGTTCGTTGGCTTGGAAATTCAAGTAAGCTAAAGCTAAAGTTGTTGTTGTTGCCACATCACTCAAGCGCCGAGACAGTGGAAAATGCGGCGAATTCTTTAATTCGTTTATTACATTCAAGTTGAGGCAAAGTACGCGCACACACACACAGTTGATGTAATGGCATGCTGATCAAATTGTATTTAAATATATAATTTCCTTTTCTGCTCTTCTATTTTTGCGGTCGCCCGAAAGATTGATATGCGTCACACGTAGCGTCTTGCTTTAAATGTTTAAATAGCAGCGAATACGGCAAAAATCAACAACAGCACAACACACACAAATCTAAGGCAAAGTCAAGCCAACACACATACAGCAAAATTGGCATAAATAAGTAAGAGCAACGGCGGCCTCAGTGTTCAGCATATTGTCAGCATAGCTTTTAGTATCTCTATCTCACTTCGACTCTAACGCTCTTTGTGTGCGTGTGTGTGTGCGAGTGCGAGTGTGCGTGTGTATATTTACTCAACTACTTGCTATACCCAAAGCGCACTTGAGTGTGTATCATCATCAACATCAGCTGCTCTTCAGCCAGAGGACAAGTCACAGTCCCAGTCCACAGCCAAACGCTGCTACCGTTCCAGCTTGCCCCCTAGGTTGCCCTCAGTTCCGTGAGTGTCCCATGTCCCCTATTCCTGTCTTGTCCCTTTTTGCCTTTAGTCTGTGTGTGTGTTGTCGATGATGCCGAGTGCTTGGGCTTGGCCAAAGATACAAAGCTACAAACACACAGACACACATATACATACATATATATTTGTATATTGCATAGTATATTCTTGTTGTGTCGTTCTCTTGGCTCGTAAGCAGCAACAGCAACAGCAGCAGCAGTGTTGCCCCTCGATGAGTGTGGGGACCACTACAGTGACAGTATCTTTGCCCGCTTAACAGCATTACAAGCAGACTTATGAAAGAGCTTCAAGCTGCACCTCTCTTTCTCTGTCCACTCTTCGTGTTCTGGGTTCTCTGTTCTGTTCTGTTCTCGGTTCCGTCTGCAATTTGACTTGACTTTTACGTATCGTCAAGTACTTTTCTGGTTTTACCCACTCGGGGGACATTTGTCAGTCAAGAGACAAATTTAATTTTTTTCTCTCTCTTTCCGTGCAGTGGAGGAGGAGAAGAAGCGGGGGAAATGGACTGCGATTAGATATGAATGGCAATGAAAGTCATAGCACACAGGCAAAGTCAGGCAACAACTATTCCAACTGTCTGTTATTGTGTTACGGACCACTCGTTAGTGTGTGATCCTCCTCCCTTTACTCTCCTTCCCTTTCTCACTTTGCATTCACGGACAAACTCGTTTTTCATATGCAGCCCCGACAGTCCGTGCACGCTGCGTATACGTAATTTTATTACAACTACCCCAGACTGACTGTCCGCTTTTTGGTCAATGGACCGACGTCGACGACGACGACGACGAACGTTGCAACCCAAAATGAATTGCCTCTGCCCCAAATTCCTTTTTTTTCTCTTTGTGGGAATGGGCGCAGAATGCACAGAATTCATTTCGCATTGAAATGACTGTTCAGAGAGCAATTAGCTGAAATTATTGTTGCTACGTGTGCGTCGTCACTTGACTGGCGGCACCCCATACGAGTGTACGGGGCGTATGCTTAATGTGTGTGAGCTCGGTCATTATTCAGAGCCGCCTAGACTAGGCAAGATACCACTGAAAAGCAAAACGCAAAAAAAAATAAAACTGCTGATTTGCGGTTTGCCAATGCCAACCACACACACTTACACACACACACACACACAGTGTGAGACTTGTGCAAACATTCATGAAAAAGCCGGAATTTCAGTGCACAATAATTTAGCGAGCAGCATCCCCGAAAGTCGATGCGAAATTATGCCAAAACAAATCAAGCAAATGAAAATATCACAGCCCCAAAATCAAGGCAAAACACACGCAGCCCCCTCAACCAGAAAAGAGGCCAGACCAAGGCAGGGGGGAGGCTGAGGCTGAGGTTTGAGATTGGTTGGTGGGTGCCACAAATGCTGTGCTTAATAGGCATCAGCTGGGTATTAAGTTGTTGTTTTTTTTTTTGTGCTCTGTTGTTGTCGTTGGCTCGTCTTGGCAGCATGACAACCTTTTTTTTTTTTTGCTTGGACCCGGCCAGAAGTCGGGCATTTTAACAAGCATTTTACGAAAAGAAGAAAAAAAAAAGGGAATGAAAGGAAAGGAAAGAACTCTAGGCCTCCATTCACTTGGCTTTCTTGCCTCACTTTTATTCAACAAACAATTTGCGGAATGCCATTAGGTGACGCCTACTGCTCAAATTATCTCTCCCACTTTTTTTTTTTGCTGTTGTTGTTGTTGGCTTTCGCCACAGATCGAGCTGCGGGTGAAGTAAATTCAATCACATCATCTTTTGTTAAACTCATCGTCTGCTGCTGCTGCTGCTCCGCAAATAAAAGATAATAACAACTTCTTCTTGGGGAGAATTGCTAAATAAAAACGCTGAAAATTCTATCGAATTAAGTTTTGGCTATAACTGTGCCCCAATTTTGCTATTGAAGCAAAAGTGTTCGAGGTAAATGGGAGTTGCCTTTTGTGCGCTTCGCGCAAATAGATTAAGTTATTATTAAAGGCAAAAGGTGTTCAATTGAAATGCTTTATCTACAATAAACTGTCTCTATTTAGAATTCAATTAAATCATAATACCCACACAGCCTCTCACTTTATACACATTGAACAATGTTAAATCCCAGACACTTTAATCGATTTATTCAACTGCCCAGCAGCTGCTGAATGGCAAACACTTTACGCCTTAACCACATCAACAGCAAACACTTAAGCGATCTGCCAAATTACATTAAAAACTTTAAATTTCGAACCTTTGAAAACAGCAGCCACAAAATGCTTCACACGACAGCAGCCAAAAGCAACAACAGCAACAACGACAACAAAGAGAAAGAAAAAAATTAAAAATTAATAGTTGCAACTAGCGAGTGTCAATGGAAACCACAACAACAACTGCTGCTGCTGCTGCTGCTGTTGGAGTAGCAAACAAAAACTAACCAACTAACAAAGTATATAACAAAAAACAACAACAAAGAAGTAGAAGGAGCAGAAAAAAAAACTATTGAGTGCCAGGCAGTAGCTGCTCATTGCCCCCTTCTTTCCCTCCTCTCTTTCCACACACACACACTCTTCAGTTGCCACTAACAAAAATTTCTAATTTAAAAGTTTTGCGCCCAAACGACGATGACGATGACGACGACGAGTGGGGCAGCCGAAACAGCAGCAGCAGCAGCAAATAGAAAGCTGCAAATAAAAACGCAACAACGTCACACACCACACACACATACGCACACAATTGTAGATAATGCAACCCCCACCCACTTGTGGCAACAACAAAAAACAACAGCTAAAAAAAAAGACGAGCAAAAGCTGACTGAAGGTGGAGAAAGCAACTTTGGACAACTGCAGCTGGCATTTTAACTGTTGTTGTTGCTGCTGCTGCAACATCGTAGGCGTTGCGTTGTTTTTGCCCACATCGTTAGCAAAGCGCATCGGCAACATTTCGTCAGCTTCCGCCTGCGCCTCTCAGTTTGCCTGCCTGCCTGGCTGCCTGGCTGCCTGTCTGCCCGCCAGCCAGTGAGGCAGTGAGGCAGTCCAGCCAGTCCAACGACTGGAGCAGTCGCGTCATGCGCGTTGCCAGCTGCCCTGCTTTTGCCTTTGCTTTTGCTTTGGCTTTTTGCAATTGCAGTCGCAACGACTGCGACTCCAACTACGACTACGACTATTCCCTGTGGCTGTGGAGGTGTTCGTCTTTAGTCGCTGCGCTCGTCGTCGTCGTCGTCGTCATCGTTGTCGGCAATCGTTGGCATCAACTATTTTTATACGCTGCTGCTGCTGCTGCTGTGTGCTATGTGTGTGTGTGTATATTTCTGTCTATCTTTCGTATATGAGAGAAAGGGGTTGCTTTCGCTGGTTGGAGGCAACGTTTTGTCATTGTGTATTATACGTTTAGCATGCATCGTGTGGCATCGTTGCAACATTGTTTGTAATTTACTTGTTTGTTGTTCTTGCTGCGCTTTGCTTTTGGTTCGTTGGCTTTGCCGGTTTGTTTTTGTTTTTTTTTCTCGACTGGCAATAGTACAAAACAAAAAAAAAACGTAGAAGCTTTTTGTGCTCCAAACGATTTTCATATTCGAAGCGTGTGTATACCGAGCGTATGCATGTTTGCCTTTTGCTGGCAGCAAATCGAATTATATTTGTTGCCCATGCCATGCACCACAAAGTAGACAACAGACAAGGCCGCACACAACAAGCACCATATGCACTTTGACCCATACGACAGCCAAACGAAATATTGAAGCTCGAGTCGACAAAGTGATA
The DNA here is from genome assembly GCA_035046325.1 of Drosophila niveifrons. Taxonomy (NCBI): domain Eukaryota; kingdom Metazoa; phylum Arthropoda; class Insecta; order Diptera; family Drosophilidae; genus Drosophila; species Drosophila niveifrons. Next base: position 7,270,741 of record JAWNOC010000046.1, on the reverse strand, counting down.
CGAGCTTATTTTTAGCTTTGCACACTTTCGCTTTAAATTGGCCCGCCAGAAAGTATGCAACACTTTTTTTTATTGCTCGTTTGCCAGCTATTGTTGTATGCTGTCTGTGTGTCGCACTCACTCTCTCCGTATGTGTTTGTGTGGGTGCCAAGTTTACTTAATGTCACGCTTCATATTTCAAATTTTCTTTAATATGTATTTTGTCATGCATAATGTTGACATTTTGACGCGCTAATAAACATAATTTGCTCATAAAATATTTTTTATTGCCTCTGCCTTTATCAGGCTCGTATCTTTGCTCATTTATGAGCCCAGGTATACTCGCTTATGTGTGTGTATATGTGTGTGTGTACATATATTTCATGTACTTATTTTTGTTTGTGCAACGATACCTCGTATCAGGTTAATGCTTAGGTGCGGCATTAAATAAATGTCTCGAAACTTGAGAACGAGAAAGCGAGAGCGCAAGAGAGAGATACAGAGAGATGGAGCACAAGTGAGATGAGCCGGCTTCGTTTTACAGATAGCCAAGTGAAACATAAATTTCAAATTAAACTGATAAGTTGTGCAGCACTTTCTAATTGCCACCCCACAAAATGGCAAACACGCTCGAGACTTCAATTAGATTAATCAGCTTGCTAGAAATCTAGAGTAATTTAGAATGATTTACACTGACAATTGCCAATGATATTTGTTGTCTTCACAAGCATAAAAAGTATTATAACAAATCAGAAGGGGATAATGAAGAAAATGGATACATTAAATTGTATTTCCGTGTGATATTGCCGAATAAAGTATTAAAGCATTACAAATTAAAATAAATCCTAATAATTTGCAATATGAATAAATTTATGTTTCTTCTCATTTTTAAGACTCAACTAAAGTACTAATTTATAGTTCCGAATACGTTAGATATTATGAATATATTCTTTAATTTAATATTACGAATAAAAGTATTATTAAAGTAAATTTAAAATTAAAAAAAAAAAAGTAAATTTAACTTCAGTTATAAATTCAATTTAAAAATAAAAATAAGATCATATCCTTAGAAAAATTGTTTGTACTGTGGTAATGCCTTAAATTTGTAAGCTTAAGTACAGTATATATTAGATATAATCAATATGCCTGCTCTCTATTGCTATTACCCAGGTGAACATTGTCCCTTCTTCGATTACATAATTAACTATCTGTTCACACTTCAGACAGCCACTTCAGGTTGTTGTACTTTGATTTTTGGCAAGCGCCAAGCGCTGCCAACAAATCACATTTTCTCATTTTCCACCCACCTACACACACACATATATCAGCGAATTGTTGTTGCTTCATGTGAAACGAACGAAGAGCAAAACATTTTTAAATATTTATTAGCAACAGCTTACAAGCATCATCTTATGATGTAGCTGCTGTTGTTGTTGCTGCTTTTTGGTCTCGCCTTGTGCGATAAGTAATTTCGTTATTTGCCAAACATGCGACCAACGCCCTCGAAAGCAACAGCAACATCAACAACAACAAAATCTCCTTCCCAGAGAAAGCGAAAGGAAAGTCTACGCCTTTTTGGTGCTCGCGCCATTTGTCTGCTCATCCTGCCAGCTGGCTGCTTGTTGATGCCATTATCTTATTCAGCATCCTTGTCATCTCATAAAGGATGCCTATTATAAATTAATTTTTACCATCCACGGCTGCTGGTTGCTTCCATCTTCCACTCCTTCGCCACAAAAGTTGCCTGCTCCCTTTTGCTATCACTTTTATCACTTGTGGAACCCCAAACTTGGGGGGTGTACAGCAAACATGTTGCTCCTGTTATGGCTCCTAGTCAGCCAATCTGACAGTCTTCCTCTTGTCCCGCATGTGTAGTGGAAAGGGAAGGGGAAGAGAACTGCCTATACTCGTATGACAATATAATTTTTTGATTTAAGGCTGCTGCTGCTGTCGCAATTTTTCAAAAGGCAAGGAAAGGCAACCCCTCATATTTACAGGTTGCCACAAGGAAAAAAGAAAGTTGCTGGTTGCCAACAGCACACACACACACACACACACACACACACTTTCTCTTGTGACATTGATGCCCTGTGCTTGGCGCTCTGTTTTATTGTTATCATTAAACTGGCAACACCTCCCACCAAACGTCGCGCTCTGCCCTCAACATGTTGTCCTCTTGTTTGCGTTGTCTTGTTCGTGCTTTTGATGCGGGTTTCTCCATCAGCCTCGAGCACGACAACGGCCTCAACAAGTTTGACATGGCATGAAGGGAAGGGATGGGAAAACCGAACTGATCCATGATATGATTAAAAATTGTTCGCTTGGCTTAGCTTTTTGCGGCCGACAAGACATAATGGCATCCAATCTTGTATTTCACTCGACGCTGGCCCAATAATTTGAGCCACGTTACGCTGCTGGCCATGATTAATTGGTACGCAACACAAGCTGCTGTGGCTGCTGTTGCAAGTGGGCGACAAATCAAAAGCAAAACCAAAGCCAAAGCGCGGCAACACTTTTTGGGGAGTGTTAACTGCACTTCATTCATCAACGTTTCCTAACCGCAACGAGCTGGCCAACAATAACAATACGAGCAGGCGACGAGGAGGAGCTGCAGATGGAATTGCTGCATTGGAAATTCAAATAAAATTTACCACAGTTTCGTAACTTTGTCAACGATGCGCAACGTGCGACAGTGAGAGGCATCTTGCAGCAGGCGCTGTGGTTCTGTGGCAGCTGAAAGAGTGAAAGAGAGCAGGTGAAGGAACGGGCGAGAGAAGATGGCAGTGTCAGACCAACGAGTCATGGCGACGAATTGCAATTTGCAATTTTATGGCAGCGCAGCTAAAAACAGAAGGAGCACCAAACTAAACGAGCAGCCAAAGCAGCCAGAGGAGTTGAAGCTCAAAACAGAAGCAGAAACTGCTTGCGAGGTGCCACCAGAAGCAGCCGCAATACAAAACAAACCAATTTAAATTTTTAGCGCTGCTGGGGACAGCTCAGCATCACAGACCAGAAAGGAGGAGGAAGAGGACGGGGAGATGGATTGAAAACATAGTTAACAGCAGAGGCAAAAGAGCTGGTGAAAAGCGCAACAAAGCGAAGCTGACAAAATCAAACCAAATGCAGAGCTCGCTGCCATTGGGAAATGGCAAGCAAACATAAAAAACAAAACGAGTAGAGAGAGAGGAGGGGATAAAGCATAAGGACGACAGCAGCAAAACCGCGCGCTGAAAAATATTCGCAGTGACAATAGAAGGGGGAGGGGGGAGAGGAACAGAAAAATATTGGTTGAAGCGGAAGAGCGGGAAAAGCGGTAGACTGACCAAACACTCAATCAATAAATTATGCTGCCACGAAATATACAAATCAACGAACTGAGGAGACAAAGGAGCAATGGACCAAAAGGAGAATTCGAGGAGAGTTGGTTGGGTTGGTTGGCTTGGTTGGCGGCTGCTGGTCTGCTGTTTGGTCTGTGGGGTCCGCTTGTTTGGCTGGTCACGCGGCAAACAAACGAGCTGCGACGACGGCAAAACGGCACCGCATCGCACACAGCACACAACAGAGCAGAGCACAGCAGAGCAGCTGCGAAACAAAGGCCAAGCTGTGTGGAGCACAGACGGATGTGGCTTTGTGGGTTTGTGCTGCCTCTCCTTTTCCTTTTCTCTCTCTATCTCTGTATGTGTGTGTGACCGCTGGCAGCTACCGCAGCTGCCGTTAGTCATTTTAAAAAGTGCTCTACACTCTCAGTAAGCAGGCAGGCAGACTGGCCAACAAAACCCCGCCAGGCAGTCGGGGCCAGCCAGTGAGGAATGACAATGTCATATGCGCGGCAGCATTGTGCAAATGTGGCCAGAGCAGCAGCAGCAGCGGCAGCAGATAGCAAACCACTGTGGCAATGGGTGGTGAATGGTGTCGGTTTGTTGCTATGTCAACGCCAAAGACAAAGGCGCACTGCGACCAAATGTCAAAATGGCTTCAAGGCATCGCTCTCTCTCTCTCTCTCTTACTCTCTCTGTCAGTTGCTGCTGCTCTTCCCGTTCTTGTTGTTGTTGCCTGCATGACCCCAAGATGACCTCGAGCGTATCGTGGCGGCTTTAAAGCGGTGCTGCTGCTGCTGCTAGACCGTGGCCAGCATCGATTTTATATTTGCGCCACGGCAAACAGACGAAACAACATGAATATTTGCTGACATTTAAAATTTGCATATAAAATATTGATCAGCCGTGACGAGGTGGTCGCCAAAAGAGCTGGAGCAAAATATTGCCACGTACATCAATGTGTATGTGTGTGTGTATTTTCGTGTGTGTGCAGCGCTTTTTGTTTTCAATTTTCAGCCAGCACTTTTACCGCAGCACTTAAAAGTATGCAATGCTTTTTGCGTTGATCCTGGAATGTAGCATGCTGAAAAGTATGCAACGTTTTTTTGCGTTGATCCTGAACTGCAGCATGCTGAAAATGTTTATTGCTGTACAGACCGAAGTTCATTAATAAACTGGCAGCTTGATCGATTTTTGCAAGCTCTACTTACATTTGCACCTGAATCACATACACACACACCCTCATATACACACGCACCTGGCATACGCATGCAGACAACGTACTGTGCTTGTGCTCCATTGTCTCTACAATGTTGTCCAACTAAGCGGAAGCTGTTGGAATTTACCAACGTTTAAACTTTAATGCTGTGTACAAGCGTACATTTTTTTTTCTTTTTATTGTTGTTTTGTTTTGTTCCAAAGTCTTTCACATGCTTCGCCCACTCTTGCTCTCTTTATCTCTCTCTCTCTCTCTCTCTCCCTCTCTCTTATTTTTTTCTCTATGTCTCGTTCTAGCTTGCTGCTTTAGTGGGATTTAGATTTTTGTTGTTGTTGTTCTTGCTGTGTTACTACTGCTGCATGTCCTGCCTTGCTGCCCGCTCCAATTGAACCTAATCCGGCTGCTAAAGTATTAGCTACGTCGTTGTATGCTCATCCCGCCTGTCCAAACTGCCTTATGCTGCTTTTGCTGTTGCTGTTGCTTTTCCCTCTTGTTGTTTGCCGGCATTTAAAAAGTAAAAAAAGAAAAAGAAATCGAGAGAACACTGTCGGAAGGTCTGTAAAAACTTTTACCTCACTGTCTGGTCGCAAAAACTGCCCGTCTCGCTTAATAACAAGGCGTCAGCCGTTTGTGTATGGAACATCCTGTCCGTTGCAGAAAATGAACGGCCATCAGTTGTCTCTGGCCACGAGAAGCATACTAATCTGTTTCTACCCCAGCTCCTCCTACACTCTTGTTTCTTCTACTCCCACTACTCTTCTCGTTCTCGTTGTCGTTGTTGTCTTGTGCCCTTAAATGAAGTGGACTTTAGAGCGCTGATCATGGCTGCCTGTTTGACAATCAGCCGCTTATGGCGGGACTTCGTTAGTGACTCCCTGCAGGCTGCACTGAAACCCTATCTTTGACCCGTCACGTGGATATCAATGAATGTCAGGGCATGTTATTAACAGAAATTAACATTGCAGCGACAGATTCGACATTGCGATGATGCGATGATATGATGAGGTGAGCAAAGGTTTGCTCTCTGTCGCATCAACATGGCGTATGATTGATTTTCTAGTCATAAACCATAAAAATGAAAAGCAGCAGAGCAGAGAAAAGAAAGCGCTTCGGCTTCAGCTGCTGCTGGGCTGCTGAAACGTGCCCAGATAAATGCGGCAAATATTAAACGGCGAGTAAGCTTCAATAATAATAAAAGTTATAAATCTTAGCATTGCCTGTCGACGGCGTTGAGGATGCGGATGAGCTGTAGGATGTGGACATCCAGAAAGGGCAACCAACAACAGCAACGGCGACGACGCCAACGACGACGACGACGACATGCTGCATCGTGGCGATAATAACAATTTATTGCACGCACACAAAGAGCCGCACACACACACAGAAAGAGAGAGAGAGAGAGAGAGACACATGTGCATAGTGTGCCAAGTGCCGGAAAATGCCGCGAGACACAACTGCAACAGCAACACAGCAGCTGAAGCTGGAGCTGGAGCTGGGCACTCGGCAGGCAGACGAGCATAAAAACCACACAATAATAAAAATGAACAATGACAGGTTAATAGCAAATAAATGAAAGCCCATAAGAAAAGCGCAACAACGGCAAAGTGCAGGAAAAAAGAGCGGCAAGAAGTTGCAGCCCAGACAACAACGACAACTGAAAGCGACAATGGCTGACACAGAAAGAGAGAGACAGAGATAGGTAGGAGAGAGGGAGACTGCCAGCAAAGTATGCTCTTAGTCTAGGCAATTGATATATGGTTTTCAATTTTCAAAACCATTGACCACTTGCAACACCAACACCAACAACAACAACAACGACAACTATCAGCTATGGGCAGACTGAAAAAATGCTGGGCATATTTAAAGCATAACTACGAGCGAGCGCAAAAAGGAAGAAGACCTGGAATAGAGACTACGACAATGATAATGGCTTGAAACGCACTTAACGGCTGCAATAATGACGATAATGGCCAACAACTTGCGTCGTCGAAGCAGCGCCCACGCGACTCGGCAAAACGCAATCAGCAAACTGTGCTTCGCTTTGAATGCTGCCTGCCTGTTGCCAATAATTGTCATCAACATTATCGCAGTGGCTGCGTGTGACACACTCAATGTGTGTGTGGGTTAGTTTCCTGGGAATAACACGGAGGGAAACTTACTCGAAAGGGTGTCCAATTGAGCAGAGAGATCTGATGGCATTTGCTATTATTCAACTATAGCGAGTGAGGTGCATTTAATTAATAGCAGCTGCAAAAGGGGAATTGAAATTATTGCCTTGGCTATGCTATTAAATTTTGTTATATTTACAATTAAACTTTGACAAACATTAGTTTGAAATATATCCGATGTGAAAATCTGAAAGCATTTGTAGCTTGGGCTTAAGAAATTTTTAACCTTTTTAAATAAATAATACAAAATGTTAAAGTTACACTGTTTAAACTAATTAAAAAAAAAATAGACTTTCCTTTCATTCTGTCTGACTTTAAAGAGCAAAAATTTGAGACATACTTGTGAAAGATTATTAAAGATTATATACTTATTTATTACATTTATAAATATATATATATATATATATCAAGACACCATTAAAGCAACATAATTAGAAAATATGTATAATGATTTTTCATACTTGAAACCCGTTATTATACCACTCCAATTAATAATAGACTATTACGCAATTTATTTAGCTAATCGATGGCCAAATTTTGATTTAAATAGCTGCCAAAATTAATGAAAATTCTAAATCATTTGCATAACATAAATACTTGCGAAAAAATGAAAATATATTTGGCAATGATTCGATTTGGAAATCCAAATAAATTGAATTATTTAGGTGTCGCTTTAGCGCCGCAGGCGTTGGATTAAATTTGATTCAATTTGCGTTGGCGTAAGTTTAAAGCGAAATATCGATCACCTGCTTAAAGTTGAGAGAGAGACGCCCACGAGACAGAAAGAAAGCGACTGAGAGACAGGTGGCGAGAGTTGGCCAACAATGGCGGCTACTTGGCAGCTGTGCCAATGCCTGGCGAACGCATCAGTCAATGTCCTTAGAGTTTAACAAAGAAGGACAATGCAAGCATACATATACTACGCAAGTTGGGCAAACGTAGAGGCAGAGGCGGAGGCAGAGGCAGACACCGGGCCACTTTATAAAGCCAAATTCAACGCTTGCCTTGCCTTGCCTCGTTGTTGCCTCCTCCGCTTGTTGCCCTTCTTTTTTTTGTGCTTGCTGTTGTCGCTTGCAATGCGCGTTAGTCTGTTTGCTTTTCTTTTTCCTTTTTTTTTTGGGGGAAGGACATGAAGCGACGACAACTGATGTTGCTCTCCTTTTGCTTCACTCTTTTTCTTTTTTTTTGCAATTTGTTTCTGCATCTTACAACGAATTCAATTGAAAATTTCTACAGACACTCGACGTCGCAAATTTAAAAACAAATTTGCCGCAACGCAACAACACGAAGTACCCCAAAAGATAGTAGGAAAAGTTTCTTCTTCGTCGAACTTCAAAAACTTCGCATTGAATTCGCTTGCTTTTAGCCCCAGCTTACAGCTGGTCAAACGTGTGGACGTGCGTTTAAATGTTACGTATACGACACTTTGCACGCTGCCCATCAACTTTGGCACAATTGGCAGCGTCGTCTGATTGTCTGCTAGTCTGGCTAGCTGACTGACTGGCTGGCTGTTCCTTGTCTGTCTGCCAGCTGTTTGCTTAGTGCAGTTTTCACTTTGTGGGGGCGTTGCATATAGCAAAAAATAGCAAAGCACACGCACGACACCTTTCTTTAGCTTTGGCTTTGGTTTTGGCTTTTGCCTTTGGCTTGTGACATGTATTTACTTTTTGGCCGTGCCTCGACATTAGTTTGTTTACCTTTCGTCTGTTTGCTATTCGTTTAGTAGTCGCAGCAATGACAATATCAAATTCGAAATCGAAGTCGAAATCAGTATCACACAAATCGTTGAACCAGTGCCAAAAGTGGAAATTGTCAATAATTTCAAATTGATTTCTATTTGATTTAACACAACAACGAGAACAACAACAACTACGACGGATGACTACGAGTAGCTGTAAGTAAACACCTAAACACTATAATTGTGCCATCACGGATAGCGATACCTACCTTCTTTACCTGGCTAGTTTTTACGATGTCAAGATGTTGCCGGGGGTGTAAGTGAAAAAGTAAACTTGCCTTTCCCACACCGACAACGTCTTGAGTCGAGGCCAAATAACATTAGACAGCCATTATGGGCTTGGCTGGCTTTTACGAGGCATCATAAAAAGCATTACTTGAACTCTTACTGCCTGCGCCTCTCTCGTAAAACAACTCGTGAAATTCCGACTATAGCTCAATAAAAACAAATCGATAACTGTGTGCTTAAAGTGTGTGTTCAAATTGTTCGTTGTTCCCCCCAAAAAGAAGAACAAAAATAATACAACAACTAATAGCAGCACAAAAGCAAAAAGTATCTCAATATGCTGCTCTAAAAATCTATTTTGTATTTACGGTCGGCGATCGTAAAACTTATGCGTTATGCTCTCTAATTATATTTATGATGATGGAACATGAATCGTAAAATCGTTGGCCAATTTTTTGGTTGAGGAGTTAATACGTTTCTTGAGGAGTTGCTGGCAATAATATGCTAATAATATGTCATTTTCAAGATGTATTTGAAGCACTAAAAATATTAAAATTGAAAGGATGATTTTCTTTTCAATTCCACTCTATCTTATTTAATTTTAAGATACTTTATTATTATGTTTTTTAAGCCATTAAGCAATTTTATAAGTATTTATTTGGTTTATGTTTCTAGTTAATTTCCTGTAGATAGTTTATTAAACTTTCATTTTTTTAAAACATATTTAAATTATTTAATGCTTCGCATTTCTTTTTTAGTTCTTGAGGAACTTGGTTAATACTTTTTCGTGTTTGTATCCTTTTGAATTTCCTAATTTCTTTAGTAGTTACTTCTTTAGATTAACTATTATAAAGTATTATTTACCATTAAAATATAACTTCTTTACCTTATTATTATTTCGTCTTTCTTGCTTTTCTTTAAACTATTTAAAAATCAATTCTTTAGTTTGTTTCCTATCATATGTTTATCATTTAGATACTTTATTATTAATTAATTTGATTTGTACTACCAAATAAAAATATTTCTTCAGTTTGTATTCTCAGCTACTATCATTTAAAAACTTTATTATTATTTCGCCTCTTTTGTTTTCCTTCAAACTACTTTAATCTTATTTCATCAGTAAGTATTCCCAGTAAGTATTTCTTTAGGTAGAATATTTCTATATATATTTTAAAGCTCTTTTTTGTGTTTCCCTTTGAACTACTTCATTTGTTATTTCTAATTAATATTTCTTTTGTTTTCTACTACCAAAAATATAATTACTTTAGTTGCTATTCTCAGTTTTTTTGTCTTTTATGTTTCCCTTTGGACTACTTAAAAATAGTATTTTAATCACTTATCCTTTTGAAATATGTTGAATAACTTTAGCTTACCCTGCTTGGGCGAAACGCTGAGAACTTGCTGCGGCGACTGTTGCTGCGAATGGATTTGATATTGTTGCTGCTGCTGTTGCTGTTGCACAGCAACCGCCTGCTGTTGGGCGGCACAAACGGCGGCTGCCACAGCGGCCTGTTGCTGCTGCTGATGATGGGCAGCGGCTGCGGCAGCTGCTGCAGCGGCAGCGACAGCCTGCTGCTGCGATTGCTGCTGCTGATGCGGTGACTGAGACTGCGGATGCTGCTGTTGCTGCGTGGTTATAATCGACATTTGCTGCGACGATTGCTGCGATTGCTGCTTAACGGTTGCCTGATGTTGTTGCTGCTGCTGCTGTTGCTGCTGCGGTGCTGGCGCCTGTTGCTGCTGCTGTCTGTTGTTGCTGCTGCTGCGGTTGCTGCAAATGCGTCTGATGGATGGCCAACAATTTGGTCTCATACGGCTTGCCACTGAGCGTCATCTGTGCTGTTGCTGGCATCATTAGCGTGGGCATTGCCAACATTTTTTCACTTTGCACTTTGCAATGTGCTCTGCTTTGCTCTTTGCTGATATTTGCTGTTGTTGTTGCTGCTGCTGTTGGTGTTTCACGTTTTGCGGTTAAACGCAATTCGCTTTGATGTTTAATGAAGTGCTGCCTCACAGTTGATGTCTATCATCAAATCGTGCTATAATTTTACTAAATAATTTTTGTTTTTCCTTTTTTTGATTTTGTTTTTTTGTGTGAAACCGCACTTTTAATTGCTGTTGTTGTAGTTTTGTTTGTTTTCCCTTTTTTGTTTGTTTTATTTGCTTTAGCTGTTTGTTTGCGCTTTGTTCAATGTTACGTGCAAATCATTTGATGCGTTAAATGATTTCTACAAATTTTTATTAATTTCAAAAGTTTCTCTTTGCGGTTGCTACACGCATTTATTTTTACGGTTTTTGTTCTAACTTTTTTTTATTTATTTATTTTGTTTTGTTTGTTGTTGTTGTTTTTTTATTGAATTTTGCTTTACCTTCACTTATCACAGACCAATAAGATTTATTTATTTTTGGTTTTGGAAAAAAAGTTCATGTGGTTTTCGTGTTGTTTGCTAAAACACACAAAAGATTCTTTAAATTAGCCTTAATATTGTATATGTTTGTGTTTGACAAATAAAAAAATGCAATTTCAGAATAATAAAACTTTTAATTAATGCATTCAAAGAATGTCTTTAGAAATAAATAACATAAATAAATTCATTTAATACAAAAAAGTTCAATTTCCAAATTAAAAAAAAATAATTAAATATTAAATGAAAAATTCTCTAGTATAAATAATTCTTCAACTTTTCATCAATTTAAGCACAATCTTGCATTTTTATGTGCTAACAAATTTTAAATTATAAAAACAAATAAGCAATAATCATATCTCTCAGCTTCCCTTCCCACAATTCATAATTATATTTGATCATGCAAACACTAAGAATAACCCTTTCTTAAGAGTAAAGCAACTCGACATCCAGCGAAGCATCTTTTGGGTAATTGCACATTTTATGCACGAGGTTTTTATGATGTTGCTCGAGCACAAACATTACATTCTGAGCACAACCATTATCGTATATCAAGCCTAAGCCATTCACACATCATTTGAAAAATTAAATTTAATATTTTACGATTTGTGTGTGCTTGCTGTGCATTGAGCAAGTGTGTGTGTGTGTGCGTGTGTATGTTGTGTATTCCCCAACGCAGACAAAGGCAAAAGCGTGAGCTAACAAAAAATAAAAAATTATGCGAGAGACGCGAAAAGTGCGCGTAACGCAATATGAAAGTGCCGAAAACAGAAACGCGAGAGAACAAAATATTATAACAATAATAATAAAAGCAGCTGAATACAAGCGCTGCTTCTTTTTTTTACGAGTGACGCGCCCCAGAGACAACAACAGAAGCCAAAGAACGGAGAGAGCACCGAAAAAAAAAACAGACAACAGACAAAACTCGGGGAAAAACTCCAAAAAATTGCACGCCCCAAGTGTTGGCAAGTGTCAGGATCAGGCGCTGCCACAGCCACAGCCACAGCCGCAGTCAGCGTCAACGTCGACGTCAGTCTAACGCTTCCGGTTTTTATAGCGCCAACGGATGAGCAGACAGACAGACAAACGGACAGACGGACGAACGGACAGACGGACGAACAAATGTTATGTATAAATATAAACTTATATTTTTATTTTTGAAAGCCAAGACACACACACACACCCAGACGCAGTAAAAAGCAACGAAAAATGTACAACACACAGCATTCGCTGTCATCTAACTGTTGTGTGTGTGTGTGTGTCGTGTGTGTGTGCGTATGATATTCATACACACAAATGCAGTGGCCTTTTTTTATATGGCCGCACTGTGTCGGGCGGCAGTCGACGATGGCTGGCTGAAAGCATTTATTGGCTGCTCGTTGTCGGTTTATGTGCCACATAAGCCGAAGTGCCACTGCCTTTGTATTTGTGTATGTGTGTGTGTGTGTGTGCCGCTGTTGTTGTTGCTGCTGCTGCTGTACATAATGTGGCCAAAAAACCGAAAAAAAAAGGAAACAGCACCAAAAAATACATGCGAACAAAATGTCACTTTTTGTCGCCTTTATGTAAATTCAACCAGCAACTAAAATCGATGCTCAGCTTAAATGTTTAAGTTTCGAGAGAAATGTTTAAATATTGTTTAATATTGAATGCCTATTGTTGTATTGCCAGCACTTAAGAACACTCAGAAAACAACTCTCAAAACTCAACTGCACTTGCTCCAAAAAGTATGCTATAAATAATTTCAAACACAATTTTCACGATTTCGACACAAGTTTCTGTTTTTTTCATTTTTTGCAAATTACACGAAAATTAACACAAGTTGCAAAGGAAATCAACAAACAAACATTTGAACTAAAAGAAAACTGTGTTAAAGTCTACGAAAATAATAATGTACTACTCTTGAAAAACTTGTTTCTCTTCAAGTTGATTTACTTTATTTTCGCAGACGCTTTTGCTGCTGATTTTTGTACGCGTCGTCAGTTTGGAATACTTTTGTTTTATTTATTTATATTCGCTTTTGTATTTTTGAATTTTCCGCCTTCAAGTTGTTTTTATTTTCGTGGTGTTTTATTTTGTTTTTTGTTTTTGCTTTTTTGCTTTGTGAGTGTGTTGTTTTTTTTTTTTTTTGGTTGGGTTGTGTTGATTTTGCTTTGGTTTGTTAGTTTGTTGGTTTTTTGTTTGGAAATTATAATAACAACTTAACAACAATGTAACGAATATCCTTTCTTTACGAGGACACAATTCAAACTGAATGCGAAGCCCGCTCGTCGGTCTCACAAATAGTCGAAACGCGTCGTCCGCATAGGCCAAACCGTTATTCTGCCGGCGCCGCTGTCGTGCTGCCAACACTCCGAGTCCTGTGGCATCCACCGAGCGAACAGCTCGTCATCCCAGCCAGCTTCGTGCCACATTTCGCTCAGGCATGCGCATTCCATTCACTTCGAAATGGTTGTTGTCCCAACTACGTTAGAATTATAGCCGAGTTGAGTTTGAATTTCCCGCTATTCATTCATTTTTATAGCAACTGTGGCTGGTGGCAAGTGTTATACGTCTTGTGTCTGTTAATCAACTGCAGTTTCAATGTTAGCCAAGTGACTCCGCTGTGTGGCATAAATGAATTGTGTGTTGCATTGTACGACATGCTTCAACAATTGCGGCAAATGCTTTGAGCCGCTTTTCAAGCCAACAACAACAACCACAATAGCAACAGCAACAAGAATAACAACCGTCTCTTATGATAATAGACTGTCAAACAAGCGTAACTACAAATGTAAACATTCCACTCACACACTCACACACCACACATATGCACATTGCTATTGTTTATGCGCTCAAGAGCCAATAATCCACTTTTGTTTTGTTATCATTCGCGCGGCATGTAAAGCAACCCAACACCCTCTTCTTCCTCCTCCTCCCCCCAACACACCCTTCTCGCAAAGGCAGCGAGTGTTGAGCACGTCGTTGCTGCCTTGCGCCCGTCTCCACTTAATTTCTACTTGATTTGTCGCTTAAGAAAACTAATTGTCTGCCTTTTGTTGAGCGTGAAAACAATAGAAAACATTTTAGCAACTGTTACTTTAGCCCAAAAGCGTATTAGAAACATGCGGGAGCAGGGAGCAAGGGCAACCAGCAGAGCAAAGCTATGAAGGAAAGCTCGAAGAAATGTTGTGGCTAAGGCCAAAAGTGGCCAAAAAGAAGTGGCAGACTGGCGGCTTAATGGTTTTTCGGCTCACTTTGGTCATGCGAAAGCAATAATGATGATGATGGGACGATGATGATGATGGCTAGGCAGCACTTCAAGGTCATTTTTCAGAAGACGGGAAATGCAAATGTAATTTTTAGTGGCAAAATAGTTGAAAGAGACTCAAGAGTAGCAGGCACTTAAAAGTTGCGAGCTGTCGCGGTTTAGAATCTTCGACAGGCTGCTTAAAAACATAAATTTTCCATATTTTCTTAATTTCAAAACAATATTTAGATAACTTACAATTTTGGAGGAGACACAAAACGCACTTTATTATTGATCATCTAACTTTCTTCATCTCTTATCGATAGTATCAATTCGACACATTAATTTTAAGTGTTGTTTAATACTTACAAAATGATTTATTTTAAGTGTTGAGTTGTGTTAAGTGAGAACTTAATTTAGTGTTGAATATCGCGTAGAAAGAGCTTCATTTCAGTGCTGTGTAGCGTGTTAAAACTAACGTCTGCAATACGAAGCAACTCTTCATTTATCAAAATATAAATAAATGTAGTATTTAATTAAATCCGACCAATGCATTGCTACTACTGCTGTTTAAGTATTTCATTAAAAACATGACAACACAAAAGCACATATAATTAAACACTTATGCAAATATTATCTACGTACCATGCGAAACATTTTACATTTTAAGGTGTTTTAATTAGTCAAACTATTTAAAAATGCGAGAACGCCAAAATTAAGAAACTTGTCTAATCCACCACGTGGCAAGATCAGCTGACTTTCAAGGGCTGGTGCAAGACAAGGGCTGCACAATAAAATACCAATTAAATACTTTCGATGCCTAGGGACTTTTCTTAGCTTGAAATAATTGTAACATTATTGATATATTAACACGAACTTTTTAAGTGGTGGCCAAAATAAAGGCAATGTGTAATGTTGTTTAGTTTTGATCAAAATACGCATTCTTTCTACAGTGTTGCAAAACACCGCAATGTAGATCACGGTGCATGAGCAGCTAAACAGTATTTAAATCGTGATCGTGACAGCTGGTCACACAATGCGCCAAAATTAACGAAATTGAGCAAAGCACGCACGCGTTGCGCATCGTCGAAAAAAATCAAATAAGTTAAAGTGAATTTGAGCAATTTGACCAAACAATTGACCCGCGCGCATTCTGCAAACTGAGCCTCGAGATAAGCAAGTTATCAAGTTGCAATTTTCGTCGACAAACGCGACGCGCAGTGTTTTCGTGTGACGCCTGTTCGCTTGTCCAGCGTGTTCACTCCTTCCCCGCCCCTTCCCCGCCCGCTCCATTTCCAATTGTATAGCGCCATCTACAGGTCGCATTTAAATGCAAAAAAATGTAGTCGAAGTTTTGTGCAGCCGCGTTGACGGCCACAACAATAACGATAGCAACATGGCGACACATTATCCGCTTTTCTACTAAATACGTACGCACACATATGCAAAAGACATGCACACGCACGCGCATACACACATGTTTATCAGAGAGAGAGAGAGAGAGTGCGAGAGCCGCCCCTTGTCACATGCAAAGAACTCACGTGAGCGATTAAAATCTGAAGGAAAGTATTTCTGTTTTACGATACACTTTTTTTTTTGCAGTTGCTGTTGCGTTGTCGCTGCAACATTGAGGGTTGTTGCCGTGACGCCAAGTGACGCCAGCTGAGGTGTAAATGAGTAGAGTTGAGCGAAAGGGTTGCGAGCAACTGAGGCAGCAAGAGCGACTGCGACTGTGAACAGCGACTGCGACTGAGGCAGCGACTGCGGCAGCAGCGTGTAATTGGAGGCGAGTGTCGTGTAAAATGTAAAACTTGCGCCGTAAATAAATCAAAACTTTCTGACTGAACAAACATTCAGGTGAGCGAAAAAATGCAGCGTGTGACGGCAACAGCCGCGAGCTCTGAGCCAGCAACAGCAGCAACTAAATGCGGGCCTCAAGGGTGAGGCGGTAGCTCAGGAGGAGGGAGGGGGTGTGGCAAAGAGAGGCAGCACAGTTTTATATTGACAAGTGCGAAGGATGAAGAAAGGGGTTGGGGGAGAAAGCAGCACAAGCACGAGGCCGGTGGATTATTTATGCTAAAAATTGGAACAGCTGCTGCTGCTAAGGAAGATGATGATGATGATGTTGCTCTCTCTTTCACACGCTGTCGGCGTCGCAGTTAACTGCATTGCATTTTTATGCGGCAGAGTGAATGTCTCGGCTAAGTTGACACACTGCTATAACTCAACAAAGTAGCGCTTAATGAGCAATATATGTAGTAGTACCAAATTCAATATCATTTTAGCTATCAGGGGGATCTCATATTATTTTATTGATTTATTGCATAATACGATCAGAGTATGCTAAACAGTTTGACCCTCACTTGGGGGCTCGCCGCAAAACTTTTGCTGATTTATATATGCAGAATTTCTTCTCTTGGCTTTTCTTTACTTCTCTTTTTTTTTGAGCACAAAATGAAATGTAAATGGCGCATTAATACGGTTACAGTACAACTACAAACCCCGACTTCTGCCAACCCACACACATACACACGCACTCAGTATATTTTATATACTATAAATAATGTTGGAGGGCAAGGCGCATTAAAGTCGAGGGCAAAAGTTTTGCGCGGAAATCTTGGCAAAATGTCTAAGAGAGAGAGCGAAGGCGAGACAAAAGCGACATTTGTAAAAAGTAGTTTGTTGTAGGAGTAATAATAAAATCATAAAATTATTATTATAAATAAACAGGGGAATAAAAGAGATCTTAAAACCATTTGCAGGCTTCCGTGTGCTGCTGCTGCTGGCTTCCAGCTAAACTTTTTGATATCTTAAGCAAACATTTCCAAGTCAGCAACAGCAGCAGCAACACAGTTGAGTCCTGAATAAGTTGACAAGTTTTTTTTGCTTTGTTTTTTTTTTTTGTTTCTTCCTCCCAAATACCCATTGTATGCTGGGTATATCGTTTGTAATTGAGCTTAGGCTGCAGTCAAATATATATTCGAGTATTTGTAAAGTTCGTCTAGGATATCTGAATGCTGAGCACTTGTTTTGTTGTTTTTCTTCTGCTGCCATAAATATATTAAGCCGTGACAAACTTTGCGCCTCAGCTGGCTGGGGAGCTGAGAATATGCGTGAGGCATGCCGCGCTACGCTTAGTGGCAACCACAGCTAGCCGCACAATTGATGACCAGGAGTTTAACTTAATTGTATGTGGAATCTGCAGCTGAATCTGAGTTTGAGTTTGCGTTTGCGTTTGGGTTGGAGTTTGAGTCAGATGCAGATACAGATATAGATACAGATTGGGAGGTCTGCTGCCATTTGTGGCATGCTGATTGTGTCAAGATTTCGTTTCAATTTGCGCCGCGATAAGGCGAAACGAGACATAAAAGTAAATTGAAATGCCTGTCGCTGGCATCAGCATCAACTGGCCAGGCGAGCAGCTGACAATCACAGGACAGGACAGCACCTGTAACTGTAGCTGTAGCTGTAGCTGTAGCTGTAACTGAACCACTACTTGCCCCACTCCAGCAGCTGGGCGTCGTTGTTGCACGTGCAGATGGCAGGAGTTTCAAAAATTTTTAATTGAATTTGCCACTGGGCAGTGAGTGGGTCGGACAGTCGGTCGGTCGACCTGGCTATATAGCTACATATCTATGGTACTCACTGTGCAACGGTATCATGTACTCCATTTCCGAGTCGCTGTCGTCAGCCTCATCCATGGCCAGTTGTTGCCCATCTCCCGAAGTTGTTGTTGCTGTGGCAAAGGTGTTTGTACGCAGCGCCATTTCCATGGCACGCAATGCGGGCAGATTGCGGGGCAAGCGGCCAGTCTGCAATGGGAGAGGGAGAGTCAAGTGATAGCATATTAAAATTAGACATAAATGGATAAAAACACGTTCGAGTCGGTTTCATTTGTAGACGGCAATTATTAATTGGGACACTGCGAACACTCCAAAAGCGGGGAATAGGAAAAAGCAAGACAAATGTCCTTGTGCAGTGCTAAACAAATCATGAAAAAGGATAACACGTACTAAACTGAGCAATGGATATAAATGCGTCTCACCTTTTTGAAAGAGCGACTTTGCTCCTTCTACTTTAACTTCACTCTCTTTTTCTCATTTGCTGTTGTTGTTTTTGTTGTGTTGTTGCTTTGTTTTGTTTGCCGCACGAAACTAAACAACACTAACAGCGATAACAACAACTGCAGGGGCAACTAGAAGCTGCCAGAAATCCAATTTCAGCAAGTAGCACGACATAAATTTGTTTGTGCCCCACACACACACACAGCAGAACGAAGGGGGGAGATACATACTCGCATTAAAGCCTTGCTACCGGTTGACCATCCCAGGGAATTGGTGAATTGGGAACAGGGGGCAATGCTCTGGCCATGTCCAGCAAATGAATTCTGTTAATGCAGACATTACTCGAGCATATTAAAAGTCCAAATGGTCATTTCGTACAGAATTTTATAGCGACTAGCCTCATACACACACACACTCGTACACAGCTAGAGAGACAATGGCATTGGGGCTACAAATAGGCACATTTGTTCCGCCTCCCGCTGACAGCAAAACAACAGCAGCACACAACAAAAAAAAAAGAAAAAACCCCCTTGGACAACCCTCTGGGCTGCAGCCAATGGCCAATGTAGTTAGCAGCCCGGTCATATACGCAGTTTTGTTTACCTTTGCCACGACAATTGCGGTTGACAACAACAACAGCAACAACTAGAACAACATTACAAACACACACACACAGGACTCGCTGTTAGTCTCTTTTTTTTGGCTTCCACATATTTCCCTTGACCGCCCCCATCAGAGGACATTTAGTTTATTTGATGTTGCGAAATGAAAATTGTGACATAAAAGGGACTAACAACATAATTAAGTAGTGTCCAAATGTGCAAATCCAAAAGCATAAAAAACATTTGAAAAATAAAACAGCAGCTAGCAACAACAACAACAACAATAAGAGCAAACAAAATCTAACCAACGAATGCGTTTATGTTCGGCTGCTGCTCGCCGAATGGCACTTAAAGGATTTGAGCCCAGAGCTCAGCTTGAAGTAGGCATTAAGTTATGTTCAAAATGGGGTAACGAGATCAACTCGGCCACAGTCCACCAGACTGACATTCTACTCGCTCTCCTAGGCCATTTTCAGTTTGTGGTTGTAATTTTTAGTTTTTCCTCGCCACGTGTCGACCGCAAAGGGTCATGATTAGTAGTTGGCTTAGCAAAAGGGATATGAGAGACGCACACACGCACAGTTGAAATAGAATTGTTAACGACATTAAGCACATTCACATAACTCCCAACACATTCTTAATCGTTGAAAGGGACGTTGTTGTTCATACGCTTTGGATTATCTAAAATCTAACGACGCGGCACTCATTTCATATTTATTAATATTTCGATATTTGCTACCAAGCTGTCAACCTTTAACATTTTATATAAGTACTATTTATTGTGTACTATTAAAGCTGTCTTTGAAGGGTATTCTAACTTTACGCAAACGGGAAGTATATATAAGATGTATAAGATCGCTCTTTTTTCTTTCTATATAAATATAGTCCAAAGTCTCAGACTTGGATTTTTTTATTGTCAATAACAATGTAAACATTGTATGATTTATAAAGCCATCTTTGGTATTTTTCTACGCCATAAGTATAAAAAATACCATTTTTAATACCAATTATAGTACCGCATAAGCATATTTTGAACTCAGCTGAAAGTTACTTACTCTGTAGATTCTCTTGCTCAAAATGTTCACTCATTGTCTACATCACTTTCTTGCAAATGCTGATAACGCTTAAATGTTTTTCTGGCCTTCCTTTAGAATTTGGTGATTCAGACTACTTAATGCGTAATACTTATTTGAATGCTAAGAATTTTCTACTGATAGATGCTAATACATTTTTTTTTTTAAATTCTACATCGCATTAGTCATGTGAAGGGTATCTAAGTTGCGACGATTCCATTTTAGGTTTTTTTGTGTACAAAAACAAAATGGTAAATAGATTGCGTTGATCTTTGCTCGCATTATTATTTATTTATAGATTTCATACACTGACCAGTGATTTCTCTACTCTCAGATTAAGATTAGTTTATTTTTGATTGTCGTCGAAAACGGTTTGCTGTCTATTTCGTAATTAAACGAAGAATTCAATTATTTGCGGGCCATGCAACTGTTTCGGTTGGCGCTTTCGCTGCAGTTGCTGCTAATATGGCCGAACTTCATTCAGTCCACTCAGAACAAAGGAACTTATCCACAGGCGACTCTTGGATTTATCACCGATGCACAGGAGATGGTCAATTTTTTGCGCTCAGATGTTGCCAAATTACTTGTGGAAACGAATACAACGAATGTCAACGAAAATCAGAGCAAAGTATTGGAACATCTTAGGAACATTAGCATACTAGTTGATCAACTCGAACAACGGTATGCAAACATTTCTAGGAAAATCAACAGTTCTGTTGTGGATTATAGTCAAGAGAATACTTATAAAAAATATCCAATTGAAAGTTTGGTTTACGAAATGGATCGAATGTCCAAGCCTTTTCCACAAATTGAAGACTTGCAAAGCTACAATATCTCCACACTCAAATCGTTTACTGAGGCCAGGCCTGGATACTCTATTCCTGGGAAAAATTCCAATAGGGCGCTTTACGACGGAGTGGTGTTGCCTCTGCCAAATTATAAGCAATTCAGAAAAGCCGTTAAGTATCTGCCGATACCTGTCGAGCAGATATTCGAACTGCAATTCTTCCCACAACATTATGTCTACGGATTGTATATAGGCGCCATGCTATACGAATTGAAGGCACATATTCTGATAGAGTACTCGTTGGTAGCTCGTCGAAATGATGGCGAAAATGTTAATTTCGAAAGGATGAAATTTCGCTTCAACTACAATATGGCAACGGAAAATAATTACTATTTATTAAAGAATGCGCTTGAATACATTAATCCTCGAATTTGGCGCAATGATCCCCCGAAGCACATAGCCAAAGTGACTTACGACGAGATAACAAATTTCATTGTTGGCTACGTTGAGAACGTTGTGAATCTAAATAGAGATGGAAGCTGCGATGAAAGTTGCTCTCAACACAAGGAAGCAAACTATGCGGATTGCTACGACAAAGATGAATTTTGTTCGAAACAACCTCAATGCTTGGGTGACATATACGACTGTCAGTTTGTCACTCGCAAAATGAATGTGTGTCAATCGCAGGAAAACAGCACTCGTCGCTATGAGTACATTGAATTTGACTATGGACGCGTTTTCGGAGAACTAAAGGATTGTCAACATGGAATAAATGAAGTGGAGAGCTGGAGAAGATGGTTTTTCTATAAGTGCGACTACTGTTTCTGCTTATGCGATCAAAAGTTCAACTCTGATCGTTACTTTAATCTTCGCAAAACCAAGTCCGATATCGGTGACAACAAGGTGGTGACGGGTGTGAGGTTCGTGAAGAAGAATCGTATATTCCATTTGCAGATACAACAGGGACAGTTGTTGCCCCGTGGTGGCATCGATGAAACAACACTGGAGTGGAAACCCGTTGACGATTACAAACTCACGGATCCCAATGTTAAAGCGGGAACAGATTATCATATGCTTAATATAGACGATCGCGTCTTAAATCTGGATCAAATTTCCCACCGACCAGACCCAGCTGATATAGTCACTGGCGTAGGTCTCGGAATGTTCGCTGGTAATCTGAATCTTCAAGTGCATTTCACTAGATTCGATTATGAAATGGGTAAATTAATTAACGAGGAGTATTGGCAATATGAACAAAATTTTGACAGAGAAAAAGTGAATCTGCAGAATTTGGATGTGCCGACACGATCTAAAGTCAGTTCGGAACCAATCTCAAAGTTTGGCCAGATCATAGAGTTTACCCACACAGGAATCGACCAGGATGCAGCCCAGACGACAATTCCCTTTATCGATATACAGGATGTGGTGTCGGTTGTTCCGATGCCTTTGTCCGGCATTGGTCTCTTCTATAAAGGCACTCCTGGATATGGCGGCTATGTGGCACCAACTATCCTCGGTTTCGATTATTCAAAATATATTCCCTTACCATACCATCCTTCGGAATTTTCGTTTGACAAATACGGTTAAATGTTCGTGTCAATATACTTTTTAAATTTTTGATCTGGGTTTTGAAAATACTATGATTTGTTGTATTCCAAATTTAGTTCACGTAGTTCATTTAGCTTTCAAGATTGCCTCGACATGCTGATAAGAATATTCTACTCGTATGTTGCTGTTAATATTTTGTTGTTGCTTGGGATATTTTCTATTTACATCATTTGTCTTACTAAATAATAAAATCTGTATAACAACAAAACCAATTAAGAGTTTTATATTGAATTTAATTTATATAGGAAAAAAAGGAAGTGGATTATAATAAAGACTGTACAATTAATAAATCTGTTTACTTGTGAGCTCTCATCATCTTTAACTTAATTGAGGTATTAGTCATGCGAGAGAAAAAGAGCTTGAGTTAATCTTTGCCCACATAATTTTTTCTTTGCTTTATTTATAGTCTCAATACCTCTTCAGTAATTGTGCTACGCTTGTCTTTTGTTTAGTTACGTTTTGATTGTCAACGGAAAAAGTTTGTTGTCGTCTTTGTGTGAACAATTTTAGTATGAAACAGCTCACATTCGTTGTTTCACTGCAGTTGCTGCTGACGCTGCAGTTCTTTAGGGTGTCCAGTCAGTCAATATCGACGCTTCCATTTAGGCATGATGTTGAGCAGATGGCCAATGAATTGCGCTTGGATATATCAAGATTAAAATGGAGATTAAACAATAAAAAAGATGTAAATACAATTCAGATCACAGTCCTGGAACACTTCAAAAAGATTGGCGAACAATTCGATGAGATCGAACAACGTTATGCAAGCATTTCCAAAAAAATCAACAATTCTATTGTTGATCATCGACGGGATGCAGATGAACCTGATTCGTATGAAATTGAAAGTTGGGTTTTTGAACTGGAACGCATTTCAGAAGGCTTTCCGCAAATGGAAAACTTGCAAAGCTACGATATCTCCACACTCATATCTTTTACTGAGGCACGGCCAGAGGACACTGCGCTTGGAAAGCGCTTAAATAAAAGACTTTACATTGAAATCGACTCACATTTCGAAAGCTATATGAGCAGTTGGAAGCCAAGCAAGTACAAGATATCCCCAGAAAACATGTGCCAGCAACAGCTGTTCCCACAACAATATATCTATGGATTATACTTGGACGTCCAGCTAAACAATTTGAAAGCAATGATTCTGATAGAATATTCGCTAATGATGCGGCGTGTTTTTGGCGAAGGCCATCTATGTGATGAAAAAGAATTAAATCGCATTAACTATTTGACAAGCTACTTAAATAATAATATTGTACTCAAGAATACGATGTCACGCATCGATCCACGTTTCTGGCGCTGTGATCCCCCAGAGCATATCTATAAGAAGACTTACGACGAGGTATCACATCTGCTCCAGGGCTTCGTTCACAACGTTGCGAAACTAAATACTGATGATTCCAGCGATCATGAATGCCCAAATAATAAGAACGCAAGCAAAGAAGTTTGCAACAGCCAAAAGTATTGCTCTGGCCCGTCCACATGCGGGGGCCGCATACACGAGTGTCAGCTAATCAATGACGACGATATGTCCATCAATCGTCGCTACTGCTTCTGTCTATGTGATGCACTGGAAAACTCTGATCGTTACTTTAATCTTCGCGAAACTAAAGCAGATATCGAGGAGAACAAGGTAGTAACTGGTGTAAGGTTCGTGAAGAAGAATCGCATATTCCATTTGCAGATACAACAGGGACAGTTGTTGCCCCGTGGTGGCATCAATGAATCAACAGTGGAGTGGAAACCCGTTGATGATTATAAACTTACTGATCCCAATGTTACCGCTGGTATAGATTATCATATTCTCAGCTACGAGAACCGCACTTTTAATCTCGACCTTGTTTTCTATGGTCTTTCCACTACATTCATTGTAACCGGGGTTGGGCTATTCGTATTAGGAGAAACTCTTAACCTAAAGGTTCATTTCAATAAATTCGATTTCGAAAAGGGCGAACTAGTCGAGCCAGAAACGAGAAGAGATTGGCGTTTTCGACCTTTTAGTGATGGCAGAATGAGAATAAATCAAGACAATTTGGATAGGCCACCACGATTTAGAGTTGGTTCACAATTTAAACCCACTTTTGACGGTTTTACTGTCGAGTTTGTGAGCACAGGAATTCACGAAGATGCAGCACAAAAGACGATTCCATATATTGATGTGCAGGATGTCGTGTCGATTCATCCGATGCCTTTATCAAGCGTTGGCCTCTTCTATAAAAGTAGTCCTGGCTATGGTGGCTACGTGACACCTTACATCATCAATCATGAACTTACAAAACATATTTCTACAACTACATCTTTTTCCATGTTTTCAACTTTTTGTTAATTTAGCAAATTTCAGTTTTAAGATAATAAACAAGGAAAAGATTTTTTAAAATTTTAACTGATATGATTCCTTGTTTTGACAAGTGTAGACAATAATAATAATTTTATTAAGATTTTACAATTGAAGCAATATTTTTCTTTATAAAAAATTAAAGACTATTATTATACATTTTATAAGTTGATAACCTCTTCATAGACGATCTAGTCATCATCCTTCTTGAACACAGCCGTGCTGGGTGAATACGCCTGACTTATGGATTCCGGTCTTGAGGGATTGTACTGCACTGGAGTCATCGGCGAGTACATTGGCGAAGTCAACGAGTAGCTCGGACTACTCGGACTGTAAATCGGTGATATAGGCGTGTAGTTTGGAATACTTGGCGAATAGCCAGTGGATTTTTTCGACTTTTTGGTTCGCGATTTTTGTGTATTTGGCGTGTAGAGTGGCGATGTATGCGAGTAACTTGGCGATGTTGGCGAGTAACTTGGTGATGTTGCCGAGTAACTTGGCGATGTTGGAGAGTAACTTGGCGATGTTGCCGAGTAACTTGGCGATGTTGCCGAGTAATTTGGCGATGTTGGCGAGTAACTTGGCGATATTGCCGAGTAATTTGGCGATGTTGGCGAGTAAAGCGGCGATACTGGCGAGTAAATCGGCGATGTTGGCGAGTAACTCGGCGATACTGGGGAGTAAATTGGCGATGTTAGCGAGTAGCTCGGTGATGTTGGCAAATATTTGAGCTTATTCGGTTTGTAATTGGGCGCTTTCGGCGTGTAATTTGGTGATGACGGCGAGTAGTTGGGTGACGTAAGGGAATATTCTGATGATTCTGACGAACTTGGCGATTTCAAAATCGGTGAATAAGTGGGCGATGTTAAGAAATTGGGTGACGATGGCGAGTACGTTGTTGGCGACAATGGCGTAAAGTTGGGAGACGTTGGTGAATACATTGGCGACGCGGGCGAATAAACTTGTGGTGTGGGCGAGTAAGACGGCGACACTGGCGAGTACGATGGACTCGTCGGCGAGTACGATGGTGATACTGGTGAATAGACACCGCTGCCCGCACTTGCTGGCGTGTACAGCGGCGTAGTGGGCGAGTATAAGGGCGAGGTGGGCGAGTATAAAGGCGAGGTGGGCGAATAACCATATGGCGAAAGTGAATTGTCAGTCGACAATGGATTATAACTGGCCGTCACACTGCTGGGAGTCGTTGCTGCAAACTGTGGCGATGTGGGTGAATAGTGTGGCGATGCATAGCTCGGCGAGGTGCTTGCAAAGCTGGGCGACGACAGCGCATATAATGGCGACATAGCGGGCGAGTTGGCGTGATACGGCGACATTGCTGGCGAATCACTATGAAACGGTGACATTGCTGGTGAACTAGGCGATAGGCCACCGTAAGCTGGTGACCAGCATGGCGAAAAACCCGCTGCATCCGAGGGGGAAAAACATATACCTCCTGTATGGCGAGGCGTGGTGGCCAAGTAACTTGGAGTCATGCACTGTCTCCAAGGTGTCATGGCCGGCGACATGCCGGGCGAGGAAGCGCCGCAAGGAAAGTGTGAATTAAGGCCACCACTAACGCCGCCGATAGCATTCGGTACAACAATGCCATACACACACTTCTCGGCATCCAGCAGCAGATCAAAGCAACCGGTGCCCATTTTGGGCATCTGCCCCATAATGATGTTCTCGGAAACGCCACGCATCGGGTCGCTCTCGGCATGGGCCGCAGCATCCATGAGCACATCGACGGTTTCCTCAAAGGAGCAGCGCATCAGAGCGCCGGTGTCCTGTCGATTGATGCCGTGCCGTGTGATGGCCATCAAGTGTCCCTTGGCAGTCATCACATCGCAGAGAAGCGCCAGATGCCGATAGTTGACATATAGGCCATAGAACTGCAGCACAGCATTCATCTCCTTCTCGACGGACTTGCGCACCGCCTCAATGCCCAGCACTTGGAAAATTTCGCAAATATCATTGGAGTATGTGCGTATCGGGTCCACATCGCGTTCGGACAGCACTTTCATCAATGCTGTGCCATCAGTTTCCAGCAGCCACTCACCAATGGCCCTGAACTCGCCCGATTCCGTGATGATAATCCGCTTTTTGCTATCGGTTTGCGGCAGATGCATGTACACCTTGGTAATGGCCTCGATGCCCTGCAGCGTCAAGTCCGCCAGCATGTTGCCCTCGATGCAACGCAAGAACATGTCGTCGTCCATTTTATCAATGGCATCCTCGTCGTCCAAAAACTTGCTATCATCATTGTTCATGATACGTATGCGCAGCACCAGAGTGTCGGCATTGTCATCGTTGAAAATACAATTGAGATCATCGCCAAAGCCCATTGTGATCTTCTCTGCAATCTGCTCCATCGTCAGCTTCTTGTCCGTCATGCGCTTGCGATCGAGCTCGATTCGCAGCAGCCAAGGCGAAATGCGATTTGGATTAAAATCGGGCATTTCGTAGTAGATATCGACAAATTCCTGATCCTCGGAAATCACCGTATTCCTCGGATCGGGATCATAGTATATGGCTGTGTTGGCCGTCATCTTGCGTAGCGATGTATGCTCCAGGCGGCACAACACATTCTTTGCCTTCTCGGCATCACGAGCTGCACCCCCTCTGAGGAAAACTGTGAGCGAAGGAGCCTTCGGTTTCTTCGAGACGTTGATGATCTCCTTCAGTCTAGGCACCCCTAGAGTTACGTTCTTCGATGAGACACCGGCAAAATGAAAGGTGTTCAGAGTCATTTGTGTGGCCGGCTCGCCTAAACTTTGTGCAGCCAAGGCGCCCACCATTTCGCCAGGATTGGCCTGAGCCTGCTGAAAGCGTGTCTCAATCTCACCTATGAGCCACTCAAAGGCTTCCTGCGACAAGCGAAACTCCTCGGTGACCAACTTGGAACAGAGCGTCGAACGAACGAGGCACTGAAACAATAGTGTGGCATTTTCATTCGCCTGCTTTGAGATGCGATCCTTGCCGGACACAATCACACAACGATCGAGTAGTTCCTGAACTCCCTTGATCACACGCAGCGGTGACAAATCGGTTGGCAATCGCTTGTTTACGTGAAAGATCTTTTGTACATTCCAGATCATGCGCTGCAGATTGCAGGGTAACACCACCTTCGAGTCGCCATTAGGAAAAATGTTGCGCAAACTTTCGCGATCCGACATCAGTTTCTCCCACTCCGTTTCCAGTTCCTGTAAGGCATCAATGCTCTCGCTCATCTCCTTGATGGCTTCGTCCGTAAACACCTTGCGCATGTAACGCTCGTTGGACGAATCGAATTTGTAGCGCTTCTCAAACACCTTGTTTGACAGCTTCACCGTAGGCAAGCTCTGGAATTCCACCAGCTCACCACAGAGTCCATCTTCGCCATAGCGCAACTGAATGAGCTGCCCAACAGAGTTGCGCACAGTGCCATCATAGCTGACCATCACCGATTCCATCGCCTTAATCAAACGCCGCTGAATGTAACCTGTTTCCGCCGTCTTCACAGCGGTATCGATGAGACCCTCACGTCCGCCCATGGCATGAAAATAGAATTCCGATGGCGTCAATCCAGCAAGATACGAGTTCTCCACGAAACCCCGCGCCTCTGGACCGCAATCGTTTCTTATGAAATGCGGCAGCGTGCGCTTCCTAAATCCATAAGGTATTCTCTTGCCCTCCACATTCTGCTGACCCACACAGGCAATGACCTGCGAGATATTAATGTTGGATCCCTTAGAGCCCGACAGCACCATGGCCTTCAGATTATTGTCTTCAGTCAAGGATTTCTTCGCAAAGTCGCCGGTTTTGTCACGCGCATCGTTCAAAATGCGATTTACCACGTTCTCAAACGTTTGACCCAATGTGTTGCCAGGCGTCGGCTCCAGTTCCATGTTGTGTGCTTTCCGGATGACACGAACCACTTCATCCTTGGCCTTCCGAATGGTGTGCTGAATCTCCACGTAGGTCTCTGGATCGGCAATGGTGTCGCCAATGCCAATACTATGCCCTTCGTACAACAGCCAATTGTTGACGACCGTCTGAATGTTGCCATAGAAACGACCCGCAATATCATGGCCCAGCTCCAGGAAACAAATGTGCAGTAGGGAGCCCGCCGAAGCACCCAAAGTTCGCTTGCAAAGTATGCCCATGATGAGCTCACCATGCTCCACCATGACCTTGGTGTCGCCAGGCGATATCCAATTGTAAGGACCGTCGTCTTCGTCATCGGGATGCGTTGAATGTGTACGAATCATGTTTACATTACCGGGAATAATCAGCGAGAAGAGCTGTTTGCCCGTCCACATGGGACACGGCTTTAGGATGCTGGGCAGCGGTACTTTGCCATTCCAGGTGGGCAGAAACATGAGCAAATTCATCATCTGCTCATGGGCGAGGAACACATCACGTTTGGTCATCTTACGCACCGCTGTCAATGTGTCCTGCACAATGCCCATGACGGGTTTGTTTGCCTGCGGCGTAATAATCTGCCGCGGCGTAATGTGAATGTTCTCCACTTCGGCGCGCGTCTCCATCGATTGTGGGACATGTAGATTCATCTCGTCGCCATCAAAGTCAGCGTTGTAGGGCGATGTGCAGGAGAGATTCATGCGAAATGTGGACCAGGGTAGCACCTTTACACGATGCCCCATCATGCTCATCTTGTGCAGCGTCGGCTGGCGATTAAAGATGATCAGATCGTCGTCGCGCAAATGTCGCTCCACCTTGTATCCGTTCTGCAGATGCAGATCCGATTTCTTGGGATGGAAACGCAAATCGACGCGATCCCCGTTATCGCGTATAATGTACTTGGCACCCGGATATTGGGAATGGCCCCGTTGCACCATCTCCTGCAGTCGATCCACGTTGAAAGGCGTCACCAGCTCGGGGAAGGTGAGATTCTGGGCAATGGAACGCGGTATGCCCACTTGATCGATGCGCAAATTGGGATCCGGAGTGATGACGGTGCGTGCCGAGAAGTCCACACGTTTGCCCATCAGATTGCCACGTATGCGACCCTCCTTGCCCTTGAGGCGAGCCTTCAGCGATTTGAGCGGTTTGCCACCCTTTTGCATGGCACGCGGCATTCCGGGCATTTCGTTGTCCACCAGCGTAGCCACATGGAACTGCAGCATCTTGATGCAATCGAGTATGACATGCGGAGCAGCTCCCGTTGTCTCGTTTTTCATCAGCTGATTGTTCGCCTTGATGATGTCCGCCAGGTTGTGTGTTAAATCATCTTGATTTCTGGCCGAACCAAACATTGTGACTGCGGGACGCACCGCCAACGGTGGCACAGGCACCACACTGACAATCATCCAGTCGGGACGCGCGTACTTCGGATCCATGCCCAGAATGAAACACTCCTCGTCGCTGATATGCTTAAGTATCTCCCAAGCACGCTCGGCCGACAATGGCATCTTCTTCTCCTGCGTATCCTCGTTGACACGCTTCCACTCGGCAGTGAGATCTAGGCCTGAGCGACGTATTATCGGCTGATAGTGTCCACAGCCATCGTGTCCAGTCTGGTTGTTCGGCATCGCAGTATTATCTCGATTAACTGTAATTTCGCCGCCACCCTCGCAAATTCTTTTACCCTTGCACAGCTCATAGATGTTGGCAAAACGCTTGCGCGGTTGTCCTTTCGACTTGATGACAATTTCCTGGACTTTTGGATTGTAAGGCGAAACAAGCATTTTGGAGCAGTAAAAGCACACGCAGCGCAGTATCTTGATCGTCTTCGTAATGAAGCCAACGTGAAACACAGGCTTGGTTAGCTCAATGTGCCCGAAATGTCCGGGACACTCGGTCATGTTGCCCGAACAAGTCTGGCAACGGGCATTGCGATCAACGACGCCCTGACGCGGATCCATGAGGCCACCAAGCTTGGGCCGGCCACCGGCCATTGTCTCGGCAAACTTCAGGCCACCTTCGGTCACTGACATGCGGCGTATTTCATCGGGTGACAAAATACCAAACTGCACGCGACGCACTTGACGCACAGGCGCCTTGAAGTCCGAGGTGTTGCTCATTATTAATACGAATTAAACACCTATAATTGAGATAGAAATTGCCAATTTCGCGTTCTTCAAAAAATTAAAATAAAATAATTTTTAACCTCAAATATTTTCGACTTATTTACTCAGCACGAAACACGGTTTAAATGGCAATAATTTCGTTTTTTCAGACTGCAGGTAACGAAACGATGAAACTGGCTTACTTTGATTAGAACAAATAAATTGTTCTTTTTCGCGTATATATGACTGCAGTTTTAGCTCATTTCTAGTTGTCAAAACAGAGTTAATTGGCCATTAATCGATTACTTCAAATTAGGGTTACAACAAGTATTGAAAAAAATGAAGGCGCAACAAACTTAGTATTGCCAATTTGCTTTTTATTTTTCTTAACTTTAAGAGAGTTGGCAGGGTTGTTTTCAATAGTTGCGGTGGATCATAAAGAGTCCTTTTCTATCATAAAAAAACTTGAAAATTATTCTAAATTGTATTTGAAAAGAGAAAGCTTCCTGGATTAGATACTAATCAAAGGCACCGAAAATTGCCTTTGGATTGCTTTGAATGCTTCAGAATATTTATATAATATTTGTACTTGTATAGAGAATATTTATAAATTTGTATGTCTATATGTACATAAATCTTTTAGAGCCGTTGGCATATCGTTCTGTGGCTTTCTTTTTGGCTCAATTTAGTTGCTCGTTTTTTGAGTATTTGATTTCATTTTCTGCGTCCGCCTCTGTTTGCTGTGAGTTGTGTATGTGTGTGTGTGTGGTATAAGCCTGTACTGAGTGTGTGTGTGTGTGTGTACTGTATACTGTGTACAGTTTTTTAATAAAAACAAATTCAGCGGACAGCCTGCGGCGAACATGGCAAGCAAAATTAAATTATTTCGTTGTTTTGTGCCACGCTCCTTACACTGAGATCTGGACGGCGAACGCTTTATCATTTCTTGTTGCTGTTGACAGGAATATGTGGAGCGGTGGCAACGAAGACGACAACGGAGCGGCACGGAGGGTGGGGTTTAGAGTGGAGACGACGACGACGAGGACGACGACTATACAGGCATTTGACAGGCCTGTCAGCCAAAACTGCGCAGAGGAAAGAGAGAGAGAGAGAGGGGGATGAAGGGGAAACACGCGTCGTGCGAATCCGCTGACTTGTTTGTAATTTTGTAATTTAATGACCAACAGACATATCAAATATGCATGTCGTTGTCGGGGCTGAGACTGTGAGGAGGAACTGGGATTGTGGATTTATCTTTGTGTCATAACTCGGATTGTTGAATATTTTTTGATGAAAATTCTTTGACGAGTCGAGGTTTCACTTTACAGTCGCACGACCCAATTTCAACTCTCAACTTAACACATTTTTTTGTTCTTTTTACAGCAGAATTCATTTCCGAAATGTGAATTGCGAATGGGAATCTGTAGCTGCTGCTGCATACATTTTAGGCATACGCAGAGTCATCATTAAGTCATCTCATTGTATGCAAATTGCTCATTACAATGGACGCACTTTAATGATGGCGCTTTTACGACGGCCCGAATCGACTCCCCATCGACCTTCACAAATGCGATGCGCAAATATTGCAAATTGCCTGTCAATAATATGGAAATTGCAGAAATTGCAACCATCAAAGGATTAAAGTTTTAATACTTTACAAAAAAAAAATGTGCGTACGTTGCAGTTTACATATACACATTATTGTTTGCTTGTGTGTGTGTGTGTGTGTGTGTGACAGAGAGTGTATTTATATTTATATATGCAAGTTTGTCCAACTGTCAAGGCGTCTGTGGCTGTGTTGTTCCCCTTCATGAGGCCTATGACATGTGACGTGATTTCCACGCTGCGTGTCGATGTTGCAGTTGTTGTTATTGCATATTGCGCCGCACTTCCGTTTCCTGGCGGCGGCACTGCGTTTCTTTTGCATAATAGACGTTGATTAATGACGCACCAAAGGACAGGTAAAAGTGAATGCAATACATTATTTATGAGCAAGGTTGCATAATTAGCGACGCGCCAAAATAGCCAGCGAAAATTATTAACGTTCATGCAAAATGAACAATGGATGGGGCCCCTTAGGCGCAATCGACAATGCGATGCCATGAAATTTGTTCAGGTTGTTGTTGTTGCTGTTGTTGTTGTTGCTGTTACTCGGCTTCGGTTTGCTTTGACAGTTGCCATTTGCCAATTGGTATGCAGAGCGAACGCGCAATGGCCCAGCCCCATAAATTAGCCAGCGCCTCTCTCTCTCTCTCTCTCTCTTAGCTCAAACCGTAGCTTTACCCCTCTTTCAGCTCATGCAGCTCACACATCACTCAGAGCTGCTGAAGCCAGCCAGCTTGCTATGCAGGCCCAAAAGCAGAAAGACACGCCAACGGCATCAATCGGCAAAAGTGCAGAG
Organism: Drosophila niveifrons; assembly: GCA_035046325.1. Classification (NCBI taxonomy): domain Eukaryota; kingdom Metazoa; phylum Arthropoda; class Insecta; order Diptera; family Drosophilidae; genus Drosophila; species Drosophila niveifrons. The sequence goes on along the minus strand of JAWNOC010000046.1, from coordinate 7,237,574 downwards.
CAATGAAGGACACGCAGCACGAGGAGGACGAAGCTCGGAAGTGGAATAGCAGCCGGGCCGGAAAGACACGCAACATTGCATATTGGGAGCACACGGAGCGTATGAGCAATGCCAAATGTTGCCAGGCAAGTGCGGTCTAAGCCTCAGCCCCAAAGCAATGACCCCGCACTCCCCTCTCCTTCCTCCTCACTCTTTGGTTTATCGCAGTCTTCTAGTTGCCTACTTTCGACTGGCGACTGCCAACGATATCGCTCATAATTTCCAATTCGCATATTGCGGCTTGCAGGCGGCCGGACAAACAAACACACGCACACACACTTATGTACACACACACACACATAGAGAGAGACTGAACCGTACTCATCTGCATTGTCTCTGCTAAATTCTGCATATCCTGCTATTGCATGGCATGCTATGTCCCGGCCTGCTTGCTCTCTGTTCCAGTTAAGTATGCGTTGCATGCCAATACACCAAGTTTTTCCCCCCGCTTTAGGCTGCTCTGTGTTCTTTCAACTCCGACAACAAGCGACTGCTGTTTTATAGGCTCATAAAAACTTCACATACAATTTTCCTATATCAATCCAATGAAATTTATTAGTCACAGGTACGCAAAGACCTCAAAATATACTTCATTTCGTTTTTGCTTTTCTCATTCAACATGAATGTTTTCTTTTAAGTTGCCTGATAATTAAAGATGTCAGTTAAAGAATAAATTGTCTAATATTTTCAATAATTAAAACTTATTTAATGCTTCTATTATCAAGCTACATTAAATATCAGTTTAGTGATAATAATGTCAAATGAAATGGTTAAACAGTTTATAAAGTAATTCAATATATTAAACTCTTATAATGTTACTCAAATCAAGTGCTTCATAAAATCGAACTTTAACCATTGAAATTCCCAGAATTTCGCAGACAGTGAGCAAATGCAATGCCAGACTGTTTGCAACTATTAATCGCATCCAACTAATTACCCAATAATTGACAGTTTGACGGTTTTGCTAATTTGTTTATGCATGTTATGCTGTCAAAAACTTTTACCATACTTTTTTCTTCAACTTCACCAGCAGCGCGACGGTCACTGAAAAGCAGCAGCTCAACAATCAACACAACACAAAAAAGAACTCATATTACTGACGAGTAAAAGCAAAAGTGAGAACTAGATATAGTTGCTCTACAAAGTGCCAGCATTCATTGGAAACTAGCACTAAAATGGGTAAGTCTATTAAATTTGCATTAATATGCTTAATATTATGTATAAACAAATACGAAATTTGATTATATTGACGCTTTATTTTTGGAATTAATTGTCTCTCTATTATGAGATATAAAAGCTGACTTTGTCTCTATTCAATGTACGAATTCTCTACCAAAAATACCACTTGTTATATTAATTAGTTAAAATACTCACAACAAGAACTACCAAGCAGATCTCTCCAACCTCCAAAAGAACACGCCATGTAACCGAATATCAGAAGGCAGCGTCTAATTTATGTAAAAGGCAAATAAATCAATTAATGTCAAACAACCTGTAGACAACAACACGGCGGACACACAACAAAGATACGCATACTCTATAGCTAAGAGGTTGTTTGGCGGTGGTGGGGTAGTTTTTGTGGGAGAGCAGTGTGTAAGGGAGTGATGTGGGGGCGTGGCAGGCGTTTCTGCTTCGTTAGACTAATAATAATTAGAAGCCCACTGACATTTTGAGTCGAAGGCAAATACAATTAATTACCACAAAATACAAGTAAACACAATACAAATTTATAAAGGCACACACACACTCTGAATGCGAAGAGGAAGAGGGAGGAATACGGGGGAATTCGAGGAAAATATCAAAAGCTTGGTGGGCCCAGGCGCCAAATCAATAGACGAGCAAAAGCAAAAGCAAAACTTGGACAACGTTGGTTGAACAACGTTTTCAAATGTTGTTACAAACACATACAAAATAATGAGTTAGTGGCTAGCACGAGAGAGAGAGAGAGCCAAATGAAATGCTGTAGAAATAGCCACACATACAAACCAGCAACAAAAACAACAACAAGAACAACAACTGAAAGTACAACAAATATGCCAATCAATTATACGGCCAATTAAATACTGAAAAAGCAGCGAAAATGCCGAAAAATATAATAGAGAGGCGAATCGAGTCGATTTCGACTGCCCTCATTGAGAGTAGCTTTTGAGCCTGTAAAACAACAACAACAACATCGAGAAGAAGTTACTTCAGTTGAGTAGTGAAAACATTTGTGTTTGTTATTGAAAATGAAGACGTGCACGTTGTCCAAGATAAACAAAAACTCTGCCTCGCCAATTCCAGTGAACAGCACGTGCAGAAAGCGTATCTCTTGAAAAAAAAAATTGTTGATAAATCAACAAATCAGCTGATCAACAGATCCCTTAAAAAATTGACCAAAAAGCGAAAAAGCTGCTCACCTTTAGTTTTGGGAATTCTGTTTTATTTATGGTTTGTTTAAAGTGACAAGCTGACTGAGGTGAAGTGAACTCTCCTGGTGGAAATAAGTTAAGTTATTTAAGCTATTTGCTATTGAATACATTTTCAAATAAGCCTCAAAAGAATGTTGCAGAAATATTTCAATGCAGACAGACAGTCAGTGAAGGAACTTTGGTGCAAAGAGCAAAAGTTATTCTGTGTATCGAATGCCATTCAAAATGTTGCTCAACTGAACTTTGAATGAATGGATAGCTTACGGCTGAGCATTTGACCTGTTTAGCAGCACAAAATGCAATAAATGTTGTGTCGAAAACATTTACAACACTGAGACAGTTGCTAACACACTCACACACACACACATTAGTTGCATATTGTTTTTTGAACACTTTGCAAGTAAATTACAATGCACGGAACTAAATGCTAGTACTACAAGTTTAAGTTCGCTTTGCTTACTTACAATTTATCTAATTCTAAGGGAATTTCAATTACGCATACGACGTGTGTGTGCACACACGAATAGGTATTGTCATGCATTTATCATTGTGATTATGCAGCAGCAATATGAACAACACCTAACTATAGAGAGGCAAATATATCTGTTTCTCAATACGAATGGTTTATTTAATTAGCTTTATCGAGGTTTGGGGGCGAGGTGGCAAGTAGTCATTGAACTATTTAATTGGATTCAAGACTGTTGTAATGTTTGGAATTTATGCTCAGTTTGTGATTTGAGGCATAGTGCGTAGCCCCAATATGCTACAATGTACAATTATTCAATTGAGATGCTTAGTACTGGAAATTAATAAATGTGTAATATGTTGCATAATTGGATAAGCGATCGTCCTCCATCCCCCCTTAAATTCCACAACAATGTTGCACGCTGTTGGGCTGCCTGTTTGCTCGACTGCCTGCCTCTAATTTGACAGCCGTGGCTTGGCATTGTCGTTTCGTTTACGTGTTGTCTATCTTCCTTTTTTTTGTTGTGCTTTGTTACCAGCGACACGCCCCAACGCTACACTGCCGCCCCCTTGACACCCTTCGCCACGGCGCACGAACGATTTCTTGTTCCACATTAGGAAACATTTTCTTTGTCAGTTGAGGTTGCATTTTATTGTGTTGCAAACAGAGTTTGGCTAAGCTTCTTCACTTCTTGTTTGCTGCCTTTACTCTGGCTGTTGTTGTTGTTGCTGTTGATGTTGTTGCAATTGCTGTTTCTGGTTTGTTGTGTGTTTCCTTAGTTTTTTACCCTTCAACTGTTTCCCATGGCCCTTGGCACGTTGAACGGCAGTTTGGGATTTAGCCTGACAGCTCGCTTGAAATTGCGACTGTCAATTGCATTTAATTCGCGTTTGCTGCCGTTCCTTCTGTTGCTGCCACTTTGACCTTTTGCCGCAAAACAGCAAAAAGAATAAGTAGAAGAGAAAAGAAGAAAACCTAAATCTAATATCGACAGTTGCATATAAAAGTTTTGCTCTAAATTGTATTAAGAGACAGCCAAAGAAGTTGCACATTGACAGTGGATGCTTAATAAATAGATTGTTTTGGGCACGCGTCGTATACGCAATATGCTTTAGCAGCACATTAAGCATACGCCATGTTGAAAGTGAAGCTGCTGCCAGCGTTTACGGTTACAAAGGCTGGCTGAATGCTGCTCGTCGAGTGTCATGCAAAATAAACCGTTAAAACAAAAAGCTTTTGCGCGACGCTTTTGAAATTTGGCGCCATCGCACACACACACAGAAACACACACATCGAGCATCCGTGGGCGCAATGAAAGCAATCGAGCAGCTTCAACAAAGAAGCACTTGACGGGCTCACACACACACAGACTCACGCATACACAGGCATTGTGGTAAAAGCTTTCAAGTGGCAGCAACAAAAATAACGAAAGCGAAGCTGCCTCGGCAGCAGTTGCTGCTGCTATCGTCCTTTTCATCTCGGCATCGCGACGCGTCGTGGCGTTAAAGGGACTTTTGGTAACCCAATGCGTGTGCTGCTGCTGCTCTTGCACACACACAATGGCACAGTTGTATTTGTGAGATGCGGTGAAATTCACGCTATTCAACACCATCGACTTTCACTAACGCCACCTCGCGGCCGCTGCACAGATTAAATTAACAGCGCACTGTGAACAGAAGATGTCCATGGTGGGATCAGGACGTAGAGCAGACCAGAGCAGAGCACAAGCCAACTTACTGCTGAGCCCTTGAACGCACTGAAGCGTTCGTTATTGCGAGACTTTTGTCTGTCTGCGTGTGTGTGTGTGTGTGTATGTGTGTTTGTGCAAGTGTAAGGCGAGAAAGTCACCACAGCCAGCTCGCTGTGCTGTTAATGTGGCTTGGCAGTCAGCTAGATAGCCAGCTACTTGCTGCCGTTTGCTGTTTGCTGACTGACTAAGTATGCCACACACACAGACACACACACACACATTGAGTTTTGTGTTCTGTTTTTGCTGTGAGCCCAAGGCGAGATTTTGATTTGCGCTGTTTCGGTTGTTTGGCTGTTGGCATCGCCTTTTTTGTCGCTTGTCCAATTTGTCCATTATAGCTGTCAACATTTCGAATGGCTTTCACTGCTGCTGTCGCCGGCCACAAAGCGTCCTTTGATATTGCATCCTTTGGCGCAAATATCGGATTTCTTTTCAGCTAAAATATCAACATCAGTGCTTGCATTACTGACTGCGTGAGTCCTCGACAAGGACATGCCTTTCACTTCATTTGGCTGCCTCTGTTCTTCATTTTTCACTGCGCCAAAGTAATGACAACATCAGTTAACGATTCGTGTTTTTTTACTCCCTGTCTCTCTTGCTCGCCTCAAACAATGTTCTTTTCGCTGTTCGTTGCATATGCTGCGAGTTTGTCTTTTTGTTTGTTGCTTGGCAAGTTAACGGTTTATAAAATATGAATTCACTTACGTACATGCATCACGCATCAGCCCAAAGCCATTAAGCCAACTTCAGCTCCAGCACCAATTCGAAGACAAAAAAAAAAAAAAATAAAAATAAAAAAGATGACAGTGCTCCTGCTGGCAACGTTGTTGCAGTGTCCTTTGCACTTTGCTGGCGCGACCTCAGCATTGTTTTTACCCCATTTCTCTTGCCATCATTGTCTCTTTGCGCCGTTGATGTTGTTATTGTCAGAATTTCTGCTTTTTGGCATTGCTCTGATGACGACGATCGGCACAAGTAAAAAGCATTGCGAAGTAGCAAAGTGTGAAGTGCTGTTTGCTCTCTGCCCTCTGCTCTTTTGTGAGTTTTTAAATGGATTTCTGCTTGGCATCTGGCAAAATGAACTTGCCTTTTAAGTGCAACTGAGCGGCTTCTTAGAATACTTCAGAGTTCGATGCTTACATTTTAAATAAATGAAAACTATATAAAGGTTGAACGACCTGAAAGGTATCTTACAGCAGTTGATTTAAAATTCAAGCTTAGTTTATTTCAAATGAGAAGCTTTTCATGATCTAGTAGTAATTATGAACAGTCTTGTCAGTCTTGCCACAAGTAACACACAGATAAAGAGATGCTCAAATATGCAAATGCTGAGACTAAAATATTTTTCTCACACGCAACCTAAAAGCAAAAACACTAACACCGAAATCCGCTTTAAAAAGCTTCGCAATTATTATTTTGCAACCGAGTGCTATTTCCAGTATAACATTTGTGGGTGGTTGAGTCAATTGAGAAGGCGGCACAACAGGTTAACAACTGGCATATGGGGCGGAGATAGAAAAACACAGAGAAGCTTCATGTGATTTCAAATGCAGAATTCAGAAGCAGCAAACTAAACCATCCAAAGCAGAATTGTGAGGAGTCGACTTGAACACTTGAGCTTACCCAAAAACACGCACACATCAACACCAACACACACACGCAGACATGAAAATAAAGATATGAGATTGAGAGAGAGTACATTATAACAATGACCAAGTGCAAACATTAAAGCGAGTACATAAAATGGTTTCTTTGTGCATGATAGTTGTAGTCCGCCTCGGTTTTTTTGAGTAAGATACAAAAAACAACTATGCTATGAATGGAGGGAGAATGTCGGGTAGGAAAAACAAACGAATTAAGGGAGAGTGCATGCAAGATGAAGGAAAGGCATTGTTAAGTTGTGCCAGACCGCAAAGCACACACACAGACAGTAACACACCTAAAGATGTCTTCTAACGGACAGTTATGGATAAGTTACAAAGGAAAACACATACGGACAGACAGTCAGGCAGATAGACAGACAGAACGAAGTAACATTTCATGAAAGATTTAACATTCAAATGTGCAGAAGCAACAACAAGAAAAAAAATAAACGAAAAAGGGAAAACTGCTGAGGGAAAAGCGTTTTGAAATGTTTCTGCTTAGGATCATATGAATGTTTGTGTTTTATGTAGCATACATTTGAGGGCTAAATAAAACTACTTAGACGAGTGAATGAACCGGAGAAGCAAAGAAAACGAGTTGCGCAACAAGCAGCAAGATGTTTCTTTCTAATATGCATTTTGCTTATGATTATTTAAAATTGTGAAATAAATGCGTTGCGAGAGCAAGCACAAAGGAAGCTGTGATAGAATGAAAATCTGACAACGCAACAGCAACACAAAAAAGTTGTCAACATGCAAGAAGCTGAAAACTCAAAATTGCTTATGAATTTTTATACTTAAATAACGCACACTTTATGCATACCCTCGACAGGTGTAGAAAGAGGTGTATAAGAATAAATATACATATGTATGTATATATATTTTTTGTGCTTGTTGTTATATTTGTGTGTTGTGCGTGAAACTTTTGTAGGTGTTGTCTGATTCTTAATCAGAACAAGCTGATCTGTTATGCACAGGCAAAAGGAAACACCGCTGGACACGACAACAAAAAAACCAACGAGAAAAAAAGAATGAATACAGATAGTAGTCCAACTACTGCTATCTTTGCAGTCGTATCGCATTCTACTTCTCCTCCTCCTCCAGATACAGCGCCTTCTGACAGCAACAACGTAATTTACAAGGCGCGTTTGCATGTCGCTGGACAGGACTCAACCTAAGCTCTTCAAACGTGGCCCAACCCTAGCCCCGAAAAACAGAATTTACTTTTTGTTGTGTTTGCTGCTGCCGTTTTTTAGTTGCTTTTTCCTGTTGTTTTACTCGCTGCTCGACTCGTTCCCTTACTCATATTAAATGCAAAAGTCATTGAGCGGAGGACAGCAGCAGCAGCAGCAACAGTAAACACTGAGGGAAGGGAGGCAGAGAGGAAATAGCAGAGGACTTTGCTGCAAAACAACAAGTTTATTTCCATATCCTTGGACATGAGTTTGCTGTAAAATTTCGTGTTGATGATCTTACTAGGTTATGCATTAGTTTTTCCCTCGCTCTCTCTATATCTTTGTTGGTCGCTCTCACTGGTTGTTTCGTACTCTTTCTATATCACTGCTGCTACCTGCAGCGTTTTGTATTTCCTGTCCATGTAACTTTGATTTTTTGTGTGCTGTCTCTGCGTGAAATCTCACCATGCACCCAAAAAATGTTCTCTCGGCTGAGCTGCTGCAGTTTGTTTGCCGTTCGTCTTTTATGTTTATGCAAATTGAAGTTTTCTGCTTGTTTGCCGCTGCTGCTGCTGCTGCAGCTGCTGTTAACTAATAAATATTAAGTATACGCGCCTGGGTCCTTGTTTTGTTGTCTTTACACAAATTGGTACATTTTACTAGCCTTACAGGATTTGCAGCCATTGAACCAGTGTTTCAACGCTAAGTTGCTGCTCAGATTTACTGCAGCTGCTGGACAGACACTCACCTGCTGATGCGCTTTAATGGCTGCTGCAGCGACTGCTTTCAATGGCAGCACATTGCGGGGTGTAGTTCCGGAAATTGGTTGGGCGGAGACTGCTGCTGAGGAAGCTGCAGTTGCTGCTTCTCCTGTTGTTGTTGTTGTTGCTGGTGTGCAGGGAGTTGCTGGCAATTGCTGATAGTGGCACTGCAAGGCAAAGGGCAGCAACAGGGGCGGTGGCGGTGGCAATGGGGGCGGAGGAACTGAAGGCTTCGATTTGGCTGCTGGTGCTTGTGGTAGTTGCTGTGATGGTTGCTGTTGATGTGGCACAGTCATGTTGAAGGGCACAAAGAACATGTTGCTGTTGTTCGATAAGGCAGGCGACGGTTTAAGATTAGGAGATGTGTTGTTATTGCAGCTGAAGCCATTGCTATGATTGTTGGTGCAACTGAAGGCATTGTTGTTGTTGCTGCAGCTAAAGGCATTGTTGCTGCTGTTGTTGTGCTTATTGTTGCAACTAGCGTGGCAAGCATGTTTGGCAGCTGGCTGCGCATGACTCTGAAAGCTAGTTGTTGATGTTGTCATGGGTAAAGCAAAGCGTTGCGCAGGCGTAGCAGCAGCCATTTGGCAAGGCAGCTGTTGCAGCTGCTGTGTTGTTGTCGTTTGTTGCAGCGTTGTAATGCAGCTGACATGCTGCCGTTGTTGTTGTTGCTGCTGCTGCACCTGATAATGTTGTTGTTGTTGCTGCTGCTGATATTGTTGTTGATGATGTAGCTGTTGCTGCTGCTGTTGTTGTTGCTGATACTGCAGCTGCAATTGTTGTCGTTGCTGTCGCATTGCTGCTGCCATTTGTGGCGGTGGCTGCAGCCGCGGCTTGGGCAAATGCTCGTAACTCTGCTGGCAGCATTGGCAATCCTCACAGCAACCAATCTCAGCATTGTCACAGCAACCTCCGCTGCTCGCTGGCAATACATATGGATTGCTCTTCGCTCTGGCAGCGTAGCTCATCTTGGGCGCCTTCCCACCAGCTGTGGCAGGCTGCAGCTGCGGCTGCGACTGTGGCCACTGCACAGCGCACGGCACGATGCCCAGAAAGCGCAGTCCCACAGCGGGACTGGCCGATTGTCCAGGTGCCGGATTCGTTATGTTGACGGCGTTGCGTTGTCAGTTCAACTGCAAGACAAACACACAAAGGAGAGAAAAAATAATGCTGCTTGAATTGAAGCTTCAATTTGTGTAACAAGTTCATTAATTTTCAATGAGGCCAATGAATGAATGTGAACGAGTCTAACCTTCGCCTCGCCTCGTCTTCCACCTTTCGTCCACCCCCTTTGAACTTCCTGTAATTTATGAATTATTTTGTGTGCGCGGAAGCAAACCTTCGGCACGCTTGATTACAATTTTTGGCTTCTTAAAACAATTTTGCCGAAAAACAATGCGTCCTTGTCGTCGCATATTTTTTCCCTCAATTCAGTTTCTCTTCAAAATTTTTGGCCTGGCATAAAGAAAACATTTGTTGTTTTTTGTTCAGCCCCTCTGCCTGCCTGCCTGCCTGGCTGCTTGTTGCTTACTTTCTCAGCATCCTTTTCAGTTTGCGCTCCCCTCCCGTTGCCCCTGAAGCAGTTGGCACGGCACTCGTTAGAGGCTTTCAGAAATCACTCAAAGTTTGTCAAGAACGAGAAAACCAATTTTTCAGCTGAGTGCATTTTAATTTCGTATACGCCCCGTGTGCGCCTGTTGAGTTTTTCAGTCTCTCAGCCAGAGGAGAGTGCCAGCAAATACGAGTGCGAGCGAGAGAGCAGTGTGAAAAGCAAAGCACACAGGTACGAGAATAGTGTGTGTGTGTGTGTGTGCGAATGTGTGTGTTAAAAAGGTTTGCTTTTCATTGCAACACGCCTGAAATGGCAACTTTGACAAACAGCCACAACAAGAACAACAATAGAAACAGAAAAATGCTACTTTTGCCTCTTGCATTTCCACTTCTTGCCTATGCACGCAAAATTGGCAGCAGCCCCCTCCCTCTCTTCATGCCTCGTTCTGCTCGTTCTCTTGTTGACTTCTCTCTGCTTCCTTTTCACGCACCCAGCATCACCACAAACAATGGAATTTTAAATGTGACAAACAGGTACATGTGTCCAGCATGAGTAGCTGCTCATCCAACAGCAGCAGCAGCTACAGCATCTTCTTTTCCGTTCGTGCCTCTGCTTGTGGCACGCATCAAGCAGGCAGCTTCATTGTCTTTGCTTCTTGCTGTCCGCAGTCAACTGATAGTCGGAGCCTTATTGAGAATTCTTTTTTTGATTAAGCACTATGAATTTCTGGCATTTTGACAATGGACTTTAGTTGCTAAAGTAGTTGCAATTTGCTTGATATCACAATCAGAGTTTGAGCACATTTGTGTGTTAATCACAAATACGCAATCTTTTGTCTTCGATTGTGCATTTCCATGGTCTTAAAATGCTTAACATTCCGTAAACGAAAACTGTTCGAAAGTATGTGGAAGATTATGAAGAATTTTGTTTGATTTATGGAGAATGTCTTTTAAGCAATATGCATAAATTTCCTCAAAAAAGAGTCACCAGAAAAACAGCCTCCAAAAGATGCTTTTCTTCTTACTCAGGCGCAACAAAATTGTTTCGAGGCGTAGACACAAAATATTTTCTAAATAAATTATCATAATTCCACAAATACTTGAATGAAAAATATTTAAAAAAGAAGCTAAAAAAGTAGAGGCAAAAACTTGCAGCCTGAGATCAAAAGTTTTCCAAGTGCTGCAAAGCTGCGCAAAGCCGGCCACATATCAAATACATAGTTTAAGATATAGCACAGCAGCAACATCAGCAACAACAGCAACAACAATGAAGAGAGCAGCAAAATATATATGCAAAAGTACAATAACTTTTAGCGATTAAGTTGTGGCAAAGTTTTGTTTGCCCAACAATTTGCGTGTTCAATTTTCGTTTTATCTGCAAGCAAAATAAAAAACAACTGAAACTGAAACTGAAAGAAAATTGCAAAATGATGTGCGAGCGAAAACGAGACTCTTGGGAATCGTAATTACAATTCGAATAGTGTTGGATAATCAGTGTATGCTCGTAATGCAGCAAACAATTGAAGCCTTTGTGGAAATACAATTGCAAGTTGTTGTTGTTGCAGATGTACAATAAAATATATACAATATACTTGTATATGGCTGGAAGGTCGCCAGGCAAAAAGCCAAATATACAGAAGAGAAACTTTGAAAAAGAATTTGGTAACATCAAAGCAAAAATTTTTAATGAATTTCTTGGCCGATGCTGAAAGCCTCCAAAAACGCACCACACGCAAATGCTGAGGCCAAAAACAAAAACAACAACACAAAAAAGGGAGCAAAAGAAGAGCCAAAGAAGAGGGGTGGAACCGGGAGACGGGGGGGTTCATAGGTCCAGTTCAGTCGGCAGATGCCGCTCTACCCCCCGCCACACTCTTTGACCATGGCACGGAAATCGTGCTGCTCGTTGGTGGCCTTAATTAAATTTAAATATTTTATCACCGAAAAATTGCCAGGCGGCAGCAACTGCACAGCGACAACAGCAACAACAACAAGCTGCTCTCTGGGCATGAAAAGGGTGCGGAAATGTTGGCACTCTGTGAGCTTGTTGATGTGTGTGCGTGTGTGTGTGTGTGTGTGCAAGTGCAGACAGCCAAAAAATACTGATGTGGGTGTATTTTTCATTATTTGCGAAGCGTTGCAACTTTTTTTTTTTCGTTTTTTGAGGGTTGCCTCATGCCCCTATCCCTGCATCGTTGTCGTTGTCGTTGCCTTGTGCCTTGTGCCTTTGCCACACACTTCATATTCAATTGTGTTGAATAATTGCCATACGGTTTTTTGACCAACGGTTTTTGACACTTGCCTAAAAGGACACACACGCGCTCAAGTGCCGCAGTCGAGGCAACGCCCCCATCTCTCTATAGTTCCGTCTCTTGTCTCGTCTCGTCTCGCGTCTCTCGCTCAAATGCTGCCCTCATGCCGCATTTGAAGTTGAACTTGCCTTTTTTGCTGTTGCTGTTGCGGGGCCAAAAAATGAGCAAAACATTTGGCAAAAAACTGGATGACTGCAAAACAGTGAAGCGCCCTGAACACGGGACGGAAGCAACAGCAGCAGCAGCAACAACAACAACAACAACAAGGACTACAAAACATGCCAGGAGCGTTTTTTGAAATATCTTTGTAAATATTTAAAATGTTCCGCACATGCGGGTACTTCAATCATGCGCCAAACTGAATCGCCAACATGGCAATAAGGTCTGGACAAGGATGAGATGTTGAGGGGGAGTCGGAATAAACTGGTCTCTGTTCATTTCTGTTTTCTGGCTTATGGACAAAGCTCAATGGTTCTGTGTGTTAGGGGCTTAACCCTCGTAAGAGGCGTAAGTTTTAAATAGTTTTTGTTGACCAATGTCAGCATACAATTTGGTATTCATAAATTAATGAAGCATCGGACAAAAAATCCCCCCTCTCTCTTGTTTTGTTTTTTTCGGTTTAGAAAGTTTTTCCATAAATTACTTCTACACTCAGTAGCCAAAGTACCAGATTTTAAATAAGGTATTAAAACATGTAATCTGGATGTGATTATAAAATACAATAGATTGAAATATGTTTAGCTGGTTCAGTGGATTATGCTATGCAATGTTTTTTAGCTTTGGCATTAAATATGCATTTGAATTTTGTTCAAGTAAACTGCAAAATCATTTTGTAATTGATATTTTAGTAGCTCAGGAACACAATATGGCTCTCAAATTGTGTTCAGCTTATGAATTTTGCAAATAAAATTAATTAAAAAGCAAAAGCAATTTGCAAACGTTTCGTTTTTCATAAGTTTCAAGTTAATAAATGTATGAGGTTTTCAATGAATGTTGTGAATAAACATAACTTTTTTTTTATTGAATGTTTACTTATGGTCATCAAATTTTTACTAATAAAGTTTTTATCCGCTTTACACATTAAAAAAATAATAATAATGAACTGACAGAAAACGATAGTTTTTCGAATTTAAATTTGTAAATCAATTGTTAAAAAAGTGCGGGAAAAACAAATCAAATCGTATTAAAATGATTTCTCCGTTAAACTTTGAAATATTAGATTATAATAACATATTTTTCTCAATATTTTTTATAAAATGTATTCAATTATTTTTATTCAATTAAATTTATTCAAACTCCAGCAGTAAACAAGTAAAAGTTGAGTGTGCTCGACTATGATATACCCGCTACCCAATTTCTATAAAACCATATTCTTAAAATATAGTACAAAAATATACCAATTACAAAAATATGCCTATGTTTGGTATATCGATATTATATTACATTCATTATATACTATAGAATACAAATTATACTGGGTTGTCAGCCAAAACAACTATTGCTATTCGATCCTCTCGATTTATGGAGGCAGAAGTGGGCGTAGCAAAATTTTGATCAACATTAAGTTTATCTTTGTGCAAAAAAAAGTGCTGTGGAGAACTACACAAAGTTAAAGTTATACCATTTTCCGCTATAAGTATAAGCTAAAAAAAAATTGAATGTGAAAGCGCTAATTATTCCCTGAACAAATTTAAAGTCCAAATACAATCTGTTCGGCTTCCCGATATTCTTTTATTAAACAGAAGAAAAATGTAATTGTTAAACTCTGTTAGTTGTTTACAATTTCAAAATTTACTTAAATACAATTATTTTTAGCTTTTTCTTCAACAATTAAACTATATACAATCATCCCAATCATTCTAGGAACTTTGGTAACAAAGAATCGAAGCTTGTATGTCATCAACCTCATATAAATATTATTAATTTTAATTTACTTTATCTTTTCATTGAACTCATAAAAGTTAAGTGAAATTAAAGAAATACTAGAGAACTAGTTTATAAGAAACTAGTTAACATTTAACTTAGCTTCAGAAAATAAATTTGTTTTCCCATCTGCTTGTTTAACAATAAACATTTCTTTAAGCTTAATTGTACAATTTAGAAAACCCACACTTCATTAATTACTTAAAAGTAGCTAATTTGAAAATTTGATTTTGTGAATACGTGTTTATTCCCAACTGAATAGAGCTCTTCAAATGATTATCAAATTTATTGATTGTAAATTTTTGTTAAAAAAAAATATCCAAAAATTGTTCCATTAAATGATCGCTCTTAAGCTGAACTGGCAACCAGGCTGAGCGACGGCAAATCAGTGAATGGAGAGCAGACTACACAAAGAGCACAACAGGAAGAGGCAAATGTGTGTAGTTGTAGCTTACTCACACTTGGTTGCTGCGATGGCAGCGTAGCCGCAACAAGAGCCGAAGCGCCTCTCAGTAGGCTACACCAACACAATGACACTAAAACACGCACACAAACACACACGAACACGTAAACGCAAACCGGCTGCGAAGTGGCACACTTTGAGTTGTATCGAACTTTTTTTTCGTTGTTGTTGCGAAGCACAACAAAACTCGCGACGTTGAATTGGGTGGGGGGGCAACAAACAACAACAGCAGCAAGTAGCGACAGCTGTGTGGCAGATATACGCAATGAAAATTTGCACGATCTGGCGACTTTTGCTCGGCTCAGGACAATTACTGTTGTAGACGTTGACGTTGACTTGTTAGCGAAACGCAGCGTCTCGTGTCGACGAATTAACACTGAAGAGCCAAGTCGGCGGCGGTCGGCGCTAGGTAGCGTTTCAGTCTCTGTCCGTGTCCGTGTCCGTGGCAGAGCCGCAGCTGCAGCTACCACCACCAGAGGACTCGCAAAAAAGAGACACACACACACAGACTTACAGTACAAAGCCCGGCAAGTTGGCCAACCCAAGTAGCACACAAAAAATGTTCAACCAGGCAGCCAGCTATAAAAGGCGTACTGTGGTTGACATTATCGTGTGCAACTAAATCACATGGACACACACACACACACACTGCATGCCCTTGCAGCATTCTATGTGTGTGTGTGTGTTGTAGAAAAAGGAAAGCCAAGTTGATGCCTTCGTCCTCACACTGGGCGCACTTTCGTGTACCGCCCCTTCGTGCGCTCATTCGCTCGTACAATGCGGCGTATGAGTAACAATAACACGCATACACTTGCATACACTCGTTAAGCGGCCACAATGTCACACCACCCTCTTGGTGCTCGAGTGCTGCATTTATGGCATTTGATATGCTAATTTGCACGATTTCACTCACGAAGAATCCTTGCCAGAGAGACGCGCCAAAATATAGCAAAAAGGACCAAAAGTCACCACCAGCTACTTCTAGTTCAAGTGTCGAGCGAGAGCAGCTCGTTGACTAAATTATGTGCGCTGTAGAAAAATAGTTTCATAATTTAATGTATGAGATAAGTTCTAGAAATTACTTAAATTTCCATACTTGTGATCAGCTGATGTATGATCTTGAAATTCATTAAAATATTTGCTCGCTTTGCCTCTTACTAGATGAACGACAACCAACTGTAGCGCATTCCATGTGTCCAGCAAGTCATTTCGTGCAATCAACCACCGTTTGCGCACAAAAGTATGCTCTGCTTTTTCTCGACTGCTGCGCTCTCAGCTCTCAGAGAGAGCGAGAGCAAGCGACACCAATACAAATGCAGCGCCAGTAAAAACGTCAGCAGCAGTCGCATTGAGAACTGCATATATAGAAACACACAGAGGCGGAGTCTGCTTCTGGCTGGCCATGTAAACGCTTATATACCAAAAAGGCGGTGGCTTGTGGTAGTCGATGCATATATAAATGGCATGCAGACAGCTTTTTACGTTTGTCCAGCAAAGATGGCGGCAATCAGAAATTCGCGCAATAATTTGATGGTTAATCAGTTGAAATGATTGATCCCTGGTGTGACGACGCCACTGCGCTTTGTTTACCACTTGTTTAGGGATACAACGACGACGACGACGATACAACAACAGGCCGTAAACATAAACACGAAACACGAGGTGCGAAGAGCGTAAAAGAGCGCAATTTGTTGTTGGCATGTATCGCAATATTTTTGCCGAGAGAACGCTCGCTCTCCCGCTCTCAGTGCCGATACAATGCAACGACAATAATAACAACAACAACAACAACAACAGATGATGATAACATTGCCGGCATATTCTTTTCATCCTGTTGAACGCCCACACGCCAAAGGCAAAACAAAAAAACAAAAAAATCAGCTGACACCTGCTCCACACACACAAACACACACACAGAACCGGCGTCCAGTTTGACAGCTCGTTGGACACTATCGCCTCGATGTCGTCGGCAAAGCAGTCACATGTGACATTATCTATCGCCCCAACAATGGCTAGCGAAAGTTTTTCTTTTTGGGTAGCCCCAAAAAAAGCCATGAATAATATTTGAGGACTTATCTGCGACAGCCAAATTATGCAAATTTCTGATTCACAATGTAAACATTTACTTTACTTTTCAGCGCAGACGTTGCCCACTTTCCACTTTTGACATTCGCCTGAATTTCTTATCGCGCGGCGCTTTCATTAACGAGCAGCGTCTGCTGCTGCTGCTGGCCAAGAGACCTTCTAATTGTCTTGCAAATTAGTCGCCAGTCGACAGCGACAACGACTAAAAAATGCGACCCAAAGCTTTTGCCTGGGGTTGAGCTACTTTTCTTTTTTCTCTTGTTTATTTATGCTGTGATGCCGGCGGCTGCTTTCACTGATCTCCAGCTGGCAGCATATTGATATACAGAGAGCACAACGACCGATGATGCTGCTGGCAGCTGTTGAAGGAAATGAAAAACAAACAGCATCGCTTGCCGTGTGAGTTCGCAATCTTTAATTTTTTAAGCATCGCTCCTTCCCCCCGCCCACACACACACTGCAAAGCGAACGTGCCTGTCGAGGATTAGCTCCAGACACAAGGCAGACGCTGCCAGAGACTCGCAAAGAGAGAAAGAGTAGGAATCGAATGTTAGGCCGCTTTGCCGGGCAGCTGTTGAGCGTCAACCGGAAAAGCACACACACACACACTCAAGCGACTGGCCCTATGCGTGTTTTTATAGACTTTTCCACCTAATCCCAGGGGTGCTGAGCTAAGTTGAGTGAGTAGCAAGCGCAACGAACGCCAATCGATTAGCCACGACACGGACTAAAGTGAAAGTCTTTAATGTGGCCCTCAAACTAACTATAGTATATATATACGTCTTGGCAATGATGATGGACGGCAACAGGCCACGAGTTGACTGGCCATAAACTCAGTTAGCCCATCGTTTCCTCTTCATAAGCAATTCCAGCTGCCTCATCGTCTATGGTCATAACAAAGTCAATGTGCTGTCATTAACATAATTTACAAATACTTGCAGTCATTTTCTCCTCCTTCTCGTTCTCTATTGCCTTGATGCCTGTGTTGACTGTTAATTTAGAGCCAAGGCAAGGCAGCTCTTCGGGCAATTGCAACATTTCATTTATTACTGCGCTGAAAGACAAAATGGTTGTTGCTCTAATTGAAAAATTATTGTGCCATAAAAAATGTAAGGCGCATAAAAAATATGTTTGCTTTTTGCCACAGCAGCAGCAGCAAACTTTGGCAACTCGAGCGAGTTAAACGCGAGTTTAATTAACTGCCAAGTTTTAAGTACTTTGAACGCGCCGCGTTCAAAATGTAATTCAAATTTTAAATAGTTGTGTGTGAATAAGTCAGTGAAGAGATGATGCTCATAAAATATATATGTGGCATTAAAGGACACACAATTTTTGCCCAGCCTTTTGGGGGCAAAGCAACACACAGAGCAAATCCAAGGCAACTTTATAGGGAGACAGAGTTGCTTGCAATTTTCCTGCGCAAATCTTTTGTGTCTTTTGCGTTAAAAATAGGAGAAAACTTTTTTGTTGTATACTTATTTTATAATGAAATTCCCCAAAGTCTGCTAAAAACGAAACAAAACGCAGAAGCGAACGAGGGGAGAGTTTTATGTAAGGCGAAAAGAGAAAGGTGCAGGGGAGTGCAGCAGCGGAAAAAGCATTTTGCAAAATTACCCTTAAAACAAAAATGCATTATTGTCATCTAAAATGCAAGCATGCATTATCCTGTCACAGGTCCTTTGAGAGTTTGCTTTTTGTGCAGCCATCGTCGCTCCTTCTCCTGCTTCTCTTTCTCTACTTACTTTCTTTTCTTCTCTAGTCTTTTCTTTTTCTTTTTTTTGTTGCTGAACTGCTGCAACGTTTATTATCTGGCGCATCGCACCAAAAAAAAAAAAAACCCAAACACTGGCAAAACTGCAACTGAGCAACGTCTCACAGTGCATGTCCACCCACAAAGAACGTTCATTCGTGTCCTTCATAAGCCGGGGACTTGGGATCAATTTGCCTGCAGCAAGAAACCTTTTTACTTGCGCATGCAAATATGACAAACACACTACGCAATGCCCTTCCCCTTTCTCTCTGAGCACTCAACTCGACGGCTGGCCATCGGCCAACTGCGACTCGTGTTAATGCTGCATTCTTGTGGGAAATTATCGCAGCTCAAGCAGCAGCAGCAATAGAAGCAGCAGAGCTCAGTTGCACACTCGACCTCCAAGCTCATTCAATACAATTGTCAGACAGTCACACACAGCTTGGCACACAACTGGAATTTGCCCAAATTACATATTGAAATATTATTGCAGTGCGCCCAAAATTGTATTATATGCTCCCAACATTCAGTGTCAAAGTGCGAATTTGACAATTTTGCCATGGCACTTGGAGAGCAGGGGAGCAACATTTTCGGCGTTATGAAATTGCTTTCAAATTATTTTGTCAGCTGCCGGCTGACTGTGGAAATTTTCTGGTGACTTGGCTTCCGGAGAGCAGCAGCAGCAGGCAGGACCAGAAGGACTTGCGTGCAATTTGCGGCCAAGGCAAGAATGGAAATTGAAAAGAAATTATTGGTTATTTTTGCATGCGTTGCGGGTTTCTCAACGGTTCTCGAGCCGCATCGGGGATTACAGTCATAATACACACAACACACAGTTGGACGTGGCAAATTGCAGACTGCTAATGAAAGCTTGCCTCACAATCAACTGGAACAACTTACAGCACCGCGATGACTAGGTAAACCGCAAATAAATGCAGCTGCAGATGCCACGAAGTCGACTTCACTTATACCCTATGAAATGGTTTATAAATCACTTAATATACTATGCAGAGAAATGAACTACCCGCAGTTGTAATGTTGTATTAAAACAGAAATAGAGAGAGAATGAGCTAGGGACAGAGAGAGAGAGCAGCAGGCATTGCCGCAAATTGAAAGACAATAAATGTGCGCAGTCATATGGAAAATTGTGATATTCACACAATTTAATTAACATGAATAAATATTGTTACAAGCGGGCGGGCCAGACAACACTAACACAACGACAGGCGAAAACCGGCTAACCAGCTAACGAGCGGGCAACATGGCGTATGAGCATTGACAAACAAAGCGCAAACAAATCGAAAGCAACGCCGAGTTTTGAGCGATGACAATAGAAAAGGCCTCCACCCCTCAATAGACAGAAAGAGAGAGATAGATAAGGCAACCCACAACTTCCCCCCTTTCTCTTTTGCCAACAACGACATCATAAATCCCTAAAATCTCGTTTGTTATTGTTTGAAACTCGACCTCATCAGTCGCAAGAGACGAAAGAGAGGCAACAGCAGCAGCAGACACTCTGTGTCTAACTGACAACCACTTCAAATAGGGAAAACAACCAGCAGTCGGGCTAATCAGAGCATTTGTCAGGAGTTAAGCGCGAGTGTCGCGACTCTTTGCCCCCTCCTCCATCTTCTTCTTCTGCCAGTATTGTGCCTGAGATTTGACAGGACACACAACAGAATGTGGGTGTTGTGTAACATGGCTTGATTAGAGTCTCGGTTTCATTTTCCACGAAATTGTTTTTACTGTGCGAAGTACCTGCGCGTGTCTTGGATTCAATTTGTGGCAGTTTACAGTTCAAAGAGCAAGTATTTTTAGGCAAAAGTTGTAAAGAGAAGTTTGCATCGCTTATGATTTAACTTTTTTAGAGCTCATCAAGTATTTATTTGCAAAACTCTGCTACTCAAATTTTTAATTATTTAATATTCAATTTATGTGCTACTTCTTTTTAATATCTATCTTGTAAAATTTGTGTGCGAATTAATTGTAATTTTCTCAACAATTTCATTAGCAAATTTTCAATTAGTTGCACGATTGAATCGACAAGATATTTACAACTTTTCGCCACTTTTAGAATTTTACAAATATTCTTCTATTTGCCTTTCATTGCTTCTCTCCTCTTTCTATGACTTTGTGTGTTTTTGTGTGTGTGTGTATTAAAATCAATTGTAAAATCAGTTGAAATAAACTCGAAGCAGCAGCGTAAACTTTCACGATTCACGATTGAAATCTTTTACAGCCAAATTATGAGCATTTTCAATTTTCCTTTCTCGACGACGGCGGCGAGGACAAAGTCGCCTGGGTGGAAAAGCAACAGAGCGTGACAGCAGCAAAAGTAAAGCAAACTTTGCGCTTACAGTTTCATGAGCATGAGGCCAACAATCGTCGTTGTTGCTCTCTCTCTCTCTCTCTGGTGTTGGTGTTGAAGACGTCGATTTGCTACAGCAACAACAACAACATCTTCAGCAATAAGGCCCATAACAATAACAATAACTTGACTGCAAACATTTCAATACGAAGAAACGCAACCACGTTTCAATTGTACTTAGATAGATGTACGAGTATAGATGAGGCAGCAACCGGTTGGCTTTCGCCTTGGCTTCAGCTTTGGCTTTGGCTTTGGCCGGTCGCAAGTCAAGTGTCCTTGTCCCTGTGAGTGGGTGGGCTATGACAACAACAGCAGCAGCAGTAGCAGCAGCAGCAGCACAGAAACAACAACAGGAATCAAGGGGTAAGGAAAGGAAAAAAAAGTCAATTGTTCAAGTTAAAGTGAAACTTTTTGAAGAACTTTTACCAGACGTTTCGGGTTGCTCTTTCGCCCCTTCGCATCCCCTCCGCCAAACGATTTGCTTTCTTTTCATGCCTTTATCGCCGTCGACTTTACACTCGACTCCTTTTCTGCTTGTCGTGCTTTGCCCCTCCCGCCACGCGCATCAAATTGCCATTGACACGTTAAGTTTGCAATTGTAGACCTGTTTCCCCTTTTCTGGTTCCTTTTGCATGTCTGCTTCCCCCGCTAAACGTAGTTTTTCCGCTCATCTCTTGTCCAGCTGTACGTCCTGTGTAGACAACGACTGTCGTCGTTTCGTGTCTTATCTACAAATTCGTGCGTCTTACAGCAGCAGAGCAGACAGAGAAACGGCTTTAAACAAATTTAAAAACCAGACCAGACTTTAGACAGTCGTGTTGATCTATCTCTCACCTCATGAAATAAAATGCCACAGTCATATTTCAAATGTAAAGTTCATGTTTATATTTTGGCTAATGTTTTTTCTAGTTGCAACACAAAAAAAAAAAAAAAATAGAAAGCAAACCACTTTTGAGTTTGACACCAGCTGGTGCTGCCTGCGGTCAGCTCGAGTGTGTGTGTGCGTGTGTGTGAATGTGTGTGTGTGTGTGTGTGTGTGTGTGTGTGTGTGCCACGCCTCAGCTACTGTGCCTGAAGTGACCGTAAAAGCTTTCAGCATTAATAGCTTGAGTGAGTTTCAATACATATTGACAATATGGCCATTGGCCAAACGACACTCTCACACACACACTCACACACACACTCACACACACACACACACATACACACACACACTCGCAATAGAGAACACTCGCCAAATTGATGACAGTTTGCCAGTTGCTAAAGCCGCATGGGGTCCAAAAGGAGGTCCGTGGGGTGCTGTGTTGGATATGCATATGTGGACCGAGCATGGGATAAATACATTGAAATAGCTTTGGCTATTTGTTTTTGGTATTGTCTGGAGATGGGGAGTGAAGAGTGAGGAGAACGGCGAAGGGTAACAGAAATCGTCGCTGTTATGGCTTGTGCCATTTTGGCACTTTGTAATTGCCTTGTTTGCCCCGTTGTTTTTTGGCCTATTGTTGCCATAGAAGCTATACAGCTTTATGTTGTTATTGCAATGTTGGCAAACGCATTTGGCTTCAGTTTTTTTGGTTTTTTTTTTTTATTTTTTGCATCGTTCGGGTTTAGGTTTGGCTTTTTGCTAAATCTCTGTGCCCATGAGCCATGTTTTCTCTACACATAAATATATTGTACATTTGTATATATGCATTTCAATATTTGCACAATGGCAATGGCAAATGGCAAATAAAGGAATTATAGGGACATGTTGTTGTTGAAATCGGAGATTATGATACAGATTGGGATGGGTTTAGCATTGCTTACACATTCAGATTAAATAATGATGGCTATTGATCAACAACAAAATATGCAAATATTAAAGGCAAATAGTATTTTTTTTGCAAACTTTAAATGCAAGTTACTAAAAACTGTAAAAATAAATCTCAGATTATTATCAAACTTCTAGTTTGTCAATGTAAATAAATGAAATACTCAAAACATGGCTTTGTAAATTATTTAAATTGTAGTTAATGCATCAACTTTCATAAATTCAAGGATTAAATGCATAAGTAAACATCTTTATGATGGATAATAAAAATGTGCTAAGTAAGTTTTATAAAAAACTTTAAACTGTATTCAATTTGCTTGTTTCTAGCTCTCATTTTGTCAGACCAGATTTAAATTTAAACTATTTAAATTGTAGTTTATATAAAATTAAAAAAGTAGGTACAAAAATCAACATCTTTATGATCGAGAATAGAAATGTGTTAAATATGTTTTCTATGTTAAAGACTATTTTTATATATATTTTAATTTAACTTGCTTGTCTCTCTCATTTGTCTGACAAGATTTTAATTTAAACTATTTGAATTGTAGTTTATGTTTTGAAATTTTACAAATTTATATTTCACTGTAAAGTTCGATATTATAAGTGTGATACATTTTCATGCCTTCTTCAGTCTAATAACTTTAATTAATTTGCTTGCCTCTAGCTCTCATTTTGTCTGACACGTTTTAATCCTTGGCAGACGTTTAATTTATTTTGCTTGTTGGAATTTTTAATAACAACTCTATTGATTTATCTTGTGTAAACCGCAAATTATTTATTTGAATTCCGAGCTCCCAAAAAAAAAAAAAAACAAGCCAAGAGGAAAACAATTCCGAAATTGTTCTACGACAACATTTTTTGCAATTGAAATCCCGCAAAGCTTCATTCATGGTTAGTGGGGCGATATGCCAAATGCGATAGAGTCACATATGTGTGAGTATGTAGTGTGCGTGTGTAGTACATTCTTGTGTGTGTGTGTGTGTTGAGCCGAAGCAAGTGCCGCCTTCTGCTTTAGCTGCTACTGTGAGTGTAACTGTGACTGTGGCAAATGCATTTAGAATTTATGTGGCACTTGTCGTCGAAAAACGCCGCGAATTTATTTCTTGTATGCGGCGACCGTTGACCACTAGCCATGGCCACCGGGGGCCAATGGTTGTCCGGTCAGCCATTGTTATTGTTGCATTTGCTGTTGCTGTTAGTGATGTTGCAAACCGGGAGGGGGACTCAAGGAATATTTTGTGCGGCGTGCTGCGCGCTTCTCGTCGAGTTGCTTGTTTTATTGTTATTGTGCAGTCATGACTTCAAAATTTGTCGCTCGCAATTCAGAGGCGCAGTCCACTATAGCAACTACAACTACAACTACAATTTTGTGCTTTTATTTGACTATTTGCACAGCCTTTCTCAGTCTTCTGCTGTCAGCATTACTATCGCAGCTGCCGCTTGATGCATGCGGATTTGTCTATGGCAACAGCAAACGCGACGCTCTCTTCACAAATTTATCGTTTTTAATTTGCCGCAAAAAAAGCGGAGCGTAAGCGCAGCAAAAGAAAACAAACAAACGAGCAGAGAAATGAAAACTATGCGACTGCATGAGGCTGCAAGCAGAAGGCGTGGCATGCAACTTGCGACTTGCGACGAGAAAAATGGCAGTCGTGGTGTAATGCCTTTAATGGGTTTTGCGTGCCTCAATCTGTGGCCGCTTTTGCGCGCCGACTTATTGAAAGCGATAAATAAAGATTGCGCGGCATTCGCACAAAACATATGAGATACGCAAGCGTTTCACATGGCGTATGAGCAATAATCCAATGGGAGTCAGGTGCCGCAATGATTATGTGGTTAACATAAATTTGTTTACGCCATTTGATTAACTGTTGTTTGCCGCACAGCTAATAGGCAAATGCATCTCCATCTTCTCCACTCTCTCTCTCTCTCTTTGTCTCGCTTTCTTGCTTGCTCTCCCTCTCTCTCTCTCTCCCTTTTCGCCAATTGCCCATTACTCGTGGCGCAAGAGCCTCTTAAACTTTTACCGCGAAAATCTATGTGGCAGCCGTGGCAATCAAGTGGCCCTGAATGACTGCAGTTGTTGTGCTGTTGCAGTTTAGTTTAACAGCTGCAGACACTGTTTCAACTACGCAGCGCTGCATGGTAAATGCAATTTATACACACTCACACACACACAACAAACGAGGGCTAAATAAATTCTGCTCCCCGAATAAGGTGTGAAGCAGCCAAGTGTAACAAGTCGAGGCACTTAATATGCTACAATATGCCTTATAATAAATACTCATTTATTTAAGCGTAAGCTGCAAAGCATTTTTATACCCGCCACCCTTAGGGTAGAAGGGTATTATAACTTTGGGCCTACAGAAAATGAATGTAACAGGCAGACGGAGCATACATCCAACCCCATAATGAATATATGTTATATTCTGATCTTCGTCAACACCCGAGTCCATATAGCCAGGTCCGTCTGTCTGTCCGTCCATTTAAACATCTAAACACATCCAGATCAAGTTTGTCTTAAGTTTTTGCCACGCCGAAAATCGATTAACAAGCGTAATTTTGAAGCTTCAGTCGCGATTTTAGATAGAAACACAAAAAACTCCAACCTTTAAGACTCCATAAATTTGGTTGCGATCAGTTAAAAATTGCAGAAATTTGTTAAAAAATTATTTTGAGTGAGAAAAACGCCTCATTTCCATCGAACTTAGTAACTTTGGTTGAACATCTAGTTCACTTTGTACTCTATGATATATTTTGAATGCAATAAAATGCAATACCAAATAAAGAGCTTGATGATAAGTACCGCAATGGGTAGCGGATAGCTTTCTTATTTGTTTTAAATGTTTCAGTATATCGATATACAGGGGCATGCAAGTCTGAGTACATGTATGCAACTATTGACTTTGGGCTCGCATAAAAAAGTTATTACTAAAGTAAATTAACCCAAATTTATTGTGTCTATGAATATTTATTAACAAAATCTTATACAAAACATAACATAAAAAAACTAATTGGTCTGATTAAGAAATAAACAACAACAAAATCTCGCATGTACCAAATCAAAGTTTCGGTGTATTTTTGCATTTATTCAGTATAATATTTTGCTATATTTAAAGAATACGACAGTTTGCTTTTATTGAAAATGCGAAGCAAGTATCTTACAGTCGAGCACACCCAACTGAATTACAAGCGGCTGCCTTCATCCGTGTTTACATGACAAAGGAGCTGCTAAAATCAGCGAAACCCGCTGGCAACAAAAGAGTATTTCGCAGGGAATCACTGAAGCAGCAAACCGTGCGCACAACAATTTGAATTTATGTTATAGCCAAAACTTTATAAAACTCAATTAATTAACTTTTGTTCAAAAACAACAACAACAGCAGCAATTGCAGTACACAAATAAAGCGCGCAACAACAAAATAAGAGAACTGAAGCTACAACAGCAGCAGCAACAATAACAATACGTAATATAAATATTTGGTTTGCAACAAATACGAGAAAACAAAAATAAGCAATTCAAGTCAAATATGAGAGCGAGCAACAGCAACATATGAAGCTGCCTGCAGGGTCAGCGAGAAAGGGTGAAAAGAGGAAGGAAGGGAAAAAGTCTGCCTCGGTCAACTAAAAACAATTCCCAAAACTAAACTATTTCTGTCAAATGACCGCAGGAAATCAGCGCCAAATGTACTTCGTTTCTGTTTTTTGTTGTGCTAGTTTTTTTCTATTTTATTCCGCTGTTTTTTTTCGCAATTCAAAATTGCGCATACGCCCCGTGGACGCGCGTTAATGCCCGACCATTGCTCATACGCCCCATGCGCGAGCCGCCGTTCATCATTTGTTTCGCCCCTTTGGCGCAGTTAAACGCATGTTTTGTTGCTGTTGCTGTTGTGTAAGTTGAATGTTTTTTAAAATTATTGCTGTTACTGTTGCACTTTGACTGACCATCCCCCTGGCTGTTGGCTGTTGGTTGGCTGGCTGTTGCATGTAATTGCAGTGTATTAAAACATCAAAAGTTAACAACATGCAACAAACAGCAAAACAGAAGCCAAGCTGGAAACAACAACAGCAACACAAAAAAAAAAGTCTTGCATTTTTTGAGTAGCAAAAAATAATTAAAAGTTTTGATTGCCAGCGCATGGCAACTAGGCAAAAGTTGCAGATTAATGGAGATAAATGCGGCGTTGTATGCAAAACAATAGCAAACAACAAAAGTATATTCATAAACCGCAAACCGAATTCATTAAAATGCATCAAAAACTGTTCGATAACTGTTTCTAATTTGTGCAAATGCCTGGCATTTATTCAATTTGCGTACTTTTAATTGACCATCTTCTCAGTCAATAGAAGGAGCAAAAATCAAATTTACTCTCCTCGTTTTTCTGCGTTGCTTGTGCTTCAAAATGGCCAACAGCAGCTTTCAAAACTTCAAATTTCTGTTGCTGCTGCAGCAATGCTTCAATCTTTCACTTGGTTGCAGGCGTCGAAAGAGGAGGGATGCGGGGAACGGGGGGCGTGGCATTCAACAAAAGTGCCCTGCAAAGTTTCACACGCACACGCAGGCAAATGTTTGTATTTGCCTCGCTTCGAAGGTGCGTTTGCCTGAAAGAGAGAGAGAGAGAGAGAGGGAGTGAGAGAGAGCGTTAATTTTCACAATATGTTGTATCCTGAAGCCAAAAGTTAATTAAAAACCAACAAAACTCGACACACACACACGTATTGCACATGGCCACAACCTGGGCATCCACTTGGCAAAAATTTGTTGCCAGCAACAACAACGGGAGAACAGCGTCAGTCATTTTTCTATCCACAGTGCGAATTTCTTGGCAGCCCAAAAATGCCAGTCAATAATTTGTATACAGCTTCCAAAACGTGAACTTTTGATATGCATTTGCATTTTCAACAAAACTCGCACATAAGAAATGCAAAAAGAAAAATCCTTTACGTGCTTTCTTCTCCGTTTTTTTTTTTATATTTTTCCTTTCATTTCTTTTCTTTCTTTTTTTTTGCATAGGGAAAACGCAATTTTCACCATTTTGATTAGCCGCATAGCCAATTTTTCGGAGCTCGATATTTGATTTGGCTGGCTGGCTGCTGTGGCAGGGTGCGGCGTGGAGTGGCGTGTGGATGCCACACGTTGGCGTTTTGGCCCCGGCACGTAGACGTTCGGTTATTTCATTCCGATGGCGCTTCAGGGCCTGGCAATGAGCGGCCAATTTGCGCAAACATTTTGACGCATATGGCACAAACAAACATGCAGTCAAATTTGCTTTTGTAAGAAAATGGAAAATGGAATTTTTAATCCAATTTAATTGGCAACCAGCAGCAGCAGCAGCAGCAAAAGTGGCAAAAAAAGAAACCCAAAAACGAGCTGCTTCATTGTGGCGCCACCAAACCAGAAGTCGTAGGAAAATATTGCAACGAGTTTTGCTGCAAAAATATTAATAAATAAATTGGCCAACAGCAGCAGATATGCACAATATGCTTAGACAAAGACAGAGAGAGAGAGAGCGAGATAGCGAAATGTAGTTCTTGCTGCTTGCTTGCCACATTTCTAAGTATACTGTATTAAAGCGAAGCACGCGGGCGACACACATTTTAAGGTTGCTGCCGCTGCTGTTGCTGCTACTGCTGCTTGCCACAACAAACAACAAATAGCAAAAGCAACAACAACAGGGCAGCGACATTGCAAACAAAAGTGAAGAGCTCACAAAAAGCGTTGCACTTTGTTGATTAAATTTCATGCTCGACTCCACCTTGCCACTGCAACAGCAGCAGCAGCGGAAGCAGTAGCGGCAGCGGCAGAGTGGCAAGGGCCAAAAGCACGACAAAGACAAAATTGCTTTTAAATCTAAATTTTAATTCATGTGCCAACGCGACGACAACAGCGAGAGTAGCAGTATAATACACAAAAGTCCAACTAAGGCATTCACAAAGCTTTGCTTCTTAACCCAAGTAATTATTTTATTATTCTATTAAATACACAATATATATATTTGCCTTTTGTTTCACAAATTACAGCATTTTTAATTAATATTTGAGCTGTCAAAACTAAATTGTAATTCATCAAATTCGTAAGCCTTGCAGCTGCCTTTGCATTATCATCTCAATGCTAAACACTTTGGACATATTTTTGAAGTAATTAATGATAAATCTTACAAAGCGCTTTTCTTATTAAATGAATCATGAAATATGCTTTGTACATAGAGAGAGTTTTAAACTGATTTGTCGACATCTTTATTTGCGCATTGTTACTGCTGCTTTTATCGAATTTTAAACATTCTTTTTTTTTTAAGTTCATTGAACGATCTGTGAAGCGATCCCTTGTGAGATTACCATATGCAAAAGCGAATCTCGTAAATCAGTGCAAACATATCCCAGCTCAGGCTTATTGCGGCAGCTTATCTGCTTATGACAGCTTTCCGCCTGGTCCTCCAAAAAAAAAAAAGAAAGGAAAGGATAGAAAACAAGAGGCAACTAAAAGCGAGAACTTCTCTAGCACATAGACAGACAACATAAAGCATAAAACACGCGTTTAAAAGTGTGAGCGTTTTGTGTGTGTGCCGCGACAAAGCCAAAAGGACAAAACCAAAAGAACCGCAAACACAGCAACCATAAAAAATACAAAAAAAATGTGTGCGCGTTGGGTTGAGCACAAAAAATAAAAAAAAAACGAAAGAGAAGCGAAAAGTTTGAACATTCTGGCCACAGCCTTCATCACGTTAAGCAACAGACAACAAGCTGAGGCGGCAGCCAGCATAAAGATTTCATTGTCAACTCGACCAAACCGCAGCCAGCACTCTCTCTCTCTCTCTCTCTATCTCTCTCTCTCTCTGTCTGATCCTTACCTTTTCATGGGTTAACTGTCAACGACATCTTATTATGAATTAGTGTTAAATGCCACGCTGATAGCGCCACACACATTAAATTCCTTTGACTTCATAAATATTTGACTTTTGCCTTAAATTTAGTTCGGCCAGTAGATTTATTTTTATGACGCCAACAGCCAACCGACAGCCAAAATCAAAGCCAGTGCACAAACTTGTTAATAATGTGCAGAGGGAGAGAGAGAGAGAGGAGAATGAGAGCTTCCTCTTGGTTCGCGTGCCGCATTTTCGACACTTTCCAAAACAGTCACGTAACCACGTTAGTAATAATCACTAAAGTTTCAGTCGCCCCCTTCGACCTGGTTGTTGTCTGGTCTGCCCTGCGCATAAATATTTGAGAGGCAGACAAAACTCTAAACAGCCGCCATCCGAAGGTGCGCTGCAGTTGCTCTAAATTATTGAGCGCTGCTCATCATCATGATCATCATCCTGGTAGCCGAGAGTCCCTTCCCATCTTCATCACTTCTCTTTTCGGGGAGTTACTTTTTGGCTTATTTACATTTCGTGCGCATCGCATGCTGTGATTTACTTTTGCGGCTTAATTTCATCTCTAGACATTATTTGTGCCCCGTGCGCCGTTTATCTTGCCCGTTAAGCACTCGACATGCTTCTACTGTTTTTTTTTTTCGTTCCTACTGTTGATAAACTTATGCAACTGCACGTGCCAGCTAACCAGTCCGTGAGGTGGACTCTTTATGGCCCCTGATCTCTCTCACTCGCTCGCTCTCTCTCTTGAGTTCAGACGGTAAATTAACATGAATTTATAGTTAATGTGTCTGCGGGCGCGCTCTCAATGTTTATGCTCGGGTCAAAGGCCACACAACGCCGCAGTTGAAGTGTTTGTTGTCACCTCCACCGACTGCTGGCATTTTACTAATTGATTATTTACTACTCCTTCGTCCTCCGCCACTTGCTCTCGCCCACTCACCTCCATTGAAGCGTCATCAACTGCCGCATAAATCAAGCAAAAACGTCATCTCTCTCTCTTTCTACTCACTTGTCTGGGACTTGTTCCTGCGGCTGCTCACTTACTTTTTGCTTCATTGGCCGCCATGGAAAGCTATGTATAAATTTACATTTTTAAACAACAAAAGCAGCGAATGTAATAAAAGCAAAACGCAAAAGTAACCAACCATCATAATATGAAGAGAGCACAAAAAAAAAGTGGTTAGAAACAAAAAATGGGAATCGGTCGTTGCTTTTATGATTGCTGCATGGTAATAAAATTGATTAAATGCGACAGCTCGTTGAGCATTTTTTAATGCATAAATTTAAAGATACAACTGCAAATATCAATGACTACTTTAAACGATCGCTTGACTCTTTAATTTCGAACTCAACTTTAAAGTTTATATGTAATGCAAAAATATCTATGAATTCTTAATTTCATTGCTCAACAATTGCAAAAAGCTAACTTAACCTTCAAGCTAAGATATTTGAAGGAAAAATATGTATGACCTCTTGAATGATTGCTTGACTCATCAGTTCGATTCTGACAATTACAAAATCTTAATTGAACTTTAAAGTTTATATGTAAAGCAAAAAATGTCTATGACCCCTTCAACGATCACTTGACTCTTTAATTCTATGCTCAACAAATGCAAAATGTTAACTTAACCTCAAACTCATATATTTAAAGAAAAAACATCTATGGCTTCTTAAGCGATCGCTCGACTCTTTAATTCCTGACTCCACTTCAAAGTTTATATTTTAAGAAAAAACATATTTGAATACTTAATTTCTTTGCTCAACAATTGCAAAAGGCTAGTTTAACTTCGAAGCTCATATATTTAAAGAATAAATATGTATGACTACTTAAACGATCGCTTGATTTTTTAATTCCTAACTTAATTGTGTTAATTCCTAACTAATATGTGAATACTTAATTTTTTTGCTCAACAATAACAAAATGTTAACTCAATCTGTAAAGGAATACTTAAAGGAAAAAGTTCTATGGCTTCTTAAACGATCACTTCACTCTTTCATTCCAAACTCAACTTCAAAGTTTATATGTAGAGCAAAAATATATATAAGTCTACTTCAACGATCGCTTGACTCTTAAAGTTGTTGCTCGACAATTGCCAACTGAACTTCAAAGCTCAAAGTCTAAACTTGTATCAACACAACACAACAATAAAGCGAGAACAACAATAAAACAAAACGAAAAACGAAGAATACAAAAAAGTGGCTACTTTTGGCTTTGGCGCAAGATGAAAAGAAATCCTGTCCATGCCCGCTGGTCAACTGTGCTTAATTGTAACACTGATGGACAGTGCTGCACTTCCAGTTGGCAAAACAAAGGCCAAACCAGACGGCACACACACACTCACACACACACACTCGCACACACAAATGGAAGGAAAAAACGCTTCAAATGCTCTTATTGTCAGTGGACGGCGGCGACTTTCTGGTTGTATCCCAAGCACTACGTCATTCCCTTCTAGCAAAACACACAGTTGGCCGCTTCAGTTGCAGCTTCCAACTCCACAGCTTCATAGCTTCACATGTCCATTATGAGCTGTTGCTGCTGCTGCTGCTGCTGTTGCTGTTGCTGTTGCTGTTGTTGCCTTGCACAATGAGAAAGCAAAACTCGGATGCCAATGTGCAAAAGTTTGAAAAATCTGAAAGGCCGTCAACTGCACACACACACACACAACAAGTGCAACAGCAGCAGCAACAATAACAACGTAGGTAAAAAAAAAAAAAACGAGAAAAAAAATAGAAAGAAGCACCAAAAACGGATATGCGCACAGTTGTTGCAGAAAACAAAGATTCGCGGCGCTAAGCAGTCGTGCGTAAAGTGCGTGAGTATGTCAGAGTGTGTAGAGTGTGTGTGTGGCATGTGTACGTGTGTGTGAGTGAGCATGGAGTGTGCCGGAAGCCATTAGACAAAAACGTGCAGCTGCAACGGCAGCGAAGCGCAGGATATGCGCATTGTTGCCACTGCCCCAAAAGTGGACACAAAATGTGGGCTGACATGATTTCGCATTTTGATTTTAATACACTCACCTAACAGCAAATAGCATCAGCTATGTGAATGACTAAATACTACTTGAAAAACTGAAGAGAAATATAATGTAATAGGAATTGAATTTTCAACAGTGAATGAAAAATGTTTTCTTGTCTAAACATATATTGGATAGAAATTGCTAAGCCATCTAGTAGACCGCCAAGACCTCCTCTAAATTTAAACACTGATATTTGCTGTCCTTATTGCTTTTTTCCTTCATTCTTGGTTTTTCTAATTCAGGGGAGTCCAGAAATTATGTTCGTTGCGTTTGTATTATATAACAGAGCTTTCGTCAGCTGCTGCAGTCGTTTGGGTCGGCCAAAAAATTTATAATATTTTGAAAAAGTTTGTTGTTGCTCGAATCAAAATCACTGCAATGTTGCTTACAGGCTCAAGAGGCTTAAGTTTTTCTAAATTATTGAGATATTTTTATGAATTTACAGATAAAGTTAACTAAATCAATTTGAATCAATATAAATTCGCTGCATATTTACTTTTTCAAAAGCTTATCATTTGAGTAAGCAATAAAGGTTTCATTTTCTAACCATTTTTTAAACAAAACATGATTTAGCAAGTCTCAGTAATAATAATAATTGTATTTTCTGATCAGCTTACCAAGCACTTAAGTATATTGTTTTCTTTTTCTTAGTCTAGCTTATGCATTTATAAATCTGTGTAGCATTTACTTCTAATGTAATCAGCAAATTTAGCCAGCCCCATTTAAATTTTTTGGCTTTTGTAATATTTTTAATGCATACCAGATTAAAGGTGTCCTTAACAAAGAATTTTTTAAGTACAAAAATGCTTAACACTCAAAATATTGTGTTTCCTAAATAAGCTCACATTTTTCATAAATATATAGCTTACTTTTCTAAAAATGTTTTGCAAGAAAACCTTTTAAGCTGCAGAGCAACAAACATCTTGTAAAAGTCAAAGCGTCACAATAGTTTCCTTGCAACACTGCTCAGTTTAATGATCATTCTTTCTTATAAGCTATTTCTCATTTGCAGTTAATGTATCTCAGATTCGTTATTACTGCACCAGTCACAAAATATATAACATTTTTGCGCTTCCGCTTTCGGCATCAGCTGCTGCTGTTGCACATCGAGTTGGTGTTGGTTTAATGCAGGTTAAACAACGATGTCAGTCAGCAACTGTTTCATCCGATGCACCTGTAATAGAATTAACCGAATGAACGAACAGCCTTCAGATACTTTCGCTGTTCGCTTGCTCCACTTTTCACGCTGTCCATTAATGAATATCCAAGTTAATTACTGTCATTAGTTTCTTCTCTGTGTGTGTGCCTCTCGACTTCGCAGCAAATTAATGGCTACAGCGATGAGATCAAGTTCGTCTCGATTTTTATGGACCCTTATTTGCATTAATAATGCGCCACACACTTCTTTTATGGCCTGTCAATTAAAACCGCGTGTTTTTTGGTAATTAAAAATATTGAGTATTTCAGTTTTTTGTGTATTTATTTGTGTTGTATTGTTTGCGCTGATAGGCTTTTTTAATTGTTACATTTTTAATCAAGAACTAATGAGCTAATCAATGTACCGAAAATTGTAATTTCCGTAGAAAAAATAATGCATTTTAATTAAAATTGTTGTTCGCTTTGCTGATAATTGAACAACAAATGTTTCATTAATAATCTAATTGCCCATAATGCGCACAAAATTAGCACTAAATTAGTCACAGCTATTGCATTGTTCTATGGCTGATCAAAAATTAAATTTGTAAACAACAAACACACACACACACACACATATTTGTGTATGGTATGCTGTACCTTTGCCTCTCTCGAACAAGCATTGTGCATAATTCAGCAAAGTTAAATTAACCAAAATACATGTTCAACAACAAGCCAGGCCAGCCGGAAATACACACACATACACACACACCATAGCATACTCCTGCTCTTTGGCACAACAAAATGCAATTACATGCACTGCATACTTTTGGGTAAAGTGTTGTTGTTGGCAGTTGTTGTAACTCGGCAAGTTGCTCGGCAACCACAAAAAGCTCAAAGGTTTATTAGATTTGCGCTTTTATTAAGCGTTAAATTATTTCGCAAATTGTTTGCAACCGAAATAAACACAACAGCAGCAGAGTTTCCCTTTAGTTTCTCTCTCTCTCTCTCTCTCTGTCTTCCCTTTCTAGTTTGGCTTGTGAAATTACTTCATCTCTCTGTTATCATTTGCATTTGCCAGGAGCGAGACAAAAACGCAGTCGGGCACCCAGCGGCGCTTTAATTAATCATTGCAGTGGCTTCCACTTTTTTGGGGAGTCTCTCTTGCCTTTGGCTCATTGTAAAACTACTTACGAGCACAACAAAAACAATGGCCCAAAACATGGCCAATGGCAAATGCAAAACGCACTCTGGCAAAAAGCCGATTAGCTGAATCAAACAGCCACGCCCATCTCAGCCCCGGTTTTTGTCCTTTGTTTAGTGTGCGTCCTTTTGTTCCCAAATACAACTTTTGTGCGGCATGTTTTGGAGTGTTTTAGAGTAAGCATTTAGTTATTTCTAAATGAATATATAATAAACGCAATTTCTTTGGCGTCTAAAGTTGTTTGCACCTTTGTTACCTGCACTCCACTCAATAGATTTAAATTTTCTTTCGCTTCTTAGACAATACACTAATAGAGCCAACAACAATAGCAAAAAAAAAGAAACGAACAAAAATTGTATGCTGCCAATTCTTGGCAGTTGGCAAGTAAAAAATTATTTCCTGTCCAAATCGAAATCACTGGGGAGAGAGACAACAAACTACATCATGAAACAACCGGATGTTCATCCATCGCTCGGCTGTGCACTCTGCTCTCAGTGCTCTGCACTGTCTGCTGCGTCTATTTTATAAGCTTTGCCAAATCTTTTCGAGTTGATTAAAAACAATAAAAACAGCATGTTTCTTATGGCCAAAAGCTGAGCCATAAATAAGCAATTTATTGTGCGCTTCCGCCGTGTGCTCCCATTGTAAGCTCACAGCATAGCACAGCATCAACAACAGCATCAAACAACAACAGAGGCAACAGCAACCCAGTGGAGTCACAGCATGCGGGCATGTGGTGCTCCATGGACAGCGATTCGCACATTGGACCTGGGACAAGGAACCCTGGACACAACATACATACATACATACATACATATAGAGGAGCGACCTGGCTCTGGTCAGTTTGGCATTCGGACGGTTTTCGATGTTTATTGCAGCATTTGGAGTGAAAGGCACGAAGCAATTTCCGCTACCGTGAGAGCTTAGCAATATTAGCGAAACATACAACAACAACATACACACGCAAAGAAAGCAACAAAAAAAAAGAAATAAGTATACGCCCCCCCTTACCGCAAAGGTCACACATATTTGTGGCATTTTGCTGCTTCCTTTGCGATAAGCCTGAACCATTAGTTATTTAAAAGGTGTGAGAGGCATGTTTGTAACTTGGCGTGATTTAAGCTTGATTTAGAACTCAACTGCAATAGGAAATCCTGTGACTCCTAGTACTCCACTCCACTTGCGACCAGGAAGACTCAAATTATTATAGCTGATTGCTCAGTTGTTACTCATAATTTATATACTCGCCATATGTGTAAAACAACTTTAGCTTTTACTTGAACTTAAGAGACCAATTAGTAGTTTTTGAGAGCCCCAATTTCGAGCAACTAGTTTATGTGGCACATTAATCTAGTTTAGATGGTGTTGCTTTTAATGAGAGATTAACAAAAAAACATTTGGAAACAAATGTGTTAATTAAATGTGGTGCTAGAAAACACTTGGAAACAAATGTATAATTTTAATGTGATGCCTATAAAAACGGAGTTTAAAGTTAACTCACCTTCGATTGCAGTCGTAAAAGCTGCACATATAATAATCTTTCTGACTCTGCACTTAATCAGCATCAGCGTTGCAGCCAAGCTGCACTTATTGGCTACGAACCGTTGTCGAAATCCGCTTTTTGCCCAACCCGTAAATACGAAGCTCAGTGGCGAAAAAAAGGCGGGCAACAACTCGGTAACTGTGTGTGAAATTGTAAATTCAGAAACGTAATTCGCGCAACGCTACTTATGATTACTTTTCGCTAATCGCTGAGCATTATTTCCTTTCAATTTGTGGTCTTTTATTTACGTGTATTTGAGCGAAACGCTGACCACACACAGCATACACAACATCAGCTCAGATCACGTATGAAACAACCAGATAGCCTCAGCATGAGCACGTAGCTAAATTGTAGTCAGTGTAGCCAGCAGCTTAGAGAGACAGAGAGAGAGCGAGATAGAGGGAAACATTTCACATATGGAATGAAAATCTTTTGGTTGTTCCTCCTGGAAACGCACGTGACAACCCAAATAGTTGCTCAATAGTTTTTGACCATTTTTCGGTTGGGTCAAAAAGGGGGAAGATTATATGGTATGTGGTAGTTTTGCTGGCAACAACCGGAAACTTTCATGCCATTGCCATTGCCATTTTTCCGACATTTTCCTCGGGCCACTAAATCCATTAAAATTATATTTTCGGCGTATGCTTTTGATGCGATTCTCTAATTTGATTTTCTATTTCGCATGTTCGAAATATTCCAGTGTGTGTTTGCGTTTGTTTTTCGTATTTATTCAATTTTATTTTATTTTAGTGTATGTATATATATGCATATATATTTATATGCATATTTCGAATATACAGTGCACATGCTTCGGTCAGTCGTATATTTTTCTTGTCAAATGATGTCAAAATAAATTGAAGTTATTTTTCATTCCATATGAGCGCAAATTGGAATTGTGGCCAACATTCGAATACTCGACCAATTGTCCAATAGCAATGGCAATGCCAATGCCAAATACAGCTTGGATACGTGCATATTCTATCCCTCCCTTTTATACCTCTTTCTCTCTCAATTCTGGCCTTGCCGCAGCAATTTTCTAATTAAATTCGATTATTGCCATGCATGCGGCATAAATTGTTTTGTCATTTTGGAGATACACAACTGTAGAAGAGGGGGGCAAAAGAAAGAAAGAGGCAAGTTATACCTTAGCTCCTCTCCCTCTTTCTCTCTGAGCCTCAGTTCTAACAATGGCATTGGCAGCTTTTGGTTTTCCCTCGCCTTAAGCAATGAACTTGTATACTCGTTTGATATTAGCAGAAATTGAAAATCTTTTGCCTCAGGCTACAAAATTTGCGACATGCTCCTGTTGTTTGTCTCCCAGTGTGTGCTGTAGAAGTATGAGTGTGTGTGTGTGCGTGTGTGTGTGTGTGCACATGTACACAAAATATAACAAGCCGTATAATTGGTATACATGTCCAACATTCAATCCGACAAGCGGGTTCCAATGCCAAGCTTAGCGCACTTCGCACACACGCTTCTCTGCATCCCCCAATGAAGAAATATAGCTTACATACTCTTATTTTGCGGTTTAGCTATAAAATCATAAGCATTTCTTCTATATATTTTCAGTTATCTTCAAAAAGAATGATCAAATTTAATTGAAAACACAATAAACGAATAATTTCATGTATCTTAGTATGGGTAAGTTTTTTATCTTATATATTACTATAATTTATTTGCTTTATATGAAATTGAAGTTTATGTTTTATTTCATGACAGCTTAAATAAGTTTTATATATTCATTTTACTCTACAACAAGATTATTTAATTGAAATCTTTTCACTCCCATGATCACTAGGATACATTTTCATTTCTTAGTTCATTGTTTTCATTTTTATTGCAAAGTCTTTTATATCATTCCCTTTCAGTACATTTTTATTTTTTACTTAGCATAAAATAATCTTTTGTCATATTTTATTACTTCCTTTAACTTCGAATTTGATTAAGCTTTTTTAATTGTCTAATGCCACAATTACTTTAATTTTCATTTAAAATTCTTTTATATTATTTCATTCCAGTATGCATCAATTTTGTTTATTTATTCTAACATATATTGACTATAATAAATTCTTAAATTTAATTTGTTTTTATAATACTTTTCATCTACCAATCCATTGTTTATATTATTAATGCAATGTTTGTTATATCATTTGGTTGCAATTGTTTTTATTTCATAAATTGCCTTAAAATAATCTTCTAATATATTTTATTACAATACAAAATTTTCTTATTTGTATAACTTTGTTTAAAATATTAATTCAACTTAATCTTTTTCATTAATTTAATTCATCAGCGTGTGTACTCTTCGACCTGTTGACATTTATTTATTTACTTGCTTTGTGGTTGGGATTTTTTTTTCTTTTGCGTCTTGATAAAAATACATACTACAAATTTTTCATGTTTTGACTCTCATGTCATTGGCATGTTTTATTTATAAGCAGAGAGCATTTTCAAAAGGTAAGCAACAGTTGTGGCATCAACACCACCACCTCAACAACCACTGTTGCATGGTCGGATTGGAATTACCCATTTGATTTGCTTGGAGCTCTTGTTGTGCTCTCACATTTATTATTTAATTTTCTGTCTTTTACTTGTGGCCTTTGTCCTTCAAAGTCCTTTTGGTATATCGGAGTATGTCAGAAGTTTTTATTTTTCTACTATCTTAATATTCACAATAAACTTTCCTTTAGTTTGATGGAATATGTGAGCTGAATTTTCATCTTTTCTACAATTCTAAATAAACTTTCAATGAATTGCCATATAAACGAAGTGGTTCTGCGTTATCCTATTTTATGAGTGCCGAGTGTGTAAAGAATTTGCTGATATTATGCATACCTTTTAAATCTCAATTTTGATTTCTCAAAGCTGTTTTTCCTGATGCTGGTATCCTGCAGCTTATTTAGTCTCACTCACAGTCTGAGCTGCATTCAATTTCATATCCCTCTGATACGTAAAGCATATATATACATATATATATAAAAGAAAAGTTTGTGCAGAGCATTGCCACCTGCTGCGCAGCCACGTTGCACATAGACAAAATTAAATTGAATATTGTAAAAATATGTTGGCCATAATGATGTTGCCCCTTTCCCCTCTCGAGACAGCAGACAGCAAGCAAAGCAGGGAGAAAGTGAGCAAGCAGACTGCATCCTGGCAACCTTTACGAGTGCTATTAAATATTTGTCCTTGCGACAACGACGACAACGATGCGTTTCCCAGGGTCTTCTAAATTTCCGTTTCATCGAAGCGACGACGACGATGAACAGAAACAACGAGCAACGGCAACAGCGACAACATTTCACTCAATTCAATTACCTTAAGAGTGTCACCGTCAAGTGTCTGGCAGGCAGCTTGGAGCTTGGAGCATCGACGACGACAACGACGACGATGAGCAGCTTGCAACAACCAATTCGCATTGTTGTTGTCGAGAGTTTGGCATTTAAAATCCCACATTTGATGTGCTTAGAGCTGCCTCTCCGCTGCTGCTGCTGCTGCTCCTGTTGCTGTCTGGTCGAAGCGACTGACAATTTTCGTTGGGTTTACCTGTAAACTCGACCTGATTTATTGCCATACCGTGTGGCATGGCGGCGTGGCGTGGCAAACTCTAGCGTGGCGTGGCGTGGCATGGCTCGCAGCCGACATGGCGTGTAATAAAATTTTAATCGATGTCGTACATTTGCATGCCAATTGCTAGCAGTTTGTTCCCTCCTCCTCCTCGCTGCCCCGCTTCAAGCCAATTACCGTGGCAAGGCAAAGTAAATGCGTCACATGTAATAGAACGCATGAGAGGCCAAAAGCCTTCAGAGCCAGCGTTGGCTAATTTGATGCACATTTGCATAAACAACGCTGTGAGTTGCACACACACACTGCAAGAAACCAACAAAAACACAACAGGTAACCCAGGCAACATCATAATTATTATATGGCCATCATCTTTTTCTACCCGTTACCCATTGGGTTGAGGGGTATTAAAATGGTTTAACAGAAGAAAACATCTCTGACCATATATCATCTATCTGTTCATATAAACAGCTATGTAGATCTCAGTTACTATAAGAAAAAGAGTATTGTAAAGTATATATAAAGATATAATATTCTTTGGCGGTATATAGTATATAGAGAAATATAGTATTCTTTGGCAGCATTTGTCAAATCAATATACCAAATATACTTTTCGGTATATTATAATATATTCACTATTCATTTAGTATGCCATTTAAATAAATGAGTGCAGTATTATCATTTAAATCTACTAATTTAAAACTAAAAATTTTGTAATATACCAAAAAGTATATTTGGTGCCCATTTGCATCTTTATTATCATTTAAGTATAACAACTTAATACTGAAAATAATACACCAAATAGTATATTTGTTAATAGTATATTTGGTAATACACGAAATAGTATATTATGTAATATACCAAATAGTATAATTGATATATAGATATAGATATTTGTTTCTAGTTAAGTATACATATTTAGCGGGTATCTCACAGTCACTAACATACGACCGTAGTTTTCATACTTGTTTCGATTTTGTTTTTTTGAATGAAGCACAAAACAAATGAAAAATACTTTGCAAGGGCGCGTTATATAAATTTGTTTCAGGTTATTCAACGGAAATGAAAAACGCAAATTGAAAATTCTTTTGCATTACTTTCTGCTGCTGTGGGGACTTGACTTCATCCTTAGGCTGGGCGTAATGAAAAAACTTTAATGCAAAGCTCTTTATGCATATAATGTATGAACAAGTTTATTGCACGTCGAGTGCAATTGTCGCTGCAGTTATCCTTATGACATGTGTGCATGTGTGTGTGTGTGTGTGTGTGTGTGTGTGTGTGTATGCGAGATTCGTTTTTAAGCTGCAGCTCTAATTACAATATGGCAGACGGCAAAAGCCGTGTGGCCAAAATAAGCCATTAATTTCATACTTACTGACCATTAAGTCCATTTACTCGGACGCTCTAGGACGCTTTCACGCTTTGCTGTCACAGCAATTACGCCTAAGCTCCGTCAAGTGTCAAACATAATGCGGCACAAAACAGTTGTCACTGTTTTGGTATTTGTGACCATTAAGTCGCTGACCAAATTGCTGACTCAACTGCGCCTTCTGCGTAAAAGGGACAAATCTTTTTAATAACTTGCAACATGTGTACCAAATAGTTGATATAGCGAGAGAGAACTCTCACTCCCTACTGGCCAGTTGATAAAGACATAATGGTATAGATTTACTTTTTATGTGCCAACATTTGCGGCTGATATTATTATCAGGCCCACGCTCAGCGTCCACATTGGGGGGTCCTTGGCCATTTATGCCATAATTTGCCAAACAATACCGTTTTCTTTTCGGCTGGCATTGGCAACGTCTGTGGCATGTCCTGGTGGCAGGAGGCAGGAGGCGAAGTCGGAGATGGAGGCAAACAGCTTATTTTGCAAATCACCTGCGCTTCCTTAGCAGCTTCCTGCTTAGGCAAACTTAATACTTCCTCGACCAGAGAGAACATAAGACAAGAGGCAGCCACAACAGCTACAGCTACAAGGCAGCATGTTTTCTTTAAGACGCAAATGTCTGTAAACAAAATAAAGTACACACACACCACACACACATACACCGAGTCCAATCCATATAATACCCAAATACCGAGGCAATTTGGTACAAGGCCTCATCCTGTTGCTTGCTGCCAAAACAGACACAGTCCGCACTGGCTTTTCATTTGATAAACAAGCGCAAGGCCCAACTGCATAGCTACATATATGTTAGATGCTTACCTGTCTGCCTCCTCATATTGTGCCTAATGTGCTGGCCTCGCCTTGCTTTTTGTGCCTCTCTTTTTTGTGTTGGCTGTCGGCACTGAAGTGCCTTTTTCAATTTCCCCCGAGGCGCTTCCGATCAAACAGGAAGTGCTTAAGTTCAAACTGTGCAACGGGGCGAGGAACTCTAACCTCGGCCAGCCATGTTATTCTTGGCTTTTTTTTTCTGTCTGCTGTCATAATTCTCTGAGGCTCTACGTTCGCCTTGATACGCTTTAGCAACGTGTAGCTCATCTCGCAAGCAATATGCCCTCGCATCAATTTGCACACTACACACAGCTGCCCCCATTAACTGGCACAAAATAACTCCATTCAACGGCATAATCTTCATACACAGACGCACACCTGTAACTTCATTACAATTGCCCTCGAGTCTCACTCACCCAGCGCCTTAAGGTATGCAATATAAATATGAACTCTGAAAATATGCCGCCCGTCTTTTTAGGGGTGTCTCAGCTCATACAAGAGCATCATATTTCATGTTGGCTAATAAACCAGACGCAGACGCAGAGCGTATGAGATGGCAGCATATGAATTTATTAATGAGCGGCAAATGAAGTTTTACAGCGCACAGTGTGGCAAGCCACAATGCTGACAACTAAGCTGCCGTGTATCGAAACAAAGCAAATAATCTAAGGCTGGCATAGGCTGATTTACGTAGATTTGCAACACACACAAAACAAAAAGAGGGAAAAAACAATAAGGAGCAAGGCAGAGAGCCAGGCAAGCACGGATCAAGCGCTCAGCCATGAATGCAAATTGAAAGCACAAACTGCAATTTTTGGGCTCCTCCACCCCAAAAAAAAAAACAAGAAACAGCCAGTCAAGTCCGGAAATGAACGAGGCAGAGTCAATGACTATGAATGCGTGTGTGTGTGTGTGTGTGTGTAAAAGTGGGTGCAGTTTGGGTTTTTTGTGAAAAAGCTAACAAACTTCTGTGATTGATAAATATTTAAAGCGCCGCAACAAAGCGAAATAATTGAAATAAGTGAAGCCACGTTCAGTTGAGGGTTGCTTTCTCTCTCTCTTTCTCTTGCTCTTCTCTCCCCCCCTTGACCACCTTTCGAGGCCACAGGGGCTGCTCTCGAATCTTTTGGTTCACCCCCTGCTGCGTAGACGACGCTCTTGTGACAACAACAAGCCAAAAATGCTTGTTAGTCGCCCTGCTGAGGCACCCTCTGCTCAATGGATGCTGGTTACATCTACAGCTTCCTCTCCATCTTCAATTTTCATCTCCAGCTACAGCTTCTGCTGCTGCTGCTGCACCTTGCTTCAATCTAATTTCAGTGCTTATCACTGGAGCTGAAGCTTAGCTGCTTTAAAATGCGAATGACATGCCAAAGTACTCCAGATTCAAAAGATTGGAACAAGGGCAGCGAAAGCAATAGCGACACAGCCACAGCAGCGACACTCTCTATTCCCCTCTCTTTCTGTCTCTTTCGCTTGTCTCTCTCTAGTTTGCTCTGTTGACGCCCCCGTCTATGATTACGCTTCAGTGCAGGCTTTGTTTGTCGCTTGAACAGCAGCGCGTCGTTGTGCTGTCTTAATGTCCTGTTCGACTTGCTTGTTGATGTCACCTTTCTCCCCTTATTAACATACACTTCTCGCTCCCCTTGGGAATATTGCCTAGACACAGAAACACAGCTCTCTCAACGTCTGCAACACTTTGCAATTATTCATAATTGCGTATCAGTGTATGTAAATATAGAACTTTCAATGTTTTATCGATAAATTATGCAGTTGCTTTCGTAATGAATAATATTTTTACAGACTCAGTATTTTATTACTAACTTCGCAGTATAACCGAATGCTTTAATAGCTCTTCCTATGTATTGTAATGTATTGCAGTTCATAATAAATAAATAATAGTTTTAGCTAGATTTTATAAACTTATAATTTAATAAAACTATTCCTGCTTTTTCATCACTAAAATCATGTTATTCCCAATCCTTTTCAATTCAAATTTAAGTGCAATGTTTATAGTAAGTCTCACTTTCAGCTCATTTAAGAGCATTCCAGCTTCGTCTTTATTTTCAGCGGCTGCTTTGCTAGTCTCCCCTTTAGATTCCGTTCTGACTTTACTCGCTTTTGCGTGTCGCATTTGCTGCTCTGTTATTCAGCTTGGCTGTGTCTGATGCCCACATAATGTCGCCATTTCGGCAGACATTGTTTGATTTGAATTCATTGTCGCGTAATTTGCACTGCACGCCTTTCGGTTAATGCGATGTGCCCTTGCCCCCGCTCTCCTCTCCTACCTTCTGCTGATGATTTCGCTGCAGACA
Organism: Drosophila niveifrons; assembly: GCA_035046325.1. Taxonomy (NCBI): domain Eukaryota; kingdom Metazoa; phylum Arthropoda; class Insecta; order Diptera; family Drosophilidae; genus Drosophila; species Drosophila niveifrons. The sequence goes on along the minus strand of JAWNOC010000046.1, from coordinate 7,193,197 downwards.
CGCCTTAGCGTTGAACCATGCCACGCTTCGCCCACATCTCAGGTGCTCGCCCATTTCGTGTCGCTAATTACACAGTAATTAAAATTGCTGTATTTACACACTCATACACTCGCACACACACTCATACACATGTGCGTGCAAAAATGTTTAAAAAAAATAAAAGAGAAAAAGCTACAAAAATGCTGGAGTACAACAAAAAAAAAAAAGAAATGAACAATGTACATTGTGCATACATATATTTCACATTTGTGCTCTCTTCTTCGCTGTTTTAAGCCCAGCATATTGCGCATACGTCGCGTAGGCTGCACGCTTTGCATGCGCTTTGCAAATTAACCAAATGCCACACAAACAAAAAGAAAAAAGCAAGTGGAAAATAAAAAATATAAAAGTTGTATAAACTAGAACCTAAAACAGGCGGCAAATGTAATGACGTTTCGTACTTTGCTTGATTTTTTCGTTGTGGGCGTGGCCGACATTTAACACATTTCGCCCGTCGAAAACAAGCTGTAAATGTTGGGCACCTGCACCTGAGAGGGGGATGGGGAGGAGGAGGTGCTCAAAATGGGGGTGTGGCACACGAGTGTTCAGCGCTCAGTTCAGTGCTTTTAACATATTTCGTATGGGCTGCGCCATTTTAATTGCATTTTTGCCCAGGCATTCTTTGGCCTGTCATGCAGGCAATAGTTGCGCGCCTAAAAATAGGCTGCACTCTGGCTTTCGCTTCTGGCTTCTGGTTTCTGGCTATACTGGTTAAGAGTGCTTTTGCGTGTTTTCTATTTTCAACTTAATTAATAGCAAACACACCGCAACCAACAACAACAACAGCAAGCAGCTACATCTACAAAACGACAACAACGAATAGAAATATTTATTCTTGGCAAGATTTTTTGGTTCGCCTCACACTTGATTTATATGGCGCACATATTTTATGCATAATGTTACTCGTAATTAGTGCTGCATACGATTAGGACTAAACAACAACTACAGCAAATGCTGACCAGAAGTTACTTGTCGTTGTATTGTAGTTTGTTGCCTGATTTAGCCATTACCTTGCCATTTAATATTTATTATCAGTAAATTACAATTGTCTCTCACATGCAATTGCCTCACAGCTCCTTTTGCTGCTGCTTTTGCTGCTGCTGCTGGTCATAAATATTTATTCACAACAAAACTCGAACCCAAAAACCTGTCACTGCCAAAGGCAAATGTTTATTTAACTTTCGGCTTCCCTTTTGTCTGTCTTTTGCCATTTTATTCTCTCAATTGACCAAAGGCCATAGATTTTTCGGTAAGTCCAAAATGCTTGAGCATTTTTCAATGACAACTGCAGCTTTAATTAAACAAACGCACAGCTGGCCATATAAATTTCTAATGCCATAATCTAATCTTATCTTTACTGAAAATATGAAATTATTATTGAGCTGGAGGTTAGCACATAAAACACAATGGCTGACAGCAAGCAAACGATTAGATGAATTACGGCATCGAAAGCACAGGAAAGCTATAATTGAACTCGTTATTGTTGGAAATTGTGTGAGTGTGTGTGTGTGAAAGGAGTGAAACGGATTAAGGATTCAGGTAGCTCACATTATATGTAGTAAATCAAGCCACGGAGTGTAAACAACTAAAAAAGTAAATAAATGCAGCTAGAACAACGACTGCAATTAAAAGTGCAAATACTTCGCATAAATAACAAACTTTTCATTATGAAGATAACACTAAAAGCTACTTATCTTATTTAATAATATATTCAACAAAACAATAATGTTTGAAAAATACGTTGAGATTCTAGGAAATCAAGGCGAGTTATTTCTTAAGTCTAAAGAAATAAAAATGAAATTAATAAGTAAGAAAGCTAAAGAAAGAAAGCTCGAGTGGGATCGACCATGAAATACCCCCTACCTATTTTCAAAACAGTGTGGTATAATGCTTATAATATACCAAATTAATATACCGCAAAAATTCTGAATTATACCGAAAGCTATACTTGGTATATTCTTATATGTGTGATGATATAAATATGTATGATGGTATACAAATGTATATAGAATATAGAAACATTCACAATATACCATAGAGTACCAAATATGCTGAATTGTCAGCCGAAGCAAATTAAATACGTAGTAAGAAGGCGTTATTCCCTTACAAAAGTATTTCTCAATTTATTTCTACAATTTTTATCTGAAGAAATTTTCAAAAATCAGAAAACTATAATTCTTATTGTATGCATTGTAACTTCAGTATCGCTGAACTGCAACATTCTTAAAATCCACCAATTATATTATATCAATTATGAAGTTAAACTCTTACACACTTGCTGTCTTAAACTACTTACGCTTGTAAATAAGTTCATTAATATTAAGCTCTTATAAATTATCCAATAATTGCAACAAAAGAATTTTCAGTTTGTCTGCCTTGGGCAGAAGCTGAAGCAATAAATGAAAGAACAGCAAAAACAATCAGCAAATTAACTTTATCGCTTTTGGCAGTCACCAGCTGTATTATTATGTAAGTAAGTGAGAGTGTGTAAATATTACATATATATAAAGTAGATGTGCGCTAATGAAGCAAAAATTATCTGCTTAGCAGTGGCAGTAACTGCCTGCAACTGTTGCCTTTGTTGTTTTTTTGGGGGCAAGTCACAGTTCCACTTTCACAACAAAAAGCAGGTGTGTGCGCGGCGATAATGATTGTAATTAATTTAATTCCGTTATATTTTCATCTACACGACGGAGGTAACGATCCTCCGCAATGCGCTAAATGTTTCCGCTGCTTTATATATATATATAGTTTTTTTTTCGCTTTCGGGTTTTATTTGTGACTCTTGTTTTCTGGGGTCCGCCTCATTACGTTACATGTCATTGTTGCAGTTGTTATTGTTGCTGTTGCCGTTGCCGTTGCCGTTGCTCGTTTTTGGCCACAGCTAAAGGCATTTTTCACAGTGCTCTGTGTGGCAACGTAGTTAATGTTCTGCTGGCCTTCTGTGAAATCAGTTAACTCCTTTTGCTAATTACCAAAGTTTTATTTCCAGTTGCTATCCCATTTTATATGTGTGGCCAAGCCCCGAAAGCATTTACAGCCACCATTTGCAATCTTGATGTTCGTGTCAGGGCCACACTTCTTTATGGAGAGACCCACAAACGAATGTGTGTATGACGGTGTCTGTGTTTCTTTCGTATGTATAAACGTAGACAAAGGGTTAATTAAAAGCCGTAAAAACTTGACGTCGGTATATTGGTAAGTATTGCCAACATGCGTTCAGTTTACAACGTTCAAGCGTTGAAGTTACTTTGACAGCTGCAGTTCAAATGTCAAGTGCACGCACACACCAGGCTAAAGAAGGGACGGGGGGGGAGGTGAAAACGCCCATATGATATGGCCTTTGTAATTGACGAAAACAATAACAAGTTGTGAAACGAAACGAAACTTCAGCCGCAACAAGCTGCAAGGCGAGAGGCAACCGCCGTTGTTGCTGCTGCCTTTTGCTGTGTTGCCTGCACTTGAAACTTCCTGTTGTTGCCTGACTGCCTGATGAGGTCCTAGACAAAGTGCTGTCAGTGAAAGTGCATCACACTCTCAAGTTCTCAAAAGGTAAATATTTTTGCCTTAGTTATGAAATTTCCAAGCAAGTGCACTTGACTTGCTTGCCTCCGTTGTTGCCGTTGTTGCCGTTGTTGCTGTTGCTATTGCTATTGGTTGCTTCCTCGCAATATCAGAATCAATCAAGTGCTCAAATTTTAATCAGTTGTTGCGTTCGACAACGAGTTTCATGAACTCTTCTCACTTTGATGGCAAGACCGCAGCCCGCAAACTACTTGCGACTGTGCTGTGATTAAGCTTCGACCAACTGATAGAAGCCAGAGAAGGATGTTGCAACGTTGCAGCAACGTTTGATGGCCACAGTTTCAACCTCAAATTACACGTTACTTTCGTTTGGAGTGTTCCTTTCCAAGCCAAGCACGCCTTCAAGTGCTGCTGCTTTAAATGATGCTGAATTTTGATGTCTTTAGCGGATTGATGAGCGAGCATTCCTGGGCAGCCGGCAAAGCAAGAACAACAAGCAACCACCACAGGCAACCTCTGTACTTCTTCTTCTTCACTTCTTCCCCAAACACCCCGTGTGTGTGTCTTCCCTTCTGTTGCAAAACAAATAACAATAATTATCTTGACAACAATTTCCGGTATTTGTGCTTCAGTCAAGCGCAACGAGAACCAAAATGAAACTCGGGCTCAACTCAACTTGACTCGACTCGTCTCGATTCCTTCGCTTGCTTTCCAAGCACCGAGGAGCCGTTGATAACCTGAGGAGTGCGGGGGAGTGGCAGGGGGAGGGCCGGGCCACAGGTTTGAATATTTTGTAATTCATGTTGCTTTTGTTGCCAGCGCTGCTCTGTGTATTTTGTATGTTGTGCTCTGCTGTGTGGTTGTTTGGCTCCTTCAGTCATTCCCAGTGGGTTAGTTTTTGCTCTTGCTCTTCGCCCTTCTGGCGGACACAAAATATCATGTCAGACGTTGTTAAACTTTTGTCTTATGATTTCTTCAAATTTGATAAGGCAAACACACAGCCAAAGCTATAGCTGAAGCTCGTCTATAGACGCAGTGGCGACCATTAATTTATATCCTGAAATCATCTACACATTAAACAAATTACTTCAGCTCCAACATTTCCTCTGCTCTTGCATTAATAAATGTTAATTTAAGCATGAAATGAAAATAATAATTTAAGCAGTTTACAACTGATATTCCGAGACGTTAATGAAGTAGATTTTGTTATGTTAGATGCACAATGAAATATTAAGAATTTGTTAACAAAGATTACACTATTTTATTTGCATTAAGTGCAGAATAATTTAATACTGAAATAAAACTTTCAAATAGTCTTTATTTTGTTCCTCAGTCTTTACTTCTTATTGAAACAATATTTTAATCGAATTATATTAACAACAAAATATTCTAATAAATAAACTTAACCGCCGTTATCTGTTTTTCTAAATAAAATCTCATGCCAATTTTCTTTTGTTGTTTAGTCTTTGCTTTTTATTGCACTTTAAATATCACAAAATTTTAAACGAATTATATTTACTACAAAATATTTTATCATTTAACTTCAACTTGCGCTTTAAACCCTGCCTAAAATAAAACTCTGACAAAACTTCCTTTTGTTGCTTGGTCTTTACTTTTTATTGCACTTTCCATGTGGTCAATTTGATCGTAATTTTGTGGATAAACACCTATAGCACTACCTGAGTACGTCCCTTTTATGTGCTCTCAACAAATTTATAAGTTTTAATTGTGTCTGCGAGAAGACTTGTCTTGAAATTCCTGCCTGCGCCTGCCAACACCAAAAAGCATTTCCAAGCAATTAAACCCAAAACAATTTTGACTAGAAATTTGCTTAATCCACCCAAACCACACACATACACACTGGCACACTCGCACTTTCACATGTGTGCAAATATTTTAATTTGTATTTATTTTAATGCTCGAACGCGTTCAACAATATGCCAGGCGTAAAACCCACATCGCAACCGGATCCCAGCTCAATTCCTTTTTCTTTCCCCCCGCCTCCCAATAGGCAAACAGCAGCCTTTAGGGCCAGCAAACTGCAAGCAAATTCCTTTTAAGCGCATGGTCAAATGATTTCCAGCTATTCTTTTAATGTTCTACTGCTGCTTTTGCTCTACTCTTTTCCCCTCCTCAGCTCTCAGTATCAGCGCCTCAAGTTATGCACCAAGTTTTTGGTGGTTAGCCAACAACAAACAAAAATGCCAGCCTACAATTTTTTTTCTTGTCTGTTTTGCATTGCAAGCGCCTCACACTTGGCCATCAAATAAACTTTAATGGTCGTGTTAATAATCATAAAATTTCATTAAATTACCCAGCTAAATAGACGAACGAAAAAAAATCAAGGGTGCAAGGGCGGCAGTCAAATGAGGCATTAGTAAAATATTCGCTTTAAAGAAAATGTTATTTGGTTACTTGAGTGTCGAGTGCGAAGCCTGTGAAACAATTCAATTACGTTGTAAAATGTCTAACTACACACACACACACACAGTCTGAGTGCGAGGCTGTGTGTGATGTCTAATAAAGTTTCATTTTATAGACCTGCCAGCACTTCTTTGCGAGAAGGCAACAATTGGCGACGCTCGACACCACATCCATAGCAGTCTTTTGAGGCATAACTTGTGCTCATCACAGTGACCTCAGGCTACATAGCAAGTGTTGTTGTTATGGTTGTTGTTGTTGTTGCATTCTGCAGCCATTTTCACAAGTTTAGTTGGAAATTGAAAGCATTGCTGCGGTCAGTGTCTTTGTCGTTTTTCTGGCCCCGGCAAATTCTTCAGAATTACTTTTACAGTTTCTCTGGCATGTTGTAGTTGTTGTTGTTGTTGTTACAGCTGTCCGAAAAGGCGCACTAAACACTAAATAAAATTTTAGTTTTCAACTGCACACACATACGCAGAGAGGACAATGCGGCAATGTCCTTGGGCATATGTGTGTGAGTGTGTGTGAGCGAGCTTACTTCACTCTTGTGACTCTCTGCCATATTGAACGAAGATTTATTGCAGTGCCAGTGTGTCCAAGTGGAAATAAATCAAATAATTTTCCATGTGGAAAAATTTCGAGCACACAGCTGAAAGGAAAAAACTACAAAAAAAAAAAGAACTGCAAATTAAAAACAACAAAAAGAAGAGAGAGGAAAACACAAGCAAAAGTCAAGTGAGCCACAAATTCTCGGGCAAAACGAGTGCAAGCAGCTGCTAGTAAGGCTCATTGTGTAATTTACTCATTATGCAAGCGCAGAGCATGTGTTTGTATGTGTGTGTATGTGTGTGTGTGTGAGAGTCTTAGTGCCTGCGCTTGAAAGTGCGCTACGGAAAAGTGCAGACTCGCCGCCGCCTGCCGCTTGCCGCTTGCTCTGCTGACATGCCTGGCAGGCCCAGTGTTTGCTCATTTTACATACAAACAAAACAACAGCAGCAACAACAACCATATCATGGGAGTCATTTAGCCTGCATATGCATGAGCAGCCCTCTGGCCAGTTTTTGGCTCGGTCGCTCCACTCTGAACTCTGCTCTCTGCTATCCTCTGCACTGCGCCGCTGTATTTTTATATTAGCGCGCACACACACACATTGCATTGCGCATACGCCCCGTGCGCCCCTTTGCACACATTACCTAACTGTCATTGTCCAGAAATTAACGAAAATATATGTACGAGAATATACGTAAGTATCTGAAGAGTGTACACAAACATATTCAGGCTGAAGGCTAAAGGCGTCGCGCTGCAACTTTTCAACTCTGACCGAAAATGGGCAAACACTGCACAGCGTAAAAGCAACAGAAAGAAAAAAATAGAAGAAGAAAACTTTTGCATTTCCTCGTACTAATGTATGTTAATTACAGGGGGATTTTCCATGCAGAGGATTTGCATTTTAATTTATGCACCGAAAAATTTGCGTTTCGTTTTTGTTTTCTTCTTTTCTCAACAAAACAAAACAAAATAACACGAGAGAGAGAGAGAGAGAAAGAGAGCAGTGAAAACGACAACAACAACAAAATGAAAACATATATGTAATACCTCAAATGAGAAGTTACAGCGCAATCAACTGTTAGTGTGTGTGTGTGTATTGGGGCACTTCATTATATTGCCGGCAAAAGTGAACGACGCGACGGTGTGGCAAAAAAATGGAAGGAAATTACTTAAATTATTTTTATACTTGAAGCACTGCAAATAAGTCTAAGCTGTAAATAAGTAAGTCAAGTGCTTGACCGTTAAAATAAATAAAAACATTATTTTTTAATTGCTTCAAATTCGGGTGCAATTGCGAAAGTTTTATGGTGCTGAGGTGCTGCTTTTCACACGTGCAAGAAATAAAAATAAACTTATTCTTTTCATTTGTATTAAAAAAAATACATTAAAAAGCCTTTAGCTTGAATAAATGCAATGGCTTTATTAAGTTATAAAAAAACCTTATAGAAAATACGATATACTTTTCTATTGTTATTTCAAGCAAATTATTTTAAATAAAAAAAATGCCGGAATATATGCGAATGACCATTCTAATATCATAACTAAATTTATTTTATTTTATATAAATTTAAAAAAAAAAATATTCTATAGTTTTTTAACAACACAAATTGAAATTTATTTCATTTGAATGTAATTCAAAAATAAAGATATAAATGCCTAGATCTGAAATACTATACAAGATTAAGCTAAATTGTGTTTTAAATTTTAGTAATATCGAATAAACAGCATAATTTAAATCTTTTTGTTTTTACTTAATTCAATAACAACTACAGTATTTCGGATTTCGTGAATTTGGTTGCGATTTTGGCTGACAATCTAGTATATTTTATGTACTATGGTATATTTTAAAGGTGCACTACATCAATATAGTACCCCTTGTATATTTCAGTACTTTTCTTGTATATTAATTTGATATATTTTAATCATAATATCGCAATGCTTTGCTTTTATTTAAAATGCGAAGCGTGGTCTTTCACAGTTGAGCTCACTCGACTTCAGCTTTCTGACTTGTCTTAGTTAGCTTGCTTAAACAGTAACATGTTAGACTGAATTAACTTATGAACTAATTGAACCAATCGTAAATACTATACTTACTTTATTTGCCTTTTGAAGAGCTTAAAAATGCAACCGAACTAATATTGAATTAAATATTCCGGCCTTCAACTTTGTCATCTTTGATGATCAGAGAACTGAGCGCGCAAATCTGCAAAATTAGCAGAGAGGAGCACAGTCTCTGTGAGCTTAGATGTCGCCCTTGTTCAATTAAATTAATACAAAGCCAAAGTACACGCATTAATGCTAAGTAGCTACACCCACACACAACACACACCACACCACAGCACACGCTGCGGCGGAGAGAGGCGGGGCAGGCTGTAAAGGAGAGAGGTTAATTGGAAGGAGTGACAATCTGAGCAAAGCCTATGAAGAGCAGCCAACTTAAGCAATGGCATTTGAGCACAGGCAACTGCTAACCAACTGAGTTGGAGGAGATACTACACAAGTAGGGAGTGAAGAGGAGGAGGAGGTGAAGGTGGCAATGAGTGTGCCTCCGAGTGTGTGTGAATGTGTGTGTGTTGGTTAAGCGTCTTACTCAGGTATTTATGTATTTACATTGTGAATATTTAATGGAGATATGCGACGGATTACAACAACTAGTTGCCTGCCTGCCATTGCGTATTGGGGTTTGTTTTCCAGCATGTGTGTGTAGGTGTGTGTGTGTGTGAATGTGTGTGTAGAAAAATGACACACTCCAAATCCAACTAAAAGAGAATATTTAAGCAATCAACAACAACAACTAACGAAACGAAAGAACAACATACGACAGAGAGAGAGAGAGAGAGAGAGAGAACTGAAAGCTCGCTCTTTATTTCACTTTAATGAATATTGCATAGCCAAAAAGCGCGCTTGCTGCAATGTGCCCCGAAATGAAAAAGCGGAAAATGCTAAAAGCGAATGGCAAATATAATATTCCTCCAGCCTCCAGCCTGCCAGCATGTCAGCCTGCCAGTTCTGCCAGGGCAGAGAGTGGCCTACGGCCTTAAATCATTCAAGCGTTATTTTTATGGCTCGAACCAGACGCAAAAATTCAGTTTCAGTCTCCAGTTTTCAGACTCAGTTTTTGCAGTGAGTGCTTCCAACTATTTAAAAAACGAACTCAAAACAAATAAAAGGACAAGCAATTTTTTAGTTAATTAAACGACAAAGCGAATGCCGGCGACTCGAATGTCCTTTGGCGTCTTGGCTGCAGAGTCCAGCTATTCAATAAGTTAGGTCACCAATCAGCTGCAGAGCAGGTCAAGCTTTACATTTAAGTTAGTCTTCAGAATGTCCAGCCAAACGGCTAAACTTGTTTTGCCAATCAAAGATCGAATAAGAACTGAGTTGCCATGATCAATTTGTAAACATTTCCCATTCAAGCATAGGTCAAGCTTTATTTTAGTTAGTTTTCACAATGGTCAAAGACCAAATATCGATTAGATTTTAGTTGCCATAGTCGATTTGTAAGGTGCACAATGCTTTTTCTGTGGCAATTTCCCCTTCAAAAAATTGCATCTTGTCTCTATAGTTGTTTATGGAGTTGGATCACAGTTAGTTGCCAGCTGAATCACTTGTCAAGCTCTGGTTTATTTAGTCTCTTAAATGTGCAGCAAGACACTTGAACTTTAATTTATTTTCCTATTAAAACACACATTACATCTTCCGGAGCAACGTTTTCCAATCAACATTTTGCACCTTAAAGTGCTTTTTATGGAGGTCAAGCTTTAAGTTTCATAATTTTTTAAATGTACAACTAAAGAGCTGGATTATTATTAATCGTTTAAAAACTGTATTGCAATAATCGATTTACATTTTTCTAGAGCAACTTTTTTGATACCAAAATCCAACTTAATTTTCCTTGAACCAATTCGAAGTTGGCAAGATATCCTGCTGCGATCGTTGCGTGCCGTCAAGTTTATGTGTCTGAAATGCGCCATATAATCAATGTTAATGAATTTTAATGGCTGCCAGCTTTATCTGTTTGTGTGTGGCCACACTTAAAGCTAATGAGGCCAAAGAGCTGGCGGAGAAAATGCAAATGGGCAAATTGCACAACATTGTTAACAATTTGTGCTGCTTTTGCTGTTCGTTTTTGCACATTTGTCGCAATTCGTTTATCCTCTTATTTATATTTGCACTAATTTACAGTAAGCAGTTTTAGCTTTCGCCCCATGTTTGTTATTAACAATGGCGTAATCATCGTTTTGCTGTGCTCTTTTCTATTTTTATTTTTTTGGCAGGGTCTTGCCCCAAACGCTTTTCATGCTCTAATTAAGTGCAGTTACTCTAATGAGCAAAAATTGCAAACACTAAAATGACAACAAAAAACTGTCCCAGAAGCTGTGGCAGTTGCAGCCACAGTTCCGTGAAAGACGCGACCGTGCGTGAAAACTTTATTCCTTGGCAAAAAAAAAAAAAAGAAGCAAGTTAAAGATAGTTGTTTGTGGTTTGACCTCATTGAAGTGTTATTTTTTGCCCCAACTGCATATAAATCTGCTCTATACTTATACTATATAGATAGATATATAGTAGAAAATCCGTTTGCTGCGCTCCCCTCTATACTTATACTATATATATAGATATATAGTTGAAAATCCGTTTACTGCGCCCTCCCTCCCCAAAACTGTGTTTGGTCATCCATTTGTCTATGCAAAATTTGTGTCGCTCATTAGTGCAATTTGCATGCATGAGAGCAAATTGAGGCCCAGTTTCGAAGCCAGCAGCCGTGTCCATCTATCTGTCCAGCTATCCTCACAATAAATGCATACTCAGTTTACCAGCAGCAGACACACACACACAGTTATAGATACAGATAGAGAAACAAATGCTATTGCATTTAGCTGCTACGTTCATCAAATGCAGCAGCACACGAGACTTCTTCTGTCTCATTCCTTGTCGCTTGTCCAATTCAAATACGATGTGTGTGTGTGTTCTATTTTTATTTCGTATTTCGAAGCAACGCAATTGTTAGTGTTGTTGTTCGCATCTCCATTGCATTGCAGGCTGGGCCCTCTGGCTTGACCGATCCTATTCGAATGCTGTCCAGATTCGGCGACACTAAGTAAACAATGGCGCAGCTGTGGTGCAGCATAACACACACACACACCACACACACACTCAGACAACGACATTTGCCCATTGGCCTGTCTGCGCTGCAGGCTTTGCAAATATGCAAATGTATCTGCTGCTCCCAACTCATCTCGTCTCCCTCTTCGTCTGTATTCGATAACATTTCGCTTGGTTTCGAGCTCAGCGTCACATGCAGATAAAACACAAAACATTCCGAATTAGTAGTCGAAAAAAGCAGCAGCAACAGCAACAGCAACCATTTTTCCAAAAACCAAATTCATTTTCAATTAAGGACATTTCTGCATATCGACAGAGTGTCGCTTTCTCTCTCTCTCTATGCCTAATGCATGCTGTGTTGTGTAGTTGTTGGTGGCTAAATATATTACGTATACGTATTGGATATGTACTATGTATATAGTTTTTGGCAATTTACAGTCGCCGCTGTTGACACAATCGCCAGCCAGCCATATTGCCAGGGTGTCAGAATGTGGTCAAAATGCCAATTGCAAAACAATTGCATTTCGGTTACTTTGCTCTTAAATCCGGAATTTCGATGGCAGCCAACTAACCAACATTGCGACGGCTTCCGATGACACTCTAAAAACGGGCGTTTGCTGCTAACTGCTTGGCTGCTCAAACAAAAAAGACCGAATGGACTTTCTCCCTCTCTCTTTCTCTATGTGTCTCTCTATGCTGCAAAGACAATAAAACGTTAGCAGCCTGAGCTTAAAAGCAAAATATTGTAGAGCAATGTTGTGTGTGTGTGTGTATAAATCTCCTGCTGCATTGCGTGAATTTAATTTCGCACTCGATTTTCCTTTATTTTTTTTGTTTAGTTTCTGCTATGTTACAGTTCCTGTTATTCTACATTGTTGTTGTTGGTGTTGTTGTGGCTATGCAATGGTCAAATTTTTAGACGACAAGCATTTCTGACATATTCCGCAATGAAATACTCACTCGCCTAGCTGCAAAACAAAAACCGAAAAAGCAATTAAATTGCACACTCTCAAATGCAACAGAAAACAACACCAACCAAACACACACACACACACTTATATAAAAGCACTAAGCAACAATATTAAATAGTTTCAAAACTAGTAGAAAGAAAACGACAAAAAAAAAAATGAATCATTCAAACACACATACACACACACACACACACATTGAAATGCAAATGTGGCGTTGCTAAATTGCATATGACATGCAAATACGTTTAATTTCAAAAACTAAACTAATAAAAGCAACTGCCACACACTCGTCCACAATCATTTGAAATTCTGCCGTTGAGATGCTTTTTTTCGTTCTTTATTTCCTCAATTTGAGACTCGTTTCTTTTTTTCCACTTTTTTTTTGTGTGTGTTTGGTGCACAAAATAAGCAATCGAAATGCATTTTGCGCAAATTTGAAAAGTTAAATAAAAATAGAAAAAGATTTTTGTTTGCATTGCAGTGCAATTAAAGCACTGTGTAAATACAAAATAGATATCAGATTAGAGTTGTCGTAGCCAAGCACAAAGTAAAGCTCTCTCTCTCTCTCTCTCTGCATTAAATATGCATTAAGTAACAGGAGAGTCAAAGGAATATTTTAATGAAATGCTTATTGAAAAACTACATGCAAAACTATTTTTGCTTGAGTGCAATGAAATTAAATAAATACAACATTAAAACGAAATATTTTCTCTGGTCTTGTCATTTATTTGCTATAATATGTGCACGCTTTAGTATTTAATTAGAATATGCATTCTGAGTATTAAATTTCATTGATAAATATGTTGCTTATGGAGCATTTAAAACTAATTCACACACATCAACATTGCACGAACTTTAAATAAAGTAAATTCATAAAAGTAAGTTCTGGAATTATGTTTTTTTTTAAGACTTTAAAGATCCTATTGATTCTTTTTATAAACTATTTTTACTGCTGATTAATTTAACAATAATTATTTTGGAGATAGAGTCGATTAAGCGATTTTTGATACATACACTAATAACTACAGCATTTATTACTCCTCAAAAAAGGGTTACTTTTGTATGGAAAAAGCACCAACTCAATTGCTTTGACTGACAATCTAGTATATTTCTGTACTTTATGGTATATTTTGAATGTAGTCATATATCAATATACTAAATATGGTACATTTTGTATGTACTCCTACCTCAATATACCGAATATATACTTTGGTATATTTTAGTATTTTTGTGGTATTATAATTTGGTATATTTTAAGAATAATACCACATTGTTGTGCTTTCATTAACAGTCAAGCACACTCGATTGTAATTTTTCTTACTTGTTAATATTAATTTTTTTCGTTAAAGTTGTTTTTGTTAAACATATTCGAGCATTTTAAAATGTGTTTTCTTAAATTCAACATATAAAAATATGTATTCAATTCACTTCATATACTTTTTATATACATTTCTTTAAGCAATTCTTTTTAAATCTATACCTTAAGCATAGTAATAGCTATTTTACGGCCAATGACGACAATGAGTTGGCAAATAAATTGAGTGGGAATGCAAGGCGTACTATGTGCTATTGATAGCAGATTGCATCTGTTGGCAATACAAAACTAAGGCAACATGTAGAAAATTACAAGGAAATGATGCGCAAAATATTTCAATACGAAATGATAAATACACACATGTAGCTGAGTAGAGAAGCGGGTATCTAACATTTCCTTGCGCTCAATATGGACGTGCTGCTCACAAGCAACTGTCCTGAGCAACAATACACGCGGGTATCATATAAGCACACACACACACACACACTCGCACAGAGTTATAAATACACAGACACATAGAGATACGGTTACATGCTGGCAGTTAAAAGCGGCAACAAAAGAAATCGCACATTTCAACGTTTTGAATTTGAAAAAAGGATATTTTTCACATTATAATAAGAAATGAGGCTGAGGACGCGCGGCGCATGTTATGACCTCGTCCCTAGCTCCTTGCCACAAAGCAAAGCTTCCATTTCACTCTTCACGTTTCTTTCCCTATCTCTCTCTCTCTATCTCTAGCTGCCTTTGGTAGCCACTTTAAAATGCAGAACAGCTGAAAAATCATATAAACACAAATAATAAAATCGACAATTTGGCAAGAGGCGCACGCACATCTACATGTTATCCTTGTATCCATTCAACCGGGGTGTTTGTGTGTGTGTCTATGTGTGTGTGTGAGTGTGTGCAATGAGCACATAACTGCAAATGTACTAGCAACAAAACGTGCGGCGATTTTGTAAAAAGTCCAAATAAGCAAAAGGGGTTAATTTTCCATCCTCATCCTCGGCACAAGAAAATATTATTTCGAGTTTATTTTCTTTCACAACTTGGCGACTTGACGACGCCCCGAATATGACCAAAGCCAAAACCATAGAGTATATTGTGGCCGTAACTTGAGCGAATAATCCACAATTTAATAGTGCAACTAATCCGTTTAGTGGAACCAATAAACTTGAAGAAATCAGAGTGAGAATTTTAGCTCAACAGCAGTTGCAAAAAGAATTCATCTTGAAAAACAAGTATTTTAATGGCGTTATTTTTAGTGCTGATGATGCCAGCAATCTTTGCCGATGAGAAGATCTCAAACAACCTTGAATCTTTCATGGCAAACCTATAAGCCTAAAAACACTAGGATAAATCTATCGTGGTTCAACACTTGTGTGCACTGTCACTTTTTTAAGCAAAAATTTCATTCTTACGGCAGCTCACTGCTTTGAACTTACACTTCGATGAGGAACGAAACTACGTGATTAAAGAAAAGCAACAGCCGGACTATATTAAAATGCAATTCAATTGTCAAAGTGCGGGATCCCATAAAAGGTCGCGGCTTTGTCTACATGAATCTCTGCAGTCGTTTGATGTCTGCTGGCAACATGGTCACAGTTTCAGGCTGGGAAGCTATTGAGAACCTAAGCAACAACAAACTGCGCACAATGCGAATTCCACTTGTTGCGAAGCCTAAGTGTAATGAGAAAATGGACATAAAGTTGCCGGTGAATACGAGTATGATCTGTATCGCCAACTAGAAGAAGAGCACTCTAAGCAGCGGCGACTCGGGTGGACCGATAATCTTCAATGGCGAAGTTTGTGGCGTCAGCACTTGGACCTTTGAGTACGGCAATACAAACCTGACATCTTCACGAGTGTCTAGGTCTATGGGGATTTCATCAACAAAGCAATGGATGAACTGGGAGATTGATTGAGAGTGTAGATGACAATGAAAGTGTTTTTAAATTTAAATGAATATACGAAGTGATAATCTTGCCATTGACAAAATTTTAAAATGTGAATAAAGATACATTTGATCTTGCTGAAAACTCATGAAAAAATAAAGCAAAAATCCAATCAGTTTGAATAAACCTTACAAATTATGTGGCTTTGAATTTTTGGTGATATAAAAATGAAATCATTTCATAAAATAAAAGTACAGATTTCATTATTTCTGTTGTGATTACAAATAGAAGAAATTTGATTTGAAGTTTTGAAGGCTTTACAAAATATAGATTATCATATGGACTGAAATAAAACAAAAAATTAATCATATTTTTATTTATTGTACAGATATTAGAACTGCCTTAAAAACTAAATGGATTTGTACCAAACAAAATTATAATCAAATTCATATTTTAAGTTTCTCATCTAGTTAATAAAAGAATGTGATTTGCATTCCAACGTGTTGTTGCTGTTATAGAAAATACTATTTTTTACGGTCCATTTACTAAACTTTCAATTACCTTTCTTAAGTGATCTCTCTGAACCCTGTGAAATTAAAGTTTCCGTTTGTTGAAATTTTACATCGCGTGTAGAATTGAAAGCTAATTCTCTACACTCAAATCAGTTACACGCTAAACCAGCTGCGCTCTTTCTTAGCTCTCTTACGCTCTCACTCACGCGCTCTCTTTCGCTTTGGCGCTTGCTCTCCACTCTCTCTCTCTCTCTAAGTGCTTTGGGTCTTCCAATGCGCTGCCAAGCATGAAGAACATGAGAGAAACACGTATGCGGCGGCTGCAGCAGCGAACGAAGAAAGAATGAATGAAAGCAAAGGGGGAAAACAAGCAATAACAAAACCGCAAAAGCAATGAAAAATTTCTTTAAAAACCTGCCGGCCGCAGCGATTTCCAACTATTCCAGGCGGGTTTCCATATCACGCTCTCATTCTAGCTGTTCTTGTTGTTGTTGTTTGTGTTTTGATGTTATTGTTGCAGATAATAAATGCTGTTGCTGCCTTTTGCAGTTTGTCACACTTTTGCAAGCGTTTTTATCAGTCAACTATATTCTGTTCTTGTCGCCTCTTCGCTCTCCACTCTTTTCTTCACTCTCTGCTGCTGCTGGCGCTGCCTCTGCTGTCTCGCTCGACCGCATAGAAAAATGCCCAAAGCGCAACTAATGCTGACGCGGCCCCGTCCCTTCTCCCTCTCTCTCCTCCTCTTTATCTGTCTCGCACATTTGAGAAACCCCACTCAGTGGGTCGCTCACTATTTGTAGCTGTGGCCGATTTCAGTGCACGTTGGATTCTCGACGCGAGCGCGCGCCGATCACTCAAAGCATAACCCGTACCCGTACCTGATTATTTATTTTGAGTGTTATTCGTTTACCCTCTGTTTACTTGTGCGTGTGTGTGTGTTATTAGTGTGTGCATACATATATATCACTTGTGATTAAAAGTCAGTTGACCATCGACAAGATCATCAACTCTTGATCATCGTGACCTTTTAGCAAAGTCTACGACAACAAGCGCCAATCGATATGAGGGAAATTGTGCATCTACAGGCTGGCCAATGCGGCAATCAGATCGGTTCAAAGGTGCGTATAATTAATATTCAATTAGTGTGCCACATTTTGACGCCCCCTTGGGCCCAAAGTACATGTGTTCTTTTTGATTTTATTTTTTTCTATTTTTCACCATATTCCTAACCTCACATGTTTAATTATAAAACAGAATGAACTAAATGCGCTCACGCTCTCAACGTGTCGCTATCTCACCGTCTCCCTCGCGCCGGGAGAGACGTCTGCTCTCTCTCTCTCTCTGTTTGGAATGCTCTCTAGTTAGATTATTGTGTGTCTGTGTGTGTGTTGTTGTCGGCAGTGGATATTAAAAGAGGTGGCGCTTTGGGGGAAACTATAAAACTGCAAAGAATACATCAACTGACGCAACTAAGCGAACAGAAAGTTGAAATTTTTTGTTCAGTTTTCATATCTTATCATGCTAATGATATCAGCTGCCAGAACTTAATACATTTGAAAGCATTAAACTGTCATAGCCAAATAGCAAACTAAGCCCAATGTCCACTTTGAGTGCTTAAAAAGAAATTTGCTTCGTTTTTTTCGTTTGTGGTAACTTTCAAGTGGAATTTGTAGCAAAATGTGAATCAGTTAAGCTGAAGGCTTGTTGTTGATCTTGAATCTGCTTAGCATAGCTAATTTACAATTGTAATGGATACACACACAAGGCTTTTTGGTCAACAGTTTAACGGCGTTTATGTAGTTCAACACTTTGACGAAGGTTTTATTACCAACAGTTAAAGTTTTTATTTTTATAGAGCACAGTTAAGATCTCTGATTCCAGCTTTCAGTTATTTGCCCTCTACACTTGACTAAATTTACAGCAAACTCGTTGTTTTATGTTTTCTCTACGCTCAGTTAATTGAGTAGATTCGTTTAGCGGAGAATTCTCTATACAACACATAATTAAGAGCTGCACGAATTTGTTTTGTATCTTTCTGTGCATCAATTGTAACTTTGATTGTTCAGCGTTTCAATGTTTTCGATGACGCACTCAACATAGTTTTCTAGCGCTCTTTCTCTCTCTCTCTCTCTTTCTCTATCTCTGCCTTGAATACAGGTTCTTATCAAGCTCACTTTGTAGTTAGCCAAGTGCCGGTCTCCCCCTCTACCCACCTTGCCACCGTGTACAGCTGACTGTAATCAGCATGTTTACAATTTACGGGTATATAAGATGAAGTCATAAATATTTAAGTGTTCATATCGCGCATAGACCAAAAATAGGCATTACATACGATGTTGAGTTATGTCGCATCGACCCACTTAACGCTGACAAAAGCTGCTCACTTTTGCACTCCAAAAATGCCGCATGCTTGCAGCCAATTAAAGGCATTGAAATGAAAACATTACGTTACTTTATTGTAGGCCTCGCCCATCCCAAAACATAGAGAAAAAAAATAACTGAAATCTCCCCAACTCGGTGCCCCATTCTAAGCTAATTTAGCGCATTAATGTTAACTCGCACAATTTACCCCACCAAAGGGAAAATCCAGAGAAAAGCACCAACAACGCAGTCGTTGACGTTTGACACAGTTTTTTTCTTATTTTTTTTTATATTTTTCTCTTCTTTTTTTTTGTTGTTTGTTGTTTTTGTTTCTTCGTTTCCCAGCGCCGTTTTCTCCACACATTACCCCCATCTGCATATTTGGTTTCATTTTGCTGTTGTTGCTTTTGCCTTTTCCCTGACTCGACTTTTTACACGCTTTTCCACTTCAATTTTATGTAAACATATTTTAAAGCTCTTTTTTGCGTGTTACCAAGTTAATTAGGCCGCACTTTACAATGACAAAGCCATGGCCTATCCCATCACGTTTTTTATGCTCCCATTTCACTTACATTACATTAGTGTTTTGTTCTGCCTTTATTCCACGAAGGATCAGCTCATATTTTGCCAAGTTTATGCAGCATTGTTGTATGACACATCTGATTAAATATAAAAAAAAAACTTTTCTTCTCTTTCTACTCGCCTTTGGTTGTTGGCATTAAATTTTACTGTAATAATATCATCGAGCATATTTCGCTTGAAGCATTATTTATTTATTTACATATAAATTTTGCTCATGTTCAGTCGATATTATTTTGTAATTTAATTGAATGTCCATTTCTGATTAATTGGCTGTCAGTGTGAATTATTGTTTGTACGCTAAAATAAATAAATAATAAATATATGCAAAAGTGCATGCGTCGCACAAAAATAAGCTCGCTAAATAGACAAATTTATGCACAGCAGCAAAAGCATAGTTTTTAACCATAAAATGCACTCTTTTTTTGTACTATATTCGTATTTATATTTTAAATCAATTGCTCTGGTGATAAAGAAACAACAGAAAAATTGGAGCAGCAAACAAAACTAAAAAAAAATTGAAATCAGCTTTCAATGCTGATTTACCCAAAATATATGGCAAAAAAAACTTTGTCAAATGGTTTTAAATCATAAATTAATAGAATGAGATTGTTGAATAAATAAGGCCAACCAAAGTGGACTATTTTTGTACGATTTAGCAAATATTATCATAAATAAAATATTGCATGTTAACGCTTTAAGAAGCTTTTGCATACGTGTTTAATCTCATTTGCATGAAATGTAAAGTTTTTCACTTGATGCCAATTGAATTTCAGATTAAAGTTGCTTTATAGATATTTGAGAAGTACTTCTTATATAAGCTTTAATCCCATTTACAACTCTTCGACTCTTCTCTCATATTTGACTTTAAGGAAGCATCTTCCATGCATTTCTAATACCATATATCATCCCTCTTGAGGTCGTCGTTTATTTGCAGACACATTTTGCGCTTTAATTTTGCAATATGGCCGTAAGTCTTCCTGCATAGAAATTGATCACACACACACACACAGAGAGACGAACACACATTTGGGCATGCATAAAACTCATGCTTGGATATTTCGCAACGGCCTGCAGCAAACGCTTTTTTCATTATTTACATAAACCTAATTTTCCCTAAATCATTTTGTGAACAATAACAGGGAAAATCTATTTACGGCATGCCGTCTTCGCCCTTAATTCAAACTCTGTTTTCCAACCCCGCCGCCAAAAAACAAAAAAAAAAAAAAATGGAAACGATGGCAGCATGCAAGCAAGGAACCAAAGAAATGGATATGAGAATAAAGTGTGGAGCAAAATTTATAGACGAATGCAACAACGATGTCATGCTTTAAGCGATATACCAACAGACAAGAGTTAAAGACTTGAAGATACTCTGCTTAGAGAATCTTTACTGTAAGCTTCACTTCCTTCTATATACTCCACTGACGCAATAAACAGGGTATCTCAATGCCAAAACGCAAGCAACGGACAATAAAATTAAAGAGTTTGAAAAGCCAGCGAAAGCAAAGGAGCCAACGTGGCGTATACGCTATGGAAATTGTGGGCGTATGTGTGTATTAGTATGTGTTTGTGAGCTATGTGCTACGCCTTAGGATACATTTATTTAGCTTTAGCTTTGGCTTACGAGTATAATAGCAAGGCATCATCGCAACGCCAAAAATAATGCACAAAATTGAATTATCGATAACGTTGGCAACTATCGCAGCTATAATTTCTTTATGGTTACACGTTGCACACGAACAACAGCAACAAAAAAATGGAGAAGGCAATGCCTTGGATGGCATGTGGTTTATGTTGTTGGTCTGACAGGTTAGTGGCATCGTTGTCGCTGTCGTGGTTGTTAATGCAGTTGATGTTGTTGTTGATGGTATGCAAATGCAATACACGAGAGTTTTGACAATGATGGTGATGAAAACAGCTAGCGACCTTTGATAACTTTACTGGAATAGATGTCTCTATGAATAAAGAACTAATGTGAGATGAACTCAATTGGAATATTAGAAGCTACATTTGAATTCAACTCACTTTTCTTAAGCAACTCAGAGCTCTTTTAAGCTAAGCGTAACACTTAAGCTATCTAATATTGAATACCTAATCATCAAAAATTTTAGTTCAATTGACTTTTCTTTACCACCTGAAGAACTTTTTTACGCTAAGTTTAATACCTAAACTATTGTATGTTAGACTCCTAATTGAAGTCCTTTACCTTTACTATCTAATATTGAATACCTTGTCTTCTCTTTACATTTAAATTTTTATTTAAGTTGAGCTTGAAACTTAAACTATCTAGCATTTAATACATAATCATCTATAATTATAATACAATAGACTTTTCTTTACTAACTGTTTACCTTAACTATCATATCTTTTATACCTAATTCTTTCTTTACATTTGACGTACATATCTTTAGCAACTCTATAGCTCTTTTATGCCAAGTTTAATACCTAAAGTATGGTATATTGAATACTTTATCAATTCGTTCATAAAACACATGAATTGCACTTCTTGTATTACATGCATATTCTTTTTTTAAAGAATTTTTGCACCTGTAAAAGTACACAAATAAATATATATTGTATTAGTAAAGCACACAGCAAAACAAAAACAACAACAGTTAAAATATACAATTTTGGAAAATACTTTTCAATTTACATAAAAATACGTTTATGCATACAAAATGAAGTTTACATACAAAATGCCACACCCACTGCGTGCCCTAGCTCTAAAAAATAGTAAAGGGCGGACGCAGAACCTGCGGCAAGCATCGCTTCGTTGCACAAACTGATTATGAATAAACAACACGCGCATTTTTTAAATAAATATTACATATTAAACCCCTCACTCTCATCTTTCTCTCGCTCTCTTTTTGAGCTTCGATACACCCGAATGCTGCCACATGCAAATTTGCTGCCACATGCATGAGTTCAAGATGCTTTAGTTTCACATTAGCAGCAGAGAGAACTGATGAGAATGTGTGTTGCACATGAATTGGCGTACACAGCTGTCTTCGTGTTGCAAAAAGTAACAAACACAACCACAACTCCATAAGTGCAACACTTGTGGCCATAGATAAGCCGCTTGCAACACCATTGTGCCACAACCTGGCTGACGGCAGACACCGTCGACGGTCGACAAATGGCTGAGAGGCTTTTTGTTACTTATTTATTTAAAACTTTTAAAAAGCATTCCACTCTTTTGCTCATTAATTTCTCATGTTGCCTCTTAATGCATCGGCCGCGTTGCAACCTCTCTGCAACCTCTGTTGAAACCTGCCCAGTGCACAGCGATGCCACCTCTTGACATTCGAGCCGAGCCCTGACATATGTTTCATTATCATTATCATTGTTATTTCCGTTTTTTTTTTACCATTCGTTTGTTTTTTTTTTTTTTGTGCATTTTCAATTACTTTGGTAATTTTATATTATTGAAATTGCACGCCACAAATTGTAATTATGCTTTGCCTCATTCCGACAACTCACGCAGAGAGAGAAAGAGAGAGAGAGAGAGAGAGTTGCACCTGAAATATGTTGCGCTTTTGTAATCTGGTATTTACGAAATAAATAAAGCAATATTATGTTGGAATGCTTTGATAAAGAGCGAAGCGACGAACCTAATATCCTTGAATATATTTTCTGTATTTTTGTTAGAAAATTCTTTAAAAAATACTAAATAAATACTGAATACTAATAAGTATGCATAAATCGGAAAAGCAATGAAAAACATATATCAACTTTAGATAGAAAATACTAAGAAAATTCTATATAATTACTCAATACTAATAAAAATATATTCAGTTCAAAAGTAATTATAATTTTTAGTACTTTTGTCGTTACTAATAAACTATGTATAACCATTTTTAGGAAGAAAATGCTTTAAAATACTAAATTAATACTTACATTCGTAAGTAACAAAAAATAAGTAAAAAAGTTCTATATTCCAAACACTTATAAAAATATATATGTTTGAAAAGTACTAAATAATTTGTGGTACTCTTCTTGTCGTTACCAATGAACAACATAGATCTAATCTAAAAAATACTAAATTTTAATAAATATAAAAATTGGAAATAAAATGAATATTTTATAGTACATTTGTTGTTTTTTTTTGGAGTGAAGAAAAAAATACTAAATACTAATGAATAAAGTATTGAATTGAATTTGCAGTCCTTTTCTTGTCGTTACGAATTAACAATGAAATTTTCAAAAAAATACTAAATACTATATATTAGAAGGTACATGAACAACTTGTAGTACTTGTATATTTCTTTTCGTTACCACTGAACATCGTAGCTCAATGTGTTTCCCTATGCTACCCCTTTTCAAGCAATTTGTTATTTCGAGGGTATGCAAAACGTGTCGCGAAAAAAAATAAAAAGTATAAAGCTGAAAATACATTTAAAGCTTTCAGGTTTAATTCGGTCTGCATTCTGGTAATTGCACACAAATACCCGTAGTGAGTGGCCAACGTGCAACGTGCAGCGCCTGGAGCCTGAGAGAGAGAGCGTGTGTGTAAATTATGCATGCAATTGTATTGGCAATTACACATTTCCATTTTAGTCTTGCGCCGGTTTTGCGAAAGCGGCGATAAGCAGGCAACAGAAAATAACTTTGAGCCGGGCTCGCAGAGGCGAGATAATGCTGACAGATATTAACCACATGCTGTGTGCGATAGTATACTGAATTTATTGCATAGCGAAACATAATTAACAAAAACAAATCATGGTAAATGCAAATGGGCAAAAACAATACAACAACAACAGCAACAACAATAGGAGAAAAGAATGTAGAGAAAAATAATAATCAAGATTTGTTTTCGGTTTTCCGTTTTTCACATTTTGGTTACGGCTTTTGTTTTGTTTTATTTGCGTAAAATGCGTTGACAAATTGTGCAACCAAACAAGCCAAATGGAATTCCAAAATAAACAAGGTGCGAGAGCATCATCAAGCAATAAAACAGAGAAAGAGCCACACAGAAAGAGAGCGAGAGAGAGAGAGAGAGGGAAGTAAACCTCATTAAAAACCAAATGCGGTCAAAATATTTATCATTTATATATTATCACAAACACACGCACAGACAAATCGCATATGCGACTGTGTGTGTATCCTTGAAAAATTGGCATTGGTTTTATAATTTATCGCAGGTGGAGCGACACACACATTTTTGGCACAAAAGATTGAAACCAACCAACCGCCGACTAAACCACAAATAACCAAATTTCGAAAGCGAAATAATTGATCAGCCCATAACATTAACAGTTGTTTAGAGCAGCAAATCTATTTGCATTTCCATCGAATTTCATGCGGCCAATTATTTTTATTTATCACCTGTGATAGAAAACCATAATTCTTAAATGGCCATAAAAAAAAAAAAAACAAACCAAAAAAGAAGAAACATATTTGTTATATAAATTAAGCATTATGAAAATGTTGACTAACAAATCATCAACTGAAATGCAAATGAAATTTCAATTAGTCAATATATTAAAAAAAATTTGCATTCAAGTTTCTACTAAAGACAGCAAAGAATTCAACAATAAATCCTCAATAATATGGCAATTAATACTAATAAAAACATAAAAAAAAATGAAACAATAAATTGTTAAAATTTTGTATGAAAGATTCAAATTAAAATAATATTTTACTGATAAACTAAAACCACTTTTAGAATCAAAAGACTTGACAAATAGGCATTTTAAAAAAAGGTGTTTAATACCTATAAAAATATGATTTTAAAGAAACGTTTATGCGAAATAATAATGAACTAAAAACACTTTTAAATCAAAAGAGTTTTGGCAAATAAATTTTCTAAAATATGAGAATCAATAAAATTCGCAATCTGCAAAAATTTCTTAAAAGAGTTTGTAATTACCAACTTATAAATAAAAATAAATAATTATCAGCAACTCCTTTACGAATACCCTTATCATATAAAAAAAAAATAAAAATAAAACAATGAACAATAAGAGCCATGAAAAATGATTACAAATTATATTCCAAACAGCAATTTAACAATGTTATCGTCGACATTGCAGAATGGAAAGTCACTGAGAAATTGACCTTAAATATAATGCCTGCTGATATTTGATATTCATGTCGCTTATCTGATGCACTCTCCGTTGATTTAATGACATTTTCAGTCATTAAACTGTACAAAAATAAATTTTGTGCACAACAAAAACAAAAACAAAAAAATAAACGCATTTTGCAAGCTTATTTGCGTTAATAGCCAGCAGTTATTTATTTCATTTCGCAACCGCTAAGGGGAAGAGAGATTGAAAAAGCTGACTGAAATATCAATTGTATGGAGAGAAAAACTCTTTACATGGACCACAACAACATACTTATTTAAATGACACATACAAAACCGCGCTGATATCATGACAATGGATTAGGCAAAAAACAAAAAAAAAACGGAAACAACAAAGCAAAATGTGTAAACAGCTGCTGATTTTTTGTTGCGCAAAATTTATTGGAAAATCATGAGCTCTTAAAACAAAAGCAATTTAAGAACTGACAATTAATATTGGCAACATCTTTAAACAGTTAATGAAACTTATATTGTATTTAATATTTAAGTTTGATTTGCAGCCGAAACTAGATGAAATAATTCATTTAGTTGGAGAGAGAGGTCAATTTGAATGTACAAATACGCATCAAACTATTTACATATTTGCTGTACAATTTGTTTAGCTCACCTTTTGTCAATAAAGTTCAAATGAGGCCAAAGCTATTCCGACTCTAGACTTCAGACTATGCTGGTTGCTGCCACACATGCTGCATGTGCCGCTTGGAGTGGTTGGGGCCAGCACTTGATGTTTAACGCCACATGAGCCAACATCAGACTCTCTGTGTGTGTGTGTACACTTCCTGCCCTGACGCTGTTTATTTATTTAGCTATTGCCCAAAACATACTTCAATGTGTATGAAGTTCATATCACTTGCCACATAAATATTATTATTATTACTCTCTCTCTCCCTCACTCACTCATCAAATATGAATAAGTACTCCTTGGTAAATGATAAAGTGCAAGTCGGAGTCATTTCGAAGGCTCTAAAAACATATTTTGCGACATGCAAAATGATAGCAGCCAAGGCAACGCTCAAAGACTGTGGCCATTAGTAAATATTATTGTTTGCCACTCGCTCCAGCACTTCATCGAGATCTTCCACCCTTGCCGAATATACCTGGCACAAAAATACCTCCATCAACGTGTTACCTCGAAAGTCAACACAAATCTATGCAAATGTATCTTGTGATCTGGCCAGCTGTGCTTCAGCTTCAGTTCCAAATGGCGGCAATAGCTGCTGGGGATTGGGAGAAATGGAAGGGGAATAACAATGTGATGGTTACCCGTAATATTAATATTTACCTCGATATACGCAGCACATCAACAACAACAACAGCAACAACAATATAATCGTGGCTGTCACAACACAAGCTGCACATTAGTTAAATCAATAGCAGGCCGACCGACCAAATAAGTATACTATAAATATTTACATATCTAAATCGACAATTATTGAAATCTCAATTGAAATTGTTTGTCAGCCGCGTTCATACCTCTGTGTGTGTGTATGTGTATGTGTGTGTGCACAATTGCGTTTGCATTGTAACAAAAAAAAAAAACAAAACAAATCGACAAAAGCAAATTTCTGCTGCCTGTTTGTTTTTATTTGGTTAAAGCCAAAAAGCAAATTGCTTTAATATTTAAAAACACAATCGAAACGAAAGAAAATGTTTTAAATTATTCAAGTATTTGCAATCAATTTAGCTTCTGCTATTATGCGAATTAAGCAGTTGATCTTTAAATCAAATTGTTGTGGCACCCAAAAGAAAATAATTAAAATATTGTCAATCAAATTGCAAAAAACAAAAATGAAAACAAAAGAATTTCAATTCCATTTCCATGAATAGTTGAATATTATTTCCAAAAGTTACGACAATTAAAACATATGCAATGCCAAAAATAAATATTAAGATGATTACAGTCTTATGAATAGTTGAGCTCTTTACGATTGCAATTAGTAGTTGAACAATGAAATGAATTCTTTTGCCAATAAACAGTTGGACGATGAAATGAATCTCTATTCAATTATTTCCAAAAAGGGGGTAGAAATGCATTTCGAATGTCAGTTGCATGAAAAACCAATGCGCATTTATGTTTAATAAAAAAAAACACAATATAACAGCAGTAGCACTAACAACAACAACAACGACGTTGATGATAATAATAACAACAACAATTGTGCAGGCAATGCGCTGATAATGACAATTAGTGGCCACATTTAAATTGATGCACTTGATGAGAAATGCAATTGCAAATGCAGCTGCTGCACACACACACACACTCACATACAAACACACACATACACATATACATATGCGCACACTCCCACATAGACAAAGGGTAATTTACGGTATATGCATTCGGGGTAAAAATTACATTTTTTTTGCTGGTCAACCGAGCTCGCCTCGAAATTCACACGTTCCGTCAAATTGAGCGCATTCCTCTATGCGAGTGTGTGTGTGTGTGTGAGACCCATTCACACAGACACATGGCTATAAATTGCGAGAGCTGTAGCAATTGATTCATAGCGACGAATTGCATAATTATACCTGCGACGAGGTCAGCCCCAAAAAGTATGCTATTAAATTTGATTGCACTAAACTGTCGCCCCACGACATAAAGCATAAAGGGTTACTCCTCCATTTCCGGGGCCAGATCCTTTTAGTGTTATTACAAAATATACTTATACGTAACGTAACGAAACGAATCGAAGCGGGCGGGGCGAGGGGGCGTGACACACGCCCAGTTGGCCGTTAGTGTAGTTTGGGGTACAATTCGTTATTTGCGACGCGCGCATATAAATTGCATTTTTGAGCAGTTCGGCCTGCGGCTGCAGATGGTCAGGTTTGTGTGTGTGTGCCTTGTTTATAAAAGGTTTTCAAATGCTTGGGCTTTTTCTCTTTATCTGTCTCATCTCTTCATTTTTTTTTTTTTGTCGCTTCAAAATGGTTTATGGCCAGCGGCTGCAAAATGTCATCTATCGATGGGCGGCCGTTAAGCATTGAGTGTGTTTTGCCATTTTTATTTTATTGCGGCTTATGACTGCGTTTTGAACTGGGCAGAGAAACACACTCGCACTCTATGAGTAAAGCTCATTACGTTAATGGATGTCACACATACAAAAAATATATTTGTATTTGTTGCTCGACTGCTGAAATTAAAATAAATTGACTTAGTTCACTGTACGCGCTTTGCATTTTAAACACACGCCAAACGCACGCAAATCGCACGGCTTTTCAGGGCATTTGTAAATTGCCAAAGCGTTACAATCCTGTTTATTATTTTATAATTAGTTTCCCCAGTTTCACGCGGGCTCGCGCAAAAAAAAAAACTTTCAATTAGAATTCAACTCGCCAAACACTCGACTGACATCTAAATCAAAAATGTTGCGCATAAACGCCATGCTTGACTTCATCGTGTGAAATATATGTTGATGCCGAAAAATTGCCTCTGGATTTGTTTCGAGATGCTTTTGCCATGGGGCGCAAGCGTATGGAATGTTAATTAGAAATATATTTTTTCCCCCTTTTTTTTTGTATTTGCAATTTATTCAAGTAATTGCGTATTTGATTATTGTGCAGCTCTCAATTTTTTTTTTTTTGTACATTACACATGGTTAAATGCCACTTATTTATTTAATTATGTATTTTAATTGCATTTTTTGTACTATAGCATTCCGTTTCCAACTGCGTGTGTGTGTGTGAATTCAATTAATCTATCATATTACAACTTTAATCAACAAAAAGATCTGTTCAACATTTGCTGGGGCAAAATATATTATATCTTTTGCCATCTTTTTGCCATGATTTATTATTGTTGCAATTGCAATGTGCAATTGCACATTTATGTGCTCTGTGTGCGCACGCCGTGAGCACTAAAACGTCAAATTCAATATTCCAATTCAGTTGGCTGGCAATTTGGTGTTCATAGTCGCAATCGCAGTCGCTGGATACCCTCCAGTTAAATCTCCAGGGGTGCGCTCTCTCTTTCGCTCTCTCAGTCTCAGTCCGTCATCCGGTGCGACATGCACTTCCGTTGCTTTGCGTAGCTCGCATACTTTGCATCCTCAGCTAACACAAACTAAAATGTCCTTTTGTCTCAACTGAACAAAGCTGCATTCATTTGCCTTCTTTCGTTGCGTTGCGTTGCGTTTCATTTCGTTTCTGGCCGCAATTAATTTATGCTCGTTTTTTTCTCTGTATGGTCTCGACTTTGGCGACTTTGCCACTTGACTTTTGCTTGGCTGCTCACCGCCATCGTATTTCGGTTCTTCGTTTTTTTTTTTTTGGTTTGAACGCTTTGAGAATTTTAATTCTGAATTTCTTTTAAGTGCGAGCCAATGTGCCGCTCTTGGCTCTTCACATTAAAACACACACACACAGATAAAAAAAAAACGAAACGATGGCGCCACAAAATGGCAATGGCTGGTAAAATGGCGCCGCTTTGGTCAACGCACGTTGCCTTTTGTTTACTTTTAATTTGATCATTTTCTTTCTTGCCTCGTTTTTTTTTTTGTGGCTTGTGAAACTTCTCTAGTTTTCAACTTGTGCGCAATTTTGTAATTAAGCAATTTGACCGCAGCAAAAGTTTCACGCAAATGAAGGCAGCATAATTATTTTTTCCCTTCACTTTTTTCTTTACTGTTTTGTTTTTTTCTTCTCTGTGTGTTATTGTTTTTTGATGGGTGCGAGTAAAAAGTCAAAGAAAGGGCTAGGCTGGTCTGGGCTGGGCACTAGCACCCGGCTACTTTATCATACCTACCTCAAACTGCTGACACAACGATGTCAGAAGCATGAGCTGATACCCTCAAAAACGTTAAACGGGCAGTCGGACAACTAGACAGCTAAATTCGCCCCCGTCCCCCTTCAAAACTCAACTTTGCCATCATTTATAACAACGGCGCTAAAAGTTTTCGTAATATACATATATAATATGCTCTCTATGTTTATGAAAGAAGCAACAAAAAAAAAAGCATTTCTAAAAATACATCACCTGATGGGCAAATACTCTATCTGATGGAGGTTGCAAGAATTTAGTATTTTGATAAGCTAGCAAACATGTTTGTTCCACATAAATGATATACTTTGATAAATAATAATACTTAAATACTAAATTAATACTTTTGCAGTATTTATGTATATTTACAGTATATACAAAAAAATTTAAACTAAACTTAAAAACTAATATACGTATTTCAAAATAAAATTTTGTTTATTTATACTTTGACGTATTCAGCTCTTATACATTGTAAAAATATTTTTAGTATTATTTTCGATACACATAAATCCTGCACTAAAAAAATAATACTAAAAGTACCTTTGCAGTATTTGCGTATTTTTGAAGTATTTACCATTAATCTCAAATTATTATTTTATACACTAATTTATTTGAAAATCTTTAAATTCGCAACTCTTTTCAATTTTTTATTAATTTTCATATATTTCAAAAAAATTTCAAGTGCTGCGAATTTGAATTCATTGACAAAATTTTAATTCTTTATTATTAATATAGCTCTAATACGGTTGTGAAATATTTATTATAAATTTAAATGTTTTGTTTGGCAGTTCCCTCATAAAAGCTGCAAACTTTTTTCAAGAGCAGTAGACGCAGTCTCCGTTTTTGTTACCAAAGTAAAATGTCCTGTGGCAGAGTATGCAGAAAAGCATAGCAAAAATGCAAAAAAAGAAAGAAAAGTGTAGCACCCTTTTGGGAGCTGAGCTGGCACTCGATGCCAAGAGCAAGCAAACAGACCGAAAGTAGTCAAAAGAAAAACGCTTATCTGCAATTGGCTTGACTAAAATATACGAACGAAACATATTTAAATTTCCCCACAGGCAACAAGTGCCAGGACAACAGCCAGGACGAAAGTCAGTCAACATGCGGGTGTCTCACACACACTCGCACACACACATACAAACGCACAGCAATACTAACAAGCAAACAAACAAATACGAATACAAGTTGAAGCGTATGCAAATCAAAGTTATTGTCAGGCCAAAAGTGTCTACCGATGCGTACAATTGAGTGTCATATTTCCAGTTTGTTATGTATGCAAAAGGGAGCAGCAGCAGCAACTCGGCTAAAGCAGGGTTAATACACACACCCACACACACACATCTCGGGCGAAAGGGAACTTTCATGCGAGGGATAACTTTTAGCAAGGCCAAACTCGAGTCAAAACTTTTGTCGGCCAGCTTCTAGTAGTCGAATTTTTGGCTTCGCTTTCTCCATGTGTCCATGTGCACAACTTGTTATCATTGTTGCGTGTCTAAAAGCCAATAGAGAAATAAAACTTTTCGCCAAACGGCAGCAGCAACAAAAGTAAACGTTTATGCTACGCCACGATTAACATAACAACAACTTATAAACGGCAAACGCAACAAAAAAGAAGCACTACATGCATACGATAGTGTGTGTAGTGGAGTGTGTGTGCGAGGATGTGTGTGTGTGTGTGTCTCAGCGCAATCAACGATTATCCAATTTGAAGTGCACACTCCCAACTTTTTACCTTTTACCTTTGACATTTATTATGTTATTTACACAGTATTTTATTTATTTGTAATAACATTGGCTAAGAAGCACAGACAGCTTAGATTAATTTAGTTAATTTTTTTTTAATCTTTAAAAGAGAAAAGTAATATCCTAAAAGACAAGTTTTATTTGAATGTGGTATTAATACAGTATTTTTAATGCGAATATTTATTGCTAAAAACATTAGCTGAAAAGCACTAAAAGTTGAGATTAATAAAATGGCTTTTTTGCTTCAAAAACAATCCTCGATAAATCGAAATTTATATCTCTAAAAAATAAATTTGTATATGCACATTTGCAATACAAAAAAAGCTTTTTCAGGAATTGACAAAAAATAAACATTTTACTTCGTACTAAACATTTTTGAATACCTTGCCACTTTCAGCAAATGTATTTGAAGTGGTTGCTGTCAACCCATCGTCTCCTTTTTTCCTTGAGCATTGTCATTTCACATCCATCGACAATTGAACATTTTTTGTATTTATGATATGAGAGGCGTTCGGAGCTTGTGTGTGTATGGGCGTGGCCGGAGGCATAAAAGTGTCCGATGGCAGGTAATACAAGTCGACTTGTGGTTCATGAATAATTGAAAGGTATTTACTCTCTCTCTCTTTCTCTCACTGACTGGCACTTAAAAGAGGTCCTGCCACTGACAAGCTCATCAAAAAGGTGACAGGACAATCATGTAATGACAGGCGACACGTGATGGATATTGTGTAAACTGACAAAGAGTTGTAAAGCCATAAAACTAAGACTACAACTAATCTATAGCATTATAAGCAAAAGAGATAACTTGCGAAAGATCTGCAAAGGCTGAAAGCATAAATTAAGCAAAGAAGCCAATCTCGGACGAAAAATAATACAATATTTCGACACATACATATGTATGTTTAAAAATGCTGAAGAAAATAAATTAATTCATGTCCGTTGGCGCTTAAGTCCATTAAAAATCATTCCGATCAACGTGAGTGGCAGACGAGGGCAGCGCACATTGCGTTTTTCTCACAATTAGCATTTTGGCATCCCAGCTCCACTCCCAGTCCCACTCCCCTTCCCACTCTCCTCCTCCACTTCAATATCGTTGCCAGCCTCCGGGCCAAAGAGAAAGAGAGAGAGAGAGGGAGAGCAAGAGGCAGACTTGGGTGAGCGTATAGCACACACCTGCACAACAAAAGCGAACGAAACGATTGAAACATTTTTAAAAATTTGAAATTCATATGCGCAACAAACGTGAAATGTTTTACGAAGCGTATTGGGCAATAAAACCAAACCAAACCGAACCGAACCGAGCTGCAGAAAACCAAAGCAAAGCAACACAACACAGCAACAACAACAAGATGGAAAAAAAGGCAAAACAAAAAAATAAATAAAAGCGAACCACACGCAAGAAAAATATTCGTGCAAATAAATATGGGAGAGCGAGGATGCCAAAGGAGGATGAATGGAGAATGGGGAATGAGGAGAGAGGAACGAGGAAGAGCGTAGCGAAATCGCTGAAACGCTCGACCCATAGAAAGCGACAAAAATAAATAAATATATGAAAACACCTAAAAGGATTCAATTATTCCCCCTCGTTACACAACAAATAAAGAATACATACACACACACTCGTATATATAGAACAACAACAGGAACAAGCGCAAGAATAATAACAACAACAACAACATGGGTAGCAAAAAGTGCGCGCCCATAAAAGTATGCAACAGAAATTGCTCACGGCATGTAAAGTGCTCCAGCAAAGGGGTGACAGAGACAGCAAGGGGGAGGGATTGTGGGGTATGGAGTAATAGCATATGCACGCGCATAAATCGCGCAACCAGATAGGAACACAAGAACGATGACGACGATGGCAACGGCGGCAGCGTTGTCGTTGGCATTGGCCATAAAAGCAAGCGGCATGTAAAAAGGACACTCATATTTATATGCACTGATTGCCAAAGCAGTGCAACACACACACGCACGCACACAAACACACACGCTGCTAGCAATGCAATACATATATTGATTGAAAAATAATATTTTAGCGCTGAATGGTAAACTATCGCATACAAAATACACGCTGCGAATGCACAATGGCAAAACATAAATTCTGCATTTCTTTATTTCGAAAGTTGGGTTGTATTTTAAACTATTGTTCGCAAGAATATTTGAATTACTAAAAAATTAGTTAATGGAAATAGCAAAGATTAGAATTAAAGGTTAAACGTTTTTATGAATGCTGTAAAAGATTATATTCTAAAGGTTTTCCATTCAAATATTGCTCATACGTCAAGTATACAACAATATAATTATACAACTGTTGAGAGCAAATACATTTCAATTATGTAAGTTACTTAATAGAAAAATCAACAATTGACATTAGGAGTTAGACGTTTTAATGCATGCCAATAAATTTACTTTCCAAATATTACGCATACGACATGTAAGAATATTAAAATTGTGAAAAAAGTCAATTGAGAAAGCATTACTTGGCGTAAAAGTTAAAGGATTTTTATGAATTTTAGATAAATATAAATAAAACAGATATTTTCTAAAAGATGTCTCATCAAATATTACGCATACGACAAGTAAACTAAAGCAACACAAACAAAAAATTATTGTTTACTAGAATTTTAGAATACAAAATATAAGTTAATTAAAAACGCATCACAGTAAAAACTCATATGGATATTTTCCTAAAGTTTTCTAACAAAATATTACGAATACGACAAGTATGCTTAAACAATGCAATCAAACTATGAACAAGAATATTGGAATTAGGAAAAAGCTTAAATAATTTAAAAGAATTATATACAAATTAATAACCTGAAAATGTTTTCTTGATATTTCTTATTAAATATCACGCATACGTCAAGCATACGCACCATAAGCCAATTAAACGCGAAATTAACTTTTTGTTTTTCATATTCATTTTCAGTTCTGGGAGGTCATCTCGGATGAGCATGGCATCGATCCCAATGGCTATTATCATGGCGAATCGGATTTGCAGCACGAACGCATCGATGTCTACTACAATGAGGCAAGCAGCGGCAAGTATGTGCCCCGTGCTGTGCTCATCGATCTGGAGCCCGGCACCATGGACTCTGTGCGTCAGTCGCCCATGGGTCAGCTCTTCAGACCCGACAACTTTGTCTACGGACAATCTGGAGCGGGTAAGTCCTAAATATCCTTTAATCCATTAAAGTCTTTGCTGCGCTATGCAGCCAATCATTTCGCTTAGGAGCACACACAGACACTCAAAGCTCTGTTCTCTGTTCAGCGTGCTTTTGTTTATCTTAGTCAAAATGCGCCCGGCAGCTGATCGTCATGGCGCTTACTACGTGCAACTAGTACTTGCAACCACAGTTGTTGCAGCTGCTGCGGCACGAGGACGGGGCTGTTGTCATTGCTTTGATAAGTACAAACAAGATGTCGTTGATGGAATTGCGGCTGGTTCCGGACCTTGATAAGCTCCAGACTCGTTCATATGGTTATGCAATGGGGCGTGGCCACCACCGCCCCTCCATCTCGTTAATGGCTTTGTTGTTGTTGTTGTTGCATCATGCAGCATTACAGTTGTGTGTGTGGCGCAAATTTCCGCTGTTGCCGCTGCTGCTGCTGTTGAAGACATGGCTGTCCGGACTGCTGATGTTAATTGCAATTATAAAATGGCCTGCGGCTGACGATGAAAATTAATTTTGTACATGTCAGTAATCACGACGCGTTGTTATTATTCTCTCCCACTCTGACGTCACTGTCTGCACGCGTATGTGTTTGTGTGTTCATGTGTGTGTGTGTGCTGATTAGATAAATATGTTATTGAATATGCAACATCTGTTGAAACTTTACACTTTTTACTCTTTACTCTTTGTCACAGGCAACAACTGGGCCAAGGGACATTACACAGAGGGAGCCGAGCTGATTGATTCAGTGCTCGAAGTGCTGCGCAAGGAATCCGAGGGCTGTGACTGTCTGCAGGGCTTTCAGCTGGCCCATTCGCTGGGCGGCGGCACTGGCTCCGGTTTGGGCACTCTGCTGATATCGAAGATACGCGAGGAATATCCGGATCGCATCATGAACTCCTTCTCCGTGGTGCCCTCACCCAAGGTAAGTGCGCGTATTTCCCTCATTCAATGGATTGCACGCTTGCTGCCTGCCCATGATCCTGACCAGGGCAATCCGCTTAGCCAAATCAGCTTAGCTCACACATTCGACACCGGCATCGGCTGTAAGCCGACCAGTAACCCCAAAGCGCTTTACACCTGCACGCGTTTTAGCCAAATTAGCAACAAGCGCCGCACCATGGCAACAAATGTGGCTAGAACCCAAAATCCCACACACACATTCGACGTGCGTGCCACACTCATTTGTATGGCCAGAAATACGCTCTCCCAATTGAAATCGTGCACATATTTTAACAATTTATTTGCGCCTCGATTAAATTACGCAATTACTAATTATGTTTTGTAGGCAAAGCTGTTCAAAATTTTGCCAATTAAGCTTGGCAAAAATTTCTGCATTTATTGGTATTATTTTCATTATAAATTCTTACTAGTTTTCAACATAAATTTCATAGAATTAAGAAAATTAGTTATACAAAATTTAGCTAGGCAAACCTTCTGCATTTTATTATAAATTTTTACCATTTTCAACATTATTTTTAACATATATTTCACAGAAATAAATTCCTTTAAATTGTCCTAATTAAGCTTGGCAGAACTTCTGCATTTGTTAGAATTATTTTATTGAACATTTTTATTATTTTCAACTTAATTTTCAACATAAATTTCACAGAAATAAGGAATAATTTTATATTTAGCTTGACAAAACCGCGTTTACTTTTATTATTTTATTATAAATTCTTACTAATTTTCATTAGTTCGTTTAACATTAATTTAACAGAAATATATATTTTAGTATATTCTGAATAAAGAATACAAATCAGAAATTTTAAAAATTCATTGTAATTTTTAAACCTATCAAATCTAAGCTGAAAAATCTCTTAAATCACTTCAAATTTATTTAGTTAGAGCACACAGAGTTCGTTCACTTTGTTTACCCGATTTTTATTTAATATTTGTAGGCCGCTTTTATGCCAATTTTAATTGACGGCCTTACGCAGATCTGCCAAATAATTTAAATTAATTTGCGTAACGAATTTAGAGCCGCCAAAATGACCTGCGGATAATTGACAATGCAATAGTTTAAATGCATTTACGTGGATAGCTTATAGAACAACAACAACACACACACACACACACACACACACACACAAAGCATAGTAGTTGTGTGAGTTTTTAGCAAAACGGCTTTTGCAAATAGCTTGCAGTCGGGACGACACGCCTCAATTATAGCTTAATTAACCTAGTTGCATATTTTACACGCATTCGCAGACCATTCCTGCTTCCTTCTTCCCTGCCCCCTCCCCGCTTTAACTCAGCCCCTGAAGGCACGTGAGACGCCTTCATTTGCATTACATAAGCATGATGAGCATTTAATTACATTTCGCCATTTAATTAAATTAATTTAGTGCCAAATTGATTGTCAATAACAGGCGGTGCACAATGTCCATCAACCAGGTGCCACAAAGGAATTGAATATTTATGCAGCATTACATTTATTTTTTTCCATTACAAACAACACGAACTGAAAGATGAAAAAACACTCACACACACAATAAAGATAATTTAATGGGTATTTAAAATAATTTAAATAAATGGAAAATTATAAAAAGGCTGCGCATAATAGCATAGAATATTCTGTGTTCTGTATTCTGAATTTGCATATTGAACATTTATGCAAAATAAAAAGTGTTCCAATTGCTGTAATCGCCACAAAGCATAAAATGCTGCAAATATTCCACATTTTGTCAAAAGGTAGCTTTAATTTTCAGCTTTATATTGCCCCCCGAAATTCCATTCCATTTCATTCCTCCGAGTCCCCGAGGTCAGAGGTTGCATAGGGACAGACAATTTGAGCAATTTTCGGGGTTAACCACAATGGCAATCGCTGGAAAGGCATCAATGGACCAAACGGAACTTGCTCTGTGTGTTTGTGTAATTGGATGGATATCTGCAAGAGTCTATAATACAATTACACTATACACACACATATATATATATACTATGGAATATATTTTGCTGTAAATATGCGCCCCTAAAGGGTTCACTTGGCACTCAATTTAAAAGGCGCCGCCGAGAAGAGCTACAAAAAGTTTATTGAGGCGTGAAATTAGCATTTGACAAACTGCTTATGCCCAATATATAACACTTCTCGTTCCCCACCATTTTTGTAGTTTAACTCACACACACACACACACTTAAAACATATGCAACTCGTAGGAAGAATGAGAAGCTTATGTTTGGCTGTGTTAAATTTATTACCGATACGCATCAGTTGCATTTTGGTCAGCAAAACTATGCTTCAAACTCCAAAAATCGGCCCCTTTAAATTTCTACCCTCGCTTAACCGCAATGTTTTGGCCAACAGCGGCCATTTTGTTGTGGCCAGAAACTGACACTCGCCTGTCACTCTTACAGCAAATTCCAAAATTTATGTGCATTGTGTTTTTTTTTGTTTTCAACTTAAATATGAGACGTAATTTGTGGCAAATTATTTAAACACTGATTAATGTAGAAAGAGAGAGAGTTTGCAATCAGATACTTTAACATATCCCTTTTGATGTGCGCACAAATGCACAAATTTTGTTGAAGTTATTTGCTTTGAACAGAGGCAAGTCATGTCGAGGCATAACTCATTATAATTAGATTCAGGTAACTCGACTGTTCTCGAGTTGCACGTTCGTTATCGCATTGGCCCTGCCCCATTAAATAATTGCAAGGATTTATGTGCAAACATTTTGGTATTTCGACCAAACACAGAAAACTATTGTTGTTGCTGTTGCTGTTGTTGTTGCTCGCTTTTGGGTGGCCAGACAATGCATCTTGCCTGAACAAATAGAGGGCTAACCAAAGTATTACTACACATAATTTTCAGTTGCCGCACACAAACAAACAATACATACACACACTCATGAACATACAAAACACATTCAGAGGCATTCATACGATACGATGTGCAATATGCAAGTGCATTTATAGTACAACAATTGTTACTCTAAGTGCAGCTAGAGGCTGCAACATGCAGCTGCAGCATGCAATTGCAACTGCAACTGCTGCAATTGCAAGTGCAACTCCAACTTGTCCATTTGTTTATGCTGCTCCTGTTGCTGTTGCTGTTGCTGTAGTGCAAAAT
This sequence comes from Drosophila niveifrons, assembly GCA_035046325.1. Lineage (NCBI taxonomy): Eukaryota > Metazoa > Arthropoda > Insecta > Diptera > Drosophilidae > Drosophila > Drosophila niveifrons. The sequence goes on along the minus strand of JAWNOC010000046.1, from coordinate 7,154,095 downwards.
GCAATTTCCATGTACTTTGCAAACAGTGCAAACTTATCCACAAAATACATTTTAGAAATCAAAAATGGTTTCTTTTTTTCTTCCCCTACTCTGGAATTTAACTATTGTAGCTACTGTAGATTTTAGCCTCCACAACATCATCTTCATTAATCCAAATCTCTCTCTAGCTTTGCTTGGTTCAGCTTTCCAATTTTCGTTGTTGAGTAAAGTTTCTTGCATCTCTGCCGGAAATAACCTCAAGGCACCTTCTCGTCTGCATTAGAACAATTTGTAATGTGAATGCAATTGCAATATTTTCCACCTGGCAACGCATTCATGGAGATGAATTGCCAATGATTTCCATCTGAAGACTGCAATCAACTGCAACTCACTGAGAATGTGCACATCAGACACAATTAAAAACAACTTTAAATTAAGCAGACTTTACTCTCTCAGGCGCACACTAAATTAAGGCTCTAAATTCATGGGGCTGTGACCAAGTGTAATTATTTTCTAAGGAATGCAATTAAATGCAGGATCTGCAAAGCAGTATTTAGATTATTGAAATGGGAGCTCAAAATAGTTCAACATTGTTATAAAAGATATTATTCTAAAAATCATATTTTCTTTATTTGATTTTAACATTTTTTTAAATTAAAAGTTATGAAAATCAAGCAGAACCTAAGGAATCTTCCTTCCATTGAAATTAAGAAGGCAAAAATACAGTTGAAAAGATATATTAGTAAAAGTATATAAATGTTTAAAATATTCGCAAGCAAAAAATATTTTTCAGTTGATTTCAATATATTATTGCAAAAGGGAAATCAAACTGAATACTAACAAAATTTAAAAGTATTTGCTTTCACCTAAAAATTATACAAATTAAAAAAAATACAAAATTCTTTTTCATTGTATTATCTTTCAAAATAAAAATTTAACAGCTTACAAACGAAACTTAAGATTCTTTCAATTAAAAACAAGAATAAAATGTAGCTAAAGCATGCACGTAAAAATTAAACAAATAGAATAGAAATATTCTCATCTAGGTAATAACGCTAGCAAAAAGCTGATTTCACTAAATTCGCATTAGACGCTAATTAGAAACGCAAATCGGAAATATTTTTCACACACTTCTAAACTATATTTTCATTTTATTGATAGCAATTAACAAATTGTGTCTGCTTCTTTTTTTTCTTGCATGCGCCGCATCGTCATCGTCATCGCATTATTTGTTGCCACCACCTTGAATAGGTGTCCGATACCGTTGTGGAGCCGTACAATGCAACGCTCTCCATCCATCAGCTGGTGGAGAACACCGACGAGACGTTCTGCATTGACAATGAGGCGCTTTATGACATTTGCTTCCGCACGCTGAAGCTATCGTCGCCCACCTATGGCGATCTAAATCATCTGGTTTCCGTAAGTGAATCTTAATCAAAATTTAACTAATGTGTGTCTCGGTTTTGTGTGTTTCCTCCCCCATCCCTTTGTGTTGCCCTCTCTTCAACCACAACCACATGCAACAACAACACATGCGATGCAATTCAGGTGTCCGAGGTGGTCGTTGAGCCATATAATGCAACGTTGTCGGTGCACGAATTGCTCGTGAACACAGACTTAACCTTCTGCATTGACAATGAAGCTCTGTATGACATATGCTATCAAACGCTGCGTCTCGGCTCCCCCACCTATCAGGATCTCAATCACTTGGTGTCCGTAAGTAGCATTTGGCCAAAGAAGGAATACACAAACAATCAGCCATGAAGACCAACGACGATTAGATGACCACAAGACTAAACCAATTGCTGTCGGAAATTTGTCTAACATTCGCTTCTTTCTCTCCCGTCTTAGGTCACAATGTCTGGTGTGACAACGTGCCTGCGTTTCCCTGGCCAGCTGAATGCTGATCTGCGTAAGTTGGCTGTCAACATGGTGCCCTTCCCACGTCTGCACTTCTTTATGCCCGGCTTTGCGCCACTCACGGCCAAGGGATCGCAGCAGTATCGCGCTCTGACTGTCGCCGAGTTGACCCAACAAATGTTTGATGCCAAGAACATGATGACCGCCTGCGATCCTCGACATGGTCGCTATCTGACTGTCGCCTGCATCTTCAGAGGTAAGTCAAGGGCAAACAAAAAAGGGACTGACGAATTTTATGACTTCCGACTTTGAAGTGCTGTTGACATGACTCGACATGTGACACACCACGTGCTTCTTGACTTTCCAAACGCACCCACATTCCACACACACACTCACAAAAAAAGAAGAAAAATATTTATTTAACAACAAGTTGTCCCATCACTCAGTTGTCCTTGTTGTTGTTGTTTGCTTAGTCGAAGCAGCTTAGACGGCACAAAACTTAGTCGCTTTGTCATGGAGCTGGTGGCAGGTGTGCCAGCTGGCCGTCGTCCATAGGCCGCATTGCACGTAGCAAACCTACCGCTCTCCCTCCTCCCCTCACTTGCCACTTGCCACTTGCGACAGCGACAATTTTATTAGCAAACGCAAAGCCTACTTATGGGCGCCACTAAAAATGATTAATGCACGTTGACTGGCGGCTAAAAAGGCTACAATCCGTCAGCGCGCACGTAGCGCAAATTTGTTTGTTTCCCCTTCCCCCCCGTCTCTTACTTCTCACTCCGCACTGCCTGCTGTCACCGTCTCGCCATGTGGCCAAGGTGGAGGCGAGTAGGTCGCATTTTTTCGCGCTAATTTTTAAATTAATAAACTGCTGCGCTGCGGCGCCCAAAAGTATGCCGCATAATATTTCATTTGTTATTCCTTCTGTGCCCAACCGCCAACAACAACGACGTGGAGCTCTCTCTGCCTCTCCTCGCTCCATTTTGCACTGCCTTTGACTGATGACTCGCAAAACGCGCGTAATTAGAAATTTACTTTCAAGATCCATTGGGGAATTGCCCGAGTTCCCATTGCCGCCGAGTCCCAGTCCCGCGACCGCTGCCTGACACGGCTTTTGGGCCTTAACTAATCATGCTGAACGTGACTTAAGGCTGCAGTGTGGCCTCCACCTCCCACCTCTCCCTGCTGCTCATCCGTTTCTTTGCCGCTTGCAAAATAATTAATCACAAAAATGAGCGTAAAGAAACAAAATACAAAACGCACCAAAAAAATACAAAAAAAAAAACTGAACAACAACAACCGACAAGAATTTAAACAGCTTTTTTAGTTGCCTCCTGGGACTGTTTTCTGTTAGTGTCCTCCATCTACTTCAGCTTCAGCTCCTGCTCCAGGAGCAGCCCAGGTGGCCAAGTCAGTGTGTGTGTGTGTGTGTGTTGCCAGGAAGCAGCTTTAGAAAGCCGTTTAGTATTTCATATTCAGGGATTTGGGGATTTGCTTGACGCATCAAAGCCAATGTTGGCTTTTGATGTAAATGCGTCAAGTTGGCGTCTGCTCAACTGCTGCTCCTCTTAGTTTAGTTTGAATTCCAAGTATTTGTATGCTGACGCTCTTAATAATTAACAGGACCCATGTCCATGAAGGAGGTGGACACACAGATGCTCAACGTGCAGAGCAAGAACAGCAGCTACTTTGTCGAATGGATACCCAACAACGTGAAGGTCGCCGTCTGTGACATTCCGCCACGCGGCCTCAAAATGTCCGCCACATTCATTGGCAACTCGACGGCCATTCAGGAGATCTTCAAGCGCATCTCCGAACAGTTCACTGCGATGTTCCGTCGCAAGGCTTTCCTGCATTGGTACACTGGCGAGGGCATGGACGAAATGGAGTTCACCGAGGCCGAGAGCAACATGAACGATCTGATATCCGAATATCAACAGTACCAGGTGCGTTTCCACTTAACTTTGTTTCCATTACAGTTTTACTTATTTGTTATTATGCGTTTATCATCTTTGCAGGAAGCCACCGCCGACGACGATGTCGAGTTCGATGAAGAGCAGGCCGAGCACGAGGCTTATGAGGCGGAGACGCTGCAGAATGGCGACTCCTAGTCCAGCACTTGCAACTAACGCCTACCGCTTGTACTATTCTGCATGACTAACTTTTAACATAAGCTATTTAACATGTAGAGACAAGTTGTGGCAGCTAATAAAACATAAATCTAGTATTTCATTCTTATGTTTTACTTTCTTTTTTTTATTGGCTCGCTTTACAGCTGTCTTAAATTTATAGTGGATAGTTGAGCAGGACATCTTGTCGCGCCAGCTCCAACAACATAGGATCATCGAAGAACTTGTTGATGGACACATCCTCAGAGAGACCTTTGCGTCTTCGTGTCTTGATCATAAACTCGCGCGCCAAATGCGACGCCTGCTGTGGCTCCAGTGGGCGTATGACAATGCTCTTGTCCAGCGGATCGCCGGGCACGATTTGCCAGTGATGGAACACGGACAGACAGAAGGCTTGACCCTGAGTGTGTGTGCGCAGATCTGTCTCGAAACCAAACGAATCAATGGCGGGTATAAATGCTTTGATTGTGTAAATCGGTGAGCCCGAAACGGGAGCATCCTGCGTCACATGTCCTCTGCAAAAATGAGATTTATTAGCAAAGTTTACTTTACAAGTTTCTAGATTAAACTTACCTGCGTCGCGCCAGCACCGTGTAGACAGCGGACACACAATCGGCGGGTGCCTGCACCTCAACGAACAAATACGGCTCCATCAGACGCGGCGTGGCCATCAGGAAAGCCGAATAGGCCACACGACGGGCCGTGGGAATGATTTGGCCGCCACCACGATGTAGCGCCTCGTTGGCAATGACTGCGTCTAGAATTTTAAACTTGACATTGCGTATGGGCTCCTCGCAAAGCGGCCCCTCTCGTGTGCCCCACTGGAAACCTTGCACAATCGAGTCTTTGACGGCAGTCAATAGATTCTTGTCCACCTCCGAGGGCAACGTATCATCCACCAGAATATTGGGTCCGGTTGTGTCTGGACCAAACGCCCAAATGGAACGGGCGGCCAGCAAATCCCAATCGTAGTTAACTTGAAAGAATTCGCCAATGCGCTTCTTATTCCAATTGATGCAGACGGTCTCATTCTCAATGTCCTCGGCCAATCCTTTCTCCAGTGGCTCAGATATCATGGTAATCTTGTTCTTCTTGTTTGGCGTCTCTGCGAAACACTTTAGCGAACTAGTTTCCACAACAGTTTCACAGAAAGCGACCACAGGATCGGCAACCTTGATGTCAATCTCCGAGTACATTTTGCGCAAATCATGCATCACGCAGTCCAAGTACAGTTCGCCAGTTCCGAGTATAACATGTTCGCCCGACTCCTCGACACGTGTGGACAACAATGGATACGACTTGTTAACTTTACGCAGACCATCCAACATCTTGGGCAACTCTGAGGGATTCACGGGCTCAACGGCAATCTTGATAATGCTCTGAGTGTTGAACTTTAGTGGTCGGAATATGTAGAGATCTTCGGGCACATTGATATCCACAATGCTGGAAGTCTTCACAATGCACTGATCAATGCCCTCGATGAGCACCCAATTACCCGAAGGAACGCGATTCAGCTCCACTTTGTAGCGCGCTTCGTAGACCCAAAGTCTGCCCACTTGAAGTATGCGTGAATCCTCTTCGTCCTGCAGCGTATAGTTTTCTCCGAGCACACGCACCTCCTGTCCAGCATGCAAGGTGCCGGAGACAATGCGTGCCAGCACCTGGAAGAAGGTGCAATCATCGTTCGGATACATCTTGGAGCTATGCACCATCAGCGTTCCATACTGATTACATGAAATCATGTCGCGATAAATGTCGCCTTCCTTGGGTCCTGTATAAATGTGATCCACCTTGCGTTTGGCATTCTCCAGCGGCGATTTGATGTGCTCCACACACATGTCCACAAAACCGCTGCAATCGCCCATAAATCTGTTGCACACCACACGCAACAATGGACGTATGTTGGACTTCATTTCATCCTTGGAAACGCGCACGCTCAGCTCCGACAAAGTTTCCGACAACGTGGTATCCACATCACCCACAACTTGAGCAATCAGCTTGTACATGGGCTCCAGTATGAACTCCACAAAGCTGCGCTGTGCCGAACTATGCGGCGGCTTCTTTGTGAATTTGCGTCTAAAACAATAATATGAAAGTTACAAAAGTTTGTTTTTTAGCTGTTTTGAGATCTGCACTTACGATTTGCTATGGAAATACATGTCGCCCCACAGACGCTTGGCAAATTCATTGTAATTGACGCCCTCGTAGGTATCAGCGTAGAGTTTGGCAAAGGATTTCAGAGTGAAACAGAAGCCGTACAATGAACTGGCAAAGCAAACATTGCCAAGCACGGGTGAGACCATCAAATTATCCTCTGCGCTGCCATAGGTGCTGTAATAAGAGAGATCGATTAGTATAAGCAAAAAGTGCAACGCATAAAGAAAACCAACCTGAGCAAACCATTAATCTCCTCTACGATGTGCTTGAGCTTGAAGTAGGCATCTTGTGGCGGCAGCTTCAGCTCCAGAATGAGACGATCAATCTGCAATATACAATTTATATTATTTGTCTATTTCTTTATTTAGTCAAACTTTATACCAGTGCTTATCGAAGACACAAACCACATGTAGCTCCCAAGCATCTGTCATTTATTCAACAAAAGCTCTTTAATTACTCTTACCTTATTGATGCACACAGTGATGGCCAATCGCTCCTGCACCGCATGCTTCAGCAGACGTTCCGTGTTCAGCATGACGCCCTCGGAGGCATCAATGAAGAGCACAACGCCATCGCTCATGCGCATGGCAGCTGTTGCCTCATCGGAGAAGTTCACATGACCAGGCGTATCGAATATGTTGAGCAAGTAGCTCTTCTGCTTAACATCCTGCAGCACAAGCGTCACCGGCGTAGCCTTGATGCTGCAGCCACGTTCCTGCTCAGTGAACAAAGTATCCGTGTATCTCAAGGAGCGCTCCTCCATGTTCTCGAACTGCGGATGCGTCTGACGTATCAAGCAGTCCACGAACGTGGTTTTGCCATGATGCAAATGGCCAATCAATGCCACATTGCGTATCAACGGCGGCGTATCCATCAAATCAGCCATAAACTCCATGTCGTAAGTTGTTTCTGGCAAATCTTGTTCCTTGATCTGAAACTTGAGCTTCTTCACGGGCTCAATGAGCGGCTTATCCAGCGGTTGTGCATCCTCCTCTTGCACTATAGTCTCCACATCTGGGCCGTAGACTTCTACGGCCGACGGATAATACCGTTTATCCTCGTGTAGCACAACTGCAGTCACCTCTTTATCCTCGTCGTCTTGGGGTTCTGCTTCGTCCTCATCCATGCCATCCTCCTAAAAGATGATCAATTAATGCTGCGAACACTTTGGTTAAAATCTTATCTTACATCTTGATCATCTGGCACATCGGGTTGACCGTAAATGCTCTGATCATCATCCTCATCACTGTCCAAGTCAGGTCCTATGTAGTTTCCAAACTCATCATACAAATCGGAATCCATGGTACAGCTTTGCTGAAATAAATATTTATTATCGTGTTTATCCTTCAATTTCATGTCCACTCTAATGCACACACACACACAATTTAACATAAAAACTGGCGCCCCTGCAGTAAACGTTTACATGCTTTTTGCCGGCACAGCCAAAACGTCATTTGTACACACAGCATTCACTTTATTGAGTAATGTGATATTTACCTCGTTTATAAATCAATTAATAACACTAGTTATTCACTTTTTTCTTATTTAAATAGCTCTTTATTAATATTTTGCACAATAAAAACGCGGAACACGAAGCACGCTGCTCTTCTTCTTCACATCAAAGACACAGCTGGCCGGCAGTAGGGTGACCAAATTTGCTCACGGCCATTTTTGCATGCAATGCAGCCCTGGCAGTAGAAATATGAGCGGTATTTTTGAAATTAAGTATGCAAAAGAATACAGTATGACCGTTACTATGTTAAATGTCCCTTTTCGTACCAGTTGGATCTGTCTACACATTGTTTTTTTTAGCGCCATTTGCAAAAAAGTAAGGTCCCGCTGTGAACAAAAGACCGTCATTACCGGCGCAGGTAGAAAAAACGTTGCGACAAGTCAGGTAAGGAAATAGTGATTTAAATTGCACTGCCTGTTCTTTAGAACAGTAAGTCACCTGTGGCCTTTCCAGTAACACGTTTCGAAATGAATCTCTGGTTATTTTTTGGGCTTGTGCTATTGCACACAAAAACGACGATCTGCAAAGAATTAATTGCTGAAAACCCAACGAGTTTATTAAATAATAATAATATACTTAGTCGTGAAGATTGGATAAAACTGGCCAAATATTATGTGAGCAACCATAAGCCATACAACGTGAAGAAATATGTGCCGTATAAACCATCAAACAAGTCAGTTACCACAAGAAAACCAAAGTTACCTATAATTTCGATAACTACCGAGCTGCCTGACGTCACAACAAGTCGTTTGGAGTCTTCCACAATGAGCAATTTGGATGTGGACGATACAACTACTGAAGTGGCAATCGATTCCACAACAGACTTGATAACTAGCACGACGGAAATAACTAACGAAGATTCCACAACGGAGTCAATAACAAGTTCTACGGAGTTTTCCACAACAACAGAGTTAATAACGAGTACAACTGAACTACCATCATCAATGCTGCTTCCCATTCTTGGCATTATTCCTGGAATTGAAACTACCACTAGCACTTCATGGAACGACGCTGCCGAGGAAACTACCGAAGAGGACAGTTTCAGCTATACGACATCTGGAATTTTGAACATTGATATCACAACCGAGTCAAATGAATCAAGATCAACCACCATTGATTCTGTCACCTCGATAGATGTGACCACAGAAGCTGAAGTCTCAACATCACAAGCAACTTCTGAAACTACAACTGAGAGCATAGAGTCGACTACCCAAAAGTTCTTCAAATTTGATGAGACAACTGAAAGCAGGAAATCGACTACACAATTTCCTATGTCCACAACCGAATTGCCTGTCACTACTACGTGGTTTGAAAATGATGCCACCACAAGTGAAGCAACTAATTTTGAAAGTACAACGGAAGGATCGGAGTCGACAACCCAAAACGAAGAGATCTCCTCGGAATCACCTGAGTTGGAGTTTACAACAGAAGCTAAAGATTCGACAACGCAATATGCTATAACAACAACTCAAATATCACTGACGGAAAATGTAACTGAAGTAAATTCTAACGAAAGTAGCACCACTCCAAATATTATCGAAAACACTACAGCAGCGAATTCTATTATAGAAATAAGTACAACTGAAAAGGTTTTCACACTTCCACAAAGTCTTAACTTTAATGATGACATAATACAAAATAAGCTTGTAAATATAACTTATTCAACAGATGTAATGCCTGAAATATATTATAATTAAAAATATTGTATTTAAAAATTACGCCAAGTTTTTTTTTTGTAATATGAAGGGGGTTTGTGACGTCACATGTGTGCTTAGAAGAAGCAACCTACACAAACGTGAATGCTGTGCGGCGTTGCCGGAGGCTAACTGCAAGCGTTGCCACGCTGCTTGTCGGAAAATAGTCCACCAGCTGAACGTAACATAATATAAAGCTGAATGAAAATATAATTAAAATGCTTAAAATAACACAACTTATTGCTCGCAATGGTGAGTTGCAAACTAAATATCGGAATAAAATGTAATTAAATACCTTTGTTTGCAGCTACTGTTGCCAATCTAGCAGGCAGTCATCGTTTGCAACCACGTTTGTTTTCCAATGCTGTTGCCGTCAATGAGGAAGCAACAACAACAACGACAAATGCAGAAACAAATGCCGATGAACCAATTGAGATGGCAAATCCCTTTGAAAAGGAACCGCAACAGTGCATTCTGTGCAAGCACAACATCACACCCAACTTTAAGAACGTGAAGCTGCTCTCGCAATTCCAATCGCCTTACACTGGCCGCATTTACGGCCGCCACATAACCGGATTATGCAAGCAGAAGCAGCAGGACGTGGAGCAGGCGATTTCTCGTGCCCAGCACTGTCTGCTGATGCCCGGATACCACAAGGACGTCGACTTTCTACACGATCCTAAGCTGTTTGATCCTGAGAAGCCAGTGCGTCCGCACAAATATTGAGAATGTTTGTTTAATTGTTTTCAACGTAGTGGAAAATACATTTTACTGCTAGTTATATGTCTAATGCTATCTTCAGTCTTCTGCCAAATACTGCATAAGCTCCAGCGGCAGCTTCAACTCCGTTAGCAGATTCTCCTTTGATACAGGATTAGGAAGTAAAGCCTGTAAGTCATTAATGGCCGCATTGAAGCCACTTTTCCATATCTCGATATCAGCCTCGAGTTCCAGTATTTTGCGCTGTCGCCATTCCAGTTTTTGTGGACTTGTCTGCTCCTCAACAACAGTAGCATTGTCTTGGGCAACTATAAATTCCAATCGCTTCTTGCTTAAATCAGGGCGACGGCGTGTTAAACCGAGACGCCGGCAGTTTGTAGAATTTGCTTTGAGTTTTGCTGGTTGACTTGCACGCGGGGTTTCTAAATTATTGCCATTGACCGCACTGAGCGGCGTTGTAGCCACCTGTGGTGCATGAAAACGATTGCCAGGTGTCGTCCTGGCTCCTTTGTGCAACCTTAAACCCAAACGGCGCCTGGGCAATGGCGTTGAATCTGTTCCGCTGTCCGTCATCAAGGCGCAATTCTGCTGTCAACTCTCGATTTCTTCGAACAAAGTTGCCAGACTGACAGCAAATTACGTCTTTACAAATACATGCTTGCTCGCGATAGTGTGTGATTGTATGGGTGTATCAATAATGCAAAATGAGATGCCAATGTCTCTGTTTATGTTTTTAATAACAACAGCTGTTCCAGCTGTCTGCGATCACTTCACTTGATTGCTGAGGTCATAGATAAGTTATGACCACATTTGAGAGTTTATATTTCCGCCTCACTCACACACATACGCTTATAAATATGATCTCACTTCCGCATATGGAGTGTTTTTATCCAGGGCCAATTTGATGCCTTAGCAACAGCAAATTCAAGAGAGCGAAACTAATTTTTTTTTAAATCACAAAGAATTTAAAAAAAGTATAAATTCTTAAGTTATTTAAATAATTTTTTTTAAAGGAAAAATTGAAATAAACCTTTTATTTGTGTTGCTTGTGGTTACCCCAAAATATTAAAATATATAAAACGCTGTAAATATTTTTTGTTGTAACTTTATTTCAATAAAGAATATATATATAAACTTCGCGCTTGATACTCTCGGTCCTCTCAAATTGTTTGGGGGATTGTATAAAGTCTACAAAAATTATGCGCGCTTTATCCTCTGGTTCTATTTGCATTATTATTTTTTTTTGCATACATAGTTTTAGTAGTATTTATGCCTATATATTAAGTTTAATCGCTTTGCCGACTAAATGTGACCTGATACTGATAATTGATGGAATAATTGGATGATCAAATATCACCCATTATCCATCATTTCCAAGTGTTGTATTTTGGCTTTGAATAAAACTCTCAGCACTTGCTAAAATCGACGCTGATATGATTAGAAATTATTCTACGATTTACGAGCTTACGAACTGAATAATCAAATAGTACATATATAAATTGTAAAGACAAATTAAAAAAAAAAATCGAATCATATCTGAATTGATTGGCAACGAAAAGAATGCTTAAAATAAACCCTAAGTCTGCACTATATATGCGCATATATAGAAGCACTAGAATACGAGACTATATATATATAAAGAGAGTGTAGTCGGAGGTGGAGCAGGCACAACAACTACGGCAGCTTGTGATAACGCTCCACATCGCCACCACAAAAAGCCACCTTGCAAACACATTGCTGAGCTGTCGACAACATCACGAGGCATTCGCGACAAACCAAATGGCGACAAGTGCGAATCTCATAGGCGAACTGCCCGCTGCGACAATTGATGCAACTGGGCGGTTGCTGTTGCTGTTGCAGGGGCAACACTTGGGTGAAGCGGGTGATTTTCTGCAGTGCCTGTTGTATGGCCTGATCAATGGAAGACGTGTTGTTGCCTGCTGCTATAGCTGTGGCAGATGTTGATGATGAGGGTAGGCGTCTGATCCGCACTGTTGTTGTTGTTGTTGCTGCTGCTGCTGCTGCTGATTGCTGTAACTGTGGCACTTGCCGCATATGTGGAGTGGCTGTGCCTCGCCCGCTTTGCCGCTGGCGGCGATGTTGGCGATACTGATCCTGAGAATGCCGATGTGGCTGTGGCAGTGACTGTTGACTTGGTCTTGCGTTGCTGTACCTGATGCTTGTAAGCGAGGCTGCTCAATGAGGAATATGTGCCGGCAGCCGATGTCTGCTGATGACACATGTGGCTAGCGAACTGTGAGGCGTGACGGCGACGCATACGCGAGCTGCCTAGTGAACGTGGCACGGACTTGAAGTGCTCCGAGTGCTCCATTAGAAACTTTTCGATGCGCGCCTTAAGCGCCAGGTTTAAAATTGCTTTGCGTTGTGAGGTATATTCAAGGCCCGTAAACGGATCCGAAGGCAAACGGCCCCATTTCGCTTCCTCTTCCGAGTGCTTATCGATGGTGGATTGATCGACCACTTTGCCCGAGGGCAGCACAGTGGGAAATATCTACGAGGAAATGCTTAATAAATTGCTATAATGCATAAATTGTCTTATTTACCATTAGATCCCATGTGATGGAGTCGAGGAACTCTTCTGGTATCTCCAGCGTTGACTGTTCACGCAGCTCGGGTATATGACGCGACGGAGAACGTTGACCCGCCTGCTGCTGCTGTTGTTGCAGCGCCTGATCCCTTAAGCCATACGGATCGCTAATCTCACTCCAAATCGTTTTCATTAGCTCTCGATCCGCCTTCTCCAGACAGCGTGCCGGCAATCCCCACATCTGTATCTTTCGCAACACGGGTGGACAACGTTCCGTAGCACGTATCACGATCTTGACGCTATTCGTGGTCGCCAGTATCTTGTGCGCAGTCTTAAAGAAAAAGACCTTCTCGCTCTGTTGCTGCGCAGCTGCGGTGTTACTTCGCGAATTGTAATCGCTTTGATAACAAAACGTCACCGAATCCATGCCCTTGGGCAAATCACGCACATACGCCACACGCTCCCAAATTCCATCGTGCTTGCCGTGCACCTCGAAGGCCGTGGAGCGTAGAGCTCCCGAGCTGTGCCACAGCTTGATGACCTTCATATCGATGGCTTTTGGAAAGTCAAAGATAATCTCGATGGGTGGCTTGCAGACGGCGAAGCACATGAAGCCCCGTTCCAGCTGCTCCGCATCATCGGCTATTAGATTGGCTGCTGTGTAACCATCCTCACAGACGGCATCGCATTCCACCGAGGGTTTCAGTTTTGGATTTAGAAAGTTGATTAGGCTGCTCATTGAAAGTATACGTTTCTTGTGTGGAGTATGTGTGTTGTTTGTTATCTCCTCTTTTGTCTCTACGCTTCACTTCTTGGTGTTTGGTCACGCGGCGTTGCCGTTGCGTCTGTTTTTTGTAGCCCCACCTGCTTTGATTTTTTTCCGTTTGCTAATTCGCACACAGAAAATGGCGTCACTGGGCTCCTGTGTTTTCTGGCTTCGCTCTCTTCACACAATTAGTCACTCGCCTCGCTTTGCACACGCTCAATTGCAAGCACTCACACACGCACTAGTGTGCCCACAAATTCTTTTTTTATTATTTCGTTGTAGTTTTCTTGCATTAATTCGTTTGTAATTGCCGTAATTTTCCAATGATCCTTGGCCTTCTCAAGCATTTATTGCTCGCTTTTTTCTCGTGTTTGTCTGGCTACAAAGCTGTTGTTGCCGCCCTGGAATATACAATATAAACACGCAACAGCTGATTGGCTGTTGCAGCAGCCCTCGATAAATATACTTATTGTCGACTATTTCTAATTTAATTTCAAGGAATTAAAGTCAATGTGTCAGAAAAGACAAATCATACATGTTCACCCAAATTAATGGCCTTCTTTATAAACATTGTTCATGTACATTTAATATAAACAAGCAGACAGCCATATTTAATTATCGATGTTTTTCCCGCAACGAACCGATACCCTGATAAACAGCAAAGTATTAATATACCGATCAAATATTTGACCCAGTGTGACCATCCGCTCCTCATGATTTAGGGTCAATGTAATTTAAAATTCAAATTTTGCGCGCACCAACCAACCCTTTGAGTAAACTACGTAGTTGACAAAATTGCCATTATGTAGTTAAACAATAATCAAAATATAAAAAATTTGCATGCAATCAAACATATTAGAATGTTTAAAATGGTATAAGGAACGTTAAACTAATACCAATTATTATGCGGGCAATAAATATCTTGGCAAAAACATTGAATATTTATTATTATTTATAATTATAACCTTAAAAAATGCAGTTAATACTTTTTAATCACAGATAACCAATGCTTTTTGACCTTTAGTGATAAAAGCTTGCAAAACCGTGTAATTTCTATACACTAGGACAATCCAATAAACATTAATAAAGCTAATCACAATTGATAGGAAATACTTTATGTTGTTAAGGCAGTAGTATATTTTTGTACCATAATGAAAGTGCTTTTAGATACTACATTCAGCTTAAGCAAATCCCCCAATCTCCCAATTATTACCCTGCATTGCGATTATAAGTGAATCTATCCTTATCGGCCACTTCACAGCTCGAATATTTTGCTGAATGGGCGAAAAACGCTGATAAGCCGTTGTTATTGGGGCCGTGAGAAACCTATAAATTGGCCCCCAGGTGGGGTAAGTGTTTCAGTGGTTCTGCAAATGCAATGAGGTGTTTGCTTATTATTTTCACCTGCGGCCTTGTGCTCGCCTCCGCGCTTAATCTGCCAGGAATTCCTGTCGATTTCGACCTGGACGATAAAATTCTTTCCGCAATTTCCGACGATGTTGCTCAGCGTCTCGAAAAGGAGTACATAACGTTCTTCAAGACAGGAGTCGAAACACCTGCATTTAAGCAACTAACCACCCAGTTGGCCAAGGCACACAGCAAAAAGGATATATTCACAAAAAATTTGCCTGATCTCGAGACGCGTGATTCGTTCGTGGTCTGCACTTTGTGCCGTTCCATTGTCAATGTGTTCATAAGCACCGTGCGCGACGAGGATGGCGAATTGAATGGCGAGAACAGCCCTGCGCTAATGAAGACAATCGCCATGGATGTGTGCCGTCGCCTGGAACTGCAAACCGAAGAGGTTTGTGAGGGTCTTATTGATTCTGAGTTGCCATCAGTGGATTACATATTGCGCAACTCGGTAATGGATTCGCACAGCTTCTGCTCACTGTTCTTGGGCATCACTTTCTGCGACACGGCCAAGGCACCCAACTACAACTGGACTCTGACGGTGGACGACAAAGGGGAAGCCATGACCGGCTCCAAGTCAGACACGCCCAAACACAGCGATAGTGATTTTAAGATCTGTCAATTCACCGACATTCACCACGATCCACTCTATGAACCCGGCTCTCTCGCCACCTGTGATGAACCCATGTGTTGCCAGAAGCTGCAGAGCGGTGTGGAGGGCACCAGTGATGCTGCTGGCTACTGGGGCGACTATCGTGATTGTGATTTACCCTGGAGATCCTTCGAGTCCGCACTCGATCACGCGGCAAAGACTGAAGAGTGCACATACATCTACCAAACGGGCGACGTTGTTGATCACATGGTCTGGGGCACATCGGTGGCCAAGAATAGTGAAGTGCTGAGCAAGGTGTCGGATCAATTTGCCAAAGTTTTCCCCAATGTCAATGTGTATCCCTGCATTGGCAATCACGAACCACATCCGCTCAATAAGTAAGTTGTCTCTTGAGCCTTGAGATTGTAGCTCAAATTAATCAATCATTTTGTACCTTAGCTTCAGTCCCGAAGATGTGCCGGATGAGGTGAATACTAGGTGGCTGTATGAGCACTTGTACGAAGACTGGTCCAGGTGGCTGCCAGCTGAGACCAAGGAGACTATTCTCAAGGGTGGCTACTACACCGTGTCGCCTCAGACAGGTTTCCGCATCATTGCCCTTAACAGCAATGGCTGCTACACGGACAACTTTTGGCTGTATCACAATGGCACCGATAAAATACCCCAACTGGAATGGTTCCACGACGTTTTGCTGGCCGCCGAAGCTGCCGGCGAAAAGGTCCATGTCCTCACCCATATTCCTTCGGGCGATGGCACCTGCTGGGCTGTCTGGGCCAGGGCATACAACCGCATCATCACACGCTTCCACAAGACCATCAGTGGCATTTTCAACGGTCACTCGCACAAGGATGAGCTGGCTGTGCACTATTCCGAGGAGGGATATGCCACTGCTGTGGCCTGGAATGGTGGTGCCTTGACCACATACAGCTACAAGAATCCCAACTATCGTGTATACGATGTGGAGCCAGCAACATTCCAAGTGACCAATCATCGCACCTACATCTTTGATTTGAACGAAGCAAACAAGCAGCCCGAACAGGAGCCCACTTGGTTCTTGGAGTATGAGTTCATCAAGGAGTTCACCGATGACTTGAGTCCTGCGGGCATCGACAAGTTGTTGGATGACTTTGCCGAAAATCCCGAGCTGATGCGCAAGGTAAACATATCAAATATATAATATTATTGACAAATTTAGAATCAATGCTAATTTATGCTTGTTGTTTCTTTGTAGTACTGGCGCTTCAGGGTCACCTCAGCGGAGCCACAAGTCTCCGGTGGCTGTGATCGCAATTGTCTGGCGGGTTCCTTGTGTCGTGCTGCCACCACGGTCAATGATCAAACGTCGCGTTGCCAGGAGTTACGTGAAAAACTTTTCGCAGCTGTAAGTTTTACAGTTCCTTCTTCTCTTTATTCAGTAAGTTAAACCTATTCGATTTCTATAGCTGGACACTGACCCCGAGCCTGAGCCTGAACCGGAGCCAGAACCGGAGCCAACGCCTAATCCTGAAGATCCTGAAGGTGATGGAGCCGCAGCTCTAAGTGTCCTCAGCATTACTTCCCTCATTGCTCTGGTGCTCTCTGTGAGAATTGGCTTCTAGACCCTCTTGACTGTATATAATACTTACTTTAATGTTAACTTATATAATCGCAAATTCCATTTCATTTGTCAACAGCACGATTAAGTGCCAAAAAAGAAATTCAAAATACATTTATCTGTAAGTACTTAATACAATCGTTTCGCTTAATCTTATTCTCGTATTATCGCGCCAAAATAGACTTTGACAGGTCTACATGTGGGGCCTGCTTCCTGATCGTGCCACAAAACCGTGGCTTATCATCCCCGCCTATAGCGGCAAATCATCTTATTAGCTGAAAAAACTCAACAATAAAGCCATAAAATGCAGCTAATATTCACATATTATATAATCCCCGTTGCTATGAATACATGTGATGTACTCTAATGAATATGTGCGAGTATGCGAATAGTTTATGGCTCATTCAGTTTTACGGCTAGACTTTTGATCAAATCGCTTAAGTTTAGCACGTGAATATTAACGCGATAATCTATATAGAGCCTACAGGTGTTTTTTCGCTTATCTCTTATGGGTATTTTTTGCCAGTGCTAATCCATTCAGCTGTTAAGAGTTGAAAGTAGAAGTCGAAATGTATAGTATAATGGACTCGATTAGTTTTAGATTGCTTAGAAGATTTATGTTATTAAGTAAAAGTATTTCAATTTCAGGACTTCCCAATCTTAAATATAAGATTACTTCGAGAGATTGTGGAAGATTGTAGGGTAAAGTTTTGTTTACTTTTATTTTGATCGAAATATTTTATAATAAATAGCGAAATTAAAAATATGTAGTTTCAGAAAGTTATAAAAATTGTCATATTGCCTGACTAGTCTGGTTTTAAAAGAGAAGTGAAAATAGAAAGATTTCAGTTAAAGGTCAAGGATAAGATTACTTAAAAAAAAAAACAAATTTTAAAGAAGCTTCACGAATTTGTCATTGAAATTATTTGTGCAGTATTGACTTATTATAATTATAAGTATAAATATAATATAAAACATTAATAAAACGGAAACAAAAAAAATCTTTTTTCCAATTTAGTTTTATTATTATTATTGTTATTATTGTTTAATAGTAGAATAACCTAAAATTACTTTAAGCTGATTTATAGCTTTATGGCAAGCATATTAAATAATCAACAAATCTTCTTTTCGATTAGTTTACAACTTCAAGCGAATGATATTGTTATGTTTATGTTAAAGCAATCGCCAGGGTTTCGATACTGCGATAATCTGACCGCAAACCTATAAAGAAGACTGATTTGGGCTACGAGCCATTTAGTTGCAGTTGGATCAGCCGAGTGCGATGAGGTCTCTGTGGAGTATTCTTCTATTTGTTGTGGCAGCCACGCTGGCCATCAGCGAGGCACATCACTTGCCTGGAGTGCCAGAAAGCTTCACCAGCGATAATCGTCTCACGGCAGCTATTTCAGGTGCGTGTTTTGTTTGTTGAATAATTGACAAGTTCAAGTACGGGTATTTTCGCTGGAACTCAAACAAATCAAGATCCAATTCGAGTGTGGCTAAATTTTGTTTTAATATATGTTGTCGGGATTTTGCAGCTAGCATAGCGGAAGAGATTAGCCAAGAGTTTGTCAAGTACATGGCCACGGGCATCGAGTCGGAGCGTCTTCGACAGCTGGGCAACGAGTTGCGCCACAGTCACAGCAAAAAGGACATTTTCACCGAATCCCTGTTCGAAGTGAGCGCCGCAGATCAGTATTTCGCATGCACTTTGTGTCGAGCGACGGTCAAAGTGTTGGCCGAAAGTTTCACGGGGCCAGATGGTGAACTAACTGGTCCCAATCGCGATGAGAATGCTAAGAAAACAATGCTCACCATATGCGATTACTTTGACATTCAGACGCAGGAAGTGTGCAGCGGACTCTTTGACATCAATTGGCCCATACTCGATTACATACTGAACGAGACGATTGCCGAGGCGAGCTCGATTTGTGGCATGCTGCCCATTAGCATTTGCCAGCTGTCGCAGGAGGAGTACTCTCTCAATCTGACCATTGTGGGTGATACATCACTCGAGTCGAACTCCGAGCTGCCTGAACGCAGTGACAACGATTTGTTGGTGCTGCATTTGACTGACATTCACTATGATCCCGAGTACGCTGTCGGCAGCTTAGCGGAGTGCGATGAACCCATGTGCTGTCGGGGTGAAGTGGTTGTTAACACATCATCCGTTGGAGCTGGCTATTGGAGTGACTATCGCAACTGCGATACACCTAAGCATTTGCTTATTAATGCCTTTGAACAGATGTCGCAGCACAAGATTGATTGGATCTATCACACGGGTGATGTGCCGCCACATAATGTCTGGTCCACGACGAAGCAGGGCAACAAGGATATGTTGACTGAAATCGATGAACTGTTCGAGCAGTATTTCCCCAACACTCCTGTCTATCCCTGTCTGGGCAACCATGAACCGCATCCGACCAATGTGTAGGTCAACCATCACACTACTGCATTCCACTGTATTTTCCCTTGCCTAATTCCATTTGTCTTGTGTGTTTTTTTAACAGTTTCAACAGCGACAGCGCGCTGCCCGCTGAGTTGCGCATTGATTGGCTTTACGAGCACGTCTGGAGCTTGTGGAAGAAATGGCTGCCCGCTGAAGCTGAGGTCACTGTGCGTCGCGGTGGCTACTACACTCACTCGCCCAGTGCCGGTCATCGCATTGTGTCGCTGAACAGCATGGATTGCTATCTCTACAATTGGTGGCTCTATTACAATGGCTCGCTTGTGCTCGACCAGCTGCAGTGGTTCCATGATACGCTCTTGGCCGCCGAGCTGGCTGGGGAGCGTGTTCATGTGCTGACCCACATACCATCGGGCGATGGCGACTGTTGGTCGGACTGGGCGAGGGAATACAATCGCCTGCTGGCACGTTTCAGTAAAACCATTACGGGCATCTTTAGCGGACACACACACAAGGATGAGATGAATCTGCATTATGCGGACAACGGAGCTGCGGTCGCCGTTGCCTGGAATGGCGGCAGTTTGACAAGTTACTCCTATAAGAATCCCAACTATCGTGTGTATGAATTGCATCCCGAGAGTTGGCAAGTGTTGGAGCATCAGACTTGGACCTTTAATCTAACCGAGGCGAATCTAAAGCCTGATGAATCGCCTAATTGGTACAAGGAATATGAATTTACGACGGATTTCACCAGCGACACAAGTCCCGCTGGCATTGACAAGTTGCTGGTGGAAATGGCCGAACAACCAAATCTGTTGCGCAAATTCTGGCGCTACAAGATGACGCAATCGGATCCCAGGACGAGTGGCGGTTGCGACAACGATTGCTTGGCCAGCACGCTGTGTCGCATCGCCACCTCCAACTACAAGAACCGAACGCGTTGTCGCGAACTTGAAGCCATACTCCAGCAGAGCGTAAGTACAACTAACATACATACACATACATATAATATATGGTAGCGCTAATCCTTTCGTTTAATCCTTTCGAACTGCAGCTGGACAACGAGCCAGAGAAGGAGCCAGAGGATGATGGCGATGGAGCTGGCTCTTTGATTGCCATCGGTTTGCCCTCGCTGCTTGCTGGCATCGTTGGTTTGCTGCTGTTGCTCTAATTGATACCATCAGCTAATCCTCGAGCGCTTATTCTTTATCGCTTTTGGCATTTATTTATAGCGTATCGTTATTAATTAGTTCGATTAGCTAGCAGCGCATTCATAAAATGCGTCATAAAAGTGGCAATAAGTTTTTCCCCCCCATATTTTCCTTTTTTGTCTGCTGCGAATGTAATTAAACGCTTTTTTTGTAGTTTTAACATTCAGAATTGTTGATATACATATATAATTACATAAAATTGCATTTTTGTTTTTTTTTCTTTGCTGTTTTTGCTATGGTGAATACTTGTTGCTTGGATTGGATTAAGGATTAAGCGCTACGAATAGAATCCAAGTTGAATGGCTTTGTTTTGTTTTGGTTTTTTCTTTTGCGGTTGGTTTGCTCGCTCTCGCTCTCCTTATCTCTCTCTCTGTTTCCCTAACTCATTATCGTTATCATCCAACCACATACATATTTACAAATGTGAAATTGTAATCATTGTGCCGGCCACATCCAACAGTTTATCAACATCAACATCATCGAAATTAATCCAGTTTAGCCGCTTAGAGCGCACACATCAGCGTGGCAATGTCCAGATCATGTTCATCCGACTTGCGTACGATGACCGCTGCCTGATTCTGATAGCGACCCGTCGACACCAATCGCACACTGGTCACGCCACAGTAGATGGCCTGCTCGGGTCCCAGTTCAGCGCTGGCACCACAAACCGAGCTGGCCAACTCCATGCTGCTGGTGTCCAGGCCAGCCGAGCCGCCAATCTCCAAGCGATCCTCAAGCAGATGGCACTAGACAAAACTTTCTTTTTATCATTCATCGGAGTAAAAATGTTGAGCACACTTACATCATAGTTGACCTTATCCTGGGCACGCACACTCTTGCTGCCAATACGCAGATTGCCCAGCGAGATGGCAGCCGGAAAGAGTGCGGAGAGCGTGCAGTTGCGAGCGTGTCCAAAGTTGGACATCTTGTAGACAGCAGCGGTATCCTGAACCAGCACATTGCAGGCTGTGAAACAAGAGTGTGAATTACTTATACGATGAGGTGAGTAGTCATTAACTTACGTTGAGTAATCTTGTGGAAACGCACGTTGGCCACAAAGGAGCCGCGTCCTGGTATGCGATACTGCAATAAGGCTGCATTCTGACTCGAGCGGAAGAACTTCTTGTTGGTGTAGCGAGGCCTAGAAGTAAATGAAATTGTGATTCAGTTGATAAATGGTCGAAAAGCTACACTAGTTAGCTCTAATAACTTGTAAATGCTTTGAGATTGTTGTCCTCTGTTTTAGCGGCTCTAACTCTTCTAGTCTTGCATCTCTGCGTATACTTAATATAATCGGAGCGCAACTCCTTGATTCTAAAATATTGCATAATCTTTAGCAGCACTTTTGCCAAATTCGCTAACTGTCGCTACTTTGGGGGTCGAAGGCTTTAAGTTTATCATAACGATGGGCAGAATAATGACGGATACTTAATATAATAAAAAGCAACTTCTGCTTGGTGCTTGTTAGAGATTTGTATAATACATTTTGTTACTCAAGACTCTGAATTGTGGTACAAACTATCTTTGGTTTATATAATCTCAAAGAAGACTTTGAATTTATTAAAACAATGCGCAGAATAATTACGTATACTTAATATAATAAGAAGTAACTTCTGCTTTTAGTTTGTTGGAGATTTATATCATAAATTTCGCAGCTCAATTCACCAAAATATGGTACAATCTAACAGTAGTCTTTATGATCTCAAAAACATCGAAAGCAACTTACAAATTCTTATATATATATAGTATATTTATAACGCTTGACAAATTGATAGCTCTAGATATATTTGCTTAGGAAAGCAGCACATAAATTTATAGTGTGCTCAATAATAATTGCTTTTCAATTAGATTAAGTAATATAGGGTACTCAATGTAATCGATAAGCAATAACTTATACTTGTTAGTACATATTTTATTACAGAACTTATTATAGATAGTTACTCACCATTGTTTGTTGTTGTTGCAAAACTCGTAAACGCGATCCTCGAGCACACGATGATGATCCTTAACAGCCGGAAAGTATTCGCCATTCAGCTCCCAGCCATCCACAAACTATAAAGCAAAAATCAAAATAATTAATATGATATTC
Source organism: Drosophila niveifrons (assembly GCA_035046325.1). Lineage (NCBI taxonomy): Eukaryota > Metazoa > Arthropoda > Insecta > Diptera > Drosophilidae > Drosophila > Drosophila niveifrons. The sequence goes on along the minus strand of JAWNOC010000046.1, from coordinate 7,131,402 downwards.
TTAGAATTAACAAAAAGTCCAATTAACGCTTAACACTTTGGTTGTAAAGTTAGAGCAAAGCTGAAACAAAATTAAGGAGTAGCAATTTAAGTTCGCACTTACCGCCATTAGTCCGCCCGTCTCGCAGTTGACATCGTAGTGCTTCATGGTGATTTCGACAATGGTGTCGGGTTCGCCAATCACATAGAGGCCACACACGGTCTCCGCTGTTACCGCTGTGGCAGCAGCAGCTGCGGCTGCGGCAGCAACGGCAGCTGCCTCCAACTCCTCGTTGCCCAACTCGAGCAGGTCGGCATTTGGATTGAAATTGAGTCCGGCCAAGGGAGACGCTGCTGGCGATGGCGCTGATTTCTTGAAAATGAAATCACCTGCTTCGGAGGTCACATGCATGCAATCTGTAAGCGATGAAAGTGAGACAGAGACAGAGAAAGAGAATGGAGTCGGGGAGGCAAAGTTAAACTAAACTACAATTGGCTGCTGGGCATTTTGAAACCAATTTGAAGCAAACTAAGCAAATTGCAACATCTCCAATGATTGCTCTGCTAGTTGTTCATATTGTAGATGTTTGTGTGTGTGCTAGTGTGTGTGTAATAATTGAAATCCACTTACAAAGAGCATAAGGAGCACATGCAAATTGTAACCACGTTTCGACCTCTGACCCGAACAATTAATTTATCATACAAAGTCCTGTAGGCTGTTCACTTAATGCCTGGCTTTGGCTACTGTTGCCTGATTTATGGCTCGCATTATTAGTTAACCCCCACACACAAGCAAACAAAAAACACTCACTCACACACACACACACACACACGGACTGACATTTTATGACTGTTTCGTCCATGACCAAAAAACAATTAAACCACCGTCTGACTTTGACTATTTCACATGCTTGTCACACACGCAACTTTCGTGGCTGTATGAGTGGGTGTGTATGTATGTGTGTGTGTGTATGAGAGAGAGTGTGTGGTTCTATAAATGTGTGCATTTGTCAGTCATCCAACAAAATGACCATAAACCCGCTAACTACGCTCTCAACACTCTCATACTCGATTAGTATACTCTAGCGTCGGGTATTTCACATATTGTCGAAAAGGAAGTGAAACAGGAAACTGAATGGTTTAAGTATATCCTTAATTTTAGGTATTATAATGTACTTAGGTATTATAATATACATTGTTTATTCCTAATGTAATCTATACGGAAAATTAAAGATTAGACATCAGAACTACTAAATAAATATTTGTGGAACATGTTCTCATTCAAATAAATGATATATTCTAAACTGAATAGAATTTTTCCATATTTTTAATATTTTAGAATATATTCTACACTAAGAAATTATTTTACAAGCAATTTATCACAACTCCCTTATTTTAGGTATTATAAAGTACTTGGGAAACAAATAATTTGCGGGCTGGCATTGTTTACCTACTTCTAATGTTATCTCAAAATAGATTTTAATGTCTTACTGCCTTATGATCTAGAAATTATAGATTAGACATTTAAAATACTAAATAAGTATTAATGGAAGTCTAATTTTAATTATTGAAAATATATTGACAATGTTTAAAGTTATTGAATAAATAATACGTATGTATGTTGTATTGCTATCTATAGTTGAATTTCATTCATGATATATTCGAAACTTAATAATAATATTTTTGATTCCAAATAAATATTTTCGGTTCTATTATTAAAAGCTATCCAACTTTTTTTTTCTTTATTTTGAAAAGAATTTATAGTTTAAGGTTGTTAATTGAAATGCATTAATATTATATAGGGCCCAGACTTTTCATTCAAATAAATGGTAAATAGAATACCTAATTTCTATATGTCAGAATACATTTTCAAATTATTTAAATATTTTACAAACTACTTCTTAAGCAAACTCAAAAATCATACAACATGTTGCCAAAGTGTCACAAAACTGTTCCAAACTCATTTTGTCCTTACTCCCAATGTGTGTGGGTCAAATGCTCAAGTGTTAATATTAAATGTGTGTGTGTGTGTTTTCTGTGCATAAGTAGGTGTGAGTGTGTGTATAAATGTATGTATATAAATATGTATATATTATGTGTGCTTGTTACAGTTTGTGATTTCGGGGAACTTGGCGCCTAATTGTTTATGATGTGTCCTAATTGAATGCGACGGTCAGAGGAATAATTTTCGGCCTTTTAGTAATACCGTTTAACAATTAAATTTCTATTATGCATAATTGATAATTAACCACTAATTAGGTAGTTATTATATAAATAAATATGAACATATTAAATTCAATGGATATTTTCCAATATATTGTTGCTTATAATTTAAATCAAGATGTTGGCTGACCTCATGAATGATGACGCAATGATTTTTAGAGTTGACAGTTGCCTAGCAATTGCAAATAAAAGCAATTATAAATAAACACAGCCACAACAAAGTCAAAGTCAAAGATGATGGCACATGGTGATTGCGCAAGGAAAATCTTTCTAGTAGCAAGGACAACGCTGCGGTTGCCTTGCCAATTTACCAATTTTGCAATTGGCCAATTGGCTAGCTGTCCTTAGTTATGATTATATATTTGTAAGCTACTCTAGTATTAGTTACACATTATGCATTGGAATTTTCAATAAGAGCTAATCGAATTTGCGTTGAGTTAACTCAACTGAAATTTTCCACTGAAATTTTCAAATTTTTCAGCGAATGGTCAATAAATTTGAATCGCCCCCTCATCGAACGAATAATGCGCATAATAAATGTAAATGTAAATTGTGCATGCGCTGAAGTATCATGTATTTTTTTGTTGTGCTGATGTCAGGAAGTCACTTGACAAGAAGAAGTTGTGTGTGTGTGTGTGTGGAGAAAAAGCAATTTAAAATACAATTTGAGCTGAGCGGCAAAAGATTTTGTAAACGCTATAAACTTGTCACGGCCGCCAAAGTGCATCTCAGCCACAGGCACTTGGCTCGAAAAACTTTCAGTCAGCAATTTGTTAGCGCATTTTCCCCTTTTATCCACAATATGCAAAAGTTCTTGAGTGTGATGTGTGTTTGTGTGTGTGTGGGTTGGACAGTGTAATCTTACCTGAGATTCTGTGCTCGTTGTAGGGCATCGCTGCGCCTGGATACAACTCAAAAGAACGCTTCACTGTTGGCCAGGCCTGCAGATAAAGATACAAAAAAAAAAGTGTAAAACAAATATGGCGTGGGCAATTTAGATATATATATTTTTTTTCAAAATTTGAATAGCCGCTTTGACGGCGTCTGTCATTCAGCGTTGTTGACAAAAGCGAGAGCCAAATGCGATAAAAGCAGCGGGTTGCCCAGGCAAATAACAACATGCCTTTGCTCTCCATTGGCCAGCAACAAAAAAAAAAAAACGCAAGTAAGTTGCGCTTTGTAGTTGTTGCCTCGAATGTGAACTGTGAACAGCGGGCTGCTTGTTATTATTGACTTGAGCTAAAATGCCTCACACGTGCAACAAGGAGGGGGGAGAGAGAGGAGAATGAGTTTAAGGCTAGGCCAGCTAATGTTGTTATTTGAAGCGCAATGCAGCTGCCAGGACAATTGCCAATTTTAATTAAACTCTCAACGAAAGCATTCAATAGCCCCACGTATAGAATCCACAGGACTCAAACACCAACTAGTTGCAGCTGTTGAACATGCAACACTTGAGTGCTTATGCCGCTTGAATTTTAAGCAATCTGTGAAGCCAAGAGAACGGATCTAAAACTTTCTAAATAGCCAGTGGGTCAGTTTAAGTTTCAGTTTCGGTTTCAATTTTGATTTTTAGCTTTTGGGTCAAACAGATTTTTACAAAGTTTAGCTGTTCCTTTTTTTTGGGGTGATTGATTAGAGGTTGCTTTGAGCTGGTGAGAGAGCGTTAATTGAAATTTTGTTGGCCTGCCAAGAGGGCATAATATGGTATTGATAAATTGGGCAGCCACAAAATAATGGCGTCTAAGTTGGCTTCATTTTTTTTTTCTTGTTGTTTGCGCAACACTCCAGAAAAGCCGCCGCCGTTTTTCCCAATTTTTTTGTATTTTTTTTTTATTTCGTCGTCCATAACGAGGCCAAAGCGCCTTATGCTGTATGCTTATGAAACTGTCAATTAGTGGCGGCTTTGCACGACTAACTTTAAGCTGCGACAACGCAAAAAAAAATGTTGTATATATGATATATATAGATTTATAGAATAGAATGGCAGAGCGCTGGGTGCATGCGTAAATTGGGCGTAAATTGTATGCCCAAGTGACGTCATCAATCTTTTGACGATACCCACGCAAATGAAAAGTCAATCGTCAGGCAATACGTAAAAGTATTTCTCAAAAAGCTGATGACAGCGCCAGTAAATAAATTATAAACATGATCCCCTTTTTGAACACACTTGAGGCAAACAGTTCATTTGCATAATGGCATTGTCCTGGCCGGGATTCGGCAAATGCCGTAAGGATGCTGCTATTGTTCAACTTGTTGTTGTCCTCTGTCTCAGCAGCTGCTACAGTTGAGTTGACTTGATATATGTATAGCATATATATTTATTATTGCCTTTTTTCTCCATCTACTCACTCATCGCCGCATAACACACACGAAGATGAGTTCACACAAAAGTTATCCGCAAGCTTTAAAAATAATCACAATGTATTGATTCAACTAGTCGAGCATGGAAAAACACTTGCATATTTTAATTGCGTTTCTCATGCATACGAAATTCATTTAAAAATAATTCATATTCAGCTTTAAAGAGTCAACTTCTCGAAATGGGGAAAATCTGCCAACCAAGTTGGCAATCGTTAATTAGACATGAATATGCGTATCAGGTTGCCAAAAGGTTGACTGCATTTGTATAGCTGAGTTGCTCCAACAAATTTTATGACTTAATTAAAATGCCATAAGGGCAACAGGAGGCAACACCAACAACACCAACAACAACAACAACTTGACACCTACTGCCAGCTGAAATTGGCTGTAGGGGGCAGGAAATGCTTACACAAAAGGTATTTGGGCATCCCTTCTAAATATTTACATTTTGCCGGTACAGTGCAGGATTTTCGCGTTAATCCGTGAGTTTTTCCAAATATTTACTTTCAGCGCCATAAATAGCATCATTGCATAGGAAAGAGACGAGAAGGAGAGAGAGAGAGAGAGCGAGGCAAACATATCATGACTTAATCATGAGACAGCTACAATAATAATACGAACATTGCTCGCTCACTTTAAAAAGGTTTGCTTTATTTTCTTTTACTTTTTCTTTTTTTTGTTGCTGGCCAACCGGCAACAGGCGGCCAATAAACAAATGCTTCTTTTGACTTTGGCATTTTGCCAAAAAAGCTCATCAAATATTTAAGTGAAATATGTTTGTGCGTTTTTTGAGCGATCTGTTTTCGAAATTTGCAATATTAATTCGCAATGGCTTTCCGTAAAGGATTGCGTAGCTAATGCTTCAAGGAAATTGATTGGCTTAAATATGCGCATAAAACCGGATCTAAGTGCTTTGAAAAATGCAAAACTTTTAAGATCTCGCATTTGCATATTGATGCTATGTTCTGAATGTCCGTCTTATTATAATAAATGTAGCAAAACAACGTTGAATTAATGTACTTTTTTGTATAAATATTTAACGAATGTTGCACTAATTGATTTCTACATTAATTTATTTTACTTATTGATTATTATAAATGAAGTAAATCAGAATAAATATTTAGCAAATGCTGCACTAATTTATTTTTACATTAATTTAGTTAGATCATTTGTTTTATCATTGATGTTTGCTTTACTTGTTGATTATAAAAAATTTAGCAAAGCCGAATAAATATTGTTACACAAATTTATTTCTCCATTAATTTATTTGGTTCAATTAGGAATTCTTTTCCATCATTGACATTTATTTTTCTAATTATAATAAATACAGAAAACAACGTTAAATTAAATAAAAATTTAACGATTCTTGCACAAATTTATGTCTACATTAATTTCTTTGGTTCATTTGGAAATTTATTCCATCATTTTTATTTACTTGACTTATTACAATATATGTAGCAAAGTAACGATAATCTAAAGCAATTTTAGAATAAATATTTTACGATAATTGCACAAATTTTGTATGTTATTTATTATAATAAATATAGCAAAGCAATATGATTATTAAACGACGGTTTCCTAAATTTATATCTACATTTATTTAGCTTGGTTCCATGAGAAATTTATGCAATCATTCATATTTATTTGACTCATTATAATAAATGTAGCAAAGCAATCATGAAATAAAATAAATACTTAACAATTGCTTTGCAAATTTATTTGAACATTAATTTGGAATTTTAACTCATCCTTTATATTTCTCATTGACTTTTCACACCATTTAAATAAAATAAATGATATCAACAATCATACGTTGACTTTTCTTAAAATAGCCGTGCATTAAATCGTATTATTGAGCGAAAAACTTCACATTAACACCACTACTGGGCTGCAATTGTCAGTTTCAATTTAAATACATAATGAAAAGTTGTATTTGCAAAGCAGATGACGCCTTAATTCGATTACGTATACGCCCCATTGGCAATGAGTGTGTGTGTGTGTTTTATTGGCTTAGTGAGCCCAGCTGCGCTTGACACGCAAATAAAATATTTAATTAATTAACACGCAGTGGAAAAAAAACTAAATCAACTACGAAAACTTTTCAGCATGTTCGCCCACCCAAAAACAAATAACTTGCAGTCTAATTTGGCAGCGAGAAACGAAAAACTGCAATTGCACTATCAACTGCAGCTGCAGCTAAAAGTGTTAGGAAAATGTCACCTTGCTGTGATGTGAGAGAGTGTGGCTGAGTTCTTGGTAGGGCACTAATTACCGTAGAGGGCACTTCTGGAATTACTCAGCCCAGTTTCATTTTGAAATAGCTTCATTAACTTTATGTCATGTCACTGCGATGACACAGACACACAGTCAAATGGCTTCTCGTGTTGTGGTTTTCCCCTTTTTACACAGCGAGGAAAAGCAAGCAAGGAAGCAAGAGCAGAAATGAATTTCCCTGCAGTGAGCTTAGTACGCAGAAATCTATTTCTCTGCCGGAAATTAGCTGCACACATAACAACATATAACATAAGCACACATACGGAGAGAGTAAACTCTTCTATTCTGCGCAATTTTTCTGTGAGCTTGTCATTTATTGAATATATATTATGCTCGCATATTGCAGCGGAATTTTATGCAAAGTGCGCATCATATTTCATGTGAGGGAAGCCAACGTTTTGCCTTTTTTTTTTTTTGGCATAAATTTACATGGAACATAAGTCTGTAACAGGCTGCTTCAACATACACACACTCTCGCTCTCTCATCGGATTGTAATATTGAATTTATTGGGTGTGTTAGGACAGCGAAGTTTGCTTTCGCCCACGGGGTCACAGCTGACAAATTGGGGCTGATTAAAAGTTTTCGGTGCCCCCCAGGCAAAAGACTTTAATACAGACTTTGCGAAGCAAATGTCTCTCTCTCTGATATATGTGCGGTAATTAACAAAGTTTTCCCGGCAATCCAATGCGGGCATATTCAGGTGTCAGCTACAAATATGTTGTTTACCAAATTAGAGTTTTCTCTCTCTCTGTCTCCTTAAACTTGTAGCAACATTCTATTTTAATTGTCGACACTCAAATATCATGCCACTTTTGAGTTTTAAATGCTCGTAAAATGTCCAAGTGCAGATGTTGCTTGGTGTTAACATGCGGCATTAAGCGAGCATCAAGTGACAACATCAGGATATGCAGTATTTGCAGCTCAGCTCAGTTGACAATGCCATAGAATGAGGTGCGATTGCATTGACATTGGCCAAGGATGGTCACAGCTACAATGAATGTCCATCAGTTGCACTTTTCTGCTTTGATTGTTGATTTTTCACACACACACATACACACACGAAGAGGCAGCAGCATCCTCAGTAGCCTCGCGTGGCATGTTTGACATGCCCCTTAACACGACGACTGAAAGCCAGCTGGAAAAATTTACATTTCTTCCCAAGCCATTCACACTCAATCCGACTGGGATTGCGATTGAGATCCTTTCAAAGCGGATAGATACATTGTCCACACAGCAGCAGCAACAGCAGCAGGTGATGCAACAACAAAAGGAAGACTAGTCCAAACTAAGTCAACACATCATACAATAGTTGAAATTATTGATGGCATTACAGTCAAAGGTGCAACTCATTTGCAATGCTTTTGAGCGGGTTGAGTTCATAGTTGAGATGTCTATGACATCTGTGCTCATTTTTTTAACTATTGAGAAACTTGAAAGCAGAATTCAAAGAGCATTCATGCTAGCGATTCAATAATATTATGATAACAAGATGTTGCAGATATAAATCAAAATGGTTTTATTTTATATATTATATTTCCTTAAAATTCAAACTTGATTCATCTTTTTGTTTATCTAATGATTTTAAATCAGATTTTCATTAAAAGTAAATAACTTCCTGGCTCCCAAAAAAAAATCACTTTTATATATAATATGACTTTTCCAATAAATAGACTTTACTTTCAATCTATCTACCAAAAAGAAGAATTTACATGAGCAACTCTTATATATTACCTTTCAAAAAAGAAACTTTACTTTCAATCTATCTCTCAAAACGGAGTATTCACATAAATAACATTTATATATTTAAAAAAAAAATAAACTTAACATAAGATTCTTATCATATTTTTATTTCAATAACTTAGCACTTTAGTGACAATCAAATTCAAATGGTAGAAATAATATTTTAGTAACAAATTGTTGCAGAAATTGGTCTACAATTAATGTCTGAAATTGTTGAATATATTTGTTAACTTATTTTTTAATTAGTTTTTTGATTATCTATTCATTTTTAATCTCATATTATTCAACACACAAAAAATAAACTTATTACTTTACCAATAAATCAAACATTACAGAAAATTTACATTTGAAGTGCAAAACAAACTAATGCACAAAATAACTTTTTGTCACTTCAAATGATGATTCCATTTCGTCATTAATTATTGAAAATCCATTGAAGCAATTACAAAATTCAAAAGTAATTCAAATTCACAATTCCGCCCAACGCGAAAGGACTTTCGGACGAAATTCTAGGCCAAAACCAAAACAACTTAATTAATGTGAGAAATGCGTAATTTGATAAGATTAAAGAGAGTTCGAAGAAGAGAAATCGTTTTATCGCATCTGCCACCACAGCTAAAAATAGCAAAATATGTAATAACGATGACAAGGAGGCAGGACTGACTCTAAGAACAAGTGTAATAAAACATAAAATTGATTTCGAAAACAACCCAAACAAAAAAATAAGAAAAAAATTATACTGATGTTATTCGAGTCAATGTCAGAGGCCTCTAATCTTGCACACACACGCTCAACTTATTCATATAATTTGAGCCTAATGAAAGCAATCTGTTCGCCTCCCGCCACTTGACTGAAAGAAACCAAGTGAAAGTCAAAGGTTTCAAAAACTTTGCTCATAAAATGCGACAAGGCCTAGGCTCATCAATCGTCCTCAAAGTCAGGAAAGCACAGGGCAAGAAAAAAAATCTATAACAGAGGTAACAACGGGGCCAAATTCATTTAAGCTAAAGCGAGGCAAGTCGAAACAAAAGTTGACTTAACTTGTTGATCGAAACTGAATTAGCCCGAAAGTCACTTTCTCACTCACTCACTCAGTCACTCACTCACCTGTACGCCCAGCACAATCATGGACAAGTAGAGATAAACCACGAGCTTCATTCCGTACCCCGAAACGAAAAACCTTTTGGGTTCTCCTGTTGTTAGAAAATAAAATGCGAAACTGCGGGCGTTAAATAGCCAATTGCCGCCGTTTGCGGTCGTTGGCTCGTTGCCTGGTTCGCTGGGGGTTTCAATTAACCGACGGCCTAAAGCAATTTCCCAGGAGCGTGAGCGCCAAATTTCAAAAGCGTCAAGCGTCGTGTTGTGGTCCTGTGTCCTATGTCCAGTACTTTCTTTTTTTTTGTGTGTTAGGTGCTGCTAATCTGATTAAAGGGATTAGCGCGCGGAAGGAATCACGCAACGAATAAGTTGATTAGAGAATTGACGAGCGTGCCACAAATAACACACACACACACACAGAGACACACTCACACACGGAGAGCGAGTACAGTAAAACGCACTTGCGGCTTAAACGCGTTTTGAATTGGCACAAGGAACCGTTACACGCATCAAAAAGGATACGAACTGAACTCAACTGAAACCGAAGTGAAGCGAAACGATTTCAATGCGCGATTTCCGTTTTCTTCTCTCTATCTGAATCTCTTTATTTTGTATTGTGTGTGTGTTTTGGCGACGAAACGTCAACGCTGCCGCACCACGACAGAATGTTGGTCCTTATCAGCGGCGTATTTCCTTTTATAGTCCTGCCTCGTGTGGCATCCACACACCCACACTATGAAGCTGCCACAATACCCCATAGAGACACACACACAAACACACACTCACACATACACAGACGGCCTCGTTCGCTGTCATCGTTGCTGTTGAAAATTTCTTTTGCATTAAAGTGTACAAAAATGCTTCAATATTTATTAACTTATATTTCTCATACACAAAATTCGATTAATTTAATATATTTTTAATAAATATTTTTAGTAATTTCGTAATACATTATTCACGAAATACTTTTGCTTGACTTTTTCAATTTGCAAACTTTACCGCGCAGCAGAAATTCACCACACCGCAAGCTTTTCGAGCTTTTGTTTCGCAACAAAGCTGCCAACTTGGATAAAAAAGTTAGCCATTTAAATTGAAAGTATTTGTCTCTAATTCAAACTACAGCTATTGGACTTGACGTTTACTTGACGCTCATGTCGAAGGTGGGCGCCACAGCGACAGGAATGGGAACATTGCGTGGATGATTGAGATCACCACGATCGTAGTAGCCACCCAAGTGCTCGCCAGGCACATGATATAGACCATAATGCAGTCCCGTATTAGCCACCTGAATACGATATATGTATTAATATATTGTTTGTAGGGAAATTCCTTTCAGTAACTCACCCGCTTCAAGCCGTTGATCGAAGCCAGCAGCAGCGCCATTTTGGCCAACAGCAAAGCCTTGCCGCTGACTATGGAGAGCATCTGGAAGCCCATGGGCACCAGGACAGCGCCCAGAGCTGTGACGCCAAACATCATGGTGATGATCATGTTGAAGCGATGCCGTCTAAGACGAGCGCTGCCCGTCGAATCCGCTTGAGTTGCAGGCGCATCTGAAAGATACATTTATATCTTAAGAGTGTAGAGGAAGTGTTTGAACTACTCTTTATATTACCACTACTCAGATAGCGCTCGGTGAGCTTCACCAGATTCACTTGCAGCGTGTGCGTAGTCAAACTTTTGGCCAAGCTGCTGGCCAGCTGATCGAACCAAGTGAGATGCTTCAGATCCTTGCGATCATCGCTAGCCTGTCCCGCCTGTCCATTTGTGGCATTTGTGGCAGCAACCAGACGCACGCCCTCGAAGAGTGGAATCACATCGGAGCTCAAGACATCCTCAAAGATGCGCAGACTACGCGAACGGAAGCAGGACCACAATCCCAAGCTGCCGCCGGATTGCAGGCAATTATGCAGCTGATGATGCAGCTGCTTTAGTTGAGCTATCCACGAGATACGCGTATCCGTTTGCGTTGGCGTTGCCGCAGTGCTTGCCACAAATGGCAGCAACAAGCAGAGTGCATACATAAATTTCACTTGCATTTCGTGGTGATCGCGTCAAGGTCTGAAATGAAACTGCGGTTGCTACAACGATCGACGCTGGCTTTTTATGGCCGCTGAAATGGAAACGTCTTTTGGGGCATGCAACCGGTGATTACGCATTGCGTGCAGAATTAAAGCAAACCATCTAACGGTCAACCAATGCGTTTGTCATGGTCAAACAGACAGTGGGTGGATGGGTTGATGGGTGGTGCCCAAGATCCAATAAGTCACAACAATGTCGCAAAAACTGTTGAATTCGAAATTGAATTTGCTCTGTCTGTCGCTCTGTCTTGGGTTGACCTGGAAACCTTGCTGCGTAGACATGAAATTAACTTGTCATCGCCGAAGAGTATTCTAATCGAATGTGCCGCAAAGCTTTTGACTGCACATGTGGCAGTTGCATTTGGGTCTGAAATCAAGCGCTCCATTGACCTGGCAATGACAATGGGCATAACATTCAATTTGCGGAACTTTCCAACTTGCGACAATTGCGAGAAAAGTTGTGAAAAACGTTGTAGAGTTTGCTTTCTAGAAATGTTGAATATATAATTTACAACAAGAAATGGGAGTGAGATTTAGACTTAGCAAAATAAATTTAAACTTTGCTCGAACCTCTTCAAATTCTTCATTCAGTTTATAATAAATGGTAAACTAAAATGAATCTTTTCTTTTATCTTTTTTAATATACTTCAATTTTACCCACACAAGAAAAGAGCACAAAAGAAAAAGCACATAATAAATTTTTCAATTTTGTACATATATTTTCTTTTTGTTTAGATTGTATTTATTTAAATTTATTAGCTAAGAGGTAATTCATTGCATTTTCCTTTTGTTTTTCTTTAATATAACTTTTGAACAAATTCGTACTAAGATTAGAAGGTTGTTTTTGTTGTTGATGTTTTTACGCTTAAATAGTTCATTGAGTGCAAAAGTTGACGATCAGTGATTTGTTTTAAACTTTAGACTATGCATCTAGTTAAAAAAATGTTTACAAAAAACAGCAACGAGTTTCCATTTCCATGTCACATTTCTCATGCTCGATGCTATAGTGTAGGTAAAACCAGTTGCCATTCAATTGTGTGCCATAAATATCTGCTATAAACATATATACACTCTACTATTATATATTTCATATATGTTGGGAAATCCGATTTGATTACTCATGCTTTTTTTGGGGCCGATGTAAATGTGTCTTCTAGCAAAAGATATATGTATTTACATGTGGAACAGATTGCGCATCTTCTAGATACATCCTCTCGCTCTCTCTATCTCTCTTTATACATATGGCTAACAACAACTGTACAACTTTAGACCTAACTGGCGCACTGCAGGCGATGGCGCCAATACAATCATGAACTAGTCCCCGATCCAATCGTTGTGCCAGTGGCAGCAGCTCCACGTCCAAATCGTGGCAAATACAACCCGAACTTCGACTCGATGCCAGCGAGTAGAGGAACAGCTGCGTTGTAGCCACCAATGTGATCGGCACGCGGTTGCGCTGTGCCCAGCGTATTGTCCAGTGGCACAGCCAATTTGGCGCTTTGCGAGCCCTTGGGTTGATTGCCACCGAAGTCGACGTAGAAGAGACGCTGCAGCAGCTCATAGGTGAACAAGGTGACACCAAATTGTGGCGACGAACGGCAAACGCGAGCTGAAGGATAAGAATGTGATTAGCACATATATGGAGCATAGATTTATAGCATCACTACTCACCAGCTGTGCCCTTCCAGAATGCACGCGGACCCTCCTCGGCCATAATCTTCTTGGTGGCATCCCACAGACCCGTGTACGTCGTCTGTCCCTGACGTGCCGCCACCTGCAGACGTGTCTTGATCACATCCGCTGGCGTCACTAAAGCAGCAGCTGGTATGCCAGCAATGGCACCGGCAGCCAACAAAGACACCGGGCTATTGTAGCCATCCTTGTCGGCAAAGGCGCCCTTGATGTGCGCATATGTGGGGAAGTAAATGGCCGAGAAGTTGACATCGCGCAGCAGACACGCCTTGGCTCCCTTGTAGAGACCAAAGAAGCCCAGCTCACGCACCACGGATAAGGCACTTATCTTCGAGCCACCAGCAATTTCACCCGCCACCTGCAGTCGAATCTTGACAATCTCCAGCGGATTGGTGAAGATCACCTGTGCAGCACCACCACAACCGCCAGCAATGACCTCGCCCCAGACGGGAATGTTGCTGCGCTTGTCCGTGAACTTGTCGCGCACAAAGTCATTCACTGTCAGCTTGATGGCCTTCTCCGGCGCGACGCCCATGAGCTGGGGCAGCAGACCACGATAGAGACCGAGTACGCCTTCGTGACGAATGACCTAGAGAGGAGATTGAATAAGTTAATGTTTATACTTGGAAGTATATTCGAACAAGTAAGAAAGCTACAGTCGAGCACACTCGCTGAGATACCAGCAACCCATTTTGAATAAAAGCAATATATTGCGGTATTTTTACAAAATATACTAAAATAATAATACCATAAAATACCGAAAATACACTGAATTGTATATTTGGTATATATAGTACTACACACAATATATAGTACTAAAGAGGGCAAAATATACTAGATTGTCAGCTAAATAAACTAAATTTTGCCCATACAAAAGTATTTCTTTAACAACTTCCACAATTTGTATCTTATTTCGACCAAATTTACAAAGGTCACGGAGGCAAACATAAAAATATCATAGCTCAATCTTTTATAGTCTCTGAGATATAAGTGTTCATACAGACGGACGGACAGACGGACGGACATGGCTAGATCGTCTGGGCTGTTGACGCTGATAAATAATATATTTACTTTATACGGTCGGAGATACCTTTCTCTACCTGTTAGATACATTTCCTGCCGGCACAAAGTTATAATACCATTCTACCCTATGGGTAGCGGGTATAAAAACTCACCTTCTTAAAGCAATCCCAGGAGTTTCTGTAGGCAACTTCACCAATCATGGAGCCTGTGCGTTGATTCTGCATGCGTGTCTTGACCAGATCAATGGGATAGACCACAGTGGCGCCAGTAGCTAAGGAAAATAGGAATTACATTAAGTTAGGAAAACGATTTAATAAGTTTACACCCACTTACCGCCAGCAAAGGAGGCCAAGGTAAAGCGATAGGTGGCTTCGAGCACCTGTATCAAAGCGGAACGATCGCTGGGACTGTCGACAGCCTTGATCTCGGCCAGTCGGTGAGTGATATGTTTCGTATAATGCTCGGGTGCAATGTTGCTCAGGTCGCTGTAGTCGATGCGGCTGCGGGGCAAGTAAATAAAGTTCATTAACTAAGTGATCAAACAACTCAATAAAAAACTAATAACAAAGTAGCTAATAAAAAACGAAAACACACCGAAGGCTTTGAAATGCAAAATGTGGTAGGTGACTTTACTATTTTTGTATGCAGGTGGGCTGTGTGGGGAGAGAGGAGAGAGAGAGAGAGCGAGAACGAGAGAGATCGATAACGATAACGATAACGATAACGAGAGAGGAATACCATGCGGTAAACGTAACGTTTTTTTTTCTATTAAAAAAAAGGACAACAACACTTGCCTACTTGGAGAAATCTTTTTGCGTTTCCACCAGCTTCTAATTTATCAAACGAGACACAAATACACAATTGATGCAACAACAGTTTTGTATTATTTTTTTTTTGGTATGCAATTTGTCATTAAATGAGTGCAATAAAAAGGGAGATAGGTAAAGAAACAGAAAAAGAGACAAAGAGAGAGAGAGCAAAACAGTTAATAACAAGACACGGAGAGAGAGAGAGAGAGAGAGAGAGAGACGTACACACACGACAAAATGATGTGGAACTTCGATTAACTGAGACGAAGTAAACTGCTTCTACTGCTGCTCGTTTAAAGCTTTCGGATTAGTCTTGGATGTTCTTGCGAAGATCAACGAGTGTGTTTGGGTCAAATTATGAGAGATTATGAGAGTAAAACTCACCCTGGTTGATTGACGGCGCCGGTCAACTGAAAGAGAATATCGATCTCCAATGGAGTAATCTGACTCATGGTCTGTGCCGCATAGAGCAACTCGTTCTTGGTGACCGTCTCAGTGCGGCTGCCTTTGGTGGCATACAGATAGATCTGCTTGATCAGCTCCATGTTGTTCAGCAGCGAGGTAAATGCTATGAAATACGGGAAGCTCACACGATGACCCTCCGTGACCTACGTGAATATATTTCATATTAATAGATAAATAAGAAATAATACCCAGTCAACAACTTACCGCCACCAAGTTATCCTTGACATCGGCGGTGAGTAAATGCCGCTTAACCTTAACGATTATGTCCTGAAAGTCTAAGGGGGAAATGAATCCAGTGCCAGCTGGATCCTTGCTGCGAAATGCCTCCATTGCGTGCTCCTCATGAAAATCATGCAGCAATTGCGTAAATTCAGCATAATTGATAAGGCGTTGCTTCTTCTACAAATGTTAAGAATTTAATGTAAAAAACTTGTTATATATAATATTACATTTTTGACTCACCTCACCAAAGTATCGCTTAATAAATGTACCATCTAAGCTAAAAGGTATTTTTGAGTGCAGTTCGGTTTTTTGTACAACATCAGCAAAGTCAGCTAAGCGTAGTATTAAACAAAATTAGTAAGATATAAATCAAATTAACATCATAATATTTACCATATGAGACATTGCCATTGCCTTGGCGATCGAACAGTTGAAAGGCAGTTCTATAGAGAGCATCGGGGGTGCAGAGCAAACCCTCAAATGCCTGAAACTCCGAGAATGATATGAGACCATCTTTGCTCGTATCTGCAATGCCGGCCAACAAGCGAACAGATTCCTAGAAAATAACAAAAAAAAAGTTAAGATTAAATAATGTTCATAATTGATGGAGCACTTGCTTAATGCAATAAAAAGAAAACAAGTAAGAAAGCTACAGTCGAGTGTGCTCGACTGTGAGATACCCGCTACCCATTTTGAATAAAAGCAAAATATTGCGATATTATTTTCTAAATATACCAAAAAATACTACAAAATACTAAAAATATACCAAATGATATATTTGGTATATTTTTGGTATTCAGTATAGTACCACTTTCAAAATATACCATAGACGGCATAATATACCAGATTGTCGGCCAAAGCAAATGAGACCCCTAGTAAGTAGGCGTTTTAGCCCATACAAAAGTATTTCTTTAATAACTTCCACAATTTTGATCCGATCGCAACCAAATTTTCAGAAGTCACAAGGACTATAGTTTCTAATGTATATCCCAAAATTCGGGACTCCAGCTTTATTATTACTCTTGTTATTCGATTTTTTCTGATTTGCGGGGGCGGAAGTGGGCGTGGCAAAAATTTAAAACAAACTTGATCTGCGTGCAATCATAACAAATGCTGTCGAAAAAAAATTATAGCTCTATCTCTTATAGTCTCTGAGATCTAGGTGTTCATACAGACGGACGGACAGACGGACAGACGGACATGGCTATATCGTCTCGGCTGTTGACGCTGATCAAGAATATATATACTTTATAGGGTCGGAGATGCCTCCTTCTACCTGTTACATACATTTCCTGCCGGCACAAAGTTATAATACCCTTCTACCCTATGGGTAGCGGGTATAAAAAAGAGTGTGTTAGTGAGAATTATTTAAAAAATGATGCAATAATCCAAGTGATGCACTTAAATGCAATTGTTTATGTCAAACTAATAAACTCTTATGCAATTGTCTTGAATTATTTAAAAAAAAAAATCAAATATATGCTATACTTTTATATAATTATTTAAACTCTACTTTTATTTAATTATTTTAGATAAGCATTTAAATTTAGTTGCATTTGACATTTTACTGTAGTTCAATGTTTAACCGGACATTGGAACATTCGGACCCGGCTAATTATTATTGGCTATAACTTTATCACAAATCCAAAAAAATAAATAAAGTACAATCCGACGACTTTGCCCCGGTCACGAAAGCTGCAAATCAGTTACGATTCCCCCGGCTAGCCAAACAAATTGATAACACGCTGGAGGCAAAAGTTTGAATGTTGTGACGTTAACACGAGGTGGCCAAGTGATCGAGTTCACATTGAGTCCCACATATGATGCATAGCAATGATTTAGTTAGTTAGTATGTGTGTGTGAGTGTGTGGGGTTGAATACATCTTATGCTGCGACTTTCACACAGGTAATTATCTATCTCTTTACTGCCTGATAAGAGCAAGCAGGCAACCCGAGTTCGCCGTCGTTGTCGTCATTTTTATTGTTGTTGGCGATTGCTTATCAGACTGCGACTGCGACTGGCTGTGTGTGTGTGGGTTTCGCGTATAACCTTGCAATGACCCAGCGCTTGGATGCTACTATGTGTGGGGTTGTACTTACATCATTGAAAGCCGCCTCTGTGAACAGACCCAGAAACTTGCGCACAAAATCCTCACTGGTCATGTACTGTTCGCCATCCTTTTGAATTGACGCGTACTTCTGGAAGACTTCACGCAGTTTATCGGTGCTGGCGCGCTTCAACAGTGATGGAGTCTGCAATAAAATGTTAAGAGAAAACCGAACAAGAGATTAAGATCAAATTATTTACATATGCACACACACTCGCATTGTCATATGACAAATGCTCTCACTAGTCTTCGTGTTGTCTCTCTCGCACGCACGCACGCTCTCTCTTGTAGTGCGGCGGCCAAACAAAAGCAACACGTGTCATAAATCAACGCAAATTTGCTCTCTGTAAATGCTTTTCTCGATTAGTGGAACTCACAGTTGCGGAAATTGGCATTTTGTTGATATGAAATTTACAACTTGTGCGGCCAGTTTAAACAATGCCTGGCATTTAATTAGCTCATCAACTTGAGCCGAACCAAACTAAACTGAACTGAACTGAAGCAAGCGACAACAGCGCCTGACGCAACTGACTGCCCAAATTCTGCTTTAGTGTTCTATCTACTTCTGCCCGAAGTGCCAAAGAGAGCAAAATAGAGAGCGCAAAATTTTATGCAAAGAGAGCATGTTATTTTTTATCTTGCTTGCTTCAAGGGGGTTTCGTCAAAATTGATCGATCACTTACTCTCTCTCTTTTGGTTTTTGCGCTCTTTGCGTGCGGCATTCGCTCTTCGCAATTAGCTGCTCAATTGTTGACATCATAAATAAAGCACTTTTTTTTATGGTTTGTTTGCAAACAATATTGAATGCGAATGAAGAGCGAAGAGTAAAAATAGGCAACATAAATTAGCAATGTTATTAATAGGCAAGCTCTTCACACCGTTGCTCGCTCTTGCTCTTCATATTTCCTATCTACACATACAGACTCAGGGCCATTGGGTCAACAACGCTGCTGTTGTAATTCCGTCAACAAGTTCGATTCTCTTCTCTCACGTTTATCAATTAATCCATTGACGTAATGCGATTATCATGTCAGTCCATGGGAATTGTCATTCGCTCTCTCACTCTCTCTCGGTTTCTGTGTCAGTTGCTGGGGTCCCCCATTTGCATTTGTTTATGTGTTTGTTTTTCTTTTATGCAAAAATAAACAAAATCGTGTAATGCATTTACCAGTCGAGTGAGAAAAACATTTAATTGTGTCCTGTACTAAAATACAATCTTATCAGCGTGTTGTTTACTGTCACTGTTTGTGTAGGGGGACTGAATAAATATTACTATATAAATCAGAAAAGTGCGTTCGCTGTCCAACTAATGGAAAATCGATGCGAATTATGTTTATAAAGTGAATAAAATTTCGACTCATTTATATGTAAATTAAAAGTGATTATAGTAAAGAAAGTATTAATAGAAATCAAGTACGAATAAAAAGATTTTAGTTTATATTAAAATTTATATAAATGTAAACTTTTCATAATAAATCGAATTCTTAAAAATAGCTTTTATTAAATATCTTAATTCGAATTAAAATATTGGGAATACAATTTCTTTTATCTTTGTTTAGTAATTCCGATAAAATTTTTAAATTCACATGTTACAAATATAAATCAATAATTATGAAAATGTTCCGTTGAAATTTTTCAAATTTCCATGTAAAAATTCCGAATCAATAGTTTGGAAAATGTAACAAAACAAAAACTTACTGGGCATTTAATATGTTTATATAAACAAACGAACAAATATAGGAATTTCAAATATATCATCTGGATTATCTTCCCATAACAATCTCCTTAATTCATTTTAAAGCCGCGCATCAAGGCGTGAAATCACAAAGCAAGGACTAAACAAAATCCCGACCATAAGGACGCGAAACGTAATCAAAAGTCAGAGATGAAAGCTTAGAGTGCTTGAATAATCAAAAGCAAAACAAAAATTGTTTGCATTTATTATGCCAAGCACTGAATCCCCCACAATTGTGCACACATTGAACTTGAAAAGCCGCAAACATTCACACACACTCACACACACATACACAAAGAGACTCGGTGCATATGCAGAGGTAAAAATCGTATAACGTTGCACATACGCCGTGTATGACGGCGGCAGGTAATATTATTTGCACGAAGACAAGTTTTTTTTTATTCGTTGCTGTTGTTGTTGTCTCCGTTTTTTTAGTTGGTTGTCAGCTGAAAATTATAATGAGGTCATTTGTCTGCTGACTGTTGCTGTTGCCGTTGTCAAAGGTCGCAGAGGCTGAGCCCCAGACCGAGCCCGAGCCTGCAGCGTGTGGCACGTGCTGCAGAGTGTCGCCTCTCCATTCGTATTTGTGTGTATTCACAGAGTCCGTATCACTTTATGCAAATTCTGGGCACCTGCACAAGGTTCACAGTTTCTGTCAAGGTCATTCAAGCTGTTCATTATCGCCATTGCCACACACAGCAACTGAGGAAGCATGCAACAATAGTTTTGCGGCAGACAACAAATCGAATAAATTATCACGGCTAAGCTTAAGTCAAAAGAAATGTGAGCTCTGACAACTTTTTCGCTATATTTATATATTTTATTTACGCTTAAGGCAGTTAAAAGCCAATTTCTGTGGGCCCAGATAATTGAACACATTACACATTATGTACAGTTAGCTAATTGACGAGCGCAAAGAACAGAGAGGGACTGACTGACTGAGACTGAGCGAGAAATACGAATTGTTTTCAAAAAGTTCAGCTGCACTGTGTAACTAGTTGTTAGACAATTGTTCAAGCCCCCTTTTAATACTAAATGCAATTGTCACCAACTGTTACAGGCAGACAAACAGACGGACGGACAGACAGACAAACAGAGAGTAGAAGAAGCAGTAACAATAAAAACAATATCAAGAGTCTAGTGAAAACTGAGATAGCGTTGAGATAATTCAGCTTTTGAATGAAGGTGATTCCGTTAGCTGTTCTCGTTGTTGTTGTTGTGTTGCTTGACATTAGAATGGAAACTGAGGGACGGCCGCCAAAAAACATATGATGCGTGTTCTCGAGCTTTTTTTTTTGCTCTCTCTATAGATCATTTAAGCAATACGCACACACATTCTTAAGATATTTCTATTTGTCAGTTTATATAATAATAATGATGCTTATAGGAATTGAAACAATGACAGACACCGAAAAGAAAACACAAATATTTTTAATACTACAAATGTGATTCATGTTTGTCTTTTATCTAAGCAAATTAAATAACAATACTTTAAAAGTTTAACTAAAAATTTCTATAAAATATTAAAATTAAGTTGATAAATAGGAATCGGAAAATTTAGCAAATTTATAAAAGCTAGTTATTTAATTGTATTATTATTATTATTTTTTTTGAACTAATAATTTAAAAAAGCTGTGAATATTTATATAAACTTTGTATAATTATTTTTTTGGTAATAATAATTTAAATAAGCTGCGAATATTTATATAAGCTTTGCTTATTCATCGAAATTAAAAAATAATTTAAATAAATGTTATCACTTTTTGAGCAAATTAAGTTCAGTGTAGGAAGTTGATCATATCATTTGCCGATAACGTGCCCAACTATATGACAGTTGTGTGAAATAATGTTTAAAGAGCACACATATCGTAAAGTTAAATAACTATAGTATTTACCTCTTCCATTTTTGAACACAATTAGACAAGTCTTATGAAAAGCAATTTGAGATTTTTATTGTCTTAATGCGATTGATCGTTGTTGATCGCAATCTTTTTCGCATTCAAATCTCTCGTATGTAAGCTAATTATTTCGCTTTTGTTTACGTCGCGACGATACGAAAAACTATTTCCAACTGTTGCTGATAATGATAATATCGAGTATTCCAATTTGCCAATGAACTTCCAGGCCTCAACACGATTTCAATGAATTTTCCACTCGCTCCTCTCTCTCTTCCGCTCTTTCGCTCTCACTCTCACACTTTCTATAGGCTGTATATATTTAATTTTTCTTAATATATTTCAAATGGTGTTTTTGGATTTTCGCGTTTCGCGATTCATTCGTGCGTTTGCGTCGCGTCACTTTTCCGTTCTGAATCAAAATCTGAGGCACTGGCAAAAAAGCTTTTCCCAGTAATAATGCTCGTTGCTGTCGACGTCGACGTCGCAGCAGCTGCGACGCTAGCAGCAACTGAGGACTGACGACTGGGCTTACAGTTTTTAATAATGCACTTGTGTTTGTTGTTTAATAATCTTTTTGATGTGTGCGTCATTTGACAACTGCTGTTGTAATCTGCAACTGTATGTGATATTTGTTTGTGCTGGTGTAGGAATGCAACAACAACAAAAAGAAGAGTAACAACAACAAGAACAACAACAACAAGTGCAATCAACAAAAACTGTGCAGTATCTCATGTGGGTGGAGAGCTTTGCAGTTGTTAGCTTCAAGCGTGCGAAATTTCTAATACAAATAAACTAATCGGGTGTGTATTAGTGTGTGTGTGTGTAACAGGTGGTTGTTGTTGCACACACACACACACACACACACACAGAGTCGGGCATAAACAGGAAATTACTGTGTACAGCTTTCCTGGGTGCATTTTGCATGGCGATAATTCAAAGCAAAAGCTTTGAACGCTCGACTTTGCACAACTTCTGTTTATTGCCCACTAGAGAGAATGCTTAGTTGTAGCTGCTGACAGAAATACAACTGTAATGAGCTTTAAAGTTTAACTAGCATTTCATTTCAAATAGCAGCACGTGCGGCAGCAGGGCAACAAAAATCATGTTAAACGCTGCGTTGCGCATACGCCGCGTTGTCCGGCCGGGGAGAAACGCACGCACGTGAATGGCGCATGGTTTGTGTTATAAAAATAGCCACAGGCATTTAAAAGCATTGAATGAGCAAAGAAAAACTGAAACAGAGCCGCCACAAACAAAGCAGAGTATATATATATATTGTGATGGGTCAGACGATGATGATGATGATGGCACTTGAGGGCGCCGCTAACAACGCTGTAAATTGTGAGTTATGAGCTTGCAGAGCGAACGCTGCATGCAATTCATTAAACTAAACGAACAGCAATTACGTCTGAAGGTGCACGACAACAAGAGTAGAAATAGAGACAGAGACAGAGAGAGAGAACTCCTCAGTTGGGGCATTGTTATCAAGGTTAGCGAAATGTCACTGCCTGAGACCCCAAGCAGCTGATTGTGTGTGGTGCCAGCTCCGTTCAGCTCAGCTGACGTCGTGTCCTTTGAGCGCCAGGCACCGCGAGCAAAACTCAAACACAGGGCAGACAGTCAAACAGACAGACGGACAGACAGACAGACAGACGGACGGAACTCTCAAGGGAAACATTTCCGTTTTCCTGCTTAAGATAATCAAGAATAAAAAAAAACAAGCACGTAAAAGCAATTGCTTTTAAGGGTTGTCTACCTTTTAGCCATTTAGCATTTGCCGCTCTTATCAGTCTTTAGCCGCTTATCATTAGCACACTTTAGCTATATATGTGTGTATGTTTTATGCTTGTAATCCTCTTACTTACTTCTTGACATTGAGCCCTTGTTACAGCTGGTATCCAATTAATTGGACACTGTTCGAGTATTGGCATTATTATATTAGCAGCTGGAGCTTAAGTTCGACTTGGCGGGGCGATTTATCTATATAGTATATGCAGGGGGTGGAGAGGGGAACACTTGTCTATAACAATAATATTGCAATTAAATATTTTGATTGTGTGTGCAAATTGCTTTATTATTGTTCTTGTGCAGTTTTATTTGATTTGCTGCCGTTTTCCGTGTGAAACTTTAATCAAGGGCAAAGGCCACAAACACACGGGACACACACACACACACAGCGTCCCCTTCCCAGCCCCCTTCTGTGGCTGCTGCTTCTTCTTCGTCAGGCTGGTTTGTTGCTAGGTGGAACTGATGCGTTCTCTCCCTCGCTCTCTTGCACTGGTCGGTACTGCTCTGTTTGCTTTATCGATTATTTATCACACGCGTTTTATTTATTTTAACTCTTAGCTCTGCAATTAAACTATATTCAGCGTTTTATACTTGCGGTCGCGAATTTTTCTTTTTGTGCCGTTTCGTTTTTTTCGTAAGCAGACCGCACGAGACGAGAAAACACACAGAACTGCGGGCGGGAAATGTAAGCGCGCAAAAAGGGCCATACTTGTAATGAGGGAAATTTTAGCATAGTCGTTGAATTTCCCTTTGGTCATTATGTTAGACGTTTTCGCCATCGAAACTCTAATAATAAAACTACATGAATGAAAGTTAACGCGTAGCGAGTGGAATTTTTTGACAGCAGTGTAAAAATAGACGACGAATTTGATATGTAAAGAGGTCAAGTGGAAAAGTTTAACCTTCGCCAGTTTAACAGCTGTGTGGAAGGTTAACAGCCAAGCCCAATGACCGTTAACATTTGAATGTTAATGACCGTTAAAGAAATTGTTTGTTCATGTTCTGTTTAAAATAAATTACATTTTCATTTCTCTTTATTTTTATTAAATTTAGCAATTTAGTAAGCATACATAACATGTTTTTATTTTTGCCTGGGCTTGTCATTAAATAACATTTCATCGCATAGTTTCTTTTTTATAGCAATAGTATAATATTCAAAGTGTTTTTTTTCATTAGCTTTAGCTGAGTAATTATAGCTGTATATTGAGTTCCTTGACAGATACAATAATAATGCATACCAAAATAAGTGTTAAGTTTTAACAACAAAATAAAAAAATTATAGGAAAAAATGTAAGCCACAATTGTAAATCACATAGAAGAATTTCGTATAGCCGAGCTCTTAACAGAAATGCAAATTGTTATTGCGAGCAAAAATTTGAAAAATTTCTGCTAAAATCACTTTTTGTGTTCACTATAGTAATAATAATATCTCTGACCATCTTTTTTTTTGTTTTAAGTTTGGTTTTCTAAAAAACTTTATATCTAAGTTCTGTTTTGGTTGCGTGTGCTATTTTTTGAACGAGAAAACTCAATGCAGTGCACGCTCGCAAACAAGATTATTATTTTAGTTGCAGAATTCGAAATTCCAAAAGTGAGTGTTCATCGTTAATAAATTAAACTTAAGCTTATTTTAAAAAGGACTTGAGTGTTTGCTGAATAGTAATGAGGCCAATTTCGAAGCAAACTTAAAATATTGAAATTTTGATTCATCAAAAGCGACTTAGCTATTGCATTATCTGGTTGATTAAATTCGCTGCTTTATGTTTTTTTGCATCCATTTTGTGTTTGGTGGTTGGATTCATTTTATATAGATGTGTGCCTGCTGTTTACGTTAGTTAGCTACAGTTACAACGTTAGTTTAGTTTAGTTTTTGGCTGATTTTTTCAGACTAAGAGTTCAGCATACTATCTGCGCAAATCGATCACCTTGATCTTGGCATGCGAATCCATTTTGATGTGCGCTGCGTCCATAAATAGCGGCGGATCATTTGGATGCGGATGAAACCCGGTTTGCCGACACTGTGCAATATAATCTAGTCCATAGTGCGGCGTAAGTATGAAGAAACCATTGCTGCAAATATGTAATGCAAATGGAATGATTAGATTACTCTTTAGGAATTATTCAATCTAATATGACTCACGCATTGTACTTGGGCGCACAGACGATGGCAATTGCTTCGGGCATCATCATCTGATAGGAGCAATGTGTGTGCAAGTCAACGGAGGACAAGAAAGCGGTCTGAGTGGGATGTGTCTGCAAATGGAATCGAAATAGGGAATTAGTAATGCTCTATACTTTTGTAATACATTAAATAATTGAATATAAATAGAATCAGTTTCTAGTTGAATTAAACAAAAATATGTAACATGCATTCAACTTATATTTAGTGCAGCATTAAGAAATAAATTAAAAATAAAAAAATTGAAAATAAAATATTAAAATTACAATTAAATTTATTAATTTAATTTGAGATGATTCATTCATTTAACTTACTTTTATTGCAGCATTAAGAAAATAAATAAATAATAAAGAAGTTGAAAATAAAATATTGAAATTAAATTTAATTTAATGACAAAAATAAAATATAAGTATATAAATGATGTACATAATTTATATTTAAGCTCTCAAATATACGACTTCAATGATGGCAATAACTTATTATATGTTACTTATTTAAAATAAAGTAAAGAATGAGATAAAGTCAAAAATATATGTGATTTATAAATAAGAATAGAATAAATTTCAAATAACTTGTTTAAATTAAATACTGAAAGCAAACTTGTTCTGAATTTCTATTTTCAAGGTTGAAAAATTTAAAAATAATATGAGTTATGCACGTGAATTAAGAATATAAAAATAAAATAAAATGTATACAGAAAATTATTTAATGTTGGGATCAACACTAAGATTGCTTATTATACTTAATCTTATTTTAAAACGACATTAATTATATAATAGGAATAGGAATAATATAAATAAGAAATTGGGATTTAGAAAAAAGAACGCAATATTTTAAGTAAAATTAAACGAATTTAAAACGATTATAGGCAGTATTTCAATTAAAATTGAAAAATAATAAAATAAAAAGAAAATAAGCTTCGCAGAGCACCACTCACATGTATCCAGCCGAGCGTGATGAGCTGCATCTGATCCTGCACATCGAAGATCTGCTCCTCGTGCATCGTGTTGCAGCTGTCGGGCGTCCCTTGCTGCTGGGGCGTGATGATGTGTGTGATGGAGAGCTCGTTGCGGGCCAAATGGCCGGCGAGAACGCCGCAAGTCTCAATGTTCTTGGAGGTGTTGGCATGCGCCAGCTGTAGGAACACATCCATGGTGTCGGCAGGTACGTTGACGGTGCGCAACGATCCCGCCAGCAGCGAGTCGGTGCGATTATATTGCGGCTTCTGTCCACGATCAAAGGCGGGCTTCGACGATGTGCTAAGAGGGAGAGAAAGAGATTAGAAGTTATATAAGTAAAGATTTAACTCTACTCACTTGGGTGATCTGTCGGCGCCTGTGTCGACGCTGGGCAGCAACAAGCCGGAGCTGGGCAAGTGACTGCGATTGGTGCCAGTGGGAAAATCATTGGGATACACCACCTGATCAAGCAGTCCCAACTCAGGCGCCGTCGGCTGATTGTTCGCATCCATTTGCACATGCAGATTGGCGGGTATGAGCGATGGGACAACGCCACTGGCCGCTGCCCGTTGTTTTGCCTCCCGTTCCCGTTGCTCGCGCAGCTCCCGGACACGTTCCGCCTCCTTGCTCGCCAGAAACTGTTCGTATTCGCGTTGATACTGCGTGAGGAGCTTGTTGCGCAGCTTCTCCGTGGTGGGCATAATCTCCTCCTTGATGGTCTTGTTGATGGCCTTCACCTCGGCCTTGACGCTGTTGTAGTCGGGATGCTGGCGAATCTTCTCGATGAACAGCGTCATGTAGCGCATGTAGAGTATGAAGGCGTTCTCATGGTTGCCCTCATTCAGATAAACGTTCGCCATGCGCAGCATTTCGGTGCCGGAGCGATAATAGCTGTAAAATAGCAGCCCCCAAAAAGCCCAAAAATTATTCAAAGCAAAGAAGCAAAGGCAGCTGCCAAAGGACACACAAGCAAAACAACAACAACACACACACAAACACATACAGACAGCCAATGCCAATAAGAATATCCTTCAAAAGGCAAATACGCGTGCAAGGCCTTTTTTCGCAATGACATTGGGAGCACAGCGCTCTCGCATTCCAATTGGCGCCACATCTCTGGGAAATCTTGGGGAATTGGGGGAAATTGCAACTTACCGCGTCACCGCCATATTTTTGTCCACCTCGATGACGGTGCCACAATGCGATAGATATTTCATACGCTCCGTTGGCTCCACCACAGCCATATTCATATTATTCACCGATTTCGACATTTTTGCAAATACGTTTTGTTGCCTCTGATCAGATTTCGCGTCCCTCGTTTGTCTTGTTTGAGTAGAATTCGTATTGTTGTTGCTCTGCCTCTGATTTTCATCTGTTCTCGCCTTGTGCTTTTTTTTGTTTGCGTCTACTTTTCTTTCTGGGTTTACCGCTAGTTGGCGTTATTTTGTAACAATTGTAAACCAATTACTCATTACGCAGGTGGTGGTATTGGCGTCGCTGGAAAAACTGCGAAAACAGCTGCTTGCTAATCAGGAAAAAAAAACAGCACGATATCTAGTCAACGTATAACAGCTGCGTTAACAGCTGCCAATTAACAGCACGGGCAAAGCAATCGATTAATCGATAACACACAAGAGCGCAGCAGTTGACGCAATTTGGAGTACTAGCGAATGGCGCTTAAATTCAAATTTAAATGTTGAAGTTTTGACAATTGCTTTTAAAAATTTTAGCAAAGCTGTTAATCAATGTGTACTTGGGACTGATAAAAAGAGTATATAGTTTTTGGCCTTTGCAAAATACCTTTAATCCTTATCGCAAAAACGCAAATACTTATGACTTGGCTAATCTGCGACTAAAAACACGAGCGCTTATTGGTAATATTAGTTATCAGCCACTATATTTAAAGACCCCCACTTGAGCGAAAAATTTGTCCAATTTGCTGAATGTTCATTCAGTTTAAGGGACTGGCGGCTGCCTGAAGTGTTGAACTGCTCGAAATTTGGCTATTTTCCCAAGTAAGTAGAATGTGATTTAGAATGTAAAAGTGAAACTAAGTTAACCTGATCGTGGTTATTATAATGTAAGCAGCAAGTGCAATAATTATTGTGGATTATCTGCTGCGTTTCGCCATTGATATGATAAGCTATGTTATCTATGGGTAATTCAAAGCATGAAAAAAATGCTGCGCCAATAAAACTAGTGCCAAAGTCAAACTTCTTCGAAATGAAAGAGAAGAGAGTGGGAGAGAGAGAGAGTGGGAGAGTGAGAGCGTGGTCAAGTGTTTGCGGCGACAAAGCCGCTCAGTTCATGCGCCCGCACTTTACAGATACAAATGTATCTACGCGTACTCGCAATGTATGTACATAGATACTTGTTGCTGTGATAATGCACAGCAATTGAACAAATGACCGCATGACAAGTTGACGAATGACTAAGTGAACGCTTGCTCTGGCAATCGCTGTAAAGCAAAGCCCGAAAATCAAATAGAAAAAAAAAAACCAAAATCCCATTCAAAACAAACAAGAGACGAGACTTGAGTTGAGCTGAGCTGAGCGCAAAGCTGAGAGAGAGAGAGAGAGAGAGCGAGGTTTTTCGCTTCCATCTTTGTGGTCAGCTTGTGTCAGCTTTGTGTCGGCGGCAAATTGGCCCAGTCGTGGAGCAGTCGAGTCCCAACTTGGGCGCATAGCGGGCGTCAAACATTTCAAAAGAGATCTCCACAAAATACAAAATACAAATTTGTGAATTTCATAGACGACAACGGTTTCGGTTTCGGTTTTCGTTACAGTCTCGTTTCAATTTGTTTTTATTGGTAGTTTGTTTTTCGGATTTTTCTTTTGCACATTTTATTTATGATGTTATTCGTCTCGCAGTGTTGTGGTTTCAATTTTTTGCCATGATATCGATTGTGAAATTTGTTTCGCAGCCCTTTTGGCAAATCCGTTGAAAATCTAAACAAGTGTTTTACGTGTTGAGCCAGCAATTAAGAGGCGTGCGTGAGATAAACGAAGAATGAAAAACATTTTTAGATCGCTTTTGGAGTTTAATTGCAGCAAGTGAAATTAGCGGGCTGCTCGACAATCGACAATCGCAAATTGAACGGGCTTAATATAACTCGTAGTATTCGCTTATCGCAGTAACGTGGTCAACGAACAACACAAAAAAGGAGGCTTATTGCATAAGCGCTGAAAACGAGATAAAACGCGAACTGCGAGATACTTGTGTTTAACCTCGAAAAAACGGAAACAGAGAAACAGAAAACTGAAAGGAGCGCATCAAGTTGAAATCAAGTTGTGTATGAAAAGGCTCATCAGCCGAAAATTTTCTGTAATTTGCTCAATTGGATGCCATCGCATTGCGTTTGAGCACGGCGAACGGCGTGTATCCAAGAGATACATTTGAATCTTTTGTAAGTGGTGAGCACACAAACACACACACCCAATGTAGTGATAAGCACAATACTCTATATACATATATAGTGGGTGTATACAATACAATAAAATAGCAAATAAGAAATTGCGGGTACGAATCAAAAGCAGATAAAACCCAATTACAATTTCGGGATGAAGACAGAAACGGTTTCAAATGAATCACAAACATTGCATGAACAGCAGATACAACCGATTTGCATAAATCGCGCGAAATCCATGAAGACATCTTCAGCGACGTAATGTCGCATAATATTTTTATTTTTGATCATCATCATGATGATGTTGATGATGATGCGAAAACCAACAAAAATTTATTAAATTACAAGTTTGAACTTGTGTGTATCTTTTTTGCTGTTGGTTTCGTAGCCCTGCAGCTGTTATCGTTGTTGTCCAAACCCGCAGCATGTGTATCTATGTGTGTGTGTGTGTGTGTGTAAGTGTGAGTGTGTATTTATTTAATTTTCGTTTTCAATGTCAGGCTGTGCCGACAACTGTCGACTGAATTATGCAAAGCGCAAAGCGCGTCAATCTCCGCACTTGGCACTTTTTTTTTCTTTATTGTTTTGTGACTGGTTGCATTACATGGCAAACATACAAAGCAATTACTCACTCGATTTCCTATTTAACCGTCTCCTAAATTAAAGTTCTATTGTCTAGAACGTGGCCCGCATACACAAGAAGAACTTCAACAAAGAGCCAACTACTTTTGATTTCCATTTCGATCATTATGTTAACATTTACCATAACAGTCCACTATTAACATTCACCATAACAGTCCACTGTTAGCATTAACAGATGACCATTGCGTAAATAAACTGTTGATAACCGGTTCGAGTAACAAGTCTCAGTTGTTCCATTTGATTGATAAGACTTCCAGTTGTTGTTGTTGTTGCTCTTGTTGTTGTTGCTGTCCTTCGGTCCGTTGATATTTCTTTGTCCATTGATGCAACGGCTGGAGGCCACAGCGATTATTACACACAGCGACACCTTAATAAATTAGCATTTTGTTATTGTTGACAGTCCATAACACTCAAAAGTATCTATATTCATTTCGAAATTGTATCTATATGTTGCAGTCTGTATATTTATTCGTATCTATTTATCGCTAGTAGGCTGGCATTTGAATGATTTGTTGAGGCATTCGCAATAATTGGCCATCGACAAAGTTTGCAAAATACTTAAGCGCTACTAATTGATTGACAACAAATTGCCCAATATCTGAAGACAGCGTGATAATGTCTTTATTGAATAGATAGCTGAACTCTTATAATATCAATAACTTGATAGATAATGTGTATTAAAAATTGTCATTACTTGAACACATTTCTTCAAGGAATGTCTTTGGAAAACGAGAATTTTGATAAATAGAATTATATTAAAATTTTCATTTCTTGAACAAACTTTTTCACTGAATATCTGAAGAGCGTGGAAATTTTATTAAACAGAAGATTTATTTAACAACTTTGGAGTAAAGGCAAAAATTTCTAGCATAAATGAGTTGCTAAAATATCTACGAATTGAGATCAAGTGTTAAACTAACAAAAGTAAGTGACAGCAATTAATAGTTGACTTTAGTCAAGTGTTAAGAAAGCATGTTAAAAGTATCTCAAAACGAATGCTATTAATACTAACTACTAAAAGTAAAAGTGTTAAAGTGATGCTGAAAGTAAACTGTTAATTTAATTAGCAACAAAAATGCCAAATTATTATTGATAATAGAATGTTGTGAAAGAAGAGTGTAAAAAGTTTTGAATAATATGAATTTCATATACATCCTGCTGTTGTTTTTAAGAACAGTGGGAATGTTAACAGTGCTGTGTTTAATAGTATGTTAACTAACACAAGCATTGTAAATGTTAAGTGTTATTAGGCAGAATATAAGTACCGTGATCTATGGGATATGTTTTAATAACATAATATAAGAATAACACATCTAAAAAAGTTAAGAAAGATCATTAATTACATAATTTAATAACAACGTATATTTAGAAGCTCATAAAAAATGTTATTTACATTTTCAAAAAGCAATGAATAATGTTGTCTTTAAAAACAGAGAAAAAATCCAAGCGGCTATGAACAAAATATGAAAAACGGCTAACCTGGTCTAGCAACTAAAGAGTTTAAGCGAGGTTAATAAACTCTTTAAAGATTAGACTAATGCAAATGTGGCTTTTTGTCGTTACCTCTAGACAATATTAATGAGCCTTTGAAAGCTGTTATATGGTTATATTTTTCCATTACTTTATTTACAATCTGTAAAAAATGTAATGCAAATAACTGCAAATAATGCGCATTAAAGTTTAGAAGCTAATCTTAAAACTTCAGCTGACAATTGTTAATGTTTAATGTGAATACTTTAATGAAATTGATATTGAAAACGTAAAAACATTTGTTAGATTTAAAATGAATAACTCAAAAAATTAATGCTTAATGTAAATACTTTAATACAATTGTTATTGAAAGCCTAACTAAAATAACTGTTATTGAAATCCTAAAAATTGTTAACATTTAAATTAACTCTATATAATTGTCAATAATAATAATTAATTTAATAATTCCTCAACATTAACACGCTATTGAGCTTAATCTAACCGCACATCAATTCCATTTGCTCATTACAGTTAATTACGATTTAATTTCGTGCTATTGGCAACGATGATGGCTAATTGCAAACTTGGCTTCTACGCGCTGTTGGCGCTTTGTGGCCTCATCAGCCTGAGCAGCGCCTACAAAGTGGGCGTGGGCAGGGCGGACATCACAGGACCGCCAGTGGAAATTAATTTCGTAAGTCGAAAGTAGAGGTGGAGAATTATCGATTGTAACCCATCGATAGTGCCGTGCCGATAGTGCCAACGATTGTCGCCTCGATAGAATATCGCTTGACATACTCGTACAAATTTTAACGTATTTAACGTTGGCACCATCAATAGTATCTGCTGCTATCGATTGTGGCCCGATAGTGCCCAACCATCGATAGTACCATCGATAGTTCTCCACTTCTAGTCGAAAGATGCTTTTCCCCAAGATTTTTAACTCAAGTAAACCCATTTTTGTTGTAGATGGGCTATGCGAACATTAAGCAGGTTGGACGCGGACTTCACACTCGCGTCTTTGCCAGAGCCTTTGTGGTGGAGGATGAGCAAGGACATCGTGTGGCCTTCGTTAGTGCCGATTGCGGCATGATGGGCTATGGACTCAAAAGGGAGGTGGTGAAGCGTCTGCAGGCGCGTTACGGCAACTTGTATACGACGGAGAATGTGGCCATCAGTGGCACGCATACGCACGGAGCTCCCGGTGGATTCCTGATGCACTTGCTCTACGACATTTCCATACTCGGCTTTGTGCCGCAGACCTTTGAGGTGATGGCACAGGGATTGTATTTGGTAAGTCTCCTTAAAGATATTTAACTTTCTTTATTGATGTAAATTTCTGGTCTGTTAGAGCATCAAACGTGCCACGGATAATCTGGTCGATGGTCGCATCTTCTTTGCCAAGACGACAGTTCTTAATGCCAACATCAATCGCTCCCCGACTTCATATCTGCGCAATCCTGTCGAGGAGCGCGCTCAATACGAACACGATGTGGACAAGACGTTGACTCAACTCCGCTTTGTGGACAAGGAGAACAATCTGCTGGGCGCCTTCAACTGGTATGCGGTGCATGCCACATCGATGAACAACACCAACAAGCTGGTGACCAGTGACAACATGGGCTACGCTGCTTTGTTGCTCGAGAAGGAATACAATCCCAACAAGATGCCCGGCAAGGGGAAATTTGTGGGCGCCTTTTGCTCCTCGAACTTGGGCGATGTTTCACCCAACATCATGGGACCCAAGTGCTCCATTTCGGGCAACGAATGCGATCTGCTTTCCTCCCATTGTCCAGCTGGCGAGGGCGATTGCTTTGCCTCTGGCCCCGGTCGGGATATGGTCGAGAGTACTCAGATCATTGGACAGCGTTTGGCTGAGGGTGCCTTGAGTCTGCTCAACGAACAGAGCCAGGAGTCCACGGCTCGCGAAGTCACCGGCGATGTGCGCTTCATTCATCAGTTTGTCGACATGCCCAAGTACAATGGCAGCACCTACAATCCGCTCTCACGCAAGCTGGACAAGATCCGGGGTTGCCAACCGGCTATGGGTTACAGTTTTGCTGCAGGCACCACCGATGGACCTGGCGCCTTCAGTTTCGAACAGGGCACAACCACAGATAATCCCATGTGGAACTTTGTGCGTGACTTTATTGTGCCGCCCACCCAGGAGGATGTCAAGTGTCATGAGCCAAAGCCCATTTTACTGGCTACTGGAAGGGTAAGTGCAACTAACTCTTTCCTATATTAAAGTTAGTTATCTGCCGGATAAGTTTGTAGTCTAGTTAGGAGCAGGGATAGTTTCTCAAATTTTTGTAAATGCTTAAATTAAATCAAAGTTAGATACGTTTTCCTGCTTTTACATTTTTCTAGCAGCTTTCTTATATTGAAGTTTAGCTAACTGTTAGTTATCTGGCGAATAAGATTGTAGTCTGGTTAAGAACGAAGATGGTTTATCAAAAAGTTTAGCTTAAGTCAAATTTATAAATTGATATTGTCCGATAGTTTCAAATTAACTTATACTTATGTTTAATTTAAACCAAAGTTAGCATTCTTTCTTTCACAAGGCGAATAACTTAAGAGTAATCGCAACTTAACTGGAAGTTAATAACTTACACATTTTAAGTGATAGTTAATTGCTGCTCTAATAAGTTTATAGACGAGTTAACTAAACAGTTTAACAATCATATACGAAAAGTCTTTTCATGCAATACATTTTTAACTTGATGTTAACCGATTATATAAAATTAACAAATAGTTGCGACCTTAGAAAACCAATTGGTTTTTTTCACGAGATTTAAGCGAAAGGTGTTAATTTGAAAATGAGAAAACAACGCGGTTAGTCTCCCAAGTTTATGTCTAAATAATATTTAGTAACGCTCGAAAAAATGTGAAGCCCAGTTCAAGAAAATTCCAATTTGTGAAAGTCTTAATGACTTAATAGAGCGATAACCATTTAGAATCTTAATTCTCTTAAGTTAGCTCGCTTTTTAATCTTAAAGTTGAGGTTAACTGTTTTTCACACACTTTTTCTGAGCGTTAAGTGTTAACTTGTGATCGAGAAACCTTCCTCTAGATAAGAAAATTTCCTTTCTTCTAGGCCACCTTCCCCTATGAGTGGCAGCCCAAGATTGTGTCCAATCAGATCCTCAAGATTGGCGATGTCATCCTGGCCGCTGTGCCCTGTGAGTTCACCACGATGGCCGGACGTCGTCTGCGCAATCAAATACGTGCTGCAGCTTCCGCTGCTGGTGGCATCGACACCGAAGTCATTATTGCAGGTCTGACCAACATCTACTCCAGCTACACGGTTACTCCGGAGGAGTATCAGGCACAGCGTTATGAGGCTGCTTCGACTATCTTTGGACCACACACGCACACCATCTACATGGATGTGTTTGAGCACCTGACCAAGGCGATGATGCGCAATGAGACTGTGGATGCGGGTCCAAGTCCGCCGTACATGAACGATGTGATGTTGTCGCTGAATACCGGCGTGCTCTTCGATGGTCATCCCATTGGCACGGACTTTGGCTATGTGAAGACGCAGCCGGAGAAGGAATATGGCATTAATGACACCGTCAAAGCCACTTACATCTCGGGCAATCCGCGCAACAATCTGTTCACCGAGAAGACGTATTTCACCATCGAGCGCAAGATCAACGAGGATCGCTGGAAGGTCACCTACACCGATGCCAGCTGGGAGACAAAGTGAGTGGACTTGGAGTTCTATATTTATATTGTTTTATATATTATTTTTTACTTTGCTTTTTCTAGAATGGTCTGGCATCGCACCAACACTATTTTGGGATTCAGTGAGTTGGAAATCTATTGGACCATCAGTCCGCAGACGCTGCCAGGCGAATATCGCATTCGGCACTCGGGCGAGTACAAATATATACTGGGTGGCAAGTATCCCTATGAGGGACTGACGCAATCATTCACCGTCAAGGAGGATTAGAGTGTGTGCCGTATTTATTTACAGAGAAAGCTTTATTTAACACACAAAAAAAATACAACAAAATGAATGCCAAATTTGTTAGAACTTAAATAAACTATTGGAAACTGATTTGCTTACATTTTATTATTTATAACTTGGTATATATTTCAAACTGCGCGCCTAAACTCAACACAATCCACAAAATCAGCTGAGCACTCTGGTTGCTGTCTACGCTAAGCATTGGCTCGCATTGTGCGGAACACTGCGAAGCAAAACTCAAAACAAAACCAAGCAAATATTTTCGTGCGCTCTCTTGTTCGCTCGCGCTCTCTCTGTCGCTCTTCAGCGCACTGACTGCGGCCAACGACAACAACGCGAGTTTCAGTTCCATTCTGTGCTGCTGAGCGCGCGGTCGCACTGTGGACACGTTCCAATCGAAAATCAAAAAAAGGCAGCGTAATTTATTAACAAAGCGCAAACGGCAAACAAAAATTTCAGGACTGACCGTAAATAACGCACGTGTGTGAATAAATGTACTTGCATTTAATATATTTTAGTGCTCAATATATATAAATTAACATATTTATAGCACAAAAAACGCAACGCAACGCGATTCTTGTGGCAAGTGCAGGGCGTGCAACAGTGAGCCACAAGACACCTAAAACTCGACTCGCTGTGGCAGTGTGTGTGTGTGTGTGTGTGAGTGCAAGAACTCTGATAAAACTGTAAACAAAAGGTGAACACGACAATAACAAGAAGAAGGCGAGAATATAAAGTGCCGCCAACGCTTGAAGAGATCATCAAGGGGCAACAAGTTGGGTAAGTGAGGGAGACCGACTGAGGAGGGGGAAGGGGACAGCAAGAAGCTGACGTGTTCCATGTGGGGATTGATCTCGTATAGTTTTTTTTTGTTACTTAGCGTGCAGCTTCCGTCCTGCACTGATAAGCGTTTTGTCTCTCTCTCTCGCTCTGCCCTGATAAAATGTGGGTCAATAAAATTGAATTCTATGATTAGAAAGAAATTTCCAGAGTAACTACGTCATGACAATTTCCTTTCCTTTAAGTTCATGCATACGCCATATGTATTTATAAAGAGCACAAGTATATTTATGCAGTTAAATTCTGTCGCCGCTGTCGTTGTCGCTGTGGTTGTTGCTCTTGCTATTACTGTCCACACATGTACATATGAATGTGCATGTGTGTGTGGATTCAATTGATGCCGCTACTGGCAGCGCTGTCGTTGTCGCTGACCGCCACACAGTGCGCTGCGACAGCGGCGTCGGCGATAAGTAAACTATCTCGCATCAAAAAAAATGATGTTTGTTGGAGCTGCCAAGAAACGAGCGGAGGGGGAGCAAAGGGAGTGCGCAATGGGCAACGGGAATCAAATTCAGTCTGCAGGCCGCAGTCACGTAGTCATTTCCTAGCGTTTGTTTTGGTTCGTTTTCGTTTTCAATTTCTTGGTCTTGCTTTTGCGCCGACATTCGTTTATGTTTATGTTCCGTGTTCACTGGAAAACACACCCCTAAACTGAGTGCCTGGAAATGAACTGGAACTGGAGTCAGTAGCAGGAGCAACACGAATTGCCAACCACACGAAATTCAAATAAGAAACGCAAATTGAGCGCAACGCGTTTCTAATTGGAGGCTGCTTGTCTGGCATTCTGCTAATTATATATTTATACATTTAATTTTATTTTTGTCAACTAAACGAAGCCTGTTCAATGACAGCGATTAAACGGTGATTTGTTAAAATTTATTAATTTTTAATAACTGCTTTACCAGTTTTCAATTTTTTTTTGTTGACGTCTATTCTATAGCGTTGCATGTAATATTGTATTTTATGACAAATTCATTTGATTGTTTTTTCAATTCGCAACTGTGATGTAGCAAGTCTACTTTAGGAAAACCGGTCACGAAGCGTCAACAACTTTTGCAATTGCAAATCAATTGTAAGAAATCGTTTAACTCAATTCATTAAAGTTTATTTAATGAAGCTGAAGCGAAGCACTTGGCTAATGTTATAGAAAAGCGAAGCAAAAAAGCCAAATGAAAGTGTTGCTCTAATTGCCCAGTGCCCCAATGCCAACATTCCCTCACCTTTCCCCCCTCCCCAGAACAAGCAAACACTTCCTTACAAGTCGCGAACATCTTCAATGCCACAATTCAACATCAACTTCCACTTCCATTTTCCACTTCCACTTACAGTTTCAATTGCCATTTCAACTGCAGTTTGTTGTATAATTGACAGCAGTTTTAGCTAAAGTCGCATCTCTAACGACTTTTATCTCAGCTATTTCAAGCCGGTTTCTTTATGCTCTTGGCTCCTCAAGGTGAATGTAAAATTTATGCACATTGTAATTTTGACATTCATAATTAGCAAAAAACTTGTTTGCCTGCACTTGAAGCAATCTTGCTCATCTTAGATCTCCTTTAATAAATATTTAATGTCACTTCCTTTTATTGAGTTGGGTTCAAGTTCAACATGAAAAAAGTTGATGACAGTTTTCTCTTCTTTCTTTCTCTTTCTGTTTTTTTTTGGGTGAACATAAAAGTTATGCCAATTATGTGACAAAAAATCAAAGTATTCAAAAGTATTACGACAGTTGAATGAAATGCTTGTTAAGCGCTAAAGGCGCAACTAACAAGCGAATTAAATTGAAAGACGACTGCGCATGAAAATTACAGCGAAAAAAGCCGAAAAAACACAAAATACAGTGCTGTCAATTTAGTTTTACAGGCGAGCCAAAATGCCTCAAGAGAAGGTCAGAAGACAATACGAAGAGTCAAGTGTCGGTGTGTGTTGTGGCATTTTACGAATCCGTGCTGCATGCTCAGCAGTTGCAATTGCAAGTGGATGGGAAATGTCAACAGAAGAGTCGCATCGTGTCCCAAATGAAACGTCGCATAAATGTCAGCAGAGCTTCTGTTTTCGCGGAGTTATGACTTTTTTTTTTGTGGCTTACACAGAACTAACTAATGAACCAGCTACCAGCTTTGTCCTCTGACATTTGCACCTGAATGATGATGATGCTGCAAGTTCAAATTGTCTCCCATATATTGCAGCATGTTGACAGTTTCATTTGAATTGGTTGCCTCTAAAGTCTAAAGCAGGAGGCGGAGGCGGAGTCGGAAGCTAGCCTTGTATGTTGTTTGCTTATTGCTGCCTGTGGCATGTGGCAAGACACCAGGCGTGGCAGTATGTGTGTGCAATAGCTTGTGCTTTTGTAGTGTCGGGCAACCTGCCACAACAACCTTCTATGTGCTACCCTTTAGCAAGGAAATTAAAGCTGACTTTAATATTGGTATAAAAGCCAGGCAGCGAGTGCAGTCAATCATTACCTCATTAATTCACTCATTCAATCACTCATTCATTCATTCAAACCCTCAGTCAGTGTGCCAGTCGCTGCATTTAGCTAATGAGCTTAGTCAGCACTTTGTGCACAACATTTCATAACTTAATTGCAACCGAAGCGCAAGTGAAAAATGCAAAAATAAAAACACACAGCGAAGAGGAAAAAAAAAACAATTAAATGCTGCTGTTGCCATGGCGTGGCAAACAACGTCAAGAAGGAAGATGCCTCCAAAGCGAAAAGTAACAAACAGAAAAACTTATTTTTTTTTTTTTGGTGGCTGTTGCATAAACCAAACGCATGTGGCACACAGACAAAAGGCTGCAACACGCAAGCGAATTTTTTGGCTGTGGCAACAACTTTAATATTGAATGCTCATCAAATGTGGCATGTTTTGGGGCAACCAGCGAAAAATGTTGCACATTCATGTTGCACACTAATTTAATTATGCTTATGCTGACCAAAGTTTTGTGTGTGTGTGTGTGTTGTATTCGATTATTTACAATTTTGTTGTTGATCAGACAGCAAATCGAATTAATTATGCAACTGCAAATGCTCAAATCTCATTGCATAATTAATTAGATTGCATTGTATTTAATTTGATTTACCATTTCATTTAATTCCAATTGCCACGAAAAAGTTATAAAGAAATTGCATTAAAATTATTCGTTTGCCCTGTCAACGTAAAGTGAGATTAAATTAATTTAATGTTTTCGTTTATACGAAATTTACATTTATAAACAAAGCAAAGCTGACTAAATGAGAGCTAATACAAGATCAGATTAATAAACTGAGCGATAACTTGTTTTTCGAATTTACAGCTTAGCTTTGCTTTGAAATTTTCCAGCTTATATTCAAATGCGGAATCCAAATCTAACAAGATTATATTAAAATTTGATTACTTGGTTAGGCTTATACAAGTTTTTCCAGATTTCATGCGTCATAAATATATTATGCTTAAATTTACAGAGCAGCCTATAAAATCAAAAAAGAAAACTAAAGCACAAAGTATAAAACAAAGTATAATATTCAAAGTATAATATTCTCGAAAACTATTAACTATCCATGTTGTCCATGGTATGTCCATTATATTAGATTGTTCGCTAAAGCAGTTAAGATCGGATTGAATTGTTTTTTCCCATACGAACTGATTTTCTTAATAACTTCTACAATTTTTAGGAAAATTATAAAAAACTTACAAAAAAGAAATACTTTTTTTAATAAAAATATATTCACAAAAACCTTACAAATCGAATCTGATTTTATAATTAATAATGTCAGTCTCAAAACCTGATTGAACACTTTATCAAAAAATGAAAATTTACAAGTGTAGGCAGAATAAGTATTCATAATCATAGAAAAAAACCACAATATATGTATATATCAATACAAGGAACATTATATAAAATAAGAAAGAAAAATATTTACTAAAACCTCATAAATCTAATCTGATTTTATTTCGATAAAACAAACTCTTAGCTAATGTTGTAATTTCTGTGTTGAAGCATATTTCATAATAAAAGTTTCAATAAATTCGAAAAGTGCAGACTCATAAACTCAGCTGAGTAATCATTAGCATAACGGAATGACTATCATAAAACAGGATGTTAATGCTACCAAAAGTTTGTTAAATATTTCACAGCTTCAAAACTGCGTTGAAAATGTTAATTCTGCAACTAAGTTTTAGCATTGAATTCGAATAAATTATTAAGCCAGATAGTTATGAAGTTATGAATGGTTTGTGTTTGAAATATGTTTTCGCCAGTCAAAATTTGAGTTTGCAGTTTTATTTATGAAAAGTGTTTTTTAATTAATATAAATTCATTTTTTTCGAAATCAAAACAGTTGCTAAATTATTCTTGTTTATCCAGTATCTATGGTAATTTGTTAGCTGACATTTGTATTTAATACAAATATAAAAAATAATAATATATATGGTTAAATAATGTTTTCGCTTTCGCTTTCAAAACGTTTGCTGAATTTGCTTAATAAGTATTTCAGTTGCAACTCTTGTGTTACCTGTGTGTGTGTGTGTGTGGCACATTTTCAGTTTTCGAGGGTTCAAAGGTAAAACTGCAACTTTGTTTTGTGGAAAAAATTCTTGCCGCTTCAAGCAGAAATTCTGTTTGCCCCACATTCGCTTTTGGCATTTTCGTTGCGCAAGTATTTTTCGCCCAATTCCATTAATGTTACCTTTGTGTGGCTGCTGCTCTCTTTTTATACCCGCTATCCATAGGGTAGAAGGGTATTATAGCTTTGTGCCGGCAGGAAATGTATGTAACAGGTAGAGAAGGGCATCTCCGACCCTATAAAGTATACATATTGTTGATCAGCGTCAAAAGCCGAAACGATCTAGCCATGTCCGTCTGTCTGTCTGTCCGTCTGTCCGTATGAAACACTGGATCTCAGAGACTATAAGAGATAGAGCTACAATTTTTTTTCGACAGCATTTGTTATGTTTGCACGCAGATCAAGTTCAACTTCCGCCTCCGAAAATCAACAAAATTGAATGACAAGCAAATCCCGGTGGATGATGCTCGAGTTAAAATCCCGATCGAGAATACATTCAATTTTTTTTTTTAATATATTAAGATTAATACCGCAATATCTTGCTTTTATTCAAAATGGGTAGAGGGTATCTCACAGTCGAGCACACTCGACTGTAGCTTTCTCACTTGTTACTTTTTCGTATGCGAATATTTTCTGAGATACAAATACAAAAAAAGCGAAAAGAAATGCAGAATGATCAGCGGGTGGTGCGGTTCACTGAACTCATTAAAAGAAAACATTCCTCAATGATTTTCGCAGCAGCTGCAAAAGTTGGCGATGAACTCAAGCTGATGGAGGAGCAGGAGAAGATGGATCTGAAGCGTGAGCCTCTCTCATATATGTACAATATACAAATAATATTTGCATTTCAATAAGTTTGATTGTGTAACGCGAGTTCTCTTGGCGAGTACCGTTAATGATTTTTAAATGTTTTGTTTTTGTTTGTTGTTGGATGGCAACAACAACAACAACAACAAAAACAATGCGATGCTTGTTGCAAGGCAAGCACAGCTTCAGCCACGCGTATCCGTCAGATACATTTGCATATCTATGCGGCAAAGCG
Source organism: Drosophila niveifrons (assembly GCA_035046325.1). Taxonomy (NCBI): domain Eukaryota; kingdom Metazoa; phylum Arthropoda; class Insecta; order Diptera; family Drosophilidae; genus Drosophila; species Drosophila niveifrons. The sequence continues at coordinate 7,088,849 of JAWNOC010000046.1, read as the reverse complement.
ATTTCCTCGTAACCCAAAAGTTCTTTGAACTCCAATTAATCGTTGCAATCGACACGAATTTACTAGAAGACATAAAAAACAAACAAAAAACTCTGCCATTGTCTTCTATTCGATATAAAAACCGTTGCTGCATCCATTAGTCTTGCCACTTTCTGTGTCTCCTCCGCTTTTGGGGCGCCTCTTTCTAATCGAACAGCTCAAATCGACCGCTGAGAACTGGAATTTTATGCAAAACCGGTTCGACTAAAAAACGATCAAAACTCTGACCACTTTTTTTTATTATTTGGGCAGGGAAGAAATTCTATTGTACTTTGTGAAGACAGTCGGACAGACACGTTTTAAGAGTATTTAAAACATTTATTAGATTGAATATAGAACAAAAGCTAATGTCTTGTTGCTTTTTTATTAATAACCCAGTTATATATTTTGGCAAACTCGATTAGTATTTGGAATTTGTTGATAACGAGCGGTTTTTAGACTACGAATTTATTATGGAATTAAATGTTGAATAAATCACAGCAGAGTGTTAGATTTTGGCTCATAAATTATTTAGAGTTTAGGTGCAATAACTGTAAAGTACTTTAGAGTAATCTATAACCATAAACCCTTTATTTACTTTCCCAAATTAAATGGGTTATAATCTAATTGAATAACTGACAGACATGTCTGATGAAGAGATTGCGAACAATGTTTGTAATTTAACAATTAAATTTAAAAATAGGATTGTATCTACTTGAATAACTGGAAAATCTAGCAGATTAAAAGATTATAAATAATGCTTATAATTTGACTTAATCAATTTAAATTTAATTTGGCATCAATCTGCTTAAATAATGCCTACTTAAACTAGACTTAAAAATTAAAAGCTGTGAGATTAAAAACGAAGTGAGCACATTTATAATGTTTCTCATAAATTATGTAGCGTTTCAATAACCATGCAATTTTTCTTTACTTTCCTCAATTAAAGAAGCTGTAGGATTAATGTGTGTTATATTGATTCTTATAAATTATGAAGTATTACGAAAGAATAACTATAACGAAACTTGCACTTTTCTTTATCGGGAAATTCTTTGTTTTCTTTCCTAAATAAAGTTAGGTTTAAACTACGTGAATTATTAATTAAGAGATTGCCATTAATGTTCACACTTTAACATAATCCACTTCAATTTAAATGAAATAATTGTGCTTAAATGAAGCCCTTGTAAACTAGTCATTATTGGGAAGAGCTTAAGATTAAAAGAAACTGTTAAATTGTGCCTTGTAAATAAAGTAATTTGAAGTATTCTTTAATTTCTTTCCTAAATAAAGTTTCCTTAATAAGTTCGTGATTAAGAGATTTCGATTAATGTTCGCATTTTAATATAAAATATTTAAATTTCACTTGACTTCAATCTTATAAAATCGGCTTAAGTTAAGCTTACTTAAGCTAAACTTTAATTCAAAGAGCTGGAAGATTAAAAATGAACTTTAAGCTGCAATCAGTTAAAAGTTAAAGGTAGACAACTTGATAATTTATCTTGATTGATTTCGCTTTTATTCCCGAACTAATTTCCAATTTGCTGAAATGTTAACCGAAGTTCGAACTTTGTCTCAATTTCAGCGTCAATAAAAATCAAATATATATTATCTTATCTTGTATCTTATAGCTTGTATCTGCGAATGCAATTGAATGGAGCAATAAATATTGAAAGATGCAGCATGTTGTACACACATTATAACTGAATTTGCATATTAACTATAGATCGGGCGACGCACAAACTGAGATATGGATGGCAATGTTTCTGTCATTGTATTTTTTGTGCCGTTTCTCGAAGCCGGTTTTTTTTAAGTAGTGGCATCTTTATTTTTTCGATTTCAATTTTGAGTGTTTGATTAATGTGCGCAATTATTTGTCAGCTTTGCATAGTGTGTGTGTATTTATTGGTTCTCTGTGTGTGGGCAGTTAAAATAATTAATGCTGATTAATTAAATGACATTTGTATAACGCGTGCCACAAAACAGAAGCAGTTGCACAGTTGCTGAGTGTGTCCTGCTGCTTTTGCTGTTGCTGCAACAACTCCTCGAATCGAAATTAATCAATCGAGCACGTTTAAATGCAAATTAAATTTGATTTGGGCAACCATAAAACATGCTTAAGAGCGCATTTATCTCAAGTATGCGAATAAGCAAACGCACAACGAATCTTTAATTAATAGCTTCAATAATTCATCGTCTAGAAATATAACTTTTCGTTGATGCTTTAACAAATTGTTGTAGATAAGCAAAAAGTTATATATTTCACACCTTTATTTGAGTATGCTGTAGTGTATTAACTAGTCGAAGTTATGTTGCTTTGCAATGCTTACGGCTATAAACGGATTTGGCAGCAAAAGTAAGCCAAAAGTCGTAAAACAAATATGTACTTCGAATGACAGGCTAAATTAAATTCAAGAACAGAGGCTTATAGAGAGAGGAGTAGACTTGAGAATACTCTGTAGTTTAAATTTAATTTGTAATTATTTAAAAGAAGAGGGTACAAAATGTACTATAAGGAATGAAATCTATCTCTATGCTTTTAAAATACTATTAAAAAACCAAAGGTTAATAAATGAGATCAGAAAAATGTTTAAATTCTTATAATGCTATTATAAAGTCTTGGAAAGAAAGGAATGTAATCAAAGATTGTATATCAAATAAAAGAAATTTTATATATATACTTATGTATTCCTTAAATATTTATTAAAAGTTATGAAATCTCTCATATAAAAAGAAAGTCTTAGGAGGGCTTAAGAATGCAATGAAAGAAATAATTTTATGATATAATGATGATACTATTTAATACAGAAGAGAATGATATTAAAGAAATGTATTTATTATGAAGATATTACCACGAAACCTCGGAAGTGTTCGAAGTTCTGAAAGTTATGTATCTATTCCTAAATAAATATCAGCAAAAATCTATAAATCATACTGTAAAGTCTTAGAAAGGTTACCGAATGTGTTGAGAGAAATGTTTTTATCCCTACGATGTCATTACAAATTCTTTGAAGTGCAGAAGAATGTGATAAATGAAAAGTATTTATACTCATTGATTTTCTTTAAAATATTAGAGGAATCTTAAACCCGCATTTAAAGTAGCCCGCATATTGTGCACTTCCTTAAGATTGTTCAATCTTCTCAAACAAAAAGAGAAAAGTAGGCAAAAGGCAATGCGACACTTAACCCACATGACCAATTTAAGGTCTTAAGCATTATTTGATTTTTCGTAAATGTCGTAATAATGTTGAAGCGGATAAATGAAAAGAAAATAACCTAGTCGATGGTCTTGGCTTTGCTTTAACGACTGCAGGGTATCGCAATGGCTCATTAAAATAAATGACGAGCTCAAGTTTGCCGTGTGGTCATATTCCTGCCAACACTCGAGTCAAGAGTCAGCTTTAAGATACAAGCGAAGGAGAAGTTGCAAGTTTTGTTTACCCCAAAACAGCAAATGAATCGATACGAAAGTGCTTTTCAGGCGCAATGAATTTCAAAGCCACAACTCCTTCCTTTGATTAGGCTGCTGTTTCACACATGAGCAAAAAGCGTTTAATGCAAAATCGATGGTCACTTTGAGGGGGGGAAAAAGAGTAATTAGTTAGCGATGGAGTGATGGCAAACATTGTCGCCACATTTGATGGTGCACTTAATGCGATTGCAAATGTCTTAACTATCTTTTTATTTGCTTACAGATAACACACACACACGAATCGATGATGATGAGGTGCTGCTGGCAATTGACGCTCAGCGTCCTTCTGCTTGGCCTGCTGTCGTGGCATGGAGTTCGAGGCGAGGTCTACACGGCGTTGGCGGAGATGGAGGAACTACTTGAGACTGAATCCGTATTAATAAGCAATCTAGAGGGTTACATACGAGTGCAGGAGGACAAGCTCAGCTATCTCAAGAAGTGAGTATCTTTAAGATACTTGAAGTTTATCATCCGTTTTTTTTGCAGGTGACATTGCACAAATTTGATAAATGCATCGTGTCGTTGTCCCTTACCATTATCATTTTTGCCACGTGCGTGTGGCAGCTGTTGCATCTGGCATTCTGTCATTGTCCTTGTTGTCTATGCGGCGCCCAGCGCTCAAAAGTATCTTATTTACGGTGTATATCTTAAGCTACCCTTGTCTCTCTGTATACATACATATATATCGAGTCGTGTTTATGCATGTTTATGTAGTAAATAGATTGAGGTTGTGGCCCCTCTCTCTCGGTATCTCCTTCTCTCTCGTTTGTTGTTTGCTGCTTGCAGCAAGCGGAAGGATGTGAGATGCAGGATAATGCGACGCAGCGGATGCGGTAAGGCAACTCCCCTAATCAGGTCTGTTCTTGTCTGCTCTACTCTGCTCTGTTCAGGTCTGGTTTGGATCTCTTGGCTGCCTTTTGTCTGTCTGTCTGTCGAGAGAGATCCTCACACAACAGCTGACAGCTGTTTTGTCCTTGTCGCAAAGGTTGTCGACGTTGCATCTTCTACTTCTGCTTCATCATCATCATCATCATCAACATCAACATCATCGTTGCTGCCGCATGCGGCGTGTGGCTCGTGCCGCTGTCGCTGCTGCTGCCTGCCTTCTGCCTCTTTTCAAATTAAAATTTAATGCCAACTTCAAATTTTCCATTTGGGCAGCTCGCTGCTCAAAAGGGATTCGGCAAATGCTCAGCTATTTGTCACAGCTGCAGATCCTTTGGCGCTTTGCACTATGCTCCAAATATTGATTTCCTGCGACTTTGTTGCTGCCCCTTGGTTTTCTGTGTCTGCAGAGGGGGAGAGAGGAGTGGCAATCGGGGATAAAATCCAATTAAGTTGGCCAACATAGACTAGCCACAGACAAAGGCCAGAACACGATTCATAAATGCAAACTGCGGGTGTTATTTCAATGCTAGAGACTCTCTGTATTTGTGGGGGAGAGATATAGCTAGGGAAGTTTGGAAGTTGTGTAGGTGCCTGCCCACGACGCTTAGTATTGACGCTTGATAAGCCACAATCACACACACATACACACACATAAATTCACACTCGTGTACATTCACAGCGCAAATGTAACGGCAGCGTCATGTGCCTAGCTGAGCTTAGGGTGTAAAAAATGCACTGAGAAAAAATGAAGGAATTTTGAAAAATGGTTTTTTTATTTGTATTTGTTTTATTCTATTTTTTATTTTAAAAAAATAATAAATGCTTATTTCTTATAATTTTAAATTTACAAACTTTTAGTATATATTTTTAGAATTTAATATTATTTTTAGTATTTTTCGTAAATAAATTTAGTATATCTCGACAATAAATGTATATTGCAAATACCTTTGGTATATTTTTAATATGGTAGAATATTGATATACGAAATATTGATATTGGTATTGTGTGTATATATTTATACAGCAAAAACTTTTGGTATATTTTTTTATAAAGTTGTACTTTGATATACGAAATATTGCCTTTGGTCTTTTGTTGTATATAAATAAAGTAGTATGTCGATATACCAAATATAACTTTTTAGTATTTTTCCATTATATTTGAACCATTTAAAATATGTTTCATAAATTTATGATATTCAGTAAGTAAATTCGTCATAATTTAAATTAAATAAATAACCTTTCTACCATTGGATTGAATTGGCTAAAGAATTCGATTCTATTCTTTATCTAAGAACTTAAAAATCGTTTCATTTACTAGTGTCATGTTTTCCTTTTGATTATAATTATAGCTTAAATGAAGAATATCAAATTAAATTAAATAATTCAGTGTTATGGAAATAGTGAAGTATCTTATTACTTCTTTCACGAACTTCTAAGATCACTCCATGCAATCGTGTTGTTTTTATTTTAATTATAATTATAATTTAAATAAAGAATATCAAATGAAATGAAATAATAACTCAGTTAAATTGAAATGGTGAAGTATCTTATTACTTCTTTCACGAACTTATAAGATCGCTCCATGCACTCGTGTCATGTTTTCTATTTAATATGACAGCATTTGAGAGCGTGTTTTGTAGTTGGAGGAGGGTTTTTCTTTTGCGCCGTGTATGAAGTCGCTTATGTGTGTTGCTTATGTGTGAAGGCATTGGCGTCGCCTATTTCGTTATGAGCTGAGTAAATATAAATTTAAGACTGCTGATAAAAGCATTGAATGCAATAGCAAAATAAGCAGCGGCAGCCGGCTGCGCTCAACGTATATTTTGTGGCCGAAATATGTTTTCAACCCTCGAATGTGGCATTGAGCAGCAGTCGCAGTTGAAGTCGCTGTTGTAGTTGTATGTGGCAGCAACCACACAGGCGAGGCAGCAGGAGCAGATGTTTTGCAGCACAAACGGAACGGAACGCGCCAAACGTCGCCTGTTCTTATTGTTGTTCTACGGGTGTCTTGAGCGCAATTATAGTGTGTGGAAATACATATGCATGTGTGCGTGTGTGTGTGTGTTAAGTAAATGCTTATGTTTATTAAGGGGGGAAAAAAGCAGCGCTGCCAGCGTCGCTGTCGATCCAGTCGACTGCGCGCCTGCGCAGGAAATTGCAAAGTCGAGAAGCGACTGGCAGCCAACTTGGCTAGTTCAGTCGAGACGCAGTTGTCGCTTGAAGCGGATCACCAACTCAGAAGAGTGAATAGTGAACAGCAAATAGTGAACAGTGATCGTGACCGTGACCGTGAAGCATAGTGAATAGTGACAGTTGAAAGTTCAAAAGTACAGTGCGGCAATGTCCAAGCACAATTATACAAATCCGGCATTCTGCCAGAACAGCGAATTCTATCCGGTGCCATCGAGCGCCGCTCGCGTTGAATCGATCTACAATCGCAGCCTGCAGTTGAACTTTAATGCGGTGTCCCGCAATGCAGCAAGTGCCACAGCCACAGCCACCTCCTCAGTCACCGCTGTGAAGTATCGCGATCCGCGCGAGGGGCCGCTGCGCATGCAACGTAGCATGTCGACGCGTTCGGTGACGCGTAAACAGCAGCTGCAGCTGCAACATCATCAACAGCAGCAACTGCCACAGCAGCAACCACCACAATCGAGCTGTGGAAGGTATGCGCTTGTGCCGCTCGAGGAGCTGGGCGGCGCTGCCTCAAGTCGCTATGCCATTGTGCCCGGCCAGGCAGCGCAGCGTTTGGCTCGCTCCCAAGACAATCTCGATCGCTACAGCTCGCGGCACGGTCTTCAATCGGATGAGGAGCCGCACTCCTTCCACGAGGAGCCCCAGCAGCAACAGGAAACCCAATTTGCCAGCTTGCCACCGAACATCAATGCGCTGCCTGCGAAGTCAACGCAGCAGCAGCAGCAGCAGCCAAAGATCAAGCATGCCTTCTCCAGTGATTTTGGCAGCAAAACGTTTCTCATTGTGGACAAGAACAGCAATCAGCGCTATCAAATGGTGCCCACAGCCGAGGATGAGGAGTTGGTCGATGAGAATCAGGAGATTATACAAATGCACAATGGACGCGCACATCGTTATGCTGTGATTCCAACCGAAGCGGACGATGACGATGAGCTGGAGGAGCAACTGCAGCTGGAGCAGGAGACCTGTTTGAGCAACACGGAGCTGAGTCAAACCTACAATGTGCGCACCTCAACACCGCAGCAGCAGAAACAACAGCAGCAGCAGCAACGTAATGCGGCAGCTGCGACACGCGCGTTGCACGAACTGTTGACGACGCCGCGCAAGATGCAACCACCACCACGATTGGCACACTCCACGCCCCGCAATGCGGCACACTACGAGCAGCTGCAACGCGAACGGCAACTGCAGCTCTACCAAAGCCAACAGCACATTAACTTGCATCATCAACAACAGCAGCAGCAACTACAACAAACCACCAGCTCGGTGGTTTCGGTGGCACCATCGCCAGCGTTGCCACTGCGGCAGCAGCGTTTGTCGCCGCAGCGTTTGCACTACGAGACGGTAAAGTTGCCACCAGCTGTGGTGCCACCACAAGCAGTGATTAGTCCACGCGTGCAGCAGCAACCAGAGCAAGATCTGAGCATGTTGCAAGGCAAGAACAGCAGCTCATCGTATCCACAGAAGGTGGCAAATGCCACCATCACACTGGCAATTGTCTCGCTGATGCTTGTTGTAGGCAGCACCATGAACGCAGGCCTCATCATCTACATGATAGCACACGTAAGTTGAGATACTTTTCAACTTCAGATACATTTTGTAGACTAATGCAATTTCTCCATCTATTTCTCTAGTTTGGCAAAGCGTTCTATCTGCAGTTCGGTCTGGTTGCCTCCTTTTGTGGCGTCGGACTTGGCTTCCTTGGCTTTCGGTCGCGTCAATGCGATTGGCTGCCCAATCGAAGCTACACCTCTGGATACATTCTCGTTACCATCTTTTGTCTGTTCAAGTGCTGTGGCCTCTTGCTCATACTCGTCTTGGATCCATTTCCCGGTCTGCCGCTGCACGATGTCACCACGGGCGTCATCCTGGGGCTGTCAACGTTCACCATGTTCTTCATTGGCCTCGGCGTCATTGGCAGCTTGTGGTGCTATCGTCCGCCACCTGATAACCGCGTCAATGTGGTCTGAACAGCAGCAGCAACTACTTTTAGTTTCCCACTCTAGTTTAGTTTACTTTAGTTTAGTTTTATTATTCTTTCGCCTGCGAAACGACACCCCCGGAACGGCTAAGAGACCAAAAAACAAGTATTAATAATTCAATTTGCGATGCGAAATTCCAGCTGCGAATTTTCGTGCACAAAAGACTGTAAATAAACAACAAAAAATTATAATAGTATATGGAACTCCATTTAAATTAAAACTAAATACCACATGTATTGTTAAATCAATTTTAAATTATTGTTCAACACTTAAGTTAAGACACATTGCACACAAATAAATAAACAATAAATATGCAAAACACACACACAAAAGAAGCACACAACAAATTCCATTTTCTTTATGTGTTTTTTTTTTGTTGATGATGATGGCATGACAAATCACAAAGCATTGCAAGGAATTTGTATTTTTGCAATATTTTTGTTGATAAATGCTTTGCTTCGTCTCACAGAAGCAAACATTTCGAAGCGTGATAAATTTATGCAAGTTGTTTGCATTTATTTATCATTTTGTCGCTCTCACTTGAATGCATTTTCTAGAAGAATAAGCTGTTAGTCTAATGCTAGTTGAAGGCTAGTTATAAAGACTTACATCAGATTTAAACTGAGCTCTTTTTTCTAAGAATATTTCTGTGGAAAATGGAATTAGTTCTTAAGACTTATTGATGCTTTAAGTAGACTGAAACTATTCTCTTTATTTATTACTCAGAATATTTCTCTAAAAACTTAACCAAGTTATCGTTTACAAAAGATTAAAACTTTCGTTTCCTGGAATATTTCAAATATTTTAGTGAAGCTTTCTTTGATGCAGTTTCTATTGTTTAACATTTATATCACATTTTTATTTTAAAATTTAGTTTAACTTTCCACTCCCCAATTTTTATTTGCAAACACATTTGTGGAAATTGAAAGCCATAAGTATTTAATTTAATGTAGCCATAATTTGAAAAGCACATTTATTTATAATGCATAAAATGATTTACCAACTTTTCCACTCAGCAATTAATCAGCAGCAGCAGCAGCAATGATTTTATAATTTGAGCGCAACTTTAATCCATTTAAACTTTTTCCCTAAGCCACCACGAAGCCGCAAACGCGGTTAGAATTTTAGTTTAGTTTAGTTTTTTCTTCCCCGTCTGTACATTTTTGTAGTTTGTAACAAAATTACTTAGTAATCTGTTTTGTAAAACTTTTTCGCAGCAAAATGGACGAATACCAAAGAGAACATGCCGATGCATCCAGTGATATTACCGCCTACGTTTCCAATCCCATCAATGCGTATCTGTTGACCAAGCGACTGACCACCGACTGGCGTCAGGTGGAGAATCTAATGGAGCACGATGTGGGCACTGGTAAGTTAAACTAATCGAAGGGAGTAATCTCTGAAAACTGATGTTTACCAACGACACTCTAAAGATTTTGTGCAAAATCTCACACAATATCGCAATGTGTTGAAATTCCCATCGGACGAGGATCTCAATGGGGCAGCTGTGGCTTTGCTGCGACTTCAGGACACTTATCAACTGGACACATCGAGTGTGGCACGTGGCAAGCTCAATGGCATACAGTACAGGTGAGTTGCAAATGCAAAATGTGCAGACTTGCAAGTCTTGGGATTTATACAAATGTACTGTGTATGCTTTATTCGAACAGCACCGCAATGTCGTCGGATGATTGCTTTGAGCTGGGACGACAGTCTTACGTTAATCGGGACTATTACCATACGGTCTTGTGGATGAACGAGGCAATGGCTCGTATGCTGGAGGAACCACACAATCAGACCCAAAGCTTTACGCGTGCCGATTTACTCGAATACCTCGCCTTCTCCACCTACAAGCAGGGTAAGCTACAAACAAAAAAAAAAAAAAATACAAGTTTACCTTACCAAGTTTGCTACGTGTTTGAGTTTGGGCTTCTCCATTGCCCTGCAGCCATTTGTGCGACTGTTTACTGTTATTCTTGTGTGCTCACTCCCTACACCTGTCTCTCTCTCTTGCTCACGTCTCGTCTCGTTTGCATGACACTTTTGAGGGCTGCCGCTGAGGCTGTGCGGCGCTGCCCACTCGTTGTTTCTATGGCTCTCTCTTTCTTGTTGTCACTGGCCATTTGGCTGCAGGAAATTGCACTTTGCTGTAGCCCTTCTACAGCCCAGGTGGGCGGCTGCGAGCTTCGGTGTGCTCTCCAGCGATTAAGCTCCGGTCGTTAAGTGCGAAAAATTGTTGCTACGACAATATTGTAACTGACTTAACGTCGCTCCGCCTTCGGGGGGTCTATGCTCAGCACATCACGTAGTTGCTGCCAGCTGAACTGCACGTACTTGAGGTACGGTTTATTAATGCCTTATTACCCCGATTGTTGCCCCAGGCCAAGGAACCTGCTTAACGCATATAGTCCTTACTCATTGTGACAGTTTGCGAGTACTGCGTATAACTTTATCTCTCTGTATTTCAATCTGTAGCTGTAACTTTTTTCCGTAAACGTATCTGTCTCAATGACTACGTTTCACTGCTCGACTCGACAGTATTTATGGGCGTGCCATGGCAGCACGGAACTGCCGTCATATTGTGGAAATTGTGCAAAAAACATGCACATCCTCTGACTTTGCTTTTGCTTTCCCTGTGGCGTCTGTTTGCAGGCACTTTGACACAAGCGGTGTTGCCTTGTCTAGCGCACATGTGTCACAATTGCTGCCAACGGCATGCAATATGTAGATTTAAATGAACAAGTCAACCTCTGAGGCTTGATACTACTGAAAAATATTCAATGCTTTAAGATTCGATCTCTCTTTAAGCAAACTAATTAAGGCCAAAAAGCCAAATGGCATTGGAAAACTACTTTAAATATGCTGGTCGGTGGCCATAAATAAACACAAATACATATTTGCAAATGTCCAAACGGAAAATGGAAAGTTTTGCGCCAAAGAAAAACAACAAGAAAAGGACAAGTTTGCAAGGAGCACAAAAAGTTTGTCTTTGCGGCTGCAAATAAAACTTGTTTTTATTTCGCTTGCTCCTTTTAACATACATACATATGTACAGACGTTTTCTTCATCGTGTCGTGGCATTAAAAGTGAATGTATGTGTGTGTACATCAAAGTGAGATGGAGGATGGAGAACACTTGGGAGCGTATAAATTATTTATTATGCATTTAACGTAGGGGCTATCGTTTAATGTATTAATCATTTCGGTAAGAGAGCAATTCCATGGAAATGGAAATCTTAAGAGTATTACATACTTTTGTGCGGCTCGTATAAAATATGGCCAGCAAGTTCACAAAGAATTTACAATTAAGTGTAGTCAGCTCTGGCGAGGCTCTACTGTACCAACAACTTGCACGAATTTCAACTTTTAGTTTGGGTTTTTTGGGGTCGCAGCAGTGGCAATTTCAAGTGGAGGCCAAGTAAAATAAAGAAAGCAAGCAAAAAAACTGTAGCATGCTTTTAGGCAGCAATTAATTTTGTCTTCTCTCTCACCTTTCGTTCGCTCGCTGCTGCTGCTGCTCTTGCGATGAATTTGTTGCGCTGGCCAGGCAACGTGGAGAGCGCACTGACCATGACAAATGAGCTGCTGCAACTGCTGCCGAACCATGAGCGTGCCAATGGCAACAAGAAGTTCTACGAAAAGGAAATTGCCCACCTGAAGGAGTTGCGCAAAATGAAGGGCGACTACGGCACCGACGAAATGCCCGTTTCCGACTTGGTAAGGTGTCAACTGGATTCCATCTTCAACAACATTAATTGCAAATGCATTTCTCAAAACTGTTTTATTTGTGCAGCCTGTGGCCAAGAGTGATCCTGGTGTCTTTGATATGACCGAACGCAAGGCATACGAAATGCTTTGCCGTGGAGAATTGAAACCTTCGCCAGCTGAGCTGCGTCCACTGCGCTGTCGTTATGTGACCAACAATGTGCCCTTCCTGCGGATTGCACCACTCAAGCTAGAGGAGGCCCACAAGGATCCCTACATTGTGATCTATCACGATGCGATGTACGATAGCGAAATTGAGATCATTAAACGCATGGCGCGTCCTCGCTTCCGTCGAGCGACTGTGCAAAACTCTGTGACTGGAGCGCTGGAAACAGCAAACTATCGCATCAGCAAGTCCGCTTGGTTGAAGACTGCCGAGCATCGTGTGATTAGCACAGTTGTGCAGCGTACCGCTGACATGACGGGCCTCGATATGGACTCCGCGGAGGAACTGCAAGTAGTCAATTACGGCATTGGCGGTCACTACGAGCCACACTTTGACTTTGCGCGGGTAGGTTTGAGGTCTGACTTCGGGAAGAACAAATTGTTAAAGTTTGATTTGACTTGCAGCGAGAGGAGAAACGTGCCTTCGAGGGTCTCAATCTAGGCAATCGCATTGCCACCATGTTGTTCTATGTAAGTTTAACGAGCTGCAACCGAATTTTGTAAACTTGTGCCGAACTTTACTTATCTCTTTTGGTTGTTGGCCCTTTTGCAGATGACCGACGTGGAGCAGGGAGGCGCCACAGTTTTCACCTCGCTGCATGCTGCACTGTGGCCGAAAAAGGTTTGTCGAAGCAGAAGCAAGGTCAACCCAAATCGATGTTAGTAAATGTGTTGTATTTTATTTGCAGGGCACGGCAGCATATTGGATGAATCTTCATCGTTCGGGCGAGGGAGATGTGAGAACGCGACATGCTGCATGTCCAGTGCTAACAGGCTCCAAATGGGGTGAGTTTCGCTACCATCTATTCAAATTAATTAAAACTTAAACTGAGCTTTGTTTTCTTTTAGTGTCCAACAAGTGGATACATGAACGTGGCCAGGAGTTTAGAAGACCCTGCGATCTGACTGCGGATCATGGTGATTTCGCCATCTAGAGACGAATGCTCAAGCTGACACTTTATCTCAACTGCCTGCTTACTTACACCTACTCTACTTACATACCTATATCTATATGCTCCAGCCAGCCGGAAATCGGTTTCAATTCCTATTGTACATACAGCATCTACACCTATAACACACACACACACCCAAAATGGAGGCCCGGCTGTTGCTAAACACAAAAACGAACAAAACACACAAATACTGTTTTTTTTTTTCTCAACTAACTGTCAACAGTTTTTGACATTAGTTACATCTTAGGCATGCTACTATTATTGAATTTATCAAAACATTTTTTGTATATTGATAGTTTTAATCTCTAGACGAAAAAAAAGAACAACACAAAACAATCTCAATTAAAACAAACTTACTGATATACTCTACACTTTGCAACGAGTGTAAATAAAAAATACGAGAAATTGCAAATGCTGCGAGTGACACAATTTTATTTCAATGTGCCACAATGGGAGTACATACTGTGGCAAATAGATAACGATGTGTGTGTGTGGGTGTTTGCATAAATCGGTTGCTGGTAAAAAGCGCATACAACATGTGTTGCATACTTTGCAGCGCCAACGGCAAATTCAATTTACGCGGACAGCAAAGTGCAGCAAGTGGAATGTATGTGATGTGTACTTTTCTGTGTGTGTGGTGTGTGTAGGAGTGGAGTCGTCAATGGACACTGTTTGTGTGTGTGTATTTGATTTATTTGCTGGCGCATAAATTGAGAAGCTTGTTCCGAGGGATTTCGCATGTAAAATGCAACACACGAGGTGGGAAAATTGAATATTAGAAAAGTTGTTGATGTTCTCGTCATCGTTGCGCCGTTGTTGACTTAGCCACATCTGTTTTTGTTGCGTATGGATACGTGACAGTATTAACTGGAATATTTATACGCGTTTTTTTTTTTGGGCCATTAGAAAGAGCTGAGCTGTTCTTTGCTCTCGACATTCATTAGCCAACAGTTCGTTGGCCTGGTCGATACATTTCCCAATTTTCAATTTCCACAATGATCGAACAATACTTTAGCATAGTCAGTACTCTATTGCTCTGCAGCAGTTTTCACATAATTACTATCAATGGCGAGTTTTATTCATCCGCTGATAAAATGATGGAACTGGAGAATTTGGAAAAGGAGCTGGTGATTGCCACGCGTAACTTCTTGACAGACCAGCAGAAGCAGCTCGACGAGTATCGCAGGTATGAAAATAATTCAGACACACAGAAGTGTTGCACGTATCCGCTGATTGATGTTGTTGTTGACAGTTTCGTGGCACGTGTGAAGCAGGAGCATGAAGTGGCCCGGCAGTTGGGCGACGAATATTTTGAGCTGCCATTGAATACATTTCGCTTGACCAGACGTCTGGTCGAGGACTGGGAAAAGTTGCATTTACAGCTGGAGGACAATCCGATAACGAACAGTTTGTGTTGATTTTGTTTCGAGTCTGTTGCTGGACATTATTTAAATTAATTCAACTTCTGCTTAGCTTACCAGACCGTGGTGGATTTCATCTCCAAAGAGATTGGCTTTCCCGAACTCGACGATCTGCGTGGCATTGCCCGAGGTTTTGTGCGTCTGCAGAAGACCTACAACATTTCAGCTATTGATTTTGCGGCAGGCACTGAATTCTCTACAGGCACATTTTTCCTGTGGCGTGATTGCTATGAAATTGGTGTCCATCTGTACGATCAGGCGGATTATACAGCGGCACTGGAGTGGTTAATCTTGGCATCCGATATGCTCGAAGAGGCGGACGTCGAAGAGGTGAAGAAGTTCAGTCTTGATGTGGTCGAGTACTTGGCTTTAACGTACATTGAGCTGGGCGAAAAGCAAATGGCACTTGACATTTTGGCAGATGCGGTGCCGGAGGATTCCTCGCTCCCTGCCTTACATACAATCAAGTACTTGGAGAAGAGAGCTGAAAAGTGTCCGGATCAAGACGAAGAAATGGATTGGAGAGCCAACTACACTATACTCTGTCAGGGCCAGCATCTGCCCAGAAATGAGCCAGAGGATAAAACTCTGCGTTGCTATCGCGACTCGAAGCGACATCCTTACTTCCGACTGGCGCCTTTAAATGTGGAGGAAGCGCATCGCAATCCGGATATACATGTGTATCACGGTGTACTGAGTGATTTGCAAATTGAGGAAATCTATGTGGCAGCCGAAGACAAGACCAAGGTGCGGTCCACTCTGCATGGCAATCGCGTGAGCGATATTCGTGTCAGTCAACAAGTTTGGCTCACATACGACACGCCCATCATGCAATGGCTGAAGAACTTGACTGGCGCCATCTCTGGGCTCGATATGCACTACGATGAGCTAATGCAGGTGGCTGATTATGGCATTGGCGGTCAATATACTCCACATTGGGACTATATGTCCTCGCTGTCCGGCGAATATGAGATCATGGGCAATCGTATTGCGACGGTTATGTATTATGTGAGTTGAAGTTTATTTTTTTCTATGACAAATTATAAGTCTGATTGACTTTCCAGCTCTCTGATGTGGAGCAAGGTGGCTATACAGTTTTCCCCAAGTTGAATGTATTCCTACAGCCCATAAAGGGTTCCATGGTCATGTGGCATAATCAATTGCGATCGCTGAAAAATGATGAGCGCACTTTCCATGCTGGTTGTCCGGTGCTTGAGGGTTTCAAGCGAAGTAAGTGTTATGAGATAGGTTTACTTATAACCCGATTAAATTACATTTTCAATCTTTTAGTTAGCAACATTTGGGTGCATTCCAGCAGACAAGAGTTCCTCAGGCCTTGCACGCTCAATAAAAACGAGTAGCGAGGAATATTTCCCGATTTTCATTTGATTTGAAATTATATAAAATCACTTTAATCAGCTAACAAATCTCTGTTTGATATTTATCACAATAAACTTTAATTATCATCTAATACTTTTGTTTTTAGTTGTAGTCCTTAAAGGGCAAAGAGATCTCATGATCGCTCTCCAGAGCGCAAGGTCTAATATCTTGCTGTCCCCTCAAGCGTATCCAGACATTGGCAACTGTTAGAGTATAGAATATATATTTATTATGTTTAAGCCATATTTTCTCTCTTGCTACTCACTCCATTTGCTGCCTTGCAGCACTGGACAGCCGGCGTGCTTGGTGCGATAATCCTGAGCACCGCTGCGATGCAGATTGTACCAGAAGAGCAAGCTGCCACGCTCTGGGGTAACGAGCAGTGGCAGAAACGGAAAAGCAGTGCCGCCTCCAGCCTCCACATCTGAGAGCTGCAAAGAATAAAATGTTAAGATAATGAATTCGATTTTCCAGTTGTCTGACTCACATAGAAGATGCCCGTGGCCAATCGATTGGTGTCATCCACATCCTGAGCGTAATCATGTGTGGCATCAAAACTATCCATATGCGGCTCGTAGTGTCCGCCAATGCCATAGTTGGCTATTTGCAGATGCTCAGCGGAGTTCATATTCAAGCCCGTTATGCTGGCCATGTGTCGCCTCAATCGCTGCATTGCTGCATGTTTCTCGTAGGGAAAACTCGTGCCTTTGCTGGTACGAAACTTGGCCGAAGTCGGATCATTGCCACCAAGGCTATAGACTTGTGAGCGCTGCAGCGTGGGACGCGCCACATGCTGCAAATCAATGGTGTCCTGCAGTCCAATGACATCGTGCACTTGTATCACATACGGATCGAGATGCAGTTCCTCCAGCTTATAGGGTTGATAGCTCATTTCACCAGCTGTGCCGCTGTGCAGACGACAGCGTAAATTCCTTTGAGCTGCTGGCTTTGGCAGCAACTCCTCGCGACACACCTGCTGATAGAGCTCATACTCTTTGCTGGCATGATAGTCACCGGGACGCCGCATCACCTCATGCATCAATCCTCGCTTGACGCCATCCGTAATCAGCTGCTCGAGCTGATGACGCGTCTCGAGCAGATGCAGTCGCTCTTCCGGCTGCACGCTGAGCACATGATTGATCAAATTGAGCGCATTCTGATAGTCGCCCATTGCCTGATGATAGCTGACGACAGCCTCCATGAAATCGAGCGATGCCGCCTCATCGGCGTAGTGTTGCTGCGCCAGCAGTTGCATCGATTGTTGCAACCAAGGCACCGTGCTGTTGTAATCGTGCAACTCGTACAGATGCTGGCCAAGCACAAAGCAATCCTGCCACGACATTGCAGCGCTGCAAACGATGAGCGTTGTAGTTGTAGTTGTGACTTGTGATTGCCACATGACGCACTCCTACTCACCCGTATTTGACACCATTGAGCATGCCACTAGCCAGCTCGCTCACATCCAGCTGATAGGTTTGCTGCAGTCGCGTCAAAGCCAACGCAGTGCCCACGAAATCCTCCTTGGTGGGATAGCTCAAGTTCTCGCGATGACCGGCAATCGCCTCGAGGTAATCTATTGTGCAAAAGGATGAAACAAAAAGTGGGTTACTCAGATTACTTGAGAGTGAGAATCTTAGAGATACTAACTTATGCGACTCGCCTCGCTCTCCACGCTGCTCTCAAAGGTCTCCCAATCGCTGTGGAGTCGCTTTATCAGCCGAAACGCATTCACCGGATTGTTGAGGTAGCTCTCAATGCTGTCGGAGGCGCTCAAATGTTCCGCTTTAATGGCATCAATTTCACTGCGGAAAGTACATTGATGGAATTCCATGCCGGATTTACGATATTACACATTAATCAGACTTTAAATTGTTTCATACTCTCGCACTCGTATTTGTTTTCAATTTGCATAAACCCACCACCGAAAAAAAATATATAAACACAAATTTCCATAATTCATCTATCAGTCATGTGTCGTTGTGTATTTTTTTTTTTTGGGGACCAAGTTCAGGTGTTGCCTTTTCACCTGGCACTTTAATACTTTGTCATAGTTAAATTAATTAGAAGTTTATAAACAAACAAAAAAACAAGCATAGAAGCTTCTGCTTTGGGTTAGCGAAGATCAAATACTCTAGTGGCTATAAAATGGATCTGAACTTTAGAAAACACTATTAAAAATTTGTTATATAGACGTGCTAAATTCAACTTGCTTTAAGTCTTAGTCATACTTTGATTAAAGTTCCACTTCTATTGTGTTTTTTTTTAATATTCTTAGAAGCACTTCTATTTGCATTGCATAATCGAAACAATTAATGGAACAAGTTTAATTAGAAATGTGAAACTGATATAAATAAGATAACATATAACATCAATTTGATGCTATCAAAGAGTCTCTTTTGTTCTACTATATAACTGATGCACTCAGCCAGATAGTTATGAATGGCTTTAAGTAATTAATGATTTTATATTTTGTATGCTTCTTTTTTTGGAACAAAATGACATTTATCGACCATTTAAAAAGCACCATAACTTTAAACGGCAAAAAGACGCCGCGTGACAGCATCTGCGATTTTTATCGATATTGTCCATTAAGTGGTAGCACTTGTTTGTTCTAATCGCCCCACAGTCATAAATAACAATCTTGCAGTCAATAAGATGCTTTTCAATAGATGCATACATAAGAAAGAAAGAAATTGTTATAGCAAATCAACAACTATAAAATTTGATATACATTCAATGATGTAAACAGATGCGAATTGTATTGCGAAATAAAATCAAGAATGTGCAAATAATATTTTAACGTTTGCGAATGTTTCTTAATAATTTGTTAACGGTGCTTCTCATTTGGAAGCCGGTTTATTTTTGTTGGTACGTGCGACAGTCGAATAAACAAAAGTATAAAAGTGAAATATGAAATTTCAGTATTTCAGCATTAAAATGCGATATTAATACAAAAATCTGGCAAGTCGTTGACACTTTTAACTGAATAATCGCATAAACATGCAGCAATTATCTATATATACGAAACGACAATCGAGAGCGATAGATATTTTAATATGGACATCAAAAAGATGTTTGCCGAAAATTTGTCAAACAAACGACAACCAAAAGAAATTAGCAGCTCATAAAATGTGACAAAATGCATAATAATAAGTTGCCTGCACATTATGAAAACTATTAGCATTGGCTTGTAAATAAAGAACAGATCAAGATTATCATAAATAATTAAATAAACAATTTAATGCGCGTGTTTTTTTTTTTGCACTTTTACTCTTAGGCGAAACAATTCTCCAGGTGTCATAATGTAAACCGGTTAGATGGGAATGCGAAAATAAAATGTAATTAAATGACAACAAAAATTTTGCTTAAAGCGGCCGTTCATTTTTAGTCACGCAAAAAACCAACCCAAATCCAGCTAATAAAGCTACTTTTTAGCAACCGAGACACAAAACTGAGAGGCCGATAAGTCGACGATCAAAACCATTTGTTTTGACCGTAAGACTAAAGAAGCTGCCTCATATGCGTTGGCCGCATGCCTACCTCATTATTATTAACAACGACTAACGACTGTGGGCGTTAGTTGCTTATTAATTTTGAAATATTCATAAGGTCTTGAAGATGCTGTACTAACAAGATAAGCAGTGGAAATACTTGAACAAAGCAACGACTTATTGATCTCATTTAAATCAATTTAGTTTGCAAATCACAGCTGCTAGAATTTTTTTGGCAGAAATGCCTAAAGAAAGCAACGACTTATTGATCTTATTTAAATCAATTTAGTTTGCAAATCACAGCTGCTAGAATTTTTTAACTTAGCAAAGACTTTCAGGCAGAAATGCCTGAACAAAACATCGATCTCATTTAAATCATAATTTTTATCACCAGTGAACTCTGCTGAGACTTTCAGCTGAAATGTCTGCACAAAGCAACGACTTATTGATCTTATTCAGATCAATTTAGTTTGCCAATCACAGCTGCTAGAATTTCTTGCTTTGCTGAGACTTTTAAGCAGAAATGCCTGAAGAAATCAACGACTTATTGATCTCATTTAAATTAATTTAGTTCAAAGCAGCTAGCAATTTTTTTGGCCAGTGAACTCTGCTGAGACTCTTAGACAAAAATGCCTGAACAAAGCAATTTAGTTTGCAAATAAAAGCAGCTAGAACTTAGCTGAGACTTTCATTTTTTCAGCCAGTTTTTTTTTTTCTTGGCTTCATTAGCTTAATTCTCACCTCTGCAATAGCTCCGCATGTTCTTTGATCTCGTTTACATAATTCTGTAGCTCCGATAACAGGATCACCTCAGTGCGCAGCAGCTGCTCCAGGCTGCTTGTGGAGCTGAAAAACTCCGCACTGGAGATGGCCAAGTGCAAAGTAATTAGCAAAGTTGTCAGCAATTTCATTACGACTAATCCCCGGCGAGATTAAACACACATACAAGTATAAAAAGCAACAATAATTAATTCTAAAACAACTTAAAAATTGTGTGCTGTCTACGCGGCGCGACGATTCGTTAGAAACTGCTCGATGTACGAATCTCAGCGGATCTTGAGACTCGAAAAAGCTTCGTACTTTGGATAAGCGTTGAGCTTTGGCAGCGGGTGTCGTTTAGGCCGGCATTTGTCGGAACGTGGTCAAAAAACTGCCCTCCAGGCTTAAATGGTCCACGAGAAAGCAACCAACAAGCAGAAATCGACTACGGTTAATTTTTTAGGTTAATGACCGCGAAGATCACACGCAATTACTTTGCATAGCAGAAGCTGACATAATTTGTTGACTTGAGTAAGTGTCTTGAAAGTGTCTTGGCCAAGTCAACAACAAATTTACCCATAACTTTTTCTCTTTCTCTTTAATTACTTTCACTGATACTTGGCAGTCGTCACTTGGCGCTTCTCTTAGCACTTCTCACTAGCATGCAAATGAACCGCTAAAACTTTGCCCGTGAACTTGTTTATTCAAATTGCCGGCAAATCTCAGCGCAACTCATTTGTATCTTCATCTGCTCTTCATCTCGCGGTTTGTTTTGAGTCAAGTTCAACAGCGACATAAAAAAACACTCAAGCTGAGCTTTTGACTCGAGTCGAGCTGTTAACCCTCTAAATGTTTTGTTGGCAAATAAAGACTACACTCAATTTGCTCTAAAAATAAAATTAATATATATTTATGTACATTTATTTTATAATCTGATAGTCTTCGGAAATCTCATTATCACGATAAACATCACAGGGCCGCGCAAATGTCTGTGTCGCTGAGTGGATCCAAACGTTGCCAACTGTAAGTATTAAATTGAAGAGATATTAAGCAAAGTTACTTAAAAGAAATGTAATAGGATTATTAAAACTACTTTAAATAAATTAAACAATAATAAACAATATCCGCTACAGTGCAGGATTACTCTTAAAATATACCAAATATATTTACCAACAAAAGACTATATTTGGTATATTGGCATACATACTTAAAATATACCAAATCAATATACCATAAATACTAAAATATATCATGGGCAATATTTGGTTCCATAGACTACCAAATATACATCATTGCCAGCTAAGACCCGTATTAAGAAAGCATACAAAAAATATTTCTTATATTATATAACTTATTCCATTTTTACCTGTTCGCAACTAAATGTGTAGGAATCGTAAATACTGTAGTTGTTATTGTATGTACCGAAAATTGCTACTCTACTTTTCGCTTGCTATTCGATTATTGTCAATTTGTGGAAGCGGAAGAAGGCGTGGCAAAAATTTGAAACTTGCGTGCAAACAAAACAAATGCTGAGCGGAAGAAATTATATCTCTATATCTTAAGGTTTCTGAGATCTATGTGTTTATACGGACGGACGGACAGACAGACAGACAGACGAACAAGCAGACAGTTGGTCATGGTTATATCATCTTGGCTTTATATATGCTTTATAGGGTCGAAGATTCCTTCTGTCAGTCACAGAATTATAACACCCTTCTTCTCCATGGGCAGCAGGTATAAAAATTAATCACAAACATAATTATTACTACAATGGATTAGAATCGTTAAGTAAAATGTAAATAGTGTAATTCAAAACACCATTTGCAATTTATAGAATCTGGACTTAAATAGATTAATTTGAATGATAATTATTTATTAGAATGATGTTAGTATAATTACATATTATATATTAAATTGCATATTATAAATATATAAAATAAACTTTGAAATTTAATATATGGTATGTGCAAATGATTAGTATTTGCTACCACCATTTTAATTACATACTACAATGACTATACAATTAACTACAAAGAGAAACGTGAGCACTTATTGAACATTGAATTGAAATGAATCAATATAAAATACATTTTTTATAATGAAGCATGGAAATTTCTATTCAAATGAAATGTTTGCAAGTATGAATAAGCTATGATTAGTTGTGTTAAATATGAGTAAAGCGCATAAATTATCGAACCGCAAGGACATACTTCGAATTTCCCTTGACAAACGCTCAACAATTAAACGAAAAATGTGAGCTTAAACACGCTTGGCATAGCAAATGAGTTGCATAATTGCAGACAATTTAAAAAGCGTTCCCATTCTCAATTTGTTTTTGTTATTAGTGCTTTACTCACTCCACTTGCTGCCCTTTAGGACCGGACAACCCGCGTGCTTTGTGCGAAAGTCCATGTCGAGGGAGCGATGCAGATTGTACCAAAACAATATGTTGCCTAGCTGCGGTCGCACGGCAAAGTTGAGAAAGGGAAACGCGGTGGCGCCACCCTGCTCCACATCCGACAGCTGCAAGAAGTGCATTCATTACTTGTGTGTGCAAAAGGTAAATGTGTTTGTATGTGTGTGTGGGATGTCAACTCACATAAAATATGGCTGTGGCAATGCGATTGCCCTCCTCGGCTGGATAGTGGCGAGTATCGCGAAAGAAGTCCCAATGCGGCTCATAGTGACCGCCCACACCGTAGTTGGCCACCTGCAACTGTTCGCAGTAGGTCATATCGAGGCCGGTGGCATCGTGGAGATCACGCAACATACGCCCCATTGTCGGGTGCGTGTTGTAGGCGAGCCAGGCATTTTTGCTGACGCGAAAGGCGGACTTCATGCGATGCGAACTGCCGCGCATTTGGTTGACTGTGGAGCGTTTCATGTGGGGCACAGCCATTTGTCGCAACTCGGCGATTTTCTGTGTGCTCAACATGTCATGAAAGGTCACCACCAGCGGATCCAAGTGGTGTTCCTCCAGCTTGAGCGGTGCCAGCACTCGATATCCATGATGGCCGTGTGTATAACGACAGCGCAACGGACGCTGTTGAGCGGGGGAGGCGATGACCTCACCACGGCAAACCTTTTCATATTGCTCGAATTCCTGTGTGAGCTGTGTGTGGAGGGGAGTGTGAGTCTAAATTTAGCTACTAGAAAGATGAATCGAATCGTTTGAAACTCACTTTGTAAGCATCCGTTTGTTGTAGTTGTGCAGCCGCATCCTCCAGCGACTCATCGCCCTGATTTGATGATGATGGCTGCTTGGCGGCCTTGTCCCCAAGCTGTCCCCAATTCCGTATGCGCGATGGATCGAGCTCCAGCACGCGCTGGCTCAGCTCGTATGCCGTGTCAAAGTCGCCTAAAAATGCGCTTTGGTAAATATGTATGTTTGTATGCATGAAGTTCGCCTTGATTGTAACTTGACTGCTATCCGCTGCTTACCCATTTGGAATAAACTCTTTGCCACCGTCTCCATGCTGTTCACTATCGCCGGCTCAGCGGCTGAGCTCTGCTGGCCTGCTGGCTGATGGCGTCGCATTCGTTCCATGGACTCGCGCAGCCAAACTTTCGTGTTGTTGTAGTCCTCCATTTCAAAGAGTTGTTGACCCAGCACAAAGCAATCCTGCCAGCTCATGTCCGTGCTAAAAATAAAAGGCAGCCAGGCATCGCACACCAAAAAACGAAATGAATATGATTTTGGGGGGGTTTCAGCCGGGGCATATCAACACGATAGTATAAGAATGCTACAGATACAGGTGTGGATTCTAATCAAATGGAGAATGAAGTATGGCCTACTAATAAAGTATCTTATAGATGGACTTTATGAATAAAAACTGGTAATAAATAATGTAAACTCCATAAATGGTTTAACTTTATCGCATCTTTATCATAAAAATCATATAATTTGAATCTAAGACCATTTTTGCTAGTACTAATATTTAAATAATAACTATAAGCTAGTTGTCATATTACGAGTAACATTATATAGTTAAAATAACTATTCCACCTTTACTTTAGCTATACTGTGTAAATCAAATTAAATTCAAATTTATAAATCATAATTAGTAAATGATTGTGACACAAATAATGTATATTCACAACTAATATTAAATATAAATATTTAGAGCCATAACTCAATTCAATGAAATGCAATACAGTTATTTCAAATGACAACTTTATAGACTTACTTTTTTCCCACAGAATTACTGAATAAAAAAAAGACAAAATATTGTACTTTCCAATTTGAAATCAATGCTTAATATAGCTCAATTTGATTACTCAAATAAATCATATAATACAGTTAATTCAAATTAAAATTTCATCGATTTTTTATCCTCTTTAGAACTACCCTCAAGCTCGTAATCCGCTCCTGAATTACCGCCAAAGTGTAGATAATCTATGTATATATTGTTCCATATTAAGACTGCTATATTTAAATGTTAAATCGATACCGATAACTATACTTAAATTACTCGTACATATTAAATGCAAAGCCCTCAAACAGAAATTCAATCTCTCAACCCATTTCTCAAACCTCAAATTAGCGTAAACCGCTCCTGGAATTGTGGTTGAAAGTGTGAGTTAGCATATGTGCATATGTAGTACTCAATGTATTTCAAGCCTGACTGGTTATTGCTTATTTGGGGTAGGCCCGCGCCCCCCTTCTCACCCGTATTTGATGCCATTGAGTATGCCGGCAGCCACTTGGGCCACGTCCAATTTATAGGTGCTCTGCAGGCGAACCAATGCCAATGCGGCGCCATCGACATCCTCTTGACTGGGGAAATTCAACTCGTAGTGCTGTTGTGTGATATTGAAATCTAAGAGAATAAACACGGAGCAAAATAGGAGGGAAATGCAAAATCAAATTAAGTTTTACTATGAGAGTTTTGATGAGTCTCTCATGGGTAAAAAAAAATAAATACGGAATGGATAGTTACGGATTTGGCTGCTCATTTGTTGGGCGCGGCTCTCGAGTTGTGACCAGTCGTTGTGCAGTCGCTTCATCAGTCGATAGATATTAATTGGATTGGTTAGATAGTTCTCGGTGCCTCTTGCAGCCAATGCATGCTCCACCTCGATAGCGGCCAGCTCTCTGCGTGGATCAGGTTATTAGGATTTTGGTTGATTTGGATTTTGTTTTTTTTTTTTTTTTGGGAGACGAGTTTAGAACTTCTAATCATAAATCGGTCGCTACCAGTTTCTGAGTCTCTGGGCTTTTGTGTGACGCTCGATCGTCATACACAACAATAATGATAATAATACTCTGTTCATAAGAAATCCCAAGCGTTTAGATAGCGCACACAGCGTATTTAATTAATTCTAATTTATTTCTGATTCAAATACATAAAACTTTTTTTACGATTCAAACACAACACAACACAGCACAGTACAGAAAATGCAAAACGAAAGCGAAATGCTAAATGTTAAACTACAAGACTCTTGGCCCATTGTTGTTTATGGTATTAATATTCTTATTATTATTATTATGAAACCCGAGCTGAACCATAAACACAGAACACATAAAACGCCACAGAAAACAACAAAACAACAACCAGTTGATTACAGTTAAGAACTCTGAATATGTTTTCCATAAATTGATTCAATTGTACTCACTTCTCCAACTGCTTTAATATCGTCCTCGTCTGTGCCAACTGCGCGTTCAAGTCGCTCATCAATGTGTGCTCTGTATGCAGCAATTGCTCGAGTCCTGTGATGCTAGAGAAATAATCCGATGCCTGGCCAAGATGGGATACGTTGGCCAATAGCAGCACAGCCAGCAGCAGCCTTACACCGCTTTCCCGCATCTTCAACTGTATGTGGTGGGTGTGCGCGTGGCGTATACTTGATATCAACGTCGCACGTCGTATACTTAATTTACGTTTTTATTGAGGCTAAGACTATGATTAGCCTTATATTCTTAATATTTATTTTGGCGGCAACAACGATCTGCGGCTCAACGCGTCTCACAATGAACTGAATGGCGTTGATCGGGTTGCTCGGCGTCTGAGACATCCCGAGTGTTGATATCGAACGCTGCGACGACGTCGAATAAAACCAGCGATGACAGACGTTTTGGCACAATCGATGCTGTGTCTGTGGTGCTGTGATCGGGCGACAGCTTAGACCGGGTGCTAACTACACCACTCACACACACTATTTGCATAACCAATTGATGTTTGTCTATGGACATGTCTAACTCCCCATGTCGTTGTCGTTGTCTAGTCCGATGTCTTTGTCTTTGTCTATGAACAAACTATTCGCATTATGAGCCACTCTAATGAAGAGCATACGAGTTTCGTGGCGATTAAGCATGTTTTATGGCTTTGCCAAAGCTGATTTAGTGATGCTTATCATGGGGAGCTCGTTTCGGCTTTGACCAGCCCCAAGTTCTACTTCTCTCTCACTACCGTCCCCCACCAGCTCTCTCTCTCTCTCTCTGTGTCTTGTGAGCTCTCTCAATCTCTTTTGTATAAATCGCTGCCTTATTCGATCGCTTATTAATTCCAGCTAATTAACCACGAGTCGTTTGATATTTAATAATGCAGTCGCACGTCGTTGTTGTTGTTTTGGGGGAGCAGTGTTGGTAAACGCTGAGCCAGTTTATTATGCTGTTGATCTCTGATTGTCTGATTGTCTGATTTTCTATTGAATATTCAGATTGGGTGTTTCGATGCTCTGATATAAATTTTAACGTTTTCATAAATTTGCGGAAGTTTCATAAATCGCCACCGCAACAATGGAAAGAAATGTCGCGAAAAAATTAGAAAAACATTTTTTCGAAAATTTAAATAAAATATTGCGAGCAAGTCAAATACGCATTTAGACAATGGTATGTTATTGGTATAATAAATATATATTTTAAAATCTATAATCACTACTCATGATAAGCAAATTAAATGCAAATGTGATAACCAATTAAAATGGAAAAAGGTTTAAATGATTTTATCCAGGGTATCGTCATGTCAACCAAGACAACTCACAACAGAGCTTTGCTCTATTTAAGATCATTTACCAAAATAGAATGCCCATCAATCTTGCATCTAAATGACAGGGTATTTATTTGATAAGTTTGTGGTTTTATTGCGTTAATTAACGAGCAAGTAAAATTCAATCTAACAGCTATTGTATTTTTAATGTTTAATCCGTCATTTGATTTACTGTCTCGCCCAACATTCAAATTGTCACATTCGCATCGCTTTTATGGCCCAATATTTATTTAAACTATTTCCTGTTGCTGCCAGCAAACGAACAGCAAACATAGCCTGAGAACCTGACTCGACAGAGTCACTCGATGTTATGCTAATTGTTGCTCGATGCTTTGATGCATAAATATTGAAATTTGTTTGCTCTTTAATTACGCAAGGGAACTACCCAAAACACAAAAACAACAAACAGTTTTTGGCATTGGGCATTAAATGACAGATGAAAGTCCAGGAATTGCGAAATGAAACTCAATGAAATGTCAACATTGTAGAACTTTTTTCTTGTTGTTTATTTTCATGGCGGCAATTAGCGAAAGATTAAAAGGCAAAATGGGTTTCAGTCGTTGTCCGAATTCAATTCAGTTCAGTCCACAGTGCTGCCCAAAAAAACAGAGAATCAAATTCAGTAGAAGTTGATGAGAGTCAGAGAGTTCGTATTTCACTTACACAACTGTGAGCCCAGCAGCACGGGACAGACAAGCTGGCGACTGCGGTAATCCAGTCTTGACGGTGACTCGTTAACGTTGCGAGTGCGCCAGTAGAGCAACGAACCCCGTGGGACATTCACGCCGAGCTCCAACTGTGGAAACACCAACGCACCGCCCAACTTTGGCTCGTGTAGCTGCAAAGAGGTGGGCACGATAATAGCCAATTAGTGACATATTAACTAATCATTTCATTAAAATGACGACTCACTTGGAGCATTGCGCGTGCCACATGCTGCACATGCTTAGCCTCCGTTGCCTCTGTGGCCGTCACGTGCTCGTGACTGTGACGACGTGCCTGCCACAATGGCAAGGACAACGGCTCCTCTGGGTGTCCAACATTAGCCAGTTGATAATTGATGCCACGCAGCATTTTCTGTCCCAGTCTGCTCAGCTCCATTGGCGCAAAAGTGGCGGCCACTTTTGTGTGTTGTTGCTCTTCTTTATCATCGAGTAGTGTCATCAATTTATCCGTCTGACGGTAGCTGAGCACATTGTGATAGAGCGTGATGTGTGGATCCTCACTTAGTTGCTCCAAGCGTAGCATGCGGAGATGCGACACATCTTGGCGACACTCCAATAGACGACTTCCTGTTGTCACCTGCTGGCGGGTGGCTGAGCGACAGAGCTCATCAATAAGCAGCTGCTCAACGGATTTCGAGAGCTTGACAACAACACAACAAAACAAAAAAAAACCATAAAAAGATCAACATAATAATACGATACTAATATGGTAGAAATAGATGCTTGTTAGCTAGACTATAAAAATAAAATTATACAGTCAGAAAGCACGCAAATACACACTCGAAGGTCTGGAAAAGTTCTCGAGCAGCAAAAGTTATGCCGGAAACACACGAATAGCAGGTGAGTATATAGCATATGTATATGTATGTGTAACTCTTTAAAAGCGTTAAAGCTTAAGCAACTTGAAACACCTTCCTTCGAGCTAGTCAATTTTATTTAAATGGCAGCTCTCCTGGTATTTGCCTGTCGAGCACGCTTCGCTGCAGCTTTCTGACTACTTTCGCAATTTGTGTTACAAAACTACGCAATTTGCATAGTTTTGCGCTCGCTTTTACCTTTGCCTTGGACTTCGTTTGAGCTCCGCTTATGGCCCGTTCAATCTTGGCCTTGGCTTTCAGCACATTCTGATTCGCGGGACGCAGCAGCAGCAACTCTTTGGCCGTGGCCAGAGCACTCAGGAATTCGCCTGGGCAGCAAAACGCGAAATTTATACAAATCAGCGAAAAGTTTTCTTCTTTTTTTTTTTTCTGTACGCACCTGCGCGGTAATCCATATTCACAGATGCCTCCAGTATTTGTACCCTGCCATGGGCGTGTTCACTGATTGAGCTGCCATGGGTTGCATTGCCCGCAGCAGCTGGCAGTTTTCCTAGCGCTGTTTCCACCCAATATTTGGCCACCGCATAGTCACCATTGCGATCCGACTTGCGCGCCATCTCCAGGCAATCGCTCCAGGACATCACGGAGCTTTAAAATATGCAACAGCATAAATATTTTGTATTCTTTTTTTTTATTCCACTTACCCCAGCTTCAGTCCATTGACTATGCCCAGCGAGAGTGTCGCAGGTTCCAGCTCGTAGACAGATTGTAGTCGCAATAAATTCAACAGCGCTGTCTCGTATTCCTCTTCACTGGGCAGCGGCAATTCCATCTCGTAGTCGGGTAGATTTTCCCCCAACTCGAGGGTCGCATTCGCCAGCCGCTCGAGTTTGGGCCAAACGCTCTGGAAACGCTTGAGTATGGTGAGCACATTGAGTGGATTGCCAATGTACTCCTCCACTTGATCGCCCACCAGCTGATGTAGCTCTTCGATGGCGAGAGTTTCGTGTTTCATTGCCAGCAATTGCTCTTCGAGTCCATCGATATATTCGCGCAACGCATCGATGAGCGAGGTCTCGGTGGCCACAAGTTCTCGCAAATGTTCCTCGTTGCCAGCGAGCACAACTCGCGACGATGCCGCAACTAGGCAGAGTAGCCAAAGAAATCTTATTGCTTGCGGCATTTGCATAAATCGAAAGAAAATGTTTGTGTTCTTTTGTTGTTGTTCTCGTTGACCGGGTCAATGGCTGACGTAGCTTGTTAGCTTTTTGTGTGTGTGTGTGTGTTTGACTGGCGTGTGGTTTGTGTTTTTTTTTTATGTATTATTCATGGGCGACACAAACACAATGCTTAATTATGCCAAAAAGCCCAAGTTATACTTATGTTGTGTTATTATATAAGTAAAAGCGGCTGACCAACCGGCTTCGTGGTTCTAGCCCAACTGAAACTACAAATCTTTTGCCTGATCATGCGAAAGGTGAAAAAGGCAAAAGTCTCGATCAGCTTCTTGTGCTTGATTACTGTGTGGTTCTCTCTTTTTATTATGTCTTTCACACTCTTTTTCACCTGCAGCAAAGTTAAAAAGCGTCAGTCGAGTTTGCTCGACTGTGTGATACCCTCTATCCATCTAAAAAAAAAAACAATATATACCAAAAACAATATTTGGTATAATGATATAGTACAATCATCAAAATATATAATTTTAGTATATACTAGCTATGACATATTTTGAATGTTGTCCTTTTCAATACACCAAATATGTCTTCAACACTTTACTTCACCTACAAACAAGAAAGAAAGCGACAATCGAGTGTGATGGACTGTGAGATACCCTCTACCCATCTCAATAAAACCATATTCTAAAAATATAACAAAGAAACATACAGCAAAAATACTAAATTATACCAAAGGCAATATCTGGTATAATGATATGGTACAACAATCATTATATACTATACATTACAATATTTATGGTAAATACTATATATGGTACTTACTCTGAGATGCCCAGTATCCATCACAATAAAATCATATTCTTAAAATGTTACAAATTAACATACCGCACAAAATACTATACAGAAATAAATATTTGGTATATCGATATACTTTTACATTCTTAATATATACCATAGATATGATACCTCATGTATAATACCCTTCACCCCAAGGTTAGCGGGTATAAAAAGCTGTCACATTAACTGCTCTTTAAGCGTTTGCTATGAAAATTGTATAATTTTGTTGCCACCCGCTTTTAAGTGCAACTGTAACTAATATTGCAACATGCAACCGTATCCTGCGTTGTCCCTTTTTGCTGTTATTTAATATCAGCATGCCACGCATACCACTTTAATCATCGCCACGTATTTCCATTAACCAACTTGCATAAGCTTGGTCATAAAACTCGAAAACTCAT
Source organism: Drosophila niveifrons (assembly GCA_035046325.1). Taxonomy (NCBI): domain Eukaryota; kingdom Metazoa; phylum Arthropoda; class Insecta; order Diptera; family Drosophilidae; genus Drosophila; species Drosophila niveifrons. Next base: position 7,057,419 of record JAWNOC010000046.1, on the reverse strand, counting down.
CTGGAAAAGCATGGAAATTGTTGCCACACTTATTTCCCTTCGTCGTAACTTCAAGCCAACCAGCTGCTTCACCCACAAGCTCTCTTTGTAGTTTTTGTTTAACATTTTAACAGCTGGGTTGCCTTTTGTTTCATTTTTTTTGGGATATTTCTGGAATTGTAATTGGGTTAAAGTCGTAGTACTTTTCATTTTGAGTGTGGTCTGCAGCATTTTGGTTATTTGCTTGACTTCACATTTTTGGGTATTCCGACTGTAATCAAGACTTCAACAAACAATTTCAATTTTGTTATTTAAAGAACTAGAATTTGATTAAGCGCAAAATTGAGGAAAGAAAACAATTGAATATACTTTATTTTGAGTTAAGTATAATTCTAAAATGCTATTAAGAATAATCTAGAAGACTAAATGCTTTAAATTTTAAATTTAATGCAAATATGATAAAGATGATAAGATGATAGGCAGTAATTATTTTTTCGCTTCTACAACAGGTGCTGTGAGGCGTCCTAGTAATAACTTATTCTCTAAGTCAACCTTCGCCTTCAGCGCTTTTTCATGCTTCGGATCAGCTTTAAGTATATCGTTATTCACTTTATTGGCTAACTTTAAGTTGCCAACTTCCTGTAGGGCAGGTGCCAAATATTGGAGTATTTCAACATCCTTAATGCTGGCAAATGTAACTGGCTCGAGGGCGTGAAGAGAACGCGCCTCCAGCAACCATTCAACGGCAAAATCATTTAATTCTAACTTATGACAACTGCGACCGATCGCATAACAATCACTGGCTGTCAATGTGATATTTTTACTCATCTCCTTATTGGCGTAGAGTACATCGTTGGCCAATTCAGCTGTTGGCAGATCGTTTTGACTTTGGAATTCCAAAATGTCGTTTGTCATTCCCAGCAAATCTGTCACAGTGGGATGTTCGAGATCCAGCTGTACCACCTCCTGAGCTATCTGCTTGTGATGTTCGTCGACAGCTGATTCAGTTACGATAACATCAATCACCTCACGTTTCCAGTTGTTAACAAGGCGGCTAATTGTGGTAAAGGAATTAATTGGATTGCCAAAATACGCCTCCGGATCATAGAGATCATCTTGCACCACTTCCACGTAAGCTAGAAATCTAGAAAACATTCCAAATAACAAACACATCATAATTCTAGAAGTTGCTTCCTTACCTAGTAATGTTGGCTCTTATCTTATCCACCTTGGCCATGTAAGCTTCCAACTGTTCCAAAAACACAGCTTCCAATGCAAGCAATCTTTGAGGATCAGTCTCTTGTTCTGCATTGATGTTGCCTATGACTAGACAAAGTATGAAGAAAAACGCACTCAGATGAAACATTCTAACGCTGCTGCTTATCAAATTTCAACTGTCACTTTTACCACGCTGACAATTTGGAAACCGAAACATAACTCTACATCTTCAACTACTTCGAGAAGTCAATATTTACACAGCTGTGTGGCTTTTTTTATACCCTGCATACTTTCAAATTGGGTAAAACTTTTGTCTAAGAATTATATTTTCTGAAATACAAAGTTAGGGATTAGAAAACATTCTACAACGTTGGAAATAGAATCAAAAATGTAAATACATAAAAAGTAAAATACTAATACTGCTATTTTCTTTATATATAATGAACATTGTGTTATACCCTTTAAAATTGGAATCTAATAGAAGTTTTATTCATTGAAACCGTATGCTCAAGTTACTTAAAATTTCGACAACGCTCCAATTGTTGAATCTTTAAAAACGCATAAAAAGTAATATACTAATTTGAGTCAAATTATTTCAAATATTTTTAATTCGTCTTAATAAAATGTGAACATCGTGCTTGGGAATATATTAATTTTTTATTGTATTGATTTTTATTATATGGAGATAAACTTGAATCAGTTCAATTATGATTCAGTTAACATCGTAGCAATTTTTTCGCTATACAAATCCATTCAGGTTTCTTAGAACTGTTCTAATTAAAATACGTGTTAGATGCCGATTACTACTGAGAATTCACATTTCACATCGTTGTTTACTTTCTTCCAATCAATGATTGAATAAGATTTAGCTAATGTTATTCGCAGCTTGGCTAACGCGTGTGTTACCTCTTATGCTCTTGAAGCCAGTTCTAGGTAAAAATACTCGCCCTAAGAATCAAAACCTGTTCGGCACAATGAACCGGCGAGCTTTCTTTACACTCACACAAACAGGTTTCAGCTTAATGAGTTAAAAGGCTAAGATTTGCCAAGACATATAGCGGAGCTCTTTGATATTACATAACGTGAACATGACCATAGATAAACCATCAATAAGATGGTCTGTTGGGGTCAATTCAGTTGGCGAATTCAGTTGACCGCGAGCTGTGATCGAGCATGTTACTCTGGACAGAAAAATGGAGTCTCAGCGCGCTGCTGTTGCCATTGCTGTGGTTGCGCTGTGTTAATGGCGAATTCTATTCGTCGATACACGCCATGTCCAAGGTCTTTGGTTATGAGCAGAAACTGTTGCAGCACATGCAGAAATTCATAGCCAATAATGAGAGTAAATTGGATTTTCTGAAAGCGTAAGTTCGGTGCCTGATGAACTAATGAATTTAGGCAGCAACCCGACTCAACTCAATCTGCAATCTGCATCGACAGGCGACTGGAGGAGTTCGAGCGTGAGCGTAACGAGGCGTTGCAATGGGGCGTGGCATACTTCGAGAGTCCGTTGAACAAATATTTGCTGAGCAAACGCCTGACGCTCGACTGGCAGCGTATTGCGAATCTGATGGCAGCGTCAACTGGCGAGAGTGAGAGAGTGCCAAATCCATTTATGTCCAAATTTCATTAAGTAAACGTTGCTTTCCCCTCCCTCTCTCCCTTAAAGAATCACTCAGTCGACTGCAACAACTGCGGCAGAGAAAGCACATGCCAAACGAAGCAGAGCTCGAGGGCGCCATCGATGGTTTGCTGCGTTTACAGTCCATTTACAGGCTGCAAACGAAGCATGTGGCTGCTGGTATACTCGATGGCGTATCCTATGGGTGAGTGTTGCACTTTCTGCTGCCCAGGCACAACTCACTTAACAGCACTTTCACCCCAACTCCCTTCCCCACCCACAATGTAGCACTCAACTGAATGCCGAACATTGCCTGGACATTGGAGAGCAGGCGTTGCGATTTGACCATTTGCAGCTGGCTCATGCCTGGCTAATGGAGGCCAACAATCGTCTGACCACCGCCGAAGATCATCAGCAGCTGCAGCCACAGATTGCCGAGAAGCTGGCACAGGTTAAGGCCAAATTCTCAAATAGCCAAGGTGTTAACGGCACAGTGGAGAAAATCGAAGAGCATTCAGTAAGTATTAATTTTACTAGTCTCGAAGTAAAGAGTTTGGCTTATATATGAATAATTTGTTGTGTGATACTGCATGAAATAAAAATAGATTCCTTAATAAATCTGCATGAAAAAAGTCGCTCAAATATATTATAAAGTAATCACTTGTTTACTAATGGATTCTTCAATAAATGTGCATAAAAAAGTAGCTTAAATATTTTATAAAGTAATCATTTGTTTACTAGCAAAGCTGTCTTTCATAAACTTAACGAGCGGCTTTCAATATATTTGATTTTTGCCAGCTAAACTATCTTCTAAAGTGTGCTCTAGTTGTATTCCGTAAGTCTTGATTATACTAGTTAGTTATCATTTAAAATTGTATCTAAGAGATTAATTTTATTAGTTAAATTAACGTTTTTCACTATTCAACTTCAGCCCGTGCCTGAGAATCTAACCTTTCTCAGTGAATTCGATGCCTATCGCTACACCTGCAGTGGCCACATCAAACCCACTCCAAGTGATCAACGTGCTCTACGCTGTGGCTACCTCACGGAGACGCATCCTTTTCTGCTGCTAGCTCCACTTAAGGTGGAAGAACTGAGCACTGAGCCGTTGTTGTTGCTCTACCACGAGGTGATTTATCAGAGCGAAATTGATGTTATCACTGAACTAACGAGGAATAAAATTGAGCGTGCCACAGTCACGGGGCAAAATGCTTCCACAGTGTCCAATGTGCGCACCAGTCAATTCACATTTATTCCCAAGACACGACATCAAGTGTTGCGCACCATTGATCAGCGTGTGGAGGATATGACGGGACTGAATCTAAGTAAGTTAAAGAAGAAATTTTACTGCTGACATATTGAATTTGAATATATCGTGCTTTGCAGTGTTTGCTGAGGATCATCAGTTCTCCAACTACGGTGTAGGTGGGCACTATGCTCAGCATATGGATTGGTTCTATCCGATTGCGGTGAGTATAATAATAACGGTAATGAGTACACGCTACTCATAGGGTGTAAATCCAACAAATGCATGTAACCGGCAGCAGGTGTAATATAATAGTATATTGATATACCAAATATAGTCTTCGGTATATTTTAGTATAAGTTTTCAGTAAATTAGTCATATCGATAGCATTATATTGATATATCAAATGTAACCTACGGTATAATTTAGTATTTTTTCAGTATACTAATTATAATAATATATAACAGCAGAGCAAAATCAAGTTTATAGTAAGGAAAAATATGTTAGTATGGTTACAAAAAAATGTTATACATTTTACAGGCTTTTATATAAATTGTCAAATAAAATATTTAAATTTATTTCTTTAATTGCTTACAATTAAAGTCAGCTAGAAACAGTGTACAAAAGAGTTATGTTCTTGTATTATACTTGTACTTGTACTTGCTATGAATTATGTGAAGAACTAATGATTTAAGGTAAAGAATGTTAAAAAGAGGAAATAATTAATACAGAAGTATAGATTTCAATTGAAGGCAAAGCGAATTTAGCAACAAAGTCAGTAGAAATTAAATGCAAAATTCGCAGAAATAATGAATGTAAAGAAATTTGACTTAAACCCAAATGAGTAGTGAACTTTAAGTTAAGGTTATTTTAATAATTGTTGTGATGGTCAGATTAATTAAACCACAATTTAATAATATATTTTATATCTTGAAATAATGAAATTAATTCCTTATTGCAATGAAATAAGCTGCAGCTTATACTTTTACCTACACCATTATTAAAGTAATAAAATTTAAAAGTATTCTAACTTCCTTCACAGTTCGAAACGAATCAGGTGGCAAATTCAGAATTGGGCAATCGCATTGCCACCGTGCTTTTCTATGTGAGTAAAATGTTATCGAACACATTTGTCAAGCAAACTTATATATAATATATTTAATTGAACTTGCAGCTCACCGATGTGGCACAAGGCGGTGGCACCGCATTTCCTATTATAAAGCAATTACTGAAGCCCGAGAAATATGCGGGTACGTGTTTCGCTCTGTTGGCGACCTCTTGTTAAAAGCTCTTTGCCACAAATGATAAAAAGTTGTGTTGTACTTTGCTCACTTTGCCATTTCAGCCGCATTTTGGTATAACCTGCACGCTTCAGGCGTGGGCGATACTCGTGTCCTGCACGGCGCCTGTCCCATTATCGCCGGCTCCAAGTGGGGTAAGTTTTGCTGCCTCCCCGAAAAAACACCGTTAAGCTAATCAAATCCAAATCAATTTGGTTTCAGTGCTCAATCGATGGATACGCGAAAATTATCAGTCGGATAAAAGACCCTGTGAATTGTGGGATGACTCTCTGATCTCGTTGAGTCAGCTCTTAGAACTGAGTAGACGAGCGAAAAAACAGATTTAAATTATCAATTTGATATATAATTAAATAAATAGTAAATTTTATAATTGCATAAAAAACACACACTTTCAGTTTTAATACGTGAAGCCTCTCAAGTTGAGCGAACTTCCCTTTAAATAGTTGACTTTATTGGTTTATGCCAGTTTTACATTCATAATCCATCTAAGTTTTAAATTCAACATTTATATTTTTGACTCGACTCGCCTTTGGCTTGCAGCTGCAAGTTTTTTTTCTCTAAAATATCTTTCTGTCTTTTTTTTGTCAGTTACAGATCTGTCTGTTTGCCTATCTGTTTTTTTTTTTTTTTGTGTTTTAGTTTTTTTGTTTCTTTAATAATAATCATAATAATACAATTATAATATGTGTGTATTTGAGTAAATTCAATATGATTTGAAAACAAACATTTATATAAAGTATTTGATGCTAATCGCTTTGATATTCATGTGTGTATAACATTTGAGACATTAAAACAACAATGCATCCAAACATTTATCATTACGTCTTTTTTTTTTATATTCCTTTTTCTACAGTTTTTAATATTTTTTTCTAGTGTTTTTTTATATGCGCCTTTGGTGACTTTGCATTTATCTTTTTTTCTTCCATTAATAAAATAGTTCATATATAGTTTAGTTGCAATCTTAGTTTTTGCACTTTAAAGGACACCAAGTGAAAGTTGATTTTTTTTTTTATTTTTTTATACTTTTTGACTATGCAGTTAAACTTTTGTGTATAAAGTTAAATTCGCTTTTTTTATTTTTGGTAGGTTTTCCATGTATTTCTTTCATAGCATATGCAAAATTGTTTTTTGTTTTTTTTTGTGGTGGGTGTTTTGCTGCTAGTTTCATATGATTTTCCTAAACATTTGCTTTGTTAGTTTAGTGCACAGGTAAACACTTCCAAAGGGATTGTCTTATAAGGGGCACATGGTACATACATCGATATACAAATAGTTATAGATAAATATACATTTATATATATAAATATGTGAGTTTTATTTGAGTGCTTGTAAGTATATTGTTCACACTTAAAAATTTCACTAATTTATTTCGCTTGCTTTTGTTAAATTGTTCTTGTTGTTCATTTGTTAAACTTAAACTTAAAAACGCTTCACCTTCGGCCTTATGTTTATTGAAATTACAGTTTCTTTCTATGTATATTTAATTACCATTTTCTTTTATTTATCATTTATGTATATATATATATATATTTGTATTGTTTTTTATACACCTATAAACATTTATTTAATTCAGAACGCTGAAAGTTCACATCAATATATATGTATAGTATATGTGTTTTATATATGTAATTGTATACTTGTACTTTGACGTACTCTTTTTCAAGTTTTTCATTCAATATAATTCTCATAAATTTGATTAAATATGCTTCACTGCTGTACGTAATTTGAGTTAGCTCTCTTTGATATACTTGCACATTTTGTAGTTGAATTCATTTGAAGAAAAAGTGGAATATGTTTTTGTTTTGTTTTGTAGTCTGAAACTCACATCAAGATATTCTCTATAAATATGTATTTCCATTACGACTTGGTTGGTTTTGGTTTTGCTGGGTTCATTCTTCTTCTTGGTTGTTGTTCTTTTTCTTGTTGCTTTCCAATTTCATCTTCCGCTTTTGACCCCCCCCCAAACGTCCACAAACATTTTACAGCTTAGATCTCGTAATTACGAAATTTATTGGCCACATCTGTGTTCTCGGTGCCCCACTCGGCCTTGCGGCTGCCATAGTACAAAGCAGCCCCGCCCTCCGAGGCCCGGCGATGGGCGGGATTGGGGGAGGCGGCTGTCAGACCGCCGCTGCTGCAACCAGCGCCAGTTGGACCAGCGCCTCCGGCTCCGGTTTCGGGCAGCATGCGATCCTTGGTCTTGGGTGTGGCCCAATGCATGGACTTTGATTTTGATTGAAGGGAAAATAATTAATAATTAGTTCAGACAGCTGGTCCATCATCATCAACAAGGTTTTGCGTAGCAACTAATGCATTTGTTGTGTTGAATTTTGAAATTTTGTGCTCGAAATGGAAACGCAAATGCATTAACTACTCCACAAAGTTCAAATTATTTAGCATGCACACACACACACATATAGATATATATATAGTATAACACATTTGGATGAAGAGGCGCATTCCCAAAAAAAAAGAATATCATAAAAAAGTTGCAAGTTTTATTTGGAAGGTTTACCGGGGCGACCAGAAACAGGCTTTTAGAAAAAAGTAGGAGCTTAAATCAAAGATTGTTGCATAAAGTTGTTGGTAAAGTTCGACAAGTTTTGTAAGACAAGGTTTTGAGGTCTGGATTTCCTGTGCGAGCCGTTTGTGCGAAATGTTCGAAAATTAATTATTGAATGAAATGTCAGTGGCCATAAGAGGCCACATAAATTGAAATTGGCAAAACACGTGAGCAAACCACAAAAGCCAAAACCGAAACCGAATCCGAATCCGAAATGCCAAATTGCTCAGTCGAGTGCACAGAAGTAGTTTAATAACAGCCAGGCAATGACAGCAATTTACGCAGGATATGCGTTGCAAAAAAGGACTCGTGACTCGAAGCGGAAATTAGCATAAGACACGCAAAGTTTTGCTCTAACTAATCACATTAAAAATGCAACTGCATACTCGGCATCGGATTACGCATTTCATTCAGTCGAGTGTAGCATGAAATTGAATTGCTCTTGCATAAATAAATATGTAAATAAATAAATGAAAAAAAGAGAGGAGCACATGAAGACTCGACACAGTTCCTCTTACTACAGAGTTCTTTACAACATTGGGGAGGGGAAGTTTACTTCTCTGATTTTTGATTTTTGAATTATGTTTTTTTCTGGCTGTCTGGCTGGCGCATACGCATACCTCTTTATCCACTTTCTCGGCAATTGTGTATCTTCTCACCTGGCCGACGTGCTCCTTCATGCCCAGCCATTGCTTGTAGCTCATTGAGATGCCGCTGTTGCGCCACTTATCGTAGACGGCGCGCTTTTCCGGATCGCACAGCGTTTCCTTGGCCTCCTACACGGGAAAACAGAATCAAAATCAAATACACGCAAATGTTTATTTACATTCCAAGAGCATAAAAGTCAAATTTGCTCGAGTCCCAAATAAATAGCACAAAAGGCCGACTTCGTCTTTTTTTTTGCCTTGACTTGAGTTTGCTTTCATTGGCTTCATCCTTGCCTTACATTATAATCAATTTCCGTAGCATACTTATTAGCAGCGCCGAGATTCATACACACACAAAAACACACACAGAGAGAGAGAGAGAAAGACAAACACGTTTAAACGCTCAAGTGGCTTTGATAGCGTATCTGGCCATGATTCGTGTCTATCTATCTATCGTGTGTATCTTCTATCTACTACATGGAATATCTACCACACGCTTGTTTGATATTCAAAGCTTACACGCCCAAGCACACACTCACACACACCCACACACATTCAACTGCCGAGATTTTATTGCCTTGCTGGTGATGATTCTTACATGATAATCAATTATTTTACTACTCATTGGCTATGTGGGTCAGCTGGCAAACGCTTCAGAGTTTTCCCATTTTCCGCTGGCTGATTGCTGCTGCTGCTTTATTTCTCTTCAATTAATTTCACCCTTCGACCAACAACAAAATGCCACCCTCATTGAACTTGCTGCTTTAACTTTTATGAAGCCAACAACAAGTTTTTCATAGATTATTATTAGACCGCATAACATGCGTTAAATCCAGCTCAATTGTCATCTTTAATGTTGGATTGATTTTATAGCCAAGTTCATTTATCTCATGCATGTTGATGTATTAATAAATGGTTTCATTTTTAAGTTGAATGGCGAGCATAAAAATCTATTTGTTTGATGCAAGTTTATAAAAAACGTTCTTTCAGCATTTCCAATTGCATCATTTGCAACATGTTGCGCAATTTAAATTGACAGGATATTCGATATGCCAAATTGCAAAATTTAATCAACTACTGAAGGGGGAGCGATGAAATATTCTTTGCTATTTGGTAGCTCTATTTTAAAATGCATAAATTCAAGAATTTGTATGCATACTTTTCAACCTTCCATGAAATATTCTTTGCTGCTTGTTTACTCCATTTAAATATGTTTAAATTGAGTAAGTTTTACACCTTCAGATACTTTTCACATTCACATTTTACACGCGTTTTGTTTATGCTCTTTCAAATGTTTTCTCTTATTCAAAACAATATTATGCATACAACATATATATATATAATCAAAACTAATTAGAATTTCAATGCTATTGTTCTGCTTTGGAATATTATAAATTATGCGCATAGATTTTGAAAATGATAGGTAATTTAATTTTGTATAGCAGCATTTGACTGACTCCTGAAAATATGAATACACATATTGTATAGTCAAGTGTTGAATAAGTGCTAATAAACATTATTTTCTACTTGTTCACTATATACATAAAAATTATATTTTAAGTACTATTCAAGCTCTAAAATAGTCTTTCTCTCTGTGCTTTTTTTCCAATCAAACATTTTTTCACAAACAAAAATGATCAGAATTAGTTTTTTATTGTGTTATGAAAATATTTTCTGGAAGTAAGTAATTTAATTTTATTTCTTAGCATGGGAAGTACAAATGTAGATAATCAACTTTTCAATGTCCTTTTTGACTCTTCAGCTATATTTAATTTAACGAATTATCAGACACTCAGATACTTCTGAAGCCAACAAATATTTTATAACAAAAAATAACTACAGTTTCACAAAATCTCCTGTTTAGCTGGCAACTAATTTCAATTTATCTTTCTGCAGAGAACTTTTTAACAAAAATATGAATCCTTTACAACAGCTAAGATACTTATTAAGCACATTAACTTACTCCACATTTTAAGCAAATATTTTGTAACAAAAAAAATCGCAAATACTTCCACTTTGTATTATGAATTATGGAAATAGTTGCTGTAGCTGACAGCTAATTTAATATTGTTTAGTAACTTTTTAAAGTTCTAAAATATTTTGTGCATTTTTTAAAGCAAACTTTTGTTCGGTGGCTAAACTAAAAATAGCCGCGTACAGCGCATAAAAAGTTTGAATAATTTCTCTCCCTGAAATCTGAACAGTTCAGTTGAGAATGGTTTATGGCTGCCATCAGCATTTGTTTTACGGCTTCACGTAGCTGCCGGAGAGTCATAAAAAAAAACTGCTGCCAATTTAACTACACACACACTGCATATGTCAAACTAATACACTTGCAAACCAAGCACGCACACATACACACACACACATACATATAAAAAGGGAGCGAACTTTACGAGCTGCAAATTGTATTTACGCTGTTTTTTATGGTAACTTCTCAGTCCCATAACTATCATTCACAAAAGGCGACTTCCGCTCGACTTGTTGCTGATACCGAGTGCCATAGCTTTATATGTATTGTGTGTGTTGTACAAACATATAAGCAGTTTTTATGTGTCAATGTGGCTGACAGGACTCTAATGAGCACTGGAGAGAGAGAGAAAGAGTGAGGGAGTGAGAGAGAGAGAGAGCGACAGCAAACGTCGAGTGTTTGACAAAGTTTGTGTCGTTCCCTTTTCGGAAAGTTGCCTAACAATAGGCAACAGAAAATCAATAATCCTTTTGAAATGCAAAAAATATATATAGGGTATCTATATCGCACTTTACTCTCAATCTCGATCTCTCTCCATTTATGAGTGTGTGTTGTTGTGTTCCTTTCCTTTGTTGTGCGTAAAACTCAATTTGTGGTGCAACATCAATGCGAAACTTTAACCAACAAAGGTGTAGTGTGTGTAGGTGTGTGTTGTGACTCTTAATTATGGCAAACTGTCAGCTTTTTGCTTGGCAAATTAATGTGGCAAGCTCGAAAAGATCAACCCTGCAAATGAAAACATGTTTTCCTTTGCCATCAACTACACCATCTCTCTTCAGATGTTGTTGGCAAACACAACACAACACAAAAACACATATTGCCCCCGAAGCGAGATAAAGTTGCGGCACGCCCACATCCCCTTACCCGCCCCCGCTCCCGTCACGCAATTGAAGCTTAAGGACCCAGGCACCTGGCACTTTATTAAATATGCAAAATGCTTAGCGTTTGCCTTTTTTCTCCATCGTTTCTTTCCTCGTTTTTGTTGTTGTTATTATTTATACAGCTTGAACATTGTTGCTTACCTTTAGCTGCTGGAACTTGGCCTCGGCATCCTTGTCGCCGCTGTTCTTGTCCGGATGATACTGCAGAGCCAGCGCCTTGTACTCGGCCTGAATTTGCTCGGGCTGCGGCGAGGGGAAGAAAGGTACAAAATTGGGCGTAAATTAAGTAAATTAATTAAATGAACTAAGTATTTTGTGGCATTAATTTTTCAAAAGCAACGCAACGCAACGCATCGTTCACCCATTCTTAACATTCTGTCTCTCATCTTACATAATATCAAGTTGTTGTGACATGCTGATTTCATGCTTGTAACACACACACACACACATAGAGAGTCAAATCAACTGGGATATGGTAGCTGTAACCACAAGACAGGTGAAGCTGTCAGTGGCAGACAAAGCCAAAGCCGAAGCCAAAGTCGAAGTCGCCTCCAGTTGACAGGGCATTAGAATCGAGGCATCTCTTGAGGCGGAGCGTACGCGATAAGCACGCATAACACAATCTCACAAAGAGAGTGGGAGATAAACACACAAGCAAACGGAAAATTTCGTGTGAAAATGAAAACCACTTAATGTAATAGAATTGCAGTTGTCTTAGAAGCAAAATTGAAAAAGTTTCGCCTCTGACACACGAAAAGTTTGCAATGTTTTTTTTATTGTGTTGTGTTGTGCGACCTTGAGAAGAGCTTCTGGCTGGCGGCTTTAAGGTAACAATTGAAATTAATTAAGCCAAAGTGAGTGCAGTGACAGCAAGCAACAACATCGAGGATAGCAACAAGTTGCTGACAGCATCAGCTTACTGCAGTCAGTCCAGTCAAATGCTGTTGACCAAGTTAAGCGCCTGGGCTGGGCGACTTGACAGTTGTCATCAACAACAACACAACAACACGTCCCATACAAAAGCGCATTAAATATCCTTTGAAAGCGAGCACTGGGAATAGCTGCGAGGAACGCTTTCCAATTCCCCCTCCAACTTCCACAACACAAAGCCTCTTGTTTTGTTTGCTTTCATTTTTTGTTGAAATGAAAATGGATTTTCGCGCACAATGCACTCGGCGCCCAGTTGCAGCTATATATACACACATATATTATGCCAGTCAGTGCTTGCCTATTGTTTGTGGTCTTAGAATGTGCTCTGCATGACTGAAGTATTGACATAAATCTGCCAAAGGCATCAAGTCAATTCAACTCAATTCAACTCGACTGAAGTCAAGTCATTGTTTATGGGCATATTTGTCAGGAACTGAGTCTTTGGCCAATAGGGCATTAAATATGCATACGCAATGCTTCTTGAATTTCAGCAAACGAGTCGTATAATTAATTTCGTCGCAATTAATATTACTCATACGCAACGTTGCGACAGCGACAGCCACAAATTATATTGACACAGACTAGGACACTACACTTTGTTATCACACGCAAGCGCACACACACACACACACACGCACACACACACACATGCACACACACACACATGCACACACACACACACACTCGCACATTCAATGACTATAATTAACTAAATGAATCTCTGACACACACTCACACATTTCTATAATATGTACATTGGTTGCGGCTTCTGTTTGTTTGCATTCCTCCTGTGTGCGCAAAAAAAAAAGACCTTTGTATGCGTGTGTGTTCGCAGTCTTGGCATTTCCATGGCCATTGAAACACGATATGCCAACACACAAACGAGTGAAAGAGAGTGAAAGAAATATCTATGTGTGCGTGTGTGTGTGCATATTGAAGTATAGAATTTTGTATGCGTCGGTGTGTCAGATATCAATGAAGGCCAAAGAGATGGAACAACAAATGATACGTTGACAGTTCGAGAATTTCGACGATTCATGCGAAATTTCTATGCGCTTTCAACCAATTAGCAACGAAAATAACTGGTTGGCCTAGAGAGCGGAGAGAAGGTCGCTTCAAAAGTTAGTTAAGAACTGATTAGGAAAATATTATAAAATTTAACTTAAAATGTTATATTATAACATAATATTATTCTTAGCAATTAGTTAAATACAATCTATAGTCTTTCTCTCTCTAAGCTTACATTTAAAGGTTTCATTATTTTTTCTCTAAAATTATACCACCCATAGCTAACAATATACATATATGTATATATAAATCCTGATTTGGGAAATTTGAAATTTGGTTGCGATCAGCAACTTTACTTTGACTGGTAATCTAGTATATTTAGTACTCTATAATATATATTTTGCATATAGTAATATATAAGTTTACCAATTTCAGTATATTATTAGAATCTTTGCGGTATATTAATACGGTAGAATTAAAACTAATTACCTTGCTGTTTAGCTTTCATTAAAAATGGATAGTAAGTATGCATATCACAGTCAAGCTCTCTCCACTATATCTATATACTATATTACTATATCTATATACCAAATATAATCCTGGGTATATTTTAGTATTTATTAAGGTATATTTTTGGTATATTTGGAGGTCGAGCACACTCATCAGTACTTTTCTTACTTGTTTTTCTTTTTACTAATTTAAATTTGTAGGAAAAGTATTCATTTTTCTTTGGAATTTCAAACACATTAAGTTGTACAATTCTTCCGACTATCTTCCTAATAAAGTATTATAATTATCATTATCATTATTGTATTAATTGATGAGCAAAAAATCAATAAATTATTAGAAATGCTAATAAAAAATTTGAATGACCATTACCAATATTATATTATAATTTTTAATCAGCAATCTAATCAACAGCTCAAATTGTTATTAAATTTTATAAAAATGTATAAGCAACAAAACAATAAACAATTCAAATCGTTATCAAATATAATAATAATTTATTATCAACAATCTAATCGAAAATTATCTACAAAATTGGTCATTATTTTCCCTTGATTTTAGTCGTGATTAAATAGTGACACATTCTATAGAACATCAAATAAATAATATATTTTAATCAGCGCATCGTCAACAACAAAATTCTTTAGCACATTTCGCACAAGTTGAGAAAGTTGCCTGTTGCCGCAATTGGACTGTAATAATTGCATAATGCAAGGCAATTTAATTGCCAATTAAAACTGAGTTGCTCAATTAATATGCATCGCCATGAAATTAACTCTAGCAAATTTCCGTTTTGATTATGCCAGAAGCTGTGTTGGGTGAAAATGCAAATGTAAATTAGCTGCCCAGCAGACCAGCCCCAAAATCCAATCCAACTAGATACAACTACAACACAGATTTCCTTGCATAGATACACAGATATATTGTGTAGTTAAATCGCTTTCGTACTGTGTGGATTTGACATATGCAAATTTAACTGTAGAGCAGCGTTTATCTGGACACAATGGAGAGTCCATCTCTGTATGAGAATAGATGCGACAAAGCACTGAAAATACAAATTCTCACTCTGTCTCTTTCTCTTTCTCTCTCTCACTTTCTTGCCTTGTGTATATTGCAAGCAATTCAATTCATTTGCGGAACACACAATTGATCCATTGAGCTGTTGCCATAATAAAGTCGAGAAACTGAGGCGTTTGAATTGTTGCAATTTCATTTTGTGCGCAACATGCAGCAGGGCAATTCTCGAGCTTAGAAATAGATACTTCGATGGGTCCAATCAAAGCACATCATTAGCAAAAATAATGTATAAGCTTCCACTCTAAATATAGTACATCAATGAATCTTGTTAAATAAAATATGTTATATACTTTGTTCATTTGATTGGGGCTACACTTTAATATTAAGTGGAAAAGAAGGCAGCAGCACTTTTGGGCCACCCTCAACAATCTTTCAGCAAGTGCTTTTTTCTACCCTTATCAATATGTGAGTGAGAGTTCGTGCATAATTCAATATGTGGCACAACATAATGCAATCGACAGCTTGAAAAATTGCCAACATTAATATGTGTTTTTCAAGGTAGAAAATTGCGGCAACGTCAAACATTTTTTCATGCCAATGAATTTGATTATTATCCCCCAGCATGAGGGACAGTTATGTATGTAGGGAAGATGCTTCCAGTCATTTAGGGGAGTGTGCTCTTAATTTTGTTATTGAAATTTTGCGAACCAGAAAATGTGATAAGCCCGAAGCGTACGTCAAGTTAAAAGACAGAGACGAAGATGAAGCTGAAATTCGACAGAAAAACAAGACAGAGAGAGAGAGAGAGAGAGAGAGTGACTTTATTTCGTTTTAATCTAGCTCAATGAGAGGCTTGGCAAAGCCAAGTTAATGCTACGAAAATCAGACTAAATGTGTGTTAGTCTAAGAGGAAGTGATGTCTGTCACCTGACTGAAGAAGACTGAAGTTGACACTCGGCCACAGAATATAAAATAATTGCCAGGCTTACTTGTAAGTCAAAACAAGGACAACCAAACAAAAGTGTTGTGCTAAAAGCAGCTTAGCAGCGAAAAAAGTTTCAAGTTAATTAAAGGACTCAAAGCCGAAGCCAAAAAAGTTGCAAACAGCCAAACAGTTTTCCCTCGACACACACACACTCACAACTATTTAATTGGCATTTATCAGCCTTCAACTTAGTTGCATCTTTGAATCTCAGCTAGAGAAAAATGTTTTGTTTTTCTGATTCAGAATGTGAGGCGTAATTGAAACTAATTCTCAAAGCAAATGCCCCGACACTCAAAATGCCAAGTCGAGTTTGTATTTGATTTCATTTTATAGTATCTCTATCTCGACAATCTCTGTGTATCTCAGTCTCTTGCCATCTTTATCTGCGGTTGCCATTCTCATGAATCCATCATTGGGTAAAACTCACCTCAACTCATCGCATCGCATTGCGTGTGAAATTTGAGACTTGCTAAAAGTTCTCGAACTTAATTCAATTAAATTGTAATTACGTTCTCCTTTCTTTTTTTTTTGTGTTTTGGCCAAACTTTCCTGAGAGCCTGCTAATGGCAACAGTGATGTTCTTTTCTTTGGCGGGTTTCAGCTGCGTTGCGTAGCTCAGCTCATTATGATCTTAACTAATTGTCAGTCATACTCAGCGTAATTATATAAAAGTATCTTACCGATGAGGTTTCATCGCAGTGGAGCAGAGCATAAAAGTCCTCGTTGGGACTGCGTTTATAATTGATAATGGCATCCACAGCACTCATTTCGAAGGGTTTTCGTTTTTTGGTTTGATTTTGTTGTTGTTGTTGTTGTTGAAGTTAACTGAATTGTGAAATAAAATTACAAATCAAGAATTACTTTATACCTTATTTTATTTTGATTATATTTATTTTTATTTGGTTTTGCAAACACGTTTTGGCTTTTTGCTCTGATTCATTCATGAATAATCAAACAAAGGTTTTGTTTCGTTTTTTGAAAGCAATTCGCTGACCTTCGTGCGAATAACAAACAAAAAAGCAGCGTTAGAAACTCAATTAGCGTTTAAAAATGAATAAACTATAATGCGAACAAAAATAAACAAACTTAAGAAAAAGTCACGTTTAACTTTATTTATGTTTGTAATTTATTTTGATGGCTTGTTGTTTATATTTGCTTGTGCTTTGCTTGTAGTTCACTTTCACTCTGCATCGAGAGATGCTTGGCACAAAACAGTAAACAAAACAAACACAATATTGTTTGTTGCTTCGCGCTCTCACATTCAAAACAATTTAACAGCAGAGCACCGAATGCCACTTGAGGCCAAGAAGACGGAGGCTAAAGTTGTGATTGTGTGATTGTACGATTGTGTGACTACTACACATAAAGCTCTCACACTCTCGCGCTCTCACACTCTCTCTTGCCCACTCTCTCTCGCTCTCGCTCTGGCTCTTGCACTCTCGGATTTGTATTAAGTGTGATATTCTGAATTGAAATTTAACTTCTTTTATTTAGTATTACATTTGGAAGCGCTCACGATGTGACTGGCAACACGTCGAAATTGAAACTGCCAATGCCTTCGGGTGTCGACACGGCTCACTAGGGCAACTCTGTGTGTTGTTTTTGATGTGGCTTGGCGCTTGGCTTTGACTTACGCACTGGAAGAGCTTGCACTCTGCTGAGAGAGAGAGAGCGAGAGAGGCCGCACAGCTTGCGCTCCAGTTTTACCATTGAACTTTCAAGCACATTTCCAGTTGTCTGATAAGCGCGCTCACTTTAAGCATTTTAAAACCGTGTTTTACCTTCTCCGCTGAGTCACAGAACTGGTTCAGCGCTGATGTTGGGTTAAACCTTAGTTATGCAGCTGACTCAACGTTGCTAGTGAAGTACAAGAAATTAATTATATCAATCAACTTGTTTTCCCCCTTGCAAACACCTGTTAGTTGTTGCATTCACTAAGCTTTGCAAGTTTGCGCGTTTCCAGCTACACAAAAAGCTTGCGTACCATAACAAAGCTTTACAAAGCTTGCGCTGTTAGCTTTTGCTATAATTTGCGCTCACTTGTTGCTTCGTCTCTCATACGGAAAGTAATTGCAATAAATGTTCTACAATTTTCCTATCAAGGAAATGGCACATTTTCGTCCATGCCCGTTTCAAATAAGATTCGTCAATCTGTGGTCAAATGTGCCACAATGTGGGCAGCACGTTCCAATCGAATGACAGAAAATCGCTTTTCAAATTAAAAGACGCAACCAAGTGTGGAAAATGCCCGGCAAACTTTACCGCAAACCGAAATCGAAATTGTAAAAAACTGTTGCATGCTTTTGGGCGGCAAGCAAAAAATGAAAGGCAGACCTCAAACTTTTCATTGACTAAGGCAGCAAACGGATAGGCTGGACCCATTGCTTCTTGCTCCTTACTCCGCACTCCTTGTGTAATGGTCAGTCCCAAAAATAATTTCCGCCCATAAATCATCATAATGGCAAAAGGGCCATAGCATATGGCTGGCTTGTAGGTACTATATACTTTCATAGTAGGCGCAAACGAAATGAAGATGAAACAGTTTGACAGCCAACATAAAGTCTATAGACGACATACGCACTCTGTGGGTGTATGTGACGTCTACAAATTGAACACACACACACACAGAATGTCTAGGAAAATGGGAAAAGAAACAGTACAAACCGAACCGAACCGAAACGAAACGTTTTAATTAGACAAAAGAGCTAAGCAACTATTTATTTCCATTTGTGTTGTGTGCCGGTTTAGCAGGAGCAACCCGCAGGCAACTAAAGATACACAGATAACCAGCCAGAAACAGAGCTACAGCTTTAGTTAGAAATGGAGATGGAGATGAAGATGGGTAGAGAGTGATAGAGAGCGAGCAAGAACAGAAGCAAAGGATTGCAAGCGATTGCAAGGACATATTGCTTGTCGTGTGTCCATTTGTGTGCATTTGTTTTTCCCCTTCAACTCCTTTACTCTACAAGCCAAAACGAACCGACTCGAGTTGAGTTGAGTTGAGTCGACAGCTAAATCGCAACTCAAACAATTCCAATGGCCAACGGTCTGTGTATCTCAGTGTTGAACGAGTCGTTATTTGTGAAAGAATTGAGTTCACTGTGTGGAATGTCTGAAATTTAAGCAGCAGCAGCATTGGAGAATTTGGAATTTATTGCAACTTTTCAAGCAGATGCTTCCGCATTATTAAGAGACTTTTCATGCTCGTCTAAACATAGAGCAGTAAGCACTTGAACATGCTGCAAAGTTGATCTGAATTCCAACACAACTTATCTGCAATTTATGCTGCATACTTTTAGGAGCTCAACAATCTGCATATTCGAAATGTAGAAATATGAGTAGAAAAAGAATAATTTAGTATTCATTTACTCGATTTGAAAGCAACAACTTTCTTTGTAATCTATCGTAATCTGCTTAAGTTAATTGTTTTGCATTTTACCTGACGTTTGAGTAAATTTTCCGAGTTTCTTGAACCTCCCCACCCCATTGTCCGATTTGCCATTGTCCATTGTGAGCGATGTCAATGCAATAAATTTTCCATAAGTCGAAAAGAATGTATCGTTTTCTGTTTTACATCTCAGCGTCAATTGGCAACTGGTTTCCATTTTGCCGCAAACACAAAAAACCCAACAAGAAGAAAAAGTAAACTTTTCATTTTGCAAGAAAATTGCCATTGTCGAGGGCAACACATGAGTCAAGTGCCAGCTAGCAAAACGCATTAAGGCTGCCTTCCTTTCCTGCTTCCCCGCCTGCGTCCTGCTCCTCATCTTGTATTTGGTCTGTAGCTGATCCTAGGTCAACACAAGTCAACGACACTCCCTAGACGCGGGGACAGAGAAAGAGACATTGAAAGGCACAACAGCTTGTTGGTTTATAATAAAAAGTACTTCAATTACTTTGTGCAATTTACAACTGTGTAACTGTGAGATAAACAGAATACGTCAAGGCTAAGGGGGAGGGAAAGTGGAAGGATGCTGGAGGGAGCGTTTCGCTTGTCTCTCCGCATATGAGCGAGTTATTCTTTATGTGTTCCTCTTTGTTAATACACTGCCAACTAGCGAGTCTCCCCAAATTTATAGAGCATTTGAGAAAAGTTTTGGAGTTCATGAAGCTGTAGGCACAAAATACTTTATTAAATCAGCCCCAAAATTTACATACTTGTTAATGGACTATAACTTAAGTATACTTGAGGGTATTCCGATGTCTTCGTGTTGTAAAAATGACTGCTCCTTTGCTTGTTTATTGTTGATTTCTTTTAGCGACTGTCTTCACTTTGTTTTATTACCCATTGTGCTCTCATCCCCCGTTCGCTGTCTGCCCTATAATTTATTTATGCATGTATTTTATTAAAGATTTTCCCTCGAATTTTCGACGTTCGGCTGGGGCGTCATACCACACACACCACACAAGAGACTGCAGGAAGCTGTTGACAAAGAAATTACTTATTAATCATATTTGAGCATTGATATTTCGTCAGTGTGTGTGAATCTGTGTGTGTGTGCCTCAGTTGGTTGTTATCCTTTGCTTCATGCTCTGTAATTTGACTGGCGAGGCCATAATAGATTTCCGCACAATACGAACCCAATTACCAACTGCTCTCGAGTTATTGAAGCCAAGCAGTATAATCATCATTATAGCATGTCTTGCATACGTATCTACATGTGTATTATGTATCTGTAGCCGTATCTATAGATGTATCTCTAGCTGTATCTGTATCTAGTATGTATATTTATATGCAGATATTTGTGTCGTGCTGTGCTGTGATTGCGTTGGGCAGCCAAAAAGACATTTGTCGAGCATTAATTTTAGAAAATTTTCTTGTGTTGCGTTTATTCAACGCTTTGTTTGCACAACGCAGCAGCAGCAGCACTTGTCTTTCATATATCTTTTTGCAGTCGATTTTATACAGGAAGTTTTGCACTGTCACCGCCTATCGATGCGATGCATCGCCATCTCACGAGTATCATCATGCTCAATATGAATGAAATCATTTACTAGCCGATGCGATAGTTGTGAACACCCTGTATGCTTACATGTTCATGTGCGTGTGTGTGTGCTCGTAGTCAGATGCCAAATGTAACTCAGCTCAGCTGTCGAACGCCGGGCAAAAGCAAATGCCGTCAGGCCAAACGGCCAGAGGCAGCGCAAGCAGTTGATGACAGCGGGTGACAAGGGGAGAGGGGGCGACCAATGGCCCAGTAGACGTCGCAGTTGCAATTGCAGTCGCACTACCCCAGGCGGCCAGTTTTTAATATATCTGCTTTCTAAGAATACCCTGTGCAGTTGGGTGTTGTAACTGTAATGCGGACACTTAATTGTTTAGGGGAATTTCCCTTGACAAAAATCAAGTCGAGCATCAAATCCAGCTCTGCAACCAAGGAATACCCCAAAATGTTCCCTTTTTTTAGGGAACATGTCAAAATTAATTGTCCCTTGCGTTTAGTAGTAATTGAAAAGTGTGTGTGTGCGGTACCAAGCGTATTTGTTGCGCGGTGTTTGTTCGCTGTCGTTTTACTTGTTCTTGTTTGTATTGTTTAATTACGGCAATCGCGGGACGCGAGGCGCGGAACGCATTCTAAAATTGCGCCAACAACACACGCACGTGGTGTGGGGGACCAGTTACAGATTTGACATGCGTCACAGCAGCAGCAGCAGCGCAAGCTAGAGACACTAATTGCAGTCAGTTCATCAGATTGTCTTTTTTAATTTCATTTATGATTTGATTTGAGGCACTTGCTGCAGCCAAACAATTAGCAAAACAGCCGTGCAGCAGCGGTGGCAGCAGCTGCTCGCCTTAAAATATTGAATTGAACAACAAAAATCAACATTAAAATCAAAATTCAGAGCGAACTAGCAGAAGCAGCAGCAGTAGCAACAAGAAGAGCGGACATGCACTAGAGCTGTCTCGTTTGCACTCACGTGTACCTGGCACCCCACTTGCTGTTGATCCCAAGCAGTTGGTCTTTTTCGCTCGCCGGGAAATAAACCACAAACACACACACACTGACAGACAGGGGCGCATATACATAGACATGATGATGTCCAACTAGTCGTGTGTATTAGGTATTTTGGTCGCTCTCCGGCAAAACGATGACGATGAAGGCGGCGGCGACGGCGACGACGGCAACGGCAACGGTTCCGGTGGCCTGGCCAGACGGCGAGCAGTGCCATCGATCGAGACAGAAGCTTTAGAATCGTGTAATTTGCCTCGTGCGTTGTCGCTGGGCGCTCTGCTCTTGTCCGCTTCTACATCATTTTATTATTCTTATATTTTTGAAAAGAAATTTGAATTTATTTCTAAGCAAGTGAAACAAAACTGAATGTGCTCAAATTATGCGTTTTTAATTGCATTTAATATTTTGTTCATTTTGTTTCATTTGTGCATTTTCGCATTTTGTCGCGTCGTTCGTTCGTTCCGTTTTCGTTGTCGTTGTCACTTTTCGTTATCTTTGTCGTCGTTGTTGTCGTTCCCGTTGTTTTTTTTTTGTCAGCACCTCTCTGTTTGCATCATTGTTGTTGTTGTTGTCGGTTCTTCCTTGTTTCGTTGTTCGTTGTTCGTTGTTGTCGCGTCTTTCGTTGTCGCTAGCTGAGCATTCACTCTCACAGTGTCTCAAGCACAGCCAGCGACAGTGATCATCAACAGCAAGGAGCAGAAAAGTTCCCAATTGCATAAAATAACGTTAAAATACTCGTGTACTACGATTACGTGATCGGGATTTAAGTAAACGTGATCGCGACTAGTGTGAACGTTAATAGTGAAATATTTTGAGGAAAATTATTCTGTTGTTTATATAATAACCCACTGCGGGGCCAAGCAACAAAAGCAAAACCAAGAAAGCACATAGCAAAAGAAATATTTAAGCAGAATTATAAAAGAAAAATAGAAAAATATTCATTTCTGGTTTGGTTTTTTCAGTCGAAACAAATTGAGAAATTCTCTATTGTGTGCTCGTGTGTGTGTGAGTGTTGCTGTTCTACTCTACTCTTAGTGTGCGTGTCGGTGGGCCGCTATAGTCGCTATATAGTTCAACAAAATTTAGTGAGCGAACGCCGAACCAAGTGAAAGTGACCCCAAAGCAAAAACACACAAAAGAATCAAGAATCAAACAAAGCAACAACAAGAGAAGAAGTCAAGAAAAAAAACACACCTAAACAAAATACATAATATACTTAATAACACAAAACAGTGAGAAATCGCCCAAATTAACAAACATGTCGGACATTGAGGATGTTTTCGGTGGCTCCGAGGAGCAGCAGGAGGAGCAGACCAAAGCTGCTGTCACCGAACCGGATGCGGAGAGCAAAACCAGCGTTGTGACTGAGAGAACCGAGGAAGTGATACCCGGCGAGAGCGAGAAAATGGTCACCGAGACCATCGATGAGGATGGCGATGTTGTCGAGGAGACCACCGAAGTAACCCGCAAGACCGTCAAGCGTACCATGAAAATAACTGAGGTGAGTGCTGAATATTTAACTACGAAATATCTCATTTAATTTGCGCAATATATTTATATCGGTATGGCAATATTATTGTTAGGGGCATGCCAAATAGACCAAAACATGTCAAAATTTATTTATTTACTTATATGAAAGATTATTATTTGACTGTGTGCGTTCTAACAAATTGTTTATATAGCCGCCACAAAGCGGTAAATCATCGCAACATACATACAAATAGAATATGTACAAATTAGACGACGAGTACATATGTGCATATATGTATGTATGTATGTACATCTAGTATAATTTAGCTATAAAGAAATATATAGATGAAGAATAGATATGTGGAAATCTCAGCCACACTTTCTATAGGCGACGCCTGGCAGATAGATCACAAATTTTGCAGCTGTTTGATTTCGGCGCAAATTGCGAATATCACAAAAACAAAAAAAAAAACCCAACAACACGAAAATAATCTTAGAAATTATTGTTAGGCACAAATCACTTAATGCGTTGCCAAAACTGAACAAAACGTAGAAAAAAGCGAACGCTTTCATAAAATAAAAAAACGAATTACAAAATGAAAAACTCACAAACTGAAATGCAATAAATCCGTGTGGCTTTTTGGCTAAGCGAAGAATATACGTTTTCTAGCTAGTTGTATTGAGGTTTCCGTGTCTTGCGGTCTGGCGCACAACATGCAACAGGAGGCTGAGGCAGAGGCAGAGACCAGACGCATATATTGCAATTAATTGCTACAAATTTCGTTGCACAAAATTACAAATTGCGTTTCCGGTTTGGCGGGGCAGCCACGCGTGCGGTCATATTGCATTGCACTGGCGTCTTGAATTTAAAGAGGTCTTCACTTAACCACCGACAATGCTGCTTCACCTCCCCTTTCTTCCACTCCCCTCTTCTTTGGCTGACTGGCTGCCACTTTACCTGCTGCCAAGCGTCTCTGTTTTATGATCGTCTGTGCGTTGTTTAAATTTTATGTTGGCCCAAATTAAATTTGCATTGCGATTGCTTTTGCTTCTGCTTCAGCGTTTGCTTTTCGCTTTTGTGTGGCAGAGGCGTTGCCATTTTGTCCTTTGTCCTTTGACTCTGCACCATAAACGTAATGAAAACGTATGCGTAACGCACACATGCAGCATTTTTTTTTTTGGTAACTTTAATAATGCGGCAATGACACGAGCAGCGAATTTAAATGTATGAACTGACTTAAGAGATTTAGCTGTGAATAATTGTATTTAAGTTTAAAAAGACAGCTTTCACTGAGTAGCTCACTCAATTGAATGTGTACATTTTATTTATTTTAAATTCAAAATAATAAATAGAAATAATTTGTTAATTACACTATTGCAGCTTAACTGACTGACAAACTTAATTTTGTGCACATACTATTCCATTTACTATCATTTAGTTTGCTTAATTTCTTTTATTACTTTAATAACTTTATTTACATTAATTTCGTTTGCAAAATTTCATTATTTATGCTTACAATTTCTTATCACATTAACTCTCATTTAGTTTGCTTAATTTCTTTAGTTGCTAACACTCCCTTCTTTTAGTTATTATATTATTGTGTATAATAATTAACATGTAAATAAATAATAATGAACTCATATCGTATTACCATTCATTTCGTTACCTCAATTTCATTATTTATGCTTAATATCACATTAACTTTAATATCACATTAACTCTCATTTAGTTTGCTTAATTTCATTGCTGATTAATGCAAATTTAAGCTGCCCTTTTTTTGTGCAGCTAGTGTCATTGCTGTCCACGTTGATGCTGCTCGTTATTACAAAGGGGTTTGAGTTGTTGGGGGGGGTGCCAACAAGGAAGGGGGTCAACTAATTACGCTGCGTGTCCGTTACAACGAAGTTCCTTTTGCCATAGCAGCATTCCTAATGAGGCACGTGGCATTTTTGTCATTTTTCTACATTGAAGGGGTATTTCTCGGGGTCAACGTTTATGTGTGTGTGTGTGTGTGTGTGTGTGTCGCTCCCTTAGACTCCGGGACCGCAAGTTTACGTGACCCTAAAACAAAGTGCAAAATGAGAATGCAAATTCAGTTTAATGAGCGGCGACACAAAGATATGAGGCATGCCATAAATTTTACAGTTGATTTAACTGTAGTTTTGGGCTGACCACGTTGATGTTGATTTTGCTAATTTCCTAATGTATTTCTGCAGTTAGGAAAACAGATTAGCAAATGACGTGACGTCGTCGTCGTCGTCTTAGTGGAAGGGGGCGCCCAATGAGGCGTGAAAGATCAAACACACACACACACACACACCCGGACAGCTGGGGTAAACACATTACACGAATTTGGTTAACACACACGTGAGTAGCCACAAGCCCAGCAAATATTCATTGTTTGACTTGGCCAACACACATATTAATGCTGGATTCTGACCCTGGTCTTAGCCAAGTTGACTCCTTGCGTCATCTACAGCTGTTGGCGCCACTGAAAAGTCCAAGTAAATATTTTTACACGCGTCATCAAACACAGACAAACAGATACATATATAGATATAGTAGATATAGTGTAGATGATGTACTGACACGGTTATGGCATTTGAGTGTGACAAAACAAGTCACACAAAAGCACGAAAAAAACGAAATTATGAAAAACCAAAAACGAATTCAATGTCATGTTTCGGCCACTTGGTTTTCATTCATTTGTTGCAGCGCTCAAGGTGGAAAGCCAGCCTACCGCCCGTTGCGTATACGACGCGTAAACCAAGCATACATACATATGTATGTTCGCTTGTTTCGATTCTAGTTGGCGTTTTTGGTCAGCTTTTCTTTCTTTCGTTCACTTCTATTTATTTGGTTGCTTTTTGCTGAGCAAACAATTTATAATTTTAATGCACACACACGCATAGCATATGTGTGTATCGGTGTTTTTGTGTTAGTGTTAACTGAATACAATCTAAATATGTTTATATAATTGAAAAGCAAACGCGAAAACATCAAGCAAAACATAGCGTCTAAGTATGCCAGCTCAATACGTCAGAGAAGAAGCAGAGGCAGTAGGCGGTGGCGGTGGCGGGTGGGCGGTGAGGGCGTGGCATATACAAAATGCTCATATGCCATAGCACACACTAAAGTCTATGCTGTATATGTGGGTCTATTTTTTTTGTAGTACATAAATACTGCTGCCAAATTGTTCGACGCACTGGGCTCACTGGGCGTATGATAAACGTGCCATTTATTTTGGCAGTCGACGGCCGCTGCTTGACTTTTGAGTAGCACAATTTTTGCACGCTACGCATCGAACGTGAGCATCATTGTTTGTTGCTTTTGTACTTGGCATAAATCAGTTTTATGAGTGCCTGCCTCTCTGTAACATAATTTACAAGCACTTTTCATAACTCGCCTTTGTGCCAATGGATTAGACGAAAATTCGTCTTTATTGCCCCGTCTCATTTTGACCTGCCGCAATGGAGAATTTTTGAGTTTTCTTTGTAAGTTGCCCACAAATATGCGATTGCTAGAGACTCGCATCAAACTGGTGGGGGCAAACAACAAACACACAAAACATACAAAACGAAAACAAAAACAAATAATTTCATTGCCTGCCATAAACTTCCGCCCCGCTCGCTGCTCTCTCTGGCGGATATTCAATTGATATTTACTTATTTCAATTACATTTTCAAATTCAATTTACAAAATGTTTTGCGTAGTTTTGCAACTCGCCTCCGTTTTTCTCCTCCTTCAACCCACAGCAACCGAAAGCCAAGCACTTCAGATGTGTATCAATCTTTTTTTTTCTCTGACTCTGGCCAAAAATGGTTTTCGGCTGCGAAGCCAGCTGCAGATTGGCATTGCTGCAGGAAACCCTCTCAATCTTCATGTATGCCGCCGCCGACGCCGTTTCGCTCAGTTGTCTGTTGGCAAATCAATGAGGAAATTTGCAAATTGAGTATATTCAGCGAACATTGTAGGCCAGCTGTCCTCCCCATTTCCCCTCTCCTCGGATTGTCTTTCTGTCGGATTTGTCTGACAGCAGCACATGCAAATGCCTGAAAACGCAATTAACGAGCCTGGCCAAGGAGCACAAAGTATAGATAGAGAGTTGGAGCGACACACAAAACAATGAGAGTGCGAAGCGCTTTAATGGATGTCAAATTGAAACGGAAATAGGCGAAAATTGACGTGGATTAACCGCGTTTCACTAGAGGCCGTCGTGCGGCAAATGAAAGAGTAGTTCTGCTGTGATTGCAGCTGCTGAACGACTAGCAGATATGCTTAAAAAAAAAGCAGAAGAGAATGGAAAATAACAAATAAGAAAGCTACAGGCGAGTGCTTGGTGTTATTCTAAAACAAAAAAGAATATAGCAAATTGATTTTCCGCAAAAATACTAAATACCTAGGTTTATAATCCATATATTGACTTAGTACATTTAAAATATACTAAAGTATACAAACAAGAAAGAAACTTACAGTCAAGTAATCAAATTAATATACCAAATTGATATGCCGAAAAATACTAAAATATTCCATGAGTTATATTTGGTATATTAATATTTAAAATATTCTAAATGGTACAAACAAGTAAGAAACTTACAGTCAAATAACCAAATTAAGATACCAATTTGATATACCTCAAAAATACTGAAATATACCAAAGGTTATATTTGGTATATTGACATACTACATTTAAAATATACTATAGGGTACAAACAAGTAAGAAACCTAATGTCGAGTGATCGGTATTATTCCTTAGCAAATTAATATACCAAATTGACTAAAATATACCAATGATTATATATAGTATATTGATATTGATATACTAAAGGGTACCAAATCTACCACATTGTCAGCCAAAGCCACATTGTCATAGTTATATCGTCTCGGCTGATCAAGAATATACATACTATATAGGATTAGAGATGCTTTCAGCATCATTTTATAATACTCTTCTAGCGGGTTTTAAAAAAATACATCCTTATAAATACTCTAAGCTTCTATTCCACTTTACCAAGAAACTGTTGCTTTAACACGACAATTTCATTTTGTACTCTCTCTCTACCTCTTTGCTGGCCATAACTAAAATGTTCTTTGGGCCATTTGAATAACTAATTAGCAAGCGGCGTTGAATGCAAATTAAATTGGCTCCGACTCAGCTGGCTCAATTAGCTGAACTGTGAAAGCCTTTAAAGGTTGTTGGCCACACACCAAAGTAGTTCAACTCCAGCTGTTGCTGATGCTTCGGTTGCCGATGCTGTCAATTGAATTTTGTTTATATTTTGTCAAGCTGCATTTGCATAACCTAATTAATAATTGAAAGCAAATGATTGGTAGTGTTTATTTACATGATGCTCTGCTCTGCGTGATTTGCGTCGTGTGCAATAAAACGAACATCGTTAATAATTCATCGCATGCTCATGTGTTAATATTCATATTTTGCTGCTGCTGCAATCGACATTTAATCCAGCCCGATAATTCAGTGTTTGGCATATGACACTTGTCACCCAATTGTAGAGATATTTTCTTCTCCCTTTTTCTTTTTTTTTTTGCCACGATTTGCGGCATGTTAAGTGTCAGTTGTCAGCATCAGATGCTTCAATTTATCAGTTGACTTTTGATTTAGCTGGCGAATGAGTTCTGATGGCACTCGTGTAATAATTGAAATGAAATTTGCGGCTTGGCCAATTGTCGGTTTATTGGCATTACAAATATGTGTTGCACAGCTTGGCTCAAAATATGCCAACAATGTGTCAACAGAATGCTAGAAATCGAAAGTTGTAATGCACTTGGCATTTTTTCTCATTTTCTCTAATATACTGCGCATTGATATTTACTTTTGGCTGCCAGAACACAGCGACAACGACAACGGCAACAGCAACAAAAAAAAATCACTTGACTGCACTTTGATTGCATTTCGATGTTGCTTCGATTTCAGTTGCATTACAAGACTCACAAACAAAAGGCGCAGTAACTGAAAAAAAATCAGTCGGAAAGACGTGAAAAGCGCGAAGCGAGAAACGCGCAAAAGTTTTGGATCGAAAAACTATTGATTTATTGCTGGAATGGCAAATAAATAGATTAGTTTTTATGTGCGATTTATTTCGGTTGCCCATTTTGCGTAGTTTGTGACGCGCGTCTCCTCGTAATGTTCATGTGTGTGTGTAAGTGCTGTACATGAGTGTGCGTTTGCGTGTGTGTGTGTAAAATTACTAGAAGCAAATATTATATACAAATAACAAATTGTGTGCAGCGAATTAAGAATTGCGCAACAAGCTCAACAGGCAAAAATCATTTAACCATTTAACCACTCAACCGCTCAACTTTTATATACCACTCTATATATAAATTTGTGTGTGAAAGCGGATTAGGCAAAAGTTCCAGTGGCAACTGAAAGCCATGGCAATACTAGATGAGCAGGTAAGACCCACATCGTTATTAAGCAAATTAAAATCCAAATAAGCTGCTCGACAGCGACAACAATTTGCCCCACAAAAAAAAAAGAGACGAAAATTAAATAAATAAAGTATCCCCCAAACAAAACGAAACTTTTTCTATGGCCTTAAGACTGCTTTATGCTCGTTTAAGGTGCTGTCCCCTTTTCTTGTTGTTGTTGTCGTTGTTGTTGTATGTTTTCCTGTGCCTGTTGTTGTAGGTGTGAAAATCACTTGTCAATCTTTTATGTAAAGATGCCGCCACCGAATCTGTCATTTACCTCGCTCGTAAAATTTTGTCGCTCGCTTCCGTTCTGCTTTGCACTTAATTGTGTCTGCTCTGCTACTCAGTCGCTTGCGATGTTGCCACTGACGTGCCTGCCACATGCGGTTTGTTGTGCGTGTGGTTCAAGGTGAATTGACGTCGCAGTCGTTGTCGAAGCGAAGTCACCGCCACAACACTTCAACGCATCTTTCTTTCAATCGTTTCCCCATTCCTCGCTCGCCAACCCGTTGAGCACTCACACACACACAAAAAATAAATAAAGAAGGCTTCTGGCAGACACTTGAGCGACTGCTACATACCCTGTATAAATTACCCAAAAAACAAATCTAAATCAATCTCCACTTAAATGGCCATTTATCTTCATACTCTCTCACACACATATTTGCTGAGTGGCAAATCCTTTTGTGAATTCAATTCGCACTTCAGCTACCCTTTCGCAGCAGGCTTTTTTCGCTTTACTTGGCTTCTGGCTATATATAAATACAACTTTTTTTTCGTTGTTGTTGTTGTTGCTTTTGGTTTTTGCCACTGCCAAGGACTTTTGTTGCCTTCACTTTGACTTGGGCCATCGATTCGGCTGCTGTGAAAATTTGTTGTTTATTTTGGCTGCGGGTTATTTTCTTGCTTCGTATTTTTCACTTAATAAAATTGTTTTCATTCGCTGCGCTTGCTTTTTAGCTGCTTTTCAATATGCTTAAAAATAAACGATAGCCTCTGCCTTTGCTTCTCTTCCCTTCCTTCTTGAACGAGCATTTTCATTGTGCTCAAACTGCTATCGATACACTTTTTATCTGACTTGGCCATTGTCGTTGTTAGGGTTAGGTTCTGCCTTTGATTGTGGCTTATTAGCAATTTTGCTGCTGCCTCTGAATATGCCACTGAGTCTTATCCCCAGTTGCCGTATTATTCTGCTGATGTTGCAGCCTTGTCTTGGCTTCGAAACTGTTTTTCCTTTTGCATTAGTTTTCCATCTAACCATGAGCATTCATAGCCACAACAAATTGTTTTCCGGTTAAGCATCTTAGCAGCTTTCGTTCCCTCGTTCGCCTTCGCTTCCAACGTCTTTTCAATTAATTTTGATGGCTGCACTCAACAGGCGAATAACAAAAAGCATTATTATGGCCATTATTATTATTATTCCTGCTGCTGTTGTTGTTGTTGTTGTTATTGTTGCAGCGTGCATTAAATGCTCTTGATTGAATTGTGTGTGCGTCTATTCAATTTGTTTAATTAGTTTCGCAATCTGCCGGAGGTTGTTGCTCTTTGACTTTCGATTGATTTAGTTGGAAGGTGTTAATTCGATGAGTTTGCTTTGCACAAAAAGAGTTTAACCCGTGGCTTCTGCTGTTGTTGTGCAATATACTCGAGAGATATTTATGCACGCAGTTGTGCAGTTGTCGAGACACATTTACAAAGTTTACATGAATGGTGTCTGGTTGTTGTGTTGTCGTTGTCGTTGTCTTGGCCTGCACTCGTGTAATCAATCAAAATGTGGCTCAACCAGAAGCGAAACATGTTAAAAAACAAACAACACGATGCCTGGCATCTGTTGCAGAATTGCGCTCGCAGCCAAAACACAACTGAAATCAGAGCAAACGCAAACAGGCAAAACAAACAACACAAACAACACATGCACATAGCGACATGCAGATACAGATTGAGTGTGGCACACATACATACAAACAGCATCCGATATATGCACATATATATACACACACATGGACCGACAATACATCAAACCATATTCCAAAGATTTTCAATTTATTTTCACTAAAACGTTTTTGTGTTGCCGCCTCCGCTTTGCCCTGATGACGTTGCTGTTGCTGTTGTTGTTGTTGTTGCAGTTGCTGTTGCTGTTGCTTTGGCTGCTGTTCGTTTTGTAATGGCCAACGAAAATAAAACTGTTGGTGTCTCCATCCAACATGGCGTATGCGCAACGATACAAATTCAATGAAATGGCCCAGCAACTGCAACGCGAATTGATTGCCACATGCGTCTCTAATTAGTTGACTGAACAGTGGCAGGACCACAGCACAGCTGTGCCGGGGCAATCGGCGAGTGTGATGTCCACATCAACGATGACGGCAACAGCGCATCTAATCCCGGAAGTTCGCACCGACATTTAAATCGAAATGCTTACAAACTGCCTGCCTGCAGTTTGATTGCCTAATCTGGCCATCAAACTCGCTGTCGTTCTCGTCGCTCTCTCGCTGTTTTCTGCTATTCTGGTTCACTCGAGCGTTTAACAGTGCGTATGATTAATATGCAGCATACACTGTGCCCCGTCGTGCCCTCAGCGACTATTAGTTAACGGGAGGAGGGGAAGCGCCCCATTAGAAATGCATATAAATTGAAACACACATAAAAATGTCGAGCAGGCAAGCCAATCCGTAAATCAACTGGCCATTAGTTGCAACAACAACAACTCGGCCGCGTTGTAAGATATTAATTTATACCATTTTATATCTTATTTTTTCTCGATACAAATGTACACGAGTTTATTTTGATGTGTGTGTGTCGCATGTATTTAACTGCACTATGTGGCGAAGAGAAAAAAACCTATTATAAATTGATCGTTAAATTCACATTCACATTTCAAATGAAATTCATTCGCGATCACATGACTTTAGACTTTATTGGTAAGCTATTTTTGAGCTGCCGCTTAGCGCGTGATCGAAATTGCAGTCGTAAATTCACAGCCTTGTTTATTGCTTGTAAACTCGGGCTATTGATGCGATGTTCCTTTGTTGTTAATGGCACCAAAATCGAATTCGTGTTTGTTAATCAGATCTATGGCTGTTATCCTTGCACATAAAAAAGCTTTACCATAATTAAAATGTTTCCATTTTATGTATGTAATTAAAAAAGTAGACTTTTTGGTAATATATTTTAAAAATAAAAGAAGTAAATATATTTATCTTCAAATTCTAAAAGATTTATAAGTTGCTTAACCTTCCTACTATTATATTTTATTATCTTTTTTATTTGCTCTCTGACACACTAAAAGTTTCTTCGCAAGTTGTGTTCGATTTACATTTTCTATAGTTTTTCTCTTATGGCTTTTGCTTGTACATACTATATATTTTTACACTTTTCACTCACCTCAACTTGGCTTGTCAAGCAGAGAATGATGACGATCTTTGTCAATGCGAAAGATGACATGAAAAATTGCATTGAATGGATTTCCTTGGCCTCAAATGGGGTTCATGTGTTCTCTCTCAGTGTTCGCCTCCACTTTGGATGCCCTTAACTCACGCGCTTGTTTGTTTGCCTTTGCCTTTTGCTTTGGCTTTGGCTTTTTGCATATAAAAACGTCTTGACAACATTTTCTATAAATATATATTTCATATCTGTATCTTTGTTTGTATATATCTCACATTTTTCTACTGGGTATAGGCGACCCCAGTCGAGGCGAAATTCTTTAGAAGCATTTCTTTCTTTTAGTATTTTATTTTCTTTTTTTTTTTGGTGTGTGTTGTGTCTTCTGACTGTTGTCTGTTTTCTATTTTTCTGGTATTTGATGTTTTGATGTGATGCCCGCGCGCTCGCTCTTTTTTCTGGCCATTTAAATTATAACCTACATAATGTTAATGGCCAAGAAAGAAATATATAATTTAATAATATTTATGGGGCGTGGACAGGCACATGGCCAAACATTTTTGCTGCTAGATGAAACTAAGGGTAATGTCTCGAGCCATCCTTTATGAGCATGATATACTAATATAATTAAATGAAAGATTCTTCACATTTTATTATTGACAATATAACAAAGCATTAATAATTTAACTAATTAGCACCCACAAGTTGGGCAATAAGTTATAAAGGGCTCAGTATAATGAATAGTATAATGCATGTGCATAAGAAGTAGAAATATTTTTGTGTTGCTTTCACTACTGATAATCTAGTATATTTTCACTTTTATGGTATACTTTAAATGTAGTATTTATTTGATATACCAAGTTTGGTATATATAATTTAGTATTTTTGCTGTAGATTATTTCGAATGTTTTAGTACCGCAAATAAGCATAATTAAGTCGATTTCTATCAATTCTTTTCAATTGTTTAGCTTGAATACATTAGAATATAGTATTTTTTTGATATACTTAGTTTGGCCCGCAGTATATATTATTTGGTATATTTTATTTGGTACGTTTTGGTACCGCAAATAAGCATAATTTAAGACGATTTCTCTAACTCTTACAAATATATTAGCTTGATTGGTTTAGAATCAAGTGCAGTCAAGTTTCAGAAATTAAATAAATATATAAGTTTGAAAAGATTTAAAGATAATTTCAATATATTCTTTCAACACTTTTAATGAATACTTGTTCATTTTGGATTTTCTATATTATGAGTAAATTTAATTTCCATAAATCAATTAAGAAGACAAGTTTAGTATAACAATGAAGCTCATTACAAAATCTTCTCTCAACACTTTTAATGAAAACTATTTCAAATTACGAACAGTGCCGGATAGAACTATCTCAAATAGTATACTTATATGTGTATAAATCATATAAAGTTTTTCTCTGCACTTTCAATTGCAAAAACTATTTTTAAACAATTGGCTTTTAATAAGTATACTCGGTCTCGGTACAAGTTTTTAATAACATAACACACTGATGAAAATTACCTTGAAAGCAGCGACGCCATTCAAAATTCAAAATGGAACTATGAATAAGAAGATGGTCGAGTAAAAAGCACGGCGAATGGCAAGCAAAACAAGTGTGTGCAGGCAACACACTCGAAGCAGCAGGTGTATCTGTATAGGTGTATCTATATGTGTGTGTTAGTGGTGTTTGTGTACATGTGTTTGTGTCAAAGAGCTAATTAGCGCAATGGGAAGAGCAATTTGGTTGAAGCAGCGACGCTCTTAGTTTGCCAGCCATGTCGACACCTGTGAGAGCAGCAGGTGTAACTGTGTGTGTGTGTGTCGAGAGTCGTGTCTGTGTGCATTAGTGTGCGTGTGTGTTTTGTAACACCTTCAGCACGACAATGTCAATGATCATTTCTGACATGAATGCGTGGGCGTGGCGCAGCTGCCTTGCTTTGCCTTGCCAAGAGAACCACAAACACACACACACACACATACTTACGAAACTCACCTCAATACAGTGGCTGTCAAACTGTAAAATGGTGATGCGTTTTCCTCTGCAGGTAAATTAGATAGAGATATGGTTCTTTTTTAATGTATTCTATATACGCTCAGACGTGGCACAGACCGAGGTCAAAGCACTCTCTTGCTCCGTCCTTTGCATTTTCTATTTTTTTTTCTTCTGCTTTTGTTTACAAACAACTATTTTTACAACAACTCAACGCAAAGCGAAGAGGCGCAGCAAAGAGGCACAGCGAAGTCATCGATGCCTCGATGCCGTTGCCCTCGGAGGCCCGGATACGTCAGTAAATCGAAAAACTGAAAATTGAGGAGGGAGGAAGGTGGTAGGTGGAGGGAGGGGGGAGTGTGGAAAACTTCGGTCATCGTGCGATTTTAACGCATTCAGTTCAACACTTTTTTTTTTTTTCGTGAATGCATCTCTGACGCAAAATGCATTGCCATATTGATCTGTTCCATTGGCTGACGTGCCGAAAACAACAACAACAGCAAAAAACAAGTAAGAAAGCTACAGTCGAGTGTGCTCGACTGTGAGATACCCGCTACCCATTTTGAATAAAAGCAAAATATTGCGATATTATTTTCTAAATATACCAAAAAATACTACAAAATACTAAAAATATACCAAATGATATATTTGGTATATTTTTGGTATTCAGTATAGTACCACTTTCAAAATATACCATAGACGGCATAATATACCAGATTGTCGGCCAAAGCAAATGAGACCC
Organism: Drosophila niveifrons; assembly: GCA_035046325.1. Taxonomy (NCBI): domain Eukaryota; kingdom Metazoa; phylum Arthropoda; class Insecta; order Diptera; family Drosophilidae; genus Drosophila; species Drosophila niveifrons. The sequence continues at coordinate 7,021,278 of JAWNOC010000046.1, read as the reverse complement.
CTAGTAAGTAGGCGTTTTAGCCCATACAAAAGTATTTCTTTAATAACTTCCACAATTTTGATCCGATCGCAACCAAATTTTCAGAAGTCACAAGGACTATAGTTTCTAATGTATATCCCAAAATTCGGGACTCCAGCTTTATTATTACTCTTGTTATTCGATTTTTTCTGATTTGCGGGGGCGGAAGTGGGCGTGGCAAAAATTTAAAACAAACTTGATCTGCGTGCAATCATAACAAATGCTGTCGAAAAAAAATTATAGCTCTATCTCTTATAGTCTCTGAGATCTAGGTGTTCATACAGACGGACGGACAGACGGACAGACGGACAGACGGACATGGCTATATCGTCTCGGCTGTTGACGCTGATCAAGAATATATATACTTTATAGGGTCGGAGATGCCTCCTTCTACCTGTTACATACATTTCCTGCCGGCACAAAGTTATAATACCCTTCTACCCTATGGGTAGCGGGTATAAACACCCAAAAAAGTGGAAAAAAGCAATTATCATTTATCTAGCCTATTTCTTTTTTTTACGTTTTACATCTGCGAGTTTTACATCAGCATTCGATTTACAGGCAACAGTTGCTGCCACATATATCGACTTCGCTCGCTCGTATTTTTCACTTCAAATTCAAATTCGAAAAAAGCATTTCAACGCACATATCGATTTTTTGTATGCGCTGCTGCTTCTGTTGTTGCTGCTGTGCTTTGTTGCTTTGGCTATAAATAATATTTTAATTTCTTTGCTTTTTTTGGAACAATTCTCAACGCGTTATATTTAGCAGGCGTTGAGCCTACAATTCATTTGTTGTTGTTTATTTTTATACAACAGCTCGAAAGGAGGGGGAAAAGAAAGGGGGAAGAGAAAAGAGTGTTGGGGAAAAAGGGGGACGGAGAAAGGAGTGTTGAGGAGGAGAGTCTTAACTTTCTTAGCCCCGCGAGCTGAATTGAAACTTTTGTGTGAAGTTGGCGAGAGGAAAATGTAAACAATTAATTATATGGCCAAAGGGACAGCTGCTTCTGGGCCCAGAATTGATTTGGGTTCTGCTACGCAAAAGAAGAAGTCGCTGTCAATGCAATTTAAATTTCATTTAATTGAAAATAAATAAAATATATAACTCGTTATAAATAATTCAGCAGCCATTAGCCCCAAAAAGTCACAAAGTAATGAAACCTAAATGAAAGCCAAATGCAAATGCAAAAGCACAATGCAAATTAACAATTATTATAATTACAAAAGCCGCTTTGTTGCCACACAAAAATTATTTGTCAATTATTTAATAAACCAATTTGCGTTTGAGAAGGAAGAAAAGTTAAACTCATATCCGCATCTGTTGAGTTGACAAGCTCGATTAGTTTTGGCAAATCGATGTTGCAGCGCAAATTGTTGATAATTAGCTGATTATGGAAGCTAAATATACTATGAAGACTCGACTATAGCTATGCAGAATATAAATATATGTGTTAGAGAGAGGTGAATGTGTGTGCTGCTGCTGATGATTTGAGCTATAAATACGCCGTGTGACAAATGGACGTGGCCAAAGCTCTCAACGCAATAAACTGTTCACGCGACAAGGTTGAAACGACGCCGTGTGATTTACTTACAACAACAACAACAACCAGAAAAGTAACAACAATGGATATTTCGCAGAATTGTTGCTTACACAAAGGTGAGAAGACAAAGAGCAGCTGCTGCTGCTGCTGCTGCTTACCCCGGAACGGAGCAGGACGACAAGGCAAATCCTAGCATCAGTTCAGTTCATCATGGTTGAGTTGAGTTCGAGTTTGTGTTCAGTTCAGTTCAGTTGAGTGCCACGCGCAGAAGACAACGCAACAAAATCACAATCATAAGCAGAAGTAGAGGAGCCAGCATATTTCTATTTATTTATTTTGTTTTTTTGGTTTTTAATGCTCTCGGGGCATTAATTTGTTTTTCATGTTTTTCGAACGTTTTTTTTGCGCGCGGCCAAGAAAATTGTTCGAACATTTCGTGAAAGGAATTCGCTATAATTTTTCAAGCAAGTGTGGTCAACAAATATTCACCTGTTTTTCGTATTCGCAAGTTCGCACTCTCTCTCGCTCTCTCTCTTTCGCTATGTCGCTGCCAACAACAACTACAGAGGAAACATACGTTCACACATTACGCATACGTCGCGTTGACGGCAAATAATAAAGGAGAACTCAAAATGTAAAGCGGCAAATATTTTTTTTTTTATTTTTGCGCACACACACTTTCAAAAGTGTATAATTTAAAGTGGCCACACACACACTCGCACACATATTTATACATTTGTGTGTCTGAGTGTCTCTGTGAATTTTTAAGATTATGAGCGAATTGTGTTAGTCAGTTGCTTCGCCTCCCGCGGCAACATTAAGTGTTGATTGTGTGTGCGCCGCTCTATTAGCGGCTGCCTCTCACCAAGGCGGCTCCCCTTTCTCTCCCCTCCCTCTCCCTCTCTCTCTCTCTCTCACAATCGCGTGGTGTCGCGTCCTCAGCTTGCTTGGTTGACTGCCTGGGACTGTCGGAAAATCAAGCAAACTCAGTTGGTTGCGAGCGCGAGCGCGTCTGATGCTGATGCTGTGCTGCCTGCTGCTGCTTGCTGCCCCACACACACAGTCAGTCAGTCAGCCTGATGGCCCCGTTGAATATTTAGCATTTGATATTTGCATGCATATCGTGGCGATAAAAACCACACAATAGCGGCTGCATATACTATTCGGGTATACAGCTATCACCAACACCACAAACAACAACACCACAACTACAACAACACCAACCATCATCAACAACAACAACTACAACAGCAGCAGTGGCAGCAGCCACACAACAAAAAAGAATACAATAATAACAAAAAACACTTCGCCCACGCGATATCACAAAATACTCGCCGAAAAATTCGAAAAACCCCAAAACACACAAAAATAAAATACTGCAGCGAAAAAAAGTGCAATCAAAACACACACACACAAAACACAACAACAACTAAAACAACAAAGCCTATTGGCAAAAAATACATAAAAACAAAAAAAGAATTACACAGACATCCAACAACAACAACGAAAACAAATTTACAAGAATAGTGCAAAAACCAAACATCAAATGCAACCAAATAGAAACAACAACAACAAAAAATCACACAATAAAACACCAAAAAAAAAAGATATGAAAGATTTAAACAACAGCTGCGCATGTTATTAAAAATGAACAGAACAATGCATTTAACAATATTATTAAATACAACATTTCAACAACATACAAAAAAACAAAAAACATAAAACAATCTTCTGCTATTGTATTTTACAACAGTTTTTTAGATGAGTTGATATTGCCCACCTGTTGTGTGTGTTTTTTTCCGCTATTGCCAGAGGGTATGAGGGCTTTGTTAGGGAATATGCAAAGAATATAATGTGGAGCAGCAATTTCGCCAAAAATCAATCTATATAATAAAGAGCATATTCAAAATAGTGATTGAATTGGGTTTAGTTTGATCAAGTTTTTTAAAGACTTTAGCAAGCAATAACTATATTTTTTCCGGGAACTCTATAAGGAATATATTATATACCAGCAATTTTGTCAAAAGCCAATCAAAAAATTTAATTTAAATAGAAGAAAAAGTAATTGAATTGGATTTAGTTTGATCAAGACTTTAAAAACTGTAGCTAACAACTCTATAAAGAGTTGATAAAAGTCAAATAAATAATATAATCAAAGTCTACCAATTTAATTTAAATCAGAGAAAATAGTTAAGAGTAATTTAAAGACTTTAGCAAAATAGACTCTGCATTTCCTTCAGGGACTGTGTTAAAAATATAATATATATGGCAGCCATTTTGTCAAAAGTTAAATATATCATATAGAAAAGAATTAAAGTGAAACAAATTTCGTTTCAATGTTCAATTGAATTTAGTTTGAACTACGCTTTGAAGAACTTTAATGAAAGAAACTATGTAAAGATTTAAATATGGAACAAAATTTATTAAAACAAAAGTCAAAAATAATATATCAGGAAACTTCAATTAAGCTAATGGAAAATAATAATTAAAATGAATATAGTTTGCTTTTTCTTTTAAAGCCTGTATCAAACGAGCAACTTATTTCAAACAAATAATAAATATTATAAAAACATAACAATCTATATCCAAAGGGATTTATTATTAATTCATCCTTTTGCATCTCTCCACTGCTGCTCAGATTTATTTCTCATTGAGTAATCATGCATCACAAAATTGTTTTACATTATTAGCATAAATTTTAAATGTATAAAAAACACATTATTCCCTATAAGAGCATTAAAATTTCGGCCTTTTAAAATATCGCCACTCTTACTCATTTTCTTTGCCTCCTTTTTTGCAACTTTTCCATTGGGTGTGGACGTAAATAGTTTACAAGTTGAAAGGCATTTGGGGAATAGTCGAAACTACTTTCAACTTTCTTGTACGCACACATGTGCCTTTGAGTGTGCTCAAGAGCATGTGCGTGTGTGTGCGTGTGTGTGTAAGTGTGTGTATGTTTTGGCCACAATGTCCGGCTCTTAAGCTAGAGACCTCCCAATGGATTGGCAGTTGCTTTGATTTGGTTAAGACTTTAGCCATAAAGTTGACCAAACCACAACCCTTCAGCATGCGGATATCAATTTAATTTGATAGAGAGACACATAATAGGCAAATAAATCAAATTATGATTGTGGTTTTGTTTTTTTTATTCGTTTTTCAAGTGACTCGTTGTGGCAAATTATTCATCGATACCGTTTTTGTTTCTCTTTCGCATTAAATCAATCAGTGATCTCGGATTCGTTGTTTTTAAATATTAATAATAGCAACGGCAGCTTTGTAATTGAAAAAGCAACGTTTATTTGCGTACGGTTTAATTAATTATATTTATTTGAATTTTTTCGCGAATAATACAAACAATTCGTTTCACATTTAACATTTAACAACGCAACCGAACGTTGGCCAAAAATGCTCTTCAAGGCAGCTGAAATAATAAATTATAGCAGAATAAGAACGCGTTAATGTTTTCGTTGTTGTTTCTTTATTTTTTCAAATATCTGTGCTGTATATAAAATATTTCTGCAAAAAGATGTAGAAAATTTTTTATATATGTCATGTATGTAATTATCTATCGCATCTAATAAAAATCATAATGCGTTTCCAGTGAAAATGAGTGAAATGAAAGAGAAATGAATACACTCATCTATCTTCCATGTGAATATTGCAAATATTAAAGAAGAAGCCAGTCAAAAAGTTTCAGCTTCTGTTTCTGTTCCTTTCTCTTGCTCTGTGTGTGTTGAAGTGCCAACAAAATTGCTAAGAGCCATGAAATAAACTCGCAAATTAACAAAAAAACAAAAAAATACACAAAATCAACAACAACAACAAAAGTAAACAGAAATCAACACATACACGCGCATATTGCAAGGATAAGCATAAGGATAACACTCGTCGTCACCTCTCAGGATTAAAACACAAACATAAACACTCTACAATATGGCAGACACTGCCAATGACAAAAACAATAGCAACAGCAACAACGACAACGAGAACGAGAAAGAGGAGAACGACAATGACAATGACGTCATTGAGGAAGAGGAGACCACAACAACAACAACAACGTCGAAGAAAACTTCGCAATGGCGCAAAACGCGCACCACCAAGGTGAGACTCGAGTCCCTTAAACGAGGGTGGCTCGAGAAATTTGTAAAAGGGCACAGCCTTAAAGAAAGGTTGAACTTTGTGAACAGAAAACGTTATTTATTAAAATACAGCTTCGATTGGATTGCTTTATATGACAGTTTTCTTTTTAATATGTGAGAACAATTTCCTAAAATTAAGGGATTAACAAATTATCCAAATATTTCTTCATAATTGTGAAAATTTACTTCATTACCTCAGCATTGCTTTAGATGAAAAAGATAAAGAAAAAGATTAATGATATTAGTGAAAATTTTCAGCAGGCAAAGGATTAAGAAAAAGCCGAAAAATTTCTATCATATTTGTGAAGATATTTTCGATCTCAATTCTGAATTGCTTTAATGAATATTTTCTAAAAAGCTAGAGAATAAATAACAAATTGTCTGAAAATACGATATTATATATTAATATCTTAAACTATTATTCCCAACAAACGATTTGGTACTCTTAACTAGAATTATATAAATGTTGATAGATTGGTTTATGGGAGAAAATAATGCTACCCGTATTTCTAAGATTTTCTAATTTTAAACTCGATTTTTTAAATGTTGCCAGATTGGTTCATTAAAGAGTTTGCCAACATCGAAAACATATATTTAGAACTTTAAAATATTCGACAATAACAATATTTTTAATTATTACAAATGATGTTGACATAATTTTCAGTAACAGGACAACTTTTCATAGAAATTTGTCACTGAAAAGTCGCAATAAGCTTTTGTCAACCCTCGCATACATGTGCGTGTCTGTGCAATTCTTTGTGTGTACATATGTGTGTGTGTGTGATTATGAGTGTATGGGGCTATTTAGATGCGTCAAGTAATGAAAGGCAATCGCATGACCAGCGTACGCCCACTTCACTCAACATTTTTGAAGCTGACAAATGCGACAGATTGAAAGTTGCCAAATGGACGCCGGACAAAGATGTCGAAACGCGACGTCTCCGATCCGCTTTTTGGCGGCCACATAAACAAATAAAAAAAAACAAAAAAGCGAAAGCCAAAAAGAATTTCATCTGCTTTTTACCAACACACACAATACTATACTATATGCTGCATATACGCTATATAAAATACATTATTCGATAGATATACTGTATATATGTATTTAGCTGACTGAGAGCAGAATGAATATTTTCAAAAAGATACTTTGTGAAAGTGTTTGCTAATTAAGCGAAGCATTTCGATGCGCTTTGCACTTGATTAACTGCTAATGTGTCTAAAAATAAACAGTTTGCTTTGGACATTAATCACAAAAGGGAACTATACCAAATGAAGGGGGGAATACCCTTAATGTATGCACATACATTCCAACAAACTTGGCGCTTCTGAAGGGGTTTCATTCTTGAAAAAAAAAACAAACAAGTGACGCCCTTAAAGCACTTGGCCAGCCGACAACGACGACGTCGACGACGTCAGTTAGAAAGTTTCCAGGTCAGTGAATTTTCGCTGCTAGTTGAGATGGGATAGCGTTGTGAGTAGCTCAACCTGGAGCTGGGTCCAAAAGGATAAACATAAGCGCACAATGGGCGGGTGCCACATTGATTATATGCTGCCACATGGGACCCAATCTGTGCTCTGTATATGTGTGTTGTGGCTTGCTTCAGTATAAGAACGAACGATGACGACGACGACGTGTTGCTTGGCGCATAAATTACTTTGACTAACAACAAGAGGAGCAACAGCAGCAGCAAAAGCAACAGGAACAGCAACAGCTACTTAGGCATCCTTAAGCTACACACACACACTCACCTGTCGCTTCGGCGCACCTGCAATCAATCAAGCTGTAAAGTATTTATTAAACGATATTATGAGGTTTACCAGATATACACACACAGGCACACACTCTTGAATAAATGTATTAGTATGTATATCGTATAATGTATGTGTGTATGCCACACACTCTTTGCTCACACCTGCAGACTTTTTTAATAGCTTCATTGTTTCTCTTAACAGGATTTCATTTCACTTAATATACCAACACACACACACGCACACATCCATGCATTATGTTTAAGCGCCAACACATACAACAGCAGCTGTAGCCTCTGAGTTGGCATTACTCCGACTCCTGCCCCTTCCCCATCCCCATTCCCTTCCCTTGTGCCGTGTATCATTACTGGCTTTTATTGTTGCTGCTGGGGACTCACTTGTTAACCCGACGTTTGCCTTTGCCCGGCGGCATTTTGGCACTGCCTTCAAATGAAGCCAACAACGACGCTGAGTTGACGTTACCAACTCTGGTTCTCTCTCTTTTTCTCTTTTCTGCAGTCCTCGTCCTGGCTTTAACTTGTGTTTGCTGCCGCTTCTAGCTAGGTAGTTTCCACCTTTGCACAGGATTTTTTTCATGGCAGCAATCAACGGCGGGCTACAAAAGCGATCTCAGCGCAAAGTTTCCGCTCCGGCGCCCCATTTCCCCTTCCGTAATTCGCTCTACTCTGTGCTCTCTACTCGTATTTTCCTTTTTTTCCTTGCTGCCAGTGTGCGAGTGCTTTTCATTCGTTAAACAACGATGCTTTTGTTGCTATACTTTTTGCTCTACCACTACGAAGAACTTCAGTTTGAGCAATTTTCTAACTTTAGCTGCGTTTATTTGTTGTTAATTTCATTGCCAGTTTTTATTATTTCATGTGCTTTAAGAGTCCTTATTGCTCTCTTTCTTTCCCACTTACTTTTATACGCTTTTTTTGCTGTTTTGGCCAGGCAATTTTATCTTTTAATTAAAACTGACGCGTCTGCTCCTTTTTTTTTGTGTTGCTCGTGTTTTTTTTTCGGGGATAGCATTCAACGAACATTCTACCAACATGTGAGGCGCATTAATTAAGCATTTTATGCCACATGCCATTTACCATTTTGCCGCGGCCAGCGCAAAAGTTAAAAACCTCAACATTAACATTTGTTTCATTCAGCTGACATGCATATAAAATATATATTTGTGCTACCTTCAAGTGCGCTGGGCGTTTGCTCTCATTTTCGCCAATTAAGTTGCTAAACTCGGCTCCAAAGTGGGTGAGAGATTTGAGGTTCAGGGTTCAGCCTCGAGGCTAATTGATTTTGGCCTTTTTTGGCTGCCAGCTGAGGCGAATTGCGGCAAATGAAATAAACAATCGCCGCTTAATTGGGTCATATCAAAGATATTCGCGCTGATTTAGCACCAAAAATCCAAACATCATTTAATTTTTTTTAACAATTCCCATAAGGAAAATACAAACAAATTGAAGAACAATGGGCAAAAAGCGTAGCGTGAGTCAACGCCCAATATTATTATTAGCTTAATTGAGATTATTGCTGATATGACGTCTATAGATATACAGCAATTAAAGCCATTAAATAGATATTTGTATTTATAGATTAGTTAGTGCCAAAGAAAATGAGTTAAATGAGGAAGCATACGAAAATCTTGTCAACAACAGCTGAATGAACAATGAATGCTTTGTTCCGAGGATTATTTCCTATATACAAATCAAAACTGTCTACAAATTATTTACTTTAACTGTATCTTTATACAATAGAATTTAAATTTTTATATTTAGTTCTAGAATTCCTGTTAATTATTACGCAAAAGTTTATGAGTCAAATGCCAATATTTACCAATAAATCAAAACAATTTTTGCCATTTTCTATATGTACGTTTATTTGGCCATATCTTAGCATTAACTATACACACTATACTATGCACACAATATATACGTCGAAAAGTATTGTATAGATTTTGCCATTTCAATATACATATATGCATATATATATATAATATATCTATAGATATATCTGTCAAAATACATGTATATCGTATATAGCATTAACGTTTTTCTTCTCTTGTTCTCTCTCTTTCTTTTGTCTTTTCTAGGTAAGCACATAGAACAACAGGAACTTACAGATCAATCTTCAATATACAACACATATAACTCACTCATTTGCCCATTTGATTAGTAAGTAATTTCATCATCAATTCTCGTTATTCCAACATAATTTGCTCTTTGCTTGACAAGTAAGTTAGAAGAGTGTCTCTATACACACAAAAGGAAAATAAAATACACACACACACTGTGTGTGTGTATGAACAAGCGAGTTATAAATAATTTCTGGCAAAAAATCAGCAATTTTTTCCGTTGATCTCCAAGTATAGCGCGTTGGCAGCTAGCCAACACGAATTGCGCATACGCCGTGTGGTGCGCTTTTAGTTGTATGCGTGCGCATTTGTCTTTGTATTGGTAGACTAGCTGATCATGCTCTGGAGTGGTTGCCTCTTAAGAGTGCCGAAGCCAAAGAGAGCCAACATTAAAAATAAACAACACATAAAATAGGGAAAACGAAGAAAAAACGAGAAGAATATTGAATGAGATGTTTATGTTTTGTATTTTGGCATTTTTGCATTTTGCCAATTTACAATTTTCGTTCGAAAGTTGCTCGATCGAGGACCAAGCGAATCATGTTCGTTCTCTTTCTCGTTCTCGGCCTGTCATCAGTCTACGACAGCCTCGTGCATTAAATCAAAACTTGAGGTTGGCTGTCCGACTGACTGACTGACTGACTTGACTGACTGACTGACTGAACGGCTGCCCGGCTGTCCAAGCTGCCAAATTGTTGTGTCATATTTGCAAATTTTCACTTGCTCACTCACTCTCTCTCGCTCTCTTTCGCTCTCTTTCTCTTTCACATTAATTTGTGTCTAATTAGTTTTGATTTTTCGTTTCAATTGTCCGCAACAAGGACGTGACTTTGGCAAAGAACTTGGTTCCCACCCGCCTGTCACAGATCAAAGTGAAAAATGTCACCGAATCAACGAGCATAAATAAATATTAATATTAAATACAAGTTTGCACCAAATTAGTTTCTTTACAGCTGCTCGGGCTGTTTTTCAAGAAATTGACTGTCAGGCATTTTAAGCGATTTTCAATTACATTTTCAACTTAATGTGAGCATTGTATGTGTGCGTTGTGTGTGTGTGTGTGTACAACTACACCCCCAATATGGCGCTGCTCCAAATATACTTTTCGTATACGCGAAGTCTTTCAGGGCTTGACCAAATTTGGAAACGTGGCAACGTGGCAACGTGGCAACGAGGCAACGAGGCAAGGCGCCTACGGCCGTGCAGTTTAACTTAATGCAATAAACACAAAATGCGCACAACAATAACAAAAAGCCATTTGGCGTTGCTTGTTGCTGTTGCTGTTGTTTTTGTTGTTGTTTTTGTTGTTGTATATACCAGCTACTTAGAGTGAAGAAGGGTATTATAACTTAGTGCCTGAGGAAAATGTCTATAATAGGAAAAACGGTGGCAACTACGACCCTTTAAAGTTTATCAGCGTCAATCATTGATGGTGAAATTTTGTTGCGATCTGTTAAAAATTGTAGAAGTTATTTAAGATACAAATTTATATAGCAAATAAAATGGTGTTGAGGTATATTTTGAATTTAGTTTTAGTATATTTAGAATGGAATAGTATATCAATATATCAAATATAGTCTTTGGTATATTTCAGTATTTTGGAATATATATTAATATTTAAAAAATAATAATAATAGTATATCAATATCGAGTATAGTTTTAGTATAATTTGAATCTAATAGTATATTAACATACCAAATATAGTCTTCGGTATATTTCTTTGTATTTTGGTGTTAATATGGTATATTTAAAATAGTATATCGATATACAAAATATAATCTGCGGTAAATTTGAGTATTTTTCAGTATATTAATATGTTATATTTAAATAATAATATATAGTATATCGATATACCAAATACAGTTTTCGGTATATTTTAATATTTTTGAATATTAATATAATAATACTCTTAGAGAATAATAGTATATCGATATACCAATACCGGTATATTTCAGTATATGTTCGGTATATTCATTTGGTTCCGTTTCTGTTTCACTTTTATTGCAAATGCTTAACAAGTATCTCACAGTCGAGCACCCTGGCCTGTAGCTTTCTCAGTCGTTTTGTGTTGTGCTCATTGTTATGATTGTTGGCCATGTCGTTGTACTTTTAAAGCTCAGACAGCTTGGCATAATAAAACCAAAGCAAGACGTGGCCAAAGTTGCAGCAAAAACGAAGCAGAGGCAACACAATTTGCTTGTTGCACAGCCCGGCAGGCGGCAACGCGTTTTTCTTTCGCCTTGGCCCAGTGCCAAAAAGTTAACAGCGCCCAGCTCTGGGCCTGACACAAAAGGCGTCGAACTGTGGCCGTCGCCATCGCCGTCGCCTTAGTTGAACAAGCAAAAATTAAAGACGCTTTTTACGCCCAACAGCTGCTAAATGGAAAATTTACTGAACTGCCTAGGTTGTTGTTTGTGCTTATTGCATTTAACAAAATAATGAGACGCATATTGCCCAAATTTGGTCTTAATGCAATGGCCGAGAAATGATCAACGACTTCTGCTACAAAAACATTTAGGGAAAAAATATAAAAAGAGGTCAATGCCCATAGAGAGAGCACTCGGCCATTAAGTGTGTGAAGTACTCGAGAAACTATTTGAACTGGGTTAAGTTTGCCGGCGACACAAACAAACAAGTGCTAAGCTTAATGGAGTTTTGTGTTATTTAAAACTTAATACTAGTTAAGAGCGCATTTAATTTTTATGAGTTGTCGCACAAAACTCACAAAACACATTGAAACTTTTGCGTATTTCAATTTATTCGCTGCAAAATGTATTTTAGGCGGATATGCTTTAACTTTTCTGTCAAAGTTTTTAGGAGCTGGAATTTAAATTAAATAGAAACATATTGAAGGACTAAGCTTAACAAATTCCATTTAAAATGGCTAAGCTAAAGCTATAATTTTCAGATAATTCGTTTTTATATTTTCATTTTCATTTTCAAATTTAAAACTTAATACAAAAATAGAAGAAATCATTAAATTATAAACTTAATTAGTTCATAATTTCCTGGTTACTAATTTTTATATATTTTAAAGAAATTGTATCTTTAGTAAGCGTATCTTTTTATTCATCGTAGCGCTCAATTCGCTGTAAAATAAATTTAATGCTCACATAACTTTCTGTCAAAGTTTGACAAGCTAGAATTCATTTTGAAGTTAAAAGAAAAATGTTCTAGAGTTCAATTTACCAAATTCCATTTAAAATTATGTAGCCAAAGTACACTTACACTTTTATTTACATTTTAAAATATAAAACTTACCAAATTCCAGGAACAATTTAAAGAGTATCTTTAGTTCGTTATATCCTCGCCACAATTATTGTCATCTTGTTTTTTGGCAACAATTTGTACACAACAAAAAATGAAGAAGCAATAACATAAAAATATTAATAAAATTAAACAAAAAATTTACGACGACAGAGCACGCATAAATATTTCGTATCGCATATATTGTGGCAAATTTACCCAAGAACAACAACAACGAAAACAATAAAAATAAATAAATAAAATTTGATATATCTCTTAGACGAGCACAGCGAATTTTTTTGGAATAATCAAATAATAGAAACGAGAGACTTTTGTTTTGCTTGAATTGTTCAACATTTATTTGATTTATATTCGATATTTCGTTCGATATTGTTTCGTTTAATTAATTTGATATTCATTGTTCAGCACTAACTACACGTACAGTAAATTTCGTCGCATATCTTTTTTTTTTTCTTTTTTCATTTTTTGTTTGGGGGTAAAACCTTATGTTGAAGATCAGACACTTAGGACTAAGGATTATATATATGTATATGTGTTGTATATGTTATGTATATTGTATAGGATATAGCTAAAACTATTATTGTTCGAATGTACGCGTTTATAATTATAATTAATTAATTGAAATATAATTCTGTAAAATGTTTTTGTTTTACGTTTTTTTTTTTTTTGTTTTCATTTGTTGCATTTTGATTATTCGAGTCATTTTGAAATGTGCTTACGATATGGATTTTGTTGTGTGTGTTGTCATCGAGAATATTTGTGTGAGAAATCCCTTTTTTGGCAAGCTTTGCAATTAAATTAATTAGAAAATCTGGCAAAAATAACTTTGTTAAGCTTTGCTCAGCCACATATCAAAAGTGTATATACTTAATGCGCTGGGCATACGATGAAACTTTCATTTCCATTTGGTCAGCTACAGCCAGCTATCAATTAGGCACACACTCACACACTTATACACACACACATTGAAGTAATATTACGAACATTTTGCAACACACACACTTTGAAGTTTTCGGAAATAAATCCCTTTTTGCTGGCCATGTCAATTTAAATGTTTGCCCCCATGGTCGCGCCCCTTTTTGCCACCCGCTTTTGGCCAGGCCTATTGTAAACTCTCTCAGCGAATGGGGTCAAGTGTGTATATGGCGCTCAAGTGCTCAAGGCAGGCAGCAAACAGCTCCCAACCAATTGCCAGCAGCTCAAGGAAAACAATAAACTGTGCGGCGTGGCAAAAACGAGAAAAAAAAAACAAACGAAGAGAAATGAAACAAAAAGAATACAAATATAGCTGCTATATACACATAGAAGTACGACAAACAAAAAAAAAACAGAAGAAACAATAAAAAAGTGCGCACTGGAAATCAATACAAAACTAAAGCCATTTGCCACGCCTCAACGCCCACACGACGCCACTTTGTGCCGCCTCATTGCTCAACGCTGCAGTTGTTGCTTTAAACCAAGCGCGCTCAAAAGTAGGCAATGAATTTTTTTTCTTTCTTTTTGCGCGCGCGTTAAGCCGCGGAAATAAATGATAAGCAATAATATAATATACGTCATTTGGTTGTGTGCAGTTAAATGACTTAATTATGAATGAGAAATGCGCCAACGAGGCGCGTTAATGAATTCAATTCATTTGCTTATTGAAATGCAACGCGTTGCAGAAGCCAAAAGCAGTGACAACATTTTGCAAACTCGACTACTTTACTCATTCTCTTTTTCACTTTTCTGTTTCTTTTTTTTTCTTATTTTGTTTTGCTTGCATAACTTTGCGTAGTTTCTGCTTTTTAAATATACTTTTCAACGCGCATCCCGAGTGTGTGTGTGTGTGTGTGAGTGTGACTCAAACTGAAGCCGGAGACGGAGCCGCAGCTCGGCGGCTTATTGTTCGCGGCAAAGTTTCATTGTGCACGAGTGTATTGTGCATTCATGACAGTACTCCCAAGACTACCGTTACTAATTAGCGCGCAACCTAGTTTATCAGTTCTTAGCCGTGGCTTTATACACCCCACTCACCACCAGCCCCCTCCCGTCGCAGTCTAGAGGGCAAACTGCTGCCGGCTCAACGAGTTTTCTTTGATTTGAGCTTTAAGTTCTTGTTGTGTCTCTCTCTCTCAGTCTGTGTGTGGCGCTCATTAAATGGCAAACCAAAGCAGAGCAGACGTAGAGGGAGACCAAGTAAAATGCTTGACTTATGCCTTTTGGGGGCAAAAATGTAGATTGGGGGAGGGGAAAGGGGACCTCGACCGGGCCTCCGGGGACCCTAGACAAATATAATTTCATTGCGTTCGGCCCGCTGTGCCGGCGTTGGCTGGCGTTGGAATGCGTAAACGTTGACGATTAACTGCGCCATGAAAATAAAGCAAAATAAAACGATTAGAACTAAATATAGAAAGATATCTCGCAACATGACGGGCCGCAAGCTGTCGCTTTCACTTCTCTTCTCCAGCTGCTGCTGCTGCTGCTGCTGCTGCTGTGGCTGCTTTTCTCTCTCAAGCTCAAGCTCAGACTTGACTCTGTTGCTGTTGTAGCTCCTTGCCGGTGGTTTGTTGTTGGGTTGTGTGTGCTGTGTGATGTGCAGAGCTACGTGGCACTTGGCCAAGAGGCGTACAAAGTAGATTGCATTTGCCAGGCGCTTGGCTTGGTTATGGTTAACTCCTCCCTATATATATATATATCGTTGTTGGTGGTCTTGTGGTTTATCTCATTGCCTCATTGCCGTAGCGTGTGTTGACGTCCGTGCCCAGGGCAACAGCTGCTGGAAGAAAGAGATAGAATGAGCACAACAACAACAACAACAACAAGTTTTTGAAGAAAGAAACTGAAATATTATATATTAGTATCTAAGTCAAAAGTTGGCAGCGTTTTGTGCACTGGGAGCACACTGCATTAAAATTGTCTGTGCGCTGTGACACAAAATCGTTGAGATAACACGCACACACAGAGGCAAACAGACAGCTGGAAATGTTTGCGAAACTCCCTTGATGGCAGCAAAACATATTACGTATACGCGGCGTTAACAGTCCAAAATGTCTGGGATTTCCATATGCCACGCAACGCAACGCAACGCGACTCGACTCGACTCGAGACTTGTAAACCATCAGTCAGACAGACAGCTACAACAAAATCCATCAGCATGCATGGAGCAAAAGATTCCCCAACATGTTGCATAATTGCGTTGCATGTCGGCAGCTGGTGGCTGCATTTATAGTCGCATTTGTGCTGCATGTTGCCCAATATGTTCAGCAAACGCATTCCTCACGAACACGAAAAAAAAACACAAACAGATTGCTGCCAGTCTATCAGCCAGACAAGACTCCGATAGAGAGATAGTGGGAAAGGGAGAAGGGAGTGAAGCGATAAGGGAGTAAAGGAAGGGTAAAGAAGAGGAAGGCACAAGCAAAGGAGACATTGTTGAAGCACAAACAGAGAGCAACAAAGGAAACATGCACATCAGAATCACAACCAAATGAAAATTGTAAAGAAATTTATATAAACGAAGTTTAAAACGCATTTCTCCCCACACTGCACTGCAAAATCTCGTTTGTAATATGATTCTCAACCAACAAGTTTTTTTTTTTCACTTTGTTGCATTTTGCCTTTCCTCTCATCCATAATTGTTGTTTACATACATAAATATGGGAGGAAAAAAATTGCATAAAAAATATATCACTTTTCACTGCACTTGCCAACGCTTTTAATTAAACATTTAAATATTTATAAAGTTTTTTTGTGTTGCCTCTGTTCATAATTGCAAGTTTAATAACTTGATGGGTTTTTGCGCTAGGCTTTAAAATAATAAATATGAAATGTTACAATGTCAGAAACCAGTTGCAAATGTATACAAAACCTATTATCATTTATTCATTTGTTTTTTTGTGTTATGCTTTAATAGGATGTAGTTGGTCATGTAGAAAATATACAATTCAACTTTAATAACTTACACATATATTTTACTTTATTCAAAGTAACTTGTGAATACTACTCGTATGTCAAACAATGTTATCTCTTTGCACAAAGCCAAAAATCTATTGTAGTCTAGACTTTATTTGCATGCATTTCAAATTTATCTATTTGGAATTCAATTTGTGAAAACTTGACATGCTTTTTGCATTTCGGGGATTGCATATTTTTGATTCCATATGCGGAATTGTGTGTGTGGAATAAAATTTGAGTTGGGCAAATGCAATTGACAATGTAAATCGTTGTATGACAATCAAGAGCTCATCAATTGCAAATACGCTGAACTTCAAACTAAGCACGTGCTTTTAAAGCTTGTTAAATTGTTGTTGAAGCTTTAATTGCTTTGCATATTTAAGTGCAGAAATTCCAGCATATTGGGTGAAAATATTTTAGAATTATGTAAAATACATTTTTAATGTAATTAAATTCACACATGTTGCAAAATATTTCTGTTTTTTTTGCAAGCTATCTTTCAGTCAATCATCATTTTTGCTGTAACTAGTAAATTATGTGATAAATTCAATTAAAAGTAACCGTAATTAAACACGCAACGGGCAAATGGGGGAAGGCCTAGGTTAAACGACTCGTACTCAAAGTAATGTGACTGCCGCATGAGTGCATGAGTGCATTCATCACAGCCCAACAACAACAACAACTACAACAACAGAAAAAATGCATGGAAAAAAACGTTGCATGTATTGAAATTTATTTGAGCGCAAAGGCAAAAGAGACGCACATGCAAAAAGGGCACTCGAGGCTACACCTCTCAGCCCCCTTTTCATTTTTCTCTCTCTCTCTGTCTCTCTCTCTCTTTCTCTCTTTCTCTCTGTCTCTCTCTCTCTTTCTCTCTTTCTCTCCCTCTCTCTCTCTCTCTCTGCATGTGGCTATCAAGAGCTGGCCATGCTGCTGTGGTTACGAGTGCCATGCATAGTTGCACCACTTGCACACACACAAACACACACACACACACAGAGACGCACACACACTCGCAAAGCTCTGTCACAGCCACTATTCAAATCTCTAGTCAACGCTTATTTGTATAGAAATTCAATCAAGGGCTCAACTGGGCAGCACAGCATTCAGCATTCAATTAAACGCTTATCGCGCCCGTTGCAGTTGCTTTGAACTTCAACAGCAGAGAGAGCCGGGAAGAGGGAGCTGGGTTGAGATACTTGGCAAAGACTTTGGCATCATTAGAAGTGAATGTGAAGGGTCCACGGATTGAAATAAAGCGCAGGCAAGATTATGAAACTCATTAAAAAAGTTTTTCTACTACAGGGGCAACATATTTAAAAACAACAAGCGAAGAAGAAACAAACAAAAATAGAAAATGTTGAAAGCTTGTGGAATTTTTGTAGGTTCAACTTTAGGCTCAAGGACTCGCGACGTGCAGCTGACACACACACACACACACACACTCTAGTCGTATTCAAATAAGTTGGCATATTAAACAAAACAGCCAGAAAAGAATGGCGCTGAGAATATGTTAAATAGAGCATGCGACCAAAGACAACAGAGAACAGAGAATAGAGCTGAGGATTTGTGTCTAGCCTGCTGAAAACATTCATAAATTAGACGTCAAAGCCTTGGGCTTTGACAGCAATAATACACACACCAACACATGTCACACCCACACAAACACACACACCCACACACACTTATACACACACGCTGGCAAAAAGGGTCAAAAATTAAACTGAACTTGCAGCTGAGACGTCGAAAATGTGATCGATTAGGGCAAAAGTTTAGCACACACACGTTTTTCTTTTTTCCACTTCCACTTCCACTCCTCTCTCACTCTCTCTGCTGCTGCTTGGCCAAATCTATTACCAACTTTTTGGCAGGCCGAACTTAATAAATTGACCAAATGCTTGCGACTTTCTGTTGGCCATTAATTTAACTAGACCAATTGCCATCGACCAGCGCCAAATGCAAATGAAACTTGAATGCCAACTTTTGCCCTTGGTCACAGTCTTCATCATGCAGCTACCCCCCAAAAGCAAATTGCCGTTACGCCACAAAAGTCAATGAAGTGTTAAATGTCCTGCGGCGTTGACTGCTAAATTTGACATATCCTGCAGCCTCATATTCCTAACCCAATCCCAATCCACACGGACATTGACTGACTGACCATGTGCCAACTTTCTGTGGGCGCTTTTGCTTGTTTTCTAGTTTTTCTTTCTTTTTTTTTACGAGTATTTGCATTGGCCCCGAAAAACCCGTGGCGAAGCTGCGTGCTTTGTTTCCATAATGTTGCCACACACACAAACACACACCCGCATCTAAAATAAACAGAGATGACGATGAGACAGCGAGACATATGTACATATATAATTAAAGCAAACTCGCGGCATAAACATAAATCTCTGACAGCCTCCGACTCCGCCTCCGTCTCCGCCTCGACCAACAAATTCCACTGCTCAACTCATTTCAACTTGACTCGACTCGCTTCGACTCAACTCAACTCACACATTCATTCATTCATTACGCGCGCATTTTCATTCATACGCACCGTTGTACGTTGTATGTAGTTGGCCGCCACATGGCCGCCTTTGCTGCCTGCCTGCCTGACTGCTGCTGCTTGCTGGCCAGTAGCTGGATAAATATTTTGGTAACACGCACTTTTATGGCCAGCTTTAAGCGAGCGAGTACGAGAGTATGTTATCCTGGAACTCCGTTTCTCTGGTCGCTGGCCGCGCGGCTGCTATCCAAATTATGCGCCCGACTGCTCCATTCGCCAACAACAGCAACAACAACTACAGTTAACCGTAAACGAGGAATTTTACTAACGAGCGCGTGTTTTTGGGCCCGAAAAACTCCTTTTTTTTGCTTTTTTGGTTTGTTTGTTAGTGGCCGCACTTGTGGCACGTCGCGTATGCGTAATATTTCGTTGTTGATTCGCAGAGAAAAGAAAACGTAAACGTTGCGTCTGGCTCGACGTTGCTGGCGCGACTCAGTTCGTGCGTTGGCCAAAGTCCTGTCTTATAGTCCCTTTGCCGGGTGACTGCTTCGGCACTTCGCACTTCGCAATTCGCATTTTGGCATTCGTCGTCCTCGTCATCATCGTCGTCGGCTATCGGCGGCTGCACTGCGTCGGCATCGCTTGACTCGACTCACTCGACTGTCGGCTTTTGCTGTGTATGTGTGTGTGTGTGTGGGTGTTTTGGTTGGCATCTTTTTTTGTGTCTCGTTGCATGCGGAAATTGTTGACTAAGCTGACACAGAGGCCTAACACACAACACACAACACTTGTTTGGGTTTATCGAAACTTGTCACATCATATTGCAAATATTTAAAATTCGGTCCAGTCCCATAATATTGACACTCACTGTTAAGCCGCAGCATTGTCGCCACCTTTCAATATTGTAAAATGTCGCCCACTTGCTTCCCTCTTCCCACTTCCTTCTCCTTTTCCCATTGACCGAAAAACGTTGCGTTGATATGTTGCCGAAGAAGCCGCTGATGATGGTAATCAAGCTGGCGTCGTCTTTAGTTGTTATTACTGTTGTTGTTGTTGTTGTTGTTGCCTTTGCTGTTGCTGCCGTCAGTTGGTGTGACAAGTGGCAGTCGAGTTCTTGGGTAGCAGGGAGAAGGGGGCAGGAGAGACGGAGGCCAGAGCAGTTTGTTATTATTTAAATCAGGAAGTTGAAGAAATTTCCGTTCGCTACAGCAACAAATTGGCTGTAGGCAGCTGGCAGCTGACGTCGCCAAGCTCTAGAGCTTCTAGCATCGCCTCCTGACGTCGTCGTCGTCCTCACTTCCGTTTCGTGTTGTGCTGCCGTTTCCCTTTTGCACACACACACACACACACACACATACACATACAGAGAGTTACGTGCCAGCCGCCGTCAAGTCAATTAAATTTTTGTTTAAGTGATTTCAGACGCCATAAAATATCATCAGTCTCAGCTTGAGACTCTCTCAGTCTCTGTCGTTGTCTCAGTCGCTGTCTCGGTAGTTGTCTCGGTCTCCTGTCTTCGACCTCATCTTCTGGCGCCTGTCTCCAGCTTTGTCGCGGTCTCAGTGTCTCGGTGTGTTTTGAAGAAGTCTGAGTCTGGGACTGGCCCAGGCTAATGAGAAATCGATGTGTCCTATTCAATTTGTTCAAATCCAATTTGAACATTGGTCGACACACCTTTCTCTCCTCCCCGACCGACCCCCGCTCCCCGCTTTCAATTGGCATCCTGACGTGCTTTAGTTGCCCTGTCGGCCGGCATGGCGCGCTTTTTAATGAGTTTTTATTGCGCTTCAGGTGTTTTGATTGCTGCGATTTTTAACTTGATTTACGCGCCTTTTGTGAGCCATTTGGCCTGGCCCACTATTGATTTTACAATTAAGCTACCCTTGCCACACACTCTACTCCGAAGGAGGAGGAAGGGTGCGAGAAGAAAGGGAAACAAGAGGAGGTTGTCTCAATTTCACAATGCATTTTGCATGTTTTCGCGTGTTTTGCGCATTTGTTTGTTAAAATGCCTTATAGCCAGGATGTGCTCGTATGTACATACGTTTCCCCCGCCCCCGCCCCCGCTCCCTCTCTCTCTCTCTCTCTCTCTCGCTCCCCCCACCAGTCTGTCGAGTGTTTGAGTGTCCTTTGTAGCAAGTTTTATGCGGCGCATCCTGTGCCCGCCTCGCTCGGCACTGTTGGATCCGCCTATTTGTAGTTGGTGTAACAGCCAGCGAGCGCTGAGCGCAATTTATGCGGTAATTGCTTTTTTAAGCGCTTCACATTTATCTTTTCGACACAAGTGAAATGAGTTTGCCCGTTGTTGCCTCATTTTTGCGTGTCTTTGTCGATTTGCCAACAGCAGCAACAACAAACGTCGAATGACGACAACAATCATCAGTAGAAGAAGCTACAACAAGAGTTGAGTTAGGCAGCGAGCGGTAACAATGGCAACAATGCCAAAGACTTTTAGCCTGAACTACTTACAATGGCATTTTTATGACATCTTCTATGTACAATATTTGTCTGGCCCCCTGAAGTATGCAATGGAATTGCCGCCGACTTTTGCCATTTGCTCCGCTTCTTCTTCTTCTTCATCGTCTTCGCTTTCATTTTCGTCTTCTCACGCAGCTGACTTGGTGGCATAACATTTTACCCTAATTAATTAAACACAATGCAACAAACACTCAAAAATAGCATAGATAAAAATTAATTTTAAATGAAAAATTGCTGCCAAAACTTTTCTTTCTTTTTTTTTTTTGATTTATGCACTTGACATTGACTCATACTTATCTTAATGTGTGGGCCGCCTGTTTGATAATTTGCAAATTATATAAATTTACGAGCTTACGTTAAGTGGCCATAAAAACGATTCTTAATAAAAGTGAAAACACTTTACTTTGCATTTTTCATATTATTCATTTTACTATCATCAAAACGTAAACAGCTGCTTTCAAAATTGTCAATGCACCCCAAACTGTGGCGCTGCAGTGCTCCCTAAACTGCGCTCACATTTATATAAGTTGGCAGCTCAGCGTCAGCGTTGCCACATATCCACTTTACAAGCGGTATTTTACGTATATTACTCAACCAAAATTTGGTATATTTGCAACTAGAAGTTATGGTCACGCTGGTTCAGTAGTAAAATTAAGCCTGGTTTTACAATACACCTGGGTTTGCTTGCGTTTTTTTCCCACAAACACCGTCGCCGTCGTCGTTGTCGCTAACGTAGTCGTTTTTCGCGCTGTTTTTAACGTGTGAGAGCATTAAACAATTGCGCTGGTTGCAAATTGTTTACAGTACAGAACTCGGGGTTAGTCGGAGAGCGACAAAACGAAAAGAAAAAAAACAACATCAAACACAACAAACTAAATTTTGTAGGCCACAGCGAATTTCGATTCGTTTTGTGTGTGTCACGCCCAAACACAAATCGAAAAACCGAAAAAAAAGCAAAAAAAAACCCCAATTGATTGTCGTGCGTGTGGCAAAAAGTTAAAGTTGGTGCTAATAAAACAAAAGCATTTACAAGAGACTGTGCGGCAAAACGAATAAAAAACGAGACCTTGATAAAACATTTGTAGGAGACTCCTGAACAGCAAAAAACATAAATTATTACCGCAATGGAGGTTAGTAGTAATTGTATTATTGTTGTTACTGTTGCTGCTGTTGTTGGTCAGATTCATGTATAGAGAGTAAATTGTTGTTATGGCCACTTTAAATGTTTTTTCATTGATGTTTGCTGCTTTCCAAGTATGATTTCATTTCATTTATTAGTGTAGACAACAACAACAATGTATCTAAAGCATTCCCTTTTCTCCCCTTCACTTAACTCAATTGAAGGCGGTGTATGAGTGAAGCGAGCAACGATAACGATTACGTCAGTGCGCACTCTCTCATACACACACGCACGCATGCCGTGCGCTCTTCTCTCATATTTAAGTTCTGGAGTTTGCGCTCTGGGGCGTTGTTGCTCTCTTCTCAGTCGCTCTCGCGAACTCTACTGAGTGGTGTTGATGTTGTTGGTGTTCTGGTGATGATTATGCTGTTTGTGCTGGGTTCGCTTTAGGTCGCGTCATCCTCCTCCTCCTCTTCTTCTGCTACTGCTGCTGCTGCTGCAACCCTATTCATTATCGATTCCCCTATACACCGGCTATAATAAAGTAAATCTTGTTATTATATCATCATCACAATGCCGCTTTCTTTTGCCATCGTTGTTTTATGCTCGCTGTATCTCTATTGCCTATTATATTTCGCATATTTTGTAATATCATCAAATTTGCATTTTATATAATTAACAGCTGTCCATTGTTGCTCGTGCTTATCAGCTCATGAAATTAATCATCGCACTTTAATGACGCTGACGCTCTGCTACCCAGTTAAATGAGTATCGAGAATATAAATATTGATTACCCCCCTCCCCCCACCTGTGTCACTTATTCATCATGCAACGTTTATAGTAAATAGATAAGCGATGTTTGTTTTCCATACCTAACGACGAACAGTCGTCGCCCGTATAACCTTCAGATAAGCCTACGGTACACGTTGATTATCCAAATTGAAATGTTTCACTCAGGTTTTGATCCCAGCTAATTACACAAAGTGTACATTCGCATTTATCGCGAGCGCTGGCTTAAGCCGCGATTTCTTGTCCCACAATTAAACCCTTTGAGAGGCGCCCACGCAAAAGCGTCAAAGCGCATTTAAGAGTCTTTTGTGCGCTTTAAGAGCTGAGCACACGTAATTAATCGCCTTTATTTGAACCGTTTGACGGCCATCAAAGCAAAAACATGAAAAGCTCCCACATCGAAATGGGGGCAGCCGCAAAAGACCAGCAAAAAAAAAAGACGGACAGACAGAAAAGCGAAGAGCAACAACTAAAGCCAAAAAAAATTGGCCATTTCCGGCATTTAATTGACGTTGTGCACACTAAAATTGTCGAAGACAAAACAAAAACGCAGAGCAAAAAAAGAAACAAAACTAGTTTGACTATATATCTATTTCAATGTGTGTATTTTTATTTAGATCGGCATGATGAGTAAACACCATGGATTACATGTGGTCCATAAAAATTGTAATTGTAATTCTGTTGCCACAACCACAACCATTCTAAATTTACATACAGCAAATAGGTCAGTAATAGTATAATTTATGAAAAGGTCAAAAAGGTCAGCTAAATAAACAAGAGCCAGAGACAAACAACAATTTTTTGAATAAACAGAAAAGAAAATAAAATGATTGCTCTGTTCAAGAGCTTGACGAGTAACTAGATAACGTAAGGCCAATGAATGCTTAATCTTATCTTGAGAATACTGACCATGGAGAACATGTGGGCTGATGACAAGATTTCCACGTACATTTTTTGTATATTTAATGAAACATGTGAATGATATAAAAGTGAGAGGAAAATCAAGAAAGATAATTAAGCAAAACAGCTACAATGTCACTTCATTACTTGTTACATGAATGAATGAATGTTCAGTCTTGTATAAATTCGAAGCTGATCTCAGTTCTCTAGTTATTCCATTGCGTAGTTATTATTGAAATTCAGCTTCAATCCACAAATCTCATGCTAAACATACTAATTAGTTAACCTGAATTCTATTTATTTAGAGAGCAACAAGTTATCATCATCATTATCATCATCGTATACCAAGAATCAACTGCTAATTGAATACCAAATACAAATGCCAAATCGTAGGAATATAGAAAAGCAAATGCAAATGCAAATAGACACATTTAAAGAGTTGAAAATATGCGTTTAATGCCATGACACTATTAAAGCTTTCATCTTTTTCATATTTATTTTTGTCGCTGGCTTCAGCTTCATCGCCTCAAACTGTCAGACAAACTTTGTACAAGTTGTTAGCCACTTAAATTTCGCTGTTAACAACATTGTCAAAAACAAAAAAAAAAAACGAAATGTAGAAGAAAAGCGTAGAAGCATCTTAACGCTTTTCCTTTAGCGCATCGCGTCGAGTTGAGAGTTGTTTTTTGGGTCGAAACTTTTTGGGGAGTGTTGCTGTTGTTGATGTTGTTGCTGTTGTTTGTGGCAATGCAAGTTCCATAGAAGGCAGCTGCTTGGGCATATTTATTACTTGTGAATTTGGCTGGCTTTGTATACTTATTTTCATAAATTTCCACTTACTCATCTGGGGACTAAGATGAAATGAGCAGAGCTCTGAGCAGCGTTTTGATGCGTCTTCCTTCTTATAACACGCTCCGTTAACCGTATTTGCCTTGAATGTGGGCATTACTTACTTCATCATTCGCTCAAACTTTGCATAATTTTCATTTATTACCGCAACCATTTTTATCTCGCAAGCCATGAAATCTGCCACATAAAGCGGCATGTTTTTTTTTTGTATTCCCAGGGAAGTGACTGGGCTGCCTGCCATCCAAGCCAAGCCATGTTCCGGTCCACATCTGAGTTGAGTCTGGGAGTTTGGGGCGGGGGTCTTCGGGTCTGCTCCAATTTATCTTACAAATTTAATCTTTTTACATAATTTTCTGTATGGCTTTCATGTAATTACCTGCTCACGTCCTGCCTCCGTGTTGTTGCTGTTGCTGTTGTTGCAGCTTGTTGTACAACGCGGACTTGGGAAAGTTTTCAGCTGCGTTTACCTGTCAAAAGTTGTGCTCGTTACACATTCTCCATGTAGAGTTGCCACCATATGTTGCACATACTATACATACATATAGATTTATCTCCACATTGCCTTTAATTAAATTCTCATTTCTTCTCTTTTCTCACTCTCTCTCTCTCCTTTAATTGCAGGTAAGTGCCGTGTCAGGATGATGCAACTGAAGTGCACTCGAAACGATTTAAATCAATTCACCGCAGGCTGAGTTCAACATACATCTATATATAATTTCTCTCTGTATTCCCTTGAAGTCATATTTTCCTTTTAATGTTTTGCTCTGCAACTGATTGCCTCACTGACTTATCTAGCGGGTGTTTTTATATATATTGTTTTTACTGCTGCAACTGCAGCACGCGATTTTTTTTGTTTTATCGCGTTGCATGCAATCGTCGCATTTGTGATTTGTGCACAATTCCGAGTCGATTACAACACCGTCGACGTCGACAATTGAATTCAACTGCATCTGTGGTTGCTTGCCACATGCTTGCGGCCAACGTGTTGCCCAATTTAAGGGCAACCGTGTGGCGTGCCACGTTGCAAGGCATTTGCATAATTGCCGTCAACCATTCGTAATTGTGCTAGCTGCAATTGCAAATGTCAGCGCTGTGTTCTAACGACTTGAACTAAGTGCACGAGTTCATTCACCTTGCAACGTGCAACATGCAACACACACGTTCAAGCTGCGTGCGCGTCGTCATTGTGACATGTCTCTCTCTCTCTCTCTGCTTCTCTTTGACTTTTACCCAATGTTTAAACTATTTGATGGTGTATAAACAAGTCGCTTAATTATGGCCAGCCTTTGTCTCTAGTGTCTCTGCATCTTTGACTGCTTTCGTGCCTCACAGCAAGTCAAAACATTCAACAGCCACCGCCCAACGGGTCTCAACACTAATTTACATACACTCCTCAAACATTAATTTTCATTTGCTTTGCATAAAAGCCTACAAAGAAATTTGTGTTGTTTTTTTTACTTTTTTAACATCCATTTTTTTTTTTGTGTGCAACGCAGGCTGATTAACTTTCACTCGCAGTTCCCAACTATTATTAGCGTTCATTTGTTGTTGTCGTTGCTCTTGATGTAAAACCAGAGCTGATTTTTTTTTTGTTTATTATTGTTCCAGAAAATATTCCTGGGCTTTTTTTGTGGTCTCACGAATTTGTGCATTTTTTGTAGACAATGATTAAAACTGGGTAGCAAAGGAAAGAAAGTGTGCAATGAAAACAGACAGCGGGAGATTTATTTGTCAGCCGTAAAATTATGAAAATATTAGTGTAAATATTATGATGTCATGTTGCGCTTTTCTGAAAAACTTCGTAGAGATTTGTTTGATAACAGTCAAAGTCAAAGCAAGGGAGAAAACTACAATCTAATTGTTGTTTTGAATATCCAACTTTTTTATATATATTCCATACAAAATACAAATATATACTCCTATACATTATTTACAGTGATCAAAATAAAAACTAGAACAATTTAAAATAAAATTAAGCTTATTGTTATAGCTCTGAATTAGAACCTTAGGTAAAAATCGAAAATAATTTTAAAGTTAGAGTGATTAACATTTAAAACTTACAATAATAGCTATAGTACTAAGGATTCCTGAATTCCGATGAAATAAACATTGTAGAAGTTATTGAAGAAGTACTATTGTATGGGGGAACAGCTCCTACTGACAATTTGGTATATTTTGCACACAATGGTATATTTTGAATATAGTTTTATATCAATATACTAAATATAGTATGTCTTGAGTATTTCAGTGGTATTTTAATTTGGTATATTTTGCATTGTTTAGCTTTTATTCTCGACAGTATGTTTCCCACATGTTCTTTTCCACTTTAAACAGTGTAGACATTTACTTCAGATAATTTATCCATGTTCCCTTTCTTAATCTAAATAGTCAGTATATTCATAAGTCTGTCATACCCACTTTAAGCACTTGTACTTGCTTTTTTTTTCTTTGTTGTTTTGTGCATGCCCAAAAATGCGGCGACGTGACAAAAGTTGCGCACTTAAAATTCAAAGGCAAATGCAAACTACATAAATTTTGCGCACTTCATGACGAGGCGGACTGAACACGCCTTCCTTACCGCCCCCCAGTGGCAGGCCAACAACCCCAAGAAGAGAGTGATGAAGGAGGGGGAATGGAAAGTGAAGTAAAGTAAAGCATTACTTAGTTTGGATGCTGAGTTTGTTGTTGTGCTGCTTATTTGACATTTTATTGATGATCTGAACAAGAAATGCGTTGCACGTTTCTCATTTTGACTGAAATCGAGCAAAAAAAAAAAGAAAGATAGAAAAAAACTCAAACCACAACAAGAGCAATTCACTCTTAGCACAGTCTGTGTTTGTGACTGGATATAGCATAGTAAATTTCACTCTTTTTTTGTATATTTTTTGCCAACATCTGTGCAAATGTTTTGTGACAAATCGAACCGCACAACTGATGAAAGTTTGCCCCAGTCTCTGTCTCTGTCTCTCTCTGTGTGTGTTGACTTGTGGCAAGTGCCAGTAATGACTTTAGTAGCCTTTCATTGTTGTTAATTTGCAAACTTAGCTGCCAATGCTAATGCCAAGTATATATATCTATATTACTTATTCAGTCGAGTTTTTTGTGCGTGCTCAATCAGGCGACAAACCATCATCAGATGCGACTCAAGAGTGAAGTGCATTGAAACGGCAAATGCTGTCTACTATCTGCTATCTGGGCTCTCAGCTTACTTGAGAATGACCAATGTGGTCTCAACTTTCCAGCTGACTGCTGAACGCTTGCTGGCTAACAACCCCCAACCCAATGCTTCCCAGGGCCAAGTTCTCTACTCGTTTTTCTCTTCTCGTTTTCTTTTTTTTTGTCATGAGATGCCAGTGCTGTCAGTTGCATTGGAGCGTGCCTTCTGGGTTTATTGCTTAGTGCTATTGCCAGGCTATGCAAATTGCATAAAATATTGCAATGCTATAAAAGCATATTGCTGTTCACTGATTCACTGCTAGTTTTGCGGTGCGATGCCAGAAGGAACCCAGTGCGCAGTGGAAGCCACTAAAATGCTTTTCAATGCCTTTTGCAGTTGAGTTTAGGTTCAGAGCTCTCGCTCAGAGGTCTCGCCCACAAGAAATCCCAGTTTAATGCACACACATAGATATGGCCATAAGCTGTACCACAATTGCAATGGTAAAGAGGTTTTCCTCAGTGTCAGTATTTAGTTTGCATTCCACATCAAACTCAACCGTAATCCATTTCCCACACAAACACACACCTTTTGCTCTCCAGCAAATTTCCTGCTTCATGCTAATTGCAGATTTGTCTGACTGTGGCCATAAAACTGAGAGATAATTAAGATTTTTGGAATTTCCTGTCATGATTTTCACAAGTGCTACAATTTCCTGGTACAGCAGCATCTGCTGCGCATCCTCAACCTCAGACTCAACATCATCTTCATCGACAACGCGCACTTCCTACTTGTCCATATTCGGTTGTGTTTCGCACACCACATTTCCAGTGATTAGTCATTAGTCTTTAGTCGCTTTTCACCTGGACCTGAGCTTGTGGGAGCAGCAGCAGCTCCTCTAATGTTGTGCGTTTCATGAATTTTCACTGTGTGTGTGTGTGTTTTTCCGCATGGAAAAACGTGATCTTTACCGTGGCTTCAAACTGTTTTTGTATTGTATCGCTTAATTAAATCACTTAAGCACCTTGGCCCACTTTTCCACTCACTGGTCACCAGTCGCCATTGGTTGCTGGTCAACACATTCATCTGTCATCCAGCAACAGCAGCAACAACAACAGCAACAAATGTGCAAATCACCGAAAATAGCAAAAGACATGTTTTGATTTTTTCGTACACACTTTGTGGGTCGGCACTCGGCACCTGGTTAGACAAGCGGGCAGCATTCACATAGTATTCGTATTCGTATTTGTATTCGTTTGCGTATTCGAATGTCTCAATGTTGTTGCTCCCGTTTCAAGGCCCGTTGCAATTAATGAGCCAAATCCCACTTGACGTTGGCTTCACACGGCACAAGGCACAAGACTTTGGCTTTGGCTTTGGCTTTGGTTAAATGGATCCGTTGACAACTCTGCAGCAGCAGCGTGGAGTATCTGACAGATACATTTCGTTGCGCCACCTTGTTATATGTTGTTTACGGTGCATTTGCATGGTGGGTGACTCTGCTTGGCCGTTAAAACACGTTCTAGATACTCTATCGAGTGCTAAAGATACAAATGTATCTGCCAGCTGCAGCTTAACTTTATTCGAATCTATACACTTTGAAGCGCATTAAATATTCGTTAGACACATTTCCCACTTATTTATCACTGCCTGACTCTGGTTTTTTTTATCTGCCAAGCGAGTGCGTGAATCTCTCTCGAGTGCCATGAACTCAATTATTTTTGCAATTATAATTTTTTTTCGTTTTTTATTTTGTGATTTTACAACTGTGGTGGGGATTGCTACCTGGCTTAGTTTTAAAGCTGGGAGGCGTCTTTAAAATTGAAATCCCATTCAGTGGAGAGTTGGTGACTTTGCTGCGTCATTGAAGTACTACTGTTTGTGTTCTCTCTCTCAATTAATGAAGCCTTCTGCCCTCAATTGAAATGTCAACACACTCGTAACGCATAGCAAAAGCACATACATATAAGCTGCCGTTAGATCTCTGAACAAGGCTGACATAATAATAACTCGAGTATTCAACTGCTTTATTGCCCTGCTGCCTGCCGTTTACTTTAAAGTGGGTCAATCGAGAGCATTTAGCTGTACTGTCAGCGAGTAGAAGTAAGTAGTATTTGTATCTTTTGTATCTTGATGGCAGCAGCATCTGCTGCACACACACCAAACTTGGATACACATTTGAACATGGCCATTTACGTGAAGTTTTGCTAGCTCAACAGCAAGTAGTTGGAGTTGCCAGTTGTTGTTGCTGTTGTTGTTGTTCTCTGCTTCTTCTTCTCGGTGGCATAGTGAAACCGGTTTCACTTAAATGGCGCACTGTGAAGTTGCAGTAAAGTAGTAGTGAAGAAAAGAAGTACGAAAAGTGGTTTATGTGGTTAGTCTCGCTTCCTGGCGCACACTCGTCACATTTGCTCTTTAGCTGCCTGCCCTCCGAAAAACCAGTTTTTGATAGTCTTTTGATTTGGCTTTTGCCTAACTGCCACCGCCGCCCTCTACTCTCCACCTCTCCCTCACCTTTTAAAACCTTTGAGTTCAGTTCGCTTCGCTTCGGTTCAGTTGGTTTGTTTTGTTTGCTTGGGTCACGCTTTAATAGAACTATGAGGCTTCCCCAGGTCCGCACAATTATTTTTATGTAAATTATACATAACATCTCGTCTCTTACTTAGTTTGTTTTTCTTTCACGTTTCGCGTGTCGGCGATTTCCTGCCCTTAGCTTAGCTCTTTAAGCCACAAGCAGCAACAAATTTATCTGTTTCTGACTTGACTTTATTTATTTAAGCGTGTCTTGGCATTTTTATTTTAATTTCCAATTGCCAGCTATAAATCTCAGTCGCTATCTTTTCCCACAGCTGACTTGAGTCGAGTGAGCAGCAGCAACAGCAAAAGCAACAGCAAATCAATCGCTCAACTTCGCTTGCTTTACTTTTGTTTATTTATGGCCCTTTGCCCTTGTCTCTACTCTGTGCTCGGTGCTGTGTCTGGGCTTCGATTTCATGCTCATCGCTCTGGAGTGGAAGTCATTTAAGTGCAGACAACGTTCGTGCCACACTTGGTTGCCCCCGCTAGTAGTGCAGAGCTTTTAATGTATGCGCCTAATTTACATTGCCACCGATTGTCGATTACGCCAACTCGACTTGAGAGTGCACACACACACGCATACAGAGAGAGAGACTCACCACTGACTCACTGGCTCACTGACTGCCAACTGCGCCTCAGCCCAAACAACTGAGTGGCAGTTGTTGCGATTGCAGTTGCTTTGGCTCAAACCGCTGCGGCGCGTCAAGCAAATGTTGCACGAGCTGTCGCGACTTGTAGTTGTTGTTGTTGTTGCTGCCAGTTGTTAGTGTGTTGCCCAGTCTCGCGTGGTCTGCACCTCAATGCGGTGTCTTGTGTCTTGTGTGTGCTTTAGTCTGTGCTGAACAACAGCCCCGGTCGCATTCACTCGCTTCTTATTTTCCACTCGTTGTCGATTGTTGTCCATAACGCGCATAATTGGATTTGCATTTAGTTATTTTCGTGATTGTTTATTTGTTGTTATTTTCGCTTTATTGATTCGCGCTGATTCTGTGGCAACAAGTATACGCTATGGAGAGCATTGTGCCTGTGGCCGAGTTTCAACAGATCAAGCTGCGCCCAGTGCCAAAGGTTAAACGGCGTGCTCCACAGCCGCCAGCCAGCCTCAAGTTGCATAAAAATGTGCGAGACACACCCCAATAATAGAAGAGAATCATTAACATTAAATAATCAAATTGAATTTCTTACTTGTGCGCTTTGCAGACTTCGTCCACCACAAAGACAACCACGCTCACCACGCCGGCCAAGCTGTATGGCAAGGACTTGAGTGAATACGATGATGTGGATGTGGAGAGCCTGTTGGCGCAGCTCTCGCCCGAGGAGATAACCATACTGGCCAAAGAGGTTGATCCCGATGTAAGTATGAGACATTGCTATCAATTGAACTCGGATGTTTATTATCCTTACACACTTGTTTAGGACAACTTCCTGCCGCCAGATCAGCGCTGTGGCTATGAGTGCACCAAGGAAGCCACCGGGCCGCTGAATCGCAAACAGCTCATTGAGCACATCAATAAGCAGGCGATCGAGACGCCCGATCAACCGGAGTTCGAACCCTATGTGCAGGGCAAGGTGCGTGGCAAGAAGTGGGTGCCACCGCCACGAGATGCGCGTGAAATTGAGGCAGAGGAACAGATCGCCATCGATATGGGCGAGGAGTATGAGCATGCGTTGAACGATGCCACGCAGGAGGAGATCATTGATTTGGCTGCCATTCTCGGCTTCCATTCGATGATGAATCAGGATCAGTACCATGCCTCGCTACTCAACAAGGGCCAGCCGGTTGGCTTGGGCTGGGATGGCATTACAAAGTCCACACAGCAGAAGCTGTTCCCCAGTGATCCGCCCAACAGCACAGACGTTGAGGAGTCGATTAAGCGCGTCAAGGACGACGACAACAAACTGATTGACCTAAACTTGAATAACATTAAGGTGAGCAGGAAATACTTTACTACTTTTTAATCAGTATTAACGATTATATGTTTTGTTTGCAGAATATTTCGGATGAGAAGCTCGAACAATTGTTTGCCGCACTGCCTCAGAATGAACATTTGGAAGTTCTATCGCTGACAAACGTCGGCCTGACCGATAAGACAGCTCTCCTGCTCGCCGAAGCGATCGAGAAAAGCAAAACCCTGAGAGTATTAAATGTTGAAACGAACTTTATCAGTCCGCCCGTAATTGTCAGGCTGGTGCAAGCCCTGCTCAAGTGTCACACCATCGAGGAGTTCAGGGCCTCCAATCAGGTGAGTTTACTTTGCAGTTTGCAATCTTCAATAACTGACTAATCAAATGTGTATACACTTTCTTAGCGATCTGCGGTGCTTGGCAACAAGATTGAAATGGAGATCACCAATTTGGTGGAGAAGAACTCATCGCTTCTGCGACTTGGCTTGCATCTGGAGTTCAACGATGCCCGTCACCGTGTCGCCGCACATCTGCAGCGCAACATCGACAGAAGTAAGTTGGCCGTTGCCATTGGCAACATTGCATCTCCTTCCCGCAACATTTGCAGGTTCTCAACGTTGGTTCAACTACGTTTTTGCCGCTCCGCTCGCTAGGCTCGCGATCCCCCCAAAATAACTTCCCACAAGTTTACAAATAGCTAAACCAAATAGGTCTTCTCTCATATTACTCGTGTGTTGTATACCTTATTCGCGTTTAGGTGAATTGCAACAAGGTACGTTAGCTTCCCGCGCCGCCACATCGCCATTGCCATCGTCATCGTCATCCCCATCTACATCAACATCTACTGCAACCGCATCTACATCCACATCTCGCACATCTGAAGCCAACAACATTTCGCCCACCCGGGTGAAGAGTCTGGCTGCTTTCGAGCAGTTTGTCAAGGCTCGCACTTGGACTAATCCAACAGATTCTGCTCATGTTTTGTCATCAGGGCGCATTGTGCGCAACCAACAGATGGCAACTGCAACAGCTTCATCTGGAGCAGCAACAACATGCCGATGGCATCGAAGTGATTGCCTCCACATCGTCGGCTGCATTGAGCCTCTTGCGTGCTGGCAATGAGAAGGAGATCTAAAGCGTTGCGTAGCGTTTCGTTTCGCGTTTGGTAACCGAAAATGTTGTTGCGTTAGTTCTTTACTCCCCTGTTTCATTTTCATGTGGTAACAAGGTAAAAGCTATCGTATCGTTTCGTGACTCCAACAATCCAGACGTCGTTCTTTTGGCATCTCGTTTCGTTTTCGCCTTTTTAACATCAACACTCAGCTCACTCTCGTTATCTCGTTATCGTTCACTTTCTCGTTATCGTTCTCGTTCACTTTCTCGTTCTCGTTATCACCTCTCGTTACGTTGCGTTACTCGTTATGTAATTCACCTCGACTCGTATCTAAGTTGAGCTTACTCACCTCTCATCAACTTCATTGTCAGCAGCGTCTTAACTTAATATATTTATATATATATATCTAATTTAATCACTTTTATTTAAATTAGTTAAACAAATTTGCTAAGTCAGTCTTACATTTTAAGTCAGATGTTTTTACGAGTACGCCGAATCATTCTTCACATCGGCTTCCCTATCTCTTTGATGTGTGTACAGTTCCTTTATCCCCCCAACGAATTTCCTCTGTATTTATCTGTCTAGTCGCTCCTCGTTTATAGTTCAAATTGACTTGTAATTACCATAGACAAAATGATTCGATTGATTTGCATTATTAACCAATTATTTGTTATTGAACAAAACTGTTTTGTCCCAACTCGACTGTAAATTAAACAATCCACCAAAACAACCAACCAACCAATCAAAACAATCGACAACAACAACAACAACACAACAACGATTTGCAGTCGTTCGGGTGCAAAAATTGAAACCGAATTTGCCGAAATTGATATTGCCCAGCAACATGGAGATTGAACGTGAGCTGGGCAGATCGGCCACGCCCACGCCGTCACCATCGCCATCCCCATCGCCACAGCCACCGGCGGACTATGATGTGGAGGTCGATCCCGACAACATGGTTATACGCGGTGGCGGCGATGCCTACGATCCAGAGATCGATCCCGATAACATGGTGGTGCCGGGCAGTCGTGCCGTAACGCCCAACTACGACGACGAGGGCGTCTATCAAGCGCACACGTGAGTGAAGCCATCACAGCCACCGCCACAGCCACCGCCACAACATCAGCACACAGCACAACAGGAGCGGAGTCCGCCCAGACACCAACCACAGCCACCAAAAAAATGTACAGACAGTCAAACTCTCCATCTCGCCTTTTACCTGCTCCGTTGTAACGTTGTTGTTATTACGCTCTTACTTTTGAACCACCAACCAACAAATTGTGTTTTTTTTTTTGTGTTTTGACCATGGTGTAAAGTAAAGCCTCCGTCCCCCCCAAAAAGCAACCAACCAAATCAAACGTCTTGCAGACCAAGAACGTGTAACGTGTATATAAAAACTCAACTCAACTCGTACTCCACACAATACTCTTTATACAAAGAACTATTAATTATAATTCTCAACATTCTCATCGATACTAGTTCGTCCTTAGATGTTGTCGTCATCATATTGATTCATTTTGTATATAACTGGGACACACACCATGCAACCACAACACCGTCATCAGCATATCAGCTGTGCTACTAACCGATCTTCCACACCCCCAAAAAAAAAGCCGTCGAACAGCTCCTAAAATCTTCTCTTCAACGAAGCTGTTCAACGCATTCAGTTTTTGTATCTGTACTTTTTTTTTTTTTTTTTGTTCTCCCTTCAGTCTATACTTTTTGTATTCAGTATTCCGACTCCGATTCAGATTCAGATTCAAAAATGCGCTTTACATTATAATTTGTTTCTTTTTTTGTGTTTCGTCTATTTTCATTTGTTTTATGTGTATTTCTTTCTCTCTCCCAATCTCTCTCTCTCTGTTTCTCGTTTACAGTAAGAAAAGATCTTGAGTTACGCCTGCAGTTCAGATTTTTCAATAACCTGCAAAGAAAATCAACAAGAATTCAATAGGAGCGAAATCGCAGATAAAAAACAAAAGAGAATTTAAAACTAAATCAAAATCAAATCAAAGCAACTAAAAACCTAAACAAACATTTTTAAAGAGTTTTGTAATTTTAATAAAAGAAGAAGAAGGAAACAAATTTCAAAAGATAATTAAAGTTGAAAAGTGTAAAAAAAAAAGATATATATATATAAAATCGAACAAAAAGCAAAAAAACACAATAAGAAACAGCAGCTGCAAATGCTCGCGACAAAAAAAAAAATAATAATATATATATATATATGTTAGAGAGACCAAGAAGTAAATAATATAAACTATATACACATACATATACACATATACTACATATTTATAATGCGCAGAACGAACCATATATATGTAAATATATCTACGATATGAAAGAGGAAGGCAATGAAAGCAAAATACTATATAGAGAGAAGTCATATATACTCGTACATATATATTTTGAAACTGATTTACGACGAAAAGTCACAGCAAACAAAACAAATATAAAAACCAAACTCTTTAGGCGTAATGTGTATAATTTTGTCTAATTAATTAACACACAGGTATCTATGAACAATACGTTACGATCTATATATATATAATTCAGTTATAAATATATACAATATATACGTGCATATATATATTCTAATCATGTTTGCAAGCGTCGCCGAAGATTCGCCTAACCCAACAAGCATTTTCGAATTGGCCAATATATAGCATATATAGCCCCGATATACTCGTATATATATCTAGCGACGCGCTTTTGCAGTATAGAGACAATGCGAATGCGAATTAAAATCCTTTTAACTCCAAAAACTGTTAGCGTACTGATCTTTTTTGTACTACCCAAAAAAAAAGAAGAAATAAACTGCATCCTAAATGTATTCTCATCCGATCAGTCATGCATCTGCATCTTATCTTTTAGTTTTGAACAAATTTATCATTATTTTGCATGTGATTTTTTTGCGTATTATGTATTATTATTGTTGCTAAGTTCTTTGTGGCATGCAATCTACACAAATCGCACACAACCTTAAACCCTTTCCATCTGCTTTTTGTTGTTCTACTCACACGTTGCTATCGACTATGAACAGAGCTCTAATGAACTTCTCTTCGTATAGGAATTAAACTGCGATGTACATTTTTAAGTGAAACTAAAAATCGAAAAATAAACAACAAGAAATCAACAAATAACTGCAATAAACAAACAAAAGAAATTAAATGTAAAATCAATATAAACATCAAGAGACATCAACAATATGTTTATGCTTTTTTATAATTCAAAACAAAAATCAATAGAAAACAATATAAAACAATAGCAACAGTCAAAAGCAGTGCCAAGCAACAACAACAACCAAACTACATGAAAGTGTAGCCTACTTTTCAGCGCCAAAAATCCATATATTGAACAGTTGGTACCCAAAAACTATTTCTCAGCTCGATTTGTTGTTCGTGCCACAGCTTTGCCAACCGCCGCCCAACAAAAAACTATAACCAAATTCCCAACTAATTGCAAACAAAACTTCCTTTTCCCAACTCTGCCCGAAACTAATGCGAAAAAATATGAAAACTACTAAAACTTGAGACTTTTAATGCTCGAAACTTTCCTGACTTGAGAGCAGACTTTTTTGCTGTCTACTAAAAAAAAGAAACTGCAGAAGTATTTTTGCCACAAAGTTGAATGTTTATACCTACTTGATTGATTGATTGATTGAATATTTGACATATTGTTGTAAACTTTGTATTTTGTATAACCCGAAAATAATATTAATCGATCCCTTTTTGTGCAACAACTTGACTAATCACATTTGTATTTGTTTCTCTTCTCTCTTCCCCCAAACCCAATGTTTCTCTCTTTCTCTCTCTCTCTTATTTCTCTATGTCTTGCAGTACGTGTGAAACGCCTGAATCAGCGTAAATAAAAAGACACAATCAAGCAACAACAAGAGCAACAACAACAACAACAATAAGAACAACATCAACAATTTGTGTGTCTCTAAGTGTGTGTGTGTTTGTTTCTACTGTCCAACTTTCTACTAATTACCAACAAACCAGCAACACCAACAACAACATCAAGAACAACAACACCAATTGAAGCAACAACAACTGCAACAAGATTCTACAGCCATGTGATTTCCCCCCTCCTCTTGTAAAACAACAACAACAATTGCAACAACTACAACACCGAAAACAACAACAACAACATTGAACCCAGACCCAGACTACACCCACCAAAAAAAAAAAAACAAACAACCAACCAACTAGCCAACCACCAGCCGCAAACTAACACCGAAGAATGATGTTAACATGCAGTACGTAAAGTATCTGATATCTGTTGTTAGCTACATAAAGTATCTATAAGGCGTCAAATTTAATGTAGCTTATAAGTAGCTTAGCAAATATTTATAGCACAACTTAACAGGTCTCTCCACTCATATCATTCAACTCTTCTTGTTATCTTTTTTTTCTTTCTTTCGTTTTACTTTATTCTTAATATCAACTTTAATGTTGACACTTGAAATCAGCTGCAAGTGTTTATCGTGCGTCATGACTCGTTTTATGAATATATATATATATATACGCATAAGTATTTAACCACTCTTTTTTTGCTCCGCTGTTGGTGTTGCGTCTCTTAACATATAAATGTTTGTATTTATGAATCTCGACTAAAATGCATTTTATGAATTCTTTTTACAGTTGGTCGCCAGCGTCGTATGGGACATCTGAGCAGGAATTATACCATTGGCGTTTGGCAATAGGCACCGAGACGTTCTGGAGCATCTGGGCTGACTATTACCATATACTCATCTATGTATACATCCTATACATGCTTATATGAATTATGTCGTCGTTGTTGTTGTTGTTGAGACGCCCTCGCACTCAGCTGGTTGCTCATCTTTTGTTCAATGTTTGTTGCGTTCGATCATTTTACTTTAATTTATTTTTACAACAAAAAATACTTTTTTTTCTGTGTTCGGTTATCATATGCCTAATCATTTGTTTGTTATTCGAGTTATGCAAATGTTTGTTGTCACACACACACACCCAACACACACACAGATAAACACACTCAAAAATTAAATTCATGTTATCTGAATACGATACACAAACAATTGGCATTACAACAATAACCAAAAAAAAAGAAGAAAATGAAAAACGAAAAAGTAAAAACTCAAGCAGCTTTTATTGTGTCGAACCCTTAAACAAAAAAAAAAACAAAAAACATATTCTTTCCTTAAGCAAATTTGTCAATTGTTGTTCAGATTTACGCTGCAGATTTTTAATTGTTGTTTTTTTTGTTAGATTCGGGTAAAATCAAAATTTTATTTTAGTCTTAATTAATGAATGCTGCTGCACACACTGCAAGTGCTTGAGCTTATATATTTACACATGCATACACATACATACATAATACTACTTTATATATTATATATACATACAACATATATATACATATATAGCCATGGTCTCTGAAACAATTCACTGCTATTGAATTATAAAATTGCCTAAACATAATATTACAACTATGTTAAAATACGCATAAAACAAAAACAAACAAAGAAAACGGATACAATTTGTATATTGTAATGATATATCTTACTTTATATGATCTGATATAATGCAATGCTTTTAAAATACAATTTTTAAAAATCATCATGTAAAAAACATTAAACTTAAATAAACCAAAAAAAAATTTAAAAATGATCCACACGACTTCTATTTCTGTCAACATAAGGAAATCAAATTCCAGCATCGACAATTGAAAATAGTTGTTAAAACCAATATTTGTGCACGCAATTTGTGTGCAATTGATTAATGGAAAATTTGTAGCATTTTTTTGGTGACAGCTGTGCCAGTTGATTCAAGTCAAACAAAGATGACGACGACGATGATCTGATTTGATTATGTAGTATAGTATAGCCCAGAAGTGTGGCCGAAACAAACAACCGATATCCCGTTTCCACATTGTCGCTCCGTGCGATAAGTGTTCGGCA
The DNA here is from genome assembly GCA_035046325.1 of Drosophila niveifrons. NCBI lineage: Eukaryota > Metazoa > Arthropoda > Insecta > Diptera > Drosophilidae > Drosophila > Drosophila niveifrons. Next base: position 6,981,174 of record JAWNOC010000046.1, on the reverse strand, counting down.
CACAGCATCTGGCTTTATCAGTTAGTCGCCAACGGGCCAAGTTAACAGTCGCAGTTAACGGACGACGCGGAAAAAGTGTGCCACAATGTCCACACTCGAGAACGAGGTAACTTTCCGCAAGCAAGCGGAAGTGAATCAGAATCTAGAGGCGCAATTTCGCAGCTCCTCAACGGACTTTATACTGCTCACCGATCATCGCACCTCCAAGTACAAGAGTCTCGAGCAACTCGAGGCAGCCAAGCAGGAAAATCAGGAGCCAGCTCCTTCCTGTTGTGCCAACTACCTGAGGAATACATTTCGCATGAAGACGCTGAAGAAGCGATTGCCCATCATTGGCTGGCTGCCCAAGTACAACAAGGCGGATGCCTTTGGCGATATTATTGCTGGCTTCACCGTGGGTCTCACGGTGATTCCTCAGGGTTTGGCCTATTCCGGTGTCGTGGGACTGCCGGCGGAGTCGGGTCTCTATGGCTCCTTTTTGGGCTGCTTTGTGTACGTACTCCTGGGCACTTGCAAGGATAATACGATTGGCAGCACAGCTGTCGCCTCCTTGATGACCTTTCAATTCGCTCGTGGCTCTTGGGCACGTTCGGTGCTGCTCACTTTCCTCACCGGTGTAATTGAGATACTCATGGCAATCTTCAAATTGGGCAGCCTGGTGGAGTTTGTGTCGGGTCCTGTGAGTGCAGGATTCACCAGCGCCGTCTCCCTGATTGTGCTCACCTCGCAGATGAAGTACATACTCGGTGTAAATGGGGATGGTGCATCGTTCCTGGAGAGCTGGATCAACATGATCAGCGACATTAAGAACATACGCATTTGGGACAGTTGCTTGGGTTTCGGCTGCCTGGCGCTGCTGCTGCTCATACGCAGTCTGAGTAGGTTCCGAGTGGGACCCAAGGAGAAATCCGAACGCAGCCAACTTCAGCGAGTGATCAACGAGGTGATCAAATTTCTGGGCGTCACACGGAATGCCTCGGTTGTGATCGGTGCCACTTTGATTGCCATGTATCTGGAGGGTAATGGCAGCAATCCTTTTGTGCTCACCGGCTACATTCCACCGGGACTACCGACAATATCCCTGCCGAAATTCTCCATCGAGGCGCAGCCGGGCAATAAGACTGCCGGAATTCCTGCAGTGCCTGGCGAAAGCTTCTTCGAGATGGTGCACACTTTGGGCTACGGTTTGATTATTGTGCCGATAATAGCGTTGCTGGAAAATGTTTCCGTCTGCAAGGCATTCGCCAAGGATCGCCAGATCGACATTAGCCAGGAGCTGTTTGCCACTGGCGTGGCAAACATTGCCAACTCAATGGTCAGTGGATATCGCAGCAATGGCGGCTTGGCTCGCTCTGCTGTCAATAATGCGAGTGGATGTCGCACCAATATGTCCAATCTATATATTGGCATGATTGTAGTGATGTCCATTAGCTACCTCACCGAATACTTTTACTTTATACCGAAAGCTGTGCTAGCTTCCATTATCATCTCCGCTGTCGTTTTCCAGATGCAATATCAATGTGTTATGCCCATGTGGCGCAGCAAACGTGAGTTTCGATGGCTTCATCAATTTTCTCATTCAATTAAATATTCACTTTTATATTAAGGCTCCGATCTTATACCTGGTGTGTTTGCTTTCATCACCTGCCTGGTGCTGCCTTTGGAAATTGGCATCACGGTGGCCATTGGCGCTAATCAACTCTTCATACTCTATCATTCAGCCCGGCCTAAGGTTACACTTGAGCAGCTGGAAACGGAGCAGGGCATTAAGTTCGTAAAGATTACACCCGATCGCTGTCTAATATTTCCTTCGGTGGAGTTTGTGAGGAACATGGTGCTCAAGTCTGGCAGCAAGACAACGCTGCCTGTGGTCATCGATTGCACATATATTTATGCTGCTGATTTCACCGCCGCCAAAGTCATCTCCTCCATGGTGGATGACTTCCGTCGGCGCCAGCAGAAGATCATATTCTTCAATCTCAAACCGAGTGTGGTCAGCATCTTTGAGGGACTCAAGACCAAGCTGGTGTTGTGCTACAACATGCATGCTCTTAACCAGGAACTGTTGCCAAATTCCGCAGAGAATCTATCACGTTCAGTGGACTCGTTAGACATTGAGGGCGGCACAAGTGAGTGTGTGAGCATGACCAGCACTAGCACTTTATCGCTGGCCAAATAATAAGTGACTTATTCAACCATATACATATCTTAAAGTTTAATTTCTTAGTGGTAATAAAATATAACTTTTAATGCAGCTTAGTGTAGTATGTGTCGACGTTGCAGCTTTGCGCGTATCTCAGCCATGCGTCGCTCTCGTGTTGCACGCTGCTTGGCTTCTTGAGCGGCACAGGCAGCGTGTTCCGCTGCCTTCTTTGTATTCTTATAATCGGTTCGTGCCACATCCAGTTGCCGCAGCAACAACTCCACACGCTTCTTGGCTGCCTCCATAAGCTGCTGCTTTTCGGCCAACTCTTGCTGTGCTCCATTCGCAGCCTGCTCCGAGTTGTGCACATTTTCCTGGGCATTCCTCACAGCTTCAGTCAAGGTCTTAACTTGCACGCCCGCCTGCTTCGAAGCCTGTGCGGCAGCCATGCAGTTGCCTTGGGAACTCTGCAAGGATGCAGCCTCCCCCTGCACAACCAGCTCACCCTCACGCACCTCGGACTCCAACTGTTCAACGATTTGCTGTTTGCCTGCCAGCGCTGCCTCTGCTGCTTTCGCTGCAGCCAACGCTTTGTCCGCCAGCTGAATGATAACTTGATGCGCTGCATTTTCCGCAGCTGGCAACTGAGCATCTGATGCGGCTTTTGCCTCTTGGGCAGCTTTAATCGCAATGCTCGAAGCTTTGCGCTTTGAGCCGACTACTTTGATATTGCAATTGTCCTTAGCACATTTACTCTCCTCCATTGAATTACCACAGTCATCGAATACCAAATTGGATGCGCCCATTGGCTGTGTGTCCTGTGAGTTGGTCAAATTACTAAAGCTTCGCAGTAATACTAAGTATTACCTTCTCCAATTTATAGCCAATAGTAAGCGGAATCATTGACACTACTAACAGCATTAAGAACATAGCTTTCTTACACATTGTTTATGTAGAATCATTTCGTATGCTTTCAGTTAATATTTTTCAATCATTGTCAGCTAAACAATATATTTAAATTATTTTGCTGACAACAGAGCTTAGACATTTACGTAAGATGACAAGATGCGTTACAGGTTCTTGTTAGCATTCTTCTGATACCCAAGGTCGATCCTGCGTGTGCTTACAGATTCCACTATTAACACAATTGACACAAATCTGGCTACGATACAAACTAGAAGCCTTCATTCTGTAGAATTGATTTAATCAATTTTAATATAAGTAAAATATTAAAGGATATCATATATATATATTTTTTAATTATAACAATTTTATGTAAGAAATATGACTATAAAATATGACTAATTGCTGTTTTTGGACCATACCTCTTTAGTTGCCTCTAAAAGTATGCAACAAAATTGAAGCATTTTAAAGATTTTGTCATATGAATAATTTTACAAGGGGTAGGCATAGAAAATTTGGTCAAATTGACAAAAATCCTTGATATCTCAGCCATTTGAAGGACTATCGGGATGTCCTTTTCACTATTAATAGATCTCATTATATGAAAGGTGATTCTGAAATTAAAAGGACGAAAGTCCTTTCAGGAGCCGAGTTACAAGGACTTTTTACTATTCTAAAAATAGGCTATAACTCGGCCATATCCTGTCTGATCCTGACAAATTATATGTCAGTCAGCTTGTATTAACAAGGCCTGCCAACTGGCCAAAGGACATGAGAATCGTCCTTTTAGTTCTCGAGATATCCTGGATTTTATGATTTTCAACAAGTTCCGCTGACCATTATTGTGAAATTTTACAAGTGTTGGATTTCTAGATAACCCCTAAAAATTTTAATGTCAATCGAAAGAATGCATTTTTTGTACCTCAGATAACTACGTCCTTTAAGGATCCGTCAGGATATGGCAAAGATATAACTAATTTTTGATGTTGAAATTTAGCAGTTTGGTTGCCCCTTAAAGTATGCAATTGTATTAAAATTTTCGTATGTGAAAATTACTTTAATTGTATCTCCAAAAGTATGTCATACTTAATTTAAAACTGATGAATAAAAATACTTATTTAAATTACTTATTAACTCAACAATGCCTTTTATTTTATTATAATAATTTATTGTTCATTGTCGAATTCTGATTTTAGTTTTATTTTAGCTCTTTAATTATATTTAAACAACTGTTTGTTGATATTATGAATTTGAAAGGCGCGCCAAATATATCGAAATCAACCCTTCAATAGTGTAACCAGACTAACTACAGTCAAGTTATAATTTGGTATATTTTGATTGCAAAATAGTTTATTTTTATAAATACGCTTTTTGGCTACACTTACCCCAAGCCGCATGAAAAAGTTGATGAAAAAATAGGAAAGGGTTCTAACGTTTGCTGAATAAAATTATTTTTAACCATTAAATACCAATAAAAAGTACAAAATGGCACGAAAGAATGCACAGGCGGAGGATCTGTCGAACGTGGAGTTCGAGACAAGCGAGGATGTTGAGGTGATACCCACTTTCAACGCCATGAACCTCAAAGAAGAGCTGCTACGCGGCATTTACGCGTACGGTAAATATTTATATGCTGCTCATACATATTGTTATTGCTCAGCACGCATCTAATATGATTATTTGTTTAGGTTTCGAAAAACCCTCTGCCATTCAGCAACGTAGTATTAAGCCAATTGTCAAGGGACGTGATGTTATTGCTCAGGCCCAATCGGGAACAGGCAAAACAGCCACTTTCTCCATTTCGATACTTCAGAGTCTGGACACAACGTTGCGTGAAACACAAGTGCTGTGTTTATCGCCTACACGCGAGTTGGCTGTGCAGATTCAAAAGGTTATTCTGGCGCTGGGCGATATGATGAATGTACAGTGCCATGTGTGCATTGGAGGCACCAATCTCGGCGAGGATATACGCAAATTGGACTATGGTCAGCATATTGTAAGTGGCACACCTGGACGTGTCTTCGACATGATCAAGCGACGCGTTCTACGCACAAGGTAAACAACTATCTATATATTGTTAATATACATCAATTATTTATATGCAATTTACTCATTGCAGAGCCATTAAGATGCTGGTGCTCGATGAAGCGGATGAGATGTTGAACAAGGGCTTCAAGGAACAAATATATGACGTTTATCGTTATCTGCCGCCAGCCACACAGGTTGTGCTCATTTCTGCCACACTTCCCCATGAGATTCTGGAAATGACATCCAAATTCATGACGGATCCCATTCGAATTTTGGTCAAACGGTAAGTTGAATCATCCTTATCATTTAACCTTGTTAAATAATGCATTTCCATTACAGTGATGAGTTGACTCTGGAAGGCATCAAACAGTTTTTCGTTGCCGTCGAACGTGAGGAGTGGAAGTTCGATACACTTTGCGATCTCTACGATACGCTAACCATCACCCAGGCGGTCATCTTCTGCAATACCAAGCGCAAAGTGGACTGGTTGACCGAAAAGATGCGTGAGGCCAACTTTACAGTCAGCTCCATGCACGGCGATATGCCCCAAAAGGAGCGTGATGAGATCATGAAGGAGTTCCGTGCTGGTCAGTCGCGTGTCCTCATCACAACCGATGTCTGGGCGCGCGGCATTGATGTGCAGCAAGTGTCTCTGGTTATCAACTATGATTTGCCTAACAATCGTGAATTGTACATCCATCGCATTGGTCGCTCGGGTCGTTTTGGACGCAAGGGTGTTGCAATTAACTTTGTCAAATCGGATGATATTCGTATTCTTCGCGACATTGAGCAATATTACTCTACACAAATCGACGAGATGCCCATGAATGTGGCGGATTTGATCTAAAAACAAATGTCATTTTCAACTAATCTAATTCTTACACATTGTAAAATCATAACTCAACATTTTCTTAGCAGTAGACGACAAATGAAGTAAATAGAATACAATAGAAAGAGTATTTGTCATTCAATACACCATAATCTGTATATGTAATAAACAAAAAATAACAATTAAGATTTAATACAGAAACCGGTTTTTGTTGTTTTTCAATGGTGACTCGTCAGGCGATTAGTAAAATGAAACTTATTTCAACTACAATCTCAACCTTTCCATTTCGACGAGTTATTTTAGGCATTTAGGTATATTGAATTAAGTAAAAAATAATTAAAATATATTGTACACTTACAATATACACATTAAACTAGCTAGCTACAGACTTTGGTGTAAAGCGCGCACAGAATTTAAAAGCTCTTCACTAACCTAAAACATTTCAGCTAATTACGTCGGGTTTCGATTGTGGCAAAGGTACATAAGCAGTTTTTGTAGTGGCTGTTGAGGGTCGACGCTGTGGTTTGGCATCGTCTGACTTGAGTAGCGTGCCCAGCACAATGCCCAGAAATAGAATAAGGCCAACCTGATGATTTGAAATGAATTTCTTGGCACAATCCGTTGGATTATCAATGTTGAGAGAGTAGATCTGAGAAGAAAGGGGAAATTAAATAAAGAGTAGGTAAATCTCATCAGATCTAGCATACCTGCTGCACTAAATGAGCGCCAACAACTCCAACTGCAGCATAGTAGGGCAGCGTCTGGTCACAAGCATAGCCAGCGGCTGAGAGGCCTGTCAGCATTGCAGCCGTAAAGCCAGAAAGCCACGCCTTGGTATTCTCGCCGAAACGCAGTGCAGTCGACTTCACGCCAATCTGCAAATCATCCAGCTTGTCCTGATGCGCATAGATAGTGTCATATACAATGGTCCAGCAGACGCCGGACAAATAAAGTGGCAAGCAGGCGTCCAAATTCACGCTTCCCTGTGTGGCACACCAGCCCAGCAAGGCGCCCCAATTGAAGCACATGCCGAGCACCAGTTGCGGCCAATATGTGACCCGCTTCATCAGTGGATAGGTTATCACCAGACCTAGTGAACTCGCTCCCAGCAATATGGATTGCCAATTGAGCTGTACAAGTACAAGCAAACCGAGACTGAGTTGCGCCGAAAGGAACACAATGGCATCGAATTGCGAAATCTGTCCCGAGGCCAGCGGACGATTGCGTGTACGCTCCACTTTGGCATCAATATCCCGATCCCACATATCATTTATGGTGCAACCTGCTCCGCGCATTATCAATGCACCAGTGGCAAACAAACCCAGCATGGTAAAGTCCGGCCAGCAGCCTGCATCGGCGCTCAAAGCAATGCTCCAGCCGCAGGGCCAGAAGAGCAAATAGGTGCCAATGGGTCGATCGATGCGCATCAGTTGTGCATACGGTTTAGTGGCTGCCGCCAATTGCTGCAAGAGCGTTGAGGATTTTTCGGGCGTGTTGTTGTCAGGTTCAGCATTGGACGTGGAGAGAGTTGTCGTTGTTCTTTGGTGTTGAGCCATGTGTTTCTCCAGCAACAGCAGCCGCTGCCACCGATAGTCGCTCGCCTGGGTGTGCATCCCAATTAACACACGCGCCGGCACAGCTGGCATGTGTTTTGTCGATGTTGTTGTTGTTTTTGTCGCTGTTACTGCTGCAATGCAGGGCAGCTGCAGCCTGACTTTGGAGTGCAGCCGCAAATGTCGTAACGCAAACATAATAAATAATACTATGTCAAGTGTCGCTCAGGTGTTTTCTTATTGGAATGAATTGCACATCGAACTACACTCAACTAGTTTTTGTTTCGGCAGAATTCCGCTTTTTTTCTGCTAGCTTTATGCGAGAACATCGATTGCACTATCGATTTATCGATGTATTTAAATTATTTCATTTAATTGCTAAAAGTCAATTATTAATAAAAAAGTTTGGACTTGTACTGCAAACTGATGAAATTATCATGAATTTCTTGCCATTTACGCCATTTTTCATTTAAAAAAGGCTTCCAAAAAAAAATTTTGTTGAACACCAGTACTTGGCAATGTGACCAATACAACATACAGATCACGCAAAATTGGCGCCTCAATTCAAACATTAAGTTGTTTTCGTCTTTTCGATTAAATGTGGACTACATCTAAAACATTTTTTTCACTGATGAAGAAAGCGTGTAATATTTTATTTTATTAATTTTTAATATGAATATTCTTCGAATAAATCGCAGCGGCAGCGGCGCGAAATTACGAAAAGAGCTGAAGACGCTCTGGTGTTTGAATCGCAGCGCTCGACCCGACTGGGGTCGCCATAATTCTGTTTTTAAAGATAGTTTTGTATGAAACGAAACATCTATGTATTGTATGATTAGTGCTTAAATTCTGTTTAATGGAGAGGACATATGTAAACAATTTCCCTACTTTTGAATGAAAATTAAGTTGCCACATCAACAGAAATATAACATCAGTATAGCTGAGTGGCAACCTTTAGAAATTTTAGTAGACGCGCAACATTTGAAAATTAAAATTTATATCTTGAAATATACATTCTTTTAAATGCAAAAAAAATCAAATAAAGGTATTGAACATAATGCAATAATATCGAATAACTTTGCAAATTTTATAAATCAATCAATGGTAGGAATGCATTCAAAGAAACCATGAAATGGTTTAACAATTTAGTTAGCCAATAAATCCCATGGGTAAAAGCTTTAGGTTGCCTTGCATCCAGTTAACCAACCATTTAGAACATGCGAATATCGTTAACTTTGGTATTTTGCACACGCTACCAATTTTTCGAAATCTGCACACGTTCACTAAGAATGGCCGTAACTTTTGCACACGGCTATTGACTTTTGCACACGGTTATTAATTTCAACAGCAGGCCGCACCAGTTAGAAACACAATTCAAGTAAAGCCAAGAGGGCCTTAAGCAGACATACAGCAAATTCACAAGACGTCGGTTGCTATCGCACGAGCTCCGTTCAAATATGTAACAATGCTTGTACATTCTTATGTATGTGCAAGCAACAAATATAATGGATGGAAAAAGGAATGAAAATAATTGTGAACACGTAGATCATTGACCAATAATCTTAATTACCACAATATAACTCAAGTATAGGTAACTTTAGCGAATCAATAAATTATAGAACTGAAGTTTGCACTTAAATTCTTTAATGGAATTTTTTTTAAGACTGAGAGGTAATATTTTGGACTTAATGAATGATCAGCATATTTTACCACAAACATTTGCATAAGGCCGATATTATCATAAAAATATTCTTGACCTAAGTTAAGTTAGAGCAGCAAATTGATTAGATTTTAACTTTATTTAAAAAAAACCCATATAACCCTTTTTAAGCACCAATAAATAATGGGTATTCAGAGAGGAATTCTATATGATTGACTTCGCGGTGATAACCGGATACACAGAATACACAGATGCTAATTAATAAATGGGCCATCATTAACATACTGTACTTACACAGTTTTATCTTTAGGTCCAGATTTGATCTCTCTCTCTCTCTCTCTCTCTTTCACTCTCTGATTTTTAAACACCTGCTACCGTTCAATGATGTTGACATCAGTCGTTCTCTTTACGCGCTATCGTTGATATCGATACATGCACTCCGTACATTCGCTGATAACACACATTTCTCAGAGATAAGCACACGGTCCGCGCCGCACGACTCGGGCGGGATTAGTGCCAGGTTTTCTTTAAAAAACAACACACGTTCGTTTGTCCCAAACAGTCGTCGCCTTGCTCTCAGCAGTTAAGCAAGTGGTTATCATTTAATACACGTATTTAGTTCATCATTGGATAATTCATACTCACTCATTAAAATGGACTTGATGACAATGGACCACAATCATGGGGATGAAGAAACTGATTCTACTACCAAGTCTTGCCCAATGATAATGGTGGTAAGTTTCGTAATTAAGCTTATAATATGCAAGGAAATTCCATTGAACTGGAATTTATATGCTGTAACTGTAACGAACCTGTCTCTCTCACACACACACACATTCTCGTTTAGTGGCGAGAGTTGAGCACAGATTTCATTTAATTGAATTTGTTTTCAAAATATTGTGATCTTTTCGCATCCATTCAGAGCACTCTTGCCACATACACACAGTACTTATGTGTGTGTGTGTGCGCGTGTGTCTCTTTTTGTGCTCTCTGCGCACAGGTTTGTTCGCTCTCTTTGCGCACTTGCTAATGAATTTGATATTGAGTAAATAACAAACTCAAATAGCGGGTGCTTCATGTTAGTGCGGTGTGCAAAGTAAGCTCAGTTCAAAACTTGTATATTACATCTGCCTGAATTACCCTGTGCCATGCTCTCAAACTATTGTGTTCTCTCTCTCCTCTCAAACAGTTCCATGGTGGCCACTGTGAGCGCATTTTATGGCGTGGCTGGGTCGCTGCAACCGTTACAGAATTTGCGCTCTCTTGCGTTGCACTTGCTGTGCTGGCTTTCCTCTACGAACTGCTGAAATTCCTGCGTGATCAGCTAGTGCGTCGAGAGGGACGCAAGGAAACTGAACGTTTGCGTTTGGCCGAGGAGATTCGTCAGAAGAACGCCCACAATAGTGGCTGCTCGGAAACTCCGCTAGCCGAAATCAGGGAGAAGACCTACTGGCAACGCATCTTTAATTCGGCGCACATTATTCAATCGCTGTTGAATCTGGTGCAACTTGTGATATCGTATTTGCTTATGTTGATCTTCATGAACTACAACTATTGGCTCTGTTTGTCTGTAATTCTGGGTCTGGGACTCGGTTACTTCTTCTTCGGTTGGATCAAAAAGGATCCGCAAGAGGGCGACTGCTGTCCCTAAAACAGTTATAATCTTTAAAGCTTATATGACCATATAAACTTTTGAAGTAAGCATGCAAAATAATCATATGTTCTGTTTTGATTACTATTAAGATATTGAGGGATAACAAAAAACACGAGCATAAATCTTGTCAGCCCCTCTCTATAACATGGTTACCGCACAGTTATTACGAGTACAAAGAAAAAAAATTGGCTTTAAATGTAATGCTAAAAAAAACAAATTTATTTTGTAAAATTTATAATTGTAGAGTTATGGCATAAATTAGTCAACTAGAATTTACTTAATGAGCATAATGTACAAATAGTTATGAGAACAAGAACCTAGTTAAACATACTCGTTATCGTATCATCGTATCGTATCGTATCGTATATCGTATCATATTTCGTGTATTTTAGATCATACAATTTATAACACAACTCAATACTTTATTATTAAAATATATGTATATTTTTAACTTTTTTTTACATCCAATAAACGTTTGCAAACACAAAAAGAAAATCTCCAGAGTTACATAAATAAAATTCGTTTTGAAGAGCGCTCCCTGGAGCCGCAGGACATCGTGTCCTGGCAGTACTACACAACACTTAACCCAGGATCTAACTTTTCACAATCCATTCGCTAAACTGGACACTGGACTTAAGAGTATCCCTTAGACTACACTTGTATATATGTATATGTATATCGTAGTTAAACCCTTCACACACAATTCAAGCTGGTTCGCAACCAACAATGATTGACTTCGACTGACTGATTGACTGATTGAGTGACTGATCACCCTCATAAGCCCGTTGCTCCGGCCGTCATCATGCCACCGTGATGATGATGATGATGCATGCCACCATTTTGAAAGTACATGTAATAGTTGTACGGCGACTGCTGTGCCGCACCCCCCTCGCAGTCGAGCAGCGGCTGTGCTCCGGGTGCGGCAGCCACCGGCGACGGCGTCATTGGCAGCGGCGACACCGTGTTGCCCTGGCAGCTGGCACGCAATGCCACCGCCTGATGATGCGCCAGTATATCGGTCACGGAGTGCGACGATGGCCAGTGATGGGCAGCAGCGGCGGCTGCCACGCTGCGCAACTGATGCGTCTGCCCCGCCTGCGGGGGCGAGGGACTGCCGCAGGAGACGGCCTTCATGCTGTAGGCGGCGGCCGCCGTATACGGCTGATAGATGGAATTGTAGAGATGGGCGTGCGCTTGTGCCTGGGCGTGCACATGATGCGCACTCGCAGCCACCGCAGCGGCTGTGTGCTGATGATGATAGTGATGCTGGTGCGCGGAGTGTGCATGCTGTGCAGGATTTCCGCCGCCATTGCCTGGATTGCCACCCGGATTGTTGCCACCGTTGCCGCCACCTCCACCGCCTCCGCTGCCATTGCTGCTCATGCCTAGAGCTGCGGCGCCTGCGCTGCCACCGCCACCACTATGATGATGTCCAATGCTGCCCAGTTTGTTGCGCAGTATGCGCGATATGGAGCTGACACTGGGCACATTCGTCTTGTCGCAGATGCCCTCGCTGAGCAGGCGATCGCGTATCTCCCACGCAAAGATGCCCGGATCCCGTTGCTTCAGCTCGCGTATGTAGTTGACCACCTTGGGTGTGGTTACCCGTGGCTTGGAGCCACCGATGGCACCCGGCAGTATGGAGCCCGTTTCGTGGTAGCGTGCCAGTATCTTCGAGACGCAGCCGTGACTCACGCGCAGCTGCCGCGAGATGTCGCAAGGGCGGATGCCCAACCTCGCCAGCTCCACGATGCGCAGCCGCGTCGCATTGGGCAGCGGGCGACCGTTCACAAAGACGCCGCCCAGCTGATTCACTTCGCCGTATTGCGGACACTGCGACTCTGTAAGTAGATGGGGAAGCAAAGGGCAGTAAGGCATGAGTAAGATTATGAGAGCATAGAAAACAACAACAGCAACTAGAAGTAAGAGAGTCAAGTACACTCGACTGTTAAATACCCGATTGCCATTTTTTGAAACATAAAAATATTATAACTTAATATTCACTGTTTACTTAATAAGTAATGAAATAAAATTTGTAGGATTCATTACAAAATTTGGTTATGTAACCTATAAAATGAATCTTTTCTAAATCTTTAATATGTTTCCTGACTTAAAAGACTTGCGAAATTTAGAATCAATTTTACAAGGTGCGTTTCAAAGTAAACAGAATTTTTTGAATCTAGCGCCCTCTAGTGGCGCCATCTATATGTCAAGTGGTGGGTTAGAATCTGCTATCCTTTATCGATTTCCAGTAAAAATATTATGACATTTCCTCTATTGGAAGTGAGGTTATTGCGTTTTAAGTGTCAGTAAACTATTTGTTCTATCTTTTTGTTAAAAATCCTGTTTACTTTGGAACGCGCCTTGTATAAAGATGCGTATAAAAAAAATCTTAGTATCATTCTATTCTCTATTAATATGTTAACCGACACATTTTCATAGGTGTTTTCAGAGCAATTTCGTCTTTTCTAAGTGGATACTTCGCCTGGACTGACAATTACTCGATAATGAGAGAATTTAATGAATATAATTTTCATTTCTAATGTTACTAAATAATATCAAATAGCTACCGTTGCTCTAAGCATACAATGCTCTAAGTTCATACAACCATCTTCTATTTCTACTACTTTTTTGATATTCATTAATCTAATATACCCTTCCGGTCACTGATTATGCGGTATCACAACTACAAAGAGCCATGCCGAGAGGAAAGGCGAGCAAAAGCACATTTGCGTCTAATTAGCTGCGGTTGGAAATTGCCAGCGCTTTGGAAACGGATTGACGAGGTCTATGGACCTTTGGTTCGCCTGAAAATCGCTACACTTTGCTTCCGAGAACTACGGATGTAGGTGTATGTGAGTGTGTGTGGGTGTGTGTGTGAGAATCATACAACAGAACATAGAGAAAATGCGCCGAACGTGCGGAAATGCATTTTGAATGTTGACGCAACGATTATAACAAAGAGTTTCCCTTGCGAAAGTACTATATAATATTTATCTAACTGGACAATTATTGCTGAGTTATGGCATCAAATGATGTAGTCCTTGAATAAGTAGCTAAGCTAAATATAATACATAAACGTTATGTCTTTTGCAATGTGTCTCAAAAATTTCACATCGATCAGACACAAAATTGCCCAAGTTCAATTGCAAATGTGCTATAAATAAATGGTCAAGTTATTCAATGTCAAAATTCCTTAGAGCTGAAGTTGTAAATTAGCCAAACGAATGTCAAGTGCTGCAATATTATATATCTGGGTTTTTTATGCTTTACGCTTAGTTTTTCTTTTTGTGTGACTTTTATGTGAGATAAATTTGATGCTAAGTGAATTTTAGCAAACAGTTTGTGCGGTGTATTACACTTTGGGCTTCGATTTATTTTTGCTTATATATAAAATTACAATTATAATCAATAGATTGAAGCACCTGCTGCTGCACTTCACAAAACTCTCTTTTCACTTTTGAAGCTACTCATTACAGTCACTTAAGAAAATTTGCACATCTGCGCTGATGGCCGTCGTCGTCGTCTAATTTAGAAGCATGTTGTTAGCATCATGTTTCAAAACAACAACAACAACAACATAAACTATGGTGGAAGAAACAATTGCAAGAACAATAACAACAACTTTAACTAAGAACACGTACAAGGGCCGAGGGCAAAAACAGCGCCATAAAAATCACAATAGGGGCTGCCGAGTTACACGCGCCAAGTTGTTGTGTGTTGCATGTGGCATGTGGCAAGAAAAGTAGGAAGGAACCACACAAATGAACAAGTCCAGAAGATTAAAAAAAAGGGAAAATGCGAAAAAGCAAGTGTATCGACCTCATTCATAAAGCAAAGCAAAAGTGCACACTCAGATTTAGATGTTGCAAGCACAGCGCACAACGCGTTGCACGTTGCACATTGACTCCGATTACAATTCAATTAGCAAATGCATGGGACACTTGTTGCACCATTTGCCTCGAATTTCATGTACTTCATGCACACTTCATGACTTCAATGCGTTATGCATTTGCGCATTTGTCAATTGCACTTCGATCATTTGGTCAGCGTACTTGAGCCCATTTGCCTGGCCAGACAATCGACGGCCAGACGGTCAGACAAATGGGCCAAGCGTTACGTGCAGCTGCATAAATAACTTACACCCATATTCCCCACCCCACTTTTTACACACTCCCTGCAGCCAGCGAGTTAAGAATCTCCAGCTTCAGCGCTTGAGAAGTCGTATCTCCAAACTGAACTCGTAATTCTAATTGTTTAGAGCCTCGTAAAGGCAACTGTTAGTTATTTACGACTACCCAATATACATATAGTATATAGTTGGATCTATAAAAGGCAGCCTCAAGTGCACTTTGCTCGTCAGTCAGCGTCAAGATGTCGATTTGCCGTACACTAGTTGCACTCTTATTTGCCTGGCTTGTTCTACCTAATCCGGCCTCAGATGCTAATCCTCTCCAGAAACGTGAAGCACATGCGGTAAGCCTTAATTTAAGTGCAACTCAGAGAAATGAATAGCGGAGATTTCTTTACAGTCCTACGATGTGTATGATTGGTTCTCAAGTTTGTTCGAGGATGAGGATTCTCCGGAATATTGTAAGTGTTAAAGGAGTTAATTTATTTATGATTTATAATTTATATTTCTCTTAGTAATCTGCACCAATTGCACTGTTGTTGTGGGCCAGCAGAGCACCCCAGCTGAGACCACAACAGCAGCAGCTTCAACAGCAGCTCCTCCAACAGCTGCTCCCTCAACTAATACGGCGCCTGATCCCGCAATGGGAGCAGCTTCACCTGATCCGGCAGGACGATAGAATTAACTGAGTCACACACCACATTCAATAGCAAACTAAGCTTACACTAAGGGATTACGTATACGACAAGTGCCACAGCAACTGCCAAAAAAAAAAAGTTGCTTCAATTTAAATTTAAGTTTTGACACTACTTATTTCCGGTGTTGGTTTCGAATAAAGAACTGAGCAGCCTGTCTGCCAGGTAATTGTGCCCCAAGGCCTCCAAGGCTGCAGCACATGGAGTTAAACGCAATTGTTTTGACATAAGTCACAACAAATCGGCTGGCGCTCGTTGGAGACCCACACGCAGTGTGTCGTCTGGATTGGATAGGATTGGGAGACACTCATCCATTGAGCAAAACGAAACTCGGTGGTTTCCTTTTTTTTCGTTTCGTTTCGTTTTTGCCCGCTTTGAACATTTTCGCTTGACAACGCCAAGCATTTCTCCCAGTGACAGCAGAATGTGATACGAAGTCAGCCCCAAGTTGACATTATGTTTGACATTTGTAATCTTGCGATCGTTAATTATTTTCGAATTGAGTTACACACAACGGGGGGAACCACACAGGAGAATCACACTCACACACACACAATTTTTCCTGCCAAGGAAAAAAGATCACACATTCGACAAATGCTGCCCCGCCTCTTCCTTCGTTTTTTTCTTTTCTCTTCTTGTTCGTTGTTTGTTTGTGTTTTGTGTGAGGCAGGCATTTGTGGCATGTTCAGTGATAGCCGCAATTTGTTGCTCTACTCAACAACATTATCTTCGAGTGCTTGACTTTTGCGCTAAACGTTCATAAATTTGTCTCCACAAAAAAGTACTCCATATATATTCTCAGTTGTCGTCTTCCCCAAATGAATGATGCTGCTCCTCGTGTCTCTTTTTTTTTGTTGAAGATCAATGTTTACTGCGTCATTTTAATGGCTTTTCAAATACGCATCACATCAATTTCGGGCAATTATTGAAGATTAATGGATGACAAAGTTGACCATTTGAAAAATGCTTCTCAATTATGATACTCAAACGGTTTCTTCTTCGACTCTTTCGGATGATAACAAGCGAGACTCACTAACTAGCCCGAAAAATTGGGCAACTTGATCTTAACTTTGGTTTTCAAAATGAAATTTTTCAATTTGGAAAACAAGATTAGAAATGTAATAGATCTTAATGAAGACGTTATGAGCTTCTTTCTTCACAATTTATTGTAGATATCAAATTCGAAAAATAGTTTTGGAAAACATATATATTATTCTTATTTTATGTTCATTATTGAAAGGAAAACTTTATAAAAAATACAGAAAAAACTTTGATCATAATTCAGTAAAAATAAGCATTTGTATCAAAGGAAATATAATAGGAAAATACTTCTATAGTCGATTTGTTTAAAATTCTTCTATCAAGTTGCTGGGAAATTAAATTTCGAGAAATTATTTCAAAGCGTAAACCGTTTTGCTATTTCTGTAATGTAAGATTAATATTTAATATTCGATATCACAGAGAAAAGTAAATATCTTACTATATGTTGAAATTCAATACTGTAATGAAAGAACAATTAATTGAATTTTTCACTTTAAGAACTATTTGAAACACTCTCTACAAAAAAAGTATTCGGCTCCTTAAAAATATTGTTCTTAACTCATTTCTAATAACGAAGCCTCTGTCATTCTTTTGCTAATCAGTCATCTTGTCACGCCCTGGACTTTCAATCATGTTCTTTTGAGTGTCGACTCCAGATTTATGATCAATAGCCATAATCGTACACATATCCGGCCCCTTGTCAGAGTCTGAGACGACTTCGTCCCATGCAAATTAGTCACGTATTTTCGCAATTAGCGCAACAATTAAATTGCTGCTGCTTTCCTGCTTTTCGGATTATGGATTTGGATGAGTCAAGAAGGCATACAAAAACGTTAACATCAAACGGGGGCACGTCCCCTCAAAATATATAATACGATAACGATATTTTGATATAATATCGAAGGTCGAAGTTAGCATTGAACTGTTAAATATGTGATGATCTTGTTAAAAGACAAGAAAAACATAAAACAATCGCAATGTAAATGCTTATTTAAAGATTCTATTGCACTGGGCGTGCGGAAAGTAAACACTACTTAAAAGACAGAGAGAGAGAGAGAGAGGAATGGAGATTGGAATGGTTGCCTCTCTGATCATGCCACAATGCAACGTTCTTGAGTTTGCGCCGTCGGCGTTCGATTTTAGTAGTTTTCTGTCCGTCTGTTCGTCTGACTGTTTGGTCTTATTAAAGGTGCAAACATGCCACCGCCGTTGAGGATTCAAATTCAAGCGTCGCGTCGGTAGCGATCACAGAGCGAGTGCACTATTGACCGGGGGGGACAAATCTCCCGCTACCGTTCCCGCTCCCGCTTCTTAACCAAGACCGCTTCAGGTGCAATGCAGTTGAAGTGTTTGTTGCCCCGATGCGATGCGATGCGACGCGTCGACGCGACGTTGGGTTTATTTTGCGTGTTTGTTTGCATTTGGGAACCTTCGAATCTAGAGAGTCCACTTTTCATGTACATATGTGTATTATTGTTGATTTAATTTTAGGTTACGCACAAAATGGGCTTGGGCTTGGGCTTCAGCCTCGGCTCTCAAAATGCACACTCTAGACCATGTTTACAGTGATGTCTATGTCGTCGACGATGTTAATAATAATCGCAGCCCAGTTAAGCGACGTCGATGACGTTGGCTACTTTGTCTCTAATGAGTATCTGTATCCTGGCATTTCCACTAGTCACTCAGCTAATCAATGCAAACATTGAACTGAACTGAACTGAGCTGCTCAGCTTCTGTTAATGAAAAGCAAACACGCTACAGAATGTGAAGAGCTCGAGCAAACAGCTTAAAAAATCATAAAGTCGATTTTATTTCAGGGACAGAGCGAAACCAGATGAAGTTGTTGTTGTTGTTGTCGTGCCCTTTTCTACTGCCAATATTTGCACATGGATTTTCGTATTTGGAAAGCCCCGCATTTGAAAACTGATGTTGTTATCCTTCTTCTGCGGGTCCTGCTTCTGTACGGAACGGAAGTCAGCTAGCGGTAGCTGTGTTGTGTTGTGTGTGTTCGGTACAAATGGCTTACAAATGGTTCTGTTTGCATTGAAATTCAACACTTTTTCAAAACTGGACACGCACGAATAACTCTCAACTCTGAGACGAGAGAATGGCTCAGAGAGAGAGAAAGAGAAAGACAGAGAAAGAGAGCAAAACCCAGGCCATAAAAAGCTCAATTAAAATTGTCTATAAAGCGAAATTATAATTCATAAATTCTGGGAAATTGCCGAATACAATGGCCGAGCATTGTTTCGACTTCAACTTCGTCTTCGACTTCGACGCACGATAAACAAATTACAAAACAGTAGCTGATCTGCCAAGTAGTTTCAGTAGTTGGAGTTAAATGCTTTTTATGTTATCTTTCTCTGCCGCTCGCTTTCTTGGAATTATGCAAAAAAAAGGCGAAAAAAATTAATGAGAATAAACCACAAAACTTTCGCTTTGACAAAAACCGCTTCGAAGATTCCCTTTTGGCAATTAAAGCTGGAACTGCATGCCGCATTTAAGTATCGTGTGAGTGTGTGTGTGTGAATTATATAAATGATTTTAAAAATCGTTAAAAGTTCACCCAAAACACTCACTGATGCATGCAAATCCAATTACAGGAGCAATTAACAAACGTTAACTAACTAGAACTAATTAAAAATAATAATATTTTGCTAAACAAAATGGACGCGGACGACTGCAAATAAATATAAACATATCAAATTGACAGCCGCGACAATCTGTTTAAATGACTATTTCATATCAATTCAAAGATTTTGTATCAAAAAATAAATGTATATATATAGCAATATATAAATGAACAACATTTTTAATTAAGCGTGATAGACTCGAGAATACGCTGCAGAAGGGAGATTTTCAAAATATAATAGAAGAATGAATTCTATCGAAAGACATAACAACAATAAATCTGTACAAAATTTCAGTTTTAGCTGTACAAAAACTGAATACATAAAATATTCATTTATTTAATAAAGATCACTTGGAATTATATATTTCAACAGATGCCACAAATATCTCATGTTCCTTTACCACTTAACTCAATATGTTTAATTTTTACAGGGTATTAGATCATGCTGCAACCAATTTATTTCCTAGTTTGTCTGCTGATAAGCAGCGTTTGTTTTCATGTTTGCTTGGGGAATTCATTGAACTATCTGTTCGCCTGTCAGTCTTGTGCGATTTTTCTTCAAGTTTTTCCACAGCAAAAATATTTTGAAAAATATATATATAGACACAGTCGACGATGAGTATTAGAACATTTTGCTAAGAGATTTGAAATGTCAAAAGGCAATAAACCAATTTCATGCATAATTGAATTGAACAAATTCAAAAAGACAAACTGCACATTTGGCAGCTGATAAGCAACAATTTTGACATACATTGTATTATTTATGAGCTACGAATTTAATCAACAGCTCGCAATTCAGCGACCCCACTAGACTAGAACAAATGCAAAAAATAAAAGAAATGCTTAATAGAATAAAAAGACAAACAAAACATAATTCAATGATGTCAATTAACACGTTTCCACTTCAAACGAAGCGTTCGATACAAATTGTTTTATCAAAATGTAACGAATTGTATTTAATTAGCTCGACTTTCAATTAAATTAAATGCATTTTACTTAAATTAAATAAAATGTTTAATATAAAATGGCCGACTGATTGTTTGTAGTCTGTCTCACTCTTTCTCTTCTTGGGTTGAGAATGTTGTCAGAAATTGAATATAAATTTGGCATGAAATGGCGTCTTCTTTTTTAAATATTGAGGACATTATCTGTAGTATTATGTATTTTATAGTCGCGCCCCAAAGCATATAATGCCCGCAAAAAACTGTAGAAACCGCAAAGAAAGCATGGCAAATTAAATTTCCCTTTTTTGTTTTTGTTTTTTGTTTTGGTTGCATTTGCTGAAAAACTACAAGTAGCAATATGGCCGTGGCGATGCCATAAATCTTAAGCTCTTGGCAACCGATGTCCCAGCTCATCTGCCCCTTACTGCGGCAAGCCTGCAATTTGATTGACAGAGTGTATGCCACCGCCAAAAAGACAGAAGGAGACAACTTTTGATACTCTCGAAATGTGAAAATGTGGGGAATATAACATTAAACCAAACTGATAATCTTTTTTGCTATTTAGGAACTTGCTAAATTCATATATTTATCATTTCAGGTTTTTATCTAGTTAACAGCCATTAAAAGGTAACAGTGCTCGTTAAGAGCGCATGTTAACATACTGTTAAAATTATTAACAAGCTTTTACTGTTTAGGGTATTGCATAGTCGTGCATACCTTATAATTATTTTATATTATTTTACAAAGTGGAATGGGAATTTGCATCTGCAATGCAGCAAAAATTAATTTAACAAGTCAGTTGAAATCTGTTGAGGCTTTTCGCACTGCACACATTGCGTATACGCAGGGTTAGCCAGCCCCCCGTTGATGTATTCAAAAAAAAACCTAAAATGCAAAATTTGCAATGCAAATATATGTAAATGTAAATCCTTTCACTTTGTTTGTTAACGATTAAACCACACGTTTTCTTTGATTTCATTGTGTGTCTACATGTATGTATACTAGAGAGATGATTATACTAAGTGCTCTGTTAGAGCTTGTCGACAATTTCGCATTCGGAGCGTTGCACAATTTGCCGCACAATCGCATTTATTTATCAGCGCAAAAATTTCACAGCGCAAGCAAGTAAAGCAAGCAAAATCACCAAGCCAAGAAGAAGGAAGCGTCTGCCACGCAGACTGTCCCTTTGAACTGTGGCAATGTTATTTCCATTTAATCAGCAAAACAGTTCAATTTCCATCGTTATCAGGCACACAGAGCACAAATAAAAATGAAAAAGACAGTTGCAAATCATCAACTGTTTACTTAACAACGACCAATCTGCAATTTCTTTTTGATTTGCCTTTTTTCATGCGCTACGCAAGACTTTAATGGGAGTTTGAATTAATAAATGAAGGTAGAGTAATGAATAATAAATTTGAGAAAAAGATTGATCTCTCAATCAAAAACAATAATGTATAAAGAAGGTATAACTTTTAGAACGCAAGCTAAAACATTTTAACTTTTAATTAATCTGAAAAATTGTCAGACTTTTGATAGCGCCCAAACAAGCATTGCTGGTAAATTAATTGGCATCTGTGAATGTGCTATAACTCGAGATTGGAAGTTGCAAGTGGCTTCTATTATAAATTAAGCTCATTACTTTGTACTGATTCCGCCATTGAGAGAGAAGAACGCGGAGTGCAACTCGTGGATATCAAAAGTACATAAAACTAAATAGATTCCTTCGGCGTCAACAACTTTGTCTGTCAACAGAAATGAATGGGTCCATAAATCACGAGCACCACGGCACCAAACGCCGCCCTAGAACAAAATATGACAGCGTCTGCTGGCAGCTCAACTCAACTCAAGTCAGCTCAAGATTCTCCCGGATTCTCGTTCCCGTTGCCGGCGCATGTAAAAGGGGGCGCGCCCAAAGACATGCTGCGGTGACTTCAATTACGCGTACCAAGAATGTGGACAATGCCTACCCAAAATATACTATACACACAAATCTATAATATATTCTATACACTATCCGACCAATCATTGCCAATGTACTAGAACCGCATCCGAATCTCTGGCATTCGAGCTATGTGAGCGACAAAGCAACGCCCGCTGGTGACAGGCATAAATTTTGTATAGGTCTCTGTCATCTGTTTGTTTCCCTATCTCTCTCTTTCTTTTGAGTAGCTGCAGTTCCGGTTTTAGGTCGTAGTTCGTAGTTCGCATTGAAGTTCAAAGATCACCCCTTGGGGAATAGAGCCAAGAGCCATCAAGGGGTTAGATCGCAACTTAGGGCAGTTCAAAGTGCTCCACAGATGTTTTTGCGGTTACAAGCAGATTAATGATCACGCATTAATTACCCAAAGGGAAACACGTGCCCACACCACAGACTCCTCTTAATGCAGATGCAGTTGGAGTTGAAGTTGCAGTGATTAGAAAATCATTAAATTTATGTTAATGAGCAGCGACTGTGCCTCTGCTCATATGTTGCACTTCCACTTGTCACATGTCAGCACAGCAAGTCCTTTGGGGCAACAGCACAATGTGTGTGTCTGCCTTCTCTCCAAGTGGGCGGCCATCAAAAATGAAATGAAATTTACGCACCAGCTAACAGGCGAATGATTTAATTAAAAACAAAAGTGCCAACTGCGGATGCCAACGGACGCCACATAATCAAGTCAGTCAAGCGTTGGCCAAAACTTGCACGCAATCAGCAAGCCAGGAATATCGACGCTTTTATGACACCCGCAGTCGGAGACGAAGTGCAATCTTTGCTCCTGAATTCAATATATATACACGGCATGTGTGTGTGTGTATACTCATCCATTAAGGCGTGCACACATTGACGCGACGTTTTTTCTTTTTTGCTGTTCATTTTTCTTCTTCAAGTGTTTGCCTGCATTTGTGACCGTCTTCGGCATCCACTTCCTACCCCTTTCCCCTCGTTTCTTTCTGGCGACGTTGTCGTCTGCGCCTGTTGTTGCCTTTTGTTTTACTGCCCATTTCTGTGATTTTAGCATCTCGCTCTCTGCTCTGTGCTCTGTGCTTTTTGTGTTTTTTTTTTTTTGTTTTTTCCATGTTTAGCCACCGAAGTAGATGGCTACCGGTAGCCGTTAGTCACGCATTTCTGCATCTTCATAGCCACCACCACAGCTTCGACCACAGCTTTGTCTGCAACTGCGTCTGGAGCTGCTTGGCAAACAGAGCTGCGTACAAACAATATGTCAAAACATCGAAAGCAAGTCATTAATGGACCGATCTGCGGGGCTCCCTAGCTTTGAGTGCTAGAGGCAATGTGTTAAGGAGATTTATGAGAAAGTGCAGAGATAGAATAACAATATTTCTATTGTCCAAAAGGAAGTTATTTTTTAGAAGAACTTGACTTGATCGGTGAATTAACGTAGAAATTAGAAAGAGAAGAGATAGAATAACAATACTTAAATTCTCAAAATTTAATATGAATCATATAAATAAATAAAAGGGAAGCTATTTTAAGAAAAAGTTGACTTGATCTGTGAATTAACTTCAAATCAAAAAAATAAACAAATGGAAAAATGATTCTATTTTGGTCTGCGAAATTGCTTAAAATTATATATAAATCTATAAATAAGAGAAGTCTTGAGACCTTTATGGAGAAGGGCTATGTAATTGTATTGTTAAACATGAAATATCGTATTAAGATTACTCCTAAATATCGTTCTTTTTTATTTCTGTGAATTTTATTAAATTTCGTTCACTTGAGAAGTAAATAAGCTTAACCAAAGTTACGAAATTTAAAATTACCTTAAATCTTGATTTCAATCAATATTATAAAACAGTTATAATAATAAATTAGACATTTGCTTGGTCGAATATATTATAATATATTTTATAATATTTATTGGATATTTTAATGCAAATTGACATTGCTTGCTAACAAAGAGTGTCCACATCTAACTAAAAAATAAAACGGCTATTTAAACGACATGTGGCAAAGTTAAACACAAATTTTTAGTGCCTACGGAATTTTGCTCAACTTTTAATGACAAAATGGAGTACTCATCAATCTTTACATGGAAGCAGAGCCCATATATTATTGGCAATGATGGCATCAGGTTCTTACATAATATCAATAGCACGCACTCGGTTATCCACCAATGAATTGCAACGCATGCCAAAAATATTAAAAAAAAAAGGTATTTATTTTGAAGATTGCGCATGTGGTTAATTGTGGATCGATGTGTCAACAAATCCGACAGCCCAAAAACAAATCTCACTATTTTTTTTTGGCCAATAATGTTGAACACGTTTGTGTTGGTGAGTTTTACCACTTTTTTGTTTTTGGGGGGAATAAACACGAGGAAGGGGCCAAAGCAAATGGACAAACAGAGACATGGGCACTTGGCGGCAAAAGTGAAGATCGTACGACAAACATCGGCACAGACCACAAACATTACAACGATCATTAGTTAAATTAGAGGCAATGGCAGAGACATCTTCAACTTTAGCATCGGCTTCGGACTTCGGGTATCATCTGGGCATCGACTGGGCATCGACTGGGCATCGACTGGGCATCGACTGGGCATCGACTGGGCATCTCCATGCAAAGCAAACAATTGTCAGTGCTACCGGGAGGCTGTCGATCATGCGCAGAAGGCAGCAAGCGGCATCGGCTGCGGCGTCGGCGCTGCTCATCTTTGAAACGAAAATCAAAAGCAAACACAAGTGCCTCGCGTACCGAAAAGTGGTGTCTTGGACTTGTACACTCCAAAAGGTGGTAGTGTTGTTTGCATGGGGACAGATTGCGACAGCAAGTGTATGTAAGGTGTACACTACACTCTAGCCAGCCGACTGGGTTACCAGGATGTGCAGCCACTTTATTTCGGACTTTCGTCTGAACTTCAATTTCCCCCCATGATGTGAACATGTGTGTGTGTGTTGGTAAAGCACTTGAAGTGCGTTTTGCCGGCGGCACTTTTACAACATTTGAACACATATTAAAATATGTTAAATAAATAAAATATGATTTTGGGATGATAATTTACCTGGGTCCATTTCGAGGCTGAAGAACTCCACAATTGTAGCGGATTTGCTCAAGCTTGACTTTGCAAATAAGTTGCTCGGCAATCCAAAATTGGAATACTTTCTCTGTTACACTTGTTCCGCAGCCGCGTTTTTGCGATTATTATTTAATTGTAATCGGAGTGCGAACGGCGAGGGGGGTGATGGGAGAGTGAGAGATGCTTCAGTTAGCCGCTAAGTACTTATTCGCACTTGGCTGTATTGTTAGTTTCAATTAAGGCATGAAATTTGTACAAATTGACGGCATTCGGTGCCGGCGCGACGCCAGTTGGGTTGCCTGATTGGATTTCGTGGGATTGTAAAGGGGTTTTTTGTTATGTTTCGTTGTTTTTGTTGTTGTTGTTGTTGTTGTAGTTATGGATACGCGATACTGGGCTTCGTTGTTGTTGAACCAAAACTGAAATCTGATTAGCACATTTTGGCAGTCGATCGGTAACCTTTTTGTTCAAAAATTATCACGCACTTTTCACACCTGATTTTTCTGTGTGTGTGGTATTTTCTTAGGGCCACACAACCACTGACCGATGGCAGATTAATCGTAATCGATTATTGATCGCTCACAACAAACACAATCACATGCACACACACTCACAAATATTCTTGTCACTTGCAATTATCCGTTGCTTTCTTAATGCCACTGATGATGATCCGTGATCCGTTTTGAGAGCAGCGCACGTTTCACTGACACAGCACAGCTCCAACTTGTTGTTGTTCGTCACCCGTGTCTGCTGCGACTAACGGTTGCGCTCGCATTCATCAATCCGCAGCCACACGCGAAAAGCACCAACAGTCAAAGCGAACGGAACGAGACACAGCAACATCAACAGCGACGACTGCGACGCAGCATCCAAAAAAGATCTCTCGCTCGCTCTCTCCATCATTCACTCAGTCGCTCTTTCTCTATCGCACTTTTTGCTTGGCTGCATTTTGTACATGTGTGTGCATGTTTCCTCTTTTCACTCACATTCACGCTGCACATACACTCACCGAGGGCGGCGATCGCTTTGTATTTGTTGGTTTTAATGGCGTTGTGTTGTGCATTGGTGTGCGTGTTTCTTAGTTGCCTGGCAAAATAACAAAAATGAAGAATGTCTTCAATCGAACAGGAGCGCATTCGGTTGGGCATGGGCCCAAGAAGTCAATTGATTGCTATTTTGTATATGAAGTTTATTTCAAATGGGCTTCGATTTGACAATTTCTAAAAAATAATTATAATTAATTATTATTCATATTGCTTTCATTTATGTTAGCTAACATGTGTACAAGTTATTGCCATGAGTTTGCGATAAACCCGTGGTGCGCTCCTGTGCTCTAACAGCGAAAAGTTTACATATGTGTGAGTTTGTGTATGTATCGTGTAGTTTTGGGTTCGTATCTCAGCTGCGCACGAGTAGTCTGCGCTTGTGACTCTGACTAACCATACGCAACCGGGCGGAGTTAATTTTTGAATGCTTGAATGGCCAATCTGAAGCAAGTAAGCGTATCCGTAGCGTTCCGCAGTATGCCCGAGCGATGTCATGACTTTTTAGTATCACACACACACACACACATACTGACTGACTCTGACTGAGACTGAAGGCGGGGCCGAAGTAGACCGCCTAGTTTGTCAATGCTGAGATAGTGTGCGCATCTATTTTTGCTTCATTAACAAAATCGTATCATTAGAGCGATCGTTGTTCGCTAATAAAGCGGCACAGGGCCAATTCCCTATTCTCCCCATACTCCCAGTCAGAGGGCATGGTTCTTCACCTTGTCTCCGATGTGGCTGCCGATGCCGATGCCGCTGCTTGCTCCTGGTGGCGTTGGTGAGCGATGCCGCATTTCGATTCTCGCCGAGCCGTTGCGATTCGCATGGTTAGAGTTAATTATAAGAAATGTTGTTGTCTTCATATGATTGTCACTAATATTTAATTTCGTCATTTAATGCTTGCTGCCAATTTTTCTTGTCGTTCACTCATTAGAAAAGCTCTCTTGTCTCACGTCGCTCTATTACATTCATACACACACGCACACTTACATATTTGCAAGTCAATCAGTGGCTGCTCGTGTGAGTGAGCGCGCAGCCAGCTTGCGATTGTGTGCCCATCACTCACACATATACACACACACACTAGCACGCACACACTCTCATCAGCGAGTTGGACACACCTCCTTGAGCTCGCTATGTATCGCCTACCTGCGCATACCTTTTGTTTGTTGCGAATTCAACTCGTTACTCTCTCTCGCACGCATTCTGACGATCGCCATTGTGAACGTTTCTTTTGTGAATGTTTACGCAGTGTTTCTAATTAGAAATTCAGTATTTAAATCTGTATTTAAGTTTAAAAATGTTGATAATAATTAAAATATTAATAATTAAAATTTCATTTATTTGGAACTTGCATACTTATTGGATTTTGGTATTAACCTTTGGTTAATTCGATATTTAAAATAATTCATTTAAAAATGTCATAATTTATTTTATTCTAAAAATCAATATTGATAATTAACGTTATAGAATTTAATTATATAAATTATTTTTATTATTTTATTGGAATTAGAGTGACTAAGGTCCTCCAGGCTAGAATTTTATTAATACTAGTTTTAGAAATAAGTAATTTTTCTGTATTTTCTCATTTTTTATTTTATTTATTGCAATTGCAACAAATTATACATAATTGCTAATTTAATACCAGTTTTTTAATATAAATGTATTATATTATATTTTCAAAAAGAAAAAAACTAACAAAAAAAAAAATGTTATTTTTTTAGCAATATTCAAGAATACATTTATTTAAAAAATGTTTTTAAAGTAGTTAACATTTTGTTAGCTATAGACACCAACCTTGAAAACATTGATTTAAAAATATTTATATTACTATTTCTTTTAATATTTATTTAGTAAAGTGTATGTTGCGATATTTGTTGACTTATATAAACACATGCATGCATATAACGCTAATAATTGAGCATATGCGAAAAGTCAAAGCCCCACATTTCGAAACTGTGGTGGATGCGAACCCAGATGGAGAGTTGGAGAGCAAATTATCTGCGTTTAACAAATTGGGTGACATGCTTTGAAGTTTTGCCGCGAGCAGCGACAAATGACAAGCATAACAAATGAATATTATGTGTTTTTCTTGTGCTGCTCAATCTCTGTCATATTTTAGTGTTATTCAACATCCAACAAAAATAACATCGGCGACAAAATATGCACGACACTTAACAAAACAAAAGGCGCATCCGTGACAGAGAGACGCGAGTGGGATCGGGAATGAAAACTGGGAACGGAGAACGAGAGAGGCTTCAAATGTCGTAAAGTGGGCAAAATGTGCTATAAAGTTGACACATTCGGGGCAGAATCGAACACAAAACTACACATATGACATAACACCAAAAGAAAAGGGTGTTAACACTGGACGGACGGAAGCGTCGAATTGTCTACGCCAAGCAGCCACTTAAGGTATAGTAAAGATCTCTAAGTGGTTACCGATGATTATGTTGTACAATGCACTTGAATATTGGATGTCCTTGCTCCCTTGCGCTGGACATAAAACGGCTCAGCGCGATTGCAGTTGACGATGAATTATTGGAGTAAACTCGAGGCGGCTCACTTGAGAGGCAACGCACCGCAACTGTCACCTGATCCTAGAGGTTCGCACCCGTGCAACGTTGCTAACAAGCCAATGAAATGGCCTGGAATAGTCGCAATATTGCGCGGTAGGTTGTTAGGACTCGATTTGGACACATGTTTCTACTTCGCTGGGTTTTCAGTTTCACAGGCTAAAAACATCTTCATCGCTTGTCGGGAGTAGCGGGAAATGGGAAGCGCATCTTTCACGCCGATTCGATTCTCTCTGTTGCCCATTTCCATTCCCCTTCCCATTTCAATTTTCTCATTTCTATTCCCATTGTCTGGGGGCGTTATGGTTTATAAATTTCAAATATGCATTTCGGTATTTTTAAGACTACTTTTCTCGGCATCACTGCGGATCTGTAGCGGCTTTTGTTTGTTTACCATAACACAAGCCCCAAATTCAATCATGGATGAATCCAATATAAAATATAATGTTGTTGAATGTTGTGATGGATGCACTTCAATGAAATTATATTAAAAACATGTTACTACAATATGATCTGCGATGCATATTTAATTGCTATTCAGTCTGCGTGATAAATTTCTTCTGGAATATTGGGTGGGAGATACTCCTTAATTCTTAATATATTTCGTATAGATGAAAAAAAATTTCATATCTTGGCACATTTCTTTGCCAATGATAACCTAAGAATGATAAGTACGAATCTCATTTAAGTTTTTCGTTTCATAAAATGAAATTAGATTTTTAAAATAAATACATACATATCTAGCATACTCTTTCGGGAAATTAAAGAATCTTAGAATCTTATTACCAGAAAATTTAACAATGTTTTGCAGGTAGAAATAAACAGTAGGATTCCTATATGTTGATCCATTTTATCCACTTTTTTTCTTAATATTAAATCTGTAGATTCATTTATTGAAATCATTTGGTAATTTACTTTCCACTCCATTTCAAAATATTATTAATTACATTTTGGATCAAAAAGAAAACAAAGTAAGGTATGAATATAAATTATATCGATACAGAAAGATTCATATTTTTATTTGTGCAAGAGATTTTTCAGATTTCGAATGAATGGACAGACAGGCTAACTGCTATATTGCATTGTGCTACCCTTTTTAGCTACCGGTTATAATCACTTAAACCTGCATTAATAATGTGCGCGCCTATTTGATGTTTTGTCGTAAATTATATTGATGGTGTTAATTAAAAACCTTCTTCGGGAGTTTACTTAGCTTAGCTCACAAGACTAAAGAGTCGGAAGCCCAAAATGTGTCAGTGTCAGGGATTTTTTTTCTTTTGATTTTCAAGATTTGGATTGGGGATGTGACGGACGCCCTCTAACCTGTGGCAATGTGGCACGGCTTTGTGGTTTCAAACAATAATTAAAAGCAAATAAATCAACAGATTTGTACAACGACTAATTGAAGCTCAAATAAATCAAAATTTAACTAAAAGCGTCGTTCAAGACCACCCAGAAATGCGGTAAAAATACAAAAAAAAAAAAACGAAAACGAAAAAAAAGTTGAGTTGTAATCAAAGTGTTAATAGGCCAAACGGGTTTCGGGTGTTGGACGAGTTGTGTGATGTGCGTGATGTTGGACGTGCCTAGATCGATCGATACACGAATTTCGTTTGAAGGTTTTCTAACTACTGTGTGCCCAGTTGTGTGCCCACCACCACCTCCGCCTTCGCCTCCCACAAAGAAAGAGCAATCTGACAAAGAGACGAAACGTTGACGTTGTTCACTCAACGGCCGTTCATCTGAGAGTTGTCGAGATTTGCCGCAAACTGCTGAGATTGAGATGGAGATGGAGGCAAGGAGATGGTGACGGTGACGGAAACGCAGACGGAGACGGAGACAGAAGCAACAACAGCGGCAGCAGCGAGTTCGCTTCACGGCGGTT
Source organism: Drosophila niveifrons (assembly GCA_035046325.1). Lineage (NCBI taxonomy): Eukaryota > Metazoa > Arthropoda > Insecta > Diptera > Drosophilidae > Drosophila > Drosophila niveifrons. The sequence continues at coordinate 6,950,426 of JAWNOC010000046.1, read as the reverse complement.
GCACTTGAATGCTTCAACGACATTCTGATTTGTGGTTGCGGCTGCTACTGCGACTGATGCGACAGACGGTTGCAGAGCATTGGCAACGGCCTGGGTCTGGGTCTCTGGGCCTGGGCCTGGGCCCTAGGCATGGACCTGGACCTGAGCGCACGCCGTTTGCCCGGCAATAATTCACGTGAAACACAAAAAAAAAAACAAAAAAGCACGAAAATAAAAATTAAAAAATGTATCTGTGCCGTTGTAAAAGCAAACAACGAAAGGTGAAAGTTTCACAGTCTTGCCATGGGCTCTATCTGCTATTAGACTATTAGGATCGGGATCGGCATCGAGATCGGTATCGGGGTCGCAATGGCGCTCTGCAACTATGCAGCTATCTCACTCGTGCACCTTTCATCAAAAGCGCGCCACAGTTAATTTCAATATGGCGTCGTTGTCGTTTCCGCATGGCGATGTTCAGTTGCTGCTGCTGCTGCTGCTGCCTCTGCTGTTGATGCTGCCGTTGATAGACGCGCTTTAAATGCATAAAATTGCTGACTATAAATAACATTTAATGAAACACATTTTTCGATTCTTGATTCTGTACGCAACTTCTTCCCGCCCTTTTTGAAATACACTAGGCTTGGTTATAATCATTTTTTGATGAAGTTTGTTGTGATAAAAATGTCCTCCATTATTTTCATCTTAAATTAAGATTCTCATTCTTTCATATTGAAAAAGGTTACATACTTCCAGTTAAAGAAAATGAAATAAAGCCAAACAAAAAAGGTTTCTCAGATAAGGCTAGCATTGAAAAGTTTCTTTACCTTATAAGTTTTTATGTTCTAAATACGTTTCGCTAGAAAGCTATTGAAAATGTTATTTCTTTTCAAATTTATTAACTTGTTTATAGCTTATGGTAACTTTTTAAGAGCATTTCTTTATCAGCATGATTACAATGTTATTTCTCTCTCGTACTTATTGTTTTTGGCTGCGTACAAGAATTGGGAGGCGAAAACATTTAGTTTCGCATCTTCTATGCATTTGGAGTTATTATTGCAATCCCACTGTGCGCACTCGTGTGGAACAACGAATTCCCGGCGCAGTTCTGTGTTCAGGCCGTAGTTGGTTGGCCTAATATATAGTAAAGTAGCAGACCCATAATTGGAATAGCTTCTAGCACATTTTTCACAGTCTATGAAAATATAATAAGTTTGCGACAAGTGCACATAATTTCTATTGCACGCTGTGTGCATTTAATTAATTAAGCAAAAATGGAAATAATTCTCGAATCTAGATTATGATTATTTCTCGTTTTTTTTTTTCCTCTCTCTTTTGCAAAAGCGATCAAGCAATTCAGGGAATCCGTAGATGAGTACAATGTACTCTATTCCACACTTGGTTTTTGGATTTTTGTTGTGGGTTCGAGCAAAATACTTAAACCACCTACACAACATCCAACATCCTCCGTTACAGAAATATGTTTAACGTAAACTTGTGTTCATTTTATGCGCTTCGCGTGCACATCCAAAAATGTAAATGGTCCGTAACGGCAAATGAAATAGCAAAATTGTTGTTCTTCGTCTTATTGCTCTCCCTCTTCCAATGGCTATATTAAGTGAGTGTTGCGTCTTCTTTGCAATTTTATTTCATTTCTTGCATTTGCTTTTGTTTTTGTTATTTCAAATGCTTTAATTTTATTTAAGTGTTTATGGAGAAATAACTAATGAAAACGCCTTAAATTGCACATTTCGCTGCACTTCTCTGCTCCGCTGTCTTTTTGTGCTGGTGCTCTTTTATTTTTTCTTATAGTTATTAATAAACACACACATACACACTTATGGGTGTATTGCGTGTGTGTGTGTGTTAAAGCGCAGCATGATTCGCTCGATTTAAAATACATTTCCATGGCAAAAGGCAACGCGCCGAGTTGCCGCCCTTTGATTTATAAAACGCGTTCGCTTCTCTCTCCTCATCCAATCCTCACCAATCTCGACACCAAAACATCCAAAACGGAACGACGCCAAAAATTCGTTTTGTCGCCGCTGTTTTGTTTATTTAATGTCAATGCAATTTATTTATTTTCCCTCGGCCCAAAGACAAAAAATATTCGGCAAATTTACATTGACAAATAAGCAACCATATGTTATGCACGATCTGATCCTTTGATTTGCCGCAAGACTTGTAGAATGCAGATGAGTAAAAGACAGCGTTGTGTAATCTTATAACTTTACAGCCGAGTTCTTATATTTCCACGATTGAAATGCTCATTTTGCGAATGTTCAGTTACACTTTTAACTTTAACTTAAGTTATGCTAACAAGCAACAGGAAGCATTCTAGGACACACTAGGTTTTTTGCGGGTTCTCTGCTCTGCAAGGAATGTATATAATATATTAGTAAGGAATAATACTCAATAATAATCATTGATTTACACTTACACTATCAAAACATAGAAATATAAGGGATACTACGCTGCAAATTGGGGCCGGGGGCTGCTTTTGTTTTTGCTTAGCTTATAAAGGGATACGACTATAACGTTGATGTTGCCTTACTCCTTCTTGGGCACACTGAGTTCCCAGAAGAGCTTGCCCATGCCACCAATGCCGACGAGAGCCAGCGCCATGGTGATGCGGTACAGCACATTGTCGACAGCGGATCCCTTCAAGAAGACGGGCTTGCCATCTTTCTTCTGGAAATGCTCCTGCACCTTGCGGATCTCGAAGTAACCCTTCTCGATCTGATCCTTGCTGGTGGCGGTGGCACGACGGGTGGTAGCAGTGCTGAAGCTGCGGACAACGGCCTGCGATAACAAAAAGCAAATGTGCGGTTAGTTTTGGGGACTCCAGCAACTTACGTAATTGAATGCATCATTTTTATGCTTCCTGGAAAAGTAACATGGACAAATTGTCCATGCTTCTTCCCGTAATGCATAAATGTCTGTTAATTGCACTTACTCTGGACAAGTTCATCATTTTGCTAAATAAATATTTTATTTTTAGTCGCTGAAATGCAAGAGTTCACAGGCTGAAGCGAAAAATTCACGGGCCCCAGGTTATGACAGCTGTTTGACGTCTATGGAGAACGGCGTTGCCACCTAGTTACAAATATACCACACTTAAAACTTTGCGAGTCAAACAGAATTATTTAAAATTGAAAAAAGCAAGCTTTATTATTTAAATAATCTTATTTCCATAAATTTAGAAATAAAATAATTTAATTTACGTACTTTGGTTAACGCAATAAATCGATATCAAGAACATCGATAGTGCCAAGTCTCCGAATTTTGCTATTCTCACAAAAGCATTGGCGGTATTCACAGTAAATATTTATTGTTATTTTATATTTGCCGCAGCTGGCTGCCAACCAACTGCTGTATTTTAGTGTTGTGTAAATACTGCTCTTTTAGGTGAACATGTTCACTTGTTCTTTTTTTTCAAAAGAGTCAACTCACTCATATTGCTCACTTGCTCACTGTTCATTGCTCAGTTGCTCATTGCTCACTTGCTCACTTGCTCACTGTTCATTGCTCAGTTGCTCATTGCTCAGTTGCTCACTGGTTGTTCAGTGCATTACCAAGCCAATGAGCACTGCATCTTCAAAAATAGATTATGTTTCATATTTAATTTTCAAACTTACCGATATTTTTACATTTTAATTTGTGGCAAAACTTTTGCTCCCTTCATTGGGCATTTAAAAATAGTTAAATGAAATCCTTCATGGATAATTGAATTTAAAAAAAAAAATTTAATATGCTACAAGCAATGAAATCATTATTATTATTAAAATTTAACATGTTTAATTTTTAAACTTACCGATATCTCTGCATTTTAATTTGTGGAAAAACTTTTGAACAAAAATGAGAAAGTGAACACAAATGAGCAAGTGAGCAAAAATGAGCAAGTGAGCAAAAATGAGCAAGTGAACAAAAAAGAACAAAAAGGAAGGAACATGTTCACTCGCTCAGTTGAGTGAACAACTCTTTTTTGTTCACTCACTCATGAGCAACCCAACACTACTGTATTTACATTTATTTATAAGATTAAGGAATCAACAAACAATTCAGCTGCATAATGGGCTTTCTAACAGTATTGAAAAAGATGCGTCAAAAGGAAAAAGAGATGCGTATACTTTTACTGTAAGCTTGTTTGATTGTCAATTGCCAATTGTGATTCATGCTCTTGTTTTGTTTTCCTTTATAAGTGGTCTGGACAATGCAGGCAAAACAACGATTCTAAAGCGCTTTAATGGCGAACCCATTGACACAATTTCACCCACATTGGGCTTTAATATTAAGACACTGGAACACAATGGCTACACACTTAATATGTGGGACGTGGGCGGCCAGAAATCATTACGGTCCTATTGGCGTAACTACTTTGAGTGCACAGATGGTTTAGTTTGGGTTGTGGACAGTGCAGATAGAATGCGCCTAGAGAGTTGCAAGCAGGAACTGCAAGTGCTACTGCAAGAGGAGCGCTTGGCCGGGGCCACGTTGCTAGTGCTGTGCAATAAACAGGATTTGCCTGGCGCCTTAAATTCCACAGAAATAAAAGAGGTAAATTTAAGCATGTATAGGAGAAATTTTAAACATTTATTAACTTCTTATGGCTTACAGATATTGTGTTTGGATGACATCACAACGCATCATTGGCTGGTCGCTGGAGTAAGCGCTGTCACAGGCGAAAAGCTGCTGAGTTCCATGGATTGGCTAATCGATGACATTGCCAAGCGAATATTTACCCTAGATTAGATTTGCGTATTATGCAATTACATTCTATACATCTACAGAAGCAAAGCCTAGCACATTAACAGGATTAACTTAAAGTTTACTTTTCAAGCAAATACATTTTGTATAACTTAGAATCCTTTTCATTTGCGAACTGTGGCTTAAAGTTAACTTTGTGGACAGCAGTGAAGCCTTCATCTAGGCTGGGCGCTTGATATTTTTTCTTCATCATGTTGAAGACCATGTCGTTGATAGACGAGTGTCCAGTGTCCTGTAGCTCTCGGAAAACAATATTATGCTTCGCCTGCGTCGGCGTCACATTCATAACGAAACAACGGCAAGGGATTTTAGATTCTTGCGCTAACGCTACAAATTTCTTACGGGATGCCGCATCCACATTGGTATTGTCTACCACACAAGACTTTCCTGACTTCAGTGCACGCTGGCAGGCCGTTAGGCAGGCTTGGGTGCTACCCAGAGTGTCAGCATTGGCAATCACATAACCTTTGGTAGCCAGTACGTCGGCGCTAAAGTGACTCTTGCCCGAGCCCGGCAAACCAACCATAATAACCATTTCGCATTTCTTCGTGTCAAATTCCACATCATTTGGCTCAAACTGGGGGATGTCGATCTGGACGGTGCTTGGCTCAAAATCAGGCTTATTCCATTCTTCTGCGCGCCTGTTGAGAAAATGAACCTCGGGCGTGTAGAAAGAGACGCCAATATTGGCAGCAAACAGACGGTCAGCCAGCGAATGATCCTTGCGTTGCTTCGTGACGCCTTTGCCGGTTTCCGGCCGACCAGCAGCATCGCCTACAAAGAAACAACGTTCTTCCTTTACAGCAACATTGTCGTTCATTTCCAGCTTTAAGTGCTCCCACATGCCAGGCAACGGTTTGCGATAGTACCCATTCCCTATGGCTATGAAGACCTGAATAGGCACATTTAACTTCTTAACTATATTCTTGACTTTCACTTTGAACTCATCTAGATTGACGGTACCGCGTGCAATGCCCGCTTGATTTGTAAAGAAGCAAATTTTGAAGCCATCTTTATGAAGTCGCTGCAGTTTCTCGGGCACTTCAGGGTAGATGATTTTCCAGTCGTCAGTGTTTTTAGGGAATACTTTGCCGGACTTTGTCGTAATAATAGTGCCGTCCATGTCGTAGCCGGCAATTTTGTTTGATGCCCTCAAGCCGGCGCTACTAAAGATTACTAATTTGCCATTGGCCACTGAATCCCAGTGCTCTTGATCATTGGCTATTGGCAGGCTGCTCTCCATATCCACGTCTGTACTATTCTCTTGTTCTTCGTTTGGGGCTGGTTTGAAGTGCACTTCATATGGATGTCGGCCGTAAACAATTTCTATAAGATCACCATGTTTCAGTTCACGTTCGGTGTCCTGCATGGCCATGACACCGTTGATACCGCAAGGATTAATACCTAACACTTTAAGCTGTATGCTTCCGCGTTGCAGATTAACTTGCAGCTGTAGTTGTCGTTTGGAGCAGCGGGAATCTCTGATGCCGGTTTCCTTGCTGCGTCCAACAATATTCTCACCGTTTGTCAATTGTATGGCACTGTGCTCGGCCTCCACGGGCCTCAATGTACAGATCCGCGATATAGTCTCTTTACTGGCTTTGGCCGCTGAGCGATTGAGGTACTTAGCTAAGGACATACTCAATAAATATTTAAATAATCAATAAATAACAAAGAAGAAACAACTGATTCAAAACTTATGAATGTGCAGCGTGACCGCAAGTTAAATATTTAAATATACCATATTTCAAAAATATACCAATTGCGCAATTCGCACTTGTACCTATCGAGATAACTGTTTATTGGATTTGTTTTCATTTTTATTGGACAAACTAAGTTATCGCAATCGAATTTGAAAAATATGAAAATAAAGGCAGCTATGGTGTTAAATATCATTTTATTCTTCAACTCGGCAAGCTGTAAACGAAGTTTATTCATTCTAAAAACTATTGGCTACTTGAACACTGAAATTTCTATTCTGCTAAAAATCTTTATTACAAAATGCAGAGGACTGTGATTACCAAATTTTGTGTAAGCACTGCAATCAATTAATTTATTCTCGTTAATAATTCGATTCACTTTTGTAGCCACTACTGTGCGACATTAGTCGTTGGGGCAGCATCGCTTCTCCAATGCTTGTTGCGTCTCGTTCGTTTCAGGCGTCTCCACATCTAAAGCAACAGATGGCACCTGGTAAATTGACTGCTAAGATGGCCAAGTTGCAAAAGAAATTCCAGACGGACAATGACATCCCAGTGTTCCTAAAAGGAGGTATCGCGGATGGCGTCCTCTACAGATTTACACTTTTCCTTTGTTTACTGGGTACCATTGGCGATGTATGGCTTTGGGCTGGCTATATAATCGCCTAGATAATTCAATATAGTTGAATGACATTTAATACAGGGTTACGAAGTTTAACGTGACATTGTTTTGTTCCACATTTATGCAGCATTTCATTCAACATGGACACAATAAATACGACATTAGCATGATATTGTCTTTGGGATAATTTTATTTCAAAAAACTTTAAAAAATACAATATTTTTGGGAGCAAAGTCAAAGGGAAAGGGGTATCATTGGAGTTTTATGCTCTCTTCGTCCATTTTATCTATGACCTGTTTAAGGCAGTCCTTTGTTGATGTCTTTTCCAAGTCACAAACACGAGTCAGATCCATAGTGGCAATCTGCTCGATCATTTCCTTAATTTTTTCCTGCTTAATGATGGATTTCACAGATTGACGGATGCCAGTCCGTTGGCCAGCATTCGGTTTATGCTGTTCAGCCGAATCGTTTTCGATGTGTCGCCCTTTAGCTCTGAAGTGCTGTTCGATTATCTTTCGTAATTTTAGTTTAGTTGCGGCACGGGATTTGTGGGTTGTTTGCTTGAGAGCAAGATTGCGCAATTCCTGGAAATTTATTTCCTTAGCAGCTTCTACTGGATCTGCGCTAACTTCCAAAGAAAATTCCTCCACAGTGGCAACTATGCCATCATCATCGTCAACCTCCAGCTCTTGCTGTGGTTCAACGCTGGAGACTTGCTCAGAAGGTTCAATAGAATCTGATGCGGTTTCCAAATTAGATTCCTCTTGAATAACTGGCTCTAGGGGTATTTCTTCTACTGCCTCTACTGTTTCCACTTTAGATTTGTCCTTTTTCCGCTTGGGTTTCGTATTATCTTTCACATTTTTATCTTTTGACTTCTTCTTTTCATTCACAGCCTTTACACGTTTCTTAAGTATTCCAATGCAAGGTTTTGTCTTGATGCGCACCGGGAACAGCGAGTTGTACTGAATCCCAATGCTATTAAAGCAATCCACAAATTCCATGGTATCAAAATCCTCTTGCAACGCTGTCCACAATTCCGTGTTATGCTTATTCTTCGCCTCTACCAACAGGTGGCTGTATCTCGCCATCTCTGCTTGAGTATAGTTCATTGTCTCATCCTTGCTGTACATCCAATCACTGTGGATTTCCATGAAACGCGACACGCCGCTTTGGGCAGCCAAATTTGCAATGTGCACCGAAACATTTGGATTGCTGGCCTCCAAACGATGAAGTCGCGAGAGCGCTGCACCACCCGGATAATTTGTGCCCGAAACGACAAGAAGAAAGATGGTAATAAGCACATTGAGCAGCAAATGGGAAGCAGCGATTAGAGCCACAAAACTATGCCATGCAGACTTAGCGCTGTTGATCCACCTGACAAAAATAAGACATAATTAATTGCATATATTAAATCACTCCAGAGCTGTTGACTTACATGCGGTGGCAGGCGCAGGCTGATGCTATGTTAAGCACCGGAAACACGTAGATTATGAAGCGCAGCTCCTTGTGGGGCAATAAAGAGTAGAGTAGCACAAATCCCAATGCCGACAACGCAAGCGGTCGTATGCGTGGTTCCAAATAAATGCCAATGGGCACAAAGGCCAAGGAAACGCCCATAGCACGTGGCAAAGCGGAGTAAAAGTACCAAAGCAGCGGTGAGGTGCCCCAGTTGGAGCTCTTATTGAGTATAGTGTTGTACCACAACACCTCGCCCTCGGGCCAAAGCAGACGGCGCCAAAAGAATGAATCCACCAAGACCGTAGCTGTCAAAATGCCAACGCCAGCAGGCACAGCAATCTTCAATAAGCTGTAAAGGGAAATTATATTAATGAGTTGTCTACCATGGCTTGCAATTGTTGTTTATCACACCCATCAATGGATAGCTTCTGTTTCACCAAATCGAAGGCAAGCAACAGGCCCAAAAATAGTGCCAATTCAGAGCGAAACACAATGATCGCGATGCCCGAGCAAATGATGAAAGGTTTGTACTGGCCACGCATCCAACAGGCCAAGGCATAAAGCACTGCAAGGAGAGTCCTTATTAATAAATGAAAATTATACATAAAATAAACGACAGCTTACCTAGTGGCAATGCAAAGATGTTTGGCAGAGGGCGTGTCATGTAAAAAATGAAATGGAATTGCGTTATGGTGATAGCCGTGAACCATAAGCGCACCTTAATGCCATAGATCTTGGTCACCGCTTGACGCAAGTTGTGCCAGGCAATGGAAATAGCGCCAGCCAAAACAAGACGAACTATAAATTAAAATATATTTACATTAGTGGTGCCCAACTGTTTGATTTGTAGTGTTATTTTACCTACATATTGTGCCCAAAATTTATTGATGCTCAGTGTTTCAAAGAGCAGCACAAAGGGAGCCGACAACATAGAGACAATTAGTGGTCCAATGAAGGTGCGTGGCACAACCCCGGGATACTCATGGTGATCATAGGCCGTAAAATTGTTGCGCAGATATAAGATATCATGCATGGCCTGCAGGTTGAAACTCTCCTCGACCTTGGTGAACGGCGTATATACGAGATGAGCCGCCGCCGTTAGGAAGATGAGTGCATCCATTTTGGCAAACAAATCAATCGTATTTGTGGCTTATTACATAATGGTCAGCATATTTGTGTCACCAAATGCTACGGTTTTTGGCCAATTCACATATATATCCGCATATATATATGCATATATTCCACAGGTGACGTATTTTCTATCACCCACAATTAACCCGGCCGGCTTTTACTCGATTTATACTTCTATTTGACTTTTATTTATTGCGTGCACATTGCCCAGACTTTAACGTTAGTTTTGGCGTAACGTGTGTGGGCAGATTTACTTTGGAATACAATTTACAATTCCAAAATAAAATCGAAAGTTGTTTTAAAAATAGAACGATTTTTCCACGTTGAGCAAAACACGAACAACAAAAAACACAACTGAAAACATTAACAGCTGTTCGTGAGTCACGACGCTTATCGATAACAGATCCAGTCACTGTGTTGCTGTTAACTGCTGTAGTGTAGTAGTTTAAATACCACTTTTTGTTGTTTCAAGCTGCGGTCACTTTGCGCTGTTTCCTGTTAGGCAAATTTGAAAGTTCAAGTCATTCTCCTGTTCTCCGTCTCGCTCTATTTTTCACTGTCGGAAATCATAAATTCTAAACTTTTTGTGAAAAATGGGTTTATTTAGGGAGTATATGGATAACAATGAATACCTTTTAGAAGAGGCGGATGCCTATGTGCGTTACAAGCGCTTACAACTCCAGCTGGAGTTGCTGCAAGTGCAGGAAGACTATATTAAAGAGGAACAGCGTAATCTGAAAAAGGAATATTTGCACGCTCAGGAAGAGGTGAAACGTGCCAAAGCTGTGCCCCTGGTGATTGGACAATTTCTAGAGGCTGTTGATCAGAACACAGGCATCATTGCCTCCACCACAGGTTCCAATTATTATGTGCGCATCATGTCCACAATTGATCGGGAGGAATTGAAGCCGTCAACTTCGGTGGCCTTGCATAAGCAGAGCAACTGCTTGGTGGATTTGGTGCCACCAGAGGCAGATAGCACCATTGCTATGCTGACTGCGGAAGAGAAGCCAGATGTAAGTTATGCGGACATCGGAGGACTCGATATGCAAAAGCAGGAAATTCGAGAGGCAGTTGAATTGCCCTTAACGCATGCTCATTTGTACAAGCAGATTGGTAAGTTTCAACTTACTCCTAAGTAATACTTAATTAGTTGTATTCGTAGAAATTCAATAATTATTTATATCATTAGGCATTGATCCACCGCGTGGCGTGCTGCTCTACGGTCCACCAGGTTGTGGGAAGACAATGTTGGCCAAGGCAGTGGCGAATCAAACCACCGCCGCCTTTATACGCGTTGTGGGCTCGGAATTTGTGCAGAAATATTTGGGCGAAGGACCGCGAATGGTGCGGGATCTGTTCCGGCTGGCCAAACAAAATTCTCCCTCTGTCATCTTTATTGATGAAATTGATGCCATTGCTACGAAGCGTTTTGATGCTCAAACTGGTGCTGATCGTGAGGTTCAACGCATTTTGCTGGAGCTGCTAAATCAAATGGATGGCTTCGATGAGACCACCAATATTAAGGTTATCATGGCTACCAATCGTGCTGACACTTTGGATCCTGCTTTGTTGCGTCCTGGTCGCTTAGATCGCAAGATTGAGTTCCCATTACCGGATCGACGTCAGAAGCGTTTAGTGTTCAGTACTATCACTGCGAAAATGAATCTGGCTGAGGACGTGGATCTGGAAGAGTTTATAGCGCGTCCAGACAACATTTCCAATGCTGACATTAACGCCATTTGCCAGGAGGCGGGCATGCATGCTGTGCGCGAGAATCGCTACATAGCGCATTCCAAGGACTTCGAGAAGGGTTACAAAACTAGCGTGCGTAAGGACGATGTGCAGTATGAATTTTACAATTAAATATGAATGACGAGATCAGTAATTAATAAAAGCATATTCAAATGCGAATAATTGAATTTTTTTATTTTTTTTTTAGTTGAAGTTGAAATTGAATTGAAATTTACCTAATTAGCATTTAGTAAGCATATTCAAAATGGAACGATTAAAATTCGATTGTAGTATCAGTTGTATAAATTAAAGGCTCTTATTTTTATTAGCAATTATGAAGATCATTCGAAATGCAACGTCATTTAATGTAACGTATTTTATCTGCCATTCACATCTTACGTAAACATATGTGAGGCGGACAGCTGCTCGAACCAGCTGTTGCTCTACGCCGCATAGCCGCTGTTTACAATTCACAACTTGTGAAGATTGTTGGTTGTTTTGAAATACTTAAATTGATTTTCGTGGGTTTTTCAAAAATGATTTCTATGGAGGCGTATGTATTGCGCATTAGGCCGGCGGTCGATGATTTCGTCAAGCAACCCAGCAAAACAACACTTGCAAAGGTCAAACAGGAAGTTACAGGATTTGATTTTTCACAAGCGCACATCTTTCAAGCACAAGTTGTTGTGCCGCTGGTGATAAAGCTGGATGAGCTCAAAGGGTAAGTTTGCATTCGCTGCACAAATGCAATTCAACTATAACTTTATTCATGTATTTGCAGTGAAAGCCAGGAGCTGCGCACTAGCTTGCTTGACGTAGTGCGTCATATAGTTTCCCAGCTCTATCTTGCAGACGAACGCGGCCTACGCTCTATACTCATGGCTGCTTTGTTGCAGCTGCGCGATCCTAGCGGTGCCAAAATGCTGCCTAATCTCTCGGAGGAAATTAAACTAGCAGCTGTGCTCTGCATGTCGGAAGCTCTACGACGCTCTCCAGGCGATGTGCTTGAGATGTTTTACACCAAAGACAAGATTTTGGTAATAGGCCAAGTGCTGCTTACGCTAGTGGCGCTCATACAACAGGAAAAGAATCGCAAGTTGGTCATTGCGTCGCTTGATTGCCTTATGGTGTTGTTTGGAGTGCATGAAGGTGTACTGGAGGCAGATTGTGTGCTACACCATCAAATTGCAAATACTATCTTTATCTATCTGCCCAAAGTTGTGACAGTGCTCTTTGTGACGGCAAAAGGGGATGACAAAATGGGCCAAGCTATCAAATCAGTAAGTGAATCATTGTCATAAACTTCATTTATTAATATAACCATATTTCCAGATGGCTGTAAAGGCCTTGGGTCGCATCATCTGCATTATGTTTGAGGAAACGGATAAAATTGGGGGTGGCCGTTATGATCTGGATGCGTTACGATTGCTGTTCGATAATGCCAGCAAAGAGCAGTCGAGTGATGTAAATTTGTTCGCAAGCAAACGAAGCACACAAGAGCAAAACGATGAGCGACTGAAGCAGCTGCAAGCGAACCCACGTTCCGCAGACTGGATGACAGCCTCCATGAAACACATGACGCCCATTTTCGCGGAAACAGGCATACTGAGAGCTCATGATAGGATCGAAGTGCGCAAGGCATACGCTGAAATGTGTTGTCTACTACTTCAGAATTGTGGCAGCAATCTGCAGCAGAACTTCCTCCACTTGCTGGAGAGCGTTTTGGCCTTGTCTGAGGATGAGGACCAGCAAATTGCACAACTCTGTCAAACAACACTGCGTCAGCTGCAGAACCAACCACGCTATGCAGGCATCTTTGACGAAAATGCCGAATTGCTGCTTGATACGCATCTCCATAGACTACCACGCATTCTAAATCGTTGCGATGACAACGAACAATTTGCCGAGCTGCTATTCCTTAAAGGTTGTCTGCACAATCTCAGCGCCGACAAGTTGCAACTGATGATGCTGGTATCCAAAAATGTAGAGCTGTTTGTCATGTGCCTACTGTCCGCCTTGGAACAGCGACAGTCACGAGACCTGCTCAACGAAGAGTATTCGTTGCGCAAAGTCGTTGAGGGCAGCACCAGAGATTTGGCTGCGCAACTCACTCAACTGCCTTGGCGCCAGTTTAAATATCTTAGCTCGAAGCGCTGCGTGGATGCGCTTTACGATATTGGAGCACTTCTGGGCAGCGAACCTGCTTTGCATCATTTAATCTTTGACTTTTGCCAGGACTTGATCAATCAACACAGTGTGTCTATGAATGAGGCTATATTATTGATAACGCTTATGGTAACGCCACAGCAACGAACTGCGCGTGACAGCCGCTTAGAATTGGCCCAACTTTTCGTAGAGCAGTTGCTCGCAGATGAGCACTGGCAGTTGGCGTTGCAACCAGACGCAGCTTGGCGTCTCAAACCCGATAAGGTAGGCCCAGGCCCTATGTTTACTAACATGATCTGTAACTAATATCCTGTCTTTTTGCAGCCCACATCTTGGTGGCAGGATCATACACCTGGTATGTACTCGGCTGCTTTGGAGGTGCGCACTCAGGATTGTGATTCGGACGATGAAAGCGAACCGTTCAACAGCAGAGTCAGCATTACAGATGCTCAATTTAATGTGCTGCATACCTGCATTGTGCTGGATGCCTTGGGTCATTGTGCTAGCTTTATTGGCGACACCTTCGATCGTCACATTTTTCGCAGCTTGCATAGAGTGCTTTTAAAGTTGGCCAGCAGCAATACCATTGTGCATCAAGCTGCCACATTTGCCTTTGTGTCCATCCAGCGGGCTTTAAAGTATGCACAGCCATCGCATTTCATTGAGTGCTCCACGGACTACATCACATTCCATCTTAATACTCTGCTGAAGAAGGCAAGTTGAAGTTGATAGCTGTCTATTCTTGGTATTCATTTTTCTATTGTACTTTTGTAGTCGCCAGAGAGCAGCGCCGCCGTGGACATTCTCAGCGTAGTGCTGCAATATAGCACGCGTGGCAATGTGCCGCACTTGGACAGCATATTCCAAACGATCTGTGAAGAGTGCGCCAAATCGCATCAGTCCGATAACATTCACTCATATCTGCGTGTCTTCAATGCCTTTCTGCGTCACGTCATCAGTTGGCAAAGTGAAACGGTGCAGCAAATTGACGACATTCAAATGCAAGTGGAGGATGAGGAACATCATATTCTAAATACTTGGAAAAATGTGCTCAATAAGGTAACGATCGATGAACCCATCGATTTGAATAGTGCGCCCAAGGAAGAACCGGATGTCAATATGCCGCCCGAAGCTGATGAAGAGGATCCCTCGACAACAGAACCCACGCAACCAGAGCTACCGCGTCATATTGTCATGACTAAAGAGATTTTGAGTCAGGTGATTAAATTCTTATCGAACTCCGAGCAGGCGCAACAAATTCTGGCACTGGAATGCCTGGCTACTGGAGTGCCACTACTCGCGGATTATGAAAACGAGCTCTTGCCGTTGGTGCATTTAATTTGGCAGCCACTGGTTGAGAAATTTCGTCAGAAAGACGCTCTTGTGTTAAGTCGATGTTTCAGTCTGCTGCACATACTTGGTTTGCATGCTAAGGAATTTATTTTGAAACGTAGTCTTAGCGATGTAGTGCCACAACTAAGAGAATTCCTTAAGGCAGCCAGCGTACACAGCATTGCAGAGAAATCCCTAGCTCCAACGCAAGAATACAAATTGCAGCTGAAGCTATTGCAAAATTTAGCGGCATTCATACGAAGCCTGCAGATTGACGGAAAACATTTGCATGACCTGCTCAGCATTGCGGCATTGTATTTGTCGGAGACACAACCCAAGGAAATGCAGCAATATGCAGCACAAGTTTTCCACAAACTATTTGACTACAACGGACCATTTGTGTATGTGACGCTGTTGCAGCGCGCTCATCTCAAGGATTACAAGACGAATGTGAATGACATATTTAGGGTCATAGGATTAAGTTTAGCCGAACAAGTCAACGTTGATCTTAACTAAATAAATAAAAAAAGAAATCAATTTTAATTATTACACAATTGCTCTATTCTGCATTCCATTCAAATATTTTAATATTACAGAATTTAATGCTAAATGTCTTTTGTGATGCATTGAATTTGAATTGAAATGGATTATTGAGGTATTTTTTGTTTCTAACTTGCGTAAATTTTTATTAAAATGACTTGATATATAAACAAATTTAGGGATGAAACAAAAGCATTTGGGCAAAAAAATTAAAATAAAAACGGATATAGAAATGCGGGCAGGGCAGGGATGGGGCAGATTATGTTAAAACTGTGTGGACCACGCAGATTATTGCCAAAAGTTAGATTTTTTGTTTTTAGAAAATGCTATGCATAAACATAATGCATTTGTTCACTATTTACGGGTTCTTTCTTTTCTCTTCATTTTGTTTTAGTTTTTGTTTAATAGCACAAACACTTTAAAGTGATTTATCCAGATGCTTAGCACCCAAATTAAACTTAGCATCTGACTTTTAAAGCCACATTAATTATATCATTCTTTGTATGCATAGTTTTTCTTGTATCAAATATAGCTGAATTTGTTTGTTGTAAAGTGATTGCTATGCACAGTTGCCATCAGTCCATACAACACAACAGTGTTTTTACTCGAACTCCACCTTGTAAACAGTCGAATAATAAGCAAGCTGTTGGCTAAAGGGTCCTTTGAGCATTTTAGAATTCGTGGTTTTCCAGTTTTCTTCTTGTTGTATTTTGCGATTGTGGGTTCTCAAGCGTGGGCGGGAAGGGTTTATTAGTTGTTCTTTTTGTTTTTTTTTTTTTTTCTTTAGGAATTTATAGTGTGCTTAGCTATTGTTATGCATAGTTGCTACGTTGCAATGACTACGCCAGCCAGTTCATCAGTCTATTGGCATACGCCATCGGCTTCACATCAGGATGTGGCTGAAAAAGTAAGAATTTTTATGTTAGCCGATTCATTTAACTATTACCTTATAGTAGACAACTTACCACAGCCTCAAAAGATCTGATATTTGGTGTTAGATTGTTACCAGTAATTGTTATAAATGCGCCCATGTTGCCCATAGTATCACTACACAAAATGAAACGTGGAATTAATACGCGATTCAACACAACAGCTACAAACTTACCAATAGTTTGGCGCCGAGAAGACTGTTATACATTGGCCATTGTGGGCTATTTCATAGCCCATATCCTTTACTTCATGGCTGCGAATGATGTAATCCAATTTGTTAAGTTTACAGAATGTTTCAGTAACATCGGGACCGAACTGTATTCCCACCCCGCGCTTCGATGGACCACGGCCCATCCATTGCTGCGGATCGGACCACAGCAGTTCGCACATCAATCCCTCTTCTGGTGGCTGGCAATTGCGATCAATGCGCCGAATGTTGTCCAATGTAACATCGTCTGATGAGAAGAGACCACCGTGCATGACAAGAATCTTCTGGTTGATGCAATGGCACAGTGGAAGCCAATTGAATACTTGCGTAAATATATCGGCCATTGCGCTGGTGTACTTGGCCGTAACTTCGCCCGTAAAACCGTACATTTGATTCATATTGATACTTTCGTGATTGCCTATTTCAACATAAATTCAAATCAGTTGAATGACAAAGAGATTTTACTTTAATTTGCTTACCGCGTGACAGGAAGAAATGATTGGGGTACAGCAGTTTGAAACCAAAAAGCGTAAATATGCATTCCACGGAGAATGAGCCTCTGTCGACAAAATCTCCATTGAATAGATACGGGTTTTTCTCCGATGGCAGTCCGTTGATCTCAAAGATGTTCATCAAATCATAGAACTGGCCGTGAATATCACCACAAATGGTAAATTTCTCCTCACCTGGCACCTTAATGTCCACCAGCGATGGCTGTGAACGCATATAAACATCAATGTCGCAGAGTATCTATAATAGAATTGAGCAGATTAGTATCATAACTACGAAATGCAACTATATTGTTATACCTTATAGGCGAATTTGCGATGCAGTCTCTTTTGTGCCTTAAAGTGCTCCATAAGGTCTTTCATAAATTGTAAAGTAACCTTGCCATCCTCCAGCTGAGGACCCTTGTAGTCATCCTCAATGGCTGCAATAACAAGCTGAATTAATACTTCTTTTTTCGTTATATAACTAATGCTTACTGATGTTCTCCATATCTCTATACATCTCCGATAGCGTCTTCTCGGGCTTATCCACTGCAATAGCGCGCTCAAAGGCGCGCATTTTAACTATCTTATTGCATTCGGTAAACTTCAACTTGGCATCTTTATCATTGGGCCGGCACTTGGCCACCTACGAATTCACAGTTATTCAGTAAAAATGCAAATTTGATAAATTAAAATTTTACTTACATATTCAAAATCGGACAATGCCAATTTGAATTTGCCCAAGGACATATGGGCCGCGGCCCGTCGGTAATAGCCTTTCAAGTAACTGGGATCCGTCTTAACCGCAGACACTCCATCCTGCAGTGCAAGACCAAAGTTTTCCTGTCGCAAATGCGCCAAAGCTCGATTTGCATAGTAAATTGCACTGGTTGGATACAGTTCTATGGCTTTCGAATACATTTCGATGGCTTTCGTAAATTCCTTGGCTGCAAAATAAAGCAATAAAAGTGTGGTGTTTATTTCACCTAAAAACTAATTCCATTTTTTAAACAAGATAAATAGCTACTTCAAAAATGAACAAAGAAAGATACAAATTATCTCACGTCCCACAGGCTTTTAAGGTTAGGTCGAAAGGTAGCGTTTTTTTGGGAACACGGGAAGCATTTTTGCTGTTTGCGAGCCTGCTGAAGAATGTTATCCCCATAAGCGCCATGATTTCGAAATTGTAGTGAGTGGTAAGTAATGGATGTAACGACATTGGTAACTTACTTTTGAGCAAATCATTTCCCTTATTTTTGTACTGCTCGGCCGCGGCAAAACCTTGGTCTCCTGCTTCCGGCGCTGAATCACGTTTACTGGCGCTATTCTCAGCATTGGCCGCTTCTTCCTGCAGATTATCCGTGCATTTTTGCTGACTTTCCAGTTCGGCGGACGACATGTTTTTATTTGACAATTATCTGCTGCTGCTGCCTGCCTGACTATTTATTTCTCTAATATTATTTACTGTCTACAACTTTTCTTGTGTTGGCAAACGTCGAAATGTTTCAGTGATGTGCAACAAGCGCATAACAGGCTGGCGCCAATTATCGATAAATTTTAACAAATTTCAAAATCTCAGAACGCTATTTCAGCATGAAATTGTTTTTAACTTTGAATTGATGTAAACCTTACAAAAGTAATGTCAATAGGAAAATAGGTTTAAAAAATTGTAATTACTATAAGTTAGCACAATTTTTTTCATTCAACATTTATGCATTTCTCAAAAAAGGTGCGGGTGCTGTGTAACGCCGCATTGCCGCATATCGATAAATTTTATGCGGCAAGCGACGCAACAGCTGTTATGAGCTGGGCTTTGTATATTCCCAAGCAGTGGCAAAGAAAAAAAATTAGAAACGGGTTGTGTGTTGTTAGTGTAGAAACTTTGAAGCGCACAGAAGTAGTTAAACGCTTGAGTTCATTTAACTGCGCCGAGAATCTCACTCAATTTACATTGACCGCAGCATCAGTGCAAAATTGTTGTCTTTTCAAAAGTGTTTGCGGGGGTGTGTGAAAAAA
Source organism: Drosophila niveifrons (assembly GCA_035046325.1). Classification (NCBI taxonomy): domain Eukaryota; kingdom Metazoa; phylum Arthropoda; class Insecta; order Diptera; family Drosophilidae; genus Drosophila; species Drosophila niveifrons. Next base: position 6,931,352 of record JAWNOC010000046.1, on the reverse strand, counting down.
ATCAAATATGTCTATGAGCAATTTATCAGTAGACGGGGAGTTCCGCTATATAATACAATGGTTTAACGAATGGAGCGAGCTGCAACGCGACGATTTCGTCTATGTATTGGTGGAATATCTCACAAGAGAAGGTGAAGCTGGCACTGGAAATGGAAATGGCAGCTATGTGAATGGTGTCGTCAATTCGTTGGCCACGTCTGGAGTACAGGACAAGCCGATGAGTCTATTTCAATGCCGCGTAACTAATTTAAAAATACTAAAAAATTTCTCTCCATTTTCTAATATTGTTTCTTTAAACAGATTAAACTGTTTCGTGAATGGAATCCAAAGTGGCCAAGTGACTTCAAATGCAAACTGCAAGAGAAAATCAACGAGATCGACCCCAAAGTTGGAGAAAAAATCATCAATGAGCTGAAGACGCCGCATTCAATGCACAATGGTGATGTAGCTGTGCATTTAAATGTAAATGGAACTAGCGGCAACTCAGTAGATTGTGAACTAGAGCAATCGCCGACAACAGTCTCAGATACATTGCCGGTCACAATAGATTCAGATCCAACTTCAACATCAGCAGTTGCGGTAGTAAACGTTGCTATTGACCAGACTTTGGAGACAGATAATGATAATCATTTGGCAGCCGTGTTGCGTCAAGAAACACCAGTCGATGATGATGATGATGTTGTTAATAATGATGATCAAGTTCATGCTGACACAAATGGCACTTATGCATCTTCGTCGTCTGCTTCAGTGACAACAATTGCGGTGAATGCGTCCCCAACTCTACAGCAGCAACAGTCGCCGTTGATCGTCGAACCTGTAGAACAGGTCGAGAATAACGTTTCAGCCAGTGTCATTGTTACTGTTGCCTCTGCTGCTGCGCCGCCGACAGCAACTGCAGCTGAAATAGTCCCGGTGGCATAGATGATGGCGCCTGCTTAGATGATCAACGAACGAAAAAGGCTTAACGCAACATCAGCACTCAGCATCAATTACATTCCATATACATATACATATTTTTCTAGAAAGTTAGGCATTCTATATTTTAAGTTCAAGTGCATTCTACTAAACCGTGTTAGTAATACTTTTGTGAAGAGCGCTGTAATAAGATCAAAATATATATAAATACGTGACTATTCTCTCTGACTGCAATAATCATTTGTTTAGAATACGTACATATTAATTATTTTTGGCTAAAAATATAATTGAAGTCGAGTCGAATGCCGTGTGACTGAGTATATCTCAAAACATGTTTTTATTGCTGTTTCTGTGTTGCCTGTGAGTGTGTGTATGTGATCCCGGCACTTCAACTTACGCACGAGAGAAGGCAAGGCAGTGCTACTCGGATGTTGGGCCTGTTATGATCGTGTGCTCGTTCGCTCTCCTTACATCAGCCTACACTAATTTATCGCTCTCTTGCTCGCTTGCTCTGGTTTACTACGTGTGTGTGTGCGCTTGCGTGTACTGATTGCTCTTTCATAAGCTCAACTGGCTGGCTGGCTGGCGTATAATTTGTTTTTGTGTGTCCCTCTTTGTTTTGATTCGCTGCTGATAAAAAAAAATCATTTATTCAAAGTAACACAACAATAAAAAACAAAACAGCAAAGGCATGGAAATGGAAATAAGAGATACTATATCTCACAATATTGAACCAATTTATTTCAATTTTATTTTGCACCTCAACGGCATCAGTTGTGCGCGCGTTCGGTCGGTCTAAATTTCAATGATTAGCTAAGAATCGTGTGCGACTTCGTAAGGCTGTGTTTCGTGTGCGTCTTCGTGTTCCTGTTCACTTATTTCGCGTGCGTGTGTGTGTGGGTGTGTATTATTGCCTGCGTAAGAAAAGCTTAATATGCAGTGGCTGCAAGCAAAACTCCTGTGCACAACAGCTGTGTTCATAGCATGCCTTCAATGTAAGTTCAACTACAGCAAAACTAAAAACCAATGACTTAAACAGCGAACTTGACACGCGAGAGCACAAGTGATTGGCAATTGTGTCTTTGTATTGTATAACAAAATTCAATCTTGTAGCTAAAGCTAAAGAACAATCATTTGACAGTGGGTCAAGGTCAATGACTAGAAATTCCCCAAAGCAAATGTGCTAACATCATGCTCCGCAGCCGGAGCAAAGCGAAGGGCAATAAACTACGCACACAAATACAAACGCAATCAACGAAAACGATGGCAAAAGTGACTCAGTAATTGCTGCCGTGCCAGACTTTTTTGTTATTGTTGTTGTTGTTTAGGTTCGTGTCTTGACGCTTAAGGCACCGCACTTCTGGTTTGCAGATATTGACCTTGACTATTGGTTTCGCTTCTCGTTGTTGTTGTTTCATTACGTTTTCAATTTTTCTTGCCGAGTCACTTCACCTCAAGCAATTCCCAAATTTTCGCAGCTGTTTGCGTCACCGGCATTTGTCACTGCATCCGTATCAAGGACTGTCTGCCCTTCTCCCGCATGCTCTTGCAGCACAAGATCGAGGATCGTGCCGCCATCTTTGCGATGGTACACGCAGCTGCCTGTGGCTTTGAAGGACTCGATCCGCTCGCCTGTTGTCCCCATCATGAGACGCTGTTGCACGGCAATCGCATAATACGTGTGGCGCCGCCCCCAGATCGCTGGGTTTGGGATGTGGCCGCAAGTTCGCGGCCCAATAGTGTCTTCGATAGACATGCGGCTCATGAGATGGAAAGACAACTGCACGATTATCACGATTTCGCCGCACAACGCAATTGCCCTCAGGCTATTGAGGGAGAAATGGATGAGCATCACTTTCATTATCATTATCGCATCGATCACGACGAGCAGCAACCACGAATTCGTCCACCGCCCAAGGATCGTCCCATTGTGTTTCCCGGTGATTTGCGTTTCGACGACTCCATCGAGAGCAAGGCGCAAGGTGAACTCATGGCCGCCGCCAGCCAGGAGCAAGTTGTAAGTCAGCCAGGACCCGCTTTAGAAGCGAGCACACCGCCTCCCGCTTCGGCTACGACGCCAACGGCGGAGTTAGCGGCTCGTTTGAACACCGCAGACTGTGGCTCTAGTTTGAGAACTCGCATTCTAGGGGGAGAGGAAACGCAGCCAGGACAATATCCTTGGCTAGCCAGGATCGCATATCGCAATCGTAGTAAGTTTAATTATCAAGACCTAAAATTTTATTACGACAGTATTATCTATATGAGATATATGAGTTGAGTTTAAACATCAATGGGATATCATTTTATCATGGAATAAGAAAAACATAAAACAGACCAAAAATCGAAAACACAGAGAAGTTTTGCTCTTAACCCAGCTCGTTGGCTACAGTAACCAAATTAGAGGTCAATAAACAACCGACACCAAAGACCAATACTGGCTTTATCAGATCCCAATTTGAATTGTCCTGTTCTTCATGGCTATACTGACTGCCCGTAGAGTAAGCACCATCCTTATCGTATGAATATTCGCTAGCTTGGCCATAGCCATATTGTCCATAGGGATCGTAGGGATATTGATTTTGATTGTTATAATCGTTTTGGTAGTAGTTCTTATCATCATAGACTACATGATTTTTGTTACGACAATAGACGCAGTTTGGACTCGTTTCATTGGCACTCTTGCAACAACAACCAGGTTTACTCATTCTGGATTAGACTGTAAAAGAGATTTGTGAGAAGTCTTTTAGTAAATTAAAGTAGCATAGAAAATATTAGTGTCCTGTTCCCATAAATTAAACCAACATTTATTACAGCACAATTTTATCAATAGAGTAGCAAAAGAATACTAAACTAATTCTCGCAAAAATTAATTTTAATTTATTAATTAGCAAATGGTCGCATCAGCTACCGCTGCTCGGGCTCCCTCATTGCCAGTGACTACGTCGTTACAGCTGCGCATTGCGTTGTTAATTTGGTCAGCGATTTAGAGATGTACGTACAAGAAGACTTTAAATATTTCCCCACACAGAAACTACACTAAACCCATTCACAGTTTTCAGGTGCGCATCGGCGACGAAAAACCAGGTGCACAGGATTGCGCAGCCAGTGCTGCCAATAATTGCAGTGCACCCAATTTATTCGCGATTGCCCGAGTTATAGTGCACCCCAACTACGATCAGCCGAAGTATGCAAATGATATTGCACTGCTGAATTTGCGAACTAAGCTAGGTAAATTCGGAATCTATGATAGTCCGCTATAACCATTTAGCTAATGTTTCTTTTTTTAGTGAGTTTCACGCCAATCTGCTTACCTTTAAACAGTACTGCTGCGCTTGCGAACCGATTAATTGGTCAAATGGGCGTCGCTGCCGGTTGGAGCACAACTTCGGAAGGTACGTTTTTATTATGATAAAATAGACATACACCAAAAAAATAAATTAAAAGACGAATGAACAAGTGAAGTAGACTAATAGAACTAATGCTCTCTCACTTGCTCAGCAAACAAATCTCACAATAACGTTAATGCTTTGCCTGCTTTGTTTCTTTCTAGTCAACAGCAACAACAACAACAGTTCGGCAAACTTTACAAGCTCGGCTTCAGCGCGTTTCATTCGATTACCGATAGTCAACACAACGAATTGTGCGATAGCTTATGCCAATCTGAGCGAAAACTTTCAGCAGCCGATAGTCATCACGCCGAATCATCTCTGCGCCCAAGGACAACCGATGAACGATGTGTGCCGCGGCGACAGCGGCGGACCGTTTATGGACGACGGCACCTCGGGGATTCTGAATTCCAATGGCCGTTATACGCTGCTAGGAATTGTTGCGTTTGGTCCAACACTATGTGGGGTTTCCACTATTCCAGGCGTCTACACAGCCGTTAGCTCCTTTCTCAACTGGATCTTCGATAGCATTACAGCAATGCCAGTGGCTAGCACATGAGCGACTGCAAAGCTTTTCTTTCTTTTTTTTGTATATGCCAAAGCTTACCAATATACATAGAATTAAAATATCCAGTTATATATAATAATCACTAGAAAAATATTAAACGTATTATTAAATAATAGCAACAACAACAAAACAGAAATTTTCAATTTACACTTTACATTTCAGCCGAACGTTTTCTCGCTTGCACAACAACAAAACGGGAGTTTAAAAGCTCTTATCAAAGCTCACGAAAAAGTTCTCTGTTAAGCTGCGCTCACCACCTGCGACTTCTCAGTCGTGTGCGAAGTCTGACTTCGGCATCTTCTTCAGCTGTTGTGACACCGAAAAGTTGTACGGAAATATTTGCATAAGCTAAACGATCGGAAAAAACTCAAACTCGAAAGACTTTAAGACATTTTATGTTACACATACAATTAAAATGAATATGATTAAGTTAATTGCAATCTGTGTCGTGCTTGCAGTCGGTGTTAATTTAACAAAAGCGCGTAAGTAAATAGCGAAGGGAAAAGGCAAAGAAAGTCTAAAAGAAGCGAAAAGAATATTTGATTAATGTATGTATTATGTATGTAAGTCTGCCTGTATTGGCATATGCGTGTGTGTAAGTGTGTGTGTGTTTGTTTGGAGGGGCCTTCACATCATCCATCTGTCGTAAGAAACCTGTTTCAAATAGTATAATCGCCAACAAACCTACAAATTATTAATTTCGATTTGGCATTATAACTATAATCATTTTGTGTGATTTACGCAGAGTTTTATTTCCCCAATGAGGCTAATCAGGTGCCAAACTACGGTCGCTGCATAACTCCGAATCGGGAACGTGCACTTTGCATTCATCTTGAGGATTGTAAATATCTCTATGGTCTGCTGACAACATCTCCCTTAAGGGATGCGGATAAATTATACTTGAGTCGCAGTCAATGTGGCTATGTTAATGGCAAAGTTCTGGTAAGTTAAGCTAGAGAATTTCCCCCTTTTTCTCTAATGATCTATCTTGCTTAGATCTGCTGCCCGGATCGCTATAGGGATACTACTCCTATAACCACAGCAAAGCCTCCAGTGAATAATACAAATACAAGTCTGTTGCCGTTGCCGGGTCAATGTGGCAATCTGCTCTCGAATCGCATTTACGGCGGAGTCAAGACCAAAATCGATGAATACCCCTGGATGGCATTAGTCGAATACACGAAAGGTAATTAATTACATTTGATTGTTAGAAAGTTTACGACTTTTGCTAAATTTCTATTTATAGGCAGTGGCTCTAAGGGTCATCATTGCGGTGGTTCACTAATCAACACACGCTACGTGGTCACCGCCTCCCATTGTGTCAATGGAAAATCCCTGCCAGCCGATTGGCGTCTTACAGGCGTCCGACTGGGCGAATGGGACACGGCCACCGATCCCGACTGTGAGGTAGATGTGCGCGGCATGAAAGATTGTGCGCCACCGCATTTGGATATCGCCGTCGAACGCACCATACCACATCCATCGTACGACCCGAGCTCAAAGAATCAGGTCAACGATATTGCGCTGTTGCGTATGGCCCGGCAAATTGAATACACCGACTTTGTGCGTCCTATTTGCTTGCCATTGGATGCTAATCTTCGTGATGCCACCTTCGATGGCATTGCCATGGATGTGGCCGGCTGGGGCAAGACGGAAGAGCTGTCGGCCAGCAATTTGAAGCTCAAGGCCACCGTCGACGGCTTTACATTGGATGAATGCCAAAATGTTTACAGTCGCCAGAATATTAAGCTGGAGAACACGCAGATGTGTGCCGGCGGCATGGAAGGTGTGGATTCGTGTCGTGGTGACTCAGGTGGTCCTCTGATCGGCCAGAACACGAACAAAGTGAACACATATTTCTTTCTGGCCGGTGTTGTCTCCTTTGGGCCCACACCGTGTGGCTTAAATGGCTGGCCGGGAGTCTATAGTCGTGTTGGATCATATGTGGATTGGATTCAAGCCACCTTGGAGCCATAAAAAATATAGTTAATATAGTTTAAAACTGTTTGCTATTAAAGACAATGACAAGCGGAGCACAAGTTCCACTAAATTAACGGTTTCATCTTGGGTTCCATCAATTGCATTGTATTTTTGGGTTCAGCCTAAATGTATGCTATAAAATATCAAGATCTTAATCTGGATCTTAAAAACTTAGTTTTCTTCTTATTCGATTTAATATACGTTAAAGATTATGCAATAAATAATATACAAAAAATAAAATGGTTAGAACAAAAAACAATGTGAACCAAAGCATTGTGAATATACTTGATACTTTCTACATCATAGAATACAAGTTGAGCTGACTTAATTTGGTTTCGTTTGATTCACTGTCGGGAGTCGGAAATTCGAATTAAATAGTTTGGGATTGATTGTGGGCGTGCTAAAATTTAAATCACAAGCTACATTGAATAATTCGAATCTAAGCATTAGTATTGTAAGTATTGGTGGATTGAGAGACCCTTACTGGCGACTTATTTACGAACGCAACGAAGCGAGACGACTCTGCATCTCCTGCAGCTCTTCGCCCTCTTCGTCTTCATCGTCGGCGACCTCAACGGGAACGCGCGCTGCGGCAGCTGCCGCCGGCGTCTTGTCAGCGGGCGTTGCTTCTGGTGGTAATGGCGCCTCGCCCAATTTGCCGTCTGTTATTTCCCAGAGCACTTTGTCCACCTCCTTGGCTGCCTGCTCCTCCAACTCCTCAGTGTCCTCTAGCGAGTCCATAGTCTCGTCCAGCATTTCCTCAATGATGCCCGCCTTCATCATTTCCTTGGACATGTCACGCATAATGCCGGCCAACTCGGGATAGCGTACCAAACTCTGCATGGCCTGCATGACTTCAGTGGATTTCTGTAGCGATCCCGCAACTCGCAACGTGGCTAAAAATTAAAACAAACAAAACACTTGTCAAGCTACTAGAAAAAAGTATTTAAATTAATATAACATACACAATTGGTTTTTCATTTGCATCTGTATGGAGTTGAGGTGCGCTTTGGAGGTGTAAATACGATTGACCGCTTTGCGTGCGTTAACAATCTCTTTAGCCAAAATGATGCAGGTGTCCCTATCATTCTTCTGAGCGGCTTGCTTAAGAGAGCGCTTCACCTTTTCCTCCTCTCGTTGTATGCTGCGTATTTGCCTGTCGAGCTGATTGCCCTCTTTGCGTATTTTGTGCGTCCATTCTTGCACCTACGACGAAAGCGGAGAAACGGGTATTTAGATCGCCGAATTCAGAGAAACAAAACAACTGGAACATGACATCATTTCATGGTCATCAATTGATTGGCCTTGTTAACGCGCAAAAAAGAAAAACACAAGAAACTGCATGGCCTAATTCGGTGTAAGGCTACCAACCTGCTCTTTGGGATCCTTGCTGGGGGTTTTGCCGAATAAGCCCATTTTAAACGATTAATAGCGAAACGCTAAGATTTATTTGTTATTATTGTTATTATTAAATTATTTTGCTCTACACTGCTTCTGAGTCATTTTACGAATATGTATCTGGCAACACTGCCGTATTGTTTACAGTTCACTAGCGATAGTCTGGCAGCGCCTGCTAGTGATTGGTAAACAGCATGAGCAAAACCGATAGAAATTGCAAATTGTTCAATAAACTTAATTTTATACGCATATTGAATAAAATAATGAACTGCTAATTTATAATATGACAAAAGTACCACAAAATGATGTGTGCCTTGCTGTAAGTGAGCAGCGTACTGTTTTGTTGAACTTTTCGTTACGGTGACTTTCCAACACTGGTGGCCGACAACCGCGCAATTGTGATCAGATGTTCGTCTGGTAAACTGTGAAGCGTAAGTGTTACAAGTGGTAGATCGAGTGAAAATTAAAATAAAGTCATAATGCGTACAAACGCAATAGTTAGTTGTTTAGTATTGTTATTCCATAATGTGTGCTGTACTGAGAATACGTGGGTGGAGCCCCACGACTGGACAAAACTATCACCAGAGTCGTTCAATCATCCCACCAACAATGAGGATGCGTGTCTTTGTCAGGCACCAACGGAGGCTAAATCTATTGCCACCGTCGAGGATCAACTAGCATTGATATATTTTAAAAAGTTCGTTAACTCACTATTCAGTCGCGATAAACTACAAGTAAGTTGACATGCGTTCATTTGCTTAATTGGGCAAGATGACGTCATGTAATTAAAATAATGTTTGCCCAACTATTTTACAACTTTAGCATAGCAAATCGGCACAGCTTTTCAAGCGATCACTGCTGTTTACATTGCTGCCGTCACAAATTGAAGAACTTGAAGCAGCACAAGATGTACGAGACATTGATATTGTTCTCAGCCAAATTATGGATAAAGCCAAGGATACACCTCTGTATACAGCGGAAGGCGATTATGGCTACTCACATCAAGGAATGGGAGTAAAAGCTCTTATTACAGACATGTACAAGGATTTTGTACAGTTGCTGAGAATATCGGAGGTTAGTATTGCCTTTTATGGATCACCATGTGTGGAAATATAAACAAAAAACTCGTTTTGTCAGGTTAAATTTTTATTGGCAGTATTGCTCTCTATTGCTGCCGGTTGGCTAGTGAGAAAACGTTATCGGATTCCGGTATTCATTATTGTAATTGGCGGCGTATTTCTATATGGCTATTTTCACACTTATTTGGAGTGCAATAGGGTATGTATTTAAGTAGTCCATATAAAAAACAAACGCTTGCGGAAATTAACAAAATGCTGCTGTATTTTAGAAAATGGAAGTTGATGCCATGCTAGAAGTGATTGATAGTCATCAAACAATTGATGAAAGTTCCTGGTTTTCGCGACTATTCGGTTTCCTTGCAAGGGAAACCCCCGAACAAATACAAAAGAAACGTTTAATGCAAGTAGCTCTAACACAAGAAAATAATCTCTTTATAGCAATCTTATCAATGCAATAATCTCTTTTTCAAATTGTAGTAAATCAACCAAGTTGATTATGCCGTTCTGTCGACCCGATCACGTTTTTGTCATATACACTAGTGATATATTTATAAAACAAATTGAAATGCTGCTGGAAAAGACAACGGATACCATGACCAAATTAACCAGTGAGTTTTAACATTGTAAATAATGAAAAGACAATAGAAAATAACTTTTTTTTTTGCTAAAGGTGGTTTAGGGTTCCCGTACAACTTAATTGCACCAATTGCACTAGTCTGCATGATAGGCTACATGTTGAAGCTTACGTTTAAATACATCATAAGTCCCAAGGTATGGATACAATTCATGCATCGGAACCCGCCTCCACCCGTCCAGGCCACGCAACAAGCATCCCTCGCAGGTGGCTCAGCAGGCGACTCTTTGTCGGGTGAGAACCTGAAAATGTTGCTTAACGTGATGAACCGCGCACAATTAACATCGGCGGAATCGCAAGCACAATTAGCCGTCTCCGGGGTTCAAGAGGTGCTGGAGCAACTGGAGGCGCCGCCACCAAGCGCTTCACCAACCAAGAAAGTGAAGCCTACTTCAAAAGATACATCGAGTGAACAACTTAATGCCAGCAGTAGCTTTGCAGACATCGCTCAAGAAGCTGGATTTACAGTCGTCGACGATAACGACGATAATGATAATGATATTCATATTAGCAAGTCTTAGCAGTGTCGCCACTTTAAGCCTGTATTTAATGTAATGTTTGTGATGATATTCTTAAAAGAATTTTTTTACCAGTTTTTTACCCAAGTTTAACCAATCAGTTACCACTTTATCATTTTTTGTCATAGTTAAATTATTCTTTATTTAAATTATTTTTTGCGTGTATTTATTTCATTTTTGCACGATAATTATTATAAGTTAAATCTCCAACAATAAGATTTCTTTAAGTGTCATTAATAGGCCTCCCAAAAACTGTCTATTACATGTTTCCTATATATGTATATATATATATATATATTTTATTATTATTATTTTGCTGGCCACTTCAAAATTGTATATATATATATAGACCAATAATGGCGTTTTTGTTGCTGAATTATTTTTGTTCATATATTTACAACATATTATTAGCATTGAGTGTTTTTTCTCTTTGTTTGTATGAGTTGCATATTTGAAATGTAAGCAATAATCAAATATTCATCGTGAATAATAAACTAGTTTAATATACAACTAATATGTTGTGTGTATAATAAGTTTTAATATATATATCAATATATGTATATTCATAAAAAAAATTAAAAATAATTCGGTGTAAATATATTCATTCGTTGTATTTTAAATTATACTTTCGAATTACATACAAATACAAACATACATATGTATAATAATGTCTGCTGCAGTATTACATTATTATTATACATTACATTTCTTAACATTATTATGCAACTAATTATTCATTTGATGTCATCTATCGTATATAATAATATGTCTATTGTACTGTATTGTACTCCCAATACGCGGCACGTACATTATTTGTTTAAGCCATAACCAGTTTTGCTGTCAAGAGCCTAACAAACCTAACTAAAGGCTATCCGGGAAACTAAGAGGGCAAACCTAAAGCACTCAGGATCATGCTAACAAGTACATAATAAGATTTTGTTTGGTTTTAACTAAGGCTGGCATTAGGTTTTACATAATACATACATACTATATAATAATTAATAATATACTATGTACGCGTATTATTGTATTGTATTATTACGTTCATATTCTTCGTTTTTGTTCTTTTTTTTTTGTTGACTATGGCAAACCGAGAGAATTTATCTAAATTGATTTCTGAAATCTTATACGCAAATTGGTCCGCTATCAAAATCTTGGTTAATAATTTTTTCTACACAAATTCAACAATATAATAGGTATGTACTAGGTATATAATTTTAATATATATAGTAATATGTATGGATGTATGATTCTGATCATTCATGTTCTTCATTATTATTCAGTGTATGTGTACTGTGTGCATAAGAAATGAGCAAAGTCATAATATATATAATAAGAATTATAATAATTACAATAGTTTAACATCAGTTTTGTGTACGTGGTTTTGGATAGGGATATACATAATGTTGTTCTTCTTCTCTTCTTTATACATAATAACTAATGCCATTTTAATATCATTTAACAGCAAAACAACGCGAACAATTTGAATTCCTCAAATCGACTTTAACTCCTACACCTATGCACAAGCCAACCAACGATTTCGATTGTTAAATACCATAATATTGTTGTGAACCGTTTTTTACTTTAAGTTAATCATACATCATATATTATTTTTAAAATTTGCGTTTTTAAAAAACAGGCAACTTATATGTTCCATTCTTCGCACACACATTCTTCGATAACTTCGATGTTTAGTTTTCCTCTTTTTTTGGTTTTTCGTTTTGTGTTTATTAAAACTAACTCTACAATTCTTTTAATGAGCGGCAAAAAATTGTGCTTATGGCCTAGTGTAAAGATTCCAGATGCAAAACATTGGATCCTCACGCGAAGCTTGAACCTTTGACTAAAGCTAATTTATTATAACTGCATTATACTTTAAGTGTTAATAAATTTCAGCAAATAATTGTAAATGAATACATATTCAAATATACAAACATTAAAATGCATTATGCACTAAACTTTAAAAGTGGAAAAGTAAACAATTCTGAAGTAATGAAATAGGCGTCTTTTGTTTTTTGTGTATTTCTTGTTCTTCGATCATCATATATATATATATTGTTAGATGGCTTTGATTCTGAGTATTATTTATACATTTTTCAAGCGACGAAAGTAAAGCAATTTGTTTTCAATAGATTTTTTTGGTTGAGAGATTTTTTTGTTGGTGGTAAATAGTTATACAGCAATTGATTGATAGTCAGAAAGGAGACTTTGCCAGCAAACGGAACAGAATGGAATGGAACGGTAATGCTGTTCGATTTGATTCCATTCTGTTCCCAGTACAAATGCTCCACATTAATTGTCTTAAGTATTTTGTTTGCTTTTGTATTTGTCTTCTGTTTTAAGTTTTATGAAGTTTGTTTTTATGTAAATACACATTGTAATTGGTTTTTAGTATTTTGGTTTTTGGTTTATCGTTTAGTAGATAGATTGTTAGTTAGTTAGATAAAAATTGTATGTCTTATTACGTTTAAATATGTAGGTACTTTGGCTTTTCATTTGAGATATTCATATATCATTATCATTATGATCATATCCAGTATAATGCTGATCTTATATAGTATGTGCGAGTATGTCATGCGATGTATGCAAAGTATGTTGTTTATGTGTATTTGATATGTATGCCGTTACGTTTCAGATGTAATAGTTTTTTATTTTTTGTTTTTTTCTTTTCGATTTCATTGTTTTTCCCAAAAATCAAAATTCAAATTGTATTCATATGTGATTTGCATGTGGGTGCGGTTTGGTTGTTGGGGTGTGGGGAGGGAGAAGTTATGTGGGGTTGATCATCTTCTAAAAGATGTTGTGGATAAAATCTATGTATGCAAAATATACTTGTAATGCTTGTCCTATTATTCATCTATAATTAATAATATATTTTTCTTTTTTGTTTTTTTTGTTTGGTATGCAGGTTGTGTTCTCTCTGATAACATCAGTCCCAAAGTGGTATATATTTTATATATGTATATGTATATGTATATGTTATATGCATATGTGGTTGTAATGTATGTGTGTATGTATGTGGGATGAGTTCTCGAGTACTGCCAACTGTCCCCAAATGCGAGTATTTGTCTGTCACCTCAAATATAATATGCATGTTTTTGCATTTTGCTTTTTGCATTTTACATAACGCCGCACTTCTCCTTGACGCCACCAGCTCCACTGGCGCCCGCCTCTCCATTCTCCGGTATAGCACCATTTGTCTCCTTGCATTTCTTTTCCTTTTTCTGTTTCTTTTGCTTTTTCGTATCCAACTGCAGCGAGACGGTGCGCGTCTTCTCCATGTTGAGCAGCTCCTGAAACAGCTCGGTGACATTGTGATTGGTTTTAGCCGACGTCTCCATGAATGATATGCTCCAAGTGGTGGCCTGCGCTTGCCCCTCAATTTGTGACACTTCACGCAGCTCGGTGCTCTCATCGCACTTATTGCCCACCAGCATTACGGGTATCGAGTTCACATCACCCTAAAAATAGACCAGAGGATTAGGGTTGGTAGGGAAAGGAGAGATGGAGATTCGGCTAACCTTCAGCTCTTTGATTAGTGCCCAAATGGGTCGCAATTCCTCGAGACTCTGTTTGGAGCACACCGAATAGACGAGAATGAAGGCGTGACCCTTGGAGATGGACAATCGCTGCATGGCCGGGAACTGATGTGATCCCGTCGTATCCGTTATTTGCAATGTGCAAATGTTCTTATTGCAGCTGATTACCTGCAAGGAAAGGACATTAGAAATAGGTATACATGTATATAAGATGTCCAACCTGTCGGTAAGTGTCCTCGATGGTGGGTATATAGCTCTCGCGGAATGTGCCCTTGATGAAGCGCAGCACAAGGGAACTTTTGCCAACGCCACCGGCACCAAAGACCACCACTCGATAGTCGTTGCTCTGTTCGGGCGCCGCACGTGTCACTTGATTCTTTTGCTCCGTCATCTTGGAATCTAGGCTACTCTGTGTGTGTGTGTGTGTGTGTGTGGTGGGAGGGCCTCCTTGGTAAGTTGCCAAAAACAACAGCAACGGCAACAACAACAACAACAATATGAGTGGAGCTGTTTTTCGCTGTTGTCGAGTTGTGCCGGGTTTCTGTGTGGAATGTTTTGTGTTGTGTTGTGTTGTGAGTTTTACTTGAGCGCCATACTTTGGTTTATCTGCAACGATTAAGAAACAAATCAATTCCATCATATTGCGACCACACACGCACAACAACAACCTCTTCAGAACACGCTTCGCTTGCGTCTGGGGACTTTTTTTGTTTTTTTGGGAAGGTTCATAATATGCTAGGTTACTCTGAGCCAATTTTAGCAAAATGTATTTAAAAAAACAAAAAACCAAAAAGGTAAGGAGCAGGGTATTGATTTTTATTTTCATTTTGTTGTTGTTGTTGTGGTTATTTGTTGTCAAAATTAACGAAAGCAGAGATCTAGCTATATAGCCATAGGCAACGCCAACGTCATTGCCAATATCATCATCATCATTATTATTATGATTACATACTATTATTGCTACGTGGGCGGTTTGGGCACGAGGGGTGCGGGTGATTATACCCGGTAGCCAGAGTGTAGAAGGGCCATTTAAACAGTCAAAGAAGGCAGCTTTTAAGCAGTTTCAGAACATCTTTAAAATTTCATTTGCAGTTTATACTCGTAGTAATAAAAACTTCAATTTATATATTGATCTATCATTAAATTAAACTGAATTAGTTTTCTAATGTTAACTGTGAACTGGATGTAAACAAAATAATGAACAAGTTATAGAAACCAATACATATTGAAGTTCACAGATCTTAAACACTCTCCAATTAAAAATTAAATTAAAATATACTAAAACAACGATCATCGATCTTTACTATGATTTCAAAAGGTTGATAGCTTTTGGATAAACAAATTTGGTCAAATCGAAATCTATAGCATACTTATTGGCTCACAATTTATAAGTGTTTATTGTTTCACGGGTATTTCGCAGTTGAGCACACTCGACTGTAGCTTTCTTACTTGTTTTTTGATTGTGATTGGGGCTCAGGTATCAACTCGTTCACATTATGGTCACACACACACACAGACACACGTGCACTTATACACACACATACACAGGGGCACAGCACACGCCTACAGAGTATAAATAGATGCTTTGAAGTGCAGGCAATTACAACAACAAAATTACCAGCAACAGCAACAACAACAAATGCGTGGGCTAAATAATCGCTAGCCCTTCCTACACACACACACACACACACATTTATCACTATATACATTCATATGTATTTATATACTAGCATGCATAGAAGTATTGGTGACCACAAACTTTAAATTGTTCACTTCCGCACACACTGTGTCCTTTTGTCGTGTGCTGCCACCTAATTTCCTACGCAGTGCTTGCCTTACTGTTTTGCTCTTTTTTGTTGTCTTTCCCACGCCCACAAACTTACACACCCACACCAAAACTCACGCACACTAACACTAACACACACGCACACACGTAGGAGACACAGCTCACGCACAACATTTTGTACACGCGTTAGTCGTTGATTTTTTTTCTTCTTCTATTTTTTTTTTGTTTTTTTTTTGCTTATTTTATTTTGACTTGGATTTATTGATTTTATGTGTGTTGCATTTGCACCTACATATTATAAACGCACACACACATACTGGCACACACGCACACTCGCATTAACCAGTAGGCAATTGAAATAGAAAAATACACAAATTTGTCAGTTTGCCTGTGTGTTGTTTTTTTCTTCTTCTAGTGTGTTGTTGTTGCCTTGACGGTGGCTTCTTTTGCGTTAGGCGAATGGGGCGGGGGTAATAACCATAACAATAATAATAAACAATGGAAAATTGCGTATTTTATTTACTTGCAGCTCTTGCATTTCGTTGCACATAAATTTCGTTTTGGCAAAATGTCACACGACTTTTCCTGCTGTGCTGCAGCCGCACTCAGAAATCGGAAAAACACTGACGAACTGACTCTCTCCGCATTCGCATTCGCAGGCCGAAGCCGATGATGAATGGACAGATAGACAACAAGGGTTTTCCTACATTGAGAACGAACACACTCGCTCGCTGTGTACGACGATAAGAAATCCCAGTACCGCCCCATTAATCCACCACACGTTTCTTTCTTTCATTTTGCTCTCGCTTCACACGCAAGCGCATTCGCATTTGCTCGCTCGCACATCAAAAGAGGCGCGCATACAAGAAACTTTCTTTAGCCGTGACACAAACCACAGCCCACAGCTTTCAAAGTTGTTGCCGCAATGATTTTTGCACACGGCACGAAAGAATTTTGTAGCCGGCCGGTCGCGTGTGCAAAACTGGAATTAAATTGCCCGCCCGATGTGGAAAGCCTCGATTCGAAAGTGTATAAAATCGGGCGACATCCGTGGATTGTGCATCAGTTGTATTCTGCAGCAAAAAGCAAAGTGACTCAGCACTTGAGTGAAAAATCAAAAAGTTTTCTTCGTCTTCAGTGAAAAGTGAAAAAATAATCTATAGCAAAATGCCTTGCCCATGCGGAAGTGGTAAGTTTAGCAAAAGGATCAAATTGAAAAGTGAGGTTATGTCGAAATTAATTAATTGATTTTATTGCTTTATGTAGGTTGCAAATGCGCCTCTGAGACCAACAAGGGTTCCTGCAACTGCGGAACTGACTGCAAGTGCGGTGGCGAGAACAAGAAGTCGTGCAGCTGCGCCTCCAAGTAAACCAGGCGCATCATCAATCTTCAAGCTTAAAATACATTTTCCTATATTATATACACATACATACACATAACATGCTTACATAATTGTATTCAAAGCAATGTAAACTTGACTGTCTGATTCTCTCAATTAACTGAATTATATGCAATAAACCAAAATTGAAATTATACTTGACGCTGTGTCATTTCTTCTGCTTGTGCAATCTCTTGACTGTCCAATTATGCTTTTCTAGGTTAAGTAACTTTTTTACCGACTGGCCTCAGTCTCGTCGCTATCTCAGTCTTTTTTCCACTTGATTTTGCAGCTTGTGGGAAATTTGAAACCTTTTCCCCATTTACTTTGTGCTTTCATTAAGTTGTCGTTGCAGTATTTTGTTTCTCTATATAAAAGACAAAAGTATTGCGTACTGTACAAGTAGATATGTATGCGTGTATGCATATGTATGGACAAAAGTGTGTGTTATGTATGTACATATGTATGTATTGAGGCATAAGAATGTTATGCAATTGCAAGGAAATAGCTGACCAGGTTTTTTCATAATTGGTAATAATAATTACAATGGCGTTTCTGAGAACGTAAATTATAATTTTTCGCTGGAAAACCTATGTTTCTGTGCAAGAAAAATAAACAATTGCTTTGTGATGTGTGTACATACATACATACATATGTATGTAAATAAATACTGTATGAGTTTGTATTGTATGAGTTTTTCGCATAATTTGAGTCATCAGATCAACAATAATCTGTCATTTTCCAAGTGCGCAATTTAAAGTGCGTTGCAAGGTAAAAAACAAAACATTCGCCGTTTATATTTCCACATAGCAAAAGGTCGTTTTAGGCCAATAGGTAACCATACCCCTATTAACCTTTTGCGACCACAAATAACTCTTAGTGGAGATCGACAACGGCTCAGCTAACCAACCTATGCTAATTGCTGAAACGTAGTTTAGGCCGTAAAAAAGAAATACTCGCAAAGTGGTAGCTTTAACAAATCGCTTTTATTATCTAAGACTAAAAGTAAGTGTAAGTAGGTCTCACTACTGGTGTGCAACCGTATCTACATACATACTTATGTACATAAATACATTTAACGGCTATCAGTGGAAGAACAACAATAATTGTGGGAGTGCGAGTGAGCAAGATATATACATCTAACGCAGGTAATGTTGAAATTGTGTAAAAACACATACACATACAAGCATTCTCAATACTACGAGTTTTTCTTCGTTTATGTGCGCAATTCACATTTTGCTCCAAACTTTATCAATTTGTGTTAAGTTTTTCAGGTAAAAATTTATTTTAAAAGCTTGAATTGTCGATAGCATTTTATCGAAGGTCGATAGCTTTAGATTGGTATCAATTAGGTTTGTCAAGTGGCAACCCCAATTTGGGGGTGCAAATAGTGGGAACTTGTTTTCAAATTGTGAATTAATATTTTTAATGAAATAAATATATATAGCTGATGTCACGCAATATGCACAAATTGAGGCAAGCATAGGTTAAGCGCATAGCTGTAAACGATTGCTTGCTTTATAAATATGAAGTGGATGTTGTTTGTCTGTTTACTTGATAACAATATTTTGTGTCAGACGTTTTACAAAGTCAACGTTGAGGAAATTGGCCATCAGTGTGAGCACCGATTTCTTGGGCGGTCGACAATGCCGCAATCCCGCCTCCTGGCAGCACACATTGGGAAAGCAGTCCAGCGTGGATGTGCAGGCCTTGGGATGCAGATCAAAGATGGGCGGCGGCGGCGCCGTGCACTCCAAGTACTCCGACACTGCAAGAGGGAAAAGAATCAGGTCAGTGTTGTAAAGTGTGTGAATTTTCAGTTTCAGTGCTTACGATAATCAAAGGAGCGCTTAACTGGCACTGGAACTGTTTCCAACTCAGGCTGCGAGGTGCGACAGTATCGTCGACGTCCATCTGGGCAACAGACGCGTGGCCAGCAATCCATGTCTGTGCGGCATTCTTGCACATCCCACCAGAGTTCGGCCAGCGGACGTGTCGGACACTTGCGAGGTATTAAACCAAGTATGGCTAAAAGGTTAATAGATTATTAAAATTGGTTTTTTTTTTTTACTTTTAGGCAATTAACAAACGTGCGTGTGCAGTCTCCTCTAGCGGTTTAGCAATACCCGCCACACAGCTGCTGGCGCCAAAGATGTCGCAGCAGATCTCGTCTCGCTGCCAGACCACGCAATCCTTGTCTGTTTTGCAGATCTTGGGAAACAGCTGGAAACGTACTTCGTTCTCCCGCGGGCAATTGAAACGCTGACGAAGATCGGCAGCAGCTCGCTTATCCTTCTCCTTATCCTTGCCACTGGCACTGGGAAAAGTGATAGTGGGCAAGGCAATTCGGAATGGACCTTCCGTGGATCGTGTTGGTGTTGGTATCGTCGTGGTCGTTGTCGTCGACGTCGTTGTGCTGCGCCTGGGCTTCACTGTTGTCTTCTGCTGCTTGCGATAGCCAAGTTTCTCCTCCTTGGAACTGCTCGAGGGCGAGTGCGTGAACTTCTTGGGCGGATGTAGATGCGGCTGCTTTGTGGGCGCACTTACGGGTACAAGACTTTGCTGGCCAAAGCTCCAGAAGCGCGGATTGAAGAAATTGAAGCCATTGGCCAAACTGGGACGCGGCGCTAAGCGTGATAGTTGTTGTATTTATTAAATATTCATACACATATAGATTGGATTGGTTAACAATGGTCATTAACAGTTCTGCTCTAAAAAGCAATAGCATTGCAAGACAACTAAAGCGCAGTTCCCGCCACCCAATAATAAACACACTCTTGTCTCGTTAAACAAAAGCTGAAAGTGAATAATACTTTAGTTGAAGTTGGTTGGCGCTGGAGCGAAAAGCGATCCCGGCAAATAAATGGTAACAATACGCCCCGTTGCCCACTTTTTAGCGGTTGCCAATAAAACTATGAGCATAAATCCCATTCACCGGCAGTTAATTGTAATCTTTGCTGACCAAATTATTCAATACAATGCATAACTATATTTCTCTAATTAATTTGTAGATGGGAACAAACGTTTACTTTTTAAAAATCTAAATTTTAAATACGAAATTTTATTTTAAATATATTATAAGTTGTAACGTCTTCTTTTCAATTGAAACTGATGAGAAAATGTTAAAAGTGTTTGTTGCCTGCAAGCTGTATTATCACTAAATTATGGTACTATTTACTTTATTCAGTCTTAAGCTGTCCGATTCCGATAAACAAATGCTTTATGTCTGTTGATTCAAGTGGTCTTTGTCTTCCAGCTAAATTTTTATTATAATACAATGATAAACACAAAATTGTTATGAGAGTATTGTAAAAAGTGAAAGGGAAGTCTGGGAACAGAAATATAATCGCTACCAAGAGCTCTTGCGTATAAACATTGATATATATAAGTAAATCTGGTAGAGTTTGCTGACTAACGCGTAGTCAAGACTGCTTAACTCAAGTGTTCTCATTTATAAAGTGCCTTAACAAATACAAACTACTGAGAAAACACAAACTTTAAGCATCAACTTATGTAGACTTAAACTTAATTTAAGGTTTAACTTATTCCTTTATTCCCACAAATCATTAAAAATTCGAACTAAAAAACAAACAACAATAAGTCTTTTGTTCAAATTTATGAGTAATTTTGAGTAAACTGTGTTTGAACAGATAATGACGAAAGCATTTAGTTTTCCCAGATTGATAAATTGTTCAGTAAATATCGCCCGCTTGTAATTATACTATACCATGTAAACAATAGAGGTCTAAAAGTCGCGGTCTCGCCGAATTACAACCAGCTATCACCTTTGTATTACCATTATTCATTTACCCAGTTTAATGAGTATGGGGAGTCTGGTTTAATGAGTTTTTGGGAGCCGTGCAAAACACAATAATCGCAATTGCAAGCGTAGTTTAATGCAATTACAACAGCTACAGTTTGGGTTTGGGCTCAGGTAATTAAGACAAGGCTCGACTGTGGAAAATCGAGCAGTGACTGGCGACCCAATTGCCTCGATTAGCTCCGTGAGCCGCAACATCTTAAAACTATTCAATGACGCATACAAAACTACCAAAATAAAGCGGCAAACAAAAAAAAAAACCCACAACATTTTTGCGCATCATAAAGCGAGCTAATTGTTAGTCAAGTTCAAGGCGATCATATTTAAATTTTAGAGTTGTACATAAAATGTGTTAAAATCGATATCCTTGATTAAGGGTGACAATACTAGAGCACTCAACTGCTAAATAAATGTGCCTATTAATTGCACCTTGAACCGTGCATTACATTTGCATTTGCATACGAATAAAAACTTCAAATAAAAGCTTATCAAGGTCTAACTTTAGTTGCAGCCACAAAACAACAACAAAAAAACAATGCGAATTTGAAAGCTCTGCAAGCGACTGCTCCAGTTATCGACACTGACACCGCATAATTATCGAAACAAGCTTGTTTTCTTTAGCCCGTCGCATTCAGACAACTTCTCAAAGAGCGATGTTGTTGTTGTTGTCACCTTTACCAATCTTTTAAACCGAAAGCTAGGTCAGTGCCAGCACCAAGAGTAGTTTGCCTTTGCAGCGGTCAGTCGATGCAATTGCTTTGCTCCTGCTAAACGCAACTTACTTGTTGTCGTTGTGGTTGTTGTAGTCGTAGTTGTTGTTGTTGTTGTGGTAGTGTTGGTAAGTGGCCTGCGTCGCATAACAACTTGATTACGCCTGCGCATGCTCTGCACTCGATTGTTGTTATTTTTGTTGCTATTGCTGGCGGGCAGCGCAGTTTCTGCCTCATCAAGCGACAGCGGCAGTGGCAGCCTGTATTGTGCAACACCGCGAGATCTTTGGCCACGGGAACTGGAACTGATATGCTGACGACTTTGGCTGCTGTTGTTGCTGCTGCTATTTTGGCCAATGTCTGCTAAGACCGTTGCATTTTTTGGGCGACGCGACGTCGTTGCTGTTGCATCACTTGCCACAATATAAACACTGCTTAGAAGTGGCAGCAGCATTAACACTAACACACTCAACACTGGCAATTCCATTTCTTGTTTAATTAATCGTAACAAAAAGCAGGTCAAGCCAAGTTTAACGAACACTTTACATCAATTTCAATGGAAATTGATTTACCACTTTGTTGTTGCTTTTTAAATGTTAAATGTCGCGAATATTTTTAATATTTCGAGTATCTCAACACATTTTCACATAGTTTCTTTCTTATTGTGTATATCTTGGCCAATTGCGATCGGCGAACGCGTTGTTTAGGCTTCAAACAGCCAAAAGCAACTCAGCATTCGAGTGTGCAAAATGTTCACTTTTGGCCAAAATACAACAAAGCTAAAAGCCAAAAGCGCACCAACAGCTGAGACGCGTTTTGGCAACAGCAGCTTATGCTGCTAAGAGAGCCGCTCTCAAAGTGCACAATGAACGCGCTTAAGTTAATTCGCTCTTTAACACAGTAAGCCACTCTGCAATAAACTGGTTTTGAATTTTGGGTAAACACTGTGTGGATACCACTAACCCAATATTATAGAAATGAGGAAGTCGACACAAAACTAGGAGACAGCAGAAGAGAGTGCGTGCTAAACTTCCGTCATGTTGAACATGCAATAAGGATGCAAATCAATTTAAAAATAAGACAACTGTGTTTACGTTTACTTGTTATGGGTTTAATCAGACGGAGATTTAAACAAAGAACCTTCGACAGAAGGCAACAACTTGCAAGACAAGGATTCAAGTGACAATTTGCTTTTTTGTATATGTAGCAACATATGTAGTGGCACACAAAATTAAATAATGTGTATGATAGATTCTCTTTATCATTCCTTAGACTTGTGTTCTCCAGACGTTGACTGGCGGCTTTGCTGTCATTTAAATCTCCAAATGATTATGTTGTTGCTGCTTTGTTGTTGCTGTTGCTGGCATATTAATATACGAAGTCCCACAAAGCGACTGCTTATATTAATATGCCAATTTTGTTGTTCGACACACTGCATAGAGCATGTCTAATTTGGAAGCGGATACATATTTAATCCAGCTGCAATTAAACAAATATTTTGTTAGTATTTATTGAATTGATGTGTAAAGTATTTAGTGTTTAATTACCTTCTTAAAGCCAATATCGTTGGCGTATTCCCTGAAGCACTGACGGCAGATGTTCAGACCGTATTTACGGATCAGACCGTGACGGTTGGAGCATGCACGGCTGCAAATGTTTAAAAGAAGACTCGATCAATACTGACTCATTATTGTAAATAGCGCATGTTGAACAACTTGAAATCGCATTAAATTGCATAGCTGTTGCTGCAGCGGGCTGTAGAACCATTCAAATTCTAAAAAATGGAAATTGCCCAACTGCAGCATTGCTTTGGCCACCCTTCATTAAGGAAACTTGTCAACGTTGTTTTAGCACATATTTCCGTACTCAACCGGGGGCAATAAATTTTGCACTCCACAAGCATAAATACAAAAACAAAAGGAAACAACAACGAAATGCATATTGTGTATTTTGGGAGGGAGTAACACCATGCGTGAATAGAGGGCGTGCTTAACCTCACAAACTCAAAGCAAATCAACTATGCATCAAAATACGTGTTCAAAGTGCAGGCATACATGCAAATTATATAGCGTTCGATGCACAATTTTGAGCTCTATACAATAATTACCAGCAACGGGAGCCTTGGCCGTATTTACGGGGATGCGAATACCAGAGAGTAGCGAAACCCATGTTGGCGTTTACGATGGAAAATTCGAAAAGAAAGAAGCAGACGCCTAAAAATGGCTGCTTGACACTTGGTCAGTGTGACCGCACAAAATATACTATGTTATACTGCTTTTACTCCCGTATAAATAAATGGTCACACACGTAAAATCTGTCATTCGTTAAATGTGCCACCTAACACAAAGTTGCCACCTAGAATTAATAGCCTGGCCACACAGCACTCATATATTTAAAACCGTTTCAACGGCGGTTAACACAATCATAAATAACCTAATTAGAAATAAAACGGTTGGGCAGCATTATTTTCAACCACAACAACTCTAGCGTTTTTCCTTGCAAATTGAGGCACTTCAACCGTCTCCACTGCTTCAGGTTCACCATACGATATCATCTCATAGTCCGTATTATCAGTCGGCATCTCCACTTGCTCAAACTCAGTTGCCTCACAGAAATCATTTGGATCTATTTCAACCATGTCGTAGTGTTGATCCGCCAACATCCCAGATGTCAATGTGCTGTCATCCTGGAGAAATTCACCATCCGTGCTGTTCTCCTGCATTTGCTTAGCCTTGAGTGCAGCGGCCTTTTCCAGCTCAAGTTTTTGCATTCGCATCATCAACCTGGCATTCTCATCCAAATGCGAATGACGTGCTCGCACATGTTTGTCCCGATCTCCACGCTGTCGAAACGTTTTGGTGCAGTATTGGCAATCATATGGTTTCTCGCCGGTGTGAATACGTTGATGATTTTTCAAGGCATCCGCACGATAGAAACGCTTGCCACACTCGTCGCACTCGTAACGCCGCTCACCACGATGGATGAGACGATGCTGATAGAACACGGAACCTGTGAGGAAACGCTTGCCACACACCAGACAATGATACGGCCTTTCGCCCGTGTGACACTTGCGGGTATGATCATTGAGATCCGGACGTATGGTAAACTTGCGCCCACATCCTGGCTCATCGCAAACAAAGGGCTTGACACCTGGCAGGTACACTCTTTAGCACACCAAGTGATATAATGATGAGGATGATGCCACAACTCACCCTGATGGAAACGCAAATGCTGCCACAAGTGGCTCGATTGTGTATAGGATTTGCCACAAATATCGCAAAGATATTGCCGTAAGCGACCAACTGCAGCATTACCGCCAACGTTACCAATGTTATTGCGCAACTCCTTCTCACGTTTCTTTTTATTTAGATGCTTCTCTTCGTAATGTGGCTGTATTTCATGGGCATACTCAAAGTTGGTGGTACAAAAATCACAGGGCAGTATCATACGCTTCCCGGACTCACTGAGACGAGGATAATAGTGATAGGCACTGTAACTGCAGAAAGATTTATCAGATTAATTAGCTGCTAAGAGATGGTAATTCAACTGCTTACCGATGCTCCTGAAGCGACTCCACATTGGCGAACTTGAGTTCGCACACATTGCAGACAAAATAACGATTGGGGCACATCTGCAACTGCTTGAGACCTTCCCTCATATACACACAATTCGTTTGATAATGCACACTGGCCTCCTTGGCGGTGGTCATCAACAGATTGCAAGCGGAGCACTCGAAACGACGCTCGGGCAAATGAGTTGCCTCATGCTTTAACATCAATTTGACATCCGCAAAGATGTAATCACAAAACTCGCATTGAAGCACATGACTCAAAATGAGCGAGGAGAACAATTCATGCTCATAGCGCTGAAACTTCTCCAGCTGCATGCTGACCGCAAGCAGTTGATTTCCCTCGATGGACAACGCACTCAGTTGACGCTTCAAATCCGCTTTTGCTTCTTGGATTGTAGTGGACTCCTTATCTTTCGGTAGCAATGGATAATGCACGGAGATGTGTTCGAGCGCTTTTTTGACATCGTAGAAGACGCGACCACATTTCTTGCACTCGAGAACAACGAGCAGACCCAATGCTGAGAGCGTAGAATGAGGCACACTTGACGGAGTGGGTATCAAATCCAGCGCATGCTTTTCCATGTGACGCACCAAGCAGGTGGCGCGTACAAACTTCCGATCACAAATGTTGCACTCATTGGGACCCTTGGAGGCGGACTTCTTAGCCTTGGAACTGTCGACGCCCGTCTCCAGGTCGTATTTGAGCTCTTCCTTGACATATCGACGTATGCGAACCTGATTCTCGATGAGAATACGTTCACTCGGCAGTTTCTTGGGCTGCACAGGTTTCTCTATGCTGGCAGCTGGTGGTTGCTTTGGAGTAACTGCTGCAATTGTTGGCTTTGCGATGACTTCACAGCGATGCTCTTGAAAGGCAACAGAATGGAAGAGACCATTGCAATTGGAACACCTGATGACGCTCACCGGTTGTTGCTTAAAAGTGGCAGTCGGCACTTGAAGGAAATCACGCAACTTTTCCCGCTCCGCTTCAGGATCAAAGTCAACCTTATCATCGGCTTCCTGTAGTATTTGCTTCAGGTCCGGATCCGCCAAAGTACGCTCAACGGCATCCTCTGTTTCCATCTGTATCCCATTCGTGATGCCAAAAATCTGACCGAGATCCTCATAGTTAAAACAGCCATCGCTCTCATTGGCCACCAGCACAGTGGCGCCTTGTTCGAGTTCACAACTGCGATCCACGAGCAAACCCTCATCGTATTCAAACTCGGTTAGGACAAACTCGCCGCCATCGTACAGATGCAAATCCCCATCCATTATTATTATTATTATAAATTGTGAAGGAAAAAATAAATCAAATGAAAAGAACAATTTGTCAAATTTGGTAGCGATGTGTCTTAATTCAGACTTCGACTGCCAATGAAATGAAAACTTTCTTTGTTTGATAACAATCGAAAATTTTATACAGGTGTTACAGTTGCCTACTTTGTGACAACTGAAATATTTCCTTGACACTACTATCGACCTCTGCAAAAATGACAGTTATTTCCTTAAAGATTTAAAACTAAGCAAAGATTGTACTGCATTTAAACTTTACGACCTTTAATCTTAATATCAAGTACTGCCCTTAATTTGGGGCACAAACCCAAACTGGCAGCCAGTTTAATCAAAGTGGGGTTTACATGCTTATCGTATTGTTTATAATATATAGTCTATATCTATTATGGGTTTCTACCACACAACCAGTCACACTCTCTTGGTCAAACATAGCACAAGACAAGACAAGACACGACAAGAGAGGTTAGTTCAGTTAGTCACCTAAGAGGCCTCAAAATATATGTTTATATTTAGAGCCGTTACTTATCCGAATATTTGGCCAAATATGTGAACTACCTACACACACATACAGTATAGATACAAACTATATATATAGATGGTTTAAGTCGATTGTTTATATTTTCTTTTAGGGAGCTCAAATTGTCGAGTGCAGGTGAAGAAGGTGGTGATTACTGGCCGCCCGGTTATCAGTTGGCCGAGATAACAGTATAGTCGAGACTCGCGAAATGAGTAAACGCGATGACATACCACCAACGTTAATCAGTGCGTAACTTTAACTCGGTCTGAACGGCAGCAGGTTAAACGCCCACACATTCCGGTGTGGATCTTTACAACAACAGCAGCTACACCATTGTCCAATTCCAGAGACAGAAAGGAGATTTGTTTGCAACTTCTTTGTGGACACGGTAAATGCAACTTGTGGTCAACCATTTGTGTGTGCGTCTTTTGTCTGTGTCTCAACGCAATGATTCACCAGCATTCAAACGATAGAAATCCGTAAATTGATAAAAAAAAAGCCAATGCTTCTTATCGGCAAAAATGTTGCTGCAAGATAATGCGCCAGCGTGGTGGATATCGTTTCATTCGGAACAGGCAAAAAATAGCCTCAGGTCTACGTTTCAATTTGCTGGAGTTGCGTGTGGCAGCACTTTGTAGTAGCCCTTCAATTAATCCAGTGCCACGCATTTCAGGATGCATCATGGATATGGAAAGTGTGACATATGCGTACATCTCCGAACCGGTTGAGTTTAGGCAGCTGGAGGGCAAAGCCATCGATTTTCGCAAGACGTTTGATGTGCGCGGTCGCGGCACCGATGAAATGCTCCAGTTATATTTGCGCAAGGCCAATCTATCCGATGATCTCGACGCGATACCGGCGATGCAGCGACGTGCCTATGTTTACGACATTATTAGAAGTCATAAGGGTCCCGGTTATTGGGTGGTAAATTGCGCTTTTTTCAAAATAGCAACAGCAGTCGCATAATCATCATCGTCACCATCATAGTCATCATTCTCGCAATTAGTCGTCATCCGTTTGCGGTCAGCAGCTTTGTTTAACTTGGTGCTTTATGTGTGTATTTGCAGCCACCGTTTATGCAGGTGAGCAGTGACGTTTTTGCACAGCCACCGCCCGCAGTTCTACCGCCACCATCAGCTCGCTCCACACCAGGTTCCGAACGTCGTCTCTTTGGCGCAGACGTTGCCAGCTTAAAAATGAGCTATTCCTCCTCATCCAACAGTTTGAACAGTATTGGCGGCGCATCGAGCGGCGCTCTGCCGGGTCCCAGCTTTGGCACCAGTGTTGTCACCAGCAAAAAGGGCTCCAAGTATGAGATTAGTGGACCGGTTAACTTTCAGCATGTCTCCGGCGATGTCACCAGGGATCGCACACGCAATGCCTTCGATTTGAATGAGTCGAACAATGACAATGTGCTCAAGAAGTACATGATGGAGCATAGGATCACCGAGGAGGATGTGGCGGGCATGCGACGTCAGGATCTCATCAAGAAGATTGTGCACTCCAATTTCACCTGGCTGGTAAATAGAATTAGCTCACAAATTTTTGTATGCTTATCGCTTTAAACTCACTCTCTTGTTAATAGCCCAAAAAGGATGAGCTGGCCAAGACGAAAGCTGCACCAGTTACACTGCAGTATGCCACCATTTCCACCAACAATCAGATAACGCCGCCACCTTCTCCTCCGCCGACACATCGAAATCCTCCCTCAGCTCAATTCTCCAACTATGCCACGCTAACGTCGCGCTTCGTGGACATCTCCGACATGGATGCACCCTCTATGGGGCCACCACCGCCGTCCAGCCATAGACAGCCAGAAGCTGTGGGCACAGTCGTGCCTGTGCAATTGCAGAGCAACAGATCCAAAGTGCCACCACCGCCTTCGGCTGTCACGGCGGCCAATACACGACCCCAGCAGCAGCAACTGCCACAGCAGCTGACGGTTGAAGTACGTCCTTCGCAGCCCAAGACATCGTCTGAGATTTATGCTACCATTGGTCAGACGCAGCGCAAGGCGGGCACAATGCGAGTGCCGCCTCCAGCGCCTCCCAAGCCTTCTGTAGCGCCCAGTGCAACGGCCCAAGCCCAAGTGCAATATGCGCCTAGCAAACAGGCGCCTCCTCCGCCTCCACCTGCGGTCAAGGCCGCTCCACAGCCACAATATGCTGCTCCAACTCCATATGGAGCACGAAGTGAGTCACAGTATGCTGCTCCAACGGCAGCCCGCAATGCGTCTCCTCCCTTTGCCGCTGAGCTCGTGCAGTCACGTTTTGGTGGTCCACAGACGCGTCCACAAACTGCTACTCAATTACCAGTACAGAAACCAAAAACAACAACTGCAATTCCGCCGCCGCCGCCACCACAACCGACACTTATGACCAACGCAGCAGCAGCAGCACCACCTCCGCCTCCTCCTATGCCAGCAGCTGCTCCAATACCGCCACCACCGCCGCCAGTAGCAGCTGGAGGAGTACCGATGCCTCCTCCTCCGCCACCAGCTGGAGGAGCACCCATGCCACCACCGCCGCCATCAGCGGCGATGGGCCTTAAAAAGTCTGATCCAGCCAAGACAACGGCAACAGCTGCTGCAGGCGGTGGTGGCGACGATCGCGATGCATTCTTGCTAAGCATACGCAAAGGCGTCACACTAAAGGTGAGTGGACAAAGAAAGAATGTGGTAACTTATTAACACAACCGTTACTTACAGAAAGTTGACCGGAAATCAGCCACAATTAGCGGCATTAAGCCACGTGCTGAAAAGAAGCCAGCCACCACAGATTTCCTCAGTGAACTCAAATTAGGCATCACGTTGAGACGAGTCAAAAATCCAGCCGATAATCCTTACTCCGAAGCCAATACCGGCGATGAATCACAGGCGTAAATTTAAATTACAGTGCGCCTAAGCTTCAACCTTTTTCACTAAAATGGGCAACGCTGTGTACTGTGATTGACCACCACTACCAACAATTAATGTGACCAGCCTGCGAGTGAAATTCAAAAAATTATTGCATACTTTAATTACTATTTGCTAAATTACTTTTATTTATCTGTATATATATATCTATATAGCGCACACTGCTGAACTTAAAAATAGCAATAACAACACATTAATTATGATATAGAATGGAATGTTATTCATGACATTTACAATTACCAGTGAAATCTGTAAATAAATGCACTTGTGTATATGTGTGTGAGTGTGTGATAACTTATCTAGCTGATTAACACTTGTAGTTTTGCAAAGCTTGCGGCGCTTACGAACACTGTGCACACACTCACCTATACGCTTGCATGTGTGAGTGTTGAGAGATAATCAGCTGAACAGGCGCGCAGGTGAGCGGAGTATAAAGAACAACAATCATTTTTGATTTTGATTCGCGTTCACAACGTTTGGCGAGCTAAGAGTGATATTGCAAATTTTGCATTAAATAAATAGTTTTCTGTAAAATCGCTTACACGTTTTTTTCACGTTTTACCCCATTTAGAATATATTATTATGCAACGAATTGCAGTAATTGGAGGAACCGGCATGACCGGCCAATGTGTTGTTGACTACGCCTTGGAGAAAGGTAAAAAAAGCAGTGATACAAGATATTTTCATGATGCATATATTTAATACCACTTCGCTTGCAGGTCTCAAGGTGCGTTTGCTTTACCGCACCGAACCCACGATTCCAGAACGTTTCAAAGGCAAAGTTCAATTGGTTCAGGGCGATGCCACCAAATTGGAAGATGTAAAGAACCTTATTGAAGGCGACGGCGCTGTCGATGGGGTTTGTGTTATTTTGGGCACTCGCAATAAACTGGAAGCCACCACAGAATTGTCACGCGGCACCGAAAATGTGATAACGGCCATGAAGGAGGCCAAAATTACGAAATTCTCTGTGGTCATGTCATCGTTCTTATTGCGTCCACTCAGCGAAGTGCCCGCTGTCTTCCACAAGCTGAACGAGGAGCATAAACGCATGCTGGACTTGACCAAAGCCTCTGGCTTGGATTATATTGCCATACTGCCCCCGCACATCGCCGATGAGCCGGGTACCAGCTACACTGTGGTGCATGATGAGGCGCCAGGACGTTTGGTGTCCAAGGATGATTTGGGCAAGTTCATTGTGGATTCATTGGATCAGCCGGAGCATTATGGCCGAGTCTGTGGCATAGCCAAGAGCGCCAAGAGCAATTAAGCAAAGCAATCCATTCGAAATGGTAATTAACATTTATATGATGAATGATCTGCATATAAATGTTCATCAAGTTGTTGTGTCGAGACTCTTTTTAAACGTACAAATATTATATTCATTATATTGAAGTCTTTTTTGTATAGTTGTTAAACTAACGTATTTACACTTTCCATTTTTGATACCAAGAAAAATGAATAAATTACATTTTTATTGCAATTACGTGAACAATCAATTGGCAAAGCAGCATCGACATCGGCGCTCGGTCAAGACACCTGAAATTTCAAGCTATTAGCAGCTGTCGCATTGCACGTCACCTCAGCTATTTCAGCAATGTGCACCTGTAGAATAATTTGCACCAAAAACTATGACTGACTGCTTCCGCTTTAGCGCTCAATGCCAATAAAATGCGATAAACACAACGCAAAAAGTGACCACAAAGAGAAAGAGAAGAGAACGTGTACTTTGCAAAAACAGAGTGCATACAATAAAGCAAATTTGTTTCTTTTTTTTAATAATATGTAGTAATAGTTAAATTCAGGCGCTTTGCATTTAAAAATAACTGGCTTAGGACTTTGATAAGCACTGATTTTAATATTTGCTATGGTTTGAGTCTTAGCTTGACTTCGTTGTTGGAACTCTTTTGTATATCATATTAAATGATTAGTAAATTAAATAACGACTTTTAGCAACTGATTTGACAAGCGGCTCAATATATCGAGTGCTTACTGCATGTACACACATGCCATAGGCTGCTATTTGTGATAATTAAATGCCTCGACTGTGTCTGTATATGTTTGTTTTATTTTTGTAGAAATTCAAATTGAAGCAGCTTTTTGGCTGCCTGTCGTTGTTCGTTGGGCAGCAGGCTGTGAGATCCCCTTTGCGTCTTCCTTCTCCGCCTTTTCGGCTTGTTGTCAGTTGCAGCTGTAATAAAAATAACATTACCGGGCAACATCATCAATTTTTGTTGGCTTGTCGCCGCTAAAAACGCCGTGAACTTGAACTTGTCATAGATTTTTTCAGACAGATTGCAGACGAATGTTTCCGTTACGCCTTCCTGTGTCTTTGTGCATCATAAACATAAACACTTAACAGATTCTTCACGGATGATGTGTGTATCTACATAATTAATATAATTTATTGCCTTTCATTTTGTTGTTTGCTTAATGCTACAGTTAGATCTTCGATATGTATATATCTATATGCTATGCTATGCTTTATATAATTGGAAGATAATTGAGCTATCATATGTAAATATATGTTTTTTTGTAGGTAGATATTGTCTATCAAAGCATTTGTTCGAGCAAAAAACCACAACAAAATCATACAAAAATTTCCAATTGAAATTAACAATAATAATTAATAATTAGATTAACATGAATATATAGATGGGATGGTATGTGCTATATGCTATATTCTGATTATAGCACTTTTGCCTCTTGATGTTTCTCAAGGAAAGTTTTCTTTTTTTTTTTTGGTAACAAAAAATACATGGGGAAAGTAATATATAAAAATCAACACGAGCGTAATAATGAATGTTTTCTGTGTGTGTATTTACGTGTGTGTGTGTGTGTGTGTTAATCGTAATGGAATCTGAGATAAACGCTCGAAAGGATAACGGCAGTAGATGGATGAATACTATCAGTAAGCGTTTACCTCAATTTGTTTTCTTTCTTGACTAGTTTTAAACAGTTGAACTGAAGCCTTCAAGCCAACACTACAACTACTACGGGTGCTGACGCCTATAAGACCTTCTTCATGTATTTCTTATTAATATTCTGTAAACTGGGCAGCTCACAGTGACGCGGTCCATACATGGAAATGGGTGCACAATACGCATAGCCAATGCGCTCATAGAAACCATCCTGATCGATGGTCGACAAATACAACGTATTCAAATCCAACACCACCCGACAATAGTCCTCGGCAAACTTCATGATCAGCTTGCCAAATCCTTGACCGCGATACGCTTTATCCACGACAACCGACTCCACAAAGCATGCCTTCTTCTTTGAGGTGATGGGGCTCAGCTTTAAGTGCGCAATCACACGACACATGCCCTCGGTGGTGAGCACTAAACTGCAGGGCAGAGTATCACACGAGGCTTCCAGGGAGCGCATGCGTGCCGTTTCTGAGCGCGGCCATTCCGAGTTGATGAGCGCGCAGGTCTCCTTCATTAGCTCCGGAAAATTGTGTATAGGAACGACATTGAACGGACTGCCCGTGACATTGAATGGTGGAAGCCCCTGTAAAAAGACAGATTGAATTAGTAAATGGAAAAACAATAAATTTGTCGAATTATATTAAAACATTTGCGTGTCTCGTTGCTCTCGTTTATTGCTCTTTTTTGCAGCTCTACCTCATAGTACGGCTCCGGTTTAATATAACGCATATCGTTTTAACTGATAAACTAACTGGGCCGACTGTCGTTCTGCCAGCATCGGGCTAAGGAAAGTATATCAATATCTATAAGAGAACAAAATGTTGTATATGCTTCGTTTTCGTTTCAATTTGAACCGAAAGAATGTTGTACATAAAACAAAAAACAATTTGTGATTTATTTACACGGGGAAATAATTAAGAACAAAATGTGATTAGAACATAGCCCATATCGTGGGTAACACCCCAATAAATCATGCTATATATACACTTGACATCAAATATAAAAATACTGCATATTTGAATAATATGTGTAAAGTTTTAAGCAAAGCTGATAAGATTTACAAGGGTCTAAATTTTTAAATATGTACCATTCTGGTTTGAAAGATCCATTTAGTTTCTAAAATATTATAAAGCTTTTTTCAGACTTATTGCTTTTTTACAGTTTAAAGAGTAAGGCCTGGGAAGTCTTATGTATGTATATGCTTACAACAAATTTCCAAAAACAAAAAATATAATTTATAAGTAAAATAACAAGTCCCGAAATTCTTATTGTATGAGTAAGAATTAGGAGACTGCTCTAAAAATCAAATACTGTCAAATTCAAAAATAGATTAAATTTAGAATATATAGTTCTTATTTAAACAAATTTTAATGTTTGGCTACATTATTATCCTGTTTTAACAAATTCGTGGTTGTCAAATGTTTTTTATAACCGGCAAAGCAAGTATCACAATTATATTTCTATAAGCAAGCTACAACCGCAGATCGAATATGATTCAAAACTGCCTTCGATAAGAGTTCAAAGCTCTTTAATAAAGCAATTCTATAGTTAAGCATACTAATAGTATTTTCATAATTATATAGTTTGAACTGTCGGAATCTGTCGTGGGATTGTGGAGGCGTCAAATTCTTAGATAATGTTTTCACACACACGCTCACATATATAGATATGAACAAATACACATATGCACGCGAATAATGCTGTCCATGAAAATCAAGGTGAGGCATAAAAAACAACAAGAACACTTCTCTCTATACAAAACGTTGCTAACGCTAACGAGACTTTTACGACCTTCGACTGGCCAAAACAACACAACAACAAATATATAGATTTATATACACTTGGATAACATAGTAATTGTGAATTATACAGAATAAAATAAGCAAAAAAATGAGTAATATAAACAATTGTGCACTGCACACGCACACTTGGCTAGCACTATTTGTTGTTGAACAATGCGTAATTATTGATTTTCCTGCTGCAGTATTATGCTTTGCTTTTTACCATTGCGAGCAATCTTTGCTCTTTCCGTTGTTGAATTTCCTCACGAGCGCCACGGCGAAATGTGCAAAGCGGACTGATATAGTTCCCAATACTGACGATCCAAGAACCGAAGAAAAAAAATTGTATAAAATGGGCCAAGTTCCGCTGACCGAGCGAGCAAAAATGTTTAATATACAAATTTGATGTTGATGATAATTTCTGTGAGTGTGTGTTTGTTTGTATTTGTGTGGCGGCAGCGTCAGCGACAACAACCACAACAACAGTGTACGCTTCGTTGAACTTGCACACAATAAGAATCGACGTCGATTGGATATGTATATGCTTCCGTCTATACTACGGCTTTATTTTTACATAAATTCAATTTTGAAACGCGCGGCCGTTACGTTTTATTTTTATTTTTAAACATTATGCTTAATATTCGCATGTGTGGAGCGCTGTTTTTGCGTGCAACGAGTGTTGCCACCTGGTTGGTAAATCGATTGTTTGTCTCTAGCTTTGCCAATAATGTATCGACCCACCGCCACGATCGCCAACAACACCAGTGGCAAATTATCGGCCAATTTGTAAATTTATCGAAATTTATAAACAAAATAAAAATAACAAAAAAAAGAAGTCTCGCAGTTGCAAATTGGTTAAAGTGCATGCAAAAATTTAGCTACACGAAAAATAGCGGTTTAACGGTGAACTTACAGCACGATTAGCGCAGATTTTAATAACGCGCAAGGAGCAGCAATTGAATTTTCCTGTTCGCGACACTGAATTTGTATATTACACAACAAATAAATCAAATAAAAAGAGACATATCGACAAATATAAAAAATTGGCAGCGTGCAGTCTATAAATAATTTGTAAACAAAAAAAGAGAACGAGGAAAAACGAGACATTGACACTGACCCAGTACTTTGTTTTGAGATATCAACATTCTTTGCTGTCGTCGGCCGCCACTCAAATTGCCTTGAGCAACATTAGCACGTGATATCCTTGACCATGGCGAATCGTCAGATGGCGCCTGCCCCAGAGAATCATTTGCGCCTCTCCTGGCACGACACGCAAATGATGGCAACACTCAGTCCGCAGACGGTCATGGATTACTTCTGCCGCAAGAGCAATCCCTTCTACGACCATCAGTGCAACAATGAAACCATTAGAATGCAGCGCCTAGGCGTGGAACATTTGCAGTGAGTTTTGCCACAATATCAGTTTAAATTGTCCTTACTAAATTGCCTTTTTTTAATCTCAGCAACATGCTGGGTCTGGAGTATATTTTACTTCATGTTGCGGAACCGATTCTCTACGTCATCCGCAAGCAGCATCGCCATAACACTGCGGAGGCGACGCCAATCGCCGATTATTATATCATTGGCGGTACTGTTTACAAGGCTCCTGATCTCGCAAACGTCATAAATGCGCGCATTGTGAGTTAAGTTAAAATTTTTATAAGAAACATGGCTAATTAGTTTATATTACAGCTCAATACGGTCGTGAATCTTCAGTCGGCATTCGAGGAAGCCAGCAGCTATGCACGCTATCATCCCAATAAAGGCTACACCTGGGATTTCTCCTCCAATAAAGTTTGTAAGTAGATGGCTAACGTTTCATTGTCTAAGCCTCTTAAACTAATCTACTCTTCTTTTTCTAGTGTCGGACAAATCCAAGTCGGACAAGAAGGACGCAAATGGTGCCAAGGATGAGAACAGCGGAACACTCTTTCAAAAGCAACGTGTTGACATGTTGCTAGTCGAATTGTTACGCAAATTTCCGCCACCCATTCCACCTACACTGCAGAATATGCAACAACCACTGCAGTCTGGGCAATTACCAAGTGCAACTGGAGCGGATGGTGCGGCATCGAATGCTGCTGGGGATAATCATGCGACTGGACCGCTAGATATTGCAACAGAAAGCATTGACATGAAGCCACCGCCAGAAAAAAAGACAAAGTAACAACACTTTGTAGCTGTAGTTTTCTCATTTATTTGATTTTGGACTGTATGTTTTATATATATATAGATTATAAGTCAACACAACTAAGCCTAAATGATGATGGTTATTTGATTTAATCTTGTTGAGCACTCGGTGCTGTGTCTGCGTCCAGTTTGCGGCCGTGTAGCGACATCGTTGAGTGCACAGTGAGACAGTGGTTGGCATAGTCAAGGACGCTCTTAAAGGATAGCTTACAACTATGACATGGGACCAGTTTAGTTGGTGTACAATAGACACCCGAATGCGGCACCTTCTTGGGCACTTTGCTGGCCGGCGGTGCCATTGGGACTACAGCCTTTGGTTGCTCCACCTTCTTAGGTATTGACTTTTGCTGCTGTCCCTTATTAATCCTACCCAGCGAAGAATCTGTTGGTGGCGTTATAGTTATAACTGGCGATTCGGGTGGCAATAGTTTCGGCAGCTGTGCCTTCTTCTCGTGGTTGAGTTCCGTGTATTGAAGCTTACGTTTCTCGGCTGGCGGTATTTTCTCGCAATTCTGCATGAGATGAATGTGCAGTGCACGCTCCAGTTGGAATTTCTTATCGCAATACTTGCAGACGCCCGGTTTCTTGTGTTCCATATGCTTACGCATATGCACATCCAATTGTTGTTTACCTAAGAAGGTCGCGCTGCACAGCTGACAATTGAACTTGGGAGCAGTTGCAGCAGCTGCCTTGGGTTTCGGGGCAAGCGATGGGCGACCAAATGGCTTGGCAGGCAAGGTAGCTGCTCTGGCGCTGCTCGAGGACTGTACACTGATGACGCTGCTGGTACAGCTGCTTTCAGTGGATCGTACTATTGTGGATTTGCGAAGCACGCTCGACCTCGCTGTGGGCAAACAACTGCGACGTCCACTTGCATTAGCAGCCGCCAATTTGCGTGCTGGACTGTTCAGTGTCGTCTTGACCACAATCGACATGCGTTGCTTGAATGTTTGGCCGCTGGCTGTAGGCAGATAGGAGCGACGTGGACGTGGCAAATTAACTGTAGGCAGCGCCTTCCGCTGGGACTTTGGTTGCGGCGGCTGCTCTGGTTCTATCGGGGGATTCAAGGAGCTGCCAGTCAGCTTTAAGGCCTTGTTAATCAACTCCGACACTTCGTTGATCATGTCAGTAGCGACAGCATTAGTTGTCCCCTGCTTTTCTACGAGAACTTCCTTTACAGGCGACGGCACAGTCATTGAAGTCTCTTCGTTTGAAACTGAAAAAGCAGCTGCTTTAGAAAAGGATTCCATTTCGTATTTAGCTAATTACCTTCGGTTATGTTTTCTAGCAAGACATCGGCACTTAATGGATAAACATTGTTAGTCTTATTGCTGCTTATCTCCTGCAGAGAAATATCATTGACTGTGGCATTTGTTTCGGTAAGCATTGTGTTGATCTTCACAGTGGACGCAGTTCCATCAATGGTTGAAGATAATGTTGTGTTATTCTCCACATCGGGCTGTGTATTCTCCTTGTTGTTCACATCGGTAAGTGTTTTATTTTTAGTTGGAGTGGAGCACAAAGCGTTATGTTTATTAAGCAGACTCTGATCGAATGGACGCAATGGGGAAACTTGATCGCGCGTCGTGTCATTTTGTATCAGTGACTTGAGTACCGACTTCTTACTATGTTCTTCGAGTGTTTGATCCATCAGCATGCTCTGTTGTACCTCCATGTAATTACTCTGGCTTGTTGTCATCACCGATTGCCATTTGCTGGCGAGCGTATCGTCAGCGTCAAAGGACAAATACATGCTCATGCTGTCTTCGTTGGTTGTAATCGAACGGCGCGAGTTTTCCATCTCGATTATTTTTATTGTCTTATGTTTTCGCACTTACACAACAAACCACACAAATCTAATTGAAAATTTTATTCACGAGCAATTATAAAAAAGGAATAAGATCAACGACGCCCGTTCTTCTTCTTGGCTGTACCAAGCATTAATATTTCAAAAGTGTTGCCCAACACTTAACGCGCGCGTGTGGGTTAATTGCGAACGGCGTTGTAATCTAATTGCAGCTCCGATGTGCGCTGTAATTTATAATTTTACATTGAATATTTTCAACTTATTTTAGTCACGACAGTATTGTTGCTTTGCTTTTGCTATACGAAATGTTGGAATGGAAAATAATTGTTTCTCACACCAAATGTAACATATTTGACATGAAAAACATTGTTATTCTGTAATGTTTATATATGCGTACATCGGTATATCGATAGTGTTTTACCACTTCGTATGCGAAAAATGACGTTACTAAATTTTTGATCTATAATTTTATAAAAAAGTGATATTTTTACCTAAAATTTATCTATGAAATGACACTTAAATGATAAATTTTTAAGTAATATGCTGTTTAAAATAACAAGCAGATTGAAGACTGTATGCAATCGCCATGGTGACAATTCTCTGGGTTTCTCTACTTTCGTGAATAAAAATTGTTGCTTATGGTTACAACTTGGCAAATAATAGAGAAAATTGCTCCATAGAATAACAATTTCTTAAATATTTAAAAAATTAACTTGAGGTATGAGGTGGATGTAAATATATCGTTTTCTTATTGAACATTAAAACATCGATAAGTGTCTGTAGTGCAATCGATGGCTCACCACCTCTTTTGTATATACACAATTGGTTTTATACATAGTGTGTAGACATTTGCCAAAATATTGTACAAAAATAACTGAAACAAAACTTATTAAATCAAAAACGTTTATTGAACTCAAGTTCCTGTTATTACAAAATCAAACGAGCTTACTAAAAGTACTATATATTATCAACATAAACAAGTGGCGTCAGCTGTGAATAGTGAGTCATTTCCTAGCTATTTTTCCCAGCCTCAATCACTGAGAAATTCGCAATCACTTGCTATATACAGAGAGGCCGTCATCAGTAAGTAATTTACATCCGCATCAAATAGTCACGCTATGGCTGCCGCTGTGGAGAATCAACCGCGCACCGAGCTGCAAGAACTGCAGCTCAAATCCGCTCAAGTTGCCGATGAATCCCTGGAAAGTACGCGTCGCATGCTCAGCCTGATGGATGAATCCAAGGAGGCGGGCATTCGCACCCTAGTGGCGTTGGATGATCAGGGCGAGCAATTGGATCGCATTGAGGAGGGAATGGATCGCATTAATGCGGATATGCGTGAGGCGGAAAAGAATCTCAGCGGCATGGAGAAATGTTGTGGCATCTGTGTGCTGCCATGGAAGAAAGTTAATCTGAAGGACGATGGCGATAGCGCCTGGAAGGCGAATGATGATGGCAAAGTTGTTGCCAGTCAGCCGCAACGAGTGATCGATGAACGTGAACGCAATGGAATGGGACAACCGGCGCAATCGGGTTATGTGGCAAGAATAACGAACGATGCACGGGAGGATGAGATGGATGAGAACTTGGGGCAGGTAAATTCGATGTTGGGCAATTTGCGTAACATGGCGATTGACATGGGCTCCGAGTTGGAGAATCAAAACAAACAAATCGAACGCATCAATGCTAAGGGTGATGCGAACAATTTGCGCATGGACGGTGTTAATAAACGCGCAAATAATTTGCTCAAGAGTTAAGCAGGTGGCACAATTAAATGATCAATCGATAACCGATAAACACCCCATCCATCGCTAGCAATTAGCTTCCTGCTATCTCACTCTCACTCGAAACTTTCACCAGTAGACGCAGCAACAACAAAGGCACAACAATAGCATCAAAAAGAAATGCAAAAATTATGAACTACGTACTGGGAACAAAAACAATACTATGTTGTGGGCACAAAAAAACTACTACCGTTATTTAGCAGCTCTTTTAGTTGCTTTATTTATGGCGATATCAAAAATGAATGAACTTTTATATTCAACGTATACACAAACTACTTAGTAAACGACTAAAGCAACAAAAACCCATCAAAATATTTATATAATTAACTATGTCGGATGCAGAAGGAATAACACACTCACACACACTCAAAATTTTATAATGAGATTTTCGTATTGTTGGTACTCATGTTTTTTGGTACAAACAAAACTTTTTTGAGGCTTTTACGACCTTTATGAATGAAACAAACAAAAACTTAGTCTTTATGATAAAATATTTACAACCTCAATTTGAGCCCGAAGCGAATCAAAGCATTTAGAAGGAGGAGGAAAAGGTGAATAGAGAAGGACGACGGATGATGGAGGAATGATTAAAAATTTAAGGGTAGTGTCATATTCATAGCCAATTTATGTGCATTCTTTGTGTGCACGAGAGTTTGTTAATACTTTACATACATATTATACTATACTATACCATTCTATATATATATATACTCCCCCTTCTATACTGTTATACATCCCGATAGTAAAACGGATATACCTGTGTTATACACCCACCCGTTTCTATTGTATACCAGACCAAAATTAGAAACCCAGTTTTTCATTAGAGATTTAAGCAAGGATGATGATGAAGCGTGTTGTGTTAAATTTGATTTTGCAATAATAGCCCCCGGAAAAAACAGCAAGAAAAATGTGTTTATTGCATATAATATAGTAGTATCATGTATATTTATTAGATTTATAAATCGTCGTATTTAACCGCTTATAAATAGAACTATTATTGCCACTTTAGTTTCTATTGCAACTATTAAAACTGAAATGAAATTACTTCACCACCAAGAAAACGTCTTGTTTTATTATTATTATTATGCTCTTCTGAAATAGTTATATGTGGCTATGTAAGCCGTAAAATTTTCGTCACAATCCTCTGTCTGCAGGAATTCAATTTCTGGCGCCGCTTCAACCGGAATGTAAACAATGCTGCCTCGCGTTAAAGTTATTTTCTTAACCCCCCCGTCGGTCTTTAGACGGAGTATGCGACTGCCAGCCAAAGTAAGGAGTATGGAACCATATGCTTGTATCTGCAGCTTGTACGAACACACGCTGTGCTTGATGGCAACATGCATCACAGCAAAGTCATCAACAGGTGGCACAAACACCTGAACAGTATCGTCGATACGGTATGGCATAAACAGCTTGGCATCGGCAGCTGCCCCATCAAATATCACCGATGCGATTAATTGTTCCACATCCTTGTATTTGGGTGTGAGCCCAGCTCGTATTACATTATCGGAGCAGGCCATGCACTCCACGCACTCGCCATCCAAATAGGCGTGAATCTCGTTGGCACCCAGGTAAATGGCTTGACCGGGTTGCAGGCGCACTAGATTTAAAAAGAACAGGCACAAGACGCCCACATCGTCGGGAAAGTCCTGATTAACCTTATTGAAAATGTCCAGCAGCTCATTGCGTTTTAGCTCTGAAAAAAGGAAGCCAAAAGATTAGAATTTCATAAATCATTCACATAAGTAACTCATTACTCACCTGACTTATTATTTTTGGCTATCGCTTTGATGCACTTTGAAATCGATGCATCATCGGCTCGCATCATGATCTCATAGCAATTCTTCAGTGCCTCCGAGTTCCGCTTCTCGTTCAGTTCATCCACAGCCTCCTGACCAATGAGCTCCGTCAGCGGCTGGAACTCGCCAATGTTGTCAATGATATCCTCCACCGGTTGGAACCCAACCAACGCCAAGAAAGGCGTAATAGCAATACTCAGCTCTGGTTTGTGATTGTTATCCTTGTAGACATCGGGACGCTCTTTATTCAGACGCTCTGCCTCACATTTATTGGGATGCACCTGAATGCTGAGTGCTTTTCGAATGCTCAGCACCTTAAAGAGATATGGCAGATCTTTCTTGAGGACACGATCCAACGTTTCGCCCGTTTCCTTCACAATGGAAACGCCACAGAAATGGGTTCCCATCCACATTTCAGCATAGGTTTCCTTCTCGTTTAGCACGAAGTCGGGATCGTTGGCCATGGCCAATTGGGCGACGGCCGATTGAATGCCCTGTTTGCCCCAATCATAGTTTTTAACCCATCCAGTTAGCTCCATGTTAGTCTTGGAAAAAACTTAGCTTGCTCCACTGCTGAGGTCAACCTGAAGGTGATAAGGAAAAACATATGATTCTGATAGCTATTTTATTATGGTGGGTGGCAAGCGTCACCCGATTAATTGCAGTTTCGATAAAAAAATTAGCAGTTACTGTTAGGTGTAATTGTATCGATAGCACTTCTTACGTACTAGCCACGTCCTCACATTAATTAAAATTTTGTGTAACTTAACTTTTGTGCCACAAAAAAGATTTAAATATATGTAAATGTTTAAAATCTGTCAGACAGTGTGACCGCAATCACAAAATACAAAAACCTTCAATAACATTTCAAATAAAATATTAGTATTGTTA
The DNA here is from genome assembly GCA_035046325.1 of Drosophila niveifrons. Lineage (NCBI taxonomy): Eukaryota > Metazoa > Arthropoda > Insecta > Diptera > Drosophilidae > Drosophila > Drosophila niveifrons. The sequence goes on along the minus strand of JAWNOC010000046.1, from coordinate 6,888,160 downwards.
TTTTAAATATTATTGCGAAATATTTATGGTTTTTACTATTTCAATATTCTTTTTTGTTCACAATCTTCATTTGTTATTTTTTGCATAGATTAAAATTTTGAATTTAACGATAACATTATGTTAATTTCATGCTGTTAAAAGCTGTTGCGATATATGATGTTGATTACCGGCATTATTTTGCCATCCCTAGTGTCATAATTGTTCATCTCTAAAACGACTTGCACTTTTACGCCATTTCTTTTAATTTTGCATTTGTTTTCCGTAAGGTATGTACGTTTTCTCATATATTATTTTGTTGCGAGTTCGTTTGGGGTCCAATTAGTTCTTTGTTCTGCATTTATCGTATTAACACGGCACTGAAGACTCGATCAACTTGTAAGAATCGTTGCCAATGCACCTTGCGTGCACGCACACATAACTATGTGTGTGTGTGCTTGCTCCATCTGTGCAAACATTAGTTATGTTGTTGTATTTCATATTCTCACATTTTACATACGCAACATTTGTATGAATTTCATATATGCTTAATAAAATGTTCGGTTTTTTGTTACTTATAAACAAACATGTTTGCATTCAGAGTTTCTTGTGAAATACTTCATCAAACATAAATTTAATCATAGTCAAAATTCGCAGTCATGTTGCTAAGTTGGAAAATTTGTAGACGCAGTCAACAACTGGGCAATCTTTGCCGCTTACGTTCACATTCACGTACGGTCAGAAATTTTACTGACATACAGGCAACACGACTTCTTCTTCCTCGCCCTCCTTCTACGACAACTGCAACAGCAACAAATCAGAGTCACAGTTTATTAAGAACAACAGCGGCTTTTTCCGCCGTTAATTACAGGTATTCCCCATGCTCAATTGATTTTATACTTATGTAAATTCTTAATTCTTTTTTACTTGCAGCACAAGTCCAAATCTATTAAAGCCAAATCTGAAGATGGCCGCCAGCAAAACATCTCATTTTGTGCTGCCAAACACCCAGCCAATTGCCGATTTGGAGTGCAAAGGCGCCTTTCAAAATCTCACGGATAAGGAGAAATTGTATGCGCATTACTTCAGCAAAGCATCGTGGGATGGTGGTCTGATTGCGCTCATTCAATCGAGTCCCGAAGGACCGCTAATCTTCTCGCTGTTGCATCGCATTTTTGTTGCCGAACAACCTGCCGATCTTAAAGTTAAAGCTTTAAAGGCTGGCGCCACTGAAGATGATTTCACTGTAAGTTTTGTAGGCCTAATTATCCATAGAATACAATGTTCCTTCCTTGCAGGCATTCCTTGTCTACACTTGCGGTGTCTTCGCCAATGCAGGCAACTACAAAGGCATGGGCGATAGTAAAATTGTGCCCAATTTAACCGAGGACAAGTTCGAGGCTATCGTACACTCCACGGCCGCTTATAAAGATGATGTGAGTGTGGCCAAAATCTACGAGAAGATCAAGGGATTGGTTTATGCGTTGGAGTCGCGTAACGAGATTCTGGGCTTTGCACCAAATGGAGTTACCACTTATTGGTCGGATAACTGCACCAAGGAAGATTCGGAAATTGTCAACACTTGGCTAACATCCAAGCGCATTGAACCCTACATGTGTCGCACCTTTAAAACTATTGAGGATGGCAAAACTTTGTACGACATTAAACTGGGATCGGTTGCCGACTCCAGCAAGGAGGGTATTACAGTGCCGGTCGAGGAGTTTAATGGCAATAATTTCCGTGTTACACGTGGCGATTATCAGACGCTGTTGAAGCGCGTTAATGCCAATTTGTTGGAGGCCAAGAAATATGCGGCCAATGCGAATGAGGAGAAAATGATTGAGCATTATGTCAAGGCGTTTGAGGAGGGTTCACTGGCCGAGCACAAGAATGGCTCGAGATGGTGGATCAAGGACAAGGGACCGGTTATTGAGACCTACATTGGTTTCATTGAGACATATCGTGATCCCGCTGGCGGTCGTGCTGAATTCGAGGGCTTTGTGGCCATGGTGAACAAAGAGAGCTCAGCGAAATTCGCTGAGTTGGTTACTCGTGCCGAGAAACTTGTCGAGTATTTGCCATGGACGAAACCCTATGAGAAGGATTCGTATTTGAAGCCTGACTTCACATCCCTGGATGTGTTGACTTTTGCGGGCAGCGGCGTTCCAGCGGGCATAAACATTCCCAACTGTAAGAACGATTTTTAAGACTTAAGCTTACTTTTACTAACGTAAACTTTTTGTTTATCAGACGATGAGATTCGCGAGGATGAGGGCTTCAAGAATGTGTCGTTGGGCAATGTGCTGGCCAACATTAATCGCAAGGATCCCATACCTTTCCTGTCGGACGAGGATCAAACACTCATGAAAGAGTACAAAGTGAAGGCATTCGAGGTGCAAGTTGGAATCCACGAGCTGCTTGGCCATGGCAGTGGCAAACTGTTTCGCGTGGATGAGAATGGCGCCTACAATTTCGATGTGAAGGAAGTGAAGAACCTCGTCACTGGAGAACCCATCACCAAATGGTATTTGCCTGGCGAAACTTATGATACAAAATTCGGAGCCATCAGTTCGTCGTATGAGGAATGCCGTGCCGAGGCAGTTGGTCTCTATTTGTCGCTGGAACGTGACATTCTGGAGATCTTTGGCTTTAAGGATGCCGCCGAACAGGATGATATTATTTACATTAACTGGCTGAGTCTCATTTGGAATGGCATGGGCGTTGCCTTGGAAATGTTCAATCCCAAATCAAAGCAATGGATGCAGGCGCATTCACGTGCTCGTTTCGTTATCATGAAAATGCTTCTCGAGGCGGGTGAAGATTTTGTAACCGTCAAGGAGACGGAGGATGGCAAGAATCTGCTGCTCACATTGGATCGCAGCAAGATCCACACGGTGGGCAAGAAAGCGCTGGGCGATTTCTTGACCAAGCTGCAAGTATACAAATCCACGGCTGACATTGAAGCCGCCTCCAAGATGTACGATCATTATTCGGTGGTGAATGAGAGTGGATCGCATCCATGGGCCAAGTGGCGTGACATTTGCTTGGCGCACAAGAAGCCACGCATCATTCTGGTGCAGGCCAACACCTCGGTCAATGATGGCAAGGTGGATTTAAAGACTTACGATGCCACACACGAGGGCTACATTCAATCGTGGATTGATCGCTATCCATCGACCGATATTGATAATCTGCTGGAGGAGATTGTTGAGAAGGACAAAAAGTATTTCCCGATTGCCTACAAAAACTAGAAACTGCTGAAAGAGTTTTGCATTTTGCATGTATATTCTAAAAGAAATATATAAATGTTCAAGATCTTTAAACGATATTTTTGCCAACAAAAAGCAAATATTGAATATTGTTATTTTTTTGTGACTTTAGTAGGGTTAAGATTAATATGCTTGTAATTTTATTCGTAATCGAATGTTAAGCCGCTGCCACGCAAATGCTCCTCGCTCCAGGCATCGAATCGAGCGGACATTTCATCGGACATGTGATTGCGCCAATCGCCAATTTTGCCATTGCGTATGAATTTCGTGCCAGGCTGCGGCAGAATCTTCTCCAGATTGACGGCCGCATTGCCACGCATGCTGTCGAATTGCAAATGTTCGCAAATACGGTTCAGTGACTCGTCGTTGAGCAGCTGTGCAACGTTCAAGAATTGCACACAACGTCGCACCACAGCAGGCAGATCTTTAATCATATCCTCGTACTTGATGAACAACACGTTGTCATCGTAGCTGCGCTTCCAGAAGGGCAGCACATGCTTCCAATACGAGCCCATGGGCGTATGGCCGCCCAAAAAGAGTTCCACAAACTGTTCGAAATCCCCATTGATGCCATGCAACAGTTTGCAGTAGTGATAGTAGGAGACACACAAATCCTTGGGATTACGCGCCGTATACACAATTTTGGGCTTAACGCTCTCAAATTGCTGCGGCAGCAGTTGCCAGGAGAGATGTGAGCGCGCAAAACGTGGACGTGGCGAATTTCGCACCAACTCAACTGTATTGCCAAGTGCATCGCTAAGAGGTTCAATGTGGGATTAAGGAATCTCTGAATTGAATTGCTTTTGCTACTTACGACACCCATTTATGATGATCTGTGCTGAACAACGCTGATAACTCAATCATGGGCGAACGATGTGACAGCTGCTGCTTGGCAGCCTCATAGTCCAATTGATGACCCAACAACCAGACCATTTCCTGTGCCCAAGTGGAGCCAGTGCGTGGATACGAGATCATCCACACATCATCCTCATAGATGGGCAGCTGGCGTATCGATTCACCCAACTCGACGTACTTCCTCGGTATGATCAGGCGATCGGGCAGCACTTCGACAAAGCAATCCTGGGCCGGGAATATGGCATTTGTGCGTCGCACAATATCCGCATCCAGTTCGCGATAAGTTAGCTGCATCTTGTGTTGGCTTCTGTTGCGTTGTTGTCGTCGCCTTAGCTGGCTGCAGTCGACTGACGCTTGACGCCAAAGTGGAAAGTGAGCCCAAGCGTATTGTGGTGAAAGTGACGTTAACGGGAATGCTCATCTAAGTTTTCCGCAAAGTTGAACTTGTTCAGTGCCAAAACCTGCTTCATGCAGTCGAATGAATGGCTTGCTTGCTTGGGAAGTGCATAAACTAAACTGATATTTGCGGAATTGGCCAATACAAATGTTGTTGGCGTTCACACACACATCCATAGACGAACAGATTGCACTGAGCAAGTTAACGGCAACATCACTTTGTGTGATTAACGAGAAATGTGTTGAGAGAGTATAGACAGAAGATAGAGTAAAGAAAATCATTTCTATACTCTTTGAGAACTATGTATTTAGTAAACGAAACTGTATTACTAAATTTTAATGATCTATTATTATTATTAGAATTCACTAATTAAAACAAAACTGAAATTTAATATCAATTCAGCCTACTTCTCTCAAAAACTCACCTTTATTGCTCTCAGATTATTCTTTTTTAAATTTTACTTTACTTCACCTAGCGTAACAAGTTCCAAAGGTACGCTAGACTTGCGCACTTCATATCATAGTTGATGTACACCATTTGAAAGTGTAGCTTAACTGGAAAAGTTGCACAAATCTTAAGCGAAGACTTCATGCAAACAAAAAGTACTTTGAGAGGTCAGCAACCTTATAAAGCTACACACTTCTAAGAAAATCTAATGTTGTTTAGTCGCAAACAGTTTTATCAAATTACCCATGACACTTATTAGAAATATAGTTAACACAAACTTCATTATTCATTTCTTTTGGGTTCATTAACCATCAACAAATGAAAAGAATGGGCATTAAATCGTTAATCTTACCATTGCTGAAAGCCTTAAAGTTGTAAACAAGTTTCACTTAATGGATTTGGTAGGCTTAAATTATATGCATTAAATAATTTGTATGCTTTCAAAAAGTGTGGTTAGGTTTACGATTGAGGTTAGGTTTACCCCATCAATTTGACGCTAGAATTAAATTACCAATTAAATTAAGATTTATTGCAATTCGTAATACTATGTACACTTGAAATCTTGATCTCGATTACAGCTAATTCGTCTTAATGAGCACTCGTCTTAACAGTCAATTGTTATTAGCATCGTATATCGTAAACTACAACTCGTTGTGTACGTATTCTGTGGTCACCTTGGCTTCACCCTCATGGAATCCATTGCAGTCCACTGGATATTTGGCCTGCATTTGAAACAAAATTGTTATTGTTACAATTTGATGAAGAATTGGTTGCGGATGTGGATGTGGGGCTTACCTCGCAATTATATGGCGCATTGATTACACCAAATAGCGTCCAGAATGGTGTACCGGTTTCTGTGCTAATGAAGATCGCTGCACCCATGCTCCCGATCTTGACAATTTTCGGACTAACGCCGGCAATGAGAGCGCCAGCTGAAGTCGAAGAAGCTTGCTTCGATTGCTTTTGCTGCTGCTGTTGCTTCTGCTGTTGTTGTTCTTGTTGGTCAAGAGCGGCTGCATTTAGCTGGCAGAGCACATAGCGATCACATTGCGGCGACTTGGAGATGTATCTATAGGCGCGATGTACTTTTAGCACCGGTTCAATAACCTGTTTGTTGTTTGTTGAATTGTGGGTTGGATGCGAACACAAAAAGAGAAAATTGTAGCGTAATTAATTTAATTTGTGCTATTGCTATTGCTATAGTTTAGTTTAGTTATTCTAACTGCTCTGCTGTTAATTGCCCAGCAACCTCAATTCGTTTGCTTACCTCCAGATTGAGTGTATCCGTTAATCGATCGCTAATCTCGGTGGCATTGAACTGCAGCAGGCCACGTGCTTGGCCCAATTTGAGTAGCTCCTTGGCATAGCCAACGGCTGGCTTCACATATTGACGCGAATCGATTTTCACATTCAAATGATGTTTGGCCACGTGGTTCAGGAGATTCGATATGGTCTCGCTGGGTCGCGACGGATCGAAATAGGTTTGCTTGGGATAACCTTGAGACTTTAACAGACCGTTAAACATGATTTGTGCCGTCTGGAAATATCTATGGAAAGTGTGTCCAAAAACAAAAAAAAAAAAAAACAGAAAATGAAAAAGAAATGAAAAGAGAAGTACAAGAGTTAGTAAAGGAAAGAAAAAATGGCAATTGATGAGCTTATAATGATGACACAGCATGACCAAGTGAAAGGGCGCCTAGCTAGAAAGTGGAAGTCATTTCTTCTTTCGTTGTCTAACCATCATAATAACGATGATGATGATGATGACGACTTTGATAATGGGGCGTATGCCAAATACGTATACGTTATTGTGTACAAATATTTGGGTATTTTAATGCTACACAGCTCGCGTTTACTGTACGGTTTGGCTGTCTGTCTGTCTGCAGTTTTCTAGGCGCACAACTCGCTGAATTTTTAAGCTAGCTTAATGAAACTTGGTAAGCAAATGCTTTACTGCTGTAACTAATTGCTGTATAAGATTCGAATAGATTGGAATATTATAACATGTCAAAAATCTTGATAAATATATAAGAGAAATAAGAGAGTAATTTCTCTCTATCATACAGATAGAGCATTGAGTATTCGGCCTTGCTAGCCTTACTTTCTTGTTTATATATTCAGTGTGACCCAAATAGCTGAGACATTCGGCATGCAATAATGTCGCCGTCGTCGCCGACTCCGGCTTGTACTTTGCCTTTGCCCCATTTCCGTGGCTAAAACCGGTTTCACAACACTCAACGAACGGCGAACCAAACCAAAAACTGTTCTGGCATGTTTATTTGTTTATATCGAAGCAACCAACTTTGTAACTGTAACAGAGACAGAGAGACACACGGAAAGACGCACACCCAAAGTCGAGATCGGGATTGGAATTGGAGTTGGACTTGCGTGTGTGTTGGCTTTGTTGACCAGTCAGATTAGCAGCCAGGTTCTAAAATGTGCCAGCTGCAAAAGTGTGTCAAAAGGTAAAGCAAGCAAGCTCTCTGGCGCTTCCAACATGTTTGATGGCCAACAAACGCCAAACAGGTTGCAGCTAACGGTAACTTAACAGGCAACTACCAACAGTTGCCTGCAATAGAATCGAAATACAAACGAAACAAACAGAAAAAAACTAGAGCTGAGAATCGGCATCAGAATCAGATTCAGAATCGTATCACAGCTAGGTGCTAAACTGTGCTCAACCGTTAGGAAAGCAGAACGTGATCAGCAATTAACACGCATGGAAAAACTCATACACATTTTATTCCCCTTCGGACTTACCTCAGATAGTTCTCGGGATTGGCCAAATAGCTGGCCCAATCAGCCAAGTACAAAGTAGCTGACTTGATCCAGCGTCGACGGAAGGATTGATTGTTCAGCGACTCAAAGAGCTTGTCATAGTCCAGTTTGCCATCGCGTCCCTTGAAGCCCTACAAGGTCAGGAAATACATTAAAAAAGAAGAAGAGACTAGTAAGATAATCGAAAAACTTTTTTAGGGTGTAGTAAATAATTTAGTGTGAACAATAAAAGTGTTTTTGAATAGCTGTTCAGTTAAACTATCGATCTAAATGAAAATCTGAGAAACTATTCAGATTGTGTTAAGTCACTAAAAAGTAGTATTATGTAAAACGTTTTTTTTGAACTTTACGATCTTAGCAATAGTATTAAATGCCAACTTTAAAAGGAAAATTATTTATTTTTTGAAGAATTAGCAACCTTTAACTTTAAGGTATATTATTTTAATTAGAATTGTAACGAAATTTTACCGTTACTAATAAAAATGTGTTTCGCTTTCATGATTATTTTCAAATGATGTAAAATATATTTACTACGTAAGTATTAAAATTTTACTATTTATCTTTTAGAATAGCGGAGATAAAGGCAGCTATAGCTGAGCTTTGTTGTTGTTAGCACTGTGACCAAATTTAAAGTCGCTAGATTTCATAGTTTTTTAGATCTATTTGATTAAATGAGCGGACGGACAGACAGACGGACATCAAAATCACGAGTCTTTAGCACTTACCTTCATGATCTTGTTGATGCCTGACTTCTCGTACAGCGCATCGGCGAGTTCCGAGTTGGAGAAGTGATCCCACAGCACATGGGCATGCTCCAGGAATGGCGGCAACACCCAGGCATGACTCTTGTGACGCTCCTGTGTGCTCTGTCCCTCGGGGCCAGCAAACGAGCTCACCGCCTGCATTATCAACGGCAGCAGACTCATGAAACCATTCTCCTGTTCGGGTTCCTCGGGCAGCGAACGCTTCTGGTCATGATGCGCGGCCTTCTTCTCGGTACCAGCTCCTCCTTGGGTGTTCATAAAAGCCGAGGCTACCTGCAGAATGGTGTCCAGACCAATGCCAGATTCGGAGCCACCGCCAGCAGAGTTGCTATTGCTGCGCTTCTGTTGAGTGCCCGCATCCTCATCATCGCTTTGTGTGAACATTTCCAGGACATTGCCAATAATGGCGGGATCAAAGCCACCGCCGCCGCCGCCTCCAGCGTTTCCGCCACGTGCATTGCTGGCCAGCAAGCTGCCGAGACCGGAGAGGATTTGCATGGCGCCACCGCCGCCTCCACCACCGCCTTTTCCGTTAGCCTGCATAAAGCTGCCCACAAGCGACGCAATGCCCGCCAATCCAGCGCCAGCTCCTCCTCCTCCGCCGCCACCAGCTGCGCCGCCGCCATTCTGATTTGTCAGCGCTTCCTGTATGAACATGGAGGCCATGTCGAGCAGTGGGTTAGATTCCTCCTCGGCCAAGTGGCCGTAGGGTTGGGCGCAGAGCAGCGCGAGCACAAAGAGCGCTCGTTTCATATACATCTTACTTATTTTTTATCGGGCAGGAGGAACTTTCACAATCACACAGACACTTGAGATTTTTTTTCTATGCTTGCTGGTTGCTGCTGCAGTTATTATTGTTGTTGGCCAATTAAACAACGCGGCGACAACAAAAACAACAACGCGACCGAAGACGCTTCACTGCGCAAAGCGACTCACTCAAGAAAATTGCAAAAATCCGTTTGATATTGCTCTTGCTTCTTCTTCCACTTGTTGTTGGTCTTGTGCTTCTTCTTAGTGTTGTTAAGAAGCGGCAGCAAATCGAGACGCGCAGCACAATAAAAACACAGCCAGCACAGCCGAAAACTTTCTTTCTTCTGTGGCTCTGAGTCAGTGTGTAACACTTCTTAAGCCAACTTCAAGTGTCTTTCTTTTGTGCCGGGCCAACATGTTGCAACCGCTTCTGCCTGCTGATGTTTGACTCTCCCAAAACTCAAGTTGGCAGCACGCAAGCGCGAGCGCTCTTTCTCTCATCACTCTCTCTCTTTGACACACAGGTGTTTGCTCTCTCCGTTTGTGTGCGCCTGTGTGTGTGTTGTGTGTGTGGGCACTGCACAGTTCTTCTTGTCATTCTTTACGCCTGCGCTGTCCACGTCAGTTTGCTGCCCGCATACAAAATCAAAGGCGCACACTCGCTCACATAAATATATGTATGCATGTGAGTGTGCGTGGTACGTTTGCTCTGTTGTTCTTGCTGTTGCCGTGGACTTTACTTTGTTTATATTTCTTTCTACCCACTTTCTTTTTACACACGTTCATATTGTGTGACTGGCGTCAATGTTTTTCTTTAGCGCGCTTCATGCAAACTTCTACGTGTACTCTTCAGTGTTTGCATGTGTGTGTGTGCATTCACAATTTTGCAGAAAGTTTGCCATATGATTCTGATTTGTGGGTGAAGTGACAGTGACAGTCAGTCATCTGATGACAGGGTATTAATGGTGATGTCAACTAGTTGATAACACTTTTAATGGGAGATTCATTTTAATTGACATTAATTAATATCACATACAAAATTGCATAAAAGCATTAAATGGAATTAAAAGAGATTATATTTCACTGATTTGGCAGTTATTCGTAATTAGTATTTAAGCGATGAGGTAGCTAAGCGGTTAATGTTTTAAACTGTATTTCTTGTATTTTATTAATAAAATAGAAACTTGTATCAACTACTATTGCTCAACTATTGAATATATATTTTTTGTCGATCTAGAGTTCGTACAAAGCATGAGCTAAAAGAGTATACAATATTTCTCGTAACTATTATCTTACAAATTTCAACCTTAATTTTTACTTTTTAATGCAAATTCAAAAGCTAAACGAATGCATAACAATAAATGTTTCGTCTCTCGAAATTCTCTCTCACTCTCTGGGCTATTTGGATTTGTGTGCCACGTTCCATTTTCATTTCCATTTCCAGTTAGATTCGTCAAGAATAGATTACTCGCGTACACTGTGCCAGATCCATAAATTAATTAAACGTCCACGGCGGGACGCCGACAGTCTAGTGGACACATCTGGCTAAACAGAAATGTTGGATTGAGTATTTTCTGAATTCGACTCTGCGGTCGTTGCTTCTTTAAGCTCTTGTAGATCCACTCAATGGTGCTCTGTAAACAAATAAAATACAATAGAATTCTTCCGGAAATGCCTAAACAGATCAAAATGAATTACGAAAGAACCATGGCCTGTCAAAGTTGAGCATTCTTGTATATTCCAAGCACGTCCCTCCAATCGATTCAAACCCATTAATTCGATAATCATTGAACTGGGCAACGCTCCACTGATATCCTGTTTGTTAGCCAGGACCAATAAAGGAACCTGGGACATCCTTTCGTCCAGCAATACATCACAGAGCTCGCAACGAGCCTCCGCAAGACGTGACACGTCCGTGCTATCAACGACAAAAATCTACAATGCAAAAGAGAGACCCAAATTCAAGATTAAATCACTGGGAATGAGGCTAAGATTTCGGGGAACATACCAAGGCATTGGTATTTGGATAGAAGGTGTGCCACGACTGACGCATTCTCCATTGACCGCTCAAGTCCCGCATATGCACTTTCATTGTCTTGTACTTCAAGTCCATTTCATTTGGTTGGACCGTAGGATTAATGTTTTTCAACTTTAAAAATATAACAATTTTAATTGCAAATAAAAAAAACTTTTTATATCACGATTTACGTTGATCTTACGGTTTCTTCATTTTCCATACAAAGGCGTCCAGCCAGCGTACTTTTTCCGGAATTGTTGAGGCCCAGGATGAGCAAGTTGAACTCAGGAATTGACCTCAGCCGGAACTTGCGGAGATGCGTGGAGACGGTTTTACGAAACTTGTTCATTGCCTGATTTATTTTTGACTCAAAAATTGTATGCTAAGGAAGGTACTACTATGATTTAAAATAACTTATTCGGTTGTTTCCAATATTTTTAAAACTATAATAATACTTCCTAATATTCCTCCTATTCTTTAATGCTCTGTAAGAGGACTGCCTTTAGGTATTATAGGTAATTAAAACAAACGGTTTAACCAATTTATAATAATTACTTGTGAGTGTATTTTAATAGTTGATCAGTGCACGTTAATAGCTTTCATCTTACATTAGCATAATAAAACTAAGAGATTACTTTTTCATATTCTTGCACACCCAGTCCATGCCTTCCTTCAGCCCTGCGCCATCGACCGCAGTACAAGGCTTGATCTCCCAGGTGCGCTCCTGAAGACGCACTAAACCCATTTTCTCGGCCACTTCGGAGGCAGTCATAGCATTGGGCAAGTCCTGTTTGTTGGCAAAGACCAGCAAAGGGACCGTTTTCAGGCGATTATCCATTAGCATCTCAAAGAGCTCACTGCCTGCCTCAGAAAAACGTGTGCGATCTGTACAGTCAATAACATAGATCTGCAATTGAACATAATATAAAATTAAATGTTTTCTTTTTATTGTAAATTGTTTTGTATTTACCAGAACATCTGTGTTGGCAAAGTAATTCTTCCAATACGGTCGAATCTTCCATTGGCCGCCAATGTCCCACACATTTAGCTTAAAGCCATCGGCGGCTACAGATTTGATGTTAAATCCCGCTGTAGGCGTTACCTGAGCATCCAAAGAACGATTATTGGGAAAGCAAGAACGTATCTGCTTAACAATACTCACCGTTGTTATGTCCTCAGATGCCAGTTGCTTCAGAATTGTTGTCTTGCCCGCATTGTCTAAACCAAGCAGTAGAATACGCGCTTCCTTTTCCGGATTTGGTCGCAGTTTTCGCAGCAGCGATAAAAGACCCTGAAAGTTGCATTCAAAAATGTATTTTAAATTCCGATATGTGTTGCGACAATATGTAATCGATATCGAAAGCCCATTTAATCGATTCATTGATTCAATTTATATTAACATAGGAAAACATCGATATTAACATTTTCTGTTAAGTAAATATTTTGATTTACCGTTGCGCGCGTGAAACTTTTTTAAATAGTAAAAAGTAATTTATAATGGTTAAAATTCAATAATAAAGTGTTATTTTTGATTTTTAACGAAAGCAATACTTCTTATAAAACTAAATTGTGTCGCAAGTTAAGCGAATTCGACTAATTGGAAATAAATAATTTTCTTTTTGTTTGCTGCTATTTTTAACATTGCCGCCAATGTGTTACCTGTTTAAATATACTTTGTTATATTTTATCGGTGTAAAAACGTTTAATTTCGGAACATTTCTTCGCGTGTTTTGATTTTTTCAGGCAGTAGTAAATAAATAAATAATTATGCTCACTATTTCAAATAGAAACCTATCGATATTGCCACAAAACTTTAAAAGCTATGTCGTCGATAGTGCCACCTCTAAGCTATTCACTTGACGATTGTCATGGCAACCGATTTTAATAAACAAATTACAATTTTCTAAAAATAATAATAGTCTATTTAACTAGCTTTAATTGCCGCTTGCAAGTGTACAATAACAAATCGCGATGTCGTGAGATATTAACCTACCATTTCGTATCAACAAGAAACACGAATTGCTCAAAACAAACGATCAGTTTGGGTTTTTTTTATGAAGAACACGGTTCGGGCAAATTGATGAAAAGTAAAAAAACTACCACCGACGACAACATTACAGGTGCAATGCTATCTAGCAACTAAATAACTCGGTCGACCAAACAGTCACAGGTAGCGGGGTGTCTCCCCGCTCCATCCCCTGCTTTAATTCAAACTGAGCTCGTCGCTGCGCAACCGCCGTCGACGTCGCTGTCGCTGTTGGCGCGTAGCCGTTGAGCAAGCGGAAGATGAGGAGACAGTTACTATTTACGGGCTTCAATGCATTCGGGCAACACAAAAGCAGTAAGAACAGCGACCGCACTTCCGGTCGCTGTGTTGCCTTAACTGGTTCGTATTTCGTTAATTAAAACATTCTCGCATATTTTAAGCAACAAAAAATCCTTAATTTTTAGAAATACAGTTGCCCGCCAATGCAACAGACAATTGGATTGTTGCGCTCAGCTGGCGTTACACAGCTTATGCAGCGGGCTCAAAGCTATGGCTGATGGGATTACTCGACGCGGCGCCGTGTGAACAATTGGAGGTGGAGGCACCGTCGGCTATAAAGGCACTGGCCGCCTGTGATACACATTGTCTAGTGCTGCTGCAGAATGGCGAGCTCTATAAGCTGCCCGCCAAGTTGGACGGCAAGCTGCAGCAACTTAAACTGGAAGTTCCTCAGATTGCTCAAAAGCGATCTATATTTGGCATAGCCAAAACAAATCCTAATCTAATCACACACATTGCTTGCGGTTCATATATCAACGTGGCCATCAGTGCGGCAAATATGGTCTACAGCCTGCCCAGCTGCCTGCATCAGTTTCCACAGCATCCGTGGCGTGTGCAACAGTTGGAGTGTGGGCAGGAGCATGCACTGCTGCTCAATGGCAATGGCGATGTCTATAGCTGGGGCAACGGACTGTGAGTGGAGTTGTGGCAACAATCTATTGACTTAAAGATCATTGTATATATTTTGCTTTTTTTGTTGCAGTCGCGGACAACTTGGTCAGGTGACTCTTGGAGTGGAGGAGACGCCACATCTGATAGAGGCGTTGGCTGGCATTAAAGTAAATCATTTGTTATCTTCATAACATTATTTGCATAAAGCTGAATCAACATTTCTTTTAGATAACTCACATTGCCGCTGGTGGCTGGCACAGTGCGGCAATCTCTGCTTTCGGGGATTTCTATACGTGGGGCCTAAATTCTAATGGCCAATTGGGTCTGCGTGTAATGAAACCAGATGGTATACTTAAGGAGCCAACGGTTTATCCATTACCCCAGCTTCATGATTTACCTGCATGTTGTGTAGCTTCCGCTGATGATGATGAATCTGCGGATCAATGTGAGCCTGTAAAAGTTATCGCAGGTTCTCGCCACTCAATGCTTATGCGTAGTTGTGGCCGCCTTTGGGCCACAGGCTGGAGTGCCCATGGACAACTGGGCAGAGAACCAAAAAAGCCGGCGTATGTTGACGCTTTTGAAGAGGTCTATGATAAGGCCAGCGACAGTAAGTATCATGTTATCTGTGGCCCTTGGGCCACATTACTTGTGTTGTCCAAATAAATGTATTATACTAACTATGACTATGAAATTCAACTGATAAATGTAAAATGGAATCATACAAAATTATTCAAATAAGAGGGCGTTCATCTGATAAATTAGAAATGTGAAACTACAAAATTATTGCATATTTCAACTGTCACTCAGTATTTTTACGTTTCGAACTGACTTTGTCTTATGGGTTTTTACATGAGGCGAACGTAACATTCGACCTGAACGGGAAAAAACCGAAAAAAAACCGAGGTTTTTTGGTGCAGTGGAAATAGGCTATTGAGGAATTTTGAAAATATACATATAATAAAAGAGATATGCTATGATCAGGGCGTTCATCTGATAGATCAGAAAAGCATGCATTTCATTATATTCAATATCTTCAGAAAGTTTTTCACATTTAAAAATCGCAACGGCCGCGCGCTTGCACCAACTATAGCTGGCTGCTACGACACTGCAATTGCTCGTATAGTCGTCTCTTTCACACCGAGTGTGTGTCTGCGCTAATGTGCTAGCAAAGTTTTGAACGATTGAAAAGCCGTTACAAGTGCAATGGTTCACGTCTAGGCTATATTTAAAAATAAATAATATATTTATTGCATAAAAGCATGTATTATTGCTGCTGTGATTTAAAAATTAATAAATTTGTCTACATTTATTTTGACAAAATTATAAATTTAGTTTTATAAATTTCATTTTTTTTCCAAACCAGTTGCATAAGGCCCACTTATATCAATGTTTTCGATATTCGCATTGATCCTGGATCTTGTTTCTGTGCCCTGCATTCGAGTTCGCCCCAATTCTCGCTTCATGGAATCGTTTGGTATTTGCTTTGTCTTATTTGACTTTTTATTGCCTATCAAAAGTAAACAGGGAACGTTGGCGTCGAGTGCAAAGCACAAATTATTTTGTCTTGGGATAGGTCCGAGGGCGATGTGCCATTGTCGCGGTTGTCGTTGTTTATATTGTTGTTGTTGCTGTTGCTTTTGTTGCTGCCGAGTCGTTTAATCAGTAAATTTTATTTTTAAAAATGTTATTAAACAATATTTGCTTTAGCAAAAGTCAGACATGCAGTGCAATAAACTTTTCAGCACTTGTAGATCGAGCGACACGACGCGACAACTAAATCTCGAATGTGACGCACAGACGGTTTGTCGCTGTGACGGGTTTCGTGGGTATTTTCTTTGTCTGAACTTTATGGGTGGCATTACAACTTGATAGCATCGCGTATTATTATGGGAATTGCAAGGAATGCCAATTGAAAACCAAAAATATAAGTAATAGTGGTAATTATATATTTATGGCGTGCGGTTATAATATTGAACCGCTTAATTTCCTCAACGGTTTTTATAAGCAATCGTTAAATAAAAGTAGGTTAATAATTTTAGCTATTTCTTGGTACAAATCAAATAAGATTTAGAGGTCACTAATTTTCAGCATACTTTTTGTTTCCTTATGGAGGATTTTTTCTATTATGTTTTATTCCATTCTATTCTGTTATATTTCTTTTATATTTATTGATTTATGATTTATGATTTTGGGTAAGGGGTCAAAATCATTTTTTGAGATTGATTATAATATTGAACTTCCTAATTAAAATAAATTTAAGGGGTAATGATTTTGAAATTATTTTCTATAGTTGTCCAGGGCTTTATTTTAATTATATTTGCTGATGCCTTATTGATTTGCTTCATAGATAAAAGTTCTAATGCTTTTGCTATTTCTGTATATTCTAGAAATGGATTTAATTTTCCATTGTTGTGAGAGTTTCTGATATGATACAAAGCTGTAAAAATGTGAGGGATTAAAATTCAAAGGAAATCTATAAATTACCTTCGAATAGGGAAGGTTCAAAGTTGAAGATGGGTGGATGAATATAATAATTCTTTAATATAATAATTACTCAACTTTATTTTAATAAATCTCAGCGATCACTTTTTTAATCTCTCTTCATCTGTTCGTTGAAATTTCGATTGTAGCGCCCTGAATGGCCAACATAGTCGATCCGCCTACTCTATATGCCTATATGCCTATCTATATGCCTATCTCTATAAGCTGTACGGCGAGTTCAACGTTTTTATGTTATTTGCCAAATGAAAAAGTAAAAACAAATGTTTATCTTATAACGCACTGTGAGCTGCACAAGTCGTGAGTTTGCGAATTGTCAGTTGTGGGTTTCAGTGTGCGTTCGGTTCTTTGGTGGATGGCGGGGGAGACGAAGTAAACAGAATGCGGTCCGCAAATAGGCTTTGCTTTTGGGCTTTACATTTTTATGAGCGCCATTTTTGAGTCAACTTTGTTATCAACGAACAAAAAAAAAACCAAGACAAAACGTAGAAGGAGAAACTGCATAGAGAAAGACGAGCGAGAGGCGTTTGTCATTTTTAGGCCGCAAAACTATTTGCTACCAGCAATTGGATGAAGCAGAGAAAGAGAGTGAGAGAGAGAAGTGTGTGTGGAGGGGACGTGCGAGTTCAAGCGCCTGGCTCAAGGCGAATGTGTGTGGTTGAGTTTCCGTTTCTTTAGTCGCTTATCAGGGAGCCACTTGAAAAGTCCGAACCAAGTACAAAAAGTGCTAATTGTAGCACTCCCCACTGTTTATCTCTACACTGTGCGTATGTGTGTGTGTAGGTGTGCGTGAATGTATGTGTGTGTGTGCGTTCATGTGGTTTTCGTTATACAAAAATTGTAATTCATGCGTGCCAGCAGACGCCAAAGTTTCAACAGAAATCAGTCAATCATAACCAAAAAAAAAAAGAGCGAAAAATGCGCTGACGCAGTTTGTTTGCGGCAGCGAACGTGTTGTGTGGCATGCAACGCTGCCCTTAAGGGCGACTCCTGTGCTGAGCGGCATGTTTGCCTCGCGCAAAGACTGCGAGCTCTCATCACATTTGTAGCCCGCTGTTATTGCTTCGACTCCTACTCCGGCTCCTCTGACCTATCTTGAGGCGCCCAGGCCTATTTGCATTTGGGCGTACATTGACCACAGGCGAACTCAGGCTTCTCTCTCGCTCTCTCTCTTATTCTATGCTTCACCCACTCCTTTACTTCTCTCTCTCACACTCTTTGACTGCTGCACAGTCGAGCCAACTAATCATCACTTTGTTTTTGCGCTAATGACTTGCCTGCTCCCCCCTCTCTGTCAATGTGCCTCTTCGTTCTCAGCTCTGTCTCTCTATGGAGCTTGTAAACTTGCATTAAGTGCAAAAAGAAAAAAAAAACACACATATAAGAAGAGCTGCAAAGAAAAAAAAAATAGGTGGGGAAAAAAACGTGTTCATAAAACGTTTTGGCATCCCAAATGTACCAAATGGATGTGAAAGAGTCGTCGACGCTCGTCCCCCGACGTGCCATAAAAATTATGCATGAATGTATTTGCTTCATTTTACACACATTCACACACTCACATCACACCCTGACACACACATACATACACTCATCATCATATTCACATTGCTGCCCAAATAAAAAGTTGCCCTCGACTAGCCCGAAAAAAAAAAACGCAAAACGCAAACGAATGAAAGAAAGGGATAGAGAGAGTGGGAGGGAGTGGGAGCGAGCGAGCGAGAGAATGTATGCAGCTCAGGCAGCGTCGCATTTTTACGGCTCCATTCATGTGACGACGGAAGTGTCAAGTGGCTGTTGGCAACTCGTCGACGACAACCAACTCTCATCCTGCGCGTCCTTTTCGTCAGCGTTGACGTCGCAGTCGCCGTCGTCGTCGCCGTTGCAGTCACAGTCACAGTGGCTCTGCTCTGCATCGAAAATGCCGTTATTGTTACCAGTTGTCTAGAGCGTCACCCACCACCTGATCCCCATACTCCCTCCCACTCTCTCTCCCACCCACAACGTGTCTACGTGCATTCTGACTCTGCGTCTGCCGTTGAGTGGCAAACTTTTCTTCTTTTTATACCCGCTAGCCATATAGTGTAAAAGGGTATTCTAATTTTGTATAAGCTAAATCAGTCAATTTCTGACCGTCTGAGCATCTCCATCTGAGAGACTATGAGGGGTAGTGACAAAATTGTTTAAGCTACTGGGATCAATTTGAGAAGTCAAAAAATAAGAAATGGTTAACTTTAAGCAAAGAAATTACAAATATAGCGTTCATGCTAGAAACCTTTCCAGATATCTTAAAGCCGGGCATACTCCAGTGTTTTTGGTTTTTTTTGTTGCATTTTTCATATGCTATCGTATCGTTCCGGCTAAGTATGTGTTTCGTCTTCGTCGTCTTCCTCTTCTTTTTCTTCACCTTCTTCTTGTTCTTCTTCTTCTTATTCAGCTACTGCTCGTTCTACTCCATTTTGTTTATTTTTCGTATTCTGCGTCATTTTTATATGCCCTTCATTTGGGTGGCTTTTGTTCTTTTTGGGGTACAGTTGTGTTTGTAGGGTTAAGTGACAACTCGCCAAATGCTTCGCACATAAAGCTTTTCAAATTTGTTTACAAGGTGATTTATCTGAAATCTGTCTGCAGTTTCTATTATAATTCGCCAAATTCTTTTCTGCTTTCTGTGTACTCATATTAAAGTTTCAATGCGTGTGTCTTAATTTTTAAGTTATTATATTATCCGTATTTTGAAATAATTTTATATATGTATATTCATATATAAAACGGTTAAAGCTTGATACAATTTTTAATGATTTTCAATTTTATTTTTTCATTATATATATTTTGATTTTCGCATTATAAGAATGCTGTTTTTTTTTACAAAAACGGCTTTGCGTCTATTTCAATATTCAACACTTAAAATGTTTTTCAATAAAGCTTAATTTTTTATTAATTTAATCATTTTTTCTCATTAAATATAATTTCGCGTCTATTCTATTTTTTTTACAAAAGTTTCATGGCTCTTTCTTCATATTTTCCATACTTATAATAATAATGATTTTTTTATTTCCCACTTTTTACATAATTCCGATATAATATATATTTATTCTAACAAATTTCTTTAGTAAATAGCAATATATTTTTTATTTTTGCTTTACATAAATGCCTCAGCAAATTTTTTCTCTGAATTCCATTCTTTAAATGATTGAGTTTTGAATTGAGTTTATTATAAGAAAGAATTCAGTGGCATTTAATTTTTTTACCATTGTTACAAAACCTTTTTTTCTATATTTCAACTTTTATTTTCGATTTAATATTTATTTAATATTTATTTTACCAAAATTCTCTCACAAATAATAAATATTTTTGATTTTTTGCATTACAAGAATGCAACTCTCACTTGACTATCCAGTTAAGTACTTTAATAGCTTTGCTCTTCACAGAACGCATAAATCATTGCCCTATTGCACAAGAATGTTGTTGAAAATTCCGCTGGGCGCACTTAATTGCGTCCATAATGTGTGTTAACGACTTGATTGCCCTGTTAAGCAAAATGCCCAAATAGTAACGATAGCAACAGGATTACATGATTATGTGGCGACTAACTGGGAAGGGAATCTCGGGTTCCCATGCCACAAAACATCCGATTCGTGGCTGTGAAACCGAGAACAGCTTTCACTTTCGAACTTTCGGCTTGCCACATCCTCCGCTGGTTTGGCAGCAGCTGCTGCCATTGCTGTTGTTGTTGTTGCTGTTGCACATTTGCATTGCGTCTGGGCGTCTAATGAAATTTTGCTGGCAGCGGTCAGTGTTGGGTTGCCTCCAATGTCGGATGTCGGATGCTGGATGGCGACCTTCGACTGCACTTTTTGGCCAAACAAAAATGCCCAAAAAAAGAGAGAAAAAAATACTCAAAGCCCATTCATGGCTGCAACCATGGAAGCTGCCTCTGTCTGGCTAGCTGGCTAACTGTTTGTGTGGCTGCCACACTGCCGGCTGTTATTTTTGGCATCGCAGGCATCGCAGAACGTGCCCAGGCCGGCATCGCGGCTGTGGTGTATCTATGGCATTGGGACGACACACACACACTCTCTCTCTTTCTTTCTCTCCATGTTGCATGCCATGTTGTGGCATTGGCATTGGGAAAAAACTGTGGCATGAGGCATCCTCTGCTGTTGTTGTTGCTGTATTTTTGGCATGCTGTTTGCCAATTGCTGCCACATTGCGTATACGTAACGCGCACACTGTGCACACATCTATTTTTGTTTGTGTGCTATTCGGTGATTCATGTCGGCGCAGCCTTAATGCGCTTAAGGGATTGCAGCCAATGGGCCACTGTAATCACTTCTAAGAAATATGGCTCAACATGGCAGCAGTTACTATTGAAGTTGAGTTATCACACTTGGATGTTTCGCTTACGTATGTATGGAGTTGTACTCAATATGCAAAAATTGAGTACAAATTTTATTGATATCAAGTCGATGGCCTTGGTAGCTAGCACTCCCTTCCTATTAGTTATTATATTATTGTGTATAATAATTAACATGTAAATAAATAAATTATTGATAACAGATAAATACTAAATTCAATTTAAAATTACTTTTTTTTGGCAAAATTTTGTGTTATGTTTCTTACTTAGTTTTTTGTTAAATTAATCTGTATAAGTAATAAAGTTCAATTTAATTAAATTACAGGATATCATTCTAGTTGAGGTAACATTTATTGGGGGCATTTCTTAGATTTCTTTTGTTTACTCAAAATATATAAAGCTCAGTTTTAATATGCGTAAGAAGTTTATATAGTTTTCGTTAATACTTCTGGACTTTTTAAAAAACCTTATAATGTGTTCCGTAACTTGTTTTTATGCTAAAGCGAAAAATGACAAATTAGATTGTGTTTTTCGGTATATTAATTTATTTTCAATTAATCTGTTCTATGTCGAACGTACCTAATAAACACATTCTTCTTTTAATATATCATTTACTTTCCTTTTATCTTAATAAAGTTAAAAAATAAGTAAGAATAGCATTGCAAATCTTCGAGTATTTATTTTTTTGCTTGTGTTGTGGATTTTCCTTTAAGTTTTTCTGTAATAAAATAGGAATGCGCAATTCAATAAATATAAGTTTGAAATGCATTAAAACATTAATCATCTGCCAATTAGTTTGAAATCAATTTAGTAAAAGAATTTTCTGCTTAATTTTATTAATGTACAATAATTAAATTAGTAGCTAGTTAATCATTAAGGAGAATATTATTACTATTATTATTATGAAAATGCACTTGTAATTTGTTAGTTTATTGCTCATTTGAATTGCGAATTTATTTATTTATATTTGCACTCTCCTCATCGCAATAAAACAATGTGTAATTTAAGCAATATAGATTTCTGGTATTCACGTTTATTTTTATGATTTTTTACAGCAAAGAGCCGCATGTGCACATAAAATCATGCATTATTTATACCCCAAACCAATGGCAACTCAATTGGCATCGACTTAAGTTTCTAGCTGATTTTTTACGATGCGGTAAGTGCGACTATATAACATGATTATACATATACATATATATATTTATATGATATATACTTCGTTTTGTGCTGTCTGACACCCAAAAAAAAGGGGGAAAAAGAAGCGAAAATTCGTTAAAACTGTCTGTCTTGTACCTTCTTGTCTGCTCTTTTCCACTGTCTGTCTAGCTGTCTGTCCTTCAGTCGTGTCTATTCGATTGGCCGTAATGTAATATGCGCTTAGGAGCAAAAGCTTGTAGAACATTTCACTTCCCATGGTTGGGTTAAGTCCAAATGCCAGCACATTCGATTTATGCTTCGATACTATTTTTCTTCTATTTTCTGATTCTCTCTCTCTTGCTTATTCTGCATCTGCATCTCGCTCACTCGCTCGCTCTCACGCTCGTTTTTATTATTTTCTTCATCTGCTTTTCGCTCGTTTGCATATTAAAATTTCATATGCATTTTTTGCTTTATTAATATCTATCTGTTATTTTTTTTTTTCTTTTTTGTTGTCGTCTGCCTTTGGGATCGCTTCGATTTTTGCTGCTGCTGCTGCTCGACGTCGAAATTAAATTTTATTTTTTATGTGTTGTGTGTGTGTTGATATGCCAAATGAAACAGAGTCTGTGTATAACTTTGGGATGCTGGCATTTGGCAGTTGCTTTGCTTTTGCGTTTGGGTATCGGTGGAATTGGGTTTAGCGATTTATTGAATTATTTAGCGAGCTGCTTTTAACTCGATTTACTTGACGCCACACACACTCACACATGAATTCAAATTTAACTTCTGCTGCCAGTGTCTACTTCATTTCTCGTCGTCACTAATTTGTTTTTTTCGCCTCAGCGTCGCTGACGACGTCATTGGAAATTAGACAAATTGAAAGAGTCAAAATGGCAAAATAAAAAGAAGAAGCAACGAAATAAATGAAAGAGTAATGTTGGACAGCGAGGAGCCCTATCAATTTGCAGGCAAGCACACCAATACATGCACAACAGCTTGTCATTTAAGTAGCCCCCAACAACACACACACGCACACACACATACACTTGTATACATGCGTCACACACTCACACCCGTGACACAGTCATGCATTAAGAGACATTCTACGCTCTTTTTGGTTTTCTGCCTGCGCTGCTTCTTTTTGTGTGTTGTGCAAGTGAATGTGTGAGTGAGTATGTGTGTATGTGTTAATGTGTGTGTGCGAGTGCGTGTGAATGTGTGTGAATGTGTGTGAAGTTTATTCAACTAAACGAGCGGTTCATTGAACTTGGCCGAATGGCAAATATTCGGTTGTCGTAGGTTAGGGCGACCCATTGTGTATTCACAAAATGAAGTTGTGGCGAGTTAAGCATACTCACACACATACTCACACACCCATACTCGCACTCACACTCACACATTCATTCGCACACAAAGACGGCGACAACGACGACGACTGACAAACTGGCTGACTTGATGACTGACTAGCGAAATGAATGACGAAAAGTGCAATGGAAAATGCATTCACACACACACACACACTTATTCACAAATACACTTATACACACTCACTGTTACACAGTTGCGTATCAAAAGTGCATAAAAAGCAATAAGTGAGCACTTTATGGCACTGTGTGCACAAAATGCAACGCGTCGCGTCGTTTGGGCAACCTTAAATGTGTCCTCTATGCATCCAATGGGGGAAGGGAGGGGGCTTATGTTGCTGGGGGGCAAGTCTTTGGGGTGTGGGGGCACAACACGTTTAATAATCCTATTGATAAGAGTGTAAAAGCAATCGCTAAATGAAATTTGTAGTTATCATTATGCATTGGATTGGTTTAAGAATCTGCCTCACATTCGCAACAAATTCGTTTATCGATAAATATGCATAAATGTAGTGAATAAGTTTTAAGTGCTATTTATTGCAGAGGCCATAATTGACATTGATTGGAGAGTGAGCAGCGACTGGGCAATCATTTTAAGTAGCACGCAAATTTCTAGGGTTTACATTAAAGTACTTTTTAATGTGCACAAATATGCATTTTCTCACTATATGCATTTGCTTTGAATATCAGATGAGTCAGAATTGTTAGCTCAGATGTAAGCTATTTAAATATACTGAAAATATTTGAAATCGTAATAAACATCATCACTATCGTGTGTTAGATATACAATCTATTGTTTAACTAAGCTTAAGAAAATTTGGAAATCTTTCAGAACTCAGCTTATTGTCTTTGATTCACTGCCCTTTTATGTTTATAATATATTTATATGTTAATACTTTGTATATATTTATTTTAATAGTAGAAAGAAATTATAAGAGCGTTTTAAATAAAGCGCTTTCTGTATTATAAATATCGCTTTCGGGTATTAGAACTTTTTTGCCTGTATGAAATTTATGGACATTTTTGGCACACGAAATACTAGCTACAGTTTTTAATGATTTCTGAAAATTTGGGTGCGATCAGAGAAAAATTTTAGAAGTCATTTAAGAAATCGTACTTTCTTTGTACTCTATGGAATATTTTAAATATTCTAAATATAGCCTTCGGTGTATTTTGTAGTAAATGAATTTAGAACATTATAGAAATAATACTGTGCTGTTTACTTTTATTCAATGTGCGGATATCTTACTGTCGAGCTACCCGCTACCCATAGGGTAGAAGGGTATTATAACTTTGTGCCGGCAGGAAATGTATGTAACAGGTAAAAGGAGGCATCTCCGACCCTATAAAGTATATATATTCTTGATCAGCGTCAATAGCCGAGACGATATAGCCATGTCCGTCTGTCCGTATGAACACCTAGATCTCAAAGACTATAAGAGATAGAGCTATAATTTTTTTCGACAGCATTTGTTATGTTTGCACGCAGATCAAGTTTGTTTCAAATTTTTTCCACGCCCACTTCCGCCCCCGCAAATCAGAAAAAATCGAATAACAAGCGTAATAATAAAGCTGGAGTCACGAATGGGATATACATTAGGAACTATAGTCTTTGTGACTCCTAAAAATTTCGTTGCGATCAGATAAAAATTGTGGAAGTTATTAAAGAAATACTTTTGTATGGGCTAAAACGCCTATTTACTAGGGGTCTAAGATGTTTTGGCCGACAATCTGGTATATTATGCCGTCTATGGTATATTTAGAAAGTGGTACTATACTTTTTTGTAGTATTTTTGGTATATTTTGGAAATAATACCGCAATATTTTGCTTTTATTCAAAATGGGTAGCGGGTATCTCACAGTCGAGCACACTCGACTGTAGCTTTCTTACTTGTTTTATATATATCTTTTAAATATTTCCACATTTTTTAGATGCAGCTGCCACAAAATCTAGTCAATTTGTTTGAAGGCTTATGCAAGTATTATAGAACTGCGATTAAAGTTAAATTTAAAAATATTTTCCGAGCAAAGCTAAAAGCGTTGAACAAAATTCTTTTTGAATTTGTTGAAAACGTGGAATTAATTGATTGGTTGTTTTTATCTTTGTAGAATATTTTTACCATGACTAGCAAATTCAGCTGTAGCTTTTTTCAAATATAGTGCAATTTAACACAAAGTTTTCCTTTGTTTATCACTTCCATTTGAAAACTACAACTACTTGTTGAAAATATTGTCAACGCTTGCGTTTTTTCGAGAGGCAAAAAATAGGAAAAAAGAAGTAGAAAGCATAGAAAAAAAAAATCGAATAAATAGTGGCAATTGAAATTGTTTGTTATCTTACGCTCTGTTGCATGTTGGTTGAGAGCGCAGCGTAGTCGTTGCCCTTCAATTGCCACACATGCTGTGTGTGCGATCATATGAATTGTGTGGCAAGCCAAGTCAACTTACCACAAAATCTACAAGTCTGTCAGTCTCGTTTCCTTTTGCCTAGGGTCTGGCCTGGTCTGGCCTGGTGGTGGCATCTTCAAGACGGAGTCGAGGTGGCCACAGTTGGCTTTTCATAGACGAAATATGAGGCGCAACCGAAATGCAGCAACGTTAGACACGGCTCCCCGTTGCCTGCCACATCTTCCTCCTTCTGCCCCTTTGCATTTTGCATATGGGTAATTTGAGAACATTTGCGCTTTAACTGCAGGCGAAATGCGAAAAGAAGTAGGAAAAAAAAAAATAAAAACAACGTAACAACGAAAAAAAAAGAAGAAAAAGAAATATGCTTGTTGATGTATGAGCAGATGTGTCGCCTATACAGACAAAACTTTTGCACATGTATTTCATATGTCTATGTGTACTTTCAAAGGCCTAAACCGATGCGCCGCTGTTGTAGCTAGTTTTTTTTCAGTTGTTGTTGTTGTTGACTTTGAGGGCTTCATCATCTGCTTTTGGCCAGTCGCTCGCTTGGCTTGGCTTGGCTCGAAAACTGACAGCGACGAGCCATTGGAGAGGCTTAGGTTTTGGAGTAGGCAACTAGACAAAAGTGCCCACACTCCAAGGGTAGGAGACAACAACGAGAACAACTACAACAACTACAACAACAGAATAACAACAACAACTGGCGGCACATTTCAAGTTGACTTTATTTTCAATACACTGCGACGGTTGTTTGCCTCGCACCAAAACTTGATGAATTGGGAATTAATGCCTTTGACAAGCTTTGCTATTAACTATTTGCCCAGCTGTTTTTTTTTTTTTGCTGCTGCTGCTGTTGTTGTTGTTGTTTTTATTGTGCTGTCCCAAACACAACGTGTCATATAGATTTATGCGCGACTAAAGCAAATACAACATGCAGGTCAATAAGTGAAGGTAGTTTAGGTTCCTGCTCTCTCTCTAAAATGATGAAGATGCGAGTAGGTTTAAAACTTCTATTCTTCTTAAGAAATTTGTTGTTGATTTAGATCTAAAATTGTGTATGTATATTGTTATTGAAATCTAGATATAAAATTTATAAAATAATGTCAGATGGTTTCCTATGTATTGTGTAGAAATTTAAACTATTTAGCTCATCAATTTTTAGGGCGTAAAATCATAGTTTTGGTAGGAAGTTAATGCGTTAACCAATAAGAGTACTTCCAATGATAGTTATAAATATAAAATTCACTTTTTTTTTTTGTTTTACCCCAGGTATAAAACATTTGGGTATCAAAAAAAGAACATTTTAACTCTTACCAATGTTTCCACTAAATTTTCTTTCTTTTATCAAAATCCAATTTTTGTATTTCTTATTTCATTGTGTGTAATGTTTATTTTTTTCTTTTGTTTTCCAGCTGTAACAAATTTGGGTATCAGAAAAGGTGTTGTACATATAACAAGTTATAAAATTAAAGAAGATATTATCTTCTATAAATTTTCTTACTCAATTTTGTTTCTTTTAACAAAATATATATATTTAAATTTAATGTAGATTTTCCTTTTCTTATTTCATTGTGTATATTGTTTAATTTATAATTATTTTAAGCTGCTTTGTATATATCAGAATATTAATATTAATGTGTTCAAAGATATACTATATCAGAATATTAATTTATTCAATAGAAACTATAAATTTTAAAGAGACTAGAATGTTTTAGGAAACATAAATTAGATTAACCTTATTATATACATTTTAAACATTATTATCAATTATCTTATTTTTCCCATTTTTTGATTAAGTTAAGGAACTGTACAAACAAAAGAGTATAGCTTCAAGCTATAATTCCAAACAGGGTATTTTTCGGTTAGCACTCAAAATTTTCGTGCATTCTTTGCTGGCATTTTGGGCATTTGATATCTTTTGTGGCTCTTTTATCACATAGGAATTGTTTTGCAGTAGCATTCTCCCACACCACACACAACTAAACACATGTGTGTGTGTGTGTGTGTGTGTGTGTAGTGTCTCCTGCTCCTTGCTTGCATTGCTCCCTTGAGCGTTTCAAAAGGGTTCATTGCACTTTTTGCGCAGAATTTGTTGCCTAACCAGCCGAAGAACAAACGCAACGGACGCACAGGCGGACAATGTATGTTGCCTTTGTTGTTGTTGTTGTTGTTGTTGTCGCTATTGTTGTAGTTGTTGTTGTTGTTGTTGTTGCTGCTGCTGCTGTTACTCTCCTACTCTTTGGGTTTTTGCTTCGTTGCTGTGCGCCTTTTTTCGTGTTTGGCGTCAACATTGGCAGCAGGTGTTTGACATTGCGTCAAAGCTATTGTTGTTGCTGTAGTTGTTGTTGTTGTTGCTGTTGCAGTTGCTGGGACTGGGACTGGGACTGGTTGCCTGGCTGACAGCCTGCCACAGGAAGCCATAGAGCATTTGCCAAGTTGTTTTCATTGTTAACAAGCTTTCTGTTGTTGTAGGTCGCAAAATGTGAGCATGAGACTTTGACTCTGACTCTGACTCTGACTCCGATTCCAACTTGTTGTAGTTCGAGTATATAAGAATGAATCCCGCATATGCGAACAGACGAATACAACACAAAAACAGCAAACAAACTACGAATTGTACTAAAAACTAACATTCATTCACATGCGCAGATGCATCATCCAATTAGGAGTTGGCATTCGAGTTGCAGTGCTAATTAGACAGCTGAATTCATGGCTCAAACGAGTTGGTAATATGATCTCCGACTATTTGCAAAAAAAAAAGAGACAGTTAAGTTGGGGGGCATTGTCGATGGCAATGAATTGAATCGTCGAATTGGGCATTCACAATTATTGAATGGATTTGTTTAATGAATTTTAATTTGCATACGGGAGTTGCTATTTATATTTTTGGCCTTATAATGAAAATGCGAATATTTATCATCAAAAATGGATTTATTGTTTTTCAAAGTATTCTCCAGCAAGAATTTATGCACTTTTGCATGCGCTCAAACCAAATGTCGAAGCATTTTTTCCACTCCGATTGAGGCACCTTCACCTCGTATTTTCCAAAACAATATCTTTAATAAATCGTTTATCAATGCTTAAGCTTCATCTTGCACATTTTTCTGCAAATTAAGGCATATTTTAAATTTAGATTAAAATGTTCGTTATTTTAAACTGGTTATGAGTGAAATTTTATTGTTTATTGCATTTTTGCATATTTTTCGAATTTTTGTTAGACATTTTTAATTTTGGTTTATTTTTAGTTTGAGTTCATTATTTTATGCTTGTAATTTATCTTACTTATTTTTATTAACCCTATTCTTTTATTTAATGAAAATTTCTTTTAAAATGAATTTTATTATTTTACTATTACATATTTTTTATAACTTTTATTGGGAATTGATTTGTCGCTAAGCGAATTTTGTACTAAAGCATTTCATTTTATTTGTTTCAGCAACATATTGAATTGGATTGAGCATTTAGTTCGGGGAAAAATTTGTTGATATTTAAAAAGTTTCAAAAGTATTTCTTTATTTACTGCCGTTCTGCATAATTTAAAAAAAAACTTCAATCATTTAATATTTAAATTTCTTGTAAGCGGATTTTGTTTGGATTTTCTGTTTACTTATTTAAAAAAAAGTGTGAAATCATTTTTTATTTAACCTTGTATTGATTTGAGTCTATAATGTTTTAATACCTTGTTTATTTTACTTTATTTTATATCTTTAAATATATTTTCTGAGTGTATTGAAAATGTGTTTTTTTTTTATTTTTTTGCTACAACCTCTTTTATTGATGTTATATTTGTTATTTGCTGTCTTTTTATTTCATTTTCATTTGCTTGCATTTTACATTTTATTAATTATTTATCAAACTATTGCGTTGCCAGCACTTGCTGGCGCATCTAAGTCAGCTCATTAATGAACCAACGGTCAGCACTTCAAAGGCCTAATCATAAATTTACGCTCAAATAAATGCAAAACTGACCAATGAAGCCAAACAAGCAAAGAGGGGCTCTGAACTGCGGTGGGACGGGGACCAACTAAATCAAATAAAACTTCAGTTAAAACTGAAGCGTAAAGTGCTTGAAAAATGCGCATTTGCGAATACGAAACGAAGCGATGCGTTCTCGATGGATATTTACTAAAATAAATATCTCTTTTGCTTGGCCATTGAAGTGCACATCCATTTTGTTACTAATTTCCAGGCTATTTCTATGCCCCCCCTTTCCTAGTCCCCCCCCTCTCTGGTCTAGCTAGCCAATTTGCCTGCCATTTGCTCAACAGCTGCAATTGATGGCAAATATTGCGTATACGCAGTGGACGCCCACACTCATGTAGTTGCACTTATTCGTATGCCTTTTTTTCTCTTCTCCTCCCTCTCTCTCGCTCACTCTGTGTGCGTGTGTGTGTGTGCAATTTTTCTAAACAACGTCTGCAGGCTGAATGTGCATACGCATAAAAGGATATTGATCTGCCCCTTACCAGGACGAAAAAAAAAGAGGCGACCACTACGCATCAGCCGAAGCCGAAGGGCCAATGCCTGCCGCAAAACTTTTTTTCCTCCCTCTCTCTTCTCGCTTTTTTTTTGTGCCATGAAAAGGCGGCGACTTTTTGAGGGGTGCTGCAAAAGACAGGAAGACACAGCCCCACACACACACACTCACACACACGCACTCTGCCAGTTTTCTACTACTAAACGCAATGCGAAAAAGAAGGCCTCGAAATTGGCATATAATTTTACCCTTTGCACATACCTATGCAGGTATATATATATGCCCATATCTTTATGTACAATTTTTGGTCTAGGAATGAGTGTATACTTGGCTTTTAAGTTACGCACTTTTCGCTGGGCGTTTTGTTTTAATGGTTGGCATGCGTGTGTGCCTTTGGTTTTTAGTGGCCATAAAATGTGCATTTATTATTATTTCATTTAATAATTGTATTTGCAATTGTGATCCATTTTCATGTCTGCAGATTTAAATTGCATTTACTGTACTTTTAGCATTTATTATCTTTTTTTTTTCTCTGCTGTTAGCGCTTTTTTTTTTAGCATTGCCTTTGGCCATTTCCTGTCGCCCAAAAACGTTGAGTGGAAATTCATTTCCCATGCGCACGACAAAGCCATGTCTGGGGCCTCTCTCTCTCTCTCTCTCTGTTTTCTTCTTTTGGTTTTTGCATTTTCACTTTGTCCCAAACGAAAACTAAACAAACAAATAATGAAAGAAGAAAAAAACAACACAGAGGCGAAGGCCTTGCATTGATAATTAAGCAGGGACAGCAACAGCAGCAGCAGCAAAGGTGAATTGTCGACCTCGAAAAACGGCTAACTGAGTGCTCTATGGCATCAGCTTTGCTGTCGTATTTATAGCTAGAGTTTAACTTGAATTGTTTCAAGATTTAATTGAGGATAATAACACAAAAAGTAGAGAGTGAACTGTGGAGCAGAAGATACTAACACTATAAGTTAGGATTATACTAATAAGTTGAAAAGAATTTAATACCATAAGTTGAGAACATATTTATATTATGGGTTGAGAAGGTTTGAATACTATAAGTTTAGAAAATATTTATAATATAAGTTGAGAAAGTTTGAATACTATAAGTTGAGAAAATATTTATATTATATGTTGAAAAGGTTTGAAGTAGAAGAGGTTTGAATACCATATGTTGAGAAAATATTTATATTATAAGTAGAGAAGATTTTAATACTGTAAATTAAGAAAATATATATACTATAATATTGGTAAGTTGAAAAGGTTTTAAAACTATAAGTTCAAAAAATATTTTTACTATAAGTTGAGAAGATTTTAATACTATAAATTGAGAAGATAATAATACTAAAAGTTGCGAAGGTTTTAATACTACAAGTTGACAAAATATTTATATTATGACATTCATAAGTTGAAAAGGTTTCAATACTATAAATTGAGAATATATTTATATTATAAGTTAAGAAGATACTAATACTATAAATTGATCAAATATTTATATAATATTAGAACATGAAATAAAAGAATATATCCATAAATCGAGCGGGTGTTAAAGGCAACTAAACAAGAAAATTCCTCATTAATTAGAAATATTAGTAGCTCCATTTTTGGGTCTTCAGATTGTATAATAATTGCTTTCAATGTAATGTTCAGTTTCTTCATTAATTAGGAATATTATTTAGTAAAATTTTGCGTCAACAATTGCTTAAATATTATTAGCTTTTATCCCCATCTAGTGTGTTTAGTTTTCGGTGTTGCTTCAATTAAATATTGCCATGGGCCATTTAACTTGTGGCGTGTGACGAATTTTCAAATTATTTGTTTTGGCCACTGGCTATAAATTTGAGCTGTTTTCGTGTTGCGACCATTTTTAGTCGTCGTGTTTTAGCTCGCCTGCATATTTGACAAATGCAAAACAAACCGAATAAAACAAGAAAAAAACAAGAAACGTTAAACACTACAAAAAAAAAGAAAGAAAATAAGGATAAGCTAAAGCAGGCCAGTTCAACATCTAAACGGAGCAACGACAAATTTATGATAATTTTCAAATGAAAAACGTAAAAAAAGAAACGAAATACTAAAAAAACTGGAAATGAGTAGAAAATGTCTCTCGTATTTTGTTGACTATTCCCTGGGACCATGGAATGAAATGACATTTTAGTACATCGTCTATTATTGCCTCGAAACATGCTCTTTTGTTGTTTCGACGACAACATTCTCATGGCCCCCGCAGGCGGCCACGCCTCTCTGCCTCCCTCCCTCCCTCCTCTCTCTCTCATCGTCGGAAAATTATGACCGCCAGCATATTGCAAATTATATTTAATTAACGTTGCATTTGGAGTACAAGTTTTCAACTTCTTTTGTTACTCTCTATGTGCTCGCTTTTTTTGTTGTTTTTGTTGTATTTGTTTTGTTCTCTTTTTTTGTGCTTTTCTTTTTTTTTTTTGCAAACGAAATCCAATTGCATTTTTAATTAGATGGCCATTGGTTTTTGTGGCCCACGTTTTGTGTTTTGACCAGATATCATTTAGCCAATTCAGAATATTCATAGCCCCAACTGTTTTGTGTTGTGTTGCATGCCATGCAAATGAAAGCACTTGCCATGCAACATGATTTTGCATGTGAACACCCCCAAATAAATCTATCAATAAATAGCCAGTGGAATAAGTGCTTCAAAAACAGTTGTATGCATAAGTAAATATTTTGTTTGTGCAGTTGATTGAATTCGATGGGGGACAATGAAGACACTTTTTGTAGGTGCAAAGTTTGCTCATAAATAAATTTGTGAATTTGGTATTCATCGTTTTTTTTGGGGGTTGAATGAAGTATTGAGTTAAGCTGCGTATAATGTGTTTAAAATTTGAGAATTTTGTATTCAGCTTTTTTTTGATGGTTGAATAGAGTTTGCTTAACTGTGAGATACCTGTTATCGTTAAAACCATATTCACAAAATACTAAAAATACCAAAGGCCTTACTGGGTATATTGGTATACATTCAATATTTTGTCGTTAAAATAATATTCTAAGAATATACTAACAATATACCACTAAATACTAAAAAATACCAAAGACTTTACTTGTTATTGGTATACAATCAAAATTTACAGATAGAACCATATTCTACAAATATACCACAAAATACTAAAATATACCAAAGGCTTTACTTGGTAAAGGTATATTGGTATACATTCCAGATTATCAGCCAAAGCAACTAAGACCTTATTGCAGAAGACTTTTTAAAAGTATTTTTTAAATAATTAAAATAAAAAAAAATTGTGTCTGGATTCATAAATACTTCAATAAAAAATTCTGTGAATTTCGTACTTAAACTTTTTAAGGATCTTTGAATTTTGTAATTAACATTTTGTTTTTAGTGGATTTAAAAAATATTTCATAAATAACGCAATCAGTTAATCTGTGAATTTTTTCGTAATCTTTTCTTTAAGAAATTAATAGACCTCAATAAGTAATATATTAAATTAATATTCACTTTTTCAGTAATTTGGAACTTAGAAATCGAGCTCTACGCGATTGTGAAACGTTTTTGGATGTTTGCTCATAGATAAATTTATGAATTTTGTATGCAAGATTTGCTTGAGGTTAATGTACATTTTTATAAATAAAATATACAGTTTGTGAAATTTGTATAGTAAGTTATATTAAATGAAATAGTAAAGTTAGTTGAGCTCACTTTGTAGGTATTTATAACTTAGAAGCCGTCATCTAGGTGATAGAGATACACTTGGTAAATTATCGTTGCATCTCTTGACTTTGCAGTTTATGTTCCTCTCAAGTCTGGCGGACGTCATTAGGCTAAAGTGCTAGACTCGTTTGTCACGACGACTTCAAAGTTCTTTTTAACTTGGTTTTACATCTGAAAAACCAAATATGGCCTTCGCTTGACTTCCATAAATTTTGGCTGACTTTTAAACAATTCAAGCAGAGCACAAAAAAAACAAACTGAGAAACAACTACTACAGAAAAAAAAACAGTTGGCAAAGGAAGAAGCTGGCTGCACATATTTTAGCCAACTTTTAAAATATGTTGCCATTTGCCAATTGGCCAGGTAGAGAGCAGCATGCAACAGGCAACTGTGGTCAAGAACTGCAGCTGCCCGCTTCGACATTGATGGCCATGCCACAAGTCGAAGTCGAACTCGGCAAAACGAAAACGGATAAAAAAGTGGTTTTCTATATATTTTTCTAAAATCAAAATGTCTAGTTTTTTGTGTTCATCAACGGCTAGCTGGCTGGCTGCCTTGCGTTGGCCAAAGTTGTCGCCGGCTTCGGCTTTTTTTTTTTATATTTTTTTTTTGTTGCGCTGTCAGCCAGCAAAGTTAGCTAGCCAATGTCATTAACTTGGCCAGCAGCAGCAGCAACTTCAGCAGCATGCTGACATGGCAACATGAAGCGATTTGAGCATTAATGTTCAGGCCAGTTGCAAGTCTGTTTTTTTTTTGTGTTGAGCTACAAACAACTTAAACTACTGTTTTGCTGCTTCTAATTTTGTCAAAGTGCAAAAAAATGCGTGTGCAATTATAAAATGCATTTCATTGCAGATGCTGCTGCTGCTGCGATGCAATGACTTTGATTTTGTGTCGTCGTCGTCGTCGCCAAATTGCCAAGCGAAGTGAAGTTGCTCCTCTGACCGAAAGGAAGAGGTTCATTAAAAGAGTATTTCAGCGCTGA
This sequence comes from Drosophila niveifrons, assembly GCA_035046325.1. Taxonomy (NCBI): domain Eukaryota; kingdom Metazoa; phylum Arthropoda; class Insecta; order Diptera; family Drosophilidae; genus Drosophila; species Drosophila niveifrons. The sequence continues at coordinate 6,853,038 of JAWNOC010000046.1, read as the reverse complement.
TTTTGCCACACATTTTTTGATTGCCACCGGCGGCAGCTCAAAACATGTTGCAACGTACTTCATCATCATCATCATCGTGACCGTTATGAGGTCTGTGTCTATGGTTGCTGTCAGATTTGTTGGTTGCCCAAGACATTGAACTTCTTCACTGCTTCGGTGTCTTCCAAATATTTTTCGCAATAATTTTACACGACACCGACGTCGACTGATTGACACTCAGGAAATGTCCAGCTGAATTGATAGGCTTTTATGCGTTTGTCTGCTGTTTGTTTGCCGCCGTTTTGAGTGTTAGACAAAATGCAAAATTTACATACGAGTATTTGCCCATTCGACAATTAGAATTCATAGACATGTGCCGACTTTAACTTTAACTTAACAACAACAACAACAGCGACTTCAACGGCAACAACTTTATCGTCATCGCTGGCTGTCGCTATTTGCTATTTAGCTGTGACAAGGTTCATTGACGCGTCCCACAGAACAGGAATCAAAACGAAATAAGCCAAAAATAGCTAAATACACATAATAAAAACCAGTTAAGAAAAAATGCAACAGCTCCCAATCGAAAGAAAGAGACGGAACATTGAGAGCGAGAGCGAGAGAGAAGCGCAGGAAGACTGACAACGCACACTCAAGAAATTTTCATAATTTTTGCATTTTATAGAACATTCGAAAATCACAAAAAAATATGCACACAAATATGTTAATGTCTGGCAGCAGCTAGCTTAATACCCTGTATTGAAGTGGCTTAAAGTGTTTTAAATTTTTTTAGCTTTGGTAATTGAAGAAAATTATAAAAAGATCATTAAGGGAAGAAGGGATAGCTGAATAATATAATTTAGAGTTGTGGCAGTCTTTCATAATAGTCTTCATGAATAGTTTTCTATAAATAGTAAGGTAAAAACAGCGCAAGATAAAAGACTATTTACTCACGAATTTTAAAATTACAATTTTAATTAATAATTTCACTATATATTTATATAAGTAAGTTAATCCAAATAAAATTATGAAAATCTGCCACAACTCTAAATTCAGCAATTATGGTTTCTTTTGCTTGCTTCCTCCCTTCTCAATTCAATGATCTAATCAAATTCATCTTCCAATATCTTTTCTAACCAACCTGCTATCAGCTAGTAATACCTTATGCACAATTAGCATGCATGATTCTTATCGCTGTAGTTCTTCTGGCATCTCGGGTGCCTGCCTTTTTTTGTCTTTTCAATTATCTGATCATACGCTAGTTAGAAGAAGAAACCTGTATAAGCACCTGCGATAACTAGAGAAGAAGAACCCCAGTAAACATAGCATTTAAGATTCTGCTCTCAACTCGACTTCGCAGATGAATCTTCCTGGCTTATAATTACTACTCCAACAGGCTGATTGGCAGCCTTTACTTTTAATTGTATTACTTAAGGCAAGAAGCAACAGCAGTTATTTCCATTTTGGGATTGTCTTTTGTCTTTTCTTCGAGGATCGTTATTATCAGCATAATTCTGAATTGATTTAGGTGCTTAAACGGAAATTTAAATGTATGAATGAAATATGCATTATTTTTACGCTTCCTACTTAAAAAGAAAACGGAAATGCGTTTGAAATCTCTGATTAAATTTATAATTTATTTAGTCTAATAAAATGATATAATAAATAGATTACTGAATGACACTAAATAAAAACAAAATAATATAAAATAAGACTAATTAAAACTAATATTAAATAATACTAAATAATACTAAACAATCCATAACAATAAACAATACTAAATAACACTAAACAATAAATACTAAAACACTGAGTGATACTAGTCAAATATAGAATAAATACTAAATGATACTGAACAATACCTAATAAATTCTAACTATATCATTATGTTGATGTTTTTAGCCTTAAGAACGAAAGTTCACAACACTTTTAATGTTGCATTTATACTTCGAAATGTTGTTTTAAGTTTCCTTTCCATTATAAAAAAAAACAACTACATTTTAAGGCACGTCATTTTATATTGCATTTATAATCGAAAATTTGAGTTGTAATTACTAGATTTAACTAGTTGCTTAAATTTTGTGTTAAACGTCTCTACTTTGAAATGTGAATTTATATTCTCATTTTTTTTAGTTCCAATCTATTATCATTTTAAACGTCTCTACTTTTAAATGTTTTGGCTTTATTCTATTATCATTGTTTGTATTAAATCCTCTTTTTAATTTCGTATTATTCGTATTATTATCATTTTTGACTTGTTCCAATTCTTTACCATATTTGCTCTTTATGAATCCTTTTTTAAGTTTCCTATTATTGTTGCCACTTTAACTAGTTTCAATTCATTTAGATCATCGCTCTTTTAGAATCCTTTCTAGTAACCAATATACCCATTAGTTGGCTTTCGAAGGGCATTAATCGTCGCTTTGGTGCATTGGCCGCCTTCAAGGCTATTGTAAGGTATTTTTGCTTTTCGTTGTTTTTGTTGCTGTTGTTGACTTCATCATGTTACAAGTTTTTAGCCAAGGGCCCAAAATGCAGCTAAATGTGCGCTAAATGAGTGTGTGCAGCTGTGTGTGTGTGTGTGTGAGTGTGTGTAGATTGGTGTGTGGTCTAGGCTAATTAGCCGCTAGCCTGGTCCATTGAAAGTGCATTTGATGCTGGCACACATTCCATTCAATTTCATTGATGTAATCGTTGCAGCTCGTTGCAACGTTCGTTCATTCATGCCGAGCTCAGTCCCCACTCTCTGCCTCTCCGTTGGCCAGGTCCATTGTGTGGTAGCTGCTCGCGCATTTGGCTACTTCAGTTGCCAAGTTGCCAGTTTGGGACACACCTTCTGCAACGCCACGCTAATCACGAGCAGCAGCAAAAGCAGAAGCAGAAGCAGAAGAAGGCAGCGCCGGCAGGCGCGTGGATAAATCAAAATGCTGGCTGCCTGCCTCGCTGGCTGGCTGGTGAGACGTGAGTGAGGCAGGCACACACAATCATTGCCAAGACAGAGCTACACACACACACACACAGAGCATAATCCGCGGCAAAAGAGCTAAAGCCAAAGAGGCAAAGAAAGTGCCGCGCACATGGGACTCAAGACTTGCCTCTTTGGCTGCCTCCCTGACTGACTTCCCTGCTTCACTCACCTCACTCACCTCTTTGGCTTGGCTGCCTTGGCTGATCCTCGTGCCTAAGACAAACGCAAACGTTGCTGCCTCTTTAGTCGTATCTTTCACTTTGATTGTGGGTCTCTGAGTCTGTGGCTCGTGTGGCTCGTGTTATGTGTTGTTGTTAGTGTTTTAGCCTTAGTCGTTTACCTTGCGGCCGCAACGTGCAGCAGTTGTTTTTTCTGCTTCGTTTTTTTTTCTGCTGTTGTGTAGTTGTTGTTGTTGTTGTTGGCACTTGGCTACTGTTTGTTTACACATGTATCTATAACTCAATCAGCATCAGGCAAACATCATTTGGGGCACATGACCCACACACAACACAATTTGCCAAACGCTAAACTTGCCACAGTGCGTTGCAAGGAATGCGCCAATGACAAACACGCAAAAAAAAAAAAGAAAAAAAAAACGAATGTCCATAGTTGTGCGTAAGTTCTAATGAAAACCTAATTACAAAATCAGCCAATACTCTCAAGACTCGCACATAATTAAGGCGCACACTTGGCGTCGTCGTCGTCGTCTGTCCCAGCTTTGAGCTTGCAACTCCAACTCGAGTCGCATTGCCTCCAGCAATGTCTTCTGCCATGAAAAACGCATTTAAAAGCCACATTAATGACGAAGTCGACGTCGCTTGGCCAACCACTTTGGTAAAATAGGAAATTGCTTGCTGCTTTCGTTTGAGCATTTGGCTGCTTCTTCATCTTTTTTTTTTTTTCTCTTTTTTTTCGTCCATCTGCAGACGAGATCAACGCCAGTTGTCCACAGTCTTTGTGTTCTTGTTTTTGTTGCTGTTGTTGTTTTCTCGTTCACATTCACACAAAAACGGCGTCGCTGCCACTGCGCAGCGTTTTCAGCATTTTTAGTTAATTTACCAGGAAAAACATTTGAAATTCTTAAAAAAGTAGCATCAACTAGTTCTAGGGAAGAGAAGGAGAAGGAGTCAAAGGAAAATCGCTGCGTTTTGCTGCTGCTGCTGCATTTAAGGGGCTGTAGCACGCCCACTTATACTCTATTATCAGGCAAGTTTATCGCATGAAATGCCATTACAAATATTTTCATCGAAGACTTGAAGAAGTGACAGACTGCCAAGGATGAATGATTGGATTGAATTGGATTTCGTTTTGCAGAGTTGAAGGTTCAGTAAATAAAACTAATTGGGATTGCAAATTGAGGCTGCAAATGTTTTTAAATCTTTTTAGTCTTTATTTATTTAAAATGATTATCGATATTAATGCATTTGAAATCCGAACTGAATTTAATATTTCGAATTAATTGAAATTAAATGAAATCATTACTGAATACAATATTTCAAATTAATTGAAATGTGTGCTTTTGTTTTAGTAAAATATCACTAATGCTTCAAAGAAAAGCTTTTATTTTTCCTTAATATTATTAATGTTCAACAAATAGTTGTATTATAATACAATGTTATCTTGAAAATCTGGCTTATCTTTTTGCAATAAGGAACTGTATAAAATAATAATGAAGATATACGACGATGTCCAAATTTAAAACAAAGTTGCATTAATGATATATATTATCTGTGATTTAGAAGTTGAAGGTCTTTGCCGCCATTGCTGTATCAATATTAATTTTAATTATAGCTTACCTTTTAAAGTAAATTATTGTGTTTTGTGGTTAAGATTTAAATTAACCTTTTTTTTTCTACAAATATTAAAATCAATAATAAGTTATTTTTTTTTAGGGATTTGTTGAGGTAAATTTTAAGTGCTCTAAATTTTTCAGTGTGTTAATTGTTGTAAATTTTAAGGTTCAAGCGTCGTTTCCTTTATGTGACTTATGTTTATAAGTTAAGAACTTAGTTATATTTTAAACCTAAATATTTAAAACTTAGCCATATTTTCAAAATAATATGCATAAATAAGTTTGTGATCAATTGATGTGAAATATTTGAAGTTATAGGAATCTCTGCTAATTGCATTTAACATTAATCTTTGCCTTTAAATTGCTTACATCTTAAAGAGCATACAATCTTCACTGTTTTAATCTTGAGATTTCTCTGTTTTCCACTTTGGTTTATGTCGCCGCCACCGTCCAGACGCGACGCACTGTCGCTGTCACTGTCTCGGCTATTGGCATCCCGCTCTTCCGTTGCCTCAGCCTCAGCCTCAGCTTCTGCTTCTGTTGCTGTTGCTGCTGCTGCTGCATAGACTAAAAATCGCATTCGATCATTTATGGGATTTTATTTGGCGCGTCAGCAAATGTTGCTAAGCAATTTATTTATGACATTTTTTGCTAGCGAATGCGAATGCAACAGGCCGCTTGCAGCCTCTGTTGCAAACAGATTCGTGCAGCAATTTCTGTGCTGCATGCGAGCAGAAGAGGTGGAAGAGGGAGATGGAGGAGTTGCTGCAGCAGATGAAGACAGACGCATTGAAATAGTTACAAAGTCAAAGCCAAGTTCCATATTCATCAGCTGCAACACTCTTCATTCTTGGTGTTTGCTTGTTCTTCGTTTGGCTTGTCTTGTAATTTTTCGTTGTTGTTTGTATTCTTCTTGTTTTTCTATCGAAACCCAAACTGGATTTGAGTCTTAAATGATTCGCTGTGGACTCTCAGTGGACAACGTTGCCAACAACAAGAAGCAGAAGCTGAAGAAGACGCTGCCAAGTTACAATTACAATTGCTGTTGATTTTACCATTGCATTTTAATTAAGTGCATTTTAATGAGGCATCCATTGCGCCATTCCAACAACAGTTGTTCTTAGTCGATCTTATTATTAACGCATTTTTAACTCGAGTTAAGGCTCTGGGAACTCAACGTTTTGTCCCTAACTTTTCTACATTTTTTTTGTTTTGCCTGTATCTCTAATTAATCAAAACATTAGCTAATGTTTAAGCTTATTTAAATTAGTCTCCACGTTTGTGGTCTTTACGTAAATTGTGGTTTACCACACACACACAACAGCAACAAACTCAAATGTAAATAGAGAAAAAAATACAGTGCAGAGTATGCAAATAAAATGCCAGCAAAATTGTCAGTCTAATTTGATTTAACTGTCAGCATCTATACACACTTATTTGCGACCCTCCACAGAGGAGGAAAGAGTTGTGGAGCAAAGGATAATGGCTGCAATAGAGAGTGCTGTTTGAGTTTATTTTGCCACCCATTATTTTGCTCAAAGGTTGAGACAAATGGCTATATTAGTTAAGAGATGTTATTTGTGGCACATAAATTGGATTTACTTTGTAATTAAGAGAGAAGATTAATGTGGAAATTAATGAAGCTTCTAATGTAAAGTCTAATGCTTGTATTAAATCGAAATTAATTATAAAAATTAATGCAACTGCTATGTATAAAGTATTTTAACTATTAAGTTTTATTTAAAATGTATGTATTATTTCAACAATTACAAAAATAATGAATATTTGGGCATTAATATTAATTGTTGAAATAATGAATTATTGAATGCCAATATAAATGATTAATAATGCTAAATAATTAGTTGATTTCTTAGTATGAAATTAAGATTTTTTCTAATGTTAATATTGATGTTAAAATGAAGCTCATGTAAGTGAATAAAATAATGTGTTTTTAATGGCAGAATAAATGTGAAAATAATTTTCAAAAATAGAGTATTTATAGTGAAAATAATGTATTTTCTAGGGTAGGTAGTAATGCTGAAATATAAGGTGAATACCAAGTCTGAAATATAGTATTTTTTCATTAGAATAATAATGCTACTAATAATGTTAAAAAACTGTTTATTTCTTGTCGGAATAATGTATTTTATAATATCATTAATTATAAATGAATGCTTAAATAGAAGTTGAAAACTAAATCTGAAATTATGCATTTTCTAATATTATTATTATTACTAAATAAATGATTGATTATTATTATTATTACTAAATTAATGATTGATATTATTATTAATCCTAACACAAAGATTAATGTAAATACTATTAATGACATTGCAGCTCATGCCACAAGTCAACTAGTCCTTATGCTTTTTACCTTTGCTGCACATTCATCATCAACATTTTTGTTGCGTATATTTTTTCATTTTTCAAATTGCGTAATTTCCATTAGTTTGCTGCTTTTGCAGTCCAGAAAATTAAGAGCTGCAAGCCTCGTTCCCTTTCCCCATTTCTACCCCCTTTTCCGACTGCTCCACCCACTTAGAAGGTCCAGTTAGCAAATGCAAAATGCAAAGTGCGTAGCTGCCATGATACGCATAAGGATGGAAGAGGAGAGGGAGGAGGAGAAGAAGGTGGAGGAGAAGGATGTCAGGACGACCCTTGCTGGCGGCCTGCAGCTTGTTGTTGTAAATGTATTTGTGTGGTTTTCAATTTTCCCTATTTTTTTTTTTTTTTTTAGCCCCATATATGAATGTGTATGTGTGTGTGTGTGTTTTTTTTGTATTTTATGCGCAAATAATTGTGAATCTCTTCGTTCGTTCGCTCGCATTTTTCGCTAGCTGCAGTCAGGTTATTGTTTGGTTTGGCTTGCTTTGGTTTCGTATTTTATTTTTTATTTTTAATTAAAAGCGGAAGTAAATGCTGCTGGGCCCGAATGCAATGGGGATGGCCTAACTCTGAACTGACTGACTGACTGACTGTTCGTTGTTTGGTTCGTTGTTTGGTTGACTTGTCAAGTGCATGCGTGAGTCTGTCATTTGAGTGTGTGTGTGCACACTTTGGCCATATTGTAGTGTTTTGCTAACAATGCAATTTTCAGCGCATTGTTGCCGCTGCTGTTGCTGAGGCTGCTGCACAACTCCCTTTTGACGGACGCACATCAAATCAAATCCTCCTCAGCAGCAGCAACAACAAATTCAGACAGTCGCCGCAGTCTGATGATGAAATGTCAAATGCGTTCCCATTCCCAAAGCACATGTAAACACTGTGTGTGTGTTTGTCGGATACGGATATGGCTGATATACTGACAAGTCCTGACTGCCTGACTGTGCTGCTTAGAGATGCGTCCCGCTGCCACGCACAAACTAAACCAAACTCAACAAACAATAAAAACATGGCAACAATTCAAAACTGAAGAGTTTTTCAAATAACGAAAAAAAAAAAACAAATGCGGAAAGCGGAGGCAGAGCGCAGCTACTACAAAAAAGAGGAAAAAAATGGAGAAAATTAAAACAAAACAAACACAAACGCATTGGAACGCATCATCCTCGCTGGCAGCATCCTCATCAGCATCATCCTTTGCCTCTCTCTCTCTCTCTGTCTCTTTCTCTACCTCTTTCTCTTTCTGTGTGTGTGTGCCACGCATGAGGAGATTTTGGTTTGGCTTTTGATTGACGAACTTGGGCTTGGGCTTGGGCTTGGAATTGTTGTCGCTGCTTGTTGTTACTGGACTCCTCGGTGCCTTTTGCCTCGATGCTCGATGCTCGACGATCCGCTTTTCACTCAAACTCATCAACGTCAACGACGCATTCAAATCGTTTTGATGGACTGCCGCAGCACATTCCCCCCACACCCCGCCTCTCTCTCTCTGCCTCTCTGTTGCCAAGCCTTTATGCTTATCCCAGCTTCAGTTTCCGCACGCAGTGCATCCTGGCAAAAAAAGAGAAAGAAAAAAACACAAATCCAGCTGTAGAATATTTGTATTTTACGCAATTTTTACTGCTGTGTGTGTGTGTGTTCGTTTCTGCTTGTTGGCTGATTTGCAAACCGATTTGCTACATTGTTCATGTCAGTCAGCGGCTTTGTTTATTATCATCATGCCAATGATGTTTGCCCTGCCATTGTCTTTCGTCCTTTTTTGTTTTTTTTTTTTGTTTTTGCCACTGATTTGCAAGTTAGTGCGACAATTATTGTGGCATTAAAAAAGCATTTATTTCGCAAAACTCATTGCACTAATGAACGGCAGCCTAAAGAACAATGAAATCCGAGGATTAGGCAGCAAATATATTTTAAGTGAAAGCGGAGCATTTCATTTATTACGTATACGCAGTGTCGTGCACAGTTGGCCATTGTTCATGAATACACTTCTAACTTGAGCGCCAACAAGCCGCATAAATCGCTCAACAATTTCCACTGCAACGCCTTTGCTCACACTTAATTTGCCATAAAATATGCTGGAACAACCAGCAACAACAGCAGCAGCAACAGCAACAGCATCGAGCACAACAACAGCCTGCAGCTGATGCTGTTGCTGTTGCTGAAATGAAACCTCATCTCGTTGTCGCAATTAAATTAGCAGGCATCAAGTTGCAACCGGGGGAAAGGAAAGCAACATTCATGGCAACCATAAACTGTTGTCAAAAAGTTTTAAGCTGCAGTTGCTGAGTTCCTCCTCCTTTCTCTCCCTCTCTCTCTCTCTCCCTCTCTCTTGGTTCTTAAACGAGAGAATCTGTTTTCACACCGCAAAGTTTTTGCCAACTTTTGGTCGTGTTTGCTTTTTTGGCAGATTTCCTCACATAATCTGGCATGTAAATGATATAGCCGCAAAAGTTGAGCATACTTTGAGAGCAGCACTTGTTGCCGCCTCGACAACTTGTTGGATTTGTGCTAAACAACACGTTAAGTAAAAAATGAATAAGTGTTTTGATCGCATTGTGGTTTGTTTTTCGGGTTCCAGGTTCTTAGCAATAGCAACAGCAACAGCTGCTCTACACAACAATTGAAAGGTTTCGTTTTGGAATGTGAAGCCCAATGAGTTTCCACTTGATCTTGGCTGTTGAGAAGCATAAAAATAGTTCACCAACAAAAATGCTGCGTAGTAAAATCAAAAAATTCGGGTTTCTTCCACGAAACTCATAAATAATTTGAAAGAAACTCAGCCTAGCTTTGAAATTTTAGCTTGTTCACGTCGCGATCGCGTCGCTATTGTCTGGCAGCTTAACAATAATGCTTAATAATAATAATAATCATCATCGATATCGATGATATTTCATTATTGTGATGATAAATGCACTGCCATTTAAGTGATCAAAAGATTCAGCGATTGCTTTTTGTTAGCCTCTTTTGCCTATGTTTATATCTCGCTGTCTGCTTCTCTCTCTCTCTCTCTGTCTGTCTTTGCTCACTCTTCTATGCATAATAAATCTAGCGAAGCAAAGCGTACGCGCTTTAATAACCCAAGCAACTTGGAGGTGCTCATCAGTTGCAGTTAAAAAGTAAACCGGCAAGCATCAAGCCAGAGGATGATACACTCATTAAGGCCGCACAACGTTTTGGCCTTGTTGCTGTGTGTGTTGTGTATTGATATTTGTGTAGCGGATGCTGCTGCCTCGTCTGCTGTGATTGAACCCAGCTTGTACAGTCCCGAGGATAATGTACAAATATTGAACAACGATACGCTGGAAGTGCATCTCAACAATTCCAGCACTTGCAATTTTGTGCAGTTCATCAACTATTTTTGCGGCGATTGTCGTCGCTATGCGTCCACATTCAAGCACATCGCATGGCGACTCTACGACTGGCGTCGCCTGCTCACCGTCTCTGTGGTCGATTGCGCCCAGGAGCGCAATGTGCAGATCTGTCGCGATTATAACATACGACAGACGCCAACGTTACGCCTCTTTCCACCGCACTTTCAGCGCAACGAGCAGCAAATTGGCCACGATGTCGATCCGCATAAACCTGACGCTATTTACCCCATTATCGCTGAGTTTATGGCGCAAATTAAGTATACGCCGGAGTTGCCGAACTTTGAACCCATCACTGCCACAGATAATCAATTGACACTGCAAGAGTCGGCTGACTATTGCAATACTATATCGTATTTTGTGCTTGTCTATCAACCAGTTGGCACAACAATTGGGCGAAATTTGATCTTGGAGTTGCTGCGTTGGCCAATTGTCGCCGTGCGTCAGCTCGACGATCAGCTGTTGTTCAGCAACTTTGGCCTGGAGCCGAACACTAAGCTGGCGCTCATCGATTGCGGCGGCAATGCGTTGCCCTTGCAACCAGTAGCGGATGCCACGGACGCCTATGTGGCAAGTGTGACCAAGTATTTGCTAACGGTTGGTCACATGGCTGAGCCGCAACTTGTCACAACGCCAGCGCCAAATGTGACCAAGTTTTCGCTGGACGGCGAACAGGCAGCGATCATTTCAACGGTGTTGCATGGACAACCGAAAGTTTATCGTGCTGATCTGGAGCAGGCAATTGACAAGTTGTTGCACATTGAGTTGCCCAAGGTGCAAGTGTTTAGGGGCGAGAATATGCTGGCCCTGCAACAGCTGCTGAAGGTGCTGCGACTGTTTAATCCCTTGAATGCCAGCGGCAAACAGCTGATTAATCGTCTCGCCGACTTTGTTAACTCGATCGAGGCGAGTGGCGAACTGAGCGGCGTCGCCTTCCAAATGCAAGTCGAGAATCATGAGCGCAAGCTGCCCAAAGTCTTCAAGTCGAAACGTTATGTGGGCTGCATTGCATCGGGTCCTTTCCTTCGGGGTTTCACCTGCTCGCTGTGGACATTGTTTCACTATCTCACCGTGGAGTCGGCCAAGTCAACGGATTTGCCACCTGGCACCGTCTTGGCTACCATTCATGGCTTTGCGAAGCATTTCTTTGGCTGCGGCGATTGTGTGCAACATTTCATGGGCATGGCCGAGAGACGCAAACTCTTTGAGGTCAAAGACGCGGATGAGCAAATACTTTGGTTGTGGGAGGCACACAATGAGGTGAATGAACGCATCGCTGGCGACTCTACCGAGGATCCCAAGTTCCCGAAACTCCAATATCCCAGTCAAGAGCTGTGCGAGAAATGCCACAACCCAACGTGGAATCGAAAGGAGGTTTTAGCGTTTTTGAAGAGCGTTTATGACAAGAAGAACTTGAGTAGCTACGGACTGCCAACGCCCATGGGCTATGATTGATTAGATTGTTAGTAATGTGTTGAAATAAATATAAGTCTTAATAAAAAAGCTATTTTTAAACAAGTTTATTGTACAAAATGGGTTATAATTGAAGAGAGGCAGAGGTGGGATTGTCAAGAAATGACTATAAAAAATAAGCTTCAAATCATTTGTCATGCTTAATAATAATGTAATTGAATAAGGTATGATTTAGAAATAATAAAAATAATAATGAATAGAGACAATATTTAAAGGTGTGTAGTCACGAATTGAATTTGAGTTAGAAGAAATAAAGAACAAATGGATATATTAGTGTTTAGATGACTAAAAATAATACTAACACTATTACGTTAGCAAAGTTTAGTATTTATATAATTTTAGTATTTTGGTATTATTATTAGTACATGTAGTATTAGTTGTATTTTAGTATTTTGCATAATTTAGAATTTTAGTATTTATTGGAATTTAGTATTATTATTAGTAGCTGTAGTCTTAGTTGTATTTTAGTATTTATTAGATTTTAGTATTTTGGTTGAAGTATTAGTAATCGTAGTAGTATTTTAGTAATTATTTCAATTCAATATTTAAGTATTATTATGAGTAGCTGTAGTATTATTGTATTTAAGTATTTTACGTAAAATTAGTATTTATTAGAATTTAGTATTTTAATTGGGTTTAAGTATTTTAGTTGAAGTATTAGTGATAGTAATAGTATTTTATAAATTATTTGAATTTAGTATTTAAGTAATGTTATTAGTATTAGGTAGGTAGGACCGGCTGCCCCTACACGGGGCAAAAACATAGACCAGTGGAGGTCCGTAGCTGTACCGGTGGTTTATCTGCGTCTCAGAAGTCCAGTAGTATGGATGCATTTTTGGCAAAAGCCAGCAGCATCCTAGGAGGTAGCCGTGAAACGTCCCGAAGGTCGTTGTGGCACGGCGAATTGAGGTATTTCAACCGGAGTCGGGATAACGCTGGGCATCTACAGAGAAGATGCTCAAGTGTTTCCTTAACCCCGGGTTCGTTACATTTCCTGCACTGATCGCTGTTCGTGATGCCCAGCTTTACAGCATGGGCAGCTGACAAACAGTGACCAGTTAAAATGCCTAGCATTAGCCTGCAGTCTTTCCTAGAAAGCTGCATGACGAATTTGGTTAATTTTTTGTTAGTAGAGGCACACATCAGCCTTGCAGTTTTGCACGAGTTAGCATTACGCCAGCTCGCGTCCCACTGAAGTCTAGAGCGCACCTCAAATTCGCTGCCAAGAGTTCGCAGGGATATCGGGACATTGCACATGTTACCGACATCGAGCCCCACTCCCTCTTTGGCGAGAGTGTCAGCGATCTCGTTGCCATCAATGCCCTGGTGGCTTGGGATCCAATAGATGCGCACGACCACAGATGCGTTCAGCGACTCTATTGCTCTTCTGCTGTCCAGGACAACTTTGGACTTGACCACATTAGAGTGTATCGATCTTATTGCAGCCTGGCTGTCAACAAAGATGTTGATAGAAGTTTGATTACTTTGCAAACCCCGAGCCAATTCAGCAGCCTTGCCAATGGCAAAAACTTCCGCCTGGAAGATGCTGCAGTGGTCTGGGAGTTTGTAGGAGTGTTTGGAGACCGGGTCTGGACAGTATACGGCCGCTCCGACACCATCTTCCATCTTCGACCCGTCGGTGAAGAGGTTGAGGGCTTCGGGAATGCATAACCCTTCCCGCCAGCAGTCCGGTTCCAAGTATATTGTTTTGATATGGTCGGTACTGGTAAGGGGGATAGTATAGTCCAAGTCTCTACTTGTCTCCCTACCAATGGCGCTGTGACCATAGCCTAACAGACCCAGATTGCCTGTTGCGGCAATCCTTAGGGACGATTTTGCGGCTATGGATTGCGCGTATAGGTTTAGCGGCTCGACGCCAGCTATTACCTCGAGGGCTTTAGTTGGCGTCGACCTAATAGCGCCTGTAATACACAGTAGCGCTTGACGCTGTGTCCTTTCCATGATGGATAGGTACGTCCTTTTCTCCGTGGCCTGCCACCACACTATAACACCATAGGTGAGGATAGGACGAACAACTGAGATGTATATCCACCGCATTAGACTGGGAGATAGGCCCCAAGTGCAACTAAGCATCTTTTTCGCCATGTACAAGGCTCCGGTGGCTTTCTTCACCCTTTCTAACACGTTAAGCTTCCATGACAGTTTGCTGTCCAGGACCACACCTAGGTATTTAACTGCTAGGCTCGGCTTTAGTTTGGTGCAGCCTATTTTTGGGGGGGACCACGCAGGTACCTTATACCTCTTCGTGAAGAGGATAAGGTCCGTTTTGTCCGCGTTAATGCTGAGCCCGGCTGATTCGGCCCATGCTTTAACTTCCCGAAGAGTAAGCTCCATTACGGAACTAAGGGTGGTTGGGCATTTCCCAGTTACCAAAATGCTTATGTCATCTGCATAGGCAATTAACTTGGGGGCCCGTCTAGTAAATTTTTGAAGTAGGCTATTTACAACCAAATTCCAAAGGAGAGGCGAGAGAACCCCACCCTGGGGAGTGCCACCTCGCACTACCTTTGTAATGGCCGCATCGCCCCACGTAGCCACCACCCGCCTGTCGCAAAGAAGGCGGTTGACCCACCTGTGGATCGCTGGTGCCGTGTTAACAGAGGTAAGGCCCTTCATAATAGCGTCAGTGGTGACGTTATTGAAGGCGCCTGAAATGTCAAGAAATGCACCTAAGGCATATTCTTTGTAATGGTCTGCTTTTTCAATGGATGCTACTAGAGCATGGAGAGCTGTCTCAATGGACTTGCCCTTAGTGTACGCATGCTGATTTGGGGACAGCAGATGCATGGAGTTGCTTCTGATGTGCAAATCAAGTAGCTTTTCCAATGTCTTTAGCAGGAAAGAGGTTAGGCTGATAGGCCGGAAGTCATTTGGGACCACATGACTGCATTTGCCCGCCTTGGGCAGGAAAATGACTTTTGAGGTCCTCCAAAGAGTGGGGATATGACCCCAAGCGAGGCACGCCGAATAAATACCCGATAGCCACGGAACAATCGTAAGTTTACTGGCTTGCAGCATTGCTGGCGAAAGTCCATCGAGACCAGGCGACCTGTCCTTCGCAAAGGAGTCGATAGCCCAGATTATTTTATTAGCTGTAATTAGACCGGCAGGGGGTCTCATAACTGGGAGACAGGGAAGGAGCTGCCAGTCACTGTTCTCCATACCAGTACATCCCGGGAAATGAGTTGAGAGCAATGCTTCAAGAGTTTCAGCACTGCTCTCCGTCCACACTCCATCGCCCGATTTGAGCAGACTAGGACTGGAAGCCTGCTTGGACAGCAGCTTCCTCAGTCTGGAGGTGTCTTTGATGTTGTCCAGGCCAGAGCAAAAGGTCCTCCATGAAGCCCTTTTGGATGATCGAATCATCCTCTTGTAAGACTTCAGGAGAGACCTGTACTCGTCCCAGACATATTCGTTGTCCGCCTTCTTAGCAAGTTGAAACATGCTAGTAAGCTCCGCCCGAAGCGAAGAGAGATCTGGGTTCCACCAGGGTGGCTTCGATCTTCTCGTCGGTCTTGAGAGCCTACAGGAATGGCGAAACGCAGAAAGTAGCCCTGCTGAGAGGACATTGACATTTGTTTCCAGGTCCTGTACCGAGTTGATGTTACCCGGCGGACCAAGAGACTTCGAAACCAGGCTGGAGAATTTCGCCCAGTTGGTATTTCGGGGATTTCTGAACGGCTGAGCCGCAGGTACCCTACTAATAGCAATGGTAAACTGAATGTACTTATGATCCGAGAAGGAGGGTCTGTCCAGGACCCTCCACTCTTCTACATTGGTACACTCAGTCGCAATCGTTAGGTCCAGCACATTGCAAGAGGTGGGACCTACGAAGGTAGATACCTCACCTCTGTTGGCTAGTCTAAGCTTATTGTTAAGGATAAAATCAAGAACTGACTCACCCCTTTCGTTGATGTCGGGACTTCCCCAGACGCTATGGTGGGCGTTGGCGTCCGTTCCGATAATAATATGTTTGTTGGAGGAGCAGACCATGTCCACCAGCCTCCGCAGCTCGTCAGGTGGAGCCGGCTTGTCGTGGGCCATGTAACAGGATGCCAGCAGCAAACATCCATCACAGCTCTCCAGCACCACCACGGTAAGATCGTCATTGCTGTAATTAGGTAGTAGATGAGCTTTTAGCCCCTTTTTAACAAGGATGGCAGTTCTCGATCTACTTACCAATGTCGGGACGTATAGATCATAGTTGGGAGACTTTAGCCCAGCAACCGTGTTGCCCGACGCTATCCACGGTTCTTGGACCAAAGCCGCGTAGGCGGACACTTCCTCCATGGCAAGGAGTAGCTCCGCCGAAGCCGTTTTAGACTTGTGGAGGTTGAGTTGCAGCACACTCATTAGAGGTTAGCAAACTCGCGGGGGGGCCCGTCTGCATGGACAGTTCCTCCCCCACCTCCTCCGTCACATCAGTCAAGCTGAGGTGCAGGGTGGCGTCGGTCACGCTCTCGAGACCGAGATCTGCCTCTACCTCCCCTGCCCTCAGCGTGTGGGTGTCATTGTCGGTATGATGGCGTTTTTTGAGGCGAAGGTACACGCTCCCCAAGCCCCACGCCATCTTGCCATTGCGCTTGTAAAGCAGATCCTCGGCCTCCTTGTTGATCTGAATGATCCCGTGCTGCCCACCACTGGGTAACGGTTCATCAACCTTCAGCACGGACCAGTCACTCGTCGGAATGGCCGGGTTCTGCTTTTTAAGCAGCTGAAGTGCCCGCTCTCCCTGCACAACTATAGGGAAAAGGACTTTCGCCTTCGGTATGGACGGGATATTATTCCTGTCCACCACCTCCAGCTTGGCCCCCTCCCACAGTCCGTCCAGTTTGGGTACGGTCACTTGCAGCCACTGCAATGTTGGGTCGTCCTTGCATGTCAGGATTTTGACACCATTCATCCAGCCCGTGCCTTCGAATGTAGGCATTGGGCTGTCTGGGACATTCTCCATCCTGACAAACAGTGCGTCGACCAGCTTGCTATGGGTCAACCGCCACCGCTCTGCAGACATTTTCCCGTTAGGGTCCCCTCTGTCTATGAGAGCAACGGTGAGATGCCGCCTGGCAGTTTCAGCAACCGTTGCTCTCTGTCTTGTCCTGTCCGGGTCAGTGTTAGTGGAGCCAGGTGCTCGCAGCCTCTTGCTCACTGGAGCCCCTTGCTTGGGACTCTCAGCGGACCGTTGGCGCTTGCTTGCCATGGACTCCACCTTGTTGTTGGCAGGGCCGGTAGAACCGGTCTGCACTTTAGTGACTTTTGGAAGTTATTAGTATTAGTAGTTTAAAAAAATATTTAAATGAATTCAGTCTTAAACCATAAAAGTATTAGTATTAGTATTTAATAAGTACTTTAATACTTTTTATGACACTGTTATTTTACTATTAGTGTTGGGGAGCAGAATTTCTTTATACCTCTAAAATATAAAAATTTACATAAGAAGTAAAAACGTCTCTTCGTTTGATCGACAAAAAAAAAAGTGCCATAACTAATAATACATTCGCGAAACTATTAAAACATTTATCGTTCTAATGTTTGTCAACTGTCAATTGCTAATTGTGCGAAATTGCTAAATTAAACGTTTGAATCAAATTAAATGCCGGTCTATCTACATTTCTGAGCCTCTGAAGCTCTAAAGCTATGTACGCACCTGTCGTGGCTGGCAAGTTGCTTATGCAACGCTAAAAGGCAGCCAATGGAAGGGGTTGGACGGACTGTGTGTGTGTGTGGACTGTGGGTTGATTGCGTAATGGCACATCAATTATTAATAGAACATTTTTGCAAAATATCTACGCACTAATTTGCGTAAAGTAATCGATGTGGTGGAAAAATTTTCACGCATGCACACATGGGGTGACTTGAACGCTAACTTGCAACGCAGAAAGAGAGGTAGAGAGATAGTGAGGGAGGGGTAAAAGAGTTGGGGGCATGCTTTTGCTTTTGGGGCATGGCTGCGGCCTTTTGTGGTAGCTAAAAATTGCCAAGTGCTCACACCTCGGGCAGCGTCGTGTTGCGTAAATTGGCGACCCAAAGCATTTACCTGCATTTACTTCTATATAATGTAAAATGTATTATATGTAATAAGTGTGTGTGTGTGTGTATAAATATAAAAGAAGGCAGCAGCTCCTACTTCGCTTGTGGTCGGTGTTCAGTGTTTATTGATATTTTTCGCACCTCACACTTACTCGAAAAAAGTGTTGCATAAGCGTGCGGGCAAAATGGCGGCCGCCTTATGCGTCAAACTTTTATACGCAACTGTACGCAATGCGTTTTTGTTTTTTGAGTGTGTGTGAAGGTTTCCTGAGGCCGTAAATTTAGAGCCAAGGCAAACGGAAGCCGGAAACCAGCGCCCATTTGTAGCCACGCACTTTATCTAGCCAAAATATCTCTGCGTGCGTTGCGGTGCGTAAAATTTTATCTAGTCGAAATGTTGCCACACACATACACACACCTAAAACATTTCTCTAATAGCAAACGGATATTGTGGCTTTTGCCATATGAATTCAACAGCAAAGATAGCAAGCAGCTCCTTTCGCTGTTCAGGAAATAAACTAATTGGGCGCCCCGTTTTGCATTTTGAAAAGTCAGAATTGAAGACTGAGTTGAAGAATTTTTCGTGTTGGCATTGGGAATTTGCATAAAACGTGTAGAAACTTAATTGCCTTGGCGCTTCGACTTTGAGAGCTGAGTTGATTTTGAATTCATTTTTCTTCATTTTTCCATTACCTGCAGTGCATTAACCAAAAACAATAACCCGGACTCGGAATAATGCACAAATTATTGTTTAGGCATTTAAATTAAAAATGAATATAAAAACATGAAAAATGAATACAAATGCTGCAGCGAGCAGTGAGCACTGTTATAATTATGTAAAAACAGTCTAAAGATTGACTTGACTTCTATGCACACACACACTCACACACACACACACTCACACACACTCACACACACAGACATTGCGCCAGAAGCGCATGCGAAGCAAACATAAATTTGCAAAACAGAGCACTGGGAAGGAGAAGGTTGTGGAGAGAGGGAGGAAGGGAGGCTAAGCATTGCCAGTGAAAGAGAGTGCAAAATAACAACCTGGTAATTATCAATAGCTGAGTTGGCAACATTGTCTATCTTGACTGCGTCCACCGCCGCCTGCAGCCTCTCCCAGCGCCCTTAGCCCATCATCCGAAACGAGAACACACGCAAAAAATGTAAAGTGGAAGAAAAATTTCGTGGCACTTGCTGATGAAATGCTTCAGCTTCAGCTTCAGACTGCTTCTGCTACTAGCTTCTACACCCGCCTCCACTTGCTTGCCTCCTTAACCCTAAAAGCAAAGCCAAAGCCAGGCCAAACTTTTGCATTTTTCATATATATACAGCTACAATTAAGAGTAGCGCTTAGAATATTGTGGAGGTTGTTGGAATACCCTAGAAAAGGCTGGAAGTATAAGACCCTGGTTTATTTTTTAAAAGAAAACTTTCCGAGATAACAAAATTGGTCTATATTTGGCATTTTTTAAACATTTAAATTTCTTACTAGTTTTTAAAAAAAAAAATTTAATAGGAAAAATTAAAATAAAAATTAAATATTTTTCTTTGTATAATATAACACAAATTTTTGGTAAAGCGATTTTTATGTTGCTTTTAATAATGGGCCTTTTATAAGTATTCGAAGTTTTTATTAGTTTTGAATTGTGAAATATTCTATTGCCTTTAACTGGTTTGGTCTGCTCTTTTGATCATGTCTACAAAATAAGAATGTTAATTCGTTTAAACGATGTACATATGTATGCTTATTTGAATACCTTTTCTATACCCCATCAAATTTTTATTATGTGTGCAGGGTATAAATTTATGAAAAATGCTGTTGGATGCATCTTGAAACCAGGGTTGCAGACCTCATATTATTTTAACTAATTTATATATATATATCTTTTATTTTGTATATTTAATTTTTTAATGTTCAATAGTGTTATTTTTAATAAAAAACTATTAGCACAATTAAAGTTAAATATGTGGGAATTTCAAATGGAATTAGCTGTTGATAAATTATTTGCAATGTTGTTAATTTTGTAGTCAAAAATAAAAATCGAAACAATTTATTCACATCATTCTTTTTTAAATATAGAAATTCTTGCTTTCTTACAACTTGCCTTATGCTGAGTTTTATTTATCTTAACTACCTTTTAATAAAACTTAATATAAGCAAACTGTCTTTAATATTTGAATTTATTTTTGAAAATTTTTTTTCAATATTTAGTTTTCTATATTTGGTATTTTTTTGCCTTCTTTTATAGAAAACTTATTCAAATCCAATATGCTCTTCATATTACATTTGCAATATAATTAGTTTTATATAATTCAATACGCATTTGATAAATATTTAAACTTGGCATTATTAAAATAAATGCTAATGTAATGTGCGATTTGATTTATATTTAAAACAATTAAATGCAAATTGAAGGTAATTAAATATTTCAAAACAAACCTATAATTCAATTTGATCTAATGACTTGTGCTAATAATATTGTTAATTTAATTACCGTTTTATTTGCACACAACTTAACTAACTAACGATTTATGTATATATGAGAATATCGTTTTGTTGTTTGAGTGTTGTTTGTGTTGTGTTCTGTTGTGTTGTGTTTTTCAGCCCTATTAAGTTCATTAAAGTATAGTATGTTATGTTATAGCTAATGTAGGCACAACTAACGCAATTTGGCAACAATTTTTCTCAACAACAAAAAGTAATAATAAACAGTTGCTGCTTCTTTTGCCCGGCTGGAGAAAACAATCCCACAATTTGCGGCAGCGCGCAATTAAAACAATTTAATTTTTGTACAAGTGCACTGGCAACACCCACACACACATACAGATACACACGCACAACAAACTGAGAGGCCCAAAGTCAAAGCCAGAACCAACCCTGGAACGTGTGCCTTCAAATAATAATTTGCTTAGTTTATGAAGTTGATGTATGTCTGTGTGGCTGTGTGTATCGGTGTGTGTGTGTGCGTGTAAGTATCTATGAGTGTGTGTGCTACATAAGCAGTACATTCAGTTGTTATTTATTTTTTTTTGTGTAATTTTTTTTTTTAGTTGTTGCGCACAATTTACTCACTCGGTTGCATTTTAACATATTTCGTTTGTTACGTTTTCTACTCGAAGGCGGCCTCTTCGATCGTTGTTGTTGTTATTTTTTCAGTTGGCTGCCGTGTTGTTTCTGCTGCTACTGACTCTTCTAGTTCTCTAGCCTTACCTCAAGTTTAATTTGTTTGTAGCAACAGCCTCTGTTGTGAATTTCATGTGCATCTGCCGCTGTAACTTTTGCCTCTTGGCTCGCTTTTTTTTTGCTGCACTCTCTCTCTCTCTCTCTCTCGAAAAATATTTGTGCACGCAAAAAATGTTAATTACCCCAAGACCGAAGTCGGCAAAAGGGGGCAGGCAACAAAAAAGCGAACCATCAATGTGCGGCTGGAGAGCTGGGGCATTAAAATATTTAGGTTGCTCGCTGTGGCTGCCTTCTTGACTTCTTGCCAACTTCCCAGGCCATGGCCCAGACTTGGAGGCTCACACCCAGGCTTCTGGCTGCTGGCTGCTTGCTGCACGTTAATGCAACTGCAACTGTAACAAATTGCAATGTCGCACATCTGTCTTGGCTGGCGTTTGGTTTTGCCTAAAAACACACGACGAAGTCGACACCAAGTTCACTTTGGCCCCGGCCCTTGATGTGCCTCTGAGCTCATATTTATTTTTGCCATCGTTTTTGTGGTACAAACCGAAAATAAAAAAAAAACGTAGAAATTGTCGCTGTTGTTGTAGTAGTTGTTGCTGTTGTTGTTGTTGTTGTAGCCGCATTGCCAATTACCGGCCGACCGGGAACCCTAGCAATTTGGTCATATCCGGCCCCCTGGCTGCTGCTTCTGCTGCTGCTACTTTTGTTGCTGTTTTGGCCCCGCTTCGAGCCACAAATCTGGTTTTTCCTTTACGCTTGTTAACAACAAATTTGCTCTGTTCTGTGATATTTTTCGTTTGCTTTTCGCTTTTCGCATTACATTTTTCCTGTTTTTGGCCTTGCCTTCAACACAATATCAATTTTCCTCTTCTATTTTTCGCGCCATCGTCTCTTCACTCTTCGCTCGCTCCCAATTAATTGGGAGCTGGCTGCGAGTTTAATTTTAGCCACAAATTG
Organism: Drosophila niveifrons; assembly: GCA_035046325.1. Lineage (NCBI taxonomy): Eukaryota > Metazoa > Arthropoda > Insecta > Diptera > Drosophilidae > Drosophila > Drosophila niveifrons. The sequence goes on along the minus strand of JAWNOC010000046.1, from coordinate 6,830,881 downwards.
TTCAATTTAACTAAATATTTGTAATGGAAAATTGTGATTACAGTGCAATTTTTGCAGTTAGTTGGCCCCTTTGGTGTCCTGTTTTGGCCACAAACACACAAAACACAAAAGACAAAAGACACCTTGGCCAAGTTTGTGCGTCAGTCATTAGCGGACATAAGACTTTTTATACCCGCTACCCATTCTTAAGAAGGGTATTACAAGTTTGACAGCAGGAAATGTATGTAAAAGGCAGAGGAAACTATCTCCGATTCTATGAAGTATACATATATATTCTTAAGCATATTAAACAGCCGAGAGGATATAGCCATGTCCCTCTGTCTGTCTGTCTGTCCGTCTGTCTGTATAAGCACCTAGATCTCAGAAACTATAAAAGATTGAGATATCATTCTTTTCTACACAATTTCTTATGTTTGCACGCAGATCAAGTTTGTTTCATATTTTTGCCATACCCGCTTCCGATTCTGCAAATCGTCATAAATCGAATAGTAAGTGAAAATTTCCACCTGGAGTCTCAAAATCTGGTATGTTGGTGCTCTGGTATATATTTTTTAATTTTTGTTTTTTTGATAGAATTAAAATTTGTTGAAAATACTTAAGACTTCTTCAACTTCGGATCTTAGCTCTTATGGCTAACAATCTGGTATATTTTACATGTATATACATATACCGAAATAGTACACCATCAAAATACTAAAAAGTACCAAATGCTAGATTCGGTATATTGATATAGACTACTATTTGGTATATTTTTAGTATTTTTGCGGCATATTAATTCGGTTTTAAAATTTATACCTCACAGTTTTGCTTTCATTAAAAGATTTCGGGTATCTCACAGTCGAGCACCCTTGCTTTCTTTCTTATTTGTTGTTGTTGTTGTTTATATTGTAACTAATGAATATGGAACTTGACTTTGAGTTGAAGTCTTGACCATGTCTTCGTTGTGGTTGTTGTTGTTGTTGTTGCTGTTGTTGTTGCTGTTGTTAGCTATTACAAGTTTGTGCCTCATTGCGCTTTTGGACGCGTCATGCGGCCAGTTTTTTTTTTGTTTGTTCGTGCCACAGATTGCCGCACGTTGCGAACAGCAGTCAGCAAATGTGTCGCTCAGCATTTAAACAACAGTATGCCGCATGTTGCATGCTGCCCGCTGCCTGTTGCAAACAAAAAATGTCATAAATAAATTGCTTACAAAACATTTGCTGACGCGCCAAATAAAATGCCATAAACGAACGCAGAATCGAATCGCTCGTCAAGTGGCAGTTGTGGCAGTTGCAGCAGTGGCAGTTGTGGCATAAGAATTCCTGTGTGTAAATTAACTAAAAATGCTAAAAATCGCTGCGCAGATGAGTTGAGCTTATAGGGACAACAAACTGCCGCTAATGTACGTTCATCTTCGCTCTGTCTAATGATCGCGTCCCCAACTTAGTTTTGTTCAACTCATCGCGCAGTTCCTTTGCCTCATTCAAAAGCCATTTGAGGCAACACAGATACACTCACACACTCACACACATACAACAGCTTAACAGCTGCAGCCCGAAATCCTCAACAACACCTGGACTAATGCCACGCATAACAACGCAACAGCAACAGCAGCAACGACTTAATGCCGCATGGGGCAAGACGCAATGTGGCACTGCGGATGTGCTTCAAATCAATGCAGCATCAAATCGGCGTTGCAACTTTGCAACATTTGCGTGCCTCAATAAATTTGGCATTTTAATCGATGCTTTCGATTTGTATCTTAATTACAAACGGCCTTAAACTCACAAATTTTATGAGCAAGTGCAGCAAAACGAGTCGACGAAAAAAAATCTAAATATAAATAGTGCAATTTATAAACAAAAAATCGCTGCGGCTGCATAAGAGAGAGAGAGAGCGAGAGAGAGAGAGAGACGGCTAGTGAAAGGGAGAGTGAGTGAGCGAAACATTGACTGCAGCAGCAGCAATGAAAAGCGAGATCAAGTTCAACGCACATTTGTCCTTGATAATTGAAATGAAGAGCACACACACACAACACACAACACACAACGTTGGCGATGTCGACGACGACGACGCCAAACGAAGACGTCGACTACGAGATCGTTGCCAGCCCGTTTTCGTTGGAGGGGAGCCCAAAAAAATGGCAAAAGCAACAACAGAAATAAACAAAAATTATGGCAGTGGATCGGCAGACTTATTGCCAGAACTCAACTGTGCGATGCACTGCGAGAAAAAGTTGAGCGAAATGAGAAACTCTACAATACTACCTACAGTACTTAAGCTTTCGCAAGCGATCAAATAGTAATTGTAAAAGTTATTTAGGGACTTATCAAATTGCTTTAGTTGATAATCTGGTATAGTTTGTAGTCTATGGTATATTTTTCACTATAATAGTATAAGGATATACCAAATTTCATAACTGCATTGGTTGATAATCTGGTATATTTTGTAGTCTATGGTATATTTCGAACGCAATAGTATATCAATATACCAAAAAAAAAGTTTTCTTATTGTATTTTACTTTTTTTGAAACAGCATTAATCTTGATGTTTTCAACTTTGCTTAATTATTGTGTTCAACTGTGTGATTTGGCATTTATTATCATTAAAGTTAAGGTATTTTTTTTAAATTTCTTTATTTTCATTGGCAATAAAATTCCGTTTTTTACAGATCAAGTATTTTTTTAAATTTATTTGTTTTCATTTGACACAAAATTCTATTTTTTTGAAACTTTAAGTTTAATTGAAATCTAATTAAGAAGTAAGTTTTAATATTTATTAACGTATGCTTTTTGAAGTGTATTTCATTATTATTATTTTTGTGTTACTAAGTCAACTTGACATTCGTTCATAAATTCACCCAATTCGATTTTGGCAATAGATGCGAGTGCCAAAAATGTCTGAAGCACATTTACGCGTTATGAATTTAGATTGCGCATATTTCTCGCTGTGTGCTGCAAACCGGCTGCGGCTGTGGCTGTGGCTGTGGTTGGGGCATAATAAACACAAACACATGCACTAAATGTGCGTAGCGTATGCCGAAAATACGCTGGCCATTAAGACGGCCCAATACCAATGCCACAATCGACACACACACAATCCCCAGACCGCAAGTCTCCCTCCCCAAATACCGAATGCCGAGTGCCAAGTGCGATCAGCAGTCGATTCGTACGTGCCTCCTTCGTTCACTCGCTCTCTCGCTCTCTTCTCTTCTTGTGCTGCGTTCTCTTTCGCAACAAAAAGAAGAATTTCCGAAAATTTGCAATTGAGTGGCTGCAACAAAATGCAGGAACGACGTCGGCAACGTTTCGTTGCCGCCATCGAACGCAGCACGAAAAATGTTTATGCATTTTTTCTGGTCACTGACCGTACTCAAGGTTTTTCGTATTCCGATGCCCCGAAGTTGTTGCAGTGTTGCAGTTGCAACAACGACGACGACGACGATGACGATGACTCCTTCGACGCTGCGCTGCGTAAATTGCATGCGCACAAAAATTGACGAATATGCCAGGCGACGCAAGGCAAAATGCAGCATGCCACAAAGAGGGGCAGCCAGAGTGTTGTGTGTGTGCCCCGAAAACAACAAAGAGCCTGTGCTAAACTTGTTGCACTCGCAACGCAGGCAACTTTGGCGTTTCTTTCCCCCCCTTGCTCAGTGCTTCTTCAGCATATCGAATGCACAGCTTCAAGTCTGCTGTGCAGATGATATAATTTAGCACGAAAGTGAAGACTGCCTGCTTTTGTGCCTGAGCCTGCTTTAGTTTTGCAGCCGTAGCGATTGCGACCCGAATTCTCGCGGCTCAAAACGAAACCGAAAATGTGGCAAGATCTTGGTGATATAAATTATGCTGCTGCTCAACTGCGCACTGATTGTGGTAGGTTGTGCCGCACACAAAATGAGAGAGAGAGGGGAAAAAAGTGTTGCTCATTTCAGTTGTTGGCTGTTGGCACCTTGACCACCCGCAAGAAGAGCACACAAAAAGTACTCGAATTACCCAACGCCAAATGCTTCAAGTCAGTGACCGATTATGTTACCCAAAGCGCATAGGCGAAAGACAGGCGTCATTATAAAGCGTCGACGACGTCACTGCATCGGCCCCATAAGCTGTGCTTCCCTCTGCTCTTTTCTTCACACTCTTTCGCTGTATCTTTGGCTGACTGTCTGACACACCATCTACGTCTCCATTCGCAGGCAACGCAAGAGACTCTGACTCTGTCTTACAGCTGCTCCTTTGGGTTACTTCTATTTGCTTTTGTTATGGCACATTAGTTGTTGCTGCCGTCGCCGCAGTTGTTGTGCGTGGCTTTGATGACTCTCTTTCTCCTGCTAGACTGACCGCAAAAAAAAAAAGCATACACACTCACACACATCAAAAAGAAACGCGCTGCATCAAAGGCTGCGCGATGACTGCGTCGCTTTGCATAGTGAAAGAAGTTGCGTGTGTGTGTGTGTGTGTGTGTGTGTGTGGTGTGTGGTGTGTGGAGTGTGTGTTGTTGTTGGCCTGATGATGAGGGGGTACTTTTGTAATAAATATTTATTATTTAGCATGCAGCACTTTGCTTTTATTTGAGCCTTGCCTGATAATCTGCACATTAGGCACATTGCGCATACGTCACGTTGCCGCTTTCTAAACACATAACTCACAAAATTGACTAGGTTAAAAGTTTTTGCGTTGATTTATTACCCTGCACCTACCTAGCCTGAGCACTTGAAGCTTACACCCAAATCCTTTTGGAAGCCGCACAATTTCAGCAGACACAAAAACAAAAAAAAACACAAAAAGCTAAAGCTAGAACAATGTTAGGATATATAAGCCAAGTTGATGTCAACGTAAGCGGCTTTGCTCTAGGTCAAGTTAGGCCAGTTAGACAAAATCGTTGTACTCCGATTTCTACTACATACTCCATGCAATTGGCAATTCATCATTTTGGCTTGCAATGGCTTGGAAAATTGGCTTAATTGCTGCCCAGCTCTAATTGAGCATAAGCCTACCAAGAGTGTGGGATCAAAGTGCGTGCAACACAAATGCAAAAACAAAAAAAAAAGAGGGAAAAACCAAATGAAAAGTTATTTGGCATCAAAAATGCAGCAACAATTTGTATAGAATAAACAATTTGATTGGCAGGCGAAGTCAATAAAAAACAAAACGAAACGAATCGAAGCAAACGTTGAACGTTGAGCACTAGTCCAGAAAGCTGTGCTGGGTGGGGGGAGCAAAAGTGGGCGGGGTCGAAAGTCTGAAGTGCTTTTGAGTAGGCCTTAATTACGTAATGTGTGCGCCCAGTTATGACCAAAGAGAGTACTCCAGATACATGTGTGTGTGGCAAATGCGTAAAATTTTAATTTCGTTTTGAAAATTTCACTCGAAACACAAAAAACAAAAAAAAAATGGAAGAAAGAAAGGAAAAAAAGAGAGAGTCGATGCCGAGGCCGAGGCATGCCACAAAAGTTGTTTGCAGGCGCGACTCGGATGGTTGCATTTATTGAGGCCAATGACCAGACACGCACACACACACACACACACACACACAGTACACACTTATTCTTTATGTATGTGTATTTGCTGCTTCTTACGCACTTTTTGCATTTTCTAATTAGAAAGCACACACACACACATAGTTAAAGAGGGACAGCACACACACATACACACATTCATTTATTGGCTTGGTATATTGATCTGCCCTAACCCTCGTTTTTTCGTAGTTCTTATTATTATTATTAAACAACCCCATTAAGTGCTGAGCTTACCGTTTTCTCTCTGTGTGTTTGTGTGTGCACAAACCCTTTCTATCTAAAAAACGGAACGGGGTCCTTAGTTTTTAAGCAGAGAGTGAACAACGAGGAGAATGAGAAGTCGATTCCGCAGTGGGTCGCTTTGCATGCATCTTCAATTGGGTTTGAGTTCTTTTTGCTTTCCTTTCGGGGTAGAGAGTTGCAAATTATAACACATATTATGTAAAAGTCGTATGGAAGGGATTAAAAACTAAACACACACGCATTGCTCACACTCCATCCGATTGCAAAAATAGTTAACCATATGTATATATGTTTATAGGGGCGTGTCTTTTAACTCTGTTAATGGGGTCATTTTCAACTGAAATCTGTTTAAAATTCTAATCCATAAATAAGCTCATACTTAGCGCAATCAATTCATATCTCTCTTTTTTTTATATATTTTTTTTGGTATTTACTTAGTGCCCATTTCGCTGTTGTTTGCGCGATAACAATGCTTGCCACTGCGCCACAAAGCATGCAACACAAAGGCAAACTGCAAAATGTGCTGAAATTGCATTTACGGTGTGACTTCTGGTAATTAAAATCAAAAGTGTGAGGTGATTGATTGACTGCCAGATACTAAGCAGTATTATTGAGAAGATGTTTGAACATCATCAGACTAAAATAAAGGCATGTAATGGATCTTTCATATCACTAACTTCATTTTGAAATTAAGCAGCAGATAAAAGAAAAGAAATACATATTAACATAAAGCAGTAGATAAAAGAGTTCGAAGCTGCTTTTAATATAAAATAGTTGATAAGATAAGGCTATTCGAATATGCCAGACAAAAGCTTGGGATATATTTTAGTACTTATTTCAAACAGCATAATTAAGTTAAAGACCAATTTGTAGTGCTTAGATAGGAGATGTGAAGTGGACTTAAAAATATAATTCCAAGATTTTCTTCATTTTAAAAACGGGTCAAATACATTATTATTAAATTTCAAGGCAAAGTTATTTTTGATACTTTCTATTATTTAATATTATTATAATATTTTCATTATTATGACTGATATTTGCATTCATTTCATTATTTATTAATATACTACGATAAATTGACTGCCACATTTTATTACTTAATATTATATTGGAATATTTTCGTAATTTTCACTTATGTTCATTCATTTTATTATTTATTATTATAATATTTAGATATATTAATTATTTTTACTGATGCATTTTATCACTTAATATTATATTGGAATATTTTCATAATTTTCACAGATTTTTTCATTCATTTTATTATTTAAATTTAATTTTTATATTACGATATTTTCATTATTTTCACTGAGACATTTTATTACTTTATATTATATTTGGATACTTTCATTATTTTCACTGATATTATCATTTACTATTCATAAAATTATTGGCATTATTTTTGACGCAACTACTCCTATTTAAAATCCCTTCTATAAACATTCCCTATCAACAGGGTATTTGTATGTAAATTATAATATAGTCGAACAATTGTAAATGGCGCGGCATAAATCCTAATGCGTTGGCAAATTGTCACAAAATAAAGGAAAAGCGCAAGCAAACTGAAAACAAATTGTAAAAAGCTTGAAAATGTTTAGCAGAGAATTAATAATAAAAGCTGAGTAAGACGATAAAGTGAATGATAGACTACATAAATGCGCTAAAATAAAGGTATGACAAGAATAAATAATAGAAATTTAATAGAAAGTAATAATCTAGTTAATAAATAGTCAATTTACTAAAATATTCATTTATTTGGTTTTTGGATAGATTTTAAATTAAAAATTAAATACTGCAAGAAGATATACTAACAATTTAATTAATAGTAAACAATTGAGTAAATTGATAGTAAAAATTTAGCAAATAAATTGTATACATTTATAGAAACTATTTCATAGCTCTTAAGATTTTTTAAAAAATGTAAAACTGAATGTTAATTAATTGTAAAAACTTAAGAACTCAAAGTCATGAAATTAGCAATGAAAAGTTTCTCTAAATTTCTAATATTTATATGCTAAATTTTTACTATTATTAAATTCTTTTCAATATGTATTTAAAAAAATAATACTTAATTGCTAGAAATGAAAAGACGTATAAGCAAATCGTTTAAGAAGATTATTTTTATGCTACTTGAACTCATTAAATTAATCAAGAAATAAGGTAAGAAACGAAATATAGAAAAAGAGAAAATGTTTATTGTTTTGGTTTGTTTTTTTTTTTTTAATGCAGATTTTCCATTAATTTAGAGGTATAATGCAATAAGATTACTTAGATGAAAAGTACTTACTAAATTTGGAATTCATTTTGTGGTAAATTACAGGGTATTTCTGCGCAAATAAAATTCTATTTTTAGTCTGACTTATTTGCGGTTTATTTGTGCATATTGTAAGTATGTTTGTGTGTGTGTGGGTGATTATTTTTTAATACAAAATTCAGCTGCAGGGCATAGGCTACGCACTTTGTTTAACAGCATGACACCAGACACACACACGCACACACACACACACATCACACACACACAATTACATTCGCAGATATTTGTAGGGAATATGTAGAAGGCATTTGTTGTGCAGCTTTTGTGATTTGTTGACGCGTTTTTTTGTGTTTGTTTCTGATGTCGTCGTCGTCGTCGTCGTTGCTGGGGTTAAAATAGGTCTTACAGCTGCCTCAGCTGCCGCGGGGCAAACGCAACGCGCAACACTGAACGCAACGAAACACGCAGCATTCACTGATATTATAATCATAATACCAGAGTAAAACAAAAAAAAAACAAAAAAAAGTAATTTTGCGCACAATTTTTTAAGCTGTTGACAACTGTCTGCGGCATGTGGCATGTGGCATCAGAGTCATCTGCCAGCCTGTGTGTGTGTTTTTTTTTCTTTTTTAATTTGTAAATAATAAATGTAATACTTAATAATGCTAACATTGTCTGGCTGCTCACATCCGGGCCCAGCTAAATGCTCTTGCTGCTGCTGCTGCTGCTTTAATGAGCCAGTTACAATTTAAGAGCAGCTTCCTGTTTGGTTCCTGTTTGGCCTGACTGCTTTTCAAATCAGTCTACTTCCTTGGCCAACAGCCAGGCGAACAACAAGCTAAGCCATCGACTGAATTAGACCAAAACCGTAAATTTTGTGGGGCTCTTGAGAACGGATGCAGCGCTAAAAGAAAGAGAAAGAGAGCGTTTGGCTGCAACAAAAGTTATCAACAGGATGTAGTTGCAGTTGCAACCGCTGTTGTTGTTGTTGTTGTTGCTGTGATGCTGTTGCAGCAGCTATTGCTGCAGTTGCTGTTGTTGTTGTTGTTGTTGTTGCTGTGCATATCAAATGTCAGGGCACCAAAAAAAAAGCGCTTATCAAGGCAGTCCAAAGCCCCTGCCCAACCAATAAGTGATGTGAGTGTGCATGTGTGTGTTTGTGTGTGTGTGTATGTAAATTGCATCTTGAAGATGCAGCCTGCTCGAATTTCGCAATGCATTGCGGCCTTTGTTTTTGCATTTACCCTTTGGTTGCATTTCTTCCCATCTTCCGCTGCCCGTTGCATTCTTTGTGCTATTTTTTCTTTTGCCTTCTCCTCGTTTTTTTTTTTTTGTGAATTATTTATTATTATTTTATTTTTTTTTTCTTACGCTCGCGTTAGGGTTGAATTCGAGTTTGCCTTTTGGGCAAAGACACACAACAACAACAACAACAACGAAAATGAAGAAGAAACTCGTTTCCACTGTTAGAATAATGTGGTTAATCTTGTCGCCGTTGCCTTTTTATCTTCCATAAATATGGCAATCAAATGCTTTAGGAACAAAGGTGTCAACTTTTCAACCCGTTATCCTATATTTTTTTTTTCTATACTTTTTACGAAGCAGAAATTTGTGTTCCAAAAAAAACTGTATTTTTGTTTGACCAACTAAAAAACTAGCTAAAAAATTGATGCAGAGATCTGCAGAATTTTATTTTATTAACTTTGTTCATAAAGAACTTTAAGTATTGATGTAACCTAAATGTAATACTAAATATAGTAATATAGTAATTATAATGTAATTTAATGAAATAATATAAAAATGTATTCATTTATTTAATCTATTAAAATTACTAAAATATAAACATTTGTATAATAATATTATGTAATATTATGTCATTTACATAAGTTACTAAAATATAAACCTTTTTATATTAATTGAAAATTCTAAAATCCTTAATTTTAATAGGCAATCCCAACTTCAAAGCTTACTTAGATTTTTTCTGTTAATATTGTGTAATAAAAATAGCTTTGAAATTAAATTGAGATTAATTGTTACGTACATTATATTTGTATAACATTAAATTTTGTTAGTTAGACATAAATAACAACACATTCTTGGTAAAGCTTACTCAGGTTAAACCTCATACTCATATCATAAAATTCTATCCAAAAAATATTAAAAAAGTAGTTTATATTAATTTAACATTTGATAATTCTTTATGATTTCTATTCCATTTTTTATTTCCCAACATTTTGCTCAATTAGTTTTACATAATAATTAATATACATAAATTTAAAACTGTCAATAAAAATTCTCCAAAAAAATATAAAAAATGTGCCATGCACTCGTACGCAATATTCAAAGATACTCGAACATGGATTCAAGTGCTTTGCATTTTGCATGCATATTAAAGAAATTGCATTGCTCTTGCTCTCATCGTCGATGGCGTCGACTTCGACGTTGGCTTCGCAGTCGCTGTTAACGTCGCTGCCGCAGCAGAGAGCTCAAAGAGCGCCGCTGTAAATTTGTTGTTGCTGTTGCTGTATTTTTTTAACGTATTCATTTTTTTTTTTACACATATTACACAGGGGCCAGGGGTTAACCAATACAAGAAGAACAACTCAACTGCGCCAGCAACTTGCTGCCGTGGTGAATTTTACAACGCAAAGAAACACTCAAAGCGCTTGGTGAGTGAGTTGACTGAGTGCTGAGTGAGTGCTAAGTGAGTGAGTGAGTGAGTTATTTATTAAAGGGCCAGCAACTGAGTGTGTGAGAGTTTGGCACATTTTTTCTTGCTTTTGAGTATTGGCTTTTTGGGTGGTTGTTGCTGTTGCTGTGGTTGCTGTTGTTGCTGTAGCTGCTGTCATTGAGCTTGCATGCCTCCTAATGGCAATTTAATTGTGTTTTTCATATTGCATTAGATTTCCAATTTTGTGTTTTTTCATTGCCTTCTTTTTGCTTCATCTTCTTCTTGATGCGAAGACATCATTATTGCGATTGGCAGTGGAACTTTAACCTTCAGCGAGGCCATGAAAACCAAATCGCATTGCAGCCCATCATCATCAGCAGCAGCAACAGTTGCAGTTGCAGCAGCAGCAACATCATCATCATGCAGTTAGTCGCACAATCAGTAACCAGTTGCATGCAAAATGCTTGCAACAGGTGTGCAAACGAACAGCAGCTTAGACCCAGGCCCAGGCCCAGCCCCATTTTTGTGGCAAGTCGCTTGGGCGCAATCTGCAACACAAATTCCCTGCAGCAATAAGGTTGCTTCTGCTGCTGCTGCCTGTTGCCTGCCGCATGGTGCATGCTGCTTGGGTGCCTCTTGCTATGTGTGTGTGTGTGTGCGTTGCCTTTACCCCGAGCACGTTGTCGGTGGCTAAAGTTTTCAGCGCTTCCATGCCTCATATCTTTTAGAATGATAATAGTTCGCCTTCCGTTGGCTTGCAGCATACGTATAATATTTTCTTTTTTTTTGTGTTTTCCCGTTCGCCTGTTGCTGCAACTGCCACTGCCACAGCCACTGCCACTGCCACAGCCTAGCTCTATTATAATATGCCAGTCGTCTGCTGCGCTCCCTTTTGATTGAAATTGACTTGAGAGCTCGTTGTTGGGTTTTGGGCTTTCATTTGGCTTTGCCCCATGGCTCAGCTGCAGTTTTAGTTTCACAATTTGTTTTCCTTCTTTCTGCCTCCTTTTGCATAGTGTGTGTGTGCCACATATAACGTTAGCATTGTTAGCACTTTTTTTTTTTGTGTCGTTTTCTTAATGTTTCCACAGATTTTTTCAATTATACATTTATTTATACATTTTGTGCTGTTTGTTAACAATTTAGTTTTCTATAACGGTTGACAGTTTTTTTTCTGTTTTTTTTTTTGTATTTTGTCGCCACAAAGTAAGTGACAAACATAACATGCTAACTGTCTGCCCCAGTGGCATTGTCAATCTGTGGCAATTTGTGCCTCTTATTGTGCGCTTTTGATTGACTTCCAGCTGCTGAACTGAACTCAACTGTTGACAGATTGCTGGCAACAGCTTAATTATTAGATCGCTGATTGAAACTGTGATTAAAACTGTTGTGCAGCCATAGAACACTGCAAATTGAGTTTACATTACAAATTAGAACTGGCTCAAAGAGAAAGAGTTCAGTTATTAAAAGAAATGGTGGCCTAATGCTTTACAAAATGCAGAATGAATTAGAAAAAATATGTTTTTGTTTTTGTATATTTTCGACTTTCAATTAATTCTCTTATTTTTTTACTTAAATTTTGAATCGTATAAAAACTTTTCTTTTGTGTGTACAAATTCTGTTCTCCATTTTGTGTTCTATTGCATGTTTTGAGTATAGTAGTATGTCGATATACCAATTATAATCTTTTGTATATTTTTGTACGTTATGGTATATTTTCAATATAGTAGAATATCGGTATACGAATTCTAATCTTCTATTTTGATTGTTATACTTTATTGATATACAAATTATAATATTTGATATTTTTTTTTACTCTATGGTATATTTTAAAGGTGGTAGTATATAAAATATACAAATTATAATCTTCGGGAAATTTTTGTACTCAATTATATTGTGAATGTTGTAAAATATCAATATACCAATTATAATCTTTGGTATATTTTTGTACTCTATGGTATATTTTGAAGATAGAAGTATATCGACATACCAATAATAATCCTCGGTATATTTTTGGACTTTTTGGTATATCTTGAATGTAGTGGAATATCGATATACCAATTATAATATTTGATATAGTTTTGTACTTTTTGGTATATCTTGAATGTAGTATTAAATGGCTATTCTAATTATAATCTTCAGTATATTTTTGTAATCTATGATATACTTTGAATTTACCACTATATCGATATACAAATTATAAACTTATGTAAATTTTTTCCATTTTATTTTCTATACAAATAAATAAATATTAATCGCTTATTCACAATATTCTTTTCTGAGTATTCAGCATCAGCTACAAAAATGCGCTCATGCATAATCGCAATCAAAATTGTCTGTTAACTTTGGCTATCAATTGGTGCCTTCAGTTCAGTTCTCACTATAAGCGAATAAATAGAATTTTTTTGCGAAACTTGTGTAACAGCAAAATAAGTCGAATGATTGGCATCAATTGGAAGTATGCTTTCACCCCAATATTTTTTTTTTTGCTTGCAATTTTTTTCTATTGCTTATATCAAATTCGATTGAATCTCATTGCAAAATTGCGTTGAATGGGAGTCGAGTCTCTCTGAAGCTTTAACTTCTGCTCCGTTGGGCATTCGAATAGACAACTTCAAAGTGCAACACTCGAATACTCAATGCGCCACTTTGGCTCAGAACGATTTACCCAAAACGTAGCCAATTTTTCGTATTTCACATTTTTTTTTTTGTATTTTTCGTTGCTTTTCTTGTTGCTGTTGTTGTTGTCGTTGTTGTTGTTTTTGTTCATTTTGTTCAAGTACGTCAAGTTCGATTGCGTTCTTTACCTTGAAATCTTGTTTTCTATCCGTTGTAAAGTTTTTGTTGCGGCTTGCCAATGCATTTTTGTTTGTTGTTGTCTTTGTTGTTGTAGTTGCATTTTTATATATATAGAAGTATCTTTATTGTTGTTGTTGCTGTTGTTGTTGTGGTTGCAGCTGCAAAAGATTTTTGCATGCTGAGTGACCGCCTCCTCCAAAGCCGCAAAACCCCTGCCTAATATTTTATTTATGCATTTTCTTTATTTATTGAGCAACAAAAACAAAGTCATCATTTGTTATTGTTATCGTCGTGTTCGTCGTTTGTTTTTCTTGTTGTTGTTGTTGTTGCTGCCTTTTCGCATTATTCTAAATACTTAATTTGCATTTATTTCTAGCCATTAATTTGTGTGTGCTTATAAATTCAATTAAATTGTTTTATCTACTTAGTTTCGAGTATGCGAGTTTGTTGTGTGATTTGTTGTTCTCGTTTTCTATTTTTTGTTGCTGTTGTTGTTGACTTTAAATAAATTACATTTAATGTTTTATTAATTTTTCTCAGTCGACGGCGTTAAGTAAAATGCGGAAATTGTTGATGGCTTACGAAAGTGCCATTCGCACACACATTTATAAATAATAAATTAGCAATAATTACAATTGACTCGTGAGTTTTGCACACTTCAAATTTGCCTCAGCTACACCTCAATCTACATAGTACTTAGTGTACAAGTGTGTGTGTGAGTGTGTGTGTGTGTGTTTGTCCTCTTTGCATATGGGTCTTGTATGTGTTTGTTTGTTTGAGCTTTGCATAAACCTTGACATCAAAAACATTCGCCACACTCACACAAATATAACGTATACGCCGCTTTAAACTAGACGAGACGAGATGAGACGCGACGGTCTGGCAACGCCAAAGCCCCAAAATGCAACGCTTCGTTGCATACGAAAAACAAAAACAAAAAACAACAAACTAAAAATTCAACAACGACAAAAAAATGAATAACCAAAAACGATGCAAACAACAACAAAAAAAAACTGTCAGTTTTTCTATTGCTATTTTACTCGCAGTTTTGGCTGAGCTTGGCCTCCATTTTGGCTGCATTCATAACGCAAGTCGAGGTTTTCATTGGTTTCCAATTTTGCCGCCGTTTGTTTGTTGTTGTTGTTGTTCTTGTTGTTTTAGCTGCTGCTGCTATTTGAGCTGTTGCTTTGCAGCTTTGTGCCTAAAATTTATCGTTAGCTGCTCTTTGTTTTGTTTGTGTTTCTATTTCTGTTTTTTTTGTTGCCATTCGTCGCAGCAACCTCGAACTTTAGATTTGTTTGCAATGTGTTTATGAGAGCATAACATTCTGTTTATTGTGTGTGTTACGTGTCTTTTTTTCTGTTTTTTGTCTTACTAAATTATAGGCTTAACTTGCGTTTGGGCTGGGGACATATCAGATTTATGCTGCAGCCCATAAAATTCAACTGCAAGCTATATTGCTAGTTAAGTTATATCATTTGAGGCTTTTTGGCTTTGGGATTTCTAAAAAAAACTTAGGCATTGTTGTTGTTGTTGTTTTTTTAAATAATTGTTAATTAATAAAGTGCACTTAAAATTATAACTAAGTTTTTAATGAATGTAAGAATTAAATTACATTTTTATTCTAAATATCAAAAATTATAAAGGAAAAACAATGCGGTATTATTTTAAAAATAATATACTATAATTCATTATTAAATACTAAATTAGGTTATTATTAAGTGCGGTATTATTTTAAAAATATATCTAATAAATATACCGATAAAATACCGAAATAAATTATTGAATACTAAAAATATACTAGATCAATGAAGCGAAAACGGCTATAACAAATGGAAATATACTGAATTAAATTATTATTAAATTTTAAATTACTGCACTTGGTATATTTATATACTAATACTTTCCAAATATACTAAATATATTAAATTAAATTATTATGAAATTATAAAAATACCACATGTGCTATATTTATATTTACTAATACGTTCCAAATATACCAGATTGCCTACCAAAGCAACTAGCATACCAAAGTAACTAGACTCTAGCAAAATCAAATTAAAAGTATGACCAATTACGAACATATATTTATACCGCAGTGATGTGTTGATAATGTATTTATATGTAGATCTTCTTAGGTATTTTACGATTTCAGCTATACCAACAAAACATTTTTCTCGAATTTATTATTCAGATTAAGCAATGAGCTTTAAAGTGCTTAATTTATTGACACACAAATATGATTATAGACATTTCTCATAATCGAATTTGCTAATAGAGATTATTTAAATTGAGACGCCATCAAATGTTTATAGCTGTTGGCCAGAGTCGACCAGTTGAACGCTGCTCGACTGTTTGGGCCATTTAAAGTTGGCTAACTAACAAGCTGACTGCCTGTGACCAGTTGACTTGGCTTCGGACTCTAAGTAAGTGAGTGAGTGAGTGGCAAACAGGAAGTGCTGCGTCGCAGTTACAGTAACACACATTTCCCATTGCGGGCTGGCCCCAGTACAACCATCATTTCCATTTAACAGGCAGCAGCGGGCGCTGTGAGGTCGAGAGACGCTTGAGAGTCGCGTTTTGTTGGGAAGTCAGGGTCCAAGACAAGTTTTTTTTTTTTTTTGCTGTTAGCTGTGACGCTGGCGCCGACGCCTGCAAACACTGGCAGTCAGTTTATTGGCTAGTTATTGCATTTTTACCATTGCACTTGCCCCTGGCTTTGAGTTGAGTTGAGTTGAGTTGTTTACCTGACTAGTTAGCCAAGCTTTTTGGCTTGATTAATAGCTTTAACTTGTGCTTGACCCTAATGCCAAAGTGGCATTCATGGCGATTGCATTGATTTGGCAAACGAAACTTTTTGGGCAGCAGCAGCTTATCGGGGATAGCTGTTGTTTAAGTGCCACTTTATGTGGCACACACACAGACACACGCACAGAAGTGCACCGGAAATAACGCGGCCACTTCCACTTCCGCTAAGCTGCAACACCCACAGCAGCAAAAGCAAAAATAGCACAGAGAGTGCTCCTGTGTTGCAGGAATTTGAATTTATCGTGGCAAAAGTTAACTGCCCAGCGGGAGAAGCGAAAGAGAGAGAGAGATAGAGCAGCAGCAGCAGCTTGAAATTTGTGGCTTTGCTCCACTTGTTGCACGTTCCAACAATAAATTTCGCACTATATATCGCAATTCGCATTCGAATGCACTTCAATTGATCACCCCACCTAATATCCCAGTTTAATTGAATCGAACAAAGTGCAGCAAGCCAAAGTCAGACACACTCGATATAATAAATGGCTAACAGCTTCAGCTATTATAAACTGGAAGTTGTCCGAATATAAATAATCAAATGACCGCACAAAATGCCAACAAAAATAAAATGCAACTACAATATTTGCAGTTACTCGTGCAATAACTGGTTCTATTATTATTTAGAATTTTTCTCTCTCCCTCTGTGTTTTTCATTTTTTCGTCAGTTGTTATTGCTGCTGCCTTTTTTGTGTGCACTAACCTTGAATAAATTTTGTATTTTTTTTTCATCTACTCATTTCCATTTTAATTGCTATATTTTGTGTCCGATCGGTTTGTATAAATATATATATTGCAAATATGGCTTTTATTGCCTGTTATGTTAATTAATGTGCCATAATAAATTTGCAGTTTTCATCGTCGTCGATTACAATTTTAAATGCCAAAAGTGTAAACAAAAGACGTTTAGAATAGCTAATAATAATAGTAAATGTTGTTAATATATGTAGCTGGAATTACCCCGGCTTAAAACATGTTTTCCTAATCTCTGGGAATACGCCAATCTCTGGCTGACAAATTTGCACTGAAGATCTTTACAGCTTTGTTAATGAATTATTTATTTTTCCACTTGATATTTGAAAATTTTTTTTTCGTTAAGTTGCATGACTGCAAAACTTTTTTAATTATAAATATATATATTTTTTTTTTTGTAAGATTTGATATGTATACTTAATTAAGCTGCAATCTATAATTCATTTTTCCGTTTGAAATTTTCGATTCTATTTTGCTTCTTTTTAATTTTGGGGGTCTTACCAATTTTCCAATATTTTACCAATTTTTGGAATGCAATCTTATTGTTTTAGATGTTACTTCTTGAATAGCTGAAGTTTTTCATATTAAAAAGTCGATTTTTTTAATTTAAAACTGTACTACTCTCGATATTAATTATACAGTTTTGTAAATTTCTTCACATCACATTTTTGAATTGTTTTCCCATTTGTTTTCTCTGCTCGGTTAGTTTTGGGGGACTTACAAATTTTGAAACGAATTGAGAAAACAATTCCTTTTTGAGCTGCTTATTCTAATTTTTTCTCAGAAACATCTATAAATTTATTCAAATTATATAAAAAAAAGTATATTTTTCAAAAGATTTTATACACATATGAAATTTTTGTTGTTGTTAATATTGCTTACTTTCAATTGTTTATTCAAAAATTCTGTGCCCAGTTTAGCAAATAGTGAAGTTATTTTTTTTTTATTTATTTATGAATACTTTGCTATTCCACTTTACGACTTATTAAATTTATTTATGAATATTTTATAATTTATTTATGAATATCTTGCTATACCATTTTTTGAATAATATTTCCGACTTTTCAATGCTTTGACGCTACTTTCGATGAAATGAATTCGTCATTCAACAATCGATAGTAGCATAAATCAAAGTATTGTTTTCAATTGCACATAAATTACATAAAGTTGTAAAGTTGTTTATGCTAAAAACAAAATAAAGAACTTTAAATTTAGTAATTAATTATATACTAGAATTGCAGCATGAGTTTGCCACTTTATGAGTGGCTGCTGCAACATCATCAAATTTAGTTAATCTATGTAAATATTTATTTGTTTTTTATGCTTAAGAGTTATGAGACGATCGTAAAATAAAAAGAGTTGGCCTTTAGTTTGTGAGTCATTGGACGATCCTAAATAATTTGTAAAATGTGTTTATTAGATGACCTTTGTTTGCCATCATCAAACTTCGTCATCATCATCAGCAACATCATCATCATCAGCAGCAGCAACATCGTTGTCATTGTGATGATGAACTGGTCTGGCCCTCAGGCTCTGATCGGCCTAACTATGCACTTCTCAATTATATTTGACTCGTTGTTGCTGCTGCGTGCAACTTGAGCTGCATTAGGAAAGGTCAGTGCCATCAGTTGTTGCTGTTGCTGCTGTTGCTGCTGCTGCTGTTGTTGCTGCCACAAATGCATCAAAAACGCGCTTTTTGTCGGTCTCTGTCGTTGTCGTCATCATCGAAGTTGCTGCTTCTGGTTCGGGACAAGGGACACACAGCACACGACTGTGTGGCAAGAGGGACGTGGCAAGAGGGTTTCGCGCTTACTTGCTTTTAATTCTTGCATTGCGTTTCAAGTTGCAAGGCACTCAAACAGCGAGCGAAAGAGATAGAGACAAAGACACAGACGTAGAGCGACTGTCAAGCAGTTGTATATAGTTTAATGCAGCTGCAGCTGCGGCAACTGCAACTGCAACTGCAGCAGCAGCAACCGTAGCAGAGGCGGCACAAAAACAAAAAAAAAATGAAGTAAAAAAAACGCGCAACTCATTTAAAAATGCCAACGTCCATCAACGAGGATCGCCGAAGATGGCAGAATTTGTTGTCGTTTCGCTTTTTTGTCAAATTGTTTTGCTGAATTTTCTTGAGAACTTTTGCATTGTATTGCATTATATAGCCCCCTTTTCTGTTTTTTTTTTGTTTTGCTTTTGCTATTATTGTTGTGCTTCATCCTCCACTTTTTTGTTGTTGTTGTTGTTGTTGATGCTAGAACGAGATGTCCGAGGAAGTGGTCGGCATGAAGAAGACGACAATGAACTGTTTTGTTTTGTTTTGTTATGTTTGGCTTTGCTTTAGTTTGCTTTGGCTTTGGCTTTGGACTCAGCTTGCCCCCTGATTTGTGTTGCATGCTTAAATTTCCGTCTTACATAATCGACAGTTAACAGTTGTAAAATAGTGATGCAAAAGAATTTTTGCTTAATTATGTTTTGACTTGTAAAACGCAAAGTCAAGAAAGAAATGTGTAAAAATTTGTAGACACAAAAATTGTGATACCAAAAAGACGAATCTGATTTTACTCTACAAAAAATTACCATTTCCTTTACTATCTAAAGTATGTCAAGAAACTCTTTACTTACTAGATAAAAATATTTTTTTGAAAGTCGAATTCATTAAGTCGGAAATACAAACTTAAAGAAATGGAAAAGCAAAATATTGATAAGTAAATTTAATAAGTGGGAAATATGATTAAAAAAATTAAAAATTAAAAACAATACAAACTATAGTTCTTAATAAAATTATAGTTTTCAGCACTCTGAACTCTCAACTTTTTTGAGCTTCACTTAGTGTATTTAAATAGTCAACCTTTTTCTCAATTTACTTGACATTTACATTTACTTTTTTTTTAACATAATTTGCTGTAATTGAAATGAGAAATGCGAATACAAAAAAAAGAAAATAATGCGCAAAAGCGAAAAAAGAAATTCATTTTCATATTTCACATTTCACATTTCGTTTTAGCTGACGGCAAAATGACTGAATTAATCCAATTTGGCGCAATCAAATGAAAAGCTTAACAGTTATCTCTCATTTTTCTTTTTTTTTTTTTTGCATTTTTTTTAATTAATACCATTGCAATGTGACTTGAAGATGGCACAAAATGCAGCTTCGATGTCTGTTATTTAAAGCAAGTGAAGCTTGTGTTGATGGCATTACAAATTTAAGCTCAATTGTGGCTAAAATGTCGACACAAAGAGCACACACAAATTGCATCAAGAGAGTCTTTTATCCTTTGGCTCGACAATTTTGTGGTTTGAACTTTGGAGCCAAGTTTTGGCAACACGTTTGAACTGCTCTGGAAACTAAACCACACACACATAGTTACATACATATAGGTACATACATACACACACATGTTCATACACACATTCACACACATCAGACAGACAGCTTAAGCACCGCAAATAGCTTTTGAGACACCTGTTGGCCCAAAGCAGCTGCCATGCTAATTTCATTATGTGACATTGCTTGTCGACTAACCACAGGCAACAACAACAACAACTAAATCGAAAATTGCATAGCACTTTCGTTTTCAACACACACACATACACACAGAGAAGAGTGAAGGAGATGGAGCGAGGTTGTAGCTGCATTTGCCGGCTAACTGCAATCGCCTCTGCCTGCAACTCAATGTGGCTCAGCCAACAATTGTATGTTCAACAGCAACAAACACTCACACTCAGACAGAGCGACAGACTGCATGCTGCATGCTGCAGCAGTAGGTTGCAATGTGTGTGTGTGTGTTTTGTGGCAATGCCACCCACCTGTTGTTGTTAGATGCAACCAACTGGATACTGGATTAGAGGCAGCCGCAGTTTAGTGCTGTGCTCTGCTGTCTGCTGTCGTGTGCAGTTTGCATTGCAAATGTAACACAGCATCACAACAACAGCAACAACAACAGAAACAACAACAACTCGTGGCAAATAGGCCTTCACACAACACTGACACCATTTTAATTGAGTGTTTTGGCGAATTTAGTTCAGGGTCAGTTATGTGTGGCTTTGTTTTTTTTTTTTTTTTTTGGCCTGCGTGTGTTTAGACGAACCAATTTGGTTGTGCAGGAGCAACTCGTGCACTTGTGGAATGCGCTGCGTTATTGTTTATGATTTATGCATAACGCATACGCCATGTGGTACGCGCTGCCCAATTATTAGACGGCTACTTAATATTGTTAGAGTATTTAACACATGTTAATTTAGACACACACAAAATCGATGGCTATTTTGTATAAATAAATAAATTACGAAATGCATTTGCGTCACACTTAGTTATGTGACGTGTAATAGTTGTAATAAACAAGTTGATAATATAGTAAACTATTTAAATAAAGAGCTGCTGGGAAGTGTAAGGGGCAGTAGTAAAATTAGAAATAGAATTGGCTTGAATTGCAAATCAAATAACTTTGGTTGTAGAGTACGATGAAGTTCATAATGTACAATATTTGATTCAACCTGAAGAGCTTAGTCGCTCTGGCTCATCTCAATAAGGAATTATATTAGTTATTTCAATGTAATAGTAATTATAAAACATTTGATTATTTCTATGGTAAATCCGTAATAAATTTAATACACTTGTTGCACTATTAGAAGTAATTTATTGTACAGCTTTGCTAGTACTTTGCCCTTTAGCATTCTATTAAAAAGTTTTTATTAAAATGGTTTCTTTATTTTTAAACTATAAGTTATCTGGAATGGATTATTAGAAAATTAATGTGTCTACATAATAGAGTTATTAAGAGCAATGTTAGTAGTAGTAAATATTGTAATAAATAAATTATTAGACATAGTAAGTATTAGTAAAGTATGGTGGTAGTAATAAATATATTTTTAGAAATAGTTGTAGTCGATTATATATATACATACGTTATACACGAAATACTTTTGTGTAGGTGAAAACGCCTACTTACTAGGAGTTTAATATCGTTTGGCTGACAATCTGGTATATTTTGTACTTTATAGTATATTTTGGATGTAGTACATCATTATACCAAATATAGACTTTTGTATATTTGTACGATTTTTGCGTTTTATTAATTGGGTATATTTTAAAAGCAATACCTTTACTTTTTTGCTTTTGCTTTTATTCAAATTGGTTAGCGGGTATCTCACAGTCGAGCACATTCCAATGTTTTTTTTATTCGAATTTTTTAAACTGGTTCTATTTTACATTTCGTAGCTGTATAAAGATTGTAAGGAATACTTTGTAATTGTATATCGTTTAGAACTAGTTGTTATAATAAATATCTGTATTCCTCTATCTATTACAACTAATTTAAGGAATATGAACATAGTAGCAACAGTTGTGTTAATAGTCAATTACCAGCAGTAATAAATATTGGTAATTACAATCTAAATCTAAAAATAAACCAGCCAAGTTTTTTTTATCATACACAGTTAATGTGAAGACCAAAGTCAAAGTCGTCGTCGTCGTTGTGTAGTTGCTTTATTAAAATATTTGTAGTTAGTTGTCGAGAGTACTCGGAGAGTTGATTTAATGTAGGCTTTAAGATGATTTTATGCATTTTGATATTGAGGGTCTGTCTCATTATAATGCTGAACATACTCTAGAACATATTTGCGCAGTGCTGTTCCATTTCCCATTAAGCAAAAAAAAACACAAGTGAGCTACATAGTGTTGCATCCCCTTGCCCTATACAGGTGCTCGCTTAATTGCATGGCCATTGCAATCTATCCGCCCCTCTCTCCTCTCTCTCTTCTTTCCACTTTTTAGATGGCTTGAGCTTCCATCTTTCATTCCGTTCACTGCCAAAACAAATTGTGAGAAAAAGCTCAGCACACAACACAAAATGTGCGTGCTACATAAATTAAAACCTATGCTTCACTGGCTAGAAAGAGAGAGGGAGAGAGAGAGACTGAGAGAGAGAGAGAAGGGTGTAAGGGAGCTGGCAATTACAACAGTTGACTTCACTATATATATGTGTATATATATACTGAATGATCTGCACTCGTTCTATGCTGAAGTCGAAGTCGAAGTCTCGATGCCTTTTTTTTTTTGCATTGAATTCGGGTTTAAAATTCTGTTTATTGCCGTTGTCGTTGTTGTCGATGCTGTTGCTGCAGAGGCTGCTGCTGTGGCTGTTGCATCGCATATTCGTCAATTTTTTGTTGCAAGTTTTGAGCTGCAAGTGGCTGCCATCTTGATTATGTTGCAGCAGCTCCCGTTGTTGTTGCTGTTCTTATTATTATTACTGCGCCCTAGCTACAACAGCAACAACAACAACAACAACTGCGGCAACAATAATGATGTTGCTGACGATGACGATGATGATGATGATGACGCTGGTAATGGTGATGATGATGGCGTGTTTGCTGTAATTTGCGCTACGTAAAACGTTCAAAAATGCAACAACGAACTGCAACAGCAACAACAACTGCTGCTGCTGTTGAAGCAACAAAAAAACGCTCTAAATGAAGGGAATTGAGCGCTGCGATCGTTGACGCTGCCAGCGTCTCTGCTGCTCTTCGTTTACCGCTGCCGCCGCCGTCGTCGTCGTCGTCGTCGTCGTTGACGTCGCCGCTGCCGCTGCCTCTGCAAAAAGGGCAAAATACGAAAAACCTTGAGGACGGTCAGTAACCGACAAACCGCCAGCCCAGAAAAATTTGTATGAGCAGCAAACAAAAATTTTTTTTGTTTGCTAAATATGCTCTACATAAATTAGAGTAAAGCAGCTAGCAGGTGAATTAGGTGACGTTTTGAGAGTAGAGATAATTAAAGTTTGCTGAGTGCGTAAAAGTTGAAAAATAACTGTATTGTTTAAATAGATTTGTTCAATATAATGATGAACTTATTTGTGAAGCTAATAACTTAGAGAAAGTTTGAAAGCTTCATAATATATTTGTATTTAAATTAATTTAATGTATACAAGAAATCTTCAATATTATCTGAAGCTCTTTTAATTTTGGAATTTTTAAAGAAATTGTTAAATTGTTAGCTATTAAAATAAAACAAGTAAGAAAACTACAGTCGAGTGTGCTCGACTGTGAGATACCCGCTACCCCTTTTGAATAAAAGCAAAATATTGCGGTATTATTTTCAAAATATACCAAAAAAAATACTGCAAAATACTAAAAATATACCAAATGGTATATTTGGTATAACGATGTGATACTAACATTTAAAATATACCATAGACGGCACAATACACCAGATTGTCGGCCAAAGCATTTGAGACCCCCCGTAAGTGGCCGTTTTGTCCCATACAAAAGTGTTTCTTTAATAACTTCCACAATTTTTATCTGATCGCAAGCAAATTTTCAGGAATCATAAATACTATTGTTATTATTATATATACCAAAATTCACAGCTTTAACTTTAAAATTACGCTTGTTATTCGATTTTTTTGATTTGCGGGGGCGGAAGTGGGCGTGGCAAAAATTTGAAACAAACTTGATCTGCGTGCAAACATAACAAATGCTGTCGAAAAAAAATTATAGCTCTATCTCTTATAGTCTCTGAGATCCAGTGTTTCATACGGACAGACGGACAGACGGACAGACAGACAGACGGACAGACGGACATGGCTAGATCGTCTCGGCTGTTGACGCTGATCAAGAATATATATACTTTATAGGGTCGGAGATGCCTCCTTCTACCTGTTACATACATTTCCTGCCGGCACAAAGTTATAATACCCTTCTACCCTATGGGTAGCGGGTATAAATAGTCATAGAAATTTGTATAAATTAAAATGTTGACTCAATGAAAAAATCCATTAACAAATATTGAAAATGAGTTTAAGTAATTAAGTCTGCTCCATTTTAAAGTATTAAAAATAGTATGAATATTAGAAAAGAGCATAAAATAAAATATTATGTAAAAATGTATCTCAATCATTTGATTGAATTTCTGACTTAACTAGAATTCAATGATAAATATTAATCTAATTTACTTAGATTAGAGAAGATTACTTTAATGTAAAACAATGCAAATTAAGATGAAATTTGAAAGAGTGCTTAAACTGAAACATTATTAAAAACTTGCTTAATCATTTGGTTGAACGTCTTTCTTTAATGTCACAATTTCAAAAACTACATAAAGTGTATACTAATTAATTCCAGTCTATTAAATATTAGTACTCAGAGAGAAGCAAATATAGATTGGAAAATAGATTGTCAATGTTGATTGAAGGTTTTTTCGATCTTCACAAGAAAAGAATATTTTATTTTAAATTAAAAAGATCTTTAAAACAATTTTGATTATATACATATATGTATGATATATAGACTTACATAAAACTTTATATAAAATAGTATAAACGATATAAAGTTTGCTTAATCTAATAATAATTCTAAGATAAAAAATATTAATAAAAATTATTTTATATGTGTTATGTTTATAAATATAATAATAATGAAAAGTATTTTTTAAATACTTCATTAATTCCATTTAATTTTAAAAGCCACAGATTGTAGAGCATTGCCTCGTCGACGTGTCAATATTTGAATTGAGTTACTTTTTGTGCATTTATTTTGGTTGCTCTTTCTGTTGCGTTTTTATTCGCTTACTTTTTCGTTTACTTTTTTCGTACAGTCAAATTGCGCATTTTTTGGCTTTCGGGGTGGAGCCTCTGCCTCTGTCTCTGTCTCTGTCTCTGCCTCTGAATGCGTTGCCGCTGCCGGAGCTTCTGCTTCTTTTTGTTGTTGTTGTTGTAGTTGCTGTTTTTGTTGCTTTTGCTGCTGCCCGGTTTTGGGTGAGGTCGTGGTCGTTGCCGGTTTTTACTTTTTTGTATATATTTTGTTGTATTTTTATTTTGCGTCATCAGCAACGAGAGGAGAGAACTGCACTTGAAAACTCAACTGGCGTGGTTGTGGCTGGCTGGGGGACGCAACGAGAGGTGAGGCGAGGTGAGGCGATGGCTGGGACCGACATCAACGTCATCATTGTGGACTTTAAGTGGTTTTGGGTGTGCTTGTCTTGCATGCGTGTATCTGTCTCTCTGCTTCTGAGTGTGTGTGTGTGTGTGTGCGAGTGTGCGAGTGTGTGTGCGAATGTATCTGGACCCCATGCGGTTAATTTATGCCCGCTTGCAATTTTGGCAGACAGTGAAAAAATATTTTTGGTCTTGTTGCTGGTTGTTACTCTTTTTTGTGTTTTTTTTTTCGTTGCAGCCAGTTTCATTTTTAGAACTTTGGCGAACCGGTTTTTCGGATGCGGCTTTCGATTTTATTTGTTGTCTCGGCGCATTAACTGGTTATTTATATTTGCTGTTATTGTTGTTGCAGTTACTGCAGTTGTTGCTGTTGCAGTTTGGTTGTTGCAGTTGATAAATCTCGGCGCGCCGTTGTCATAAATTTGCATTGGGCCATGCCATTGGCCCTGACATTTCTAAGGCTTCCTTGCCCGGAGTCAGTCAGTCAGTCACTCAGCTCAGCTAGCTTGTTGTTATTGTAGTTGTAGTTGTTGCCAAGCTGAAGTTACCAGCGGCAGCCAATGCAATTAATCACAGGCAAATGCACAGAACGAGCATGTGAAATGACAAACAGACAGACAGACAGACAGACGTGCATCTTGACAGACAGTTGCTGAAGTTGTAGTAATTCATTTACATACCACTTTTTTTTTCCCCCATTTCTGTGTTTTTTTGCCTAGACAACTAATCCACAATTCGACAGACGACATTGGCGACGATTCGATTCGATTCGTTTCGATTCGATTCCATTACAATTCATTTTCGCCACACACAAACTTAGAGGGTGGGAAGGGAAGGGAAGGGGTGCTGAGGTTGGGATGCTTGAGAGCTGTGGTAACAATTCGGTTGACTCTCTGCCAGGGCATATCATATTTAGCCAAGTCAAGTCAAGTCGAGGCAAGTCGAGCCAAGTCAAGCGAGGCAACCAGAGCAACCAGGCAACCGCCCCGCAGATTGTGATGCTGAAATCTCAGCCTCTCTTCCAGTCTCACAGCTCACACTCACTACAACCTCCTTACCTATCATAAACTGATTATTTTTAACAGAATCATTATCGTCAATGGCAACTCAAGAGCAGCCAGAGATTGCCCTTAAAGACGAGAGACAGTTAGCTATTGTAAAAAGGGGCATATTTAATCAAAATATGTAATTTTGTAGACTTATTAAACAGAAGCAGTTTTTTTTTATAGTTTATAGATGCCATTTTCTTGAGGCTTTTATGGCATGCCTGCTTTTTACGTTTGATGATATGTTTCATATTTATTTTATATTATTTTGCAAGCACTCAATAATATTGGTATTGTATTTTCCTTTTTAATTTATACTACAATAGAATACATTGCTGAAATATTTTTTCATCAAATATTTTTTGGTTTAGTTTTAGAAACTTGTTAGGAACTCATTTAGTTTTAGATTGTTATTAAGAATTGGTTTAGCTTTGGATTCATTTTAAGAATTGGTTTAGTTTTCGAGTCTTGTTAAGAACCAACTTTTTAAAAGATTTCTTCACCACCGAACAATATTTATTTATTTAGTTTATTAACTATATTACGTAACTAAGCTAATGATCATCCAATACTTTAAAAAAAATATTGTATTGAACATTTGAAAGTTTCATTTAAAATCAAGATTAGAAAAATGAAACGAACTATTATTGAGAAAACTTTTTTTTATGTGTGTTTTAGATTTTAAAATTTATATTATGTTACTTCAGATAGTATCTTTCAACGCAGTAATGATTTTCTTGGTTTATATTTTAGATTTTCTTTTAGTATTTCTTTTAATTAAATTTTTCTCTCTTCTTCAACCATTTTAATTGATAAACAATAATGATGGTCCATAAATTTAAAATATATTAAATTTAAATTTGTTCATTTTTCATTCTAACATCTGATTAGTATAAATTGCAAAATACCTTCTAGGCAAATTGTCCTTAAGCTCCCTATTAAGAATTCTCCTTTCCTTAATTATATTTGTTTATCTTCGTATAACTCCCAATTTCTAATTTTCTTTTTTTTCAATATTTTAGCTTATCTTCGCATTTAATGATGGTCATTAAATTGAAAGTATATTTTATTTGTTCTTTGACATTCTATAATCTTATTAGAGTAAATAGCAAAATATCTTCTAGGCGAATGGTCTTCAGAATTTTCATTTATTTCATTCTTTTTGTTTATCCTCGCATTATCTTTAATATATTTTTCATTTAAATGCCCCGTATAATTCATAGAGTATTTAGCTTCCGTTTTAGCTTTTGTTATACGTTTTTTATTTCCATTTTTTTTCTTGCGCTCTTCTCTTTGCGCCATGTAATTTGATTTTCTAAAAAGTTTCCGATTTCTAGTGAATTTTTCGCACTGAGAATCTGCAGCTTGTTGGGGCTGTCTGTCTGCTTGGGTTATTGTGGTTAATTTCTTTAAAATTATTTTTGCAGTTGCGTTTATAGGAACGAGAGAGACGCTTATCAAAAGCCCAGTGACAGCTGCTGACTGACTTCATGCATACATGATGCACATACTTGTGAGTGTGTGTGTGTGTGTGTGTGTGTATAGTGTAGATATGAATGCGAGTGCGAGTTTAAGTACTCGTTGTCGTATCTTGCACTTTATGCATGACTCAAAATTGAAATTCAAAACGAACTTGACAAAATTAAAAGAAAGAAGCTTCATTCATGCACGCATACACAGACACTGAGTAAACAGCAGCAGCAACAGCAACAACAACCAAATAGCTAGTCAGTCAGTCAGTCAGTCAGCAAAGTCTGGCAATGTGACGGTCCGACTCTCAG
Organism: Drosophila niveifrons; assembly: GCA_035046325.1. Taxonomy (NCBI): domain Eukaryota; kingdom Metazoa; phylum Arthropoda; class Insecta; order Diptera; family Drosophilidae; genus Drosophila; species Drosophila niveifrons. The sequence continues at coordinate 6,802,106 of JAWNOC010000046.1, read as the reverse complement.
CCAGCGCCCTCAATGCACGCTTTATGCAACGACAACGACAACGTCGACAACGACAGCGATGACAACAACGTCAAAAGCAACAGCAGCAGAGGCGACGCAGCCAAAAAGTTCATTGAACCTGGCCCAGTGCGAATTCGGTTGTCGTAGGTTAGGGACGAAGTGACAGACCAAACGACGACGACGACGACGACGACGAACAGGCGACCAAAGCGACCGACCGACTGCTGGACGTTCAAAGGGGCCTGGACAGGGGGCATAACGTCGCAGTCGCCGTCGCCGTCGCAGTCGACGTCGTCGCTGACTCTGGGCAAATACAAATACAAATATACGCTGACGTTGTCGCTGTCGCTGCTGTTGCTCTGCCGCTGCCAAGTGTGACGAAAAATATACAAAACAAAATACACAAAAAAAGCAGCAACAACAACAGCGAAAATAAGTGTAATAACAGCAACAAGAAGCGTATTCAAAATAATAATAATAAAAATCGGTTGTTGGTTCAGTTCATGGCATACCATATGGAGCAGCAACAACAACAACTACAACAACAGCAGGAGGTGCTGGAGCAATCAGCGGTTCAAGGGGGGAGCAGCAATGACCCTCGTTGCTGTTGTTGTTGTTGTTGTTGCTGGTCTTTGGTCTCTGCATTGTCTGAGTTGTGGTGTGTTGTGTTGGTCATGGACGCCATTTCACATTTGCCTTTTTATTTCTTTTCCTTTTTTTTTGTGAATCATTTGTGTGCGCGCGATGATAAAGAATTACTTATACTTTTATATATTCTCGTTCGTAGAGAACATCATATGAGTGCGTGGATGGGTCGTCAAATCAAAACCACTAAATATTCTCATCTTAAAAATATTTCAGCTTTTAGTGTGCGTAATGAGTTCATTGAACTTCACACGAGACTCTCCCTTTCACACACTCTTCCTTCTCTCACTCTTCTCCTCCTCTTTCGCTCTATTCTCGATTTCCTTGGGCGAGTGCAATGCTTTGTTGTTTTTATTTTTTGTGTTTTTTGCGTTTCGCTATTTTTATTGGCATCCGTCACAGGCCCTCGGTCAGTTTTCGACTAAATTATTGTTGCAATTATTTGCTCATATGCGTCGATTTTTTCGGTCGTTGCGCAAATTGGGGTTGAATAATAAGGAAGACAGAGAGTGAAAGAGAGAGAGAGAGAGTTACATACTAAAAGAAAGACACAGGCAAAAAGAGAGTAAGACAGAGTAAAAGCCTGACACAGTCATGGTCTGTGATCAGCAGGGCGCTTTATATTGAATGTTTTATGCACATATTGACAGCAGGAGACGATTAAAAGTGAATTAAGCGTGGCACAGTAGTTAATTGAAATTTAGGACAAGCAACTGTGAAATTTATGCCGTAGGAATTGGGAAATATTTAAAATTTATTATATTGAAGAATGTTATTTAACCTTTCCATGCCTACAGGCAAAATTATCATTCAAATTATCGTTTAATATTAGTGTTATATATTTGTGCATAGTAATTTCTTGAAATCCCTAAATTTATGTCGGGCCGAAAGTGTTAAAATAACTTACAAATCTGTAAGATAACCGTTACACAATTTCCACAAATGCCAACCAATAAAAAAACGGTAGTATTTATAAAAGATACCATACCAGTATATACCGAAAAAATACTTAAACATAAAATAAATATGCTGATATTTACCATACAAATATACCAAAAAATACTTCAATACATAAAATAAATATATCATACAAGTATACCGAAAAAACTACAATTCTTAAAATGGATATACCGAAATATACCTTAACATTTACTGAGAAAATATTCCGAAAAAAATACTTCAATACATATGAATATATGAATAATAATTTTTTGTACCGTTTTTAAAAATGTATGTTCAAAGATATTTTTTGTTTTTATTTGTATAGAATGAAGTTAAAAACAAATTGGGTATATAAAGAAAAAATTATACTAAAATATATTAATTTTTTTTAAAAATATTTTAAAATTAGTATATAAAATTATATATATATTTAAAAAATTAATTAGCAGTAAGTTATATAAGACAACAACTCAATTTAAATGTTAGTATCACTAGTTATTAAAAACTTACAATTTTTTAATTTCGTACATTTCTTAAAACTTCTACCTCAGCAGTTATTCATTCGGTTGTGATACGCTCACTTTAGCGATTAATATAGGAAACAATCTATAAATATAGAAAGATAGCTAAGGGGAAGTTTTGCGTAAAAATTTCAAGTTGAACAAACCAATTAATCTCGAACGGAAGTAGATCATAATTTCGAGTAATAAAATGTTGATATGCAAAACCAAAAAAACAAAAAAAAAACAAAAATGTTAAAACTAAATGCTAATCTGACGATGATGATGATTATGAGTCAGCGCATAGCTCTAAAATTCTTACTTTATCAAACGTGAGATCATTTCAGACGTCTTAAAAATATGGCAATAAATTTCAGATTGCACTAACCGATGTGATTTGTTTGTGTGTGCTTAGTTGAAACCTACGCAAAATCTTGATTATTATAATAAGCCGATGAAAATGTCAGCTACATTCATTTCCATGAAACTATCTTTAAAGTTTTTTTTTATTTTGTTTTTCGTTTCCTCAGTTTCGCAATCGTTTAGCGATTTTGCAGTATAATGAATGGCAATTGCTTTAAATCGCATGGCAAATCACATGAGCGGCAATTTAAAGCACATTTCACTAAATTTACACAAGTTCAGCGACCACACAAATACAAATACACACAGGCAAATATATACGTTACGTATACGTAATGTTAATTGAAACGTAAAATGCTGTGAAAACACTTTCGCTCTCGACTTCATTGATATCTAAAACTAAACATCTAAAACTGGCAGCCCCCAAAAACGACCCCCACATGGCAACGCGTGAATTTGCAACACAAATTCCGAATGTGTGTGCGTGTGTGTGTGTGTGTGTAAACACGTGTGCGAGTGTGTGTGTGTTGCCGCAGGCGCTTTTGGCGTTGCATTCATCTGTTTTGTATTTGGCAGGCAGCCAAATAAAATTTCGAGATATGACCTTACACATACATACGCATACAGAATGTGTTGCCGGCATGCGGCAACAAGCAACCGCAGCAACAGACAACAACAGCAGCCTAAACATGGCAAAACGTTTTCCGCGTGGATGCTGCGAGTCGTCCATTAGAAATGCATTTGTTGCTGCAGATGTTGCATGTTGACATTGACATTGGTTAAACGGCAATTTGTGCGTGTATATTTGGAATTGTTGCTGTCGATGTCGATGCTTGTCTCTCCCTCTCTCGCTCTCTCGCTCTCTCTCTCTCAGTGTATTTTTAACATATGCTGAAATCTGTTTCATTGGGCTAAGCCTGCAATGACATCATTTGCATTTTGCCAGCCTCGCGGTGTTTGCAACACTTTTACTGACCTACAATGCAACGTCCAGCGTTGGAAACCTTTGCCTTTGGGCTTTGGCTTATCAGGCAAACAACAGTTAGCTGCGATGTTTGCTATTTATTGTAGTTGTTGTTGTTGTTGTTGCAGTTGTTATCTTATCAATGCCTGCGTTAATCTACTATGTGATTCTTGCACTTCACTTTCTTGTCAACGTTTTTGTTTTTGTACTTTTTTTTTCGCAACGAAAATTAAAACGTAATAACACAAGAGCTGCACAGCTACAGGCAAAAGCAAAAGCAAAAGCAAAAGGCAACGCACAAAACAACAAAACAGAAGCAAAAACATTTAAAAATATTTATATGTACACATATTTGTATGTGTGTGTGTGTGTGTGTACATTACTTATACATTTGCAATGTGCCTGACCAAGGCCAAGCAATTTTGTATTGCTGTCGAGTTCCTTGGCCTCAGCAATCTGTGCTGCTGTTGCTGCCGTTGTTGTTGTTGTGGTTGCTGCCGTTGTTGTTGTTGCTGCTGCTGCTGTTGATTCTTGGTCATTGGCTTGGACTTGGATTGCTGCTGCTGCTGCTGTTCCTCCTTATTTGTTGATTTCATTTTCGTTTATTTGTTTTCGCTTGTTTTCGTTTACTTTTACTTGAAACTCAAAATCACATTTAGCTCGCTAGAGTTGAGATCACGAGGCTGCCTGCAATCACAATTAATGTGGGCGGAAACAAATTTATTAGCTAGCTCAAATTGACTTCCACAGAGAGAGAGAGAAGCGAGCAACTATAAATAATTGAGTTTTATTCGTAAATGAATATAATAACAAATATATGCATTTGATTTAATTCTCATTTAAAGCGTTTATCTTCTAAATTTTATTTCATTTTCCTGACTACAAGATATCAATATAAAATATGAGGTTTCTCAAAAAGTTGATGTAAGCTTTTTAATGCATTTTATAATTTCTTTAGTATTATAATTTATACAATTAATTTTATGCTAATGTAGTTTTTAATGCTGCACTATAAAAACGTGTGGGCATGCAACAGTGTGATTTATAATCTAAGAATAATTAGAACATTTTGTAGGCATAATAAAAAAAGAAATTTTAGAAGAGAACTTGTTTTTAAATTTCAAAAATGAATACAGACTATTTTAACCTTTCTACTTAAACCAATTAATTTAAAGCGATCAAATTTAAGCAGCATAATAAAAGATTCGTATACCCGCTACTCATAGTGTAGAATGGTATTATAACTATGTGCGGTATATTTTAGTATTATGCGATATATTATTAGAATATAATATTTGTAAAATATTGTTTAGTAATCTTAGTTGCTTTGGCTGATATTGTTTAGAGCTTTTGTTTGATTGTAGAACTATATCAATATGCCTTCGGTATTTTTTTAGTATTTTGCGATATATATTGTGTAACAATCTAGTATGTTTAGAGCCCTTTAGTATATTTTGAGTGTAGTACTATATCAATAAACCAAATAATAAATAATTTTACAATCTATATTGTTAATAAATGGTAGAAATAGATGAAAATGCGTAGCAAAATTTTCATGTCAGTAAATGTCTGACAAATTTCTATTCTGTGTAAACCAAAATGTTTAGTACTAAGGTAAAAATCTTGATTTTTTAACTATTTTCTTGATTGTAGTAGTTAATTATCTAAGAGCTTCATAAAAACTTTAATGGAATTTCGATAGATAGATTTATTTTGAGAATTTAGCTATTTTACGAGTTGGACAGCAAATAGCTGAAGAACATTTGAACATCGTTTAAAAGGTTTTATAGTTTTGTGATTCGCCAATCTTTCATCAAGTGTGAAATGAATAAATTACTTGTAATTTTATAGTCACTAATTATCATCATAAAATCATGCATTTAAAATCTCAAATTTTACAACTCTATAACTTTATTAAAATCCGGAACCTTCCACTTTGATTTTGTTGAAGGAATTAGCTAGTTTTAAATATATGCTTAGCGTCAACTCAATTTACTGCTCACTTCCTTCACTTACCTTGATTGATCGAGACAATTGCAACTACTTATAATTCTCTATTGCTGTTGTTGATCATCATCAACTAAGCTGATTTCCCTGCATTATATTGGCATCAACATAATTGCTTAGTTAGTTAGCAGCAGCATCAGCATCATTAGCAAATTGCAGACAAATGATTTGCAAATAATTTGCGCTTAAAACATTTATTCTAAAATGTCGCCTAAGCATTTAGCCAATTATTATTGCGGACTTTAGTTTGATTTTTATCTAATTGTGCATTTAATATCGCTGCGCTCATTATTTATGGTTTATGCCATGCAACAGTTTCCGTGTCCCAGCTTTAGAGAAGAGCTTCATCAGTTGGACACTTCCGTTTGGTCACTTCTTTGGTTCCGTTCGCCCAACGCTTAGAACGGATGCAATTCAACTTCCTGTACCTCGCACTTTACTCTCATTACTCATTTGTGGGGAGCCAATCAAGTGCGGATCATAGCCATGGTCTTCTACTTACTCTGGGAAATGCGTAATTTTCAAGAAGAAGAGATGCATCACTTTCAAGAAGAAGAAATGCGTAATTTTCAAGAAGAGGAAGCAGTAGTAGACGAAACAGAAAAAGAAGCAGAAGAAGGAGTAGTAGAAAAAGTAGCCGAATAAAAATAAGAAGAAGAAGTAGAAGTAGAACTGGAAGTAGAAGCAGAAGAAGAAGCAGAAGAATACATATAAAAAGAAGTAGATGAAAAAGTAGAAAAAGTGGAAAAAATAGAAGTAAAAGTAGAGGAAGAAGTAGAAGAAGAAGTAGAAGACGAAGTAGAAGAAGAAGTAAAAGAAGAAGACGAAGAAGAAGTAGAAGAAGTGGAAAAAATAGAAGTAAAAGTAGAGGAAGAAGTAGAAACAGAAGTAGAAAAATAAGTAGAAGTAGAAGAAAAAGTAGAAGAAGACGAAGAAGAAGTAGAAGCAGAAGAAGAAGACGAAAAAGAAGAAGAAGATGCAGAAGTAGAAGAAGAAGAGGAGCAAGCAGAAGAAGAAGTAGAATAACAAGTAGAAGAAAAAGTAAAAGAAGAAGACGAAGAAGAAGTGGAAAAAATAGAAGTAAAAGTAGAGGAAGAAGTAGAAACAGAAGTAGAAAAATAAGTAGAAGTAGAAGAAAAAGAAGAAGTAGAAGAAGAAGTCGAAGAAGAAGTGGACAAAGTAGAAGAAGAAGTAGAAGAAGAAGTAGAAGAAGAAGTGGAGCAAGTAGAAGAAGAAGTGTAAAAAGTAGAAGAAGAAGCAGAAGAAGAAGAAGAAGAAGAAGAAGTAGAAGAAGAAGTGGAGCAAGCTGAAGAAGTAGAATAAGAAGTCGAAGAAAAAGTAGAAGTCGAAGAAGTGGAAAAAATAGAAGTAAAAATAGAGGAAGAAGTAGAAGCAGAAGTAGAAAAATAAGTAGAAGTAGAAGAAAAAGTAGACGAAGAAGACGCAGAAGAAGTAGAAGCAGAAGAAGAAGCAGAAGTAGTAGGAGAAGAAGTAGATGAAGAAGAACGAATCAAAGTGCTTTCTTAATTATAGGCACACAAAACTCACCCCATTAGCTTGAGTTAAGATGCACAAAAATGCATTTCTTGTCGGTATGCGAAATGCAGTGGCGTGTTTTAATTGCACATGTATGCATGAGTGTGTGTGTGTTGTTGTGTGTGTGAATGTTGTGCGCACCCCTTTGACTGTTTACATTTCGACAGGCAGCAGTCGCATTTTAATTTTAGAATATATTTTTGGGTCTGGATTTCACAGCTCAGCTCAGCTTTCAATGTGCATGCATGCAATGCGTTTCATTATTACTCGCTCTCACTGTATGTGTGTGTGTGTGTGCGTGTGTGTTTGTGTGTGTTTGCCTGCTGCATTTTTCATTATGCAAAAAATTGCATACCATTTTTTTTTGCTCTTCGATTTTTTTTCGGTACTTTTTTTTTTTTATTTTGCGAAATGCATTCAACAAAATTGCACGTTTTGCTTCGTGCATCTTTTGTGTGCATTGAAAATAAACAGCAGAAAAAAAAAATAATGTTAAAAAAAGGAGAGAAAAAATGCATTTGCAATAGGGTGGATTTGTATGAGTTTTGAGTTCTGCATCTGGATGTGTGTGTGTGTGTGTGTGTTTTAACGCTTCTTTTTTTTCGGGGGCTTTCGTATTTGCTTACGTGGTTTTAATTTTAATTGCTTCTCATTGGATTTTTATATGTACTACGTATATTTCGCTGCACATTTTATAAATGTGTTTTTTTTTTTTTTTTGCTTGCGGGTTTGTCGTTTGCATGTTGTCGCCGATTTTTATCTTTTGTAAATACTGCAATTATGTGTGTTCCTCTCTTTTGGCGACATTACTTGTATGTTTTGAAGTTGTGTATGATGTTTTTTTTTTCTGCTGCTTTTTATTCGACACGGAAATGAAGTGGTCACAAGGGTGGAGAGCACACACTGCACTTAAAAGCGAGTCACCTTTTTGGGTTTCACTCATCGCGTTATTTTTTTCCTTTTTTAATGTCTGCGATATAAATCAAACACATTTTTTACACATTTTTGCTGACAAATGATCAAAGATTGATGTTGTTGAGCGCTGCTTAGAATTATGCTGTGGCAGGTGTCGTTTTTGGCAACGCCTTTGCATTTAAATAAGCGTTGAGGCTTGGCGCCTTTACATGACCATCGATTGATGGCTGATTGATCTGCTCAGCTAACGAGCAGATAAAGTATGCAATAGACGCCTGAAGTTTCGCGCCGCCCATAGAAGACACCCGCCTTTAAAAACCAGCCTTTGATAATGCTAAGCAGATCTTTGATGGATCCGCAGTGCTTTAAAGCTGAGGTATAAGCTTAAGTATATCGACAGGGCTTAGTTTAGCGAATATTTAGTTGAGCGACGCCCCAAAGATGCTACAAAGCATGTCTAAGTTTAGCAGTGATTAATTTTGCTGATGGATGTGATAGGCAGATGAGCTAGAGAAGAACCTAAAGATGTCTTATATATATAGGAGGGAGATTCGTGACTAAAAATTTGATATAAAAATTATAAAATTTAAGAAAATTCATGGCTAAAAAGTTAATATTTATTTTGAAAGAGATGCGAAATTTCAAATATTACCAATATTTATGTTTATTTACCAATCTTTTAATAATATGATCTCCAACAACAACAAAAAATTAAACCTTTTTAAACTAATATGGTTTTTTTTTCTCGTATAGAAAAAAATTGTTAAATATAAGAAATATAAATTTAAATAATATACTAATAAATAGATATGTGTTTTGTTGCAATATATTTAGTTATTCTTTCTTCAAAAAGATATTTGAACTTAAAGAATATAATATAATGATGACTAATATGATAATAAGTTTCTTTGTTGTTTTTTTTTCGGTAATTTTTTGAGTTATCCTTCAATGTGTGCATTTTTGATGCTGGGAAAATTTAATTAACAGAAAATGTTCTAAAAATGCTGCTCATTATAACTTTTAAGCTTTACGCAAACCTTTTATTCAAGGTCACGAAAATTTGCATTGCATTTTTGTGTGTTGCTCATATCATGTTGCATATTCATACAAAAAAAAACATATTTGATCACCTTCGTCTATTCAAATGCCACCAATTCTTAACGAATTCTAGGCAGTTGAAGGTCAGTGAGTTGTGACTGCAATTAACATCAACGAAAAATGTTTTCGCTTATTAGAAAAGCATTAAAAGCAATTCAACAATAGCGCAACAAAAACTGAAAAATGGTTAAACAATTACTATATTTATTATACACGAATTTTTGTTACAAGCATGCAAAAAAAAAAATAAAAACAAAAAAATGGAAAAAAATACGAAAAATGCACAACGAAAATTTCGCATTAATTGAGAGACCTTGAAACCAGTCACGACTAAATTCAGGCGGACCCAACCCCAGCTACAGTCACAGTTACCGAAGCCCCCTTCCCCTCCTCACCCCTCCCCGCTTCCCTTCTCCTAGCAGTCGACAAGTCAGTCTACGAGTCTCTCGTGTCCATAACTTGCTATGCCGAAAATTCTCAAAAAAAAAAATAAGCGATAAACGAAAAAAACATTTTTCGTCAACAACAATGAAATGCAATTGAGTCCGGCTGCAAGTTGAGTCGAATTGCAGTGTCCGAGTGGCGAATTATAATAATGTTGTTGTTGTTTGTTGTTCCTTTTGGATTTTTAGTAGTTTTGCTCTCGCGCGCTCGACATTCGCACAAAAGTCAGACGCAGATCGGAAAGCACCGAAACAACACTCAAAAAAAAAGAAACAAAACAACTGCAGCAGCAACAACATAAACAAATAATAAAAAGTGCATGTGCAACGGGCGCGTGTTGCCAGAGTCGCCGCCAGTTGCATTTCGAGCGGTGAGCGGTGAGTGAGCGTCTCCGTCTTCTCGTGTATCGCTAAACAAAACAAAGCCTCGTTTTGCGCTGTTGTCCAGTGTTGTTTCGTTTCATATTTTCTGCTCGACAGTGTGTTGTGTGTGTTCGGACTTGTTTCGCCTATCGAAAACCAACCAAATAGTTCGAAAAAATTAGCAAAATGGAGAACAAAATATATTACAACAAAAATACAGAAAATGCAAAATACAAAAAAAAAACTCAAAGAGAGCGCAAAAATAAAAATGAGCGCATTTAACTGAGCGTCGCTGAGACAGCTTTGTCTACGAGAGTGTGTATGTGTGTGTGTGTGCGTACGAATACTAGTGCAAGCAAAGTGCAATTAAAAATGCACTGCAGTTTCTGCTCTTGGCTGCGCTCACTCAGAAGTTTTTGCGCTCGTGCTCGCTCTAAAGAGATGATGAGACACATTTTGTGGCGACACATTTTGCGCTCTGAGTTTTGCTGCCACCATTTTCTTTTTTTTTTTGTTTTTTGCTTTTTGCTGTCTTCTTCTGCTCTTTTTATCCTCTCTCTCTCGCTCTCAGTTTTTTTTTTTGCCTTAACCAATTTCGCTTTTAACGTTTTTTTCGCCGGCTGCCATGAATGAAGCGCACTCACACACACACACACAACCACGCTTGCTTTGCTAGCCGGCTGTGGCTACCTCCCACTTGGCCAAAGGGTCTCTCGCTCTCTCTCTCTCTCGCGCGCCAACTGCAATTTTTTTCTACACACACACACACACGCATAGACTTTGAGCGTGCTGTGTTCTCAGTCAAGGCAACTGCAGCGCAACTTTTTCTTAGACCTTTACACAACAGCAGCATTGTGGCTGACTCTTTGTCCATGTCCATGTAAATGTAAGCGTGTAAGTGTGTGTGCGTGTGTTGAGAGCAATCGCCGCCGCTGCACTCATTCTGCCGCCGCTCAGTTTTGGCTCCGGCTCATAGTCACAGTGCCGGGCAGCTCAGCTGGATGGCAGCTTTATTGTCGGTCGTTTCGAACGGTTCGGTACGCTTTTGCCTTAGCTTCGGATTGTCGTTGTAAAGCGCAACAACAACAACAGCAACAACAACTGCGACGCAGTGCAGCGCAGCTCGGCAGCAGCAGCAGCACTATTGACAGCGACGCTTACAGCGACGTCGCAGTCGCCGTCGTCGTCGTCGTTGGCAAGTTAGTCGATTTTGTTGTTTACGTATTAGTAAAGTTGTCTGCGCTTGTTGTTAGTGTCGGTGTTTGTTTGTTGTTGACGTTGGTCGCGGTGCGAAATTTTTATTTATTTTCTGCTGCAGCTCAGCTCACACACATATGTACGCATGCATGTGCACGTGTTTGTGTGTGTGTGTGCGTGACTGTGAGCGTATTACATGTGCTTCCTCTTCCACAACAGCCCAAAGGCCAAATAAATACATATACACATATATATATAAAAACGTTTTGACGTGCGTTTCTCTAGTGATAACAGAACTTTTTTAATTCCCCCCTTCTCCACCCCGAATTATAAAAACGAATAATTTGCTGAATATTTACAACAATTCATCAAGTGCTGTGACAATAAATACAACAACAACAAAAATAACAATAAACATTTACAACTATAGCAATGTAAGCCAAGCTGCGTGCAGCCGAAAAAAAACTTCGAGTAAGTTCTATTCTATTTTTATTATTATTATTAAATCCACTTTGCGAGCGTTGTGTCAGTGTGGGCGTACATGTGTGAGTGTGCTCTGTACAACGACACACACACACACACTATACAGGTCAACTATTCACCCTGCACCAACACAAAAAAAAAACGCATTTTATAATTTTTTTTTAATTCATTTTACAAATATGTAATTTTATATTATTTTTGCATTCGTCATTTTGTTATTGTATTGATTTTTTTTTTCGTGCTGTGCATCTTTTTCGCTCTCTTTTTTGCGTTGATTTTGGCTCTCCACACCGTCAATTACCTTGCTCTCGTCTCCCTTTGTCATTTGCACTCAAAATGCAAAAAGAGTTTGCTGTTGTTGTTGTTTCTGTGTTTCTGTTTTTTTTTGTTCTTACATTTTTTTCATTTTTCCCCATTTTTAGCTTCCACTCTGTGCGTGTTTCTTCCTCTTGCGAAATTAGCTGGAAGTGTTTTGCGTTGCCCCCTTTTGCAAGAGACAGAGAGAGACAAAGATAGATAGAGAGAGAGTATTACTAAAAGTAATCTCAGCAGACTTAAGATGCGTTTGCTTTGGCAATGTTTTCGCTCTGTAATTACATACAAATAATATAATGTACAATGCATAGTTCTATGTTTTATTATGATTGTATTTATTTCGCGATTAGATCTGCGGTATGTCTATATAATATAGTAGTCGTGTTTAATTGTAGATTGTAAACGAATTCTTTTCTGTTTGCTACTAGGAATTTCCACAAGGTTGCTGTATTTCATTCGGTAATATGTATGCTGATCTTCGCATTTGGGAATTTTGATTACTGTAATTTATAGTTGGGAGAATTCTTATAAGATGCTTTCTGTTAGTCATTTTATTTATAGTATTTACGTTTGAAGATTATTGATTCTATTGAAGTTCATGTTATGGATGCAGTTATTAACATTTGTAAGACTACAAAAAGCTTTTAAAGAGGGTTCCTATTTAAAATACATTATTTTAAAGTTGATTTATTTTCTTATAATCAATTATTATACTTATATACTTTTTTAGTTGATTATTAGAGGTTTTTCATATAGTTTTGCTATTTCAATTATTCTTTCATTCATATGATAGATCTATAATTACGCTTTATATATTACTCACGTCTGCATATCTATTGAGTATTAGGTATCATCATTATTTGTACGTATTTAATATATAAAGTTTCATTTTATTCTTTGTGTCTTATCTATTAATTTGTAGTATAGAAGTTGCTCAGTGAGTCATTAATAACATTATAAATATTTTTGTCTGTTTTCGATATTTTTCCTTGAATACCTTTAATGAGAAATCTTTTGTTACGTATTTCATCATCACATTTATTATTATATAACAAGTATTTTTAGTATAAGTATATAGATATAATTTGCCAATCTTTAATAATGTTGTCCATTTTTAAAATTTCTTAAAACTTGTCGCTCATTGAAGCCAACGCAAATGAACAGAAAAATATTCCATAAGCGCGTGGAAAATAAATAAGTTTCGAAGCCCAACAAGTGCGTTTCCCTCTCCCTGCCAAATGCGCCATATTTGCTCAGACATTCACACACACACACACACACACATACACACCTTCAGAGTGTAAGAAGAGAGATGGGTATATATTAACTTATATAGACAACAATGGGCATCAAATGTACAATTGTCAATATGGTCAGCTCTATTGATCAAAATGGAAAAATACTATTAATATTGTTATTTCTCTGTCGCGTAGACTTTGTCTTTGTGTATCTACAGAAAATACACAAAAAAAAAAAGAAGAAGTAGGAAAAAAATGATTCGCGGAAATCTTTATTTATAATTTATGCACAAATGTCGCCTCAAATTTATTTAATTGTCGTGCGAATGCGACAAAAAAACGAGAGAGAGAAAAGTAAAAGGGGGGAAAAAAACTGAAATTGTTAATGGTAATTAGAATAATAAAGATTTCTAATTAATGCGCTTCTAATTTGATGACAGACGGAAGCATTTCGATTCTGTCTTTGTGCGAATGTCATTTTGAATTTCGATTCATGTATTCGTATAATTCATGCGCTGTACAATTTATGACACTGAGCAAAACAAAACAATGAATCAGCCAGATGGACAGGCAGACAGAAAGACAGACAGACGGACAGACGCCCACACAACACACGCTTTTCCTTTTGCCATTTTGCCATTTGATTGTTGCACTTTTTCTCTGCTGTTTTTTTTTTTGTACTTTCCATATGCGTATTTTCTTTAGACGATATCTGTCGCTGTTCTTTTTTGTTTGTTGTTGTTGTTGTTGTTATTTATTTAATTTGTCGTCAATTGCTGACGCGTGTCCTTGCTGTGTGTGTGTGTGTTTGTGTGTGTGTTGCATTATTTTCTTGGGTGGCAATTTCCTGTGCAAGAACAAGTTTGCCACTTTAATTTGATGGCATCAACAAAATTGAAATTTAATTTCATGTAACGTTTATGCAATGGCAAATTGATTCGAGCGGCAGCCGTTGTGTGCTTCTGCAACAAGTTGTTGCAACATTAGAGCCATTAGTCATGGCATGCAGCCAAAGCTCTAGCCGCTGGCTGGCAAATCTGTAAGGATTAGCATTAGAGCAAAAGTTGCCACAGTCGTCGTCGTCGTCGTCATGCAACATACAATCATCTGGCTGGCAAACTGTCTCTCTATCTGTTTGTCCGTCTGTCTGTTTGTCTCTCTGTCTGTGCACGCGGCACGTAAGAAAACTAGTTATTGGAACAGGTTCATGACCTTGACCATCAACACTGCAAAACTCAGCGCAGCTTAGCTCAACTCAACTCAACTCAAGGCAAGGCAAGGCAACAGTTTTATAATGCCTTGGCAATTGTAACGTCTGCGTTGCATATGGCAGACAAAAGGAAGTTGCAGCCGCCGTTGCCGTTGCTGTTGTTATTGTTGTTGCTGCTGCTGCTGTGGTTGCATTTGCATTGCCATTGTTCGTGTGATTGGATTAGAAACACTCAAAGACAGCCATCTGACAACAGAGACAACAGACAAGAGGCAACAAGTCGCAGTGAGCATAACTGCAACTGTGCAAGTCGCTTATGCAACAACTTGCTGCACAACCAACCAAAATGAGTGACTCACTTTATCACTATGTTTTGGCGACTGATAAAATTAGACGCATTTCTTTAACTATTACAACTCGAGTCTCTGCCATGTAAGCATTATATAGATTATATAGAATCCAACTCAACTGTTGCTAAACACAAAAAAAAAGAAAGAAAGCAAAGCGCAAAGCATAAAATAAACTGTTGCTGCAGTTTGTTGTGGAGCCGTTTTTAGGGTGGGTTTGGGGGTTGCTTTATTTTGCCCATTTTTTTTCTTCCTCTGCTTCTATTTTATTTCTTAAATTTTTCTCTGCCTTTTTTTTCTGCTGCTGCTGCATCCTTATGTGCTGTGGGAATGCTGCTGGAAGGCACGAAGGCGGCTGGAAAGCGTTCCAGATATATAGGAAAGTGCAACAGGCAGTTTGTTGTTGTTATAGTTGTGAGTGTGTGTGTGTGTGTGTGTGTGTGTGTGGTTGAGTGGGTGGCAAAAAAAAACTTTTCACTGATATTTTTCTTTTCACATGGAGCTGGGGAGACGAAGTTGAGGCAGCGGCAGCAAAAAAAATGGGTTTAATTTAACTTTGGCGCAGTAAAAGGAAAATACAAGAGAAACAAAAAACACATTCAGTATAGTATTTGTCGTTAGCATAAGAAAGACAATGAATTCCGATTTTGCAACAGGTGCAACGGGTGGTCCACCAAAAAAGAAGAAATTCATTTGCATTTTCTGCTCTGACAACGTGACGTATGCGCAACCATTAGAAGTAGTAGAAAAATGAAATTAGTATTATATACTTATATTGGTATAGCTGGCTTGGCAGTTATTGTTGCCGAAAAGTAAACTCGATATATTTGTGCCATGTGCGCACAAACACAATTGTGTAAATAGCAGCTGCAACAATTGCCAATTGCCAATTGCCAATAACAACGCAATGCCAAACTTCCAAACAATTGTCCTTGAGCTTATCAACTTTTGCACAGCAACGAAAAAATTCCAAAACACTCACAAAACACAATGCAGTTACCCCTTGCTCTCTCTCCTCTTACCACACGAAAAACTAGTCAACGTCAATAACAATTCACCTGCTGGCCAAAACAAACACGAGTTCAACAAATGCGCTCTCAGTATCAATTTTGTTGCATTCCGAAAAAAAAATACGAAAAATAGAAAAAATATAATTGCAACGACAAACGAAAAAATGGCGACACACAAAAACTTTTTAATTATTTAAATATTTTCACAGCAGATATGTTTTGCATTTATGTGTTTATTTATTTATGCTCGTTGTGATCCAATAATTTTTGTACAAGCAATCAAAATGTTTTTACTGAGATGATTTTTGTGGTTTAAGCTTTACTAAATTCTGTTCAATTACTATGGTTTAAGAGTGTCTGTTCTATATTTAAAGGTGATGTATTTCAGTCAAATTCTTTCGCCAATTTACACTCCTCTATATATATTTTTTTAGTTTGATAATAGGCACAATATTTTAGACGAAAGGAATGTTGGGAAAGTTTCCTTACTTTCCTACTTAAAGAAAAATAATTTCAACTCATTAGAAGATTAATTGAAAAATACTTTTGACAAATCACTGAGTTATATATTTACAACCAAAAAACAAAGAGTTCTTTCTTCAAACTTAATTTAGAAAAGTATTAATTTTTTAATAATTTATTTTAATTCTTTGCCTTGAGCATTTCTTATCAGCGTCTAAATAAAGTAAAAATTAACAGCTTGGCCACTGAAAATTTGTAAAATCGACCCGCGTATTGGGGAAAAATTATATGCGGGCTTCACGATAAAAGTAATATATATGGATATAGCCACAAAATCCACAAAGTATTGTGAATAATACATATAATATTTTAAAGAAACCAACAATTTTTTATTAGCAATAAGTTGTAATTAAATTTTATAAAGGTTAATTGCTGAAGTGCACATAAAAGGTATGACACAGACGAAGAAAGAGCATTTTTGATCTATGCTTTAATATGGCTATCGAATTAAATAGATTATTGAATGATGTCTTTATCTAATTGCAAGTACATATCTAAAACACTTATCTTAACCTAATGAGAATATTTATATATCAAAAATATAATACAAGTTTATTTGGTATTTTTTGGAAACTATTATGGCATTAAAAATCGCTAGAATTATCCAAAAATTCTTTCTAACGTAGTTGGAATTTTTACTTTAACAGATTAATTTAAGAAAAACAACATAAAGAAGTTAAAAGTATAAGTGATGTGTGCACAAAATAGTCCCAAATTAACAATCACTTTACAAAATTTTCATTCTTTAACTCTTCTAAACTAAATGTTTGCACTTTAATAGATTCACTTTAAAATGTGCAATATGATATAGGTTACAAATTAATGATTTTTAACAGGCAAGAGTATTTAGAAGAGTATTCTTACATTAACAACCATAAGAACTATTCATAATTGTCAAATATGCTTTTTTTCGACTTTCTTCACATTGATTTAAGGGTAGGAAAAGCACTAGAATTATCCAAAAAATTATTTTTAGATTAATGTAAGGATGAGTAAAGCAAGAAAGTTACATAATAAATGATTTTTTAATGAAAAGGTACAACCCTAATATAATATATGATTTTTTAAACGAAAACTTATTTAAAAACTTAAATTCACAACTTCTAGTATTGAACAGCGTTGACTTATTTCAGTTTGATTTAAGAAAAGAAACTAAAGATATGTTTTTTTTTTTTAATTTAATACTTATTTAAAAAATCTTCATTACAATCGATAATAACAAAATTATGCTGTTCTTTGTTATAACAATTATAAATTTTTCTAGAATTCAATAAATTAAGAATCATTATTAAAAAATTCTTGCTTTAGATACTCCTGACTTTGCTATAACAATTAAGGATTTCTCTACTTCAATAGATTCATTTAAGTTAAGAACCATTATCCAAAAATTCGTTTTGTACGTAGCTTTGCCTTTGCTCTCAACATTTTCGTTGCGTTTACAGTATTTTTGTATTTTTGAGCACTGCAAAAAAGAGAAATATTTTTGTTGTGCACGGTCGCTGCAGCAATTAAATGCATGGCACTCGCCCTTGCCATTTCCCCTCTGCCATCGCCTCTCCGCTCCGCTGCTGCTTCCCTTCGCCAACTGCTTACAAATAGTTCCAATTGCGACTGCATGTTTTTTGTTGTTTTTGCTATTTTTTGTTGTTGTTTTTTTTTTGACGACACACAAACACAGAGAGACAGAGAGAGACACATGTGCATGGACACTTGTATTGACGTTTGGTTGGCGACAATTGATTTTTGTTACGTTTTCGTTTATTTTCATTAGTTTTTTGTTGTTGCAGTTTTTTTTTCTGTTTTTTTGTGGACAATTTTGTTTGTGTGTGTTTTTTGTTTTTTAGCAATTTAGTTCGTTTGCTTTCTGTCGCTGTTATTTAGACAACTGCTGAAAAATATTTTCATGTTTCCCCCTCCCTTCCCCTTTTGGCTCTTTTGCCATTTAGATTCTATTGCCGCGACGATCGAGCCAAACACGCGCTGCACTTTGTTGTTGTTGCTTTTCATAATTGTTGTTGTTGTTGTCAAACTGCATGCGAAGTTTTTCTGGCTACTTTGTCGGTGTTTTTTTTTTGTTTTTTGTCTAGCTTCACTTGACTCAATTTCGTCTTATCTAATTTTTTGTGCTCGCTATTTTCATTTTTGAGAAACGTTTCTGTTTTAGTTTCTGTATCTCTTGCGTTTGCCTTTTGTATATTTTCTCAGTTGTCTTCTTCATTTTTTTTTGTATTTTTTGCATTCTGCCTTCATATTTTGTTTTTTGTGTGTGTGTGTGTGTGTGTTTTGTTTATTTTTGTGTCGAAATCAGGGCAAATTCATCATCATCAACAACATCGTCGTGCCCGTTGCGTTTTTTGTGTAACAAAGATAAGGTTTCGCCAAGCGAATGAGTGGGTTCTCTTGTTGTTGTTGCTTTGTTGCTAGTTCGCGCTCGCTTTTATTCTTTATATAATTTGAGACAAGCGAACAGAGGAGGCAAGAGAGAAGTGCACAACAGTATATAATATTTTTTTTTTTGTGTTTGCCGAGTTAATCATTTCGGGCGAAATTTGATAATTTGAAGGTGACCCCGATTTGTAAAAAAGGCGTTGCATGCACTAAAAAATGCGCCTGCACATTTGGTTCTTTGATAAGCAATAGCAGCAGCAACAGCAACAGCAGCAACAGCAGCAGCAGCAATGGAGGCAACTGATGCCACACACGGCGTATGCGCGATGTGTCAGCACATAAGCGATAATGCTTATGCATATTGCCTGCTTACGTATTTATTAAAACTACACTACAACTGCAACAAGAAAAACGCGTAAAAAATTGTGCATTGCATTTACCAAATTGCAAGCACACACTCTCATATCTCAAGGCAGTTTTAATAAAACCCAAAACTGACATCATAAAACATAGCGCAGATGACAGCAGCCGGCATACAGGTCGCATACGTAACATGTGTGTGTGTGGCATGTGCCATGTGGCACAGAGTCAAGCTGCCACACCCAGCCAGCTAGCCAGCTAGCTAGCGGCAACACACAGACAAAGCAACAAGTCGTTGTACCCAAATATATAGGAAAAAAAAAAAAACAAAAACAGGAGAAGGAAGAAAAGAAAAACTAAATAAATGAAAACGAAGCAAAACTACGAAGCACATGAAACCAAACTCAACCTCACACTCTTGCCACCTGCTGCAATGCCACCCACCAAAACACAAATGCAACACCCAAAAAAAAAAAAAAGAGGAGAAAAGGAAGCACAACCAAAAGCAAAGCCAAAGCCAAAAGCAAAGGCAATGTTGCTGCTGCTTTTTTTTTGGGGGGGGGGGTGTTGCTTTTGGGTGTGCTGCAAAAGGGTGGCATCCTTGTTGCTGCTGCTGAGCGCTGCCACTGCGTTTGTATTGGTGCTGCCTCCTGTTGCGCATAGAGCGAGCGAGAGAGGTAGAGAGAGAGAATGTGAGAGTGAGACAGAGAGAGCGAGAGTGCAAAGTAAAAGTTTCGTAACGTTGTTTTCACATTTCCTGCAACGCGTGACGGGGCTGGGCTGCCAGTCAGCAGCCACTGCCTGCTCCAGCTCCAGCTCCAGCTCTACTCTCTATATAGAATAGCACGACATCGTTATAGTTCTCATTCTCATTCCCATTCCCATCGTTGTTGCAGTTGTTGTTGTTGTTGCAATAGTGATTGTTGTTGCCAAAATGTGCGCACAAAACACGTCGAAAATGTGCCACATGCCAGCAGCAAATGGAATCGTTGTCGTTGGCTCCTGTTGCATGCAACAGTTTAGTGCCACAAAGTGCGGCGCGGGGAGTGGGAAGTGGGGGGAGTGGCAGTCGAGAGACAGACACAAATGTAGATAGACAATGCCGTTAGCTCAATAGCGCCTCATACAAATACAGACAACAACATTTCGACATGGCACATTTAGCATCCTTGAGCGGCATTTAACTTTGTTGTCGATGTGTGTGTGTGTGTGTGTCATGCAACACCCGCAGACATGATACCGACCCTGCCACACAGACAGTCGACAGCATCCTCTTGTTGTCGTTTCATTTGATTTAAAACCGTGTTGGCTTCGTTTATGCAATCAACTTTGGGTTCCTGTCTTCGCCAGGAAATCGAATTTTGGGGCCAAAACTTTTTTCGGGCCCATACACACACAAATTAATTTTGTAGTTCTGCTAACAACGACGACGACTTGAGTTGCATTAGGGTCAAGAGCAATGGCCGGTGCAAAAAACAGAAAAAAATAATAGTTGCATGCAAAGTATGTACGATAAATCAGCCAATAGCCTAACAGCCAATAAAACTCAAAGCCAAGAGCAAGTCCAATGGCAAAAAGTAAACAGCAAACAGCAAACAGCGAACAGCAATGGCAAACTTGTCTTTTTGGTTGTCGGTTTGTAGGTGAGCTGGGCCATGAACGAGCCGCGGCGCGATCGGCGACCGCCACAGCAAATGGCGACCTTACAACAACGAAGCCAAGCCAGCAAGCAACAAGTCAACTAGTCAGGCAAGCAAGCAAGCAGCCAGTGAGGCAGGCAACTAGTCAAGCAGTCGCCCCATTCAGTTAAAGCCAACACCAACACAAAACTGTGCTGTTGTCGTTTGTTGTTGTAGCTGTTGCTGCAGATCGCAGATCAACGTTAGAAATGGAAATGCGCTTCGTTGCATACAATGGCAAGGCAACAACAACTGCAACAAGTGAGCCAAATGTGTGTTACTGTAACTGAGCCAACTCTTTGCAGACTGAGTGGCCAGTCTGTGAAGTTAGTTAGGTGGCCAACAAAACAGCTTCGCGTTGGCTTCGTTTGGTTTCGTTTTCGATCTTCCTGTCATTGTGCTGCTGTTGTAATTGTTGTTGTTACTGTTGGCGCGTGCTCATGCTGCCACAGTGTTGCATGTTGCATGCGCCCCGCAGCAACAGGTGAGAGTTGTCATTGTTGTTGCTCACGACTCCGAACAGCAACAGCAGCAACAACAACAACAACAAACCGTAAACAGTAAACACTAAATGGCCAATGATCTTTTATCGAAGTTGCCACAAGCACGCAGCTTTAGCGCTTCGTATTGTTTTGTTTGCCAAACGGAAGAGTTCATCAACTGTGGAGGCTGCGTTGCCACCATGAAAAACGGAAGTGCTTAATGCCGCCTGCCAAGGTGTCAGTGTCAGCCCCAAACGAAGCATTTATGAATACTTGCAAAGTTGAAAAACGTTTTAATACCCGGTAGAAGGGTATTATAAATTTGTAAGAGGCAGAAGACGGGATTTCTAACCTTTAAAGTACTTGTATATATATCCATGATAAGCGTTAAAAGAAAAGATTATAAAGACATGTCCGTCTGTCTGTCCGTCTGTCTATTTGAACACTTATATCTCAGAGACTATACGAAGTAGCACTATAATTTTGACAGCATTTGTTATTTTAGCACGCATATCAAGTTTGTTTTCGATTTTTGCCACGCCCACTTCCGCCCTCTCAAATCGAAGAAGCAGAAAAGAACTACTGATGTCTGGTGTATTTTGTAAGCCGTGGTATATTTTGAATATGGTAGTATGTATATTAATATGCCAATTTAAGCCTTCGGTATATTTTTGATATATTTGGTATAGATTTTTGACGCATATGGTATATTTATACATAATTTCCGTATATTATTTTAGTATATTTTAAAAATAATTCCGCTCTGATTTGCTTTTATTGCAAATAAAAGCCAATTTCATCAGTCGGTATTTTCTTTGTATATTTGGTATGCATTTTTCGCACACTTGGTATTTATTTTCAGTATATTTATGTATAATTTTGGTATATTTTGAGAATAATTCCGCACTGCTTTGTATTTATTGCAATTATATGTCAATGTATATTTTGGTATATTCGGTATATATATTTGGTATATTTGTTATACATTTTTCGTATGTTTGCAATACATTTTGGTATATAAATTCGGTATATTTTTAAAATAATGCTTAGCATTTATTGCAAACTGGTAGCGGGTATCTTACAGTCGAGCACATTGGACTGCAGCTTTCTTACTTGCTTCAAAGTAAAGCATGAATCATCGTCGTGATTTTAATTCCAATTAAATATATGTGCCAAGCCATTGTTGAGACTGCACGGCGTATGAGTAATCTGCGTACGCCGTGAATTTTCTTGCTGTAACCATAACTTACAACTAAAAATATTGTAGTTTTGAAATGCGTCAGTTTAGCGATTAGCGTTACAATTATTTTCCAATGTAATATGCGGTCGAAAGTTTTAATTATTACGTATACGTAAGCGTTGTGGGAAACGAGCGATGAATAAGTTAAGGGAGAAGAAAATAAAGTTTAATTAATTATAGTCGACACCCTTGATCTTCGCTAAAAGTAATGCTTAGTTGATTGCCACGTTCGAAATGTTTTCGTTTATTAGTTTGCAATCGAGAAGGTGCCAATTACCATAAACAGCATGTAATTGGCAATATGCTTAATATATGTGCGAACTAAATTCAAATACTGCAGACAAATGAAGGTCGCGAGAGCAAAATATGCTACTAAAATGCAATTTATAAACAAATTTCTAGAAAGTCAAGTCAACGCGAACATAATTAATAAAAAAAATGATGGGAAAAGTGCAATAAAATAAATGTAATCGATCATTTCCGCAATGCGAAACACAAAAAAAAAAAAACATATAAAAGTAATTTGATGAATGCATCTATTCAATATATGATAAATAGTTGAATGTTAAAGCAAGCAAAGGCAACAACAACGCCTCCATATAAATTAAATGCAAATTGTCTATTTAGAATAACAAAAAACTTAACTCGCACTCGTATTGAGCAGCCAATTGGAACAATGGAAAATTGCTGCAATTGCTGGCTGGCGAACAAACAATTTCAAGGTTTAACATTGGCCACGACTCCAACATTGTTTTTCGTTTTTTTTTTTCGTATAATTAACAAAAATTTGGCTCAGACCTTGGTGGCAACAACAACAACAACAACGAATTGAAATTGAGGCAAAAAAGCTGAACAAATTCTAAATTGAAAATTGTGAATTGTAAATTGTAAATTGAGAGTCGAGAATGGCAAATTATTATTTTTTGAAACTGGTTGAGCTGAGCCGAAATTGCACTTTGTGCCCAGAATTCAGAATTCAGTATCGAGTATACGACGAGTATGGCATCAAAAAGCGAATATTAACTGATATTAAATGTGCACACCAACTCGTTTTTCTATAGCAAGACACTTGATTCTGTTCTATCTCGTACCTTTGAAGCCAATAAATTGCGTCGTCGTCGTCGTTGCCATTTTGTTTCGATACCCTATAGTTAGTAGATTGAGTAGTTCATTGGTTAATGAAGCAAAATTGAGTAAAAGCAGTGAATCAATAAGGATAATTTTGGATAATTAAAGAAGCACTATAATTTCAAACTTTTTAAAATTTTAATAATCTTTCAAAAGGATAGAAAATATCTAGTTCTATTATTCTTGGAATTCTTTTTGTATGTAATCTTCTTACTCTAATAAATTTTATTCTTTTTTTAAAGCCAACTAACCTCACAGAAAATGTATTTTTATTTGTATATATCTTAGCTGTATTAATGAATTTCTTACTCTAGTATACTTTCTTATCTTCAAAAGCCAACTTAGTTTTGCGAAAAGGTAGTTTTTCATTACACTTTTTGTGTGTTTTTTTACCTTTAGATATTTATACAGTTGCTTTAATTTGTAGAGTTCTTTATAAAGAATAATCTTAATTTAATATATTTTAAATTATTACCTTAGTAATTTCAAACGGTTTTATGTTTTATACTTATAGACAATTAAAAAGATTTTAGTAAGTTTCTTTTCATTTCATATTTTGCCACGTTCTCCATCGATTTGTTATTTAGAAACACTTTCTTAACCCTTTAAGACGTAAGGATGCCTGAAGGCAAAGCGAATTACGTGCCTTCAAAGGGTTAAGCTACCATAAAACATTATGAATAGAATCACAATCATGCTGTTTAGAAGGAAGAATAAATTTTCATCACATTTCATTCAGTTTCCTATTTAATAAATATACGAAATGAATTCGAAATTAATCGCAGAGTATCTGCTGTGTCCATCACACCCGCTTGCCTTATTTTCACTTGTTTTTTCGTGATTTTTTTGTTGTTATTGTGCGACGGCACATGTTTCGCTACACATATATGTGAGTGTGTGTGTAGTTCGACTTACAGATATATATATACGTACGTATATAGTATATGCTGGATGTATAGTATATATTATATGGCTACAAGTTTCAAACTGCAATCCGGCCTTGATATTTTGCAAAAATTTATTTATGAAATCAAATGCATGCGACTGAGAAATAGAGACATGCAGCTAGAGAGAGAGAGAGAGAGAGAGGGAGAGACGAAGGCAGAGACAGAATCAGAATCAGAAGCTGAAGCTGAAGCAGAGACATCGACATCGACATCAACACATAGCGACAGCAGATACTTGTTGCATTTATTATACTTACTATATAGTAGAACGAGATGTTCGATTGAATGAGTTTTTCGCTTGGCGTTTTTGTGTATCTGTAACACGTAGAACTGATTACTATGCTTCCAGACACTTGTATCTCAAAAATGTGTATCTGTATCTGCTTTCGGGCTTGGCTTTAGTTGCTGTTGGAGATGCGGCAGGAAGCGACACTTTGCACCGAATGAGTTGATGCTGCACTTTTTGTGTTTTCTATGTAAATATGGTGAAATTATAAACAAGTAAAAACCGAAACGAAAGAGTAGCTTGAAAAACAATATTTTAAATAATACCAAAAAGGCGTTGGGGCTGGCGCTGCGAATCGCTCAATCTATGGCCCAAAGGAAGCAACAAATTGCTGCCTGCCCGGCTGCTCTGGCTCTCTTACTCAAGTCTTTTCGACTGAACGTCCATCATAATCAACGTCCATCATCAGCTGCTGATGTTGCTGCTGTTGCTGTTGCAACTGCCGCGTGCTCAGTTGACACACCCACCAAGTGGCTACTGCATGCACCAAAAGCTGCACGCCAACTGCCAATTCCAATGCCCCTTCTCGCTCTTTCCCCTCCTCCTCCTTTGTCCGCCTCTAGCGATGGCAGCAAGTAATTTTTCATCACCCAGCCATAGTCATAGTCATAGCCATAATCTAAGCCCATCTTCAAAAACACAAAAAGAAAAAAATGACTATGCTTTGCTACCAGTTTTTGCTTTTTGCAAAAGGGAGAAGCAGCGATTGTCTGTTGCAAGTTGCCTGCTGCCTGCTGCTGCCTGTTGCAAGTTACAAGTTGTTGTTCGCATATCTGATATTAGAATCTCAATTAGTTTTCCTTGCACTGTCTTTATGCGTATGCCGTATTTGTAATTTACTTTCGGTAGAGGCAGTTTTTTCTCTCAGCCTCGAGAGTTAATAATAAACCAAAAGCCGAATATTTTTGTATAGACAATTAAAAAGTCGTCAACAAAATGAAAAATAAAATTAATTTAATGCAAAAGCCGCCGCCAACAACGGCAACGGCAACAGCGACATCGACAACGGCATTTGAATAAATTAGTGTAATAGTCAGATTAAATAGCAAACAGACAAACGAGACAACTTTTTGTTGCTGTGTGTGTGTAACTAGGAAATATCAAAAACTGGTAGCTGCCCGAATAGTAAAAGCCCCACAATTACAATTAAAGCAACAACAAAAAAGTAGATATATATAAATTACAAAAAAAAAAAAACCACACGACTGGCGACTTGGCAAGAATGCAAAAACAACAACACGAAAAAAAAACTTAAATATTTTTCAGCATATGAAATAATAATAAGAATAATACAACAACAAAAAAGTGCAACAGGTTTTCTGTGTGTAACCTTGAAATAAAACTCGTTTAATCATTTCTCAAGCGACTCGAAAATGCAATGAAAACAACAACAACCCCAACAGCAAAACATCAGTCGTTAAATGGCGCATTATAAATTAAACAATTTGAACAGTGAGACAGACTTGCATTGGAGAAAAACATTTTTCGTATTAATCGCACATTAAATTTGTTTGCTCACTCTCACCCATCACTTTTCTCTCTCTCTTCATTTTGCAGGTACAGTTGCTGCAAAAAACTTATTTCCGCATACAATTTAAAACAGAAAGAGAGTGGGAAAAATAAAATAAAAGATATATATATATATTTGATATCTAGTTATAATGGCGGAATGTTCGTTTGCCAGATGCCAGCAGGAGCGACGCCTCATCAAGCGCGAGCTAATGAAATGGTCAAAGGATATGCTGCACATTGTGGGTGAGTGGCCAAAAACGATTTACTTCCTATACTCATACTCGTATATACAACAACGATTTCCACTTGCCACTTTGGCCCACACAATCCAATTAAAAGAGAAATAACACGAGACTCCCAGACGCAAAGCCAATAAGCCCAATAATATCTTCGTGTCTGTGAAGTGACTAAACGTAGCTTAGGGTAAAAGGGTATTATAACTTTGTGGCCAACAGGCAGGTGGAGTCATGTTCGACTACATAAAGTATATATAGTATATTCTTGATCAGCGTTCGTCTAATTTTCAGTACGTATCTTAGTGCATAGCAGAGTTACAAATACAATTTATTTAATATAAATTATTATATCAGTATACTAAATATACATTTTGGTATATTTCAATATTTTTTTTATATATTTTTTCCCTGTCTGGTTTTATTGATAAACACTTGCTATAACAATATATCAAATTTACACTTCAGTATATTTTTTAAAATATATTAATTTGATGTATGTATATATGTATAGCAGTGCCTCGCTTTTATGGAGTAACCCTTTTTTATTAATATACCAAATATACATTTTATTATACTTCAGTATTTGTCGGTATATTATTTCGGTATATTTAAAAGATAATCCCACATTGTTCAGCTCTTATTGATAAACATACCAAAAATACAATTTGGTAAATTTCAGTATTTTTGTCGTCATATTAATTTGGTATATTTAAATGATTATATATAAGTGCTTTGGTTTTATTGAAAAGTTATATAGTTTATTAAAGTTTATTGAAAGTTATATACCAAATATACATTTTTTGTCGATATAATAATTTAGTATATTGAAATAATATTACATCACTGCGATGCTTTTATAGAAAAACACTTGTTATATCAATAGACTAAATATACAATTTGGTATATTTCATTATTTTTTCATTATATTTATATAGGATATTAAAATGATAATAATAATGATAAACCTTTCAGTATATATATATTTTGGTATATTAATTTGGTATATTTAAATGATAATAATACTAATAATGAGAAACCTTTCAGTATATATATATTTTGGTATATTAATTTGGTATATTTAAATGATAATAATTCTAATAACAATCAGCGGGTATCTATAAAGCGAGTACACTCGCCTATAGCATTTATTTCTTATTTTGTATTTCACCTGTATTGGGAGTTTTGCTGTTAAATGCCAAATGAAGTGTATGTTGGTATTTTTTTGTTTTTTTTTTTTCGTTCGTTCGACATGGAAATTGACTTCAGTCCAGTGCTAATCAACATAAGTTCTGCCAAGTCCTTGCCATATGTTGCGCTCTTTCTCTCTCTCTCTCTCTCTCAGTATATAAGCAAGGGCTAAAGGGCTAAAATAAACAACAACAAGAAGAGCTTCAGACTTATAGCTATAGATACTAAAGTCGACGTCGCCGCTGGCGTTGGCTTCGGCGTCGCTGTTGACGTCGCTGTCGACGTGAGGACTAAAGCAAACACCAAGAAAAATTAACATAAATTGCAGTTTTTTTTTATTCACGTTTTTCACGTTGTTGTTGTTAGTGTTGTTGTTGCTCTCATCGTGCTTATTGCATTTCTTGCTGGGCAACAGCCTTATCCTTCGTCCTGTGTGTGTGTGTGTGTGTGGGTGTGTGGCGGCAACACTCTCATTTCGGTTTTTGAGCACGTTTAGCACGTTGCCGGCAACTGTTCTCCTTTTTTTTCACCCTCCGCCCAGCCACCTGCATTAAAATGTTAAATGCCTTTTGTTGCTGTTGCTGTTGTTGCTTCAGCTGTATTTTTTTCTATGTACATTTTTTTCTTGTTCTGGCAACCACCAGAGCAACAGCAACAGCAACGTCGACGACGACGATGAGCGAGCAGAAACTCGCAACGAGCTCAGAGCTTTTTCGCCTGCTCGTCCTTGCCCGCGTCCGTGTCTCCGTGCACTCAATTACTTCCTCAATGCGCTCCATAATGCTTATCGTCCTTGTTTCTAGTTGACATTCCCGCACTGCCAGCCAGTCAGCCAGCCAGCCAAACGCTTCCAATGCCTGCCTGCCTGACTGCTGCCTCAAACCCTTGGCACATTTTTCCAGCGACAATTTTTGTTGCCACTCAACGGGTGGCTAAAGAAGGAAGGTGGAAGAAAGGAAGGTAGAGAGCTAGGGAGGCAGGGAGTTGGGTTGGTGTTGAGTCAGTGGCTTGGGTGGTGAACTGTTTTTTTTCTTTCTCTCATTTTTTGGGTGGTGTTGCTGGCGACGTTTCGGCGTCGTTTGTCGCACGAAGCTGCAAAAAATCGTTGTCTGGCTTTAGGGTTGGGATTTGGGTTTGAGTTTGGTTTTTAGCTGCACTATGTTCGCTGTGTAGGTGTGTGTGCGACTGTGTGTGTGTGTGTGTGCCCAAAACGAAGTGCTATACGAGATAACGAAGCGCACTTAAGCGCACGCACACAGACACTGAGGACGACGACGACGACGATGTGTCCCTACGAAATATATTGCACAATATAAAAATGCAGACGACGACTGCCGAATGCGTTCAACTGCTCCTCCTCCTCCAACTCCTCCTCCTCCTTGACACCCTCTCTTTCTGTAGCCGAAATGGCAACTACACCCGAATCCGAATGCTGCTGGCGCCGAAAGACGAGCCAACGAGGAGCAAGCAATGCCATCGTCATCAGCAGCAGTCGTGTCCTTGTTGCTGTTGTTGTTGTTGTTGTAGTTGGCGACGTAGCTGTTTTTGTGGCCGATTTTCGACGCTGTCGCCACCACCATCACCACCAGCAACCAGCAGCCAACAACCAGCAACACGTCGCCGAATTGGGAGTCGAGTTTCCAACGAACGTTGAATTCGTTCTTCTTCTTTTTTTTTGCCTTCTTCCTGTTTTTACTTTTTTTTTTTCGTTTGCATTTTTCGCCCACCCAACGTAGCTCTCGTGTTTTTGGTAGATCGAAGAAGATGCCAGTCACTATATACAAGTGTGTGTGTGTGTGTGTGTTTGTGTGTGTGTGTGCCTCGCCTGTTGCATCGCTGCGATTTTCAACCGGCTGACTCTGTTGCTTTTGCTGTTGCTTCTGCTCTGCTCTGTGCTCTGCTCTATGGCTCAATCAGTGGTGGCGTTCCATTTGATTGTAATGGGATATACTTGCTACCACTTGTAGCTTCGACACGACACTACGAATACAAATACAACAACAATATTTTTTGGGAACTTTTCTCCAGGCAATTTCAATTTAATTGGGGGCAGACTACGTGCGATGCTGTACGGAAATTCGATATAGTTGAAATGACTAAAGATGAGAGTAGATTGCATATGGCATTTATTTATTATATATAGAGAATATAGAATAGGTTAATTTCGTTTTATAAGGAAGGAAGATGAGAGAAGATTGAATAGATTATTTTCTTTATATAAGGAAGAAAGATGAGAAAAAATAGCATATTAATTATTTATATAGGATATTAACTAATATTAATTTCTTTATATAAGGAATGAAGATGAGAGCAGATTGTATAGCATATTTATTATTTGTGCAGAATATAGGATAGATTAATTTCTTTATATAAGGAAGTGACTAGATTAGCAGAGGAAACAATACATATATTTTATTTGAGATTTATTAAGCAATACGAGCAATAAAGTACCATATTTCAGGGAAATCTCATTTAGGCCTAACCTCAAACACAAATATTAAGAACGTAGGAATAATAAATAGGTAAAATTAAGGTTTATTTTCAACAAAAACTTAATGTTTGCTCTATTTTTATTTTTAAAAGTGACCAAGTTTGTAAAGAAAAGAAAAAAATTAAAGAGTATATACTATGATAATAAAAGAAAGACAATTGAAAATAGTATACTATATATACCATGCTTGTAAAGAAAAGAAAATATTATAAGCCATTATAATGAAATAAAAACAATATACGGAAGATGATATTCTATGTTTGCTTGCTCATCATTATTTTTCTCGTATTTAATTAAAATTCGTTACTAATTGAGTAAAATGATTAATCCACATTGAATTCGCAATAATTTAAATTTCAAATATGATTAAATCTATAAAGAATTCTTAATTATTCAAATAGTCATGCATTTATAACTAATTATAACATAAGCATATGTTATAAGGATTGATTCAGCAGGAGATAAAACCAAACAAAATAGATGACTAATTATTAATTTAGTTACCTTATAGCTTAAATCATATTTTACTTTCAATTATTATAAAACTTTACCTAAATTGCCAAGAGTCTAAGCATTATTTAATATTTTAGTGAATATTAATGTTCTTTCATAAACTCCCCACTTAATTAGGAAATTCTTCAACGCTAATCGTAGGATAAGTTGTTTAGGAAAAATGCTCAAAATATAATTATATTTTATATATGTATAATAACAATAATTGAGAAAGAAGTTAAGAATAAGAATAAGAAGTTAAGCACAACAAAAAGGGCAAAAGCAACAGGATAAATTAAAAATAACAAATCCAAAAAAAAGTATCGAGTATTTAAGAGACGTGCAAGAAAGAGAAAAGCCAAATGATGAGCAGAGAAGGAAAGTGTCGAGAGTGTGTGTGTGTTAGTGTGTTGGTGTGTGTGGAAAAGCGAATCAGCAGGTGCTTGGCTGGGTAATGCAGCCACCTCATTGTGCCACACCATTTGGGCGCACTTTACACAATATATACGAATATATATATATACGTATATGTATATGTATAGTAGGAGTAAAGTTGTAGTTAGTGCGGCGTCTCTGCCATTTCGTATATTGGGCGCACTGTGAACGCATCTTTCGATTACAGCAATAACAACAACGACAACAACAACAAAGGAGCAACAGGAGGGAGAAAGGACTTTGGCTCGTAGTCGCTGCTTCTCGTCCTCGTTTCGTTGTTGTTGTTGTTGTTATTGTTGTTGTCGTTGTAAGAAGGCATTTTTATGCGCTGCGCCTGCAAAAGCAAGGAACTCTGTATGTGTGTGTGTGTTGCATGCAACAAGCAAAGCCAACAGCTGTGTGTGTGGGCGGGTAATTCAAACCACAGCGCAATGACGACGCCTCTTGCTCCTTCTCCTCCTCCTCCTCCTCCTGCTGCTCCTTCTGCCGTTTCGCACCAAATCCTACACAGAATTTTATGGACTACGCAATGTGGAGAATACTGTGAATACTCTGCCCACTTTTCCAGCCAGTCGCAGTGTTCTTTTCATTTTTCTTTTCTTTTTGCTCCTCTTTCTACGTTTTTTTTTTGCAGTTTCCTTGCTGCACATGACTCGACGGTGTTGTTGTTGTTGTTGTTATTGGGTAGCATTTTTTCTGGCGGTTTTTAGGTTACATTTTTACGAGTTCTACGCTTTTCCACTCTGCGAGTATTTCGCGCCGCTATTGTTGTTGTTGTAAGTGTTGTTGTTGTGGCCACGAGAGAGCAACGAAGGAAACGTTGCCGCTGCCACAAAACGTTCTTCTTCGTGTGAGTCGACGTCGCTGCCGCTGTCGCTGTCGCTGCTGTTGCAGCAAGGACGCAACCAAATTCATGCGCTCCTTAGTTAAGGTCTCTTTGGCTGTATGTGTGTGTGTGTGTGTGTGTTTGGAAGCGCCACAAGTGGGTGAGTGTGGCTAAGGATAAGGCCAAGTCAACTCGACTGCAGTGGGCGGGATTCGTTTTGTAGTTTGGTTTGGTGTGCACAGAAATTGGAAAATAGATTTTTTGGTTGGCTGCCTTTGGCCGTTTTTTTTTTGCTTTTTTTTGCTTTTCATCTTCACTCTGCTGCCCACACTTCCAATTCTTTATTTTTTTGTTCACTTTGCTTTTGGTCCTTTCAGGACCCGGGCAGCAAGTCAGTTTAGTCAGCAGCGCTGTGGTTTGGTGTGGCTCTAAGGTATGCCGCCCAGAACAATGTGCACCGCAGCAGCAGCAGCAGCGAAGCCAGCCAACGAGGCGCAAGACGCAAGCAACTCAGCTTCCTCTTCTCAGTCTCCACTTCTCAGCCTCATCTTCTCAGCTTCCTCTTCTCAGCCTCTTTTTCTCTTGTTCTTGTTGTTGCTTCTTATATTTTGTTGCATTTGCCGCCCACTTGCAGCTATCCCAATTTCTTCTTCTCCCTTTTTTTTTGTATTCGCTGCGTGTGTATAGAAAAAAATGAAGCGGAAGCACGAAAAAGCACAAAGTTAACGCGCTGCCAAGGGGTGGGTGAGAAAAGGGGGGAGAGACAGACGACAAGGATCGAGCAATATGGCGCTAAGAACATTGGGCAAAATGCAATGCGAAAAAAAGAAAAAAAAAGAAGAAGCAGGAAGGAGGCAACAAAAAAATTTATATAGAAAAAAAAGAAGAGTGCACATTATGTGCGTGTGTATAGGGAGAGGGCAAGTGTGTGTGAGCGACTGTGTGTGTGTGTGGGTGGGTATAAGCAAACAGCAAAACACACAAAAACAAAATAGAGCAAAGAAGCACACAAAAAAAAAAATAATGTAGAAAATGGCAAAAGAAGAACACTAAAAAAATGCAGCACATCGAGAGCGTGGAGAGTGGGTGAGAGAAGGAGAGTGTGGAGAAGGAAGGAAGAGAAGAGAGGAAGGTGGGTTAGGTTTGGGTTTGGGTTTGACTTCGTCGTCGTCGTTAACGTCGCTGCCGGCGTCGCTGCTGCATTTTATTTTGTGCTGTGCTGAAAAAGTTTCGTGTGCTCGAAAAAAGTTTCGTCGCTTCGTTGACGTCGTTGTCGTTGTTGGCGTCGTGCGCTTTTGGTAGTTTTTGCTGCAAGGGAAACGAATAGACGACGATCAGAGGGGAGGGGGGGAGGAGTTGAGAGAGGGCATAGCTAACCCCATGCCTCGACTCTGTCTGTGTGTTTGTGTGTGTGAAGCATTTGACTGGGTTTGAGTTTTGCAGCTACATTTGGCTGCACTCGTTGGTTGGTTGGCTCTGTGTTGCTCTATGTGTATGTGTGTGTGTGTGTGTGTGGGGCAAGGAGATGTGGCACACACAGTAGTTTGGTGGGTGTCTCCTGACATTTTTGTCGAATTTACAGTAGTTGTAGTTGTAGTAGTAGTTGCTAGCTGCGATGCTGACGCCGACGGCAACTGCAACAGCAGCAACGGCAACGGCAGCAGCAGCGACTGCACAACTATTTTCGTGCTGCGGCATTTGGTGCGCATTGTGCAACAAGTGAGTTTGGCAGCAGCCACCAACAGGACGACAACTAGTTTTTCGGCAGCAAATAATAGACCCCCAAAAAATAATAGAAAAAAATATAAAGAGTATTTTCAAAAAGGACTTGAACAACTGACATTCAGTGTCCTTTGCCAGTTGGCAGTTAATTGTGTAAATTTGTGAATGGGGCAACCAAAGTGGCAGCAATTGTGTGGCAAATCATTCAACAGCTGCTGTGGAGTTGCTGGCATTCTTTGATTCGAGTGTGTTTGTGTTTTGATTGAAGCAACAATTGGCGCCAACTGTTGCACGTCGCTCCAACCAAAAAAAAAAAAAACAAGCGTTGCACGTCGCTTGACTTTGACTTTTGCCGTGTCGCGCTTTACATCGCGTCGCGTCGCATCGCGTTTCACCTTTCAAGTGCCGCACGCTGCCACACAAAAGTGTTGTATGCTTTTCAGCGCAACACTTCCGCTCTCAGTGTGTGTGTGTGTGTGTGTGTGTGTGTGTTGCTCGTGAAAATTTAATTAAAGACCTTGTCACAGCTGTGTATAAATGTGTGTGTGTGTGTGTGTGCATTTAATTAAAGCGATCGCACACGACCATTTACATAGCCGATAAACAAACTAAACTACAAGCCAAAAGATACCAACGACTTGTCAAGATAATTTGCTTATGCCTCGCATACATATGTTAAACTTGACTCTTCCTCCTCTTTGAGAAATAAAACATCTTTTTGTAACGTGCGCCTAATTGAATTGATTACGCGACAAGCCAAATTTCGACTGCAATTCAATTGAAAAATTCGTACGTGCTTTCGACGCTACTTTTGCCATGGTGAGTGATATTTTCTCAGAAACTATTAAACCCTTCTTTTGAAATTAACAAATTTCTTATTCGAAATGTGCAACGTCGTTTAATGCATTTTTCGACATTCTCAATATTTGTTAAAAATCGAATTTTTCAATCGTGATAAGAATTTAATAGCTATATAATTGAATTTGCGTATAAATTATACTGAATTACTTTTTACAGTTTGTTTAATTGCTAAAATTTAAATTAAAGTAACGGTTAAAATGGCAGAAATATTTTGTTAGGTATTTCCAGCAATTCGTTTTTAAAATAATAAATTCACAAATCTAATATATTGTGATTAATATTCCAATAATGAAAGCAATTTAAAAAGCATTACAATAAGTATAAGTAAACTTACTGAGATTCTGAAAAAAGAAAGAGTACAATTAATACAATTTTTGTAACGATTTCTTAATAGTTTCCTGTTCCATTACTATATTCAAATATTGAAAAATCTAAAACAATTATCATATTTTCACTTTTGAAGTCTCACTATGTGATCATGTGGGGTAAATAGAAAAAAAAGGATTTAAATAATTTTCGTTTAAAATGATTATTTTAAAAGTTATTTCTAGAACAAAAAAAACGATATTTTATGCTTATACTTACAAAACCCTGAAAGATGAATAAAAAATTCTATATTTTTGATAAGTTTTTTGTTATATATACATTATATTATATATAATGTATCTATACACATTATATTAGTACAACATGAATTAACTTTGATAGCTATAATTTTAATTACATTATTCCAAATTACGTTGGGTCTAAAAAAAATATGAGTTTGAGTCAGTTTTAGAGTTGCTTATTTAGCAAGCCATTTTAAATTAATTACAAATTCAATTATTATTGTAAGAATTTTCTAAATTGCGATTATAACTTATAATTCGTTAAACATTTAAAAAAAACAGCACAATTTAAAATCTTAACTTGTTTTACTAATTTTACTTGTCAGTATTTCCCTTTTTAGTATTTTTTCTTAAGAACTTCCATTAAACAGCAGCAAAAGAAAGAGTTCACATTTTAAAATCTTAATTTGTTTTAGTATTTTTACTTGGTAGTATTTTTAATAGTATTTTTTTCTACATTTTAAGTATAATTTCTAATATACGAAGTAGCTCCCACTCTATGATCTTAACTTGTTTGAGTATTTTTTTACTTGTTAGTATTTTAAAATAAAAAACAGTATGTATTAAGTTATGTTTTGCAAATTATGATTAGATCTAAATACAAACAGTTTTCATATTACGAATTAAATTTGTGTTAGTATTTTTAATTGTCAGTATATTTCTTGTTAGTATTTTTCTAAGTATTTTATTCAGAGTTATTTTCAAAATTATAAACATAATTTTTAATTTGCTAAACACAAGTAGTTTCTATATCAAAATTAAAATTTGTGTCAGTGTTCTTACTTGCTAGTATTTTTTGTTAGTATTTTTCCAAAATTACTTGAGAAATTTTTGAAATTCTAATCATAACTTTTAATTTGCTGAAGACAAGTAGTTTTCATATGAAGATATAAACCTGTGCTAGTATTTTCCTAGTTAGTATTTTTAAATAAAAAATCAGTATAAATATATACTACTTAATGTAATGCTAAAGATAAATCCAAATGGTATTATATGACAAAAAATTGAACAAAACCCAAAAACTCTTGTCTTTAAATAAAAATCCCCTAAGCGTATGTAGCCACTTTATTATGTTTAAGGGCATAAGTTGAAAAGTTCTTAAGGAGTTTTGCAGGCCATGAGACAGAAAGCGAAAAAAGCTGTGCAGAAAGCGAATGTAAACAAAAATGTACACACAACAATTACCTGTTATGCCTGTAGTCGCAAGCCAAACATGAATGCAACACTTTGCAAACTATTAAAGCCAAAAAGTCGAACAGCTCTGTTGACAGATTCCAAAACACTTGCACAAACTGCACGTTTACGCTCATAAAATTTATACTATACAATATATGTGTGTGTATATATTGTGTGTGTGTGTTGTGTCTGAAGGGCCCAAAACTCGACAAACAACAAGTAGAAAACGAAGAAGAAGAAGAAGCAGATGGAGAAGAAGGCAACAACATTCCCACTTGGTGCCGAGCTGAAAGCTGAAAGGCAAACGTGTAACAAGAATTTTATGCTTATATGAAAATTCTTTGAAGAAAACTTTTTTGCAAATAGACAACAGAGCGAACTACACATGTACAACACACAAGACTCGAGAGGGGGAAGAGGGGCAACGGGAAAGCAACACGAGGCAAACAACAAAAGCCAACAATGTGCCAAAGGAGCAGCCACATCAGATACTTGCCTCCCCTTCTCAATGCCTGCCACACGACGATGGCAACAACGATGGCGACGACGACGTTGCAGACGTTTGTATTTGACTTTGTAACATCGTTATACAACAACAACTAAAAGAAGAACAACAAAACTAGCGCACTTGTTGCATAAGTCACCAACACACACACACAGACACACACGCATACCAACAAGTGGCACTGGCAACGCACAAAAGTATGCAAAGACTTGCGAATTCACACATTCTAACAACAACAACAAGCGACGTCAACAGCGACGCCAACAGCGACTGCGACTGCGACGCCGACGGCAAAAAACACAGGATGCGGATGCTGACGTCGCGGCACTTTCGGCGATTTTCGACGATGCCGACGATGTGGCACACACACACACATGCATGCATGCAACTTGCGTGCAACAGTTGTCAACGATTGTGGCGACAACTTGTTGTTGTTTGTGGCAAGCAAAAGCGAAGACAAGCGTTTTCTTTTTGTTCTCAATGTTGGGGTTGCAAGCAACAACTCCATTAGCACACGCATCAAAATCATTTTCAATGCCACCAAAAAAAAACAAATAAAGAAAACTAAGGAAAACGGACTAGGCAACATTTTGTATAGCTCTTTTTTTTATACCCGCTACCTAAAGGGTAGAAGGGTATTATAACTTTGTGCTGACAGATAGAAGAAGACATCTCCGACCCTGTAAAGTATATTCTTGATCAGCGTCAACAGCCGAGACGATCTAGCCATGTCCGTCTGTCCATCTGTCCGTCTGTCCGTATGAATTCCTAGATCTCAGAGACTATAAGAGATAGAGCTATAATTTTTTCCGACAGCATTTTTTATGTTTGCACGCAGATCAAGTTTGTTTCAAATTTTTGCCACGCCCACTTCCGCCCCCGAAAATCAACAAAAATCGAATAACAAGTCGAATTTTGGAATACACATTAAGAACTATAGTCTTTGTGATTTCTGAAAAATTAGTCACGATAAGTTAAAAATTGTCGAAGTTATTGAAGAAATACTTTTGTATGGGCAAAAACGCCTATTTACTAGGGGTCTCAGTTGCTTTGGCTGGCAATCTGGTATATTTTGTTCTCTATAGTATATATTGACTGTAGTACCATATAAATATACTAAATAAACAATTTAGTATATTTTTGGTATTTTTATGTTAAATTGTTTTAGCATATATTTTGGAAAAATACCGCAATATTTTGCTTTTATTTAAAATGGTTAGCGGGTATCTCACAGTCGAGCACACTTGACTTCAGCTTTCTTACTTGTTTTGCTTTGCTTTGCTGCTGCTCCATTTGCTTTGGCAAACAATTCAAAAGGACGAAGGAATCTGTCTGAGCTTTTGTGTGGACAGTACAGACTGTACTTTTATTTCATGAGCAGCATCTTTTGGTTTAAGCACGAGACAGACAACGAAATCGATAAATATGCAGCTCAGCAGCAACAGCAGCAGCCACAGAGTTTTGTAAAAATTACATTGAAAATGCATTAGACGTTGCACTCTGACATGAATTTCAATGGCGAGCGTCTCGCATTTCATTCTGTGTTGAATTTTTTTCCTCCCTCAATTTTTTTTTTTCTATATACTATTACTTTTTGTTTTAATTAGAAGCGTGAAAAGCAGCTAATGCATTAATCGTGTGCTATAAATTTCAAAAACGCAAGCAACTCTCCTGACAGGCAAGCGGCCAAAGCCAAAGCTAAAGCCGAGCAAATCAAAGTGCACAGTTTCCATGTGCTTTCAAGGTTGACAAAAGCGAAAAATAAATAATAATAATAATAAAATCCAGTTACCTGCTAACAACGCAATCAAAACGCAATCTAAAAGCGCAGCTCTCAACTCAACTCGACTCTCTATCTGTGTGTGTGTGTGCCAAGTCAATTGCCATTTTGCTGGCCACTAATCAAACGTAACGAAATTACTTACAAAGCATAAACATGCTTCAAATCGCAGACAGGTTCGCCTTGAGATTTGACCAAAATGGCGCGTTGTGGAAAACGGTAAAGCCGTCGTCGTCGAATAGAACTTTTGCTAACTAACTTGTTGTGCGACATTTACACGGAAGCAAAAAACTGAAACAAGCATCAAAACACAGCTCTTAGCTTTGTCTGGCGTCAGAAAGCGAATGACTTGGCGTATACGTGATATGCCAAATGCTACGCACGCTGATTATCCAATTGATCAGATTTTTGCGCCGAATGAAAGAAAGCGAGCTCGTTTAGAACAGTTCGAGTTGAGTGATCTTTTGGCTTTCAGCATTAGATCAGCGCATTTTTGCAACTAAATGAGTAAAGTGAACTATTTAATACAACTCAAAGAAATGTGTTTATACAGTATCTGCTAGATTTATTGTGATAATTTTATTATAACATTTTACTTTCAATTTTATTCATAATATTTCATAAAAATTGTACAATGAACATATCAAGATTATTAATAATAATATACCATTCGAATTAAAATGTACCATAATATTGTTAGAGAACATTTTAGAAATTATTAATTATAGCGCATTTCATAAAATTTTCAAACTGAACCAGTCAAGATTAAGAATAACATACCATTACATTTCAAATATACCGTAATATTATTAAACAACTACTTAATATTATTCATCTGACCATAATTTTATACATCTTTAGGGCAATTCGTTAAAATTGCAAAACTGAACCTGACAAGGTTATTAAAAAATACCATTTAATTAAAAATATACCATAAAATTAGTACATAACATTTATAAGATTATAGAATTTATCTCTATTTTGTGGCAACTTTAGCGCAGTTCGTATTTATATCACACTGAATATTAATAACAATATACCATTCGATTTAAAATAGACCATAATGTTATCATAGAATATTTATAAAATGATTCACTTTATCTTCAATTTTAACTTTGGGCGCAGTTCCTAAAAATTTCACATTATAACTGCCAAAATTTAATAATATACCACTGAATTTTGAATACCTCATAGAGGACAAAATATACCAGATCAATAAAAGCAGCTCAGAACTAGCAGCAAGTGTTCGATAATCATTGGAAATAAGTATAAATATCTTAAACTTTTGTTTCTTCTTAATATTATGCGTATTTTCTTCATCGAAACTTATCTCTACTGCGCGAACTTAGAGTAAGCAAATTAAAAGACAGATAACAGATTTGTAGCCATCGATTTATTGGCAAGATTTATAACGAGAGCTGACCTCCGATGTCAGTTTTATTTATTTGCTATTGTAAATAAGTTGCAATAAGTTGTCGTAGTGCAATATCTAGAATAACTTTGCCAACACACAAATTTCTCATTTATGTGCTTTAATCTTTGCAAAAATTGCACAAAAAATAAAAATATAAACAAGACTTGCAACAGCCCAAAATGTGAATCATATGGCATTGCATTAGTTGCGAATTGCGACTAAAAAAAAAAACAACGCAAACGATAAAAGTATATGAAAAAAAAAAAATTCCTCACACAAATTGCAATATCAAAATCGAACTGCGAATGCAATGCGAATAAATATCAAGTATACGTCTGTTTGTATGTTTATAGGCGAGTAATGCCATTCCATAAATAAGTAAATAATACGAAATTGATTAAATGCTTATCAGTCGGCCGACGTTGAAGAAGAAGCAGCAGCAGCACAAGCAGAAGAAGCAACAGAAGCAGCAGCAAAAAAAAGGGAAGCAACAACAAAAAACAAAATTGATTTCGAAAATCGATTCAATAAAAAGATGTTGTGCAAATCAAATCAAATGTCACAATAACTTTTTTGTGTGTGGCAATGCGTTGTCACCTCTGTTTTTTGTTGTTGCTGTTGCTGTATAAGCAAATGAATGCGACGATAAGAAAATCGATGAGTTTACTACAACGACTACGTGTCTGCTTACATGTTAATTAGTAACTCATAAGTGAATATATAAGTGTGAGTCGGAGTGTGTGTGTGTGTGGGGTGTGTGTGGTGTGTGTGCGAGTGTGTAGCTTGCAGCTGTTATCATTGGCGCAGCTTTATGGCATGTATTTAAATGCAAAATGCACGCATATCGCTGAACTCACTTTTATGTTTAATACTCGCATACCCTGTAATCATAAAGTGAGGCAAA
Source organism: Drosophila niveifrons (assembly GCA_035046325.1). NCBI lineage: Eukaryota > Metazoa > Arthropoda > Insecta > Diptera > Drosophilidae > Drosophila > Drosophila niveifrons. The sequence goes on along the minus strand of JAWNOC010000046.1, from coordinate 6,761,348 downwards.
AGTGACTGCTTCACTTGTAGGCAAAGTTTGCAAAGCGCAGGAAATGCATAACTATCAAAAGTAAATATATGTAGTATATATTTATAAAGTATTTATGCAAAAGAATTTGAAGGACAATCTAAAAATATCTTATGCATAATATTTCACAAATTAAGAAAAAGTAAATAAAATAATATTTATATTGTAATAAAATAATAACTAATAGAAGGGAGTGCTAGCTGTATTGTTTTAAATTAGTAGTAAAAATATTAGATGTCATATTAAAAAAACACCACAGAAATAATTTATTTATTATATCTTTATTACGCATTAGTTTCTTAAATACTTTAGGTACAAAAATAAAAATGTTTGTTTGAGAATTTTGAGTAGTTGCCAAATTTTAAGCAATGGGCTGTAAGAACAGATAAAAATTTTAATCGTTTTATTATTTTAGCTTTATCGATAATATAATAAATTATTAGACTAAATTTAAATGGAATTTTATTAGGATGGGATGGCTTAGAGTTAGTATCATATTGTTTAGTAATTTATTTTCAAGAAGTAATAAATGTAATCTTTTCAAGATCTGTAAATATCATTAAAAAGCACTCGCTTTCTGGCTAATCTTTATACCACAACTCTTATCTATTTGCTACTCTGTATAAATGGTGTGACTAATACTGTAATAGTTTTTTTTACTGATTACTATCAAAATAGATAACACAATTTGTATACATTACGCAGTATTTGGTAGTCGTGCAGTCTCCGCGTGATATGGAAACCTATTTGTTATTATTACACATATGCACAATAGCGATAAATCAATGAACGAGAAGTCGCGCAAATCTGAATCTGAGCTACGCAGCTCAAAGGGTAACGGGAACTGCGCTGTCTCTGCCGCTGTCGCTGCTTCAGCCTCTGTCGCTGTCGCTGCCTCTGCTCAGATGCAACTGGTGCGCTCGCGTTTATTGTCGTCGCTGTTGTTGTTGTCATTGTTGTTGTTATAGCGGCAAGCAAGGGCTCTTCATACATGTGTGTGAGCTTGCCTGCATGACTGAGACTCTACATGTGTGTATGCTTGTGTGTGTGAGTATGTGCATTTATGAGATAATACCTTGAACGTGCGTCAGGCAGGTCGTTGTCGTTTAACTGCCGCCAACGCCGCACACAGCACATGACTGCCAACACTTTAGTTGTTGTTGTTGTTGCTGTTGATAGTTATTGATTTGTGCAAGTGAAATGAAAAGTGTGTGCAGCGATTGGGCTTTAAACACAATATTTCTTTAACATGCTGCAGAAAGTCAACTGCGCATTTAGTCGCTCATCCATAATAAGCAGCAGCTGCTGCTGCCCAATTACAGTTTGTAGTATTTAGCAGCCCAAAGTTCAATGCAAGTGCGACCCACAAAAAAAAACCAAAAAGAGTCAAAGCAAAGCAAAGCTCAAGCTCATTTACATGTTGCATTCGTCTAGCCTCGCTCACTCACTCACTCACACGCTTATTCGCCAGCTCACTTGAGTCGAGTTCTGAGTGCTTGAGGCGAATTGAGTGGCTGGCTGAGCGCGCATGGGGTAAAACGGGGCAGAGGCGAATTCACCACGCGTCAGCGGCGACGCGTCATTAATGAGCAGGAAATGCAATTCTTGCGGAGAGCAGGTTAAGCAGCAGCGGCAGCTCTCTGGTGAATTCTCAGCTCTGTTAGCAGATTATTAATGTATGAGTGAGCGCATTGTTGTTGTTGGTTAATTTTGGAGTGAAACTTTGTATGTAAAATTGTACTTTACACGACACTTGTTAAGGGGCTGATAAGCACTCAAAATTGTGCACAAGCAAAAAGGGTATTTCCCCACTATGAACATTAACATGTAGTTTTATTTTATTGCCTGCAATTATTATTCTTTAATTATACATATTTAAATTGCAACTTTTGTATATTTACATATATGCATTAAAAAATGCCCGCATTGCTGGCAGTCAAAACTCAGACCCCCATTCCCCAAAAATAATCGAAAAAAAAGAGTCCAGCTAATTGCCATAGCAGCGACGCAGCAGCGCAGCAGCTGCAATGCAATTTTTTTCCACAATGTGTGTGTGTGTGGCTGCTTATTAAGCAGCTGTGTGCGTGTGCGAAATAAAAAAGCGACAAAAAATGTGGTGAATAGTAAATTTGAGATGTTGTGTTCTGTTTCTGTTCTGTTCTGTTCTATTCTGTTTTGTCTCTCTATCTGTTCTGCGCTTTTTGCATTGTTCTAGCCTCGTGAGCGAAAGGCCTACAAAGCATTTGAGTGACTTTTGCAGTAGATGCGTGCATGAGTCTCTGTTTGTATGTGTGTGTGTTAATTGTAAGCTACATTTCTTACAGTCAATTGTCAACAATGTCAAGCCAGCTGAGTCGACATTCAAACTTGGGCCAACTACAAGTACTCGGTCGCCACTCGTGGTCGCCACTCGTGTGTTTGTGAATTCGCACTCGTATTCGTACTATTAGCACCAACTACTCAACTGACTCCGACACCGGCTATTTTGGCAGCGCTGCGCGCAGTCGGCTGGGTTTTTATCAACGCGCGCTGGCGTCGCAGTCACCGTCAGTTCGACTCAGTTGCATGCAGTCGTTGTTGTTGTTGTTGCTGTTTGCTGGCGAGAATTGCATTGCATTGCACTTGGGCACTTATATTTTCTGCGCTCTCTCTTTTGCATGCGTTTCGTTCTCACTCTCAGGCGACGCTCTCTTGCGCTCACTCGGCTTGCAATGCATGCCTGTGCGTGTTCGTGTGTGTGTGTGTTGTAGTTGCTCTCCTAGCATTTTGCTCTATGCGGGTGAGTGTGTGAGTGCGGCTTTACCCCGTTACTGTTACTCCTAAAGTTCTCGCGTTTGCGCGCCTTTCGCACTCAATGACTCAACACGCTCCTCTCTCTCTCACTCATGCACATGGCTCTCGCGCTCTCTTGCTAGTGCTGCTGCTGCTCTCTCTCTCAGCATTCTAGTTGTGTGTGCGTTTTTTTTTGCTCTGAGTTGTTGTTTTTGTCGTAAGCATGAATGCGCTTGTATGCAATTTTGACGTCGCTGTCGTCGTCGTCGTCGCCAGCGCCGTCTTCGTGTTGTTGTGATATAATTTTGCAGTCGGCTTCGGCAGTCGCATAAACACAACGCATCCGATATGCAACGGAACGCATTTTCGGACGCGGCCCGAGTCGTTCCGAGGTGTAGCGTCCGACGATCGCGTATATCAATCGTAAAGCATTAAGCGCATTTCTCATTTTCATTCTAATCAGTCGCCATTCAAAAATTGATATTCTACAAAAAATTACAAAGATAACTTTAAAGTGTCGAAATAGAAAATGGAGACAAAATTCCAAAATTTGGAAATGGCGAAAAACTGCAAACCAAAAAAATAAAAAATTACAATTCCAACTTATGAATGTGATATCAAAGTGTGTGTTAGTGTGTGTAAAGTGTTAGTTCAAATGTCTCAATCCCCCAAAAAAAAACAGCAGCGGTGACACATTGCGTATACGCAACGTATGCCCTGTTGGGCAATGCACGCACTTGGCTTTGCCATTAAGTCGTCGCCCGCGCGTTCGTTCATTGTTTTTTACACATACATATATATTTTCGGTTGTTCTTGACTGACAAGCGACAACAGCGACAGCAACAACAACAATAATAACAATAATAATAGCAACAATAACGAAGCTGCAGTCGCTGCTTACAAGTGTGCGTGTGTTCCATTGTGTGTGTGTCGCTGTGTGTGTATGTTCGCATTGCGGTCGCTGGCTGGCTGCTGCAGTCGCTGTCCACGCCACCGTCGCAGTCACCGTCACCGTCACCGTCGCAGTCGCCGTCGCCGTTTGTCGCTGGCATGCAAAACGCGGAAAACGTTTTTTTCGCGCACTCGCAAAATTTTTATAGAATGCATTTTTATTTCGGTCTTTTGGTTGAATAGTTGCACTGCCCCGCGTGTGTGCGTGTGTGCCTTTGTCTGCGTGTGTGTGTGTGTGAGTCCATCTCTACCAGCGTGTGTGTGTGTGTGTGTGTGTTCTCCATGTGCATTCAATTTATAACGTATTCTTAATAATATATTGTATAATTAATGGCAATATTTCAATTGAAACAAATGTGACAAAATGCACATGTGCCAAAGAATTGTGAATTACAACAAAATACCAAATACAAAAAATAATGAAAATGTGAAAGACGTGCAAAATATATAATTGAAGAATAAACTGCAGACACATGCAATACACAATAGTTAAATAGTTTTCATTGCCAATCAATCGAATCACGCATCGCATCGCATCGCATCTCATATTCTCGATATCGCAAAAACACTTTGCACTACTATTTTTTTCTTTGTTTTATGTTACGTTCGCAGAGCGCAAAAAATTCATTTGTCGTGCCAAATTTACTTACAAAAAAACAAAAAAAAAAGAAATGAAAATAGAAAATATTACAGAAAGATGGAAAAAAATGTACTTCAGCATACAAATGAACTGTAGCAAACTTCAGCAGCAGCAGCAGCAGTAAAACAAAACAAACAAAAGCAGCCAAAAAATGAGAAAAAAGAGTAGCTGAAAAAAAGAAGTGAATAGAAGTAGAAGTGGAAGTCGCTGTAATAAACTGTGGTTGGGTTGCTTTCGGGGGGTGGGGGGCGAACTTTACTTTATGTGCAGGCAAAATGTAACAAATTTTTGTCAGTTTCAATTTTCGTCAGGCAGACAGACGAGAGACGTTGCTACCAACTTAACCATTCGCTTCAGCTTCAGTTTCCTCTTTCTGTTCCCCGTTCTTCCTCTTCTTCCCCCTCTTCCGTTTCTCTAGTGCAGCATGACAATGGCCAGGTCTCTCAGGGTGCTCAGGCATTTACTTTGCCGTCGGGGCTTGCAGCATAGCATAATGAACGAGAACCCAAAAAAAATACCAAAAAAAAAAAAACGAAAAGAATGAGGGGGCAAAACTCTCAGATATATGCTAGAAAAAATGGCAAATTAAATAGCCAAAAAAAACTGAAACGAAACGCAAAAATTTTGTGTTGGCCAGCAGCGAATTGGCAATGCGCTTTTTTCTTTTTTCTATTTTCTTTTTTTGGTATTTTTCGGATAACCATGGAAAAGTGAAAAACTGGAGAAAAACTGTATTGCAGCGCAGCATTTGATTTTCGCATTTCCTTGGCTTACCTTCCGTTCGTTAGCATTTTCTCTCTGTATCTCTCTCACTCTTCCCCATCTCTTTTTCGCTTTTTTTTTAGCTTTTTTTTGGCACATCCTTTTTGCCCAAAACTTAAATTACTATTTACAATGGCTTTCAGTTGTTTTTGTTGTTTTCATTTTCATTTTTCGTTTTTCCTTTTTTTTTTGTTGCCAGCTGCAACTTAGCTGGCGAATATTTTTCTACAATTTTTCGCTGCCCTCAACTTTTTTGTATGACCTCCCTCTCCACCCCTCTCTTCCCTTCACCTTGCCTTCAAGTTGAAGCAGCTTGCTAATTTCATTTGGTATTTCAGTTGAGTTTTCTGCTTTATTTTCCACACTTTATTTTTATATATATACACATTTTTTTCGTTGTTGCACTTCTGTAGCGTTAAGTAAATTTGATAAAAAAAAAATGTGAGAGACGAACAAGAATATAAAAAAAATTGCTAAGCGGCGCCGAATCTTATCGGCAGTCCATTGAAAAAAAAAAAGAATCTGCGTTGCTGCGAAACGTGAGCGAAGAGTCGAAATTATGCAACTCAAGTGTAGAAAATAGATTAAAAAGAGAAATTAACTGGCATTTTTTGAATAGTTGAAAAGATTGATTAAATCAGAATCTGTATCTGTATCTGAGAGATACAAAAAAAAATTGTGTGCAATCATTGCGATCACAAAACGTTGAAGACGCGCTTTTCACACGTCTCTCAGCGTTGCTCATCAACAACAACAACATCAACAACATATTATTTACAATTCTAGATAATAAACAACAACAACAACAAACACAACAGCTACAACAACAACATTTTTGTTATTAAATTTATGTTGAGTTAAATACAAAAAAAATAAATATATACATAAAACGTAAACGAAACAAAACAAAAACAACAAATACATAAAAAGTGCAATCCATTAAAATAAACAAAAACGTTAAACTAACAACAAATAAATAAAACAAGAAAGAAAGAAAGAAAGAAAGAACTAGCGAAAATAATTAAAAAAGTAGCAGTTACTTTTGAATTATTTTTAAATGCTGCATGTTAAAATAAAACATATCACCAAATAATTATAATAATTAATAAACACACACAAACAATAACAATAACAACGGGCAACTGTCAAAATATACAACAACAACAACTGCAACAACAACAACAACAAATCATACACAATTGCCGCCTGTCTGTAAATTGAACATAAGAGAGATATAAACAACAACAACAGCAACAACAACAACAAAGCGAACTCAACAGAGAGGAGGAAGCAAAAAAAAAAAAGGGAAAAGCTGAAAACCGTTTCATTTTCACGTTGCATATTATTTACTTTGTGCGCCACATAAAACATCAAACAACAACAACAAAAAGAAGAAAAACACCAAGCCGAAAAAAAATCTGCAACAACAACAGCAACAACAACAACTGCAACAATAATTGCCTGCATTTTGCCTTTTGTGCTCGCAACGAAAAATACAAAAAAAAAACGCAAAAAACGAGAAGAATTTTTTATTGTATATAGGCAGAGAGCGCATACAACAACAACGAATTATATATAAAAATATATTTATATATATATAAATTTGCGCTGTATGCGCTGCTCGGTCGCAGCAACAGCAGCAACATCGCAGCAGCAGCAGCAACATCGCAACAACAGCAACAACAACCGAGACACAATTACTGCAGAACGCCCCAAACAACTCCAAAAGCGAAAAACAAAAATAACAACAACAACGTTCAACGCTGAGTTCCCTGTTGTTGCTACTCTTATTACATTGTTATTGTTGTTGTTGCTTACATCGACTGCGCAGTCAACAGCAACATCAGCAACAGCAGCAGCATCACCACATCAATTTGGCTTTTGGGCAAAAATAATTTAAGCGAAATATATGTGATGCTATGCACATCAGCAGCTATGAATTATGTACGTATCTCTTGGCTATACATAAGATAAGATAATCCACGCATTTATCATACAGATAAATCATTAACTTATTAATTAATCAACTCGAGACATGCTCGCAAAATAAGAGTTGGCTTTACTTTTCGATCTTTAGCGGGAAATATATATATTTTGAATTCGTAAATATGTGGAAATTTTTGCATATCATATAGAAAGGAAATTCCACACATTTATTTTACGATCTTTATTGGAGAATATATATATTTATATTTAAAAAAAATATGTGAAAGTTTTGGCTTGTCAGATAGATGATTTATTCTATCTTATTATTATTAACTTATTAATTAATCAACTTGAGATATGCTTGATAAGACAGTTGGCTTTATTTTTCGTTCTTTATTGGGAAGTACATATATTTATAATTCAAGTTACCCCAAAACATAAAGATAGTATACTTCACATATATATCATACAGATAAATCATTTACTTTTTAATAGATTAACTTGAGAATAGAGTTGACTTTATTCTCTATCTTTTTTGGGAAAACATTACTTTATCCCTCTTTATGCAATTCATAGTTTTAATTCTGAAGTTTGACAAAACAGAAAAAAAAGATAAACTACACTTTTATCTTGTAAATAAATTGTTAATTTATTAGTCAGTCAATTTGAGACAAGAGTTCAATTTATATTTAATCTACATATGTATGTAAAAGTTCTGGCGAAACAGAAAGAAAACAAACTTTACATTTATTTTGCAGATAAATCATTAGCTTATTAGTTAGTCAACTTGAGAAAAAAGTTGATTCTATTTTGAATCTTTATTGAGAATATATTTATCTCAAAGTTTTAATTCATAATAAGCTCTGGGGAATCGGAACAATATAATATGTTATGATATATTACCCATTTATATTGCAGTTAAATCATGAACGTATTAATTAATTAACTTGAGATATTTTCGATAAAAAACTTGCTTTCTTCGATCTGGTTGAAACAACGATTTAATGGGAAAAATCACTTTATACATTTATTCAACGCAGTTTTAATTCATAAATTTGTCAAAGTTCTGGGGAATCGGAAAACAAAAACTTGTTTTATTGGATTTATACTTGCAAATTTGCTGACTCAGCTGTTCGGGAAATATTTTTGTAATAGATTCTAGCGAAGTATCGAGAGAGAAGTGTCAACTTTTTGCATTTTTTATGCCGTTTACTTCCTCGAAGATAAACACATTTTATTTATTGCCTAAAATTGCAACATAAATCGATTTGTGTTGCTTGCATAATTCGCTCAACCGATTTGATATCAAAATGATTCCACTGTTCACTTATTTGGCAATTATATTTAATTGACCGATTGTAACAATAACCTTGCGCAACCAACAACACTCCTTTCACTTGACTTTTTTTTTCGGGCCAAGTTCTTCGAACGCTTATCAGCAAAACACGTAAAACATAAATGAATTTCAGCAATGCCTCATTGACATTGTCCTTCACTGCAAACAAAGGCAAACAATGAAAAAAAAAAGTTATCAGATACTCACACATTCACTTGCTGATCGCAGTTCGCATTAAAAGAAAAGAGATACATCAGCTTAAGGACACAAGTTGGCAACAAGTGCAAAGTGCATTGACACACACAGCACAAAGATACAAAAACGATAAAAGATACTTATTCACAACTATGCACTCTCTGAGTTATACAATTCATTCAACACCTTGGCGATATCAATTAGCTATCAGCGGAAGTTTATAAATCGTTGAAGTTGTATCTCAAAGTGATCACAATACGGCACGGCGAAAAAGATAGTTATATAGTTGTGTTAATTCACAATAATTCGCAATCTCTTATCAAGTATGTATATATATACTTATATGTGATGATGTGTATGTTGCTTATCAGGTGGCCTGACGCAGCCAATTCTGACCCAAATTGCGAAAAAATGAAACGCTGCTGACAACACAGAGGAGGCCACACTCTGCTGCTGATACGACGGCGGCGGCTACTTGTGAAATCTGAGCAACAACAACAGCATTACAAAATTAAGCAACAAATTATTGAACAAAAAATATATACATACTATATTCAACATGCTTTTCTTATGTGAAATGAGAAAACGCCCAAAGCGGAAATATTTTTTTGCGCTTTCTTATCAGTCAGCGCACAAAATTGATTTTTTTTTTCTCTCTGGTTGTTGCTGAAATTTTCACAGACTGTTTATACATTTTATATATGTATTTTATTAGCATATAATATATATAATTTGTGTGTGTGTTATAAATGTAAAACAGAAAATCAATGCAGCTGCAAGTGCAGCGATCGCTTCGCAATTATTTCACACTATCGTTCGACTCTAGTTCAAATTATCGCAATTTAATTTTTATTATAATTGCACATAATATATATATATGTATATATATATATATACTTTATATACTAGCCACAAATATTGTGCATACACGTATTTGTTATATTTCCACAAAACTTTGCGCTGATAACCGAAGCTCAATCATTGCATTCGTTTATTTACAATATGTCGTAAATATATATAATATGATTTCTCTATAGTTATTTTATTGCTACCCACAGAGGCATAGAATTCCAAATTAGAAGTGCACAAATTGAAGTTATAGTTGCGAATTGGGATTGTGATTTTGAGTGCGACTAGCAGATGCTCTTTAAATTCGGAAATTTGTTATTACAATTTATATTAAAGTTCTACACAAATTTAGCATTCAAACTAATTTCGTTCTTCGTTAAATAAGTAATTCTTTTTCAAAATAGTTCAGAAATTTATTAAATCTGAAGCATTAGTTTGTTATTATCATTTTTATATTGCAATTTAAAGTATTACACAAAACTTTGACAACAGTTTTTTTCTACTTATTCATTCAATCTCATTTTATTAACCAAAATGGAATTATAAGTTCTCTTTCTCTTGAAAATGCTCTGTAAATTTATAAATTCATCAGTTTGTATTGAGCTTTTTATTCTTATTAAGCTTTTACTGCAATTTTATTCATTCTACAATAATCCGACAACAGCTTTGTCTTGTCTTCAAACTCTTTTCTTTCTTAAAAATTCTTTACCAAATTTTCACTTTTTAAATAGTAAATCTATATAGATTTATTGATGTTTTTAATGAGCTAAAAAAATTTAGCATCCACATTTCATTCAAGCTCATTTCTTTCTTAGATATTGTTTACCAAATTTTCACTTTTCAAGTAATTAATGATCTATATAGATTTATTGAGAAATATATATGTTTTTGATAAGCTTTTTGTTCACACTAGAAAAATTTACCAACCACTTTTCATACTTATTCATTCAAGCTGACTTCTATCTTCATTTAATATGAAATCGGTATTGCTATAATAAAAATATTCACTCAATTCTATTCAAATTAATAAATTAATTCATTTGTAATAATATTATTAATTTCAATTTTATTCTTTTTACAAACATCTATCAACAAATGTTGATACTCCTAATCATTCATTCAACCTGTTTTCTTTTAATAAGTAATCTTTATCAAAATAGTTTTCATATTTTGCTTCTCAAGTTCATCAAATTATTGATTTTGAATAATAGCTTTATCATTATATAGGTATTCATTATTTACTTCCAAAGTTTAACATTTTATCAAGTTTGAATATTATCATTATTATTTAAGTTGTACTCTTAGTACAAACATCCATGCATTCAACCTCATTCTTTTCTCATATCACACAAATTCGCTTATCTTTATTTATGTTATTTTATACAAAAAAATATACTCTCTTACTCATAGCTGTAATCCCCCTTCCGCGTAGTTATTTTAATCCAAGTTCGTAGCTTAATTTGGTTGCTTATTTATTCAATTCTCAAGTCGCAAAAAAAACTTCACAATATCAAAACCACACAAAAACATTGAAAATGACGCAAAGCACATGTGATTAATAAATGCGCCATGTAATTTCTGTTGATACACTTTAAATGTATAAATATATATATATATATATATAATTAATGGTGAATCTGCGTTCGCACTTCTTTTGTTCATAAAAATTTTCGGTGTTTGTTTACCAAATCGAAATGAATCAAAAACAAAATATAATAAATTTTGACTTCATTTCGCTTGAGAACACACTGAGCATTAAAAGTGTTTTAAATCGTGAAACGAGAATAAAAACAATAATTACGTAAGTAGAAACAAATTGTGTAAATACAAAAATTTAGCTCGATCAAATTGCAGTTTGCAGCTGTTTTTGTTTTTTGTTTTTTCGATAGATTGCTCGAGTTGCCAATAAAAAATACAAAAAAACAGATAAGCAAAAGAAGAGCGGGGGTAAAATTGTGCATCATAAACAAACGAAAACAAACAACGTGACAAATGTGTGAACATTAAATACATTTAATAAATGAAATGAAAATGCGACAAAAGCTTTTGCTGACATGGCTTAAAACTCAACATTTGCTGTTTGTTGTTGTTGTTGTTACAGCCCGCACACGACGCGTGTGGCAAGCTGTAAGTAAATGCAACGTAATTAGCTAGCCAAGCAAAAAGAGGAGAGGCAAAGAGGGAAGTAAGAAACATCAATGTCTTGGCCTGGCAATCGCTTGCCAATCAAATTGGGACTACCAAACATTTTACAAACGGAAACAGCTGTCTTTCTTTCTCTCTCTCTTTGAGCCTTGGCATGCAGATCTATCCTCCAAGTACTATAAATGTAGATGCAGAGGATAAGGGTAGAGCTAGGCAGCTAGAGGCAGCTAGAGGCAACTAGGGGCCAGAAGTGGAAGACAACGTCAAGCAACTGCCAAAAGGAAGCTGCTACCAAACACTCGGCTTCGGCTCTCGAATCGAGCAAAATGCAGCCGGCCTGCTGCCTGACTATGTTTAGTTTGGTCAATGTTGCTGCTGCCACAGTTGCTACAGTTCTAGCAGCAGCAGCAGCAGCAACAACAACAACAACAACGACGGCAAAATAGTTACAACTGCAAAACTTGGCTAACGACTTTTTTCCGTTTGCGCTCTTGACTTTTGCATTGAAAATCGTGCAATTCACCTGCTGCCTGGCACTAACAACAACAACAACAACAATGACGTTAAATGCATCTGCATCTCAGCAGCAGCAGCAGTTGCTGTTGTTGTTGCTGTTGTTGCTGGTTGCATGTTAATGTTACAGCTGCACTTGCACTTGCAGCAAATGCCGCGTCGTCGTCGTCGTCGTCATGAATGACGCGGCTTAGGCCCATTCCCATTTTCCATTCCCTGTTGCCGCTGCCCTGGCATCCACATGCAATTATTTTTCTAGGCTGCGGCTGCAAATTGCACGCCTGCAACACAGTCTCTCTCTCTCTCTCTCTCTCGCTCTCTCTCTCTCTCTTCTTCTCTCTCAGTCTACGTAGTTTATCTGCTTCTTGGCTGCCTTTTTGTTGATTTTACAAGGTGTGGAATGACTTTGGTAGCGCCTCAACTCCTCTTCCTCCAGCTCTTGCTCTTGCTCTCACTCTTGATGCTGCCTGCCTCATCGTCTCAGTGTTTATGCCGCATTCGTGGCTTCATTTTGGCCAAAGCCAGAGCCAAAGCCAAGTCCAACTTGAGCACTGCACGTTTATGGTCGCGTTTTAATGTAATTGTTGTTGTATTACAGCAAATTTGTACGCTTCGATTGTTGTTGTTACAGTGTTGTTTGTGTTGTTGTTAGTGGTGTTTGACTGTTTTGCTACTTAACTGTTTTGTAATTTGCCATTCATGTTGTCGGCCTAAAGTGGCGATTGCTGTTGCTGCTCCCGCTTTTGTTGTTAGAAATCTAGACGCTGTTTAATTTGTTGTCGTGTGCCAAGCTACCAAAAAAAAAAAAAAAATAGCTAGTGAAAACAGGTAGCTGAGTTGATAATTTGGGGGCTCAGCCTGAGCCTGAGGTCTTTAACTAATTAAGAGTATTGGTTGGCATTAAGTGGCATCGTAAAGCCGTCGGCTCTAAGGGTAACACCCACCACACTAAATTTATGATGACTTTTGATGGAAAGCCAAAGGATGGCAAAAAGCGCAAAAGTCGCTGCGAAAACTGAAATGAATGACTGCGAGTGACTTAATAAACGACTAAACTGACTACTGAATGAGTGCATGACTGACTAAATGAGTGAGCGAGTGAGTGAGTGAGTGCGCAAGTGAATGCGCAAGTGACTGATGAGTGCAAAAGCTGTGGCAAAGTCAGCAAAGTCGAAGGCAGCTCTGTTATTAGTTAAATGGCGCATAATGGATGAATAACTCGAAATAGTAGTAGTTGCAAAATAGTAAACAAAATGTATTAACAATAAAAGCAAAAACAATGTGGCTTCTGTATTGTTTGGTAAACTGTTAAACTGACTGCGATACTGACTGACTGACGATGCAACGTCGAAGACGTGGAAAACTGCCAGCGAAGCAACCGGACCACACCTTAATAATTACTTAAAAGGAAAATAATTTACGAAATTGCATTCATAGTTCAGCTCGTTGCTGCCGCTGCTGCAACAAAAGCCAGCCATAACAAACAACAATGCCAACAAAAATAAAACAAACGATAAAGAGAGAGAGAGAGAGAAAAAATTTGTTGTGCGAAAAAAAAAACAAAATTGAAACGCAGCGCGTGGCCATTTTGTGTGGCAGGTACACACACAAAAACCATATTGAGTTTCCCCGTGGCAAACATTTGCCCAGCGCTGTAGCGTTCGCTGTAGCGTGGCCTCACTGTTATCGCCCCTTGGCGCTTTATTGTCATATTTTCGCTAAGCTGACTTCCAGGGATAAACGGAGCGTCTCAATAGCTCTAATTGCTGGTGCGCTTATCAAATGCTTCACATAGTTTAATTACACGAATTGCCAACCTCATTTTTTTTTTTTTGTGTCGTTCTACCCACAACGGGGCGTATGAGTAATGTCTGTCTGTCTGTCTGTCCGTCTGTCTGTGTATGAAGCTGCTTATAATCGAATGCACTTGTAATGAAATTTGTCACGCTTGAAACTGAAAGAAAAACAACACAAAAAAACGGTCAAGTGAACAATTGAACAAACAAACACACAGAGAGAGAGAGAGAGAGAGAGAGAGAGACTTGGAATATTGGTGACAAAATTTTTGACACATTTACATGGTCAGTCCGCGATCCAAAGTCACAGACAAGTCCCCAACCGACCCGTCTATTCGATCTATGTCGATGCGAAGCCGCTTTTGAAATGCATTCGCGTAGAAAATGTGCTAAACAAACGCAAATGAATTTGCACATTCAGATTCAAACACGAAGCGACAACAACCAAACGCAAATCGAACTATGCAAACAGCACAAAGCACAAAAAACGCAAATAGAAAATACCAAAAAAAAATGCAATCGTAGAACTTTTTACAAAAAAATGTATTTATAACATTTTTTCGGGCATTTTTAGCAAACTTTTCAATCAGAAATTTTATTGGTACAACTTTTTTGATGACAGTACAAAATAAAAAGAAATTTTAAGTAAATAGTAAACAGTATTCAGAGATTTTAATTAATACGATTTGTATGACATTTTACATTAATAGATACCAATTTTTAAAGATATGTTTAATTCAGATATTTTTGCAATTCCATTATTTTTTTTAACATTTAAAAATAATTTATATTTAAACAGTAAACAGTATTTTAATTCAGAGATTTTAGTTATTACATTAATGTCATTTTTATGACACTTAACATTAAATGAAATACATTTTAAGAGAATTTAACATTTTCAAATACTTTTGCATTCATATGTTAAATGTTATATAAATGTTAAAACAACAACATTTTAACATTTTAAATTAATTTACACAATTCCTCATATAATTCAGTATTATGATTACTCAATTTTCCTTACATTTTAAATCAATTACAATTGCATCAATTTTATATTATCGTCAGTCTTATATTTTCGTAATTTTATTACTAAGTTTTCTTAACATTTTAAATTGATTTGCATCAATTTTAAACAAGTTCACAATAACGATTTTTTAGTATTTTTCTTAGTACCACTTTAGTAATCAAAGAACTTGTGAAAAGAATTTTTAAAAATGCTACATCTAAATTGAATTCTTTATTTACCTTTAATCGAGTAAATGTAACACATTTATAGTTAAAGAAAAATATAAATATAATTTTAAAAAATGTAATAACTTTTCATAATACATTTCTTGCTAATCGAAACAATTGAAATATTTTCTTTAAAATATATTAAGCAGCTTGCAAAACACTTTGGCTTCATTATTTTTGTTTAAGATCCCTTCAATATTTCAACTTTAGAGCAGCGAGCACATCTGCTGGCAACTAATGGAAATGTACGCTCTAGTCTTTTGTAATCGAAAAGTTTTGTTGTATTTAAAGTTTCCGCCGTAAGCCTCCAATGGCATTGTCTAGGTGTGCACAAAGATCTGCTTGCGAGTACTTATAAAGCGCATTACGTACAAATAATAACAGTTTAACTAGTTAGACAACGAAGATGAAGAAGAAGAACGGAAACGTTTGTGAATTGCTGGCAGACATACATATTTATTTACACGCTCGCTCCTTGGCCTGCTTGGAATATCCTGTCTCAGTCCCTCAGTATTTATTTTCAATGGCATTTTTGTGCTAATGGTGAGGAAAATGCCAGTCAGCCATGGCAATCTTGAAGTTTGTGCCCACTTCTTCCTAGACAGAGACATGACGTGCCAATATGCACAGATACAGATACAGATAGAGGCACAGATACAGATACAGCTATAGTTAAAGGATACAGAACACACAGAGACAGACACAATGATGTGCTGGACAGTTTAAGTAGCGTGTAACCTTCGTCTGCTTGGCCAAGGCATAACTGATAACGGGAATAATAAAAAAGTAAATATGAGAAATTGCATCTATTTTATTTGCGATTTCGTTTGTCTGGCAAAGGAAGCTTGCATTGAGATTGAGAATGAATTCTTTGAGCAGAGCAAACAATACGCAATTGGCAGCTGTGTCTGCAAGGTTACATTTCATTCGGTTCGGTTCCTTGTTCAGGGGGGAAATTCAGCAATGAAATCTTAAATAAAATTCACGTAAAACATTTGCATAATTTAGTTGAAAAAAAAAAAAAAAAACAGCAATGAAAACATCATGGACTGAAAAAGTGCATGGCAAATAAATTAAAATAATTTAAAATAGAAATAAAAAAAAACAAAAAAAGAAACAAAAGCCAGCAGCTAGACTATGCGGGAGCGCCCAGCCGCAGCAACAACAACAACAACAACAACGATAACAGCGAGTCAACCGCAGCAATAGAAATAGCAACAACAGCGGCAACAACAAGAACAACAACAACAGCAACAACAATAACTCACGTGTGTCTAAGCGCCTATGACAAGAGCAACGTCGACGCCGACGCAGACGCCAGCAGAGATCATTGTTGTAGTTGTTGCTATTGTTGTGTTGCGCGACCGTCGCCTTGTCACACACACACACACTCACACACTCTCACACTCGCACACACACACTTTTGCACACACAAAGTGCGAGACGCTAGAAACCATGAACTGGAAAACCTTGAAAAACTCAACTGCAATTTATATTCGCTGCGATTTGATTTTACGTCGCCGTTTTTCTTGTTCTTGCTAATGTATCTTGGAGCCACTTTTCGTATCTTACAGATACTCTTTTTTTTGTTTGTTGCTTGCTAGCTTAAAAAAATAGCTGCAACACTTTGTTTCTGTATATATTTGAGTTACTTTTTGTGTTCCAATGTTTTGGCCATTATCTTTAGAGTTGGTGTCTTGAACTGCCTTTCTTTTTGCTTATTTGAGAGACTTTATACATTTTTTACTAGCTTATATTTGAGATACTTTTTTGTGTTGAATATTTGCGAACTATGCTTAAAAGATATCGAGTTCCCAATGTCTTGAACTTGAACCTTTCTTTTGGTATATTTGAGATACTTTTTTGTTGTCTCGAACGGCTTTTCTTTATACATTTTTTACTAGCTTATATTATAGATACTTTTTTCTGTGTGTACTTGAGATGATTTTTTGTTGTCAATGTTTTGGTATTTTTGCTAAGTGAAGTTGTTGATATCCCGAACTGCTTTTCTTTATACATTTTTACTAGTTAATATTTGAGATATGCTGGAGATTTATGCTAAAAGAAATGCTGTATAGTTTCTTCGTATCTTTAATAGCCTTTCTTTATTAATTTTGCAATATATTTAAGGCACTTTTTTGGCCTCAATGCTTTGGAATTATGTTATAATAATATCGAGTTCGTAAGCTGCTTTTCTTTTGGAATATTTGAGATATGTGTATTAAAAAGAATTACTAATACCTTGCGCTACTTTTCTTTATAAATTCTACACTACTTCTGAGATACTTTTTGTGTTCTGTGAGCTACTTTTCTTTATAAATTCCTCACTTTTTCTTAGATACTTTTTGTGCTCAGTGTTATGCTAAAAGATAGCCATTATTTCCGACACTTTTTAATTTCGCTGTTGACAAATTGTGGGCAAAATTCTCTCTCTCTCTATTTCTTTTTCTCTCTCTTGAGATTGGCAATTAGAATTGCACATGAGGGAACGCAACTTAACTCTAAGCGCTCTAATGCATTGCAAATTAATTGCATTTAAAAACGCGTCGACATGCGCCAATTTACACACACAAAAAACAACAAAAAAACAAAAAAAAAATACATGCTGTGGCAACTCTGGCTGTGGCCAAAGGTACGTCTCTAGAATATAATTGCAGTGCATAATGGACAAGTGAATTTCATTATGTCTTCCCTTTTGTTTTCTCTTCATTTTTATTTTTTTTTTTGCATTTTTGCCCCCGCTGACAATCTATCTGTCAGTTGTTGTGTGTTTCTTTTTAGCTGTTTATGCTCTTTGCGCTTCTTTAATAATTCTTCATTGCATGCTGTTTTGCTGTGTTCAGTGTTCTCTGCGCTCACTCGCATGTAATTATATTACAGAGGCCTATTTAGCTAGCTAGCTATGTATATACATGCATAGGTAGATAGTAGCTGGGCCTACCCCATCACAAGCCACGCATGTCCCAACCGCATTATTACAATTTCTTTCATTTTCCATCGGTTGCTTGTTCTTCTCATCAGCATGGTTAGGGGTTAGGCAGGTTGCAATTCTTTAATGGGGAATTCGATTTGGTTAAGTGCGTTGTGTTTGTTGCCTATGCCTACTCTCTCTCTCTCTCTCTATACTACATACTATATACATTACATATATGTTGTATATATCTAAACTGAATTAGTAGCTTCTAAGTGGTGTTGCCTTTTATAATTTTTTTAATTCTTTTTGTTTTATGATTACCTTTTGTCTCTGCCACGAGGCTTTTTATTAATTAGGCATTCCTGCTTTTTTTTGTTTGTGCTGCACTTTGACAGCGCAAGCGTAATGCGGTTAAAATGAAACTGACTAATTGATTAGAGCACTCCAAATTGCATTTGGCTTGGTCTTGTAACGCTCTTTTTGACATATATTCATATATCTACACCACATTTAGAAGGCCTTTTCCCCCGCACAAAAAAAATAAGACACAAAATGTCAGCTCCGAAAAAAATAAAACTGTCAGAGAACGAAACGTGGGCGATGTCGCTTTGTGCGGCTCCAAATTTGGTAGAACTAAATTTACAACAAATTGCAAATAAAACGTCGCGTCGTAAATAAAATGAAATACAATGCACGCCTTAGTTTAAACTGCAACAACAAAAGTTGGAACTGAAAATTGCAACTGCGAATGAAGCTTTGAAGCAAAGTGCAACACAATTAACACCCCGAAATGCATACAAGTTTCATAGTTGTTGTTGCTGTATTTCTTAACAGTAAAATTTGTTTGTTTAGCGAATTTTGCCATAGACATTAGACACACACACACACACACACACACACATACAAACACAGACAGAGTTACTGTTGTACACATAGAGGCTTGTTAATGAAAATAAGCAACAAAGCCAATCGGTCACAGACTGCAAGACAGGCAGCAAAAAACAAGTTTCCCTCCAAAGAATTAGAGAATTTTCAGCATGTACGAAAATGCGCAAAATACACTAAATAAGTAGAAACGTCAATAAGCAACGAAAAAATAAAAAGAGAAAAAAAAGGGGCGCACTAAACGAACAAACAAAACCAGAGAATAGAAGAAGAGTGAGAGAGAGAGATAGAGAGAAGTGTGTGTGTGTGTGAGACGGCGGCTTAGAGAAAAGCTGTCAAAAGAGGCGCATGTGTAATCAAATATGCGAAAAAATGCATAAAAAATCATCATGTAGATGCAAATGATACACATTGCAATGAAGACGTATCACAGACTGCAACTGAGACTGCGACTGAGACTGAGAGCCACAGATTGGGGCAGAGGTTCAAGCAGCTGGCCCTGGAGCTGCGGTTGCTGCACCTCGAGTCCCCCTCTTTTTACTGTTTGAGCTTTAATGGAAAATAGTATCAGAAAGTCATGCATAGAAAATGAGCAAAAATTAATTTTGTAAAGCCAGCAAATGCTAGTTTAATTATTTTTAATTGATGCACGGAGATAGTACAGCTCGCCCAGTAAAATTCACTCGAATTACAAACGCAATTTTGATTTTCACTTGAACTTGTAATCTCTTAAACAAAAAAAAACAAGGAAGAAAGGTAGAGTCGAGTGTGCTCGACTGTGAAATAACCGGTATTATTCTTAAAATATACCAAATCAATAAACTAAACAAAATATTAAAATATACCATATGCTGTATTAGGTATTCGGAAATAGTAATACATTCAAAATATACCATAAAGTACAAAATATACCAAATCAATATACTAAACAAAATACTAAAATATACCGTATGCCGTATTAGGTTTATGGAAATAGTAAGACATAATATGTAATATAATAATACATACATAATGCGCATAATATACCAAATCAGTATACTGAACAAAATACTAAAATGCACCAGATGCTATATTAGATATATGAAAATAGTAATGCATTTAAAATAAACTACAAAATATACCAGATTGACATGCAGAGTTTCTAAGATAGGGGTTACAGTTCTTATCTTAAAATATTTTAAACAAATATAGTAAAAAAAATTCTCTGGCATGTTATTTTTAGTATATGGATACACAATTGTATTATTAAAGTGAAATTTTTTCTAAAAAAAATATACCAAATCATACCAAACATGCTGAATCATTCTATATTTGGTATATGGATATACTTTTACATTATTACAAATACATTTTTAATATTTATAGTCAGCCACCAACTTATAATACACTTCTACTCTTTGGGTAGCGGGTATAAAGTCACAGAATAATCTATCACCTTTTTAGCTGGCATTTTTTTTTAATGAATGCAGCTGTCGGAACTTTCTATCAAACAAATAATTCATTAAAATGTACTTCAAATTTCATACTAAAAGTATTATATTCTTTTTTTTTTTTTGCTACTGCTCAACAGGCAGCTCACACACCCAATTGACTTTCATGCATGCCTTAGCTCACACACACACGTACTTAAACTGGCAACTGTTATAGCATATTACAAAGAGTATGCTTTATGCATGGCATTCGTTAATTTTGTGATTGATATTTTTCGATTTAGATTTCTAGAAGTTCAAGATCAAGACGAAATATGCCATAGAAATGGCAATTCGAAACGCTAAAGAATACTCGAAAGTAGTTGAGAAATAATAGCAGCCAAATCGATATATTTAATTATAATAATTGCAGCTAGAGATAATTTGTGTTGTTCGGCCAACTAAATGAAATATTTAAATGCGAAACAGTATTTAGCAGTATTGCAAATTCAAATTCGCACATTACGAACTCTCATCGAAAGGTCAGCTAAGTGCAATGCAATATACATAGTATACCCAACGTTTTGATCAAGTGGCTGCAGGGTAAAAAAAACTGGACTGCTGAGAACTTTTACACACGGCAATTAGACATAAATTAATCGCTTTTAATTAATAAGCATATTTCGTATTGCAACACAAACAACAGTAACAACTCATTGAGCTGGCAATTTGAATAAATGCACTCGTATTCATATCTACATTCGCAATGATTATTTGTGTAATGCAGAAAAGTAAATAAATGAAAATACTTAGCTAGAAATTGTTCAAGTCGAATGCGACACGTCGTTTGCCAAGCCTTAGGCCCCGCACCCTTGAGCTTGTGCTTCCAAAACTCACACACACACACACCTCATTTGCCACGCCTTCATTCGCCTCTCTACCAACTCTTGCCCCTCTCACAATCTCGCATCGTTTGACGTTTGCGGAATTAAGCACTGAAATTGTAACCAAATATGGCACAACAAGTTCAATTCTAATTCTAATTTACTGCGGCGCTTTGTCCGGTTTTTATTTTTTTCTCATTTATTTGTTGCTTTTCTTGTTAGAATTTTTACATTTCGTATCAATTGATTCAAGGTTTTGTGTAGCAGCTTTTGATTTGATTTTTGCTTTTGCTGTTTTTCTTTTTTTTTCGTGAACTGTTTATATAATGTATAATGTGTAGCACACAATATTCACGTATACAAATCGTGCGCTTTCATTCGAAGTGGCCGCAGAATGCATTCTTAAGTAATTGAAAATTAACACGACAAATGCGAATTTTTAAAGAGAATGCCAATAACAATAATACACACTAAAGCTGGCATTGAATGACTGCAAAAATACTTGGCTCCAAAGACAATCAAATTATTGTTAAATATATCTAGAAGCTGTTGGCTTAGCTTGAAATTGCATTCATTGCAAATCAAAAACTCAAGTTTATTTCGTTTAATTTTATCAGCTGCTGTTGAGATACAATTTGAGAACCTTTAACCTGAGGGCTGGCAACCTTTCTGTTTGCTTACAAGTTATTTAATTATATTAAATGATTATGGAAGATTGATAAAAATGAGTAAGACTTAAGGCAACAAATTTTGTTTAGAACTCACATAAAATCTAGTTGTCTTATTCAACTTATCTAGCACTAAAAGAACTGTAAAACATTAATAATAATAAGTGAGAATAAAGTAAAAAAAATCTTGTTCAAGTCTTACAAAACAAATTGACTAATCCAGCACCAAAAGAACTCAATACAAACCATAAAAGCGAAACAAATAAATATAAATTTAAATGCTTATAAAAGATTTGATATTAAAAAGCAAAAGCAAAGGCAAAATCTCGGAAATCAATTTAACTAATCTAGCACCAAATAAAATATAAAATCGTAATTAATACAAATTAAAGTAAATTCTTCTAGAAGTTTTTTAATATAATAAAGGAGTAAAAGCCAAAAATCTAGTTTAGTTCTCACAAAAAGTCTCGCAAAAAATCTAATTCAAATCTAACATATCATTTTAACCTATCTAGTACAAAAATAACTATAAAAAATTGGAACGCATACTGATTAAATCAATTGATTATAAAAGGTCGAAATTAATAGTAAATGGGAAAGCCAAAACATCTAGTTATAATCATACAAATCAATTCAACAAATCCAACACAAAAAGTAATGATTACAAAAGGTTAAAACTGATAGCAATTGAGACAACAAAAAAATATAGTTCAAATCTCCAAAATCAATTCAACTAATGCAACACCAAAAGAACTCAATTCGGACAGCTAAATCTTAACAACAAAAAAATGCTAAAACTGAATGCCATAATCACTGTCTAACTGGCAGCGCGAGTGTGATTTTCATTGGATCAAATGCAGCAAAACATTTGACAGTTGATGCTGGCAATTCTCACACACTTTTTTTTTGCCCTGGGTATCGCGTTTGCATTCACAAATCACAGACAATCAGAGCTCGCTGCCAGTTGAAGAGAGAAAGAGGCGCGTTACAAAACAAAAAAAAAAGAATCTTCAACACGCAACAGACACAAAAAACGCGACTCTGATGTGTGCCACTTGCCTGCCGCGTCAGGATAACACACAAACACACACACACACACTCGAAAGTGTCGAGGTGTTGCTGTGCATTGTGGCTGTTGTATGCAAACAGCAACAGCAGCAGCGCGAAAAAAATTGACTGTTGGCCAAGCTCGCGTTGTGTTGTACATTTTTCTCGCTTCCTTTCTTCTTTTTTTTTTCGTTGGTCTCTCCGCGGCTGCAATGCAATCAAGTGGACGATGCATTAAACGCGCGGGTGGTCAAAAAAACGAACGCACAACTGCAGCGTTGGCCATGACGAGGCTGGCCTAAAAGGATTAAGGCGATCTGTGCGCAATCCGCGCAATTATCCTTTCATTGGATTGAGGGCTGCTCCTGTTGCCGCCCAGAGAAAGAGACACAGACAGAGAGAGGGATAGAGAGAGAGAGAGAGATAGGGAGTGAAAAGAGTCGTGGGCATTTGCCTGAAGCAATTAGTTGCATCACTCAACACTCGTTGCTGGTGTTTTTTGCCTGCTTTCTGGCCAGTTGACTTTTGGTTTTGCCTGCTGCCTGCCCCTGCCACATTGTCTGCTGAAGCACTTGGCTTTTGTTGTGCGCTTTGTTTCACGCTGCGTATACGTAACGTACGTACGTAGTACTCTCATCATGGCAATCATTTTGATGAAGTTTTCGTCTCGTTTTTCGTGTGTGTGTGTGTGTGTTGCAACTTGTTTTTAGATGAGGGAGTTGATGTTGGCCCATACGACGTGTCCATTTGAAGTGCACACTTAAGTGGCCCTAATTGGTTTCACACTTGCCCATCATCAAGTGGGTGCAGCCTCCTGTTCCTGTTCCCTTTTCGGTTTTGGGTAACTCTGTTTAGGTTTGCGCTCCTCCGCTCCGGCTGTCAAAAACAAGACTCCTGTTAAATGCCAGTCAACTAACCAAACTGCTGTCCGTCTGTCTCTCAGTCTGTTTGTCCTGCTCTATGTGTGTCGTGTTGCAAGTCGAGTTGAGTCGAGTCGAGTTGAGTTGAGTTGAGTCGTGTCTGTCTGTCTTTTTGTGGCTGCTGCAGCTTCATTCATTCACTCACCGACGACGGCCCCATTTATGTCCGTGTCGAGTGTGCGACGAGCAGACGAGCAGCAACCAGCAACTACAGGCAGCAACTCCTCGGCAGCAGCCACATTGCGGCGGCGACGGCGGCGGAGAGTGCGGCAAAATTTAAATGTGCTCTCATGAAAAATAGTTTACTACCACTTGTTGGAGTTTGAAATTGAAATACCAGCTGGCTGTGGCTGCCGTTGTTGTTTTCGTTGTTGTTGTAGATATGTCATCATTTGCTCGTTTTTCGTACCATTTGCCCGTTTAGTGGCATCACTGTCTGGCTGCCCCATGCTGCCTGCCACCCCCACCATCTAAGCCAAAAACCCATTCATTGTAAATTCAACTAAATCCATGAATAAAATTTTGATGTCGTCTCTCCGTCTGTCTGTCTGTCTGTCTGCCTGGTTGCTGCCACGCTTCGTTTTATTGCGCATCGTTATTGCAGTTAACAATCGTCAACTTCTGTCTCACTCTGTTTCTGCCTGTTGCCGGCTAAATTGAATTTGCGAATTCAATGAATGAATGAGCGCATGAATTGGTTTAGCTTTTGTTTAGTTATTTAGTCCTTGTTGTTTTTGTTTGTTTTCGGTGTTGCATACTTTCGGGCCGCCTGTTGCATGCAGCTTCACTTTTTTACGACCTCAGCACACACACACCAACACACACATGCAACCGCCTGTTGCAGCTGCTCCTGCTGCGTTTCTATCTTTTATTTTGTTTTTCCCCCCGTTGTTGTTGTTGACTTTTACTCTTTGGCAATTGTCTAGTTTTTTCCCTGCTGCTCCTGTTTTATTTTCTGTTGTTCTTGTTGTCAGTCGCATTCGTTTTATTGCCATAGCGGCGTATCGCTGCAGTTTGGTGCTTTTCCACGGAAATTGCATTTCTCTGCATTTCACATTTCAATAAATTCTGCAAGCTGCTGCCTGCTGCCTGCTTTTATTATGCTGCCAATTTTACTCGACTTTATTTATATGTATATTAAAAACTAGTTTTTATAGTCACCATCTTTTTTTTTGTTTGTGCTTCCAGTCTATGCAAAATATATTTGGTTGGACTTTTTTATAGAGCCGTTAAATTGGGTGGCAAAGAATGGGGAAATGGGAAAATGGGAAATGCAATGATGATATTTAGATACGCTTGACTGTAAAGAAATATTACACAGCTGAGGTGTAAATAAATAAAATATCCGGCGACAAATTTTGCAGTTCAATCAACTGCGAGTGAGTGAGAGAATGTGCAATAAAAGAGTTTATTTATTTAAATTATATTGCATTCTATATATTAGAAAATACAATTAAAGTCTTTACAAATTCATGATTTAATTTTGATTTACTTCATGTGATTCATTTTCCTTTGAAAATTGTGGCATTTGATTTTTGTAAGTCATGATTTAAATTTAATTTCATAATTCGATTAATTTTAGATGACTCATTTTTTCTATTGAGAAATTCAAGTAAATATTTTAGCTTATACAGACTCATGATTTAATTTGATTTAATTATTCAAACAGTTACACAATGCTGATGATGAAACTTGTGGGGTTTTTAGCATTATACAATTTTATAGATATTTAATGCAACAACTATCGCTTGCCAAATGAGATTAGATCAGAGATATTTTCAGCATTTTTTTAAAAGAATTTTACAATGACAGTTTGACTGCTTTCAAATGATTACCAAGAAAAAACTAGCTAATTATAATAATAAAGTGACAAATTATATATTATAAAAAACCACTTAAAAATATATTAAAAATTTAGTATTTTTTGTGATTACCAAACATTTTTAGCAAACTTATAAATTTGTAAATTGTTTTAAAAGAATTTTACCACAATTCACGCGAAGAAAACGAGTGGAAATATAGTATTAAGCATATTTTTAGTATTAAGAATTCAGTATATTTTTAGATCAAAGACATTTTCAGCACATTTAAAGCATTAGTGACTTAGTGATTTCTGTTAATATACTTTATGTTACTTCCATTCCCCTGTGACAAAGCCTGGTTATATACATTATTACTAAGAAACAACCAAAATACATATAGAAACCTTTTAAAAATATATTGAATTCATTTTCAGTATTAAGAACTTTGCATTTTTGGCACTTTTTCTAAATTTATAATTTAGTAAATTCTATTAAAATAGAATGCTTCCATTCACTTTATGGCAATGTCCAGTTTAACAGTTTTTTTACAAGCAAATACCAAAAAATAAAGAGCTTTATATATAAATATATTGAACACATTTTCAGTATTAAGAATTTAGTATATTTGTTGATTCAGCACATTTTCTAAATTTATAATTTAGTTTATTTCCATTCACCGTATGACAATGTCCAGTTAAACAGCATTCTAAGCACATATCTATATCAAGCGATTACGAAGAAATAAGCAGCTATATGCATACAAAATAATAATATAGTGAAAAAGTATAAGCAAGTCAAGTAGATTCCAATTTATCGTGCAATATGCCACTAACTATGACATTTTGATGGGATAACTGCTACTACTGCAAACGCGACGCTGAAGTATGTAGAACTTTTATTTTGTTGCTTGTTGTATTGGGGTAATTACCCATCAATCAGCAATCTCACACTTGTAATTAGTGCGAATGGAAGCGAATAGCGCAAAGTCCCTTTTTAGTCTCTAACGAGTTGGAATTAGTTAGAGCGAACATCAATTACTTGCTTGAGGGCAATTTCGGGTAATTTCCTTTATGGTTTTTTTTTTTGTATTTGGTGTTTTGTTACTTCTCTCTCGCTAAAGCGTGTCGTGAAACCCACCAATTGCAGCACAGATACTTCAAGTGCTGAGCAAACATGCAATCAAATGCAATCGAACAACAACAACAACAAGAGTGAGTGCTGTTCAAATATTTTTGGCCGAAAAAGTCGGCTGGCCAACCAATCAAATTGCAAGCAGGCCCAAAAGTGCATGGCAAAGCGCATTAGAGCGAGACAACAAGACGACAGCCAGCTCTCGCACCCGAAACATACACATTTCGACAAAAACCGAGAGGGACTCCCACACCAACCACAAACACAAACACACACACTCACAAACAACAACAACAACACTAACGTGAGTTGAGCCGACGAGCAAGACGAGCCGAAACGAGACGAAGCGAAGCGAAGCGAAGCGAAATGAAACGAAAAAGCGCCGAGCAAGGCAATCGAATTTATTTGCTGCTTCTAATTTTCCATATGCCTTTTGCCCCCCCCTCCCTTCGCTTCGCAACGTTTCGCCACGCGTCAAGCGATGACGACGACAATTTCTATGCCAAAGTGACACACAAAAACTGCTCTAAGCACACACATACAACTGCAACTAAATATGTGAGTGTGTGTATTGATGTTGTCAGTATGTAAATTGCCAGGTTTTGCTTCTATTTTTTTTTGTTTTTTTTGGGGTAGGTTGCGTTTTAGTTTTGCAAAAAAAGGGTTGCTTATGAGCGCAGGATCGAGGGAAAGAAGGTGACAAGCAGAGGCCCATTTAGTGACAGCATTGGATGCATCCCACTCTGTGTATGTGTGTGTGTGTGTGTGTGAGTGCTGCGTATGTCCTTGCATTTTGTGCAATTCATTTACATTTCAACACTGCCAGCGCCTTGCATTGCATTGCATTGCAATGTGCAAGTGGTGGACAATTTGGCCGAAAGCGTTTGACTAACTCCACACTCACACACACACACACACACATAGAAAGTCAAGCACATTGACAGCGAGTTGCCCCCAAACGACGGCAGCCAGTCGCATGTCCTTTTCATTGCACACACAACATTTAACAAGCCCCCTAAAAAAAAAAAAACGCAAACGCAGAAAGAAGAGAAGCGAAACGCATAGGCGACTAGCAAGTTGCAAACTTGCAACACGCGTTCACAGTTCGCAGTTCACAGTTTAGAGTTTTCACTTGGCTCTATTCGCTCTTTCAACCACTGCTCAACACTATAACGAAACTCATTTCTTTTGCTTCACTTTTGGCTTTTGAAACTTGGCTTTTCCTTTTGGCTTTTCTCCTTTTTTTTTTTTGGCTTGCTGTTTTTTTGTGCTCGCTAACCGATTTGCCCAGGATATGTGACGCCAACTGCAACAGTAAACAGCAGCGAACAAGGACTAAAAAGCAACAAAGTTGTCCTTTAACTAACTAACTGCCGCCTGCGTTTTGCCACCGCCTTCATCTCTGGCTCTGCCTCTGCCTCTGCTTGAATCCACCCGCTCAGGCACGTTGCAAGTACGTTGACATTCGACATAACTCAAAATGCTATGCAAAATGCAATGGCGTGTGTTGGCCTAACAACAACAGCGACAACAACAAAAAGAGACGACGACAACAGCAACCACAACACATTTTTAGCAGCGCACTTTTCGTTTATTTTTAGCTTAATTTTTTGGGGCTGCTCCAGTTAACTAATATAGCACAGTGTTTGTATAGCTGCTACCTTCAAAGCAAAAGCTTAGGAATTTGCATGAGAGCTAAAGCATTCTAGAGATGTGGAACTTGATTTATAATGCGTGACTAGCTTAGATTCGAAAGTCTAACTTGGGATTCTTGTAGTTGGCACAATGTAACTACATTTAGTAATGAATTTCAACATTTAGAAAAATCCAAAAAAAACATGCATTAAGCTTTTGATATATATCTTCTATATTACATGTTCTAGATATTATTTAAGTAAAAAAAGAGAAACGAATATTATATATACATTATACAGACATACTATTATATTAAACTTTTCTAACTTAGGGTTTTCCATTGAAAGTTAATGATGAGAAACAAGTCGTTACATTCTGCCTCTACAATGATTTCTTAGCTCTAAATGAATTCAACTTTTACTATATTTTTAAATGTATGTGTATTATGCAACATTTCATTTAGGCAAAAGACAATCATACAATTATAAGCAATTTATTTATATTAATGCCATTCAATTTATTGACTTTCATTAGAAGTTATAATGATGAAAAATTAATCATTAAAAACACCTTTCTAGAATGATTTCTTGGTCTCTGCGCGACTTATATAGACAAAGCAATTGCTTTTCAGCTCAATTAAAGATTAACTATTTTGAAAAACTGTCTTAAATAAGTAAAGTGATTTTTTCATTAAAGGCAATAAAGCATCAAAAACTGTTGCATACTTTGAGGAGCAATAAATTTCATGATGAAAAACTGATTTCCAACATTACGTAATGTTAAATAATAATCAAAAAATGTAGATCAAAGCTAGTGCCCACAATTCTCCAAAGGCATTCGCACGTGGCATTCCACAAACCCCACAAAAAGTGCTCATATATAGATATTAGTATAATAATAATATTACTCATACGTTTTGAGTCGCATTCGCAGTCACCTTTTGACATTTGATTATGGCACGCACTCTACATGCTACGCCATGTATGTGTGTGTGTGTGTGTGTGTGTTGGCAAACCGAAAAGCAAAACTAACAAACTGGCACAAAAATAATGCGAAGAATGAAAAGGAAATCAACGAAAAGCCAAAACCGAAAGCAAAACAACACAACGTAGAACGTTAAAGGCCGTAAAAAATGTCAAGTTGTCGTTGTCGACATGTCAGCGTGGCTAAAAAGTTGACGTCGCTTACGCCCCACCTCCCTCACCCCAGTCCACTCGAAATTGTGGGAAAAGGGAGGGAGGAACGGTTGCACGTTGGCACGTTGCATGCCGCAAGAAGAATAATGCAAATGGCAGCAACAAGAGCCATTTTGTATCGATGGCAATACATAATGTATATCATTACTGAAATTTGCTTATGTAACGCGCGTAAATGACATGAGTGCCCCCCTCTCCCCCTCTTCTGACCCTCCTCGGTGCACCTCCTACGAAATTAAAGGATGAGCATTAAAATTGCAACAACAACAAAAAAAAAACGAAAAAAAGCAGAGAGAGAGAAAAATAAACGAAAAAAAAAGGAAATAAAAACAAAAAATTGTCTGTGTATGACTTTTATATATACACGCAAAGGTAGCGACTACATACATAACTATATGTATATATATACACACATTTAAATTACCTATACATAAGGGATTATCTGGCAAAGATACACACACACACACACATATGAGTATGGGCCATATATATACTCGGTAATGTGTACATTAATCGATAATTGCATTTTTTTTTCGTGCATTTCTTTTGCCACTTTTCATGGGTTGGTGTTCAGGTTGTCTCTCATGGCACATGGCACATGGCATTTCCATGTGCGTGTGTCTCTCCACATGTGTGTGTGTTGTTGTTGCTCTGCTTTTTTCTTTTTTTTTTATTTTGTTGTTGTTTTTTTAAATGAGTTTGCGTGTTTAATTGGTTTTTTTTCTCTTTTTCTGATTCGTGTTGAGTTTCATCCCTCGCAGCTTAACCAAAAACTTTATATTAATCATACGTCAGCGACGTTTTAAAGCAGCGAAGCCATTTTAATATGCACATCTAACACTTTGATTAAACGCACTTTCATTTTTGCTTTGATTCGCTGTTAGTCTTAGGGCGACCACAAAAACCGCACATAGCAAGCCAACAAACAAACACAGCGGACAGACAGACAGACAGACAGACGCACAGACGGAGAGACAGAGTAAAAGAGCGAGAAGCAGGAGCACAGACAACTAGACTGACAACACGACACACTAGAAGGGGCACAAACCCAGCTGACATGTCGCCTTGAATGCAAAGAACTGTGTGTGTGTGTGTGTGTGCTCTCCTCTATCTCTGACTATCTGTCTATGTCTTGATGGTGTGCATATTCATATGCATAGCTGTACGTAGACCTCTATCGACAGCAGCAAGCAGCGCCAAGAATGAGAATGCGAATGTGGAATAGGAAGAAAAAAAAGAAAAACACGAAGTGAAAATTCTATTTAGCATACATTCAGGCGTTCGCTTGGCATAATGTAAACGCTACTCTACTGCCAAGCTGGCTGGCTGGCTGGCGACGCATTGAAATCCCACCTTGCGGCCGTCGTCATCATACGCAATGTGTGTCGCTTAACCACACACACACGCACACACACACTAGCACACACCTCCGGCAGACATTTTGTGCGTGCGTTGCGTTGCGTACGCCGCATTGTATGCAACCGCTGCTGGCAGGCAGCAACGAGCAACCCTCGGCATGTTTTTTTTTCCTTCTACTTTTCGCAGCCCAAATGCAGGTGTGCAACGCATGTGTGTGTGTGTGTGTTGGTGTGTTGGTGTGTTGGCTGCACTTTAAAGTTTGAGTTTCGTAAGTCCCGCGCGTGCATTCACCTCTTCTGTATGTTGGTTTTTTCGCCTTTTTTGGTGCGTGCGACGTCAACGGTAACTGCAACAGCAACAGCAACTGCAACAGCAGCAACCCCTGCAGCAATAGCAACAACAACAACAACGACGACGACCCTGTTTATTTGAGCACCTCAAAAAACGCAATGGGCAAACGCAAGGCAAAACCGACAGCAGAAGAAGAGAAAAAAAAACTGCAGTTGCAATGCAATTTTAACGCTAAATAAAAAGTTTGAACATGCCGCTCTACTTATGCGCCGGAATGAGCAGCAGTTGCTGTTGCCGTTGCTGTTGTTGTTGTTGCTGTGGCGCCTTGTGCCCCACTTGAGGTTGGCAAGCCCAGCTTGGCCAAGGCACACGCACTGCACGCACTTTTGCGTAATCAGGACGCCAACTAGCTTGGGGCGAGAGGGGAGCGAAAAGAAATATCAAAAAACAAAATTTTGCTAGCCCAACTTCCGGTTCAACTAAAAACAACAGCGCGCAAGTTGTGCTGAAAACAAAATTACATATTTTGTAAATTGAAATGCGTACAAAATGCTACAAAATGTGCGGCCGAAATTGCAGTGGCTTCTCTCACACTCCTCCTCTCTCTCTCTCTTCGTTTTTCTGTTTTGCAGTCCTTCTCTTAAACTTGCAGCACCAATATTTAATTCGCATTTCGTGTGAGTTGACGCGTAACCTTTTACCGTATACTCGGTAAGCACAAAAGTTTTCGCTTTTAAGGCACGCATGCCCGACAACTGGAGTGGCCTTCTTCTCCTCCATGCATGTGTGTGGCAGTGTGTGTGTGGCAGGGCCTATGCATTTTGCATTAAATTGCATAACTTTTGTGGCAATTAGACGGCGGCGCAAGGATATGCAAGGAAATGCAGTTGCAGTTGCAGTTGCAGTTCTCTTTCTCTCTCCTATGCAAACAACGAATGCAAATCTATCAATTTGAAAAAGCAAAAAAATAAAGAACGCCCGCTGCTCGCATACGTATACGTAATAATACGCATACGCAGACGCGCTAGACTGTAATTTCAGATATTATATAGGTATGGCCTGTATTTCTTTTGAGTCATTTCTCCTGTTCTTCACATTTCAATTAAGTAATTCAAGTCTGTAGAAATTCCCAAGCTTATACGAAATTAAACAACAAAAAAGGTGGCAACAAAAAAAAACGGAAAAAAAACTAAAAGGGAATCAAATGGAAATCATTTAAATGCTACCAATGGCGAAAAATTATACGTCCATTAGTCGAAAGCTAATAGTCGATTCGAGTGTACGACTTATGCATATTTCATGGCCCAAGGGCTGCCTGTGCTTTTGCGCCCTCCTCCATCCAAGTATTTTCCAACATTCAACTGCAATGCAATTTTCTAAACTTTTACGTTTTGTTTGTTTGTTTGTTTCTTTTGTTGTAGGCTTAGAACGTGTCGCTGAGGAATTCATGGGTCGCAGGAAATGGAAACATTATCAAGATCAACTGACGCGCAACCAATTGAATATTGCAGAGCAACAGCCCATATCAATAATAGAAGCAGAAGCAGAAGCAGAAGCAGAAGCCGAGGAGAGCAACAACTGCAAACCACTGAACCACCGTTTCGAGCAGCCCAACGGCCAACATATTCACAACAACAACACCAACAACAACGGCGCACTGCAATTTGAAAGAGATTTTGGTAAGTAAACGAGGCAAAATTGTCATTCAATCGAGTCAAGAAAAGAACAAATCACTTACAAACTTAGCCAAGACAAGAACCAGCCAATCGAATATCTGTTTCTTTGATATTTTTATAAATGACAATAATAGATTGATATTTGATATGTATCTCTTCAATTTTGAGAAAATTATCATTTAATTAAGTCAAGGAAAGATCAAACTAATTTGAAAATCAATCAAGACAAAAGCCAGCTAATCAGAGTATCTTTATCTTTGATATATGATAAATAAATTAAGAAAAATGTATCTTTAATATATTCAAACTTGCTGCTGATCAATAAATTAGGTCGAGAAAAGAATAAACTAATGATGGACTTAGCCAAGACAAGAACCAGCTAATCGAAGTATATTTATCGAATGATGATAAATACACGAGTATCTTTGAGTTTGACTAGCTAGAGACAAACTTTCCAAGTACACTTAAGACGCAACTGACACTTTTGATAAAATTTGTTTTATAAATAAGTCAAGAAAAGAATAAACTAGAAACAAAATTAGACAAAAATCAGCTAATCTAAAGATATTTTTAATTTAATTTAGTATGTTTATGTATAAATGATGATAAATATATCTTTGATATATGTATATTAGCTGCTAATGGGATTTATAAGTTCAAGTTAAAAAACTCTTAAAATTTGGAAGAAATGAGAAACACAAACATAGCCAAGATAAAAACCAACTAATCGAAGCTTATTTATCATTAAATAAAGTATGTTCATATAATATATATTAGCTGATAATGAGATAGCTTAGTTTAAGCTAAGAAACTTTTAAATTCTAATGTAATAAGCAACAAATTAAGTCAAACTAATCACCAACTTAGTGAAGACAAGAATCAGCTAATCGAAATATATTTCTATTCTATAGAAAACAACCATACATCACAAGATAACGACTCAAGTGCAACATCACGTAGCTCAGGCTCACCATCACCACCGCCAGAAGAAGAACCCAACGATTGGACACCGTCTGATAAGTGCAATTTCTGTGTTAACGGTCGCTTGCTAACGGTGAACACCAAAGGCGAATTGGTGGCCGAAACAACGGCAAACAACTTGTCCACCACCATCAGCAGCAGTAACAGCAACAACAACAGCCACAGCAACAACATCATCTACAACAACGGCACAGCTGCAGTGCAGCAGGTAAACTAGAAAAGCGAAATATGATATTAATATATATAAAAACGTATACTTAATGCATGTTTTCCCTTTCTTTGTTTTTTTTTTTTTTTTTGTACTTTAACAGCACGACAGCGACAGCAACTCGAGCGCATCGCTGCACAACAACAATAAGAACACTATTAAACATAGAATAAACAACTATAACAACAACAACAACAGCGCCACAACAACAACAACAACAGCAATTGGAACAGCGCCAGCTTCGAAAGAACTTTACAAGCTGCTGAGCCAGAATTTAGCCAAAATGACATCGATGGAATCAATGGCCGCCAAACTGGCACAATTCACCGTTCAGTTTGCCGACTTTAATTTGATCAGCACACTGGCCAATCAACAACAACAGCAACAGCAACAACAGCAGCAGCAACAGCAACAGCTTGCTAATTTGGTAACACCAACTACCTCAGATGCATCGGCAGCGGCCGCAAGTCCCACACTCAAAGATACACCGAGTCCCAGTGCAGATGCCCCATTGGATCTAAGCAGCAAACCATCGCCAAATTCATCCATTAGCGGCGACATAAAGCCAGTCAGGTGAGTCGTCGTCGTTGTTGTTGCACCCTCTCAAGTATATACACTATAATTAATCGCATATACATACGATATACATATATATTGCATGTGTATATCAACTGCATGTGCCATAAATGCAACCACAAAAAAGTGAAAGAAAGAGAGAGCTGCATACCAATGCAATACATAAAAATATACAAAAAACAAAAAAAAAAATACATAACACAAAGTGTGTTAATTGCTCTTGCTGCACTTCGAATGCTCTATACACAAAAGCAAATTGGGTGGAATTAATTTATCTGATTTCATTGTGATTAATGTTAAAAATATATCGTTGATATTTACAAGAAGCTATTAAGTTTTTTAATTAAACTTAAAAAAGTCAAACTAACTTGTTAAAATTCAAGTTTTTTAAGTGTTCATCAGAGAACGGCACGGGTATACACACTCAACCGGTGCACCGGTTACTCATGTGCCTTTTCGATACACTTGTACTTATGAGTATGAGTATCAAAAAATACACATACCCATGAGCGCAAGTGTCTAAAAAGGCTTGTACTCATGAGTATAAGTGTATCGATACACTTATACTCATGAGTACAAGCCTTTTTAGACACTTGCACTTATGAGTATGTGTATCCAGAAAGGCTCGACACTTATTGTGCAAGTGCCGAGGCATACTCGGCAATTTGTGATCTGTGATTCTATGCACTCGGGTAAAGCAAGTGCCGGTGGTTATGAGTGTGTGTATCCGATGCACTTATGAGTGGACCGGCACGATCATATGTATGTAGTACATATGTATGTTTGTATGTATGTATGTTGAGATGCTTGAAATGCCGTCGGCTTTTTGTACTGTTCTTGTTATTGCTGGTGCGCTCTTCTTGCACTCATTTTATTTCTAGAAGATTTATATTGGAAAACTATTTTTTAGGTACTTATTTGATGATTTAATGAAAGTTAAATTTAAAAAAAAAAATTAGCTGTCTTTCGAGTTTTTGGGTTTTTACATTCATCAATAACCGGAAAATCAGAAATTTTATTACCTGTTTATAACACTATTGTAAATGCCTATATTATTGCAAATGGTATTTTGCATAATTGTACAATTTCCATAAATTTTAGGAAAAACCATCTGATATTTTCTTTGACCATTTGTAAAAGTAAAAACACCCAAAAGTCATTCAAAGAAGTCAAAGTCATAAAATATAACCGCGAGCTGTGACACACAAGCATCAATAGGGGTGGGGGAAAAACACCCGAGTATTTGCTCAGACACTCGAGTGTCTGATCAAACACTCGAGTGTCTGACCTAAACACTCGAGTGTCTGAGCTAAACACTCGAGTGTCTGAGCAAAATACTCGGGTGTTTTTCAGAATTTGAACAGATACTCATAAGTCACAAGCCATTTCGTCATGAGTGCCAAAATGATCGGCTGCACGAAGAACAACCACCGGCAAGTCATAAGTGTATGCAAGCCGAGTGCCAAAAATGATCGGGTACACGAAGAACAACCACCGGCAAGTACCAAGTGCCTACAAGTCGAGTGTCTAAAATGATCGGGTGCCGACAAGCACTTACACTTGCAATACTCGCATGATTTTGAGTAAGTGTGTATCTCTTACTCGGTTTGCGAGTGCTAAGTAGCACCGGCACTCAAAAATGTATGAGTGTGAGTTAAGTGTCGAAATTTGCCACCCTTGACGATCTCTGGTGTTCATCTTAGAAATTTCTTATTTTATATAACGATATATGGCAGTTTATGTTGGGAACAGTTTATTTATGGTAAATTAACGAAAAATTTAATTGGGTGGTTAAAGAAATTTTTAATGACAATCCTGTTTAAGAAGTTCTTGTTTGTAAATTTCTACAAAATACCAAATTTTTCTAGCAATAGAATGTCAAAACAATAACATAAGCATCCACTTAAGCCAGCCAAAGAATTCAATCTAAAAATTAGCGAGACAAAAATGAAGTATTTACATAACTTAGACCAACTTGCGAGTGCACGTGCACCTAGCTAGCCAAAGTGCATTATCCATTTGCTATGCCCGAAAATGTAACTACAAAAAAATACAAAAAAAAAAGTACGAAATACGTTAAAAAAAGGAAAGAAACGAAAAAATGATGTTGTGTGAGCAGACAATACATGAGATAATTGCACTTTGGGCAGTGGCCCGCCTCTGACACTGCATTTATTGTAGCATACTTAACAGGGCCATGAGAGGGAATGATAGAAGAGGCAGAAGAGGAGGAGAAGGAGGAGGAGGAGGCGAATGAGAGGAACGGAGGAGCAGGGACATAGACTGGCACTGAGACGGAGACTGGGTTGGCACTCGGGAAGCTTTATTGTTGTGAGCCTATGTAAAAATCGTGCAATTACACATACTATAAGCATGTGTGGATATTTCACTGTGTGTGTGTATGTATGTGTGTGTAAGAATGTGTGAAGCGCCTGCTCAGCGCAAGTGCCTTTGTGTCTCGCTCGCCATGAATATGTGTATATGTGTGTGTGTGTGGTTTGAGTGCGGTTTATGAAACGATGCCGAAAATTACACATACGCCCCATAGCACGCAGCCAGCGTGCGCTGCGTTTGGCCACGCTTAATTACTGCCAAAAAGGTGGAGTAGCGGGCCGCATTGCAACAACTGCATAAATTTGCATCAAATTTGAGTAGCCAAAAAAAAAAGAAAACGAGTAACGAGAAAACGAGAGAGAAAAGAATACACAATTTATGTATTTCATGTGCTGCTGTTGCTGCTGCATCTTAACTCCCTCGGTTTTTTTTTTTTTTTTGTGCCAGCTATTTTTTTAATTACTCTAAAATGTTCAGCCGCACCTAGCCTATTATTTATGTTATTTTCCTTTCCTTTTTTTATGCTATATATGGTTGTTGGTTGTGTGTGCACTTCAGACGACAGCGAGAGAGACAAGCGTCGACAACGTGTGCATAATTTTCCAGCACTTCCACAATTTTCGTCATTACTTTTTTCGGTTGTATTTTACTTGTTTTTTGTTTTTTTGTGGCTGCGGCTGCCACTTGAGCCGCAAACACAAGTCCTTGTCTATTGTCTAAAGCACGGCCAAGTGTTTGTTAGCAGCCCAGGGGATGCCACAACGCCAACGTCAACGTGCACCTATTTTAATTGTTCTTCAACCAACAGCCAACAAAAAAAAATACAAAAAAGTTGAAACGAAACGAAATGAAACGACACGAAAAATGGTGACAGGATGGCACAGGATGCGGTGTGCTTTGCGGGGGCAGGTGGGCAGGTGCTAGGTGACAGGATACAGGTTACAGGAACTGCAGCAAAGTTAACAGATCGACAAGTGTTCAATGTCCAGTCACACACAATACGTATACGCCACGTAGTGCGGCATAGAATGAAGCTATATAAAACGCTTGCGTCCCTATAGTCCCTATATCTCTTGCTGGCCTTTCTCTTCCTCTCTCTGTCTCCCTATCTCC
Source organism: Drosophila niveifrons (assembly GCA_035046325.1). Classification (NCBI taxonomy): domain Eukaryota; kingdom Metazoa; phylum Arthropoda; class Insecta; order Diptera; family Drosophilidae; genus Drosophila; species Drosophila niveifrons. The sequence continues at coordinate 6,723,180 of JAWNOC010000046.1, read as the reverse complement.
TTCTCTCTCTATCTCTATCTCTCATTCGCTCTCTCTCACTCTCTCTCTCTATCGCTTTTCGCAGTTTCCCCCTCAGACTTCAGCCAAACACTTGAAATACAAAAGCTACTGACGCTGCAATTTTTGGCTTTTTTCGAGCGTTTATTATTACGGATTTTTTTATACACTTTTTGCTGCTGTCCGCCGCCCCCGCTACAGCTGCAGCTGCTGCTGCTGTTGATGATGAGGCGGCGACGTTGCCACTCCAAGTCAAGCGTCGAGATGTCGTCGCTGCTGAGCTGCTGCTGTTGCTGCTGCAACGTTGCTGTCGACGTTGTCGTCGGCGCAGCAGACAGAAAATGAGTGCATCATATCGATCGCTTTTTTTTCCCCGTTGCGTTTTACATTTTTACTTTTTTTTTTTTGGTCTTTCTTCTTGCTACTTTTTTCTATGCAATGCGCTCGAAAAGGGCTGAGAGAGAGGCGGGGTGTTTGTCGCTCTGTGTGTATGTATATATGTATTCATTATTTTTCGTTTACGAAAAATTCTCTGCACACACCAACACACCAAAAAAAAAGATTGTGAACGTAATAACTGGCATAGACTGATGGCGTTGACGTCGACAGCGACGTCGGCAGCAGCGTCGCTTTCCCCCATTTGGCCCCAAAAAAAAAACGTATATATAAAAAAAGAACGAAACAAAAAAAAGCTTAATGCGTGCACTTGCCATTGTTATTGTTGCTGTTGTTGCTGTTGTTGTTGTTGCTGTTGCTGCAGGCCAGCAGCAATTTTTTAACTGTTTTTTCTGTGTGTGTGTTTCTGTGTTTGTGTGTTGCACGCTTCGCTTATATTTTTGCCATATTTTTGTCATTTCAATGACCGTTGGGCGGCCACGTTTTGGGGTCTGGCCTCCCTCCCTCCCTCCCCCAACGAGCAGCCTGATTGCCGTTATATGGCGCTACACACACATATACACACGTATATATTGTATATGCGTGCGTGAATGAAATGTCGCTTAAATGAGCGAGATAGAAAAATGAAGAAAAAAAAATACACTTCGTTGCAGCAGCTGCAACGCTGCTGACGTCGCCGGCGACGCCGACTGCGCTGGCCGTAAAAAATGAGTGCATATCTTCCGAAAAAATGCAACTGCATATATGCAAGTGCATGTGCATGTGAATGTGAGTGTGAGTGTGTGTGTGTGTGTGGGGTGGTTGTGTGTGCTGCGCACGCATCAAGTGTAGGTTTGGGAACATGTTGCAAGCGATGGGGAAGAAGACGGGGGCAAATGTGGCTTGGGGGCGCCTGCATTGGCAACAAAAACAAACATGCAATTGCATTCATACACAAATAAAAAACACACACACACAACACACACACACTCGCACACAGACTTAATGCATTTTTTAACAAAATTGCATTCGACGTCGTCACAAACACACTCACACACACTTACTCACATACACACTCACCCTATGACGAACTGAATCTTGGAACGGGACATTGTATGCTTCTGCCACACACACACAACACACAGCCCTGCCACATGCCACCCAACTCTCAACTCGTCATCTGACGTTGCAGGCTGCAGCAACTGCAGCCGCATCCCGGACAACTGACAAATTTAGCGGCCACGCTGCACGCTGCAATTGAAAGAAAAATGCAACAGAATAGCCAAAAGAATTGCATTAATTGTAAAGTAGACGATTGAAACAGAGTGGAAAATAGAGGTAGCAAAAACAAAAAAGAAGGTAAGAGATAACAAATATGAGGGAGAGAAAGTAGATGAACAACAAATTCATATGAATAAAAATACCATTGATTCTTTTACAATGCAAACTTCTGGCTTAACTTAAGTTGAGCCTATTGAATTATAAACGAGTCAACGAAAATAAGAGTTTAAGAAACAATAAACATTAATAAACATTTAAATTTAATATCAGCTACCAAAAATAAATTAGCTGCATTGGTGAAATTAGCTTTGTGAACTCTGATCTTCATTAAACATTTGTAATTACCAATTTCCTAGAAGTATAAAAGTAATCCTTTAAAATCTTACTTTGTATAAAAATTTCTTAAAAGTATAAAAGTAATTCTTCACTATGTTACTTTGAAATCCAATTCTTTCTTGTACAATATATTTTTTTTATAAAAAACAGGAGAATTCGCGTTGATCAACACTTTATAATACAAAAATGAATTATGAGCGATTATGTGCATTGATGTGCATTTTCAGAATATTAGAATATTTTCAATAATAGCTAAAAGTTTTAAGACGCTTTGTGATAGTAATTCATTAATTGCTGTTTTATTAACATTTTCTTTACTTATATGTATTTAGAGACACTGTTGTCAGAAGTTAAAATCTGATAACGCCATAAAAAGTTAAAGAAAGATAAAGAAAAAACCGTGAACAGATAGTTTTGATTATTTATTTGTTTACTTTATATTTCGTTTACAATCAATTCAATCACATAATATAAATTACAAGAGAATTTAAATTTCTTCTGAATGCAAGTTTCCATAAATACACATTAAATTTTATTCATACTCCTATCGCAAGATACTTAAAAGTAAAACTCTTTAACCTGCCTATATGTAGAGCATCTGTGGGTGAAACAAACCTGCATCAGTAGCAGATTAAAAAAGTATTTCACTATTTGTATCGTGCATTGCAATAAGGTTGACACCCAAAATGTAATTATATGTGTGCTCAATAGCAATCCGCCTTCGCCTCCGCCCACGTTAAACCCCAAAAATTATTGCCGACGCATTCGGTTGCATGCCGCAATGTGTGGCAGGAGGTGTGTTATGCATCGATGTGCGAATGTATGCGTGTATGTGTGTGTGTTGCAGGCAAACAAAAGGTGTGGGATGAACCGACAAAAATGCGATATGCACATAAAAATGTCAGCAGCAACAGCAACAACAACAACGGCTGCGAGTTGCAGCAGTTGCCGTTGCAATTGCAACAAGCGTCAAAATTACAAGAGCAGCAACAGCAACAACGAAAATGCAACACAAATAAAAAAATCAACCCTTTTTTTACTGCTGTTGCTGCTGCAGTTGCCGTTGCCGTTGCTGCCACAAATTAAAACAAAATGTCAGAAAAACGAAAAAGGCAAAAAAAAAACGCACACGAGAGAACGCCATTAACAAAAAAAAGGGAATATACACAAAAAAAAAGAACGAATTGCAACGCAAATGAATCCTCGGCAACATGCGTGCAACAACAGCAGCAACAACAAGCGAGTGCATGCTGCCGGCTGCGCAGTCAACGCTGGCAGCGAGTGTTGTTGCAGCCACGTCAAATTGCAATTGAAGTGCAGCCAAAAGGTAAACGACACCAACGAAAATCAAAACGACATTGAAATGACATTTTTCATTTATTTTTTTGTATGCTGTGGCTGCTGTTGTTGCCCCATCAGCAACCGTTGTTGTTGTTGTTGTTGCTGTTGGCTGCTGCAAACGGGGCTCAGGTGGCGTAATTATGAACATTTTACTTTTTTATGCAACCCGAAAAAAACTGTCGCCGTTAATGATAGGAGCCCCCGTGTTCAGTCCGCCGTCCAGTTTGAAGTTTCGGTCAGCAGTTTTTCGCTCGCTGCTGTTGCTGTTGCTGCTGCTGTTGCAGCCAGTCATTGCCACTTGCCACCTGCTGTTGCAGCAGCAGCAGCAGCTTTGGCTTGTTGTTGTCTGCGCAATTTTCAGACATTTTCCAGACGCGCGCGAGCCCTAAAAAATAAAAAATGTAACAAACAAAAACAACGACAACTTTTCAGTCAACTTTTCGCTGGGCGGCTTTTGCCCCACAGCGCGAGGGCAAGAAGCTGTGCGTTTCCGTTGCCGCTGCCGCTGCCGCTGCCGCTGCCGCTGCCACCGTTGCAGCCCCTTCTGCTGCTGCTGTTTGCTGCTGCCTGGCGACAGCCAGTGCAATGTACTGCAGCTAGCTTGAGCCTGAGTGCCCACCCACTGTGTGTTGCCAAAAGGGTCTTGGTCTCAACTCGTCTCGCGTCTCGCTTCGCGTTGCGTCGCCACTCGTCGCGTCGCGTCGCGTCTCGTCTGGTGGCGTCTCCCTGCTGGCTGCGCATAAAGAAAAGAAAAATTTCGTATGGCTTTCACTGATGTTGCTGCCGTCGTCGTCGCTCTTGCTGTTGTTGTTGTTGTTTGCTTTACACAAAAGTTGCCTTTTGAAATGGGCTACCCAAAAGTGCGCTTGCCCTCCTTTTCTCTCCTGCCCCATCCCGTTGCAATGAGCTGAGGCAAAAGCGCGCCAAGTGGTGCGGCTTGGCATTAAGTGAAAAAAAATTGTGCTCTTGCATTTTTTTTTGTTTTTTTGAAATTCGTCTAATGAACTTCAAAAACATGTTTGTCCCTGGCTCTGGCTCGGGCTCTCGGCAGCCAGCCTGACAGCTTCTTACTTGCCTCAGCCCCCCCTCCTCCTTACCGTTCCTCTCAGCGAGCTGCTACTCTGCTGTCACTCACCCTTACTCTGCAGCATGTCATCTTTTGTCTCTGCAGCACAGCCAAAATAATACAAGAAGCAGCCAGCTTAAAAAAAAAAAGGCACAAATTTCTCTATGCTGCTATCCTTGCCACATAGCCTTTGACAAGGACAACGTCGTCGTCGTCGTCCTCTCCTGCCTGCCTGCCTGCCTGCTGCAGACATTTAAGAAGCGTTCATTGTCAGAACTTTTCGAGTGTACCTACGAGTGAGTGCATGAGTGTATGCGAGTGTGTGCATGAGTGTGAGTGTGAGTGCAGTCTTCTCAAAAAAAAAGAGGAGTGAAAATGATATTTTGTCAGCTTCTTTGAAGCAAAAGTCAAAGCTGGCGTGGGGAAGTTGAGGCTTTGCAGATTGACTGGTCAATTGCAAAAGGCAGAAAGGCACATGTGCCTAGACAGAGGCAATTGCAACTCCAACAAGCAAAGTGCATTATCAATACACTGAACGAAGAAAAGCCATATATTTGATGGCTCAATATTTAGTTAAACTCAAAAGAAATTGTAATATTTCCAATCAGAAGTTAATTTCGTTTAAGATTAAAGTTAATATATTCAAATGTAGCAATTGGTGTATTTTGGTATTTTTTCGGAATATGAAATTGGAGTATTTTAAGAACTGAAAGCTGCCAAATACTGAAAAGAATTTACTATATTTCCTATTAGTTTCTTTTAGAATAAAGTTAATATATACAAATGCAGCATTTGGTATATTTAAGTATTTTTCAGTATATAAATTTGGAATATTTTAAGAACTTAAAGCTTCCAATTACTGAAAAGAAATTATATTATTTCTTTTCAGTTTCTATTAGATTAAAATTAATATATCCAAATGCAGCATTTGGTATATTTGAGTATTTTTTCAGTATATGATTTTGGTATATTTTAAAAATAATACCACATTGTTTGTGATTTTAATGCCAATAGGTAGTGGGCATTTGATATATTGTAGTATTTATTCAGTATATCAATTTGGTATATTTTGAGAATAATACCGCATAGCTTTTCGGTAATAATTATGATTCCTGAATATTTAATTCCGATCAGATCAAAATTGCTAAAGTTATTACTACGGGACTTACTTGCTTTGGCTGACAGTTTGGAATATTTTGGTATATTTTAGTGTAGTGTTCCGTCAATATACCAAAATATCGCCTTCGGTATATTTAATTATTTTTGCAATTATAGGATTTTTATGATCAATGGTATATTTTAAATGTTATATTTTATAAATATACTAAGTATAGCATATAGTATATAATTTAGTACTTTGCGATGAGTAAAGAGACAAACAAAACATTTAATGCATATAAAATTCTTGTAGTGTAATTTTAATTCAATTTTTTTCCATAATCTAAACCAACATTTTGTCTTCTTCCAATTTGCAGAGCACTCTTCGACTCGGTGCCATCGTCGATGGGCAGACACAGCTACAGCCAGGAGGAGCTGAACAGTGCGCTGCAAGATGTGGTGGACAACAAGTCGGCGGGCAACAACACACGCAAAGCGTCCAGTCAATACCTCTTGCAGCGCTCCGTGTTGCGCAACAAAATGGACAACATGTCGCTGCACTCGAAGCAAACGCACGAACTGAAGCTGGAGGAGCAAGAGGATTCCGGCGACGAGGTCAACGATGCCGATAGCAATGGCTCCGGGGCAGCGTCCGGTTACCAAGAGTTCGCCCAACGCATGGCTGCCAACAGCGAGCATCTGCGCAAGCTGAGCGGCATGTCCGAGCACAATGGCAGCGATCTCGGCGATGAACTGGAGCCGGGAATGTCGCCGAAGCTGGCGAGGCCTCAAAGCGGTGGCACCCCAACAGCGACAGCAGCTGGCGGCGGTGCCGTTGGGATGCCGGTGCCGATTGATGTGAATGTGTTGCTGCGCACACTGATGCTGGCAGCGGGCATTGGGGTGATGCCCAAGCTGGACGAGACACAAACGCTGGGGGATTTGGTCAAGTTGGTGGTGGCCAACAGCGGTGGCCTGTTGAACGATAGCCTGGTGAATGCTGTCGCCGCTAACCACGAGAGCAACGGCGATCAGCGATTGCTGCAGCAGCAGCAACATCATCACCACCACCACCACCAACAGCAACAGCAGCAGCAGCAACAACAGTTGGCTGCTGTGGCCGCCTTTCGTCGTCACATACCAAAGTCTGAAACGCCAGAGACGAACTCCTCGCTGGATGCCAATGAGATGTGCGAGGATCCCATATTGAAGATTCCGTCCTTCAAGGTGAGCGGCGCTGGCAACATATCGCCGCCGCTGCTGCCGCACAACAACAACAACAGCAGCAGCAGCATCATGTGTAACAACAACAACTCGATGAGCAATCGCAATGGCGATCACAGTCCACACTCGGCCTCCCCTATGCTGGCAGCAGCTGTTGCTGCCGCCGCTGCCAACAACAGCTATCGACAACAGCAGAACAGCGGCAGCAGCAGCGGAGGCGGTGGCGGTGGCAGCAGCAATCTGTTGTCGCCATCACCGACATCGATACAGAAAATGATGGCGACATCGATACAGCGCAAGCTGAACGAGCAGAGCAGCCAGGACAGTTTGTTGCGCAACAATGGCAACACCAGCGGCAGCGAATGCAGCAGCACCGGTGGCAGCAATGGCAACATTGTGAGCAACAACAACAACAATGGTAGCAACAGCAGCAACAGCTACAAGAAACCGAGCATTTCGGTGGCCAAAATCATTGGCGGCACGGACACCTCGCGTTTCGGTGCCTCACCCAATATGCTCGCCCAGCCGCATCACAGCCATCTGCATCAGCCCGCACATCATGCAGCGGCCGCAGCAGCAGCCGCCGCCGTTGCCTCGCATCATCACAGCCAACACCAACAGCAACAACATCATCAGCAACAGCTGAGCGCAGCGGATGCAGCGCTTGGGCAAAGGCACGCGACCGAAGCGTGGCAAGTATCGCAACTATGATCGCGATAGTCTCGTGGAAGCGGTGAAGGCGGTGCAACGGGGCGAAATGTCGGTGCATCGAGCGGGCAGCTATTACGGCGTGCCACATTCAACGCTCGAGTACAAGGTGAAGGAGCGTCATCTGATGCGACCGCGCAAACGCGAACCGAAGCCACAGCCCGATCTTGTGGGTCTCACGGGCGCTGCCAATAAAGTGAATGCCAATCTCGCCGGACTCAATCATCTCGACAAGCTGAAGGCGGGCAACAATGCTGCTGCGAATAGCAGCAATAACAACAGCAGCAGCAATTCGGGCTCAAAGCTGAGCAATGCGCTGAAGAACAACAGCAGTGCGGCTGCCGCAGCGGCTGCTGTCACAGCTGCCACATCGAATGGCATGAAGTTGTCCATGTTTGAGGCGCCACCGCGGCTGCCGTTTCAATTCTGGCCGGCACCGAATGCCGGCGCCAACTATGGCCTGGACTTCAATTGCAATCCCGATGTCTTCAATCATCAGATGAATGCCATCGAGTTCGCGGAGAATGTGTACGGCAACATCATACGCAAGAAGCTGGAGAACGAAAGCGATGCCGGGAGCAATGTGAGTGCTGGCAATGGCAATGGACATGCGCTGCTCGATCAGCTGCTGGTGAAGAAGACGCCGCTGCCGTTCACCAACAATCGCAGTAACGATTACACAGCAGCAGCAGCAGCTGCGGCCGCTGTGGCTGCAGCCAACGTTTGCGGCACCAGCAGCAGCAGCAGCCACTCCGAGGGCATCAAACGTGCCGGCAGCCCGATGGGCGTCTATGCGGATGTCAAGCGTGAGCGTCTCAGTCCCATGCGCAGCGTGGAGAGCGCCAGCAGCGATGATGAGCATGTTACCAGCAAAAACAACAACAACAAACAATAACAACAACAGTGACCTGGCGCACAATAAGAATAACAACAGCAATAATAATGGCAACAGCAACAATGGCAACGGACGCAGTCGCATGACATCGCGGGACTCGGACACCGATGGCAGCAGTCTCAAGAGCGAACAGTCGCACACCTCAGCAGCAGCAGCGGGCAACAAAATGATGGATCTCAATGGCAGCGTTAAGTTCGATCCCGATGCTGCTGTCGCTGTCGCTGTCGGTGTCACGGCGCCAATCTCGCCCAGCAATTCGATATTGCACGAGAAGCTGGCGCAGATCAAGGCCGAGCAGAGCGATTGCAATGCCAGCGAGGAGCAGTTATAGACAACGTGGCAGGAACAGCAACAACAACAGCAACAGGTGGCAGCCACATTCGCTTGGCCACCGCTTGCCACACACTACTACAGTTTCTAAACGACACAGAGAGAGTTCGTGTATTGTACAGACAAATGATTCCACTGAAAAGGGAATCAAAACAAGCAGCAGAGTAAGAGAAAAGCAAACCAAATGCAAAACAAAAAACAAAACAAAAAAACATAAAACATAAATAAGAAAAGAACTTTAAGTACGATTAAAAGATATACAACAAAAAACAAAATACATAGGCAAGGCAAGAGCGTCAGGTTCTTATTGTTAGTTAAGACATTACACAACACAACACAACACAAAACACACACCGTACATAGCTAAGTATATAGTACACACACACACACACAATATACAGGACAACAACAACAAGCAAACATGCATAGATACATTTGTGTATCTATGCGTATTTATTGTTTAGTTTTTTGACAATCGACAAATAGGCATTCTCTTGTACAAACTTTCTAAAAAAAAAACCAAAACAAAATAAAAATACAACAAAACTTTAATCAACAACATCAATAAATACATAATTTTATAAGACCAAACAAGAAAAATTTACTAAAAAAAATCAAAAACAAAAAATACAAATTATTTTAGTTGCGTTTTCTCTTATGTTAAGTAACCAACAACTAAAAAACAAAGCATATATATTTTTTTCGAACGTAAAAACAGCAATAAAAAAAAATATGATGAACAACAACAACAAGCAAAGCAGTTACAAGCAAAGGAATAGCCAAAAAAAAAAACTATGCAGCGCCTGCTAGCGAAAATTCTCAAAAGAAAACAAAAAACATTCCAATATTTTGAAAACTTGACTTAGAAAACTTGAAATGTGATTCGCAAGCGCATAGAGTTAGCAGACGCCAGAGACATAGAAACTGACAGAAACCCAACAACAACAACAACAACTACAGCAACAACTACAGCAAAAGACCATAGCTAGGAACAACAATAACAACAACAACAACAATAACAAACAACAACAACATCTACAATATCCGATCAATAATAGCCAACAAACAATAATAACAATAAAAAAGCAAAACAAACTACAAAACACAACAAACACTACAGCAAACGGAAATAGCAAAGCAAAATTCAAAAACTACAAAACAACTACAAAAAAAAAACAAAAATTCAAAACAAAATATTATTTTCCAATTTCATACAAGTAACAAAAACCAAATTGTTGAACATATTATTTGCATTAATTTCGTAGAAACAGAGAAAAGAAAATAAAAGATGATGGAGAAACTTACAACCCAGAAACCTTAAAGAAAAACAAGCATACAAAAAACGGAAATCAATAAACAAAGCTGCCTTCACATTTACAAATTAAATAAATGAATAAGAGAGGAATGAGAAACGTTAGGTAAAAGCACACAAAATAAATAATAACAACTCAAAAGAAATATACGCAAAGAAATCCTTAGAAATTCACAATCAAAACTAAAAACCACCAAAATGACAAAAACAAAAAAAAAACAAAACCGAACCCAGCAAAACCCATCAAAAACAGCTCCCATTTGATTTCATTTTTCAAATCAAAATTAATACAAAAATTAACAAACAAACAAACAAAAAAAAACACAGAAAAATAAATATATATATATAGAAAGAAATCCCAATATATTATTATTATAAATTTGAATGTTTCGGTGTTTACATAAATATAAAAATATAAAAAAAAAAACTACATGTTTAGGCATTTAATGGAACTAAGTGAAAATTAAATATTTGGCTATCAAATTCAAAATATTTAATAAGAATAAAAAAACAAAAGAAAAAAAAACTCTATATATATATATATGTATATTTATGTATGTGTGTGTCTTGATCACTACGCGTATACCTCAAATAAAACACATGATCATTTTGAGCAAAAAACTATATATATATATTTAAATGTACTTATACACTTATACACTCTACTTACACTCTACAACAAAGAATGTTGAACATATTTACACAGCATTAATGTACTCTCGTCTAACCTCCTCCTTATAGTACACACACATACGACACACCTTTTGGCCAACACACACACACACACACACCTACACCTTTCCCCCTTTCGAGGTCTCTCATGATTTTGGGCAATGTTTCAGAAAAACAAAAAAAAAGCAAATGAAAAAACTTTCGATGGGTTACTAAATGTATGCGTAAATAAAAAAAAATCTATATAAATGTACCTAAAAACAAAAAGAAACATATTTTGTGTGCTAGCTAGTAAGTGTCAAAAAAGAGAAAAGAAAAATAATAAATTATATATACAATACTAAATGTATTTTAAAAGTCGGTAAAGTCGGTAAAATATGCGTATGTCAAAATGTTTAGTGAATTGTAATTGTAATTGAAAGTATATATAAACAACTATATATTCAGCAAGACAGAAAATCATTTAAAAGCATTTACAAAACAACCAAAAACAAAACAAAAAACATATTTATAATTTATGCATGGAAAGTTAAAAAACCAAATAAAAACGTATTTATTGGCTACCAATTTAAAAAGCAAATTCAATGTGCATAAATGTTGTGGTTTAGTAACAAAATATATCAAATCCAAAATTACATTATACTTAACAAACAAAAATAATGGACATTTGGTGTATCAAGCATTCGATAAAAGAAAATTGTAAAATTTAGTAAATTATTTTTTGCATCTACGGCATGCGATGAAAAAAAAAAACAAAATGTGTGCGTATCAAAAATGAAATGTTTATTATACGAAATGAAAATGGAAAACATGATGGATGAAAGGAAATCGAAAAAAAAAAGTATTTATTGCTAATTAATTTATATTTGAAGTATACATAAATATTTATTATACATACATATATACATACATATATATTAGACACACTATCTGTGATTAATAATCCAAAATTTTGAAGAAACTTTTTCTGACTAATGTTGGTTAGGCATACATTAAAAACAACAACAAAACAAAACAAAAACTCAATCTAAAAGAAACAAATTAATATTGAAAACTTACTATAATAATGCATAAATTAATAAACTATGAAGATCGGATACAAATAATTAACAACAAATAACTAAACCAGAGCACAAGCAAAACAAAATGAAAATAAGTAAAAGTCTTAACTGTACCCAAAAGTTGGTAAAATGCATATAATTATGGCAATGGTTAAAAAATAAGAAACAAGACAACAACAACCACAACAACAGCAACAATAAGAGAATCAACAACAACAACAACTACAGCACATCACTAAAGACAAAACAGTTCAGAGTTCAGAGCATACATACTTATATAGTTGTACATATATTTTGGAAAAGTTTTTTACTCAAAACCATACAGGAAAACTGCAGAAAAAGAAAACAGTCAAAAAAAATGATTAAAAAAGAAAATAACTAAATTAAAATGAGATGAACATTTTATAAAACTAAATTATACAAAGTAAAACAAACAAAATTATGACAACAACAGCAAAAAAAAAGATATATGCAATTTTGTTCATAAGAAATGTAAAAAGATAAACATTAAATCAAACTAAGAGAAAAAGAAAAGAAAAAGTAATGAAATAATGACATAAAAATAAAGTGCAATTATACGGTTTATATTAAGAAAGCAAACGTTAAAGAATATACGAAATTTAGCAAATATTTCGATGAATGTTCGGTTCAATTTCGAGACAGCAAAAAACCAAACAAAAATCATTTCAATTGTTTATAAAAAAAACAAAACACCAGACCAACAGACATGCCAGCCTAGCAAATCTAAACTTGGCACTTTGCTTTGTGCCTTGTGTCTGAGTTGAGATCAGAAAACAAGCAACAAATGCAATGTACCCACACAAACACACACACTCACACAGACATACAAAAACAGGAAATGGCATTCATAGATACAAAACAAATAACAAAATATGTAAAAAGAAAAGAAACTGAAAAAAGGGCGTAAGATAGAGATCGTCGACCTAGTGATAGGTTTTGAAGTCGAGTGTAATGAGTAACAGCTTGAGAATGTTGAATTGTATAGAATTTTTGCACACTCACCTAGAGTCTGGTCGCTGGCCCCAAAAAGTAGGCAACAAAAAAATTGTGTGACTTCAAAAGGCGTCAAAGGTGAGCGTGCAAAAACGCTCAGGTACGTGTTTTATTTTTCGGAGAGAAAAAAGATTGATTACCCATACATTACTTATTCTTTGTTCACTACAAATTAATAGTTAATAATTGTACAATATACAAATTAAATCGATAAATATACATACATATACTTATATATATATATATACTAATGTTTATGTAATTGTTTATGAACGGCAAAGAAAAAAAACCGAAACAGAAAGAAAACAACGTTCTTTTTTAGCATGCTTAATGAATTGCTCACCTTTGTGTATAAAATATAATTTGTTCAACACATGAATCAAAATTTGCTGAATATAAGTGCATATACTTAGAATTTATATTCTCCATATAATATTATTATTATTTATAAAACATAAATTAGTGCATATTATTAAAATTATTATGATTATAATTACTACATTATTATTATTACAATTCTAATTATAACAAACAAACAAACAGAAAAAGAAGAAAATATTCTAATTCTATTATGTACGCGCAGGCGAATCAAAATTTTACTTATTATTATTATTATTATTAACTATCATTTAGCACACCTATATATGTATGAATACATATGTATGTATATGTATATTATAGCCGAGTTTAGCAGACTGGCGTGTTGCCACTGTTGTTAGCCTTTGATTTGTGTTTTGTATATATTAGACCACATTATTAAGATTATTTCTTTAATGCAATTTTTCTATAATATTGTATGCAAACAATATTATGAGAAATGAAAAACGGGCAACACATTTGACTTATAGTGCAATTGTTTCAAACAAACAACAACAAATATTAATAATACACGTATATTAAAATGATAACAACCAACAACTGATATACTACTTTGCAATGCCAAGAAGTATGTTTATATATATATATACATATATATGTTAACAGCAACAACAACAACAACAACAACAACAGCAACATTATTATTTAACCAAGAAAGCTCTTCAATTGAAAATCAAAAATCATTATAAGTGCACATAACATTTTATAGACATTTAATTACAAGCAAAACAAATGAAAACAAAGTCAGTAAAAATAATTTTGCTAAAAACGAAACGAATCAAACATGAACCAAACATCACACATCAAAATGATTTATATTGTTATATGTTTAAATCAGTTATAGAAACGAGAAACCATTCAAACTTGAAAATTAACTTACCCCGAAAAACAAATGATTTAGTTGTGCCAACAAACTCAATTCCTTTTATGTTTAACTTGAGCGATAAATGCAAAGAAAACACAAGCAAAACACCAACAAGAAACAATAGCCCAGCAAAGACAACAAACATTAGTAAACAAGATCGAAACGTACACCAAACAACAATAGCCCAAACATAATTGAACTAAAAATTGATATAGAAACATTCTCTCTAATGAAAGATCTACAACTTAACTTCAAGTTGTACATTTAAATGAAAGACAACAATAACAACAACAACAACAACACAAAGCCTGACGTCGATTGTACTTTTCTTTTTTCTACAAGCAATTACAGCAAAACAATTTTATTAAACAATAGTACTCTACTCTTACTACAAACTAAAATAGCAACCGTAATAGAAATAGCAATAGCCACAAAACAATTAACTTTAAACCACAACAACAACAACAACAACTCCCAATACACACACATTCACACACAACACACACAAACAGACAAGAACTAATAACTGATTTTTCAAGCAGACTTAAATTCATAGCAATAACCAATACAATAGCCACATATATAATTAACAATTATAGCCAAGCATACAATAGACCGCAAAAGCAAATCGAAAAGTGAAAATCAAGCAGAAAAAAGAAGCAGAACATGAGATCGAGAAGAGTGCTTTGCATTGCGTATACGCATTACGTATACGATGCATTCGTAAACAATTTGTCATAAGTAAAAATGAAAACAATTTTTATTTCAATTATCGACTCAATCAACAAACACTACATAATTACAATTAAAAAAAGAAGAAAACAATAGCCCTAGTAACAATATTAATCGTATTAAACAATAAAACAAAAAGCAAAACACAACAATAGTAGTTCTAAGTTATTGGCAATGTAAAGGCATTAACAAATACTTATAAACAACAGATTTTATCCACAAGAAAACAAAACAAAACAATAATTAGAATCCAACAATACTCCAGACTTGGTTGAAATAAAACAGTTTCTCGTTTTCGTGTTTTAAATACACATTTAAAATACTTTTAAAAAGAAAGTAAGAACAACAACAAAACAAAGACGACGCCCTCGAAGCGTTCTAACTGATGCAAGTACAATATAATCAACAACAACAACAACCACAAGTACATAGCAACTTGAGCAAAAATTTCATTTATTTTTGCATTTATCACTTTAAAAGCAAAATAATCATTTAATTACTTTTTTTGTGTAGAACAAAAGAAAAAAAAAAACAAGATGGAAATTGTTTCACAGCCAATAAGCTAAACTAAATATAATAAATGAAATAAATGAAAAACCACATTATAATTAGCAATAGCCCATAAGTACAGACAACAACAACAACAACAACAAATATAGCATTAACAAAAAAAAAAACAGGACAACAACAACAAGAAAATAGCAAAGATAAAAACTTAAGCAAAACAGCTGACAAGCATGCGAAAAAAAGGATAACAAATGATTTCACTACGAAATTCCATAGAAATAATTTATGCAAATTATGTTCAGTTCTTTACAGCGAAAATGTAATATGTATCTATGTATATTTTTTTTACTACAACAAAAAGTAAACAAATAACAAATTTGATAACAAAAAAAAAACACTTTTCTTAAGAAATTCAATTAAAAAAAGATTTAAAATGCAACAGAAAAATAGGTTTGAGTTAAGTTATTTGTAATCATTTAAATAAATTTAAAACAAATTTGTTCAGCGTGCATAATTGTTATATATACACCTTTAAAATAATGCTTAAGTTAATGATTTTCGTTATTTTTATTATTTACTTATTATGTTTTAAACGCAAACAAAACAAAAAAAAATAGAACGATATATACATCTCTATATATACATATATATCATATATTTACGCTGAAAATGTTTATTAATAAAAACAAATATTTTAGTTCAACAATTGAAGTTTTCATTTCCTTAGCTTTACTTTCATTTTGTTACAAACAAAGAGGCTTTTATTTTAAAGACAACATTCCACATTTCCACTCACGCATGCGGATCAGCAGCAACAATATGATTATAAATGATAATACAACAAAGAAAATATTAACAATTTACATACTTGTACTTACAATTAATGAGTCATAGTAATCTATGGCTTTGACAGTTATTATAAATCAATCAATAGCCCAAAGTAAATGTTGATTGTGATGGGATGCTGTGTCCCAACATCGTCAATATTTGCTCCATTTTCACATTGAACAATAACAGAACAGAGAGATATGCAAATTGGCAAATTGGCGAAGCATTTAAAATGAAACACGTAGAAAACAGTTTTGAATTTACATTTCAAATTTTAATTTCTCTTTGATTTATATAAGTTGAACCCACTTGAACACTTTGGAAATAAGAAACTAAATGTACTGGCAAATGTTCTAGACCTGGTTAGGTGAGAGGAAAGGGCAAAAAACTATCACATATGAATAAAGCTATCGTTAATCTAAACTCAACAGCTTCAGGGACCAAAGAAGAAAATTTATTTGACAACTGATGAATCACATTCGACAAGACCTAAACAAACAAAAGAATATCAAAAATGAAAAGGCGAAAATTCAAAAATGAATCAATGCATAAATGGAAATAATAAACAAAATGAAAAAAACTAAAAGACATAAATCTAGGGAACGTCTAGGGAAACATTTTGGAATATACCAAAATCTGCAATGAGTATATAAAAATTCTATGTACTTACACAAATATGTACATAAAAAAAACCCTTTGGTAAAATTAAAACTTATATTAACACTTAAAAATGAGAGACATGAAAATGAAGTCGAAATTCCCGGATATTGAAGATTTAATTATGAATAAGAAATTTGTATACGATATGCAGTAAACAAAAACAAATTAAATCATTTCATTAAGGATATTTCGGATATTACATATTTGGCTGAAATTGTGTAAAAGTCAAAGGAAAAAGAACAAAAAATACATTTTTGTTCAATAGAAAATTATGATTATTATTTTGGTGTAATTTTTGGTGTAAATAAATAAATGAAATATCAAAATATAATGGATTGATACGTGGGTTTTCTATAACACTTAACAAAAGCAAAAAACAAAAAGAAATGGAAAAATGAAAATTAAACGATTAACAAATTAAATTAGCAAAATTTATGTCAACTTAGTAAATGATAAATTCAAATTTATAGTACTTACTTATATATTTGTGTATGTATGCTAAAATTAAATCATGGATATCGTGGATCATGGATATTGATTTCAATACAAAAAACAAAAATAAAAATAAGATCGTTCTTCTGTTTCCACAATAAAATGAATGCCAACAACAACAACAACAACAACTAGAACAACAACATCGTGTGCTGATTTCCAATTGAAATGCTATTGTTTAAACAACAAGCGTTTAGGTTACAATAACAACAACAAGAACAGCAAAATGACATGTCAAAATCATTGTAAAAACAAAACCAAACCAAAACTAAAAGAAAATGAAGTAAAACATTAGATTTGTGTATATGTATGTGAACAAATAGAAGGTATGTACTTATAATGGCAACAAATCAACTAAAAAACGTACTTACAAAATGACAAAACAAAACAACAACTATTAACTTGTAATGATGTGAACATGGAGCTATCAGTATTTTGATAAATACTGTCAATAAAAATTTAATAAAATATAAAGCCAAACTTACTTGATTTTTATTTATTCTTGGTCTTTCAGGCAAGGCAAAAAATGTCTTGACGTTGCTAAATTACTTAGTTTTCTCTGTCATTTCTTTAGCGATTGCAGAATAGAGTATATTTTTGTATTCGCAATAAAATGAACTAACGAATTGCATTAAAAAGTTTCAAGAATTGCATAAAAAAAATGTTAAAAATTTTCGAAATTTTTTCAAGGGGTAACCATGGAAAAATTTACGAAAAATCGGAAATTCATGTATATCTCGGCCATTTAAAGGACTATTGAGATGTCCTTTGGCCCAGAGATAGGTGTCGTCAAATAAATAAAAGTTATGAAATCGAAAGGACGAAAGTCCTTCAGGATGCAAAGTTGTAAGGACTTTTTTGTTTAGAGAAAATAAGCCATAAGTCAGGAATGTCCTTGCCGATCCTGGCGAATCTTATGTCATTAAACTTGTATTAACAAGGACTATCGGCTGGCCAAAGGACACTCCGATCGTCCTTCGGGTTTACGAGATATCCTACATTTTGTGGTTTTCACATTTTTCAATAGGCTTCGGAGAGGCCCTAAAAGTATGCAACATAATTTTTCGAATATTTGTTTTGTGGTTTTCTGCTGTATTTCAGCTGCTAACGACTCGCTGTTAATATTTTAATAATTTAAGCTTTCTGATCATGCTTACCATACCTACCTTTTCAAGGTTACTGTTTATCCTTTTACTTACCTTTCTTTGTTTTCTGTTATTGTTGTTTTATTTAAATTGATTTATAGTACATAGTTTTTTTAATACGTTTGTTTTTATTTTCTACTCGTTTATGAAAAACCTTTGATAAATCTTATTAAATATATTATTGTATACAAAATAAAATTTGGATTATGTAGTAGGCCTTTCATCTTTTAATAAAAGTGTTTTAACAACAATTTACGTTCAGACCCAGTTGGCATTAAAATTTTTTGTAAAGTGAAATTAAAAAAAAAAAGTTTTTAAGTATAGTAAAAGATGATGAGACGATTAAAATGCGATCTTAGTCCACAGCTTACGACCTGCCTGAAGTTGGCCGACAGCATTCGTCCCGATTGTTGTGTAATTCGCAATCGAATACCATATGATGCACAATGTTTTATGAGAGACATCTCGCGGGAGTTGAATACGCTGTGTGAGCGACATGAGAAATCCTTTGTGAAGAGCAAGCGTCTCATGGAATTGGCGATGCCAGTGCGTCCCAAATGTCGTTTTGTCCCCAAGTGTGCGTGTCCATTCAAGAAGACCATCGAAATCATTCCAGCTGATTTGACGAGCAACACGAGAACTGAGCAGCTGGCACTCCCAACTGTGAGACGTTTGCTCTATCGCCGCCAACATGCGATTAACATTGGCGATAAGATCGGTGAGAGCATCTTGAATCGCTGGCTGCGCTACAGTTATATGTCGCTCTATAGTCGCCTGGGCAACGTGCAGCCACTGAAGAAGCCGTAAGGAAGCTTTAACAAATTATATTCGATTTCACTTTCAAGTTTATTCCTAAACAGACAAAAGAAGAAGAAGCTAACGCCAAAGGAAAAGAAGATTCGAGCAGCATTCTTGACGAAGCTGTCAAAGGCCAAGGTTCCACTGGAGCCGCCCACGCCTGTAAGTTATCCAAAACCGTTTGTTGGCATTGAATCGTCTGAATAATCAAACTTGCTTTTTTACAGGAACGTAAAGCAGGCGAATTCAGTATGCGGCGCCTGAAGAAATTGTCTCGTCCCAAGATAATTGAGTTGGTCGAGAAGCCATCCTGGGAATTAACACCCGGCATGAAGACTTACAAGGCATCAGATCGCATCAAGACCATGGCTGAGCCAGTGAAACGTGAAAATTACCACACCAACGAAGAACCGGAGAAGGTGTCGCCCTTAGCACTGAAATACAAACGTAAGTCACATTTTTCTCTCTCAATATGTTATAAATGATACCCAACTTCCATTCTCACAGCGAGTGCACGCATTAAGGAAATGGCTCAGCCACTGGCTAAGAACGAGGCAACTTTAGCCGGCGATCTCAAAGAGGATCCTTTCTCCATATCGCCAAATGCACTCAAGTACAAGCCATCGTCACGTATTAAAGAGCTAGCCGAGCCAAAGGAGTTCGAGAACACCCACATCCGGGAGAATCCTTTCGCCATCTCGCCAGCTGCTCTCAAAGCGAAGGCTTCGCCGCGTCTTATTGAATTGGCCAAGCCCAAGGGATCGGCGTAGCTTCTGCGACTATTTCAAATTGTAGTAAATTTTTGTGTATTTCTAGTTTGGTTATTGCAAATAAATTATGGATTGTTTTGTAACATCATTTGGTTCTACTATAAAATTCATATTTTATACATGGTTTATATTATTTTCATTTAGCCAGCTCACTTGTCATGCATGGCTGATAACATTTGATTTATTTATGTAGTTTTTTTTTTCTCACCATTTGTGGTTGACATACGCGGTTTTCTCGTTATAATTTTTTGAGTTGTAAATTAAGTAGTTGATTTTGCATTATGTTTAGATTTTGGTTTGTCCATAAACGATTATATGTTGACGGCAAAATTCGAGTACAATTTGAGTTTTGCACAAAATTATAATACATATACATATTAATTAATCACAAAGAAATAATAATAATAAACTTTACGGCCAATTTGTTAAACTATGAATAGTTTTTGGAGGGAGGATGTTTGGGGATTTCGTTTTGTTTTTTTGGGGGGGGAGGGGGCGAGGCAATTGGTCTAAACTTAAATATTCGCCAGATATAATACTCAAATTATGCAATAATGGGAGAGACAAACATACTGAATGAAAGAAAACTAAAAATTTGAAACATATTCTTCAATTTTTAGGCAAATAATTTGGGGATTGGCATCAAACTTTCGGTATTGAGTCAGCTATTGTGTTGTGGCTACAAACTGTCTTAGTGCAGATTGGCAATGACAGAGCGTGTAAAGTCCTGTGTGGTGGATTGACCGCCCAAATCCTTGGTGCGCACTTTACCGTCCTTGAGCACTTGGTTGATAGCATTTTGGATGACCTCGCTGTATGTGGGCAAATTGATGTGACGCAACATCTTTGTGCCGCACATCAGCATTGCCGTTGGGTTGGCAAGATTCTTGCCCACGGCCTGGGCGAAGGTGTGACGTGCACCCTACATAAAAACATTACAATTAGCATGGAATTAAATGAAGATAAGTCATTACATTACCGGTTCGAATACCACAGCCTCCGCAGAGTATGAAGCACCAGCAACGACGCCAGCGCCGCCGACCAAACCAGATGCCAAATTATCAACAATGGCACCATACAGATTGGGGGTGACCATCACATCGAATTGATTGGGATTCGACACCATTTGCATGGTCGTGTTGTCCACAATCATTTTATCGAACTCAATGCGTGGATACAGTTTGGAGACCTCCTCGCATGACTTCAGGAACAGACCATCGCCCAGCTTCATGATGTTGGCCTTGTGCACAGCCGTCACCTTCTTGCGATTGTTTTTGGTGGCGTAATCGAAGGCGAACTTGGCAATACGCATCGATTTCTTGGCAGTGACAATCTTCAAACACTCGACAATGCCGGGCACCGATTCGTGCTCGAGTGCAGAATATTCACCCTCGGTTTGTTCACGAATAATAACCGTATCGATGTTGGAGTGACGCGTCTTCACGCCGGGCAATGAACGCACATGAACCACGTTGGCATACAAATCCAATTCGGTACGCAGTTTCATGTTCAGCGTTTGCAGCTCACCCTCGTTGCTGTAATCGGGCGTGGCCAAAATACCCTAAGGATTGGGGAAAAAACATGTCAACTAAAAGCAATATATATTTGGATTATCTGCAACTTACTTTGATGCAAACTTTGTTCTTTTGAATGGAGGACACCACATCCTCAAGCTTGGCGCTCAGCACAGGATTGATTTCCGACAGGAAGTACGATTCAAAGTCCACGGGCACATTCGCTGCCTACAAAATACAGAAAAGTAAATCCTTTAGACTCTGAAAGTGTTATGTATATATCGAACTCACCTTAAAGACCTCCTGCAATGAATAGACCAACTCGGGACCAACACCATCGCCGGGTATCAGAGTGCAGGTAGTTCTATTGGCACTGTAGGCGTTATCCTGCAAGCAGAGAAGTAACCCACTTATTAACATAACACATGATACGCATGCCACAAAATTAAATACACACCTGAGCAGCGGCTGCTGCCGAAACATGCAGTCTGCGCACCGCCGCCGCCTAAAAAGTCATGTGAGAAGCATTAATTAATAAGTCTGTTATAATCTTGAGAGGATGATAACCTCAAAAAAATTCGCATCTGTGCCGCGAAAACGACGTAGTCGCTGCTGTGCTCGCAATGCTCTTGACAAAAGTGTTTATGTAAGCACTGTGCACAATAAATGTTCCCGGAGTCGTCGTCGACTTACCTGCACCACGGTCCTTCCCAGTTGTCTAGCCAGCATCGACATGTTGTTGATTGTACGTAAGACAATTGTGTGTGGATTGCACAAAATATCAATTGACCTACTGTCTAAATGTTTAAAAATTTAATTTTGCTGTGCAAAATTGCAATCGAAAACCAACAGTAACAGCTGACTAGGGTTGTTCTTAAGTTATCGCCAATAACAAGCAATCGATAACAATTGTTTTGACAATTCTATTTCACTACAAAATTTTAAAATTTTGGATTTATTAAATATACAACAATAATGAATTCGTATTTGGAAACGCAAATATAACTTAAAAAATATATTATTTATATTAAATTAAGCTATCGAATTTTTAAATATATATCGATGCAAATATGAAAAGTATACACCTATCGATATTTAGCGGTCAATTTAAACACGAGACTCGCTTGCTACTTTCTTGACATAACCCGATCGTAGCTATCCAGGATCTTTTTGTGTTGTTGTTGTTGTGAACAATGGCAGACATTCAGTTTTGATTTATTTTTCAAATTTGAAGCTCTAAATTTTTAGTAAAATTAGATATTAAGAAATTTTATATGCACATAACTCGGTGCATTTCGGCTTGCAAGGATTACGCTATCTTCAATTTTAAGCACTATTCGTAATAAAACTTATAGATTTTAGATGACATTTGGCAATGAGAGCAGCAGTATCCCTGTTGCGTAATCATTTTGGTTTCGCACAATTACACAGCAAGACAGCTCAATTCGAGAAGTATCGCTTCAATCCACTCAAAGGCAAACCATTGGAATCTGTTAAGCCCTCCAGCCACAACGAATACAGCAATCCAAAATGCCGATTCATGCAGTATATACGAGCCGGCGATACCGCCAAACGCCTGGGCATGGTTTCTGAGAATGGTTCCAAAATGATCGAGCTGTCGACTATGACTTGTACCTCACCAGAGATGATGCAGTTCATCCAGCAACGATATTGTATGGACAGCCTGATCAACAGTTCCCAGTTTATGGAGGTGAACGATGTGATGGACAATCTGCGACTATTGCCGCCTCTTCAAGCGCCAGGAAAAATAATTGGCGTTACATCCAACTACTACGACAGTTGCAACGAACAGAAAGTGAAGATTCCCAAATATCCGGAATTCTTTGTGAAATTCAACACTGCAGTAACTGGAGCGTTGGATAACATACGTGCTCATCACATAGCCAAGGCAAGTAATTGACAAAAACCTATAGATAAGTACAAGTTATCAGCTTTTTGTTGCAGCGCATTGATTACGGCTGCCAATTGGCCGTTGTAATTGGCAGCAAGTGTCGCAATGTGTCTCGTCCCTCGGCTATGGGTTGTGTTTTTGGCTATACGATTGCACAGGATATCACTGCACGGGATTGGAATGTCCTGATGGGTGGTCAAACGTTGTTAAGTAAATCACTGGATTCGTTTTGTCCATTGGGATCCGTTATTGTCCACAAGTGTCATGTGCCCGATGTGAATAATTTGTGGATTAAAACACTGGTGAATGGGGAGGAACGCCAATGTGGCAACACACGAAATATGATATTCAAGATCGACGACATTATACATCGGCTGTCGCAGTGAGTTTCACAGTTATCACTTTACTATATAGTATACATTGCATTAATATTACAGATTCATGACCCTCTGTCCTGGTGACATTATCTTAACTGGAACGCCTGCTGGAGTAGGCGCTCATCGCTCACCATCGTGCTTCCTTAAACCGGGTGATCTTGTCGAGAGTGAAATACAGAAATTAGGTAAAATGCGTAATAAAGTCGTTAATCCGTATGCTTAACAATCAACAACTACTAAGCACCAACAAACCAAGCTGGCATTTTTCATTTACCCTCAGAAGGGTGCTCTCTCGCTTTTCTATATTTAAAATTTATATAATTGCATCTAAAACAATCAAAATGTGTTTTGTTTAAGATTAATAATTTTTTGTCGCTTGATTAGACTTTTTGCGTTATTCATCAATGAAATTACAACAAAATCAATTATTTGCAAACTAAGAGGGGACGACGCGGAAGGAAAACATAATCTACAAATACAACAAACCGCTAGCGGCGGCATGAGCCATCAACGTATTGGCCGCCTGTTGTGTCTCCAGCATGAGACGGGTCTCCTTCATCCAATCATTGGCCACTTCTCGTGACGCGCCCTCCAACAAGTTTAGGTATTTCAGCGCCTGCAAGAAGTCTCCACGATCCACATGATACCTAAACAGAGAGATAAGAAATTAGTATTAGCATTTCTTATTTGAATATCAATAGCTTACCTGGCCCTGTTCAAGATGTCGTATGTATCCAATTTGTTATAGTCAAAAGGCTTGTTTTCAAGCTCGTCTCTGGAAATGGGATTATCCGGTCGCATAATGAAAAGTGACTGCAGATACGAGAGGAAGTACATTGGGAGACTGCCTCCATTCTCTGGCACCAGCGCCAAGCGTCGTGCAATGCGCTCCACATTCAGGAAACGTTCACGCAACGCATCTTCGGGGAAGACGCCACGCTCCTGCGCCTCCTTGGGCATATTTTCCAAGACTGCAGTCACAAGTTCGTCACCCTCTGCAAACAATAAACAAAGCTTGAACATGCATAACTTCAATTAAAGTGCAACCAACTCACCAGCGACCTTGGCAATGGCTTTAATCTCGTTCTTCAGAGGTCGCAGCTTCTCCTTGTAGTGCACGCCAGGTGTTGCAGTGCGCACCGATGCCCAAAGAGCCTGGCAAGCAGCCCACAAGGCTTGTGCCTGGTTAGCTGAACGCTCTGTCTCGGCACGCTCTGCGAAGCAACAAAGAAAAATTTAGTAAGAGTATATGATAATGAACTATTTGAGTTGATTTAAGATGGGAGAATACCTTTGAACTCATCCTCAATTTCTAAAGCAGCGTATGGAAATGTATTGATAATGAATGTTATAATAAAGCTAGCACAACGTATTAGATGCAGGGTGTGAAATTATTGTAATTATTATATTCTGATTTTTATGATAATGAAGTAGAGTTAGGTTTCGTAAACTTAAGTCTACTATTGTTATATAAATAAATAGAATTTCAAAACAATCGTTAATAAGTCGATTAGATAACCAGCACTCTCAAATTGCTTTGCAGCAAATAAATAGAAAGCAAAATGTGTAAAATTTACTCACCAGCCAATGCAGTGTCCATGCCACGAAGCTTGCCCAGCATGGCAGCCAGCTGCAGCTTGTAGTTGGCCTTTGCGGCAGCCAACTGATCCTCCAGCTCCTGCTTGAAGCTGCGCGTCAAATCCGTTTCACGCTGTGCCACAATATCCTTAATGTGATCCGTATGTGCCTCAGCCTGTTTCTTCAATTGCAGACGCAGTTGCTTATCGGCATCGGCATGGATTTGGAATATCTTCTTTTGATTCTCCACAGCCAGTTTACGCTTCTCCGCCTCCAAATGATACTCCAACTGGGCGCGCAATGCACTGGAGCTGTTGTCACCCTTCAGTGAGTCGATGGCACGCTTCAGACGCAATTCACCATCGGTTTGCAGGCGCTGCAGCTCCTTTTGATAGGCCACCACATGCGAGTAGGCATGCAGAATGAATAGATCCAAATCCTCCTTGGATAGATTCAATTTCTTATCATCCAGATTGAGGCCGGGGAAAATGGATTCGATTTCATCGATGAAATAGCTGCGCGCTTGTTCGACGCTACGCCAATATTTATCAGAGACGCTAGCGGTGTCCTTATGTTTGTAGAGCTCATCCTTCACCTGGCTAATGTGATCGACGGCCTTCTTGACCTTGCTGCGCACCTGCTCCACTTTCTCTTGGTTTTGTGCTGTGACAATCTTGCTTAAAGCTTGTTCACAACGCTCTGTAAATCGACCAATTCATTAATTAAAGTTGCATAATGCAATTTTCGTTATGGCTTACCAATCTTCTCCTGCGCTTCACGTGCTGCACGCTCAGCTACCGTCACCGCCATGTCGCGAGCACTAGCGCGATTTTTTAGCGTGCGCCAAAGTGCAGTTTCACCATGTTCCACAGCCTTGTCGACCACATTACGCACATCGTCATTGAACCTGTCGAATACCAAGAGTGATAAGCATTTGAATAACTACACAACAGTCTTGTTGCTTACTTCTTTAGCACACCAATGGCCGTTATTGTATTCCTTCACTGCCAATTGCGCCGACAACTCAATCGCCTTCTCCAGCTCCACAACTTCCTTGGGCAATGGGCTTTCCTTAGGAGCTGCTGGCTTTGGCGCTGCTGCCGCTGCTGGAGCAGCCTCTGACTTGGCCACTGGAGCAGGTTCACTCTTTGCTGCTAGCGTAGCTGCAGCTGGTGCTTTGGGCTTTGCCGATTCGGCGGGTTTCTTTAACGTGGGAGTTGGTTGCACTTCAGGCGCGCTGTTGCCGCCACCAAATAGTCCAGTTACTTTGGTGGTCACTGAGTTCACCGAGTCGGAGACGCTGTTGAAAGTCGTTTTCACGTTATCGTATTGTTTGTTGAAACTTTTAGTCAAGTCCTGGAACGGCGGCTCTTCTCGCAAGCTGACTTTAATTATCGTCTCAGCGCCAGGCACATTCTTCTCAACCAATTCGCGGAATTTCTTGTCGTATCTGGAAGAGAGTTTAGATTAATAGACGAAGATTATGAAGACAGATTACTCACTTGGCATAGGTTATAACGCCACCGACTGCGGCCAGTGGTGTCAATAGGAGCACCACTTTGCCGAAGCCAGCTTCGCGCATATGCGGTGGCGGTGGCAGGCTGCTCTTTTGCCTCTGTTGACCGCCGCTGTTACTTCTGTGGCCATTGTTTCCATTTTTGTTGCTGTAGTGTCTGTTGCCTGTTTGGGGCAGGGAACGCTAAAAATATAGAAGCATTTAATTCCAATTGCTAAACGAATTGCATTTTTTGGGTTGCCAGCTGGAATTTTGGACAATTTTGGCCTGATAACTGCATTTGCTTTGATAGATGACATAACAAGTTCGCTTGTATATTTTTTGCAATTGGTTTTTGTTTTTGGGGCCAGTGAGAGGGGAAAAGAGACGGAGAGAGCGATGGCACGTCGCCTAAAATCACATTTTGTGCAAGTGTATAACTCACCTGCACAGCACATTTGCATTGTTCTATTACTGCTAGTCGATACATGATGATATAGCCAAGAAATTTTGATAGTTTAACTTGATGGTGTCTGCTGCAGGCCCTAACCGGCGGCGTTAACAATTTTCCTGCCCAATTTCGCTCCAACGACAAATGCCGACTGCTACTACCACTGCTGGCGACGACGTGATGTGCACGTTTCCCTGTGAATGAGAATCGATTATATCCAGGCATTTGCGCAATCTATGTATATTTTGTGGTGTTAGAGGAAAGAGAGGCAGATTCTAAAATTAAAGTGTGCTATATAAATAAACACAAAATTTTTAAAATTAAAGTTTGTCAATAAATGTCAGCTACGTTTGGGCGACAAAACTTAGAAACTAAATACAAATATATCGTTATTCAAATTGATCACTGTGAGTGGCAAAAGCTAAGCATGTGATAATGACAAACATCTGATAGATCTGGAAAGTCTAACGCGACTCTGTGAAAAAAAGCGCAGAGAAAACTAATCAATTTGAAATTTAAAACACTGCACAAACTAAATTCCGACTGTGGAAAAACATATACAAAATAAATCGAAATCGATTTTCAAATTTGTAAACCAATTTATGCTTATCGATTTTCAATTTGATTGGCAAAAGCCAAGCATGTGTTAATGCCAAACAGCTGATCCAGCTGGAAACTGTTACGCGATTGTGTAAAAAAGTTTGGCCAGCAATTTGTTAAATTAAAGCATAAAATGCTGCGCACCTTTATATCTGGTGGTAAGAATGATATAAATAAATCTAAATCAAACGATAATTTAAATATGGTTTTACCCTTCACAGCGCTTCGCAGCGTTTGCCGTGCGTCGCCGGCGTTCGCGCTGCAGCAAACTCAACGCGCATGTTTCAGTCAATTAATCAAAGCTTCAATTCCTGCCCAGAATCGTACGAGTCTGCTACCCGCTAACAGTCTTACGCGAGAAGGATCCCCTCTGCTTTTGCCGTTGTCATCGCCAGCATTGAGCGCTTTGCCCGCTCGCAGCGTCACCAAATTCTCGCTGATCAAGGGAAAGCGAAAGTCGGTCAAGGCGGTAATCAAGCGATTCAAGCGTCTGGATTGGGGCGCCTGGATACGCACACACACCGGGCGCCATAAGAAAATGTTCAAGAAGTCCATGGAGTTGCGTCGCCGACTGCGTCAACACGTATTCACCAATGCGACACAGAGTTGGCTGCTGGACAAGATGGTCACCAGTTATTGGCGGCGTCCCAAGCACTATATCGATGATCCATATGCTCCCTATCACAAGCGCGACGAGTACTTTGCCACCAAATCGAAGACATTTAAAGTGTAAATCAGTAATTTGGATAAAAATGCAAAACAATTCGTTTTATTACAATTAATAATCAACAACAAATATTTCTTTAAGGGGCAACAACGTTGTTGGTCAACGTGCCCAGACCTTCGATTTCCGTCTTAATCACATCCCCGGGCTTCAGATACTCTGGCGGACTGCGATGCATACCCACACCCTTTGGTGTGCCTGTCAAGATGATGTCACCCGGCAACAAAGTAATCGATCTGCAAGCAAACAAAGTTGCCAAATTAGTTTCAAGTTTATGCACCTCTCAGTGATTTCACTTACTCAGTGAGGCGGCTAATGACATCGTCAATCTTGTAAATCATGTTGCCCGTGTTGCCATTCTGCTTCTCTACGCCATTGATCCACGTTTTCAGAGGCAAATTGTACACATCTTTCACCAGACTCTTGTGCACCACAGCAGGACCCAAGGGACAGAAGGTATCCATTGACTTGCCGAGCAGAAACTGGCCACCGTTGCGTTCCTTTTGCCAGTCGCGCGCGGAAATATCTTGGGCAACGCTGTAGCCAAAGACATAGTCGAAGGCCTTTTCCTTGGCCACTTGCCGGGCGACCTTTCCAATGACAACCACCAGCTCCACTTCCCAGTCGATTTTCTGAACGAGATAAAGTATGTCATGTAGTATTTCATCAGTACTTATCTCTTAATTATACCCGCTACTTATAATGCGGTATGTGGGGTATGAGAACTTTGTGCGTTAATAGATAGAGCTATCAAATTGCTTTGACAGCATTTTCTTTGTTTGCACGCAATTGAAGTTTTTCGGAAATTCCAAGAAATTTGTAGAGATGTGTTAAATCTTTGCACACGCATTAATAATAATAAATCATTTTTGCAAATTTGCTCTCGATCGCATAAACAATTTATTATGCTCACACAATCTATATATAGCAAGCGATTTAACTGTTAATTGAACAGGTTTGGCTAAGTAACGTTAATGTTAAAGCGCTGTTAACAAGTTTGAAATTTTCTAAAGAAATCTCATTTCAAAAAAATCAATACGGGTATTTCGAAGTCGAACCCTCTCTACTTATTTACATATCTTTACTCACGTCCGAAACTTTATGCGCGATCACATTATCTTTGGGGCCAACCAACGTGTTGTTGTACTTGCTGAAGAACATCGGCTCCTTGGGCGCCGGTTTGTTCTGCTCATCGCAATGATCCTGATAGTTCAGGCCAATGCAAATGATTTTACCAGGATCGGTTAATGGAGGCAGCAATGTGACGTCATCGTTGATCGCCAGCTTGGGTTGTTTCTCAGCCTTTTTCGACAGCTCCTCGAGATTCGGACTTTGTGCAATCAATGTTTTCAAGTCACAAGGCACACCCTCGACGCCCGAAAGCTCAACAAGACTTTTTTGATCGTCGGCCAAGAGGCCAAGACGTTTGGCGAGGTCACCTTTACGCAAATATTGAACGAAACGCATTCTAGCGGCCAACATTTATGACTGTTCGATGGAGCGACTTTGTTAGCTCCAATTGATACAAAACGAAACACGTATGACTGTGTGATGTTGCGTCACGTAAGCGGCAAATTATAAATAAGGGCGCTGCACAACACTGGACAAGAAATGGGTTTGACAGTCGTTGAGTGGAATATTTCTCCAGCAGTGTTGTCGTTTTTTGTTTTACGCTTTAAATTTAGATTTCTTAGAGAAAAAGGGCCTCTCTTCCTTTTAATAAAGCGTTAATTTTAAAAAAGTAAAGCATATTGATCATATTTGAACATTTTGTTGGACTTCGATGCTTATGAAATAAAACCATTCTATTTTTCAAACAGACTCAACGCTGACAGTGCAATTAAAACTGTATAACGCTCATTTTAAGTGTATAGCCGCCTTAACATTTTTGCTCTTTGATTAAATTAGCTTTTTTAACCACAGGTGTTAATTAAATAAAACTAGTATTTTTAACAGACAGCACCAAAGCTTTATGAATCAGCTAGCAGTGCAGCCTAAACTGTGTATAACGTTCATTTTGCATTCGATTAATTTAGACCAGAGTTTGTGTGTAACACTATTTTAAATAATTTCTTATTCACTACCAGCCGACGACACTTTGCTGCCATCGGCACTATTATTGAACTTCTCCAACAGTTCATAGCGCCAACGCATGTACGCAACACGCATACGATCCCAAACATTGTCCACCGAGTCCATAGCAGGACGCACGTCCAGCAAGGCAAAGCGATAGTCTTTATCCACGAGACCGCCATCGTAGTAATCAATAACATAGCGCACATCTTTGCCGCATCGATCCACAATCCAATCGTGGCGATCAAAAGGCAGCTCATAACTGAAAATATTTTTGATTAGATTTATTACATTTGGATTTTAGAGCATTTAATGCTTACCCCAACCAGCTGCGGAAACGCGCACGTGGACTGAAGTCTTTGGCCTTGCCGCCGAAGCTCTTGAGCCGCGGATTGCCGCATTCCTTGGCGTGCAGCGCCTCCCATTTAAGTACCTCTTGCCAGGCCTGTTCGTTGTTGGCATTGTGAATGCGTATGATGTCTCCCATGTCCTTCTGTGACACATCTTCATTCTTCCAGCGCCAGCCCTTGCGCAACATGGCATTCCAAAACATTTGCTGACTGGGATACTGCCAGAACTGCACCGTGCCGTCCTCGGTCACCTTGGGTATGGTCGATGTTTGACGATCTGTGGGCAGTGGGAAGGGTTGATCGGGTGCCGGCTGCTGATTTGCGGGCGGCATCATATTCAGTGGATTCACATCGCTATTGTCATGTTTAACTGGGCACTCGGATGCACCGCCGCCAGAGGCGTGCATCTTGGGATGTGGTGGCACCGCCGAGGCAGAAATGTTGTCGCCATGCTTCTGATGCATGGGGCATTCGGGAGGCGGAGAAGCGCCGGCGGTGCGCTTGGATGCCTCCAACTGCACTTTGGTTATCGCTGTGTTGCCCATATTTGGTTAAATTGCAATTTCTGTAGGCAAATAGCAGTTAGAAATGTTTACATAAAATCTGTGTCACGAGCTAGATTCTCAAGTTGCGTAATCCTTGCTAAGGAGAATTTAGCAGAATAGCCACTGTTTAATAAACTTGCACTCACTTTTCTGTTTAGTATGAATACGTTCCAAAATGTTTCTGGACACAATAACGAAACTGCAATATGTTTTAATTGATGTTTTTACTGCTCATGATGTTTTTGAGGCCAGTTGCGAACAAACGTGAGTAAAATGCAGCGAGGTTACGCGTAGTGTTGCCACGCTATTGCAAACAAAAAAATAGGTGTTGTCAAATGTAAACAGTATTGTCGAAAGTGCAAATTGTATGCTGACAATAAATACAAGGAAAACTGTTGTTAAACATTATATAGCAAAAGCTGGCGTTTTATTTAATAATAAATCATTAACATTCATTCTGTTGAATATACATTAGTTTTCAAATAATCATCGCTGTGCAAAAACATCGAGTAAAAGTATTAATCGATACACCGATAGGGCTATCGATGTTGCTCCACCTCTAGACCAAAATAATTGTTGGCTAGATTTTTTAGATTTGTCGGTAAAAAGTGAGTAAATATTGTGTTTCGTCGGCAAAACAAAAGATATTAAAGCAGCTTATAACAAGAAGCGGCTTTTAAGTGGCAACTGCATCGATCATGCAACAATCAAGGGTTGCTGCATCCACCAAATGCAGAAGCAAAATAATCCGTTGCTGTGATGTAACAGCAGCCATCAAAATACGCCAATCGAAATGTTTGCAATGTTTTAATAAATTATTTTATGTCTTACAGGATGACTGCCGTGTTTCGTGTTGGCCTCGCGCGGCTTGTCAGTCGCGGCGCCACCGCCACTGCTGTGGCACCTGCCACACAGTTCATGCAGAAGTGCAACATCTCCGGCAAAACGATGCGTGGCGGACCCCGCGTACCCAAGGAGCCACCATATCCCTACAAGACGAAGAAATACAGCCTGATCAACTCGTTCTTCGATAAGACATCGAAACGCTTCGACGAGAACTCCAAAGTCATTTGCGTTGAGGGTCCCATTGCGGCTGGCAAAACAAAGTTCGCCCAAGAGCTGGCCGCCGAGCTGGACATGCTCTACTATCCAGCTGTTGATCTAGATCTGTACTACATCAATTCTTATGGCTACGATATGCGCAAATTGGATCCGGAGTTGCCACCCAGCTGTCGCAGCTATGATATTCGCGATTTCTGCAAGAATCCCAGCCATGAGCATGCTGCTCTCTTTCAGATTCGCATGTACATGCTGCGCTATTCGCAGTACATCGATGCATTGCAGCACATTCTGTCCACCGGCCAGGGTGTCGTCTTGGAACGCAGTCCCTACTCCGATTTCGTCTTCATGGAGGCCATGTTCCGCCAGGGATACATTTCGCGTGGTGCCCGCTCCGTGTACAACGAGTTGCGTCAGAACACCATTGGAGAGCTGCTGAAGCCGCATTTGGTCATTTATTTGGATCTGCCAGTGAGCGCTGTGCAGCGCCAGATCAAGGCACGCAACGTGGAGCATGAGGTCAAGTCGAAGGCATTCTCCGATGAATATTTACGTGATCTGGACGTTCTGTATAAGCAGCAGTATCTCAAGGATATCTCCAGCCATGCCGAACTCTTGATCTATGACTGGTCTTCGGGTGGTGAAGCCGAGGTCGTTGTGGAGGATATTGAACGTTTGGATTTCCAACAGCATGAGTCAGATCCGCACAACAAGAAGATGCTCGACTGGCGTTTCACGTTGGAAGAAGAATGGTGCATGGCTCGCATCAAGTACTGCCACGAGAAGCCCTCGCTGATGAATTTCTTCAACGTGCCCCGCTTCGATGTGCCCGAGTTGCTGCGTAGCGCCGACGATGGCAAAGCCTGGCGCGATGTTTGGTTCAATGTGAGTGAAGAATATATATAAATTTAGGTTTTTAGTTTAATTTCCTATTCCAATTTTATTTCAGGCGCCTGGCATGAAGTATCGCGTTGGCTACAATGCTGATGCGGGAGACACCGGCTTGTTGACCAAGACCAGGATTGGCATCAACGAGGCCAATTAAGCAGTCACTTGTTGTCCTCAAATGATTTAACTGGCGAAATGTGTTAATTATGTAATAAAAAAACCCAATTTAGTAAAATAATCTTAAAACTTTTCGCTTATCAGAACTGTTTCAATTTGCATAGCATACTTTTTGGGGCAACAGAAATATCGCATGCGATAATTGGGCAAGACTTCTTTTGGGGAATCGAAATATTGCAAGCGACAGTAAGTTAAATCATAATGGGAAAATAATAATTAGTTGTAAAAAGCACTTCAGTTACAGCAATAAGTAAAATGTGGTCAATTGGCGATGTTTTGTAAATAAAAAATACTATTTGCTAAAACTTTTGCCAACTTGTTGCTCACTTAGAGCCTTTTCAATTTCGATAGCATACTTTTCAAGGCAACTAAAATATCATTCAATACCATTAAAGAAACTACATTATCAATAAATCAATCGCAAAACACTTTTGGTTACAACAAATAATTATGTTAAATTTACTTAAAATGTTTTTCGGTTAACGAAATGGAAATCGAAAACTCTTGGCTTGAATACAATTTGTTTGTACAAATAATGTATGTGTGTTTGTTTGCTTGTTTGTGGCGCCTTGTTTAGGCCAGACGCTTTATGGAACATTAAAGTTTAAAATATGATAGGCTCCAGTTCCTGCACCAGCTGCAACGGATCGTTGTTAATCGCTGTCATAATCGTTTTTACCGGCACCACCGCCAACGGAGGTGAGTGGACGGCGTGACTCCTCATCGGAGCCGTAGACAACATCCTCGTCGGAATCGTCAATCATTGAAATGGCCGGATTATCCTTGGTGACCGCCAGCTCGGCCTGGGCAAAGCGACCATCGGGCGAATACACATACGCCATGGTGTACAGATAGAAATTCAATAGGCCATAGAAGCACATGAACTGCGCCGAACTGCGATAGGTGGTATTCAAGGTGGCCACAAAGTTGTCCTCCAGTATGCCAAAGCCAAAGCGGCAAGTGGTCACCGTGATGGAAATGGACAGCACGAAGAGCATCAGCAGCGTTAGAAACTTTAAGCGGACATCTAGAGTGAGAAGAAAGGAAAATATATATTTAATTTTAACTACAAACTGTTTAATATTTTCAGAACTTACCAAAGTAAGGCATGGAACGCAGTTCCGTGTAGGCGCGCAGAAGCAACAAGCCCAAATAGAGCACATACATGCAGCAGGCAATGTAGAAGAACATCTTGAGACCCTGTCGATGATTAGTATAGAAGATAAGCTTAATCACAAATATGTTGCTTCTCAAACTTAATTTACATTGTAGTTCTTGGTATCCACAAAATGACTGTATGTGGGATCCCTCAGCTCGTTGCACTTCTCCCAGGTGGCCAGAACAATGGCGCACAGCCAAATGGGCAGCACAACAATGATCTTGACCAGATAGAAGCTAACGAAGCGTCGCTCATTCTGTCGCAGACCGTGATAGATGCACAGCCAGAACATGAGCAGGGCGCAAAGGAAAGTCGCTTGAAGCACGGCATCAAGCATGCCCGGTAGCCAGGAGTTCATCAGAAAGATCAAGGGAAAGAAGGGATCTGAAAGTAAAAGATAAATGTAATTTAGTTAACTTTAAACTTTGGGTTCTTTGGGTACTCACTATCGTAGAGCAACAGCAACGGCAGCAGCACAGAGATCCATTTTTGTTCAATGGACCAATCGTAGACGGGATATTTACGTAGAGTGTGAGCATACCAGCACTATAATGAAAAGAAGAAATGTTTACTTTGGAATACTTTTTTTTTTTAATTTGTTAGTAAGGGTATTTGGATATTTCGATCTTAAATTTGGATATTATATTTTAGTCTCGGCAATTATTGAATATATAAGAGTAATATCAATAAATTTCAGATTTCTAGCTTTTATAGTTGCTGAGATTTTCGTGTTTATAAGTGCAGACAGACAGAAAGCCGGAAAAGCAATGCTATTAAAACTGTTAATCCAAATTCTAGAACAAAATAATATTTAACAGCACTATAACAGCACTAAAACAGCACTTTAACAGCCGCTTAACAACTACTTACAATCACTATAAAGGTGAACAGCAAGAAGATAAACCTGAACCAGATCTCGATCTGCGTAAACTCGGGACTGTACGTCTTGAACTGGAAGAGATTTAATAAGTCTTCGAATTGAATTAAGAAACAAAGTTATCTACTCACATAGAATGTTATGGATCTGATGTTGTATTTCTGATGGAACGATTCCAGGCCCAGGAAACGCACCGTGATGATGTAGTGGGCATAGTCGAGGAAACCCAAGTGCATCACCGTAAATTCCTCGCAATCATTACGCACACAGATCAAATGCCTCGTCCTGTTGTGCGCCATGCTGGCTCCAAGGACACTCAATGGCTTGTGCTGCTCGCTGATGCCATCGATGGAGACGCTGATCTGGAAACTCTTGTCATAGCGTTCATCTAGAGAGAAGAGATTTAGGTAGAATAATGTTTATGCCAGATATTGTAATGTTTATAAAGTTTACGATTTTATTGCTTTAATTTTATTTAAGTTTAATAGGGATAGCGAAATAACTTTATATTTGAAATTGGTAAAGTTAATTCACAACTCTTTTTGATTTGTATGATAAAATGTAAAATTGTTAAGTGCTGAGCAACAAAATTAATCGAAATAATATCTTATTTATTTTTCTAATTTATTTCTCCTTCAAAAAAAAAAATTTGTTATGATGCTTCTTTATAATTTAAATGAATTATTATTATGTCAAAAGGTAAATGTGTTTCAATAAATAAATAAAAATATATCTTTTTCTAATTATCCTTTTACCTAGATTCTAAGAAAATGAAACTAAAATTTACCCAATTTTGAAACCAATTTTTAAGAGATTCTATATCCAAATTTATTATAATAACTCCCTTCACTCACCATCATTGTTATCCGTCACCAGCTTGGCAATCAACCAGAGTTGTTGGGAGTACGTGGTCATCAGTGGGGACTTCATGGCAAATGGTCCGGTGGCCAGCACCGTCTTGCTGTGGGCCAACGTTGTGTTGGCCAATATCTGCTTGGCCGTCAATGCGTCTGTGGTTGTGATGGGCGGACCCGTGAGTCCGATGATGATGCCCAGGCCGAAGCAGGTGAAGAAGCCGAGAAAGACCATGACAAACTCACGCTTGTGCATGGAATACATGCGCATGTGAACGGATCTCTCGCAGCGGTCGTGAAAGAAGGCGGGTGAAATGTATTTGTTGAATTCGCTGAACAAATCACTAAACTGCGACAACGAATTCTTTAGGCGCAACAATAATCCACCCGAGGGCAGATGATAGGCATAGCCCAGTCCCGAGGTGTCGCTTGGCGGCTTGGCCATGGCTGGAGTTGCGACTGGAAGTGCGTTTTTGATTTGTTGATTCGAGTTTCCTGTTTGGTTTTCTTGCTGCGCTTTACAAATTGTGCATTATTTCAGTGGCATCCAAACTGTAAGTGCTTTACAGTTGTAGCTGCGCTGCAACGGCGACTATAAACATTGAATTGCAATGATTTAATGGCGTATTTAAACAATTTCTGCGCTGTTTGCTTGCTTGGGTGAAAAGTATTGATTTTGGCTGGCCATCACATATGTTTTGCTGT
Organism: Drosophila niveifrons; assembly: GCA_035046325.1. Taxonomy (NCBI): domain Eukaryota; kingdom Metazoa; phylum Arthropoda; class Insecta; order Diptera; family Drosophilidae; genus Drosophila; species Drosophila niveifrons. The sequence goes on along the minus strand of JAWNOC010000046.1, from coordinate 6,685,957 downwards.
TTTGCACTTCGCCCCCTCAAAGGGTGGTGGGTCTCTTGCACAGTTTGGCGCGCACTGCGCATGCGCTCTCTTATCAGTGCCATTCAAAATGTAAACAAAGCAGTTAAGCTTGGGAAGGTAAACAACACAATTTTGAATTGAAAATTTACGGTCTTAATTTAAAATGTACGTCCGAAAGGTAGTAAAATTAAAATTGTCATTTAATTTAAAACAATTTCAAAGTAACATTCCATTTTAAAGTAAAATAAAAACAACATTAAGGTCGTGTTTTGCTCATTTAGTCAATTATAGTTGGCGGTTTCTTTTTTTTTTTTATACAATGTGTGTGCTTACAATGAGAAGTGATTAATCTATTAAACGGCGCAAATTAATCCCAATATTTAATCTGACCATCCCAGCCAGCGGTGACCAATTTGCTCGCTTCATGTGGGTGCCACAAGGCGCTAATACAGACGCCTTCATGCGCCTGCCACTTCTTGTACATTTTCGTCGTCTTCCAGTCCCAAATGTAGCACTTGCCATCGCCATCGCCCGACACGAGGTAGCTCATATCGGGCGAGAAGTCCAGCTGGCAAGCATAACCCGACACCATGTGTCCCGTGAACGTTTTCTTGCGGTTCATTTTGAAGCGATTGAGCGCAGAGAATATGACGATTTTGTTGTCCAACGATTGGCAGGCCATCCATTTGCCATTGGGTGCCAGTGTGACAGCAGGCATGGAATGCATTGTGGGATCCGCAATGTACTTCATATCGACGGGAATATCCCATTCCCAGATGCGCATCGATTTGTCATCGGATGTGGTGACAAAGCGACGATTATCATCCACAAACGTAATGGTGGAAACGGAGCCCAAATGCCGGTCGTACTCCTGCACAATGTCGCCACTTCGTGTATCCCACTGAAGAGTAAAAGAGTAGTTAATAAAGTTGACGTAAATCTAATCCAAATTATACTTACGCAGATGATCTTTTTGTCAGAGGTACCGGCGACAAACAAATGTTGCTTGCTGTTGTCTGGATGGAACTTGACGCAGAACGGCATTTTGCGTGTTGTGAAACGGGACACCACATCGCCCGTCTCTGCATCCCACAGCTTTATGTAGCGATCATATGAAGCGGATAGAAAATGTGAGCCCTTGTTGTTCCAGGCAATATCCTTGATTGCTTGTCGATGGCCAGAAAAAGTGCGCACACAACGTCGATCGCCATAGACTTCCCACAGCTTGACGCGGCAATCCATGGAGCCAGAGAGCAGCAAGTGGGCGGTTTTGGGGAACCAGCGTATGGAGGAGATGCCCTTGTTGTGACCCGTCCAAGTGTGAATATGCGCCTTGGGCAAAAAACATTTGGGTGGCGGTGCATTTGAGCGCAAATTCACGCCAAGATCGTGTGGTGCATGCAGATATGAGCGTCCCTGATAATCGTAGGCATCCTTGACTGTAAAACACAATAATTTTTAATATCATCCAGTTTTTGGGAGTTTAAATCATACTCACTGTGCAGCGTGGATTTCTCCTCGAGTGGTTTGTCTTCGGGTATGCGACCGCGTTTGTGCCGCTTCGACAGCAGCTCATCCAGCTCGGCGCGCTCCTGTTCGTTGGGTTTGGCTACGGTTACCTCATTCTCGAATCGTCCCCAGGGTCCGAGGAAACCTTCCACATCCTCGGGATTATCATTCTTCTCTTGCTTGCGCATTTTCTTGGCCTTGGGCGCCTCGAATACCGTCTTGCCATTGTCGTCGTAGGCGGACTGCAAGTCTCCCACATAGGACTGACCATCGGCTGCCTCATCTACTGTGGGATCCAAGGCATAGCCATAGGTGTGGAAGGTGCGTCGTTGATTCTCAAACTCAAATGCATTTATGTGCGCCTTCTCCACGTAGCCGGCCAGAGTGTTGCGCGGCGCCCGCTGTTGCATCGTTAGATTGGGATGTTCGGGTCCCTTGACGGGCGCAAACATTTCCTCATAGCGTGGATTGTAGGTGACTTCCTTGAGTGTGGGATCGAGTGTACGTGCAACGGCTACTGCACCCATGGGTACTACATCTGGGGCTGCGCAAACTGCCAGAGCTGTGGACAGCGAGTGAGTCTTGTCCACAGGTTGCAAATGTAACGCGGGAACCTTTTGCTCCTTCTCCTCCCGTTTCTTGTTTTGTTGTTGTTCGTCATCGGAGTCGCCCTCGGAGGAGCTACCGTAGGACTGCAGTCCCAACATACTCATCCTCTATAGACTGCGCACGAATTCCGTATATTTGTTAACAAAATGTTGCAAATATAAAACTAATAAAGTATATAATATAAACACAAAAACGTTTATAGAAATTTCCATCAAGTTGGCTTTGTTGGGCCAATTGCTGTGAATGTCAAAATTCATATGATATCGGAATGGCGATTATGGTGCGACATGTTACTTATCACAAGTCACGGTTATTCTGTTGACTAAAGTGATTGTTTAACGATTCATATTTTATATAGTTTTTAAATATTTTATAGTTTTATTCCCTTTGCTAATTTTACAAAAATTTATTTGTTTATATTTTGTCCAATATTATGTCTTTACATTCCTTTTGAATACTAGAACTATTCATTTCTACAATTTCATGCAAATTGCAGCTTTATGCAATTGTGGGAAAAAATTAATTTGAACTATAATTTATTTAATTAAATTTATTTTTATTATTAAAATAAAATAATATATTGTTAAGAAAAAGTAATTTACAAAAAGATAAAGCGACACTCAATAGTTTCGTAAGATATCGAGAGAAAAAACATATCGAATATGTAATCGGTATCAACTGCAGCAGCATGCTCAGCTGTGCAACAACATTGTTGATTTTGTGTGAATGGCAAACTCGTTGGTTGCTAACACGTGCGCGGTTGTTTTTCATAGATTGTTTTTAATATATAGTTGACTTAAACGTTGTAATTAGTTAAAATGTCGATCAGAGAAAAGCTGCTAATGAAGAAAATCGTGAAGCGTGAGAAAATGAAGAAGGAGCTCTCACAAAAAAAGGGCAAAAGCAAACCGCTCGCTCCAGAACCGCCCGCCATCAAACAAGGCAAAGGAAAGCCGAACAAGCAGAAGCCTCAAACGAAACGAGCTGTAGAAGAGGATGATGGTGTGTATTTAAAAGGTATATGCTTAAATGATAAATAAAAGTGTAATTTATATGCTACGTAGATGATTTGGAGGATGATTTTCAAGAGCAGCCACAGCCCAAAAAGAAGCAGCAGCAACAGAAAAAGAAACAACAAATTCAGGTGGCAAATTCGGACTCCGAATCGGATTCCGATGAAGAGGACGACGATGCGGTAAACGGCAGCGAGGCTGAGGATGATGACGAGGACGACGATGAGATCGACAGTGATGGTGAGTATGCTAAAAAGATAAAGAGTTATTTAATTAATGATGATTTAAAGGCGAATTTGAGCTGCACGTGAGCAACGAGTTAATGTTGCCAAGTATAGAAATGAGATAAGGTTTAATTAAATTACTGAAAGCGGTTTCAAAATAGTTTTTCTTAATTTTATATGATTATGGTTTGCTAATGTTTTGTTGTCATTTACAGCTGCCGACTCACCTGGTTCTGAGGAAGAAGATGAGGAGGAGGAGGAGGATGAGCCGGTGCCTGCCAAGAAACCCAAGTTGAAGGGAAAAGCCGGCACCACAACGAACGGCAAAGCAGCAGCGGATGACAACGAAACGCCTTTCTCGGTGGAATCTTCGTTATCCGCCTTGGACATGCGCGATTCCGATGATCGTAGCTTTGCTTCACTGAAAGGCGCTGTCTCTGAGGCAACGTTACGTGCAATTACCGAAATGGGTTTCAGCGAAATGACCGAAATCCAGGCCAAGTCACTGACGCCGCTGCTCAAGGGACGCGATCTTGTGGGTGCTGCCCAAACGGGTTCAGGAAAAACACTAGCCTTCCTCATTCCTGCCGTGGAGCTGATCAACAAGCTGCGTTTTATGCCCCGTAATGGCACTGGTGTTATTATTATTTCACCCACGCGCGAGTTGTCCATGCAAACGTTTGGTGTGCTCAAGGAGTTGATGGCGCATCATCATCACACCTATGGTCTGGTTATGGGTGGCTCCAATCGTCAGGTGGAGAGCGAGAAGCTGGGCAAAGGCATCAACATATTGGTGGCGACGCCGGGTCGTCTCTTGGATCATTTGCAGAATTCACCGGATTTCTTGTACAAGAATTTGCAGTGTCTGATTATTGATGAAGTAGATCGTATATTGGAGATTGGTTTCGAGGAGGAACTGAAACAGATTATCAATCTTTTGCCCAGTAAGTTTGATAATTGTTTAATTGGATATAAGAGATTTTAATGTTTTGCCTTTAGAGCGTAGACAAACCATGTTGTTCTCGGCCACGCAAACGGAACGCATCGATGCGCTCTCCAAGCTGGCGCTGAAGAAGGAGCCCATCTATGTGGGCGTGCACGACAACCAAGAGACGGCAACGGTGGAGGGTTTGGAGCAGGGCTACATCGTGTGCCCCTCGGAGAAGCGTTTGCTGGTGCTCTTCACGTTCTTGAAGAAGAACCGCAAGAAGAAGGTCATGGTGTTCTTCTCCTCATGCATGTCGGTTAAATATCATCATGAACTCTTCAACTACATCGATCTGCCAGTGACCTCCATACACGGCAAGCAAAAGCAAGCGAAACGCACAACGACCTTCTTCCAATTCTGCAATGCCGAGTCTGGAATTCTGCTCTGCACAGATGTCGCAGCACGTGGCTTGGACATACCACAAGTGGACTGGATTGTGCAGTACGATCCGCCAGATGATCCACGCGAGTATATTCATCGTGTGGGCCGAACAGCGCGAGGTTCAGGCACCTCGGGACATGCGTTGCTGATGCTGCGACCCGAGGAATTGGGTTTCTTGCGCTACTTGAAGGCGGCCAAGGTGCCGTTGAATGAGTTTGAGTTCTCATGGCAAAAGATTGCCGACATTCAGCTGCAGGTAAGTCGGTTTATCTTTTGGCCCCCATTTTTTGGTGTTTAATGGCTTTTACAACTTTTGCAGCTGGAGAAACTCATCTCGAAGAACTATTTCCTGAATCAGTCGGCCAAGGAGGCGTTCAAATCGTATGTGCGAGCCTATGATTCGCATCAGCTGAAACAGATCTTCAATGTGAACACACTCGATCTGCAGGCGGTGTCCAAGAGCTTTGGCTTTCTGGTGCCGCCCGTCGTTGACCTCAAGGTGGGCGCTGCAAAGCGCGAGCGGCCCGAGAAACGTGTGGGCGGCGGCGGTTTCGGTTACTACAAGCAGATGAACGATGGCAACTCGAAGCAGCGTCACTTCAAGCAGGTTAATCGGGATCAAGCGAAGAAGTTTATGCGTTAGTTAAATAAGTCCAAACTTATATATTCTTTTATATAATATCAACTTGTATACATATAAATAACAGAGAGTGTGTCTTCATTTCGCCAAAATTAACAAAATTGTCGATTCATCTTTATTGCACCAAAAATATTTAAAAGGCGTTTGCAACGCCCACACGGATGTGGCATTGCCTTTTTTGTGGGGCAACGTCTCCGCTGAGCATTTAGCGAGCTCCGCCAAATATGGCAAATGTCTTGTTTTTTGGCATTTTTTCATTAAACTGTTCCAGTTCCAGTTTATTTGAAATTCATTTTGGCTCGTTTTGGGCAATGTTAGTCAAACTGTAACAGTTTGGCAAGCACCGTTGAGCAATGCTTTCAATGTGACTTATGAGGCGCCCACTGTCTCTGGTTGTCTCTGTCGCTGTCTCTGTCAATTGAAATAGCATTGAAGCTGTAAACAATTTTCTAATAAAAACTCGTTAAACAACAACCTACGACACCCACTCCAAGAGCCAGCTTGAAGCTGTCCAAAAGCAACAGCAGCATCAAGAAATTAATGCGCCGCCTAATGAAACCAGCCAGAAAGTTGGCCAGCAACAAATTAATAGTTGATCGCTTTGTGGGCGTACAGAAATTTGCCGAAAACTACTACGATCACGCCCCCCTGATATTAACTCAACTGCCCCGCCTCCTCCTCCTCCTCCTCTACCTTCTGCTGCATCGTTAAAACATGCAACTAAAGACATCGCATAGCTAATCATGCCACAGTTTTTTTTCTTTCTGTGTTTTTTTTTTTGTGAATGAACTTGCAAGTGGATGTTGGTTGCTGTTTGCTCTGACTGGCTTTAACTTCATATTCATTCATGCCTAGTTTATTCATGAGTGATTCGCGACGCGTGTGCGAGCTTGTAATAAGCTTGTGCATATGAGTGTTCCGATTTTTATGAATGAAACATTTTATGAATCACAGATGATGGAAAAAACTAAAAACTTCACTTTTCAGCGAAAGCTCATTGAAGCTGCAAATAATGAATCACAGATTTACATAGGAAAAAACTAGAAACTTCACTTTTCAGCAAATACTTATTGATGCTGTAAATAATGAAAGCTTCCTGAATTAAATTAAAAGCTCATTATTGCAAATTTCGTTCAGAAATTGCCTTGAAGATTAAGCTATTGTTATCATAAAGCTAAAGGTTTATAAAATTAAATAAATAATAGCTTAGGGAAAACTCCTTGAAGCTAAAATAAAATAAAAGCTTTTGGTAAACCTAACTGGGACTTTTGTAAAAGAGATGTTGAATATATTCGATCGATTGTTTCGATTAATGTAATAAGAGCTCCTTAAAAGCAGTTCAGGAGAAGATCATTAACACTAAAAGCTACCATTAAAACTTAACTAACTATGCAACTAAAGTAAGTATAAATTTAACAGCTTTTTTTTAAAAGAAGTTGTCAAAAAAAGTTATTTAATGTATGTACTAAATATATTGTTAAATACTTAAAGTGATAGATTTTAAAATGTTGGAATTAGTAATTGAAATTGTTTATTTTTTAAGTAAAGCTTCAACATCTTAAATTTAAATGAAAAAGTTTTTGGCGTTGATGCATTTTATTTGTATAAAGATGTGAAACATCTTGAATAATATATATTATTTACTGTTAAATTGCCAACTGTCTTTAATCCGCCTATAAACAGAAATTTGAATAATACAAAATATTATTAAACAAATCATTTGAAAGCAAAGCATTTCAAGTCTGTCCAAAAAAGCCAAACTTCCGTTTTAGCTTGAGAGATTTGTGAATGAATTAATTTAAAGTTGAAATTTAAAGCTTCAGTGCGTTAACTGCTTCGCTGTCGATTAAAGCTACAAGCTGAGAATTTGAAGACGCCATCGTGAGCTGAGTGAGGCACAAGCTCGATAAACCCGCAAGAAAAACAAGCATGTGCAACAGCTCAGCGTGTGAGCTACCTGTGAGGCAAGTCAGTCAGTGGCTGGTTAAATGTGGCGTGTGGGCGTCGAAGCTGGTTTTATTTGGCTCACACAAATGAGGGAGGGAAGAAGAGGAAAGAAGGGGGCGCCTACGCAGCGAGCTGCTGCTGCTGCATGCGTAATGGCAACAGCCATTGACGACCTGGCTGTTTAATGGCCAACAAAGTTGGCTTTTAACCAATACGCGCCGCGGCTAATTATACAAAAGTGGCAAACACACGTTGCTCGTTGCTCTCGCTTTCTGTGTCAATTGCAAATTGGCCCACAAAGCAAGTGCATAATTTGTCGGCTAACGTCAAAGCGATTGGCCAAAATGGGCAACCAGCAAAAATTTGCATTTGCATCTGGAAGCTTTTTGGCAGGGGGAACTTGGCTCAAAAATTGAGTGTGAAATATGGTTCCACACGAATGAGGGAAAATTGATGGAAAACTTCACGACTAGCACAACGCACAGTGTGACAAGTTAACAACGTAATTTTGCTGATTGAAAATGAATAGAGAAACACTTTAAAAGCTATTCCTGATAAGGCATTTAAGCATTGACTAAATTTATTAAAATTGTATTTAACTATTTTGATAGATTTTTACTTTGACTATAAATAAACAATGGAATAATTTTCATTATTCTAACGTTATTTATTTTGATTTGCTTATTAATATATGAATTTATTAAGCAAGTAAAAAATTCAACATAATATAATGTGATACAGAACATTTCTTTATATAAAAGAAAATGTAGATCAAGTTTTCTTGAAACTTTTATATAGATTTAAAATTGTAATTCTCTTTAAAATTTTATATAGATTTCGAAATTTATTGTGGCAATAAATCTAAAGCAAATAAAAACACTTTTTATAGTTTTATACATGTCATTTTTTTTTATAAAAATGTAGTAAATTTTTGCAAAATTTTTTAGCTTTAGTTATGAGTCAAAATTTCGAAATACAGATGCAATGTTTTTAAAATACTGTGATCAATTTCTTACGAGACATGATATAAAAACAAAATTTTTTGAAAATTTTTTTCATTTAACATAATAAATTTTTGCAGATCTTTAAAGTATTTTTATAGTACTCAAATTGACACTTTTGTCACAAGATTGAGATTAATATGTAAAATTAAGTGTTGACTTTTCTTAGTTATTTTGAGGATCAATAAAATAAACGAAAGATCACATTTATTCAGGTGCTCCATAAATTTCTTTTTTGTGGCACATTCTTGTTGGCTGCAGAGCATCTGAGCTATTTGTCAATCCGTTGACGAGGCAACTACCTAATAAGTCTTTGAGTTGGCCTCTGGAACAATTGCAATGCATTTTAGATGCAATTTTTGGCTGTGTGGCACACGAGAGTCGACAAAACTCACGCCCGAATGATTGGCTGATTGAATGGGGAAGAAAATGAGAGAGAAAAGAGCAAAAGAGGAGTAAATTTTCAGTGTTGTGTGAAAATCTTGCAGAGGCATTTGGGCCATTTTCTTAAAGCGTTAAAGCCGTTTCTTTTCTTGTGGACACAACAAGAAAAACTAAAAAAATAAAACTGAAAGTGCTACCACACACAAAAAAAAAAAACTAGAGAAAAAAAAAATGATGTGGCCCACATAGAAAGGCCCATTGCAGCTTAACGGCCCACGGATTAAATCATGTGTCTCTTTATGCGTTGCCTGAAGATTTTTATGTAGGTGTCAACAGCCAAATAGGCTTTTTAGTTAGCACTGTTTTTTTTTGGCCTTTGAATCGAAAAACAATAATAATCATACAATGTCTAAATCTTTACTGCCTGACACATATATGTACGTATTTCAATGGCAATAAAATATCTTCGACTTTAGTAGATAATGCCGGGTCCGGCCCACACACCTTGCCTTTGCCTTAGTGGGTGCTGTTGATAAAGTTGTTGGCCAGACGGACTGACTGCTTGGCCTGGCTAGCTGGCTGGCTGCCCGCCTGCTTTCCACTTCCACTGATTGAAAACTTTCACGTCTCTTTTTAAGTGCATGCGGGTGCTCTCTGTGTGTGTGATTGTGTGTGTGTGTGTGTGCTGCTGTTGTCTTTTTTTTTTGCGGAATACACGGAAGCACAGCAGAAATCCATACATACCTTTGGACAAATACATATGGACACAGTTTGTACATCTGAAACGCGCATTTGCAATGGAAAGTAAAAGTTGTAACTGTCCAGGGTCGCTTATATGGTGCGTCGCCATCAACATCCACATCAACATCAACATCGCCATCGCCATAGCCATCGCATGCGAATGCCAATTTTCCCACATACATTTCGTGTATTTTGAGCATTTTGCTGAGCATTTTGCTATGTGGCTCAAAGGCAAGTTTAACACCAACATTTGGCTGTACGGGCGTAATTTGCATACGCTTTTGGCCACATGCCCCCACATACATATCTTACAACAACTACAACTGCGAATAGTGAAACACAAAATACTTTGTGTGTTCTAATCGCATTCAACTTCTAGGCCTGTTAACAATTTCCGTACGTAATTAATGCCTCCGCGTTCAGTGTTCAGTGTTCCATAATTCAAATTGACGCCAACGCGCCAAATACGCTTCGACGCCTGAGTGTAAGGGAGATGGCTGCTGTAAGCGGCGCATGATTGACAGACTTAGTGCTGCCACTTGACGCAAAGCAATACGTTAATTGCACTTATAAACTGGCGTTTACTAGTTGAATGATCTCTAGATCAATGATTTTAATCTTATTTCACATAATGCTTAAAGTCTGGTTGTTTGTAAGCCATATTTAGACGTTTTAAAGCCAAAATTCCTTCTTAAGCCAAACATCTGCGCAGTGGTTGACAGCGTGGCAACGCCAGCTAATGATCTTCAGTGCTGTTAAATCGCTGTTATACTCAAAATGGCATGCTGGCTCTCCGCATTTCGTCGTTTTCGTCTGTGCGCTTTGCTTTCAGTTTCTTTTTCTCTGTCTTTGCGTGCGGTTCAGTTTTTTGTAGAAAATAGGAAGAATCGTTCCCCAGTAGAAGAAACGAGATCCGTGCGTTTTCCTTTTTTCACCCGACTCGAATACAATTTTAAACATAAACAAAAAAAAAACAAAAGAAAAAAGGAATTCTCAAAATAGTTAAAAAACGCAGTGTACTACAAACAAATGCAAATGTATGCAACTTTTTCAATGGTTAATAATGTGAAACGTATCCCACAAACAACAACAAGAACAGCAACGACAACAACAAATACACATAATCAGCAGCAAACAGCACAAAATGTGTGCATATTTTATGCGAAATTTTCAACATTTTCATTGAAATTTCAATGTTTTCCAATGCTTCGCAGCGTTGCGCATGTTAAATTTGTAATTTCTTCAGTTAGTCTTGTGCAAATGCACATCAATTTGGTTGCAAATAAGAATTATTCATTTGCATATAGAAAAAAAATTAATTTCATTTTATTTTATTTTTTGTTGTACTTTGGGGGCTGCAGCCAGCGAGAGCGTACGTGAGAGCGAAAGAGAGGGAGAGCGCGCACAAGAGCTGAGCAGCAGCTATTTTGACATTCTGCTTTCATTCATCTCCGTTTGCTCTCACGTCGACTACGCTCCCAACCACACTACACACACGCATACAAATTAACTGTGCTTGTGTGCGTGTGTATGTGATAGCAAGACTTCGCGACGCGTCGCAGTCGCAGTTGCCGTTTGTCTCTGTTTCTTCCTCTTGCTTGATCTGACGCAGTCGCTGCTGCTGCGCTGAGGAATTTTTTCAGTCTTCATTTTTCGACTCTTTGCTGCTTGCTCTCTCTCTAGTCTCATTGCCGCTGCTGCGCTGTTGATCTTATTGTTGTTGTTCTGTGTTTTTTGGGTGGAGTTGTTTTCAATCTGTTTCTGTTTTCTGTGGCTCTCTCAGTCTCTCTTTCGCCTACAATTTCATGAGAATTTGTAACAACAACAATTCTGTGTCTATTTTACAGTAACTACAAACATACAAACAAAAAAACAACAAGAAATCGAAGCGTGTTAAAGTCTTTTGTTTAGCAAATTGTGCAATACGTAGAAGAAAAAAATAAGAGCCGAAAAAGTTAAATACGCATTCGAATAGAATTTTCGGCAAAAACAACAAAAAACAATCGATTGTGCAACAAAGTAAACAATTGTTAAAGCTTCAACAAACACAACAAAAATGAGTGTGTGTGAGAACAAGACCGTTGTGCAACAGCAATTGCAACAACAAGCTGCTGCTGCAGTTGCCGCCGCCGCAGCCGCTGCAGTTGTTCAACAACAGCAGCAGGCACAACAACAGCAACAGCAGGCGCCACAAGTGGTGGTGCCACAGCCACAGCACATGACGCCACAGCAACAACAACAGAGCACACAAAGCATTGCCGACTATTTGGCACAATTGCTCAAGGATCGCAAGCAATTGGCCGCATTTCCAAATGTTTTTACGCATGTCGAGCGTCTCCTAGATGAAGGTAAGTCACTCTCATACACAAAGTTCAAAAACATACACAAATACATATACATCTATGTCAGCATCTTCAATTATGCTTGTTCGCTCTCTCTCTCTGTCGCTCTTTTGGCCCCCCCAATAAGCGCAACTTTGTTGTTTGCTGTGTTGCTTTCTATATTTAAAGTCGCTTCTTCTCCTCTGCTCTGATCTTGAGTTCATTCCACCTTGCAGCGCAGAACCCAAAGTCACTGCTGTCGACGTCGCTGTCAACGTCGCTGCCAGTCGTTTGTTATTTTTAGTTACTTCCTTTTTGTGCGCCACTTCGTCGATTTGTCTGTCGCTCTCTCGCGCTCTCTTGTGAAGAGAGTGAGAACGTAAACGCTGCTTAAATTCTTTGCTTACGTTTTACGCTCTACCCCCCACTTGTGATCACACTGCTTAGGGGGGGTTGCATTGTCTGGGATGGGGAAGTCTGCAGCGTTGACATCTGAATGGTTTTAAGTGTGGTGGCAATTTTGAATGAGGCGTGCCCAGATTTACAGCCCACGCACACAGAGCAAATAAAGTGTTTGAAAGAAAAAACAGACGAAAAATCAACACAAGGGGGCGTGCGACAAAGGCGAGGGCGTGGCAGCAGGACCGTAAAGACAAATACAAGACTACCTGGATGGGTCACAGCAACAACATCAGCCACTCGCTTATATTTGCTTAACATCTGTTGCCCATATGTATGTTGTATATGTGAGTGTGTGTGTTTGTGTGCCTCTTGGTAATGACAAAATTGTGTTGCACAGAGATACAGATACAGAGATACACATACTATAGATATACGTAGTGCGCGCTGCAAACTAGTTTTTTTGGGTTGCCCACAGATTTTATTTGCCAAAAGCAAAGCGTTGACAATTTGTAAAACTCGTTCGACCAGCTACAAGAAAATGTTTCATTTTCAACGTTGTTTTATATACCTGCTTGCAACACCTCACCACCCACCCCGTTGTTGTCAGTCTCTTGTTGCTCTTATCAGCGCCGTAGTGGGAGTCACAGGGCTGCGGGTGAACTACTTCCTAAAGCTAATGGGTGTGTGTGTGTGTGTGTGTGTGTGTGTGCGGAGTCCAGACTCAGTCCCAAAGCGAGTTGTTGCTTCGAGACCAGCTCGCTCTTTTTTTGTTTTGTTTTGTTTTGTTTTTTAACGGCTTTCGACTTTTCAACTTGCTAGAAGTTATTTTATTTTGGTTGTTTGTTACTGTTGTTGTTGTTGTTTGTGCTGATGTTTTTGCAACTTTCTCTTTTCAATTGCTGAGTCGCTTTTGCTGTTTTTTCGTTTTGCGGCAACACAGCGTCAGAGTTTGTCATGCGGGCTGATGACCAACTTCCCAATTGCCCCGAAGAACAAACTGGCGAGGAAAAACTTTTATTTCTATGACATTTTCATGCTTTTCACATTTTCCATAAGCAGCTTAAACATTTTATAAACTATTTTCCTATGCATACTTATGAATAAGCTATAGAATACCACTTGAAAGGTTTGCCACATGTGTGAGGGTTGAAGTCAATGGGGCATGCAACAGTTGTGCTCTAATGTTGAGGAACTCTTCAATCAGTAAAGTAGAGAAAAACTAAATCTTTTTCATTTAAATGACTTTTTTAATGTATCCCATCATTAAGTGTTAACAAAAGAGCTCATGAAGGTTGTGAATCTATTATAAAATATGTTTAATCTATTAAGTAAAATGATTTAGGGTATAGACAAAAAGAAAATTAAATCGTATTCATTACAATTTCCTATTTGGATTGTTCGCAATATTCAGCTTAAGATCAGAGAAGAAATGTGTATTCAATAGTATCTTTTAACTTGATGAAATAAAATCAATTGATGATGAAATTATTCTCTTTAAGAATTGTTAATTCAATCAAATATTGTTTAAATTGAATAAAAATTCAATTAATACAAGGTTGGGCTTGTTCTTCATAGAAAAACTAAATTTTTTGCTTACCAATCTCAATTTTGAATGTTTATTCACCTTAAAAAAAAAGATAAACAATGCGGTAATATAATATCTTTTAATTTAATGGTTAAACAGACACTGAGAATGAAAATGTAAACTTTTTAATATTAATTGTTATTTCATCAGAATAATTGAATAAAAATACAACAATGTTGCCCACGAAAAGAATTTCGTAGTGAGTTCATATTTATATTTCGCCTGTTGCACAAATAACATTATAATTTATTTGTAACCCATCTGTGTTGCAACCTGTTGTGCGTTGATTTGAATTGCATAAATACCATTTGTGCCCCCACAAATATGTGTGTGTGTGTGTGTGTATTGTATATGATTAAATGCATGTAGTTTTTGATGTTATTTTGTTATTTATTTTGTTGTTGTTGTTGTATTGCCTCTTTCGCTTCGCATTTAGAATGTCTTATTTATTTATTTGCCGCGTTGTTTTTATTGTCTTCCACTCGCCGCTCGTCGTGAGTCGCTTTTGGCACTGCTGACATAAATTTCGCTCGGCTCGTATTGTTTGGGGGGCTAGTGACTCATGCCTAAAATAAAATGAAATAAAAACGAAAGAAATAACACCAACAACAAGAAGAGGAGAGGAGTGTAAGAGGCAGATGAAGATGAATATTGTCCGCAGCGTTTATTGTATCTGTTAGATACATATGACACATGCCGCGGTAGCACGTTTCTAGCGTTTCACTGTATCTTGATGCAAGCCGAGCAATTTGCACAGTTGAAGTGTGCCTAGACTGTGGAAAGACGACGTCAAAACACCGACTGTGTGTGTGTGTTGTTGTGATTACTCGGATTACGCGCAGTGTCGCAGTCCAAGCATAACTGCACGTACTATCTCCGGAGACTGCTGGAGATATATGTAGATATAGATATCAACAACAGACGACAGATATATATGGATAACCCCAACAATATCTTCCGCATGACGCTGATAACTTAAGCGAGTAGATGCCATACAGATAAATGTATCTCTCCAGCAATGTATCTGTATCTGTATCATATAATAAACTTAGCGCGCTTTTCATCAAATCATTATTATGAGGTGATTTTGTTGTCGTCGTCGTTGTTGTTGTTGCGGCTTTACTTTTTAGCGTTGCCCACGCATTGGCCGAAATACAACAACAACAACACGCAACATATCAAAATTCTGTTGTTGCTCTTTCTTCTCGCTAGCACGGCACGCAACGATCTTATAGATACACACTCTTTGTGTGTGTGTGTATCTTGCGTTGTGCATTTAAAAAATCAAATTACGTTCGGACTACACCCGCTGCTGCTTTTGCTGCTGCTGCTCGCAAATGTTTATATAGTCACACAGCTATATATACATTTGGACCGATTCGTATATATATATTTATAATATATACATAAGCATATATACATATATACGTTGGCATTTCTCTCAGATACATACACGCAGCAAATTTTCAGCGCTCGACATTTATTTTGTTGTTGTTGCTGTTTTTGTTTTTGGTTGTTTCATGAAAAATTTGAAATGTGTTTCATTTCGTCTAAATTTAGATGATTGGAAATGGTTTTCTTCTCGTTGTTGGTCTGAGCGGAATTTTAGCTCTCTCTCTCTTTCTCTATTTGACCGTTTTTGGGGCGTTGTTTGCACTCAGCAGCAAGATCGTTATTAACTTGGCTTGTGCAAACACACAAAAGCAAAATGCTAAAATGTGCATCAAACGGAATGAAAAACGAATCGAACGCTTCATCGATCGCTTTGCAAACAAATTAAATTTTAAATTAAAAAAAGAAAGAAAAGAAGGAGGAGGAGGAGGAAAAAAGACAACAACGAAACCAAATAAATTAAAAAATAAAACGCGCAATGAGCGCTTTTGAATTTCAATTCGATATTACTCAGGGCCCAAGTTCAGATAATGTTTATAGCGAGTTACGACGTATAGAGTTGAGTACTGAGCTGAGCATTGAGTTGAGTCTGGGTTGACGTCGTGCTCATAAATTTGTTGACAATTGTTATGCGAAACGCGTGGGCACAGCTGCTGTTGCTGTTGTTGCTGCTGTTGCTGCTGGCAAACCCTCTCCGCACCCTAGACACTCTCTTGCAACTCGCCCCGCCCCCGCCCGCATTCAGCAAGGCGAGGAAACTCTCTCTACCACGTTCCATTGCGTTTTTCAAATTCAATTAAAATCTTTTGTCATGGCGACCATTGGCTATTTTGATTTGTTGTTGCTGTTGTTGTTGCTGTTGTTAAAGCGTATTATGGGCGCTACCAAAAACAGAAGCAACCATGCGTTATTGTTGCTATTGCAACCCCAGCACGGAAGTTGACCATGGCCAAGGAGGAGCAGCGATATTCACGATATTGAATAACTGTGCAGCAAAAAACAAAAAAAAAAAATGAAAATGAAGCAATTGATCATTGACTGAATGCATTGGCAAATGTCGACGAAATTTTTATGATACAACCGCCGTTCAAAAGGGCATTGAACGTCAAAGCGATTGATCAGCAGCGATCAGCAATCGGCGATCACTGATCCGCTGACAGAGGCGAAAGTTGCTGCAGCTAACTGAAAACTCTCTATGATTGGTCATGCCTGATTGGGTGGGTGTGTGTACGTGTGTGTGTGTGTGGGAAATTTGCAGACAACAATTGATTGCCACACAATTTTGTGCACTAACCAGATTGAACTTATGAACTCAAGCAAGCTTTAAACGCATTTCCTTAAGTGCAAAACATTTGCTTCTTATGCCACCAATTAGCAACGTTGTTGTTTTTTTCGCAATATTTTTCGCAATTTTGTTTGATTTTTTGCTTTTAACTTGCCGCCAAGGGAAGAATTCATAGAAATGCGCTCATCTAGGCGGCAAACATGATATCTTCATACCAGCAACAACAACAAAAACAACAAAAGTGACTCAGCAGCAGCAGCACATGGCAATCCTAAAGATACAAATAATGTATATGTGTATCTATAGCCTTCAATTAGCATTTTCAAGTGCCAGCAGCAGCGGCTTCTCGCAGTCTTGACTTTTGCTTTGAACATTTTTCGAATTGCGTCATTTTCCAGCTTTTGCATGACATTTGATACACACACAACGAGAGCTTGCAGCAGATATTTTTCGCGTTGCCTTTTTTGACAAAAATAGCGTAAAAATGCGCGTAATTAAAATATTTTTCGCATGCTCATATTCCATGTGCCCTCCATAAACACTCACGCTTAAGTTTCCCCCTCTCTCTGCTCTTCAGTCAATGAAGAGGCACGCGACTACCAGCAGCAGCAGCCAGAAGAGCAACCTCGATTCTGACAGCAGCAGAGAGGCACCCCCTCTGTGGCATTAGACAATTGCTTTAATATGCCACCAGACAGCAGCCGACGCCGCCAAGCCGCCACAAATTGAACAATTTGATAACAAAACGCAATACTTGATGCGAGAGATGCAAAAGGCAATAAATTTACTTTGAAGTTGTGCCATATGGTCGCTTCAAGCTACAACTTCAACTTCAACTCGAACTGGCTGCCACATCTCTCTCTCTCTCTTTCAATATGCGCCTTATATGGGCACTTGAGCTGTTGTTGCTGTTGCTGTGGCTGCTGCTTCGGCAAGTGAATCACTTTTATTGTGCAATGCCAGCGATATCGATTTTTATGGCAGATCAATTGAATTTTTCAATTGACCAAAAAGTAAACGCGCATTAAAAGTGAAAAAAAAAACAGAAAATGAAAATGAAAAGCGAAAAATGCATTTGTCTGTTTGGCGTGTGAAATGCGGGTAAAAGATGCAATTACCCCTAGAAAAGAAAATAATGTTGAGCAATTGCAATTAAATGGCTACATTTTGATTATATAGAATAATGTCACGCTTACGAAATGTTGCCAAAAAAGATCATATTTAGCAGCGAGACAAAACAATTATCTGAGAGATACAAATGTCTGACAATGAGATACAACAAAAAAAAAAAAGTAGAAGCAGATTGTGTGAGGAAGGCGCCACTCTTTGGCTGCTTTGTACGTGGTATCTTCGTATCTTTTGGCTGTCTGCAATTCAGATATTCGCAGCGTATTCACTCGTACTTGTGCAGCATGAATGAATGTTGTCGTTGTTGGCACGTAGTGTGTGTGTGTGTGTGTGTGTGTGTTTCGTTGTGTATATATTTTGGCATTTTTTGGGGACGACGCCAGCCGTTTTAGTTTTGGGCTATTTTCGCATATCTGCGTCAGCCAATTTCACGCACTTTTGTGTCGTTCAACTGTTTCGATTGAAAGTCTTTGGTATTTCCTAAAAATTTACGACAATCACGCCCCCAAGACGCCTTAATTGTTGCATTTGCCATCAGCTGCAAACAACTGCTTCTGTTGTGTTGCATGTTTGTCTTGGTCTTGGTCTTTGTCTTTACCTTTTGTTGCTTGCGTTGTTTATGTTCATTATGGCACTCGTATTTCTTTTTTGTTTTTTTGGGTTTTGTTTTTGAAACATGACATAAAAATTGAATGTCGTGCCGCCACGTTTTATTCATCTGCGTATTTGGGTTAAATGTCATTATATATGGTCGCAATGTTGTGAAACACACTCTTTGCCAAGTGCGTGGGTGGCTCGCCATATGTGGCTAAAAGCCATCAAACACAAAAGCAGTGGTCAAAAGGATTTAACATTGGCTTGATCGTCGTCGACCACAGCTGTCGATGGCAGAATGTGTGTTAGCTTAAAGTTTAGTTATTATGTTGGTTTTTCTAATGAATTTCACTAGCAACTTCGCTTCGCTTGTTATTTTTAGCATAGTTTCCGCTCAAGTTACGCGTTCGCCCAAACAACAGCTGCAAAATGCAGTTTGCACTTAACTTTCAAGGCGCCCACTTTAAAAGCTTCTCGCTCTCTGTCTCTATCTCAAGGACATCTTGTGGCTTATCAGCTGTGGAGAGTGAATGTCATTGGCATAAACGCAGCTTGACCATACATGAATATCAAAAGCGCTGCACTTGCATTTTCAACTATACAAATCCAGTCGGCTTTAGCTCACGTGGGCTTTTCCGGTTTTCCACGCACACAAAAAGCTAAAAAAGCCCACACCAGACAAAATTTCTTGTATTTTGTCAACGAAAATAAAAAGAGAAAGACACACAAAGAGAGACGGAGAGAGAGGGAGGAACGTCAGATTGACGGCGACATCTTTGCTAGTTGTGGCTGACTAAAAATAAACAAAATACGTGGGCGCTCAAAGGTGTTAAGAACAAGTTGCACAACGTACAGAGAAATAACGTACAAAAAAACCTGCAATGTACAAATACCTATAATAAAGACTAATAAATAGGTATATGATGCTGAGTATGGCAAGACAAGTTAGTACCTAAAACCTCTACAAGTGTAGTCGACGAATGGAATACCCAATTATGCAATGGAATAAAAAGAATAGAAATATTGTATTGTTAAGATCAGTTGGGGAATATATCTACCCCGCCAAGTGGTGTATATAACTAGCAAGGTAACAATTGAAATGTCGGCAAAAACTCTTTGAGTTGAGTATTCAAATTGTTAGATACTTGAATTTTGGTCAAGCACATTACGTTTGTTGTTATATGTACATTTGTATAATTATGCAGATAGATGTGTGTGTGCGTTGTATCTGCGACTTACTCTCAAGACATGACAAAAGATAGCAGCAGTGACAGTGGTTTGGTTAGGTTGGTAGGTAGGTGGACAAGTGGTAGGCAGTTTAGGTCGGGGACTCGTGTAATAATTTATAGCAATAGCAAGAGAGAGAGGAGCTCTTCATGTTATTGTCTTTTGGGTTTGTTGCTGCTGCGGCTGTGGTTTGAGGTTTTTTCTTCTGCGTTGCCACACATATTCGTGTGAGTGTGTGTGGGGGCTCAGTACCAGAGAGAGAGAGATACGTGTGTGTCACGTTGCGTATACGCGATAAACAACAACATTAATTATACGACAAGTAAAAGGCAGCACGATCAAATGACATGTATTGCATGGCCCATTTAAAGCGCTTTAAACGCCCACAGCTGCTCTCCCATACTTGTGTGTGTTGCCCATTTATTTATTTATGTTATAATGTGTACCTACATACATTTTTTTTTTTCATATGCTGCACATAATGAATTAATTGTCTGTCTGTGAGTTTCGTTGCCTGTTTTTGGTATATCGACAATTTGTTCGTTATTAAATTGATACACATTTTAAACCAAATGCAGACATTTTTGTCTTTGGAGCTGTAGGTCTTTAGCAGAGCACATTATGGCGGCCGTAAACAATTTCAAGAAATATGAAAAACATGACATAAGTAACTTGACCAAATGGCAATGGCTACTTTCACCCAAAGCTATATACGACAAAGCAGACACACACACACACACACAATCTATTTACACACCCGATAACTGTTTGTTTAGGCATCCCAACCCGACCTAAAATAAATAGCAGATATATATATATATGAAATCAGTTTTTAATTTCCGCTGAACCACGCGCAGCAGCGATTCTCGAATTTAATAACAGCTGTGAGTTTTCAGAAGCGAAAAAAAGCTAAAGCGTCGAAATATTATTTTTACCTAAATGAAAACAAAAACGCAACAATGATGATGGAACGCAGCTTGTTTCAAAATTTTGTGTTTACTGCTTCATCGAAACGAACAGAACTTTTTATATCCAAAATTTTGTGCAATCGATATAAAATCAAGAAATCAGGTAGAGTCTGAAGGAACAAAATATTGAAGAAATGAACATATTACAAGCAGAGGCAAAAGGTCATGAACTCTGCGGTTACACAGAGAGTCACACACACAATCTTTTGCCTGTGTGTTTTGCGTTTCGTCTGTATTCAATTCGGTTCATGATTTGTGAGATTCGTTTTCTCTTCTTCGCTGTTATTGTTGTGGTTGTGGCTGGGGCAAGGCGGCTGGCTGTTTATGTTCCACACACGTAGCAGGGGCTCCGGAAAAGTCATTCGGCTACTCCAGAAATAAACAAGCGCAATGCTGGCAGCGTGGCAACAAAACAACAGCGTGCCACAGCCGAGATGAGGACGCCGCCGTCACATTCAAAGTGGTGTGTGTGTTTGTGTGGTGGAGCATGGGGGCATGACAGAAATTGTATCTTTTGGATTTGTTTAAAAATAGTTTGGCCGGCAAAAACCAAACAACAACAGTCACAGTCACAGCCACAGAGAATAGAACCTTGTTAATAGACTCTCTGCCAGCCAAAAAAAGTTGAACAGTTCCAAAAATGCAGAAGACCCTCTCAGCGTGTTGATGGAGCAGCAGCTGAATAGGCGAATAAAAAAGAATATGGTTGAGACGTTTCGATTGTTTTATGCCCACTAAACAAATCAGACTTTACAGCGCATTAATGCTGTCTAATTATAGCATTTATCTAACAATAAACGCGTAATTTGTTTTTTTTGTTATCTTTATACATTTGTTATCTTCATAAAGTTTACAGAGAGACTGCATAACTGATCTTCTGTGTATAACTTAGTTGCCTTGGTCCATAAATTACATGAGGATTTGTACCGAACTGAAACTGAACTATTTATACGTACATATAGTATATAATAAGTATGATATTATATAGCCTAATCTTATCTTTCTTTGCTACCTGTCTTGCTCGTTTCAGGTGAGTTTACCAAGCGCGTGCTATCAAAATTGCGATAACGCTTTGGCTGCCTATTGGTAACAACAACAGCAACAACAACAGCAACAACAACTACAACAATGGGCAACTATTGTTGCTGGGGAAAATTGTTATAGAAAATGCCGACGGCGCTGGGCTGAAAACTTAACCTGATTGGCTGAGTACACAAATTGTCTATTATCTATACTATAGATTGTTAATTTTTAATTGGTTTAAGCAGCCATTGCTACAGCACTGAGAACACTGAATAGTAAACATTGCACAGAGGCAGAGCGGGAGAGAGAGAGAGAGAGAGAGAGATACAATGAGTTGTTTATATGCGAGTGAGGGAAGTGAGGGAGGAGGAAGCGCGGCGGGCAGCTCATCGATATTGTCTGACGTTGAAATTTTATGAGCAAGGCTATAAAATAAGCTCGGTTAATTGCTTTATAAAAATGGGCGCGCATTGAAAACGACCCAACTGAGTGTTGACTACCGTTTTTTCAGTTTCTTTTTTTTTTTTTTTTTTGAAATGATTAACTGACTAATTGGCTAACTGCCCGATTGACTTACTGAGCAAACGAATGGGAAAGCGAACCTTAAGCTGACAAATTTATGCACTTTGCTTATAAAAAAGAAAAGGAAAACAATAAGTTTGTCAATAGAAGAACCCTTCGTTCCTTGTATGAATCTTAATTAATTTTGAAATATTAACAAATTATGTGCATAAGCAACATTTTGCCTTGAGTTTAAGCTTCGGTTTGGGTTTGCTTTTTGTGTTACGGGGTGTGGCTTCCTGCCTGTGTGTGCAGCATGTTTTTGGGCTTTTATCTTTGGCTTTTGTTATTTTTATTTTGACTCATTAGGAGCACTTTTTTTTTTGTGTTGGTGCCCAGCATTTTCCACACAAAACGCATTTAATGTACAAGCTGTTTAGGTTCGGGTTTTTCTTGCTTACGTGGCGGCATTTTGCTCGAAAATTGCGCACATGGGAACTGTTTTGATTTGCGGCCAATTTTTGCAGTTGGCGCGATGCCTTGCGCCACTTTGACCAACTGCAAACAGCAACAACAACAACAACAACAGCAACAGCTGCAACTACAACAACTGTTTAACTGTTTAAATCGACATTTGCAACGTTTTTTGGCAATGACAAGTTGATTTTTTTTTCTGCTTCTCTCTTTTTTCGGTTTGGAAAAATTGGCTTACAATTTACGAACTTGTTTAGCAATTTTGCCAACATGTTTCATTTAGTTGTGTCTGTGTATGTGTGTGTGTGTGTGTTTTGTTGCAATTACATTTTGGCTTTTTGCTGGCAAAGATCGAACTCAGCAGGTGGAAATCAATCATCGATTTCATATGAGTAATTTTCAGCTGGCTTCTCAAATGTTTTTTCTTTTTTGTTTTTTGTTTGACTTCTATATCGAATACTCAATTAGCCAAATGACACAATTTCTCGAGCTTCTAACTCAGCGCGCGTTATTTTTAGCTTTAAAAACCATCTCAAATTTCCGTAACAAAAAAAAAAAAAAACACAAGAAAGCTGCAGTCGAGTATGTTCGAATGTGAGATACCCGTTAGCCATTTTCAATTGAAGCTAAATATACAAAATGAATATACTAAAATGTATTAAAATATACCGAAGGCTTTATTTAGTATATCAATATACTAATACATTAAAGAAACCTGCTACCAATTTTGAATAAAGGCAAAACAGTGCATTACTTAAATATACCGAATGCTATTTTTGGTAAATAACTATATTACTACATTTAAAATATACCACAGAGTACAAAATATGCCAGAGTGTCACCCAAGGCAACTAAGATATGAGTAACCAATTTTCATTAAATAAATATAGTTCGGTACTAAAATATATTAAAGGCTATATTTGGTATATCAATATACTAATGCATTTCGAGTACAAAATATGCTAGATTGTCACTCCATTCCAATACTAAAAAATACCGAGTGCTATATTTGGTATATCAGTATATTACTACATTTCAAATATATACCAAAGAGTACAAAATATGCTGGATAGACACCCAAGCAGCTGTAGCTTACCATCTAAATATAATACTCTTCTAACCCATGGGTATCGGGTATAAAAATACGTGGAAGCGTCGTATGAGGCATGCTAAGCACACAACTAACACTTCAAGGGTAAAAAGGCATTTCCAAAAATGTATCTGATTACATGTTAATTGTTTGCATTTTGCTGCTGTCGTTTTGACAGTAATTTGTTGTACAATTTGTTGTTGTTGCTGTTGTTGCTGCTGCTGTTGGCCACGCAAATTGACACGCCCCCTGCCTCTGGTTGCCGCCCATCGTGTGCCGTTGTTTGAGTGTGGTCGAAAGCGGCTGTCGATGTTGCTGCTGCTGCTGCTGCTTGTTGTTGGCTAATTGTAATCTCGAAGCTTAATGTCAAGTTGCAAGGTTGCCGCGCTGTTGCACATACACACGCACACACACACACTCACACCCACCCGTCTCGCTCGTGAGATCTACAGTTATTTGTTTTAATTGTGTGCGTGTGAACAAAAAATAAATAACAAAAATTGTCGTAATGCTGTTAATGCTACAAGATGTTGCTGTTGCAACCCACACACACACGCTGCGATGTTGTCGCATTAAAACATCATTTGCATTTTTTTCCATTTCAATTTCTGTTTCTAGACTGTGTGTGTGTGAATAATGTTATTTACTTTTTAATAGAGCTACTCGCAGTATTTGAGCTTGTCTCTTCTGTGCCACTTGTTGACAGCAGCTTTCCATTTTGGGCATTGTTGAAACTGAAAGTTCAACAGATTCACGCCGCGTTGCCTTGTGCAGCACATTTCACTTCCTTTCGAAAGACTTTGCTCTGGCAATCAGTTAAGATTCATGACTAGCTGACTCAAAGGCATTCTGGCGTGTCGACGACGACGAGCACCTTCACTTTATCTACTACAACTTTTATTTGCCATGCGAATGCGCATCATCTTATGTGTTGAAATACAGCGCAAAAAAAAAAATCACATTGCTATCATTGTCTTTGTTCGCCTCCGAGGCACTTGACACATTTCTCTTGCCATATTCTTTTGTGGCATCTTAACCGTTTTGATCTTTGGCTTTCTGGCATTAGTTTTAATGCCCTTTCCTGGGGGCCCACTTCTCTGGTCATTTGGCAAAAATAATAAAATAATCATAATGCGGATTTTGTTGCCAGGCAATCGCATTGACTCGCTTCCAAAGTCTGTCTCACCCCCATCATCAAATTATCTCATTAACATTTCTTAAAATATAATTTTGTTGCCGTTGCCGTTGTTGTTGTTGCTTATTAAATGACACCGACTACACGAAAGAAAGAAAATAATAAAATAAAATAAAAAGTGTGTATAGAGACTGAAATGTGCTAAGAACCGAAACGAAATTAGTCACGATGTTTGTGTGTTTTTTGGGTGAATGAGTATTCACATTTCATTCGTATTCATAACAGTATACTGTATGAGTTCTCGATATAATCAAAACGATTTATATTCCGACTTTTTTGTGTTCAAGGTGTTGGTTTTGTTTTTTTGCTGCTGCTGCTTCGTTCGTTTCATTTGCACCAATTTAAGTTTAATTCCCATTAATTTGATTGTCAAATATTTTCAAATTAACGAGAGTGTCGTTCGTTTATTGCGCAATGATTGCGTGTAATTAAACAATTTTAATTCAAATTGCCAAAATTAATTAGTTAAAACTCTGCCCTATCTCTGAGAAGAAGATTATTTTTTCTTCAACTGTCAGTCTTCATTCATTCATTCATTGATTGAAAAAAATTGTGATTAAAGGCATCATCAAATTGTCACATTCAATGACTAATGGCAATTAACTTGCACTCGTACTCGTACTTGACGAAAGAAGCTAATAATAAAGCATATTACTTCATCAAAATAAAGTGAAAAAAACGAAACTTTGACAGCTATCAAAATAATAATAATACTAATATGAATATGAATATTACCATAATTCCAATATCCATGTATGCACACACATTGTGTGTGTTTTTACGGCTATTTGCATGCTCCTTTTAATGGGCAAATTATACAATCTGACTAAATTGCATTGCTATGTCATTCTCTCCACATTTATTGAAAGAACGAATTAAATTAATTGAAGCTGTGTCGTATTAGCAGGCAATTGTTGTATGTCTAATACCCTGTATATGCCTTGAATGGCAAAGAATTGGGTGTGGTTGGATGTTAAATAAGATTTTACTTTTCCAACTGTTAACTATTGATATAGAAATAAAAATATAGTTCTACAACTAAATACAAATTTCATTATTTCTTAGGGTATCTTGCAGTCGTAGTTTACTCTCTATAATCTGTTTTATTTGCCAGCTAAAACAAAATTTGCGGAAAATAGCGTTTTGTTTAACTAACAATTTATACATTATTCCATGTTATTGTTAACACAATATGCACATTTATCGAATGTTTTTCAAGTATTTATACGCTTATATGAGTAGAGAGCATTGGGATTGAAAGAAGTCAGCCAGCTGGCCAGGTGGGAACTATTGAATTCTTTTTTTTTTTGGGGGCTTTCGGGCACGTAAACGTGATTTCTCGCAAGTTTTTGTTATAGTATTTTTCCCTTTTTTTGTTCTTGTTGTTTTTGGAATCAAAATTGAGGAAATATTCTCATTTCATGTTGCATAAATAAACAACTTTATATATTTCGTTTCGTACGAATGGGAAACGGAGCAAAAAAAAAAAGAAAAAAACACAGAAACAACAGAAAAGTATAAAGAAAAAGAAAGAAATACATGCTCGCATATGCACAACGAAAAATAATTATTAATATGTTATTGTCATGTTTTGTGTCTGTAGTAGTTTTCATGAGAATTATTTTCCTCTGGCATTTTGTGTGTGTGTTTTAGACAAATTGTAATTAATATTTTGCCGCGAGTGAAACAGAAAAAATGCGATTAAACCATTTGTGCATTGTTTCAAAGACAGCAAACGAAACTTGTTCTCTTTTTTTATTATTATTGATATTTAATGGTTTTAATAAATGCTTTGTTTAAGTCAATTGCATGGCTTTTGTTTCATATAAATGGGAGTTTTATACAAATTTTAGGGTGAATAAAATACTGAGTCACGATTTTGGTTTGAGAATTTGGCTTTTTTATTGCATGGTATATTTGGATATATATTAGTATATTGATAAATTAAATATTGCCTTTGGTATATATTTTATTCTATGGTATATTTTTAACGTAATAGTATATCGATATACCACATTGTATTCGGTATACATTATTGCCTTCGGTATATTTTTTACCCTATGGTATATTTTTAATGTTATAGTATATCCATATGTCACATATTACATTCGGTATACTTTAGTATATTAATTTGGTATTTCTTAAAAATAATACCGTATTAATTTGCTTTTATTGAAAATAGGTAGCGAGTGTCTCACATTCGATTTGACTCGATTGCATATTTCTTAATTAGTTTTTCTTTTCTTCGCATTTCATGGCTGCAATTCCACTTAATGGGTATCTCTACTTCGTGCATTCTCTTCTTTAGCATATCGACGTGTTCTTGTTGTTAACATCGATGCGATTCATGTAATAATTTCGCTTGCGGTTGCTTTCGCACTCATGTGACCCAATTCCAAGTAATACTCAGTACAAATATTTTGCTTATGTACATAATATGTACAGGCAAAATTCTTTGTTGTTTTTGTATTATTTTTTTTTAATAAAGTATCTTTTGGGCAATGCACTTAACTCGACTCGATACTGGCGGCGGTATTTGGTTATATTAATTTTGATTTTATTGTGTTGCTTGTCAACGTTGTGCTTTTGCTTTACCCGTGTCTCACATAAAAAATGGGTTAAAAGAGTACAATAAAATAAGAGGAGCCTGCCCTCAACAAATTTAAAATTGAAATATTGAATGTTTTACGCATGTTGTTAAAGTGTAGACAATTTTTATTATTATTTATGCACCTGCTGAAGCGTGTGAACCGAAAAGAAAAAAAGCGTTGTGATATGATAATTAAACAAATTAAATCCAGTGCCAGTGTGTTATCAGTCCTTAAATGAATGCAACAATAACAACCACAAATAAAATAAAAGATAGCAGCACATTGTTGTGTACATATTTCATATTGTTATAATATGGTTTGTAATGTTTTTTTTTTGGTTTTGTTTTTAATTCAAACAACATTCACACGTATCGAAAGGAGCTGGGCTGGTTAACCGCAGGCCCAGAAATATTCATATATTCAAAAAAAAAAAAAGAGACGAAAAAAAGCAAATAAATGAAATTACTTGAACACATAAACAGCAACATGTACAGACAGAATATGCGAAATTGTTTTGTTTTTTGTGTGTTTGCAAATTGATTTTTGTGCGCATTTTTCAAGGCCAGTCAAGGCATTTGTTGAGTTCATGTTTAAACCAAATGTGTGCGCCTGCAGTTGGTTTATGGCCAGAGGCAAAACGGCTTAATTGCAGTGCTTGTGCCTTAGCGTTTTGGCTTTGCCTGACTGAAAACGGCTTTAAGTGTTTCGCTGCCGATGTTGTTGTTGTTGTTGTTGTTACGAGCGTTTGTCATTGCTGCTTGCGACAATTTGTTAAAACTCAGCTTGTCACCCACACAGCTTCAGCTTTAGCTTTTTGGCATTGTTCAAAAGGCTGGCAACACCCACACACAAACACACACACACACACACTCGCTAGCTCGCTTGCTGGGAACCCACAGCGAGTCATCTAATTCGCGGCATGAATGGTTTTGCATTCATAAATTAGCCGACTGGCAAGATACTTAGATACACTGCGAATGTGTCGCACTTGAAGTTCGAAATCGAAATCGTGAGCAAGCGCAATGCAAATTGCTCGAACCGACCAAAACAATCAATCAGCTCAGTGGAGACTCTCGTCAATCGCCCCCAAATCGCAAAGCTGCAAATGAGCTTGATATTAATTTGGTTTTAGGTGTCAACTGGTTGGGTTACCTGACTGCCTGACTGCCTGCATGGCATATCTTATGAGATTGACAAGTTGGGATTAGATTTTGGCGTGAACAAGGTTGTCTGCGGTTGTTTTGTGTGAGTGTGGAAGTGGCACCTCGTGATGGCAAATGCAAATCAATTGTGCTTGGCCATGCTTGACTTGCAGACACCCAGCAAATAAAATACAAATACATGGCACATCAATTCAAATTGAAGCCAAATTCTTGCTGCATTTTTTTTTGACACTCGATTTTAATTGAACATTATGTTCGTCGTCTCTAAACAACAAGCGCATAAATAAATTATACACACAAAAAAAAAAAGAAGACAAATGATTTCCACAGCAGCGCAGAAACAAAGAACACACAAAGTGGAAAATCCAACTCGATTGCATATAATTTTAATTTGTGTGTTGGATGAAAAACAGAAGCAGCAGCAAAGCACACAAACACTTCTACATACATAGATAGCTATTTTTTGCAAGAGAGGGGCGCAAAAAGCAAGAAGAAGTAGAAAAAAGCAGCAATGAAGAGGCAAATTAATAACAAGACATGGCTTCTTGTTGTAGCTGTCCAAGAACATTAAGAGGCGGCCAAAGAACTCATTAAGAGACGCGAGCGACAAGTGAAATATTGAATGCAGCATGGAAATTGTCGCAATAAACATGAAAAATATGAGCAAGATGCCCCATTTGTTGTTGTTGTTGTTGCTTGGTTGGTTGCTTTAAGTATGCGTTGATTTCACTCAAATAGATGTGTTCAAAAGCAAATTAAGGGCAAACTTATAAACGAAGCAATGGAGCAGCGCTCGCAACTTGAAAAATTCTTTAATGAAAATCTGCGTTTGAGATCTTTTGTCTAAGCAATAAATGCAATCATGACAGCTGTCAATATTAATCGGTCAAATGTCAGCTCGACAAACTGACAGACAGACAGACAGACAGACTGATGAGCATATCGTTTTAGATGGACAGACAGACAGATAGACATCAACGTGAGATGAATAAGCCGTGGTAATTGCATTTGCATATGACGAAGCCTCCAATGAGTATGTGTAGCTTGAGGGGGATCAGGTCACAAGCATTTGAATCGAATTAGTCACTGGCCAAACCAAATTGATAGCAGCATTTAGATAAATTACAATAATTAAACCAAGCCAAGCCAAGCTGAGCTGATCTGAGCAAGCTTTTGCCATATGCGCAGGCGGCTTAATTAATAACTTGCCTGCGCTATCTCACTCTTGTGTATCTCAATCTGTATCTATGTAGAAGGCATACATATATATGTATACTATATCTAATTCTTTGTGCGCTGCGTCAGGCTGAACGAACTATAATTAAATCCTCATGTCCGTTTGCCAACTCTCTGTGACCATTTAAGGGCATTGCTTGAGTTGGCGAGCAGGTTGGTGGATGGCGGCTCCACTTCGATCTCTCTCTTAGCTATCCGTATGTAGGTGTCGATTGGGTCGAGTTTCGCCAATCTTATAATTATCAATGAAAGATCTCAGTATATACACATTTATTTTTTTTTCTTCTGTATTCATTAACAAGTTGTTCGGCGCTAATATGGCGAGTTGTTCGTTCATTCATTCATTCATTCAAATGTTGCCGCTCTCTTCTTAATGCAAGTCAAGTTTTAGTCATAATTTACATGAGTCTGCTTATGACTCTATCTTAGAAATTCAAATAATCTAACTGCTAAATATGGCTACGAATAGCAAAACCAAATTTGGCGCCTAGAAGAACGTTTTTCTGTGTGTGCGTGTGTGGGCAAAACATTTTCAAGTATTATTATTATTATTATGAGTTTTGTGTTTCTTCGTCTTCTTTCAATTTTATTGCCACAAACCCCCGCATGTGGATTTTTAAGTGGTTTTTGTGTCTTTTGCCCACGTTTCAAATTATTATCGCCCATTGCCATAAACTGGCCGAAAAGTCAACAAAATCTCACAACTGTTTAAAGGATATGACAAATTCTTGTCATATGTGTGTTGAGTTGATCTCTTTTTGAGATGCATCATAAACTTTACAGAAATAGACTTTTGTCCGTTGGGTCTGCCTGCTAACACATTTTGAAGGCTTTATGACGCCCTTCTGGGATCTTTTGCTCCGTTGACTGTTTGCTTCGGCGTCGCTCGGTTGCCACATTTTGCAACAATTTTATATTTAGATTCATTGCACTTTATGTGTGTGTGTGTGTGTGTGTGTGTCGAAGCTGAGTCAATAAATTGTCAAATTTTATGCATAGCGATTTTGCAGTTGGCAAGAATTCACATTTCGCAGTTTTGGCAGCCAGAGGGCAGCTAAAAACGAGGCCGAAAAGTTCAGGCAAAGCAATCTATGAACATGATTTCAAGTAATGCCATTTAATTACATGCTTAGGTTTATGCGTTAGTCACTCTCAAATATTTCCAATTAAAATGAGAGATTCAAAAGTGTACTAGGAAGTGAAATTAATATTGAATTCCCAGAAAATGTGCATTGATTTTGCCTTCGATTACAAACTGTGCAGTACAGTAAAATCTCATAACATATTTATTGCTTTTTACAGTGAAATATTGTAGCAGCATTTCACTGTGTTTATTTTGAGAAATGGTCTAAGCGAATTGCATATTTCTCAATTTACATTTGCGATGAAGCCAATCGATGTCGTTGAGTATCGCATTACGGCATCGAAAACTAATAAATAATAGTAATTGTGTGCTTGAAGAGAGGCGCCATAAGTATAGCCTATGCCATAACTAGAAATGCGATTAATTATTTTCGAAGCCAAGTCATGCATCAAATTGATGTCATACAGTGGCAAATTCTTAAGTCATTTGAACGTACGCCCCCCCAACACTTTGAATATATATGTATATCTATAAAGATATAGTATTCGCATATATCACGGCGAGTTGGGTGACAAATTGTCGGTGCGCGGTGGCCATTGTGTGTGTTTGTGTGACAACTAGACAGGCACATGCCAAATGCAAACAACACAATGCAACTGAGAGCTTGAGCTTATCCAAAAAGCTAAACAACGAAAGGCGCTGTCAACTGGCACAGTTGGGGGGCAGTAGTTGTTGTTGTTGTTGTTGTGGTCACAAATGTGTGAATTATGGTGGGGTACAATGAGGCGTATGCGCAACGTGGCATTGCATTTGGCATAAAGTCACAACAACTGCTGCGTTTGGGCAAAGTTTATAGTTGGCGTAATTTTAAAGGCAAACGAATGCCATAATTCGTATATATATATACCAAATGATTTCATTAGGTGATAAATTCAATGCCCCAGTCGCAGCCACAGTCAGAGCACTAACAAGTTGCTCGCTGCCCGATCATTTTGCATCTAATAAATTAGCAACATTAATGTTAAGTAAACATTCACACGCTATTATTGGCATATGCTGGCAGCTTAATGCGTCTAACTAAGAGGGGGAAATTAAGCGTCATTTAATACGCGCATTTAACACAACGTTGACAAATTGCCACTACACAAAAAACGAGGACAATTGAATATGCTTTAGATTGCTGATGCTGTTGTTGTAATATTTGTTAATTGATGAATGATCTTTTTCTTTGCAGAAATTGCACGCGTACGCGCTTCACTGTTCCAGATCAATGGCGTTAAGAAGGAGCCGCTGACGCTGCCCGAGCCAGAGGGTGCGATGGTAACGCTGAACGAGAAGGTTTATGTGCCAGTGCGTGAGCATCCAGATGTAAGTACAAACACACACACACACAGAACAGATTCAATGCGATGATCTAATTTATGAATCGAAGCACATTTGAAGCGCTTCCGCTAATTAGAATTGACAGCACGATTGCTCAATGAGCCCCAATGAGCAACTGGTACACCGGAAATCGCTTTAAGGTGCGCCCTCTAACAGCCCGCAAAAAAATAAGAATACGAGACGCTGCTGTTGCTGTTGCTGCTGCTGCAACAAATGGGCGGTTAGGTAACACACACATATACGAACACACGTGAACACACCTTGAGAGACAGCTAGCTGATGGAATCAGTCGGCTGTTAAGTTGTCCAAGACATGGCAAATGCCTTTTGGGCTCTCTGACTTGGGCTCTCTGGGCTTGCCCCAAGACTTAAGACATGCAAAATGCGTAGCTGTTGCGCTCACTGATGTTGCACACACACACTATAGATACATATATAGAGCTGTCTATCTGGCTGTCTATTTTCTAGATATATGTATATATGTATGCATGTATATATGTATATATGGGTTAGACAAAATCAGTGAAGCGTTTTAGGAAGTCGCTGCTTCGCGTTTCGTTTCGTTTGTAGGCGTTTTTGTTTTGCCGCCATGCCAAATTAGAATTTGATTTAATTTTATGCAATTTCAAAAGTGTTTCCATCTTGTTTCCCCTAGTTTTTGTCTTGTATTCTCTTTTATTTTATTTGGTTTTTGTTTTTGTTATTGTTTTTTTTTTTTTTTGAAAATTGTTTGGGTGTAGTTTTTTGGCTTATTTATGGCTGACAGCAATCGTGAACTGGGAGCAGAGAATAAAATTTATTTCATTGCTTGACACAATTAACTTGAACATCTCGCTCTTTCTCCCCTATTTTGTTGTTGCTCCACATTGCTGCATAAATTTCAATGCATTGGGGCAAAGATGAAAGGCAGCTTTTTGCCTCGAACAGCTGTTTCAATATTTTTGTTTACCAAATGGCGCTAAACATTTGCGGCAACACAATTGTCATTTTGTTGTGTTTATACTTTAAAGCATAGAAAAAAAGACGAGCCAGACTACCGTGGCTAGAATTTTGATACGATTGTTGTTTTGTATTTTTATAGCAGCAAAAAAATCGATTAAAGTCTATTATGTTTAACGATTCTTTGATTGATACACAACAAGAATATATTAAATACTTTTATGTCTATTACCGACACACACACATTTTTATACAACTTCAATTAGCAAAACCAAAAACAACATGTTGGTAGGAAAGTTTTATGGGATTTTATACAATTCTTGATTTGGTTCAAACTTCTCTTGCTATCACTTGGGACTTTCGGTATGCAAATTTTCTGGTTTGCCGCTAATTAGCAAGGTTGATAAACAGTTAGAAATTTTGTAGAGTCAGAATGAATCAGCTAAGCGATACCCTGGTTAAGATTTTGGTGTGTGAAAAGTAAAGCAAGCTGGATTCTAAAACATTTACAGAGTATGCGAGTAAGTTTAAAGCCATTGGTTAAAACATTTGTCAACCGTTTTTAGCATTAGTTAATTAATTGATTTGAGATATTGCATAAGTCTGTCAGCCACACTTAAGAAGCGCTCATTAATATAAAGTTTTTAAATTTAAATCTTTTCTCTTGTTGCCTTCTTCAAAGAGCAAAGCATAGGGAATTGGAAATGAATATGAATGAGTTAAGTCATAAATTAAAAATGAACAAAATTTGGCAGAATCAAATAAAAGCAGAGCGAATGCGAGCAAAACACACAAAACTGATGATGTTTGGTTCTGACGACGACGACGACGATGTTTTCTCGTTTTCTCGATGGAAATTGGCACAGCTCAGTTGAGATTTACGACCGGAGGGCATAGGTTTTATTAGATGTTGGCATCTATCTATAATATATATATATCGAATCGCACCGCATCGCATCGCATCGTATCGCATATAGTATTGACTTGTGATATTTCAGGTGTGTGCTCTTTCGATGTATCTATTTTTAATTCAAGCAGCTGTAGATTTGATTTGTATTTTTCTTTTTTTTTTGTTTTTTTGTGGTCTTGGGTGTGCGCGGGCGTTTCACCGTTACGATAAATCATTTCATTTAATTGCAATATTTCTAGCTCGATATAAAACACATTCACGTACAGAGCAGCAAAAATTTCCGAGATTTTCGTGTGGTTATAAAGCAAGATAAATTGCGTTTTGAATCGCAAACGCGAAAAACAACTGAAGAAAATGCAACAAGTTTGCACAATGTTTATTGTCAAGCATACGCTACAATATGGCAATGCTATATATTATATATATATGTATGTATAGGTTGTTGCTATGCTTTTTTAGTGCAACCTCGTCATTGGCCATAAATTTCCAACTCAGTGGCAGCCACAAAATGTGTTGTTGTTGCTCTCGGCAGAAATAATCGCCTCTATATATAATTTATACCATATTCAACAATGTAAATAATGATTTGTCAGCCGGCTGACAACCGGCAACAAACAAACACCATGTAAATAGACAACAATTTGTCAACACAAACGCAAGAGAGGCTAAACTAATGCACTGTGGATCGTATCGCATCGCATTGAAGACCACAAAATGCAGCTGCGTTTTGTTGTGCATTGTTGTTGTGTCCAAAACATAAATACAACTTAATTAAACTCGGCAATGTCTGCTGCAGAAACCAACCGGCCACAAAAGCATTAAACAGTTTACAATTAATTACTGTGAAACTATTAACGCTCGCATCGCATCCACACAGCAGTAGACCAATTATCGCTCCTTAACTGTCCTCCCCAAAACCAACCGTTGACGCACATTTGTCTGTCTCTATTTTTTTTGTATTTTGTATTTTGCTTTTGTTTCTTCTCTATGCTTGTCTCTCTATTCGTCTCGAGTTGCTTGTCTGTCAACGCATTGCTCATACGCCCCGTGGCGTGGCGTGCGACAGTTTGACCCACTGCGGAATTTATATACGCTAGATAAAAGCGCAGATAAATGCTGAAAAATCTAAGCAGCAGATAAACTCGATGAAAGCTGTCATAAATCTATGGCTCATTATATAACGATTTTGTTTAGCGTTTTGGATTACAGATGACTAAGATTGCCATCAAATGCTTTGCTCTTTCAATATCTTTATGGTGTTTTCATTCGGTTTCAACTTTCGAATTTAATTGCCTCAAAAAGAGCATTCATTTATAACTTTCAATTTGTTTGGCTGTCACTTTACTATGCATCATTTTTTTTGTGTCGTTTTTCCTTCTTTTAACAGCGCTGTTAACGACTTTAAACTCAATGTTAACCTTCTGTGAAGTCCTCGCTTCTCTGTCTGCAGTCATTAGTAATCATCACAAGCAGTTGAAATATTTATGCTAAATTATATTCAACGTCTGTCGAAGAGTTGAAAAAAATTCACATTCGTCAGAATAGTTTATTTAGCGTTTGTTTTTGAGTCGTAAATAAAGTGGCAATTAATCTGAAAACTGCAGCTGATTGGTCATGAACATAAAATGCTAATTACTTGCAACTAAAATGCTCATTTTCGTTTTGAGTTATTTAATAAGTAGTACGAGCAAAAAACACAAACCGAAACTGACTGACTGACCGACAGTCAGTCGGACTGTCCAGATGGCAGTTTATTTTTGTGTTACATGTCTAACTTTGATTTATACAGACACACTTTTTGTATTCAACTGTCGCGTAATACACACTTCCACAGCGACGGATGTATAGATAAGCCCAAGTATAAATATATATTGTATATACTAAATACTATATATATATAGTATATACATAGTTGTAATCTATTTGATCTACGCCGACTCACAGTTGCTCAGAGTTTTGCATTTTTCTAGCTAACTGTCGGCTAATATGAAAAGATGTTTTCTGTGCTCTTTTCAAAAGTATTTGCAAAATGTGTGTGTGTGTGTGCGAGCTCAAAGCAAAACTTGGCTTAGATGCTAGCATAATGTTTTACTATATTTGTCTTTGAAGTGACTAAAGTTGTCTCTCTTCATCGATGTGTGTATGTGTGTGTGTGGCCTGAAATGTTTGTCACGCGTGTTGATAAGCGGCTTTTGGCCAATTTGACCATTACTTGATTTTGCTTGGTCTGGTTTTTTGCCATGGCAACCGCAACATCGTTTTCCATTTGCCATTTTTCATTTTCAATTTTCCATTGCTTATCATCAATTTATAATTTTGGGTGCATTTGGGTTTTTTTTTTTTCGTTTACCTTTTGATGCTTGCCTTTTGTGTCTTATCAATTGCTGTTGCCCTTTTTGTTGTAGCAATATATTTATAATTGTATATACTTGCTGCTGTTGCTGTTGCGGTGTATGCTCGAAACTCTTATCGCCGTTCACAATCTGTAATAAAACCCAAAAGAGAGAGAGAGATTCAGACCCTCTCGACTCCCCAGCTACAAGTACAACATTTATTCAACAGCTTGCAGCTACTGTCTGTTTGCCTCAGTCCCGCATCTGTTGCCTCCTTTGTCAGCAAACAGCAAACGGCAACATGCTTGCCTTATATCTTTGTTGTGCCTCCATTTGTGGCACGCTTTCCACTTGAGGCGCATAATTGCCGCCATACAGCTTGTGTCATTATTGATTTACAATATAACCCACCAAATGAAACATGTTCACCACGTTGATGCAGCCAAACAGCGATTCAATTCTTTTCATTTATTTGACTTTATCAAATATTTAAGCTCTCAGGGCCAATGCAATTTAATTTTCGATGAAGCGCTTCAGTGTTTGCTGTTTTTAATTAACAACCTTTCTTTTTTATTTCTTGTGTGTATATATGTATATTGTTGATTATGAAAGTTGCATAAACTTTCAATGAAGCCGCCGATGAGCAAACAATGTAGTTTTAGCTTTTTGATGGCTATTCAAGAACTGCTTATGATCAAATTTAATTAAGTTCGCGCTCGTGTGTTGCAACTAATGGCTCAGCAATTTGCAGTTGATGCGATCTTTGTGCAGCAAAATGCTTGCAACAATTGCACAAATTGTTGTTGCTCGCATCGTCGTCATCGCGCTGCATCACATCATCGATTTTGAGTAGATTTTTTTTTGTGCTAGCTTGAGGCCAGCTAAGAAAAGAGCATGCCACAGATACACAGACACATAGACACAGATATACATTTGGTGGGTGGTCGCGGCGACTTGTTGCGGCTTGCCCCAGGGCTACTGTTGAACCAGTTTGCCAAGCCATTTATATTTATAACTCTCGGTGTAAATGACTTGAGATATGGCTCTGTGACTCGGCTTTAATAAATCCCAAACAATTTAATCAGCTAATTTACGAGCAGCGAACAACAAAAGCAACGCTTCAGGGGGGCGTGGCAGCAACTGCTGATATAATTGGCACTCGCCAGCTTGTTGCTTGACCAAAAAGCTAGCTTTATCAATGAGACCCCGTCACACACACACACACACACACACTAAGCCAAAGACTACACTCTTTGCTCTTCGTTTCGCAGATTTGTGATGCAAAATGCCGCCGCTTTGTTGCCTTTTGCTGTGGCAGCTGCTGTTGCTGTTGCTGCAGTTGGCAATCTGTTTGAGTATCTGGCTGATTGGTTTATCGTGGCAAATTCAGGCGTGTCGCCTTAGGGTCATATTACGTATACGCCATTGTGCACATTGTGATTTGAGATTTGAGAGATGGCGAATTATTAAATCTGACTTTGAAAGAATGTGGCAGACAGCGTTGTGTTGTGTTGTGTGCAATGAATGATTTCGTTCATGAGTCAACCTTCTAATTTGTTAATGCGTTTTAAATTTTCGCGATCAAAATAACCTTTTCCTTCTTTTCATCATATTTTCATTAAGATCTTGTTTTAATACTTAATACTTAATTATTATTATTGTTATTTAATTGTTTTGCTCATTTCCTGTGATTTTTTTTGTATTTTGTGTTTCAGTTCAACTTTGTTGGTCGCATTTTGGGACCACGCGGCATGACTGCCAAACAATTAGAGCAAGAGACTGGCTGTAAGATTATGGTACGCGGCAAGGGCTCCATGCGGGACAAGAAGAAGGTAAGCATTGTAGATATATATAGATATTTACATATTTTTAAATATACGCTAGCATACACTTAATCCATTAGCTGTGAAATTGTACTGAATGCCAAGTTACTGCTGCATTCTCTGCGTGTCACAGCTAAAAGCAACCAAAACACCAAATTCTTCTTCCCACATATTTGTGGTTTATACTCACACATTTAATCTGATTTCAATAGAAATATTAAAGTGTTGTTCAGAATAGTTGTGCTGGTTGGCAGTTGGTTTTGTGGTGCCAACAAATTCAAATATTTGTCAATTAAAAGTCCAGTAAAATTCACAGATTTTGACATGGTTAAAACTGACTTTAATGCTAAGATTTATAATCAAACGAAAAATGTATTTAATGTGCCAAAAAGTGATGCATGAATTGCGCTAATTAAGTCAGCAAATTGGCTACTGAAAAAAACAAAGCAGTGTATTTAATATTCAGCTTGACAATTAAGGCTGTTTTTTTTTCTCTGTATATTTTTCTGCGCCCTGGATCTTGTCACTCCAAAGCTTTTTGATGATTTAATTTCCTTTTCGCATTTGGCAAACAAAGAACGCTAGAGATGTGCGCAAATGTGCGCTTATATATTTCTTTTTTTTCTGGTAAATTCGCGAGGCATGGCAGCTCGACATAGACAAGAGACAGACAAATATAGTATATACATATATTTTATTAAAATGCTCACTTTTATAGCGTTGCAATATTTTGATAATTTAGTAGCTAACACCTACACACAACACAGCAAACATTGAGAGTGTGTTTGTGTCTGAGTGTGTTTGAGTCATGTGCATGAAGCTGAAAATATGAAAATAGATTACTCAGACGCTCGGATGTCGGTGAAGAACCCTCCCTAAGTGCTGTGAAATCCATGCAGTCGTGACAGTTCTTAATTTGACAAGTGCTGTGGAATTAGCCAGGCCAGCAGAAGAGACGAGAGACAGACGGACAGACAGATGGACAGACTTTGTGATGCTGTCACTGGACACAGCGAACATCAAAAGCCAACTAAACTGACAGCTCGCTGGTCATTTTGAGCTTAATTGATTAGAAATTTAACGAAATTAAATTTAAACGTGACAAACTAAATACTTTTTTGGGTCAAAAGTTAATGCGCTGCCTTCGCTTCGCTTTTCCCCGCAAAACAAATTTTTCGCAGCCTTGAGGCTAAGCATAGAAAACACACACACATATTTTAATTTTCCGACATTTCAAGCGTGTTGGCTTTTGGCATTTTGGCATTTGGCGTGGCGGAAAAAGTAACGAAAGTAAAACGAGAAATGTATAAAATGCAATTTCATTTATTGCGCTAACGCTGCCCACACTTGCAATATAATTGTTTTGTGTCCATTAAAAGCGAAACACGCGCGTGCAAATGTCGTCTTTGCATTTGTAGGGAAGAATTTGAAGAATTTTGACCACTCGATTTTGTTCAAGAGATTTTCCAGTGAAATGTACATATTTTTATTTATTTTCTTACTTACAGTTTCATTTCGTCATCTGACGAATCTGTTGAGTTGCATTTTATCTAGGCGAAATGACACAATTCTAATTTTAAATCAATCTTGATGTGATTTATTTGCCAACTTGTGATTCACAGTGAATCATTTTGTGCATGAAAAAACAATTGCTTAACTTAATCAGTTAGTTTAAAGTATTTGTAAAATACACAAGCTAATGAGATCATCTTTATCATTGTTTCATTCTCATCTTGTCAACAACAGGAGGATGCTAATCGTGGCAAGCCAAACTGGGAGCATTTGTCCGATGATCTGCATGTCCTCATCACTGTCGAGGACACCGAGAATCGTGCCAAAGTCAAGCTGGCTCAAGCTGTTGCTGAGGTGCAAAAGTTGCTAGTGCCGGTAAGTCAAAGAAAATATGAAATTTAAATACTTTATTAAAACTTAATGCTTTCACGTCTAAATGTGCAATGCATTGATTAAAAAATATCTGATTTTATTAATTGCATTAAATGCGTCGGTTTCCCTCCTTTTATTTTGAATTAATCACTTCACTATTAAAACATTTGTGATAACGCGTTTGCTGTGTCTATCAAACTGTATAAATATTTTAAATTAAATCAAATACAAATAGACAACAACTATTCAAATCTCATTGCTAAACAATACTTTGTTAACCAACAAAAATATTAATAATGATTTTTTTTATATTATTTTCATTTCTTTTACCAAAAAATTCTAATCTGCTTTAATGTATTTTGTTTAATACATTGAAAAAAAAAATACCAATCTATTACTACTACACACACACACACCTACACCTACACACACAAAACACCAACACACACACATACACAAATACAAACACATGCGTACGCGTATTTGTACTAACAGCAAGCCGAAGGCGAAGATGAACTAAAGAAACGTCAACTTATGGAATTAGCCATTATTAACGGCACATATAGGGACACAACAGCGAAATCAGTCGCAGGTACGTCAATCAAGCTCTACTTAGCCTCTTAAGTCTCTACTACTACTACAAAAAACAATGAAACACACAGAAAAACATAATAATACAATCAATCAAATATAGCGAAAAAAAAGAAAAGCAAAAAGAAAATAGAAAACATTGTCTAATCCTAAACAGCCTAATCCCAGTATTGACTAAACATTCCCGCGGCTCTCTCTCTCAAATGCGATCGATAACGATAACGATAACGATGCTAACCAATAACGATTGAACGATTGTTTTCCATTTCAAAAAATTTACATGGGTTTTTCTACTACGGGACAGCTTTCTCATGCGTTGGTTCTCCTTCTGCTTCTGTTCTGTATCCCGCAGTTTGCGAAGAGGAGTGGCGTCGCCTGGTTACACCGGACAATCGCCTGCTGACACCCACACTATCCGGATTGGCCACCCAGATACGCACACCTGCCAACGCCCCCTTGGGCGCACCATTGATACTTAATCCACGGATGACGGTGCCAACCACAGCGGCCAGCATATTATCGGCACAGGCAGCGCCGACAGCTGCATTCGATCAGACGGCACATGGCATGATCTTTGCCCCCTATCAAGATTATGCGAATTATGCGGCACTCACTGGCAATCCCCTGCTGACGGAATATGCAGATCATAGCGGTGGGTTGTTTGCTAGATAAACTCTCTCTACACACACATACATACATATATAACATTTTTCAACTATCATCGATCAATGAACAATTTATGATCATTCAAAGTAAAGCAATGATCAGTTTGATTCTATCTACACACTCTTACACACACACACATATACATATATATTTATATCTTAACGAAATGCGCCATAACTGTTTACACACACACACACATCGCACACACACAAACACACATCTAAATCGTATTACACTCAAGAGTTGAGTTTGTAGTTAGCCAACGTAATTTTTGTGCCAAGCTGCGAGCAATCATAACTACTTAAAACTGCAGTTAGGGTAGAGTACAGAACATCACGCATACGCCTAGTTAGGCAGCAGCATTTTTTTTATTTCGATTAGACGTATTAACCAAAGTGCAATATATATTTTATTTTTATAATCATAGTAGTTAAATTCGTAGTATTCCACACTTAAATATTAATGTTATTCTTGTTTTATATAATTTTATTTTATTTAATTCCATGCGCATTCTACATACGTATGTTTTTTTTGTGTTATCCTTTGCTCTTGTCCGTCTGAAAGAGAGTATTCCAGCTTCTATTTATATAATTTTTACAGTGCCATAAAGTATGCTATAGAATTTTTTTGTTTTCCAATTTCTAGATTGCTATTTAAGTGCACGCTTTTAACCCCCAATTTTCGCAACGCTTGCTTTTAATTTTTTTATGCGGTCTGCATGCACCACAAATAAAAAACAAAAAAGAAAATACTTTCACAGCTAACCACAGCTAATGTTTCACATATATACAATAATTTACTGACGATCTAACTGAATTACTTTTACCTTTTATTTCTTTTGAAACATTTCCTATTTTGATCTGAACATGTTCCATATATATAAATATTTACAGTTGGTCGATATATGCATGCCGGCTCCGTCTTTTGAACTTTTTTTTGAATTTGCGTGTGTGCACAAAGAATAAAATGTTAGTTCTTAGTTCCAGTTGCAAAACGAAGCAAAAAAAAATTATTACATTCTGCAGTTGACAGTGCACAACACACACACAGAGAGAAAACCTTACTTAAACATTAATTAGCTCTAGTTACAAACAACAAACAAACAAAAAGCAAACAAACATATATATATGCATCGATGTGTATATATTTATTTAGCAAAAAAACAAAAATGCAAAATGGCACAACAACAAACAAGAAACAAAAAACTACAACTACAAAAACAAATACTCAAAAATGCAAATAAGAAGCAAGAAAAACAATAACAAAAACAAAAAAGAAAAACGCTCATCAACGTTTTTGTTTAGTTCATAATGTCGCAAAACATTTCTAGAGTCTGGTTAATAAGTGATTTTTAGGCGCTTTGCATGATGAATTTATCTATTTGTTTTTTATTCTTTATTATTTATACATTTTTGTTTTGTTTCTTTTGGTTTCGTTTCGAAAATAAAAAAAAAAACATGAGTATATTCTAGTTGACGACAACAACAACAACAAATGACAGCAAGAAATTTGGTTGTTGCTTGTTTGGGAACAATGAAGTATTCTACTTACATAAATACATACATACATATTACTTAAAAGCCTTCAACTGAGTTGCTGACTTAACTAGCTTTTAGTGTATAATATCCCTCTTTTTTGACAGCCCCGTTCCGAGTTACACATTCGCCGCAATTTCGCAGCAATACTTTATAGCATAACTCGAAGCGGGCGCTGGAATGTTTTCTTCTTTAGGTTTTCTTAAAGGTCTCGACGACTTGTGTTATTTATAGTACTAGTTTTTCATTTGTTTTTATTTTTTGTTTTATTTACGGTGTGGGTTGATTTGTTTATTAGCGTTTTCAATACTCTTTAAGTGCAATATTTAGCTGATAGCTAATTAGTTTTTAGCAGTATTTATGCACAAATGTACCTTATACGACAAGTTCAAGTTTTACATTTGATTTCCGTAACCGTTTGATTTTTTTCCAGTCAGTGCCATTAATATTTTTTGTTTCTCTTTATTTCAAGCAGCCACACAATTTTATTCGTAGCATTTTTAATGGAAACTATACAAACAATATATACATATATAGATATTTTAATATTAGATTATAGCTTAAATCGGAGCCTTGAATCGAGTTGGTGCTTAAACATTTTTTTGTAGACAATAAGTTGAGGTTGAGGTTGAAGTTCAGGCAGCCGTCCAACAACAATATTTTGCACAACTAGTCAAAAACCGTTAGCAAAAGCGATTGATACAGATAGACAAATGTGAAGACAGACAGCTGGAAGAATGCTAAAGAACAAAAAATAGAAAGAAAACTGTAGCAGCTTGAAGATATTGCAATATTTTCACACATTTAGGTCTCTCTCTCTCTCTTGAAATCTAAAAAGAGATGGCAAAATTCCCTGAAGATCCATTTAGTTAAATGGAAACACGACTATGCTTATCTATACTATATATAATTAAATATTTAAAGACTAGTTAAGGTTTAATTAGCGAGTTGCTTAAAAATCACTTATTTCCAGATACCGAATCAATAAGCGTTGTTTTCTTACAATGTGAACAAAAAAGTGAAAAGAAAAAAACACAAAACAAATAAAAATATATACGACTCATTCCAAAGAAACAGAATTTAAATGTAAATCAACATGCAATACAGTTAATTATAATTCATAAAGCAAGAAAGAAATCGAAGTTGAACTTAATGAAATTGGTAATTAGTGCAAAAGAAAAGCGAAAGCAAAAAGATGCAGATGTGTGCAAATGTTGAAAGAATTGTTTAAAACAAGCAAGCATAAATATATATATATAATAGTATATGTTTTTTTCTATTATTAAGCTAAGTTTTGTAGACAATACATACATATGTATGTATATATATATGCGCCGATTAATCCGTATATACCGAATATATATATGTATATATTTATTGCCTTGATTATCCATATATAAATATATTATACCATTACCAATACCAATTTTATATTT
This sequence comes from Drosophila niveifrons, assembly GCA_035046325.1. Classification (NCBI taxonomy): domain Eukaryota; kingdom Metazoa; phylum Arthropoda; class Insecta; order Diptera; family Drosophilidae; genus Drosophila; species Drosophila niveifrons. Next base: position 6,641,762 of record JAWNOC010000046.1, on the reverse strand, counting down.
GCAATATATAAATCTATATGTATATCGTATCGTATATTTTAGTAGGCGCCCTTAAGCAGCAACGTCGATTGGCGGCTAACAGAGAACACCCCTATCAGCGTGCAACGGTCGGAGTGCCAGCCAAGCCGGCGGGTTTCATTGAGATACAGTAAAACATCTCGCTGTGTCAGTGTCAGAGAATCAGAGTCAGAGTCAGTCAGTCAATCAGTCAGCAGCAGTAATCTCACCCACACACACACCTTTTTGTATTTATATCGAAAGTGAAAAAATTTTGTAAATTTTTTTTTGAATGCTAAAACTTCTTATGTGGATTATCGACTCCGCCCGCCATTACGTTCAAAATGGGCATATTACATATTACTATATACAATTTAGTTCAATTACGATTAACACAATATATATATATTCGGAAATATATATATGTCTATTTCAAATTTACTTTATAACTTCTTTTTATATATAAATATTTAATTTTTTTGTGAAAAACTGCTTTAAATCGAACAATTAAATCATCTGCGCTGTTCTCTGCTGCTGCTGCTGTTTGAGTTGTGTGTTGCGTGTCCAATGAAACCCAGCCAGTCCAGTTGGCCAGGCCGGTCTGTGCAGCTCTCCGTAACTCAGTTAACTCAGTCCAATAAATATATCAAGCGCCTCACAGGTTAGTTGTGTTTCTACTCATCTATAAATTTGTTTTTTATTACCTTCTTTTTTTTTTTCTTTACTTGTTTCCCTTTGAGCTGCTGTTGCTAAGCTCCTTAACTGAAGCATAGCAACTGCAGCTCATTTGCGACTTTTTGATTTATTTTCCAAAAAAATGAAAAAAGAACAAAAGAAATTGAAATACACAGACAGATACATGCTGAATGTTAGTGCAATAGTTGCTAAAAGTAAAAAATCGGTAAAAACCAAGAAAAATAACAAAAATTTATATTTTTTGTTAGTTTATTTTATTTCTTTGTTGACGACGTTGACTTGTGCCTTTGATGTTTTACAAAAACAATAAGAAAACAAAACAAAAAAAAAAAAAAAATGTTTTATTGAAATTATGAAGAAATGGGTAAGAGATACTTCTATCGATTTCTGTAAAAAAACAAAAACAAAGCAAACGCAATTTTAGTACATTTTGTATTACTTTTTCTTAAGCCATATAATTAATTTGATTATGATCTATATATCTACATCTAATATATATATATATATGAATTATGAATTTTATATGTGTATTTAGCATTAAGACCCTGTTAGTTTGTAAATTTTACCTTGTATATCATTTAAATGTATGTTGCAATTGAACCGAAAGTGTACCAGAATAAAGATCAATGACTTTTGTTGAAGTGCAACCCAAAACACAGAAAACAAAAAACAAAAAAAAAAAAACAAACCAAAACCAGTCTCTTGAAGTTTCATCCAACCGTCTGCTCTGGGCATTCGAGCAAATCAATAAAAACATAAAAAAGAATTCTCTTTAAATACGTTTGAGACTAACGCTTTTTGATATCTAACCAAAAAAAAAAAAAAAAATTAAAAAATTAAACTCCTTCTATTCGTCGTCGTCACACATAACTCATTGATCACCCTAGAAGATGAGAACACACTTAACTTTTGTTTGCAACTTTTTAGTCCATTAAGAACTTAACTTTAACTTTAAGCTATATGTGTAACGCACACACACACTCAAACCCACACACACATAAACAACTTTTAGCCAACGGTGGGGCCTCTACTGATGTACTACTCTACTACCACAAACAACCACTACTACATACTACTTGGGGGCGTAACTCTACTATATATACATATATATATATTTGCTTAACGTCTGTCTCACCTACCACACACTTTAAATTCGTACATAATACATACTACAATAATATTAATAATAATAATAGAGATGACCATCTAAAGTAAAAAGCAACCAAATAGCAAGTCCCAAAACTACTACCACGAAACTACATAAATATTGATTTATGTATATTTAACAGATCGTAATATTTAAGCTTACTTATCTCTCTCTCTCTCTTATACTCTTTCTCTTTGGTTATGGTATCAGTAATAAAACACTTTCTATTTCTCTATAGAAAATTAAGAATAAATACTTGTATAACGTTTGATAAAATTGCATATGCATTTGCTTCTATAAAAAATCTCCTCAAGTACTTACACAAATAAACAACAACACACAGATACACGCACACACCAATACATACGCGTATATGAGACCAATTACTAAATCGACTCTAATGCCACATGCCAAAGAATGTCTGACAATGATGCACAAAATACACAAAATTCCTTTTGGCTAATGCTAAAAAAACAGTTTAAAATACAACAACACAACAATTTTTGATGTACAGACTTTAATAATACAAAACAAAGTATAAAGAAAACACAGAATGTAAATAACGCTTTACCTTGGCATTTTTTCGATGAAAAGCAAAAATTGATTGATAATTATAATTCTTACTCTTATGATTTACATACTATATATATATAATTGACAGCCAATGCACTTGCAATTTTATTATTTTCTTTTTATCTAATAATCTTTACAATTTATACTATATAGCATATTTACATATGTATAAAAACCATATAAATATCAAATGATATGTGATGTAATCTTATTGCTAATTTGAACTAACAAAGGCCAAGTTAACTAAAACAAAGAAAATAAAAGTAAAAAACAAAACAAACAAAAAACTAGTAAATAAAATGGATTAAAACCAAAACCACAAAAAAAAAAACAATAAAAATAAAACGTTGTTTTGTAAATTACTCGATAAAAAACAATTCCTGAAAAAATTCGAATAACCAATAAATGTCTCATTAATAACGATTATCAAATTTTTAATATCTATTTGCACTATCAACGAACAACTAAATGATTTTATACTCGTATACTCGTGTATGTGTTTGTCCATTTCAACAAACTCTGAACAAACCAACACCGACTTTGAATAGTTTTACGAATATATATATTCGAGACAAGTTACTAAACGTTTGTGAGCTATCTTGAATCTTGAATCTTGGCCTGCATGTCCTGTGTGCCCTGCTCTCTTAATCAAATTAAAACATAAATAATGTATTTCTTGTTCACATTGCATATACTCTATAAATATCTATATATTTGATATACATCTGATATGCCCGCTTTCATTTAGTAACTTTAGCGCTCATAATTCGCATATATTAAAACGACTTCAATGTTTGATGTTAGGCAAACTAAAGTATGAAGAAGGAAACAACAAAAAATATATAACTAACTGCTAACCATTTATTAAAACTCAATTTCCATTTCTATGACTTTTTTTATTTACATGCTAACCAAACAAAAAAACCTTAAAAATATATATACAAAAATCTAAAACAAATCGAACAACAACAACATACATACACACAAAAATCACAAAAAAAAAACTATAAATCCTGACAATTGCCATTGCTGCATTACCGCTTGGTCAGATGAGCTCGACATTGAGATGCAACCAGGATGCAACAGCAAACGATTTGCATTTGAATGTAGCAACAGCAGCAGTAACAACAACAACAATAACTTTTACTATGAGAACAACAGCAGCAGCAGCAGCAATAATAATTGTATTAGTGTGGCAACTACGGTGTGGCAGCAACATCAACAGCAGCAACAACAACAACAACTTCAGTGGCAGTAGTCAGTGCATTGTGTGCCATCGCAAATGGAATGTGAAATTCTAATAGCAACTGCAACATCACTCGTCACTGACAAAACTAAACTAAAAAGCATCCACAAACATACACACACACACACACACTCGAACATCCTTACATCAAGCAAGTCTGTGGCCTGTTGCCTGCAACTTTAATAACAACAACATCAACAACAACAACAATAAAACAAAAGTAATAATGATAATGTATTGAATTTTGTGGCCATTTCTGTTGTTGCGTTTTGCCCCCAAAACAGCAAAACAAACAACAAAACAAAACCTTTAAACAAATCAAACAATAGTGTATAGTTATTATATTTAATGGATAACTTGTAATCATAATTATTATTATTATCGATTATCACATGCACTCATAAGTAGCACATAATTTACAACAAGTTCAGCGAACAAAAATTACTTAAACAGCAGCAAATCGAACGTATATATCACTATATCCCATATGTGTATATGCCCTTAGAGCCATTCTTAATATTAAAATATTTTATAAAAAAAACAAAAAAGAAAAGAAAACTCAAAAAATAATAATCATATTTACGGAATCTCATCAAGTAATCTGCAATTCGTTTTGATCACAATTTTTTTATAAAAATGCTCGCGAAGAAGAATCTTTTTTTGTAGTTCATAAGGCTAAATAGTTGTTTTTTTTATCTGTATAATGACTAAATAACAATTACACACACACACACCAATACACATGCATATCCATATTCATTATGCAGCATTTGATTGTTATTATTGATGCTCTGCTAATGTCTCGATTAATGCAAAACCATCATCATTTAGTTTTGTTAAATTGACGCAAATTCTTGTTAATGAAGTATTTCGATTATGAATATGTTATATCCTGCTATATACATACGCAAAACAATTATGAATCTTAAGTCTATATAAACTATAAAAAACACAATTATGATATCAAGGAAAAAAACATTACAAAACAAAATACGCAACAGCCATATTTAGTTAATGAAAATAAAACGAATATCATGCATTAATAATGTACAAGTTAAACATAAATAATTTAATCTTAATTAATAATGTTAATGTTGAGCTCAAGCACAATGTATTATACACAAAATATAAAAACAAAAAAAAAAAATGAAAAAAAAACGATAAAAATAATAAAAAAGGAATAATATTTTTGATAATAGATAATGTTTGAACAAATATAATAACAAAATTCTTTAATTTAAAATGAGTTCTAGAAGTTAGAAAACGCACATAATTTTTTGAAATTTTTTTCTATAAATAATTAAAAATATTTTTAAAATTAATAAATAAAAATGAGATGAACGGGAATGGATGAAGATGAAGAAGAAGAAGATGTAATGAATGTGAACTGCATTTAAATTATGGTACAAATGAAAAATTGATAGATAATTGTTTTAAATTAAAGAATTTTGCATGAAGCTGAAACTGAAAACTGATTGAAAGCAAATACACAATGTATGTAATTATGTGTGCCTTTTTCAAAGCATTGCAACTAAGTTAATTGTTAAATTTTAATAATAATAATAATATTATTGACGGCACCAATCAAAAGCATATATAAAAAATGAAATCAATCGCTAGGCAGCCGCTGACATTATGAAATTATTATAATGCTATTGATAATGATGTGAATCCCGACATACTCAAAATACTTGCGAGTGAACACACAATTCAAACAAAAAAATACTACATTAATTTAACAATTTAACAATAATATTAATAATATAATTTTATGTTTATAATCGGCAATCGTGCAATCGTAACAAAATCGTGCACCGCCAAAATTTACAAATTTTTTTTGGTGTGCTGCCTATGGAAATTTTTCGATAACCGAATGATCGATAGAATATATACATAGAAATGGTTTCGTAATCGATATCGTTATTGAATTTCAATTCAATTGATGATTGTGAGTAACCTATTAACTAATCTCTAAATCAATAATATAAAGTAATAATATAATAATAATAATTAGTTGTAATCTTTAAGCACGTGGCAAATTTGAATGTTGTATGTACTATTATTGTGTTAATGGGGAACATTTTATATTTGAAACAAACAATATTCATTCATTAAATATCATGAAAACATTACACATTATTGCAAATCCATTGGAATTATTTGCAAAACTTATCCACATATGTTCAAATAATAATTATTTACGCAACTGTAACAAAAACAACAAAAAAAAAAAACAAAAATCAAACTAAATTATGTACAAGTTTTTGCATAAAATAAATGTTTATAAAAAACCAAAAAAAAAACTGAAAATGTATTTCAATTTGGAGTCAACTGCGTAGTTGCAATTGGGATAATTGGGCGAATGCACGCTTTGAAATATGAATAACAAATTGTTGTTTGCCAGTGAAAACAAATACGAGGAAACATAAAACAACAAGAGCCCAATTTGCCATGGGTGCAATTGAATTGTATGTGAGTAAGTGTGTGGCAACTCATTTGGTTGCCAGGGGATGTCCCGAAACTGCTTATTGACATATGAGGACATGTGTGTGGGCAGGCTTTGAAACAATAGAAGCCTACAAAATGCATGAGGACATCATGTGAGGATGCCACACACAGTGCTTTCTAATCTGTGTGGTCCACCTTGCAGAGAGGATGCAACGTTTTTCGTTTCGCAATGCTGTAGCATTAATTTCGAATCGGAGCATATGGGTGATGATGCAATTGTGATTGCATTGTGCTTGTGTAACAAAGCGATTAATAACCACAAAGGAGTTATCCTGACCAACTCAAACACCTACGCTCTCCCTCTAGATGGAGGACATATTTGGTTCGATTTGCACAACGCATCTTGAGGTTCCTCGTAACTTATGCTACAATAATAGTTAATTAAGTACTGTTGACATGGGCACAGCAGCTGCAGCAGTGGCAGCAGCAGCAATCATTTATGCAAGCAAACTTCTTCAAGGACCCAACCATCCAGCTTCCTTTTGTATTGTAAACAAACCGAACAACACGTGCGAATGCCGTCAATGCGCATGAGCTGTTATTAACAGTGACTTAACAGCGCACTGTTAAGGCATCCTTAAAAGCCTTGAGCGTGTATGGCAACCGGCTCAGTTCAACGGCAGCAAGCGAATTGCAAGGATCGAAAACTCGAAAAGCGGATTAGTTGAGTACAACATCTTCGCGTAGCAACAAGTGAGCTCCTCTCAAAAAGTCGTGGAGCTAACTATCGTTACACATGGCGAATCGTCTGATGATGATACTCTGGTACTTAGTTGTGCTGTTCGTTGCCATGGCTAATGCGCGTAATGAAACCCATCAGAATCCACCGCCACCGTTGGCGCACGTTGAACAGTGCGGTAACACTGAGAAGATGGTCGATGAATGCTTTAAGGATTTGCCATCTCATCTAACAGAGTTTTTACAAAACACAAAAATTGTCATAAGCAAACAGGAGATCATGGCTAAGTGCATGTAAGTGTCGAAAGCCACACACACATACACATATATAGACATCTACACACACACTCATAAAGAAAAAAGAAGTTGAAAAGTGTTTTAAGTGCCTGGAAATGCGTGAGAGATGGCTATAAATAAAACACCTGTGCGGACGCATACATTATTGATTATCCCTTCTCTGTAGACACCGTAGAGACTCCCTCTCGATGTGTGTGTCTTCTGGACCCTTTTAACTCAATTCGACTTGAGCCGTAAAAGGCAAAAGGAAAAAAAAAACGAAAGAAGGTTATTAAAAGGGTTTCGCGTGTAGAGTGCAAAAGCCTAATTAAAGAGTTTTCTTTGTGTTCTTAAATTTGTTTTTGCTCAATCGCACATAATTGAGTTTTTGGCAAATTTGTAAATTCGTAAATATGAAAATTTGTCTCGTGCACAGTGTAATTTGATCAGCAATTAAAAACACGCTGCAAATTGAAGAATTTATCATCAATTCAAATGAAATCAAAACCCTCGTTAGTTACAGTGGCGAATTCACAAGGTCCGACTTAATTTGCAATTTAAGGTCAACAAAAATGAAATAAACACTGTGTTGTAGCGCAACATAATTATAAATATTTACATAACATCGAGAATGGAACTCACAACTCGCAAAATATATTCTCTCGTTGTGCCCCAGCACTAATTATTCAAATTTATTTATAGTGTTTTCAATAAGGGCATGAAATGCTTTGATGCCTATGCAGCGCGTTGTCTGCAGAGTCGAAAGCTAAACTTGTTTAAAAACAACGTCGATGGTGCTCGTAAATTTTTAAAGAAATTCTGTTCCGATGAGAATTTTCAAAGAGGTAAGTTTTAAATACATGAAACATGAAATTTATGGCATCAAATATCAATAGACCTTTGCATGCGCTGATTGAATTACAAACTCAAATATCTATAGCAAGTAATTTGAACTTCAAAGCCACGTAAAGACTCCTGCATATTTTTTTTGTCTGCATATTTTATTAAACTATGGTAAATTAAATTTCGTTTAAAGCAACCTTAAGAAAGTTGGAATTGTTAAACTTTTGGTCAGCTTCAGAGTCATTTGATTGCTTCTTTATGAAGCAAACAAAAAAATGTGTAGCATACTTTTCGGAGTGCGATTAAATTCTTGAAATTTGTAGTATCATTACATTCAATTGCGCCGTCTGGCATTTGATGAATCAATGTCTAGCTCTTAAAGACTCGCAAGTGCAGCAGAGTGTAAAGCACGCGCCGACTAAGTGGTCTAGCTGTTTGTTCTTTGCTGTTCCTTTAGTAAAGTGCATGCATCTCAAAGTAAACGCACACACTCTGCAATATCACTCATACTCACTTAGCTGAAGAAGGACATGTAAAACATGCACAGCTAAGAAGTCTTGGCAATTTTCATTTTAACAAATGAAAGTCAAATATTACGTATACGCATGTGTTGTTTGTGTTTGTGTGAGCAGTTGTCAAAGCACTATTATAATACAACATTGTAGTTAATGACATTATTTTAATCGTTTATTTAATATGCGCCTAATAAATTATTTATTGAAAGCCTCATTTTGTAGTCATAATTGATGTACGTTTACGCTCGGCCTAAAATGAAAAATGTGAAGGATTTAATATCCAAAATTCACAGCATTAAATTAAATATGGTCGGCTATTCAAAAGAAGAATTAATTAAGTGCGCATCAATATTCATTGTGTGGAGAATATAATCATAATATTCAAATGAATTTTACACTTTTTTAATGCTGTTAAATGTGAATAATTTAAATGTACACAATTTTGTTTTGCTTCGTCTTAAATACTTGAGTGTAATTGGCATCCTTTCTGTTTCGTAGATTATTTGCGGCACAAGGATTGTTTCGCCTACATTCAACCAGATTGGGTTAGCTGCACCGCTGACTTTGAGAACATACTCACGGATGATTTGCACGACGATACCCGCAATGTTAGCGATAAATTCATGGAGTTTTGTTGGTAAGCAACATCTGGGGAATCGAAAAGTCATGAGTCGAGAGAGAGAGAGTAATTGATGTCGCTTGCCACTTTCTGTTTGCAGTGCACGTTACGCGTACGAGAATTGCATCTACAATAGTGCGCGATATAAGTGCTACAAGCATTCGGCCGAATTTGCACGCGAAACCGCCAAAATGCTGTCGGATGAGAAGCACTTCAGCAATTGCCGCCACCTGGAGGACATCTGTGCGCATTCGACACGCATCGCCTGGATATCGAGCAGTCTTTATCCCCTGGCTCTTGTACTGATGTTGCGTTTTCTGCGGCACCTTGCCGGACCGTAGATTCTCTTCGCTCTCTGTGGTTGTGTGCGTGTGTCTGTGTCTGTGTGTGTGTGTAAGTGTGGTGGTGTAGGTTGTCCAAATGAAAATGCATAGCATTGAGCGATTCGCTTGCAAATCCAAAAAAAAAAAAAAACAAAAAACATGGGCATGTGATTCTCTTGGGGTGGGTAAACTGGGTCGGACAGCGGCACTTGTTAGTCTTAAAACAAAAATCTCCAATACTATATATATAAACACTTAAGTTGATGTATGTGATCGTGTATATGTGTACCATATTATTTGTGTGAAACATTTGTGTATTTCAAATAAATTTCACTTCAGTTAAGCGACACGTCTTTATTCCAATGCGACGACTACTTAAAGACAAGTTCAATAACTATCCTGACGTATACGTAATATGCTAAATTGATTGAGTCGGCCTTTGTGTCTGTCTACATAGATAAGGTAAATCCGTCACGCAATGAACTCACCCAGCACGTGCTTTGAAACTTTGACTACGCTTGGCAAGTTTTGTTTGCCAGACTATTTTTCCAGGTATTTATCTCCTAAATGGATGCTAGCAGATATGTTTGCCTTTGCGTTCTTGTGACAGTCCATTTGGCAAGTCTGGGGAGAAAGTTTTGAGTAGGCAAACAACCTGTCTAACAAGGGCGGCGACTTCTGCCAGTATAACGTCAATAACATCAACAACTTCAGTAGCTCCCAACAAAACATATTCATATCGTTTTTTTTGTTTGTTTTGTGTTGTGTTTGCCATTGAGTTTCCTGGAGAGAGAAAACTTATAATTTTGTTAACGGAGAATGCAATTTAAGTACTTCGAAAGTTACACCAAACTAAAATTGTTGCAATATTTTCTTGTTTTTCTCTTTCTCTCTCTCTCTTTTTTTTCTCTACATATTGTTGCCTTTCAATGGGGATCGATATTAATTTCGCTCTGTTGGTCGTAATGCAAGTTAACGCTCATAGCTTATGAATTGCACTACTTGCAAACCCCCACTCCATTGCATACAATGTCAAAGGACAGTCCTTGGGGCAAGCTGCATCCTTGTTGCCATCCGAGTCAAGTGGAAAGTTCGAACATGTTTTTTTTCTTGCAGAGGACTCTTCAGGCGATTTGCTTAGCCTGAAAAGAAGCACAAACTTGTGATTTATCCACAAACGCGTAAGCGATAAAATTTGTAATTAATTAAGCGAACTGGTCAGCGGGGGCAAACAGCGATATTTGATGTTCGATCTATGTATGTATTGCTGAAGTGATTGGTCGTCTACAGCTGCTGGGCAAATAAAACATGTTGTTGTTTTTATTCGCGTAGAGCTAAAATCAAATTACTTGCTGTCATCTGCACACAAAGACACAAGGCAAAAAAGCCACGGCAAAGCAAAATCAAAAGCAAAAGCAAACGGCAAATGGCAAATGACAGTGGAAAGGACTGAAGAAGCAGCCACGTGCATGCAACATGTTGCCCGGGGATACGAAGGGAGAGGACAATAGCAAGAGAAAGTAATAATACGAGTTGCGTTATACGAGTAGTTCCAAAACGATTTTTAGAGCTAAATATGTAGCATGTAAATTGAAAAGTTTTTCTAAAATATGCTAAGCTTATTAAAAGAGTCGGTTTTGTGTTACATGCTTGTTATAAGCTGCACATTTCGTAGTTACAAATATGAAATCTTGAAAATAACACCTTCATTTCCGTAGGTACACATTGCATCTGCCATCTGCGTTATTGTGAAGTTTATAAATGAAAATATTACTCTTTTCATCTTACATCTCTTTCAGCAATTATCAATCCTTCTCGCTTTGACTCCCTCTGCAAAAGTAATTCGATTGAAATTTTCAACTGATTGCTTGGTCCAGTTGATTGTATGAGTTTAAAATCCCTGCCACACTTAAGCCCTTCAATGCTGAGCTTTATGAAATATTTACTTTTGCTATTGGTAAATGGCTCTTCAAGTTTTCTTTGATTACCTTTCCTTGCGTTCAATTTGGCAAGCTTAATTATGCGATTTATTTGTCGTTCATTCACCCCGGACTCGTTAGGCTATTTTAACTACTTCATTAACGGCAGCTAATTGGATTTTCATGTAACGCAAAAAGGGGTTTTCATAATACAATTATCAGGGGTCACTACTGATTTCAGCTTTAAATAAGCACACACTATAAATAAATATGCTTGAGCTAAAGCTACAGTATTACATTTAGTCAATAATAGGATTATTCGAACATCGTTTACATCATTTGTTTTAAGTTACGTAATCAATGAGCTCTTCTAATTGATTGAATGATTAATTGCATTTTGTAATTTAAATGTATTTAAGATTGGGAGACACAGCTGACAAATATTGCCTGAGAAAACAAATTGAACCATTTTCATTTACTTGAACGTTTTCAATTCGAAGTTCTACTAAAATCAATTATTAAATGATTAATTTCTTCAGGCTTCACTTTGACAGACATGAATTTGTCATTGTTTGAATATTGAATTTTGTGCATTTCTTGGATCGATTCAAATTGGCCAAATTAAATATAACATTTAAAATAAACTTCAATGGAAAATGAATCGAATATTTTGCTTATGAAACGTATATGCAAAGATAAATACATTTTTAGTGCATTTAGTACTTTTAAATTAGACAAATTTGCGACTACTCAAAACAATAAACATCATAATACTTGTTTTATAAATAGGGCAAATTGAATGCAAGCACCTGCACTCAGTGGGCGAGCTTGAAATTGATATAAAAAAAACCATACATCTAAGTTTAGAATATCTTTCTTTCTCTTTCTCTCAACATAAAGTGAATACTGAGAATTTTACCTTCAGCAAGTTTTTACTACAATAAAGTAATGAAAATACACACACTTTTTTTTATTCCTGGAAGCAAAGAACAATTTTAATTGTTATAATGTAAAAAAAATAGTAGAGTGCTATAAAACAAAGTTTCTGTTCAGGTGAACGTAGCTAATGAAAGCCAAATTAATGCTATTAATTAACGCCGCTCATTTTGACGTATTATTCGCTCATTTAACGCCTACAAATAATTTACATAATTTGCACTGCGCAATTGTAAGTTTGCATTCTGCGAATTATGGCAAACACAATATATTACGGTACAATATATGTATGTAGAAATTCCCCGACTGCTGCTTACATAAATCGCGGCACAAACACACAAAAGCAATGAAAATGAGTTAAAATTACTTTATAGCTGGCCGATTACTATGGAAACCACAATTATGTGCGAGTATTTGTTTGTTATAGCTGCTTCTGTGTGGCGTCACACAGACAGTTTAGTTTATTTGTTTATTCAACAGACTTTGCCGGTATTTTATTCTTTTGCTGCTGATGATGAGAGCGATGAGCGTCACGGAAGCCATTTAATAAATTTTTGCTGTTTTCTGTTTTAATTGTAAAAGTTCGAGCACAACACGGCGTATACGCAATCTATTGCAATGCAGACCGAATGCGACCTAATGCTAATCATGTCTGTTGCATTATTGTTTAATGGCCGCTTAACCGCTTATGATTTGCGTCAGACCACCATCATCATAGCCACCACCGCCACCTCCATAGCCACCGCCATTGCCACCGCCTCCAAAGCCACCACCGCCACCACGACCGCCACCGCCACCTCCGCTGTAGCCATTTGGTCCAAAGTTGCCAGAGTAAACCGGACGTCCGCCGCCTCCAGCGTTACCACCACCTCCTCTGCCACCGCCTCCGCCGTTGGAGTAAACGCCAGGCGCTTGACCACCGGGTGGATTACCTGCAAGGGCCGTTAGTTATATATTCGAGTGATTATTTTTGCATTGAGTGTTGCACTTACAGTCATAACATCCGCCACCAATGTAGACAGCTGCCTGCGAGATTGCCAATGTGCTCAGCATTAAAACCGCAAAAGCCAATGAAAAATTTCCCATTTTACTGTCGTTGTGTTGCTGTTGTTGTTGTGATTGAGTTGAGATGCCAAACAAGTCTGGGCGACTGACAAAGCTAACGTCTACTTTTATACGGCAAACGTAAGCGAATTGTGTGATTTACCAATGCAACGCCTTATCTATACTATGCACTTACAGCTAGTATGAAGGTCTGTCTATACTAACAAGTGCTCACATACAAAAAGAGAGAGAGAGAGAGATACATACATGTATTAATCAAAAGCGGGGAAATGCCCAGTCTTAATCGTAAGTGACGTGCTACGAGAACACTGACGTTCTAGCAATTACAAAACCAGCATTTGATTTGTGCTCCAACTGAGAAGTGTACATCGATTCGATGTCTGCCACTCGACGGCAGTCACGACAGTCACTCACGATGGGCGATGGGAAAAGCCAACTTCTCTGGAATCCATACTACGAGTATTATCATTCATGTTCCACTACAATTCTCTGAGTTTGTTCGCCACAACTTGAATAGCAATTATGTAAATTGTAATCTTCATTTCAATTCGGTTTTGTTACGAAATGCTTTGTTTTTTTTTTTGTTTGTGGGCGTGTGCTTTTAAGCTATGTCATAAATCTCCATCAATTTGTAATTGCTTTTTCTCACCAAGCACCCTTTCACAAAACTTTACGAGCATATCATCAAAGTGAAGCAAGTTTAAATGTTGGCAGTGCATTCAGCAGTCGTGGCATTTTAACTGAAATCTCATTGAACCGTTAGCGATAAGATTTAACACTAATACACACATTATGCAAATTGATTTGGTATTTGCATTTCGTATATAAACTATATGGACATTATAAAGTGGCCAGTTGTCGGCAGCTAAGATGAAGTGTTTGACGTGTGCATTGCTTTTCATATTGGGATTGCTGCCAGTTTTGATCAGCGGTTCGATTTAATTGTGGTTTGATTAGCGTTAATTATACTCTATATTCGTGCTCTACATTCACAGCTTATCCCGGCGTTATTGTTGTTAATGGCAGGTGTTTGAATTGTAAGTTCAAGTCGTACTTGAATTGACCAGTCTTTAATGTTTTTGCTTTAATATCTAAAGGTGATAAGCCCGATGGCGAAGCTGTGTATGTGAATGGCCAAGAGTATCGCAGCTTTGATGGTGGCAATGTGATTCTGGACCGTCCAGGCTATAATGGCCCAACAACAGTCTATCGCAGAGGCGGCACAACAATTGTCAACGGAAATTGCAAAGTTTGTAATGTGGATATTTAAAAAGTTGTAACAATATTGAGTAAAGTATGCGAGCATTAAGTCTTTATTTGATCACATTATTTGCATTGCAAGGCAAGTAATCTCTGTATTCTCGTAAAAGCTTTGAGCTTAAACCAAACAACTTTATTGCAATCTCTTTGTATGCATGCGACTATTTCGCATACTTTCAGTTTTCACTCTTCATTTATTCTTTCATGTCCTCACACATCGATTGCCAGCAACACACACTCACACACACACACATTGTTGTCCAGCATTACAAATTGTATTTTAAATCGACAACAATGGCTGACATAAAGCATCTTATTGAGGTTTCTTTTCCTCAATTGAATTTACTTCTTTTGTGACAACGCAAACATGCCAAGTATCTATATATCGATTCTATCAATAGATACAGCAGGTAACATGCTAAAAGGGTTGTTTGTTATTCCTTTCTTTTTTTTTTTGTTCTGAACTTATCAATCTCTAGCAATTTTGGTAAGAGCTTAACCATTTTGCATGTGTGTACAAGTATAATAAAAACAGGTTATTCATTGTTTACGGCGTGGGAGTTGGCTCGTAACACAATCAACTTAATTGGCCTCGCGCTCAAGTTGCGCAAGTTTTTCACCAGTGAGTGCAACACTGCGTATGCTTAATATCCTTGAAGCAGCTGTGCTTTTGCATGTGGAAAAGTGTTTTCTGCAATATTGCCTCTCTCTCTCACTCTCACTCCCTTGTAAATATTAAGAATATGCTGCAGATATGTTGTGTATAGTAGGATTTCGACGTGAGAGCGATTTAATAAAAACAAGAGCTCTAGCAATATAACAATACCGAGAGCTTCAATTGCACTTGCAGCAGACTCAAAATGCATGAGTGGATAAGCTCTTTAAATTGAGAGTGTGAGACTTCTACATATTCTATATTTATAACTTGTTCTGCACATTTGAATATTTATTATGTTTCTCAATTTTTGTAGAGTAATTTGCCAACTTAGTTTCGATTTAAAGTACACGTGGCATTCTAACAAAAATACTTGAATTAAATGAACGAAACCTCTTTATGTTCATGAAATCTGTTTGGTCAAATTCTAAAGGTCACAGCTTATAAATACTTTTATTTTTATTAGTTTTGCAATAGAAATACACACACAGAAATGAGGAAATTATTTCTCATGCTGGCAGTGATTTGATTTATTTTCAGTTGTTATTTGGCTTCCAATCGACACAGCTTGACTTAAATTTCATTTTCAACACACTTATTCGTTCTTGAGCCTAATTTGTCTGTCATTTAAAGCTTGCTGAATTCCATTTTGTGGAGGGAGATGAGGATGGAATGTGATGTTTGACTTCCCTTTGTGTTCGTTTTTGCTTTTGTAACAATTTCTTGTTTGCTTTTTACCCCACTGACATTCGTTGCTGTTTCTTTTTTTTTGCCGTTTTTCATTGAGAATGAAAAGCGTGATTTATTGTTGTCACTAGCGATTCGCTTGTATTTCTTTTATGTGTGTGTGTGTAAGTACCTTTTCAACAACAGGTAAATACAGTTGTTGGGCTAAGCTTAATACAGTCACGTTCGAACATTTTCGATACCTAATACTTTGTCTCTTGCTGTGAACTCAATTTAATTTGCCTATCGCAATGCAGCCGGAAATTTATTTGCAATGGAATGATTAATATGTAGAGTAGAGTATTCATTGGAATTTTCTTTCATTTCTTCACTTTTTTTTTGTCTCGGCTTTTGCAATTGAAATGCAGATGACAGCAGATGCCTGCAATCAAATGTTGGTTTCTTTGATTTCGACTTTATACTGTTTTTTTTTTGTTTTTATACCCGCTACCCATAGGGTAGAAGGGTATTATAACTTTGTGCCGGCAGGAAATGTATGTAACAGGTAGAAGGAGGCATCTCCGACCCTATAAAGTATATATATTCATGATCAGCGTCAACAGCCGAGACGATCTAGCCATGTCCGTCTGTCCGTCTGTCTGTCTGTCCGTCTGTCCGTCTGTCCGTCTGTCTGTATGAAACACTGGATCTCAGAGACTATAAGAGATAGAGCTATAATTTTTTTTCGATAGCATTTGTTATGTTTGCACGCAGATCAAGTTTGTTTCAAATTTTTGCCACGCCCACTTCCGCCCCCGTAAATCAAAAAAATCGAATTACAAGCGTAATTTAAAAGCTAAAGCTGCGAATTTTGGTGTGTATAATAATAACAATACTATTTATGATTCCTAAAAATTTGGTTAAGATCAGATAAAAATTGTGGAAGTTATTAAAGAAATACTTTTGTATGGGCTAAAACGCCTACTTACTAGGGGTCTCACATGCTTTGGCCGACAATCTGGTATATTTTGCCGTCTATGGTATATTTTGAATGTTAGTACCACATCGTTATACCAAATATACCATTTGGTATATTTTTAGCATTTTGCAGTATTTTTTGGTATATTTTGAAAATAATACCGCAATAATTTGCTTTTATTCAAAATGGGTAGCGGGTATCTCACAGTCGAGCACACTCGACTGTAGCTTTCTTACTTGTTTTTTTTTTGTGTAGTTTTGTCAGCAAAAATTCAAATTTAATCCATAATTAAAATGCATACTCGGCCACAAGGGGTTGCAATAAGTCAATGCTGCAAGCTGCACATTACTATGCATGAAGTACAGTGAGTGTAACCTAAAAGGGATCAAGGCAAAAAACGAAACGAACTTCTTCTCGTATTTGTGGCATTGGGGAGCACATAAAAAGATGTTACCCACTTGACTCATAACTTCAAGTATTCCTTCAGAGGAATTTTTTGCTCTTCATAGTAAGTAAAAGTGCTCTCTGCTAGCTGTTGGCGTGTGTACTCAGTTCGATAAGCCCAGTGAGAAACCAAGGGAACAATAAATTTATTCGCTGCAGGGAATTGATTGTTGTTACAGCTTTCACTGTGTAGCCATAGCTTAAGAAAAAGCTTTTTGGCAAAAATATTCTATTGCAAAATAATCAAATGGAAATATTGAAAGCAAGAATGCAGCTGCAAATTGTTGGCCAATCTTTCACAGCATGAGCTAAAGTATTTAATTGAAATACTTTCAATTGGTTGACGAAAAACTTTTGACCGAACTAAATTGAACAAGTGGCTAACCGTTTGGACCTTTGAAAGTGTCATTTAAATAGAAGTTTATTTCACAGATTTTCCAGACAAAGTTGAGTTGATTCTGGGAGAGATCTTCTGCTGTTGGTTTGAAAGTTAATTAAATGCTCTGAGCATTTACTTTAGCTGACAACTTAAAGCAAAATGCCAGCGCTTTGTTGCATAGTTAGTGGTGTTATTAATATATAAAGAAATGTGCTTCAGGTGAAGAATACATATAATATAAATTTTCCAGTTTAACGGCTTCACTTTTGGCTTGTATCAAAGTATTTTTCAAAAGTTGCTAATATAATCCTTTTTTGCCCATTCATTTCGGTTTCGTTACCTTCCTTTGTGTGTCTGCACATATTTATTTCATTTTTCGTTTGCAAAAGAATAAAAAATCATGTTCACTTTCAATTGTATTTCCCAAGTGATTTGGCACTGTGAATTGTTTTCCTTTCTGTTTGCGTACCCAAGCGACAAGTGCCTCGTGTTTGAAATACACTTTTGGAGTGGGCACTTCGAGAGGCTCGACAGTTTTTTCTTCTTTTTTTTCTTTTTTGTTTGCCCTCCGCGCCCATTCCCATACAAATTTTAAACGTTCTGCAGCAGCAGCGTTAACAGCCTTAACTCGACAACTTCTGACTCGGGATGACATAGCGACTGTGAACTTGGCGAAATTTTAAACACACTCACACACACACCTATATACATTTTGTTGGCTTTGTATTCGTGTGTATCTCTTTTTCTCGTTGGCTTACGTATACGTTATATTTTTTTTTTCTTCTTTTGGTTGTATGCCTGAAGGTAAGTTATTTATTTGGTTATTCAGCCGCAATGGCGGCTTAATTGAATGGGGCTTAAAGTGAAGTACATTAATGAGATACATTTTGATGCGAAAGTTAAATATTTAGATGGGATCTCTTTTGCGAGCCTTTCGCTTGCGCTTAATTAATTTCCTGCAAACTTTCAAAATCCATGAAATCGATACAGATTTTCAGTTACGCTTTTGGTCAACGCGCCAGTTGAGCGTGCAAAATGATTAAAGAAAATTTTGCTGCAATAGCGCAATTGTTCAGCTTATATAATCTCTTCATTATGGCATTTAATAATGACAGAACATGATTTGCAGCATGTGTAATGCTTGAGGTAACTTTTCAATTGTGTGTGTGTGTTTTAATATGCTTTTCTGTTGCTGTTGGGCATTAAAAGAGCTTTTCACTAAGCGTTGAATAATGTTTCATGTTCGCATTATTAGTTCAATTTAAAGTACGCAAATCCTTTGCTCTTCTTTTGAAGCAGCGTAATTTTTGATTTGCATCATTTATGCGCTACTTTTGCCCTTTTCTTAGAAGTGAATTGAATGTATCGAGTTTTATGCGTAATTTGAGTAATATCTTTGTCAGTGACTGTCGACCGAGTAATGTTTTTACCTGTTCAACTGAATAATTCACATGTGAACAGTTGCGAAACACTTTCATTATGCTTTCCGAGACAATCAATCTATGTCGAAAGCCATGTCCAAGCTTAATTATGAATGTCCATAGTTTCTGATATAAGTAGTGTGGGTGTTGCTATTAGTTTATGCGATTATGAGTTTGTGTTTCATGTGTGTATGTAGCATATAATAATGTTATATCGCACACCTCCCAACGGTGTTTCATTTTGTATTTTAATTAGTTTTGCCTTTTGGCCATGTTTTACTCTCTCAGTCCAAACAAATAAATACATCTTTGAGACTTATATATATACAGGCAGTCAGCAGCCAGCAGCCAGACTTCTGCTCCTTCCTTTTCGAGCCTGACAAAGCATGATATGGCTCGAGGTGCAAGTCAACGTGCCAAGGTCGTTCAAACATTTCACAAAATCTTTTCACTAAGTAGTTTGTGCTTCGCTCTGTGTGTTCTTTAACCTCTGCTATTCACCTGACAATGAACTCTGAGTGTGCTTCTCGCATTCCTCGCATAAATCAAACGCATATTTTTTATGGCAATTATATGCTTAAACGAGGCGACTCCGCTTTCAACAGCATTGCCCCATAATTTATGAATGTTTTTCGCAGTCGATGATGTGTGCATAAATCAATTTTATTTCGATGACCATTACATACCTTGCTGCGCTGATTGACAGATTTAAGCTTTATGTGCACTCAATAGAATTACACACACACACACAAACAAACGCACACACACACAGAAAATCTGTCAACGCACTTAAATTGAATTCATTTTGGAAAGAAGGACAACGTATTTAATGCCGTTGAACAGCTGTTTTTGGCCGGATGTCTGCACGTGCTGTACTTAATTGCGGATATTGTGTTAACAACATAACTTTGGCAATTACAAGATGAGCTTTTTATTGACTTGCAGATACCCTGGATTGGGCAAGAAGCGAACAGAAAGTTGCGCTTCAATGCGTTAATAGTCCACTTCATTTCACTGTGAAATTTAGCACAACTTTGCTGCACAGAAAAGATTTTCTCTGGTTTTTTACTTGAAAAGATTTCAATTATAACTTGTTTTCTATGTTTGCCTCAACAAACAGGGTATAGTCTAATTTTCTATATTTGTTTAGACTCCCACGTTTAGGCTTTTGATAATTTATTTTTAATTGTGGCTTAGCCCAACAGCTGTTGTTGATTTAATTGGCATAGCTAATTTAATGTACGACATGCTTAAAAGCTAAGCCTTTTTTGTTTTTGTTGTGCTAAGAAATTAAAATGCTTTTGCCCACTCGAAAGTCTGTTAAAAAAAAGAAAGTAGCTTCAAAAGTACAAATGAAAAACCCTTTAAAGCAACTGACAATCTCAGTTTTACAGCAGTTTAGTGGCCATAGGGAAGTAACTCTCCCTGAGCACACATCAACATTATTACGTATACGCAGAGTGGTCGTATACGTGCGGGTCTGGACATTTATAGCCACAATACAAGTAATAGGCGCACATTGCGGGTCGTAGTTGCAAGACCATTTGATATATGCATGGATGTTAAAATATAAAACCGAGCAGACGACGGCTCGCTTAGTAATATATTTATTAGATTTAGAATACGATGCAACATATGAAGCACATGTGTGCAAATAACAAACAACAGCAGCAGGAGCTGAAGCAACATTAACCGACTCGACTCGAGTCCTTGGCCATGAACGTACACGTAAAACGTGCTACGTTAATGGCATTAGTACATATAAAAAGGCAAAACAGTTACTACTATATACATACATATACATATATATAGACTCTACTCCATTGCAAGGTGGTTGCTGATGATGGCGCGCACTCAAGCCGACTTCCAGTAATCACTAATGAAATTTGCCTATTGCTCCTCTCGGAAAGTAATTAGCAATGTGAGCATGACCCAGATATCCGGGAAATATTGTTTCCATAGTGTCACTCTGCACACAAAGAAGTAATCAAGTTTCGCTTTGATGTTACGCCCGGGTTACATATTTTAAGACACTTGACATTTCATCTCTTATTGCGTTTTTCTTAACTCTTTTCTTTTAAGCAACTTATTATTGTACAGTTTAAAATAACAGACATTATTTTCGAAAGAACCCCTTTTACATTTTGTTTTTAGTACGATTAAATAGTCGTAAAATGTGGTACACATTTATTATTCTTCTTAAATACGAAAAAAATCGAAAAAATGCGAGGCAACTTAGAAATTGTTTATGACCTTTCCTGGAAATTGTTGATGCTACTTTTAAATGAATTTAACGTGCTTTAAAAATATTAAATACTAAAAGTATACTATAACTCAGTACTTAAATAATACTTCTACTAAATACTAAAATACTACAACTACCAAATACTGAATACTGAATGTTTTCCCTATATTAGTATATATTTTTCTGTGATTATAGTTCTTTAGTATCATAAAGCAAAGCTATTTTTTTTTATATCAAGTCAAAGGCGAAGAAAGGCAAAGTAACCTAGAAATTTTAACGACCATTTTACATCTTCCTGGAAATTGTTTATGGTCTCAATAAAGTTACTTTTAATGGAGTGTTCTCATCATTAAATTTACTTTCAAAATACTTAATACTAAAATACTACTACTATTAAACACTAAAATAGTGCTGCTACTAAGTACTAAAATACTAAAATTTTTTCTATATTTTTTTTTTTTCTGTTATTAATAATAATAAATAGCATAAATTAAAGCATTTTTGGCAAATCAATATAAAGCCTATGGAAGGCGAGGTAACCTAAAATGTTTACGACCATTTTACATCTTCCTCATGGTCTCAATAAAACCACATTTTATTGTATATTATCATCTTACAATTCACTTGTAGAATACAATTTTCAAATAATATATATATATTTCTTTCTTTATGTTTTTGTTACTTTTCCTTTCTCAGCTATTGACTTGTAAAATTTCTATTGAGTTTTTCATTGCTTGTCTGCCAGTTGCCACAAAGAGTTTGTCTGCTATTCGAAATATTCATCAAAAGCTTGAACTTAGAATGCGGTTTATTTTGCCCTTAAGGCCAAATCATGCTAACCACCGGAATTTGGTTGCCGGCGCATGACTTGCGTTCCACAGACACGTTCCACACGCAACGCAGTGAATTAAATGCTAGCATACATTTGTGCGCCACACAGGGAATACCCATTATTATGGATGGGAATGAATGATGTGTAAATATTTGATTGTGTGTATTCGTGTGCGTCTTGGATTTACATATAAACCAGACAGAGCTATAAATTTAATTACTAATTTTAGTGGCCACAGCGTAGCTTTAATGTGTGTGTCGCTTATGCGCACACTATTAGTCGGTTACAGCTAATTAAACCTTAAACACCAGCGCACGTTGAACCGCATCAACGGATATTAGTATGTGTGTGTATGTGTATAAGTGGTGTGCGTGTGGGTCAGTGAGAGTTGCGTGCGTTTGTGAAACTTGATAGGCACCTAGGCATAAGCATCAATGCCATTAGTTATGGTCAACGGCACCGCGTTATGCATATGAATGTGTGCTTAGTTTGTGTGTTGCGAGATGGTCATCTATAAAGCAGAAGGACCTCACGCTCAAGGTCATCCCCATCTACCATGTTGTTGCTGTTGTTGTTGCTCTTGATGCTGCTGTTGATGCTGATGTTATTTCTGTTCAGTGTGACTCTAGCTTTACGTTATGACAGTTGGCTCAAGGACTTAACTGTTTGCATAGTTCTCTTACTAACTTTCAGCATCATCGCCGCACACACACTCTCACACACTCACACAAAGTTTATTTTGATGGGGCAAGGCAGCTGTTGTCTCCATAATGTCCACTGGTATTATGACTAATACGTCATTGGGTTGGTGTATCTTAAAAAAATTTAAAAAATAAAAACGGTCGGAGGAATAAAAAGCTAATGAATGAAGTTTATATACAACTTTTAATAAAAAAAAAATAAGAATAAAGAAAAAATCTATACAATATATTACTCAAAACAATATTTATTTTATTATATTATAAATATAGTCAAACACAATTTCAGTTAAAATTTGTGTTACACTAAATTACCCAACTTTTTATGTAGATATTTTTTTTAAATTGAAAATATTCATTTTATAATAGAGAAGTTATATTATAAATATTGCGACATTGAAGAAACTAAATTGTCTTTATAAATCAGTTTATACGAATATAACTTATGGCGACATTAAAAATCTGAACTCAAGGCAATAATTTTGAATAAATAAGTAATTTCTCACACCATATTTAGTTTAAAATTAAACAACATTTTGAATGTTTCATGTTTCATGTTTTCGAAAAGAAATATGTTTTTTATAGTATTCTCTATAGCGAAGTTAGATTGTACATAAATACATTTTAATTTAAATCCAGCCTAGAAGTCAGCTAAAAACCTCTCGTTCAGTTAGCGTGGAGCACAACTCTCGCTACATTTGCGTTGCGTGTGGAGCACATTTCGTTTAGCGAAGACAACAACCCACTGGGTAGCTTCTGAAAACGAACGCTGGCGAGCAAGCGACAGCGCCATCTACATGTCATTCAAAGAACTTTCTCTGGTAGCTAAAGTCCAGTCGCTGTGTTTGAAGGGATGTCGCCACTCACACCAGCAAAGTCGGCCATAAAATGACCAACTGGGTGTGGAGAGTGAGAGTTTTTACGAGCAGCGAGTTCGCGCTTTTGTGTGACACTACAAAGGCTACGGCGAAACTGCATTTGTCGACACCGGAGTTAGGGGGAAATATGGAAAAAGGAGGCGGAGGCGGCACTAACTGAGACCATTGCATGTGCATTCGCAGTTGCAGCGAATGGGCTTTGATTTGATTAATTGATGCATTAAGCTCATTTACGCATAATTAATGCGCCACTTCAATGTGAGTTTGAATACTAATTTTTTTTGAGTTGCTTTCTGCAAAAAAAAAAAACAAGAAGAAAATTAACACATGTTTATGGCTCGTTGGCAGGGAATAATCATGAATTCAACTCGTGCGACAAATCAACAGAGAGACAAGAACAAAAACAACAAAAAAAAAAATATCAACTAAGGGATAGAAAAATGAAAAACTGATTTTCTAGCCGCGGGGCAACTGAAGAAGCGGAAGTACAAATTCAACTTCTCATGTTTGTGTTTGACAGAGAAGAACGCGTGTGTGCGATAGTCTTTGTGTGTGTGTTAGTGCATGTGTGTGTGTCAGATATGTTTGCAGATAAAATGTGCGAGCAAAATATGCTGCACTTACACACACACAGACACACACACACCTGGCAGCGAGGGTGTGGCAGCTACGTGATTTCTTGAGTTGCACATAGACAAAAAGAAAATAATATATATACCATATAGAGAAGCGAAGTAAATGTCGATTTCTTGAAGTTTGCCACAAAACTAAAGACAAAGTGGCAGACTAGTGGCATCTCAACATCCTTGCTGCATAAGCCGCATGCGGCACATGCTAATGCACAAAGTTTTGTGCCTCAACTCAGCGACTAATTTGGGTCATTTCCTTAAAGTGAGACTGCGAGTGAAGCAGTGATGACAGCAGCCTCCTTAAGAAAGCGGATTTGGTTGCTTTTGGAAAAAGCAATTACGAGATAAGATCGACTCATTTTGTGGTCTGCTGCAGCTTGCAACACTCTCTGTCCAGCTGTTTGCCTTGTTGTTTGCAATGGGTTTTCGCTTTTCACACTTTAGCACTTGAGATATCCATCATCTGGTTGCATTGAGTTTCGCTTTCCGTTTGTTGCACAGTGACACACTTAGATGCCAACAAACAGATAACAAGTTTGTCTTGCCACGCAGCGTTTGCCACACACTCACACACACACATACATTTGTGCTCCCATGACGAGTACTTCGTGGAAGGTGCATCCCTAAGGTTGTCACAGGAAACAGAAACCGCAACAGGAAGTGCAAGGCAAGGCTCAAGGTGCAAGTCGTTGAACTCCAACTCCAACTTCAGCTCGCTTGTTGGCCAATAAATAGCATTAATATTAATTAAACATGCACTTAGCTCTGGCATATGATAGTTCTTAAATGCAATTATCATAAAATAAACAAAACTCGCTCACAAATTCATGCCAGCCAAACTTTTTTTTTTCTTTTTTCTGTGTGCCACAAATTCAGCCACAAAGCGAAGTCTCTCTCTCAGCCTCTTTGCCTAGAGTGCACATTGCATTTCGCTGATGAGGGTAATTAAAAAGTTTTAGATTCCCTCTTCGAGGCGAGGTCGAGGAGTGAGGGAGGGGAAGGTTTGCAGGCAGTAATAAATGCATAAGTCGCATGGCAAAAGTGCTGAAAGAAAATCGACATGCATCATGCCAAGCATAAATAAGACACATTAACTTGGCCGGATTTGTTTGCACAAGCCGCCTTCCGTCTTCCGTTTTCCGCCTTCTTCTGCTTGCTGTCTATGCTCTTGATTTTTGGCTAATTTTTGCATAGACAACAGCAACAACGAGCATCGGCGACAAGTTTTTTCCGTCTGTCGAAAGTTTTCATGGCAAATTTTGTGATTATGCGTCGAGTTTTCGCCTAAGAAAAAACTGCTGAAACTTGCAAATGCAAATTAGATTTTAAATAGTTTCGCGTTTCTGATTGCGTGGACTGCATAGTTCCATCTTTATTTTTCGTTTCGGGGATCAAAGAGGAGCCAATAACCAAGCAGCTGTGATTTTCAATTTGTCTAATTTGCAATTTGCTTTTAAAGCCGTTGCAACCCTTGTTGCATGCTCTCAAGTGGAGACGGGGGCTGACTAATTAACAAATTAAAATAAATAAAAATGCCAAAAAAAAGCAAATAAAAGAAAAGCGAACAACGCTGGGGAAATGCACTTTTCATGGCGATTTTATAAAAAATTAAACAACAACAAACACACACAAAAAAAAGGCATCTTTTTTGCGGCTGCTAAATGTGCAACTCTTGCAGCATGCAACGCACAACGTGCAACGCGCAGATTGCAGACTGACCCCCACAACTCGCAAAAAAAGAGCCCCAAATGACAATGCATAGGTACAAAATTCCATTCCAAAAGGGAAGTTTGCACAACAAAGCAGTCATTCCCCCCGCCCCCCTTTCTCCGGACAGATCTGAGAGAGCTAGAGCTCAGCCTCAGCTTCAGCTCAGACGACAAAAAATAAAGCGAGCTTTTTGGGGGATACGATTCGCGTCGAATGCAATGCAACGGAAATGTGAATGCACCGTAAAGTGAAGTGAAAAATGCACTTGAATTTTTCTATTTTTCCTAACTGTTTAATCCGTTTTTTCTTGTTTTACTCTTTTTCCCTTACCCTATCTTCGCCTGCAGTTGCAGTTGTTTGTTGTAATTTTCGAAGGCCAAAAAACGACTAACAAAAAAAAAAAGAGAAATAGAAATGGAAATTAAAATGAGCGCAGGCAGTAAACGAGAAACAACTCAAACATCATAATTTCTCTAGGTGCCACAGCTAAAGGATTGGGGTGGTGAGCAGAGAGTGGTGGGGGGTGTGGCATGTGCATCCGTTGTAGCAGCAACGACAGCAGCAAGAACAAGAACAACAACAATGTCAGAGCGCCCACGTAACAACGCCAGCGCTGAAAGGTGCATCAAGGCAGAGGCCTGTTTGACAGGGCAACAGAGAGGGAAAGGGAGAGAGAGGGAGAGAGTGAGGGAGAGTGATGCTACAAGAGGAGCTGCTTGGGGAGATGGAATTGGGTGGCAACTTGTTAGCGTGCCGCTTGTTCATGTTCATCAACAATGCGGCGTTGTCGTCGTCGTCGTTGTCGTCATCGTCGTTGTCGTCTTCTAGGAAGATTTCATTTTCCGTGAGGGTTGCGCAAATATACAAGCAACATCATCGGTGGCAGCATCCAGTTGCGCTTTCAACCAAACTCCCGGATTTTTCAGCGTTCGCTTTCTGCTCTCTTTTTTTGCTATGTTGTGTTGCCAAAAAAAAAGCGAAAAAAAAATGAGAGCCAAAAGAAAAGAAGCTCAAAAAATTAAAAGAATTTTTGTTAAAAAGCATTTCAAGTGGGTACTATGATGATGTCGTCATCCTCTCTCTCTCTCTTGCTCTCTGCTGTGTCTGTGTGTCTCCAGTGGGCATGTCTGTGTGTGTGTGTGTGTGTGTGTCGCACCTCATATGTGGCAGCAAGTGCCTGCACCTCCCCTCACCTTTTAGCCGTGGGTGCAGTGACACGGCGACAGCATCGTCGACAACGTTGACGTCGCGCTTTTTGGCTTTTGACGCTTCCATGCTCAACGCTCGACGCTCTTCGTTTTTCGTAGCTTGATTTTTAGCAGCAAGCAGCAAGCAGCTTTTAATTTTTATTTTAATTTTTTATGTGCACATTTTTATGGGTGCTACGTGGCGGAATATGTTAATTCCATTGCTCTGTTTGTGACAGCTGAAAAGATACGCAGACAGACAGGCGAGACGATGTGGTAAGCTCTTCATGCTAATCAGCCAATTATTGACGACAAGCTCTCAAATTATTAGCATTATTTGGCACATCTAATTTAGAGAGATTTGACAAGTTTTTTATGCCATCTATAAAGCGTTTCTAACCATATATTTTCATATATTTATCAGCTTTTAAAATAAATTGAACTTAGTTGAAAGCGATTTAATTACTTGAAATTATTTATAAGTTTTCTTTACTTAATAAATTAAACAAATGTATTTTTATACGAGTTTTTACAACTCGTTTAGATGCTAATAAGCTACATTTAATGCGATTTAATGATTTGGAAATAATTAGAAGCTTTTAAGCTATATTTCACTTAGTTTCTGATTATTTTTGACGCTTGTAATTAATTTGAAAATATTTCCAAGTTGTTACAAAGATGTACCTGATTTAGGTATTTTAAAATGTTTAGAAGTTTTCCAAATATATTTCACTTGATTTCTGAAAATATTTCCAAGTTTTAACTTCACATAATTTATAGATGTACATGTACATTTCTTTGACATGAATTAATAATTTTAAAATATTTGGAAACTTTTAAGCTGCAGAAGTCAGTTTCTGATTATTTTTTTTACACGTTTAATTATTTTGAAAATATTTCTAAGTTTTTACAAAGATCCATCTACATTACTTTCACTTGATTTAAGTATTTTTATAACATTTAGAAGCTTTCCAAATATATTTCATTTGGTTTCTGATTATTTTTAATTTGAATTTAA
The DNA here is from genome assembly GCA_035046325.1 of Drosophila niveifrons. Lineage (NCBI taxonomy): Eukaryota > Metazoa > Arthropoda > Insecta > Diptera > Drosophilidae > Drosophila > Drosophila niveifrons. The sequence continues at coordinate 6,613,420 of JAWNOC010000046.1, read as the reverse complement.
TAATTTGAAAATATTTTGATTGGTTTCTTCTAAGTAAATGCATTTCCTTTATTTGATATAAAATATTTGAAACACATTTTTCTGGGGTTCTGCATTTATTTTATAGGACTTAATAATTATTAAATATGTATAAGCTTTTAAAACACATTTTTTTTATAACTACTACTTAGTAAGTATATTTTTTTTATACAATTTAATTATTAATGTTATGTTCAGATATCCATATTAAAATATAAGCTAACTTTTTTAATTTTATTACTTTAGTGTTTATGTTTTTTTTTTAAGTTCAGAAAAGATTTTATTTAAAAATTGGTTAATTATTCACAATTGTCATTATTTTTATGTATGTATACTTTACGAACAATCTATTTTGCAATGACAATTGTGATGTGGATATTTGTTTTGTGGCTTTTAAAAATTTTTGTTGCAATTCTTTTTGTTACCCTTGATGGACAGCTCGAGATTTTTACTCATATTATTTGTTAGTTGATTTAACAGCCCGAAAACTTTTTTTAATGTGTTTACTAACAAATTTTTTAAAATATTTGTAGCTTAAACTTTTTTATAAACAAATTATTTCTTTTTCTTAGCTTTAAAATCTTTACGTAGTGTATTAACAATTCGACGCGTCGCATTTGCAGTTTTCCTTTTCTTGTTTTATTCCATTTTATTTTACTCTTTTATTACTTTATTTTATTTTGATGTGGCTTGTACTTGGCTTTTACATGCACAGACATACACAGCCGCATATGATTTTTTTATGTTTTTTATTTTTTGGCCGCTGTGGTGCTACCTGGCTTAGCATTTTGCGATGCATAATTAATCCGTGTGGCCGGGATGCGAACGCCTCCAGTTTTGACTGCCCCCCATTATCCCCATTCTCCGTTCCCCTCTCCACCAACCATGGTTGACGCCAACGCCAACCACAGTCGCAGTCGCTGTGGCAGCCACCTTGGCACTTCAATAAAATTTTCTTTATTTTATTTTTAGTGGAGCTTTTGAAAAATGTTTTCATGTATCTGATGTAACTTTTGGACTTGGCCAGAGGGGCCAAGGAGTCAGCTGGAGGAGGCAGAGAGGCGAGGCTGCAAAAATGTGACGTGCACGCTTGAGTGCCGCCCAACGGAGCCACACCCCAGCAGAGTTGCGAGTGTGTGTGTGTGTGTGTGTGTGTGTTTGGGTATTGTTTGTCAAAGAACTTGAAGCTAAAGCGTTGCCTTTCCCCACACACATAGTCCTGCAGGCATTTAAATGGGGGTAATGACTTATGGCTACCTGTTGGGAAAGGGGGCCAAAAGGTGTGAGAGTTGACTGAACACTCAAGAGTTTAGCGTGGATATAAGTATGATATTTTCATTTTTTTTTACCCACTTTTTCGGCCAGCACATCTTCTAGCAGCAGCAGCAGCAGCAGCTCATTATGAAACCCTTTAGCGTATTTTCTCCATGCTTAGAGACTGCGTCTGAGCTGCTGATAAGCGATGCATGGCCGGTCGCCTTGGCCATTGTTGCGTGGCCTTTTTAATTGGCCAAGCCAAATGCTTGGACCCCAAAATCCACATTTAATTATGTGCAAAAACCGCTTTACATTTTTAATTTTGCAGCAAACACAGCGACGACGAAGAAAACAAAACAAGAAAGCTGAGAGAAAAAAAAAACAAATACTGCTTAATTTTCAAGAGTGTTTACTTAGATTATTTCATTAAATTGAGCTGGGCGACAAAAGGCGGGACTTGGCCTTTGTGCAGAACAATGCCAAAAAACGCGAGACAAACAAAAGTGTTGAACTAACTTGGCCAGCTAGCTACGTTGGCTGACTCCTGCTGCCATAAACGCGGCGGCGTTGGCGGCTCCTTTGGCTGACTGTTTTGGCGTTTGTTTGGCTGGTTGCTGGTTGGTCGGTTGGTTGTCGTAGTGGGAACGTGCACTTAATTAAAGATAAGAATTAACTGCTGATTAGTAGTTCTCTTCTTTACACTTGACACTTTGTGTAGTTGTTGTTGCTGTTGTTGTTGCCCCCAGTCTGACAGCGACAGCGACAGTCCAAGCACGTAGTCAACGTCGAGTTGGCAGCAAACACGACTTGGACTTGGTCTTCCAACCTTCCCAACTTCAACTCTGACACTGCGCTTCTGGTTTTGCTGTTTCTGTTGTTGCTTTTGCGTTCTGTTAACGAGTTTTTATTTTTGTTTCAATGCTGGCCTCCCCCCAAAAGTTTTGCTCAGCATGCTCTTAATGTAGCCCAAATGATTTATGCATGTTCCCGTCTCCACACATATACAGAAATATACTGTACACACATGGCATCACAATATTTACAGACGCAGCCTAAAAGCATGCTGCAATTTTTAAGTCTCGTGCAATACGCACAGCAAGCGACTTACAACGAGAATGAGAACGAAAACGATAATTGATGTGGCCAATGCCTCGCGTCTAGGCCTTGGCTTCTTCTATAATTTAATGTGTCTACGTGTTAATCATGGCATTTAATGGACAACCCCCCCGCAAAATGCGACCAGCCACGTTCATAGACGCACCAGGCCACAGGGCATCGCCAAAGTTCCAGTTACAGTCGCAGTCGTAGTCGGAGATACAATCGAAGATGTTCTCGAAATTATTGTGTGGGTGGAAGTGAGAGAGAGAGAGAAGCATAAATAAGCAAATGTTTTGGCTGCGGCACGTTCATCTTGGTCGCAAATGTTTTGGCTGGCACTCAGCTTAAATGCCTCATTTTCCAGTCATTAAATATTGCTGGGCGCTGACCAATTTCGAGGGCGCCATAAAAGCTTATAAACATTTTTTTTTTTTCTTCTGTGTTGAATATTGAAGGCGAAACTACAATATGTAGTCAAACATTCGCAGCTTATTATTGAGTCTCAGGCTGCTTGAAATATGTTGACAATGGCGCCAAGCAACAAAAGGCTGCCGCAAGCCGATGCTACACCCCCTCCAAATAAAAAAAAATCAACTATTCTCCCACTTCCCCTCCCACTACAGCATGCCACGCTTCTCTTACCCCTGGCTATATTGCGTGCTTTACTTCAGACATTTTCCTGGTTTCCTTCTACCATAAAATTTTCGGTTTTTTTTTTATTTTTTGCTGTTGTCAACCCCTCGCGGCATTTGACTTTTTGATTCGCTTTGCGTCGGAATCTCTTCTTTTTTGTGTTGTTGTTGGTGATTTTTGAACACATCAGCAAAACTTTTGCTTTTTGGTTATCGTTTGTGTACCCTGTGAAAATATGACTTGAAGTGTTGTATATTTTCTAGTTTAAGTTCGCAGCGTGTGGGTAAATGTATATTAAATTTTTCATAAAATTCATTTCATTCATTCAATTTATGCAATGTTTTTAAGTATGGAGTTTAAGCATTGAATTTTCAAAACTAAATTTCTTCATTTGTCGTTATTTTCACACGGTTACAACAATTTTTGAAATGTAATTTAATTCTTCTAATATTTGATGAATATTTGCAGACAATTTTAGTAATTTGTTAAGCGACACAATCAGAAAATCAATTAACAATGGTAAAACAAACAATTCAGCTATATTGGCTACGTATTTAACAGCCAACAAAATGCTGGCGCCATCTATCGTTCATATGTAATTAGCTAGTTAGCTTGCTAGCATATTATTGCATGAGACTTCTGCATACATGTACTCATATTTAGCTTCACAGATTTGTACAAGAATGTAGTGTTTTTATATACTCCTTAGTCCAGAATAAGATAGCACAATATTTGTATTGTCCTCAGTTAAAGTGTGAACAGTATATGGCTGTATTTTATGTAAGTGAGAACTTCATTTGTTTTATTTCAACACGCTGTACATCAAGCGAAATTAAAAGGCCAGCTTGTGTATACTTATACACAATTATGCATTCAATTATTTGGTTATTTCTGGCTCTTCTTACAGGGCATTTTTAAAGTCTAGCACTCTCAATTGCCACATTGCCATTCGTATTTCTTGCCGTTGGCCATTTCCTGAGGGGTCGCGGAGTGAAGACAACAAATCAAAGCGTAACAAAGGCGCAACTGCAGCGCAGAATTTGACAATTTATTATGTGCTCTTCGACTTGCTGCGGAAATGTTAAATATTTGTTATTGCAGTCTAATGTTTTCCTGTTCCAACTAAGACAAAAAAATAGAATGTCTTTCACTTTATATGTATATAAAACCATTTGTTGGCAGTGAAAACTATTAGCCGATGTCATAAATCTCGCAATCTTTCTGCCTCGCTCTCTCTCTTGCAGACTCAGACTTTGGCAACCACAAGAGTTAGTGTGGAGTTGCGGCACATTGCATCGTTGCATGCAACCACAACATTGCCCGCACGCACGCCCAGACATGTCACAATTATGACAATTTCTGATGCATAAACGTTGCATAGCGATTTTAATGCAATAAACCCCAGCGAATGCAGCAGCAGCGTCATTAACACTGACAGCGTACCAGAGGGCGTTGGAGCAGTGGGCGTGGCTGCCTTTTGTCGTGCACTAATTGTTCCAGCACTTGTTCTCTTCCACTCTCTCTCTCTCACTCTCTGTGTTTGGCCAAAATGTGCAGTGTTGGCCATGCTCCAATTCAGGTGTATGTCAGTTGGTCGACACCGACGACACCGCAAAACACTTTGCAGGCAATTGTCAGTTTGTAAGTGTTGTGAGTGCCTGACTAGATGTGTGTGTGTGCGTGTGTGTGTGGCTGTGTGGCAAAGCTGACAATGACAGGCAATGGGGCAAGAGCACGAGTTGGTGCTGCCGTTAATAGCTGCTTGCAGCCTAGGCTCTGTCAGTTGCCTAAGCAACTCTGTCACTTGCGGTTGAACTTGAAGGTGCCACCCGAAAACAGAGTAGAGAAACACAGAGAAAGAGAGAGAGAGAGAGTGAGAGAGAGACTGAGACTGAGACTGCGAGAAGGCAACGGAAATCAATTAGCAATAAAATTGCAAAATCAAACGTCAAAATGTCCTTTGGGAATATGCAGCATCAGCAGCAACATCCGTTGCTGTCAGCCATTTCCGGCAATAATTATGCGTAAGCAAAATGACAGCGCGAAATTTATGCGCAAGCTCTCAGTGACACAAACAAAAAGCAAAAAGCGCCAGACGACAGCATGCCATAACTGCAGAAGTAGTAACCTGCCACCACTTGCCATTTGCCACCTGGTGGCAGCTACTTACCTGCTGATGCTGCTGTTGCTGCGTCGCAATTTGTTGCACTTACTCATGCCACACAACGTGGCTTTTCTCTCTTTGCTTTACAGCGGCACACAGCGTGCGCATTACCCATCATGGCACCAACACGCACATCAACTACGCCAAAATCCCTATCTGCAACAGCAACAGTCGCATGGACGTCCCGGACAGCTGTTGGCCGCTGCGAGCAACCACAACGGTGCTTATGCCAACACAGGCAGCGGCCACTCTGGCTATGGGTAAGTAAGCATCGGCGGCTTCCCTTTTTGCCTTGGCGACCACAACACACTAATGCAACTTGCAAAAATATATATTATGAACCCAGAATAGAGCCATCGCTGGAGTACGAGTTGCAACAGACGCCACCATCGGGCAGCTACTCATCGTATCATCCAAGTAGCAGCGGTGGCGATGGCAGCGGTCCGCCCGCATATTCGCCACCACATCATCCACATCCACATCATCATCATCACCAGCAGCAGCATCAACCGAAATCAGCGCCAACAACGTCGGCGTCCAAGAAGAAGAAAAAGAGTTCGAGTTCGGTGATGTCGGCGCTGACGCTGCTCTCGTTCTTCTTTTTTGTGAACATGCTGCAGAGCTGCATCAAGGAGCACATCACGGACATGAATCCCACGGTAATGGTGCTCACATCGAGCGGCAGTCGCAATCGTTTCAATAAATTAGCTGAAATGAACTCACGCGAACAGACCTCATCGCCAGCATCCACCACAGCATCGGCATCAGCATCAGCATCTTGGCAGCAATCGGGTGGCATTGCTAGCTCCGCTGTGGTGCCCGTCATTGTTACGCCCTCTGTGACGCTGCATACGCCGTATAGCAGCGGACTTGTGACTAATAAGCCGCCAGTCTCGCATTCGTATCAACAGCAATCACCGCCACATAATCATCATCATCATCATGATTATGATTACAATTACGGCCATCAGACACCATACTCCGGATCGCCCTCATCTGCTGATTTCTATCCTAATCGCACACACATTGACCAATCGTTGCGCCCCGACTCTGACTATTATCATCATCATCAGCAGCAACAGCAGCCGCAGCCACCGTATTATCCCGAAAGGGACCGGCATCAGTTAACTTACATGGACAACGGCTATGCCTGGTCCTATAGCCCCAAAGGCAATTCGCATTCGCAGTCGCAGTCTCCGTTTCATACGCAATCGCATTCACAGTTGCCGTCGCCGCTGTTGTTGCATTCGCATTCGCATTCGCATGCAGCTGGCAGCAGCAAACGTTACTCATCTTCAGCTTCGTTGGGCGCTCAGTCGGGCGTGAGCTCTTACTCGGATAATGCGCGGTATAGGCAAGACTATGCTAATGATGATAATGATCAACGTTACAACATCAATGACCAGCGTCATCATGATGATGGCGCTGCAGCTGAGCAGCGTCGACGCGTTGATGATTTCTACACGCACAATAATAATTGAATACGAGCAAGTGCAGCGCACAAATGTATGCTACACTTTTTTCTCTCTCCCCCTTGCAATTCCCCATTTGCAAAGCTGCTTAGCTAGTATGGCACTTAACCCACAGTGCACTATGGATTAAAGCAACCTTTTGCGTGAAATAAGACTTATTTGGAACTATAATTAGAAGTTTCTAGAATAGCATAGGATATTTAAGAACATATATTTAAATTTCAACACGGTTAACTAAATTAACCTATTGCATGTAATGAGTCTAAGGCTAAGAAACTATGATTATAAAGAACATAATTTTAAAAGTTCAACTTGAATTACATTTTCTATTAAAATTACTTTTAGAAGATTGTTGTTGCTTCTAATTTTCAACATATTCTTGTTTCAATCTCGAATTTATGATTTAAATTTTCATAATATTTTTGTAGTGTTTACAATTTATTTTAGAGTTAATGTAATTATTAATTAATTCCCCAAATTAATTAAATTAATAAATGTTTGTCTATAAACGAGCTTAGAACAATGTTCAACATATATTTTTGTTTTACATTATATATTTAATTATACTTAATTAGATTTTTTTTTCGATTTTTATCAAATTACTGGAAGTTATTTTGAAATCTTATATAACTAAATATTAAATAAAAAAATGTTAATATAAATTTAATTTTTAAGTAGAGAACTAAATGTTTAATATAACTCTTTAATCATAAAAAATAATACATGATACATTATTCGAATAAACTTAAATTTTTTTACTTAACTAAGATATTGTATAAATCAAATAAAGCGAGTAGATGTTTTTTAAATAAATTGTAAAAATACAAAACTATATGAATAAATTTAATAAAGAGTTTTATATTTAGTTTATAGTATTCTGGTTGCTATAATTAAACACAAACAAAGTAGATAGCAAAACTAAAGAAAATGAGAAAGCACAAAAACAAAAAGAAAAAAAAATTGTGCAGAGTCCAAATGAAAATAAATGCTAATTTGTTGCACAACAAATTAAATGTGTCGGGTTGCGTTGAACTGGGAGCTAAGACTTTATTTTATTGCCTGCCACAACTAAGTTGCAGCTATGTGCGTTGTGTTGCAACTGCCACAGACAATGCCATTGCCACAAAGACACGCAGACAGAGAGAGTGAGAGAGAGAGAGAATGAGAGAGAGAGAGAGAGAGAGAGAGAGAGGGAAACTTAACCAAGTTACCTTGCGCCCTATGCTGCGATGCCACAATTCCCACGGATTTTCTAATGCAAAGCTGCGGTTGAGCTTATTTATGTATTTATGGCTTCTCAGCGGGGGAATGACAAAATAATTATTTCTAATGAGTTCTGGAAGGGAATGCGCTGTGGCAATGAATGTGCAATGTAAAGCCGCAATTTGCGCTTTAATTAACACATTTCACGCTGCCACTTTAAGATGCAACAACACGCAATTTATGCGGCACACAAACAATGCGATCAATTTCAACAACTTTGATTAAACGTCATTTGCAGTTGCCACGAGCTTGCCAGCGTCAGCTGAGATTTGGCGCCCATTGCAAGAGTGTGCAGCTCTGGAGTTGTCAGTGAGTTGCCGCTGCGCTGCGGCTGTTGCTGCTGCTGTTGCTGCTGCTTCATTTGCAATTAAATGCATGATAAAAAGCCAGCAGACGAATGCAGTTGCTGCAGCTGTTGTTGCTGTTGCTGTTGCATTTCGGCATCGACTCCATTCGCGTCGCCACTCAAAAGCGTAATTTAAAATTCTCTTGGCTGCCATTTGGACCATGGACCTGCTTTCCTTCCCCTCCTACTTCATCTCATTCTCACACTCTTTCCACCTTGGTGGCTGGCGTCAGTGATATGCCTGTTGGTAAAGTTGGTGCTGCCGACACGCGCTTGGCCAACTCCTGGACTCGGAGTCGGAGTTCGGAGTCGGAGTCGCATTCAGAGTCGGAGACGGAGAGTCTTTGCCATTGCGGTTGCACACGGTGCGTATGAGTTATGCAACGACTGCGTGGCATCCAGCACAGCAATGAAGTTAATATAAATTTTACTTTAAAGCACCGCCCATCTCAAAAAACGTGTGAGGCTTATGCGTTCACTGCAATGCTGCGATGTGTTCCCATATATTTGAATAAATTTATGACTTTAAGTGCAAACTGGCAGCTAATGCGTGATTTTTGGAGTTTTAACGAGGCAAACGCCGCCGGCGCTGTTGCAGCAGACACGTGACTTGTGGTTGCCACACACACACGCATTCTCATACACACACAGTCGGGAATTGTTGTAGAGGGGGGAATAGCATTATATTAAGCTGAAGTAAAGGTATTACTGCTGACGACGAATAATTTGTGGCTTACTCTCGACAGTTGTTGAATTTCCACTGACAGCTACTTATTACATCATTTGTAAGCATCTTAAAAATATATCTTAAAAGAAAGTTACTGACATTAATTAACATTGAAATTAATAAACAATGAAATCGAAGAAAAGTTTAAATTCTATTGCGAAAGCTGGTCCACAAATTAAGTATTTAATTAAATACAACTTAACCGCTTAAAAATCAAATTTATGTAAAAAAAAATATTTGTTATTGTAAACAAATAAAAGAAGATTGTGAAGAGAATATAAATTCTTATGCAAGTGAAACTTTTCCGTAGCATACTTTTAGGCTGCACACAATAATAACTTTTACTACTGCGCAGATATATATTAAAAGTAAATAATTTAATAATAATTAAAAAGAGCATATATCTTATTAAATGCACAACTATAAAGTCTACTATTTATCTTCGCTTCATGCGGCATCTCACTTCGCTTATTAACTGAGCGAAGCCGCAGGCGAAAAGTGAAAATTTCCATTGCATACTTACAGGTTTGCCATATTAACTGAACATTTAATATGGTTGGCTTACAAGTATGCAATGACACATAACGTGTATTATGCGAATTACACAGGCAATAAATTCACTTGAAACGCACATAAATTCAAAAGCCAATGTTGATTTTTATTTACGTTTGTTTGTATGTGCGAAGAGTATTTTTTTTTGTGCTGCACTTTTACTTCATTAAAAAATAATTAAAAATTGTAATCGACGTGGCAAATTTTTGTGCCTGCCTTTGCGCAATTATTTATGGCGGCATAAAGTACAAAATTAAACGGCAATAATTTGCTCGTGTCAACTATAAGTGTACAGTATATAAATTAAAAGTAAACAAGAAAATAAATTTCACAAAAGCAAAAACTATTCTTTAAGTTGAAAATGTACAAAATACAATTTACATTTTACTAGCTAAAGATGTAGAATTTTGTTGATGAGAGTTTTAAAGTTAAACGTATCTTCAGAACATGGTATAAAAGAAAGTCAAGCACAATTAAGAGAAAAATATTCGTTTATTAAGATGATTGTTTAAAAGTGAATTACATTTATTTTTTATTTGCACATACAATTTGAATACATTAAGATTCGTAAGTGATATTAGAGATATATATTATTTTGTGTACATTTTCTTATTAGCGTTTAGTATATTGGTACAAAATTTTGATTTATTAAGAGAATTTAAAATTTTCTCAAAGTGAAAGTTTTTGAATTATTACAATTATACTACGATAATTACTTTTTCGACACGTCTCCTTATCCAATATGCCATGCATAGTTCTCCAATAAACACTACAATAGATACGAAATAACATATTCCCAACAATTCCCAAATCCACTGCAAATCTTTGTTTGTCAATGGATTTGGATAAGGGTGAATTTGTGTACGATTCAAATTTTCTATCATTTTCCCAAAGCTTTCAGAGACCCAGTGTTTTTCGATACCACCACAATGGACACGTAGTATGAAATCATTTAGGGTATTCAAATAAATGGAGTTGTTTTTTAGAATAGTATGAATTGGAAAGCCTTTAAAAAATGAAAGTTCAGGTGGATTACAGAATTGTTTGTTTTTGACTTGCATTTGAAATTTGTTTAACATGCTCCAACTTTTATCAAATATTTTATAGGCATTACTTAAATTTCTGGAAATTATCATTTGTGCACGTTCGTTATTTGATAGAAACACAGTTTGATTAATATTAAGATTTACACGTCCCAATTTTATTCCCAATTCTATACGTTGGCGAAATACATCATCCAAAACTACTGTTAAACAGCTTTCCCGAAGTTCTTTAAATGTTGAAATATGATTTTTCTCCGATGGCTTAGTTAATAGAGTACTTAGGTTAGCATTAAACAAACAGGTCATGATTATACTATAGATACTCATTATCATTACAAACTGGTGCATAGAAATGCTTCTATTTCCGAACAAATTTATGGATTGTCCCAAAACTCCACGAACTGCGGTTAGATTTATAAATAAGGTTGAAAAACGGATCTGTTTTCTTCCCCTAAAGATTCTACAGGCTGTTGCCCTGATAAGTGTTTCGATTATGGCGAATATAATGTATGTAAAGCACATAATTATTATAAAGAATCTAAGATTTTTGAAGAGATCCCTTATAGTGATTTTTTGTCCACACGGAACTATAAGAAAAGATTCTACAATTCCAATATAGTTTGTGCATTCTACATTCATGCCAAATAGACGTAGATGTGTTGTAAGATCGTAAGATTTATTTAAAAATAACTCAATGACTTCATGATCTGGCAAAGTGCTATTGGGTATCGTCATCTGAAGATTGATGTTGTGTCTTTTAGCAAACTCCATTAACATCTTATCCATGTATCCACTCGGCACATTTTTCCCCGATTTTTTGTCTTTAACTAGAAAACTAGTTGGGGAAAATGGATTTATTAAAACATGCGCTGTTTTATTCTGAAAGTTAGTAGGGGCATTTGGAAATATTGGTCCACTGCTTAGATTGGTGACATGTATTAGAGTTGGAGTCGGAAATGGTTCAAGGCGATATCCGACAAATGTATTCTTTGTGTCCGAAACGTTTAAGTGGATCACTAGTAATGAGATAAAGTCAAATTTACTTGCTTGATATTCGAAAGCTTCCAGAAATTCCTTTGGAATGAACTGAATAATTTGCAACAAAATTATAATAGGCGTTTGCCTTATTCGATGCAGATCCTTAGCAAGGGAATTCAGTAAATGAATATCCTCCATTTTAGACATGCAAACCACAGAAAGGATTTTGGCATTAATGAATCTTTTCATTTCAATTTGTGTTAATTCGTCCAGGCGTATTTTGGGTATAGCAATGGAGTTGAGTTCCTCCATAGAACAATTGACATTTTGTCGACGCTTTAAAAGCAACAAAGTTTCAGCAGATTTCTCCTTGATCACATCTTCAATTAGATTGTTAAGATATTTGGGCTGAGTTAATTCAGGTTTAAGGCTTATAGGATAACTCTGCAGAGCACCAGACACCAATAGTAAAAGTTGAAGTAAAGTGAAGCTATAACTAGATGCCAACATTGTGTGTTGAAAGTGTTTAGGTAACTGTAGATTGGTATTGCAAATTTTCGAACTCAACATCAAAAACAAATTTAATTGCATTAATGCTTTTATCGCTTATCAATTACAGCTTGATTTCAACACTCAGATAGTGTCAAACAAAAATTTCAATTTAAATGCAATTAAGCGCATTAGTTAAATGATTATATTTTCTTAAACCAAATCAAGTATATTATTTGATATTTAACTGTTTAATTAGTATTAAACGCAATTAAAAGAAATACTTTTTATTTATTATGATGATAAATTGAAATTTAATTAAATTACTTGCATTGGGAATACATATAAGTTCAATACAATATAAATAGTTTATGGTGCCTTTTAGCATTTAGTGCATAGATTTTTAAATAGTATTACATTCCAAATTTAAAAATGTGTTAGTTCTTTGATTAAACAATAATGACAAGTCTTTCTACTCGTCTTCTTTGCCAATAACCGATGCACAGTTCTCCTATGAACACTAAAATAGATACGACATAGCATATAACCAATAATTCCCAAAGCCACTGTAAATCTCTATAAGCCAGGGGACTTGGATAATAATTAATTTTTGTATGGTTCATATTTTCGATCATCTTCTGATAGCTTTCCAGTACCCAATGTTTTCCGAGACCAACGCAATACATACGTAGTACGAATTCTTGTAAGGCATCTAAATAAATAGAATTTGGTTTCAATACATTATGGATTGGAATGCCTTTAACTAATGTCAGCCCATCAGGATTACAGAGTACTTTGTTCTTAGTATTAATTTGATATTGCTTTAATAAAGACCAACTTTTATCATACATAACATAGGCGTTGCTTAAATTTTGTGAAATAATCATTTGCATACGATCGTTGTTTGATACAAAAACAGCTTGTTTTCTATTAATTTTTAGACTTTTGTCATTAATTCTTTTTTTTACATGTTCTCGAAATACATTATCAAAGATTACGGGTAAGCCGCTTTCCCGAAGATCGTAAAAATTTGAAATATGATTTTTCTCCGATGGCTTAGTTAATAGTGTACTTAGGTTAGCATTAAACAAAGAGGTCATGATTATACTATAGATACTCATTATCATTACAAACTGATGCATAGAAATGCTTCTATTTCCGAACAAATTTATGGATTGCCCCAAAACTCCACGAACTGCGGTCAGATTTAAGATTAAAGTTGAATATCTGAACTTGTATCTTTGACCGAAAATTCGACATGATACTGATCGAAGAACAACTTCGACTATTGAAAAGATGGCGTATGTGCAAAACATTATTATAACAAAGATTCTGAGACTCTTGTAGAGATCACTTATATCAATTTGTTGTCCACATGGAACTATGATAAAGGTAGAAATAATTGAAACGATTGGTGTGCATTCTATAGTCATACTAAATCGTCGTTTGTGTGTTGTTAGATCGTACGATCCATTTAAAATTAACTTTACTATTTTATGATCGGGAACACTGTCATTCGGTATGGTTATCTGAAGATTGATGTTGTGTCTTTTAGCAAACTCTATTAACATCTTATCCATATATCCACTGAGCACATTTTTCCCCGATTTTTTGTCTTTAAGTGAAAAACTAGCTGGGGAAAATGGATTTGCTAATACACTCGCTGTTTTATTCTGAAAGTTAGTTGAGGCTTTTGAAAATATTGGCCGATTGTTTAAGTCAATCACTCGTACAAGAGTTGGAGTCGGAAATGGTTCAAGGCGATATCCGACAAATGTTTTCTTTGTGTCCAAAACGTTTAAGTGGATCACTAGTAATGAGATAAAGTCAAATTTACTTGCTTGATATTCGATAGCTTCCAGAAATTCCTTTGGAATGAACTGAGTAACTTGCAACAAAATTATAATAGGCATTTGCCTTATTCGATGCAAATCCTTAGCAAGGGAATTCAGTAAATGAATATCCTCTATTTCAGACATGCAAACCACAGAAAGGATTTTGGCATTAATAAATCTTTTCATTTCAATTTGTGTGACTTCATCCAGCCGTATTTTGGGTATTGCAATAGAGTTGAGTTCCTCCATAGAACAATTGGCATTTTGTCGACGCTTTAAAAGCAACATAGTTTCAGCAGATTTCTCCTTGATCACATCTTCAATTAGATTGTTAAGATATTTGGGCTGAGTTATTTCCGGCTTAAGACTTATAGAATAACTCTGTAGAGCACCAGGCACCAGTAGTAAAAGTTGAAGTAAATTGTAGCCATATTTAGGTGCAGCTAAGGCCAACATTGTGAGCCAAGAGTGTTTAGTAAACTGTAGTTTCGTATTGCGATTTCCAACTCGTTGTGTCGAAAGAAAATTTAATTGCATTAATGCTTTAATTGAATCGAGTTTGATACCTTCACTCTGATAGCGTCAAACAAAAATTTAAATTACATTAAATGACGAATGATTGTATCATTTTAGTCTAAATCAATAAAATTGTTTTAAGCTTATCTACCCAAGTGGTCTTTTTATTGCCAATAATGAATTTTTATAAATTAATAAGAAAATTAAACTTATTTTATCTGTTTTATTAACAAAAAACATTATTGTGATAATGATTGTATTTTATTAAAGATCTTAAATCTTCATTTGATTATTGACGGAATTGAATTGAAACCTTAATGGATTTTCCTTCCACCTTCATAGTTAAATAGTAAAGTCAAACGCAATTAGAAGAATAAATTTTGTTTATTAATATTATTACATGATTTATAATTGCATTAGAAATTGATATGATTTAAATACATTAAGTTGGGTGGTATAGAAATATATTATATTGCTTATAAGTAAATAGTGTTAGTTCAAAATTTAAAACTGTATTTATTGAAAAGGCTTAAAAAAGTTTTATTAGCTCTTTCATTAAACAATAATGACAAGTCTTTCTACTCGCCTTCTTTGCCAATATTCCATACAGAGTTCTCCTATGAACACTAATATAGATACAGCATAACATATTCCCAATAATTCCCAAACCCACTGTAAATCTCTATAAGTTAAGGGATTCGGATAATTAATATTTTGAGTATAATTCAGATATGTCAACATTTTCTCATAGCTTCGTGATACCAAATGCTTTTTTATGCCATTTTCTTGGACCTTCAGCATGTAATCGTTTAACGCATTCAAATAAATAGAGTTAGGGTCTAAGATAGTGTGAAGTGACATACCCCTATAAAAATGCAGGGCAGAAGGATTACAAAATACAAGTTTTTTGTCATTCATTAGATATTTGTGGAAAGCATTCCAAGTTTCAAGATTCATTATATAAGCATTTTGTAAGTTCCTTGCTAGCACCATTTGTAAACGTTCATAGTTTTCCATATAAAATGTTTGGTCCGAAGATATTTTTATGAATCCCATTTTTATATCATTTTCTATATGTCGACGAAATATATTATCAAATAGTATTGGTAAACCGCTTTCTCGAAGTTCTTCAAATGTTGAAATATGATTTTTCTCCGATGGCTTAGTTAATAGAGTACTTAGGTTAGCATTAAACAAAGAGGTCATGATTATACTATAGATACTCATTATCATTACAAACTGGTGCATAGAAATGCTTCTATTTCCGAACAAATTTATGGATTGTCCCAAAACTCCACGAACTGCGGTTAAATTTATAAATAAGGTTGAAAAACGGATCTGTTTTCTTCCCCTAAAGATTCTACAGGCTGTTGCCCTGATAAGTGTTTCGATTATGGCGAATATAATGTATGTAAAACACATAATTATTATAAAGAATCTAAGATTTTTAAAGACATCCCTTATAGTTAATTTTTGTCCACACGGAACTATAAGAAAAGATTCTACAATTCCAATATAGTTTGTGCATTCTACATTCATGCCAAATAGACGTAGATGTGTTGTAAGATCGTAAGACTTACTTAAAATTAACTCAATGATTTCATGATCTAGTAAAGTGGTATTCGGTATAGTAATCTGAAGATTGATATTGTGTTTCTTAGCAAACTCCATTAACATTTTATTCATGTACCCACAGAGCATATTTTTTCCCGATTTTTTGTCTTTGAGTGAAAAACTGTTTGGCGGAAATGGATTTGCTAAAACATGCGCTGTTTTATTCTGAAAGTTAGTTGGGACATTTGGAAATATTGGCCGATTATTTAAGTCGATTACTTGTATAAGGGTTGGAGTCGGAAATGGTTCAAGGCGATATGCAGCAAATGTTTTCTTTATGTCCAAAGCGTTTAAATGGATCACTAGTAATGAGACAAAACTAAATTTACTTGCTTGATATTGAATATCTTCGAGAATTTCCATCAGTTTAGACTGATGAATTTGCAGTTGAATAATAATACGCGTTTGCCTCATTCGATGCAGATCCATAGCAAGAGAATTCAGTAGAAGAATATCCTCCATTTTAGACATGCAAACCACTGAAATGATCTCGCTATTAGTGAATCCTTTAACTTTCATTTCTGTTAATTCATCCACGCGAATTATGGGTAATGCAATGGAGTTGAGTTCCTCCATGGAGCAATTGAAATCTTGTCGCCGTTTCAAAAGTAACAACGTCTCAGCAGGTTTCTCCTTGATCGCATCTTCAATAATATTTTTCGTATACTTGAGCTGATTAAGTTCCGGTGGTAAATCAATGGGATAACTTTGTATAGCACTAGGCACAAGTAGTAAGAGTTGAAGTAAAATTAAGCCACAATTAGTTGCGACTGAAGTCAACATTGTGAGCCAAGAGTGAGTGGTAAACTGCAGTCTTGTAATGCAATTTTCAAACTATGTGCATCGAATATAAATTTTAATTGCATTAATGCTTTAATCGATATGTGATTGATATTTTTAGTCAGATATTGTCAATGCAATTAATGTATTGGGACATTATTACGTTAAATAGTTCATGATTATATTATTTATAGAAAAAGCCATTAAATGATAAAAATAAATATAATTATTTTAGTTAAAAATCTATATTTTTTTCATAGAAAAGTAGACGGAATATTTTAGATTTAAGAAAGTGGTTGGAGAAAAGAAAGGATTTTAAATCCTTTTGCGCCGAATGACAGCTGGCAAACTGAAATTACTCAAAAGCCATAAGAACTGCAAAAACCAACAAAAGCAAAACACAAGCACAACACAACACAAGTAAAACAAGCAATGGCAAAAACAACATAAGCAACTGTCTCGATTTACGTTGAACGCCTTTGCTACAGTTTTATATGGCTAACAATTACGGTAAGTAATTTATTTCTGCTCAACTGAATTAGAAATCTCTTAGCACTAAGCCAATGCCAAAGCAGTTTCAGAGGGTTGTACGAATGTGTGTAAGTGTGTGTGTGTGTGTGTGTGTATGTTTGTGTCTATCTGTTTATGAAGATACAATAAGATATGCAAGAAAATTAATAGTAGTACATTTTTTACAACACGTTTGTCTCGACTACTCGACGCTGTTAGTGCGATAATTCATTGCCTGCCACGTCTTCTGCTTTGCCTCTCTTTGCTCTTTCTATTTGCCTGCCACGCACTTCCTGCTTGCCAGCCAGCCAGCCAGCCAACCAGGCTGTTCTCTTCTATTCTATTCTGGCCATGAACAACCCACCACCCGCTTGTTCTTTGTGCCAGGCCAACACTTACTTTCGTTACATTCCTCTTATAATCGGCTTAGTCTACGCTTACGGTTTGCTTTTTGCATTGCCTGCGCATTTGTATCTACGAGCATAGTTCCCTTTATGGTCTCACACTTTCACCAACCATTTCTACATTTCTCCATTTCTACACTTCCCCCCGCTCGTCAACGTCTCATTGCCGCTTTGCTGTTTATTTGCGCCAAAGGTGTTAAGTTGTTATTTTATTGCGTTTTATTTCATTTAGCTGTGAGCCTTTTATACACTTTCTTAGAAAAGCAAAACACTATTATGAGTTGCTTCAGTTAAATTACCTTAGGTAATGCAAAGTAGCAAATGCAATAAGTAATTTTCAAAAAACTATTAAACTATATAAATAAAACGTTTCATTAACTCAAGCATAAAAAAACAATTCAACTTTGGTCAATTTAAAGCATTTTTAAAAATGGATGTCCCGCAATAGCTGTGGATATAAGGAAAGCAATTAAAACGTGTATTGAAAATTGCAATTTTATTTGCTTGACACTATCTTAACCTGCAATGCACCAGCTGTCAAAAAAGAATTTCTCATCGATTTTGGCTCCACCGCAATTAAAATAATTAACAACTTGAAGGAACTGTAAAGTGGTAATAACTGAATTCAGTTGCTCATCCATACTTGTTTCATAATGTTGCCGGTAACTTATCGTTTTTTATTACAAGTCGTATTAATTGGACCTTTGCTGTCTTATCGAATATCTTTGCCACCGAAGCCAAGTCAAGTCAACACTTTCAAGGATATTGTTGAAAATGTACTTAAACAAAAACCCGCTGAAACGATGTTGTTACTGAACCGACAACAGAATGATAAGTGCAATTGGAATGATCTGAGAGATATAAATATACCCACAATACGTCTAGATGAATTCACCACATTTGAAGTGCAAAAATCATTTAACAGCGAGATAATTGCTTTGGTTTGCGTATCCGAATTGGCTGACTTGAAGTTGTTGTATGTCCTGGCCGAGGATTTGCATCACAACAGGGATGCTCGTGCTCTAATCTGGTTGAAGAATATTACATCGAATCTAAATATGTATCTTGATTATATCATAGATCATGCAAATAACTCAAACTTTCTTAGTCTATTGGTGATACATTCAACCTCACTTAATGGAAATAGTTCTCTTCATGCGTATCGACTTCAACCCTTTCCGGTCCCAACTTTAACTCAGATTGTAAATTTTAAGGATGGTGAATTGTTTCCCAAGTTTTGGAAGAATTTTCAAAATAAAACAGCTTTTGCAGTAACAGGTTTATATCCTCCAGTTAGTTATCTACGCAAAAATAAAAGGACAGGAAAGGAATACTTAAACGGATTCATGGATAAACTTATAATAGAATTTACAAAGAAATATAATATTAATCTACAGATGTTGCATTCTCAAGATATGATTGACAAAGAAAATGCGTTTGATAGTGGAATTGTAAAACTAACTTTAAGTGGCAAAATTGATCTATCGATGCATTGTAGAATTTGGAAACCTGATTTGCAATGCACTAATGCTTTAGCATTCACAAAAATATTTATTGTGGTTCCATGTGGGGATGTTACAGGAGTGGGAAATATCTTCAGAAGTTTTAAGAATTACTTTCTCATTATTCTGTGTGTGTATTTATCATTTTCTATAATTGAGACACTTCATGCAGCAGCCACATGTCGGATCTTTGGTAGAAGGTATAGATTTAGTTGGGCTAACCTCTTCATTAACTTGAACTCATTCAGATGGGTTCTCGGATTATCCATAAATGTGCATAGAAATCGACGAAGCATGTCCCTGCATCAAATCATAATGATAATGAGTATATTTAGTATGATAACTACATGTTTTTTCAATGCTAACGTGAGTACTTTCTTTACAAAGCGACCTACGGACAACAAAATTACGAATTTTAAAGAATTGAGAGATTCCGGAATAAAAATTGTATTTGATAGGACAATTCGTGATTATGTATTTCGGGATATAAAGGCAAAAGTACTCAGGATTAATGAAAACCAAGCCGTGTTTATGTCGACCAATGAACGTATGCAATTGATGTTCGCTCAGAATATAAGTTACGCATTTCAAACATATTCAAAAGTCTGGGAGAACTATGATAAATATCAAAAATATATCAATAGGAAGATGCTCTGTAGACATCATTCATTATCAATTTATCCTACTTATTCGTTACACGCAATTTTGCAAAATAATTCGGTATACAAAAAGGCTTTAAATGAATACGTTGCTTGGTCTCAAGCTTTGGGATATAATACGCATTGGATTGCTGAGTCAACACTGTCAGATTTTATTAATCATGGTAAAGAAAATTGGCATCCGACTCCATTAACTTATGAAGATCTCAAATGGGTGTGGAAACTTATTGGTTTATGTTATGGTATAGCAACTGTGATTTTCATAGGAGAGTTGTGCTTAGCCTACATACAAAGAAGACGGATGCCCAGTTTTCCTTTTGTCATCTAATAAAAGAAATGTATAGTTTGAAATTCGTCAATATTATATGCATTGACAAACATTTTTAAGATCAATGTCTATTTATATAATTTGCATTATGAATAAATTATAAATTTATGCACAAAATTAAAAAAAATATTAAAATGTGCTTTTTGCTGTATTACTAAATTATTATTTGTGTAATTAATGTTGCTGCTTAATCGAAAATATAATATATTTGAGAAATTTTCAATGTTTTTCATTAAAATGTGTAAAACAAGTAAGAAAGCTACAGTCAAATGTGCTCGACTGTGAGATACCCGCTACCCATTTTGAATAAAAGCTAAATTTTGCGGTATTATTTTCAAAATATACCGAAAATACTGCAAAATACTAAAAATATACCAACTAGTTTTTTTGTTTAACAATATAGTACCACATTCATAGACGGAATAATATACCATAATAATATATAAGACCCCTAGTAAGTAATCGTTTTAGCTCATACAAAAGTTTTTCTTTAATAACTTCCACAAAGTTGCACTTTGATCGCAAGCAAATTTTCAGGAATCATAAACACTATTTTTATTATTATATACATTTCGCAGCTTTAGCTTTCAAATTACGCTTGTTATTCGATTTTAATTGATTTTCAGGGGCGGAAGTGGGCGTGGCAAAAATTTGAAACAAACTTGATCTGCGTGCAAGCATAACAAATGTTGTCGAAAAAAAATTGTAGCTCTATCTCTTATAGTCTCTGAGATCCAGTGTTTCATACGGACAGACGGACAGACAGACAGACGGACATGGCTAGATCGACTCGGCTGTTGACGCTGATGAAGAATATATATACTTTATAGGGTCGGAGATGCCTCCTTCTACCTGTTACATACATTTCCTGCCAGCACAAAGTTATAATACCCTTCTACCCTATGGGTAGCGGGTATAAAAAGAACTATAATCATATTAACAGTTTTAGCTAGCGCAATCATAATGTGAAATTTTGCACTTGATAATATCTTTAGATTATGTGATTATGCACCCCTTAAAATAATTAATAGCTGAATAAGACTGCGAAATTGTAGTATTTGAATTTAGTTGTGCATCTTTACTTAGTTCGCAATGTTGACGTCAAGTTCTTTTAGTCGTGGCTGCGTATTTTTACACTTTTTCCTTCTGCTGCCTTATTCGATATCGTGGCTTCCTGAGTCTTCTGAAACCAGTGCTGTAAAGGATTTTATAGAAGAAGTCATAAAGCAGAGACCCGCTGAAACGATGTTGCTACTGAATCGTCGACATAATGACGAATGCAACTGGATGGATCTAAGAGATATAAATATACCCACAATACGTCTAGATGAATTCACCACATTTGAAGTGCAAAAATCATTTAACAGCGAGATAATTGCTTTGGTTTGCGTATCCGAATTAGCTGACTTGAAGTTGTTGTATGTCCTGGCCGAGGATTTGCATCACAACAGGGATGCTCGTGCTCTAATCTGGTTTAAGAATATTACATCGAATCTAAATATGTATCTTGATTATATCATAGATCATGCAAATAACTCAAACTTTCTTAGTCTATTGGTGATACATTCAACCTCACTTAATGGAAATAGTTCTCTTCATGCGTATCGACTTCAACCCTTTCCGGTCCCAACTTTAACTCAAATTACCGATTTAAGGGACGGTGAATTATTTCCCAAGTTTTGGAAGAATTTTCAAAATAAAACATCTTTTGCAGTAACAGGTTTATATCCTCCAGTAAGCTATCTGCGCAAAAATAAAAGGACAGGAAAGGAATACTTAAACGGATTCATGGATAAACTTATAATTGAATTTACAAAGAAATACAACATTCATCTACAGATGCTGAATCCTCGAGATGTTATCGACATAGATAATTTATTTGATAGTGAAATTATTAAACTGACTTTAAGTGGCAAGATTGATCTATCAATGCATGGTCGAATTTGGAAACCTGATTTGGAATGCACTAATGCTTTAGGATTCACAAAAATATTTATTGTGGTTCCATGTGGGGATGTTATGGGAGTGGGAAATATTTTCAGAAGTTTTAAGAATTACTTTATCATTATTCTGTGTGTGTATTTAGCGTTTTCTTTAATTGAGACACTTCATGCGGCAGCCACATGTCGGATCTTTGGTAGAAGGTATAGATTTAGTTGGGCGAACCTCTTTATTAACTTGAACTCATTCAGATGGGTCCTGGGATTATCCATAAATGTGCAAAGAAATCGACGAAGCATGTCTCTTCATCAAATCATAATGATAATGAGTATATTTAGTATGATTACTACATGTTATTTCAATGCTAACATGAGTACATTTTTTACAAAGCGACCTACGGACAACAAAATTAAGAATATCGATGAATTGAGAGAATCAGGAATAAAAATTGTATTTGATAAGATATTTCGTAATTATGTATTGCATGATATTAGGGCAAAACTACTCAGGATTAATGAAAACCAAGCCGTGTTTATGCCCACCAAAGAACGCATGCAATTGATGTTCGCTCAGAATACAAGTTATGCATTCGAAGCATATGCTAAAGTCTGGGACAACTATGATACATTTCAAAAATATATCAATAGGAAGACGCTCTGTAGACATAATGAATTAACCGTTCGTGATACCTATTCGTTTCATGCAGTTTTGCAAAATAATTCAGTATACAAAAAGGCTTTTAATGAATACATTGATTGGTCTCAAGCTTTGGGATATAATACGCATTGGATTGCTGAGTCAACACTGTCAGAATTTATGAAACCTGGTAAAGAGAATTGGCATCCGACTCCATTAACTTATGAAGATCTCAAATGGGTGTGGAAACTTATTGGTTTATGTTATGGTATAGCAACTGTGGTTTTCATAGGAGAGTTGTGCTTAGCCTACATACAAAGAAGACGGATGCCCAGTTTTCCTTTTGTCGTCTAATAAAAGAAATGTAATATCTGAAATTTGGCAATGTTTCTTGCATAAACAAAATTGATTGAGATCAATTTGTATTTATTGAATTTGAATCACGAATAAGTTATAAATCCATGCACAACATATTTATCTATCTTTGTACTAAATTAATAAATGCTTTTGCTTGTTGCTGTATTTTTATAATTAATTTTCGTGGTCAATTAAAAATATAATATATTTGAAGAAATTTTAAATATGTTTTTTCAATAATATGGGGAATAAAGCAACTGCAATCATATTAAAAGCTCTACCTAGTGCAATCTGATAATATCTTCAGATTATGTGATTATGCACCACTTAAAATAATTAATAGCTGAATAAGACTGCAAAATTGTAACTTTAATATTTAGTAGTTCATCCATACTTAGTTCGAAATGTTGACGTCAAGTTCTTTTAGTCGTGGCTGCATATTTTTACACCTTTTCCTTCTGCTGCCTTATTCGATATCGTGGGTTCCTGAGTCTTCTGAAACCAGTGCTGTAAAGGATTTCATAGAAGAAGTCTTAAAGCAGAGACCCGCTGAAACGATGTTGCTACTGAATCGTCGACATAATGACGAATGCAACTGGATGGATTTAAGAGATATAAAAATACCCACAATACGTCTAGATGAATTCACCACATTTGAAGTGCAAAAATCATTTAACAGCGAGATAATTTCTTTGGTTTGCATATCCGAATTGGCTGACTTAGAGTTACTGTCTATTCTGGCCGAGGATTTGCATCGCATGAGGGATGCTCGTGTTCTTATCTGGTTACAGAATATTACATCGAATCTAAATATGTATCTAGATCATATCATAGATCACGCAAATAACTCGAACTTTCTTAGTCTATTAGTGATACATTCAACCTCACTTAATGGAAATAGTTCTCTTAAAGCGTATCGACTTCAACCATTTCCAGCCCCAAATTTAACTCAGATTGTAAATTTTAAGGATGGTGAATTGTTTCCCAAGTTTTGGAAGAATTTTCAAAATAAAACAGCTTTTGCAGTAACAGGTTTATATCCTCCAGTTAGTTATTTACGCAAAAATAAAAGAACAGGAAAGGAATACTTAAACGGATTCATGGATAAACTTATAATAGAGTTCACAAAGAAACACAACATTCATCTACTGATAATTCCATCTCAAGATAAAATCAAAGCAAATTATGAGTTTGATAGTGAAATCATTAAACTGACTTCAAAAGGGAAAATCGATTTATCGTTGCATTGTCGAACTTGGAGACGTGATTTGGAGTGCAGTAATTTTGTCGGATTAACAAAAGAATTTATTGTGGTTCCATGTGGGGATGTTACGGGAGTGGGAAATATCTTCAGAAGTTTTAAGAATTACTTTATCATTATTCTGTGTGTGTATTTAGCGTTTTCTTTAATTGAGACACTTCATGCGGCAGCCACATGTCGGATCTTTGGTAGAAGGTATAGATTTAGTTGGGCGAACCTCTTTATTAACTTGAACTCATTCAGATGGGTTCTGGGATTATCCATAAATGTGCATAGAAATCGACGAAGCATGTCTCTTCATCAAATCATAATGATAATGAGTATATTTAGTATGATAACTACATGTTTTTTCAATGCTAACGTGAGTACTTTCTTTACAAAGCGACCTACGGACAACAAAATTACGAATATCGATGAATTGAGAGAATCCGGAATAAAAATTTTATTTGATGTGACATTTCGAGATTATGTATTGGCGGCTATTCGATCTAAAAGTCTAAAACTTGATGAAAATCAATTAGTGTTTTTATCGAACAAAGACAGCATGCAATTGATGTTCGCTCAGAATGCAAGCTTTGCCTTTGAAGTATCTAATAAAGTTTGGGATACCTTCGATTCATATCAGAAGTATTACAATAGAAAAACGCTTTGTAGACATAATGAATTAACCATTTATGATACCTACTCGTTTCACGGAATTTTGCAAAATAATTCGATATATAAGAAGGCTTTAAATGAGTACATTTCTTGGACTCATAATTTGGGAATTATTAACCATTGGACCACTGAGGCAATTCAATCAATACCAGATTTTACTATTCACGGCAAAGAGCATCGGCAACCGACTCCATTAAATTTCGAAGATTTAAAGTGGGTCTGGAAACTAATTGGTTTGTGCTATGCTGCAGCTGTTCTAGTTTTCATGGGAGAGTTATGTTTATTCTATATGCAAATACGTCGGGTGCCCAGACTTGCTTTTATAGTCTAAGGGAAATAAATGAAGATTTCTGGCAAAATAAAAGCTTAGTTTTACGCCTTGTGTGTCTTTACATTATTGCTTTTAAATAAATTTAAATATGGCATAAGTCAATTTATATTTCAATAAATATTAATAATTAGGAATATAACTATATATATCAATTTAATCAAATGCACATAATAAATGTTCTTGCTAATTGTTACCAAGTTTTGTATATTAAAAATCATATAATAAATGTTTTTGCGTAATAAATAAAAATGTTTCTTTTAAGACGTTTAAAATAAGCAGCAAAAATAATCGAACTATGGAAACCTCCCTAGTTTAATACTAATCTGATAACAGATGATGATAGTTCGATAAAATTGCAATTAAAATAATTAAGAACTAGAAAAGATTGTAAAATGCAACTACTAGAGCTTAGTATTCATCGAAACTTACTTCGCAATGTTGACGTCAAGTGTCTGCGTATTTTTTGGCCAGTTTTTTTTTTGCTGACTTACTCGAAACTGTTGGTTCCAGAATCTCCACCAACCAATCCGATAAATGATATCATTGGAAGAGTGATTGAGCAGCGACCCCCTGAGACGCTTTTGCTATTGAATCGTCGACACAACTTGAGGTGCAACTGGAAGGAACTCAATTATATGGATGTTCCAACTATATTCCTCGATGAATTTAGTATATTTAATGTGAAAGAATTCTTCAATAGCGATTTGATTGCTGTGGTTTGTATCTCCGAGTTGGCAGACTCAATGCTCTTGCCCGCTTTGGCCAATTATCTACATCGCATAAGAGATGTTCGAATTATTATATGGCTGGAGAATATTCAAACTGATGTAAAAGGTTTCATGGATATTATTTGCCAACATGCATCGAGTGCAAATTATCTCAATCTGATTGTCATCAATTCAAATAATGATTACACTAATGGATCGCTTGAGACTTATCGACTTCAACCATTTCCAACTCCAAAATTATTACGTATAGACAATCTTAAGACGGGTCGAATTTTCCATTTACTTTGGAGAAATTTTCACAACAAAACCGCTATTACTATACCAAGTCTATATCCGCCAACTAGTTATTTTCAAGAAAATAAAAAGACAGGCCAATATTACTTAAATGGATTCATGGATAAGCTCATTATAGAGTTCGCGAAGAAGCGCAATATAAGTCTGCAAATGCAGCGTCAACTGAGCCCAACAGATTTTGTCTATGATGCTGATATTGTTGAAATGACTTTACGTGGAGAAATTGATTTTTCGATGCACGCTCGCTTTTGGCGACCTGATGTGGAATCTAGTATTTCCGTAGGATCTGCTAACCTATTCATTGTGGTGCCCTGTGGTGATGTCATGAGCGTGGATAACGTTTATCGAAGCTTAAAGAATTATTTTGTTATTGTTCTATGTATGTATTTTGCATTTTCTGTAATTGAGACACTTCTTGTGGCAGCCACCTCTAGGATCTTTGGTAGAAGATATAGATTTAGTTGGGCGAACTTCTTTGTTAATATGAATTCTTTCAGATGGGTTCTGGGATTACCCATAAATGTGAACAGAAATAGTCGTAGTACTTCGCTGCATCAAATCATTATGATCATGAGTATTTTCAGTTTGATTATTATATGTTTTTTCAATGCCAATCTTAGTACACTATTCACAATGCGACCCACGGATCATCACATTACAAATTTTAAAGAATTGAGAGAGTCGAAAATGCCCATAATATTTGACAATATGCTTCGTAAAATTTTCAAAGACGAAGCTAATGAAAAACATTTAATTTTACAACAAGCAGTGTTTGTCTCGAGTCGTGAGCGACTTCATTTGTTTTTTAATCAAAACTCTAGTTATGCCTATCAAATGAACTCCAAGTTATGGAACTATTTCAACAGATATCAAAAATATTATAAATTGACGACACTCTGTAAGCATCACGAATTGAACGTTTTTGAACCTATGTCTTTACATGTTGCTTTGAAAAACAATTCAATTTTTAGAAAAGCTTTAAATGATTTTATACTTTGGACGCATGATTTGGGATTCATGAGCTATTGGACTCAACAATCGGTGCAAACTTTGTTGGAATTTCCAAATCGTGGTAAATCGCCTTGGCATCCGAAACCATTAAGCTTAAAGGATTTGCAATGGGTTTGGAGATTAATTGCCATATTTTATGCTGTAGCTATTATTGTTGTCATTGCAGAATTGTGTATTAAATATATACAAAGAAAACGTGAGCCAAGAGTTACATTTGTGGTCTAAAGATTTTAGTAAAATATTCAAAAATTATGAAAAGTTACTAAAGAATTTTCAACACTTATCGATAAAGTTAGCTTTGAAAAAATAATGATTTGTTAACATATATTAAAATTACTCAAAATTGTAAATCAATCTTTAAACAACTTAAAAAAATTGAATTGAATAAATGTCTTTGACTTATAAAATATAGAATCCTTTGTATTAATGAAACTTGAAGTTATTCGAATTCAATACATAAGAGAACTGATAATGTAGGCAAAGTGCCAGCTGTGCAATTCATTTGTCATACGAGTTTTCTATATACATATTTAAGTGTGTCAGCGTTGCATGCCCCAAACAGCAATAGCAACTGCAGCTGCCGCTGATGCTGCCACTGATGTCTTTCTGAAAAGCCATAACTCATAGCGAAGAGAGCCAAGTGTTGACCATTGCCAACGCGTTTGGCTGGTCACATAAATGTCCGACTGCATGTGGCACGAATGTGTGGCAATTGTGTTGCAAATACGCAAAACAAAACCTCAAAACTCTGCACGGCTGGAAGTATGTAACATAACATTTTAAAGCAGCAACACACCAAAAAATATATGTACATATATGTTTATATAGAAAAGTATCTATTAATGCGCATATAGTACTATATTCAATGGGTCTTAAGCTAGCTACAAATTCAATGTGTGCCCACAATTCAGTGCCAAATGGGATTTTGGGCTAACAACAAGAGCAGCAGCAGCCGAAGCAGCCGAAGCAACTACAACAATAATAATGCTAGTAACAACAAGAAGTGCACAAAATCGACTAAACTTTATGTGCATGTTACCCAAGGAAAAAAAGAAAGAAGCGAGTGGAAGCAATAGAAGTTGCAGCAGCAATCGTATGTGTGGCGGCTAAAGGGAGGCAGCTGTGCAGACTTTTGCCAACACACGGAAGTGAAAACGTTTCACACTCCAATTGCTCGATTTACAGCCTGTGTGTGATCTCTCTCTCTCTTTTGCTCTGCCTGTGCCTTGGCTACAATTTTTGGGCAAAAGTTTGGGTTGCGACAGCGGCACATAAAATAGTTTTAAATAAGAAAAGGCGAAGCCAAATAAACAATTCTATTTTTCTTGCTGGCCGGCACTCTCCGTGTGTGTGTGTGTGTGCAATAAATGTAAAGCTGCTGAAACTGAAAATTTTGTGTAGCATACTTTGCGGCAAGCATTGGCACACTAACACACACACACAGTGTGTGTGTATGTGTGTAACGCGGCTTCCGTTTAGTTGGCCGTGTGAACTATTTTACATATACCATATATCCCTAGAGAGAAGAGAGCCCGCCATCAGTTTTAAAGGCATTTAAGCCCATTTAAAGCTTTTTATTACAAAATACCATGAGCATGCGGCGCTGGCTGACATTGTAAATCACACACACACACACACACTCGTATACACTTTCAGTTGATTTAAATTTAAATACGCGTGTTGTAATTAAATTGACTTTCAGCTTGCGCTCTGTTTTTTTGTATCGCTGTTTTTCTTTGTTTGGCGGCAGCGCCAAAAATTATGCAACACATTCGCAGTGCGTGAACAGCTGTTGACACAACCCGCCAGCGGCTATTTCATAGCCAGTCGTCTGCTGACTGCTGACACTGTCTGACAGCCAGCTTTTTGGGTGGATATTGGTATTGCGTATTTGGCATTGAGATGTGCAATTTGCACGCCTCACAGCACAGCAATGTGCAACAACACAGTTTATGACTGCATTTTAATATCACGTCAAACATTGTTTGCCCGAAAAATGCCATATTCAATTTCATATTCAATAATGAATACATTCACATAGCGCCAGTGAACAGCGTCAGCTCATGGCTCATGGCTCGCAATCGCATTTATTCTCGACCATATTTTGGGGGGGCCATTTTCGAGCGCTTTCGGGGCGCAGCCACAAAATGGTTTATTATAACGCTGCCGCCATTGCTGTTGTTGAGTTTTTGCGGTTTGTCGCACCAACTGACTGACCCCTCATCACCCCACCACTCCCACTTCCAATCCCAGTCTTCTATCTTTCCGCTCTCACTTCTCCAGTACGAAATTGGAACGCTGGCGACAGCCTGCCATTTGCATTGGTCCATAGTTCAGTTCAGTACGCTTCGGTTTTGGTTCTAGGCATAAATTCTATTATAAATAACATTTAGCACACGCGAGTTTTTGCAACTGTCAGCAAATGGAAATTGAAATTGAACACAAAAAAAAAAAATACAAAATTGAGGGAAAAATACAAATTGCGGTTTCTAGATTGAAAATAGTGTATGGTGAGTGTGCATGAAAGAGAGAGAGAGAGGGAGGAAGTGTGTATGTATTTGCAACTGACGCATAATCAGATTTCATTATTCAATTTTCTTTCTGATAGCGTTTTGCGTTGTCGAGGCCAAGAAGCCGCTGGATAAATTATTATATGCTAACGACATTGGCCTACTGAGCTATTCTGAAATAATGCACATGTAATATAAAGCTAATTAAAGGCGGGACAAGGGCAGAATTGTATATACATATAATAAAATATTAATCCGTCTTTAAAGTATAAGATCATTGAAGAATGATTATTAAATGAGGACTCATTAAACAAAGAAATTACAAGCTCAAGTGTGCCCGAACATGGAAATAAATATTATATACCGAAGTCTATATTTGGTTTATTTAGAGTACAAAATATACCAGACTATAGTAACTAACTAGCCCTTTTACCCAACGGTAATCTGATATTTAATGTATGGAATATTTTCAACGAAATTCTAGTATAT
This sequence comes from Drosophila niveifrons, assembly GCA_035046325.1. Lineage (NCBI taxonomy): Eukaryota > Metazoa > Arthropoda > Insecta > Diptera > Drosophilidae > Drosophila > Drosophila niveifrons. Next base: position 6,583,017 of record JAWNOC010000046.1, on the reverse strand, counting down.
TATATACCCAATATTGTAGTCGGTATATTTTTTTAGTATTTTTACTGCATATTAATTTTGTATTGTATATCTTAAAACTAATACCGCACTGTTTTGCTTTTATCTAAAATGGATAGCTGATATCTCCGAGTCGAGCACACTCGCTTGTACCTTTTTTACTTGTTTATGAATCAAATAAAAAACTAATTAATAAAGAAAATAATCTAATTAAATGAGGAAACGTAACTTAAACGTTTGCTTCAACCACGTTCAAAACATTTTATTACAGAATTCATCTGCAATATTTAATCATTAACCTCGCAATGAGATACGTGTAATTACTCAACTGAATGGCTGTCTTCAAGTTATGCCCATTTTGAAGACATTCCAACGCTCAATCAGCATAATGAAAAGGACGCGCGTCTGTTCAATTAACTTGACTTTCCCGACAATAACAAGCGTTAATTAACAGTTAATTAACTGTTTGAGCATCGCATAATGTACATTAAGCATCCGACACGTGTGACGGAATCGGCGAACATTGCAAATTAATCAAATTACCATCGTTAAGACTTGGCATGCGACCTGTAATTGACATTCAACGCAAAACATAAACAATTGCAAATCGGTTTGGCAATGATTATTGTAAAGTTGATTTATAAGAATTGTAGGCACACTTCAATTGTTTAACTTTGTGCCAGCAGCAAATGTATTGTAACAGGTAGAAGTAGCCATCTCTGAACCCATAAACCATATAAAAAAGTATATATATTATATATACATATCTACAACATTTTAGAAGTACCTTATGTTAAAAATTTAAGTATTCAACGCTTTAAGAAAGCTTTTACGACACATTTTAATTACTTGATTGTTGATTTTTTATATCAGGGTAGCATTTAACTCCTGTCAATTTCTTGATATACCAATCACTTTAAGTTCTAATTAAAATCGATAAACACTTTTAACTAATGGGTTCAATATGCAATTTATTAAGATTGTAAGCTAGCATTGCCAGACCTCGACTTCAGTCTTTTCATTATTCTTGGATGACAATGTTGGCCTTTACCAAATCAAGTTGCGGTAATTTATTGCACCTGCTTCTATTGGTGTTTACTACACCTTTGCTGGACTCGTTAAGTTATCAACAACCAGTAGTTGATATAATAGAACATGAACTTCAGGAAAGATCAATTGGAACTTTGCTGATATTAAAGAGAAGACATCATTTGAATTGCACCTTCACAGCATTGCATCGACTACAAGTTCCATTTTTACGAAAAGATGATAAGACAACATTTGAAATGAAAGATTCCTTCAAGAGTGGTGTGATGTCTGTAGTTTGTATGACTGAGCTATCCGACCATGTGCTGCTTACAGTCCTGGCCAAGGATCTCCATCGGATGAGGGAATCACGCATTATAATCTGGTTGCAGACTGATCAAGTTGATCCCAAAGCTTTTCTGGATAGAATTTGTGATCTTGCAAGTTCCAATAACTTTCTGAAATTACGTACGATACGAAAACGAAACCAACTGTTTATCGACTTCATCCATTTCCCAATCCAAGTTTGTTGCCTATCACAAACATATCTTTTATCAAGACTTGGCACAATTTCATGGGTAGAACTGCAGTCATATTAAATGACTTATTGGTGCCGAATAGCATGGTAACAACGGATCGTCGTACAGGAGAACAGAAATTTGTTGGATATTCTGATCGACTTATCATTGAGTTTGCCAAAAAGTACAACATCACCTTGAAATTAAAAATGCCACTTAGCGATGTAGTGAAGATGGATTATAATGACATTTATCAATTGACAATGAAAGGCGAACTTGATTTACCTATTCGGTATTATGCGATTTCACCCCAAGTTCGATCGTCACACATAGAATTTGTGTCCGTACTTCAATTGCAAAATGTTTTTCTTTTGGTTCCCTGTGGTAAAGAGATGAGCATTGAAGATGTCTACACAGGCTTAAAAACTTACTCGCACATCGTTATAATTGCTTACTTTATGTTTGCAATTCTTGAAACGATCCTTGTTGCGGCATTCTATCGCATTATACGAAGAAGATACAGATTCTGCTTTGGCAATCTTTTCATTAATATGTGCGCTCTTCGTGGAGTGCTTGGCATCGGGATTCCAATGAACAGATATGGAAACAGTTTATCGCTTAAACAAATGGTCATTGTGATGAGCATATTCAGTTTAATATTCAGCAGTATTTTTGATGCCAACTTAAGTACTTTGTTGATCAAGCATCCACATTACAAGCAGATCGAGAACTTTGAAGAATTACGAGAGAGTAAATTGCCAATTGCAGTCCTGGAAAGAGCTTACAACTACAACTTGCGGTTCGTCGATAAAGATCTCTACAAAACTCTGCTCCCAAATGTATTAATTGTTACACCAAGACAACGGGAACAAATGCTATGCTCCTTGAATACGAGCTACGCCTATCAGATACCAGTAAGTCTGTGGACATCAGTAGATATTTATCAGAAACGTAATAGGTTAAAAGTCATGTGCAGATCACCAAGATTAAGTTTAACTGATACGCTTTTCAGCGGGATTTTATTGAAAAATTCCGTGTATAAGATTGCCCTAAACGAATTCGTGCATCAGTCCACCAGTATGGGAATTTATCAGTATTGGATAAGAAGTGCTCATCAAAAGATGGTTGAAACAATTTCGAATAAAAATTTAGTTGAGCCTCAGGAGCATGAGCCTTTAAAAATGGATGATTTAAAATGGCTTTGGAAACTGATGGGAATTTGTTATGCTGTTGCAGGAATTGTGTTTGCTGTAGAGCTTCTAGTTGGTCATTGGAAACGAAAACAAGCTCGGAGAGTTATCATAGTTATGCACTAATTCGTCCGACGCAACCAAAAAAAAAAAAAATACATTACTCCTTAAATACCAGCTATGGATATTTGGTTTTCACAAAAATGTGACGAACTTTATAGATTTACCAGCTACGTTATAAAGTAAAGATTATGTGCAGATCACCTGCATGAAAGCACAAAAAACACGACAAATTAAAAATCTTATATTATTACGATTCTACACAATGTCCACGAAAGAATGTTATCAAATAAAATGTGCTTCGGCCTTTAATTTGCTTAATTTTTTCAGTTTTCATAAAACAAATGCCCCGCAAATCAACAAAAATCAAATAAGAAGCGAAATTATGAAAAGCATTTTTGGTACATACAATACCCGCTACCCACAAGGTAAAAGGGTATTATAACTTTGTGCCGGCAGGTAATGTATGTAACAGGTAGAACGAGGCATCTCCGACCCTATAAAGCATATATAATATATTCTTCAACAGCGTCAACAGTCGAGACGATCTGACCATGTCCGTCTGTCCGTCTGTCCGTACGAAACACTGGATCTCAGAGACTATAAGAGAGAGCAATAATTTTTTTCGACAGCATCTGTTATGTTTGTGGAAGTTATTAAAGAAATACTTTTGTATGGGCAAAAACGCCTACTTAGTAATTTGCGTTTATTCAGAATGGGTTGCGGGTATCTCACAGTCGAGCACACTCGACCGTAACTTTCTTACTTATTTTTTTTAATTTTTAGTATTTTCCGGTATAATATATGGTATATTTTAAGAATAAATTTGCACTGTTTTACATTTATTCAATATGGCGGGCTCTAGCTTTCTTACTCGTTTATAAATAATAATTATAATATTCAAATACTTATCTTAACTTATTTAAAAGAGGTTTATTTATTAGGTTTTTTCATTTGGAACATCTTTTTAAGCAAATCAATAAACTATAGTATATTTTGTAACACATCATTTTCAATTTTATAGTATCGAGTAGCTGATAATATCTACGCTCGTTAATGTTTGACATAATAATCATTTTAAGTTGTGATAAAAATCGATGAAAACATTTACTTAATGAGTTCAATTTATTAAAATTGTTAACATGCATAACCAGAGCTCAGTCTTTTCACTGTTCTTGGGTAAAAATGTTGGTCTCAAAGTCTAATAGTCGCGATTTATTGCTCCTATTTCTATTGGTATTTGTTACACCTCTACTGGGATCATTAAGTTACCAACAACCAATCGTTGATATAATAAAAAGGGAACTCATGGATAGACAAGCTGGGACATTGCTCATCTTGAAGCGGCGTCATCAATCGAATTGTAGCTTAACAGCATTGCATCCCTTACAAATTCCAACTTTACGTAAAGATGAACTCACAATTTTTGAGATGAAAGAAGCCCTCAATAATGATGTGATTTCTGTGGTTTGCATGACGGAATTAGCAGATTCCATTTTACTCACAGCTCTGGCCAAGGATTTGCATCGAATGAGGGAGTCACCTGTTATAATCTGGTTGCAGACTGATCAAGTTGATCCGAAGTCTATTCTGGATGCAATTTGTGATCTTGCAAGTATAAATAACTTTCTGAAATTTATGGTTTTACACACCAATTTGTTTGATGTTCAAGAGCCACCAGTTGTCTATCGCCTTCAACCATTTCCCAGTCCAAGTTTAGTGCCCACTACTGACAACAAGTACATCAAAACTTGGCATAATTTCATGGGTAAAACAGCCATCATATTACCTGATTTGGTAGCACCAAGCAGCATGCTAATAACCGATTATCGCACGGGAGAACAAAAGCTTTTTGGATATGCTGATCGACTTATCATTGAGTTTGCCAAAAAGTACAACATCACCTTGAAATTTAAAATGCCGCTCAGCGAAGTGAATGCTTTGGGAGTTAATGATATCTACCGAATGACATTGAATGGCGAACTTGATTTACCAATTCGATACTTTGCGAATGCACCGCGAGTTCGATCAACACAAGTAGAATATGTCTCACTTTTTCGATTGGAGAGAATGTTCATTATAGTTCCTTGTGGTAAAGAAATGAGCTTAGAAGATGTCTACACAGGCTTAAGAACTTACTCGAACATCGTTATAATTGCATACTTTATGTTTGCAATTCTTGAAACGATCCTTGTTGCGGCATTCTATCGCATTATACGACGAAGATACAGATTCTGCTTTGGCAATCTTTTCATTAATATTTGCGCTCTTCGCGGAATTCTTGGCATAGGGATTCCAATAAACAGATATGGAAACAGTTTATCCCTTAAACAAATGGTTATGGTCATGAGTATATTCAGTTTAATATTTAGCTGCATTTTCAATGCCAATCTTAGCACATTGCTTATCAAGCAGCCGCGTTACAAGCAAATTGAGAATTTTCAAGAGTTACGAGAAAGTGAATTGATCATTTTGTTAGACGAAAGAAATTACAACTTTGTCAAATGGTACATTAACGAAGATATTTACAACTCCTTGATGCCAAATATACAAATAAATCCAACAAGACAGCGCGAGAAATTGCTGTATTCCTTCAACACCAGCTATGGCTATCAAGTATTCACAAATATATGGAATGGTGTGGATTTTTATCAGAAACGGTATAAAGTAAAGAAAATGTGCACATCTCCAGGATTAATTCTGGCTGATGTGCCAGTCAGTGGCATTCTGATGAACAATTCAGTATTTAGGATAGCCCTTAATGAATATGTGCATCAGACCCAGAGCGTGGGAATTTATGAGCACTGGTTGAAAAGTACTTATCAAGCACTGAGTGGAAAATTACCCAAAACAAATCCAATTGAATCTCAAGAGTTTAAGCCTTTAAGAATGGACGATTTGAAATGGCTTTGGAAGCTAATGGGATATTGTTATGTGGTTGCCGGACTTGTTTTTGTCATAGAACTTTTAACTGTTCGTTGGCAAAGGAAACGTGCAAGGAGAGTTATCGTAATAAGAAATTAGATCTTTATGTGCAATAAGAAAGATGATATCCATAAAATTTATATTTTAAATATTTATTAATCTGCAAATGAATTACTTATATTTCGATATTCTTTATCACTATATTATAAACACAATTATAATTAACAATAAAACTCGCTTCTTTCTTCAATCTGATTAAAAAAAGTTTCATATATTAATAAAACTTTGCCAAAAGAAAGAATTTTGTTGTCGAAATGAAATATTCCTTTTGCAGGACTCTTTCATTTGGAGTGTGATTGTCAATCATCTGTGCAGAGAAAAAAGATGCAAGCTACTTGGTATTGGAAAATTAATTTATTTTATTACTTTTTTTATTAAAAATATTTGTTTACAAAATTTTTACTTATTAATTGAAAAGTACCTTTTTTTCTTTATTCAAATGCACTTAAACTGCATTTTGATTACTTGATAGTATATTCTTTTATATCAGCATTAGTATCTAATAACTGTCAATTTCTTGATATACCAATCACTTTAAGTTCTAATTAAAATCGATAAACACTTTTAACTAATGGGTTCAATATGCAATTTATTAAGATTGTAAGCTAGCATTGCCAGAGTTCGACTTCAGTCTTTTCATTATTCTTGTATGACAATGTTGGCTTTAACCAAATCAAATTGCGGTAATTTATTGCACCTGCTTCTATTGGTGTTCACTACACCTTTGCTGGACTCGTTAAGTTATCAACAACCAGTAGTTGATATAATAGAACATGAACTTCAGGAAAGATCAATTGGAACTTTGCTGATATTAAAACGAAGACATCATGTGAATTGCACCTTCACAGCATTGCATCGACTACAAGTTCCATTTTTACGAAAAGATGATAAGACAACGTTTGAAATGAAAGATTCCTTCAAGAGTGATGTGCTGTCTGTAGTTTGCATGACTGAGCTATCCGATCATGTGCTGCTTACAGTCCTGGCCAAGGATCTACATCGGATGAGGGAATCCCGCATTATAATCTGGTTGCAGACTGATCAAATTAATCCCAAGGCTTTTCTGGATACAATTTGTTATCTTGCAAGTACCAATAACTTTCTTAAATTGATGGTTGTACATTCCAATTCGTACGATATGAAAACGAAACCAATTGTTTATCGACTTCAACCATTTCCCAGACCAAGTTTGGTGCCTATCATAGACATATCTTTCGTCGAGACTTGGCACAATTTCATGGGTAGAACTGCAGTCATATTAAATGACTTGTTTATGCCAGCCAGCATGTCGGTAAAGGATCAACGCACAGGAAAACATAAATTTGTTGGATATTCTGATCGACTAATCATTGAGTTTGCCAAAAAGTACAACATCACTTTGAAATTGAAAGTTCCACCCACCGGTGTAAGGAAGATGAATTATAATGACATCTTTCAATTGACAATAAGAGGCGAACTTGATTTACCAATTCGATATTTTGCGAATTTACCGCAAGTTCGATCGTCTCAATTAGAATTTGTCTCCGTACTTCGATTGGAAAGCATATTTATTTTGGTTCCCTGTGGTAAAGAGATGAGCTTAGAAGATGTCTACACAGGCTTAAAAACTTACTCGAACATCGTTATAATTGCATACTTTATGTTTGCAATTCTTGAAACGATCCTTGTTGCTGCTTTCTATCGCATTATAAGACGAAGATACAGATTCTGCTTTGGCAATCTTTTCATTAATATGTGCGCTCTTCGTGGAATTCTTGGCATTGGGATTCCCATGAACAGATATGGAAACAGTTTATCGCTTAAACAAATGGTCATTGTAATGAGTATATTCAGTATGATATTGAGTTGCCTCTTTAATGCCAACTTAAGTACTTTGTTGATAAAGCATCCGCATTACAGGCAGATCGAAAACTTTGAAGAATTACGAGAGAGTAAGTTACAAACAGCTATCGAGGAAAGATTGTACAACTATACCAAGCGGTTCATCGGTAAAGAATTCTTCGAATCTGTAATACCAAATGTTTTTTTTGTTACACCAAGCGAACGAGAACAATTGCTGCGCTCCATGAATACGAGCTTCGCCTATCAGATACTCACAAGTATGTGGAAGGCTATAGACATTTTTCAGACACGTAATAGACTTAGAGTCATGTGCAGCGCACCAGGATTAAGTATATCTGATGTGCCTATCAGCGGTATTTTGATAAACAATTCCGTGTATAAGATGGCCTTAAATGAATTCATGCATCAGTCCACCAGTATGGGAATTTATCAGTATTGGATAAGAAGTGCTAATCAAATGATGGTTGATACATTTTCCCATCACAATTTTGTTAAGACTCAGGAGCATGAACCCTTAAAAATGGATGATTTGAAATGGCTTTGGAAACTAATGGGAATTTGTTATGCTGTTGCGGGAATTGTGTTTGCTGTAGAACTTCTAGTTGGTCATTGGAAACGAAAACAGGCTAGGAGAGTTATTATAGTAATGAGTTAATTCTTGAGTACATAATCTATTCAATTCAATTCATGAAACTAATAAGAACTCACTATTTCGATTCAATGCACTACGCACAAAAATATATATATGTCTTTGTTATGAAAAACTAAATAAATAAATACATTTTCTTCAGCTTTATTGTGATGGAATTTATTTTATTTTATATGTGATGGGATATAATTTTAGTACTTTATATTTTCATTTATATTATAACGGAAGCGTTGTCGTACTTGACAATTTTAGTAAACGAGTTGTCTTAAATTTCAAGTATTAATAATATTCATAATATTTGTTTGACAAGTTAAGTAAACTAGTTGTCTTGATCTTGTGCCTATCGATAAGCGATTGTTTCGCCGCGCTGTGAATTTCCCTTGCACGACAAATTTGTTGCTCTGGGGCGACGTTGTCGATGAGACAGATGGATGCGGCAGCTGGTATTCAGTCGTGAAAAGTTTGTTGCGCCGCTTGGAAGCCGTGCGCCGAGTGCCGAGTGCTCATTTCTTTGTTTTTGTGGAAATAATGCTATTAGCGTGAACATTTCGTTGCGCATACGCCGCATGTGCCAGCATAACAAGTGTTAGCAAGTGTCTTGCGACCAGAGAATGCTATTTAAAATGACAAAATACAAAAGAAATATGCACTTATAATATAATATAATTCAAATAATACATATCAAATAAAATTGTGCTAATTTTGTGCTGTAAAATGAAAATTAAATTTGTGTGAAAGAGAAATTTGTGTACGATAGTTGTTAAGTAAATAAAAGTGCTGCGTATTGTGCTCATCAGTGTGTAGGTGAAAAATTGGTTTAAATAATAATCACAATTAATTCTACATTGGCTGTGGCACACGCTCAATTAATTTCCTCAACACCTAAACGCAATTTAAAGCCGCATGTCGCAATAATTTAGTCGCTTGTCACATGCTCTAATAGCCTGAAATGTTTTTCCACAATGTTTCTAAATTTATGTTAGCCCTTCGGCCTGCAGCCTCCTCCCCTCATTCTTTTCCCCACCCACTCCCGGTTGAATCGGTTTTATGCGCGTTCATAATTTTGTTTATCACCTTCTTGCACGGTTTATTTGGCCAGCGAAGAGAGAGATATATTGTGAAGCTAAACTGTTTATAAAATCACAAAAATGCTAAGCGCAAAAAGCTTAACAAAAGTCAAAAGCAAAACATTAACCCACACACGCCGTCGCCATGGAGAAAAGAACACAAAAAAACACTGAGGAATCTATAGAAAAAAAAAGAATGCTCTGGCTGTTGCCTGGGTCTGGCATCAGTCAATGTCAGTTGGCCCAGTGCCAGATCAGCGGGGGCGTAGACACAAAAAAAAAAACAAGAAAAAAAAGTATGAGCCAAAACAACAACACAGCGAAAAGGGAAAGTTTAGCAGACGCTGCAGCTGAGCGTGGAAACTTTGATGCGCTATTCGTTGGTTCGTGGAAAAGTTACCCAACAAAAAAAAAGCAACAAAATCTAATTTTCAATTGTGTTTTCCCCAAACGTCAAGCGTCAAGTGGCAGGCCTGAAGTGCTCTTGAAACACATTTGAAATCGAATATATCGAAAACATATGTTAAACAGCGAAACAAATATTTTTCGCCATTACTTTATAATTATTATTCATATAATTCTTCATTATTTACGGGCAAACTGCTCGTGGATTAAAAATGGCATTGGCCCAAGTGCAAAATTTATGGCTACATTTGCCACTCGTTAAACTTTTCAAGTTTAGTCGGAAATGTGTGTTCTGGAATTGTGCAATAATTGGCATAATCTACTATGTAAATAAAACATTTTCAATAGTAGCAAACCGATGGCAGCCGAAGGCAGGCGAAGGTTATAAACTTGAACGACTTTTTAATTGGGTCGGTGATTTTTTTTTTGGGGGCAGCTAAGCTTTGATGGCACTGAAATCTCAGTAGATCATTTTTATGAGATTACACATTAAATTTGCCACATGCGAAAAACAAAATTGCCGTGACTTTATTGTTGATTTTATCTGCAAATCCATTCATAAATTAAATTAAAATTTCTGTTCATTTGCATTTTACTCGCTGCTGACTGCATCATTTCCGTTTTAATACCCTGTGAAAAGTGTGCAAGTGTGGAAGGGGTATTTTGAATTAAAAAAGTAAATGAAAATGTAATAATAAATGTATAAATGTAATAAATAAATAAATAAATAAATAAATATTAACTCTCAAATATAGTACCATCGTTAGCAAATATTTTATTGATTTAAAAAAATGAAAAATGTAAATTGGAAATGAATATAAATTTCAATGTATTCTTTTCCCATTACACTTTTCACATTATACTCCTCTTGTTTTGTGTTTTCGACGTAGCTTCGATTTTGTTGCCAAAATTATCGAAGCTCACCCATTTGATCCCAAAGCGATTGACGTTTTCCAAATTTCGCGTAAAATGTTTCAGCACAAAATGTATTTGGGGCTTTTTCGCGTATCTATTTAGAAAATAAATACAATTCTTTGGAAGCGAATTACGCCGCAAAAACATTTGGGGAAAATTGTGAAAATTTTTTTGCCTAGCACACACAGCGCACAACACTTTCTGCGTGCCCCATCAATTAGTGGCACAATCAAATGCAACGAACACAACTTGTGAAGTACGAATGTATAGAATAGAGGTCTGGTAAATGCGCTCTGGCTTTTCGCATCATTTGCGTGTGACGTCAATGTAGTTGTAGTAATTTCCCTAACGTTCTCCTTCCGCTCTCTCACAGCCCTAGAATATGGAAGCATAGATACATTTGTATCTTTGTGGAATCTAATTTTAGCGATCTCTCGGTGTGCTCTTTGAGGAACTTGGAAATTGCCATTTTTATTGCTGCCTATAATTGGCGTGTTTACGTGTGTGTGTGGAGACCCGAGACCCAAGATCCGAGACGAAGCATACTCAACGATAGTTCTGAACTTGAAACTATTCCATTTGGTTGCTGTCGCAGCTATAGACAAACAGACAGACAGATTCGACTTGATTTGACTTTCCCTACAACATCCTCTTTGGTCGACTCATACACACATTTTTGCTTACTTCAGATTATGATGATGTTTTTTTCACGGCACTGTGATTAGTTTATTTTTGTCACGTTGCTGCAATTTGAACTTTGGCAAAGTCATGAAGTGCCCGCTGACTCAGTGCAAATGATTTGACACTGCGCGAAAAGCGCGAACATTACTTTTGATGGCAATGCATTATGAATATTGCATGGAGATGGTTGGTTGAATAAAGTAAGAGTTGAATTTTGAAATAATTAAAAGGATTAATTCATAGTGTGAAGGGAGAAACGAACCTTAACAGATTTTAAAATAAGTTCAAATCAGAGAAATATAAATTAGACGTATATAATAATAATTGAGAAATGAAGGGAAACAAAATATCTGCTTTATAAACTATATTTAAGTCTAGGTAAATCTTTAAGATATAAATCATATTCATTATGTTTTTATATATCAAAAAGTTGATCACATATGACACTTTTCTCTTACTCATGTCATACAATTTTTAGTTATTGCATGAAGTCATCAAGTTTGCTAAGCGAATCTAAAAATTGAAACGTTGTCTTAAAATAAGAATATGTTTGTTTGGAAAAAAATATCATTTCAATGAAACCTTTAAGATTTCATTGTATTATTAATCCCCCGATGAATGAATAACTCCGCTTGCAATTTCACCTACTTTTCCCGCAAAGTTATTCACCTCTGTGTAATGCAGCTAAAGCCACGTTTCGATCGGAATGTTGCTGAGGCTTTTGATGACACATAATGATAGAATATACAATTGCTAACAATTAGCTTTGCCACACATCAATAAATATTCATAACCATTCACACGCACACACTTCTATGTATGGGACACCCACACACACACACACATAAAGTGAAAAGTGTTGAGCAGTAGCTTTAACCATAAACAATGCGTTCATATCGTTATTACGTATCTGTATAATGCGAACGCAATTAAAATTAATTATGCCATGTGTCTTTTTGTCAAGTGTACTCGAGTGTCTGTTCATCTACAGACACACACACACACATACTTACTTACTTGTGTGTAGATCTGCATATGTATTTGTCCAGCGTTTGTCATCGCATGGAGCAATCGCAGTTCTAGTTCCAGTTCAGACGTCAGCCAGTTCGTATCTTGGAGCTCGCGTCAACGGTAAGTACGACTATAAAAAATTTGAGTAGCCCGTTTAATGATTATGTTAATTATGTCATAAATGCAATTGGAAATGCAATTGTTATCTATCAACAGGTCTGAACTGTCGACCAACGATTTGTTTATAAACGAAAACAACGAAAGCGCACTGAGAGTGAGACAAACGAAAGGCGATGGACATGCAATTAGATAGAAATTAATAGAAGAAGAATATTCTATACAAATATTTAACTATATGCACACACTTGTCGTTATGTGTGTGTGAGCGAGAGAGAGCGATAGAAATTAACGAACATGTTTAATCTGCTGCGACGCACGCGTCAGAGAAAGTCGCATAAAAACAAAAACTACGATGTAAGTGATGATGAAGAGGCAGCAGCAGCAGCAGCAGCAGCATCAAAGCCAAGAGCGCCCACAACAGCCATTGACAGGAGCGCTGAGAGCACGCACAGTAATGGCGCCGAGTGCCGTTACCTATTCAGCAAGAGAGAGAGCAAAGCGCGTGAGAGCAGCGCCCGTAAGAGTAAATCGCATGAGAGCAGCGCAAGTGAGAGTAAATCGCATGAGAGCAGCGCAGGGCCGCGACGTGCGGTGATCGAAGAGTTGGAGGACTTTGGCAGCGACGACAACGACGAAGAGAAGGCAAGTGTAAAATTAGCAAAAACAGCTGCTGCTAATGGCCATTCAGCGCCGATCTCTTGGCGCTCCGACAATTTGTTGTATATAAATAACATGGGCAGCGGCGGCGCGGCGACAAAGGCGAGGACAACGACTGCTGCTGCTGTTGTTGACGATGATGATGATGAGGAGGAGCGAAATGATAGAAATGCTGCTGCCACCGCAACGGCGGCTGTTGCTGTTTTTGCTCTTGCTGCTGGGCATGCCACGGGCAGTCAAAACGAGGCAGCCATCGTGAACGCAAAAGCCAAATACGAGTCGACACAGCACGCAGGCGACGGTCAGCTAATTGGCCAAGAACGGCAAGACGACGGGCTAATAAAACGGATAGGGCCAACAGCAATCGATGGCAATGCCGAACAACAATTACAAATTGCTGGCACGGTAATTGATGCAAACGATACAAACACTACTAAACGCAACAACAACAACAACAGCAACAGCAACAACAACGAACACTAAAACGCAGACGGAAACAGAGAACAGAGTGATCTATCGAAGGCAATCGAAGCAATCGAACGAACAGAAACGACTATCGCGTCTATCGCTGGGTAACTTTGCATTGCTCAAAGACAACAGTGCAGGCGAAGAGTCTGTGAACAGCAGCAACAGCAGCAGCAGCAACACCAACAGCAACAAGAAGCAGCGCAGCACAACGTTGCAAAGAAGTCGCGAGTTTCTCAGTGATATTTTCATGGCGCGTGGACGTAATCATCATCAAAAGCAGCGAAATCAACAGCAACCTCCACAGCAACAGCAACCACAACAACAGCAGCAACAACAACAACAGCCTGCCAACGACGTAATCGCTATTGGAGAGGCCAGGGTAACAACAGCAGCAACATCAGCAGCAGCACACCTTGAAACGAACTCCGACCCCGCCGCGACCGTGTCCACAAATAGTTATCAAATGACTATGTCTAATAATAGCAGCACACCGAAGAATCGACCGCTGCCAACGCAGAGCGGCGACAAAGAGAGCGATGCGTTGCAAAGAGAGCGACGCAGTAATTCAGCTGGAGCTGTGCGACAGGAGCAACAGCCACTGCTGGCAAAAGAGAGCCAGCAGCTGGCCAGAGAATTGCGACGTGCTGCCGATGTTCATAGACAGCGTAGAGCGGCGAGTGCTGAATTTATTCAAGCGGCAAACGTCGAGCTGTCGAGCACTGTCGCGGAAGAAGATCATCATCAGCATCAGCAGCAGCAACAACAGCGGCAACAGCAAGGCGATGCAACACTGCAGCGCAGCAGCAGCAGCAGCAACAGCATCAACAACAGCAACAGCAACATTTACAACTACAACAATTACTATATCAACAACTCTAGTGATATAGATTTAAACAGCATGGGCCAAAGCAGCGGCAAGCCCAATGACTGCCAACAACAACAACAGAGCTCAGCGCACAGCTCACGCGCCAGCACGCCGCGTGAGTTTCGTGAGTCGATCGTGAGAGAGACAAAACCAACACAGCCGCAACATGATGTGCCCAAAATCACCGTTGTCGACTGCAGCTTCGAACAGAGTCCCAGCCAAAGTCCGCAAGCGGTGCCCGTCGAGGAAATCTTCTACGACTTTGAGCAGCAGCCGCAGCAATCGGAACAGCAGCAACATGAATACGACAGCAACAGCATCAACATCGAAGAGTTGAATGAGGCGCAGGTGGAAACGCTGGAGGATGAAGTGTTCGCTGTGGATATTCCGACTACCATTTATCAGCAGGCCAATGGCATGCCACGTCCGTGGACACGCTTGACCAACGTTAAGCTGGAGAATGTGCAAGAGGAGGAGGAAGAGGAGCCGGAAGAGCATGTCAATGGCGAACCGGAGCCTGAGGATGATGAGCTGGACGAGGCGCTGGGCATGGAATGCGATGAGCCGGAGCGACGCACGCCAAATGGATCGCGACAATCGGCGAGCAGCGAGCGCAGCGCATTGAAAAGTGATTCCAATTTAAGCAGCAGCTATGCGGACTCGGGCATTGGCAACGACTTGCCACAGCAACCACAACAGCAACAACAGCATTCACATGCAGCGCCCTTGCCACCGCCACGCAGCTCGTCAATGTTTGCGCAGCCGCTGCGCATGCCGTTCGTGCGGGATGCCAACTCAACGTCAACCGACTACGATGGCGATGGCGAGGAGCTGTTGCTGCAGTGCGACGAACTCGATGATGAGCAGCAGCAGCACAATTACGACGAGCGTTTGGTCTGCATCGAGAGCATTAGCCTGCCCGATGTCGTTGTCGAGTCAACGACCGCCACAACAACGGCAACAACAAGTGCTACAGTAGCAGCAACATCAACGTCAACAACATCTGCCACTGCTGATGCCACAAATGGCAGCAATGATGGCCATCTCAATATCAATATTACTAATGGCGCCGGCGGCAATAGTCTCGGCAATGTGCATTTCATACCCATACACATCGAAGGATCGGCAGGATCCGCACGCAGTCGCAGCAACAGTCCGAAGCATCGCAGCCTGGACGATAGTTGCATTGGGCGCAACAGCATTGAGATTGTCGAGGATGGCAGTGTGCTGAATAGTGCGGCGCCATCGCCGTCACAGGAGGCGCATGAGCTCAAGTAACGTATACGCCATGTCTGTCAGCTATTACTAACGATCACAGCAGCGATGATCTCAACATCAGCCAGCTACCGACAGCTTCAGTCAGCCTTTGTTTACATACATACAAAATTGTTTTGTTGCATTTTACGCGGCGTATGCGTAATTATTGTGCCACTAACAACAGTTTTAGTTCTGCGCTGCACTGGACGTTTTCTTTTGTGCCATCAAATCACAATTGTGACGCGTTAATTAATCACACACTCACGTAGTCAATTTTCCATTTTCCATGCCATTTGCGTCGTTCTCTTGCTTTCTTGTCAGCCATTCATCTTGATCTGCCTTGTTCCTTGTCGTCGTTTTTCGCTACGACATTTTATTTTTCCAGTCAAGAAATCACATTTCTCTTAATAGCCGTTGTTTTGCTTATAAAACAGATGCGTGTGCAGAGCGTATATATGTATATGGCGGATATATCTATTATTTCGCTGTTTTTCTGGCATACATCTGCCAATCATTTATGCTCAAAGAGCATAAGTTCAACATCAATAGAAGGAAATACGCAATTAGTTGATATCTAGTTGTTATCTTTTTGTATATACTACAAAATACTTTCTTATATATACTATATTTCAAAATCTAATATCTAGAAACTTTTGTTGCTGGCGCTAGGCAATTTGCATATTTCTCTCGCTCTGCGAATACGTAATTTGAATAATTATTCATCAATCATAACAGGAAATAGGCAAATCATTTCTTTTCCCACTTATATGCATTCATCTCTATTTTTTCATTTTTATATATATCTTTAAATTTTAATTCATTAGAATTTTCCTCAGCTATTTTTTTTTTCATTTTACGTATACGTAATTTGCACATATTTAAATCGAAAAGTTTTTGGAATTTCTGTTGGATTTATAGTTTGAAATATTTTGCATTTCTTTTATACATATGTAGTTTATACATATATCTCACTTATTTTCATTAATTTGTAATGTCATTTATTACGTATACGTATATTTAATGGTAGATCGTGACCAAAACAAAAGAAGAAAATGCTTTTCGTTTGAATACTTAATTCTATTTAACGTATTTATTTTAAATTTGCCAGTGAAATACGTTTTGAAGGCTTTCGCACACCTGTTTGCTATTTCCTGTTGTACTCTCAAATTTTTCTAGTACCCTATTTTGTCTTCTACTTAAATGGGACAATAGATCAAAGCTAAGCAATTGATTGACTTCCACAAAGAATAGTTTACCATAAATGTTGTCTTTTATATTTAAATCCTCTTGGTATTTGCCGTGTTAGTTAGTTGCTCATATTACGTATACGTTTGGCTATCACTATTGAATCCCTCCCATTGTTTGGCCTTCAAAATGATGACGGATTGTGACAGCCGGTTGGACAAGTGTCTCGGAAATTTGGCAAATACAAATATATACTTGGCAGTCCACTCATTATTCCCTGGTGGTTATTTATATAAAATTGTCAAACATGAGATAATTATTTTAACAAATAGCACAATTGGAAGGCATTTAATAACATTTAACCAGGAGGTTTTCCAACTAGCTTCTTATTCTTCTTCATATTCATCGTAAATCATCTTAAAATAAATTCCCTTCGTCATTTGTTGGCAACATGTTTGCAATTCCCACGCCCCATTCTCGTTCCATCTCTTTCGCCCACATTTCCTTCTGTTTATTATTATTCTTTTCTTTTTTTTTCCTCCTTGTGTATTCACTTGCGATAATTTGTGTTTTCATATTTGCAAGCGGCGTCTGCGTCAAATGTGCATAGAACACGAGCTGCTTGCTCTAGTTTTTCCGGCTTATTTTAGTCATTTTTCCCACCGGACGCGCACTGCAAAATGATGAGAAAATTTTAGAAATTTAGAAGGCTAGAGAGATTTTGATAATTTGTGAAATGCGCGTAATTAAAACGAAATATTTAAGAGGTGCACTTGATTTAGCAGCTGGCCCATGGAGCAGAGCAAATATAAACACTAGTCGGCACATCAATTACGCACTTAACATTGATCGCAACTAGTGTTTACGATAGGCACAGCACAGCAGCACTAAGGGGCGTATGGGTAATGTTTTAAGTAACGAGTAATTTCATGAACAACTTGGGCAAAAAAAAAAACAAAAAGAAAAACGCACGAAGCGAAAGGGAGAAGACAGAAGACTGAAGCAGCATCAAACATTCTTCGGCAAAGTTCAGACACAAACAAAACTTATGCCAAAAATAATTGAAATAACTTGCGATATACATTTTGTATTTTGTATCTTGTATCTTGTGTCATGATGTACAACGCGCACACGCTCTCGACGTTTGAAACGCAAGGCAAACGCAACAAAAATCGCTGTTAAATCGCGTGTCACAATTTTTTGATAAATCTGCCGCTCATTGTCTCGTATATATCCTCTATATAGAGACGAGCGTATCCCTAACACTTTGCCAAATTGCAGATGCGAAACGAAAGCTCTATAAATAGATATGCGCATTTCTCTCGCAGCTACAGCAAATAGATAGATAGATAGAAAGATGGATAGATACAATTAAAGGCGTATTTTAAATGCAAACAGAAAACCCAAAACAAAAAATCAAACAAAACAAAACAACGAATATTATATAAATTGCGTAGAAGCAATTAATGGGTAACTGGCAAGGCAGAAATTCCCCAAAGATTTCTTGCACCTCATTTTCATTCACTGCGGCGAATTTCCGTCTCGAAAAACAGCGTCAGATATTTTATGCGAAAAAATATATGTATTCTTGTTACTTATTATATATTTTAACTAAAATAATTTTTACTTTTTAATGTCTGTGTAAGAGATTTAACATAAGACCTCAATGCGTGCGCAGCTCACGTTTGTGAGTCATATTTTTTTGTTTTCATGCGGTTTCTCTAGACATTCTGTTGTTGACTAACTATTTATATGATGGACATAGCATATTATATGTGTATATTTTTGTATGTGTCTAACTGTTAAGCTCTTAATACCCAACAGCACATTGACATTTCCTTTCGATTTTTGCTTGCAGAAGAGAGCTAAAGCAGCAAAAGGCGCGTTTCACCGCACAACTGGAGGATGCCCATCGAAATGTTCAGAGTCTGGAGGCCAAAGTGGGAGATATGCAAGTGAGGATACAAAATCTGGAACATGAATTGTCGCTCAAACAATGGAATGTAGATAGTGAGTATTTAGCTAAAATGAAAGTGCAGTGAAACAATGCTGATTTGTATTTAAAAAAGTGTGGTACAATTTAATGCAAACCCATTTGTATTTCTATATATTTATGTATTATTAAATATGTTTCATTTTTTCAAACAATTTGTTTATCATAAACTCTCTCATTTTGCAGGACTCCAAGGAGAACTTACTGCGGCTCAGAAAGACGATGAATTTGTGCGCAAAAAGCTAAAACTGCTCGAGGATGAGAAGATTAATTTGCGACACAAGTACAGCGATGATGAGGACGAGTTCCGACGCAAATATGGTAAATACATTTAGCAGCAACTAAATGTGCCTACTAAGCTAATTGCACGCTCACTAATTGCAGACGCATTGCAATCGCAGTACAACGAACTTACCGAAAAGTACAAAGAGACGCAGAGCCTGGCAAATGGTTTGCAAACGCAGCTGGCAAATGCAAAACTTGAGGTTGAGAACTGGCGCAATGAGGTGAATAAAATCCGCGTTGAATTGGATGAGCAAATACGCATACTCAAGAATGCGTTAGAGTATTCGGAGGCGGAGCGCAAAATCTGTGAGGACAAATGGCAAAAGGAGTTTGAAATGCTCAGAACACACAACAGAGGTGAGCATAAAAGGAAACACAGATACAATGTAACTGACTGACTAACTGATTGATTGATTGATTGATAGAACGCGAGGAGACACTGATGTCCGATTGCGAGTGGCAGATGCGGCAAATGCAGCGACAGTGCAAGGATAAAATGGACAAAACCAATTACGAACGCAAGCAGGCAACCGCCAAGGCCGAGGAGCTCGAATTGGAGTTGCAATCGCGTCGCAAGGAGGCCGAATCCTTACGCATTTGCCAGGCACAGGTGAAGTCGTTGAGCGGCGTGGTCAGTGAACAGGAACGTTCGATACAAACGCTCATGGAACGCATCGAGAATCTCAAGGGGGAGTTGGAGATGGCCAATGAGAATCTGGAGACACAGATTGAGGCTGTGCACAAAATCAAATATCAGTGTGATAAGTGAGTAGTACGAAAACTAAATTGATTGACATCAATCAAGCAATTTGTATGCGTTCTTTTTCTAGTGCCATTTATGACAAGGAACGTCAAATGATCTATCGCATCGATGAGGTGCGCAACGAAGCTGCCGCCTTTTGGGAGAATAAACTTTAGTAAGTAGCCAGAGCGTATAATGATTGATGTGATTGATATAGGTATATATGTATATGTGTATGTAGTTTTTCTATTGATAATTGAAAATACTTGGAAAAGTAATAAGCAATATAAATAGACACCTTGTCTTTTTATATTTTAGTACACCAATCAAAACTTTAGAGAGTAGCTAAAGCCAATAATGATTTTTAAGATTGATTGGAATGTTAATTGATTGATGCTATAGATAAACAGTTGTATATTTAATTTATCAGTTTGAATTTATAGCTTAACAGACTATTTTGCATTACTAACGTCAATCAATCAATCATCAATCAATTACCAATCAATCATTAATCAATAATCAACCAATAATCAATCAATTATCAATCCATCATCAATCAATCGTCAATGAATCATCAATCAATCATCAAACAATCATCAATCAATCATCAATCAATCATACATCAATCACAGGGAATCCGAATTTATAAATCTAATTTATTACCAAATATTAATTTTTATTAATTTTTCTAAATATTTTTTGTTCAACTACAGCACAGAGATGACAAGACTGACAAATGAGTTGGAATCCGTTTATGTGGATGAGCGACGCGATGCCTTGGATAAGCTGCAGGCCGAGCATATCGAGGAGCTGCGTGCACTGACCAATCGCTACACCGCCAACGAGGAGGAGCTGCGTGCAGAGGTTAATTAAAATGCCTTATAAATTACTTCTGAACTTAAGCTCGATCGTTAATATTTGCAGATCGATGAGCTGACTGGCAATTTGGAGCTAAAGAAAGAGGACTTTCTGGCGCTGCGAGAACGCTCCGATAATGCGCTGCTGCAGACACGCATGCATCTGGATCGTGCCGATCGGGAGTATCAGAATGCCATGTGTCGGGAGGAGGATCGTCGCGTTGAGCTCGAGGCGAAGCTGAAGAGAGAGTTTGAGGAGGAGAAGGAAGAAATGGAGGAGAAATTCCGTGAACGTTTGGGTCAAGTCAAGGAAGAGTTTGCCAAGGAGCTGCAGCTCTCCACACAGGACATGGTGGAGAGTCATCGCAAGGAGCTGGGTAAGCCAATCAAGAAAAGTATTGAATATACTTAATAATCAATATTTGAATTTTTTCAATTTAGAATCCCAAAAGGCCAAGCTGCAAAGCGAAAAGGATGAAGCACTGCAAGCACTTGTGGAGCGACATCGCGCCAAAATGGCCGCTGCCGAGGAACGAATTAAGTGAGTATTCAAATAGTCCTGAACACATTTTTTTGGTTGCCTGCCTTTTTGCCTGACTGATTGCTAGTCGTATTTTTCCTTTATAGTTTTGTTAACTGTTGTAGAGCTATTTATTAAACCCCATTTGCTTTCCATATTTGCCATCTTTCCATTTCATATTTCGAATACATTTCATTTGCCTTGTCTTTTGTTTTTCTTTCATCGATCGACGATCAGCTGCATTGATTTAGATTGTTCAACATCGGCGACCGCCTTGTGTGTGCTTGCGAAGGGGGCGTGTCCATATATGCCAACACTCTATGTGCTATATCTGACCATGTCGCCATTGATTGCACTCGCATGTTTAGTGTTTAATATTATCGCTGTGCTCTATATCAAATATCGTCACCTCTTGTCCAATTGATCAACTTACTCGCTAGTTTTAAGTAACTTTCAAATATATAACTTTCTTGTTCTCTATTTCAATCAAGGAGCAATTTCTTTTGAAAATTCTTTGCACGTGATTTCAAATTGTTTAATACCTTTGCATTAATAGTTTTCTTTCAAGTTAATCTGCATGTCATTCCTTTTATTCATTCCACTTAGGCCTCTTTTTATTTATGTAGATCGAATTTAAATAAAAGTTTTCTTTTGTCATTCCCTTTATCGCTTGTCAATCATTCACTTTCTATTTTATTCTCAAATAAGTTTTTATTTATTCTTGTTTTTAATTTTTGATCAGCATAAGTTTTTATCAATTGTTTTAGTCGATCAATCACATGGTCAATCAATCAATCATACACATTTTTTCGATGTAGAGACTAGTTTCACATATATATTCCATAAATCTTAAATAATTTGTATATTATTCATTTCAATCAACCTATCAATCACTTTATCAATCACGCACAATGTACATATCAGAAGTAGAAATGTCTTTGTAATTAAAGTTTTATTTGATTAATTTAAATTAAACAGTTGATCAATCAGCCTATCAATCATAACAAATTTCTTTCCAAAGTTTAATTTACTTTCATATTAAAATTTAATTTTGTGATTGATACCAATCAGATCATCAATCGCACACAGTTGTGTCTGCTTTTGCTCACTTTGCACTGAACGAAGCTCGTGTTTACAGAAAATATATATCTTTTACTTTCTCTTTTTACGCTATATACCTACCATCCACCAACTACCACCTACCGCTCTCTATGCTTGTGTGTACCTCAACAATCCTAACACCAAAACAAACCAAAAACCAAAACCAAATGCACCAACAACCAAAACAACAACGTCAACAACAACGTAATCCTCGCAGCGATGTAGAGCTTCGGCATCAGCGCAATCTGAAGGACTTGAAGGCGGCATACGATGCCGAGAAGGCGGCGCTGGATAAACGCGATATCAGCAATGCGAATGAGATCGAGCAGCTGCATCGCAAGTGTCGCTGTCTGACCAATCTGTAAGTGCATCTCGACATAATCAAAAAACTGTGCATAACTCTCTCGTGTTTGCTTAGCCATGTCGTGATTGTTGTATTCAGTACAATAAACTTCTCTTCGTATTTGCTTTAAACTAAAAGCACACTCTATGTAATCTTGCAGATTCGAGGAGATGCGTATGCGTTATGAGCGAAGAGATCCGCGTGCGGAGGATCTGCGAGAAATCTCCGAGTTGCGCACACGTTGCGATAGTCAGGAGCGAGATCTGTTTGTGCTCACCGATCGACTGCGCGAGATGCAGATCCAAATGTCGGAGCTGCAGCAGAATGGGGCAACGTTGCGCAAGAAGCCGCCATCGAAAACGATACCCACCAGCTGTGATGTCATCTATGAGGAGAACGAGGAGCGCGAGTCCCCCGAACAGGAACAGCAACAGCAACAGGACTCATCGGAGGGCGGCTCCTCGGAGAGGGACGATAACGAAGAGGAGCAACTGGAGCAGGAGCCCAGCGACACTGAATCGAATCACACGATTGAAATCAATCACAAGTGTAACGATCGCATCAATGAGGACGATGCTCACATGATCTCAGCTGTGTGAACAGATTGTTTGATTGATTGATTGATTGATCGATTGATTGATTATTGGGAAAATACTCGCCAAAGCGCAAAGCTGCTCGCTCTAACTATCTATCGACAGTTATCCTATAATTGCACCATTCAAAGTTTTTAACAGACGCACAAAATATATTTATTATTTATACACAAAAAACACTTAAAAATTGTAAAATACTTTAAACACAATCTAATTGGTTTATGAAACCGCAACAAAAATACGAAATAAATGTAAATACTTTTAACAATTTCTCAAGGTGAAATTGAATTTAATTTCCAACAAGTTTTTTATTTATTTGTTGTGTCAATTTTTTCTTCAACTATAAAATATAACATTCAGATAGCTTTTTTGACATTTCTAAGACAGCTTTGCCTCTCATGAATCAATCATATTAAGTGCTTATATTCTCTAAGGATTTAGTAATGATATATATGAAGTATAATATTCTTAAAGATAAAATATTTCAAGACACATGTTTACAATAGTAGAATAACAATTAATTCATTTGATTAGCAAATGTGAAGTATGTTTAAAACGTAAAATGTGTAATTTCAAAAGTTATTATTGAGTACTTTTAAAGTATCTAGACCACAAACAAGTGTCCCGGTGAAAATCGCCTATGCAAGCGGTTAACTATAAGTTCTCCAATGAATATAAGAACAGAAGCTACGTAGCACGATCCAAGCAGATACCAAACCCATTTGAGATCATTATAGCTCAACGGAGTTGGTTCTTGAATTTCAAGACTTCGATTCGAGTAAGCAATCAGTTGGTTAATGGATTCCATTATCCAGTGTTGATTTAGACCCGTTTCATGCGATATCATAATGAAATTATTCAGCGCTTGATAATAAATCGAATTTAGTGGTAAAATCGAATGACATGGAAAGGCAGAAAATATTTTTAGTCCAGACGATGAGCACAGTACAACTCTCTGATAGTTATGTTGATATTTTTGTACAGCCTCCCATAACTTATCGAATGTATGATACGCATTGCTAGTGTTCTGGGCCAAAATCATACGAATACGCCTGTTGTTGTGCACAAAAACGATTTGAGACTTCGTTTTCAACATCCCAGATGCAATAACATTACTTAACTTAACTCTAGAAAAGAATTCATCGTAAATCACCGGAAGACGCGATTCCTCCAATTCTTTAAAGTTTTTTATGTTGCTATCCTGTGGCCGTTTGGTCAGAAAAGTGCTCAGATTGGCATTGAAAAAACAGCTGATAATCATGCTAAAGATACCCATTACCATAATGATCTGATGAAGGGACATACTTCTTCGATCCCTGTGCACATCGCTGGATATTCCTAAAACCCATCGGAATGCATTCAGGTTGACAAAAAGTTTTCCATAACTGAATCTGTATCTTCGGCCATATATTCGACATGTTGCTGCTTCAACGAGCGTCGTTACTAAGGAGATAATCAAGTATACGACGAGTATGCTTAAAAGAAAGTTCTTCAAACACTTGTAGACATCACCGATGCCAATGGGCTTGCCGCAAGGAACAATAATGAGCTGATGAGCCATATCCACAAAAGAAGAACATTCCATGTCGGTTCTCCACAGTTGAAGGGACATTGTTAGGTCTGCCGTGTTGTTTAAAATCATTTTAATTCCTTCTCCAATGTTGACATTCTCATCTATTTTCAGTGGTCGGCGCAGCCTAAAACGTATGTTGTGCATCTTGGCAAATTCTAACATTAGAGTGTCCATGTGCCCAGCAAGTTTTAGTTTGCCTGACCTTCTATCTCTGGTTACATAACTGGCGGGAGGATATAGCGATGGAATGAGCAAAGCTGACTTGTTGTGAAAATTACGCCAGGGTTTCGGGAAAATTGGATACGTAAATATGGTTGAAATTTGCTCAAGAGTTGGATCGGGAAAAGGTTGAAGTCGAAAGGCAGCTATTGTTTTGTTAAATGAAGTCGGAGAGTGAAAGACTATCAGATTGACAAAGTTATAGTTTCTTGCATAATCGCATATAATATTAAAGCATTCCTCTCTGTTTTCCTCGGCGCTTTCCAGCCAGATTATAATGCGTGCCGCCCTCATGCGATCTAAATCCTTGGCCAGGACTGACAAGAGAATGGAGTCAGCCAAATCGGAAATGCAAACCACGGCAATTACTCGAGAATTGTAGAGAAACTTAACAGGAACCACAGTTGATTCATCCATGCGTAGAATAGGCAATCCTTCGATATTGAAGTCCTTCGCTGGGCAGTTGGAATCAATTCCCCGTTGCAGGTTCAACAAAGTATCTGCACTCCTTTCGTTGAGCATATTTTTAATGGTATCCTTCAGGAAGTTTTTATGCAAAGATCCAGTTTTCAGCATTAAGGTATTATTAAATACTTTCACGGGAAGTAACAGAAATAAAACCAAGAGAAAAATTCCATTTTTAAGAAAACTTATTGCCCACATTGCTGTTCAAGTGTGGATAAACAACTAAGGAGTCGTTTAAAGGTTAATTAATTGCATGAATGATGTTATCGATTAGACTTTGACAGCCCAGGCAATATATTTTTAAATTAATTTGATGACCATGCTAAATGCAGGGTTTTTTTTAAGGTTAAGAAAGAATATAAAATTAAAAAAGGGAAAGTAAAAAAAAACAAACAGTTTTAAAGCTTTACGAATTAACATTTATATTAAGATCCTTGATAAATATTATTAGAGCATAATAAATTAGTTTATTTATAGAGTGAACATTAAAGTTCTATTAAATATAATTATAAATATACATTACTATACTTTTAAGTATTTAGACCACGAATTGAAGTCGCGGTTGACGTCTCTTTTCCCAACACTTCACACAAAGCTCTCCGATGAAGGCGAGAATCGAAACTATATAGCATAATCCAAGCAGATACCAAACCCAAATGAGATCATCAAAGTTCAACGGAGTTATGTGTGAATGTTCTTGAGTACGAGTCGAGTAAGCAATAAGTTGGTTTATGGAACTCTGTATCCAGTGTCTGTTAAACCCAAAATCTTGTGCCCAGTCAATAAAATTATTTAATGCCTGAAGATAGATAGAATTTGGTGGCAACACTGCGTTATTTGGTGTGGTTCCAAAAATGTTTAATCCCGGAGTTTGACACAGAACAGCGCTCTTGTAATTTCTCTGATAGCAGAGGATAGCTTCCCAAAATTTATCAAATACGTGATAAGCATTGCTCGTATTCAGGCTCATAATCATGAGGAGTCGCTTATTGTTGGGCACAAAATAGAGTTGGGATTCGGATATATTTATTGCGTTTTCCTTGATATCTCGCAACACAGCCTCACGAAATACATCAGCGTAGACAATAGGAAGTCCCGATTCCTTAAGCTCCTCGAAGTTTTTTATTTTGCTATCCAGTGGTTGCTTGGTTAGGAAAGTGCTCAGATTGGCATTGAAGAAACAGTTGACAATCATACTGAAAATACACATTACCATAATGATCTGATGGAGAGACATGCTCCTTCGGCTCCTATGCACATCGCTGGATAATCCAAAAACCCATCGAAAAGCATTCAGATTGACGAAGAGGTTTCCATAACTGAATCTGTATCTTCTGCCATATATTCGACATGTTGCTGCTTCGACTAGCGTTGTTACCAGTGAAACAATCAAGTATACGACGAGTATGCTTAGAAGAAAGTTATTCAAACTCTTGTAGACATCTCCAATCCCAATGGCTTTGCCGCAAGGAACTACAATGAATTGATGAGCCATATTTACAACAGATGCGCATTCTATCTCGGGTGTCCACAAAGAAACAAATGTCGCGAAATCTAACTTATTGTTTTTGATCAATTCAAGCCCTTCTTTGGGACCGAAGTTATCCAATTCATTCATAGGTCGTGGTAGCTTTATATTTATATTGTGCTTCTTTGCAAACTCGAGTATCAGCATGTCCAAGTGCCCAACAAATTTAAGTTCCCCAGATTTTCTATCTGGGCGTATGAAACTGACCGGAGGATATAGCGATGGAATGAGCAAAGCTGATTTGTTGTGAAAATTATGCCAAACTTCTGGAAAAATTGGATGGTCAAATATGTTTTGCCGTAGAATCGGATTAGGAAATGGTTGAAGTCGATAGACAGCAACTGATTTTTGAAGTGAAGTCGGAGAGTGAAACACTATCATATTGACAAAGTTATAGTTTCTTGCATAGTCACATATAATATTAAGACATTCTTCTAGATTTTCCTCCGAGCTTTCCAGCCAGATTATAATGCGTGCCTCTCTCATGCGATTCAGATCCTTGGCCAGGACTGACAAGAGAATGGAGTCAGCCAACTCGGACATGCAAACCAATGCAATTACTTGAGAGTTGTAGACAAATTTAACAGGAACCACAGTTGATTCATCCAAGCGTAGAATTGGAAATCCTTCGAGATTGAAGTCCCTTAAAAGACAATTGAAATCATGTCGACGTTGTAGGAGTAACAAAGTATCAGCACTTTTTTCCTTAAGCACATTTTCGGTGATATTCTTCAGAAAGTTGATCTTAAAAGTTTCAGTTTGCGGAATTGGGAAATTATTTAGCATTTGGCCAGGAATCTGCAGCAAAAATAACAGCACACAAATGCAACGATTAAAGAAACTTATTGCCAACATTGTGGTCGAAGTATTGATGAGTAACTGAAGGGCTTTTGGTTATAATTTCACAGTTTAACATTATTGAAATTAATTGCACTAATGTCGTTTTCAATAACAAACTGACTGACATTATCGGCTCTCTAGCAATTAATTTGATGACCATGAAATTTTTAGCTAGGGGTTGGAGCAAGTATGCAAATAAAAAATTGAACAAAAAAATCAAACTTAAAATCTACTTTTCTTTTATTTAAGAAAGAAAATTTATTGAACATACATCAATATTATGGTGTTAGTGTTATTTAAATTACATTAAAGTGAAAAATACATTTAAAATAGTTTAATAATTTAGACCACGAAGGGAAGTCGTGGCTGACGTTGCTTTTCCCACCACTTCACACAAAGCTCTCCGATGAAGACGAGAATCGAAGCTATATAGCATAATCCAAGCAGATACCAAACCCAAATAAGATCTTCAAAATTCAATGGAGTTGGGTGTGGATATTCTCGCTTCCCATCCGTATAAGAAATCATTTTGTTAATGGAATCCCGTATCCAGTGTTTACTAAGACCCAGATCATGTATCCACTGGATGAAATCATTTATTGCCTGAAGATAAATGGAATTCGGTTGCAAAACTGCATGAGTTGGTGCAGCTCCAAAAATATTGAGGCCTGGAGTTTGACATAAAGCAATGCCCTTGTAATTGTGTTGGTATTGTTTGATTGCTTCCCAAAATTTATCAAAAACGTGATAGGCATAGTCTGTGTCCTGGTCCAAGATCATACTGATGCGTTTATTGTTGGGCACAAAGACCATTTGAGTGTCAGATAAATTGAAAACACCAGCTTTAAGCCTATTTAGCACAACCTTGCGAAATTGGTCTTCAAAGATCACTGGAAGACCAGACTCCTTCAACTCCTTAAAGTTTCTGATAGTTCCACCCTGCGGACGTTTTGTCAGGAAAGTGCTCAGATTGGCATTGAAAAAGCAGCAAACAATCATACTGAAGATGCCCATTACCATAATGATTTGGTGAAGAGACATGCTTCTTCGATCCCTGTGCACATCGCTGGATAATCCAAAAACCCAGCGGAATGCATTCAGATTGACAAAAAGATTTCCACAACTGAATCTATAACTTCGGCCGTATATCCGACATGTTGCTGCTTCGACTAGCGTCGTTACCAGAGAAATAATCAAGTATACGATGAGTATGCTTAGAAGAAAGTTCTTCAAACTCTTGTAGACATCTCCAATCCCAATGGCTTTGCCGCATGGGATTACAATCAATTGATGCGTCATATCTACAAAGGAAGAGCTTTCCATATGAGGTCGCCCCGAATGAAGGGCCATCATTATATCTGCATCAATGCTCATAAGAAAATCATTTTTATCTCTTCGATTGAGAATATCCAATTCTTCCAATGGCCGAAGCAGCTTCATATTTATATTGTGCTTCCTTGCGAACTCTAATATCAACTTGTCCATGTATCCAGCAAGCTTCAGCTCTCCTGAATTTCTATTCTTGCTTACAAAACTGCCAGGAGGATATAAAGACGGTTTAACCACAGCTGTCTTATTTCGAAAATCGCGCCAGAACTCCGGAAAAATTGGAGTAGTAAATGCAGTTGAAATTCGCACAAAAGTCGGATCAGGAAACGGTTGAAGTCGATAAGCAGCGATTGGTTTTTGAATTAAATTCGAAGAGTGCAACACTATCAGATTGACAAAGTTATAGTTTTTTGCATAATCACATATAATATTAAGACATTCTTCTAGATTTTCCTCATCACTTTCCAGCCAAATTATAATGCGTGCCGCCCTCATTCGATCCAGATCCTTGGCCAGGACTGAGAGAAGAATGGAGTCAGCCAAATCGGAAATGCAAACCAAAGCAATTACATGAGAATTGTAGAGAATCTTAACAGGAATCACAGTTGATTCATCCAAGCGTAGAATTGGAAATCCTTCGATACTAAAATCCTTCAAAGGATGATCGATGCCACGTTGCAAGAGCAACAAAGTCTCAGCACTTTTTTCCTTGAGCACATTTTCGGTGATATTCTTCAGAAAGTTGATCTTAAAAGTTTTAGTTTGAGGAATTGGGAAATTATTTAACACTTGGCCAGGAATTAGCAGTAAAAATAGCAGCACACAAATGCAACGGTTAAAGAAACTTATTGCCAACATTGTGGTCGTGGTGTTGCTGAATAACTGAAGGGCTTTTGGTTATAATTTCACAGTTTAACATTATTGAAATTAATTGCATTAATGAAACTTTCGATAACACACTGAGTGACACTTTTGACTGGTAAGCAATATATTTGTAAATTCATTTGCTGACAAAGCTTAATGAAATGCTTAGCTTGAGTGTGAAGAAAGTACTTAAAGAGAGAATACACAATTGTAAAGAAATGTTATCAGTAATACCTCAACAAAATCGAATATTATTTTATAATGTATACTAAAATGAAATCTCTAAATACAAAAAAAAAATATTTTTGATCCTTATAAAATTTGGCTGTGATAGTTATTCAAGAATTAATACGACTTGATAAAAAATGACTGTTGCATTTGGTTTTTTGCATTGATTAATATATTTTTAATTTATGGTATATTTTTAATCTTGTGATATATTGATATACAATATATTGTTTTATATATTTCAGTATTTTTTGGTGCTTAAGATACTTAACATAGAAAAGTACCAGTATCAACACATGAATGTGAAACATTTATAATTTCATAAATATTATTATTTAGCAAGCTTGATGTGGTGCTTAAAGCAAAGCTGATAGCTAAAAGATAGTTCAAGTGATTATACTACAAAGGCCAATCTTGGTTGACGTTGCTTTTTCCAACGCTTCACGCAAAGCTCTCCGATGAAGGCGAGAATCGAAACTATATAGCATAATCCAAGCAGATACCAAACCCAAATGAGATCATCAAAGTTTAAAGGACTTGGGTGTGGATATTCTAGATTTCCATTTGTGAATGCAATCAGCTGGTTAATGGAATTTCTTATCCAGTGTTTGCTGAAACCGTGATCATGGATCCGCAGAATAAAGTTATCCATAGCCTGAAAATATAAAGAATTTGGTGGCAAAATTGGATGAGATGGTGTGGCTCCAAAAATGTTTAGTCCCGGAGTTTGACACAGAACAGCGCTCTTGTAATTTCTCTGGTAGCAGAGGATAGCTTCCCAAAACTTATCAAATACGTGATAAGCATTGCTTGTATTCAGGTTTAATATCATACTGATCCGCTCCTTGTTGGGCACAAAGACAATTTGCGTTTGGGGTAAAGTCAAGTTCGCATCTTTAATTCTCCTTAGCGACGTTCCACGAAATATGTCTTCAAAGATCACTGGAATACCCGACTCCTGCAAATCTTTAACGTTTTTAATAATGCCATCCTGTGGTTGCTTGGTCAGAAAAGTGCTCAGATTGGCATTGAAAAAGCAGCAAACAATCATACTAAAGATACCCATAACCATAATGATCTGATGGAGGGACATGCTTCTGCGATCCCTGTGCACATCGCTGGATATTCCTAAAACCCATCGGAGTGCATTTAGATTGACAAAAAGGTTTCCATAACTGAATCTGTATCTTCTGCCATATATCCGACATGTTGCTGCTTCGACTAGCGTCGTTACCAATGAAATAACCAAGTATACGATCAGGATCATCAACAGAAAAATCTTCAAACTCTTGTAGACATCTCCAATGTCGATCGCCTTGCCACAAGGAACTACAATGAATTGGTGAACCATATCCACAAAACATGGACAATCCATATCGGGTTTCCACAATTGAAGGAAAAACTTTATATCTGCCTTGATGTGGTAGAGTAGTTTAATTTCATCTTTTTGGTGGAGAACTTCCAATTCTTCCAATGGTCGAGGCAGCTTTACATTTATATTGTGCTTCTTAGCAAACTCTAATACTAACGTGTCCATGTGTCCAGCAAGCTTCAGTTCGCCTGTCTTTCTATCTTTGCTTAGAAAACTGGAGGGAGGATAAAATGTCGGAATAACCGAAGCGGTTTTATTGTTAAAATTGCGCCAGAACTCCGGAAAAATTTGAGTAGTAAATGCAGTTGAAATGCGCACAAAAGTCGGATCAGGAAACGGTTGAAGTTGATAGGCGGCAATTGGTTTTTCAAGTAAAGTCGAAGAGTGCAACACTATCAGATTGACAAAGTTAAAGTTCCTCGCGTAATCACATAAAACATTAAGGCATTCCTCTTTATTTTCTTTCGAGCTTTCCAGCCATATTATAATGCGTGCATTTCTCATGCGATCCAGATCCTTGGCCAGGACTGACAAGAGAATGGAGTCAGCCAACTCGGACATGCAAACCAAAGCAATTACTTGAGAGTTGTAGACAAATTTAACAGGAAATACAGTTGATTCATCCATGCGTAGAATTGGAAATTCTTTAAAATTGAAGTCCTTTAATGGACATTTGAAGTTATGCTGTCGTTTTAAGATCAATAAAGTATCAGCACTCCTTTCTTTGAGCACATTTTCTATGACATTCTTGAGAAAGTTGATCTGCGAAGTTCCAGTTTCCAGCATTAAGGAATTATTTAAAGCTTGCCGAGGACAAATTAGCAGAATTTGCAATAGAATAAAACCACGTTTCGTGAAACTTAGTGCCAACATTGTAAGCCAAATATCGATGAGCAACTAAACAGCGGAATTACCATTTTGCAGTCTTAATGAAAATTAATTGCATGAGTGCCTCTGTCGATACAAAGCTGACTGACGTTATCATGCATGCCAAGCATTCAACAATCCATGAAATTATTTACAATATTTAAAGAACTCTTTAAAAAATGCTTTTCCTATTTAGAAAGCACTGATAACTCTTTCGGCCGTACAATTATTGTGCTTTCAATGGAAGTCTGCACTTAACTTACTTACTTTCTACAACTAAACGCCAAATAGACAATATTTCAGGTCTCTTGTATATAAGTTTTTATGTGTTTTTGATATATTTTCTTTATTTAGAATAGTATAAAATCTAAATAACAAAAATCTTTAAATTCCCTCTAGAAACTAAAAGATTTAATGGGCTTGTTTTCATTCTAATTAATCTTTTGGATAGATAAGAATTTCAACCATAAACACTTTCACTTGTTATAGCGCATCTGTTAGTCGCATATAACTCCTTTATACTGCTTTCTCTTAATTCCATTTCACACGTTTCCTATACTATAATCGCATGTCCATGCGACAAAATCGCTCTCACCATTTGCGCTCTCTTTGAATAGGTGTTGTCGCTCTTTGTTTTGTTTCTGTTCCGTTTACTGTTTCGTTTCGGGCGTGTACCTTGTCCACAATGTTGCGTTTCATGTTTCTTGCGTTCGTTTCGTTTTCATTCGTGGTACCGTTTCGTTTCTCTGTTTCGTTGCTGTTGCCGAGCAACTCTTGAAGTGAACGGACGTGTATTTCTTCGCTGCGGCAAAAAATTACTGCGAGCGCCCAACGAGAACTTACCAACTGAAAAAAACACAAATAAAACGACAACTCGGTAAATTCGGCAGAAAAAGGAATGCAAAGTACATTTAATGCAATAGATTTTCTAAGTAATTTGTTGCTCAGGTGAATAAAAAGCATAAAACTCGTAAAGAGTCAAATTTTAAAGTGCGCGCGTGTTTTTTTAATAAAAATCTACAAATATACAAGAAAAAAAAATATGTTAAGCAAATTATAACGGTGCGCGTGTGCGGTAAAAACAAATGTAATAACAAATACCAAGTAATAATAATAATAGTAAGCATAATAAAAGACAATCAGAGCATTTATAAGCTTGTGAGAGCTTGCTTCACGTGCAGAGCATAAGAAGAAATCGTGATAAAAACACAGACACAACGCAGAGCAGAAGCATCAGTATTTCTTCTTCTTTCTCATCTTCCTTGCTGTTGTTGTTGTTCTTGTATGCACGCTCATCGTGTGTGTTCTCCAACAGCAGCATCCGCAACTAGCAGCAGCAGCAGCAACAAAAACAAACGAGCAATTTTCGTGCGTCGCCGTCGACGACGCCGCTGCTGCCGGCTGCTGCAATTATGTGTAGCAGCAGCGACGTTTTAAATAAAAGGTAGACAGCAGCAACACAGTCTCTTGCCTGCAATTAATGTACACGGCATTTTTTTTTTTGCATACATAAATAACAACAGCAACAACAACAACGAGCAGAATTTGTGTGTTTGCCGGCAGAGAGAACGACGCCGCCCCAAAAGGTCGTTGGCGCTAAGGTCACAGTCACAGTCGCAGTCAAAGTTAGCTGCACAACAACAACAACAACAAATAAATCTTCAATGCGCGAGTGTTAAAACGTAAATTCAACGATAAGAAAACAGCAGGAGCAAAACTTTCGCAAAAGCAGAACAACAGCAGCTTTAAAATCGAATGGTAAGTGCCGTTACTTTTATGCTTTTACTCTCGCGCTCTTCTCAGTCGCATTTTGTCCAATAGGCGTTGTTATTGTAAAAGATTTGCAGTCACCTTCGACTTCAGCTGCTGCCTACACACGTTCCTAATACACTCTCACCTCTCCACAAATCTCTCCCTTGGCTCTCGCACTCACATTCTCGCTCTCTCTCTCTCTCTGTCTCTGTTTCTTTGCCAGCCTCTAGCTAGCGGCGCATTTAAGGATATTCCTAATCCGTTTTATTGATTGCAGGCAGCACAGCTGGAGTGCTCTTATATTGTGTGTCTGTGTATGTGTATAGTTGTTATTGCTGTGAATCTGTGTTGCTTTTTTTGTGATGTGTTTTTTTTTCCTACTTCTTCTTTGGCCACTACTCATTTGGGGTTGTTGTTGTGTGAGTGTGTGTGTGTGTAAGTGTGTCTGCCTGCTTTTGCTTGTTTCTGTTATGTTCAGTGTTCTGTTCTGCTGACTTTGCTTTTCCTACTTTTGTCATTCTCGTGTTTTCGTGGGTGAAGTTGGAACAACTGTAAAAGCTTCATTTACTTGTTATTGTTATTGTTGTGCTGTCTGAAATCGTAAATTATGTGAGAATGTTCTCTTCATATTTCACACTCTTCAATTTTTTGTTGTGTGTGTGTTGTTGTTTTGTATGAAATAACTTCATCAACGAAAAATTAAGAGAAATATGCCAAGCAGCTGCCCCCGTTGGGCATAACTCAATAATCACATCAAATGTCTCACTGGCCACATCGGTGTTGCAACACCTTTGGCAGTGTGGCAGCAACCAGAGGTGTGTCCACTTCTGTGGATGCGGCTCCACCTCAATGCAAGCAGCTAATGCTGCACAGCTGCGCGCCATTTAAGTCGCTGACAAGTGTTTTGCCGGCATGTCCGGAATGCGTCCTCGTCTCGCACTTGCTACACCAGCAGCAGCAGCAGCAACAAAAAGTGGCAGTCAACATTGCTACCAATTATGCGATAAGCAGCTTGCTGCTGCTTTTGCTGTTGCTGCCTTTCGGCCAACTTGCAACTTTAAACTTGAACGAGAAGCGCTTTAAAGCCAGAACTGAACAAATACTCGTAAGTCAGCGAGCATAAAATTGTGAGTGCAATGAATAAAAAAATAGCACACTCAAATACTCATTCTCTCTCTTTCTCGCTCTCTTCTGCATTTTTATATGCTTCAAGCGAAAGGGCATTTTTGTCTTGTGATTACACCGATTTAAATACCCTAAAGTCAAACTTAATTTAAAACTTTTTTGAAGCAAAAAATGTTTCAATTTAAATACTTTAGGGAAATTTGACTTTTCTTCAAAAACTAGAATACTTTAAGCAAATTTTACTGTTTCTTCAAAAGCTAAATATACTTTACTAAATTTGTAAAGTTATATAAATAACAAAGTTTTTATATGTATCTGTAAAAATTTAAGATATTTTATTCAAAATTAACATACTTCAAGCAAATTGTCTATATTTGAAAGACAGAAAAAAAACTTTATATGACTTGTTTAGTTTAATAAAAGAAAAAACTTATATATTAATAATTAAAATTGATTTTATTAAAATTAAAGAATTTTAATAATTCAAATAAAAAATTAAAGCTATTAAAGTTAAAGAATTGTAATAATTCCAATAAGATATTATAAGATTCTTATCACCACATAAAATAAATGTTAAATGAATTGGATTCTAAAAGAATTTCTTAAGAACTTTCAAGTGCCATTAAAATAATCATCAACCTTGTAAATTACTTTCGCTTGAAGTGAAGCTTGAATTTAATGTCTCAATTCACAATTTTCGTTGATAAGCCAAGAGTGATGTGATAGTAATTAGGCCAGATTTGTGGTTAGGGTATGCACGGGGCAATAATAATGAAAATGCGCCTGGAAAAACTAACAAAAGGCCGCGTGTGCGCGGCCATCAAACGAAACGAAAAGCGTGCAGGCGCGGCATCAACAGCAACAACAACAACAACAGCAACAACGGCGACAAGAGCAACAAATGCAACAGCCACAACAACTACAACAAGAGCAAAGGGAATGACCTTATACATTGCAAAACTGCAAGGCAAACAAAGAGCCGCTAATGGGACGCGAAGGGAGCGAGGCGGGCATGAAGCATGCGGTGGCATGAGGTGGCATGAGGCAGCAAAAGGGTCTCCACGATGCCGATGCCGATGCTGATGCTGTTGACGCGCGCAGAGCCAGCGAGATCAACGCTGGCCCCCAAACCAGTCTCTCTCTCTTTCTGCGCTGGGCTACTGCGGGGCAATTGGGCCAAAAGCAGTAAAAATCAGTCAAGAGTCGCCTCCGCCAGGCAGTCAGAGTCAGAGCCAGTGCCAGAGCCAGAGCATTGCGCACATTAAAAGCGACAAACAAACAAACAAACAAACGGACGCAGCAACATCGAGTCGAGTCCGAGGCCTACCCAACTGGCAATTGCAAGTGGCAAGGTGGTGGACAGGGAGAGGGGAGAGGAAGAGGGACACTGGGCCTGGCCCAAGCGTAGCAACTGAAATCGATTTTCTCGCAAACTTGGCCAGAATCATCCCAAAAGCCTGGCCGGCCGCAGGGCTTGAAACGCGCGCATTTTCGGCCTGCTTTTTTTTTTGTTTTTTGCTCCGCTGTTGTGTTTTTAGCTTGACTCGCATTCGCCTCCAACAAAGCTGACCATCATCGTAGTCATCGTTGTTGTTGTGGCAACGTTAAAGTAATGGATACGCGAGCGAGCGAAGGCGCGCGCCTTGCCTCGTGATGATGCCACCGCCGCAGCCGCTGCTAAAATTGCAAGTCAAACTGTCGTCGGCTTTGGCGTTGTTGTTTAGTTGTTTTATACTTCGTTGCGCCCCGGCCATTGGTAATTGCAATTGCAATTTGGCCAAAGCCACAGCCGCAGCAGCCTCAACCCAAAGTGCCAAGGCAGAAGGAAATCCGAGCTTAGCTCGTCTTTTTACTAAATCCGCAAATTGCATTTCGTTGCCCCCAAACAGTGTTTGGATTGGATTATTTAATTTGTGTTATAAATAAATTTATTAATGCCATAATTCGCTCCCCGTTTCCTCGTCCACTTCACCTCACTTAATCTTTATAACTCTATTTGATTTCGCTTTTGCTGATTTACGACTAATTGAAAAAAGTCGAAGCGGCCACAAGTAAATTCCACAGAAATTGTAGACACGCAAATGCAAAACAAAATTTGCATGGCTGGAGAAGAGAAAGAGAGAGAAAGATTCGTAGAGCAATTACTGCGGGGCATATCAATTGCGTTGCAAGTACTAGTTGCCACCTGCTTGTCTGCGGCAAAATCTGCGTGTGTGTTCCGCCTCGACTAAAATGTGACGTGACTGTCAACTCAAAGAGAGAGAGAGAGAGAGAGATTTGAAGAGAATTGCTTTGCTGCCTCATGCCTCTCAAGTATCAAACCAGCTGAGTTGCATGCAGCCTGAACTCCTTTTGCCTTGGATTTTTGTTTTTTGTTGTGTTGCTGCTGCCTCCGTTTGTTGCCTTGGCTTGGCTCATCAGCAAAGGCAACAAATCCACAGCGGCATCAATGACAGGCCAAGCAGCAGCAGCAGCAGCAAACAGCACCGACAACCGTTCAACAAGAGCAACGACAACATTTTGTGGCAAGAGGGAGGCATGCACCAGGCGCACATCATCACAGCCATTCAAAAAGTTTTGAGCAGATTTCTGCAGCGTTGTTTTTTTTCTTCTCCCGCTCGCAATGATTTCCTTCACGTTGTGTCCTCGTTTTATTATTATTGTTGTTGTTGTTGTTGCTGTTGCTGTTGCTGCTGCTGTTGACTTTGCTTTAATTATTGTTCCGTTTCGTCTGGCAGTTACTGCACTTTCTGCCTTGTTATTGTTGTTGTTGCTGATGTTTGTTATTTCCTCTTTTTTTTTTGTATTTCGATTTTCAATTCGTTTTTTTCTTTTTGTAGCTGTTGTTAAGGGGGAGAGACATTCAAAATGCACTTACCACAGGCGGCCGCACAAATCTGTAAAATCATTCACAACGCAAAAATGCTGTGGAAATTCAGTCGAGTTGAAAAAAGTTAATGGAGGCTATAAATAATGCCGTGCAATGGCAAAAATATATGAAATAACCAGCATCGAACATTTAAGTAGTCAAAAAGGATAGTTAAGATACTGTATCTTAATTGTATCTGCATGTTATAAATGTATCTTTTTTATGTAGTATTGTATCTTTTACTGATAATGTCGAAAATTGTGATTAAATTAGAACTTGGATAAATGATTCGTCATTTTTACATCCAAGCAATTAAAATCGCAGCTAAGATATTGTATCTCATTAATGTATCTTTTATCTGATATACCTAGTGTCAAATAGCTAGCCTATAATAAAAACTGTAAGAAGGCTTGGAAATATAGATAGAATAAATAAAAGAAAATTGATTTAATATTAGACGTAACTTATTCAAAACAGCCTTCAAGATACTGTATCTCATTATTGTATCTTTTTCTTAATGTGCGTAAAAATATTGTAAATATAAAATTCAATAATTCAACTAAATATCAAATCTAAATAATTAAAAGAGCTGTTAAGACACTGTATGTTATTTAAGTATCTAAATAATAAAAAGAGCAAATTAGATTCTGTATCTTCTTTAAGTATCTTTTACTTGATGTGCATAACTAGGAATCTTGTAAATATCGTTTTTAACATTTCTATGATTAAAAGCTGTAAAAATGAGTTTCCATCAACTTCACTTTTAATATACTTCAAGGCACATCACAAATTGCTGGAGTTTTAAAACTCCCCCAATTCAAAGATATCAATTCATTTGCATTTCTATTACAATTTTTTTTGGTATATCTGGAAATGCTTTATATAATTATTTTAAACCTTTTTTTTTTTTGTTGCTTCTAATTTGTTTGCTTTTTATGCTTTTGCCGAGCCTATTTCCAGATCTCTCCTCTGCTCTTCACTCTCTGCCTCTCTACCACTTGCAGTCTCTGTGTTGCCCTTTCCACGATGATGTTAAAAGCAAAAAAACACAAAAAACCCGCCCATTTTTGCATTTCACTTTCTTTTGTGCCGAATGCAAAGTTCGAAGCCCCCAAAAACACTCCGCCGGTTACTTTAACAGCCGCTGCACAAAAAAAGGAAATCAACAACACAAAAAAAAAAAACGGGGAGCAAAAATTCTAACAAAATAAAAAAAGAAAGAAGAAATATATGAAAAACAAAGTCGGGAAATGTATGTGTATGTGTATGTGTGTGTGTGTGTGTGTGCAACATGCAGCATGCAGCGCAGACAGGCATGCTGTGGGTTTTTGTGGAGAGACGCGCGTTGCAACGTTCTAGATATTTCATTTTTTGCACTAGAATTTTGTTTTTTAACTTTTATTTGCATTGCAATGTTGCTGCTGCTACTGATGTTGGTTGGTTGGTTGGTTGGTTGGGTTGTGTGTTAGCCATTTTGGTGGGACTTAAATTGCATTTTATTTCTGCAACGTTGCAAAACATTTATTTACTTTCATGGTTTGTTGAGTATTTGCCAAACCACAAGGCACAACTGCCAACTGGCAACAGGAGAAAAATAGTCGCTTCAACTGGATGACGTTGCTTAGAGGACGACGTTGAAAGAAAGAAAGCAACACGAACACGAGACGAGACGAGTTGAGACACTGATGGAGTC
The DNA here is from genome assembly GCA_035046325.1 of Drosophila niveifrons. Lineage (NCBI taxonomy): Eukaryota > Metazoa > Arthropoda > Insecta > Diptera > Drosophilidae > Drosophila > Drosophila niveifrons. The sequence continues at coordinate 6,542,961 of JAWNOC010000046.1, read as the reverse complement.
GGAGATGTAGACCAAGAATGTTGACTGCTTTTGAACTTGTTGTACTGTGTTGCATCCTTAGAAAGAGAGAGGAGAGAAGAAACATTTCTTTGACTGCTTTCAAGGGATTAAGTTGTAGCTTTGTCTTGAGCCTAACGAGTAGTCACAGGCCTGCTGTAATTATGCGCTAATTAAATGCTACATAATTTTTCGAATGCCGAAGACAGCTAAAAAATGCATAACATATGTTGCACAGTTGCCCAAGACTTCAACTCAGACTTCGACTTCAACTCTGAAAGAGAGAGTCACAGAACATAAAGAATGAGGAAAGAGAATCCAAAAGCAAAGGCAAAATGCCTGCGGCGCGGGCACAAGAAACAATTTTCAGAGAGGACGGCAGCAGCAGCCATAACCATAACATGTTTTGTTATTAATTATAGTTTACGCAATCCATGGGACAGGCCGAAGACAACAAAGTCAAAGTCAGTCAGTCTGAGGCAGGCAGGAAGCAGCAGCGCTCTGGGTTGACCATGTGCTGTAAAAAAAAAAAGGAAAAAGAGTTCACTTAATTTGACGCACAAATGTCAGTCACAAGATGTTTGGATCCGAGGCGCGTCAGTTGTTGGATCGTTGTTGCTTTTAGTTTTTAAAATAACTCAATAACTAATCCATTCGGATGGGCAAAGGACGATGCTCCTCTCAAAAGGGTTGCTGCTGCTCCTGCTTCTGCTTGTTTGCTCGAGGCCAAAAAGGGCCCAAAACATCAACATGTGGCAGCAGCAACAGCAACGTTGCTGCTGTTGCTGCTGCTGCCTTGACAATAAAAATTATCATAATTATATTTAAATTAATATGCAAGGCAACCCAAACAACAGCCAGACTCTGACTGCCTGCCATCTAGCTAGCAATTTTCCCAGCTCGACAAATTACAGGAAATGCCAAACACCAACAACACAAGCAACAACAACAACAGCACAAACAACGACAACAAGAACAACACAAAAATTGTAACACCAACAAAGGTATTTTTGGCGGCTTTTCTTCAGTTCATCGACTGCAATATTAATGAGAAAATTAACAGAAAACTCATTTCACACTCTGAGCCCACACCTCACATGTGTTCTATAACTTACTTGTTCTAACCCTACTCATAAAGGGGTTGAAATTGTTGTCCATTTATTTGAAGAACTGTTTCTGTCTCACTTTCCTTATCAATATTTATGCATTTTCCTACAATTAGTTAGATAATAAGTTCACAGTTGTCGCACTTCTTATCTGGAACTGCACATAAATAATTCTTTCTGAAGATATTCTACATTTAATTGCTTTATTATTTGGAACTACTTTTAATTACTTTAAAGTATTTTCTTTCTTTGAAAAAAAAAAACTTTGGCAGAAGTTTCAATTTATTTCATATATTATTTACTTTCAACTACTCTTAAATCATCTTTAAATAGGGCTGCATATAATCAATTCTTTCTGAAGTTATTTTCTATTTAATTACTTCATTATTTGGAACTTCTTCAGAGTATTCTTTAAGTATTTTCGCTGGTATAAAAAAAACTTGAGCAGAAGTTTTAATACTTCATATATAATTTACTTTCAACTACTTGTAAATCATCTTTAACTTAATTCAATTCTTTCTGAAGATATTCTCCATTTAATTACTTTATTATTTGAAACTACTTCTAAATAACCTTTAAAGTATTTTCGCTGGTTCTAAAAAAAACTTGAGCAGAACATATTTTCCTGCATATTACTTCAAATATCATTAATATCAACCATATCTAAATCATCCTTAACTTAAGCTGCTTATAATCTGTTCTATCTGAAGAAATTTTCCATCAGATTATTTCAAATATCGTTATTGTGTATTTCTTGTGTTTTTAAGTAAGACATTAGCTACACATAATTTATATTTCTGAAATTATATTCTATTTAACTACTTCAAATATAATCATTATTTTTAGCTGTAAATGTCATTTTTTCTGAAGATATATTACTTCAAATAACATTATTTTTAAACCGTTCTTTATTCAATATTACAGTGTTTGCTCTGTTTCCAAAGAAAAAAAGCAACTTCAGCTGCATATGAATATTTCTTTCATAAGAAAACTTTCCATTAATTGCTTCTAATATCATTAATCTCAAACCGCTCTTAAGTCACCTGAAATGTATTTTCCTTATATCCAAAAAGTAAACTTCACTCACGACTTTATAAGTAATGTGCCAAACACGTCTTTTGGGGACCGTCGACAGCAACTTAATTTGACTACAATATAAAACCAACAAAAGTTGTTTAAGTATTAGCTACTAAAAACTTAAGTATAGTAATTTGCCCATCATAAAAGCGTAGTTAAACTTGATTAGTTATTGCAAAAGTTCTTCTCCGAGTTCTTTAGTTTGTTCTCCGACTTCAATGTTGTTGTTTTCTTTGGCTTCTGATGCTTCTGTTTTGTGGTGCGTGCAGTTGACATTTAATCGTCGCTTTGACGAGCAGCGAAACAAACTTGACTTATGAATATTTTAATTAACTTTCATTGTGTTCTCTTGAGATTTTTGCGTTTTGAATGCCGGCGAGTGCTTAATTGTTAAACTAGTAGTTGAGTATTTTGGATAATTTATGCAAAACTATTTGCAAATGTAATGTGTGCTCGCATTTATTTATTTATAATTTATATTGCAATTAAAAACTAATATTGTCGTCGTTGGGGCGATTGTTTTATAATTGTAATTTATGTGCATTTTTAATTGCAGCACAAAATCACTTGGCTTTTTGTATTTCGGGGGCGCAGACATAAATTAAATAATTAAGTAAATTTCGCAGTCGAAATTTTTGGTCGAATGCATTTTACAGCGATTTTTATTTATATTTAATTTGAGCTTTTGCATAATTTAATTTATGCTAAACTGTGTTGTGTTGTGTTTAGTTGTGTGTTTTATGTTATTTATTTGTCGGCATTTCTCATATGGGATTTTATCTATGCGCTCTCTCAGCTCATCAGTTCCAAATGATAAATTACCTTTAAAATGCTCGAGACTCACCAAAAGACAACTGAATGATTTAGTTAAGTCTATCGCTTGTTTTATTGTTTTTTTTTACTGTTCGTTTGGTATTATTAATGTTGTACACATTTCGAGGGATTTGTATATGTTTAAAGCGAGGCCTGACTTCCAGACAAATTAATTTGCCCTAATCTAATTTAGTTATTGTGTTCATCTGATTAGCTTGAAGTCAGTTTTTTGTTGTTGTTTGGAGTTTGAAACTGAAGAAGTTGGAGCATCTGTCGTCTGTTTGAAGACCGGTTTTTGAGAGGTTGGAGAATCACAAAAGAAAACAAAATCCGTATTTTAACTGTGTTCGATGAAGTTTTCGACATTATTAATGACACAATTAATGAGAACTTGTCGCTTAGGCTTAAATTCTTGGCCATTAGATCAACTGATGAATGGTTTACGCTACGATTAATCAAATATCATTAACTAACATATACTCTGGGAATATTTAGCTGGCATTAAAATCGATTATGAAACTCGCATTTTCATGCAATTTTTGTGCATAATCAATGACACTACAAATTGTTGCAGCAATTAATGCAATGTGTGCAGCCATTTGTTAATTATTATTGTGGAAGCGGGGGGAAGCGCACTTTTGGCCTTCTTCATTATGGGGCACTAAAAGCACTGAAAAACTACAGCAAACTAATAAATATAATGATGTTTTTGGCTTTGTTTACAATTATATGAAATTGTTTTTGTGTGTGTTTATTGCTGTTGAATTGTAAATTATTTAATGATGCTCTTAATGCGTCTAGTTTCGGCATTATTATTATTATTACTATTATTTTTATTATTATGCCAGCAACAACAATAAACAATAATTACAAAAGCGATTTGCATATAGCTTTGGGGCAAATTTAGTTGTAGTTTTTTTTGTTTTAGTTTTGTGGCCTATGCCAACATAATGAGTTTAATTGTTAATTGTTATGGCTACTTAATTGAATGCATTAATAATACAAATGCCAAATGATTTATTTATGTAGTGGTGAGCAAAAGGGGGCGGGGTGGGAAGGGGGAAACTCGTATGTAGATTAGAGACTGACATTTAGGCAGCGGTGGTTGTGAAGTCAAATTAAAAGCAAATAAAAGCCCAAAGACGACAAGCTGCACTGTTGCATACGTAAATGGTTGGACAGCGATTTAGATAGCAATAAAATGCAGCTCGCTCACCTCTTTGAACTGCACATGCTCCATTACCAATTCAGAAATCTTGGCTCGAACAGCAGCAGCCAGCTAGCAGCCAGCTAGCAACAACAGCAACAACAACAACAAAGAATTGTGGAACATGCTGCAACAACCACGTCGACAACATTAGAGAAGTCACGAACTGCAACAGCAACAGCAACTACAACACAGCAGCTAAATTGTAAACATAAACAAAACATTTATGACTATTTACAGTTGAGCGGAGGTGCACACAACATTCACATAGATACAACAACACACTCACACACACACCTCGGCTAAGAACTGAACGTGAATTGCTGTTGCTGTTGCTGCCGAAGTTCAATGAGTTTTTGGTGTGAAAGGGTCAATTGTGTAAATAATAACGAAAGAACTGTGAACAGCAAATAACAAACAGCAGCAGCAACAACAGTCCAAAAATGTAACTTGTCTATCAGTATATTGACTCTATGTGTGTGCCCATAAAAATATCACACGCATTTACTGTAGAGGAGGGAGTAGGGGGAAAAAGGAACACAAGCATTTGCGATAAGCAATGCAACTAAATAAATAGAGAGAAAGAGCGTCGTTTGTATCTTTAGCTACATCGATATGTGCAGATACATTCGAGTACAATTTCATAGATTGTCGACGGGTTTTTCTTCGACTCTTTTAACGATGCAATTAAATGTTGTGTTTAATGCATTTGTAAATAAAAGTAATAATAATAATAATAATGATAATAAACAAAAAGCATTTACTGCAGCCAATCATGATAATGAAGTTGAAGTTTGTTGGCTGCTGCTGCTGCCTACAGGAAATAAAAAAGTGTCATAAAAACTGTCATGGCTGCCGCATCGCAATTTCCCCCTCTCTCTGTGTCTCTCTCTGTGTATGAATTATGGCGGATATATATCTATATCTGTATCTGTATGCATGCAGATCAAGCGGGGAGTTTCAACTCACTCGCAGCTGGTTAATTTTTGGGCAATTTCAATTTTTGTTTTATATTTCCTTCTCTTTTTTTATTTTTATTTGTTTCTTTTTTTTTATGGCCTTTGTCGATTTTCATTCAACGGCTAGACATTTGCTATAATTGAGCGTTTTATGGCATTTTCATTGGCCATAGCCAAACTGTAGTTTAATGTGGCAGCCTTTTTAAGTGCTGTCTAATTGATTAAAAGTGATATTTTTGGGTTATGCAGTTAACTCCATTAGTGTGCTAAATATTGACATTATTTGACAAGCAGTAATTGAAAACGAAAATTGTGCAATCAAAAGGAAATGGAGTCTACTCAAAAAAATGGTAATTAATAAAAATATGCTAAATAAGCTCAAAAAATACTAAAGAATTTTCCTGATTTCATTTAATCTAAAATATTTTTAACAATTGAATTACTCTGCAGCTTTTTCTTAAAGCAGTTTCGCAGCTTTCTCAGTTGACATAACTAACACTATAAAAATGCATTAGAATAGATAAAAATAATTATGATTTTTCGTGGTATTAGTATTTTTAAATACTAAATTGTGTCTACTGCCTTGTGCAGAAATCAATTTAACAGTTTTTATTTAGGTTGACACAATTAGCACAATAAAAAGTGGAATAGTAAGGGATAATATTTTTTTTAGTATTTTTAAATACTAAATTGCTTCTAGCAGCATCTTAACAGCTTATTTGATTGACTCGAATTGAAAATACAATAAAAAACCATATACCAAAATGTTTTGAAGCAATTAAGTTTCTACTGCATTTGCTAAAGTAAGTTTAGCAGCATATATAGCATTAAAAATTGTAAAGAACGACTGAAAGGAATATCGATTTGTCTTGGGAAATCTGTTATCAAAAACGTATTAAAATACTAAACGATTTTTTCTAGCACCATTTTGCAGCTTATTATGATTAGTTTCTGAAGAGCTAGCATAAATATGTTAAGTTATAGATTATGCATGGCTATCACTAAAACCAACTTAGCTGTGCAATTTATCAGACTTATTTGGTCTTATGGCAAGTGCATCTCAATTCTCCGATTGAACTGTCTTTTTTTAATGCTGCTTGCTGCTCTCAGAGTCTGATTGCCTTATTTTGCATATCCTTGCAGACCCCTTTTTTTTTATTTTGCATGTGTGTTTGTGCATATTTTATGCAAGCTGATTGCATAATGCCAATGCAAATAGAGCAATAACAACAAGAGGAAGAGAGAGAGAGAGAGAAGTAGATGCAGGCCGACAGCTGGAAGGAAGAACGATGCAAAAATATCGAGGGTGAAGACCAGTCGAGCAATTGATTTGCCCAGGCGAAGTTCACATGGGGGGGTTTTCTTTTGACAAATGCCGCAACCGAGGTCGAGGCTGGGAAAACTGCAGGCAGACCCTTTTTGCTGCTGTAAGGAAATGGGTTAAGTGGCAAACTTTACCCCCAAGGCTTTTGTGTCACATAATACTCAATCAAATTAATGTTCAAGTTGATGCGAGTAATTAAATCTAAAACTAACAATTGACTGACTTGAAGTGAGGATGAGAGAGAGGAAGGGAGAGGGAGAGGGACCGCACATAATAGCCACAATTTTCATATTAATTTTCATAATTTTCCGAAGTAAATATGAAACACACATAAGCAAACAACAACAACAAGCTAGAGAAAGAAAACATTGACAAGCGACGACGCACAGCAGGGGGAAAAAATAAAAGTGAAAATAAAAACAAAAGGCGAAGCAGTGAAAAGGATACTTTGTGTGTGTGTGTGTGTGTGTGTGTGGGGTTGGAAACTCAACACTGGATACAAGAGACACTGTGGACACTGTGGACAATGGACAGTGGACACTTGTTGTTGGTCAGTGGCAACAGTGACAACCTGCTGAGTGTCTGACTCCGAGGTCTATGTGCGGCAATTTGCCTAATAACCCAGAAGGTGGAGGTGGAGGTGGAGGTGGTGAAGGAGGCGTGGAATGTGGCTTATGTGGGTGTGTTTACCGCCTTGCGGTTAGTTTGAACTGTTGACTTTGCGGTAAGCACTTTAAATTGATTAAGTTGAACTTGTCTAGCGTCGTCATCGTTGTCGTTGTTGTTGCTTGCAGTTTGTGCCGCGCTTTTGTGGTTTTTGTGTCTGTATAAAGAGGGATAAGATACTTAATGCCAAAAGCTATGGCTGCAGCTGTTGCTGCTGCTGTTTTCTGATTAATTCATGGCTTTAGTTTTGTCGAGTGCGCACTCAAATGACGTGTAAAATGCCAAGAGACGAAAGACGAGAAGACTCGACTTAAGTTGAGTAGATGAAACGAGACGAAAAGCAACTCGTGAGACATTTAAGCACTTGAATGCCAAAAAGTAAAAAGCAACTTGAAGCAATTTGGCGACGTTTAAAAGGCCGCTGCAACTTTTGCTCAAACACTAAGACGACGACAAACAGCAACAACAACAACAACAACTGGTGACTGTCACTCGCGCGGACGCCTTGGCAAAACTTTCCCAAGTCAAGCGTTGAAATTAAACTTGAGCGCAAAATGCTTCAGAAAGTTACAAGTCACACGACAAAGCGATCGCCCCAAGGGGCAAGGTGGCGGGGTGGGCGTGGCAATGTTTTGTGTGTCGTTGTCGCCAACAGGCCAAAAATTAATTTCAATATCACAAGAAACAAGCCAAGGCAACTTGCTCTCTCTCTCTCTTGTTTTTTTGCCCTGCACATTTTCATTGGGAAAAACTGTGGAAGGAAAATTAAGCCAGAGCGTTCAACACTTAAGAAAATTCCTTTTTTTTTTTGCTGCACTGTGTGCAAGTTGCGAGTTGTGTGCCTCAATTTAAGTTTTGCATCTTTCTTGTGGCGCAATTTTATTTACACACACACACTCACACACACGCATTCTGACACAAGTTTTTGAGCCTTCACAAAATTGATATAGGGTCGACCTCAAGCCTTGTTCGATACAACCACCGACTGTGGGGTGGTCTGTTGAATGTCATGACAAAACCACAAGAGTGGATAAGAGAGAGAGAGAGAGAGTGCGAGAAAGAGCAAGAGAGTGGTGCAATCATGCTAAAAATGCCACACAAAGGAGGCTCAAATTAAAGTTTGGCAGTCGCTGCTGCTGCTGCTGCTGCTGTCCCCAGAAGTTGGCCAGAATACAAGACTCTCTCTGTCATGGGAGAGACCGCAGATCAGACTATTCTGGCATGTGGCCTGAAATCATATCAAAGTGTCAATGTGCGTGCCAAAAGGATGCAGAGACATCCATCCATCCACAGAGTATGTATGGAATATGCTTCATGGCCAAAACTATCAACTGGCAGGTTGTGTTTTTGTGGTCAACTCTCTTTGGACACTCTTTGTCCGAGTTGCTGCTGCTGCTGCATTCTAGTGTTGCACTTTGCATTTTGCAAAATTGAGGGAAGAGAGGGGATGAGAAGATGGAAATGGGTTGCATTAAAATGCCATCTTTGTGTGTATGTGTGGGGGCAACATGTGTACGGATATCTCGTATCTCGTTGACAGCCAAAGATGCTGTTAATCTAAGCCGGAACACTTACAGTAAACGCTTGATAAGCACAACCAGATGTGGTTGCAGCCAAAGATACAGCACACAAATGTGGGGAATAGATATGAGATGATATGTGCAAAAGGGAAAAACAGACAGGCTAAGAAAAGAAACCACAAAAATGAAGGAAAAATGATATAGATTGAAGAAATGATAAGTGAAATGATTCTTGAAATCTCATATATCAAATGAATATATAATAATGAATGCTAATATGAAGAGTAAATAATGTAAGCAAAACTTGCTTGAATTGAATAAAGTGAAACTAACTAACAATTAAAATAAAAGCAAGTAAGAAAACTGCTATAGAGTATGCTCGACTGTTAGATACCTGCTACCGATTGTGAATAAAAGCAAAACAGTGATGTATTAATATCGAAATATACCAAATTACTCTAACAAAAATACTTAAATTATACCATGTGCTACATTTGGTATATTGATTTAACACTACATTCAATATATACCATAAAGTGCAAAATATACCAAAAATACTCTACCTTATAGCGTTGATAATGAGCACAAATTAAATTGAGAGCATATCACAAAATTATGTTTTAACAAACTGCTACTTGAAATATCAATGATACCAAAATAAACTAGAAAATTAATATCATAAAAGTGATTATAAATATAATCACAACAAAATTCAGTACTCAACTATAATTTTAGTATTTATGCACTGCGCGATAAGAAACTACATAAGAGGAGAAACCTGCATTTAATCATTAATATTTTTGCTTGTCAAGTTGCTTGCAGTTTCGTCATTATCTGAGATGCAGTTTTCCTATCTGCTGATTTCGATCAAGATTCACTTAGTTCCCCCTTTCGGGTTGCTTACTTAGAACTCGGCCTATAGTCCACAGAGGAGATTGAATGGTTTTTGTTGCCGCCTCTTGTGAGTGAGAGGAAAGGGGATGCTCAGTCTCTGTCTCTGCTCTTGTCCTGATTCCCGCGCTCAGCTGAAATTGCAATTTGTGCACTTTACGCACACACACACACACACTGAGAGCACTCTCTGACATTCTTATAGTGCGGCAGTGAAATTGTATCTTTTGCTCAGGCATGAGCATGAGTGCAAGTATCTGCTAGTCACCGTTGCCAACGAGGTTGCAACTCTACTCAATGTTGTTGTTGTTGTCTCTTCGTCGCCTGCCTGCCACATCAGTGTATGTGTTTGTGTGTGTGTTTGTGTGTTTGTGGCACAGTGCACATAGTTGCTTCTCACTTGAAAAAAGTTGCTCATTTTTACACACTTTATTTTTGGTTGCAGTTGCTTCGTCGTCGTCGTCGTCGTTGTCGTTGTTGCTCTTACAACTTGGAACATTGTTTCAGCACTTAAGCGACATCATGCGCACAACTAGCGAATGAGCAAACGAACGGAACGGAATGGAGAAAGATTGAAGGAGGATCGGAGTCACTTGCATGCTGACTGCTGCCTGCTTGCTGCCTGCTTGTTGCTGCCCCCCACAGCGCCAATGTTCAAATGTTTAAACATTGTGGGTACCCAGTGCATACTCACAAATACACTCACATACGCACACATGTGCATGTGCATACGTATATAGATAGAGAGATGGCAGCAGCAAAAGCAATCCCAAAAAGCAAAGCAAACTGAACCAAAACCAAACCCCGAAACGTGTGTGTGTGTGTGTGTGTGTGTGTGTGGAGAGCCTTTTGTTTGAAGTTTGTCTTCGAATGGAAAACTTTTGTGAAAATTAATTACGAATTCGTGAGGTCAATCGTTTTTCGGTGATAATCTAGTGGGTGCCAAGCGAGACCGAGTTGGTTGATAGAGTGAGGAGGGAGGAGCGGGAGGAGGAGTGTGAAGGGGCAAGCGAGTTTCAACTGTCGGCTGTTTGGACTTGGCTTGCTGTTCGTTGGCCGTCGAGCAATCAGGTTGTTTAAATGCGCTTGCAGCAACAGGGGAAGTGAAAGAGAGTGGGATAGAGAGTAAGAGAGGGAGGCAACGAGTGAGGCATGCCACGTCTGGGGGCACCATGCTGTGTGCGGTCTGTGCCTCGCTGCAACTCTCTCAGCGTATTGCTGCATCCTCAGGGTTTTATGGCCTCTGCCTCAGTCTCCTCGTTTTCCTACTCCTCCTTCTCTTCCTCTTCCTCCTCCTCATCGTCGTCGTCGTCGTCATCATCATTGCTTTTTGTTTATAATTTGGTAATTTGCAGTTTTGTCGTTGCCCAACGTCGACGTCGTGCCAAAGATTTTATAATTTTTACTTACATTTTCGGTAGCTGCCACTGCCACCGTTGTTGCTGGCATGCTGCTGTTGCTGTTGCTGCTGCTGCTGCAGCATTTTGCATAATTTTCCATTTAGCTCTGTTTTGCGTGCAAGTCGTGAGGCGTAATTAAAGAGTTTATTTCATGATTTGCGGCTCCTCTCGTCGCTGGGGTCCGTTTCCATTTTGCTGATGCTGTTGCTGCTGCTGCTGCTGATGGGTGGCCAACTTGATTTTCCAGCTGAGCGTCTTCGTTACCCGCAAGATGCCTTTAAGCTATTTGGCTCTTTGACGTCGTCGTCGTCGACGTCGTCTTCGTCGCCTTCGCTGTTGTCAGCCACACACACACACAAATACACAGAGTGAGAGAGAGAGCACATCCTCTATTTTGCTATCCCCTGCTTATTGCCTGTTATCCTTTTGCTTTTGCCAAAGCCCTCAAACGCCCTGCAGCACATTTTCTCTTGGGTGTCTTGGGTGTCTTGTGTCGCCTGTTTGCTTTGCTTTATTGAAAAGACATCCTCGACAGCACTAATTTTAACTAAATAACTCTGATGACTACCTAATCCTCATTCTCTTTTCGGCCTTTGCCTTTTTCTCTTTTTTGTTGTTCACCGCGTTGGCTTAACCTTTGTTTAACCTTTTTTCTCTCTAGCCTAAACATCAATTTCATATTTTGCATGCCAAAAGTGGCTCTGGCCCCAGCTAATCACACATAATACCGAGAGCAAACCATTTTTGTGGCGGGGCCAACACACCGCATACATTCGCATATTTGTTTAGGCCGAAATGCAAAATATATATAAAAAAATAAATAGAACTACAAATATATATCGCTTTGCTGATCCTTTAAAGGCATGCTTTTTGTATATATGTATATATAATATATTTAATATATTCCACGCACATATGGCGTCAAAAATTCAACATGCATGGCGAGCTATAGGATTTCCCTTCGCACTCTTCTCCTCCTGCTCCTTTAAACCCCTTGAAAGTGGCTTTAATTAAATGAAATCTCATGGTTTTTGTGACGCCAGACCGAGAGACCAGACCAGAACGTTGACTCCTTGTTACACGTTTTACAGTTACACGCACAACTATGCGAGGACCTCATCTGCCTGCCCTGAAGAGAGAGGAGGGTGAGGAGGTGGAGAAGGGAGAAGAGGGTGTAGCTAAGGGTTGGGGTTATATTGCCAGAGGTCTAACACACATTCAAAAATTGAAAAACCAAAATTTAAGCTGGACAGCTTTTTGAATTTATGACCAAATGGCATACACACACACACACACGTACACTCTCACACACACACATACACAGAGAGAGAGGCAGCTACACAGACATAAATAGTCTGGTTTACGCATGGGAATTGCTTTGCTGCGGGACTGAGCAGAGAGCTATAGAGCAGGGTGCGTAACCGAATTGGAATTATGTGGGCATTGCAGACACGCACACACACTAGCACACACTTGCACACACACTGTTGGGTTATGTCATGAGAATGTACCATATATTATTATAGCCAACATCTCGGGGAAAAACTTTGATGAATTGCTCAGTTTTTGCATGACTGAACTAATAGAAATAGAGCAGAGCGTAAATGAATACAACTATGCCGAATACAATGAATAATAAACTTTAAGAATACTACCACCCCAAAATAAAAATCTGCAACTGAAATAATCACTAAATAAACTGATTAGTAGAAAAGCATAGAGTTGGATAATGGGCATACAAGTTTTCATCACTAAATAAGTTTCTTATGGAAAGAAGGAAATGGAAAAATCTTGTCTTGTTTCAAATTGCAGCTACTTAAATAGAAAAAGATTTTCTATTCTTAGTTCTAAATATAGTATTGTATAGCAAATGCTTTGAGCAACTTAAGATACATTATCTGCGGCTCTTTCTACTGCGCATTCATTCGCAAATTGCCAAATAGCTTCAGCATAATCTCAGCTCAGTTTTTGGTCAATTTTCATGAGCACTTTGCAAGCCGAACAATTTATAGGTATTTCCGCTGGGCCAAAGTCCCTTGGCCCGCAGGTATTTTGCATTTTGGCAGACAACAGGACGAAAGTGAAGGAGCGAAGGATTCTTTTCGATTCTCCTCTTTTGTGTGTACGCACACACACGCATAATGCGACACGTTTCGGGGTTGTTTCTAATCCCAAAACGCAGCAAAAGATACACACAACTTCATAGTTGTTAGGTAGAGTCCAGTCTCTCAGTCTGTGTGGAAATGAAGCAGCAAAAATTGTGTCTACTTGTGTGTGTTACCTGTGAGTACCAGCTGGAAAGGCCATTGAAAGCGACAGACACAATTATTCATATATGCAGCAAGGTTGCAATGAGACAGAGAGAGAGGAAGAGAGGAGTGCCAACATCAGCATCATTTCACTTTGCATTATGTAAAACATTTTCACAGGCGACAAACATTTGCATGATTAACCATAATTGAAAATGTGAAAGCGGCTTCGACTAAAGGCAAACTGACAGGCGACAACGACGACGACGACGACATTCATTGAAAGGCAGCGCCCAATCAGTGAGTCTCCATTCAATTGAATTTATCTACGCAAAGTCAGGCAAAAGGGGAAGGAGGAGAGTCTCAGTTTCCTTTTCCATGCTGCTAGAGCATCTTTTGGATTTCGATTTGGATTTTGTATTTGCTCTTTCACCTCGCACGTTGGCGCTGCCTCTCAGTCAATAGGCTTAACTTTAACAGCATTGTTAACAAGCTGCTGCCATCGCTGCTGCACACACAGTAACTGTAATTTGAGGCACTCATTCATAATTGAATATGGCAAGTGCGGCCAGGAAGCTGCCACTGCTCCACCTCATTAATGTTGCATAGAACGACGACAGAGTGAAAGGGCGGGGAGAGAACTCAACTTGAGACCGGGGCCAATCATTCAACAACTAAAACTCAACAAAACTCTTACAACTCGACTCAGCTCGGCCTTTCGGCCTTTGTTGTTGCCTAATGTGCGGCTTCCTGTTTTTACGGTTTTTGCTTTAATTAGTTGATCGCACGTGATACGGCCTGGCATTCGACCCCAGTCTCTCAACCCGGCCACTTCTTTAAGCCTTTAATTTGCTCTGCTGCTGCTGCTGCTGCTGCTGCTGTTGTCCATTGTTGTTGCCTCTTTACCTGCATTCGTTGCCGTTGCCGTTGGCCTGTTATATTAGCACTTGTCTAGCTTTAAATTGCTTGTAAAGATTATCTATGGCAAAACTCACACTCAATTTGCGCGTCTATTTTAGCATATATAATACACAATCTGTTGCAAAATCTTAAGTAGCTTACAATGAGGAACGTTCTCTCTCAGTCGCTTGTTTGTGGCTTTGCCTTTGGGCCATGATTGAGGTCGTTGCTGGAGTTGGTCAGCCTCAGCCTATGCTTGTAAGCCAAAAGATATACATAAATTGCAGGCGTGCGATACATACGTAGATACAAACACACACACAGATACACATATACACATATAGATATACAGTTAAAGCGCATTGACAAAATGGCCGTCGGCCATGAAAATTTGGTGGCAATGGAGGCGAAGGAGGCAACAAACAAAAGCTGCACAGCTGTTGGCGACAATTCTACAAGCGTTCGACTGAAATAACAATAATACATACACAGTAGTCACACACACACACACACACACTACACACTTATACAGTTGTTACTTCCGCTTCATGTCGTTGTCACTTTGTCTGTCTGCATTTTGGGGAGCCTTGCCAGAGATCCTTGCTGTATGTGTCTGTCTGTTTGTCTGTTTGTTTGTTTGTAATTTGATGCGCGCTTTTAGTTAATTGTGGCAGCAGGACATGAACATTGCCTATGCACAATAACTAAGCCCATATGTTGTACTACACACACACATGTATTACAAATAGTCGCTAGTTTGTAGAGTACAGGACATGACCGCTTAAGTGACATTTGCCGCAGTTGTTGTGTCCTCATCTCCTGCTTCCTTCCTACCGACTCCTCTGACTCCCCATAGACTCCGACCACATTTGCGACTCATATTTCTCGGTCTCTGATATCTCTGTTTAAGTGGCCATCTTTCCGCCTCCCTCCTCTCTCTCTCTCTGTGTCTGTCTCTTGTTGGCCACTCGAATTTCGCATATAGCACAATATTGTGCAAATATATATATACAATATATATGCAACTATTTAAGTTAATTAATTTTGTGGTCAATTCCCTGCTCACACTCTGTTGCTGCTGTTATGACTTTGATTGGCCTTCTGATTGACAAGTGATATGCAATTTTCAGCTGCATTTTGATTAAATTCCCTGAGCACTGAGGACACACTCACATACTCAACTTAAATATTTGATCAGCATTGATATTAATTTCATTGTGTTTGCCTTGTGAGTGAGACTCGACTTTGGTTTTTCGATTTGAACGACTTACAAATTAATTTCACTATATGTATTATGTTACACCTTAAAATCGTGTAAAGTGTTTGCATACTTCTTGGCTCATTTTCATGTAAATTAGTTGTTTTGGTTTTCATGTTAGACTGCTTGACAGTTGTTGTTTGTATTGTGTTGTATTGTGGATCAGGTTACACAGTATCATATACCTCTCTAGACATAACTTTTCTTGACTTTTACATTTGAATTGAACAGATTTCATAGAATGCAAAGAGTTGACTGATTGATTTTTAAAGTAAATCAAATTAGTTTAGTTTTCAATACTTTTAATAAATATGCACTGATTGCGTTTTCCGAGCGACCTTCATCAGCCTTTATGCAATCTATGCTTTTTGTATATAGCAAAACTCAATTAAAAGCTACCCCCAATATATATATATATATATAGAATTCAATCAGTAAGCTTTCACTTCAAAGCGGATATCTAAACAATACGCGTGGCTGAAAAATATGCAAATGAAATGGAAAAGTGAAATTCTTTTTCCAACTTTTTACATTACAGAATTCAATGCTGTGTGTTTTTTTTTTGTTTTGCCCTCTTTTCGCTATCGATAAGTTATGCAACCCTTTTTTGTATCCAGGGCAGGATGCAAAAATGAGGGCAAAATGTTGTTAAGCTCACTTGAGGCGCCGTGGAAAGCTATAAGCCAAAAGGCTCTGCTCATTATTTATTAAAACACTTGAAAAGTTACAAAAATTTAACAATATTTCGTGCTTAAAATGTTATAATTATGCAAGGCATATGCGCGTATTTTCAACAGCTTTTCAATATGCTAGTGCGAAGAGAGAGAAGAGATAGGGGAGTAGGGGAGAGTAGCACCCCCATTTCGGGTTGACCCGGAATACGATGTTTTCAATTGGGGTTAAAAGTTATTGAAGCGCAAAATATACAACTCGGGTTCACTCTGTGTGTGTCTGTGTGTCCATCAGTCAATGCGTAAAAAGCAAAATTAATTGAGCACCACTACAAGCACACAATGTGGCATGTTGCATGTCAATCTGCATGCAAATTTATGAAATGCAGCAAAGTTATTGTTCCTCGAATGTTGCTGTTAACATTCATTTAAGTGCCTGGACCAAATACTTAGTGTAGACTTGAAACGTCGGTCACCATTAGTCATCTTTGGCTAAACGATGCCTTTGAGTTTAAGTTTTTATTGGCTCGTCTTGTGTAGTTGTAAGATGCAAGATGTGGGCTGCGGGCAGCGGGAAACGGGCATGGGAATAAGGTCCCGGACACACACTGATTAGCGTTTTGCATGCGGAATGCATAAATCAAGCAGAGAGAACCACGACCCACAGTTAAAGTTGCAGCCAATTGCGCTGTCCGCGAGCTGTTGACATTTTTATTGCCCCAGAAAATAGAATTCTTTTTCTTTTTTTTTTGCTTATTTTTATTATTTTTTTTTTGTTGCGTTTTGTGCGCTGGCCATTTCTGCTCGTCATAAATTTGGATTTTTATCGCAACTAAATGGCGGTTGATTTTGCGTGCAGTTAAATAAAATAAATTGTCAATAAATAAAACGCATTCCAAGTGGGCATTTAAAGCCAACTAAATGTATAAAGAGCGACGCATTCGATTAAAACGCTTAAAAGAAACGATGTCTTTCAACTGCATGAATCATTTCTGTTGACAACCGGAAAAGGCGATCTGTGGGATGAGCTAAAAATATTAAACTGCGACTCGCAAGCAAATCAATCTTTAGCCTATGTCGACTTGGCTTTTCAATTTAAATGCTGCAAGAGAAGAAAAATAATAAGGAAAAGCGACGCTTACTAATTGGGGGCAAGGCGAAAAACAAAAAAGAAAAACAGTTAAGAAAAGCTAAAATTATGAGCACGAAAAGAAAATAATAATTTTATTTCACTACAGAGAAGAGTCCAGTGCAGAGTCTATATGCTGGCTTTCAGCTTGGCTTGGCTGCTTTTTCTTAATAGCCGTCAAGATTCTTGGAAAAAATATAAAGCACGCGGCGGCGGGGCAAGAAAGAAAAAGAAAAAACCAAAAATGAAAGAAATATATATGAAACCCTTTATTTTTGTTGTTGTTGGTGCGCCAGGCTCAGAAGCTGAAGCTGAGTCTCCTTCTTCGGTCTGGTTATGGCTGCAAAAGCGCGCAAGCGTTGAGCTGTGAAAAGGCGCAACAACAATAACAATAAGAAAAGCAACAGCAGCAACGACAAGGAGCTGCTGCTGCAGTCAAGTGAAGTGGCGTGTGGCGTTGGCGGCAGCAGCAACGTCATCGTCAGGTTGCTGTTGTTGTTGTTGTTGCGGCAAAAATGCGTTCTACTTAATGTTGCATGCATTTATAGCAAATATTTCCCATGCTCACCCAAGCTCAAGCTTCAAGCTGAAGCTGAAGCTGAAGCTCCACGCCCGCCTCGAGACCAGCCCACAATTGCTAATGATGCAGTTGCAGTTGCCGAGTTGCCTGTCCCTCGGCAGCAGCTGGACTCTGTCTGTGTGTGTGTGTGTGTGTATATTTGCAACAGCTTCCTTGGCGCTCTTGTCATTAAGCTGCGCCACATTTACAGTTCTTGCCCGTTGGCTCAACTTGCCACAACCACCTCGACTCGACTCGACTCGTAGAGTCGACTTGCTTACAGCTTTTCGATTTAACTGCTGATAGCTTTTGAAGTTAGAGTAAAGTTACGTTAGTACACTTGGCGCACACTTATCTATCATTATCATCAGTAACGTACACACACACACATACGCATTGTGTGTGTGTGTGTGATGGCAACTTTTCTATTACACTGCAAACTGCACTTATCGTCATCGTCATCTGCAGCCGAAGAGAGTCAGTAGTACGTCCACTCTAATCACTATATGCATCAGCTTGATGGCATTAGTTGGGATGCTGCTGCCTGCTTGCCTGCCTGCCTGCTGCATGCCCCTTGCTACTGCTGCTTGCAACCTCTGCTTGCCACTTGAGTTGTTGCTATCTCAACTGATGACGACGACGTCGACTTGGCCCTGGCAGCTGTTGAATCTCTTGGGCAGCGGCTCTCTAGCTCATCTTCTCCCTCTTCTTATCCATTTCCATTTCCCTCTCTCTCTCTCTTCGTTTTTCTTTGCTACAACTTTTTACCCTCTTTTTTTTTGCTGCTGCCGTTCTTAATTTTTGTTTAATGCCAGTTTGTGTTGCCAAACGGCCGGAGGCCTGTTTTTGTATAATTTTTTGTTATGAATTTGCTGGAAAATTGCAATTTTATGTGCAGTTTGTTTGGCCGCTGCTGCTGACGTTATTAAAATAATTTAATTGCTTATTAAATCATATTTCTTACTCATTTTCTTTACTCTTTTTCTCTCTCTGTCTTTTAGGTAAGTTTCTTGGCTGATCTGGGGCGCATCTAATTACTTTGTTGACTTGGCTGAAGAACTGCAGTGGAAGTTTATTAAGATCGTTGCATTTGCTGTCGAATTAAACGAAATTTACAATATACCGTTAAAATTGCCAGGTACGTTAGAAAATTGCACAGGTAGTGCCATAAATTTTGTAACTCCCATCGAACAGTTTTCCTTCCCCACTCTCTGTTGCAAGTTCGGTGGAGAACACACCCTGCAGCATCCGATTTTGACACAATTTCACAGTTGGGCGGGCCGGGGCTAGAAAAATAAAAATAATCGCAGTAGTTGTAGATGGGCTTCAATAACAAAAACAAAAATCCTCGTTATACATATAGTTATGTATTATGCATCTAACACACAGAGAGAGTTCGCCATTCGTAAACATAACCATCGAGAGCAGCATCGCAGCATCCCTTGCAGCCAGCCTTATGCCTCAATGCACTTTGCACTGTGAAATAGAGAAATGCCAACTATTTGTTATTGTTGTTGCCTGTGTGAAATGGGGGGCATTTGCAACCTTGCAACTTGCCATTGCAACTGGTTTTTATGCATGCTGCACTCTCGAAATCGAAAAAAGGCTTACAGCAAATGTAAACGTGCAACAGCAACAACAACAACAGCAACAACAACGAAAACTGTACACAAAAAATGTTTGTTGAATCAACTTTGTTTTGTGTTGTATACATTCGCCAAAAAACAAAAAATTCCCGGCAGCGGAGGTGGTGCCAAAAAATATAGCGAAAAAATTGTGCCAGCTACCATAAACTAAGCCTAGTCGAAATTCGGATGCACTGGCAAAGGCTGCAATTTACACTTATCTATCGAGTTTATCGGCCAAACAACTCGACGGATGCTTCAAGTTGTCGAAGAATAAATAAGCGCATTTTTATTAAGCTTAAGCTGCTTGAACATTAGAAATAGTTAGCTGAAAGTTATTTAGTATATACTATAGTATATTTTATCTAATACTGTAAAAAGTATTGAAGAGTGTTGAGCAAACAATTATATTTTATAGTATGTACTGTTTATATTCAAGATAAATAGAACTAACAATAGTATATTTCATATAGTTTAGTATATTCTAAAATGTATAGTATATTTTATTTCATCCCGTCAAAGTCAATTTAGAAAATTGAACAAACAATATTTTCTGGTATATACTATTTTTAGTATATTCTAAGGTATATAGTATATTTTTTTAGTTCCGTCAAAGTCAATTTAGAAAATTGAACAAACAATATTTTGCGGTATATACTGTTTAAATCAATATTATATTTAATATACTAAAGAATATTCTAAAGTGTATAGGTTAGACAAACAATATTTTGCGGAATATACTGTTTATAACAATAGTATATTTTATATAAAAAAGTATATTTTAAAGTGTATAATATATTATATTTAATTCTGCACATAATTTAGAGGACACATTCGAAACTTTATGAAACTCTAGCTCTTCGCATTATGCATTTTATGAAATTTCCTTAAAATAATATGTGCTTTCATTTCTTAGAATTCAATTGATATTCTTTTGGCAACTAAAAGAAATGTAAATTTTGTGATTGTTCCCCGAATTTTGCAAGCACACACATATTGAATACACATTAGGATAACTTGCAAAGAATTCAATCGATATTGTGTCAATAACTGTGAGAGGTACTTTCGGCAAATGCTCTATAAATATTATTTAGCAGCTCAGTGAAGCATAAAGTTACATTAAGTTAAAGCTCTTCCAATCAAGCGCACAACAAATTATTTATTTATTTAACTCGAGTTCCAGGAAATCGTTTTTGGGGGGAACAAAATAATTGCACCATTTTCTGTTACGCTTTAATATTACGACCTTGTCGATTGGGCCCCACGTTTTAGGCCTTATGATTAAGGCCAATAAAACTGAAATGTGCCTGGGCAAGAGCATCGCAAAATTGCCTAGTAAATCGTTATGCCTGCTTTTGGGATGCAAATACTGCAAAGAGCACAGCAGAAATATGAAGCCAAAGTCAGAGTTGGATAGGAGAAGCAGCAGCAGCTCTTTGGTGGGCTGGCAACTGGTTCGCGGTGTCTCGTTTTTGGTGGCATTG
Source organism: Drosophila niveifrons (assembly GCA_035046325.1). NCBI lineage: Eukaryota > Metazoa > Arthropoda > Insecta > Diptera > Drosophilidae > Drosophila > Drosophila niveifrons. The sequence goes on along the minus strand of JAWNOC010000046.1, from coordinate 6,522,126 downwards.
TCTTGGCCAGCCGCCACCGCACGTTGCACGCTGAATTGCAAGTTGCAAGCTGCACTTGGCGCTGCTTTTGGTTTGTGCCGCCTTTTGACCATTGCCATGTTTCGCTGGCTGGCGCAGCCTGCGTGTTGTACTTTGGTTGTGTTCTGCTCTTGTTGCAGCGATATATTAAAAAAGATTTTTTGTTCTTCGCTCGTTTTTTTGTTTGTTTAACAAGTTGTGCGCATTGTTGCGCCGCATGTTGTACAATAGTTTGTACAAGCTCTTTTTGCACATGTCCATTTGACCTGATTCCCTACTGTGATGCAAGATTTGTTTTCCCATTTTTTTTTTGTTTCTCATATTTCTGGACATTTAATATGCTTTGTGTTAGTTTGTCAAACATTTGAAATGCAGCGCTGCAAATTAATAACTCACAGCTTACAAACTCAATCTAATATGCCGACCTAAACAAACAATTGCGGAAAGTGTCAACAGTTCTGAATCTATATGTATGTATGTTGGAGGCTAAGCATTTGTGTAAATATTTTTGATAAACTGATTTCAAGACACCACGTACACGGGGTGCTGCTAATTTTCAGCAACAACAACAACTACAATGTGTATGCATGTAAATAAACAAGAACTGCAAATGTTGACAACAAACAAAAGTTGTTTCTTTTACACTTTTTGGGCGCATATTGCAACCACCAAAGTGAAATTTGTTGACCTTCCTCTCTCTCTCTCTTGTTTGTCACTCTGAACTAACCCTAACAATAAATATGCATTCAACTGATTTTGCTATATCTGTCTGACTCTGTCTCTATTTCTCTCTGTTGGTAGCCATAGTCACAGCCACAGTCACACAGCTGTGTGTAGAATTGTGTCCAGCCATCAATACTTGTCTCTAATGCACAAATCCTTTGCACCCCGCGCGTTCCGCGTCGACTTCATTTATTTTCTGTTTAACAGCATTTAGGGATTTTCATGCATTGTATTATATTGCTCGATTCCAGTTTTGCACACCCCGAAAATTTTCAACAAACGACACGTTTGTACAACCAACAAGAGAAAGAGGTTCAGAAAGAGGGGGGCCAGAGAGCGGGGATGATTAACAATTTATTGTGCGTCTGGCAGTGTTAATGCCCTCACCCATTTTGAGGCATTAGACATCGATAAACGCGTTTGTCATGGCTGGCGCAAAAATTGAGACATGCTTATTGGCTTGATTATAATCGTGTCTAGTTTGCCTTGGGGGTGATATTTATTAATATTTGTGCGTATATTAAACAAACAAATGAAATGAAAAGTATTCAGTTCTGAAATCTGAACAGAACTTAAAGAAAATAAGTGACGAATTATATTTGAAATATTTTTCAAAATTGAATTTTAGGATATTCAAAAAAAAGTCATTTGAAATGATTTTTATTTTTCTGAAATATCTCATTTTATAAATATTTTAAATATTATTCTACAATCTACAAGAACTTTTTGGAAAAAAAGTCTCTTAAATTTATTTTTTTTATTTATTTAAATATTTTCAATATATTTAAACTATCATTATAAATTCTCATCTTATAGTATTGTGTATTATTAATATTATAATTCACATTTTGTAATCAACCTTATTTACGTAGAGTATTTCCAATTCGTTTCTCTTCAATTTCGTCTCATTTTTCTATGCTCTCTTTTATTCTTTCTGTTCTACTTCAATCGACATGCCATTGTTTCAGTTCAACAACGTCATCTAATCCCTTTCAAGTCCTTTGCCCGACCCTTAATGATTTGTCTATGGCTTAATTTTTGGCAACATGAAACTTTTTCGAAGATACCTTTATTTATGTGATCAAATTGACCACATAAAGTAACTTTTACGACAGTTTTTCAAATATTTTCTAATTTCCAAACCAAACGAAATGAAAGTCAAATGGGGAAATTTCTTTGGTTTAAGTTGGCCGAACAAATCAGAACTAAAAAAGTCAATTTATAGCACGAGCCCTCAACAACACCAAAACAAAAAAAAAGAAGAAATAAAATAAAAAGGTGGAAGAAGAAGGAGTAGTAAAGCCGAAGGGGCCGAAGCGGCATCAAGTTGCCAATAAATCCGTAACGAATCCTTTGTCGAAGCGGCAACAGCAACAACGACAGCAACAACAACAACAAGAGTCCAGGCAACACGAAAGGATCTACGCTTGAATGCATTTCTGATGGACGTATCCGAGCGTAGCATATTGATGGCAACTTTTGCGCATTTTACGGATATTGCACAATTCCTTTTGGCCCACAAGGGCAGAAAGCGTTGACTTTTAATGCTAACGCGGTAACATGAAAGAGAGACGAGAGACACTACGAACTTACTAGAAAGAGAGAGAGTGTATTTTTCTGCAGGAGAAAATAATATAAAATCAGGGGAAAAAAATGATTAATTATCCTGGATTTTTGGTGTTGCAAAAAAGGGCGTGAGGTGAGCGCTCTTCACTTTTTTTCTTTGACTAGTATTTTCTCTGTGTACTTTACTTTACGTGGGCTTGCCTGTTGTTGCACAGGCAAAACACTTTTAATTGGCTTTTGAGCAGAGAGCGACAAAGTTGCTAACGTTCCGTTCGGGGCTAATAAAGATTAATTGTTTTTTAAAAGCAAAAATGTTGGCAATGCAATCACAAAAAAAAAAACAGAGAAAACTCTAGGATATGGGGATGCCAGTTTATCTATGTCAACGCACCACAGCCAGGCACTCAATTGGAAGATTAAATGCAAAGGCTGCTGCTCCAGCTTCAACTCCTCCTCACTCCTCGGCTGTCCAGACACTCTTTGTCGACGAGACGACGACACTTTAATTTTATGTTTTTACCATTGACAGTACAATGTGTTATTGTGTGTTGCCGTTTCACAATATGGTGTCCTTGGGTGCCGCAACGCAACCCACACAAAGCTACACACATATATACATATATACATATGTAGCTATATGGCTACCGATTGGCCATCGACCATCTACGTCCCCATCCCTGGATCATCCGCATTGCGATTCAAATGCGCCGCTCATCCATTTTTGCGTATGAATTGCAAAACGCCGCACATATTTCACGTTATTGTTTGCCCGCCTGAAACTGGAACTGGCGATGTCACTGCTGGAAAGGGGAATAGAGAGCCGAGTAGAGAGACAGAAGCTAGCAGGTAACGCAGACTTCACTGGCTGGTTGGCTGACTGTTGCTGCTGCTGCTGCTGCTGTTGCTCTGCCTGCCCATTGCAAGTCGTGCCACACATTTGATATATGTTTTGGTGTCGAGCATGAGTTAACTGTGTCACAGGCATCGTAAATTTTCAGCAATGTTGCAGTATACCAGGCACAAGGAGAGGGAACGAGACTCGAGAGTCGGAGTCGGAGTGAGTGCATTGAAATTGCTAGAAATAATCGTTAAATGATGAAGTCTTCTTTCGTGTAGCACGCATTCCTTACTCACTTACTATATGAACTCACCCAAAAAAGAAAAATAATGAGTTATGTATATTTTTGGGTGGCTGTGTTAAATCAAAATTCCAAGAGCGAAACAAGAAGTTCATTGTGTGTGTGTCTTCATTAGCATTGGCCACGTGTTGATTAATGTCTGTCGTAAGTGCTGTACAACAATTTTTTGAAATGGGTTTTCAAACAGATAAGTACATAGATAGCTAGCAGATAGAAGACAGACAGATGCAGTGCGGAAGCGAGAGAGAGAGAGACAGTATGAGTGCAAGGCATATTTAGGGCTAATTAGCAGCAGAGCAATTGCACTTTGAAGTGGCCTGCCAACTGTGCGACTGTCAAACCAACGGACATATCAACTCTAAGTGTGTGTGTGTGTGTGTGTGTATGTTTGAGTAGCTGCCTGTCATGAAAAATGATACATAAAACGCGCTGCAGGCTCACCGCGACAGTGACAAGGACAGCAACAGCACATCGAGAGCGAGAGAGAGAGAGAGCGCGAAGGTTGTAGGGACTGAGGGCAGCTGCCTTGTCAGCCTTTTGCCTTTGGGCCCTTTTGTTTTATGCCGCCGTTGGCCTTTGTTGTGTCGTTTGTCTGCCAGCTGAGCCGTAAGGGGAAGTACACACACACACACACACTTGTATATAGAGTATAATTTCGTTTAATATTGTGCATTTTATTTTGTGTAATTGTTGTCGTCGTCCTTATCCCATGTCTTTTCGGGCACCGACCGGCTTCACTTTCCTTTCAATTTTTCATTTCAACTGAAATTTGATTGTGCCCGCGTGGGGAGGATCAGCTTACAGCCAGTCTCAACTCAGGCTGGACAACAGTCCAGTGCCAAAGGAATCTGCCCTTTGCTTCCCTCTCTCTCTTTCTCTCGCTTCTCTCTTTCATTCCCTTTACGATCTTTGCTGTCATATTGTTGTAGCGAGGAGCGCCACATTTTGACATGACATTCTCAAGTTTTAGTTGGTTCGTTCTTATTTTTTTTTTTTTTTTTTGTTCAGGTTTTTATCTGATCGTGCGTCGTTTGCAGTCAGTTGGAAAATGTTTATGCGCCGTGTGGCCAATGTGAAAGATGATGGTCTGTAATTTTCATTAATGGTTTGCTCAAGTTTTTGTTTTTTATGGCATTCTAGACGCGACGCTGTTGGCGACAGGCTAATCAGAATGATGAAATTTCAATTTATGAGAATATAGATTTTGTTTTTTCTTGTTGTATTTTATTTTATTTTCGGGTTTGCCTAATGTGTCTGAAATTTGAGCTACTTTGGGCATTGTGTTGATGGTTTTCTTTTTTTTTTTCTGAAAGGTAAATGGGTATGACATTGATTGGATGCGTCTGAAAAGTTGTGACAGACAGTCCGTTAAGTGTTTTGATATCGAGTGATCTACACAAATATTGTATATTTGATTTTTTTTGGTTTTTGTTTGGTGTGAAGAGCGTATGTAGATCAGTCTGCGATCGCAGCTTGAAGCCGCATTTGCATATGGCAAAAAACTAACACATAGTTTGTTAGGCCTGGTTCGTTGGCTGCCCCCTGCTGTAAAATCCAGTTTTTTCTTATTTTTTTTAGCAAAAGGCTTGGCTGTGGCAGCTCAGCCAGCCTCCTGTGGTGCGTCGGCGACCGCAACGCACTTCAAAGTCATTAATCAAGGCCCACTTAAAAGTTAAACGCTTACGAATTGTATCGCCTCGCACGATTTTCAACGATAACGATTTCGATTCGTTTTCGATTTCTGCTTTTATGTATTTGTTAAGTCGTTTACGGTTTGTTTTTTGTTTTTTTTTTCTCTCCTCTTGGCTTTTTTTTTTTATTAATACAATGCCATTTGGCTTTACCGTTCCCATAAATTTTCTATACGCATGCGCCTGTGACACAATGCGCACAAAACTTCCGATGAAATCTCAATAAGCCAAATGGCTTTGATCCCCATTCCGAGAGTCAACGCCAACTCTCTTCAGTTTTTCAACTCCAGTTTTTTTTCGTTCAGGGGGCAAAACGGAATGTAAATTTTTGTCGCTTCTCTGGAATTGATTTATATCTGTGGCAGTGTCGGCGGCTCAATGTACTTCACTCTACTTTATTATTCATTGGAAACACAAGTCAATGACGACGCTGACGCTGATGATGATAATGATGTATGTGATGATGATGATGATGATGACGTTGAGCAGTGAAAAATTAAACAGAAAACCGGCGCAAAAATAAAAAAAAAGAGAAAGAAATAACGCTCATAAAACTGTGAGAGGCAAATGCAAAGCTTTGAATTTCAATTAATTGGGACTAAACCGAAGAGCAGCAGTCGAGTTAAATGTGGGCATTTCCATTTTATGGGTTAATTGCCATTGTTCGACAATCACAGTCCACAGTTTGTCCCCCTTCGATGCCAAAAATATATGTATATAAAAAGAAAAAGATGCTGTAAAAATGCTTTATTTGCCTCTGTGATTTATGTGGCGCGGCAAATTGAAAGGGCAACATCATAACGATGTTGCAACATCAATCCACCACAAAACCCAACTAAGTGGAGGGCTGCCAATGTGAATGACACATTGACAAAATGCTAAAAAGCTAAATGCTAAATTGATCAATGAAAGTTTGTCACTGACTCATTTCAATGTCATGCCCACAGTCAAAAGCGAGGCATGTTGCCATTGTGACAACACATGCAACAGCATAAAAATGTTAATGACATCCACTCAGGTTTTTATGTCAATGGATTTATATCTTGAAATGTGATATGAAGAGCGTAAATAAAACTGTAATTCAGTATTTGGTATACACTAATTTAGTATAAAGTGAATACCAATTTGGTATATAGTATACACTAATTCAGTATGAAGTATATTCTAATTCAGTATATAGTATATACTAGTTCAGTATATAGAATATTAATTCAGTATATAGTATATACTAATTCAGTATTAAGTATATAAACTATAAACTTAGTCAGTATAAAGTATATACTAATTTAGTATAAAGTATGTACTAAATTGTTTATTCGTAGAGCATTTAGATTCGAGTAGACCATCGCGATTTTTAACTAGCTGCCGCTGTGAATTGTGACGCGCTTAATTGAATGCCAAATTAATATTTATGGGCAAATTGTTTGCTGAAGCTTAATTAATGAAAAGGGCAAAAGCGAGGCGACTTTTTGCCTGACTTTTTGTATACCCTACAGCTGAATAAAGGTCTATGCTCCCCAGTGAATAATAACTATGATGCCTCGTTGAGCCTTATCACTTTGGCATAAATGTCAAACGTAAATTTCCTTTTTTCACTTTAATAAAATACGATATATGTATATATACAAGTGAATATTGAGTATGCGCAGCGGGTAGAATTATAACAATGCCACAAGTTAATGGACCACAAATATTTTTTAAATCGCCGCCATCGATGTTAATGGGTTGGCAGCAGCAGCAGCAGAAACAGCAAAAGCGACAACGATGACAACGGCATGAAAAGCAATAATGCAATTATTTTATCACAGGCATTTGGTATTTTTAATATGTTATACACAGAGAGTCACAGAGGCATATGCATACAGATATATACGAGTATATACGCTGAAGGTATTTTACATTTTAAAGCATGCGGGACATTTGCAGCATTATCATCAATGGCGTAGTAATAATAGTTGGACTCGTAATAATAACAATAAAATTGTGAAAATTGTGAAAAAAAATAGCCATGCGAAAGAAGAGGAGCTGCCTATGTCTGTCAGTCAGTCTTTGCAGTCCACAGACACACAGTTCAGTAAATTGCCCACCCGTCTGCATAAAAATTATAGCTGCATTTAAGTAATTGTTGCAACTGATGACAACGTTGCAACGTCGCAACGCGTCGCATCGCCATCGCCATCTCGAATGGCAGTGCCAAGTGCCTGTCAGTTGCATTGACAATGAAGCGTTAAAAAATACGCAACAACAACAACAGCAACGGACAAAAAAACCAGTAAGAAAGTTACACTTGAGTGTGCTCGACTGTGCGATACTCGCTACGATCTGAATGAAAGTAAAACTGTGCTATTAAGTATACCAAGTTAATATACCAAGATTATACTGAAATATACCAAAATATATATTTGGTATATCGCTACCCTATTGTATTTAAAATACTATATGTGTACTTTAAGGGGTTCGAGCTTAATACACCGAAATAATACTAAAATATACCGAAGGCGCATTTTGTACACCGATATACTAGTACAAATTAATATACTGACAAATACGAAAATATACCGAAGATAATATTTGGTGTATTAATATACTATCACATTAAAAATATACCATATATGTGCCTCATTCTATCTGTTTAATACATTCCTGCTGTCACAATGTTCGAACTTAATATACGGAAATAATACTAAAATATACCGAAGGTACATATTTCATATCGATATACTATTACAAATGAATATACCGACAAATACAAAACATATACCAAAGATAACATTAGGTATATAGATATACTACCACAATGTTCGAACTTAATATGCCGAAATAATATTAAAATATACCTAAGATACATTATGTATATCAATATACTATTACATATTAATATACCGACACATACGAAAATATACCGAATGCAAAATTTGGTTTATTTATATACTATTACTTTCCAAATATACCACATATGTGCCTCCTTCTAGCTGTTTAATACATTTCCTGCTGTCACATTGTTATAATACTCTCTTACCCCATAGGTAGCGGGTATACAAATTGCATACAACAGCAGCAGCCAACAGTTGCCGTGGCATCACAAACAGGGTTTGGGACACAAACAGTTGATCAACTACAGAAGAAGCAGCAGCAGCAGCGGCGGCGGCGGCGACAAATTGGAGTAGCTCCAACAAGAGGCATGTGAAGCAGACGGCTCATAAAACATGCAGCCCCTTGCCAATAAAATTTTATTAAACGCCATAAAAATATTTATGAAATTGGCGCAAAGCAGCGTGTTTATTTGCGCTGTTTGTGCATTTCGAAAAAAATATAACTCGAAAATTATGCGAAATACTCGCAACTGATAATGCAAATAAGCTGATGCTGTGGCACTAACTGTTCATTTTTATGTGCATTTGATTTGTTTAACTTTTGCAAATTGCTTACATGGCCGCAAACGTTTAAAAAAGCGGTTGTAATTGTTTAACGGCTTCTTGGAATACTTAACTGAAATGCATGCCTATAATTGCACGACTTGAGAGCAGCTGCGACTATGCTAAGCATAAAGTTGCCTTGGCTTTAATGTGAAAGGTAACTGGGAAAATAATATAATGAGTATACAAAGCTGAGATTTATTTCATGTGAAGTCGTGCATGGAAAAAAAAACAACCTTTTAAAATTACACAAATCATAATAAAAAGATCAAAGCTTAAAGAAGTTAGAAGAATTCTTAAAATTCCACCAATAATAAAATAATTAAAATATGTTAAAACTTTGCAATTGCTCAGGAATTTCAGCTGAAAACTTTACGTTTTTGATTAATTTCTTTTCGGGGGAATGTTAAACTTGGACTAGAGCACATAATTACACATGCCACTAGAGATGCGGTTTCAACGGCATTCCATTAGCTGGAATTGTGTCTGTCTGTCTGCCATCTCCTGTCTTTTGTAAAAGTTCATTTTGCCTGCCACGGAACTGTGTATGCAATGCACTCGCCTTTGATTAGCGCGGGGCACAATTCAATTTCCAATTGAAAAAGCCAGAGAGCTGCTGCATTTTAGAATGGCAAAGCAAGGGAAGGGGGATGTAGAATGGGAAGTTGATAAGCTATCCGACAATTTGGGTATGCCCATTTTGGCTGTGATTGGATTGTAACCGCGGCACGCTTCGTTGCATGCCACCATAAAGGTAAAGTTACCCCCACGCAGACACATATTCGAATGTCGGTGGTGCAGCACTTTGACAGTTGAACGCATTTTCAATGCTTACTTATTTCATTGAGCAGACACACACACACCCGGAAGAGAAAGAGAGAGAGAGAGGGAGCGTTGGCTTGAAATTGCGTGAGTGTGTTGCACGTGTCGTGTGTGCCGTTGTCAACGGCAGCAGCAGCAAAATGTGGCAACGTTTTGCGACACCGCGAATTGAATGCCTTGCACAGCATGTGGCAATGTTGTATGAGCATTGAGGGCCAAGTTAATACAGCCAAAGGCGACAGCAGCAGCAACGGAGGCAACGAAATCATTTGACACTTGCAACTGGCAACAGTTCAATACTCTCACACGCAATTTGAATTGACTAATCCAAAAAGCATTTCTGACATTTGCTCTCGCCTGTTACTAATGACTTGGCACTTTGCACAGTTCCACAGGACGACAGGGTGAGAGGGCGTGGAAAGGACTGCAGGGGGCGGGGCAGAGCAAAGCAAAGAAGCAAACACAACCTGTGTGCGCTCCGCTTATTTTCAGCTTTGCTGTCAGGCATTTGTCATATTTCTGTCAAATAAGCGCTTTTAATATTGATAGCTGCTGCTGCTGCTGTCGCGCTGCTGCTGCCACTGCTGTAGCTGCCACTGATGCAGCCAACGCCCCGCCTGGTCCGACTGTCAACAGGATGTTGGCTTCAGCGCGCTCCCAGAGCGAGAGCTTTACAACGCGCTCTGTGTGCAATCAGGCGTTTTATGTGAGCGGCTTAATGTGAATTTATTGCATTTCACTCCCAACATCATCCAACTGCGGAGGGCAACGAGGCGGGGCACGCAGAGCTTCGTAATGAGTCTCAAATAAGAAATTTGGGGAGAACAACAAATCAATAAAAATGATGAAAAGACCCAAAAAAAAAAAGAAGTGAAGTCAAGGCAAAGACTTGAGACTCGAGTCGAGTCGGAAATCTGTTGAAAATCAATGCCCACATTTGCTTGATGAAGAACCATAATAATGATGATGATGATGATGGTGATGATAACGATGTGTGTAGTTGTAGGCTGGCCAAATAAATATTATGAGGGCATATCGCACATATTTCATTGTTTAAACAATGGCGATAATATCGATGGGTTCGGTTTGGTTCTGTGTCCAATCCGCAACGAAGATCATGATGATGATGATGATTTATAAGCGACTGTTAAGTAAACTGTGGCCCCGTTTGTTTGCATAACAAATTGTAGAAAAACGAACAAAACAAAACAAAAATATAAATTATCAGGCATTAAACATTAAGCAGAAAACACGCTTAAAGCCAAAGCCAAAAAACAAAAACTTAAAACAAAGAAGGCAATGAAGCCACCTGCGCTTTGTCGACCACCCGCTGCTCTCTTCGTCTCTCTTTCTTGCTGTCTCTTAAAAACAAATGATATAAATTTATAAATTTTCGAAAACTTGACTTTTGTGCACAGCCCCCCTCAGGCATTGCCAATAATCATATGAGTAAATTTGTGTGTCTTTGTGTTTGTTAGCTGGAAATGCAAAATGGCAAAAGGTCGTCGTCGTCATCGTCGTTGTTGTTGTTGCTGCGCAGCGTGAAACTTTTGTGGCGACTCTGGGAAGGCGTTCGAAATTGCAACACTTTTCAGCACACACCCAAAAAACTGTTGCTTACATGGTCTATACACCTGGTTATGGATTAACTACAAGACAAAACAACGTGAGCGGAGACGTGACTGTAATTGGTTCCAATTCAAGCATTAAATTAATTAATTTCTACAACTCTTTGTTACCAATTTGACCTTTTTGTGTGTGCGCTTGGAAATAAATCAATAAAAAATAGTTACAGTGAATTTGCTTTTGGGCAAAAACAAAAATTTATTATTAACACTTTCTGTAGCTTTTATTTAATTGCCTTCTTTTTTTGTTGCTGTTGTTGTTGTTAAGCAGCTTTATCGAAATTAATGCACATTTTTTTTGCGTGATGTTTGATAAAGCATATTTAATTTTTTCTATTTTTAATTGAACACAAAAAAAAAACGGTGTTAATGAAAACATTTTTAATAACTTCAAATTGCAATTTTTATATTTTTTCATAATTAGATTTAAAATGTAAAAGCTCAAAGTATTAAAATGATATTATAATTAATGCCGAATTATAATTGAATAGTTGCTGCAAGAATTTCTGCTTGAGCAGATGAAATAATCAAAATGCAACAGAATTTCCAATTTAATCATAAATAAGTATTTCACACTCATTGAATGTGTGTGTGTGTGTTCGTTCGTATTTAATGTTGGGCCAAATTGTGGAAATGAACTTAAATCGCAATTAACTTGGCTGGAATTTAACTTGGACCTCAGATGCATGCAGATAATTCGTGGCAGCCAATTATAAAAGCCAAATACAATTGTGACTTTAATTAGAGTCAAACGAAGGGAACTCAAGCGATAAATGCTTCAATGAACTGACACAAAGAAGGCAGTCAGGCAGTCAGATAGATGGACATTCAGACAGTCAGATATATATATATGTACTTCATGTGCTGTCAAATTGTTTGAGACACGAACACGCCCCAAAAATTGGAAGAGTGTCTTGTCATTTCATTCCTTGGCTTGGCTTGACTTGGCTTGGCTTCGACCTGTAATTAATTTATTGAATAAGCGTTCAAATTGCTTTCAATTTCAGTTTATACGAATACGAATGTGTGCAATCAGTTTAAGTTTAGTCGGAGGTTGTAAAATTTTAATGTTGTCGTTCACTATCTGAATTCGAAAATCTAATTACCAAAAGTGACTGTGTGTGTGACCTGCTTGCCTTGCCAGCTGACAGCGTTTTTAGCCAACTTCCAAAGTGGCCCAAGAACGTAGAGAGCGCCAAAGAAAGAATGAAGGAAAAAAAAGGCAAAAAAAAAATAACACTGAGACTTGGCCTTTATTATCTTGATGAGCGACCAAACTATTTTACGAGCTCGACAACAAGTTAATTAGCCGTTGGTATTAATGCGGTCCCCGAACAGTTGGCTGAAACAAAAATTTCACGTTGTCAAATGTATTTTACGTTTCTTATTTTAGCTGCTGACCATTGGCCAAAGCAAAAGCGGACATCGTCTCAGCCTACTTCCTATCATTAATGAAGACGCCTTCGCTTGCCGCTCTTCCTTTTCATCTGCTGTTTAATTTGATTTGCTTATTTAATTTTTATTGCTGCCCCAGTTGGCCGCTTCCTTTGAGTCGAAATGAAAAAAAAAAACACAGAAAACGCTTTCTGTGTTTGTTCAGCTAATGACAATAATTAAATGCTCAAGTGCGTTTGTTGTTTCGGAGTCTGAGTTATGCATATTAATTAGGCGCGAGTAGCGTGTGAAAATGTTTTTCTTGTTGTTGTTGTTGCGCACCTGCGAAGCAAAGCAGACGAAAAAAAAAGATTAAATAATAATAGCAAAAAAAAAACAAAAAAAGAAAAATGTCGATGGCGATGCTGTGCAAACAATTTTAATTAAACGGCAATTGCGCATACGCCGCGTGAACGCTGCTGCAGATGGCAGATAAAGGCGATACGAAAGGTGCCAGCTGACAGCTGTTTGGCGACGCCGCGTGTTGCAACAATCATTACTGCAACAGCAACAACAACAACTACTACAGCGATAAAATGAATTTACTTTGCCAGCATTATTGACGCTCAATTCGATTTGCTGTCGCGCTTGTCCAGCGTCTCTCTCACAATTGTTTTGCGTTTAGGCCAAAAGTCAACACGATCGACGACTCAGAGCTCAGCTCTTGTGTTAATCTTTTCCAATTGCTCAGCGTTTAAAACAAATGGACGCGCCATAAACAAATTAAACTTGCCACACAAAACAACAACAACAGCAACAGCAATGAACAAAAAAATAAATTTGTTTAATGCGTGCCAACGACGCCCACGAATTGAAATCGAATTCATTGTGAATGAAGGCAACAACTGCAACGAAACAGCGACAACAACAGCCAACAACAACACCAACAACAATGGCAACAAGTCAACAATTTATTGTTGTTGCCTGTTTTGTGGTCGAAGTCGATGATGTTGCATTAAATTGCTGCCCCTGCTGTGTCTTGCTCCCTTGCGTTGGCGTTACCGTTGCCGTTGAATCTCTTTTCTCGAACAGCATTTGCAGCAACATCAACCACAGCAACTGACAAACTTTGACCCAAAAATTGAGAAAAATACTCCTAGGTAATAGGTCGGAAGTGAAAGGGTTTTAGATTCTTGCTGGTTGCGCTTCGTGTTTGCCGCTGACAGCGGCCAACTATTTGTGGAATTTAAGTTTTACACAAGAGGCGCGCCCCAGAAAAATGATTATTTATTTAAATAGATTTGAAGATCATTTCAAAAACGTGCCGCATTACAAATCTAAATGGTCTGAAGAATGCGTGATATAAAGACTTTGCTTTGATTTGGGATTTCAATGGGAAATTGAATGAAATGCGAGTTTGAATCATTTTGGGCAAAACATTTATTGTATAAATACAATAAATTGTGATTTAAAAATGAGATTTATTATCAGATACATTCGACAATGTGCGTCAACTGCTTGTCAAAGTGATAATTATGAAAAGCAGTTTACAAATTGCATTTTTGAAGTGATGACGGAACTTAAATGTGTAGAAAATTTAATTTTGTCATATTTCTTTTTCATTATTTTGAGCAGTTCTATGAACCTTATTAAGACATTCGTCATTGTTGAGTTTTCATATTTTAATTAGATGGCAAGACTCTTTAATTAATTTTATTTTATCTTATTTGATTCTTTTGATTTTTAAATTGGATTTATTTTATTCTGTTGGTATATTTTGGTACTTTATGGTATATCTTGAATATAGTACTATATCAATATACCAAATATTGCATTTGGTATATTTCAGTATTTTCTGGTATTTTAGTTTGGTATATTTTAAGAATAATACCACACTGTTTTGCTTTTATTAACTTGACTGAAGCTTTCTTACTTGTATAAATACAGAATAATGCCATTTTATTGTTTTTTACTTGATTTATTAGTTTTATTTCACATATCATTTTCTTAGTTTCTCTTTTTAAAAGAATGTTCGCCATAATGAGCTGTGCTTACTTCTGCTTGGTTTCTGGTTTAAATAGCTAAAAACCCTTGACATTTGCCCGACAGTTTTATTGGTGAATAATTGCGTATCATTAAACCATTTGTATGGCCTGTCGACCTATCATGATTGATCTACTCGATGCCAATGAAAATGAAAATGAAATAAAGCAGCTGCCAAGCAAGAACAGCAACAACAGCAGTCACAACAAAAGCAAAAACAATAAAAAAAAGAAAAAAAGAACAGGACAGCTTAGTCACACGGCAGCAAAACAGAGAGAGAGAGAGAGACACATAAATACATACGTCTAAGTAATTTATATGATGGCTTGCTTACGGCTGACAGGCAGAGAAGTGAAGAGGAGAAGGAGGAGGTGTTGCAAGTCGTTGTGGATTATGGCAATGATTTTTGTAATTCCTAGAGTTGCTGCTGCTGCTGCCAACCGCTAAAATAATCCATTAAAGATAAACTAAAAGCAAACACTAAACTCTTGTGCTAAGGCTAAAGCAAAGAAACCGCAGCGCACCCACACGCTGATAATCAATCATTTATCAATAAGCGAAGGCACACGCCCCGAAAACTGCAGTCCACTGTTGTTGTTGCTACTGCTGCTGTTGCTGCTGTTGATTGGTTGCTCTAAGCTTTTAGTTTGCGTTTAACGCCTCATAGATTCTCTAAAGCGAGGCACGAAGGCGGGGGAGGGAGGAAGGGGGGCGCGGCCCACATGGGAGACGTCAGTGTGTCTATGATAAAGTGATATATGCTTGCATGTGTGTGTGGGGCACACGCATTATACGCTATGTGGTGTGCCCCAGTTTGCTGCCTGAATGGTTGATAAGACGCACTCTCTCTCAGAGAAAGCCTGAGAATTATTGACTGACTGCACTACGATGGGGGAGAGACAAAAAGAGGGTGTTAAAGGCAACCACATCAGCCATTGGTTTAATTAATTTTCCAAGAATTCAGATTTTGATTTGAATCTCAAGTATTGATTTTGTCTAAACTGATTCATGCGGGCCGATCACTAATATTTTCTTTTCTATTCTATTTCCTTATTTTGCAGTGTGGCCAGCACAACATGTTCAGCAAGGGCAAAGGAGTTGCCTCGAAGCGAGAGGCAAATAAATGTGAATGCGCATAACATTGAAAACTAACGACAAAGCATTTAAAACAATACGCAAGGAAATTGCAAACGCAGCTTGTGGAAACGCGTTAAGCACGTGACGCGACGCCATTTTGTAACAGTAATTGACACACACACGCATACACTTAAACGGATTCAAAATGGCCGTTAGCAATATTGTTTGCGAATGGCTGCGCGCCCTTGGCCTCGCTCAGTATGCGGAAAGCTTCCTCGACAATGGCTACGACGATCTGGAGATATGCAAGCAAGTCGGTGATCCAGATCTCGATGCAATCGGCGTCGACAATCCCTCGCATCGTCATAAGCTCCTAAAGAGCATTCGCTCGTTACGTGAAAAGGGCGCTGCATCCGTTTACTTCATGCTAAACGATCCGAACTCATTATCAGGCAGCATGGAGATATTGTGTGAGACGCCGCCCAGTCATGAACTGGAACTGGTGCTAGCCGAGCAGCTGGAGACGGACGGAGTGCGTCTGACAGCGCATCCATATTCAACACCGGTAAGTGCACGAAATCTAAATTCATTGAGGGTTGCTCTTGATTAGTTGGAAGTCTGCTCCTCCCTCACCACCCGCTGTGGCTGTTTAGACTTTAGGATTTTTATTACAGGCAACAGCATCGGATTGCCAAGATACCAACAAAAAAAAAAGTTGAAATTGCTTTAAACTGCGCTCAGTTGAATCCCTTCACCTGCTGCTCGGTTGCGTTTTGGTTTAATTCCGTTGAGCTTGCTAGACACCCACAACAAAAGCTGAATTCAAAGCCCCCAAAAGCAAAGCTCGAAAACTATTCAATGTCAGTTTACATACTTAAATTAAAATTCCCCGACAAGAGCCAAAGAGATAGAGAGAGGGAAAGAGAGTTGGGGGTACACAGTGCATGGCACCGTTTTCAAATGTCAACCTGGTCTACACTTGACAGTAAAATGGAGTACATTTAAACGGCAGCAGCAGCAGCAGCAGCAGCAGCTCCGGTGGTTGCCTCATTGCCTGGCCAATGTTGCCCCCAAATGGCTTTTGTATGCAGCTTTTGGCTTTGATGCCGTCTCGAGTGTCATGATGTTGCTTCGCTCCATTGTTCCACTCTCAGTCTCTGTGTCTGTGTTTGCGCTTCCCTCTCTCTCTCTCTTTCTTTCACTGTGTGTTTGCTGCATGGACACTCGACTCGACTCGTCCAGTTCCTGGTCTGGCCTGCTCTGGCCGGCTGTCTGACGACTCGTTTTTGGGAACTCTTTGCAGGTAGGCGACATATCATGTGCCATTATATACTATATATATATACCAAAGAGGCACCGACGCATTGCATTGCAACGCAATTGTGTTCTTGGAACAGTTTTATACTCGTCGCTTTTTGTTTTTCATTTTTGACCAGCATTTAAAAAATACCTTTTTTCTCCCTTCGTGGATTTAAGTTTTGTCGGTGTAATTAAAGTAATGCCCAGAATGAATCAGCAGACCCCGAAAAAAAAAGACTTAAGCTCATCATGATTTATTATGCAAAAGTATTTCACAAACTGAAATTATAACCTCAAGCTGCCTTGCTCAAGGAATTTTGCACGTCAATCTCAGCAAGATGTGATTTATATATACAAATATCGCATGTAGCTGTTGTCCAAGTCCAAGAAGAAGGAAGGAAGCAGCCAAGAAGCGTACACAACAAACATATGCTATAAGCTGACCCAATATCCAGCTTCGTTGGCGGCGTTGCTTGCCACACAAATCACGTCATTGAGTTGTTTTCATCGAAAGGGCAAGCACCACATCTACTAGCTCTCGTCTCAGTTTCTCAGATGTTGTTGTTGATGAGTCTTAAGGTTTCATCGTTGCTGTTGCAAGTTGCAAGTTTCTCATTCATTCACTTGTGCTTCGTCGTCTGTCCAGACTTTGTCTTTTTCGCTGTCGTTCGTTCGTTGGTTCGTTTTGTGTATTTTTATCCGAAAACTATCTGGCTGCCTGACGACTTCTTGCAGTTTTGTATCTGCGTATCGCTGGCATACAATTTTTATTTATTACTCATTCAGCTGCAAAATTGTTCCTTAATTGCCCATATCAGCTGAGAAATGAAATTTATTACCTGGCGTGTGTATATCGCCAGTGCCAGTTGCCAGTTTGCCACAGCCAGTGCCAAGGCAACAGACAGCAGACAACGTCCTAAACTTTTGCTGCCGCATCATTATCAGCCTCGTCGTCGTCGTCGTCGTCCAGCAGCAGCAGCACTCAGATACTCCTCCTACCTCCCTCCTCCTCCCTCTACTCCTGCTGCTACTTTTCGAGCAGCGGCAGCAGCAGCATCGACATCATTAGTTTTGTGCGCCGCGCCGACAACGTTTTGTATATTTACTTAATATTGCAATGGTCTCTCTGTGTGTGTGTGTGTGTGTATCTCTTTCTGTCTTTCTCTCTGACTCTGTCTCTGTCGCTGTCTCTGGCCGGGCTGTATGTCCATTTATCTCGGAGTATACGACGTGGACAGCAACCTTCTGTGATTTCTGATTTCTTATGCCAATTTACTCTCGACCATTCCCGGGTCTGTGCTCCATATTGAGGTTGCCTCAGTCCCGAGTCCGAATCCAAAGTCACAGACCTCAGACCTATCATCATCAGTCGCTGACTCCTCTGTTCTCCTCACAATCATCATCATCATTATTATTATTATCATCATGATGTTGGTCAGCGGCATCGTCGCTGACTTTTGCCATAGATCAAAAGACAGTTTTGCTTTAGTTTTCCTTTCCTCTTTTCCCTGTGTTCTATGCCGTTTGTTGTATAATTTTATTTTATGTGCCTGTAGCCTTGACCAGGTCAAGTTGTTTTTGGGGTCGACGAAGCAGCAGCGAAGCTTTTGCCTAGACATCGCTGTTGAACCACACTGAACACTGAACTCAACTCCAACTCAACGGGTCTTGTGTCTGCGCCTTTGCTTTTGATTTGAGTTTGAGTTTCACGTTGTTGTTGTTGTTGTTGTTCTTTGGCTGACTTTAAGTTATTTCAGCGCTTGGCTTTATTGATTTGTCCTCTTTGATCTTCTGCCTGAGCTGTGGCATGATTTCATTTTTATGAACTTGACTTTTTCTGTATGTTATGTGCACTGTTTTCTGTTGCCTTGCGTTTCTTCCTTGTGCCTTCTCTTTTGTGGCCGAGACTGCCTTTTGGCCATTTTCTGCGTATCGTGGCAAGTAATTGCCGCAATTCAATTTGTTCATTTTGCCTACGTGCAGCGTGGCTTTATTATTCATGACCATAAATTAGCCAATAACCTTTTACCCAGAGCAAAGGCATTACAAATATGTTCGTGATTGAATAACGAATGAAGCCAGTGAAATTTTCTTGTTTTTGAATTAATAATTACAATCTTAATTAGCAAAGCTAAAGTGAGTAAATTTATTAGGGAATGATTGAGATATTTAACATAGTTTAAAAAATTCTTAAATAAATAAAAAATAATTGGTTAAAAATAGATGGAAAGTCACAATACATTATAATTTTTATAATTAATATTAACAATCTTAATTAGCAAAGCATTAGAGAGCAAATTTTATTGATATTGTTCAATATATTTAGTTTCAAGAAAGTTCTTAAATTATTTTATTGCAAATATTCGTTCCAAATAAAGTAATCACCATAAATATTTATAATGAATTTATATTTTCATAAATATAAGAATAAGTGTGACCATACAAAAAAGTAAAGTATATTTAAAACTAAATACGGTCACGTTTTTAGGCTTATTATGATAATTTAATATGGGCACACTTACAACATAAACAAATTTAGAATGAGTAGCTAAAAATAGCATACACAAAAAAAATTTATTAAAGAATTGTTTAAAAATATAAGAAACAAAGTTAAATCTTGCTTTGCATATTTAGACAATTTTAAACAGTTTCTCTTCTTCCTTTTCCCTTGCTTTATTAGGCCAAGTTTCTTCCACTGATTTATGTAATTGAAAGTTTGAACAAAAACTTGAGCAAAACTCCTTCAGCAACTGGCCTATTGTAATTTATAATTACCTTATATGTATTCACATAGAACAGTGTAATATAATTAGCCAGCATTTCGTAGCTGGATTTGCCCATTATTATTGCATAAATTAAAACATAAGCATTATACACGCCCCCATGAACGACATGAAAGCCAATTTAACCAACTGGCCAATGGGAAAATTTGCATAGCAAGGAGGAATGCAAAGAAGAGAGGAGGAAGAGGAAAAGGAGCCAGGGCCATGAAACTTAATCAAGCATTTAACACCAAAAATGTAAAACTGCGAAACCATTCATTGCTCATAAAAAATTAAAGTCTAATTGTAGACAAAGAGCCAGCAGAGAGAACAAAAAAGGGAAATGGGAAAAAAGTGGCAGCAATAGCTGTGTGGCACATTCGCTTCTATGTTGCCTTTGTCTGTGTGTGTGGCAGTCAGGTTTTTGTTTTACTTGCGGGACCCTAAACTAAACGCTAAAGTTTTTTGGGGCAAAAGGCATCGACAAGCAGCAACCCTCATCATCATCATCGAGTTGAGGGTGGAGAAGGGGGAGAAGTTTGGTGGCGAGCTGCGTGCTTTTTAATTAATTTAATTGCAATTTAATTACGCTTGCTATTTAATTAAACACATTGGCAACTGAAGGAGGCGTTCGTGCAAATTGCATGCAAAGTTTTTCCCGGCCACCATTCGAAACAAAATCAACACAAAGAGAGCTAGAGAGGTAGACAAATTGGAAGTACTCGGTTTGTTCGGTGTAGTTTCGGCAATTGTGGCTTAATTAGACATGCAGTTAAATTGATTTTGCCGTTAGGCGGCAGCCCCTCTAGCAAATAGTACATTGGCAAAGCAAACAAGGCTGTGTAATTCAAACAGAGGCTAGAATTTATAGCTATTCCCTGTGCCGCGTTGATAATTGACGATTAATTTAATAGAATGTCCAAGTTTGGTGTGTGTGTGACTTCCTGTCTCTTTTACTCTCCTTTGTTGCTTGCCACTCTTTGAGACCCATTGCGGCATGCTCAATTGTGCGAAGTTATTTCGCATGCCGCAAAAGTGGCACCAAAATGCTGTCGTCTCGCCTGTCTCCTAAAACTCGGAGAAAAACGTTTCGAATGTCGCCTGTCGCCGTCGTCGTTGTCGACTAGTTGGGATTCTAAACAACTTGCCACATGGCTTGCAAGTTTCCGCGCTGTGGTGGCTCCTCGGACTTCTTGGCCTGTCGCATTGTGGATGCCGCATCGCAAGCCCTACTTGGAGTTTATCTCATATTTCACATGCCGCCGCAATTACTGCCGCCACGGCGGCTACTTACTGCCCCAGCTGCAACCGAGCACTGTGTGGACACTGTGTGCAACACCAGCACCACACTTTCTTGGCTATGTCAACTGCCTACACAAGTAGCCGCTGCCACTGCCTTGAAATGTTTCATAAATACTCGTTGCAGCAGCAGCTCCAACGTCGTTGTTGCACTCGTATTTTTCGCGGCTGCTGCAACATTTTGCTTATAAATCAAAAAATGGCCACAGCACAGCGTCGTCCACTTGCAGCTCGTTGACAGCCGCTTATAAATCTTGTCGCGCACTCGCAACTTGCGACTTGAGTTCGAGTTGCAGTTGGTTGACTCCTTGCTGCTGCTGCTGCTTCCAGGTTAACTTGTGCGTTTTGTGCAACCAATTACAAAGAGTAAAATAAAAATAAAAAAAGAGTGAGAGAGTCGAACTCTTTGCCTGATGCAAGCTTCTTCCCTCATTCAATTTGTTGCTCAGCATTTATTTATGTTGCAACATTCTCATTGGCAGCGGCAACAGCAGCAGCAGCTAAACAAATCGCGCTCGACTTGACATAACTCGCTGTCAATGTGTCGTCTGCATGTCTCATACCAGTTGTTGTTGTTCCTGTTGTTGTTGTAGCAATTACACATCTCACAATTGTGCCACGCTAATGATGGGAGTCCCCACATCCAGTAACAGCAACAACAACCTCTGACAACTGCCTTTGGATTTTGTGACATTTTGCCAATTGTACAATTGCGTGGATTGGCAGTGGCAGTGAAAGGCGGGCCTAGTCAGTTGTCCTGCCTATTACAGCTCAGCTCTCAGCTCGTTTCTCCTTGCCTCGTCTCGTCTCGTCTCCCATTCATTTCCATGCCATGCAACGTTGCCTTGCCCCCTTGCGATTGCCTTTGGGGTGATTGTGCTGTCCAGGCGCGCATTGATATGCCCCGTCGCTGCTAAATGTCAATTAATGTCATCAACTATTTTTGCAACGTTTTCGCTTTTAATTGGCATCCCATCGCCGCTGCTGCTGCCTCACAAAACTTCTTCTATGCCAGCGTTCAGCCCACTTTACTTTATATTATTTGTGGGCGTGGGTGGCAGCTTCAACAGCAGCAGCAACAGCAGCATGCTCTTGACTCTGCCACAGCAACAGCAGCAGCAGTTGAGGCTCTGCCACAGTTAAATGGATTCTTGGACTCTTTACTTTCTGTTTTTTTGTTGCTTCTGTTCCTTTTGCTATTCTATTTTGTTGATGTTGTTGTTTTGTAGATCAACGACAAGTGAAAGTTGTTTGCATTGGCTCGTGGCAAATGCTGCTGCTGACACATTTAGCCAACCATTGAAGCCTTTACAAATGCGCCGTGGCCCGTGCTAGTTTTAGCCCCGTTTACCATTTAAGCCATAGCCATAGCCATCCCAGCTATCCAGCTAATTAGAACACAGATAGAGAAAGAGAGAGAGAGCAACATCATCATCATCAGCAGCAGCCAAGGGAACGACATCCATAGATCAAACATTGCACAAGTGCATCATCATCATCATCAGCAGCAGAAGCAGCAGCAGAAAAGGCAAAAGAGGAAGGGAATGAGGAATGGAATTAGGATGCAGCTTGTTTGCTGTAATTAACATGCAGCTGCAGCGGCGATTAGAAAGAAGTTGCCCAAAAGAAAAACGGGCATTGAGGCTAATCGACTAGCATGATGCTCTTTAACTGCGAGCACTAAAATTATGCTTTAAATGATGGATTTCTATATGTAAGAGGCTTTAGCTAAAAATGAAAATATATTGTTGTCTAAATATTTTCATGAAATATAAAGTATTATAGACAAAGCTTAGAACTAGGATTCTCTAAAATTTTTAATAAAAATATGAAGAATATACACCAACATTCTTTAAGCATAACTTTAAAGAGCTTAAAGATTGCTAGCTTGAAAAATTGAATATTAATTTGTGGGCGCCACTAAAATAATCATTTTTCAAAGCAAAAAAGGCAAAGTCTGCTCTTAAAAGAAAGTATTTACAATATTTTTTTGCCATTACATATTATAAAAATAAATAGAAAATATTCCATTAAAATATCTAAATACAACTAAGAAAATAATGGATATTTTTTGAAAGAAATACAATAGTCGTAATTTCAATTTTAAAAATGTATTTTTGAAAGCGATTAAAGATGACTTAACATAAGAGGAAATATTACGTGAAAATATTATAAAGTGTTAGTAAAATGTATATAGGAAATGGTTTGATAACTATTTTGCAAAGCTGTCAGGCGAGGCTTTCTCTGCCTCAAAAGGCTAATACTCTGCAGGAGATAGAGATAGTGATAGCGATGGAGTGAGAGAGAGGGAGAGAGTATGTGTGAGTAAGAGAGATAGTGAGAGTAGTCAAACTTGATTCAACTGCCATGCAAATAGACACGGAAAATGGTGCAAACGAGATCCGAGTCCCCAGGCTGACAAAAAGTTCAAGCTGCCTGCATTGAGTTGCATTTGGCCATAATTTTGTTTTCCCTTTTCTTTTTTTTTGTTTTTCTTTACTTTAGTTTAGTTTACTTTTTTTGGGGTACTGCTGCTGCTTTGATTCGTCCAGGTCATGTTGTCATATTTTGCATGCGCTGCACGACAACCGCAACAAGACGAAGATGGAGTTGAAGTCGGAGTTGGATTCGGAGTTGGAGTTGCTGTTGAAATTATAAGTGTATGGGAGAGCGGGAGAGTCGAAAGTCGACGATGTTGTTGGCTTACACTAAACGACATAAGCATAAATCTCACTTACCTACAACTTGATTTACTCACTGCTGCATGCTTCATGCTACACACACACACAGCCAGCTCATGGCCCGATGCCCCATGCCCCATGCTCGATGCTCCATACGCCATGCCCCCATGCCACAGACATAGCTCATGCCTCATAACGAATGTGCGCCTGTCAGCATTTCAACTTTGCGCCATTTATGTTGGTCAACCGCTTTTGCTTCGCTATTCTCCAGATTTGGCCACTCTGTGGCATGGTGTGGGTGCTCTTTCCACGTTGATTTTTGCATGTGCAGACACATTGCCCTGTCGTCTATCTATCCTGGGATTCGTAGGCGTATCTTTTTCTTCTTTTTTTTTTGGGTAGGTGTAGCCATCGCATTTGTGTATTTATTTCCTGTTTGATGGTGGTCCTCGTCGCTTCTTATGATTCATTTGGCAATTTAAGGCGTATGACATTTGATATAAATGTTGAGTGCAGATGGAGATGCTGCTGCTGCTGCTGAGAGAGTGATTGAGTTGGTCGTGGCATGCCATAACTAAATTTGCATAATGTGCTTGTCCCGTTTTCTGCCCGTTTACTTAATGATGCTTTTGGTCTTTGCGGTCTAGACCAAGTCATAAAGCCAGCCAATAACAATAGCGTAGCTCACAGAATGAGCAAGAGAGAGAGAGAGACTGCTTCGACAAAACAGTTGCAACCACACCTTGCCACTAAATACCTGTGGCCATTAGAAGCACACAAATCATCCCGACTCGGCAGCAGCTGAACAGTTTATCACTTTGGCAGAGAGTAAAAACCAATTTGGAGCGCTTTCTGCCACCTCCACAACACTCACACACACTTACACCCACACAAACAGCTTCGCTTCAACTACAACTGCAAATTTAGTTGTTAAAGTCAAACAATTTCCAACAATATTTCTGTGCATAAATTGCTGTCGCAGTTTTGTGTTGCAGTTGCAATTGCAATTGCAACTCTTTCTCTCTCTCGACTTGTACCTGCAGTTTTTGCAGTTTTGTAGTTCTGCAGTTTACAACTTGCTTGTTGCATTGACATTGTGGCAAGCCACCGCATTGCATCCCCCATTAAGCTCTTACTCTTTTGGGTCATAAATTTTGCGGCACGGCGACATTTCGGCATTTTTTTATGCACAGCAGTAGCAGCTGCAAAATATATGCAAACTCTACTATATATTGTATATATGTATGTACATCTGTTGTATACATATGTTTTTGTGTGCGGTTCTTAATTACCTCCCCCACACCGCACGTCCACCCGAAAATTGCATGTTTCGAGTGCAACTAATCCACAAGTGATGATGATGCATCATCGTCTGAGATTGAGATTCTGTTTCAATCTAATTACTTGCAAATAAGCCTCAATGTGTGTTGGCTGTGCTGCGGAGACTTACATTTTCATTAGCCAGAGTGACTGTGCTCCAGTTAGTTGCATGCAACACAGAGAGAGAGAGAGACTGAGGCAGAGTCAAGTCATTGCCATTGCCTGCTTAATTAATTTCCGAGTGCCACGTGTGAGTGTCCAATATCCGTATGCAATCAAAACTGCAACCACAATGTGCTTAAGCGCCAGTCGAAGAGACAGACGGACAGACAGACGGATGGACACACGGATGGATGGATGGATAAATGAATGGATGGAGCAGCAGCAGCACTTCCTTATCTCTCTCGGCGTGTCTCTCTGTGTGTTGTGAAGCTGGTCAGCGCTTTGAAGCGCGCACATCAACGAGTTTTGCACAAGGCATATCAGTTTTCATAATTGGCACTGGCAGCAAGCTCTCGCATCCTTCTGCTTGCTGTTGTTGTTGTTGTTGTTGCTGGGCAAACACTTCATGGCGCATTTGAGCCTTGCTCTTTATATTTAAGCCATTGCCATTGCAATGTAGTATACATACATATATATGTATATATATTTATATATGTGTGTTTCTGTTTCTCTCTTTCTGTTTGTTGTATCTCCGACTGATACTCGCATGTTGCAGCATCATCACCTCATTTAGATATGCGATATGCAAACCTCGCCAGCTTCTTCTTGCCACCACAGTGTCTGCTGTGACTCCCAGACTCGAGACTCGACGACGAAACTCAGACTCAGATTCAAGCTCGGAGACTCAGACACAAGCAGCAGCAGCAGCAACTCTCGTTGGCTGCTGAACTTGACCCTGGGGCTAAGGCAGGCGTTGAACATGCGCCTTAAATGCCACAGAGACTTCACAGACAGACAGACAGACACGAGTCTTTGCTCTATGGACCGAGCGGCGTTGTCCGGCCAACGCATTGCACTCAATGAAATGAATTGGTTGACATTAGTTGTTGTTACCTCTACAGCCTCTCATGTTGTTGTTGTTTATATGCCTAGACGGCAAAACTGAAATTGTATATGCAACTGCAGCATGTTGTTTGCTGTGTCCATCCAAGGTGTGAGGATTGGAGACAACAGCTGCAGCTGAGCTGCCCTTAATGGCAGTATAGATGTCGGATTGTTATGCAAAATAAGATAGAAATGTTTCTTGCGCTGCCAAATTGAGTGGAAGTAATGAAAATGAAGCCCAACGCAAATGAAGCGAAATAATACATGCAATTAGAGACAAATGCCAGCAATATTAAAACAATTTAAATAAAATGGTAAATCTGAAAACATTCAAGAATGCAAAGTACAAAAAATTTCAATTGAAAGCGAAACATTTTCAAATACAGAAATAAAATGGCAAATTAAAATGGTGCTAAACAGAAAGTGTAAACAAAATTTTTAATGAAAATAAGAAAATATATGGATATCAAAACAATTTAAATAAAATGTTAAATCAAAAGGCAGTTAAGAAAGCGAAGTATAAAAAACTTTAAATGATGCAAAACATTTAAATTTGATGGATATCAAATCAACTTAAATAAAATGGGAAATTGAAAATTGGCTAAAAATGTAGCGTCCACAATAATTGATATATAATTTATATGAAATCAAAACAACTTTAATATAATGGTAACACAACAGGCAGCTAAAAGAAAAAATTTAATGTGAAGCTAAATATCTTAAAATATAAATTAAAGGTATACAAATGACTTCATACACCCAAAGCGCATATAAATTTATAATATAAAAGTTTTTAAAGATAAATAAGGTATAACATTTAAAGCAATTTAAGCAGCTGCATCAAATTCAATTTAAATCAAATTGCATTGAAAACATTAAAGTGATATTATCAAGCTCGTAATACAAGTGTGTGAGAATTATTTACTAATAAAAAAACGAAAATATTTCATATATATTCTAAAATAATTTCAATGCAACAAATTGCAAAAATGTATCTAACTCAACGACTTACATTTAATTGCTTTTGATTCGATTATTTGAAGCAGCAATTTATTATTTCGCTTGAATGCGGAAACTTGTTCAATGCAAAAACTGCAAAATATGTTTTTGCGCAAATTCGTCTCTCTTATATAAAATGGAAATTTTCTTAAAGAGCGACAAAAGAATTCCCATTAACGAGCTTGAGCTGCAGTTGTCTGACCCTGTCAAGCCAAATGTCTGATCTGCAGCTCAAAACAATTTATATCAATTTTCAGCAGTGGGTCGACACAGTTTCCGCCTCTTTTTTTTCCCTTGCCAACTCTTTTACTCCTCTCTTCACATTTTGTCTCATCAAACATTCTCAGCACTCAACGCTAACTAATTTCGCATGCTTGGGCCACTTGAGTTCTTCTATTTTTTTTTTTTTTCGGAGGGGTGGGCATAAAAATGCATATGGAAAACTTCACACCAAAAAAACATTGCTGCAGCTGAAAAGCAAAACTCAGACTCAGAAGTCGAGCACAAGTGCGCGACGACGACGCTGCTCAACCCAATTCCATATATATATGTATATATATAGTGGAAGTTATGTATGTATTTATGTCGTTTGGGGGATTCGCAGCCGCAGAGAGTGCTCGGCACTTGTCTTAAATGACATAATTTACGGCATAGCGCAGAGCGCCCGTTGCCGCCCACCCAACTGACGTCGCTAAAAATTATAAATAATAATTCCACTTGTACGAAATTACCAACATGCCCCACGCACACACACACACATGAACAAGCAGGGACAGACAGACAGACGGATGGAAGGAGGGCGGACAGACAGAGAGACAGACTTTGTGGCAGACACGAATATAACCATTCGTATTCATTGCCCCCTTTTTTTTCTGTTGCTGTAGCCAGCCTATTTCTCTGCTGTCTGTCTGTCTGGCTCTGTCTCTGACTCTGACTCTCTGTTGCTGTCTCTTATTGCCAAATAAATTCGTGCAGCAACGAAAATGAAATGTGTAAAATATGTTGCATGGACTCGCCTTGTGTGTAGTCTGAGCAGAGGCTGAGACACAGTTTGCTGTTGGCTGTGGCCAGTTTTGTGCTCTGGCATTTTTATATGGGTTTTCACTTTTTTTTTTTTGCTTGTGTTGCTGTCTTGCTTGCCTGGCTTGTTGCATGAATTTGTAGCTGATGTTGCATAGTTGTTGCCCCAGCAGCAGCAGCAGCAGCGACCCCAGCTCGGCCTTAATTAACTGCTTATGAATCTGCATATGCAATCGTCGTCGTCGTCTGCTTGCTTGCCACACCCTCAACTCCCTGTTCGTGTCTTGTTGTGTTGTGTAGGTGCTGCTGCACATACAACAAAACAACACATAAAAAAGAAACAAGTACAGGATGCTCATTTAAATATTTAATGAAGTGCTGTGTTGCAGTTGCCGCTGCCGCTGCTGCTGTCTCTGGCTAATCATGCCGCAAGCAGCGGCATATAACTGTTTTTTGCATTTTGGGTTTTCATTTTCTGTTGTGGCCTCATTGACCCATTTCACTACAATTGCTTGGCCCTAAATACCAAAGAAGTCTGAGTGTGGAGGACTGTGTGTGTGCGAGTTGTGGCTTCAGCTTGCCGAGCACGTCTTTAATTAGAAAATAATTGCAAAAACCAAAAAATACCCAACACACACACACACACGCAGCGAGAGAGAGAGCCGACAGCAAGCGAAGGACAACGGCGCCACAGACGTCGCTCAATTGATGGACATGCGGCTGACTGGCGGGCAACGCAATGGCAACGCAGCTTGTTGCAAGCCTTGACACATGCCAAAACAGGCAACGTCCAACTAGTATGAGGCAGTTTTTTTTGTAATACCCGCTACCCACAGCGAAGAAGGGTATTATAACTTTGTGGCTTCCGTAAAGTTTTTGAACGGAGACATTTTGGTATAGCCTACGGTATATTTCAGTATTTTTTTGGTATATTATGATTGATGGGTATTATAACTTTCTGCCTTCAATAAATTTATGCAACGAACTTATTTTGGTATATTTCTTAGATACCAAAGCCTTAGGCATGTTTCAGAATATTTGCGGTATATCTTTTAATATGATTGTAATGAAAATGAAGGGCATTATATATTCTTTGGTATATTTTCGATATTTTTGGTATATTTTAGTATCAGTGTTGTATATTTTAGTATATTTGTGGTATATTTTTAATATGGATATATCGATATACCAGACATAGCCTTTGGTTTATTTCAGTATTTTTGTGATATACTTTTAATATAGTTATATCGATATACCAAATATATCATTTGGTATATTTCAGTATTTTTGTGGTATATTTCTTAATACGGTTATATCGATATCCAAGTATTTTTGAAGCATATTTTTTGTATTATGGTTATATTGAAAATGAGTATCGGGTATCTCACAGTCGAACACATTCGACACTTTTACATGGTCTCTCTGCAGTCACAGTCATTGTTGTTGGCCAAGGCTCCGTCGCATTACATGGCAACATTTGCAACACCTTTCAGTCCGACGAGAGCTCTCAGTCATTCAGTCAAGTCCAAGTCAAGTCAGTTTTGTGGCGTCCATCGTTTTGTGGTTATTGGGCAACATATGCCCCACCTTCATCATGATGATGATGCTGATGCTGATGATGATCATTATGATGATGATCTTTCAGTGTCTTGCGACCGCCTACACAGTTTGCTGATTTTTGCAAAATTTATATTACTTGCGAGACAAGTTTTGCGACTCTCGGGTCTTTGTTTCGCTTTGTGTGTGTGTGTGTGTGTGTGTGTGTGTGTGCCCCATGTTGTTATCATGTGACATATGTGCATCAACGCCCCATGTTTGTTTTGGCTGTGGCGCTGTCAGCAGCATGCCAAAGACACTTCAAGCTGTTGTGTTGCGTTGTGTTGTTGTGGCATGCCACAACGTGCTTTCTGCGTTTTTTTTTTCTGCTTGTTGCTGCTTTTGGGTAGATTTATGCTGACGCGATGTCGTTTGATTGGCAAATGGCAATGCGTAGACAGCGCAACACGTCGTATGCGTAATTTGACAAGTTCTCTTTAAGTGGAAGCTCAATTTAAAAAGCGGCCAAAGCGACGACAACCAAGTGCCAACTTCCGCGTGCAACTAATTGGCTGAGCATTGCAAAAGGTGCACGCAATTAACCTCCATCAGAACAGAACAGAAACAGAACAACCAGCAGTTGAGCTGCTGCTCATTGCATGTGCGCCTCCTCTTTTGTCCACTTTCCACGTTCCACTGCCAAACCACACAATCCCACAGCGAGGCCCAGTTCAAAGTCTCTGTGGCTCATCCTGGCACGGGTGCTTGAACTCCAACTCGAACTCGCATGCTGACTTTTATCCTGGCTTTTGTCTGCCTCTCTTCTCTTCTCTTTTTTTGTTTTTGTTTTTTGGCAATAAACTAATGAGCGACAAAATGCAAAAAGCAGACACACACATATAGGGGCAGAGACAGACATTCACACTTGCCACATGCAACTGTGCAACAAACACAACTGTGCGACGACTCCAACTGAGTCGACTGGCTTAATTAGAAGCTTAAGTTAGTTAGACGCCCCAGACAAGTTGCCACTCGCACAGTGGCACTATGCAGTTTGCACTATTAACCCTTTATTGCGCCTGCTTCAGCTCACATTACTCCCCCCCCCTCCCTTTCCTCCTTTTCCCCTTTTGCTTGCCCCTCCGAAATGCTTCCCCTACATCTCCACATACACAGTGCATGTGCTTTTTGCGGGTGTCCTCAGTCCTGGCATGGTCGTATCCATTTAGCAATTTAGCCGCACACCCACTCACTGCCTTCGCTTCCCTCCTCCGCCTCCACCTCCGCATCTCTCTCTCTTGCCTTCGTCTCGAAATGCTTTTGCCATGAGGCCATGCGATACGTCCATCAGTCGTTTGCTCGTTTGCCTGCGCGCTCATTTAATTAACAGTCGCGCGCCACGCCAGCCAACCAGACTCAGAGCAGAGTCAGCGACAGCGACAGCCCAGGTCGAGACCAAGAAGAAGCTGAAAGAGATCTGCAGCTTTAGACTGATGCAACTCCAACTCTGACTCTGCAGCTGCTGGTGCCTTTGACTCTGTTGGAGGCAGAGACAAGAAGGCGTGCTGCATCTTTGGGCGGGCGCGGCAAGCAATTTTTTTTGTTTTGTTGTTGCTCCTCATACACTAACTGAGAGTGTTATGAATATGTCGCCAAATATGTAAAGCTGATGTTGAAGAAAGATGCCTTTCAAAAGTTAAGAAAGCAGTTAAAACAATTTCAGATTTAAAGTAGAGAAAAGTTCACACAAACGCTACATTAAAAGAAGGATGAATGTCAGCAAAAGCAGGGTCAGTTTTTATGTAAATAAAAGACATTTCAAAAAGAAAATTCGTTAATAAAGATTTTATAATGTAATTTACAAGTACATACATATGTATACATATGTTTCTGCATATAAGAATCTGAAAGAATTTATCTATCTATTAATATATAGATAAGAAAGGTAACTTGAATAGATTGCTATCTACATTAAATTCTTTAGCTAACAAATTAAGTGTCTTAAAAATCTAAAAATATAAGTAAAAATTAAGATGTTTAAGTATAATAGTAAAATTTTCCAGAACTTTATTTCTTCTCTTTAAATTTGTAAAAATCCCTTGATGATTTCTTATAATATTTGTATTCAACTTCACGAATTTTCAACCCTTTTAAGCAATTTGAGCCATTGAGCCTAACTAAAAATCCAATTTGAAATTAATATATGGAAAAGCCCAATCAATATTCTTCCTCCCTAACTCTATTAAGCAACCCATTAAAAATGCAAATTAAAATAATATATTTCTAGGTACAATCAGTATAGTTTTTTTTGATAATTAATAGTTCATTTAATTTAAAAGTTAAAAAAAATATATCAAAAAATGTATTCTTTAGAGTATTTGCGCTGCGCTCTAAACTACATATCAAATTTTTTTTTTGATTTGCTGGGCATATTTTGCATTCGCTTTTTGGCTTTGTTTCGCTGGGCTCATCTCCAGCAAACTTGCATGTTTTTAATTATGAATTATCGTTGTGCTCTTTGGGCGCTGTGCACTGACTGACTGGTTGGCTGACAGGCTGACTGACTGACTAACTGACTCCAGCATAGCTTGTTGCATTTAAATGACATAATTATGGCGCATAAAGAAACTCCCACACTGCAACATCAGCAACATCGCCATCGTCGACGTCGTCGGCCGCAGACATCAGACAACAGCAGCAGCAACGTTTTTTTGCGGCACAGCTCAAAGGCAGTTGAGTTGAGTTGCACTTCCTTTTTGGTTCGGGGCACAACATAACAATGGCCAGGCAGAGTAAAAAATAAAAGAAGCGAAAAAAAAATTTATAAAATTGGCGAACTTGTGCAGACAACTTGAAATTTTGTGCAGCGCACAAATTGTATTTTCTATTTATATTGTATAACAATTTTTATTTGCACATCAGCCACTTGAGTGTCTCGCTTCTTCTTCCCCACACACACACGCACAGCATTCACTTTTTTATATATAAATCAAAATTTGGACAATTGAGAGCGTATTTGAGCGTTAAGGCGCGCATATTACGTGTGCAAATATCAACATTTTATTTCAATTTTTAGCCAATTTTTTGTGATTTATTTACGGTTTCGTTTTTTGTTTTTTTTCGGCCACTTGACAGCGGCCACTTGTGAAAACCATTTTCATTATGAGTGGCAGCCGCAAAAAACTCTCGCACATCACACAAAAAACGAGAATCATAATAATAATAATAATAAAAACAAGTGAGGAGAGAATTGTGCAAGTAAAGGCGCAAATTTCATATCGATTTACACAGTCAATGGCCTAAACAAACAAAATGATGAGCGTCAATGAAGCGAGTGGCGAAATGTTTGAAAGGGAACTTTTGTGCGAAGGGTATGCGAATTTGCCAGCTGTGTATTGCGGCTACAGTGAAGCATGCTTATGAGCTACACAAAAATATTTGTTGCCCAAAAACTTGAGATAAAATACTCGTCAAATGAAAACCACAAATCAATTTGCAATCAAGTGGCAAGAGTAGAAGAATATGGTTGAATATAATACAGTTGGTTGCATTTAGTTGGCAACTACTTTAGATCAATTTAAATAGATAGAGATTCGAGTGGAGCTTTGTGTGTTGCATTTTAGTGCAATTTTAGTTGAAGTATTTGACTTAATTGAAAATGCTTTCACTTTGGTTAAATAAAGCTGTCAAAAAATCCAAATAAAATGAAATAAAACACGAAATCGAAATCGAAAAACGAGTTGACACAAAATAAAACTAGCTATGAGCAAAAATTGTGTTCGCTTAATATGTGGGAAAAAGTGAATGAAATTGCCCCAAGCAAAAGATATTTAATTGGACGAAGAAGAGTTTAAAACACGAGTACTACTTTATTAATTTAACAATTTAATTCGCTTTGAGCAAGTTCACTTCATGCTGCGAATGTGTGTTGTAGACATTTTTTTAATTGCGGTCATTAAATAATGCATAAATTTAGTCGAGAGAGGGTTTTTTACGTAATATGCCCGACATTAATCTCGATTGTGCACACACAACATTTAGTCGGTTCATTATTCATCTTTAGCTAAGCTGGGAATTTATTTTACTTTTTTTGTATATTTGTTGAATTTACTGATTAGAGCCACTCATCTAACTATGTAGCAAACGTTTTTAATTGCAATGCAAAAAAATTGCTAATTAACTATCGATTGGTTTTTTTTTATGCTGTGGTCCGGTTTTTTCTAACCCTCGTTATTACCAAATATTACAGAACAATTATAATTACTGAAAATAGTTTTGTAATTAAGCATGCATGACCACAAAATTTGCATTAAAATTGCGAGCATTATTAGCAGCAAAAACATAAAAAAAACCTAACCATTACTCATTTAGGCGCTGAACACTGTAAGCTGATTAATGAAAATGTGAAAATCGCTCGTAGGCTTAGTGCATTGTTATTTTTTGTCTGTTGCTGCTGCAGCTCGCTTTCTCGATAGCTACATAATTTAAGCATTCAATTAATAATTGAAATGGCAAAATTATTGCGGTGTTCAGCTGGAAAAAGCACAAAAAAAAAGCACTGAAATAATTGATGCACAACCGAAAAATAAGTCAGCTGCTGGTGCCAGCTTTTGAATTGATTATGATAATGCCCGTTGCTCGGTTTCTCGGTTTCCTTTTGCAATAAATAATTAATTTTATTGATTTTGTTTTTGTTTTTGTTGTTGGGTGTCGTTAATTACTCGTGTTACGGATTTCGGCTAGAAGATAAATGGTTTTCGCAGCACAAACATTTCCTTTTCACACATGCCACTTATGACACTCGATGAGCCGCAGCAGCTGTGTTGGGGTCAATTGATGATTAGCTGCTTATATAGGGTATCTAGACCATCCATCAATGGGGCGCGCATTGACAAAAGGGCTAAGCACTAACAACTACTTTACACCTCCCCCTCATGACTCCCCTTGGCTTTGCTAATGAGCTTTAACGATGGCAGCCGAAAAGTAGGCAACACTTTGTGTGAATTTTAATTTGCCTTCAGCAAACGACACACAAACAACACAACACGCACACTAACGCAGCAGGCTAGCTGTGGCGCAAACCGTTAAGTTGTCTACAGCACAACACCTACGCGGCTTGATTTATGAGCCACACACACACACACACACTCGCATACACACATGGCCTGTCAAATCTGCAGTGGAATAAAGTTTCTCATACCCAGCTGGCTTTTTATATGCGCAGTCATAAACTAACATTTAATGTGCACCAGTAGCAGCAGCAGCGGCTGCCACGCCCTCTTATCTGGGCGTCTCATTGGCAGTAATGCATAAAAACGCACTAAAATGTTCCCACGCAATTAATTCAACGTTTGCTCGCCCCGGCTCTGTACTTTTTGTTTACTTAATTGGTAAACATTTTGTTACATTTTTATGTGCGCCAAGGTGAAGCACTTCACAGAAATCGCTACACACACACACACACATTTATACTTACAATCGCACGCACACGCACACACACGCATAGAAATAGCCAAATTTAATATGCCATTTTTATTGTTGTGCTTGCGCACTGCCTTTTGCCTTTTGTTAATTAAAACACAAACACGTGCAAAGCGAATAAAAAATTTAACACAATTTTCGCCTCTCCGGCGAAGAGAGGAGAAAGCGCGTCACTTGCCAACGTGGCAATGAAATCAGTAGCAACATTTTCACGACACCATTTGATATTTCTCTTCTTTTTTCTTTTGGGTGAATACCCTGTGAAGTTCTCAGAGAGATGTATTATGCTAAATGTTGAAGTTGTAATAATAAAAAAAAGAACATTTCATCTTAAAATACTTCTTATAACTCTGATAATTTAACTTTAACTTTGAAACCATTTTCAAAGTTTTAAAAAAGTAAAAGAGTATTTTCAATTCGTGCTTACTCTCAGCCAGCCAGCCAGTCGCTTCTTACTTGTTGTCGCATATATAAATGCAATGCGAGTTTAATCCTTTTAACGCCGCGTTTTCATTACATTACTGTAAATTTGGTTACCAAAAAATTGTAAAGGCCGCGCTGCAATTTGGCTTTTACTTTTGTTTGGCGAACCGAAAGAGAAAAACGTCTAAAAGGGTTGGGATATGGCTGCTACAAAAAAGGAAAAAAATATGCAAAAAATGTGAAATAGGCGAAAGGGAAGTTTACATCTATGTGGATTTTATGTTGCTTTTGTTTGCCCTCTCTCTCTCTCTCTTTGCTTCAGCATAACTGAAATTGTGCGCCATTTTTTGTTGTTTTTTTTTTTTTGCGAGTCTGTGCCTTTATTTTTGTACTTTTCTACGCTCCCTAACGCCCTTTTTTGATGCTGTCGCCACTGCTGCTGCTGTGTTTACTGTGTTTGTTTTGTTGCAGGACGTTATGCAGAAAACAATTTCATATACTGTGCCCTTTTTTTGGTATACCCTGTAAGCATAAAGAGCTTGAAGAGGTTATAAACATGTGAAGAGATTGATTATGAAAAGTTAGAAAATATATTCGAAATGCGTTTAGGAAATCATTTAAGATTTTATTCTTATTTGAGCAGACGCAATGCTTTTATTTAATATTAACTATTAACTATCAAGTGTCTTGTAGTTGAGCACACTTTTACTATTTGTTCGCCCTGCTGTTGTTGTTGGTAATAGCGTAAAATTTTGTGGCTGACTCAAATATGCGTGTGTATGAACATAAGTGTTGTAAAATATATATACCAGCATAGGGGTGACTCAGTAAAGCGTAGAATAAAAATATATTTAACATAAAAGAATTTAGAAAAATATAAAAAATACATATATGCACATTAAGGCGAATGTGATATAAAAAATTTGCAAAGAATTTGCCAATTATTTTGTCAAAGTTCGTAAATAACTTTATTTTTCAATCATTACATCACAGAAAAGTTTGAATGCAACATAACTGAGTCACCCTAACGTAAAGTAAAAAGGGGTTAATATGCGTTTACATCCTTTTTTGACTGACTGTTTGCGTAACTTGGCCGCAATTCAATGCCAAAAATATGTACAAATTTGGTTTCTCACCAGAAGAAAAGAATGTTTCGTCATGCGCCACAACGAAAACAGTAAAATATCTGACATGAAATCAACTTATAAAAGATGCAAAAGAAACGCAAAGTTACAAAGAGAAGCCGCATCACACACACACCGAATACACAGTGGGGAAAAAATCAAGTATACGCAGCATCAGACAAATGTGGTATGTGATGGCAAGGCAATTTGTTGCATGCTAGCAACGCATAACATATTTGTTGAAATTCCATAAACGCAAACGCAACACCGGCAGCAGCAGCAGCAGCACGTGTTTGGTTGCTGCAAATTGCATTTAAATGAAAGAAAAGGAGCAGCAAGGTCTTTAAAGCGAGGCGGTCGCTGTTATTAAAAATTAAAGTTAAATGAGTTTGCTGTGTGTGTGTGTGTGTGTGGCAGTGGCAGTTGTTGCACTCACGGTGGTCGCCGCATGTCACGTCGAGTGCGGTTTATGCTGCTCTGGCAAATTCACCTTGAACGCACAGTCAGTCAGTCAAGTCAGCCAAGAGCCAGCTGATGCTGTGGCCAAAAAAACAGCAGTCGCAAAAAAAAGACGGCAGAGAGAAGGAAGTTGGAAAGAAAATGAAAATAACAACGAGAAATCTTGATGCAATTATTCATACTATATATATGTATAAGGTGAAGGTGCATGCAACGACAGGCGGCAACAGCTGGGGTGCTGCAAGTGTAGAAGGAGGCGAGGAGTCGAGCAGAGTAGATTGCAATTGACTGACAGTTTGCCTGCGTTTCGACTCCGCTTTAAATGCGAAATTCATTTGTCATGCTTATAATTGTCTCACTCGGCCAAATTGCAGTTTGGGGCAACAACAACAACAACGAAGATTGGGGCCGGCAATTTTAATGAAATCGTTGTCAGTCGTCGACGCAGACAAGAGAGTAGAGGGAGGAGGCAGAGATGATTCAAGTTGGCTGCCAGCACGTAGTGCTCTTGGTACCTTTAGCATCTCCCTGTGTGGCTGCTGACTGACTCCGACTCTGACTTTGGCTTTGGCTTTGGCTGCCCCGCAACGAATTGCTGTCAGTAATTATGCTTAATTTTTGGGCTGTTTGGTTTTCGTTTCGTTTTTTTGCAAACGCGCGCGCTTTTCGCAGTTGAAACATTTATTTTTATTTGCTCTCAACTCTGAAGATCAGCAAAAGTTCTTCGTTCTTTGTATTAAGTTGTTTGGCAGCTGCTGCTGTTGCTGCTTTGTGTGCAGTTTTAAAATTGAATAATGAACGCCCATTTGCTTTTATGACATTTCGATAATGATGATTGTTCTGCCTTTTGTTGTGGCATTATCTTTATAAGGCAAACAAATTGTTGTTGTTGCTGTTGTTGTTGTTGTTGGCCGAGTAATTCAATGCGCTTGGGAGAAATCGTATAAATCTTGCACTTTAATTCCCAGGTTCCAGGTCTCGAAGTGAAGTCGCCAACGTTGTTGTTGCGGTTGCCGCAGTACACACAGAGAGAGATCAAAAGTGAACTAAAGTAAAACAAACTGAAATCGATCATGATTGAAATCGAGCAGAGGCCACAACAACAACAGCCTCAGATTGAGTGTGAGTGCCCCATTGCGGCAATGCCGAGTGTTTTGTGAAACATCAACATTTTGACAGGCACACAAATCCTCTTGAAATGAGATTTATAAAACACTGAGCAGACGCAGCATAAAAAAAAATGTACAGAAATAAAGGAGAGAATGAGTGAAAAAAAAGCGCAAAGTCATTGTCAGCGTTGCGCTTGGCTGCGAAATCAGAAAAGCAAACAAAACAAAAGGTTCCACAGAATGCGGCATAGCTCAGCACTCTGTGGCAACTTTAATGTGTAACATGTAGCCAGAGAGCTGTTGCTGCCTCATGTTGTCGTCGTCGTCGACGATGTTGCTCGTATTTATTTTCATTTTGAAGACATTGTAGTGTCATTTCAGCCAACGACTTGTCCAGCCGACCGCAGCATGAAAAGCAAATAAAAACGAAGAAGACAACAACAACAAAAAAAAAGCTACATGAGATGATGAGCGGCGGCGGCCAAAACCAAAAACCCAGCCAAACCAAAAACCAATCCAAAAACGAAGCGAAACGTTCCAACGAACTGATCCCAATCCGTGTAACAATTCAGCTCGCTGCAGCTTTTAATTAAGCCAAAGAGCAACTGGTTGCCAATGGAAGAATGGACACTGCAGCGAATGAAATGAGCAAAAAAATACAGCATCAACAACCAAAAAAAAAAAACAAAAACAAAAATAATTTATCTGCGCGTAAGCCGCAAGTGTATCTGTATCTCTGCCTGTATCTGTATCTGTATCTGTATCTCTAGCTGTATCTGTATCTGTAACTTGCAATATGTATCTGCCTCGCTCGCCTTGTATTTGCTTTAAAGTCTCTCACGACTCGCTGCTGCTGTTGCTATTGCTGTGGCTGCCCCGCTGAGCGTCAACACCCCAGCCACACAACCACACAGTCACAGTCGCCGCTCGGTTATGGGACCCACTGCTCAGCAGTGCCACACAGCACAGAGTCGCCTCGGCAGCAGCAGTCGAGGCAGCATCACGTTCATGCGTGTCCACATTTTTTTGTGCCTTGGCTGCGTTTTGTTCGTTTTTATGGCAATAATTGCAACTTGATGACTTAATTGCGGATGCAACTTGTTTTCCAACCTCTCCCGAGCCAAAACTCTCGGCATAATGGAGCGAGTGAGCCAGCGAGCGAGGAGTGGCCGCGGCGTTGGGCCTGGAAATTGAATTTTTCCACCTGGTATACGCGAGGCGCGCTTTTAAGCAGGATATGCTTTCATTATTATAGATACGATAGCAATGCGATGTGGCAGCAGCATCAGAAGCAGCGGCGGCAGTCGACGATGTAATTTTCCCCATTGCATAAGCAAATAAAATTTCATTAATTTATGATTGCCAGCGGCTGCCAAGACACACACAAACACACACACAGATAGAACCACTGTATCACAGCATCAGCAACCGCAGTCGCCTTCTCCAGTCTACAACTTTAGTTGTTTGCCATCAGGTCCATTAGTTGGAGTTCAGTTTGGAGTTTCGAGTTATTTTTATAAACGCAGCAACGTGACATTTATGCGAGTGTTCATGTAAATGATTATTACGTGCCGACTAACTCCCCTCTGCCTCTGTCTCCCCTTCCTTCTTGTGAGTTGTTTGCAAAGTAGATTTCATGATTTATTGCCAGCTGTGCACTGAGAGTGCAGTGTTGTGTTCTTTAGTGTTGTGTCTAGCCTGTCAGTCGCACTGTCTGTCTGTCTGTCCGTCTGGCATTGCCAAAGTAATTTTATGTTTAATTAAAAAGAATTCCGCCTTGATGGGCATTTTTGTTTTTTTTTTGTGCTGTGCTGTGTCTTATTTATATTTAATAATAGTTAACATGATTTCTCAAGTTGCCTTGTGCACGACTTTGATGTTGCTGTTCGTTCGCTGCGTGGGCAATATTCAAATCAGTTTGACATGAGTTGCAGTTTCCAAAAGATTGAATTGCCTCTTGTTAGACATGCGATACAGCCTCAAGGGGGGAAACTCAGGTAGTGGAAAG
The DNA here is from genome assembly GCA_035046325.1 of Drosophila niveifrons. NCBI lineage: Eukaryota > Metazoa > Arthropoda > Insecta > Diptera > Drosophilidae > Drosophila > Drosophila niveifrons. The sequence goes on along the minus strand of JAWNOC010000046.1, from coordinate 6,482,065 downwards.
AGAGAGAGTTGTTCAGGCGCGAAGATGATCAGCGCTCTCTGACACATTGAATTATCATAAGCCCATAAGCTAAGCAGGAAATTGCGATTATAAATTTACATAATTTGTGGTATTAGAAAAGTTTTAACCGCATCTCGATTACAATTATGAACTGAAATTGAGTTGAAACTTTAAACTAAACTCAATTTAATTGCCCCTCTTTGTAATGCCATTAAATTGCAATAAAATCGGAATAAGAGAACCTCATTTGATTTACCATTTAATTAACATTTTTCTTGTGTGTCTTATTCTCATTTCAGGTAAGTTGTCTGGCTCACAAACAAGTTCATATCCGCCATAAAAATCGAAACGTTTTGTCTCTGACGTGGGTTCAACATTTAAACGTATGTATTTATGTATTTGTGTATAAAGCAGTAAGTGGCATTAACTGTTCAAATGTTCAACTGCAACTGCAACAACAACCAAACAAACCGAAAAAAAAAAATTGATAAGGGCCCGCCCCTGGCTTCGTATGCAGTTTAAAAACTCATTTAGTGTCCAATCAAGCGGCCATAAAATAAAGTCAATAAATCAAGCATAAAAGTAACAAATGCACAGCCAACACTCACGATAACACACACACACACACACACTCCTCACACACTCAGACTCAGGCTGAGAATGATATACAATATGCAGCGCTGCATTTCAATAAAATTCGATACGTTTTGGGGCATGGCCTGGGCCATTGGGATCGGGATTGGAATCGAGCAGCAGCAACAGCAACAACAGCAGCAGCAGCATGGCCATGGGGTCTCCCTCTTAGTCTCGGATCGCTTCAGTTGAGTTCTCGGGGCACCTCCTTATCAAGGTGTGATGATCACTTGCGTGCCAGCGGCGCCTGACTTGCATTTCAGACGCGTCTCAACAACGTTTGCTCTCCAGAATCAATAAAAATAAATCGAAATGTCAAAGGCGCTGCATGTTTTTGGTAATAAGTGTGGGGTCCCGCAGCTCCACATCCACATCGAGAGTAGCATATGAGATATAAACGGAAAAGAAAAAACAACACGAAAACTGTAAATGACATTGTGGACAGTTTTCGAGCTTTGTACTATAGGAAAATTCATTGGAACTCGCTGGAAATTAACATACGAGCAATAAAGTAAAATACTAGACTACACTGAACAAAATTAAATTATAATCTCAAAATGAAATGCTTCAAAATAGATTTATACAACATTTAAAAAATTCTTTAATATTATTAAAAGGTATTATAAAAGATCATTCAAAAGTTTATAAACAAATTTTGAAATACCGACTGCACTGATTAAAAGAAAATGATTTTCTAAAAAGAAAAAAAGTAATAAAGTTCAAAAATGCTTAAAAAAAAAACACTTAACTGTGAGATCCCCGGTACCCTTTTTTTAACACATAATATTATAAAAAAATACTAAAATACACAAAAAACTGATTTTGGTATGTCAGTATACTTTAACTTTCAAAATATACCATTGAGAATATTATAAAAAAAACCAAAATATACAAAAAAGAACTGCTTTTGGTATGTCAGTATACTATAACTTTCAAAATAAACCATTGACAACAAATTATACCAAAATGTCATTCAAAGCAACTAAAATTCTTCATCGTTAAAAAACTTTTACAATCTTAATCTGTTCGCAGCCAGGAATTATAAAACTGATTTTTCTACATATTTAATATTTATATAAACAAATGAAAATCTTTCATCATTTTCATAAATATACAAATTATTTTAGACACATTCATCATATTAATATTTGACACCTTAATGCTCATATCGTTCAAATCAGTAGTAAAGATGTAATCTTTTGGCTATCGAATGATTTATTATGCATTTTCTGTCAGTGTGTTTTGCATATTAATTTCGTAGCACACGAAATTACGCGGCTTTAAGATATTGAATTACATAAGGTTGAGCCGCTAAAGGCCAAAAGAAATATCGAAAAAAAATCACTTGAGCACGATTCAGAAACAGAGAGCGGGGAGATTCGAAAAAATCAACAATCAATTGAATGTGCGCATAAATTTTCGAAATGAGAAATGTGACACAGCAGCAGCGACAGCAGGAAAGAAAGACAACCAACCAAAAAAAAGTAAAGAAGTGGAATCGTGTGGCTGCCGCTGCTGTTGCCACATATTGTGGCCATGGCCAGCGGGTGGGCAACAGCAGAGAGAGAGAGAGAGACTTGACTCAGAATCCAGTTGTGAAGATTGCATTGGGCCTATCCACAAATTGCTCGTGTTCAGCCTTTAAATCGTTTTACGTAGTTTTGCGAGACAAGTCCACGGTAAATGTTCGCCAAATGTGGCGCTGTTTGTAAATCACGCACACGCTGCCACGCTGCACGTTGCACGCAACCGCAGCTTGCAGCAGCGATGCGTCGATCGATTGGCCAACTCAGGCAGACAGACAGATGGAGAGAGGAAGAGAGAGGGAGACAGCTGCCGCTTGTGTCAGTTGGTTTGGCCAAGTATGTTAATCTTGGTACGCCTGACTAAGTCGGATGCAAGCTTGCAAAGCTTGCCACACTTGCCCCACCTCGAGCAGCTGCTTAAATTTATGCGCTGTTCAAACGGCGCGTAATAAATTTGTTTGCTCTTCAACTGTGAGCGCGCATGTTCATTGAATTTGTTGCTGTTGCTGTTGCCGTTTGCCGTGTGCCTCAACGCTATCCAATACAAATCCGTATTAAGTCACGCCCCTCACTCTTCTGACTTGTTTCTACAATTCCAAAATCCCGCCATCGGCCACTTCATTTTGTAGCTTTTAACAGCATTTCAGCATTCTTCTGTATTTGTTTATCTAAACGTTTTATTCATTTCTCGCTCTGTCGCTCTCTCACTCAATGTCTGTCCATCTGTCTGTCTGTGTGGCTTCTGCCTGCTGGCTTCGTGTCCTACCTTGGCCTTATCTTTCACTCTCTGTGGGCACAATTCGTGGCTGCTGTTCGCTGCTCGCTGCCCGCCTGGCGGCCTAATTGATGCGCTGTGTTCGACTCCGCGCTGAGCACAGCGCATGCGCAACATTCACACTTTGCCTTTCTGCAGCAGCCACAAGTTGCAAGCTGCTGTTGCTGTTGCTGTTGCAGGCTACAAGCTGCTGCCATCTCAGTGCGCCATCTTCAGTTGATTGCACATTTTATTTGCGCATTTATTTGCATATTTTCTCACACGGCAGTCGCTGTCTTCTCTTTTTGGCTTAACTTGTTTGCTTTTCTTTTAAGCGCAATGCAATTCAATTGTCTGCTTTACTTTTTTTCCTCTCTCTGTTCTGTTTTGTTTATTGGAGGGTTTTTTGTTTGTTTGTTTGTTTGTTTCTCATGTTTGCCGCTGCCGCCTCTTAATAGTTCATTTAGTTTGCATTTTTATGAAGTCTTTGTGTGGGTTGTGTAATAAATTTAACTCAAGTTTATTTATGTGCCATCCTCAAGACATTTATCACTCAATTTGAAGGCGTAATTGGGCGCAAAGCGACAGCTTCAACCAGAAGAAGCCTGATGAAGGAGGAGGCTGTTGCTGTTCTTGTTGTTGTTGTTGTTGTTGTTGTTGCTGCATGCCACAGGAGCTCACCGTTGGCAGCTGTTGCATATTTTGCATATCGTTATGCGAGTTGCAGTTGCTGTTGTCGTTTCTTCTTTGATTGCCATTCCCCAATGTAGAATGGGGGCCAAGTAACTCACTGACTGACTGACTGACTGATGGACGCCAAATGTGTGCGATGTTGTCAACGACAATGACCAAATTTGGAACTCTCCCAACACACAGACACACAAATCGAGCTGTCGACTGTCAAACTCCAACTGCGTGGGACACTTTTCGCTGATGGCCCAAACGATTGGCATTGTCATTATTTAATTGAATTTAATGCAAATTTAAAGCAACCTTTTTTGCATATTACATTCAGACAGTGAAGCAGTGATAAAGATCCGATAATTTTTCAAAAATATTTTCTCTTTTTATAGCGAATGTCTACTGTAGTCTATTACATGTAATTGCATTTCCCACTCTGTGGAGATTATTCAATTATGTAACTGAATTGTACATTTTGCAATTTGATTTCGCACAAACAATTCACAAATTCGAAATTCGTATTCGTGGTTGTTTGGCCATGAAAAGGCAGTCGCCGAAAATTAAGAATCCATTCAGACAGAAATCGAACAACAACAACGACGACCAAAAAAGAGCCCCAAGAGTTGCCTCAAATATAGTAGATACGATTCTGAATGTGAACAACAACAATTGTTATTTGGGGGAGAGAGTTTTCGACAGTTTTTCCACCTGTTTTCAATCACGAAAATTCAAATGCTAGAACAATAGTTGGTTGGTTGGTTGCTGTTGCTTCTCGTTGGTGGTGGTTGCTTTTGCTGCATTGCAAATGTTGTTAGCAATCACACTATTAAACAATAAATAAGCAATTTGTGCAACAAAAGCACTGGAAGGGGGAAGGAGAGACAAAAATGCTAAAATGCCACAAAAGTGTTCAGCACACATTTTGTAATTTCATTTCATTATGCCACCAAAAAGTCGAGCTGTTGCTGATGGATGGCTGGATAGATGGACAGATGGACGAATGGTTGGCTGACTGGTTGACTTGGCACTTGGCTGCTGAGAGCGATCAGCACGTCGCTGTTATCCTTAATTTATCCCTGTTACTCTCTCTGTGTTTTTCCCAAGTGTCTCCCTTTTTTTTTTGTTTTTGCTAAACTCTACCTTTTGCGCTGGCATTTGTGTTGCTGTCTGATTGCTCGCAAAAGGCAGCGCCAACAAACAGCCAAAAACCAGAGAAAAAAAGGAGTAGAGTGAAAAAATCGAATTTCCCGTGCGGACTGATTCGATTTGGCGTTGCAATTTCACGCTGTGTTATTGCAAAGTGGCCCCTGCAAAATGGCCAAAACTCTTTCTATCTCTATCTCTCTCTAAAAATTTGGCAATTTTTGGGCAAAAAACACAATGGGGCAGCGAACAAAACGTTTGGCGAGTCTCGAGTATAGCCCCCCAAAAATCTCATTTAGTGACGAATTAAGCGCCAAAACAGACAGGCGATTCAGTATGTCAGACAAGAGGCAACATGGACGAGACGAGTGCCAGACCAACCAGCAACCAACAAGCGAACCGGCAACCATCAGAGCTGTGGGCCTTGGCCCTGGTGCATTGTCAAGTGCAGGAGGCATGAAAACCCAATTGCAACAACATGGCGAACAAAACTCTGTGCTTCGCTATCTATGACCAGTCATCGATTGCTTTTCTCTCACTCTCTCTCTATCTCTCTGTGTGTGTTTGGCCATTGTTCACTCGTTTTTCTAACGGCCTTTAACGCCATTTTGCCAGCGAGTCAGCGCAACTCATTCACGCCATTGTGATGCCAAAAACGGTGGCTCACATTTTGACAGATTGTCGGCAAGGGCAAGTGCAATATTAGAACATGATTTATTTATGCAATTTTTAGCATAAACTCTCCTTTCGCTCTTCTCTCGCTGCCATTGGCATTTGTCTATCATTTTGGCACTGGCTAACAATTTGTTTGTCTGTCTGACTGTGCTGAAATGCAACCAGAGAGAGTGAGAGGGAGATAGAGAGAGAGGAGCAATAGCATCCCCTGTGGCCATGGCAGAAGTGTCGGCACGTCAATTTGTTTGTCTGGCTGTCTGCTCTCTCTCTCTCTCTCTCTCTCTTTGAGTTTGAAATTATGATATGTGCAGATGCGAATGGTGCGGGTTCGAATGGATTGTGGCTAATAAGTGTGCGCCACAGTATGAGTTCATTTCTGGCAATTAGTGGACAGTCAGATAGACAGAACAGTACACGAATCCATGTCCAAATGCTGCTGCACTATGCTGATTGTCGAAAACCTGGTGCTTGAGTAATGAATTGTGGTCAAAGGTAGACGCGATGTGCTATCAACTAGTGCCGAGATATAATCCCAGGTATTTGCAACAATTCACAGACAACTGTGAAACACACAGACAGAGTCTCTTAACGCAATCAGCACCCCAAAGCAATAAAATGCATAATCAGCATATCTTTTTTTATGGCTGGCAATAGATATGCAAAAAAAAAAAAGAAAAGGAAAGAGAATGAAATAAATGAGGCACATTATAAATGCAAAAGTACATGCTAACTACAACAATTATCCTTAATGTTGCCAGCAACTATGAACGCCATTAGGGGCGATTCTCCATCCTCCATTCCTCCTTCTCTCTCTCCATCGAAGCTGTCCAGCTGTGTGCCAACAACGTCCTGCCAAGAGCTTCCAAACCAATTCAACGTTGATCATTTGCGAGAAAGAAATTCAAATTAAAATGCTTCGAATGCTATGCAAAAATAGTTTCAATTTTGTGCCAGCGCGGAATGCTCATTACTCATCTGTATAGAGAGAAGGGAATGGGGAGCGAAAGAGCTTTGGTAGAGAGGTGAAAAATTGCACGACAAAAAAAAAAAAAAACGAAGAAATATAAAAGATAAAAGATAAAGCGAAATATGCAGCCATCGAATAAAGACATTCAAAGCGAGTCGAATCTGAATCGATGATGGGGAAATTGCAGTTAATTATCGAGTGAACAATTTTCAATTGAAAACGCCTGGCGCATATCGATTTACGCGCTTCATAAATGCTCGGACAAACGCTGCTGCTGCTGCTGCTTAACAAGGTGAGCAGCGAAACGAATGTTGCACGCGATCAATGTGCAACCCTCGCTCGGTATTTTGTAATCTGAATCCACACAATGCAAGTAAGCAGCTGGACGTGCGGTTTGCATTCCCTTTTCATACACACAAACACACACACATAGTCATTTTTCAATTATGTTATTAAAACAAGGCGCCGCACTTGCCACCAACAGTAGCAAGCGGCAACTCGACTGTGGCAACATTGCGTGTTTAAATGTTTTAAGCATTTCGGTTTATCGGAAAATACACACAGCAGTGAAGAGAGTGAGAAAGTGCTCATAAATGCAGCAAACAAACATGGAAATTCAATTATGAATACTTAGAAGGTTAAAGCACCCGGTCACATTCCCCTCCACTCCTTCACTCTTTCCCTCCCTTCTATATGTTCTGTGTCTTGTGTTGCGTCCACTATATTTGCCACGTATGAAAATCAACGAATGGTGTAAGCCAAGTCTGTGGCTTAAGGCAATTTGCATGTGCAAATATTGCAAATCTATTCGAACGAGACTATCATTTGCATTCGAGTGTGTTCTGAGTGTGTTGCGAGTGTGTGAGTGTGAGTGCGAAAGCATTCGCACAGACGTCTAATTATGTCGAGCAAAGTTGCAAACAAATTTTGCGCGCCGTCATGTTGCGCCCTGGCTGCAAATAAAAATAAATATTTACATTCCATTTGGCAAAACTGCGCGCAAAGGAAAATTGTGCGTAAAAAGCGTTGGCATATTTGTTAACCTCAAGCAACATACACACAGAGAACCGAGAGCCGAGAATCGAAAGCAAAGCAAACCGTAAACCCAAACTCCAAAAGCCGCCAGACAAAATCGATTACCAACTGATTGACTGTATGTTCTTCCTATGATGATGATGATGCTGATGTTGAGGAGGGAGAGGAGGAGGAGGACGAGTAGAAGAGATGATGTTGCTCGCAAGTTGCAGCTTCAACTTCAGTTTAAAATGGTAATTGACTTTTTCGCGTAACCGCAATGTGTTGGCAAAACTTGTTGCCGTATCTCTATATATCTATATCTATATCTATGACCATATATGCAAGCTTGTATGCGGTGGTATGTATGTGTCCCTGATGTGCAATAATGCTCTGGCATCAGCAAAAGGCAACTCGAAATGCAATTTCACAAAATGCTTGCATAAGCCAAGGCGCATCGCCTGCTGCTGCTGCTGCTGCTGCTCCACAATGTCATATTAGAGTTTATCAACTGGCAGAGCTATGAAAATTTAGAGGCAACTACGAGAGAGGGAGAACAAGTTGCAACAACTGCTGGCAGACGCTTGCGACAAGGCTGCAATTTTCAATTTCGCGCACACTTTGCACAGATAATAGAAATTTCTTTCTTTCTTTCTTTCCTCCCTCTGCTGGCTGCTGCCGCATCTGCTTCCATTTATTGACACAAATCGCAAACGCATTTGACATAAGTGCCGTCCAACAGCAGCTAGCTTGCCTCATCCTTCTCCTCCTCCTCCTCTTACTTCTCTCTGTAAGTTGCAACAAAATTTAGGTTATGAGTAGCTAAATGACAGCACTTTGTACTCTTTTCACTTTACTTTTACTTCTCTCTCCCACTTTGTTGCATTGCTCGTCTACACTTTTTTGTTGTTTGAAATTTACGATGGATGCTGTAATCTGTAAGCTGCTTAAGCAGTTAAGGAAACTGGACAATGAATGTCGAAAGTTTGGTTTTAGCAAGTACAAACATTATTGAATCTAACTGCAATTTGTGTAAGAAAATGAGAGTGGATGAATACATTTTGTTGGAATTTAAACATTGCTCAAATTTGTTTACACTTTAGTAAAGAAAATGAGATCTGGAGTTGTAAAAGTGTATAAAGAAATTTCTTGCACAAATATGGTTGTCTTTTTAGTATCATTTTATCACATTTTGGATTACAATACATATTATGGCAAGATTTTGATATAACATCGTAATTTCTTCGTATGTCAATAACAAATCAAACTTAAGTAACTAAAACTTAGTTTTTACTCAATATAAATAGAAGATGAGTCCCCTTTGACTTTTTAAAAGACACATATATACAGACACATTTTACTTTTTTGAGTATTATCTACAAATCAAATCGTGCTTTTATACGTTCAAGAAATTAAACTAATAATACTAAAAGTAGCTTAAGCTTTCTCTGCTTATGATATAAACACATGCTAAAAGCTCTTTCTAGTATCTCCCCAGAACTGCCCATATTCAAATCTCTATTTCGATTGCTTCCTATTCCCATCATCACTTTAGTTCCTATTTGCTATTACGACTAATCAATAGCTAGTCACTCAGTGAAGTAAGTATATTTGTTTGTGCCCCTGTGCCACATTTTGCTGATTAGCTTCTCAGCTGGCAATGCAATCGGTCTTCTGTCAGATGGCCCCATAGCCACTTAGAATCGAGTGATAGGGGGAGGGGAGAGATAGAGAGAGAGAGCGCGCTGACGAAACCCAACAATGAAATATATTTTTAATCAAGCCAAATCGAATTCAAGGCAATACACCGGTGCCTCATTATTTAGGCAAATGTGCAGCCATTAACTACAGTGCGTTGCCCACTCTCTAAGGGGAGAGTTTCAGAGTTTGAGTTTGAGTTTTAGGGCCGAAAATGTTGACCCAACACAAAAACGGCAAATTGACAAATGTGGCCACTTAATGTGCTACAGAGGGCAAATGTTAAACAATTTTCTGTTATTTTGTATGCCAAAAATACAAACTAATTAATATGAGAGACGTCGAGGGACGTTTGTTGTTGTTGTTGTTGCTGCTGTTGTCGATGTTGCCACATCACCATCTTGCCACATGGGCCGTTACTTTGGCACGCATTGAATTTTATTTGATTTTGTAAAAATTTAATTTCGACAAGGAATTCTTGACAGCAAACAGCAACAGAAGCGGCAGCAAGGAGCAACATCAACACTAGGCGGCAATTTCTCAATGTTGTGTCGGCGAAGAAAATGAAATGAATGAGCCTCAGCTCAGCGATGAGCCACTGAGTGAGTGAGTGAATGAATGAATGAATGACTGGCTGCCTGACTGACTGACTGACTGAGTGAGTGACTGACTTGCCTGACTCGGCTGACTTCCTTCAGTTTGTTAAGGGAATTTTGCATTTTGTTTGAATTATTGCCTTCATTAAGATTGCGTTGTTGATTTCTTCCTTCTTCTTGGCTTCTTTCTTGCTTTTTTTTTTATTTAATACTTCTCTCGTCACAGGCTGCTGGCAGTCGCAACATGAGCGACAGCGTGATTTCCATCCGTTACCCTCTTCCCTACCTTTCTACCGCTGCTATTGTTGTTGTTGTTGTTGTGCACACCTAGGCGCCCTACCACCACGCCCCCTTCCGTCCGCTACTTTGCTTGAGCCACTGTGTGTGACTGCACTTGACAATAAATTTTATTGTAGCGTCTACGCACAGCGACAGCGACAACGACGACGACGTTTGGCTGTCTTTGTTGGTATTTTTAGCTTAATTGTGAATGAAGATCGGAGCGGGAGATGTTTTCTGTTTGAGTTTTTGTTTTCTTATTTTCATGTGCTGACATGTGACGCAGCCCCGGTTGAGGCGGCCACCCCACGTGCTGTCTTACAGTTAATTGTGCGAAATTCATTCATATGGAAAATTTGCCAGACTGTAACCATTGAAGTCATAATTATGCGATTGTACAGGTCGCTATTAGCCTAGGTAACTCATGAGAGTTAGTCGCTATGACGAAATTAGAGTAGCATCATTTCAGAAAAAAACTACAACTACTATTACTTGCCAATTAACTACAAGTTGTAATTAAATGTATTTGTTTATTCTTCAATACAGAAATGTGTAGTATTAATGAAGAGTTCTTTATTATAGAGTTATTCGCAAGAACACGATCTTTAACTACTTATTAATCTTTTGAATTATTCACTTCATAAACAACTGTTTGTTTATTCTCTAATTACAAGTTATGGGTATTTGAACTGCTCGCAACATACATAGGTTGATATCCGTTCTCAGCCTAACTTCACGTTATTCTTATGAAATAGTTTGCTCTGACTCGTTATTCTTTTTGTTCTTCTTGTTTCAAAGATTATTATTCGCTTTCGCCCATAATACTCGTTGCTTCTCTTATTTACTCGCTACATTGATCGCCATTCGCTCTCGCTCATAATACTCGCTACTTCTCTTACTCGCTATGGCCGTTCGCTCCCGCTCTAACTACTCGTATACTCTACTGAATTACTTGCTACATGGTTATATCTTCGTTCTCGTTCCAACTACTCGCTACTCATATAATTACTCGCTACATCAACTCGCTTTATTATTTTACATGCAGCCAAAAACCTTTGCTACCTTCTCATAACACATTCTATAATATTCGCCTTCCATTTAACTGCAATTCCCTGCCATTGTTTATCTTTCAACTGCTAATCAATATACTGCATTCTCTCGCTACTGTGTTTCGCGGAACGAGCTGCAAAAACTCGTTGGCAAAACTATGCTCGATATTCGCTATTCAGCTGCCTCGCTATTTGTTTTGCATAATTAAAATTCATGCTATATTTCATGCTAGTCTTGGCAATTTCACTTTCTTTCCTTTTTTGCTGGCTTTATGCACAGTTACAGCTGCTGCATCTGGTGCTTCTGCTGCTCCTGTGTTTGACTCGCACTCAACTCATATTCTGTCAATAGGCCGCCGGGCATTGCGAAGGGAAAACTTTCCAAATTTAACGCTCTGCACAATGGGTCTTAGGTTTGGTTAAGCATTTTCCTTTTGGCTTCCATTCTGTTATGTTGTTGTTTTTTTTTGTTTTTGCGTTTTCATTTTCGTTTTCGTTTTTTCTGCAAGTCGTAGTTACAACAAACAGCAGAAACAATTACAACTAGCGACTCCTCGGGCAGCAGCTGACCTGAGTTGAGCTGGGAAGTGGAAGTGGAAATGGAAGTTGGGAGGAGCTGAGCTTATGCAAACAGGAAATGCATAATGAACACGCGGCACACAGTCCGGCTTTAGCTGCGGCTGCGGCGGCACACTGACTCACTCCGGCCAAAAAATTGTAAACGCTTCTGCGACTGCGACTCCGACTCCAGTTACGACTCTGACTGGCTTTCATTCATTTTTGAGCGGTTTCGTGGTTAACAAGCGCTTCCTTATCCTTATTATTTTAATGCCTGCGGCAGCATTTCATCTTACTTACTTTTTTCTTTTTGTGGCCCAACTTTCTTGCTTTCTTTCGTTCTGCTTGGTTTTTTTTTTTTTTTTGTAGCAATTTCCATGGCATTTTCCATGCGCCGCCTGTGTGTTGCTTAAATATTTTCAACTACCTCACGTAGTCTCTACTAGTTCACAATGTTCTCGTTGTTGTTGTTCTCGTTGTTGTTGTGGAGTGTGTCTGTCTGTATTCTCTGGGCTTTGTGCGCATAATTGGGGTTAACTACGGCCAGGTGCGATGACGATGACGACGCCGTCGACGTCGACGGTGCAGTTATGCCCCGGACCCAATTCCGGACTTTTGCTTCTTCGTACTCTTTTGGCCAGGAAGCGCCTGGCATGATGCCGTCCATTGTGTGTGTGTGTGTGTGCGGCCTAAAGTGTGCTAAAAAGGAAAAGTAAAAAATTTTTGCCGCACTTATAAATTGTCGGGTCTAAAGTTGTGCTTTCATTATTATTATTACCACTACGACTACAACGACTACTATAATGATATCGCTCTCGTTTCTTTTGACTAGACTTCGCAGCGTGTGCAATTAACGCAAGGGAATTGAAAAGTGAAAATTGCAGTTGAGCCTAAAACAATTTTCATATTCAAAAAGTTGACACGCAAATTGAGAAATTCAATTTAAAAAAGTTTTTTTTTTTTGCTTTTTCATTCACTTTTGCCACCCACAAAAGTGGAAAATGCTGTTGAATAAGAGGTGGAGGCGTGGCTGTGTTGACACGGCACACACACCAACACACACACACGTGCCAACATCAACTCTCATCTCTCAGGCATTCTGTTTTGCCATACAAGAGAGAGAAAGAGAGAGAAGCGAGAGGCTCATCATCAATTCAGTTGATAATTATTTTTACGCGACGCAGCAAGTGCATTAAAAATGCAAATGGCAACACTTTGCCACTTTGATGGCCTCTCTGCCTTGTGTTGCCAGTGTTGTCACGTTGCTGTTTTATTAATTTATTAAATTAAAAAAACAAAACTCGCTCAAAAGGCACAACGACGACGACAGCAGCAGCAGCAGCAGCAGCAGCGAGTGGAAAACTCACTGGCATTCGCAGTCAGCATTCGCATCTGTAATTGTAAATTTATGAGGCGGCTCACAGCACAGCAGAGCACAGTACAGAAAAAAAAAGAAAACAAAATATATATATATATATGTGGACTGGTCCAGCAAAGAGTTCTGGAGTTCTGCTTCAGCTGGGCGCACTGTCAATCGTGTGGCATGAATTATTAATTATTTGATTTTTCACACAAATACAAATACAATCACATACGCTTTCCTCTCTCTCTTTGTTGCTGCTGCAGCTGTTGCATTGCGGCAAATGGTCAGTTGGCTGTCAGTTGACGCCAATTTTGACAGGCTTCATTTTGACATGCACACAAAAAAACAAAACCAGAAAAAGAATAAGAAAAAGAACAAACGAAACATTTTCGCCTAATGAAATTATTAACCAAAATGCGCAGAAATGTTAGCTCAAAGCTTGTGCTGCTGATTGCTAATAAAAGCGAAATTAGCTTAATCTAATTACCTGTCACACATTATTTCAGACAGTCTCGCTTCCCGCTTTTTAGTTCAAAATACGGAAAATTTCGAATTCAGCTGCCTCGATTTTTCTTTTTGTTGCACCCCCAAGGGGCCCATGGGCAAAGATTGCTATAGGTAGATCGACATAGAATATAGAGTATAGAGAACAACCCTGTGGTTTGCCCTGCTCTTGCTACATTCAACTTCTGCCCTTCGGAGTTCTCCTCTTACTTATTTATTGTGCGTGCTCTGGGGAAATGCCAACTGTGTGTGTGTGGAGGAAAAGCTGTGCACATATTTTGCCATTTGCACTGCGTTGTGCTGTGTTGTGTCTCTCTGCCTGAATTATTCAGTGCAGAATCGATAAGGTTGGCAATGGCATCTTTTCTGCTTACTGCCGCTGACAGTTTATTTGGCAAATTGCTTTGGCATGTGTAATATGAAACTTTTACTTGGCTAATTTTTAGTTTTTGCCCAATGAGTCACAGTCACCGAACAGCACAACAAAAAAAAACAAAAATGGTCTTTTTCTCTTGGTGTGGCAAATCGAAAATCTGAAACACGCGTCACGCATTGCAGCAGCTGAAATTGTTGAGGTGGAGGAAAGGACCAAAAGCCATGCCCACTAATCTGCCATGACTCATGAGATTTTTTAGCAGCCACCCCTTTGAACATAATTCAAAAATATAAAATAAAAAAATACCGAAATGTTTTGAAATCTAATTAGAATATGTGTGCGACCCGTAGCTGAATATATGTATGCACGTCTATCGAGTACAATCTCTATGCGAAATTGTACTTAATTCTCGAAGTTGCTCATTTCATATGCTCAACGCATCTGGCCGCATCCTTCTTAGACCACCAGGACTCGGAGAACACTGAAAATTGCCAATGGCTTTGGGCGAGACGGGCGGGCGCCTGTGCGTCTGGGCAATAAATTTGATTTGTTTCAAATTACAGCCAAAAAGCAATGAACAATTTTATTTTCAGTTTTTTTTTTTGTGTTGTTGCTGCTTTGGCTGCATTTTGTTAAGCCGCCAAATCGAATCTTACTTGTGGTTACTCTCTGCGGGCAATTTTCATAATTTACATAAGCAAATCAAATTGTAAATGGAATTTGTGAGCGAGTGTGCGTGTGTGTGTGTGTGTGTGTGTGTGTGTGTGTGTGTGTGTGTGTGTGTGTGTGTGTGTGTGTGTGTGTGTGTGTGTGTGAGGAGCTATAGCTCCATTGCTGAAGAAGCTGGCTTTCAATGGGGGAGAAATGGAACTATGTTGAGTGTTTGACGTAGATTTTGCATTTCGCTTTCGCATTTTGCTTTCTTTCATGATGCCACAAATTGTGTCAGCTTTAGCTACACTTTTGTTGCCACGATATGTGTGTGCTTGTGCTTTGTGTGTCTTTTGTTGTCGATGCGCCAAAGAATTTGGCTCAAGAGATGCTTTACTTTGCTTTAGAAAAATATTACAGCAATAAAGGTAAGGAGTGTAGGGAATGAAAGCAATGGAAAGTCTAGAATTCTTTTTCTGTACTTTATGTGTTATCGATAAAGTTTAACTGGGATTTTCCAACACTCAACTTTAAGCTGTCAAATTAATAGCATTGTCATTGCGTTTGACAAATGTCAATTAAAATTTGTTGCCGTCGATGCGTCAAAGAATTTGGCTCAAGAGATGCTTTACTTTGCTTTAGAAAAATATTACAGAAATAAAGGTAAGGAGTGTAGGGAATGAAAGTAGTAAAAAGTCTAGAATTCTCTTTCTCTTTATGTGTTATCGATAAAGTTTAGCGGGAATTTTCCAACACTCAACTTTAAGCTGTCAAATTAATAACTTTGTCATTGCGTTTGACAAATGTCAATTAAAAATTGTTTCCGTCGCGTGTGATTGAAGTGGAAATCCGTAAATTAATAAACTATTTAAAAAAGTGTATCAAGTGTTTAAACAATGTGATGCTTAAGTCGTACATATGTCAACAAATAAATAAAAAACTTGAATTTAATGTTCTCTTATGTTTTATACGGAAAATTCGGTGTGCGTGTGAGAAAGTGAAACAAAGTTGAAACTTCTTTCGATATACTGGTGTGTGACATTTGAGTCGTAGGACTCCCAGGCTAGGCGTTACGTTTGCTGTCACGGTATTTGCTCATTTTTTGATGAACATAAGGAACACACAAGCCTAGAGCAATTTGGTTAAGCACACGATCGCGCATTAGATTCTCAATAGCATTTGGATTTTCGTTTTTGACATTCCGCAACCTCTATATGTATTTGTAATTGGAAGCAATGTCAACGGCGCTGGCAACGGCAGCGAGTGCAACCAGCACGGCAACAACAACACAACAGCAGCAGCAGGAGGAGGAGCAACAGCAGCAGCAACAGACGTCATCAACAGCAACAGTCGCGACAGCAGCCATGTTGCTAGAACCCTTAGCTATGCCAGAGCACATGGAGCAATCCACATCAATGGAGCAGTTAGTTGTCAGCGAGGAGAACAACGTAAGCAGCAACCTTAATGCTAAACTGCCAGCTGAAATGTCAACACAGCCTTCGCAGCAGCCGCAACAAGAACAGCACGAACTCGACTCGGATGAGGGCATCGAGTATTTCGATCCCAATGAGTTTCCGCTGCCGGGCACACGACGTCACAAGAAGAAGCTGGTGCACAAGATGATCACCCAAACGTATCCACGTCCGCCCGGTGGCTACAAGTACTCGATGGGTTTCCTCTACAGCATCGGCAGCCACATGGCTGGCATAACGCTCGATATACCAACGCCCACATCGATAATGCCGAGGATGTTGCGCACGTTGCCGCCATCACAGTTGCCGCTAATGGGGCCATCGGGCGCCCAATCGCCAGGTAATGCTAATCAATCACATCGTTTTGGTGGCGCTGCTGTGGCCGCCGCCGCGGCAGCAGCGGCGGCAGCTGCGGCCGCTGCAGCGGCATCGCCACAGCCATTCATCTGTCCGGCGGGCTACGGCAGCAGCGGCACGCAGCGACGTCTGTGGCATGCGGAGAATGCGGTCTGGCAATTTGACCGCAACTATCCGTATAACCAGGGCTATGCCTCAGCCTATGGCATACCGATGGTGCCGCTGGGCTTCGAACAGCATCCATATGGCGCTCAGCGTTTCATGTACTCCAGCTACTACAATCAACCAGTGCAACGCGGGGGTGGAGGTGCAAGTGGAGGCAGCTATCGTCATGTGGCGCCCAATATGCCAGTGGTGTCCGAGCAGCAACAACAACAACAGTCGCCGAATGCCGAGCAGCATCCACATCCACATCCGGAGGCCTTCGCTGACTACACGAATATCGATCCGCGTTTTGCACGTGGCGCCACTGCAGCACAAGTGAGGGAACGCTTTGGACCCGCAGCTATGGCATTTCCCCGCGAAACGAAAACGTTCTACAACAGCAGCACCGGGAATGTCACAGTTGGTGCGCCCGGCACAAGGATACGCCATCCATTCGATCCACGCAGCGGACAGCAGCGTGGCAATCCCAATGTGCCCCAACCGGTTGCACTCGAACAGCTGAACATGAATATGCAACGACGTGGCAACAATCAGCCAAGCGGCAGCGCCGCACAATCAACTTCAGCTGGCAGGCATTTGAAACGGAACAAGAGTCAGCTGGTCAACACGCAGAGTTCCAACTCCTCTGGTTCGGAATCTCTCAACTCTGCCAAAGTTGAGCAGCAAGCTGAGAGCAATACAAACAACAATAATGTGGTGCCTATCCATCACAATTCGCAGCGTAGTTATCGCAATCGTCAGCGTTATGCAGCTGCTAACCAACAACAGTTGCAACAGCAGCAACAACAACAGATGGGCAACTATCAGCCAGGAGTGCGTCGCTTGAGCAAAGCGCAGGAATTGCGACAGCAGCAACACTCACGTAGCTATAACTCCACGCAGCTGGAGCATGTGGATTATGCCGCCAATGGAACGTTGTATGAGGAGCAGGATGCTTTGGCTTTGACAGCTGCAGCAGCGAGCAGTGGCACCTCGGATGCCGATCTGCCGCAAGATTCGGACCTTGTGGCTGGCGCTGTTGGCATCACAGCAGCAGCCACCGCAGGTGACTTTTCCTCCGAGGCCGATCCACATGGACATTCGCAGCAGACGGGCTCCATTTCGGGTGACTTTGATGGTCTGTCCTATGCCAGCTTGGCGGCCAGTTCGCCCAGCGACAGCGCAGAGAGCGAGCAAAGCGATGCCTCACTGGAGTCGATGGTTTCGAGGATCACAATGAGTTGTGTGGCGATGGCAACAAGTGCACAGTTGCCGGACTTAAAGGGTCCAAATCTTGTGCCTTTTGGAGATATGCATTATCTGAAGGAAGCTGAACGCAAATCTAGTCAGGCACTGAAGAACGGCTTGAAGTGCACAACGCACTGTTGTGGCGATATGCTGGGGGAGTTGAAGGAAGGAGAAGAGAACGAGACGGCGGCCAGCAAAGGCAGCATTATTAAGGTAACAGATTACGGCTCAAAGCATGCCACAACTTTACCACCCATAAACTTCCTCTGGCAGGAGGAATTCCTCGATGACAATCAACCGCTGTCGCTGCAAAATCGCTATTTGCACGAGTTCTTTGGCTACACACCTGCGGATCGCTTTCTCACACGCGCCAAGCTGGTGGAAATGAAGCGTCCGCCCATCCCGGTGGCCAGTCGCAGTAAGTGGGATCCTCTAACGCAATCGATTTGGGGGAAATTTCTTGCCGCACAGCAGACGAAACAAATCTACAAGATAAAGATGCGTCTTTGGCGTTTTATTTATAAGGTGACGATGGTAAGTTTGTGTGTACAAAATTTACTGACTGACAACCTTTCGCAGACTGTGTATCCACGCTATGGACTCTACTTGGTGGGCTCGTCCATCTCGTACTTTGGCTCCAAGTGCTCGGACATGGACATTTGCATGTTGGCCTGCACAAATCCGAACATTGATCCACGCATGGAGGCCGTTTATCATTTGCAGTTGATGCGCGAAATGTTGCATGCCACCGAACAGTTTCAGGAATTCAATTTGATCGAGGCTCGTGTGCCCATCTTACGCTTCACAGATCGTCGTCATCGCGTCGAGGTCGATATCAATTTCAACAATTCGGTGGGAATACGCAACACACATTTGTTGTATTGCTATTCGCAGTTGGACTGGCGATTGCGTCCCTTGGCCTTGACCATCAAACAGTGGGCACAGCATCATAACATCAACAATGCCAAGAATATGACAATCTCCAGCTACTCTCTGATGTTGATGGTCATACACTTTCTTCAGGCTGGTGTCAATCCGCCCGTGCTGCCGTGTCTGCATAAAATGTATCCGGATAAGTTTAGCATATTGCAGCCCACGGATTTCGGTTTTGTGGACATGAATGAGATAATGCCGCCATATCAATCGGAGAACACACAATCGCTGGGTGAGCTGTTGCTCAATTTTCTGCACTATTACAGCATCTTTGAGTATGGTAAGTGTGCCATCTCGATACGTGTGGGCGGCGTGTTGCCCGTGGAAACGTGTCGCGCCTCAAAGGCGGTGAAGAATGATATTCATCAGTGGAACGAGCTGTGCATCGAGGAGCCCTTCGATCTGACCAACACAGCACGTTCGGTTTACGATCCCAAGACCTTTGAGCGCATACGTTCGATCTTTATGGCCTCGTATCGTCGCCTGGAGTCCACGCGGAATTTGTATTCGATTTTCGAGGGTTACGAGGGACCCACCATACAGACAATGTATGTGACTGAGAATTCGGATTTGGAGCTGGGCGCCTCATCGAAATCGGATAGTACACAGCCATCGCCTAGGCATATGGTGGACAAGGCCACGACGGCCATTTGGAGTGAAATCAATCAGAAGGTGGTGGAGTCGAGCATCGAGGCGATGGCCGAAGAGCAGCAGCAGCAGCAGCAGCAGCAGCAACAGTTGCAGTTGCAGTTGGCCAAAAGCGAAAGTTCGCGTCTCAACAAATAGACCAATTGCAAACAAACAACAGGCAAAACTATTCAAAAAAAAAAAAAAGGAAAAGGAAAGCAGACACAACGAAGTTTAGATCAGAAGAGTTTAGAGAGTTTAGAAATAGCTTTAGTAGCAGAGAAACATTAAAAAAAATAGATAGTTAAACTACAAAACTGGAAAGGTATAGAAAAAAAAGATTGAGACAGAGACAGATAGAATTTAGTTGCAGTATTGTTAGTTTTAGTTTAGTAGAGCTCTAAATCTCCTAATCGAAAGTCCACAAAAACAACAACAGAACAAAAAAACACTGCTCAGCTTTGCACTGAATTAACACTTTTAAATTCGACGTTGGACACTTGACATTCACTTCACTACTTAAAACAACAATGATAAAAAAAATAGAAAACTACAACCAAAAAAAATATTAAAAAGCAATGCATTAAAAACTTGCAAAAAAAAAAAAAAATAAAAATTCCCCCTAAAAAATCATAAAAAAAATAAATAAATAGGAGTATAGCCGGAAAAAAAACACTAATATATACAAAACTCGCATGAACATGTTTATATATGTATGTATGTGATATGATAGAAGGAACTATAGAGATTGAAAAATATTTAAATGCTGCACACATTCCACATCTTTCTATCGTAACCCAAAACTTGTTTTTCAAACACACTTCATACACTCAAACACATTCACGAACACACTTATATTCACACTTTTTTGTAAAAAATGACGAAAAATGTAAAAAATGCGCTCACGTCTAAAAAAATATCAATTGGCAAAAGGTTTCGAATCACAAATTCGCAACCATTTGCCACCAAAAAATTCAAATGTTAATTTGACTGAGCCGCCCAAAAAAAAAAAAAAATGTATCAAAAAATAAAGAAAAACACTCACAAAAAAAAAAAAACCATCCCAACAAAACTTTTATAATCGAATTAGTTTCAAACTGAGCGAGAGACTTTTGCCAGTTCAAATATTGCGAATTTATTTCGCAACTAGTTTTATTAGTCTTTATTTAGTTTGATACAACTGCTTTGCATCATTTGTTCTCTGGGGAGATTAATGAAGTGTGGAGTGTTGAAATTGACGCACATGTTGCAGCAAATTAAATCACGAGCTGCTGCAGCCATTAGTTGGGTGGACAACAGGGCGTGGCATGCCACATCTGTGTTGTCGAACTCCTCTCAGCAACAACAATGGTTTGCAAAGCCAAAAATTTGCGACTCCGTCAAATTATTACATCAATTGCAATGCTCAATTTCAGTTGTCTAGTTGCAACGCTGCTGCTGCTGCTGTGGCAGTTGCAGCAATTACAGTTTGAAGCTAGCGACGAGTGCATTGGTGGTTGGTGATGTTGAGTAATTGATATAATGTCAGCACACGCGATGCGTTATGTCGCCCACTTAATGTCCAAATTGTCAACGGGATTAGTGACCAACGCAGAGCGACAACTAGACAATGGACAAGGGATGGGAGGAGCGAGGAAGGTTGATGGTTGACAAGGGGGAAGGGAGACGACACATTGTCGATTTATCAGAACGTGCTCTAATACCCATATCGAAGCATTCGCATTCGCATTCGTATTCGCATTCACATTAGCATTGCCATTGTGAGCGGCAATCATCATCATTATAATTATCAGAGCGTTATTCGTTGCTCACAATTGTCACATTTATTGTCGCGCATATGTGCAAATTTTTGGCAATTAAACCAAGTCGCATAATTTTTCATTTGCGCCGCCGTAATTAATGCAATCGCTGCTGCTGCTGCAACGATTTTCCCCATTTGCATTTGCATTTTTGCATAATTTCTTAAACGATCAAATCAAAGGCCATTTGACACCTAGACAAAAAGCCATAATGGAAATTCCTTTTCGGTACTAAACAAAAGACTGGAAATAGAGTTTATGCATTCATTAAAATTTCAAGTAAAAATTAATTTGCCAGCAATTTGCGGCACAAGCCTCGAGCTAACTTTTTTTTTCTCTCTCTCAGCAACAGCTGCAGCCATCATTTGAATTCTTAAGCAAGGGTTCTCTTTGCACAAATAATTACTCATTGTCATTGTAATTGGCGTGCGGGCGCTAAATACTTTCCAACCCCGGGATTGAGAATTGAGATTGGAGAGAGTGGAGTGTGGAGTTGTGGAGGTGCGACTTTGACAACTTGTGATATTTTCGCTTTGGGTACTAACTTGATTATTTGTGCACCCGGAATGACGATGAGTAAGCAGAATGGAATCGAGGAGGAAAGGAAAAAGGGGCAAACAACAACAACAACAACATCAACAATGCTGCTGTTGCCTGAGTTTTTGGCCCTTTTTGCTGCTCGATTACTTATTGTCGGGGATACTTTTTCATTATGTACACTCACACACATGAGTTGAGGGAATACTCTGGCTATCCCTTAGACAAGAGAGATCCAATGGTGCATGGTATATAGCATATATAGTATAGTGTAGTGTAGTGTATGGCATACGCAGATGATCCCCAATGGACGTTGGGTTATATTGTGTGCACGTATTGGAATTTTCATTTTATGTCATTTCAATTTTCCTGCCTTTAGTTTTTATAGACGCAAACGAAAATGAATCGAACGGAAAAAAGGGTTCAAATTGAAAGATGCAGCAGCAGCAGCAACAACAACAACAACAACAATTGCTCATGTCTCTGTCCATTTTTGGCTTGGGTTGCTTGCTTTGTAACTGTGTGCGTGCCTCTCTCTCTTCGCATGTGTGTGTGTGAGTGTGTGTTGCCTTTGGGGCTTTTGTTGACGTGCCATGAGATTGTTGTTTGTTTGTCCTCATCGTCATCGTTGTCGTCAGTCGTTTGTTATGCGAGCATTTTTCTAGACTCTGGACAAAGTCCAAAGAACTCGTCCAATCTCGTAGCAATTGTGCCGCAATCCATGTGCAACAAATTACCTGCGGCATGTGAAAAACTGCAGTCAACTACTACGCTGTGCGCTAAGCAGAGAAGCGTTGACAGCTCTGTGCCACAAACGTTGTGCGTTGCCTCCCAAGGGAGACGCCATCAACTGAAGTGAGGAGACAGTTTCTCTTTTCCTTTTTTTGTTCTTTGATGAATCACATTCTAAACAAATCATTTAATTCTTTTTCTCTATTTGTTCTTCTAATTGCAGGTAAGCTTATTACACAATACCAACCTCAACAACAACATGAATAACAACAGCTGTTAGCGTAAGTGGCACTCGGAACAATTTTAATTAGTTTCAAACGCAATTAAATGCATGTGTTTTAAGTCATGTTTTCTGGTATTTTACCACCGCCCCCCGCCCGCCCTCTGCACAGCTGTGCACTTAGCACTATTTAAATTATCCAAAAACAGCAAATGCAATTTTAATTTTTGCAAAACAATAAATCATTTCTGGCCAATGGAAGTAGTTGCCGTAATAATAAATATGCTATGCCAAATGCTGTTTGCATAATTTACGCATGCATATGTCCACTTTACTCCACGTGTATGTATTTGTATGTGTTTCTCTCTATCGATGTGTGTGTGTGTGTGTGTGTGTGTGTACATTGCCGCACAATTAGAAACACATTAAATATTTAAAACGCTGGCACATGAAATATAAACATTGTTGTAGGCGCTTTAAGCAAACATTTTTGCTGTTTGCCTTCGGCTCTCGTTGTTTTCTCTCTCTCTCTCTCTTTCTAGGTTCTCTCTCTTTCACTCCCTAAAATCCTGATTAACGCATCACACAACACTTTAACATAGATCAAACATGGCCGAAAATAAACAACAGCTTACATCAAATTAATTAAATGTGTAAACACGTCAAGTTGAGTCGTGCAACCATTTTATATTTTCATTGATTTTGGCTGCCGGTTTTTTTTTTGTTTATTTTTTGATTGCCATTTAAACAATTGCAGCTCATTTAGAAATTTCAAATAATTTGTGGTTTTTTTTTATGACAATTAAGCGTTATTTGCTAGCATTGCAAAAGCAATTTATATTAGAGAAACAATGGCTGCAATTAGTTTTAACAATATTTTAAAATATTTGCGAAAATATTTTTTGTGAATTTTTTCTAGTATTTTTTGGTATACACTTTAAAAGATTTACTCACTTTTTGGGAGCAGCTTTAAATTATTGATTGAATCGTTTTGGAAAATTTTTAGTATTAGTTTTGCGGCATAAATATAAATATACCATAAAATATACCAACTTATCTAGGCCATTTCTTTTGCGCAGCTTTTAATTATAGATTCAATCACTTTCAAAATTAGTATTTGTTTTAGTATTTTTTTAGTATATGATAAAAAGTCTATAATAAATATACCAAATGCACAGCTTTGAATTAAAAATTAAAATCATTTACAAAAATACTAATTAGTATTTTTTATTTATTCGGTATATACTTTAAAACATTCTATCTTACTACCCATCTTTAATGTTTAGATGAAATCGTTTGCAAAAATATTGATTAGTATTTTTTGGTATGTTCTTTAAAAATGTGCATTTAATATACCAACATTTTAGACCCACTTTTAGGGCGTAGTTTTGAATTATAGATGTAATCATTTGTTTAGTATTTTCATTTCATTTCAACTCTTCGTGGGGAAGTTTGACACAGTCGAAATTGGAATTCAGAACAGGCAGAGCCCCTAAAGCTGTTGTTTGTATAGCCGTCATATAACTGTTCTGATGACACACCCGAAAGTCGTTTTGTTCTTTTATGATCCGTCCTATGATATATGCATAGAGAGTCGTATTTTAATTTTATGACTCGTTTCGCCCAAAAAAATGAACTTTTTTTTCGCCAACAATTTTATTTCTGTTTCTGTCACTATTTCAACACTATCCATCTAACTCAGTCTCCTCTTTTTTTTTTTGTTCGGAGGGGGGATAACGCCCCAGCGATAGCACCAAAAATCAATCAGCCAATGTCGTTGTCAATAAAAACGGTTCTCATCCCAGGCAAAAATAAAAAAATTGTGCAATGTGTGTGTGGCACGCTCTAAGGCATGTGAACATGCCACATAGCACGCTCTCACAGCGTGTTAGAGAGAGAGAGAGAGAAAGAAAGAGTTTCGCTTGGTACGGCAATCAAGCACATTTATTATGCATTTTTCATATGACAATTTTATTTTTTGTGTGCAGCACTTCCCAAGTAGACCATTTAAAATCGACCGCATAAAAAGCATCGCACACACACATTGAAAATACCAACGCATCCTTTATGTCTACACATGAGTGAAGTTGCTGCATAGCTGTCTCTGTGTGTGTGTGCTCCTCTCTCTCTCTTTCTCTGCAAATATAAAAAACGTAAATTACCCGCATTTTTTACAAGCATTTTTATTGAAAATTGAAATTTATGCGCTGCGGCCAAACGCAACATTCCCACCACACAGCAAAAAAAAAAAAAACAAAAGATGAGGAGGAGCAAGAGTGAGCGTGCCAGTTGGTTGATACGTGGATATATGGCAAAAGGCTGATCCCTGTGGCATGCCATATCGCTGTCATCTTTAGCAGATACTTCAGTCTATCGATAAACGTTGCTTTATTGATTTTCCAGCCCAGACAAATTCATAAATTTAAATGGCCGCTTCACATGCCACTTGAAGAAGAAGCCCCCCAAAAAAAACCAAAATAAAAAAAGCGAAGGCATAAATCATGCTCACTCACTCGCCATCGTAGCTTTCGTTTGTTTACATACTTGTACTTGCCACAGCACTTGGCTGTGTCGTCGCTACCTGTGTTGCACACATATACTCACAGAAGAAGAAGGGTTGCAACAACAGCAACAGCAAAACAAAAAAAAAATATTGTAGACGCGCCATATCGCTTACCAGTCAAGTCCAGGAACTGCGAAGGAACTCACACTCCCCACGTAGTTGTCCTTTGGCTTTTCACACATTTGCATATCATTTGCACAGACTGAAAGAGAGACAGTCGTGCCACAAAGGGGGCGTGGCTGTTGCTGCTTATCGCTTGCGACACTTGCGCCGCCGCCGCATTCAAAGTCGCCTACTTCTTGCGTTTCGGGGGCGCAACCAAAGCATTTCCGTTGCTTGGGCACGCGCTTGTTGTTAGAACTCTCAGCGACTAAAAGAGAGTGAGAAACAGAGAGAGAGAGAGCATGGAGGAGGCAAGCAACGAAGTCTCTTAACGATTTCGTGTCATTTTTTGCATTCTTGCTTGTGCAGCCTTCTTTTTCTGCTTCGCTTCTTTTTGCTGCTGCACTTGGGCGGCGGTGGCGGCGACCCCTTGACTGTGGCAGCGGCGTCGTCTTATCGCGTGCCACGTTGTGTGGCACCTTCAGACAGTGGCTGTGGCAGCCAAGTGATTTTGGCCAAAACCAGAATTAAACCGCGCTGCCAAGCTGCCTTGCCAAATAAATCACAGCCCCCGAGAAAAGAAAAAAAACGAAGTCAGAAGGGTGGCAGACTGAATAATGATAAATAAGTGCATTTGTACTTGTAAATTTGTTCCTCTGTATGTGTGTGTGTGTTAGTACGTGTTGCAAAAGTTCTTCACGTGTCAGTCGTTAGGCTGTGGCTCTATCTGCAATGCAGCTGCAACATCTTGCATAATATTTGCATTTCCTTTTCTGATGGCAAGAGACAATGCTGCAATTAGTAGTGCGATTGTCAAGTGCGCTGAAAAGTATGCTATGCTTAAATGTTGCGATAACTTTCGATCAATTAAAAGACCAAGCGACCAACCAAAGCCCAAAGACGACGACAAACTTGCCACGCCCCAGCCATAATGCAGCATGATTAATTTGAACGCCCAGTAAAATGTTTCTCTTGTTGTTGTTGTTGTTGTAACCCATTTGCATGCGCTCAAGAGTTGCGAGCGACAGGATAATCCGCAGCTCGTTGTCCTGCCCATCTTTCCACTTTGCTGCTGTTGCAAGTAATTTTTTAAGAAAAACCAAAGAAATTAAAAAAGCGTGTTGGCAGGGATAAGACTTAAGTTTGCTGCTGCTGCTGTTGCTGCCAGAGTTGCCAGGTAAACCTGGTGAACATGGACAGAAATGGACTGCGTTGTCCTCGCCCTCATTCTCATTCGCATTTCTCCTTTGCGTCGTCATAGTTGCTGGAGGAGAGCAGCAGCAGCAGCGAAAAAATATTACAAAAAACGTGCCAAACGTTTATTTAAAAGGATTTATGTACGTTACGTGCTAAATGTGAAATAATAATTTTTCTTCCTCGTTTTTAACTTTTTTCTCTGTGTTATTTTTAATGCCATTTTTAATGCCGCACATTGTGCAATGCAGTCAAAAAGAAGTGAAAACTGGGATGAGGAATAGATAGAGTATAGTTGAGTAGTGGAAAGCAAGGCATTTTGTGGCTGTATGGCATTAACTCAAGTCCTTTGCTATTTTTATTGAGCTGGCCGTGGCCAACGCGTGAAATTGTTGTGGGCCCCGAGACAGAGCAACTCTTTTTGGTCCATTCAGTCTTTTCCTTTAACTCTCTCTCTCTGTCTCTATCTCGCTGGCAGAGATTTCTCTGGTCGGAAACTTAATTGCATTTGAAGTTGTTTCTGGCGAATTCTCTGGCTGGCTCTGTGTTTTGTGATGGTCTTAAGTGCTGCGTCTACACAGTCCGAAAGGAAAAGTTTTTTTTCCAGCTATTTTCATTATTTTTCTTGTTGCTTTAGTTTGTGGTTGCCAATGCCAATTTATGGCTTTCTTTCTGCCCATCTTCCACTCTCTCTCTCTCTCTCTCTGTCTCTTGCTCTCTGGGGCAGTTGAAATCGAAAATGCGTAGACAGCTTGGGAATACAGCAGACAGATAGAAAGAAAGATATACCAAAGCAAGTGGATGATGCGGAGATTGGCTAAGGGAGAGAGATTGGCTACAACAATGATCCAAACTTTATGCTGCCCATAGAGAGTTCTTCGCTCTGTTGCTTCCCTTCTATTATTATTATTTTTATTATTATTATATTTTCTTTTGCTGTACGTTTGTTTAGCATCCCGCACGCATATAGCATAATAATTAGAGGGTGTCCTGCAGACTGCACGATTGTCCTGGGCCGTTAATGCGAGAGGACTTCGTCTCGGTCGCCATCGCCATTTGGCAGACAAAGACAAACCCAGACACATCATTGTACAGTTCATTTTGCGGCGCAGAAAGTTTCTTAATTTTTTCTCTCTCTCTTCCTTTGTCTAGAGTTGAAAAAAAAGTTTTAATATGATTTGAAGCAGACATTGCAGCAGTGGCAACAAACAGCAGCAGCAGCTTGCCTTGAGCTTGGGGCACACATAATTAAAGTGGCAAGCAGCGGGCGCATTAAAGCCCACAACTTACCTTGTGCGTGGCAGTTGCATGAACTTTACCTTAGCATAACTTATGCATGTGCAACTTGGCCCCAAGAAATACTGCCTGGCTGCCTGCCTGCTGAGTTGCATGCCCCACACACACACACTCATGTGTAAGTGTGCATGCTTAATGTTTAGTTTTTGCCAGCGTCTTGTTAACTTTTTCCGTTTCTTTTTTTTTTGCTCAGCCAGCTTATTACCTTAAACTTGCTCTAAGGTTGTTGACTGCCAGCCAGACGAACCCAAAGAGAAGAAGAGAGAGAGAGCGAGAGAGGAAACAAGTGTGCGAGTGTTTTTCGAGTGTGTCCTTGGGGTGCGACTCTTAGACATGTGCGAACGCCGAGCATAAATTGAAATTCATATTCAAATGTGCTCTCGCTTTCTCCCTCTTTGCTCTCTCTCTCTCTCTCTCTCTCTATTTGCTTTCTTTGCGCTCTGTCTGCGCATTAGGGACGCCAGTTTTCTTCTAATTTTCATTAGTCGACAACGGCCATTTGATGTCCCCAGCTGATGGCCGTCGCAGTCTTCATGGCATATCCTGCATGCGAGTATCCTTTGCAGCAGACATTTTTGCAGCTAAGTGTCAAAAGCTTTCGAAGCACTCGAGTGAAAGTAATCGCAGCCAACGACAACCAAGTTTCTTTGTTTTCATTTTCTCCTTCTTTTTTTTTTTTTTGAGCTGCTTCGCCTGTTGTCTAATTCAATTACCAAAATGTAAAGCAATGCACTTGCCATCGCTTCAAGGTGGCAGAGAACGAAAAGAGCGAGAGAGGCGAATTTGTATTGCTAGACAGTTGAGTAAGTAAAAGTTTTAAGCCCTTGAAATATATGCCCCTGGCGCATCTATAAAAATATAATATATATAAAAGTGCAGAGGGGATTTCGCAAGCTTTGCTCGTGTGTGTGTGTGTTTATCAAAGAAGAGAAATGAGTTTAGAGTTTTGATTAAATACGTAATTTATTGCCTAACAAATTAAGTAAGTTGGCAACTTTTCTACTGCTTTCAAGGAAATATTTAAAATATTAAATTGAAGCACTGCTTATTTTGTTATACCCCAAGGATTCAACATTTGTTGACCACTTTGGCAATCTTTGTTCTCAGTTTGGCAATAAAAATACAACAACAGATTCTTACACACACTTGGGAGGCATAATTTATTTAGTTACGTACGCAATAACAAACTTAAGGGTATATTTCTCTTACGAAAAATGTTGTTAAAGCTTCCCAAAAAAGAAAAACAGCAGCTGCGTGCTTTGTGTGCTGTGCTGTGCTTTAACACTTAGTTCCGCAACGTTGCGTTCAATAAAACTTCAATTAAATTAAATAAATCTCAGCAAAAATGCGCAAGTTTCCTTTCCTCAGTCTATATATAGAATATATATAGACAGAGAGATATCCACAATGTCCGTTGCAGAGGAGCAATCAGCAAACAGCCTGCGGTCATCATTAAATGTCTAATTTATTTCCAAAAACAACAACAACAACAAAAGTTGAGCAAGCGAGAAAATTCGTTATTACAATAAGATTTTCCATTTCGCATTTTCTCTATCTATTTTCGCTTTCTCTGTTCTGTGTTCAATGTCGGCCCCATAAAATTTATTTAATAAAACAGGCACGTTCTCATTTTAAGTGCTGTAAATTTTAATTTAGTTGTTGCTGCCGCACTCACAGCTGGGTTCACTCTGAAGGCGCTAAGGGCAGAAGGGGGCGTGGTGTTGACGGAGGGGATGCCATCATCAAAGCCAAAAACTTTCGATAGAGATCAGCGTTGCGGATTTCGCCTTCATTACAAAACAACAGCAGCAACAACAACAACAGCTAACAGATGGAAAACGCAAGTGACTTGTAATGAAGCGCAAAGCATTTTGTTTTACATTTTCTTTTTTTCGTTGCTCTCCTCTCTCTTGTTGCCTTGTTTTTTACACTCATATCGGAGGAGCTTGGAAAGTTTCTCGCTTTAATGAGTTTTATCAGCGCGACAGTTTGACAAAAATTGACTGCCATTTGTTGCCGGGGCCGCGAGCGTTTCAAGCAAAAACTTGGCCCAGGCAATCAAACAGAAAATATGTTTTACTTACTTGCTTATTTATGAATATTTATGAATGCGACAAAAGTTTGCAACCCCAACGAGATTTGTATGTGCCTCCCTGCCTGCCCCTGCCCCTGCCCCTGCCCCCTTTCCATTTGCATTCCCTATTGCCCGCTTCTCAACATCATCCCCTCGCCAGTCAGTCAACATTTCGCATTCGTTTGTGTGACGTGTTTAGTTTGTTTATTTAAATGCGCCTTCAGCTATGCAATTGTATATTAATTCAGTCGCAACTTGGACGACACGAACTTAACTTGGGTTTTGGCTCCTGCGGCCAAAGTTGAGAGCTCTAAGACGCCGACTGAGACAGCGACACAGCGACAAATGCTAACTGACAAGCCAATTTCGCTATGCTGCGACTCTTTGCTCTCTCTTTCTCTCTCGCTCTCAGTCACTCTTGCTCTCGCTCTCCCCCTCTTGGCACAACTTGTAACGTGCGGACCCTTTCCAGCTGGCAAACATGGAAGGCAACTAACAACGGGCCACAGCCAACTGGCAGCTGACAGCAACAGTAACAGCAGCAACAGCAACAAGAGTAACAACAACAACAACAACAACTGACACACGTCGGTGGCATTATGCAAAACTGGCAAAAAGGCGAATTAAAAATGCAAATTCTATGAGCCATTTCAATGGCATTTGCCAGCCCAAGCCCAACCCCAAACTCCAACCCACATTGAGGCTACAATTCTTATCAAGCCCAAATCAAAACACATTTTATTATGATAATTTTTTCAATTCGACATCAGTCACTGAAAATGGTGCACAACATTTTGGAAAATAGTCTGAATGTAAAATCGAATTTAATTAGTCGAGAATTTAAATTCCGAATGCAGCAAAAATTAAAAAGAATTAGTTTGAAGTATAAATTTCATTAATTCAACATTTCAATGTGAGATGCTGTGTGTATAAAAAAAACCAAAAAGTCTAAAATTTTCAATTTTCAAGAATGAAAATTAAGTTTTTATATTGTACAAATTTAAAAAAATTGAAACACAAATAAGATCTATTGAAACGCAAATGCAATACATTTTTTGTAAAAAGAAGAAAATGTAACGATCTAAAGAAAAAACGACATAATTAGTCTTCAATTAAATTTAAAAGTCATTCCAAGTCATTCTTATGTTATCCTAATCAAGTCTTATTAAGTTATTAAAAAACATTTTATTGCACTAATTTTTCCATTTCACATAAATTATGAAACTAGAAAGGAAATTAGTCTAAAGTAAAATCAAATTTGAAGAGTCAAAAATGTTAATCATAAATTTTTCAGCTTAAATAGCAAATCGATTGACATAAAGATCAAGTGATTTTTGATGTTAAGCACAAACATTCATCAGTTTTCTTTTCAAATCACAAGCTGCAGTCTGACAGAGATTTACTCTATATATAAATTTGGCTTCTTCAAATAATAATTTAACTTGTGAGTTATGAAGCGACTTAGAGCGAGTACTTGCCCATTGCCTTTTGGTTATTGTATATTTATTTTGTCAGCTTTTCAGCGTTGAGCTCTTTGGATGAATTGCTTGGCAGCAGCTTGGCTTGTGATTTGTATTTCATGTGGATATTTCATCATCATCATGATCATCGTCGTCGTCATCATTGAACATGGAAACAACATGAAACATGGAACATGGAAAATAAATTCAGCTTGTGGCTGTAGCTGCGGTGGGCTGGCTGTCAGCCGGCTGGCAACACGAAATTGGTGCTTTTAGTGCCTGTTGTCAAGCGATTGCATGCCCCAATAAGTATGCAACGTTTTGTCAACTTCCCATTACTGTTGCTGTTGCTTTGGCTGCTACCTGTCTCGCATTACGTATACGTAGCGTAGACGCGGTGCCGTCTCCAACTGCCGCAGCCGCACTTATTTTATTTCACTTTTTTCTGCTTTCATTTTATTGCTTTCGATTTTCATTTGGACGGTGCGGCGTGTGGCACGTGCAACGCAACAGAGAGCGAGGATGCTCCACTAAACTTGGCAACTTTGGACGGCAGCGGCGTAAATTTTACTTTAAGCATGATTTTATTATTTTCTCGGCCTGTGCCTGGTGGTTCGATTGGGTTTGTTTTCGCTCAGCGTGAAATTCAATTTCCCATTTACCACACACACACACACACACACACACCCCCCCCCACACAAAAACAAGAGTGTGAAAGAGAGGAAGATAGAGAGAGAAAGGTAAGAGAAGGATGGACAACTATGTTGCCTTCTATTCGCTTTGCGCGTGTAAATAATCGTGACTCTATTGAGATATCCTGCACAACCTTTTTGCATGTGTGTGTGTTTGTGTGTGTATCTACTTACACGTATTGAAAAGTCGAGCATAAAAGAGAGCGAGGCCAAATAAATGCAGAGTTTAATCGTTTTCTGCTGCTGCTCTGTGTGTTATCCTTCGTGTGGCATTCAATGGCTGCAGCTTTTATCAGTAGACGCCATCGCTGTCGATTTACTTTCCGCTTTCCCAACAGCAGCACATGCATGCTATCAACTGTGTATACGTGTGTGTGTGTGTGTGTTACTATGGGCGCCTTCCTCTTCCTTTTTTTTTGCGGGAGAATTCATGGCAAATATTCTTGATTTTTATTGCGTTCGCTCACAAGTGAAATTGCTTAAAATCTATTTGTAGATTTTATTATTATTTTTGCAACGGCGACAGTTCCGCCTTCGTTTTTTTTTTCTCTCTCTCTTTCTCTTGTGTCGTGTCTCCGCTTGAAGCAATTGCCCTCGTCGTTGTCGTTGTTGCTGTTATTGTTCTTGGCATGCCAATGTCGATGGCGCTGCAAAACAATTTGTTCCCTTTTTGCTTGGCTACATTTTCAGCAGTTTTTGTGCCTTGATTTTTACTTCTATATTTCCTTTTGTTTTCTTTTGTATATCAGTCGACGCATTCCTTTTGGGTTTATTACTTCGAGGAGGCCGCATCTATTAAATTCATTCAGTTTATTTGGCCAAAACATGCAAACATTTGCCCGCAGCTTCTCTTTTTTTTTTTGTTTTGTTTTTGGCACATTTCTGACATATTTTATGTGCATTATCTGCGGTCTTTTTGTCATATTTTGATTGCAGCTCTCAGGCATAATTTATGTAGTTCAAGCCAATCTAAAATATGTCTTTAATTGTTTAGCATTTTGTTTTTGACTGGCTTAAAGCAAGCTGAGCTTCAAATGGAGCAAATGGCGGGGCATTAAGAATCTGAAATGGGTTGGCATTGGGAATATAAAAATAAAAAATAAAATGAAATATAAATCATACGCACCATTTAACAATAAAAGTCGAGCGGTGGCATTGGCATTGGCATTGCCTGTGTGCTCTCTCTCTCTCTCTCTTCCGTCGTTTGCCAATACAATGGCCCATAAACGCAACGCTTTCAATATCACTTATAATGCTCCCTTTCCTGTCAGGCTCCCCTCCTCTACTCCCTTTGGCCACCCATGAACTGCAACCATTTGCAACGGAAATCAAGTCGCACATGCGAAAGTAAAAATTCAAACAATTCTGCGAGTTGCGCGTTGAATACTTAAAAAAAAATGTAACGAGTACAAAAAGAAGAGAGGGAGAAAAGAAATGGGAGAGGGAACATATTTAAAGCGAAATTCTGCAACATTTAACATGCGGCATGATGATATTTGCCATTGTAAGGAAAATGAAAATGAAAACGAAAATGAAAATGCGAAACAATAGCGCAAAGCCATTTCCTTTTGGCTTTGGGGTCAGTGCAAACAAAGGCGAACCAAAGCTAATGAATGTTCAAAATCAATTACAAAGCAAAGCTGAAGGAAGGCGATGAAAGTCAGAGTGAGAGAGGGGCAATGAAAGAAAGAGAAAGAAAGACTGAGAGACTGTAATAGAAAAATGTATAGAAAATAAAAATAAATATGCTAAATGCTGTCAATGGCTTGGCTGATGCTGCTGATGATGATGATGATGATGGGCTGCCGCAGTGGCGATTTCCGTTGACAATTTTCCAACGTTTTCTTGAAAGCGAAATGAAGTGGCATAGACATAGCTAGATAAACGACTGGAAACGCAATCGTTAAATCTAACAACTTTCGATTTTCAATTTCAATTTACTTTTGCCACGCGCGCTTTGGCTCACCTTTTTTTTATGTGTGTGTGTGCTCTGATGATTTTTATCTCTGTCTGCGACTGTGGCAAAGTTAACTGAACTTTAATTGTGTGTGTTGGGGCACGCCCACAGCGGTAAATGCTGTTGCATACTTTTCAATGCATTCTCCTCGCAATAAAGTGAATTTAATATAATGATACATTTTTATGATTGCATTTACCTGCAGCTGGTCAAACTCACGTCGAGCTGATGGCATAAAAATAAATGCCAGCGTCAGCAAAATTGTGGCATAAGGCGTTGCTAACGAGTCAGCTGAAAAAGAAGGGGGAGGTGTAGGAGGAGGCGTGTCTGTCGATGGCAAATGCCACTGTTGGACTTTCAAGAGCTCGTCTTCAGCTTTGCTTTACTCTCCATCCGTCTGTCTGTCTGTCTGGGAGCTTGTGTCTTGTGCTTGTTTGTTCATATACACAATTACCGGCTAAGGCGATTTGCAAAGCACAACACAGCAACACAGCAACAGAGTAACGGACAACAATGTGGAAGACACATCAGGTGCGGCTACTGGCTGCACTCAAGTGCCTGTTATGCCATTGTCCGTCTTTAACATTGTGCTTTGTGTTCCCTTCTTCCTCGTCTTCTACTTCTGCTTCTGCTTGCGTCTTCGTTTGTTTGACAATGTTTACAGGTGCAAATTTCAAAGTGAATTGCTTTTCTATCGTTCGGAAAAGTGCTGCAAACACGCTGCCAACATAACTAAAGGCAAACCGGGACAAGGGCCAAATTAGTTCAGCCCCAAAAGCAGAAGAGACACAGAGAGAGAGGAGCGGAGCGGAGAGTGGGAGCCACATACACTTTGTGGTAAATCTTTTGCGCCGTTGGCACTTAGTAAAATTGCTAGGAAAGCTGAGTTAAGCGGATTTATTTATTGTTGTCGTGTTGTTGCTTTTGTGGGCGTGACAGGTATGTCATACGAACAAGAGCAACAACAATGCGATACCTGCCTCAACTTTAAGTGGCGCTTTGTGTGTGTGCATTGATTGTGTCCAAGCCCTTCATTAAGTCTCGCCCGCACTCTCTTTCTCTTTCTGTGTGTTGGCAATTGACAGGCCATTGTCTATGTGTATGTGCATTTTAATTGAATTCTGTGCACAGAACATTTATTAACAATAATTGCATTTCATATGCCAAAAACCAGACTGTCCACAAGTGTCCAAGACTAATTTATCAATAACTGTACGACAGCTACACAAAATTTAAAGCCACACACACACACACACACTGCGTTTAAGTAAAAAGTTTGCAAAAATAATGAAGCATAGCTTGAGGCGCACAAACAAAACGTCGCACGCACGCAAATTGCAAACAAGCGAAGCAAACAAACCCACAACAACAGCAACAAAAAAACAACATCAACACCCACCTGACCACAAAGAATAACCAAAGCTTGTGACCAGTCTGTACCTCTCTCTCTCTCTTTCTCTCTCTCTTTGGGGGCTGCTGCAGGCCAAAATAAGCGCAAAGTCACGCAGCTGTAGAGTTTTGCATAAAATGCTGCCAAAAAATAGCAGGCAACCCTTTTCACATCACACACTTTCCTACACACACACTGGACTACTCTCATATGCATGGCGCCTGTCCGCATTTTGACTGATCAACCAAGCCAAGCAATTTTGTTGAATTTGTTTGCTTTCGCCTGCCCCCCGTTGCTAAAGTAAGAGATTGTTTCGGTGTGAGTGTGAGTGTGGGCGTAACTGGAGCGCTTGTAGTACCCAAAGGATTACCTGGACTTGTGCTTGTTTCTGTCACACAGTCACTGCACACAATGACCAGAGCTGCAACTGCAACTGTGCCTCCACATCCACATCCTTCAGCTGTCTGCCTGCCTGAGGAAGCTTCCTCTTTGGCGTCCGGTGTCACGCACTTGTGAGCTTGTTTGCTCATCAATGCGACAGTTGCACCTACGCCCCAGCTGTGCTCTGAAAGCTGCCAGCTCCTCTCGTTGCATAAAGTCAGGTAACTGTTTTACATTTCGATTTGAATTTGTTGCTAGAGTTTACCCAAAAGTTTACACAACTTCCACTCTAGCAGCAACAGCAGCAGCAGCTGCAGAAGATCCTCCTCCTCCCGCCTGCTGTTGCTCTTTTTATTGATTTGACTTGTGTAGTGGCTTTTTGCAGTTATTTGTATATGGATGAGACTCGATACTCTCCCCCACACAACTTGTCGGTGGTGCACTTCAACGCATTTTTATAGCAAAAAACTGATACCCAGAGTAAAACTTTTGGCTCTCGGTTACTCTAGAGAAATAATCAATTTCTGTTTAGCTATGTGCATAATCAAATTCTCCCCATCAATTGCTTATGAGCTGACATTGTTTATTTGTTTCGATTGCTCTTCTTGTTTTTGTTTTATATTGTTGCTCTTCGATTTGCATATCAAAAATTTTGCGTTTGCAATTTAAACTTAATAACATTTTCGTATATATCTTTTTCTCTTTGCAGGTAAGAATTGTGCAATAACCAATATTGAGAAGACAAGACAGGTTTGATTTAACAACTTGATTGGCAAACAAAATGAATGAATGAAAAGATTAGAATTTTGACATCAAAAATCAATCATAAAAAGTTGCTGTAAGCCCCAATATGCATATATTAGAATGATGATATAACTTTCTAGTTGACTTGCCCAGTAATTTCCACTAATTCACCCATCAGCAGCAGCAGCAGCAGCACAAACACAAAAAAAGGGAGAAAATGTCAAGTACAAGGCCAAGGATCATAAATCTTTGAGCACACAGAAAGAGAAGAGCGAGTAAAAGAGAGTGAAAGGAAAATTCCTTTGGACGCGTCATAATTTAACACAAGAGCCAGAGCATGCCACACTGAATTGTTGTTATTATTATTTCACTGTTGTTGGCATTCTTCTTCTTTCGTGGCTGGGAGCGAAAAATATAAATGTCCAATTTGCGCAGCGTCTGTGTAACTTTTGCGCCAAATGATTAACTTGATTTATGCGTGTGGCGACAAACTTTCAGACTTCTTCTTCTTCTTTATACACACTGTACATTGCCACGCCCACTTGACAAAAGGGGGGCCAGGTGTTTGTTGCTGCAAAAAAATACCGACTATAAGTCGCATAAAAAACTCATTCGCACACTCGACAATCATTTAGAGTGAGAGCAAAGCAGGGCGTTAATTTCCTCTCTGTTGCTGTCGTCTATTGCCTCACTTTAACTGAAGTATTACCACTCCCCTCCACCCAACTACGAGAGAGAGTGGAGAAAAACTACGCATAAGTCTAACAAGCGCCATTAGTTGGGTTTCCCCAGAGTTCGACAGCTGGCGACATTCTCGTCGTCGTCGTCGGTCGCAGTGGCCTCATTTGTTTTAATGTGTCAATTTGTTGACAACGCTCTCTCTTACTCACTCTTTCTTTCTCTCCCGTTTGCATGTTGCTTATTGCTCATACGCCACGTTGGTCGCCCCCTCTGAAGACTGACTTGAAGTTCGCTGCAAAACTCACCTGTAATCTGTCATTTTGTCGCTTTAATAAACGTTTAAGGCCAGCTGACGTGGCGAAAAATGCTTTTGCGCTCACTTTTGATTTAACATATTGTTTTGTTAAAACTTTACACCACATTTCATATCTTTTGCTTTTGCTCT
Organism: Drosophila niveifrons; assembly: GCA_035046325.1. Lineage (NCBI taxonomy): Eukaryota > Metazoa > Arthropoda > Insecta > Diptera > Drosophilidae > Drosophila > Drosophila niveifrons. The sequence goes on along the minus strand of JAWNOC010000046.1, from coordinate 6,444,550 downwards.
TTCCACGCTGCTTCCGCTTGATGTTGCGTTAGTTTTTGTGCCCCGGCTGTTGCTTCATTTTGTTGGTTTGTGCCTGTTGGCAACAGTTTCTTTCTTTCTTTCCTTCTGCTTGTTTTTTATGGCCGACAAAGTTGTTGGCCATTTTGACATATTTCACGCTTTGCTTTTATGTTTCCTGATTTGCCAAACGAAACGCAGAGAGGAGTCTTCGACGCCTTGTTTAGGCCTTCTGTTCGCTGCTCATAAAATTCGCTTCATGCTGCGTATTTATTGCTCTTGATTTAGTGCTAAGCTCCTTTTCGCCCCTCCTCCTCCTCCTCCTCAGGCAAACAACATTCTCGTATTTTTTTTATGCATTTCATTCAAGTTTCTCTCTCGTTGTGTGCTATAAATACTATATTTGCTGTCTGCTTATCGATCAAACAGGGTTTTGATTTTATCCATACAAAATTCATGAAAATGCAACAACTTTTGCCCTATTTCACAGCAAAGTATCATCTTTTCGGCCTATATTTTTTTTTTGTTCGCTGCTGTTTTTGTTTGGCCATTAAATTTTTATTAAGTGCAAAACGAAATTGCCTCATTTCCCTGTTTTCCCCCGGTCCTCCTCTGCAGTTAATGCGCTTTAAGTCCAGAGGAACTTGGTAATATTTTTGCTGCGGCATAAAGCATAAATTATGGTGTTTGTTGTTCAACAAAACTCCGACGCCCATCCTCTGCCCCGCCTTATTTTGTGGCCACACCCCCGTTGTGCACATGTAGACAGAGAATGTAACTTTTTGTTGAGAGCATATGAGCGCATTATTTGTACCCTGTAAAGGAAGGGGAGAGGGGTTTTAGTACTTGTTATAGTGACATAAATGCGCTGCTTTTTTTAAGATTTTTCTTCAGATTTCTTAATCGGTGTTTCAATAAATTGTTGGTAATAATAACAACAATTTATAATTTATTAAAGAGCGATATTTAAATGCTTTGTTGGTAATATTAATAATAGTTCAACAGCTTATTTTGTTGTCGCTTTTCTTAGCTCCTTTCACTCATTGTATTGTGCGGCAAACTTCAGCTCAAAATGCTTTAATTGTTATAAATATTTTATTTTTCAAGAGTCCACTAAGCATTTTCTCAAATGTCGGGAATATGCCTTTTAAAAATGCTGTAACTACAATAGTATATATTTTTGTAGTCTAAAAGTTATACTATATATATTTTTAAATTTGTTGCCAGCTATCTGATCATATTAATGCAGGGTATTTTCCAGTTGTGTCACATTAAATTACAGCAAATTTTACTATCAAAGTTTTCATTTAATATCATTGAAATGGCATTTTATAGTACTTTTAATCATATGATAAATAGCCCAAGATATACATAACTACCTCCGTGAATATTTCTGTGTGTGTGTTAACTAGGTGTATGAATGTGTGAGTATGATAGTGTGTATGTGTGCTTGTGTGTGTGTGTGTCTGCCATTTAGCTGCACGTGAGCTTCATTAATTTGGCTGCCAGTTTTGTTGACTGCATTACAAGCTGTTACCCTTTTTGCTGCCAGCCAGCCAGCCAGCCACTTCCTCTGACCCTGCCACACACCTTGATGCCCCTTCATCACATACTCTATTATTTGCTATTGTCCTGCCTGCTTGATGGCGGCAGCAGCGTTTGTTAATTGAGTTGCAAATGTCAAGCGAAACGACATAAAAACCTAATTGCTGGCCATTGCTGGTTTCACGTAATGTGTAACGTAACTTAACGTAACGTAACGTAATGCGCATTACGTTGTGCAACACTAAACATCAACAAATACCACAAAACAAAAAAGAAAAGTAAAAGGCTGCCCTTTCACTTGAAATGAGCAGGCGTGGCTTTTAATGTGTAGTTTCAGTTTTTTTTTTGTCGTATTTTTCATCGACTTTGCTTTTTGCTGCTCTGTCAGGTTTGTTGTGCAACACCTGTTAGCATTCATTAAAACATTAGATGAGCATACCACTTGAGCAACGTGCTTGGCATGCATAGTTTACTGTCGCAACTTGCCTGCTGCTGCTGTTGCTGCCACGCCCACTTTTATTGACGCGCCCACATTTGCTGACATGACCAAAAAAAAAATCATCAGAGTTTGCATTGTTTTTTTTTGGTTCTGCTTTTGCACGTGAAACGTTTCAGCATCGTAAAAAATTTTCGTCTGTGCTCACACTTGAGTCCTTTCGCCAAGCACACACACACACACACACATACATATATATGTACACTAATACACACGTCGTAGCCAAAACGTTGGCATCCCCGAGTCGAGCTGCGGCGCCCTCAGTTTGTTTAGTTTTTTGCGGTTATCCGGCGTTTACATTGTCTAAACGCCCGGGCATGGCCAAAACACAAGAGTCTACGGTATCTCATTTGGCAGCAGCAGCAGCCAGGACCCGTCGAAAAGGTGGCTCAATCAGCAGCAGCAGCAGCCCCCGTTCTTCCCTTCGCTCATCCCTTAGCCAACTTTTTGTTGCGCACTTTTTTATGGTTTTTCGTTGAGCTTCAGCTTCTTTGCTCTCACTCTCTCTCTCTCTTCTCGCACACGATTTCCCCGCAGTGCAGAGGTGTTTACCCACACACACTCGCATGTGTGTGTGTTACTTGGTGAGTTTTGCAGCTTACCCCCCGTTGTACATTTAATGGCGTTGATATGGTTTTATGACCTCTGTGGCCTCTTACACATACGCCCCGAAAATTGCATTGTTTGTGCTCGCTTTTCTTTTTTGTTGTTGTTTTTATTACATTTATTTTATGCTTTTTATGATTTTTGTGTTCGTTTTCGTTTCTCTCTCTCTTTCTCTGTTTAATTTTCGCTTTGCGCCCACCAAGGAGCCATCATTTCTAAGTTGCTTTTCTTGTACACATGCCACGTCGAGGGCGTTGCGTAACTGATATCGCATTGATCCTGCAGCAGCCCCTGCTGTGGCACTGTGGCAACATCTCTGCCTCTGCTTGCCACTTGAGCTGCATTCGTTGTATTTAACATTTCAATGGTTTTATGCATGCAACGTTCGGGATTGAGAGTTTTCACATTTGCATTTCCTTTTCGACTGCTGCTGCTGTTGGCAATCAAACGCTTTTAGTTCCCTTTCCTTCCCTTCCAATGTTGAGAGTATTATATCTAAAAACAACGCGAGTTGTGTGCAGCTGCAAGTGCAAAGCATTTGTAAATAAAAATGCAATTTGATTTCGTTTTGTGTGTGTGTGCGGGTTTTTTGTTTGTCGTCGTATTTCAAATGTGACAAATTGAGTGCCCCCACACAGAAGCGAAGCCTGGACAAACAACACCTGTCTGTCTGTCTGTGTGTGAGTAGAGTGAAATTTGTTTGCATTTTTATAAGCATCGTCGGGTTATTGATGCCAGACAAGAGGGCGCACTTCACCACGCCCTCCCTCACTTGCCACAGCCAGCAAACGGAAAAACCACAAAACGGTAAACAACCAAAGAGTGAGAGACGAAGAGAATTTGAATCCTGTTGCCACTCGGAGTAAATTTCTGTTTGAAAAAGCTTTAGCTAAACACAAATACCCTAGCTTATTTGCACAATTTGCGGCTGCGTTAATTAAGCCTAATACCTTTTTAGGGGCTTTTCAATACCGCCACCAACAAGACAACTTTGAATAGTTATTTAACGCGTTCAAGGTCCAAAAAATGAATATTTGGGGCGCGTTGATGGTTGATTTATGCGCCGGGAGCACCACAGACAACTTTATAAGCCGATTGCGTGACTGAATAATTGAAAGACGAATAGCGGCGAATAGCAGACATAACAACAATATAGACTAGCAAAATACTCCTTGAATAACAATATTTACGGTTTAGTTTTCTCTCTGTTATGCAATTAAACAAGGCCAATTGACTTCTCGACTTCTCTATATACCCCGAAATAAACGTGTCTAATAAAGCGAAGCTCCTTCCCCAAGAAAAAAAACTCGAGCGCAGACATTTTACGAGCACATGCAAAGCCCAAAAGACGGAATATGGAAAGTAGGGAACGAAACGGAGCGAACTGAGTGAATGAGTGGAGGAGACGCCACCAACTGAGTGAAGCATGCTCCTAAATTCATGAGCCACGAAAACGCATAAATATCCAACTTTTCTCTCTTTCTCGATTCATTGCTGTCTCTGTCTTCTGCTGTTTCCACTATTCGGGGCAAAAAGCATGGCATTAGCTTAGCCAAAACAAAAAGGCAGTTAAAGAGAGACGCAGATAGCAAGCGAACAAACGAGAACGAAGGAAAAAAAGCTGAGCTGAGCGCACGGCAGGCAATTTTATGAAAATTATGACAATAATTGTCATTAAATCAAAAATGCTCAGTAATTGTCTCATAAATTTACTATGCAAATTGTGTGTGCAGGGGGCGAGGCACAAAAACCAGCTTAGACTTGCATGTAAGCAAGCAGCAGAGGGGAACGCAAAAGAGGGTGAGGTACGAGGGGGGAACAGTTTCGTGTGCTGGTCGTCGCAATTTTACGATATCAATAAAAACGTCGACAATATAAACTTAACTTTGGCTTTTTCGGCCTCAAGTTTTGTTGCTGCTGCTGCTGCTGGACCTGTGCCTGGGCATTAAAATTGTATGCATAGCATATTTCTAGGCGCACGTGCTATGCTTTGTTGTTCTCGTTGTTGTTGTTGCTGTTGCTGTTGCTGCCACAAAAGTTTTTACGATGCCCCATAAAAGCGACCGAGAGAGCCTGGCAACCAACTGCTGGCCCCAGTCGTCATCGTCAACGTCAACGTTTTGCCTTTTTTTTTTGGGAAAAAGGTAAGAAAGAGAGCCAGAGTTGCTGCAAAGGATTAGATAAGCTCGGGCTAAGCACTGAGCTTTTATGCCTATGCACTTGTAGTGCTCATTAAATGTAGCAAACCCAAAGACTTTTTACCACCTGCACTTTAAAGCCACAGAAAAAACACAACACGAACGATTAAAGTGGCCCACAAATTTACACACTCTCTTTCTCTCTCTCTCTCTCTGTGCCTCGCCTCGCTTCGTCTAGGCACGTCAAGGGGCGGTGTTCACAGGAAGCCGCAAAGTGGCTTTTTAATGCACACAGCAGGTTCTCTGACCACGCCACACACACACACACACACACACACACACACACACACAGTCACAGCCACTGCAATAATAATAACAGCAATACAGCAACAACATCCTTCAGAGCAATATGCAATTATATAAAAATCAGACAGAAAAAATGGGCGAAAAAAAAAGCAAGCGCAAAAAAAAATTGCTTACTTTGCAAAGGAAGTGTGTGTGTGTGTGTGTGTGGGTGTGTGTATATCGAAGTGTGTGTGGTCTGTTGTGTTAATTTAATTAAAGCCTGAGCGTCCTTGTCTCTTGTGGGCGCACAGAAATTGTTGTTATGAAGTGCCAAATTGTTGGCCATTTGACGGCTTCGGTTGCCAACCGTTAAAAATCAACTCAAAATGCTTTCAGTCACACAAAAACACACACACACACGCAAAGAGAGAGAAATTAACATAATTGAAAATTGCCGCACTTGCTTCAAGGTCGTATTAAAGTCGCTGCAAAGTATGCTACACTTTTTGTGTGTGTGGGATTTAAGTTGTTGTTGCTTGATTTCACAATATGCTAAGGGCGGCTGCTTGTCGAGTTGCTTCATTAATAATTCAACAAGAGTCAGACGCTGGCCAACCTTTTCCTTTCTTTTTTTTATTATATATATTTCATCAATAGCTAAACATATGTGAGTGTGTCTTAAAAGAAAAAAAGGCCAAAGCAAGTGCATTAAAGTTGAGCAACAAATCTCAACTGATTTATGTATGTAGCTTTATTAATTTACACTTTTTTTTGTTGTTTTTTTGCCAACACTCTTTGGTTTTGCTGTTTTGCTTAGCCACTGACAGTTGTATAAATTATTATGTTTTGCTTTTAGCATGATTGAAATGAAATTAAACTGCCTTTGTCAGCTGTCTGCCGTCTGCTTTTCTATGTTCTGTATGTATGTGTGACTTTGTCTGTCGTCTAGCAGCTGCCACGGACATGTGCCGACAACAACAACAGCAGCAAAAAAATGAAGATAAACTAGAAAACAGTGTGTTTTTTGTTGCTTTTGGGGGGTGCTGACGCTGAAATTTCATTTAGAAAATGAAAATTTAGTAAACGCCGCATAAAAGCAGCTGCCTAGCTAAACAAGAGTGTGGAGAAGGCGTTACTCTCTATCTCTCTCTCACACTCTTTCTCTCTCTTTCTCTCTCTGGCTTGGGACTAGGTGATAAACATATTTCTTTATAAGCAGAAACACACAGCAGCATTTCGCTGTTTATTTTGCTTACTTTAATCATGTGCCTGACAATTTTTTGGCGTATTTTTTAACACCCTGTAAACATAAAAAGACGCCAAATGGTTGTAATTAAATTGTGTAAGTAGAAAAAGTATTGCAAGATTTCATATTTATTTGCCAAGTCAAAAGAGCAGCTATAAAGCAGAGAAGTGACTATAAAGAAGGCTTTTTCAAGTGGCTTTAAAAAAACAGATAACAGAACATCTAATTAAACTGTAGAATTGTTGATAACTTGGCAGCCATTCTTAGTCATAACTTTTTTGTACTTTAATAAATTTTGTTGTGTACAAATTTGCTGAAAAGTTGGAGCATAAAAATATTTATATGCTGCTCCCTTTTACAGGGTATTTCCCTGTGGAGCACACGCACAGCTGAAGCATTTATAGCGCATATATGTGTATATATATATATTTTTTTTTGTTTTTTATTGTCAGTCGCATTGCTTCGCGTTTTTATTTGGTTGAGTGGGTGTATGCTCATGTGCATGAGTCTCTTCCTCTTCCCTCTTCTCCCGCCCACTCTACGACAGTGTGTGTATGCGAGTGTGTGTGGGGTGTGTGTTTGACAGCCAAAACCTTTTAAATCCTTGTTAACTTGTTTAAATGCGCAGGTTTTTGGCGCCCATTCATTGCCATGTATCGTACACCTACATTGCGTATGCGTAATATTCTGTGTGTGCGACTGCAAGTACACATATATATATAGATATATAAATTTGTATTTTTATTTTTGGCTTCGTAGGCGCTTTATGTCATCAGCAGCTAAGGAGAAAATAAATTGAAAAGCATTTCGAGTTGCTTTCATTTATTCATTTGCCCACCAAAAATTGTTTCTCCTCTTTTTGCTTCTTTTTTTAAACAGAAATTATGCTGATTGTTGTGTGCATTGCGCGACTTTGAATCGGAAAACAAATGAGAAAATGTAAATCAGTTTTGTGTGTGTGTTTCGTGTTGAGTGCAAAAATGTGCATGAGCATGCGAATGTGAGGCATAATCGGCTTAAAGCTCTCTAGTTAGATCTAGATGTTGTTGATGTTCTTTCTCCCTTTTACATTTTTCGCCACGCAATTTAATGCGCTTTCAGTGGAAGCTTTCTCTCCCTTTCCCTTAATATGCAAATTAGCAGCAGCTTTAAGCTTAACTTGAAAAAATAACAAAGCATTGTCTTTCTCTGTCTCTCTTCTAGTCGTTGATTGACTATGAGTTACTCTTATGCTTTCCATAATCATTTTATAGTCGTAAGCAGATTCCAGAAAAAGGGGATTATATACGAATTCTGCTTGGCCACATCAAATGAAAATGCTGGCATATAAATGAACTCATTATTATAGTTGAAATTCCTCTTACTCGGTGGCCAAAAGTGGCCAAAGACAATATTTATGCTAAGTCTTAGGCATTTGCAATCGTAAGGAAATTGTACTCCACACCGAGTATTTTTCATTAATTTCAACATTTAAATATTTACACAGTGGCACATAATTAATTGTGTACCGCGACGACGACGACGACGGCGACGTTGAAGAAGAAGTGGCTGCAAAAATGTGTAAATTATGCGGAGAGGGCGCCGCATTTCACACTTAAAGCTGACAGGCAGGAGTGTCGAGAGGGGGAAGGGGAAAGTAAGGGAGGGATGGCCGAAGGTGAAATTTATGCGCCGAAATTAATTTCATGCAAAAACAATTAAGTTAATTTAGCAAAAGGCAGACGGGAAAAAGCGCAACACTGGCAGAAAAATCAGGCAAATGAAATATAATAAACTTTGCAGCGAGACGGACGCAAAAGTGTTGAAGGGTAGTGAAGGGGGTAGAAAAGTGGCGGAAGGCGAAGAGAGAGACACATCGAGGGGGAGGTAAAAAGAGCTGCCAAGCTGCGAAAAAGGGATGCGGAAAAGGCTTTAAATTTCCATTGCTATGCTATCTATAGCTAACTGTCTGTCTGTCTATGTGTGTGTAAGGGTGTGTGTGTGGGTGTGTAAGAGTGTGTGTGTGGGTGTATGCGTGTAATACAAACGCAATTAAAACACACTCAAGAGGCGCAAACAACAGACACAACAGAACAGAACAGAACAGAACAGAGCTGAACAGAACAAACTGAAACGACACCGTAAAACATTTAAATGCCCAAAATAGACAAGCGAACCAAAAACCAGAGACCCAGAGAGAGTTTGGACAGAGAGAGAGAGAAAGCGGGGAGAAGTGAAGGTAGTGAATGGAATTTCGCTTTCGCATTGAGTTGGCGCGTGAAATATCTGAATGTTTCGTTACGTGGCCAACAAAAAAGGATTGCGAATGCGAATGCAACTCAGCTGCAAATCGCACAATAATAAAAAGAATAAATTTTAATTTGAGTGCAGAGAAAGTCAACGACTCATTGGATGCTGCTTTCATTTATCACGCAAATGTCAAGTCGACCAAATGCTCAAAATGCTTTTTAATTGCATTTCAAATGACAGCCAAATGGAGGTGCTAAATGAAACTTAAAGTGAGAGAGAGAGAGAGAGAGAGAGACGCCCCAGACAAATAGAGTTGAGTTGCAGATGAGATGCGAAGTATCGTTTTTTCTGCTATCTAAGTTTTATTTTTTGTTTTGGGTTTACAGTGACATTGACACAACCCCTGGGCAAACAGCAGAGCAGCAACCCTCTGACAGCAATAGCCATTGCCCTTACCCCGCTCCCGCTCTCCGCTCTTAGTGTTCAGCTTCAGCTTGCAACTCACAAGCGTGCAATAAATTTTTCAATGTCATGCGTCTCGTGCGCACAATCTATAAAAAAACAAGAACAAGAACAGCAAAAGCAACAACTACAAAGTAAAATCGCACATGGCAGTGGCACCCCGTTTACCTCTCAGCTTCGTCCCCCTGCCTTTGGCTGTGGCAATCTGGCGACCGCTAAGCACCCAACCAACAGCAAAACAAACTTCCAATCAGACCCAAGCCAAGCCAAGCCAAGTCTCCTTTACTTGACTGCTGACTGCTGCCGACTTTGTGATAAATGTGCTACAGCTTTTTGTCTTTACTTCATTGAAGTAGCCCCCACACTTCTCACTCCACAACTCCTGCCTCGTATCTATCTACCGCTCTCTCTCTTGCTCTGTGCTGTCCAGTTTGCTAGCTTAGTTTTGAAAGTGTTGAAGCAGCACTTTGGCAAGCGGCATCAACGCCAACGCTCTGCTGCTGCTGTCCCTCGGCATATTTGCTTTTTATCTGCGCTTTGCATGCGGTAAAAGAAGCGAAACTTCAGTCGAGAGTGTCGAGAGAGATTCTCCGCTTCTCATCTTCTCATCTTCTTGTCTGCGCTTTGCGTAGTTTTTTCTCTTCTTGTGCACAAGTTACATTTTTAATCGCGCCTTTGAGACTTCATTAGTGCCGAGACCCAGAGAACGCAATATGAATGGCTAAAAGCCGTTTTCAACGCCAGTCTCAAAAAACTGGGAATTGGATTCCGACTTTTGGACGCTAAAGTGTGGAACATGTGCGCGGCTCAAGAGCAGCTGAGTCTATATTTTACTCTCTCTCTGTCTCTCTCTCTTACTCTATTTGCTCTTGTTGTCTGCCAAATGGCGCATGAAGCATCAACAACAGTAACAGCAACAGCAACAACAACTGGAGACTCTCTGCTCATATTCTGGGGCTGTCTCGGTGTCTGGGCACTTGAGTGCTTCAAGTGTTTTTTATAACTCCTTCTTTGCTGTGTGCAGGTTTTCTAAATGAAGTGTTTGTCTTGAGCTTCAAGTGTGGCGTGTTTTGATTTTTATTTAAACTAGTCTACAAAAAATTACAACCAACAACGAAAACTTTCATCCAAAATGACACTCGAGTAATTCATTGTTGATATTTGCTCACGCACTTCGCCGCAGTCGCAGTCAGCGTCGCAGTCGACGTCGTAGTCAACGTCGCAGTTGGCATCGCAGTTACACCTTTCGTTGAGACATTTAGACGCTTGTCAAGTTCATCGTCGTCACACATGTCGTATGCGTGTTACGTGCCTTTACGTTTTGTTTTGCCAAAACATAAAATATGCATAAATTCCTCTTCTCTCGCTCTCCTTCTTTCTACGGCTCATAAAACGCAAGACTTTTTCACGATGACTTGACGGAAGTGCTGCAAATGTTACGATGCGAAACAGGAATACAACCTTAAGTAAAGCAAAGCAATGCAAAGCACAGAAAATAATATTTTCATTTCATTTGCAGCTTATTGACAATTGACATGAAAATGTTCTCACACTTTTTCCTCTCTCTCTCTCTCTATCGCTGGCAACTTTCATTCATGTTGTTGCTTGCCAGTTTTTATGCTTTTGTTATGCGACTGCAAATAAAGTAATAAAATTGCGAACAAAACACAACTGAGGCCAAAAGCTTTTTGCAACAACAAAACAACAACAACCAACATATTTGGCCCGGAAAAATGTCTAAAAATTGTTTAAGCTGCTGACACATAACATTGACATTTATTTGCTGTCTCCCTTTCTCCCATTCTTTGCTTTACATTTTCGCTAGTATTTGTGACTCATTTGCCAGAAAAAAGCGCATGGAATTCTTTTGAATGCATTTCATGTTGCATGCTTCTTAGGGCTTGGACTCGGGCTTGGGTTTAGGGGAAAAATAACGGAAAACGTAAAACGGTTGCTTGCATTATAAGCCACACAGCAAAAACGAAATATTTTATGAGCTCATTCAAACCATAATAGGGTTCTTTTTGCAAAAATATTTGGCGCATAGTTCCGAGGGCAGGCATTAAAGTTTAGTGGGGAATTTTTCAAGTAAACACAATAATACTTTTAAATACATAATTTGAGAAAAAAAGATTCAATAAATAAAAGGAAAATATAAAAAAATCGTTGCTTTAGAATTGATGAAATCAATTTTTCTTCTTCAGCAATATCTTCTCTCACTCCATTCTAGACTGGTTTCAATTTGTACTCGTTATATATTTATTTTCAATATTTTTCAAACATTTCTTCTTCACATTTTTTTTTTCTGCATCACGTTGTTCTTGTGCGATTTACGCTGCGCTTTGCTTTGATATCAAATATGCCAGCAATCTGTCTGCATTTTAAATGAAACCGAAGAAGATTTATTGTATGTCCAATATCCGTTTTCCGCCCCCGCTTTATATATAGAGATATATATTTTGTTTTTTATATTTTTTGTTACTACTTGTCCGAGGCGTCGCCAAGGTGTCAAGTGCGCTTGAAGTATAAATTATGTTTTATTGAAACTGATACTTTGACAGCAAAAATCTGAGCGCAGACTTTTCAATCAGCAGCAGCAGCAAAACTGTTGCAAACTGTTGCTGCTGCTGCTGCTGTTGCTGGATTAGCACATAAATCACAAGGAAGACGACGCAGTGACTAACTGACTAAATGACTGACTGACTGACTGAGCTAAGGACGATAATTAATTAGCTTTTAATGCTGCCATCTCGATGAACGACAAGCATAAGCAGAGAGAGAGAGACGAAAGCAGTTTGAGTGCATTTAGTCAAACGGAAAATGATGCTGAGGAATGCCAGGGATAAGTCGAGAAAGCTAGTCAGAGCGAGAGAGAGAGAGAGTGAGAGATAGTGAGAGTTGTGATGCTGACAAGCAGCCAGACAATCGTACACACACGCAGCAGCAGCAACATCCGAATGCAGACAGCGACAAGTTGCTTGGAATTGGAACTGGAAACGAAAGAGAAGTCAGTGCAAGGACATAATGCTTGATCCTTTGTAGACATTTCGTTAAAAGTTAGCTGGAATTGAGTTGAGGGGGGCGGGAAGAGCAAAGCACTGCCAACAATCAAATCAAAAGCAAACAATGAACAAAAATGTAGGAAAACATAACCAAAGATAAGCGGCTTGCAGCCTCAGCCTCAGCTTCAGCGTCAGCTCAAGCAAAAAAGATGGCGACAACGACAGCAACAACAATAACGAGAATGTTGTTGTAAGCGGAAACGCAGACATGAAGGGGGGAAAAAAACTGGCAGCTCCAAAGAAAGAAATAACACACAAAGAGCGAGAATGAGAGATAGAGAGAGAAATGAGTTGGCTTGGAGTGCAAGTGCGAGTGTCGGCGCGTCCTTGTCGTTGTCCTGTGGCAGCAGTAGCAGCAGCAGCGACAGCTGGAGCAGTCTGTTGTCTGCTGCAAATACCGCAACATGTACTCAAGCAGATAATGTTAAATACCACTCGAGGACGTAAGAGCCAGGCAGAGCAATGCCAAAAGGAAGCAGCAAATCCATGTAACAACAAAAGACATAAGCGAGCCACTGGGCTGGCAGCCGTAAAAAGGACAGACAACGAGACACCAAGCGAAAAGGACATGCGAACGAAACCGAAACTGAAAGCGGGCAACCAACAGAGACAAAAGTTCAAAACCAACTCAACTGGGCGCTGCCCGAAAAACTGAAGCTGCTGTAGCTGGGCCGGAAAATTTAAGCGAAACATTAAATAATTTACAAACAAACGGCGCAACGTTCGCCTTAATCGCCGGAAATACGCTGGCAACAACAACAACAGAAAAAAAGAAAGAAATCCAAATAGATGTAGCAAAAGTAACACCAAGAGCATGGAGCATGGGGCATGCCCCACGTTATTTTTTTCGCCTGGGTCGACGCATGTGCAACTGTCGCGTCCACCGTTGAAAGGAAAATCAATAAAACGTGTGCGAGGCTGTGTTGGGTGCGTCACATTCAACGCTCTCTCTCTTTCGCTCCCCATTTTGTGCCTTGCTCTCTGGCTTCTCTTGCCGCCACTTTTACTTTTTGCTGAACCGAAAGATGCGACGACACTGCCAACTGGCAACGGCTGCCAGGACAAGGCAGTTTCCGATGCCGACTTCCTACCGCCGCCACCGTGCTTGGTCGCTTGTCCTTGTCGCCGCTTTGTCATTTGTTTGGCCTGCAGCTAAATTTGCCTGTCTCTCATTCTCATTCCCCTTGTCTGTCTCTAGAGTTGTCTGTGTGTGTGTGTGTGTGTGTGAGTTGGGGATACACATGAAGCAATCGTTTCGTTTTGCCGGCTTAGGTGTGGCACATGGCAGCTGTTTCAGCCGCGCCAACAACGTCCACAAAGTGCAACAAACCGAATTCAAACAGTTTGCGTTTTTGCATTTTTCTCTATATCTGTTGGGGTATAGAGAGAAAGACTGTCTGTCTTTCTGTCTGTCGGACAGTCACACAGTTAGACGTCGCTGACAAGCGTTAATCTTGAAATAAAATATGTATTTGTTTTGGCCAGGTTAGGTGACAGCAATAGAAGGAAAGAGAGGGAGAGACTGAATCTTTCGCCCCTCAACAAAATGTGTTGCATACTTTCGAGCGCAGCTCTCTTGCGGCATTTTGATTATCTTTGACGCAAAGCGACTTTCCATAGACTTTGCATAAATTTGGCGCCCCCTCAACACACAACAGCACGAAAGCAAAAAAAAAAACTTCCACTTTTTTTTTGTTGTTGTGCCATATCTTTTTGGGGGTATCTTTTACTTAGCCACACACACTTCTAAGCTCTTGCAAATTGACAAAGAACTTCACATTGCTTGGCTGCCTACTCAGACAGCTATTTCTCTCCTCCTCTCTCTCTCTCTCTCCGTCTCTCTTTGCACTCCCTCTCTCTCTTTACTCCTACATGCGCTTATGCAAAGTTCTGTTTGATTTTTTGAGGCTTCTTTTTGGCCAGGTGGCCGCTGAACGTTCGACGTTCGCCGTCGCTTCGTCTTCAACGTTATTTGCATTTCAACTATGTCTGTGTTTGGTGCCCTCTGCACGTGTGTGAGTGTGTATGTGTGTGTGTAAACCGTTTGATTGTATTTGTGCCCGCGCGCTAACATTTTGTTTGTATTTCATTAATATTTCAGAGGTGGCGTTGTTTGAAATCAAAACATAAATATTAACATTCATGAATTGAAACTGTGTATCGCCGCGAGCGCATTTCCTGAACTCAACACACACACATACACACACACACCGTATACACACACACACCCGCATGTTGAGTGCAAAAAATGATATAAATGCCGCCGCACAAACCACAAACCAAACAAATACCAGACAGATTGACACACACACACACACACACACACATTTGAGCTCACAGACATGCAACAACATTTTTAACAATTTTCTCTATATATATATTGTGCTATAAAAAAAATAAACAAATAAAAAAACGAACACAGAAAACAGGGAAATTAAAATTAAACTGTGAAATGCAAGGCAAATATTTTTGTCTAGCCAGGATCATTCTCTCTCCCCCCCTTCCACTCCCCTCGCTCAATCCCCTGGCTAACTGCATTTGTTGTTGACGTGATTTGCTTGTTTTTCATTTGCCAACCGCATTTTGGTGGCATGCGAAAAGTTTTGTTTCATAATTTTAAGCAAATATCAAAAGATATGATTTGTTGGCCAAAGCAAAATGCATCGAATGAATTCGCGTATCGCGTATTTGGAAATTTCGCGCAGATAAACATAGAGGTAATATTTATTATGTGTGGCCATCTATTATTTTAAGCTCTTCAGCAGAGATTTTAATGGCCATTAAAAGCGTTTGAGAGTAATTTGCAATATTTAGCCAGAGAATTTAGTGTATTAGCAATATCAAAGTGGAAAAGATTGTCAAAAAATCACTATTATTTTCAGCCAAACTTTTGCAGTGCAGTTTAGCAATAGTTAACAAAGGAATTCAGAGTAAATTGTCTAAAAATCGTAATTATTTTCAGTAGAGTTCGGCAATTGTTAGTAAAAGAGTTTAGTATAAAATTTTAATCGAATCTAAATGTTGTGTGAATATTTCTTAACAAAGCAAATTCAGTTACACAACTCTAGCTCTATAACTTATTATGCAATCACAATTACATTCTATTATTCTTTTTTAATTCAAATTATACAGCTTTTCTAACCATCATTATTTCTTTTATCTCTTTGCAGGTATGTCGCTTTCTTTACCCGAAAAAAAGAACTTCATCGATGTTTCTTCATCAATGTTATGGTTATCGTAAAATCGTATTTCTCTTTGCACCTAGAAACACACACAGAATATTTCATCGTTAACGTAATCCGTAAACTGTAAACCGTAATCCTTTAATCGTTTATCATTTATTAATGTAGTTTTCGCATTTATGCTCTTTCACTTAATTAACAAACATAACCATAACTAACTAACAACATTTTCCACATTTCCATTTCCATTTTCATCCACCATATACACATTCACCTCTTTCACATACTAAATTTTGTTGACTGTCTGTAAATCTGTCTTGTACTCATCAAGCTCTCAATGTTTCCATGTCTTTATCTACATGTGTGTACGAGTGTGTTTGTGTGTGTGTGTGTTGTTACAAATTTGCGGTAAATATTTAAACGTTTTCATTATCATTTTGTTGTGACAAAACATAACAAATCTGTCAGAGATTTGCAAAACCGCCGAAAACAATTTGTGTGCTTAATTAAAAATTTAAATTACATCAAATACGACGAGAGAAAGGGCAGCAACAATTTGTATGTTTTCATTGTGTGTGTGTGTGACAAATTTACGACGACAAAAGTGGGCGGCGAAAGGCGTGGCTGGCAGGTCGAAGCTTTGCTGCCATTACGAGTATGACATGCATTATGGCCAAAAGCCTAAGAGGGGAGGAGGAGATGAAGGGGAGGGGAGGGCAGACTCCTGGCCACATGCTGCCGCACTAATTTGTGCATTCCCAAGTTGGGTGCGAAAAACAAAACGACGCCGCCACCATCAAGTTGCAGGCTTCAACAAACTTTGTCCGCCTCTCAAACCAGTTGCTCTCTCCTCCAGCTCGTTGTTCTTCGTGCTCTTCACCTCCGCTCCGCATCGTTGTTGAGTGCAGAAATTAATTGCATTAGAAAAGTTGCACAGAGTCGCACATGTGCCAGAGCCTGGCAACTGGCAACTGGCAACTCGGCAACTCGGTCCGCCAAACTTGCGCTTATTTAAGTTTAGAAATGTCTTGGCAAAACTTGCCAGCCTTCTTTCTCTCGACTTCAGTCTTAACTCGAACACTCCTCATTTGTCGTTGTTGGCCTCGTTGGCGCGCTCCGGACAAACGTTTGTCAGCAAACTTAATTTCTGAACTTTTTCGCAGTCAGGCGAAAGCAAATGGCATTCTCCCATTCTCTCATTCTCTCTGCCTTCGCCTTCGCCTTCAACAATCGGCGTTTACAAAATGGCTCGTCACCAAAAAGTTGGATCGCTTTTTCAGCGTTGCTTTTTCGGCTTACGGACAAAGTCGTATTCCTTGGAGCGCAAGTATTGCATATTTTAAAGCGTCGAAACTTGCCAGACGCACATTTTACATAAATGTTACTGCACTTAAATGCACATTTTGTCATAACGCCAAAGGAATTCCCTAACAACAACAGCAACAACAACAAAAATATATCTAAAAGAAGTTTCTAGCAAAATTAAGATTCTTTTGCTTTCGAGTCCATAGCAATTTTCAATAAATAACATTTTGTTGTTGCATTACTGGCTGCTACACTATTTTGCTGATAGACAGTGCATGAAAATATGCACATGAGAAAAGCAGGAAAATAGCAGGTAAAAGCGAATCCCTCAAAGGGTCTGCGAAAGCAGCTGTAAAATGTTCAATGTAAATTTTGCAAGCTGCGCATTTTGTGCATTGGCTTGGAAACTGCAAAAGCACATGTGTGTTCTAAGTATGTGTGTATGTGTGTTCTAAGTATGTGTGTTTGTGTGCGCTTGTTAGTTCAATTGCACAAAGACAAATGCAAGTTTGTCTCGAGCTCAGCTCGTTGTCAAAGTTACTTTGTATTGAAATTAGACACATTTCCGTGCATGCAAAATGCCAACGGCAGCAGCAGCAGCAGCAAAGCGACTTACATTGCGCATTGATATGCCAATGCACACACACACGCACACACCTACACTCACACACACTGACACAGCAGACATACAGACAGTCAGGTGGCAACGACGCTGCAAAGTATGCTATAGATTTTTACTCGAGCACCTCGAAGTGAAGTGAAGTTGTTGCCTGTCGTTTGTCGCTTGTGTGTGTGTGTTGCGTGTGTGACAACGACACCGGGGCGACACTCGTTGACATTGGGGCGACAATGCGTCAAGCAGGCGCACCCCTTTTTACACACACACACCCCCGCCATTTACCCTCTACTCACCCTTCTTCATTTACGAGACACATTCACTAATTTGCATATTTATGCAATTATACGTTACCTTTTGTTCCGACTTTGCGCTTCCTCTACACCCCCGCCGAAAATTTTTCGTGCACAACCCTTTTGGGCAACTGTTCCCCTGCTCAACCTCAACAGTTGGTCGCAGCAGCAACAACAGCCACAGCAGCAACGGCAACGTCAGGTCGCGCACAGCATGTCACTTGTCACGCCAAACACGAACACGTTAAATGTCAACAATGAAGTGACACAGCACGGCAATGGCAATGGCAACGGTCATTGTCCTGCCTCCTGTGCCTGCTGTGTGCGACAGAGACAGCAACAGCAACAACGACGTCCTGTGTCCGCTCGCTCCTTCACTGACATCTGACACTGTCACAGCGTTTAGTGATTTATTTCATGTTGACATGCGTCGTTCCCTCTTCTGACAGCGCCACCTGCAACACAGACTGTCCACCATCACTTCCCTACCCTTCTCTTCCCCCTTTATCAACTCTTACTCTCCTGCATTTACACTTCTGTCAAAATTTTGAAATTGCGCTTACAATTTTTTGCCATTTCTATTTGCATTGCCACATCTCCGGGACCAAAACGCAATGCAAATGAAGTTATGAACATTAGTCCTGCAACCACAACAACTGCTTCACTTTGGCTGCCGCATGCGGCATGCGGCATGCCGCGTGCCAAGCAATGAAGTCACCCCTTTTTGATTTCGCTCTACTCAAACTTATATCTACAACAAACGATCTCAATCATGATGCGCATTATGAAAATTGCATAATTTTCTCGAACCCCTCACTCGAAGGGTGGCGCAAATAGCACTTCAATTAGTGGGGAAAAAACAAATGTAAATAAATGAGATGAGAGCAAACAAAACGCACAAAACTTGACTCAAATCACAGCAGCTTTGGCAGCTTAAGAATGCCGAAGGAAATTGTGCAAAGTTGTGTCTGTCAACAGCGCGCAGCTTTAATGCAGCCATTCTTTGTGCTGTCGTTTTTCAATTATGAACAGCCATTGGCCATTGACAGTCGAGCTCTATTGTGGTCAAGTTGCAACAGCCACAGGACGACAATGGCTGCTCTGCTTGCAACATCCACAGCAGCAGCAGCAGCAGGACATCATTGAACAATTTGACATTTATGGTTTAAGGTGCGTTTGCCGACAGTTTTATTGAGCCAAAAAAGTGCTTCGGCATTGCCATTAAAGTCAATTGCCCAGCCAGTTGCTCTTCGCCCTATCTTCTATCCCCAATCTTAACTGTCTGCAAAAAGTTTCTTTTGACAGACAGCCACGTTGCTTTACACATTTTCTTGTTAGCCGAAAATTCTGTTTTGCCTTTGACTGACATGATTATAACTTGTTGTATATGTCGTTTCTGTTCAGGCTTCGGTTCAGTTCAGTTCAGTTCTGTTCTGTTCTGTCTGCTGCTGCTGCTGATGCTCTGTGTGTCTGGGGATTCGGTACGTTAACTCAAACGAAACTAATTTAATGCGCTGCAAAAAGTATTCAAACAATTGCACAAGGCGACGCCCAAGTGAAAGTCGCCTCTCCTTCTCCTTTTCATTCTCTTTCATTCTCTCTGTGTGTGTTGTGCGAGCCAGTGAAAAAGGCAGCCGAAAAACGTGAGCACATCAAACGGCGAATTCCATTTGCAACAGCAGCAGCAGCTGAAGCATCGACGTCAGCGAAAAGGAAAAAGTTTCTTTCTGTTTTAGCTTTAGCTTCAGCTTAGCTTTGCCGTGCTCCTTTTTTTATGTATTTATTTCGTTTTTGCTTTGTACTCTCTAAAAATGCTAGACAGAAGTTAGCTGCGACTATAAACAAGCGAAATTCTCAATTTTATTCAAGTCTCGACTGTTTATAGAGTATCTTTGCAGTCTGTAATTTAAGCTGATTTCATTCCAGCAAATTCAATTGTTGGGGCGTGCAACTGCGACTGCTATATGTATGTGTGTGTGTGTGTGGGGGCGTGGCACAAGCGCAAAATGTTAACAATTTTATTTATGTTGGCTTTGAACTTCGTGTTCATTATTTGCGCAAGCGACACAAGACAACGAGGCAGCGGCGCGAATAGCTGCCAAACAATGCGAATTGTTGCATATTTTTTTTTTTTTTTTTGGAGAACGCGCTCTGGTATTTTGTAGCCAAAAAAAAAGTAAATATAGCGCATACGCCGCATATGCCTTAAATATAAAAAATGAGAAAAGCAAACTTAAAGCACATTTCGTAAAAATTAGCTTAAAAGTTTGTGGCCCTAAAGCTATTACTCAGGCACACACACATACACACACACACACACACACCGTCACACACACACACATACTTAGGCAGGCTGTGGCAGGCATTAGAGGCACCTTGAAAACTTGTTCTCGCTCTACCCCAAAAATGCTCATACGAAGCGAGAGAGACTATTAGTTTGCCCAACATTTTGCCCCGGCAAAAACTAAATACATTTGTGTTAATTTTCACTAACACACACACACATGCACACATGCTTACATCCAAAGTAACGAAATGCGTAATAAAAAGGCTTAGTGGCGACGCTGTGACAAGGCAAAGGCAAAGGCAATGGCAACTGCCTTTGCCTTTCCCCTTTTTTGCTGCTGCTCTGCTGTTGAAATTTGCATATGTGTGGCTGCCATATATATGCGACTCATACATCAAACTATTAAAAGCCTCATAGAAAAGCCTCTAGGGCATCATCCCCTGCCCTTGCCCCGCCCTTGTACTCCTTCCCACTCTCTACTACAGCCGACATTTGTCAAATGTTGCGAGGCTTCAGCTCTCGCTCAGGTTTTCTCTCTTTCTCTCTTGGCTGGCAAAACAGCAACAGTTTCTCGGGGCCAAAAAGTTTTACAACATTGTTGCGGCCAGGCCCGCACTTTCCTTCTCCCACTTCGCTGCTACCTTGGCATGTGTGTGTGTGTAAAAGTTAAAGTGTATTTTAGTAGCAAGGGCAGGCCACAAGCATCCGCAGACTTCACAGGATCAGCAGCCAAGGCAGCAGAAGGTGCATATTTACATATTTTTTACCAACACACACACACACAGTTTACATTCATTCGCTGTCTGTAGCTATGCAATTTTTAACTCGTATCCTGCGGTTGTACATAGCATACAACAGGATGCTTGGCAGAAGGCTGCGGGTAAATGATTTGAAGCCTGTGGCATCGCCTCTGCTCTGCTCTGCTTTGCTACCTATTTAGATTTTGACTTGAGCTGTGCACTAAATTAGTTTCATTAGTTTTTGCCACCCTTCTTCTGACAGCTGCATTTGTAAAGTTTGAATTGCTTCTCCCAAAAACTCACGACGACGTAAATTCGGCTCCAGACAGACAACATAAACAATAGCTCCGACTACCATCATAAATTGCTTTTGGGTCCGGCTCATTTTTTCCATATATATTATTCTCGTATGTGGGCATCATCAAAGCATTGTCTGAGCCTTGAAGCTTGCAGCTCTTACTGAGGCAATTAAAATAAATTATGAGGTGCAGATTTACGAAAATTAAGAGATTGTTTTTACACACACACACGGAGAGACTGAGAGCTATGAAATTGCATAATAGAAGTAAAAGCAAAACAGGGCAAAAGATAAAGGATAAGTGAAATCAACTTGCAGGTTAAGCGCACTTCCCGCTGTGCCCTAAACTGCCAGCCAGCACGTCCTGCCGAGTGTGTGAGAGGGTGTGAGTGTATCTATGTGTAAGTGTATGCCAATATACGTGTGTGTATGTATGTGTGTGTTTGGCTCATCAGCAGTCAGCACACCTGGCGCGCACCCGCCGCACATTTAAGCTCGGCATATAGCTTAGGTTTTTAGTGCTATACTTTTGCCAGCAAGCATCCTTTGGATTGCGTTTATACCCTGGCAAACTCTGCTCTCTGTGCTTTCGGTGCTCGGTGCTCGGTGCTGTGGCAATCAAGAATTCAGGTCATGTGCATGTGAACTCAATTAAGCAGCACATAACTTACAAACCGGATTACAATCATCATCATCAACAACAAAACCCGGAGTCGTCGACTCCAGTTGAGCCTTGAACCTTTTCTTGCTCTCCCACTCTCTCTTTTTCTCCCTCTCTCTCTCTGTGTGGGATAACTCAAACCTCGCTGCGCATGCAAAGTAGCAAAACAGTTGACCATCTCAAGAGCAGCGATTGCTTTGCCTGCCTGCTGCTGCTGCTGCTGCTGCTGTCAAATGTTGACTTTTCAACGAGGCCTCAAAATATGTTACTCATCCGCCCCGTCCGCCCGCGTGTTAACCTTTTTCTGTTGCCTGTTGCCGGGTGCAAAACAATTTGCAACCATAAATTTGCCACAGCAAACAAGGCGACGCCCTTGCCTCGCCTCGCCTCGCCGGCTATTTTTGGGGCACTCATTTGAGGTAAGGTCAAACAGCTGTCGAAGCTAGCGAGAAGGCGAGAGGGCGAGCAAGCGACCTGACTTATTTTGTATGTATCGCAGGATATGAAAATTTTCACTTGAATAATTAATTGAACCGGGCAGTTGGCAGATTCTTGCTACAATCACCTTCCGTTCTCTTCGTCTCTCTCGACCGCATGTCCTTGTTGATTTTGTCTTGTTGCGGTTGGCATTTTGGGGTCGACAGCTGAAACAGTTCTCTCTTTCTCTCTCTGTCTCTCTCTTTCCTCTTTAACAGTTGTTGCTTGCGTCTGTGTCTGGTCTTGTCTTGTGGCAACAATAACAACAACAACAGTGTCTCGCCCCCTGCTTACGTTTAATTAAGCAATACATTTCGGACAGGCCAACGGAAGTCCATTCGGCAAATTACAAAAACAAATACGCCAAACGAATATCAAAAGCATAAATAAAAGGCAAAAGGTAAAGATGTGTCATGCATCGACTCCTTTTCCCTTTTCTTCTCCTTCCCTTGCCCGTTTGTCATGCGTTTCATGTAATAATTTGAGATTTGTTTTTTTCGTTTTTTTTCGTTGCTGTTCGTTTGTTTCTATTTTATTTTATAAGCCGCTTTAAACCGCCGCCGCAACAAGCAAAATAACATTTAAGCCTTTCGTGATAAGCATTTAAATAAATTAAAAGCAACCCTTCTCTCGTTCCAAACGCCTTGCTCCCTTTGGGGCAGTCATTGTGGCTTAGGGGCACACAGACAGACGCACTCGCATTCACATTCACTCTGCGTCCCTCTCGTTCGCTGCCACGCCCACAAGCCGTATGTCAACAATGCAGCTAACCACACGCGCGCACTCTAATGAAAAATAGCAAGAGTGCCGCATATAAACAACAACAGCTTGGCAGTGAAATGCATTAAAATCAAGACTTGGCAATACCCTATAAAGGGTTAAAGAGAGAGTTGAACAAAGAAGTGAAGTCTTGGCAACTAAACTACCCCTTTGCAAGCCTTACTTCCCAGGGTATTTGAAAAAAGGCAAGAGCACAATGAAATGAACGCATAAAGATTTGTCAGCGTTGATAAACAACAAAGCCAGCGACGCGACAATCCCTCCACCTTCTCCGCTTCTGTCTCCGCCTCCGGCTCTTGCTCCTAATCCGTTTGGTTGCGTGGTGGCAGGCAAAACAAATGGCCAAAAATGCGTTGCAAGTGTTGCGTTTGCTTTGATGCAAAGTGTCAAAGTGTGGGAGGAGGTGGGAGGGGAGCGAAAAAATGGCATTGCCGAACGGACCGCAAAATGGCCGCGACGCTGTTAAGTATGCTATATTAATTTGCATTGTGAGCATTGAATGACAGCAGCGGGCAGCAACAGCAGTAGAAAAGAGCTTTGTCTGTCTGCGGTTTGAAGCACAACAAGCACAACAACTGCATGCATTGTCTACAGCTCACATTTTGCATATTTGCGCATTTTGCACAGTTTAATTATGAGTTATGCTATATTGACCAAGATCAATTTGCATTTCGCAGAAGGGAAACGCAAATCGCTAAACCATTATACTACAAACAATCGACAAAAAAAAATACCCATTCTCTTTCTCTCTCTCGGTCTCTGTTGCCATAAGAGATAATCACCTTTTTGTACAGTTTATAATGCGGCAATAGAAAATGAAAATGAAATTGCAATTGGCCAAATGGTAAAATGGTAATACGGCTGGCAATAGGGCCAAGCGTTTGATAAGCGCCAATTTAACTCATGGCAAGCGAAATTAGCATAATAAACGCTAGAGCTTCATAAAATTTTATTAATTTATTCCCCAACCCCCCGCTATCGCTATCATTCCCTGTGGAGCAGCATGGTCGAAGCACTTAACAGCTCAAGAGCTTAACAGATTTACAGCACAAAAGCCGCGCGCCATAAATACCGATGATGGCAATCAAAATGTAACAAACGTAAAAATAAAATGCAACACACTAAAAACAGACAATTGAGTGGAAGAGAGAGAAGATAGGCAGAGTGCATTGGACACGCTTTTTTTACTTTCTAGGTCAGGCAATTGGCAAGTGCACTAAAAGCCAAACAACTGACAGACTGAATGGCGGGCAAACAACACACACGTTGAGGTCCCCAGTCGTTGTTGCTGTCACTTGGCGAGGGGGCAACTCATCAGTTTGTCACACTAACAAAAAAAAAGAAGAGACGAGAAGGAAAAGGGCAAGCAAGGTACGGTAGCGAGTGAGGTGGGCGTTGCCAACTGCTGTCAACAATGTCTAAAGCGGCAGCTGACAAGTGTGTACGCCTCACAGATGGCCAGGGCGAGTCGAGAAATGGCAGATTGCACGGCCTGTCTGTCGACATGCAACTGAGCGTCTCTCTCTCTCTCTCTCTCTGTGCACTTTTCGGCAGACATTCTGTCGCAAGTAGGGAGATGGGGAGGGGGGAGGAACGGTGCAGTAGGCGCGCCTTTGGCTGGCTTCATTAGAAGGGGCACTTGTCGACTGTCTCGGTTGTCTGGCTGCCAAAGTGCCAACAGTGTGCTGCACTTTCCGTCATTGTTGTTGCTGTTGCAGCTGCACAAACTATTTACGTTTTGCAGTCTGCCGGGCCACGCCCACTTTGCCACCTACTTGGCCGACTCGCCTTGCGGCCAACTTTTGTGCGCCGTCTGTTTTTGCTGTGCGCGCCGCGGCGACTCTCAAAAGTTCAATGCACGCGCTTTTGTTTTGCCTACGACCACAGCAAAGTAACATTTTAGCTTGTTTTTCTTTTGGCGCTTTAATTTGGCCCAATGCCAGGCATAAACTTGGTCTTTGGGTTAGCGCAAAAGACGTCGTGACTTGCAGTTGATAACGAAAAAAAAACTAAGCATAGTTTTAGGCGCCGCCTGACATGATGATGATGGCAACTTTTATTGGCCGCAAGTGGCGCAAATGTTTTTGCTTTCGTTTAATTTTGTACAAATATTTTAATAGCGTTTGGTCATTTTATTACAATGTTGACAGCTTGTTTTTCTTTTCAAGGGAGGCAACAAAAGAAAAACTTTGCGAGGGGAAAGAAGCCTTAATTGAATGAGATAATCTTCATTGATTGTTGCCATTTGGAGTTGCAAATGATTATTCATAATTCTGTGATGTTGCAACTTGACGAACTCTTATTGTTCGCCCCGGCAGAACAAAAGGCAAATGCGTTAAATTGGGCAAATAGGCAAAACGGAAATGGCAGCGCACAAAAAGCCGAGCAGAAAGACAAATACTAAAGGGAAATGAAAGCAAGAGGAGAAGGGGGAAAAGGGAGTTGGGAGTTTGCTCGTCAGGCAGTCAGCCAAAAGCTTGCCACACACATGCCTGCGCATATTAAGTGGCACGTGGTGGCAGAGAACATGTGGCCATATGTGCGGCATAATGAGGACGTCGCTGGGGCAAGTCGTGCATGCAACTTATGTATGTGTGTGTGTAGATAGTCAACTTGGACTCCGGCTTAAACTCAAAGACGCTGACAGCAAATCAATTCATATGCCTTTTCAACCCACATGAATTCATCAAAACGCGGCCCCATTGTGTTCTGTATGCGATTAACTGCAAATATGACTCGAGGGTGCGACACACACACACTCACACACACAATACAGCACATTAAATGCCAACTACGAAAATGGACTGTGTCCAACGTCCAATGGACGTCAATAGCCATGGGGGGAGAAGCGTTCGTTTCGCCTTTATCATTTAGTCTTTTGCTCTTTAGTTTGGACAAATGAAGTCAATTTGATTGCGAGCGCTCTCGCATCAAAGGAAATTGTTTTAAGCGTTTCGAGCGAGCGTTGCGATTAGCATCGGCTTACCAGAAGACTGTAGACCACAACACAGCACAGCACAGCACACAGCAGAGAACTCTTGTTGAGTGGGGTAAAATCTGATAAGCACCACGAACCACGCACAGCGAACGAAACGAAAACGCACCACGCACCGTTGGCCGAAAATGACAAAGAATAAGTTGGCGGCTTAACAAGCACAAAACCCTCCCCTCGCTCACACTCTCTTTCTCTATCTTCCTCTCTTTAGTTCTCCCCTCCACCTCGGACGCGTTAACGTGCCGGGCAAAAGTTGTTGCCTACTTTCAGGCGCACGCGTTTTCTTAGTTTGCTGGCAATTGCACTTTATGCCCGAGAAAACTTTTGCCCTTCAGACGAGAACGCAACGTTTATTACACACTCATTTGTTTTTTGAGCCCCAGCCATTGAAGCGGCTGTCATATTAAGCAACTTTTTGGACGGCCCAGAATGAAGCTGGTTTCTTGTTGCTGCCCACGATAGAAATCTTTTTGTTCATTTCATTTTATGTCTACTTTTGGCCAGCACACAGACACCAACGCAGACACCGACAGACAGACGTGCCGTGGGGGAATAGACAGACAGAAGGACACACTCCCACGCACAGTAGCTCACACACACACACACACACACACGCATACACACATTTTGGCATCTCATCTTGTTCGGCCTACGTCTGCAGTCCCCGTTGCTGTCGCTGTCCTGACCGTTGCCTCAATTTGACACTGATGTGCCAAATGTGAAAATTCTCTTTCACTGACCGTCGGACCAACCAACCAACCAACCAGCCAACTGGCCAAGCGGCCATTCAACTAAGGCAAAAACTGCAAAGAATAATGAAAGTAGAAAGTGAGATTAGTTTCGCAAAGTCGACGGCTTAATGCTCTTTGCATGCAGGTATTTAACAGACAGTGAAAGGAAAGGGGAATTGAAAAAGATAAAAGTGGTAAAAGGAGAATGCACAAAAAGTAGTACAAAGAATAAATGCTTAAACTGAAATGAGTTAGCAAAATAAAGTTGAAGGCAATGCAAGATAGAAATAGCGAAAGAAAAACGAACTAAAGAAAATGTTGACATCAAAATAGAACAAAAAGCAATGATAAAATGTTAAATACATTCGTTTAGAATAAATGAATGCAGAGAAGTAAGAATACAGAGAGAGATAAGTACGTGGACTTAGCCAGTAAACTTTACAAAAATAAAACTAAAACTTCTTCCAGCTCTACTCAACTTAATGTACTTAAATTAAAGCTCAATTCGCAATTGCCAAGCCATTTTATTACAACCTTCATTTAAATTATTAAAATTAATAATATATACATTGAAAAAGCTTTTAAGCAAGCCAATTATATTAGTTTCAGTACAATTTAAAAAAAATATATAAATTGACAAAAGTTTCAATGGAAAAATATCATATAAATATCTATGCATTTGTATATACTTGTTTTAGACTTAAAAATTAATAAATTGTCGAAGCTACTAAAGAAGCAAATGCCATTAAACTTGTACACAATTTTCACAGTTTAAACATTTGAAACTTGGCTGAGTGATGACACAGCAAGTTTTCATTGCCAAATTTCAGCACTCACTTAATTTGTTACACATGTCATGACAACATCAACGGACTCGCTTCATTTTGGGGCAACGGTCGTAAAAACATTGTAACTGTAACAGCAAAAGGCAGTGTTGAAATGTAATTTGGCAAAATTTTTGCCGGACTGCATTCGTTTGCTATTTGCTTGGGGTATGCGCAAGTGTTGTGAGTGCGAGTGTCTGAGTGTGTGTGCGTGTGTGGTGTGTATGTGTGTGTTGGTTGTGTTTGATTGTGTGTATGTTACAAGCGAATGAAACTCAATCTGTCTGCCTGCCAGTCATGGTCTCTTCTCTTACCCACTCTCTCTATTTTCTTGTCTTTGCAAACTCTGTCTCTAACTTTAGCTCCAACTCGAAGAGTGGAAATAGCCCTAAAACACGAACTCGTGCGTTAGTCATTTTGGCACTTTCTCATGCTGTCAGCTCTTCTAGTAACGCCTACTTTTTCAGCTTCTTTTTTTCCTCGTTGTTGTTGCTGTTGTTTGCTGCTATCTGTTGCCCTGTCGAATGTTCTTAGTAGTCTTGTTTTTGTTGTGTGGCAGATTAGTATAGGGATTCGCTTTTGTGTGTTCATCCGGCTTGTCGCTCGGCTCAAGTTCGATTGTGCATTTAATGTCAATTTGCCAAAGGGACAAGCCAAATGTTTGTCGGGCGCAATACAGCAACAAAAAAAAAGCATAGCAAAAATAAATCATTAGACAGGCGACAGCGAACAGAGACATAGACAGAGAGAAAGCCAATTACAAGGCGTAATTAGCCGCCCTCTTAGCACTCAGGCAAAAGCTAGTTCAATTTTCTGGCAGTAGTCTCAACTTTATTCCTTGTGGCATGTGCAAATCAGCGTTTTAATTAAATGTGCTTGTAAATTATGAAAAATGTTATTTGAAGAACATTTCGATGCGGCCATTTGCTGGAAACTCATTTACAATTAAAACAACATTAATTTTGCGCTAATATGACCTCAAGCAGTTTGCAGTTTTTTGGGGGGCGCGCCACATACAAAATTTAAATTGCCAGAAAGTGATGGGTCTTAAGGGGGGGAGGGGCATAAATGGGCAAGCGAAAGCGACGGCCTCTGTCCACAGAAAAGTAATTAAATTACGCTGAAAAGCAGAAAGCGCTCACTCCTCCAACAAATCGCCCTCAATGAGAACCTTTCTCAACCCACTTGCCACTTTTGCTCGTCTCTCCCCTCTTATCGCTGTGTTGCACTGTTGGAAACAACAAAAACTTAAAACGCTTAGCCACGCCCACAACGCTTTCATGCTGTGCGAAAATTTCGCATAATTGCGTCAGCGAGCACATAAATTGCCAAAGACAGCAGCCCGCGGCAAGTGGCATGTGGCATGCGGCAGTGGCAGTGGCAGCGGCATGCGGCATGTAGGATGTTGCACGTGGAGAATGCGGCCATCCATCGAGAGCAGTGACAGCAGCAGCAAGAGAAAAGAGAGAGCAGAAGAGGGAGTTTAATCAAACGATGCACTTTGCATGCGCATATGTCAAATGCTGCCAAAAGGGATGAGGAGAAGAAGAGGGAGGCGAAGGCAACAACTCTCCCCCAGTTGCAACATGTCCTTACATCGATGGCATTGTCTAGGGGTGTTGCACGCAGCCTGTGTGTCGCTGCTGTTGCATGGCTGTCACTCTGCGAGCTTGTCATGCGTTTAATTTTTTTCCCTCTACGTTTTTTTTTTTTTTTTTTTGCCAACTTAAATTACATTAAGCATGAAATATTATGCTAATTATGGCTGATTTCATTTCATTTGACGCACGCAGCGAACACACACACAAAGGACTTCGACTCTGACTCCGACTCCAAGAGGAGCAACACAAAGAGCTCTCTTGCAGCAATGTCATAAAAGACAATGCAAATGAATTAAAATTAAATGGCACAGCGCAACACAGAAAAGAAGAGACGAGAATTGAAATTGAAATTGAAATGTAATGCAAAGTGCCACGCCCCCGTGCTTGGGAGTGTGTTGCGCCAGCGGCTGTCAGTCGCCAGCTGACGTTGCATGTTGCACGCTGCACGTTGCTGTTGCCATTTTTACCATTTGCTCTCTGGCTGACTTTTTGCATCATGCGCAATTTTATGTCAAACGTGGCGTATGCGTAATTTTTCCATTCCCGCGAGTGAGAGCGCAACAGTTCTTCCCCATTCCACTTGAGCATGAAAATGAGAAATTAAATTATTTGCTGCTAATGTCTAGAAGAGTCGAAAAGTGGTTGCAAGTAGAAAGGGGGACCACGACGAAAGGCTGTTGCAAAGTGCGCAGCGGAAATGATACAGCAAAAAGTGAACGCACACACACCAGCACACACATGTGGCACACTCACACACACACACATGTGTTGCCGCCTGGCCAAATGAAAACTAAAACTCATTTCTGCCAAATTAAACTGAAATGTGCCCCAGCCGTGGCAACAGCATCAACATCAGCATCAGCGTTCTTGCCACCAACAAAATGAGTTAAAAGCAGTCACATGTGTGTGTGTGTGTGGCAATGCTCTCGCATCTTAAATGTAAAATTAAAAGGCATTTCCGCAAAATGTCAGCGTCATATTGTAAAACATGAGTATTTAATTAGAAAATACTTTTAGACTGGCAACAGAACTCGCAGTTTCCACTCGAGTTTGCCCCCTTTCCTGTTAACAGCTTGCCCCTTCCTCCTCCCCCTCCCCCGCCCTCATTTCCAGTTGAGCTTGGCCTTGTCGATACATAAAGCGAGAGGCGTGCTAATGAATTTCAGCGAAGAGTTTTGTGCTTTTCAACAATTTAACATTGCTCGCATTTGTTGTACAAAATACCTTTTTCCTTTTCGCCGGTCTTAATGGGCAAGAGGCAAGCGTAGCAAGCGTGGCAAGCAATGCAGGCGCGACGCGACTTGCAGCAGCTGAAAACTTTGCATGTATGCCGCATATTAACACCGAAAAACTACGAAAAACAAGGGAGCAGGAAAACTGCGAACACAGCGCCGAATGTGTTGCCTTAAATTGCTAGTCACAAGAGCAAGAGAAGGAGCGAGACCGAGACCGAGGCAGAAGCAGAGTAACAAGCCTAAGCAAAGGAATTGGAGGAAAACAAAGAGCAAGCTTGAACTAGGACTAAAAACAGCAACTACGCCAAACACGAAGCGAAGTTTAGGCATAGCACTAGAAGCTTTATTTAGCACGGGATAGGCAGAAGCAACTGAGACGAGGTTGAGAACTAATAGACACAGCTGGGAAGAAACAAGAAACTAGCAGCTGAAAACTGGAGGTAGAACTAAGAGAAGAGAACTAGAAATTCGCTGATGGAAATTGGAGTTCTAAAGAAACATATGCGAAGGAGAAGGCAACTAAGACTAAAAAGTCTTTAATGTTATAATGAAACCAAATTTAGGTTGCAAAATATGAGGACAAGACTAGAAAGTCTTTAAAACGCAGAAGAAACCAAAAGCAAACTTATTCGAAGGCTAACTAAAGAAAGCTTATGTTTAAGATATTCTTAACTTTAGAAATCTAGGTTGCATAAATAGAAAAAACATAAGAAGCTGACAACAATTTCTTCAATGTGCAGATGAAATCAAATTTAGGTTGTTCAAATAAAGAGAGAATAAAGAGATGAGAAAGTCTTCTATAGGGAGAACATAAGGACAAGACAAATAAGTCTTTAAAACGCAGAAGAAATGAAAAGAAAGCTTATTAAGTTGAAGATTTCTACATTTGGAAGATACATAGAGAAAATAGAAGAATGCTGGAAAGGACTAGAATGTCTTCAATAGGAAGTGAAGCGCAAGCTAGTTCCACAGCCATCTAAAGAAAAGGGTATTAAATGAAAGATGAAATTTACTAAATTCTTAGCTCGGACAGAAAACTCAGCGAAAGAACGAAGCTAACAAGTTGGCAAAGCAGCACAACTACATACAATTTCAACACGCAGTAGCTAAACTATCGAGGAGAGAGGAGTTAGAAGTAGGGAAGTAGTGACTAGAGGGGAAGAGGGAAAAGGGAGGCCAACAGCTAGCACGACCTGATGGCCGTGCTAATGGCCACGCATTATTCAAAGTCTCGTTCTCAGATTGTCGAGTGGGATAAGCAATTTTTGTTGTTGTTGGTGTTTTTGCTGTTGTCGCTGGCATGGTTGTAGTTAATGTACATATATATAAAAGAGATTGGGGATATTGGGAAGGGGGTGCTGTGGCATGCGGCATGCGGCATGGTGGCGTGTAGGCTGCATACTCTTCTCCACTGGCCATGTCAAAACTCATTTGCCGTTAACGAGCAGCCATTGTGCTCATAAAAGGATTATTTACAAATCACTGACTTTTTCAAAAATTGTCAACTGCAGGGGCAAAAATACCAAGAGTTCTTCTTCTTCTTCTTGCCGGTTGTTGCTGTTGTGTCACCCGGTTGTTGTGTGCCTGCTGACAAATTCGCTTCGTCTCTGGCAAAATGCTTTGATCTACAATTTATGAAATTAACCCTTAAGTGCCATCACTCCCCCATTCCATTCCGCTCAAAGCGGAAGCCTTAGGCTGCCATCATCATCATCGTGGACATGAACATCATCGTGATTTTTCAGTGAATATAACTTTCAACTTGAAGTTGATTTCTTTTAGCTGATTACGCGTCGAAGGCAGTCGAGGGGAAACCAACCGGATGCAATGCCACTGATTGTTGTGACTTTTTTGCAACTGGATTTGAATTCAGCTGCCTTTCCCATCTTTCTTCTACTATTTCGGGGTGAAGTTGTTTCGTCTTTGTTATGAGTGAAACGCAAATTGACTTGCATTCCATTTGACAACGACTCAGAAGTCAGCGAAGCAACGTTTTGTGCCTTTAAGCCCATTTAAAGTGGAGCTAAGCCTGGCAGGCAAAAAGAGGTGGAAGAGTAAAGGCAAAAGGTGGGAGCTATATGGCTGGACCCTTAATTGATACCTTTGTTTGCATTGCGGTCACTCTAATTGGTGTTTGCATGCGGCTTTGGAGACTTGTGCAAATACGGGCTGACCAGACACAGAGACACAGAGAAGAGAGACGGAGACTGAGACTCGAGGCTGTTCTTTGTAATTTTGCGTGCGTTCTGTTTGCTCATTAAACGCTTGCAGGCAACAAATAGCGTCAACAACAGCAACAACAACAACAGCAATGCTTTTGCCCATAACAAGCAATGTCATCAATTAGCAGAGTTTGGCCAAGAGTCGAGTGCCAAGTTTGCGCAAAAAATTGACAAGCTTGAGCGGAATTTTGCTGGCATTTTTGCGGTCTCTTAATGAGCAAACGTGAAGCGAGTGAGATCTTTGCCAGCCTCTCTGGCAATCTACATGTCACGCCCCAACGCCTCCCACTATCAGCTTAGCTTCCTTCCTTCACTCTGCCTCTCTCTTTCTCCCTGTGTTGATGTGGCACTTACAAGCACACATGTCAAAAGTTATTAGCCCCCGTTGCGCTCAAATAATTTGTTGTGCCAGAAAGCTGATTACTAAATACATACAACACAAATAAACACAAAGTCATTTTAGCCAGAGCTCTGCGAGTAAAGTTGCCTCAAATAACAAGCATTTGGCTGCTGCCAACAAAGTTTTGCTTTTCTCCACCCATTTTTTTTTTTTTGGTCTTTTCTGCTGCTGTCATTGCCAAATCCTGGCACGAGCTCCTTCGTCGGTCGATTCGCTGTCAATATCGATGCTGGTGGCAACATCTTCTTGCCTCATAAGCAGACAACTTCAGTTTGCTGCTGTCGAGCTACGTGAGGGCGTTAAACTCATACATCACTTTATCCTTTATCCAATCTCCTATGTCGTTCCATCCACATCCACATCCATCGAGCAGCAGCTTCTTCTACTACATTTTCGCACATTTTTTCTGCTACTGCTGCTGCTGCTGGGGATGTGTGTCAAGAGTTGCCAATAAAGCCGGCGCGCAATGGGCGCGCTGTCGAACTATTGAAAATAAATTTATAACGCATACGTCATGTGAGCGCCGCACAATTTTGCAGTTTATTGCATTTGTCGCTGGCATTGCAAAACTTCAATAAATTATTTTATTGCGACAGTTATTTTGTTGCCATTTTTTTTTGTATGAATCTATTCGAGTACTCACACACACACACACACTTATGCAGTTATTTATCTATGAGTCGCGTCTACATAGAAACTTTTGCTGCTGTCATTTCGCATTGGTTTTGGCTTGGCAGCAAATTGCAAATGACTTTATGAGTTTTGCCGCCTGACAAGCTCTCAAAAAGGACATCATCATCATCTCTTTCGCTCTCCGTCTCTCTTGTATATGAATTTATTTATGTAGTCAACATGTTTATGAAATTGATTCTCCCTCAGCCAGCTGACATCAACTTGGAATTGCATAATAAATTTGTGCAGAATGCATAATGAAGTTTTTACATTCATTCATGTTGCTTTAAGCGGACATCACTTTAAGTAGCTTTTTCTATACATTTCTAATTACACAATTTAAAAATGTTTCCCCCAAAAAAAAGTGTAATATCGAAATACTTGGTTGTCTTGTAAATTGGTTCATAAAAACGCCAACAACACTTTTGCCAGCCCATCAAAACTTGACACTTTTTTGTCTACAGACGACGGCGAAGTCTCCTTAATAAAGAAAAGCAACAAAAAAAGTAAAGAAAAGAAAAGAAGAAGCTAGCTAGCAAATAATATGAACAACAACAGGCAACACCTTCGTTGCCTTAAGGGCTCATTGTGAAATTACCCACAGAGGGGGAAGGGGAAAAGAAAAGAGGAAGAAGTAGAGAGAGAAAGGACCTTAGCCAAAGGCTACAAATGAAAAGGCTTTGCTGAGCTGTGGCAGCGCCGAGAGGCAATAAGTAGCAAAAATTACGCTAAACGCAGCAATTTCCCGCTAAATTACACGCACACACACACACACACAAATAAGGTATGTGTGTGTTAGCTGATACTTGGCTAGGAATATGGCCAGGTAGAAGCATAAAATTCAACTATAAATAAAGCATAAAATACCGAGGAAAGTGTGGCAAAAGAAATGATTCAGAGAAAGAGGGAAACGATATAGGATACAGACGGCGAGAAAAGTCAGAGGTAGCAGAGAAAGAGATGGCAACAACTCGGGCATTTTATAATGCGCCACGCGTCGCACAAATGAGTAGGCGACACATGGTGGCAAGAAGCGGCGGCGGCGGCGGCAAGCGAAACACGCGTCTCGTCAGTTGGAAAGCTGTCAATTTTCCCAGTGTGATAGCAAGAGCAAGGTAGAGAGAAGCAGGGAAAAAGGAGAGTGAGAGAGAGAGAGGGGCGGTAGGGATACGCGGGGCGTGCGAATTTTAATGCGTGTCATATTTGATTGATGCCCCAGCGTCATGTTGGCAATGCTTGGAAACAATGTCAAGAGTTCAACATGCGCCCCAAGCGCCCACTTCCAAGTGTCACGCCGGATTTTAAATAGAGAGAAGAGGCGTGAAACGAAGGGGGGTGTTGTGGGGGGTGGGTCATGCCCCTGCAGGTATGCAATGAAAAAGTGCGCTGCTTCACGCTTCTCCGCCTGGGCCAATTTCAAGTCCCATGCAAAATATCATTTGCCTGTCATTGCTCTTTCTTGCTCACTCTCTGCTGGCTGTCTCTTTCTCTCTCTCGCTCCCTCTCTTACTCTTCTGCATTCCCTCTCGCTCTGTGAATGCCTCGCTGCTGCTCTCCTCGTGTTTATTGTGTGCATGTTGCGTAATTTAGCGCCGTTTCTTGCTTAACAATTTTATCGCTCTTTGCTTGATTTTTTCGCCTTCAATGTGTGTGAGGGGTGGCAAGGAAGAGGTGGAGCAGGGAGGGGGGGAGGCAGCGCAAACTGACGCAATTTACTGCCAAGAGGCAAAAGTGCCATGTCGTCTATGAGGCTGAGCTGTAAATATTTGCACACATCGACAGCAGGGGGCTTTTTACAGCTGTGTCGAGACTAACACACACACACACTCCCGCACACACACACACACACACACACACACAGACACGTGTGGCACAAGTTTGTGCCATAATTTATGCGAAGACAAACGATGTGCGCTCGAAGGCTCCGCTGGATTTCTCTCTAGTTGTGTTGTAGTAAGTGCATTAGGCGGTTGCTTTTAGTGCCCCAAGGGGGCGTCGACTTAATAATTTGCGCGAATTGGCGTCAAGCGGCAAACTAATTTGAGTTAAGCGCATTGCACACACAAACACACACACACTAGTGCACTCAAATACTGTAGTTTATTGTAGCTAACTTCCCCAGCCCGTTAAAAACCATTCATAACCAAGAATTAAATCAATTATTAAACCCCAAGTTGCAACGCCAAACATCAATAACCTCATTAAATCGCTCATCGTTAATCGTTAATCGTTAATCGTAGTTTTCCCACTCTCACTCTCAACAACAATAAAATGGCCTTCTCTCGCACCTCTCACCAAAATCCTTACCCCCCACCAAAATAAAACTAGTTGCCTCTCGAGGAGTGCAAAGTAACATTGAATACTATTTGCTGTGCTTCTCGTTTTGCAGGATGGACAACGCGGCCATTTAGAGGGTCTGGCATCGGTCTATTGTGAATTGTTAATGGCTCCCTTTGGAGATATTTTAAGTGCTTTAGAAAATGCTAGACAAGCAGCTTGGGCGGAACGCAGTCCGCTTCATCCCGCCGGCGGCAGCAGCGGCGGCGCCAGCGGCAGCGGTGGCAGCGGCCTCAGCGGCAGCGCTGGCTGTGGCATTGCCAGCGGCAGTGGCATGCAACAGCGCCTGCAGCATGGTCATCGCGGCCATTCGACGCACGGCGCCGGTCTGCCAAATAGTCATAGCCAGCCCATTTATGTGCCAGGAAAGTACTCGGTATGTATTCGACACAGAAACAGAAAACAGAATCAAGCAGCTGCAGCAGCAGC
Source organism: Drosophila niveifrons (assembly GCA_035046325.1). NCBI lineage: Eukaryota > Metazoa > Arthropoda > Insecta > Diptera > Drosophilidae > Drosophila > Drosophila niveifrons. The sequence goes on along the minus strand of JAWNOC010000046.1, from coordinate 6,408,399 downwards.
AGCAAAAACAACAACAAGATAGGCCCCAAAGAAATTTATTGATGTTGGCGTTGATTTGGCAAATTCTAAACGTACTCAAATTAAGCAATTCTTTCAAATTATATATTTGTGTTGTTGTTTTGCTTTTTTCATTTTCCTTTCATTTATTTCAAACTGCTTCTGTTGCATGTTGCACGCTCTTTCAAGCATTGCTTAGCATTTTGTCCACTTTACAGTTTTGAACTCATTTTGTTTTTTTCGTTCACATTTTCACACAGCCCTCCAGCTGCTTGTCCGACAAGGAAGAGGACGAAATCTATGGCTTTGGCTATGGGGTGTTTGCGCCGCGAGTGGCACGCGGCGGCTTGACACAGCAGCAGCATCTGTTGCAGCAGCAAACATTGCAAACGCAGCAGAGCATACAGCAGCAACAGCAACAGCTGCAGCAACAACAGCAGCAGCAGCAGCAGCAGCAACACCAGCAGCAGCAACATTTACCAATTGTGCCAGGACAACAGGCGGCAGGACAGGCCGGAGTTGGACCACATCAGCATCAAACACTCCCGCCAAATGTAGCGCATTTGAATTTTGTGCAACAAAAGTGAGTTTTAGTCACCCCAAAAAAAATTGTGGCAACATTATTCTCTCTCTCTCTCTGTCTCTATTTTATTTTAGCTGCCTGAGTCCACGCTCCGCATATTTCTATGAATTCCCACCGACAGCAGGTGAGTGCAATTAACAAAATCTCGACCAACTTAAAGTCCCTTGACTAATCCCAAATCATTTTCTCTTTACTTTTCTTCTCTTCACTTTTCGTAGAGGGTCGCGAGACAAAGAAGCGCACAACGTTGGCGCGTCTGTTGAAAGGCTTAAAAACTGTCAATCGAAGGGATCGCAACAATCAACAGAATGCCGCACAAGCTAGGGTAAGTACTATCCACAAAAAAAAAAACAAAAAAAGGCAATCCTCTTCTCTGCAAAACTGTGGCAACTCTGGCTACAAGTGGGAAACTCATTTTACTCGAAGAGCTTCGGTTTTATGACCGCAAGCAAATTGTTTGTCCTTTTGCCTTTCATTTAAATCAACTGCGGTAATTCTTTCAATTTATTTGCGCAGAATTTCAGTCGCTCCTCCCCTCTGCTCCTCCCTTTCAATTGTAATTCCCCCCTCCTCCCACTCAATCTCCACGTTTTTGTTACATTCCGTTTCTTGGCCTCAGTTTCGTTGTTGCTGTTTTTTTTTTATGACTTGCTGCTGCGTCTTGGCTGCTGTACTTAATCTTGGCCCCGGGGACATGTAAATTTTTATGCGAGCTACTCCCCCGTGTCGTTGCTACCTCCCTCTGCCATCACCCCCCTCTGACTCTTCATCGCCCCCGTTGAAAAAGGTTAAAAATTTGCGACGACGCTGCTGCTGTTGAGAAGCTACTCTGTCGTTTTGCCTGGCGGCCATGTCTACATTGCCATTTCTTTTCTCCATTTCTTGCTACTGTCATAATGTGGAACTGCCACTGTTGCCACTGCCACTGCCACTGCCACAGCTGCCACAACTGGTAGCTGCTTCCCAGTTTATCTTGCCTCCTCACAAAGGATTCATTCAGCGCTGAGGCGCCTTTGATTAGAGTCGACTCGAGTCGAGTTGTGCCACCTTTGGGAGGAGGGAGTGGTAGCAGAGCCAAGTAGATGCCACTATTCTTGACTCGAGCAGCTTGCTGCAGCAACACAACGACAAAAGCCAGAGCCTGGCAATGAAACTGTGGCCAAAGATAACGCTGCGACGGCGTCGACGCTCATAAATAAGCAAGGACATGCATAAATTTTTCAAAAGCACGAGTGCAAAAAAAAAAAATGAAAGAAACACAACAAAATAAACAAAAATAAATAAAAGAAGCGGCGGCGGCGCCCTGTGCGAAAATAAATAATAAAGCGAATGAGCGAATGAAAACGAAGCAAAGCAGCAGAAAGGAGTCGATGGGAAAGTCGTGCTCGGGCCAAAGATAAGCGCAGGAAATGACTAAGGATATGCGCCTAAGTAGCAGCATCCTCATACAGCAAAGAGCAAAGAGTAGAAAAAAAAAACACGATGAGAAATAAAAGGCGAGCTCCCTTTCAAAATATAATTAAACAGCCACTCACCTGACTATGGCCATGGCCATGTGTTTTAGCCCATTTCGACCTGACCCCCAAAGCTGACTCTTAGCTGATTTGCTATTTATGATAAGAAAACAAACGCATTAGAGGCCAAGACACACACAGGTAGAAGGTTGAAGAAGGGGGCGAGGGGACTGCTGATAGGGTCGAGAGGGTTTCGCGACCCTCGTCGTGCACTCTCTGACTCGTTATTAATTAAAAATTAAAGCCCCAGCTGAAAGGTGTGAAATACAAAAATGGCGTCGTAATGGCGATAAAGCACGTGGATCCCCCACTCAACTCCTTTCTGCCCCTTCTTCGCCTTCTCTCCATCAGCTGTGGCAGCCGCAACTGATTTATGAGTCTCTTTGCTGCGTCCCAACCTCAGAAGCTACTTTCTTCTCTTGTGCTCTTGTTAGCCTTTTGTGCATATTTGAAGTCTCTCACCGCGGCCAGAGTTAATAAGCTGCGAAACTTTTGCGCCAATTGAATTGGAAATTGCTTGAAAATTTCGAAATTGAAAATTGAAATTTTAATTGATTTGTGAACCTTTTTTTGTGTGCACTTTTCAGGCAGCCAACGATCGTCTGAGGCACTTTCAAATGATAAACGGCGGTGCTGGTGTGCCACAACAGAGTTTCGAGGAGACAATCCATAGGGTAAGTTGTACGCGGCGTATACGCAATAAATATGTATGGCGAACAAGCGAAATAGCAAGCGAGCGAAGCGGCAGCATAAATATTTATGCTGCAAAGCAATGCGTTGTTGCAAGCGGCAGCGGCAACAGCTGCCACTGCAAACAAAATTACTTCAAAATAGTTTACAACAACAAGAAAGTTGCATACCACACCGCACTTATGGCAACTCCACCCACCCTCACAACACGGTGTTGCAGGTAGCTGTTGCTCGTTGCTCGCTGCTCGCTGCTCGTTGCATTTGCAATGCAATTTCAACACGAAAGCTGCGCACCTTGCTTCCGAGCACGTTTACCTGCAATGGCAGCTGAAGCAACAACAACAACAATGACTGTGCAAAGTAGATGCATGCAACATTTAAAAGTTCATTGCCGTCAACATTCATTATTAATGACAGCGCGAGTTGCAAGGAGCATGGCAACCAAAAACAAGCAACAAAATGCAATCAACGGCGACAACAAACAGACAGCAACAACAACAACAACAACACCAACATCAGCAATCTCACAACAGCTGAAACGAGCTGCATAATGCATGCAACAACGCCCATGCTCTTGCATCGAATTGTGCCGCTGCTTTTTGCTGCACGCATGTTTTTCACACCGAAACAAAAAAAAAACTGAAACAATGAAACTTTAGCAGATTTGCAACTTGCAAAACTGTTGCAAGTTATGAGTCTATTAAAATTTGTTGTATGTTGTTAAGTGCTTGCAACAAATACAAATACAAATGCCATAATTGCTATATTTTGTTTAATCCAATCTCTTTTCATGCAGTTAAAAGTACAAGAAGCAATGCGCAAAAAGGAAAAGTTTCAACGTGAACACGAAGAGGTAAGTGCACAAAATACTTTCGCAAATTGAAATAAATTCGGATAATTCTTAAAGAATTTTGCGATAAATGCGCAGACTTTAAAAAAGTTTCAATAAGTTTTAAATGAATAAAAGTTAGCTTTGAGCTGCGAGCAAAGGCAAAAGACTTCAACGAAATAAACATTAAACGTTATTTTAATAATTTCAAATTTAAACCTCGACTTGTTGACACAATAATTAAAGTATATACACTCTGCAAACTGTCAAAGATATCAAAATTGAAATAGAAACAATTATAAAACGTTTTGCAGCAATAACAATTACAAGCAGTTAGTTAGTTAGTTAGTTGGTTGACCAAGGCAGGCGAGTGTAAAAGAAATTTTATTGCCATCGATAAAATATGCAGAGATTAAATGGAATTCTTTGCTTGGCATTTACTTGGACTTTACTTGTGTAATTTGCACTTTTTGCTCCATCACACACACTCATCATATCTGTTATGCATGCATGTAATGTATACGTAGACGTATACGCAATATTCTAACATATCCATATCCGTATCATGCATATTTAAGGGCTTACAACCTGTGCAAAAGCTATTAAAATAATTTATTTTTTAACATAGCAAAAGCAATTATTCTGTTGTGGCAAAACATGCAAAGCAGAGACAGACAAAACATGACACTAACACACGTGTATTTACACCTAAGAACACACACACACACACACACTTATGCATATGTAAAGGGAAGACACACACAACTGCAAAAACAATAAAGTGTAACGTGGCAAATGATAAACTTTTGTGTCTGTCATAAAAATTATTCTAGAAAATTTCAAATTTGCCACAGAGAAACCCAAGCAAAAGGATACGTGCCCAAAAAGGTGCCACACTAATTGCCTCAATGTGTGTGTGTGTGTGTGTGTGTGTGCAAGTGTCTGTTTATATATAAATGCTTGTTTATGGAAATAAACAGTAAATGAAAGGGCGTGGCTAGACTTGAGTAAATGTTTTATGCCAAGGTCCTTGTTAGACTGTTTGACTGTTTGCTTAAAGCTACAGCAATGTGTCATTAATACCCTATAAATATGACAAGTGAAAGCATTAGCGAGACATATAGCAATAGCTCATTATACGCTTATCAAAATATAATCTATAATTCAAGCCTATTGCTTTTATATTTTATCAACAATTATGTCCTATTTAAGTAGATGTGATTACTAAAAATGTTGGTAGAACATATGCCTTAAACTTTTACAGATCTTTTGCATACATTTATTATAAATAATAATTATCAATAAGAATAAAAATAAAACTTATACAAGTTTTTCAAGCAGAAATTTAATATTGATATCAGATCTTAGTTGCTTTGGTTGGCAATCTGACATTTTTTTTTGGGAATATAGTACATTTGGTCTATGTGTATAGTTTATTATTTTTGATAATTTAATTCGACATATTTTAGTATTTTTCGGTATATTTATTCGGTATAATTTGGAATATTTTTGAGCACACTTGACTGTAGTTTTTTTCATTCTTGACTTAATTTTGTATTTTTTTTTTAAACGTTCTAATAACTACAATCCCTGCTTTTAATATACTTCAAGCTGAACTCGCTTCATCTCTACATCTCTTATCTGGCGCATACTTATGCACTTGCTTGGCCATATTGCTGATGACCATTCTCGACTAATATTCACAGTTAATTATACAAAGCAGTTATCAGGCCAACGATGTCATATTCCAATTTCCATTTCCAGACTTAAGCCCCATAGTCACAGTCATAGTCATAGTCTCTTCAATTTCGTACCGAAAATGCAAAATTCTTGCAGTTGCCAAGCGCATACAAACACAAAAACATAGAAGAGTATAGAGCAAGAGAAAGAGAGGGATAGATAGATAGAGAGTGAGATAGCGAATGCGTTGCTGCACGACAATTTGTCTGTTTGCATGTCGACGACGTGTGCCGCCTAAGCAACGGCAATAATTTTTGTGCATAAATGAAAAGCATACACTCACACACACACACACACACATACAAAACACACGCTTACACACACACACATATACACAGAGAGTGCACACAACGACATTGTTGCTGTCCATTGTCATTGTTGTTGTAGTTGCTGCTTAACTTGTGCAAACAACTTGCTGTTTGTCTAATTGTAATTGCTGTTCTTGTTGCCACTAGGCCGCCTCCTGTTTCCCTTTTTGTCCACTCTTCCACCTCCTCTTCTTGGTTGCCAGCACAGCTGCTGCTTATTTTCCATTTGGCCAGAGAGAGAAAGAGAGAGGGAAAAATGTATCATGCTTATGAAATATTTATAATATAAGCGATGGGGCAGAAGAAATGTTGCGCCTGCTGCCAATAGTTACTTTGTGTGTCCTGTTTCCTGTGTCCAACCACAGCACTAGTAAAAAGCGAGAGACAGACAAAGAGAAAACGTATATCGAGCAGTCAATTAAGTACAGCTCTCTGCAGCAATGTGATTAGCTTTAAGGCAGCAGCTGCATAAATTTACAGCACTTCGAGTCAATTGTCGTCGTCGTCGTCGTTGTTGCAGCAAAACATTTAAATGTATTTTTAATGTTGCTGCCCCGAAAAGCTTTTAGCTAATTTTTATGCCACTTTTACTGGCATTTCTCTCTTGTTGTTATTTTCTACATTTTCTACATCTCTGACTGGCCCTGGCATCCTTTTTTTTACTCTGGGTTTTTTTTGTTGCTTTTATTGTGACTCACACACATGTCTCGTAGAACATGGCCATGGCATGTTCTTAAATTAGTATGCAACACATATTGCGCTATTATGTTGCATGGACAGAGGCAACAAACTCGCAACAGCATCATTTCACTTGTGTGCACTGAAAATTGTTTTAGTTTTCAAATGGAATTTTGTAATTTTAACGCCTTTGCCGTTTGCCTTTGCCATTTGCCCAGGCAAAGCTCTAAAAATACTTGTATAAAAACTCAAGCGGGAAATGGAGAGAACTAGAGGGATGCCCCCAAATGCCACGCCATGTGGCAGCTGCTGCCGTTCGCTGACAAATAAGCTAAAGCTTCGACTTGACTGCCAAAGTTTAGTTCGTTTTTTTTTTGTGCTCAGCAGTCACGTCGTCTGTTCAGCATAGACTAAGTGTCTTGCTTCGGCACAACACTTGCCCCACATAAAAAAACGAAGCATCACACTAAACTCGGCACCTAAAAACATTTGTCAAAGATCATAAAGTGCACTTCACTTAGGCGACATACATTTTATAGTTTTCCTTTTTTTTTTTTAATATTATTTGCAAACATTTTTCATACATGCATCTAATTACTTTATCCTTTTTTGTTTTGATATTTGCAGATCTTGCGGGACATACGCCAAGGACTGCTGCAAATGAGTCGAGGCGAGGGACGAACGGGTAAGTTGTGCAGCTTTGCAACAAAGTAAAGTGAGAGTCCCATTCCCTTCAGAAAAAGAAGCAAATTTCAATTAAAATGCGGCACAATTATGAGTCTTGGACGCCCCAAAAGTATGCTGTGAAAATTGTGCACTCCAAATATGTTGCAGCTGCAGCCAGCTAGCAGACGGCAGACATTGCTGCTGCTGCTTCTGCTGCTGCTGCTTCTTCTGCTGCTGCTGCTTGCCACACATGGCTGGCTGGCTGACTGAGCGTCACATGCATAAGCGAGCATAAAATCTTATGTCCGTTTCCGGTTGCAACAAACTGTGCAACTTTTTCCCCATTTGAAGTTTTTTTCTCTTTTTCATTTCGTGTGTGTGCAACGTTGCGTTTAATAATATCATGTTGCCGCTGCACATTTTTCGTTCAAAGCCTTCTTCCCCTATTCTCTATTCCCTCTGCTGCTCTCTCACTCTCTCCCCTTGTAACTAAGCCACATCGCCTCACAGTCTATCCCTTTGCAGATGACACTTATATGTACGATGAGGCGCTGCGCAATGGACCTGGTGTTGGTGTTGGAATCGGGGCTGGTGGCATTCCCGTTGGTGGAGCCGCACATTATGCGGTTAGTGCGCTGCATCATCAAGGTCATTGGTACGATGAACCGCCCTACGAAAGCGATCCCGATGATTTTCTCATGGCCGGACTCAATTGCGGACCAGCGGCAACAATACAGGTAAATCTCTTTCTCTATATATATAATATTGCAAGTCTGTGTGTGCTCTGAGATTTATGTGCGCGGTTTGCCAAACACTTGCGCCCACTTAAAGTGGCTGCCGCAATCGACTTCGATTTCAAGTTTCCGATTTTATACCCGTTACACACTTGTGTAGAAGGGTTTTATAACTTTGGTGTTATTTCAATATACCATTTATACATATTGGTATATTTCAGTATTTGTCGGTATTTTAATTCGGTATAATTAAATGATAATACTAGAGTATTTCAGTATTTTTACTTTTTCTGGTATATTAATTTGCTATATTTAAAATTTCACAATTTTGGTAGAATGGCTTTATAACTTTGTTATTACGTCAATATACCATTTATACATTTCGGTATATTTCAGTATTTTTCGGTATTTTCACATAGTACATTTATATAGTAATATCACACTAATTAAGCATATTTCAGAATTTTCCGATATATTAATTCGGTATACTTAAACGATAAAACTGCCCCAGTTCGGTATATTTCAGTATTTTTCGGTATATTAATTTGTAGATTTAAAACATTTTGTGCTTTCAATCAGAGCAGGTATTCCACAGTCAAGCACTCACACTCAACTGTAACTTTCATACTTCTTATTTTTACGACTCGCAGCCAATTCTCTTTTGGTTTTCACAATGTCGCCAATGCAATGCAATCAGCTCTCCAGTTTCGACTTTTGGATTTATGCGGCACATTCGTCTCTGCTGTTAATCCTGCTGGCAGCCACGCCTTCTTTTTCGCCAACTCCCACTTTGCTGTGCCTGTTACTTTGATTTCTCTGCGGATTTCGTGGAAGTCTTCGCTTTGTGCTTTCAATTTTTTTTTCTTTATTTGCTTTATTAAATTATACGCTGAATATATTTTTGCCTTTCTCGCATTGATTTCCAACTTCGATTTGTATGTCCTTTGGCATTTTCTACTTCTACTTCTGGAAGTCTTTTCGCCAGTTTGAACTTCAACTCACTTTATTTTTATTGACAGCGCAAAAAAAAAAAAAGAAAAAATGAAAGAAAGTGCATAATTCTTGTTGACTTGCGCCCAAGTTGCGCTCGTCGTCGGCGACGTCTTGAGACGTCTTTCTTGCCTTTGGCTTGGCACAAAATATATATATTTTTCTATATACAGTTTTTTTTGCGCTCCTTTGTGATGATATTCACAGAAGTTGCGCTTTTGTCGATGCGCATTAGATGTACCCCCAAAAGCAAACGCAAACGCAAACGCTTACCTCCTTAGCATTTTGAAGAATTTTGTTTTCTTAGTCAATTGAAATCACTCAGCTGCGATTCGATATCCTTGAGGCCGCCCTTTGCGGCCTTTTCAATTTCATGTTTCACTTTGATGTGGCAATACAACAACAACAACAACGAGGAAAGTGGAAAGGCACAGCAAAAAAATTTGTTTAGCACAAAGTTTTTGCGGTTTGCGCAGCACTTTAGCGGACCTCGATAATAATGTTAAGCTAGCAATTGTTGTTGTTGGTGCTGTTATATTTGCCCAACAGACCGCAATCGACTGACTGTCGAACTGGACCCCAAAAAAAAAAAAAGTCCTCAAATAGAAAGCTGCCCATTTGCTAGGCATTAGCAGCGCTTCTCTCTTTGATCAGACGCAGCAAAGTATGCTATAGTTTTTTGCATAGCAAAGTAGCATATTCATTATCCCAGGCATGGCTATTTTATGCGGGTTATCCAATCCACAATGCCAACATGCAACATTCTTGTGTGGTGCTGAAAACTTTGCAATTTACATATTGTTGCTTGCCACAAATGGTGGCGCGTTTACCTAAATTGAGAAAAGTGTGCGCCTGCCTATCTCTGGGTTGCCTTCAAAATTGAAAACAACAACTTTGCAATTTCCGCTGTATGCGAAAAAACTACATTTAAAATTCCATAAAACCGAAACAAAACAAAAATTTCAACTGAACTTGGTGGCTAACAAAAAACAAGGAAAATCAGAGCAGAGCAGAGCACCAGCACCGCAACAGGCTAAAATAAACTCCAACTCGCAAAACTGGCAACACGCCGCGCATAAACTTTTATAACTTTGTTAATTTTTCATAATTTTGTTGCTGCTGTTGTGAAGGGGGCAACAGCAACAACATGAACAAGAACTGCTACTTGAACACATTATGCCGCATGTTTTGCTTACATTTAAAACTCATTCACCAGCTCCTCATGCTCAACTACTACTACAAGTCAACCATCTTTTCTTTGCTCTTCTCTTCTCATTTGCAGGGTGGCCGTGTGCGCTTCTCGAACAACCGCGAGAGCACGGGCGTAATTTCATTAAGATCCGCCGGAGATATTTCACTGCCACAACGCGGACCGCCGCGACGAGGGCTTATCGTGCCACAGCAGCCGCCAAATCCGCCGACAATAATACCCTTAACGCACGCCAGGTGAGTGTACAAGCAAAAAGTTTGGGGGTGGTGTGGGATGGATGGATGGATGGGTCAAGTGGTGAGAGGCTGATTGCCATTATTATTTGCAGTTGAGTTTATGACTGCGGGGCCAAAGGGCAAAGCATTAATAATACAGAGCAGAGCAACAACAGCAACGGCAGCAGCCAGAGTGGCAACAAAACATACATAAATTGATGACTGTGTCAGGCGGTTATCTGGCGATATTTGGCAATTGCAGGCAAAACCCTTTTTTGTCTGACCACTCACACTGCTGGCAACTCAGTGAACTACAAAATGTGCCACAAATGTGTGCAGTGTGGCATGAAAAGGCCAAACATTTAGACCCGGCAAACAAGCCAACACTAATAGTTGACCAAAACGAACCAAAGCAAAGCAATCAATGAGCTAAACTCCTTCCCAGCATTTATTTGTCAATGTGAAAAGGTGCGCAAAAGGATTGAACCCGACCCCGAAGCAAAGGCAAAAAGAAGAAAAAGCAAGAAAAAAAGGTAGCCTCACTTCATTAGTGCTGTTATCAACATTTTGCAGCAGCCACCACACACACACACGAAGAGTCTCTTCTCTGTCCATCCGATTGTCTGTCTGTCTGTCTGTCTGTTTGGCTGACTCGTTGACTGACTGACTTGCCACATATCGAAACGCATTGAAGCGAAAGTCATCAATTTCATATTGTTACGCATGCCACAAAGAATAAAACATTCAACAAGGATGTGGAACTCTGCTGTGTGTGCGAAAGGCAGCTGGACAAACTAATAAGAAGACGAAACACGGCAACACGGCGACGCTCGACTTCTGCAATATTGCTCGACCGATGGCAGACAGCATCGACACTTGAATGAAATGGCATTATTGCTACTTCAACGCGGCTCCCAAATGAAGCTTCAACATTGCCCCGCTGCCCCGCTCTCTCCTTCTCTCTCTCTTTCGTCAATCAGTCAGCCGACCCGTCGCGACGGTTGCCAGTTGCCTGTTTGCCAGTTGCCAGTTGCCAGTTACCAATTGGCAGTCGAGTGAGATGGAAAAGCGTTTTCCACACGTACGCACCACGACGGCAACTATACAAAAGACGTGCTGAAATAACTTATACGCCCGGTGCGCCGCCTCCCTTTGGGCTGTCCCAAAACAAAAAACTTTTCTCAACGCACCAAAAAGAAAAAAAAAATGAAAATAAATATACAGAAAAAAAAAAACAAAATATCAACATGCGAAAAGGAAGTGAAAATCTGAACAGCGTTAAAGTCAAACGGCCAACAATAACAACAACAACAGCAATAGGAATAAGAAAATTGAAGAGCAAGTTGGCAAAAGGTATAAAATATTTATTTATATGAGCTCTGCCTTGTGGACCCAAAAAAAAAAAAACGAAAGAAGACCTTTGTGCCAAGTGTTATTATTGCTGTGTGTTTGTTGATGTTGCTCTTGCCAATGTTGTTGCGATTGCTGTGCACACATATTTACTTGGCATCAGAAAGTAAGATTTTTGAAATCAAAACGATGTTGGGTCTACGGTTCAAGCCCTTTACTTTTGGGCCACTCGAGGTGGAGATGCACAAATATTTGATTGAGTATACATACATATATATTTTAAATAGTTGGCAAGCAGCTGGCCAGCTAAAAATATTATTGGGAAACACTTACGTAACTAATACGCTTGACCTTCTTGACCTCTTCCCTTGCAGATCCCATGATCGTGAGAGTGGCGACTATGCGGGCTCCATATCGGATTTACAAAGCGTTACCTCCAGGCTCAGCACTGTTTCGGTGAGTATACAAAAACGCATTAGACTCTTGCCAGAGCTCATTTAAGTTGCGTTTGGCATTTCTCTCGACCTTGTGTGTGTGTGTGTGTGTGTGTGTGCGACTCAATGCGTCGTCTAAATTGATTAAGTGCACTTAGCAGCAAGAAGAATAACAAAATGCACCACGTCGACTGAGACTGAGACTCGGAGCATAAAAACTCGAAAAGCTTTTTAGCCAAAGTTTTTCTACCAACTCTCACTCTTTTGGCTTTTTTTTTCGTCTCTGTTGTTCTGTTCTGTTGCCAAACGACGGCACTTAAGCCAAGCTAAACGATGTTGAAATGCGAAACGATGCTTCCAGCTCAGACTCTGCCTGTTGGCCATTTCATTTGCAAACTTGCCTTGTCTCCACTCGAGCTTGGTTAATACGAAACGCACTCTTAACATGACTTCTCTCTTTCTCTCTCTTTCTCTTGTAGATTGGCACCAACAATTGTACGGCACGTTACCGCACGCTTAGCGGCGGCATCGGTGAATCGCCCTCGCTGTCGCCGAGTCCATCATCCGATTACGAGGACATTGGCGCCACACGGCATGGATTGCCGCCCAGTCTTGTCGCGAAGGCCAAAAAGAATGGGCTGCCACACAAGGCGAATACTATTTGCCAGAAGGCCATGGTGCATCATGTAAGTTAATTAATCATTGTGTACATGTGTGTGTGTTTGAATGAAATGTAATTAGCTCGACATTTACATACGATATGCTAGGGATTCGATTTTGTCGTGAGTAGCCTTTAATCCTTGCAATTTGTCTATGCCTATGCAAAAGTCAAACTCTAAACCGAAAAATCCTCGAAAATACTTTCCAACCAGAGAGGCGTTGAACATGCACTCTAAATGCAAATGCCAGTTAAATGAGTTTTTATGCGCGCTGACGATGGGTCAGATTGTTGCACATGGCTGTTGCAAGCTTATACCCAGCCAGTAAATGAAAAGTAAAAGTCCATTTGCAGTGGCAACTAAATGAAAAGTAAAATAGAGCCAAAGTAGATACTATAATTTCACTTTAAAGAATCAGTATAGAGTATTTAAAGTAACTTTTTAAAAAATCACAATTTCATTTTAAAGAATCCTCTAAAGCTTTCTTTTTAAGTATCAAAATTAACTACTAAAATATACTATTCAACTTTAAGGAATCCGCATAAACATTTATTCAGCTTCTATGCCACCTGCTCAACTTAAGATCTTTGATCAATGTGTTTTCTTGTTCCCTTTGTGACTCGTTTGCTGATGGTGATGACGATTATCTTTATGCATATCGGGCAGTATTTGAAAGTTCTTGAACGCATAGTCACGTTTCTCGCGATCTGTGCTAAACACTGCTTTTCGCACATTCGATGAGGGACTGCCCGTTGTCTTAAGCCATTCCTTCATCAGATTTACCTCAACGCGTGGTCCCTCAATGTAGCCCTTGACTGTGCCATGCGCTGTGTTGAGGCACCAACCACGCAAACCAAGTGTCTTGGCCTTGATCTCCGCATGGCGACGAAAGTAAACGCCTTGCACTTTGCCAAACACTTCAAATTCACAGGAAAACACAGAAGCCATGCCTGGGCTTACATGCTTTTCAGCGGATTCCTTAATTTTTTAAAGAAATTTTGTAGAAATTTCGAAAACATTTGACATATTTGAAAACAGATGGAAAATTTCCTATACAGAGCATCTTTTAGTCGTCTAGTTTGACATTGAAAAACTCTGCGCTGTGTTGTCGACTTTACGTCGCCTGCTACGCAAAATGTTGCAGACAACTTTGATGTTTGTTCGCTGCAAGAGTTGCACAACTAGCTAAGTAAGGGAGAGGGCGGGAGTGAATATAGAGTTGCAATCGGCGCCTAGGCCTGTTGACTAACGGTTGATATGAGCAAAGTTTTGTGTGTGGTAGCCACAGCACAAGGCAAGCAGCTCAATTTCGACTGTCAAACTTGCCTCCCCGACAAAGCCAAAGCGGAAGCGCTGCAGCCAAATCCAAAGATCCCCAAAAAAAAAGAAAATAGAAAGAGAAGAGGAAAAGTCAAAAGGGTTGTGTCTATGTGTATGTGTATGTGTGTGTGTGTGTGGGAATTTGTGTGGTTGCATTAAACTTTTTAATGATTTAACTAACAAAACTTTTGGACTATTTCTATGCGCTGCTGCTTCAACATGCAATTTATTGCACAACATGGACTTGGACTTGCCCCTGGACCTAATTCTGGACACGGACACGGACACGGATGATGATGATGATGATGACGTTGCTGCAACAACAACAACAACGACAGTCGAACGAGATGCGTAGCTCGCCAAAGGAAATTGGCGCATTTAATGAGAATGGACGAAACTTTGTTGCCACAAAGGATACATCGAGGGATTTCAGCAATTCCCAAGATAATACCGACCGTGGCAGCATGAGCGATCAGGCGTTTGCATGTTCCGCCAGTTCCGTTGAAAGTTTGCCCAGCGCTTCCGGTTCAAGTAAGTATTTTTCTCCACCCAGAGTGAGTGTGAATGAATGTGAGTGTTGTGAATGAATAAATGTGTATGTGTGCTTACAATTTAGAGTTTTGATTTTGCTTTCTCGGTTGCTCGTTTCTCGACTTTCGTTGCAAGTTCGCCTCAGCTGGCGGTTTGTTTATAAAAATTCCCAGACTGCCGCCACTAGATTGGTCTATTAACAGTTGTTGCTGTTGTTGCTGCTGTGGTTTTCTGCTGCCGTTGCACAATAACTTCAAATTTAGCCAAACTTAATGAATTTTTAATGCACTTGCTGCACAGTCAAGTGGCAAGCAGCAAGCGGCAAGCAGCAAGAGGCACGCTGCAGCTGCAATGTCTGGGGCGTGGTTAAATAAAAGGGCAGACGTCGACGTTTGCTGTTGCTCAGTTTTTAATGAACAAAAGTTTTAGCTATATGCGCAAAAATCTCTCTCTCTCTCTCTCTCTCTCTCTCTGCTACAAATAAAAAACCATAAAAGCAACAACAAGTAAAGGCGGCATTGAGGGCGTGGCTGAACAGGAGTAACTTTGAAAAGTGCAAGAAAAAATACTTTGTTTTTATGTGCAAGTGTGTGTGTGTGTGGTTAGGACACAAAGCAAGGATTAGCCAAAAGCTTTGGCCAGAAAACTTCAAGTGCTTATTTAAATATTTTTTGGGGCTTTTTCGGGGCTTTGTGTCTATGGCTCTGTGTGTGTGTGTGTAAAAATATTTGAAAAGTTTTTAATTAACCAAACGAATTGTTTGACTGTATGTGTGTGTGTGTATGAGCTTGCCTTGGCCCCTTGGCTAATTGGCTGTGGGCGCATTAATTGGAAATTTGTTTGGGCAAAGTTCCAACAAACATTTTTCGGGAGTTGAGACAAATATTTAAACTTGAGACGAACCATTTGCCACTTGCCACTTACCAACAACCATCAACCATCTACAGGCACACAAGCTCTGGTGCGTCCGGGCAGTCCGCATAGCTCCATTTCGGCAGAGGATCGCAGCTCGCTGGCCACCATCTGCAAGGCGAAAGCACTTGTCGACAGCCTGCCCAATCCCTACGACAAGGACGCACTAAAATTCAAGGTGAGTCTCTCTCTCTCTCTCTCTCTTTTTGAACTAAACTAAAGCAATGCAAATCCATTTTGCTTTCATCTCCCGTAGAAGGGCGAACTCATCGATGTGCTGTCGATGAATGCCTCGGGCATTTGGAAGGGTCGCTGTCACGGTCGTGTGGGTCACTTCAAATTCATCAACGTTGAGGTGCTGCCCGAGCAACGCATGAAGAACTCCAGCAGCAAAACGCTGGCGCCCGCCTCTCGCCTGGCCAACAATGGTGGTGTCAATAGTGGACCGAGTTCGGTGGAGGATCTCCTCATGCGCATCGGACTCAAGGAATACACATCGGTGTTTGTGCTCAACGGGTAAGTGGTGTAGATGAAACAAATTTCACAACAAATTTTTTTGTTGGATTGTTTCACCTATCGTTCCATTTGCAGCTACGAGGATCTCGAACTGTTCAAGGAACTCGAACCGGCCGATTTGGATTATTTGGGCATCCTGAGTCAGGAGCATCGCGCCAAGCTGTTGACCGCAGTGCAGCTGTTGCATGACATTGAATGTAAGTGGCACCCTTTAACCTTCACCTTAACCGCATCACCTCACTTCTTACCTTAACCACAACCACAACCCAACACCCAAAACACAAAACACGAACACCTAACACAGCTACAAATTTCGCACGCACAGGCTCCGATGTGGACATTGCCGGCTCCAGCTCTGAGAACGATGAGGCACGACTCAATAATATCAACAAGAAGCACGGCGCTTCACCCTTTGGCCGACGGCATTTCCCTCGCGACTCTGGCTGCTACGAAGGCTCACCTCTGCCCAGTTCACAGACGCCAACGCAGGCGGTGAACTCCACGGACGAATCGAACAGCCTGGACGATGTGGTGTCCAAGTGCTCGAGCGAGATAATGAAGCGTGTGGAGAGCGCTCGGCGCTGCAAGGACAATCCGTTTAAGGCCACGCTGCCGGCACGGGTGGGCAAGAAGTCCTTTCTTGGCGGCGGCGGACTTATGGGCGACGATACGCTCACACGTGGCGGCCTCAGTGAGAAGTCGAGCGATTCGGGGGTCAGCAGCAGTTCGCTATCGTCGGGTCCGCTGAAGAGCAGCACTTAACATTTGCCAACCATACTCGCCCACGAGCTGTTGCTTGGCGTTGGCGGCCAGTTTGCTGGCAGCGGCGGCAGCGGCAACGTCGTGGGTGGAGGCGCCACCTCCCCAACCACCTCGGTTGCCTCCGCCAGCATTGCTGTTGGCGTTGGCAGCCATTCGAGCAGCCATTCGAGCAGCAGCGGCATAAATGCCAATGCACCGCTTGGCAACATTTGCAACACACTGCCGCATGCCCCATGCTCAGCATCTGGCAGCAGCGGAAGCGGAAGTGGAAGCGGAAGTAGCTCAGCGCTCGGTTTAGCCAACAATCATGTGCCGCTCAATCGTAATATGGTCATGTTGCGCAATCATTTGCGCAAAAATACCAGCGGCAATGCCAGCCAAATGTTGCACGACGACAACAACAAGGATCAATAACAACCCATTTATTACATACAGATCTTAGTTTAACTATTATAATAATGGTAATAATAATGATAATACTACAAAATATTTGCGTTAGATTGTATGTATTTCAATTGCTGTGATTCGATAGTGAAAAAAAGGCCAAGTCGCGTCTTTCAGTTCAAATGTATAGTGTGTATAGAGACAGAATAGATAGACAACCGACAGACAGTGAGAATAGAAAGAGATAGAGAGAAAGAGAGAGAGAAGTAGAGATAATGTGAGACAAGATAGAGAAGTGCAGTCAGAGATAGTCAGTCAATCCTTCCTCCGATAATGTTGGCATTTATATATATATATATACCTATATCTACACTTATATATATTTATAGAGTTGATGACAAAGACAAGAGAGAGAGAGAAAGCTATATATATATGTATACTTAATCGTTTAACTATTTTTAGTTAGCCTCAACTATTATTTGCCATTTGCCTATTGTTTTTATTGCTATATATATTGTATGTACGTGTATTTCGCAACGTGATATTGTCAGACGTCCAACTTGAATTGCAGTTTTTAAAATAATTTAAATGTAACAGCAACAAAATATTACAAATTTAAACGAAGAGAACTCAAGTTGATTCCTATATTAAATAGCACAAACAGTGCAAGCAATAGACCAATTACAATTTTAACACAACAACAAAATATTTACACAAACAAATTGCCAATTGAATTACAATTTTTAACTATTTCTACTTATCTCGAATCGTTTCACATTGTGTTCAACTTTCAAACTATTGTTAAAAAAACAAAAAACAAAAAACAAATACATAATAATATGATAACAAAAAATTTGAAGCAAGGAAATCCGTCAAAATTGTAAATTTGCAAAATCAGCTTAAAGAAAGAAAATTGTATGCTAAGCAATATATTTGAAATCGTAGACTCCGTGCAAACGAATTGTAAATACCTAGAAACTATTTGACACTGGAGTGTGTGCGTGTGTATTTATGCCATATAATTACCGATAATTATTTTAAAACAAAATACACTTAAGTACATGCATAAATATATTTATATAAATAGTATATATATATCATATTTAACTATTTAGCAATAATCAAAAACAAGAGAGAACGACAATGAAATTAGTCAGAAACGGCGTCATCACAATGAAAGTTTTTTATTAATTTCAGTTGAACAATTAGTTAAATAAATAACAACTTTAATCAAGAGCAAGCACAAAAAATATATATAATATATATTGTATAATTCATATATATATATATATATAGAAATATCAGACAAGGAAATACCAATTGACAAGTTAGTGTACATTTTTTGAAGATGAGAAGTAGAATACCGAGAAACAATTCAAAAATGCTTTTTTCTCATTAATAAGACATCAGACACATATTACAAATATTCATATATTATTAAAATTAAATTTAATCGAAGAAAGAAAAACGCAAAAAGAAACAAATTTAAATAAAATTAAACAGTTAGTCAAGAAATTAATGCGCACGTGTTAAAAACCAGAGGGTAAATTTATTCTAATGTAGGCATTTTGAATTTTTTATTTATCTTAAAGCTACGATTAAGTGTTTCAACTGTAAATTATAATAGCAATTTAATAAACAATGCAGAAATACAATGCACAACAAACATGCAACATGGCTGCTTGCATGCAGCATGTGGCATGCAGCATGCAGCATGTGCCAACAGTTTCCATTTATCACTGTAAAATTATGTAATTAAATCGAATATGTAAGCAATATTAAAGTTTAAATATTACGAAACAACAACAAAACAAAATACCTATGGCATCACACAGCAAATTTAGGCAACAAAATAAATTATTATAAATTTCATTAGAACACCAAAAAGAAAAACTCAAACAAAAACAAAAACAAATGCAATGCAATGGCATCATCGAACTTTAAACTCTCCGATAAGAGCTCACTTACATTTTAGACGAAATTTTCAGCATAGAACAAACAAAAAAACGAAGAGAGAAAAACAACAGCTAATGAAAGTTTATGCATAAATCAAGTAAAAGTCTTAAATAAAAATGAACATATCTAAAAATTAACAATATTGAATTTTAAATATTTGGGCATGGGATTTTTTACAGCTGTATTAATTTAAAAAAGGATATACCTTCAAAGTCAATTCTTTAAGCATCTTGCACAAACTTTCAAAGTAACTCAAACTAGGACTAACGATTGGGTTTCAAAGATTTAAAGTGTTTTACAAAAATATGAATTTTTGCAAGGTGTAGATGTAAAAATCGGTCAATTGAAGGACGATCGGGATGGCTTTGGACACAAGGATATAACTAACCGATTGGTGTCCTGTAAGCAGCAAAATTACAAGAATTTCTCTTATTATATAAATGGGGATGTAGGTAGCTTATATCTCGGGCGTATCCTGTCGGATCCTTACGAGTCCTGTATCAAACGAACCATATTCGTTAAGACTATTATCCTTATCATCACAATCGTCCTTGCCGTTTTCGAGTTATCCTGGAACTGACGATTTCAGCCACCGGACTGAAAAATTGCAACTATTGGATCCATAGAAAACTCCATATTATGTTGATGTCATTCGACAGAATTCATCCCTGCGATCCTACCATAACAGATCCCTTGAAAATCGGATGAAATATGGCTGAGATATGACGTGTTTTAGATAAACTATAGCATATTTTTGCGTAAAGAAACCCGCGTATATCTTGGATGTATCCTGCATGATCCATGTAAGTCCTGTGTTGAACGAAGAGTATTTTGAAGAACTATTATGGTGGCAAAGGACATTTAAATCGTCCTTGTAGTTATCGAGTTATCATAAAGTGCGCTAGTACATTTAGAATAACATTTTAAATTTGTAGCCACAACAGTGTCAAATTATTAAGGATCTCAAAAGGATACAATATTTAGAAATAGTGATAAGTACTACTTTCGTTTAGCATTAAAGGACTTTAAGGACCAAACAGTTCTTAACCAAAAGGCGTC
This sequence comes from Drosophila niveifrons, assembly GCA_035046325.1. Taxonomy (NCBI): domain Eukaryota; kingdom Metazoa; phylum Arthropoda; class Insecta; order Diptera; family Drosophilidae; genus Drosophila; species Drosophila niveifrons. Next base: position 6,388,362 of record JAWNOC010000046.1, on the reverse strand, counting down.
GCTCCTATGCCTTTTAATAGACAATCGTGATGTCCTTTGGCTAAAGAATAGATCTAATTAAATGCTGTAAATGGCAAATGTTATACTTACAATATACGACTTTGTTTAGATTTAATATATGATTGAATAAATCGAATAGATGCAATCAAAATTCAAAACTGACTTGCTAAAAGGTAGATATCTATCTATTTCAAAATGGTATGTAAAACTTTCGTCACTTTTCTTCTTTAGCTTCTATTTCATAATACTGATGGATAGTTACACGTCTCGCTGCTCGACACATACTGCTAATAAGCAGGAACAATATGCTGATTTTCTAAATATAGCAATACACCGCAATTGTGGCCTCCAATAAATTGCCAAAGCTATGCCTGATCATATAAAGAAGACCGCCTAAATGACTTCATTTGCCAACTTAACAGTACTTAGGGCTATAATTTCGCTGACATTGAGCGAAGACTCTCTATACGAGTACGTCCATCAATTCAAATAGCTACACGTGAAAGATAGTATGAATAAAACAATATACGGACACACATCGCGATGTATAATCTAATCGTGTGGATTTATATGTATAGTATGTCGAAGGTGTTGCGCGTAAAAAAAAAAGAGTGTAGTATATATAAAATGTAAACAAATTATAAGAGATGGAAATGGGAATGGGCATGAGAACAGAATGAAGAGAGGAGAGGAGAAGATGCAGCAGCGTCAACAGATGATGCCGTCGGCCTCTGTTGCCATTGGAGCGAAGCGGCGTCTTGATAATCTGGCCTGGTGCTGATTAAATTTACGACACTCGTGAAATAGATCTGTGGCGAAGGCGTAGTAATGTTTATTCATATACGAGTTTAGCAAAGCAGTGACACTTGTCACCAACAGTAGTTGTAACTGAGCTTAGCTTAAAGAAAAAAATAAACAAGAGACAACACAAAAAAAAATGAATTACTGTTCTACTTGATGAGCGAGTATCGCTCTATCGTTGTATCTCTACCCGTATCTGCTGTAACTGTATCTCTGTATCTCTATCTTCACATGTATCTATCTATCTATCTATCTATGCTGGAATTGTGTTTATCTGTTTTACTTCTCGTTCTTTTTCTGCCTGTCGTACAACCGGGAAACTAGGGAACCAAACAGAGAACCGAGAACAGAACTGAATTTGCGCTTAAGTGCTTTAGTAAATTGTTAAATTGCTTTTGTCTTTCATTCAACGAATAAGTAAATGAAAATATGAAAATTGATATTATTGCATTTGCACAAACTACGTGGACTTTATCTCATTTTCTGCTACATTTTTGCGCTTAGTTTCAGTTTCAGTTGCTGCGCGATCCGCGCCACAGTCAGAACAAAAGCGCATAACTAATAAACTCACGCAATAATTTAATAATCAAAATTTACAAAAAAATAAAATAAAATAAAATAGATATACATATATGGGTAAATATTTCGACTGTGGATTATCTGTGTAAACACAACACAACGTGCAATGGAAATTTTTTTGTTTCTTAAAGCGTTTTTCGAAATTCTAACTTATCTTAATCACATCGAGACTTATTCATTTGGCAGCTTAATACAGCTTCGTCGCAGTTTAATATTCTGATATTTTGTGAACGTATTTATTCAGGAATATAAACCTATCTTATCACGCCGTTTTGGCGCCCAGACTTTCAGCGCTATACAAAAATATCTAATGCCTGCTATAAACACAAATTACACAAGTTACTCATACTCTATCCAATTCTCGGCAATTAAAAATCTTTATCACTACACAAAAGTGTGCGACTAGCAAATACCTTATACCAAAGTATTTCTTTTCATTCTTAGATATTCAGAACAGCCAAAATTTATATTAGACTTTAAACGGCATTTGCACAAAATTCTTTGTGATTCTCCTGCTTATCTTAAAAAGTGAAACCAAAAAAAGTTTAAATACCTCTTTAGCACCTTTCCAAAAGGTATTTTTTAGCCGAACAATGTTTAATTGGAGCGTTCTTAGTTTTATTACAAACTAAAGACCTTCTGTTATCAGCAATTCTTTTATAATGATTATGCACTCTGTCAGCTCGCTGATAAGACGACTGCTCCCAGAGCGTCCAGCTTTTAAAACCGGCATTTGGGCATAGCTGCTCTTATAACAACACCATCGAGTGTTGGCGACGGTTGATGATCTGCGTAACCGGGCATCTCGATTTTCTCAAATATCATTCGCATGCGAAATGTGAAAAGTGCAACACGAAAGTTCATGCAATCAAATTCTTTCAAATTTCTTTAAGATTGGGCTGAGCACAAAGCGCAAAGCAATAACAAACAAAGTTAAATCATAAAATTTCTATCGCAAATTTAGAAAGCAAGTGTGTGTATTAAAAACGCAATACCGGGTTCTTATCGCAAATTTCGTACAACAAACTATTAAGCACTACTTCAAAAGTGTTGTGAAATATTTCGATTGATTGTGAAACCCTCCAAATCACCATTGTTTGGGTGAGTTGACTGCATCCAATTCAGCATTATGTAAGTTTTATCAATGAAATGGCAAATAATATATTTGATAAGAATTAAATATATAATTGATAAATGTCAATAATGTTAAATCAACAATATTTTCATTTGAATCAATGTGCTACGATTTATTTATTTTGCTTTCCAATGTTGCCAATATTTGAACTGCTCCCATAATTGGAAATGATTATAAATGTCAATCAAATCATGCTGAAATATCAGCATGACTCTTGGCTTTCAATCAATATGCACTGATCTAGATATAAATCACCTATTTGTTAACATTAGCTTGGATACCAAAACCATATTAGTAAAAAAAGCACCTAAATACAACTTTGTAGTACATTTCATCATAACAAACATGAGACCCATCATAAAGATAAGTCCATCATTATTGCTTCCGATTCTCGCCGCCACCATAAACCCGCCCCATATCGTGGCTCTATCTGTTTACCTCAATCCACTATTTGGGGCTCTTTTATTGGGCAACCATAAACAGATTTCAATAAACAGCTTTAATTGGTAGAAATTAAATATGCTTGAGATATCGACACAGAGGTCTTTGCTTGATAAGTAACTAACAAAAAAAGAAAAAAAAGAAAACCACGTCAAAGATTCAAATGCAATTTCTAAGGGGATTTTATGTGGATCAGCCAGACCTCAGGTCTTTCATAAAGATAAATTCCACCATTGTTTGCACAGATTTATAAGACCTGTTTTATATACTCATTTAGCATCTACGTAGCTAACATAAACAAAGCACAATGAAAGATAAACTGGAAGAGCTAAACAATGACCGAAAGCCATCGGCATCAACGAGTGTTCATCAAATGGATATAGATGAATCCGAACTGAATGATCCGTTCCAGGCTCTGATGGAAAAGGCCGGCAATCATGGACGCTATCAGACCTTTTACAATTATGTATTTGTCGCCGGTTTGGCTTTTGCCGGTGCCATGACCTATATGAACATTATCTTGGCACTAAATATACCCGATCATTGGTGCACAGTGCCGGGGAGAGAACAAACACAATTCACAATTGAACAATGGCGCGATTTAACGCTGCCCAAGTGAGTTTGCCATTTGGCAAAAAGGAAATAAAAGAAGCTGGCTAAGTAGAATTTTCAATTGCAGGGAGCCGGATAATCGTGGCAAGGCGACGCATAGTCACTGTGAAATGTATGATATGAACTTTACACAAATCAACGATTGGTCCAGCTGGAACATTAGCCAGCGAACGAATCAAACCACAGGTGAGCACGAGTAAAAGGAGAAGAAAGTCATCTCTATACATCACAGCTGAAGTTTGTATAACTTTGCCTTAATACTTTTTTATGGTCATTGGCATTTTTTGTGGCGATAGTTTGCCAAAATGGCTGGAGCTACGATACGACTTGGTTCGACAGCACAATTCCTATGGACGAGGACTGGATATGCGCCAAGGATTTGTTTGTAACAAATGTGTTCGTTGTGGGTCGTGTGACAGAGGTTGTTGGTTCATTTATATTTGGACAAATGGGCGACTCGTAAGCGTAACGAAATTATGTTTCAAGAGTGCAATTTGTAATTGAATTTCTTTCGGTTCTTTCTCTATTTAGGCTTGGTCGCAGTTTCGTCTACTACATTAGCGTTGTCTTTTGCTCGGTGGGTCGGCTTGCTTCGATATTGTGCACCGGGTCGTATACGTGGTTCCTCATCATGTCCGGCCTGGTTGGCCTCACGGTCAACAGTCTCTTTCAATCGCCCCAAATTATTGGCATGGAAATCTCACGGGAGTAAGTTTCGAGCACACGCAAAATAAAACTTTTTTCTCGTTCGTTAACTAACTAACTTTTACGGCGAACCTAAAAGGGAGGATCGCAGTCGCATTGCGTTCTTTCAGAGTGTCGGCTGGTCAGTGGGCACCACATTGATGCCAATGATGTTCTGGTGGCTGCGCCATTGGGATTCCTTTATGTGGCTGTCATCGCTGCCCACAGCGATGGTTTTAATTTTCTCCAAGTAAGTCACGCAGAAGTCTCAATTCAATTGAGACCAATCGGGATTTCGTATTGAATTTCCAATTTCTCTTCGCTTCTCTTTGGACAGATATGTCATCGAATCGCCGCGTTGGTTGATTAGCAAACGTCGCTTCCGTGAAGCCATTGTCCAGTTCAATAAGATTGCCAAAATTAATGGACGTACCTTCGATGTGACCGAGAAAGAGCTGACCGAAATCTACAGTCGCGACAATCACGAAGTTACCTTTGGCATTGCTTCGCTATTTAGCGGATGGCGCTTGGCTCGGAACACCATCATCATGGGCTTTAGCTGGTAGGCATTCACGCATTCCACACGCTCTTCGGCATCTCTTCTTTTTCGTAGCATAGCGAAAAGCAATTTGCATTTCTAACTGCTGGCTATTTTGCTGGCCTTTTCCCTTCGTTTCGCCATTTGTTCTTTTTTCACATTTCTTTTTTTCTGTTGCAATTTCAGGTGCGTTGTGGCCGTTTCGTACTTTACATTGGTGCTGTTTGCATCGCGCATGGCGGGAAATCCGTTTTTGAACTTTTTGTACCAGAGCGTTGTTGAAATTCCCGCCTACATCATGGGCAGATACCTTGGTGAGCGGCAAAGAAATTGTGCCACTGATTGACAGCCTACTAACTTTTTTACTCTCCTCTTCATCTCTCTATGCTTTAGGCGACACATTGGGGCGTCGTTTTACCAATTCGGTGTCCTTTCTCATTGCCTTTGTCACCTGCATTCCCATCGTTATGTATGCCACGGATGAACGTTTCGAGATGCTGATGATCTATCTGGCCACCTTTATCAAGTTCCTCAATGCGTTAACATTCTTTACGGTCAATCTGCAGTGCCTTGAAATCTATCCGACTTGCATGCGACAAACTGGTTTGGCATTAGGCACAATTCTGGCCAATGCAATTGGTGTCTTGGCTCCGTATTTGGTGTATCTGGGCACAACGGTCGATATTTGTGCACCGTACTATATATTGGGCACCCTGTTTCTGCTGGGCGGAATCGGTGTGCTCTTCCTGCCCGAAACGCTGCACAAGAAGCTGCCAGACACCATCGAGGAGGCGACCAACTTTGGCAGGCACGATGTAAGAGCAAAGAATATCACCGTCATCTCGTCGTCTCATCGACGGCATCTAATTTATAATTTAAATTATGCAAAGCAGCCGTAGTCTAATTTCATTTTTCACAAATTTAATTTACAGAAATTCTTCAGTCTGCCAAAAGCGCCGCTGGCACAGGACAAGAAGCTGCCATCGGAGCCGGAGTTAACCAAGCTGAATCAGCCGGCATTTGCGCCATGAAGCCAAACCAATGGCAATGGCAATTGATTTGCCACCGCCAACGTTCTCCGTTCTTATTTTATTATTATAAAATATATATATAAAATTCGTTTTTTTCCCGTTTTGTGATGTTACATTAAGTACGCCCCAAGTATTACGAATAAACTGTTGTTATTATACTTACTTATAAGCATGTGAGGTAGCTGTAATAAGCCCCATATAAATCACGGCGTCGTCGTTGTCGTTGTTGTCGTGGAGAATGAATGAATGAAATCTCTGCAATGAGTTTATCAGCGCATCTGTCAGATATTTACAAATTACCTGTGATACCATTGCCCTTGGCATGCATAAGGGATGAGCGTGGGAGGGAGTGTGAGAGAGTTTCAACTCCGGCTTCAGCTTCTGTTGCTGCTTATGCTGATGCTACTGTGGCTAATTTAATAAATGGCATCGTATACACACGCGTCGTATACGTAATGCGCAGCACTCGTCTGATTTATGCCAGTTATGTATCAATTTTTATCACCAGTTGCAAAAATGAGCCGCCCTCTAGCTCTCTTTCCTTGCAAGGGAGTTGGCAAAGTGTTAAACTGTAAGCAGACACTAACACCATTGAGCACAATTTACATACTCTTCTTTTGTGATACCCTCTCTTTAAGGTACTTATCTTTGGCATTGGCAAACACCATCTGCTAGTCACAATACCCTGAATAACACACATTCTAAGCTTGCAAGTTAGTGGCAAACTTGTTTGTGCTAAGGCAGGCAGGCAGGCAACAACGTGCAACTTTTATGTGGCAAGGTGTTTCGTTTTTCAAGTTATTTATTATGATTTATTTGCCAATGTGGCACGCTGATGTGGCAGCGTCTGCTGAGACTGAGACTGAAACTCAGACTGAGTCGGAGTCGAAGGCTTTCAGCTTTCAGTGTTGGCCTGCAGCAGCGATAAGTAAATTGTTTATCCTACTTGTGAATTATGTGCTGCGACGGCCAGCCGTAGCTTTAGTAGTAGCAGGCATCCAGCTTGATGATCATGTTGATGTTCTTCGAGCTCTGTGCTCTATAATGGCTCTGGCAGCAGCTAACATTGTTATGCTTTCATAAACAGCTGAGCGCAATTTTCTGATAAGCCAAGTCCTCACTGCACTTCTATGTATACGTGTGTGTGTGTGTGTGGGTGTTTGCTAGTGTTGGTGGCTATTTGTTTCAATTTATCATAAAAGGCAACGCCGGAAGTCAGCCAAGTTGCAGTTGAATGAACGACAGGCGAGAATGTCTTGAGCCGGCTTAAGGCCTTAAGACAACGTCAACGACGACGACGACGTCGACGTCGACGAAGATGATGCCAAAGTCCTTGGCACTGAGACTCCATAGATTTACAATGGGATTTTCAGGCATTTGATGTTTGACTCGAGGGCACTTTAAAACGGGTCGAACAGCAACTGCATAAATATTATGCACAATTATCACTGTCTGGCTGCCAGCCAAATGCCATTTTTAAAAATGAGCTCAAAGCCAAGTCAAGCCAAGCAGTGCAGCAATAATGAATACAAATGAGTGCAGCAGCAAGATAGAGAGGGAGAGAAAGCGTGAGAGACAAAGTGGGAGATAGTGAGAACGGTTGAACAACAATTAAAGCCAAATGATATGTAAATTTAATTGTATTTATAGTTAATATTAGCCGTGCGCCTGAAAGTATGCAACGCCTTTTTTCATCGAGGAGCACTTGTGAATTTCTTTGGCTTCTCTTTTTGTTCTTGTTCCATATTTCACTCAATTGGGAATGAATGAAAACTATTTGCAATAATTCATGCAAACAGCAACGAAATCCAGTCGAAGGCAGAGTTGAACGTTGCACGTTGCACGTTGCACGTTGCAAGTTCAACGTTTGCCTTGCTGCGGGTGCAACAACAATGATTGCGCTTTATTTGCGATAATAAAACACACCATCGCGCCCAGAACGACAGCGACAAGCAGCACGAATACGAAAGGGGGGGAAACACGAGAGAGAGAGAAACGATGGCGACTTTGGCGAAATCGAACCGCGAAATTGTAACAAACTGCGCGTACATTGGCCTCCATGGCAGCGGTAATAGCAAAAGTCAGGACCCAGACCCAAGTACCCGGAGCACAACAAGAGAACTCCCGAACACCCAAAACTCAAACTCAAACCCGACCCGGACGCGCCAGAGTCCGGATGCCAAGCCGGATGTGAGCGAGTACGCGAAGGCGAACAGCGAATCCGGGTTGCAGGGTTTTTGGTGCAGGCGCAAAATATGGCAAACTGCAAAAGAATATTTAAGCTGCGACGTTGCAGCAAATATTAAAGAAAAACATGTGGAAAATAAGAAGACGAAAATGCAACGGGGCGCCGCGTGGGCGAGAGAGAGAGAAAGAGATAGCAAGCGAGAGATTGTTCTGGATGCTGGCAGAAGGATTTACTGCATATTTCATGTTCACAACGAACCAATTTTACGCTCTTCAAATCCTATTAGTCAATGGCCCTTTGGGGATGCAACGCAGGCAGAGCGCGCGCTAGTCACGGCAGCTGTTCGACAATGTCGGCAAAGGGTTGAGCTGTCTACTGAGGGAGGGGAAGGAGGAGAGGGGGGGTTAACTGGTAGCTGGGTGGTTGCCACTGTTGCACTCATTGTGATTTACTTATAGATACACACATACACAACATATACACATACATACATATAAGTAATACTCAGACCCAGCAACTGGCGCAGGTCAGCTTAGTCCGCCTGGCATTTCCGCACGATTATGCATGTGTGTAAGTCAGTATATATATATTTATACATATGTATGTGTGTGAGTCTGCTCTTGCTGCTGAGCTAAGCCAGCTATCGCACAACCTACTGTAAAAGCCCTCATCAATCTCGCTACTTGAGAGCATGAATTATGAAAAACGTGCAAAATGCAAACGGAAATTAAAATCTATTACACAAAAAAAAAATCAAAATCCTTTTGCCACACACACACACACAGACTCCCACACATACATACAAATAATAACAGCTAAGCCAAGGCAAAGTTCACAGTTCGTTAGACAAATACGCGCTGGGTTTGGGTTGCATATAAAATCAAACAAAACAAATCCCAGCCCCGAAAAAAAATTGAAGAAAATTTAATATATTATCCCCGACCAGCAGCAGCAGCAGCGGCAGAAATGGACCCAAAACATTTTTGCGACAGGCCTGAGGACTCAAACTGCTGGTTGCCTCCTGCACAGCTGTTGAAAAGCAAACCTCAACTTTTGGTCACATACAAATTTTCTCCTCTGTCGTGTTCCTGGGCAATGGAATTGCAAGTTTTTTTATTTTTGGGGGCATATGAGAGATCGGCCGAGCTGATGTCCTTTATTAATTTAACAGGCTGCCACTGCGCCTTTGACTACAACTTGAACTACAACAGCAACGAAATTCAACAAGCCATAAAACATATGAGACGGACAAGCTAGTGAGAGAGCGAAAGAGAGAGAAAGAGCCCATGCATTTTTCATGAGGTGTTGGCTTTTGTGCCCATCACAATCACAATCATCATCATCGTCGTCATCATTGAAAGCCCAGCCATCGGAATCCCAAACATAAACACTCCTCTTACCAGCTGCTCTTGTTCCTGTTCCTGTTCTGGCTACACTTGAACTTACAATGACATGTTCGAACTTCGAACTGTGAGCTCTCTCCACTCTCCACTCTTTCTTGCTCTGCATATTTGCTTTTGCCAATACTATATAGTCTATACATATGTGTAGTAGACATGTGTTGTGTTCAGGTGTGCATTCCATTTATTTTACCATTTTGCCTGCAGTTTTCTGCAAATTGCTTTCATTAGTTTTAATGGAGTTGCCTGTTAGGTGATATTTGTCGATGGTCTGGTTATTTTTGCATTTATAAGCATTTCGATATTTACACAAATCATCTTATGCCCAAAACCAGAATGCATAATATCAACTTCATCGCCAGCTTCGATGACAACAATTAAATTTACTCACATTCCTAGCAACAACATTTAAATTTAAATAAGCAGAAAAGATATGTTATCTGCATATTGAAAATGTTCATAAAATGCCGGATAAATTAAATATAATTTGCTTAGTTTGAAAAGTTTCTTTAACAGCTAAAAAAATCGTATGCTTTTTGGCAGCTCTAAGAATAAGAATAAATTTGCTACTACTCTTATCAACAGTTAAACAAATTACTATTTTTAAATACTCAGATTCATCAGGTAAGAAAGCTAGAGTCGAGTGGGCTCGACTGTGAAATATCCGCTACGCACTTTTAATGAAAGCAAAATAGTGTGGTATAAATTTAAAAATACACCAAATTAATATACCGCAAAGATACTAATAACATACCAATCCTACATTCAAAAGATACCGCAAAGATATTAATAATATACCAAATATTGCCTTTGATATATTAATATAGTTCTACATTCAAAATATACCAAAAAGAGCAAAAAATACCGTAAACATACTAGCTATATACCAAAGGCTATAATTGGAATATAAATGTAGTAATACATTCAAAATATACCATTAACTATTAGAGCCTCTAAGATCTCGGGGTTCATACAGACGGTCAGACGGAAAGACGCTGATCAGGAATATATATACAACTTCTGCATTTTCCTTACATAAATTTCCTTTAGGCACATACTTGTAATACCCTTCTACCCTATGGATAGCGGGTATAAAAAGAAAAATCCAGCTACTAACTAAATGAACTGGACAGAATTAAATCAGAAAGTTGTACGCATATATTTAAGCCATGTTAGACAGATTATAAATAGAATGTTTGCACAGTTTGAAACACTTTATTGAATTTTATACGCATTTAAATATAATTTTGATTCGAGTTGCTGCAAAAGTGCCATATGCAAATGCAAAAATTTTCAATTGTTTTTATTGCTTTTTGATTTGTTTTCTTTTTTTTCGCTTACATACTGCAGTCGCCAAATGGCAATATTAAATACAAGTATTTGTCAGATGTTTCCTAATTGTTAAATTCAAAATACATATTGATAATCGAATGTATATATAAATGTGTGTGTGTGTGTGTTTGTATGTATATAAATATTGGCAAATCTATAAATAGATATAATCATATTTCATATATATATATATATTCAACACGCTCTTTAAACAAAGGCATTCTGATTTATTCGCCTACATTCATGAATTGTGATTTGTTATTCGTTTTACTTTTTTCATTTTGATTTATATTTTTTTTTTTTAGATCTACGCATTTGAAATGCGTTTCGGGGGATTTTGCTTAAACACTTAAAAATGTAAATTGAAATATGTTTTTCGTTTTGTTTGGTTTTGTATAAATTTTTGCACTAGAACTCGTACTTTTAATTGTAAATATAAATATTTCATATCTCATCAATATTTATGTCTAACCAATAAATACATTCGCATGCATTCTCGTTATGTTTGCCGTATCGATCTTTTGTTAAATTGCTGAACACACTTTGATAGCCTTTTTTGGAAATTCACATTTCTCTCATCGGCGTTCTATTTTTCGTTTATGAACTCGTAATATTTTTGTGGGTAGCTCTTTCAGAGCTATTTGATTTGTTTATGTTTTATTTATCTCTTTTTTGTGTTGGCCAATTGTTGTGCAGTTGGCCATATGAATTCAGTCATTTGCTTGAGCAATTTATGATTGCGATTTTTCATAATTACAAATATAATTCAACTGGTATTCGATGCGGCTTCAATTTGCTGTAACTATGAACTAATCGTAAATATGTCAATAAATATGCATATCAATTAGCTTATGTTTAACTTTATGCTCTTTTTCTGCTTTCCTTCCGCTTATAACTATGAACAATTCATTTAACATACGGCACTTAGATTTATTTTCATTATTTCACCTTTCATTTAAATAAATGACAGATTTTGTTTGACTATGCTAAATTATTGTTATTAAAACTTATGATTCATTGATTTTATTTTATTCCATTCTTAAAAGTAAAATTCTTCGAAATATGCAAAATATTTCGAAATTCAAAGTGTTTCATTGTTGTTTTGTACAAGTATTTAAATTTTTGTTTAATACCCTGTAGAAAGACTGGGAAAAGTCTTGAATTTGAATTTGGAATTACGCCCGTGAGAGAGTACAGGGTATCTGCTGGTCGAACACACTTAGATTATGTGCTATTTAGAAATTATAAACAAGCCTCACATAACTTCAGAATGCTATAGTACATTTAGATTTCTAGTTTGTTAAAATGTGCTTCAATTTTATTGCTATTATTGTAATAATGCTGCTGTCTGTTTGACTGTCTGTAAATTGGCATATATTGTATTTTTCCTTCAGTTATATATGTAGTTAAACAATTATGTATGTATGTATGTACTGCTTGTGTTTACGAGTATGTTTTTGTATGTATTGTATTAAGCCGGCGCACAATTTTACACATGACTGCCTATATTGCCTATATTTAATTTCACCTTTTTTTCACTGTTTGCATTTTGTTTGTCTCTATACTATTTCACTATGGCTGGTTGATTTTACGAATGAGTTTTCATTGCATTTAATTAAATTGAAATGAAACGATGATGATAAAAAAACGTTGAAAAACGATGGCACAATAAACAAAAAAAAACAGGGAGGCAAAAGCAAAAGCTTAATTGCATGTTAACACAAATGAAAAGCGGCGTAAAACATAAAATTTTTGCAATCAAACTTAAATCCGGGATAATTGAGCACGTTATAGACATCACTTTACGCTAAATTTCATTTGTAAATGAAATGCATTTCAGCAGTTTGACTAAATTGGGGAATTGTTGAACGGTATTCAGGCGAATTCGATTGGCAGAACACAACAAAAACGCTTTCACATTCTGACGCTGCCAACAAAGTACTTTGGCTAATCACGACCAGAGCAGCCAAACCCAACACAAAAAAAAAATAATCTGATGCGGAAACGGAAATAGCTTTGGCAATGGCAGCAACACGCATTTGCCGCCATTTAATAGCCTTAGTTGAGAGAGTGCGAGAGTTTGCTGTTTCGCACTCACGTATCCGCTAAATGTTTCAATTTTGGCAGCTCCATAAGGCGCCGCAGACATTTAATAATAAATGCAGTCGGACCAAAATGTTTTTCACAGGAGATGGAGATGGAGTGTGAGTTAGGTGAGGCGCGCCAAAGATAACCGCGAGTGCATTTATCGAGTATTTTTGTGCCTTTTGGCCAAAAAGCAAACAAAATTAGAAGCGAATTTTCCAATGCTGCAAAATGCAAATCGCATTTGCTGGCGCACAAAAATAGACAGAGAAGTAAGAGGAGGAGATGAGAAGGCAGAGACTGAGAGATGGATTTTGCTTCAGCTGGACCAGTGTCAACTTCGTTGCATACTTTTCTGCGCGACATGCAATTAAAATGCAAAAAAGCCAACGGCAGCATTTGAACCTCCTCCTACTCTCCTCCTCTTTCCTTCTCTCTCTCTCTCCGTCGCACTTCCTTGCAGCCTGCTGCATGAAAAACCAAAGACCAAAATCGATGCACTCGAAATGCCGAAAACCCGGGCGAACCAAACCTCACCCATTGCTGCTGCATTTTGCCAGATTGTCTGTGCAGCGTCTGCGGTTGCTGCAACTTTGCGCCATTTTGAGTGCTCTGCTCTCACTGTATATATCTGTGTGTGTGGGTCTGTCTGTGTGTGTGTGTGTGTATAATCGGGTGTGTTTGTGCTTGTGTTGATTCAGCGTTAAGCTTGTTGGAATTTCGCGTTCTGTCAACATTCCTTGCAGAGAGTTTCTAATGCACTTGCCGCTTGTTATTGCGATGTCTAAATAATTGAAGCTGAATTTTGGGCGAATTGGCGAATCGCATTGAGTTTGGTTTCCACTATGTGTGTGTGTGTGTGTGTATCTTTGTGTGAATATTGGAGAAGTTTTGATTGATTTGAAAATGGATTGAATGAATGAAATAAAAATATAAGTTTTTGATCAACGATGTTATACGAGTATAGATATAGATGCTTGCTGTAGCTGTTGAGCCTGTCTTTGCTTTACTTTACTTAACTTCAGTTTATTTTACTTTACTTTTAATTTATTATTCTTTACTTTACTTTATTATACTTAACTTTACTGAACTTTATTTTGCTTTCTCTTTACTTTAAATTAATTTACTTCATTTTCATTTACTTCTTTTCACTTTACTTTAATTTATTTTACTTTATATAAATTCTCTTTTCTTTTCTTGTCGTTTATACTTGTTAATTCTCAGTTGTTAAACTAATTCTTACACTGTTCAATATCACCATATTACACTGAACTACAAACTAACTGTTCGATTATTGCTTAAACACGTATAGCTCTCTCTGTATTTTGTTTGTTCTCTTAAAGTGTGTGTGTGTGTGTGTCTATCACCTGCTCCCATCTAAATTTAAATCCCACTTGATGCTTAAATGTTAAATGTGTAAATCTTATGCAGCATCTATGCTGATGGCCGTGTCCTAGGGATGCTTTGTATAATTGTTCAATGGCATCTCGTTGGCCAGACTGTGGGCCACCTCCTTGTTCCGTTCATGCAACGCAATGTCCCGCGGCGCACTTGCTGCCTTCTTTTGGGCCGCCTTCTGCGTCTTCAGCTGCGAGTGTAGATATTAAATGGAAAATGTTTTAGCTTAGCAAAAGAAACACACACAGAGAGAGAGAGACAAGAGGGTCAGGTGAGGTCAGTTATATTTACTCGCTGTATGGTCTTCTCAAAGTCCTGTGGTGGTTCCGGTCGCTTCATAGTACCGCAGCTTCTCAAGCGTTCGTTGGTCTGAGAATGTGATAAAGATAAATGCATGGAATAAGTTAGCATTGTGCTCTTGCCTCATGATTACTTCATTAACGTAAGCAGCAGCTAGACCAGAGCATAAAACAAATCGACACCTCTAGACAAACCACAATAAAAGAACAAAAGTAAATGAAAATGAAATGAAAATGAAAATGTCAAATGAAAAGCGCTCGCTCGCTGGCCAAGGCAAATATAATGAAAGAGCAACAGAGAAATTTCCCTAAAGCAACATTTCCGCAACAGACCGCATAATGAGAGAGAGCCAAGTTTAGAATTATACATACGCGTCTCTGACCTTTTTGGTGGCGGGGAGGAGTTGGATCCAAATGGTTTGGTGTGGTCTGTTCCTCCCCCCATACTCCAGAATCTTTAACAGCATGGTAAAAAGCATAATGAGTGTCAGAGGACAAACGTAGTCGCTGTTGCTGTTGCTGAAGTTCGAAGCTGAAGGTGGTGCGATGGGAGTCCAAAAAAGAACGCAACGGAACCACAATTGTCGCCAGTGCTTAGCCCAAGTCATTTTGAAAATTGACCACAGAACTCCAACACACAGTACACAAAATACTATATACACAAAGACTTGGGGAGTCTGTTGCGCCAGGCAACAGCAAATTGCGCTTAAATATTAAATGAACAGCAACAAAAAAGGACGACAACAAAAGAAATGGGGAACACACAAACACACACACATACACACAGAGAGAGAAGACCGTTGTCGCTGGGCGAAAAGGAAGCGCCGGACAACAACCGTAAAACACGAAAAGTTATAAACTCCTGAGAGAGCGAGAACAGGACTCAACACAAAAAAGAAAACAACGAAGAGACATACAAAAAACAAAACACTTTTGCCACGCCTGAAATAATAAAAACAAATGCGATGTTGTCGTTGTTGTTGCTTCTACTGTTGTTGTTGTCACTATCGTTGTTCTTGTTTGGGTTTTTGTTGCCGAAAAAAAGGACAATCGTGTGTAGAGGGAATCAGCATCCGGTGATGGCAACCGCAAAAAGCAAACGCGCAAAGGTGCAAATGAGTGCGGAGCCCTTAGGCCAGCCCAGTCAGTCTTTCGCATCTCTCGAACGTGCTGCAATCCGTGAAAGTCCTAGCGGACATGCCATCCACCTGGCAATGCCACTTGCCAACTTGCCACTTGCCACATCCTATCTGCCACTTGCCACTGCAGCTGCATCTCTGACTCACTCTCGTTGTCGCTGTCATTGTCGGTCTCCATCTCCGTCTCCATCTCCATCTCTGTTGTTCCGCCATTTGCATGCTCTGTCTCCCTCTTCTTTCTCCTGCCCACCACCCGCTCTTATCAATCCTTCCTGCTGGCCTCTTGCAATTCTGTTTTGTCATTTCGTGCAACGCCTTCCCGCCGTCGCACAACGAGGCAACGCAATTAACGGTAATTGCCTTTTATCGGCTTAGTCTTGATAACTTTTTTCTTTCTTTCTTTACTTCATTCCAGCTGCCCAGCTGCCAACTTCTGTTCTCTCACTTCACTCGTACTTGCTCTCTCTTTGTCTCTTGTTGTTATTTGTAGGTTTACGCGGTTTTTATATTTTAATTTAATTTTACAAGTTGAGGGGCTGCCGCCTGAGGTCAAAAGTTTGCCATTGCAAAAATTCGACAAAACATTCACAAAAACTTTTTGAACATTGTGGGCGAAAATGCTTTGAAGTTGATAATATGGGCACAATACAAAAATAATGCGAATAACATAATGAGGGAACATCAAATGCTAAAGATAACCACAAACATTTACTTCGTTCTATTTGTAATTTCAAAATCATTTGTTTTGGAAATTACTTTTGGGATTTGGCGCATCATCAAAAGTTAATCGAAGGCAAAAATAATATTTTGAATAAAATTGGCAAGTTATAATATAAATTGACTATGCGTAATATTAACAATATTACCAAGTTCAACAATATATTAAGTATACGTAGAATTGCAAGCTCTACAAAAAACAAGTATACGTAAAGTTTAAGTAAAGTGTAACTTTTAAATGCCCTTAAAGTTTATAAACAAGCATTTAATATTTTCTTTAAGTATTTTTTTCAGATAACTATTATATAAAATTTAAAATTTTTATTGAATAAAAAATGTATATTTATGTATCAAGTATACGTAACTACGAAAGGCTTTGATACATATATTTTCAAGTAGCATGTTATGTTTTATTTTATGAACTTATGAAAATTTGTTTTAATATAAAATTATTTTGTTTGTGATACATTTATCAGCCTTTGCAAGAAGTAAAATAAATCAAGTATACTCAGCTTCTAAGAAAATTATTGAATACTAATGTTTTTAGTGGATTAAAAAAAACATTTTATAGTATTTCTTAACCACTTATTAGATTTGATTTCAAATAACTAAATAAGTCTTTTGATGCGTTTATTATTTTAACATGTATATTGTACGAAATTTATCAGACTTTACAACTAAATAAGCCGCAAATTCTCACTTTTTACAGTCGATAAACTTTGACTAAACAAATCGGAAATATTGGCAGACACATTCAAGTCTCGTTTCTCCACGATAAGTTGGAGGTTTGAGCTCACCTTTAATTGCATTCCCTCGGTGGCGTTGAGCTCGTCTCCACTTTGCCTCAGACCCTGCAGAAAGCGTGCAAAGACCGTGCGTCGTTGCTTGTGTTTGTTGCGGCCTTCTGCAATGTTCGAAAGAGTGAGAAAGAGCGAGTAAAGAAATCAAGCCAATAATAAAAGCCACAATCAAACAGTCAGTCCGATAAACAGATAGATTGATTTGAGAAGTCTGAAAGCGAGTGAGAGAGTGTGGGAGAGAGAGAAGCACAAAACCAATTTAATTGAATTAAAAGCCATAAAAACCAAACAGCCGACAAACTGGCTAACCACATGCAATACATGCTCATTTGTGGCAGCATCTCGCTTCTCTAACTCACTCACTTGCTCAGTCTCTAGCTCATTCTTACCTGTTGCCGAAAAATCGTAAAAGAAATTGGTGCGCGCGCCGGGATAACTGTGTTGCATGCCATTCAAATTGAGCGCCGACTTCGAGTCGATGGCATTGCGCGCCATCCGATTGGCCAAATCATTCTGGGTGTAGCTATAGATCTCGTTCTCCTCGCGATTTGACAGGCAACTCGATGGCTGATGGCACCATGCATAATAAACGAAATGAATTAGAACCACGGCCTGATTACCTTACCTTTTTGCCTTAGGTCGTAAACTGAATCAATCGCACATAAAAACGTCAATGTGCACTTCTGAAACTCTGCTTACCAAATACTTGCCAGGCACATAAAGTGGCTGACTGTGGCTCGTCGGCAGCACCGAGGAGCCAACGAGTCGACTTCCCCCGCCCCCGCCGCCGCTGCTGCTGCTGCTGCAGCCGCTGCTGCTCGCTCCACTCGATGAGACACCGCCACGCCGGGTGAGCGTGTGTCCTGTGGAGATGCGAACATGTCGCTCCTTCCACTTGGACACACGCACCTGCTCGATGGCATCCAGCACATCCTCATACGGCATATTGATCTGTTTGCTGTAGTGCGCCGCCAGTCCTTCCAGATAGCCGCGTTTGCCCTCCTGCAAAGCAGATCAAAATCAAAGTTGAAGACGTGCACAACTTCAGGGTCAGTGAGACAAGTGTTAATATCTTCCGGTAATTAGCGTAAGGCTGCCACTTAAACGTTGTCCTGCTTGACATTCAAAGCGTCCAAAAGACTTAAGGCTCCCACCACCCTCTATTGCTTCCGCTTGTCTCCTTTTCTCTGTGTGTGCTTGCTTTCTCTTGTGGCTGCTGCTGTTGGTGCTGCTGCCGCTGGGCAAATTCATTTAGAGTCGCAACCATGCAAACATTTGTGCTGAAATGCAACTTGTCTGCAACTGTCAGTCAGACAGTGACAACAGCACACACACACCAACACACACACACACATGAACATACTTTCAACGCTTGCACACTCATGTCTGCCTCATCAGCGCAAAGTGCAATTAGTTGAAGTTGCGCGCATCAACATGCCCCAGACAGCGGCAAGCACCCAGAAGCTAACAAGTCTGAGCACTGAGCGCACAGACTTCTCCCCACTTCTCTTCTCTCCGCTTCTTTCGCTTTGCTACCCTCTGCTGATAGCTTTGTAGTCCCGCACGACTGCAGACACCTGTCGAGGCAGACAGACGGAGAGACAAACATACATTTTCACTTGACTGCATTTCCATTTCATATAATTTTATTACCGCATTTAAGTTGCATTTCAATTTGTGTCCGGAACGTGATATTGCGCATACGACACGTGGCAAACGAAAATGTTGCCAAAACAACTGTAAATATTTGGCTACATTTGCCAAGGCAAACTATGTTAAGTAGCACTTCCTTCCCCGCTTCTCACCCCCTCTCCCCACTCCCCTAAAAAAAGCATAACAATTGCTAATTAAAATGCAAGGCAGCTACAGTTTGCAGCCTATGACGAAAGTTTCCACAAAAACATAGAGATGGAGAACAAGTCTGGCACTTTGCTGCGTGCCTCATCATCAAACTGCAACATTTTGCCACTTTGCCACATTGCCACATTGGCACTTTGGCACAAGTGATGGCAAACGTTGAGCGGAAATGCCACCGCGCTCGCCTGCATAATAAACAACAGCTGAGTGGCTGGCAAAGTGTCAGCACTATGCGTGCTCAATAGGCCGACAGAGTTGCTTGTCGCCGCCTGTCTGAATACGCTTCCCACACTTGCCACACACACACACTCCATCTGCGCATTCGCTTTGCCACAAATATGCAACTTTAAATAAAAGCAGTAGTCACACACAAACACACACACTTTGCATTTATTATTTCATTCCTAAACTGCGAACAGCAAAGCGAAATGCAAAGCGGCCCTGAACCAGTGACATGTTTTAAGCCCGTGTTCCCATTGCTGCCACAAGCGAACTGTTGGACACACTGTGGATTCAAATGCAAATCACGGACAGCGCTTGACACGCTTCCAAAGAACTATATGTATATATCAACACACATCCCAAGATAGTCGACGTAAGCAGAACAAATCATATTTTGTCAACTGATTAAAATTGCACTGCTGCAGCAAATTTTGATGTCAAGTCTTGTTCGATAAGAATATTTTATATTGAAATCGCTTCAGTTGCGACACAGTTTGCAGATTTACAGAGTCTGAAGTGCATCCTCAGCTGCAATGTGCTCTATATTTGCAATACTCTGTAGATATTGGAGATGGCACAAAGGCAGATAGATTTTGATTTGATTTGTTCATAATAAAAAGGTACACAAAAAAAAAATAAATAAGAAATAAAACTTTAAATTTCTAATCATTAAAACTTAGAGTTAGAGAAATAAATTCGAAATATATTTTGGCACATAAATAGTAGCTTTAACTCATGACTATCTAAAGTCTCCCAAATCCTATAAATGTTTAAAATATATATAAAAAAAAAAGAAGTTGAAATTAAAATTGGTTACTTGCAAATGTTTTAAAGACATAAATAAAATTTAAGTTCAAATTAAAATATGCTTTTTATTTTTTGTTTTAGACCATTAGACAAATTTAACTAAAATGAAAATCAAATTGCACAAAAATAGTAATTAAACTAGAGCAGCAACTTAATTTCCTATTATGCCATTAAAGATATATAAGAGTTAAGATTAAAAACATATTTTAAAATTATTTGAAGCTGCTCCCTAAAATATTAAAAAGAAATAAATAAGATAAAAGCAAAAACATGCAATTATTTAAGGCTAAGACTTTTTGAAAATTTGCCTAAATTCTTGATAGATTTTGGATATGTAAATTCAAATTCAAATATCGCAGCATATTCTTTAGTCGTTCAACTCTTTTCACCCTCATAAAATTGGAGTTTGTTTTCTATTTTTTGTTATCATTGACATGTTGCAGCATGCAGCATTATGACTACATTGTAGCTGTGCCGCTGTGCCGCTTTATCGTGCGTGTCTAGTGGCAACATTTTGGCAATGTTGCAAGTGTTGCCTAAAATGTTTGCATCGGCAAATCATTAAATTGTTGCTGCCGAGTGTGGTTGCTGTCGTTGACGTTGCCGTTGCTGTTACTGTGTTCCAATTTGTTTACGCCAGCCGGCAATTACGAGAAGCGGAAAAACACCCACGAAAAACATTTCCCAACACGCTGGGGCAAAGGCGAAAAACCCCAACCGACATATTATAAAATAAACTTTACAGCGTTAACGGAGGAGCAATTGCAAAAGCGAGAGCCGCACAATGGGCGGTCCATGTTTTGTGGGCGGGGTGGGGAGGGGAGGCGGAGCGTCAGACGCGTGCGGTTGGCCACTCGGTTTAACTAAATTAAAATCGTGTTAATTTCACATTAGAGCGCGCACAGCTCGCCTCGGCGGTGTCCCCAAACGTTGTTGACCATTACCCAACAACAACAACAAAAAAACTAGCTAAACGTGGCGGCAACTGCGACACGCTGCAGCCACAACAACAACAATAACAACTATGATATGCCCCCTGTGGAGTTTAGTGTGCATGCAAATTGCAAGCGGTAAACAAAATGGCCCAAAGATAAGATAAGCTCAAAACTACGTACCTAGTATATGATACATGTATGGCATTATCATACTTACCGGCGTTGAATAGGGATGCGCTGTCAACCGAATGCCATCGGCCTCGAGATGCCGCTTCATGACCGCCTCCAGCTCCTTCATCGTAACGGGCGTATCACAGTCGGAGGCTAGAATCTCATTGCTATTGCTTATGGCCTTCGGATCATTGATGAGCACATAAACAATCGCTGCGCCCTTCTCACGCAACGTGCGCACACTCTTCAGCAGTTTGCCGCGATGCGAAGGATTGTCGACGCCGATGGCATCGAGATCGATTTCACCAATTTGCTTGCATATCTCCAGCTCATCGTAGCCATTCTCGAGGAAACTTTCGCCGTATTGCGTTAGGCCGATGGTGCGCAGCCACTCGCAAACGATGTTGTGCTGCGGCATATTCGCGTATCACGTAGCTGCCGAGGGCCCGGCAACGTCCAGCGGTGCGAACGAGACCTTGGGCAATCGTGGTTTTGTGCTGACTCCGCTTCCACTACCGCTTCCGCTGCTGCTACCGCCAACCGCCAGTGGCTCCAAGTGGTTGCTGCTGCTGGCGGCGCTGCTGCTGCTGCTGCTGTTGACCGTTGCCTTCATAGCAACGCGGAGACTGTGAGAAAGAGAGGAAGAGAAAGAATTGTAGTCCGAAAAAGTGAAAGCAAACTTATGTTACACAACTGTGCGTATGCTTAATATGAACTGTCACTTCCGTTTGCCCACAAAAGTATGCAATACTTCTCCGTTGTGGGAGAGTCAAGAGTCAAGTCAAGAGCGAGAGCAAGGTATATCAATTTGTGTTAATAGCTCGTCATTGTTCAACTCCATGCTGCGTGCTGGCAGCCTATAAGCACTTAATGATAATGCTCGGTCATGTACACGGGGCCACTAAAACACTTGAATATGTTTAGCCCCGGAAGCCACTTGCATATGAATAAGCCACTTAAAATGACAGATGGACTATAAGCACACACACAGAGAGACAGAGAGAGAATCACAGACACAGCCTCAGCCTCAGCCTCTTTGGTCTTGGACAAAAGACAAAAGGAAGTCATCTAACTATTTATACTCACAGACAAGTTCACCCCATTCTCTGTGTCTGTTTTGTGCCTGAAAAATATTTTGCTTGTCGAAAAATGAAATGCAAATGGCTGCTGTCACTAGACGAATATGTACAAGCATACATATATCTGCTGCCATTTCCTTAACACATTCGTCTGGCTTTAGACCAGGTGCCCACTCGTGCGAATTCACATGCCAACGAATTTAAAGAAACACAACCCTAATGAAAATATGTTATGTGGTTACAGTTTATAGCCAGGCTGCAGCTGTCATTAAGTGAAGTGGAGTGAAGTGGAGTGGAGTGAAGTCCAAGGCGACATCGTCTGTGCGTTGATTTATTAACACACACTCTTTGGATACATACATATTTATAAGATATTTCATTTGTGAATTGAGTTCAAGTTGAGAGCCCGAGCCTGCTTGGCTGCCTTTTGCAATTGATCAAATACATGTTTGTGGTGCCAAATACCAAAATCAACAGCATTTCATATATGACATACATATTTCAAATGTGCCTCCCCCAAATTGTTAATGAGAGGAAGCAGCTCAGCTCAGCTCGAACTGTTAGCAGATGAAACTGCAGACTAATAAATTATATTGATTTTAAGCCTAGAGAGAAAGAGAAATACATTCCATGGCTAAACATTTCTAGCATGAAAACACAATATCAAGTATGCATTTGCCAAAAGCCACTACGTTTTGATTATTGCCACACACTCACACACACAGACTGATTGCCAATAAAGTTGTTTCATTCTCGAAAAATATGACTACACGATATATATGTTTTGCAAATTGCAAAAAGAAAACACACAGATTGCTGGCGTTTTTAAAGCTGTTTGTGTTTAGTTTAACAAATTTGTCAATTTGACATGCTGCATTTAATAAAAAAAAGAATTTACAGAAATCAACAGATATAAAAATTCCCTTGCTCAGCTCGAATGAATTGCCTATTATACACTTTAGTTTATTTAGAAAGTTGTGCTGCCTAAATAGTTAAGATATTCCGTTGAGCTTGAGAGTTTGCAAAGTTTCATTAATGCCAGAATTTCATTAAGAGTTTCTCATGTTTTAAAGTTACATTTCTTGTAGTTTGTTCAGAGCCAACAACTTGTCCACTTACGCATGCTGCGCCACTGTTTACACTTGCCACTGTTGCAACTACACACACACACACTCATACATACACATACATCACTTGAACTTTTCTCGCATTGTTAGCATAATAAACACGTAATAAAATGCAAAAGGCAAAATCAGTAAAGTCAATTTTGGCAACAGAAGATGTTTTTGTTGAGGCAAAAGGCAAAGTTGATTTTCCAAGGCAGTTAATGAATCTCCTGCTGCACTGTCAGATAACACACATATATATATATATATAAACCGTATATATATATATGCACTCTCATGCATGTGATCAGCTGCAACTGAGAAATGCATAAAATCTCTGGTGCATTCAGGCGGTCAGTGTAATTACTTGCATGACTGTAATGTCAAAATTTACATACTTGTACAATTCATACGCCTTCGACTGACTTCCCCCAGTTAAGATAAGCGTCTTAAATTTTCAATTTCATTGTTTATTAAGTGCCAAATTACAATCTCTGCTGCTGTTTGTGTATGTGGAGCAATTGCAATTGTCAAAGGTGTTTTGCTTTCGCACGATTTCCGTTTGTAATTGCATATTGTGCAAATTTTGTTCAATTTCCTGTTTATGAGATTTCCTTTAACTTTAATGCATTTGCAATTATTGCATTAATTATATACTAAATTCGATTTTCATTTCCATTTCGATTGCGATTGCAATTGCGATTTCGCTTTGCAATGTGCGAAAATTGCACAAATCTGTGAATTATATTCGAATAATCAACTCACTAAACTGAATTATTGACTAATTAAATTTAATGCACACATTTTGCGATGGATTATCATCGTTATCATGATCATCATCATCGACTCTGCTAATAATATGCCCAACAAACATATTCATATTCGATATTGATTGCATTAGCTTATGTTAACTGCCAAATTGCAGCTTGCGACATTATCTTTTAGGTTAAAAGCGTTTTCTAATTATCCCTAGACTCAACAATTTAGTAAGTCGCATTATGCATTTGCATAATTGTAATTTACTAGTTTAATAGATTGCGCTCTAATGTTTATCCAGTGTCCAGTTATTTTCTTTTTTTTTTATTCTTTATTCTGCTATGCAGCCTAAGTAATTAATTTTAATATGAAAGTCAAACATGCTCGCTAACAATTGTCATATAATTTGCCGTCTAGACAGTGGAAATTTAGTATTTTCAATTAACTGCAACGACAACTCCTCTGCACTCTGTTCTCCGCTCTGCTCTCCTCTCCTCTCTCTGCTAGCCAACCTCCAACCTTCAGTTAACAACAATGCACACAAAAAGGCGCACAATGCTGCAGTTGGGAGCTGAAAGCTCAAAAACTGGGGAGCGGGAGTCTTGAAATGAAACCGGCGATAGAGTTGGAGCTAAAGCTAAAGCTGGAGCTGGAGCTGGAGCATTGTAACTGTTGCTGCAAGTTGGGAGTTGGAACTCAAACTGAATTTGCCTGGCTAGCAATGTTGACAAAACACACAGCGTGCAGCGCATGCAGAAAAAACAAAACGCATTCGAATGATCGACTACAAGATACTCATATTGGGTTTCAATATAGTCTTTGTTTTTTTTAAAACACAAATTAATTTTTCTTTTGTACAAAATTTATGACAAAACTTTTGTCAAATTCGGTTATTTTAAAACTAGACTCAAAAACGAAAAGATATTTAAAATTATGTTTAGTAATCTTTAAGTAATAAAATTAAAAAAAAAACTTTTTTAAAAACAAAACCAACAATGATTTAAAATGTGAACATGTTATACATACATTATATAACAAGAACTTCAACTAATTAAAGTTTTTCTATTTTGTTTAATACATTTAAAGAAAATCAATGTCAGTAAAATAATAAAGGCTTCTTTGCAGAAATATGTAATTAATTTTATATTATTTTATATTATTAAAGTTTTTTGGTTTGAAATATATTAAAATAGCATTTTATGACAACATAATTGTAGCAATTGTATATTTTCTGTACAAAATTGTATGATTGGATAAACGTATTAAATAAAAATATTACTTATTTATTTAAAAAATGAAAATTGATTGATAAAACAATCTCTGCAAAGGGCTTCACCTTTAAATAAAAATATAAACATGTTGCATATTCCTTACTCACTTTTACAAATTCATGAATTCTATCTACTTTACTTCAATTGAGATTAAATGAGCGATTGATTTATTAAATCTTCAGTTTAAGTTTCTAAATAGTTTTTCTATTTATGACTATGAATGTATTTATATAACATGATTCATTTACAATATGTTCATGTAAATATGAAACCTAATTGAATTGAACATATTGTATTAGAGGTGCCAGCATACTCCTGCATACTCTTGTGCCTTTATAGGGTATGCAAATAATGAAAAGTAGACGACTGCAGGCGAAATGCAATGCTCAACTGGAAAGCGCTTGCAGACGGGGCTGCTTGCTAACAGGCGCTCAGCACGAGCAAAGAGCGGGTTTGTTTTCGGGCTCAAGGTTTGTGTAACAAAAATTTGAAGCAGACACTACTGTGGCTGCTTTGGCTGCTGCTGCTGCTGCTGCTGGGCGCACTTGCAACAGCTGGCTGTGGCGTCTCCCCTATAACATTGCTGTCACAGTCGCAGTCGTTGTCGTCATCGTCATCGTCACAGTTTGCAACGCAGTTGCTGTTGCTGTTGCTGTTGCCGTGGATTGCTGCATTGCTGTGTGCGTCAATGTCAGTGCACCTGACGCTGCACTTGGCACTTGGTACACGGCACTCAGCACTCCAGCCAGACACGTAAGCAAAAGGGAGTGGAGGCCACAACGAGTACCCGTACTCACACTCACACTCGTAGTCGTATTCGTTGCATTCCAGCCTCTGACAGTCTACGCACTTGTGGTTGGCCCTGCAAAGGAGGAGAAGCCTCACAAGAGCCCCCATAGAGTGAGAGAGAGAGAGAGAGAGAGAGAGAGAGAGAGAGCTGGAGTGGCATCTTTCTTATGCGAGGGTCTGCTTAACAAAGCGTGTGATGTTAACGGATTCGATTTCACTTTTTTTTTTGCTCTTCTCTTCTTTCTTTGCCTTCACTTGCCCTTCACTTCCATCAGCGACTTTGCTGTTGCTTAATTGAAATTGCATTTGCTGCGTTTGTTTGCACATAATTACAACTTGAGGATTTTAACAGAGAACTGAGAACTGAGAACAGGACTCGTTTGTCGCTTGTTATGCAAATTTAAGACGAGTTGTCAAGGACCGACATTTCTGCGGTTTCCGTTCACTCTTCATATTTTCTATATATATATATACGAATTCAAATATCTCTTTCTTCTTCGCAACTTGAAAGGAGTCTTGTTCAATGTCTGCAAAAGTCAGCGCAGAGCAAAAAAAAAAAATTGGGCATTCATTTGTAGCTATTCATATTTTTTGGTGTAAGTAAAGATTTGAAAATGCAGAGCACTTCAATTAAATGCTGTATGCAACTCGGCTTATAGTTGAGCACTGTGGAAGTGAAAATGAATATCTCAAGCAATTCACTAATAGTTTATAATGAAAAACGGTAGGAGTAAAGAACATTTTTGAAGTAATTTATAAAGAAGTTTTTTTACTTTTAATATACGATATTAAACATTATACCTAAACTGCATTAAAATACAAATGAAGTAATTCTCTGATAAAAAATGACTCTATTTACAGAGAAAAATATGCCAAAGCCTATAATTGGTATATTAATATAGTACACACTCAAAATATACCATAAAGTGCACAATATACCAGATTGACAGCCAAGAAAACTAAGACTTGTATTTCTTAAATAACTGCCGCAATTTCTATTTGATAAAAAATTAATTTTCAGAAATCATTAAGAGTGAAGTTTATATTTTACTTAACAAAAATTGAATCCAGCTTAAAAAATTGTTAAACAAAATTAATCAGTGTACAAACTTAAAAAATGCGTCATCTATTAAATAACAATAATATAAAATAAAAAAAAAAGGGTTTGGTTTATTATTGCCCTAAATTTAAATAAAAATTGGCGAGAGAGTATTGAAGATTCACAATTTCTTTTTAACTGATTTTTTCATATTCCTTTTTTATACATTTTCCAGAACCACAAATCAAGGTATAATGAAATTGCATTTTATATTAAACATCAATTTATAAGATAGACCTAAGCTGCTCTGTAATCTACAAGAAAATTCTAGACTACAATCCTATTCAAAATCAAAAATTCCTAAAATAAATGAGAGTATAATTTTTAAATTTCTACATTACTTCTTACCTCCTTAAAATAATCGTAAAATAATAAACAAAAATTTAAATTTTAGGCTATAATCAAATTCGACAATTCCTTAAATAAATAAAATCATAAATTCTTATTTTATGTATTTCTCTTCACGACCTTCAAGTAATCGTAAAAGAATAAGAATTAAATAAAATTAGAAAATTCCTAAAATAAATTATAATATATATTTAATATTTCTGTATCATCTTTTTCGACCTTGAAATCACCCTCCAAAATATAAACAAGTTGCTAAACATTTTAGTTACTTACAATTTAAGTTAGGAGATAATTGGCCAACTAACTTTAACTTTATCCCAGTTGCAACAGCTGCAATGCCGCACTATGCTGGAGTGTTGTGTTGTGTTGTGTAGTGTTGTGTAGTGCTATAGTGGTATAGTGTTGGAGTGTTCGTTGTTGAAGTGCCACTTAATCCTTGCGGCAGTTAAACGCAGCTTTTGCTTCAGTCGTAAACAGAATAGCCAAATGTTTCGCCACTAAATTTGTATGACTTCATGCGGAGCTTAGAGCGCCCATTAAGACATAATCGTGTGTGCCACTTGTTGTAGTTGTAATTGTAATTGTTGTTGTGCTAAATGTCAAGCTGCAGGCTAACACATGCCACACATGCCACACACACACACAATGATAGTCCGCTCCACTTGACACAATTATGCCATGTAATTTTCGTTTGCTGATAGCTTAGATAGCTCCACACACACACAAAAATGGCGCGAAAAAGTGGCGAAAAACACCGGCGGAAAACAACAACGTGGCGCCACAAAATTCGGGCACACAAATCACGCAATTTGGCAAAAAGCCGGTCGCGACTTGTGTCCTGCGTTGATTGCCACACGAAGCGAACGCAAAACCGAAACAAAAGCGACAATTGAAAATTGCACAAATGCCCCAAAATGCCTCAAAATGGAAAATCGAAATTGGCAAATGGAAAATCGAAAATAAAGCAACCAAAAAACTTTGGAAAATGTGCACGTGAGTGTTTTTTGTTTTTTTTTTTAAATTCGCGCGCGCTCAGCAGCAGCAACAGCCGTAAAAAAATGAAACGCAACCAAAGTATGCAAAGCACGCGAACGTACTGGCAACTGGCAACGGCGTTGCATGCAACTTATGCCGCACATGCAGCCAAACGCGATTTGTGTAGAAAGAGAGAGCAGACACACACAGAGCAGAGAGCAGAGCAAGCTCCGCGAAGCAAATAAAAAAAAACCAGTAGCAAAAAAAACAGAAAGGAAGGCCGCCGTTAACGTAGTCGTCGTAGCTGTTAACGTTAGCGTTAACGTTAACGTCGCCTCCGCGTGCCGGGTGGAAGAAGAAGAAGAGAGCGAGAGCGAGTGCAACGACGGCGGCAACGACCGTGCGGCGGAGCAGAAGCTTTGCAAACGTTGCAAGTGTTTGTTGTAAGCGATACCCAAGCAGAAACCCGGCAGCAAACCAGAGGCGCAGACATAGGCCGCGAGGGAGCAGCAAACAACAACGACGACGCCGCAGTTGGGGGAGGTTTATTTCCAGCCTGTGTATGCCGAGGCAGCCACCACCACCACCACCGCAGCAACAACAGCAGCAACAGCAACAACAGCAGTGGCAGCCGCATGTCTAAGTGCAGAAAGTAGGTGAGGCAACAACATGAGGCAAAGCGAGACAAGCGAGACTCTGTCGAGGAGTGTTTACCTCGGCTTAGACCAGACGCTCTGTCTGACTGCTGCAACAGCAACAACAGCAGCAGCAGCAACTCGTCGTAGGCTCGACACAAAACATGAATGAGCTGTGAAGCAAATGAAGTGCTTCAGCTGTGTCTCTCGCTCGTTCTCTTCGCAACCCGCAGCGTATTTAAATATAGAAAGAAAAAAAAACATAAAAATGTGGCGTAAAAATGCAACGCATGCAACCAGCAACCAACTGCGCTGCCAGCAGCAACTGCGACCAACGTGCAGCAGACGTTGAAGCTGAGGCTGAAGCAGAGACTCCCAGGCGGCTGCTATCATGTCACCGCCGTCCTCATTTGTCTGTTTGTTTCGATCTTCTGCTGCTGTTGCTACTGCCTCTTTTTTTTTTGTGTTTTATTTTAATTTTGTACTTTTTTTTTCATCGCTACTGTTGTTGTTGTTGTTGTTGTAGTGGTTGCTGGCAGACAGACTGACGAGAGAGAGAGAGGCTGGCAGTTTTAGTTTGGACTACGGCTGGGCATATTTTGTGCCTCATCATCATCATCATCGTTATCATCATCAGAGTCATCTTCATCGTCAGCATCTCTCGACGCTGGCGCTGATGGCGACACATGCAACTGACTGCAAATAAATGTCAGAGGAGTCCGCAGCCAGTTGTTGTTATTGTTGTTGTTGCTGTTGCCACTGTTGCTGCTCTTGATATTGTTGCTATAATCAGCATTTCGTTGTGACTGCGCCGCCTGTGGAACCTTCCGGCTGCAGCCAAGTTAAGACAGACAGCGTTCATTATAAATAAACAACGCACACTTTTATAGGGTCTTACTTAAGCTCTCTTAAATGTTAAACAAATATTGCATTTGAACAAATATTTATAGTCAATTATATAACTAATCAATATTATTAAGTGTATTTTTTTTTCGGCTTTACAAAAACAGATCTTTATTATTTTTTATTTAGTGATTTGGCGCTCTGTTATTTATCTGCACTTACGCTCAAAATGTCATCATAACACTACTAAAATATTGTACCTTTTTTATTACATTATATAAATTTTACATGAAGCTTAAACAAACTTAAGTTTATTTTGAATGTATTGAGATAAATAATTATTAACATATAGAAAATAATTTTTTATTTTGTATTTACCTATAAATCGTAATATTAAAAAATAACATTTTGTTATTATTGTTAAGCTATATTATTGTCACAAGTTATACTTTTTTGATCACCGTTTTTATACAAATCCGTAAGAAATTAAAAATATTTTAAAATTAAATTAAGTCGTTATTTTATATAAACTAAAAGCTAAACCGAAATGAAAATAATGTAATTCTTCTGATATTCTTTTCCAAATTATATTTTCATATTAATTTATAAGAAACTATCAACATTATATTAAAACTAATTATATATAATTTATAATAAATTAAAGGCAAAAAGAAAAAATAATTTTAATATTAGTGTTAAGCCCCATTCTTATATTTATGCAAATTGAATTTTCCCCAAACATATTTCTACATTTTTAATTGCTTTATCAAAACGAATACTTATATTTTAGATTACTATTTTTTTTTAATATTGTTATATATTTATTTTTTTATTTATGCAAATTATATTTATTATATTTTTTCCCAAACTTAATTCTAATTTGTTGTTTACCCCATATCCCTAAAAATATTTTATTTTTCTAAACTCGAACGCTTTTATTTTTTTATTTAATTGTATTATGCTCTATTTTCCCTGCAAAAAATTTTTTTTTTCAAAACGAACACTTTTATAATTTTTTTATGCTTTCCTTTTTTTTTGTAATTGTTTAGAGTTCTGTTTTTACTTTTTATTTAATATTCATATACATAGCTAGAAATTGCTGTTAAACGAAGAGTTTGAAAATTGCGCACCCTGTAACGGTTGCAGGCAGTCGTTGCTTATGCACATTGTTTAGTGCATGTGACCAAAAATAAAAATACAAAAAATTAATCAAAAGAAAATGACACAACAAAAGCCAATGGAGGGCGACAACGACGACGTCGACGATGAGTCCAACTTGAGGCTTGACGAGAAGCGCAGCGAACCGAAAGCATTGCATACTTGAAGGCGCCATTGCAGACAGTTGAATACAGACATGTGTGTGTGTGTGTGTGTGTGTGTGTGCACATACATTTGATATGTATATATGCATACTCATATGTAGGCAGACAAAACGAAGACAGAATGGGAACAGAGCACACACACACACACACACATAGAGAGAGGAGCAATTGGGCTGCGTTGACAAAGCTGTTTGCGTGGCAATTGGAGCACAAGCAAATTATATAGTATATGTATGAGTGTGTGAGTGTGTGTGTGTATAAACGGTCTGCATAGATGGAGATGGAGCAGCTTTTATCGGACTTGTTTTGATAGTTGACTCGATGCTAAGCCTATTAAGGCGCTCGAGTCGCTCAACAATTGAGCGGCTTAGCACTGAGCGGGTTTCCAAGTCCCCGTAAATGATAGCCCCCTCCCTACCCCCCCCCCCCACACACACACAAAGTTAAGCTCTCTCCGGCAACGGCTCCGGTTCCTGGTCCAACTCCGGCTCTAGCGCCAGCTGTGACTCCAACTCCAACTCCTGCTCTGGACTCTAAGTTTGCTGCTGCTGTTAATAATTAAGCCAACGCGACGCGCTCGTTAGAAACATCCTTTTACCTCTTTTTCTATCCCTTTCATGTACTGTCTCTCTCTCTCTTTTCTACTGTCTCGTTATCTGGGCTTCTCTTTCTTTCTAGCCAACGCTTATCTGGCTCTTTCTCGCCCCCGTTGCGTCGGCAATTTTCTCAAGAAGCCGCACTTAAATGGCTTCCTGTGCGAGTGCAAACAAAAGCTGCCAGCCAGCCAGCCGAGCACACACATGTGTCTGCCTAAGTATGTGTGTGCGGGTGTGTGTGTGTGTGGGTGTATTTGTCTCCGACAGCAACAAAAAAATATGGCAGCAGCAACAAAAAATCTCTGGCTTTCGACTGCAAGTCGAGTGGCGTCGCCTGGTGGTTGAATTTTGTGCTTCTTCTACTGCAACATCTTCCCATTGCTGTTGTTGTTTTTCTACTTCTGCCAAACGTGCTGCAAAAGTGTATAGAAAAAAAACAAAAAAAAAGAGTTGCAATTTACTGCTGTTTTTGTGTTATTTGCAGAGCGCAACACATGCGCCATTATGCAATTGATTTTCTTGCTTTTTTTTCGCCATACTTCTCGCACACTTTTTTTTTTTTTTTGTTATTTCGTTTTTTGCATTGTTGCAGCTGAAGCTGGTTAAAGGCTTTACGTCTTCTTCTACTACTACTATTTCTATATATATTCATTTTTGTTTTCTGTGTTTTTTTGCTGGTGTTGTTGTTGTTGTTGGTGGGATTACGAGTTCAGCCAAAGGGGGCAAAAGGGTCATTCAACCTTTGCGGCTGACTAATTTAGCGTTGCAACCCGGTTGCAAGCTTACGCCACGAAGCCACATTGCCGGCCAGTTAGACGTTGCAGGCAGGTGTGCCTAATTAGGCGCCGCACAGAAAACTAAAGGCGAAAGGCGCTGAAAAGCTGCGAATCGAGAACACTGAAAGGTGTCTAAAGTGACGCTTCATGTGGAAAAAGGGCAAAAGCAAACTTCTGTCCGCTGTCCGCAGTCCGCTGTCTGCAGCATGCAACTGCATTTCTATAGCGAGCGCATCACGTGCGCTATCTCATCGTAATGTTGCATACAACGTGGCGTGGCACAACGCGGCTTTTAACCCTGAATGCATTTGAATGAATGCAGGCAGGCAGTCGCAGCAGGCAGCAGGCTGGCAGACAACGCATAGACACGCTCACACCAGTCTAAAGAGGGGCGAAGGGAGAGAGAACGAACAGCATCCCCTTGGCTGTCAAGACAGTCAGATTGCGTATACGCAGCATTGGCCACTTGCATTATTAAGCGCTACTCGAGCGCTGTGATAAGCTGTGCCGCGAATGCGTCTGCACTGGTAATTGTCTATGTAGATGCGTGTGTGCATGCGTGTGTGTGGGTGTGTGTGTGTGTGTGCCTTGCATATTCATTGTGAATGTCAAGTGTTGGCAGTTGCTTGCCAAGAAGACGCTTTGTTAGACGCCCCAAACACAGCAACGACAGCAACAACGACGTTGCGTATGCACGTGCTTGGATACCGGATCCGTTAACATTGCCGTTTGCGTCTGTGTCAAGTGGCATTCAAGTGCATTTTACATGCACACACACTGTGATTGATGCCTTGCATATTGCGTAGCTCCAATCTAATGCCAGCCACTTTTCGAATTATGTGTGTGAGTGAAAGAAAGAAAGAAAGAAAGTCTCAAATGAAAGCTTCAACTCCAGCTCATTGTGATATTCAAACAATCAGAGTTATGACTACAAACAGTTAACGCACACAAAAAAGTGCTTGTCATGCAAAAGTACATAGCTTTTGAAGAGTGTTAATTCAGTTTTAACTGCATGAGATCTCAAAAAGTAAATGACAAAATAATAAATGAAATTATTACAATATTAGCTCTTTAGAATTCCGACGAAACTTCGCTTTCCACTAATTAATCATAATAACTTTATATATTTGTATTTAATTTGCCGCTAAGCCAATTAATCATTAACGTAAGAGCATTTAAAAATCAACACAAACGTTTAGCCAATCATTTGTTATGTAATAAACCAGGAAAAAAGAGAACTAAATAATTATCGAAATGAGAATTTGGCTAAATTTGATGTCATTTATGGCTTTTATAGTTCACAAACTATTTATTTATGCAAAAGAAACGAACAGCAATCCATTATCTGAATAAAAAACATGGCATTGGATTGATTAAAACGCCATCGATTATAAATTTTCGATGCTGATTTGTCGTTATTGTGCTTTTATTTTGGTTCCGCGACAAAACTGCACATAAAAGTGATTATCTATTACTAAATTGGCTGTGTATAATGGCCGCAAAGAAATGGCTTGATTTGGAAACCGAAAAATTCAAATGTAATATAATTATATGCGTATCAATTTAATTGCGTTGCGTATATCATTTGAATGAACATGGATAGACATTAATCAAATGCGATGCCACACCTGCAGTTAAAACGCAGTTTGTTAACATATCTTACCAATTTACGAATTTACAATGCAAATCCACTTAGTTGACTTCAATCATAGCGTACGAAATTCAAAAAAAATATACACACACGAAATCCCCTCATCGAAAAAGCTACAATTAATGCAAATTTATTTACACACATCCAACATCCAACGGAATCGCACTTTTACTTTTTACGGACAAAAACACATAAGTCAATTTCGCAGAAATGTTCAACATCAAAAACGTTGAAGTGGCCAAAAGCAGCAAAAGCCAACAGAGACAAGGTGAAGTCTGTGTGTAGCGAAAACGAGCAGAAAACATTTTCACGGCCCTCAAAATGATGATATGAAATTATAGAGAAAGAGATGCGTATGAAAGGTAAAGGTAAAAAAGCAAATGAAGCAAGGCAAAGTTGCGACTCCTTAACTATGACAAAATGGGTAAGTGAGTGATAGCCAAATTATGCCACAAGCAAACGAACGTTCAAGTGCCAAGCGAACATATTATAAAAGTGAAAAAAACAAAAAAAAAAAAAATTATAAATATAAACAAAAAGAAATTATGAAATTTCACAGTGTTACAACAAATCAAGCCGAGCAGTCAGCCAGCAGACAACAAAAACAAAAAATAACAATAACAACGATTACAAGTCAACAGTTAAACGAGAAACAAGTTTCCGGCGATCAACGATCAACGCTGCTGCTGCTCGTGTGACTCTTCTTTTTTCATGGTTTTGAAGAAGTCCAACCAAATGATCTCAACGGCCTCAGCCTCAATCATTTGCCAGCCAGCGAAGCGTGAACATCGCCATCGACTTTGCTCTCAATATCTTGTTAATTTATTAATTCGTATTTTCATCGTTGACCAAAATGTTGCTTCTGGTCTGCACGGTAAGTTTCTGTGTGTGTGTTTTGAGCCCCCGAATTCGTTAATTTGTCTTATCATTTAACTGCCACACAATTAGTTAACGCTGCTAAGCTGCGGGCTGGCCCAGCATGAGTATCATTATCCGCGCCCGCAGATCCCATTCCACCTGACACCGCAGCGACCAGTGCGTGAGCAGCCGCCACCGACGCGTTTCGTTGTGCAGACATTGGGGCCACATGGACGCACCTATGAGCTGCAGACGCACAAAGCGCCAGCGATTTATGTGGCCCATCAAACGGTGCAAGTGCCACAGCAACAACAACAACAGCAATATCATCATGCACAGCAGTATCAACAGCAGCTGCCACAGCAGCTTCATGTGCAGCAACCGCTGCAACAATTGCATACGTCAGCCTTTAAGAATCCGCTGCTGGTCAACACCAACTACCAACAGACGCCCGCTAGCTTAACCGCAGCACTGCCACCGCCACCGCCTCCACCGCCCGCAGGTCCTGCGCCCTCGCTTGGCTACGCTTACAGCCAAAGTCAGGCACAGGGACAGGCTCAACAATCGGTCGGAGCTAACTACTATAATGCGCCGCAGGCTTTGACAGTTGCCACCGCAACTCAGGCACAGCCCGCGGCTCAGTATGGTCAGCCACCTCAGGTGCAGTTGCAGCAGCAGCAGCAATACGGACAGCAACAGGAACAGCAACCGCATTACAACAGCAATCCACAACCGTATGCCATTGTCACATTGCCAAACGGTCAACGGGTGCTGGATGCAGGTCACGGCTCTGGGCCGCCGCCAAAGGGTGACCACCTACAACACAGTGGCAGTGGCAGTGGCGGACAGCAGCCTCCACGCATCGGTGATTACAGCGCCCAATCGCAGAGTGCCACACTGGACACATACGACTACAAGCAATCGGTGGCGGGCGATGCACGCAGCTATCAACGCTTTGTGACCCAATGTCAAGCGAACGGACAGTGCCAGCAGTTGACCCTCAGTCCCGGCCAGATTGATGGCGGCCATCAGCAGCTGTTGCAGGCGGCCCGTTCGCAAACGTTGCCCGCAGCCAGTGGTTGCAAGAAGAGCCACTATGTGCCACCAGGTGCCGAGCCCAATGCCCAGGGACAACTGCGACCACGTGGCAGACGCACCTACACTCACGTTCAAGAGCAGCTGGTTAAATATCCCTACAATTAACGTATAGTTCAAGCTACCATATATAGTTCACACATTTCGAATTTATTAGTACCTGTTTTTTATATGTACAAGTAGTTCCCTCCCATTATAGTATGAAATACATTTGTAAGATTTCCCCCGCTTTTTTCGGGCAGCAACGCAATAACCTGATTTGAAATTCTCTTGGGCTCGAATGCCTTTCGGGTTGATTTATGTTTGTAATTTGTCATTTCACCATTTGATGAATAAATCATTAAATCATTACGCAAGTTGGTTCAAGACTATCAGATGCCCTTTGAATAGCTCACTTGATTTACACCCACTTCAAGACAGGTTTATTTTCGCATGCCCAAAAGTATGCAACACTTTTTTCGTGTTGGCTCGCTCGCAACATTTGCTAGCAACATTGTTGCCAAGCTCTTTAAACACATTTTTGATGGGGCAGCACATAATTAACATATTGCTCAACTTGTTATAGCTCAAGTGTCGACAGCTACGAGCAATAAAACAAAGCATTTTTCTGTGGGAGTCGATTAGCTATAGCTAAGAGTTGAGATGCTCTAAAACCAGCTTGTTGTTGTTCAGTGCGGGTATTCTAACACGTTTGATTATACTTTCTATTCACATAACAAAATTCCCCACTTAATTGGGAAATACTTCAAAAATCAGTTCACAACAAAACCAGCTTGCCATATTTTTGGCTTAGTCACTTTTGTTTAGAATCCAAGTGTCAAGTGATGTCGCTATGATTTTTGCTACCAAACACGTTCTAAGCCATGACGTCAAATGTGTAAAATGCCAAAAGAACAGCTGTTGTTGTTTTCAGTCTGATAACTCAGGTTGTTCAGGGCCAAAACTCACGCTGCAAGGTGTCAACGTACAAGAGGGGCATGATTATGATGCAGCTTCCGTTGCTGTTGCTGCACTGGACAGGTGGCTGGCTTCCTTCCTCTCTTCGAGTTTGCGGAAGTGTCAAGTGAACAACAGCAGCAGCAACAGCAGCCAAACAACTCATCGAACTCATCGACAAACAGTGTGTAAGGAATTTTTCAGCCATAATGATCCATCAGACAGGTTAGCAGACATCATCTCATCTCACCCCGACTAAGAAATTCCAATCTCTAATTTTGTTTTGTTGTTTTTTTTTTGTTTGTTTGCTGCTCGGATAGAATCTTGTTGTTAATTAAATTCTGTGACCGGCTCACTAAATGCGCAATTAAACAAATTAGCTAACTAATACAAGCAGCACACAAAAAAACTCGCTCCAGACAGATGCGAAGAGAGATGGAGAAAAGTCGCAATGGGAGTCGCAAAAAGCTTTCAGTTTAATTTGTCAAATTGCCATTTAGGCAAAAACCCACACAAAAGTAAGGAACGAGAATGCATTTTACAATAAATAAATAATTTATTTCATTACTTAACACAACAAATAATAAACACAGACGAGTAGAGTCAACAACAACAACAATTTTCAGTTGCTATCAATTATCAGTAGAAATCGTGATTGTACTTTTTGCTATCGCCGGGATTCACACCATAGAGATCATAATCAAACTGATCCCATTCCGGATATTCGGCACCTCGCGGCTTTGTGCTGCCCTTCTTCAAATTCTTCAGCGCCCGCTTCTCCACAGCCACATCGACGGTGGGCAAATGTTGTCGCACTCGCTGCTCCTCGGCGTTGATGGGCTGAGGATTACGCACTGGCGTGCTGGAGAGGAATTGCGATTCATCCATGCCCAGATCATTGTTGCCCGTCTCCGCATCGAAGAAGTTGGCGAAATTCTGCAACTGCATCGATTCAGCCGGATGATTGTCGTAGTAATCGGGCAAGATCATATTGTAGTTGCCTGTCAGTTGCATTGGCTGCTGTGGACTGCCTGTGTAGGCCAAATATGTTTCACTGCCTGAGGCCTTCAGGTCGAATGGCAGCTTAAGCGAGTTTGTACTGTAGCGCGGTGCAGCTTCACTGTGACTCAGCAATAAACCGAAGCAGCAGCTCAACAGCAACTATTGAAGAAATTTGAATGTAAGTAAAAGTAAGAAAGTTTTTATCAAGTGCATTTCTTACCATTTTTGTAAAATTCTGAGCAGCCATTTTAAAATTGCACTTGAGTTAATACTGTGTGTGTGTGTGTGTGTGTGTTGAGGGAGAATATTCCTTGTTGGGGATGCTGTGCTGCAATACGTTTAATACGAGCTCTTAAACACTTCTAATGTTCTGAGCGTTGTGTGTTCTTATATTTAAGGCGAGCATCGAGTCAAAATACAAATAAAAACAATAAAAGCGAAAGAAAGATAAAACGAAAAAAATACGTTTGCAAAATCCGGTTTCCAATCTCCAATTTCCAACTGTGCGTTGACGCTGCTGCCTGCTTCTCTGCCAGCTTCTCTGGCTGTTGCTGCCTGCTGCTGCCTTTGACTGACAAGCGGAGTGACTGACACACGCAGCAAACGTCAGTGCAGGTCAGTCAGAAGAAGAAGACGACGAGGAATCCCTCGCAAGTTGCATGTCAAGTTCAATTGCTTTAAAGTTCAACATTAAAATCAAAACTCAGCAAAGAAATGCAAATTTTTTGTTTAATTACCGCTGTGGACTATGTGGCACACATTTTGTCTGAATGATTCATTTTGCAAATTTTGAATGCATTTTGATTCGCTTTTGTTTTGTTTTTTTTTTTTATCCGTGCCTGTCTACTGGCTCGTTTATTGCAATTACTTTAATCCCTGAATATATATTAAATATTAATTACACGCGCCTTGTACCACTGAACTTTTGCATCGATTTGAATGACCATATATAATGCACATACATATATATTACACACTTATACACCACCCACAACACACACACACATGCTCATTACAAATTTGTCACATCAATCAAAAGGTTTTATTACTTGACATTTTCATATTTGTCAGTTAATTGGGGATTTTTGCTGATTTCCCTGCCTGGACACAAACACAAACACAAACATATTTTGATCCCCAGAGCAAAACGGCAATTAAAGGGTGTCATTAAGCCGCATTCGCATTGGCAATACGCTTTCAGCCTAGTTCTTAAATTGCCAGACAAAAGCCTATAAAACTCACTGCTATTTCAATTAATTAACCTATTGAAATGGCCATGAAAGAGGAAACCGATTTACTCTTGAGTTTATTTTTAAACACACACAAGAGAAAGGTGCTACGAGTAATTAATGATCGTTAATAAGATACCCTATAAATATTATATCCTATAAAATAATAATCATAATAATCGTAACATGTTTTTTTTTTCTTTCTCGGTACTTTTATTTAAAATTGTCTATATTAACAATAAGTGAATTGTATAATAACTATTAAAATTCACAGATGTGGATTAAAGTTTCCAATTGATATTAACATAAAGTTATGATAAAAAGATGTTTCAATTCTATTAATTTTAACATGGTAATTCTATTTAAAATATGAATATGAATTATATATGATTATTAGAAAGGCAATAAATAAGAACTTAAATAATATTGAAGAAAAAAGTAAATATTATTTTAATGATCAGTAGTAGATCATGTTCTTGATGAGTATATTCATGGGAAGTAGAAGAATTGAACTGTTCAATATTATGAATTTAAAATGATCTTTTTAGTTATTATTGAAATGAGTAGTAGATAAAAAGGCTCAAATGCTGTTCAATATTATAAAATTGCATTGTTATTTATAATAATTATTTTCATAATTCCATTTTATACAATTAGAATGTTCTTTATAAGTATAAGAAATGATGACAGCCAGAATTTCAATATAATCATTTATTTTTCACCAAACTTAGACCTAAATAAACACACTCCATTTAGCTCACTTTACAGTGAATACTCTTAAAACTAGTTAAAAATAGTTGAATCCATTCAACCTCAACTGAACTCTGAAAAAAGTCTGCGAATTTCAAACGAAAAGAAATGAAGTCAATCATCAGCTAATAGATCAACTCGACTAGCGGTTACACTACCGCAAAACGAATCGATTATGCTTTTGGGATATACCCAATCGAGGTGGTTATAAATGTCAACTCATTTGTATGGATAAGTGGCCAAAAATGCCCCCAAGTTGACTGTCAATCAAAACCGCTTTACACCAAAATTTATGTGAAAATAACAGAATGTATTTTGTTGTTGTTGTTGGTATTTTGTATTTTTGTTGTTTACTGTTGTCGCTGTAAGAACAGGCATCAATAAGTTTTATGTTTTGGAAAACCCACACACAACACAGTTGAGCCACCCCTTCGGCCAGCCAGCCTCCTTCCCTCTCCCCTCTTCCCACCCTCCGCAGTTCCATAAACTTTTGGTCGGTGATAACTTTATTTACATTGGCAAAAAATAACGTAAATAAATATAATTCCAGCAGCAGCAGCTCATTTTGCATTGTTTTAAGCACTTACATTATTCGCGTATTTGTTGAATTTTATTTTCCGTTTCTCTTTTTTTTTTTGGTTTATTATTTTGTTGTATTTTTGTAAATTATATTTTGCATGCGTGTATGTAAATTGGTTGGCCGCTTGTTTGTTGTTGTTGTTGGTTGTTCAGCTCAACTCAACTCAGCTCAGTTCTCCTCTGTTCCTGGCACATGTTTGAGATCAAAGACATGTTTTTGGAAGCGAACAAAAAAAAATATTCACAAATATTTGAGAATTGTTGGGAATTCACGTCTGAACAAAATACGCCGGACAACCAAAAACGAAAAACGAAAAAAAACAGCAAAAAACCAAGACAAACAACAAGAATTTCACAATTGTTTTTCCAATGCCAGTTTTTTGTTATCTCTCTCTCTCGCTCTCTCTCTTTTAATTTCTCGTATATTCAGAGTCCACTGTAGTAGAAGTTTTAAAGCGCCCCTATAACTGGCAGTTGTCTGATATAATATGGCTAGGTATTTGCTCAGCTTCAGCAAGCGAAAAGCCTCAAAGCAACGTGCCTCAAAACTTAACCACAAAATTACATCAACTTGCCAGACGCATCAACGCCCAGCTGCAAGGCGTTCTGTGGTTCTCCCAGCTCCCCGCTCTCAACTCCCATCTCCTGGCTCCCAACTTCGACTCCACCAATTGCAACCCTCAATATTCAACTCTTAACTGCAACCTCAATCCAAAGAGGAGAACACTGCTCCCCATCACCATCATCGCCATTATCATCATTGTCGTTATCCATTGTCGGCAAATGCAAATCGAATTAGATTTAATATGCATTGCAACCACAACAAACTGCTCAAATCCTTCTCTTCCCTTGAGTCCTCGGTTTAATCACAGACTTTGACCAGAAAGCCTCATCATTTGCACTAAATCGAATTCGCCAATCGTCGGATGCTGCAATCAATGCTGTCTCTCTTTAATAAATTTGTATGGAACATTTAATGCACAAACCGCTTAAATAATATACAAATTTTAATATAATTCATATGGATATTTATCTGTTTTATCTGCTGAGGCTTTCACAGATTGCGCAGTTTACAGAATTGTGAATTAAATTTGACCTTGATAAAGTGTGAGTGTAAAGTTTTAATCACTGAGAAACTATTTGACTTAACTTAAACTAATCAATTTGCATTTCATATTGATTAAAATGTGTGAACCTATAGAAAAACGTTGCTTTATAGTTAACTTTGAAATATTTAGCATATTTTGCTTTCATTTTAGTATTCAAATTTGTAATATTATGTTTATATTTTTTTCCTATCTAAATTGAAACGAGAATAAGTTAATTTTCAAATCATTTAGCCTGTAGAAAATAGGTTTACTTTTTATTTAGTTTTTATTTTTTAAAATACAAATTTTGATTTACTTTTTATTACACAATTTAAGCATTTACATCGTATGCTTAAAATGTTTTCAATATAAAGTAAGTTAAAAATTCATTTCATTTCCTTTATTATTTTATTTTGTTATTTGCTTGTTTATTCGTTTTAAATAACAAGTATTTTTATCAAATATTTTAATATATTTACATTTGCAATCTTCAAATCTTTCGTTGTTTATTTACAGTTTAATTTATATTGGAAATTTAACTGCATATTCAATATAAATTAAACTAAAGAAAATACATCGAGAGATTCATTAAAAAATCTATTATTAAACTTTTACTTTTTAATAATAAATATTTTGGTTTTTACATTTCTTTTACAATAATATAATTATTTAAAATATAAATATCGTTTTGTAATTATATTTCTTGCATAACCATGAAATAAATAAACAAATGTTTTTAGAATCATATTATTTTTTACAAATTTACATCCTACGCTTAATATAAATTAAACTAAAGACCTCATGTCATAAATGTGTGTATATTTCAATGAAAACCTTTTTAATTTAAAATATACACTTAAAAGTGTCATAAAAACTGTTCGCATTTTTCTCTTTATACTTTCCTTGGCGCTTTTCCTCTCATTTACACATTTCCATCTCTTTCTTTAAATGCGAAGCAAAAGGTTTTCAGCACTTCACACAACTATTGTTGGCTACTTGAACTCATTGACATAATTAATGATTGAGTCATGAGGAGAAGACGATGGCAAGAAAAGCGTGCAACCAATCACAAGATTTATGAGGTGTTGTTGCTGCTGTTGCTGTTGAGTGTTGCTGCTGTGTGTTGCTGCAACAGCTCAGCAATTGAACGGCAGCTTCCATTGACAACTTTAAGCTTTCGCAATAACTTAACAATACAAGAAAAAAGTGCGCACTCACACACACACAACTGGATGGAAGCCATAAAATGGGTCATTAGCGCTGAGTGGGCTACTTGAAGCAGCTGTTGCAGCCACGCCCACTTAATTGTCATTAATTACGTATATTTTATCGATGCCTCTTACTTAATCTCGCCATGACTGCAACGTGCAACGTGCAACGTGACATACAAAAAGGTGCAGCTGGCAACGAAGAAGAAGAAGAACGGAGCAACAATTTAAGGCATAATTAACTGCAAATATTCACAACGACTTGCAACATTCGGCAGCATGCAACAGCGAGCGAGCGAGATATTAGTTGCTGCTGTTGACAGCTGCTGTTAACACAAAATGACCAAACTGAATAAATCATAATCAAAATCAATGGGCTAATGCAGCAACTAATTGTAAAATGATTATGCGAAAGTTTGTAGTTCAATAGGTGTGTGTGGGTGTGTGTGTGTGTGCGTGTGTGTGTGTAGCCGTTGACAGCGATAAATCAGCACGTGTGATGAGTCAAAGCAAACGCGAACATGGCTCATTAATCACATATCCAATTACAAGTACATTATTCGAATTTCATTTAGAGCACTGTAAGCTGCAGAGTGTGGAG
The DNA here is from genome assembly GCA_035046325.1 of Drosophila niveifrons. Classification (NCBI taxonomy): domain Eukaryota; kingdom Metazoa; phylum Arthropoda; class Insecta; order Diptera; family Drosophilidae; genus Drosophila; species Drosophila niveifrons. The sequence goes on along the minus strand of JAWNOC010000046.1, from coordinate 6,344,599 downwards.
ATAGCAAAGGAGGAGGCTGGGCAGATGGGCGTGGCAGGACAAGGGAAGACAAGGCAAGTCAAGGCAAAGGCAAAGGCGTTCATTAGGTCGCTGGCTAAGGCCATGCGATTTCTCTGTTTACCCGCGCGCTAATTGTAAATGCCAATCAGGGCGTTCAGATCTCTTCCTCCCGAAAAGCGAAACTTGCATAGACAAAGCCAACTGTCGACTCGCAATTCAGAATCGGAGTCGGAGTTGGAGTCGCTGTCGAGAGAGTTGAGTGTGCGGCGCCGTTGTCTAAAGTCGACTGCCAGCCTGCCTGCCAGGCTGATTGCCACCAATTGCCAGAGAGAGAGAGACAGAGAGAGAGAGAGAGACGTGCCACGCACGACTGCCTCATACAAACTTGAAACTAAACAAGAGCTTGTCGTTGACATGGCCGCAGAAGCTCCCCAGCAGCAGCAGCTCAGCAGCAGCAGCAGCAACTCGCATCTCCGGGCAGCAACTGGCAGCAACGCACAAAGACTGCCAAAGGAGTGCGCTGATGTAACGAAACGGTTAATTTAGACGGCAATGACAACGACGACAACGACAACAGCAAACAGCAACAACAACAACAACAATACAGCAGAAGACAGTTCAAAAGCTGTCATCACAAAGCTCGGGCTAAAACTGAGAATGAGCCCAGGCATTTGCATAGGGGCGTGTATGGGTCTCTCCTCCCCTCTCTCCTCCTTCTCCTTCTTCTCTGCAATTGAAATTGCTTGCGAGGATTTCCATGTAGTCTATACTCTATTCTAGCTTGGCATCTACTTTGTTTGCCGTATAAAACATTTTTTAGTGTTTCGTTTCGTTCTGCGTTGCCGTTTTGTTTTCTACTTTTTAAGCTGCTGCTTGTCGCTACTGCTTAGAATTTAATTAGCAAACGCTGTCGGATTATGGACCATTTCAAGCAGCGAGCATGAAATTACTGTTTCAGCGGGTAAAAAAACAGTTTAAACACTTTAAACAATGACAAGAAGCAGTTCTTACACTTACCCCCTTCCTTCCACACTCTTTGTCGCATCGATACTTCTTCGGCTGTGTAAGTAGAACTGTAAAGTTCAAGTTTGATTTTTATTAGTTTACATAATTTGCATTTCATTTTATACCACACTTTCCCTTAGTTGCAATTAAATTAATGACCGAGATGAAACCTATAGCTTACTGTTTTTATTTGTTCGGACAGTCACTGTGAATAAAAAAAGCAGTTTACTTTGTTTATAATTAATCCTATAAAAACCTAGTAAGAAAGCTACATTCAAAAGTTTTCGACTGTGAGATACTTGCTACACATTTTTAATAATACTAAAACAGTGCGATATTACTCTTAATAGATACTGAAACAATATACAGCAAAATACTTAAACATTTGTTGTATATATATAGTAATACATTTAAAATATACCACAGAGTCCAAAATATGGTAATATCGTCAGCCAAAGCAATTTGCCATACAAAACTATTTCATATAATCGCTATATCTTACAGTAGTAGCTAATTATTAGAAGAAATCATTTCTAAATTTTAATTAAAGTTAATATAGAAAGACAAATATAAATAAACCGTTTTCTTTTATACTTGCTTTATTTAAATTTTAAATTAAATTTATAAATTTTGTGTTGTCTTGAAATCAACTGCAAATGTAAAATGTTATAATAAGTTTAAAATAATATATAGCTTTTAAGATTTAATACTTATTGCAAGTCAATTTAAGTTAAGCAGTTGGTTTGTATATTTTATAATACACAGAATTGAAAACTAAAAAATGTTATTAATAAATGTATCAAGAAAAAGCTGCTGATTTTATTAATGTGAGAGTATTGAAAATGGCGCATGAAATAATAAATTGTATTCCAAATTTTAAACACAGATTAATGATTATTCTAAATCAACATTAAAAATAGCTAATGAAATGTGTGTGGAGAGCGAATAAGTGCTAATGATATAAGTTCAATTATATACTAGAATCTGCGCTAAACAGCTTTAATTATTGACAGCGTAAACAAAAACAAATGCAGCAGACAAGTTAATAAGACTAATCAATAAAGTCCAAAATAGCAAATACGTAATTTCATTTAGTGAAATATTTCACAGAGAGTGAAACTGTTTAAAAAAAAAAAGACAAATCCCAAATGCAGTCAAAGCTATTTTGCAGCATTTACTTGATAAATCAGTTGAAGACCAAAATCGTTTCATCGCCAAATACAAGAATGTTGCACACGGACAGATGTTGCCACCTTTCTGATGTCATCGTCATCATGGTCGACGCTATCGTTATCCCTGCCCAATTCTCATGCTCACAACAAACTCATTCGCTTCTCATTCTCAGCTCTCAGTTTGTTGGTTGTGTCTGGCAATTGCGCTTAGCGTTGACGCAAAACAATAGAAACACTTCAGCACTTTCATTTTTCAAAACAGAAAGAGACATTGCAATATAGTTTTTACAGATTTTTTATTTATTATTTTCCCAAGCAACAGACAGACAGAGAAGCAGAAAGAGGGAGAGGGAGAGAGAGGAAAGCAGACACAATTTGCAGCGTGGCACTCAACATGAAGTGCTGCGGTTTTTGTGGCATGTTTTATATTTTTAGAGATTGTTTTTAGTTGCAACACATTGTCGCCTTTTGTGTGCAAGTGCATATGTATCTGTGTGTGAGTGTGTGAGTGTTTGTGTATTCATCGTGTATTGCTTCGTGTTCAAGTTGGACAACAGAGGCGTCTGCAGTCGAAGGCGTGGCCGAGTGCAACAGCAGCCAGTTGATGACAGATAACGTACACACAACAAAAAGCTTTCACACACACTCACTCTCTCTACTTCTTCCTCATTCTTTGCTTTACCACTTGCGCCCCAAAATATGCAACACTTTTTTTAGTCAGCTTTCAACTTCCGCTTGCGTTGTTTATTAATAAGCGCAAGTCTCGCTCCCAGCTATTGTTTATTTAATTAAATGCTATTAACCAACTGTCGCCTTAAGCACAGCTGCACTCAGCAAGGGAATGCTTACTTGGCAGCAGGGACAGGGCGTGGCAGCCGCCTCCACCTTCGACTCCTTCACATCCTTCTCCGGACAGCAGCGTTCGCATGTGTTTGCTTCCGGCGCATTTTGCGCTTGGCTTGAGCTAATTAAAATGCATTGTTCAATCAAAAAAGAAAATACAAAAAATGCAGATTATTATAAGTAAAGTTAGTTGTTGTGTTCGTTGTTGCTGTTGTACTTACATCGTAGGTTGAATGCCGTGAGCCAAAGTTGCCGTTGGCGCCACAAAAGCGCCTCCTGCAATCGGCCGAATTGCCGCAACACTTTTTGGCGCTGTTTCTATATATTGCTGTTGCTGTTGTTTTTTGTTGTTGTTGTTGCAGCTGAATTGGCATCGATGTCGATTGTGGCTGCTGCTGTTGCTGCTGCACGTTGACGCCATTGAACCCTGGCAATATTTGAGGTTGTTGACTTGTCAGCCGCACAGGCTGCGAGTTTTCATAAACAAAAAAGTGTAGCGGCTGCTGCTGATGCTGTTGCTGTAATTGTTGTTGTTGCTTTAGTTGTTGCTGTAACTCCTGCTGCTGAGATTGCTGCCAATTTGGCACAGTTTGGCTTAACAATTGCTGCAACAATGGCGCCAGCGACTCGCCTTCGATGATTTCATGTAACTGAGCCGGCTTAATAATTTGTGTTTGGCCACGTTGAACGGTCACATGATTTGGCATCTGAGTGGCGCCGCTTCCACCTCCCACTCCTTGTAAATAGGTTGTGTAAACCACGCTAAAAACGTATACATAAGCAAATTGCAGCTCAATAGTTTGACCTGCTTTCCCTATTTTTTTTTTTTTTTTTTGGGTCTAAACCTATTGACGACCTACTTTGACGGCTGTGCAAACAGCTGCGCCTCGCAGCCACTTACGAAGAGCAGACTAAGCACAAATGTTGGCCAATTGAAAGACATTCGGGGTTGGGATAGAACCTTCTGCTTGCTAACTAAAATATCAACTAAATTGTATTTATTAAATTTGAAACCAGCTGTGGCCCTCACAGCAAATCGTTTTCGCTCTCCCATTTCGGTTAGGCACAAAAAAAAACCAAAAAAAAAACAGGCAAACTTGTTGAAGTCGATTAATTAATTGGGTATTCTATCTTTTCTGTGTGTGTGTGTGTTTGTTTATCTTTCAGCATTAATTTGTATAAATAAATAGCTTATAGAGTCATTGTAGTTAATTTGATATAGTATGTATGTTTTTTTTTTTTTTTTGCTCATAAATATGCAAATAATAATTATTAAGTGCGAACAAACTTATTTGCATATTTTTTGTGCCGCAAGAAACCTGATTAAAGTTACGTAGCACAAATTTGCTTAATAATCTTTAATATAATTAAACAAAAAAGGTTTTGTAAATATTTAGCTAGGTTAATGACAATTTGACACGGCATTTTCTGTAGTTTGTGGAAGTTACAACAAATTTTTAGAGCATTTTGATGAATAGAAACAAATGCTTTTTAGTTGTGATGTTCTGCCAGATATCCTATATTTTTTAAAATTTGATTTTATTTGGAAAATATTTAATAGCAATAATTTGTCTTTCGAGTAAGTTGTATTGTATATATTACATGCATTTAATTTAAGTTGTAAGTAACGAAAGTTGTTATAAAATTGCCAGTCAAGATTCGTTAATAATTCCTTCGATACCCTTTATAAATTTGACTTGTTCCTCTCTTCATATTAACAATTCACAAATCGCTTAAAAATAAAAGAAGAATGTTTATTTTTAAATGAAATCATGTAAATCGTTTAAATAACAATCAGATAGGGTAAATTATTAATAACCCAGCGACGTTTTAATGAAATTATATCCTCTTGCTCAAAATTCTCATACGACTTGAGGAAGTGTATTCCATTTATTCCCCCCACTTGAAATGCTTCAATGCTTCAATGGCTGTCAAGCTGTCAATTATACTACAGCGATAATAATTGTGCTTAAGCCAAAAGCTTAGTCATATCAGGAACTGGTCATCGGCCGTTTGCCTGTCAATCTGCCAAAGGGCAATCGCTGACGGACATCTTTCACACTTCCCCACAGACAGAGTGTGTACTTTCTATTTGTATGTATGTATGTGTGGGAAATGTTTTTCCATTAGATTACATACATATGTACGTCCAAGCCAGCACAGTATGGTAAAAACACTCAACCGCCAGAGTCATGAAATTTAGTGTTGGCGGCATAATTAGACCATCAATTGCGGAAAACTCATGACAGTCATGAATGGGCGTGCTTGTGTCTGTCTCTTTCTATTTGTCTCTCTCTATCTATCTCTCTCACTCTGTGTGTGAGGCGTAAAACCACAGAGTTATAGTCAGCAACAACACGCATGCGAATAAAGTAATATGGCCCAAAAGCATAAACTCATCAGCGTCGGAAATGTTGACAACGAGCACAAGAACAAAGCTGGCCGACAAAACTAAAAGCCAAAGCCGACTGTTGCTTACAGCTATGGCGAGTCTGAGCAACAACAACAACGACAACAACAATAAAAACACCAACAACTAGAACAACAACTCGCCAAAATGCAAAGCACAAATGCTACTTTTGTCGCTCATAAATATTCACTTGAATATATTTTCGACCAAGTTGTTGTTGTTGGCTTTGGCTGGCTGCTTTCATTTCGCTTTCATTTTCAGTTTTTGCGTTTGAAAGGCGCAAAAGTGTGAAAATGTCGAGCATTTTTATGACTATTTTTCGCATTTTCCGTCGAGCTCTTGTTCCTGTTGCTGTTGCTGTTGCTGCTGTCCAGCGGACTGTGAAAGTTAAGCACATAAATAACATGGTAAAATTTCGTGCCCGTTTCTGGGTGGGAAATTAAAAGCACATTGCGACCACAAAAAAAAAAAAGGAAAAGCCGAAAAACCCAAAAACCAAACGCAAAAATACATATACACTTGGAAACACTTGGAATATGGCAACCGCTGGCAACAGTCGTGCATATGTGAAGTGCTCTTTTTAGTTAAATTACACGCTCTAATCCACAACTTTGGCGAAATAAAATATAAAATACCTTTCCCTCTTCGCCCCCATTCGAGGCCTGTAACCTGTAAGTAGAAAACATAAAAGGCGACATATCGCAAAGGCGCCAAGGGCCCCTCGCCATTAAACACACACACACACACACACACAACAAGCTCCCCAGACAGCGACCAAAGAGCTAAGCTCAGAAACACAACAACCACAAACAGAAACAGAGACAGAGACAGAAACGGAGACAGAGAGTGAGTGAGGCAGCGACAGCCTAAAAGTATGCAAGGCATAATTCATGCTGATGGAATTGTATGCATAAGGCAGGATGAGGCTGAGGCTGTGGATGAGGCTGAGTGCGTCTCCTTTTCGTCTGCCCTCAACGGCAGAAAATCATATGCATCACGTGATTAAACGCGTCATGCATGAAAATGTAAAATATTTTTGCTTAAGAGTGAGAGCGAGTGACGACTGCAGCAGCAGCAGCAGCAGCGCATGCATGGAGTCAACGACTGGCGAGAGAGTCGCAAAAGAAAACAACAAAACCGTATATAAAAATAAAAAAAATTAGACATCGCACGTCATGTTTACTTGACTTGACTAGCAAAGCTCGGGCCAACCAAGAGAAGCCAAAATGGGAAAAATAAAAAAGAAAACAACAACTCGCGGGAAGAGAGAGAGCTAACAAAACGCCTCGGTTACAAATTTTCCACAATTTTTTCTCATTTAAATGGAGAAATTGTGATGCTGCTGCCGCTGACTGAGATGAATCTGGGCAGCACGTGCTCTGCTCTGAGCCAGTCAGCCAGCCATGGCTTGAACTTGGCCAACTAGGGGGTACGACATGACGACGACTGTCTGTCTGTCTGTCTGCCTTGCTGGCTGACTGACTGGCTGGCAAAGCACAAAAGTCCAAGTAGTAGCTGTAGCTGTAGGAAGGCATCAAACAATGCCAGTGCAATTTGTGGCTTAAATGCAAGTAAATATAAGCATGGAACTACGCATAAAATGGAGAAATATGTGTGTGTATATGAATGTGTGCACTTGCTTAATGTGCTGCGTTGAAGGTCAGACAGGACGAATGCCAACATGACCAAACAACAACAGCTGGCAAAATGGCAATTGAAGTCTTGCGAGTAAGCTCGGTAATCATACAATTATTTTTTATTATTTAATTTCTGTTAAAATTATGAAAGTTTATGCCACAAATTTTTTGTTTTTATTAAATATTTATTTATGATTAAGTCTCACAGTTTAAGCAATTAGAATTTAAAGTTGTGGCTAAAGGGAAGTAGAGGTTAAAAAATATGTAGCATGCTTTTTAGCGCAATACAAAATAATGGTTTTAATGTTACAGCTTGGCCATCACACAACTTAATTATTCTTTATTATATTACTTCTATTTAAATGATGTTTGCACAAATTTAAAGTGAAAAAATACTTATACCTAACAATTGGTTATATTTTATGCATCTAAAATTTAATAAGCAAAGCTAAAGGATAAGTATAAAAATTCTATAGCATGCTTTTTAGCGCAAACAAAAATAATGTTACAACCACTTTAGTTGCAGTTAGTCAAGTCAAGTCTTCTAAGTGGACAATTAAATATTCAGCTCAACTGGCATTAGCTTTATTTTCGAATTTACTTTTATCTCGCTTTCAATTAATTTCAAATGAGCCTGAAAGCACTATATGCTCTACAAATGTGCAAATGTAAGAACATTTTCTTTTGATTATTATTATTGTTATTATGTTGTCTGGTGTGTGGTGTCTGTCTCTGTGGCTTTTCAATTTCAACTGTCTTCAGGGATTACACATTAAGCTTTTGCCATTTTGCACGACAAGTTAACGGCAATAGCAATCTCAGTTGAATATGATTGCAACTTTAATACGCATACGCCACATTAGCCAGCAGAAAACTCATTTTGTCGCAGCGTTTCCTGCATATGTATTCGAGGTATGAGGAATGTAAAATGGGAAATGGGGAAAAAATAGTGAACTTTTCGCACACTTTTGGTAGCCTGCAGTGCAAATTTATTAGTGCAACTTGTGTATATCATTCAACGGGGCGCACACTGAAATTATGTCAGGCAAAGAAGCTAAAAGTTTAAGTTTAACTACTTTTCTACGAGTTTTTCGTAATGCGGCAGAGCATAAGTAAAAAACACATGAGCGACAGAGAGAGAGAGAGAGAGAGGGAGACAGAGGGCGAACTTTCTTCATTTGGTGTGCAGACTTTGTCGCAGTTGTCGCTGCACTTAGTTTAGTTGATTATTTTCTTCTCTATTTTGCTCTCTCGGTGTGTGTGTTTCATTTTCGCCATTTCTTTTTCTTTTTTTGTGTGCCTACGAAATGTGACAAATTTTTAGTTGTGCTGGCTTCTTTCTGTCTTTCTCTCTGTCTGGCTTTGTGTATGCTAAATGCTGTTGGCCACGCTCTGGCGACTGACACACTTTCCATCTGGTTGTTTTACTCTACTTTTTACCATACTCTTTTGAGGGCACAACGCAGTGCAGCTAAAGCCAAATTATTGTGGACACGTGCGAGTGCTGTGAGTGACAGAGAAAGAGGCGAGACAGAATAAATGCTGCTGCTTAGCATAAGTTAAATGTGACTAGCTTAATGTTGTCCACTTGAAGTCGCTTCATTAGCGAACGCCATAGAAATTTAGCATTGCATACTTTTTGGCTGCCTGAGCTTTTGCTTTAAGTCAGCTGCTGCCTGAGCTAACAAAACTGGCGAAAACTAGCAAATAAATATCAAAGGCAAGTAAGAATTAAAAACATTAAACGAACAGACTATTGAAATACCCTGTAAGGTATGAGAACAAAGAAAAACTTTGAAGAAAACTAGTCAAAGTTTAATTGAAGCGGGTCAACCATTTCAAATATAGTCTTTAAATAACTAATAATTTTGTTATAACTATATTATTATTAATCTCTGCCGTATGCTGCATTTTTCATTTCATATATGCTCCTTCACCATTTTCATTGTTAAAGGGCATCCACAACAAAGAGTCAAACTTTGCTACAGCAAATCAGCGAAAGCGCCAACAAACTATTAAAAACTTTACAACAAGAGAAAAACTTTGCCAAACAGACTAACATTTGGACATGGACTTGGAGTCAGATTTGGACTCGGATTTGGATTTGGCTGATGTTGCCTTCCACTGCTTGACCATCCATATCTGACGAATGCCAAAAAGCAAAAGTTTTTCCTTGTGCTGCTGCTGCTGATGTTGCAACTGGACGCAGCAGCATATAGTACTTGCATATACATACATACAATATATAGTATACAATGTTTGTGCTGATTGCACAGTGCAGCAAATAGCTTTTGATTTCACAAATCAAAAGTTTCTTGTGAGCGCGCGCAGCGCACGTGATTTATGCCTGCAGCAAGACGCCGCCAAGCAACGACGACATGCACGAGTGCTGCCAGCAATACAAAAGAAAACAAGTGAGAAGCTACAGTTAAGTGTGCTCGACTGTAAAATACCCGCCAACGATTTTGAATAAAAGCAAAACTGTGCGGTATTAAATATAATATAATACCAAATACATTTCAAATATACTTAATATATACCAAGGGCTATATTTGGTATGTTAATACGACATTCGAAATATACCATCGAGTATAAAAAATAATTTTCAAATATTCCAAATTTATATATCTAACAAAAACTGAATATGTACCAAAGGCTATGTTTGGTATATTAATATAGTGCTATACCCAAAATATACCATAGATTCAAATTATACAAAATTTTTAATTCCCGTTATAAGTAAGTGTTTTTCCCCGTATAAAAGTATTTCCTAAATAACTTCAACAGTTTTTATCTGATTATAACCACATTTTCATAAATCAGGTGAAAGTGGGCGTGCCAAAAATTTTAAACAATCTTGATCTGCGAGCAATTACAAAAAGTGTTGTACAAAAATTATAGCTCCATCTCTTATAGTCCCTATAATTAAGTGTTTCACGTGGACAGACAGAAAATTGGGCGGACAAAGCTAGATCGTCTCTTCTGTTGACACTGATAAAAAATGTATATACTTTATAGGCTCGAAGATACCTTCTTCTGTCTGTTACATAGATTTACTGCAGGCACAATGTTATAATACCTCTCTATCGTATGGGTAGCGGGTATAAAAATAAGTTGCCAAGTCCAGAAAACAGCAACACAGTAACACCCCAAAAATAAACAATGTTAGCCAGCAGACACACACACTCACAGACACACACACAGAGAGAGTTTCTTCGCCCAAGCTTCTAATTGCCAAATGCAACTCGAAAGTTTTGCGTGCATTTTCTCTAATGAAAATAATATGGCACACACTTTATGAGGATGGTGTGGTATAGTAAGTGTGTAGGTGGCATAAACATTGTGAGTCGTCTGCTGGCCATAAATAACATCAAATAATAGCCAAGCAGCAGCCACAGCAGCAGCCGCGACTAATAAAGTGTTGCAACACAAGAAGCTCAGTCGCATTGTTATTGCAAGGATTTTAGCAGGTGAATGTGAACATGGCCAAAAATCTAGGCTAATTAGTTGCACTTAAGCGCGGCTTATGCGCCACTTAATGGCGTGTTGTTCTCTCTGTGTATGTGTGGGTGTGTAATTCTCTTCTTTTTGTTGCTGCCACAAATGGTTAGCATAGTTTTGGGGCATCTCTGTGTATGTAATTGCATTTGTTTGTGCTTCGTGTTGTGCCATGCCACACATTCCATGCAAAACAACAACAACAACAGTAACAATCAAAAACAAAAAAATGCTCAACACATTTTTTCGGTCAGACAGTCGACGGGCGGCGTGGGCGTGGGCGTGGCACAAATTGTCAACAGACCGCAAAACATGCAAACAATAAAGTAACTTTGTTGCACACACACACACACACATTCTCTCTCTCGCTCTCTCTTTCTGTTTCCCTTTCCGTTTGCTTGACGCGTCTCGACTGTCACCTCATTGAAGCGTAAATGAGACATTTGCAACGCTTGTTTAATTAAAATAAATTTTAATTTAATCAAAAAGTTCTCTCTGCAACATCAGCAGCAGCAACAGCAGCAACAACAACGATTACCACTAACACCGGTTGGCATTTAACATTAAAATTGTTGGCATAGTTTTCGGTTTTGACTCCACTGTAAGGCCAAGCGAGCTGCACATTCCCACAGAACCTTTTCTATATTCTATATATATGTATATTTATATATATGTATGTGTGTCTGTTTGTTGTGGCATGCGTGCCTTGCTTTGCCTTGCCTAATTGTTTAATAGCTGTTCTTTGTCTCACGCTTCGTGTGGCATGCAGGTGTCAAAGTGGGCGTGGCACTCTATTAAACTTGTGCGGCGCACATTTGATTAATTGTTATTTCCCAGTACTTTTTGGAGAGTACATGTATTCATTACATAATGAACGTCAACTTAATGCTATCATAGAATAAGCATTAATCATTGGAGATAAGGAACTTTGTATTAACTTGAGATGTTGATATATTGATTATGACTTTTATAAAATAAAAAAAGCTTCAACTATATATGTTGTATGGAATATTTAAAATAAAAGAAAACTAAAATAAATATTTAAATTATTATCTTATATCCTTATGTAGATTTACCTATCTCACTTAAAATACAATAAATTATTTGATTACATATTATTATTGCATCAATTATTTATCTTTCTAATCTTTCCTTTAGAAACCATTTTCAATCGTCTTATGAAGTGGCAACAGGTCTAAAACATCAATTTAACAAGATGAACCAGTAATGTCACTAATTGGCCATTATAAAAAGATCATGTGTATATAGATAAGAATATAATAATATACCGCAAAAATACTAAAACAAAGGCTATTATCGGTATGATTATACAGTACAACATGCAAAATATTCCATAGATAGCTAAATATAATAAATTGTCAGACGATGTAAATCTGACCCCTTTTAATTAGGCGTTTTTGCTCAGACAAAAGTATTTCTTTAATACTATCCTTTACCCTACTTTTTTCTTCATATTTTATTTAAATTATAAAATTAATAAAATGAAATTTTGTCCTTTTTGAACAGTCAATAAGTGGCATCACTTACACATGAAACATTAAAATATTAATCATGAAACATAAACATTTTTAGATATTTATTGCAACGTTTTGTGCTAAAATACAAAGCTAGCACAACTGTCTAGTAAAGTTAATTTAAGCCCAAATTTTGTTCATTAATTAAAATTAACACTAACTTATTTCTAAAGCACTGGCTGCAAAAGCCTTCGGCCTAATTTTATTGCAATTCATTGAGCACAGTTTGCAGATTGTTAAAGAGCATATTAATATTAATTGAATTCAGGCAACATTTAAAGTCTTGTTTGTCATTATTTTTAACTGATCGTTGAACGGAAACCTCTTAGCAAGCAGCTGTTTTAAAATAACAAATTGAAGCTAGCGCTCCAACTGCCATATCGTAAAGTATTTTTAGTAGTTGATATCCTTTATTTTGTCTACAGTTCAAATGCAATTAACACACAATGCTCGCATACATTTTGATGTGTATGCATGTGTGTGTTTGTAGTGTGTGCAGTGTGAATGGAGCAATTCAATTAAATTGCTTGCTTAAAAGAAAAGTTTGTAATTTAATTTGGCCTCGTTTCGACACACGACGACAACGACGACGACGACGATGAGCAGTTAGTTTTGTATTTTGTTGTTTTGTTTTCTGCTACTTCCATTGTTTCAATTTATTTGCGACAGCGACTGCGAACTGGCGCGCGTTTTTATTAGATTTCGAAAGCGAGAATCCCACTGAATAACGACAAACGGCAACGTGACGTATGAGTAATAAATACATTCGCATATATAGTATTGTGCGCTCTCTCTCTTTATAGAGCGGCCAAGCAACAGGGCGCAAAAGCAATTGGCAAACATAAATGCAATTTAAATCCTGTGCCCAACAAATGTTATTACAATTAAAAGAAGCAGCGCGACGTCGCGACGCTGTGCTGCAAATAACCAAAAAAAAAATACCCAAAAAATGAGGAAAAAACGGCACGAGCCCATGAAAAATACATATTTGAGTTTAACCGAAAAATAAACGAGGCCAACAACTTGCCCCGGCATGTGGCAACACAATTTCTCTTTTATGTGTGTGTGTGTGTTGTGTGTTTTTTTTTTCGCAGCTGTTGTTGTTGTTGTTGCTGCTGTTGGTTGCCTCCACTTTTTACGTTGCATGCCAACGCGCTGAGCCGAAAAGTATGCAACAATAAATTTCGCGGCGATGCGCTCTTTTGCCATTTATTTGTTTTGCACACACACACACACATTCGCGATAGCAAAAAAAATGCATTAAAAGAAAAGCAAATAAATTGTTGCAAAACTAAAAACACTTTGCCTGCCAATTTTCTATCAATTTCCACCAAAGTGCGGTGGGGGAGAAGGGGGCAGCGACATTGCAAAATGTTTGCAATTGCGCTTTTGTGTAGCTTAAAAGGCTGCCATTTTGCGGTGCTGTGCTGTGGTGCTGTTATGTCACTTAGTGCGAACCACAAGCTGATGCGAAATAGGCTTAGTGCAAAGGCTGCGTTCAGTTAGATTAATTGCGTAAGCGAAGCTTTTGTAACGAGCTTGCTAAGAGACTAGCTAACAACCTGTTGACATTTTTTTATATTTTATACATATTGGATTTCAAAAGATATTTTTTATATTTTTAATTTGTATTTTAACACCAGCCAACAACCTGTTGTAAATAATATTATAAAACAAATTTTAACAACCTGTTGACATTTTTATTTTGTATTTTCAGACCCATTTTATTTTTATTTATGTATTACAAAAGATATATTTTTATTTTTAATTTGCTATTAGCTAACAATCTGTTTTATATGGTATTTACAAAACAATTTTCTATAATTTCATTTTGTATTTTAAGACTAGTTAATAGCCTGTTGTATATAATATTATAAAAGACATTCTAACAACCTGTTGTATAAAGAATTATAAAATATATTTTATACCCGCTACCTATATGGTAGAAGGGAATGAAGGATTTTAGGAATATGCAATAATATCTATAGTCTTTATAATTCAAAATTGAAGATGTTATTAAATAAATACTTTTGTATATGTCTCATTTCACGTCTTTCTCACTAAACTTCTTTCACTCTAAAAATCTAGTACTATATAAAAAAATAAATATATATATAAATAAACTAATAAATATATATATAAATATATTGATCATAGCCTTTGATATATTTTTAGTGCTTTTGTGGTATATATTAATATGGCATATTTTAAATTTATACCACACTGTTTTGCTTTCGTTCAAAATGGGTAACAGACATGTGTAGCTTTCTAAATTATTTACATTATTATTTTGTATTTTTATTGTAAATTTAATATGATAGTCAAGCTAATATTGCATAAGGTTTAAGTTTAAGTGTCAGTTAATTCGTATATTATTTAATTTATTTATATTTATTTAACATACCTTATTATTGGTAGCAGAATACGAATTTATTGAAGCCGAAATTCTATAAATCTAAATTGGAGCATAAAAAGATAAAAACAGATTATCCAAGTTTGCTTTCAATAAATTCAATATTTAACTCACTGTAAATAGAGTGTTAATTGCCCATTTATGATATATTAATAAAGAATTAAAGCCTGTATATTCACAACACCTCACTTTAAGCATTAGGTTAATTAACAGCTTGACGCAACTGTACCATTTATTTGTAATCTACTTCAATATGAACTGCACTTTTGGGCAGATATCATGCAACATCATTGGGGCTAAAGTGAGGGGAAAAATGACAGACAGATATGCTACAGAAGTCCACTTGTCTCAGCTGCCATTGCATTGAGTTGCAGCACCTGCATTTTATTGCTGTCATCTGCAACATTGCACACACTCCCCGAATCTGAATACTGAATACGCAATACGCAATATGGAAAACGGAATACGGAATACGGAATCCTGAATCCAGTTGCAGCAGTGACAATCCAAGTTCAGTGCATTTTTAGATGCATTTTTGAATTTTGCATTTTGCATTTTACAATTGCCGTTGCAGTTTATATGCCAGCATACAAAAGATTCCCTGTAAAAGTCACAAGTTTGAGTTATTTAGACTTCTTTAAATAAGTGCAGAGTAGAATTGTGAAAGCAGTAATATTTCTACATATTAAATTTACAATAAGCTTAATATATGTTAAATTTCAGTTAAAAATTTGTTATATATGTATATATTTCAGAAATTTCATTTACAATAAATATTTATTTATTTATTTTTTAATTAAATAACGAATAGATACGTTTAGATTAGATTAGATTAGATAGGAATATTTTCTCAAAATAATTTTCCGAAATTAATAAAAATGTGATTGTCAATTATGCAAAATTTGAAAAGTGCAATCGAAAAGTTTTATTTATTTCGTGACTAGTTGTACTATTTAAAATAATATTATTGAAAGTGTAGTGCAGCATTAAAGAAGATAAAACTTTTGAGAAAAACTTAAAGGACTTTGTTGTAAGAGAAGCTCATGAAATTTCAGATGAGTACAATGATTATTACTATTTTGAATTTTAGCTTAGAATTAATTCTATAGTACAATATGTAGCGATTTCTATAAATTAACTTGACCAGAATCTCATGAAATTTTAGATGAGAATGATTATTATAATTATTATTAATTTATTTTTATATTAACTTAGAATTAATGCTACAATACAATATATAGCCAGAGCAACTGAGACCCTTAGGCTAGAGAATAATGATAATAGTCTCAAAGTTTCTAATAAAAATTTCAATTTCAAAATATTATGCTAAGAAACAATAAACATAACTATAACAACATTCTTTAACAAAAAAAAGGTGTTAATGCAATATTTTCATTACACAACAAGTTTTACTTTAAACGTATTTCTTTGTATTTTGTAAAAGAATATCTTGAAATTGATTTTAAAGTAAAAAATATGTATTTAATTCAGAAAGTATTTGATACAAGCTGAGAAATTCACTTTTCCAGCATAACTTAAAGTCTACTCCTAGTAATAAAAGTATACAAGATAGTGCAACATTTTCTTGCATGCTAATAAATTTCATTTTTGATTTGCCTGACAGCAGTTCTACTATTGTTGTTGTTGTTGTTTTCATTGTTGTTGTTGTCTGTTGTTGTTGTTGTTGCTGTTGTTGTTGTTGTTGCGTTGTGCTCTTCTGCAGTCAGTCGGGCGTGGCAGGTTCTATTTTGTTGGCTTTGTTTTGTTGCTGCCAGGAAGCCATAAGAATGCGGTAGGCAGCAGCTACGGTTTCAGCTGCTTCACTCTTCACTCCTTCCCCCCTCTGCTACCTCCTGCCTCCTACCGCTGCTGCCACTTTTACAGCTGCTCTTAAGTAATAACAAAAATATGATAAGGTCTTAACGCTTCATTGAAAACGTTTCGAGACGTTTCTGGCTGTTGACATTATCAATTGCTAATAGAGAGCTTAAGCTTGACTAAACAAAAGCCGATAGCCAAACAACAATTGTCAGCAATCACAGTCACAGTCTGACCTATGACATAATGAACTCTCTTTGAGGGTGCGCGATTAGCGAGTGTTTACTGTGCTCTGTCAGCAACCGCAAGGGGATTAGTGACAAGAATGATAGAGCTAAACCCCAAGCCGCAAAATGAACTGAGTATTGCGTTTTGTATCGAATTTCAACCAGAAAGTGCTCGAAGAGTGCAACTGGAAATAAGTTTGTTGATCGACTAGAATATATGCTAAAGCTAAGAAAGAGAACAGTGAATGTAAATATGAAAACAATATTTGTTATTTTCAAATTTTGGGAAAAAATCAATTTTTTTGTCAAAGCATTGAAAATTCATTATTAAATTAGAGTAACTTTTAATAATTAACTATTTAAAATTTGTCATAGGAAAACTCACTTCATTGAATATTTGCAGAAGTTTGAATATGACCATATATATATATAAATAGATTTATATGTATGTTATATATCAACTAGTTACGTTTTGTATATGCAAGAATAGAAGAAGGAGGGAACCTTGATGCATTTTGTATGTATATCAATTATACAATATAAGTATATATTTACTTATCTCATACATATAAAGTATACGCAATGTATATTCTGTATTTGGTTTAAGTTTAAATTTATGCAATATGCACTATGCCTACTTGGTATATTATACTTTTGACATAAGTATATAACTTTTATTAGAAACTTAGCCAGTTATGCCCATCCACCATCTCCACAGGGTATTGAGCTAAGCAGCTGCAAGCGAGACGCGTAGCATGAGGCATAGAAGGAGCGGCATTTAAAGTGCATCACAATGCGACTGCAGTAAATTGAAAATAATTAAATGCAAAAAAAAAACAAGAATGCTAAACCGGCAAAGCTCAATCGAAGTGAGCTCGGCCTATGAACCGCACTCAATAAGCCGGCGACTGCGAACTCAGAGCATGAAATGAAAGAAGCTGCAGAATCAGTTGAACGCAGAACGCGAAGCTGTTTGGATTATCTCTGACGCTGTCTTCTCTTTCAAACTAGCTAACTTTGAACATGGAGAACTTCCAATGGCGCAATAAAGTGGCCGTCATCACGGGCGCTTCCGTGGGCATTGGAGCCAGCACCGCAGTTGCCTTGGCCAATGCCGGAATGGTGGTTATTGGTCTGGCCAGACGCCAGGAACTCGTCGAGGTGATTGACTCCTTTTTTCGCTTGGCACAATCCATAGAAATCGTTCTGTAAGTGGCAGTTATTTATAGGCCTTGAACTCACAAGTGACGAATGGCGAGGGCAAAATCATTGGCCGTAAATGTGATCTGAGCAACGATGAGCAGTTGATCAGCAGCTTCAATTGGATTGAGGAGAAGTTCCATTGCATCCATGTGGTTGTCTGCAATGCAGGCATACTGAAAGCCAATTTTCTGAGTGGTAAAATGAAATTATTTCGTTACATTTGACTTAGCTTAAGCATTGCGTTCTCTGCAACATAACCATTAGAATCGCCCACCAAGGACATCAAGGAGCTGTTCGATGTGAATGTGGTTGCCACTGCGTGTTGCTTGCGGGAGACGCTGAAGCACATGGCGAAGATCAGAGTGCCATGCCACATTGTGGTCATCAACAGGTGGGTAAATCACTAACCACAAACATTTATCAGACTGGAATAGTTAAGAGCAGATAGAGAGTTAAGAGAATTGACTTGACTGATAAAGATGAGTTTCTTCATCTTGTATAAACTTTGTAAATTGCATTAGAAATTAACAGCATTTCATTTAGGCATACATTTTAACTCATTCCATTTAAAATCTCAACAAAGTCGATTATTTTTATTCACTCCAATTCAAGTCTATAGTGCAAAGTTTGTCATTCGATTAGTATTTTTCATTAAAATTCATTTCAACAATACCAAAACTAAAAACTTAAGGTGTTAATATAACCATTATTTTATTTTATTATTTAAAATCAATTTTATTATCAAAATTTTTTATCATCGAAATCATTTAAATATCAATACTACAAACTAATATTATGACTCATTAAAGCTGTAAAATATAGCCATAAATTTTTCGTTACATTTTAATCATTCCCTATTTAATTCATGTCCTGATTTCCCATTTCACCACTTACAAAATTTATTAACTCATTTCGCTTAGGTTGCTAGAATAAAATTCTACAATACAATGCTGAGTTTGTTGCTTTATTATTAATGAATATCTTAGTTTCTCTAAATTTCATTTCATATTAATTATTCCCTTATTAAGTCATTATTGTTCTGATTTCCCATTTCACCAACTAAAAAGTTTATTAACTGGAGTTTATTCGCTGAAGTTTCTAGAATTAAATTCTACAATTTAGCAAGTTTTTTTTAGTATTAATGAATTTCTTATTTTCATTTAATTTCATTTCATTTTAATTGTTTCTTGATTGTTCCCTTGTTAAGTCATGTTCTGATTTCCCATTTCGCCATTAATAATGTATTTCATTGTTCGGCTCATACTTGTATTTCGTTAAAGACGTTTCTCTAGTATAAATTGCACAATTATAAATAGAATTTATCTATCCATATTCATCTATTATTATATATCCCCATTTCTTATTTTTATGCACACATTTATATCATGTTCCCACTTACCATTTCGCACTCATTTCGCATGCAGACATTTAATGTTGATTTAGCCAGCAATTGAAATGAAACTGCCAACGTGATCAGTTTGTTAGCTTAATGCAATATAATTTGTGGAGGACAAACGAATTGGGTGGCATTTGCAATAAGCGGCTAAAACCAATAAACTGGGGGAACTACCAAATACGAATGTTGAGCACAAATTTGCCTTCAAATTGGCTGACTGCACCCACAACATTAGCACAATTATCGCCCGGACGACATATGCGAGAGAGTTTGAGTTTGAGAGTTTGTTATCACATTTTGTAAATGATGTTTGTGTAGCTAAAATAGCCGAATTTAGGCTAAGCACCATCACAAAGCACTTACACACACGCACACACACAGAACACTCGCAAACATGCAAAGTGTGTGTAATCTGTGTATGTATTTGTTTTATATACTTAGCTCTTTGGCCTAAAGTTGTCTTGAGTGCCAAAACATTTGCCCAAGCCCAAGCATGTGTATGTGTTTGTGTATGCCTAATGAAAGTACAAATATGTATGCATGTGTGCAGTGTTGCCGTGCTGCAGTGTTTTCAGCTGTCAGTGTTGCTGTGCTGCAGCATTCTGCATTTTTCATGAGAATCGCAGCAGATTGTTGTGTGTGTGCGTTATTTAAATTAAATTAAAAGCCTGACGACAAACAAACAGCACAATACAAAAACATTTATTGATATTTAAATGCTGAAATTCATTTGTTATTGCTGTTGTTGTTGTTGTTTCTGCTGCTTTGTGGTTGCTGTGTGCATTAAAAGCTTTGCATTTGCATCGAAATGGCAGCCAAAGTGTTTGCGCAAACAGCAGCAAACCAACAGCAGCAGCAACTGCAGCACCATGCAACATCAACAACAACTCAATTATTCAACATAATTAAGTATTTTGCATTAAACAGCATCAGCGTGTACGTGTGTGTGTGTGTTTGTATTCTGATTTTTATTTCATGAATTTCAATGCGCAATGCATTTAAAATCAAAATGTTGCGCATTAAGCCGCATCGTTTGATACGCGTTTTGGCTTTAATTTAAAATTGCATTGATTTCATTTTAATGCAATTTACTTGAATGCCTGTGCCACGCACACACACACACACACACACACAGCCGGCGTGTCCATGCATTGACCAATTAGTGTAGCATGCGATTAAATGCAAATTTAAATAAAAATTGCGCATACGCAGTGTGTGCGAACTAAATATTCATTTTCGAACAGTCGAAGCCCAATAGCTATTGGAATTAAGCAATACGCGTTGCCTATGCTAAGAGAAAGAATATTATTATTGATAATTTATTTGATGTTCATCTGTATTTATTTGGTTTTTTACTTAGAGAACTCAAAAAACATCTTTACTTAAATCACATCTTTTCTTAAATTTACAAATAGACAATAAATCTATTTCTTAAACCTGGAAGTTCTTTAAAATTGTTCAATCTTCTTTCAGAAATCATAGTCAATTTGCAGTATTTAAATTTTAAGAACTTCAAAGCCATTTTTACTTGGTAAAATCCGAGTTTACTTAGCAATCAATTAATCATTCCTCACAAAACTCTTTCTTCTGAGTTTTACAATAGGAAACTTAATTACTATCAAAATTAATTAAATTTCAAATAGTTTTTTCATAATTTTTCCATTCTTTTCCTGTCATGTCAAAATCGTCTAGTAACTAAATGTATTTAACTTTAGGATTACTTAAACATATTTCGCTTGGTTACTTAAGAATTTCTCAATCTTTATTCCTTCTTAAGTGCTGCACTACTTTGTATTACTTAAAAAAAAAAGTCGTAAACACAACCTTTACATCAATTTTACTATACTACGTAAAGCGCTTTTAATTGTTGTACGCACCACAATTATCAATATGCATATATATTTTGATGGGGGCTTTTTGGATGACCGTTCGCTTTGTTTGCCTGTGAATTGAAATTGTTGTCCACAGGCGTGTTGCATAATTTGCAGTTTAATGAGCAAAAAGGAGCGAGCGCATATTGAATGCCAACTGTAATCAAATACAATTGAGCAAAATACGTACGTATGTGGCGTGCGACAAAAGAAAGACAAGAGTTTCCACGTTAATTAATGAGAAAATTGATGTAAAATAAAAACAAAGAGAAGCGCAGAGAACTGAAGAGCAAAAGGAGATGATGCGTTGCTAATGAGTTTGTCGGTGGGAGGTTCAAGTGAAAGGTGGGGGAAATGTATTAAGGCGTCGATTTATTTCCATTTTTTTTTTTTTCATTTTCATTTTTGTTTTTTTGGGCATGTCCGTCAATATGCATTTCGCTTAATGTCAATGCAATAATATTAAGACTTAATTAATTGAAACTGCAGCAACTGCAAACTGCAGTCTGAATGCTGGAAGCTCGAAGCTGTTCGTGGAACGTCGTTGAACAACCGCTGTTTGCACTTAATGCCTCAGTCACTGTTAAATTAAAAGAAGTTTACGCAATGTTTGCATAAAATGCACAACGACATCCTGGGTCCCAAAAGAGTCCTTCACTTCCTTACCCCTCAACCCCTTGGGCACCTGCTGAACCTATCGCGAAATTTTTTTCACACGCAAAAAGCAACGACAGCTGTTGGCCATCATTTCTTTTACTACTGTTGTTGTTGTTGTTTCAAGTGATTACATTGCGTAGCAACGTTGACTTTATTTATTTACCCCCCATTTCACTCTCATCCCCCTGTCTGTCTGTCTGGCTGTTTTTTGTGTTTTTGGGGACAGCGTGCTCGGACATCGCATACCGGAAGTGCCGGTGCCCTTATTCAGCGTTTATCCGGCCACGAAGCATGCAATTACAGCACTTTGCCAGACGATCCGCCAGGAAATACATTTTCTCAAATTAAATATTAAATTAACGGTAAGTTAAATGCACTGCATACATTGCACCCATGCAGTTGGTAGGGGGCGTGGCAACCCCGCATATGTCAGACAAACAAGCGTGACGCGTCTTTCTTTTCTCCCGCCCGCACACACACACACACAAACACATAGAGCATCTGCCCCGGCATGGTGGACACCGATTTTCTCAATGTTTACTCACAGGCTGTGGATGAACTGCCCAAACTGCAGCCGTTGGATGTGGCCAAAGCAGTCCTCTATGCCCTCGACACGCCCGACGGTGTCCAGGTGGAGGACATTATTCTGCAGAAAATGCGAAAAGTTTAAACAAAGTTCCCGAATTAACCTTGAATATAAATAATATCTGAAATAAAACTGTTTTTAACTAATTCACAACTATTTTGTTTTTTCTTTAATGACCGGTGTTCAAAGCAAACCTTATCATCTTACAGTTGTTTAAAAATTTAAAGTCTGCGACACATTTGAAATCCCGCGCTAGTCGGAACAGTTTATTAGTTCATCTGGTTCATTATATGAACCACAGCCAACTTAACATCTAAGAAGCTATTCGATTTTCGTAATCATAGAAGTAGCGTAATCGAAAATAATGAAATTAACATAATTAATGCAAAGCAATCAATAAGGATATATAATATAGATCATAAATTAGTAGGAAAAATTTTCTATAGATCCTAATGGTTTCAAACAACCAAAATACGAAGTCGTTCAAATTAGCGCGCCCACTTATTTACCTGATGCAAATATACCGCTTTAATAAAATAACTATCGAAGTTTTTTGGTATATACATCCATCATACTCATACACAGCTGCTATCAAAAACCATCATCTAAAATGATATTTAACTCCTTTTAAGCTATAATATATAAAATAAAACTTAATTTATATTTCTACCTATGAAAAAATCGATAAGAAAAAAGCATCAATAAGTTCCGTAAAACATCGATAACGCCCTCGATAATTTAAAACGTCTATGAATTGGTATATTTTCCACGCAGATAGGTGGTATGTTTGGAAACTAGCTTGCGGTCACGCTGGATTCAATACAACGTGTGCAGAAAAAGTAATAACTCACTAATAAATAAACGAAAAATGCATTTATTGCATACGCATTGTGTTACACAAATAACGGCGGCTCAAACTAGACATTCCAGGCAATCGAAGCGTCATTAGCGGGTTAACAAACGCGCAGCCAAAACACTGAAACGGTCCAACTAGAAATGTGTGTCCACGTAGTGCAAAATCAGAATGTCATGTCTACTGGCTCGGTGCCTTTTTTATATGAAAAAACGCAGTCCAATAAGTGGTATGGCGCGAGCGCTAAGGGTGCGGCGACATTAATGTGATAGTGTGGCATCCCATTGTACATACATATGTACATAGTATGCCTGGCTCCAAAGTGCGAAAGATTACGAAACTTGACAAAATTTTAAGGAAATTACACAAAAGTTTTTATATGCGTGTACCACGTACATAGTTCAGCGTGCACACATACAAAGACAAAACACACACAGACACACTCATACATGCAAAGTTATAGTCGCGGTCGCTCACACATACGCTCACATATAGGCGCACACTTGCCCGTAGAAAGAAAGTGTTGCCCAGCGAAGAGCTCGCTTGACAAAGAACCGAAACAGGTTTTTAACCTAATTATAATCACATAGATGTTATAGTTTGTCGAACGCAAATAACCAACTGCTACGGCGGCATAGTCGTCGTCGTCTAGAATAATTTATGTCAAGGCTGCGCCTCGCTCTCGATCAGGCCACAACAAATTAGGTTACGGACATGAAAATACTACTCGATTATCAATAATCAACAACAGTTACTAAGAGGGCTAAAGAGGGAGCCAGTGTAGTGAGCCGCCTCAAACTGCATACTGAACATTGAACTTGTCGCTCAACCATAACAAAAAAAATTAATTTCCTTGTCTACGTTTCGTTTTGTTTTTGTTCTCCATTGTGTCTGCTTTGGTTTTCAGTATAGCACCGCACTTCCCCCCTATAACACCTACAACACTCGCTCGCTCTACTGCTGAGACACTCACTCCCGCAAGCAAACCAAAAGCACACAACAGCTAGCCAAGATGTTCATTTGGGACTGGTTCACGGGTGTTCTGGGATACTTAGGTAAGTGTGTAACAAAGATAAAAAAAATAACTAAATAAAATAAGATACAAATTTGGAATTTGACATTGCGACATGGGCGAATTTCTTGAGCGTTTGCCAACAAAGCAGCAGCAGCAGACGCGACAAAAACAAATTGCGTACAAAAAGAAAATGAAAACGTATCGACGACTACTTGACGTACATGTATTAGTGAAGCTGCTGCTGTGGTCACTGTATTAATTAATGACGACGTCGACGTCAACGTCAACAGTGTGACCTTAACACACGCTTAGGCAAGTGAGGCAAGCGCTCAAAGCTCAATCTCAAGCTCAACATATACAACAACAAATTCAATCGGTAACATTGAAAATCTTTTCATTCATAAGGTCTATGGAAAAAGTCCGGCAAACTGTTGTTCCTTGGCTTGGATAATGCTGGTAAAACCACATTATTGCATATGCTCAAAGATGACAAGCTTGCACAGCATGTGCCTACACTGCATCCAAGTAAGTTTCAATTGTCATTAATTACGTGCATTCATTAATTCTGCTGATCTTTCCCCAGCATCCGAGGAGCTGTCCATTGGCAATATGCGTTTCACTACATTCGATTTGGGTGGTCACACTCAGGGTAAGTTCAAGATGCTTTTTTATCCCATACCGGAAATATAGATAATTCTTAATTAAAATATAAATCTTAGAATAGACTTGGAAAGTAAATTAATCACTCCTAAATCAGAATTATTTCTGTTGGGCTAATACAACTTTGAGTTTTTTTTTTAATAGAAATTAGGATTTTTATGAAAGGATTACAGATGAACTCTTATTCAAGAAATTTGTATTATAGAACATTAATTTATTAATTGACATAATCATTAATGCTCAGAATAGATAAAAAGTATTCAAATTTAATAAATTCGCTGAGAATTAAAATACAATCATTGGGATGTACTTTTTTGAATATAACTTATAATGATTACGTCGAAATAGTTTGGTAATCTTTTATTTCGTCACTAAGTGCTCTTATTAAATCATAAATAATGCCCATGAAACGTGCTCACATCTAAATATAACTCAATGCATACATACAACATAAGAACAACAGCAAATTAAATATAATAATCAGAGAATTCAGTACAATTTTGGGAGGTCATGTAAGAAAACATTGTCAGAGAATTAACAAAACGCAAAATGCGACTCTTAAGCAATTGCTGCATATTTTTTTCTGATAACCATTGTGTATATGTAATAAATGGCGTTATATCAAACACGTAGTATAGATAATAACAATAACAATGGCACTTTGTTAAACTGAATAAGGAAAACCTCAAGTAATAGCTTATAAGCAAATTAATACTTGTTCAGGTTCTCCTCTAAGCATGACATGGCGCAAACAACTGCTGAGAATGTATACTATATGTTATATGTAGAATTTACAAACACATTGCCATCGCATTGATAAGCAAAAACGAAGCAAACGAAACGATAGCAAGAAACGTAGATCACGTATAACAAACACATATACGACTCTATAGATGCTATAGTTGTTGTCAGCGTTACGCTTGATTTTTTCTATTTTGTGGATAGTGTTGCAGTGTCTATTCGATGACGTCGTAAGACTGATTTGATTTGTTGTCTTATTCTATTAGCCTGCATGTATTTGAATAATACTTAGATAAGCTAATCAACAGAGCGATGTTAGTAATTCTTAAATTTGAATTATCTTTGCAGCACGTCGTGTGTGGAAGGATTACTTTCCCGCTGTGGATGCCATCGTGTTCTTGATAGACGCCTGGGATCGTGGTCGCTTCCAGGAGAGCAAAAACGAGCTGGATTCGCTGCTCACGGATGAGGCGCTGTCCAATTGCCCCGTGCTCATATTGGGCAACAAAATTGATAAGCCCGGTGCGGCCAGCGAGGATGAGCTGAGGAATGTGTTTGGACTGTATCAGTTAACGACCGGCAAGGTAAATGCTAAAGCATATACATTTCTTTAAACTTTTTTATTGATTAAAACATCTTTGATTGCAGGGCAAAGTTGCACGCTCCGATTTGCCTGGTCGCCCATTAGAATTGTTCATGTGCTCAGTACTGAAGCGACAGGGTTATGGCGAGGGTTTCCGTTGGTTAGCGCAGTATATTGATTAAGTCAAGATTAACCATAACAAAACAAACAAAAAAAAAAGGAAAATAACAAACAGAAATCAACAGCAGCAACAACACAAAAATTCTATACAGACAAAAAAAAAGAGAAAAACCACACACAGAACCCGGATCGAAAGCAAAATGATGCTGCGAGCGCAATTTCTAATTTATACACAATTATAAACAATAATTAATAAATGAAGAAAGAAAAACACACAAAAAAACAGATGCAACTAAATTAAAAATAATAAAAACAATATTTTTTAAAAAAGAAAACTACCAACAAAACAAAACGAAATGCAAACAATTCTCTTCTCTAACCAATTCGCAAAGAAACATAACACAAAACACAATGCGGGCAAATTGAAATTGAAAAGTGCGTGGGAATACAACTTTTTAAATAATTATATATGAATAACAAATTGTAGCAAATTAAAGGTGATTTTTTTAAAAAGCGAACATGTGCTTACTTATATGTTCCATAAATAAATTTTATTATTTAAATATTTCGTTTTTTGTCCAATTGTTTATGTCAAAAAATATTACACTTTCCAATTTTAGTTTCCAATCCTTCTCAAGGCTAGTTATATGATTTTCAACATGATTTTCTTTTAAGTTGATTCGAAAACAATTTGTATAAAGATTGAAAATAAAAGAAAATATAAATAATTTGTATAAAAACAAAAGCGTCAAGTATTTGATTATGCAAGAGGAGGCAATAGTTGGGAAATGAAATAATGTAAATTTTATTTCTCGTTTTTTCCAGTATTATTTCTAATTAGTTGGACAAATTAATTAAAACTGCAATTGTTTTATTTTTTACAAATATACTCAGTTTATTTATGTTGCATTTAAGTCGTTGGCTAATTATAGTTGAAGTTAAATAGAAATCATCAACTGTTTCCGTTCTTTAGGCTTAAGTTTAAGCGGACTGTTTTTTTGGCTCAGCCGACGATAATTCAATTCAAATATCATTATTTTTTACAGCAGCATTATTATTTTCTTCTTGTTATTTTTTTGTTACTTTACTAATTGTATAAAAATATTACTAAACATGCAACATGGATTAGGATCAGGATCTGCATCTGTATCTGCATTTTGTTAACTGTGGCAGGAGGCTCTGCGACTGCGACATGGACGTTGAAAGCGCGGCACACGGCGACAGAACAACAGCTGGCGATGAAACAGTCGCAGCAGCAGACCATTTCGTTTCGTCTTTTTGTGCCGACATCAAGATCTTGTCGCCGATGAAGATGATGTCGCATTCTTATCGTTCGCACCATTTCCACCATCATCATCAGTCGCATTGCCAGCCATGCGTCGCTTTTTCTTCTTTTTGGCCGTCAAACTCTCTTGGCCGCTATCCGTATTTGAATCGGCATCCGCTTCGCTCTCTGAGGACGACGAACTGCTCGAGGACGATGAGGAGCTGGAATTGCTGGAGCTGTCCGAGGCAAAGCCAGTGCTCTCATTAATATTAATACTGTCGGCAATCTGTCCCAACTCCGGTCGCTGCTCCCGCAATACACGCAGCCACTTGCGCGACAATTTGGGTCGACCGCGCACCGTCTTGTGCCACACACAGGGGAAATTGGTGAAGCTACAGAAGTTCTGAGTGATGGCGATCGTGTCGTCCAAATTGAGCACCACATGCCACCAGCCGCCGGGCACGAAAACAGTTTCACCTGCACGTTGTAGCACCTCGATGGGTTTGTATTCCTGCGGCCACGAGTGGAGCTGAGTGCGCGGATAGACGGTACTGAACCAGGTGATGGCCTCGTCACGTTGCTTGCCACCCATAGCACTCGTCACCTTTAGCAGATCCTTGGGCGTATGCGTAGGGAATAGGCACCAACGCTTGTGGCCACGTATCAAAGTGTTCCACGCACTCGTGCCCAACGGATCGATATGTATCCCCGTGCCCGAGCGAGCAGGACCCATCACAAACCAGCGATATGGGGGACGACGATCCTCGCCACAATACTTGAAGAGATCATCGCGAAAATACTTGGGCACTGCATAATCCTCGAGCAGTTTGCGACGGCGATGATGTTCGCCAAAACTGCTGTCGAATATGTAGAGCGGACTGTCGTCACGTGTGCCCTGCATATACTCCACATAATATTTCATCTTCATCTTGACGCTGTAGCCTTCGTTGTCCTCACCGCACTTGAATTTCTGGTTGCGATACTTTTTGGCCAAGCGCGAGAGCGTCCATTTCTCTTGCGCCAGCCAACCCTCGGCACATCCAGTGATAATGACGGGCAGATAGGGACGCTCGAAGCGCTCAATGAATTCATCACATGTTACGGTTGCATTCTCGATGCGTTCCAGGTTATCCACAAAGTCCCAAAATGGCTCAAATTTCTCATAATACCGCATTGCAATCCATGCGTTATCGCCATCGAGTTCGGGGCGCGCCTTGCGCTTCACATCACGGGTACGCTTGCGTGAGCGCTTAGGCAGTTTAAATTCTTCGCTCATTGTAGTCAAAATTGAGTAAATTGGCTTGAAATAGGTAATTTCAATTAAACTAATGTAGAATCGTTGACTTTCGCACGTCGCATTCGGGAGCTTCACATCAACGTGACCGCAAGCTGAATTCCAAAATGTACTATTTTTGGTTAAAATCTTTACCATAAAATACGTTTATGGTGATTCAACGACTGATTGTCTAGAAGTTTCTATTTCAACTAACACATTATTGTTAAATTATTCCCGTTTAAATTAAGTAGTAATAACTAATAAAAAAAATATATAAAAAGCTATTTCTAGTTGTTTTCCATTTATAAACATTTCTACATTTATCGATAATTTTATCAACAATGTAATAGAAATGGTATATTCTGAACATTTTCGATAATTTCGCGTAGCATTTTTGGTCATACAACTCAATAACATCGTTGACCCACTCACATGACGGTAAAGAAAATAGGGTGTTTTGGGGAAAAATAATGATAAGCCAAGTTGGACGAGGTACGTGTGTTTTGAAAAGTCACACCTGCATGATTTATTGACTTTATATATTTCTCAATAGAGTTATACAAAGTGCCGCATCGCATTTTAGACCATCGCGTATTTGTTAACGGCGAAATCGAAGCATTTCTCGACAATTTTGAAGTGCAACGCAACGATAGCGAAGTCGAGACGCTTTTTCAGGTCACAGAAACTGTGGGATCCCTTAAATACGATTTATCCGACCGTTGCATTGCATTGGGTAATCAAAATCTCAGCCAGCTTTCCACAGAAGTCAACACATTGCTGGCCAGTGTCGAAACTTTGCTAGAAAAGGCCAAAGTTGAACGTGCAGTAAGTAAGAAATATTTAAATGAGAATTAATCAGTGTAAACTAAAATAAAAATTTTTTAATACGCAGCCTAGCGCAAGGCTACAGGAAGCTCGACGCGCTCGTGAACAACGCAAAGCAGAATTCTTAAATAATCTGCAACACGGTTATCAACGCATCGATAACTCGTTTGAGGAAAAGGAGGAAGAAATCGCCGAGCTCTATTCGGATTTGCAACTGAAGCTCAACATTACCAAATAAGAGTTATAAAAAGTACCTAATCAACATGCTGAAATCATCCATTGTCGATACCCGCGTCCGCTTGCACCCCTCGAAAAAAGTATTAGAATTCCTGGCTGAACACAAAGAGCATTTTGACGAGGCGCCAGCTAACTTGGCCAAAATACTTAAAAAGAATGGCTACAAACTGCTCGAGAAGACAACTATATTAAAGGATAGTGAGATAAGCACAAAGCGGCCTACTATAGACACAAAACTGTTGGCAAAATTAACAACCAATGTGCCTGATTTGACTGCAACAGAAGAATCTGAACGGGAGGAAGAGCAAGAGGAGTTGGAGGATGAGGATGAGAAACCACAACCTATCGATGGCTCTTACTTATATCTGACTGATCTGCATTGGCTGCGCGATGTTATGATTAAGCTCCGAGCTAAGGGCATCACAAATGTATTTCTACATGAACTGATTGAAAGCTGTGAGCTTATTTTGCCTGAGAATGAATTCAAGCCGCGTAATCCGGAGCTGGAGGCACGTTGCCAGCGTCTGCGCGAACAGCAGCAGAATCGCGATTACCAGAAAATGACGAAGAATGTGGATGCAACACTGCAGCATTATCCCGAAGACACCATAGCCTATCAACGTATGTTTAAGTTTTATAGACATTTAATTTCTAAATCACCAAAGTTAACTTTATATTTACAGTTAAGAGCATTAATAAGCAGATTATTGCGGTGGCCCAATTCATCTTTTCGGTTGCAGCGGGCTTCACATTTGGTTTCTTTGGCGTCAACTTGATGGTGGGTCCATTGCCCTTTGGTTTTCGCATTCTATTGGGCGTAATTGTGGCCCTCGTCATAGCGCTGGCCGAGATGTATTTCCTGGCCAAGAAGCTGCACGAATACGATGAAGTGTTTGATGCACCCAAACGCAAACAAGCCGAAGAATCGGTCAAGTCGAGCGGCGTGCAGAAAGTCAAACCGCATATTGAATAAATTATTATTTTGTTTTCTTTGAAAAGCTATCAATAGATTTCGTATATCTGGATTACATAAATAAGTGTGTAGGGAGGGAGGGAGAACGAGCACAACTTATTCATAATGATTCGGATTGGGATTTGGATTATTCCAGCTGTCGTCCAAGCCATCGTTGCCACTACCGCGCCCCAGCAACGCCATCAAATACACAAACATAATGAATGCCAAAATGCCACTGAGCACCAGGAACCAGGTGCGTCGCCAAGGTGGACGCGAAGACGGCGCATAGAAGCGACGAGTCCAGCGCGAGAAAAGCTCGGCTGGTGTCCGGCGTTGATATTTGTTATCATCTCGATCGGTGCCGCCAATTGGCGTTTGACGTGGCAGCAACGGACGTCGGCTGCTTGTGGCTATAAAAACCAAAATGCAAAAATCACAAATAAAAACTAATGACCAGCTGTTTAAACAAACCATGCATATCGCCAGAACTGGGCGGATTGAAGGCATCCATTAAGAGCACGGAATGTGGACTGGAGGCATCGGCGCCATTCGGTTTCACACGCTCACGCTCTCCAGCGGAATGTTGATGATGATGCACTTTGGTGATATTGCTAACAGTTGCCTGACTGCCTGCCTGAATTGCTTTTGCTTTCAGAGCATTGCTCTGGTCATCTGAAAGCTGCAAAAGAAGCTATTGTACTGATGCTGAGCAATCAAATGGCATTCCTGTTGCCTTACCAAAGCAAGTCCCAGTCCATTGCGACCCCAGTTGACTTGCGACAGATACGTTTTTAGTGCATCTGCGACGGGCGAAACCAGGTTTGATGTGGGAAAGATCTCCACACGACAGCTGGGACACTTGTGGCCACTAGGAGTTGTGTTGGCAGGCAAACCGGCTTGTCGAGCATTCAAGCAGTCCCAATGATAAACATCTAAAAGGGAAAAACAGTTAGCAGGGATTCCAGATAGATTCTTTAGCTACTTACGATAGCAGACGAGACGCACACATTCGCCCTGTTCCAGCGTTGTGCCGCACAATGTGCAATTAGAAATATAGTCGCTATCACGCAGCCATTGCAAATAGGATTGCACGATGCACTAAACAGGAAGAGACCAACATCGATTATAGGATAATCGAAATAGTTCATTTCTTTCTCTCTTACCTTGGGATGACTCTGGACCATGCAGTGCTCGCAAACATTGACACGATGCTCGAAGCAGAATTGATTGGTCACCAAACGTTTTGGACATTTGCATAGACCCATTGCGGTTTTTGTTGCTGTTGCTGCTGCGGGGCGGTGGCGGGTGCTGTGAGCTTATTGTCTTTCGATTACCTTTTTGTTTGGGTTCGTATTATTGCACTTAAGTCTGTATTAGAAGCGCACTTCCGACCCAAATAGCGTTATCGCATATCTTATGTTAATTAAAATGTACTTAAATTGATTTTAGTTGGCGTTTGTTGGAATTTTCGTCTGGTCAATCACAGAATTGTCAGCCACGTATTTCCACGGTCTCGTCTCCATAGCAAGTGTTTTGTTATCGAAATGGCGATTAATCGATACGGCCTATTTTTAACTGTTGTTAATAAAATCAGTTAAAATATCATACAACACTGCATAAATAACTTCAATTTAAAAATAATATATGAAATTAAGTAGTAAAATGCAAGCTTTTTATTTATTTTCTAGCATTATTTGACATATAAGTTTTATATAATTAAACTACTCGATAAAAAGGTATCGATAGTGGAAATTGTGGACAGCGCCAATTTCAAACTGCAGTTGCGAGCTGTTAAACTGCATACAATGTTAGAATTAAACAAATTTATGTAGTTATAAATAATTTATTTTAATCCAACCAATCCTTCATATATTGACAATTAATTGCAGTTACATCACCGCAATCGGAACAGTTCTTGATCACAGGGCAGATGCCACAAGGCATCTGCACCAAGCCCGGCGCTGGCAACGGCATATTTACAGCGCGATATACATAAGCACCATCGGATTGCAATATTCGCTCTGCATTACCATCATAGACGACGGTTTTCAATATGGTCTCCAGATCGTCTTCATCCAAATTAACCTTGCTGATACCCAAGTCTGAGATGAACTTGTGCACATCTTTCACCGAGCAACAGGACATTTGTTTGAAAGCCAATGGGCCATCCCGTTTCTTTTCAGCCGTCTCGCGTTTCATCTGCAAAAATCGCAAACATTGTTGATTCAGCACATCAACAAATTCTACCTCAAAGTCCTGATCCTGATACCAAGCGCCGCCCGTTACAGATCGATCAGCCTCCAAGTTATACAGCATATAAACTTTCTTTTTGCTAGCCTACAATGAATCGTTATGGTTAGTCTTTTAAATATGTATATGGACATTTCAAATGCTTACATTCACAGATTTGACGGCCTTAATGAGCTTCTTTGTTTCCAAGTTCTTAAGGATTTTGTTCAACTGTGTCATGTTCAAATTTGACTTGATGCGAATGTCACGTATCCATATGCCTTTGTTGCCTCCCTCTTCAACAATGCTGTAGACGATCTTTTCCTCATTGTCAGCATCCTTGGGTAATGCGCTCTTCTTTTGTGGATCCTTGGCTCGATATATTAGTTTCTCGCCCTTTTTTAGCACTTCTATGCCACCTTGCTGCAACAAAATATTGAGACCCTCAACGCGCGTTGCAGCAGGCATGTCAGACAAAGCTTTAGTCAGATCATCGTTTGTAGCGCCACCGGGAATCCCCTGGATTACAGAAAGCAGCAGTTGAGCAACCTCGGCAGCCATCGTAAACTGTTAAAAATAATCGATTGAAATTAATTTATCAAATTTGTTTATGAATAGTGTGGAGTAGTTTTAATCGTGTGGAGCAATTCTGTTTTGCGCATGTTAAGCTGCAAACAACGTAGACACGTGAATGTTTTTGTTGTCAATAGTTCAAGTTGAAATTGCTGGTGCAATTATTGAATAAACTTACGTTTTTAAGCGACAACAATGTCACAAACCAACAGTTCCGACGACGAGAGCGACTTTAAAGCCGTCAATACAGCTAATTACGAGCGAGTCCAGCAAAAAGTGGCAAAGGTAAGACAATGCGTACTTTAAAAACTACCGAGCTGCCTGCATGCTAACGCGGACAGCGTGTTAATTTAACAGAAATCTGTTAGGGGACTACAGCTGTTATTTAACGCTTTAACATTTGACAGTCACTGCGGCTGTATTCTTTTTGTGGCGCCACTCAGTATAATTTGAAATATGAATTTTTCACAGATCAGCTATGCGGATGGAATTGCTGATGGACGAGAACAAGTTTTCCAGATCAGCTTTGATCAGGGTTATGTAGATGGTCTAAGAACTGGCATTGAATTGTCCAAGCTGCAATCGTTCTACGAGACACTGAAGCCAGAAGAATTAAATGAGAAATTAACAAAAGAATACAAGATATACAAAGAAATGAAGCTGGCAAAGGCGACGGATAAAAGTCACTTTCAGTATTTGGGACATCAAACTGAGTCACTCAGCGTTGTATCCGAAAAACAAAAGGCTTATGTGGACGTATTTTCGGAGCGCTGTGCCAAAGACCTGCCAATTACAACAAGTTTATTGCAAAACGAAAGCCAAAATGTAATTTAAGTATTAACCTGGTTTAATGTTTCGTGTTGTGGTTGATTAGGAATTATATTGTAGATTAACTGAAAATTATGTAAAAATTGGCTTATAAATACAATCCCTCGGGTGTGCCTTCCTTCTTGCGGTACAAAACGCTCTCCTTGGATTTCTTAAAGTCCTCATTTGTCACCTTCATACGACGTTCGCGCAATGCCATTAATCCAGCTTCTGTGCAAATTGCCTTAATGTCCGCACCCGACAGATCATCCTTGGCCATAATCAATTCACTCAAATTGACATCTTCGGCCAGCGTCATGCGGGAAGTGTGTATGGTGAAAATTCGGCGTTTGGTCTTCTCATCAGGCAGTGGAAATTCAATCTTACGATCAATACGTCCCGGACGTATAAGCGCCGGATCGAGTGTCTCAATACGATTAGTTGCCATGATGACTTTCACATCGCCCCGCGAATCGAAACCGTCCAATTGATTGAGTAGCTCCAACATAGTACGCTGAATTTCACGCTCGCCACCAGAATTGGAGTCGTAACGCTTTGTGCCCACAGCATCGATTTCATCGATGAACACAATGGAGGGCGCATGCTCCTCGGCCACACGGAAGAGCTCACGCACCAACTTTGGGCCATCGCCCAAGTACTTTTGTATCAGCTCGGAGCCAACAACACGCAAGAAAGTGGCCGAAGTCTGATTGGCTACCGCCTTAGCCAGCAGCGTTTTTCCAGTGCCTGGTGGACCATATAGAATGACACCCTTGGGTGGTTTAATGCCCATTTCTTCGTAGTATTCGGGATGCGTCAAAGGTAGCTCAACAGATTCTTTGATTTCCTGAATTTGCGTATCCAAGCCACCAATATCCGCATAGGTTTCTTGAGGCGCCTTCTCTAGCTTCATCACTGTGACCATAGGATCGGTGTCGTCGCTCAGCACACCGACAACAGCGTGGACCTTGTGATTGAGCAGCACAGAGCAACCAGGCTCCAGCTGGTCCTTATCGACAAAGGACAAAATGCTAACATAATGCTCCGAGCCCACTGAAGTGGACACGATGGCATGATTATCATCGATAATCTCCTCCAGATTGCCCACGGACATTGGTGTGCCGCGCAGATCATCAACCTTGGAACGCTCCTCCTCATTCTTCTCGTCCTGTGGCTTGAGGCGCTCCTGATTGCGTATGAACTCGTCCTCCATCATCAGGTAATCCTTAATGCGCTCCAGTTTTAGCAGTTTTAGACGACAGCGCGTGTGAGGCGTCACCTGAGGCAGCTTCATGGCCGCATCGGGACCCTTGGCGCGACGCTTCTTTTTGCCAACGCGAGTTGGAATTGGTGGCTCGTATTTCTTCTTTTTGTCTTTGTCATCTTTCTTGTCCCCTGCTCCTCCCTGTGCCGATTGGTTTTGGCCCTGCAATTCGCGAAACAAAATAAATTACATTTTTACTGAATATAAAGTAAATTTAACCGCTGTGCGCGTTACCATTTTGCGTTTCTTTTATATTTTCAGACTAAACGATTTTTATTTTGTCGGCAACACAAACAGATTTCTACTAGTCATAACCAACGTGAAGTTGGCTGCGGCTGTGTTGTCAGTGTGTGCACACTCAAATAATAATTTATTCGATAAATGAGCAACCGCACAAAAATACAATTAATTAATTAGTTGATATCAAATAAATTCAATTTTGAGTTTTAATAAAAATGTTATATTATTTTTTTTTTTTTGAGTACAAAATGATGTGATTTTTCTTTATATGTATAAATCGGTACAATACTAAAATACTAAAAATACTTAAAGTCGTTACTTCTCTGTGCCTTGTACACTGCAAATAAAGTATTGACAATTTCAAGGAAACCCTAAAATTGCCCTTTCTTAACTATGCACAGGTACGAAATTCTTCCAACATGGTAGAAAGACGACAACATGTGCAGTGCAATAAAATAATAAACAATAATGACTTGTTAATTACCGATTGTAAACTTGAGAGAAATTAAATTTTAACATACAACTTTTGCTTTAAATAATCCTGTCAAACATAGCGGCAGCAGAGTCCTGAAACTATATCCAGACTGAGCAGACGTCTTCAATTCATATTACTTAATGGTTATTGGTTATTCTTGTAATTTGTGTTGAAAATGATATTAGCATGTTTTATTGCGATCGGTGTAATTATATTAATCCTGACCTTAGCATCATACATACACATAATTTATAATTGCAAATGTAAGGTAATTGTTAAAAACATATTAGAAAATGACGGAGAAATCAAACAGAAATTTGTGCAAGCACCTGGGCCACATCCCTGGCCAATTATTGGCAATCTGGATATTATTGGACGATTCGACAACCCTTTCGAAGGATTCGGAACGTTGGCGCAACAATATGGAGACATTTATTCACTGACACTTGGTCACACTCGCTGCCTGATCGTCAACAACTTGGAACTTATACGGGAGGTGCTTAATAAGAATGGCAAATTCTTTGGCGGTCGCCCCGACTTTCTGCGCTATGATAAACTATTTAGTGGCGATCGAAATAATTCGCTTGCTCTCTGCAATTGGTCACAGTTACAAAAGAAACGCAGGAACTTAGCACGGCGGCATTGCTCTCCCCGGGAGTCGTCCGCATATTACACCAAAATGTCAACTGTAGGCTGCCATGAGATCGATGATTTGATGGCCAAACTAAGGCATGATATTGTGCCTGGAAAATCCATCGACATCAAGCCGATACTTCACGCTGCCTGTGCAAATATGTTTAGCCAATACATGTGCTCTAAGCGCCACGATTATGATGATGAAGAGTTCAAACAGTTTGTGCATTTCTTCGACGAGATCTTCTGGGAGGTGAACCAAGGACATCCACTAGATTTTCTGCCCTGGCTATTGCCTTTTTATGCACATCACATGAGACGCCTAAGTTATTGGTCTCAAGCTATACGTCAGTTTATTCTGGAACGTATTGTCAATGAGAGGGAATTAAATATTGATCCTGATGCCCCAGACAATGATTTTACAGATGTACTGCTCAAAAGTTTAATTGAAGATAAAAACATGTCTCGCAATACAATTATTTTCATGCTGGAAGACTTCCTAGGCGGCCATTCCGCTGTTGGCAATTTAGTTATGCTCACCCTAACCTACATTGCTAAAGATCCGACTATTGCAGCAAGGATTCAATGTGAAGCGGATCGAGCATCCCATTACGGAGTACGAAACATTGGTCTACAGGATATCGATGACATGCCCTATACTATGGCTACCATATACGAAGTATTGCGGTATTCATCTTCGCCCATTGTTCCCCATGTTGCTACCGAAAATTCCGTTATTGCGGGATTTGGTGTGACTAAGGGAACAATTGTATTCATCAATAACTATGTGCTGAATATGAGCAACGAGTATTGGAAGAATCCGGAAAAATTTGAACCAGAACGATTTCTTGAAATTAAATTAAACAATCCAGAGGAATCTCTTGACGATCGAGTGCGATTCCAGCTAAGAAAGAATCTTTCACATTTTTTGCCATTTAGCGTTGGAAAACGTACTTGCATTGGACAAAATTTGGTTCGAGCCTTTGGTTTTATTTTGTTAGCTAATATTTTGTTGCGCTACGACATAAAGTGTCCCGACTTGACTATGATCAAGATTAACCCAGCTAGCTTGGCTTTACCCGCTAATTGTTTTCCTCTACAATTAACGCCAAGACCTAAGGAATAAAACATATATTAAGTATTTTCAATTATGTATATTAAATAAAATAACTGTGTTCATTCGAATTTAAAGTCATTTTTTGATTTATTTTCTGCAAACAAATCGAATATAGAAAATATCGAATTATTATATTTTATATTCCTGATAAATATTTTGAATTAATATTATCGAAGCTAACCAAAAAAAATCGATGTTTTCATAAATGTTAAAACATCTATGCAACGATAGTATCATCGATGCTTCTTCTTCCTTCACCTGCCGTCACGCAGACGCTCACGTTGGTTATCGAAAACAACTGTAGCTTGTTTGTTGTTTGTTGAAAAGTGTTAACCCGCGAATTGTTTTAAATGGCAAATAATCTTAAAAATGTTGACGTAAAACTGGAAGACGTGGACGTTTTGACCACAGGGATCCTGGCGGAGCTTGTGAATGGCATACTAGACTTCCTCCTATTCCATCGTAGTCAAATTCCATTTGTATATAAAACCTATAAATATTATGTGGAAAAATGGGATGAAAATGAAGAAACGCAGACTGAATCTTTTGAAAACTATCAAGTTAAACAGCAACGCTTCCTGGCTAAGGCAACCAAGGAGTCGATTAGCAATATGCGAGAGGTAAATTTAAATTTTACAAGTTAGGCGTAAAAATAAACTATGACATTATTTACAGATGATACGACAAGCATTTAGAAGCAGTAAAGCTGTCAAGAGTTTACGATTTCTATTTGGCAACAACACGTTTATGCCCAGCGAGTCCTACACTATCCACATACCGCATGCATCGATCTCAAAAAACCACGGGGATATTCATGTCATGCCAGAGGGCCCTATGAATCAAACACTGCTGCGTTTGCTCACTTGCGAGGAGCTCTATACTCTCTGGTCCACGGAACTCAAGGCTACCAATGTCTATCTGGAGCTGGAGTTGCTGACCAATGATGATGAACCTCATTGCGAGACATTAAAATTGTATCCTAAAGAAGTTGTCAGTCAATTACCTCGTAGTTGTAAGAATGTACATTTGCATCTGTCACATGTCAATGAAAATGGCCGTGAGTTGACCTGTTGTAAGCAGTTAGTTATTTTTCAAGATTTAGATACTTTAAATATAGATACAAAACTGGAAGAAGCGAAAATGGAGATGAAGGAGGAAGTGTCTTGCAAGCAAAGTGAGCACGTAAGTGGCTGGTGGCAATCTGATATAATAGTTCGTGGCTTTAGAGCACCCAAATACGACTTATGGTCTAGCTAATTAAATTTTTAATTCTTTTTATCAATTTTTACCAATAAACTGCAAATATTTACTCTCAATTTTAATTTAAATTTTCTTTGGGTTAAATCGATAACGATAAATCGTTTCGTTGTTGAGCTCGATTTGGCACTGCATGTATCATGGTTTTCTGCTCGATATGGCACTGTTAGGATAATGCAATTACTCTGTTAACATAATAACAGCGTCATGTAAAGTCTTGTTTTGTGTTTATCGTGCATTCTTGAGTGTGGAGCGTCATACGAAGCGGCTCTGTTTATTTTTTACATACACAAGGAAAAACGAAAAGATTTATTTAAGTATATACAACTGCCAGCAGTCTCTAGTCTATTGTCATTGCAAGCATGTCCGAGAAACCGACTGTTTTAATTTTGGGTGGTAAGTTCAAGAGTAAGCCGCGGCGATATCGCTCCAGACTTTTATCTCTTAAATTATTCAACTGCAGGCTGTGGATTCATTGGACGCAACTTGCTGAATTACTTGCTGAAGAATGAGTTGACACAGGAAATACGCATTGTTGATAAGACGCCACCACAAATGGCCTGGTTGAATGAGCAACAAACGGATGACTTTGCTAGCGATAAAGTGGAGTTTTGCAGCGCAAATTTAATTAATGCCGGTATGTCACACACACACACGCACATATACAACCCACTCACACACATTTCCTTTGTTGGGTGCAAGCGGAACAGGTTTTTGTTTGTTTTTGACTTTGTCCTTTTTTTCTATGCACCACATACAGCCTCATGCAAAGCGGCATTTGCACCACACCCAACAACACATCGTGGCTGGGATGTGGTCATCAATTGTGCAGCTGAAACGCGTGCCAATCAGGACGATGCCGTCTACAAGGAGGGCATCCAAAAGCTGAGCCTCAACTGCGCCAACGAGGCAGCCAATCGTCAGGTCAAACGCTATGTGGAGCTGAGCTCGGGCTGTGTGAACAGCAGCGAGAAGACCCCGCTGAAGGAGGACTGCAAGCTGGAGCCATGGACGGGTGTGGCCAAGCAAAAACTCAAGGTGGAGAAGGAGTTGGCGCAAATCAACAGTCTTAGCTATACGGTGGTGCGATTGCCCGTTGTTTATGGCATTGGCGATAAGCGCTACTTAAGTGAGTATCGCTCTCTCACTCTCTGTAATCTTTATAATTATTTAAATAATGTAAATCGAAAACGGTTTTGCAGTGCCTCGCATTATTATTGCGGCCATATACAAATACCTCGGTGAGACAATGAAACTGCTGTGGAACGATGCGATGCGTCTCAATACGGTGCATGTGATCGATGTATGTGCTGCGATTTGGCAATTAGCCCAAAATCCCAAAGCCGCTGGCCAGGTCTACAACATTGTGGATGACTCAGCGTCGACGCAGGGCAGTATTAGTGATTTGCTGGTGGATATATTCGAAATCAATGTTGAATATTTTGGCATTGTTATGTCCAATTTAACTAAGGTCTGTCATTAATCTCGTCATTCGTCGTATGAGTCATAATCATATTCATTGTTTTTTTCAGCTCTATCCAAGCGATACTGTGGGTGAAATCAACGACAAGCACATGGCGCCCTGGGCCGAGATTTGTCAACGCAATGGCATCGAGAATACACCGTTAACGCCGTATTTGGATGAGGAGCAACTGCATCATAAGCATCTCAATTTGGACAATACGAAACTGAAAGACTTTGGCTATGTGCTGCAAGTGCCGCGCATTACACGCGACGTTTTAACCGAAATGATCGACGATTATGTGAAACAGCAGCTATTTCCCAAATCCTTGGCACTCTGAATCCGCAATATATGGACAGGGAATAATGCACTACGTTAATATGCACTCAGCAAAGATTTTAATTAGTTTAAGAGAAACATTTTTTGATATTCCAACAAAACAATCTTCCAATTTATACCTGGTATTTGTCCTCCCCCCAAAACATTCTTTTTGTTTTTTGCGAAAAAGTGTACTTATAGTATTATGTGTAGACCCAATATATATAGAGTAAACTATATATTTTATACAACAACTAACTAACATTCCATTCCAATTTATATACAACAAAATGTATACGTAAATTATTGAGACTAAACATTGTATCAACGATTGTATTGTGATCATTTTAGTGGCCAACGAACGATAATTGACAATTAAAAATGCATTTACATCAAACGTTTATGTTTTAATTGTTTTTTTTTTATTGTTATTTTTTAATGTGTATATTTGATATTTAGTTTCATTTAAAAGTTGCGGCAACGGAGCGTTTCGTATAATTACGATACATAATTGAAAAAAATGCAATTGCTTCACTTTTACGCTCATTAATTATTCTTTTTTTTTTCGTTTTTAACTTAAAACTTAGAGAAAATCAACAAAAAATAATCATTGCGAAAGCAATTCAAGCTCGCTCTTTTCTTACTTAATACAATGAAAAAGACACACACAAGAAAGTAAAGTTAATAAGTTGAACAAATTTTGTGTGGACATATATATGTATAAATTAAAATTCATATCATTTTTAGTTATGCTTGTTTGTGACTCTCTAAAAAACCGGAGGTGCTTTGCTTTGCGTTTGCTTTTTGAGTTCGATTTTGTGTGGTTTAATAAACTAGTTAAGTTGTTCAGCATTAGCTGCGCTTAGAAGGCCAAACCGGCGTCACGGTATGTGGTGAAGATCTTCTCAATGGAGTTCACATAGGCAGCGGTTCTCAGATCCAGACCCAAGTTGTATTTCATGGCTGTCTTCATGATGGCACGAGCCGAACGCTCCATGGTGTAGTCCAGACCGGAGTGCACGATGTCCTTCTCGGAGGCGCCAGAGATGCGCTTCTGGAACGATTCCGAGGGTGTAACGGGAATGCGTCCGCCAACGCGACCAAAGCGACGCTCCAAGGATTCTTGCACGGATTCTAAACGATGAGGCAGGCAGAGAGAGATGGAAAGAGATAGTTAATATATGCCGCATGCTGGAGAAACAAGTATTGCAAATTTGGAAACGTAAACTACATATAGAAATTGTTTTTGGTTAGAAGATCGATGGCAGCACTGTTAAAATACATTTGGGATGTGTGTGTGTGTGGTGTGTGTGAATGCGATAATCAATCAAAATCAACTCAGGCATGATCTGATCACAATAAGCTCAATCAAAATGGAATATATATAGTTTAGGATTTGCTGAACACAAAAGGATCATTTCTACGGACTACAAGTAACAAATAATGTTGTAACAACTTTTACACAGCATTAAAAAAAAAAAATAGAACCAGGAAATTAAAACAAGAACCAATGCAGGCGATTTGTGTTTCTTTTTGGGAGGAGGATGGTAAAATAGCACGAGAGGTGGTGGTGGGTGGAGGAGGAGGAGATAATAGAAGTAATAGAAAAGAAGAATTAATAATAATGTACCGTCGTTAATAATTCTTTCAATTGACTGTTGGACTGAGTCTACATTGGTGATAGAGAGAAACGGAAAAAAAGAAGAAATAGAATAAACAACGAATTACTATGATTGTTGATTGTTTTGTTGGCAATATTATCAATTTGTGTAAATACATATTACAAGTATTCAAATTACAGTATTGAATATGAGTAATACATGTTACGAGCTTGTGAGAAATAAGAAACTTCGATAGATTTAGATTTGTTTTTGTAACCAACTAACTGGAAGAGCAAATGCTACAAAGAGCAGCCGCTTTTCTGTAAGGGTTTTTAACGCAAATTAATTTGAATAAAATTAATAAGAATAATAATTATAGGAATTTTGAAACCATATACCCTGATTGTATTTAAATGAATTACTAGATAAATAATGGTATGGCATGATTCGATAGTACAAGCCAGCGATAAAATACATGTTTATAGAGATAGTGTAAGAGAATTTAATTTAGCGAGATACAAAGTGAACTTACCGAGCAGATGATAGTTGGACTCGCGCTCATACTTGAAGGTCAGGCGACCGTATGAGACGTGGTTGAGGTTCTTGAGCCACTCGAAGAAGGAGACGGTGACACCGCCAGCATTGATGTACAGATCGGGAATGACCAAAATGTTGCGATCAATCAGAATCTTATCGGCAGCGGGAGTTGTGGGACCGTTGGCGGCCTCGGCAATGATCTAATTAAATACATAATCAATATATTGATGACATGAAATCACAACTCTATCGCCACTCACTTTAGCTTGAATTCTGTGGGCATTCTCGCTGTTGATGACCTTCTCAATGGCGGCAGGAATGAAGATGTCGCACTGCTCGAACATAAGGTTCTCGCCCTCATAGGGCTTGGCATTGGGATAACCGACAACGGTGCCGTGCTCGTTCTTGTAGTCCTCCAGCTGCTTGGGGTCAATACCCTCGGGGTTGTAGAGAGTGCCATCGTGCTCAATCACACCGATGCAGGTGGCTCCAGCACGAGTCAGATAGCGGGTGGTGTGCAGACCAACGTTACCGAAGCCCTGCACAATGAAGGTCTTGCCGCCCCAGCCGGGAGTGGTGCCTGTAGAGCAGAGAACAAGTTAAATACTTCCAACTAGCAAGTAGAAATGTTCAACTTACCAATCATGCTCATGTAGTTGGCCTCGTTGATGAAGTTCTCCAGACCGTGGAAGACACCGCGACCGGTGGCCGAGACACGACCGTGAATACCGCCCTGGTTGATGGGTTTGCCGGTGACACAGGCATGGGCATTGATGTCCAAATGGCCGATGGTCTTAGCATAGGTATCAGCGATCCAGGACATTTCACGCTCGCCAGTGCCCATATCAGGGGCGGGCACATCGACGCCGGGGCCAATGAAGCCCTTCTTGGCCAACTCAAGGGTGAAGCGACGCGTGATCTTCTCCAACTCATGCTCGGAGTACTCCTTGGGGTTGATCTTCAGACCGGCCTTGGCACCACCGAATGGCACATCGACGCAGGCGCACTTGAAGGTCATCAAAGCGGACAGGGCTTTCACCTCATCGCGTGACACATCCAAAGAGAAACGGATGCCTGCAAATCAACGACAATTGCATAATCAATCAAATGAGTTAAGGCATATTACGTATACGACAGGTGTGATGTCCGCAGAACAACAGCGAAACCTTGAAAGACTTAAAAACTAAGTACATTTCTATTTATGTTTCCCATGCAGTCTGTGTTCAATTTTTTTTTTTTTTTTGTTTTTTTGGACTCAATCCAATTGAAACAGACGAAAGAATTTACATTTTGAAAGCAAAAGTTGCTTGTCTCTGCTTGTTCTCTGTTGGGTTTCACGT
Organism: Drosophila niveifrons; assembly: GCA_035046325.1. Taxonomy (NCBI): domain Eukaryota; kingdom Metazoa; phylum Arthropoda; class Insecta; order Diptera; family Drosophilidae; genus Drosophila; species Drosophila niveifrons. The sequence goes on along the minus strand of JAWNOC010000046.1, from coordinate 6,299,943 downwards.
GCATTTTTTATTCGGCTGGTGCCAAAGTGGGTCAGCGAGGGTACTTGTAAATGTCGTAACACTTGGAGAGCCCGTTTTCTCGTATCTTTATGATACGTTTTATTTTAATGTTGTTTGTTTGCACACACACCGTTGATATCTTGATATCTTTTGAGAAATCTGATTAGATAAGGCGACTTCCTCGCTCGCTTATCGCCAACTTTTTTTTGTTGTTTTCAATTGCACCGAAAAGTTTATTTCTAAACTTTACGATGTAATCGAAATACAATAAATGCAACCAATCAACCAACAGCTACAATTATCTGACAGGCACAAAGTGCGCCTGTGATAAATATCAAATTTATTATCGTTTTCAAGTTATCGACAGGCCCCCACAAACAAATTCATTGCGGTTGCCAAGCATTGATCTTTAATGAGGTCGGCTGAACTTTGCCTTTCCTTCAACAACAAGTCACAAAAGCTTGCCCTTATCGATTGTCAACTGCATCGCGAGCTTAGACTTCAAAGCTTTTAAGCTTAATTATCTTCTCGGAATTTATTTGCTGCATATTCGATTCGCATTCCCAACAAACTGCCTGTTGCCTCAATTGTTTTTTCTTCATCAGTATATATTTATTTTGTTGTTTGCGCTCCATCAATTTTGTTCTTTCCCTTCTTTCGTCTGCTATTGGTTTTGTTTGCTTTCTTGTGCAATACATACGCGTGTGTCTGTGTGTGAGCGCATAACAACAGCCCCGAAAGCATTTTGTTTTTCTGTCCCTGTTTTTCGACTACAGTGTAAGCTAGCTAATGTGAACTTTGCAAACGAGAGCGATAGATAAGACAAAGTTGTTGTTCATGAATATGCAGATAGATTTAAAGCTTATTTCCTGTTAAAATTTAAATTAGTTTAGTCGACTTTATATATTAAATGCTTACTGTACAAAATAGGAAAACAAAAAAACAAATGTTGCATATAATCAAGTGGATTTAAAGAGTCTACAATCAATAATATTAAATAATTTAATAAATCTAATGTATAAATCACATTTCTAAAAGTTTTTATTGAAAATGAAAATTTATTATTAATTTTCCACTAGGTAAACCCAATTTTACCAAAGATCATTTAAATGAAATTTCATTTTATCGTTGAATATTACTCATACGATTGTACTGTACTTTAATAGCTTGCGTATCAAAACCGATTATAAAATTCTTGAAATGATGTTGCTAACAACCGGCTTTATCAACCAAAAAAACTAACGGGGTACCATTTAACTTGTTTTTGTGTTTTGTAGTAAATTACTTGCTAAAAAACAAGAAACGCGTGACTTTTCGTATTTGGCATATAGCAAATACGATCCCCCCTCATCAAGTCGCTTAGCTCTACGTGTGAAAATCTATTTGTGTATAACTTGTCAATGTGGTTGAATAGTCTATGACTGTATATATGTATTAGTGTGCCTTATACAATCAGTGCGATAAGTTTTTTCGCTTTTTTGGGGGCTCGATCGAGTATGGGGCGTGTATGTATGCGAATATAGTATATAATATCATATATGTATCAGTTTGTGTGTATATATTGCCACGTCTAAGAACACATTATACGCCATTGGCAACAGCAAGCCGCAATCTTTCGAGATAGACCGAAAAAAACCGGTTGGTTGCTCCCCCTTGGTGAGCGTCAGCTGACTAGCATTTTGGCCATATGATAAAGAATATTTCTAGCGTGGGCTGACGGCATCTTATGTTTTGTGCTATTGTGCTAACATATGTATATGTATTTAACATATACTACAGAATGGATAAGATATACACGTCGCACCTACCGCAGGAAATGACGCAGGTAGAAAACAAACTAAATTTTTGTGAAGAACTTCAACAGAAATTTAGGGTAACTTCTTTAGACTTTATGAAGTGATAATTATATAATAATAAATGTACATATGTAATGCTCGTATCTCTGTATTTGCAGGGAGTATCAGGGGCGTAGCGAATTGTTGCTTATATGAAGTGTTTGCCTCTTGAGCAAGACACGAGAATGCAAACAAAGCATTTGGTGTTGAATATTGACACAACTTATTTGCATACAAACTGCAACTTGGCGCTTTGTCGAAGTAAATAAGCAATGCATATAAATAAGTGAATATAATAGTCGTATTTATCATAATATTGCAAAACAAAAAAAAGGTAGATACTGATTGAAAATGAAATTTAATGGTTTCGTGTTTAGCAAATAGTTTCTTTACTGTGCTTTAGAATCAGCTGAACCGGTATTACGCCGGCTGATAAGATTTGCATTATCAGCTGCATTGAGCTTTTACTGCAATTTAAGCTTTTAAGATGCCAACTAAACTTCACGACTCACGCAAACAATTTGCAAACCTAAGTGAGAAACAGTTCAACGACATAGAAAGCTGTACCGAAAATGAAATAACAAATCACAAAGTGCTGCACAGTGTGCCGCGTCACATTTTTTTGGCGCAACGTGACTATCACGTGAGCACCAAGCAAATAAAGTTGGTTGATTGACAGATACATTTACGAATGTACATTCAAAGCGTTGCGCTGAAAAACCGGTTTTAATATGTGCCTTTGGCGCATTTTGTTCTCCTCTTCACCTTTTTTTTTGCACAGCCAACGCGTCGAAGTTGAATTGAATAAAGGCTGCGAAATTTTATTATTTTACCGAATTCAAAAGTCCAGCTATGAAGTCATTTGTGTCAATAAATGTGCGATCAAAAGCAAACATTCAGACAGAGAGACTGCTGCTCTGTAGAGCAATTAACATTAATTAGAGCAGTAATATAATATGTTGAAGACAGGCACGGTTTAATGTTGTGTACACAGTGTAGTGTATGTGCTATTTAATGTGGCCACTAAAAGGCATATCCCATTTAGCAAATGACTAAAATCAATTTAGCACCCCGAAATGAGTAAGCAAACGTTGTTTTGCTAAAATATCATCATAATATTTAGAGGTATAATTAACAAGCACAAGCACTATCGGTTAGCAACAGATTGTCGAACTTGTTTACTATCAAAATTTGAACGAGGTTCCACACAATTTTGAAATAACAATAATAAATTCATAAAAAAAAAAACAAAAACAATATGAATCGTCTATTTATGCTCTAGGTTCGTGAGCGTCAGCTTTATCAACAACACAACCCAGAGTCAATAACAATAAGCAAAAACAACAACAAAATGTACGAATGATACGACGTGTTTTATTTTATATTTTTTCGGGACGCGTCGCTAACCAAGGTCAGATAAGTACAGTGGCGCACCAGTTTGTCTGATTGATAAAAACATTAAGATTTTCAGTTACTATAATTAGACAATCTAACAAGTTAACGGGACTAAGCCATCTTTAGAACTTTTATAGGGATGTACCTGAAAAACGACAACAACAGCTGACTCGTGTAGTTTGTCACACTGTGCTCTGCCTACAGTGTTCTAGTTCCACTAAGAAACAAAACAAAACAATACATAGCGAAAGCTGTGTACGCGGTGTGTTATTAAAAATAGAACTCAAATGAAACGGCTAAAGAAAAAGAAATTGCTCAAAAATTCGCCAACGGCAACGTCGCGATAAGCGTTGAAAATAATTGTGAGAATTCTTTTAGGCAGATTAGCTTGGTGAAGTGTGGCAACACTTGAAGGGCTTGGAAATCAGATGGCAACACGTGTAACGGACGCCTTCTCGCTCTCTGCTTATGCAATTTAGATACTAGGCCCAATGCAGACAGAATAAATATCTCTTGTTTGCTTCGTTTGTTTGTGTCCCGGGCAGAAAGAAAAATACAATGTAAACAACCGAATAATGAATGTGGAGTATGCGCGAAAAAATAAAAATACTGGGGGCGGGTCTTGAGGGAGGATGTTGCTCACACAGTTACATAATTGGGAGAAAGGCAAGCAAAATAGTTTGTGTATAGAAAAATCGATTTTACACCAACAGTTGGCAAAGTTTTCGTTCGATGCCGGTTAAAAAACAGTATGTAATATTGAAATTTTAAAAGATGGTATTATTTACCTCCTTTGGTGGGAATCCTGTGTGTGCTGTGCTGGGCACGGTAGCCGGTAATCATCTCGTAGTTGCCAGCATCGCGACGCAATGGGAATGCAATCTCGATGATGTGGTCGCAGGGTTGCATAAGCATGAGAATACCCTTAACCTTCTTCTTCTTCTCGTCCAGAGACATCTTGCCCTTCATGTCTTCGATCAGGCGGTCCTCGGAGATTTGGCAACCACGATGGAAGAAGTACTCAACCATGTCAAAGAAACGGGGATCCTTGGCAGTGGGCACATCCTTTAGGCGATCAGGAATCTGGTAGTTGCGCGTCTGGAGCACAGCTGTGGGCAAAGCTTTGGCCAATGCGGTCAACTCCTGCTGACGCATGGCGCCCTGGCGGGCCAAACTCTTCAGGTGATACATGCTTCGACGCAAACACACACACAATCGCCTCACACAAATGTATTCAAATTCTAAATTTGATGCTGCTGCTCCTCAACTGGCTGTTGGGCTAAATATGCACAACCGCTCGCTTTTCGACGCCGCTCCAAACTGAGAATATTGGGGGCACGCTCTTCAGCAGAAAGCCTTCTCAGCGAAACCGCGCTAATGTTCAGTGTGACCGTAAGCTAAATGGCAAATATATACTACGTTTCGTTACAAAAGTGGTATATTTTACAATTCCAAGAAAACTTTGTTTTCCTCCAATCATATTGTTAGATTGGGGCTGCAAAAAGTAATAAATTCTATAAAGAAGAACTGTCGGTATTTAATTAAAAAATTATAAGATCACGGTTATTTCCTTGACGAATATTTCGGTTATTAACTATCGATGAAACATTACAGCAATCGAATGCATTGGCAGCGTTGCTCAGCTCAATATTAGTGGCAACGCTTTTCGGTACGACATTAATAAATAGTTTTGCAGATCAGAATAGCTTTGCACTTTTTTTTAGTTTTTGATAATTTACGTATACAAAATTAAAGGTTTTACCAGCAAAGGACTACCTACGTTAAATATGTTGCGCAAAATTGGACGGCAGCTAGGCCAGCAAGTCGGCCTGCAGTTGCGCTTTTCAGCCGGCCGCATGCTGAGCACAACCAGCAAGCTGCACAAAGGTAGTTAAAACAACGTGACATAATGTTTACCAAAGCAATACATCAATAAAAATGCAATTTTTGCAGAAGCTGCAGCCGATGCCAAAACGGAGCCAACGCCGCCCAGTCCTATTCTAGTTGAAAAGGACAAAAATATTACCGTAATCGGTATTAATAGGCCACAACAACGCAATGCAATCGACTCGACTACCGCCGCCCAACTTTGCGATGCGTTCGCTGCCTTTGAGGCTGATGACACATCCCCAGTGGCTGTCCTCTATGGCGTTGGTGGCTCATTTTGCTCGGGTTTCGACATTCTGGAAATGAGCACAGACGAAAAAGAGGAAATAAGCGTGGATATACTAATGCGACCTGAGGGATCTGTGGGTCCCACCAGGCGTCAAATTAAAAAACCTGTAGTGTGTGGCATCAACGGTTATTGCATAGCCAACGGCTTGGAGCTGGCACTGATGTGTGATCTGCGTGTCATGGAGGAGTCAGCTGTGCTGGGATTTTTTAACAGACGTTTTGGAGTGCCCATGCTGGATGGTGGCACCGTTCGATTGCCCGCCATGATTGGATTGTCGCGCGCATTGGATTTGATACTGACTGGGCGGCCGGTAGGTTCACAGGAGGCACATGATATTGGACTAGTCAATCGGATTGTGCCCACGGGCACTGCTCTGGGCAATGCGCTGGAGTTAGCCAGCTGTCTGGCCAAGTTTCCACAGCGGGCTTTGAATCACGATCGCAACTCCGTTTATTCAGCTGCATTCGAGACGTCGACGTTCCATCAGGCGGTGCAAAATGAGGTGATGTATACATCACGCGAAATAATTGAGGACATGCAGAACGGCATCAAGTGGTTCAATCAAAGTATGTAGACTACTAATATTTATTAAATAAGCTCTCTTAACTTATTCTCCCTTTGCAGCCTTCAAAGCGGACACAACACACTCCTGGCTGAAACGTGATCGCTCAATGGCCGATTGGGATGATGAAGAAGTGGCAGAGGCAGCTGCAGAGAAAGAAACGAAGAAACAACAGGAGGAAGCCGCTGCAGTGGAGGCTGAAAAGCAAAAGCAAGCAGAGAAGGCGCAAAAAAAATCGAAAAAGACCGAAAAGGTTGAGGAAAAAGCGGCGGTCAAGGAGGACGAGAAACCCAAGTCCGAAGATGAACCAAAGAAATAAGATGACTTATTTAATAACGCTGTGTATATATAATGTATAAGAACATCCTCACAAGCAGTTCAGAACTGGCCAATTTGAATTTGTTAAATTATTTAAATACATACTAACCATAAACACAAAACGAATTGTGAACGCTAGATGGCGCGCACTAATGCTGAGTACTGCATGTAGATGGCGCTTTCATTATCAAGCACAACAGTTGAAGGAAGGAGCTTTCGGTTTTACCGCAGATAATGATAAGCAAAACAATCAAATATGTATGTGAACAAACAGGCGGCGGTTTTGCCGGCTGTGACTCAGACCGAACTGGCGATGAGATGCACTCGATTAAATGATCATTTCCAGACAGCGATGCCATGCTTGAACTGTGCTCCTCTTCATTGAACATGTGTTCGAAAGTGCATGTTCAAAGTCTTATTGCCCAAGCAATTAAATAAAAATCAGATTATTGCACTTCTTATAATGTGAAGTGTCGACAAATTAAGCTATATACGCCTTGATAGTGGCTTGATAACGGCATCGTGTTAACGGAAATCAATAATAAATGATATAATATCCGTACCAATTCTCATGCGCTCAATGTCTGTTGTCATTCATCATAAGATCATCTCAACCATAACTAAAAATAATCTAGATCAGTAATAAATCATCAGGTCATAGTTAGATTAGAAGATCATTATTTCACTTAAATACGACGTGTCGCGCAATTCCGAAGCTTATAATTTGAAATCGTCAAGTGTTATAGACGCACCATTAACTTACCTCTCCTCAACAATCAAATCGAGTGCACTATAATTGATTCAAAAGAAGGCACGTTCGCCTCTAAGCTTCACAGTGGACATTCAGCCTTCATCGGGAACGGTTGTGGTTCAAACTTTTGGAATATATTATAGTACTACCACAACACATCTATTTTAAAATTTTGGTAAGTCGAATAGTGTGAAAAATTTCATCAATGGGAGATAACAAAAGTGTTTGTGCAATATTATCCCAAGTGCAAATATCCTGTTGATTAGTTAAACACGGCGGATGTCACATAATCAATCAGGCAAACTTTAAACCTTTTTGGACCTTGAATTTGCCGAGAAGATTACTCTATAAATATCGTAATTCTGCATTAAGACCCCCTATTACCAAATTTGTGGTAAACAACGGAATTAAACGTGGAATTTGTTCGACTAATTTGATTGAGATTAGAAATTCCTGATCAATTAAAGACGGAATTTTTCAATGTTCAAGGTGAATTAATATTGCAATTGGGCTTTTGTTGGCCTTAGGTTATGTAATGGAATAAATTTCTTAAGTGTATACGGCATTGTAACTAAATTTATGCAAATTATATAAGAATTGAAGATGAAGAATACTAATATATTAAATTTAAAGTTAAATTAAATTGATTGATAAAAAATTCCATATTATGTAATAAATTATTTGGAGAATTAAACTTTACTTTAAACAATTTTTAAAGTAACATTGAACAGTAACATTAAAAATGCATTCATTTTAGTTAACCTACAGAACTGTGTTAAATATGCAAAACTATTAATTAAGGCCCAAATTATAGATCTTTAATGAAATAGCAAATAACCCTGAAATATAGTGGAAAATAATAAAATGAAATATTTAATATATATGTATATTGAATATTACCATTTAGGGGTTACTTTCAAATAATAATTCGATATTAATTAAATATTGCACAGATTTCTAAAAGAGAGTAAGGAGCATATACATGATGTAGTATAATAAAGAAATCGCTTTAATATAAGTTACCTGCAAAACTCTCAACAATTAAGTTATAAAGATTATATTCACCAATTGATCTAATAAATCTTTTGCACTTGCAGCGATGCCGCCAAACGCCGTCTCTAGACCAGCGGACGCGTTGCCCGCCTGTGGCAACGAGGAGCAGCTGCTGCAATCCAAGGAGAACCCAAATGCATCCAAGCAAACCGGAGTGCTCTTCGAGGGCGATGCGGAAACCAATGACTGTGCCCTGGCTGGTGACATAACACAATTGAAGAAGGCCGATAAACGCAAATTAAAATGGGTCTGGCGTAATATTATTCTGTTCGGATATTTGCATTTGGCCGCTCTATACGGTGGCTACTTGTTCCTCTTCAAAGCCAAATGGGCAACGGTTGCATTCTGTAAGTTAAGTCAAAACATTTACTTATGCGGCACGTTTACTTATGATAATTTCAATTTCCAATTGCAGCTATTGTACTTTATACGATGGGCATGATCGGCATTACTGGAGGTGCCCATCGCCTGTGGGCGCATCGCTCCTACAAAGCGAAGTGGCCGCTTCGCTTGATACTGATCGCCTTCAACACGATCGCCTTCCAAGATGCCGCCTTCCACTGGGCACGCGATCATCGTGTGCATCACAAGTACTCGGAGACCGATGCTGATCCCCACAATGCCACTCGTGGCTTCTTCTTCTCACATGTTGGTTGGCTGCTGTGCAAGAAACATCCCGATGTGGTGGCCAAGGGCAAAGGCTTGGATCTGTCCGATCTGCGTGCCGATCGCATACTCATGTTCCAGCTGAAGTGAGTGTCAACTTAATTTGAATTTCTAATTTACTTGTTGCTAATTGGTTTGCAAATGTCTTGTAGATACTATATGATTCTGATGCCGCTGGCTTGCTTTATTCTACCCACCTTGGCACCCATGTATCTGTGGAATGAGACGCTGATGAACTCGTGGTTTGTGGCCACCATGTTCCGTTGGTGCTTCCAGCTCAACATGACCTGGCTGGTGAACAGTGCTGCTCACAAATTCGGTGGACGTCCCTATGACAAGTATGTGCCCCTATCCTGTTGTTTCTCAAGTGTACCTCAACTAATCTTGTACTTCTTCGCAGGCACATCAATCCATCCCAGAGTCCTTACGTGTCTGCATTCACCTTCGGCGAGGGCTGGCACAACTATCATCATGTCTTCCCCTGGGATTACAAGACTGCCGAGTGGGGCAGATATACGCTCAACATGACCACCGCGTTTATTGATTTCTTTGCCAAAATCGGCTGGGCCTACGATCTGAAATCGGTGGCACCCGAGACAATTGAGCGTCGTGTGCGACGCACTGGCGATGGCAGCCATGAGCTGTGGGGTTGGGGCGACAAGGATCTCACCGAAGAGGATGCCAAGCATGTGCTGTTCGTTGACAAGACGAAGTAGAGAGAAAGAGAAATAGTACTTAAATTATATATTACACTATTCTATATTATATATTGTATATAAATGCACGCTAAGTTCGAGTTAGGGGAAAGGATACTATATTAATAAAATTGATAAATACTAAATATAACAATTTCTTTTTTTATAACACTTAACAACAGATTAACAACATTTTGTGCTTGCTATCAGGTTTGTTTTGTTTTTTTGTTTTTTATGGAAGGTATAATTGTCTAGACGTTTGCAGGTGGCCCATCCGCTGATTGTTGTTCACCTAATCTCAAGTTTAGCATTATATGTACGTGAGTGTGTTTCATTTTGATAACACGCATAAGAGTTCGTGAAATCCAGTTTAGTTAAACGAATCGTTGGCCGGGACGTTTCTCTTTGGCATCCATGGTGTGTAATATAACGTCGGCAAGCGCCTTTGGATGGACACCTGCTCCAAGTAGTTCCAAGCATATGTCGAGGGCTTCAGCAGATAGTCGCGTGTTGATTAGCTCCGACATGCCATAGACCGCAATGCGCAGCAGTGGCGAATTATTAACGAATTGCTTTAAATCGTTATTTCCCTCCACAGCGGGTTTATTGCCGTCTCGATCACTCTGTTGTGTCATGTTGTTGCTGTTATCGCCTGTTCCGTTGATGATGATTGAGATAAGGACGCCGCCAGCATCAAAAGTTTCCACAGATCTTTGCAATCGATGTGACTGCCTCCCAATAGGTCAAATGTTGATAATTTTTTTATGAGCCGTGAAAATTTAATAGTTCTAAAAAGAGTTAAGCAAAGACTTTCAAACAAAAGCAGTTACTTTGTATATAAAACTAACATTTGCTGCTACAAAATCAGCGGGCAAATGTTGAAGATTTTTTTATGAGCCGTAAAAATTTAATAATTCTAAAAAGAGTTAAGCAAACACTTTCAAACAGACGCAGTTACCTTGTTTATAAAAATAATATTTGCTGCTAAAAAATCAGCTGTGTGACGCTATTAAAATAGTTATCGAATAATTTATTCGATGTATTACCATGAAGAGATCGTAAGCAGCATCCTTTTGGAAAAAAATACTAAAAAATTATTCCGTTACTCCCAAAAAATGTTTATTTTTAAGGAAAACTGAAAATGCCGATAAAATTTTCTACATAATGACAAGACACGAATAGAATAAACTGTTTACATTGTCAATTTTTGGGGATTTCTGCATTTTGGTATATATCCATTTGTGATAAAACGAATATTTTTAGATATCTTGCTTTTGGTCACACGCCGGCAAAGAAAACAGCTTTGACACGGAAGGAACGAAACACACACAACAAAAACTAAATTTGCCAGAGGAGCAGTTTTTGGAATTATAATTACAATATATTATATTATTTAGATGCTATAGCATTCATTGATTAATGCATCAATTCTGTCATCGATGTAAAAACATCGCTGATTAATTATTTCATCAAAAGTTTCCTGGAAATTTATTGCAAAAATAAAAGGAACAAATCTTGTTGGAACAGAAGTGAAACAAGTAAGTGCACAATTCGTTAATTACTTTTCTGGTGACATTGTGCAATGCCATCAGCAGGAACATCTTCGTAGAACATGCAATTTTTGAATCACCGCATCGAAAGCTGCACGCGCTCTGATTAAAAGAACATGCCACATTATCAAATCAGATAGTTATTTTTTTTTTGTTTTCTTCCGATTTGTTTTTATTTATATATACATATACAATTTTAATAGATTAGAAGAGTGTTGTCCACGTATTTCTATATATTCTGTGTGCGCAGCACACTCCTTCAGTGACATCACTTCGGTGGCAAATGACGCAAGGCTAGGATTTCTGTTTCATTCACTTTTACATTGTTTTGAATGACGCGCAGCATTTCCAGGTTACATACTAGAATAACCTTGGCTTCAGAACACATTTTACCTATCTGCTCTTGTAATTGATACTCATTGCAGGGATGGAAACATATGGTATTTTATGGTGAAATTGAAAATATAATTGTATATTTTCAAAGCACCACAATCATAAATTTGCCTAATGTATATCTATTTGTATACAATTCTCGCAATCTGATTTTCCAAATTTCCCTGCGGAAATCATAGCAATGGAACATTGCATAAATAAACTAAGTGATATAAATAACATTAGTATATTTTTATAAAAGGGTACATACATATATAGGTGTATGGAAATCTTCGAATCTTTACAAGAAGTGGAAGTTAATACACTTTTGGTTTTAGTCCAAATTAATAAAAGAGATCAAATATATTTGAATTCATTTGTTTTGTTTTTAATATGTTTAATTTCAACGCTATAGGTAGGTATAATAATCTTATATACTCCATACTGCTTTGCAAACTAAAGTATTATTATTTGTTTAATCTTTACTAGTAATTAAAATTAATGTTTCAGTTATTGTTTTGGTTAATGTGATTTTGTAGAACTCGTCTATTTAATTGCCTCTCTGAGGTAATAGTTTTCTAACATATATGCAGCTAGTTATGGAGGGATTTTATACAATTCTCAGGCAAATTATTGGAGGTCATGTTGACGTTATCAGATCTTAGAGTTCATCTCCCTTGTATTTTTTTCCACGCTGATGATCAATGCGCAATTGAATTTGCAGTTGTGTGATGATTAAATGAAATCTATATGCACATATATAAATGTACAGTAGTTACATACGATAGATACATTTGTATATTATGGCAAATGCAGCTGCCCGAGCACAAGTTATATAATTTATCACGAATACCCTAGAAAATTGCTTACAATCTTTTGATACACTGTTTATACGCAGACACACATTTCTAATAAAAATACTAATTCAAATGAAGAGGTCTTTGATTTAGCCAAAAGAACATGTTTCCGCGCTTATTATCAATGCAAATCTTATTCTTTTGTTAAACTTTTAACCAAGCTTGCCGCGCTTGAGTATTGACAACAAGCTATTAAATTTACTTTTAGTATGCGCACGCTCAATACCCTTCAAAAACAGATATGAAGGACTTTATACAAAAATTGAAATAATTTACACTTTGTGTAAGTTAAGAATTTGATATAAGAATTTAGATCATTGGATCTACTAAATCAAAAATAATTTTATATATACATATATAATTAAATTATATAGGGAAAATATTATTACAGAACAAGTTGTTCAGATTTTCAATTATATTGTAAACTATTAAAATTACATTACACTAACAACGTCGCGCTAATGTAAATGTAAAAAATGTAAAGTATGCAGCTTTAAAGTTAATCGGAGTGTCTGACAAAGTGCAGAAAGTCAAACAATGCCGTTAATGGTACACGTATGCAGATCCATTCATATATCTGCTACGCCTTCGATCGTTTAATAGTGAGTGAGTTATTGACTATTTACAAACTGGCTGACTAACTTGTATCAATCCAAAGTACAATATCGAAAAGGTTATTGGTTAAAAAGCAAACAAAACCAGATTATTAGTCGCAGACTTGTACTCTGACCCCTTATATTGGTGTGATTAGAAGCAGTTAGTATAATCTCATTTATGGTAGCTTTCGAAACTCGAATACTAAGTACTTGATGTCAAGTGGTCGAGACTTAATAGAAAAAAAATTAGATAATGTCAATAAAGATCATTTTAATTGAACCAATTTGACCGAAAGTTTGAGCAATCCCAAAAATCCATTCATTATTCATGTGGTGCATGTTTTGAATTTTGCGCATTATCTAAACACAAATAATGAGTGCATTCTAATGACATTTAATCACAAACTGAAACCTACGTCTTATATACATACAATGGACATACATTGTCGGCGATATCAACAATTGCAAAGAAAGGGGCTGCGTAATGTTTTCTGCCGTCGAGTCTCGCGTCAATCGCGCGACTGAGAAAACGTTTAAATTTTCGCAACGTTTCCACGAGTGCTCTCAGTTTAAATCGAGCGCGTTAAGCGTGTGGACGTGTTGACGTGTTGTCTCGCGTTTCTTCTGTGTGAAATCCATATTTGAAAACCTACTACCGCGTGTCCCTCTGAAACAAGAAAAACCGCGAAAAAAAACAAAGTATTTTGTTTGGAATCGTTGCAAAATTTAAAAGAAAAACAGGTTGGTGTTTATTATGTGCATGCGACAGTTGATTGGTTACACGACAGGATTTGCAAGTGTTTACGTAAAAGCAGCCAGCAAGAGCAAGCAGCAGCTAACGTCAATTTGTGATCAAATAAAGTAGTCGAAAAAAAGTACCTCTACTACCCACACATACACATGCAACTGTCTGTCTGCTGCCTGCATATGTGTGCGTTGTGTATTTACGCATTTAGGTAGTTCTTGTGTTTCGCTGCCTCTTTGGTCTGTTTGCGAGATGCTTTCGCAACCAAAAAGTCAGTGATGATGGTGCTTTTAAATCTGCACATGAAAAGCATTGAAGCTCTTAAAGACGTTTTAAGTAGCTTTTTGTAAGCTCCTCTACTCTCGATCTCTCTAACTTTTCTGAAGGCTGTACTTTAACGGTCAGGGCTCGCATTGTGAGTAGACGAAGGTTAAATACATTCAGATAAAAGCCTCCATTAACGTTAGCTTGGGGCGCTCCGCATTAATAAAAAGCATGAAGAAAAAAAACACTTTAATATACTCAAGCTGTTTATTCATACTATTCTTTAATATGTGTTTTATATTATAACGATTCTTTAAAATTACATTTCGCAATTAAAGCGAAAATTATTCGTAAATTCATTATTTATTCGAGTTCACCGAACCCCATCGCTGCATTGTAATCAAATTAGAGAAGAGCCACCTTTGTTTTTTTTTTTAACAAAATTAATCGTGGACTAGTTGTATAACATATGTACATACATTTCCATAGGAATCGTACAAATGTTCACGTGTGTTTTGACACAGATGTCGTTTGCTGTTTGTCTTGAAAAGAATTCAGCAAATTGAATTTGCTTTTTGCAAATTGATGCATACAACAATTTTGCCAAATAGATTAGGCACACATCAATAGAATTTGACCGAGTTGAGTCGAGTGAGAGTCGCAATATTCATCCGCCCGTCTCGTTCGTATCACGCATCTGCAGTGTGATTATGCCGGGTAAATGACTTTTCTCTCTTTGTCGTTTGCCATCTCTCTTCGTTTGTTTGCTTCGCTCTCTTGCTTACACGCCGCTGAAAGCACACAACGTCATGGTCTTTTTTCAAGTTCAATATCAAAGCATCAAAGCATATGGCTTTTATCAGATGCGTACCCCGGTCATGAAATTTCATGGAAACGCGACCAAAAAAATTTATTTAGCCGGCATAGGCTGTAAGAGACAGACAGGCAGACAGACAATCCCTTACCGGTTCTTGTTAAATTTTCAGAGTCAGACCAATCAGCTGTTTACACTCTCTCGCTCTTTCTCTGGGCGCTGGCTCTCACTTGTGCGCCATATTCGTTGAAACTTGGCTTGGCGTTGGCGATCTGCTGTTTGTTTTTAACGTACGTGTGAGGGAATGTGCTTGCATGTGTGTCTTCGTATGAGTAAAAATCTAACTAGATTTCTTGTTCATGTTATTTTTCGTGTGCTTTCCAATGGCGCGCCACTGTTGTTTATACTTGACTTTCGTAGTAGGGAGGGACATCGTATGACTTTTGCACACGTATTCACGTGGTTCAAGTTTCAATAATATGAATTACTTATGTATGTATTCACCTACATAGTACATGCACATGTATATTTGTGTGTGTGCGGGTGCTGTACTCACTGCTGCAGCAATTAACACCTTTGAGACGTATGCAAGAGTTGCAAACGTCGTGTAAATAAGCATTTTGTTGACTTGTTTTTTAGCCAACGTGTAATTAAAATTTTATTTCATTGTTGTCTTCAGTTTATTGAAGGTACATACCCTCATTGGATTTCGTCATCTTTTTAAGAACCGGCATTTTGTTAGCTTAAATCACGTAGACCAAGCGATAAACTACCAATCTATTGACTATTGGACATTAAATGGCAACGTGTTTGCTGTTCATAAAACCCTGACCCTGAATAATGTATAAATATTTAGGATTCATATTTAGCATTATAGAAAAGTTGCAGACATCAAAATGTTATAAAACATACATATGTATGTATATATGTATATTTGCCACTATCGCACACTTTAAAGAGCTTTCGACACACGAAAAAGACCATTTGACTTTGCGCGAAGCTTGCGAAAGAGCGAAAGCTTCTTGTCGACAACTGCTTTTCGCGTTCCCCTCAACAGTTTAAAACTTAACGCTCGATTGGCCGGTTGCTGTTCGCTCGGTAGTGAGAAATACAAAATTTGACTTGTTAGTGAGACATTAAAGAAGGTAAATTAAAGATGCCGTGTATGGTCATAAATTAATTGTGACAGCTGCAATGCATATCGCAATTAATGGTTGTTACTTTTGACTGACAGTTCAAATTAAAGTCTACCGCAAGCGAAACTTCACTGTTTATGTTTGTTTGCGGATGTATGTGTGTGTGTGTGTGTATAACAGTTTAGTTGAAAATTTTCCATGACCCTGCGAACACACATACACGGAGAGGTTAATGCTAAATGCTTGGCCTTCACTCTGTGTTGTGCGCCCAGTGACCCACAATGTGCACACTAACAAGCATTACAAACACAAGTGCGTGGCTGTGTGCGTGAGTGCCAAAATCTCGAAATTGCCGCAGCCCCTCGCTTTTGCGAGTAGGTGTTATTGCTCTCTCTCCCTCTCTCTCTATCTCTCTCTTTCACTTATGCCGGCATTTTAATTATGCCAATCTACCTACGTGTTTGTTTGTGTGAGTAGCGTTTGCAGATATCCTTCGACAAGGACATTCGCGAATTTATTGATTTTCCCGACCTGTGCCAAAGCCGCTTGCTTGCTAAAAATTTCAGTGTGAAGTGCTTAAATAATGCACACATTTAACAATTATTTAATAGGTGCTTAAACGAAATGTGTGTAGACACTTGTAGAGTAGCAAAGTGTGACCACACAACTGCAATAAAAACGAAAGGTGCTCGTCTCGACTGCAGTTCAAAGCGTGTCAAGTTCAAATTAACACATTAGCTTAGCATAGTTAATTACCATTGTTTCAATGCATTAAAAAAATACTTTAATGTGCGTTGTTTTTTTTTTTTGTTGATTACAGCAACTGCTTAATTATGCCGCCCAACGCAACCGCTGGTGGACAAGCGATCACCGATTCGCTTATCTCTGCCGCTGCCGCAGCTGCAGCTGAATCGGAACAGAATCCGACCAAGTTGCAGGCTGATTCAACTGGTGTGCTCTTCGAGCAGGATGCCGAGACCATTGATGGCGGGCTGGTCAAGGATATCATATCTATGAAAAAGGCCGAAAAACGAAAACTTAAACTTGTCTGGCGTAATATTATACTCTTTGGATATCTTCATTTGGCTGCTGTTTATGGTGCCTGGCTGATGATCACCTCTGCCAAATGGCAGACAGGCTTACTCGGTAAGAAACTCGGTATTAGATTGTAGCTTGACAACCCTATATAACATGTGTACGTGTGTCTATAGTGTTGCCATCCTTCAATGGCGTGTGCCGACGTGCATATCAATATTTTCCGAGGTTATCAGCGCTGTTATTTTGTCCAAATTTGGCGCTGATAACATTGAACAATGTCCGCTAGACAGACAAATGGCAATCGGCCAACGAAATCATGCGCCCTCGATGCCCCTATAGAACTTTAGATTCTATAGTACTTTCTATTCATTTCCGTTATGATCCCAAAAACAGATATCGTATTTCCACTTTAGCTTAACTACTAAAGTAGTCAAGTGTTCGCATATTTTGTTTATTTTTATGGATAGTTTAGTGTGAACCAAATCGACATGTGTTTAAACTTCAATCTTTAGTGCCAGAGAGCTTCAGATTTCAGATTTCTATTTATATACGCTGTGCCACAATAAAAACGAACTAAGCAACAGTCATACGAAATTCTATAGTTTATTTTATTACCAAGTATTCACATATTTCTTTTTTAAATGGATAATTTTCACGTTCCGCGCAAAGTTAATCGACATGTGTTCAAGGCAGTTAGTTATATAACCAATTCCGAAAATATTGAATATGCACCAGTTGATGAAATACTAAAAGAGGTGCGCTTTACCATACGCAATACGAATCCCGTTCCCAATTTGAAGGAATTGGTTCACTCTTCACTTATAAGCATGAACTTTTTGAACATACTCTCTGTTAACGAGGATGGATCTGCGTATGGAATTAAGGATGTTAGTTATTTACTTGTCAAGAATCAATTAGAGTCAGAGACGATGCCCTTTTTATAGAATTTATTAAATTTATATAGTATAAAAATAAAAGAAACTAGTATTAAAACTAATTGCGTTTCAATTTTGTATCTCTTAAAGCTTTCGGTCTTTATGTCGCCTCTGGACTTGGTATCACGGCTGGAGCCCATCGTCTGTGGGCCCATCGCTCCTACAAGGCCAAGTGGCCGCTGCGTCTGCTGCTGGTCATCTTCAACACGATTGCTTTCCAGGATGCCGCCTTCCACTGGGCCCGCGATCATCGTGTGCACCACAAGTACTCGGAAACCGATGCTGATCCCCACAATGCCACACGTGGTTTCTTCTTCTCGCACATCGGCTGGTTGCTGTGCAAGAAGCATCCCGAGGTTAAGGCCAAGGGCAAGGGTGTTGATCTATCCGATCTGCGTGCTGATCCCATTCTGATGTTCCAGAAGAAGTAAGTCATCTTTGAATACTATTGCATTGCTTAATTGACTCACATTGCTATCTTTAATTTCAGACACTACATGATTCTGATGCCTCTGGCTTGCTTCATTCTGCCCACTTTGGCTCCCATGTACTTCTGGAACGAATCGTTGATGAACGCCTGGTTTGTGGCCACCATGTTCCGCTGGTGCTTTATTCTGAATGTCACCTGGCTAGTGAACAGTGCTGCCCACAAATTCGGCAACCGTCCCTATGACAAGTGAGTGAAAAACTTTATGATTACTTTTGGCGTGTTGGCTAACTGTATTGTCTTTTGTTTTATAGGGACATCAACCCCGCACAGAATGTTTCGGTTGCAGTGCTCGCTTTCGGTGAGGGATGGCACAACTATCATCATGTGTTCCCCTGGGATTACAAGACCGCTGAGTTTGGCAATTACTCTCTGAACTTGACCACAGCGTTCATTGATTTCTTTGCTCGCATTGGTTTGGCCTACGATCTGAAGAGCGTGTCCGTGGACATCATCAAGAAGCGTGTGAAGCGCACTGGCGATGGCTCCCATGCCACTTGGGGCTGGGGTGACAAGGATCAGCCCAAGGAGGAGATGGAGGATGCGTTGATCACCCACAAGAAGAGCGAATAAACGGATGGAATTGCGTAATACGCGTTTTTAGCCAACATTCACTGAAATTGAATCAAAACGACAAGAAGGGAAGAAATTAAGCATATGAAGTGAAAAACAGGAAGGAAGTAATGTGAGAGAAATGAGAGTAAAAACAGATGGAAAGAAAATTTTCATTAAAAAAAATATGTCCGTATGTGAAAAATGTTTAAGATAGCAACCTAAACTAAACGCAAAATGGAAATGAAAAAGCTAAAAGACAAAAGACCCCTTTAAATAATTTTAAGTAATAATGTTGATGATAAATATCTGTTGTTTATCAATAACTGTATACCGTCTGTGTTAAACCAGCTCTGGAATGTTTTATCGCTCCGTATTTGCTTTTTGGAGACACACACATACAAGCCGTCGATCTGTGGACATATGGATATGGAAGCCAACAAGTACAGAGTACTTTGGGGGCAACCAACAAAAAACACTGACGACGGCTTAAAAATTTATCTTTATATTTATCCTCAGATTACTCTATACTCTAATCATAAGTTGTATTCACGATACAATCAATCGATTATGTTTTGCAGCCCTCCACCACAACGAACACTAAATAGCTCCGCACAATCAGAAACAAATACGAAATTTAGTTGAATTCCATGAATCTGAATTAATACAAAAGAAATTTTATGAGTTTACAAATATAAACACACACACACACACACATAATATACCTGCAACACTTTTACGAAAGATTTTAGTAATTATATTAAGCCAAAAACTATTGAGGAATATGAAAAGAAATCATTATATATACAAATATATATATTATACGTTTATGATATAATTACACAAAACACACAAAACAAAATATAAGCGAACTATTAACACCTACTACTAAAAGTTTCGCGCCAAAAAAGAGAAATATTGTTACAAATAAAATCGAAAAACTCTTCGTTTTAGCTTGTAATCCCAAGTATGCTATGACTTTTTCATACAATCTGTATTCCAGAATATTTTCTCGGCATAGCTTCTCAACAGCTCTAACGAAACGTATTCAAACTCGAAAGCAATACTATTGTGATTAATCCTATATTTATATTTATTTTTTGACCAAATTTATTTCGTTTGCTGAATTTTATTTTATTTGCTATCCAACATGGATCAATTTGGAGTACGCAAATCGATCAATCGCAATGTGTACAAAGCGATGGTATTTTTGCAGTCATCTGAACCGAAGTTTCTACTCGAGGAGGAGATTGCCAATCGCGTGAAGAAGCAGATGCAACGCAATAAGCATCTTGCTAACATTGATGTGGAAGTACATCAATCGCTGCACAATCTCACTCAACTGGGAATTCTTGCTAACACTGGCTATTCGAATTATTCCATTCGCCACTCGTTGAAACCCGCTGGTCTATTCAAAGGCTTAAAAACTCAGAAGGCAAAGGTATCGAGGACTAACTTACAGGATAAGGAGAAAACCAGCAAAGGCAAAGTCACCAAAGCGAAAACTCGTACACTGAAAAAAAGTGATCAACGATATCCGATAAGGATTCAAAGTTTTCCCACGGCTAACTCAGCTGTGATGTGCACTGAATGTATGCCTGTTGTTAGACGCTTTACCAAATCAATGGGATCTTTGCATCTGGGAGGAGCTCCCGCTGATTTTGTTAAAATCACCTTTGAAGAAAATCTGAATCGTTCCCACTCCGAGCAAAACCTCCAAGGAAATCTCCAACAAGACCACCAACAATGTTAAATTTTATCGCTTAGAAATTGAATTGCGTATTGTAATAAGTTAATAATTTAAATATATTTTATTTAGCTAATGAGCTTTCATGTAACGACCTATTGCTTTGATTTTTAGTTGACCCACTCCATATTTAAGCTTTATTGAGCTTTTATTTGTTTGTAGCCTTCGATTTTAGTTTACCATCGAACTTTGTTTAATCGTGTGATAATTTATCAATGTTCACGATGATTTTGCACTTAAACTATAAAAACACATTCCGACAGCTTTTTGCGTGGCAGTCAACATTACAGTTAGCTAAAGTTTAGAACAACAAACAAGTCGCAAAAAGAAAAATGTGCAAGTGAGTGAAGCTATTATGAATAAGTTAACATATGTAAACAAATTACACCTTTTTCGCAGCGGCAAATTTACGGTGAAAACCAATGAAACCGGCAAAGTATTCATTGTAACCGGTTCCAATACGGGAATTGGTAAGCAGACTGTCTGGGAGCTGGCACGGAGAGGAGCCACCATCTATATGGCATGTCGGGATAAAGTTAGGGCGGAGGAGGCGCGACGAGAAATTGTTGAGGATACCAAAAACCAAAATATCTTTTTTATTGAACTCGATTTGGCATCTCTGGATTCCGTGCGCAAATTTGTCGAAGTGTGAGTTCAGAAATGGTTTAAAGTTTGTTCTTTATAAAATGCTATATATTGATAGT
Organism: Drosophila niveifrons; assembly: GCA_035046325.1. Classification (NCBI taxonomy): domain Eukaryota; kingdom Metazoa; phylum Arthropoda; class Insecta; order Diptera; family Drosophilidae; genus Drosophila; species Drosophila niveifrons. Next base: position 6,278,695 of record JAWNOC010000046.1, on the reverse strand, counting down.
TATAAACAACAAGAAGATCGTCTGGATGTTTTGATTAACAATGCTGGCGTGATGCTCGGACCTCGCAAGTTAACAAAGGAGGGCTTCGAATGGCAGCTGGGTGTTAATCATATGGGTCCATTTCTACTAACTATTCTACTACTGGATCTCTTAAAGGTACGCTAGAATAAAAATAAAGTAATTTTAAATACTAATTCATTTGTTTTTCAAGAAATCTGCACCTAGTCGCATTGTCAATGTCTCCAGCATAGCGCATAGCTATGGCAATATTAACACACAGGATTTAAATAGTGAGAAGTCGTATAGTGAGTTGGGTGCCTATAATCAGAGCAAGTTGGCGAATGTAATATTTACACGCGAGTTGGCAGCACGCTTGGCAGGAACTGGTGTAACGGTTAATGCCTTGCATCCCGGTGTTGTCGATACCGATATTACACGAAATATCAAATTCGCAAAAATCAATGTTGGAAAGTAAGTTTGGCGCAAAAATTATACGTGATTGTAAAATGTATATTTAATTTGTTTCTAGAGCTGTAAAGTATATGACAAAGCCATTCACAAAGAGTGCTAAGAGTGGTGCCCAAACTACTTTGTATGCAGCTCTTCATCCGGATCTGGAACGTGTAACTGGCTTATATTTTGCCGACTGCAAGCCGAAGAATGTCTCCAAGGTTGCCACAAATGAGGAAACTGCTAAATTTCTCTGGGCAGAGAGTGAAAAGTGGACAGGTGCTCCAACTGTTCCATTCAATTAACTTCAATTGAATTTTATAGTTGCCGACAAAGTTTTATTTCTAATCGATCACTTCAACATAGTATGTGACGATCAATTTATCATTTAAGAAACCAAAAGAATAAAATAAATCATTTAATGATGTACGTTAAGTTAAATTCGTTTTATTAATCTAATGAGCTTTCGTTTAAATTAAGCAATCATCTTGCTTAAACTTAATTTCTATTTAAGTTTTCACTTTACATCTTTAAGATTATTCTTGACGTAGTTCTAGGGTATCCAATCTTTGGGCTGGCATTGTTCTCCATTAAACCGGTTGCTCGTATAATATATGATTATCGTGATTCTGCACTTTGCCCAGGTGCTTAATTGCAGCTCGGGAAAAATTATAAAAGAAGCTTGGAACTATATTCTGCGTCGCAGTCAACATTACAGCTAGTTAAAGTCAAGATCAACAATGTGCTGCAGGTGAACTATAACGAACTATATATAGACGTATACTATATATTACACATTTTACAGAGCGGGTCAGTTTACAGAACAAACAAATGAAACGGGCAAGGTATTCATTGTAACCGGTTCCAATACGGGAATTGGCAAGGAGACTGTCTGGGAGCTGGCACGGCGTGGAGCCACCGTCTATATGGGATGTCGAGACAAAGCCAAAGCGGAGGAGGCACGACGAGAAATTATTGAGGATACTAAAAATCAAAATATCTTTTTTATTGAGCTCGACTTGGGATCTTTGGATTCCGTGCGCAAATTTGTTGCAGAGTAAGTACACTTTAATATTCATTTTTTTAATATAATATGAGTGCCAAATATTTTTTTTTAGTTATAAACAACAGCAAGATCGACTGCATGTTCTGATTAACAATGCTGGAGTGATGCTTGGTCCTCGCAGGCTGACGAAGGAGGGATTCGAATGGCAGCTTGGCGTTAATCATATGGGTCCATTTCTACTAACTATCCTATTAATAGATCTACTAAAGGTAAAACTATTAAAAACAAACGAAATTTCAAATTCTAATCAACTGATTTTTAGAAATCTGCACCCAGTCGCATTGTCAATGTTTCAAGCATAGCTCATAGCTATGGCAGGATTAACACACAAGATTTGAATAGTGAGAAATCCTACAGTGAGGTTGGCGCTTACAACCAGAGCAAGTTGGCGAATGTAATATTCACACGCGAGTTGGCAGCACGCTTGGAAGGAACTGGAGTAACGGCCAATTCTTTACATCCCGGTGTTGTCGATACTGATCTTTTCAGGAATGTCAGATACATAAACAACAACAAATTTGGAGAGTATGTTTTTCGCAAAATTAATAGTACCATTATAATATTGAATAATTATTTCGCTTTCAGAGCTGTGAAATGTCTTGCCAAGCCTTTCATCCGGCCATTTATAAAGACTCCCAAAAGTGGCGCACAAACTACTTTGTATGCAGCCCTTCATCCGGATCTGGAAAATGTAACGGGCTTATATTTTAGTGATTGCAGACCAAAAAATGTTTCCAATGCTGCCACTAATGAGGAAACTGCAAAATTTCTTTGGGCAGAGAGTGAAAAGTGGACAGGAGCCCCGATTGCTCCACTGAATTAACCGCCAAAGTTTCATTTGCGTAGATGTGGTGGCCGGACGATATACAATTAAATCAAGCACGATTTTCAATAGCTGTGTCATTTTAAGAATATGCATTGCCAAGAATCCATTACTACATTATTCGAGTCTCATTGATACAAGCATCAAAGGTTTTATTAAATACATAATACTTTTATAATAAAACTGTTAACAGTGTGAAATATATTTATTATATACAAATATTACTATTAAAAGAAAAAAGATAACAAATTTAAATTGTGTGTATTAGGGCTGCTATAAGTTGGTATATTTCATCGACGGAAAAGTGTATGTTTCGGTCACACCACGAAACAGATGTTAAAGTGAAGAGCTTTCAATAAAGCTTCGCTCTCTATTGCGCGCTACTAAACAAAAACAACTGCAATTGTGGCCATTTATTTCTCTCTTTCAATCCATTCTCAGACCTCATCGCATTCACACCAGCCTGTCTGCCGTCGACGTAAACAAGCATTTTGCTCGTTTCGGTTTTAAGTTTCGTGCAAAGTTTGCTTTCGAGTTGATTTTTATTGTTTAACCAAGTGTTTTTACAAAATTATAATTTTATCCAACTAAGTTACAAACAGGTTGTTGTGATTTTAAGTTTTCGCGCATTTAACATAAAAAAAACAATCTCGGGCATCGCGTTGAACACCCCCGTTATCGCATCATCTGTTTTGTGTGCTTGTGGCGCGTCTCTTAATATGCCCAGATAAATAAATACAAATTACAAACAACAGTTATACGTTCGAATCAAACAAACAACGAAAAAAAATTAAGCAAAATGGATCGTCAATTCGTAATGATATTAATACTGGGATTTGGCTTTATGTTTGTCTTCACATCATTTCAAACAATGAGTAATATTGAGGTGAGTACGCGCGGGTCTTTTCTAAATGCGAGTCCGCGCTTACATGTATTAGTGTGTTATGTGTGTGTATGCGTGGGCGTTGTTGACATCCCACGACCAACCATTGGGGAAGGGCTATTTTCGTCCTTGTCCTTGCCAATAGACGTTGTAGTAGCCTTGGCACACGTATGTACGTAGTCGTTATTGTCACTTGTCGCTCTGCCCCTTTCTTTCTCCCACTTAGACGCACCTACACATTCACATTACATTGCCTTACATGTGTTTCTGAGTGTGTGTTGTGTATGTTTATTCTGCTAGCGAACAAAGCGCAGCAAAAGCTTCGTTCAATTACCAATTGAGTAAATTATACTGATTTCAGTTTCTTCACTACTTTCACTACTGCAGTCTTAAGCATTAATATGTATGATTGTGTTTATTTCATAGTTCTAAAGCAACTTCAAACAGCTGATAACAATTGTTTATTGGCTACTAACCTTATCAGCAAGTAACGCAGCCAGCCCATAATTCAATTTGATTAATGCAATTGAAGTCAACAACTCCTCTGAATTGATGACCCCAAAAGTCAACTTACATTTACCCAGCAAAGTTAACTTCTCTTTGTTAAAGGGCAATTGGTAGTTTCTTTTATGACTGGCAAATAATACCATAATAAAATAATGAGCGATATCATCTCAGACAACGCCCACACAATTTCAATATAAGATTCGAGTGCTTTTTTGTTTGTGTTTTCTCGCCTAGTCGGGAGCAACAACAATAATTACAATGATTAAAAAGCTTACTGTATGCGTACATATGAAAGTGTGTTTATTCTCTGTTTGCGTTCATTCACTGCCTTCGTTTTTACCGTATTATTTGTGAGCTTTTGTCCGGGTTCTGCCTTTCTTATAATTATCAGAGACTCAGAGCAGAGATTGAAGGTCGCATCTACGCAAAAATGAATCGCGTAGTTGGAACTGGAATGACATTCTTGTGTGTCTTCTACCGGTTGGCGAATTAACTTGAAATCAGTGTCAGTCAGTGTCAGTGTGCTTGTAGAGCCTTCTAAAATAACATTGAAGAAACATGTTTAGCATGGGCTATATTCAATATATCAATTAATGAATGATCATTTTGGCATGTGCCAAAATAATTAAACAAAAATAATTTTTTTAAAGCTGAATTTACGGTAATTTTTAGAAATTGAGAGTGGTTTCTTAATTTATATGTATTCAATTGTACTTTCAAAATAAAAGTTTTGAAATCAAATTGAAGAATCATGTTTAGCAGGTGTTAAATAAGTAACTAAACAAAAAAAGAGATGGCATAAGCAAGCATCTATAATCCAAAGTGAGAAACTTTAATTAATTTGTCGTTTTCTTTTGTTTAAATATGCTTAACAGTTGATAAATGCTTTGAATATATAACAAACAATTTTGTTGCCAAAAATATATATCTAGATTTAGTAAAAAAATTGCGAGTTGCTCATAAATTAATTTAGACCCTTTAATTTTTCATTCAACACAATGAATGATTTACAAATTTAAATACTCCATTTATATGTCAATTGTGTATTTGACTAGACATTTCAATAAATATATTATATTGATATTGCAGTCAGATGAGCTATAAATTTAAGTAGGCTATATTTTGAAACAGGAAAGAGTATACAAGCTTCGTCGTTCTCAAGTGAGCAACTTTAACTTTGTTTTGTTTCTGGTTTTCTTTTACTTTCAGGTTTTTGTGCGTATTGTGAATACTAAGCATTTCATTTTTAACGATCGTAGCGTTGTTCTCAGTGTAATTGTTTCTGTTTGAATACCGATTTATCCAGTCTTGAAATAAATGTATACTCATAACTTATTTGGTTCAATGAACCTTCGCGACACATTAACAATTTCGTCCGCTTCAGTATTGAAATATTATACATAGTTGTTTTGTGTTATTTTTTGGTTTTGCTGTTTGTGTTTTCGCCGTTATTTAAGCAGATTCCAATTAATGCTATTCATTTTAATGCACTCTCACTTTCAACAAAGTTTTGTGGCAATGTTTTGGTGTTTTACACAATATGCCCTCAAGATGGTTAGTTTGTTGTTATTGTTTGTTACTGCAATTCGTTTGCTTTTGTTTAACAATTTAATACGCCGCGCACATTTTAAGCCAAGTGAATGAGTGAGCTGAAATTCCAAACAGGGCGTGTTGTTGGCCAAAAACGAAACGCGATCAATCCGACAAGTTGAAGCCCGCCAATACCATGCGATATACTATATACATATATATTTAAGTCTCTATATCAGTATGGCCCATTAGAGCGCAATTTGTGCTTTGTGCAAAAGGCCTTGGCTTGTGTCGTAATCTATCTACATTTACTATTTACTACAAGCCACAATCCAATAGTCCAGCGCTATGCAGCGCACTTATCTTGCTATTTCTTGAAAAAACCGACACAATTATGAGCTTTGTTCACCCCACGATTTAAACAGAATATGCATAGACTCTTTGTCTATAAACAAGATATGGGGTTCAAAGATTCCTGTATAATCACATGTGGGTCAATGTTTGAAATATCCCTGCACATCAAATATCCCATTTTAAAATGTACTGTAAACAAAGCTTCGCTGTTAAACCTACGCTGTTAACTTTACAATAACATAACGATCTCTATCGAAATGTGGACTGCTGTTAACGCAGCGCTGTTAACTTACATTAACATCTGAAGCCGTTTACAGTGCGTTATCGATTATCCTGTTTAATGGCAGCACCGTGATCAAAGTTGTAATAGCTTGTTGGCTTAGCTTACAAACTGATTGCGCAATCAAACGCAATAAATTGTCTGCCGTTGCATCGTGTGTTGTAAACGCATCAGCGTCAGGTCTTTCAATGCCATTACAATTGCAAGTTCATTCCACGCACACACATGCATCAATGTCTGTCTCAAGGCCAAGCTGACCAACATATGCATTTGAAACACATGCATATGTATGTATGTATGTGTGCATGTATGTCTTAATATATTTGGCAAGCGTTGACGCCAACGACGTCGCGACGTCGCGTCGCTGCCATTTCAAATGCTGCTTCTGGGCAACAACGACGTCATTACCTAACCAACAAAAATAAAAGTGGGTGTGCTATCGACGAGCCCACAAGCCACCCAGACTGCTTTACTACTCCTACTACCCCCTGCCTCTTACCTACCCCTCTTTGCCTACCTTAGTCGTTCAACTAAAATGTGAAGTTGGCCAAAACAAAGTGAGTGAAACTTGTTTCTGCATTTTTTATTTTTTCTTCATGTCGATCGAGATTGAGAGTTGTGGCACCAGTTGATATTTTTTGCGTAATAGAAACAAAAAGTTAAAAGAAATTCCAAGTCTATAGGTTTGCAATTTTGGCCTACGATTTCCCTGTTATATGGTTATCAGGTTAAGCTGGCCATTGACTTTAGTATAAATGCTCAGGAAATATCAATTTGACCCAGTTTCACTTAACCGTCTGCATCTGCAGCATTTTATTTACTTTTACTTTCGTATTTTCTTCAAGCACTTGCGGTTTTTACTGATAAAGAGGTAAAATATGTTATCGGTGGATTGCTTCCCATGGATTTATTGCCAGGAATTTACGACGCACTGATTAATTGTCGTCGACTGATTTGCTGATTTTCTTGCTCAGCATAAATTTGACTAATAAAGTCTTTTGATTACTATGAAGAACCAACTATTTTCTTAAGAACTTAAAGATGAATTAGCTAAATAAATCTTTTTGAATAATTCATTTATATTCAATGTTAAAACTGTATGTGATTGGTTTTAAGAGGTTGTGACAAATTTAAAATTAGATTATAATACGTTATATATTCACACTATTTACGTAAAATTGAGTAAAATTTTCGGTGAGGATTTTTAGGATTTTAGGAAAAACCTTATCAAATTTGTACTGAATTAAATAAATTTGATGAAGATTCTTTTTTTTACATTTTTAAAATTATAATTTAGAGCATTTTTTACTTTTTTAAAATGTTAAAATATTTGAGTTTTGAAGTCAAGTTTCTAAAAAGCGATAATTTTAAGTAGATTAAGCAAATTTGATTGAAAATCTATACATTTTAAAAATTATTTATTATAGCATTCTTTACAACTTTACACTTTTATTAAATCCATCATTTTCAGTAGATTAATTTTACAATCTAATTAATCTAATAATGTTTTATATTTGTTTTAACAATGTTTTATATTTTAAAGGGCGATCGGTTATATTTAAATTTTACCCTTGTTTATATGTTGTTATGCCTATAAACTTATTGTAGCTACTTACAAAAGAATATAAATTATTTAAGTTAAACTTGTTTACTCCTCCACTGTATTTCCAAAGGGTATCTCCAAGTCGTTCAGTATTATCTCAGTTGTTTTAGTTTTCGCAATCTGGCTTAATGTTTGCTTTCACTTTCTCGGCTGTCATTGGCTTTGATGCACCTTCTCCACAGCGATTCACGCAAGTCTCAAGAGGCTGATGATGATGCCGCTTTGGAGTGCGAATGCGAGTTCAAGTTTCGAGCTTATTATTTCAATTACTTGCTGATAATGCAGCAAGTGTGCGACTTTAGTTTTACTTTAGTATATTTATTTATATATACTTTAGTATATTCGGCTCAAGGACCGTCCAGAGTTGCATTCTCAATCAATGCAGCGAATCGATGTCAGAGTCAAGTTGGCACAGATAACGATAACGATAACTATATCGATCGTTTCGCATCTGGACATCCTTACGCATTACCTTGTGGAAAAAACCGAATCGAAAACATGTTTTTCATGTGCGTAGTTTTCCATGCTAATTCGCATTAATTCGAATTTATGCAAATAATTCTGGACATGCAAGAATTTTCAGTTACAATTTACGATCTACGACGATTGTCATTGCACTTGAACTCATTACAAGTTTCTGCATAGAACTGGTTATCTGCAAGACTTGGTTCAATATTTTTATATGTAATCGATATTGCTTCGCTATATATATAGTCTTATATACTAAAAACTGTACAACAGTTACTTTCCGCATAGGAAACGCTTTATTCACTTTATTTGACCTTGCTTAAAAGACCTCAACACGTTTTGAAATAAAATAACAAAAACAAATGTATGCAAGTCACATTTATTTTAAATTAGGCAGCTGTCTTTGAATACAGTCTATATTGTAGACGAGTAAATCTAAAATTAAGGCAACAAATTGAAGATTACGTATACGGCTTAATAACAACACTTAAAATGTATCCTAATAATTTACGATCGCTATAAAAACTTGCAAGTTCTCCAATAAACTGAGTTCTTATTATCGACAAGTGCTTATTTGCACAGTAAAAAAAAAGATTTAAGTGCAACCCAAAATAATTATAACGATTTTGATTGAGAGGGTATCAATAAAAATTTCAAAAAAGGTGTGACTCCATTAATGTAAAATTTATTTGAAGAAAAGTTGTTTAAACAAAATATATGAAATTATCATTTAAAGCAACAAAATAATAAAGTTAAACAAATAAATCAAAATTAATATAGTCATAAGAATTTTAAAATTATTTTTTTTATTGCTTTCCTTGGTTCTTTGATGGATAATGTAGCTTATAGTAGCTTATAGTCCACATCTCAGGCTAGATATTGTGTCTTGGGAAACAAAATTTTATTGTCAAAAACGAAAACAGAGGAATTATTTGATCGACAGTGATTCAATTTACTCCTGTTCATATTTTTTTTAACTCTTTTGCCTTTAAGTCGGTCTTAGAATTGTCCTTTTTGCAATGTTTAATCTGCTTTTTCGATGTTGCTTTTGAATAAGAACCAGCTGTAACTTAATTAAATCCTTCACAAACTGTTAACTGTTAAAGTAACACATCTTCACAATTGTACAAAAGGTTGGCCAGGGCTGCAAACAAATGTGACTGCAATTCTCTACCAGCTCTGGTCACACTTAATATGTACTGTTAATAACTTAGAATTACACAAATTCCTCTACAACTACGTTTCTTTTCTTCTTTTATAGAAAACCATATTGGATAGCATTTCTAAGGATGATGAGAACTTCAAGGGCGAGGCGTACACCAGTCTGGCGATCATCTATCTGTTCTTTGCGCTCTCCAATTGGCTGGCGCCTTCGTTTATGTCGCTGACTGGACCACGCGTCTCCATCGTTGTGGGCGCCCTGACCTACGTGTAAGTAAACAATGAATAAAAAGTAATATTTAAAGCTTTACTAATTCAATTTCTGGTTTACAGCGGCTTCGTGATCTCATTTATGTTTCCCTCGACATCGCTGCTTTATGTGGCCAGCGGCATCATTGGCATTGGTGCCGCACTCACGTGGACGGGGCAGGGCACGTATTTGGCACGTTGCAGCAATGCGGACACCATTTCCCGCAACTCGGGCATCTTTTGGGCGCTGCTGCAGTGCAGCATGTTCTTTGGCAATCTCTTTGTGTACTATCAGTTCCAGGATAAGACGCACATTGACAAACAGACGCGAGATCTTGTCATTGGCGTACTCACAGCGGTCGCTGTGCTTGGAATTGTGTTTCTCCTCGCACTGCGCTTCATGGCCAACAATGCGGAGCAGGACAACGAACTGGAATCGAAGCAAACGGCCTGTGGTCATGCTGTCTACGCTTTAAAGTCCGCTGGCAAACTGTTTGTGACCAAGAAAATGCTGTTGCTCAGCTTGGCATTTTTCTACACAGGTATTATCATCATTTGTTTATATAAGCCTTTTTTATTAACTACCTTTTATTGCAGGTTTGGAGCTTTCCTTCTTCAGCGGCGTCTTTGGTTCGGCGATTGGTTTCACCACCAAGATTGCAGCCACGCCCAAGGAGATTGTTGGTCTCGTGGGCATTTGCATTGGCGCCGGCGAAGTCTTTGGCGGCGGCTTCTTTGGCATTATGGCATCGAAGACTACGCGCTATGGTCGCGATCCCATTGTCATTGCCGGCTATGTGATGCACATGGCTGCCTTCTTCATGACATTCCTCAATCTGCCGAATAGTGCACCATTCAAGGATACCACCGATATCTCATACTTGGATCCGCCCAGCTCCACGATGGCGTTAATTTGTGCATTCCTGCTCGGTTTGGGCGATGCCTGCATTAACACCCAGGTCTATTCGATGCTGGGTGGCGAGTATGTCAACAATGCGGTTGGTGCATTTGCCCTCTTCAAATTCATGCAGTCGGTGGCCGCGGCAATTAGTTTCTTCTACTCGGCATTCTTTGGATTGTATGTGCAACTGGGCATTTTGGTTGTCTCCGGCACCATTGGCACCATTGCATTCGTGATTGTCGAGAGAAGTTTCAAGCGGCAGCACCGGCTGGAGGATTAGAAGATGCAAATGTCATACTTTTTTGATACCAACATGTACGAGAGTAATTCTAGTATTAGCTGAAGCGATGCACCAAGCACACACATAGCGAAGTGAGAGATCGTTATTTGTCGCGTCGTGTCGTGTCCATTGTTTGTTGAACTCACCCAACACATGAGGGGGGCGTCTTCCTAATGCGTATAATGCGTAATAATGCAATAATAGTTAATTGTTTGTTGGGCACAGATGTTGCTAGATATTGTATGAATGTATTTGTATTTTAAAAGTTGAACTTCCAAAACGTAATTGTAAATTCTAGTTGTAATTCAGTTTATACTTATACGATCTATATTATATATATACGATTTGAATATGTGTGTATGTGTGTGTTTATTTATTTTTAGCACCAATTGTGCAATTGTAAATTGATATTTTCTACAATATATACAATGTATTTAAATTGAATAAGTTGCAATTTTATTTATTTTTTATTTTAATGAAGAAGTACCCTATTTTAAATAAAATTACAAATTTTCAGTTACATTTTTAAATTCAAGACTATGCGCGCCAAAGCATCGCGCGCTTTTCAACACTCTTTTCGACCTACCGCTCCAACGAATTCGTCAAGTTGCGCTTGGTCGCATTCCGCTGTTTCGTTGAGTTGCTGCTGTTTCACATCTCGCCGTTTCATTGTTGTTGTCGAGCAACACTTGCCGAGAGCGGACGCGTTTAGTTTTGTTGCTGCGCACATCTGTCGAACGTCGTCGCATTGCGGGTGTTTTGCGCCTGTGTTGTTGTTAAAACTAATTGCAAATAAAACTACTACTGCAAAATCGGACACAGTTCATTGAAAAAAAATACGCAACGAAACAAAAACAAAAAATTCAATAACTACTAAACGCGCGTGCGACGTGGATGTCGAGAATTCTTAAGTTGCCGCTGTGCGCGTCGCGTCTACAACAACAGCAATGTGTGCGTGTGTTTGTGTGAGTGTTTAAATTGTCTGTGCAAATTTGAAATGGCTAAGCAAAAAAAAGGCTGCCAACAGATGTGTTCCTAATAAAAAATGAGCATTAACAGCCCAGTGAACAGTACTTATAAAACACTTGAAGCGGGACAAGTTTAAGTACAACAACAGCAACAACATTGCACTTCAATAATTGCTGCTCCAATTGCAAACGAAGAGTAGGTAAAACACAGTTTCAATAATTAGCAATATTTTATTTATACACCTACAATAAGTCTTTTCACTTGTGTGTGTGTGCTTAAACCTTGAGGAATTTGTTTGGTATGAGCACAACAAAAAAAACCCAAGTGCCAGCATAAAAACAAAAGCATTTCCAATTCCAAACTCATGCAGGCGCAACAACAACGCAACAGCAGCTGCTGCTTCAGCTGACAGCAACTGCGAGCAGCGACGCCTACGCCAGCGACGACGTCATCTGAACGCATTTCGCTTTTCATTTTGTGCTTGTCCGTTTGCCGTTTGTCGCTGTGGTGGAGCAAGCGAGGGGGGGCACAAACACTCAATAGTTTGTCTGTATGTCTCTCGCACACTGAGCAAAACTGTGCCCATGTGACCGCTGCTTTTGCGCCTGTATGCGTGTAACTGCTCCTTGGTTGCTTTTGCTTGGTCATCGCTGCTTTTACGATTTTACATCTGTGTCTCGCTGCTGCGCATCTACGCTGATGTGTGAGTGTGAGGTGTGCGACTATCGTGAGTGTCTTTTTCTCCTTTCAGTCATTTTCTTCAATTTATTGACTGCTTGCTTGCTCTATGCTTGGGTCAACAAACCAAATGACTTTGTCTTCTGCTTCTTCCTCGTAGTTGTTGTCTTTGTCTCTCCCCCTGTGTGCGAACGTGTGTGTGTCTGTTTATCTTCTATGTATTTAGTCATTGATCGCGTCCGGTGATTTGGTAGTTGGGGAAGCAGCAGCAACGTCGCTGTCGCCTTTTTCACTTTGCTTTGTTTTTATTGGTGTCATTAAAAACTCAGCTTGTTGTTGTTGCTGTTATGTTTGTTATGGGAAAGGTCAATCACACACACACACACACGTTCACATTCGGTGCAAGAGAGATTTGACTATTAGAAAAAACCGGTATTTTGTTTTATTATTATTTTGATGCCCCAATATTATCACAGATAAACATTTAGCAATTCCCGAAGTTCGTATAGCGATTTCTTTTTCCCAGAGAGATAGTCATCAGTTCTCTTTTTGTTTGTTTGTTTTTTCTTGGCATCGTGTCAATAGCCTAGAACTTGAGCAAAAAATAGAAAAAGAAAGCCTAAAGCCCAAATAGATGCCAAAATATTTTGCCAGTAATGAATGTTTTGTTGCCGGCTCACTTCGCCAAAAGGCAATCAGGGCCACCTCACTGAAAAAAACGTCAACAAAAACTTCAAGCTTCAAAGCTCGCTGCTGTCATTGGTGTTAATTTAGGAGAGGAGTCACAAGAGCTCAAAGAAACAAAAACAGCGTCAAGTCTGTCAGGCGTAGTACCCTAATTTATTAGCCAAGTTAAGTGCACCGCTAACCAAGATTAGATTCGACCGCTAGTGTGAGCATAACTGTAGTCGAAAGAGAAATACCCTGTTAATAAGTTAACAGAACAAAGAAACAGCGATAACATTCATCACTACTCAGATCTAACGATAATTATCGCATGCACATTCAGATCTTGCTTTAATTATCGATTACTTTTCTCTCTGGCTTAGCAGCTGTAAGCAGCGCTGTAGAGCTTAACAGTGAACTGTTAATCAAAGCATAAAGTAGGCAAAGGTTACGGCAGATTAAGGTTGACTGACTGTCCACTTGACTGCTGTTCAATTAGTGCGGCGTAATGAATTGTTAATTAGTGTATTGTTTACAGCTGCAATATATAATGATAAATATGTGTATATCATGGCAGTGCAAGTGTCTGGAAGTACTATTTGGTGCTAGGTGCAATAATATATCTGGGAATTGTTGTTTACAGAAAATGTATTTTTTTATCAATGCATGATATAAAACATTTTTTTGCGCGCTATCGCTAATTTAATTAATCGTTGGTTGCCAAATGTTGTTAGGTTGTTATGTTGCCGTTGTCTGCATGTTGTGTTGTGCTGTGTTGTTTTGCCTTTCGCCTGCCTTTTTGGCGTCAAAGAAAAGCAAAAACTTAATTCACTTTCAACTTGACTGTGAAGTGGCAAGGCCTTTTGCCGGCCTGTTTATACGAAAAAGAAAAAAAAATAGCAATAGCAACAGCAACCACAATCATAGCATTATTCACAGCAAAGTCAGCTTTTTCGCTCGTTAGCAGATACAGATACATTATATAGTATATGTGTGTGTGTATGTGGGCAATGTGTATCTTATAGATACATGTACTTAATGGGCAAACGTGCCGATCCCACAACTACATCTCGCTCTCTTGCTCTCTTTGTTTGTATGCTTAGTTTTTAATTTGTTTTCTCCATGAACGGATTTTTTATTTCTATTTTTTTTTTTTTGGCATTGGGTCCCACACACAAAAGGCATCTTTGTAGCTATAGCTGTATTTGTGTTTCGCTATCTGTCTGTCTATATCTGCACTATCTGTGTCTTTATCTTTGACTGTGTAACGAGCTGTGGCAAGCGTCGCTTGACTTTCGTTGCGCCTAGTTTGGCACTTTGATGTATGTACATAATATAAAGAGACAAAAAAAACAAAAACAAGTTTTTGGCACTTCCAATTGTTGTTAAGAAAGATACATTCACATATTGCATACATACTTGTTTACAGGTCTTTTTTTATGAATGTGCTTACAATTGTAACTTGCATTTTGTTGCCTCATAATTGCTGTTAGCGAAGCGTTAAACCGTAGCATCGCTCTGTTAATTCTGTAACAGAACCGAACACCACTTGGGAATACAATATATGAAAGTATATACCATATATGTATGTATGTAAATTTGTACATTACAACTAACGGCGGCTGCTTGGCAATTATGTTGTCATAAATGAGGAAGCTACATTAAAACAAGCCAAGCATTCAAGTTTTCTTCTTTGCCACTCTTAATGGCATGCAAATGTTTCTTACCTTCAACTTTCTCATACTTTTCGAGGCCCCCCCCACAAACAACAGCCAACCAACATTCAACACTCAGCATTCAGTGAAAAAAACTACAACAGCAACAACAACAACAAATGTTGCAGTTAAACCATTAAGCTAATGATGCAGTCCACTCATATGTACTCACCTGACTGCCTCTCTGTCTGTCTGTCCGTCTGACTGTCTGTCTGTCTAGCTGTCTGACAGCTTACAACTGTACTGATGTGAGGACTCTAGCTTTTGACTGCTAAAGCAAAAATGGGTTTCAATTTGAAAAGTCGTCTGAAGGCGTCTTTAGTACAACATCATTTAATTCAATGGCAATTTTCAATTTCATGCTGTTCAGTTAAATAAAAATGTCTCAATAATGTAAAGTAAACTTCAAATCAAAATTAAATGTCAATATTAACAGTTTCAAATAAATGAATGAGAACAAATCTTTATTAAAAGAAAATTTCAATTAAAAGATCTGATTAATTAATTTCTCTTTTAAGAAAAGTTCTCTTTTATGCTAGGAAATATATATTTATCGAAACTGAATTTCCAAATTGTTAATTTTAAGGCAACATACTTCTGTTTAATATTCCCAAAGAAATAGAAAAAATTCTTTCCCAAAATAATAGTTCCTATTAAATTCTGAATGAATAACTTTACTTTCTATGATCCTAAAATATATTTAACAAATTTATTATTATTGCAACCAATATTTCAATTAAATATCTTTACTTTCAACAAATGTTGTCTTTCATCTAAGATTCAGTTTGGGAAATATTTTACAATATATAAAGTTTGATTTAAATTTAGAAATATTAAACAATATAGATATTCCAAATATAATAATTTGCAAAATAAAATTTCAATTTAATATCTGATGAAAAGATATGTAATTCATTCTATAAATGTAATATACAAATATTGCTTAAAATTTATAAGTATTTTAACAATATAGATAACATATATATACTAAGTTCTTATGGTTAGTTAAAAATAAATGTAAATTTAATATCTAAACACACAACTTTGCTTTCAACAAAAGTTCTCTTTCATTTGAAATTACATTTATGAAGTCTCATCGCTCTCTATTATTATTATCTTGATCTAGCGGCTTAAAGCGGTCTTCAACTAGAGTTTCTCTAATGTGCGCATGAGAATGTAGATTGCATTGAAGTGGGCACTTCATTATCGTTAGAAGACAACTTATGCTCAAGTGCATTTCACTTGCCCTCTATCTACACAATTGCCCCTACTCCTCCCTCCTTCTCCACCCTCAACTTGTTTATCGTTTGGCTGTCTCCTAGATACACGTACTAGAGACCGCGATATGTTTACACACAACACAAGCACGAATGATTGTTTACTTTTCATCAATAAAATGTTTGTGCTGCACCACGGCTACGCAAACAATCAAACAGCCAAACAACACAAACAACACAAAACAACACGAGCAACGTCACCTGCATTCAGCTCAGTTCACTTTGTTGCAAAAGTCTGACAAAAAAAAGACACAGACAGGTGTTTTCCGGCATTGGCGTTTCTTCTTCTTGGCGACTGTCTTTCGTTACGTTCCGTTCCGATCCGTTCCATTCCGTCTCAGTCACAGAGATATGTGCATTCCAACCCCCAACTCTTGAGTTCTGGCTCAGCGTAAACACAGCGTATCTGCTCAGTTACCAGCTATACCGTTATACCCTAACAATATAAAAATAGTGGGTGTGAATGCATTTGAATCAGTTATCTTTTGAGTAGAGGAGTTTAGTGTTCATGAGGTATAAAAAATAGACTGATTACAAATAGCAAATCTTTACTATCTTTTATTATTAGCATCTCGTTCTAAAAACCGAAAAGTTCTTGAACAAAGCTCAATGCTTATGAAAACAGGCTCTGCTGAGAAATTTTTAGATTATTTCAACTAGTTTTGAAATTTTGTCACGGCCTACATCATTTGAAATTAATGAATTAATGAAATTAAATAATCTACACATTTTCAACAGGCTTAAGTTTTCGAAAAAGTTTCATAACCACATTAAATGATATGAAATTACTTCATAACTAAATTAAATAGTATGAAATTAATGCATTATTTTAATATTATTAAGACGGT
The DNA here is from genome assembly GCA_035046325.1 of Drosophila niveifrons. Lineage (NCBI taxonomy): Eukaryota > Metazoa > Arthropoda > Insecta > Diptera > Drosophilidae > Drosophila > Drosophila niveifrons. Next base: position 6,261,987 of record JAWNOC010000046.1, on the reverse strand, counting down.
TGAAAATGTGTAGATTATTTAATTTAGCTTCGATAATTTGTCCATAATTTGAAATGAAGAAAATGAATTCATTAATTTTATATATTTTTAAATTTGGTAATGGAACTTTCACGGAATATCTATAATTTCACACATTTAAATCAAATACTAAATTCTTGCTACTACAGTATGATCAAACTTTTGTATTTACAGTTTCATTTTCGAAACTATGAATTAACATAATGCAATTAAATGGGTTTCAAATATTTTAAGCTCATAATTATTTTGAATTGTTTTACTTGATAACTTAATCATCAAAAAATCCATTCAATTTCAAAATGATTGAATGAACACTTTAAATTCCTGTCATTAAAGTGTATATTGAATTAGATAAGATTTTCTGCTGCTGCCTGTCATCAAATTGTTTAGCTTTGAAGTTTATATTTAATTAGACTTTCACTAGAGTATTGAAATTATTCAATTTCGACTTTCAATTGCAGTCTTGAAAGTTTATATTTAATTAGATAATGCTGCTAGAGCATTCAAATGTCGACTCGCTGCCAAAAAAAAAAAACTTCTCGACATTCTTTAGCTGTGTTTAGCAAGTTTTTCACGGTCGAATGCCAACGGGTTGAGTAGACACAAAGCCAAAGCCAAAGCCTTGAAATGCTGTCTCTTTGTATACAGAGAGAAGAAGAAGGGGAACCTTTTTGTAAACTAAACAATAAGAAAATAAAACGAATTTCTTTCGACTCACTCATTCTTTTTTTTTTACCATTTTTGCATATATATAGAGAAATGACAACCACAACGCAGACGCAAGAGATTAATACGAATGGCAACGACCATCAGCATGTGGCAAATGCAGTTGCAGTTGCAACTGCAACTGGCGTCACAGCAACAAGCACAACGAACTCCAGCACGACGGTCAACGCAATGCCAAAGAATGTGGGCGTCATGGGCGTGGCAGGCACACAAAGAGGTAAGCAAGCAAGTGGACGGAATGAATGAATGATGACTGCCAACTCCAACTACTTCCATTCATTTTGTGGCAAACACACACGCGATATGATTCAACCAAAAAAACCAAAAAAAAAACAGCTAGATTAATACATCGTTTAGCTGAGCAACTAACAAAGTAGTTAGTATCTTTTAGGTGGCTCGTTGGCCACACGCAACACGCCAAGCAAACTGCTTAAGCCTCAAGCTATTTGTCAATGAAACGCCAAATATATATTGGAGTATACATATATAGAAATTCGAGTCGAGAAAAAGATAAAGTAGTAGCGTCTCTGTAGACGCGTAACATTTGTCACAATAAACCATTAATTAAGTCTCCAATTATATATATCATTCGATTTGAGAGCAATAATTTCAAGTAATATAAATTGCTGCAATTTAAGCTACATAATATATGTAATCGAAGATGGAAAAATAAGATGGCAAAAGTAATTTATTAATAGGTGGCAAACAGGATATGTATGTAACAGACAGAAAGCGCCATGATCAGTGATCATGTTATACCAAATATAAATTTTGGTATATTAATTTGATATATTTAATTGACGACACTGTTTTGCTTTCTTACTTATTATCTTGTTATATCATATATACCAAATATACATTGTGGTATATTAAGTTGGTATATTTAATTGATAATCCGACACTGTTTTGCTTTCTTACTTATTATATTGTTTTATTATAAATACCAAATATACATTTTGGTATATTTAAATGACACTTCTTGGCTTTCTTACTTATTTTAATTAATATTAGTTCGAATAACACACGAGTGCGAAAAGGAAAAAGATTTAAATATCTCAAAAATATGTTTACTACGTATCTTTTAGATATTTTTAGATAGCATAATATAGTCAAGTTTTTGTTAGCTTCTCTGCCAACATAGCCTTGAACTAATTTGAAATACAGCTCTGCAGACGCTCAACTCTTCTTCTATCTCTCTCTTTCGTATTTATGGATCAACTAATTTATTTAAATGCAAAGCAATCGTAACTCTGGTTTTTTTTTTTATTGTTGCCAGACAAAACAGTTTTCGCTTCACACGCGTATCTCAGTAGGAGGAGGGAATCTTCTGCCTGCTTATATAAAAAAGTCTATTGTCAGTTTTCCACATTTCTCGTTAGTTTCATTAGTGAAATTAGCATATTTGTCTGCTTTTCATTAACTCTTTCTTCTGTTGCTCTGTCATTTCCTTTTTCAATTTCCCCTGTCAGATAAAAATCTGTTTGTTGTGTTGTTTCGTTTTTCCCAAACATTTGATTTGCCAATTTAATTGTGCAACATTCGAATGCAAATGATAGATAGCTTCAAAGTTGTATCGATGCATACGTTAAAAATGTTCCCCAACTTTAATTGATGTGATTAGGGGCAACATATGGGGAAGAGAGGTGCAAGGTGCCAGCCAGGTGGGCACTGAGTTCACGGTCAGTGATTGATTTAATTTCGGATGGACTGTTATGAAATCTATACACGCGATCTGACATTGAAATTGGGTAAGCGATGTGAATGCGATTCGAATTTGGAACAATGAGCTAAATGGATGCTAATTAAATCCGATTGGAGGTCGGTCGTCGGGGATACTTGATATTTGATGATGGTGTAACCATTAGCTTATGATTATAGGCGCAGATAATGCACGGAAGTAATAAAATGGCACAGTGCATGCGATTGCAAATGGCGAGCAGGTGTTTGAAAGACTCCCAGATGCTCTAAGATCTATATACATATACTATCTGTAGATAAGAATGGCAAAGCAAATAGTTCTTCTATAAATATTTAATGAAGTAATGACGAAAGAATGTTCTTCTCCATATCTATTTGCTTTTTTCATACGTATTTCTTTACATTGAATTTCAAATTGTAGTTTTTTTTTAATATCTCTTTTAGAAAGTTGCAATCTTTAATATATCGATTTTAATTAAGAAATTAACATAAGCAAATTAAAAATATAGTTCGTCTTCTTTTTCGTTTCTTCTTTCCCTTATCTCCATAATTATTCACATTGTTTACTGTTTACGCCCAATTAAATATGCATATTTTTGATGTATTCTTCATTATCATCAACAACGAATTTGATTTAACATTTTCCATCTATGCAAAGTTACTTTTAGCATATAGCATCAAAAGCGTAGAACACCAAGTTTGATGTACACTTTATATGCCGATCACGTTCATTTGATATTTGCGCATTCTGAGCAGCAAATCTTAAAGAAATCTATTCTTGCAAATATGTAGAAAAAGTTTTTTTTATTCGCGATATTAATAGCACTAAAATAGTTAAGAAAAGACTGTGTGAAATAGAATATTTGTGACGTAAAAGTTGGCGAAGTGTTGTAGCGTCTAAATTAGTCGAATGGACAATATTTTCAATACAATAGTATTTTCATTTAATTTTCATAAATAATTTTAAGCTAAAAACATAACGTGTTTTATACAAAAAACTACTGTCAAAAAACATATTCCTTACTTAAAAATTGTAGTGTAATTAACTGCAGCATAAAGGGTCTTGAACAGTCGAATGTGCAACCCGTTTGAAGTTGATGTGGGCGTATTTTACTGATGTATTTATAATAAAGTGACAGCTATAACCGAAAATGTTCTTTATAAAGAATTACTATGAGAAAGTTAAGGTATAATTTTATTAATTAATGTAGCAAAAAGGGTCTTCTGCAGTCGAATGTACAACACGTTCAAAGTCAATACAATCGAATTTCACTGTTCCTTTTATAAAGAAATATAATCTAAGGATAGAACTTGTTTTATAGAATGACTCGCTGTGAACAATTCATATTCTTTACTTCAAAATTGTAGTGTATTAAACCGCACCATAAAGGGTCTTGGGCAGTCCAATCTGCAACGCGTTTAAAGTTAATCTGGGTGCATTTAACTAAGCTATTATAATAAAATGATAGCGAAGAATATATTGGGTTCTTTAGAATGAATTATTATGGGTTTCTCATTCTAAAAGTAAAACTTGGTTAATAAATGAACCAAAAAGGGTCTTGTGCAGTCGAATATTTAACCCGTTTAAAGTTGGTGTGTTTGCTGAGCTATTTATAATGATATGACAGCTACAACCAAATATGTTTTTTAGTAATATATTACTATAAAAAAAGTAAAATTTGGTAAATAAATCTAGCATATTCTTTACTACAAAGTTGTAGTGTATGAAACTGCACTATAAAGGGTCTTATGCAGTCGAATGTACTTCGTGCTTAAAGTTAAGACAGTCGCATACATATGTATTAGCTGAGCTGGACAGACAACCACCACTAAACACAATAGTACTGCCAATTTGTGATGTGCTTGTGGCCAAGCAGCTAGCCAGAAGCCAGGCAGAAATTCAAGGCTGCTCCTTGTTTTGTTTTCTTTTTTTTTTTTTTTTTTTTTTGATTCCCTCTTTCGACATCCGCTTTAATAACTCGCTCACATGCTATTTATAGCACCCACCCTGAGTCGCCAAAAGAAGTGTTGACGCCCCTGTTCTGATCACAGCAACAACAACATAAAAAAACAACAACAACAGGCAACCACATAAGCTAAATTTAAACTGGGGGGGGAGTTGAGCGGCATAAGAAGAAACCCCTAGGGTAATACTTGGAATAGTCATGACTGTGGAATGTGCGGGACATATGACTCCAATTGAATATTGAATGGGAATCTCTCTCTCACTCTCTTGCTCGATTTCGCCCACATATAATTACCGGTTTGAAACTATAACAGCTTTAAAGAGAGTGCCAAGAGACAGAGAGAGAGACAGAGAAACCGTTTAGAGTCGTATTACCAACAAAATATTCAAATATTTACTTGACAATAACAACAATAACAATAACAATATAGGAGTCAATGCTGAGAAACTTGTTTTGAGAATGCGGTTCGCGACATTTTTTTTGTGGGCTGCGAAATAACTGGCGAGCAAAACTGAGTTGGAGCTGAGCTGAGCTGTGAGCTGCTTTAAGCCTGGCCAACAGTCTGACTCATTTGTATTTTCGCAACGCGCGATTGCAGTTTGTCAATGAGAGATCAACCCAAAACAGACACCGACACAGAATACTATAAAATCACAATTTTGTTGTTAGTCACTAATTAAAAAAAAAACGCTGGTTACTATTGTTTTGTGTAGAGCACCAATTTAATTAAATTGAATGCCGCTTTTTTGTCATTTCCAGCTGCGGAAGCCGCCGCCAAGCGCAAGAAGCTAAAATCACGCAGTGCAACAACAGCGACAGCAGCAACAATTGCTGGAACTAGAGCAGCAGCAACAGCAGCAACCGCAACGTTGCCATTGAGCAAGCAAAAGAGCAGCAGCAGCACAAATGGCAGCACTCGGGAGCAGTATTCGAAGGATCATTTAGATGCATGGCTGGAGAATTGCCTGAGGGATGCAACGAATGCACAGCTCTCGTCATCATCCGAGTTTCTCGACTTTAATCCAACAACGACTGCCAACAAATCGCTGTTCGCTGCGCAAGCAGCAGCAGTACAGCAGCAACAGCAACAACAGCAACAACAACAGCAGCAGCAACAACAACAGCAGCAGCAACAACAACAGCAGCAGCAACAGCAACAACAATTTCTCATGCGTTCGCAATCGCAGCCGTATAATATGGGCGCGGCACCGCCCTTTAGCCTGGGCATACAACGCGTGAGTGATTGCCATTAAAGCAGCAAATGCGTACACTAGTATTATTATACCCTCACTCCATACAAACTAAAAGGGTAGTTGCACTTTGTGACCAAACAACAAAATCACGAATAGGCGCATCGTTAAGTAAATCTATTATGCATTAGCGGCAACACGTGAGATAATAGTGACATGTTTTGTGTCTACATCTGTCATCTGTCCGACTATATAAACACCTAATAATCAGATGCTATGTTAGATATGTCCAACACATGGAAAACAGAAAAGTTTCGAGTTTTGTAAGCAGCTTTAGTATTAGTATTAGAATTGAGTTATAAGATGAGCAAGAAAAATTGTGAAGTTATATTAGCTATATTCTTTATTAATTGTGATAATTTCACCATGAAAAGACTTTAAACTTAAAAGATATTCATAAGAGAATAGAAATGAGCTACAGTAGTTATATTTATGCATAAATCTTTTGAGGGTTGCAATCAACTCAAGTTTAGTTTAAAATATGAGACACTATTATCTTAATTGCATTGTTTCCGCTAACTTCCTTATGAACAATCATAACAGTGTAAAGTTTCATTAACAAAATTGTACAAAAGAAATACCGATTATTAGATTAATTCGTATGAATAATTGATTTAGTTATTTTGATTGTAATGCATTGAACCTTCTCAATAATATCTCTGTTGAAAGCAGACTAACTTTGTTTTAGAATTTAATCCCATATTAAGTCAAACGATTGTCGAGTATAGTTTGGAATTACTTAAAAATTAATTCTTCACTTCTTATGTAAGATTATACGATATTTATAAGAGACAGTTAATAGTTGGAATCACGTTCAGAAAAGATAGTTTAAAATCAGGTTTCGGGTATCTCGCAGTCGGTCACACTCGACTGTAGCTTGCTGAGCGGTTAATGTTATTATTATGATTATTGTTATTGTTGCTACAGCACACGCAGCCGCCGCTTAGCTATCGCTACCCGATGCTGTTTCCGGCCCAAAGCAATGGCTATGGCATGAGCTTCGGACTGCCGGATGGGGGTCAGGATTTTGCCAGTTTGCCGCCGCTGGTCAACATGATGGGTGGCTTTGGCGCTGGCTCCGAACAAGATCAAAACTCCACGGATGTGCTCGATGGCAGTGGCAGTAATCCCAACATTAGTCGAGGGTAAGTTTTGTAGTTGAATTTTGTTAAACGAAATTTGCTAATTAATTGTTGTTGTTTTACAGCTTTCGGTTTAGTGACCCATGTCTGCTGAATCCCTCGGATAATGACTCGAAGCTGAGTGGCCAAAATACACCAGAGTGTCGCAATGGCAACGCCTCCGGCAATGGCACCGCAAATGGCAACGGAGATTTGGAGCATCAGAATAAGTTCTTTGCCGCACTGATGGAGCAGATTAACATATTGCATGAAACGAATTCGAAGATTTGTCGCAATCTGCACGAGACAAAAGGTGCGTGTAGATTGAGCAACAGACCAACAATTTGTGATCCTAAAATAGGGTTTATTATTATTGTATATATGCAGTAAATAGTAAAGTCAAACACAGCATCACTGTATGCTCTTCCATCTATGTAACTATCTTTGTATACTCTCACTGCTCTCTCTCTGATTGATTGATTATTATTGTTTAAAGTACTTTTGTATTATTGTGTAATTTTGTTGACTTGTATTTGTATATTTGTTTGTGGCGTATTTTCATTTTATACCTTTTTTCCGCCTCTTCCTCTTCTTGACTCACACCACACTTTGCACACTTTTGTACACCACACAACACACAACACGACACACACACACACACACATAGTCGATATTGAAGCTTTGAAGCACGCTCCCAATGGCCAGCTGTGGGCTGGAGGCGGGGGCATGCGTCACCGTAGAGATAGCTTGAGCGGATTAAGCACACAAAGTCAACCCTTGGTATTTGGCGGCGGCGGATTCGGTGGCACACACAGTCCAGCGCCCACCTTTCATTCAGGTATACACAAATCTCTTAACTATATCTCTACTTCTTTGAACTATCTTTATCTTCATCTGTGTAATTAATCTATGATCTTTTGGCTGTTTGCAGGTGCCTACACGCCCGGCATGATGACGGATGTGGTGCGTGAGGTGAAGGAGGCGGCGCGTGTGCGTGAAGATGCCATGCTCAATCGGTAAGTGAAGTCAACTATCCATGATGCACTCTAACTAAGTTATACTCAACTCTTGCGCAGTGTCAAATCGATGGTGGAGGAGCGTCAGTGGTCAATGAATGAGGGCAATGTGCGCACACTACGTGATATCGATGAGCTGAAGGTGAGTTGTTATTGGAGTTATCTATGTTTTCTACTGCTAACTCCTTTCCATTTTGCAGTCCCATGTGATGCAGCTGCGTCTGGAGCGCAAGGACACGAACAAGCGTCTCAATCATCTCGAGGCGGAGAACAAATATCTGCGTCAGGCCTTGGCCAGCTTGTACAACCAGCGACAGTTGTCGCAGCACGACATCATCTATGAGAATGATCGCGCACGTGGCGCACGCAAGGCACCGCTGCCATTTCCCAATGGCGCCGCACGACGCTCTCAATCCTTGAATCTACACTATGGCACAGTGCATCAGGCGCCGGCGCAGGCTACACAATCGCTGGACGAGGACGATGAAGTGGAGCTGGAGGATGAGGATAACGAGCAGTTGACCGGCACGCTTAAACGCTTGTCCAGCTCCAGCAATGAATCCCGCACCAATGGCACGACAAAACAATGCCGCAGCAACAACAGCTGCAAAGCCCGCCCAAGTTTGCGCTAATCACAGAGCAGCAGCAGGTGGCAATTGCGGCAGCCACAGCGCAGCAGCCGCCGCCGCTGTTGCCGCGCAAAAAGGAGCATGCACAACTGAAGCGGGAACTTAGCGAAGCGACCAGCGCACGTAAGGAGGCCAATCAGCGTATTATAGCGTGGGTGTAGTCTATGCTCTATATGGTTCTCTATCTATCTATGTGTATATACGATGTCGAATGTGATCTATCCTAAACACAGCACCAACACACATTTCATTTCGCTCTGCAGCAACCAATTAACCCATATTTCCGATCATCAGCATATCTGCATAATGTGACTAACTCACTAAATAACTAAACAAAAAACATTATCGTAACACTTACCAGTATATTATTTTTTTTTGCATTCTCTTTGCTCTTCTCTTTCTCTGTGTCTGCGTGTTTTCTTACACGATTTAGTCTCGAAAAATTGGTTAAAGACCTAAGCGCCCAGGTGGCGGCCAGCAGCCAAACAAATTGGAATCCAAATTCAACAACTACAACAACTACAGCAGCAACTGCAACAGCGACGGCTAACAAACTCAGCGTCGCCGGCGGACCAATTACGGACTTATAGTTCTAGCTAACCGGCGGCAGCGGCACAAGCTGCAATCCCGTCCCCGATTGTGCCACATCAAAGTGTTATCGCGTTACACATTTATAGCAGCAAGCGCATCCTCGGGGCAAACGGCAACAGCGGCGACTGCACATATTTCGCTTCAAAATTATTTATCACTCACTGACGTTTGCATAGCAGAGGAGAGAAACATCAGCAGAATATACATTTAACAATTGTTTAATACATTTAATATATATATTATATATTGTATACGCATATTAAGCCAAAAGTCATGTGGTATTAGGTATGTTAAGTATACGACATGATGGACCGACGCAACACAACAAACATATCCATAAGCCAAAAGTCCAAACTCCCTTCTTTACCTTTTAGCTCCTTCCCCCCAAAAGCAAAAGAAAGGCCGCACAAATTTGTTACTAATAGAAATGCACACACACACATTCACACATTTAAATACATACACATACTGACAAGAGCAAATACTTGTAACTAATATTGAAATTCGTGTACCTATAACAGAAGAACAAACGAGAAATCAAAATATATTTAAATATCAATTGTAATGGAAATTTTGTTAGGCGATTAACTTTATATATACGTACGTAAGTTCGATCGTTCATCCATAATTGTTGTTGTAGCATCACTATTTTTTATTAACTATTAAATTAACAATAAAACAGTTTTAGGTGCCATTTGATAATAAAGTAAAAAAAACAAAATGATATGTTAATTTTTATTAATCTTACAGGAGTGAACAAACTATAGTCCTTGTTTATTCATTTAGTAATCTGACAACAATTGTGTGGTCTCATCATACATATATTACATACATATATGTGCATTTATTAAGAACATTTCGTCACATAAACACAATCATACATAGGCATAAAGTAAAACTAATAAAAGAAGTGAATGAAATTTTGAGGAGCAGCCGCAATGATCCTTCATCCACACCCCAGCTTCAGATGTCAAATCGCAGCTTACAACGCATCTATGGATATAATAGTATAGTATTTATATAGTACACAGAATTGTGAGATTAGAGAATATGTGTGTTCTTATGAGTGTAGTGTAGTTTATGGTATGTTAAGATGTGGGTGCGATATGCGATGGATGTGCGTTGTGTGCGTGATGAAGGATGCACCATTTCGTTTACTACATACATTGTGCGGCCATGTCATTGGTGTCAATGCCCAGCATGGCCAGCTCGTCCAGCTCAGCCTGACGTCGCAGCTTCTCGCTGTCTGTGGGTGAAGCCGGCGGCTGTGGTATATCGGCCACATCCAATAGCACTTCACTGGCCTTTGACTTGATCTCGGCAGCATCGCCGGGCAACTCTGCTGGCGGAGAACACGGCATTGGTATGTCCTGTGCTGCCATCTGTTTCAGGCTGTTTGTGTGCGACACGGAATTATCCGAATTGCCATTGGCCAGCTGTGAATAGGCGCCGCCCTGAGACACCTCATCACCACTGATCTGCATGGGTGAGTCCACGGACTTGGAGGTATCTTCGTGCACAGAGGCGGGCATTGAGCTCGATGTGGTCTCCTCAATGGTCACCAAATGTATGCCCTGCTTGGCCAGATCATGCAGATTTTGTTCGTCCAGCACCGGTTCATCGTCCACAATGGTGGTGACTGTCTGCGGCACCACAGGCACTTGACTGTCGGTCTCGTTGGCGGCATCTTCCTCGGTTCTATCCGCTGGGAATATAATGTTGAGGGCTTCGGCCAAATCTTTGGGCAGCTCGCCGCCCTGCGATGGGGCGCCAGTCACCAATGGCTGCGGTTCCAAATCGGCTTCGACCTCGTCAATGCCCGGCGGCAATACATCCTCTTCGCCATGATCCTCGTGGCCCAACTGATCACCATCGAGGCCATCCGAACAGTCTGCATTTGTACTTTCGCCAGGTGGCGGTGGTGGCGGGCAATGGGTCATGAGATTGGCAAACTGCACTGGATCGGGCATCAGCTCATCGTAGTCCATCATCATGCCAGCGTCGGGATGAAAAGGTGGCGCATTGCCAAAGGCATCCTCCATCATTGCCATTTGAATTTGTGCCGCTGTTGGGGCATTCTGACGCGCCACTGAAGACGATGGCGCCATGCCCATCTGCAGTGGAGGTGGTGGCGGCGGTGCCACGCCCATGCCATCCACAGAGCCGCCATTGGTATAGATGCCCGCCTCATTGTAGCCAGCTGCCGTCAACGCAGCTGTCGCTGCTGTCGTTGCGGGTGGCGGCTGCTTCTTAAGTACGGGCATCTTGCCAATGAACGGCAACTTCTTGCCGCCAGCCGCTGCTGTTGCGCTCGCTGTGGTGTTGGTCTTGCTTGGCTTGGGCTTCGCGGTCGCGTCCTTTTTGTCACGCTTCACCTCGCTCGGTTTGCGTTCGGGCACCGTGCGTGGCCGGAACTCGGAATGCTTAATCACGGGTCGCTCCACACGCTCCTCCGAATGGCTGCGACTGCGACGCCAGCGGGCATCCCGGGAGCGACTGCGTCGATTGTTGCCGCGCACTGGCGAACGCGAGATGCGCCTGCGTGTTCGGCTGCGTGATCTGGAACGCGAGCGCCTGCGATCACGGTCACGGTCCCGTTCACGCTCTCGATCACGACCGCGATCACGTTCACGATCTCTATCACGTTCTCTCTCCCTTTCCCGATCACGATCACGATCCCTGTCGCGTCGATCACGATCCGAGCGACCGCGGCTGCCACTGCGCGGCGAGGGACTGCGTCGCTTGGAGTTGTTGCGTCGACTCGCTTTCTCATCAGCTACCGCAAATGCGTTCTTTCGCTCCTCCGTGGGACGCGCCTTTCCTTTCAGCTTGCCCTTAAGCTGCTCGAGCAGCTTCTTCTCACTCTCACTAATCACCGGCTGCACTGTGTTCCATTGCTGCATCATCGCTTCGTCGCGCTTCTTTTCGTCCTCCACTTTCGCATCATTGCCGCCCGACGCTTGTGTCCATCTACCGCGCTCCGTATCCTTAATAATGGGCGGCGGCGGTGCCTCGACTTGCTGTGGGACAACCTCCGGCTTGCCAACTATGGGCGCCTCCTGCTTACGCATTGCTACACGTATCGAGGCGGCGTTGGCTGCCGGCGCAGCTTCAGCTTTCTTTGACGACTGCCCATCTTCGCCCTCATCCGATGACGAACTGTCAGTTGATGAAGATGTACTATTCGCATTTCGCTTGTGCTTCTTGCTGTGCTTGCGCTTCTTTTTCTTCTTATCGCCACTGCAAGACAAAGAATAGATATACAAAATATAGATTTTTATGAAATATAAACGGACCAACGATTAGTTTGCCATCTCATTTTGACATTTGTACTTAAAAGCTTACTCAAATCGAAAACTAATCACAAAATTGATAACAAAAATCGTTAATCGAAATTGTTAGTTACAAATGTTGCCGATAGGAAAGTATTCGCTGTTATCTAATTTAGTTATTAAGAAACGTATTTCCTTTCTAAATGAGATCTATTTAAGTTCGGCAACAACTTATCTATACAATACAGACCTCTTCTTTTTACGCTTCTTAGATGTTTTATCTTCATCCTTCTTGGCCTTTTTGAGCTTCGCCTCCTCGCCCTCCTTCTGCTGTTGCTGTTGTGCCCGCTCACGTTTGTTCAGCCATTCGCTTTCATAGTTTGGCTGCTTTTTAACGAACGCCTGCAATTAAATTCGAATTAGCAATCATAGATAGAGCAATCTACACTAATTGAGCACACACGTACATCGTATTTGCTGCCATGAGTGCGGGACCTGAGATGCAATGAGGCGCAGTGCAAGTCACCAATCCAGACACTGCACAATTTGCAGTACCAGGCGCTGGCGGGCACCAGAAATTGTAGGCCACGAACCGGCACACGCACTGATGGCGCCTTCTCGATGGTGGGGAAGGGATCGTGATCGATGCCCACATGCCAGGGTGTCTCCATGGTCTCGCGATTCATGTGCTCCTCGGCGTGCAGATGCTTCAGATAGTCGCGTGCCGTCTTTGGGAACACGCTACAGCTCTCACACCAATATTTCTCCGAATCGAAAAATACATAATTGTAACCTTGGGTTTGAGATACCGTTGTCTTGGCTGTAGCCTCAGCTTGTCGCTGTTTGGCTTTCATTGACTTCATCGCTCGATTCTTGAGACGATTTGTTGGACTGCCATCACCATTACCATTCTCCTCATCTCCCTCATCATCCGTCGTTGACTCCGAGGAGCTGCTCGAAGACGAACTCGAATCGGAGCTGTCGCCAGAGCTGTCACTCGTTGTGGACGTTGCAGCCGCGTTTCCGCTTTTTGTGCCCGCTGGACCTGGTTCGCTTTTAGGCGTCTCCTCATGCTCCTCATCGGCCTCCTCATCACCAATGATGCCGTTCAACATATCGATGACATTCTCAATGGTATCCAACTTCTTTTTGATTTGTACCTGCAATTTAAATGTTTAAATTAGTATGTCGACTTGAATGGTATCTTATGATTAATGCTGACCTGCAGACGATCGTTTTCCTCAATGAAATTCTTGGTTGTGGGCGATGGGGGCGCCTCACCAGCTGTTAAATCATCATGTTGCTCCTTCAGAACTTTCATTTCCTTCTTCAGCAGCGATACCTTCTTCACGTAATTGGTGCGTTGCTTCTTCAGCTCCTCCTTTTGATTCTCCGCTTCCTGGGCCACAGCTGGGTTGATTTATCGAAGATTTTGCGAGGGGTAAAGAAAGAGAAATTAATTAATGCATATTCCCAGTGGTGGATTTCAAAAGTTCAAATTTCATTTACAAAATGCAATCTCGAGTGCATTTCACGGCCAAGTATCACACACACACACAACCAACGTTGGCGGATGCGTTTTGCCGGAACTGATCGGATCGGATCGTAGCGCAAATGCGGGTCTGATGGGCTCTACGGGTATCTGCTGTCTCCTCTCTTGGGTTTATTGTAGTGCGTGCTTTTGGTTGGGGGCTGACGGTGACGACGTTTTATTGGTGACTGAATGCCGCTCACCCCGCGATGGACGAGAAGTGTGTGTTTTAGTCTTTAGACACAATAATACGGTACACAAACACAACGACAAAACTGTTGCGCTTTGTTTAAGTAATTTAACGAATACAATAAATATATAGTATATATATTAAGAGCTCTGTTCGTGTTAGCTCTTTTTGTGATTTTATAGCTAGATACTGAATGTCTTTACAATGCATATTAATGTCTGTTTTTCCTGTTATTTTGTTGTAGCGCGTTTTACAATTAACGAGTATACAAATTACATTTACAAGTTGATTTTTTTTTGCATTTTGTTAGGGACGCGTAGTAACCATGACAACAATAATAGAATATATAATGTGAGAGGTTTGTATGTGAGAATGGTCGCCAAGTAGCCAAGTTAAAATTCATTTCCACACTTACCATCTTGTGGTGGCAAACCTGCGCTCTCAAGCGCCGGTGCTGCTGTTTGCTGCTCCTCCATAATTCGCTCGATTGTGGCGGCAGCTGCTGTTGTTGTTGCGGCTGCTGCTGTTGTTGTTGTTGCTGCGGTGGTGGCTGTTGTCCCATGGTATCTGGCGCTGCTTGAGGCACGGTTGCTAACGTCTGCGGTAGCCACACTTGCTGTCCATATTCTAAAGAACAAAAAAGGCAAATGTCACAAAGTTAATTATGCAATTCAATGAAGCACAAGCGGCACTTTGCTAAACTTTGTGCTATGGGTTTAATTTCGAGCTCATTTAATTGCAATACACACGCTGTTTGCTTACCATTAACACCCCAGGCTCCATAGCCCGTATTGAAGTCGGTCGCTTGCGTGGGCGGCGGGCCTTGCATTCCATAGCCTGGCGGCGGTCCTTGCTGCGTAAACGCATTTGGCGGTGCCATTCCATACTGATGAACGTACACATCGGGTGCACCATAAGGTCCAGGAGCATACATCGCCGTAGGCATGACGCCATAGGCGGCGGCTTGGGCTGGATGTGTTAGTTGTTGTGGCGCTGGCATTGGCGGCGATGCGGGCTTCTTTTTGGGTGACCAACGCGATGATGGACTCATGCCCCGGCCGCCACGTGATCTGGAGCGTGAACGAGATCGGGAGCGTCCATAGCGACCACGACCACGACGTGGTGGCGAGCGTCGACGATCACGCTCACGATCCGGCGAGCGGCGTCGATCGAATCGACGTCGTGGCGGATAGCGACCATATTCCGGCGAATCGTAGCGACCGCGGCGATGCGCGGGCGGAGGTGTTGGGGAACGAGATGAATGTGAGCGACGGCGGCGCATGGGGGGAGGTGATGAGGCACCGTGGCGCGAATTTGAGCGTCGTCGTGATGTTGAACGTCGACGTGACGTTGATTTGCTTTTGCTGCTCTTGCGTGATGATGCATGCTGCGCTGCGGCGGCGCCGATAGCGGCAGCGGCCTCCTCGTTTTTTTCACTCGCATCATTGCCATCGACGCCGGGCGGTCCGTCGTCCAGCGGAGCGCCCATTCGCTTGTCTGCTGCTGCTGCTTGGTTTAACGCAATGCCGTCAGCCATTTTTTATATAGTGGCGCACACACTCCACTTTAGTCACTTGTCGCTGCAAACGGACGTACACTTTATGGTTTTTATACGTTTTGTCTTTTTTCTCCGACGAGATTGACAGTAGAGCTGCAAAAAGAATGTCGATATTATCGATAAGCTGTGCGCTATCATATAAACTAGTATCGATAACAAAGGCGCATGGCTTGCAATATTTTTAAATATCACAGTTTACAATACTATAAAAAAATTTAAAAGGCTATTTAATAAACTATTTTTATGACTTAAATAATTTTTGAATTATGAAAATCAAACAATTGTAAATAGCATATCGATATATACATGATTAGGCGCAGTGTTACCACACCTTATTTATATTAATTCAAAATAACAGACTCACATCGATTATTTAAGTATCGATACAATATGCTTGTTGTTGCACTTTAAGTCCGTCATCTTGAAATAATAGCGCCACTTTATTACATTATCGAAAATTACTAAATAATTAAGTAAATAAAGTAATTACAGTGGAATAAATCAATATTAGTGAATTGAAAACATGGATCGCACAATAATTGCGCCTTGGAAGGCCGAAGAAAAGGAGCAAAGTGAAAAACTACATAAAAAGCTTCAAGGCTTGTCTTTGTTGTGTCCCATGACCGATGAAATGATCAAGTTGCTATCTTGGGATATGTTTCTGAAACCGAATCAAGCTGCCTTCTTTCAAGTGATGCACTATCTGTTTCGCATCATCGATGCCGTTGAGTTTAAACGTCGTTTCTATTGGCCCATCACGGACAAAAAGTCGGAAGCAAATTTTCGAGCCAGCACTGTGGACTATCTCAAGCATTTGAATGAGAAGCATCAGCTTAATTGGTCCAATATCAAATCATATCTGGTTGTTATGCCTGGCGGCATGAAGTTTATCAATTTTCTCTTAGATCTGGTTGGTTTCGTTGTCCAAGAACTGATTAAACAACGGGAAAAAGCATTATCATTGGACACCGACATGGCAAATTTTCGGGATTTGAGTGTGCAAAGCATGTCCAAGCAAAATGCCTTCATGAAAGAGTATATCTCGGCATATATAGATGAAACGAAGCAGTTAACAGCTCGATTACGCCAAAACACTCAACAGATCAGAAACACATTCACTGAGATTGCCAACAAAACTGGAGTAGACGAAACGCTGCTGTTGAATGATAAGTTTTTGGAGGATTTCGAAGCACACAATCGTCTCAAATGCGAGAGGAAGATAGACGTGCCCCTGGAGAGAATCTCAATGCTAGAGGCTCCACAATGCCAGCTAAAAGAGGACATGGAACAGTTCTTGGTAAGACTAACAGAACAAAAGCTCAACAAAGAAGCAGCCGACAGCACGCTGCGCAGCATACAAAAGTTCTTTGGTGCTGCACCAGACACTGGCAGCACATTGGGTGAGTAGCCCACGTGAACTTTCAACTAAGTAACAATAAACCAACAATATAATCTTGCAGGTAATGGCATGCGACTTGGCACCATGCTGTCCGCTTTAAATGATATCAGTGAAACAATTGCGGAGCAGTTGGACGCCAATAATCACTATGATCACGATTCCAATGAGTTTCGCACCACAGAGTTGCGAGAATTGCGCGATAAGCTGCAACAGATTGAACAACAAGTAAACGAAGTAAACAAGAACTTGAACTTGCGTATTAAAGAGCAGACCGGCAATGTTAGTGGCAATGCATCACAAATGCAGAACACGATTCAGAACTTTCCCAATACCCCATTGCGTTCACTAAAGCCCCCAACCGACATCGCCAGTCAGACGCTGCTCATGAAATTCGTGTCTACGCCACCCATCAAACTGGATGCAGCGAGTGGAGTGCGCAGTGTTCAGGTGCGCTTACCTTTGCAGGATGACTTCAATGCCAAACAGTTCGACACCACAAGCAGCAGTTTGCTGGGTAAACGATTGCAACCTCATATGTAGCTTTAAACTATGCTAAACTTTGTAAACTTACAGTGCCAGTACCGCCTCGTTCAGCTCGCAAGATAAGGCAACAACCTGAAGAGGACATGAATAACACGGACATGAACAACACAATAAACCGCTCCAAGATACTCGATCCCATGCAACTGCTACGCACCATCAACAAGAAGTCCGCGCCACCCAAAACATTTGCACAACCAAATCTCTCAAGCTTGGGTAGCAAATGGAAACAGATGCAGGCGACATTTGATTTTGAAGATCCGAATGCCACAGCTACTCCAGCCTCGCCGAAGGCCAATAACTGCATGCCACAATCACCGTTTACGCCGTTGAATATCAACGATAATACACGCATCGAAAGACGGCCCGACACAAGCAGCAACAACTCTTTGTATTCCAAGAAAAGCGCTGCCGTTATGAAAGTGCTGGATGCATCGCTCAATGTGCAAAATCTGAGCACTTCGCCGTCGGGACGATTAGAGGCACTGGTGACGGGACCTTTGACTGAGCCGAGGGCAGCTACACCGATTATACTGCTCAATGATTTAATATACGTAACTAAAGCTGGTCATTTCCCCTTGTATTATTTATGATTTGTATTCTATTTTAGGATTCGGAACCAGCGCAGTGCATCAGCAACGAAAACGATGGCAATCAACTCAATCAGTTGAACTGTTCCAAATTTGGCGATGACTTTGCGGCCTTTGGCGATAACGACGACGACTTGCAGAACATTAGCGATAGCGTGCTCAACGATATATTAATATAATTGTGGCAACACACAGTTTTCAATACATGTTTATTATTATATCAGATTGAAAATTGTAAAACTTATTGTTCTAATTAGTAGTAAGTAGTATGTATTCATATAATTTGTGTATGAATATATGTGTTTTACTTTGCGCTGTTTACTGCCATTGTGTTAATGTTAAAATAAAATTTGTCAACCAGTTTATATAATTAGAACATTTGCTTAGCAAAATGATAAAATATAGTACTATGTTTATGAATGTGATTCAAGTTTGAATTCAATTTTATTAAATTCAAGTATGTAATATGCTCACAAAAAAATAAGAGAAACTCAAAAATAAATTCAAAATGTGCATAAATAGTTGTAAAAGTTAAACAAAAATAAATACCTTATGGTATGTTCTCTTTTTCAATCTTCAAGTAGTTCTCGCTAACAATTTGTCACTGCTTAGCCTTATAATTCATTTCATTTCAAGTCGTTTCATTATTGATATCTCTGAGATTTAAGTTAAGTTCTTCGCAACGAATTGCACAATATTGCTTTTGGTTGTCTTTAGAATTTGTATATATATATATATATTTATATATATGTATATATTTTTAGTTTTATGCCTCTTCTGCGCCTATCACATCATTTTTTCATTTGTTGAGCACTCAATTTCAATGATCGCGCTGAGCCATAAACATTTGTATATGAGTTAATCTACGATGTATGTATATGCGCATGAATTACTAAATTCTCGTTATTCTATATACACTTTACGAGATGATGCAAATGATATTGTTCTTTTTGAATACATATTGGCAAATGTGGAACATAAGATGGTTTACATTTTTTTACATGTAGCATGTAATACAAAAAAAAATATTCTAATTGCAGCCGACCCGAATCAAATGTTGCCACCATCTAATCAAAAATTTATCATGAGCAATAATCGCGCACAACCTGTCGGTTATTATAACGTACAATAAATATTTGTATGTATATATATCTATATATGTTTGTAGAAATATGTCTTATATACTCGTATGTCGGCCAAGCAAAGCTCTTTTTTCTCATTCTTCAACTCTTCAACTACATTTTGCACTGTCATTTTCAATGGTTCCTTGCATATTGCTTTGGTGGTGCGTTCTATTGCTAAACTCCTTACTCCATTCTTCATTTCCGCTCTATTTGCTACGTCGCTGACGTTGTGGCAGTTTATTCTTTTTGCCCAATATCTTCATTAGCTGCTTGGACATGAAATATGGTTTCTCGGGTGTGCCATCGTTGCGTTCACAATCCTCCAGGAAGCAGAGGAAGAGCGTGTCCACGGCCATCGAGTAGACTCCGAAAAAGACGCTGGTTATGAGAAAAGCGGCAATTACCACCACTGTTGTTGGCACGGCCTTGTGATTTAATTGGATTACAGACGGATTGTTGTCCAGGAAATAGTAAGTAGCAACACCTGCGCCACCCGTGAGCAGCACTTTGGACAGAAAGAAGAGAAAGTCGGTGACCTGATCCAAGGTGACGACTCGCAAAAAGTTTCGCATAAGCAGATTGAATGCATCCTTGGCACTGGAGCAGAAATTCTTGCCATGAATGGCGCACATAATGTACGCATTGCGATTGAGGAATCGCAAAAAGTTCTCCAACAACCAAAAGAAGCAACGCATGCAACACAAAATCGCCCGAGTGACGGCATTATCATATTTCTTCAGCTTCTGGTCAATGTACTCCAGTATCAGACGAATCGCTCGGCAAATGGCCAAAATGAGCGAGCCAAATGCCAAAGTGCCGAGATGATAGATCGCCGTTTGGCAGAAGGCATGCGTCAGTGTAAAGTATGGAACATCTCGCTTCTTGAATGTCCAGTACCAACGGGCAAATGTGGCAGCCAAGACCATGTCACTGAAGCCCGAAATGAAGAAGCTCAGCCAGAGGAAGCCAAAGATATTGTAGGCCATCGACCAAACCACCTTCGGTGGATTGGCGATCTCGTTGAAACTGCATGTGGTCTCAATGCACGACTCAAGACGCTGATTGATGTAACAGTACTGCTGGAATATCTCTGGATTACAGGCAGCACCCACAGTGTAGTTGATGGCTGGACCATTGCAGACACACTGCTCCTTGGTCACTTCGCCATTCTCGTTAATGCGTCGCACCATGCGAAACGAGAGATCGCCAATGGAGCCAAGATAGAGGCCAACACCAATGGCAAACGCAATGGCCGCGATGTAGAGTGCCCACGAGAAGATGGGAAAGAAGACGGTGCTGATGACGGTGCTCACCGCTTTGCTGCCCTCCTTGGTCAGTGCGATGGCAATGCGAATGCGCTTGCGCAGCACAATCACCAGCAACAGAATGATCACAAAGCAGACGCACAGAAATATGGACAGATACAACCAGTTGTTGGCATTCTGAAGCAGATTCTGCAGCTGACTCTGCAGATTCAAGGCGTGTTGCGGCACCGTCGGCGTATTCTTCCAGAATGTATACTGCTTAATGCTGTAGTAGATGGCCGCCAGCAGTCCGATGAGCACCCCAAAAATGGAGAACCAAAGTATGGGCGCAGCCAACCAACGCATCAGTGAAATGAAAATCAGCGAGGCAATCATTGTCAGCAACAGCGTGGTGAGCACAATCGTTGCGGAGTTGACCAGATCCTCAACGATCTCCTCGCCCAGTCGCTGGGCATCGTGTGTGCCATTGTAGAAATGTGCCACCAGGTTGCCCACCATTTTGGCCAATCGTGTGTCCGTTTGCATCATCTTCTCCTTGATGACAGCACCATTCAACTGTTGGCGACGACATTGTCCCACCTGCTCATCGACTGGCACTTGGCGTGAGTTTGTTTGTGGCGCCACAAGAGCTTGTGCATCGGTTTGCAGAGTCAATGCCATTGCCTGCATTTCCAGCTCTTGGCTTTGGCTCGCATTTCCCGGCAGCAGCAGCAATGGCAAGTCGCGACGATTGCGAAACAATACACTAGGCAGCAGTTCACACAGTTGATCCGAGAACTCGAACATGCAACGATTGAGAAACGGTTCACTTTTGATGTAATAGCGAGCACAACGATTCTCGTCAATGGCGCGTTGTATGTCTGCCTTGGAGTAAATGGCCGCCTTATCGGCATCTGTTTTGCAGATAAGACGCTGCTTCAAATCTTCGAAAGTCTTTGTGTTCTTCATGCTATCCCAGACAAAAGTCTCCGAGGGACACTTCTCAACACAAACCTAAAAAAAACCAAGAAAATTATGTAAGTCAAAACTTTACGATTCTATTTATTAAATTCTTTACTTGCCTGCGGTGTTTTGCAGCCCGTTATGGGTACCAACGGATCGATGCATTGGTCCAGATTGAAGAAGAATAAATAGTTTTTCTTCAGCACGCTGGAATCTTTGCCACACTTCTGATTGTACATATCCGTTGGGATCATTAGAGTGTTGAGATTTCCATTCCTTAGCGCATACTGGGCGATGAATGCCCAGCCGCCCAGGAAGAGCAAAAAGATAATTAGACATGGAACATCGGTGCAGCTGCGATCACGTTGTCGTGGTCCCTGAAAATTGCGATCATATCGCAATGGTTCGCCATATTTGTTCATCAGCTCTACGTTCTCAGTCATCGTGTTTTGGGTCGTATTGGTCGTCGCTCTCTGGAGTCAAATATAGAATTGAAAAGCTGTCATTAGTCTCTAGAATTGAACGAGAACACGTCAAACGTTTCTTGTGTGTTCCATCATCACAAAATTTATGGCATATATGTATGTATGTATGCTTGGAAATGTAAGTATAATACATCTAATATAAGTGTTTTATATTCGATTTTTTAAAGATATGCTAGGCCAACAATTCATTGATTTTTTGTAATTTTCAAAAACAGCTTTCAACCTAAAATTGTATAGTATAGTTGTTTGCTGTAAATTTAGTTTTTTTTAGGATATGCGTCACTTGAACAATTAGAGACCGATTCAATGATAAAATACTACAAATGCTTTGTCTACGCTATTTATGCTCTAAACGATATTACTTTTGTGCTCTTTGACAATACAACTGATATACATGCTACATACAACTGATGTACATACATTGATATCTGTATGTGTCTGCACTTGTAAGACCACTTCTCGAAACAATATGATAAAAAGGTATTCTACATTGATGATTCATCCACAACGATGGCGAAGCCAATGCAATTTCAGCAAAAACGCAGTTGAACCTCATTCTCCACCGCAAAGGGATTTATTTGCTTGTTTGCTGAACATACTGAACAGCTGAGAGAATGAAGTACATTTTGAATCATAATTATATGTTATATATATATATATATAGTTGGTTAGTTGGTTTTTACACACATAATTTTATTTTTTTCTGGAATTTCAAATATATATTTCTAATACTCATAATATCATGCTAATGCTGCTGTCACTATATAGTGCATACTGATAACGCTCGTTCTGATTGCAAAAATAAACTATGGGTAGCGGGTATAAAAATCATAGAAAGTCTTAATTCTAATATTTCAGAAAAAGTCATGAAATTTTAGAAAGTAATATTTGTATAGTGATATATATATATAGCTAATGCGACTTTTCCACTGACAACATTTGGCAATAATCCTACAAACGAAATTAACTTAATTAAATAAAATAGAATCGCCTAAAATAAATAATTGAGTAGTTTTATTAGCCTCTACACTTAATTGCACATAAGAATTACGAGTAGAGGCTGTTAAGCACACTAACTGTACTGTAGAAATGTTATCGCTAATGCTAAAACTACAACAAATACTAAATCGTAGCCTGTCAAGCAGGTTTATGGTATTAGTTACTCATCTAGAAGTTTATGCAGTCTCGTGGTTATTTTTATCTACAAATTGTAAAACCTTCATCTCAATGTTGGGCTAGCATAAAAATCAGGTGATTAAACATGTAAAGAAAGGGTATTCAAGCTTCGGCGCACAAAATGCAACGTGTTTCTTTTGTTTATGTTTAGGAACAAATGAACCTAAATAGACAAACAATATCTACATATATACTTATAGATGACTTTTAATGATGTGCTGCTCTACGATAATAATAAACGTGATCCACGAGAAAATCAGCCGATTCAGCTACCGGCAGCAAATAAAACAAAGCAGCAAACAAAAATACAGAAACATAAAAAGCAAGAGCAAGAATAGCGCAAAAAGCATTGCGCAAATTGACAATAATGACGCATTAAAAGTGAGTTAAATTTAAATGAATTGTGACCGCATACGAGCCAACTTGTTGCACGTTTTGGTATGTTGCGATTGTTGTGATTGCGATTGTTGTAATTTGTTACTGCTCTGTGTGCGGTTGTCTGCCTTGCCACTGTTGACCAAAAAACAAAAGCGATATGAAACCAGTTTGTTTTTTGGGGCCTAAAACGGGTGCCGCTCAAAATGAGCACTGGTATTTTTCATTGAATGCCTTTGGCTTTCCAATGAAATTGAAATTCATTGCACCACATTTGGAAGAGAGAAGAAAACACAAGGCGACGACAACTATGACACTACTCAAGGTCATTGAGCGCAGCTCTGCAACACTGTTTTGTACAAAATGCAGTGCAATGAGGGCTGGGCGGAAGTGTGGGTAGAAAGAGTGGAGACAGAGACTGCGGAAAGTACTGTCATCTTCGTTTGCCTTTAATCATTTAATAGTCATTTAAATTTCCCAGAGATAGCAAACAGATACAAGTAAAAAAGTAATTGCCGCTGTTTTCTTCGGGTCCTTATCGCAAATTGACAATTGTCTTTGACTATTTGTTTTTATAGTAATGAACACGACCACAGTTCATATTAATTACTAATGGCACTATTACTCACCTACGTGCGTATGTGTTTTTTACTCCCAGTTGGGCAGGCAACAGTTATTGTGTGTTGAGACAATGAACAAGGTGGCTCTTTCTTCTTTATTGTCTCCACATTGCTATGTTTACCGTTATGTGTGGGTGAGATGTAAATTTGTCTGCTGCGTTGCAAGGCGCGCGATTCCTGCGTCTCAGGCGAAAGTCACTTAACGACTAAAGTGGCTGCTGGTTGCCTTTGTTAAAGTTTATTTCGCGTACGTTGCTCTCGGTCACTCGATGTCAACAACTCAACAGAGGGGCACAATTAGGAGAGGGGGGTCGAATGAGTTGTTTGTAACTGCAAGCATAAAGGGCACAACATAAATATACCAAAACACCCATTCGTACGGCAGGTAACCACAGGCTACCGAGTTTTAAACCCTCTTGTGGTGGCACACTTTTATTTATTGCACACTATTTTCTGATAAGACCAACGAATTTTGTTAATGGCTGGCTTGCAATTTTCCACTCGAATTGCTCAACATGCAACTTTATATTTTGTAGTTGACATGCACATACATATACATATAAATAAAGTATCTCTCACACACACATACACACGCGCAGACACTTATAAACCAAAAAAAGAAAATTCAATTAATTATAATTTGTAACACTCACTTGGCGTACACTTTGCGAAGCATTCAGCTCCGATGCACGCAATAACACTGAGCGGGGAGACACTGTTACTAAAGACAGCAGCTCCCCACTTGCTCTCAGCTGTTTCAAACGCAGTGTTGTGCAGCGCGCAAAAGGCAGTCAAAACAAAACCGAAAAGTGTGGTGCACACTGAACAAACATATATTAATCTGCGGTTGGGATTTTTTATACCGCTGAGTCTAGCACGGACAACAAATTAATGGCAGCAACAAATAAATAAATGTCAATGCAGAATTACTTAAACAGAAATTAAATAATAATTTATTTTGAAAGCATTATAGACACACTTAAAATAAAACAAGTTAAATATTGTAAGACACTGTGGGTCATGAGTCTTATAACCTTATAAGTTGAATTTATGACAATTGGCAACAAAATTAGTC
Organism: Drosophila niveifrons; assembly: GCA_035046325.1. NCBI lineage: Eukaryota > Metazoa > Arthropoda > Insecta > Diptera > Drosophilidae > Drosophila > Drosophila niveifrons. Next base: position 6,236,829 of record JAWNOC010000046.1, on the reverse strand, counting down.
TTACATTATTTATTTTGCAATAATTTCAATACAAAAATTAAATCTTAGACGCTTTCAAGCATCAAGTGTAAACAGCTCAAGAAAGCAACAAAAGCGAGACGGACATATTGCAAATCTTTTGGCCAGTGCTGTGAAGCGCGCCAGTGCATTAATTGCGGGGTCGGCGGCATGAGTGCAGTGAAAATGTTTAGCGTTGAAGACGATGGCACAGCGCAAGCAAAGATTTGATTAACAATTGTAGAAAACTGTGCGTAAATTATGCAAAGGCCACATAGCTAATGCAATTAAAGAAGCGTGTGTGCAAACAATACATAAAAAAGCTCGCCAACCTAACTGTGTTTTGGCTAATGTGATTTGTATTTGTTGCCGCCGGCTGGACGCCAAAACTGCAAAAATTTATTTTCAATTGCAAAAAAAAGTGAAGTGAAGTGACGACAAAATAAGAGAAAGAAAAGTCAGTGTGTGTGTGCTGCACATTCGAAGCGTGCAATTAACGCAAATGTGTTTTTAGCAGTTCGTAGGGACACCTTTTTGTTTTATTAGCAGAAAGTGAAAACAGTGCATAGGAAGCTGGTAAAGAGTATTTGTGGTGTACGTGCAGAAGAACAAGCAGAGCAGAGAGCCAGCAGCAGTAACAGCAAACAGACATTGCACAGGAGGTGGGGCCCGACATCGCTGTCGCAGTCGCAGTCGCGTCGTCGTCACTACCGTCGTCTCGTTGTTGTTGTTGCCTTTCCGTGCGTTGTTTTTGTTTGTCACACACACGAAAAAAAGAACACGCGGCGTGCAGCAGTCTGCGAAAAGGGCGGGAAGGCAAACTAAAATCATTTACGCTTATTTATTTCAATTCCTTCAGTGTGCGAGTGTGTGTAGACTATTCGTTGCATTTTACCGCGTGGCATTGTGGCGATTCCATCAGCCTCACGATTGGGGGGCGACGGCGGCGTAAGAAATGTCAAAGCTGGGCGAGCACAGGCGTGTGCAACTCACCACAATCAGCAGCAGCATCAGCAGCCATAATGCTGTGCCTCCGATGCTGTCGCGCTTCGGCGACTTTCTCGACACCGATACCGCGCTGCAGTCCAACAGCAAGGGCAACAAGAACTCAAACAAAACGATACGTCTGCAGTTGGAATTGTTTGAAACGGATTCATATCGTTATCCCGAATTCAACTACTCCAAACTGTTGCATCTGGAGAAGGTTAGGTTTAGCAATAAACTACCACCATTCTTTATTAACACTTGTTAATCTTTAGAAAAAGGCAAAAATGCTGAAAGAGAAGGCGGCCAGCAACAATGGCAACAATAATGATCCCTTTGCCGACAACGATGATGATGTGGCGCGCATTGCCAAGGAGCTGGAAGCCAAGTATGGCAACTCTTATGCACGCGGACGTGGACGTCGCAAGAAGGATGATTTTGTCGACATTGGAATGGGTTACGATGAGTCCGATTCGTTTATCGACAACACCGAGGCGGTAAGCTGCAATTGGATATAATTTGCCTGAACATTTGTCAACTTATTCCTTTTTTATAGTACGATGAAATACTGCCCGAGGAGGTAGAGACTTTGGAGGGTGGTTTCTATATTAATAGCGGCACCTTGGAATTTAAGAATCCCGTCAAAAAGTCAAATACCAGACGCACCGATGCCATCATTAAAATGCCAGAAAGATCACGTAAACGTGTGGTGTCCACAAGCTCAGATGATTCCTCGGAAACGTCGGAGTCGTCCAGTGAAAACGGACAGGAGACTGCGGCCAATAGTAAAGGTAAAACTAACAACAATGCCGACAACGACGACGATGATGACGACGAGGAAGCCGAGGACGAGGATGATGACGACGACGATGATGAAAATGATTCAGACAGCGATAGCGAAAGCATTGATGGCTCCGACAGTGACACCGACAGCCTCGAAGATGATGAGGAGAGCGGAAAGTCTATCAACACGAATGCAAAGAGTAAATTCAAGCCTAATGCTGTTAAACTGCCCAAATCCAGTGCGGATGCGAAACCAAGAGCGAGCACAGGCAGTAAGAAAACGAACAGCAGCAGTGGTAAACTGAATGTGATTGCGTCATCGTCATCATCGAATTCACCACGTCCCAATGCCATCGACAACTCAGACACAGAAGAGCAGCGACAGACACAGCAAGCTCAAGCTCAAGCTCAATCGCAGGCGCTAAAGAAGGTGGTCAAAACGACAACTGTGAAGGATATGCTAAAGGCGAAACGAGACAGTTTTCTTAAGTCGCAGGGTCAGATCGATGGACCGTCCAAGAGCGTGGTGAATGGCGAAGTTAAGATTACAACAACATTAACTGTGGACTCAAGTAGTGAAGACGATGACAGCGAATCGGCCAGCGAGCAAGGCAAAGTCGAGAAGTTATCAAAGGCTAACGACAGTAAGCAAATCCATTTAGAATCCTATTCTCAGTTGGTTAATGTGCAATTTTTTGTAGATCAACGAACTGCGGATACTTCACTGCCGGCCAGTCTGGATAAAGAAATCCTGGGCAACATCAATAACTTTAAGGAAATGGTTAGGAGCAGAGATCTGTGCGGCAGAAGATTTGACTTTGACAGCAAGCTAACAGCGCTGCTGCTAAAGTAAGTAATTAGTTTTTTTGCTTTATTTCTAGCTTCACTAATCTGTGTGCACAAATATTTGTTCTAGAATCTATGAGACATTGCTGTGTTCAGAGCGTAACGAACGAAACATGGTATTTGCTCATCTGGAATACCAGCTGCAACTGCCCAAATATTTTATACTGCGTAGAGCGAAGGCGCTGCGCGCCCGAGAGGAGAAAAACAAGACTACAGCTGCATTGGAGAAGCTGCGCAAAGCGGTTGCCGAATTGATGCCCAAGGCTATTGCGAACTACGAGATCGAGTTGCATCGATTTGCGGAACTAGCGTAAGCTCTAAATGATTACATAATGCTGAGATATTATTTACTATTCCTGAAATTCCACAGTGCGGCTGATGTCAATTCGGAGCATCCGCCAAAGATGCCTCGTAAAAAATTCCAGTGGAGCAATGAGTTACGTGAACTGCTTTACGATGTATACCAAGCACGTTGGATATCGTATGCTGTGCTGGGCAAGCGAAAGGATTCACTGGAGCAATTCATCAATGGGTACCTAAAAGACAAAGTCGTCGACGTGTGGGCCACCGGCTGGATGCGTTACGAAGAGTTGCAGCGTGAGATTGAGCGACACAAGCACGCAAGTAAAAAGCAGAAAGAGAAGGCAAAGAAATTGTCGCTGACACCAGCAGCGACAGCAACCACAATAACAACCACCACCGCAACCACAATAGCAACGAGTGTAATTGCCACACCACCAACAACATCCGCAGCAGCAGCGAGCAGCGGTAGCAGCAACAACACAAGGCATCAATTATGCAAAGCAATACGATGAACTGACGCTGATCGAACAGAGTCGGTCGCGTGCCAATTCCGATACGGATTCAGCTACAAGTGCCTCATCAAGTAGTCTCAAACGCAAACTTGAACTGCCTGCCAATGGGCAGCAGCAGCAATCAAGAGCGCCCAAGCAGCCGGCAACAGTTAAGCCACCCAAAATCAAGTTCCAAAAACAACTGGAGGCCAAACTAGCGCAGATGTCGCAAGCGAACAGCATACAACAACAGATGCAAACGCAAACGCAACCGCAACCAATTGATTTATTGCAACTGCCCGCTGTCAACAATTACCTGAAGCAATTGGATGATGTGACGGTGACAGCACAGCAGATCGATCGATCGCGTGCCAATTCCGATACAGATTCGGTTGCAAGTGCCTCATCGAATAGCCTGAAACGCAAGCTGGACAAGCCAACAACGGCCAAGGCCACAGCTGTTGCAAAGCCGCCCAAAAAGAAGAAGCAGCAACAACCTTTGGCGCAGCTCGACAATTTGATGGTACAGCCAAGCACTTCGGCGCAGGCAGCGGCATTGAATGCAGCTGTTGTGGCTGCCGCCGGCATGCTGGAGTTGGCATCGCCCACCATGCAAACGGATCACAGCATCAACAGCATAATGACGGCAGCCAATCTCAATAGCAACGCACTGCTCAGTAGTGCAGCAGCAGCAGCAGCATTACATTCCACAACGAGCAACGCTGTCGCACCATCTAAACCCTTGTCGCATGTCATCAATCTTGACTACTACAAAAGTCCAAGTGAAATACTGCAGACTTCGCAGCAGCTGGCAGCCAACAAATGGCAAACAACGACGACGGCGACGGTGCCACCGCCTGCTGTTGTGCGTTGCGAGAGCAGCAGCGAATCGGATGGCGTGGAAATCGTGTGTGTTTATCCAGCAGCAGTCAAGGTGATACACTCCAACGCCAAGGCACCGCGCTCCAAGGCGAGCCAGAAGAGCAAAGCGACGTCGGTGATTAGCACAGCGGGCACTGTGGCTAATGGCGGACTCAATGGGGCGGTGGGCGGCCATCGGCAGCAGGATAAGAAGTTCACCTATGGTCCCACCAGCAACAACAACAACAATAACAATAACAATGGCAGCAGCCCCAAGCTGGGAGCTGGCGTCATACGCTCTTCGGTGCCAACGGCTGCCTACGATTTAAGCAATCCAGAGATATTGAAAACGCTGTCGGCCCTCGAGAAGCAAATGAATTGGTCACAAAACGCGCTGCTTAATGCAGCTGCCGCGAATGCTGGAACGAATGCAGCTGCGGGTGCCGCCGCACCAGCTGCTGGTCGAGGGACAACATCGTCGCATCAATGACATTCGCTGAATGCCGCTGCCACACAGCCTCCTCCACCGGGAGCGGTGTCAATGTCGGCATTCTACAATCACGAACAGGCGGTGGCTGCTGCCCTAGTGCTCTCATCGATGAGCGCATCGGGACGCTATGATGCCTACGATGCGCAGCTGGGTCTGTTGAATGGGTCGCTGGCTGCCGCACAGCAGATTGCAACATCAACAGCAGCAGCAACAACAGCGACAGCAACAACACTGCCACAAGTATTTCTGAAGCCTTCCCCGCCGCCGCCTTCAGCTGCTGCTGTCGTCGATGGAGGTGCAACAAGTGCGCATGCGGCACAGCTGCCCACAAAATATGTTTAGATCTTACACAACTAGTACATACAATTCTAAGTTTCCTCTGCAGATGCAAGATATATCTCCTAGACGATGACGGTTATAGTTTATAGGTTTCATTACAATTAAGACGAGAGGCCCGTTTTCCTTTCTCTACGTTTTGCAATCTCCCCCTTCACTCCCCACTTCCCGCTCCTCAAAATTGGCATTATGTACATTATATATCCCAGCTATATCCAGTTGATCTGTGTGCGTCGCATCACTGCCACCAAAACTCAAGGGAAATGTTTAAAATGAGAGAGAGAAAGAGAGAGCTGTTCAATATATATATATTTACATGTGTGTGTGTTGTACAGTACAGTGTATGCAAAAAGCAAAGAAAACGAAAAGAAAGGGCATGCCAGCTGTCGGTATCATGTTTCGGCTCACAACAATTTGTTGAGCATGACAGAAAAAATCATCAAGTCCACCAAACTGGAAGAATGAGAAAAAAGTATCAATCGAGTTGTATCTAGTTATCTATAGTGAACCAATTTTTATTAAATAAAAGCAAAATAAGTTATATATATATAATACAAAAATAAAACGTAAAATTAATGCAATAATTTTGAATAATCCACTCTTTTCTACTTGAAGATGATAAGTATATTGTGATTGGAAACTTTCTCTCCGCTTCTTCGATGGTTTCAACTTAAACTCTAATTTGTTTTGTTTTGTTAAAATGTTAATTGTTAAAAGTGTGAAGAGACAGGTATGAAAAGTAATGTGTACATTGGTGTTTACTTGATCCAGCGCAGCATTGAGGTGATGCGATTGGCGGCCATCGCAATGGTGGACTGTTGTGCCACCGCAGGTATTAAATGGGACTCTTGCAATTCCTCCGGCTGCTGCGTTGCACTGCTGCTCACACTTGGCACCGCCTCCCAGTCCAAACGCAGCGAACTTTCATCCTCCGACTCCGATTCGGTGGCCGTCTCAATACCAATGAGCAGCGAATCCACCGATTTCATCAACGGCGCATTGTTCACATCCAAATGACCATAACGCCCCAAATCGCTGCGCTCCAAATCCAATATGGCCAATATATTCTCCAGCGTATGCTGCTCATTCAATGCCCTCAGCTTCACCTGCTGTGTGTAGGCCAGATACATGATATTGTTGTTGACGCGGCACACTTTACGCAGAAACTGTTCCTCGTTGAGCAGCTTGCGACAGAAGTCACCATAGGCCAGCTTATGTGGGAGTCGCACATTCAAATAGAAGCTGAGCAGCTGCGTCAATTGTGCCGTATAGGTGAGAGCACCGACAATGCGATAGGCCTCAAAGCGACTTGGGGTAATCTCATTGGCCGTCGCCTTGGGCACATCGTCTTTGTTGTCGGACAACCAGTCGAGATACGCCGAGTAATCCCCGTTGGCGGGCAGCGATGGACCCACAATGCGATACTGCACCTCACTGATGCCGCTGCCGTGAAACACCCACTTGCCCCGAATATACGATGTGTTCTTGGCATCTGCCAGTGCTGCAATTGTTTCCGCCTCCTCGCTGCGTTCGGCACACACCTTGCGCTGCTGTTCGTCACGGAGTACAACCTCGCTGATGGGGAATATGTATGTGACCAGCTGCTGTATGTCACGGCGTGCTGTTTGCTTAATGCTGTCCAGCAGCCCGAGATGTTGCTGTCGCAGCTTATCAATGCGCATTGAGCGATCGATCACATAGTCCTCAAGCATCTTCACTTTTGTCGGATACTTGGGCAGATTCTTGCGCTTCTCAGCATTCGCCTGACGCAGTTCGTCGCGCTGTTCGTTCAAACGCTGCAGTCGCTGCGTTGTGCTGCCGATCAGCTGTTGCAGCAGCTGCAGCTGCTCCCGCTTGGCGCGTATGGCAATCATGCGATTCTCGTTGCATTTGTGCTGCTGGATGAGATGTTCGTAGCGACTGCTGTAACTCTTGAGGCCCGCCTGCAGATTGATGTACTTCTGTTGCTTCTCCGTTAGGCTATAAAATACAAAACGAATAGTTATTATTGTCACCATATGTGTGTGTTTGTGTGTTTTACAACCTTTCTGTTCGCTCAGCAGAGCTATGAGTAATGTTGCCATTTTTAACACACGTTCGACAATGCAGCCGACGCTGATGCTTGCAACATAGCGGACATCGTATTCCAGCTGCTGCTGTTGTTGTATTTACTGTTGCTGCTGTTGTAGCTGCTACTGCTGTATTTAGGCTTTTTGGTTGTTTCTTTGTTGTGGCATTATTATTGTAGCCTACAACGCCAACATCACAGACATCGACCACATCTTCGTCGTCGTCGTTTTCAGAGACGCTGGATAATTGAAAGTTTTCAGGTGCTTTGGAGCTTTCATCGGAGCTGGAACTGTTTGCCATTACAGTCAAATCATTGCACTTTATTATGCGTAGTCGTCAATTTTCATTGATAATTGTTTTTGTTATTGATACTTTTTCCCTCTTCTGCTCACTAGCTCACTCACTCGTTCGACTAGTGCTGACTAACAAACTAATGTGGTGTTAAGTGTTGTTAGATGTCTGATACTCCTCCAGGGCTGCACTACGATTTGCGCGCGAATTTCAATTTACTCTAATCGATGGGAACGACTTTGTAAAAATACAGTTGTTTACAGCGCTTAATATATTTAATATATGTTAAATATTCTAATAAAAATAATAAATATTTGCAAAAACGCATTATACTTTAAATAAACTGAAAAAATTTAAATTTATCTTCATCTGTTTGGTGTGCATTCAAATTTAACGATCGCTTGGAAATGTTCTCACTCATTGGTCACATTCTCACTCAAGTGATTTAAGTGTGGTGCCAAAATGAGTTTTTTCACTTGCTGCTGATTTCTGTTCGCCTGGTACTTCGGCCGTTGATTTATCACTTTTTAGCCGTTCGCGACAGCAATCGCGAGTCCAACAACAACAAATAATTGTTGGTACATTAATCATTACAACAACAATTAGTACAACAACAACTACCATGCAATAACAACATGTGCACGTGTGTTGTGCGTGTGTGTGTTGCGTTTTGCTGAGCTCGCATTTTACTCGTCCAAGCAACTGAAATGCCAGTTGAAGTATCAGGCAAACAGAAACTGTAGCAGGCATCAAATATTCATTAGCAGCTGCAATTGAAATGTGACCGTTGACTTCAAACTTGCTAAAAATGCTAGCGGCCGTTTAAATTTGAATTTCACTATGCACAACATTTTTCTTTTCTCAATAAATTTCATTGTTACTAAAGCCAAATAAAAATAGTTTGAATTTATTTTTAGATCATATATTTTATTTTTCGCAGAGATTTCGATAATCAAATATTTCAACTAAAATGTTGGTTAAAATGAACAACCGCCGTATGACAAAAATAATATATAAAACAATGTACTTTTTCAATTTTGCAAACGGATTGCACAATTTGGGAACAACTGAGAGATGACCTCCAGCGGGGTACTTCGGATCGTTATCAATGACAAGTAATTTAGTAAGCGATTGGTTGTCTATTCGGCCTATTTAGATCTAGCCTTGCCACCCAACACCTTGAGAGCAGCCTCAGTTACGTCAGGAACGCGGGGCAGTGCGTGCGCCTCCAATGTCTTGGCATATGGCATGGGCACATCGACGCCACAGCAACGCCAGACGGGCGCATCCAGCTCAAAGAATGCCTCATTCTCCATAAAGCGGGCACAGATCTCGGCGCCAACACCTGAAAGTTAATGCAACGTATTAATTTTTGATTACAAATTTGTGTATTACTATGTGCAAGCTTACCATGTTGTGGCCAGCCATTTTCTACAGTGATCAAATGGTGGGTTTTGCGAACGGAGGCGAAAATGGTATCCATGTCCAATGGGCGAATGGAACGCAGGTTAATGATCTCAGCTTCGATGCCTGATAAAACAGATAGGATTATTAATAATTGTAGATGTTAGATAACACTTCTCGTTTCTACATGATTACAAAATATAGATTTATACAGTATTTAAGCGAGTAGTCCCAAGTGTATATGAACTGTTGGTTACCTTTCTTGGCCAGCTCGGCGGCAGTTTGCAGCGCTGTTTCCACCGCTTTGGAATGCGCCACAATGGTAATGTCCTTGCCGGGACGCATGATCTTGGCCTTGCCAATGGGCACTAGGAAATCAACATCCGTGACCTTATCATCCACAGGGAATGCTGTGCCGTACATCAGTTCGTTCTCCAGCACAACAACTGGATCGGGATCCCGAATGGCTGATTTGAGCAGACCACGTGCATCCTCCGTGTCGTAGGGCGAGACAACCTTCAGGCCAGGGCAGTGAGCGTACCAGGCGGCAAAGCACTGCGAATGCTGTGCGGCGACACCAGAGGCAGCTCCATTGGGGCCGCGGAACACGATGGGCACATTGACGGCACCGGCGGACATGTAAAATGTCTTGGCAGCCGAATTGATGACCTATTGGAAATCAAATCAAATTTGGACAATGATTAATTAATGAGGATTTGTTCCTCGCCACTCGGATTCACGATACCAATTCAAGTTTTGTGCACTCGCTTTGTTTTTCTTGTTTTATTATTTTAGGGTTTCGCTCTACTTAATGCCTAATTTCTGCTTAATGATAAATGCCGGCAATCGTCGTCCCTTCCAGTAGCGTGGCAGTGGCACTTCGTTTGCTTGCCGCAATGTCTCTGCCACATGCTGCTCGGCACTGAAGCTTTCCGCCTGCTTGATCTGTGCGAGCAGTTTGCCCTGGAATGCCTTCTCCTTGCGCATTTCACGACGCTGTCGCACCTTCGCCCACTCGAACTTCATCTTGCGACGCAGCTTCTTTAGCTTATGCTTCTTCATCTTGCGCCGACGAATGACAATGAGACGGGCTGCCTCCATTTTATCGGGTTTACTTTTGTCCAGCGGTGGTGCAATTATTTCCCCCACACGCTCGCGATTCAATATATCGTTGATCTCCGTTAGCCAGGTGGAGCGTGGACTCTCGATGATGATTTTGTTGCGCGGCAGTTGCAGGTCACCGATGAAGGGCTTTAGCTTGTGGCTGCTGTTGTTGTTGTTGGTGGTGGCTGATTTAAGCAAGTTTGCCTGCACATAATTGGATAATATGGGTGGAAATTAGTCATTCAATCGTTCAGCATTTTTTTTGTCTATAATTTTTTTTTTTGTTGTTTTGCTATCTATGAGAATTTGTTGGCAGCAGCAGCTCAAACTGATTCTAGACCCATATTATCCCATTACGTTTCAATGAAGGCAATTTGTTGTTGATTGTGGGGAGGCAAACTTGAATTGGTATCGCGATGCATTTGGCTAATTTACAATACGTCTTTTTTTTGGTAATAGAAGTACATGAGATAATATGAGTACAGTATAATGTCGATAAATGCACACGTTTTACACAAAACAATTAATCAATTATCTGTAATGTGCTCTAATATTTGACTTAACATTTTTGTGATTTAACTTAAACTTGTCACTGCAAGAAAACTCGATTGTGCGGCGATTAACTGCAATGCAATCCTGGATGTGCAATATCCGACATTATACTGTAGTTAAGCTACTGCTTGATAGAAGTGGCATTGTGTTTGTGGTGTGTCAAGTTGATTGTGGCAGGTGGACGGGGTGGCAGGCATGTTACTCACATGATCGATGGCCTGCATGGAAAAGTTAAAGGTCATGAACTCGCAGACGGGACGCAGACCAGCCATCGCAGCGCCAACGGCAATGCCAGCGAAACCCATTTCTGTGATTGGCGTATCGATGATACGCTTGTCTCCATACTTCTTCCACAGTCCACGTGATACCTGCAAAAACACAAACAATACTGGGATTACTATCACGAATTTACTGAATGAATTTTGATTTACGCGTGTTATCGTTATGTGCGTTATCGGCGTGTAAATCTTCCAAAGTGACCTCTACACAAAAAATTGCTAGTGACGCAGAGCATAGAACGAGAGCAAGCAGCGCAAGGTGTTCCAACTGTTTACTACCTCCGCTATGCTCTTCTTCCTACCCCCTTCTTTACTGCAATCAGCTGTCAGTTGGCAAACTGTCACTTCAGGTTTTGCTGCTGCTGCTGCCGCTGGCTGTTTACGTAATCGTCACTGCTGCTGCAAAAGTCAATTTGCTTACCTTATAGGCACCATCATACTGTGCCACCTCTTCGCCCAATAGCAGCACGCGATCATCGCGAGCCAGCTCGTCGTCCAAGGCGCTATTGAGGCCATCGCGCACCGTCATCTGCTTGACGGCGGCCAACACTCGTGGGCTGGTGGAGAAGGCTCGTTGAGCGGCACAAGCCGCCTGTGTGAGTCTGGATCGTAGCATTATTCACTTTTTGTTGTTCGGACCGATTCTTACAATTGTTGCAAACGAGAACTTGCTGTGAAGTTATTCAATAAATTTCAAACATTACCTAATAGCAAAATTGTAGAAGCAACAAAAATTCATTTAATACACACCGACAGACGACTTTTCGCCCTCAACAGAAATGTCAGAATAGTTTGCACTCATTTACAGCACTGTTTTTCTACGCGGCTATTATCCAACACGCACAGCTGTTGCCGCTGGTGCTGCCAACCTCCAGTTTCCATTTTATCGTTTATCGTGTTAATCGAAAATGTTTCAAAATTTGTTTGCGCGGGCAACTCGACATTTATCGGCAAACGTTTGCCAAGGCGCGCCCCTGAGTGACATTACAAAAGTTTGGTTTACGCCGTTGCCAAAAAAATCAAAATGGGTTGCGCCACTCCAGATGCACTACATAGAAAATAGCATAAAGAAAGATCGTGATATCGTCAAGATCCTCGATGGAGTAATGGTTCTTTTGTATAATGTGTCGCGCCAAAAACTCATATATGTGCGACAGTTCAGACCTGCAGTATACCACGGAATAATAACATGTGAATCATTCGAAATACCAAAGGGTTGTATTGATTTAATTAAATATCCACCCGAAATCGCTGTGACATTGGAGCCGTGTGCTGGGATCGCGGAGAAGAACAAGAGTCTTCAGGAATCGGCGCGTGATGAAGTTTTGGAGGAATGTGGCTACAATGTGCCCACGGAAAGTCTGCAGCTAATTTCCGAATATCGTTCTGGTGTTGGGTCATCGAGTGCTGCACAAACTTTGTTCTACTGCGAGGTGTGCGATGAGCAAAAAGTAAACGCCGGTGGCGGCGTCCACGACGAAGTTATCGAGGTCGTAGATTTATCGATAGAAGAGGCCAGGGAATATGTAAAGACAGGCGCAACGGTTTCAGGCGGTCCCAGCACATTATTGGCGACGCTCTGGTTTCTCAGCAACAAGGTGTAAATTTGAATTTTCAAATTGCAGTGTGACCATTAGAGTAGCGTACATTAAATGTCAAAAACGAAAGCTTTAAGCTTATGTGTGCTTTCGGGTGTCATCTGTTTTGGTCAGTCGTGTGTTTTGCCGCAATCAGCTGTCAGCTGTAGTCAAAGTGGTGTGTGCCGTGTTGTCTCGCGATGGAAAACATTACAAAGGTTTGGCTGGGTCCACTGCCCGCTGATTCACCCTACGTCCAGCCACATCGCATGTACTACGTGCAAAATGGCGTTGAAAAGAACTGGGATTTGCTCAAGGTGCACGACAGCGTTGCCATCATCCTCTATAACACAACACGCCAGAAGCTCGTGCTGGTGAAACAGTTTCGTCCGGCTGTTTATCACGGTGTCATCACCTCCGAGCTGGGCACATTTGACAAGGCCGACCTAAAGGCATTTCCACCCGCCATTGGCGTGACCTTGGAGCTTTGCGCTGGTATTGTGGACAAATCGAAAAGTTGGAGTGAAATTGCTCGCGAGGAAGTGCTGGAAGAATGCGGCTACGATGTCAGCGTTGACCGCATCGAGCAAGTCATGGTCTACAGGTGAGCTGAACAGCAGAGAGTTGCCCAGGAAAGTAGCATTCAAATGTGTTTTCTCGTTACAGATCTGGAGTTGGCTCCTCGGGTGCCAAGCAGGCGATGTACTACTGTGAGGTGACTGATGCCGATAAAGCCAACAGTGGCGGTGGCGTCGAGGATGAAATGATCGAGGTGGTGGAACTGTCACTCCCAGAGGTCAAGCGTATGGTGCAACAGGGCGCCGTCAACAACAGTCCACCCAGCTGCCTCATGGGCCTCATGTGGTTCTTGGCAAACAAAGCGCCAGCTGAGACAACCAGCGCCTAACCGCCAAACGCAAAACGCTCAACAACCACCAACAGAGCTGTGTTATCGGTTTATCTGCATTATCCAGTTGATAACACTCCAGCGTGAGAAATGTTGACACACTAAACTTCGTATGCTTTCCAGTTATCTTCTCCCTGCCCATAATCAGTACAGTTAACTGGCGCACAGCGTCAACCACAATTAGATTGCCTTTCCGAGTCTACACAACAACAACAAGAAAAAAATACATTACGCATAGAGACATACCCACTATTATTATATTCTTCCACATGTATTGCGAATAAACTGTTAGAAAACAGCGTTGATTGCAGTCATCGATAGTAAAAGAAAGGAAGCGAAGGTAAAAGCATTGATAGTATTTCTTTTGATTACAAAGAAATCATCAATAGATTCAACAAGTCTTTGTTGCATTTGAAAGAAATATTAAAATATGCATAATACTTTGTTGTAACTTTGCTGATTTACAAACGGAATGTTAAATAATCGATAGTGCTTAGATAGTACTTTGATGTGGCTGCACCTCGTAAGGTTTACAGCTGTGAAATCGGTCAAGTGGCTGCCAGGCAAGCAACTGCTCTGCGCTGCGCTGCTGACAGCCAAGCCAAGTGTATAAATCGCAAATAAATCAAAAAGCCGCCAAGCGCACACGCGAGCTGCAGCAACGCTGCTTGCAACAACAATCTGCAGCTTCTGCTGCTTCGGCAGGCAACTTGCAACAACAAGTTGAGGAACGATCCCAGCCCCGATCCGCGATGCTGCGATCCGAAGCTGAGCCGTGTGCCGTTTTTGGGCAACGTGTTGCAGAGCTCAGGTTACTTATTTATACACGGCCCAAACATTTTAGCTGCCGTTGCTGTTGTGGTTGTTGTTGTTGGTGTTGCTCCTGTGGCTGCATCTGAAGTTCAGCGGTCACGGCGAGAGCGGCGAGCGTGGAAATTTATTTACTTCAAAGCCATGATTTGGCAATATTTCAACATTCAACACTCTGCAATAGAATTTCTTGCTTGCTTTCTTTTACCTTTTTACCCCCAAGTTGATTTCCGTTTTTTTTTCTTCTCTTTTTGGGCTCCTGTTGCTGCTGCTTCTGCTGTTGTTGTTGTTGTTATTTTGTTGTTTGTTGTTGTGTGCGTGCATTCGATTTGCTGGCTGGATAATCAAGGCCAAAAGGAGAGCCGAGTAACGTCTCGCCCGCTTTGCGTGTTAACCTCATGTAAATTATGGACTTACTGCGAAAATAAAGGAAAAGAATCAACAGAAATCCGAGTGTTGAAATTATATTTCATTTGCATACAAGCATGCGTGTGTGTGTGTATGACTTATATGCTGCATGACGCATACCAATCTCGTAGTGGGAGCTGTTTATTAATCAAGTGTGTATTTGATATTCTAAACCACCTTGCGAATTGGAAATTCCGCAAAAGTCACGGAATGTAAACTGACCGTTACAACGAGTGACACATCAAAGAGCTTTGGCAACTGTGTGTCGTGTAAGGAGTGACAAATCAAACAGCTTTAGCAAGTATGCAAATGGCTTGCTTATCAGCAAGCAAAAGCTGCAGCTGGCCAAGCTTTAATTGTGCGTAAATGCAGTCTTATCAATAAGTTTCCGCTGCACTGGTTTTTGTTGTTGTTCTCCAAAGGCGCCCGCTGCGTTGGGGATTGGGAATATGGCTGTCAGCAGCCAATTGTCTGCCACACTGACGCCTTTCACGGCTGCTGCTGTGCGTGCTGTGATCTCTCCCCAAGGTGTTGTGCAACAACGACGACGAGTTGTTCTCATCTTGCACCGATTTTAAATCAACGACTGATTGGCTCTACTACGTTGTGCAAGTCCAACAAAAGTACAAACTACAAGGAGATCTGCAATTATTTCATAATCACGTCCCAATTTATGTAGCTAGAGCAACGGCTTTAACAACAACAGCAACAGCAGCGCCATCTATTTCAAATCAAAGTTTCTTTCTATTCCTTGGACGCCGTTGTTGTTGTTGTTGTTGGCTGACCCCAGTTCGTTGCTATGGCTGAGAACCAAAGCTCAAAATGGCGTCCGCACACGAGGGCTGGCAAAAAGGAACGGGAACCGGAGCGGAGTGAAACGAAGAAATCGCGATCATGAGTTCAGTGCGCATGCGAAAATTAAGTGCAGCCAGCAACAATCATAACAACAACAGCAACGGTAGAAATAAAAAAAAATAAAATGAACAGCAGCAGCAACAGCAACAACTACAACGAAAGATTACCTGCAAAACAGTTATGGGCGCTGTTGCTGTTGCTGCCGCTGCTGCTGCTGCTGTGGAGCAATAATGAAATTTTTTATCGGATTTGATTATAAGTTGGCTCGAAGCAGCAGCGGCCACCCCGCCGCCGTAATCTGCCAATAAGAAGAAAAGTAAGCATGGAAGGTTGATGTTGTTGTTGGTTGTAGACGGGTGAGGGGAGAGTGAGGGCAATGACTGCTGAGCTGAGCTGAACTATGTAGCGGAGCACTCATTGATTCCAGCCAGCCAGCCAGTAAAGCAGCAGCAGCAGCCTGTCTGTCTGTCTGTCGTCCGTCGTGATGCACTTTAATGAAATGAAATCTTATACTATCATGAGCCGCATGAACTGCCAACTGCCAACTGCCAACTGTAGACTGCAGACTTACTGCTGGCCAGTAAGCCAAATAGCCAGGGCCAACAACACCAACAACAACTGCAGCAACTGCAACTGCAGCTTGGGCCACTCAAAATGTATAATTATCTGGCGGTTTTATCCGTTTGCCAATATTAAATTTCTCATCACGCCCCGACCAAGGGGAGCTTAAGGGGGTGGCGGGGGCGCTTCGCTGCAGTGAAGTTCTCTGAGAGAGCCAATGCAAGCAGCAAGCAGCAGCTTCATGGGCACGGGCGCCGTCAAACAATTAATAAAAGGCCAAATGTCTGCAATGAGTTATATACCTTGTATATATAGAGAGGAGAGACTTTTGTGATGTCGGCTTCGCTTTTTCTTTGCGATTTTCCGCTCCTGTAAAAAAGGCTTTGCGCTTTAAAACCGTTCTTTTTTTTTCTTTCTTTCTTTCATTTATGCGCAGCGATTTAATTTCTTAAGCGACTTTCTAAAATCGATGCCACAATGCCACCGTTTGCAGGGTTTTGGGGCGTTGTTCACTTTGAAAGTCGTTGCGATCGGCAAGGCAACTGCACCTTGCATTCGTTTTGTGGCACTTGTCGATTGCAAGGTGCGCCACATTGTCCAATTTGCCTATATTTAATTATGAAACTATTATGTCTTAAGTGAGACCACTCAAATAAGAACGAGCTTTTCCTTTAATTTGACAACACTCAGTATCTAAGCAATGTAACCACCCACTTAAAATATTGTTATTTATTAACTATTTAAGGCAACACTTGGTCACAGTGTCACCTCAATTTCAGAATATTAATATTTTTCAATAACAATTTGGGGCAGCACTCAATCACAAAACTGTGTCACCACTCTGAATATTTAATTGATATTAAGCGTTCATTAACCATTTTTGAGTGCTGTGTGTAGTTTGCTCCATTTCCCATCAAATGTGGTGCTTTTAATTAAAAGCCGCTAGCATCCTGCACGTGTTGCCATTTTAATTTGGCCAAATACGTTTAATTGAAATTAAGTCATAAATGGTTAAAAATGCGCACGACACACATTAAAAACTGCAAGCTTGGCCGGTAAAAATTTCACACTCTTGCTCGACTTGATTTATGACGTCGTCGACATCGTGGCCAAGCAAGGAAACTTGTACGCATTTCCAGTGACTGTCAAACTGTGCATGCATGGCTGCACCTGTGATTGATTCTGCAGTTGCATTGCCCAGCGAGTTTAATTACTCCACGCTCTTCTCAAAAAAGCAATTGCACGAGGCAAATCGCTCTCACGCTCGCCCATTGTTGCTCTTTCTTTCTAGCACTCAACTGTGGCTTGTGGCTTGCGGTTAAAGAGAAGCTCGTTAAGAGCGTTAGCTTATGTTGTTGCTCTTAAGTTTCTAAGCTTAATGTTATGCTCCGCCTACTAAGTGTAGCGAAATTACCTTTGGCAACTGGGTGTCTATTTAAATGTAGCGAAAAAGTGCCAAAAATGGGCGCTAACTTTTTAGCACCAGCTATAATTAATATTTATGAGCTGGCCAAACATTTTTGTGTGTGAGTCATGCTGCTTCTGCTGCTGCTGTCATCCTTGGTGTGTTTGTGTGTGGTCCAAAAGAGACTCGAGTCGTCATTTAGTCGTTATTGACATTTCGACAAGCGTTTAAATAGAGATTTCCGCAGGGTTAACAAGCCACACAATTAAAAATCATTTGCATACGGCGGCAGACGATAATGAAGGCCGAGACTGGACCAAGCAGCAAGCCGCATTAACAGTCGAACAACAAAGCATCGCGCGATGGCCTAAACAAGATCCTGATAAAGAACCAATAGCAATCATGTATGGCAATCGAAACGAAAAAAAAAGGGGCAGCCGAAGTTGCCACCGACGTTGATGTCGATGACGACTACGACAGCGCAACGTTGACCGGCAACAACTTTGTTGCCTTCAAGTTGTTGAACTTAACGCGAAATCTTGTTGGCCTGCGCCTGGGAAATTAACAATAACAACAACAACAACAACAACAAAAGCAGCAGCAACTTCCAAGCATCAGCATTTCCTCTCGTCTGGGAATGTGATGGTGGAGAAGTAGAAGGAGGGGATGACAAAGCCTCTCTTGCCGAAACGTTTCGACATGCTGATGGCCATGGCTGCCCATGTGTGTGTGTGTATGTGTATGTATGTATGCAGTTTGAAGGAGTTGAGAGCAAGCGAACGATCTTTGCTTATCTGATTTTAATTAAACGGCATCGCATAATAAATTATCTTCATTAGGGGAGTCTTCGCTGCTGCAGCTGATACTCTTCACTCTTTGACTGTTCACTGACTGACTGACTGACTGACTAAGCGCATTCGAATTTCGATTTTCGAATTTGTTCGAAGAATAGCAGTCGTAGTATTTGTTACTGTCTGCAAAGCAACCCCTTAACTAGGCCCATAAATCAAATAGCCATAGACCATTGGCGACATCTTGTGGCCTCCTCGCTCCCCCCTTCGACGAAAAAAAGTGCGTGTGTTCTTCCTCTGAGGTTTGTAGTCGCCAGCCATGTGTCTCCATGTTCATTAATGAAAAACCGGATCGACTGTCAAACAGAATCTGCAAATCATTCGACGAGTCGTCGTTGACAGCGTTGGAAAAGCGCCGCCTCGTTGAGCAGGAAAAATCAACACATGCTTAGATAATATTATTAAAGAACAAGTGTAGCAAAAGGCATCTGATACACTCTTAAATACCCTTCATTATATGTGTATAATTAGTGCCAATCTATGCATATAAATTTCCATACATTAGCTCTACTTCCAATCCACTCAATGGTTGCTTATATAAACGTTTGCCTAAAACTGTAAACTACATTGTCGTTGGCAGCACTTTGGCAGCCTAAAACTGCAATCTGGTTGGCAATACTAACAGTTGTTGCCAATCTGTATGTCCATTTTACAATTTGCAATCAGTTGGCAGCACTAAACTAAAATGGCTGCTTTTGCAGGTAAGTTTTGCAACACTTCTACTATGTACTACAAATGCTGTCAATTCAAACACTTGATATTTATAATCTTGCCGGCAACATTTTAATTTATAATCCAGTTGGCAGTAAAGCGATATGATTTTACAATCAAAGTATGTATACTCTTTTAGATACCCTATAAAAAATTGAACACAAACCGGTTGCGTCTGGACTTCTTCAATTGATTGACGAGCTGCGTGCAACACATATGCACACACTAACATACATATGTATATACACAGACAAGTATGCAGGTGCTTCTCTGCTCTGCTGCTGAAGTTGGAGCTGAGCTGAGGAAGAAGCAGCGCAAGTAACATCAATAATGCCAGCAAAGGAAGCGCATGTTTGTGCATGTCCAATGTCGCGATCACTCTCGCGCTTCTGCTCACTCTTTTCTTTATTTTTTTTTTAATGATCGTTAAATCCAAATTGAATGGGAATTAGCATTGAATATATTCACATTCGCATTTACATTTACATTTACATTCTCATTCTGAGAGAGGAACGCGGGCAAAATGTTTCAATTATTTAATGATAACAACAAATTATGAATAATCGTGTTCATTAATCAAGCGTTAATCTTTAGGCATGGAGTGAATAAGCCAAACGTATTTTTTATATGCACATACAAACATACATACATACATACGAATGTACATACGCATGTGCGTGTGTGTAGAAGTCGAAGTCGAAAATCTTTAATTTATTGCTTTTGTAGCGTTTTGCTAATGAAGACATAAAAACCGCAATCAAATTAAATATTTTTTTTCATGGGAACAAAATGTAAACGGGACCGTTAGTCATCGTCTTACACACACAGACACATTAGATAGAGAAATTATCTAGTGTATGGCCTTGCCTTGCCTTCGCCTTCGCCTTGAGGTGGAACTAAATTGTATGGCGCCTTGTCTGCCGACTGCGCCAGTTTCCTCTCTCTCTTTCTTTCTCTTGTTGCCACAAAGAACAACAGCAACAACGAGAGCGAGAGAGAAGAGAACGCAGCCCCAATTGGAGTCTTTTGTTGGAGCGTAAAACATTGAGAAAACGATCATTTTGTTGCTTTGATTAATATGCGTTGCGGCCAAAGATCTTTATTAACCAGATTACACAAAAATTTGTTACGCATCTGCAGTTCGAAATTCGAATCTAGATATAAGTTTGAGATCTAGCGTTCGCATATGGCTTTAGCTTTGTCCTCACAAACCAAATCGTTCATCTTATAGGACCCATCTTGAAAATATAAGTGCACACAACGCTCATTGCCACCGTAATTATCCGGTTGGCCACGACACCATTCCGTAAACGGCAAAAGATTTCCCGTAGTTATGGAATAAAATGTACCAGGTGAGACATAATCATTGCCCGATGTCCAGAACAGATCACTTTCACCATAGCCTTGTCTTAGTAGGTAATTGGAGAGCCTAGTTAATTCATCTTTGGATTCAATAACGACCAATTCTGCGCCCATTCTACGGCAATAGTGAATACTTTGAATCCAAGTTGCACGTTCACTCATAATATGATAGTTCTTCACTAGATTAAAGCAAAACAATAATATATTTGAAACCTTTTAATCTCTGACTTACTTGCAACGGCAGAACTTGTCAATGCGAAAATTAAGAGCACAAAAGAAATCTTCATCTTGCTGCAATATTTCAATTACGACTGACGGTGCACAATGTGCAACGGCAATATATGGTGAAAAGTTTATAGAAACAGTACATATATATAATCTTTATTTATAAATGAGTTGATAAGAAAATCAATCCATATGCTTTGCTATAATTGATAAGAAGCTGACCGACATGCATAATAAAGAATCAAACATTTTTAAAGACAAATTTATTTACTTAAATTGAAATAAAAAGTATTTAAATTTCTAGCGTCTATATGTTCACATAGAATTCTGAGAATTAAAGATCAAAGTTTAAACAACATCACGCATTTAAGAATCAAATCCTGATAATCCTTTTCTATGCAATCATTTGACAAACGGCTTTGGCATTTTGCTGACAACCCCAATCGTTCATTTTGAATACTCCATCCTTGAGCCACAAGTGCACACAATGCTCATTGCCACCGGCATTATCGGGTTGGCCATGGGACCAAAGTTTATAGGGCAAGTCATTGCCAGTAGTCACGGATAGAAAGCGACCTGGAGCGACAATATCATTGCCCGATGTCCAGAACCAATCATTTGCACCATAGCCTTGGTTTTTTAGGTAATTGGAAAGCCTTATTAATTCATCATGCGATTCAATAACGACCAATTCTCCGCCAAATCTTCGGCATATATGAAGATTATGCATCCAAGTAACCTTGTCGTGTAATACGCGATACACTTTTTCTGAGGTAAAGTCATTATTATTATAAATCTTTTACTTTACTCCACTCTAGATGTAACTTACCTCCAACAGTGGAACTTGCCAATGTACAAACTAAAATTGCGCTTAAAAGTACTGTCAAAGTCTTCATCTTGCAATATTTTATTAACAACTGATGATGCTCAATGGCAGGCAGTGAATTATAAATGATTGGAGCTTATCAATTTTATATGGATGCGAAAATTTGAACTAATCGCATGATGCCAAAAAGCCCCAAGATTAACAACTTTAAGCTTTGCTCTTATAGATTAGAAGCTGAACCACAATAACGTCATATTAAGATCGTTTTCTTCTTATCAGAAATATATAACTAAATTAAACTTTTTTGGAATGCAAGAATGAGAAATAAAAAACAATGTTGCGAAAAATCAATTTGTTGTTTCCAAGTAAACAATTTTGCCAAGATTACTATTTATAATTCTTAGTTGTATAAAGCGCAATAAAATAAGATGAGCAAATTCGAAAGACTTCAATTAGAGTTGCGTTCTCGCCTCTTTCGAGATTTTTATTAACCAGGTATAAGTTTGAGATCTAGCGATCGCATATGGCTTCAGCTTATAAATGATTTTATAAGCAAATGCGATCCAAGCAAGAAAATCAATCCTTGAGCTTTGCTTTTATTGATTCAATCATTTTCAATGACAAAACTTATTTACTCAAACTGTCATAAACAATATTTAAATTTCTTTATTTAGAAGCATCAATATGTTCCCATAGAATTCTGAGAATAGTTCAATTGAAAATATCAAAAGATCAATAAAAAAAATATCCTAATGATGTACAGTCTTTTCGCAGACGACCGTTTGCGCCCATAGTTGACAATCCTCGAGGTTCATTTTGAACGTTCCATCCTCGAGCCGCAAGTAAACACAATGATCACCTTTACGGGCATTTTGGGGTTGGCCATCCGACCAAACTGTATAGTTTAAGTCAACGCCTGTAGTCGTAGATGTAAAGCGACCTGGAGTGGCAACATTATTACCCGATGTCCAGAACCAATCATCTTCACCAAAACCATAGCTTCTTAGGAAATTGGTAAGTCCAATTAGTTCATCATGCGATAATATAACGACCAATTTTGCGCCCATTCTTTCGCATAAATAAAGACTATGCAGCCAATTTGCCTTCTCCTCTATTAGGTGATACATTGTGTCTGAGGTAAAGTCATTATTATTATAGATCTTGTACTTTACTCTGTTCTATCTGTAACTTACCTCTGGCGTCAGAATTTGCCAATGTGCAAATTAAAATTGCGCTGAAAAGCACTGACAAAGTCTTCATCTTCCAATATTTGAATGACAACTGATGAGACTCATTGGCAGCCAGTGAATTATAAATGAATGGAGCTAATCAATTGCATGTTAATGCGTTGAAATTTCTACGAATCGCAGATGCCAAAAAGCGACAAGTTTAACAAGTTTATAGATTAGAAGCGTTTTATTCTGTATTTATTCTAAAAATAAATAAGAAAGTGAGTCGAGTGTGCTCAACTGTGAGATACCCGCTACCCATTTTAAATAAAAGCAAAATGTTGCGGTATTTTTTCAAAATATACTAAATAATAAATATATATAGCACAAAATACCGAAAACATACTAAATTATATATTTCTTCGACAATTTTAATCTGATCGTAACCAAATTTGCAGAGATTATGAAGACTGTAGTCATTATTGTATATACCAAACCTCTAGCTTTAGCGTACACTTGTTACTCGATTTTATCAATTTGCGGGGGAGGAAATGAGCGTGGCAAAAATTTGAAACAAACTTGATCTGCGTGCAAACATAGCAAATGCTATCGAAAAAAATTATAGCTCTATCTCTTATAGTCTCTGAGATCCAGTGTTTTATACGGACAGACGGACAGACGGACAGACGGACATGGCTAGATCGTCTCGGCTGTTGATGCTGTTGAAGAATATATATACTATCTACTGTTACATACATTTCCTACCGGCACAAAGTTATAATACCCTTCTACCCTATGGAAAGCGGGTATAAAAATGTTGCGAAAAATCAATTTTGATGTTTGCCAGTAAACAATTTGCCCAGATTACAATTTTTAATTCATAGTTGTATAAAGCAAATTCAAAAGATTTCACCCAAAAACGAAAAAAAAACGAAAAAAAGAAAAAATCGGTCAACACGCCCAGAAGAGCTTCCTCATTTCTTATAAGCCGAAACTCGATCAATGGCCAGATGAGATTGTGTTCGTATTTAGCGGCATAAACCCAAATTAAATTGTCGAATTAAGCCAACATTTTTAACAGCTGGCCAAGACAAAGAGCGAAGAGAGAGAGACAGAGAGAGAAGAGCGGGAAACGTATAAATTTAAATTAAAACATACACAATAAAATGTAAATCTCAGACGCAGTCTCTTTTTTTTTATTTTCAAAGTCTCAGAGCTAAGACGAGACGAGCCAAAATAATAATAAACGACTGGCGAGTGACTTTAAATGATGTAAAGCCCGCATTTATTGGCCTAAAGCCGGGACTAAAGGCAATTACGACTTGGGGCCAAAGACGAGTTAAAATTATATGCTTGGCAGCCAAAGTTGCGAATTATGGGGGAACTTGGAGCTTAAACTAAAAAAAAAAAACAAAAACAAAAAAAAAATATGAATTACGCATTGGCCGGGAGAGTCAAGAAATTAAGTTAAAAACAAGTAAGAAAACTACAGTCGAGTGTGCTCGACTGTGAGATACCCGCTACCCCTTTTGAATAAAAGCAAAATATTGCGGTATTATTTTCAAAATATACCAAAAAAATACTGCAAAATACTAAAAATATACCAAATGGTATATTTGGTATAACGATGTGATACTAACATTTAAAATATACCATAGACGACACAATACACCAGATTGTCGGCCAAAGCATTTGAGACCCCCCGTAAGTGGCCGTTTTGTCCCATACAAAAGTGTTTCTTTAATAACTTCCACAATTTTTATCTGATCGCAAGCAAATTTTCAGGAATCATAAATACTATTGTTATTATTATATATACCAAAATTCACAGCTTTAACTTTAAAATTACGCTTGTTATTCGATTTTTTTGATTTGCGGGGGCGGAAGTGGGCGTGGCAAAAATTTGAAACAAACTTGATCTGCGTGCAAACATAACAAATGCTGTCGAAAAAAAATTATAGCTCTATCTCTTATAGTCTCTGAGATCCAGTGTTTCATACGGACAGACGGACAGACGGACAGACGGACAGACGGACAGACAGACAGACGGACAGACGGACATGGCTAGATCGTCTCGGCTGTTGACGCTGATCAAGAATATATATACTTTATAGGGTCGGAGATGCCTCCTTCTACCTGTTACATACATTTCCTGCCGGCACAAAGTTATAATACCCTTCTACCCTATGGGTAGCGGGTATAATAAAACTCGAACTCAACTCAAGTTGAAGACCAACTTGAGAGACAGCAAAAAACATGCAGCTACAACTACTGGAAGGTAAACAAAAACAACAGCAGCAACAGCAACAGCAGCAAAAACAACAACATCAACAACTACAACAGCAATAACAATACAAAAATTTACAAGTCATTGGTAGCCCTGTGCATGGGGCAGGGCTGCAAAGCGAGCTCTGAATAAAAAGGAAAAAAAACCTATAAAGAAATGCTTATCAATACGGTGAAGATTTTATACACTTGCTGCATGATTTTCTAGGAAATATTTCTAAATATAGATGAAATTTCTTGTATTTATATTTCAAGAATTGCATGTGAGATATAAGTTTTTTTTGAAGCTTAATATATTAGCTTTAAATTTTATGATCTTCCTATTTTAAATTAAATTTTGTAAATATTTTTTAGAACTTTTAGTTTGAGAACATAATATATTTGAAAAACTGTATTTTACAATATTTTAAAACAATACTATATTATATTTTGAATTCAATATTTGTAAATACTCTAATGTGAAAAAAAGATTAATTTAAGGTTATTTAAATTGTTCGAATTTATAGCTCAAGAATTGCATGTTTAGATAAAAGTCTTTAAATTGCAAAATATATTTCTTTTTTTTAAATTATATAATTTCTAAAAATTCCTATACGTTATTGAAAACTTATTTACATTTTATAAATAATGGTTTAAGAATTTAAAAAATTCAAAAATTGCCTAAAAGAACTTTTGGTTCAGGGCAAAGTATGTGAACTAAACAGAATATTAAATTCCACTCCCTGGAGAGTATTGCAATGATAACTTTGAGATGCAGGCGTATTTTAAGTTAATTTAATTTAATTTTTTATTTATATTGAATGCATTTTTAGTTTACTGTATACATTTTTCGTTTACTATATAGTTATTTCATTCAGTCGTATTATAAATAGTTAAATTTTATATGAAAACTCATGGCGAAAGTGTCTTGCTTGTTGGTATAAATTATTTTATTAGATGCATACTTAAATATGAATAAATGAATTTATTCTTTGTTATCGATTTTCTAGAGCAGCTTCATAGAGATAGCTGAGTGAACTTTAAAAATATGCCTACACAACAAGTTTCATTCAGATGAACTATAAAACTAAAAGACCAGCTGGAATTGAGGCTGACGGACAGACAGACAGACAGACAGTCGGACAGATAGTGGCACATATAATTTGTAGACGTTGTCGTTACATATTTGCTACTCAAATTATATTACTCTGCGGCAAGAGTATAAAATCAAATTAAACTTCATACAGGTTGCGGCATGTTGAGGCTGCGTTCCAAAGCTAACAAAAGTCCAAGAACCGGAGCACAACAAGCACATAAAACACACACACACTCATACATATTATATAGATACGCGCCTTGGCTCGCATAATCCATACACACAGAGCACCAAAAAGAACGAAGCAAGAAACATTTGTGAGTCGAGCAAATAACACTTTATTTCATTCATTTAACAGGTTTCATTTATGAGCAGCGGCAACACAGCAGAGCAGAGCAGAGTAGCAGAAGAGGCAGCAGATCTTGCCGCAGTTCGTCAGACTGAAGCTGAATGCCATAGAGAAACAAAGCGAGAGGGATGCAGAGAGGGAGAGAGACATAGAGCAGTAGAGGGGGCAGCAAATGGTCAGACTGCTGCTGCTGCAGCGCGAGCCGCATGCAACAGCAACAACAACAACGACGACGTCGGGAGTCAGAGGTGGAGTCAGGGCCCCAGAGTAGGCAATGTTCCCACGAAACAGGTTGCTTGGCTGCCACTGGCACTGCTTGCTTTTGCTTTGCTTTGCTTTGACTGCTACTTCGACTTCGACTTCGACTGCAACTTCGACTGCTGCAACGACGATCCTGGAGTCCGTGCAACAACAGCGCTCAAGTGTTGCGCCTTTCGTGCATGGCCGAGAGCTATGTGCCACGTACTTTGGCTTTGGCTTTGCCTTTTGCCTTGCATTTTACAGCTATGCGCGCTGGGTGTGTGTGTGTGTGTGTATGCAGGTGTTGCCTGGCCAGGGGCAAGGCAACGTCAGCGGTGTGGCTGCAACTACTGTGGCTGCTGGCAAACTCCAAATCAAAATCTGTGCACAATTATGGACTACACATCTGGACAAGCCACAAGCTGCCAGAGTCTGTGTGTGTTCAAGTGTATGTTTGTGTGTGTGTGTATGTGGTATGCATGCACCTCGTGCTCCTCATAAATATTTAACGAGTTGCATTTGACGCTGCTGCAGCTCAGGTTTTGGGCCATTGTCTAACCAAGCTTGGCTGCATTTGGCATTAGACGCCTCATGAGCGGCCAATTAGTGTTGCATTACATTTGCCACTACTCATTGGCATAAGCTTGCAACTGACTGCTCGCTGACAATGTTTTGTATCTTAATGATACCATAAAATACACAAACATTTCAATGCAAAGTTCTGTCAAGAGAGCAGCCAAAGGCAGATGGTTTTTAACCCAAATTGCCAGCCATCTTTTAAAGCGCAAATTGTAACTGATCTCAACAAATTAAGCGTATTAAAATAGCTAAACTATTCAACTTCGATCATTCAGCTATTCTCTTAATCATTTCAACAGCTTTGCACGCGACGATTTTACAATGATATCCGCAACTTTAATCTTCATCACACAATTTCATTATTTAACTCTTTTATCGAGCATCGAAATTTTCATTATTTAAATTTGGTTGCTGTTGTTGTTGTTGTGAAATTAATGCGCAATGAATCGACAAATTTTGTGTGTGTTGGAAATTACTGTACGATTTGATGCCCTCTTAAATTGTGATAAATAAACGGAATGCGATTTATCTTTTGGCCCATTCTCTCTGTGTGTTTGGTAAACAAAATTGTGTATGTAAAATGTGTTGTACATGGAAAATAGATTTGTCTGCCAAAGCGCAATCGATCAAAGGGTCCATGAGTTGAATTCCATTTGTAACGACTTCGAAATACCTAAGCTGGAAGTTAACATTCCTTAAAGAGACCATCGAAGTTGATAGTTGGAGTGACATTGAAAAAAATTGATGAAAACATATATCAAATAGAATATATTTATGTAAAAAAAGGTTTTCCTTTTGATAATTCATCAATTTAAGAAAAAGTATTAAAATATTTCCGAACTTTAAGATACGATAAAAGTTGGGAAATTCTAACTTTTATTCAATCTTAAATCTTAAGAAACATTTCAATAAATATTCTATATGTTGATTCATTATCAATAAGAAAATATGTTACAACATGAATATATTTGCTTAACAGCTCATCAGCTCATCATCCCCTTCTTAACTTCCTGAGTTCGGGTATGTAAGCAGACAAAGGCTTTTGGGTTTTGGTCGATCGGTCGATCGTTCGGTAACCGCGGGTTGTCTGCCCCAACTCTTTGAGCTGGCTCGTCTGCTATTAATTTATTGTTGTTATATTATTGTTGTTGGTAATCAACACGTCTTTTGATGACCTTGCACTATACATTGATCTATGAAAAATTGAACGGAAATCATTAATAATCGAACTGAAAAGGGATCGCACCATTGGCAATTGGGTTTAATGATCGGATCGAGAGAATTTGTTACTCATATGTAAAACACTATGCGTAGTTTTCAAAGTTCAAAACTAAACGATTTAAATTTCTTACACTTTCCCCCCACCATCTGGGCTCTTTATCATTTTTTGATTTTCGTTTTTATAAATGATTTAAATGTAGCAAATGACTGAAAGGAAAGCGGCAAATGTCTGGACACTTGACACAGTCGGCGGCAACGTCGATGATGTTGTTGTTGTTGTTGATGATGATGATTGGAGAGTTGAAGTGGATGAAAGTTTAAATCAAAATGATGTGAACTTCAACTGATCCAGAGAGGAGCCAGAGGATCATCAACAAGCCAGCATCCACAGGGGCTTCTCATCTCTCTCAAGTATTTGATGGCATCTGCCGAGTCGATCGACGGCGTTGTTGTTGACAACAAAATTGCAACTTCAGTTGCCAACTTCAGTTTCTTTGGTTGGTTTGGCTTTTGGTTCGTTTGTCGACCCCACTGCGGCATTGTTTATTGAGTTTGCGTTGTTTAAATTATATGGCAGGGGGAAGCACAAAACAACCAAAAAAAAAAGATCGAGAAATGCATATTTATAAGTAAAAACAGCAAATGCTGAAAGTACGGCTCACGTTTTCATTTGCCAGCCAGCCAGCCCATCGAAACAAGGAACATGCGATGACAAAACGACACGAAATCCTTTTCAGCATTCTCCCAGTTGTTGTTGCTGTTGTTGTTGTCCCCCCTCTTGCTCTTCCATTGCTGTATGACGCTGCGATGCTTTTGACATGCTCAGACATTTTCACAAGCCCATAAAGCCAAGGAGCATCAAGTGCAACTGGCAACTGGCAACAACAACAACAACAAGAATTTTTTGTATCTTTTTTTTTGGGGGCTGTTCCTGCTCTCAGTTTCGCCAGTCATGTGCTGTGCTCCCTGCTTCCTGTTCTCCCTATTCCCTATTCCCATCCACAATCTTGTAGTCGGAAGATGTTATTGTTCCTACTTAATGTCTTTAATATTCATGACCAAGCGAAAGTAAGCGACTTTGTCTCGATCGTGTCCAGCAAATCGAACTCCAAGCAGCGAAACGCGACAACGTCAACGACATCCAAATCTCGGATGTGTTTATACACTAATCGATAAGCGAGCGCTTCTCCTATGTCGATTACTATCGATTCTTACGAAATAAGATTATTATTTTTAAAGTAATTTATACCAGCTTAGTTTAAAGCGACATTAAAACATTATATAAATGCTGGGCGTGTGTGATTGTTTTTAGTAATGGGATTATACATATCAAGGTTTAGGTGTAATTTATTAATGCTATTGGATTAATATAACTTATCGATTTTTATCGATTCAAATCAAATTGAGAGGATATACAAAAAAACAAATTGTGCTCATTGTAAGTGGAACATATTGAGATTAATTGTAAATTTTGTAAGTTATCTAAAATTGTGAATATATCAAGATTTATGCAATATATCTATTCTCAATGATGAAATGAGATTCTAAACTATATTTTAAATAATTAGTATATATATATTCTAAGCACTTTGTGGTTGTTTACAAAATATAAATTCAAAAATATTTAAGTTTAAAATAAGAGTTTATATTTAAACTATTTTTCCGATATTAAAGTTAAAGAATACTTCATCAATATTGACCAATCAAGAGAATTTGAATACTACCTCTGTAAGAGCATTAAATATTCGACTTGCCTTGGCCGTCGACTCCAAATCGAACGCATTACTCAACAGTTACTGTCATCCGATGGTTCTGTTCGTATCCATTTGGGGCATGCCTCTGCATGCTTATGAGCATGCGTATATTCATGTGTGTGTGTGTGTGTTTTATGCGTGTTGCATTTGTATGTGAATAATTGGAATAGCTAATAGGCATCGATGATGTCTAAAGGCTTTCCTGTGTCAAGCGCGTTAACAGTTAACAAGCTGCTTTCATGTTATTGCTCATCGGTGGGGATAACAAACAATAAGTCAGCTCGCTGCTTTCGATATATATTTTGTGGCAGCAACTTCCGGTTGCATGCGTTGTTCGTATCGATTCAAACGTAGTTGCGTAGTTAAAGCGTAACGTTTTCTTTATGCTTTTCGAAAGTATTCCAAGAAGTGTGCTCATCGAATGTCCATCAAATGGTCAGTTCACCAGCACCAGCAACAACAACAGCAGCAATCGGTGGCTAGAGAACACACCTACTAGCTTCTGCTGTCTCTCTGTCTAGTCGTCGACAGCGACGCTGACAGCGGCAGCGACGACGACGTCGTTGGTAACTGCGACCTGGCCAAGTCACGACTTCGGCGAAACATAAAAATATCGGCGGCAATAAATAATAACAACGATTTTCCAGACTATCTGCGAGGACGCCGCCGCGTCGGACGCTTGCCTCGGACCTCGAGCACAAGCCGGGCGCTGTAGGGGGAGTTTACTGCAGTTGGTGGAAGCTTAAATAGGGGAAGTGGGGGGTGCAGTAACCTCGCCCGTTGCGCTATTTGCATGGCACGTTGCTGTTGCTGTTATACCCGCTAGCTATGAGTTAAGAGGGTGGTATAGTTCAATGGCTTACTAAGGCAAATTTGATATTATCACCTTGAACTTGAAAAATTAAAAAAAAACTACAATCGAGTGTGCTCGACTGTGATATACCCGCTACCCATTTTAAATAAAAGTGAAACAGTGCGGTATTATGCAAAACACCCCAAAAGTACCAAAATATACCAATTCATATATTGGATATATTCATAAAGTACTACATTTAAAATATACTATAGAGTAAAAAGTATACCATATTATAAGCAAAAGAAACTTAGACTCGTAGTAAGTAGGCGTTTTTTCCTATACACAACTATTTTTTAAATAACTTTTTCAATTTTTTGGTGATCGCAACCAATTTTACAGAAATTTTAAGTACTGTAGTTGTTATTATATGTACCAAAAATCGTTTTAGCTTGATATTCGATGTTTTTCTGATATGCCTTGAAGAAAGTGGACGTGTAAAAAATTTTAAATCAACTAGAACTTAAAAACTTACCATTTTCAATCTATCAGCATTTTTTTGATAAGAAGAAGAGCAGCATCAGTTTAAGCGATTTTCCAGTATTCTGAAATTGTGAAAACATAAAAATAGTATTAACTATTAGAGTACATATGTACATATGATCAAATTGTTTCATTAGAATTACTTTCTTTATGTTAAACGATAAACAATTTTCTGGCGAGTCGCACTTTTATATTTTACATATTTTATATATTTTAATTATATTTTTTATATTTAAATCAGAAATTAGATAACAAAATGTGACATTATTAAATTAAGTAAATTAGCTTTCTTAAAAATGACGAGAAACTCAAAGTCGAGTACACTTCTTTATGGCATTTTTACTATTCTTATTTTTTTTCCCAAATATTTATTGCACTTTTTGGCGCGTACACATTCGCAGCTACTATATATGGACATTATATATTTGGCATTTTATTGCTGCAACTAATTTGCCATAAAGAAAGCGGGGAAAAAAATCGAAAAAAAAAATACTCATCATAATTTGCTGGCAATTTTTGCAGCAACTAGTTTGTCGCCATTTTATTGTCGGTCTTTTTGCATTGGAAATCTGTTTGATAAAAGCGTGAGAAATTCTACAAAAAAATCGTCAACGAAATTGTCGTTGACCGCGTCGTTGGACTCATAACTGACATTTAAGAGCAAAGAGGGAGACGGGGGAAGAGGAGACAAAGAGGGACAGCAGGTGGTGGGGGGCGAACACATGCTGTGAATGAGGTGTGAATTATTCGAATTGTGGCAGCAGCAACGACGGCGGCGACATTGGAGCCTCGCCTCCAGCTCGTATATTCAAATTAAAAAACATTTATGCAAATAAATATGCGATGAAGCAACGATCGACCTGTCGGACATTTGACAGTTTTGTCGTATTTTGACCATAAAATTGCCGTTAACTCGCCGACTTTATTGGTTATCGAATTGTGCCCTAATACGATTAGAAGAGCCGCATCATCATCGTATTCGATTGATATTCGTCTTTAAGGTTAGAAAGCAAACTCGAAGATGGTTCATACTTTCATTCACTGTGATTTCTTGGCTAACTCGATTATCGCGACTAGTTGGCTGGCCCAAAACGGTGTGTTATAATTCATTGGCCACTTGGCTGACATTTCTAGCTTGTTTTCCAGTTTCAACTGTCACATAAATTGTGGCCAAAACATATCATATGGTATAATAGATGCCAAATTTTGGTTTTGGTTTTGCCAACGACAATCTTATCTTTGGCCAGTATCAAGCTTGAAATTTATAAGCATTTCATGAAATTTGAATTCTTAATGGCGTTTAGTGTCCGATAATGAGGCAACATTTGTTTTATAATTTCATTAGTCGCTTGTTCGGCGCTCTCCATCTCTCTTTTACTTTGTCTTTGTCTGTCTTTTTCGCACTCGCTAGTTTCTTGTGTGTTTTTTTTTTGGCCATATTTTAACTGTGGAGTTTTTATTATAATTGCTTTTTGATTATATTTCGAGCAAACGCTGCCGCGCTGCCAAACGGCAAAAGCCAAAAGATTTACGCTTTGATAATTTGCATAAACATTTTATTGTTAAATTAATAAAACAGAAATAAAAAAAAAAAACTACCTTGTCAAGCAATGGCGAAAAACAAAAGCCAATGGAGCCAAGCGATTATTTATTAATGTTTATTACATTTCAAAATTGTTTTTCGTAGCGCTTTTTATTGCCTGTCGGCTGTGCTGACAAGTGCTACAAGTTTTTTCGCTCGTTTTCATCCATTTTGATCTTTGTTTAAACACCAAAATGCATATTTAATTTGATTAGAAATTATGGCGGCCGGCCAAAGTGTTTCAACGAAACTTTGGGCCATGTTCTTTGACATGTTTATGGACACTAAAAAGGTTAAATTAAGCATAACTTGTCTCTGTGTGTGTGTGTGTGTGTGTGTGTGTGTATGGACCACCCTCTCACTTTGTGTTTTTGTGTATATGCATCTCTTTTTAACTCGAACGAAGTGTGTCTCTCTCACACTCAAAATATAATTTCATGACTGTGTGTGCATCTATTTAAAAATGTTTCCGCCTTTACTTCTTTATTTCATAGCTATCTCTCTCTTTTTCTACATAATCTATATAAAATGTTTCCTCATTTCCATCTTTAATTCCTTATATAATTTCTATGCTTATTGTAGAGTTTTGATAAATTTCAGCTTTACTTAATATATAGAAAAATATTTTCTGATCTCCGCCTTTCTTTCATATCATATCATCGCTACCTTTCTCGTTAAGTTTTTGTTAATTTTCTATCTATGTGCAATATTTATATGTCTTTTTTCATCTTATATCATATATCATCTCTATCCTTGTTATATAGTTTTGATATATTTCAGCTTTACTTCATAAGTGGTTTTCTGATCTCCGGCTTTATTTCTTCTTTTTTTCTTTCTATGCAATATACCAAATTGCCTTAAAATGCTTCCACAACTCTTTCATTATGTCTGCATATTATTTCTATGCTTTAAATTATGTTACTATATTATGTTGCTTCTTCTATAGTTTATTCTGTCTCTTTAGCTATATCTTCATCTATCTGCTTACCTAACACTTTATCATTTATACAATTATCTCTTCACATATCACTCTTTTTCATAATCTTTAATATCATCTCAATTTATCAATTTATATTCCTCTGCTCTCTCTCTCTCTCTCTATTTCTATTTTTCATCCAGCGACCTTTCTGCTGAATTCCTGAACTTCCATTTCTTTTTACTCTGCATTTTGTTTTACTGAATTTTCTCAAGATTTTTCGTATTTCTCTTGCTGTGTTCCAATATATTTTCCTTATCCAATTTGCCTTTTGCTGAGTCCTCTTTCTCTAATCGGCCTGTGACTTAACCCTAATAACCTTGTTGCTTTTTGGGCTGCGATAGCTGAGACTGAGACAGAGACAGAGACAAGGGGGCAACAACAGGCACAACATAAAACAAGCGCTTGTCGCTAGTTAAGGAGAAACAAATTGACAAATAACATAACCTCACTTAACCTGGGCTGCAACGCCTCTTTGTCGCCGTGAAGCAAGCAACAACAGCAGCCCAAATACCAGTAGCATTCAAACTACGCCCCCTCCACTCTCTACGCCTGCGTTCCCCCCTCCTCCACGCAACGTTGTTCAGTTTTAATTAGATGCTTTTTTTTTTGGTGGTGTGTGGTCTTTAAGCACTTTTGGGTTCGTCGAGACTTTGGTTACATTCTGTCTAATTTGTGGCCATCAAATTGGCAATAAACTTGGCATTTTCAATTGACTTTTTAAAAGTGAATGTTCTATGAAAACTGCAAAACGGAATACAACTAAATACATGCTGTTTGTACCAAGTGGCGTATGCTTAATATCGACTTTTCCATTTAAGTATTTTGCCCATTTTCCCATTGCAATTTCAATTAAAGTAAGTACAAGTTTTTCTGCTGTTAGCTAAAAGGAAATTTCTATGGCAAACGAAAGGCAAAAATACCTTGCTTGATCGTAACATGGCATAGCGACAATGCGCATACGCCCTGGGGTACAGCAAAAAAAAATACAATAAAACGAGAAAAGTAACAAAAAAATAAAATGAGGTTAATTGAGGAAACATCAAGAGACGGGCGTGATGCGAGCTTCGCCCAAGCAGCGGACACACGGAAAAGTTTTCGATTTGATTTGAGCACAACATTAAAAGGTCAAAGGGTTACCACACACACACAAACACACACACTCACACAGAGCTCTTAAGAGAGCGAGAGCGAGCGATGTCGTTGTTTTCGTCTTTAGCGGGCGTGCACTGTAGCGCACTGTGGTCGACATGCTTGCCGCTTGTCAGCGCTGCAGTGGCAACTTGAACCATGCCGGAGGCCATCTGCTGAAGCCATCTGAGAGCCTCGAGTCTCAAGACTGAGGCTGGGCTGAGAGCTCCTCCCCAGCGCTTTTTTTTCTGTTCGGCTTTGCCAATTGGAAACAATACCGTTTTCGCTTGTTTTGCGCTCAGTTTCCGTTTGATTTACAACATTGTTGATTCCCTTCCCCGCCTTTCGCCTTCCCCCTCCTGCACCCTTTTCGCATTGAGCGCACAACAAGCGAAACGTTTGTCTATTGATTGTCTTTGTAGCCGTCGTCGTCGATGTTGTTGCTTTTGCTGTTGTCGCTGTTATTGTTGGCCACTTTTGTGGGAGGTGGACTGGAAGCGCCAACATGGACGCCATCATCAATGGATTTGACTTAAAGATAGACTAGCAGATGCTCTACACTTTTTTGATGCTCTCATGATTAGCAAATTTTCCTCAACTCATAATATAACCTAAATATGATAATGATAGCAACTTTTCTCCATTGAATTTCTAGAAAATAAATGTGAATTTTATAATTCATTAATTCCTCGAAAAATTAAACTATTTTATTTTCTGTTTTATTTTCAATTTGTCTTGGAATTTTTGGGTAGTGAAGTTACTTTTATTAATGCTTATATAGATAAGAAATCTTTCTGGGGATTTTTATGAAATGAAGTTAGTTATTTTCATTATATCAAAAATTAGCTTGAAAATCTGTTCAAAGTCTGTGAGTTCTTACAGAATTCTTAGCACATGCACTTGAGTACAAATTAGTGGTTTAATTTAAATACTGTTTATACCCGCTACCCATAGGGTAGAAGGGTATTATAACTTTGTGCCGGCAGGAAATGTATGTAACAGGTAGAAGGAGGCATCTCCGACCCTATAAAGTATATATATTCTTGATCAGCGTCAACAGCCGAGACGATCTAGCCATGTCCGTCTGTCCGTCTGTCTGTCTGTCCGTCTGTCCGTCTGTCCGTCTGTCCGTCTGTCCGTCTGTCCGTCTGTCTGTATGAAACACTGGATCTCAGAGACTATAAGAGATAGAGTTATAATTTTTTTTCGATAGCATTTGTTATGTTTGCACGCAGATCAAGTTTGTTTCAAATTTTTGCCACGCCCACTTCCGCCCCCGTAAATCAAAAAAATCGAATAATAAGCGTAATTTTAAAGCTAAAGCTGCGAATTTTGGTGTGTATAATAATAACAATACTATTTATGATTTCTGAAAATTTGGTTGCGATCAGATAAAAATTGTGGAAGTTATTAAAGAAATACTTTTGTATGGGCTAAAACGACTACTTACTAGGGGTCTTAGATGCTTTGGCCGACAATCTAGTATATTATGCTGTCTATGGTATATTTTGAATGTTAGTACCATATCGTTATACTAAATATACCATTTGGTATATTTTTAGTATATTGCAGTATTTTTTGGTATATTTTGAAAATAATACCGCAATATTTTGCTTTTATTCAAAGTGGGTAGTGGGTATCTCACAGTCGAGCTCACTCGACTGTAGCTTTCTTACTTGTTTTAATATAATAAATATACTGAAAAGTTTTCATCATCTTCGTCTTCGTTTGTTATTTTTTGATACATACACTTTGATAAGTTAAAATTGACATCTTTTACTATCAGATATAGAAATCTTCACATTTTACACTGAGTAATGTTTTTTTCAACTTCTTATATCAACTACTTATTAGACTATTATTTCAGATACTCTAATTCAAACACAGAGTATAACTCATTATATATATTTATCTATATATAAGTAAGTAATACATATACCGTTTGAGTCCGCACGAAGTGAGCTTCGGCTCAGCTCCAATGGGAGTTGTTGGGACTTGCAACCAGCAACAGCAACAACGACAGCAACTAAAGTAACAACAACGACAACCACAAAAGTGTAACACAAAATACGTGATTCGATTTCAAGTCGCATTCGTACATAAAACCATCCAACGATCGGTTTGGTATTTCGTTTGGCTTCGGTTCGGCTTCATTCGATATTTCTTGAAATTTTCGGGCTAAACAAAAAGTTGGCGTTTTTCAATTTTATTTTGATTTCGCCCAGAACGTGAGCTGGGCGTCGATTTACTCTAACTTATTTTATGGCGACTGCAGCCACAGCACAAATTCGATTGCTTCGCTTCGTTTTTGTTATTTTTTTTTATAGCAAGTTGTAATTTCGGCTCTTGCTTCTATTACAATTGATAAGTAGAACCCTCTTCTCCCCTCTCTTTCTCTCTC
Source organism: Drosophila niveifrons (assembly GCA_035046325.1). Taxonomy (NCBI): domain Eukaryota; kingdom Metazoa; phylum Arthropoda; class Insecta; order Diptera; family Drosophilidae; genus Drosophila; species Drosophila niveifrons. Next base: position 6,199,442 of record JAWNOC010000046.1, on the reverse strand, counting down.
TGTCTTATTCTATGTTGCCTTCTCTTTCTTAGCCACCCGCTTAGTGCTTGCTGAGCAGCTTTAACGACTCCCCCCAAACGAGATCATTGCTCAATCAAAAAGCGTCCACAATGCGCACGATTGTGCCACTTTATTGGCCAGTTGCGGATAGATTGGCTATAACGTCTTTTTGGCCAACTCAAGAGACGATGGGCTGGGATGGGTTGGCTGAAAGGTTGAAACCAGCCAAGAAGCTGGACAGCTTTGCAGCGCTGCCGCTGCCGCTGCTTTTCAGCTTCAGCTTCAGTTTCAGCTTCAGCTTCATTCGATTAAATTTGCTGTTTTAATGAAATCATAAATTATGCCGCCATGGCACAGTGGAATCAATGTGCGAGATTATACAAATTGCGATGCAAGCTGATAATGTGAAAAATTGCTATAACAAGTGTAAAAAGCATTTTACAATTTCATGAGAAATTCTTAAAATTCAGCAAGAATCTTTTTCGGCTGTTTAAGTGAGTAATGTGAGCTGCAGATTGGAATTGTCTGATTATGAAAATATTTTTTAAATTAATATATCATCATACATTTATATGAAATTTAAAAATAAGAAAGGTACATTATCTTGATCTTTAAATTGAAGCAATAATTGAATATCATAAATTTTAATTTCAGACCGTTAATAGTTCAATCTTTTTAAGTTTCATAAAAACATTTTAGTGATTAAGAAACATTTGTGTTAGAATGGAAAGACTGATTAAGATTGTTATATAATGGAAAAATTTTAAAATCTATCCGAGATCTGAAAATAATGAAATATCATACATTTTAATTTCATACTCAAAATCCATATTTTAAAGTTTGGCAAAACTAATTTTAGTAATTTAGAAACCTTCTTGATTTTGAAAACTGCTTGGAATTGCTTAATTATAGAAACATTTTTAAAGCTCACTATTTAAAAGATAATGCTCCATTATACAGAAAATCCACCAAGAACATCTTAAAAATGAATGGAATGAATTGAAGCAATAATAGAATTAAATAAATTTCAATTTCATTTAATTCTTAACACTTTATTCAGAGACTTTAAAGGCATGTTTGATTTAAATAGATTCTGAATTAATCGTTTTAGGCTCTAAAGTCAAAATGTTATTTAAATTCTAAAACAAGCATATGATCTATACTTTTTTGATGTTTCACTATTAAAAAACGTTCATCAACTTTAAGTATATCCTATTATGATAATCACAGCTACTTTTCTTCATCGAAGTTTTCGCACATAATAACATATAAAACAACTTATCAATTTAAGGTATTTATATATAGTTCTGTACCATTGTCTGGACTACACCTTGTCCCATTTCGGCCCACTGTGCTTGTGCCTTGCGGTTTAATCGAATTTACTGTCAGTCGCTGCCATAGCCGTCATCGTGGCCCACGGAACTCTCGTTGCAATTGTTGTTGTAGTTGTAGTTTCAGTTGTTGTTGTTGTTGTTGTTGCTGGACATCATCTCACATGTTGGCAATTGGTAGCTACTTTGGCCAACAACTGCGTTGTAGTTATTAGGAAAATGCCAAATTCGGCATTTCAGTGACGTTGGCCATGTGCATAATTCATTTTGACCGGGCCAAAATCGACACAATTTTTGTTGTTGTTTGCTGGAAACGATATTCCGCCTTTTCGTCATTAAATTTTAATTGTGTTTTGTATTCTCTTGTTGTTGTAGACTAGGATTCGGGTTTTCCGATTGATTCCATTTTATTTTCTCTACTTGCTGTTGTTGTTGTTGTTCTCGGAGTATGTTGAGTGGCAATTGTTTTCGCAAACAACACAAACGATGCGCTGTTTGCACAATCAACATCATAGCTTTTGTTTTCCTTTGCAATTTGTGGTCGAAGCGGGAGGCGCGGGAAAGGCACAAGAACAACAATCCCTGAGAGTTTGGAGTCTTACTTCTAATTAGAAATTCTTTACGCTTTGTTTTCTACTCTTCTGGGTGCGAGCTCGCACAGCTCAACAAGTGGAGCCTCTGGGAGTCCCTCTCTCTCTCTCTCTCTCGCTCTTTCTCTCTCGTTCTTTCTCTTCGTGTTTCTCTGCATGCCGCTGGGCAATGATTTTTAGCATTTAAGCGTTAAAATCTGTTTGCCCAAGCGCGCGATGCTGGCGTCGAGTAAATAGAAAACAACAGAAAAAAAAAAAAACAAAAAATCCAGGCAGAAAAGATGAAAACAAAAAAAAAAAGTAAAATAAAACAGAGTCAAAGGCATCGACACAAAGAAGCGTGAAAAAAGTTTTTAGTTACGTTTTGTTTAACATACACATAGATACACACACGCACACACACGCACACACTCGCAACTGTGAGTAAATTCCATAAAACGCAACACAAATATGAGTTTTATAAGCCATGAAATTATAATTTGACTCTCGAGTGGTAAGTGGCCAACTGCATATTTGCCTAGCACATTAACTCTTGTCCACAAGCCACACCACCGCAGTCAGTCCCAACCTCAGCTTCAAGTCTCAGCTTCAATCCCAGTCGCAGTCACAGTCACAATTCCAAGCCACAGCCCAAGTCCCAAGCACAGCTTCAGTGTGGTTGTGAGGCGTGCGAACCACGCGGCGGCTGCTTGTTAAACGAACAACAACAACAAAAAACAACAAAACGGAACAACAACTACAACAGCGCATAACTGACTTTAGCTTGAAGAAGCTTAAATGCTCTTGCTACTACTTGGTGTTTAGTTTTACAATATTGTTCTTGCTTTTTAAGAAATGTAGATTTCATTAAACAAAATTTGTGTTCAGAAAATCAATCAATTGAAGAAAATTATATAATTAAATAACTAGAATTAATTGAAAGTAAAGAACAAATTAAATATTTAAATAGGGTAAACACACATTTAACTCATTTTTACGAAAAGCTTTTCTTATTAATATTAAAATGAAAATTAAATTTTGCAATTGATTTATGAAAAGGGAATTATTGAATTAATCACATAATTAAAAATAAATAATTCAAATTAACCAAAAATAAATAAGAAATTTAAAATGAAAAAAAGGAAACGATATTTTCGATGAATTGTGTTGGTGAACAACTTTTCTAATTATTCGGGTTATAAAATTAGATTTCTTTTGATGCCACAGAACATTTCTATTGGAGTTAATTTCTGGAAATTTGAGTCGGCTTTTCATAATAAAAAAAAAAGAAAAAAACAGTCGAGTATACTCGCCTGTGATATACCCATTTAATATGCCACAAAATACTACCAAGGGCTATACTAGTATATATGCCATAAAGTGTATAATATACCAGATTGACAGTTAAAGCAACTAAGTAAGCAATCTCGCCCACTTAAAAGTATTTTTTAAATAACTTCTGCCATATTATTTTTAGTTTTTAAATTATACATTAAGAAGTTTTTAAAAAAATTATTTCTATATATTAGCAATAAGATTAGTATTTTAATAAGCATAGTATTAAAAAAAGTGTTCTTTACTTTTAACCTTTTATAATTTAAGAAGTTCATCTTTTGTCAATCAAAGTAGTTTTTTGTCTGCAAACTTTTGTCATTTTCCAATTCAAATACTTGTTTCCTTTGTGTCACAAAAGTGTCACCAAATGCATAAGACCCCAAAGTGTTGGCACTGCAAAAAGGGTCAGACAAAACGGCAAGCAAAACGTTTGTTTCTAATTAAAATCGCCACAGAAAGTGTCAAGCCCTTGGCGCGCCGAGATGGTCTAAAACACATTTGTGGGTCGAGCTCAGCTCGTTGACTAGTTTGTGCCAGAGCCTGCTGTCTGTCTGTCTGTCTGTCCGTCTGTCTCTTCACTGCCTGTTGACTGTTGGAACAGTGTCGTTGTATCGTTGTTGTTGTTGTTCTCGTTGTGTGCATGTGACTTGGGGTGCTCTAATCTGGCTTGTCATCGCGTGGCAGCTTTCTGTCCAGGGCCAGAGCAGGCCAAACCAGGCTTGTTGCAGGCTGCCAGAAAGCTTCCACGAAAATGTGCGACAGCCTCCTGACTAATGAGCCGCCAAACCGCTGGGAAAAATGACAAATTTTCTGTGTGGCAGGCAGTAGCAGAAAGGGGGGTAAGCAACGGCAGCAGCTGGCAACGATTTGTAGCCCCGTTTAATATTTAAAACAAAAGACTGAAGCAACAAACGTGGCCGCAATCATTTACAAGCCAACAAAACAAAACAAAACAAAACACATAACAACTACAACTACAACAAGCGGTTAAAAAAAGGCACGAAAAAGTAACATTTTGCAGCGCATGTTACTGCCATTTTTAACACTTAAATGAGCCAAAGATTCAAACGAAGAGCTGCTGCCTTTGCTACTGACTGACTTCAGAGCTCTGGCAGACTCTTTGCCGAAATGCAAATGAGCCTTTGAGCATTCGAAATGCATGGCTAACAAACAAATGGGGCAAAATGTTCTGCACAAAACAAACGTTTTAACTAATTTAATTGATGATTTCCCCATTTTCCAATGCATTTCCACACAGCTTGCCGTCGTCGTCGTCGTCGTCGATGGCTGGCAAAAAGGTGTCATCGTTGTCGTGGCGAAGCGAACATGTCAACGCTGTGTTCATTAATGTCACAGCCGCAAATCGAGTCAAATAAATTGAAGATCGCGAGTCGTTTAATTAGAGCCTTTGCCACAGGCGCTTCGTCTTCGACTTCCGCATGGCCAAAAAGGCCAAACCGAAACGAAACGAATCGAAACGAAGAAGAAATAATAAACATTTTGTATGTATAAATCTTAAACTGGCAACGCAATTCGATTGCCCCGATAAATGTAATAAATCCCCCTCGGGGCCAGAGACAAGGCCTCGAAGGCAGCTTCTGCTCCAACTGCTGCAGCCTTAGCTCCTGATCCTGGTCGAGAGGCCTCCAACTGGCCAGCAATCATGCGTTAATTTAGTTGCATGTGAAGATTAATTAATTTTCAAGCATTTTTACTGCTGCTGCTGCTACATGTTGCTTGTTGCAAGTTGCTTGCTGCTCTTGCTGCTTGCTGCAAGCAAACAGCGGGTGTCGTCAGGGCTGCGAAATTGCTGTTTATGGCTGCCATTGCCACATAGCTAAAGCTACAGCTACAACTACAACCACAACTACAACTACAGCCAATTGGTCGACTGTAAAACGCAGCAATCCAAGGCTCAACACACAGGTTGAAAACGGCGATCAGCATTAGCTGGGAATTGAAGTCTTATGCATTGCCGTAACTCCAGAACAAGACGTTTTATGACCTCAACACGGAATTATTTTGTTTGAAGCCCATAAAGTGCGCATTCATCTAGCCGAGACAGATGCAACAAACACAATCTTCCTGTTGAACTGATCCCCACCAATCTGTAAGCTTGTGTTAAACTAGTTTAATGGCATTTTAATTTTTAACATTTGGAATTGAAGAACAAAACATTTGCTGCCCTTAGGAGCTGCTCTTCTTCACAAATAACAAAATTTAAAATAAAAGAGTCAAACATTGAACGTTTAGCTATAAAAAAACTGACAGGATGAGAAAACTTTAACAACCTGTTGCAACCTATCTTAAAAAAGATTTTATTATCAAAACACTTTTACATTGAATGCATTATAAATATAAATGAAATCTAAATTGAAATGAAAGTAATTTGATTGAAAATTACTTCTGCTTTTAAATGTTGTTTCCATTGATTGGCTTGTTTTTCCTTTCACTTGAAGAAAACTTTATATTTTGGCCATAAATTCCTCGATCGTTAGCTCAAACATTAAACAAATTGTTTTACAATAGTTAAACAACACGTTTGGCACACTTGAATCAGGAATTTACTTCCTTATGTTTAATATGGGATTGAGGGATTTGTATCATCAGTTTAACGATTTCAAATCGCCAGAAATCAAGGTGTAATTATTTTATAACATGGCTATATTTGCATAGCAATCGTAGACTGATTTCAGGCCATAGACGAAATGATTCCCAGACAGAGAAATGCAGTGTTTCAATCTATGGCCGAGAGAATTTACACGCATGCCGTGAGAAGTAGAAAGAGCTGGAGATGCCAGAAGCTCTTCTTGTGGATTGCTCTAAGGCCAATCAAGAAGAGGAAGAAGCTCTTCAAAAAATCGCATGTTTGCAACTGCAATCGAGCTAAATGGCAGCAATGTTAACCATACGTCTATATATACGTCTATATATATGTCTATGTCTATGTGTGTGTGTGCTGGACGTGTTGCTGATGCTGTGGCTGCTGCTGCTGTTGCTGTTGCTATTCCCTTGGCCAGCCATTGGCATTGTATTTATGGCTATTCATTTCGTGATCTACTGATTTCTTGCATGTGTTGCAAGGGAATTCCAGCAGAAAAGAGCAACTGTCTGAATCTCTGCAGTCTGTAGTTTGCTGTCCCAGGCTTAAGCCTTGTGGCTCTGAGCTGTGAGCTGAACTTGTAGCCTTTGCCTTTAGCTTTGCCTCTTGCTGGCCATGGCCACGTACTGTGAACGCTTTCGCACTGTGCAGAGAGAAATCACTGAGGCGAAATGATATACACAGCTCCAGTCAGGGAGAGCTATAAATATACAGCATTTGTACATATATACAAAAGTTTAGTTGTGTATCTGCATATGCGAAATCAAATAGAAATCATTAAGACCACAAAAATACACATAGTAAATCTCATCAAGAATTTTTTGTGGCAATTTCCTGTTCGATGAGACCTGGGAAACACACAAAACCTTTGGCTAAAACTGCCCCCAAAAAATCAAGAGTCGAAAGACTGAGAAGAAGATCGGAGTTGGAGTCTGTGAGTCATGTTTGCCGCCCAGTGGCCAAGTGGCCATCGTGGGTCGTGTGCACAGTTCATCATGGAAACATAAAAATTCACTGCGTTCATAAAAATCTTCGTTTCATGCTGATGAGCAGAGCTCCAGAGCTCCAGTTTCAAACCGGCAGCAACAAATACACGGCGAAACAAAATCGAAATCGGTAAATAAAAAAAAAACAAAATCAAAATACAAAATACAGAAATAAAACAAAAAACACAGCACAACACTGAAAAATAAAGCAATGCAAACAACACGTGAGAAAATCTCACCCGAAAAATAAAAAAAAAACCAGAGTAAAGCTGCGAGACTCAAAAACTCTGACGCGCTGCTTTGGAGTTCGAGTTGGAGACGAAGTCAGGGTGTTCAGAGAAGACACTTTCAGGTTCCGGGGGCCTCTCGGCCAAGAACTTGAACGATTTTTATTTCTTGTTCAGCAAAGTGACTAGGGCGACGTTATGCGAGAGGTTCTGTCGCCTGTTGTTGTTTTTTTTTTTGTTTTTTTATATTTATATTCTCATCACAACTGATTGCGCTGCGCTCGATGCGATTAGTGTTAAAAGGTATTAAAGCGGCAAATGCACAACACACAGACGACACACGCAGAGACTGATAGAGTGAAAAAGAGAGAGAGAGAGAGGGGGGAATGCTGCGGGGAAGCAGCCAAACAGACAGACAAAAGGCAACAAAACGTTACAGTTGCTCACAACTGCCACTGTCCCACTGTGCCCTGCTTTTTTTGTCCTCTTCTCGTTTCGTTTCATTTGGTTTAGGTTTTTTTTTTCTGTCGCCCATTGTCGCTCAATTTGACACTGCGGCTCCATAGGTTCCAGCACCCCTTTCCTCTTCTATCTCACTCGCTCTCCTCTCACTTAGTCTGTAGTAAATTTGTTGTCATTTGATATGCGAGTCATGAGGATTATTAGGTTCAGCGACAAAAAAAATGAGAATACAAATAAAAAAAAAGAGCCATGCGACCAGGGCAGATGACGAGGGTTGACATAAGAATTGATAAATGTGCTAAATAGCAGAAGGTTAATTCAAATTACATTAATAAAGTATTATGAATGGAAATTGTAAATTGTAATTTTCGGAGAAGTTCAATACACAAATTATTAATTCAATATGCTAGGAATTACGTAAAAATGTGATGCTAATCTATAATAAAGCTTATTTTATATTTATTTCTAATATTTCAAATTATAATAAACTATTAACAAAACGTAAAATGAAAAATGGTTTTAGTTTATGATTCGAAACAAATTTGATCCTCATTGAAAATAGTATTCTGAAGTCTAAATATAATGTGTACTATAGAGATTTATTTATCAAGTATTACATTAAAAAACAAATTAAGCATTCTACGTAGTTATTAAAACAACTTTCATATATGTCGCCCCTTTTCTCACATAACTGCTGTGGCAACCCTCGCCATGTTTTATGCCGCCAGAAAGAAGACATTTGCCTGTGTCATCGTGTGCGTAGAGACAGCAATCCGCAGCCGCATCTTATGCCCCAAGCCCCAGCACCTTCATCATCACCGTCTCCATCTTCATAACGATCATCATCATCATAATCATCGTCGTCGTCGTCGTCATTGTCATGATCAGCATGGTCGTCATTAACAACAAGAGAGACGATGGTCGTTGTCACCGTCAACGCGCTGTCATTATTGTCGTCTTTATGGTTTTATACTTTTTTAATTTGGAGCAAACTGTCGCTTGAGCCGAGGTTTATATATATAAAAGTATTTACGTTTGATTTCGGGGATCGCGTCTCTTGGGTCAATCGACTCTTTTTTTTGAATGTTTGTATTTTTGGTGGGATGAAATTGAGTTGAGAATGTATTTTGGCATTTTCTTTTTCTATTTTTGAGACTTTAAATTGCTTTTAATTTGACTTAGAACGTAGGTCTTTAAGCCAGCATAAATCGGTCTTGGAATTCTTTTATGTGTATATGTTATTATGTGATTGTATTTTACCATATAATTTAGACACTCCATTTGGCTTATAACATTTCTTTTGGCCTTCTCTATGCTACGCACTTCATTAAGGCTTTGTTTGCCAAAGGTGTCGAATGCTCAGAATCGTTTTAGAGTGCTCACTGAGCTCGAGCCCATATTTGTCATCGTAAATATGTTGGGGCAAACAAAAGACTTAGGCAACGAACTTGGCCGCAAAGTTATGCAGATGATAGACTCACACAAACTTCAAATTTGACACCTCATTTTCTTGTGTAATTTCTCAATAAAAAGTGGAATTGGGTAAAGGGGGGAAGGGCAGAGGGGGATCAACGATGCAGTGGCTGCTGCTGCATTTTGTGTTTTTTTTTTGTTTTTGGCTGCGTGGGCAGACAAGTTGTGTTTTGTGTTGTGCTGTTGTGCAGTCATTATGCAGACCACCACCGAGACAACAACAACAACAACAACAGCAACAAGTAAGACAGCACAACATGCAGCGTACATGCGCTGAACGTGGATAGATTAGATCAATACCAAAATACAAGTGCCACCGCGTCTGCCCACAAGGCAGAAAAAAAAAAGAGAGAAGAGAAGACGACGATCAGCGATTTGGATTGCGATGTGGTCGGTTGATGGTGAGATGGTCAGATGGTGACGCTGACCGGCTACGATTGTCGATGTGTCGCTGCGATAGGCATTTAAATCTTCTTCAGCGTAATGCTGTTTGTGTTTGTGTGTGTTGATTTTGCACTCGAATGTTAAACGTAACGCAGCTCAAGTGGAGCGTAGCGTAAAGTGCTTAAATGTTTCGATCGCCTGGTCTCTGGAACCCTGGGCTAAAAGGGATAGCAAGCCAAGCTGACCAACTCGTTGGACACGTTGTGGAGACAGAGCAAACAGTAGGCCTGTCAGTCAGTCAGTCAGTCATTCAGTCCGGTAACAGCAACAGCAACAGCAACGGCAACGGCAGCAACAACAATCAGTTGACTGACTTGGCGGCATTTTGGCCCCGTCTTCTTTATCATTTTGATGAAATCGGCCCTGGGAATGCGTTGCACTTGTAATTTAGGCTTCACTCTCATTCGCTTCTCCTTCTCTACTTCTCCCTCTTTGTGGCAACTCCTACAACGTCTGCTTTGCATGCGCCTGAATGCCTCAAAGCCTTTAAACAGTTGAGTGAAATATGTGCTCGGTTGTGAGTGACATGCGTTGGAAAATGGCCCATAATGAAGCGTATTTGCTTTGCATTTTTAATCAGTTCGAGCAACGCGAACTTGACTCCAACTTCAACTCTTTAAACTTCTTGCTACTACACTCGCGACAAATTTGCAATTGAGATTGAAATTAAAATTAAAATAATACACAATTAAAGCCACGTTTTATGTCTGTCTTAGCCCAGCCTTTTGGTTTCGTTTTCAGTTTTTTTTTTTGGTTTTTGTTTTTCTTGTGTTTTTAGTAGTAGCAAGTTGTACAAAAATGTTGTTGCTCCACTTTTTTCGTCGCAAACACTCGACATGCATGTTAAAGTTAAAAAAGCAGCAGCAGCATTAAAAAACACCAACAACATTTGTAATGTAAGAATGAAGAAAAAAAAAACAAGTTCAAATGCTGCTGCTGCTGGCTTTTCATTTTATTTATAAGCTTTATGGAAATTTTGAACTCGCTTTATAGGCGTCGTCGCCACAAGTTAAGCCCCAAACTAAAACTAACTAAACAGAACTGAACTGCGCGAACATAACTTGCCACTTACCGCGGCACAAATACAAAAACACAAACGTTGACCATATGTTTGTATTTAGAATTGGGATTGCAAAGAACGGCAGCTCAAGGTGAGTTTTTGGATGCTTTTAGAATTTATGTTTGCTTTCAATTTGCACTCGAATGCTTCCAAATGTTGCTTGCTCGGTGGCCATTTGCTTAGCCAGAGAAGGTCAGCTTCAGTTCAATGATCGCAATTGCAGACTAATTAAAGATTAAATAAATGATCTTAATTTTTTATTATGACTGCATTAATTACAGCAATGTGGGCTAAACAAGCTGTTCGTGCAGAGTAACCAATTTTATTATCGTGGGCAATTTGTCTGTCATTTTCCTATCGGGGAATTAAGACTTCAAACTAGGCTGGCTTGATTTATTTATAGCAAAGAAATAAAATGTATAGCTTAGCTTGCAGAATATAACAGTTTTATATGTTTGGAAATGTAAATACATATTCTCTTGTTTAAAAAAGGTGCAGCTAGAGGAGAATTTTAAACAAATAAAAATAATATACAGTCGAAAAAACATATTCAACACATATACCATAAATATACTACAAAAATTAAAAAATACAGAGTATTTTTGGTATATCGATATTGTAATTTATTCAAAATATATCATAGAGTACAAAATATACCACATGTTAGCCAAAGAAACTAAGTACTGATTGCAGTAGAAATTTTAAACCATACAACAATTTTTTTCTTAAATTATTTCTAAATTTCTTATCTGATCGGAAACAAATTATCTAGTGGGATTAAAATCCACAGTAAGCAATTAAAATATAGTTGCAGAAGAAGACTTTAATATTTCACCATGAATGCAACTGAAACATTTTAAGTTTTATGAATTTTATAGAATTTGGAAAAGAAATTAAAGGAATAAATCACTTTTCAATAATAGTAACTGTATCAAATAATGATAATACATAAATATTTAACGTATGCTATTAAAGCTAATGTGCAAACAAAGGCGAATTAAAAAGAAGCTAAAAATCGTATTATTTCACCATGAAGGGAAACTTTGTGAATTTCAAAATGATTTCAGAACATCTCTTCCCTTCAGCTACTTTGTATCCGCTTTAACTCGTGTCAATTGCAACAACATTCCGTCTTCTTCCTTTTACAATCTGCTGTTTTCGGACTACAAAACAAGAGCTGGATATATCGTGACACAATAAATGTCAATGGAATAAAATGAAGTGAATGTTGGCCGCCCTCGTAGCTCTTAAGCTTTAGTAAAATACTTAAGTATATGTACATGGATTGCATACTGTTTCGTTTTTGTTGTCTTTATGTTTCTTCAGGTACACAATTGTTGTTTTTATTGTTGTCATTTGTCTCATTTCGCCTTCATTTACAAAATCTGTGCGTGCGCATTTTTTCACGCCACGCAAAACGTAAATTTATTTTATTTAGCCTTTTATTTGAGGCACATTTTTCTTCACTCAGACAGATGAGGCAGAAGGGAGAGACACACACACAAACATTGACTGACGGACAGAAAGAGAAACGCGAGTTAAGACTGAAAAACTGTTTTCTTATTTGACACATTTTGCATTTTAAATGTTTACAATTGCCGCAAAGTGTTTGCCTCGTCTCCATATTTGTTGTGTCAATACAACCGAAAGACAACACACACAACTGAAGCGAAGAATACTTTGAATGGCGATGAAGACGAGCTTCGAAGATGAAGAGTAGTTTTTAGCATTTGTGGATGCTGTGCACGGCCGAAAAAGTTGCCGCAGATTTGTCATAAGTGCCACACAAAAGCGAAGCACGTTGACAAAAAAAAAAAACAAAATTGAAACGAAACGCAAATTTATTGGCCAAATTGGTATTGCGTGTTGCGTTGTTGTCAATTTGTTTTTGGCCGAGAGGTTCGAGAGTGTTGCATTTGTTTAACAATTAGTCATAATTGATGAGGCGCAATAATCAAATTGCATTGGCCAAAGCCAATGAACTGTCTGATGTGCTGCACTTGCTGCAAAACGTTGTTGAGATTTTCTTTCTTTGCACGGCAAACGCATTTGCCACAAGCGCTAATGATGCATTGTGCTGCATGTGCTGCTGCAACAAAAACAAAAACAAAACAGCAACAGCAAAAAAAGCGAACGAGACTTGAGCGTTTAACACGATCTTCAATTTGCGCGCAAAACACAATGTGCATGGGGGAAGAAGGGAAAGGAGACCAAAGCAGCAGCAGCAGCAGCAAAAAAAGGGCAGACAAAAGTCGTGCGACGATCGGTGATCGGCGATCGGGTGGAGCAATTGCCTTGACTATATACATACATATACTTACATACATACATATTTGTGTGTGTGTGGAAGTCCGAATAGTTCGATGTATGCGCCATGCTGTGTCGTAATCGCAAGTTCGTTGCTTAAGTCTTTCGTTTTGGCCTGCCACTAAATATATCATCGATGCGCCCCCGCCAGCACTCTTGCTCTCTCCTTGCCTCCCTCCGTGGCTTCCCTTCGCTGCCGCTGCCGTTTCCCCCCTCGCCCGTCGCTCACTGATTGCAACTTAAAAATATGTTGAGTTAAGCTAAACGACGCTGCTGCAACGCAAAAGCAAAGCAAAGCAAAGCAAAGCGAAGCGAAAAAAGAGTGGAAGGCTCGAACAGAATCGCATGTATACGCCCATCAATGCTGCCACCACAGTGGCAGGTTGAAATGTTGCACGTAGGGGAGCCACGTAAGCGAACGAAGCGCAACAGCGCAAAAGGATTTGACTGGGCTTCGTCTTGAGCTTGGGTCTTGAGCTTGGGCTCTGCAACCTTTAGCGGCATTGAAATCGGATCTCGTACTTTCTGCTGTTCTACACGCATACGACAAACAACAACAACAACAACAAGCAACAAGAATAAAATGCAGGTGCTTATGCTCCTGCTGCTGCCGTTGCTGTTGCTGCCACATTGTGTGTTGCTGTTGTTGTACAAAATTAACTACAAACAGCAGTACAAAATATTTTAATTAAAAATTCCTAATCGTGTGCGAAGCATTTTTTATCTGATTTTTGTGCCGCCGCTGCAACTTGCCACCACCTTCGCCTTCAGTTGCAGGCGAGCACAAAGGCTCGGGCTAAAAATGTATTAATAAGAAAATGGCAACTTTGGCTTGCGTGAACAACGTTTGCCTTCTTCCTTCTTCGCTTCGTTTTCGATCTCTCTCTCTCGCTCTCTGTGCTAAGGTCTGGCTTGAGTCAGACGTATAATAAATTGCATTTACCTACCAGTAGATGCAGATATGAGGCTCAGCTCAGTTCAGCTCAGCTCAGGAAGGCAGCCACAGGCAACAGACGGAGGCACTTTTGCAAAACTTGCATGCAAACGGGCTTAACTCTTCCTCTTCTTCGTCGTCGTCTGCGACGTCGTCGACACACGGTCAGATATTTTTGCATCTAGATACTTTTGGCAGTAATGTGCGAAAATTTCATTGGGTGTCGAAAAGTTAAGTAGTGCTCGCTGCTGCTGCTGCTGCTGCTGCTGTCTCTCGCTTCTACTTCTTCTTCTCGCCTGCAGCATGTGCTGCCGTTTCTCTTGTTCGCATTTAATGTGAGAACTAAACATTTGGCTTTTGCGCTTTCAATTTGTATTAAGTTGTTTAAGCCTTTGACTTTTGCTGGCCATTGTCATTGGCCAAAATGTGATGCTTAAATCGCTGCTGCGCTTATCAATTTCACATGGCTAATTGGTTTCAAATTTATGGACCTGTAATTGATATTTATGTATTGTGGTATTTTGCGTTGTTGATCACTCGATGTTGCAACTGGCTATTCCAGATGCCAAACAGTTAGCTGACTGCGGCTAGAATTGCTATCGACTGTGGGGCATGCCTGCGTAATTGGTCGACTATTTTGCTATAAATCGTTCTCCCAAGACTCGAAAGACAGCCAGCAGCAGCGAAAGAGAGACAGATTAAGCCACAACTGAGCTGAAATTGCTGCGTGATTGGCAATCAGATACCCTGTAATGAAATGGCTGTTTGCTTGTCAAAATTTGTGTATTCTGACAGCAATGCACTGAGAGAATTTCACTGTGAGTTCAGCTGAGCAAAACTATGAAATGGAGTTCAACTTTTCACACACAACTCTTATAATTTTGCTGCTACAAACTTCCGCTTCCTCTTTATCCCTTTTTACCTTTTTTAGGCTGTCAATTCTTAGTTTCTGCCGCCAAGTCAACTAGAATTAGCATGCACGCAATCAGCACAAAAAAAAGAGAACGAAGCGAAATAATTTTGGAATCGATGTCGATTTTTTTGTGTTTTGTTTGTCGTTTTCTTTTTGGGTGTTTTTTTTTTTTTGTGAAAAACGCAACGAATAACGAAACGAAAACAAAGCAGGCGCTAATTAAAAATGTTGAAGTTTTAAGCTTCCATCGGAGCAACCAAAAATTCCAGCCTCCTTTTCAGCTGTCCACTGAGCTGTGGACTCGCAACTTGGACTTGGAGTTGGACTTGCGACTGATGCGCTGCAGTAATTTCAGTACAAGTCGAGTTGGCCCGGTTTTTTTTTTTTTCATTTCATTTCTGTTTTTTGTTTTGTAGTAGTAAACAGCGCTCGGCTGTCGATTTGTGTTCTGCTTTCTGTTGCTGCTGCTGCGGCTGTCAGACAATGTTCGACTCGGACATGGACGATGAGTCCGCGGCGGGAGTAAGCTAAGCTAAGCTCTGTGCCAGGCCACAAAACAGATTGAGAACCAGCCAACAACAACAACAGCAACAGCAACAACAACAACGCCCAACGCTGAGACTCAAACTGAAACCATTCATCTTTTGCCGTTCGAAGGCCTTCGAAACTGGTCTGCCAGTCATTTGTTGGGATCTCAGAGCCTGAGTTTATTTTTTTTGTTTTTTGGGTTTTTGGAGTTAGCGTGTCGCTTATCCCAACTTCAACTCGCTGCTGCCGCTGTTTGGGGCATGAAAATTTCCAATGAAATGCTGTTGCCACTGCAGGACACAGTTTAACAACAGCAGCAGCATTTGAGTTTTTGGGGGTTTTATAGCTATTTTAATTAGTTAAAAATTCTTTCGACTTTGTGATCCCAAGGGACCACACCAAATGGATTTCTCCTTTTCATGTAAAACATAACTCTTAACTCTCCCTCTATCTCCTCCTCTCCCAGTTTCGAAACGATCTATGTGTTCTGATCTTTACATTTGATTGCCAGCTAATGAAGCCAAATAAGCTCGATCAGCTAATAAATTGATGTGATTACGCTTGAAGTCTATAAGGATTATGATTACGATCTTAAGTCGCGTTGATTTCAATTTCAAAAGCGAAATTAAACTGTCGACTTAAGCTGCCTCGCTGGCGACATTTATCCCGACACTGACAAGCAAACTAAGAACTAAAAACCAACCACCATGAATAGAACTTCAATGTTGAGCCAAGTGCAGTTCATTATTCAGTTTGCTACACTTCTTTTTTTTATTCTTTTGCGTTTTAATTGCAAACAAGTGGGCGCAGGGTGTGTGCTGCACTTGAAAATTGTAACAGAAAAATAAAAGTGCAAAACAAAACCACAACAAAAAAAAAAGATGATAAATGATTAGGCCAGAAAACTTAACCCTTGTCAACCACAGCGCACAGCTGTTGAGTTTTCCATGTTGCGATGCGTAACCCCAAAAAAAAATAGGCAGGAAAAAATCAAAGCAGAGGCCGGTGGTGGTTGCACTTATGCCCACGAAAATGTAATAAAAATGTGCGTCTTCATGTAAATCATGTCAAAATCGGCGGCGGCGGTGCAAAATATTTTGTAAAATGAAGCGTAGTTGCAACAGCAGCAGCAGCAGCCAAAGTCACAAATGAGCATCCTATGGCCTATGGCAAGCGGTTGCTGATCGCAATCAGCCAAAGAAGGTAGCCCAATGCTTGTTGCTGTCTCAAAGATAGAAAGAGATGGAGAGAGAGACGCCCTGTGTGCCTCTTTGACTGTGGCGTGAACGTGCAAACATGTTGCACATGAGAGAAGCTGCCGCTAAAGTACTTGTACTTGTCATATTGTTATGGATTTATGGCAACACGAACAGCGCCATAAAAAATGACATATGCACGTGCATGCAACTCTTTTACTCTTTTACTTTTGGGGTGGGGGTTGGGGAGTGTTGCGTTTGCACCCAGCCAAAAAAAACAGTGTTTAAACTGGAGACACATCGTGCTCGGTTGCAAGTTGTTCGCGCTTGCCAAGCAGCAGCCACAGCCTAAGCATCATCATCATCATCATCATCGACATGAGCACGCGCAACACAATTTGGCCACCCCCTTTTCACTTCCCCTTCTGTGGGTTTCGATTACAGGGCGACAACACGCCGGCGCAGCTTCGCATCTTGTGGTGACTTCCACTCAAACTCAAACTCATCCCTCCCTCCCTCCCCGCTAATTAATCGCCTTTGTTCGTGTTATAATTTGGCTGGCGTATCTGTAGCACAATGTTTGCCTTTATGATTTTATTTACATTTACGATAGGGGCGGCAATCCCTCAACTCTGGGGTTGGGATTGGCTTAAATGAGGCGTAGCACAAATGCCGCGAATCCCGCTGATGATGAACTGATAAACTTGCCTCTTGGCTGACAACATGTGCAACGTTCACAGCCAGCGAGACAAGTGTGACAATGCGGCAGAGGGAGTTGCAAATGTTGCTCAGGTGGCAGCTTATAAATGATCGACATTTGGCTAAGGGTGGCGAATCAGAATATTATACTCAACTTTTTTTCATGCAGAGGGAGACATTGTGAAAGCAGAGTAATTCAAATTATAGAGATAAAATATTATTTAGAAAGCAATGTATGAAACATAAGATAAGAATATATTTAAGAACATAAATTATAGACTTAGGTAGATAAATGCTTATTTAGAAAGAAATGTAAGGAACATAAGACAAGTATAGTTTTAGGAACACAATTTGTAGACTTGGATATATAAATAATTATTTAGATAATTTAGATTTAGATAATTATGTATCTATCTATAATATTGTTTAAATGACATTGTAAATAAAATAAAAATTTAAAAATTAATCTATTATTTGTAATTCCAACAATATTCGTATCATATGTCCCTTAGATTATTTTCTTTTAAATAAATCTGCTTAAATATAGAAAAGGCTCAATTAATGTGTTCTATTTTTTAATAATTTCAAATACGTTTTAAAAAGTAAAGTGATATTATTATGATTGTTACAAAGTTAGCTTTAGAAATCATTAAAATATGCATTCTTGCTCAATTTATTAGTTTTTTTTACTTCATTGAATTCTCATTCCTTCGGGCAGTTAAAATTTTCATTGAAAGTCAAATTGCAAACTTAAGATAAATAATAGAATCTTAATTAGTTGTAACCACTTTCGTTTTTAACCAATTTTCCGCTAAAATCTAGCTATTAATCAGATTTACTAAATAGTAAAATCATTGTGGCTTTTAAAAAGTGAATTGATATAATTATGATGGCTTCAAAGTTAACTCCAGTAGTCATTAAAAGAAGCAGTTGAATTCTCATTGATTTTTTCATTGAAAGCCAATTTGCAAACTTAAGATAAACAATAGAATCTAAATTTGTTGTAACCACCTTCGTATTTGGCTAATTTTCCGCTAAAATCTAGCTATTAATTAGATTTACTAAATAGTAAAACCATTGTGGCAAAGTAACTACCATATTTTTGTGTGGTGAGAGAGATTCTACGTTTTTGCCAGCTGTCAGTGGCGGTAAACCACACAAAGTACTTACTCCAACATTGAAATATGGCGCATAAATCTGTAAGACCAACAGAAGGCAATAAAAAGGTTCATAAACAACTAACCTCTGGCAATGTTTTTCTTTAACAGACCTCTGCCTGTCTTCGCGATGGAAGTCGAATTTGCTGCCTGTGGCCTGCCTCAATGCCACAACGCCACAACGCCTTGGCTGCCGTCCAAGTTAACCGCATAGACACAACGCCCTCAGTTGCCACCGCCACCGCCATCGCCACCGCAAACCAAAGCCGCCACCACAAAACCAATGATTGAACAATGATCGACTACTAAATAGCTTACAAATCGAATGAAAATGAAACTTGAGTAATGTGAGTATTGATTTTAAATAGATAAGTGTGAGTGAAACATTAAAGTCTGATTTCAATCAAGATAGTTCTTGTAATCCTAGCCTTATTTCATAGTAAAATGTGATAAAAGATGTGGTGTGAAAATTTTAGACTTCTAGCTCCGATCACAAGTTACTTTATATATATATGCGTTGAATGATATAGTGATGGATTTGTTGCCCGAAAATAAAGAAATATATATTTAACATTATGCCTAGAATAAAATAGTAAAATATGAGATTATTCTAGATATAAACTTTATTCCATCAAATAGAATTTTAAATAATGTGGAATCTCAGATTTGCTTTTGTTACTTTCTTGTTTCTTAAATATACAACAAAATATACATTTACCCAAAACTAAAACACTTGTTTAATAAAATTCGGCATACCTCTTTGCAATTACTGCATACAGGGTATACAAAACCAACAGCAAGCCGCAAAAACACTTGAAAAATCTGTCATAAAAATTTGTGAGTGGTGTAAAACCAACAACTGGTTGGAAAATTGGCAACATATTTGACTGTTTGCTTAATGAGCGAAAGCAGCTCTAGCTGCTGCAGCTACAGCGAAGGGGGTTGGTTGCATGAATGACCACAAAACTGTTGCCACTGTTGGAGGGTGGGTGTTCAATGTGCTGTGTGAGGCGTGTGTGGTGTGTGGTGTGTGTGGCGTGGGCAAGTTGCAAGTAGTTTGCAACCGCTTAGGTGGTTGAACTCGAATTGAGGCTGAAAATTTGTTGAGCAGTTTTTTTGATTATTCAATATGTTTGATTTCTGGATTTATGGCGTGTGCGGCAACATGTTTCGAGTGCCACTTGTGCAGCTGTCAATGGCAATGCATGTGGCAACAAAACACACATAACAGCAGCCACACAAAAATATAATGATAATAGTTCAAATAAATATATATGCAAAGCGAGTGAAAAATGAAAGCTAATTTGAACAAAGAAATGCTATTAAAATGTGTTCATAGCGCCAACGCATAAGCAAAACAATTGAATAATATAAAAGTGAGAAAGCTTTAGTTGGATTGGGTTAGTTGGAAGATACTTCATAGTTCATTTATGAGCTATGTTTTCTGATCTTACAACTTATATAAATTGAATTGCCTGTCGCACACTTTAAGAATTTTGGCGATTTTGGTCGATTTAAAAGCCTAGAATATCTTTAAGTAACACACAGTTGCCTTCTTACTTGATTATTAAGTTGTTATACCCTTTTATCTTTTAAGTAACGGGTATCAAAAGCGACACCTGTAAGTGCTTGTTGCTGTAGCTGTTGTTGTTGACTGACTCACTCACTGTCTACTGTCTGCTCCCCCGAAAAGTCTCTCAGTCTCTCCAATTGTCGCTTTGTCTGTCCGCCTGGCTATTATTAGCTAGCTGTTCAGCAAAGCTAAAAACAATGTAAGACATACAGAGAGACAAGACCAAGAAACGAGTGCGAGTCTAGCGTGCAAAAGTAATCCCTGGAGTCTGTAGTCACCTCAACTCAACTAAACTCAACTGGCCACAACGAGAGCCACCAACGCAAAAGCTCAACGACGCTTGTTGTTGTGGCTGTTGCTTTTGCTATTGCTGTGTGGCTTTGTGGTCGTCGCCTTTTAGCCAATTTTGATATAACTGAAAGCGTCAATTATACGTGAAATTTATGATGCCGTGTGAAGAATAACACCAACTTGCAACATATTTGGACAGCGTGTTTTTTGCTGTTGCTGTCGTTGTCGTTGTTGCTGTTGCTTTTGCTGTTGGACAATTGTCGCTTGGGGATTTCGTAGATATGCTGTTGATAATGGGTATTGTAGTGCAGTTGTTGCTTTTGTTTTTCTCTCACTGCAAAAGATGACAAAGGAAGCAAAATGCGAAGCGGCTGGCAACGTTTTGAAGTTGGCCAAAGTACGCCCACTAAAAACGGCGGGGGAAATCTTGGCAAACTGTCGACGATGCGATTGCAATGGCTAAGAGAAGACATTTTGGGCACACACCAAGTCAATTTGTTTTATCTATTGTCGAACAAGAGTCATGTCACAACGGCACAATGAGATTTAGTGTGTGTGTTGTAGTTGTTGTTGCTGTTGCTGTTGCTGTTGTTGTCTGTCTACAGACTGCAGCTTGTTGCTGTGGCTGCCTTGGGGCAACAACAATGGTGCGGCAAAGCAAATCAGCGACATGATTCGATATTTAGATATGCGCGCTAAGAAATATGAGCCGCTAACAACACACAGCAACAGCAACAGCTAGAGCGAGAGCTCTAGACAGCAAGCAACGATGGCAACAATAACAACAAAAGATGCTGCCGCGTTGCTTGTCTGGCTGTCTGGCTGTCTGGCTGTCTGCCAGCCTGCTTGGTTGCATGTAATTGCCAAGTTTGTTGCTTAAGTCTTTTGTTTTGCTGCTACAAGCAGCAGCATCGATAGCCCAAGAGTTGCATTTAAATTTGATTTATACACACTTGAGTTGCATATAATTGGGCAGAGTCGCCGTCGCCGCACTGTCTCTCAGCGTCTGCCCCGCGATATGTGTGGCATGCAACAAAACGGTAAGCGACAATAATTGGCTGCCCGAAATGGTCAACTGCGCACCAAATCATATTCGTAGCGGGAAGCTATATGCTCTGCTTGCCCCCATAATCCAGGTGTTAATTGTGCGCCTGCAGCAATGCAACATGCTGCTGTATGCTGCATGCAGCGTAAAGCGTGGAGCGTGCAGCGTGCAGCATGCTGCTGTTGTCCCCAGGCATGATCAAGCCATAAAACGCTAATGAAACGCCTGAGCAATTGGCAGACGCGTCTCGTCGCGTCGCATCGCGTCTGTGCGGCATTTTAACTAGATCTAGAGCGCCCAAGAAGCACAAGCGATCATCATCGGCACAGTGGCCCGTCAAGCGTTTATAAACATAATTAAGTTGAAATCATAAAAAAGCGCCTCAAGACACACACGCATGCGCGTGCAGCAAGAGCGACAGCAACAGCAGCAGCAACGACGTCAGCCGATGAACGAACGAAGCTCGCTTCGGCTGCAACTCCATTAACAAGTCACAGAGCCACAAAATGCCCAAGAGCTGCTCCGCAGGCGAAACGTTAACCAATCAGCGCCATGCTAAAGAGCATGCATGCCAAAGAGAGCATTAAACCGGTTGACACACAAAGAGAGCGCAAGCGCAAGCGAATGAGAGAGTGACCAAGCGACTGAGCGACAGAAGCTCTGAGTGAACGTGCCCAGCGGGCAATGCCTGGCGTCGTCGGTAGTCGGCAATCAGTCGTAGCTTGACGCCTGAAGCGTACGCAAGCAGCGAGCGGAAGCCAAATATACTCAAGACTAGACAAGACCCAGATCTCGATATCCGATTATCGTGTGTCATCGTTCATCGAAATTCGGGTTCGCATTCGAGTTCGAAACTCGCGTCGCCGGTTTTTTTTCGGGGTAACGTTTCATATTCAACCGTATTTTTAGTGGGTAGAGTGTGTGACTCTCTTTTGGTGTGTCTGTGAGCGCTCTCGCGTGATTTGATTGCTCCGCCCCGTGGTGGCTGCTGCGAGGCACAAAAAACGCCGCAGGACTCTTCGCTTTAGTCGAGCGGCGCGCTTCGAGCAGTGATGAGCAGCAGGCAGCATAGTTCGCAGTATCAATGCCAATTGGATTATGTGAATGTGTGAATGCAGCAACACAAAATAATAACGACAACAGTAACAACAACAATAGTAATCAATGAAAATGATGTGAAAGTGTTAAATGTGTTACAATTAAATTGAATTGCTTGCTGATTACAACAAATGACGGGCAAAAGCAGAAAGCCCCGAGAAATAAGAAAGAAAAGCAATCATCATAACAACAATACAACGTAAAATACTAATAATATACACATACAAACAACAAACGAAAAAAGTAAAAGAATAACAACAATAACAAATCAGTGTGTGTGCGAGTGTGCGTGTGAATGTGATTTGTGATTTATATTTATTTCTTTTACTGTCGATTTAACTCCACATAAATCAAAGCCTAACAAATCATTTTTGGCTCAGCGTGAGATTTTCAACTGTGATGCGTGCAAAAAACGGAAATAACGCTCAATTACTCATACAATAAACACACACAAATACATACAACACACAAACACACACAGCAACAATGTCTATAAATTTGTTAATAAAAGCGCTTAAGTAAAAGTGCAAACAATGCGAATACGAATGCGAATCTTTGCCACAGTCCAACCACAATAGCCAACAACAATAACAATAACAACAACAACAAAACACACATGCAATGGCATGGTTTCATTGATAACGCAGACTCACCCACACATACAACTACTTATGCATAGCATATGCGAAACGAAACGGAATTGAAACAAGTCCCAGTGAAAGAAAGAAAGAACGAAACGCACAACAGCAAAAGCAGAAGCAACAACAATGAATAGCTCATAATGCAAGATAGCAACAACAACGGTGATAATGCCAGAGTGACACAGCAGCCAGCGATTGAGTGGAAGCAGATAGAGGAAAATAACTTTATAGCAAACAGAAAACGCAAGCTTTACTTTGCTCTGGGGAGGAAGCGAGAGCTTTAAATGGACTTTAGCTTAATTAGCTGATAAAAAACTGTTGAATGAATTGATCAAAGCATTTAAATGAAAATTGTTAGCAGGTGTTAAACTATCAATTGCATTAGTTTAGTTGCATATTCTCTTATTGCATGCTTTGCATATTCTTTTCCCTTGCGCATTTTTCGCATTTTATATTTTGCAACTTCAATTGCGTCAATTGTCAAGTGCACCCATTGGGCGAGTGATGCACTTCCGGTTGCCACAGTTGTAGCAGTAGCGAGCAGCGAGGCAAATTCGACTCAAAGTCAACGACTTCCGTTCAGCGTAAAAGAGAGAGAGAGAGAGAGAAAAACTAAAGGGAGTAGAGAGTGAAGAGTGAAGAGGAAGCGAAGCAAATTACTTAATTAAATGGACAATTAACACCCGATCATCATCAGACGTTTTGCCGCACTAAACGAAGGGGAGGCTAAATGGCACAGGCCAAGTCCAAAGGCAAGAAGCAGGGCAACAAACAGCTCAAGACGAGTGAAGAGTGCGGTGGCGTGGCAAGGGGAGGGGGCGGAGGTAGAATGAATAATGTGAGCAAGAGTGAAAATATCTGTAAATTAATATGCGCACAAGATGCAAATTGCTTGCTGGCCAAAGACTCGAGCAACGGCAGCAACTTGCAACATGCCACTTGCAACTGCAACAGCAGCAACGGCAGCAGCGTTAAATTAACATAAATTGAATTGCATTTGCATTTGCTGCACGTTGCGACGCTTTTGCGGTTTTTGCGGCTGCGGCTGCCCCGCTGACTGAAATGCTGTGTTACTGCGGTTGTTGCAGCCAGCACTTGTTGCATCCACAAACAACAAATGCGTGTCAATTAGCGTTGATGATGCGTGCTTAAAAGCAATGAGAAATGGATTTTACAGGCACTCGCTGTGTTTCAATTCCGTTGCGTTTCGACTAATGCAACAACACCGACACCAACAATACTAATAACAATATCAATAACAGCAGCAGCAGCAGCAACAACAACAACAACAACAACAACAATAGTGAATGCATATCAACAAGTGGAAGTGTCAAGAAGTGTGCATAGAAAACAAATGAGAAATACTTGAATGAAAAGAATAACAACAATAATAACATATGAAAAGCTCGTGATAACAACAAATACTAAAGCTGAAAAAATATGCCCTGCGAAACAAGAGCAACAACAACGAAATAAATATTCAACTGGGCATGGGCTAATTAAAGGCCAATCTATGTGCGTTACTTGTGCCAAAAGTTGTGGATAAACCAACAACAACAATAACAACAACTATCTATATATATAACTAAAACAAACAACAAACAAACAAGAATCAGCAACCAGCATCGTCTGCAACAGCAGGCAACAAAATCGCGCACAGAATGTACAAAATGTTTAGAAAACATTTTCGCCGAAAATCAACAAAAGGCAATTCAACGACAGCAACAACAGCAACAGCAACAACAGCAACAACAACAGCAACAACATCAGCGGAAGACAGCCTGAGAATGTGTGGAACGAGGCAGAGACAGAGGCCGAGGCAAAGGCAAACAACGGCGCTGCGATCGTCGCTGATCGACAACTGTCGATCATTAAAGTCTGCCTGCAACTTAATTGCTTTAATTTTAATATTGTTAGTTCATAAGGTAAGCGAAAAACACACACAATACATACATTTGAAACTCCAATCACTTGCAAAAAAAAAAAAAAGAAAAGACGAAGCAAAGCAAATTCCATGCGGGTGTTCAGTTTTAGTTGCCAGATATTGATTGCGTTGTTGGCCAAAAATTCGAAGTTGATTCAACTTTTGGGTACTTTTCTTTATGTTGTTGTTGTATCATCGCTTGTTGTGTTGCCTTGGGCTACAACCGCCACGTCTCTTGAGCTGTGGGAAGCGTTAGATGAATGAGGGTGCCATCAAAAAACAAAAAAAAAAATACAAATTGTAGAATAACAAAATCGAAAAGCGTTTAGAATCAAACTAATTGTTGAGCGACACGTTGCATGCAGCAGAGAAATATGAAGAGAATTGTTAAAGAGTTGACTTCATATATATCTGATATGAATTTATTGAGAAAATATAACAAATATTCAAAATTTGTGTAACTTTGCTTCAATGCTAAACATCTTTTTCAAAGATTGAAAATAAAATAATATTAAATATTAATTCTTTTCCTATTTTTCGAAGATAGGGAATAAAATATGAAGAGAATTGTTAAAGTGTTGACTTCATATATATACGATATGAATATATTGAAAATATCTATCAAATATTAATTTGTGTAACGAAAATAATATTAAATTTGAATCCTTTTCTTAAGCTTCGAAGATTCAAAATAGAATATTAAGAAAATTAATAAAGTGTTGATATATGGATATCAGATTTAAATTTATTGAATACATCAACCAAATATTAAAAATTTCTCTAACTTTGCTTTAATGCTAAGCATATTTTTCGAAGATTGAAAATGAAATAATACTAATTTGTAATCCTTTTCTTAAATACTATTTAATTTTAATTCTTTCCCTATTAAATTACATTCAACAATATATAGTATAAATACTTTCAAACTGAATCAAAGTTCCTATAGTATTTTCTCTATAGTTTCCTATAGGAAATACGCAACTATTAAATGCAGTAAAACTTTCGTCAATAAACTTTGAAAAAAGGAAGTAATAAAAATGTTGTCTCAATATCATAAAAATTGTCGTTAACTTACCTGCATATTTTGTTGAGTTGAAACATTATTCCTACGCTTACTTCTGTTTTGCTGCATATCTGTAAATATTTCCAAATGGAAATGAAATTTAAATGTGGAACAAGAGACAAATGAAGTAAAGTTTTTCTGCATACAATTTTCTTTTCAAAGCATTTTTAAAGCTTTAGAGGAACGAACAAATGCTCAAATCGCTTGAACTAATTAGTTTTATGTTGCTTTCGTTTTCCGTTTAGAGTTTTAGTTTTTAGTACTGTTACAGAAAACAATAAAGCTCTCTCAATAAATTAGCCGTTGATGATGATGAGAGAAGAGAGAAGTCAATTTCCCATTGCTCTACTTCAGTTGCCCCAAAGTGGAATACAAAGTTGTGCTACACGTTGCAAGCACTATGTATGCATAAGAAGATATCAAGGGGCAGAATTGATACGCGGAACTATTTAACTAGCTACAAGTAACTATCGAGGCATTGATCTTGGTCATCAAATGTTGTAACCTTGCCGCAGTATTGCGCTTGCCGCTTCTTGTGGCAGGCACTTTTGGTTAGTTCCCAGCGAGTCGGTAGTCAAAGCATTTATGTGGGGCGTAGACATCATAAAGTGTTGCCACAAAGTGCCTAAACATGTATTGAGATGCCAGCGGATGCCCGTTTGTGGCAATTAAACACGCAGGCAACGGTCCCAAACCGAGGAGTAAAGAGAATGAACGAGCGATGGATAAAAAAGAGGGAGAAATCCATAAAATTAATCGCGCTGGCTGCGATCAGGAATATAAACACAAACAACAATTTGATTAATACGCAACGAGTAGCCGCCGCTGCTGCAGCATTAGAATGCCCAAAAAAAAAGAGTTAGCCCCAACACACACACACACACACATAGAGAGAGGCTATCAAATTGATTACACACATTTATCTAAAGTCCCGCAGCAGCAACAACGGCAGCTGAGTGCATTGATTTTGGGCTAAATTCTGGCGATAAAAGTCGCTTTGGGAATGAAAAATGTTTAACTAAATGGGCATTCCGAAATTGTTGAGGAATTTTTTAGATTCTCTTTTTTTTTGGGAGGGAGCTCAACTGCAACTATTTAGTTGTTAATTAAGCAAATAAACGGGTTAACAAAATATATATATACAAGTATGTATACTATGGGTCGATTTATGAGATGCTTCCAAGAAGTTGTCTCTGCGATATGATCTCTCGTTGAGTATTAACCCAGTTAAGGCCAGGAACTGACATCGCATTCGAAACTAAAGCCCCTCATAAGGCATGACATTTATTGATCATAAGCTGCGTATTAAACTGGCGGCAAATCGCAAATCGAGAAAGAGCACAGAAAAAAACAAGAAGAGATTCATAAAGATTTTCGAAAGGCAACAGCAAAAGAAAAAAAACACAAAAACAAATCCAAATGAGTTGGCGAAACGAGCTCCCACGATCATTTTGCTTACTGTCGCTGTTGTTGTTCCTCATTTTATAGTTGTTGTTGTTGGTATTTATCGCAATACTTAAGGCATCAACAAATCGCTGTTGCAATTGCCACTCATTAGGGCCTGCAAGTTATGGCAACTGGCGCCTCGCATATAAAAATATATATATGTATGTTACTTTAACGTAATTGAATTTAATGTCAATTCGCATAAATTCAGTTCGTTTAAGTTTTGAACATTAATTGCTCCTCGACTGGCTAATTTTAGGCATTCGGAGTTGTTGTTTTCGTTGTTTGCTTGAGGCATTTCATGGGCCTTATCTAATCGAATTGATTACATCAAAGTTTGTCTTGTGTATTAGCGCCGTGATACCGAGAAATCTTGGGGCAAGCAGCAAGCAGCAAGCATCAAGCAGCTGCACTTGCCGCCGTTGCTCATGAATGAAAAGAAATGTGATAAATAAATAGTAAGCAGCAACGAGAAGAAGAAAAAAAACGATAAACCGGTTCTCGAATCAAGAATCCAATCAACTTGGGGCACTGACCAAATGTGCAGCAAAGAACTCGGAAAACAAAGAGTGAGTGCTGTGTGGCAAGCAGCAACTAAGCGCTGACTGACTGCATTGATTGATCTATAGCTGCGTGACTGCTTGCCTGCTTGCAACTTGAATGCTCGCATCACAATCAGCTTTGCTTTTTTTTTTTATTGTGTTGCATGTTGCAGCACAGGTGCGTCTCAGAGACAACTGAGACAACTGCCGTTAGAGTCTGCGATGCTGTGCTGCGACAATCCTTAAGGCTAAATTGCAATTTATTTCTAATAAACTTATCAACACAGTCAGGCTTAGCTACCTTGCAACCGCGGCTGCGTGACAATAAATTTGCTGAAATATGAAACCATAAAAGTTGCTCGCTTAGCCAAGCTAAAAGTTTTCATTAGCATATTTTTTACTTTAAAGCCGGCTTCGGCTTCGCCTTGTAATGAACCCTAAAATACAAAGTTGATGGCCATGGCTGAGCATGAAGTTGCAGCCAGAAGCTTGAAGCGTGGTCATGGATGTTGTGTGTTGCACAATCTACAGAGTCTCTCTCGCTGGACGCTGTTAAATTATGAGTTGCCATTAGGCCGCAATAGTTAAACTTTATGTGCCATTTCTCAATGGGGTTTGCAACTGCCAACTGCCAAGTGGCAACTGCCGGCAAAAAAAAAACTTGCCACAACTTGCAGCACAAAAACTCTGCATCTAATGTGTTATTAATTTGATGGCAAATTCGCTTATCGATAGGCGCTTGATTTGCAACTACGACTACCTGAGCCCCAACTTCAAACTCCAGCTGCTTTTGGCTTAACAAAAGCATTCTAAATTATACAAGCTGTTGGATATCTCATTTGATTAAGTGAGCCGAACCACCAAAAGCGCTCGCTCGTGTATACAGTTAAAGGCGTTTTTTTATTCATTTTTTTAGAAAAGAAAAATACAAAAATATTTCTCATTATTTTCATGTTTCATTTGCCGCTAGATTTATCAGACTCAAGAGAGTAAAGATCTCCTTTCATTTGCCTACAAACAAATTCGAAATACCAAACAAAAAAAAAAAAACCGATTTTGATTTTGTTTCTTTCTCGTTTCCACCGTGTTTTTTAATTAAAACCTCTACCGTGGCCCAATCAGAGCGCCCTAGGTGGCTTATTAGTTTTTACAACAAGCGAACGAACTTTTGGTCAAAAGACTCAACTCAACTCAACTCAACTCGAATTGACTCGGTGTTGAGCATATTATTTGATATTAGGCAGGGATTGTGTCCATCGAGCTGAGGGAATTTTCGGTTTTCTTCTTAGCATTGTTGTTGTTGTTAGTGGTGGTAACTTATTATAGCTTCGTTATGGGCCATGATTGATTTGAACGATTCGAAATTCGTTGTTTTGGTTTTGTTGTTAACATGTTTTGGCTGCGGCTTATTGCTGATGATGTACCTTTCGATTTTTTACAGATATCCGCAGCTGGCAACTTCGAGCTGGAAATATTAGAAATCTCAAATACCAATAGCCATCTACTAAGCGGCTACTGCTGTGGCATGCCAAGCGAACTGAGAGCCACCAAGACGACGGGTGAGTTGAAGAATATTAAGTGAATACTTTAAAAATATTTCTAAAATAATTCAAATAGAGTCAAAGCAAACTAACTAATACTTTAAAAATATTTTGAAAATAATTCAAATTGAAAAGGCATCTTTTAAACGGTTTGAAACCAATCCTAAAAATGTGAATATTGTCAGCTTTATATTTAAAGAAAAAAATCTGAATAATTTAAAATATTTGTAATAATGAAAAAGTATTTTTTAAACGATTTGAAACCAATCTTAAAAATGTGTAAATTGTTGGCTTTATATTAAAAAAGAAGCGAAATAATTTAAAAGATTTTTCGAATAATTCTAATATATGTATGGATTTTTGAAAAGTTTTGAAATCAATCTTAGAAATGAATAAACAATTGGCTTTATATTCAAACTTTAATTGAAACTGTTAAAAAAGTAGCTTTTAAGCTGTTTGAAACCAATCTGAGATATGTATAATTTGTTAGCTTTATACTAAATTTTTTTTCTGTGTATAAGAAGATTGCATAAGTCTAAAATTTGGCACACATTTTTCGTATAATTATCGCTCTGGTCAAGGTCATTTTATATTCCATATACTTATCAGTCAGCGGCAAGTCGGATCATTTTTGAGCACATTTCCGAGTGCAATAAATTTATGAAGTGTGCCTGCCTAAACGGAAGAAACTGTCTCAACATTTGTACGACTTTCAAGTTAAAACTGCCAAAAAATAGATATATTCTTTAAAAAAGAATGAATATAGTAAAGATATAATTTAATAATTGTACATTTATACAAGATAAATAGTTGTAGGAAATATCTTATTAACTGTGCTTCATTTGCCAGTATCTTAAAGAGTACTCTTACAAAGAGTGTGCTCACATCTTAATATAAAATATTTATTTGTCTTCTCAATGATACATTTTTAACTGTTTTATGGGTATATTATTTACACTATTGTAACTAAGGAGGAAGAATTCAAGAATATAAATTTCCTGCCATCAAGAATTTAGTTCTTCTTTTACTTATCGGTATTTAATAAAAGTTCACCCCTCAAAATTGGACTTATTTATTACTTTTAAATAAATTTATGATATTTTATTTATCATAATATTTTCACTTCACTAATTTTATTACTCTAATTTTAATGCGAACTATTCAAATGAATATTAGGCATGGTTCACATAAGTTTTTTCCCTGTCTTGTTATATTACTCTTTTCTTTTTGCTGTACTGGTTCAATACTTAAAAAAGAAATTAAAAATGTAATGCAACTAACAAAAATAACTCAACTGCTCTTAATCGACTTTAAGTAAATGAAGTACTTGTAGACTAATTCATCCTGAATTTCTTTTTCCCAGGCTGCTCGCCCTGCACAACGGCATTTCGGCTGTGCCTGAAGGAGTATCAGACGACGGAGCAAGGCGCCAGCATATCGACGGGCTGCTCATTTGGCAACTCAACAACTAAAATACTTGGCGGCTCGAGTTTTGTGCTCAGCGATCCGGGCGTGGGTGCCATTGTGTTGCCCTTTACGTTTCGCTGGACGGTAAGTTGTTGATCTTTCCCACTACACCCCTTAAAAAACACACACAAAACACACACACTTTTGGCACGAGCTGTCACCAAAGGGGGTAATGCGGGTTAGATGAGGTGGTGGAGGGGGACTTTTGTTGCTACTGTTCCGCATGGGCGTCATCGCTGGAATTTCTATGCGATAAAGAGTATGAAAAGCCCGAGTCGAGCAACTGGCAACAGCTCGAGCCAAAAGCAGCCCAAAGTGATAACGAAGCTTGGGGCAAGAGTTATACAAGTATCAGCAGTATACATATTATAATGTGTATATCAAGTACTAAACTAATAGACTACTAAACAGAGAGAGACTTTGCTCTCTGTTTCCGCTTAACTAAAGAAGAGGTTGAAAAACAAGAGCAAGCAAAACAAATCGAATTGAGCTGCAAATACTACAAAACTTGTTGACTCACGTTTGCTCAAGTCCTAAGCCCCAAAATACACATACTTAAAAAAGTATGAAAAATATATATAAGTTATGTATATAAATCAAGTTGGGGCAAACTCGAAGAAGAAAAACAACAAAATAAAAGCCGCTTTACTCGCTGCGGTAGCCGCATATAAAAAGCAATTAAAAATTATGTTTTATTTTTTCAGGCAGTTCTCTTTATTTTTTTTTGATATTTTATTCGGTTGGCTCTTTAAGCCGCTTTTGCTGCCGCTTCACCCTCAGCTTTGGTTTAGGAGAGAGGGGAAGGGGGCATTAATTAAGTGCGCATAATGCGGGCTTATGACTGCTAAAACGTGGCATATTTGAGTGTTCTGGTTTAGCGACCCATGGCTGGCAATAAACCATTCAAAACGCTGCCCAGCTGCCAGGTTAACTTCAATGTAAACTGTCTTTGGGCGTAGTTTGCCAGTTGCCAGAGTTTAATTCGAAAAAGCACGAAGCGAATAAAAAAAAAAACGGCAAATGTTTTGGGTAATGTACAAACACAAAACTAAACTTGGCTAACAATTACACGCCTTCGTCGACACTGCCAAACTAATACAACCCAACTCTGTCTGCTGACTGCGACGTCAACTGCGACTGCGACTGCGGCAGCGACGTTGGCATGCGACGTCGTCGTTTACATTAAGCGACTCGCTGAGTTGCTTATGGTGTTGCTTTTGGTTGCCGGCGAGTCGCGCATGCGTCAGAGCTTGGATACTGTGTCTTGGGCTTGGGCCGCACTCTGTCGTTGTTCTGCCTCAAGTCTGAGTCTCGATCGGAGTTTGAGTTGGAGTTGGGAGTCGAAGTCTCGGGGCGCGCAGTGTCGTGGTCGTGGCCTGAAGTGCGGACAACCTGTTTCGTGGGAACATTACCTTGTCGCGCTTGTCGCGTTGCCCCGATGGCGATACGTTACGCTTCGCTATGGTTTCGCTTTAATCTTGGACTGACTGCCAGATTGCCAGACAGACAGACAAACTGAATGACTGACTGACTGACTAACTGACTGAATGACTGTTTGCTTCGCTGCCTGCCTGCAGCTCTCTCACATGTGCTGAAACCTGGCGCAAATGTTTGCCCTGGCAAATTCTGCATAATATTTGCTTGGCCAGAGCCTCAAGAAGCCTTTCACAAAATCACGAAATATCTTCAAAAATCAAGCTGCCGATACAAGCGACTTGTTACTTTTGTTGTTGGGGGCTGATGCGTCGCAATTGTCCCACTTTTTATTGGAATGACTTCTTTTTTTTTGTGTTGTGTATTTTTGTCGATTTTGGGACTTTGACTTCGACTACGACTTCGACTGTGTGTTGATTGAGTGAATGGCACGTTCAAAACTTATAAACATGACTTATGAAATACTTCAAACACTTTGGGGGCACAACAAGTTGAAGCAGCCACAGCAGCAGCAGCAGCAGCATCAGTACCTACAACTACAACATCATCAGCACAGCTTCAATGTAACTGTCAAATACAAAACTCGAACAGAGCCCATCGAAATCATCAACAAAATATATATGTGATGGAAAAAAAAACCACAACGAATTTCACTTGACAATAATTTTTGGTTGTTGTGTTGATTTGGAGTGCGGCGTGCGCAATCATCAAAAATGTTCAAGTGGAATTTGGCTGCTCTTCGGAAGACTTGCTCCACTTTGTTTGTGCCACATGAATGCCATTCACATATTGTACATCTACTTGGAGTTTCCTCTAACCCTTCCCCTCCCTCCTCCTCCTCCTCCCACTTACACACGCATATGTAGATCAAGCAATATTTTGTGTGTGTGGTTACTACTGCTCCCCCTCTTCTCTCGACTTCCTCCCGTTTTTGGGCCCGCTTTCGTTTATTCGCTCCAATGTCATTGATGAAAGTGGGCAGACCATTTTGTCCAAGTATCTAATAGCTGCTTTGGCCAAGTATGGCCAACGATTCTTCACCACTTTGTTCACATTTCAGTGGGCCAATAGAAAATGTTGTTGTTTCGAAAATATGCCTGCGATTGCTACTTGATTTGATTTTGGTATGAAATCACTATATAAACGATCAAATTTGACAGCACGATTTAGGCAGGAATTATGAATATTTAAAAATACATTTTTGTTTGCTATTTATGAATGAAAATATGTGCAGCATACTTTTGCTTTTTATAGATATTAGTTCTAGGTTTAAGATGGTTGCTAAAGTGCTGATTTCCTTATTTAATTTGCACTATTATTATTATATTTAAAAACTTGTTTAAGTTTGTAATTGCTACAAGTTTTGATAAGGTGTGAAATCAATATAAAATACATAAAAGTTGACAGCACAATTTAGGCAGGAATTATGAATATTTAAAATTATATTATTGTTCTTCATTTATGATAGCTTTTGGGATACATAAGTTCTAAACTTAGATTGGTATTAGCTTGGGTTTAAATGCTGATTTCCTTATTTAAGAAGAACCATATTCCTTTCATAAAAAAGCTTGTTCATATTTATAGCTACTATGATTCATTATCGACAATTTTAATAGCCTACTAAACTATAACTGCAAGGAAGTTGAAGTTCGTTTAGCTAAACGTGCATTTCCTTCATAACTTTTCTATGAACTAACCCAGTTCTAGCTTGGATATAATTAATCCAGCACTAGATTAGTTAGATGTTGTTATTATTAAGAGTACTTTTTATTAATGGCGCGTGTCTGTTGTCTGTGAAATCCGAAACCAATTTCCAACGCCATTTTCAATTGACAAAACATCCGCTGGGGCGGATCAAGATTTTAGCATGTGCTGCGAGAAAGAGAGATAGAGAGAGATGGAAAGAAAGAGAGAGAGAGACAAGCACAGAGAATTTATGACAGGCGAGATGACAACAGTACGGGAAATTGAATGGAAATTTGAGTATGCGGCAATTGTGGATTGTGGATAGTGGATTTGTGACAAACTGTGTCAAGTTGCTGTCGCTGTTGTGGGAGAAGGGTAGGAAGGAGGGAAAGTGGGCATCGCACAGAGACAAGAGTCAGAGTGTAATTAGGCAATGTCTGCTTTGGACTGATTTAGTGTCGCGTCGCCAGGCCAATTACATGGGAACAAGCCAGAGCGCTGGCCGCCAACATCGTCTCTCTGGAGCTCCTTCGATTGCTAAATGAGCATTTCCTGGCATCCAGCGGTGCAGACGACAACCTTCTACCCCCTCCTACAGCAACTACTTCGCTTCGATCTTCTTCGGTTGCCTCGTCATCGTCGTTGTCTTTGGACAGTGGACTGTCGACGTTTAATTGCTTTTTGTGCCACGAGAAATCTTCTTCTGGCTCAGCTGTGCTCAGTGGTTCACTTTGCAATTACAAAAGCAACAGCAACAACCAAGTCTTTAATTTTTATGCGCGCTTGCAGC
Organism: Drosophila niveifrons; assembly: GCA_035046325.1. Taxonomy (NCBI): domain Eukaryota; kingdom Metazoa; phylum Arthropoda; class Insecta; order Diptera; family Drosophilidae; genus Drosophila; species Drosophila niveifrons. Next base: position 6,164,678 of record JAWNOC010000046.1, on the reverse strand, counting down.
GAAAGAGCGCACAAACAAAAAAAAGCCAAGCAAAGCAAAACACAAAAATTTGTTTTCTTCAAGCCAATTGCAATGCGGACTTGGTCCAAAATTGCTGTGTCCAGTTCAGCCACAGTAACAAACTGCACCACACAGCGCACCACATTGCACCACTCCCTGTGTCAATGTTTAGAAAGTTTTTTTTTTTTTCATTTATTTTCTTGTGTGTTAGTTGCTTTTGTTTTTGCGTGAAATTAAAGTGTTTGTTTGTGCTTTGTCTCGTTTTGTTTGTTTGTTTGTCTGTTTGTTCGCTTTGTTCGTTGACTGTTGTCTTCGTCGTCGTCGTCGTTGTCTTCATTTGCATCAAAGCATCTTGAGATTAAACTGTCCATTAGCGTCAACACTGAGCCGAGACGAAAAACCGACGAAATTCAAAGACTCCAAACTCCGTGCAACTTTGTTTGCTACTTGCCGCATCGACTGTTTGCCATACCCTTAACTTAAAGCGGGTATTTTGAATTTGTCACGAAATTTGTTAAAGCTTAAATGGGGTTTAGAAAGCGTAGGAAATTCTTTGCAAATTACCTTAATGAGTTAAAGATTAGCGTAAATGAAGACAGCTCATTTAATACACCTTTTAAAAAAGACTTTAAAAACTAAGGTATATTTTGAATGTTGTTTTTTATTGTTTGTGGTATATTTTAACGATTAAATCTCAAAGAGATTAGCTTAAATTAACAAAGCCCAGAAAGCTGAGGAGTCTATGGTATATTTTGAATGCAGTAATACATGCTTTTTCGTGTATTTTAATATTTATTTCGGTATATGAATTTGGTATATTCTAACGATAAAATCGCAAAACAAATGAATACAGCTCATTTAGCTGAGAAGTCTTTAAAAACTATGGTATATTTTGAATAAAGTAGTATATCGAAATACCAAATATAGCTTTGGGTATATTAATTGGTATATTTTAATCATAATAATGCATTGTTTTGCTTTTGAAGTGTGTAGCGAGTATCTCAAAGTTGAGCACACTCGTCTGTAGCTTTTTAAGTTGTTTTTCTTCACACTTTAACAATGCATTCTTAAAGAGTATTAGAGCTTCGGCCTCGGCCGCAGCTAATTGCATTTTCTTGACTTGTTTTCTTACATCTTTTCTCCTACAATGTTCAATTACAGAAGTCGTTTACGCTGATACTCCAGGCGTTGGACATGTACAACACATCGTATCCAGGTAAGTGCGGTGGCAATTGCCGTGCTGCACGTTGCCGTTGTTGCTCTTGCCAGTTGCCTGTTGCAACTTGTTGTTGTTCGTGTGTGTGTTGTGCACACTATTTGGCTTAATTAGCACGGCATACGGGAGCGCAGACGCAGCCCATAACAATAAGATGCAACAACTGCAGCGGCAAACAGCGGCAACAACTGCAACAATTGTCAGCCAATTGAGCACAAAATGTTGTCAGCCGTGTCTCTAAAGCAATGTCTCCTCTTTCCCCCTCTCCATTTCTCTTTCGTTTATTTTTGTTGTTGTTGTTGTTGCCTGTTTGCCTAACCCTATGCTAACTGGTCGAAATCCTTGACAACATTTTGTGGAACGCCAACGTTGATGCCACCATCGTCGTCGTCGTCGTCGTCGTTGCTGCTGTTGTCGCCAACGTCGTTGCTGCTGTCCAACAATTGTCATTGCCTATGCACAATTCACCTACCACCAACCACAATCAACAACAACAACAACCACCATCAACAATGCCAAAATGCAGATGCGGAAAGGTTAATTGAAGAAACATCATACTCGGGCGTGATACTGCCGTCGCCGGAGTGGAAGACATTGGACCACATTGGCCGCAATGCGAGGATCACCTACCGCGTCCGGGTGCAATGCGCCGTTACCTACTACAACACGACCTGCACGACCTTCTGCCGTCCCCGCGACGATCAGTTCGGGCATTATGCCTGCGGTTCGGAGGGTCAGAAGCTCTGTCTCAATGGCTGGCAGGGCGTCAACTGTGAGGAGGCCATTTGCAAGAGCGGCTGTGATCCCAAACATGGCAAATGTGATCGACCCGGTGAATGCGAGTAAGTACATTCAACATTATATTTTTTCGTTTTGTAATTATCATCTTTGCATCCCCGTCTTTTTCACACCGTTAACGATGTGATTATGACACTTTTTTTGCTGCATGCGTCGTCGTCTTACAACTTTGGGGCGCTTAATGGCTTGACTTTTGCCGCCCCTGGGGGCAGATTGCTCGCCATGTTGACCACATCGTCGCAGTGGAGACAGTTATAATGGTCTCTCTCTAGTCTCTTGACTCTTTTTTTTTGCTATGCGATTAGCCAGTGAAATGGGGTTCTTTGGGTGGCTTTTTTTCATGTTTTTTTTGCCGACAACACAGCGGAGCAGCAGAGCAGAGCACAAGTAATAGTAATAATAATACTCCCAGCGGATGTGTTTTAATAGTTGTCAATCTCCATGTACCACATTCATATTGTAGTTGGGAAAGTTTCTTTCTGCATCGATTTTTCGCGCAATCCTCTGAAAGCAGCCAACTGCAGAGACATGGGAAAAGCCACTTAAATAACCATTTGACCTCCATCAGTTGACTTTTACTTTGATTTTGCCAAACATTTCCGGGGTCTTTTTAATCGGGGGGAAATATATTTATATAAACTATTGTTTAATAAGGAAAATAAGCAAAGTTTTTAAATGATAAGGAAATTAAAGAAAAAGAAATTGTTAATCTTTTAACTTGGGGACAAAAATAACCTTTAATAGCAGCCCAAAGTGGGCACAGATTACTACAATTTACTGTGGTATTCACAGCAACTGTCCCCCAGGGAACAGTTTGAAAGGGTATCGACGAAGCCTTATAAGGCAGGCGTCTCCATAATAAGATCGTCTATGCAATCGCTATGAAGTTGTAACCAGCTATAATCAGCAATCAACAGCCATCGATGTTGCACTTTCCACCGCAATTCCAGCCACAATTCTCTGCATTTTCAGTCAGATCTAACTATGGCTAAGACGAACACTAAGACGAAGGCTAAGGCTAAGGCAAAGGCACAGGCTTTTAGAGCTCTAATCAAACACCCGCACGAGATGGCCAACTGCAAAAGGTGGATACGCGAATGCATTTTGCTGTCAAGTGAATGGTCATGCCTGTTGCCAGAATACAACATGAACGGGTTGCAAGTTGCCAGTTGCTCTGTTGCCGCGTTGCATCTACAGCAGGCGGCACGAAAAAACGTTTGTGGTTTTCTCGAATTGTTGTTGTTGTTGTTGCTGTTGTTGCTGGCGTTGTTAATGTTTGAGCGTAACACAGAATACGTGAGCCAACGTCTATGATTGCATTTCTCAGCCCAGCAGCCAAAGCAACAACCTCTTCTTCGCCTGCTTCACTCCCCTCTCGATCTGTCTCTCTGTCTGTCTGTCAGGGAGGCAGTCAGGCAGCATCCCGTCTCACAGAGAGATAGAGACCGCCTTGGCATTGGGGAGGCATCCTTTGGCGAGCTGATTCTAAATAGCAATAATTAGCGTGGCCTAGAAACCATCACAAAAATATCAGCAGCGAAAAGTTGAAAGAAACCAGTCAAATGTTTGCAAAGAGTTGCAACAACTGTTGCCCAGTTGTTTTTTTTTTGCTGCCGCGGTTGTTCAACAGATTTTCGCACAGGCTGCCGCAACAACAATTATAAACGAGAAGAAAAATTACTTTTAGCTGTTTGCACGTTGCTTGGCCCATTTGCGCTATGTTGCGCTGTGGCAGCGTTGCGCTGCAATAGATTCGTTTACAGATAACAACAGGCTGCCGTTTTAATGAAATCATAAATTATAGACATCGAACAACAACGTCGTCTACATCCAAGAGGCTCAACAACAACCCATTATGCTATATACCATCGACTGACTATCGCTGGCAACGTCATGCCCCAGCTTGTAGAGTTAGCACCTCCATTGGCAGTTGGCAGTTGCCAGTTGCTTGGAGTTGGAGTTGGCCGATAACTCGATGGCCAACCAATTTTAACTTTGATCCCTGCACTTTAGCGTGTTGTTGCGATAAAATGCTCTCCAGCATCGAATGCTCTTTTTATACTTGTGGCTGTCTACTACCAAGCCAAGGCTAAAGTTCAAAGTGACCCAATTCAGTGATTAGCAGACGCGACACAGTCGCAACAGCCCAAACAACATGCGTTCCCTGTTTCCCCCTCTTTCTGTTGCTCTGTTTGGTTCATGCAAATTGATACATCGTTTTTATAGATTCTCCTTGTAATAATCGTGTTGCCAACAAGCTGACACGATAGCATTTGGCAGGCACAGCGATTGCAAACATTCCTTAATGTGAGAAGCGAGTAAAAAAGTAAAGGAAAGGCTTCAAGCGTTGGTTCTTTTTTATGCTGCTTAAAGTTCATGGATTCAAAAAGGAAATAAAAAGATATATTTCAATTTAAAACCAAATGAAATATAACAAAGAATAAATTATAATTTCATTTAAATGTTCTTACAAATGTTGGCTTTAATTTGAGCTTAAATGTCACTAAAGTTTAGAATAGGCAAATATAACAATACTAGCAGTAGAACGTTAAAGCAAAGCTATTAAAGTTTTATTGGCTCAATAACTAAATCAGAAAATCAAAAAGAATTGAGAACATTGGAGAAAAAGTTACAGAAATTTCTTCTTAACGTTTTTACAAGTTCAATACTTAATATCAAAAATATCAAAAATTGGAAGTTCAATGCGCCAAATTAATCTTAAGTGTATGCTTTGAATGTGACTAAAGTGTAAAAAAGACAAATATAATATAAATTTCAAATTTATTAATATTTGGAGTTCAATTCGCCAAACTAAACTTTCATTTATGCTTTTTATATACAAATCAATTTCCAACTTATTTATATTTAAGAATTTCATCGCAAATGTATCTTGATTGCATATTTCATCTTTAGTTAAATTCAACACCAAATTACTTATTCATCTTCATTAAACCAGCGCTAATGAAGCAATTCAAATCAGATCAATTTTAGCTTACAACTCAGATATTTTGCCATTTCTTGGTTAATCAAAAGCAGAGAATAGCAAAGCTAGTAGTGTTTTGTTCCCCTTGCTAATTTGCAATTGTTACAGAATTGAAAACTAATCACATGACTGTCTTTTTTCCCATCACCTTCAACAGATGCCGACCCGGCTGGCGTGGTCCGTTGTGCAACGAGTGCATGGTCTATCCGGGCTGCAAGCATGGCTCCTGCAATGGCAGCGCCTGGCAATGCGTATGCGATACGAATTGGGGTGGCATATTGTGCGATCAAGGTAAGTGAAGCACTAAAACACCTGGGATCGATGTGATGTAAGTGTAACGCATTTGCTTTTCTCCTCTCTCTCTCTTCTTTTCGCGCACAGATTTAAATTACTGTGGCACCCATGAACCCTGCAAGCATGGCGGCACCTGCGAGAACACCGCTCCGGATCAATATCGCTGCACATGCGCCGAAGGTTTGTCGGGGGAACAGTGCGAAATTGTGGAGCATCCATGTGCCACACAGCCGTGCCGCAATGGCGGCACATGCACACTCAAGGTAAAGCCCTACTCAATTTATATGTACGAGTATATAGTAGATACTTCTTCTTCTTCGTTTTGGTTTTTTTTTTTGTTGCCAGTGCCATAAAATAATTTAATATGCCGGTGCCGTGGCTTTCGCTATGGTTTTTACCATTTACATTTGCAGCTAACGAATGCAACCAGACCGACAACATATCGCTCCATGCGTGGCATGAGCTCCTCCATGGGCAAACCGATAAGCCGTCGCAATTCAATACGCAGCCTCTCCGGCTTGCTGCAGGAGACACAGAATGCCAGCAGCAACAGCTCCCAGCAGCAGCAGCAGCAACAACTGCAACAGCAGCAGCAGCAGCAGCTGCCGCCACTTGCAGCAGAGTTCACTTGCGGCTGTGCAGCAGGCTGGACGGGTCCAACATGTGAAATAAGTGAGTTTTGATTTAATTTTTCGCATTTGCCAGCGGGCAGCAGCGTTGACTGCAGCACGCGATTAGCCACAGCCACAGCAACAACACGACTTGTTGGCTGGCACTCGATCATGCAATTGAGTACACACGCATTTGACTGTAGCGAAATGAAATGAAACGTAGCACGCACGCAAAAAACTCGACTTGTTGTTGTTGTTGTTGTGGCCACGGTGGTCTGGCAAATTTGATTTTGCATTCCAATTGGAGCACGACCGAAGCAACACACATTCACCATCAGCAACCATTACTGCAATGAAAAGGCATAAGCTAATTAAGTTTACCCACTCCATCAAACAAAAGACTTAGGCAACAAACTTGCATGTGAAAATTTGTGACTTACTACCTTATGCATAAAACGGACTAAAAAAAAAAACAAATACTTCGGGTCAAGCTGAAGAGGTCGCCTATCGGTTTTCATTTATCAGCAAACAAAACAAATGAGTTGCGTGCAAAGGAAGTGAAGAGAGCGAAGTTGATGTTGAGTTGAGGACGCGCGCGATTTCAGGCAAATGATAAGCCGAAAGGCACGCAGCTACCAGTGTACTACACTGAGAGAAAGCTATCGATGCTATAATTAATATTGTTTATAATGAACTTTTGAGAAAAGTTTTGCAACTTCATTAATAAACTTGAGGTGTAATTCGTACTTCAAAATTTGCATAGAACTAGATTTTATTTTCCAAGTCAGTCTTCGCTCTGTGTAGAGATGCGTCCAGTCTGGCTGCAGGTTCAATGACTGCACTGCAAGCAGGCACCTGCTTGACCAGCCCCAGCAGACTCGGGTGGCCCTTGGGCCACATCAACTTGAGCGAGCGAGAGCTCAACAACAAAATCAACACATTTGCACTTGAGCTTGTGGCTTTAGCACTCAACCAAAACCTTCACTCATCCCTCTTCCTCTCTTTCCCTCTCTATATCTCTTTCTCACCAGATATCGATGAATGTGCTGGAGGTCCCTGCGAGCATGGTGGCACTTGTGTCGATCTAATCGGCGGCTTTCGCTGCGAATGTCCGCCCGAGTGGCATGGCGATGTCTGCCAGCTGGATGTGAACGAATGCGAAGCATCCTATGCCGCCACATTGCCCTCCACCTCGTCGCTACTCACAACCACCGCGAGTGCGATCATTGCAAGCAATCTGAGCAGCTCGGCAGCGTTGTTGGCAGCGCTCACCAATGCGGTCGCAGCCTCAAATGCGGCGGGAAACGGGCCGTGTATCAATGCACAGGAATGCCTTAATTTGCCCGGCTCGTTCTCATGCTTGTGCTTGGAGGGTTGGGGCGGCGCCACGTGTGCCGAGAATCTGGATGATTGCGTTGGTCAGTGCAAGAACGGCGCCAGTTGCATCGATCTTGTCAACGATTATCGTTGCGCCTGCGCCGCTGGCTACACGGGACGCGATTGCGAAACGGATATCGATGAGTGCGCCACATCGCCGTGCCGCAATGGCGGCGAATGCGTCGACATGGTGGGCAAATTCAATTGCATTTGTCCGCTTGGCTATTCGGGCACATTGTGCGAGGAGGCCAAGGATCATTGCACGCCATCGCCGTGTCTGCAGGGCCGTTGCCTGAACACACCGGGCAGCTACTATTGCCACTGTCCATCGGATCGAGCGGGCAAACACTGCGAGCAGCTGCGTCCGCTCTGCTCGCAGCCGCCCTGCAATGGTAAGTTTTTAACTAAGCATATAACTCAAAAAGGAAGCACTAGAAATGCAAGTCTAATCCTTTTTGTGTGCAGAGGGCTGCTTTGCCAATGTGAGTGCAACGGCAACAGCAACAACAACGACAACGGCAACTACGAAAACAACAACAACAGCAACATCAACAGCGACAGCGAGTGCAACGACGACATTGACGCCAAATGGGCAACCCTGCAGCGGTCATGGCAGCTGTGAGATGAGCGACGTGGGCACCTTCTGCAAATGTCATGTGGGCCACACCGGCACCTTCTGCGAACACAGTGAGTAATCCGCACACAAAAAAAAAAAAAATAAAAGAATACCAAGACAGGGCAAAGCAGACAAAAACAGCAAACTCATTAACTTTCCGCAGATCTCAACGAATGCTCGCCGAATCCTTGTCGAAATGGTGGAATTTGCCTTGACGGTGACGGCGACTTTACATGCGAATGCATGTCCGGCTGGACAGGTGAGTCTCGCTGCCACTGCCACAGCGGCAGTCGTTGCTTAAGTGCACGTCAAAAAGGCGAGCGCAACAAGTGCAGTCTTAGCCAGCCAAACATTAGCTCATAATGAAGAGTGTATGCTCTAAGCGTAGTTTATAGCTCAAATTAGGATTTCATTATAAAATTAAAAGGAGAAAAGCAGCGCATAAAATAAGTTTTGGTTAAGCAAAAGCAAAGCTAATGAGCTTGAAGCAGAGACAAGCTAGTAAAAGTATTAACTTTGGTTTCATTTTCTTTTCAAACAATTTCCAATTTAGTTAATTTTCTTATTTTATTTTAAATGTAAGTAGAAATTGCAAGTGTTCATTTTAAAACGTAATCTTAACTTTACTTTAAAGTTAGTTGTCTTTGCTCATAAAAAAGCTAACATGCTTTGATGTGTAGTGTATAAAAACCTGCTATAAGCCTGTCTGTTAGTCTCACTGGTCGCATTATCAACGCTTTGGTAGCTTTAAATGAGCGCGAGACTGAGAGCTGAGCACGTTAAGTGAGTTACACACACACACACACACACTTAATACACACTCACTGACACACACACACATACATACACACACATATGCTCACACTCGCATGTCGGTCGCATTTATTTGAACATTGAAAGTCGGCAGTCATTACAGCCTCAATTTGTGGCGAATGCGGCAAAAGCTGTGAGCGATAATAATTGTCGCATTGGTCTCAGTTTGCCACATGTGGCAGGCGGACGCAGCCTTGTCTAGGGCCTTCCATTCGCCAGCTTATTGTGTCTGTTTGTTTCTTGTTCAATGTGTGATTTGCATATTTCACGCGTCACAGTTTGCAATATCCACAACAAACAAAATACAGCTTTTAATTTAGATACATTAGCAGGAGATACACTTTGGATTAGTTGCAGTTAAAGATACATCGATCTATGTCAGCGTCTACTTTTACTTTTACTTTTTTGTTCGCTGTTCATTTGCGTTTTCAATTTCAATTTGCAAATTCGTTGCAAGTTCGTTGCCTAAGTCTTTCGTTTTGCTCTCTCTTCCTCTTCCTCGTCACTAGGCAAACGCTGCTCGGAACGCGCCACCATTTGCTATGCGGGCCAATGCCAAAATGGCGGCACCTGCATGCCCGGTGCACCGGATAAGGCGCTGCAACCGCATTGTCGCTGCGCTCCTGGCTGGACGGGTCTCTTCTGCGGCGAGGCCATCGACCAGTGTCGTGGCCAGCCGTGCCACAATGGCGGCACTTGCGAATCGGGCGCCGGTTGGTTTCGCTGTGTGTGCGCCCAGGGCTTCTCGGGACCCGATTGTCGCATCAATGTGAACGAATGCTCGCCACAGCCGTGCCAAGGCGGCGCCACCTGCATCGATGGCATTGGCGGCTACTCTTGCATCTGTCCGCCCGGACGCCATGGACTGCGCTGCGAGATATGTAAGTTGCACAAAGAAAATAGCTACGCAGCATTGCTGCAAGTAACTTGACTAACTTTTGTGCTCTTTTCCATTTCCCTCTTCAGTGCTGTCGGATCCCAAGTCGGCGTGCTTGAATGTCAGCAATACAATTTCTCCTTATGCGGCGCTGAATCAAACGCAGAGCTCGCTGGACTCCGCAGACGATGAGCATTGCAATGCGTGTGTCTGCGAGAATGGCACATCTCGTTGCACGAATCTCTGGTGTGGTCTACCCAACTGCATCAAACTCGATCCGCTCTCCAAGTCCTCCAATCTCTCGGGTGTCTGCAAGCAGCACGAAGTCTGTGTGCCAGCTGCCACCGAAACTTGCCTCTCCCAGCCTTGTGTTGTGCGCGGCGATTGTCGCGCTATGGAGACGCCATCGCGACGTGTCGCACCTCCAAGACTGCCGGCGAAGGCCACGTGTTGGCCCAATCAAGCGCTGGTCAACGAGAACTGCGCAAGACTCACCATTCTGTTGGATCTCGAACGTGTGGGCAAGGGAGCCACAGTGGAGGGGCTCTGCTCGCTGGTCCGTGTGCTGCTTGCTGCGCGGCTCATCAAGCTGCCGGTGACACCGCTGGCGAGTCCTGGCGAGGATCAGGGCATGCTCATGGTGCTGTGCGATGTCAAGACGGGCACCAATGACACCATCGAATTGACTGTGGTAAGCATTGATAAACTCCTTATACTACTTACACTTATTTAGTTTTTCTTGTTGATTGTACGTCAGCTTTTTATTCCTTTTGAATCGTTACTTATGTTATTTATATGTTATTATAATTTAAAATAGTTAATTGGTATAGAAATTTAGTGAAGAGAATTTAATGAACAGAATTGTGAATTAGAAAATATTTTGTTACTAGAAAGTTTAATATTGTAGACTTATTCGCATAACATTTTGTAGTTCATAGTATAATTGAATGCAGAGAATATTTATTGACTTATAAATTAATCGTTATTTTAATTCAAGATAATAATATACATTTTAAAATGTGTGTCCCCAGAATTACAAATTTTTTTAACTTGAAAACTTTCTTCAATGAAATTTTATTATCTCCAAAAACTTTCATGGCGAGTAAATTAACGAAATTGAATATTAATCGCAATAAAAACTTAATTAATTGTTTATATTAGTTGTATATTTAATATTTCTTTATAATCTTTCATCCATTGTTCAGATTACTTGTATATTTAACATCCTTTTATTGTGTCGCCCATTGAATCAATCGAACTTATTAATTTTACACTAATTATTTGCCAAATCTTTTCTTCACACAACTCCTTTTCTTTTTTTTTCTCCACTTTGCAGTCCTCCAGCAAACTAAATGATCCGCAGCTGCCTGTAGCTGTCGCCATGCTGGGTGAACTGCTCAGTTCCCGTCAACTCAATGGCATTCAGCGACGCAATGAGCTGCAACTGCAGCATGCTAAGCTGGCGGCCCTAACATCCATACTGGAGGTAAAGCTGGAGACGGCGCGTGTGGCCGATGGCAACAGTCACAGTCTGTTGATTGGCGTACTCTGTGGCATCTTCATAGTGCTCGTGGGCTTTTCGATTTTCATCAGTCTCTACTGGAAGCAGCGCTTGGCGTATCGCAGCAGCTCAGGCATGAATCTGACGCCCCCGTTGGACGCACTGCGTCACGAGGAAGAGAAATCCAATAATCTACAGAACGAGGAAAATCTGCGCCGCTACACGAATCCACTCAAGGGCAGCACGAGTTCGCTGCGTGCCGGCAATGGCATGGAGCTCAGCCTGAATCCGGCGCCCGAGCTGGCAGCAACTGCAGCGAGCAGCTCGGCGTTGCATCGCTCACAGCCGCTCTTTCCGCCCTGTGATTTTGAGCGTGAACTCGATGCGAGTACGGGATTGAAGCAGGCGCATAAGCGCAGCTCACAGATACTACTGCACAAGACACAGAACCTGGACATGAAGAAGAATACCGTAGGATCGCTGGAGAGTCCGCGCAAGGATTTCGGCAAGCGATCGATCAATTGCAAATCTTTGCCGCCGTCGGCGAGCGATGAAAGCGGCGATATGCTGGCCACTGTGGTGGTCTGAAGCTAATGGTCGACATTCAAGAAACTGGGCAACGATCTCACGACCCAACACACAGTCCACACAACTAAACAAACAGACAGAAAGAGAGAGAGAGAGGGGGAGAGAGAGAAGAGAGAGAGCGCGTTCTCCGCTTAAAAAGTTCCTCGCATTTAGCATGGCATTTTGCGATTCCATTGCCACCGCACGGGGCGCGATTTCCAAGTGCATTAGTAGCTTAAGTCTAGTTAGTAATAGTTACTAGTTAGTTACTTACTTAAGCTAGTTAGTTCGTTAGTTAGTTTTTTGGCTGCGTAGTTAGCACTCTTTGTGTTGCAAAACTTTTGTTAGTATAATTTCTCAAACTTTTAGCTCTTTCGCTATCTTTTTGTTTTGTCTCGATCGTTTTTTGAATTTTTCGTTTTCATCGCTAAGCAACATCCTACACAGTGTGATATTTAGTGTAACCCAAATGCGCATATATCTCGATGTAGCGCATCTCTTTGGCCAGCATATAGCTTGTATATATAGATATCTTAGCATCGCATAAGTTGTAAATAATTGTAAAGTTCTGTAGTTACCGTTATCGTATTTTCGCTAATCGAATTAAGCCCCCAGAATTATAATAAAAGCAAAAGCAAAACAAAACACATGTTAGACTCTAAATCAAATTGTTTATATCGTTCGCAATAAATAATTAATGATGATGATGATGATAAAGTATAATTAATGGAAATAGCTGTGTATTTAAGTAATGATTAACAAATTGATTCACAACTCACTCTACATGTATTATATAGAAACTTAGTAATATTTATTTATTATCTTATCACTCTGTAAGCCAGTTAACTTTGATCTAGCAGCAATAAAGCAATATCATTAATGATAGTAAAAACATAAATCGAACAATAAAAATGGAGTTTATATACGTTTTGGGGGGAATTTCAGGTGGCTAAAAGTCATTAAAATTATTAACAATCATTAAACAAGAACTCGGAAATATGACTAATGCTTTACATGGAATAATTGGAAGAATAAAGCTTTATTTTCAGGCTCACACTTCAAAGAGATCGCAAACAATGTCTCGACTATAAAATCTCAACTTCCTTTCTTCAGTTTAGTCAATAAATTTTAATACCTATAAAAACAAACTTCAACAAAGTTGAGCTAACCCAGCAACTAGTTAGTTTTAATGAGTTATATATGAGTTCGGTATTTGATCTCTGTTTTTGTTTTTTTTTTGGCAATTCCCGACATTGTTGATATGATTATTTATCGATTTGTATTGTTTGTTAGTTTTGCTATCGATGGCCATTTCCTGTGGCTGTGTTTTGAGTTTGCCTTCGCATAACTGAAATGTTTCGCAGACGCGCGTTTGTTGTGGCCGCATTTGAAATATGCGCTAATTGAATGTGAAAACGAAACACAAGCTGAGGCATCGAACAAGTCCGAGCGAAGGAAAGCCGAAATGGCTGAAAGAGCAATGCATTTTGCGTTGTTTCGTTTTCTAATTAAAATACCAAAAAGCCGAAAAACAAAACTAAGCTCAATTGCTGATCGGGGTAACCCAAAAGCCAGAGAACTGCCTGCGACGAGGTCCATCAGTGGAAACCGAACTGAAACCAAACTGAAGCCAAAACCGAGGACGAGGACGAGGCGAGGTGAACAAAACGAAATGGCCGCGTTGTGCGTTGTTAATGAAGCAGAAAATGCCTGGAATTTTCGCTTGATTGTGGATGTTCTCCCTCTACCTCCTCCTCCTCTTTACCTCTTCGACAACGCAACGCGTCGATCCGCGCAGCTTTTAGAGCGATCTGAGAGCGAGCTGAGTGTTTTATTTAGTTATTGAACAGCTAAGCCAACGAAGCCCCAAATCGACAAGGCGGCCGCCCTTTTTCGCGCAGAGCACAACAACAAAAAAAAACGGGCAACAACAAATATTTTAGCAGCATTTTTGGCGCTTTTTGATGCTGCTGTTGTTGTTGGTTTTTTAATTAACGCGCGCTACGTTTTCAACGTTTTTGAAGGGCTTGCGAGTGCACATGATGGGCATATAACTCATTGGAATTATGGAAGAGGCAACAGCGTAAAACACAAAATAAAACCTGCAACACACATTGACGAGTCGAGACGAGAAGAGTCAAAAGAAGAGGGAAGGAAACTCGATTGGCCAGAACAGAATGTACATAAACTTTATCCGTCTATAATCTAAATATGTTTCTCTCGCTCTCTCGCTGTCTCGTTGATGTTGTTGCTGTTGTTGCTGTTGTCGTGGTGGTGGCTGTTGCAACAATTTGCTGCAAATTGAAAGCCAATTACGTTGTTTGCAGCATGCCACGGGCAAGGCAAACTGGCTAAAATTGCTGCCGTCGTTGCAGTCGCAGTCATCGTAGACTGTGGCCCGTTTCGCTTGGCTCTTTGGCTGGCCTAGCAGACGACATAAATATCAAATACAGGTCCATAAATTTGAAACCAATTAGCCAACTTAAATTGATAATAGTTGCAACAAGCGGTTGCTCCTGCTGCTGCTGATGTTGCTGCTGTCGATCTAGCATTTGCCTACCAACAGCAACAGCAACATCAGCAGCAGCAGCTGCAGGAAGCTGCAAATCCAAATCCTATGCCATGTCGTAGCCTGGTCCGATTGGCCGCTAATGGCAGTGCCATTTGTTGACATACGTCGCTCGTGTTGACTTGGCAATTTTCGTCGCTGTCTTTGGAGGCAATTGTTGTCCATATTCGTTCGCTTTGGAGGAGCAACAACAACACCAACAACAAGAACAACAAGAGCTACAACTACAAGCAATGTCATATGTCTTCGTGTCTTTTTGGGCTGCCCTGTGCGCTCATGTCGTGCCTGTCGTGTCGTTCTAATCACAATTGTTGTTGTTGCCTTCCATCTCTCTCTCTCTGTCTCTCTCTCTCCTTCCTTGTCTTGCTTGACTTCTGTTAACCATGCGTTCGCCCATGCGACTTTTTATGGTGCTTTTATGCAAAACAACTTAATTTCGAGACGTCGCACACAAAACGTTCGCCACAATGCTGCCGCGTAAAATATGCACTAGGCAACTGGGCAGGCAACCCAAAACGAAAGACTTAGGCAACGAACTTGGCCAATCTACAATTGCAGAAAATGTGCGCGGCTATTTGCTGTCTGTGTTGTTGTTGTGAGTGTGTCGTGGAGCTGTTATAGAAAATTATCTTAAACTGATTTGATATATATTCAAATAGGCGCTGTGCGACACATGTTGATGCTGTAGCATGCAACAATTGCACTCAGCGCCTAGCGCCACAGACACGCAGCCCGGTAGCTAAGCTATCCGCCTTGTTGTTGTTGCCATTTGTTGCCGTGCTGCTGCGGAATGAAATGCAACGGATAACATCGCTTACAGTAAACGTTTAGTTGTATTTTAATTAAAATATTTTTCCATTTCCCTCGCTACCAAGACGAAGCGACTTCTGCTCTGCTCCAAGTTACCAACAACAACAACTCTCAACAACGAGTAGCAGTCGGATTGAGATCGAGGCATGTCCGTGTTTGTCGGACAGGTGGCATTTATGCTACAACAGTATTATAGGCTAATTTGGGGTGGGAATTGATTGGCACAGATCTGTGCCAACAAATAGCAAAAGACAAGCTAACGCTAATGCCACAAATAGGCGCCAGATCAAATCTAATTTATGTCCAGCAAAGATAGTAGAGTTTACTATGTGTAAGAGCTTAAGATTAGATGTGGAGTAAATGTAAATTTAACAAACAGAAAGCTGCCTTCTATTCGTATAACTTATTGGCTAATGCAATTTAAGTTGCAAATAAATTTCTGACAATTAAGAAAAATGTATTGCAAATTCAATGCTTAAAAGCTAAAGCCAAACTTACTTTGCTAAAAAGTAAATATATTTCACAATTTCATAAAGAATGAAAGGTGAAATAAATGAATTTGTCAATTTAAACAAAAGAATAATATAAATTATAGGTTTCTTCGTTAAAAATTGGCAGTTGCCTGTTTTGGCTCCCACGCATAGCAAAGGCTAATAATTTTAGTTAGTTGACATTTATTTTTGTTTATTGCCATAAATAGATGCATAATTAAGCATATTTTGCAAAAAATTTCCCCATAGCAATTAATTAAATACGTCAGAGCCTCCCCCTTTGCACCCAGACATTAGCAGAAATGATCTAAGTTATTGGCCAGCGGCGACGCTTTATAAATGTCAAGAGGCGACATTAATGTAGCACATTTATCTAATTAGACAAGCGTTTTAAGCATGGCTCACAGCCCAGGCGCGTCTGCTGGCTGCTCCGCGTCTCACGCCAAATAAATTAATCAGCTAATTGATGAGCATAAATTAAAGTGTATGCAAATTAGTCGAAGTGGCGGTGATCACGCTGCCATTTGGCTTATTGATGGCCAAACTCAATTAAATTGGGCAAATGAGGCAAGCGGTCAATAATGTCAAATGGCAAACAAAAGCGGCGACCACCCACGGTTTCAAAATGGGATTTTAAGGGGCAGGGAGGAACTCTGTGCAATCGATTTGAACAACTCAATTAATAACAATTTTTCAGCAGAACAATAATGCAATACCGAAATAACAAAAGCAACAACAACAACAAGAGGGGGCAACAGAAAAAAAAATTAGATTATCTCATGGCGGATGCAGTTTGCACAGTTCCTGGGAGTCGCTATCGGTTAATGCCATCGTCATCGTCGTCGTCGTCGTGGTTGTTGCTGCGGTGTTGGGGAATTAGTTGCTTCGGCCTGAACTTTGGGCGCGCGAGGTCGTGGCAGCTGCAAGTTTCAGCTCAGTTGCTTTAATTGAAAACCGTACGAAATGGAAAATGGACTTTCAAACCGAGCAGGTAAAAAGGGAACTGTGCAGTGCAGCGTCGCTCAGTAAATTAGCCAACCGACTTTTTTCTAATTTTGCGGCTGAGATGAGCGCGTCGAGTGCATTTTTCAGGGCCATGAGACGCTGGCCTGGCATTTGGCAATTTATGGCAGGCCAAAGCGGTGTCGAAAATAGCGCCAGCAACAGGCGAAGGATGACGACGATGGCGATACCACGCTCAGCCTCTGGATGCTGATAGGTTGTTTTTTTTTTGCTTTTGTTTTTTTGCCAAGTTACTTTCTAATATAACAACAGCGACGGGGCCAATGTGAATGCTGATGTGGATGTGGATGCATTGCACACGAAAGTCATAAGCGCAGCCATGGCAATTAAGTTCGAGCGACAAGTTGCGCTGCTGGAAGCCAGAATAGCGGGCAGACAACATCAGCAGCAGAGGGGCGGAGAGGCGTGTTGCTTGTGGAGGATGCAGCTGCTGCAACATGTTTATGGCTCGAAACGGATTGCACGTAATGGGATTTACGCTGAGCGACAGCGATAGCCTGCAACTGATTCAGCCGCAGTAACAGCAATTGCAACAACAACAACAACAGCACAACGACATCCACATCGACTTCAGTTACAGCGACCGAGACTGCAACTGCGACTGCGACTAAGACACTGCGCCTGCGCCTCAATAAAGCCGATCGCATTACCAATTAGGCGTGCACACTTGGCTAAACAGCCGCCACCACACCATGTACCATGGCAAGTGGAAATTGAATTAGTTGTAGCTGCATATGCGTGACTTTGCTCTGGACTCGATTGAGAGACCGAGACCGCGTTCGAGTCTGAGTCCGAGTTTGAAACCAAAACGGAGACAACGACACCATAGGTGTGTGTGTGTGTGAGTGTGTGTAAACATTTTTTACACTTTGCCACATTCCTGCGCCGCGCGCATAAATCAAGCCAGCTCGGGCTCGGCTGTCAATCGGCAAAACCGCCAGGCATTGATAGCGTCGTCGTCGTCGTTGTCGTTATGGCCAAAGCTTTTGCCTTGGGCAAGTGCTCAGCTCAATATAGCTGGCCAGATGTATGTAAGTTGCCAGTTTGCCACTTGCAAGCTTGCACACAAATGTGCTAGTTTCAACAGTGCGAATTATGGCGCAATGGCTTTAAATCCTGTTTATGTGGCTATTCTTTTACCTTGGCCATCAGCCAGCCATGAGAAGATGCTGCAGACACTTTGTTGAGAAGGCAAATTTATGTGCTAAGTCTGGCAAATGGTCGGGCGATAAAAACTACAACGCACATGGTTTTGATGTGACCCAAAAAATGACAGCAGATTAGCAGACAAGTTAACGAATTAAGCCATAAAAGTCACATTAAAAAGTAATGCGCATATGAAATATCAAAGAAGTACTCACGCTCAATATAAAACCATACGTATCCAATTGTTTCACTTTTTTCTTTTAACATTTTTGATTTTCATATTTATTTAATTTATATTTATAAGGTTACACAAAAACTTTCACTTCACTTAAAAAAATTCGAAAAAAAATTATATTTTTGCAGTGCGATAGAATTGCATGAATTTAAATTTCGCGCCACGTAACCGAACTTAAAATTGGAACAGCTGATTGTGGACTTCCAGAAAAAGGTGGTTGCTATGACACTCGAGCATCACAGGGTGCTCCCCAGACACTTTTTTTTAACTGCATTATTGTTGCTGAGACACCTAGGCAATGATGTTGACCGAACACTTTATCTATTTCCTATTGTTAGCTTAAACTTAAACTAACAAACACTTATTGTGATGTTAACTACACGATTTCAACATATTTAATGCGTATGCATGGGCATATGCTTATATTAAACGATAAAAAAAATTGGACGAACGGCATAACGGGCGTTGCGACAATGCACGTTTAAAAGCGAATAAAATACCTTACACACACGCTTTTCATCTATCTGTAGGCACATTTATTCACTAGCACACTTGTTATCACTATTTATTTGTTAAATTAAATTATATTTTCCCGTTTTTCGTACAATAATTAAAGCGCTGAAAATTTTTCGACGAACGTAACTGTAAATCGCGCGCCAACTAAAGCAATGTCTGCAAACCAACATTCAAAAGCTTTTTGCTATGAATTGAAACTACTTTGCAACACTAAATTATAAAGTAAAAAACTTTGTGTACACACTGCACTCAGCTGTTTTGTTTTTTTGGAAGTCGTAAAAGGAAAACAATAAAGTTCTTGATAGATTGTATTTAATGATAAATCATTTTCATACAATTTCTATAAATAAATTAAATATATAAAAATTGCTTGAAATTTGCGGACCCATTTCCGTTCAAGAAACACGCAGAAATTAGCAATGAGAGCGTGAGCAAAAAGTTATTGCGTGAACTGTTTTGATTATATTGTATGCGTAAAGCGAAAAACCGTCTCAAAGTGCAATTAAATTTAAAATGTGGAATTTAAAACAAACCGCCTCACATTTGTATCGTCAATATGAGCTTATTACTTGCATTAACATGTTTGAGCCATGGGAAAAGAAGCTAATCAGTAAGTGCATTTATCTGGTGATAACTCAGTTTATTAAAAGGCTATTTTTGTTCCAGATGGATTCTTTCTGATTATGGTAGTACTTGTGATCTTCTCTAGCTACGTATATTTGCCCAGCTATATGGAAACGCTGCTAGAAGTGATTAAGCCCACAACTGGATCTAGTCAGCCATCAGAGAAGGCTTATGTGCCAATGAAAATCAGCAGCTTTTAACCGAAACAATGCTATATATATATAGAATATATATACTTGCGCAATTGGAAGACAATTAGAATTTAATAACATGATTTGTGATTTACTTTAAACCTATTAACAACTGTAAATACTTTAACGTGCCAAGGTAGATTCGTTTTGCCCATTTAAATATCTGTTTTCTATACTCCAAAATAAGAAATACGGTTTCCACAAGGCGTAGCGCCGATGTGTTGAAGAATAGTCCAACTAAACCACCAACAGAAACTGAAAAAGAACATTTAAATATAATTTAAATATGCCGTGCAAATAGTATATGTATATCGTGTCTTACTTAAAAGATCCAAGTGGGTTTTGGCCACACGACGCACATAACGTTGAGTTGGCAATTCGACGAGCGCCACATGAATATCGGAAACATCTCTTTCAGCTTCCTGCTTACTGCAAGTCAACCAATCTTAAGTAAATGTAATACATTTTAGGTAATTTTTACTCACTCATCTGCTGTGTTGAAGATAATGTTGTACTCTGGTTCCTCACAAGAACTCATGCAATCACAGGATTTGCGCTCCGTTAAGATCTTTTCGTTGATGTTCGTCAAGCAGATGAGACCACGATAGTCACAGACGGGCAGCGAATTTTTGCTGGGCATTGCCATAAAATGACTGGTGCAATTGCAATAGAGCAGATGCAATGCCACCGTACACTCGACAATGCAACCGGAGTAGCTATAGAACTCATAGATGCCCAGTCGCTGCTCGACATGTTCGTGACCGTAGCGACAACGTCGCTCCTCATAGTTGAGCTCGTCGACCGATTCGTGATTGAACACCTCGATGACATTCAGTATCAATTCCTTGTAGCTGCCAACTAAAACTGTTTCCCTTATCATGCCCTCAGCAAAGTGAAATGGCACATCGATGGGAGGATGCACATGAACTTGCACATCGGCAGCCGCATGGAAAGTTAGATGACCGGCGCCCGTTATGCGATTATTCTTGTAATACACTTGTGACTCCTTGCGTGCCTGATGCGAGTTGAAGGAGAAACACAGTCCGTACTCTGTGGGAATGGGCAAGAACTGTTCGCAGCAGTCGAAGAACATGTTGAGATAACTGCATTCCATAATGAGTTCATTGCATTTGCTGCGAAACTAAACGAATATATATTAATATATGTTGAAATATGGATTATAATATTGCTCCAATATACTAACCACATCCAACAGCATTGTGAAGTTGTCAGGACATTTGAGCTTGTCACAGTTTTCGCAGCTGATGCAGATGCCCCGAAAAAAGGCAATTTCGCTAATAAAGTCATCGATATACAATTCGTGCTCAGAGCCAAAATGATCATCGCTTATATCCCATATTTTCTCGGAGTTGTAGAGCTCACACACTGTTATAGCCGGAAACGAAGTATTCCAATTGAGGCTGAAATGTATCATAATTTTATTTATCTGTATATTTTCTTTATGTACCTACTAAAGTGTATCCAAGTTAAACGACACAGAAGTGGAAATGAAATTTTCCAATAAAGTTCTGGCGACCGTTACAAAAAACGGCAGAGAGAAGTAAAATGACAGCAAATAGAGAAACCTAGTTTTAAATACGCATTATAATTAGGTTACATAATATGGTTAAAATTGTTGGGTAATTTACACTCTAAGTGCCCACGGAAAATATTCCTTCCAGTTCATAGTCCGTGTAACAAACACGTCCGTTTCCAAAAATTTGTTCTGTTGCACTAGTTGCCAGTTTTGAAAGCTTTTCGGCGAGTCCCTTTAGTGGTATATGAAAGCTCCAGGCCAGACAATAGAAGCCTTTAATAGCGATAACATCTCTTTATTGTTGCAAGTTCAAGTCAATTTAGGCTCACCCCAAGCACAAAATTACTATTAATATATGTTACAATAGGGGATTATTTTGTTGTATAATAAATTCAAATAAAAAAAAGGTTATATTAAATAGAAATACTTTCGACACAAGCTAGATGTAAGATATTAAAATTTTGATGAACAAAAGAAATATAATTTTAAGTAAAATATACAGGGTATCTTGTAGTTGAGTACTTCGACTATCTTGCTATTTAGTTCATCCTCAATTGGATTAATGGGTCAATGTTGCAAATGCCATATCAAATAACACTGGGAATAAATCATTTTGTAACAGTTTATAGATATGCATACAATCAGCGTAAGTCGCAGAAAAGTTTAAGATTAATTGCTAAATCGGGGTTAGCCCATGCTACAACTAACGTAATACTCTCTGACTGTCTGACGTCGCTTAGATGTGAAAATAATTTCATTGTTTATGGCTTTATTAACCGACGTGGTTCGATTAACTGGGCTGGACAATACTCGTAAATGCAATAATACGAGTTATAATAAAAGTGAACCGCTAATTAAAGCATACCTACGCCATTATCAGGCTGAGTAATCGCTTTTGAATTTAATCTGAATCAGAATTTCACAAAATGTCACAAGCTCGCAAACAACTTGAAGTTCTACTTGTGATGTTACCAAGCTAGACACGAATGTTATGAATCATTTCAGAGGCAGAAGAAGATGGAATCCGAGTGAAGAAGAAAAGCTGTTCAAGTTGTTGATATTGAAAATGAAATGAAGTTCTAGATGGGTCATTGGACTGCTATGCATATGTTTACAATTATGGATATGCAGACAGTTTAGCTAAATATTTCTTGGAATTCAACAGCAAAGTTTGAATAAAAACTAAAACTTCTTTACTACGTTAAACTATGATTAGTAATTATCAACTCGAATAATAATCTAAAGACGTCAAACTTATGTTATTGTTTATCTCAAATTTAAATATATGTTCAAACCACTATAAATAATTATACAAATAAATTATTATAAATTAATCACAACTTGTTTACAATTATAAAGAAAGCATTTTATTGCAAACAAGTACTAAAAAAACTGATCCGGGTCGTTAGTTGAAATTTTCAATCTATGCGTTTTTATAATAAACGATAGAAACATGTTAATATGTTATATAAATATTACATGATTTTTAAGAATTAACGCAGATTCATTTACTGTGATTCAATCGTTTATATGGAAACTTGTTAAAAATTATTAGGAATTATGCTGTGCGTCCATGAATCATTGTAAAGAGAAAATTTTAATTAAAAATATATGTATATATGTAATTTATTTAATAGAATAGCTGCCTTAGTTACAAAGAATCTGTATAATATTTTCAGTACATGAAAAACGCACTTTTTTAAGATTTTAATTTTCGCAGTTTTGAGTTCTTAAATTGACTTATACAGAATTTTTCCTAAATTAAATAATAAGTTTGGAAACTGTTGGTTCAACAGTCAGGTTCAATGCTTAAGCCGGAAATTAAATACATTTTTTTTTTAAACAAGCAGTAAATATCTATGAATTGTATTGTTTGTATAAACCTTAAATGAAACTCTGACTTTTTAAATACTTGGTACATTTATTAATAGCAAACTTTCCAAATGCTTAAGTTGAAAATTGAACGTTTTTCCCAAATATTTCCAAAGTTTCTCAGTTTCTCAAAATACTTATACTCAATAAAAGCTTCAAAGATTCATTTTCATATGCATTCACAATTTATTTTGCAATACTTAAAATTAGGTAATTTAAAAAAACAATGTCTACAACAGACTGTGGCAATGGCATCGATAACTTAATGTTAGAATAAATAATAATAAGTGTCAACTGATCATGAGGTGCGATCATCAATGGAGATTCTGTGTGATCCATGGCAACATATCCAATACCGAGGCAAACACACCAGGTTCATTCCGATTTATGCCACAGCGTTGACCTCCAAATGAGATAACGCCGTACTGCACATAGCGCGCTGTTTGCTTGAAGGCGTGCAGGAAGAAGACCGGACCACCGGAGTCTCCACGACAGGTGTGTTGAGTATCTTCGCTAACTGCACAAATATGATTATCAGTCACTGGAGCTTCCGCATAGTAGTTGCGGCACACATCGAGATCTTGTCGCTTGACCACCGCCTTGAGCAGCACATCGGATGGCTCGTTGTTCTCTGTGGTGCCCCAGCCGGAGATGAAGAAACTCTGATCGTAGGCAATATCCTGGGAAGTTCGGTCAATGGGCAGACAGATGGGTTTGATGTGAATCTTAAACGTGACCGTGCGATCCAGTTTGAGCAGGGCAATATCGTGGCCGATGGAACCCGCTCCCGAGTTGGGATGTGCGCGTATCTCCTCAATGCCATACTCCTCATAAGGTGGCAAGCATTCTCTGCGGCGTCCGCCAAACAGCTGGCAATCTTCCTCAGTCGCGAGATTGTGTTCCCCAAGACGCACGCCAACGCTGAAAGTGAAAGCGAAAGTTAATATTAACTAATGAAATCTGAACCCTTTTTATATTTTATACTTACAGATCAAAGACACCTCTGGTGCAGTGAGCGGCAGTTAAGACAAAGCGATCGGTGATCAAGCTTCCGCCACATTGAAACGGCCGACCAGATTTTGCGTACTTCAACAACGCCAGCCAGGGGAATTCACCGATCTTGGTCGGCTCCCCATGGCTCAGCTTGATGTTGCTCTTCTTGCCGCACTCCGTGACAGAGTTGAGCAGGTCCAAACCTTGGGGATCGATGTATCGGAGATTCTGTGTGGTCTGTGGCCCATTACTCGGTGATTTTTTTTGAGGTGGTGTCGGTGTTTCTTTGGGGCCACTGCTTTGGGGTTCCAAGACGGCACCTCTGGGACAGCACATATGGAAAGGCTGTTAAGAAGAAGAGTTTGATTAATTAGAGTCTGACGGAAGCAGCACAGAATATACAGTAATACTTACTGCTCCCCGTCCGCCATAGCAGGCCTGTTCCCTAATCTCATTCTGTATCGAGCGTGGCAGATTGCGTCCGAAGGTGATGAGCAGATCACGCACAAATTGACATTTCTGGAGAGGCACACAAAGGCCTTGTTCGCCGTTTGTTGTGTAGCAGCCACTGCCCGACTCTAAAATTCAAATAATCATTTCACAATCATTGATAAATGATAAATGACAATAACACGTTTGACTGGTTACGAGTATAACAAACGCATCAATAATACGCCTTAGCGTTCATGTATTTCGTCTTTTTTCACTGATAACGATGTGGAACTTACGACTGAGCACCAGGTTGGGAATGGCCAACAAGACAATGGCCAATGTGCCTATAAATAGCTGCATCCTGTCCAAGTCTTTTGCCAATATAAATACTAAATATAGATCTATCTGCCAGATGCCGCGCAATTAGAACTCGAACGATCGGCTGTTGATCTTTTCGCTTCTGAGTGGAGAATAAGAATGAGCTGAAACAGCGTCGTGTGCCGCGCTTTTGTATGAGAAGTTCGCGTGCTGTTTGGGGCAAGGTGCCTATTAGAATGCATAAATTGTTATTTACCCAAGCGCTGGGGATCATGTTTTTATTATTTATTTATATTTCTCCGCGCTGACCAACTGGTTTTACTCTCGCCGAAGCTGCTCAGCGTAGCACGTGCGAACGCTGCGCTTGAACTAATCAGAGACCTGTTTCGCTCTCACACAGTTTGTGTAATATTTATCATTTCTGCTTGAGAGGATTACCATTCCGTCTGGGTGGGTTGAATTGCCTTACATATTAGTCGCGTGGGAAAATCGCATTCCTAGGAATTCCCAAATTAAACTTGCCTGCCTGCATCCACTTGACAATTTGTGTTTTGACTTTTCCCCCTTCACAATCCAGGGTCAAGTGCGTTTGGA
The DNA here is from genome assembly GCA_035046325.1 of Drosophila niveifrons. Lineage (NCBI taxonomy): Eukaryota > Metazoa > Arthropoda > Insecta > Diptera > Drosophilidae > Drosophila > Drosophila niveifrons. Next base: position 6,139,674 of record JAWNOC010000046.1, on the reverse strand, counting down.
TTGCCCAAAAACCGTCTAATGGAATTTCCAAGGCTGGGAAGTCCAACGCAGTGTCCAATAATTCTTTATTAATGAAATCTGAAGCGGGTTGTCTGTTTGCTTATCTGAGTATAACACAAATTGGCTTCGCTTTTGTTAGCTCTTGGAATCCCCGAAATGTTGACAAGCATCTCTTCCCACATCCATCTGGATGATGCTTGTATAAAATTGTTGGATAAGGTCGCGACGTGGCTCGATTAATGGCAGATTGAGTCAAGCGCCAGAGTTCTAACCGCAAGTTGGCTGTCTTCTTCGACCATTAACAACAGGGGGCTTTGAAATTTCCAGGCATCCGAGTATTACTCACAATCTGTGTTGCACAATAACTTGTCTATTAAATATTCATATTCATAATAATGTAAACGCCCTAAACGAATTTTCAAACATTGTCTATCTAATTATTATTATTTTATAATAATTTTATACGAATATGCACAATCTGTGAAATTTATTAGTTGCATTTTGCATCAATTTACTTTAAAATAAAGATAAGGAAAACTAATAATACTCATAATATTTTATTTAGATCGAAAACAATTAATGTATTTGAGCAGAATTACTTTTTTTTGTGGGCAACAATATTAATTTATATCTGTAATTTGTTTCAAAATATTCAAATAAATACTCCAAAAAAATACTAAATATATACTATACGATGTATGTGGTATATTGACGCTGTCTTATTTTTAAAATATACCAAAGAATTTTAAATATACCAGATTGTCACCCAAAGCGTTTTTGTTCATACAAAAGTATTTCTTTAATAGCTTCGACAATTTTTATTTGATCTTTACCAAATCAAAAAGTTATAATACCCTTCTACCCTATAGGTAGCGGGTACAAAAACTATGACTGAATATAAATTTGTTTTATATTTTCTATACATATTTCACTTTGCATTTCTGACGAACATTTCTTGAGTGTTCCTCCTTTGACAGAGTTAATAAATATTGATTCAACACTTAATAATATTGTGAATTGGAGAACTCAGTCGTTATGCTTACGCACACTACTTGTAGTAAGTGCGAATTCCATCTAAAAATATACATATAATATTGTTCAGCACACTTATTATTTATTCATTCAATCTGATTTATTTTATGAAGCGACAGTTACAATAGAATGTATTGCATAAAACAACAGTAGTAACAATTAATTAATTGGTATCATATAGATTGATCGGTTTTAGAGTGGTTGATAGAAGCTTTGCTAGACTGGGGTTAATCCCCCAAACTAAAATAATGGCCGAGCTTAGTAGCTTCACTTAAGTGATGTTAACAAGTTTTTACATTATCTTGAATGAATCACGATTAAATAGAAATTAAATGATGTCGTCGTCAATAGAGATTCTGTGTAATCCAAGGCAACATGTCCAGCACCGAGGCAAATACGCCAGGTTGGTTTTCGTTGATGCCACAGGATTGGCCTCCAAAAGATATAACGCCATACTGAACAAACCGAATTGTCGCCTTTAAATCTAATCGAAAGAAAAGCGGACCACCTGAGTCACCTTGACAAGTCTCCTGTTTTTTATAGCCCATGGCGCAAATATGATTTTCAGTGAATGTGCCAGTCTTATAGTATTTTCGACATACATCCAGATGTTGTCGAGTAACCAACGCCTTGAGAAGAATAGGAGAAGGCACACTCTTTTCGGTGTTACCCCAACCAGCGATGTAGAAGCTCTGATCATCGTCAAGATTTTGAGAGTTGCTCTCAATGGGCAGACAAATTGGCCTGATGTTAGCTCTAAAGTTAACGGATCGATTCAGTTTGATCAACGCTATATCATAGCTATTGGTATGCCGTTCATATTTGGGATGACGTCGAATATCCTCGATGCCAAATTCCTCATACAATGGGGGGCAATGTGCTCCAGGTAAGCAAATATGTTCAATGCCAAGATTGTGCTCTCCCAAGCGAACGGCAATTCTAAAGGTGAGATTTATTTGATGAATAAAGTCAAAATCGAACTGTTATCTTACATGTTAGAATAAGCTCTAATACAGTGGGCTGCAGTTAAGACAAACCGATCGGTGATCAAGCTGCCGCCACAAAGAAAAGGTCGTCCTGATGTCTCGTATTTCAACAGCGCCATCCAGGGAAATTCCAATTCTCCAGTTAAATCTCCATTTCCCACTAATTGACGAGTATTGATATTTTCTGTTGGTTCTCGAGAGTTAGTGACAGCTTCCAATATTTCCATTGCTTTGGGATCTCCACAGTCGGTGACAGCTTTGAGTATTTCCATTCCTTTGGGATCTATGTAGCTTAGATTCTTTGGCTGCTCGAGCATTTCACTCCGAACACTGGGCATGGAAGAATTAGGACAGCAGATTGGATATCTCTATGAAGAGGGACGACTTTTGTAATAGAGTTGTGAAAGGGAAATCGACATTATTTACTTACTGCTCCTTTCTCGCCATCACAGGCCAATTCTCTAATCTGATGTTGTATTCTACGCGGAAGCCTGCCTTTAAATTTCTTTAGAATATCAATCACTGGTGGACATTGGTTGGCAGATATACAAGTGCCTTCGTCCCCAATAGATGTGTAACATATTATATCAGATTCTGTAATTCAGTTTTCTTAAAATGGAATATATAGAAGTAGCTTTGATTACTTACCGCTCGAAACGAGAGAAGGAAAGGCAAGTAGAAGCACAACAAAGGCGCCTGTCATTAATTGCATATTGGCGAGATGTTTTTATTATGAATCTGAACCTGTTAAGTTTGCGACCATTTCGCGACTGATCGCAAAATGAGACAATAACTCGGTTTAGTATCTAAAGCTCATAAGCTTGCAAGTAATCTTTGCATTAATTTGCATTTCGAAATTATTTAACTCTGGTCAGAACGTACAACTAAGTTGCTATAAATTATTAATAAAAAACATTTTCAGATTCCTCCTAATTTGATTAGAATTAACTTTATATTTCGCATTAAGAGTACACAAATTAAAATTATCAAATAAAAAGGATATGAAAAATCAAATAACATTTCCAATTTACTACTTAATACAGATTCTGTGTTATCCAAGGCAACATGTCGAGAACTGAGGCAAATACGCCAGGTTGGTTTTTGTTGATGCCACAGGATTGGCCTCCAAAAGATATAACGCCATACTGAACAAACCGAATTGTCGCCTTTAAATCTAATCGAAAGAAAAGCGGACCACCTGAGTCACCTTGACAAGTCTCCTGTTTTTTGTAGCCCATGGCGCAAATATGATTTTCAGTGAATGTGCCAGTCTTATAGTATTTTTGACATACATCCAGATGTTGTCGAGTAACCAACGCCTTGAGAAGAGTAGGAGAAGGCACACTCTTTTCGGTGTTGCCCCAACCAGCGATGTAGAAGCTCTGATCATCGTGAATAGTTTGAGAGTGGCTCTCAATTGGCAGGCAGATCGGCCTTATATTAGGTCTAAATGTGACTGATCGATTCAACTTGATCAACGCTATATCATAACTATTGGTATGCCGTTCATATTTGGGATGTCGCCGAATATCCTCGATGCCAAATTCCTCATAAGATGGCAGGCAATCTGTTCCAGTTAAGCAGTCATTTACAAAGCCAAGATTGTGCTCTCCCAAGCGAACAGCAATTCTGAAGGTGGGAGATATATGTGAAAAAAGATCTGAATCTATATTTAAAACTTACATATTAGCAGAAGCTGTGATACAGTGGGCTGCAGTTAAGACGAATCGATCGGTGATCAAGCTGCCGCCACAAAGAAAAGGTCGTCCTGATATCTCGTATTTCAACAGCGCCATCCAGGGGAATTCTTCTTTTCGAGTTAACTCTCCATTACTCACCCATTGACGAGTATTGATATTTTCTGTTGGTTCTCGATAATTGGCGACAGCTTCCAATATTTCTATTCCTTTGGGATCTCCACAGTCGGTGACAGCTTTGAGTATTTCCATTCCTTTGGGATCTATGTAGCTTAGATTCTTTGGCTGCTCGAGCATTTCACTCCGAACACTGGACATGGAAGAATTAGGACAGCAGATTGGATATCTCTATGAAGAGGGACGACTTTTGTAATAGAGTTGTGAAAGGGAAATCGACATTATTTACTTACTGCTCCTTTCTCGCCATCACATGCCAATTCTTTAATCTGGTTCTGTATTCTACGTGGAAGCCTGCCTTTAAATTTCTTTAGAACATCAATCACAGCTGGACATTGGTTGGCGGAAATACAAATGCCTTCGTCCCCAACAGGTGTGTAACATCTTATTCCAAGCTCTAAAAATGTAATGATTATTCTTAAATTGTGATATTTAGAAATAATTTTGACTACTTACCGCTCAAAACGAGAGAGGGAAAGGCGAGTAGAAGCACAACAAAGGCCCCAGTAAATAAATGCATGTTCTCGAGATGTTTTTATTAAGAATCTGAACCTGTTAAGCTTGCGATCATTTTGCAACTGAACGCAAAATGAGACAGTAACTCGGTTTAGTATCGAAAGCTCATAAGCTTGCAAGTAATCTTGGTATTAATTTGCATTTTTAAATTGTTTAACTCTGGTCAGAACGTAAAATTCAGTAGCTGTGAATAATTAATGAACAACCATTTTCAGGTTTCCCCTAATTTGTTTAGAACCAACTTTATATTTTGCATTAAGAGTATTACGAGTATAATTAAAATTTTGTTGAAATAATCAGTTCTAATATTCATATTAAACGGATTTGGAAAATCAAATAACATTTTCAATTTACTACTTAATACAGATTCTGTGTTATCCAAGGCAACATGTCCAGCACCGAGGCAAATACGCCAGGTTGGTTTTCGTTGATGCCACAGGATTGACCTCCAAAAGATATAACGCCATATTGAACATAGCGAATTGCCATCTTAAAATATAATCGAAAGAAAAGCGGACCACCTGAGTCACCTTGACAAGTCTCCTGTTTTTTGTAGCCCATGGCGCAAATATGATTTTCAGTGAATGTGCCAGTCTTATAGTATTTTCGACATACATCAAGATGTTGTCGAGTAACCAACGCCTTGAGAAGAATAGGAGAAGGCACACTCTTTTCGGTGTTACCCCAACCAGCGATGAAGAAGGTCTGATCATCTTTAATATTTTGAGAGTGGCCCTCAATGGGTAGACAGATCGGCCTTATATTAGATCTAAATGTGACTGATCGATTCAACTTGATCAACGCTAAATCATAACTATTGGTATGCCGCTCATATTTGGGATGTCGCCGAATATCCTCGATGCCAAATTCCTCATAAGATGGCAGACAATCTGTTTCAGTTAAGCAGTCATTTACAATGCCAAGATTGTGCTCTCCCAAGCGAACGGCAATTCTGAAGTTAAGAGATATATGAGAAATAAGATCTGAATCTATATTAATCACTTACATGTTAGCAGAAGCTGTGATACAATGGGCTGCAGTTAAGACAAATCGATCGGTGATCAAGCTGCCGCCACAAAGAAAAGGTCGTCCTGATATCTCGTATTTCAACAGCGCCATCCAGGGAAATTCCTCTATCCGAGTTAACTCTCCATTGCCCACCAATACGCCACTTTGGAGATTTTCAGTTCGTTCTCCACAGTCGGTGACAGCTTCGAGTACTTCCATTCCTTTGGGATCTATGTAGCTTAGATTCTTCGGCTGCTCGAGTACTTCACTCCGAAGATTAGGCATCGAAGTGTTAGGACAGCAAATTGAAAATCTCTATAAAAAGATACGACTTTTTTAATAGAATTGTGAAAGGGAAATCGACAATATTTACTTACTTGTCCCTTCTCTCCATCACATGCCAATTCTCTAATCTGATGCTTTATTCTATGTGGAAGCCTGCCTTTAAATTTCTTTAGAACATCAATCACAGCTGGACATTGGTTGGCTGAAATACATATACCTTCGTCCCCAGTAGGTGTGTAACATATTATACCAGGCTCTATAAATTTAATAATTTTTCTTAAATTGTAATATTTAGAAATAATTTTGACTACTTACCGCTCAAAACGAGAGAGGGAAAGGCGAGTAGAAGCACAACAAAGGCCCCAGTAAATAAATACATATTCTCGAGATGTTTTTATTAAGAATCTGAACCTGTTAAGTTTGAGATCATTTTGCGACTGAACGCAAAATGAGGCAGTAACTTGGTTTAGTATCTAAAGTTCGCAAGTAATCTGGGCATTAGTATGAATTTATTTAACTCTGGTCAGAACGTACAATTCAGTAGCTGTGAATAATTAATGAAGAACCATTTTCAGGTTTTCTCTAATTTGATTAGATCCAATTTTATATTTCGCATTAAAAGTAAAATAAATAAACTTTTGTTGAAATAATCAGTTTTAATGTTCAAATAAAAAAGAATTGGAACATCAAATAACATTTCTAATTTAGTAACATATGTTACTTAATACAGATTCTGTGTGATCCAAGGCAACATGTCGAGAACCGAGGCAAATACGCTGGGTTGATTTTCGTAAATGCCACAGGATTGACCTCCAAAAGATATAACTCCATATTGAACAAAGCTTATTTTCTTTTTAAAGTGATTTAAAAAGAAAAGCGGACCTCCTGAGTCACCACGACACGTCTCCTGCTTGCGATCGTTTACGGCGCAAATGTGATTTTCGGTGAATGTGGCATTATTATAATATTTGCGACAAACATCGAGATTTTGTCGTTCAAGCACCGCCTTTAAAAGAATATGAGATGCCACTCCCTTCTCTGTTGTACCCCATCCGGCGATGTAAAAACTCTGATCAAAGGAAATGTCTTTAGATTCTTCATCGATGGGCAGGCAGATGGGACTGATATGAAATTTAAATGTGACGGATTCATTCAGTTTAATCAACGCTATGTCATAACTATGTGAGTGCCTTTCAAATTTGGGATGTGTCCGAATCTCCTCGATGTCAAATTCCTCAAAGGGTGGCAGACAGTCCTTTTCAAATCCAAACGTAGTGTCGCAATCAATATCAGTATTGAGATTGTGCTCTCCCAAACGAACGCCAATGCTAAAAGTCAACTTTGTTTATAGACAACATTGGTAAGGATATTCATCTCTTACATCTCAGCGGGAGCTGTGGTACAGTGGGCTGCAGTTAGGACGAACCGATCTGTGATCAAACTTCCGCCACAAAGAAAAGGTCGGCCTGATGTCTCGTACTTCAACAGCGCCATCCAGGGAAATTCTCCTTTTCGTGCAAGCTCGCCATAGCTCGAGACTATAAGATCAATATGTGGTAATCTGTGTCCACAATGGGCAACAGAATCCAGTATTTCCATGCCTTTGGGATCTATGAAGCTCAGGCTTTGCGGCTCAACATGCTCCTTACGTATAACCTTCGATGTTTGAGGACAGCAGATCGCGTATTTCTATTAAAACAGAAGAATATTTACATTTTGCGAAAGAGAATCCCCCATATTAACTTACAGCTCCTTCCTTGCCATCACAGGTCAATTCTCTAATCTGATTCTGTATAATACGCGGAACCTTATCGTTATACTGCTTTAGAAGATCAATTACAAATGGACATTGCTTGGCAGATATACAAATGCCTTCTTCTCCAGTAGGTGTGTAACAGCTTATATCAGACTCTATTAAATGAGGGAGTATTTTTCAATTGGGAAATTTAGGAGTCGATTGAATTACTTACCACCTAACACGAGAGAAGGAAAGGCAAGTAGAAGCACAGCAAACAATTGCATATTGTCGAGAACTTTTTATGAATCTAAACCTGTCAAGTTTGCGATCGTTGAGCGACTAAGCGGAGAATGAGACTGCAACTCGATGTAGTATCTAAAGTGCGGAAGCTAGTAATACTGGCATAAAAATGAACTTATAATTGTTGTGCTTTTCTAATAAATAATTTATTAAAATCTAGTCAGTGTAGTATCTATGTATACACAACTCCTGTGGTTTTCCCCACTTTGATGCAATCTATCGTAATTCTCTTTAGATATAATATTAAACAAATCCGATTTAGGGTATTCCATAGTTTAAAATTAACTTTTTAAATCTTTTAACATTTTGTAATTAAAATTAAATATTCGTTTAATATTATTTAATAGAGATTCTGCGTTATCCAAGGCAGCATATCGAGAACTGAAGCATATACTCCTGGGCGATTTTTGCCACATCCGAGACCTCCGAAAGAGATAACACCAAACTGCACATATTGTGGTGCATCGTCGATTAAATTGGCAGCGAATAGCGGTCCACCAGAGTCACCACGACATGTCTCTTGTTGACTATCGCCCAAACCGCAGATGTGATTCTCACTAAGTGATGCATTCGAATAGTACTTGCGGCATACGTCCAGATGTTGTTGTTGGACCTTAGCCATGAGTAGAATAGGAGATGGTACTTCATCTTCTGTTTTACCCCAACCGGCGATGTAGAAGTTCTCGTTATATTTCAGATCTTGGAAAGTATCATTGACGGGCAGACAGATGGGCTCGATGTATAATTCAAAGTCGACGATTCTATCGAGTTTGATCAGGGCTATATCGTAGTGGTATGAACCGTGCTCATAGTTGGGATGTGTGCGTATGTCCTCAATTCCATACTCTATTTCTCCTCCTTCTTCTGTGTCCAGATCATGCTCTCCCAAGCGAACGGCAACTCTGAACAGTAAGTAAACTATTGAAGGGATTTCATGGAAAGGTGACCTTCAAGCACTTACAGCTTAAATGGGGTTGTGGTACAGTGGGCAGCGGTTAAGACGAATCGATCGGTGATCAAGCTCCCGCCACAAAGAAAAGGTCGTCCTGATTTTTCGTACTTCAAAAGTGCCATCCAAGGGAACTCACTTGCCTTGGCTGGCGCACCATGGGCCACCATGTAAGTAAATCGATCCGCATTATATTTGCCACCACATTCAGGATATGACTTAAGTAGCTGCAATCCTTTTTGATCGATGTAGCTAAGATTTTGCAATGCTCTCAATGATGCTTCTGGTGTTTTACTTTGATCGTTAGGACAGCAGATTGGGTAACGCTATGCAAGAGAAAATAATCTTGTAAGATGTTTGTGAAAGGTAGCAAGAAAAATTTTCATACTGCTTCCTTATTATTGCCACATGCCATTTTTTTAATTTGATTTTTTAGCAAATGCGGAATACTTTTTCCATATTTAGTCAAAAGATCAATAACAAATGGACATTGATTGGCGGAAATGCATGTGCCTTCCTTCCCAGTCGCAGTATAACAGCTTATATTTGTTTCTAAAGAGACTAAAGATTAATTTAAATTGTATGTACAACATATTTTGAGATACTTACGACATAATGTCGAAACTGTCATAGACAGTAATAATAGCGAAATTACTTCTTTATATCGTAGCATTCTGTGAAAATCTTAACAATATTCTATTAATTACTGCGCAATGCTAACACGTTCGATCAATTGCCGATCACTTAACTGAACGGGAAACTAAAATAAGCTTCGCTTTTATACATCATAAAATTTAATTCTCACTAATACTTGTAAGTGAAATCATAGTATTCTTAGTAATAATTAAAAACAAATTAAAAGTAAAATGAATTTTTTAAGTATTTCTAAAATAATTTCTCATTTAAAATCAGCAAATGGTTAAGACGGCGATATAACCGTTCAAGTTTTGCAGCAACAAATCAAGCAAAAGCTTTTAGCGGAGACAACAACCAAAACAATGTATGACAAACTTGGTTGAAGTTTGGTGTTTGTAAACATATTTCAATATAGACTCTCTAGAATAATATATTAAAAAAAATAATACGCTGTATTATGCACAATTTTTGGAATAAAATATAATCTAATAAATTAACATAAATTCATAAATTATTGGAATTTTGACATCAACTGAAAACAAAACAAAACACATTCAAAGCGCTTAATCTAAAACTTGTTGGAGTACCTAGAAATATTCTTAACATAAAACGCGACATTTGCATATTAAAGGTAGATGAAAGAATGTCAAGCAACACCCATTAATTGATATGCATTCAGACTTAGCCAAGAACTCAGCCGGCTGATCAAAATACCGACATACTACAAAGTCGCTGCCAAGCTGATAAACCGGTAATCTTACACACCACAGCAAAGATATGAGTGCAAATCATCAGAGAATTGAAGAGAGCGCGAGAGAGGCTTAAAAACAATCCTCTTGTTTCGAAAGAGCGAAAGCGTATTTTGAGCTGATCCACAGTAAAGGGTAAGCGAGAGACTGAGATCACTTACATTCCACAGCATGTCTTACGATCCACATATTCGCACTCTTTCCCTCTCGATCTACCTGCGCACCTTCCAGCTGGTGGGCAGCAACAGGTACTTGTCTTGGCTCGCTCTCTCTACATCTCTCTCTCATGTTGATACTCTCTCTCTGTTTCTTGACTTGAGTGCAGCTGAGCGGGCAGAGCGCAGTCTTACAATGTCTGAAACCGAAAAGACCACGTAGGCGCCGCAGCTCACGTCATTGGAATTCATTCCACAGTGAGACGCCGTCGCGATCGCTAGTCTCAAGCGGATCGAATTCAAATTTGAGATATACACAACAAATATCGAATAGAGACAAAACAGCATAAAAACCCCAAACGTTGAATCCATAAAAATATAAGAAAATTAAAGACGAGTTTCAGTTGCGTCTGAATAAACTGTGCGTAGAATTGACAACGGGATGTGCGAAAAGGGAATCGCAGAACTCAGAATCCCATGACGCCATATTTGTTTTTCATCTTGTTTGTGTAAAGTGTTTGTGAGTGTTAACGACAACAACAACAAAACCGAAGAGAGAGGGAGAGAGAGAGAGCGCATTATAGAGATTTCTGTGTGTAAAGCAAAAATTTCGAAATTCAAGAGAAATATTATCGATTTGAGAAAAGTGAAACAAAAAACAACTTCAGCAAGATAAATATTCTGAAAAAGTCGAATTCGAGCGCGTGTTTTCTGCTTGCTACGATTATGGCTGAGAACGCAGCTGTGTGTGTGTGATCCGTGTGCATGCATGTGTTGTGTGTGATGTGATCGTGTGGATCGTGTGTGTGCAAATGCATGTGTATTGTTAGAGTGAATGCGAATAGCAGTGTAAGAAATATCCGCTTACCTAAGCGAACAAAATTCTCTCTCGCGCGTCGGCGACGTCGACTTAAGAACCACAATTGAATACAGTAGAAAACCAACACACACACACACACATAAATACTCGCATACACATATAGAGTGTTATACCTGAACGTGGCTAACACATAAAGCAAAACCAGAATATCCACATTGTTGTTCGTCGGTCTCGCGATCGCGCCTACGTAACGTAACGTAACGTATCGAGACGCAACTAACGTAACGTAAGACTTCCATTGCTGCTGACACAATGGGCGACTCCACGCCCATTTGCCGCTGCCGTGTGCTGTATCTGGGCAGCGCTGTGCCCCGCCAGAGCAAAGATGGCCTACAGGGCATCCAGGAACCTCTGCGCAGTCTCTATCCATCGGAGGGCGCTGTCGGCGCCAAGGGCATCGATAGCTGGCTGAGCGTCTGGTCGAATGGCATACTACTCGAGAATGTCGATGAGAATCTGAAGCAGATCACACGTTTCTTTCCCATCGAATCGTTGCACTATTGCGCTGCCGTGCGACAGGTTCTGATACCGGAACGCGGCAACTCGAATCCGGAGCCGAAATTTCTGCCGTTGGATTCGCCATTTGCGCGGATGCCGCGCGCCCAGCACCCGCCCATCTTTGCAGCCATACTGCGTCGCACCACCGGCATCAAGGTGCTCGAGTGCCACGTCTTCATTTGCAAGCGCGAGGCGGCCGCCAATGCTCTAGTCAGATGCTGCTTCCACGCCTATGCGGACAACTCGTATGCCCGCCAGCTGGAAACGGGCAGCACCGGTGGCGGTGGCAGCAGTGTCTATGGCACGCTCAAAAGTGGCGCCGGCAGCAAATCGAACGGGGATCTGACCAGCGTGGGTCTCACCAATGGCAATGGCAATGGCAATGGATTGCATCATCATCACCATTTGGCCGGACAGAATAGCTGGAGATCGCGTGCGGGCAGCACGACAACTCTGAATAGCTTGGGACGGCAATCGAATGGTCATGTGTTGAATGGATCGGGGATGGGCATGAATGGCGGCAGCACTGGCAGCGCCGCTGAGGGTTATACATCAGTCAAGAATTGTAAGTATTTACAAGCAAGTTCGTTGCCTAAGTCTTTCGTTTTGCACTACCCCGAGAACATTTCTGCTAGGTACAGTCAGTTAGTCAGCAGACTTGGCGTGTCATCTAATTAGCTGCTTGTGACCAGGCACGACAAACTGTTAGAAACTGTTAGCATTAGCTAACTGCTGTTAGCCATGATTTCAGCCCCGCTAGCAAACATTCCCAACAACTCTCTATTAAATGTGCTATTGAAGGGGAAGCGCATTTTTTCGCTATGGAATTTAAGGTTTCATCGTTTATCAATCAAGTGTATGACCTCACCTTGAAATGCACTTACACTCACACAGACACACATACACACAGACACACTTTCACACTCATACTAACACACTCGGACGCATTGAGTACCTAACGAAATATGCAAAGAAGCAAAAACACCTGAGACAATGTTGAAAAATAGAAAATGTTGTTGTCACAGCGCAGTCGAAAGTATTTTTTGGGTGCAGTGCAGGTATTTTCTTCATTTTATTGACGCACATTATTGAGTGATGGATGGACGCATACATTCATGGATGTCTACACTGTGCTGTCCCAGGTATATGGACAACTCAAGGGCCTGGCATGAGCCAAAAATGCGAACGGAACGTACGAAACTTTTTTTCATCGTGATGTTGTTTTGGGTGAAACGAAGATGCCTGAACGTTGTCGGCAAAGACAAAACACTTAGCGCTAGAGATGTGCACGTGACAGAGATGCGAGATGAGAGAGATGAAATATATTTCACAAGAATTGCTTAAAGATCTGCATAGACTTTATTTTGCTTGTACCTGTTCAGCTTAGATTGGAGTAAATTTCAACTAAGTTTCACTCGCTAAAAGGTCATAGTTGGAATCATAATAAAGCGGGTAGAATTTTCATACAAACTGAACTTCAATTGAATATAGGTAGTGACTGATTTGAGCTTGGGAATAAGTTGGAATAAATATGGATTAGTTATAGTAAATACTCTATTATATCATTAAGATAAACATGACTAGACCTAAACGATTGTAGACTTCATTTCTATTAGAATTTTCTCTAAAGATCAAATTAATTTGTGTTTAATTGGTGTCTGATTCATACCTAAACCTAACTCTCTATGCCAACATCGTCTCCGTGCTCGTGTCACGCTGCAAAGCACGAAACGAAGACAACTTCATTTTCAAGTTATATCTTATCGTTGTCTCACAGACTTGACTTTATGCTGTGGAGTATTTGTTGTGGTGTTGTGTTTGTGTTGTCTTTTTTGTTAAACACTTTCCACTTATTTAAATTTCGTCGACAAGCGACAGAGGCACAAAAATCGCCACTTTATGATGCCGCTGTTGTTGGTCTGGTCAACGTTTAACTTTGAGAGTTGAAAACGCTTTGACTTTGCTTATAGTGGCAAAGTTATGATAATTAGCATGTAAATTGCTATAGTTGAGGAAAGCAGCAGCAACAACAGCGGCAGCTGCAACTTGCTTCTGCTGCTGCTGCCGCTGTCTGAACGTTAAATGTCTTTCAAACAGTTTGAACGCGATCTCTAGAGTTGCCATGCAAATTAGTTTTGCATTTCGCTTTCGACCTGAACTCCTCCCTATTAAATGTCTTTCGGTTTTGTATAATAAGTAGAAATTGCCTGAAATCGTATCTCTCTCCGACTATTCGGCTTACTTTCTAAGCGTGTGGCCAGCGAAGAAGGAGATTGCTTGATTTGTACTAAAACCTATTTAAAGTCAAAGCTTCTTGTCCAAAAATAAAATTATGCAAATCAAATGACTTGGCAGTGTGCTCCGCTAATTAATGATGTTTCCCGTTCCCGTTCCCTGTTCTCCGCCTTGTCAACTTTGCAAACCTCATCTAAGCAATGGTTCCCAACTGGTAGATAGAGCATGTAATTTATTATGTTGCCACTCGTTTAGTTGCGGTTCTCACAGCCTCTCACACAGCCTGGACAGTAGTTGTCATTCCCCAGTTGCACTTGAGATACACACACACACACACATGAATACTTCTGAGTGCGCAGGTTGAATAACTTGATGAACGTGGAACGAATTTGGTCGCGTGCAGATTAGCGGACCTCAGCGACGCCAACGCAGAGAGCGAAAGAAAGAGAGAGAAAGAGTCTATTCTCCCCCTTTTTGGGGGCGGGGCACACACACATATGTGCACCCAGAGTGAGTACGTAAATTGAGATGAACGCGTGAGAAAATTTTTGACTTTTGTATTTTGTTATGACGGTCTTGGTCTGGGTCTTGGCTTAAAACTTGGGCTGTCTTTGACGCCGCTGCTTGGTTATTGCCCTGTTCGCCACTTTCTTGCTTCACTCCGGCCAGCTGGTGGGAAGTCACATACACATTTATATATAGTAGAGCTTGGCATGACTGCTTTGCTTGCTGGGAAGTGTGAAATCGGGTTGGAAGTAGACCCGACCAGACCCGTGACTAAGTCGAGATACGGCAAAACAGTCAACAGTCAAAGGCAGGCGGGAGTTGGGAATGGAAGGCAACTGAATTCTGAAATTTGAGCGTGTGAGCAAGTGAAACTTTATTTAGATATATGATAAAAATCTGCTCGATTCATCCACAAGCTCGTGTGTGTGTTTGTCTCTGCTTGGCTCTTTCTCTCATTCTATTGCTCTCTTTTGTTTACGTCCAAGTCGGAAATTTTCTATTAATTAACATTGTTAATTTGCTTGTAGACGCTAGCTAGAGATTAAGCTTGCCACAGTTCATTGTTTTGCGCTGCCCGCGCGACACATTGAATTAAGGTTAAGTTGCTGTGGGGAAGTTGGCATCGAAAGAGCAATATAAAGATGAATAAAGAGTGTTTTGAAGGAAATATGAATCGAGTAAAAAGATTAAGAAAATATTAAAGGAAGTTCGGTTGTAAGCAAAATGGGAGCGACTCTGGAATGTAATTAAGTGTAGAAATAATAGACAGCTTTTTAATAATTATAATCAAATGACTTCAACGACTTTTCAATCTACAAAACTATAATTTATAGAAATAGCTTTCAACTCCTCGCTGTGAGTCCTCATTAAAATATTCAATATGTTTTTAGGATAAAAAATAAATAAGTAGTCGAATAGCCTGGAAAATTCCTATAATGCTCTGCTTTTTCCTTATGACTTCAACTTCAAATTAATTGAGCTTTGCAATCTAAAATGTACACATTAGATATACTATAGGCTAAGTATAAGTCAAAGTCTGAATTGAACTAGAGTTAAGTCGATTTAATCCTAGAAATTTAAGAAGTTTAAAAGCTGGTTAAAGTCTTGAAAGGAATCGTTGTAGAGGAGTCAGCATAAAAGTCAAAGTGGCAGCTCAAAAATCTCATATCTTAACACATTCTGCCAATAGCTGGATAATTGGCAGCTTTTCTCCCAGCGTTGCAGCGTTTAGTACGATTAATTATAATTAATTAAACTAATTTTAAACGGTTGAGGGGGGACATTATAATAGGTATGAAAGTGTGCCAAGAGCGACTGAAGCAATAGCAATTTCAGTTTGTGTCTTCAGTCTTTTGTGGTAGTAGTTTGCTTCGACTTTGTTGGGAAATTGTCTTAGTCTTAGCGTTGAGTTGCCATTGATAAGCAACATTTTTCCATAATATGGAACTGCCTGCAGTCGCCAGAGAGACTCCACAACATATCCGCTGGCCGCACCTCGAGCGACATCCATTGATTGCAAGCAATTTGCAGGTGGCTGAGTGGAGAGCCAAAAAAAAAAAATAACAACAACAAAAAAACGAGTTGCATTTTGTTGAAGATCAGGTTCCAGTTTGTTTATGTGCGACACAGTTATTCAAAATTTGACCTAGATAGCATTTTTTTTTTTTTTGTGTGAGGAAGAAGTGGAGGGGGAAAATCGCATTGATGTAATAATAAGCTGGAATGAAAATTCTATTAGCAAAGCGTGTGGAAACTTTGATTAGCAAACAACATGCACAATAATTAGCATAATTATCAATAGATAAAATGCACATTGGGAATGTGTAGTATGTGTGTAAGTGGCACTTGCCACATTGGTGCACTCACTTTGTGAGTCATTAGAGGAAATGCAGCTAGGAGGAAAAACTTGTCGATGATTACTAAGCGAAAAATGCAACAAACAGCAGTCTGACCACTTGACCATGACTGAAATATCGAACTGTGATGGGGGAGCAGAAGCTGAAGCCGAAGCTGAAGCTGCAGTGGAAGCAGCACAAGAAGCTAAAGAGGTGGCTGCTACAACTCTGAGGCAGTAACCGGCATCAACTTCCGTTGCAAGCGGCATTTGCTGCCAATGATCTCCACTTGTTGTTGTTGTAGTTGTTGTTGCATCGTTGTTGCATTATTATGATTATGCAAAGAAGCTGGTGAGAGGCTGAGCGTGAAATAGCTAAAGAGAGAAACAGTCAGAAAGAGAAAGAGAGAGAGAGAGGCGATTGGCAATAGGCGAGGCAAGCACATTAACCGAAATCCAGTTGCAGTTGAATGACTTGGGCTCTTGTTGCATGTTGCAGTTGCAGTTGTAGTCGGCAAAAATTTCTTGTGGATTTGCAACATATTTTTTTGATGTCGTTGTTGTTGTTGTTGTTGCCACTGCGGTCGGTCTGTTATTGTGGCATTGCATTTTATCATAACTCGATTACAGAAATTTGATTTTGATTATATTCAATAATTGAAGCCACACAGCAAAGCTGCAATCAAAGCTAGCTTTTGACCTACTTCAAGCACTCTATTTTCCTCATTTACTCGAGAATTTCTGCTAGCCTCTTTAATACCCTAGAATTTTGCATAATTTGCTAAACAACTTTATTATTTTAATGACTGAAATTCAAAGCAAAAGAATACATTGTTAGCATTATGTCCAACTTGCGTGTCTGAGTTTCTTCTTTAATTACTTAATCAAATTGTAGAAAAAATATTTATGCTAATTACAATTTCCTGCTCGAGATCTCCATTCAAACGCGATTTCAATGTCGTGGTAAACAGTTGATTTCAATTGTAATTCATTCATTGATCAAACGAGAGTTTTCTCTCGGTTTAATTGTTATTGTCTCAACAATAGCATCAGCATAAATATGAAATAAATCATTGCTTCAGAGTGCAGCTGAGCTGGATGTCTGAATAACTTCTACTCTATTAGTCATTCGTCTGGCATTCAATGTTGGCGTCGTCGTCCCAGTTCAGTTCAAAACTCTACCTTTTGGGTCTAAGTTTGAGTTGGAGTTTGCGACTCGCAAGTTTTGCAGCTGTGGCACGTTGGAGCAGTTTGGGATTGGAGCATTGGCGCAACCATCCGGTGGCAAGCGTGCCAGCGGAAAACGAAATGGCAAAGACAACAATGAGGCAAAAAAAAAAAAAAAAAACAGATACAAATATAAACATAGCTAGCGAATTCCAAGGCACAGTTTGCAACCAAGAGAGAGAGAGAGAGAAACGAGGTATCGAAGGCGCTTCTGGCACTCCCCTTTTCCGCCGCTTGGAATTTCGCTTGGGAATGGCTGATGAATGGCAAAAAGCGTTTAAATGCCAAGCGTTTGTGTTTGTATTTTTCTGCTTTTGGCCAACTCAAGACACTGTGCATAGATTTGCATCGAATTCGAATTTAAAGTTGCTCAGTAGTTTGCTGAATTGCCTTACCTACTTAGTAACCTGACTTGGCTTCAGCTTCAACTACAGCTTTAGCTCTAGCTCCAACTCCAGCTTCGAATGTGAATTCCTCAGCAGCTTGAGCTGTAACGTGGAAATACAATTTTCACGCACGCATGCGCCAGTCGACGAGGCCACTCGCCACATTAAGTGAGAGTATTAATTTTACTTTTCGTGAAGTGGAATCAAACTCTACTTATGACATAAGTGAGTTGCAGCGGGGCAAAGTAGACACTGAAAAATATGAGGGGAGAGCTACAGGAAGACAACAGGAGACTAACTCTGTGGTATAATAATGCGAGTAGCTAACTGCAAGACAAAAGCGAAACAATTAAAAATCATAACTCAAATTGCACGCTTAAGCGAAATTAGCGTAAATTGCAACTGGAAGTGTAATTATTATTTATAATATTATTATGATGTTTTGCATCGATGTTGGATGGTTGGCAAAGCGTTTTGAAAATCAAAGTCAAGCAACTTTCTGCCAATTGGCCAATTCAATCAACAGGAATTTGATTGACTTCCGCTAACGTTTAAGCAGATTATGCTCCAATCGAGGTAAAAGCAACTAAACCGATTGCTTAAAGACCAAATCAAAGTGAAATCGCGACAAGAGTTTCTCCTCACTTACGGCTTTTCCGCTAGGAAAACATATAACTGCAGATCTATATCTATGTATATCTATATCTATATATCTATATCTATATCTATATCTATATCTATATCTATATCTATATCTATATCTATATCTATATCTATATCTATATCTATATCTATATCTATATCTATATCTATATCTATATCTATATCTATATCTATATCTATATCTATATCTATATCTATATCTATATCTATATCTATATCTATATCTATATCTATATCTATATCTATATCTATATCTATATCTATATCTATATCTATATCTATATCTATATCTATATCTATATCTATATCTATATCTATATCTATATCTATATCTATATCTATATCTATATCTATATCTATATCTATATCTATATCTATATCTATATCTATATCTATATCTATATCTATATCTATATCTATATCTATATCTATATCTATATCTATATCTATATCTATATCTATATCTATATCTATATCTATATCTATATCTATATCTATATCTATATCTATATCTATATCTATATCTATATCTATATCTATATCTATATCTATATCTATATCTATATCTATATCTATATCTATATCTATATCTATATCTATATCTATATCTATATCTATATCTATATCTATATCTATATCTATATCTATATCTATATCTATATCTTCTATATTTATATCTTATCTATATCTATTTCTATATCTATATCTATATCTATATCTATATCTATATCTATATCTATATCTATATCTATATCTATATAATAATAAATACGGCCAACTTCATGCTGGCCAGGTCAAAAACCATTAAAATTCACTTTCGAATATCGTCTTGAGGTTGAGGCCAAAAATGAAAGTTGCTAAAAGACAAAAAACAAAAAAAAAGTACCAAAGAAAAAATCCAAATATAAATAATATATGATGTGAGCTGAGGTGAGAAATGCGCAGATCACTTGAAAATCGAGCCAAGTAAATATGGTATTCGTGTAATGCATTTGATATATTTTCGGTCATGTGAAAACGCTCTGAAATGGGCCGCTAATTAAGCCAGCAAATGTATAACAGGTGAGCGGTGTGAGCTCAACACGTTCATAAATTAACAAATTTCGATTGCAAGAAGAAGAAGCAGAAGATAAAGAAGAAGAAGGGGTAAGACATTTGTCTGCTGTGCCCAGAGGTTCGCTCTCATTTTCAACGTCAGTCAATCGTCTTTTTGGGAGGGTCAATAGACCCCAAAGCAGGGCGCGCATTTCTCATGCCAAGAGAATAGCAAAAAATAAAACCAAACCAAATTATGGCATGGCTAAGAAGAAAAAAACACGGCCAACAAACAGACAGAGAGAGAGAGAGATGGAGACAACTAACAACGACAACATGAAGAAAAAGCAACCACAAAAACTGACTCGCCGTTTTGTTGTCGTCTGCCGCGGACTGTGTAGACTGTAAAACTGTGGGCTGTGGCTGGTTTGCAGCAGTTGAGGCAGCCGAGGGTGGGGTGGGGTGCGGTGTGCAGCGATGGCTTGCAGGTGTAGCCACGTTCAAGTTATTAAATTACCGTTATTTATTACAAAACCGTTTGCCGTTTGCTGCCGTGGCCCAAATGCGACGCAGAACACCGCCAACCTTCATCGGCTGCGACAAAGCGACGACGACATCGACAACGACAGCGACAGCAAACAGTAACAGTAACGTAGATACTTATGTATCTGTATCTGTATCTGTAACCTGTCGTTGGGCTTTACTTAGCATTGCCTAACTGACCAAGTCACATGTGCTTTGTACGTGCAATGGGAACGCTTCGAACGCTTCAAAGTCAAATCGAAGGCATTCAATTGCTTTTGCCATCACCATCGCAATCGGTTCATTTGAATGCGACCCGTTGTCTTTGGCTCTGGGCCAACCACGGTCTTGGCCCATTTACTGTTGACTGACTGTTTCGGCTTTTTGACCGTTTTGGATTAGACGCGCTCGGCTAATTTCCAGTAATTTTATTTGTATTTTGTGCTTAGAGTATTTTCGTTATTTTTTTGGTTAATGTAAATGCCATTGCCTTGTCCAAACGCGCTGTCACTTCGGCATTTTGCGCGTGAATCAGCGCTTTAACTTGGCCCGGTAATGCGAGACGCAACAAGTGCGGCCCTGGTATTGTGATCACCCCTCCCTCCCGCTCCCTTGCTGCCCGACAAGCACCTGCCATTCATTGTTTACTGTCCGTACAGCATCCATTGGCCGCGAAGGTCAACTGGCTATCGGCTGAAACTCAACACTCACATTCGCTCCACTCAATTGTATCGGACATCGGATAGCTTCTTAACCAGTTCTTGCATTTGATACCTAGAATGTGCCTGCGTGTATGTGCAAAGATTGATTTGCGCTCTACAAACTTATATATAGAGCATTGAAAATGTGTTGAATAATAATCACAAACTGTTAGAAGTGTAGGAAATGAGGGCAAAGATTGTTATTTTTAAAGATGTATTTTATAAAGTTTTTCAACTGTAACAAAACAGTTTGAATGAAGAATGCAATTTAAGGGAGGAAAAGAATTCTAGACAATTTTGATGTATTAAACTAAAATCTGTTTTAATCCAATGAATAACTTAAGACAGCATTGTCATAGTTTTCCTTTTAGTCTGCTCACTTAAATGAGTGATGAAAGAAATGTTTAGCTAGAGCTATTAATTAATTGCTAAGTTAATCGAAATGATTTATGTTTTAATTTATTGCTCGTATTATCTTAATATCATAAATCTAATTGATTTCCTCTCAAGCGACTATAAATTCAATGATGAAATAGATTCTTAACATATTTCACTAGAAATCAATTCGAAACATAGAGCTTAAGTCAGCTTATATATCAGTAGAATAGATTGATTAATTGGAAGTACGTTTATAATTAATTGTCACGCAAGAGTATGAGAACATATTTGCAGCATAGGAGCTCTATATTTATTTTGTGGTAGCTTTAACTACAAATACGATTGTGAAGAATAGCTAGAATATCTTAAGATCTCCTTCATATATCCCCCATATGAATCATCTTCTAATTTCCTCCCCACTTTTTCCTCTTTCTACTTCACAGTTTATGGCAGCAGTGCGGATCTAAACGTAACCGTCGATGATGGCGAAGCGTCTGTGTACAATGGCGACGAGAATCACAAGGTCTGGAGCGGCTCGCAGGATCAGCTGGACAGCATTGGCGCCGTGGAGAGTCCCTACGAACTGTTCGCCGGCAACACTTCAACGCTGGGCCGCCCGCTGCGTGCGCGCCAGATCAGTGCACCGATCGATGTGCCACCGCCACCGGTGAAGGAGGAGCGCAAGAGCGGCAAGCGGGACAAGAAGTCATCGAAGTCGAGTGGCAGCCAGAGTCTGTCTGGCACACTGATCCGACCAAAGCCCATGCATCCGGCAGCGATGCATCGCTCACAAATGCATCCCGGACCGGGACCAGGCGCCGCCGGAGCCGCCAGTGTCATCTATGGCCCGGTGTCGGGACCACATGCCGGTCGGCAGTATCACACAATTAGTCATCGTGGCTTTCCGCCAGGACCCGCCGGCGGACCGCATCCACATGCCCCGCATCCACATGCAGCAGCAGCTGCTGCAGCCGCTCATCATCAGCAGCAGCAGCAGCAGCATCACATGATGCAGCTGCATCACGCACAGCAAATGGCGGGCATGCCACCGCTGCAGATACCCATGATGCTGCCACAGCAATACGCCACGTTGCAGCCATCGCGATCCACCAGCAAAAAGAAGAAGAAGGACAAGAAGAACGGCGGCGTCGGCGGCGTGCCCGTGGGCATGCCCATTGTGCCGCCCATCTATGCGTATCATCATCAGCAACAGGCGATGGCCGGAGTGCCGCCACCGCCGATGGCACAGTCACTGATCGGCGAGCCACGACCGCTGAGCATGTCCAGCCGCAAGTTGGCCGCTTCGATGGGCAACGGATTGGATGATTCGGGCAATTCGGGAGCCGAGTCGCCATCGCCGGGTGGCACTGGGATCTATCGTCGCAAGGGGCATCTGAATGAGCGTGCCTTTAGTTACTCCATACGCCAGGAGCATCGCAGTCGCAGCCATGGCTCGCTGGCCAGCCTGCAGTTCAATCCGCCGGACATGAAGAAGGAGCGTGAGATCGCCCAGATGGTCGCCGGTCTGGATCTGAACGATGGCGAGCGACGATCGATGGCTGGTCCGGGGCCGGCGACGCTGCAACGCAAACAGCAGGCGGGCATGGTGAATGGAGGTGGACCAGCGGCGCATCCCCAGCATGCGCATCCCCAGCATCATCCACATGCAATATATGGGCCATTGGGGCCAGCGAGCAGTTTTGGCAAGCCACGCAGATAAGAGAGAGATCATTGAGAATAAGCGATGCTGGTCAAATGGAAATCAATAATAAAATGGGGAAATATTTAGTGGAATCGTAGCATGAATAGCGACAAGAACAACAAAAACAAGAAAAACATTTTGCAAACAATGAATAATGTGTGCCTTATTAGGTTTATACTCTAAGTATATATTTTAATGAAATGAAACTGAAACTGAAGAATGCGTTGAGAATTCAGAAGCGAAGAATGAAATGCGATTATAATACATAATGTAGAATAATATAATACCAAGTACCCTCTAACTGTTCAGATAGAGTGCGTTACTTCGAAAACTGAACGATGACAATTGTATTGCGAGCACAAATGTAACATATATACATATATATATATTATTACGAGTATATATCTTTTTTCGATTGATTTGAGTTGGGTTGAACTGAATTGTCAACTGCGCTCCATACCAAACAATCTATTGCAGATGCGAGCACTTGCTAGTAAAACATACTATATACTATACTTAACAATACCTACCAATACATACACACTAAACACACACACACATACACATACATCAATACACACTTATTTCATTCTGTCCATATTAGTATCTTAATGAAAGCAGCAGCTGATGTAATGCGCGTAGATATTCAAATGTGTTTACCTGTAATTACACAAACCATAATTACTTATGTATAATAAATATAATAAAATGTTAACCGAAGCTGTGTTTTATTTATATCACGGGAGAACAAGTAGAGGAATTATGTAGGGAGCTAAGCATGAAAGAAAATATATATACGAGTTCTAGTGGGAGACTAAATTCCGATACCTCAAGATGAAGGAAGAGTGAAAAAACATGTCAAAAAATTTGATAGAATTGTAAAAAGAAGATACTAGATTTACAAGAATGAGACTAAATTCCGATCCTTCATGTTAAAGTTAGACTAAATAGATATGTATATCAACAAGTTAAATTATAATAAAGATATGTAGATAGATTCATATAAAATTAAAAAAAGTTGTAGTGATTAAATAATTCAATTTAAAAAAATTAGATATTACTTTTGGAATATAAAGACATATAGCAGAAAGCGACTATATAAATGCAAAACTGTCTCAATAAATGCGATCCACAAGTTTTACTTTAATAAAGAACACCACAATTTTAATAAAGAACACACAATGTCTAAATAAATGAGATCCACAAGTTTAATTATAATAAAGAACACATAGAATCGAAAAAATACATAAGAGACCAGATAGCATTATATAACATCACACAAAGTATTCATGGATGGATGATCACAGTTTTATCGAGTGAAAAGTAATCAAACAATCATATTTAACTAATAAGAAACTTTCAAAGTATTTAAAGTAATTGCAAGATGACACAATTGCAAGTGGGAAAACAATAAAAGAGGGAAGATTTTTTCATTAGTATTTGATATGTGTGAGAAGCGTTGTTTTCGATGTTATCATCGCAGAATGATATCATTAAGTTTTATATAATTGAATGAATTGAATATGGAATGCAAATTGCATAAATAAGCACTTAGCTAACAATTTTTAGCAAGTGTTATATTACGTTACTTCCTCAATTCCCGAGTGAACTCCGTTGAGTTTCTTCACCCTAAGTTATGGCTATCGTTAGTTTTTTATCAAAACAAACAATGCCCGAGGCTCATCCCAAAGTCGAAACCGATTGAAGTGTGTGTGCTGTTAGATTCTCATCGGACACAGTCAGAAATTGTATTCTGCTTTTAGCTTTTTGCTGTTTTTTTGTTGTTTGTTGTTTGTTACAACAGAATTGATTGTGATTTGTACTCGTATGTAGGCACGAGCACACCTTGGAATTCAATTAACATGCGCGAGCGATCACAGCAAAGAATATATAAATATATACTATATTTATGTAGATATATTCCGAGTACGTCATACGTTGTCTGTCTACTATAAATATCTACACATCGACTGATTGACACAGAGGGCGGGAGTTGGAAGAAGTGGGAGAAGTCTCTGACAGAGTTAGAGACCAAGACCCAATGGTAGATCTCTCAAGTCTTGGGGGCTTTTCTGTGTAAGTGAGTTTTATGTTCATGCAAATTCCAAGCATTTTTTCCAGTGACTACAAATAGATTTGCATACGAGGGCGACAAGCGCAAGTTTTATGGTATTTGCAAAACAGAAATACTTCAAATAGCTGTTAACAACTAAGTAACTAATACTACACTTCAAGCGAAAGTTGAACATGCATGAATTTTGACTGATGAAATCAGCGAGAGATCTGCAGGGAGCGAAAGACAAATAAAGCGAGATAGACTAAAAGAAAGAGAGAGAGAGATGGGTTGACTGGTCGCGAGATTGTCGAGAATTTCGGAAGACGATTTAAAGTTGAAAGCTGTCGGCAAACAAGAGACGATTTCACTTCCAGTTTTTACTCATAATATTATATGTATTATGCCGAAAGCAAAGATCATCGCAATTCAACTTCAACTCCAGCATCAGCTTCGAAATCGGAGTCGGAGTCATCGTCAGCGTCAGCTATGGCTCTCAACTTTAACATCCACTTCATGAACTTGTTGTATATTAAAAGATACAAATGCCCAGCTGTAGATACATCAAGAAAGATACAGATACACAGCACACACCGCACACACGGCTGCAATTCGGGTGAGCAGGTTAATTTAAAGCCCAAAGTCAACGAGAGAGTTGCATCAGTGGCCCAGTCCACTTTGTTGTCGCTCGTTTTGGTTTTTTTTGCTTTTTGGTCAACAATAATTACAGGTGGGCTTATTACCTGCATCTATAGCCATTTACCTTTATGTGCGTATTACCTAATTGCCGGCAGGCGCGAAATGTATCTTTTGTCCAGCGGCCAGCGTATAAATCAAAATTGGCAGTTCCAGTTCCATGGCCCAAGGAATTATATATACCACTACATCTCTGTATACATACATATATCTCTTTGGCACTCTTGGGACTTTTTGGTCGGCCATTGCGTAAGCGAATTTTCAATTAAAAAACAGACGCATAGCCGGATGGATGGATGGCTGGATGGATGGATGATGTCTGGGACGAGGACAAGCTTGGCCAAGCCAAGTGGCTTGAGTTGTCCCACTAGCTAGCTCTGTGTCAGCGGCACAGAGACCACTTGGCTTTATGGAAATTCCACATTTATGCAACGAGAAAATGCGGCGAAGAAAAACGTTTTTCCATTTCCAGTTTGACTGGAATACCAAAAAAACGCCGACTTGGTCAAGCTGGTCAAGCAGGCAAATTGCTGAACAACTAGTACCATAAGTTTTTTTTTTTTTTTTTGCTTAGACCAATATCTTGGCTACTTATCTTGGCGCGTTGGCCTGGTCAAGTGTGGTTGAACCCTAGGGCTAATTTAGCTGGAGTTTTTCTTTGGGGTAAAATAGAGTCTCTTTCATCAATTGCAATCAGACACATTGCATTTAACAATGTCAACGTTTAATCACCTGTAGTCAGATTAGATGTAATCACCGCTGGAAAAACGCCTGCTCCACATTTCTGAAACACAACCAGCTATTAATCCAAAAAGTAAACTCGTTATAGTAAGTAACATATTATCTAGCGGACGACGAATAACTTGAACGTATCTCACGTTCACAACAAGCGAAGCGAACGAAATGAAACGAAACTGGAAGAGCACAAAAAGTCAACCAGATATAACATAATTGCGACTGACAATGTGGAATATCTTGTCGAAAGAGCTCTTGTGGTATACTAATGTATTCATTCATTCTTTATTTGAAATATGAATAGTAATTTCTAAGCGTGTATGGTTGTTTGTTCTTAAACAGACTATGACATAACTTTGTCTGTGCATTAAATGTTTTGACTTAAAGGTGAGCTAAAAAATAGCTACGGAATTTCAGAATACATTTTTGTACAATCTAAAAGAATTAAACATGTGATAAACTGAGTGAGTTTTGCTAATGAAAATATTGCAGTTTGAGGTTTCATGATGAGTAAAGCAACAGTTTTTAATATACATTTAAGTTTATGGATTTAGTTAAATCTAGGTAAACAAAATAGTTAAATAAATAAATAGAGAATTAAATGAGATACATATTTCAGAGTAACTAATGACAAAAGCTGAAACATTTTTAATTTTTTATGTTCATTCATTAATATTAAATATAAAATGTATTCTCTCATCATTAAATATTTACATACTATATTAGAAAAGGAAATGGTGGGTTGAATAACAACAAAGTTGATTACGGAAGTAAAAAAAAAGTTGTTTTCGAAAAAATATTTATATTTATTGATATAAAATCTTTTAGAAGTGTGATGTGTGCACTTCAAAGTGTGATTGAAGCATCTATTTCTGTAGCTGCTGACAAAGTGATGTGACAATTGGTAAGCGTATAAGCTCGAACTTAAGAACCGCTTTGTTTGATTGCGTGAGCAGCAATCGAGAGACCTCGAAACACCTGCAAGTAAGTCTCGTAAGTCGTCAACAGAAACAAAAAAAAACAACAACAGCAACAGCACAACAACAACAAAAAGAACTCACTACCACAAAGACTAACATGAACACATCAGGCAGCAGGCAGCAAGCAGCAAGCAGTCAGTGATAGTGTCCAAATCATGGAGTGGCTCCTCTCTTGAGCATGGCTATTACCAATAGATTGAAACGTGCCGGCTACGACCCACAAAACTTGTGGATTTTGTCTTGTTTCTAATGCTCGCATCGAAGGCATAGGCTTAGCTTTGCTTTTTGCACAGTTTGCTGCTGCGAGACTTGGGCTCTCTGGGTCGCCAGATGTGTGTGTGTGTGTGTGTGTGTGTGAGTGTGCGTCTGGGACTGGTTGTGGACTATTGACAACTCTACACAGAGAGAGATTGTCTCTCTGTCCATGAGTGTGTGTTTGTGTTGTGTCCAAGTCTGCGGACCGCTGCATTGGGCTGCGACTGCGGCTTTGGATTGCGGTTTGTTTATTGATAAACTCGTAGATACTTTTCTCTATAGCTGTTAATTTGGTCTTTTATGTACCTCTCTGTCTCTGTGTGTTTATGTGTGCTTGCGCCTGTATCTGTGTGTGTGTGTGTTTGCGTGTGAAATTGCATATGTATTGGTGTGTCTACTATTCGATTGAATCTTTGGAATGCGGACAATCCGGTCAGCAAATGGAATTCTTTTACACAGCACACATAGACACAGCGAAAACTGCCTCAATGCGGTCAATTGGAGGGAGTCAGCACACACTTGACATGCAACGCTCTCTGCCTCGCCTACAACCACTTGTCTTCTCCACGCCTCCCCCCGCCCACCTCCCACCTCTTGTGCACCTTGACGCTGCTCTTTAAAGTGGTTCAACAAGCAAGCACTTAATTAAAGACGCCGTCAATGGAACACAACAAAAGGGCGACAATTTCTAAATTGATTAATAAATCTTATATAACTGGTATGCTCGGCATCTCAGGGCTCTTGATAGCACGCGTTAAATGAGCTCAAAGAAGAACTGGATGTAGTTGTAATGTTGAAAGAGTAGTAGAAATATTGGTAGTAAAAGACTATAAGTAAAAGAGGTGATAGTATAAACTTCAGGAGAATTTAGTGTATCTTTAATTCTAAATGAAATAGTATAATTATGCTATTGGAAGAATTCCTAATTAAAACTTTGTTTTATGAAATGTTTTATGTAGATGTCATGAAGTCATTCTTAAATGGAATTAAACTCCTTTTTTAATCACAGAAAAAGGTAGATAAGAATGGTATCTAGCAAAAAAATACAGATTTATTAAAGTAATTTTAATTAATCTGATACTTTTACCCGAAATAACTAAAATAATAGCTGTCGCACTCAATATGTTCATTCACCTGCCAGTAATTCAATTCACCTTTCTTGCTGCAACAGCAAGTGTTCTTTAAATTTAATTATCACCTAAGCAGCCACCGATTTGTTTTGCTCCAGCGATAATTCAATCGCGTCAATCAACTGTCGAGTTTTCCAACGCACCAAGGGAATTGCATGTCAGATGCTTTTCAAGCAGCATCGGGAATAATAAAAAATTATAATTTTCTACCACACAAAGGATAAAAGTTCATCTATAAAAGCAGTGCACGTTGGCATCCACTTGGTATTCGTTCCAGAGTCAGACAACAGTAAAGATGTTGCGGTATAGAAGCCCCAGGACTTATTCGGGCGTCTTATCGCTGATAATGTTAAGCATTTACATGCTGCTGGTTGTGCCGACTCTTGCACACACCGGGAACTTGGAATCCGGCAAGGAGGAACTGCAATTACGAGATCTGGAGCCCAAGTTGGAGGCAGAGACTGGCATGCTGAATGAACATGGATCAGGACCATCGATTTCACGTTTTGCCAGCAACAGACGCAATCAGAGATCCTTTGGCTTTACACCAAGACTACTTCAAATTCCTCGTTCTAAATTGCCCATCGAGTTGGGCATTCTTGTGGACACCGATGACGGTGAACGTCCGAAACGCTTTGATGACTATGGACATATGCGATTTGGTAAACGAGGTGGCGATGAGCAGTTTGATGATTACGGCCATATGCGCTTTGGACGTTAAATCTAAGCTAATTCGATACTACATATATAGAATATACGAGTATTTAGGGGTCTCGACGTGATTTGATTTTGTAAATAGTACATAACTATATATGCATACGTGTATAATCCTGCTATAACTGAATAAAGAAGATTTTGCATTCCACAAGTGGAAATTCACTTATTTTATTGCAATGCAAACAATTTCGTAGCATACAATTAGGCACTGCCTAAAACTACTCCACAGTTTACATAGTTGCTCCACATATTTTTCCATATTGTACGAGAATTTATATATATTAATAAAAAGCGGTTAGGCGTGCTGATTCTAAATAACTTGACATGTTAATAATTTTTTTAGCATGTCAAAGTTGTTTGACAAATTACTCAAGGAGTTTGAAAATTGTTTGAGTAAAAAGTGTTGCATACTTTTAGGTGGCCATCTTAGCGAGGCAATTACAGTTGGAGAGCAATAATACTGCGCGATGCTCTGTTGAAAGCTAGTTGCTACGTGAGTTAATAATATAAAGCATTTAGCTGACAAGCGAAAGCGGCATTCGTTTTGGCGGCAATATTCAAATTGTAAAGAATAGATACTTGAATAGCAATACAATTTTATGCATAGTTGTTAATAAATTAACCTGATAATTGTTAAATATTCCATCATGTTTGAAATACTTAAACAGGGCAATAAAATAATCATTTTATGTGATAATATGGCATTTATCCTTTAAATGCTGGAAAAGACGCAACTGTCTCACAAGTTTCTCCTCTTAGTCCCCACAACTTAAATTCTTTTACTGTTCTGATAGTCAAGACACTATTTTACGATTTAAATTAGTTACTTAAGGCGGCTATGCTGTGACGTGTTTAGGTTAACGAAGTCAACCAAACATTTAGCTTGTAATCTACAAATTTATTGTCGAGTGTTCAGCCATAAAAGCATGTAACATACAGTGGCCCAATTACGAACACCTTGTTTTGCTATCCCACAGCAAGAATCTTTGGGTGCAACAACTAAGCCGCCGAATCAACTTGGTAAGCCGATGCAATCGACTGTCCCAATTCGGTGAAAGAAGAATGAAGTAAGGAGGAGGCTGCACCAAAGACCGTCACTTAGTTCTGACAACACAGCATTCTTCTGAAAGATTGACCCAATTCATATGTGCATACGCGTTGCGAACCTGTTTCCCCCATTCGGGTGGCTTTGAGCATCTCTATCGACGGCATTCGTCCAGGCCAGACACAGCCAGAGTCAGGTATAAATTAATATGACTAGGCCACCTTGAGCTGCACACGCGCCTGTCTAACGGTTGCCTCAAAAAAAAAATAGAGGAAAAAATATTGGTCAAATCATCTCGAACGAAAATCCAGAATGAGCACAACACAAGCACAATTTGGGGCACTTCCCACGCAGGTTTTTCCACTTTTTTTTTGTTTGTTGTTGTTATTTTTTAGTTTTCGGCAACGGGAACTGCAATTCGAGATCATTGGTCAAGGTGGACAACCGAACTAGCCAAACACTGACCTACTCCAATAAGCAAACACAAAGATAAACTAGATGTAATCACATCTCTCTCCTTTAACATATGATACTCTCTCGTACTCTCGACTTAAAGCATCGCAAATGATGGGTATTAGTGTCTTAATTATGGGCATGAGCCAAGCCATGGGCAACGAAATTTTTTGGCTAATCCCCAAGTAGCTGTCGCCATCTGTCGTCGTACATCAGCTTCAGTCATCAGCCTCTAGTCATGGGCCTGCAGACAAATGATCAGATTACGAGCACTTTGCACATAACCCGCAGCAGCAGCAGCAGCAGTCGGCACAGCACAACAATTTCTGCTTTTGTATTGCTGCCACAGACGCGACGCAAACTTGCTGCCACAGCGTCAGCAGCTGGCGCTTTGACCGACTCTAAGTGGACGTCGCGTCGTCGTCGTTGTTGTGGATGCCGCTTTGGACGCTGCTAAATTGCTCTTGAGCAGTTTAGTCTCGCTATTGGCTTCACGCGCTTCGGTCGCTGTTTCGGCTGCAGCTTCCAATTGCCGCCTCGCAGTTGCAGCATGCTAAAAAGAAAACTCCAAATGTGTCTAGGCATAACAAGAACCTAAAGTGAACAAACACTAAAAGAAACAAACAATAATTGGCAAACAAAATAAAACAGAAAAAGGGGAAAAACTATAGTTGAAGTGCTTGCTGGAAATCTTTTACAATGCAATGTTCTGGATAATAAACTCTGTTGAAAACAAATGCAAAATAGGTGAGTAAACTTTAATCTTTAATATACAATATGATATACGAGTGCGAGTATGAAGTGCAGGCTTATATTCATTATTGCTTTGATCATGAAAAGTTAATCAAAATTATATACAAGTCACAAGTAGAAGTTCAGCATGTTATGCATATTACACATACGACTCGTTGCATATTTAAATCAATTATTTACTTATGGACATTCTTCATGCAACTAGAATGCCACGCATTTGAGTTGTCGATTATTTGTAATTAAAATTAAATAATAAAACAGTGTAACAACTGTACTTGGTAGTCAGCAATAATTGCCGCTCTAATGTGTCGAACAAACACAGATGCAATCAATCGCTTAGCGGGATTCACTCATAGCTGTTTTGCTTTGCTCCTCTCGGCAATTGAATTAAGTTCGATAAGCTGAACTCGTTCAGTTTGCAACTGGTCTATGTTGTGATGATGCTGCATGTGTGTATGTTGCATGCCACACGGTGACTGTCCGTTTGGCCGCATTTGCTGTTCGCGCTGCCAGCAGGGATCTCTTGAGTTTTCATGCAATTATTTTCGAGATTTTCTCCACAAGAAAACTCGGCTGCTGACTGTTGGCTGCTGCGTGACAGGTCTATGGTTTTAGAAACTGGAGCATCGATGGCGATGCGCTCGCCAGTTGGCCGTCGTTTTGTGTGGCAGCTGTGGATGTCGGTAGTTGCTCGACTGGCTGCCAGTTCTAAAGGTGGGTCACAGCCATAACTTCTTCTACTTCTCTACAAAACGCATCTCATGCACTCATGTCGTAGTCGTCGTCGTCGTCGCACAATTGCAATCGAATAAGTAGGTAGGCAGCTGATATACTCGTCGACTAGTTTTCCATCCACGTCGAGACATTTCCAATCCAATCAAGCGTTTACAGCTACTTAACTGTTGTCTGTTGTCTTATCGAGAGCTACTTATGAGAATGCGCTAATAAATCTGGCGTAATTGGACTTGGACAACTCTTCTACTTATATGACGATTTTAATTAGTTGTTCTTACTGCTATGCCAATTATTAATGTACATCATTTAATTGACACTTGTAATCGTGTAAACTAATATTTTTTATCACAATCATGTTGTTGGTTAGTTCTTTGGCACACATCAAACTTTCCTCATATTTTATTAGAAATATGTTGCCATCATTTTTGATATTCAGTTCTTAGACAAACATCAAACTTTCTTCAACAATTGCAATTCAAAATTTCGAAATATTTCGCACTCTTCAATTCGTTGCTCAAATCATTGCTCAAATCTTAAACACAATTCTTAATCGTATAATTAACATAACAAAGCAACATTATCGCCTAAGTACGCATCGTGGGGGTGTCTCAAACTTTCCCTTCAAATGTGTTAAACGATCCACAGTCAGCGGGCAGAATTATGATTCAGATTCAGATCTAACAGCACAAAGCTCAACAAAAGCCAGAGAACAGTTACGAACTTTAAACCAACAATTCAACAATCGTAACGATCTAACAAACAATCTGATGGTGTCAATGAGCAGCTATAATTTAGCAACAACTCCAAGTGCCGCCTCCAGTGGGTGGAGGAGGGAGTGAGGGAGGGAACATCAAGAAGCCGAGAAGCTGACCCACAAAGCATGCGCCATTTGAACTCAGCTGACCGAAATAAATGAAAGTCGAAGAAAGAAGTCGCTTAAATTGCAATAAAACATTTCAGCGCCTAATGAATTTCCATAAGTAGAAGATGTTCTATAGTACCGCTAACAGTTGAAATTTATGCTACCAGATGTACAAAGTAAAATGTAGATGTCTGCTATAAGTATACATATATGTATGCATATACCATAAGTTAGTTTGTGTGCTCTTTGGGGCAATTTATGGCGCAGAGTTCATGAGCAGTCACGCTTTTTTGAGCAAATTTCTTTGGTTGGATTTCATTATCTACGCCGTAATGCTCACCTTATGGGTGCATTGTTCGGCCCAGCCTAATAACTCTCTTAGCTATGGTATATACTAAATATACAGTATATAGTATATTATATTATGTGTAGTAAAGCATGAAATGTTTGTAGCTGACTGGCACTTGTCAATAGAGTTCTGCTCATCTCTGTGCAATTATTCAAAATTACAACTCACTTTTAACCTTTGATTCATTTCGGTATTGCTTTTCACCATTCATGTATTCATGAATGGATTTTGGCACACGCTTCACCGCACTCACAATGGCAATAACTTTTTTATTCGCGAATTGCTGCCAAACTCCGCACGAACTTCATTTTCTTAATATGCGCAACTCTGTCGCGACGCCGATTAAGTTTTGCACGAATATCAGTTGTTGTCTTTTTGCAGTTAACAATTTCAGCTATTGTTAAATAGTGGAAACGTGTTGAAAAAGTCGTAGTAATAGTGAAATGCCGTAACGAGTAGCACAATGTGACAATTGTTGTGCCTGCACAGAGAGCATTTTCAGTGACTCGTGACACAATGCGCACAGCGCATATTTCGCAGTTCGTAAACAAAAACCCCTCCGAAAGTAACCCAAATTTAAGTACACACATTACTCAAGTTACACTCAGAAGACTGAAGAAAGTTAGATTGCGATAAGGGGGACAATGGCCACAGTCATTAGATGCCACAACCTTACTCAATTTGATGCTATAATCATTACTTGATTGGGGTCTAATTCTTGGCAAGTTCATTTTATATAATGCTATTGCTTATGTAACTTGTAGTTGGGTTTAATTGAAAGTGAAACGGAAACTGAGAAGTGATTTTTGTTTTGGGATTGGGAATGAAGTACTACAATATTTGGCAATTAGGAAATGTGAAATGGAGAGGCTATAAAGAAGTTAATGTTCGCAGTAAAAATAATTGAACATTATATTGAGCTGTTTATTGAATAGTAAATAAAGTATACAAGCTATAAAATGGTTTAGTAAAATAGATTAAGATTAATAATAAACTCTTCTTGCTTTATGTAACATAAATGATCTCTTCTTTATTACATATAGTAAAATGATTTAAAAGACAATATAGTAAACACTTCTACTTTATGTATTGTCTTTAAATCAAAAACATTTTCAAATATATAAAAATAAATAATAAACTCTTTTTTTAATAATATTTTTCAATAGCTCTTCTTTATAATATAGAAAACTCTTCATTTTTATATACATTTTTTTTGTGATCTCTTCTCTATTATGTATATATAGCAGTATGTACATTTACCTTTTGCTTTGGGTCTGTGCGCTGTGTGGAGTGCATGTCAGATACGCAATGCTAGACACAAGAGGCAAGCAAGGAATCAACCGTATCCGACTGAGTGCCGCAGGGGGGCGTAGGCTATTACGCTGCAGCCACTCCGAATGTAGTATCTCTGTGTCTGTGTATGTGTATCTGCATCTTCAAGCTTGCCTGCATTCGGCGGCATAGGTGGCTTACTACAACAACAGTGTAATAGAGTAAAATGTATGACTAATTTTTTCAAATTGTTGCGGTTGCCAAAGCGATTAAATAAAACAAACCTAAAACAATTAAAGGCAAACAGTAAGACAGACAGACAAACTAACAGAATTGGACAGAGAAAGTGATGTGATCATGGTGAGCACGATGATCATGTTATTTGTTAGATACATTACATTAGCAGCAGCAGCAAACAACAAAATGAAACAATTGCCATTTTTACGCAGTCGAGTACAACACGAAATTGCAAAGTGAATAAATAAAGTATCTCGCAGATACGTTTTTCCATGTTTGAGGCATTTTCCTCCCATTCATGCTGCATCCTATTAAAGTTTTTTTTTTTTATTACCTTGGCGTTGAAAAGTAAAAGCCGCTGGAAAGTTCTAACAGTTAAATGTCGCTTGCTATGCGAGAGAGAGATGAGCGATACAGGTTTTTCCTATCAGCTCGTTGGCATTTTTTTAACTGTTTCACTGGGCTAATCAAAATGAAAAGAAAAGCGGCAAAGAGACACATCTTTAGTAGCTGACGACAGTTGTGGACAGAGAGCAGAGTTGGCCTCAGGCGATTCGAAATAAAAGTAAGAGTTTATCATACACACAATGGAGGGCTATTAGTTGCTTGGCTGTTTGTTTTATGTAGATATACAATTTAATTAGTCGTAACTTTTGAACTGTTATCTCATGAATACTCGACGAATCACAAAACGAAAACGAAAATAAACAACAATATGACAATTTCGATCAATTGCAAAACAAAAGCCGCAAAATTAATTATGCAAATGTTTATTTAAATGCCCAAATTGAATTAAAGTTTTTACCGACCACAACAATATCACGTTCGTTGGCTGTTAAATATATTTAATGTAGGCCCGAAATGTGCATAATATCATGTACCTATGAATTATCTGGCATAGTATATTTGATATATACGCTAACATATGTCAAGCGCCGGCTGGAGGAAAGTTGCTTGGCTTTAAATTTGTAGCCGGTGAAAGGGACACGTGCTTGAACCATTTTAAATGCACAATATATTGATTGATACTGACCAGAGCAGAGATTTGAAATGAAAGCGAAACACTGAAAAGAAACAAATGGTATTATAAGGAAGAGAATACTATAACTTTCCGTTTGCTTTGTGGCAGATGAGAAGTGATTCTTTTATTTTGTAGTCAAATATTAATAATAATTAAATATCAATAAGTCGCAGATTATGTTCCGCTTTTAGAGATTGGTCTTAAATATTGCAGGCTTATCATATTTATTGTATTTATTGGCTAAGACAACAGTTGCAAAATATGAATGTCTAGCTTATCATGTTATCCACAACATTATAGTTAAAAAGTACCAGAAAATTTATTAGACGATTTAATCATTGCTTGAAACATGAAGATGTAAATTACAAAAAGAAATAGCTCAACATGATATGCCATTAATTTTCATATAAAAGATTGTCTCATCGCCCCATAAACT
Source organism: Drosophila niveifrons (assembly GCA_035046325.1). Taxonomy (NCBI): domain Eukaryota; kingdom Metazoa; phylum Arthropoda; class Insecta; order Diptera; family Drosophilidae; genus Drosophila; species Drosophila niveifrons. The sequence continues at coordinate 6,103,149 of JAWNOC010000046.1, read as the reverse complement.
AATTTGAAGCATGCTGCAATTATTATATAAAAGATTTTGAGTTGCCATAAAGCTAAAGTGTTTGCGTTTTAATGTGCAAATTATGGGTCGAAAGGAACACAAAATGTTATAAATTAATTTTCATAAGCATCAGCCCAAGGCATATTGCACACATGCGAGATATAAGTAGAAGAGCGCTGACTTATTCTATTAAGGTAACTATTTCCACGGTAGACCGAGCAGAGCTCGCGATAAGATTGAAGACCTGAGTTGAGTGCATTTTATAATAATGCAGTCGGCAAACAGGTCCCACGAGGCAGCTCCAATTATTGTTGTTAAAGCTCGGTCATTGATTTCGAAAAAATAACATTTGCACTTGCGCAAATGGTTAAACTATGGTAAAAACCGGCCATCAATAAACCACCAAATGTGGATTGTTGGTGATCGCTTAGGCCAATCTCCGAGATATTTCAAACTTGATATTGACATTGGGCGACCAAAACTGCAGAGGGCACATTGCACAAATTTCCACAAAAACAAACCAAAAACTTTTGCGTAAATGTTGAGCCACTCAACACTCAACACACATTCATTCATTCATTCACCTATGCAAATAGCTGCAGCAGCGGCTTCTCTAGTTGTTTGTCAAATAATGCCAAACATTGTTGGGCGCATAATGGAAGTTACATACAAAAAAACATTTGGCCAAGTGATTGTTGATGTTGAAAATCCGTCGCGGACTCGTTCGTCTTCATCACCAACAGCAACAAACCCGCTTAGCAAAAATATATTTTGTTGGCCACATATGTGCTATATTTGTAGCTGTATCTGTATATGTATCTTCATCTACTATATGTGCAGCTAGAGTTGAAGCTCTGCTCTGCTACCCACTTACGCCAGCGATAATATTGTTATTGTTATTGTTATTGTGCACACACAAACAAAACACACACAGACACTCTCACATTGAGTTGGCAACACTGTTGGCCGTTACGTTGCTTGGCCATTTCTTTTGGCCACTTCACTTCGTGTTAAGCTCGCGCGTTGCTTGCTTGGGGGCTCTTTTTTTTTGTTGTTGTTGTTTGAATTGCTCGCCTCGGTTTTGACGCTCATCGACATTTCAGCTGCGAACGGAGCGCGCAGTCGCTTTGTGGCATCCAACGAACTCAGATGCCGATCGTGAACACGTTAAGAATACTTTGAGACAGCAATCGGTGCTGCTACTGTTGCATTCGCTGTGGGCGCAACATCAATCGTATTGCAATCGTGTGTTGCCAAATCAATGAAGGCCAAATCAGTGCCTAAAGTCAGTGTCAAGGTGTGTGTGTGTGTGTGTTAGAAATAGTGCATGTGTCTATTTAACTAGTTAGTCTGTGTGTGTGGCACTTTGCTAATTACTGCAGATATCTCTGCTGTATAGTGAAAGTATCTTAAAGATACGCGGTGCCCAGAGAGTGTTAACGCGTTGTGTTTCTCCTGTTTTGTGCTGTGCTGTGCTTTAAACGCAAATTGTTAACATTTTTCCAGTACAACAATTGCATTTTATGTTGCAATTTATTAGCGAAACAGGCAAAAATCAAAAACAAAAACCCACTCAACATCAACAACAATCATAATAACTGCAGCCAAAAAGCCCATTAACAATTTGAAATACGTTTTTCCTCATGTCGAATTCCACAAACACCACGTATAGGCTTTAACCTGATTGTAATCTATTTATACTCGCGCTCGTACTTGTTATTTTAGTATCTACTATTATTATTATGTTTATGTTTATATTTTGTGTTGTTGTTATTATAGTTTTTCCTTCGTAGTCTTGCAAGCAGCTAATTAATGAGCCAACACGTTGGTTGGCCACCAAATCACGCCAGGCAAACACCTCGAAGCCGTCACAACAACAACATCGTTTCAGCTTCATCTATATATCGTGCTCTCTCGCTTGCACGTACTCTACCCATCTCATTTCGCGCTCTTTCGTCGGTCGTGCGCCCTATGCAAAGTGTTAACTCGAAGTCTCGTGCAGTGAATTTGTGCTCGGCTGTGGCTTGTGTAATGGCAACAATTATTTCGCTAAAAATGTTGGAAAATTAACGTTCAATGTGCATAATTGAAATTCATTTGCCCGCTAATTGCGCACAAATTGCAGACAAACAACGAAAAATCATAACAACAACTACAACTACGTGAAATACCAAAAAAAACGTACAAAAAAAAGAGCTAAACAAAAGAGTACCGTGGTGGCATGTGCCACAACAACAAACCGAAGAACAGCGGCAACAACAACAAAGATTAGTTGCATTTTGCGGCTTGTGGCGTTTTTATCAAGTGTTATTTTTTGTGTGAGTGGCACTTCGATGATATGGTAACCTCCTCCTGCAAACTCGACTCCCAATCAGTTGTGGCAGTTCCCAAAATGAATTCGGTGCGCACCCGCAAACCAGCGAGCAGTAACAGCAACTCTTCAGGCTTTCGGCTACTGGACGGCGATCAGCTCGAGAACAATTCGAGTGTCAGTCGAAATTCGATATACAAACTAAAGATCGATCTTATGTTTGACGATTCCAGGTGAGTGCAAAAACAACCAAAAACAGTACCTAAGCCCGTTCTAACTTACTAACCAGAATATGCTAAAAGTTCTATGATTAGAACACTCTAAATATCTTTCATATGATAAAAATTCATAAGAAGAAAATGATAAATCATCATCATCATGCAAAATTATGAATATTTCTGACTAGAACATTTTCTTTATTAACAATAATTAAGAATATTGGTAACTAGAACATTTTCTTTATTAATATAAAGAACATTTTATACATAAAAAACTAATTATTAATAAAAGAAAACAATTCGAGTTGTGGCAAATATAAAATAAACCAAAATCTTAGCAAAAAGATTAACAAAGATTTAAGCTATCTCTCATGCATATATAATTAACACTATTCTCTTAGCGAAAAGATTATTAAAGGAATTGAAAGTATCTTCGCTACTTAATATGCAACTCTCTAAAGATATTCAATAGTAAGCAGCACTAAAAATGCTCTAAATATCTTCCAATAAAAGCACACCACATCCTAAATGCTTGCTTAGCACTTCGTTTTGCATAGGTTTTCAAAACATCTCAACAATAAAACTTTTTATTGACAAAAAATCCCCAAGCTGCGAGCAGAAGAGTAAACTTAGAATGTTTGTGTTATGCACAGCTTGTCCAACTTTCAACAGCTACGATTTAAGCACTTTCGTTCTCGAAGCCTCAAAAGTGTCAAAGATACACAGAGCATAGACGAAGCATTGACAGAGCTGAAGATAGATAGATAGTAGATGGCAGTTTAGTTGGGAAACGACATCGTAAATAGAAGACGCATCGTCGCAACGTTTCTTTTACCGTTTGACCAAAATTTCCATAAGCAACAAATGAACAGTTAGTTCATAAATGTATCCAAAAGATACAACAGAGAGATAGGGAGAGAGAGAGAGACAGATGAAATGATGGATCGATAGAAAGATAAAGTGTAAGTGTAAGAGAGAGAGGGAAAGAGAGTCATTGAGTCGAGTAACACTTGCTGCGATGATTAAATATTCAACGATATTGTGTGACACACATTCGCCTAGTGAACTAATTGATTAAAAAAGAAAACTTTTGCTTCTCTCCCCTCTTCCCCTTTATCCATGCGAGCAACCACTTGACACAGCTTCATTCATATTCAAAATACTTGATCGGCGCAACGTTCTCCCTCCCAAAAATAGACGCAGATACATTTCCGATTTGATGTCAACTAGCGGTAAACGGAATAGCTTCTATTGGGAACACAGCGAATGCGACACTCTTCTTCTTCTTCATCTCTTCAGATCTTCTCTCAGAGACCTGTTGACAAAGTAGCAGCCACAACATTCGCCACATTTGCCATTTGTTAATAATCATTTGAGCCTCATTCGACGGCTCCCTTCCGCATTTACAGGATGTTTGTTGTTGCTGCTTTTGCTGCTGTGTCTAATCAACAGTCACTTGCCAATTCATAGGCATTGGCTTATGTTATGCTTGGTGCATAGATATTTTTGTAAATGTGTGTGAGTGTGTGAGTGTTAGTGTGTGCATGCATAGACATGCTAAAATTAGTTGGCGCAACTTTCACAAAAAAAATAGTCAGCCAAGTTTTGTCGTAGAGAACCACTTAAACAATTTAACTACCTGAGAAGAGAATCGCTTGGTTGCAATTTCGAGTAGCTTTCCAATGATTTGGCAAACCACTTAAATCATTACCAATTGCAAAATAATTTGGCCAACATACAAAATGTTCTCAGCAACGAAATTATCAGTGGAATAATTATTGAAAATGTGAAATAATTGTTGAAAATAAAAGCAAATAAATACAAGATGATTTATTTATTTATATAATATTTAAAAATCAAAATCATGAATATCAAAAAATACTCCCATCATTGCTTAATGATCGCTTCACTTTACATAATTTGCACTTAACTGTGTTTAGTACAATAATTTACATATTTCTCGGTTAATAATCACTTGCAAAAATTACTGTTGCACCACGTAACGTCTAACTATCAATTTTATCGGTTTATTGTTTATTTTTGGGTTTATTAATTTCATTATTTCATTTATTATTCAATTTAACAATTTTTAATTTTTTTTTAATTTATTATTTTACCTATTGATTTGATCATTTTTTCATCTTGGCAGATCAATGCGCAGCAACCGCCTCGACGATCCACGAGGATCGCATCGCACGCGTTCCATCATCATGTATGGACGTAGTGAGCTGGCCAGCACCTCGGGCGACAATCCGCGTTCGCTGAGCAGCTTCCTCCAGGAGTCCAGCGAATCGGCCAAGGTGCTAGCCGAGGCGGCCAAGAACGATGTGCAGCGCATCAGCAACAGCGTGCAGGCCCAGATCGAGCAGCTGTTCACCGACGTGGCCAAGGATGCCACCAATAGCTTCGATGTCACCTGCTTGGGTTGCTTGCCGCTCAAGGATAAGGTGACCAGTCTGCAAGGATTGCAGGAGCCGCTGCGTCAGCTCTATCTCGATGAGGTGACCAAGAAGGTAAGACAAAGACTTTCCTCTATTTCTTTATTTTCTCTGCTAATACTGCAAATTTCTATAGAAACTTAAGTCGGGCTACTTGGACATATGCGCCACAGGATTGCGCATTAAGCTTAGTGCCAAGCTCAATGAGGAGGAGAATGATTCCAGCATTACGCCATTTCACAATATTGCCGTGTGGTCAGCGGTCAAGTTTGTCATCTCGGATTCAGATGGCGGCGCGGCATTTTTGCCCCTAATCACAGATCCCGATAACATCGATAAGACCGCCTTGTTTCAGCCATTAAGGTAAGCTTTTCATACTTAACTGCACATTAAAGATAACTGCGAAAACGTTGTTCATATAAAATGCAAATTTCAATGCTATAAACTTGAATGCTTCAAATGCGCACTTGGCATAACTGCATAAATTTGTTTGCAATGTTTGAGTGTTTGTTATTCAATGATCAACCTTTGTTGATAAATGCAAAAAGAAGGCCACTAATTATAGTATTTTCTTTGAGCTGTTATTTCTATACCTTAATTTCTATACCTTCGTCAAGTAAATTAGTAAATTAGCACAAATATGTATTTAGTGAATTGCATTTTTGGCATAACTATGCAGTTAAAATATTTTAGGACAATTTATACTGCAAAGATGAAAAGTTACTTTTCTATAGACGAAACAATTTTACATGTGATAATTTTTAAGCATTAGACACAATTTATTTTGGAATTTCTTTCATTGCCTATTAAGTATTTGATTGGGATATAAACCTAAATATAAGACATTTTTTAAGTCTCACCTGGAACAAATTTTAAACAAGGAATCCACAAACTAGTCTTTTGTGCTATAAGCCAACTTAGCCAACTTTCTCATTACGATTAGAAGTTAATAATCAAAAACTTAGCAATTTAGTTTTTAACTTTAAATATACACGTTTTAAAGCTCGAAAAGTCGCACAGTGACCTAAAATTTGGGCAACTTAGGTCATTCTCTTGATTGAGCTATACTAATTGGTTAATTAAATAATTCTCCTCAATGTGCTATATTAATATTCTTAATTCTCTGCCCGTCTCTCTTAGCGCCATTGAGCAGCTGGCTGTGGAGCAAAGCGAGGTCATGCATGCGCCCATCTTTGCTGTGGTCATGCGCTCGGCCAGCGCACCGAAGATACTCGAGTGTCATGGCTTCATCTGCAAGAGCACCGAGGATGCCATCGTCATTGCGGCCACGCTCTATCAGAGCCTGATGGCGCATGTGAGCACCAATTCGCATCGCAGCACCAAGAGACGCACGCCACGTCAACAGAACGGTGTGAGCTGCATCAGCATTGCGAGCAGCTCGGCGCTGACCAGTTCCAACTATTTGTCACGCTCCCAGGTGGCGCCCAGTTTGAATGGCCGGCGCAGCTCGTTCCGCAGCAGCAGTGCCGGAACTGGCAGCCAAATGGGTTTGGGTTCCGCTACTCCTTCGAGATCCACACGCAAGAAACGCGTGTCGAGCAGTTCGCTCAGCTCCAACAGCAATGTGATCAACGAGGCGGCGGAGATTGAAACCTCCACGGAGGAGCGCAAACGGAAATCACACAAAACGAAGCGAGCGCCGCCAGTGCCAGCTCCGAATGTGCTCGGTGGCTATAGCAAGGGAGCAGCGTCCAGTTCCGGACGCAGCAATAATATCGTATGCAACAATGGGCATGTGAATCGATTGCATCATCATGGCCAGAAAAAGCCAACGACGCCCACAATGCCGTTGGCCATGCCGCTGCCCATGCCCAATGGGAATGCGAATGCTCGCAAGATTAGCGATCTGGTTGGCGCTGTGGGCGCTGTGAGTGCAGCCGGAGATGGTGATATACTGACACGTGTGGCCATTCCAAGATCGGGCAGTTTCCTCAACACCGGCGGACTGACGCGCTACAAATCTCGAGCGGCTCGACGCACCAACTCGGGCAAACTGGGAGGCGGCGGTGGCGGTGGAGGAGGGTGAGTAGACATACTAACGCATTAGGGTCAGCTAGCTGTGTAGCATATATATATACTGTGTGGCTGACCCGAGATTGGGTATAACATTGTTCTACAATTTTTGGTGAAAAGGTTTGGTTTGGTTGATTGGCATCGTTTGAATTGTGCTTCTAGTTCCCCACTTGGTTTCAGTGAATTGTTTAATGAATTTCGACTGCACGAGAATCTGCATTCGTTGGACGACATTCTGTATGCCATCATCGATGCCGATGGCATGTCCTTCAACGATCTCAAGCCCATCTACAAGGAGTTTCTGCTCAAGCTTGCTGTCACGCTGACACAGGACGAACTCTTTCAGCGCTCGAAGAACATTATGCGACGACAGAAGAAAAAGAAACAGAAGCGCAAGACTAGCTTGAATGGATCACAGGTAAATATTCCGTTTGTCTGCCTGTCCGTCTGCTTGCTTAAACACGTACAACTCAGCAACTATAATAGCTAATGGCACCAAATTTGCTGACAACATTCTTCTTTTATAACACTTTAATGCAGTTTTCATAAATCTCTCTATTACTCTCTTACTTTACAGAAAAAAACGAAGAGCATCTTCTTTGGCACCAAGAGCCTGAAGAAAGTCTTTCAACTCGGTCAGTTTCGCAACTGCCGCGGCAAGCTAACAAAGCCCACGCATGCCAAGGATTCCTCGGCCACCATGGAAAGCTCCGGCAAGCGGCGACTGACGCCACCCATCATCATTGGCCCACCGACGAGCCAAAGCCATCAGCAGCAGCAACGCAATCGAGCGGCCACCAGTGGCTCCGATGTCTCCGTAGTGAGAAATGAACATGCTCTCCAAGGCATTCATCGCAACAGTAGCAGCGGGTAAGCAAAATAGCGAGAGAGCTTACTACACGGAGAGAAGATTTAGAGAAATTATGAAGTCAGACAACAAATTTTATTAACAAAAAGAGACTATTCCAAAAAAATCCAGTTGTAAAAATAAATTTATTTAGTGAGCTTAAATTTAACTTTTTGTAAACTCATTTTTTAATTTTATTAAAATAATGCCCAAATCGTGATTTCAATACATCCATGAAAGGATTAGTAGAATAACTTTCTACATATTATAAGATTTAACAACTCTCTCAGAAAGCTAGAATTTAAAAATGATAAGTTTCCATTTCAATTGTGTTTACTCTCCGTGTAAATGTAGTAAACTGTAGTCAAACTTTTCTCTCTGTGAATTATTAGTGTACTGTGATCTACCATAACTTTATTCGCTTCTTCCTCTGCAGCTATGTCTCTTGCTCGGAGTGCAGTTACGACTCGGAGTCATGCACTTGTGCCTCGGCAGATCGCTGCTACTGCAGTCTGCGCACCGAGCATCTGAATCACAAGTTGCGCCAGAAGAACGAACGCAACATGGCCATGGCCAATGCAAGGAAGCCAGCTGGCAATGCAGCCGCAGTAGCAGCAGCAGGAGCTGGCAATCGCCATTCGCTGATATCGTGTAAGTCGGATGAGAAGTGCTACTGCTCCATGGTGGAGGAGGAGCCCAACAGCACACTGGAGCACGACTCGGCCAACTCCAACTCGGATACAACAACGTGGTGTGACACCGACAGCTGTGTGAGTGCCAGCAAATGCTACTGCAAGCGCACACATCGACGCCAGCGGGTGAATACGGCGCCAGTGAGTGAGGATTCGCTGAATCAACAGCACAGATCACGGGCCAGCTCAAGGAAGCCCAAGCCGAGTGAGAAACTGGGACTCGACTATGAACTCTTCACCATTGGCGGCAACAGCAAGCCAGTGCAGCCGCATGAGGCGCTCAGCGTAAAGAAGAGCGTCGAGGCTGCTGCCGTGTTTGCGGACATGAAGCTCAGCCAGACGACAGACATCAAGAGCCTGTGCCCGCCTTCTGGTCATGGTCAGAAGCAGAGCATGCGTCAGAGCAACGCCAGCTGCCATTCGAATAACTCTTCGAGGCGTTCACTCTATCGCACACGGGAATCGATTAGCACTGATCGCCTGGGCCATGGCAACGGGAATGTGAATGCCATGATGATGCCTGCGCTGCATTTGAGTTCGAGTGGTGCATCGCACAAGTCGTGCAGTGCCGATGATCTGCTCATCAATATCAAGGCTCTGGAGAAGGCGGCCTCCATTCGGAGCAGTGTAAGCAGAAGCCGCATGGCCAGCTATCAATCGATGCGTGCCGTGAGCGCTTCTCTCGAGGATTCGCTGGGGTATTTGCCATAGAATTTCAATAGAATACTCAAATCCCATAGAGATTAAGTCAACGTACTAATATCTATTCAAGCATAAATACTCCTAATCTATTTTACTCTAACATACTACATATATAATCTTTAGACATCACGGCTTATGTTTCTCAAGCCAATTGAGACAGACTTCATTAAACAGCTTCAATTGTCTTGCGAAACGTAATCATCATTTAAAAATAATATTTTTATTATATTGTCATACTTATTATAGCGAACTCGTGACATTAGTTTTAAGGCTTGAAACTGTTCGATAAGCAAACAGACGAGGTGCAATACGAAAACCATTATAAACAAATAAACAATATACGATCCTAGTTTCCAACGCAGTGCAATATTTACTAAGCTTATTAACAAATAAAACGATCTTATATACTATACTATGCAAAAATATACTTACTGATTACTTTTTCATATGGGGTATATAAAACTTGTTCGATTCGATTTGGGATAGGTTTTAAGATTGCTTTGAAAGAAATTAAGGAACTTTGTAGCGCACTATTTAAAGATAAAATATAATAGAGAGTCAATAATGAAATAGTTTGGTCCTTAATTGCAAGATCAGCAGTAATTATAACTAGAGCACAATTTTAAATAAGAAGTCAAAGTATGGAAATATTTTGATCATCATTTCTCAATCTTAGCCCAAGATAAATAAAGGATTGGATGTGTAATATTAAGTATTCAGGATTTGATTCTTCACCAAATAAAAAAATGTGTTAGATTAGATTTAAGATCAATATTTCATACTAAACGTAAAAACCTGATAATCTATCTACGTGCAAAGGATTGTGACGAAAGGAAATTGAAATGACTACTTGTTGTTGCCGAATGATTATACACATTATTATTTTGGGCACGTCTAATCAAATGAGGTCAGTGTCAGGTCACAACAACAACAGCCCCAGCGAAAAAGCGAAACGTGTACAATTTGAAGCAGATGTTGGCGCTAGGCGTCGTATGCTTTGGCTGAAGCCCCCGCTGCCCCAGGTCAAAATAGACGGGACAGTGATAAGATTACGGTTGAGTATGTGTGAGTCTGTGTGTGTTGCCCAGCTGTTGGGGGAATGAGTCAAAATGGGAAGTGGATGCGAAACGAAAATTTATTCGAATTGGATCTGCTGCCGAGTGCTAAAGTGCCAAAGTGACAAGGAGCCTGTGAAAATGACCACCTCATCTGCCGATAGTGTTTTCGTTACCCGCTCCGAGGGTATCTCAGCCGAAGGAGTGAGGGATCAGTATGCCGATGGCAAGGCTGCCAAGGTCTGGGAGATCTTCATCGGGGACAAGAACTCGCGCACGGACAACTACAAGAATTTCCTGGTCGAGTTGCTGCGTCAAAAGGGCTGCAAGCGCATCCTGGATGTGGCATGTGGCACGGGGTAAGCCTTAAACACATGATCTCACATTTTGTCAGTGAAATCATGGAGCATCCCTTGCAGAGTCGACTCCATAATGCTGCTGGAGGAAGGCTTTGAGGTGACCTCTGTGGATGCATCCGACAAAATGTTGAAATATGCACTCAAGGAGCGCTGGAATCGCCGCAAGGAAAGCGCCTTCGATCAGTGGAGTAAGTTATTAAATAAAGAAGTTCTTTATAGGTGTGACTAATCCATGTTTCCTCCCCCTTATAGCCATTGAGGAGGCCAACTGGCTGTCGCTGTACGATGATATACAGGAGGAGATCGGCACCGGTTTCGATGCCGTCATTTGCCTGGGCAACTCCTTTGCCCATTTGATGGATGCCTCAGGGGATCAGCGTGAGCACAAACAGGCCATCAAGAACTTTGAGAAGTGCCTCAAGCCAGGAGGCATTCTGCTCATTGATCATCGCAACTATGATAACATCCTGGAAACTGGAGCAACACCTGCCAAGAGTATCTATTACAACGTAAGTTGAAAGTCATCGCATTCAGAGTAGTATGAGATTATTTACATTAATTAAAAACAATTAAACGACACTTCCCATTGACTTACGAGTAGAAACAACAAGTCATCATCGCAGCACTGATAACAAAAAGCAAATTGCTTTCATTTACAAAATCTCACAACATCTCTAATCTTCGATTCTGGCACAAGCGTAAAACTATTCCCATGACTTGCAGAATCCAAAATTAAATGTTTGTTTGTTTTTTAAACTTTTTTTTAGACGAGTCATACGGCTGACATCAAAACATCCGTTCTGTTCTATTGCGGCAAGCCAGCTCTGGTCTCCATGGACTATCAGATCGAAGGCAATAAGCTGGCCAGCGAATTCCGTCTCTCCTATTATCCCCACGAACTGAAGCGTTTCACAGAGATCCTGAACGAGATCTTTGGCAGCCAGGCCAAGCACAAGTTGTATGGTGACTTTAAGGAAATGGCTGTGGTCAAGAATCCCGCTTTCTATATACATTTGATTGAGAAGCCTAGAGTTTAAGTTTCCACTTTTGCACAATATACAATTATTATTATTTTAGAGAAACTTCTTGATTTATCATTTATTATTCACATTTTCTATATAGATTGGTTGGTGTAGTCGGTATAGTTTGCTCTCGTGTCGCATTACGTCAGCAACATATATTTGCTGATAATGGCGCTAAAGCACAGTGTCACCATCAGAGCCTCAATCACAAACGGCGACTTGGTCTTAATGAAGTGGGACAATCGCGTGAACAATAGAATAAATCGGAAGAGCAGTAATGAAGCCATTATTTTAGTCAGCTGCAGTTGAACGCGACGACATCGAGACTTTACTTAATTTTACTTTAAAACTGTAGACAGAGCCCCGACCGAAAATGACTGAAACGCAAAAAAATAAAACCGATTTCAGAACTTGCCTACATAAGCATTTACTTAACACAACTCATTAGATATGTGAATAAATGACCACACGAATGGGTTCAATGGCTACGAAATGTACGAAAGTGCCTATATAACGCATGGCTATACTATATTATTACTAGTACTATAAGGAAGCCGAAGCATAGAGACTCTCAAGGCAGACACAAGGTTCCTAGGTTTGTAAAACCGAAAGTATAAATAAGTTCTGACAAATTAGAAAGCAGTCTTCTTATATAAATATCATTACATTAAAAAAAAGGGAAATAACTTCACAACTACAGGGTATTCAAACGACAAAACTTCTATTCAATTCAGCTTGTTTTTTGTTTATTCCGCACAATTGTCGTCATCTTTCTTACTTGTTGACAGCGTATTTCTGTGTATAGCTCGATTTAAGTTTTGCAAGCTCAGCCAAAAAGATTATGAAAACAAAAACAATCGTATAGCATTTTTCGTTTCAGTTTCGACAACATGAATTAAACATAGGTTTTAATTATTTGTTTTATAAAGAAGCAATACATACGATACAAATATTGTTTATGTTTTCGGCACTTATGTGCCCACAATCTTATTCATTCGCTTGATATCGGCAATTTGGCGATCAATCTCGCTGGACAACTGAGTTAAGACATCGGTTATGGTGCGCTGCTGTTTCTCCGGCAGCTCATAGGTATTGCTTTTGCCGCTCTCCAGCGACTTGCCAATATGATAGCGCTGTTTGTTTGACGTCTTTTTGGCTGTATCCAAGGCAGCTGCCAGGCTCTTGGTGACCTTATTGATGCGTGCCACCTCAAGTGTAAATTCACGCTCTGCCACCACATTGTTCGGCAGCGTAGTGTTGGCATCTTGCATTAGCTTCTGGCAACGGCGCACAAGTATCTCCTGATTGTCGCTGATCTCCTCAAAACGTTCGGCCAGTTTGTGAGCACGCTCACTGATAATTTCACGCTCATGCTCCAGACTCTTGATCTCCTCCAGCTGTTGTTTCTTCTGCAGCTTAATGCAATTGATGCGCTTGGCGAACTCAGCGCGCACCAGTTCATGGCGCTTGAGGTATTGGGAACGCAACACTTCAATGGATTGATTAAGCAACTCGTAGCGTTCGTGAGCCGATGATGCATTCAATTTGTTGGCCAATATGGGCTGACTGACGCTGCGCTGCAGCAATCCCTTAATGGTATCCACAAATGACGGACCTATGCCCTGTTGCTCCAGCACAGCATCAGTGACTTTGCGCAATGTCTGATCCTTGGGTGTCATTAGCAATTGGGCATCGATGACCAGCTTGAGACTTATCACCTGGCCGCTACTCAGCAACAGCACAAGTCCGGCGGGCATCTGCAGCAATGCAATGCCAAAGACGGCATTAATGCGATCACTGGAATCAAACTTCGTGCACAATATGTATTCGGCGCTCGAGGGCGTCGCCAAAGCCAGTTGATTGTCTGCGGCCTCACTGTCCAGGAAACGTTGCAATTCGGCAATAAAGTTGACCGTGACAATATGCAATCCTGCATTGTGGTAGGCAAAGTAACGCATCTCGTTGATGAGATCACGCTTCAAATAAATCGGACAGTTATAAGTGTCGCCGGTTCCATTGGCTGCGCTCGAGGAGAGGCCCAATTCGAGCTCTACAGTCTCCGTGACATGAAGTGTCCACTCAGAGGGTTCAATAAGCAGGCCATCATCAACTTCGTTCAAATAGTGCTCTGTGGTCTCAGCCTCTAATAGCAACGCATGATGCAGCTTGCCAGTTGACTCGGCAATGATCACAGTTGGCGGTAAAGATGGTATGATCAATAGAGCACACGATTCCAGCCCGTAGTTGGCACTAGTTTGGGGTGATATGGTTATAGGTCCTTGCAGGCGTGTCACCTCCGAATCGATACCGGCTAGCAAAATGTAGATGTTGCCATTCTCTCGCAATATGACAATGGGCCACTCCACTCTTTCCTTTTTGGCTTTTGCGGCCGCGAGTGTTTTGTTGCTTTGGTTCAAACTATTCGTAGTGGTTGAGAGTATGCTGCTGGCTTCATTGCGTGACTTGACAGCTGGCGCAATGTCAAAATCAACTGAGAGTTCACCAAAGTCCGAGAGCGATGTATTTGCACCCGTTTTCACTGTATGCGGACCAACCTTCCACACATGACGTAGCTTGGTGTGATTGTACACACGAATAGTGTTGTTTGAGAACAGCACAAGAAGCGTGGAGTCCGAGACGGAATCCGGATGCCAACGCACTTGGCGAACTTCCAGTTGCGGATTGTTTTGAAATAGCAAGGCATCCAAACTGTATGTGCGACACGTGATTTTCGCCTTGCCATCCATAAAGTTGCCATTGGGCCCACTACGGCGTGGCACCTCCAATATGGAGACGCCTTGTGGTCCACTCAACGCCACCAGGGAGCCTTCATTGGAAACCACAACGCGATCGACGAACAGGCCAACAGTGTTCGATGGTATCAGCGTCTGATAGCTGACGAGTTGTTTGCCGGCACTCTTCGATTCCGGTTGCAATTGCGCGACGCGCCAATTTGTCACCAACAAACAGGATTCATTTGAGTCCCAAGCGTAGAGCAGATCATCCTTGCAGTCGAGTAGATTTTGCGTTTGCGGCACAATTGGAAGGCCATCGCGTATTTTTGTAAATAATTCGGTTTTATTTAATTCCAAGACATCTGTCAGCGCCATAGCGGTAGCGATGGAGTCACATCGACGTGCCACTATCGATACTACTGATATATCGATATTTTTGGAATGTTTATTATTTGGACAGTATTCGATATTTTCTTTGCACCAATAATTGAATTTGAAGTGTACAAATTATTTAATATACTTTTTATTTAAAAATTTTATAAATTTATCATCTATTTTGTTCTGCAAACTTGTGAAATTGCCACCTAGTGAAATTTCATACCTATAAACAAGTTTGATTGAAAGTTGTACGGCAAATATCTTTTAGTATTTATATACCAAAAAATGTATTTGGTCGCTTAAGGTCTCACTGTGTTCCTTGGAACTATTTTGACTGTTATAAGATAATACCGAATCGATATTATCGATAGCTCATCTACCTTTTGTACAACAAATTTGAATTGTCACAGACAAAAGCTTAAAAGCCGACATTGAAAACTTACATTAAAAGAAATAATATGAATTAATAAATAGCATATTACATTAGCAATCTCTTCTTTGAATATCCAGCAAGGGTACGGTCTTAAATTTCAAAGTAATATCCTCGATAAAGTCAAGATCTTCAAATTTAAAGCTGGTTGAGAATTTATATGTTCTCAACAATTTCGCCAATATAACTTTGATCGATATTAAAGCAT
Source organism: Drosophila niveifrons (assembly GCA_035046325.1). Lineage (NCBI taxonomy): Eukaryota > Metazoa > Arthropoda > Insecta > Diptera > Drosophilidae > Drosophila > Drosophila niveifrons. Next base: position 6,087,720 of record JAWNOC010000046.1, on the reverse strand, counting down.
GTCTCCAGCCTGTAAATTGTAGATGCTTAAATTAAATGAATTTCATTTTGTATTGAACTAAAACCAACCTATACAATTGCGTATTCCCTTAGTGAAGGGTATGAACGAATAGGGATGCTTATCCTGCATGTTATGGGGCAGGAAATGTTCCGGATCAAAAGTCTCCGCATTTTCTCCCCATACTTTCTTATCCCGATGCAAGTGAAAGATGTCGATTGCAATCTGAACTCCTTTTGGAATAACAACTCCATTGGAAAGACGCACATCCTGCATAGTTTGCCGTGCGACCATTGGAACTGGTGTCAGAAGTCGCATTGATTCATTAAGAATTAAATCCAAATAAACCAGATTCTTAATATCGCTGTAGCTAACGTCAAAGTCTCCCGACTTGGGAAACAATGAACGAAGCTCTTCAAAAGCCTTCTCTTGATACTCGGGAAACATGGCGAGCAACATCAGTGTATAGGCCACCGTATTAGCCGTAGTCTCAAATGCGGCAAATACAATGTGAGCAGAATGATCTTCCACGTTCTGTGTGGTAAAAATTCCACGATTTTTCAAATCCGTAACTAGATTCAGAAAATTATTCTTATCTTTCAGTTCTTCAGAAACCTTTGATAATGTTGGTTCAATTAACTGGAAATATCAATAAAAGTTAATTCAATTGATCTTATATCTTTGTTAAGTCAAACAACCTTGTTCATAAATCCTCTTATCTCCGATTTGGCTTTAAAGTATTGCTCCTCCCTGCCAAATAGTTGGCGTAATGTTTTACTAATCAGCCAGGGCGAAAAAAGCATTTCTGTCATGGATTCCTGAAGACTGTTGAAACATAGTTTATTAATTTTATTATGCCAATATCAAAAGTTCTTACTTGTGGGAAATTTGGAGCAGTTGATGGCTTTCAATATTTCCATTCTCATTCACACTACTGCCTGTTGTTGTTTCTGTATTTCATTAGATTCATAGGATTTTATTATGTCGTTATTAAATTCAATTCGAAATACTAACGACTTGCCACATTCAAGGAAAAGCTCTGCAGCAAAGGCAACAAGTCCTGTTCACCAGAATCCACCAATTGTTCTACCATCTTGAGCAAGGAATTCGTCTCGGCGTTGAAAGTAGGCACCAGGCTAATCAGTGCATTTAATCCAAACGCGGGATTCAGCATCTTTCGAAGCACACTCCAATGAGGCTCTGGGTAAAACTCAAAATAATTTCATTTAATTTTCTGTAGCAATTTATCTTACCATTCGCAGTGAATAATCCAAGGCCACCGACATCGTGGATAACCTTGTATATGGTGGCCTTGTCAAGGCAATGCGGTGAGTTGAGAATATCCTGTATCAGTTGTGGATCAGTGGTAACCAAAAATGGTATAGGACCCAGCCAAGATATTAGAAATGATCCATATTTATCCAAAAAGTTCTTCAATGTGTTCAGCACATCTAAAGCATTAAATTTGATGATCAGGGTTTTTTATCACACTTTATCACACAATCACCAACCTTCCTTATGGCGCACCTTGTACGCTGTTCCAATTAAGGGATAACCAATTGGTCCAGGTATTGTAAATATTAGACTATAGAATCGGCGACGTGTCCATAGAAAATAGAACCACAAAACACACAATAAAGTGCACCATAATTGCCACGTGAACATTGAATTAATGACTGAATACCCAGACAATATTTAACCACTTTCTCTAATTATTTTAACTCACGTAACGAACCGAACGTATAAAATCACGAATAGACAATGATTAGAAATGTTACTGATCAGTATCGTTTTATATGCCTAACCCCGACTTATAATCAAAAACAATAATGAAAAAAATTTCTCGGAAATGGACGAAATGCGAAATCAAATAGCCGGCAATAACCAGTAAGAGACTAATACGTAATAAGTATAAAAGTAATTGATATAAATTCTATTTAAAAAAAAAATAAAAGCGAAAATAAATGACGTAGGTTTTTGCTTCTGTTCGTAAAACATCAATTGTTGTTTCGAAACTGGAACCTCCAGTTTCTTTCATAATTGTGAAGTTATTCCCGATAACGCACTCATAAACAAATTAAAAGATTGATCACACTAATATAAGTCAAATAAAGAATTATTAAACAAACAAAAAAAAAAAGATAAACTGTAGTCGTATTTTAGGCATACTTCGGACTAAGAAATTGCTCGCATTCCTTCCAAGATTGCTTGTTTATAGTGATAACTTGAAGGAACTATTGTTTTAAAAGAAATTTTAAAATTTATTAAACACGATTCTCAATTTTTCGCTGAGTTTTTCAGTAATCATGTAAAATAATAATAATAAGAATAGTATATTATTAATTCAATAAATATAAGATGCTAATGAGTCCAGTGATCAATCTATCAATGTTTGCAGATTTTATTTTAATTACAGAGAATTGATTTTCAATTCGTCGGACGACGGTAATAAATATTTAATATAAACACTTTGTTATTTCATAAATATTTTATTAATATATATGTATATATAATATTATATTTTGAGATAGTAGACGAAAGCCCGTAAGATAATAGGTATTCATGCGAAATCAAAGAAAATTGCAAACAAAGAAAATTGCATGGTAAATATAAACAACTTAAATAAAGTAATTAACACCCTTGTCAAATTCAATTTATTTTTAAAACCAGTTCTTTGACAAATTGAAGTCCAATTGCTGACTCTTATAATCCAATCAATAATTCCTTGTTTAAAAAGTATAAAATGTTTAATACGGTCTGAATGTTTAAAGCGGATACTTAAAATAAACTCAAAATAAAAATAGACATACTATTTATAGCCTTGTATGCAAATATCCAATTGGAATATTGAAATACAAAATTTGCTTACCAAAAATGAAATGGTGATAATATAGAATATCATATTGATACAGACAATAAAAGACTGAATATTTATTAAGGTGTTTCTTACCAACAACAACCAATGAAAAATACGCTCAAACAAATCTAAATGAGATGAGATACCAGTTTTAGTCAGAGACAAGTTACTGGGATGAACGCTCAGCTAATGACAAACAGCAGAAAGCAGCATAAATACAATTAACACGTTGACAGTAAGTTAAATTTAAAGTGTATATATCTATAACAATTTAACTTGTCAGTTAGCAGGCAAAACATTGACAAACGCTATTAAGCAAAAGTGAAAAAAAGGAATACCAAAATTACAATTTTTTTTTTATACAATAAGTAGAACACCTAAATCCATATATTTGTGCTTGTATTATTAATAATTTAAAGAATTGTGAGAATTTAAGTAGAATTAAGTACACTAACAATCTCTTCGTTGAATTTCCAGTAAGGGCACAGTCTTAAACTCCAAAGTTATATCCTCCACAAATTCGAGGTCTTCAAATTTAAAGCTGGTCGAGAATTTATAATTCCTCAACAATTTCGCTAAAATCACTTTGATCGATATTAAAGCATATCTCCAACCTGTAAAAGTCCAATAATTAAATAAAGTTAAGCCAACTTCTTAAATCTAACATACCTATGCAGTTACGTATTCCCTTCGTGAAGGGTATGAACGAATAAGGATGCCTATCCTGCATGTGAATGGGTAGGAAATGATCTGGATTGAAGGTTTCTGCATTTTCTCCCCAAATTTTCTTATCGCGATGCAGGTGAAAGATGTCCACAGCAATCTGAACACCTTTTGGAATAACAACTCCATTCGAAAGACGCACATCCTGCATAGTTTGCCGTGCGACAATTGGAACTGGAGCCAGGAGTCGCATTGATTCATTCATGATTAGATCTAAATAAACCATATTCTGGGTATCGCTGTAAGTAACTTCAAAATCTCCCGAATTCGGAAACATCGAGTGAATCTCTTGAAACGCCTTCTCTTGATATTCGGGAAACATGGCGAGCAATATCAGTGTATAGACTACCGTATTGGCTGTTGTCTCGAATGCGGCAAATACAATATTAGCCGAATGATTTTTCACCTCTTGTTTGGTAAAGATTCCACGATGTACCAAATCAGTGGCTAGATTTAGAAATATATTTTTGTCCTCCTCCGTTTCTAGATAAGCTTTAGAACCCTTTGCCAATTTCGATTCGATTAACTAGATCAAAACCAATCAAATTATTTAAATTAATCTCATAGGTTTTTTGAGTTCAATCACCTTAAAGAGGAATCCGTTTATCTGCGACTTGGCCTTGGCATATTTCTTCTCTCTACCCAGTAGTTGTCGCACTGTTCTACTAAATAGCCAGGGCGAAAGGCACATATCTGTCATAGTTTCCAAAAGACTATTAAAGAGTTGTAAATAAGTTTGATTTCGACAGAGTTCAAAGTACTTACCTACGATAAGCATCGAGTAGTTTGTTGTTTCTAATGTACTCACTACACTTTACTTCACTGCCCATTGTGGTCTCTGTATTTAAGAAAACTACCATTATGCTCTTCTATTTTGTGAAGTCAATTCGACAAACTTACGACTAGCAATGTTCAAGGCCAATATTCGCATGAAGGGTATTAAGTTCTTTTCACCACAATCCGCTAATGGATCTATCATCTTGAGTATGGATGTCGTCTCGGCGTTGAAAATCGGTAAAAAACTCTGCAGTACTTTGAGTCCAAACGCTGGATTTATCAATCTCCGATGCACACTCCAATGAGGCTCTGTGCAAGACTAAATATAATTCCACTTCATTTTCAGTTGATAATTATTGTACCTTTCAAGCTGAATAACCCTCGACCTGAAGCATCATCGATTGCCTTGTAGATGATGCACTTATCAACACAATGCGGTGAGTTCAAAATCTCCTGGGCCAGTTGGGGATCGCAGGCAATCACAAATGGCATGGGACCCAGCCAAGAAAATACGAGAGACCCATGCTTATCCAAATAATGTTTAAATACCGGTAGCACATCTAATGTATTTTGCATAAAAATCACATATTTTATTGCACTTTGAAATAAATCACTGTTCACCAACCTTCCTTATTCAACAGTTTGTGTGCCATGCCAACTAAGGGATAACCCAGTGGCCCAGGTATTTGGAATATTAGCCGATAGAATCTGCGGCGGGACCATAGAAAATAGAACCACAAAATACACAATAAGGAACACCACAACTGCCACGTTAACATTATGGGCTGAAAATGTCCTTGACTGCAAACAATCTAAAATATCCGATTGAGGTGTTTTTATTTCTTTAGTTCACTTCCGAGCCGAACGTTTGAATTCGCGACGTCAAAATGGCAAAAAAAATTGGGATCATAATCTTTTTATATGCCAGTCTACATGACTGGTTTTGAACCGGCAAATCTTGAATTCGCGAGTTGAATATAACAAGGCAATAAAATAATCGAAAATGGACGAAATGTGGGAGTGTAAGCATCAATGAACCCTAAAATTAAAGTTTAGTAGGTTGAACAATTCGAATCCAGTTTCAAATGTAAATAACCTAATTTATACTTTGTATACATTATTAAAATTTTGCATCTCAAATATTAAAAAGTTCACTTTAAAGTAGAACCATATAAATATTTACTAAATTTAATAGTAGTTGCTTTATTCGGCAGTCGTTTTTTAGTTTTAAATGACGCAGAACATTGGTGTAAAGGGTATTCATATATTTCAATCTCGTCTTTGCACTTCCAGCAAGGGCACTTTTCTTAATTTCAGAGTTATGTCCTCAACAAAGTCAAGATCTTCAAATTTAAAGCTGGTCGAGAACTTGTAATTCCTCAGCAATTTGGCCAATGTTATTTTTGACGATAATAAGGCATATCTCCAACCTGCAAATGTTTAATAATTAAATAAATAAAATATTTTTTATTATAATGAATTTAGTTCTACCTATGCAGTTTCGTATTCCCTTCGTGAATGGTATGAACGAATACGGATGCTTATCCTGCATATGATGGGGAAGAAAATGTTCTGGATTGAAAGTTTCCGCATTTTCCCCCCAAATTTTCTTATCGCGATGCAGGTGAAAGATGTCTATCCCGATTTGTACTCCTTTTGGTAAAACAATGCCATTGGAAAGCCGCACATCCTGCATTGTCTGCCGCGCGACAATTGGAACTGGAGTCATGACTCGCATTGACTCATTGAGTATGAGATCCATATAAGTCATATTCTGGGTATCGCCGTAGGTAACTTCAAAGTCTCCTGTATTGGGAAATAATGTGCGAATCTCTTCAAAGGCCTTCTCTTGATACTCGGGAAACATGGCCAGCAATATCAATGTGTATGCCACCGTATTAGCTGTTGTCTCAAAAGCGCCAAACACGATGGTACTCGATTCATTTTGGACGTCCTGTGTGGTGAAGATTCCACGATTCAACAAATCTGTAGCTAAGTTCAGAAATATATTCTTGTCCTCCGGCAGTGACGGAGCTTCGGAACCCTTTGTTAATTTCGACTCGATTATCTAGAAATACCAACGAAATTAGTTCAATTCTTCAAGCATTTTTATTGACTATATCCACTCAACCTTTCTGATGAAGTCACTTATCTGTGACTTGATTTTGGCATATTCTTCCTCTCTGCCCAATAGTTGACGAATTGTTTTACTAAGTAGCCAGGGTGAAAAACACATATCTGTCATGGATTCCAAAAGACTATTAATGCGTGGTAAAAGAATTCAATTTCGTGAGCTTCAAAAGTACATACCAATGATAAGCTTCGAGCAGTTTGTTGCTCCTAATGTATTCACTGTACTTTACTTCACTTCCCATTGTGGTTTCTGTACTTGAATAGAAAAAGCAGTGTCTTATTTTGATTGAGTATTTTATTTGAAACACTCACGAGTTGCGATATTCAAGGTAAAACTTTGCAGCAGTGGTATCAAATTCTTTTCACCACAATCCACCAATGGCTCCAAAGTTTTCAACAATGATGCAGACTCTGCATTGAAAATAGGCCCAAAACTAACCAGCAACTTGTGGTTAAAAGCTGGATTCAGTAATTTTCGATGCACACTCCAGAGAGGCTCTAGGTAAGACTCAATATAATTTCACTGAATTGTCTGTTGCTATTTCTTCGTACCTGGCTTGCTGAATAATCCTTGGCCAGAGGCATCATCGATTGCCATGTAGATGATGCCCTTGTTAACGCAATGCGGGGAATTGAAAATATCCTGTATAATTTTGGGATCCTTGACGATTATAAATGGTATTGGACCCAGCCAAGAAAATATGAAAGGTCCATGTTTATCCAAATAGTGATTAAATACACGCAGCACATCTAATTCATTTCATACTAATATCACATTATTTATCACACTTTAAATTAAATCACTGATCACCAACCTTCCTTATGAAGCAACTTGTGAGCCATGCCAACTAAGGGATAACCCACTGGCCCAGGTATTTGAAATATTAATCGATAGAATCTGCGACGTGACCACAGAAAATAAATCCACAGAACACATAATAAAGTACACCATAATTGCCACGTCAACATGATGGACAGGAAGAGTCCTCGAATCCAAAGAGTGTAAAGTGTATCCAGTTGAGATTTAATCGATTTTTATTTACGAGTATTTTTAATTCACTTCCGAACCGAACGTATGAAATCGCGACGATCAAATAATTAGAAATATTTCTTAGCAGCGACTTTTTATATGGCGGACGCACTGCCTGCTTTTGGGGCAGCAAATCGTGACTTGGCCAGTTGAAAATAGAAAAAAAATATTGAGGCGTAGTCTCGGAAATTGACAAGGTGCGGGTGTGTACACACATCAATGAACCTCAACATATCAAGTATATTTTAATGTGAGTTATCGATGATAGGCCTGCATACAAACAGCCCTAATTTGTCCAAATGGCTAACAGTAACCAGTCAATAGGCTAATACGTCATAAATAGTTTGACCAATTCAAGTCAGGTAGACACTGTAAATGAACCGAATTGTATAACCCCTAAATTCAGAAAACTTTTTCTCTCCAATTATGAATATATTTACTTTGAGAAAAACAATAAAACATGTTTTATAATTTCTATAGTAATTGATTTATTTAAGTTTATTTTGGCGATATGATCCACAGCTTTGACTGTTTAGTATTTTTGTTAATAAACTATAAACAACTTTATATTGATACGAAAATAATTTTCTATATGTATTTATGTTAAAACAACACATAGTTCAAGGCTATTCATAGCTATTTTTATTATTTAACAAACTAATGAATACACTAGTTATCTCTTCTCTGAATTTCCAGTAAGGGCACCGTCTTTAAACTCAAAGTGACATGCTCGCAACATTGAAGATCTTCAAATTTAAAGCTAGTTGAGAATTTAAAATTCCTCAGCAATTTTGCCATTGCCACTTTGACCGATATTATACCATATCTCCAACCTGTAAAAGTTTAATAATGTAATATAGTAAATATAAGATTTGAAATCCAACTTTACCTATGCAATTGCGTATTCCTTTAGTAAAAGGAATGAACGAATAGGGATGCTTATCCTGCATGTTATGGGGCAGGAAATGCTCGGGATCAAAAGTTTCCGCATTTTCCCCCCAGAGTTTCTTATCCCGATGCAAGTGAAAGATGTCTACAGAAATCTGAATTCCTTTAGGAAGAACAACTCCATTCGACAGACGCACATCCTGCATTGCCTGTCGTCCTACAATTGGACCAGGGGCCAGCACACGCAACGATTCGTTGATAATTAGATCCATATAAGTCATATTCTGGGTATCGCTATAGGTAACTTCAAAGTCTCCTGTATTGGGAAATAATGAGCGAATCTCTTGAAACGCCTTCTCTTGATACTCGGGAAACATGGCCAGCAATATCAATGTGTATGCCACCGTATTAGCTGTTGTCTCAAAAGCGGCAAATACAACGGTAATCGATTCATCTATCACATCCTGTTTGGTAAGCATTCCCCGATTCATCATATCAATGGCAATATTGATAAATATATTCTTATCTGCAGCTTCAGAACCCTTTGCCAATTTCGAATCGATTAACTGGAAATACCCATAACATAATTTAATCGTTCACATATATCTTGTTTTACTCTAACAACCTTTTCTAGGAATTCACCTGTCTTCAACTTGGCCTTAGAGTATTCTTCCTCCTTACCCAGAAGAATGCGCACCGTTTTACTTACCAACCATGGCGACATGCACATAGTTGTCAACGTATCCACAATACTATTCAAAAGAAGTAAATTCATTTCATTTTGACTGGGACTAAGGTACTTACCTGTGAAAAGCTTCGATCAATTTGTTGTTCTTAATGAATTCACAATCTTTTACATCACTGCCCATTGTGGTTTCTATAGTTGAGTAAAATACGTTGGTGTTAATTTTGCATTTCCTTAAAAACAAATTGAATTTGAAACACTCACGACTTGCTATGCCTAAAGAGAAAACTTGCATCACTGGTATCAAATTGTGTCCGCCACAATCCACAAGTTTATCTACCGTCTTGAGCAGATTTGCTGTCTCTGTGTTGAAAGTGGGTATATAGCTGAGTAGCATCTTGTGGGCAAAGGCTGGATTAAACGCCTTGCGATGTACACTCCAAAGTGGCTCATTCGCCGTGGCTAATCCCTGGCCACCGGCATCTTCAAGTACCTTGTAGACGATGCCCTTGTTTATGCAATGCGGTGAATTGAAAATATCCTGTATCAATTGGGGATCGGTGGTGACAAAAAATGGCACGGGACCCATCCAAAACAAATACGACGGTCCATGTTTATCCAAATAGTATTTCAATGTGAGCAACACGTCTAAGATACTTCATATCTATCAGTTTATATCACACTTCAAATTAAATCACTGATCACCAACCTTCTTTATGACGCATTTGGTGCCCGGAGCCAATTAAAGGATAACCAACTGGCCCGGGTATTTGGAACATTAATCGATAGAATCGACGACGTGTCCACAGAAAATAAAACCACAAAACACACAATAAAGTGCACCATAATTGCCACGTAAACATAATGTGCAGAAAGAGTCCTTGAGCAAGTAAAAGTTTCCGATTTCACTTTCGAATAGATCCGTATTGAGCACTTAAAGTCGCGGCGATAAAATAATTTGAAATATTTGGTTGCATAGTCTTTTTATATGCCCGACTAAGCGACTGGTTTGTGGGTCAGTAGCTCGTGGCAACCATATGAAGATCACTAGAATGTGGGCGGATAAAGATTTATCAGCTCCAAAGTAACAAAAGTTTGTGACGTCACAAGTAGTTTGTCCAATTTGAACCAATTTGAACCACGGTAAATTAGCAAAATTGAAACCGATTTAAATGCTGAAAATTATGAAGTTAACCTTGAGAAAAATGCAATGCAACAAAATGTTATCTAATTATAATAATAATTTGCTTTATTTTGCAGTTTAAAATGGTTGCCTTAATGTCTATAGTATACATTTATGAAAAATAAGTATTACGAACTGTACTCTCAAGTACATCAAGTCTCTCCTCCATCAAAGGGATGATATTCAAAGTTTTGTACATACAGTGTAGTCAAAATGAACACCTTTTTTTATGCGCTAGGATATATCAGATATATATATATGTATAGAGCGATATGAAAGTTGATTTGATTACAAAACGAAAACAACAAAATGTCTGATTCTTTAATGGCAAAGTTGTTCTTTCTTTTCTTTTTTAGTTTTAGTTTGTGTGTGGAATTTTGAGTTAGTAGACGACAGCGACTTTATCTAGGATCCTGGCCTGTCGGTGAGAGTCTCTGAAAGATTTATTTTATAATAGAACGGTTACTTAATATTTGTTTATTACATGCTTTAACTAAAGTTCCATGCAGATCATGAAAAATACATTTTTATATACAGAATTTAACACAATGGTGCGGCATAATTTTTCATTCAGTTTATTTACAAAAGCGTTTCAAAGCATATCTAGCTTGCATTTAAATTCCTTATAAATAATTCATTAAAAAAATATATAAAATGTTTGTTTTGTATGAATGTAGTACTCGAGTGTGAATGTTTGAAGCGTATGATGAATTAATTAGGCTGTAAATAAAATGATTGCATAATAATTATTAGTTAAGCTATGCATTTCGCATACTTAGAATGCTATAAATGGAAAGTTCCCCTAATGAATTATTTTAAATTAGTGTGTATATTTGTGAGTTTGTGTTAGTGGGCAGTGCGAATATTATGGTAAAGCAGCCAAAAACAAAAATAACTTAAAATATAACAGAACACCATATTGGTGCAGTCTAAAAGACTGAATATTTATAATGGCGTTTCTTGGCACCATTATCAAGCGATAGATTTAGATTTCGAGATCGCGAATTGTGTTCAAGCAAAGCTGTGTGAGATGAGATACTACGAGTGTTCTTGTTAGTCAGATACGAGCTACTGGGATGAACGCAAGTGTCTGAAGACGAGCAGCAGGCAGTAGTAGTAATACTAGCAAAGCGTTGACCAAACGGTAAACTTAATGTATCGGAGTACGAACCAGTGGTTGAATCGGCATTGAATCCATTGGGCCTCAATCCATTGCCAATACTCCCATTGCCATTGGCTGTTGAGCCCATCAAAGGTGCGCTGGACTTCACAGCTAAAAATCGTAAACTGTTAAGTTAAATCATATGAAAGTATTTAACTAAACAAACGCACCAGTTGCTGAGCCATTTGTGTTAGCGTGTCCATTGGACAGCGAGCCATTGACACCATTCTCGATGAGTGGCTCGCTGGACTTGACAGCTGCAATATTAATGGGAAATCATTAGTAAATCAATGGATCAGTCAACGTATAGCACACGCTTACCATTCAGCCGATAAGTGCCATTGGGTGAGTCCTCAATGTCGCCACTTTGACCCGCCGCAATGCCATTTGAATTCGAGCTGCTCAAATCATCGCGCACACAGCGCATGAGGAAGAGCAGCGAGGAGCCAATCAGCGGCGGAATGCCGGCCAATATCAATGGCAGCGTATACGAACCGGTTCGCTCGAAGATCATGCCAGCAACCGGTGGACCAATGGTGAGTGGCAGCGAGCAGAGACCAAGCAGGAAGCCAATGGCTTGTGTTGCACCCGATGGACCGCAAATCTCATAGGCAATGGGGCCAAGCAGCGAAATGAAGCAGCCATCGAAGAGGCCCATTATCAGGGCGAATGTGACGAGCACCGTATACGAGCTGGTCAGCGGGAGGAGCAGCGTGACCAGACCAATGCAGACCAGCGACAGCTGCTGCAGATACATGCGATTCACGCCCGGCATATCGGCAATCACACCAAATATCAAACGTCCAATGCCGGACGTAATGCCAATGCACATCACGGGCAAATTGAGATCCTTGCCGGGAAACGAGGTCTCTACGAATTTCATCATATGGACATAGGGCACAAAGTAACCAAACAACGCCAATGGCACACACAATGCCCAGATGACATAACGCTTTCGCTTCCAGATATCCACATTCACAATCGAACGCAAAAAGACATTGAAGCGAGAGCGACCATTCTTCTTCTTTGGCGAATCCTGAGGAAAATGCAGTGGCTTGTAGACAAACGAACACACGATAATAAATGCCGCCATCAGACTCATGATCTGTAAGGAGAATGGTAATCATTATCTGTAAGGGGAAAGGTAATGCTTCAATACTCACTCTCAATGTCGTCTCGAGGCCATAGTTTTGCAGCAACAAGTCCAGACCTGGTGGCAAGATGACTGTAAACACACTTGAGCCGGCTGTAACAAAGCCACTCACTTTGCCCAGATACCGCTTGAAGTAATGTCCCAGAATAGCCAACGTGGGCGTGTAGGCCAAGGCGCCGCCCAGGCCAAACATGATGCCATAGGTGAAGTACAAGGCGTTAATATTATCCGCACAGAAGGATGACAGCAAGAGGCCACCTGCTGCAAGCATGCCACCCGTAAAAGTGGTCAAGCGTAGACCAATCTTATCTGTCAGACAGCCGGCAACGGGCGACAGGAAGAAGGTGGTGCCAATGGCCAAGGAGCCGACAAGAGCTGCAAATAAAAGAAAGAAAGGTAATCTGCATTTAGATTTTGCTTTTGTCTTTGCGCTATTGCAGCTGTGCAACATGTGGCAAGACGGTAAATTGCATTTAACAAATCGAATCTCACGCAATTGCGGTTAATTGTGTAATGAACTATATTTTTTCCACAAGTCAGGAAAGCCAATGCTTGGAGCTGAAGCTGAAGCTGGAGCGGCAGCCCCAAAGCTTTCAGCTTGATTCCCGCTTGATTGCCGCCAAAGAGGCTTTAATAACTAATTCGATTGAGCAATTTGCACGCATTGCACGATCGTCTGATTCATTGGATTACGTATCGAATTTATGCGGGTGTGAAGTAGTTTTCAATTCCCTATAATTGTTAGCAAGAAGTGGCAGAGGAAGCTTTTTATATTACTTTCTAAATTTGTTGAATTTTTCATTAACTTTATATCCGCTAAAATATTGCAATTACTACAAAAAGCATTTCTAATTTTGAAGTATGATTCACATAACATACTCTTAAGCTATCCTGAAAATTGCAGCTCTATCTCAACATAAATACAAAATGTATTCAAGAAAATGTAAATGTATATATCTTAAGTGTATTTTTTTAAAATAGTAGAATTTTGTTTAAAACGATTTTAAGCATGGTTATTTATCACGATTTTTAACATGGTTATTTATCATGGTTATTATAATTTATTTCCTAGCTGTCATGTAAATTTCAGCCCTATCTCAATATAAATACAAAATGTATTCAAAAAATATATTTGGATGTATTTAGATTAGAGTAGAGGTGGTTGCAGCCAGTCATCAAGACCTGCTAGGTTCCTTTCTAAAAAATAAAAAAATTCTTTTAAAGGTATTTCCTACATAAGATTATGGTTATTATGGTTATTATAATGTAATCTTAACATAAATACAAATTGTATTCAAGAAAATGTATATGCATATACTTAGATTAGAGTAGTGCTTGCAGCAAGTCATCAAGACCTTCAAGGTTCCTTTACTAAAAATAAAGGAATTTATTTTAAAGGTACTCTCTAGCTATCCTGAAAATTTCAGCTTTTCGAAACATAAATACCTAAGTTGTTCAAAGAAATGTACATTTAAATACGATTTAAGTAGACTTATAGTAGGGACTGCAACAGGTCACCAAGAATTTCTAATCAAGCAGTCGCTATAGCTTAAAGTGAGCTTTCCGCATCAATTTCCTTGTCAATAAAGCGTTAAATAAACACTTTCGTTTATCGCATTTGCTGGTTTTAGAATCAGAAATGTGAAATGTGTACAATACCGAAACTGACAGATTTGGGTTAATTCTTTGTGGCGATGTCATGTCATGACGCCGGTGAACGCTTGACCCATTTATGATAAGCCGGTCAGAAATGACAGTAAGCCGTGATGATAATGTTTTAATAAATACTTGCATATTAATAAATTCTGCGCTGTGACAAAGTTCGGTATCGCAAGATGCTGCTGCCAATGATGCCAGCTGTCACATTATGAAAATTAGCTCAAAAGATCAGGGAAGTGTTCACTGACTTTACAGATTAGTACGTGTGTATGCAAATACCCTGTATCAGCTGCACACATATGGGGCATGACAAATACACAGAGACAGACAATTGAAATCTCATAACATATAATATGCAATTGTTGCACTCATCTTGAACAGACATTTAGTTTATCTTTTATTAGATTTGTTTGGTTGAGCTCATTTGTGCCTAAAATTAGACTTGACCCACTTTGGTGTTCGCATTTCTTGATTCCCCCCTTTTGTAATCAATACTCAGAAATATATCTCACACTCGTATTTTGGTTGCGCTCTCTCTCTCTCTCTCTCTCAGGGTGCACATAGCACAATTCATGCAATTTTGGCAACCATGGCAACCAAGAGGAAGCAATGGGGAGAGGCACGATTCAATGTCAATGCCACACTCGGAGGCGCCAACGAAACCCAGAGAGACAGTCAATGGCATTGTGCAGCGAAAAGAGAGCAATAAACGAGAGAGAGAGAGAGAGAAAAGAGAGAGAGAGAGAGCTGGGGCTAAGAATTGCATATTAGATAATACCTGCACAAATAATGTTTGCTGAAACTTTGCCAAAGGTCTATATAAAAAACTTAACAAACAAATGATTGACTATTAAATGCCCTGTATTGTACTATTAGAATATGTTTAAAAGAATATTAACTTAAATGAAAAGAATTCATATAATAAACGAAGAATATGTTAAAGGTTTTTATTAGATTGATTAACATAATATACAAAAGCGTTTATTAGCTTGATTAATAGGTAAACTAATGTTGTATATTATTTATTTAAAGACTATACAGACAACATTTTTGTTTTTTTACTTCCAGTTCATTTCTTTAACTGTCACTTGAAGAAAGGAAGGAAAAAAAACAAAATTGTCTTAGATTAAGTGCCAGTTCCTTTCTTTAGCTTGTTGCAAACTCTCACACGAACTTATACAACCCTTTATTAATAAACTTACAGCGTATCAAAAGTAAACGTAAGGCGAAAGCCATATTGCATCAGAAACTATTACATCAAAAATTAGCGTGACACTTCTGAAGAGTGACAAATGTTTATTATTGTTATTTCTCATATGGGAAATAGCACAAAGGCAACCAAGAAAAATTCATTTTCAATTTATATATTCATTTCAATTTGAATTTATTGAAATTCATTCATTACTTTCATTTTTTATTTTCACTTCAACGCCATTATCAACATTTCTTTAAGCGTCATATAGCGAAATGTTTACTATTCTAAACAATTGATTAAAATTAAACAGCCTTGACTTTAAGGCATTTGAATACATTCTATATTTATGTATTTTTATATATTTTTATTTTTTATGAATTAAATAGTATTTATTTGATTCGTTTTCTTTTTTATTTTGGTTCATCACCACGTTATCAGCAAACAATGCGGATTAGCAACTAATACTTTATATAGAATAGTATTATGTACGTGTATTACGAGAGCTAAGCCAAGTCATTGATGCCATTAAATAGACATTTTCTCAACGTTGCACAGTCTTTGAGTTGTCTTGAGTTGATGTGCGTGTGTGTGTTTGAGTGTGAAAAGTTCTTAATAAGGCACACGCCTCGAATGCTGGCTTGGCTTGGTTTGGCTTGGACTCGGATTACGTCAAGCTTTAATCATATGGCGGAACTAATACCAGTCAAGCAGCCGCGCTCTATAGATGCGCTGAGCTGAGCTGGGCTGGGAGGATCGCTGTCAAGCGACGGGCGCACTTGAAGGGCTTCCAAACTGCCGGCAAATGGCAAATGGCAAAAACCCAACGCCTGCCTAAGTAACTGGGTCAGTGGCATGTGGCATGCGCAATTGTGCCAATATTGCTGCTGTTTCTGCTTTTCTGCCGTCTTTTGGACGCGGCTTTTATCTTTTTCGCCCTTTTTGGCCAGTCTTCTTTGAACGACCGCGTTCCCAATGAATACATTCTATACGTACACACGACGTATGCGCAATATCTTAGAAAAACTCAAGACAGAGCATTGAAAGCAAGCCGTGCAACGAACCGTTCGACAAAACGGACCTTGACAAACACTAGTCGTCGGCTCTTAAATCAATTGAACTTTGTTTGCCCATCAGTGAGAAAACGACGTCATGATTCAGTTGATGGATTCATGCGCAGATAGATTCACAGATTCATAGATCAGACACTCAACATGCGTATGATTGTGAATTTATGTTTTGCACGCAAAATTATTCGCAGCAAACGACCTTTTTGCTTTCGCTTTGCGCTCAATTTGAAATTTCTCAATTCTCAAAACTGAATTCTCAACTCTCCATCGACTCCAGAGACTTGACATCGTCACTGCCGTCGCCGTGTTGAATAACGTTTTGTGATCCAATAAACTTTCAGCAATTTAATTCACTTGACGTCGACATCTTGTGTCTCCCATACCACACTACATATAACGTATACGTTACATAGCACACACACACACACACACTTAAACACACATGCGCCAAGTTTTATTGAACTCAGGAACATCAAACCGGGATCGTGTGTCCGACCCGCAGTTATTTCTTGGCTTGCAAATACCATTTGAAGTTTTGGCCAATAACTCAAACAAAAAGCGAATCAATCTACAACTCAAATGCAACACGCAAATTAATTGACTTTTGATTAAATATCGAATATGAAATGCAATTCAAAAGCGTCTATTATATCAATCAAATTTGAAAAAGATCTTTACATAATATAGAACAAGATTTTAATTGGCTTTAAATTAGAAGTCAGACGGGAAATATAAATTTTTTGAATGAACATGCAAAACAAATTTTAAATTGATTAAAAATATTCAAACAATTTGTTAAAAAGAAAAAGATTCCCTATTAAGGTTACAAAAAATTTGCCTTTCATTGAACATATTCTTCTTGGAAATGTAATCTCTGTTGATGACAGCCGTTAAATATTGCAAATAAGTAATTAATGAGCTATGGCGCATTAAAATCAGTTGAGTTGGCATATTAAATCAACGTCAAAATCGTATCATACTTGATGTCAAAAAGATGAAACATGATCACAATTAAATTGACGCATAAGTAGAATATTTTTTTGAAATTGTAGCAACCTTAACTACGTTTTAAATAAATTATATAAATGACGCATTAATGTGTGACTAAAAGAAATGAGTATAAGAATAGCACATAGTATTTATTTTGATTTTGTAAATGATTCGTAGTACTATCATTCCAAGTACGAATCAACGAGTTTAATAAACTGAAATCCGGCTACACGAGTTCACAGCTCTCTTATCAATATGATTGAATTATGCTTTGCGCATCGTGTTTGTTTAATAGACATTTGATATGTGGAAAAAACAACTGTTCTGATTCACATAGTAAACGCAATCTGATTGTGTCTTCTGCATAATTCCAATCAATCGAAAATTTGTCACGAATTATTCAATCAATTTTGCCCCGTCGTCAAGGGATTAAGAACGTGTGTCAAATTGTTTTGTTCCTCTGACATAAGTGTAATGAAAAACTATATATGTGAATGGATTAGATGAGAAACTCTCTCTTACCCGCTTTGCTGTTGGCCTCCGTGTCACCCTGGGCGGTTAGGCGTTCGGTGAGGAGCTTGTGCAACACACCGTATGTGTTGATTAGGCCAAAGATGACGCCGTTGCATAGGAATGCACTGATCATCACCAGCCAGGCACGTGCTCCGCCATCGGGCGGCTCCTTGCCGTGTATATCTCGACAGCATGGTGCCTCGATGTGTCTTTCTTCTGTGTGTGTTCCATTTGCCACCCCATTGCCATTGCCATTCATTGACTTGCCATTGGTGGCTCCTATGTGCAATTGTTGGGCCAACGAGGCGTGTCCATTGGCACGTTCCATGCTGCTCAATATGCGACCATTTGGCTGGCCACTTGATTCTCCGTCTAGCGGTTCGTGCTCAGCCATTACTATTGGACGCCGACTCGTGCGGTTTTCTGAAATTTAAACTGATTACTAAACAAGTCGCTCTCACACTCTCCCACTCTCTTTCTCTTTCTCCCTATCAGTTGCGATAGTAGGCACATGGCTAAGCAACGGCATTTCAACTGTAAATGATCCGAAATAAATCTGTTTTGTTTTATTACAATTGCAATTACAAATTATCTCTCGTTCTAATTGAGTTCATTTAGTGGGTGTGCAAAAGTGCACTTGAACTTGCAACCGAGAATTCCCGTTAATATTTTGCACAACCGATCTTCTATATATACTGCTACACTTAAATTATCAATAATTAAACTCGTTTGACAACCACATTCAGCTGTCGATTAAGCCACAATTTGTGGGTGGTCGTGTAATTGATCGCAATGCATTGCAACTTGATGAGTTTCCGTCTTTATTGACAGCTAACATAACTACTAGACTATACTATATATATTCCGTTCCAATTGTGACACTTTTTTTGCTTTTAAATTTAGCAACTTTACGGCTTACAATTTTAGTCAATTGCCTTGGGTTGACACCTCAAATTATCACCTTTGAATAGAGATTGGGAATCTCTCATGATGCTACAAAGTGGCTGTTTTTAGGTTTTCTAGGTTCGTAAACTATAAAGATTAGGGGACATAACATATGTTTAAACTGCATTCAAATTCAGCATCTGGTGTCGAAATGCATTGATAATGATCACAAAGTAACTACATATGGTGGGAGTTTTTGCAATGCAGATAAAATAAAATATTCGACTTGCGGAAAATTTAAAAATTTTCTATAGCCAGCAGAATTTGTTTATGTATTTATGTTAATATACTTTCTTTATTAATATTTGAAAAGTGTCAGCATGGAATCTATTGGAGTATATGTATATGTAAATTCTTTACAAATTTCTGTATTCCGTATTTTATTTTCCAATTTTTTGAAGATCTCTATTATTTAATTTCAATTCAACAAACGTTAATCTATTGCAGAATTTAAATGTAAATTGATCATAAACATATCTATATACATTCAGCGTATTTAATTTTTTTTATACAAATCTCACAAACTAAAGTTCAGTCAAAGATATGCGATTCTATTAAAAATGTTAACTTTAAAATGGTTAAAAGTACAAAAATTTGAATTCTTAATTTAATTATTATTTTGATTTTCAACTTTATGAATTTTTCAGTATTGAATTTCAGTCTAACAAAATTTTATTACATTTATGCATTCTGTACTTAATCTTCTAACTTTATGAAGATCACAAAATTAATGTCCATTTCATAAAAAATTGATCTATTTAGGGAATTTCATACGTTAAACAGATGTGAGCACTGATTATATTTAAGATGCCAGCAGATGAAGAATTGGGAACAATAATTATATTGTGCGCAATTTTAAAACTAGGAAACAAAGAAGAACACTGCCAACTAGCAAACAAAATCTGTAGCGCTATGACCGCAATATCACTTATCAAATATGTGGGCATGTAAAGTCATGTAAATAATTAAAAATTTCCCCGACCATTGTTAATGTAATTTGCACAGACCAGACACATAAGTAAATAATTAAATGATGATAATAAAATATTTACTGAGAGATATGTTCTACATTGTTGTCATCAACAACAAAATGTGACACTTTACACTACGTCGACTAACTTTCGATAAGAAGGCATATTCCCATTATCTTTTTTGGGGTTTGCATTACCCCCAAAAAAAATTTATAAATGAACAGATTTGCGAAAAATGCAAAAGAAGCGCAAGGGAAGGTGAATTACAAAAGTCTGTCAAAATCTGTTGATGTTACAAATATTTCAGTTTCAGCTGCTTCTGCTTCGGTTTCAGCTGTTCTACTGCATTTATGTTCTGTTTTTATTTGCACGCTCGGCCATTATCAATGCGCTTTCAAAGTCGCGCACGTGTCCAACAGAGACGTCAGAGGCACAAGAGCGCCGAAATGTGGGGGTCAGAGCCAAAAAACAAAAGCACGCAACAAATCGAAGGTAGCAGAGACGGTTACGCAACACACGCAAATTTTTAGTGTCATCAAACAAAAGTGGACAACTGGAGCTGCCTTCAGTTCATTTGGCGGCCAATAGTACCTCTTCTTTCAAGTTGTATGTGATCCCTTTTTGGCTGACCAAAGAGGCGAGAAACAGCAGCAGCAACAGCAACAGCACTCGACTACGCGCACGCCACTGATTAAAGAGAGCGAGCGAACAGAAACAGAAACAGTAACGGAAAAAAGCGAACGCGAGTGAGACACGACCGAACGCTTGCGTTGCCGGCAACGGAATGAAAAATAATTCAATTATTTTCCACGAGTTGTATGCAAAAATAAAAAATTTGTCACTTACTCACGACTGAGGCGCCTTAATCGAACGACGACAGCGTGAGACTCTAGCGTAATGTTCTCAGCTGTAAACAAAAACCAAAGCAGCGACAGCGACGCCGACGGCAACTGCGACTGCGTCTGCGGTAACGTTGGCAACGATAACAACGAAGATGGGCATAAAAACAAACCAGCAAAACAAAAGACGGAGCAACGCGCATTCCATCACAATGCGGTTTGGGATTTTTGCCCTTTTTTCTGAATGAAATCACATGATCAATTTAGTGGCGCATCCCAAAAAATACAAGTGTTCCAATTGATTTCAATTCTCAGAAATTAGAAACTGAACTGCACATGCGAAGTGCGACGTGCCACATCTGTAGCTGCTTCTGGCTGCCTCGGCGAGTGGCGCTAAGTGAGGATATCCGTTGTTGTCGTGCAACATCAAAGCACTGACCCCGAGGCTGAAGCACACTTCAGCAATCTCTGGCGCCAAATACATACATACGTACAATGCAATTTTGATACGTTAAAAAAGTGTTTTATATATTTTTTGTTAACTTACGTGGTTAGTGGAAGATTCATTTCAGTTAATTTATAATACTAAGCAGAAGTTCTAGCTACGTTTTCGAGTATTTATCAATTGATGTTCGCCGTTTCAATCGACATTGCGGTGGGCAACACACAAATTGCTGGCTGATCGACAATTAGTTTAAAGTTCTTGTCCGGCCAATCGAATTCCAGCCGTTGGGTGGGCTCTGTTTTCCCATCGAGTTGGGCATTGCGAAATGCCTCCATCATGCGTGACACTAAATCATCCGGTATTAACACCTGAATCCAATAGCCAAGCACCCCAAATGGCTCGCTCACAGTTACAGCAGCTCCGGTCACCGTTTCGGAGACCAAAGTCAAGGCCAGATGTTGTGCCTTAAAGGTAAAATGACGTCCATGACGTATGCGATCCTAAAATGTAAAAGTATCTTAAGAACCGTATCTATAATTAGTGTATCTTTATCATTACCTTAATTGCCAGCAATAGATACTTGGCTGCATAGGGCGCCATGGTAATCTCGATGCCATCCAGCGATATACAGTCGGGTGCTTGTGGCTGATTGTCTAGGGGACACGATTTGTGCAACGAGTTGCTGCTCAGCGACATTGATTGTGGGAAACTTGGCTCCTCGCGCTTAAGCTGGGATTCGGTCAATGGTCGATTATTTTCTTCGCTAGCGCAGCGTTCGATCAAACACTTGAAGTCAACATCTTCCTTGATGGTTTTGGTTTGTTTTAGCTCGCGGAATGCAAACTCGGCATTGACACCCGCCAAATCCGAGCCCTGCTTCTCGAGATCATCCTGTAGGTTGAGCAATGTCTCGGGAAACAGTTCGAAGACGCTCATTGTGCGATCCATGTCGGTGACCATCCAATCGCCTCCCGTTTGTACATCTTTGGCCAGAAAGTTGAGCACACCACGTCCGTTCCAGCGCGACGCCTGCTCCAGTTCCTCCTCGGTGACGCCAACGATTTGGCAAAAGTCCACAGTGCCAAACGGTGTCTCAATGCAGCCCAGCTGAGGATCCTGCGCAACCAGCAAACTATTCATACGTGATGTGGCGCTGCCATCGAGACTCTTGCGCCATGGGATATTGTCACCAAAACACAATCCGTTACCTGTCTGGAAGCAATAACGCGCTATGGATTGCAGTAGATTTGCAGGCCACGTTGGTGGTCTTAGCGGCTTTTCTGGAGACTCGCGCTGTTGCTGTAATTCAGCTGGCGTTTTCGCCAGGCGGAAAGTCAATTCAAAGCCCATGCCCGAGCGTGTTGTATGCTCCTCCTTGAGATGCACACGCTGATCACCGTGCAAGTCACTCAGCCCGAAGCTAACATAATGCCAATGTGGTGGAACTCTTTCGGAATCGCCTTCGCCTTGGCCATTGTTGCTGTACATGCTGATGTAGTCCAATGGATCGCTGCCTCCCAGCCAATATTTGAGTAGCGTCGTTACTTGTAATGGATTGGGCTGATCCGGATACACAGAAACGAGGTGATCGATCAAAGACTTTAGTCCGGGCGGCGGCTTATGCTCCACATTATTTTCATTTTTTGTTGATTCGGCCATTGTTTTCTTTCAGGTGTGTCGTCTACTTGTTGCACTTCATAATATACTGCTTGGCTTTGCTTTGGAAAATATACATAAATATACTAGGGATGCAATTGAATATACCAAAATATCGTATTTCACAAAAATACTTCTCAGGCGATTTTAACTGTAACTGCTGAAAATATTCAGTGCAGTTTTCTTCACTTAAAAAAAAAATGTCTATATAAAAATGATCAATCTTTCTAATTTAAGTTAACAAAAAACTCGTTGCATAATTTATTATTTTTGTAATAATGTTTTTCAAATTATAACGTACACATGAGGCGATTTAATTTGTTGTACAATAGTTAGAATCGAATAATTCGATATACAATCGAATCCAGCACTAACACGAACGTTTCATGAACTATCGATATGGTATTTGGGTATTGCAAAGTGCGGTCACATTTACTACGACACCGCGATTCAATAGGAAAAATTTGCAATCTTTTTTTATAAACGCACAAAATGGAGCCTTATGATGTCGTAGTCAATCAGCCTGTGGTCATAGATAACGTAAGTACAAATTAGCATAAAACGACAGTAAAAAATTAAGTAGATGGCCACTCCCAAGTGCACAAAGAACGTTTTTGGACATAGCCAAGTGACATCACCAATCAACTAACACGAATAAGCCAAGCTGCCTTACTGTCTTTCCCTTCCCTTTGGCCATCAACCTTTCTTCAAACCAAACTGCAGGCGAGAGTGACTAATCCACGATACAAATAGTTTATTTTGATTTGCCAAGTGTATTAATACATGTAATTTGTGGCAAATTGGTCGAGAGAAAGTGTTACCGCTTGAAATTATTGGCAGAGGCACCGGAGAAATGAGCGTCAATGCGAATAATGCCATCCAGATTCATGCGTTGACAATATTCCGGCGGATAGACAATAGGCTGTCGCTCTCTCACCCAATGCACGGGTTCTTGCAACGCCTTCAAATCGTAATCTGTACGCAGGCCACATTTACCATGATATAGCTGAAATAATGCTGGGCGATGCATCTTATTCATCGCGTCTCTATTATAATCTCTAAAGCGTTGACATTCCCGATAGAAGTAATCCACTTCACCCAGATCGCGATAGTTTATGCAAGTCAGCCCGATTTGTGGAACAAACTTTTCGATTTCCTTACGATAACGTTCTGCACTCTTCGACACTTGCAGCATGTCGCCTTGGGGGATGTCTCTTGAAGTCATTTCTTAAATTTGTTGAAAGAATACGATTATAAAAATGTAAATAATTTGAAGTGCCTGCTGTAAGAAACAAAATTTGTGTATGAGGTTTGTTATATTCAATGCCTAACAAATTAGAAATCTTTGATATTCTTTTAGAAATTAAAGTCTATATAATTTTTATTAGTTTTCATAGATTTTTGTATTATGCTCGAAAAAATTTTACAAGAATTTTTAAACGGTTTTCATACCTATAAATCTGAAGTCGTATTATATTTAATAAAACTTACTAGTTTTGTATTAATAAATAAATATATATTATTACAGGGCTCCGGTGTGATCAAAGCTGGCTTTGCTGGCGAGCACATTCCAAAGTGCAGGTTTCCCAATTAGTAAGTAATGCCAGCCACTTTTGCGAAACATATTACTCATTCAAATCTCACGCTTCAGCATTGGCAGACCAAAGCATGTTCGGGTAATGGCAGGCGCCTTGGAGGGCGATATTTTTGTTGGTCCCAAGGCGGAGGAGCATCGCGGTTTGCTAAGCATACGCTATCCTATGGAGCACGGCATTGTGACGGACTGGAACGATATGGAGCGGATATGGAGCTATATCTACAGTAAAGTAAGACATAACATTATATTCATGATTATTTTGAAGTGTTTAAAACATGTTTTGATTGCTGTGCAGGAACAATTGGCCACTTTCACGGAAGATCATCCAGTGCTGCTCACTGAGGCTCCTCTGAATCCACGTCGCAATCGCGAAAAGGCTGCTGAATTCTTCTTTGAAGGCATCAATGCACCAGCGCTCTTTGTCTCAATGCAGGCGGTGCTCAGTCTGTAAGCCTCACTTGAATGTTTATTAAGCTGTCACAATTTTAACCAAAATTGTCTTATCTAGTTATGCCACTGGTCGCGTTACGGGCGTTGTGCTGGACTCTGGCGATGGTGTGACACATGCTGTGCCCATTTATGAGGGATTCGCCATGCCACACAGTATTATGCGTGTGGATATCGCCGGTCGGGACGTGACACGATACCTGAAAACACTCATACGCCGTGAGGGCTTCAATTTCCGCTCGACAGCCGAATTTGAGATTGTGCGCTCGATCAAGGAAAAAGTCTGCTATTTGGCCACAAATCCGCAAAAGGAAGAGGCTGTGGAAACGGAAAAGTTCCAATACAAACTGCCCGATGGCAAGACATTCGAAATTGGACAGGCTCGTTTCCGTGCACCCGAAGTGCTTTTCCGGCCCGATCTGTTGGGCGAGGAGTGCGAGGGCATACACGATGTGCTGATGTACTCCATTGAGAAGTCGGATATGGATCTCAGAAAAATGCTTTATCAGAACATTGTGCTGTCGGGTGGTTCAACGCTTTTCAAGGGATTCGGTGATCGTTTGCTCTCCGAGCTGCGCAAACACTCGGCAAAGGATCTGAAAATTAGGGTAAATTTGCAATTGTGATTTGTTTATCAGTTACTTATGTTTAATGCTGTCTGTTCAGATTGCTGCGCCACAGGAACGCTTATACTCCACATGGATGGGTGGTTCGATTCTGGCATCGCTGGACACCTTTAAAAAGATGTGGGTATCGAAGCGAGAGTTCGAAGAGGAAGGCCTTCGTGCCGTGCATAGAAAGACTTTTTAGTTATGTTTATCGTAAACGTAAACGCAATTGTGTAAAAGGCTTAATTAAGCAAAATACAAACTGTGTATCAAATCCATGTGTCAGCTCTAACATCAAATATCCCTCAATATGAAATTCAGAATTTTTTGCATGTGTGTTATGCATAAATAAGCGCAAAAGTATTTAAATGAAACAAAAACAAAATGCTATTTATTGAAACAATTTGCTTACGCAGCATAGAGAATAAAACAAAAACTAAATAACATAATAACAATATTGAGATTATCGTATACTATGTAAATTAATAATATTACTTACATATATGTGAATGGGAATGGGTTACGTAAATTGATGAGTTTGAAGATCTGCAGATAAAGAAAGGTGAACAAAAGAAAATCAATATACAGATTACTCATACGCAATGCCAAATTGAGCTTGGTTAATTATTCAGCACTCGTGAAGCCGCTCTCTGTATCTTTGTCTCTTTCTCTCTCTCTCTCTCTCTCTCTCTCTTGGCAATTAACGCTCTTGGCCACATTATGACGCACAACTTTGTACACACTTTGTACGAAATCATGTTCAGTTTGTATTCAGTTGTTTAATCGTTTGGTTGTGCCCCAATACCGGTCATCTCCATGACAACCCCAATACGAGTATAAAAATTCATGTTCGTCCCACAACACCAACAACAACTTGTGGAAAAGGCTTCAATTGCATATACAACGTTTGCAATTGTTTAAACAAATGACAGAGCTAACGACGCGGAACCGTTTCGAAAACTCAACAATGGCCCAAATGGAAGAACGACCCAACGAAACAGAGGCAAGTCCAAGTAATCTCAACATATATCATTGCTAATTAGTTATTTCCCTTTTTGTTGTATTATTCACAAATTTAAAACTAAATATTAACCTTGAACATACTTAGACTAGTGTTTGAGTAAAACTTTGGCCGAATACAGATAAAATTTTGTGCACTCAATATAGTATATATAATAGGTATCTGTGCACCTTTATAATAGATGTTTACCTTGTCGATATGTTTGGGAATGTGTGCATGTATCTTTTGTTGATGCAATTGTAAATTCCTGACTGACAGTCACTGTGTCAGCCACATATATTGATTTTATAATTTAAACAAAATTACAATTAACGCTTGGGAACTCATGCATATGGATTTCGCTCAGATATGAGAGAGATATCCTATATTTTGAATGGGTATGAAAAGGAATTTCAATTTTTATTTATAATTGTTGTATTTTTATGTATGTACATATATATTTTTAAATTCCTAAGATCTAATAATATCATTATAATTTGTTTTCAAATCTAAACTCACGTATTTTAATTTGATAAAATTAAACACTGTAGCTTAGCTCTCACTTGTATCTCCCTTACAGAAACCTGTAAAGAATGCTTGGCAGGTACGAAACTTAAAATTAATCTTACAATCTATATAAATTTTGTAGTATTTAGTTTAAAATTCCAAAATTAATGTATACAAGCGACAATCATCCTTGCTCCCAATGCACTCTTTTGAGGCTTTTAAGTAATTGGTTTTCTGTAGTTGTAGTTTGTAGTTTATCAGCAAGTCAGAACATCACAATCTGATAAGAATAGTTGATATTTTTGCACAATATGAGCAGAGTAATTTTAGACTTCTAACGACAGCAGAACAAAGCAGACATTATGGTATCATATGGCATACAAATTTTTTTTCACTTTTCAACTGGAATCCTGTTTGTGTTTCAGATGAAGTCAATGGATGCGAATCGTTATGCGACGAAGAAAACTATTGCCCAGGGAATGCTGGATATAGCACTCTTAACAGCGAATGCATCGCAACTGAAATATATACTCCAAGTCGGGGAACAGCATCAGTTCTATAAGCTAATGCTAATACTGATTAGTCTGTCGATTGTTTTACAGGTAAATAGTTGAATTAAGTTGTTGTAACGGCTCGTATATATGTATGTATAATGTCGTAGATACTGTCGGGCGTACTAAGTCTGTCGCTCAGTTTATTGCGGGATTGCCGACTGCACCAGCCAGAGTTCCATCAATCGGCCAATGTGATCAATCATGTGCGCACGGGTTTCGCCTTTTTTACCACCATGATAAATCTCTTTATATCGGCATTTGATAGTCGTCTGCCTCCGCCACAGGGCGATTTCTTAAACGATGTGAATTAAAATATATATTTAGAGAAACCTAATCACTAAATGAGGCTATATATCCATAGTTAGGCGATCCGTTTTACGAGCGTAGTGACAAAATTTCTGGCTTTGTAAAAGAAAAACAATCTTAACAATCTCAATTTTAACAGCTATTGGTTGGAATTCTGTTTGTGGTCATCGGCAGTCTGAATATTAACAAACAACATGACCAGACGGCGGCCATAATATTAAACGATGTCATATTGGTGGTCATCTTTATAATATCGGTGGTTAATGTTATAATTTCCGGTTTTGGCATCGAGTACTCCTCCCAACCTCTTAGACTCATCGATCAGCACGCTAAGGCGCCTTAGCTATAGATAAGCATAAATCTATGATTGACAATAGATTTTACATTAAATAAGTATTATGTCAAATATATATTTTGTAAGATTTCTAAGAAAATAAACCAATAACTATATGTTCATTCAATAATTCAAACTTATTCTTTATGTTTTATCATTTATGTAGGTGGCTGCAGGAGTTTTGCTAGTTGTTCAGTCTCTTGTCAGCATTGCCAAGTCAAAGGATCGTTCCTTACTCTTTACAATCAATCATTTTGTGGATGCTTTCATATTTTTATCTGTGTTCTGTGATATAATGAAAATGAATTTTGGCTTGGATCCAGCGGTACCATTTAAAAATAACGACATTGAAGTTTTAAAAACATAAATGCACTGTACTTTTACTTCATTTTCTACTTTATTGTATTAAAATCTCGAATAATTTCTATATGTCAATTTGATAGTCAAGCGTACTATAAACTTTATATTTTAAATATTTAAAATTCGCGCCTTTTAAAATTGCAATACGAGTGTACACACTGTTGTGCAATTCGATGGTAGGCATTTCATTAATCGATAGGCTCATTTGTGTTTCAATCAGTGTGACCACTTTGGTTAAATAAACCGATGAATTTAGTATTTTGTCGAATATAATTTGCGGCCACTTTGCTTGATACGGCGTCGTTCAGGTTTCTTTATTTGGCGGCAAGAATTCCCTTTCTTAACATAAGACATTCCCGTTGACAATCCAGTATTAACAGCAATAATTACAATGTCCGACGATGACTGTGATATCTTCAATGTGCCGACAAAACGGGCAGATGGTAAATATAAACAACATAGTAATGGTCAACTCTAACGATGGCTCGCCTTTCAGCAAACAAATTATTTATGCCAAATCAGGAGTCAAAGGAAACGGATTACGATTTTATTGAAGTAAACCCAATTATAAAGAAGCCCACGAAAGTTACAAAGCTCAAGCCGGTGCCGGCGGAGAAGCCAAATACCAAAAGTCGCAAAGCTCCCAAAACAAAAGATTATGATGAGGAAAAGCCGGCAGGTAAAACTCCACCAGAGGAAGCAGCAGTGGCGCCACCTATAGGACGTGATTTATCGCCCGTTTCGCAAATGATCTTCGAGATGGAGCAAAGAGAACCTCAAGCACCCGAACCTCCAAAAGAGACAATACAATCTGAGATTGATGATGCCTTAGCAGAAATGCCCGTGGCGCGACGAACTAGGGCGGGGAGACGGAGTTTGAATCCCCCACCACCAGATAAAATTGAAGAAGCTGCTCCCGCTCCTGCTGCCAAGAGAGCACCACCACCAAGGCAACGTGCTAGCCGTGGACAAAAGAATTCAACAACAGCAGCAGCCTCAAAAAAAACAACAAGACAAACACAAGCGTGGACAATTCCCGACATGTTTCTAGCTGGATCTAGAGGGAATCGTCATCAGGTGGCGGAAATTGCAGCACGTTCTCGAGTTGTGGACACCATTGATATGGTCACAGCTGTAATGCCGCCCATAGAGGGTTTTGTAAGCAAAACAAAAGTCGTTAATGGTAAAATAAATTTAGATAAATGATTATTTTCTTTTTATAGGTCAACTTGGACTCGGATGACGAGAATTCGCCGCCACCTCAATTGGAAAAGACTAGTGCTAAAGAAACCAAAAAATACGATTTTGATAATCCAGAAATTGATATCAATCTCAGCTGGTAAACCATAAACAGTTTTTCCATTTTAATCAATCACAATTATAAAACATAATTAATTGCAGGCATGGCGAAATTCAATTGTATAAATTGCGACAGTATCAGAAATTTGCGCACATGTTTAAAGAGATCTCTGAGCGCAATAATGTGCCAGTTGACGACATTGTCATCAATATGGATGAGAATTTCATAAAACCGCAGCAAACACCTCTAGATGTTGGCCTCAAAGTTTTCCACATATTAAGTAGGAATTATTTAAAATACTATCTTTTTTTATTTAACAACATTTCTTAATTTAAGATGGTTGTGCAGTTGCATCCTTCAACCAACCTGCAGAGCCAACAAAACATGTTGATCTTTATACGAAGCCAAAGAAATTCCAATTGAAAGTCCAGGGAGATCGATGGAAACGACCTTTGATAATTTTTATGAATAAAACGGAAACATTTAAAGTATTGTACATAAAATGCGCTGAGGAAATGGAATGCTCTGTTGACGATTTTAAACTATTGTAAGTTGTGAACACATTTCAAATTTTCTATATAATATTATTTACGTATATTATAGTTTTGATGGGGAATTATTAGAACCAGATGATACGCCCAGAAATCAAGAAATGGAAGGCAATGAGATGATTGATTTACGTAAAAAATAACAAAGTTTAGAGTTTCGAGTTGTTATGTGTATTTATTATTGTAATTATATCAAATAAATTGTAAACTACATTGTGATGTCAAGATCTTATTGAATGCCAAAGTGCTCACTTGAAAGTAGCGCACATTACACCCTAAGAATTCTTTATACACCCCTTACATTTTGTTTATCTAGCATATAGAGCGTTATATTTTAGTACTCGCACACACATCGAGAGGAAACAAAACAAAATCTTTGTTGTTATGCGTCTTAGCAGATGATGTTGGTTTCGTTTTTTGGGGGTATGTTTGGTGGTTGGGTTCGGTTCGGTTCAGTTCGGTTTGCTTTTGGTTATGGTTTGGAAAATGCTGCCCTCCTCTCTCTCTCTCTTGTGCTCTCTCGCTCTTCCTCCGCCCCCCCACTCAATCTTGTGCAGTTTCCCATGGAATTTCACTGCACAGAAATTCTGACACAGGATGAAACGTGCGCAGCTTTCAACACTGAGCGAGAGAGAGCAAGAGAGCGCAAAGGATTTTTGAGAGAGAGAAATTGAAAGCGCTCTCTCTTTGGTTTTTTTGGTCAGCTGCCCGTTGCTAGTCGACAAAACATTTCGAACAGAACGAGTTTATCCTTCGTGCTAACTAGTCGCATTTTATTTACGCGCATTTCGTGCTGTGCAATACCAGAATTAATATAAATATTATATATTTAAGCACTTTTGTCGAAACAAAACTTCCACAAGAGACGCACAAAAGCGGAAAATTCGCCTCCCTGTTGTGTTGTGTTGCTTCTTTATACTGTTTTCGTCGCGAGTTTTCTTTGTGTTCATCGGTGCAAAAATTAAAATACCAAAAAAACAATTTTATTCATCAGCTTCCCAAAGCATATCCAAGGATTTACATACTATATATACACAGAGATGCGCTAGGTGTACAAACTTGGCGCCTAAAAAGCAAAAAATGTAAGCAAAACAAAAAGGGAAACGAAATGAAATTTATTTGATAGAGAATGTTTCACAAATGCTTCGCTTGGCTGCCCGTGGCATTGACAAATGTGTTTATCATGTTGACTTTGAAATGCGAACAAGTTAATTGATGTGTGCCCAGACACAAAAGCCATCAAGCCAAACACACAGCTCCGCCTCAGCTCCTAAAACTCCTCCTAGATGTGTGCATGTGTGTGTGTGCGTCCATTAATTATTTATGTCGATTGTTGCCCATAAATATTTAAAGCAAGTGTGTGTGTGTGTGTTTTGTGTTGCTCATAAACATGCATATCAACCAGCAACATTTCCTTCCACTCCCCTCCTCTTCTGTGTTACCTTTTTTGCTCCGGCTGCTGGCTAAAAATAAAACGTGACACCTCCGAAATACAAAAAAACAACAACAGTGTTAACGTGTGTGTGCGTAGTTGAAACCTGGCCACGCACAACTCCCAACTCGAGGTCACACCTTTCTCCCCCTTTCACTTGCCTATGGCTAATGGCCTGAAGAGCACACACACACTCACACACACACTTTAACTAGCTCTGGAATAGTCCTCTGTGGACTAAACTTGATTGCGCCCCCCTTTTGCCATCGAATCAAATCGAATCGAAGTGAATCTGTCGATTGGCCTTCGATTTGACATAATGCAATTGCACCTGATGGCCTTCAATGTCCCTCCAATTTGCGACACACAAAACTTTTAAGCTTTTAACGGCGACAGTCAACGAGCTTTAACGTGTGTGTGTGTGTGTGTGTGTGTGTGTTTTGCACCTGATGAGCTTGTTTCTCTCAAACTTTTCAATTAAACTGAAAACGTTAATTGCATTCACACACATACACAGCAAACT
This sequence comes from Drosophila niveifrons, assembly GCA_035046325.1. Lineage (NCBI taxonomy): Eukaryota > Metazoa > Arthropoda > Insecta > Diptera > Drosophilidae > Drosophila > Drosophila niveifrons. The sequence goes on along the minus strand of JAWNOC010000046.1, from coordinate 6,055,336 downwards.
TGTAAACGGTTTGTTTTTGCTCTTGTTTTTATTTGAACTGTAAACTATAGTGTGTTAAGTTTTGCTCGCAAATTCTGTCGCATTAATTCCCTGGACAGCATATTTAATTTATGCACACTCTGCGTTCCCATTTGTTAAGCACCCAAATGGATTTATAGCGTTTCGTTTTGTTTTCATCCTTGTGGGAATAACAAACATTAAAGTGCACAATTTTTTGGATTCACAACTTTTTAACTTCCACAAGTTTTTTATTTCGAAAAACTGATTATCACTCTTGCAAAAACTTCAAATACTGTTCAACATTTTTTAAGTTTACGTGCTTTAACTGAATTGTGTTATTTAAAAAAATAACATAACCTTTCATTTAACTCTGAACTTAGCATTTAATATTATTGTATTTACATAAATAAAAACAACAAAAAGAGAAAAATCTTTATTGTAATTGAGAGTATTTTCGTTACTACTTTCGTTAAAACCTTTTATTCTAATCGGAATTATTTGTGATTGTATTTAATTTTATATTCTACAGAACTTTCACAATATTCTGTAATTTGATTATTGTAATTTTCAACAAAATCAATTCCATTAAATTGTATTTATTTTCTTAATATTTCTCGCCTACTCAATTTTTCGCACAGTCAGCAAATCATGAAAAATTGCTTTATTTTCTTCGCTCTTAATTCTGATTGATTTGACGTGTGTTTATTTTGTGTATTTGCTCAGTGTTTGGTGCACTCTTCTCTTTCAAATTATTGCTTTATTTATTTTTCACACTATTTTTTACTTTCTGCCATTTTTAACCTCTTTGCTTTGCACCAAAATGTGGATGTTTTTCAACACTGCAAAAATTACTCTAAAATTTGTTGCGGTTCTTTAGCATAGCATACTTTTTGGGGCTAAATGAAACGCTTAGAGATGTTCTTAAACTTTCTTTTAAATTTTTAAAGGTTAAGTTAAAATATATTTAGTACTGTATTCCTCAAGCTTTTCATTAATAAAATTGCCTATTAACAGGGTATCTTAAAGTCAGGCAAATAAATATTTGGCGCTGCTGATGTTGAATTTGTAGCAGCTTTTCAGCATAGCATACTTTTTGGGGCAAAACTTTTCTTTTACATTTTTCAAGTTTAAGTTGAAATATTCAGTTTTGTATTTCTCAATCTTTTCATTAATACAATTACTCATTAGCAGGGTAGCTTTATGTCATGCAAAGCAATGTTAGTCGCTGCTGATGTTGATTTTGGTGTTGTTTTTTGGGGCTGTCGCGGCAGACCGGAAGTAACATAACAAATGACACTTTGGGGCACAATTTGTGCACGTGTCGCATACACCACGCACACACACACATACACACACACTAGGCACACACACATACACACTAATACTGTTGCAGCTGTTGGCTATTTTTGGCTGCATTGTCTTTTGAGCCAGGTCCTGCGACTGTCCTTCAACGTTTGCGTATTTGTGTTTGTGCAATGGGCGCAACAAGCACAAAAAACCAGAAAACAGCAAAAAGAAACGGAGGTAAAACAAAAACCTGCTGACGCCATTTTGCCATTAATTCTGGCCACTTTATGGCCAGGCCAAAACAAACTTGTGCCAAACCATTTCGCTTTGAAACGGAAACTACACACACACAAAAAAAAAATGAAGAAAACAAGTAAGCAAAGCATAAGGACTTTGAAACCCAATTTGGCAGAAGCAAAGTTGAAATTTGAAGAGGGCAGTTTCAATTTTAGAGACTGCAGTGTTTAGATTGCAGTTGGTTTAAAGTTGCCAGCGATAAAAGTTGCTTAATTTATGGGATAAAGTAACTGCAATTCGGTGTTAGTGCTTTGTGTGCTGTTGTTTTGATGTCGCTTGCTTTGTTTGCGGTATTCATTTGAGTTTGTGTTGCTTTTGTTTTTTGTTGTTTTGCGCTTGTTTCCTTGCTGTACTGAGTGCTGTTGGCCCGGTTAACAGCGGTCTGGCCAAGTGCTTTATTACGTTCGCTTTTAACAAACAGCACAAACAATTGCCTCGCCACTGCCGACTTTTGTATCGGAGTGTTTTGTTGCCCCTCGCCTCCCTCCTTCGCTTATCGCTGTTTCCCGCTTTCTCCCCCTCTCCTCTTTCTGTTCTGGCCCATTTAACTGGTCGTGCATTGAACTGTAGGCGCACCTCTTCGATGATTTCTTGCTGCCACTTGCCACATTACGTATACGCCCCAGTGCTGCGCTTTTTGTAGTAGTAAATTCAGCTCTGCAATTATTGTGTTTGAAGCTGCCCCCAAGGCTATCGAAATGTTGCACTGTGCACTGTCATTGTTGCTCCTTTTGCTCGACTCCATGTTTCGCCCACACAAAGCACTCAGAGACAAGCAAAGACGAGTGGGGGAAAGAGCAGAGGGAGTGGCATTCGCTTGAGAGAGCGGTGAGTGCTCTTATTAAAGTTCGTTTTGTTTGCCTTCAACAATGTCGTCGCCGGCGCAAAGTGACGCTAACAGCTAACAGCCAACAACCAGCAGCAGCCACCACAGACTGCACAAAAAACACAAGAAGATGGAAAATACATATATATAACTAAAAATAAAGTTGCAGTCTGGACATTGTCAAGACAGAAAGTAAAATATATATGCAACAGCTGCAGCAGAAAAGAATTTCTTGTCCTTCTTCTTCAGTGTTTTTCGCAAAAGATTCTTTTGTTTGAAACGAAATCAAATAAATCAAATGACAGCACAAAATTTACTTTTTGCTGGAATATTAAAAATATTTTTGAGAGCTACTGAATTCATATACAGTATTTGTGTGTCGACATTTTGCATATCAAGATTTACAATTGTGTGTGTGTGTAATGTGGCTTTTAGTCAACATAAAAGTTATTGAAATGCAGACAAAGGTTTTGAGTATGACAAAAGCAAAACATTTCTTTTAGCCCAATTTGTCTGACGTTTGAGCTAAATGTTATTGGTTATTATTGTTATTTAAGTTAAGAAAGGCGAGTCATCTTTAAAACTTCTGTTATTCATTGACAAAGAAAAATTGTTTAAATTATGCATTAGGGTTTAACTTTAGTATTGTAGCTTTCAATAACAATCTAATATTATATAATAGAATTATTTATTACCAAACTATGAAATAAAAGGGTTTAATAATCTTTTAACATATTTATTATTCTTTGTAATACGAAAATGTTATTTTAATGGCTAGTTATTCTACAAGATTTAACAGATTTAAGATTTTACCTAATCAGGTATCATATTATTCTTTACCTTTCACTTTAATGAGTGTATCAATGTGTTAAAGAATGGGAGATTATAATAACATAGTTATAAAGCAAAAAATTAGGCAATAATAATTGCAACAGGAGTTGGAATCGCAATGCAGTATCCACACATTAGTGGTATATATATGATATATATACTTTTGTTCCTCCATAAAACAGGCAGATTTCAGAATGAGCTATATGATTTTATGAGTTAGGTCTTCTACTCATATAAAGTCACTTTAGCTAATGTTAGCATAACTTTCCATCGAGAACAAAGCACAATACACATTTCATATCTCCACCCATTTAAGCAAATAAAACTAATGACTATTTACTTACTTTGCTTGCAGTTTTCTACGCATAATAGCAAGAGCATACATATATTTGTAACTGGACCAATTTATACAAAACAAATACAAATACAAGCAACGGACAACAACAACAACAATCAAGGATCTTCTTCTTCAACTCACCGACTTCTGTCTACAGTCTACACTTAGTCTCAACTTTACAACGTCATTCTATTGAATACAACGCACACATATCGCAAACATTTGTTAAGGAGGAGTAGCTGAAGAATTGAGCTTGGCTCGATTATAAACCCCATCCATATAGCCCCTGGAACCCCCCCTTAAACGGCCATCAAGACGGCGCCGTTAAAGCCACAAGCGTATAAATTTGGTCAGATGTTATGTTGTGGCTTCTGTTGTGGCAACATGTCGAAACGGGACTACAAAGTGGCCACCACCGATGGCATCGAGCTGGAGCCGCTTGGCGGCGAAAAGACCGATAAGGACAAGGACAAGGAGAAGCAAACGAATGGCGTCACCTTCGGTAAGTGGCCATTCAAAAGTGATTCCCCTTTTTTTTGTGGTGACAATTGCAATTGCCTCGAGATGATCAAAGCAAAACGGAGTGCTGCATAATTGCACTTGTGCATAATTTGGCTGCCAATCTTGGCCAGAAAGTTGACTGACTGTCGACTGTCGACTGTCGCAATGGTTTCATTCACTTGTTTTCTTAATTACGCCAAAATGCAGAACAAAAAGGCATTAAAAATGCATCATGCAACCTGCTGTCGCCTGAGATGTGTGGCGTTAATTTCGTATCCTGCAGGATGCTGTTAGTCATATATATACCACATACTATATATGTATGTAATACCTTGGTTGCTCATACGCCCCGTTGGCCAAGCTCTTCGCGTACGTAAACATAATGAATGTCATGCCATGCTGTCGCTGTCGCTGTCTCGACGTTTCCTTCGCCTGTTGAAAGTTGCGGCACATTTTTCTTTTCCTCTTGCACTTTTTTTTTTTGTCTTCTTCTCTTTATACCCGCTACTCATTAGTTAGAAGGGTATGATAACTTAGAGAATGCAGGAAATGGATGCAACAGGCAGAAGGAGCCAATAAAATATATATATAATATATTCTTGATCAGCATAAACAGCAGACGATATAATCATTCATATTCGTATATTGTATATTGGTATATTATGTACTTCATGGTATATTTTGAAGGGTTCGGTATATTATATTTAGTATGTGTTTGGAATCTAAATTTTAAATTTAGTACAATATCTATATACCAAGTATAGGGTTCGGTGAGTATTTTTGCGGTATATTTTAAGTATGTGTTTGGAATCTGGTTTTCATTGCAAATAGTTTTGTACTCTATGGTATGTTTTAAATGTAGTACAATATCGATATACTTAGTATAGGTTTCGGTATATACATATGAGTATTTTTGCGGTATATTTTTAGTATGTGCTTAGAATCTGGTTTTTAATGCAAATAGTTTTGTACTCTATGGTATGTTTTAAGTGAAGTACAATATCGTTATACTAATTATTAGCTTCGGTATAAACATATGAGTATTTTTGCGGTATATTTTATTGCAAATAGTTTTGTACACTATGATATATTTTTAATTTTGTACAATATTGATATACTAAGTATAGGGTTCGGTTTATACATATGAGTATTTTTGCGGTATATTTTGTGGTATGTGTTAGGAATCTGGCTTTTTATTTGAAGTACCGTCTTGTACTTTATGGTATATTTTAAATTCAGTACAATATCGATATACTAAGTATAGGCTTCGGTATATAGTAAAGGACATAGTATTTAATAGCATATAGTATTTTTGTGGTTTATTTTTGGTATATTTTTGATTCGGGTTTTTATTTCAAATACTTAGCGGGTATCTCCCAGTCGAGCATACTTAACTGCAGTTCTTTTCTTCTCTTTTTATAACCACAATTCTCTTATATATAAATTTTTTTGTGTTTTTACGTTTCGCCTGCGGCAACTTGCAGGCTTTTCAAAGATACCCTGCTCTCACCCCTCACCCATCATCAAGAAGGGGCACAGACATGTCGGACAGACCTTTTTTTTGCACTGGACGCAATGCCAGTTCGCCTTCAGTTGGCTCTGATTTCAGACATTTAGAGATGCTCAGTTTCTATTTTGTTTTTCCCCTTTTTCTCTTGCTTTTCTTTTTCTTTTTGTTTGTACATTTGAAATGCACACTTGTAATTATTTATGCTACGTGCGAGTGTGCGTGTGTTTCTGTGTGTGTGTGTGTGCGAATGTTATAGATATAGAAATTGCACCCTGGGGTATATTTTACATTATGTGGTAAATAAAGTTGCAAATAGCGGCAAACGGATTGCAAGTTATTAAGTTGTGACATCTTCAAAACGGAAGCAAAATAAGATATCAACAGAAGTCGCTTGAAATGTAAGAGGAAATGTGGATGTGCTTTTTAAACAGACTCTTAAAGAGTTAAAGTGTTGAAATGCATTTTAAAGGCAGATGATTTACTAGAGAGAGAGAGAGAGAGATAAATTCTGCAACCTTAGCTTTAACATAAATTCTAAGAATTCATTTTATTGGAAACATGTGCTCTTTTAAAATAAGATAATTAATAAGAAAAGTCTAACTTAATTTGTGCTCTTATAAGTTAAAACAATTAATAAGAAAAGTATTTAAATTAAAAGGCAAAATATAGTCAAGACTTATGACTTTAATTTCAAGACTTTTCTGATCAATTGTTTTATTTTATAAGAGCAGAAATTAAGTTTTGTGTATTATATATTTAAAATGTTGCAATATAAATAAACATAATCAAATAAAATACACTGTATTTTAAACAAACATAAATGCCTTTAAACACATTCTAAATTGTAAAGCACTGAGTAAACAGTAGATTATCTGAGACAACTCTCTATTTAGAAATACAACTAAACATTTATTTCTGCTCTTGGACTAAAAGACCTTAAGAAAAGGCATTTTAATTAAATGAGAAAACTATAGGTCAAGATAGATCAAATATGTCTAAATATTTGTGATATAATTGGTGTTTTTACGAACTGAAAATAAGATTTTTAGAATTTAGTTTTATTGTCTGCTTTCTTTGAAATAACAATTTATCATAAAGTCTTTAAATTTAATACGAAATACGTAAAATATTGATATTTGTCTTGTGATTAATATTGTGGTTGAATACTTTTAAAAAATAAATTTTGAGAAGGTGTATTCAGTTATTTCATTTATTGTTAACAATATTGCACTAAAAACAGGCAAATAGAAATTTTTATTCAAATAGTGAACTTTAGTAACTTAATGACTGCTTTCTTTAGCATCATTTTCACTTTATAATGATCGCAATTAAACATATTGGTTAAATTATATTCTATATGGAAATGAATTCCATTTTTTATGTGCCATATTTCAAAGTTGCTAAAATCAAGAATAAAATCTTGAATCAATATTTTATGATTCAAATTTGAACCAATGAGGTTTATTCTTAATCGAGAGAAAAAATCTAAAGAAATTTAAATACACTCAATTTAAATGCACTCTAAATTGTATAATATTGATGGATGTTAAATATTAGTTACAATTATGACACTTATACTTACATTAAATTATAATCATATATTCCGTTTCGAGTGCAGCTGCTAAGCTTGCTGTTAAATCTGTTAATTATTGTAATATATTATTCTGCAAGGCGTCTTCAATTATTGACCAAATTCAACACATTAATTTGTAGTTGATTAATAATATGCAAAGCTTAAAATGCCCTCAAAGTGCAGACATAAATAGCACTTGGAGTTCATTAAATATGCACCCCGCAAAATAGTTTGGCAAATGTCATTTAATATTAAAGACATCAGAGTGAAGATAATGCAACATCACAAGTCAAATGCAATGCGATATTAGTTGCACTTCGTCTGTTGACTATCCAATTGGTAATTGAAATTCCCTTTCCCCGAGGAAGAGACAGAGAGAGAGAGAGAGAGAGGGAGAGAGGCAGAGACAAACAGTCTGGCATGCTTGCCGCAGTCTAATCATAATCATAATCATGCAAATAATCATAGTCAACTGAGCTGCAGACAATTTGTGTGCCGAGTTATCCGAGTTGCAACATCGCTTGCCACTTGGGCACGGCATCAAGGCGACCGCAGAGGCGAAGGCAACTAAAGTGTGCCACAAGATGTGTAGCAAGTAGTCAGCAGCAGAAGCAATAGGCGATGGCAAAATCAGTGTCACGGGAGCAGAAGAGAGAGAGAGAGAGAGAGCGAGCTACGCTGTCAGCGTTGCAATTAAGGATGCATAAACTGGAGTAAGCACTCAACTTGATGCTGCCCCACTCAAAATAGAGGCAGCCAGAGGGAATGTGAGTGTTTACCTTTTGAAGTAATACGAGGCGCATGCCACATGCCGCATGCCACACATAACACGCTCAAGAGCTGACAAAGTGTTGCTGCAACATCTCAGTTGATGTTGCTGTCGATGCGGCTTCAAGCTTCAAGCTTTCGGCTTCAGCTGCAGCTGACGTTAATAATTGCAGGATGCGTTGATGTTGATTGCATTCTCAATGGGGCTGACACTCACACACACACACACACACACACACATATATACATACACCAGCTAGCACACACACTTGAAGCTGCTTGACTTAAATAAAGAAGTCCTGCGCATCCCGGCAGCAGAAGAAATTGCAAAAAAAAATACAAAAAAAAATAAAAAAATGGGGCTAACAGAAACAATTCAAACCAACGGGAGCTAAAGTGTATGTGTGTGTGTTTGTTGGCGAGTGAAAGTGAAAGACACATAGAAAATGGATAAAATGTGTTTTTGGGTCAGGCCACTTGAAGCGTTGCAAACAGGAAGTCAAACGCTAGGCAGGCAAAAAAAATAATAATATAAAAAAAGTGAAACGTAGCGCCATCTGTTGTCGGCTGTTGGCAACACAGAAATTGGCGCAAGCGAAGCACACACAATTAAATGCAAAAAACGGGAGCCGAGCGTAATTAAATAGAAAAAGCTAAATGGCAAATGCAGGAAAAAGTGCAAAAGGAAAAGTCGGGGGAAAACGCAGTGTGGCAGGAAATAACAATGACAAGCGCAACGTTAACTCAGCCAGAAGCCAACTCAATTGTTGTTTGTTATCCTCGTCAGTTGTTGTTATCCTTGCAACCATAGCAAATTCAATCTCGACTGCAATTTCTGCACAATTAGTTGGCAATTCAATGCAATATTCTTTCTCTTCTTTTTTTCATGCCTGTCCACATGCCACTTGCAGCTGCCTCAAGTGGCCGATTGCCTGCCCATCGAGTGGCTGCTTCAACACGGTCTGCCAATTAATTAAACCATTGCAAATTTCCACAAATTGAGTCGGCAATTGTGCATTTGCCAAGTGCCTTGCTCAACATGAAATTTTAGCCATAGAAATGCAGCAGCTCACTTACCTACTCTCTCTTTCCCTCTCCCCCTCTCTTTCTCTCCCTCTCTCTCTCTCTTTATCTCCCTCCCTCTCTTTCTCCTCCTCTATGGCCGCCTCTCTCTCTTGGTAATTCTCTGCCAAATTCTATGCAAATTTAATGCATACAAATTTGCAAATTTTAATATGGTTTTGCATATTCTTTTTGGCAAACTTTAAACCTTGCCATATTTCTAATTTAAGCTGCTTTAAATGTTTATGGCAAAGCTATAAAGTTTCATTTTGTTTTTTTTTTGTTACCAAACTGTGATCTTAAATCTGTCTGTCTGTATAAATTCAGGCGAAATATTCATGAAGCTGAATATTTATTGCTTTTAGTTTGAACATAAATTGGAGTTGCATAAAAGCATAAGAAAGAAATTCTATTTCAAATGGTTTTCTACCAAGTTTTGCAGTTTACTGCATTTATTGAATTCACAATTATTGAATATTTATCATATATTAAACATATATGAATTTGAGTTGTACTCTAAAAGAATTTTAACAATATTTTATAGACAATTTCTCGAAACTTTAAAGTTTGTCTTGAAGAAATTTAAATTATTAAATTTGCTTGCAAATATTTCTGCACTAAAACAAGTTGGCTTTAATTTTCAAACTAAAAGTTGAATAGAAATGTGAGCTATTTATGAAATTCACCATTTAACTAGTTACAGATAAACTTGCAATAAATGTTATTATACAATTATTACTCTTGAACAATTTTTAAGTTTCTATTGAAGCAATTGAAGTTATTATATTTTATTATTATAAAATTAGGCACCAAAAAGTGTTCATTTTATATTTTACTGAAAATCATTAATATTAGCGTACAAACTTTACTGATTAACTTATCTTGTATTAAACTCTAACGAATCTAAACATTATTCATAAAATAATTCTCGAAACTTATAAGTTTGTCTTAAAGGCAATTAAATTATTCTATTTTCTTGCAAATATTTCTGCACTGAATATAGTTTGCTTTAATTGTCAAACTAAAAGTTGAAAAGAAATTTGAGTTATTTACAAAATTCAGCATTTAATTAGTTAAAGATAAACTTACAATAATAAACTTATAATAGATAAACTTACAGTATATGTTATTATACAATTATTATAAACGAACAATCTTCAAGTTTTCTTCGAAAAAATTAAAGTTATTTTTAGTGTTCATTACATATTTTGCTTATATTTTTATCCGAAAATCTTTAATATATGCAAACTTCACTGCTTATCTCATCATTGTATATTTCTATTTTATATTTTATTTATATTTTTGTCTAGAAATCATTAATATACTTTACTGCTTAACTCATGCTTTATATTTTTGTCTGAAAATCATTAACTTTACTGCTTAGTTCATTATTAATCAAATATTTAAAGATAAGCAATCAATATCTATCAGAATGTTTTGCACATATTGCGAAATAGGTTTTTAAATTCATAAATCTGCTACAATATTCACGTGCATTCATAATTTATGCTGCTTGTCTTAAAGCCCACTCTAAAAATTATCTAACCAAAGGTCAAGGGTCGTTTCGAGCATCTTGTCTTTCACACCCAATTGTCACACGCTTTTTCGCTTTTTCGGCCAACTTCTGTTTTGGGTTAATACGTTTCTCTGGCTCGCCGCGCATTAAATTATCTCTCTCGCTCTCTAAGTGTCGCTTCCTCTCACTCTCTTTTTGACTGCTAACAGCGTCATAAAAGATTCATGAAAACCCAGATTGAAGCCAAGACTGGTTATTTTCTATTATTGTTGGATGTTTCTATGCGTATTTCTATGGCCTATTGCCTTCCATTTGGAGATCGTAATGAAGTAGAGAGATTAACAAACACTTAATCGACCAATTACGACTATCAAGACTGAACTCAACTCAACTCAACGCAACTCAACTGAACAGAAGAGTCTCAGTCAGCAACTCAACCCCAGTTGGCGAAAAGTTGAAAAGTTTGTGGGTGCCACATGACGCAGTAACAGACGCTGTGTGGCAGCAGCAGCAGCAGCTTAAATTTATTGATTGTTTCATAAACAGCGATTATTTAACCACCACATTTCGATTGCACAGCCCCCCCAGAGCAGACACTTGTGGCCATGTTCACGTTCAAGAGCTGGAAGCCCTTAACACAAACCCCCCACAGCAATTGGGGGAGAGAAACATTTCCCCACTAACCCCAACCCTCACCTCACACACACACACACACATGCTTTGGGGGCATCATCGACACACACAATTGATGTTGCTTCGGTTCGGCTTGTGGGCTGTAAATTTGCATGCGACAGCAAATACTCGTATTTAATGCTGGACACGCGGGTGGCGACACCCACGCATTGCGTTAAGTAACACAATGATTCCAAAGGGAAGGTGGAGGGGGAGGGGGACAACCAACAGTAGTAGTAGAAAGAATCAGGGGAGAGGAGGACGAAGAGGGATTGTGGCAAGCGGTTGCCGTCGATTACAATTGAAATAAAAGTAGGCACAAAAGTGACGGGAAAAACACACAGTAGAGTCTGCCAGACTGCGAGATACGTGTTTAGAATACTTAGGAATTACGAAATTTATATTATTTATTTATTTACAAAATTGTGCCTAATGTAAAATATAAACATAATCCAAAATTAACGAGTACTAGCCTAGGCCTTCGACTAAAAAAATTTATAGTATTGCAGTAGTACATAAAGTAATATATTCTATGTTAAAATTATAAAACAAAAATATCAAAATTTATATTATTTAAGTGGTAATCTAGGTTTATATTAGACAACAGAAATTACAATGCTTATATAATTAAAGTATAATATATTCCAAGTACAATTTATACAACATAACTAATTTATGGCATATCCAGTTTTTAGCACTCGGATATTCAATATTCTTTTAATTTTAGATTAGTTATTCTATACAAAAAAGTTATTAACAAGACATTTTTCTTATTTTATTTTCTTTGTTTATTTGCTATTGATTTTTTTTTTATTTTCTATTGAAATTATTTTTTTTTATTTTCTTATCTTTGCTTTTTTCTATTATAGTTTTTTCATTTTCTTTTCTTTGCTTGTTTTCTACTGAAATTTTTTTGTCTGAAAATCTATAAAGAAAATTTGAAGAATCAACGCAATATAATAATTTTTGTAAAATATGTGTAGGATAGTCTCAGAAATTGTATGACTAAGTTATGTGCAAAAAAAATCAACAGTTCTGCTTTCAAAATAAGCTTTTTGATTAATTTTTTCTATTTGTGGAGCCTAAAGAATCGTGACTTCATTGAAAAGCAGACTATATCATTGGTTTGCTCTCACAAATGTTGTACTCAAATATTACCGCTGTAGTTCATTTAGTTTCTGAAATATTGATATTCTTGCATTCAGACAGACAGACCGCAGGATTTTACTTTAACGTTTTAATTGTTGCTGCTTACCAACCTTTTCTATGCTTCATAGGTTATTATTTGTAATACTTTTGTTTTTTAGCAACTTAATATACCCTTTCACCTCACCAGTTCCAGGGTATCAGAGAAAACCCTAGAAATTGGCATGAACGCAGTTACGACTCGCTTAACTGCCGCGACGGCAGTTCCCTTCTTTTGTGGCATGCAACTTGTCAGTTGACTTCTCCCATATTCCATTTACAATCGACTTTCTGCATTTTATTTTTTTTGGGGCAACGTGACAAAGATTTCATTGAGTTAAAACCCCTTCCGAACTCTTTGCCTGCCCCTCGCAGTCCCTATTCACTTCTTTATTTGTTGCAAGTTGCCGTGACCTGCCGCTGATCCCAAAACAAAAAACTTTTCCCGGCTTTTCATCAATCAGTTTTGGCTGAAACTTTGTACTCGTTTATATATAAATGTATTTGTGTGTGTTTACCTTTAACTTTTTCACCGAGTTGCGGCGCAAACAGCATAAAAAATTCAAATGAACAAGTACAAACAAGTTTCGTGCAAGTACAAACAGGATATTTTAGCGGGAATGATTCTCAAGTTTCGCCTGCTCTTCGAAATCTAATTATAAGATTGCAAATAAGAAAGCTTTCTTTTGCAGCTCAACGAGAAACTTTCAGGTGAATAATGATTTCTTATTTTTTTATCCTGTGCTGTTCTGATTTCGGCTTTCAATTCAATTTCATCGTATTTTTTCATCAACTTTTATACAACGATTTTATAAACTTCGTTAAATGAACTTTTTTGCTTGCATTTGACAGCTGTGTGAATATTAATTGTTTACGAAATTTTTCAATTATATTTTGAGGTCATTTCACGGCAATTGCGAAGCATTTTATTTGTTAGCAAAGTTCTCAAATTCAAATTCGGAGCAATATTGTAGTATGATGAAAAAGCGATTTCCTTTTTTTGGTCAATTCCAAAAAATTTTGTAGTTTGTGCTTTCTGATGAAATTACAAATTTCATCTGTGTTCTGTTCTCTATTATATATACCCTTGATTTAAAATTCTTCACAACTTTATAAAAATCTTTTTGAGTTGATTCAACAACTGAATTTTCTGAATTTCTGCAGTCACAAAAAAATGTGGTTTTGATGAAGCCACAAAAATAACATAAAAATCTTGTTTTCAACGACTCTTTAAACATAAAGCACATTTTTTACGCGAGCTTTAATTTAAGCTCAGCTTTTGCTCTAAAAACGCACAGTGAATGAATAAAAATGGAGTTAGAAGTAGAGAGCGTAAGAAAACTTTTTGGACAACTTAAGCTAGCCTAAGAGTTTCCTGAATGCTGCAATAGAAATTGTAGTTGTCCATAATTGTAATGTAATGAGGAGTTGTGTTTCATTTAGTGCCAAGAAGAAAAAAAAAAGCAAAGAAGAGAAGAAGAGAAGCGCCACAAAGTAGGCAATAAAAGGCGGCATCAAAGCATCAAAATACGAGTGAAACGTGCGCTCGTAAATCTCATGCGGAATTTGGCGTCATGGCAACGCGACAGGAGCGTTTATAGTGCTATCTAACAGGCAGCATCCATCCCTTAATCAACTAGCAACAGCAAGAAGTACAAGATTGAACAAGATAAAGAAGAAGAAGCAAAAGTGTTTGCCGATTGAACCTTTGACTAACACATGATAAAGAAGCAGCAGTAATAGCAACAGCAACAGCAACAACAACAATTAGATAGACCAACTCTGACTGCAATGGGGAGAAGTACGGAACATAACGGGGGTTTGGGGGTGTTGTTGTGTTTAAGGGTTGCAGCAGCCTGGCAACACCAAAACCAGCAACAACAAAAAAAAAACACAAAAAAAAGAAAACACTCCACTATTTATGGACAAGTTGTTTGGCAAACCGGGTGCCGGGCAAAAGGGAGCCGGCAAAGTACACATAGAAATTTCATTTTCATTTTCGCAGGTGAGAGCCAACAAATTTGCCAGCACACACAAGAGAATGAGAGAATGTGTGTGCAAGTGTGAGAGCGCGTGTGATTGAAGAGAGCGAGAGCACACTTGGACATGCGCTGCAAAAGCTCTCTGCGTGCGAATGGGAAGAGGGAAAGGGCAGGCAAGCAGGCGATTGCTTCTGGTCCGAGGGGGGGTTAGAAGACTGTCCATTACAGTGTTGTTGAGAGGGTTGCTGCAAAAAAGGCCGGAGACGCCACGGCGTGGCACAACAGCATCCAGTTGGAAAATGTACGCGTAGTCAAACACATCACAGAAGCGCGTGCGAGCCGAAATAATTCGAAAAGCGAATCCCCGTGTTGACAAAAAAAAAACCTTTACTCTGAACTGAAAAGGAAATTCCTCAAACCCCACATACAAAAAATACACACACACACATACAGGAGCAAACACAGATGCGTCGCGTGCTGTCCCTGCTCCCCTTTGCCTGTCCCCCAAACCACTGTGCGTGTCTATAACGAAAAATAAAGGCAAATAGAAATTGCCAAAAAAAAGAAAAAGCAAAATATACGAAAAGCAATCAATTTGGCAATCGGCTTTTGATTAATCAAAGCTAATTAGTAACGAGCTTTTTGTTTTGGTGCAAAGCGGTAAAGTTAACGGTTTCGAGTGTTGAGCACGTGAAATTGAAGCGAACGCGATTTGTTTAAAGTGAAATTCGAGTGTCGGGAGCTTAAAGTTCAAAGTGTGAGGCCAAAACAAATAATGAGCTTTTTAGCTAAATTAAATGCAATCGCGTCACTTGCATTGATTAATTGTTGCTATTTTGACCTTTTTGCCAGCCAAGACTTCCCCCTCCCCAAGGCAAATATGTACATTGGCTTATAGTCGACTCAGTGGTCCGCATTGAATGTCAACATTTCATTGTTGAACAACAACAACAGCACGAAATGCAAACGCAGCAAACTCAGCCGTTGCCGCTGTTTTGTAGGCAAATGCACTAAAGCCCCACTCACAATTCAGTCAAGTGGCAAGCGAAAAAAAAATGGAAATTAAATGGAAAAAAAAACAGCTGAAAAAAGCAAACTCAAAAGCAAAGGCAAAAAAGAAAAGAAACAAAGTCAAGACTGGAAAGCGCACTATTGACATATATACGCGCATTCAGAAAGCACTCAGAAACGCGCTCGTTTCACGTCCAAAAGAAACGCCGCATTATCAAAAGCTAAGACAAAACAGGAAATTCACTTATACTCTTTCGCTCCCACTCGCACACACACGCTCTCACACTAAGACTCACTCTCGTGTAAGGAAATGCGCGCTGTTGAGCTTTTGCATTTTGACATTTCATTTTCAAAACACAGATTCCATTGCGAGCGTCAGATGGAGTTTTGTTGCTCTCTCTTTCTCATGCGCTCATCTGCACTCTCTAACTGCGCTCTCTCAGCACTCATTCCAATTGTGCTGTGTTCACTCTCACTCTGATGCTCTCCGCTAAGTCTCTCCCTCTCTGGCTGCAGAGGCGCCTTAGATGTGCGAAGCTCGAATATTGTGTGTTGAACAACAACAAATCCTCGATAATGATATGTATGAGAATGTAAACAAATGCAGCAGCGTTGAAACAATACAATTATTCTTATTCTTATATTAACATGGTAAACATCTCGTGCTGTCAACGCGAAAATGAACTGAAACCCATAATTATCTGCCAACTTTTGACGAACTTTTGTATGCACTTCCTTTTCCAAGTCTTTAAGAGATCTTAAAATTTGTGAGAAGCAGACGATTCTGTACTTAATATAATACAATTTACTTCTGTTACCGATTTTCTATTGATGACCAACTTAGTGCTCTTAATATTTATATGATATAATGCGTTTTCTTTTATATTCATGTAAGAACTTCTTTTGATACAAAACTTTATATCGTGTCTTTAGTACCATAAACATATGATATAAACCTCTGTTTATATGTATTTATATGTTATGCCTATGTGAGCCAAGTTTCACTTCTAAAACGCAACAATACTTTGCCTACTTTTATATACTGCCATAAATATTTTTCATGGCATTATAATATCCTCGGCTAGAGTATCAAAAAAATGAGCTCAAGGCTGTTGCTCTGTTCAAGGGACAAGTGTAGACATTAGAAATTGTTTTAGTCATGCATTCATTGTATTACACACATTATAATGGGCGCAAAATAAATGAATGAAGAATTCACACTGTTGCTCCGGTCGTATGCGTGATGTGTCAACCTGTATAAACAGCGAATGTAATCTAGATGCTTTAACAGCAACAAGCGAATAATTGAGAGAACAACCAACATACAATTGTATTGTCTATACGACAAGAATATTAACATACCGTATTAAAATTATTCGATTGCGCGGAATAAAAGTAAAATTGAAATGTTTTATCGCATAAATACCAGGAAATGCCTTTTAAAATGCATAAAAGTATTGTTTATCGTTATATGTTTATTTTGAGGAAATACCCCCTATAAATCCGAAATAGATAATCGACACTGAACCCTATCTAAGTTCAATCAGCAAACTGGACTCGTGTTAGGCGGAATCACCTTGATTATTGTTATTGTTATTCATAGCCGGCAAACCGGCATTCCTCGATTATATGGCAGTCAGCAGGCGTCGTCGTCGACTCCTGTGAAATCTAATCAATACTCGTATGCTTCACTAAGTATAATTCAAACGAATTGGTGACCATAAACCATGCATAGAGTCTTATCAGTTGATAAGCAAAGTGTGTGTGATGTTGCTGTGCTATTTGCGGACAATATGAATAATTTTTGTTTTATTGAAAGTTTCGAATTTTGTGCATTTTTCGCATAGTAATGCTGATTAAATTTAGTTACACATTATTATGACCTCTCTCTTTCTGGTTACCTCCAATCATAGCGTATCACAATTTGGTTTTATGCTTTTTGTGATAACCGCATAAAATTCGTTGAGGATGCTCAATGCAACTTCAGCTTCAAGTGCTGCTCAAAAGCAGACGGTAGACACAAAAACAACAAACACACACAGAGACACAGAGAAAATGTATTTTTGGGGGTTGATTTTTGGGCGTTGAAAAGTGCTTTTCACTAATTCAATGCGACATTGAAATTGCAAGCATCCAAAAATTTTGCAGACGTAGACGACGACACGATGGCAACGATGAGAATGACGATGACGATGACTACGTCCAGAGACAGCGCCAAATGGGCGAATGACTAGACGGGATGCCGGCTGCGTTTGCTAAATAAAGCCGGCGACCGGAAGGGCGGCAACATTTTTTTTGGCTGCAACCAAAAAAATAAAAGAAAAACAACAAAATAGGGGAGACTCGCCTCTGCCACATACACATATATTTTACTTCTTTTCAAGGGTTTCGACTGTGCATAAATTATACGTTTATTTGGCCAGCAGATTATCAGCTCGTCGTTGAGACACAGATTGACAGAGAGAGAGAGAGAGAGACATTGAATTGAAGGGGGAGTTAAGGTAAAGGGTGTGTGAGAATTCTCTTTTCGGCTTCATAAATGTTGTGTGGCTAGTACATAAAATATGCATGATGGACACGTGGCTTGGCTGGTCAAACGAATATCAGGAAATATAAAAGGGTTCCAAATTGCATCAATTGATTCTGATTTGATTTCTCAGCAAAACGTGAACTTTATTGCGGTATTAGCTTGGTGATACACGTAGAACATACATATTTAAACGATAATTAGGCGGCGTTTGAGCAAAACGCAGTTAACGTTAACGTATTGGCCGGAAGACAAAGAGATATCGGCCCCGTTAAGATTTCGGTCGTTGGCGGCGGTCAGAAAGGTACAAAAATTTGGCGGCGCGAGCGCATCGAAATGACAAATGATCCGGATCTAGATGATTGTGCATTTCTATCAGGTAAATACAAAAAAAAAACAGTAAAAGAGAGATACATTCGAGTGTGCTCGACACTGGGATATTCGCTACTCCTTTTCAATAAAAGTTTTTTATAAAAACATAACGAGAATATATCGCAAAAATATGCTAATACATATATCGACTGTGAAAAATATTCCATGAAATACTGAAATACTATAATATACCAACTACTGTATTTCGTATATTGAACTTGCATTCATTCTAATTGTATATTTAAAATATACAAACTATATACCAGAAAATACTAATATATACCAAATACTATACTTGGCATATCGAAATTGCACTACATTTAAAATATATCATAAAGTAAAAAATATACCAACCAAGAACCTATTTCAGTATATTTATTGCTATTATCAAGCAAGCAAGTATTTACACTATATATAAAAATTGTATGTGACAATATACCAGAAAGTACTAAAATATACCAAATACTATATTTGGTATACGTATACTCTATACAAAAATTGTATGTGACAATAGACCACAAAATACTAAAATATACCAAATACAAAATGGCACTGCATTCAAAATGTACCATAGAGTAATAAGTATACCAGATTGTCACCCAAAGCAACTAAGACCCTCTTTCAGTATTAAGCATGCAAATATTATTACTCTCTATATACAAATTGTATGTGACAATATACCCAGCACTAAAATATACCAAATACTATATTTAGAATATAGAAATATACCATAGAGTAGTAGTAAGTATACCAGATTGTCAGCCAAAACAACTAAGGCCCTCTTTCAGTATTGATATTGCAATTGTCTGACGTGCAAATATTTGCACTCTATACAAAAATTGTATGTGACTTTCACAGCACCCCGACTTTAATTACATTTATTCGGTTCACAGGTGGCGAATCGAGCGGCGGACGTCAGACGCGCAACGGAGTCGCTGTCTGCTCGCAGAGACGCGCTCTCCTCGTTGCCGGCATCGTGCTCGGCTCCCTTTTGCTGACGGCGATTATCATTGCCTACGCTGGACCACAAAATGGTAGGTTGCATTGTGCTCACTTCTGTATTTGCATTTCCATTTCGCTTGCGTTTTTCTTTCTTTTTTTTCGCTTTTTGTTTTCCTCCCGCACCACAACAAAAGGCAGCAACAGCAGCAACAAAAAGCAGACGTTGGCATTGCGCCTCGTTCTTTTGCCGCTTGTTAACAAATATGTTTTCCGTTTGTATTTGCACACTGGGGGGAAGCTGTTTATCACGTCTTTTGTCAATTACTCACACACACACACACACACATGTTGTGCCACATTGCGTATGCTTAATTTTGAGATAATGTTGCAGCGATAAGCGACAGAATGGGAACTCTGTATAAATGCTACTGACGTTTGTACTGAAGACGTCAAATTGTCAGCGAGCATAGAAAGAATAATTCAGTAATTTGCATTTGTTTAACAAAATGTTATAAATTTTTTATTTAATTAGCAGACTAAGAAAATGAAAGAAGAAATTTTAATTCTTACTGTAGTAAGTAAAGTAGTAAAATCCTCTGTAATTTGTTTAAAAATCTTAAAAAATTTAACATCATTAAATTGATGATTTGTTGAAGAATAAAAGAAACTTCTCTAGACATATGAATTAATTAGGAAAGTCTAGTAATTTCTAAAGAATACCTTTGGGAATACCTTTTTGTATTTCAGTGATTCAAAGAGATTATATTACCTTTAAAGTTAAAGTGCTAGAGAGTTTTAGAAGCTTTAAAGTGTTAAACGGAATAGTTCAAGAGATGATAAAACTTCTTTAAATTTTTAAATTAAAAATGAAACAATACGAAATTGCTTCTTGAAAGTATCTGCAAAATGTATGTGAAATTGCATGTATGTATGTACTATAAATGTACTATAAAAAGCTAGTGTTTCAATGATGCAATTATTTAGAGAAAGGAAGAACCTATTTTAACTTATAAATACTATTCATATTTTATATTCTAAAAGGGTGTTTTGCGTACGGCACTAATTTTGAATAGCTTAAGACTCCAATTTACATAGCAGCTTTAAAGTTGGAAAATGATTCTAAGGCTGTTTTTTTTTTGTTGACTAATGAAATTTAATCTTGTTAAATTCATAAATATGTAAAAGGCACTTGAAATTTCTGCACACCTCATTGTTTTCACATGAAACCCTTTTACTTGTTGCTCAAGGAATTCCTGAAATAGATTTATTACTAAACCGGATAATCGCAACACCAACAACAAAGCCGCACTTTGGGTAGCCAGCATATTCATTGGGTTCTGTTGTTGCATAAATCAAGTCCGAGGAAACTAGCGTAGAACCTTTATAGTACGGATATGCTTATGTGATATCAAAATGTAATCACATTAAGTTGATGAAGGTTGCGGCAAGCAGCAACAGACGCCATCACATGCCTGTTGCAATATGCTTTTAATAGTATTAACACAGACCAAATGCCATTATAATATTCTGGGCATACTTCAATAGCACCCCTTCTGCTCTTCCCTCTCCTCTACCCTGAGGCGGTATTGTGGCAAATCGACTCCCTGTGATGCCAAGCGACAACACATGATAACACACACACATACACACAAGTAGAGTTGCAACGTGGGGTTCATATTACGTTGCAGAATTTATGCAAAGAGCAAACATAAACCTTGTGTTACATACTTAATGGGGCTAAATGCACTGAAGGCTAATTGCATTACGCCAGACAGCCAAACACACACATATGTGAGAGTGTCTGTGGGATGAAACACTGTGTGACCAGACCAACAAAAAAAGTATTCAAGTCAATTATTTCCCTTTGCCGTTGCACATTAATTCCTGCATTAATTAATTGATGGACAGCCTGGAAAAGCGTTTCCACACGCCCTCAAGGCTTTTTTCACTTTCCTCCCCCCTCTATAGACTATGTACATCCCTCATAATTATTCATATTTATGCCATCGATAAGTATCTGGTATTTTTTGTAATCAACTTAATACTAACCATACGTATTCAATATATATATGAAACTTATGCAAATACTATATGATAAATATGTATACATAATTTGTTTAACCTTTTTCTTTTATACACTTTGTTGTTTCTTTGTTTTTTGTACAAATAACAAAAAAAAAAAAAAAACAAAAAAAAATCGAAACCAAAAAAATACATATTTTATGAAAATTTCTCTTAAATGCTTGTTTGATTGGTAAAAATGTGAGTAACAAATTTTCCAACCCACTTTTTCTAACTGGTAAATAATACTCGTAACACTGACTCGTAACTCCATAAAAATACCATAGTAAATACAACCCCCATAATCTGTCAGCATGTACTCGCTGTGTACTGTCTATCCCTTTTCTTGTTAATCTATGTTAACTAGTTAGTTATTTTTTATTTTCTTAATTAGTCGAGAATCCCTCTAATATGTCATAATAATAGTTCTTAACTGTCTATTTCTCTAGATTTTCTGAGGTGACATATCAGTTTTAAATATTTTAATGAAAATTTACTATATGCTTGTATTATCTTATAATAACTTTAAGTTTTTGTTTTGTTTTTTATTATGTTTAAGGATATAGCTCTAGGAATTTATAAGTAACTAAAATCAATCTTCTTAAAGTTCATTTTCATTATTCGAGATATGATTTTATGAAAACATAAAGTAGTATACAAATATACTTTATTTTGAATACTAAACTAACTTTTTTTAGTATTTACTGATTTTATACACATTTTTCAGTATAACTCTAAACTCATTTATTAAAGTTCAATTCCTATTTGAAAACATCAAGTAGTATTAAAATATACTAGATTTTCAATTTTAATTTAAAATATTAAACTCGTTTAAATATATACTGATTTTACATACTTTTCTGAGTATATACACCAATCATACTTAGCTTCATTCTTAAATTTCAACAGTTTTTATAAATGTTTTATTAAATCTTTCTTTAGATTTAAGGTTATTCTTGGGTAACTCTTTTATATTCCTTTCCCAAAATACTTTTTGTAAATGAATTATTTTTAGACGTGCTAGAAAACCCCAATGAAATCTTCCTTTTTTTTAACTTTCTGCCTAACTTTTAATTTAAACCCCACCCAAAACAAAAAAAAAAAGACAAAAAGAGTATCTCCCGCTGTCTAGAGAGTTTTTGTTAATACGTATTATGAGTTTTGTTCTCTTTGTTAATCGTGTAAAACGCAGTTGATTAACATGAAGCATCAACGTGCTTAGACCACAATTCCCCAACCGAATCAAAAGCAGACTCAACCCAAACCAAACCGAAACCGAAACCAAGAAGAACAAAACGAAAAACAAATTGTATGCTGAACATTGCATTTGTATGAAATTTTTGCAGACTGTTCCTGTGCGGGCAAAACGACGTCTGGCTATGAAACGGATGAAGAGAACAACACACAGCCATTCAATCCGATTGCAACGAACGGGGAGCCATTCCCCTGGCTGGACAAGATGCTGCCGACAAGTGCACGACCCATGCGCTATATGGTAACGATACATCCCAATCTCACCACACTCGATGTCAAAGGTAAGAAGCAAGTAGAAAGAAAACTTCAACTTTCAACTGTTTGCTAATGTAATTTTTGTACTTTTTTCTTTTTGCGGGGCAGGTCAAGTAACCATCGATCTGTTCATTGAGAAGGAAACCAACTTTATTGTGCTGCACATTCAGGACCTCAACGTAACGGAGAAGGTGAGTAAAGTCCCTCGACTTGAACTTGGACTTGGAGTCATAATTATTAACGGTCTTTTTCACTAATTGCGAAATTGATTTAGGCACTCGTAACTCCGGGTCCTAAGGGATATGCGCTGAAGATTGTCAAGGTATTGGAGTTTCCGCCACGCCAGCAATTGTACATTGAGGTGAAGGAGAAACTGAAGAAAAAATCCAATTATACGTTGAATTTGCGTTGGTATTCCAAATTGAATCCAGAGCCCGAGGGCTTCTATGTGGATCAGTATGAGAGCTTCAATGGACGGGAACGGTAAGCAACAGCAGCCTGCAAATGAATTCATTACAAATTTATGATTTTATGAGTGCCTTGCCATGTAAAGAATATTGATTTTAAAGGCAGCTAAGAGATATATTAATGGCATTTATGTTGTTTATAATAGAAATTGTGAAAGTTTTATAGGGTTAGCTTTGAAAATTTTACTAAAACAGTTGGACAAATAGTCTGGCAATTGCTTTATGACCGAAATTTAGCTTAGTGATTCAAGCAACTACAATAAGAATCTTATACATATAGATATATATAATTAGAAGGAGATGCAGAAGTTAATTTACTTTTGTTAACTTGATTTCTATGGTAGCTATATGTTCAAATAATGCTATTTAATTTATTTTAACATATTCGTCGCTTATAGTAAAAACAAAGATGTCTATAAAGTTTGATAAAGCTAGCTTTGAAAATAAGCGACTAATGAGTTTAGAAACACACGGACGGACAGGCAGACGGACTGAAGAAAATTAGCATACGAACTTAACCTGTTACCTTATGAAACCTATTCACTTGCTGTAGAGTTCCAGGTATATTTTTTTTTTATAATTTAAAACTAAAATGTAAATAGTTGTATAAAAATATAGTAGTTGAATAGTTGGTTAAAAGTTTCTTAGATGAATGTCTTTCTTTTTGATTAAAATCTTTTAAGTGTCTACTAGTAATTTAGTCCATTTAACTTTGAATTTAGCTAGAGACCAAATAAACCAGCTCTAGTAAATTTACGCTAGGTTATAAGTTTAATTTGTAATCGATACTTTAATAATAAGTATAATACAACTTTCAATATCTTTTCATATTTTTAATTAAACTCTTTTACAGCCTTCTCGCTGCCACAGTCTTCAGACCAAATGGCGCTCGTCGAGCCTTTCCGTGCTTCGATGAGCCGCATGTGCGTGCTCCCTTCCGTGTCTCCGTGTTCCGTGATCGCTTCCACATCGGTCTCTCCAACTCCATAGTGCACACCACAGAGGATGTGGGCTTCTACATGGGCACAGGGCTGGTAAGTCAAATTGTTATATTTACACACAATCAATACCTTTTCACTAATGGCAATTACAATTTGCAGCTGCGTGACGACTTCATTGAGACACCGCCACTGCCCGCTGATGCCATCGCCTGGGTTGTTAGCGACTTTCAACGAGAGTCGCTGCAACCCTCCGCTGCCTATATACCCACCACAGTGCCACCGGCCACCGCTGGCAGTGGCAAGAAGCCATCACAGCTGAACAACTACACGCAGCTGAAGAGCAAGAATCCGCCAGTGAGAAATATCACAGCGTTGACGCATTCACTCAATGTGAATCTGACGCCGTTTCAAAGTGCCAACAGCACCACAACCACAGCGCTGCCCGTGATCATCAATGGCAACGGGAAACCATCGAATCTCACCTCGCTATCACAGTCCACGGGCTCCTCCATCAAGCGAGCACCTTCTTATACTTTCTATGCACCGCGGGATTTGTTGCCACGCTCCTCTTTCATACTGCACACGTCACGCGATGTGCTGGAATATCTGCAGACGTGGCTGGACATTAGTTATCCTCTAACTAAAGTAGACTTTGTGGCGCTGCCCTCGCTGGATCGCAATCTAATCTCATCGTTGGGTCTGGTCACTTTAAAGACTTCCTTTCTAACGGATCCACATTCGATTACCTCGGAGCAATATCAATTCAGTGCACTGCGCATTGCCGAAGCGATGGTGCGACAATTCTTTGGCGGCATCACCTCACGCAAAGTGCTCAAAGATGTCTGGCTATGGGAGGGACTCATTCAATACCTTGGCATTCATGCTCTTGCCCCGCTGCAGGATACGTGGCCACTGCGTGAAATGTATCTACTAAAGATGGCAACAGCTGCACTGGATATCGATGCCATTCAGGGCTGGGATAGCATTATGAATGGCACCAGTCACGATGGCAACAACGAGGACTTCTTTGTGCAGAAAACCGCCGCCATCTTCTCCATGCTACACACAGCTATTGGCGAGGATCGTTTCCGTGGCTGCTTGGGCACTTTTCTCAAACTGAATCGCTTCAAGACCGCCGAACCCACAGATCTCTGGACCATTTGCACCAAGAAGGCGAATGGTTCGAAGAACATCAAGGACATGATGACGTTGTGGACACATCAACCTGGTTTCCCTTTGTTGACCGTCACCAAAATGGGCAACAGCATTTCCATTTCACAGCGTCCGTTTAAACCCGCCGATTTTCTGGCAATTCACGATGATTCCTACGATGGCAACAACTACAACAAGACGACGGTGAATGCCACAGAGATGCCCAGCACAGTGGCACCCACAACGCAGGCTAGCAAACACAAAGCTGCTCCAAGTTTGAAGTGGATCTTCCCCGTCACCTATGTGACGGACATCAACAACGTCAGCGAAACGCTCTGGATGCAGAATATCGATGGTGAGTTGAGAGAGAGAACACATTTAAACACTCTTAAATTGCGACATAAATTGAAGTGATAACCCAAGTGAACTATCAACCTCCCAAAATAGCAGCAGATCATCATATAAATCAACTCTGAAGTGACAAGATCATTTACAAACTGTTCGCTATTAAAAAAAAATACGATCAACCCATAAATAAAGCTCTCTGCGAATATAAACAAAGATCACTCAATAAAATCAACAGTCATTGTGAATGAAATAATAATCGAAAATATCTCAGACACAAACGAATTCCGTGATCACTGATCAGTGAAAGCAACCTGTTTAAACACTAAGAACAAATAAGATCATTTAAGAACAGCAACATGCTTATCTCTAATACAAATGCAATCGGTAATTACTAGTGAAATTAGACGACTAATAAATCTGTTGTCCAGTTGCTATAGTAATTAATGAACACGTCATAAAACAGTCGACAACGGCACTTGTAATATTGCGTTTTAGAATTTAGTATATATTGAAAAAAATTTACTACAATGTCTAACGCAAAGTGATTGATGAGGGCAAATATTCTATTACAAAACTGGTTGAGAGAACGCTTATTAAGTAATTTCATCATTATCACATACGTTCTGGAAATGTTTAATATGTTGTAATAATAGAAGTTTGCATCTCTATTGAAGTAGTTTTCATACCTGTAGATAAATGTATTCATTATAGAATGAAGAATGAATCCCAAATCTGAATACTTTCAGAATTTAAATTCATAAACCTTTCATTATCATTCTAGATTATCTAAATTGCATCTCTATTGAAGTACTTTAGATGAAAGTATTCATTATAGATTAAATTAAACTAAAATCTGAATACTTACAGAATTAAAATTTATAAACTTTCTATTTACCATTGTCAATTATTTTTACAATTATAATCGCAAATTATAAATATTTCAAATTATTAGTTATCATCAAATCAATTAATCAATCAAATTAGTTAATAATTAGAAAATTTATCGAATACCCCATAACATAATAGTATATTCCAAATCTAAGCAATTACAATAATATTGACATGTTTATTAACATAAATTAGTTAGAACTAAAACCGGAAATGTCGCGTGTCATTAACAACTCTGCAGCTGACCTTAAAACTTAACTTAATAATAATTCAAAATACGATGAGATCAATGATCGCTCAACTAACCAATGTCGACCCCAAATATATAATTTCAGTGACTTTCAATGTGCCGGAGAATGTGAAATGGATCAAGGTGAATGCCATACAGAATGGTTACTATCGCGTTGTCTACAACGATGACAACTGGGCGAGTCTCATCGAGGAGCTCTCCAGCAATCCCAAGCGCTTCACCAGCGAGGTGAATTATCACACTTATTCTTATATTTAATTTTACATATTACTTATCAAATAATTCTCAATCTTTTAGGATCGTCTGGGCATGTTGTCGGATGCTTTTACGTTGTGCCATGCGAATCTTTTGCCCTGCGAGATCACCATGAACATGATTCAATATCTGCCCAGCGAAACGCATTACGGACCCATGGCTTTAGCTGTACGGCATTTGGAAAAGTGGCGTCGCATACTCAAGTATTCCGAATGTTTTCTCATGCTCAGCGAGTTTATCAAAATGAAAATATCCACGGTGATGGAGAAGGTGGGCTGGAGCGATGAGGGCGATGTGGCAACCAGGTTAGTGAGAATATGAAAGTGATGTGTTTATCGAGAAAAAAAGTTATATTTAATAATGAAAACAGTGAAAGAAATTATTTTATAAATTAGCTATTAAATTGCAAAAATTTAACTTGAAACAAGTAAGAAAGCTACACTCGAGTGTGCTCGACTATGAAATATCCGCTAAACATTGTAAATAAAAGCAAAATATTGCGTTATTTTTTCAAAATATACTTGAAAATATAGCACATAATACCGAAAATATACTAAACTATATATTTGGTATATTTATATGGTACTACACTCAATATATACTATAGAGTGCAAAATATACCAGATTGTCAGCTAAAGCAAATAAGACCCCTAGTAATTGGGCGTTTTTGCCCATACAAAAGTATTTCTTTAATAGCTTCGAAAATTTTTATCTGATCGTATCCAAATTTTCAGAGATTATGAAGATTGTAGTCATTATACGTACTAAAATTTGCAACTCTAGCTTTAAAATTATACTTATTAATCGATTTTTTTCAATTTGCGGGGGCGAAAGTGGGCGTGGCAAAAATGTGAAACAAACTTAATCTGCGTGCAAACATGACAAATGCTGTCGAAAAAAAATTATAGCTCTATCTCTTATAGTCTCTGAGATCTAGGTGTTCATACGGACGGACGGACAGACAGACAGACGGACATGGCTAGATCGTCTCGGCTGTTGACACTGATCAGGAATATATATATCTTATAAGGTCGAAGATGCCTCCTTCTACCTATTACATACATTTCCTGCCTGCTAGCGGGTATAATTAAAGATTCTATTGAACACAGAATTAGTTCAATGAAACTGTTGTTCAACAGAAAATAAAAGTAGCACAGGATTATTATTACAGTGAAAAAAAAGATTAAACAGATTAGCTGATGAACTGAAATATAACATTAAATGTTCTATTGAGCACACAACTTTCAAAAATGAATACTTTCTATATAAAATTTAAAACCCTTTCCAGACTCATGCGTCCTGAAGTGCTGCTGGCTTCGGTGCTGTGGGAGGATATTGATAGCATTACGAAGGCAAAGAATATGCTAAATCAGTATTTATACTACAATGGTTCAGCCATTGCACCCAATCTGCGAGAGGTAAGTTACCAGTAGAAATACAAAAATATTTGTATTTAAATTAATGAATTGCCTTTCACCCCTCAGGTGGTTTATACGGGTTCCATTCTCTCCGGCGAGTACATCTATTGGCAGCATTGCTGGGAGCGCTTTGTGACGCTGCAACGCACTTCGGAAACATTTGTGGAACGCATGCAGCTGCTGCGTGCCTTGGGCCGAACCAAGGATGCCTGGTTGCAGAATCGTTTGCTCTCGCATGTCACAATGCTGCCCACCGAGGAGGTGGTCCAGGTGCTCAAGGCCATTGCGGGCACGCCCACAGGCGGTGCGATGGCCTGTCGCTTCCTGCAGGCCAAATGGTTTGAGCTGGAGAAGCGCCTGGGACCGGGCACCATTAGCTTTGCCAAAGTGATATCGGCCATAACACAATATGGCGCAACAAAGTTCGATTACGATGAGGTGAGTACTAGAACCTATTATAAGGAATTTTATTAATATTTGTTAAATATAAATATATTTATTGATTGCATTTGTATCAGTTTACATTTATGAAGAAAAGCTCTAATAACTTTTCCTTTAAATCTTAGTAATATATGTTCGTTAAAAAAATGTATATACGCCTCAATCGAACTGCGAGTATTTTGTATATAAATGTTGTAGTATTTTGGTATTTATTTAAATCTCAAGTATATTAATTTGGTATTTTTAAATTTTTAGTATTTACATTTTAAATATATGTTTTTTAAGTATTTTTAATTAATTTTTCTGTATGAAAAAAGTATATTTACAATTAAGTGTAAAAACTCTTAATTCTAAAACCTTCTGAAACTAAACTTAAATCGAAATACAAGTATTTAAACTAAGTAATATTTTAGTATTTATTTAAATTGAAAGTATATTTCTTTAGTAGTTTTCAATTTTTTCTGTATTTTCGTCTTATGTATATTATTTTAGTATTTTTTCTTTAATTTTTTGTATGATGATATTTACGATTTAGTATAAAAGGTCAAATGTCCTATACTCCTATACATCTGAAACCTTTTGAAACTAAACTTAAATCGAAATACAAGTATTTAAACTAAGTAATATTTAAGTATTTATTTAAATTGAAAGTATATTTCTTTAGTAGTTTATAAAATTGCTGTATTTTCATTTAAGGTATATTTTGTTAGTATATTTTCATTCATTTTTCTGTATGAAAAGGGTATATTTAAAAGTTCGAATGTCCTCCACTCCTATACTTCTGAAACCTCTAATAGTTTAGTTTAGTTTAATGTTCTTTATTTCAGTAGAAAAATTCAAATAACAAATTTTTTATTTCATTCACCCTTTAAATATTTAAGAATATTTGAAATAAAACTATATATAAATTCAATGTATTAACCTCTCCTCCATTCACAGCTGAAATCGTTGGTGCATCGCTTTGGACGTGGCCAAGGAATGTCCGTGTTGAACATGACGCTGAGCAGCGTTGCCTCGAATGTGGAATGGGTCGCCAGATCTCAGACAGCGCTCTACAAATGGGTGGAAAGTAATTTGCATTCGCATCGATAGAGGACTTTTAATTGAATTTTGCCAATTGTCATCGAGCATTATTATGCATTTTAGTTGAAAATTATTTGGTTGGAAATGATCTCTTAAAAATCATTTGTAATTATGTTCCTTGCACTCACACACACTCACACATACATACTAATTTTCGGGAGCTAATCATAGTAATAATAATATTTACCATATCATTGCCATATATATATATATAAATATATAAATATTAAACAAAAGAGAAAAAAATGTATATCGACAGGGTCTCGAGATCTCTCCATTAGTTTGTCATTAGGTTAACCAGCTCCTTTTGCCCCCTTTCTCTTCCCGCCCCTTAGGCCCATGAGTTAACACCAAACAAAGAAAACAAAAAATGATAAAAAAAAAACATGCAAAAAAACTTCAATCTGTAAACTGTAAATTAGAATGATAAATACCATATATCTATAGTTCTAGTATATGGAGTATAATGCATACTGATGCCATTTTCTATTATCTACAACTGAACATAAAGATATATCTATATATTGTATATGTATATGTATGTGTATATTTTACAAATAACAAGAAAAAACAAAACAAAAGCAAAGTAATATTTAAGCGAAAACAGATCAAACATATTTTTTCAGCAAAACACACAACTATGAATCCATTAACATTATGATAATAAAAAAGAAAGAAAAACAACAAAAAGAAACACATAAATATAAAAAATATATAAGATATATATATCTGTATAGCGTATTTAGGATTAATAAGCATCGTTTGTTAGGCATTATTCTTGTATGTGTCTGTGTGTATATGTGTGCGAACCGATAAATATATATATGTATCTAGATATAGACACAGATATACATATATCACAGATATCTTCCTTTTCCAAAAAAAACACAAAATAAGTCAGCATATGCATATATAGAAGACACGATATACATTAATCCATATTGACATAAACATACTCTCACTTACATATGTACATAACATAAAGCGGCAAGCAACACAAAAAAAAAACACTTTTTATTTCTGCACATAATATTACCAAATTTTCTACTTTCACTTGCATTAACTACATAGCAGTATTTTTAAATCAGATAACAATTAAATTCAATTTGAAATTTCGAACTTTTTGCAGTCTCTTTTATGATCGTAGATTTAACTTTTTAACAATTTTGAAATTTAATTTCTTTTACAAAAGATCAGTAAAAATCCTTTATCAAAATTAGTCAAATTTTTCGAATTTATTATTGAGTCATGCTCAATATTTTATTTTGTAAGCTTTTGCTAATCACAATTCTGACCTGATTCGAGTGCAATTAATCTCTAATGGTTTTTTTTTCTAAATTTGCCAAGACAAAGTTTTAATTTTTCTTGTGTACAATTGATAAGCACAAAAGTTTTCACATAGTATAAACTAGATTCGAATCTCTTTGCTTTAACTTCTAGACAACATTGAGTCAGGCAGTCAGTAGTTAGCTGAGAATAGCTTACTATCTATGAGGTCTTTTTTTTACGAAACCCATAAAGTTATGTTGTGGCTATAATGTTGATAATCTGACAGTTTTGTTGAAGGTGGGGGCGTGAGGCTATCAAGCAATAGATTTACACAAAACGCTCCAAAAACAACACATCTGTCACTTATCTCTGGTCGACTATATACATATGTAGCTATATAGTATATTCTCAAGAGCTGCTATACTTAATAGAGTAGCACTGATAACCGCAGAGGTTTTTGTGGCTTGATTATTTCTATATATGTATGTACATATATATATAGACTCACTTTAAACATATGTAAGGTTTATCAGATAGGTCTGAAGCTGTAGATGATATGTTTGACTCAATCTTCCGGCTTGCCGCTTTTCGCATTGTTGTTAGCCAAAAAAAGAAACCAAATACAAAAAAAAACCCAGCAAAACAAAAACAAGCAACGAAAAAAATTGGCTAGAGATGTTTAACTCGAAATGCTAATTGGTATTCCCAATATTTTTAGACCTGCTTTGGCTTTTGTGGCTCGAATTTAATTTGATTTTAGCTAAACACTAAGACTAACTCGATAGATACTCAATAACAAATGTCAATCTGCTCAGATACACGTATCGTTGAGATACTTTAACATAAATATTATGATGATACAAATATGACAAAAAACGAATATGATACACTACAAAAAAAAACAAATGCAACAAACTTTATTAGCTAACCAGAAACAAGTTTTGGAGTCGATTTTACTGTTTTCGAAAAATGTATAAACCAAGGAAAAAAATAATATAAATACCGAATACAAACATACACTTAAAATCAAGTCGAAATTTAGAAAGTTTTACAAATCATTCATCTAGAAATTTATATATAGAGACATTAACAACAACAACAACATCAACTTTGAAGAACATTCTAATTATGACAGTTTAGTGTTGGTTCGATGTAAATATTTGTTTACTTCATTATATACTCAAAAATCCCAGTTTTGCTCTTTATTTATTTTGACTTCATTCATACCCTAGAACTATCTAACTTGTATACTTGCGCATATCCGTCCACATATTTGTTCTCATTCCGGATTTATCAAGCTGACCTTTTCCGCCCGCCCTCCCCCTCTCCCCTCTTTTAAGTCTCGCCCCATATGGATTATAGAAATTATCTTTTGTATAACATTTAATATGAAAATTCTAGTTAATTTTATTAGACGAAATTTATTTGCGACTGTTCTTAAGCTTTATCTATTGTATCATCTTTTATAAGGAAAATTGTGTAGAAGAAGAGGAAGAAGAAGTATAGATGGAATGCAGGCAAAGCAACTTTAAAGACGTAAATCTAATTGTATGAAAACAAATATATAAATATATATATTTATGTATATTAAGTCAAATGGGAATACATATAAATAAAAATGATAACTAATATGTAATAGAAAATAATAACAAATAATAATTTATCTTATGTCGTGGGTGGAGGGAGGCAATCAATAAACATTTGGATCGGGTAAGTTAAATGCCATAGTCATATACCCTTTATTGCTGCCTATAAATATATACTAATCGTTTGAAACATTACTCATCCAAGGGCCTTATCTGCAATCACGAATATCGATAGCTTTTTCAATGGAGAGCGCGCGAGAGAGAGAGAGAGAGAGTGAAATATGGAGAGAAGAGTGCGTGAAGAAAGCGATTATGCATTGCATCAGAAAACAAGATACGACGCTTTTATACCCTGCACTTCAGAATGAAAGATAAGAAAACTGATAAGAGGCGGAACCGAAATGATTAAATTATCGAAATTATTTATTTCCAGGGTATACGCTTGACTTATCACTTTTGAATTGCCCCTTATCGTTGTTGTGTCTTAACGCTCAAATGCTACTTTTCTATGTAAAACTAGCCGACGACAACATGCTGAAAATTATGGCAGACGGCTCAATAAATATTATCTCTCGCAAACACACACATACACACACACACGCGTGACAAACACACTATCAGACACTCTCGCTGTGCCAAACAAGAGCAATGGCAGAGGACAGAAAGAGAGTTCTGTGCACTGGCTGTACAGCTTTGTTGTTGTTCTGATTGTTATTCATTTTATCTTGAAGCGCCATCGCGTGTCGTATAGTCGCGCGCGTTGTGGGGCCCGAGGGCAGACGAAGTAGACGAGTAGTCGGCCGACTAACCGACCAGCTGACCGAAGCCAAGAGCGTCGGCATTCATATTGGCTTTCGTCGCTTTGGTCGCTCAGTATATTGTGAACCGTTCAGAGAACGTCAACATACGCACGCCGACTCTCGACTCTCTTAAGCTTTTCAAAAGCACCTGTGGAATGTTGTTTTGAATCTGACGTAAAGCCCGCAAACACAGTACGAAAATCGTATGCAACAAGTAAAACACAAAGTGATCAACAAAACAAAAACTACAAGATTTACCAAACAAAACAAAAGAAAAAAGCGTAACGCATGTATGTAAAAGAAATTTAATTTAATTTCGCATAATTCATTAAAATAGTTCTCGCACCGAACAAACGTTAAACTATCGAAAATGGCGAATCGCAAAAAATTGCGCCGTTAAAGTTAAAGCAACACAAAACGCTGTCAACACTTTCGCGCCCCTATTAACAATCAACAAACTAAGCGCGTGTCTAGTGCTCCTATATACATACATATATGTATATGTGTGTGTGCAGTATCTCTGCAGTGTGTGCGTGTGTTTGAGTGCCAATGTGTGTGTGTGCGTGTATGTTTGTGTAAATTTGAATTGCGCCTGACAAAAAAAATAAATAAATAAGTAGCAAAAACAAAGCAATGCTCGCTCAGTGCAGTTACTGTAAGCACCCTGTTATATTCTACACCCTGTGTAACTTCTGCTTTAAAAAAACGGGAACAGTTCGTTGTTAAGTATGTGAAGTATCTAATAGTATTGATGTTTTCGTATAAATTACCGGCATGTGGTCATCGAGTTGTTTTCCTGCTAAACCCAAAACACATCAACAAAAGGCAGCACCAATTGCTTGACTGCGCAATACCCTGTGAAGTGAAGTAGACCACAAAAAGAAACTTTATTCGCCAGAAAAGAAAATTAATTTTGATATGAAACACTAAAGCCTGCGTCTTATCAAAGTTATAAATTATATTTAAGACCCCGTCACTATTAAAAGCAACTGCAGTTCGCAAAATCCCCCTAATGATCAGACTAGATATAGTAGCGTAGAGTATATATACAACTAGCTATTATTAGTCCGATTGTCATGAATTTAAATCGATCAAGTACATTAAATATTGAAGAGCTTATTTTTTAACAAAAGCATACCCTTTCTGCATGCCCTTTTCGCAGGGTATTTTGTGCTATAAATAAATACATATTTACGTTTATTATTCTAATGAATTTTGCGTTCGCATTGGTAGACTATGGATTATATAGACATAGAAAAATTATATTATCTATGCATACATACAAACATACATACATATGCAGAATGCTTGATTGCACATGTTAATAAATGTTTAACGGGTTTTTCAACTATATACTATATAGTATATCTTTTATACATGCCATACATACATGTATTATTAAAGTTGAACAAATATCAAAATAATTCTCTTAATTGCTACTGTACATAGTATTACATTTCGAGTTAATTGTTTTTCGTTCCCCATTTTGTTGTTGTTTATTTCGTTTTCTCGCTCGGCTGAATCAAATGATATATAATATAAGTCGTAACCGAGATGATACATGTGTACAATGTAATTACTAGCTAGCAATTTGTCTGAGGAGTGCTAATATTATTGACACGATACTTACTTTTTATACTTTTCAAAATACGAAATTCAAATTCCGTGCGACGACGGATGCGATATTTGAGATTCTTTGGAAAGGTGTTGTACTCAGAGTACAGTGCATGATGTGTGTACTTTATTTAGAAGGCTCTCTCGTAATTGTTAAAGTCAATATGGGGCTTGTTTTGCACTTTGTACGCATCCGAGATGTGATTTTGATCCGGCAGGTATCGATAAGACAAAACTGAACAGAAATAAAAACGAGTAAGAAAGCTACAGTAAAGACTGCTGGACTGACAAATATCCGGAACTATTTTTAGAGAAAACGAAACAAGCTGTAGAACACAGGATTTTTGGCTGTGCTCTTAAAGAAGAAAGGAGAGGAGACAGGGAGGATCATTACTTAATTCTACAACTTTTTCATATGTATAAGATCAATAAGAGTTTTGTCACAAAATTTCGTGACTCTAGCTTTTGTATTCCCAGAGATTGAGGGTTTCATATAGATAGATAGACAACTTTATAAGAAATCCCTGTGCGATAAGTAAACACTAGACTTCCATCCTCTTTCCTAGACTACACAATTTCGTATGATACTAAACTAGAACACCCTTCTTCTGGATGGCTACCGGGTATAGAAATGGGAAAAATACAGAAGTTAAGTATTGAAAAAAAAAAAAACAAAAAACAGGTTTTTAACGCTGTCTGTCGTCGCACAAGGCTTAGTTAATTTGCATTGGTCGACAAACAACACACAGCATTACAGTTTCGACCAACTTTGATCATTGCCAAAGTCATGAAAGCTTTGTCATCTTTGCTCACATAGTATATTAAACATAAATTGACGACATCACACCATCTTTAAAGATAGATAGATACTACGTACATTTGTATGACATTCATTCGTTTCGTTCGGTGGAAAGTTGAGCAACCGTAATACACACAGTAGTGCACCTCTTAACATGACTTTCGATCTGAAAGCTAAAAGAAACGAGTGCCAACGAAGCTTGTTTGAAAAGCTTTTGCAGATGCTGTGAGTCAGCGAAACAGATATGGATCGAGTTAACAAAGAAACAAAAAAATTAAACCCGATTAAAATTGGCACTAAAACCAAAAAAAAAAAACCACCTAGTAGGTGCTTCTTAGTTAATTCTGGAGCTATTAGAGCTCTATGATAGGCAATTAAGCACGGCTCTAAGCGGAAGCTTTAGAAGTTTTTCACATAGTCATGTCATAAAGTCAACTTGACTGGTTTTAACATTTTAATAACCGGTATTCCACTAGTGCAAGTACTTTTTTAAGTTACGCCTCTTTAGGTTTTAGTCCATGTATGTAATAATCGCTTGAATTGCGCAGATTTTTTTTTGTATTCTTTTTTTTTTTTGTTGATTAGCCGAAACAGTTGGAACTCATAGATAGTAAGGGCTAGGAACACCCAAAGTGGTATGTAGATCTCCATATCGTTTACAACCGTTTCGCTTTTCAAACTCAACCTCTATGGTGCAAAGGCTATCTTATCAGGCCATAATAATTTTATACACATATTTGCAATCATATATACTCGAACTCGTATGGCCGAAGAACTTAATTTTCCTTGTCTAATCAATATTTTTTTTAACTTTCAAAGCACACTTATCAATATATGACTGAAATTGACTCCACAGCGATGTTATCGACGAAAATAAAAATAATAGAATAATAATAAATTGGGGGTGCTCTGCTAGGGATTACTCTATAGAGGTGCGAACTGCAGGAAATTCCAAAAAAAAACGCAATTTAGCGATACATTTGTGAAATTCGACGTTCTATTGAAGAATATATTTAACAAATTGTTGAAAATTATGAATCATTTTGAAAATTACAAAAAAAAAAAAATGGCAATTTACTATATTAAACGATTTATCCTAAAAATTATGGGATCTTTTTGAAAATTAAAAAAAAGCAAATTTACTATATTCGAAAAATTTTCTTGAAAATTATGAATTCATTTTCAAAATTAAAAAACAAATGCCAATTTACCATATTTAACGATTTTTTATTCTTAATAATTCTTAAATAAAAAACTTTAAATAATATTTCGAACTTATTTTGCAATATTATGTTATATATTATTATTAAAAAATTCAATAAAGTCTTAACATTAATTATTTTTGTTTAAAATAAAAAGTGTTTTTTTATCGTTGAAGTACAATATTGAAAATCACATTATAGTAATTACCATGTATGTAATTTATATGGTAGCACTTTTAATTACTTAGGTCTACGATATTTATGAATCCAAAATTACATTAGGCGTGTTTATTTATGTAAATTTAAAAGCTTTAAAGATTTGCGACCCTAAATTCCAATCGGTAGTTATTATAGCCATCTATTTTATAGCAAAGATTCTATACTATAAGTATCTGCCGCACCTTTCCGAGAACTGAACTGAGATCAGCAGAAACTTTGTTTACCAATCGAATTTGGGCAACTCTCTCTCTCCCTCTCTCTTATTCGACCCCCGCGAGGTAAACGCACCTTACACTGGCCTGATATTGTTCTCTCTTGTCGCGCGGTCGCTAGGCGCGCTTGATAAACATACACACACACACAACACATTTAAATGTGTGTGGGCCCGAGCCAATCAGCTTAATCGCTCTGTAGATGCAAGTGCAGATAAGAAACATGTGCGTTTGTGTGTGTGCGTATGCAAATGCGTAGTTATGTATGTAGTTATATATGTACCTTATTGATTTTGTTTGGAAAAATATTTATACTTAATGGTTTATCAATAAAACCGCAATTCATATATGTATCTATGTGCATATTTGTTGTGCAAATTTCTATTTTTTGTATTTGCAGTATTTTTGTGTGATTCAATATATAATTAATTCGAATACAAGATGATAGACTTGGAGGATTTGCCCAGAATGCAATCGCTATCACCGGTGAAGGATATGGATGACTACACCATAACTTCAACCAAATTGGACCCGAAGAAAGCCCCAAAAATGTGTAGACTTTTAATCAAACCGACTGTGGCCTCAACACCTGCTAATTTGTCCACGCCAACAATCCCGGCAACAACAACCGTAATTAGCGAGTCTTTGGAAACACCGAATGTGCAACGAAACTCGATCTTTGGATTTAATTACAACACACTGGTAAGCTTTCAATTTATACTCTTAATATTGATAAAATTGCGAGCATAAATGATTTTGAATTACAGTTGAAAATAAAATTACAAAACTTTTACATTTGCAAATGTTAAGCCGCCATCATGAAAGCTCGCAAAAAAGCTTTATACAAAGCTTACAGCACGTTGCCGAACTTTTTGCTGCCCTTTGATTGTCGCTTTGTAGCGCTAAAAGCTAACTGCGTTTTACTTTCTTTATATTTCACCTTTCGTAGAAATTCACCAAATTATGATTTTAGCGAGAGCATTTCGTCTAAAAAGCAGCTGAGCAGCTCAGTTGTGTGAGGTAAAGGTAGCGTAACAGTTCGCCTGAGCATTAGCAGTGCCAATTTGAGTAACATTTCGATAATTTGCATGAAGTGCGATAACAAAATGTTAACAGTAACAGAATACTGTTTATAGCAGCAGCAAAGTTGCCATACGTCGCCATAAATTGTATTTGTTGTTTCCAAAGTGCGGTGAACAGACGTCAGAAATCTGACGCTCGTTGAGTCGTGAAGAAATTGTGTGGAAAATAAAACGCAACGGAAGTAAAAATTAACAAACACTCGCTTTATAAACGGTACGACACAAAATTATTGTTTTGAAAGACGACGAATACGCAATGCAAAGAGAAAGTCGCAATAATTATGTATGAAACAGAAAACGAGACCGCGTAAAAAATATGAAGAAAAAATTTTACTGTTTTCTGTCGCTGTGTGTGTGTGAGAGAGTGAGAGAGTGCGTGTTGTTTGTTAACCGGAATAACATTTAAAACGATAGAAATTGTTTTTAAAACTTGCACTACAATAAAATGCAATCTCATTGTGCTGAGGTGACAAACGCAACAACAAGAGGCTAGCAACAGCAACAAGAAGAAAAAGCCAAACTCAATTCAGCAATACGTGTGTGTGTTGCTCTCTCGCTCTCTCTCGATGGCGCTCAGCTGACATGTTGCAAGCCCTGCATGAAGCGACGAAATTATTGTTTGATAAATATTATTTTGTGTGATACAAAGTGCAGAGCAGCAGCAACAACAGCCTGGCTGTCTGGCTAAGCAACAATTACTGATTTGTTGTTCTAGAAGTTTCTTTTTTTGTGCTATAAAATTTACATCTTGTTTATACTGCTGTCTGTGTGAATGTGCTTGTGTGTTCTGCCTGTGTGTGTGTTATTCTTGTTCTTCTTCTTCGGCTTTGGCGCTGTTGCTGCTGCTGCGTTGTTGTTTTTGCCTCCAAATGCATGTGAAATGTGTGTGTGTGTGTGTGTGTGTGCTATTGACTGAGCTTTGATTGCTATAAAAATTCAATTATTTTGCATTTTAATTAAAAGTATGAGTTAATTGATGTCATGCAGTTAAACATTGTATAGGTGATTGTGTGTGTTGGCAAAAAAACAGCAGACGGCATTTTGTTGTTAGTGTGTGAGTCACAGAGGCAAAAAAAAAAGCGAACGCAGAATGTGCCGATAAAAGCAAACAAAGAAATAAACGTTGATGCACAGGCATAAAGCATAATAAGCATTGGCATTGCAAAATAGCGAAAAGAAAAACAGGCAACAACACGCCAAAAAATATAAACGATTATTAAACAAATGACGATTTCACCACGCACACACACACACATAGAGACGACATACGCACACACAAACAGATAGCTAATGCGTGCTTTGAAATAGTGCGTAGAAAAAGTGTGGAGAGTTAACAACTTTCAAATAACAAATAATTGCAAAGCACCAATACATGTGCTTGCTATAATTACATGACGTGTATGTGAGTGTGCTTTTCTTTTTATCGTCTGTGCAAATTGAAAGAAATCGCTTTTAAGTGTTAGAACGAGAGTCCATTGGCCAAGTTCAAGGACGTCGCAAATAACGGAAAAATAAATATAAATATGTAACAAAAATACTATTAGTGAAATTAATTAATTTATAATCCGCAGCGTAAAAGTGAAAATAAAAGTGAATTTATTCAAAGCAAATATATAAACACAACAATAACCATAAAAAAGGTGGAGGAAAATTAATTACAATACATTGGAATTGATTCAAAAGCCGCGTGCAGTTTGAGCAAAAAAAGAAAAAAAACAAAATTCAACGCAAAAACGGAGCTAGAGAAGAAAAAAGAGAGCTGCGTCGTCGTCGGCAGCGCCGTTTGACGTTGGCGCTGACGTTGTTTTTGTTGTTGCTGGTTTTTGACAGCCGCACATTCTGCAGCAGCAAATAACAATAAAAACAACAGCTACAGCAGCAGCAACCCCACAATATTTACTGCGTCGCAGTTTTTACCGTTGAAGTCAGCAACAGCAGCAGAGCTTCTTCTTGTAGCCGAATTTCGTGGAGAAAAAAGGTGAGTGCACTTGTCACATACACACACACGCATATGCACATTTACACAAACGCATACACGCATCTCACTCTCGCCCATTAACTCGCTCATATGGAATCACTCATTGAGCATTGCATTTGTATGCGTGCTGCGATCGAACGAACATTTTGTTTAAAGTTTACTATATTTTCTGATTGGTGGAACAAAGAATGTTTATAACATTTGGCAAAGAAATGTTTTCATTTTTGCTAACACACTTTAACCTGGCCGACTTTGTCCTTGAACTTGCTTGCGTTGGGTTTATCTGTGTGTCTTTGTCTAACACACAATTCACCACTCTAAACCATTTCACTAAAGACCTTGAACAAGTTCAAGTTCACGCAGCCTGCTGCCTCTGAGTCTCTGTCGCTATTTTCGTTAGGCTGTCAATGCAAAAAGGGGAGGGAGAGACAGAAAGAGAGCGGGAGGTTCAATGAGACTGTGGGGCAGCCAGACATACACCTCATTCACTCACACATACACACACACACACACACACACACATTCGCTTAGGTGCGGCAGTCAAAACGTTTTTTCAATCAAAGCACATTTTTGAATTGAAAACGAAATAACTTTTATTGCACTTGTCAAATATGAAGGTGATATAGTGTAGAGCATTGACAGCTGAAACTGTCAAAATTAATAATAGAGCATTAGTAAAGTTGTTGAACAAAATTTATAATTTCTTAATGAAAAGTGTTTCCATTATTCAATTTAATTTCTTATCCATTTCCATTAAGCATTTGCTGAATAAAGCCATTTTGAAGTGTATTATTATTATACTAAACTAAAGATACTAGATAATCATTTAGTAAAATTAAAAATAAAATAGTTCGATTTGAACTGAATAAAATGCTAACGAAACTTGAAAATTATCTTATCAATCGATATTCACTATTCGATTTAATTTCTTATTCAAACACAATTGGTTTTTTGTAGTGTAGTGTTGTGTAGTGTTATTAGACAAAGCTTCAATTAAAGGCTGCACAGTTGAAGTAATCGATGTAATCGGTAATCGATAATCATTTAGATTGCAGGACATGTGTTGTTAACACTAATGCACTCAAGAAATTAGTTCATCAAATGAAGCAATCAAAAGTGTATTAGTTAATTTGCATTGACAAGGAAATCATTCGGTATGAAAATACATTTAAAGTGGATTGATTAATACATTTCCTTATTCACTCTGCCATACATGGGGATTGGAAGCAAGGTCTCTTTTGATCACAACAAAGCACATTTTCATAGAAACATTTATGCATTTTGACAAGCTGCTGACTAATCAGCTATATTCCAAGTATATGCTAAAACTAATATGCGCGCTCTCTTCATATTTGTCTAATTGCAGATCAACAACAATAAGAATAACAAACACGAGGACACACGCAATAATTAATAGAAAAAAAAAACAACAACAAGAACAGGAGAATTGCGATTTAAACAAATAAGCTTGCTATATATAGTATATATCGTTTGGATATCGTATATATATGTACATATATAGCGTTGTATAAGTAAAAGTCGCGCAAGGAAACGTCATTGAACGCCGGACGGCGCAGCCAACGAGCTGTTGTCTGTGCCGGGGCGGTGGAGGAGGAGGTGGGGTTAACAACAACACACCACACAACAACTGCAACAGCAACAACAACAACCTCAACAAACTGTCGCTTGTCACACCCACACATACATCTGCTTTAACCTCGGCATCAAAATGATCTCAAACAAAAAGGCATACGCGATGAAGATGCTTCAACTGGCGCTGGCCTTGAGCCTGCTCCACGTTGACACCGATTACTCATCGCTGCTGCTGCAGCAGCGACTGCGTCGCTGGGACGCTCAACTCGAGCTGCCGCACGGCGATGGCTGGGAACTGGAAATGCTGCGCACCGTGCCCATGATGGAGTCACAACATCAACCGTATGGCAATCGCAAGGGCGGCATGACGCCATTTCTTCTCGAGGATCTGTTGCACTTTGATCAGCCAACGCTCAATCATGGCAACTCGGGTGGCGAGTACAAGTTGCCGCTGGGCAGCTTTAATGCCAGCACCTTTGTCATGAATCTACACAACACAACCGGCAATAATAGTGTGCAAACTGCGGCTCTGCAGGACCTTCAAAGTAATCCAAGTGGTGGAGCAAGTGCGTCGGTAACCGTTGGCAACACGGCGGCAGCTGCAGCGGCTGCCTCTGCGGCAGCTGGAAATGGTGCAGCAAGTGCAGCCTTGGGCGAGATTCACATCAATACAACGACGAATAGTTCGCCACTTGCTGCGGCACAGGAATTAGATATATTTTTGTCACCCGATTTGCTGCAGGATCAACGCTCGATATGGGAACAGAATCTGGCCGATTTGCATGATTACGGCGATCTGCCTTATAGTAATCCTTATGCCAATTTGCCCCTTAAGGATGGCCAACAACAGGCGCACAATAGCACGCAATTGGATCTGAGTTTGGCTGCTTTTATTCATGGATTCGCTGGCAGTGCCAATGTGTTAAATCAACCAAGTGCGGATACACCGAATGCCTTGAACGACAGCACTCCGCATCCGAGTAGCTCGGGCAGTTTGACTGTATTTGGACCCGATAACGATGGCGATGACAATGAGGATGATTTGCTGTTGAGTCGATTATTTGGAGATAACGATGCCGATGCGGATTTACAGGATTGCGCTGGCGTATCGAATGCCTGCGAAGTCGAGGGATTGACCAGCGAGGAGCCGTTTGGCATTGTCAACGAAGTCGAGGTCGTTGAGGAGGTAAACTCGCTCAAACTGAGCTAAATATTAAT
Organism: Drosophila niveifrons; assembly: GCA_035046325.1. Lineage (NCBI taxonomy): Eukaryota > Metazoa > Arthropoda > Insecta > Diptera > Drosophilidae > Drosophila > Drosophila niveifrons. The sequence continues at coordinate 6,011,752 of JAWNOC010000046.1, read as the reverse complement.
GACTACTTTTGATTGATTTAATCAAAATGTGTTAACTTACCTTTAACTTCGAGTTTGGACACACTTGAAGCCTTTATTAATCTCGTTATATTCTGAAAATTTCAACTCGATTCAGCACTCTTTTGCTCTTTTATTTTAAGAATCTGTAATCTTTAGGTTCTCTTTCAACACACTTGAAGCTTACGACAATGTCATTATATTCTGAAAATTTCAACTCGATTTAGCAATTGTTCGCTATTTTATCTAAGAATCAGTAATATTAAGGTTTTCTTTTAACATACTTGAAATTTACGACAAAGTCGTTCTATCCTGAAAATTTCAGCTCGATTCGGCAATTGTTCGCTCTTTTATCTAAGAATCTTTAATATTCACTTTTCTTTGAGCACACTTGAAGCTTACGACAATGTCGTTATATTCCAAAAATTTTATTTCGGTTTAGCAATTATTCGCTCTTTTATTTGAAAATCTATAATCTTTAGTTTTCTTTTAGCACACTTGAAGTTTTCGATATTGTCGTTCTATTCTGAAAATTTCAACTCGATTGCGTGTAGATACAAGTCTTTTCTCTCACTCTCTCACTCGCTAGTTTTGCTTAACAGTGTCACCTAGTTGTAGCTTTGACTTGCTAATGAAGGCGCTGCCCTTTTGCTTGACTTATTCCAGTCAACAGTTAACACTTGGCTTTGCATTTGCCTCTTTTTTAATTTTTGTTTTCTGACTTTGCTTTAAATTAGATACACGAATTAGTTAAATCTAGTTTATAGACGGACCTCGGAATGTTTGCTGTGTTTCACTTTGACTTCCCCTTAAAGTTTTAAATCGTTTCATTTGTTTACAATGAGGAAACTTTTTAAAATGCCTTGCAAGACTGTTTATGCAGCTTTCAGCTGTAAAGAATTGAATTTGTTTATTGGGTTAAATTCAATAAGCTTACTTTAGCCCATTTTAGTAGCATGCACTATATAAGATCTAGATTTTTTGCAATTTTTAATATGGATTTCTATGCGGATTTCTTTTAGTTGCCATGCAAATTTTTGGCGCTTTAACCAAATGCGTTGTTTTTGAGCTATCCTAAAAATTTTAGCCTAATCACATGCTAAACTTGGTAGATAATTCGCAAAACTAGTTTGCTAAGCAGTGGCGCCATCTGTCGGTCAGAGCTGCCTAGTGTGGCCTAGTCATGATTTTGTTTTCGCTTCATTTATTTACCTTTTCATAGTTTGCAAAAAAAGAAAAAAACAAGCGAACCAGATACAATCTGTTGCCTAGACAAATACAAAAAAAATTCGAATTGTAACAATCATGACCTAGCTTATGCTTATCTTCCGATAATGTGCGCTTTCAGCATGACTTTTAGTTCAATACATATGTATTTGTATATACATACAAATATATTTATTTACTTATCAGTCACACATTTCAATTGTTTTGCACAAAACTGGTTAGAGAGAATCGCAATGAAATCAGTGAATTATATTTGTATATAGCAAATAGTTAAATGAGAACATTATTTCTAATTGTAATTGACTCTGAAGTTCAAAGGGTCACAAAACTCTCATATATATATATATATATATTCAAATGGCGTTTGCTTTCTAAATCGATGCTGAGCTTTCGATCTCAACTGGGTCATTCAACGTTTTCGCCACACAAAAGAAGCGCAGCACAAAACAAAAAATGTTCAAACATTTATTTATAAATGTATGAAATTATTTATAATTGTTCATATAGACAGCAAGTTGTGGTTCCATTTTGTTATTTCGTTTCATTAGTCACAATCTCACATTATACATTTTTTTTTTTTTTGAAGTGGGTAGTTTTGACTGCTTTCTCACTTTACAGGGTATCTCGTTAACGACTCAGACAGCAATTGAAACAATCGTTTTTTATTTTTAAAAATCGAATTGCGAATGCCGTCAACATTTAACATTTGCGCTGCATTTAAATTTGTGTATTTCACTTTTGCAAATTGCAATTTAAATACTTCTGAATGTAAATATTTATGTGCTCAAAGTTATATACGTATACATATATTGTTTTTACTTTGTGTTGTTCTTGTCGTTTTCCATGGTTTTTCCATGCATTTTCTCGTTGCTTTGTGTTGGCTGCTCACTCTTTTTTTTTATAGATCATGTCACGAAATCTTTTTCCCATTTCGCGTGTTCTTGAGTTGAGCAGCAAATGCATATTTGCATTGAACATATGTAGAATTCTGTGCTGTATCAATATCTATATTTGTGTTTTCGCTTTTATATATCTCGCTTTTTTTTTTTTTTTGTTTTGTTTGCTGCATAATCAAATGGAACACCGCTCACTTTGTGTTTTTTTTTTGTGCATATTACAAATTTGCTTTGGCTTTGATTCTTGTCCTTCGACCGCTGACATTTTTATGGATCAGCTTGGTTATTTATAATTGCCAGATACATCTCTCTTTATATATAGAGTTTGCGAATCTTTTTTTCACCTTGCACTCTCGCTGCCATTTTGCATAAGATACGTAAGCAAAACTCCAGTAGGAAGTAAATGAATCAACTGTTTGTTGTGTATTTAATCCACATACAAAAGGGGACAATTGATATAAGGAGAGAGTTAAGCAGAGTATTTGTTTTTTTTTTGTTTTTTTTTTTTTTTTTAGTGTACTTTACATCATGCAACCTAATTTGTTTCAGTGCCAGAAGTTATTAAATCTCTCTCACTTTATGCAATATTATCGAACGTTACAAAAATAGTAAATTAGAGGAGAGCTTTTTCTATTTATAGTTTGCTAACACTTTGACTACACTTAAAAAAATTGAAATCGTAATCATTCTATATCAGGTTTATTACGTTTTGCTCAAAAATAATGTTATAGATTAATTTCAAGTAATAAATAAAATAAATCATATAATCGTTGTTTTTGTTTATAACTTGAAAATAACGAAAATATTATTTATTATTATTACTTTACATAATCAGTATATTTAGAGATAGGCATTAGAAATTTTTTCATAAAAGCTATTTAGTTTTTCAAATTATATTATTTTATTTTTCACTACTCGATAAGCATTCCAAATTGTTATAGTAGATTTTTGGAATTCCTTTTATTTATGCTTTCAATTTATATTATTATTTTTAGTACAACTGGAGCTTTGCAAAATCCTGTTACATACACAGCCAAACAGTTATCACACACTTTCTAAGCAAGTCTAATTAGCACACGCATACATTCTTAATCAATCATCTTTAATTTGTCGCTAGCTTCGCTGCCCGCTTATTATTCTCAGCTTCTTCATCTCCCCTATTTCTTCTACGTTTCTCCTTTCAATGCTCGCCAATTACATACATACATATATTGGCACCTGTAAGCGCAGCTGTAGCTGTGTATTAGTGTGTGTGTGTGAGAGAGAGATGAGGTCAGACAGTCGCGCAGTCTCACGCTTGTTTTGCACGTCGAATGTCGTCCACCTTATGCTGTTGGCAGTGCCGCTTTAAAAGCTTTTTGCTAATTTTGTAAGCGCGTCTCTTACACAAAACAGAAAAGTGAAAAACAAAAAAACAAAACACACACAAAGCTTCTCAATTCTCGTTTAGCTTTTGTTTGTCTTTTCGCATATATTGACAGTTTCTGTTGTTGTTGCTTGCGTCTTATTTTTGGGGTCTGGGTCTCGCCTTCTTTTTTTGCTTTTTGCAGTCGGTTGGAGCGCGGGGCGAAAGAATAAATAAACCTGACAGAATCACGGCACAACAAAATGTTGAAAAGTTTCGTTGAACTTCGCTTTCATGCGAAATGCGCTGCGTTTCTGGTCTCGCTCTGACCCATTCGCTCTCTCTCTCTATCGCTCTTCTGTTTGCCTCGTAACAACAAAGTTGCCCTCATTTTATAATGAAAAGTGCCATGTGCACATTTTTTGTTTTTTAAGTACTTTTGTTGTATTGTAATTTCTGTTTTTATCAAATGATGATGTCGCGCCCCTCTCTTTTGCTGCTCTGATCTTGTATCGCTGCCTGTTAACGTAACGTAACCGCAACTGCAACCGCATTCACCACCACCACCAAAAACAACAACGAAATGCCAACAGCTGTTTTACCGGCATTTTTACACACCACACTTTATAAGTTTTTCTTCATATTCAGCACACTTGGCGCTCTCTCGCTCTCAGCACTCGTTAGCAACACGCGCTCTTCCCCACACCCAAAACTCAACACGTTGGCAACATTTGCTGCTATAAATTCACCACGCAACATGTTGCCGGTTAAAAGCACATAGTTGGGACAGCAACTGCTTGGTCTTAGCGTGTTTTACAACCATGTTGTAAAAAGCGTTTTTGATGAGCTTTTCTAACAGTTGGCGCTTGGCTTGGTGTAGCACACTTTATGCTGTTATACTGTTATCACAAATTTTTGTGGATTTGTGCTTGTTTTTGTGCCTAGAATTGTTTTATATTTTTAGCTTATCACTATGAGGTGGCTACAGTGAGTATTGTCTATGAAGAACAATAGTTAAAAATAAAAAAATATAGATACAGCATTGTAAAGTGGGCATTTCCGTTTAGGGGAATTTTATTTGCTTTGTGCGAGCTTTCATTCTTGGACTCTTGTCTGGTTCTTTGTTGAACCGCTGGAATTGTTAAAACAAATACTTATCAATTAAACTAATCAAATATTTATGGGCTCTCACTGTTGCTCGTTGCTGCTGCTGTTGCTAATCAGTCCAGACGACGACAACGGCGACGACGTCGACAAAAAAAATCCGACTTTAGGGCTTGAAAAACAACATCAATTTTCAGTCTGATTTGAGCTCATTGGGAGTACAAAGCAGCAAATATTCAACAGTGTGAGACAACGGAAATTAATTCAATTTCAATTTGATTTAAACAAAGCAAGCAAAGGAAAATATACTAAATAACAGAAGAGGAAGCAACAACAAGCATCAGCAAAAATGTGTCTCAACGAGGAGTATAAACATATGCACATTTATTTAGCGGTTGGTTAATAATATTTAACAACAATCATACAACAAAAAAACAATTACAACTTTCTATTCACATGGCAAAGTGTTGAACAAAAAAAAAAAAAAAAAACAGAAACGACGATGATGAAAAAGCAACGAAGATTTGATGGCAAATTGAAAAATCATTTGACTGTAATTACGTTGCATTTCCACTTAATTACCCCCAAGGGGCAAAAACTGAAGAAAAAAAACGTGCAAAAATATGTGTGTGTAAAAGAAGAAGAAGCAAAAAGCGTTTTTGCCTGGCGCCGATGTTTTTTGTTGTCGTGTTTCTCACAGTGTGCTCGCCAAATGGTTAATTTCCATAATTAAATGCCGTTAATTACGGTGCTAAGCTTTTGGCACAAAACTCTCCACACAAAATGCGCGAGTCCATCACCCCCATAACGGTTAAAGTTTGTGTGTGCTAGACAGAGACGAAGCTATGCCAACGCGTTGTTCGAGTGTTGTGTGAGTGAGCAAAAGTGCGAGGAAGAGAGAGAGAAAGAGAGCGTAAGAGCAAGCCCGCTTGTCAAAGTTCAAATGTCAAATCGATTGCAGGGCGGCGCAATGTTGAATTATTATACGAGTGTTGAGTGCAAAAAGTTGTGATAATGAAAGCGCAATAACCAAAAGCGATGACACAAATGAATAGTTATTAAGCTCGTCAAACAAAATCAACCGCAAAGCGAAGAGAACGAAAGAGTGAAAGAGAGGGAGTGAGAGAGAGACGACACACTGCAGGATACTTTTGTGCAATCCGTGAGATACAAAAAGACATGCAACACTTGGCCACTTGAATTTTTTGCGGCTTTGTTGGTGGGCAATGACTGACGCACTGACTGACGGACGGACTGACTGACTGAAGGCTTGACGAGCACATGATTAATATGCGCCACAGTTTGCCGCCTGCAACTTTGCATTGCATCTTTGTGTTGGTGTGTGTGTGTGTGTGTGTGTGTATCTCACAGATACACTGTGAAGTGATCTTGCCTGGGCTCATTCGTGCTGCTGTCAGTTCAGGTGTCATCAAAATCTTAGCGAGGCTTTATTAATGACGTTCGCCAACCTTTTAGCCTCACTCGTTTTATGTCGGAGTCGGAGTCTCAGTCTGTCTTTCCTTTCCCTTCCTTTTTGATCTCCTTTTTCCAATCTCTGTGTGTTTCTTTTGCACTTTCTACACACTTGCTTTCACTCGAGCACTTTCATCATTTGCCGCCAAACATAGAATCGAGAGAGAAAAGATACAAAACGAGGATCAAAAATGCATTTATCTTGTGAAGGTGGAAGCCCGATTTACGTATTTTCTTATTTTGTGGTCAGCTCAGCTTAATGGCCCACTAATTGTTGCAACAAAATGCGGCAAGTGTCAATATTGTGATACATTGATTGATTGTCAAGCAGCGACGATCACGATCAGATGCGACCACAACATCACCGCATGCACAACAACACACATGCTATCATTTGTTTTTCTCAAAATAATATAATACTACGTAATCTCTTGCTCTCTCTTTCGCACTCTCACACTCTCACGTTGAAGCTTATCGCGCCCCCCGCTTATCAATGTCGACCACCTCGAGACACGCTTCTCTACTATATATTATTTTTTTTTTGTTAAGCCCAACTATTTGCACACATTTGCTTTTCGCACAACGAGAGCGCCACACGTGCCCCAAAGCGAGGCGCGTCTAGAGACTCTGTTGCAAATAGTATCAATCAACAAAATGCAAGCAGCGTCCGCTTCAAGGTCAAACCATAAAGATATTTATTTATTGATGTGTGTGTCTCTATATAGGTTTCGTTCTTCAACTATTGACCATGAAAGGGAGAAAGGGAGCGAGGGGGGGGGGGGGGCAGCGGTATCAGTCTGCGCTTATCGCCAGACTTCATGCTCGTGTTGTGGTGAAATACTTATTACCAAATTTTGTTATTCCACAATAAGCTGATAGTTTACACTGTAAAAAATAGTTTATACATATTCCGTTTTGTAATTTTATAGTACCTAAATACTTTTGCTTTTTTTAAGCAACTAATTTATATAACATTCTCTATATATCTTATCCGATTTAGTGCCTTAGCAATAAGTTGATAGTTTACACTGTAAAAAATCATCTATATACAATTGTATTGTAATTTTAAGATGCCCAAATTTCGCTGCTATTTTTAAGCAACTAATTTATACAACATACTTTATATATCTTATCCGTTTTAGTGCCTCAGCCAGTCAGAGTGAATTGGTAACCCTATTTAATAATGTCTATATTATATTTACCTTATTATACACACATATTTATAACTCTCTGAATCGTCACGTAGTGCCAGAGTGTCAGTTATACATTTGCAAGTAGCGTCATCGCAAGCGTCTTGCCGATAAGACCTCAAGTGCTTAGACACCGTGGGCAACAGACCTTATCGGTCTATATATCAGGCTATAATTGAAAAACCCTTACAAATTTTTACATATTATTTGTTTTTGCGCGAAACTTGGCAAAACGATTTACGACTTTGGTTGTGGCCAAAAAAGAGAAAACCTAAAGCGTAATTGATTGATTGTGTTGTATATTGGTCGTAAATACATTGAAAGATATTCAATCTACTGCGAAGTATCTCAAGCATGTGGCGTTAGATATGTTTTAGACCCTTTTGCAAGTGAAAAACGGTCTATTAGGTTTTTATATACATCAATGTTGTATTTTACTTGTACTTTAGTTGTTTTTAAAGTAGCTTGTACAATTTGCTGTGAAGTATTTAAAGAGTAACATATGCTTCTAGTTTTGAGACCCTTACACTTCAACAAAAGTTAAAGGGGTCTAATAGGTTTTTTAGTTTAGCTAAGACTTAGCAGCTTGGAAGTGCTTAAAGGCAATAGTTCTATATTTTTTTAGACCCTTTATATGTATAAAATACTAAAAAGAATCTATTCAGTTTGTTTTCTTTACAAATTTTGTAAACTTCTTCCATCAATAGGTGTTAATTGCTTGTATTTTAGTTATATTTAATATGTTTGAACAGTCTACTTTAAAGATTTAAAGAATAACATATGGGTCTGTATAGTTTTGAGACCCTTCACCTCCAAAAGAAAGTTAAAAGAGTCTAACAAAGTTTCTGTAATACATTTAATACATCCTTAGTTAAATTTTATTTAATGTAGTTTGAATGCATTTTAGCAGTTTGCAAGTATTTGAAGCAAATTGTTCTATATCTGAAACCCTTCACTTGTAACATAATAAGTAAAAAGAGTCTATTTAGTTTTTCAATAAAAATCTTGTAAATTTCTTTTATCTTTATGCGTTAATTGCTTTATATATTTATAGATATATTTAATAGGCTTGAAGTATGTGAAGCATAGGTGTCAAAATATTTTTGTATATGATTCTTGTATATTTTTACCTAAGCTGTGTTTATGCAGCTTGTTCAATCTTATAGCTTTAGATTGTTTTTTATAGATTAATCCTAAAAGTTTCATTTGAAATGTATTTACGAAGATAGAAAGATTGTTCAATCTACTGTGAAGTAACTGAAGCAGAGGATTCTAAATAATTTTGTATATGAATCTTGCAAATTTCTTTCATTATCAATGAATGAACAAAATACTTTAGCGTTTAGCTATTTATAACACTAAAGCTTGATCAATCTTATAGTTTTATATAGCTTTTTTTATAGATTAATCTTACAAGTTTCTCAAATGAACAATTATCTGGTCCATGCTATTTTAGTATCTTATTTACTGTTTGGTAGCCTTTGCTTTTAATTAAGCATTTATCATAGTTAGGCGCAGCTTTGTGCGCTGTGTACGTGAGCTGCAACTGTAAGATACTTTTGTAACTGGCAGATACTTTATACTCACAACGCAGCTGCTGCTGCTGCTTGGGCGACAATGCTGCCTAATAAGCAGTAGTCGCTGTTGTAGTAGCCAGGACATGACTTCCCCTCCCCCCCCCTCCCTCTCTCTACTACATCTCCCTTTCTTTCACTCCAACTCTCTTTCTCTCTCGCTCACTCTTTCTACTACTCGCTATCGCACTCGCTCGCACGCACGCTTTAAATAACTCATTTGAAGTGAACATGCGCAGCATGTGCAGCGCATCAAAAGGGGACCAATCACACACATACAAACACACCAATACATACATTCGTGTATCGTGTTTGCTCCCTAGGGTGCACTAGCAGCGCAGTCGACGTCGCAGTCAACGTTGCGCGGCAGCAATTGATTGGGCTCAGCGAGCTGACGGCGGCGGCCCTTTTTTTCTCTTCTCTTCTCTTCGTTTTTTTTTCCGTGTTCGTTTTCGTTTTTGCTTTCTTCTTTTGCTTTGCTCTGCAGTCTCGAGACCAATGATGCCGCCGCCATACTGCTGAGTAATCCAGGAGATAGGCGTGGTTCCATACACACACACACACACACACTTGCACAGTCGATGATTGATTGCTTTTTGTTTCAGAGCGAACGCAGAAAAGTTCAAGAAAGCCTCACACACACACACACAATGTACAACAAACAATTTCATTAAAAAAAAAACCGAGACGAGCGAGAGAAAAAAATTAACAACAACAAAAAAAAAATGTCGCTTAGGAAAAATTAACAAAAAAAAAAGAATCCAAATCGAAATACGTTGCTGAAACATTTTAATTAAGCCATCAATGGTCTTTGACTTGAGTTCAGCGATTACGTCTTTGTCATGCCTCGAACATATTTTCCGTTTTGTTGTGTGTGTTGCATTCTGTCTGTCATTGCTTGCAACACACTTGTTGTTGCTTCTGCTACTGACTACTGACTTCTTGTGGCAAGTTCTGCACTAATGTGCGGCATTATCCTGTGATTATCCCTGCGACTGCCAAACTACCTGACTCCAAATTTCCGCAAAAGGATTAACATGTGACTGAGAAGAAGCAGCAGCAGCAGCAAAAGTTGTGCGCTCTCTGAGAGCGTTAATAATGCATCATTAACGCTTTAATTTGAAGGCCGAAACGACGCCTCCACCCGAAAAACCGAAAAAATCAACCAAAAGCCGAAGACCGCATGAATTTGCGAATTTTTTTTCCAATCGCGATAACTCAATCGACAGCAGACGACGATTCTTCTTCTACTCTTCTTTGTTCCCTTCGTTTCTCGTCCACTCTCTTCCTCTTCTCTCTCTTAAGTACAAAACACTATAAATGATAAGCCACACATAAGCAATGGAAGAGCGAAAGAATTGATAACAAAAGTCAATTGCTCTTTGCACTGCGAAATCTATAAGCTACGACGATTTTCAATGCAAAGAGCATTCTAGAAAGCTTTTCGCTTTATTTTTGCACTTTGTTGTTTACTGCAAATGTACAAAACTGATCAAATTTTGTAATACTCCCTTTTGTTTTTTGGGGCCCCATCTGTTGGTTAGTCAACGCGAAACGCCGCCTGTTGACGTAGTTTTTATCTATAAACTTATCAGGCCTTAAAAACGCAACTCGTGAAAAAGTAAAACAAAAAGTATCGTAAGAGTAAATAGAGTCGTGTGTGTGTGATTCTACAGACGTAGTTGAAAAGGCTCGCTTAGTCAGTCAGTCTCTCTTTAGACACTTGCCCATGTGGACAACGCTTAAGAGCAACAATCTATCTATCTTTTTACCAATTGAAATTTGAAAACAATCAAAAAAAAAAAGTGCGCGCTAAGATGAGAAACTTTAACTGTTTTGTATGTTACTTTTGATCATGTGCTCGCAATTTTTAGAAATATAAAACCACAATTGTATCTATAACTACAAATTTTTGTATCTTTTGCAGGAAAGTGAAATCGCTGAGGTGCTGTACAAGCAGGATGTTGATTTGGGCTTTAGTCTCGATCAGGAGCAGATCATCAATGCCTCGTATGCCAGTGGAAATAGCGCTACCAATGGCCGCACCATCAAGGATTCGGATGCCGAGAAGGAGAAGGTCGATGATGGTGAGCAGGCGAAGAAGGTCAACGCTGATGGCAACGATAAGCGTGATGCCAATGCTGCTGCTGATGATATCGAGAAGCTGAAAGCTTTGGAAGAGCTTCAGCAAGATAAGGTAAATCAAAGTAGACATCCCATATTTACATAAGAATTTCACAATTTTACAAAACAACATAACTACATAAAAGATAGATGCTTAAAAGATAGATAAACGAGTGCAGCTCAACTATAGATGAAAGATACGCGGAAGAACGTTTAAGAAAGGTAATGGACAGACGGGCAAATTGATATATGGAGAGAGGTGAAGAAGCTAAAATGTGATAGCAAATATTTATTTATTTATAAACTTATCAGACAGTTAAAAATAAGTATGGATAGCAGCGGGTACATAGGCTATAGATTAATAATGACTTTCAGTGGATAAACAAGATTTTGTGGAGTATTATTTTCATTGAGGAGAAAAATATGCCATATATAGTAAAATATACTAGCATTTGTTTAGGAAGAAAATTATAGCATATATATTTAAATATAATATCATTTTGTGAAGAAGAAAAATATACTATACATACTTAAATTTAGGAAGAAAAATATATTTTATATGCCTAAAACTACTATTATTTTGTTAAGAAGGAAAATAAGAAAAATACAATATATACTAAAATATACTGTCATTTTTTTGGGAAGTAAAATATACCGTATATAGTTAAATATACTGTCACTTTGTTAAGAAGAAAAATATACCAATATATATTTAAAAATACTATAACTTTGTTAAAAATACTATACATTTTGTTTAGAAGAAAAATATACTTAAATATTCTAAAATTTTGTTAGGAAATTCATTTCTTAAATAAATTTCTTCAAGAACAAAACGTATAATAATAAAATGTGTATAAAATAAATAATTTAAATGTTTCAAAAGTTTAAATTATATTTAAATGAAGATATACATATTTGTATATAAATGGTAAAATATCAGAATGTTTCCACTTAGATTGTTACACAGTTATTAAATAGATCTCAGAGAGATGCTAATCAAAATAACTTATTTAAGCTTTATCTTCACCTTTTGACCATTTGATTGATTTTCCAAATATTGCATAAAGATTTATTTGTTATATATATAATACACTCTAATAGTATTATGCGTACTATTGAAAAGTTTTGTAGCTTAACAACACAGATAGGATTATAACTTAATTTTTATTTTATAATGATATCTTCTTCACTTTAACTTAAAAAGAATACAACTAATAAATAAACTCAATCTTAGGCCGGTGATGACAAGGACCCGTCGCAGGATTTGGATGATCTATCGATCGAATGGAATGGTGTTCCCTTTACCATTGATAACGAAACTGGTAAGTGCAACAAACGCGATTATAAAAGAGTTAAGATCACTTCAAAATTTCGGCAATGTTCTTACAACTTCGTTGCGTGAGATTTATAGTGATTGCTTTGGGGTTATCTTATCGGTACAATATGTGGGTGGGGATTACATTGCGTGGTAATGCGAAACGTGTTTTTTACATTTCCCTTTCAACCGTAAGATAAGACAGTTAACAGAAATTAAAGAATGTAATCAAAAGCTTGATAAGCTTTGCTTAGTTCTGATATATTATCTAATAATAATAATACTTTTCGCATTTGCTGTCAAAATGGCCGCCAAACAAGAGCTGCTTTACTCACACCTCCCCATATATAATAATAACGAAAATGGATTATCCTTTTGCCCAGGACGCCATTGTGACTCCCACTCCCACTCTCTGAGTATATTTTCGTATTTTCGGGACGTTTTATAAATGAATGTAGGCATTTTGAGTTGACAGGCACGAAAATTAAAAGAAAAATGAGCTTTTTTTTTTCCTCCATTTCATTTCGTTGGCGTTCCTTTCTCCTCTCTCTCACTCACTCCCAAGTGCTCCATTTGGCTGATATCGATAAAGCTGGCAAGTAGGAGAGGGGAAAGGAGGGGAGCTGCTGCTGCTAATCTGCTTTGGAACCGCGCCCAATTTCATATCCAAACGGTTGCTTTTCAAACAAACTTTGACACGCACACGAACTTTTGTTATTAACGCAAGCCAAGTCGACCCTAGATGGGATTGGGAATGGGATGTGGGATGTGGGGCTGCAGATTGGGATTCAAACTGGGGCTGTGGCTGTGGCAGTGGCAGCAGTGGCACACACACAGCCAGTGGCAGTAAAAGTAGCAGCCGCTGCCGTCGCCGTCGCATGCAACATTTTTCTTTTGAAAAATGAACGAAACATGATTCGCCAAAAAATTACAAGCGATATATATTACGACTATATATATAGGAGTGTGTGCAAGTCTCCCTCTCTCTCTTTCTCTGTGTGTATGTGTGTGTTTGTATAAGATATATTTCAACTTTGGCCTATAAGCTGTATATAAGAAGAAGAAAGAAGTAGAGAAAAAAAAGCGAACCACCCAGCAAACTCGACACTCGTGTGCTGAGCCTTGTTTGCTGTTACGGAACAGGCTCATCGAGCTCTCCCCTCGCTCTACCTACCCCCTCCCCTCTCCATACACGCTACGCTGTCAGCCATTTTGCAGGGTGTCAAAAGTCACCCCCAAAAAGCAGCAGCAATAGCAGCCAAACACCACCATCGAGAAGCAGTCTCAATTCTAATGCCAAATCCCAGTTGTATGCCCGCTTGCTTTGCTTACTTATTATTATTACTATTATTTATTTAACTATTTCTCTACCGGTCATTTATTAAAAATCCATCGACTGCGTTAGAGTCGGAGTCAAAGTCAGAGGCAGAGTCAGAGATTAATATCGCATTCAAGGCACGCATTCACACGCTTTTGTGTTAGCCGTATCCAAATTCCCTAGAGAAGACCTCACCTCAACTCCCTCTCTCTTTCTCTCTTCCTCTCTCAATGGGTATCAATGCTCTTTTGGCCATGCCGCCGCCGCCGTCTTGGCTTATTGTTCTTTTTCTCAGCTACTACAAACTACGAAGTGTATCTAAAATGAAAGTCATTTCAGTATCTTTAATTTTGTATTTCACTATTGAATCTTTGAATCTTCTAGCATATATGATTATTTCTATTTCGAAAATTATGAACTTTGTTTGAAGATCACGTAGCGAGCACACAGGTAATCTTTTGTATTTCCCAAAGTCAAAGGTGTAAAGGTGAAAGAAGAAATGTATCAGCAACTTTTACATTAATTGCAACTTTCCAGTTTTTGTCGCCTATTGACGAACCTATTTGAATCCTGTTGCTAATGAAGACACAACTCCCTAACAATTGTCCTGTCACAGAACGCCATGTCATTCGCCTAGAGAGTGAGATAGAGATAGAGCTAGAAAGAGAGAGAGCGAAACTGAGAGTTGCCATTGTCATAATTAAGTTGCTCAGTTTGACGCTGCTTGTCTTTTGTATCGACAATGTGTTGTCGTAATCAATGCTGTTTGTTTTCCTACCCGCTTCGCTCCTCTCATTTATTTTTTAGTACAGTCTTTCAATATTTGGTTTTCGTGTTCCATTGAAGTTATATCTTTTGCGCCTCACAAATCTGATTACATTGATGCTGTTGGAATTTTTCAACCAGTTGCTAGAATAATAATAACAATTTCAAGCGACGGTTGACAAACTTTTTGAGCATGACTTGACAATGTCCATAAAAAAACACACAAAACAAAAAGAAATACCAACAAAATACACGCGAATGCTCTTATTCTCAATTATGTTATAGATCTTTCGGCCACGTCCATCTATGGGTATCAATATCATCGTAGCTTAAATGCCATTATGCAATCAATTTCGGCTGCCAAGCTACGCCTCGCAAGTTTATTGACCACAAGAACACGATACACGAAAGAGATTCCCCCTTCAAATTCTAACGGCCATTTTTAGCTTTCAATGAGATCTAAGACTTTCCATCAATTGTACAGTTTCAGCAAAAGTTGGGAAAATTTCGATCAAGTTCTAAAAGTACTTCACATTATATTATTCTTAATATTACGATTATATTCTATTCAAAAAATAAAGCTGACAATAAATCAGCAACTTTTCTATTGAACTGAAATTTTCAGAATTTAATGCATGTTCAATTTTGTTACTAAATTTTCATTTTCTAATGGAAAAAACTGTTGTAAAGAAAGCAACGTTATAAAAAGTCTAGAGCAATGGAAACTTTTTATTTACTTCTACTTTTAAATTATTTGTTTAACTCGCCTTTCAAATGAAGTCATCTTACTATCAGCTACTACAGGTATAACTTCAGATTGTTTCTAAACTATTTTTTTTTCAAATTCTAAAAGAATACAGTATTATCCTAAATACGTTCTGAAAAATTAGTTTTCTAAAGCATTCCATTTGAGCTGGAATTTACAGAATCCAATCTTCATCTCATTTGCTTGCAAACTTTAAACTTTTTAGCCAGTGTTGTTAAGTTTTAAGGGATGACCAAAACTTTTCTCAAATCCTAAAAGAGCAAAGAATTGTCCTAAATATTCTCTGAAAAATTAGTCTTCTAAAGCCTTCCATTTAAAAACTTTAGTCTTCTTTTTATTTGATTGCAAACTTTAAACTTTTTAGGCAGTGTTGTTAAGCATTAAAGTAATACCAGTACTTAAAAGAAAAACAGTTTCATTTTTTTGCTGAAATACTCTTAAATTAGTACTATAAATATTCTTTCCATTTAAGTTGTCTTATTGCAGTTACTTTTGCTGTTATTCCAAGCAATTGAAGAGCTCTAATTTCAGCTGCTTCACTCTCTCGTTCTCACTCATTATATAGCTATCTCTTTTGCTCACTCTGGTCAGTTGCAACATCCACACTTATTGTAGCCAAGTCGCCCACATCAAAAATACAAAATAAATGAAAATGAGAGAATGATGAAAATTATTATTATAAAACAGCTGGTGGCATCGACATCATCGACGCACCTATTGAGAATTCTAGACTAGTTGCCCCTTCTTCCTGTCTGTCTGTCCGTTTGTTGGGTTCTCGTCTCGTTTTTGGTAGTTGCAACATTCAAAACTGTGTTCCCTGCTGCTGCTGTCTGTGTGTCTGGCATAGAAATTGTTAAAAAAAAAGAGGAAAAAAAAAGAAATTCTACATGGTCAGCATTACGTTACAAAATTTACACAAAATTTTACATGCTGACAACACGAGCAACAAACAGATAGTGAGGTGAAGAGAGGAGAAGCGACGGTTGGTCAAAAGGCTGCCACATTTTGCTGCATAATCGTATCGCTTTCAAGTGCACTGTGCGCTGAAGAACGTAGCAAAGAAGCGAGAAGCCAGAACGCGTTGCCAAAACTAGTCGAGAATTGCATAATTTCTCCCATTTTAATTAGCCAATTGACCCACAAAAACGAAAAAATAAACAACAAGGATTATGAAAGTTGTTGTCTGTCTGTCTGTCTGTTGTGTATGTTAATCATGTGAATGAGTGTGAGTGAGTGTGTGCGGCATTCATTCATATTCGGTATTCATTCATGCAACGCGCGCGTTTTTGTGGCAACGTCATTCGATAGCCAAACGATTATTATGATTATTTTTTTCTTTTTCAGCAATTTCATTGTTGACACTATCATCGGGTTCGAAGTCGAGTCTTTTCTGTGTTACAGATCTGTCCTGTCATAATTGTTGCGCACTTCCAGCTTATTTTGAGGTTATGGTCGCACACTAAACATTAAACACAGTTAACTGCAAGTTCATGTCATGACCAACACTTGCAATTGGCTTTTCAGCCAGTGTTTGAAAGTGAAAGAATGAAGTTTGGCGCTGCGCTTTGCCCACTTGAATATTCAAGTGCAATCGCTTTGCTTTGGATTGCTTTGCTTAGCGGACTCTCTTTCACCGGAAATTGACTGGCATGCCATCTCACTCTCGATCTCCCTCTCTCTTTCGCTCTTTGACTATGGCGGCTCTTTGAGCATCAGCGGCAACAATTTAAACTAATTAAGTTGTAATGGCGCACTCGAGAAACGCTCCAAAGCATCCAAAACAATATTCAAGCTACGCTCATTTCGTTGATTTTTTTTTTGTCTCGTTTCTCAATACATATATGAAGAGATATATTTCTCTTACTCTCCTCTCCAATTTCAATCCCATAGATACGAGTTCAAGTCTCTCGATGATGCTGCTAATTTTTTGAAACAGCAGTCATTTTTTTTTGCCTTTCGTCGTCGTCTTTTAAAGTTTATTAAATCCAAATAGCTCTGCTCTCTGCTCTATTAGTTCAGTGTCCCACTAATGCATATATTGCCTGCCCTTTCCCTGCCCCTCTCTCTCTCTTCTCTCTTATCCAACACAAAAAAAGACAAGCGCTCATTTGATTGCGGTAATTGTGTTAATTTTTGTGTTAAATAAGTTGCTGTTTTTATGGCTAAGGAAAAACTTTGATGTATGTGTGTGTTTTTTTTTCTCCCTTTTTTTGGGTCAGCTTTTTGGTAGATACACCAATTGGCTAGGGCGCGCTTTGTTGTTCCATATGTGCAATAATCACAATTATAATATGAATATGGAATACTGTTTTATTACTACAAATATACATACATATATACCTTAAAACATATAAACAAACTTTATAGACCAGCAACTTTATTGTAATTAAAGTTGAGTCACATTATTACAATATAAAAAAATAAACAAATAAATGAAATATAAAACAAAAAGTTAAAAAAAATGCTTCAACTACATATAAAATTAAATATGGAAAAACAACTGGAGACTTCAGCGCGAAAAAGTCGAAGTAAATGATCTAATCATTATGAATGCATTTTTCTATAAATTCTTATAATTATAATTTAAATTAAATACTTTATTATCAACTCATATAGATTTTTATGAACTCTTCTAATTCTAATTTAAAAATAATTATATAAAAAAAACTCAAACAACTTTTCTACTGGAAAAAAAACTACAATCAAATGCGGGAATGTTATTTTATAATGCGAAAAATAATGCAAAGTGCTTGGTCTAATAATTTTATGATTGATAGAAACTTTAAAGAGACTCGTATAATTACAATATTATAAATATAGAAAAACTTATCGACTGAAAGAAAAGAAGACTTTAAGAACTCAACGAATATTTAAAATATATGGAAACATCTGCTCATAAATGTATAACTTTAAAACCAGAAAGAAAGATATATTAAGAATTTTAAACAAAGTTTTCTACTGGCGAACAACACCAAACAATTTCTTGACTTATCAAATAATCAAATATACCATATTAACTGAAAACTTTAGCTCGGAAAAAGTCAAACTTAAATTGATATATTTTATATATTTTGTAATAATCATAAATAAATGCAAAGAAATCTAAGAAGCTTAAGAAATGTGCGCAAAAAAGCTAAGCGACTTTGGCCAGGCCAAAACGGAGATGCTAAACATCTACGCAGCAATGTCTGCATTTGTGCAACAAATTGTGGCAGAAGTGGAGCTGATGCCGCAGTTAAAAGAACACGAAAGCAACAAACGCATTAAAACACAACTTTTGAGTTGCTTGCAACGCATCAAAGCCATTTGCCCTATGTTGCAACGCAAGCGCATGAAGGTGGCGTTCTTTGGCCGCACTTCGAACGGCAAAAGTTCGGTGATCAATGCCATGTTGCATGAACGTGTGTTGCCCAGTGCCATGGGGCATACCACGAGCTGTTTTTGCCAAGTGGAGGCGACACCCAAAGGCGAAGCAGCTCACGTGATGCTCGAAGAAAGCGAAGGCGAAAAGCTGAGCATCGATTGCTTGCGAAATTTGGCGAGTGCGCACTCAAATCAAGCGCTGGGGCCGCAGCGTTTGTTGCACGTGCGTTGGCCCAGCACCAGCCGCTGCACGTTGCTGCAACACGATGTGGAGTTGCTGGACACACCAGGAGTCGATGTCACAGCTCAGCTCGATGAATGCATCGATCGTCATTGCCTCAATGCGGATGTGTTTGTGCTCGTGTTGAACGCGGAGTCGACGATGGCGCGTGTGGAGCGGCAATTCTTTGAGGCCGTGGCACGTCAGTTGTTGCGCCCCAATTTGTTTATACTCAACAATCGCTGGGATGTGGCTGCCACATTGGAGCCGCACATGGAGCAATTGGTGCGTGATCAACACACTCAACGTTGCCTGCAGCTGTTGACTGAAGAGCTCGGCATCTACTCGGACTTGGAGCTGGCTCGGAGACGCATCTACCATGTGTCCGCGTTGGAAACGTTGCGACTGCGGCAAGTTCAGGGCGTTGAAATCGTTCTTGCAACTGGAGCCAGGCAACGTTATGAGGAGTTTCAGCGTTTTGAGCGTGAATTTGCCAGCTGCCTCACAAAAGCTGCTTTAAGCAGCAAGTTGTCGCAACATTGCGTTGGAGCAGCCGAATTGCTGCTGCAGTTGCACACACTGTTGCAAGAACTGAGCGACGGCTTAGGCGAACTTGTGGCAGCAAAGTGTGCCACACATGCGGAGCTTAGTGAGCGTTTATCCCACTGGGAATTGCAAATGACGCAGCAGCAACGCACGTTCAACGTGCAACTGGAGCAGCTGAGCGCGCAGACTGCTCAGCTTGCCACACAGATGTTGCACGCGCAAATTCAACATTTGCCCGCCGCCGTGCAACACTTCAAGCTGCACTTTCAGCGCCACGAAGTTGCCGCTTACAAGCGTGCGCTTGCCACGCATTTGGAGCAGCTGTTGTGGCAGCAACTGGAGACGCAACTCGCTGAGATGTTGCCGCAAGATGCACCGTTGCAACTCTATTGCTGTCTCGACTGCCAGCAGCTGATGGCCGACTTTCAATTGGACTTGCAGTTTCGCTTCTCGTGGGGCATGGCCGCCATCATGCAACGGCTGCGTGGCAAGCTGCCGCTGAACGGCTTTGGCAACCAGTCGCTCAAGTTGATGCCACAAGCTGAGGACGAAGATGGTTCCTTGGGTGGTTTGTTGCTGCTCGGCGGCATTTTGGCGCGCTCTTTGAACTGGCGCTTGCTACTTGGCTGTGGCAGCATTGTGTGCGGCATTTATGTCTACGAGCTGCTCAGCTGGACGCAGCCGGCACAAGAGCGCTGCTTCAAGACGCACTACACGCGCCACTTGCAACATCGGCTGCGTGAAACGTTGCCACAAGCGGCCACAGGCTTGGGGCAGCAGGTGAGGCAGCAACTGCAGCGTTCAATGCGTGAACGCGACACCGAAACACAGCAAAATCGTAGCGAACTCAATGCAGAGCTGGTCACACTAGCCACACAGTTGCAAGAACTCGAAATGTGGCGTGGAAAAGTCGAGCAATTGCATCAAATTTTGCAGCAGTTGCAAGAACGCATAGCTCAATTTCAAGCACTCTATTTGCCTGCTCAAGATACTACATAGAAATGTTGGGAATTTTGCCGTTGTCTTGGTTTTCTTTTTCAATTAAAACTTTTGTTCCGTTCTAATAATCCTGCACATCTTGAGCGCAACTTTAATTACTTACTTGATTAGACGCAGTCTGCTTCCCCCACTCCCCCTTTGAGGGAAAAAACACCACACGCTGCCATAAGAACGAACAGCAAAAACGAGTTTTGAAGTCATCTTCTTCTTGTTGCGTCCATGTTCAAAGCAGCAACGACAACAACAACAACAACAACAACGACGAAGGCAGCCAAAAGCAAAAGTAAGCAAGCCAACCAATACACACACACAACGCAAGCTAAGCTCCGCCTCTGTCTTGCACACACATACATTCGTTTACTGCGCATGAACAAAGGCCGCAGCAGCAGAGAGGAAGTACATACGGTTATCTCGCTTGCACACATAGCGCACGCTGCGGTCTGGCTTGAGCTGGCAACGCCATTTCTCTTGTGTGCTGCCTTCGCTGTTGCTGTCGCTGCCGCAGCCGCTGTCGACGTCGACGTCGTTTGGCCGCCATCGAGGCATTTAGAATCGTATTTGAATTTTTATAAACGCTCGAGAAACGCTCAACGCTTGACGCGCGCGCTGCCAGCCAAGCTCAAGAATAACACATCTAAAAAAATATAGAGAGAAATATTGAGAAAATTAAAAAATAAATAATAATAATAATCAGAAGCAAATGCAGTGCAGTGCATTTTAATAGTGTTGTTGTTGTCCAGTGCAGTGCAGTGTTCTATTTAATTACACTTGGCATCAAATTTAAATACTAGCTGCCCACTTAACTTGGCCAATTAGACAAGAGTTCTGTGCAATCACCAAAAAAAAAGGTTACTATAAACTGTGTCAACTGTACGAAAATAGATATATATATATGTATATATATATATAACTACGCAATTAATGCAACTACATAACCGCAACGTGCGAACAAAAAGTGAAAGTCTGCGCAAAAAAAAAAATCGAAAAAATAAAAGAGTTACCAAACGTTAAACAGGGCGCAACTTAGTGCTAACAATAGAGCGCCTAACAAACCAAAACCAAGTCTTTGTGCGATTCTAAAAGCCCCCCAAAAAACACATACATATATAATAAAAATCAACAACAAATCGAAATACCAAAAATAAATATACATTATTTCGCCCAATCACACAACACACAAAAATATTGTGCAAAAGTCGCAACGGAAACTCAGTGTTGTGATTGTTGTTGATTCTTTTTTTTGAGGGGTGTCTCTGTCGTCGTCAGCATTACATAATTGTCAAAGAGTTGTAAAACTAACAACAATCAACGTTTATTGCAACAATTTGTGTTCAATCTCCTCGGCGTCGTCGTCGTCGTCGTCGTTGTCAAACAAACAACAAAAGCCACAACACACAACAAAGACACATCGAACAGCGAACCCAAAAACCCGAAAACCCGATCGACCACACACTTTTTTTCTCTATTTCGATCGTTTTCGACTTGAGCCGCTTTTGTTTGGATTACAACAAATAAACAAATATATAATTCACATATTGCAATTGCATTTGCAATCGTCGCAATCGCATTTGCAAGCAAAGAAAAGGTTTGTAACGTTAACGTGTCTCTTGTATTTGTTTATTACAATTCGATTTCGGGGTGTTGTGTTTGCTTTGACCGCATTATTTTGATTCGATTTTGTCAGAGTTGATTTTAGCAGCAGCACAACGAAAATTTTTGTTGCCATCTCATCTGGGTTACATTTGGGCGGCAATTGAAGATCTCTTATTAGAGAGTTGCATTCACTTAAAACTAGTTCACTACACTCGACTCGACTTGACTTGACTCTATTTTTTTATCGTTGCTGTCTACTTGCTGCTGTTTTTTCGTATTTATTTGCAATGCTGCACAGTTGTGCTGGTGAGCTGAAAAGGGCAAAAAGGAAAGGTGTCTGGAGAATCTTGGGGAAACATTTTAATGAGAAATTTATAGAGTGCTATTGTGAGAAGAAGATGAATTTATATATTTATATTGATTATTAGAATGTGACTTTGTATTGAACGTTTAATTAGAAATTATTTATTTGGAAAAGTTCTTTTGTGCTCTGTCTAATAATCCTTGCAGTTTAGTGAAACATTTGAAAACATCAAAAACGATTTAAAGAATTTTATTATTATTATATTGATCATTAGAATATATCGTAATCTTACTAGTTTGATTAGGAATATTTTATTCGAAGAGTTCTTTTGTCTGTCTAATAGTTTTTCAATCTCTATAACCATAAATAAGATCGCTTTCCTGTTATATTCTTATGCACTTTACTACTTTAGTAGTTTTGCTCATATTCTATTCTATTATTCAAAGAAAATCTATCAGTAATGAAATAATAAAGACGTTTTGTATTTTCTATTATATTCTTATGCGCTTTACTACTTCAATAGTTTGTCTCATACACTGTTCTTTAAAGAAAATCTATCAATGATGATATAATAATATAAGGAAACAGTTTTGTAATTTTTTTTGTATATTACTATTGCAAAAGTTTATTTATTCAATTGTACTGCAAAATTGTATTAAGAAAGAACTCTTGCAATTTTATATTCTAAACCTTTATATCCACTTTATTGTTTAAAAGTTTTACTCATTTTGTATACCAAGTAAATTAGAACTTAAATATCAATTTGTTCTTCTTATCTAAATCCCCTATAAATATATATTACTAAGTATTCCCCAAAAACTTCCCTAAGTATTCGTTTAGTTGCTGCCACAAAACTTTGAGCCGTCGGCAAACAGATCATCATCATTGTGTTGACCATGTTTTAGTGGCAATTGCCTGTGATTAGCCCCAAAGATTAGTTAAACTTCGTTGCTTACATTGAGCCAACCCTCAATATAAGTATTGGTTGAATGAAACTTCCTGAAATGTTAATCAAATGTAAACGAAATCGAGACACGACGCCTCCAATCGAAAGCTTTCAAGAAGGAAACAACACCCAATGTCTGTCTTTCATTTCAGTTTTTCTTTTTTTTTTTTGTGGTGGGTGAACTGTTGTCGCTTAATTGCTGGTGACAGACGGCAGACACACACACACACACGCACAGCAAACACAACAACACAATGGACAAATCGAATAATATTTTTATAGACATTTACGACAATGCAACGGGCAACGAGAGACACACAGAAGACAGCAGACCAAACAACAAGCCCAAAAACACAAACTGAACGATAAGCAAACAGTTAACACACACACTCGCACACACACACCCGCATACACACACACACACACACATACACCTAGGACAAATTAGAGAACTCCTGTTGTTTTTATGCGCATTTTTCGTTGCCCTCGCTGAGCAGCAGAAAACTGTTACCAAAAAAATATGGGAGAAAAAAAAGGTGAAACGTGAAAATAAAGAGAACAAATTAAATGCCCGGTAACAACTGGACCCTAAAATAACAGGGCCCAGAAGAGAAAACACGGCCAACAAAAAGCAGCAGCAGCAGCAGCAGTAGAAAAATAAAAATGGTTGTTGTATTGAAATCGGAATGTATTTTGTAACCAATCGTAAGAATAACATTTATAAGAACGGTGGAGGAGGAAGGGAAGTTAAGGTTGAAGAATTGTCTGCAATGTTTATTCTAATTTCTGACCCTACTCAAGTGCCAACAACAACAGAGACGGCAAAGGTCGTGAGCGTCGTCGTCGTCGTCACAGCACTTGAGTTTTGAGTTAACCAAATTTCTCGACCCAATATTATACGGTCAGCTCTACTTGGCCACAAGTTGCGCCCTCTTGTTCTTTTTATTTTTTTGTTTTTTCGTTCTTCCATATTTTTCCACATTTTTATCTAGATGTGTTTTGTCGAGTGCGCCCACCAGAATTCTCTCTTCTCTCAGCCATATTTATTATTTAGTCTACCAGTTTTTCTTTGGAATTTTCGGCGATGTTAAGTAGTCATTTTCTGATAATATTGTGCCTTCCATGGAAGGCAAATATTTGAACTTGGCCCAGTCCACAACCAAATCCAAATCGAGCATACCTATTGTAAGCGATATGCAGCAGCAAGCATATTTAATAACTGTCAAAACGCATCATAAATTAAACATTTGTAGAAATGAATTCGCTCAGAGTGTTTCACAGCTGGCTTCCGTGAGAGCAGACAAAAAAACAGATCGCTGACTTCTGACTTATGAATATGATTAATGATATTTGCTGCAGCTACTGTTTTTGCTCAGTTTTGACCAGGGCTGCAGCATCTCCAGGGATTCGTTGCACTGGATAATTGATCGTACTCTGGGGGCACGCCAAACAAGACTCAAATTCTTATTGTGCGTGTATCAAAATATTTAACAAATATATATGCCTTGGAATGTATTAGAATTGTTTTAAGATGACTTGACTAATTTTTTGTTTCTATTCTTTGCTGCCACCCACAGGTGAATACATTCGCTTGCCACTGGATGAGCTGCTCAACGACGTGCTGCAGCTCTCTCAGTTCCCACTCGAAGACGACGATGTAAGTTTAGTCAACTTCTTTTGCTTGCCACTTGTGTGATCTTGCAACTTTCTCTCTCTCTGTTCGTGTAGTTAAACAACGATTCGGTTGCATCCACTTCGCAGGCTGCCGCTGCATTGAACAACAACAACAAGCCGGCAACGCGTATTGTCTCCGAGACCGGTGAGGATTTGATCTTTGAGGAGAAGAGCGACGCGGATACCGAAGCCGAGAGCAGCAGCAACAGCAGCAGTGATAAGGATAAGGACGATAACGAGGCGAACTTTTCGGGCAGTGACTTTGAGGATCTGCACGATTCTGTGGGCTCGCCCCTGTTCGATTTAGATGACGAGGCCAAAAAGGAACTAGACGAAATGTTGCAATCCACCGCACCGCCCTATCACCACGCCCACTCGCATTCGCACGCTCACGCCCACTCGCATCCACATGCTACACATGTGGCACATCCGCATCCCCATTCGCATCATCATGCTGCGGCTGCGGCAGCGCATCATCATCATCATGCCGCCGCACATCATGCGGCCGCTGCGGCAGCTGCACATCAGCGTGCGGTGCAAGCGAGCGCCAACTATGCCAACACCGTTGGCAGCGCCTCCGGCAGCGCCTTTCAACGCCAGCCCCCAGCATCGGCTGCTGCTGCCGCTGCTGGCTTCCATCATGGTCATCATCAGGTAAGGCATTGATTTTAATCCTTTTGCGGATGCGCGCAATTTAAGTGCTCGCATCCGCTATATACATACTATATACTATTCTGCTATATATATATTTACTTGCTCAAGGATCGTTTGCCACGTCGTTTTTCGAGTGTTTTTTCATCATCATCATCATCATCTGTTGCTGCTTCTTCTCTCCACGTTCTCGAGCACTTGATCTTGGGCTCAACTCAACTCAGCTCAGCTCCTCAGCATTATTGTTGTTATTCTGTGTGTTTTTTTTTTCTTTCATTTTCTGTAGCTGTTTGTACAAAGCTTCAAATCTGGTTGTATATATCCAATCTCCCCCTCCCCCTCAGCCACAACTCTCTTCTTCATCCGTTGCCAACAAGTTCGTCAATCTCTCAGCTTGGCTTGGCTTGTTGTTGGCTTTTGTTGTAACCACCACCAACAACAACAGCCTCATCAAAAAGATTCGAGCAACAACAAAAAAATAAAATCTACAACGAAAATTTTGTTGTTGCGCCCTCTCCAACTTGTTGCCAGAGCATCTCTGCCGGCTGCCACAATCTCTGGCGCTCTTCAAGTCTTGTAAAGATTCTTTTCTGGGTCCAATGCCTCAACTCTTCGTTGTTGTTTGCACAGCTTGTTTATAGCACAGCGAAGATCGCATTCATTTTTTTTTTTTTTTTTTTTTGTGATACGATTTCTCGGTTGCATCTCTCGCTTTCTGACAGTCTGCCAAATGTGAGTCACACACAGTCGCAACTGTACACACATCACGTCTTTAATCCTAACTTTTCAGTTATTAGTTACGGCAAAAAGTCATTAGACTTTGAGTATTTGCGATATTCGTGAATAAGTCGCAATTACGCGACGAAGTGAATGATGACATTAAGAGAAGATTAAAGGGGTGAAAGATTCTGCTTATATTTAAGAATTCGAAATCTTTAGAATTGCGAATTTCATTCACGAACTGTTGATGATGATTGTTTGTGACAATTCTAGGCAATTTCTTTGTCAAGTTTCATAGAAAGAAAATGTTGCCTACTTCAAAGTGATTTTATATAGATTATAACTGAGTTCTCCGTCTGTCTGTCCGTCTGCCTGTTTAAAGGCGTCAATCTCTGGATTTATAAGTGCTAGTCCAACCAAATTTGGTGTAAGATTAACGCATATTAGTATAAAAGTGAAAAGCAAAGAAAGGTAACTGTCACATATTTCTAATCCAGTTGATCTCGATTTCATCATAACTGAAAATGCGAATTAAAATCCGCGTTTGATGCGCTAATTGCACGTTAAGCTGTCTGCATTTTGTGATCCTAGCAAAACAACAAGTGCAACAATGCAAAAGCCAAAGCCGTAAGCAAAACACGGTTAAAACTCGGATCTTCAATGAAAATCCCCGCAAATTGTTTTGGCCTCATTGTCAGTTTGTCGCTTCTTCTTGGTTTTGCCTGCTTCACTTCGGCTTCGGTTTGTTCATGCTCATGCATCTAATGAAGCAAACGCTCGACAATGCCACCTCAATTGAATAGCTGTGAGTGTATTCAGACACACACTCGCTTGCACACATCATTCGCTTGACAGTCATGAAGTCAGCGGCAATTACTGTAAAAATCTACAGCCAAACGGTAGCTGGCCACAAAATGCTGCACGCTGTGGTCAACGAAACGGGGATTAGAGACAACCAAAAGACGAAAGAGCGTTTTGAGCGTAACCCTAAAAACCCAGAAGAGCAGAAGAGTGTCGCGTCTGTTTGATGTGTGACGACTCCTTGGAATGTGCACAGCAGGTTGCACTTGCCACATAGCAGCGGCAAAGCCATTTAATGAGGCAGATAATCTGTTTTGGTTTCGCAGGAAGCGCTGCAATGCAAATCCTTTTGGGAAGATAGCAAACTATTTGGCTAGCTACACAGCGAGAAATTGTGATAAATGTGTTGAAAGTAATCAATTTAGTTTTGTTATATATAATAGTTATTATTAATTTCATTTTTCCATGTTGTCGTTTTTTGTCTAGAATTAAAATAACAATTTCATCTGCTTAAAGTTGTTTATATAAAAAGCTTTAATTTCACTTTTTTTTGTCTAGAATTTAAATAACAATTTTATATGCTGAAAGTTTTTAATGTATATTTAGTTAGAATTTCACGTCCATAATTTAAATAACAATTTCACCTGCTTAACGTTTTTTTGTATATTTAGCTGGGATTTCACGTTTTTGTCTAGAATTTACATAACAATTTTATTAGTTTAACTTTTTTTTATATTTAGCTGGAATTTATTTCTTAAAGTTTAGTTTTTCTTAGCCTGCATATAGTTTGGAATTACTTCTTTAGATCGAAATTTTTGTTTCTGTGTAGCAAGTGTCATTAATTTTTAATGGCGGCTTAAAGGAGCAGAGGACTTTGACTGTATCTATGAATATGTACAGTTGTGTGTGTATCTAATATTGTTATATTGTAAGTTTTGCAGCCTCGTCACGCTGTCAGTTTGTCGATCTCCGTCGATCTTGATTATGATTATGTAATGCACTGTGCAAAAGTGTCAGCTTCCTGATAACATTTAATTTGCCATTTGCTGCCGTGGCTTTAGCTGTTGCTGTTGCCTTCCCCCTTTACTCCAGCTGCTGCTAATTGCAATCACAATGCAAAAAACTACACACACAAAAAAACTGCATAAAAACAATAAAGAAATAATGTTGTATACAAAAAAAAACGCGGCTTTAGCTTAGCTTAGTCGCCTCTGCGCCTTCATTAATGTCGCGTTTGCCGTTGATGTTGTTGTTGTTGTTGTTGTCTCTGCAATGCGCCACTTGACTTTTCCGCGTGGCGAAGTGTTTATTGAATTCGGTGGCACTTGCTGCTCTTCCCCTACCCCCTCCCTCTCTCTCCCTTCCCCTCGCTCTCTTCTCTCCCTTCCATCAAACCTTGCCTTGATTGCAGTTTCGACTTGGGCCTGGGCACTTCACATGCTTCGACTGCAGCAGCAGCAGCAGTAGCCCCTGCAATTAAATCTCCATTTGAGAGAGCGAGTTGATGATGAAAAAAAAGTTACTTTTAATGTGCCCCCCTCCTCTCTGTATCCCCTCCTCCCCTAGCTGCCCCTCTTGACGCCTTAATCGCCTCGCGCGCAGCTTTAATTATGTGAATTTTAAATATTTACAAAAAGCTTAGCGCAAAAATCAGCGCAAAAAACTTTATTAATTATTTTACAGCATCTCTCGCGGATTTCGTTTTTTTTTCTCTTGTTTTTTTTTACGTTACTGCTCTTGAGATTTCTTCGTGTTGTGTGTGTACGATTTTAATTCAATTTATGTAAACAGTTTTGATGGCTGTCGCGCTGTCGTCATGAGACTCGTTTTGCGCACACACATAAATCAAATTAATGACAAAAAAAAATCTGTAGAAAATCCCCGAGATATTATATGTACGTACACTAAATGCTCTCACTTTGGAGCAACTAATAGATTTCCATTTGAATTGATTGCCCGGCATTTGGTTTATAAAGTTTAAGGGAAAGTGGTTAAAGTATTAATATGCTTATAAAGAAAGATATAGTTTAGTATTATAGTATAGTAGTAAATAATTTAAAGTATACATAAATATATAGTGAAGTTTTCAATAAATTAGTTAGAGTAATATAAAATTTCACTTCATTTGAAGATCTTTCATTCATATAGTATAGTATAATAGTAGAGTAGTAAATAATTTAATATATTTGAGTGAAATAATAATGAAGTGAAATTTTATATCACTTTAAGTAACTTATTTAAAATTTGACTAATATCATCATACTGATTACACAGTTTATATAACAGTTAATATACCTTATTGAAAACTTAAATATGGCAATTTTTGCTCTTCAGTTTGAACTTTTTCGAAAGCTTGAAGTATTCTCCAAGGGGGAACTTTTTTGATATGCACCAAAAATACAAAATTCTTGGTATAGAAGTGTAGACTTTTATAGGATTAAAGATTAAAGACGTTTTGTAGTTTACCCAATTCTAAGTAAATAATGCCATTAAGCATACTTTGTCAAATAATTCGGGGTGTACAATAATACTAATAATTAATGAGTGCTAAAATATGAAGATAGGTGTAGAATTCTAATAAAATTCTTGAGAAATTTATGAAAAAAATCGGAAGTTAAAGAGCTCAAATATTAGAAGTGAAATTAAAGTAAATTTCTTAAGAAATTAATGTTTAAGGAGCTGAAAATATGAATAATAATAGAGCAGTATATCACATTGAGTAACATTCATAAGAAATTAATAATAAGTAGGTGAAAATAAAATTCTCAAAATAAGGAGCTGAAAAATTTGAATTGGGTAAAATTCTTAAGAAACGTATTTCTATTTTATTCACAAAATAAGAAGCCCAAAAATATGAACAATAATAGAGGAGGATATAAAATTTAAGTAAAATTCTTAAGAAATTAATGATGTAAAAACAAAATTTACAAACAAAGAAGCTGAAAAATAAGGCTTAGTTAAAATTCTCAAGAATATTATTAAAATTCTTAAGAATCTTATTTTCAATGTTTTAATTGCTACAAATAAAGCCTTAACTAATCAGCGTAAGTTTGCACAACTAACTATGCTGATATTGCACTTGCAGACTTGTGGCATGCAACATATGTTGCCTTAACGGGAATTAACTGCGATTTGGTGCCGGTTGCTAACGGTGAACGCTTGAACGAATGAAAGCCATTGGGCAACGCCCCAAGTCACAGTCTATTAAATACTTGCACACATAAGTGCGCTCCTCCTCCCCCTCCCCTCTCCCCCTCCCCCGCCCGCTCTCTTCACAGAGTGCGCGTCTTAAGCCGCTTGCAGTTGATTTGCTTTGCGTGTGTGAAACGCAACAAACAATGGCCAGTGGCTGGGCTGAGCTAACACCAGAAGTTAATGACAAGACAGTGACAATTGAAATTACACACACACACACACACATACACCCAGGCAAACACACACACTCTCACACACACATACAGAGTTGCTAGGCAACTGCAGTTGGCGACTTGGCAAAAGTAAACGCCCAGTTTAGCTGACGAGAGTTGGCTTTGTTGTCTTACCTGTTTGCTCAGGAGCGTGTTGAGGCATATATTAGAGACACACACACACACACACACAGAGAGAGACTCACCTGTGTTGCATTCCCTTTTGCTCTCAGTTGTATCTTGTACCTGAGCTCTGTTGCTCTTTGGCTTTGAGCTCTCTGCAACCTGTCTGTCAATGTTGTCTTAACGCTTGGGCCGCTAACGTCAACGTCAACGCGCCAAAGGAATCGAAGTCGATATCGAAGTCAAAGTCTTCTTTTCGCCTCAGTTTCAGTTTCGGTAGAAAGATGCCTTGTTGCTGCTGCTGCTTTCTTGTTATTTATCTGGCAACTCAATCGCACATCTCTCAATGTCAATGCCGCATCCACTAAAAGAGAGTGCAACGTGCCATCAAGATCAACAACGATCAACGATCTCCAGCATCTCCATCTTCACATCAATTTGGGTTTCCTCGGCTTTTAGCGCTTAATTGCGGCGTTTGCATTTAACAAATTGTTTTCTGAGAACGTTGAATGCTCCTCCTTGCATCCAGCCTGGATTGTGTAAGTTGTGTGTGTGTGTGTGTATATATTTCCAGAGTGTGAAGATCGCCCACGCCTCAGAGTATGCAGTGGCATAAAAGTGAAGAGCAAACTGTGCAGAAGTAGTAGTTATAAATATAGTAGTAGTCGTAAGTAGTAGGCAGAGCTCTACTGGAATTAGTTAAACAAATAAATAAACCATGCGAGATAATTAAGAATAACAAAAGCTGGACTAATGAAGTCGTACATACAACGCACAGCACGAACTGTCGATCACACACAGATACAAATACAGATACTGAGATTGAGATACAGATACAGCTGGCAAAAGATACAATTGTAGTTGGAGCTGCCAACTTTTTGATACGTACATAAAGCCAAACGACGACGACGACGACGACCGCTGAGCACTTGTCAATTTTTGTTGTATTTTTTTTACGAAATTTTATTTCAATTTTTGATCGATCCGATGCGAGTTGAAGTCGCAGTCGAGTCGAGTCTCTGAAATCGCCAGATTGATACATTGTGCACGTTTTTTGGCTTTGGGGGCAGCCAGACACAACAACAACAAAACAACAATAACAACATCGAGCCAAGTTTACTTGCAGCGCAATTTGAATTTGAGTTTTTTCGTTTTTTTTGTATTTTCGTGTCTTGTCTGCGGCTTATTGTTGATTTCTAGAGAATTCCGTAAACGGAATCTCGCATGATTGATCGCTTATTTATTGCCACAATTCCCACTGCGAGCTGTGGAAACCCTTCTCACCTTGTTAACAAGAGAAGAGAGCGCAATAGCTAAGAGCGAGATTTAATTTTTAGTTATTTTTTAATCATTTGTGTTTGCTTATTAATCATTGCAGGGCCGCATGCCGCGCTTGAATCGCAGCGTCTCGATGGAACGTCTGCAGGATCTGGCCACCTGGATCAGTCCCATTCCCAGCATGGGCGTGGCCGATATGCCGCCCTATCCGCCCCACTACACCGGCTACTCGTACCAAGGTCCCGCCGCCGCTGCCAGCGCCCAGCAATACGGTCAGGCAGCTGGCACATTGCCGCCACCGCCGCCACCACCACCGCATCATGCAGCCATGATGCATGCCACCAACTCGACGTTGGGTGATCTGTGCTCGGCCGCCGCCGGCGGTCAGCCGCATTATGGCCACAATCTGGGCTCAGCGGTCACCTCGAGCATGCATTTGACCAACTCCAGCCATGAGGCTGATTCCGCTGCCGCTGCTGCGGCTGCTGCTGCCGCCGCCGCTGCCGCTGCGGGCAGCAACTATAAGATGGAGCACGACATGATGTATTATGCGGTAAGCGAAAGAGAGAGAGAGAGAGAGCGATAGCGAGAGTGTTGTCATCATCGATTATGATTTAACAATTGTTCCATCTCGCTTATAGAACACTTCGTCGGACATGAATCATACGGATGGATTTATTAATTCGATTTTCAATGATGAGGATCTTCATTTGATGGATATGACAGAAAGTAAGTGATAATCATATACATAACACTTTAATTCGCATGATGATCAATGAAGTCATACAAAATGTTAGACAGATTGCTTATTATTAAGAGATTGTACCGATTAAGGTTCGCCATTAATGTAATTAATATTACTCAATTAACACACACATAATTGCGTTGGCTTGCGTCAACTGTGGCACATGTGTTATTTGAGCTTTGAAAGCTTTTGAGAGCTATCTTAGAGAGCTTTCAGCTGCTTTACTTTTGTCAGCGTGAGTTTTAGATTTCATACACAGTATAGAAATTTAGGAGTTACACAAAAGAGCTAAACACATTAGGTAAATAAAATAATACAAATAATATTATTAAAAAAATAATGTGAATCTTAAAGAATAAATAAAAGTATAAAGTAACAAAAATAATGTGAATACAATCTCAAAGTATAAATTAATAGAAACCAAATTATCAAATAACACAAATGAAAAATTTAATTAATAGGAATCAAATTAATAAAAAAATAATTAATGATCTAAAGAACACAAATTTACGAGCAGCACTATCGACAACCAAAAACACTCAAATTATCCTTTTACTAAGCCAAGACACAAACCCAAATGCAATACAGCTGTAAATTTCTTGTAACGTCACATGCAAGCCGTAGTTACTACACCCACAGCAACAAGCATTGACTTATTGCCATAACACAATGCTGTGTTCAATAATGTAATACAAGCGGAAAACACAAGTACGACAACAACAACAAAGCAAAAGTGCGACAAAAGTCACACCCACACTTACGTTCTCACATGCGCTGTTGGCTCAACTAGAGCTTTCACTCCAAAAGAACATCACTCAAATTGTGCAAAGGCGCAAAAAAAGCGCGTGCGCAAGCTAAGGCAACAACAAACACAATTTTGTACCCACAAGCATTCCCACACACTCTCACTTGCTTAACATACTGTGTGAGAGCAACGACGAGCTTTTCTGACTGTGTTGGCAAAAATTTCGCTAGCGGCTTTTGTTGCTCTTGCACTGCTTTGCGGTCGTTCGGTCGCTCGGTCTTCTGATTAGCATAAAATTCGTAAAATTAGTTTAAATTTGAGTGAATATCGCTTGCTCAGCAGCAGCGCGCGAGCTCAAAATCGTTGTCATCATCGCGTAACGTTCGTCGCTCGTACGTTCGTTTCGTTGCTCGGCAAACTCTCGGGTTTCGCGCTCTTTAACACAAATGAATCGAGTGTGTGTATGAGAAAAAAGCAAAGCAACAAGAACGCAACACGAATCGCGAGTCAATCAGTCGAACACGAACAATCGAATACGATAGTGAAGTAAATATAATACACATAAATAAATACACTCATCCACGACGCAACACACAATGATATGAAAAATAGAAAACAAAAATATAATATAAAAAAATACAATAATAAAATAAAACAGAGAAAAAAAAAGAAAAGAAATCGATTACGTGCCAAAAACGTGACTGCAAATTAACTAATATAATTAACATAAATTCATAAATGAAACAATGACGCACTTGGCACAATGCTAAAATGTACAACAAATACACGCAAAATAAAAATTAAGGCGTTATAATACCTAAAAACACAACTACAACTATAATAAAATAGTACACACATTGTGTAGTACATAAACACACACACTCAGAAGCATATGCATACATGCTTTTATATATTTTACGAATTTAGAACGTTTTTGATGACGCGCGAGTAACGTATTATTTTGTGCAAGACCAAAAACAACAACAACAGTAAAAAAAAAACCAAAATCGAAAATAATCGAGCAACGACGACGACGAACACGAGAAACAGCCCCAAAAACGGCTGCCGAAACTAGACAGTAGGAAAATCAACAGGTGAGAGTGTGAAAATGAGCAGCATTAGAGATGTTGTTATTGTTGTTGCTGCTCTGCTCTGACTACTGCTGCTGCTGCTGCTGCGTCTTCGCCTTATTGCGGGTGGTGTTTTATTTTTATGCTCAATGGGGGCAGAAAAAAAAGTAGCATGCAAATTCAGCCCAAAAATCCCATTTAAATATTTGCCGCGTAACAAATTTTTTCATTAGTCATGCTGCGCAACCAGCTCTGCTCTCTGCTGATATCAGCAAAACTTGCGCACACCGACGACGACGACGTTGCGACGTCGACAGCGACAACAACAACAGCGACGGCGACAATAATTTTCTAAAGCTCTCTTGCTTTGTCGTTGTTGTTATTGTTACGCTCACTCCTCGCTCTCTCTCGCAGGTTTTGCGCTCTCTAATGCGCGCTCAGCAAAAAAAAAAGTGTTGTTGCTGTTGCCTTTGGGCTGTTTACTATTTTTAAACTGCTGAGTCATCTCTTTCAGAGCAATAACGTTTCAAGCACACACAATATCACAAAATTTGCTGTATGATATCGCGTTGACTTGTTATTCTAGCGCGCTCATATTGTGTACATGTGTGTCCACTCACCAATACACACACGCACACACACATAACGCTGCTGTACATACGATACGTTATTATTTATTGTGTCGCATACGCAATTGTCGCGCTCTCTTTCTCTTGCACTCCCCCGCCTTTGAATGCATTTTCGTCATAATTACGTTAGTGCGTTACGTGTTTACGTTTGGCATCTCTCACGAAACGTGCAAAAGCTTGATACGTTATCACACTTTATAACTTCCGTTGCTGCTTACGTTCATTACGATTAAGGTACGATAGTGTTGTGTATCGCGGCATGTGCGTCGGGGCGTCGTCGCCACATCGACACAGCGAACGAATGAACGAACCAATAATCGACCATCTCAATGTATTGCACTCGGCCTGGCCCACTGATAACTTCGACCTACAACATTGTGTGTTGTATATTGTATTTTGCCAAGTCATCAATGTTTATGGGCTTGACCTTGCCAAGTTGTGCCGGCAGCAGCAGCAGCAGCTACGGCAGAAGTGCTTATAGACTACAACACACACGCACACACACACATGCAAACAAGTGTACTTACCATAATCAGCTCATATATTGAATAATTAGGCGCAAATTTGGTTTAATTACAAGCCCTCGAATGTGATAATGATTGAATACAACTTATCAGTTCTCTGTCTAATCGCCATCTCGCTTCCTCCCGCAATCTTTCTCACGCTGACTGCGCAATAATGTCAACATAGTATTTGTATTATTTATTTTTGTTTTTTGTGATGAGCATTACACATAATTAGTATATATAGCATTTAATAATATATATTATATGTACTAGACCCGGTACAAAAGATCACATGCGCGCGGGGGCGATAAGATAAAGCCGAGACCGAGACCCAAAAATAAAGAAAACCTTTCCATATGGGCTGACATACATACATAGCGAGTACATTCAAAATATTCCGCAATCTATACATATATATACTCAATTCTAACACGGCTATACTTCGAATCGAAAGTAAGACGTTGAAACTGAGAGAGATATGGTAAATGAAACCTAGTAGACGCAATTCCCAGAGGAGATAACTCACAATAGAGATAAGAAAGGTAGCACACACCATGTTGATAAGCCACCTATAATGACTGCACAGTTTTTCTATTTTTTCGTTTTTTGCTATACCTGTGCATCGAAAATAAATGCTGAATAATCGAATTCAGACGTTTTTTTTTATATATACAATAGATTTGTGAGAGATTAGAAATTTCAACAGTATCATGGCGAAAATCAAGAAAATTGCTTATATAGAGTAGTCTAACACCACACAGCTGATAAATGTTGTGGGTGATAAGTTTTTCAGTTCCTCCAAAATTAAATTGTTGACGTACTTGCTTAAATTTAAGCTAGTTAAGGTTAGTTTAATTAGTAAAATATGCGATTAAGACGGTGTTTTCTCTGGCTAAGGTAAACTTTAGTCATGTGGAATTAGTGCTAGCTAAAGTGGTTGGAAAAGTCCGGCTGATAAGATTTGTGTAGTCTTCAAACTGCGTACAGCTAAACTTTGTGCTTAAAGCAAAGGTTGAATGTGGTGGGAATAGGGAATTCTGCCATAAATTTGGCTTACATGGGCGTAGTGTGACCAAATTAGAAAAGAATAAAAAGCTTTGGGATTTTAGCGTATATTATTGAAGGGAAATTTTTCCTTTCAAGAAGTACCAAAAATGTTTCAAAAATGTTCGTCTGCCAAAAAAACGCTTAGTCACATCAAGTATTTTCTCTTAAAAGGAAAGCTCTGAATAATGGATAAGGAAATTATATGGGTTACTATATCACTTAACGGGGTTTTACTTCAGACCTTAAGTGAGTTAGGTGTTAAATTTGAAATGTGATAAAATGTGTTTAAATTTGCTATTTGAAAAGTGATAAAATTTGTTTAAATTTGCTATTTGAATACTTCCCTGAGACACATTTTTTAGCTCGCTATATTGTGCTTCCTTTCAGTGGAACTTTTCTTAGTTTTCAATTTAATTTTGGCATTTAAGCAACGCCTGCTAATCTTTGTTATTTTTCTTCCCGTTGCAGGTTTCTGTCGGATGGTGGACAACAGCACCAGCAACAACTCTTCGGTGCTGGGATTGCCGAGCAGCGGACATGTCAGCAACGCGGGTAGCTCAACTGTCACTGGCGGCAGTCATGCGAATGTGAATGCGCTCAACAGCAGCGGCAGCAGCGGTGCAATTGGCGGTGGTGCTGCCTCTATGAGCGGTGCTGCGGGTGCTGTGGTCGGTGCTGGTGGCATGACCAGCGATCTATTGGCAAACACAGCGGGTGGCGCTCAAGGTGGCGCCGATCGCTTAGACGCATCCAGTGACAGTGCCGTCAGTTCGATGGGCTCCGAACGTGTGCCATCGCTATCCGACGGCGAATGGGGTGAGGGCAGCGACTCGGCGCAGGATTATCATCAGGCCAAATACGGTGGACCCTATGACTTTAGCTACAACAACAACACACGCCAACCCCCAGTGGCCCAGAAGAAGCATCAACTCTATGGCAAACGTGATTTGCACAAGCAGACGCCCAGCAGTCTGCCACCCACAGCGCCTCCAGTGGCAGCGACAGCGCAAACGCAACAACAGCAGCAACAGGTGCAGAGCATCAAGTATGAATACGAGGCGGGACCCACAACCTTTACGGGCATGCAACGCAGCAGTGGCAGCGTGGGTGAGGCAGCTGCCATGGCGCCGGTGCTGACCAAGGATTATCATCAGGCGTATGGCATGAGTGCTAGCAGCGCCTTCACAGCCGATTATGGTGTGCCACGTGCCCCGCTTACGCCACAGGATCTGGTGCAATTGAATCACACTTATGCACTGCCCCATGGCACCGGCTCGTTGCCCCAAGGAAGCGGCTCTCTGGCCAGACCTCAGGCACGCGATAAGAAGCCGGTGGCAAGCACCAAACAAGCAGCAGCAAAGTCAAGTGGCAATGCAACGGCCACGCTGGAGGATGAGCATTTGTCGCGGGACGAGAAGCGGGCTCGGGCTCTCAACATCCCCATACCAGTGGGCGATATCATCAATCTGCCCATGGATGAGTTCAACGAGCGTCTGTCCAAGTACGATCTGAGCGAAAATCAATTGTCGCTCATTCGCGACATTCGTCGCCGTGGCAAGAACAAGGTGGCTGCCCAGAATTGCCGCAAGCGCAAGCTCGATCAGATCCTGACGCTCGAGGATGAGGTGAACACGGTGGTGAAGCGCAAGACGCAATTGAATCAGGATCACGATCATCTGGAGAGCGAACGCAAGCGCATCTCCAACAAGTTTTCCATGCTGCATCGCCATGTTTTCCAGGTGAGTTAAAAGACACTTTTAACACTTGAGTATAGGCAACTAATAATGTGTTTTCCTTTTCGTTTCTTTAGTATCTGCGCGATCCCGAGGGAAATCCCTGCTCGCCCGCTGATTACAGTCTGCAGCAGGCGGCCGATGGTTCGGTTTATTTGCTGCCACGCGATAAGTCCAATGACAACAGCACATCAGCAGCTGCAACTGCACCGCAGTCGTCGTTGCACAGCCACCAGGCACATCATCAGGTGCAACAGCAGCAGCAGCCGCAACAGCAACCACAACTTGTGCCACTGCAGCAGCAACAACAACAGTCGCGATTGCCGCCGCATTTGCAGCAGCAACAGGCTGGCGCACATCATCAACTGCTGCCGCAGCAACAACAGCAGCAGCAACAACAATCGCAGCAGCAGCATCAGCATCACAAGGAATGAAAGTATCTGCTGCGAATTGCCGCAACAACGAGTTGGTTGTCGAATTTTCAGCATCAACAGCACCAGCAGCAGCATCAGCAACAAGTGGAGTGGCAACATCAGCAGCAGCAGCAGCAACAACATTGTTACGATTTTTACAACAATAGTTATTTGTACTACTGATTCAATTGTTTGCCTGCTGCTGAGGCGCATTCATCACTCTCTCTCTCATGGTCTCTACGGATTTCGCTTGTTGCTGCTTGCTGCTGCTGTCGCGAGCATGACAAAATGTTGCTGGCAACATTTGCTGCAACTGTGTGCGAGCTGCAACACAATCTGAGTTTCTGCATGAACTGCAAATGCAACACGCTGTTTGCATTCTCGCTCTCCCCTCCTCCTCCTCTTTCACACTCACTCTCGCCCTCATTTTTATAGTTTACTTATTTGCTTGTTATTTATTTTTAAATTCATTACGAAAATTGCCTTTCAAATTGTTATATTTCCCCCTTTTAAACAACACCTTTTCTCTTGATCAAATGTCATTGAATTGTGATAAACATAATTTGTAGAAGAAATTTCAAATTAATATTGATTCGGCAAGCAACAATAATCGGGAAAAAACAAACGTCTTATTTTGAATTTGTTAATTATAATCATCTCCATACAACAAAACTGATCATCATCAACTATCAACGCGTCGTCCAAAATGAATATGATGCTATATCAACAGAAGAAGAAGAAGAAAACCATTTACATTTACACATAATATTAGTCTGTAAAATACACATAAAACTATGAGCACATGTATAAATAATTGTTAGTTACAAAAGTTGTAAAGGTTTGAAACACAAAAAAACAAAAAAAAAAATTACTGCTGGACATTTCATGGACTCGCTCGTAAGACGCTTAGGTTTTAAAATACACACACCCAACAAACACACACACACACACCCAATACATGTACACAAAGTAGAGTTTTAGGAATTCTTGAGAGAATTAGCGTATTATTTACTAATTACATGTAAGGCTTAGCTCTTAAACAAACAATTGTAAATACAACACAAAACATAGTTTAATTAACTTAGCTTATTACACTGTAATCCACTCGGAGCATTAGGCCAGAGCTAAATGTAAATTAATAGCGTTAAAACATGTGTTTAAGGAACAGCAAAGAACATAAAATCAAATGGAAAATCAAGAAAACACGAAAAAAAAAATACAGAAAACGTTCGTTGAAGGCAGCTAAAGTCGAACGTGTAAAAAAGAAATATTAATATTTAATATTCTTAACAAAATGTCCTATTGCATAAAAGAGAATGAGAAAACCAGAACTTATTTATAATGATGTACACAAATCAGCTAAAAAAAAATGAGAAAAATAAAGCAAAAAAAAGAAACGAAACGGAAAAGAAAACTATTGTTAAATACGTATACATAATGCATATATATACAGATACATATACATTTACATAAATATATATACTATATTTAAATTGTTGCAATTAATTTCGCGCATCTCAAAATAATTATCGCAAAAACCCAAACAAAAAACATATAAAAAAACAAAGTACTAAACTAAAGAAAATAAATGTGCGCAAAGAAAAAACTAAACACAAAACTGCGAAATTATTTGTTGTAAATTTTACTAAACTACTTTACTTACTATGTCTATAAACATTTAAAAACAAATACACACACTCACACACACATAAATACGTAAATACAAATACATTTACATATTATATTAACAGAAGTTTAAAGTAAAAGTACTTATGTTCAAAATATTTCAAGCATTTCTTTCCTTTTTTTTATCATGATACCGTGTTCCATTAAATTGGAATGATTCGAGATTATCAACATTAACCAGATATTGTACATTTTATTTGCACGAAAATTGCAAAGAAATGCGCGAAGTATTTAAAAAAAATGGAATTCGGGGATACACTAAACGTATGAATGTTTCTTCTATATATTGTATATGGTTATTTCATCTAAGAAACTTGTATGCTTGACAGAAACAAGAATTTCCTCAACAAAGAGAAAAAAAAACTAAATAAATGAAACAAACTTACAAAAAACAACTGAATTAATTGAGTTTCATATCTTAGGCGTCTGAACAAAATGTCGAAAGTATTCATTTCGACTCAAATAATAAATTTGAATGCAAAAGTATGCAATGCGTTCTTAGTAATACTTCAGCCTAAAAGTAGGCTACAATAATTTTCTGACGCAGTTGCTCAGGCTCGACTCACTCAATTCTGATATTTTCACTCAAGCAGTTAATTTGACTCAAACTAAGTTCAACTGCTTGCTCCTGATTTCTGTTCGCCTGGTATTTGGGCTGGTGATTTGACGGTTTTTGGCTGCTCGCGCAGCTTCTAATGGGGTGGGTGGTATGTTTATGCAGTATGTATGTGTGTGTGAAGTAAGATGCATGTATGTACTTATGTGTGATGTACACCAAATGATGTTTGTATGTACATAGGTGCATGTGTGTTTGCTGCGAGCTAAAATGCTCGAAAGCAACTGAGTTGCCTGCTGAAACACCAGGCAAACATAAATAGCTGCAAGCAGTTGTTTTAATTTTGCTGCGCATTAAAATGTGTGTGTGTGTGTGTGTGTCACAGTTGAGTTCAAATGCAGCTGTTTGATCGTTAAATTTGAATTGTTCGCTCAAATTAAAAGCGATCGTTAAGTTTGAATTTTAATTTTTAAAATTTTAAACCAATTTTAATTTTCCATTTTTATGCCTATTTGCAAGCGCATATATTTTTTGTAATTTCAAACTTTATTTAAATAAAAATAAGCGCATTTAGGTAATTAAAAAGGAAGTTAAATATTTTTGAATGTGACTTAGATGGAAAAAAATCGAGTGTTTATATGTTTCAGGTGTATGTATATTTTCGGTCTTTCATTTTTACAATCTTAATGACACTTATATATATCGCATGTAAATAAAATACATCAATTAACATTCATATGCTCATTCCATTTATTGTCCACACATTATAACAATTGAAGCTCATATAATTTATCCGTTTCTCATTCTCACATTATTCATTTTGTATCTTAGCCATCTTTAAAATTTGGAATATAGTTATGTATAGACTTTATGCATTTGTATAATTAGTTAATCAGTGAGAGTAATTAATTGAGATATTGAACAATTATCGTTAAAATTCATCAACATGTTGTTTGTTTCTCATTTTGCACTACGTTAAATAACTATGTTTAATATTAATCATTTATGAGCTTTACATAATATCGTACAAGGAAGTTGCAGCATTTTGGTTTCATCATTTTGTATATGTGGTTGGATTTGTTTTTTCTTGTTATATATATCGTTCTTGGGTTGTAATATCAATTCAATGCTTATTTGTATAATAAATTCATTAAAGCTAACACTAACAAAAAATAGACTATATATCGATCAATTAAAAGTCCAGAATCCAGAAGCGATCCAATGGGGGATAGGAAACAATGGATGTGAGCTCCGGATTCGGGTTCGCGCAATTATTTAGGGTTCTGTTTTTTTTGTTTAGGTTTGTCACAGCTACGCAGAGCTGCAGTTTTGTGCCCTCTGCTCTGAATTGTTATTATATTGTTTTAGAACTAAATTTGTAATTAGAATTCTATGAGCCTATACTTAGAATACAACACGTCAGAGAGGAGAAGGTGAAGTCTGTGGGGGAAAACAAGGCAACAACTCTCAGCACACAATTGGACGCAGTTGCTGTGAAGAATAATATCAGCACATGGAATCGATGGGCAGCTGATCTTGTTTAATGCTCAGTCGCCGGGGATTCGACTGTTTCGTTCGATTGCTGCCATTGCCCCCCGAACTGTTCACAATGGTGACGCCTCCACCACTTCCGCTCCCGTTGCCGCTCCCACTCCCATTGCCGGCGGTGCCAACATTGAGGGTGCTGAGACTGTTGTTATTGCTGTTGTAGTTGCTGCTGTTTATGGAATTACCGGAGTTGGTTCTCTCATTAATACTTGTTAGGTTGGGTATGCTCGGCGCCGTTGTCGTTATGGAGATGTTGTGTCCGCCCATTGTGAACGAAGCGCCGTGTTTACTATGCGTGTGATTGTGATTGTTGTTGTTGAGCGGCTCCAGTTCACTGGCCAGCACGCCGTTCGGTATGGAATGCGAGCGGATTTGCAAACGTCCCGAGTCCAGAGACTCGTCGCTAGCCGGATCCAGATGATCCACAGAAGCAGCCGACGCAATGCGCTGTAACATGCTGGCCGCCGAGAGCGTGCGATCCGCAAAGGGAACTAAGGAAGGGGAGAGGATACTTAATAAGACAACCAAGTTAAAAAGGTAAAGAACTCTTACCCAGTCCGCTCTTGGTGCTTCTGGTGTACTCGGACTTGACCTCGTCCAGCTGCTTGGCGCTGCACAAAGGCGTATCCACGTCGTAGGTGTTGTTGAACAGCGTGTAGTCCACCTCATACTCTCCCGTCTCCTTGCGGAACGACACGACATTCACAAAACGATGACCCCACAAAATCTCCGAGGGCAAATAACTGCTGCGCGCCTGCGTCGTCATGCCCGTGGACTCGATGACACCCTCTAAAGAAGTGATAGAGATATTAATAAGTATTTCATAGAGATAAACTTTAGAACTTACCCAGCATAACAACCACCTCGAAGCGCTCCTTGAGCATATCCGATGCGGACAGCATATAGAGCGGACTATTGCGATCGATCTTGTGCACAATGGTCGTGGGCCAGATGAACATCAAACGATCCTCGCCACCATCGGCACCCACATGCAACTCCTGCTGATAGAAGGGCAGCACCTCGCCCTCCTTCGTCACCTTCTTCCGGATCACCTGCGCCCGCACATGCGCCTCAATGATGTGCGACTTGCGCATATCACCGACACGGAACATCAGGCATGGAGTGCCATCGCGATGACAGATCACCGCATTCCTGGAGAAGAGCAGCGTCTGGGCGCGTTTCTTCGGGCGCGACAGCTTGGCAAACACAATGCCCACCATGAAGGCTTGGATGAAGACACCCGTGATGCACTGAATGCACATCGTGAATATGGCTTCAGGACACTCTTCGGTCACATAACGATTGCCGTAGCCAATCGTTGTCTGCGTCTCCACGGAGTAGAGAAAAGCGGTCATCATGCCTTTGACTTCGGTCACGCAAACCGTGTGCGTCATGTTGACAATGAGGTGGTCGGGTTGTGTGTTGCGCAGATGTATATACTCCAGATCGTTGTGGGCGTAGGCTATCGTCCACCAGATTAAAGCGAAGAAGGCCCACGAGATGACAAAGCTGGCGGCAAAGACGAGCAGCGTCCAGCGCCACTGTGCGTCCACCAGTGTGGTGAAGATGTCCTGCCACAAACGATAGAGATGCTTTTAAAGAGGAGATACAATTAAGTTTACATCAGCTCTTTCTATCTCTCTCTATCTGTCTATTTGTTGAACTGCTTGAATATGGAGCGAAGCAGCAGCAGCAGCACCAGCAGCATACATACATACATATCTATATTTAAATGTTGAGCAGCTTGCATAAGAAGTACCCGGCACA
Organism: Drosophila niveifrons; assembly: GCA_035046325.1. NCBI lineage: Eukaryota > Metazoa > Arthropoda > Insecta > Diptera > Drosophilidae > Drosophila > Drosophila niveifrons. The sequence continues at coordinate 5,967,588 of JAWNOC010000046.1, read as the reverse complement.
TGTTGTTGTTAGCTTTTCTTTTTAAATGTTAGAGCATCACCATTAGTACATTATGTGTTTCTATCCATCTACCTCTAGCTGTATAGCGCTAAGCTAAATATATATATAGCAACGATATCAAAGTGCGTATCCTCTCACCTGCAGATAACGACGTCGTCGCTTCGCCACGTTGCCTTGCACCACGTTGCATTCGCCATGCTTGAATACCACACGTTTCCGTACACGCCGTGAACTGAATCTCGTCTGTCGATACCTGTTGAAGAGAGCGCCCACCAAAAAAGAGAGAGCAAAAGCAAAAGAGAACATTCACATTAGATGCTGCAGTCAAAATAACAAAAGAGAGCGTGCAAAATGAGGACGACGAAATGGGAAATGTATTTCTGATATTAGGCAATTGCCTTTTTACATAAGAGAGCGTTTTAAAGCGCTCTCAAAATATTCTAGCTCTTATCGCTTTTCTATATATAAATTAATGTTCCAGCAGCCGAATTCGAACATAATCTACAATCAACAGTGTGAAGCTGTGTGTGGTCTTAGAGTCAAGTTTATTTTTGTCACATTTGTTCCTATCGCCTTAAAGTTCAATCACTGTGTATATTCCATACATATAAATAATACTAATATAATTGAACAGATACAGCTAGATTTCGTCATGGAATTTTGATCATTAGTAAACTTTTGTCCAGCTTCTAGTTAATGCGATTACCAGCAATTGAAATTATTGCATTTATTTTATTGCCAGAGATTGGAGAAAAAGGGAATTCAACAATATAAATTCCCTGGATACCGCACAAAGAGCAGATGTCTCGCAAAAAGAAGAAGAGATTTATTTACTCATAATATGAAAGCTGATTGTCCAATGCCATCATTGTGATTGATAAATTGTAGCAAAACAGGAAATGTTGTTGCACATTGTAAAGATATTCTGTTATTCCGCACATCATTTTTAAAGAACAACAACGAGAAATGAGCAAATAATGTTCTCTGCATTTCCGAGAACATAAATGGCAGTTAATCAAAGAATATGTTTTATAGTAAATATTCTTTTTTTTTTTTAAAGTTAACTTCACTTTTTATTTTCCACATGTTCATCATCTGTATTATAATGCCGGGCATAATTACCAGAGTACAGCCTGTAGTACAATGCTTGCAAAGCACACTACACACACACCACCGATAATGTAAAGGTACACCAACATTAGAGCTGACAATTAGTGAGTTAATTTGTTTGAACAATCATTAGCAGCACATTAATTATAGTCGAGGATCACTTCTAATTCCAATCAAAAGCTCTCACTGCAGTAAGCCTGCTTCACTGCGTCTAGAGCTTTCAGTCAGGAGGTTTGTGTGACGAGCGCGAACCAAAAGTCAAAATTGCACTGTGAAGATGATTTGGCAGCGCCATCGACGCCTCGATTGAAGTCGCGCTCAGTAATTGTAACTGTAATCACTACTTACTCGTAACGAATTACAATAATAACAACACAACTTGTTGACACTCTATTTTGTTTTTGCAACTGCATTTGCTCTTCTTGTTTTTGTTTTTGACTTTGCATTTCTGTTTCAGTTTCAGGGCATTTCATTACATATTGCACGCTTTATCAGCATGCCATGCTTTGCTCTGATTTGTCCCGTTTCATTCTGCCATCGTATGCAAATTATTCCCCTTACTCAAAGCTCTCGCTCTCTTTCTCACTCAAGAGCTTCGTTTGAGCTTGCTCCACTTACAAAGGGCGGATCACAAAGGGAGGCGATAAACATGAATAGTAGTAATCTGTCAACAGATAAGCAGTGCATTGAGCGGAATTGTCTTTAGCACACTGCTTGCAATTGCATACAATGCAGTAGAAATGCAGACAGTCAAAGCAGTGCAACGAAGGTAGTTATGCATTTAAAAACACTAACAATAGATTAGCGTATAAATTATATTTAAATTATTCCATTTGCACCTGAGTAAACCTAAGTTTAAAATTTCCGCCTAAAATATCAGTCATTTGCGCATCATCTCGAGCAAATGACGAACAGCTCAAACAAATTCACCGAAAAAAGCCATCAAACTTGACAACACAATTTATTGTTTAGGACTTAAAGCTCTCGATATTTGTTGTTATTCTCCTTAGTAGTAATGTCATGCAAAAAACTGGTTTTTAGCAGCGTCATTTTGTTTGTTTTGCCTTTTTGTTTTTGTTTTGTATTTTTTGTTGCCAATTGCAGCGTGACTAAACAGCTGAAGGCAGTTTGAGAAACGCAGTTGAGTTGATCTCTTGTTTTGTTGCGGTTGCCAACGGCATCCGAAGCAAGTTCAAAAGAATCGCACTGACTCATGCGATAGTTGAAACACCACAAACTCGATGCGAGTTGAAATCATTTCAAGTATAAACACAATTATGACGTCACAGCGACTTTTGTGCGATAAGTGAAGTCGGCTAATTGCGGTCTATTAAATGCCAGATAAAAACAAAAAACGAAGAAATAAAAACAATAACAAACGAAAGAAAAAGTTAATGGCAACTAGGGGAAAACTGACCTTAGACATGGTCTAAACTTTGCGGCTAATCAGAGAAGATTGGATTTTGTCAATAGGCCGGGAAAGCTTTTTGTTGTTGTTTGTTTGGCTCATAGCCAATCGAATATTGTAATTGCAAATGCAATTGCAATCGGAAGTATCAGTGTTCAATATAAAACTTGACTATACAATGTTGGCCGAGGTCAGGATTTTGCGGATCAAAAAGACAGCAAACAAACAAAAATTTATCGAGCATCGTCGATGAAAACCATTGACGTCAAAACGACTTTCCACTTGAATTAATGTTCTATATATAGTATATTTTGATCTGAGGATTGTTGGAAATATCACAAATATATGCTACATGTTGTCAGCATATAATTCACGACCAAAAGCACACACAAGACATTGCCAAGTTGCAAATGCCAAATGTCAGAAGAAGAGATATATACTTAGCAAGTGCAGCTATACGTGTAGGTAAAAATATCTATTGATAGAGCTGTCATATGCAAATAATGCAAGTGCCACCTTTGGACATTAATCTGTGAAATACCAATCTAGTTGACTCAACTAGCAAATACTTGGCATAATAAATTGATACAATCGAAACACTTCCCGCTGATCTTTAATGAGCTGGCTAATTGATTGGGTGTGTATTGCTATGAAAATTTCAGACTACAAAGCTATGGAAAAACTAATCAATTTTAAGTGCTCATAAATTTTTTTTTGGAGACTATTAGCGAAATAGGCAAACTGCCAGGGTTTCCCTTAGTAGATTATCAGCAGTGCAACGGATATATAGAAGTCATGAGATCACTCGGTGGATGAACTTAAAGGGATCTGTTCCAGGTTTTTGTTTTTTTTAAAGTTGTTTGAACCCCTTTTAGCCAGTTTATTTGAGTTTGTTGATGGCCGCAAGCAGATGTTTCAAGTATATATAAGAAGAATCGTACAGTTGAGTATATAGTCGGATATTGTTAAGATGATGCGCATAGAGACACGTTTATTTATATTTATAGCGAAACAGCGCCTGGAACAGCGCGTTGCATGCAAATATTTGTGGCGGCATTCAGTATGAAATGTACACAACAACGATCCTCGTTATATAGTAGATAAATATATATACTAACTTGAGCACTTGTTTAAATAAATTCAATAAGCATAGTACATAATTTATTTACTATGGCAATTGAACAAACACAAACACACAAAGTATTGCATCGAATTGACACTTGCATTGAGCTTAACGATTGTTCGATAAATGTTATCGATACAGACCTGAGCAACTCCTCGCGCCAGGATTGTTCGCTGGAATGCGTCGCCCGATAAACGATCATCGATAAACGACTGAAACTGCGTCGCAACTCGGACATCTTGCGATTTTTATTGTTATTGTTAACGATTATTCGTGATCTGTCGACAGATTGTAAACACTTAAGCCGCACTTATTATTAAGAATACTCAACAACAGCAAAAAAAAGAATACTGAGTTATTGAATTGCGTTTGCTTTTTTGATATTTTATTTAAATTTGTTTTATTTTGGTGTTTCGTTTGGGGTTTTTTCTTGTTCTAGTTTGTCATTGTTATAAAAATAAAACACAGACAATGCTTTTGCAGCAGGCGTCGACGAGCCGAGTAGCCCCAGCCCAAGAAGTTATTTAAGCCATTTCTTAGCATTTTGTTAACACTTTTTTTCTTTTTCTTGATCAGAGAGACTCTTAACGGAAAAAAACTAAAAGACCTTCAACTGGGTACAATTTTATATGTGATCAGCTTTATAGCAAAGTCTGTTGTACGGCGAAAGCACGAGTATTCCTGTAGTTCTGTTTTTGCTTCTGTTTCTGTTTTCGAATGTGAACCGAGCGATCGAGCAACATTTTACCAACTGAACTGAACTGAACTGAACTCAATATACGAATACAACAAACGAATTCTTGAATACAAATGCGAATACGAAATATCTATGTGGATATTACGAGCAAGTACCCCCACGTTAGTCCCCCCCTTCTTCCGCCCACACTCGATAGCTCTCTTTTTTTTCTAGCTGTACTCGTGCTGCGTTCTACGTTCTACACTCTGCACTCTCTCTCTTTCCCTCTCTGATTCTCACTCTCCTACACCACACACACAAAACAAACATTATTCTATTCAATTCTATTCACAATTGCACATGTTTCGTATGTAGATCGACCATGGACATAACACACAACTCGTATCTATGAACAGTTATCATACTTATATATACAATATAATATCTAATGTCTGCCTCATTAACTCTATACATTTACAGGCTGGTATCATTATATCAATACGATGACAAATGTTTGACACGTTTGTTTTTATGGTGGTCAAGAATTTTACAGTCGTAGATAAAAAACGCCCGAATATCATTTAGGAATGTTTTGTAATCAAATTTTGACAGAAATTAGATCATTCATCATTTTAGCAGATCGTAAATCTTGAACCCCATCATTACTGTAATTGCTATTTTCAATTATGTTTCTTACGCAGTGAAATCGTTTAAAAAAAAACTGCTCTAGAAATTAGACACAAATTAGTCATTTTAATGCGTTCTCAAAACCTTTCTCAAGACTTTACTATGCCCAACTTTTAACACTTTTGTTTATAACTTTGAATACCTTTTCTTTTTAATATACTTTTGTCAATAAAAATATTCTGCAACGCAGAAACAGCACCATATATAATATTCAGAATGAAAAAAAACATATATGTAGGATTGAACATATAAATATATACCACATATTCCGCATTGCTTTATGGCAACACCCTAGAACCGGTTCATTCCGCCCGCTGTCTATGCAAAAAACCGATTAGCCAAGTGAGAACATTTTTGGTCTTTGGTCGCTATTCGATTATAAATAGCCCCACAGATCCCCACAGCTATATAGTATGTGTCCTGTGCTAAAATAATAGATAATAAATCATTCGAATACTTACTAACTAATTTAGTTCTTGGGAAAAACTTTTGAATCAGTTCTAATTGATTGTGAAATTCTACAAATATGATTAGATTAATTTAAATACAGTCCGAAATAGATCGCGATACACAGCGATGTGATCGATTGTGAAATCAATTTATAAGCAAGATCATAAAGTTATTATCGTATCGATGATCATATAAGTTGGATGGTAAAGCTATTTCCGACATACAACTGTATGTACGATCAATCTTTGGCCATCATTAAAATTCAGCATATTTATAGTTTTATAACCTCTTGCCGCAGCGCATCGATCATTTGGTATAGTTGGTCAAACCAGTATTACGAGTGGTTCCGAAGCCCAGACATTTGTACATTCCTATATCTAATCATACGTCAATTCGTCGTAAAGAAACGCCAGGAAAGTACCGGCTTTATAGCGCCATGAGTAACTTTCTGTTAACTGAACATTACCCGACTTGCTTTCTTAATTACTCAAGCAGTTGATATGCGGCTTTATCGGTTGGAGTCGGTCAAAACAGTTCTGTAAACGTTGTGACGTCAATACTGTGACGCATCTGGGACAGAGTTTTGTTGTGTAGCCAAGTGTTGATAGCCCAGCAACGACGACGTCGACGACCATGAGTGGACTTGTACTATATTCATAATTATGACTAAAATATGACCAACTTGGAGACGGCCAAAAACAGTAGCCGCTTAATACTTTAGTTTTATGGTCTTTGTGGCCATAAAAATGAAACTAAACAAGTGACAACGCATCTCACTAAGCCACACACACAGAGATATGAGTCTTGGCCTTGTATTTGTTGCCATCGTTCAGATTGTGGAGGAAGAGTTCAAAGAACTCTCGTTAAATGTTGTGTACATATAATATGAAATGCTGCTCAGCACTTTTAGTTCAGTGGAACATAAAATTAAGCTAGCTTCAAGATTAACTTGCTTAACTTTGATCTTTGGTTTCTTGAACTTTAGCCCAGCTTAAATGTATAAAAACTAAACTAAACACTAACTAAAGTTGCATTTGAGTAAAACTTGCTCAACATAAATTAATTTTTAGTACACTAAAAACAATTCACTAAAAACAATTCAAAAACTTTGACAGCTGCATATTTTATAATGCACTGACTTTTCGATAATTTGATTCAAATTTTTGGCTCAGTTTATTGATATCTCTATAAAAATTTATGCATTTCCAGTTAGAACTAAAAACACACAATAAATATCTTAAGCATTGCTCATTTTGATGCTAATTATCAATAGTTTAAAACTTCGATACGATGTCACTAAGAGCTAAAACAATATCTTAAATATAGCCCAACTAAAGCCTAATATCATTTCCTGCTAATTCGCATGATCTTAATCAAGTTTTATCTTGCGGCTTTTAGCGACCGAGCTCAGTTCTATAATTAAGATCGTTTATATATTCCGCTAATCTTGACTTTTTAGTCACGCCAAAATCATGCGAGCAAAAAAAATGAATACAAAAATCCGGCAAGAGAGTGAGAGATAATGAATGTAGCATATAATTAGCAAAGATATTTGTGTGTTTAAGTCAAGTCTGGTGATTTTCCACCATAAATATTTCACCGCAAAGCGTGCGAGTGACAGGAAAATGTCAAAAGCGTTTTGTGGAATAATCATGGAAAAAGGTTAAAAAAGATAAAGTAAAGTCTGAGTTTGCATAAGTGATTATCGGAAGCACGATTCGCCGAAAAAATTTAGTTTTCTGTTTAACTTTCCTCATAAATGCGAATACTCAAACTTCGGCATTTGAATAACTCAGGCAAACAAATGAAATGTCTATATCTGTAAGAGTATATTTATATTTATGAGTATCTCCTCGATTGTATCTATATCTGCATATATGTATGTATCTTTATCTGTAGTTGTATGACATGCTTAATAAGCGTGTCGCTTGAGCGGCATCTTTAATGAGTCATGCCCCTTTCAGGGCGCGACTCTCTCTCTCCACAGGCTCTTCTCAAGGCCCAATTCCACAACTCTCTGGTCTGGGAAGAAGTGCTAATAAATGCGCAATATTGGCTGAGACTCTTTTGTGTGCGGCCTTATCATCATGATTTGGTCATGGTCGGCATTATTTTGTTTTTTTTTGTGTCTGTTTTTATCTGTTTAAGTTGTCGCAGTCTCGCGCTTGCTTGTAAATAATACGGCTAAATAAGCCCGGCAAACACCAAAAGACCAGACCACATAAGTTATACAAAGTATGGTACACACATATATAGTATAGTAAGTACAAAGTATGGTATGGCATGTGACAGCTCCGTAGCTCGGGAGTTTGTCAGCTGCTTTGAAAGACACTCTAAAGACACCTGCTAAAAATGATGATCAACCGCCACATGCGCCGTTAGTTAAGCTAATGACTACACGCTTTCTACATCTCCAAATTTGCAAAAAAAAAAAAGACAACAGAAGAAAACAAGAGAAAAAACAAAACGCTATAGTGAATGGGGCCAGATATCTTTATACCCTGGGTTTTTATGTTTCAAAAGAAATATATTTGATGATGCAAATTTGCATTCCATGTTTTCTCTCGTACAATTAGAAATAACTTTTAAATTAAATGAAATTTTATACTTTTTTAAATTAATTTAATTAATATTTAAATATATTTTTAAACTTTTAGACAGCACATAGTTACAAGTTTCGTGAATAAAAGTGTATTTTGATTTTAAAAGCAATTTCCCTTTTAAGGAACTTATGTTGAAAACAAAAATTTCCCTTTTCAGGTACTTTTTTTAAAAACATTAAACCGTGGGAGAGCTTTTCCCCATTTTCCTAGTTCTTTTAAACCAATGTATAGAGCAAAGCTTTCTTGCAATCTTTGTTCCAAAAACTTTCAAGACCAGAAAGATAGACAGATAAACTTGGCTTGACTATCTCTTAAACACAAATCCACCAAAACAGTTATAATACAGGGTATAATGAAATGAAATATGGTACAGTTGGCACAAAAGTGGGGAAACAAGTGCATAGAAGATCACAAAGTGTTTTCGCACAGGTAAATACACAATGAACTGTGTATATCTTGGGGGTATTTACATGTGTAAATTACAATACCCCAAAACTTAAGCGCCTTATATACATACGAATATATTTACGAGGTGCCGCATACAGAGCTACAGAGCGTCAGTCAGTCAGACAGAGAGACAGACAGAGTTATGTACGAGACGAGAAACGTGCAAAATCCATTGTCATTTGCACTTTCAATACAGCGGAATACGATAATTCGAATAAATACTCGTTGAATACTCTTGATGGCAGTTACTTATGGGATGGCATGCATGTATAAAAACGGGTACAGTCCGAGCTTGATTTATCAATATGTCTTTTCTGACTGTGGCGCAAATGGACTTTATGCATTATAAAGAGACAAGTGAAACTGTCAGGCTATAAAAATGGGTTAAAGTGTTAATTGACCAGACTTGTCATACCATATACGATTATATATGCATACGTTTGTATGTTTGTACACTTATTATCTGTAAGCCTTGAGCTACAAATCTTTATCTATATAGATACCTGGTATAAGTATATTTAATAATTTAATTTGGTAACCGACAACAATTGCACAAAGTCCCTAGATTTAGATATGATACACATACAGTAAAATTGAATAAATAAATAAGTGTGCTGCCCCCATTGAAAGCCCTTAGATTTACGGCTCAGCAAATTGGTAACAAATTGTGCTACACACACAGCCACTATAATACTACAGACATTTCTACCGGCCTCTAATTTATTTATAAAGGTAAATGCCGGCATTTAAATTCCGCTAGCGGCATTAAATTTCCTTCCCTCTCGCTTCGACATGCCAAACAAATTGGTGTTCAATGCGTGTGCGAATGAGTCGAATGTCAAAACTTCCTGAGGCCATTGAGCACACTCAGAGAGGCGCATAACCCACACAGAAAGAGACTGAGCTAAGAGAGAGAGTGTGCAAGTGTGAATGAGTGTGTCGTGGGTGTGGGAATGGTAACAAGAAGAGAGTGATGCCTGGAGGAGTACAGTATGCTGTTGAGCGACCGGCGCATGGATGTAATGCATGCGTTTTTCGGTTTGTTTTTGTTTTCTTTGGCACTCTTATAACAACGCAAACCAACAGCTGCAGTATAAGAGCTCGCTCGATGCTAGTGTTATTGTTTTTGTTATTTTGGGTTGCCATGCAATGTTTGGGCTGCGCATTCTCATGCCATGCTTTGTATACGACGACAACGTTCGGCTGTATTATAAAACACAGACTTTTTGGCATCTGTGATACACTGTACTACACAAATTACAACTGTATACTCAAGACACAAAAACAATAATCATACACTTGAGAGTTCAATGCAATTGGAACAAGTTTGTTGCTTAAGGAGTGACAAACACATTGCAAAACCAAAATCGAAATTGAAATCAAAACAATGCATCGCAATGCACTTGAAAACCTGCACTACAACTACTTATACACTTTACTTATAGGTAATTATGCGCATGCATCATGTATGGCAGTGATTTGGATAAATGAAATCGTATCGTATCGTTTAGTAGCAGCAGCACACACACATAAACAAGCACAGTTTTACAGCTTTTAAGTTGTTGTTATTGTTGTCGTTGTTTGCACTGTATGTTTGTGTATGTGTACAAAACTTACTCGTACATCGCATCGACAAGATCCCGTTCCCAGGTCATCAGTCGCTTCATCTTGGAAATGCGTGCAAATTGTTGTCACAAGATGATTTCAATTCAATACACGCGCGTGCGTTATACAACACTAAACTGTATCGATGTGAATGTTTTTTGTTTTAGTTTTATTTTATTTTTTCTTTTTGGTTATAGTAGTTTTTGAGGTCGGCGAAAACGCGGCGACAACACGCGGCGTCGCTGACGCGGCGGCGACTAAAATGTAACGGACGGCAGCAGCAGCCGCAGCAGAGGCGACAGCAATACAAAGACGAAATATGTTTATATATCTCACAGTGTGTGTTTCTATATGTATGTATGCGAGTGTGTGTGTGTTTTGTATGCTGACGAATGACAGCTCCTCCTCGGTCGAGCGGCTGGCAAAAAAAAATATACTAAAAAGCTCTCAGCTGTAAGCTCTTCGCTCCCCGTTCCTGTTACAACCTTGACGTTGAGCAGCAAAAACACACCAACAACAGCACAGAACGAATTACAATTATAATAATTGATATTTGTATTTAGAAACAAAAGATTCGAGCACTGTTTTCTTTTTTTATTTTTGTTGTTGGATTTTATAATACTGTGTTCCCCTCGGGTGACGTTATCGCTGGATCTGGTGTTGCTGGGTTAAGTATGGGAATTGCGAAGCGGATATTTAATGATGTTGCTGCTGTTTGTTGATATTTACCAACACACACAAACACACTCTTCTCTTCTCTTTTTTTGTTGTTGTTATTGAAATCACACTCAAAGCGAAATTCGCTCTTTATCAGAAATGCGTTCTTTTTGTGGTTGGAAAGGCGAATATGGTTTTGATTTTGAAATATACAAAAACGCGCATAATTTTGCACAGCGTCTGTTCCGGTCGATGGCGAGCGGAACTATTCACGATTTAATTGATGATACCACTATTTATAATTTAACGTAACGTAACGTGACGAATTATAAATGGTTTATTATGCGTTTTGTCCGTTTAGTGTAATTATTTAAGCGGCGCCTCATTTGCAACTGACGCGCGCGCGTTGCATGTAACACAAATTATGTGTGAGCGTTCAAAATAACTTCAGAGCGTCGCGTCGATCGTGCAACAAATCCGTAGAAGAGATGTTCAAAAGAGCACAAAGCGCGCACAGAGAGCGAGAGAACAAATTGTGTCGCGTCTCTACGTTGACGACGTCGTCGTTGGTTTCTTGACAGAGCGCAGCGCAGGTGTGTGTATTACTTTCAGCGAAGACGGCTGAATCGAAACTGAAATGCTCGGTTGACAGCATTGTTGCTTTTTATTTCAATTTCAAGTATTAAGTGGGAAGAAACGATAGCAGCAGACGCCGCGTCGCTGCCAACGACGACGGCGGCGACAGTGACAACCGCATGCTGCTAAACACAAACAAACAACAGCAGCAGCAACAACAATAACAACAACACCACCAATAACATGGTCATGCTAAGAAATGTGCGCGCGGACGCGAAGCCAAAATGAAATACAACAGCTGATAACTTATTTTTTATACAAAGCGCAAAACGACACAGAGAAAAAAAAGAAACGAAACGAAACGAAATATGAAAAGAAAACAAAAACAACAGCAGCAGCAACAAAATGCCGGCGCGTTTCGCCATGCGACAAACGCAAACAGAATTAACTGTAAATTTTAGCGCGGCGCTAAGACTGCAGAAATTTGCAGGAAGACTCATCATCCGCCTCAACAACAGCAGAGCTTAAATCAAGGCAATTAACTCGCACACAATAAAGCTCGCTGTCGCCGTCGCCGTCGCTGTCGACGTCGGCGCAAGCGATGGCGTCGCATAATCGCGAGTTTGGACAATAGGCGGCAAGCTCATTACGTATACGTAAGGTATAAGTGTAAAGACGTATATTATACTACATAGTATATACGTATATTGTATAGTATACAGTATAAGTCTAGTAAAGCGCAAAGTAAACATTTATATAAACACATTTACAACGCGAAGTGACTTTTAACAACGGCTGTTTCAATACTTTTTAATTGTTCCCATATTGCGACACACACAACTCACAACTCAAAAACCAAGGTAATTAGCTGCTGGCAACAATCTTTGAGAGCGTGCTGCAACATTATTGCCAATTAGGACGCCATTTATTGCATGCGCACTGCATTTATGCAAATCAGCTGGGATTCTTGTTTAACAGCACGACTTTTGAACCAGACCAAACTGAAGATCAAAGATAATTTCCATACACAACGCTTCACATAATATTAAATAACAATAATGTAACTGACATTGTGTTAATTGTAATTGATGTTTTTATCACATCTTTAGCGTTTTGCAGTTATCAGCGGAAGCAATAAAAAACGCAAAGATTTTGCACACGGCCACAAAATTGCCATTTGATAATACTCGTATCTAGTCTTAAGTATTTGCAATCAATTCTTGATACCCATCGACGTTAAAAGTCATGACTTCGGCGGCTGATCAGCTAGAGAAACTAGAGATACTTTTGAAAGAATCCTCGCAAATTTAATTAACAGAATGTTATTAAAGTTTTGCTGTTAACATTTAATTGCTGTTATGTTTACATTTGCACTTAACATTTAAAGTGTCAACTGAACAAAGGCAACTTCAAATTGATTGGTTGTAAATATTGATTGAATTGTTTGAAATGTTTTAAGTAGTTGACTGTTAAATACCCTGTTAAATTTTATAATTATTAACTGTTTAGTAATAATATTTAAACAACACTTCTTGGGACAAAGTATTTAATACTAGATTTAATACTGATAAAATATAAAATAAGATCAACCCTCTTTCTAGTCATACTACCTCCTTATCATGCCGCACAGGGTATCATAAGTAAAAGCACTCATTACTCGCCAGAAAAGTCAACAGGAAGAGGTGCGAATAATATTTATGATTTCTGAAGATAAATGATAAATACATTTTCAGAATATACAATATTTGCAGAATGAATCAGCAGCGTAGATCTTTCACAAAAGATACCGAAAATGTTTGCCAGCTATGCCAGAGAACAATGCGAGTTACCTGTTTATCAATATTTTGATATGTGCATAATTAACTTAAGCACTTTGCTGGAGAAATCAATAGAAATTTTTTAAGAAAATTAATCATACGCCGTGTATGTCAACAAACAAGATTATAATACAAGCAAAAGAAAGCAATAAAATGTGCGAGAATAAGCCTAACAAATTGTAGAGTGGCCAAAACAAATAGCCACATATCAATTTTTGGCATTTGTTGTTGCTGATGTTGTTTTTTTTTTTTGGGTTAAGCATGCTTATTCGGCATGACAACTAAGCGTACATAAATAAAAGCACGAGTACAGCAATCATATTGTCTAAATTTAGCACTGAGCAATTTGCATTCGCTATTAGCACGCTGTATAGATCTTTTCGAGGTGGACAAAAACAACAACACTGTGCAGCAAAACATCGATTTCGGTGGTAGGCATATAACACTTTACTTTTGCCGTTGGCCCGGCAACAGCTGAGCTAAGCGGCATGCCACTTGAGGAAATCCCCATTGGCACTTGGCCAAAATAAATGCACAAAAAAACAAAAAAAAAAAAAAGATTGAAATGAGAAAAAATAACTGATATGCAAAGATTCGAGAATGAGAATGTTGCCAGCGGGCGTTTAACACGTTTTTAATTAAGTTATGAGCAAATAATATTGCCGAATTAAGAGCCGAAGCCGCAAAATGAATTAATGAATTCATAAATTAATAAATTATGCGCATTAGCTTCTAACTGTGCCGAAATCTGCTTCGGTATCTGTATCTGTTTTGTTTGTTTATCGCTTAAGTATTTACAATTAAAAGTTGACTTACTTATGCAAATTAATGCCAAGGTGCCGCCAAGCGAGTCGTTGACTTCAAATAATACAGAACGTAGTCTGCTTTAGAACTACAATTTGTGCATTTGGTAATGTCAGGGGCGAATAAGTACGAGTACTCTGATAGTACTATAATATTCATATCTACAACTGCGTCTAACCCAATTAAAAGCAGCTCACTTGTTGCTTGGTTGGCATCCCGAAAAGTTTTGTTTACTTGTAAGCGACCCGAAAGCAGCAGGCGGAAATCATATTTAATTGTCCACCCACCGACGGCCTTAAATCAAAATAATTTAATTTTGTCATTCATCCAATCAACTGCAAGTTTATCTCTTATTTTATATGGCGCTCATGCCATTCCATTGACGCTGATTCGCTCACAAAAGACACACAGCAAGGAAAGGGGTAAGAGGGGGAGGGGAAAGGGGAAGGGGGTAGGCCACAAATGACTTGAAGCCCCCGATTACATTATCACAGTTTTGTATAATTTTTTATGCGACACATTTGCGTATCACAACGCAAAGTTGAGAGATAAGCTGACGTATCAATTGTCTAGTTGTAAGTCCAGCAACCAGCAACAGGTGTGTCTTTATTTAGTTAAATAACCTTTGTGTTCACTTATAACCAAAAATAACGTAAACAACAACAACTCACTTACAACAAACAAATCGTTTGTTTTATATTTAGAAGAAAGTGTTTCACTTGTTTCGCATTCAAGCGTTGCTCTCGCTCATCTTTGGCAAAGAGCCCTGGCCCAATTTTCTGGTGCACATGGCGTATGCGTGATATTTTAGCAATACACTTTTAACACTCAAATACCCTGTAAGCAGGCAACTTGCAAAGTATCACAAAAGTATGCTATGCTAACTGACTGTTCAATAATAAAAAACTTTCTCTTATCAACGCAGTCGACATTTTATTTGTGTTAAAAATTGATAAATTGAATTTAAAAAAAATCGAAATTAGTAAAAATCCTAATGTTCAAAATGTGAGAGCATATTTATGAATGAGAAATTTAGCTAAAGTTCTCATTAAAGTAAATGAATGAAAAATGAAGATGTTTAATTGAAGTCCTTATAAAATTCAAATAAATAAATTAACTAATTGTCAACAAAATGTTGAAAAGAAAAATGTTGTATTGGAAAAGAAATTCTAGGAAACATTTCTTAGATGATTGATGAAAGCTGTAGCTACTATTTATATTTTCTTTGTCACCGCTTTAGTAATTATTAAATGCTCTACAAAGTTTTGTTGACTAAATGCAAAACTAATACAAAATCCTATAAAAACCTATTCATTCAAAACGACATTTTACAATAGGAAACTATTTTATGTTTGAAGAAATTTCAATTTGAATATTTATAAATCTTTGAAGAAATTTCAATGTGAAAATTTGGATTAAAGTTTTGTATAGACCATTAAATATCTACTTCAACGCTTTAAGCAATCGTTATAAGCATAATTTGGTATATTTTGAAAAAAAAAGAAACTCACCTGGTTAATGGTCCAGGTGACTCGCTGACCGCTTTAATCGATCGCCTGAGCTGCTTGTGGAATGTGCCGAGAAACGATTCCTTGCGGGAGAGCAACGTGCCACTGCCACTTGACTCGCCGCCGGCGCTGTGGATGCCCGATCCGTAAGTCGCAGTCCGATTGTAGGTCTGCTCCACATCTGGCGTTGCATCTGGCACGCTGCTGGAGCTGATGGTGGCTGGATTGATGCTTGTTGGTGTTGTCGCTGTCGCTGTTGTTGTTGCTGTGGCAAGTTGTTCGACATTGAGTGGAGTTGTCTCCTTGTCTATGGCTGTCGCCTTGTGGCTATTGCCCAATTTAACAATCACTGGCGCCTTGCTCTTGTCATCAGAGAGCAACTTGGTCCAGGCATTTTCGCCTGCAGCCTCCGATTTGTCCATAATCATTCTATTTGGCATTTGCTACTTAAGTTCTATGTGTGTTATTGAATACTACTTCTTGAGGCCTGAAGCTCACTTTGGTCTTGGATGCAGTTGAAGTTGTCGGTGTTGTTGTTGTTGTCGGTGTTGTTGTTGTTAGCGAAGTTGTTTTTTGGGGTCATTCGTTATAAGGGGAAATTGTGCAAATTGCTGGTCGCACTTTGAAGCACTCTGGTCACACTCATCGAAGCAATTTTGTTCTGCAAGCAGTTGAGAAATTTTGTTCATTGATTGCATTATAAAATTGCCTTTTAAAACATTCCTACTTTTAATTATTTTCCATAAATTCGCTTATTTTTGCAATATTCAATATATTGTTTATCATAAGCTTGCTAATTTTTTGTAATATTCGTTTAAATAAATAGCTCTAGGCGAAAATTATGAACTCTTTAAAATCAATTTATTTGCAGTTATGATTCATAATCTGATTCGATTTGAAATCGCACTGTTTTTGAATATAATGCAAACTGTGCACAGCTGCCAACAAGCTGTGTTAATTATTAATTTCGTTTAATTTTTCACACACACTTCTTCTTCTTTTGGCCCAAACAAATATTTAATCGTGTTTTGATTGTTTATAGTATTCGCTGTGTTGTGTTTATTGTTTATAAATAATGCTCGTAAAAGCGTATTTTTAAAAATAAATGCATGTTTATTTTTTGTTACTTGGTGTTTGAAACGCATTTTCCACACACACACACAAATTTTGCAAATTACATGTTTGCCACTTTGAAAATTGAATAGAGTAGTATAATAAACCTAAAATACATTTTTAATTGACCGTTGGCTTACTTTTTTTTCGGTTTTGTAGTCGACGAAATTGAAGCGATTTCACTTTTTGAAACGTGCGAAAATCACAAAAACAATTTGGAGTGCTTTAATTATGCTGCGACTCGGCGTATGTAATTTGTATAATTTCCTTTATTATTATTCGAAAATATTAACTCTTTAATAATATTAATTTAATTATTATTCTTTTTCAACTAGCATAATTATTTTTGTTATTATTATTATTATTTGTTGAAGCACTTGTTGAGCAAAACGCGCGCGCGACAAAAATCGGCCGCCTTTGGTGGCGCCGAGTTCCAAAATGCGAGCGGAACGCGCAATGCGAACAATTTCGAAAATATGACTTACGAGGAGCGACACGAGATGAAGACTGCTCTGCTGCCGTTTTGTTTTGAACTCACACGCGTCCGTGCTTGTGTATGTGTGTGGTTGCCTGTGTATTGGTGTGTTCTGTGTTCTGTTTGTGTGACCAACTGGACGTTGAACACGCACGCGCTTTGGCCACACTGTCAATCTGTGCGTGCCTAGAGAGTGAAGCAGAAAGAGAAGAAGGGGAACCGGGAAACTGCGAACCGCAGGCGTTTTACTGTTTTTTTCGTGTGTGCTTTGTTTTTTGACTTGGCTTCTTGCCTCCGCAGCGTATGAGCAGCGTTTGCAAATTAACTTGGCGCTCGAGTGCTCGTTGCCCGTTTTATTATCCAAAAGTGAGCAGCAGCAGCAGCAGCCGCAGCAGCAGCGACAGCAGCAACGGCAACAAACAATCACGACCGGTAACGGTAGCGTCATCTAGCACACACACTTTTATCGAGTTGGTAAACGAGGCGTTCGCGTCGGCGTTGCGTCGGCGTCGTCGTCATCGGCATCAACGACATCGGCATCGTTTTGGCTTTGGATTCGGCACTCGTTGTAGCTTCGTGTTGTTCTTGTTCTTGTTGTTGTTGTAGTTGTTGTTGCTAGTGCTGTTGGCATTCTCGTTGTTCGGCTTGTTCTTTGTTTTTGTACTTCACGTGTTTTGTTTTGTTTTTGCTGTTTTTGTGCCACGGGGCTTTTCAGCATGCCAAAGCCAAATCCACAAAAAGTGTCAGAACACCGCCGCCGTCGCTGGGCAACTGACAGCCAGTTGCCGTCAATACCCAGAGTAATAGTCATCAATTCCGAGATGCTGAGATTTCAGGCGAAAAACACACATACTCAACCATACACACAAAAACTAAAAGCTTAGTGGCGAGAGAACCGGTTGCTGTTGCTAACCTGCTGCTGCTGCTAGTGAGACCAAAAGCTGTTTATTTCCTCTCGCCAGGCTCAACTCCTTTCGTGTGTCCGCAAAGTATGCAATGCTTTTTCCTACACGCAAGCTTCTTGTGCAGTGCGCAAAAGTTGACGCACGTCAGCAGAGACATATCAGTGTCGCCTGTCGAACTGATCACATCGCTTCACTCTTAACACATGACACAAAAATTACCCTAGAGAATCAATCAAAACGTCAACGCCATAAATTGATCATAGGAAACGAAAAACACTGAATCATTGTATCAATAGTATTTATGAGTGTTGTAAGTTGATAAAAGTTGGACAGCTGTCGCACAGGCGTCTGATAAAATGCTGATCATAAATCAGTCATGCAGCGCAACAGAAGCTTCGCTTAAGTATGCGTGATTTACCATCGCTCTCTTCGAGTTAAGCACTCTCTCCCACTCTCTTCAGTTCGCACTCTCTTTCGGTCTTTCGACACGCGCTTTGAGTTTTAAGCTTTTGCAAACATTAAGCGTGAAGTTCACATTACACGTTTGCTTTCCCCTTGACGCTGTCACAATTGTTTACACTATGAAAAGGCGGCTATATCATGTAACCTTAGTGCAATATAGATTTGTAGGGTACACAAGTTTATCCTTGAACTTGACGAGAAATACTAGAATCAGTCAGTTGATTCTACAACAAAGCTGCAAAAGAATAAATAAATGAATGCAATATGCATTCCTTAAAGCTCAAAATGCTTTCGAAATGCAAATTCTTGCCACCCACATGACTTTAGTACTAGCTTAGTTTCCCTTACAACTCAATAATTGTTTCCCCGGAATTTGAATGCAAATGCAATTAGTGCAAAGCAAGGTGTCACATGTTTTGTATACAAATCATTTGTTTGTAATACGCTCTCGACAAAGAGAATAATAATAGTACAATAACTGAATGGCTACAGCAGCCGTGCAACAAGAGCAGTAAACACAATAAAAGCGACAACGAATAAATGTGATTCATACCCATATTCGTGCCACTCATTTTACACAAGCGAATAATAAATCAAAATGTTATGCAAAATGATTCGAGACAAAATGTACGTAATAAGCCAGTCAATAAAGTGATTACATTACTTGGAATACATATTGAATATATTCACGCGCATTCACATTATATTCACATTACATTCATAATATAATTGCGGTATCTTCGACACTACATCGATTCCGTTTAATACAGATTCATGTAAATTCATTACGATTTCCTATGTCAAACTAATTTATAATTCCACTTGACTCTCTTTAATTGGAGCAAAGCTTTATTTTACCGCGATTGACAGAGTTTGCACGACTGCGAAATACTCTGTATCTTTGGCGCTATAAGGTTTATGGAATACTACATTCAAAAAATTTGAAAACATCTAAAGATATCAAAAGAAATTACCGAATAAATTTATATTATTTGAATTGTGTTATTAAATAAAATATTATTCAATTTCGAGAGTATTTAATGTGCTATACAATTTTGATATTTATATTCTTTCTCTCTACGTACTCAATGCTCATTCCTTTTTAATACTATGTATTCTTCTACATCCAATATTTCTTTATGAGCTTTCAAATACGCTCTCCGACTGACGTCAATTGCTCATTACTCATTTACATACATATTTAAGTACATACAAATATATCCATATAGCGATATATACGACTATGCAGAGATGTGTTGTCAGCAAAGTGTACGGAAAGCGAATAGTTCTTTTAAAATTTCCATACAGAATAAACAATTTCTACTTAAATGCAACAGGTGCGAAGTGAATAACTGGAGACGACCTTTATGATTACAAAATAGTTCTGATAACAGAATAATTTCTTATAAATTGAAGAATATATAAAAATTAATTATATTATTCTTATTATAACATATTTGATATTGAAATTCGATTCCGATTATTAAATTTTAATTCAATTTCAATTATTATTAAAATAATTCTTTTTATTATTACATATTTAATATTCAAAATTCGATTCCTATTATTTTTTTAAATAGAATTCCTATTATTATAAATATATTTATTTTTACATATTTTATAATCAAAATTCGATTCCCATTATTATTTTTCAATTATTTATAGAATAATTTATAAGTTTTTCTTTTACGTGTTTTATTTTCTATTATGTAATGTAGTAATTGAAATACTTTTGTGTAATACCCGCCCCTTGTTTATTCCAGCCCTGTGTGTACTTAAGATTTGCCCAGAATGCTGTCTATAATCGTATATTACAAATGAGCGCAACCCGTTCTTTCTCTCTCATTGATGATTCCCGAAACACGACCAAAAACAAAGACAAATTAAGAGGCTTGAATTGTTTTATAATTATTAAAGCTGGGCATGATACTTGGCGAATCAGCGAAATCATATATGTATATATAATCGTGCGGGGGCGTAACCCACAAAGATGTAAAGATGCCAATTACTTACAACAAAGGGGAAATACTCATAAGCTTTATAGTAAGTGCAAAGCGAACGCAAATCTCAATGTGAGACATGCGTATGTAACTGTCTAGAGTGTGTGTGGTGTGTGTGTGTGTGTGGTCTTCAAGGACGATACACGTTTTGTCAATCCGTCAGTAATTGGGCCCTAAAGCGGGAGCCAAGCGGATTATGCCTCAGTTGCGTGTATTATTAGCATCGAAACGCATGAAGTTGCTCCAAAAATAAGACGGGCACGTGGAGATGCTAAAGACGATGTTAGAAGTGCGCATTCGAAATGAGTTGGAAATGAATGTGCTTACACGTGTTGTCCCAACGCTATCGAAGGAAACACACACACATGCATATGCATGCTTTAGTATTGGAAAGTATTTTGGTGCGCTGAATAAATTGTTGCATACTTCGGGCGACCCAGTTGCAGTTGCTTATCTTTTATACCCGCTAGACCGAAAGAGACGAAGGGTATTTTAACTTAGTGTTAACTGACAATGTAGCAAGCTAACAAAGTAACAAACTAGTATATTAAATAATAGATAGTAAAGTTGGAAAACTTTGATTTCTTAAATTAACTTTTAGCAAGCTAAAAAAAGTCATGAACAATGATATTAATTAAAAGATAATGAATTTGGGAAGTTTGAATTTCTTTAATTCACTTTTAGAAACATATTTTTTTTTATCTTTTTAAATCATAGATAGTAAAGTTGGAAAACTTTGATTTCTTAAATTGACTTTTAGCAAGCTAAAAAAGTCATTACCAATGATATTAATTAAAAGATATTGAATTTGTTTGAATTTCTTTAATTCACTTTTAGAAACATAGTTTTCTTTATCTTTTTAAATCACGTTTTAATAAAATTTGTTTTGTTGGCATCAAAAGTTACTTATATTGAATCTTACTAAACTTCTATCATCCCATGCCTAATATCTCCTCCGTCTGTCTGTCCGTCCGTGTGTTTGAAGACCTATATCTCAGCTAATACAATAACAAGAAACACCAAATTTTGTAACTATGCTCTTATAAGTCCTACGAAGCATTTAAACTATTATCAAGGCCAACACAATCAAATTTTCCTTATTTAACACTTTTATACTCCCTCTAACTCTAACTCTAACAATTTTCGTTCACATTAAGATTCACTTATTTTAACCCTTACAAATTGTGAAAATATGCATTACATATGTTCTAATATCTCCTCCGTCTGTCTGTCCGTCTGTGTGTTTGAAGACCAAGATTTCAGCTAATATAATAACTTTAAACATTAAATTTTGTAACTATGCTCCTATAAGGCCTATAAAATATTTAAACTAACACCAAAGCTAACCCAAACAATTTTTCTTTACTTAATACTTATTGACTCCCTCTAACTCTATAGCCTAGCACACTCGATTGCATTTGGTTTTCAGAGTGCATATGGCTGGACATGAAGTCCTTGGGCAATAAATGCAATAAATTGCTGTCGAGGCACGTAACAGGCATCAGCATAAAAGCAGAAGCAGACAGGAGAGAAAGGGAGACCAGGAGAAGCAACAAAATCAGCGGGACAGGTGCATGGCACTTCAACGTGATTGTTGTAGCTGGTAGCTTGGAATTTCCTTGAGAGACGCCTGCCACGAATATCAACGTCATAGACAAGCTTCATTCGCAGCATCTTCGCAGCATAATCAGGCAGTAGTATTTGCTGCCCTTCTTCTTCTTCTTCTTCGACTGACGTGCTGACCTCTATTTGCCGACTGTGACTGTGGTTATTGAACCTGTGTGTTCGAAGTTGTCCTTAACTGGGGCAATTCCATGCAATTCATTTGCATGCCAAATCGCAAAAGGATTCAAGGCTCTTACTTACACACTTGAATAAACCACGTTCGTTGACAGCTGGCACGTAGTTGACACTTCTTAATCAGCATCTTAAATGCCAATGAGTACTTAAGGTTGGCCTCCCCAAACACTTTAATGCAGTTATCAATACGATAAAGTTCGCTTGCAGTGCAAACAAAAGTTGCTGATGTAATCAAAGAATCAAGAATTTTAACAAGTGCGTCGACAACTTTGATTCTTTAAGATATTTCTAATAAAATTGATATTAAGTTTTTCCCCTATGTTATATCTTAACTTATTCATTTTGATAACACTAACTAACTATTATTATTGTTAATATCCTTTAAAGACTTGCGATTGATGCGATCCAAATGCAATTCGTATAGAAGCTTGTTGGCATCATAGTAAATTGGATTCTCCTCGAAACTTAAATCTGGATTATACTCTTCAGCTTCATTTTCGATCTATGTTAATAGATTAGTATATAGATAGTTTATTAGTCAATAAATTATTAGTTATGCTCACTGAAGGTTTTTTTAAACGTTTCCTGCATGGTTCCGGAGTAGTAAAGCCCACACAAATACGTTTCATACACTTGCGTGGCTCAGACATATCAAAAGGGTTTTATGGGTTCTTTAGCAATATATTTCGAAGTTATTTCCGTGTTAGAATTGGAACTGTTTTTGAAGTTTTACACGTAAATAAAAGCTAACTTGATTTTAATTAGTTTATTTTTTTGTAATGCCCGGTGGCAACTCTATTTTAATAAAATACTCAAAATTCTAAACATGCTAATTAGATGTGGAAAACTATCGATAGTCTGTGCCATCCATAGTGCTTGATAGTTTTCATAAACTATCGACTATCGACGATATTCCATACGTTCCATATTTATTCAACGTTTTCCAATATTTATCTTTGCTGAAGACCCTCTCCGACACTAAGGAGGTGCTAGTATACAAAGATAATTGAGATAATATCGACCACTATCGACGATAGCGATTGATCACTATCGAGAGTGCCTGGCGCTATCGAGAGCATGTTGGTAGTGGCCAACAATCGATAGACCCGATAGTCTCATCGATTGTTCTCCACCTCTGATGCTAATTATATGTATATACTAGTTAGTATTTTAGTGCTAAAATGGAAAATGCCAAAAAGTATTTATACTATACATAGTTGAAGAAATTTCGTAGCACGTCGTCTCTTTCTTTCTATTAACAACCCTGCTAAAATTAACATCCACTGCAAGTGTGATTAGTAAGTGACCAAAAAAACTTTAACAACGAGCACGATTTTTATAACTAAACTGCAAATGCGGCGCACCCCGCGAGTCACAATGACACGAAAGTTATCGGGATATACGACGACGTGTGGAGAAATTATACATATATGCTATGTTGGCTAAACCTAGTGCTAATCAGTTTTACGAACCTTAAGCTGATTAACACAATGAATTGCTGCTGTTCATAAATTTGCATAAATTCGTTTATTTCCATTGATTATACTCGTAATTGGTTCATTAGTGATCAAATGGATTTAGATTTAATGTTATGCAATGCATAACGGTATTTGCTTAAGCACAAAATGGCGGAAGCTTCCCTATTTGCACTTTGCGAACGAGACGAGAAAAGCTGCTTCATAAATTCAAACTCGTGCCCTGTCAACGGGGCGCATGAGTTCTGGGATTCCATATCTATCTGACTGGTCGCATGACACTTTGTTGACTCGACTGCTTGAAAGAGTATTGTGTGTGTTACTTATAATACCCGGTAGTTGAAGTGGGGTAGGGTATTATATATTTGGGGATTGAGCAGAAAATGTTTTATAAAGCAAATAAACTATTCATCTGAAGCAAAAGCTGAAAGCCATATCTGATATTTCGCCTGTCCGTCCGTCCGCTTAGTTTAACAGCTAGATCTCTGAGACTACATATAAGTGTTAGAGTCATGAAATTTGGACACAATTATTTGGAGTATTATACGAAATTAGTGGTTAACTTCAATTTTAGATACACCCACTTTAAAACGAGGCATCGAAAAATAAGTAAAGTCTAATTTCTGGAAATTTCAGTACGATTACGAGCTATACAAAGTTTTACTTTAACCGCTCTTAAAAGTTCAACATATTGAGTATTTTCCGGTCGAGCATGCCCCACACTTATTTACTTACTCATTTTTATAAATATTTGGCGACAAATGCAGGCATAATTTACGAACCGAGAGTTATCTTGGCTCCATTTGGGGCTTTTGCTATACATACTGCGAGAGTATTGTTTAACTGCTGATACACCCGGTATAATAATTATTATTATGATTATTAGTCATAAGTTGAAACTGACAGTTTAGCATATTTAAACTGATTAGGATGTTGCTAATGTGACTGAAATATTTGCGTATTCGAACTATCTTTGCTTTAGCTCTTCATGCTACTAATTGTAAACGCAAATTTGCCCGGACAGCAAAATACGTGACACACACAGCTGCCGCATGCCACAAACAAGACACGATTACTATATACCATTCTATATAGCATCCCGCTCCTCTCTCTCAGATCAATGTCAAATGTATCCATCCATCCCAGTTTACAGCTTTGCGTTGCGTTTGTTGACCAGCAACAAAGCATTTGCCATATTTATTCAGTTGGCAGCGATTTAACGCACCATTAAAACAGCCACGGGGTGGCAAGCAGCAGCGGGGGGTTGGGGGGTCTAATCTATGAAAGGTCAAACGGATGAAGAAAAAAAGGTCAACATTAGTTTTGAGAAAAATCTACTTCGCATTGTTTTGGTTCAAAGTTGAGCGCTCCAATAAATTGATGTTGATTGCTCGAACCTTGCCCTGACCTGCCACAACGTTGACAATTGAGTGAGAGTGTGGCAGCTTTGGTGGCAGCCATAAGCGCATTCACCTTGCAACCCGAATGCGGCAAGTCTATGACCTCCAGTGGCAAGCGGGGCAAACAGAGCACTAAAGAAATGCTTAATGCTGGCAAAGTATTTACGCGTTTAGCGAAGGTGACACGGAGGATGTTAAATCAACTCGCTCTTTAAGCCTTAAAGCGAGCGAACAACTTTCGTTGAAGAACAATGCAAACAAAAAATGCACGGGTCAAGTTCATGCCACACACACTTGACTCACTTGACAGAGCAGTTCTCATAAAACTTGATCAACTTTCAGTGAGTGTGGCTCAAGGCTAGAAGACAAAACTATCCTGCTGCGGCACAAGGTCAAGCCAAAGACTGACTTCCTCTGTGTGTGCAGGCAAATACAATTACGATAATGACGAGCGAACTCCCAGAGCGGAAACCAGTTCAAGTAACGATATGCAACTGCATATTGGTTGCATGAATAAATAACTGAGTGCAATCGAAGCCAGACTAAGGCGAGGGCTAGCAGACAAATAATAAATTGGCAATAAACACAAAGAAATTATGAATAAATATGGTTTTATCTTGCGTATACTTAATATGCTAGAGCACAGCTAATTTAATTGCCCATCACTTGGCGTATACTTAATCTACTAAACGTAGTATATAACTTGCCTTTGTTTTACGCACAATATTTTTGGCTGTCGTACGCTTCACTTGAGCTTTTGTCTTTGCTACACTTGGCGTATACTTAATATGAGACAGCAGCTTACTGTGCTTTTGTTTAGTTAATCTTTTGTAGCAACTGAAATTTATTTACTTTTTTAACTATTAGAATTCTTCGAACTACAAACCTTTTGAGCCTCCCTCGTTTATACCAAAGGCACTCGAGAACTCAAGGACACTTTCTCTCTCTCTATCTCTCATTGAGCCACAAAAGTGGCAAGCAACAAACAAAGTGTCTCCGCTGGGCGCTGCACTCAATAGTTTAAGTACTTGTCCAAATGTATTCCACAGATGAACATATCTATAACTTATGCATGTCATTTGCGAGTAGGATACAAATACGCTTTTAATAAGCCATCGAAGCCCCATTTGTCGACTCTGCGACTTTTTTCCTTTAATTGTTTCAGCTCACGACCTGATTTGTTTTGTGTGTGTACTTGGCATAATTAAATTTTACCGGCTACAGCTGTTTGCCATACTCAACGTGCCACACGTCTCGTCAAAGATGCTGCTGTTTTTATTTTCTTTTTTCTCGTTTTTTTTGTTGGCTTTAAGCCAAAAGCAAGTAGATCATAAAACGCAAAAAGTTCTTCTCTAGTAGTCGCTATAGACAAATATGAGTTCCAGCGTTGTGTTTAGCTCGTGAAATGTTGTTTAATTTTACATTACCTTATTATTGTTTATACTTGGCGTAAATTTGTCAAGAAATCGTTAAAAATTGCAAATTACGCCGCCTTTTCAAACAAGATTTGTTATTTAATTTATTTAGCGTTCATAAACTGAAGCAAATAGACAAATTGTAAATACTGTCAGTTGTTAATCAATAGTATTATTGATATGCTAACAATGCGACAATAAAATTGAGAGCTAAAAAGTTGTATAGTGTGATAGTACAGTGCGTATACGTAATGCGCATCTTCCTTCAGTCATATCACGTTATTTATAATACCTTCGGAACATAATCGCAACTGTCGAAATCAATTTGTGTAGATCGAAGTGCAGAGAACGTCATATCCAATCGAGTTGCAGACAACAAAAGACGACAAATGATTGTCAGCATGCATTATTTATAAAGCACTTCACAACGATTCCAAACAGATATAAAAATATGTGTGTGAGTATATTATAAAATATGATATACATATATATGTTCTTGTGGGAAAGACCGCGTTGAACATTCAGTCAGCTGACCATTGCGAAGAAAGCACGATTAGTTAATCGCTGACAATAAATAAATAAGAATCTAGTCAAGTGAGTCCATAAAAATCACAGTTGACTTGAGTTGACTGGACTTGATTTGAGTTGTGTTGAGTTGAGTTGAGGTGACCGACAGCCATAGTTTGGCTTTTCTTAATTAATCGCCGCAAAAATATTCAAGCATAAACTCTTGGACTCGCAAACTTTATGACTTATCTTATCTGCTGTGGCGAGTCTTCGGAGCCCTCAGTCTTCTGCGTCAAGTGGCATTTTTGTTGCTATTTGTGAATGAAGCGTCATGGACTCGACTCTATTAATTAATTTAAATGCTTGTCATATTAACAATTTAAGCGCCACATTTTTTTGTCGTAGAGTATAACATATTCGGCATACCATTTGTTTTTTATGAGCTTATCTTGATAATGCCTTAATAATACAAGCTAAATATAGCTAATACCTTAATGCAGTATTTTAAGCAAAGGCACGTGTTGAGAGATATTTGTCTGAGAGACTTTTCTGATAAGAATTTCGAGGGAAGTCGCATTATTTGAAGCTAGTCGGAACAATTGTTTATTTAGTTCTTCATTTTTTTGCGCACTTCAACTGCAGTTAATTAAAAACTACTATTTTCAAAATGTTCAAGGATTTTTTTTGTTGCTTTTGTCTATTTTTGCTGTAATTAGTTTTTCGTGTTAAAAGTCGGAATGCCTATGTGGAAATGTTTTAGTATTTTTTTTTTTTTTGCAATTGTTTGTTGTCATAAATCTGTCATGTGGCAGCTGCCACGTGACGTTGCAACAATTGGCGTCGTAAATTAAACACTCTAATGCGTTCCGCATGGAGCTGCCAAAAAGGTTATCAACTTGACGACTGACTGACACCACAATATCTAATAAAAAGAATGTCAAATTATTTATTAGCCTCTGTCTTTCTGCACCCGAAATGGAAAAAAAATGACAAGACACCAGCTGGTGGCAGTGACTGTTACTATCTTGGCCAGAAAAATGTATCATTTCCATATTTAATAAATAACTAATTTAGCAAAGAATACATAGCAAATGAATGCAATATGCGTTTCATTCATCATAAATGGGCAATTTCAATGTCAGCTCTCAGGTATCTCACTCACCTGAGTGCACATTAGTGCAGTTTGACTTTGAAATATCTGCAGCAGCAGCAACAAGCTGCATGCCACCCAAAGACAGTTGTGCAGAGCAGGTTGTTATTGTTTACCCATAACTAGAGTTGATATAATGCTTTGACGCCTGCGTTGGCGTCAATTAATCGCGCCAAGAATTATGAATTTTGATTTGGCAGAATTTTAGTCGCAACTATGTAAATGCAACACACACACGCAAAACTGACTAATGTCAATAAACAAATTTATAAACAATATTTATTTCAATTGCATTTTGAAAAGCGTAAGTTATTTGCTAGTCAGAATGTTGAGCCAGCGAGTGTAGCATGAAAACTGAATTAACCAGATGAAAGTACACAAACAAATGGCGGCAAAGTTACAGTTACAGCAACAGGTGTCGCAGCTTCCCCAATGCGGCGCATGTGCAAACAGCGAACAGCGACAGCGAGATTATTCACAATATATATATATGCCCAATAAATGTACAAGTTTAACGTCAGTGCGCCATTTTTTTTAAATGGTATTTACTTTTTACAAAAACAAAAACAAAACAGATTTGCAAAAAAGAAAAATGTAAATCAAACATGGCGGCAACTGTCAAGCGTTGCCACCTGTCAGCTGCTGCCACCTACCCAAATTGAGTAACCCCGTGGCAACTCTGACGGCACACATACACAATGCGGCGCACTTCACGCGGTGGCTTGGCGCGCAAATCAAAGTAAGCAGTGTTCGAAACGCTGCACTTTAGGATATTTAAAGCAAAAAAATAAATAGTCTATGTCAACTGTTTAAATAGTGTCGAATAAAAAAGAAAAAAAAGGAAAAATGTCTCACAGTTGCAACTTCAATAGCACAAACGGCTACTTAGAGGCCATGACTCGTGGCTTCAAAAATGGTCTGCTCAAGCAATCCGATTACTTGAGTCTGACACAATGCGAAACCCTCGAGGACCTGGCGCTGAACATACAAAACACGGACTATGGCCACATATTAGGCGCCGATTATGGCACTGTGAATGTGGAACTTTTTGAATATCGTTTGCGCAAGAAAATTGTAGATCAATTCAATTATTTGCGAGTGAATGCGACGGAACCTTTGGGCACCTTTCTGGATTACATACGCTACGAGCATATGATCGATAATGTTGTGCTGCTTATTTCGGGGCTTAACAATCAGCGGCCCATTAAGAAACTGTTGGAGCTTTGCCATCCTCTTGGCTATTTCGAACAATTGGAGGCAATCGGGGTGGCCAGCAATACAGATGAATTATTCGATGCCATTCTAATCGACACACCACTCTCAAAGTTCATATCGAAGAGTTTCGAGCCAAAGGATTTCTCAAAAATCGATGTGGAAATTGTGCGCGGTATTTTGTTTAAAGCCTACATCGAAGACTTCTATAAACTATGCCAGCGTCTGGATCCCACCTCGGCCGAAGTAATGTGCAATCTGTTGGGTTTCCAAGCTGATCGACGCGCCATTATCATTGCCCTGAACTCCTTAAATTCAAGTTTTGATCACAGCCAACGTTCGCTTTTATTCCCTACCTGTGGTCACCTGGGTCCCATTGCTCTGAATTCTCTGGCCGAGAGCATTGACTACGACCAAGTGCGCTCGATAACCAGTAAGAATATCGAATATGGCATAGTGTTCGATACGATTGAAAAGGATACCGATAATCTGATAACTCTCGAGGATCGTTTCCTTATGCTAGAGGCCAAGAAACTGACGCAAAGCTATCTCCAGCAATTTCATTTTGGCGTCTTTTACTCGTATCTCAAACTGAAGGAGCTAGAATGCCGCAACATCATCTGGATTGCCGAGTGCATATCGCAACGTCAGCTGGACAAGGTCAATGCCTATATTCCGATTCCCATGTACTGAACTGTCGTCAAATAATGTTACTCAATGTCCAATCTTTGTAAATATAAATGTTTATTCATATATGTATGTAAGTTGTTGAGAAAATTCGGGAATGGTGAATAGTTTGAAGCACATCTCAAGTCGAGGTAATCATTAGACCCAAATTCAACAGTTTGTTGATAAGCGCGTCAGATGCCAGAGATACTAGATGATAAAAATATTACAACACGAATTCTTAACCAAAAAGTTCCTAATCTTAAAGCTCAACTATCAAAAACTTGATCATCTTTCAAATAGTTAATAATAAGATTAGTTAATGTAAGTAATGAAGAACTTGCTTTTTGACTGTCAAAATATTTATTTCAACAAATTTCCATGATTACAGCAATCATATATTTTTCGCACTAAATAATTACTAATTTATAATATAATAGTGACATAAAGATGCCCTTTTATATTTCTTTTGGTCGTTGACCTTTTAATATTTTTCTTTTTTTCTAACAGAATAAATACAAATATATAACATATTTTTAAATAAACCAGAATTAAACAACAGTATTCTTAATATTTCATTTTAAGTCACAATGATTATAAAATAACAATTAAAAATTGAAACGAGCGAGAATAATATACAAATAATTTTAGCAATTTTAAATTTTAACTAGACTGCAATAATTACACTTAATTCGATATTTAATGAAAAGCTTCATTAAACAAAAGCAAAATTAAGGCAAAATGAATAGAAAGAATATTAAAGCAAATACTGCAATTAAATTAGGCCAATTTCAATTTATTACTTGGCTGCTCTGTTCCTCGTATTTCGCTCACATTCATATGTGTGTACGAACGATATGCACACAACGATAATAAGCAGCTCTTCTGGGACCAACCGGTAATTCTGGGGTGAGGTGGGTATTGAAAGTTTACAGCGCGCTGTCATTTTCCCGAATCGCGAATCGAAATGCCAAGCGACAACACAATCAGCTGAGCGCTGCTAACATACATACAACACACAACAAAGAGACACTCTGAGGAGGAGGTCTGGAGGAATGGGTCTCTGGGTATTTGAGTATTTGAGCAGCAGGTTCTGGGTTTTCTTTTTGCTTTTTTTTTTGTTTTGCGAAACTCAGTTTCAATTCGTGATTCTAGCTGGCTAGTTGAGTTGAGTTCTGCCAAGATATAACAACGTAACCGAATGAATCATCTTCGTTGTTGATTGTCGTGAGTGTGTTTAAATCTATATATAAATTGTAATTTTTTTTTGTGTTTTATTCATTTTCCACTTCGTTCCACAACTGTCAGTATGTGTGTGTGTTTGACTTTTTCTTTTTTCTTTTATCAACAAAAACTATTTATTCGAAGCTCAATATTATATGGCGGTAATAAGTTTGGTAAATGATATGTGCACGTAGCTCGTTATATGCATTCAGTAAAGCAGATAAAATTTTTAGCTTGTTGTTAGAATGTGAGCAACGAAGCTTTTCCGCGTTTTTCCGCAAGTTCAAATTTCCTGTTCTTGGAACTGAGCGGCTCTTTTAAGACTCTTTCCGTCCCTCTCCCCCAAGACATGAAAGGCATTCTTTTTTGGTTAGTTTACTCTCAATACTTGTAAATCTTGTTTTGCTATTTTGCCATTTTCTGCAAAATTGCAAATACTAAAAAAAAAAAAATGAAAAAGAAATATTTTTGCGTTTGACAATAAGGAATGATTTAAGAAAATGCGGCGTTGTGTAATTGAAGTAGTTAAATGTGTACTCTAATCATAATGAATTTTACAATTGTTTTTCCCCACAATTTATAACTGAGATTCCATATACAAATGTATGTACATAAGCTAATGTGCATGTATGTACATATTTACATATGTATTGTATGTACGCTACCGTTCTCTGTCAATCTCACAATCACAATCTCAATAAAAACGAATAGCAACCATTTCATAACCATCATTTATGCCTTTCCGAAATATAACGACGAAGTATTGTATTATACGCTGTTGTATATGTGTATGCACGTACACATATACAATACGCACACACACCAGTTAACAATTTACACACACCGATGCATGTACGGTAGGCAAGTATATAGTTTGTTTTTGTAGGCTTTCGTTGCTTTTGAATTTTTGAGTTTCGCAGTATTGAAATCGTGGTGGTGGTTGTTGGTTGAAATTCTGTTCTGCTTCCTCTTCATAACGCTGAGAGAGCCAACGAGCGTGCTCTCTTTTACTCTCCGAAGTATTGGCTGGCTGGCTGTCAGTGTATGTAAGTGTTCGTGTGTTTTGTTGTTCGGCAAGGTATTCGACTCGCGCTCTGTGTTGTGATGTGTGTTAAAAAATAGTTAACTTAAATTATTATTAAAAATTCGTCAGTGTAAAAACCAAGTAACACAATTTTACGCAACACATTTGGCAGCTGTTGTCAATAACAACAAATCATTGCGTGTTCTAATAATCCAATATTGGCCAATTGACAATGTGAAGTTGTGCCTGATTTTAGTTGTTAAATGTAATTAACGTTTTTCTTATATCTCTTCTTTTTTTTTTTGCTTGCTTTCTTGAAAAATTCTCAACATAATAAGCGTAAATTTGTGTGTGATGCGTTCATGTGTGCTTGTTTGCATGTGTGAGTGTCGGCCCCAGTTCGTTTGGATACGAGATTGAGGAACAGAGAGTAATATTGAGAGAGCAAACGCTCTTGATTTTCGTGCGCTAGTTGCTCTCTCTGTCAGTCGTTCGCTCGCTCACTTCATATCTTTTCCACTTTACAGTGGGACCACAGGAAATTTGTATTAAATAACTATCATCTGTGTGAATAAAATAAACGTATCGTGCTAACTAGGTAAAACTGTGAATTTACAATTAACATGCATTCCATTTATGGGGCGTAGACAAAACTAAATGAATAAATGTTGAAAGCAATTAAGCAATTGTTTAACCATTGTTTACGGTTAGCCGGCTTCAAAATCCAACTCGTACCCACTGTAGTTAGTCTCTCAATCTTGTTGGATTTTTTTGACAACGTCAAAATGCTGGAAAATTACTCAGCTTTACCGCACAATAATAATTCGAGTTTTTTTTTTTTGTTTGAATGCAGCACAGCAAGCAAAGCAGCTGCTTAATTCCAATTCCGCTCAACCTCGGCTCATCTTCACAGCATGCGAATTTTTCAGCGAGATTTTCGAGACATCATCATTGTGTTTCAGCATTTTCGTCATCTTTATCCGGAAATCAAGTATTAAGTTTTTTACATATATGCATATACATATTGCCAATAACACTTGAAAAATTCTGAACAAAACCCCAAAAAAAAAGTGACGAAATCTTTGTACCTAATAAAGTGGCCCCTCTTTACCTCGTAATCGTATTTGGCATGTTTGTTAACATTTTAAAATCGTTTACTCACTATCTCTAAATTTAGTTCTTCTACAAACACATACAAGTGTACGATGTTAAGTGTTCGTGTGTGTTTGTGTCAGCTTATATTTAAGTGTGGTGTATTTGAGTCTTTGAGCTTGTATGTGTGTGTGTGTGTGTGTTCGGTTATTCTTTTTACCTTCCCTTTTTGTCGTTCTCATACATGTCGTATTGAAATTTGTAATCAAAATCGATAAAAATATATATATATTTATTTGCCTATTTAGATTTCAGTGTGCACAACCTCTTTATAATTTAGTATATACATTTATACCAAGCCTCAATTGAATGCGCTCACATACATATATAATATATTAATATGTGTGTGTGTATTTATTATATATATGGATTTTGAAGTTATTTTTGTTACATATTCTCATTGACTAGATACGTTTCATATTTAACTGACTAGGCAGCTGGTTAAGTAAGTTTTTTATTTCGCGCATAGTATATTCAAACCAGTTACTTTCGTTAAACTACTAAAGCATAAATACTTCATATTATTTAAATTTAATCCATAAATATTTTAATTCGATGTTAATTGATTGCGTGAATATTTAATTTAATCAACCAATAATTGCAAGTCTAAGTATAAAAAATCTTAAGCAGGCTTAAGTTTCTGTAAAATAACTAAAAATGGTTTTTGATGACTGACATAATTTGACTTATTTTAATTCGTAGCATTAGGGGAGATTAAAAAAATTAAAATAAATCAATAATTTCATAAAAGTTAAAAGATAGAAATCTGAATTAAAATTTCTTATTAGTCAACGTCTATTTTAATTTAATTGCTATTTTTGCCATTAAGTATAGTTTATTTGTAAATAATTCCAATATTATACAAATGTCGATAGTATAAAATGACAGAGCACTTCGTAATTTTTAAACATTTTTCAAGACTGAAAATCAAATGCAAATGTATCGATTTTGTTTTTTTAAATTCTATTTTAGAAATCGATTTCGAAGTTTCCTATTTGAGTTTTGAATTGAGTTCTGACATCAGCATTATTTGGCTTTGTCAACTTGCTTGAGAAACATCCTAGAATTTTTCCCAAAACAGATTTTTTTTTTTAATTTATATTTTAGAAATCGATTTTGTAGTTTCCTATTTGAGTTTTGAATTAAGTTTTGACATTGGCATTATTTGGCTTTGTCAACTTGCTTAAGAAACATCCTAGAATTTTTTCAAAAAACAAAACTTTCCTAAAGTAACTTTTCAAACAAATTTTTAAATTAAATATCTAAATATTTTCCTAACTTTACTATTTATAGATAGTTTGTGTTACAATTGAAAAGCGTAAGCTTGGGACAAAAACGAAGCATCGATGTTGATGCCACGCTACTCGGATACGGAAAATCATCAAAGCCACGCCTCCAGCAGCACCGTGGCCGCCCACACAAAGATGCGACTGCTGAGCAAAGTGGAGCAGAACATGCGACAAAGTCAACAACAACAGCAGCAACAACAGCAACAGCATCAGAGCATCAACAAGCTCATCCATACAGCAGCCACTGGCAATGGACTTGTTGGCGATGTGGATGAACTGTTGATGCCCATGCGGCACAAGATCGAACCGGGCGATAATAGCATTGGCAGCAATTCATCCGGCAAGGAGGCGCATTGTCGCCCCGAACGCAATCTTTGGAGTCGCGCCGAGATGCTCGAGATGCTGAACATTATGCAACAGATGAATGCGTTGGATCAACTGAACGATCGGAATGTGAAGAGCGAGCATGTGTTTCGCCAGATCGAGGATACGATGCGCAGCAAGGGTTATGTGAAAAAGTCGAGCATACAGATCTGGACGAAGTGGAAGTTTCTCAAGTCCACATACAATACGACCACCAGACATGGCAATGGCATACCCAAAGTGGTGCCCGAGGAAGTGTATCGAGTGCTGTGTCGCATGCTCAGCGATCACAGCCACAATCAGAGCAATAGCAGCAGCTCGGTGAATGGCACAAATGGCGGCATTGGCAGCGAATGCGGCAACTCCATGGACAGCTCCAATGCGGAGCTGCACAAGACGACAAGTGCCACCGGCGGTGGCGAAGCCAACGATGAGCTGGAGCATCCCATATTCGGTTTTCGATTGGGCTTGGTCAAAGCGGAGCCTTTGGATACGGGTAAGTAGGCATTGATACTCAATATGAATATAAAATCTCATTGAATTGTACTTTTCCTGGCAGGCTATGAGGCCAATATGAACTCATCGGAGCAGGAAATGGAGGAAACTGGTGATAGCAGCAGTCTGCAGCATGTGCCGCAAATGGAGCATACGCCTTTTATGGTGACGGTGAAGCATGAACCCGACGTCGATCTGGACATGGATGGCACCAATACACCGCCACCCACAGCGCCCACATCGCCATCGCCACCACCAAGTGCCACGTTATCCACACCGTTTGCCCCACTGCGCGTTGCCTCCTTTGCCTCAGCCTCGACTCCCTCCCATGGCGTGCTGCAAATCGAGCGTCCGGCTAGCATGATGATGAATCAGAACAACAGCAAAGCCAACTTGCCCGGCAAGCTCAATCGCTCGATGCCGCTGCAGAGCACGAGCAGCATTAATTTTGTGCATCCGACTAGCAAATTGATGCTGCCACGCAAACAGCAGTTGCACCGAGATTTACGACTGCCTCGGGAGATTAGCTTGCAGCCAACGCCAGCAACGCAACGTCCACTGAAAGCTGTGCCTATGCGTGAGACGGGTTATTCGCTGCGGCCGGAGCGCATGATACCCGATCTCGAGCAATCGATATCGCCACCACAATCGCCTTCGCCGCCCATGCAGCAGCTACAGCAGCAACAGCAATCGTTGTCCAAATATGCACCTACTCCCATGCCGTATCCATCGACCAGTCGGCATGCTCAGCAATTTGCCAGCGAGCAGCTGCAGCCGCTGCGCAAGCGTCGCCTCAATTTACCTCAACAGCAACAATCCCCCGTGCCTGTCAAGCTGCAACGCAGCTCCACGCTCTACAGCAACAAGCCACACAACAGCAGCAGCAGCAGCTTAAACGATGTGCAGCCAGCAGCAGCAGAGGAGCCAAAAGCAGCGCATAAAGTGCAGGCCGAAGAGCTGCAGCGACGCAAGCAACAGCAAGAGGAACTCTTCAAGAAGGAGCTGCATGAGCTGGCGAATGGTTTTCGCGATGCGCAAAAGGAAATGATGGAGGATTTCTTTCAGCATCAGAAGCAGCTGGCGCGACGCGAACACGAGTTCCAGCTGCGTCAGGATAATCTGGTGATGATGGCGCTGCGCAAGCAAACGGATGCATTGCTCAATACCGCAAGACAGCTGCTGCAGCCCTTGGAGCAGCCACAAACACAGCAGGAGAAGGAACAACAACAACAGCTGGAGAAGGAGGATAAGCAACAGTCAGAGCAGAGGGAAACGGAGACTAACACTAGCAACCAATTGGAGCAGGAGGAGGATCAGCAACAGCAACACATGGAATTGGAAGGCGAGGCTGAAGAGGACGAACAAGAAGATGCAGACGACGACGCACAATACAGCGATGATGATGAGGAGGAGGAGGATGCGGAGGATATGCAAAGCGAGCATGGCCTACAGATGATGGTGGCTCCAACGCCCAGCGAAATTGCCTCCTCCTAAGTGCAGTTATTTAGTTTCCAAGTATTATTCAAACACACACAAAAAAGAGCTACAATTATTTTACATTCCCAAAAAAAAAGCAAAAAAAAAACATTCCTTAATTTTTTTTTTGAGAAGACAGCAAATATATATGTAATATATACATAATCCTAGAGCAAGGCCCACATTGTTAAAAGACTTGATTATATTTAAGCATTATGAAATGTCTAATCTAAACTACACAAAAAAAAAACGAAATTCATTAAACAAAATTGTATTTATTATTGTTCTTTTTAGACCCCCACTATTTGCGATTATCTCGATTATCGCTTCTGCTATAAGGCTATTATTCGAAAAACCACACAATTTTAGTGATATTTAAGCAATATATCGAAATGGAAACCGTTGAAAAATATACGATATGTTTGAGAAGCGAAACGATGACGAGTTTTAATTGATTGTTGCCACACAGAAATTGCGGTTTCCATTTCCGTAAATTTCGAGCATAAATCAGCACACAATATTTAAAAAAAAGAGAAAGGCTCAAATAGGGATTCAATTGTTTTAAAATTTCTTAACAAGAAATTGTATTGTATTTAATATTGCAATATTTTGTAAAACCAAATTTTCAAATTATCAACTAAACGCAAAATTTGAAAAAGGATCCTAAACTAGCGAGAAATCATCAATTGTTCTTACCAGCTAGCTATATATATATATATATATATATTATATAGTATATAAACTCGCGACACAAAAATTTGTTTAAACTAAATACTAAAAATGAAATTATAAACTAGCTTACAAATTGTGTGTGTTGTGTGTGTGTATGTTTCTCACTAAACTAGTTGTGTTAGTGTTTTGCACAAAAGAGTTAAACGCCTAAATCAAAATTATAATTACTTGCTAGTGTATGTATTGTGTTTTATTTTACAATTACGTTTACGATTAGGCCCCAATTCCCCCCATACTCCATATACCAGATATATGCCACACGATCGCTGAATCCGAAGTGTAGATCGCATTTAGTCGGGTCGATAAATGGGCGTCTTGGGTATAAATTCAATTAATATAACATACTCCATCATGGAATTGGAATCACATTGTTGCTTATGTAAACGCCAGTGCAGGCCCAGCTTATGATATAGATGACTATTCTCCCACTCCAGCAACTTGTCCAGCGTTAATTGTGTCTGCAAGCGCAAGAGAGAAAAAGATGTAATATCGGTTATCGATATCGGTATCGAATTGAGATGCTTACGCGTTTGCTGAGACAAATGACGGGCCAAAGGGAACAACCGAGGGTGCAACAGCAGCAGACGCAACCACAAAATAGCCACTTGACATTCAGTGGCAGGGTCTTCTTCAAGATGCCATTGATGCGGCCGATGGTTGCTTTGAATTCCTCGGGTGCAACGCGCGACAACAAACCGCAGGGGAATTCGATATTAAAGCGATTGCTGAGACCAAAGCTGCAAAGTGAGAGAGAGCGGGAGAGAGAATTAGTGATGTGTTAAGTAGAGAGAATGCATGGAAAATATGCGTCAAGTTCTGATTACAAATGTGTGTTATCATTTCTACATTATTTTACACGCCTATCTAAAGTGGAGAGGAGTATAGCGACCCCATTTTGCGTAATTATTGTATGAGATACTATATATGAAAGTAATTTGTATATGAAAAAATAATATACATTTATCTTACGTTGGTTTTAAAAAATTATCTATGTATATTAACGTATTTAATACGCTTCTTAGATTTCCCTGACGCTTCCTTAAACTAAATTACTATGTGAATTAAAATGTACTATATAATAATTTTGTTAATGGATCCTTATTGAAAGAAGTTATTGCTAATTATAGTGAAGCAGCTTAAAATATATACCATAATAACGGTATTCATGGTATCTAAAAGTTAAGTTAACAAACTTGTTATTTCTAAACAATTACAATAAAGAGAAATTCATTGAATAAGGCATATTGGATATGCATTAAGTACCCCCACAAAATCAAGTAATTAACTTAATTGCAAGTAAATTTACCTAAAATTCCAAATAACAACCTATTAATAAATTTGATTAAATTGCGATTCGATTCTGATATGATAATTATAGCTAATTAGAGTGCCGAATATTAGCGAATAATAATATAAGATGCCTTTAATTTGCTCTAGATCAGTTTCCTGAGCCAAGAGTATCTTGCAGTCGAGCAGGCTTCATAAATAGTTAACTTAGTTGCTATTAAAGCAATTGCCACCCATCTGCATTTGTTGCTATTTATGCGTTATGCAACCGTTAGACTGACAGTCTGTCAATGCGTCAATTATTGACAATTGGGCGCCAAATAGTGGAACAAGGTCAAACGCAGGCAATACAAGTATTAACAAAATAGCACGCATAGCCGAAATCAACAAGAAAAATTTAGGTATAATGAGCCTTGATCTACATTGAGAACATTTATACACACAGACAGACACGCATTTAGACGTTTACATGAGTGTGCGAGTGATGATGTTTTGTAATTGTGTATTAGTGTGTTCACTCTTTATGTGTATTGGTGTGTTTACTTACACCGTCATATTGCCAGCGCCCCTGATGATGATGGGTTCGGGAACTGGCATCACTGTCTGATCCTGAAAATGCTCCAAGTCCTCCAGCTGCTCATCCTCGTAGATGGCATCAAAGTCCGAGAATGACATGACTGCAATTTATTATATGTTGTTGAAGTAGAAGCGTGTCGTGCTTGCGTTATATGATGATGGGCGGATGGGCAGAAAACAACGCTCCAGGCGTCGTCACAAAAGGATGCTGACTGAGTTGGAGGCTTTCCACTGCAGGCAGGGGTCAACACATATTTTTCACTTTTATTTTGCAGTTGTCACACAAAAACACAGACAACTCAAAATAAGCGCCGCCTTCTTAGTTGTTGTTATTGTTCTTCTGCTGCGACTGCAACAACTGCTGCTTCCGCCATACGCTGCTGCTGCTGCTGCTGCTGTTGCTTTTACTGCTGATATGAGATGACGTTGACTTCCTTTATTGCGTTGCATTTGGAATCAAAATGGCAACAAAACGAAATAAATGAAAAACAACGACGAGAATATGTATTATTAAATTGAACCAAAAACAATAATCGTATTGTAAGCAAAATGTGCGTTTGTGTGCGTCCGTGTTTGCATTTTCTGAAGGTTGTGCAACACTGGCGTCTGCCTGCTTTGTTATTACTGTTGTTGTTGTTGGGGGCCACAGCAATGTGCATTCGTTTTGTTAACAGCGCATTTCGCAATCGCTTTCCCCCAATAAGGCGTATTAACTCGCACATTAGCACAATGCGTACAATATACACTTGGTAACTCACTCAAACTCACTTTTTTCAATACTGATAGCAATGATTTTTACACGTTTTTCCGTTGTGTTGTGTTTTGTAATAAGAAGGAAAATAGGCTGCTGCTACTTCTCTCTGCTTGCCAGCACATACTTTGTTGTTGGGCAACGAACTAACAGCTGCCAGCTGTTTATTGTGTGAGTTGCCTGCCTGAACAGGGTTGCCCAATCGTTGCAAAAATAAAAAACAATCACACATTCAAACAGCGGGTTAAATATTGATTTATTAATTAGCTACATCTTTTAAATAATAATCATACATAGTATATATATATCAATGTAAGCATACGTTCTAACTATTCATAAAAATATTGTGCACAAATTCGACAGTTTAGCAAAAAACACCAATTACGCTTTTTTGTAGCAAGCATTAATGTAAAAATTACAAGGCATATTTGTATTTCGAGTGTGTGAATCGTTGGTGTGGGTGGATCTCAAATCGATCCTCCCCCGCCCTTTTACTTCTTCTTCGATGCATTGGGACTGGTGGATTGAAACACCGATGAGGCTGACATAAGATTTTCAATGTACTGGCCCAACACTTGATTCTCGGAACGTAATTTCAGATTCTCATCCTTCACCGAGTCAACTCGCTGCGACAGATCATCCAGGGTATTTTGTAGCTCCAACACTTGTGTAATTAAGCGCGATTTCTCCAGCTGGTCATCGGCACCCACATCAATTGTGTCCAACGAATTGTGCGATGAATCCGGTGTTGAGCTACGATTGGTGAATGAGGAGCGCAACGAGTCCATGGAACGACCATTGGGTATATTTCGCGTAGTCGTTGTTGGCTCATCATCATTAATTATAACTGACAAGAAATTAGGCATAAGTACACAGAGTAACATCATCATTGGGACGCGCCCAACTCCTCTCTAGAATTTTACGCTTACCTTGTGGATCCTCATCGATTGCCATGATGCTGTCATCGTTTTGTATGATGGACATGATTTCTCAAATTTGCTTATGCACAGAAATAAATGCAATTTATGCTGAGTATTGTAGCTTTATTTTGATGAAAATTTACACGAAACACTAAAACTACCACTTTTATGGTAAAAAAAAATACGTTGTTGCACACCTCAAACCGACGTTTGACGTTTTACAATACTGGCATTCAATTTAGATTTAAAGAAGAAGAACCCCTGGTCGTTTTGTGTGCTGAGAAGCAAGCAAAAGTTTTTGCATTTAAACATTTACAAAGTTACATTGTCAAAAGAGATAAATATTTCAAATATAATAAAGGTAATTGTGGAATATACGTATAAGTGAATCTAAATATTAAGAATAGATTGCAAATTGTGCGGTATTATACTAGTTAGTTCTTCATGCTTTTGCTCCTCTTGAAATACTTGAATTCAAATGGTTTTAATTAAAGTGTCTGGCTGTTATTGAAGAGAACTAGTTAGTTTATTAAAAATTTCATCAGATATTAACTTTAAAGTGCTAGATTACAATG
This sequence comes from Drosophila niveifrons, assembly GCA_035046325.1. Classification (NCBI taxonomy): domain Eukaryota; kingdom Metazoa; phylum Arthropoda; class Insecta; order Diptera; family Drosophilidae; genus Drosophila; species Drosophila niveifrons. The sequence goes on along the minus strand of JAWNOC010000046.1, from coordinate 5,925,673 downwards.
CGTAGTTTTAAAAATAACCGACCCAAGAGAGTTGTTGCTGTTGTTGCAGAGTTGTCACCTGTAGTGTGAACAGCATTCGATCGAGGGAATTAAAATACACACGCATGCTTTTTGTCATTGTAATTTTTAACGTTGCACTGCACACACAACACTTTCAATATATTTCGGGTTGTGAATTATTAGCAATTTAAAGTTAGTTTGTTGTGATTATAACACACGCCAAGGGATTAGAGCTGATTGTTAAAGATAAAATCATTTCGAGTATATGAAATGGTAAATCAACAGTTGACATAATTTGTGCAAAACAAATTCGATGCTCATCAAGTTGAATAAAACGTAATAAACTGACAATTAAACAGGTATAACTTTAGATATATATAATCTATAGACTAAAATACTTATAATGCTGTTGTGTATTAAATTTTGTCTTATTTCATTTTAGTTATTTTGCGAACTCATAGTGTGCAAATCGCTGCTCTGGTTTTCGTGGAAGCTGTAAACATATTCAATTATAAGATCAAATGTAAGTTTCTAACATAGTTAAGTTCCTCTAGTAGTTTAGCAAAATAGTTAATATTAGTGTTTTTGGGCAGAAAACCCAAAGCCCAGATAAGCTATGTACATACTTATATGCATAAGTAAATGACATTGGGACATCGCAGAAATGCGAAAAGCATACGTAACAACGATAAATAAGAGTTTTCCACTACTACCTGGAAGAGAAATTGCATATTTGGGAAACCCTTGCCTTTTAGAGGCTAAGAAATATTTGAAATAATTTCCAAGCAAATATACAAAATCTGCATGCCAGCCCACAACATCATACATACATAAATGTACCTAAAAATGATATCAATATTCAATACAGGCGCAGGGCTGCCAACCTCTCCTCAAATCGTTGGCATCAAACAGGCGCGAAAACTAACGGCGTGTTCAATAAAGACAATACATTTTGTTTGCATCTTAACTATTAATTTCTACAAGCTGAAATAATTTTGTGTGTTTTAAATAAAATTTTATATTTGCAGCATCAACTAAACGCCATTAAAAGCAAAAACATTTTCAAACAAAGAGCATAGGCGCGGAGCTGCCAAGCTATGTGAAAAGTTTGTGGCAACTCTCTATGAAATACCAATTAAAAAAAAACAAAAAATATACCAAGAATTCATAAAATACAATTAACGCATGATAACAGCAAACATTTTTAGACTTTAATAAGGAAATAACATTATAAACATTAAAGCATTCGAATGGTGCTTAATTAGAAAAGTTACTGTGACAAGTCAAGGTTGTAAAACTTAACAGTGAGATAAAGTGAAATAAGTGAGCAGATAAAAAAGGAAATATACCAAGTGCTGGCAACACTCGTGAATTGTGTGGGATCAAAAATGCCAAAACTTGTGCGGCAACGTATAAATTGAACTACAACCAATTTTGCTGCACGACAAACAGCAAAAAGGGAAACGACGCCACATTTAAACTGTTGTTTTCAACTGTCGAGAAGCATAGGCTAATTAATCAACAATATGTTGCCCGCCAACAACGCAGGCGTTGCAAGTCAAGCACAAATCAAAAGGGATTTGTCCATCACCATGAAACCGGGAAATTCTACAACAACAACAAAAACAAAATTGGCAGGACAGGAGGAGCAACAACAACAGCGTTATTTGCCCATTGCCAGCATGCCCAGCAAACCTTGCAACATAAAAATTAGCAGTTACAATCATGCATTTAATAACAACAATATTAATAGCAATAATAGTAACTTGAACAAAGGCAAACTGCTGCAGAAGCAGTTGAATGCCACACCAGTTATTCAACTGATGGCAACTTCGACGTCGACATCGACATCGGCAGCAACAACAAATGGCAATAAATCCATTGCTGCAAATTCGCTGCTCTCCATTTTAACGCCCAAAGCGACAGTCATAAATAATAACAACAACAGCTGCAGCAATAATTCCAATATTAATCCTAATACTCAACAACAGCCGTCGTTAGTGCTGCGACCTGCTCCTGGACAGCAACAACAACAAAATGGTGGCAAAGGAGTCGCCGCAACAGCAGCCGCGACAGCAGCAGCAACTTCGCTGACACTATTGACGACGTCGACCCACAAATCAGGTAAAACTTTTGTACTTTAACTCTGTATATGTTAATTATATAATGCAAAATGCATTTTGTACCTGCGAATTGATCGCGATTTTGGTATTTTGTGAGCGCTGCATCATAAAACATATATATCTACATCATATATATAACATAGTCATTTCTATTCGCTTCTTCTGCGGGTTTCTTGCGATTTCAGTTTCAATTGTAGTTTCAGTTTCAGTTTCTTCTCGGTTTCGATTTGATGTTGCCGCTGTGTTGCGATTCCGAGTCTCTCTCGTTTATTTATTGTTGTTTTTTTTTTTTGTTGTACACGGTGTGCGTGTTTGTGCTGTTTATATATTATTACTTTACTACTTTTAACATTAACATACATAATATTATTATTATCGAGTGTTTTTTGGTGTTTACAACATTTAGTTAATTCACTTTGCTTTGAGTACGAAAATATAAAGTTGCATGTGGCTATTTTTGAGCATATTATTTAGCTCACGTTTTTAATTATTTTGTTTTGTTTGTTTGTTTGTTGCTCAGCGTCGGAAAAGTCGTCACTGTGTTTTTTCTTTTCTTTACTCACTTACGACGTACTTAATTTGTTGCTGTGTTTATCAACGTTGTATGCAAAAAAATAAAAAGAAGAAAAAACAGAAAAGTCTCGTTGACCGATCGATGATCAGGTTTTTGCAGCTGCTGCAGCTGCCCCCCAAAATACAACAACAACAACGTGCTTAACATTTGTTTAAAGATCAAAAAACAAAAACGTGCCAAAAACATTAAGCGAGGATAACATAACTTTTAACATGTAATTGTGTTGGACAATTTGCAATTAATAAAAATGCTGCTAAATTTAAAAGAGCTGCTCCATCATGACTCACGATAAATAATCATTTTATCGGTTTTGTACGGCGTGCTGTTGTTGTTGTACTTTGATAATCATTATTCTTATTTATGTTTATATAACATATATTGATTATTATGCTCACAATTTATGCTGATAGAGTTAGGACAGCAAAGTGTAGTTCAATATTTGTTGTTTTGTGTATTTTCTAATAGTTGCTTGACCTATTATTATATTTTTATTCTTCTATATTATACTTTACTTACTACGCTACCACATATTTATGCTTATTTAATGTATTTGCTTTATGTATTATTATGTATGCTTTTTGTTTGCATAAACTTTATATAATTTCAACTCTTTTTTTGACATTTTGCAGCAACAGCCACGCCGCAAATTTCTTTGATATCAACGAATCCATTGAAGTCGCGTTCTCCCGTCATACTCAGCAAGGCTGCCGTGGAGAAGATACGTTTCAAATTCGGCCAGGTCCAAGCGCAGGCCAACTCGGGAGCTCTCATTCTCAACAAGCCCCTGAAGAGCAACAACAACAGTAATACCATTAACAACAACAATTCAAGTGCCAAGCTGACAACGGAGAGCGTGCAGACAACGCCCAAGCTTACAGCGGCATCCGCAACCATTGCGATGCCCACGCCCATGCCCTTGCCGCTGGCCACGCCCATGCCGACGCCTTTGACTACGTCCATGCCACTGAATCCTACAGCGAGTGCTGTGCTGCCAGAGCTAAAGCTTAGCACACTGCCAGCCTCGATTAGTTTCAATGGTGCCAAATTCGTAAAGGTGCAAGGCGGCACTTTAGCCGTGGTAATGCCACCATTAGTGCCCGCCACCAAATCCAGTGGAACTGCAACAAGCAGCAGCATCAACAACAGCAGCAACAGCAACACCAGCAGCTGTCAAGCAGTAGTTTCGCCTACTAAGCTGCAGCGTTCCAAGTCCTTGGCAGGCAACATAGTTGCAGCAGCAGTCGCAGAGGTGGCAAACATACAAAGCAGCGCCACCGAACGTCGCCACTCGGTGGCCATTATGTCCAAGGAAGTGGACGTGGTGGAGCAACCGATTGCCATAGAAACCATCACCATAGATGATGATGATGATGAGGAGGAGGAGGCACACAAGCTGCCGCCGCAACAACAGCAGCCACAGGAGCAGCAGCAACTGTTGTTGACCACGCCATCGACACAAGTGTCCAGAAAAAGTTCGACTGCAAGTCGCAGCAGCAGCATCGCCAGCATTGCGAGCAGCCACACATCGGGCAGCACCAGCAGCCTGGAGATGATTATACTACCGCCAGCCACAGTAACACCAACAGCGCCAGTTGCCAAAGTAGAACAGCCAGAGAAACGTGCACAGGAACAGCAACAGCCAGCAGCCAAGATAAGCATAGTGAAAGCCGAAACGTTGCCTGTGTCCAAGGAAGACTTTGAGAAATCGCTGCACTGCACCGAACAAGTCGAACACAACTCGCCACCTTCTTGTGCAGCCAAAAAATCAGTAGTAGCATCATCAGCATCAACAGTAGCTTCATCATCATCATCGACAACAACAAGTAGCAGCATCACACTGACGCCCATTAATCGACTCCTTAATCACTCGGAGGAGCAGCAGCCGCAAGCAGAAGATGTGCCACTCGATAAAAATAGCACTTATAAACGTAGCATGCAGCTTAACTTTAGCGTGCTGCAATGGCGCGATCAGCAGCCAAGCACGCTCGACAGTTCCTCAATGCGTTTCAGTTTAAATCGCTTCCATTTGCTGCAGGTGGCGGAACGTTGTGAGCCACGCCAGCCACCATTCAGCTACTTTGAGCGTGCGCTCTGCGATCGCACCACAAAGCGTCCAACAACCAGTTCGCATCCTCTACTGTATTTGTGTTCGCGCTGCAATTGTCATGGCCCTGCCTCTGATTTTCTGGCACCACGTAAGTTGAACCTAATATGCCAAATTTGATTTGTTGACTAATTTCTGATATTTTCAGGTTTCTGTTCCATTTGCTGTGTGAAGCGCGCGTTCAAACGTCGCTTGCCCAGTGCGCCAGGCAATGGCAGCGAAAGCAAGGCAGCCAAGCTAAGCAATGGTCATGCACCACAACAACAACAGCAACAGCAGCAGCAACACAATCAACAGCAACTGAAGCAGCAGCAGCAACAACAACAACGCGATCGCAAGCGTGAGCGGAAGACGATGCCAGCTAAGCGTCTCTTCCGCTGGACCGAGTATCTCGAAGCCAAGGGCTCAGGACCCGCAGCGCCCATACATCTGTTTCTCAATCCGTTTCCCATTACACCCAATTGCTTTGAGCGCGGCATGAAACTGGAAGCCATTGATCCCGAGAACTGTTCGCTGTTCTGCGTCTGCACCATTGTCGAGGTGCGTGGCTATCGCCTGAAGCTCAATTTCGATGGCTATGCGAGCATGTATGACTTTTGGGTAAATGCCGATTCGATGGACATCTTTCCGCCCGGTTGGTGCGAACGTACTTCGCACGTTTTGCAAGCACCCAAAGGCTATTGCCCCGATCGTTTCACCTGGTATCGCTATCTGGTGAAAACCAATGCCAAGGCAGCGCCCAAAGCGCTCTTCACACATCTGAATGGGCCAACGCAGACACGCATCAATGGCTTCCAAGTGGGCATGCATCTGGAGGCGGAGGATCTCAATGACACAGGCAAGATTTGTGTGGCCACTGTGGCGGATATTTTGGACGAACGCATACGCGTGCATTTCGATGGCTGGGATGATTGCTACGATTTCTGGGTGCATGTTAATTCACCGTACATACATCCATGCAGCTGGCACGAGGGACGCCAACAGCTGATTGTGCCACCAGACTATCAGAATCTAGTCTTCAACTGGGCCGATTACATTGCCGAGGTGGGTGGCGTGGCAGCGCCTGTGGAGCTATTCTCGCCACGCGATCCCATGGAGTTTCAGCCGCGCATGAAACTCGAGGTGGTTGATCAGCGCAATCCCAGCCTCATACGTCCGGCGACTGTCATCACCCGCAAGGGTTACCGCATCCAATTGCATCTGGATTGCTGGCCCACGGAGTATTACTTTTGGCTGGAGGACGATAGTCCCGATTTGCATCCCATTGGCTGGTGTGAGGCCACCTCGCATGAGCTGGAAACACCGCCGGGCTTCCTTCAACGCCCCTCGGCCATGCCCTGCGATGTGGAGGGCTGCCGGGGCTTTGGCAATGCCAAACGCTTCAATCTCAATGTGCACGCGTTCCGTGATTGCTGTCCGTATGCGCCAGAGAATTGGCGTCAGTGGCGCGCTAAGACCGTGAAGCCGCCTCGCGTGCTACCCGAGCACATTAAGCTGAGCAACCCAACAAACACACCGAAAGAGACGTCACCGTTGCTGCTGTCCTGTCTGAGTAACAACACAAAGCCCAATGCCGCCGAGAAAATAAAACCGAAGCAGGAGAAATCACAGCCTAGGCACAGTGTGGACTCGGCAGAGTTCAAACCGAAGGTGATGAAGCGTGAGGATCAGAAGCCGGTGGTGAAGAAGGAGCCACTTACGGCCAAGCGTGAAACGGTCCCAGCGACTTCACTCAGTCTTGCCGTTGCCAAACCAATTGTTGCGGATTACGGGCCGCAAATGCAACGCAACTATACCCTATGGCAGAAGAACAGCGACTTTGATATGGCGCAAGTGAAGAGCAATCCATTGTACTGGACCACCTGGGAGGTGTATGAGTTTGTGGAGCGTGCGCTCAAGTCCACCAGCATTGCACAGCAGCTGTTCGATGAGGAGATCGATGGACAAGCGTTGCTGATGATGGGGCGCAACGAATTGGCCACATACTTCAAACTGAAGGTGGGCCCAACTGTGAAGCTCTTCTCGCTGATTGTCAATCTGCGCATTGCGGTCGCCTGCAAATTCAAAACTATGCAATGTGGTTTTAATATTCAACGTGCCAGATTCCCACTGCCAAACCACAACAACAAAGTAGTAGCCACAAAGCAGGAGCTAGACAATCATTCGCAGCAGGAGCAGGACGAAGAGGAAGAGTTAACCGATGAGGAGGATGTCATACTGGATGCCGATGACTTTCTCAACGTTAAGCCGCGTCACAGCATGAACATAAATCACACTCGTGATGGGGATGTCACGATGCCTCCGTCGAGAGTGGCTAGCATATCGTAGAATGCATGCGGCATGTTTATATGTTAGGTTTACAGTTGTCCTCCAATTTGATTAGTTGACTTATCCCAAAACACAAAACACACATTGTTATCTTCTTTCAACTGATATTGAACTACTACAAACAATATCTCATCTATTATTTATAGTACTACATTATTGATTTAAGCAAATTTCGATTTAATGTTACCAACTACAATCTTTATTATCTCTACATGCGTTTGAGTTCACTCAATAAAATGAAAAATAATTCAGCATCTCATGGACTTTTCGGCTCTGCATTCTCATCCTCTAGCTCTGAAGCGGAGTCCAATGCGGTTTCTGATGGCGGTGGAGCGCGAACTCCATCTGTCTCTTCCGCAACTGAAGGCGCCTCTTTGTCCACCAGAGAAAGCGTGCCATCGGCCTCAAACAACATCTGTCCAAAGAGATTCACCACGCCCACAAACTCCTGAAAGCATGCCATGTTGCAATAGTACAGATTATTGCATTTCTGATACTTTTTCAGAGCCAATAGCAACTGTTTATCCGGTATGCTGCCCAAGGACTTGAGGATGAGCATCAGTGCTTTCAGCTGTGGCAAACTCAGTCGCAGAAACGAGTTGTCATTGAGCAATTGGGTGGCAACAGGCGAGATTTTCTTGCCAACTAATTCCATGATCGATGGACGATTAAATTCGTTGGCTAGCTGAGTAATCTTGAGCACGGTGCCAATGGGCCAGTTTTTATCGGCCAGCTTGGTAATGTAGCTATCGATAAAGTCGGGTATGTCGTATTTGGTGGCCAAATGAATAAGTTCCGAGCACATTTCTATGGTAATGGCGCTGTAGATCTCATAGGTGTAAATGTAGAGCAACAACGCTTCATAGGCATCTGGCGAAGCATCATCCACAAGGATTACACGTTGGTTTTGCTCAAATTCCGGATCGTTAATCAGCCGCTCGAACTCTTTGGAGGCGGAGGCGAGCATCTGCTTGTGACAGCGAAACTGGCGACTGCAGCTCTTCTTGCTGCTGTCCTCGTAGGCAACATGCAGCTCACAGTCCGAGAGTTGACCCTTCCTTAGCAGATCCAGGCGACGTAGCTTGCAATACATTCTCAATATGTGGGAAATATGTAAATATAAGAATTTCAGTCACTTTAAATTTATTGTTTATCCGATTACTGCGCTCCATTTATTTTCAAGTAAGTTTTCTTAAATTTATTTAACATTTCAAAGCATTTAAATTTACGAAAAATAAAGTGTTAAACAGAACAAAAAAATCTATTCATTTTGAGGTGACTTCCCAAATAGATTTAAAAATTAAATTGCATGGCGAATAAATATAAAAGTTATAAAAGCGGGCTTCCTCGATAATACATAAGAAAGAAGTCTTTTCATCATGATATATGTATGTACATACAGAATTATGTGTTTTATTTTATTAATAAAATAAGGTATGCAATTTTTGTATTCAGAGCTATAACATATTAATGATGTTTCTTTTCTTTTTTCATTTAAAATATATATATATCCAACATAGTATAATTTGTTACTTTTTTTTTTGTTTTTTGTTCAACCAAAATTCACGATACCCATATGTAACATTTACAATGGTATCTACTATGTACCCCATTTATGGTGTAGATTATCTTATGGCCGAACCTAGTTAGCAATAGTTTTTTTGTAATGAGAAAACAATTCAAATCCGTCAAAACTGTTTAAATTGTTAGTTATCATGTCGGATTCCAGAAGAGGCAGTAAGGATCCCACAACAAATTCTCCAATGCATGGACAATCGCCTAAACACGATGAAACTAGCAAACGCCCCTCAAAAACTTTAGATGGAGAGCCGCAGAAGGAAACGAATCCGATTCAAAGAAATTTCATTCCAAAAAGTAATAATGAATCGCCAGCAAATTCCGGTTTCACATCACTAAAGGCGGAAGAAATGCAGAGTTCGTCTAAAAGTTCACCAGACGCTAGAACTCCTAACAAAACTCCCTCGTCTCCTGCGTCCAAGCGGACAAGTGTCGAGCGAATTTCCACTCGTCAACGTCGTTTGGAATATTTTCGCAGTGGAATCGATGCGGACTGCGAAGTTCATGTGCCTCAAAATGCAGATCAGGGTGGAAATGTTTGTTATAAGAAATTTCCATGTCATCGCATTTTCTTAGCCACAGCCTCCGAGAAACTGGAACAAGATATTTTGAAGAACAAACAGTGGAATGGAGTGTTGCAGATCAATGGCGTTTCGCCAGAAAGTGTCGAAATATTCTTAGAATATATTTACACCTTTGAGATATCATCGTCGCAAGCAGATCTGCGTATTATAGGGGATATATATATACTGTCGACTGCCTACAATATGCCAGAGTTGCTAATCACTTTTTCGAAGCAGCTCAAGAATGTGGATTGGCCGTTGGACGATATAATTCCCGCCTTCAATTTGGCCTTCCAGCACAATATGCTCGATCTGGAAAGTGCTTGCTTAGCCGTGAGTATAATATACTAAATAACAGTGAGTAGTATACAGAATAAAATCTTCAGAAAATATTGGAGCAAACAGCGCATTTGAAAGGTCATAAAAGTATTATGAAGCTTCAAATTTATGCTTTCAATTATCTCGTACAACACTGGAAGGTCACAGAGGTATGTAAACAACATTTCCTATTTTACACCAAACCTTATAAATGCTTGCTTAACAGACGTTAACAACAGGGGAGTTAATTCAATTACTGCAGAATTATCAGCGCGAAAATGATCTAAACTTTAAAAATACCAAAGAGTTTCCCCACTTTTCTAAGATTTGCAAGTACTTTCCAGATGTGCTCCTTGACGCCGATGGCATTATACATATAAAATAAAAAGAAATAACACTTTTCCATTAAAGCCAATAAAATGCCCAACGAATTTATTAATCCATTCAACTCCTCTCTTATCTACAAAATTCATTTTATAAAATATAACTCTTTACAGGATTCTGGTTAATATGTTATTAACAAAAATTAAAAAAAAAATTGATTTATTATATTTTTCCTAAAAACAAAACATTTTTGTAATATCAAAGAAAAAATCCAAATTATGGCTGCAAACTGCAGCTTTATAAAGACGTTTTATATTTAACATAAATGCATCTGCATTATGCAGTAAAACATACATACATACATGTAGTGTGCGCTCCTTTAACAGCCATATTTTCAGTGTGTACACAGTTAAAAATTTTATTTTTGCATGATATATCGCCTTTAGCCTTAAGATTTAAATAAAAAAATTCGCGGCGGCATTTTGAACATAATATCAAAACCAGAAAGCGCAAATACATATTTTTAAAAAATTGTTTGGGCTTAGATTTGCAATCATTCGATTTATGCAACTGCAATGTCTTGTGGTGGTAAATTGAATATGATATTGCGACTATCGATAAATTTAGCCATCCCTGTGTGGACCTCAACTTGTGGTTTTTGTACAGCATTTTTCCGGGTGTTACAGTGTTACAGTGCTTGAAAAATATAAATTGCAAATTGCAAATCGTGTAAACACTTGGAAACAAAATTTGATCGCCTACAATATAACCGCGTAAAGAGTTTATTCGTTTGTATTTGCAATGAAAGGCAGTTAATGGTTCCTAGATTTTCGTTGCCGACGTCGGATCTCTTAGACAGATTTATTAAAACGGCGCAATCGCCAGAAAGCAGCTACACTTCCCACTGTGCAGCAGACATAAAGTAATTGCAATTGTATTAATGATACAAATAGTTTGAGACGTGCTTTCAATGCTTTATAAAAGGAATATTATTTTTTTGGCGCATGTTTTGTTTTCTTGTGCACTGTACACCACATCACTATGCGTGTGTGTATGTGTATGTCTGTGTGTTTGTGACGTTTTGTACACACTTTAAACGGTGTGGTGTGAGGCCCTCGCAGGTCGTTCGATATTTATCGGTCTCCTTAAGTCTTTCGATAGACAGTGGGGGTGAAATGCGCGCGAAACGACAATTGGAGGGGGACTAACATAAACACACATACACACAAGCATATGCAGTTCTTACACTATACATTTAAATAAAAACAAAATGTAAACTTAATTCTATTCACTTGCAGTTAATGTTTCGATTTCTGCCGGTCTAAATACAAAGCACAGCGTTTCATTGATCAAATCGTTCCAAATGGAGGAAATATCTAGCTCCGATTCCTTTGGCGCTGACTCCAGTGCAAGACCCGAATCTGAAACCTCCAAATTGGATGAGGAACAAGAGAAAGCCACAGCAGCTGTGCAAGACACTCCAACATCCCCGCCAGCTGAAGAAGACACAACCGTTGACAATCCGGCTGCTGATACGAGTAACGTTGAAAAGCCCGCAGAGGCATCAAGTGGCCAAGTGGACGAGGATTTTGATCAAATCTCCGAAGGTTCTTTGGACATGGATGAGAGCCAATCGCAGGGCAAAACAGATGCGGCTGCAAATGATGGCGAAGACAAGGAGGAACAGCAGCAGGATGCGGACACAGAGCCAGCTGCAGCTAATCCAGAGGACTTGGATGAAGAGGAGCCTCAGGCTGCAGCAGAAGAAGAGCCAGAGGAGCACTGCAATGTCGATGCCAGCGGTGATGCTGATTCGTTACAGCAACGTGACGCCCTCGAGAGCGTAGAAGGAGATGAGGAGGATGCTGGGGATAATGACGCCGTCGATGGTGCACCGTCCACCTCAATTGAAGCCATGGATGTGGACGATGCTGAAGCAGAGAGTGAGGCGACGGCCCCAGCCAAAGCCGCTGACGAGGATCAGGGTGACGATGTGGAAATGCGCTCAGAAGGCAACGATTCTCGGCAAGAAGGCGAGGGAGATGCTGGCAAAGCCATTGATGAATCAAATGAGCCCTCAGAGGGCAGAGATGAAGTAGATAGAATAGAGGAGCAGGAACAAGACGCTTCGGCTGAAAATAGTGCAGCACAGGAGGACGATGAGAGAGCTGATGCTGAAGGTGATGCAGATCAGCTGGACGACGCTGCAGAGGCTGAGCAATTAGATGATTCTGGCGAAGTTGAAGCAGAGCAATTGGAAGATGCTGCCGAGGCAGAGCACGGAGATGGTGAGTTATAAAAAACTGTTAATATTCAAAGGAAATTTGCTTTAATTCATTATCTTTTAGATACTGTGGAAAATGTGTTGGAGCCCGAGGAGTCGGATGTTTGTCTCATACCCGATCCTGAGACGGAGGTAACCGAGGCCGAAAAGGAGCAGGCACGTGAAAATGCTGAAAAGGCGGCCGAAGAGGAGGAAGCCGCTGAACAAACACAAGCAGCAGCAGCCTCATCCAAATCCCCCGTTGCTGAGACAGATGAAGCAGCCGACGAACACAATGAAAAGGAGGATGGAGCAGGCGAAGCGAATGCTTCGACGTCAGATGAAGTGCCAAGAACGACAAATGGTAAAGCGTTTTTATTAATTAACTTAATAGGTTTAAGTCGTAAGCTAAGCTAAGTTTCTCTTACTCTTTCAACTGGGCAGCAGCTGCTCAAGCTGATAAGCCAGCTGGAGGAAGAGTGTCAGCCTCAGAAGATGCCAAAGGTGGGCATGAAATCGTTTAATATATAATTAACAATGACAATAAGAAGCAATTAACTAATCAATAACATTTCAGCGGATGCCGAGGCTAATGACGAAGATGCGCCAGAGGCCGATGCTCCGGATGCGGATGAGCCGACGGCTGAGGAGGCATCCAGTGCAGCAGCTGACGACGCAGGCGGTGCAGCTAAAATCATCATCAGCTGGATTGTGGCAAGCACTCACAAGTGTCGGCAATGTGATGCCGAAAAAACCTGTGGCTTCCGCTTTAAAAATTCAGGAGCAACGCCTAACGAGGAGGAGGATGCGGACAACGAAGAAGCGGCAGATGCAACATTAGCAGGAAGCTTTGAGTATCTGTGTGATCAGGCCTGTTGTGATGCGCTGTTGGCCGATCAGCCGGGAAAATACTTTTTGCGGCGCAAAAAGTTTCTGGTCGAGGAGGTCAGCAGTCAGCAAGAAGGACGCGGCGAGGATGATGAAGCAGCCGCCGAGGCTGTGGACGAGGAGACTCCAGCGACGGCTGATGAATCGGAAACAACGACGACGACGACAGGCAAACTAAATGATTGCCTGCAGTGCAAAGAGCAAAAGAATTGCAAATACTTTTTGCGCCAGGAGCAGGACACGTACTACATTTGCAACGATGATTGTTACAATCTGTTGAATGCCGAGGAGCCGGATAAATTCAAACTGAAGCGTCACTCGATACGTGTACGAAATATTGGCGCAACTACGATACGTTCGCCTAGCAAAAAACCCGAATCCTCTAATGTTGTGGCACGCACCAATGCGGAAGCAGAAGCGGCGCGACTCGATCGCATGGAAAGCTTTCGACGTCGCTGCGCCGACTGTGAGCAGGAGATCAATGTGAGCGAGAAGCAACTGATCTGGGAAACGATGGACTTTTGCAATGAGATCTGCTTGGGCAGCTATCAGCGTTCGTTTGGCGGCAACTGTGAAACCTGCAAGCAGGAGGTGAGCTCCATAGCGCTTGGCAAATACTGCGTTCGCTTTGGCTTCGAGGTGCGACAATTTTGCTGTGCCGCATGTCTCAACACCTACAAGAAGGGCCTGAAGACGTGCTCGTGTTGCCAGAAGGACATCAGCAGCGGCCAGGAGGGTTTCTTAGCGCCCGTGGGCGATAAGGATCAGTTCAAAGACTTCTGTTCGCAAGCCTGCCTGCGACGTTACGACAATATGTGCAATCCCCGCAAGAAACTGCGCAACGAAATGTGCGGCGTTTGCAACAATGAAAAACCGGTGCGCGTGGAAATGTTGCTGGACGATAAGGAGCATTATTTCTGCTCGAATCCCTGCTTCTCGGCGTTCAAGTTTGTCAGCAACGTGAATGCGGATCCCTGTGCCATGTGCTGCAAATACTTTGAACGCAAGACCGCCGATGCATTCACCATTTACAACACCGATAGGCATTCGCCGAAAATGTTCTGCTCCCGGATCTGCATAAACGTGTACATTATCGTGAATCGTCACATTGTGTCGTGTCAGTGGTGCAAGGTGAAAAAGTACAATTTCGATATGATCTATAAGGTGCAAGATGATGTAGAGACATTGACCTGCTCAATCAATTGCCTCACCATGCATGGCGTCAGTTGCAATATTTCGGCACGCGCCGTCACAAAGTGCGACAATTGCAGCAACGCGAGTACTCCACAGTATCACCTAACCATGTCGGATGCATCGATGCGCAATTTTTGTACATATCAGTGTGTGATGCAGTTTCAAAATCAATTTGCGCGCGCTCCTCTGACGCTGGACAGCGATTTGCCAACGACGTCAGCGAGCAAGTCATCGCAGCAGCAGGCGTCTCCGTCACGTGCCAGCAATAAGAATGCAGCACCGTTTCCCACTGGATTGCCTAAGCGTGTCAAATTAAAATTAGCACAACCGGTGAGTTAACAAACAATACGTTTTCTAGTTTTCTAAAGCACTTATCGATAGTCTGCGCGATTGTCACCATTAATGATTGCAACTTATATATATACATACATAGTTTAATTTTTAAACTATAAAACTAAAGAGATTGATACCTTAAGTACTTAAATCATTTAATGTAACTAATTTATGTGTAATAGATAATTGTCCGTTTTTGTCGCTTACACATGTAAGCTTTTTTCTATGATCCGGCAACTCTATTGAGTATTTTTTTTTTTGCTTGCAATTTTTCAAATGCAAAAATCTCAACGAATTGTAAGTTTTTTTCGCGCATGAACTCAATTAATCGAACAAATATTTAAATCTATCTCTCATCTAATTGCAGTCCGGTGTGAAGAATAATGCAACGGCTGGCAAGAAAACAGCCGGCGGCACCGTTGTGCCCGTCATTTCGACGGTACAATCTTTGGCCAGCGGCGAAACAGAAGCCCGCATTGGCAGTGTGACAGTACGCCGTAAACGTGGACGCAAACCAGATTCGCCGCCGCCACTGGCAATGAGCAGCATGGCATCGCCCGCCACATCCACAGTGGCCACCGGTGAGGTGCGCGGACGAGGACGACCGCGTAAGCACGTGGATTACAGCGTTGCTCGTTCTCCATCGCCTCCACGCATGCTCATGAGCGGCAGCGTACCGAGCAGCAACGAGTTTAACCCGCCGGCGATCACAGAAACCAAGATCATTACGGTGCCGCCATATCCGAAGGCTGTGCGCAATGTGAACATCAGCTGTAAACCGATGACCGTCAACCAAGGGGAGCAGTGCACGCCGTCCGTGCGCGATTGCGCAACACAAACGGAAAAGGATTACTCAAACAAGGTGCTAATACCGGTGCCGGTGCCTATATTTGTGCCGCAACCGATGTACATGTATTCGGCACCGTTCCCGGTGCCCGTGCCCATTCCGCTGCCAATACCTGTGCCCATCTTTATACCAACAACACGCAACACCTCCCAGGGCATATTGAAAGAGATTAAAAAGATACAAGATAAAATGCCTGAGGATCCGTTGGAAGCTGAGCTCCTGATGATGGCCGAAATGGTGGCGGAGGAGAAACACGATTCAGATTCCGATTCGGACAATGAAATTAAACCGGATCCGGGTCTAGTGACGATGCAATATCAAAACAGTTTGGAGCAACAACAGCAGCAGCAACAACAACAGCAGCAACAAGTGGTTGACGTGAGTGCGGCCAGTCATAATCCCTATGGTGATGATATGCTGCAAATAGCACTTAAAATGGCAACCGGCGACTATGATAATCATCATCAGACCACAACAGTGGATCTGGAGTCAACGATGACGACCAACACGATATCAAATCAATCGCCAATGGGTCATGATATGGGCCAAATGGGTGTGCATCATCTGGACCAGCAACATCACATGCTGGATGCGACGCAACGGTGAGTTTGTTTATATTACTTAACAAAGTTCCTTTTAATTAATTGAATTACATTTGCTTTAGCTCACCGCGTGGTCGCAAACGAGGTGGTGGCAACATTGCTGTTATGGATTCCCCATCCAGGAATAGTCGGTCGCCGGTGAAGCGACAACGGGGTAACGAAATGGATCACTCGGCGCTGCAGCAACAGTCACAGCAGGCACAACAGCCGCAGGAGAAGCCCGACGCACAAATGTTCCTCAAGTACACGTTCGGTGTAAATGCCTGGAAGCAGTGGGTGATGACCAAGAATGCAGACATTGAGAAGAGTTCGATGCGTCGACGACCATTTAAAACGGAGCTGCTGCAAATGACTGCTGATGAGTTAAATTATTCGCTTTGCCTGTTTGTTAAGGAGGTGCGCAAACCCAATGGCACTGAGTATGCGCCCGATACCATCTATTATCTTGTGCTGGGTAGGTTTAACATAAAGCTCTAAGTTGAGATAGTCTTAGTAATCAATTATCTTTCCTTTGGCAGGCATTCAACAATATCTGTATGTAAATGGTCGCATCGATAACATCTTCTACGATCCATATTACGAACGCTTTACGGAGTGTTTGGACGAAGTGGCGCGAAAGTTCTCCGTACTCTACAATGACTCACGTAAGTTGTGTGCCTGCTTTTCTTACATGTAAATGTATCTTATCTTTATCTTCTCTAAAATGTAGAATACATTGTGACACGCGTCGAGGAGGAGCATTTGTGGGAATGCAAACAACTTGGTGCCCATTCACCTCATGTGCTGCTCAGCACGCTCATGTTCTTCAATACCAAGCATTTCAATTTAACTGTAAGCTTGCCCAACTTGTTGCTTAGAATTTCATTTTAATAATATCTGTTTATAATACAGACCGTTGAGGAGCATATGCAATTATCTTTCTCGCACATTATGAAGCATTGGAAACGTTCATCGCAGAATTCTAAAGTTCCCGGCACGCGGAATGTCTTGCTACGTTTCTATCCACCGCAGGCGGGTCTGGGTAAGAGCTATTGACATTAAAAACTTGTTGCATAACTTTACTAATATTTATTTGATTTTTTTAAAACAGATGCCAATCCGCGCAAGAAAAAGGTCTACGAACAGCAGGAAAACGAAGAGAATCCACTGCGCTGTCCTGTGCGTTTATACGAATTCTATCTATCGAAATGGTCTGTTGCATTGATGTAAATGTTTTGTATGTGATTAACTAATATTTTCCATTTTTATTTTTAGTCCGGAAAGTGTAAAGACGCGCAACGATGTGTTCTACTTGCAACCGGAAAGATCTTGTGTACCCGATTCACCCGTTTGGTACTCCACACAGGCGCTTAGCCAGGATGCACTGCAGCGAATGCTGCACCGAGTGAAGATGGTTAAGGAAATCAACATAGCGCTATTGACAACTTAATGTATAGTTAGACAGACCGACGATACACGCATACACATTGTATGTGCAAGGATCATTTTCTAATTTAATGGAGACATTTACAAAAACAAATTACAACTTTTGGTGCTAAGCACAAACTAGTTTGCGGGCAAAATCACCAAACATACAACAATTAATGAAAAGCATAAAAGAAAAAAAAAATACCAGCTATACTAAAAGAAGAGCGCCTGTAAAACGACTCCAAAATATTGATGATTTTTTCAAGCGTTATTTTTTGGAAGTAGTAGATACGTAAACCGCTAATCAACTAAGTTAATGAATTGTTTATAAAAAGATACACAAATTAAAAATGTGCAAACATAATTAATTACCACAATATTAGGAATTGTATAGAATTATGAATTAAAATGTAATTTTACCGTAAATCATCTACATTTATCGAAGATCACATCTAACAATCAGAATGCATGCAGAGACATACATAATTCATGATTAGTTTTAGTTACATAAGTGCACATCGACGATGACGATTGAGTTTAGTCATTTATTTAGAATGTTTAGTCGTAAGCTGGTAAGCAAATTGAGCAAATCACTGTCCAAGCTGGCAGCTCTAGGGGAAGAGTGGTGAGGAGTCGTTTTTGGGCGCACATTGTATGTACATTGAATATAATCCTAATTGAAAAATAAACTATACAGATAGATACAGTGTACATAGAGCATAACAACAAACATGTAACAATTTAGCCATTGTCGCGCTGTTCTTCTATAGGTGTTTTATTTGTAAAATGCTGTACTCCTTAATTAACAAATAATTTTAAATATACAATATACATGTATTTTACAGCCTACATACGATATTTGATTTTAATATTTCACACGGGTCCTTGGAAATGAGGGGATAACAGCAATTATTAAAATAAGATTTTTTTTGCGGTTAGTTGCATTACAAAATTTCCGTTTTTATTGACATTAAATATGCAGCAGTGTAATTAATACATAAATTACGATTACAAGTTGTTAAATTGAAACACCACTCAACATGACTCAGTACAAATAGTTGGATACAATATTTTTGCTATGCCCAAACAATTAACTTGGCCATTTTATATTCTGCTGTTCGGTTTTTTTTTTTTTGTTAGCTGCCATCTATTGGTCACGACGTTATTATGGGATGATGATCTGATCAGATAGAGTGCTGGTAACGTGGTCGTGGACAAAACTCTGACGGCGGAGGTGATACGCAGCATCAGTGGCGCAACCCATAAGGTGCACAAGTTGTCGTTATCGCCTTACCGACTGTGAGTTGCGACCAATTTTCATTCTCCATGGGGCAATCGGCTAGATACAATATTCACATTTAATTAGGATTATATAGCCAAACGTTCCTTAGATCATTGGTTGCGCATAGATCGCCAATTGATCGTCCGATTCGCTCAAATGAAGTAAGCTCGCTATGAGCAAGAATTGAAAAATATAAGTTATGGGATGATGAACCGATCAGATGGGGGTGTTTAGTAACGTATTTTTTTTTGTTTGCTGAAGGCGTACTGTGAGGCATTTCGTTCTGTCTTTTTGTTTGTTTCATTTGATGGATGCTTTTCATTTTGTTTTGTTGGTGCTAGTTGCGATTACCATTCAGCATCGCCGTTCGACTTTTGAAATACGTAATCCTTGCCGCGCATATTCATAATGCCATCCTTGAGATAGAATTTCCATTTGTTGCGTGATCGTGTGATCTTTAGGGAAAGCAAAATTATTAATAAAAGGGATACATATTTTATATGTTATTAAAGCCTTTACCTTATCATACTGGCACACAATGACGTTATCTGTGTCAAAGACCTCGGCATTGTCCTCATCGGTGACGTCGTCTTCGCTATTCAAGGGCTCCTCTTCGGCAGCGTCCTCATGCTCAGCATCATCGTCATCGTCTTTGTCCAAGTCATCATCGTCATCGTTATCCATATTATCATCACTCTCCTCGCTCTCATCCTCTTCCGACGAATCTAATGCGCCATCCAATTGCTTGGCAATGGCCATATTTTCTGTAGCAACCAAAGAGTTATTAGTAATGCCCATCATAAAATAAAGATTTTGAAGTGCTTACTCTGATGGTTGGCATTGGTGAGAGCCGCATTGACATGCTGCTGCAGCACGGATGAGGCTAATGTGGTGGGCAATGACATGATCGATGATATCAGATGAGCTGTTAATATTTGGGTCAGCTGATTCTCTTGCAGTGCCGATGCTGGCACTTGTATGGTGAGCACACGAGATTCCGAACTTGTTGAGCCAGGTGGCGAAGGTAACGTAATCTATAGAATGCAATTATAATTTCAATATTTAGCGTATTTAATAGCCAGAAGACAATTGCTTACATTCACAGGCATAATGCGATTGGGGTCCAATTGCGATACAATTGGTATGGGTGTTTGACCACTTGAAGCCGCATTGCCGCCGCCACCAGCAGCGGCAGCCTGCTGTTGCTTCTGCAGCATTGATGCCGCACCCGATGTGGGATGCAACGGTGGCGGATTTTGTGATGTGACCTCCGACTTGATGGCACCGATGCCACCATTCTTGATGATGCCTCCACCGCCTACTGCAGTCAGTGCTGGTGATTTACCAGCTGCCGCAGCTGGTGTTGCTGGCTTATTGCTGTCCCCAGACGTGTTCATGCCACCACTTGCTCCTGCGCCGTTGTTGTTGCTGTTTTGTTGCGAGGCTGCCGCAGCGGCAGCAGCCTTTTTGGCTTTGGCATTGGCAGCCTGTAAAAATTGCAAATGCAAAAACAACATTAGTCATATTTATGCGATGCGAACTTTCAGCGAGTAGCACAAAACTGCATTACCTTCGAGCTCTGCAGCGTTGATGATGAGAGTGTATGAGTATGTGTGTTGTGCAAGTGTGAGTTTATGGTGGTAGCAATTACATATAAAAAGCAGCAGTCGTTGTAGTTGTAGTTGTTGATTTGATGGCAATTGTTGTTGTTGGTTCGATTCGTTTCGTTGTTTTGTAATTGGAGAAAAGAGCATAGTTTTAATTGTTGTTTGCACAATTAATGCACAAAAATACATACATATGTAGATACAAATATATTACACACTATATGGATGGATGGAGTGGGGGAGTGGGGGGGGAGGAGGAGGCGACACCTTTGGCACGAACGATAACACACCTTGCTTACCTTTGGATTGTTGGCCACAATGGGCGGTGGATGATGGCCCGGCTCGCCCGGCTCTGGATTCAATTCAACCGCCTTACTTGCTAACAGCTTATTGCGCCAGATCTGTTTCATCTCCTGCAGCACCTGCTCGTCGACACCCTCATCCAGAAAGGCGTCGCGCACATTCGAGATGACATCTTCAATCACGGCATGATACACTTTCAGCTGTCGAGAGATGAAAATATTAATGTTTTGAAAACATCAAACACATACACGAACTTCAGATAGGCGATAAGTAGCTATGTGCGTGTATGTGTGACCAGCCGATAGGAACCGACTATAATGGGACCAGCCGAAGTGAGCCGACTGATGAAGTGAGACCAGCCCACTTTTTTGCGAGTCCTGTAAACGCCGCACTGCAATTGTGAAGTTTGCATATCTGTCATATGCGTAAGTGTGTGTGTAATTCAAGTGCTATTTTTGATTGCAAGCATGGCCGCCTTGCCGCAGCACACATACATTCTTATTTACATATGGATTTGCATGTGTGTTCGTGCTCACCTACATATGCATACATACATACAATACATGAGGGCAGAAAATAAACGCAAGTGTAAATTATCAAAAACTAAGATAAGCGAAGTCGATGCTGATAATGGGGCACAAGCTACAATTTCTTATATTGAATTCTTTGCATGTTGCCACTAATCGAAAACATATGTCTTTCACACATACCGCTACATATGCGGTTATTCAGTCTTATCCTTTTTAACATATGGAACGTAGACACACACACACACATTCATGTATTTCTACAATGGCAGACATGCCGCCTCCTTCATGACAACTTCTCGGTAGACCGAGAAAACTTTCACTTTTCTGGGCAGACGACAATTTTCTTTGCATGTCACAGCTTATCTATTTACCCAATCGATTCATTTGTTGTGTGCATTATTAACTACATGCAGTGCGCTATAATTGCAATTTTCACAGTGGTTCTTCTCTGTGCTTTGTTGGTAGAATTGAATACTATAAGGCAATATTATTTATTTAAATAAAAAAGTACTCATTACCACTGATGTTTGGCATAATGCCATCTGCACTTTTTTCTCCGCCAGTTTGATGCCTTTTTTCCTTTGTTACTGCTTGACAAAATTCACTACCAGTCGTATTAATTCAATAAATAAAAAACTTTGACAAAAAAATTAAGAAATGCGTCTTGTCTGGCAACCAGACGAATTGTGACAAATTTCCCACAAAGCAAAAACAACGACTAAGCACAAAAGTATGACCACATTTGCTTAAGCGGTAAACACCAAACGATGACACGCTGACTGTTATTTTTACCATGGTTAACATTAACAGTATTAAGTAGTTAACAGCGGTGACAAGCTTTGTAGCCAGGTGTTTGACCTAATGTTATAGCTAAATGAGAAATTCTCATTAAGAATTCGAAAATGGCTAAAAAGTAGCCTAGTTTATAGCTGAAATTTCTAATACTGTTTTGTTTATCAATTGCAATAAATAAATAGGCAGCCAGATTTTTTGTCAAAATAGCTAAGTACTCAGCGCAGCTGACACCTTATGATCGATGGGAGCCCTTATTTAATTTTGAATATCAAAACGAATGTGTTTAAGGTGCTAAGAATTTAATACTTCTACAGCTTACAACTCAACAATATACATATGGACATTGTGTAGAATATTTTGTACACCATAAAATTACATTGCGTGAATTATTTTAATCAAACTCATCACAATTCTGACGTTCGCTATTAAATTCAAGATCGTCCTCTTCAGCATCGTCGTCATCGTCATCTAAATTAGCGCCAGGCTTATAATCCAAGTCAGAGTCGGCGTCATCGTGGAATGGATCCTCCTCATCTTCATCCGTTTCCGAGTCCAAATATGCAGCTGCAGCTCCATTGGTATTTTGGGTCTTGTTTCGTCGTTGGCGCAAACGATTGCGTATGTTCTGGGCAGAATTGACTAGAGTTGCCCTTGTGTTTAGCAGATTTGCTTCTACTGAATCTTACTTACAATCTGGTGGATGTGAAAACTGCTGAAAATGAGTGGGATTGCGACGATAGCATGCGTTGCCAAACGGACATGCAGGTGTTCCTAGTGGCGGAGCTGGAAAACTGGGGCGACGATAGTCGGCGTCACCAGGGTGTGCCTCGGCAGACCGATGCGCCGGATTCATTCTAAATTCAAAATGCAATTAATTAGGTCAATGTAAATTTATAAATTCATTTTGTACCTGTAACATCGAATCCCAAATCGACACGAGCGACGCAAAGTGCTCGACGAAACCGAGGAATCGGGCTCCGGTGACTGTTTTCTGGTTGTTGTTGCTGGTTCCGGCTTTACAACAACTGCTGTTGAATTATTGGAGCTTGTGCTAAGGCCATCAACACTTGCTTCATTTTCTTCTTCGGGCTCCGTTTTGATTACTACTGGAACATTGCTGCTATTTTCAGCTGATGCTTCACTTGCAGCGGCATCTTGATCTTCCACTTTTTCTGTTTTGATAACTACATTTTCGTTGTTGTTTGTTGTTGGCGCCTCAGCGTCTTCGGATTTTCTACGTTTAATTGCTTCATCGGTTTTTGGTTTTTCGTCATCTTCGGATAGTTTTCTTTTAACAGGTGAAGTGATGTCTGAATTATTATTATTTTCCTCAGCGCTCATGTTAACTGCTGTTGTTAAACTGTTGAATGCATCAATTTTATTTCACAACGTAGATGACGCCATTCCACGAATAATCGATTAACAATAGCAAGGAAGCGATAGCTCGATTATTTTATTTCAAGGTTTGGCGCCGAAAAATTAAAAAAACTATTCTTTCGAAAGTACATTGTTTTTAAGTTATTTTTCTGAATTGAATTTTAAATACTTTGTATAATTTCTTATTATAGTTAATAGTTTTACCTAAACATAATTTTTCAATATCGAATAAATAACCATAAAATCGAACAATTAATTGTAATGCTGTACAAGTAGATTAATACTCCCCATTTTCTTTTAGGCTGCAAGATAGAAATATAAAAGAGAAAAATTTATTTTTTGTACTTAAGGCTGATGTGGGATTTATTTCGACTTTTACAATATATGTACGTGTACATAAATATTATGATTCTTCGCTGCATTTCATTTGTGTTCTGTCCAACGCAGCAGCTTCCAAAATAACTTGCATTATCTTATCCTTTGCATACTCGGATGTATTCTCTGTCAATTGTCGCAAACGATCAGCAACAAAATCCCCGAATATTTGTGCCGAATCTTTCATGTTCTTTACCGCAACGGTCACAGCATTGGTGATCATTTCCTCATCGATGTTATTATTACCGCCATTTAGATCCTTGTCAATAGGATGATTAGATTGTGTGGTGGATTCATTAGAGAACAGCGCTTGCTCCGGCTCGTACAGTGCCAGGCTTTCAATAATCGCCTCATAATCAGGACCATTGCTGCCCCTTGTTTCCGTTTTAATTGGATTTGATTTGCTGCCACTACTGCGACTCTCATAGCTGTTGTGTTTGTTGATGCGTTTCGATGTCGATGCCTTGGGTCTGTAGTCAGGACTCCTATCTAGGGACATCTCGTCCTCGTCGTTGCTCTTCAATATAAATGGTATTAAATAGATTGTCAGGTCAAAGCTCTTTTGTTTGATTTGCATACCGAGTCGTTTCGTTTGATTTCAACTGCATTACTTCTCTTCATGTGTTTTTTGGTCAGTGCATGAGCGCGCAAGTCGCATATCTTTGTATTAACACCACATTTGCACATGCGGCACCGAGCTCTATATGAATCTTCGGGATCTCTTCGTAGCCATGGTCGGAATTCTGGCATTTGTAACCACACTTCTCGCAATTTTTGCTTGTATCTTTTCATCGTTTGGTTTTTTTGTAAAATGATTGTAGTTCGTAAGAGGAATGCTCCTCTTGTCACACAGCTGTTCCGTCAAATTATGCGTTGGCCAATTATTGAGCCAATAAAAGCATTTATTTTTAAAACCAATTATACTTTTGGCAAAAATAGGAATATTCTAATTAGGGATGACATTAACATGCCGCATAGTGATGTCAAAAATAAGTATTGTTGTAATCGAAGACTCCGACGGATTTGCTAGTGATATCAATGATTAAAAAAAAAAGAACTGGCAAAATTACAGTTTTTTTATTGTTTTTAATTGGTACTATATTATTTTCTAGCAATTTATATTTATTTATTTATTTCTAGCAAATGTATATGTTTATTTTGTGATAGATAACATTAAATCAGTGTAGTACAATTCAAAATGTGTGGTAAAATTACTTACACTACTTGTTTGCCAACACTGGGCGTACAACACGTGAAGCAGGACAGAGTTTGTGTTTTATACGTCGAGCTAAATAAATCAAAATGAAGACGCCAAAAAGTAAATCAAGGCAAGGTGGTGAATTAAAACCTGAAGAAAATAAGCTAAACATATCTGCGGACAGCAAAGCCGTTAAAAAGCAAAAGGAGAAATCAAAGAAACCCAAAGCAGTAAAAACTGCCGCAGTGAAGGAAACCATTGCCGTGGAAATCAAGGAGACGGCAAAGAATTTATCGGCTTCGGATTTGGCCAAAATTGAAAAAAAGAAGGCCAAGAAGGAGGCTCAAAAGCTGAAGAAACAGTTGCGAAAGCAGGCAGCTGAAACGTCAAATGACGCAAAGGAGCCAAAGAAGGCCGCAGCAGAAACGAAAGTCGTCAAAAAATCCGATACCCCCAAGGGGAAGACTGGCAGCAACAACAAAAAACAGGCAACAAAACAGAAGGCGAAACCAAAACGAAATGCTAACGATAAAGGTAATGTAAAAATTACGTCTTAACTGAAGAACTTAACAACTATTGTGTTTCGTAGATGGCGAGAAGCGAGAGAGGGATCCTGCAGACGAGGCTGCCACTGTATTCGTTGGCAATCTGCCCATTAATACGAAACGCGTGCAAATAACACGTTTGTTCGAATCAATTGGCAAGGTGCAATCAATTCGTCTGCGCACCGCTGGTGGGAAGCAATTGTTTAAGCATAAGCAGCGCAAGGCGGCCGGGTCTTTAAATGCCTATGTGGTGCTCGAGAGTCCAGAGATTGCTGCGAAAGCGCTGTCGTTGAACGGGTTCGAATTCAAAGAATGTCATCTGCGAGTGACGCCGGCAGCCAAAGCCAAGGGAGCGCCAGGTGATGCTAGCGATTTAGCTGGAGCTGGAGATGCCGATGCAAAGCGCACCGTATTCGTTGGCAATCTGAAATACTGTAAGCAGTTATTGTGCATATTGTATTAGTTTTTTTTTTTTTTATTAACTTTGGTGTCATAATGCAGCTGCCAATGAGCCCAAGCTACGAGAGATCTTCTCCAGCTGCGGCGAAATCGACTACATTCGTTGTCTGCAGGATGGCGAAAAGGGCTGCAAAGGTGTCGCCTATGTTTGCTTCCAGAAACCCGATGCCGTTGGACTTGCGCTCGAGCTGAACGAGACTGTGCTGGACGATAGACCCATTCATGTAGAACGCTACACAGTCAAGAAGCTGGGCGCCAAGCAAGCACGTGATACTGCTGCTGCGAAGTCAGCGGGATCTCAATCGAAATCTAAAAATAAACAGAACTCCGCTGGCGCCAAGAAACGTCTGGATAAAAAGAAACTGAAGGAAAATGGTCAAGCCGCTGGGGTAACTAAAGCTGCTAAGAAATCGGAATATCGTGGTGTCAAAGTAGATGGCATTAAAAAGAACACGAAGAAACCAAATAAGAAGAAGTCAAACAATGAGATGAGCGCGCTCGCAAAGAAAATTGCGCCAAAGCCCAAGACGTAATTTAGTTAATACCCTATTGATGTAAATAATATAAGAGCAAAGTTTTAAGTAATGACTACTTTTATTTTTGTATTGCATTTCAATAGACCTTTCTGAAATTTGACATGCCATTTTCTGATTATTGTGAAGTACATATATATCTAGTTTACATTTGTCAACGAAGCAAATTACTCAGTTGCGTTAGTAAGCTTTACAACCGCGTAAAGATGGCAATGTAATGACATCCTGTATTTTTTGAATTACATTTAATTAAAAAAAAAATCGCCAAGAATTTCAAAATTATAGTGTTGCATAATGTATTTGTTGGAGGCCTTAGCAGTCAGATTGACGACGGGGCAATGCATTGCAGTGCTGCATAGCGAAGTTGAGTCTAAGTGTATCTAGTAGCCATAGCATTAAGCTTTTCGTCTGGTACACTTCATCACATATTCTCAGTCAGCTGTTCAGCCTGTAAGCACAGTCGGAAAATTCATGTCAGATTCTTGTTCAAAACTTGTGCAATCAAATCTCCAGAAAAACGTAGTTTCCTACAACAGTTCTTAAATTCAGGTAAGCACACTCAAGTTGTATGCAATTCGGTGCACTTATTCCCACCCAATCGCAGCATGAATGTATGTAAAAATTTTAAGTTTTTACGCATCGCGCAACTTTGCATACGCAACTTTAGCAGCAGCAATCGGTTGACGGCCGCAGCGGGTGCACTTGGGGCAAGGGGTCCCTCCAACGGTGGCTTCATTTTGGAGCCGCTTACCACACGCGAACTGATACGTGTACATGGTGCCGAAGCCGTGCCCTTTCTACAGGGTCTCGTGACAAACGATGTATCACGCTTAGAGGAGCCTCATGGAGCAGACTCGATGTATGCCTTGTTTCTTAATCGTAACGGCCGTGTGATGTACGATACGATCATATATCGCACCAGCGATCCCGACACATTTCTTTTGGAATGTGATCGCGAAGCCTCCGCCGACTTTCGTCGCCATTTGCGCACTTATCGGGTTCGAAAACGCATCGATATTGACACCGTGGACGATGAGTATGTGCCCTGGGTGCTATACAACGAGGAGAAGCAACAGCGTCTTGCATCGACTGGCAAATCAGATGATTTATTTATTTCGACCGATCCGCGAGTCGATGCCCTGGGCACCCGAATTCTTGCGCCCACCAATCTCGATCAGAGCACTCTCAGCAAGGGGTTGTGGCGAAACCATGAAGTTGTGGCTGCGCCGCACAGCAGTGACGACAACTATCAGTTATTGCGTTACAA
This sequence comes from Drosophila niveifrons, assembly GCA_035046325.1. Classification (NCBI taxonomy): domain Eukaryota; kingdom Metazoa; phylum Arthropoda; class Insecta; order Diptera; family Drosophilidae; genus Drosophila; species Drosophila niveifrons. Next base: position 5,897,956 of record JAWNOC010000046.1, on the reverse strand, counting down.
ACATGGCATTGGCGAGGGCATCGAAGAGTTGCCGCCAGGCAAATGTTTCCCCCTCGAAGCGAATGCCGATTATTTGAATGGCGTCAGTTTCAACAAGGGCTGCTATGTGGGCCAGGAGCTTACGGCACGTGTGCATCATTCTGGCGTCATACGCAAACGTTATATGCCCATGCGCTTTACGGTGCCCGTCAGTTCCAATTATACTGTGAAATCAGTGGCTGGCGCCAATCTTGGACGCGTCTTGGGCCATTCACAGAATCGTGGCGTTGCATTGTTGCGCATTGAACCGGTGTTGAGTGGCCAACAGCAGCTGGTGATTGATGGCGAACGCTGCTATGTGGATCGTCCACAATGGTGGCCCAATGATGCGGTCGGCAACAAGCGCATGTTTGCTGCCATCGAATGACCTACGGCGAAACAAACGCAAAATACCGAGACGGCAACAGCAACAAAAACTGATAACTGAATTTAATTTTATGTAAATTGAATGTGTATATATATATTAATTTTTAGGGTAGATCAGAATATTAGTAAAGATTCTCAATTAATACAGTCGCAAGTGCAAGTTCTCGTTCGCTACTTTGTTGCAGTGTGTTTATTGCCATGTCAGAGGAACCATCCACATCATCCAGCAGTGAGTTCGCCGTGGATGAGCAGCCAGAGGAAGATGAGGATTTGCTGCTTAAAGATGAAGCTGCTGAGATTGAACGCTTACAGTTGCCAACACAATCTCAGGAGCCGCAACAGGAGGAGGGGGAGGATGACGAGCGCATTGCCAGGATTGAGTTTCGCTGCAGCTGCTGTGACATGAATGAATTGGTCCATTATTATGGCCGTGAGCCACCTTTTGCTCTTGGCATTCTGTTTCGCGAGGACACCTATGTGATGCGTGACCCATTCCAGGCGCCGCCGCCACGTTGGCAAACGAAGGCTGAATATTATATAGCTATGGGCGTCAACTGCGTGAATTGCTCGAAAGTCGTTTGCAAGGATGCCAGTTGCAGTTTCTACTACACAAAAACCTATTGCCTGCCCTGTGGCGCTGAGGAGCTTAAGTCCTGGCCAGTGGAGGCTCAAACGCGGTTACGCAAGCAACTGGCGGCGGCTAAGGAAAGCGGTTTGTTAAAGTAAACATAATATTTTCAAAACGATTGTAATTTAACTAAAATAAGAATTTTAAATTGCCCGCGCTTCAATTGGCAGCCCTGGTATTTACGAAAACACAAAACAGCTGATTAGTTTATCGATACATAGTTACTTTCAAATTATAGTTTGACTTAATGCGTCGTTGCTGCAGAGCAAAAATATCGCGACAGATTAAACCAATAATAATATAATTAGTACTATTGATTAAAATTATTTTATTATATATTTAATTTTATTATTTATTTAATTTTTATTAATGGGCATTCAAGATAAGGTATTCGTATTTCTTTGGTATATTTTTTGGGGTAAACTAGTGTATATGTAAATTAATGCTTGCGGTCACGCTGATAACAAGCGTCAATCGCTCATTCTTTCAGTTAATTCGGCAGTGAGCGTCCTACCATTAAGACGTTTTGTGTCTTCGCGTCGCAATCGCAGCGCGTCGCGTCTTTGTCCAATTTATTCTCGTCGCAGCCCTCTCGCTTCTTCATGTGTGCGTTTTGTGTTGTGTACGGCGATTTTATTTATTGAAAAAAAGAAGAAAAAAATGCTTGAATTGAATGCAATGTAATGAGTAAGAGTGTTATTCAATATTTGTGAAAACGGTGAATATTTCATCAACAGACTCGTATGTCAATGCAGTTCATGAGAATTTGACATTTAACTTGATGTCGTTGTTGCCGTTAGTTGTTGTTGTTGTTTGTTGTTACTGTGGTTAGCCGCTGCAGGTTAGAAACAAAAAAAAAAGAGCAAAGAAAAAAAACAATATAAGACAATTGGCGTTGGCGTTGGCCGCTTGTGGGCCAAATTCGCGGACACGGACGCACCCACCCAAGTCCAAAAACCCCAATTCCAATTTGCTGTGTAACTGGCTTGTGTGTAGATGTGTGTGAGCTAGTTGTGGGTCTCAGTGTGTGTGTGTGTGAGTGTGTGTACGGTGCAGGGCAGGGGGAAGGAGCATGGGCTGCCCAGCCGGTTTCGCTGCGCGAGTTAATTGACAATATACACAACAAAACAAAACACAAAAAAACAACACCAAACAAATATGAAGAAAGAAGCAAGCATAAAAAGCGAATGAGCAAATATCGCATATAATAAAGCATGCAACACAATCATCATTATCACCAACATCATCATTATCGTAATCATCAAGCAAACAAGACTGCAAACAAATGTTTAAATATTTTTGTTTCATTGATGACATGTGTTTAAAGTGAAGTGCGCTAATCGAAAAGAATCCTCCTCATCATCGTCATCATCATCATGATGTTTGGCCGGGCAGCGTATGAGACGACTACGATAGCTTAGTTCTATTAATAAATTTACCCGAAAACAACAGACGCTTCGATTGGCCGCCAAAAGCAAATCAACCACCGCCCGCCCACCCGCTCGTCCCTCTTCCCATCATCATTTCACAGCCCCACAGCCAGTGGTCGACGCCATGCAACATTCTCTTTTTCTGCCGCTGCTGCTGCTGCTTCAACTGACCATTCTTGTTGCGGCAGTTAATTCGCACAATTGCCAGCATCAGCATCCCAAAGCTCATGAGGTGAGTGAATTTTTCAATTGAATATATTCATCTATGCTACATCACTTTAGTGCAAAGATTCATTTTAATTTATTTATTTAAAATAGTTTAATTAAATGATTAAATAACGAGTTTAAAATCTTGCTCATTAAAAATTCCCTCCAGGGACTAGAAAAACCCCTTAGCAAAAAAAAAATCCCAAACAGATCAGATGATTGGTTGGTAATTAGTACTTTTTTTTGCAATTGCCACATTACCATCCATTACAGCAGCTCCTCCCCAATCCTCCCATCATCTCGATTGCTCCAATTGCCTGTTTTAAGCGCCTCATTAGAGCGTCTCGTAATTGGTTGCTTGCCACTTCATTGCAATTCAATAATTGCGTCGACTTTTTTCCTGGAAGTAGCGTGTTCCAATTAGAAGAGAGCGTCTAGGTGGGCGGCTTAGCATCTCGAATGTTGAAAATTGTATAAAATTCATCATCACTGCGGAGGAGAGCCGCATTCCATAGCTCAGTAAATTACACATAAGCATTGCGCTTTCAACGGAAATATAAATTGTCTCAGATCCCCGTCGCATTTCTATTCTCTCCAACTATTCAACTTTCTCACATCGCAGACAACAATAGTTCAGTTTAAGCGCTCTTTACATACTATTTATTATTGTTCCTCCTATTTTTATAAAGTCAAGTAGTGTGCGCTTTATGTGCATACTTTTTATTGTGAGGAGTATATGCAATTTGTACAAATCATTTTACAAGTTAACAAACAGTCATATACTGCAAATAATTGCACTCTAATAATTAAACGGATTTTGTTAATCAACGGATTCTCCATAGATTATTTTTTCTAATACTAATAATACTATATCTAAGCTGTCATTAAGCTTTTGGTTTAAAAAGATTTAAATCACTTTAGAGAAGCTTAGAGATTTAATGCTTGAAACTGAATCGTGTTTTGCATCAAGCTGTTAATAAACATAAAGTAAAGTATTTCAACGAAATCCAAATTATCATTATAAAGTTATGACAAGTTTTTATAATTTTATGATATTCAAACCTATAGTGAATCACGAATTAAATACTTATATAATTTGTTATTGACTTAAAGTAACAAAAGCCGTGTTTTAAATTTAGCATATTGGAAATGCCACAAAACAATGTCAGCTTCCTGTTTGATAACTCAGATAACTTGTGTACTTGGTATTAGTATTGTTTATTTTTGCGAGAAATGATGAAGAAACCTGATATGCATATTGTTTTGAAATTAGCTCAGCGATTGAAGTGGAATCAAGTGCAACTTCTCACACACATGATTCTGCAGCAAGCAATGCTTTGAATTGACTAATTCCACAGTTGCTAACTTGTTAATCATATGCACATTAATATTCAGACTTAGTGCAACCGCATGCGATTGTAACGGCTTTGGGTTGCCAAATGGTTTTTCCAGGGGAATTGTGGGGTATATTATGCAGCTGTGTGTGTGGTTAGATATTTTGCGTTGGCTGCTGCTTGTTCTGGTCCAGCACTTGTTGCGGTGTCCAGAGCACCACTTGTTGTTCTAATAGCAATCGACAGCAACTTAATTGCTATTCAGTCTGGTAAAAAGGTCAGCTGCAATTGCGGCAAAGAGGTTCATTTACATAATTACGCTGCAGCTGCTTGTGGCCGGCGGAGTTTAAGAGGGAAAAAGTCTGCAAAAAACGAACAGTATTAAATTATATAAAAATTTAAAATAACATTTCACATTTACTTTATAATCAAACAATGTGCAGTGAAAGGTAAAACTTGTTGATCGATAACAAAAAATAATTATCTACTGCGTAGTATGTTCTAGTTGAGCAGAGATTCCAGTGTTGGGTAGCTGAGTTTAATCCGCGTGCAATTATATTAATTATTCGTAACTTGAACTGTTCAAAATGCAAAGTGTTCCCGCGTTTCCTTCACTCTCCACTTCCGCTGCCCGCACAAAATTCCTCCCCTCCCCACTCACTTATTCCCCAGTAAGTCCCGAGTTAAGCGGAGATTGCTCGGATTTAGACGAGTATGTAAATGTAAATGAAAAAAAAATGAAAATGCGGGCACTGACAGTGACCGAGTACAGTGGCTGAGTTTAAGCTTCCCTTGTTATCCACAGAGTAGTCAGCGCACAATTTTAATTAGAGTTAAATAAATTGAAAGAGCAAATTGAATCATTTGTCACGTTGTTGTTGCTATGCTGCATGCCATCTTATATGCGATGATACTCAGCTCCACATAGATAATCACGTTTATCGCGATGAGTAACGAGATTATGAAATGACCTTATCCTGGATAAGTGGAAATTTATCCGCAAAAATAAAACACGTTAAACTTAACCTTGTTGTTTGACCACCTTGCGGCAGCATCAATAACTTCCGAAAACCAATTATCATTGTCAACGTCATCGTCATCGATTTCAGTCTCTTTAACAGGGTTCGACAACAACAAACAACTTAAGGCATTTAGCAACACTAAGCAAGCAAGAGGAATTCTCTGATTGGTCATTCAATAGCCCAATATGAATATCAATGTAATTGCGTGGTAAAGCTTTTTACTCTTGTTGAAGAGGGGGGGCTGTGGTGCTGTGGTGCAATGGAGGACAAAATATGCGTCAGAGCGAAGCATGAATGACCTTGGTAACCCTAAAATTCAATTTGCACAAGCTGAATGAATGCAGAACTCTGTTTGTTTATTCAATGCTTTCACATTGCGAAAGTGAATGAATTAAATCAACTGTCACTTTTTGCAATTACGCTTACATATTTAACTGCTTTGCTTGCAATTGCAAAGTAGAAGCAACAGAGCAAAGCAACAGATTGAAGGCGTTTTGAAAATAGTTGGCAAATAAATAAGCAAACAAGTGCAAAGATAAAATTGTTAAACTTATCTCTAGTGTATCATAGCCAGGTGAAACAAGTTTGTTGAAAGCCACAAGCAGTTAGTAGTCAGTCAGTCAGTTAGTTGATTATGCCGCATGGCTCGAGGCTAATTTTGAAACACACGCCAGGCCAATATTGTGAATTGGGGCTTTTTATTTATGTGTGTTTGGTATGTGTGTGTGTGTGTGGCATGTGTGTATTTGTAACGCAACGTATTGCCAAATGACAAATGGCACAAAAACTGTGAATGATACAATGGCGTGCAGTTAGTCCAATCTTTTGCTAATAGACCAGCTTCCCAGTTGAGATGGTGGTGACCTTGCAGCAAGCAAGTAAGCATGCACTTGTATTGCGTCTTTGTTTTTGCTTTGATTGGCACCCTAACCAACGTCGAAACGCCTGCTGTTGAACTCCTACGTGAGGAATTTATACTCTGCAAACTGGGATTAAATTATTAATTTCATTTCGTTCTCTTTCGCTGCTGCTGCTGGGTTGACGCAATGCAACGTGCCTATGAACGTGACGCGACTGTATACAAATGCAATTTATCCCAACTTTGCCGCCACTGTCTGATTCCATCCAATTTACAGCAGTTAGCGAGGCAAATTGACAAATCTCATTGTTATAAAGAGACTGCGGCTCACTAGAATGATCCCGAGCGTATAATATCACGTTTATTGTGTGTGAATGTGACTTGATTATTTATTATTAAATGTTATACAGTACATTAATTAAGTAACACATGTCCGTCGGCCTTTTGTGGTCAGCGCGCGGTGAGGTAACAAAATGAATTGAGTGCGAGCGCGAGAGTGAGAGTGTGAGTAACAAATATGCCGTAAAGTATCGCCGGCATGCAAAGTAGTCGATACCCTAGCCATCGACGTCACACGAACATACACAACATTACCTATGAGTACGAAAAGGAAACATGATTAGTAAACAACAATAAAGAGTTGCCTGGGCAGGCGCAGCAGTTAGCGTTGAAATGAAAGTGAAAGCACCACACACTCTGCACACGTACACACACTCGCCGATTCACTCACACACGTACTCTAACGCGCAGTGAAGCTTGAAAGCTTTCGATTGATCTGCCCGGCGGTGGTGAGTGTGAGCAGGTGACAGTCAATCGATGGTGAAAAACTGCGGAAGAGCGCCAAAGGGGGAGAGGAGATAGAGAGTGACGAAGAAATGTCGTCACGGTTGGCATGACTTACTGAACGACTTGACAGATTGACTACGTAAATAATTACTCAATATAACGCCACACCCCTCTCTCCGTCTCTATTGATTCACCTGCTTAAATTAGCATGCGCAACTGTTAAGTGTCCACACACTGTGTGCAGCAGCACATGGCTCGATTGGCACCCAGCGCATGCGTGCCTCGAATTCATGTTTAGCTATTTATGTACGTGTTTTGGCCAAAAAAGCTAATACGGGAGGTGAATCGAGTAGGCGCCGCCGACTTGCGATGCGGCCAAGTGTAACAACAACCGGCACATTTCTCTTTTTTTTTTTTTGCTTTAGTTTTTATTTTTGTTCAGCTATTTTGCTATTTTGCTCTCTATGCTACTTCTTTGTTATTTGTTGTATTGCCTTAAACGTGAGTCGCATGGCAAAGACTGGGATGGATGGATACGCTCCAATGTGGCCCACTAAAATTTGTTAGATATAGTAGACGAATTTGTATGTTAGTCAGCAAGCTAGTTGAGCATTACGTCTTATCGCAGATTAAATAAGCGCACACAACGCTCAGCTCAGCTCAGCTGTGCTTAGAAAGTGTGGCGCCAGCTCCTTGACCAAATTCCATAATCAGCTGCATCTTTGTTTGTTTTGAGGCAAGCACTCTAGTTTATCTTAATTTCACAATTAAACATATACTTATCATCTTTTTTTTAGTTGGACTTTATATTTATAATTGATTTATTTATACATTTTAAAGTCTCGAAACATTTATTCTTGTTAAGAACGTATTTATATAAAAGTTTCAATTTTATTTGTACTAAAAATTTGCAATTATGCTTTTAAGATAGAATATAAATTAGAGTTCATATGTTGACAGACTGATTGTATAATCCTCGTTATATAAACGGTTAATCGGGTTCGCATTAAAAAATATCGGAATATTTCCCCCTTAAACCTTATCAACGGATTCTTCGAAATCATGCGACTTATTTGCAAAACAGGTTGCCGAACCGAAATTGTGCTTAAAAATACACAAATACACAAAATCAATAAATTATTCAATTGCACAACTTGAGAATTTTAGCGCATTAATTGTTTATTTATGATTAATAAAATGCAGCGGTTTTTGATTGTCTCGTGACGTGTGACGCGTCATTTATGGCGCATCGACAGTTGGATGATAATGGAATTAATAAAACTCGATGATGGCATGGCAATGCCTTTTGGCTTTAGATTGTTGCAACATGCTGCTGGCAGACTGGCAGACAGGTTGTCAGTGCGCCACTTGCCTTGTTGTTGCATGCAACTGCATGCTGTCTAAATCGCATTGTGCGTCAGGTGGCTGCGGTTCACATCTTTCACCTGGTGAATGCTTCACAGATGCTTTTGTACCGTTTTGCGGTTGTTTTCAAACGGCTTTTCAAACCACACAAAAAAAAAACGCGACGCAGTTTTGCATTATGCCTTTTGTCAATACGATCGGTGGGATCGGGGGCAAAAGGGAGGAGATCATCGTGTTTGAAGATCATGCTAAATGCTGTTCCATTCCGTTTGAGGGTCGTCACGAACGGGGAACGAAACAAAACAAAACAACAACAACAAGAAAAAAAAACTACTTACTGTAATATTTACTTTTGTTATCTTAATGATTTGCTTAACGATCGGTAAAGTTGCGAGACAATTCACGCGGAGGGTGAGAGATGATATCATAAGCAAGTAATTGAAGTTCCCCCTTAACTCTGTTGTCTATATGTCGACGCTGATTGTCAACGTTCTCCAAAGGTTTTTGCGATTCACAAATACTCGCTATTCAGAGCGTAGAAGAGTATCATTAATTAATGAGAATGTAAGACCTTGTAGTTAAGATCTTTTAGATTATTCGAGTTAGAGATTTAAGAACTGTTTAAGATTCGTTCAGTAATCTTAAAGCATTCACATTGCAATAGTATTTCTTTACTGAAAAGTGAAGCAAATATACAATTCTAAAATATAATTATTAATAGAACTTCATAATTACAGATTTCTGAATTGTTCAAGTCTCGTTTAGTAATCTTAAAGGATTCATATTACAATAGTATTTGCTTGTTTTTTGTTGTGAAACATATAATCAATTTTATACTTAATATAACTTAATATGAAATTTTGGTGGTTTTTATAGAGATTTTAGAATTGTTCAAGTTCCGTTTAATAACTTTACAGCATTCAAATTACAATGGTATTTCTTTATTTCTTTTTTCCAAAAATGTGAATAAAATAAACAATTTTATAATATAATATAACTTAAACTGAAGTGTTGATGTTTTTTATGAGATTTACAAATCCCTTGATCTTAAAGATTACTATTTGATTAGTAAACCTGAGAAATAATATCTGCATTTGCAAATTATTAAGAGAAAAAACACTTATCTATTGTATAGACCATTGAAGCATGACAGTTCCTTGATTGCTAAGCAAAAAAGTGTATTTTTTGGGCAGACATCGTGTCATGAGCATAATAGTTAAATGACATGGATCGCGAACAGGGAGTTTTTCGAATTCCGGAAATGTTGATTTCAACTTTTTGTCTTACAAAATTTGCTTTGTTTTCCTTTTATTTTTAATTTCGCTGCGAAGCTGCAAGAAGCGAGTATCTCACAGTCGAGGTCACTTCACTCCATAAAGTTCTTGTTGTGTTCTTTTGCTTGCTAACAAATATAGATAAATTGCTGGCACACAACAATAAAAAAAAAAACACAGATACTTATTCATATGCTTAGCTATAAAGTCTACTAATGGCTTATAACAAATGACGCAGGTGTCTGGCATTGCCATTTAGCAAAACACTTTGTGTCGATCTCACGCTCAATTCTCCAATTCGAGCTCAAAAGTGTCCAGCATCAGATTAATTCTATTGTTCGATTATATGCAATTATTCTCTGTTGTATTGAAGTGGAAGATTTTTTAGGCAAGCTATTTTTAATAGACTTGATCTTCACTTTCGTTTTCGTTGATTAATTAATTGCTAGCTTCCACTTTAATAACACTATATGAAAATGAAATGATTATTGGCATCGCTTTATCATCGCTTGGCATCTTTTTTATGCGGCCATCCATAAATTTGTTGAAAATTGTTTATAACATAGATGAAAATGAGCTGCCCCCTCCATGCATATTCAACAGAGTCTAATTTATGCACAATAATTGGCACACATTGCACAATGGCCAAAACAAAGGGCAGAAACACACACAAACAAACAACAAATTAGCCAAACTGGCTAAGAGAGTTAACAACAAATAACCAAAAAAAGGCAAAGCGAAGCAAAATAAATCACCGAAAAGACCCAAATCATTGACATTTGTTTTTTTGATGTCTCAATCGCTCGACAATCGACATTTTGGCGGGCAATTTAAAAATTAATTTCACTGCAATTTACAATTGCCAATTATCTATGTTACTAGCTGAGGCAGCACGGTCCGTCAGTTTGTCAGTTAGCCAGGTCTTTGTGTGTGGCCTTTGTCGTCGTCTGTGTCGTCATCTAATTGTTACCAACAATTTCGCTTTCATTCAAACCCAAAACGAGCCATCACATCACATTTCTTCTCACTACACTGCGAGAAAAATGAGTCAATTAGGTTGCCATCACTAAAATTAAAAGGTTTGACTTTTAGAAAAGTTCCCACGACTTTTAGGCTAGATTCTGAATTGAGATTGACTAGATAAATAGTTATTTTAGATTAAAATTTTTTTAATATGATTATTATTAATTTTATTCCAGTTTTATTGAATACCTTAAATGATATAAATACAGTTCAATATTTTTAGTTTCATATCCTAATCAAAAACTATTTATTGTCTTGAATTTTTTGCTAAACTAGTCAAAACTAAATATGTATTTTGACAGTGTAAGCAAAAAATAAAGACTATTTTTTCTTAATTTGGTATTATTATAATATTTCAATAATACTAAATCAAATCTTTTAGTTGTATATTTGTTTATAGTATTTTTAGTAATTTTAGAATAATATAATTAAAACACTTTTAGGTTTTGTTTTATATTATTTATATTTATGATTAATATTAATGCCATAATTGAAACACTTTTTAATTTTGGTTTTATAGGTTTCCTTTCAGTGTTGTTTATTTTATTGGCTTTATTAATTTGGTATTATTATAATATTTCAATACTAAATAATACTAAATTCCTTTTCAATATTTTTACTGTTTATTTGTTTATAGTATTTGTAGTAATTTTATAATAATATAATTGAAACACTTTTAGATTTTGGTTTTAAAATTGTCATTTTAGTTTTGTTTATATTATTTGTATTTATGATCAATATTAATAATATATTTGAAACACTTTTAGGTTTTGGTTTTATAGTTTATTCTTTTATGTGTTCACTTTTATATTTGTTTAGTCACAACTGTATAATTATATTAATTATCAATTTATATAATTGTTTTTTTTTTTTAATGACATACTTATTGGCTTTAGTCCATAGTTTTATGCACTGTGTAACGTTGATTAATATCTATCTACCAATCTAATTTTGGGTTTTCAGGTTGTGCACGGCGTGCGCCTTCAGCTGGCCAATGATGATGATGAGGCTGAGGCTGTCGATGATTGGGAAGATCCCGCGGCGCCGCATAATGTGAGGCGACGTCGCAGCATTGTGGCCGATCAGCCCCTTCGCATTCTGCTCGTCTACGATGAATCCGTTTACAGGTGAGAGACAGCAACTCCGAATCGTATTCGTGGACTTTTCCACGGTCACTGTGTTAGCGTTTAATTGCGCTTTAATGGCAAGCGGCCAACTGTCGAACTGGTCAACACGTCAGTCAATTGGCCAAGTTGAATGTGAACAGTTAACAGTTTACGCTACAACTTGGCCGAATGTCAAGTTAACAACCGTTAGGCGTTTGCTTTACAGCCCCAGTCCGTCTGTCTGTCCGTCTGTCCATTCGTTCGCTTATTTTGGGGCGTTGAGTAACCCACTTGAGTTCCGAAATTGGTTTTCGCTGTGCGACGCCGTCGACGGTTCAATTTGTTGGAAAAATTAATGCAGTGTCTCTTTAAGGTTGACGCTGATTGCGACATAATTTGTCTATGATTTAAACTTCCAAACTAAATGGCCAGGTCAAAAGCAGATATAGACACAAACCTACTCTCAGCTTATCGACGCCAATGCCAAGCGCGACAAGGTCAATTCCAGGAATTGTTGCTTGGCAACAACAAAACCTATACTTACCCAAAGACTGGTCATAGCCGACTTGTTATTACGTTTGGCAGCGCATATTAAATCACGAAAAACAATTGGCTCTAATAATCAGTTCCAAACTAATCAGTTCATATATAATCTAGTCATTATTTCTTTTCATAGCTTAATTAAAACAAATCTGTTAAGCGTGCTTTAGTACTTGCACTTGTTTGTAATTATCAATAATAGAACTTTTTATTGTTATTTTGCCCAACTATTATTATTATTAATATTTCCTTACTTGGGAATTTCATTGCCGGAACATTGCGTTGTTTAATTGTTTATGCAATTTAAACAAATTAGACTCATCTCTCGTCTCGAGGTTGCCCAAAAAAACAATTTGAAGTTATTGTTTGATGTTTTGTAAACAATAAAGTCGTCATTATGTCTCGCTTTATGACTGTGTTGGGTAATTAATTTCGATATTGTTTCAAAAAGCGCATAATCAGATACGCTGGCCCACAAAAAAAGAGTTTAAACTTGACCTTTATTTGCCGCATGATAAGCTCAACTAATGAAGCGGCTTTATGCGAAAACCCAAACTTGATATTAGCATAAAGATGCATATATTTATTAGATGTAAACAAGACGAATCAAAAGAAACTAAATACCAAAAGATGTTTTAGATAACAAAAAATATGCATATATTTGATTTAAACCTGAATAAAAATTGTATTAGTTGAACAATAACTAGATTATCCAAAGTCAATTGTACTTCAGGATTTGATATGCTGGGAATAATCAAAATGTTTTGAAGCATTATTAATCGAGTGCTTTTCAATTTTGCAACTTTATTTCACAGATTGGAGGAAGAGAAATTCAATTTAATAAATGTAAGTGAGCTGTTGTTAGACTCAATCTTGACTAGCTTCCTTATCTTTCCCTTTATATTACTCCCACTTCAATGAACAGGATACTGTGCTACCGGAGGCGGTACAATTCTGGGAACAGGCGTTGATGGTGCGCGAAACAAAGGGTGTGATTCGATTGAATCGGTAAGTAATTGCTGACTTGGGCTTGGTCCATTAATAAGACTTTGCTTGGTATCCTTTTTAACAGGAAATGCGACAGCACACAGGTTTATGTAAAGAATGGCAACACTCACTGCATTGATCACTGCAAGTCGACGACGATGTGCGGCGAGGTGCAAGTGCCCAACGAGCATTTGGATGTAAGTTATATGCTCTACTTACATAAGAAGTAGTCTGTGATTCTAATTATTAAAAAAAAAAGATTGTCAAAGTGTCTGTCCGGTATGGCTTTTAATGGCAAAGGTACTAAATTTTGGAGACAGTTCTTGACAAGTTGTATATTTAATGCATAGAATATTTCAACTTTAGCCTTTTCTATTTAAAAAGTCCTTAGACCCTTTTGACTTAGCTATTAAATATTAAATAACTTTATTTATATATTGAGTACCAAAATAGCTTGGCATATACATATTTTGGTTCGCAGGCACTTATATTTCTAAGCATTTTAGATGGGTTCACGTGTTACACAGTCGAGCACACTTAAGTGTACTTTCGCTACTTACTTATATTGTACGGGAGAACAGAGCAGACATAGCGGTTGAGGCTTTTGGCTGACTTATGTACATTTATGTTGAAATTATACTCAAACATACGACCAAGCAAAAACAAATCATATTCTTTCGCATTTATATTGATTGATTTTAAAAAGCGAATTTGAAAAAAAAAATATATTTTTTATATAGTTTTCATATTTATTAGGTTTATACAAAGTAAAGTTTATTTTCTGATTTCATATATTTTATAATTTCAACCTTAAAGATTTATTTTATAGATAGTTTTCATATTTATTAGGTTTATACAAAGTAGAGTTTATTTTATGATTTTATATAATCAATAAATTCAACCCTTAAGATTTATTTTCGTATTTATCAGGTTTATACAAAGTAAAGTTTATTTTCTGATTAAATATATATACTAATTTCTACATTAAAGATTTATTTTATATATAGTTTTATTGTATATAGCTTGTTTGTTTTTGTTTAAATTTTATACAATTTTAAAGTACACAATTTAAAGAGTCTGGAACAAATTTGAGGATTTTTTGAAACTCGCATTTCTATTAATTTTTGTTTGTTTTTTTAATACATCATAATATAATTGAATTTGTTTGTTGTTCTTCCTTTTAGTTTCAATTTTTATACATAGTAAAGTTTATTTTCTGATTTCATATATTTAACAACTTCTACCTCAACATATGATTAACCAACCTTTACTCTCACTAGGTGTGCCGAGTGTGCAACAGCACAGGACAAAACTGTCGCATTGACACCAACACGCAACCTGGCGAGGGCATTGAGAATGCTGACTTTGTGTTCTATGTTTCGGCGCGGCAGACGCAACGTTGCTACAAAGGACTGACTGTTGCATATGCGGCACATTGTCAGCAGGAGGCGCTGCTGGATCGCCCGATTGCGGGGCATGCGAATCTGTGTCCCGAGAGCATCAGCACCAAGCCTCAAGAGCTGCAGACATTGATATCCACAGTGAAGCATGAGATTCTGCATGCACTGGGCTTCTCTGTTAGTTTATACGCCTTCTTTCGGGACGACGAGGGACGCCCACGCACGCCACGTAAACCGGACACGGGCAAGCCATACCTAAATGAAAAGTAAGTACTGGAATGAGCACTGTGAGAGAGGTGTAACTAATGACTCGATTCTTAACAGATTGCAGATACATCAGTGGAGCAACACGACCATACGCAAGGTGGAGCGCCACAATTGGGCAGTGCGTAGCGGACACGTTAAGAAGGTGGTGGACATGCTGGTGACGCCACGGGTTGTGCAGGAGGTGCGTGCACATTTCAACTGCGATATACTTGAGGGCGCTGAGCTGGAGGATCAGGGTGGCGAAGGCACAGCGCTGACGCACTGGGAGAAGCGCATACTGGAGAATGAGGCTATGACGGGCACTCACACACAGTCGCCGGTCTTTTCACGCATCACCCTAGCACTGATGGAGGATTCGGGTTGGTATCGCGCCAACTATTCGATGGCCACGCCGCTGACCTGGGGCAAGGGCTTGGGCTGCATATTTGCGATGCGCAGCTGCAAGGATTGGATACAAATGAATCACGATAGGTAAGTGAAATACGCAACATTATGACAGCTTGATTATTAAATAAACTATTCTTCGTTTTAGGGGACGTTCTATACATCCTTTCTGCTCGAAGGTGAAGCAGGATCCATTGCAAACTGAATGCACCGATGATCGCAATTCGGTTGCGTTGTGCAATCTAATTAAACATGACTTTGAGTTGCCCAAAATCTATCAGAACTTTGACAGTCTCAATAACATCAAGAGCGGCGAGGAGGGTTTCTATGGCGGCTCCGTTTCGCTAGCGGATCATTGTCCTTATATACAGGAGTTCACGTGGCGCAGCAAAAATGTCATTGTTCGCGGTTCGCATTGTCGCTTTGTGGAGAATAATCCAAGTAAGCTGAAATATGCGATTATTTAGCACTGCTTAATCAATGAATACTCCAAACAGAGCCCGAGAAGAACTTCGCCTTGGAGAGCTATGGCCAGGGCTCCAAGTGCTTCGATCACAGCGAGTCCATGTGGGAAGAACGCTCTTGCCACCAGACACGCGAGTGGCAGCATTGGGGCAGCGGCTGCTACAAGTACAACTGCTTCGATGGACGCTTGCACATTCTGGTCGGCAACTACAGCTACAAGTGCTCGTTTCCCGGCCAGAAGCTGTCCATTCGCATAGCGGCCAATGGTTGGTTGCACAAGGGCGCCATTATGTGTCCGCCATGCCATGAATTGTGCGGCGCCTATTTTGCCGCCGAGGGCAAACAATGCCGACCCGGCGAGGAGCCAGATCCGCTCAACAAATATCCACGCGATGAACTTGCGTGTGGCGCTGATGCACAGCGTCATTCTATGGCCATAATCAGCAGCACTGCGCTGCTGTTAGCTTTGCTATGGCTTGCAAGGCCCAGCTGCAGCTGCAGTTACTCGTAAATGTTCTCTATGTTTTTTAGTGAAATTTGTAAATTGTATTTGTACAATACTATATATATGCTCAATTTGCCTATCTCTAAGACCACATCTAATTGTAATGCTCCACAATTTTAACGTTATATACTTAGATATATTTGTATTTGTAACTCGTATTCGTATTGTATCCCGATATGTGATCTTTACTAAGGATATTTTTTCGTGAAACGTCGAATGATATCTATTGCGACATTTAAGCATAGCTTTTAAGTTATATTTCGTATAATGATCTATACATTCCAAAGTATTTGCTGCATATCTTTTTTGCTGATGAAGCGGATAATCACAATCTGAGATATTATCAGGTAATACTGAAAATCCGTGAAATGTTCGAATTGTGGCTATTTCCAAAAACAAAAAACAAACCTTTTGTTACAACAATATTTTTTGTTATTTATTTTTTCGAAATTCGTTAATTATCGCGTATCTTGTGATGTATTCATTTTGTTTTAATCCTAAGTTTTGGTTTTCGCCCCGACTTTAAAGCATTTAAGATCTATCTGTACAATCCCGGAAATTGCTCGAAATTTTCATATCTAAACTCTAAGCTGAATTTGTGAATAAAGTCTATTGTATATATATATAGTATGGAAATGAAAAATTGCTCGCAAAGTGTTGAATTCATTTATAGCATTTATATTTCGAAAACAAAAACAGCGCCAATTACGCGCAGTCTTCAACAATTTCGTATAGAACTTCTTCTTCAGCTTCCTCTTCCATATCTTCCTCTATAAGGTGAGTATCTGTCGCTTCCGTAGTTTCTTCTGTGACTTGTGTCCGTATTAAAGCCGTGCTTGCCTTTGCTGGCTTCTTGACGAGCTTGGAACTGTTTTAGAGGAGAATGTTAGAACTTGAAGTTATCACATCATTGTTGTCATAACCTACGTTTCTGTTAGTTCGGTGATCATGGGCAGCAATGTGGAACGCATGACACCACAGGCCTCCTCCTCAGCCAGCTCCTTGGGATGTGTTTTTCGTTTATGCATGCGACAATTGGAGCCATTCGCAAAGTCCTTGCCACAAAAGTTACACTTATAAGGCCTGATGCCCGTGTGAAGAATGAGATGAGACTTTAATGTCTTGCCGCGCTTAAAGGCAGCACCGCAGACATCACATTTGAATTGCTTGGCGTCCGAATGCACCAGCTGGTGCATGTTGAGAGTGCGACGCGTGTTGAGCTTCAAGCCACAGATGTTGCACACATAATTATTATTCGTATGCGTATCCGAGTGAATCTGTGATTAGTAAATAATTTAATTTTGAATTCGAAACCAGCGGGCCAAACTCACCTTCAATCTGGCCATGTTTTTGAAGCGTCTCTGGCACACAGGACACTCGAAAGGACACTCATCCGTGTGCACCAGCTTGTGTTCATTGAGCGCTGTGATTGTCTTCATGCCTTTGCCGCAGCAGTCACAGATAAAAGGTTTCACCTTTTCGTGTGTAAACATAATGTGACGTTTAAGAGCTCCAGGTGTTGTGAATAGTTTGGGACATAAACTACACGCATTATCCGCCCTATCCTTGGCGGGCATATGGCTACGATAGTGGGCAGTTAGCTGATGCTCTGTGGCGAAAAAGGTTTTGCAACGCTTGCACTCCAGGTTGGGTATATCGGTGGCAACCAGGCCATGCAGCTCAGCCATGTGGCGCTTATAGGCCATGGGTTTCTTATAGCACTTGTTGCACGATGAACACTTGTATTGTGTCTGTGCATTGGACGCTTCTTCATTCCCCGATTGTTGCGCCTCACTCGGCTCGTCAACATCTGCTGAGCTCTCCTTGATTTCCTCTTCGTTTATGGTTGTGGTTGTCGTTGTGGCATCAGTATCAACAAGCTCTACTCCAGCTTTTGGATCTATTGGCGATGCTGCATCCTGCGAAGATTCTTCGTGCTTCACATACACATCTTCCGTTGTATCTTCAGCCTCTTCGTAAGTATCATATGCGTTTTCATCGTTTTCAATTAATTCGGCCGCATCAATTTCGGCCATTATTTCAGCATCTTCATCAAGAGACTCGACTACATCATCGACAACATATTCGGAAGACTCCGCATCTGTTTCCTCAACTGTTTGTTCCTCTGATGGCTCGTGCTTAGAGGTAATGTGCTTCCACTCGTCACTTAATACACCACACTCTTGCCGCAGCTCATCGTATTTGAGTTGAGATTGGGCTCCCGCTTGCTGCAACCGTAAGAAGAGAGTTTGTACGCGATTCACGCGGTCTGAAAACTCAATGAGATCCTCTACTAGAGTGTAGCATTCCTTGCACAGCGCATTGCTCAGCTCATCCTCCATTTTGATCTATAATTTGTCTAACCTATTAGTTCTATTGCCTATCGTTGAGTGCAAAACCAAACTTACATTGACCCAAAAGTATTTACCAATAGCCACAGCGAGAACGCTTGTCCAGATTTGATCTCCATCTCGAAAATATACATTTACATTGTCCGAATGCTCTTTGGCACATAGTCGACACCAATGATGCCAGTCTGCGGTTTTGGTGCCTGCCATCAACGCTCCTGACTCGCTTTCTTGACGTACGCTTCCCGTCATTTGAAAGATTCACGAAAATTACAGCTTAGAATTTAGTAAACAATTCACTTTTGTTATGACCACCTCAACAATCGATGCTTGTAGCAACAGTATCGATATTTTGTTGTCTCAGCCGATAATAGCTCTTATCGCTAGCATTTTTCTTTCGATACTAACCCAATAAGTGCATTGCATTTAAATACAAGTGACGGTTTATTTAATATTTTATGTTTTAACATTTTAATGAATGTGCTTAATGCTAAGGGACGTTTTTTTTAAATCTCATATACATATATTTTGCATTCTATAGAATGTAATTTCTTTGCCAATTCGTATTTATAATATGAATTGTTCTTCTCATTTTGGATGCTTTTGGGACCTGAAAGGAAAACAATTATTATATATTTTAAAGTTGTAATATATTTAATCTCACATAACACGCAGCTCTTCTAATGTGGGAACTTGTAATCTCGCTGGTGAATCGCCATTCTCCTCTTTTTGCAATTCATTCGGATGCTTTTTCAACTTGTGAGCTCGACAATTTGCATTGCATGCAAATGTTTTCTTACAATATTTACAAACATACGGCCGCAGTCCTGTGTGGCTTATTAAATGTCTCTTAAGTGTTTTAGACCGCTTGAACAAAGCACCGCAGACATCACACTTGAATTTGCGATCTTCGCTATGCACCAATTTGTGCATATTCCAAGTGCGACGAGTCTGCAACTTTTTGCCACACACATTACAGATGTAATTTGGTTCCTCGTGTGTTTGATAATGCATCTTCAGTCTGGCCTTGTTTTTGAATGCCGCTTTGCAGATTGAACAATTGAAAGGACGTTCCTCGGTATGAACCAACAGATGTTCATTCAGTGCTGTAATTGTTTTTAGTTGCTTGCCACAATGGTCACATACAAAGGGCTTGGCATTCTCATGCATGCCTTCTCTATGAAGTTTTAATGCTCCTGACGACGACAACGTCTTGTCACACAGTTCGCAATAGGTGTTCTTATCCATTTTGGTGCGTTGCTCGATCTTGCGGCAGCCCACGCGCAAATGCTTTTGATAGGAGGCAGGATTTAAGTATACTTTGCAGCACCAGTTGCACTTAAGTTTGCGGCGCTTCGATGATGTTTCTAACTCGCCATCTTCTTCTACATCGCTGCTGGTTAAAAAATCACATGGTTCCGCAGAGGAGCAACTGCCTGCTTCAGGCAGTAACTCCAAATCAACATCGAGGCTTTCTTGAATAGGTTTCTCATTATCACTATCGCTGCTCTCGGTTTTAGTAATTGCCTGCAGTTGACTTTGATCCCTTTTGGGTCTTCCTCTGCCACGCTGTTTTTTGACATCGTCGTCTTTAGTGTCATCCCCGCCAGCAATGATAATCTCCTCAATTGGTAAGTTTTCATTTTCGGCTTCAACAAACTCTTGTTTTGGCAACGCATTCGGAGTTTCTGTGGCCTCATTGTGTTTCTCCGTTTCTAACACAGGTTTAATGATATGTGTCCATTGACCATCTCGCAGTCCATACTGCTTTCGCAACGCATCCACATCCAGCTGTTTGTGGGGTTCCGAGCTGCGCAACACCTCAAAGATGACCTGCACTTTGTTGACGTGTTCAGCGAAATCGATTAGCTCGCTTATTAATGTATAGCACTCCTTACAGAGTACCCCACTCAACTCGTCCTCCATTCGCATCTACAAATGCAGTTTTAAGCAATTATTGCATACATTTAAGCTGGCGTACTCACTCACTTGCACATCAAAATATTTTCTAATGGCCATTATCAAAACACTGTTCCAGGTATTTTCTTTGCCACTGGTATATACTCTCACGTTGCCGCCAATGTCATCCTTGGCACATAGCCTACACCAGTTCAGCCAGTGGCTGTCCATATTAACTTGTTCATTATGTTCCGACATTATTGTGGATCGGTCTAAAATATTTATAAACAATATTGACGCTACAGCGGCATGTTGATTACATCGCATTAGTGATGAAAACAACATAATTGCTATCGAGATTATCGCAGTTGAGCACGACCAAGCGTTTCGATACCCCCGCACATCGATACTATTGCGCAAAACTAGTGTGACCAAAATTGTAAAATATTCAAAACTCAATTTTTTATTTACAGCAGTGCGCGCGTTTATTTATTATTTAAATATCTCGGCTTGCGCAGCCTTTCACCTTTTTCCATGCCCTCAGCTCTGCAAATTTAAAAAAATATTTAATAATAAGAGTAAACATGAGCTTGTGTAAAAAACTTACAAGGCACGCAGTTCATCCAAAGTGGGCACCGATTGAATTCTCGAAGATTTGTCGTCGTCTTGGGCAAACTCTTCCGGATGCTTTTTCATCTTGTGATCCCGACAATTGGCACCACTAGCAAAAGCTTTATTGCAGTATTTACAAGCGTAAGGTCTAAAGCCCGTGTGGCTCAGCAGATGCACCTTCAAGGCGGTTGAATGCTTTGTTGCCGTACCACAAATTGTACATTTGAATCTTCGTTCATTAGTATGAACATATTTATGCTTATTCCAAATGGCGCGAGTCTGTAATTTCTTTCCACAGATTTCGCACTCATACTTGGGCATTCCATGCGTTTGACTGTGAATCTGTGGATCGGCAAATTTATCACTTAATTTTTTGCAGCTATTTATCAATATTTCTACTCACATTGAGCCGCTTTTTATTTTTAAAGCTGGCACTGCAGACTGGGCAGCTAAAGGGACGCTCATCGGTGTGAACAAGCATGTGCTCCTTGAGCTCAGATGAGTTATTCACCCGTTTGCCACAGCAGTCGCAGACAACTGGTTTTCGCTTCATATGAACACGTTCATTGTGCTGTCGTAATCCCGATTCCGATGACAATTCCTTGTGGCAAATATTGCATGTGACTGCTCGTCTAGTATGGGAATTGGATTGCTCATAATCTTCATCAATTTCCGTGATATGTGATTCTGGTTCAGGAGAAGCGAGTAGGAGCCTCGCTAATGCCATATTCTTACATTTTGAGGCATTTGTTACATCATTTAAGTTGACTGTTTCAATCTTTTGTATTTGATTCTTTCTAGGTCTTCCACGTTTTCTTTTCAATGAAGTTGGATCCGTGTTAACTGCATCATGACTGTCATTGATAAGATCTTTGGTCTTATCCAGCTCCAGTTGTACTTCGTAAACTGATTCCGTTGCGGAATTTTGCGACAACACGTCAAGATCTTCATATGGTGCTGTACTTTCGAGTTTTTCAATTTTTAGCGTCACAGGTGGTCGTTCTCGTATTCTTGTAACGTTGTTGACTTTTTGAGCTTCCAATTGTTCCACATCTTCAAGCCAAATGTGATTCTCAACAAGATCCTCTTCGACGCCCTCTTCATTTGCTTCCAAGGGCAGCACTTCCACATTAATTGATTGATCTTCCTCACACGTGTTTGCTGTTGTGGTTTTATTAATTCTAGGCCGACCCCGCTTTCTTTTTACTAATGCATCCTCTTTTTCATCATCACTCAGCATTTGGACATCCGTAAGCTCGATCTTAAAATTTGTCTGAAGTCCATATTGCTGTCGTAAAGACAATACATCGATTTGATCGCCATCTTCGGTGTGGCGCAACAACTCGAAGATTGGCTGCACCTTGTTTACGTTTTCGACAAAACCTATTAAATCATTTATCACTGCGTAGCAATCATTGCACAGCATGGCGCCTAACGCGGGCTCTTCTAAGCCAATCTGCAATTAACAGTTTAATATTAGTAAACAGTAGAGTAATAAGAGTAAGCAACATTGTTTACCTACTTCAACATCAAAACATTTGCTTATTAGCCGCATGTATAAATCATTGTGGTGCACATTGTTACTGGCATCATCGTTTGCACAGAGGCGACACCAGTTAAGCCAATGATGTTGCATATTTAATTTAGTTTTTAATTTTGGCATTGCTCTTACTAATTTTGTGTTTTGTGCACATTTATTTAGGCTGACCAGATTATAAAAACATTGGAACTTTGGGGTGACCAGACTGCAAACAGCTGTTTAGCAGATTGGTGTGACCCGTCGACAAAAGCAGCGATGGGTATCATTGCTATCGTTTGGCTTGAGTGCAGTTATCGATATTTTATAATACATTGCTACGCTTGCGCATTTCGCAGGCACACAAAATTGTTTTTAACAAAGCATTTTAAGTTACAAAATATGAAAATGAACTTTTAAAGTTTTGTGTGGCATTTGGACAACATAAAGTGTTAGTGTTTGTGCAAAGAAAGAAACATTGGAAGCCTGCAATTGAGTGCTGCGTATACAGTTGGCGTGTTGCATTGGTGTTGGTGTCGCTTACATACCACAAACAAAACAAGCGATAGACGAAGGCGATTGAGCACAAACCGCATTCCAAGCATTTGCAGCTAAAACACCATCAATGTAAAAGGTGCGTTCGATTTGGTATTTGTTATTTGTACCTGTTTTAATCGTGAATGCGTTTTTGCAGTAAAGCGCCATGCATCATCATCATCCACCATTGCCTGTTACCGCAACAACAACAGCAGCTACTTCCTCCTCGTTGCAACAGCAGCAACAGCAGTCTCAGCAAGCACAGCAGCAGCAACCGCAGCAGCGACGCCGCAAAAAACGACCCAACTACGGCACACGTACTGTGGAAGTGCGACGTGGATACAATGGCTTCGGCTTCACTATCTCAGGCCAGCAGCCGTGTCGCTTGTCCTGCATCAACAGCAACTCACCCGCTGAGCAGGCGGGATTGCGTGCTGGTGATTTTCTCATCTCGGTCAACGATCTGAATGTATCCAAACTGCCGCACGAGACTGTGGTGCAACTGATTGGCAATTCATTTGGCAGCATTCGCATGCAGATTGCGGAAAACTATTACTCGGACAGTTCGGATGAGGAGAATGCCAATGCCACGTTATTGATACAGCGCAGTGCGCGGGGCCAGCTCTTGGCTGCTAGCCTAGGTGCTGGTGTGCGCAACAAGCCGCGGTTTTTGCATCACAAATCTAAGATGCATCGACTGCGCAACTCGCCGCAAAAGAAGCCGCCGGAGTCGCTGGAGCAGGCGGAGCAACCATCTACAGCAGCTGCAGTGGCGACCGATCAATCCACACTGCGTCCTGTGTTGGAGGATACACCACCATTGGCCATTGGCCTTGGCAACAAATGCACCGCCGATGTGGCCAATGTGAGCGCCATGGTGCGTGCTGTGGGCAGCGCCGCATTGGAGTATCGCGTCATTGTGGGCTATCTGGGCACCATTGAGATGCCCAAGCAGATTTCGCACAGCTCCAAGCTGCAGACGGTGCGCTCTTGCATACGCAAGCTGCGCCAGGAGAAACGCCAACCAACGATTGTGCTCATGTGCATTACACCCGAATGTTTGCGCCTGCAGAGCGCCAATGGCGGAACTTTGGCCACCTACGCTTCGGCTAGGTTGAACTATGTGAGCTCGTCGTCGGAGAGCGAGAATCGCTTCTTTGGTTTGGTCACCAGCGCTGTGCACAACACACAGATCGAAGAGGAATACGATGTGGAGGATAAATCGAATGCAAGCGGTGCTCACATTAGCATTTCGCATAGTTGCCACGTTTTTGTCATTGACACGAAGCTCATTGAGCATGGCCAGCACTTGGCACGCGCCCATGAATATCGTCTGCAGTGCACCAGAGATCCCATATCGCAACTCTGCCTGGAATTTCCCAACAACTCGGAGTATGTAGTCAATCTCATACGCAGCATGTACACAATGCGCATTCTGCCGCCCGCGAGTCGCAGCCAGCAACCGGATTACGAGGCTGGGGCTGCTGCAGCAGCTGCTGCTCACTCGCCACAGCCCTCGAATCACAGCGAGATATCCACCACCACCTCGAACTCGGACTCGGGCATTGGCTTCAATAACGATTGCACCAATATATCGGATCGTATTCTGGTTGTTGACTTTGCGGGCGCCGCTGCTGTGGCTGCCCATGGCCTGGGGCCTGTTGCCTGCCCGGCGCCTGCGCGTCCCTTTGGCATTGTTGGCATGCCCGACAATCGCTTGACTGTGCGCGCCATGCCCGATCCGGATCCCAAGTCACCGGCCGCCTCCTGTTCGCTGCGTCGCCCCAATTTGCTGGCCAGCTTCAATCTGATCAAGAGTCCCGCCACCAATTTGACGGCCACTCGCTCTTGCGATGATGTGCTGAATCTGCTGGTGGACGACGAGGCGCCGATGCTGCCTGCAGTGGCATCCATGGATGACATTTCGCTGCATTCGACAGTGTTTTCGCAAGATGAACCCACAACGCATCATATGTTTGTGCATCCAGCCGCTTGTGTGGCACGTGGCAAAGTAAGGCGATCACTGCAGCCACAAGCGGCGCCGGTGGAGCCAACGCCCTCGAAGCTGAGTGCTCAGGTCTTTGGCAAGCCGCGTTCGCGACAATCGCTAGGCTTTGAGGCCATCGATAGCGTGCAGTCGCCTGGCTTGGCTGGCTGTTGTGTCGATCAGCCCATGGAAACCTGGACGAGTCTGCAGAATCTGCACAAAGCGGCTAAGCAGATGACGGGGCTGAGCACTTCATCTTCGTCCACACATTGCCTATTAGAAGCTACCAACAGTGAACCGGATCTGGGGGTAAGTCCAATTTTATTTAATATACCCCACCCTGTAATTTTAAGCCCGTTTTCGTTGCTTTTTACCCACTGTGCCATTTTGGATAGCATTGTTTACCTGGACGTTTGCTTGTTGTTACCTGAATTTAGCTTATCGCAACCATTGCCTCTTCCCCTCGCGTTCTCCTTCTCCACTACACTCGCTCTCTCCTAAGTCCGCCCTACGATAAGCGACCCCAAAATACTCCACACACATGCATTTAATGTTGTGGTGTTGGTGCTTGTGATTTACTTAGTGATACCCGGTCTGCAAAGCGTACTAAAGAGCATGACAACGAGGTGGAAATTGAAAGATAAACGATCTTACAAAAGTGGTTCATAATAAAATAGAAAACAATGTTTTAGAACCGAAAATCAGTTAGTGACAATAGTAAAAAATGGTATTACCCTGAACATGAGAATAATCAATGTAATATATTATATCAAAAATGACTCTAAAACAAAAAAATTGTTGGTGGTACTTTTTAGTTAGTTTAAAATGATATTGACCCGAAAAAGGTTGTATTAAAAGTGTCGTTCTAATTATTTGACAAATTCTATAAATTATGTTATAAAGAGCAATAATTATTATATTTTTAGTTACAGTATTTTATTTATTAATCATTTTCGGTTTAAGATGATTAATTTTTAGAAATTTTTTGAATTAATCATAACCGTTATAATATGATTACGAAGTAATTCATTCAATTAATAAATATCGTCAAAGAAATTGTATAAAATCATAATCTAAAATCGAAACCTTATACGGATAGCTTCTTTAAAGAGAATGATTCTTTTTGTGAATCAATTCGTTTTATTATTACTATTATTGGTTTTTGCTAAATGTTTTGAATAAGGTTATTTACTTACTTGCTTTGCTTACACTTGATCGTTTTTAGTCTTAGTTCGAGAAGACTACCGGGCATCGCCTAGTCGAGCAGCCTTCTCTATAGCTTTCTTAGTTGTTAGAGTTGTGGTAATGGCAGTGGGAACTCTGCCGACTGGGAAACTGAGGGAACTGCCGCTCAGTAGTCGACGCGACGCTGCCATCCATAGGTGTACTTAACCGTATTTAGAGTGTCGCCTGCTCGCTGATCTCCCACTACTTTACTTTTGTGATGGGGCCAGTCTCTGCTTCTGCTTCTGCTGTAAGCGTTGTGTCTCCTTAGTTGTTGTAATCAACATCATCATCATCGCGTACTGATAACGAAACGGATATCGCACGTCGCTCTCGTTCGTTGGCTGCTATAAATAAGCGCCCAGTGACGTCACACACAGCAGACGCATAGGCGACACAACAGCTCAGGCTCGCATTTCGCGCTGACTGCGACGTTGACGCTGACGTCGATGTCGACTGCAAAGCAGCGCTGCTTGCGGCTATGGCGGCGACCGAGGAACGCGCTTAATTCAATCTAAAGCAATTAATGGGGAGCAAAACACACACCGAACACAGCTCAGCTCAGCTCACAGCTCGTCGTCGTCTGCTGACCTTTGCGTGCGCGCTTCGTTTTGTTGTTCTCCTCCCCCCCATATAACTATACAACCCCCCTCCGCATCCTCAGCGCATTGATTTGTCGTTTGATTCGATTTCGATTTGGCAACACGCGATTTTTTCAATACTTCAACTCAAGTCGCAGGTCGCGAGTCGCGTTGTGTTTTCACTTTCGCTGCGCTGTCGATTTTCAATGGATACATATATATTCCATACTTTTTGTGATTTTGTAAAACGTAAATAAAAAATAAAATACAAAAAACGGAACGTGAGCAAAATTAAACCATAAAAAGTTCAACGCAAAAGTTCAAGTGGAGAGCAAACGTATTTAATGTAAATTTGCATGCATAAATATACCATATATACGCTATAAGTATATAAATAATAATAATAAATTAACAATAAGTGCCATAAGTGCCAAAAATATCAAAATATCAAAAGTATTAATGCGAAAAATGTCATTTCGAGGACTAGCCTGTGGTCTCTACTCGGAGGATAAGGCGGTAAGCATTGTATTTATTTCAAGGAAATAAAGTATAAATCCCTGAGATCAGTTCGACCTTTTGTAAATATCATGGTGACTAGTTTGAGAACATTCGTCAGATATTTGCTTGCTTTGTTTTATTATTATTTTGTTGCTGTTGTTATGCTTGCTTGCGTTTTAGTCACCCCCTTTAAACAATACCCTAGGAATGTGACGATATCTGATACTGATACTGATTACTCAATTCGTGTTAAGGCTGATGGCGCATGTTTACTTTAGTCTTTTCTATCGCAAACTCAGACACCTGCCATTGACTAGAATACACGTACTATTCTATATGTCACATATATATATTTAGCCAATAGATAATGCATTCTATAACAGTGATAGATACTTCCATTTATACACAAACTAATTGCATTGATATGAAAATAAACAGCTAGATTAACACACACTTCACAAATTAGCTAATCAGCGTCATATAAATATATTGCTACTAAATACATATACAATCAGTTATAATACAGAAATTCTAGTTAAATCACAATTACTATTCAGTTCATAAAAACTTTCTCCATATCTGGTTGTGTTTTGTGTTTTTTCTCACTAAGTTCTATATTTGATTTGTAATCAAAGTATTAATGTAAGTTGTGGAGACCACAAGAAAATAACATATTTATTAATGTAATAGGATATTGAACTGAATCATGACAAGTCTGTATTATAAATTTTATTTAAGGAGTAGTTTGACTTCTACAAATTCAAGCTTGAACATTCTCTTTAATTTTAGACTTCATTTTGTATTAGTTTCATTTTTTAATTGTTTAAAATCATGAACAATATGTTTTAGTTGATATAATTACCACATTTATAATTAGTACCGAAGTGTGGTTGTTGTATCAAGGCCCCCATTGACGACAGCAACTGTTGCCTGCAACCGCACTTTGTTAATCATGCCATGAACTCAGTGCTCTACTAGTCGAGCCTCTAACAGGTTGTTCCCCTGAAATGTTTTTTGGCGGCAATCTGTCGTTGCAGGTGCAAGTGGCATAAAACAACCCTCGTGCCACAGTCAGCTGCAAACGAAGCGGCTTCCTTACTTAATGCTATTCCTTTCCTTTACTTCCCGACTCGCTCCAGTGATCAGCGCCATCGTCATGGGAATTGCACAGGTTGTTCGTCAGGTTCTTTGGCAGGTTCTTCTAACTAAAGCTTGCTGTGTGTACTTGACTGCAATTATGAAACGGTATGCCACAAGAGTTTTGCTGCTTTGGCCTTACCACCGATTTCCATAATGTGTCGTAACGTTTTTGCCAGCTGACGCTTGTGGGAAATTCGAAACCATTGCAATGTGCTCACCACGTACAAAGTCAACTCCAGCGTTCGAGTTGTGTCTCTACATTGTTATTATGCTTCGGTTATCTGACAGATACGTCAAGAATTTCATGTTATTGCGCGCTCTGCAATTTTACCAGTACAAGTATTTCTCTCATTCCGTCCGCTTATCACGAACTGACCAAAGGGCAACCACAACATACAAACGAAAAACAAAAAAAAATCATCATACAATATATATTATATATATTGCTGACGTAAATTGGCGTTTCCCGCGTATTGCTAAATATGAAATGTTTCTTACAATTCAAATCTTTGTTCTACCACAAGAAGGTAAATGTTAAACACACTTTGAACTATATAAGTTATATATATGTATTTATAAATTTCTTGAAATATTCCAATCTTTCCACTATAAAACAAGTTTCAACTTTAAAACTTAGATTTATGTGCTAAATGTAAACTACAGAAAACTTTGCTAGATTTCCAAAATTTTCTTGAAATATTCCATAAAAATCAAACAATAATTTCAAAGGTTTCGAAATTTCAAAGACTTCATAAATAAATTTCACGTGCAATTTAAAAAGCTCCTGGCAACAGTTGGAACATTTAATTTTTTATATAAACATAAATATAATATATTGAAAATACACATATTTTAATTTAGTCACTCTACAACAAATAGCAACAAGTCTGTTTCGCACTGTAAACACAACAAAAAGTTCCCAAGTGCGTCAATAAAATGTTCGCAAAAATGTGTTAATAATAAAACCTTGGAATCCAGACCCCAGACACTCAAAATTTCCCTCCGCGACAACTTTGCTATGAGATGCCCTGCCGAATTATCAATATATAGGCAAAAAAACAAATGCTGATAATAAAACATCTCAAAATAGTATGGAAAAAAACAAAAATGTATTTTTAAAAGATTTATGTGTATAAATATACCTGCATAATTATTATTGCAGCGTCAAGAGCTTATCTCAATAGCTTATTTAATAATAGTTTAGCATTTTTTTTGTTTGACGCAATCAATGTTGTAGTTGGATTTTGAGTGAGGGATTTCCCGAGTAATCTTTTGGGGGAATTTTCATGGTTCGTGTTAAATGGTGAAAGTATTTATTGAGTGTACTTTTTGTAAAGTACTGCTACTTAAGGAATAGTCTTGAATTACATTTCTTTACTTACTTTTTATAAAGTGTTACAGCTTAAGGAATAGTATTTAATTATATTTCATTTTCGAAATGCAATTAACAAGTTATTGTTACAATAATTGGTGTTTTAACATTAGTTAAACATTTAGTTATGCATTCGGTATAAAGTAATTATGGATGCTATTGTATTCTTGCCAGACATACCCTAGAAATACCCTACGATATGCTTAATTATGCTACTGCCGCCCTGTCTGACTCTCAAATGAAAAAAGAATACTGAGGAATGTAAAACAGAGAAAGAGAAAAAGAGAGGGAGAAAAACACCTGACGCTGCTAGGCTGGGGTTTCAGTCTGGCTTTGTGCCTTCGCTATTGAGTGCCAAGTGACTAACGTACAACAACAAAGTGAACGAGAACAACAACAGTAAAGTGAACAACAACAACAGCAAGAACAAACTTGTCTCTCAGTTACCAAAGGCAACGATTAAAAACGCGCGCACGCGCTCTTTTTTTTTGTGACTTGTGTTCTCCACTTGCTCTCGCTCAACAGCTGTCACAGCTGCTTTGCTGTTGTCTTCGTTGTCGTTGTTGTTGTCGCTTCTGAGCCAAGTTAACAACGCTTAGCGTTAACAGCGCTCACAACGCGTGAGTCAGTCTTTGAACGTAGCTCGCATGAAACGCATCGAAAAA
This sequence comes from Drosophila niveifrons, assembly GCA_035046325.1. Taxonomy (NCBI): domain Eukaryota; kingdom Metazoa; phylum Arthropoda; class Insecta; order Diptera; family Drosophilidae; genus Drosophila; species Drosophila niveifrons. The sequence continues at coordinate 5,867,590 of JAWNOC010000046.1, read as the reverse complement.
AAAAACGTTTACAAAATTAAATTGATTAAAATTCGTGTGTGTTTGTTTCTTTTTAACCCCGAAAATGTAAATACAACTCGCATAAATAAGTGCTGGAAAATAAGAAAGAACAAACATGAAAATTCCAGATAGCAATGCTAAAAATAAAACGCTCGAAAAAAAGAAGTGCAAAACACACAATGAAAATATTTGCGATTTTATAAACTGAACAAAACACACACACACACACACACATTTACACATATTTTATAAGTGAAACTATGCTCCAAAAATATTCCCTGAGGTCGTTTTGTAAAGATCGCAAGATCCGCTTCGTTTTTCGCCCCTCGCGCGACGTCATTAAAAATTGCGTTTAAAATCGCGCACAAATCGCACTCAAAACGCGCGCGATTTATGGCAAAGGAAAAAAAAGATCGCCAAATGTTTTGCCTATGACGTGTCTGTACTTTCCCGTGCCAGACGAATTAAAAAGATATATATTTTAATACATATAAAAAAACAAGTGTGTGTGTGTGTTGTTTTAATAAACTTTACTGAGAACTCTTTTATGAAATGATTGTAAACATAAAAGAAGCCAACTGTGCAAATTGAAATGCAAAGTATTCACAACGTTTCTCGCCAGTTTTAGCCAGAATTATTGCTGGGGCTCGCTCTTTTGGCCTGCTAACTGATTAATAACCCAGGCACTGACTTTTAATTGATGGGGGCAGGCAACATGAAAATTCACCTATAAATTTCCACTTAAAACAATCGTTGTTGCCTTTTCCATTTAAGTGCCCAAAATAGCTGAGCTGAGGAATTCTACGGAATTTGTTGAAGTCTTTTGAGAGAGGGATTTCCAAGTTAATCTGTGGGAAGAATGAATACAACATTCGCATATTCACATATTCGTATCTGTCGCGCTTATTCATTGAATAAAAGTCGTGACTTGACGCCTGCTAATTATACAACAATCAAAGTTGATATTTGTTCAACAACTTTGCTATTCAATCGATGCAAACACACACCTTTGTTTGCCCCATGATGACGATAATGATAATGATGATGTTGATACTTCTCGCTATCTGAATAACATTTGATCTAGCTGATTTTGATCGAGTAGACATTCATTCTTATAAGTGGGAATAATATTTGTTCTCAAGTTAATAATATTTGTTCTACAATAATGATTTTGTGGTCTTTTCATAATATTTACATATATTCCTCGTTTGCTTTTAGCGCTTATCTAAACATGTTTTCTCATTTGGGTTTCATTTGCTTTCATTTTTATCTCCAGTTCATGTTTTTTGAGGATTTTAAGCAAATTGGGCCAGGGTCACGTTTATTTTGTGTTGCTTAAACATTATAAGATAAGCTCTTGTTATATGGTTTATATATTTTTCTTAGCTTTTTAGTTGATTGCCTTAGCGGAAAATCCGCTGCCATTTAACATAGTTTGGAATGCGCATAAATAAATCGCAGAGGCCATAATTTGCGCCACCAAATGCGCAGCAATTAAACTGATTGAAATGGGTATATTAAACAACGAAGAACAAAATAGAAATATAGAAGTCAATTTGCAAATGGGAAACTAGTAATTTGGTACACTTAAAGATAATTATATGCCTAATATATTCTGAAAATTTCATTTTGATTCTAGTTCATTTGTTGCATCTTTTAGAAACTTTAAAAAATGGCTCATTGGCTAATTTAAACTAATTTGCTTTAAGCATATTTTCAAAATTTGTTGCTCAGTGCCAAAAATTCACGATTTCTTAAACGGAAATTTAATTATATCTTGGATATAGCAAAAATCATTTTCTAGTTGCCAAGCTATCGTATAATTGAGACTCATTCTTTGATATATTGAAGAGTAGACATGATCACTAGTTATCCCTTTAATGATCCCTTTAATTTCAAAGGGTGTATGCGTGGCTAAACTACTCTATTTACCTCTTATTGTTTACAGGGTATTAGGTCATTATTATGGCCACGTTAGTATTTCATGTGCAGCCTAAATATTTCAACAACATTTTTGCTGTCTTTGCCCCAAAAATGTGTGTGGAAATATTTCATGTTGTTCAGGTGCAAAAACCCGAGAATAGATTCCGCAAGCAATTACGTAAGAAGAAGAAGAAGGTGCGCCTGCCCCTTTAATTCCCTCTATATCTAGTTTCTCTCCCCACTAAATCGTTTAGATGACGCATCGACTTTGGTCGTAATAGGAACAACGACAAATCTCCCTTGATGACTCTTCGAGTTATGCAAAAAAGTGTAGAACTTGGCATGCGTTGCACGTACCGAGATCAGCAGATCAGCAACTGAAAAGGAAAGAAAGGTGTAGCCATTAAAAGAAAATGCGAAAATTGTTTAAAAGTCAGCGTCATGAGCAGCGTCATTGAGTTCACTGCTGCTAAAAGTCAAGTGTCTATATGTCTGGTTGTCTGTTTGTTGTTGTCTCAAGTGCGTCACGCAGGCGCCTTTTGCGGCACGTACGCTAGTTGCTGCCACCTGCCCCCAAAAAATTTGCCACATTTATTCTCTGTGTACATTGAAATGCGCAAAGTTTACCTTTGCTGTGGTGCTTCGCTTGGGAAATTCAGTTAGCCGCGAGCTGTCGAGGAAAACGCACGTGGAAAACGTTGCGAGAAAGAAAAACTTTGCATTTTAATACGCGTCTAAAACAAATTTGTATACTCTGTGCCCCACAGTTGAAAGAGTGTAAATACCAAAATAAAATTAAAAAAGTGTGCGCGTCATGAACCAACCAAACAGTAGCTACAACAGCGCTACAGTGAACACGCCATATAACAAACAAAATCGCAAAAGCGAGGACAATCAATCCATTGCCAGCATGGTGGAACGCTTTGTGCAATCGCTGGGTCAACTCAACGACTCCGGCAGCTGCTTCGATGCCAGCTTCGAGATCAAACACATACTCCAGAGTCCGCGCCTCATGGCCGAGGCGGTGGGCACGTCTCCAGCTGCCTCGGGACGCCATCAACGCCATCGCTGTCTCACCGAACTCGATCGCGAGCAAATGACGCATTTTGTGCGTGATTTTGAGGCGCGACAAGCTGCAGGCGCAGGCTCCACACCCAAGGCCAAGTGCATGTCGCCCTACATCTGTCGCAAGGCCAAGGAGATTTATCGCAGTGCCAGCGGCAGACGCAGTGCATCGCCACAGATCTGCATTGAACCGGTGATGGAAGAGGAGCAACCGGAGGAAGAGGAGCAACACACTCAACGCAAGTCTGCCGAGGCAGAGGATCTGATGCCACCTCCCATGGCATTGGCACGCTCCCAAGCCGAGCGACGCAGCTGCCGCAGTGCATCACGTGTACTCCAGTTCTTCAGCTCGGCGACAAAGCGACGCAGCGGCAGCCGGAAGCTCAGCAGCGATGTTGAATCGCTGCCAAGTCGCGGAAATTCGCCCGTGTTGTTGCGCATCAGTCCCAGCAAGCAGCAACAGAGCGAGGAACAGGATCAACTGGGTTGTGTGCCTTTGGCCAGCGCAGGCAGCGGCTCCGAGGAGGAAGATGGAGAGCATGACGATGGCATCAGTTCGGCGAGCTCGAATCTCACATCACAGTCGGGTCACAGCTACAACAACAACAGTCGCAACATTTCACCGGATTCGTCGTTCGAGATGCATGCCCCATTGCTGCCCAGCTTCAAGGTGACGCCACCGCGTGGTGTCTGCAAGGCGGGCAAATCGGCAGCCAGTGAATTTGCCCGATTTCTGCGAGGTTCTTTCCATGCCAAGCGCGCCTCGATTACGAGTTTGCGACGCTCGTTGAGCGATCCGGATGCACTGCAGCAGCTGGACTTTAGCAAGCCGCCGCCGACGACGACGTTGAGCGACTGCAGCAATCTGATGATGATGCGAGTGAGTCACTTTTAGACAACAAATGAATGGTGCTCATGAATGAATGCATGGTTGAATGCATTTCGATCAAGCAGATGCGTTCCATTAGCGATTAAGCACACTCACGATTTTGTTTACGTTTAAGCTTCATAATTGTTCACGGGAAGTTGTTATGCGCTCTACTTTTTCCTCCACAAAAGAGTATTATTAGTTGGTGGCAAGTGTTGTTTTTGGGCAATAGCTGAGAGTGAATGTCGAGTCGAGCAAACTTAAATTTGTACCCTATATTAATTTGTTTATTTACGTGCAAGTCATCTTCAATCATTTCGATCTCATATTCGATTCTCCATATGGCAGCAGCAACCAGCTATAATATCTTCAGCAATCTTATTCCCTGTTCCTAGTAATCGACTGTTTACTTGTTTACTTGGCCATCATTTTGGATGGATTTATTCAGCAGAAAGCTTGACTAGTTTAGCCTAGACTTAAATACATTTTATGTGTACACACCTTTTACTTTTAGTTTATTGAGCAATAAAAATAACAACCTGTTTTTCTAAATACAATACTCCAAAGGCTTTTTCTCTATTTCTCTCGCGTGGCAAACGATTTTCAATATTCTGAAACGCAATTGTATAATTTATAGTCTCAATTGTGTAAGAATCGCATTATTTATTTGGATAATGAATAGATTGAATGCATTTTGCCGTCAAGTACTAGATATATGGCATATTAGATCACTTTAACTGGTTTGTAGATAGGGAATTTAGCACACTAGAGTCCAATACCTATATAATAGTTTACGGAAATTACTAAACAATTATTTAAATAGCCTACAATTGTTATCTCAGCGAATGTTTATTAATTAATATTATATCATATCCCCTTCGAATGACCTAGAAATACAATAAAACTGAGTTATCGCCAATTTTTATTGTTAGTTTGTGTAAATATTGATATATAACATTTGTATTTCCATGTTCAAGTAGCTAATTTGAATGGGAAGTGCTAGCAATAATGATGGTTTATTAAATAACACTTTGAGATGATATGGAAATTTATAAAAATATAAAATGGATTGTAGACAACTTTAATTACCTTAAAAGTGTGTACAATGTATGCAAATTGTGGTATTTACATACCCTGTAGTTTGCTGTTACTTAATGTAGTTGTTTTGGGATCAGAAGAGAAAAAAAACTATTCACTAAAGTCAGCCTAAAATTTGTTCTTCCTAAATCAATAAAAACATTTAAACAAGCTCAAACTCAATAATATATTTCTTATGTACCTAAAGGGTTCGAACATGTCCCCAACCAATTTAAGTTCGAATTTCCTTCTCAACCAAGTAAAGGGTTCAAACAAGTCGATACTCACAACAAGTTTCCGTTGTTCGCATGGAAGCTTTTACAACCCACACTTTCAATTGCTGTGCACTTATTACCCCACCCACTCATACAACCCCATGGTGTCTGGCAGTTGATCACGCTCGCTGGCTATTGCATTTAAATTGGCACTTTGGTATTTATGGCGTTTGCCTTTAATGACTTTCTAATTGTCGAATTTGCATGGGCGACGCATTTTCCATTCCCCATTTCACTTTCTCGCTGTTTGCTTTGCTTCTTTCTGTATGTGTTTGTGTGCTCCCCCACACCACTGTTGTTTTTTTGGGCATGTGGTCAGCCCACGTGAATGGCAAAAAGATGAGACCAGTGAGTCAGTTTGTTGTCCACAATAAAGTGAAGTACCCTCTCCCACACACTCGCACTTTCAGCATGCTTTCTCGCTCGCACTCACGCTGTAAATGCCCAGAAACGTCATTAAAGAATTCAACTCCATAAACTTATGTAAATCAACACACAGAACACAAATTATATGTGCGTGTGTGTGTATCTTCCGCTTTGAAAGAACGCCTGATCGCTCACAACGCATATGACCCGCATTGGCATCCACAAAATTAACAAAAACCAGCAACAACAATAGGAACAGTGGGCAGCCGCATGCCGGATATTTAATTTAATGCTGCCGTGCAGTCAGCACAATTGCCAGAGGGAGACAGACAGAGTGGGAGAGATGGGCGACAGAGAGGGAGAGTAGCATAATTCTTGGCTCCCAAGTAGGCTGCGATTTGATGTGATGGGCAGCTGCTGAAACAGCTGGAATTGGAATGTGGAATTGGAATCGAGAACGCGATGCGTAAAATGTACAACACATTTTTGCTAATTGACCGCGCAAGGAAAAGAATGCGGCGGTTGCATTAAACAAATCATAAACAAGTCGAAAATTATGTGCTGTATTCTATCTGCTAAATTATGTTATACTCTTCTCTGCTCTGGTCATGTGGTAAGCGCCACGCGTGATCGGATCCCTTGTGGAAAATGTGGAAATTGTTGGCACCCCTCTGGCTTTCTTTCTTTCTTTGCTTTGGGGCTGTGCAAAATACGTACGTTAATTTATCAGCGAAATACGCAACAGCAGCAGCCCGCATCTGTGTTGCCGTTCTTCTTGCTTTTGTTGTTGTAATTGCTTGGCATTTTAATTATTTCAATTGTCTAGCTCTTTGTTTACTTGGCATCGGAATGGGCGCTTTTAATTTATTTGCGCCGCATTTGGTTATTTTTAGCACAATTCATTTATGTACTCGCACGGTATTTACTACTTGCAACATTTCTTCCATTTTCGCGAGTTCATTAAAATATTTGCTGCATACTTATATGGGCATTGCTTAGTTTTTTTTTCGTCGGCATCGACAAACAAGAATGTTTTATAATAGTATAGCTTATGGCTATAAATTGGTAAACACAAACACACACATATAATTAACAAAACAAACAAAATGTCTTGGCAACTAAATTAATTGCTAACGTCACTAAACGTTTAATTAGCCAACCAGCTGCCCACCATATAAAACACGAACATACACACACACATCTGTACCTATTTACGTACGCATGCCCAACTTGATAAGGCGGCAAGCAATCAAGTGCGACAGAGAGAGAAAGAGAGAGCTAGCATGCGCACCCACATTTCTCGCATACAGCTGCGCACATGTGTGTGCGTATATGGAAATTCATTCATAAGCAACAAACACCAACAACAAGCCAAAAGAGCAGCCGGTGTCAGGTAAATAAGCAATCGCAACAACAGCAAAAAAAAACAATGAGCCACAACGAATGAAATATAGCAGCATGAAAACGGCAATAACAACAACAATGGCACTATGAGTAAGCAATAAACTCGAAACACAAAACTCACACAAAGGCAGCTGCATATGCGCCCAGTTCGAAATTCGAAAATGAGAGAGCCGGCCCGGAACGCATCGAACATGTGCGCATCAAACAAATTGGTTGCAATGCGCGAAATACTTTGACAACATAATAGTAGGTGTGCCCACCCCCAATTGGGTTGCACAGAGCTGCTCCATGTGCTTGCCTGGCTTCTGCTGCTTGCTGCCCGCGTCTAGCACATCTTCTCAGCGCCATATTTAAGAGTTCCTCAACCCACTGAAGTTTGCTGCAAGTTGCCTTCGTTAATGTTCGCTGAGGTTTGTGTTGGATTTGGTTTGATTGCTGTTACAACTGATTGCTAGTGTGTGGCTGATCAGCAGCTGGTTGCGCACAACAACTGACGATGTCAGTTACTTTATACACGTTGGGGCTACGAGTCAGAGATTCGAGACAGAGACGAGACTCGGTTCGAGTGAAGCGTGCGAACGTTAACTGAACGCGACACGGGGGAGGGAATGAAAAGTGTGTGAATAACAACTAAGCGAAAAAATACAATTGAAGTAATTATAAAGCCGACAACAACAACAACGACAACAAGATGATTATAAGCACAAATAAATAGCAATCGAAAGTGAAGAAAAAGTGCAAAGTTAAGTTTTGTGTATTTTGTGTTGACAAAAGCGGCACGTTTGCGCTTTCTCACTCGCACTCACACATATGCAAACACACACACACAGCACACATACATATGCATAAAATTGAAATTTCGCAAAACAGCGACACGCCTTTGGAATACCTAAAATAATAAAACGACAAAACAATAAAAGAGTTCCCCAAAACTGAAATCCAAAAAGGCAAAGAGATAAACAAAGCGAGGAGCTAACAAGATTCCAACCACAACAACAACAACAACTGGGCGTGTGCGTGTGAGTGTCTGAGTGAGGTTTGAAGTGATTATGGTTAGTTAGTTTTGTTGTTGTCATTAGCATGCGTAACACAGCAGCCTTCTTTAAGTACTCGCGACGTGGTATATGTATGTATGTGTGTGGGTTCCGTTTCGTTCCCTTATAAGTACACGCAATTGCAATTGCGAAACTCGCTGTCTCGCTTTCGCCGTTGCAAGTCTTGCAAGCGACAGAATGCGGAGATAAGATTCGATTTCGAAATTCTAATCGGCGAGTAATATTTGCTTTCTCTCTCTCTCTCTCTTATGTGGATATGGATGGATTGTTGGACGGACAGTCAGCATATTTCTGTGAATTTGTGTCGCAATTCTGCGAATTATCTGACAAATGGCTAAATATATATTTGGGTCGTCACTTTTGATAAATGTACTACGCAACCATAAGCGAGTATTTCTTTGTTTGTTTACCCAGAAAATTCCCCCTCACATCCCCTCTCTCCGACTTCGTCTCATATCTTTTGCTTTGTGGGCCTATCTACGAGTAGTACGTGATATTTCAACGTAATTTGACACTCTCTGGCTATTTCTAGGTATTTGCCTATAAGCGGATTATCAGCTACACACAACTCACAAATTGTCAAGCATATCAATTATCTGAGATACTTTTGATACCCTCTCTTTTTGTGTGCAAAACAAGTTTAAATAGGTTTAATCTTGATTTTCATATCATACTCTCAATTTTATATGAATCTTCTTCTTCTGTTAACAATCTTTAATTAAAAAAGTCAATATTTATGATTGGTATTAACAGATAAGTCAATTTGGCAATTTTTTGCATCTGTCTGCCTGTCCGTCCGTGTATATAATTGTTTATATCTCGAAGATTATAAGCGCTAGGCTCACGAAATTGGGTATGCAAGTTTCTGTATTCAAATAAGCAATTTGAGTTATTTATAGTTTGGTTTAAGACATTCTTCTCCCCAAGAAATCCTATTTTAAATATAAATTGTCTATAGGGTAACTCTTTAGTTCAACACTTGAAACTAGTTCGCTGTTACTTGCTGCATGATGAATCGCTTCCTTTCGTCTTAGCTTAAGTTACACACAAAAAAAAAGTCTCGCTAATTAAGTGACACAGTCGAGAGAGGGTTGGGGAGGGGAGGAAGACTTCTCGTATTACCCGTTCTTGGGCATATCGAATTAGTGCATGTTTTAACGCTTCTGCTGTTGGGACGCTGATGATTAAGTTATGAGGAGCCACCCAAAGACAAGAGATTACGCCTGATGGTAACCCGAGTCGAGTTGAGTTGAGGCAACTTCATTTGCTCGTGGGACTTTTTTTTTTGTCTTCTTTCTTTTTATTTGCCGTAGTTTGGTTTGTTTGTTGTCTCTGCATCGAGCCATCATCAGAGTTAGCGCAATGACTTTTTAGCTAGCAACTCAATGATGACTTTAATATGAAGAGGCACAAACAAAGAGCGACCACAATGGAAACGTGTAAATGTGGCACCGGAAAAGTGTCCATGCTCGGTGTCCACTCAAGCGTGCGGCACCACAAGAAAGAGGGCGTACTCTCAGCGGAGCAGAGCAGGGCGTGGCACAGACACATTCACAGTTGGCAATCAACCTGTTAAAGTGTGAGTGTGTATCTGTGTGTGTGTGTGTGTGTGTGTTTGTGGCAATTTGAATTGTTGTTCGGCTTCGCTAATTTTTCAATTTTCCATTTTGATTTCCATTGCATTGCACATTTTGTTTGCTGCGCGTCGTTTATGTCATTTATTTATTTTAATTATTTACTTTGGCAAATTGTTCATTTCCTACTTTATTTATCGAGTGCGTTTCCCGCTTTCCCGCATTTTCCCGCCACCCTTTCGACTCTATTGTTTGGCAATCAACGCTGATTTATGCCCGCTTTTCTCTCTTTCGCTCGCTTTCTCTGCCTCTCTTTCTTGCCATGCTGTTTTTTCCCACATTCGTAGCAGTTCGAAATGTTGCAAGTTCCCCCTTTTTGACCCCTCTAAACTGCTGTACTTAAAACTCTCCCCTCTTTCCGTATGCATTTGCTGCTCTTCTCGCTGACCCAGTTCCTATATATAAAAGTATCTGTATCTTTGTATCTGTATCTACAAATGTAGCTGCATGCATTTTGTATCACTTGATAAGCCAGACAGCTCATTGTTTCGACATTTATTGCTGCCTGCACTTCAAGATCATTGCGTCACTTTGGATAATCCTCAATGAATGTCACTTCCACCAAAATAAAAAGTCCATAAAAAGTGCTAAGAGATAAGGCTAACAAAATTCTTAGAAATTGTCAGATAAATACGCTTTTTATAAATGCGTATTGAATGAAGCATTAATTCAGTTGTTGAAAGATAAAGATTGAAGCTTTATCGATACTTTAAAGTTCTATAAGAAATCGAAATAAATTGGGCTGTTAAATGATAAAGATTCAAGCTTCTACAAAAATATTAATTGCAATTTCACCACGAATCTTTTTCAGTGGGGAAATTCTGAATATGGTATATAGAAAAAAGTTCGTTCAATCATGCAATTCATTGTGCTTTATTGACGAAATGTTTTCAGCTTTAATTGTATTAAGTGAGCGCAGAGGTCGCCATATATGATATCAATGTTCCTTGAGTTTAAAAATATCGCAAGTCGAGCAACAACATGGGGAAAATAAAAAACATCTGATGTGTTGAAATATATTCGAGATCAAAGTTTGCTTATCGAAAAATGCCGATGAAATTGTAGATTGTAATAAAAACAATACAAACGTATGTTGTGAATATATATCGTATTTCGTATCTCGACTTTGTGGCGTGACCAATTCGATTTGATGATTACAAGCCTATTATATTGGACAGAACTGAATCCAGAGTCATCTCAGCTAGTCATTGAAACACGCGCCGCGGAGGCATCAATTGGTTTCTATTAATGAACGAATTGAGCGAGGGAATTATTATTGTTGTTGTTATTGCCGACCGGAAATATGTTTTAAATTTCTCTTTTGCTCAGTCACACAAATACTATAGCTATATGTAAGCATATGCGGATATTTATATAGTAGATACATTTGTTCAGTTTATGCGAAACTTGGGCTTAGAAACAGAATTCATTAATCTCGCACAAACAAAGCATCATTAAACAAAAGCGACGGTGGGAAATGCACAGAGCACAAAAAGATTGACCATTTACTATGAATACATGCTCGACCAGCGGCTACCCTGTACTGTAGTAGTTGCGATAGGAGATAGTTGGAGATACCCAATAGTTGTAATAGAGTTTTGTTGAAGCACCGTGATTATCAGTAAAGTTCAACAAATGCAACATTAGCCGCCAGGCAGCCCCAGAAGAATATAGAACACACTCAGATACAGATAAAGATACAAATACACACACAGTTGCAGCTGTGCATAAAGTCCGAGTCTTTACAATTTGTTCACACAATTAGAATGAAGTGAAGAAGACGCAAACAAGATAGAGAGAGAAAGGGAGACAGAGACACGAAACAATCGTTAACAACTGCTGGCCGCAACATGCGTCAGCAGAACAAACACACACACACTCACTTGCCACATGTGTTACATGTAAACAAAATTGAAGTAACTTCAAAATAAATATAATAAAAAAACCCCAAGTAGGAAAGTCACAGTTAAGAGTGCTTGACTTTGAAATACCCGCTACTTGTTGTAAACAAACATTCTATGCATTTGTAACATTATTTCTTTGTCCTCCTTATTGACAGATTGATTTCACTAACTGAACTGAAAACTTCCAACCTAAACAGTAAATTCTAGAAGCCTGCAATTTTTACATTTTGCGATCAGAAATTATTTATCAAAAGTTTTGTTCAAACTATCTTAAATTACTGTTTTAAATTTTTTAATATTTGCAATGGTTTTTTTTTTACATCATACTATTTAATCATTTATCATGCATTGACTATGGACTTCTTTCTTAATTATCTTCACACGATCAAATATAAAGGATCTTTATAAATTTGAGTTGAAATTATCATACCATTAATAATTCTTTTACTCATTAGCTCTTAGCTTTGTTCAATTATGAATGAATAAATAAATTTATATCGATTCTTCAGTTCCAATACTTCACAGTTACCACTAATTTATGACACCCTTCTAATGATTTCCCTACCGGGTGTAGTTCAAAAGTTTATCGTGTCGTCGCCTGTCGTTTGGGGCTTGGCCGTGATAATGACAGTGCCGCAGTCTGTCCAGCAGTCAGTCAGTCAATGCGTCTCTGCCGTCCATTAGTCAATTTGTATTTGTAAATTGCCCATGAAAATGAACTTGTGAGGGGTAGTTGAACTCATAGCTATGCGATGAATATGCTTCAAATAGTTGAGGAGAGTTCGTGAATCGGCAATTTGAATCTTCACTCTCTCACTTTCTATTGCCGCACTGGCAATTTGTAAATTGTAATTAGCCAACTATGCTTTTGATGCTGTTGATGCCAGATGATGGCAGGTGTGACCACCCAAAACAGCTGACAGTGTGCTCGCGATCGATTGATATCGATAGCGACAAAAGTTAGTATACTGTGACATTGTCACACGCGCAGTCACACTGATCTAGTTTTTCCTCTCATGTTGGTCACCCTGCCCATCTTTAGTGCTCTTTGCATATTATCATATGTTTTACCCTCTCAAGCGGCACAAGTGTGCAACAAGTGCAATAAACTTGATTGTAAATTTCTACTAAAAGAAAAGTGTGTTTTTATTTATCAACGCCACCCCACAATTAAATGAAAATTGCAATTAAATTATGTTTTGCATACGTAATTTCGTTATTAATTGTATGTATTTACTTTTCTTCTCTCTCTTATAGAACCGTGCACTGCCCTCCAATGCGTCGCCGTTCCGTCGTGCCTGGGGTCAATCTTCCTTTCGCATGCAACGTGCCTCCGACAAGGCATCGAAGCCAGCGTCAACAGCAGCAGCAACTGCAACTGGTAGCAGTCCCAGCGTGCGTCGCTCCGCCTCGATGAATGCCTCCGACAATGATGTGTACCTCAAGACATTAATGCTCGACGAACAGCAGCTGAAGCCAAAGTCATCGTCGCCGCCACAATTGGCACTCTTCCAGGTGCCACAGATCCTGATGACGCCGGCGCCACCATCGAGCATCATGGTGACCGCCAGCCTGGAGTCACAAGCGGAGCCAACGCCCACTCAGCCAGAGCAACTGGGACCGAGCAGTTGGGGCACCTCGTTTGAGCGCATGCTTCAGGATGCCGCAGGCATGCAAACATTCGCCGAGTTTCTCAAGAAGGAATTCTCCGCGGAGAACATTTACTTTTGGACCGCCTGCGAGCGTTACAGATGCGCCGAACAGGAAGCGGAACGTGTGACGCTGGCACGTCAAATCTTTGGCAAGCATTTGTCCAACAGCAGCAGCGATCCCGTCAATGTGGATTCACAAGCACGCAACCTTAGCGATGAGAAGCTGGGCAGCGGAGCTGTGGATATCTTTGCGCCAGCGCAGAAACAGATCTTTAATCTGATGAAATTTGATAGCTATCAGCGTTTCATACGCTCCGATCTCTACAAGAGCTGTGTGGAGGCGGAACAGAAGCAGCAGCCGTTACCCTTCACGGGCGCCGATCTCGACGAGCTGCTGAAGACAAATTTTCACGTAGTGGCCTCACCAAAGGTAAGTCTTCAAATACACTTTATGGAGAATTGAGACTAACTTTTCTCTTCTTACTTGCAGCAGCTAAAAAAGTCGGCAAGCAACGCAGAGGATCGAAGACGTAAGAGTTTATTGCCTTGGCACAGGAAGACGCGCAGTAAATCCCGCGATCGTAGTGAAATCATGACGGACTTGCAACAGACGCTGATGCCAGCACCGCCCCCACCGCCACCGCTTTTTACGCTGCTCTCGGGCGGCGCCAATTCAGTGCAGAACTCGCTGAGTGACTTGCACAGTTCACGCTCATCGCTGTCGTCATTCGACGCCGGTGCAGCAGCTGGACCGGCTCAGGGTGCGAGTGCGGACAGCGTGTGTTCGCTGTGCCGTGTCATACTGACCGACGGAGCCACAACCATTGTGCAAACGCGTCCCAACGAGACGGTGGGACAGCTGGTTGAACGTTTGCTGGAGAAACGCAATCTGGTCTATCCATTCTACGATGTGGTATTCCAGGGCAGCACCAAATCCATCGACACACAGCAGTCCTCGCAGCTGCTGGCCGGCAAAGAGGTGCTGATTGAACGTCGCGTCGCATTCAAATTGGATCTGCCCGATCCCAAGGTTATATCGGTGAAGAGTAAACCGAAGAAGCAACTGCACGAGGTCATACGGCCCATACTCAACAAGTACAACTATCAAATGGATGGTGTGCAGGTGCTGCTGCGTGATACACAAGCGCCGCTGGATCTGATGCAGCCGGTGACGGTGGCCGATGGCCAGCGGCTGCAGATTGCCTTGCTCAAGCCGGATTTTCAGCTAAGCGGCGGCAGTAGCATGCCGCCGAAGCATAGTAAACCAATGAAACCGCTGCCAACTGAATCCTCGACGCAACTCGACGAGCTGACCAACAAAATGTTTAACGAGCTGCTGCAAAGCAAAGCGGATGCGGCGGCGGCGGCGGCTACCACACAGAAGAAGCCCTCGGATTTGTGCTCCATGAAGTCGAATGAGGTGCCGTCGGAGAGCTCGTCGTCGCTCGTGTTCGAGCGCATGCGTCAGCAGCGACAGCAGCGTGAGAATAGCAATAGCATTCCAGGCAGCAGCAGCAAGCTGCCCAAACTCAAAAAGAAATCCACAAGCAGTCAACATTCCGAGGAGCTGTCCACGATAACAACCGGCAGCTGTGCATCAACATCGACTGTCGATCCCAAGAAGCCCATTATCGCCAAACTAAAGGCGGGCGTCAAGCTGCAGTCCACGGAGCGAGTAGCCGAGACCCAAGGTAAGTGTACAATTCACAACTCCATTTCGATCTCTTACTTAGTCAGTTTTTCATTTGGCAGATGAACTACTCGAGGGACTGAAGCGTGCGCAATTGGCGCGTTTGGAGGATCAGCGGGGCACAGAGATCAACTTTGATCTGCCCGACTTTCTGAAGAACAAGGAGAATCTCAATGCGGCCGCGTCGAAGCTGCGCAAGGTGCGCGCCAATTTGAGTCCTGTGAACAAGGCCACAAGTCCCACAGATGCGCCACAGCCAGCGCCACGTTTGTCCATTACACGTGGCATGCAACCGACGAGCGTGTCGCCCATGAAAGTGGACGCGGCGGAGCATGAGACTGAGCTGACAACAGAAGAAGCATCATCGGCGGAACTACAGGAATTTGCCAAAGCGCCGCCACCGTTGCCGCCCAAGCCGAAGGTGCTGCCCATCAAGCCATCGAATTGGGGCGCAGCTGCTCCGCCAACAACAACAAGCGCTGGCAATTACAGCAACAAATTCTCGCCCGCCAAGCATCACACATCGTCAGCGACAGCGACATCACCTTCGGCGAAGGGAACAAGTCAGGTCGCCACAGTTCTGGCTTTTGGCAGCAGCAAGCTGCCGGTGGAGATGCAAGGAAGGAAGTCACTGGAGCAAGCGGCGAGCACACGTTGCGCCTACTTGGATGAGCCTAGCAGCAGCTTTGTTTAACTCTCCGATCTGGACGATCAGCGATCATTGTACATACTATATTTAAAAAAATGGCACAACGCCTCCCTCTATTATTTATTAACATATTTGTATTACGTGTGCAGTCCTTTCGCTGTTGTTGTCAACCCACACAAAAAGCACCATGACGAACTATCGCCTATTTATAACTATTAAGCTACACCCAGCTTTAAGTCTAAACATAAACATATTGTATAAATAAACACCCTACATACGTATAAAAATCAATTTAAATGTATTTTTCCACTTCAAATTGGCCGTAGAATTCAAATTCAAGTTAAACGTACGTTTTGCGCTTCACTAGTTTAAGTTGCACTCAAGCATTTTAACTAAATTCTTCATGCGCTCAAAGTAAGTATAGTAGCTTGTTGCTAATTTCTGTTCGCCTGGTACTTTAGCTGGCTGTTTAGTTTTCTCCGCAAAAAGCCCCACACACACAAACGCACCCACACATGCAAGCATACACTCCCACATACACATTCACACACACACACACACACACCTACATGTCTCACTTGGATGCCGCACAGCAGCCAAAAAGTCCCTGCATTAGCAACTGAGGTAACAGGGGAACAGAATCCATAGCAAGCAGCTCTTGAACACTTTTCATCAAGTTGACTCAAAATTTGAGTTTCACTCAATTTTTAATGCACTCAAAATAAGTATGGCTACTTGCTGCTCATTTCTGTTTGCCTGGTAGTTCAGCTGGCCGTTCTGTCTTCTTCGCGGTAACAAACAGCGAGGCACACAACCGCACTCACACATGCAGGCATACACCCACACATACACATGAACACACACCTGCATCTATTGAATGCCGCACTGCGGCCAAGAAGACACTGCATTAACAGGCGAAAAGAAAAAATAGCAAGCAGCTTTTGACACCATGTGACAAGTTGACTCAACAGTTGCGTTTTAACGGTTATGGAACGATTTTTAAAACGACCGTTTTAAAATTACTTGAAACTTAGTTTAACATTTATTTATAGTTTTTTTATTTATTAAGTTATATTCTTATGGAGTACAGCTTTTGCTGTATTTTCTAATTTGTAACTGGGATTCTAACGTCTTGTTGAAAAAGAGAATTATATAAGGATAACGCCTAATAGTTCTTCAATAACATGTATTGAATTTTTTATTTAGACTATTTTCTATAACTTGACTATATTAAAACGTTTGCCGTTCTTCTTTTAGATATTGAATTGCAGAACGCGCTCAATTTCTGAAAAGAACATTAATAATTTGTAGCTTTTGCTGTATTTTCTAATTTGTAACTGGGATTCTAACGTCTTGTTGAAAAAGAGAATTATATAAGGATAACGCCTAATAGTTCTTCAATAACATGTATTGAATTTTTTATTTAGACTATTTTCTATAACTTGACTATATTAAAACGTTTGCCGTTCTTCTTTTAGATATTGAATTGCAGAACGCGCTCAATTTCTGAAAAGAACATCTGTACATTTTACAAATAACTATATAACATGCAAACAGATTTCAATTAATTTTGTAGCTTTCTTTTCTGGTATATAAAGCGGCGTCTCACAAGTTATTCAAAGTGAGCTATCTAAAGATGTCGAATTTGTTTAAACTATTCGTAGTCCTCACTACGATTGTGAGTTTGACATCCGCCATAAATCTAACAAAGGCCATAGCGCAGAGAAAATGTAACTTATATTACGGATGCTATTTTTCAGTTCAATTATCTAATGCATTATTCGTATAATTAAAGCGGTTTGCACCTTGGAGTCATCGTATGGTTCATGTTCTGGCAGGAGAGTGAAATGGTACTATGACTTTGTGCGGGATAGTTGCGTAGAATTCATTTACAGCTCTTGTGGGGGCAATGCGAATCGCTTTGATACTCGGATAGCCTGCATTCAATACTGCATGGATCCAGCTAATCGATACCGAATGCAGGATTTCGAAAACGAGTATTTTAAATTCCAAGAAAACGAAAAATAAAAACAAAATAAATGTGTATATGTAAATGTATTGGATTGGTCACCTCGAAATCATTGAATAACATTAACGCGTAAACTTCTGAGCCGCCAAGCAGCCCATAAAAAGTACAATCAAATGGCCACTGTGGGTTTCGCTGTTGTCTCAGGCTGCTGAGCTGTTGCTGCAACTGTGCTAAGCTGTTGTTGCTCCTTCTGTTGTTCGCTGCCCGACTCCAGCTGCTTGGTCTGCTGCTCGCCGGCACTGAGCTCTTTAGGCGTCTCTTCGATGGGCTCGTCCGCAATGCGGTATGTTATGAGTGCAGGCTGTTTAGGAGGCAGCCAATCGGGAATGATCTTGTCGTGCAGCCGCCACTTGCCATACTCATTGGAAATGTGTTTCTCGAATACCACATACTCCAGCACATCTTTTGTGAGTATTTCGCTACCATGCATCAGACGACCAAAACGATCATAGATGGCCAGCATCTGCTGAGTGTGGAACCGAACTGTGACCTGAGCAAACTGATTTTCTTTCGTGATGACCTCGGTGACACGAGCGTGGACAACACGTGGCGGCTCCAACGATTGCAGGAAGCGCCAATGTATTGTCTTGTCCTTGACGTTGTGCATCATTTCGGGATAGCAACGTTCGCTGACAAATTCACGTATTTTGTATTTCTCTTTGGCCGCCATATGTGTGTGTGCTGCAATATAAATCTCCTGCGCCTCGGCACCAAAGTCATCCGTACTAAAATTTTCCTCATATGAGCGTATTTTGCGCACAGCCATTAAGCTTTTGGATTTCTTCTCTAGAAATTCGAATTTTTGCTTAGCACCTGACTTTGAGATGATGGACTTTTTGCCATCACCCTCGGGTGGCACATACGCCTCGAAGATTCCACCCGTGCAACTAATGTGAAATGGTCGCTCCATCCATGGACGTGGCGGCAGCACTCCGCGCTCCTTCATGCGACTGCGCATCTCCTCTTTGCTAATATCATCGGCCTTTTCACGCAAATTGGGTAGCTCAATTTTAACGAATTTCTGCTTTCGCAGTCGTTTAAACTCCGGTTTCCAATGCTTGGTCTGCCGGTGCCGCACCTGCTGCATTTGCAGCATGTTTTGCACGCCCGGCAACAACATGCCCGCTCTTTGTGCCATTTGAGGCATCTAAAATATCAATGAAAACTGAGTTATTAAGCCTGCCTAAATTAACGTCATAATCTGCTATATACTCACCTGCATCTGCATTATTTTAATGCTAGAACAGACTAATTTTTCCATGGTTAAAGGCAATTAACAATAAGTTTAACAAATATAAACTTCGTGCTTACACAATCAACAATCGATAACTTGGCGTACGCACAGCTGATAGACGACTCGGCAATGGCACAGCTGTGCTCCACCAAGTTATCGAATTGGTATCGAAATTACTACCGGAACCACTAAAGCAGTGTTGTACAACAAAATAATTTGAATTGTAACGCCATAATATAATCTTTATTATAAATCAACCACAGATTTTAAGCTGATACAGATACAACATAAAACGTGAAAGAAATATTTAATTGTTTGCAACAATACTCTTCTAAAATGGGAAATAATGCGTGAGAAAAAAACCAGAATATTTAGCATGGTGTTAAACTTACCTTAACATTTCGAGCTTGCTTGATATGCTTGTACATGATTATAGAATTACCACCGCGCGAAGAGCGAAGAACTCTATCCCTGTAATAGAATAAATTTATTTTATTACCCAAATGTATGTACCGAAACACTTACTTTACAGGACTATCGCCACCTTCCAAACGAAATGCTTCAATTGATATATTCGATGGTATGCTTTTTAAATTCTTTAAGCACATTTTGGCATTCTCAATATCATTCTCGAGTCGCATTACTAGAAAGTGTTGCGGGATTTATATTTGGAAAAAATGAATGTATAGAAGAAATTACCTTTCATCATGAGTTTTTCTTCAGTATCGTCGCAACAAAGAGAACTTTTGCATGAGCAACATTGTTGTTCCGCCACAGGAGTTTCTTTAGGAGCGCACATCGGAGCCAGGCTCTGGGAATTGCCGGCCATAATGTCTTTCATAATGATATTAAAGAGAGCGCCAGGAAGTATGTTCTCTGCTGCGGCAAAAATTCGCTTATGCATGTAGGCCAGTTCCTTAAAGTCCAAAGTGTGTAGACCATGGTGATACAGTCGATGACAAATGGCATAGAAACGACTTTTGGGAATATTACATTTGCAAAAGCAGAAACCGCACTCGTCGATAAACATGTCCAGTATTTTTCGCAATTCCCTTTCCAAGCCAACACCATCAATTTCGCCAGCGGACAATGTTTTCACGGTATTCCTTACAAACTCATCAAACTGCTCTTCGGTGGTGTCGTCCATATGCTTGGAAACCTTCTTTTCCCGACGCCCGTAAGCATCACCTTTACCTTTGGGAGCTTTCGCAGCCTTGCCTCCAGCAGTTACGCTAAGACTCTCATCGCCAGGGCCTTGTATACCTGGCTTTGCCGCCAAGCCTTTTCTTTCCCCTGGAGTACCAGCTGCGGCTCCCGCTGGCCTGGCACCCGGCTGTCCGGTCGCTCCGGCTTTTTCTCCTGGGGCTGCAGTTTTATCGCCTGTTGTTGCACCGGGCTTAGGTTTTCCTGTAGCTGTAGTTGGCTGCCCAGGAGCTTTTTCTACTGGCTTGGCAGCCGCACTAGTTGGTCCTTGTTTAGCTTGACCTGCTGCTTCTGGGGGCTTTTCAGCAGCTGCTGCCGCAGCAGGCTGTGCCCTTGGTTTTTCAACTGCCTTAGCTTGTTCAGCTGCTGCAGGTTTTACCCCTGCGGCTACTGGTGGTTTATCAGAAGCTGCTTCTCCTGGCTTAGTTCCACCAGCAGCTGCAATCGGCTGTCCAGGCAATTTTTCTGCTGGCTTAGCAGGCGGTCCGGTAGCTCCCTGCTTAGCAGCTCCGGCTGCAGTAGCAGGCGGTGTCGCTGCTTTTTCAGTAGGTTGACCGGCTGTCTGTGCCCCTGCTTTATTAGCTGCTGGTGCTCCGGACTTATCCTCAGCAGACGCTCCCGGTTTAGCTCCACCGGCAACAGGTTGTGCAGTTGGTTTCTCACCAGCTTTAGCAGCCGTTTGATCAGTAGTTCTCGGTTGTGCAGGTGCTTTCTCAGCAGGCTTAGCATCAGGTGCTTTCTCAGCAGCCTTAGCAGCAGGTGCTTTTTCAGCAGCCTTAGCAGCAGGTGCTTTCTCAGCAGCCTTAGCAGCCGGTGGTTCTCCTGGTGCTGGTCCGGCTGATGTCGGTTCAGATTTTCCAGCATCCTTTGGTTTATCAGCTGCTTTCTGAGCCGGTTTGTCATCTGCTTTCTCAGCCGGTTTGTCAGCTGCTTTATCAGCTGGTTTTTCAGCCGCTTTATCAGCCGGTTTGTCAGCTGGTTTATCAGCCGTTTTGTCAGCTGGTTTATCAGCTGGCCTATCAGCTGACTTATCAGCTGGTTTATCCACAGCCGTTTTGTCAGCTGCTTTCTCAGCTGGTTTGTCAGCTGATTTGTCAGCCGTTTTGTCAGCTGCTTTCTCAGCTGGTTTGCCAGCTGATTTGTCAGCTGATGTTTCATCTGGTTTTCCAGCGGGTTTATCGCTAGGCATTGCTGCGGCTTTCTCAGCTTCAGCTGATTTGATTCCAGGTTGACTTGCTACACGATCTGTAACCTTAGGTGCTTCTATTGGCATAGCTCCTGGTCCGGCTTTAGTTTTTGTAATATCTTCAACTTCTGGCCCAGTTAGCTTAGTATCAGGTGTCTTCGCTAATGTATCTAGACCTGGTTCTTTTGGTTTACCAACCCCTTCTGATCGACGTTCTTTAAGCGTTTCTTCTCCTGGTTTACCAGCTTCTGCATCTTCTGTAGCTTTTTTTTGTTCTGCTATCTCTCTTGTTTGTTCGCGCATAATTTCAGCTCTGGTCTCTTGATCTGCCTTAGCTTGATCTTCTGCTGCTTGTTTTGCTTCTTCCTCGTCTTTCCTTTGCTGCAGTATTTTTTGTCTAGCTTCTTTTTCAATACTATCGGTATCAACACCGAGTTCCCTTAATGCGTCCTTAAAATTCTTATTAATTTCTTCACACATCTGCTTGCTCTTCATGCAGTCTTCCAACTGCCTCCTTAGATCGTCAGTTAATTCTTGAAGCTCTGAAGTTTTCATATGGTTAACTCTATCCTTAAGCCTTTCATTCTCTCTAGCAACATCTCCGATTTCTTGTATTAAGCCTATGCTCTCACGCATCCCATCCTCCATATACCGTGTGTCTCTATCCAATTCACGAACCTTTTGATCCAATTGATTCAGACGCTTGTTACTCTCAAGTGCAGCCTCGCACATGCACGCGTTGTCCTCAATTAATTCACCCAACTGACCATCCTTTTCCCTCAACAACTTCCTAAGGCGATCTAATTCTTCCACGCAGCCTTGTAAATTGTTGATATCTTGGCCACCCGAATATTTATTCTGATTCATTTGCTTAAAACAGTCGACCTGTTTATCCAATTCATTTCGAATGTGCTCCAACGTAGCGTTTGTATAAAAAGCTAGATCCTCACCCACATCAGGACACTCAGGTACTTCAAATGCTGGACAATCGCCTCGCTGATTTCCATACTTTTGGTTTAACTCACAGATGACGTTCTAAAAAGTAAAATGTGGTGTTGTTATGAATAAAACAAACATGGGATTAGAGAGGAAAATCATCAGCAAAGGTTGCGGTTGAGGAAGGCGGAAATTGAATGCTAGTCGTTAACAATTAAAATAACCTAGTATCTAACGATTTTCCTCTTATTCCGCTTATTTTTATATTCTTTCGGACTATCGCATTTGTTTACTTTTAATTTAATTTGTAGACTACAAAATTTTAAAAACAATGGAGGTTTGCGACATTAACATGTAATATCTCCGTCTTCCTCAATCCCAGATTTCAGACAACTATCATCGCAACTTTCAATTAACTCGTCAATGAATCGATACCCGGATTTCTTGAAAGCTTTTGTTTTATGCTTAGGAATACGAGATAAAGTGATATGTAAAACATTATCACTCTCCATATTACTATTAATATCACTTACCATTAATTGTTTATACTGGCAATCGTAGGAATTCAAAGCAAGGTCTCGCTTACGAAGTTCATTGCGAAGCACATCGATTTCTAACTGCATGCACTTACAACGCTGAGATGCAGGTTGGAGAGCAATCACTTGCTGCTGTAGCTCATTACAGGTACACTGAAATGTACGAAATGTCTTCAATTGTTATACTTAAACTAGTGTCTTGAATTTTTACCTTAAGCAATTCTTCATTATATTTGGACTGCTCCACTTCGGCTTCGTAATACTTTTGCATTTCTTCAATGTCGCATTCCATGTCTTGAATATATCGATTTTGTTCTTCAAGATTCCGTACTAGGTCTCCAGGGGCGTATTCGGTATCACCCTTCTTCTTCTTCATCTTCTTCAGTGGACCATCCTTATCAAGATAACCCAGCGTGCTAATCTTGTTGCGTAATCCGCCTCGCTCCGATAACATTTGTTGAATAGTTTCGACATCCAAGTTAGGAGGTTGTTGCCTGCCAGGGCGTCCAGGACTATCAGGACCACCAGACCTCATAACGTCCTCTTCAAATTGTCGCAGCACCAAAAGTTCTTTACTCAAGCCATCGATTTTATTTTGCAAATAGTTAACGTCACTGCTTTTCTCAGGATCGACTTTAATGTTCTCCATTGATACGCGCCTGGACTGCTTCTCAATGAGACGACGCAGGTTTGCATTTTCCACTTCTAGAATTTCATGAGCTGTGTTCATATCATCAATCGACCTTTGCAGATCATAAAGTTCATTTGCATCATTGGGGCTGATCTTCCCAGAGTCTTTAAGTTCGGCGATCTTGTCTCTAAGTTCCTTACTTTTGTCCGGATCATAACGTTGATTCATAACGCGCTTTATTTCGGCATTTTCTACCCTGGGTGGTGATGATCTATCCAGTTCATCGATTATTGCTTTTGGTAGTAAATTATTCTTAGCCATTACGTCTTTCATATTGTCAATTGTCTCGTCAGCAGCATTGATTAAAGCATCACCGACCAACGGATTTCCATCAGAGATGCCAAGACTTCCTCGAGGATCACCAGGGCCACCTGGGCCACCACCATAGCCTCCAGGACCACCCCCTTGTTTTCCTGGACCTCCGCCATAACCTCCTGGGCCACCTCCTTGTTTTCCTGGGTCACCACCATATCCTCCAGGTCCTCCTCCCTGGCCGGCACCATAACCCCCTGGATCTTGTCCTTGACCTGACCCTCCAGAAAATCCAGTCGGACCAGGAGCTCTGCCGTCTCGTCCCTGATCGTAGCCATGCACTCCTTGGTCCAAACCCTGTGCTCCATAAGCATCGGGGACCTGTGCCCGACCACCAATACCCCCTGAACCTTGTCCTGGTCTTCCATAATCACTTTGACCTGGGCCACCTTGTCTACTTCCACTTTGACCTGGACTTCCATAACCGGAGCCTTGTCCCTGTCCGGGGCTACCACCATCTCTACCCTGTCCTGGTCCTCGTCCACCTTGATCTTGACCAGGACCTCCATAACTACCAGGTCCCTGACCTGGTCCTCCACCGTCTCTACCCTGACCTGGTCCTCGTCCACCTTGATCTTGACCAGGACCTCCATAACTACCAGGTCCCTGACCTGGTCCTCCACCGTCTCTACCCTGACCTGGTCCTCGTCCACCTTGATCTTGACCAGGACCTCCATACCTACCAGGTCCCTGACCTGGTCCTCCACCGTCTCTACCCTGACCTGGTCCTCGTCCACCTTGATCTTGACCAGGACCTCCATAACTACCAGGTCCCTGACCTGGTCCTCCACCGTCTCTACCCTGACCTGGTCCTCGTCCACCTTGATCTTGACCAGGACCTCCATAACTACCAGGTCCCTGACCTGGTCCTCCACCGTCTCTACCCTGACCTGGTCCTCGTCCACCTTGATCTTGACCAGGACCTCCATAACTACCAGGTCCCTGACCTGGTCCTCCACCGTCTCTACCCTGACCTGGTCCTCGTCCACCTTGATCTTGACCAGGACCTCCATAACTACCAGGTCCCTGACCTGGTCCTCCACCGTCTCTACCCTGACCTGGTCCTCGTCCACCTTGATCTTGACCAGGACCTCCATAACTACCAGGTCCCTGACCTGGTCCTCCACCGTCTCTACCCTGACCTGGTCCTCGTCCACTTTGATCTTGGCCAGGACCACCATAACCACCAGGTCCCTGTCCTTGACCTGTTCCAAGTCCACCTTGATTCTGGCCGGGACCTCCATAGTCACCAGGGCCCTGACCTTGGCCACGCCCATCCCGATCCTGACTTGGAGCACCATAACTTCCGCGACTGCCAGATCCTTGCCCTTGAACAGGACCTCCTCCTGGTCGCTCGGCTTGACCCAGTCCACGGCCACCCTGATCCTGGCCCGGACCTCCATAGCCTCCAGGCCCCTGTCCCTGACCTGGTCTTCCACCGCCACTAACCTGGCCCGGACCTCGTCCACCCTGATCTTGTTCTGGACTTCCATAACCACCTGGACTCGAACCCCGCCCACCCTGACCTGGTCCTCGTCCGCCTTGATCTTGATCAGGACCACCATAGCCTCCAGGTCCCTGGCCCGGAACTTGCCCTCTTCCATTCCGATCTTGACTTGACCCACCGGGCCCTTGCCCTTGACTAGGACCTCCCACTGGGCCCTGCCCTGGACTTCGCCCACCCTGATCTTGACCAGATCCCCCATAACCAGAAGTTGGTCCCTGACCTTGTCCTCGGCCGGCCTGATCCTGGTTAGGGCCTTCATAGCCATTTGGTCCCCGTCCTTGACCTGGACCCTGCCCCTGACCTGGTCCGCGCCCACCATAATCCTGTCCAGGGCCTCCATAACCCGCGGGTCCCTGTGCTTGATTAGGTCCACGTCCGCCTTGATCTTTTCCAGTTCCCCCATAACCCCCCGGGCCCTGATCTTGTTTCATACCTGGTCCACCATAGCCTCCACGACCACTTGGACCTGTTTGGTCTTGACCCTGGGACCCGTATCCATCTTGCCCTCGTCCTTTCCCTGACTGATCATCGACACCCGGGCCTCTAGCCTGATTTGGTCCCCCACGACCGTATTGATCTTGTCCTCGACCTCCGTAGCCATCAGCTATGCCTTGACCTCTACCCCGGCCTGGCATTCCACCTCCTCTATCCTGGCCATCCCCGCTTCTACGGCCTTGCTTTCCTCTCCCTCCACCCCTACCATCGTCAGGTCCGTTTTGGCCTTGCATTCCTCTCCCTCCACCCCTACCATCGTCAGGTCCGTTTTTGCCTCCAGGTCCACCAGCGCCTCTGCCGCTTGGACCACCTCCCGGTCTGTCGTAAGGTTCGCTTCCTTCAGCGCCGCGTCGCCAGAATATGGGTGTATTGCAGGACACTAAATCTGAGACAAATCTTGATTTCTTTTCTTCATCTGCCGCCCAGGATCGATCATCGTTAGTTGATGGATAACTCTTTAACTTCACGCATACGTCTGTGCATTCAAAGTCGATGGACTCATTCATAAATGGCACATGAAAGAACTCTTTTTGGGTAGAGAAAGCCATAGCTAAACAGCATAAGTTAGCTTTCTGGGATTGATGGCAATGTAAATATTATTTTGAGAATACAAATTTAAAATTTTTCTTTTGAAATGTTGAAGGCTTGAGAGTTTAAAAAGTAATATTAAGTAATATTGTATCACCAAAGTTTCTAATAATGCACGAGCGACAATTTACACATTTGTTACTGTACTGTTCGGTACAGATTATTTAAATAGGATAATTCTCATAGTACACTATGATTATTTAAAAATAACAAAACTAAATAACAAATAAATGTGGCTACCATATTATTCTAATCCCTGAGCCCGTCGAACAGCCAGCGACTCGTCTGCCGAGTTCATTTCCGAGAATCCGCATGGTTGCATTGTCATACTGGCTGTGCCAGAGCTTATAGTGCGCAATGCGCTTGAGTAACCACTTAGTTCTGCCAAAGGTGCGTTTACCAGAATTAACTAAAAATGAAATAAAATGGCAGTCGTACTAGTCTAACAATAAATAATCGTAACACTAACAAACCTTATTCTTATCTCCTTTTGTCGTCACGTCTTTAATAAGCGACCGTCGCCTTGATAAATCAGCCATAATACCAGAAATACGATCGTTGGGAGCCACAATTTGCAATGCCATAATAGGTTCCAGTAATCGTGTGCCACTTGTGGTTAGCAGCTATTTAAATAAATATTATATTATCATTTAATAACTAGCAGTTCTTAAAGAGATTAGTTACCTTTTGCACACACTGCGCTGCAGATGCCATGATAAAGGAGTCGGCAGTGCCACGACCTATAACAACATTATGTAGCCGTATTTGCGTATCCACCACCTGGCCACCAACGCGTGGTCCACGTTCTAATGCGCTAATTGCACCTTTACGGACTACCTGAAGAATTCGGGGTCGCAATGCATTGAGATTTTGAACATTCTCCGGTGATTTATCCAAGCTTCAATATATGATATTAATATTAACGTTTGAAAGCAGTAACTATTTTAAAATAAATTTACCTAAACACTTCCGCTTGATCGTTAACGAGCTCCAGGGTTATGCTCACATTTTGCTTATTACCTGCAATTTCTTTTTCTAAACTAAAAGTGTTTATTGCAGACGATTCTATAGTCTCCTTATAAGCAATTTGTAGTGGCCCGAGATCGACATCAATTTTATATTCGCTGAGCATTCGGGATTTTATAATGTCCATATGTAGCTCACCCATTCCGCCAAGCACAGTTTGGCCAGTGACCGCATCATAGCTGACTCGCAGACTGGGATCTTCGCGCTGCAGCTGTTTGAGAGCTTGTTCCATGGCTGTTTGCGAAGATATGCTTGGTGGCTCTATCGAGCAAAAGTAGACCGCGTCTGGTATTTGCGTTTCAATCGCAAACATTTCTTGGTTTCCAACGAAATCCTCTTCGTCTTCTTGATGCTGCGTTGCAAGTCCACGGCTTTTCATTAATCGTTTCTGGGCATTCTTGAGAGAAGAGTGACTGCTCGTTAGCAAATCACCAGTTACCGTCGACTATGGGAAGCAATGGCAATAATGTGGAATGGAAATCGATTAATTGAATATGCTCTACTTACTTTTAGACCCGCACATATAGCCACATCTCCGGCTTGCACAGAGCTCACTTCGCGATATTCATCTGCAAGAGGTTCGTATATTTTTGACACAACCTCCGCTTGTCCGCTGGAGCATGTGAGGCGCATACCGCGCTTCAGTTCACCCCGTATTAGTCGGACCAAAGTCAGAGCTCCCCGCTGCTTGTCATGAACAATTTTAAAGACTTTACCTGCCAGGTCATTTCTAAATTTAAGAATTAGTCTATGAAATGATATATGATCTATTGTAAATTTTTACCCAAAGCATTCGTATATCTGATTGCGTTCCTCTGGAGTCGGTAAATAATCAATGACAGCATCCATTAAACGTTGTATTCCAATATTCTTATAGGCAGAGCCCAGCAGCACAGGCACAATCTTGTTTTGGCTGGTGGCACGTCGTATAGCTTGTCCGATTAACTTATTGCTGACTTGATCAAATCCTTCTGTGCTAATAACAACATCCGCTAGCTCATCGTCCAGCCCCGACAACTGGTCAATAAGCTCATTGCGCTTCTCTTGTAGATCTCGCAGCGCATCAGAAGATTCCAATTTAGTTTTATGATAGACCCGACCATAGTCCTTTTGTTGCCAAATTAATTCTTCTAGTGTGATAACATCGTATATGCCTGCAGTAAAATAATGGATTAGAGTAAGTAAATCTTTATTAATCCAAATTTTTAATCTCACCTAAATGTCCTTCATTATTTTTTACCGGGTACTGTGTGCAAATGGGCTTGGCGTCGAGTTTGGACTTCAAATCATCAACGCATTTCTCAAAATTTGCATCTGGACGATCCATTTTATTGACGAACACCAAACGGGGCAAATTATGCTTGTCCGCCTGTGTCCACACAGTAACTGTTTGGGCTTCAACTCCCGCTGTGCCATCCAAAACGATAACAACTCCGTCGACAGCATACAAAGATTGCTCCACCTCCATAGTAAAATCAATGTGACCGGGCGTATCCAAAAGATTAATACTATAGGTATAATGTGCATTAACTATTAATTAATCAAAATATTTAAGTTAACCCACCGTTTTCCATTCCAGGGAAACGTGACAGCTGAACTGCAAATAGTGATACCGCGTTCACGCTCCTGTGTGAGATAATCTGTTACTGTGTTGCCACGATGCACTTCACCTAAAGACCGTGTCTTTCCCGCATAGAAAAGCATGCGTTCTGTTGTTGTGGTTTTGCCTATATCAATATATATTATCAACATTTGTTTATATGCAATATAACGAATTCTTCTTACCTGCATCGATATGCGCCAAAATTCCAATGTTTCTGATGTCTGCGCTGTAGCATCGTTTGATTAGCTGGGAGGTATACCTAAGCAACAATTTGCTACGCCGAAACGTCGTATTTAATATTGTGTATTGCAGCATTTTCATTGATTAATTTGAAGATTTACGTTAGCTATGAATTAACATGCTGCGAAAAACAACTGTTGCATCAACAGCTGATTGAGAATATCGACTACATTTGTTCGACGACCAAACTACAGGGCATAGCGATAGCAAAAATCGAGCGCGGTAATGCTTGATTTTGATGACAGCACTACAACAACGCTTTAAAAGCAATTAAGGATTTCTGCAGCTCTTTTCTGTGTCTAAATGACACAATATATAATTCATATTGCAGCTTTTTAATTGGGTAACTTATGTGTTTTAGCTAACGAGCGCCCACATTACAGGATGCCGGTAATAACAGATGTTTCATTAACAGCTGTTTGCCGACTCCATTTGTTATCGACGACAAATTTTCGAGCCATATCGATAACTGCAATCGAAATTTTGGATAGATTGTTTATTTACCTAATTGCGGCATAAACTAATAAAATGACCACGCGATCGCGACGTCTAGCAGCTAAGAAGACTCCGCTAGTTATAGAACTAAGCGACTCGGATGACGACGGTACCGTAGCCTCAAAAGACAATGATGACTATAGGCCAGCAGAAACTCGCACACGTTTTGTAGATCGAGCAGCTGCAACTGCGGCATCTGGCGCGTAAGTTCACACATATTCAAACACTAGTTACAAATATACGGAAAACATTACTTGTTCAGCACTGCGTCTAGGAAACGTTTTCCGTCTGCTAAGAACGCATCAGCGCCAGCAGCGAAAAAAAGGCGCACAAAAAAAGACAAAGAAAATGAACCAAGTCCAAGCAATGGCGCAACTGAGGCCACAGCAGAAGAACCATTGCAGCCTGCCCAAGAAGTAGACGGAGCTGCTCCAAGCACGACTTCAGCCCCAACAACCACTGGACGCAGCTCATTTTGGGAGCGACGAAAAGTGTGGAATATCCATGAACTGTTAGCCGAGACGGAGCACATCCAGCCAACGGCGGCGCGCAACATTGTACAGCTGTTTGAGAATGAAAACACCATTCCATTTATATGCCGGTATTGCTTAGCATTCAAACTATTATCTCCTTAAATCAATGGTTTCCTTTTCTGTAGATATCGTCGCGACTTGGTGGATCATATAACGCCAGAACGATTGCGCGACATTCGTAACACATACACCGAGATTGTGGATCTGCGCAAGAAAGCAGAAAACATTGTGCATCAACTGGAGCGCGAGAATGTGCTCAATACAGAAATACGCGAAGAGCTTATGTGCGCCAAGACCAACGAGGAACTGGAGTTTCTATATGCGCCCTATAAGCCGGCTAGCAAAGGCACTTTAGCAGAGCGAGCCAAGGCCTTGGGACTGCAAGAATACGCTGACTGTCTGCTTTATGGCACAGCACCCAAAGTAGAACTCTCTGCAATTGTGGATAGAAACAATGCGGATTTGGCCAGCGAGGAGCAGGTGTTGGCGGGCATCTGTAACATAATTATACACAACATTAGCAAGAATACCAGTGTATTGGAAGAGTTGCGTCGGTTGTAAGAATAGTTTCTATAATTAAATAGTTTTTAAATGCTTTAATACTTTTCTTGTTAACAGACAAAATGTACATCGTATTATGCTTAAATGCAGCAAAGCTAAAGCCACAACATCGAAGGCCTCCAGCTAGTAAATCAACAGCTGGCAATGGAATTGCGGACAAAAAACTGGACAGTTCCAAGTTCGAGAACTACTTTAATTTCCTAGCTGATGTCAAGTTAACAAAACCACATCAAACGTTGGCGATTAATCGTGGCGAGAAGCACAAATTTCTCACCGTCAAAGTGGAGACGAACAACTACTTGAAAAATGATTTAACTCGTTTCATATCGGAGCAATACATGTCTCAAGGCCTCAGCTATCCGCTACGCCGCGAGGTTTTCAGTCGCGCACTAGAGGAATGCTTCACCAAGAAATGTGAGTGCTAAGAATTGGCTAACTTTACTTTATAATAATGTAATGTCTTTTGTAGTGCAACCATTGTTGTGCCGTCAAGTACGCGCCGAACTGAAGGAGAAGGCAACGCGTGCGTCCATCGAAGTGTTTGGCAAGAATCTGAAGCAATTGTTGCTGATGTCGCCGCTGAAAGGTGAACGCATCCTTGGCATCGATCCTGGTTATACAAATGGCTGCAAATTGGCGCTCATCTCCGAGACAGCTGATGTACTGGAAACTGGAGTTATTTATCCGCATGGTCGACAAGCCAATCGCAAAGGAGCCGAACAAAAGCTCATTCAACTTCTTAGCAAATACAAGTAGGTATTCATTTATAACGAGTTGAATCTTGTCATTCTCCTTTTTTTTTCTCGTTTGGTTGCAGTTGTCGTATTATTGCGCTGGGAAATGGCACCGCTTGTCGCGATACAGAAATGTGGCTGTCGTCGCTCTTTCAAGCTGGCATTCTCGATAATCAAACTATTCGTTACAGCATGGTAAATGAGAACGGTGCCTCGATTTATTCCTGCAGCGATGTGGCCACCAAGGAGTTTCCCGACATGGACAGAAACGAAATCAGCGCGGGTTTGTTTAAAGCACTTTTCAATCAACTCAAAAGTTAATCAATAATTCATGTTCTAGTGTCAATTGCTCGTCGCTTGAATGATCCGCTGAGCGAGTACGTCAAGATTGAGCCACGACATTTGGGCGTTGGCATGTATCAGCATGATGTGAATGAGAAGACATTGACAGAGACGCTCAACGATGTGGTGTCCGAGTGTGTTAGCTATGTGGGCGTCGATCTGAACACTGCGAGTTTGAGTGTACTGAAGTAGGTCAAAAATAAATTATTAATAACTATTAACTAATCATCGTATGCTCAGACACATTGCAGGTTTGTCGGAAAAGAAGGCCGAGAAGATTATTGAGCATCGCAACCAGAAGGGACCATTCCAATCGCGCAAGGATCTGCTCGCAGTGCGCAGCATCGGAGACAAAACGTACGTTCAATGCGCCGGTTTCGTGAGAATCGAACCCCTCAGCGTGGGTGGCAAAGTAAAGAATCCGCTGGACTGCACCTGGGTGCATCCGGAAAGCTACAAAGTGGCCGAAGCGTAAGTACAGTATCAACGCACATTTATTAACTCAGAATTTAATAAATTCATTTAAACTTATTTCCATCATCACTTGACTTGTCCACGCTGGGTTGTGGCGGAGATGTGTAATCACTGTCACTCATGCGTTGTGGTATTGTAGTCCGATTGGGTTCAACTTGGTTATCCCACACCAGCTGAATGTTTTTCTCGCGTCGATCGCATCCCTGGCACCAACAGGGCAAATATGGATCCAGTGGATTCGTATTGCGACAACGTTTGCAGCTGCAATGCTCAACGCCGGCACTCTTGAAGCTCTCAAAGTCCAGATTGTTGTGCAGCAAGGCCAAGTAATCGTCTATAGAGTTCTCCTGGCCAGCATCGATTAACTGCGCCCAGGTCTTAAACTTGCGCACCACTTCCAAGAAGTAATCGTAAAGATCCTGTATGGTCTGCAGCACCGTCTCCAAGCCCATAAGAAACGGACTCTTTAGCGTCCTATCCAACTTATCCAAGCGTATACGCAACTCTGCCATATCTTCGCGTATTTCATGTACTACAGCCGCCAGCTGAGAGCTGCGAGGAGCCATGTCCCAATAGCCAATACATTAATATTAGTTATGCAATACTTACTTGCTTGCAATGATCTTGTTGTATGCCTTTTGGAAATCACAAAGCGCACGTCCCTCGGCCAGCTGACTTAAGTACTCCGGATAAATCTTATAGCCACAAGCGGAGCCCAAGAGCAGGCGACGTCTTATTGCTTGGTAACGCATCTGCTCGGCTAGTTTTATTTGAAGCTCTTTGCACTGGCTGAACTGAGTCTCCAGACTCCTAAGCTTGCCCTCGATGAAAAGTATCTGCTGATGCACACACTCCTCCAAACGATAATCGTAGCGTGTGTAGAGCGTTTCACATTGCTCAAACTTGGGCAATAGACCGCCCTTTGGCAGCGTAGCGCCACGACAAGGCGGCGGCTGTGGGTAACGTCTGTAGCGCTCGGGCGGATAATCCCAGCAGGGTCCAAACTGCACATTAGCTGTCATGCCCGGTGACTTCCAGCAGGCGGTATAGACGCTCTTCTTATCGTAAATTGGATTCTCACCACAAGCTATGTATTTGATCTTGGTCGGCTTTTGGGCAGGCGGATAATTCCAACGCTCCGCATAGAGTTTTTGCAGTTCTTTTAGCTTCTTTTGGGGTGCCATATTGGGAATGTTTAGTAATCGTTTGTAAACTGTATAAATTTGTCGTTTTCCTTTGCAGTGTCTTACAGGAATGTGAGTTAAAACTCTCGGACATTGGCAAGCCGAGATTTAGAGAACGCATCAAACAGTTGGCCATGACTGCGAGCAAAGTGGAGCAGCTTGCTCAACAGCATAAGATGCCCTTGGAGCGGGTGAGTGGACATTGAAGATATAAACAAGGAAGTTGGTTTGATTTTTATGGCACTCTTGACAGGTGAAATTCGTGCTCGATGCACTGCAGCGTGAACTGTTGCAGGATTATCGCGCGGATCTGGATAAACGGCCGCTGTTCAAGCAAGGATTGACTAAGCTGGAAGATCTCAGTCTAGGCGATGTAGTCACAGGCAAGTGAATTATTAGGTATCATTACCTAAAACTTTCCTTGTAACCGTGCTCGTCTTCAATCTCCAGGTGCTGTCACCAATGTCACACATTTTGGTGCCTTTGTGGACATTGGAGTGGAGCGCGATGGCCTCATACACAAGAGTCACATGAACAATTGTGAACTGAGTATTGGCGATCGCATTATTGCCTCTGTGCTCAAGGTGGACATGCAGCGACGACAGCTGGGATTGCGTTTGGAGAACATGCTGGAGGAGACTGACACATCATTCACACTGAAGACGGAGTAAACCGAGTAAACACAGCAACGAAACAAAAGACACTTTGCATTTGTAAAGTTTGTTTGGAAGATTTTAATGTGTGTCATCATCAATTTCATTTTGCATTTTGTTCTTAATTTTGTTTGTTTATTACTAAAAATATTAATTGTATGTATGTATATGCATATATAATAGCATATATATAAAAAATGCACTCAAAGCTTATCAATTAGTGTTTAATTGTCTCATATCAAGCGTGTCCCCCATCATCATCATCATCTTCAGTTGGTTTCAAGTGTGATTCACTCATTGATTGATCAATACATTTTGGGCTATTTTTTTAATTCGTTTGATAAGCAAGTGTGTTTGGATTTTCGTTTGTTGTTTTTATTTCATTTCTCAATTTATTGCCGTTTCAATAGAATTGTTAAAAATAATTATAAACAATTGTTATACAGTTTACATTTACATAATTACACAATAATATATAATATATATTAAAAAATATACATACGTATGTATTCAAAGTTATTGTATTTCGTTTTAGCTTTTTATCTCTTGTTGTATGTTTTTATGTTGTATGTTTCTTTTTTTGTATTTAGTATTTTAATTTCATATTCTAGCTACGTGGACTTGTCGCATAATCAACCAATTGGTGTTTGTTTTTTTGTTTTTAAATAAATACATATATTGGAGAAAGTGTTTTAATGTTACTTATATCGCAAAAAGGCCAATAGAGCAAATCATATACCGATTTCGACATACTAATTCGCTGTGTTGTTCAATTCATTAATTATTTTATTGTATATACGTAGAGAAAGTGTTTCATAATTTATTTTTATCATTTATAATGATAGCGTAGGTAATGATGTAAGTGTTTTTTGTATGTACTTTTTAATTTTAAATAAGATATTTTTTAAATTGAATCCCTTTTTTTCTGGTACAACACAAAAAGCCGTTCAGCAGAATTCCTGGCAGTTGCCAAAAATAATTGAAATATAAATAACGAGCGATCTCGGCTTCATTTATGAGAATATAGCCTCGATATATATTTGTTGAAATATATATATATGCATATGTAAAACCATAAGAGTGATTATTAATAGTATTATTATTATTATTATTTTGTACGTCAGAACTGAGTGTGAAGGTAACGACTTGATTTTGCTCTCAGCAAAATTTTGCCACTATCAAAAATGTTGTTTAGTCAGATACAGATATATTCGATAAACACATACATATGGATTATATATGTAATATTATTGGAGTTTCCCCGGCACTGTGGGTCAATGAAATTTTGGTAAAACATCAAAATGATTGACTTATTTTCGATATGGGGCACACATAGAGACGGTCAAGGTCCGTTTAAATTTGCAATAAATTTCCGATTGAGATTTTTAGCTTCTAGCCAAGGTTATTCTGTTGAACGACCGATTTTGTAATTAGGACCTTAATACCCTTAACAACTTCAATTACAATGTAGTGTCATAATCATAATGTTATGTAGCTTAAGAAATGTACATAAATTCTGAATTATTGGCAGACTGTTTTTTTCTTCTTTCTTTTTTGTTTTGTTTTTACGGCACTGCCGCAACGCGTGAGTGAATCTCTCTCTCTTCCCCCTCATACATATAATCCCCCTCTCCCATTTCCCATTCCCCCCGTTATAATTCCCGTTTCTTCCCAGCTCCATTCCTGTGAGTGTGTGAGTGATGTATTGGTGTGCGAGTGGTGTGTGAACATGGGCTGAGATAAAATGAGAGAAAGAGAGAAACAAATATAATTACAAATGCTATTGAAAATCATATGAATGTTGAGAAACTTACCAATTGCCGCAGTGTGTGTGAGAAGTGTGTGTCGATTGAAATGTTCAAAAATCAATAGCGAAACGAAAAAGCGTAATTATTTCTTTTTCTTCTCTTTTCTGCAAGTGAAAACCGAATGCGTTATTAATAATCACACTTATTAGATATAATTGTACATTTGAATTGAATTGAATGAGGCAAATGTGGTGATGAAGAAAATGATAGTGATCAATAATGGTAATAAGAATAAATGAGCGCTAAATAAGTATGATATTTACAGCCAAGCTATACAAACTGGACAGTTGACAAGATGAAAGAGAGAACATTGAGATTTTTGTTGTTTTGCATAGACTTGCTCACATTTATATGGCAAGCCAGTTAAGAGAGAGAGACAGTTAAGAGAGTTGCTCATATTGATGTTGTTTGTTGCTTGCTGTTGTTTTGTTGCTGGTCTTGCTCCCAAGTGCAAATTGATGCTCTTGTTGGTTTGTTGTTGCTGTTGCTGTGTGTGCTGCTGTTTAAAACATTTATGTTTTTGATACTTTGTTTTTGCTAAGCAAAAAGGTTTGCGTGTGTGTGTTCAAATGTGTGTCAAGTTCAATGATGGCTTTTGAAATAGGAGAGTAAATGCCGCCAGGGCGCGAGACAACAGCAGCCGCCGTCGAACCATCTGTAAAATTCAAGAATTCTTCTTTTTGGTTTTTGCTTTTTTTTTTTGCTTGATATGAAACGCAAACAGAACAGAATAGAACAGGGAAACGCTGTAAACGAACGAGTGTGTGTGTGTGTAGCATATAAATTGTTGTTTTTGGCATGGGGAAATGTCCACTTGTTAGCATGATTCTTATACAAATATGTTTACGCTGTATATGATTTTTTGTAGTGTAGTGTAGGGTAGTGTTGTGTTGTATAATATAACAAAACAACTAAGAGTATATATATGTATGTGTGTGTGTTTGTGTGTTGTGCGCAAAATGTCTCAAAGAGCTTCTAATCTTTATAACTTTGTTATTCGCTACTTTAAAATGTTTTGGTTTCGTCTGCTTTCAAAACCGACAATTCCAATTTTTAAATGTATATTTAGAATGCTTTGTAGGCAAGGTATAAACATTAAACGTTACTACTTCTATTGTTGTTTTTACTTTTTTTTTACCACATTTTTATATGTGTTTGTTTTCTATATTGTTTTTTTGTTTGAACGCCAAAAATGTATTTTTCTTTTGCTACGAGTGTGCTTCAAAAACTTTTCGTTATATTGTATATAATTTTTAGTTTAGTTGTTTTCTATGCGAAACTTGCTTAAAAATCTAATTGAATTTTGGATTACTTTGAGTTTTCACAGTAATTTGTGTGGTTTTTCATTTAATTTTTCAACTAATTTGTTCAGGCCTTTTGGTTTCTAGTAGTATTATTATTTACCTACGTGCAACACTTAGGTATGAATTAATTGTTTGTTAATCATTAATTAATTGGTGATTAAAGCTTTTTGTCATGGTCGGACAACAAAAACCACGATAGAAGACAACGACAATGCTAAAGCAGCAACGCAAACAAAGGTCAAAAACTAAATAGAAGAAATACACTTAATATTTACATAAATGTAATTACAACTTAGGACCACAGCTGACAAAAACACAAAAAAGTAACAAAGCAACAAAAGCTGAGAGAACAACAAAACACAGGAATTATATCAGAACAAAAGTAGGGAAATATATATATAATTATTAAGATATAATTCGGAAGGAAGGTGGAATAGGAATGGGAAAGGATTTGCATTAAACCACACAAGCTGAGAAAACTCCCATTACGCGTCAGCCAATGTCTTGTTGGGCATTGCCGCTAGATGAGGAGTTCCTGGATCGTTGCTGTTGCTGTTGTTGTTGTTGACTATACCTGCTGTTGGTCGACTGCTGTTGCTGTTGTTGCTGCTGTTGAATACTTTGTGGCGTTGTGGGCGTGGTGCTGCCCGTGCTCACGGGGAATGTGTCGGCGTCCTCTTCGAGCGTTGGCTGCGCCGTCGACTGCTGCTGCTGCTGCTGGCATTGCAACTCCAACGGTTGTTGATCCGCCAACAGCTTGGCTGTTAGAATGCTCACATAGGATTCATAGCGACGCAACTGCAAACAAAATTGCACATGTTAATTTAAATTCAATAGAGTTGAGCTTACCACACTCACCTCGTATTGCAAATAGGCTTCCTTCTCCTTGAAGTTCTGCAGCGGCAATCCTTTGCTGGGCACCGGCGCCTTTTGGTGCTCCTTCAACTCATGTTTCAATTGCGCCACCTGCAGCTCATGCGACTCCAGCTGCTCCTTCTGCAAGTATTTATGTCACTATTGTTTAGTTTATGTCATTATGCTCACTTACCATAAGCAACTTAGTCTGTGCGCTGGGCAAGAGTGGACGCTGGAAACGCTTTTGGCTGCCCACGCCACCTTCGAGTGGTGGCGCTGAAAATGCGGCGCACACATAGTTGATGGTCTCCACCCAGGAGTGCAGCTCCTTGGAGTCGCTGGTCTGGAACAGATACTCGGCCTGATCGGCTGTTTGCAGTCGGAACACATGTTGTTTCTTGGTGTAGTCGTTGGCCATGGTGGCCAGTGCATGATGTATGCGTATCGCATTGTGCAGATTGTCAGACATCTATTGGAAAGGAATTACATCAGTATTTATGTTCTAACTGCTACAGTGCGTGTTGACTTACTTGACTCTTGCGAAAGCCGTGCTCATCCTTGTGCAGATACAAAACCAGATCGCGCAGCGTGATGTAAAACATTTTCCACGAGCGTTTGCCAAAAGGAGCTGCAAGGAAATGCATAATATAATTAGAATATAGAATATAATATATATAGAATACAATTAGAATATAATTAAAAATCTCCGACTGATATTTTAAAGGTTAGACAAGTCTCCTAGTCTGACAATTTCTTTGTGGCATACTCTACTCAAAGCAGATATCAAATACAAATCGAAACCTTACTCTTCTTAAAGCTCGTGTCGTAGCAGCACTTGCGCATCACATAGCCCTTCTTGTACTCAATAGCTGTGGCAGACTCCGGTGCATCCAGGAATGGATTCTGACTGACGCCAGTCAGCGTACTGTTATTATTCGCACGCTGCTGTTGCGCATCTGCCGCCTCATCGTCACTAAAAAAAAAGGGGCACAAATACATTATTTACACTCAACACACAAATGAAAACTTTTCTAGCTTACAGCGCCCATTCGAGTGGCTTCGTTTTAATGGCTTGGTACAAGTACTTGAGCACATCCTTGGGAAAGTTTTCGCCATCATTGAGATCGGCCAGATTATCCACGAATTCGGCACAGCTCATCTTGCGATTCATGTTCTGGCCATGCAGATCCGTGTTCAGCAACATGATGGCACACGTTAGCGTGTGAACCGCATCCTGAGAATTGAATGTGCCCGGATTGCAGTCAAGGAAACGTTTTGAGAAATGCACCAGAACACGCTCGCGTTCCTGCGTCTCGCCGGACAGCGAGAATTGTTGCAGAAATTCGCGTAGTGCTTGATCCAGAGATTTCTTTTCAAAATTGAAATGCTTCAAATACTCGTCCGCAACAGCGCGGCTAAAGTCGTTGCTATAAAGCATACATAATTACTATTTAAACAGTTTGAATGCCAAAAGATAAACACATACTTTTTGCTGAGATGCCGCGATACATCGCTCTTCTTGAAACCATCGAGGGAATACAGTCTTTTGGCCAGGCGTATGGCCGATGGCATGTCCACAGCCTTGGGCGAATAATGATACGAATGCAACGACTCCACATCGCTGCCATCGTCGGAAACTGGCGGCGATGCATCGCGTCCCGCAATCGTGGTCGTCAACGGCTCATCGGTTAGCTCATCCTCCGATCGTGTCGCACTGCTCGTATTGCTATTGTCCAGGCCACGCACTTGGATGACCAGCTTGTGCTCGGATTGTTCGCGCTCTCGGTCTCGGTCGCGTTCACGTTCACGATCACGTTCACGTTGTTGCTGCTGGGCGCGCAGCTGCTGCTTGAGCTGCTGCTGCTGTTGGCGCTGTTGGGCAGCCGCATCCGAGACAAGAATGGTGGAGTCCGAGTCGCTGGGATCGCTAAGTACCATGCCGCCTAAAATATCGCGAGAACTCAATAAGTTATCGTCGTCTTGATAGTCGGGACTAGAGATATTTGAAATGGCCTCTGAGACGCTTTGATCGTTGCCACCACCAAAACCACTACAACTAGCACCATTAGCACCACCACCATTTGGGCAGCCCAACAGACCCGGCATGGCAACAGCTGATTGATCTCGCAGCTGCTGTGGATGCTGTGGATATTGCTGCTGTTGTGGATGCTGTTGCTGCTGCTGCAGCTGTTGTTGCTGTTGTTGTGCTGCACTACGTGAACCTGACGAGGACATTACGGATGAGGAGACCGATGTGGGCGACGCCGGACTGCCGGCTGCCGAATTTTGTGGCGATGAACTAATGGAACTTGAATGGGAATTTGAATGCGATTGCTGACCGTAGTATTGCTGCTGCTGTTGTTGCTGCTGCTGCTGCTGTTGGAGTTGCTGTTGCTGCTGCAGTTGCGCCAGTTGATGTGGTTGCAGTGGTGCATTGTAGGTCCACACGATGCGATCACGATTCGATGCCTGCAGTGGAAAGAACACTAAATTAGTAATCACTCAATTGACAAGCTACAATATAAGATATTTATATGTATGGCTGATTTGTCGAATTAGCGCTGGAATTTCCAATTTGCCGCTGCCCAATCTCCCTTAACAATTGCAGTGTGTGTGGACGGGTAATGTCTCGTCGTGTGTGTGTTTGACGAGTGTAATTACTCGATGTGTATGTGTAACGAGTGTCGTTTCTTTATGTGTGTGAATGACGAGTGTTATTACTCGTTGAATATATGTAACTTGTTGTGGGTTTATAGAGTTAATTACTCGCTGTGAATATGTAACGAGAAGTATTATTCTCGTTGTGAATCTATGAAGAGTGTAACTGCTTATTATGTTATTACATAAGGAGAGTAGTTACTCGTTGGAAACGAGTGTAATTACTTGTTGTGAATATGTATAACGAGTGTAGTTTTTTGTTGTATGTAAATAACGAGTGTTATTACTCGTTGAATATAAGTAACTTGTTTTGAACACATTTAATTGCTTCTTAAGTGGGCTTATAGAGTTAATTACCCGTTGTGATTATGTAACGAGAATATATACTCGTTGTGAATGTATGAAGAACGTTATTACATAAGGAGAGTAGTTACTCATTGTAAACGAGTGTAATTGATCAATTGTTAACTTGTTATTGCTTGTTAACATGTTTTGACATAGGTTTTTTTTTGCTTGTATTGTTCTGACGAGTGTATTTTTTTGTTGTGTGGTGTATGAGTAGTGTAATTTGTTGTAGTGTTCATGTGATGTGTGTATTTTGAGTGTGTTAAGCGTTTAGTTTTGATCTTGTTAACTACTTTTCAACTACATACAAACGTTTGACGAAAAGCGCAGGCAACAACACAAGAAATTGCAAATCATAAATGTACCACAATGTTGACATAATCAAAATCACATCAATGTTTAACAATAATCTCAGATCAGAGCATGCCATGCTTAAACAAATGGCAACCTTTTTGCGTAAAATATAGTTTAGTTTGTTGCTGCCGCCGCCTCGACTAGTTGTTGCCATTGTCTCTGCTGAAGTTGCTATCGTAATCGATGATGTTACTTCCGGCGATTCGTTATTATTATTATTATTGTTGTTGATGTTGATGTTCGTCTCGTTCTCGTTGTTGTTCAGCTGTGGCGAGTTGTTGACTATCGTTGCAGCCGACGCAGAAGTTGTTGTCGACTAGTTTTTGTCGTTATTGTCGTGTGTTTTAAAAAGTTTTTAGTTTAAAATACGAATCAACAGAGAGCGAGAGAGAGAGAGAAAACGAAAGGCAGGAAGGATAGAAAAGAAAGAAAAAACACAAGTAAGATAGACAAGATAGAAAGTTGTTAAATATACAACAAAGTACATAGTAGTCAATAATATATAGAGATCAGATAACTAAATACAGAGCAAATAGTAACGAGTAAGAGAGAGTAACTAACGAGTAACGAGAGTAAATAAATTAAATACTACAGAAACATGATGAGAACGCATGATGATTAAATCGAGTGACTGCTAATTACAGCTGATGTATGAATATGAAATGATCGATGAAGATACTACGTGAATTGGATACACACACACACACACATACAAGGAACATATTCAACTACTACAAACAACGCTTTAACAAATGTTTACAGACAACAACGTGTTGTGCGGTGTTCTGCGGGAGATTCTGGAAACTTATTCTGTCATTTCGGCTAGTTGGGGGGTGGAAAATATCACACTACACATTGCATCCTCGTTGTTGCACCGTCGCCTCACCTGCGAATCCTCCGAGTCGTGACGGGTATCCAGCAGCGTATTCAGCGAGCTATTCACATCCTCATCGATATCGATGGGTATCACAGCCGCAATGCCCTCGCGCTGTATCTGCTGCAGATGATCCTCCGATTTGCTGGTGCGAAATCCGGCCGCATCGCATTTCCTCACCACATGCCCGTTGTGGCGACGCACGACAACAGCTCCGGCGCCCGCTCCGCTGCCAGCTGGCGCATTACTCGATTCGGGCGCCAACGAACTGGGTTCGGGGCTGGTGGGCACCGAGCTGGCCGTCTCCTTATCGATGAGAGGCGCCGACAGTGAAATGGGTGACGTTGGCACTGAGAACGAGGTTTCATCCTGCAAACCCAAACCGAGCACAGCCTCGCTCTTGACCGTGCCGGAGGAATTCGATGTGGACGCCGAGTAACCACCCGCTGTGGCTCGAGCCGCACAATCGACAGCATCGCGATTCCTTTGCTGTTGGTCTGTTGTTGCTGCCGCGCCAGGCTGCGTTGCTTGAGCGCTCGCATGCGTTGCTTAGCCGAGCCGGAGCCAGAGCCCAACGAATTGGTCGAGTACTCCTCATCGCCGGCATCGTTGTCCTCCTCGTTGTAATCCACATCGTCGTCGTCATCATCATCATCGTCCACTAGACACTGTCGATCGCTGTCATCCTCGTCCCCGCGTCCCATTCCACTCTGATAGGTCTCGATGTTGGTGATGTCGTAGTGTGTTTGATCCTCCTCTCGCTCCTCCGGATCTGCGTCCAGTTCATCCTCGTTTTGGTAGTATTCATAGCGCTGTTGTTGCTGCTGCTGTTGTTGTTGTTGTTGTTGCTGGCGATAACGCTGTTGTTGCTGCTGCTGCTGCTGGTGTCGTTGCTGCTGCTGACGCTTATTGTCATCATACTCCACGGTGGCATCCTCATCGCGTTCCAATTCTTCGCACATTAGCAACGTATCGTTGGTCAACGAATCGCGTCGATTGTAACTATTGTTGATGCTATCACGCTGCTGCTGTTGCTGTTGTTGTTGCTGCTGCTGCTGCTGCTGCTGACAGCGCTGCAACTTGGCATCACGTTTAACCGAATCCGAACTGGCCGTATTGGTGGGTGAATCCACCGACGAGGACGAAGTGGGCGATGACTCGC
This sequence comes from Drosophila niveifrons, assembly GCA_035046325.1. Classification (NCBI taxonomy): domain Eukaryota; kingdom Metazoa; phylum Arthropoda; class Insecta; order Diptera; family Drosophilidae; genus Drosophila; species Drosophila niveifrons. Next base: position 5,824,106 of record JAWNOC010000046.1, on the reverse strand, counting down.
CGGAGGCACGTGGAGCCAAGGCGCCATTGGCGCGTGCATTGCCCAGATTGCGTTTGGGAAAGTCACGCAAACTGTCCACCTGACAAATGGAGAAAAACAATTAGCAACTATTTAAAACATATCTCTGCACTTACCTTCTTGGCCTGCGCTGTGAGTAAGCTGCTGGATTGTGGCGTCTTTGACAGATTCAATATCAAATCACCCGTCATCATATAAGCCTCAAACCTTGGCGCCTTTGCCGGCTGCGGTGGCGCCGAATTCGGCTCCGGTTCGCGATCCGCCTCCCGATCCGTATAACGCTGCCGATTGGCAGCCGGACTGCCGCTATAACTGTTCGAATGCTGCAGCGGCTGCAGTCCGTTGCCGTTGGCCGCCTTTGTGGGTATTTGGGAAGGACGTGGACGCTTATGCTGTGGCGATTGCAATTGTGGCAACTGTTGTTTTGGCGCTGCAACAGCTTTCAGTGCCTGTGGAATGCGTGAGGGGCGAAATGTTGGTGATGTGGCGTCGCCGCCACCTGCTGAAGCTGCTGCTGCCGCCGTTGGCGATGTGGCAATGTTGCTGTTGCTTATGCTTGTTGTAATCGTGGTCGATTCCACCATTTGTATCTTGGTCGAGCTGGCAGATGAGTTGCGACTGTGTGTGTGCGTTGTTGTTGTTGTTGTTGTGGCAAATGATTGAATACCCGTTGTTGTTGGCGATTGCTGCCGCAACGTTGGCAAATGCGTTGTGGGCGTTGTAGACTTGTAACGCAGCGCCGGTGAACCAGCATTTGGGGGCGTGGCGTTGCCGCCCTTCGAGTGCAACTGTTGCTGTTTGATGCCGCTGCTGATGCTTCGGCGATGCGTTCGCACTGCTGCTGTAATCGTAGATATTGATGGGAGGAGACTCAATGTCCACGTAATGTGGACTCTGCGTGTTCGCCAGCTGCTCTTTAATGCGCGCCTTCAACTTGGGATCTGTGTGTGTGTGTGTTGTTAAGGGGAAATGCAAATTAGAAACGATCTGCGAATAATTATAGATGACTTAAAGACTTGCCTCGTTTCAGCTCCAAGGTTACTAAGTTCTCCGACAGTCGCAGACATTTGAGCACTAAAATCACATTTAAAAAGATTAATACACTGCACACAGTTGGACTAAAAATATGCACTTGCCTTCCTTCGTTGTATAGCGATGCACATCGATGCCATTGACTTTCAGTATCACGTCGCCAGCTTCAACCTGCAAAGAGCAAGAGAGGGAACGAGTTAGTAAAGATGATTGACAGACTTCTTTAAATATCAGCTCACTGCAATAGGAAGTAGAAACTTGGACACATAATTAAGTTGTGAAAATGAAAGATGAACCTATTTCTTAAAATTGTCTATGACAACTACATGAAATCTGGGGTCAAAGCTTGCTCCGAGGGACGTCTTATTTCAGCAATGATTTGCACAGGCAACAAAAGCTTATTGATTTTCCTTGCACAGCATTTTGATATTGCCCCGGCTGCGGGGGCGTGAACAGAGGCGGTGTTGTCTGTTGTTTGTGTGGCACATGCCGTCGTCAATCCCCAGCGTTGTTGTCGACACTTGTAAACTATTTTTAATTCTTATTTTCAGCGTGTCAACAACAAACAACAACAGCAACAACAAAACGACGATTCGGCGGCGCTTTATTCTGACGTCAAAATTGTCGGCGTGCTCTTGTCGTTGTCATTGTTGTTTTTGTTGTGACTGGTACGCATTTCCTCCTAGTAGCAGTCGAGGAGAGTCCTTCTTCAAGCACATAGTTTATTCAATAAATTTATTATATATAGTAACTTGTGTTGTACGCACTTGCTCATGCAAAATGCATGCGACTTTGAAATTGGTTTTATTGCATAATTAATAGCGCACAAAGTGCCTTTCTCGACTTTTGGGACGCTGCTAATCTAAATTTTATGCACGACAAAATTCACAATGTCTAAAAGATGCCGCGCTACCTTTTTTTTTTTTTGCTTGTCGCTCGCTTGTTGTGTCTTTTGAGAATATTTTCGGGGCGCGCGAGTAATTAAACTTGGGGATATTGCACTACTTAATTTATGCGGTCGGTCGGTCGCTAGCCTGCTGTTCACAATAGACGACGACGACGACGACAGATGAGCGCAGAGTTGCATGGCAGGCACTCTCTCTCTCTTTACCTCTCTTTGAGCAGTCTGCACGGTGCGCACTTAAGAGAAATGCAAGTAAAGAGAGTCTGCTGCATACGGACTGCAACGATGCTATGCTCGGCTTCTCTAGAGGGCCGCCAACGTCATTGAAATGCTGATAAAAAATTAATTTCAAGTCCTTTGGAAAAAAAAAACACAATCACACAGACACACGCTACTTTGGGGTTTACGTAATATTTTGGAGAATGGCAAATGGAAACGCCTTAAATGGAAAGCGTGAAAAGCCCCCTTGGCGACTGGTTGAAGTAATACAACTGATAAGTGAACGTCGCGATGCGTTGCGTCGCGTCAAAATCTCATTAATAGCATGCCGTTAAAATCTACAGCATCAGCTGTAATTAAACACTTCAACATAAGCGAGAGATGAGAGCTGCACTAATACAATTGCAAGCCACACATGTCTAGGCGCAATTCATGCAAATTAGCAGCACACACACACATCTGTAAACATCTGCTTGTGTATGTACACACGCATTACAAAGAAATTGCGTTTTCTTGTTGTCGCTTGTTCGTTTTCATTTAGCCGGCATTTCACTTTCACATCTCCAATCGTTGAAATTGGCTTGCGTATGTATTAGTGTATGTATGTGACTATTTGCATATACATACATATGTATTTATTTACAAGCGAAGTCAATCAGAAGTCCCGTTTGCCCTTTGTCATTCGATAAATTTAGAAATTGTTTTCAAATTGAATTAATAGCATCATGTTTAAGTTCATCATTTTTTGCGTCACGTTTCCGTGTTCATGTGTCGTTCTCGCAAGCTGTTGCAAAGTTTCGTGAGCAAATCCCCGGCCTTCACCTAGTGTGACCAGATGTTGGGATCAACGACAATGATAAATGAAACGAACTGTAGCGTTAATTAATAATCATTGGAACTCGGTATTGTTTATTAACAGGTGTTTACGGCACACTAATCGCATTTAAATCAAATTAATATACCATAAAAACACTGATAACGTACACTCGCTATTGTTTAACATTGTCGTCACGTCTGGTTATCAATCTACCTAAAACGGACACTTGATGCCTCAATTAGTGTCAAAAACCATTGAAACACCACTATTAATACACATCCAATATGAGTATTTATATTTGGGGTAGCTTCATATTACGGCAGTAGTTGTTGGCTTTACTTGAACTCAGATTCAATGACAACGCTTTATATATATATGTGTGTGTTTATCGCAAGTGTAAATCGCTTTATTGTTGTGCCAGCAATATCAATTAACAATAGCAACAACTGCACGCCCACCCAATTACAAGCACACTCGACAGGCGGTAGGTGGCGCTAGGCGGTAGGCATACATACATAGTAGGTAAACAAACGCAACGGATTGATTGTATTAGTGTCAGCGTGCAATGCCATCGATGACGATGTCGATAACAACACCAAAAACAACACAGGCAACATGGCGATGACCTAGTCAAGTACGAAGCCATAGCCATGGAACGAGTGTTGTCTTCACACAGGCAAAGCAGAGCAGAGTGCAAAAACAAAAACCTTTACCTTTTTGCGTCACTCATTTGGCAAACGAAACATGAAATTTATTGAAAATCAATGTAAGGAACAGAGACAGATAAAAAAAATACCAAGAACAGCATTGCGTGGGCCGTTACCGTTACCTTGTCGTGTCTTGCAAGCGCAAAAAAAAAGCACGCACACCTGCCGCAGACAGAGACAAATGCAGTTGTTTCAGTGATAGACGAATAATTAGGACAAAGCGTAATTCGCAAACTCTGCGTTTTGTTTTGTTGCCATGCCAGTTCTTTCACTTGTCTTCACAGCATAAACCAGTGTGAATGCTTAAGAGTGACCATCACACAGACACGACACGAGCTTTCGCTGTCTCTGTTATTTATCATCATGCTTGTCAAGCACAATGCTCTATGTCTGCATGTAGTGGTGTCTGTCTGTCTGTCAGTCCACTATGACGTCTCATTTAAATATGTTTGCATGATAAATGAGAGCACATCCCTAATTCGATAACAGCAGAAGCAGCATTGCAGCACTCTTGTCATATTCCATTCATACATTTGTTTGTTTGTATATTTTGTACGACCTTGCCAACAATCTGGACTCGCAACCATTGTGTGCTGCGCGTCTCTTTTTTAATGATCACAACATTCATTTTTGCACAACAAGAGCGCTCCCCCAACCACAATCAACAAAAAACAAGAAAAATAAACATTAAAACGTTGATTTTATTATTACACGTATAGGTGTGTGAGGATATGTGGAAGTGTGAATGTGTGGGTGTTGTGCAATCGGTAATCGGCAAGACAGCCGGAAGTTGAAAATGGCGATATGGCTTGCCATATTCGGCGCGCTTAATTCTGCTAATTTTAGTATGATGTTAAATCTGATGCCGTTTCCATGTAAATTTTTTGTCCAAATAATATACAAAAGTAAACTGCTTGTGAATTGAGTTATTCACGGATCGTTGCAAATTTAGCGCACTACTAAACACACAAGAGAAGAATGTACAAACAATTTAAAGTCGTAAAATTATACGTCATTTAAATAGAAACTATAACGCAATGCTCTCCAAGAACTAGTTGTTAAAGCAACTATAACTGTGTATTCGTATATTCGTGTACTTAGTTGACTGTTGGATTTCCATTTATACGACAATTTCTCAGCTACTTTACCTTCATATTGCCCACTTTTGTGTAAACGCAAAATAAACTACAACTGAATTAGCTCCGAGCGCGCTGTAGTTAAGAGAGCAAGCTTAAGAGATACCCTGCTCAATTACTATAATTATAAGTAAAGTATCAAGCTACAGATGGCGCCAGCTATTATCTCTGCTAAGATCATATTAGCTTCTTCCATACGCTAGGTGGTACCAACTACGTTTGTAAGATCTATTCTTCCAATCGCCTGGGTCTCTGTCTGTATTGACAGCCCATTTACAAGGTATCCAAGTTGCCCTATAGCCAAGGAATTAGCACAGAAATTGCAAACCTTCCTCCCTTCAAGCCGAGTACTATTCAGTGTGACCTGTATTTGCTTCTGTGCAAAAGTGTAAAAACTAGACGAAAATAAAACTACAACAAGAACAACAATAAAGCGAGGCAACGTAAATGTGTGTTTAAAACAAGTTTATTTTCGTTGCTCTTGTTTTGTTATTGATTTACGTACACACTACTGCATTGTTGCAAAAATGTATTCCGAAAATGGACTGGCAAACAAACCAGGCCAGCAGCTAAAGTTTTTTGTTTTTGGGCTACTTGCCCTACCCACTACCACTTCTAATCTATTCCGGCCGGCCGGCTCCTCATCGAGATATTCTCTGGCCACTTTGCGTCTAATTGAGCATTCGAAAGACAAGAAGAAAAAAGAAGCATACGCCATACACACAGAAATACATTCTTGCGTGTATTGTGCTAAGAGAACTCGAGACGGATGACGACGACAAGTGCTGCCACTCAATTTACAGCCAACACAGACAGCAGCCAAGTGGCAACACCGTCAGACAAAGTGCAGCCATTTCTTACATGTTTATAAAAACACTCACACAAACAAACAAACGTATCTACATGTGTGGGTTGGTGTGGCTTTTGTTGCCTATGCTTGGGTTTGGCAGCGTCTTTTGTGACGCTTGGGCGCACACAAACAAACACTCTTTAATATAATGCTTAGATTTAGCGCAAAGTTTACTGCACACTGAGCTGCCGCCGCTGCGCTTTCTTTGGCTGCTGCTGCTACTGCTGCTGCTATATTTGTGATTTTTGCATGCCGAGCGACGACGCGCGAGTGCCGAGTGCCTTATGCACTCATTGTTCTAAGTTATTATTTCGTTGATTGTTGTTGTTTTTGTTTTCTTGCTGTGCGCTGTGGCGTGGCGTGCAACGAACCACAGCCAATGGAGCTCGCGTTTGCCACTGAGCCAACCCCCCCTCCACAACACCCTTGAGTCACTGCCCACCACCCGTTGAGCCAAGAGCATTAAAAGCTAACTTAATAAACGCGCTCACAATTTTTGCTACTTTTGTAATTCAATTAAAGCGAATTCACTTTAGTGTGTGCACTTTTGACTTCAAGCGAACCGAGAGAGAACTCAACGAACCTACAATCTCTCTTACACACACACACGCTAATACATGTGTGCACATCTCTCTCTCTCTCTAGTTGGAACGTTGACATTTATCGAAATGGCAAAATGGTCGCGTGCAAAAGTTGTTGTTATCGCAATTCTTCATTCTTTCTGTTTGTTATTGTTGCCGTACCGTGTCGTGACCTACCCATCTTTAGACACCGTTGCCATCTCGTGCTACGCACATTGAACTCAAAATGACAGTTTTATGTTTTCTAGAGCTTGACGTTCTTCAACGTTTACTTTTTTTTCGTCGTAAAGTGCAAAGATCTGTGGGCGGGCTCTCGATAACGAGCATTTTGCAATGTTGCCATCACTAACACTTCAACACAGATGCTCTCACATGCATGCGAGTCTACATAGACAATAAATAAATAAAAAAAAAAAAAAGAATACAAAAATCAATATAGCCTTGTGCTTCTTTTGTCTCTATTGTTTGCTTGGTCGTCGTCTGCGACAATTAATTTGTTTTCAGGCTACAACAACAGTAACAACAACAGCAAAAGTCGTTAGTCACTTCCAGTTAAAGGCTAATTAAGAATAGCGTTAGAATTTTTGCAAGACCAAAAAGACGGTCAAACAAAAGGAAACAGTGAGACAGAGAGAGATGAGAGGAAGTGGGTTGGCCTAAAGATCGTAGTGCTGAAGATTAAAATTGTGTTGATGTTTTTGAGCCTGAACCAGTTCCGAGTACATTTCGTAATTGAAACGCGTACAGTTTGTTCCAGTTCTAGAATTTGAACTGGTCAACAAAATGACGTAACTGGCAGGTTGAGGATTATAAAGCACAGAGTATTGTAGGTAGAAATTAAAAAGTCATTTAGACTCTGGAAGCGAACCCAAATGAAATATATGAGAACCGCGAAATTGATTAATAATGCAATGAATGCAGCATGATGGTAAAACAAAACAAAACACATCATTAAGTGAAAATAACATATGATATAGCAAAACACACATTCGATTATATATGTTTCTTTGGACGTCTCTACATTTCTCTCTTGAGACAATTAATACAAAATTTGCCAGTCGTTGTCGTCGTATCAAATTGTTCGTAAACAAACAAACAACGAATACAAACTTGCACAAAGGAAGTGCAACACAGAGAACCACTACTAACAATAGCACAAGTGGCAGCTACGACGAGAACAAAAAAAAAGAAAATACATGAAGGCACAAAAGGAATGCGTTGACAGTCGACTGTGGAAATTATATGGCCATATATAAGTGCATATGTGTGTGATAAATATTCTGTTACACAACGTATGTTGAAAGCAAAAAACGCTCTTGGCTTTATTAAATTGAATTTCAATAAAAAAAAACCCCCAGCCTTTATAGCTAAACCACTCTATCAGTCGGGCAGTGTAAACATTCCATAACATTGATATTTCTTTAGGGATCTGGCAACACTTGCGCATGTCACCAATATAAATCACATTGACATCACGCAATCATGAACTATCGACAGAATCACGGTCCAGCACTATGAAGTGTGAGAAAATATTTTACACATATATATGTACATGCATTGCATATGTATTTATTTCTATCATGCATATATTTGTACACTCATAGTTGTTGTCGTCTCTGTTTATCTGGAGAGTTTTTCTACAATTCACAACTCATTGAAAAATTGTGTTCACTGCGAGAACAACAACAACAACAACAACAACACAATCAAAGGCAAGCTGACAAATGCAGACACTTTGTGAGATAGAGAAAAACAAAAACAAGACGAGACACAAACGAGAAGCATCGCCCCAACAAGTTGTAAGCGAAAGCGATAATAACAAATTGAAAAAGTGCGTGCCGGTGCGTATGTGTGTGTATGTGTTTGGGTGTGAGTGCGTATGTGTGCGTGATTACAACGCCGGCAGCAAAGTCGACAAGTTGGTTGCGACGACAATGCCAGCAGCAAATTGCAGCGTACGACGGGGTTTACAGCTCTATAGGTATTAGTGTATTGGTGTATTTGAAGTCGTTGTCATCAGTGTTGGCGATGCAGCCGTTTTCCGACAAACATATAATTTCAATGATCGATGTATTTGTGTATACAAATTTTGCTTTATATAATAAATTGTAATACACAACATTTACATACTGATTTATGAATACAGGTCGAAAACCTTCTTTACTTAATGAAGATGTATTATTGTTGTAAAATTTACAAAAAATGTATATAAAAACCCACAAAATAAGATACATTGGTTTAGTAACAAGTCTCACATTATTTAAAAAATAATTGCTTAAACCAGTTTAAAGAATTCGTTTTATACTCTCATAACAATTAAATTAAAACAAAATCATTATTTTTAACCTTTTGCGTTAAGTAAAAGGTTTGGAAACCTTATTCTTTGAGTAAATTTTGGTTTCTTTAAAAACAGCTTTTTTGGTGCTGAAAATTGCCAACACTTTGTTATTTATGCATTTGTTGCTGTCTTTCTGCTCGCATTTCTTGTTTTGATACCCTATCATTATAAATAGAGAAATGTGCAACACATTTTTTATGTGTATTTCCGACTCCATTCATAATATATACACCATAATAGACATGAATTTTGTTAATCTTTCGAAGTAAAATTTGAAAATCTTCCAGGTTTCGTATAACTTCTTCTTCCCACATTCCGCAAGTTTGTTATTTAAGGTGCATGTTTTCGTATTTTATTTTGTTAAATTATTTAATAACTCAAACAAGTTAAAAATTCCAAACACGTTTTCTACGTTGTATTTTATTTACTTTTTACTTTATTTTTTTTGGGTGTTTTTTGTTTAACTCTCTTCGCTTTCACGCTTTACTTGTTATGGTTGCTGTTGTTACTGTTGTTGTTATTGTTGACAAAACTTAAAAGCCAAAGGCAATAATTTTATGCGTGCTCAAACATTTTGTAGCTTGTTGTCGTTTTGTTGTGTTCCGCTTTGTTTTCTTTATTTTTATTTTTATTTTATTTTTGCATTTGACTTCGTCTGATAATTATAAAGTAAATACTCAGTCAGCTATAAAAGTATTTGTATGTGTGTGCAACCTGGAGTTATTTTTATAATTTTGTCTTGGCATTATAGCATTTATAGCATTGCTGTGATTGTTGCTGTTGTTATTATTATTGTAATTGTTCGATTGCTTTGTGTTGCGCATTTCTTTTGAATAGAGTCAAACATTAAATGGACTCTCAATGAATTTTTCTTGCATTTGAATGCATTTAAAATGTGCAACACGTTTCATGGCTTAAGCGACGTGGACAAATCCCTAACGAATCATTTCCGATCCCGGTTTTTTTTTTTCTTTCCTTCAAACATTCTTTATAATTAAAACTTGAGGGTTTTCTGTGGTGTTCTACACACATGAAACACAGATACACTCGCGTATATATGTACGTGTGTGTTTGTCAACAGAGATAAAACTGTACAAACACAAGTCTCCAATGCATAACTCTACACGCTGACTAGATATGAATTCTTTATGTACTTTTCTGCGAGAATTTTACTATTAAGCATATTCCAGCTGATATTTGGAGATGAGTTAAGATTTAAATTCGGAATTATTTTTATTCTTAGAAAATGAGGAAACGGTTATCGCAGTGTACATAAGAACGAGTATTTATTTATTTAGTTTTATTTACTTATAAATATGTACATTAATATTAAAAGTGCAATCAGTCATTGTCGTGAATGTTTAAACATTAAAGTCTTAGATAATGAAACTGAGCATACAAAGAAAATGTTTTAAACATATTCAAAACAACGATTATTATCAGCATGCCGGCGATTTGATTAATGCATTGTTGATTTTTTAATAATATCAAAAGCTTAAAAGCAATAAAAACAAATGCTTAATAACATACTACAAACCGCTGGAATTGCTAATTTATATGTGTATGTATTTGTGTATGTCGAAAACAAAATACAAATTCTTATATACAACGAAAAAGTGAAGAACTTTTTTTTTGCGTCACGATTCCCGACTGTGCAAAATGATTTAGTTGCCTTGTAGATTTATTAAAATGGAAATTTAAATACATTTGTGGCTACATCCAAAGAGAATTGCCAATTCTATAGATACACACATACACTTTACAATTGTATGTGGATGTACATTTGTATAAGTGTGTAGATATTTATTTTTGCGCTAAATTGAAATCGAAATGAGCAAAGCAATTCATGGGAATTTTCAATAACAAAAGTAAATAGAAACGGGCGAAACCAAAACGAAAATTGATACATTGAAATGAGTGTGAGTTAGCAAGTGAATATGTGTGTGTGTGTGAGTGTGAGTGGCCTGTGCCAGCCTCAGACACACACACATTCCCAAACCCCCCTGAACACCACAACCTAAGCTGTAGAGCGAACCAATAAAATAGCGTAAGTGACACGATGACATCACAGTGGGCGACAAACAGCGAAAGACCACCAAAGGAGTAAAGAGCATAGACGATGGTCGCTACTCTTTCTCGTCTTCTGCATTATTGAGTGCATTTCGTTTAACACTTAAGGCAACAACAACAACAACAAGAAAGGGAACAACAATGTGCTTATCCTTTGACAGATACTCCTGCACCCACCACATCTAGAAACCACTATGGGCTGTTGCTTCCCCCACAATGCGGTATTGAGGTGGCTTTTGCCCCCTCCCTCGATCCAACCTTTGGTGCTTGGTGGTTGATGAAGTCATAGGGCAGTCCCAAAGAAAGATACTGCGACAACTTAGAGGGTGGGAGGAGGCATGGTCACACTAACATTGCTGTTAGTGTTGGTAAGCATGCAAGTAAATACATATACATGTGTGTGTGTGTTGTTTTTGCACTTACCGCACCACAATCGGCAGCCGGCGAATTCTCGACAATGTCGTAGATGACATGCGGCGGTCCAGTTGTGCCGAGCAGCGAAAACCCGAAACCGGAATGCTGCTCGCTGCGACTGCGACGCAGCACCACTTTCAATTCCTCGGTCATTGCGCGACGCTGACGTTGACGTTGTCGCCTTCTGCTTCTGCTGCTGCGCCGCTTTTTGCCGCTCCCTGTGTGCGGGTGTGATGTGTGTGCGTGTGTGAGTGTGTGTTGGTGTTATTTGCTGACCACCTGGGACTGCTTTGCTGACTGCTGACCGCTTGTTCACTTACGTATTTATGTTTTTTGTGTGTTTTACTTGTATTTAATTTGCCAACGTGTTTGGCACTGTCGTCATTTGCACTTTGGTTTAATTTACTTATTCAAAAAAACGAAGTTTTGGGCTTGGCTGCGCTGACGTTGTCGCTGCCGCCACTTCTCGCTACACTTCTTTGCGCACTCATTTACAATTGCTTTTTATTTCACTTACACGCAGGCACAAAACGCACACACTCACACGAATGCACGCACGCACACACAACACTCACATACAGCAACACAAACGTAGACACAACACACACACTTTTACAATTACAACTTCAAAATTGACTGCTTGAATTTTGTGTTGATCTCATATTTAACAATTTCAATTGCTCCGCTTTCTTTTAACGCAATTTTTTTTTCAGCTACCGACGAAACCTAAAACTTGTTAAATTCGGTTTTCGGTTTTTTCTTTTTTTTATTGAGACTCGCGAGACTTTTTCTCTCTCCACTGCTTTCAAACACTCTGTCGCCGCAGTCGCTGCTGCTGCGCTGTTGTTTTGCCAACTGCCGCGGGTTGCAGATTTAACCAATCATTGCGACGCGCCTGTACGTTATTTGTCAGGCTATTAATATCGGGCGTTACGCTATTGCGAATACATTTAATTAATTAGTATTAATTAAGTTTGATGAAGAAAAAAAAGCTGATGCGGATGCGCGACTCGCGAACCGACGAACACCACAGACGCCTTTCTGTTGTTGTCAGTGTGACAGCAGATTGTAGTTTAAAAAATGATAAATATACCAATCAAATAATTGCTATTTAAGGTAACACTTTTTTTAGTGATGGACCAAACAAAACCCGTTTGCATTTCAATTGCTTTACTACTAATAATATAAATTTAAAAGCGGATTTTTTTATATGAACCAGAAGCAATGACGATTTATATTTTCTGTTTGAAACAACAAATAATATACGCGTCGGTATTTTTGTCTGAAGTTGCAATAGTTCACCTTCGGTTAGGTATGGCAGTGGGTACGTTCGATTTATAAAGATATGAAATGAATTATTAAACATAATTGATGGTGAACTTACGACAATAATGATATTCTTTATAGTAATGTTGGCGAACACGATGTATTTCGTTTGGGTGACCATCAAACTGGCAGCAAAGAGCTATCGGGAACAGTTTCCCCTATGGAGTGTGTTGCCAGATGTTGTGAAACTAGGCGCAAAATTGAACTCTCTTTGAATTGTGTAGTTAACCAGAGCTTTACTTTTAGAACTTCTTTCCATCATTAGTTGAATTCATTTATACAGCATTACAATTAAGTTTAAGCCTGGATATACGCTTCGTAAAGCAGCCTAATGATCTATATTGATTTATGTCGTTATAAAAAAGGCGATAATCGACAAGAGATTTTTATGAGCATTAGATAATTGCTGGACACACAAAGCACTTGACTCATGTTATGATAGATAGAAGAGCCGCTGCCACACATGCGCTCTGCAGCTACTTCCGTTTTGTATTGCGTATTGTTGTTTTGACAAGAGCTCACAGACCGGGCATATGCTTCTAAAATAACAACAACATACTTTGTGGGTGTCATAATCGCTCAGAAAGCAAGCGGCAAGTGGAATGGAGAGGAAGAAAGATGAGCGCACGCGACGTCTCTATCCAGATGTTGCGCACAATTATCATATCAGCAGCACATCATTTACAGTTAAGTGGAAAAACAGATTGAGCCAATCGAACGCAAAGCCGAAGTCACAAAGTCGCTTTAATAAGACGTTTCGTGAGCACGCGAGCGTTCAGTATTAATTAGTGAGCGCAAGCGTAAGGATCCAAAACATGAAGAACTCCAGCTCCACCTCAAATTCCGATTTATCCTCATACTACTGTTTAAACGTCACCAAGTGCTGGACAACCGAAGGCTATGTGGAATACAATTGCAACTACGGTCAGAGTCATGGATCCAATTATGCTGTAGAAGCCGCCTGGTCAAGTGATGCTGCCAACTACGATTGGGATGCTGTGCAGTTGGCAGCCAGTTTGGAGACAGCAGCAACCGCAATACAGGACAACGCCAAGACAACGACAATGCAATCACATCGCAAGGAGCGCACAGCTTTCACCAAAGCGCAGCTTAAGCAGCTGGAAGCCGAGTTCTGCTATTCCAACTATTTGACACGACTGCGACGCTATGAAATTGCTGTGGCCTTGGAGTTGAGCGAACGCCAGGTGAAGGTCTGGTTCCAGAATCGTCGCATGAAGTGCAAACGCATCAAACTCGAGACAACAAAGCCACAATAGTTTACGATTTACAAATGTTTAATGTCTTAATGGTAATAGAATATACATATATTTACTTCTTCTTCAGCTTCTTGCCCACTTTCTGCAGCGGTTTGGCCAATTGCTTGGCTGCCGCAAGCTTCAGTGGTTGTGTGGCAGCCTTTTTATTCACTTTAGCAGCGGGCGCAGAAGCCTTCTTTTTCTGCACGCCACCCGAGCCGGGTTTGCGCTTGATCAGATCATTCAAACGCTCCTCGGCCGTATTTTTCTTTTTCTTTTGCGACTTTTTGGGTGGCGGCGACGGCACTTCTTCCTCTTCCTCCTCTTCATCTTCGTCATCATCATCATCATCGTCGCTTTGATCCTCTTCAGCGCTTTCAACGCTCAGCAGCGTCTCATCAGCATCCTCATCCTCATCGTCATCATCCACATAATCTTCGTCTTCAGAGTCATCGTTAATGGTGTTGCCCAGCAAATCCTCCAGTTGTAGCTCCTTCTCTTGTTTCTTTGACTTCTTGGCAGTTGTGGGCTTCTCTTCCTTGGATTTCTTTTGTGGCTCAACCAACAATGTATTGAAATCAATGCCCAAATGTTTATATTTCTTTTGCATTTCCTTAAGCTTCCTCATTCCAGCCACAGTGCGTTTCTGGCAGGTGGTTTCATTCCAGTTGTTCAGTTTCTTAACACTCTGTTGTGTGGCTCTGGTCACTGACGACACATAGATATCTTTGCCAGCCTAAGCACAAAAATCAGTTATTAAATTATACAACCATTCTTTAAAAGATTTCTTACCTTATTTTTAACTCGCTTCACTGTGGTTTTAAAGTAGTTAACATGTTGCTTCTCCGGAGGTATATAAGTGGCTTTGACCACCTTCTGGAACATAAGATAATTGTCCATGGTATCGGCGGCCACTTTGGCCACTTCCGGATACTCGAACTCTACGAAAGCGAATCCTTTGCTGCCGCCCGTGCGTTCCGAACGAGCCAAACGCAAGCGTGTCACATTGCCAAATTGACGGAAATATTGACGCAACTGCTGCTCAAAGAAGCCATGGGGCAAATGCTTAACCAAGACGACGCCACGTTCTGGACGCTTGGCTTCGTTTTTGGCTTTCGGAAGTCGCTTCTTCAGCTGTCAAAATGAAGACCGTTTACCGTTGTTGGCTATTCTATTCTTGCGGTTTTCTTGTAAACTCACCTGTCCTGAAACTACAGTTATCTTTTTATCGGCGGTTTTGATTGGAGTTGCGGGCTTTTTAATCTGATTAGGTTTTGGCTTTTTAACCGGCGGCATTTTATAATAGCTTATTATTTATTATCTACTAAAAAACAAAGTTTCTAACAAGCAAAATAAAAACGATGAACAGCCGCACGTGGAGAATAGAGGTAAAACAGCGTGACCGCAGCTCGTATTCAAAAACGTACTATATTTCACATTGCAAAATATACGTCTCACTTTCGAAATTAGAGTAAAAACCATCAGTTTAGGGCTTAATTTTTTGCTTCCTGTTTATGATAAGCAATAATTAATGATTTAAAAGATTGCTTTCAAAGATTAACTGAATCTTTTCAAACTTGACTTTCAATGTCTTTCACAACACTATTGCTATAGTATACAGTATTTATTTGAGTATTTGCGATTTATCAGCAAAATTTCCATTAATTGTCAGTGAAATATAACATACTAAGCGTAATTAATCTGTATTAATTTGCATCGATATATGGTTTTACAGTTTACAATGATAAAATTGTGATTAATTGTAATTAAACAAGTGTGGCAGTGTGACCACATCAAATATGTATTTTGAGCGCCACTTTATCAAATTTGCTAAAATGGCGGTCATGGCAACACTGTTAAACAGATGTTAGTGCAATCGCGTCGTCCGCGCGTGAAGAAGCAACAAGCGAGGTGCAAATCCAATACACATAGAGAGAGAGAGGCACGTGTCGGTTTCAACACAAAAATTTGCAAGCTTTTCTTTTGCTAAATTACACAAAAACACACACACGCACTCAAACATACACACAGTCAATCAAATAGCACAAATTGTGAATAATAGCAATAGTAATAACACGCACAAAACAAAAATGTTCTATCTGATTGGACTGGGTCTGGGCGATATCAAGGATATTACAGTGAAAGGCCTTGAAATTGTGAAGCAATGTAGTCGTGTGTACCTGGAAATGTATACCTCAATTCTGGGCTGTAGCCTTGAGGATATGGTGAGTGCATATATATAATTTTCAAAGTGGTTGCAATGTTTTGTTAATATTATTTTTATTTTTTTCGCTTTGCGATTTTAGCAAGAATTCTATGGACGTCCTGTACTGCTCGCTGACCGTGATTTGGTCGAACAGGGCGCTGATGAAATACTCGCTGGCGCCGCCGAAGCCGATGTAGCTCTGCTTGTGGTTGGCGATCCATTTGGTGCAACGACACACACAGATTTCATATTGCGCGCCAAGGAGAAAAACATTCCCTACAAGGTCATTCACAATGCGTCCATCATGAATGCCATCGGCTGTTGTGGCCTGCAGCTGTATAAATTCGGTGAAACTGTCTCGATACCGTATTGGGATGAAACCTGGAAACCGGATAGTTTCTATGATAAAATCAAATTGAATCGCCTGCACAACATGCACACGCTCTGTCTGCTCGACATCAAGGTTAAGGAGCCCACCCCCGAGTCGTTGATGCGCAAACGCAAGGAATACATGCCGCCACGCTTTATGAGCGTCGCTGAGGCGGCCCAGCAACTACTCGCGATTGTCGAGAAGAAGGATGCCCTAGAGCGGAATACAGTCTTGAATGAGCAATCGTTGTGCGTGGGTTTGGCCCGAGTGGGGCAGGATACGCAACAGATTGTTGTGAGCACTTTGCATGGCATGCGTGCTACCGATTTGGGTGGCCCATTGCATTCGCTGATCATACCCGCCAAGGAGATGCATCCCCTGGAGGTGGAATTCATGCAACAATATTCGGCCAACATAAAGCTGGACGATTATAATCATTAGAAAAGAGCAGGCAGTTTAATGGCCCCACCGCATTAATTGAAACGTATTTAATTGAATTGAATTTAAGGTAGCTCGTGGAGCTGAATGTGGAG
Source organism: Drosophila niveifrons (assembly GCA_035046325.1). Taxonomy (NCBI): domain Eukaryota; kingdom Metazoa; phylum Arthropoda; class Insecta; order Diptera; family Drosophilidae; genus Drosophila; species Drosophila niveifrons. The sequence goes on along the minus strand of JAWNOC010000046.1, from coordinate 5,807,329 downwards.
CAGGAAAAGCTCACCGAAGTGAAAATCCCCTGCTTAAAAATTCCAACTGTGTAGTTTGCAAACAAACAATAATAAAAAATTGCATTGAAATTGTCGATTCGATTCGTGTGACATTATTTTTAATAGGCAGCAATTAAATTGAATTGGAAATTGAATATATATATATGTGAAATTTGCTTTTTGTATACTTTTAGTTAGTTCCTTTTTTAAGGATACAGCCCACGCATACGTCGCGAGGATCCCTGACGATCGTACAGCATATTGAATTTGTTTACAAACTGATGCATATCATTGCAGCCCTTGGTCAACGTGCCCAGATAACTGATCAACCCAACATCGTTGCACTGCGTGTAGAGCTCCTCCTGGAACGCTGGCACCTGCATGATGGGCAGTCGATGGCACAGCGCATATGCCTCACGCAATATTTCCTGATTCGCCTGAAGTTTGCCCGCCTCGACATCTTTGATGTATTTCAAAACGATCTTAATGCGCTCATTGAGCATTTTAATGGCGCTATCCTGGGCAACCAAATGCTCGGCAACCACACTCTTCTCGCCAGATTCATTGGTTGTCATACGGGCCACATGATCGACACCAATGCGTTCCGCCTCCTCGGTGGCCAATGTGTAGGTGAGGGGCACAAACAGCATAGTTGCCTCGCCATCCACCAGATCGATGAGCGATTCAAACAATTTCACCGGCAACTGATCGACACTGCGTGCCAATGGATGCAGCTGGAGCATGATGGGGCACTCATTAATTTCGGCGATTTGTTTCTGAATCTTTATATCGCTGGCAGTTGGACTGTCACCAGTTGTATACCAGCCAATAAAGTCCAAATCGCTAAACACCTGAATTTTTAATAAATACATATATGAATATATAGGTTATATACATAGTCAATTATCGGTGGATTGTTACCTGCTTGTATTGCTGCTCCTTTTTGTTGTAGTAATCTCTGTTAATAATGGTTTCATCTGCGATTTCGTCGGTTTTCAGCTCAAACGAGTTCATCACCTCAATGTTGCGTCCCTTTTGTTTGCCAATCAGTGCGCCATACACTTGTCGCGGCTCGCCGTGTTGCGCCCGAAAGCGTGTCCAGTGCTCAGAAATGTTCATGATAACCAGCGGATGCAGTGAAATGGTCACCGATGCAATTGTTCCAGCTGCAGCCATAATGTTGCCCTTTGCCTGCTGCTGTTGTTGTTTGCTGCCGGCTGCAGCTGCATCGCCGGACGCAGCCGCTGCAGCTGCTGCCGTGGATGAGGTGCTCGGCTTCGCCGACTGGTCAACATCAACGTCCATTTGTTCCATATTTTTAAACTATTATTTTTTTGCCTTTAGGATTGGCTACTACTTTGTTCGACAAATGATTAACTTTTCCTTTTCCTTCTGTTGTTTGGGATTGTTTGCTCGAGTAATATCGTCCGGCCGCCACAGATAATCGAACATTGATAATAATATACAGTTACTTTGAAAACTTTTCAAATTTGTATAATTTTACTTTTGCATTAAATTGCAATTCTTTATCTTTCGGTAACTAATAAATATATGTATTTTTAAAAGAACATTCGTAATAAGTGTTTCGATTACTTCATTATTCGATATATTTTGATAAGGACTTTTCCATAGGAAACTTATCTTATGATTTTCTTATTGGAAGCGAAGTGAGGGAATTCTTTAACATCAAAATAATATACAAATTTCATTCTAAAATGTAACGAACAAAACTTTAATTACGAATGAAGAGACATTTTAAATTTATACATTTTACGATATAAATGAAACAAGCTAATAATAATATTGCGCCTGTTAAATGGATTTTAAAAAATTTCCCTAGAGATAGACCAATTAAGCTCGATTGATACTTGATTGATATTTTCCCAAGTAAATCGGATCGGTGCCACCTCTAGGCTGAGGGCAACACAAACTAGTCCATTTTTGGCCGTGCCACTTGAAGTCGTTGCGTTCGGACGGTCTGCTTTTCTTGCAAATTAACGCATTATACGTACGCTTCTTATTTGTTTTTATCGCGAACTGTGTAAGAATTATAAATAAATGCAATCGCGCTGAAAGTAAACAAGATCTCAGATAAAGAGTGAAATGAGTCTGCTCAAGCTAACAGCTGCTTCAAGCTGTTAAGAACTGATTTTTTGGTCAAGGTATGCACTAAACTTGTCTGTGTGGGAGTCTCAATAAGAATCATCTTTTTTTCCGTTTGTATGTATGCATGTGACAAAACCCACAGAAATAAATGAGAAATGTTTACAGTCATTTCCCCCCTCAACTTTTTATGGCAATAATATGTTTTAGTTTTGAAGTGTGCGTCTTTTAATTAAAAACTTTAATGAACAGTTTGACATGTTCCTCTGCGTCTTTTGGCCCTCTTCGTTTATACATACATACATATGTATTCCTTTTACAGGAAAAATCAATAAAGTCCAATTGTGACAATGGGCGCGAATACGTGTGTGTGTGTATGTTCGTGCGTGAGCGGCTGCGCCTTGTACCGTGTACGAGTGTGGGTGTAAAATATCTGCATCTGTAGTTGTGTTTGTTCTCAAGCTGCTGCAGACTCCTTTATCAGCAATTTCAGCCGCGCATGTGTGTGTGTGTAAACGCCGCTTCTGTATATTGTTGTTGGTATTGCAAAAGTGAATGTGGCGCACCTAATTGATATTTAGTAATTTCTCTTGCTCTTGTTTAACAACATAATTAATCATTTAGCAAATAGTTTGTGCATTCGTATTTCAGTTGCATGCGCAAATTAACTGTTAAATACCGAAAAGTACACACACATGCATGTACATATATGTACATTCAAATATATGAATGTATTTATTAGGCACGCTTTAAGGGTTTGACGCGCTGATTGTTATATTTCTTTTATTGTTTTTGCAGTCGCAGCCGGATAGTTATAGTATTTAGTTTCCCTTTTACTTTGCCTTCAATTTACATAATCATGATCTCTCGAGCAGAGATAGACAGAGACAACACAACAAACTGGACAACACAAAAAAATGAAAAGCAATAATAAAAACAACAACAAAGGCGAATGACGTTCATTAAACCGACTCACACACACAACAGTCATACAGACACATACATATGTATTTATGGGAATAGGCGCGCGTACTTTTATTATGTGACCAGCGAGTGAGTGCTATAATTTTGCATAGCCGCAAAGGAAACAGTTTTGGTGGATGCCATAATCTATATAATGGCATGGCCATGTACGAGTGTGTGTGTGTTTTATACTTATGGATACAAATAATTCGCCAGTCTTCCAAATATTTTAGCTAAATAAAAATATAAATAATTTGCAGTTAATCTATTCTTTTGTTAGCCAAAATTCTTATGTTGCCTTGCTAGTAGAGTATTTAGCTGTCGCTATACTGCTCACTATTGTTATATCGACTTTATATTTGCGCATATTTCCATCATGTCTCTTTAATGGTATGCCAGCTCCCTCCCTTTTCTTTCTTTTGCCCCCATTCGTTGCTGCGCCATCTTCAATCATTCGCTCGTTCTCTGTCTTCTGCTGCGATAGTTCTGGCGTTTGGATTTTCGGTATGCAAAATGTGTGCCAAGCCAAATCGTCGCTTCCTTTTGTGGCGTACTTTTACATATTCAACTACTACTCTTACACGTATGCATGTGGAGATGGGTCTGTGTTGTTGCTCTGACTGACTGGCCGGTTAATGACACTGAAGACAGCGAGGGAGGAGCGGCGCCTGACTAGACTAGTGACGCATACATATTTGCACATTCTTTGTGGTACTTGCCAATGAGCTCACACACATGCATAAGAACAATGTATGGGCATCGGCTAATTGATGAACTGTTGATTCATTAGACAAGCTAAAATGCCGGCTATGTAACATACATAAGTAATTGTGCCTACACTGTGCAGCAAAAAAAAAGTGGTATAAACTATGAATATAAAATTTGCAATAAATTACTCTATATGCGGCAATTAACACGTCGTTTAAATTACAGCCTTAAGCAGTTGCATTAACACGGAAAGCAAAAACAGTGTTACCCCCTTTTACTTAGGCTGCTCCTTTGGATCAGTTCAGTGTTACCATCATGTCGTTAGCATTTAGAGCAGTTGAGTGTTACCCCAAAAAGTTTATTTTGTTTTCCGACGGTGTAGCCTCACACACCATTTATCATTCACACGAAACTTTAATCAGAGATAGTAGCTGCTGCTTATCAGAATAAAGAAATACGTAAAATTGTTGTACTTCATTTGTAAGAGGGTCAGACAAGTTGCGTGGTTGGTTGTTGAGTAAGCACTTATTTTCTGTTAAGCTTATTCATACGTATTTGGCAAAAACGCAAAATTATGCACGTGATTTCCTGACTTTGTGTGTGTGAATGATTAACAGCGGCGGTTTCGTCTTATCCACTGCTGGCAATTGTCATGCTCTCGAATTCCGCTATTATCCAATTACAATAAATAGCAAATAGAGAATTTCAATTCGATTTTGATGAATTTGCCAATTGGAGCCGAAAGAATTATGTGTGTGTGGATTGTTATTTAGAGGGTCACCCTAAATTAGTCTGAGAATCTGAAATTTAATCATGTCACACACACACAAGCTCACACACCTAGTTACATACGCATATAGGCAATTATACGGCGCATGCGCCGCTTGCAATAAGAAATGCATCAGCTTGAAGCGCATAACTCAACGGCAGCTCAAATAAGAAATATAACAACAACAGCAACAATAACAACTACATCAGCGAGCTAACAACAATAACAATGGAAATTAAGCAGCTGAAAACGCATCTGTATCTTTTTCATGCACTGGAAATTCCGCAAAAAGTCGACGGCGACGTCGACGAACCGCTAACTTTCTAAAAAGATGCAGCGCCAGCTAATCATGATCATAATGATGATTGCGTTTCTTACTATTTCACCAGTTATAAGTCACAATATAAATGCCACATTTGGAACAACAACATTGGGTATATTGAAGCACTATCTCAATTTGGCAATTGCCTCAAACATGCTTTCTTAATTTACCCCATTTATTGGATAACAATCCAATAATCTTTTTCGAGAGCGTCTTCAACTCACCACTAAATTCTTAATTTTCGTCGTAATTGTTTTCAACCAATTGAGAAGACACTTCTTCTCATAATAAAGTCAAGGGGCGGTGCTTAGAAATGGTCGAAAAGAATTTAAGCACAGCGCACTTGAGAAGCATTCGACATGGGACCGGTCAAAAGGGACTTGTACACCAATTACAGTGTATTTAAATGAACATAATAGTGTGTTGACCTGAACCAAGTGTTCCTCAAAAGTTCAATGCCATGTCAAATGGGCAGCAAAAAGTTCAAGCGTGCAAAGTTCAACACGAAGTAGGATATAAAAAATTAAACCAGAATGACAAAACTTGCAAACTTTCTTATTTATTTTTTAGAGCTAGAAAGCTTATAACTTTGCAATAGTTAAGAGCAAATCAATATTCAAGATCGACATAAAAATCACACATTATTGTTATGCATCTCATAAATCTGTTCAGGAATAATGGAAAAATTGCACATACAATAAGATATTATTGCTACCTAATATTTTTATATTCTGATATTCATTTAATATATACATTTTTATTGAAAGTTACTTCAGTCTTCATTAAATGCAGTTTATTTCCTTAAAAATTGCCATTTTTAATATCATATTTCAGCATACATAATAATAACTTACTAATGTATAATTCAGTTAAATTTTATTATGATCGTATTAGGGACTTGAAAAGCTAAGTAAATAAATATTTAAGGAAAAGCAACTCAAATTTTTATAGTGGTCTATAACAAAACTTGACTTTCTCAATTCTTCAAATTAGTATTTAAAGAGCTCTTACAAGACAGCAAGTTTTTATTTCTCATTGTTAGTATCAATTAAAGAATAAGAAGCTAACTTAATTTACACATTAAAATAAATCTTTAAATTTGTTTTTAAACGTCATTTTTAAGTCTTAGCAAGCTATTAATTTATTTGCTTTGCAGTTAGCTTATAATTTAGTACTAAGATTACAAAAAATATATTTAAAGGGCATTTACGCGTCGCTGCAATTTGTTGTGCTCCACATGCGTGTAATTGTTTGTGTGTGTGCGTGTAACTTGTTGCATTTTATGACAGCTTTGGCAAGGCGACCGCACACTCGAGCTTACACCTGATATTTTGTGGAGCCGCCGCGTTGTGTATAGTAGTTGTTGTTGTCTGCATCCGCGTATTGCGTTGATCGCGTCTCGTCTTTGTCTTCGTCTCCGTCTCGCGTCTCGCTCAAGGGCTCATGTTGGCCAACTGGTGTCGGCCCGGAATGCCTTGCTATTTGGGGCTATAAATAGCATTTTGGCGAAGACGCGATGTCGAGAGCTCTGGTCCACTCACCACATCACTAAATTTATAACAAAAAGAACTAAAACTGAATATACGCCTCTCTGACTGACGCCACACAATCTTTCTGCCCACTTCTATTTGCAGGCCATGACGCATTGAAGACGTTGCACACTTCTTACACGTCGTGAACCACCAGGTGAAGTGGTCATGTTGCAGCCCGAGCTGCAGCTCGAGGATGTTGCCGCTGGCCGCCAGGCAACATCGACGACGAACATTGTCTCAGCCATGGCTGGCATCAGTCTCGATGACGATGTCGAGGATGTGGATGTCGATGTTGTGGAACTGGAGCGTAAGCCGCATTTTCTCGACTACGATGCAGCGGCGCCGCCCGACTACGAGGATAGCTACAGTGGCTACAATCATCGGGCGGCTGCCGGGGAGGAGCTGAAAATGGACAAGAAATACGAGCGGGATGGCGAAATAAGTGACTACGAGCTGGCCGCCAGCGGTTACACCAAGAAGGAGTTCACCCAGGACGACAATACGCTGCACTTTACCCAAAGCGCCGGCGCTGGCGGCGTTGTGGTCTCGAAGAAGCCGCCTGCGAAGCATTTTCTCGACGAGAATCCCATTGCACCCGACTATATGTTGGCGCAGGAGTTGCGCGAGCATCGCAGTCTCGATCGCAACTTTGAGCGGCAGTCGGCACAGCAGCAGCAGCAACAGGAGCTGCTGCCACCCCAACGCTTGGGCTCGCCGGCCGCTGTGAATGCTGTGGGACGAGTGTCGCGGAGCAAGGAACCTTCATATACGTTGTCACGTTTTTTGGATGGCGATGCGGCGCCTGTGTTGCCACGTCTGCCCAAAGGCGCCGCCTGGACGAGCAGCTCGGATGTGGACGCCACGTTGGGCGCCAAAGTAGAATGTGTGTACTCGTTGCTCTCCATGCTGGGCTCCAATGATCCGCTGGAGATGTCCAAGAAGTTTCTTGAGCTCTCGGCGAATGCGCAAAGTTGTGCCACATTGCGACGCTCGGGCTGCATGCCACTGCTGGTGCAAATGATGCATGCCCCCGACAATGAGCAAGAAGTGCGCAAATGCGCCAGCTTGGCGCTGCACAATGTGGTGCATAGTCATCCGGATGAAAAGGCCGGTCGAAGGGAGGCCAAAGTGTTGCGACTCCTCGATCAAATTGTGGACTATTGCAACTTCCTGAAGACGCTGTTGCAAAGTGGCGGCGAGGCAATTGCCGATGACTCCGATCGACATCCGTTGGCGGCGATTTCATCGCTGATGAAGGTCAGCTTCGATGAGGAGCACCGGCATGCCATGTGCGATTTGGGTGCACTGCAAGTCATCCCGAATCTAGTGCACTTGGATCATGCGGTGCATGGACCCAAGCCGGAGGATCAATGCTGCAATTCGTTGCGTCGCTATGCGTTGATGGCTTTAACCAATCTCACGTTTGGTGATGAGAACAACAAAGCGTTGCTTTGCGGTCAGAAGCAGTTTATGGAGGCGCTGGTCGCCCAGCTGGACACCACGGGACCCGATGATCTGCTCCAGGTGACGGCGAGTGTGTTGCGCAATCTTTCGTGGCGCGCCGATAGCAACATGAAGGCGGTGCTCAATGAGATTGGCACGGTGACCGCTCTGGCCAAGGCAGCCATGCGCAACAAGAGCGAGAACACATTGAAGGCCATATTGTCGGCGCTGTGGAATCTCTCGGCGCATTGCAGCACGAACAAGGCTGAGTTTTGTGCCGTCGATGGAGCGTTGGCTTTTCTCGTTGGCATGCTGAGCTACGAGGGGCCGAGCAAGACGCTGAAGATCATTGAGAATGCTGGCGGCATATTGCGCAATGTCTCCAGTCACATTGCGGTCTGTGAACCTTATAGACAGATTCTGAGGCAGCACAATTGTTTGGCCATACTCTTGCAGCAACTGAAGTCGGAGAGTTTGACAGTGGTTAGCAATTCATGCGGCACTTTGTGGAATTTGTCTGCCCGCTGTCCGGAGGATCAAAAGTTCCTGTGGGACAATGGAGCGGTGCCGATGTTGCGTTCGCTGATACACTCCAAGCATGCCATGATCTCCGAGGGCAGCTCGTCGGCTCTGAAGAATCTGCTGAATTTTCGCCCCGCTGTACAGAATCAAGAGCAATTGGATCCCATAGCCCGATCGATGGGACTGAAACAGTTGCCCACGCTCAAGGCGCGCAAGCAGAAGGCACTGCAACAGGAGTTGGGTCAGGGGCATGCGGAGACCTGCGATAATCTCGACAGCAGCACTGCGGGAAATAAGTCAACGACTTCATCGACAGCAACAGCAGCAGCTGCTGGAGCTTCGCGTCGTCATCCGGCGCGTTTGTCGCGCTCAGCGTTGCTCACCAAGAGCGAGAGTCGTGACTCTGTCTACTCGGCCAAATCGGACACAGCCTATGAGCATCTAATGCGTTCGGATTCCACACAGCGACCGGGCAACTTTGAACTGGACGATCTGCAGCAGCAGGCGGATGCCAGTGAGGAGCAACCGATTGACTATTCGGTCAAGTATAGCGAAGCGGCGACGGCAACAACAGCAACAACAACGACCACATATCAGGAAACGGACTTGGATCAACCCACAGATTTCAGTCTGCGCTATGCGGAGAATCAGCTGGAGTCGACGGCAGTGCAACAGGTGCCAGTTAAGGCCGCAGTGGGACAGCAAGAGGAGGCGGATGCCTCGCAGGAAATACTGCTCATACTGGATGACAGTGTCAAGTGTTATCAGACCGAAGATACGCCCTATGTCATATCAAATGCGGCCTCGGTGACCGATTTGCGTTTAGCAGCGAAAGCAGAAGTCGAGACAGAAGCCGAGGTGTCGCCGCCAGCGGAGCTTAAGGAGCAGGAGGCAGCAGAAGTGGCGGCCGCAAAGAAACCGACAGCCAAGAAGCCCGCCACAAAGGTGCCGCAATGCGCCTCCGGTTCGTATACGCCGGAGAAGCCGATCAACTACTGTGAGGAAGGAACGCCGGGCTACTTTAGTCGCTACGATTCGCTGAGCAGCCTGGACGAGCCGGGCAAGACAGCAGCTCCAGTGAAACCAGTCGAGACTGAGAAGCAACCGCGGGCACAGGAGCAGCTGCCCCTCGAGCAACGACAACAGCAACAAGTGGAGCCACAGCAAGAGCAACAGCAACTGAAATCTGTGGCCAACAATTCGGCGCTGGACACGCCGCTAATGTTCTCGCGTCGCAGCTCCATGGACTCGCTGGACGTGGATGTGGATGCTACGTGCGATGACAAGAGCTCCGTGGTCAGTGATTTTAGTCGCCTGGCCAGCGGTGTCATCTCGCCATCGGAGCTACCCGATTCGCCTACACAAAGCATGCCGCAATCGCCGCGTCGCAGCAGCGTACCAAGTGCTCATCCTCTCCAGCCTGCAGTGGTCACGCAGCGACCATTGCGCAGCGTCTTTGAGGATGATCTGAGCAGCTTCAATGTGGAGCATACGCCGGCACAGTTCTCAAATGCCACAAGTCTCAGTAATTTGAGTATTGTCGATGAGGATGAGAAGCCGTTGGCCGATGAAAATGACAAGGAGGCGGAGGATGAACTGTTGCTGGCCAGCTGCATCAACATGGGCATGCAACGCACAGCGGCAGGCAACACTGCTGTGACTGCTGCCACATTGGCTGAGGAGACAACGCACAGCTATTGCACCGAAGATACTCCCGCGTTGCTCTCCAAGGTGGGCAGCAACACTAATCTATCCGCCATCTCGATTAACTCGACGCCAGGCGTGCCGCAGGAGCAACAACAGCCGCAGCGTTATTCACTCAATCTGTCCGATGATGTGTCCTCTAATGCCTCCGATTGTGGCAACGTCTTGCAGCAATGCATTCGCGATGGCATGAAGAAGTCGGCACCGTTGCCTGCTGCTCTGGACATGCTGCGTGGTGGCAGCGGCGCCTACGATGAGATGAACAAGTATCTGGTGGAGGATTCCCCGTGCAATTTCTCCGTGGTCTCTGGACTGTCCAATCTCACAGTGGGTTCCAGTTTGGTGGGTCCCGCCGTTCAGCTGAAGGAGCAGAACAGGTGAGCTAAGATTTAAGGCAATGACAATTACTTCATCCCTAACTTGTGGACTCTTCTTGTAGTGCTGAGCTTGCGGCTGCTGCGCCGCCAGCTGTGCAATTGGCTGCTCCAGAGACAACTCGTAGACCGCCGCATTGGCAGGACGATTCACTGAGCTCGCTGTCCATTGACTCCGAGGATGATACCAATTTGCTAAGTCAGGTAAATTTTGCAAGGCATAAAATTCTCTTACACTTTACTAATTTGCTTTCTCTCAGGCAATTGCCGCTGGCTGCAATCGCCCCAAGTCGAATCTGGGCTTCAGCTCCACGGCATCGGGCAGCAAACGCTCCAGCTCGCTGTGCTCCAGCTCACAGCCCATAGCCATCAATGCGGCCACCTCGGCGAGCTCCTTGAACTCGGCGATGAGTGCACGCAAGCAGCAAATGCAACAGGAATCCTACAGCTCGGTGGACTCCAGTGATTCCAATGATAATCAATCCAAGTCGCTGTTTGAGCTGTGCATACTCAATGGCATGTACAAGTCAAGGGAGCCGGGCAACAGAGCTCAGCTGCTGCAGCAGCAGCAACAGTTGTCGACAGCCACAGCATCAGCTCAATCGAATCCCAATCTCAAGCAATACGATTCGTTGCCCGTTCAGCTGCCAGCGCAATCGAAACGTCATCGTGAGCGGCATCATCATCATAATCGGGAGCATCATCATCAGCAGCAAAGGGAGCGAGAGCGTGAGCGCAAGGATGAGAAGCTGCTGATGGAGTGCATCAATACGGGCATCTCGAAGAAGATCAATGCCGTATCGTTGCCAAAAAACGCGCCAGCTACGTCTGCAGCTGCATTGGAACCGTGTCACCCAATGGCAGCTACTACATCAGCAAGTGTCAACAGCACAGCAGCAGCAGCTCCAGACGTAGGCAAGAAAAGGCAACACAATCATCAGCAGCAGCAGCAGCTTCTCTACAGCAACAGCAATCAGAGCAGTCAGCAATACAGCAACAACCACAACAGCAGCAGCAACGCCATCGACATCGACACAGACGCAGCAAAAAGTCCAGCTCCAAGTCCCGAGATCGACAACTCGATCGATCCCGTGACCGTTATTGGGTCTAGGCCCAACGATCTCTCCAGCGATGAATCCAATCAATCGTTCATACTCGACACTTCCGTGCGACTTGAGGAGCACAAAGAGGCAGCAAAGCCAAGTAGCGCCGACAACAAGCACAAGGATCCCGATTTGATGTTGAAATCCGTGGAGCGTTTAACCCTTGAGTTTGTCACATCCGCCGAGCAGCTGCGACACAGTCAGAGCAACAACAGCGAGACGCCGCGCAGTCAGCGCAAGACGCACAGCAACAGCAGCAACAACAACACTTGGAATGAGCACAGTTGTCCCAACGATGTCTCCTTTCCCAGCCTCAGTCAAACGGCTCCGAAACTGGCCTCGCTCAGCTTTGACGACGATCCAACTGATGTCGAGGTCACCCAAGCGGAGGCACCGGAACTGCATGATTTTGTGGAAATAACGCCAACCAATGAGACGCTAGCGATGCCCTCATTAGGCTTGACAAATGATCACACTGTTGATGCACCTCCTCAGCCTCATCCTCAACTGCAGTTCCAGCTGGGCGGACAAGTGCAGAATGCCGCTGCACTGCATCAGCAGCAGCATCAACAGCAGCAGCGCATGTTACTCTTCAATGGCACCAGCGCCTCGATGATGACCAACTCCACAATGATTGCGTTTGAGGCGCGTGCGCTGGCCGAGAATCTGCAGCAACTGCAACAGCAGACAACCGATGACGATGATGATGATGACAATGACAGCACAGCGGCGCAATTAACATTCAGCATTAATGGCAGTCTGGATTTGGATAATGTGCGTCCGCCGTCGGGCATGGATTCGTTGAATTCCGCCTGCAACACGCAGCCGAGCTCGTTGCGTCATCAAGCGTTGCCCAGCAAGTCGCCGAGATTTGCGCGCAAAGCTTTCCCCGCTGGTCTGGTGGCAAAGCGTGCGCTTGGCCAGCTGGCGGGCAGTGCTGAGAGTGTCAACTCCAGCTGCAATCTCCTGGATAACATAAAACCGCCATCGCTCATGGATGAGCTGCTCGACTCGATGATCAGCGTGGATAGCATACAGTCGGAGGTGGCGGATGCTGGCGAGGATTGCAGCATGGCCACCACAATATCGGTATCCAACTACGAGACGGCTGCTTGTGATGATCAAACGCTGACGCTGACTGTGCTGCAGAGTTGCTGTGACTACGACGACGAGGAGGATGCTACGATGAATGAGGATTTCAGTTCGGCAGAGTCAACGCCCAAGCAAGGCACAACTCCGTCGCCGAATCGACGCACGCTGACGCCCAAGCAGAAGCGTCGCCTGGCCAAAGATCGCTACAAGACGTACACTATATCGAGCAGCGCACTAGAGGATGCCCAGGAGACGCTGCAAATCGAGATTGTGGAGACGCCAACGCCACGTGTCCAAGGAAGACGACGCGGCAGCTCGGAGCGCTACAAGACGCAGTTGATCGAGTGTCCTCGACAGTTGCTTCAGCAACAGCATGGCGATGATGACGATGGCGGTGTTAGCGAGCAATTGTCCTCCATGCGCGCCATGATGCAGCAGTTCACCTACATCACAGACATTAACTTTGGACAGCCACAGCTCGAGCAGCAGCCGGAGCAGCAGCCAGATGATCCGCCTAGCTGCGAGCTCGATCAGAATTCGGAAACGGAATCGTGTCATGGACGCGCCACAACGCCGCCAATCGCTGCAGTCGCTGTGGTGAAGCGAGCAACGCCACCGCCCACTTTGGAACCAGCTGCGGCGGTGAAAGTGGTGCGTGGCCGCAAGAAGCCCGCCTACATCTCGCCTTACAGCATGCAGAGTCAGCGCAACAGCAGCAACGCGGCAGCAACAGCTGCTGCCAAGAACAAGACGCTGTCGCCTACGATTGCCAAGCGAAATGCATTGCCGGGTATGCGGTTGCCAGTGAAGAAAAAGACTGGAGTAGGAGCAGCAACAACGGCTGCTAAAGAAGCAAAACCGACAGCAACAAAGGAAGCAAAACCAGCAGCAGCAGCGGTTGAAGAAGCAACGCAAACTCCTCGACTGGAACGTCAAGGCACTTTTGTCAAGGATGAGCCCACAAACATAAACGCACAAGTGCCCATTGTGGAGGCACTGAGTCCAACGACGCAGCGCGCTTCCAAGTTGCCCACGAAGCGCACAACAGCAACAACAGCAACCAGCACAGTTAAGACAGCAGCAAGCAAGGCAGCAGCCACTGCTAAAGCGAATTCGCCGAAGCGCATCATTGGCAAGCCAGCAGCAACAGCAGCAACAACACGAGTGATGCCACAACAGCAGCAGCAGCAACAACAACGTGCCAACACAAATATTAGGCTGGCCAGCGCCAAAGCAGCGGCCGCATCACGCGTAGCCGCTCAAGCGTCGCGTGTGTCCTCAACCACGCCGCCCTCGCGCAGCAATTCCAATTTGAATGGCAACACGGCGGCGGCAGCGGCGGCCGCGAAGATTAACCAAGCGCAGAGTCGCATTGCCAACATCTGGAAGCGTGTCGACGAGGCCAAGACAAAGGGCAAGCAATCGGCTGTCAGCAATTTGAAGACGCAACATACGAAATCTTCCAATACTTTGAACAATGGTGGCACACGTCCAACGCTGCTGCGCAGCTCCACATTTGACAATACGCCGCCCGGAGGAGCAGGTGCATCACCAGCAGGAGTACCAGGCGTTGTTGCCACAACCAAGTCGCGACTCCCCGTTGTGGGTGCTCGCAAGTAATGGGGAATCACATTAACGCACAGAGTTGATGATACAAAATCAAAAATAAGATTATATACGCAATATTCTATTCAACTTGATAGGTAGTTTAGATCTATAAGCGATATCATTTATGTATTCTATATATATAAAGAGAGAGACAGAGAGAGAGAGAGTAAGGAATCACTCCTAGTTACTTATTACTAATCCAATTCACAGTCAGCAACCGGGTTAATTCAGCTCCAAGTTCGTGTGTAGCCAAATGTATTGCATAATAATACCTATAGAACCTATATACTAACTATATATAGATATGTTTTCAGGCCTTTCCAATGTGTACAAATATATATACACACACATAAAATATATACGATATTTAAAGTTATACAAACAATATATCAGTCAATATATATACATATATTCGTATATAGGAAAGAATAGCTGGCCTAAAACGTAATCGGCAAACTTATTTAGTACTACACTTAAATCTAAAAACGTAAAATTAGCGTTATTTGTTTTTATATATATGTATGCCTTTGGCTTCCTTTTTGCAAAAACCAAATATTATTTAAAAAAAACAACAATGATAAATCACATTTATAGTCACAGCTTTTTAAGTAAACGTCGAACATCGTTCGATTTAATATGTAATACATTTTTTATGATTATGGTGTAATCTTTAGATGTAATTTGTATTTGTATTTCTTTTGAGCTTATCAATAAAATACGAAATCGGTCTGTAGTTAGTTTTGATTTAAGCCCAAATTTACATTTCTAATACATATTAAAATAATAAACAACCAAAATGGCTTTTCGACAACACATTACATGACAAAAGACTTATTAATTGGGAGCCTTAAAAACGTTTTTAAACTTGCACATTAAGACTATCGTTTTTGAAATTTGGCGCGCAGTTTTCAATTACCGCCGTTTCAAACGAAACTTGGCGTTATCTTAATTAACGGCTTCAAAGTGCAGCACACTTGGTTATCGATAAATACATCTGCGATAAATTTTTGGGCTTTGTGTTATATCGAATTGATGGTAACTCCATTATTGCGCATTTCAGTGTATACAGTCTGCGGTCTCACTTCACTGGTATTTTAAGATTTTTATTACAAAAAAAAACATCAAACCAAAGCAGCGAAAAGCAGCCAGAGCAACGAGTGAGCACAAATTAAAATAGTGACAAAACAAATTCATGCGCAAAAAAAATCAATGAATATTAAATGTGCTAGTGGACACAAACGAAACCAAGAACGACGCGACATGGCAGCGATGCAACGCCAACAACAACGCTGAAACAACCTTGAGCCCCCCTCACAAAAAAAAAAAAACGCAGTGAAGTCTCTTGACTATTTTCAAGCGAGCAAGCGTCTATTTACATTTTTACCCCACCTGGACTGAGAGGGCAGCGCAGCAGACAGGTGTTGTTGTTGCTGTAGCTAGCTGTTGTTAGCTGATGTTGTTGTTGTGCGCATTGACAGTCATCATCTTCAGTTGACGCGTTTTTATGGCTCGCCAAAGTGAACTCCCCAAGTGTATTTGTTAAATAACTCACACACATACCCAGACATAACGCATATCTATGTGATGTATGCATGTGTGTGTGTAGATACATGCGTAGCTAATCAGTGACAGTGGTATTGCCAAAGATAAGGGCCAAAAAGGCAGCAAAACAGCAAACGGCAACAGCAAAGCAGCATTGCCCACGTTTGTTTTTGTAGTGAAGCAGCTGGCTGAGCTAACTGAACTGATACACTCGGGCTAAAACTGTGACTCAACCTTAAACAATATTCAGTCGATGTCGCTTTAGTAGTCGCTGTCTGTTGTTGTCACCATTGCGGTCGCTGCTTTCGTCTGCTGTCGTCGCGCCCGCGATTTGTGTGTGTTTTCATTCATATACAAAAACGAGAGAGAAAAAAAGAAAAGAAACAATAAATCCAGTTGACCAAATTTTTCGCAATAACTGTGATTTGGTTTGTTTTTGTTTTGGCATTTTTCATTCAATTAATGCATTGTGTTGTTTGCTTTAATTTAGTTTTGTTTTTCGTAAAACGTTATTTAAATATTATTATTGTGTGCGACTCAACTGAATAAAACGCAAATGTTGTATGTATTTATCGTTATGAATACAGCTAAATAAGCCGCTGCGCCGCCGCATAAATGATCAGCACGTCGAACAGCAGCAGCCTGATGAGGTCACAGGACGGTCAGCAGGCAGCGGGGCTGCCGCGACCCAAAAACAATACCCCCAGCTCACAGCTGACGTCCGATGAGAATTATGCTGTATTTCAGTTATTGGGGAGAAAGTGTCAGGTGAGTCGTCATCGCATATAACATATATTCAAAATGAAGGGGTACTTGAATGTATATTTATTTTTACATTCATTTACTTGTACTTTCATGTTATAATAAAAGAGTGATTAATCCATATGTATGATTAATGTAACAACTTTATGTAAATGCGTCATATGTAAGGGATTACTAGTTCGCTTATGTTTTATCGACAACAATTGAAATTTAACCAATTATGCTAACGATTACAAATCCATTAAGCAAATTAAATTTGCTACCTTGGCTTATATATCGTTTTGCACGCATCCAAATGCGTTTATCTATGTGCATATGTAATACATGCAAAAAAATTGCTAACCTTGATTTACATACACAATATCAGAGCGCAGCCTATTTCGATAGGTTTCATTTATCGGAAGCACACTATGTCTGTGTGTGTGTGTTCTATATTCATCAGCTTGATAAACCATTTCCTGCGGCTGCAAATGTCGTCAGCAGTAGCTCAAGTATCACCTAATGCTGCAATAATGTTAATGCACTGTGCCAATTGAAACGGTGTTGCAGAACCTTGAAAATATTTGCTTCAGCTATACATATATATTTTTTTGGGCTCCTCCTACGTTATTTGAAATTTTACAGGCATTCGCTCGTTATCAGTAAGTAATTCGTGGATTTGAGTGCCAAGTCATACGCAAAATTGACTTTTTCGATATATTTATTTTTAAAGCCGTTTCGGCTCACAAAATTGCCAAGAAACCGTCGCAAGAACAACACTCATAGCACTTTAAGAATTCCAAAAAGTTGATAAGGTTTTGCAATTGATAAATGCTTTAGAACAAATAATGGAACACACTTTATCTTATCGCGTACTCTCCTTACTCTATTCCAAACCAATTGCCTGTCCACCCAATGCCAACTACATACAAACATTTGTTGATAACAGCAAAAATAACGTCTGTTGCAACTTGGCCAATATTAGAGAATTTTCAAAACGGGCCAAATATTACAATATTACACTGCATATGAAGCGAAAACGCTATACTTACTTATGTACTTATGGTTATGATCATAATTATTATACTGACACGATATGTAAAAGTTGTTTGTTTGTTTTTAATTGTAATTCACGCTTTGCTAATTTCGACTTTCCATTGACAAACATTTAAAATGCTTTTTAAAGCATTTTGCGAACGTTAAAAACAAGCAATTCGTTTTAATTCGACTTGCCAAATACACTCTATTTCGCTTTGTGCCGGTTTTTGACCTCTAGTTAATACGTTTCGAACAGTTAACGGTTTAATCTTTTAGTTATCGATGGCCGATAACTATATATCGATTTAGCACAAACATAAGAAACTTGGCGAAAGTTCTTAATCTAAATAAAAAACTAATGCTGTGTCACATTGATTTTACTTTATTTTACTTAACATCAAGTACGTGATTATCTACATATGCAGCATTACATTTAAATTATTAATATTAGTAACAGTTGTGCAAATAACTTGTTGTACACGCCCATTTCGCCCTCAATGCTCTGACTGTGGTTGATGACACAGCAGCCGCAACAGTCGCGCAAGTCTCCAATCGCAGTCGCTGCTGCTGCTGCTGCTGCAGTTGACGTCGCAGTCACAGTCGCTGTGGTGCAGTCAGCATGTGATAACGCTAAAGCCAAACACAGAATTACCTCACTTGCTGTTATTGTTGTTGTTGCTGTTGCAGCAGCAGTTCATTTGTCGCTCATTTGTTCGCATTTATTTGTATAAACTTATTTAACGCATATTTTTGTACGTTTGCCAACTGGAAACTGGACTTTCTAATTGCTGTTTATGTCTGTTTTGCCTTTTGTCTGTTTTGAACTGTTGCCGTTTGCAGACGCTACTGCTTTGTTGTTATTGCTGTTGTTGTTGTTGTAACTGGGCTTTAATGCGCTCCATTGCTTTGCTGCTGGTTTGGCCCTCTACACACCCCACAAAAGAGCAGAGCGGTCTTAGCCAAGCTGAGCTGGGTCGTCCAGTTATTTGTTGTTGTCGTTCGGTTGACGTTGCCATCGATTTTTATGCTTTGGCAAGAAACAACAAGCTAGCTGCTTGTACCATGTACATAGAAGGCAAGACATCATTTTACAATGCTACTTATGTCCACACACATACAAAGTCACTTCATACACACACACAAACACACGTAAGCTTAAACATCAATAAAAATTCAAATGTGTTCACAATTTCGCACTTGCGCCGCGTGGGCAAGACAAACACATTAACATCGACATCATTGTGAATGTCTCTTTCAGAGGTCAAAAAGAGAGAGAGAGAGAGCAAAAGAGAGATCCATCGATAAACGATAGGGTTGAGAACTGTAGCTATCGGCATTCTTTGCAGCGCCGCCCCAATGCGACAAATGTACCATCAATTAGCGAGATTGCTGCTGTTTGCTGGCGCCGGCACGCGACCTGGTCATGGCCATCACTTTTTTTTTTCATATTTTTTGGCTAAATGTCAAGTGTTACGGCCATGGCCAATCCAACAAATACTGTAGTAGACATGCTCTTGAACGTTTTACTCTATATGTGCACTATACACTTATTTTGTTTTTGTATTTTATTTATTTGCAATTAAATTATTAGATAATTAAATCATGGCGAATATGTACATAGTAAATAGAGTATGAATGTTAGTCAAAAAGCTATTTGACTAATGGCAATTTAACGGCATTTCAAAGTCTACAACGCGGAGACTCGAACGAACAGCTTAATTAACATCGTAGCTCTAAAATCTAAGCTCTAAAAATTTCACTATTGTTCACTTAACAGCTGTTAAGTGGAGTGTTAACACTGTAGATCAGCTTGAGTTCTACTTAATTGACAATCCTTGAGGCTGTTTAATTTTATGGCGCCACATGACATTTGGCAAGGATTTAAATTGCGGCAGTTTTGCGGCCGTGTTGTCGCCAGCATTTCCTGCGCTGCCAATAAAAACGAAGTCTTAAATCAGACGCAATGCATTTCCGTTGCGCATTTGAGACAGAAGAATAATAAAGTGTTTGTGTTGTGCAACTCTATTCGAAGCTAGCAACTAGATGGAGTCCACAAAGCTTGGGCCGTGGCCTGTGGCTGCTCGCTTCTCTGAAGTACGTGCTGGGCATCTTAAGCGGTCAGATTAGTGATGGCAACTTGCAGTTGAATGACAGTTTGAATGAAATGCGCTGATGATGTTGGATGTCGATGTGTGAATGTGGTTGTCGTTGTCGATGTTGATGTTGTCGTGAATGTGGCTAATCGGTATTCAAATAAGCAAACATTTGCGTATTGGCCATAGACGCGGACAGTAAGACGGTCGCAAAGCGCGAAACTGAAAGTCAGATGAGTTTCTCAACTCGAACGCGACAGTTCACAGTCTTTGGCCACTGCATTCAAATGAGGCGCAAACTTAAGGTAACCGTTGTATCGTTGCTGCTGCTGCTGCTCGATTAGATAATCTGTATGGGAACTGGAGCTCTAACTGTAATAATTTGGGATGGGTCGATGATAATGATGATGATGATGATAACGCAATAGTGACATTTGATAATCGATCACAATCGATTGCTCTCATTTTTGCAGTCACTCAACACTGCCGTTGTGCAGATCTACAAAACGGAGGGCAGCGCCCACTCGCACTGGAAGAAGAAGCATACGGGAGTCGTGTGCTTTGTTAAGGACAGCGCCATACGTTCGTATTTCCTGCGTGCCTATTGCCTCATCAGGAATGAACTGATCTGGGAGCATGAGATCTACGATGGCATGAAGATTGTCAAATCGCGACCCTTCCTGCTCACTTTTGAAGGCAACGTGAGTAAAAAAATTGTAATTTACCAGTGCGCGATATTAAAAAAAAACACCAATTACGCTTAAATTGCAAAATCGTATAGCTTTTATAGATATGGACATTTATTTAAGATTATTAAGCTATGTTTTCAAACTAATATCAAACTGGCTGACTCGTGAAATTCCCGATAACATTTGTAACGATAATCGTTAACTTTGAATGTACAATTTATCGATAAGCGCTCATTATAAATTCGAAGCTTAATCGATAAAAGGAAAAAGACAAAACTGCAAATTTTTAAAATAATCTGTGAAGCATTTCAACATTTTTGGTGCAACCTATAACGTCTTCATTTATTTTAAACTAGTATAATGTTTATCTGGTGTTTTCCATACTTCTTCTAGGATGGCTACGTGGGATTGAACTTTGTCTCCGAGGATGAATGCGATTCGTTCTTTCACATGGTGGACGCCACCCTCGAGACGCGCAATCGCAAGCGCCAGGAGAAACGCAATCGTCAAAAGGCGCAACAGGCACCGAATGCGCCAACAACGCCGCTGCCACGCGAACCTACTCGGCCACCTTCAATTCAGCCGAGCCGTGGCGCATCCGCCTTGGATGGCAATACCGTGCAGTTGCGCAACAATAAGATTGGCTCGGTGACGCTGGCACCAGCGGCACCAACGCCGGCGCCAACGAAAAACTTCTTGTCCAGCAATTTTGGACTGAGCGGCGGATCGGGGGGCAAGGACAAGAAGCGAAAGAATAAAGTGACCAAAGCGGACATCAGTCAGCCGACAAATTTCGTGCACATCAGTCATGTGGGCTGGAATGCAGACAAGGGTTTCGATCTGACTGGCAATGAGAACGATAAAGTGCTAACCGATTTCTTTGCCAAGGCGGGTGTCTCAGAGTCGGAGCTAAATGATCGCGATACCCGTGCATTCATCTATGACTTTATTAAGAGCAATAATGTGCTGGATTCGGTCAAGCAGGAGGAGATTGAATCGCCCACGCAACCAACAGCGCATATGCCGCCGCCGGTGCCCAGTCGCCAAGTTCATCATGTAAGTACAACCGGATGCTAATTAATTATAGCTACTCTGTTATTTAACATTCGACGGCTCTGTTAACTAAACAGTTTGAATTTCCGACTGTAATGTAAATGTTAATAGTTCTGTTAAGAATAGTTTCAGGTATGCTGAAGATGTTTAGAACTGAATATCTATCATTTGAACGTCGTCTGTAGCTTTTCCACTGGTTTGTTCTTAATCTAATGGCTCTTCTCTTGCTTAACAGTCACAGAATGGCAACCAAAGAAGTGCGCCGCCGCCACCGCCGGCTCGACAACCGCCGCCGCCGTTGCCCACAACGGCACCTGGCGCTTCACGTGCACCGGCGCCGCCCAGCAGACCGCCACCCATCACTACGGCACCACCGCCGCCGCCACCAACGGTCTCTCCGCCTGCAGCAGCGGTAAGTAAATAAGCCTTGGTTTTTATGGTCATATTACTAATAGATATCTTGCAGCCACCACCACCGCCACCACCTCCGCCAGCGGTTGCACCACCACCACCGCCACCAATGCCCGTAGCTGAATTACCCGTCATTGCAACCAATCTAGCACCAGCTCAGGCCAGCAAAGCGCCTGTGCCCGTGGAAACGGATTCGCGCAGTGCGCTCATGGATGAGATACGCAAGGGCAAATCGCTTAAGGTGAGTAGCATATATTTAATAATCATTTTCAAAGCTAATCCTTATAATTTGTTGCAGGCTGTGGACCACAGCAATGCAAGCACCGGCTCCGGTGATATGCGCGATAATCTATTGGGTCAGATACGCGAAGGTTTCGCACTGAAACCGGTCACGGAACGCAAATTGGCTGAACAACGTGTCAGTGACGATGGCACCGGTGGCACTGATGCTTTGGCCGATGCACTGCGTCGTGCGTTGGCGGCACGTGGCACTGTGATGCACTCTGATGATGAGGAGAGTAGCACCAGCTCAGACAATGATTGGTCTGAGTAAATGTGCAACTAGGCAAATAGATGAAGCCTAGACAAACAAACAAACAAAAAAGATGAGACGATGGATGTGGCAAAATTATTCCAAATATATAAAAGCAATAATTTAATTTTGTGCTTTGGCATTTTAGATTTATCGTCCAGATAAATCGCTGTACATACCGTTTTAGTGAATTTTCATACCTCTTTAATTTAATATTTTAAAGTGTAAACAACAACAAAAACAAAGGCAAGAAAAACCACAAGTTAATAACCACAATAATTAATAGCAAAGACTTTGCGTTTTATGAAAATCACATTTGCATATCCTTACCTTCAATTTGCTCAAAAGGCGTAATCAAAAGAAAATCATAAAGCAAAGAAGTATATATACAATATATATCTATATTTATGTATGCATATATACAAACAATGTATTGCCACAACAATAACCTTATTATATATCTACACTTAACTTCTTCAGAGAGATGTGCCAAAAAACAGAACAGAAAGAAATTGATATAAACCCAAATTAATACACAACAATCCGAAGCAAAGTCTGTATGATGAGACCTAAGAAAATTTTTAATGAAAATGTGCCTAAATGACTAGCCTAGGCCAATGGGAAAACTATTAACTGAACTACTCTTGTAGAGAGCTATATGCGTTCCCTTTAACATAATCTAGACAAATGCGCGAACTGAAGATCGAAACTAACTGATTGCATAAGTATCAAATTTGCATATAAATAACAAACAAAATATTTAAAAATATATATAATTCAAATTACAATATTAACTTCCCAATAACTAATCAAGTTGCGAAATAAATTAACAAATTTATTATTAAAAAATTTTGCTCAACAAAACAATTTATAAAAAAAAAAAACATTTCAATAATTAGCTAATTCTTAACAAAATAATAATGTGTGAAAATTTATGTTAATTAATCCCTTTTTCCAAAAAAAAAAAAAAAACCTAATGCTTCCTGTCGCTTCTTGCAAAGAAGCTTCTAACTTCGAAACTTTAAAACTATGACATTTTATTTTCGACCCAAGAACTAAGTATTAATGCTTTTTAGTTAGTTATTGCATAAAATGCAAAATAATAATTATATTATTATAAACAATAAAACAAAACGTAGTCATTTCATTCTGTATGTTGTATGAATATTGAAATTACTTGAGCGTGAATCCTTTTTGTGAATCAATCTGTGTGTGTTAAAAAAACAATATTGGAGAAAGAGTCGAAAGGTTTTTGTGCGATTTGTGTGTATTTAAATACATATACGTACATGTATTCTATATATACTTATATTATATATATATATATAGAGATAATCTATTGTATTATATAAGCCATTAATTTATGTAATTTACGTAAATAAAGTTGTGTATATCTAACTTAATATAACTAAGGATTTACCATTTTACTTTTTACTGTATTTTATTCGAATTTGGTAACGTAAGTGTTTTTTGTGGTTATGTTTTTCGCAATGAGGACATGAGTGACATTATTTATATGTAGTATTTACAGGGGAGTAACGAGTATGGCGACTACAAGAGGACAACATATCTGTATAATGTATGTTCATTTTAAGTTAATAATCCTATGTGTTAACTAGCTTAGATATTAGGGTTTTCCTGAGGAGCCACATTCGCATCGTCGTTAAGTTCACGTTCAATGTTGGCGTTGTTATTGTTCTCGGCAATTTCATTGATATTGGAATCATCGTTAATCTCACAGCGCTGCTGCTGCTGTTGACGCTGATGCTCTTGCTGCTGCTGCTGCTCATTGATGCGATTCTCAGTCTCTTCATTGGCACTCGATGCATTCTCACTGCAGCTGGGAGTTGCACTTAAGGAGGTTCCTGCCTCGATTTCCTGCTGCTCTTCGACTGCCGGTAGCGCAAGTTGCTCCTCCGCCGGTTCCGTGGCGGACAGCTCATGATTAAGCACATTTTGCTGCTCCTCATCGCAATTGTAATTGGTTGAGGTGCTAGATGATGGGTCAAAGAATGGCTGCGCCAGCGTTTCATTTTCCTTTGGCGCACTTAGGTTAACCTCGGGGCAGGTGACATTCTCCTCACTGTGGCTGCACTTTTCGGGCGTTTGTGGTTCATCAACGGGCAACGTTTCCTCCGCTTGGCTGCAAACGCTGGTGATGACAAAGTTAAAGGCAGATGTGCTGCTTGTCGCCAGTTCCGGCTCAGGTTGAGCTGCTGATGGCATCTCCTCTGCTGCAATTGACTTCTCCTCTTCTGCAGAGGACTCAAGAATTGCAGTGGTTTCTACTGTGCCTTCCACGCCAGCATTCTCTGGCTCTGTCTCGACTTGCATCGGCTGCGACTCTACTTTCTCTGCTTCTTGCTCCAGTGGTTCCACTTGTGGCTCCTGTGGCTGCTTTTGGGCAATTTCTGAGGCTTCTTGCGGCACTGAAGTATTTTCTGGTTCCACTTGCATCGACTCTGACTCGTAGGGCTCCTCTACCTCGGCATTTTCAACTGCCGCTTGTTCTTCCAAAGGTGGCAGGTCTATTTCTTGATAAATGCGCTCCTCCTGCTCTTCGTACGTATCCATATTCTCCTCTGCCTCATCCGCCGATGAAGCGCTATCATCATCATCTTCGTCGTCATCGTCACTGTCTTCGCTAACACGTGAACCATTGCACTGCATTTTGTCCGCCTCGCTGCCATTGATATCCACATCGGAAATGTGCAAATCCTTCTCCTGCTTAATCACCACATTGCTCAAATCCAAATTGTTAATATAGGCAGCTTCCTCGTCGACCTTCTCATTGTGATTAATCTCACTAGTTGGCTCTGCCATCTGCTCCTGCTCCGTCTGTTCCTCATGTTCATCCGCATAGCCACGATTGAGTGGCTCCGGTTTGATAGCAATATTAAAAGGCATCGTTGCACCACTTTCCACTGCCACAATTTGTGGCAGCTGCATTTGCACCGCAGGTGTGCTCGATGAGCTTGTCGCTGGCTTCGGCATGCCACCTGTGCTCTTCCTAGCCGTTGACTTTGCGCTCGTTGACTTCCTAGCGGTCTTCGCTGCGTTCTCTGCAGGCGCTTCATTGGGCACCGCCTCCACAGCGCTCTCTGGAGGCATTGCCTCTTCGGCCATGGCCACACCGCTGGCTATATGCGTGATCTGCATCAAGCGATCGAGCTCCAAGCGATTGGGTTTCACATCCTCCGACTCTGGCTCCCGACTGCTGCTGCTTGTTGTTGCTGGCTGCTCTTCGGTGAAGCTGCTGCTCTCCAACTGCAGCATGGGAATGCTCGTCATAACCGTAGCTTGAGGTTCGAACTCGGCCTGTTGTGCCACATCCTCGTAATTCTCATCCACACGCTCCTGCTTGATGGTCACCATGGCACTACTTGATGCGGGCATCTCAGCTGCATTGTCTGCACTGGGTGTTGCTTCTTCTGATTCCCTATAGCGCTCCTTGTGCTTTCGCTTCTTTTTCTTCTTGGCGCTCTTTGATTGAAGCTGCAGATCGTTGTCATCGTCGTCCACAATGGATGAATTGAGTTGCCCATGATTCTTGGTGATTTTCAGCTTCAGCTTGAGCGGCTCTTGTTTAATTTGCACGCCATCTGCTAGCTGCTGCTGTTCATAGGCTTCATCGATGATCTCTTGCTTGACAGCCACAGTTGGCGCCTCAGCAGGCGGAGCATCATCTGCTGCTGTTGCCGCTGCCCGTGCATCATCATCTGCTGCTGCTGTTGCCGGTGCATCGTCATCTGGTGCTGTTGCTGCTGCCGATTCATTGTCATCGCTGTCATCATTGCGAAAATCATCGTAGTCAACGGCTGGCTCCTCATCCGGTTCGCTTTCCGTTTGCTCCACAACTGGTTGCAGCTGCGGACCAGTGTCATCGATGTGCACTTCGGGCTCATGCTTAATGCTCACCAGCGTGCTCATTGTACTCTTCAGCAGCTGATCGACGCGTTTCAAATAGGATTTCGTTGAGACACGCTCGTTATTCCGACCCAGCGAATTGGGCTCTAGGGAGGCACGCAACAGCGGCGATGTTAAGCGTTCCAGCACCACAACAGGTTGCATGTCGGATTGTGCTGCATTCTCTATTGTAGAACTCTCCTCATTGTCCACATCGTATTCGTTCTTGATGCGCATTTGCGCCTCATGATCGGCCACCTCGGGCATTATGTGCTTCGAGTGACTCAAATAGATCTTGGGACAATGCGGCGCATGCCGCATATAGGCCACCTCGGTGTTGAGTGCACGACTACAGCCACCACACTTGCGAGTGCGCCGGGCACACGGATGTGTATTGTAGAAATAGTTGGTCAAGAACGTTTTCTTGCACAATGGACACTCGCGATCGAGCACCAGCAAACCGATGGGCGTTGTTGGCGTGTGTTCGCGCAAATGTCGCGAGAATGCGTAATTGTTGGCCACGCTTGCATTGCACTGCGGACATTGGTAGGGCGTCTTGGACAGCTTGTGCCACAGTTGATGCGCCTTGATGTCGCTAACGTTGTGATGCGTCTGATTGCAGGCATAGCAAGAGTATCGCGCTATCGACGGCACATGCACTGCTGCCCTGTGCTCCTCCGCTTCTTCCTTGCTGGCGAAACGTTCGCTACATACACTACAACTGGCTTTGCGGCGCTTCTTGCCAAATGGGCTGCCTTCAACATCCGTGGGTTCCTCCTTGCTGCAAGTGATTAGTATATTAGCTTGTAATTGAATGTGTATACTTTAATTGACTTACATTTCAGTTTTGCTGGCTGGTAGCAGATGTTGCTGCTGCTGTTGTAGACGCTGCTTCTTGCGCCGGGCAGTTGGCTCATGCTTAACTGCATCCAAGGATAACTCGCTGCTGTTTGTGGGCTTAGCATTATCATCAGTTTTGCGTTTACGTCCACGCTTATTGCCCGTGGGCAGCGGTTCGCTCTTGAAGATTGGCTTCACATCCATCAGCTGCAAAAGCAAGTCATGTTTAATTATTGGTGTTACTTCTATATTTAAAAATTTAGCACTTACCGTTTGTGGATCGGCCTGCTTCAGTCCCAGCAGTTTGCGCGTTTGTTGGTTGGTTGCATGGCACATTTCACGAAACTCGAAAAAATCATTGATTTTATCCACACACAAACTGCACATTGTCTGTGGCATTTTGTCGTCTCGCGACACCTGCAACAAAAACAAATGGGGGTGTATTTTCCACGACCACACCTTTGCTAAGGATTAAAGACTCACCGTGAAGCCAACCAACTCGTAAACCTTTTGACTCAAACTGGGCTCATCCAGATCTATAATCTCGCTCTCCATCGGTAATATTGGCACCTTGGACGGATTATCAATGCCGCACAGGCGACATATCTTGTACAAATTCGCCCTGAGAGCTGCATCGATCTTGAAAGCGAAACGCTCCATGTTGCCGATGCTTTTTTGCTTTCAACTTTTCAATTCAATTTGTTTTTGCTACATATTTGTTGTTGAAGTTTTTGCAAGAAAAAGTGTTTTAATTTTTGTTTATTACCTACAGAATACGCAGTGTGGCCAACTATGTGCTTGCTAACAAATCGAGCACGGTCACGCTGTCCAGGGCTACACCGCAAACACGTTAAAAGTAGTGAAGAGCTATACTCCAATATAGTGACTTTCGGTGTAAGTGTTGTGACATATATTGTATTAAGTTAAATACTTATTTTAAATTAATTCCAAGTATTTACTTATATAAGATTTTATATTTAAAATAACTATATTGAAGACAAAATTCACGAAACTTCAAATTAAATTAATCAAGTACCAAAAGAAGCATTTGCGATTGATAAAATTAGAATGGAAGTAAAAATTATTTGTATAGAAAGTAAAAAGTTTAGAAATATAAAATAATGTTAATAAATAAGAAAATAGATTTAAATTTCGTTTGTTGTTTATTTTAATAGTGCAAATTGTTCCTTGCTGCTTGCGGCATTCTCGAGACACGCGCTTGTCGATAGTTCCATCACTGTTTAAGTTGTTCAAATTTTATATACACAAACCACAGTACAAAAGCAGCAGTGAAGTGTCGCGAGTGTCGATTGTTGTCAGGATACACGCGAAGTGAAGGGTCACAGCGTGGACAAAAAACCATTCGATGCACACCATGGAGCAATATCTGCGAAGTCGCGAAAGCGGTTGGCAGCAACACAATCGTCATGCGGGCAACGAGAATTTTCTGATGCGCAGCATTTACAGTTCCATGGGCATGTTCAACAGTTACCATGCCAACTGCACGCCAAGCACAGCTGGACGCGATACCGGTGCCATCTTTAATCTGGAGTACAATGCGGATGGCAATGTTGTCGTGGCGGCCACGCAACGCAAATGTGTTTTGGTGTTCGATGCAATCACACAAGAAGAGATCTTCAAGGTTCCTGACGCACATGCGGACAGCGTGAATTGCATCAAGTCAGTGGAAGATAGTTGTGTAAACAAAGGCGTTAGCTAATTGATTCAAATTTCTGTAATAGATTCTTCGACGATCGCAAATTTGCAACAGGTTCTGACGACTTTACGGTGGCCTTGTGGGATCTGCGCAACATGAAGCAAAAGTTGCGCGTGCTTCACGGTCATTCCAATTGGGTTAAGAACATTGAGTATTCATCGAAAGAGAAACTGCTGGTGACCTCCGGCTTCGACGGCAGTATATTCACCTGGGACATCAAATCACAAACAGAACAGGGCCTAATATCACAGCGTGTCTTCCATGCCAGCGGTCTCATGCGTTGTCGCATCTCGCCAGCTGGTGATAAACTTGTTTTGTGCACCAGCGGTGGTTATATTATGATCGTGCATCATCTGGACTTGACCACATTGCACAAGGATTTGTGCGGCTTTCGGGTAAGTAATTGGCAACAACAAATGAAAAGTGTGCTCGACTTAGAAATACCCAGTTAAACACCAATTACTTCTGACCCGTTCACTTTTGAATAAAGTGAAAGTGGTCTATTAGGCCGTTAATAGGAGATTGCAACGATAGAAGCATGCACTATTTTGTGAGGTTTTGTTTGCCTGTAATATTGTCCGCAGTTCAAATACAATTGGGTAAGCCATTTAGTTTAAATAGTTTCACAGATCTAGCTGTTCAAACGGACATAAGAATAGACATACGGTCTTTGTGTACTTGACAATTCACGCTGATAAGAATTATAGTCTACGTCGTCAATAAATTTCACTACTACCCTACCTTCCCTTTTATTAGTTATCGGGTACTAAAAAAATGAGCACACATTTAATATTTGTATATCGAAGATAAGCTAACCTGCACTTGTTTTCTTGTAGCCTGGCATTTACAGACTTATGCAGTTGGGCGAACAATTCATACCCCAGGCAGCCAAATACGATCATGTGTTCTCCAAGCGACAGAAGAAGAATCGCGTGGAGTTGGTCACCGATTTCCCGGAACAGAACGATGCCGAAATGATAATGGCACTGCAAATTCATCCGCAGTGCCGATGCATGCTCACACGCAACGTGAGCTGCGATGAGCAAAGCGAATGGACGTGTATCCACGACATCAACGAGGAGCCCGAAGTCACAGAGGATGACACTGGCGACGAGCCAAAGGTTAAGCGTAAACGACCCCTGCCACCGCCACGACCCAGCGAGAGTGAGCGGGGAGTGCAGCAGGGTTTCCAAATAGCGCGTCCGCAACTGCGTCGCTATATGCGTGCACATCCGGCTAGGATTGTGGCCACATCGCCGCCAGCTGCGGGCGGTGCCACTGATAACTTCATACCCGACATTTGGGCTGCCGAGGTGACGGTGCAGGAGCGCGCCATACGTCAGAGTCTGGCGCGCAACTCGGCGAATCATGTGAGCGGCTATAATTTTGTGTACGCCATAAGTAGCGGCGTGTTGCCTTTGCCCTCGAATGTGAGCTCTCGCCCCAACAGCGGATCGGCCCGCACACGTACTGCTCCAAGTGCCGAGCCGACAAGCGCCAGTCGCAGCACCAATAACAGCAACAGCAATGGCAGCAGCAGCAGCAGTGACAGCAGCAGTAGCACTAGCAACAACAGCAGCAGCAACGACAGCAACGATGTCATCGACACCTTGGAGTTGGTTCGTCGCATACCAATGCGACCATTGAGACAAACTTCGCCGGCAGCGATTACAACTGCCAATGAGATGGGAACGCATGAGATACTGGTGAATGCACGGAAGCTGCTTTACTACGCCTCCGAGACGAATAACAAACCGGGCTTCATCAAGGAGCCTGGCTTCTCAGCGGATGGTCGCATTATTTGTTCGCCGTATGCGAATGGTGTGCGCTTGTTGGGCTATCAGGCGGACTGCAGTGATTATCCCAATGATCAAATGGTCGATCAGATCAAGGACAAGCCACGTCAACTGGTCGAATTGGCCAACATCATTGAGCACCAGGACGTGGTGCTATGCGCCAAATTTAGTCCACGCGAGCCGCTGCTTGTGACGGGCTGCAATCAAGGCGAGGTCGCCTGGTATAGACCGTATCTCTAAGCAATGCTGTTTGTTGTTCCCCTCCAAAAAGTTGTACATTTTTTTAATTTTCAGCTGCTTGAAATGTAATGGATAAGAAATCAAAGAAACCAGTTTAACATACAAACACACTACCAACAAAAAAACACTCAAAACACGACACAGCCACAGACACATACTCAGTAAATGCAGCAAGAATTAATATCCTTAATTTTTGGTTTTTCTATTTCTTTTTTTTTTTTATTTGTTGTGGTTTACAGTGAGGTTGCGTGTGAGGGCGCATGACTGTTGCACATGCTTTATATATATATATATATATATATATATATATGCTACATAGCTTTAATTATATATTTATATATAATTAGAATTCAATATAAAATTACAAATATCTTTACGTTATCCACTAATTTAACGGTGTAGTTATACCCCCAACAACATTCTTTCGAAATCGGGTTTTAAAATATATATAGTCGGGCTCTTTTTGCTGCTGTCTCTCTTTTTTAATAGTAGTTACCATAACCGCTCCACTGTCCATAGTTATAGTTGGC
This sequence comes from Drosophila niveifrons, assembly GCA_035046325.1. Taxonomy (NCBI): domain Eukaryota; kingdom Metazoa; phylum Arthropoda; class Insecta; order Diptera; family Drosophilidae; genus Drosophila; species Drosophila niveifrons. The sequence goes on along the minus strand of JAWNOC010000046.1, from coordinate 5,775,958 downwards.
ACCACCAGTGCTGGCTGCACCACCTTGTGACCCATAGCCGCCCCATTGATTATAGTATGAGTCGTAGGATTGCTGTTGCTGCTGCTGTTGTTGCTGCTGCTGCTGGGGTGCATAGGCGCCGCTAGCGCTTTGCTGACTGTAGTAGGCACTCGAGTTGGCCGAATTGTAGTTGTAGCCGGCATTGGCAGCCGCTGTGCCACCATTGTTGTAGGCCGTAGTTGCTGCGGAGCCAGCTGAGGCGGCTACGCCATCCTTGCTGTTTGTCGACGCCTTTCTGGATGGACTGCCATCGCTAAAAGTTGAGAATTATTAGTTAAGAGTACTTATAGTAGAGATTAGGTGAGATAGAGTAGTTTACAACTTGGTGTTTAGAGCTTTCTTCAAGGCATAATTATAAGAATTTGAATAAATCTTACTTTGAAACAAAAGGTTGAGAATTATTAGTTAAGAGTGCATATTGTAATCATGAGATAGGCTAGTTTACAACTTGGTTTTTAGAGCTTTCTTCAAAGTTTAATTATAAGACTTTGAATAAATCTTACTTTGAAGCAACAAATTGTTATTAAATCATTAGCTACGTTTCTTAGTTTAAGTAGCTATTAATACGCACCCCTTCTTCTGCGCCTCGTTGGCTTTGCTGAGCGCCTGTTGCAGCGCACGTTGCGCGTCCTGCAGCCCCTTGGCCGTGCTGCCAAAGTCCTCGAGAAATTCGACTTTGCGCTGGGCAAACAGCACCTTTTGATCAGGTTCAATGTCAGCGCGCGCCATGAACTTGTCCATGATTTGCACCACCTCGGTTTCCACGACTTGTGGCCGCTGCAGGCACAAATCAATCATTTGCAGTGCCACACGCGTGTTAGCCGGATCACGTTCGAGAGCTTGCTGCAATGCAGCTAGACCCGCTTCTAGATCGTTGCAGATTTTGTTAAGGAAACGTGCATATTTAATGGATAAACTGCCAGCGATGGCTTTGTTCTTGCTGTTGTCAATGTAGTGTTTGTAGAGTTCACGGCACTTGTCCAAGGCACCGCGACGTCGCTCCACATTGATGCGACGATAGGCGATTTGCAGTAGATGCGGACAACGCTGCTCAATGCGCTCCAACACTTCGGCGGCGCCATCGAAATTCAGTTGCAACTCCTCGAAGGCGGCCCACATCAAATGCAAGCTGGGCTTGTCTGTGTGATGAATGCAACAGGCACGTCGATACACTTCGCGTGTTATTTGCAACACCTCTGGACTTTGATCGCCCAAGGACTCCAGATAGCGCAGCATCTTCAGCCAGAACTCATCGTATAAGGCGCAGGCAATGAGGCAACGTTCAAAGAGCACCAGAATGCGTTCCCGATCGCCCTTTTCAATTTCAAAATCGAGGTAATCTTTCCAGTTCTTGAGCTGCGCTCGCTCCAATGGTTTCACATGGAAATACGGACGTTTGATGCCCTCCTCAAAGGACCAGCGAGCTGTGACTGCGCTCACTGTTGACTTGTGCACTTTGCGACGCGCTGAGATGACTCGTTCCTTAATGCCGCCTATCTCCTCGTCGGTAAGCGTGCTGAGATCACTGAAATCAGTTGGCGGTGGCAACTTCGAGGATGCTGGTGACGAGGATTCACTGGTTAAATCGGTGACATTCGATGACTCGTCGGTGTGTGCTTCCGACGCTTCTTTAGGTGACTTGATGTCACCATCCTTTTGCTTTGATTCGTCACGCTCGCGATCACGATCGCGTTCACCTTTGGCGGCTTCCTTTGAGCTGCCGCTGTCTCGACGGCTTTTCGACGATGATTTCGATGCCTTGCTATGCTGACGTTCATGCCACTCCTTGCGCAGACGCAGCAACTCCTCGTTGGAAATGGTCGCAGTGACTGTGTGCTGATTGATCAAGTCCTGGAAACTGCAAAGGGAATCGCGAAACGGTTAATGAAAGTCTGGTAAATCAAATGCATTCGCTTACTTGTCAAAGTGGCCATTGTAGCCTTGGGTGGGTATCGAGAGCAATCGATCGTAGATCTGAACAACGCGTTGATAGCGCTTCGATTCGTTCTCCCAGCGTATGTAGGCATCCCAAAGTTTGTCGGAACGAAACTCCAGGCCACAAGCCTGCACAGCACGTTCGTATTGACTGCGTATAAATTGCTCATCATCCCCATGATGCGCCTTGATGTGCATCAGATAATGTATCCACAGATCCACCGACAGCGGTATTGCTTCTAGTCCGCGCTCAAACACCTATTTTTTTTTTTGTCATTTCATTTCATTTATTTTTATATTTTGTAAAACAAAGTTTTTCGATTTTTGCGGGATTTGATTGTTGGATCGGTAGAGAAGAAATAGAAATGTATTTAAGAGAATTTGAAATAAGAACATTCGAAAAGATTTTCCGCATAATCTAACTTGCTCGTGTGTCGATGTTGTAAACTTAGTTACTATCTTAAGATTTTTGCTTAAATAACTTAAATGAATACGTAATAAAATACATAGAAAACACACACACAGAAAATATATAACACACGTATTTGATATTTAACTTTTTTTCAGCACAGAGAGACTTAAAAATTTCATTTAAACGCCATTTGTACTTACTTACGATACTTCACGAGAATTGTGTTGAAGAAGGAGTCGAAGGAGGAGATGTGGTGATAACGAGAGATAACATGCGAAGTAGAGATCAGAGAAGTTGGCCAACGACAAAACCAAAAACAAACCGACTAGTCGTAATACTTTTATCTGGGGAGCTTTTTTCTCTTACTCTCTCTCGATCGATAAGATAAAAACACCCGAGTACAACAAATGCTTCGCGTCCATTTTGTGTTTTTGGTCCCCACTTTGATAAAAAATAAAACTAAGCTCTAGAGCGCGTGGATTGCAAAACGATGTGTAGTCGAATCATTTCTAAAGTACGAACTATTAAAAAAAAATAACACACATGTGAAATTGTGCAATGATTGAGAGATCAAAAGGCTAGAGAAGTGAACAATTACAACTTCAATTATAATTATTCACATTATTATGCAAATGTGTAGTACAACATTCAAAGTGCCGAGTGCTTGGATGCGATTCCCACATAATGAGATTTGAACTTAAACCAGTTTTTATCACTCAACCATTGAACTGCAGACCGTGACCCTGTGTGCTATGATTTTGCTGAGACATTGAGACACGGACTGATGGCTAAAGGGATTAATATCAGTTGTGTTTTGCTTCTTTTCATTTCATTTTTTTGTTTGTTTTGTAATTGTTGCTTTTATTGAATGTAGTATATTTTTTATTCAGTTATAATAAATGTCATTATAACAACATGTGGAATATATATATTTATATATAGTAATCAGTCGTAATTGTAAGAGTAAGCGGCAAAACAAAGAATGGCAAAGACATTTAATTGTATTGAATTGTGTGTTTTGTACTCACCTTATAGCAGTTGGCCTTGATGCCCTTGCGTTTCTCATAGTCCGCATATTTACGCCAATAGCCATAACAGTAGGGATAATGCGACAGGAATGTGTCGTAAGCCTCGCGTGCCGCCTCTGCATCGGACTAAAAAAGAGCATAAAAAGTTGTCTTAATACAGCAATAAAAGTGTGATGTTTTAATATTCTCCCTTCTACCTCACTGTCCACGTATTGCAGCAAATATGTCCAGCCCGTAAAGTCTGAGGCATCGTCTTTGACGACGCGCCAGTATTTGTCCAGATCGGGCAACTTTTTGCGCTCCTTCTCCTTGTTATCCTTTTCCTTATCCTTTTCTTTCTCTTTGTCTTTGTCCCGTTCTTTCTCCTTTTTGTTGTCCTTTTCTTTGTCTTTCTGTTCGCCATCTGCTTCAAGAAATATTTTAATTATTTCATAAACAATCTTTGTAATTTATTGTCTTACCTTCATCGATTTTTGCTCGCTTCTCTGAAGGAGGCGCATCATTGCTCTCCGAGGTCGGACTACTGGGATTATATTGTTCCGCTGCCTTACTCTTCGTGATCGACTGCTGCTCGCTGCTTTGCTCCCCATCATCATCATCATCCATTTTAGACTGGGATGAGTCCTCATCTTTACCTGCCTTGCGTTTGCTGCCAACCTTTGGCTCGGCCCCATTATTATTATTGTTGTGGGTGGGCAACTCGTCTTCGGATATCACCTCAGCATCTGCCGGCAATTCAGCGCGTTGTGGCGCGGGCAATTCCTCATCGGATACCTCTTCGGCATCGTTAATCTCCGGTTTGCTCGGTGGCGGTAGCTCGTCTTCCGAAATGATTTCCGTATTCACAATTGTTGCATTGCTGTCCATATCATCGCCCAAACTCTCGGCAATAGCATGATGTGAACTAGAATCCTCGGAGGAATTAAGTTTACTCTCCAGCGCCGATACATTTGATTCAAAGTCCGATTTCTTATTGATGTCAGCTTCATCATTGCCGGCCACTGAAGGCAAACTGTTAGCATTGTCGCCAGCTAACGAAGCTAAGAGCGAAGTATCCACTCCATCCTCGGTGCGACTCTCTTTGATGTCATCGCTGGTCTCCGAGTGTTGTTCGACAACGGCGCCAAAGGGAAACGATGAGCTCTTTTCATCTACGCCACCCGTTGTTGTCTCTGTGGTCGCTAGCATTTCCACATCGTCATCCAGCTGCTGCTCGTAATGTTGTGCCGCAGCATTGTTCTCCATGATTGGTTCTTCGTCGTCTGCCGGCTGTGCTAATGCTGCTGGCAGTACGACCTCGTTCTCCTCTTCGTGATCACTCAACTGTAAACAAAAAAATCGAATTATAAATCAATTTACTAACATTGCTGACTCCCTCCTCGCGCTCTCTTTTTGATTTGCTTCATCAGTTGGCCCTTGCAGATAATCATGCTGCCCCTCCTGAAGGAGGGGGCTTATCATATGCAAATGGAACAACGCCACATTTGCACGAAGATTGCATGTGTTTTGTCATCAATTGAAATCAAATTGCAAGACAGCGTGGTATATGTATGTGTGTTTATGTATGACACTGACCTGCGCTTGCCGCTTTGAAGTGCGTCGAGTAGTGCGAGTTGGCGTTGCAGCTATTGGAACAGCCGCCGGTCGACCAGAGCGTGTGCGGCGACCTGCAAAGTGCAATTAAAATATGTAATTATGATAAGATTCAGCGCGTATGTAACACAGCATGTACATGTGTGTATATGCATGTAGTAGTGTGTACAATGTGGTGGGTTTTTTCTCTTCGCTTCAGAATGCCGCGTGATTTTCACGTTTTTTTCTTTGCATCTGCCTCTGACTCTGCGCACACTAATACGTAACAGTTACTCAATATGACTATGAATCCAGCGATTACTTAGTTATATTATTACCAGCATTTTCTATCACAACGTTTTCGTCTTGTTCAGACGCCATTTTTTTGTATTTGTGGCACAGCACACACACAGACTTTTGTGGTCACACTATATTATAAAACTAGTTAAACACACACGAGCGCCCAAAGTGACCGTCTGCACATTACTCGCATAATCTAGAACTTTGCCGATTGCGACTATCGATAACGATATTTTCGTGTGTGCAACTCTTGGTGGATGGCAAAAGGCGTCGCGTCTCTTACAACACTGTTCTGTCAAAATGGCGACTTGAGAATTCGTAGCGTGACAAAAACAAAGCGCATTTCACAATATTTTTGGTGTTTTTGTGCAATATTCAAGTGTTTTTCCGTGCAAAACGTCGTGAAATGTGCAAATAAATAGTGCAGTGACGGCCAACGAACAAAGTGTGCACAATAAAACGCTGTGTGTGCGCCAGCAATTGAGCAAAACGCCGACCGCATAACCTTTACGTGTCGCGCAGTAGTTGCGAATGGAGTGTAAAGGCAAATCCAAGAGAATGAAAGAAGAGGCGCCAAGCAAAAAATTGCCGCCTAAAATCTATGGCGGCAGCAGCGGCGACTATAATGCAGCAACAGCAGTGGCCGCTGCAAATGCGAGCACCCCAACAAAAGCGGCTCACGATGAGATTATCAGTTCGTTGCTGCGCATTAACAATTTCGATTCCATATCCAGCATCAAAGATGAATCGCTCGACATCGATCTGTCCGCCTGCGTCACCATCAGCTCAGCCAGTTATATCAATGGCAACAGTCTCTCGTCCACCGACTTTTGGCGCGTACTCGACGAGAGTGCTCAAAACAATACCGAACTCAATTTATCCGTTGATGTTGGCGGCGGCTCGTGTCGTGATGAGTTAATTGCAACTAATTCCTTAACAACTGCACCAACAACAACAAGTCCCAGTGCTGCAGGCAATGACACCAACAACTCGGAATTCAATGTAACGTTTTTGCGGCCAGAGCCGCCAAATGCGTTTACCAATTCGCCCTTTAAGAAGATTAGCACAACGCCAGTGAAATTGCCATCGCCGGAGCAAATGCAGCTGCAGCTATCGCAGCCATCAAGAAAGCCACGCTTGCCGGCGGCAACAGCAGTGCGTCTGAAAGTATTCAAGGAGGAGCCGTCGGAGGAGAAGGCAACGACGTTGTCCACGTTGACAGCGACAGCTACGGACCCCAAACCTCAAGTGTTGACCAAAGTGGAGCATTGTGAGCCGGCAGCAGAGCAAATGCCGCCAGCATTTAGTATGTTTCAGCAGCCAACGAGCAATAGTAATGATAATATGCCACCGCCAGCAGCACCACAAGAAGGCGCTGGCAGCAAGTCAGCATTGGATTTGGAGACGCCACCGCCGCCGCTTTACAAGTGTCTGGACTGCAATGGTCTGGTGCTTGACAATCCGCAGCTGGTGAGCACACACAAAGCTGCAGCGCATCGTTTACGCATCACCTATAATTGTACCGAATGCCAGCGAGAGTTTGAGCTGCTGGCGGGGCTGAAGAAGCATCTCAAGACGCATCGCAGCGAGGTGCGCAAAGATACCTGGAAGAAGTGCCCAGATTGTGGCAAATGGTAAGTAAACAATACACATTCCCAAGTTTCTCTCGAATAACAACTCTTTGCTTTTAGTTTGAAGTTGGGCAGCATGTGGATGCATCGTAAGATACATAGCGATAACAAGAAGTATCAGTGCGACATATGTGGCCAAAAGTTTGTGCAGAAAATTAATCTCACGCATCATGCGCGCATCCACAGCTCAGAGAAGCCCTACGAGTGTCCAGAGTGTCAGAAACGTTTTCAAGAGCGCTCGCATCTGCAACGACATCAAAAGTATCATGCCCAGACGCGTTCGTACCGCTGCGAGAAATGCGGTAAAATGTACAAGACGGAACGTTGCCTCAAGGTTCATAATCTGGTGCATTTGGAGCAGCGGCCGTTTGCCTGCAACGTGTGCGACAAGAGTTTCATTAGCAACTCGAAACTGAAGCAACATTCGAATATACACACGGGCATGCGACCGTTTAAATGCAATTATTGTCCGCGCGACTTTACCAACTTTCCCAATTGGCTGAAGCACACGCGACGTCGTCACAAGGTGGATCACAAGACGGGCGAGCATCTCGAGAACATTCCCTCCTACTGCTCCAAGAAATCCACCACAACCAAGGCACAGAAGGCAGCCGCTGCAGCGGCCGCGGCGGCAGCAGCAACAGCCTCCTCAACAACAGCGGGAGATGATCCTTTGGCATCCAGTGAAGCAGCAGCAGCAGCAAAGCCCAATGAGACAACCGGCAAAGCGACGCCAACCACACCGACGACAACTGCGAAACAGACGCGCAAAAAGAAGCAGCCACAACAGGCAGCTTTGGCTGCCTTGGGCATCACATTGCCAGCGGGCACAGCATTGCAGCAGGTGCATCCACAGCCACAGCAGACCGATCGCAAGCTAATGAATGTGGTGGTCACACAATTACCGCCGCCGTCGACACCAACTACGCCAGCCAAGCAGGTGAAGGCGAAGCGAGAACGCAAACAATTGGCGCCCAAGCAGCTGCAACAGAAGCCATCGCCACCGCCGCCGCCGACGCTCGCCCAAGTGCCCGTCGCAATGCCGCAGATCAAGAAGGAGCCGCATACGCAAGGCACATTTCTCGATCTGCACGGTCTGAGCTTGACCTCGGCCGAGGATTTGATTATGGAACAGGCTCTGGAGATGGAAGAATGCGGGCTGTATGATGCGCCCGTGGTCAACACGGACATGGGCACCTCTGACAATGCCATCTCCTCGGAGGCAGCTGCAGCACTACATTTCCAAATTAAAAACGAATTACCCGACGAGCTGCTACCTGACGAAGATTTCTGTAAGTTAACAAGTTTACTATTTTTAATGGTAATTGTTATTAACATTTATGTATTTCTCTTACAGTGCCTCATAAGCCTAGCAATGGCAATCGCTTAGCTTGTCCCTCCCTTGAGTCATCACCGTTCTCATCACCCGCATCCATGGAACTGACAGCGGTCTCCAGCAGCAACATCAACACCTCCAACTCAAATTCCCATGCGACACAAGTGAATTCAGGACGAACCGCCAACTATTATTTGCCAGCCTTCACGCTAAATGCGCAGGGCAAGCTGACAAGTTGTACGAGCACAACAACAACTGGCAATATGAATGGCAACAATGGGATTGTCTCTGGCGCTGGCCCCACAACTGTCTCAATGGTGAATATGCCACTGTTGATGCATCCGAATCAAATGTTGCCTTCGGTGGATACGCTGCTCTTTACCACACAGACGGGCAATCGTTTCTTCTCCGGCAAAACAGTTGGCGGTGTTCAAACCACGGGGGCGGGTGCGGTGGCGACAACCACGTCCCATTTGACATGATCGCACGACGGCTGAACGCCGTCGTCAACGCCTCAACGATCTCCTGTGTCTTAATTAAGCTAGGGTTTGCGACCACGACCACGACCATGTCCGTTGATTGCTCGAGAGGAAGAGAGAGAGAATGAGAGATGAACACAAAAAGGCAATGAATCGGATTAATTCAGAGAGTTTAGTCCTTAACCATAAAATTACTTAAATTGTTTAAGCTACAAATAGTACGACGCTATAATTGTTTTAAAGATAGGCCGTAAGCGAATTTCTACATTACATACTAAGTACCCTACTATATCGTTGCGATGTATATAGAATTATGCATATACATATACATATACCTACATACATATATATATATATATATATACATATATATATATATATCATCATTATATTTTTATTATATATATATTATATACTTTACTTTACCACCAACAATACATTTATTATTTTTACGCTTAACACCAATAACAATAAATACAATAAATTTCTTATATATTTTAGTACAAAGTACATTTAATTTGTTCCACTGTCGATGCAGTTAGTTGCAAACTGTGCGAGTGTCAAACTGTGAACGTATGCTTGTCAAACTGTACAGTGCACATTTGCAGCACGCTTGAGGGCTGCTGCTGCGCATCTTCCACTCATGAGTCATGACTGAGGCCCTTATATTTGCAGTAACAGCAGCAACAACGGAGCAGGCAACGGCATCAACCCGTCATTCAAATGGTCACATATCAAAGGCAAAGGCAAGCGAAGCGCTTAAACGCTTTTGCCTTCGAGTCACGCGGCTGCATTTCAAATGGTTGACTCGACCATCCAGCGAGGCATCAGGCAGGGTGGTGGTTCTTGCTTGCCCCGGAGAGCGGAGGGGTGGCTTCTGTGGTTGTGCCTATGTGTGCTTTTGAGGGGCTAATAGGGCGTGAATGTGAACAGTTCAAACGTTTTGGAAAACAAAGAAATCGAGAAAAATAATATGAGTGAAGCGGCCTTCAGCTCATTTCATGTCGAGCATGTTTCAATGTGAGTTTAAAGAGTGGTTCTTTTAGTGGTTTGACATTGCACATTTGTACTTTATTAAACAGTTAATACCCTGCAGCAGATGGAGATAAGGCAGCAATTCGCAGCTAAGAAATGTTTATACAATTTTTTTTTGTTTTTCATAAAAATAAAAGTTATGAATACTAAATACCTAATATTTAATAAATTGCAGCAAATCGAATATATTTTAGATATTTTTAAATTTATTATTATTGAATAACTGTTTATTTTATTTTCTAAAAGGGTTATGAAGGAGTTATGAGCCAAATTCTAAGAACATGCAGACAGTTGTCTGAATTGATGATACAAATGTATGTAATGTTTTTTTCGTATGAAAAATGATTTATATTGGACACAAATAAAATAAAAATGAAACCCAAGAAGAACTGAAGTATTTCGATTTATGGTAAATCAGAAGAACAATTTGCCATATTAATGAAATATTTAGGGTGAAGCAATTTCAGAAGCATAAAATTATTATGGCATATGTCATATACATATAAGTAGTTGAACCCTTTCGTGTGTGTCCCACACACACATACATACACAAACATACATATTTGTGGGAACTGCACCCTGAGCCTGCCACACACACACACGAAGGCTGTGGCAATGTTGCTGACAATGTCGCGACAACAGAAATGACAGCATAATAATAATAATAATAAAAAAACAAGAGAACCCATCGAGCGTATGTGTGAGAGGGTGTAAGTCTGAGGGTGTATGTGTGTGTGTATCTGTGTGTCTGGGTGGTTTTGGGAAACTCAGACAACAGCAACAACCACAAAAATATCGAATGGCATAAATAACAGTGCACAGTCGCTTCGTCTCTGTGTGTGAGTCAGGGTAACGGCAACGAACGAGTTACAGTTTCAGCAGCAACAACAACAAGAACAACAACAACAATCAAGCGACGACGACGATGATGATGAGCCACGGCACAAGTGCAGGCGCCTGGCGTCTGTTTGCCAACGTTTTTGGCGCGTTTTGTAAATATTTACACATGTAGCAGTTACCTGTGATTGTTACCTCTGTGTGTGTGTGTGGGTGCTGCTTATATGTAAATACTCACATCACGAGGGTAACTCTGTTCTCTCTGCTCCAGCTACATTTATTTTCTTAAAATTAAAATGTGATACATTACCTAATAGCTGATGGGGCAGCCCTCGCAAAACGCTTTAAAATAAACCGAATTTGTGTATTGCGGTTCAGCTGGTTGCTGCGAGGCGGCGCCGCCATATTTGTGTTGAGTGTTTTTAAAGGAAATGTGTTGCCTGCTTTTAGGCGCCGCCATTTAATATTGCCTCATCGATGCGTTGCCTACTTTTAGGCGCTGCTGTTTAATATTGCCTTATCGATATTTTAATTAAGTTTATAATGATTGTTGCGCAAACACAGAGAATTAATATATGTGTACTTGCCTATTCAAAATACTTACAAGTGGGCGTGTGCCAAAAGTGTACGCCCCCAAACACACACACTCACACGCACACATATGCTGCGTTGCTGCGTTGTTGTTCTTCATGCTCTCCGTCTCCGTCGTTTGTCGTCTGCTGTTGTCGTCGTCGTTGTCGTCTGCACAAAATCAAAGCCAACAAAAAGCAATAACACACCAGGCACGTGACTTGTTTACCATATTGAATTATTTGTCTTTACGGTTTAAATGTCCCACTGCACACACAAAGCATAAAAAGGCTCGTTGCGCTCTCTCCCTCTCTCTCACTCTCTTTGTGCACTCACTCTTCTCTTCACTGCGTACTTACAGCTTACAATGTGAACAACTTTCAGTGCTGCGAGCAAAAATTGAAATTATTACGGAAATATTGTTTGACATTCTCATTGTTGTGTCCTGCTGATGCTGCTGCTGCTGCTGTTGGTTTTGCTTTTGCTTCTGCTTCTGTTCAAGCTACGTGCGTGGGCGAGGGTCATGCCTCATAATGCTGCAAAAAACTCAATCAGCTGGCAACAAAATGTTAATGTTGAAACGTGTGTAAGTGCCCACTGACTTTAAGCTATTGCTAAAAAATTCACCTTACTCATATATTCAATTTTTTTCACTTCAATTGTTGAGCAGGACTACTTTGCTTTGTGGATTGTAATTGTGGCTCAGAGTCAGGATGTTTCATTGATAATTTTCTTTTTATTTTTATTACTTTGTGTTGTACAGCAAATACTAGACAAAAAAAGTAAAGAGTGGCTTGGATTTGCTGTATTGATTATGGTACCACATCGTAGAGTTTATTGAATTAAAGTTGTCTGAACAAAAAACAGAAATATATTGCAGACTTAATTACTGCGTATACTTGATATTTTGTTTAATACGCATTGTGTTTTTCACTTAAATAGAATACTAATTCATGGTCATAGAATTAAAGAATATCCTTAAAATAAATGAAGTTCATTATTACAGCTCTCTATTATTATAAATAACTAACTTTCTATAGTCAAGCAATAGATATGAAATGAAAAACAAATCTATTTTATTCAATAACTTTAGCATTTAATTAAACATATTCTAGACTTTCAAATGGCATCAACCTAAGCAATTAATCTTAAACTTTAAAGACAGCATAACTTATCTATTAAGTAGTTTTATTGTGCTTGCTGCTCTTTAAGATTCCCATTACATTCTCACTGCTATATCATATAAAATTCGTGACACACTCCTCGACATTCGGTTATTGACATGTGAATTCGACTCGGGCAATTGACTGCGACATTGTTTCACATTGTGGTTTTTGGTGGTTAAATCCCGCTGGTTGTTAAATGTGTTAGTCTATGGCAAAGTTTTGTGTTGTTGCTGTTGTAGTTGAGCGACACTTGCATCATTTTTCATTTTTCATGGCAGATATGTATAAAAGATTTTTGCATATATTCCGCGCAGTCAACTGACTATTTTTTTTTGCTGCTTGCATAAATCAATTTATCAATTTCAAAGTTGCTTCGACGCCTTCGTCTCCGTCATGTTGTTGTTTTTGTGCGCTTTGGTGAGTTTGTAAACGTTTGTCAAAGTGTTTTATATATTTTTTGTAGTATAGCTTCAGCTCTTACTCTAACAGCTACTGCCAATCCCCAATGGGAGCCTTTTGCTGCTCCTTCTATTCTCTCTCGACAACCGCGACAGTGTCAACAACAGCAGCCACAGCAACACCAACAACAACAGCCACAGCAACACCAACAACAACAGCAATAACAGCAACCGCAACAACAAACTGGAGCAGAATGCAAATGCAAATGCATTTTGTCGCGAAACGCATAAAATGCATCTCAGCAATGGTCGCTTGCAACAAGGAGGTATGCAGAATGCCCCAAAGTTTCCTCCCTCCCTCCCTGTCCCATCCTATCCCTCCACCACGATGCAGCGCCCGCCACTTCATTTGTCATTTTGTCACATTAACGCAATGGAAATGCAATATGCTAATGTCAAATTTTATGAATGAAAGCAAAAATATTTGCCATCCAGTTGCATTTGCCATAAATATTAAAGTGGCTCTGAATTAAACGACCGAAAAATGTGAAACGAGTTTAGTTTAAGATTGGGGTTGAAATGCTGGAGAAAATACATAATTGTAACAGTAGATTTTAAAGGTTAAAGGTTAAGGATTTTTAAGGTTAAATATTATTAAATGAACTTGAATAATAACTAATTAAAAACGATAAAAACGTATTTTACTTGATATACTATAAAGGACAAACAAGTAACAAGAAAGGGAAAAGGCAGGTGGAGGTAAGTAAATAAAAATAAAGAAGTAGAGGGAGTAGGGAAAGGAAAGTAGAGGTAAGTAAATAGAAATAAAAAAGTCTAAAGAAAGAGTAAAAAATAAAGGTAAGGAATATACAGAAAATAGCTCTACTGATAAAAGTAAAGAAACGATAGAAAACGCCAGAAGAAAGGTTCAAGTAAAGAAATAAATAAAGTGTGTGGAGAAAAAGAATGTAGCAAAGTAGGGAGTTTAGAATAGCTGTGTTAAGTTATAAAATAAAGTGTCTAACATACATATATGTGAATTCCTCCCTATTTACGCCAACTACTCGCACCTTATAGAATTCAAATAGGCGCTATTTTGATTAAACTACAGCAAATGAATTAACGTAAAATATATGCGAGAAAAGACAGTTGTTTTAAGCCTTAAATAAAGCCAATAAATACTAATCTAAAGAAGGCGGTTAACTCTGTCTGTGTGCGTGTGTGTGTGTGTGTGTGTGTATTCGTAAGTTGAACACGATTCCATGAAGAGACTAATCCCCAAGCACACACAAACATGGAATGCCAGAATAACCATAACTAAGCGTGCCACCAAAAAACGCCCACCCAGTCACTCACCCGGCACCACCCACTAACCAACCACCCACCGTACCACTGCCACCCCCCATCAGTCGGGGCTGTCGAGAGTTTTTGGGCTCGTTCATACAATTAACGATTCATATGCCACGCATTAAAGTTTTGCATTTTAAGTGAGCCGCAAATCTTTTGGCATGCTTCTTAAGATTTCCAAAAAGCCAAAACTCAATGCAAACTTCTCTAAATGTATCTGTGTATGTGTGCGTGTGTGTGTGTGTTTGCTTGTGTGTGAAATATGTAAGTAAAATCAGCTTTTCATTAACCCAGCGCAGGGACACAAATTGAGAGCCAGCTCCTTGGCTTGACAGCCAAAAAGTTTTGAAGGACGACATTTCTATTCATTAGTCAAACACTAAGTAACATTTACACACACACACACACATACACACAGATACATTTCGATAGATAGAAGATTTGCCACCAATGGCACATTGATTTGGTGTCGCTCGCTCCATTCGCTTACCACTTTTTGGGGCACCAAAAAGACGTACGCTTTATTAGCTTGATGAAAAGTTAACAAAACTTTTGGCCAGACCTCAGTCAAGGCTGTTGCTGCTGGCAAACTAGGAACCGGCAAGAGTGCCAAATGGTAGCCGGCATTAAAGCGGAACAGCGATATCTACAGTTGTATTTGCACTTGACATATTACAGTATGAAGGAATGCGTATCAGAAATATTAAATAAGTTTCTTAGAAATGGATAGAAGTTATTTCTACAATCAGCAACAGTAAATGTTAAACTTAAGTCTTTGCATGGCTTAATAAAGCAGAGACTCTGCGCATAACAGCAACTGTTAAAGCGGCTGTCTGCTAACGTAGTTTACAGCATTTGCCAGCTCATAACAGGCTGTTAGCTTACCCCTCCCACAAGCGGGGCAATATTCGAAAAGGGACAATGAGGGGTGACTAGCCTGTTAGCCTTAACATTAACAGCAGACTCTGCTAATGTAGGGCTGTTATGCTAGCGTACAGAGCTGGCGTGTGTGTTGCTGCTTTGCTATGTTAAAATATGTTGTGCTTGTTCTGTTAGCGCTACGTTCTTTTGCTGTCTGGGTATGTTAGAAGTAGTTGCTGGGAACTTTTACCGTTTGCTCCATAGAATTGCTTACAAGCAGCTTGTTGCAGTTGAATTTAATGATAACGTTTAGTTACTATTTATGTTATTTTCACTCTTTGCCTAGTATACAAACTTTATGAATAACAAATTCGATTATTTAAATTAACTAAACTGAGCTTGACTTCCATCATTGCGCAGAGCAAAGATAATTTATGCTAAATATAGAAAAAGAACAGAATTAACAACGCTATCTATCGCCCTTTATGAAATTCAGCTTTCTGCTGTAAATGCAGAGATACAAAGATATCATTTACTAAAACAACCCTCGGGCCAATTCCATTGAAATTGAAATTTAAAAGCGCTTTGTTTAGATACTTTTAGGCTTAGCTCGCTGTACAAACTATCTCTTTTATGGTAATTAATTTATGCATTATTACAACAGCGACAAATACTGACACCAAAATCAGATTACATCAAAATGTTATCATGGATATTAGCACTAAGCTTATAATACCAGAACGTACATTAAATTATTTTTTTTGCATGGAAGCATTTAGCAATATTAGTTATACATTTAAAGAGCCCAACAAACTGTTGTCCCGATGGCATTAGTAATCATTTTAAGATATTGCATTTAATAACTCTCGAAAGCGTCACATTAAAAAGTTGAAATTGTGTGGAGGATTCGTTATACTTCAAAAAAACAAAAAATATATATATCGAGTGCAAACTTTCAGCATTTAACTGCACTTAAGTTTATTTAATGCCATAATGTTTGGCAACTTGTGAATGCTTTCGTTTCGTTTCGTGGCTCTGCCTTGACTGTAATTACAGACACGAGCGAGTGTCTTGAGTTTTTGTGCCATAAAAATAAATAAACGCCGTCAGGTCTGGAGCACATTTCATTTTCAGATACAAATGACAGTCATTAGGCATGGAATTACTTTTCGTTTCCATTTTCCATTTTCCATTTTTCGTTTATTCGTTATACGTTATACGGTATTCGTTACTTTAAAGTGATTGCCAAATGGTAAATGAAATTTCAAGTATTTTCTATATGAGGCCAAATGAAATCACCAGCAATGCGCTTAATTTGCCGCACAATGCACAAAATGCTCAACACAAAAAATAAAATAGGAAAAACCCCAAGAAAACACTAAGCGAAAGAATTCTCGGATGGAAATCAGGCGTGTGCAGCAATGGGGTTTACTTTTTTCTCTTCCTCCCATCTTCGCCTTTTTTGTGCTGGGTGGATAGAGAAATTGTTTTGGCACAAGAAGTGCATAAAAATGACAGTGCTTGTGTATTCGCAATTGAGCGCACAAAAGTTTTCATAAATTGCATCAATTTGAAGACGATGAGCGAGAGAGAGAGTGAGAGGGGGAAAAAGGGCTCAGCTCATTCTCGTTTGCATGGCAAAAGGTAAGAGAGCTTGTTGATTTTCCTTTTTGCCTTTTTTTTTCTGCTGTTGCTCACAAGACCCGAGACGAGACGAGTCGAAGTCAAGTCAAGTCGAGTCAAGGCAGTTGAACTGACACACACACAGACAGAAGACACATGGGGCAAGGAAATCCTGTTGCGCCGTCGTTCCTTAAGCGGCATATTATTTTTTATGATTTGATTTGCCCTTTTTTTTTGTGTTGTATTTGTGTATTTTATGTTGTATTTTTTATTTCGCTTTCGCCGTTGCAAATGAAGTCTAAAATGCTGTTGATTGTGTATTGAATTACTGACAACGTTGCGGCGCATCCAATACAATGTGAAATCATGCTTACAACTTGATTGAACTCATCAGCCAAGTCTCCTCCTTCACCTCCTTTTCCTCGTTGCGCCTTGTGTCATGCAACGCGATTCGATTTGCAACAAGCGCAGACACAGACTGTAATGAAATCGAGCAACGGGTCGTATTAGTAATATCAAAGGCGTCTTTGGCACGTGGGCCACGCAGTTTAACTTTAATTGATTGCATTAGTATACAATTACGCCAAGTTTAGCTTCCGCCCTCCTCCCTTTCGCTCCTCCACAGCAATCTTTTTTTTTTTGCCGCCGCTGGTCATTAATAATAATTCGATTAATGCAGCTGCGATATTAGCTGCGGGTTTTTGTTGTCAACTCGCAGCGCTCATAGCAACAATAATGAGCACTCAGTATTTTGCAATTATCGTAATCTGATTTCTTTTGATCCTGGCCAGGACAATGCAAATGATGCATCGATGCTCAATTATTAGGGCTTATGCAGTGTGACATCTTTGCGCAATTGGCAATAAAAAAAGCTAACAAAAAATGTAACGTATTTTGTTTTGCGTTTTTCTGTTTATAGTTCTAATTATAGTTAATTTAATATTCTTTTTTGCTTTTAGCAGATTGTCAAGTAAACTTATTTGCTATAATTCAATTCAAGTTTAAATTAATTTGATGTATATGAAATTTAATTTCAATTCATAAAGCACTTCAAATTCAAAGATTTTCATATAATTTTTATTTATAAAAGATTTCAAATTCAATTAATATAATTTTATGAAATGGAATTTCCATTTATAAAACACTTAAAGTTCAAGAGTTTTGCTTAACTTCAGAATGTTGAATGAAATGAACTTTAGCGCACTTTGATGCATAATCAAATTAACTGATAATTCAATTATATTGGATAATTCAATTGATTTGGGGCCTAAAGCCAAAAGTACGACAACTGTTCAGCTGCTTTTGATTGATTGCTTGGCTGCTCTTGACAAAAAAAACTATTATATTAATATTTATTTGTTTGTAATGATTTCTTAAATACATATAAATCGAGATTTTGTGCAGCGTGTATGCGAATTTACTAAGTTGGCAGCTGCTTAAATATAAATAAGGCTCATTATGCGCTGCTGAGATAAATATGCCCATGACCCACGCTGTGGCACATATTAAATAGCAACGGGAGCAGCACTGGCAGCATTCACCATGTGGCACGTATGTGTGTGTGTGTGTGATACGATTTGCTTTTGCTGTTGCTGCAAGAGAGAAAAATGTACTCCTAAATCTATGAAAAGTCAACGGGCGGTAAGTGCGACGTGGTTCGTTGCGGTGGCACGTGCCAAGCAGACTTCTCTGACTGTGAGCATACTTAAAGGGTGTACGTTGTGCCACATAGACGACATGTGCTTCACTCCACTGTGTGCCACAGTCACTTCCCTTTGCCACACTCCTCTATCTCTCGCACTCTTCTTGATATTTTTGAGTACTTTGGAGCTGGGGGGCAGCAGCAGCAGCAGATAATGTTCTAATGACAATTAGTTTTTCTACGCTGCCTGCCACTTGACAGCTTAAAATATCGTTGACTAATTAAAATCGCTTGAAATATCTCTTGACAAACGATTTGCAGTGTATGCGCTGTAAAAATTAGCAAGGCAACGTAGGGTATATAAGCGTAAGATATGAGATGAATTCGATGTGGAGAAAGTGAGAACTGAACTGTGATTTAATGAAATTAAGAGTTGAAAGAGGCATGATTTGGTTGCTATAACTGAGTTGATGTAATCTATCTGCCCGTTCGTCCGCTTGCATTAACGACTATAACTTAGTTAGTCGTGAGACCTATCATATTTGGTGACCATAATACTATAGAGTCTAAACAGACCTAGCTATGTTTAAAATGTTGAATTCATTCTCTTTATAGCTGCATTCAGATAATGCACTAAAAATCTTTCTCGCTTTGTGGTTCATCATTTCGCGAGAGTTAAAGCATTAATGATTTAGTTAAATCGGGCATAAAAGGAAGGAGAATTAAAAGAGGCATAATTTGATTGATATAAGTGAGATTATGTGATCCGTCTGCCTGTCTGTCTGCTGCTCTTAAAGTGAGACTTATCATATTTGGTAAACATAATCTTATAGAGTCTAAGCACACCTTACTATGTTTAGAATGTTGACTTCATTCTTCCTATTCTTCAGATAATGCACTTAAAATCCGTCTAGCTTTATGGTTCATCATTCCTTGAAATCTAAAAGAGGAATGATTTAGTTATATTTGGGATAAAATGAAGGTGAGTTAGAAGAGGAATAATATGGTATAACTGAGTTGATGTAATCCGTTTGTCCGCTTTCATTACTATAACTCAGCTACTCTTAAAAGAATACTTTTCATATTTTCAGACCTAAAAATGTTTAGAATGTTGACTTCATTCTTTTTATAGCTGCATTCAGATAATGCACTAAAAGTCTTTCTCTGGCCTTTGTGGCTTATCATTCCGTGGTAGCTTTTAGCCACGCTGCCAGTCATTTGATTGGGTTTTGCATGCCTTTTGCAATTTCCTTTTAGCGACTTATGTATCTGCCACGGCGGCGTCAGCAATGGAGCCATGCAAATTGCATGTCATTGGCAGTCGAGTTGAGCTGAGTTGTCCTAAGTCCCCCAGCAGCGGTTGTGAGTTTGAGTTTGAGGCGGACTCACATACCGGTGGTGGTCAAGTAGTAATTTCCGCTGTTCCTTGGTCGTTAAGCTCTTACTTTGTGGACGCTAATTAAGCTCTGTGCTTGAGTTGAGCCCAATTAACGCGCCACAGTACACTGACATTTGCATGCAATTAGCGGTTAGATAGAGTTAGACCTGTCTTCTGTCCCTC
Source organism: Drosophila niveifrons (assembly GCA_035046325.1). Taxonomy (NCBI): domain Eukaryota; kingdom Metazoa; phylum Arthropoda; class Insecta; order Diptera; family Drosophilidae; genus Drosophila; species Drosophila niveifrons. The sequence goes on along the minus strand of JAWNOC010000046.1, from coordinate 5,756,186 downwards.
ATGATGCTAAGTCATTGTGCCCTTTGGACAGGTGTGTAAATGCTTTAAGATCCCAACATGAAATTGACATAAACGACAAAAACCAAAAAAAAGTTTTTCTTCGAAAATTGCTGGCAATTACATTATTATTTGCATTAAGGGAATTCCCAAAAATAAAGAAATATATATATATAGAATACAGAATGAAAACTCCAATTGAACTCGGCACACAAAAAGTTTTGTGGAAATTCTTAAGTGGTTATGGGAACGTTATTGCGCATTGGCCGCGCATTTTGCCATTTTATTGCGCCAAATCTTTGACAGAGTCCGAGCTTATAATAGCATTGCCAGCTGTCCTTAAGATTGTGTTGGTAGTTGGCCATTTTCCACACCCACACACACACAACGACGGGGCATTCATCATTTCCGATTTGGCCGCGTGTTGTTGCGAATTCTATGGCAGTAGTCGAAGTAGGTGTGAATGCGTCTGTTGTCGCCGCCAAACACTTCTTCTCTTTTCCTCCCTGCCTCCCTTGACGTGCGTGTGGGTTTCAACTTTTCATAAACCTTAAGTGGAAAACTTTTATTTTATACCCAAAGCAGTTGCTACGCTCTCGCATTCCCATTCCCGTTCTCGTATTGTTTATGCCACCTATCCGATTGCCCACCATTTTATCCCATGGCTGTTCGACAGAGCAACAACAACAACAAATTTAAAAAATATGTAGGCCGAACAAGTGACCGAGAGAGCGAGAGCGAGAGAGCGTCCCTTGGCCAAGTCAAAGTCACGTAAAGCAAAAGTTTTTCTAAATGATTTTAACGCCTTTTGAATTTTTTGTTCAAACTTTGTTGAGCGAGCTCGCGTCAACAAGAGCCTGAAAGTAGGCAATAAAAATTGTCAAACAAATAAATATTTGTAGTACAGTGATGAATCGCTAAAGCGTGCCCAAAACTTGCACAACGCTAGCGCAAAATTCATAGCTGACTAAACTGACTGTTGATTTCAAATTGAATAGCATAATTGTAGAAATTGAAAAATATTGTTGATTGCTATTTAGAATACGATTTAGCGAACGTTGACTGTCTGTGCTGAGCCCTGCAATTATCGCGTTGGGGAATCAATTGTTTTGGCTTTTGTTTTGCTGCGACTGAAATCCAAGTTGATCATTTCAGACATATAGCACTTGTATTTATTTTAATGTGACAATCGGGAACAACGCTCCATGTGACTGTCTATTGAATGCTTATTGTCAGGTTAGTTGCTTTGGGGCCGAGGCTTAGTGTCAGTCGGGCAATCAACGTGAAATGTTTCTCGCGTTTGTTTTTTGTTTCTTGTTTTATAATATTAATTTCTATGTACATAAATTTTGTTGTCGCCGCCGCCGTTTTGCACAGCCTAACACAAACAGCAACAAGAATTTTCGACAGGCTTCGCTGCATTTTAATGCTGCAACTGAGGCAGACACAGAGTTCATGTTGCAAGCAAATACGCTGCAATAAAAAAGCGCATACAAATCATCATAAATCATAAATTAAGTATATTAAAAAAAATAGATAAACCACAATTAAAAAAAGTAACCGGTAGTTTAAAAAATATTTCCGTTACTATTGCATTATTAATTTATTTTAATTTAATTCAATTAAATTATGTTCTAAAAAAGTGATAAATTCTGGAATGTTTTTTGTTGTTTTTGCTGTTATGAAGCGTATTTAAATATTCGTTGAGCGATTCGGCAAATGTTTTACAAATTTTTCATTCACTAACTGTTCACAACATTTTGCTGTTATTTATTTATTTTCTTTTCATTGTCGTTGTTGTTGCTTTTTGCAAATTTTAATTTATTTATGTTGAACATATACATATGTATATTGTGTTTTTGTTGCATGTTGCATGTTGCTTGTTGCTGGCTGTTGCCTGTTGGCTGCTCGTTGGCGGTTCGTCCTAGTTGCAAGGACATGTGCATATTTCATGACTAACTGTATATTTTAGCGCAAAGCCAACACCAACACCAACGGCAAACGCGACCCGGCGGCTCTTCGCTTTCTGTTTGTGGCGTTGATGTTGATGATGACGCTATTGCTGTTGCTGGTGGTAGATAGATTTCGAAGCCAAGGGTAACACCTTTTTGCTGTCCTCTTCGCTTTTATTTTTTTTTGTTATATTGGGGGTTGATTGCTTGATCCCTTTGGTATAAATTTACTATTATTACAATATTAGTTTTGTCGCCAGCTGATTGATTGCATCCACTTAAATTTCAGCGACACTTCGCTTAACGTCTTCGATAAAGTCGCGTGCCTTTAAGATGTTCGCATAGAGATCGCCATTTGGGGCGTTCTCAACACAGCTCGGTCCATACACATTGATGCCACACAGCTGTCCATTGTGCAACAGCGGATCTCCTTTAAGAGTTTTCTCACAATCTGCGGCCACATTCGAATTCAGCGCACAAAACATGTTGCTCGTTATGAAAACGAATTCGTTTTGCATAAAACTCTGTTTACACACTGCATTCTCCACGATTTGAGTGCGTAAAAAGTTGGATCGCACTTTAGTCATATATAAACTGACATTTTGCTTGACTTCGAGTGCTTGTTGGCAAAGTTTTAAAGGTTGAATTGAGTTGTCTTTTATATGGTGTCTAAGCAACAAGGCGGCTAGCTCGTAGGATGAACTGAGCATAATTTGATCTACAGCATATAATTTTTTATTGATGTCCTGCAGTTGAAAATGTGAAGGTGAGGGATTCTTAGAGAAACAGTTCGAAGAGCTCAGTGCAAGCTTTGTGGTTATTAATGCTCCACTGCAAATGATTTGTTTATTTTCCAGCACTTTGATTAGAAAATTTGTGGGTAGCATTGATATGCTACGCAATTGAATTAGCTTCTTATGAGAACTCTTCTTTCTTTTGCATTTTTTAGTCTTTGGTTTCTTTGTTGATTTGTGTTTGCTTTTGATTTGTTTAATTGGCAAAATATACTCAATAACACGCACAACTCCATTGGCTGGTAGTTTGTCTTTGTAAGGTGGAAGATTTACAATTAATTTTAAATTATTTTGCTCTTTCTTTTTGCTACAGCAATTGCTTAGTTGAAGTATTAAAAGTAGACCAAACAACTTCACAGCTTGCGACATTCTGTTTGCAGCAACTATTCTTAAATCTATTTATTATGCTTGTGAAGTGCGGCAATTTTCATTCGACGCGCTGTTAATTATAGCTGGTAAGAGAAATTTTCACAAGTATTTCATGGCACAGATCTCCAGTTGCAGTTGCCCCTTAAGTTTCTTTTGAATTTTGAATCTCTCCCGGCCACTTCACTTAATTCAGTGTAATGCTCACAGCTTGCTCAAAAAGGTTTTTAAATCACCCGCGGCTTTGATTCGCTGCTCTGCTCTGCTTTGTTGATGATGGACCAACAAGCATTAAGGCCTGCTGGCCTCAATGCGGCGTTTGAATGCTCAAAGCTAAACAATCAAATATCGGATTGAGTGTGGACTATATACATACATACATATATGCATAGGGTAGCGCTGACTTTTGTTTATGCTCATGTGATCCGCTTGTCAAAGCAGACGAACCTACGCTGCGCACACGGCGTATGCGTAATCAAAATGTTTTGCCTGCCAAATTGAAAACATAAACACAGTTTGTCCTGCTTCCAGCTACAGGTTCATCTCCCAAACTACGTTGCCATGTTGACAACGTGTCATGTCTAATGACCAAACACTCGCTGTGCAAATAAATAGAAGTACTTTGTGAGGCGCTTTCGCTGGCCATCGATGCGTTTCCACTGGAGATGAGAGTGTGCGTTTCAGATCAATTTCTTTTAACAAGAATTCGCGTCAAAGTTGAACAGATTTTAGAGAATTCTTGTTGGTCTATGCATAGCAAAATATTGATTGAATTTTGCCATTTTCCAGCTCAGCTATTTCTAAAAAGTAAACAAAAAGTATTTTGTGTGAAATGTTTTTGTGTAAGTTTTGTGCAATTAATAAAACTGATATGGCAAAAAAGTTAAAGCTATGTCGAAAACTTTAAAGTATGTGAAGCTGAAATAAGTTTGCACAGTCTGTGTAATTAATGAAAGTGAAATTTAATGTGGAAGCAAAGTTGAAGGGAATTTCAGATACGCTTTAGTGCATTAAATAAAGCTCCGCCTTTGCTCATTTGTTGGATTTATGTGCGGCACTTAAACTGAATTGACAATCAATAGCCAAGGCCAAAAGTAAACCCAGCGTTGCCAAAGGGATTGACTGCAAGAGGGGGAGGAGGTGCTGCGATGACTCGACCAAACAAAAGGCAATACGAGGCTGGGCCCAAGCCGAGGCTCATAAACAATGCGGCCAATTTACATGTATTGGGCCGACGCACTTGTGTTCTCTATGTATGTGAAACTGAATGCGAGTGAGTGAGTGTCTGAGTGTGTGTGTGTGTGTGTGTAAGTGCCATACATGTTGCCCTTGTTGTCGTTGCGTTTGGTATAAAAAATTGTCCCTTTGTTGCATATAAAAACAATGGCCCAAAGAACTTGAAATCAATTTCAAACGTTTTAGCCAAAGCCAATTGATTTATGTGTTGTGCAAGTTTGTTGTGTGAATGCCAATGTATGAGTGTGTTAGTGTGTGTGTGTGTGTGTGTGTGTGATGGTTGGGTATAGTATTTTGTGTGCGCTTTGTTTTGTATTAGTTTTAGCCTCGACTCGAGCCTTGTTGGCCATCATTTAGCCTGGCAGGTCATTCGTTGTTTTTTCTTTCTCGCTTTTTTTTTTTGTATTTGTTGTGTTCGCTTTGACCCAAACAATTAACACTGACTGCCAAAAGTCAGTGGAAGACGCTCGATTTTGCTTACACTTGATAAACTTTTTATTGCTTCCAAACAATTTAAAATTTAATTTGAAATAACGTAAAGCAAACAAAACTTTTTTCGGTCTAAGGCTTATGTTTCAGTTCTTCAGTTCTGAAGCTTGCCGCAGCAGTTTCATTCAGATAGATATTCGCAGTCAGTTTTATGTGGCTGGCTACTTGTGACAGCATTGCCAACTGGTAATTGAATAAAAACAGCGCACAATGCGCAAAGTAAACAAGGCTCAAGCAGCTCTCTGTCTCTCTGGCCATATGGGTTAGCATTACTGTCTGACTTTCTGTCCGTCTGTCTGTCTGTCTGTCTATCAGTCATTGCTTTCTTCTCTCTCTTTCTTTTGCTTTCTTTATGCTCCCTTGTGGTTAGCTGCGTTTGATTTTGCCGCGCAGTGACACATCTCGTAATGCAATGAAGCATGAAATAATGAAGGAGTAAGAGATTGCTCTCCCAGTCTCGCTCTCTCTGTCTCTTTCTTGGCTTTAACTAAAACAAACGGAGCTAAAGTAGCCTAAGTCGACATTTTTACGCCTTTTATTCAGTTGACTGCATAAATTTAACGGCTCTGGCTACGCATTTTAAACGCTGTTGTCGCTTAGCTTTTGTTTTTGCCAGCCATTGGCTATAAAATTGAATTGAAAACGAGCATAAAACGTTGCGGGAGTTGAATAAATAACTTTATTAACGGCACTTACTGCCAAATAGCCGAATATTTATATACACTTTTTGAAGCAACCGCAGCTTAAAGCTGAATCCCCTTTCAATTTTTGTTTTTTTCTTGGCTGGGTCTCAACTTGTTGCCCTTGTTAGCAGTTTATGGCCCTCGAGCGTTGCTCATTATTGCAAATTTTGAAGCAGACCAGGAGACAGAGAGCGAGAGAAGGAGCCAAAAGAACTTTAGTTTCAAGTTTGATTTGTTTACACATGCGCCTTGTTTTTGTTGTTGCTGCTCTTGCTGCTGCTGCTGTGGAAAACTGTTTCTGCTGGCAGCTAACAAGTTGTAAATTAAGCTAAAAATGTGTGTTTTGGCAAATGTGCAAAAGAGTGGAACATGGAATGCGAGTGAGAGAGGAGAGTCAGGATATGGAAGGCCACAACTTGGCCACACACACACACTGAGAGTGAGCGAGAGAGAGAGGCACACACACACACACACACACACTTCGGCATGCATATGTATATGGAAACGGAGTAGAAAAACCGCAGAGCCAAACGCACTAACAAGCGACAGTAATCAGTGCTGCAACAACAATAACAGCAACAGCAACAACAACAACAACAGCAACGACAATAGCTATGTGAGGGTGTTGTGTATGAAACACACACAGGAAATTACATGCACAGGAGCTGAAACAATGGCAGAAGAGTCTGACAAGCACTGGCAAACCGCTCATCATCAACATTCTCATCATCCTCAGAGAGGAGGAGGAGGAGCAGGAGAGCAAAGGAGGCGACCCAATTTCTAGGCAAACAATGGACCTGCAAAAAGCAGCACTCGAAAAGCAGTCGACGATTTAAGCTACCAAAAAACAACGCAAACGCAAAACGAGAAAGAAAACCCAAAAAGAGAGAAATCCACTTGAAATACAATGTCGCGATTGCAAAACGCTTCCTCTGCAATTGTTCTTGGGCAACGTGCCACATTCTCTCTCTCTATTTGTCTATGTGAGCAATGTGTTTACCATACCATATCGGCTACTAGAAACCCAACCGCTGGCCAATGTCGTTGCTCCGGCTCTGCCTCATTTGGCGACAAAACAAGTGAAAGTTTTATTGCGTTCAAGGCGAAAATCAATAAAATGCAATCGCAAGGCAAATGACCCATATAAAGCAAAGCTTCAGGCTCTGCCCTCTGCCCTGCTCCCCCCCTTTCCCTTGCTCCTTTCTTTGTCTCCATATTGATGCTGCTGCTGCTGCTGCTGGAGGCAAGTAGCATGCGCAGCCTGTGGCTGAGCGTAATTGTGCCAAATTATAAATTATTTCGAATTTGCAATGGAGCAAACGATGCGCCAAGGGTCAGGCGTGAAGGGGCGGGGAGGGGGAGGGCATCTGCAATTAATTTAGTGCAGCGCGCAATTGAATGGCTGAGGACTTGGCTGTAGTGGCTTAAAGAGGGGCCAAAGGCTAAGCGCATAATTTAAATTTCTAATTAACAGTCAAATAAATTGTGCCAGCTTGGCAGGCAGCATCTTCAGCGTCGCGCCATCGACACCGCAGCAAATTGAGCCAGCCAACCAACCAGTCAGCCAACCAGCCAGGAAACCATTGAGCCAACAGATTTTATGGCCGAAATGCTCATTAAATTAACGGCAATTTGCTGCCATAGACAAATGCAATCGAACGGCGCCGAAGGTGCAGCTAAAAGCCAATCGAATTCGTTGCGTTTATGTGGCCATAACTATTAACAAATCTTTGCACTTAAAATGTTACCGCATATTTTTATATCCACCTATCCATAGGGTAGAGAGGTATGATGACCATGTTTTAGCAGGAAATTTAGGAAACAGGCAGAGGTAACTCTTTATCCAACTCCATAAAGTATGCATATATATTATTCATCAATCTCAGCAGCCAAGACGATATAGTAAAGTCTATCTATCCCTATGAATGCCTATATCTCAGAGACGATAAGAGAGTTCACATTTTTTGAGTCCCATTTCCACCTTTTAATGAATAAAAAACAGTGCAGTATTAATTTTAAAATATACCAAATTAATATACCACACAAATACCCGCTTTCTTTTTATATGCAAAAAAAAAAATAAATCAAAACAGTGCGATATTATTTTTAAAGTATACCAAACAAATTGAAAATATACTGAATTCTATATTTGGTATTTTTATATATGGTAAGTAAACATACCAGATTGTTAGCCAAAGCAAAGATTGTCCTCCCGTAGTATGGAGGAGTTTTTCTTCTCAAATTTTTTCTGGACAGTACGACTGCTGCAGTCGCATCCTCGATATTTTGGTTTGGACAACCTGGTATACCTGGTACTTTATGGTATATTTTAAATGCGTTAGTTTATCCATATACCAAATATTGATAAATATTTGATATTTTTGTATTTTTCGTATATCAATTTGACATATTTTAAGAAAATGCTGCATTCTTCTAGCTTTCATTTAAAGTATTTTGCAGGTATTTCAAAGTCGAGCACATTCCAGTGTATTAATACTTAATATTAATATATTATATAGAAACCTGTTTACTGCTATTTTTGGTGCTAATTACAGCTAATATATTTTGGTTGTCCGTGCAACAAAATCCGCTGCTTTGTTGACTGCCGGCAGCAGCTTGTTGCGGGTCAAAGACAAAGGCAAAGGCAACTTAATTAGCGAAATGCAGGCAGCCATGTTGCATGTTGCAAGCATTTGCTGCAAGCGATGCCATATGCCAAAAAACGTTCATTTAAGTGCAACTTATTTGGTGTTTTTTTTTTGTTTTGGGGTGGGGGGGAGACCAGGTGTCGCCAACGCATAATACACTCAATATATGTGTGGCTGCCATGGCGTATGCGCAACATTTGTAAAATGAAATTAGCTATGCGCAAGGCGAGTCGAGAAAAAGAGAGGGGAAGAAAGTGGCAGCAAGTGTAGCGGAAATGCAACATCAAAGCGTCGCGCACCAAGTGAGAAATGCTTCAATCCGTATCCACAAATGGAATTGAATTTCTTATCAGTGGGCGCAATTCGTTTGTTTTCACTACGCGTCCCCCGCTCGCTCTCGCTCTCCCGCTGCTGCTTTCACGCTTCTCTCTTCTCTCTACTGTTGTCTCCTCCTTCGTTTTTTGCGCTGTCGATTCCGCTTTGTTTTCCGCGCAGTGTGTGTGTCGCGTGTGCAACATGGCAACGTGGCCATGTGCTCTGCCAGCGGCTGTGTTGCTTGGGCAAAAACATTCAATTAGTTTGATTTACACATCTGAAGCTCTGCTCCCGTTCTCTTTCTCTGTCTCCCTCTCTCTCTCTCTCTGTCTCTTCTGTCTGTCTGTTGCACGCTTTGTCCCTTTGTGCGACTGTTGGCATTTCCGTTTCCGCTGTTTAACAAGCAACTTTTGGCATCAAAAGCAATAACAACAACAGTTGTTTGGCGGCAAATAGCAGCCGCTGCCAAAAACTTGTTCGGCTGTTGCGTGCCAAAAAATGCGCCCCGCGCTCAAGGCACCATTCGAAAGGCTGCTGCTGCTGTTGCTGCTGCTCAGGGATGCGAGGGAATCCAGGCATACACATGCACAGAGCTGACTCCTTCATCTCTCGTTGCTGCTGATGCTGATGCCTGCCGGAAACAGTTTGCTGCGCGCTGTCTCAATATTAGTTTGGACGGCAGCAAAACGCTTCCGGCAGCCAAATGGCAACGTTGCCTGTTGTTGATTTCGTTTGCTGCCTCCCAAATGTTGATGCTGAGGCCGAGACCAATGCCGATGCCGATGCAGCCGTTCAATGATTTTTCAATTTGCATCTGACACACAGGGAAAATGTCAAACACTAAATTGAAAAGGCAAAGGCTGCTGCTCAGCCTCAGATTCAGCGTCAGCTTCAGCTTCAGCCTTTGCTTGCATGACTTCAAATTGAAACTAATAATCGTATGCAGCAGTAGAGAGAGAGAGAGAGAGGGAGAGAGAGCCTTAGTTTTGGTAGAGGTCTTGATTTTCAATTAGGTAATTGACAGCCAAGTGTTTGGGGGCAAGTTTTAAGCCAACCAAAACGACAACGACAACAACGATGACGATGACGACAAAAGGCAGCAGCAATGGCTATGAGAATGGAACGTGGTTTAAATGTAAACTACATGGCGTGTCATATGTAAGTGGGCCATTTAATATGCTCCAAAGTTATTTTCCCAAAATTAAATGCATGCCAAAGTGCAGATCAACAGCAAGTAGCAAAGGGTCAACGGGCGAGGAGGAAGTGGAAATGGAAATGATGGTTGTGGAAATGGAAAATGCGTCGAGGGCGCATGTCAACTTCATTTGTTGAATGACATAAGTTATCAACGAAATTGCAGGAAAACTGACCTCGAGCAAATTGCTCTGTCGCTCCCTTTTTCCCCTTCCTCCCTTCCTTATCTTCTGTGTATGGTAAACCTCACTTTCACATACAAACACACACACACACACACACACACACACACACACACACAAACATAGCAAACACCCCAACAAACAGAAGAAATTCGAAGGACGAAACGATTCATTCCATTCCATTTCACTTACACACAGGCAACCAATAAGCTTCACGTCATTTCGTCCTTTTCTCTTTCTGTGTGCGAGTGTGTTTGTGTGTGTGTGTGTGTTTGTGTGTGTGTGTGTGTTTGGTTTCATTTCAATCTTTTGCCACTTAACAAATGCACACCCATTTTTACCCAAAGGGGGAAAATAGCATTGCAAGGAGAGTGTGCATAAGTTTAATTTTATTATACGAAAACAATGCAACAATTGTTGCAGTCAACTAACACAAACACAAGCACAAGCACATACATACATATACACACACTCTAACATATCATATAAGTATATGCCAACTGCTGTAAGAGGAATAACAATGGCAGTACAACAATATGGCAATTTGTAAAACGGATTTAGCTGTGCATTTAGAAGCCAATAAAGGAAAGTTAGCTGCAACAACATCACGTGTGTGTCTCCCTCTCTCTTTCTGTGTGTGTATGTGTGTGTGTGCGTGTGTTTGGCAAGAAGAAGTCCTTGTATTCTCGGCACTCGCATTCAATGCTAAAAAGTGAATGGACAGCCATCTGCTGGGATATAAATCTTCAAATAAATGCTGAGAATTTCAAACTGCTTTAAAATTGCAGCGTATAAATTAAAAGCATGTAAATATTTTCTTTCATTTTTAAATATTTAAATTCGAGTTGATAAACTGCATTTAAACAGATTTGTGTTATTAATATTAAATGTACAAAAATATATCTAGTTTGTAAATGTAAATGTAAGCTAAACAAAATAAATTTCATTTAATTGTACAACATGAAAACTTTGGCCAAAATGTTTTCTACAGATTTATGTTGGTCGAACAAAATGCAAGTAAACTTGTTTTTGGAAGTGAGTAAAATATTTGTGTATATTTTCAAAATTCAAAATAAATAAATACGAGATTTATATATGTTGAGATTGTTGTTAAAAATGATTTAAAACAGCAACCGTAAACTATTTTACATACATGCTTAAAGTAATTTGATATTCAAATTTTCAAAATAATTAATTTCGAACAGTCAAATAGTTGTTTATTTATTTATAGTGAAGTTATAAGTTAAATAAAAGAACTAACTAATTGCATTGGGCTCAAACAGACTGTTGAGATTGTTTCGATTTTGAAATTAAATTAATTAAATTTAATATTTAAACTTGAAAAATATAATCTGCAACAGTAAACTATTTATTTATTTAGAGGGAACTTATAGAATTGACAATTAAATTAGCTTGGCTGACTACAGCTTTGAACTCTGAACAGATTTCTGAGTTTGTTTTTATACATTTGTTCACAAAAATAGTTCAGAACAGAAAAGAATGAAATTTTATAAATTAAATATTGTATTGAATAGTAAAATATTTATTTATTTAATTTATAATGAACTTATAGAAAAGGTAATTATTTCCTTTACTGAACATTTTTGTTTTATACTTTTTCCGACAAAACTGATTCAGAATGAACTTAAATTTGCATTATAGTAATAAGTTTGGGCAGTAAAATATTCATGCATTTATTTTTTAGAGGAAACCATTTATTATACAGAATCCTTGAACCATGAACAGTGAAATAATTGATTGCCAATCAGCTAAAAATATCTATTAAAAAGCAATAATAATTTATAGGTATCCAGCAGTAATAGTTGCTACCAGCTGAGCAGATTAATTTGCCTTCTTTTGCTTTTCATTGCAACAAGCATAAATTTTTAAAATGACTTAATTTGGTCAGCCAGAGCGCTATTGAAATGGCGTTTAATGAATCAGCTTTGTGGCCATTAAATTGTTAAGCAGTGAATATTTGCTTATAGCCAAAGTCGAAGCTGAAGCTGATTGCTTATGGCGCATTAAGTGAGTCGTTTGAGTTGTGTCACTTTAATTGGGCTGGGTACGCGGTTAGTTTTGGTCGCTGAAGCTGTCGCTACGTATTCGCAGTATTCACAGTATTCACAGTATTCCCAGTGACAGTGGCAGTGGCGGACTTCGTTATTCATTCGTAATTTGCCATAAAATAAGCATAAATTGGATCAATTTACCAAAAGCTCTGTTACAAATGCGCGCAGCAAAAGGCAGCCGGGAATGCAATATACCATTACGACTACAGTTGCAGTCGGAGATGGAGTTCTTTATTCTCCTCGTCCTTCTACTTCCAAGTAGTCACTCTCGACCATCAACGACTGTGCTGCAGTGCATTGTAATGACCACTCTCCACACTGCCACTAAGGAGACATGGAATCAGAATCAGCATCAGTGCAGATGCAGCGCCTGCTGACAGTGCTCTGTGGTCTCGCGCTGTCATCGGTGTCACGTGCATTGAATCTGAAGCCCTCGGTTGCATTTCACTTGATGTTCCATGTCCATGATGTTGGCGTTGTCATTTCCATTCTCCAAGCTCTGTCGCAGCCTGTCGTCGTCGTCGTCGTCCTCGTTGTCGTTGTCTTCGTTGTTCTACGCTTTTGCCCGTCTAGTTGCTGCTTAATGCCAACTCTTGGCATTTCGTCTAAGATGCCACATAAAAAAATTCAATTTATGATGAAGCTACACACAGCTATCATTGCATTTCATTTCATTTTCAAGCCAACTGCATTTTAGTGCCAACCACGCAGATTTCTCTGCTGAATTTCGTTATGTTTCTTCTTGATTATTTCGATTTTTATTATTTTTGAATTTCGCTAGTGATTTTTTAATGGCCATCAGTTCAAACTTGAACTTTAAATTGTATCTTAAATGTATAATTTCATTAATTTCGCAAAGCTATTTGCAAAATTGCTGCACGTGCATCCGTCCTCTAAAGCTTCTTTGTGTGAGCTGCTGAAACGCCATTCGGTTGACCACATTGCCAGTGCAGTGGGTCCATTACTTTTTGCAGCGACTGTTGCCGCACATACAGCAAGCGGCTGCACATTTTGGTTTTTAATAATTTTAGATTTTGCTATCAGCCAAGAGAGAGATGCGAGTAGACTCCACAGCGCAAGCTGGAAAATTGTTTTGGGTTTTTCGCCCCCAAATGCAACGCGACACACACACATCGAGTATTTGGCTTGTTTGTCCAAGAGTCGAGAGAGAGAGAGAGAAAGAGAGAGAGAGTTAGTATTTTATGATCTTGTTTTCTTCACATTCACATTTTGGCTGGTTTTATTTATGCTGCCATGTGTGTGAGTGTGTGTGTTTGTTGACCATGCATTGCATTAACTATATACTCTCGTTCACTCGTACTCGTAATTTCCGTTCGTTAAATCAACATGTGGCCCAGACCAACGTCCTCTCCTCTATTCCTCGCCCCCCTCCAAAAAATTCACTCTAATGCCATGGGTGGACTATTATTGAGTTGTATTCCCAAAAGCCTGCTTGCATATGTGTCTGTGTGTGTGTTTGGGTGTGTGTATGTGTGTTGAGTTTGCTCTCTGTGCACGATAAATGAATTTGTTTAGTCGACTCGCGTCGGGTTCGAGCCGCCTCCAAATTCATCCTCCAAATTTCGCCCCATTTAGAATGGCCTCATATTCCAGTCAGCAGCAGCAGCAGCAGCAGCAACCATCGAAAATTTCGTATTCATATTTTAATTAAATTAACATTTTGTTTGAATTACTTACCTGAGAGTGTGTTTGTGTGCCATCGCCAACAAAATACGCTTTCAATGGCCAACGGAGAGAAAAGTGATGCAAGCGCCTAACGAAACATATATCCCCACATAAACGCAATATCATACGAATATGCGAATATATATACATATGTATGCTATATTCGCACTTGTGCTCGCATTAAATTGCAACCAAGGAATATGGTTTTTTTTTGGGGTCTCATGACGAACTCTTTGAAGATGCAACAGACCATGAAACCTACTTGCAAATAAATATATTTCTAGCCGGGGGGCTAAACAAATGGAAAAGTGTTGAAATATGGCAGATTTGCAGTTAAGTGGGATATGGGTTATCATAATATTTTGTGTGCAGTCTGCTTTCGGCTTTAGGTTGCATATTTTGTACGCTAATGACTGCGAAGCCTTTGCAATATATTCATGCATTTAATTTAACATAAAGATTATGTTTATGGTGTATTTTTAATGGAAATTGGGGTTTAACACTAAATCTATGTAGTGAATTTATTGTCAAGACTTAAAAGAAAAATCTAACAACATTAATATTAAACTTGGCATAAAAACAAATATCAGTTTTTTAATTGTAATTTCTTAAAAGTAGAGAATAAAACTGAATTCGGGTTTAAGGTGCTATTTATTTCTGTATAAAAAGGTAACAATTTTTATTGGAAATTAAATTTAACATAAAAATTGTATTTATTGTGAAAAGTATCAAGTTAAAATTATTTTAAAAACAAGCAATATATTTAGAGCTAAAATTGATTTTAGAAACTTTTTCTGTTTTGACAAGAAAATATTCGTTCATATTTGCAATTATCTTAATACAGAAATAAATTCCAAAAATATTCTTAGTTTTAATTAAAGTGCCAATCAAGAGCTTTGAGATACATCTTTACTCAAAATTAAAAATTTTTTTTCGTATTTGTTCTTTTCATTTTAATTTTCGCCAGAGAATTATCCATATTTATTTTGAGCAGAAAATATTCGTAAGTAACAAGTTTTCTAAGATTTAATGCTGAATATGTTGACTTCATTTATAAATTTATACATTTTATTGTATACTTTCCATTTTACAATTTTTTAATTGGTCTCAAAACAATATGGAGTCAAATAAAAATATAGTTTTGTAGCATTATGCATCGTTTTAAGATTGATTTAAAAAGGAAAATATATTTTTAATTACATTAAATTGAAGACAACTTTTCGTTGGCCTTCTTGTTAGTTAAATCGATTCATTTGCCTGCACAGTTAATTGTTTCTAGCAGCTGAAGATGTCGCTCGATCCAATGCCAAAGCTAAGACTGAAGCTGTAGCTGAAGCTAAAGCTTCAGCCACTTGAGAATTTGCCAAAAATTCGCATGGCAAATGTAAAATTTATTTGCTGCCTTGCCGCAGGCAGATTACATTGAGTAACAGCAAAAAGACAAAACAAAACAAAGCTAAGAAAATACAGAAAAGAATATCGAATAGAAGAATATCGTGAACAACAAGTTAATTTTGTTGTTTTGCAGTGACAAAGGCAATGTTAGCAGTTAGCAGTTGTTGCCCTTCGTCTCCGCCTACCTTCGCCCACCTCTCACACCTGACCATGTGGCCAAGACTGTAACAGTTCTCTCGCTGTCTTTCTGTCAGCTGTGGCAATTTGAAGTTTACAGGGTCACTGGGGACCTTGGGCAGCCTCATAAAGGACAACAACAACAACAAGAGCAGGAATAAGAACAACAACATCGACGAGAACAAAAGACTTAAAGACAATGGCAGACGAACGCTACAAAAACCTAATCTGCTCAACAACTTACTTTCGTTAGCTCTGGGAACTACTGACAGTGGGCGTGGCATTGTGCCAGTCCCTCTCTCTGTGTGTGTGTGTGTGTGTGCATGTGTGTAGGAGTATTGTCCTGGGCATTCGCTGACTAGCTTCGATTGGAAGACGACAGGCGACAAGTTTACCAATAAAACCAATGCAGCCGACACACTTAAGTATGAACAAATAACAAACTAAATAAAATGCCAAAGATACAAGAGTGGGGGAGGAGGTGGTAGGATAAGGGGCAAGGGGCTCCAGCAGCACAACAATAACGATTACACCGAGGGTGGGATGTGGCAGGGGAAAGGGTCCGCTTACTACTCTGCTTGTATGAAAATCAACTTTTGCTTGGCATGCAAAAATTGTTACTTAATTTTTGCTGGCTTTTTGTTTTTTGGTTTTTTGTTTTTTTTTTTGTGTGCCATACAACATCAAAGTTTTTGCTACTTGAAAATGTGAAGCAGATAAAAATAATGGAAAAGTTTTTACTCGCTTTTTGTTCACATCCAATAAGAATGGCCAATTGGGGACATGAGGATGGAATAAGAGAGAGAGGGGGGCGGCGATTGCAATTTACTTATAGAGAAACCAAGAATACGAATATAACGAGAAGTCGCAGCAGCTGCAGCGACTTAAGGTGCCACCTACTTAAAGTTTGGCTTAAGCTTTAGCTTCAGCTGCTGCTGCAGTTTGCTATTTGTCTGAGTTGACACCAGTTTATTTATAACCCTCAAGCAGTTTGGCAACTGCATCACAAATGCAATTTGTGACATGTTTTTTATTAGCAGTGCTAAGCCTTTTCATTAGCGGCAGTTACTTTGCCTACCTTAGGTGTTCCTTCCTTGAAATAAATCTAGCTTTTTGCTTACTTTGTGTTTATAAGTCTGCATGTTTTTCTGCGCCCAGTCTCATGACAAATTAATACAGCAACCGACACAATGCAGTTCGTGTAAATTGCAACAATTGCTGTTACTTTAATCCCTTGACGTTCAGATACGGTAAAAGCAGTCAGCGCAAATGCAACTCAATCCAATGCCAGGCCAGGCCTTTTGGCAACAATGCAAATGCAATACATTTTCTCTTTCTCTCACTGTGTGTGTGTGTGTGTAGTCTAATAAGCCTTTTACAATGCGCGCACGAGGTGTTAATGCCACTTTGGCTTCAGTTACGTTTGCGAGGTGCAAAATTCGTTGCCTACTTTTGGGAGTTGCGCAAACTGAAACTGCAAACTGCAACTGAACTGAACTGGAGTGAAGTGAACGAGTTGAACAAGTGCGCTGCTCTCTCTCCCCCCTCTCTCTCTCTCTCTTTCGTTCTCATGGTAGCCATCTTGCTGCTGCCAGCTGTGATTTATTTACCGTTGAAATTATCTTGTTTTGCGGTTTGATGCATCGCATTGCCAAAGTAACTTTATTTTGCACTCGAAACCTTTTTGCACTCTAGCAGCCGAGCAGCTATAAAAATTTACGTTTCGCTTTGCTTTTTATTTTTTTTTCCACCTCTCCTCCCCATCCTCGGTGTGGTGCATTTTTTGTTTTTTTTTTTGTTTTTGCTTGTGTTCTTTTTTTTACGTTTTGCTTTGCTAACTTTTTAACTAACGTTGACTTGAGTGAAAATTGACTCAACGTTGTGCTCGCTGGCTGCACCACCAGTGGCTTTAGCTTGGGGTTGCGATTGGGCTTACGGGGCAGCTAAAGGGGGGGAGGGGGTACGCAGAGGGGGAAGCCGGAGGTGGAGGTGGTTGATTTCAGCTGTAGGCGGATTTTTTCCATTCCGTGCATAAAAGTTTTTTGTTAGACAATCAATATTTGCGCCTGTGTTTCAGCAACGGGTTGCGAGTGCGAGTGATAGAAAAGAGGGGAGGGGAGGGGAGTGGATAGGAAAGGAGGGAGGCTGCTAACTTGGCCAACTGTTTATCTATCTAGCTACAGTTTTGAAGTTTGTATGCATGCTGTGCTGGGGGGGCTAAGAGAAGCGAGCTTCAAGCTTGAGCGCTAAGCACCACACTTTAGCTTAATTGGCAACCACGCGAATTGTGTACATTTTTAAGTAAGAGTTAATATTGAAGAGTAGCTGCGCCGCTGTTTTGCAAAAACTTTTTGCTGGCTTAAGTTTGTAGCAATTTGACACTTGAGTTTTAAGTTTATCGTGCCTCCTCCCTCACTGATGCCTGCTGCCTGCCTGCCTGCTGCCTGTTGGCTGCTGCCTTTAGCATGTGGCATGCCACATGCGGCCGTCGTGCTGCTTTCAATCCACCTGAGTGCTGCGTAAATAAACGCAGCGCCACGAAGCTTTTCTGGCTTTATATTTGTGTTGAAGCGCGGTGGCGCACAGTTTAGTTGCAACTGACCGTCCAATGCCGCAGACATGGCAAACCAATATCGAAGCCAACCACATGTCACAGTCACACACTCTCTTTAAAACCACGCATACACACATACACACACACACATGCACCAACACATTTGCACTTTTAACTGTTAACGCTATGCTTTCTGCTCTTATACTCATTGATGGCTGAAAGCGGGTATAATAAATTCATCTTTAACAGCAAATCAAAGTCAATTGGTTTCTTAATTTTATAGTTCTTTTAGTTGTTAGCATTAGTATATTTCTTAATGTGAATCTTTACTTTATATATTACTTATTAAGAATTGACTTTATTCAGGTTAGTATTATTGGCGATTGATTTATTTATATCACTCGTGTTTTACTTTAAGCAGCTTACGTATACTTAATTTCACCTCGTATCACAATTGAGTAATTTAATCAAGAAAAATGACATATTTTTATTTTAATTGTTGTATTCTTTATATTACTCATTATTCGTTTTATTACTGCACGCAATTATTTATTTTTTTGCTTACGTATACGTAATGTCGCAGTAGAGCTGAACATTTTATTCTAGACAGAAAACGGTTATTTTATATGTTATTATTGCATGTAATTATTATTTTTCTTTAATGTTGACGTATATTTGATTTTTATTATATAGTTTTATTGAACATAAATATACATACATATATTGTGCTGCTTACGTATACTTAATTTTTCATTGCATCAATGCTGTACATTTAATTGCCCAACAGAAAGCAGCTAAAGTTGCTATTTCATATAAAGTTTGGCGTTCAATTTAAAGTCTTGACTTTCTATATCTTTTTCAATACTAAGCACAGGTTAGCTCATAGTCGAGTACACCAAAATTTAGGACGCTAACGTGCTGTTGGTTTTTTTTTTTAGTTTTTGGGCAGCATACATATAATTGAGCATCTGCAATTGGGTGTGTGTGTGTGTGAGTGTGGTGTGTGTGTAGTTTTGTGTATGCCTATCACGCCTAAATAGCTTACACAATTATAGCATTATTATCCGAGCCATGCACTATTTCGTCAGCCACATTGTGGCCAAAAGCCGGAGCACAGTAAACCCTTATGCCCGAGATGCAGTCAACCATTGCGATACTCTTTGAGTGTGGAATGGAAAACATGAAATGAAAATGAAAACATGAAAGTCAAAATAAATTTGAAAAGCTCAAGACATGACGTTGAAATTCCATTTATGCATTGATTAATAAATTGTGATTTATTTGATGAGAAAAAGCATTGCTCTTAGTTGCTTATCCATTTGGAAATTATAATTTATTTATTTTATTGTTCGACTTTTGGTTGACTTTGCCCCACTGTATGCGGCTGGGCTTAGGCTAAGTACTTTTGTTTGTAATTTATTTGAAAATTGATTATAAATTATTTACTAAAAAAGCATAAAATGCGAAAATGACAACAACAACAACAACATGGTTCAGGACTGCCATGGCCTGGCAATTTTAATTAAAACAAACAGACGTCGAGCGAGAGTATCTATCTCTTTTTCACACCCTCTCTCTATCTCACTCTTACATTCTAGATGGATGGGGATATCTATTCATTGTGTTGTCTCGCTCTCTGTCTGTGCGGCTGATTATTTTTAGTGGCAACGTACAACTTTTGGCCGTAATTGTAAGCCGTAGCTGTTTGGCACTTGTTTTGCGTTTGTTCCGTTTGTTTTGCTTTTGTTTTGTGTTTATTTGTTTGTTTGTTCGTCCGTTCGACCGTTCATTCGTTCGTTTTTGTTTGTTTGTTTGTTGTAGCTGTCATTATAAATTGCATTTATGCCAAACAAAAATGTCTGTTCGGGTTTTCGAGTGCGTCAGTTTGTGTGCGGCTTTAGTGCTTTTAATGAGGTGACAACAAAAGTTTCCCTTTACCGCATTTCGTCCGCACTCAAATTCGCACTATTCGAAAGAAAGCTTTGTTTATTTTTAAATTTTAGTAAATATAAAAAAAAGATATTCTACAACATTTAAGTATAATATAAAGTATTAATTTCAAAATTATGCAATAAAATGCGTTTTTTAAATACAATATTTGTCAAAAGAAATTTCTTAAATTTAAAATTAAAAATCTAATATTGTATTCATTTATTTATAGTAAAAAGTTAATCAAATCACGTTTTATTACTTAATGCCAACACAACATATATTCTCTACACTTGATTAATAATCAATGCGCACAAAATGTGCTAAGATTTCCCATATTTATTCTACAAGTAAATCAATTTGGCAAATATGATATGTATGTGCAAAATTGTGGTTACCTTGAGAAGTTTCACAACTTTATAATTATAATAGGCAATCAAATGGCTATAGGTGAAAGATCTGCAGTAGTATTGTAGTATTGTGTGCCATTTCATCCATTGTTTTAATATAATTTAAACATCAAACAATTTTGATGCCCTGAGTCGAATCATAATTGATTCACATCGGGTGCACTAATTAGTCAACTTGACCACAAAAGCAATTTGACAAGAACCGCAAATATGCAGTAAACCTTATCAAAGGCATTGGCAATCACACAGGAAACATGTAGTATAACATATATGCGAATACGTATACTTGATGTCGACTTGAGCACTTTTATTGCAGCGGAAATTAAGCTTGTATTACGGTGAGTTGACAACGATGGCAACGTAGTTACAAATTAAGCCAACTTCTGATGGCCGGCCACGCCCCCATTACCAACAATGACTATTCGAAAATGTGGTTGACCAAAAATGACGCGCAAATGTTGACAACATTAAATTAAAGCATCGTAAACTGGCGCAAGTCACACGCAAAATTCTATGCATATAAATCAGGGACGAATAGGCTCTAGTTTTAGAGTCATTGCTTTCTCTCCTCTCCCCTCCATCGCCATCTCCTTCGCCTTCGTCAGCCTCTTGAGCATGACAAGCCGTTGTGGGCTGATTGACGTGTGCCCGGCGTGGTTGGCAACTACTACGCTAATTTTAAGCGCGGGGGAAAGCGACAACGTCAACGTCTCTTCAGTTTTGGCGAGACGATAAAAAGTCCAACGCGAGGAAAACAAGCCAAACCCAAACCAAAGCCAAACAACAAAACAGGCGAAAACAACGACAACAAAATGTGCAGAAATTCCATCAAAGCGACGTTTTACGGATAAAACATTTGCATATTTTGATTGGACACGCCCAGTTCGGTATAGGGCAAGTGGGCGAGCAAACAATAAGGCAGTCGATTCGTTCGTTCGCTTTCGCCGCTTTACCAACGAAGCGAAGCCAACGCATTTTGGCCTCCGTTTGGCAGACCGGCTAACAAACTGCGACGTGCACTAGGCTCACAAAACAACAACAATGAGAAAGGGAAGAACAGGAGGTGGCGACAACAACTAAAACAACAATATACGAGTATAGTGGAAACAGTTTGGACGATAAGCGAGCCTCGAGCTTGGCTGGATGGCTGCCTGGTCACTCCCATTGTTCATCGCCCACTGACCGGCTGACTGGCCTATCATCCGGCTGACGTGACGTGGCAACGATTCTTACACTTTGCACATTTTTGTGTGCCTCTGACGCGTCAATTGTTGTTGCCTCGCATACCCTGTAAAACTAAAAAACTCTTAGAGTGTAACTTAGTTTAGTCAGTAAATTGTGATAAATGTTTGAAAGTTCATTTCGAAACCTTTCCAGTTTGTGTTAATATGGCAATAGGATAGATATTTTATACAGGGTATTAACTTGATCTATCAGCATAAATTCTGTACCTTACTTTAGGTTTTTAGACGCGTTTTTTAGTTGAGCTTCAGCTCAGTTTTTGTGGCACATTTTGCCCGCGTTGTCGTTGCGGGCAATAAATCTTCATTTTCGCTATTAAAATGTTGTAATATTTTTGCTTGTATTTTCCTCGTCATTTTCGGTGCTCTCTGTTTTGCTTTGTTTTTTTTTTTTGTTTTTTTTGTCGTTTGTATTTAATGCCTTGCCGATTGTCCTCGTCGCGGTGCGTTTTGGCCGTTTATATGGACGCACATTTTGAATTTTTAGCGCTCATAAATAAAAGAAAGCAACCAAAAAAAAAAAAAAAGAGGGAAAAGAAATAAAAATTGAATCGCCGGCAACTAGCACGTCTCTAGAGTTTTATTTTTCGATGGGGGCGCTGTCTGAATTTGGCGGTTTTAAATGGATTTATGCCTTTTAATACAGCCGAGGACATAACAAGCGAGCACGCTTTAACGGTTCCCGCTCGACGGTGGCCGATGGCTGATGGCCGATGCTCCTGGTCAATAGTAATTGATCTTTTATCTGAAATTGTGCGCACGATAAGCTCTATGCGAGCCACTTCCAACTTTATGGCATTTCACTCGCTGGAGAACAGATTTTAAATTGTTTAAAAATGCCAACCGGAAAAAAACTACCTATGAGCTGGGTCACGCTACGTATACGCAATGTGCCAAAAGTCGAATGGCAGCAATTTGTAAAGTTGCCATAATGTAAGCTGGCAGTTTATTAAATTAAAATATGTCACACCATTCCATTCAAAAGGTGCCTGGCGATTTGCAAAATTGTATTGCCAACTGCTGTGAGCCATCCAGATAACTATGCAGGTGACAACATGTTGTTGCTCGCTCTCTGCATGATTTTGTATGCAACGCTGCGACAGATGCGTGACAAAGCATTTCGTTTTGCATGCCAAGTCAATCATTCAATTGGCAAAAATGTTCTAGTACAACTTTCTCCTATGATTAACTGAAATTGTCGTGACGAATATTTTTACGCGAGACTCGCGCATAAAAATGCATTTGCATATTTAAAGAGCACACACTCAACCACACACACACACACACACACATTCGGTGGGTTCACCAAAGTGTAAAGAAATCTTAAAGCTCTCCAAGCACACATGGTTTGTAAAGAGTCTCGTTGGGTGATTACCGAGCGAGTATTTCATTCAGAGGCAATAAATCAAAGTGTCTAAAATGGCATATATAAATTTTCATACTGAAAAAGGCATTTGCGATGAAATTAACACCGCTCCAAAAGGCGGGTCTAGGCCATGAGCATGTATCCGTATACGAAGTGTATGTGTTTTATGCACATATCGCCGCTGTGATTAATGCTAAGCTTGCAAAACACGGCGGCGTACAACACGGCGTATGCGTAACATTGTAACATCGTTACATTCCGTTGAATGTCTTTATTAATGGACGCTGATTTTCACATAAAGCAATACAAGCGAATAACTAGCGAGTGAGAAAGAGTTTGTGATTTCGTAAACGTAATTCTTATTTTTACGCTTGAAGCCTTTAACTTAATTCAATGCCAACTCATTGTGAAACTAATGAAATTTTCTATGTATTTAGATACTATTTATCAACAATACTATTTAGTTTAGTTTAGAATGCAATTGCATCAAGTCTGTGCTGCGCTGCTTTTGGTGTTGCTTAGCTGCCGAGTGAATGCTCAGATTGATGCTGGAAGAACGCTGATGATTGAGGAGAGTGTGCATCGACCTACGTACTACAATAAGGCCCACAAGAGCTCTGCACATGTGGATTATAATTTCCAACTATTGGCATTACGCGATGCCAAGCCGAAAAAAGAACCTCGCGCTACGTTGCCACCATTTGATCCCAAGACCGATTTAAGCTATTATGTAAATATTCTGGATCGTGCCTCTGTGATATGTGCTGGAGCTTTGATTAGTCGTCGCATGGTCGTCACCTCCTCGCGTTGCTTTCTGCCATATGAGACTGAACCTACGAGAGAATTCAAGGCCAAGGACTTGAGTGTAGTGACGGGCAAAGATTTCGCAGATGGCGCACAAAAAGCAACGCAAGTCATTGCATTCTTTATGCCGGTGGCAAAGGAAGCAGCCCGAGGTGTACACAATATTGCACTCCTGGAGCTGGAAAAGAAGCTGCAACGTGGCGCATATCGCTATATACCGCTCTACAGTCGACTGCCGCCAAAAGGAACGCCAGTGACAATGTCCTTTGTGGATCCTCAGTCGCGTGATATCACGCTCTACGAAAGCAAAGTGTTGTCCATCGATAGCTGCAAGCAAGCATATGAAGATTATGGCAAAATGCGGGTGCCCTTTGGGGAAGAGTTCTTCTGTGTGGCCAATAGGAAAAAGGCTGGCTGCAGCACTCGCCCTGGCGATCCGTTGATCATTGATAACAAGCTGGCTGGCATCAATTTGTATGGCGAACTTTGCGATGAGCTGAACGAGGGACGCAAAACGGATGTTTATTATTCGCTGCGGCATTCGGTGCCATTCATACAGCGTTCAACTGATTTGCTGAGAGCTTTTACGAAATCTGGTCCCTACAATAGTTCAGCAACAACGCCAAGAACCACACTTTATACATAATAAAAATAATTCTGATTTAAAGGCAATGCTATTTTTGCTTTTAATCATTTGCTGCGCATAAAAAGTAAGATTGATCTGAGATGTTATGAGAAGGCATATAATAATGTCTTGTTTGTGCGCAGCAAAAGCTGTAACAAATGGATTATTGTGGGTAATACATTACTCTATAAATATACATACATTCTTACATATAAAAGAGTCATTTCTGTTGGTGTGTGCAAGAATTTAACTAGAGCATTTTTCGCTTCCAGTCATGACAGCAGCTTGTGTGTAGCTTGTGTTTCGTGTGCGCTGAGCTTGAGTTGAAGTTGAGAGAGCAAGCGGGCCATTGTTTTAGGGTCATTAAGGTGTAAATTATACTTCTAATTAGCCATTAAGTAGCATCAGCCAGCAGGCAGCAACCAACAAGCAGCATGAAGCATGAAGCAGGCAGGCAGGCAGACACCCATCGAGTGTGGTGGTTCTTCAGCTTTCCACCTTCTCGCACAGCTTGAGTGCTGGTGAAACTATAAAAATGCAATATAATCTAATGAGCATACATAATGTGAAAATGAAAATGCAAAGAAGTAAATTTAATCAGCTTTAACATGATTTCAGCATAGAACATGACATTCATCTTACCGTTTGCTAAATCCTTTTGTCGTTGCTCATTACCTTCTCCTGGTTTTGAGTTCGCACACAGAAGAACGAGATCTGAACAAAAAATACTATAGTACTTGTTTATTTTTTCTTGGTTGCTTTAAATCTGCACAAAAGGCAAAGGCAGCGCAGAAGGCGGCAAACACATGAAACTAGCTGCAAGAAAAAATGAAAATAGACAATGCACTCGAGTCAATACCAAATGTGCGAGTGACTTTGAGTATCTGCAATCCTTTGGCCCATTCTAGTCGCAGGCAGAACAATAACAACAACCATAAGAATGCCATATGAGAAAGACAAAAAAAAAGTGGAGCAGAGAAAATAGTTAGAAAAAATATTGAATTCTTGTGAAATAAATAAAGTGAAGAGATGCACGATACGATGCGAGTGAAATGGCAAACGGGCAACTCTACTGCCAGACAGACTGTTGGAGCAGAAAATCGAAAATTTATACAAATAATATGTTGAAAGCGCAGAGAAAGAGAGAGAGAGAGAGCGAGAGAACTGAAGCGAGAGCCAAAGCCTGGCTAAGAGAATGCCAGCGACAACGTGGCAAAGGCGTCCAGGAAATGTGCAACGACAACGACAACGACAACAAAAGGAGCAGCGCGTTTCCATTGCCAACGTATGAGAGATTTCTATGTGTGTGTTAGTGTGTGTGTGTATTAGAGAGGTAATGTGTGTGTGTGTGTGCGTGGGTGTTTGCTATGGCTAAATTTGCATTTATTTTCTGAGGGCATGTTCAAATGTGCAACGAACTGTGTTTGAGTTGAAGACAACGCTCACTGGGGCAGCAGCAACGGCAGCAAAAGCAAGAGTAGCGGAATGTGGTGGGGGTGGAGGGGGCAGTTACCAAAGTGTGGCACGCTTTGTGGCAGGGGCAGTCGAGTGGTGCAATCAAAGAAGATGCCGCTGCCGCCAGCAGTTAGCGCCCGTTGCTATCGCCCCCGCTCACTCTTGGCGTTCTCATGTCCAAACAGCTTAAGACAAATGCACAAACACGCTGTCAATACAAAGGGAAAGAGAACGACCGAGACTGACAGAGAGAGAACGAGAAAGAGAGAGAGAGAGAGAGAGATATCTTCGTATATTGCAAACTGACCCTTGAGCAAAAACCTGTAACTGAGCTGGGGCAAGCAGCAGGCGAGGTTTGACTGGCTTTGATTTTACTGCTGTTCTCACATTTTAAAGCATTTTGATGTTTGATGTGCAAAATTGAATTTGCCCTTTTGCTGTTCGGCATTTAAAAACCCAGCTACCGAAAATGCATGTAAATCATGAACAATATACGTATAACAAAAAAAAAATAAAAAAGTGAACAACAAAAAAAAAAAAGCGAATGAAAGCTAACGACGAGAAGAAAAGCGAGGAAAATGTTGAGCTGTCACGCCCACTTGCATGTTTCTCTGATTGCGTCATGTTGCATAATGAGCTGTGAAGCAGCCGAAAGCATTTCTGCAAGCTCTCGACGCTCTTCTTTTTTGTTTTTGTTCTTGTTTCTTTTTGTGTGCTTTCTCTTTGCCGGCTCACATGGCGTATGAGTGACATTTAATTTACGTCGTTTGTAGCAATATCAAAAGCAATTTGTGTATGCGTGTGCGTCTGTGTGTGTGTGAGTGTGTGTGGCAAATACCTAAAAGTTAAATGAAATTAAATTAAGCACATATTTCGTTGCATCATTAATTAATCCATTTCATTTACTACAGATTCCATTCGCATTGAATTCTCGCCACGAATTCTCGGTCAATATTTTGTGCTCTTAGCATCAATTATTTAGCCAAAACAAAACATAATCAACAGTATCGGCAGCCCTTCTCAGCATGCAAATGGAAATTATTTATTTGGTGGCCTTATTCAGTTCCTTACCTTTCGCAGGTCTCCAAAAGTTATATCCCAAACGGGCACTAAAAGCGGCCCAAAAAAAAAAAAGCAGCGGACCAACGGACGGACGGACAGACGGACAGAAGAATGGACGGACAAATGGGTTTGGTAGCTCATGGACGAACGTTACCCGCATCCTGGCACGCATTTCACAGCTAATAATAAATGACCCGAGGTTGTCGACGGCAACGTTTTTCAGCTGAGCACGTACGCATAAATTTCAACGCGATGCGTCAAGCCAGAAGCTTCAACACGTGTAAGGCAAGCATACACTGAGAAAAATACGCTCAAATTTCTTTGTAGAAGCTAACAAGTTAATCGAAATTTGCGTATTTTTTAAAACACTCCTACATCATGACAAAGGTAAAATTAATTTTTAAAATTCAGAAATTATAAGGGAACATTCCTAAAATAAGCATTATCAAGGCTTTAATTGTTTTGGTATATTTCGTATTCTATGGTCTATTTATCATATATAAAAGCTACAAAATTTAATCTTGTAATTAGTGTTACACAATTATTCAATAAAATGAATGTATTAAATTTTAATTAAATAGATTTGGCGTATTTGTTCAATATTTTTTTAAGTGTATATCTCATACAATTCGGCCTTTTTGGACCTGCTGCAGTTGCTTTACACCCTTGGCTTGCGAGTAGGTGTGAGCGAGCGAGAGTTCTCCTGTTTCTGTACCTTTTGCTGTGCCAGATCTTATACGTTATCCCTTAAGCATAATGACCGGCAATTACGGCCGAGGCGAGAGGAGCAGACGTCGAGTCGGCTTACAGCATTGTAAGCATATGTCTGTGATGTTATGTGCCATGTGTAACATATTCTAAATAATTGATGAGCGAATGTAGAATGTAGTGTGACTCGGCACTGTCGCTCTTCGTTGTGCCAACTTTAAAACGCGTGCAGCATTTGCATAAAAAAGGCTTTTGACTACTGCCCATCAATTAGACGGTAGTCGACGGCTGTCACCACCAGATGTAAATGCCTATCTAGTTCTGTCTGGCTTGTCGTCGCTCTCTTCCCGGTTCCCATGCATACATCGCAAACACTTCAATTTCCGTCTGTCTATCGAGAAGGCTTCTTTATTTAACTTACATCCTTTTTTGGCTGCCGTGACTCTCCTACAGATGGCAATTTTTAATCAACGTAAATTAATTATCCTTTCTCGAAAACTTCTATTTTGTGATTAAATGACAGACATTTTTCGTTTAGTTCTATAGCACGATCCTATTAAAAGAAAGTATCTGAATGGTAGATGTTAGTCCTATTTAATTTTAGCGTTTGTTAATTCAATATATTTGCCTGGGTATTTCACAGATTGTACACATTTCGACATACTTGAATTTTGAAATTTGCGTTAAATTTCACACAATAAATCTGGAAAATCTTGTCACAATTTGGAACTAATAGAATAGCTTGTTAAAGCTACGATTGAGCGCTTAGTTTTAGTTTCGTTTATAATGCAACTAAAACAAGTGTGTATAGTACTTTTCGTTTTGCTGCTCGGTGTTCAAATGAATTCCGGAGGGCTTCAAAAAATTAAAAAACAGTTTGAGACATTGAAACGTGACTTAGAGAACTTGTCAAAAATGATTATTTCGCCTATGATAATACCCCATTTGATGCACCCTACATTACCTACATTACCAAGGCAGCTTTCACTGAGAAACAATCAGAATGAAAATGCAATTGGAATATCTAAAGAGCCCATTGTGAAATTTCCGGGTACAACTGAAAAGGTCCCGTTACATATCTTTATAAAGCGATTTAACTACGAGCAGCCTGTTCAAAGGGTTCCTTGGGCAATACCGATATTAATTGGAGTAATTGTTGGTCAATACATTACTAGTCAAGCAAAGAAATCAGTATTAGAATCGACTAATCCAATGAGAGGCATAAATGGAACAGCTCGCTATTGCCAGGACGCTTTACAGCCAAATGAGAAGATCGAATTCAAGTCTTACACTCGTAGCGGTGAATTGATACAATCAGCACAGGGAACTGTACTGTCTTTAAATAAGTGCAAGAAAAAACTGCATGATAAGGATGGTGAAATTGTAACTGACGACTCAATCTGTGTGCAGTATAAAACTAAAAACGTAAAGTGTGAGCACGACTTTGGAATTCCTTTGATCATCAATGAACAACTTTGTGCTACGAAACATTTGAGCCACAATTGTGGGAAAAAAAATGGTATAGAAGTTTATAAACGTATCCGGAACTATGATAAATATATTAAGGAAAAGATTTAAGGCGGATGTTAAAATACCTAAATTAAAAAACTAAAAATAATGCTTGGTAATATCGGTACATTTTAATCAAGGAATGAATTTTCAGTACATTCATGTAATTTCTATAATTTGTAGCTGGTTACGTATGTATTTTTGTTTAAAAGAATAAACTGCTATGTCACAATGATTTTTCATGGTGTTCAATTCTTTAAAATATGGTATGCATAGAAATCTGATTTTAGTTTAAAATCAACGTTTGAGTATGACACCACTTCGACTATTTGTATTGCTATTTGTGGCACTATTTGTTTGCCCCGAAACTCTACAGAGGGATAGCGATCGAAAAGTGCATAAGCTGAACTATCAACAAGGCGATTATCAGCCACATTTTGGCTATGTAAAAGGACATATGGCCAGCGAGCATGGGAAACGTCATTTGCAGTCACGTTAAAAAAACTAAAATATAACAAAAATGTAATTAATTTGATTATGGCCATAAACAGTTCGGTTATAATAAAATGCTGTAACCCATTGATTTGTGCTGGTGTTAATTGGCATGGAATGAGGCACATATTGTGCGCTGCGGCAACAGTCGACATTCGATCAAGGCTCGATAATGTTGTATCATCGGTCGTGGCTTCTACTGCTGACATTTCAGTTCGCGAGTCCGAGTCACCACTATCATCGATATATGTTATCTGATTATAGGCCACAGCATAGCCACAAGTCGCAAAAGGATTATCGCCCAGTTTCTCGGGCAGTTGATGCTCCGCTGAAAGGCGAGACAAGGACAATTGGACTTGGAAAACCGATGGTAAATCTGGCTCATTCTAATAACAAAGTGCCACTAGAAACTATAATGGTTAAAGCTTATCGACACCAACAAGTGCTAACAATAGTCTGGCCAATAGCAGTTGGAGCGATAATTGGAGTAATTATAATATTATCTAGGGGTGGGCCAATAATTTATAAGTCACCAACAAATGAAACCTTGTTGGTGGACCATGAGCAAACTGATTTTACGCAGTCTTGGCTGTCAACGGTGTATTTCAAGAATTCGACCAACCACATTAACGCCTCAATACAGATCTGTGACACTGTATTGAGGTCAGACGATCGCGTCTCTTTGATCGGTTATTCGCACAGCAAGCAAACTCTGTATTCAAGGGAAAGTATTGTGTTGTCACCGAGTGAATGCCGTGAAAAACTAAACGATCCGGGTGGTAAAATTGTAACACATGAGGTGATTTGTGTGCCCAACAAGAGGAGAACTAAGAAATGTGAACAAAATCTTGGATTGCCATTGATGTTTAACGATCAACTATGTGGGCTGCAACTTCTTGGTCACAATTGCCCGAAATATTCTGGAGTCGATGTCTATGCCCGAGTCATCAATCGAAATTTGTACAAAAAAGCAACATTGAAGCGAATGGCAGCAAAGATAGAAGATGCCATGCCCTGAGCAATATGACATGAATATATAAATATGAACGCTGAGTTTTGCTGATTTATAAAACAAGTTTATTTTAAATGTGCATTAAGGAGTGTCTAAAGAGCCAATAAATATGCATTATTACCGCAATTGAAACTGTGTTTTTAACACCACCAATAAACAATATGTGAAGGGAGCTCTAACAATGAATTGAAAGAAACCCCATTAAGAAATTGAGTTAAAATATACCAAATTTTTATTTAAAAAAATACTAATAAATGCGATATTTGGACTAAAATATTAAAATACTAAAATAAATACTAAAATAAATTCCCATATTAAACACTAAAAGAAATACTAAAATAAATACTAAAATTCTACCTACCTTTTTCTGCCAGTTACATACTTTTTTTTCATCACGAAGTTAAAATAATATAAATTGTTTTTTTTTGGTAAAAACCTTAAACGCACGCTATGAAAACCATTTAGTTGCGGAAGAATCAATCAAATTAATGGCAAATTTCTGCTAGTGTGTTATAAATTGTAATATAAGGACAGGTATTTGAGCATAGACAGAAGATAGTAGATAGATTTACTACACTCACAATTGCTGTGTGTGTGTGTGTGTGTGAGGGTGTTGTGAATAATGTCACGAGGAATTCAATGGTCTCTGACTGTCTCTGAGCTGGGAGCCTGCTCACGGCATTTGTTTCGTCAACAAAAAACTTTGCTAACTCAGAAATGAAGTGGCAGCAACGTCACCGTTGGCAGCAGCAGCAATGGCAGCAGCGGCAGCAATGTCGATGAGGCTGACTGAGGTTGTGGATGGAGTAAAAATCTTTTGTATTGCAGCGATAATGTCATCAACTAAAGTACTCCGTCGGGCATAGTGAAAAGTTCTAGTCAATCGAAATAAAGCACATAATACGATGATACGGGGAAAAGCAATGGACAGAGTGTGGAGAGAGCTAGAGACAGAGACTGGGGCAGAGACAGAGGCAAAGAGATGAGAAAGAGAGTCAGTCGTTGGCAAATGGAATGGCACATGGAAACTGTGTAAACATCATTAAAATGTTTTCTTCTTTGCCCAGCAAATGGGAAATCATTCAAATTATATTTTTTTTTGTCTGCCTCTTTCGTGTCCCTTTGCTGTGTTGCTTTCGTTTTGGTTTTTTTCGATTTACAGCTCCGTCGCTCTGTCGTTTTTAATTTCAAGCACATTTTCAGATTAATTTTTGCTATTTACTAGATTTTAGGCACAACTTTATCCTTTAAATAAATCGAAAAAAAAGAACAAAATTTCGACAGGTTCATAAAAGGCGCAACCACATTCATATAGTATCGTAAGAAGGGTGCTTGGTAAACTAATTTGGTTTTGGCATTCTTTTGTTATGGCCTGGCCAAAATAATTGTGCTGTTGGCATATTTCAAACTAAATGCAAAACTCGCGTTTGTCTGCCGAAAAACGCTGAAAAACGGGCGCGAAACCTCAATGAAAATATCTCAGAAAAATGCGGCTGGCCGCAAAGAGAATACAAACCAACAGAAGCAAAATGAAAGCAAAGCTAAAGCGTCGAAATTTGCTTTGGGAATCTACAAAAAAAAAAAAAAAACAGAGGAAAACAAAAAACATTTGTATGTGTGCGCACGTTCTTAACATGTGGGTAAGCATGAGTGTGTGTATGTGTGTGCGTGTGTGTGTGTAAAATTTTACGATAATACGCAACAATTTCGAAATGAGTGCGTCCCGCGGAGTCTCGGAGTCTCGAGTCCCGAGTCTCATTGAGCCTTGAGCCGTGAGTGCAAAGAAAGCAATTTCCTCAATATTCTTTATGGCGAAAGCACGACTAAAACCAAGAGCTTCGGCTCGGGGTAGAGGTGCATGTTGGCAGTGAGACAAAAGCTGTATAAGTATATGTATATACTATACTCGTACACGATAAAGGAGACGACGACGACGGCGACTGCGAAGAGGCATAAGAAACACTTTCGTTGCTTTTGTTATTATTTTCAAAGTTCCATAAGTCGACTGCTAATAAAATTTTAGAAGCTCGGCTGTTAACATTATCATAACGCACACACGTACTCTATGTGCGTATGTGTAAGTAGCAATATAATAATAATCATGGCGACACACATACACACACATATGCAGAGAGGTATACACATTTACATGGCCATTAAGCGCTGTCGTCTCCGTCTGTGCTCAGCTTTGACTAGCATTCGCATTGCGTATACGACGCATTGAGCGTGTGTTCAGACAGCGCCTTATAATTCATTTATTGGCATAATTTCGTTTTATTTTTATTTGCTTCACGGCATTTGCGATTGCCTTTGATGCAGAGATGAGGAGATACACAACTGTTCGATGGCAAATTGAAAACATATTGAATATTGAATTTGCCGTTGCCAGTTACCAGTTGCCTCCGCCTCATCTAGAGCAGCCACCAGTCTATTTAATTATGTAGCTGCGCACGCGACGCTGCATACAATTAGAGGTCGATGATGCTGCTGTTGCCTGCTGCCACGTTTACTTCTGTAGCTGTTGCTATTTCTACTGCTGCTGCTGCTGCATTCATTATAAAGCACTTTAATCTACGGAACATGAACGCAAACATGGATCACGCGCGGTCTAATAAATTGGTGAACAAAGTGAACAAAGAAGCGAGAGAAAAGAAAAATCCATGAATCTGAATCTTTAGCAGTCGTTGCTACTCCAACTGGTTATATTTCTTACCTCTGTGTGTGCTCTCTCTTTCTCTCTGTGTGTGGACAGGAAGCAGACAACAAAAATACATCCATGGACATGGTCATGGATGTCTGGCATGGCGTCTAGCATTTTGCGACGTGACTGGGAAAATGCATTTCCGCTGCACGTATAATCTGGCCAACAAATTTACAACGGGCAAACCGAAAACTAAAACGAGGCACACGTAAGTCAATCAGCAACTGGACAGCAGAGTAACAGAAGCAGAAGCACAAGCACAAGCAGGAGTAGCAGGATAACAACAACAACTTACAATCTGAACACTAATGCAATGCGGAAGTAACACTCCAATTTAACAGATGTCTGTATACATAGGTAGGTGCTCTGTGTGGCAACTGATTTTGTTGCTAAGTGAATGAGTTACTTCCGCTTTGCTTAACAGTTTTAAATAAAATCACATCACAGAGCAGAGAGCCAAAAGGCTCTTCTATATGAAATGTGAACGTAGCTCGCATCCTTTATTATACTGCAAAGTTTTGCATTCTAATTGTCTTCGTTGCTTTGCTAGTTTAGAGTTAGAGTTCTATATTTATTTTCTCATCTATTTCAAATGGCAACTTTGCCAACTAATCCTGTTTTGCTAGATAAACCACAAACTTTAACAAATCTCTGCAAAATGCAATCACAAAAAAAAAAAATAACACAAAAAACAGAATGAATTTCGAAAAAAAAACTTTGCAATTAAAATGCAAAAATTATGAAGTGAGTTTTGTGAGTTGTGCGTGAAATGTGCCCCAAGCAAACAAAAATATTGTTAAGCCTCAAGCCCATGAAAGTTGTGCGAGCTTTAGCATAAACACCTTTGCATGAGGGTCGCTAGAAGTTGCTTAGATATTAAAATACATAAATTCAACTGTCTATTAAAAAGGTATGTGTAATTTATAAGAATGCGTTCGTGATTGATTATGTTGCATAATTCAAGAAATAAAACACGCTAAACATGATTGTAATCGATTCTGACTCTGTCTGATAAAATATTAATTTATTTGTTTGTTTGTTTGACGTCTCCCCTCGTCGATTGAAATGAAAATGATATGCCATTGTTAATAGATACATCGATTTCATGTGGTGCAATTAACACCTTGCGAGCTACACACAAATATTTGCTAAACTTATCGAATGTGTTTATCAGCAACAAGTTTGACACAGAGAGAAATAGACACGGTCTATTTTTTTTTCTATTTTCGTTTTTGTTATTATCAGTGGCACATGTAAAAATTGAGAGCCGTGAAAATTAAATAGTGTGTCTTGTGCTCGCAGTTTACGAGTTTCTTTTGACCAGCCAAAAATAAACTTGCATTAGTGTTTTAGTTAAGCAATGAAGTTTAGTGCGTTGCGATGTCTGGAGGCCAGCGGCAACGTTTGCTGCGCAACCTTTGCTTGGTCTTCATCTTGGCCTGTTTGCTGCTGCAGTTAACTGTGCTGCGATCCACATTCGATGAGTCGGAATTGGGCTTGACAAGTGATTTGCAGCATGATTACCTCGACGTGGAGTGGCGTGAGTTTATCGCTCATACGCCCGAGCAGCCGGATACATTTTTTCAATACAATCGTCAGCTAAGTGACAAGTTGGCCGCGGTGCGTTCGTTGCCGATGACACGACATGACAGGTCATTAGCTGGCCAAGCCATCTGTTGATATTTGTTGTTTGACTAACAATTGATTTCGCTTTTAATTGATTAACAGCTGCAATACACGCAACTATCAGTTGCCACATGCCTCGGCCGCCCAGCTGAGTGTTGTGATTAGTTTTCACAACGAGGCGCGTTCCATATTGTTGCGCACGATCTGCACACTGATCAGTCGCACTTCCCCCGACTATCTACACGAACTTATCATCATCGATGACTGCAGCGACGATGGTGAGTTTAATCGAAGGCAATGCTTTGATTAAGAGCTAAACTGTATTGATTTATAGCCGAGCTGTTGGTTAGCCTTGATGGGATTATAAGGCGCATATTCCACGCTCAGCCTGCGTTCATCTTGAGGCGCAATCGACGGCGCAGAGGATTGATTTGGTCACGCAACGAGGGCGCCAGAGTGGCCAGCGGGCATTACTTGCTCTTTCTCGACAGCCACTGCGAGGTCAACGCCGGTTGGCTGGAACCCCTGCTGGACCGGCTGGCGTTGAACTCCAGTCGTGCGGTCAGTCCGCTGTTGGATCCCATTGACCCCGAGACCTTGAGCTACCTAGCTGGTAATGTGCTACTAAAAGGCGGCTTCGATTGGAGTCTGCATTTCCATTGGTTGCCACGACAACTTGCGAATGGGGAGCGTGCGGAGGAGGCATATCAAAGTCCTGCGTTTGCTGGTGGCATTATGATGATCTCACGCGAATGGTTCTTCAAGTTGCAAGGCTTCAATCCACACTTACAGGTCAGTGGTCAGTGGTGGTCAGTGGGCGCCTAATTAACTTGTGCTTGTGGCAAGTGCGCTAATTACTCATGTCAAGGCAATGACACACAATTTTTGTGCGGGTCACTTGACGACAGCGAAAGAGACCAAGTTACCAAGTGCAAAACAAAATGAGTAAAAACACGGAGATGGTACAAATAGAAGCAACAACAACTACAACTCATGCCAATACGTATTTCACTGTCTGTGTAGATTTGGGGCGGCGAGTCCATTGAGTTTGCCATTAAATTGTGGCTTTGCGGTGGACAAATTGAGATCGTGCCATGCAGCCGAATTGGACATATTTTTCGCTCCCGCCATGCCTTTGAGTTTCCGGTACAGTTCGAAGAGCTCGAAAAGCAGCAACAGCAACTGGACACTGCCCAGGCGACATATTTGCGGTGAGTTGAAGTGGCTTTTGGCCACTGGGCACCACACTTGGAAGGTTTTTGTGCGCTGGACGGTGGAGGTGTGAAAAGGCGCGTTTGGACTTTGGTATTTTTCAATTTATTCCACACTGACGCTTGCGTGTGTCATCCTCCCAGTTTTCCTTTTTTTTTCTGTTTTGCTTTTTAATATAAACATTCCCCAGCACGCAATGAGAATGCTTTCCTCTATATATGTATGTATGTGTGTATCGGCAGGAACTCAAAAATCATAGCCGAGTCCTGGCTGGACGAGTACAAATATTTGTTCTACACCCTCAAACCGGCGGCCAAACAAATTCCATTGAATCTCTCGCAGCACGAATTGACGGCCATAAAGACTGGACTGCGTTGTCAACGCTTTGACTGGTTCCTGCGGCATGTGCAGCCGGACCTAAAGTGAGTCGGAATTTAATTTTGATAGAGTGATGAATAAGAGTTTGATTTGTGTTTTTCTTGCAGAGTTCACAATGCCAAATTTAGTGCTTTGGGCACATTGCGTAATGAGGATCGTTGTTTGCATGTGGAAGAGTCGCAGCTGTTGTTGGTCAGCTGTTATCGTGTGGAGATCACTCAGTGGCATCTGCATCGAGACACTGGACAGCTGAGCACTGGACACAAGCGCTGCTTGGGCGTCTTAAATGAATCGCAGCTCTCGATGCAGCCTTGCTTAGTTGGCGCGCTGATTAATCATACGCAACGTTGGCAGCGTCGCGATACACAATTGTTGCATGCTGGCACACATCTGTGTCTGGATAATCCGCTCAAGAATCAGCTGGCGCTGAGCAGCTGTCGTGCTTTGGCGGCATCGCAATCATTTCAATTTGCATTGGAAATGGAGGCGCAGACAAACTAAAGCTCAAGCCATAATGGCTGGTGGAGATTGTTAGAAGTTTCGCTGGAGTTGCTACACACTAATCAAAATGTTTCCATGTTGTGCTAATCTCTGTGAAATATTTCCGGCGTCCTTACGTAGATTATCAGCAGCCAAGGGGAAGTACTAAATAATGGGCGACACACACACAAAGGTGAAGCGAATGCCGGAATGAATGCGACTGTGGCTTGGTTGTTCCTTTTCCTTTTTTATTTGTTATGGCCAGAGCTATCAAGACTTCGCGCGCTTCCTGTCGCATCCATCACACGCGACAGCGGACAATGAAACTGCAGCAAGCAGGAACTGAAGCTTGGAGCTGGAGCTGGAGCAGTGAGATAAAAGACTGCGACGTCGCGCTTATTGTGTGCCTTGTTTAGAAGACTCCAGCATCAGTTGTGGGAACAATGCGCGGCGCGTCTGCAATTGTTGTTGTCCAAAAAGGGGCACATCAAAGTCCTCCTCGGCGGGGGGAAGGAGAAGGAGGCGCGACCAGCAAAATGTAATTGAGTTGATGACTGCCCGACGCGCTTCCGGCAGCTTTGATGGCCTCCGGAAGTGAGTGACAAAAAAGACGACGTCGTCGCGACGTCGGCGGCAACACAATAAAAACTGCCATGCAACAGAGTTGGACAATAGACGACCGGGGAAGAGGCAGAGGAAGAGGCCAACGGCGGACAGTGAACAATTTGCAATTTGAGTATTGTTTTCTTTGGACATCTTTGCGGTAATAAAGCGTAAAAGTTAATTTTGTATCTCAGCAGTAAGAAGAACAATAAGAAGCAACAGCAGCAACAACAAGGGTTGCAGTTGACAATATGGTGGCAACTTTTCAACAACAACATTCATTTTGTGGTATCGCGGCAACAGGCAACCTGCAACCAGCGGCAACTTGCCACTGCCACATTGCTGCAAGCAATGCGTTGCGCTGCCGGTAACTGCCAAGCAGCGCGTAAAATCATATTTTTTATGACAATTTATAAGAAACAACAACGCAAGGCAACAACAAAACAGCAATATACGCTGGAAAAGCAGACGCAAGAGAGGCTAACAAAAATGCAATATTTTAAAATTTCCAAATTATATTTATAGTATTTAGAATAGCTTAAAATATGTATAAATAAATATTTATTAAGCCAAAATTTACAAAATAAGTGAAATAAAAGCTTTTCAAAAATGAAGTGTAGATAAGCTGGCAACAAATTAAATTAAAAGTTATGCCACAAGTTTGTTAAGCATCAATTAATATGCCCGTCTCTTATACCCAATCCAACTATAATTTACAGGGTATTACCCAAAGGCAGCGACGTCTAAAAAGTTGGCGCGGTTTGTCCGTGCGGAAGCAACATTTAGTTTAGTTCAGTTTCGTTTAGTTTTGTTTAGCTTAGTTGAGTTTATTTTATGTAGTTGCGTTGCATTTGTTGCTCCATTGTAGTTATGACTTTGACTGAGCAGAGTTGGACACATTTTATTGTGGCAGTTGTCGTTGCACCTGTTACCATATTTGCTGCAATTCCTGCACTTGCTATTTCTTCCGCAAATAACAAGTTTTTTTTGTTTTTTGTGACAGTCATTTCTTTACTTCACTTTACTGCTTAGCTAATTATTAAAATATTTTGTCTCTCTTTATTTTCAATGAGTACTTTAAGTTGGTGACTCAATGACCGCAGTCCTTGACATGATTTTAGTCCGACTTTTATTTAGCTCTTTTAAAAAAATTGCGCGCAGTCATTGAATGGAGATACGACTGAGAAGAGAGACTGCGAAAACGAAAGAGAGAGAGAGAGAGGGTCTAATCTCAAGGACGGACCTTAATTATGAGCCTGGCCAGGGATAAGCGAAGCAGACTGGAACTGGGCGTTACAGCAAAAAAAAAGGGGTGGACGACGCTTGAAACTTGATTATACATTTGAAGACTCATTTTATTATCTGCATAAATCTTTGCCAAACCCAGCGCCAAGTTTGCTGTTTACTTTGCGCACAGCTCAGCAGAGTAGAGCAGCGAAAAAAATCCATCATTCAGCGGCGGACCGCATTTAAAATATCTTGATTAAAAAACTAAAATAAAAAAAGCAAAAGCAAAAAATGAAGAGAAGGTGGAAAAGCGTTCTACGAAATGAAAGCCAAATGCAAACTCAGCGTTCACTGTTCTAAGTGAGACAGCGCAGAAGAAAATATACATAAAAAAAATGAGAAACAAAAGAAAAATTTGAGAAAAACGAAACGGAAAAACTGAGTGAGCAGTAAAAAACAAAGCAAAAAAAAATAAAATGGAATGAGCTGCGAGAAGTAAAACTTATAAGCCGCAAGCGGAAAACAAAGTTACGGCCAAGTTAAAGCATGAGAAGAAAGCGTGGGGCGTATTTTTAAAAAGGATTTCAAAATTAACGGCCATCAGAAAAGAAAGTCAATTTGAATGATTAAATAGGAAAAGCTGTTCTAAAGTGAACCCTTTTCCGCCTCCATTTCCCACCATTTCCCCTCCCCAACCGAAATGTCGATTAATGCCGCTGTTAGTGCTGTTTAAAGGATTTATCCGGTTTTCTTTTGACAGTTTGTTGCCGATTTACATTTATTAATTCTTTTTGTCCCAAATCTACAAAAAAACAAAGAGAAACAACAACAAGAAACTTTTGTGGCCCAAACCCATTTTGGCAGCAGCAACAGCAAATCAGCAACATAATGGATGCAACGCCTCGGGGCTCAAGCTGAAAATGAAATAAATGAAAATATGACGTCGACAGCACCGACCAACCAACAACAACCAAAAAAAAAGGCGATAATCCATCATTTCGTCCATCAAGAGTCGACGGGGATGACAATAGAGCAAACACACACACACACACACACACACACACAGCGAAAAGAAAAACGACAATGGGCCAAAGCTATGTAAAACTTTGGTTTATATATAACAATTTGATTAGCTCGGCTAATCTGTGATTCGACTAGACAATTAACCGATATCAATCAGATTTGTTGTCTAATGCAATTTTTTTGTTGAGGCATTCAAAGTTTATCGGCCACTGTGCGGCCTTTATTAATACTAGCCTCATTTTCAGGGCCTATCTATCTGCCTATGATGATAATGCAAAAAAGAGCGACTCCATCAACATTACAAAGCATTTTTAATATGCGAATCTGACTAGATGTGTATGTGTGTGCGGGTGTGTGTGTTTGCGGGTGTGTGTGTGTGCCGTCCTGTTGTACCTTTTGCCTAAAAAGCATTTCAATCACGTCAAAAGTTTTTGGCATAATAAAATTGTTTGTTTAATATATGATTACGGTCGGTGGAAAGGGGCGTGGCAGTCAATCTTGTTTCGAAAAACAGTTTAATATCGCATGCATGTGTGTTGGCATGTGTGTGTGTTAGTGTGTGTGTGTGTGGCATGCCTCTTGTCTGTCATTCATTCACAAATTAATTTATTTGAAGTGCGTTTGTCAAAAAGTTGGCTGGCTTTTAATTTAAGCCTGACTATCATTAGCTGCTGCTGCTGCTGCTCCGTCTGTTGCTTTAGTTTGAATATATTTTCACTTAATGCTAATGACAAATTTGTGCACTCGGTTGTGAGTCGAGTGCTAAAGCGAGAGCGAGAGTGAGAGCTTTAAGTTGCTGCCACACAGGTCAAACAGCAGCTGGATCACATGTGGCATGCAATTAACTCGTGATTCTGATTTATCGGTTAAGTTGAAATCTGGTTGGATGCGCTTAATTGTTATGCGATCAAATCAAATAATCGCTTGAATATTTGACGCCGTAAAGTATGCAATGCGAAATCTATATTAACATTAAGTAGATTCAAAGAGCAACAAAGCACAGTGGGGTAAGCTGAGCTGCTTTTCCAAAAAAAAAGTGTTTAGTTTAACTATTAGAATTTTGATTTGTTACAGATTATATACTTTTTTTTTACTACTTTTAATATTTAGCTAAGAAGAAGTGAGTTATCACTAAGTTATTTGAAAAGTATAGTATTGTATTTAGTATAGTTTCACATAATA
Source organism: Drosophila niveifrons (assembly GCA_035046325.1). Lineage (NCBI taxonomy): Eukaryota > Metazoa > Arthropoda > Insecta > Diptera > Drosophilidae > Drosophila > Drosophila niveifrons. The sequence continues at coordinate 5,715,401 of JAWNOC010000046.1, read as the reverse complement.
CTAATATAGTATATTTTTAATATATATAATTTGTTGCTAACATATAAAATATATTTAAGAAATATTTTATAATGATAGCTGCTGTGGTTGACAATTTGGTATATTTTGCATGTACCAGTATATCAATATACTAATTATTGCTTTCGGTATTTCAGTATTTTTCCATATATTAATTCAGTATATTTTAAGAATAATGCGGCATTTCATTTTGCATTCATTCATTCATCTCAGAATCGAGTAAATTCAACACATTCTATAAAATTGTTTAATCAATAGGCATGTTTATTCAGTAATTTTGCTTGCAATTTAAGCTTTTTGAATGTAATTAATCACTTCTTAGAGTTTACGCCTTGAGCCCATGGTGCATTGGCAATGGCAATGACAAGCGACAGGCGGCATTAAATATTAAAGACTTCATTAAATTCGCAGTACTGCACATTAAATATACATGATTATAACTTTTGCTTTCTGAGCCAGCCAAAGAGGCCAACAGAGAAAAAGAGAGTGAGAAAGGAAGAGAGAGAGAGAAGGCGAGAATGAGAGCGACTCGAGCTGATTCCATTTATTTTTGTTTATTTTTTAGTGTTTTTTCATGCGGTGCTTAATTCGTTTTTAATCTCGTCAAATTGTTGCTGGCAATGTGACGTTGCGTCGTTGGCATCATCAGAGGCGCACCGAGCATAGAGCACAGAACAGAGCACTGAGCATTGAGGCGTGGTCGCTTCCATCAACGCATAATGTCGCTGTCGACGTCGCTGCCAGCGTCACGGCGACGTCGCGACGTCGGAGCCATCAACTGCAAGTGACAGGTGAATGCCCAGGGTACAGCAACAGCAGCAGCAACAGCAATGATAGGCATGTAAATGGGCTTGGAGAGAGATGGCTAGGCTTTTGTGGCCCAAGACATTGCCAGCAGCTGTTTGGCTTCCCTTTGGAGGAGGCATCGCATCGCTGTGAACTCCCCAAAGGTGTCTGACGGCATTAGAGGCAGTCGGGTGCGATAAAAGCATTGTGATAAGCGCCCACGGACAATAAAAATGGGTTGGCAAAAGCGCATTACAACCAAAAACCAAACCAAACCAAAAAAAAGCGAAATTTGTGTGTATGAAAATGTGCGCGTGCCGCTGTCTAACCCACTTTGTGTTAGCTCGCTCCGCTCTCTCTCTCGCTCAGCTTGTGGACAAACAGTTAATCAGAGAAATTAAGCAAGAGCAGAGCAGAGCAGAGTACAACAACGTCACCGATGACATCCAGCTGTGCCAAACAATGGGCGAAATTGGCAGCGGGAAGCTGTGGCTGTGGCTGAAGTTGTTATTGTTGTTGTTGTTGTCGCTGTCACCCTGGTGACCAAAAAGCAGCAACAACAATGGCAAAACAGCGTCTTACCGGCCATTTGGCCATGTTGCCAACTGCTGTTGCTGTTGTTGTTGTTCTGGCTGCTGGAGCGGCAGCTTGGCTAGCTAAATAAACAACTACGGCTACCGCTGGCGCAGAGCGCGTGCAAGGCATTGCCTGTCAATGGTGATGAGTGAGGAGCAGGCGGAGGCGCCACACACACACCCATCTATACTCACACACACATTCGGTGCGGCAGAGCGATTATTGTTGTTGTCGCTGCCGCCGATTGTCGGCGTCGTAGACAGCGATTCTTTTGGGGCACAACCATGAGCAACAACCATCAGTTGTGCGCTGGAAACGAACGCGTGCAGTTTGGATTTTTGGATTTCCACCAAAAATCAGCAGAAAAACATTTCATAACATTTTCTAATCAAATTGTCGACTCTCTGTGTGTGTGTTCGCGCAAAACGAAATTAGCAGCCGAGCGAGCAAAAAATTTATGCGATTTGTTTGCGATTCCAAGTCTGTCTAACTGTGGAAGTGTGTGTGTGTGCTTGTGTGTGTGTCTGCCACGTTGCCAACGTGCCACGAAATTTATGTCGTTTGGTTTGTCAATAAAAGAAGAAGCAGCAGCAACACACGAAGCCATCATAAGCAATTTATAGTGTGGGTGCAGTTTTTGCCGCGTTTTCGTGGGTGTGACATAACACGATTTACCTGTGCGTCGCAGTCGCAGTCGCTGTCGCAGTCGCAGTCGCAGTCGCAGTTGACGTCGTCGCCATTAGGTGGCATACAAAAAACCGAACCGAGGCCAAAAGTGGACGTTCTTGGCAACGCTTTTTGTTGTCTTAACTTGTTACAATTACCGTTTGGCCAGCGCCGTTATTGTGTTCACTTTCCACTCCTCACGCTCTTCCCCCTTTCGAGTGTGTGTGTGTGTGTGTTATTGGTGTGGCTCCAAATTGTCCTTTATGCCCCGCCGCCCGCAACGAACGGTGATTGGATTCAGTGTGTACGTGTTGTAGAGCAGTCCATGCATTAAGGTTTGCTTCCTTGCGCTGTGCTGCCTTCAGTCGGACAACAACGATGTGGCTCCCTTTGGATTATTGCGCATGATAATTGAAAAAAACATTTGGTCCTTTCTGCGCCTTTGTCGAACAATCGAGAGAGAGTGAGTGAGAGTGAACGACGTAGCGAACGACTGCTGAAAATCGTTTAATTGGAAATTTGTTATTTGGATGCGACGAACTGTGAAAATACAACTGAGAAACTGTCGCGCGCTCGACAGCGGGACAGCGGGATAACGGGACAAAGGCAAAAGGCATTGCTCAAATTGAAAATGTACTGAGCACACAATAAAACGCCGGGAAATGTAATAAGCGAGCGGGCCAATTAAAAATCAATAGAAGCAACTCAACAGCAACGAACAGCAGTCGAAAACATGGATGAGAACATTACGTTGGAGCTAAACTTAAGCAGCAGCCACAATTGGTTGCTGCACGAGCTGACCACAATGAGCAGCAGCAGCAGCAGCAGCAGCAACAACGGCAGCATCAACAGCACTGACAATGACCAAGGATTCAGTTATGCTGAAATCGAAGAAATCCGCAGTGTTATACGCTGGGTGGTGCCCATATTCTTTGGCATCATTGCCATCACTGGATTCCTGGGCAACCTGTTGGTCATCCTCGTTGTGGTGCTCAACAAGAACATGCACTCGACAACCAATTTGCTGATTGTGAATTTGGCTGCTGCCGATCTGATGTTTGTCATCTTTTGTGTGCCCTTCACGGGCATCGATTATGTCACGATGAATTGGCCCTTTGGCACTCTTTGGTGTCGCACCGTTCAATATTTGATTGTGGTCACCGCGTATGCTTCGATCTACACTTTGGTGCTAATGTCGGTAGATCGCTTTTTGGCCGTAGTGCATCCGATAAGATCGCGCATGCTGCGAACAGAGCACATCACAAAGATTGCCATCTTCACGCTGTGGGCCGTTGTTTTGACCATCTCGATGCCGGTCACCTTTGCGCATGACATTGTGGTAAGTAGAAGAAAAGCAAACCATAGCAAAAGATTATTTCAGGGCCATTCCCATTCGTAGATGGTTGCCTGCTGTGCCCGAATGTGCTGCGAATAACATAGGCCAAGCCGAAATTTATTGCTTTCCATCATCGGCACCTCGTTAGATGTCGATCTCTGGATACGCCTCTGTTTTTCGCCTCTTTTTATTTGTATTTAAGTTTATACTGCTTTTCTTTGCGTTGCGTGTGTGTGTTTATATTCTCGAAATATTTTTGCGCTCGTTTTTGTTTTTGTTACTAATTTGCTATTTTAAATGCATAAATTTTAATTATACAGCTACAAGCTGAGGCACTTTATAGCTCCCGACCCGAATCTGTACCGGGGGTAATATGGCCAATGCCAATGCTGAAAGCTGTTCAACTCATGTGCGCTTTATCCGTTTGCAGTGTCTGCAATTCAGCTCAATTATCGTACTTACTATCTCAGAAAACGTTGCCTGGCAAATTGATCACAGCACTGGCATACGCTGCGTATGATAAATCATACGAATATGGCCTTGATACTCGCTGTTAGTTGCGTCTCAATTTTCGAATTTTTCCATTTTCCGATTTCGATTAAAGCGTTAATGTTTTTATGATGCGAGCGAGTGTGAAGAACAAGTTAATTGTTTAATAAGTCCCGCTAAATTTGTTGTTTAGATAATGCACAACAGTTTTTATGTGTTTTCCCATGAAGGTTTTCAGCATTTTGGAAATTAACTTATGACAAGCAGCAGATCAAATGGTTAACGGGCAGTCAAACATTCTGTAAATTAGTTGCGGTAAATCCTTGAATACGTTCCATTAGCCACACATAAGTATTTTGCCCTTACCCTTGACCCAGCTAATGAAAGAGAGAAAGCAAACTCATTGTGTGAGTCGCCGCCTACTCATAATCGAATCGAATAGAATCGGAGTCGACTGTAATTAAACGTATCTTATCGCCGTTAGAGTCTTTATCAATGAATCGAATGGACCATTTGCTTTGCAGTTGTTATTGTTATTGTTGTTATTGTTGTGTTGTTATTGTAACTTGATATTTTATTAAATGCCATTTCACGCTCCTTTTTTTCACGCTTGGGCTTTGCGCTGCGTTTGCTTTGTTATTTGCCTGTGTGTTATTTGTTATTTGTTTTGCCTCGGCCCCGAGGATTAAGCTGGCAAAATAGCAGCCCCAAATTGAATATGTGTTCGCCTGTGTGAGTGTGTGTGTGTGTGTTGATAACACACACACGCAGACAAATGTAGGCAAACAATGGAGAAACATGCGATAAAAAGACATAATTAACTCATGTTTGATCAACATGTTAATTAACAGTTTGCTATTAATTATATTCATATTACGTCTATGATGTCTATTACACACACACACACACACACACACACACAGAGTAATGGCAATAACAGATGGGCATAGCTTATCAATATCTATTTTCCTATACGCACTCAAATGGGGCATATGCCTGTCACGAGTATCAAACATTAAATTGCTGAGATCTCTCGCCTGGCATTGATTGACAGCTGTTTATGCCATGTTATCTTACTTGACTTGGGTCAATCGCTCTCGCTCTCACTCTCACTCTTTCTTAAATACATTAAAAGTCAGAGCGATGACAGCTCAGTCTCAACTTTAACTGTTGCACTCATAAATTGGGCCGAAAATTCTGTTGTATGCTATTTAATGCGTACAGTTTTTAATAGTATTTTATATATGAACAGAATGCGCGACGTTGGATTGTAAACAAGAAAGTTTGTAAACAATGCCGAGGCCTGGTAAATATTTTTACGATAGACGCGCCAGTTTATGACCCTACAGAATATCACAGAATAGCACAGCAGGGTCATCATGGAGGGGGCGAGAGTAAGTGCGTCATGTGAAGAGGCTTGTTGTACGCTGTGTTTCGACCTGCGACAGAATTCAGATACAGACAGTAGAGATAGTGGGCAGCGATTCGTAGTTATGCAAACTATTTGCTTTATTTATGAATGTCAGGGTCATGAAACTGTCAGCCAATGCGCGACACATGACGTATACTTAATATTGTAATATCTCCCTCACTTTTTTTGGTTTGTTGTGCATTGACAGATCTCCCACGATAACAACACAAACATCACCATGTCCTTCTGTCGCTTCACCGATAACGATTGGCTTCATGTGTCCACCTATCAGGTGACATTCTTCACCACTTCATATCTGCTGCCCCTGATGATCATCAGCGGTTTGTATGTGCGCATGATTATGCGACTTTGGCGCCAAGGCAGCGGCGTTCGGATGTCCAAGGAATCGCAACGTGGACGCAAGCGAGTCACTCGCTTAGTTGTGGTCGTTGTCATTGCCTTTGCTTCGCTCTGGCTGCCAGTGCAGGTAATGTATTAAACAAATTAAAATGCTCAATTTATGGATTATTAATCGGGTCGTGTTTACTTACAGCTCTATATGCTGCTGCGTGCCCTTGAGGTGTACACGTCGACAACGATGTTTAGCGTCATTCTGCAGGTGATTGCGCACACAATGGCCTACACAAGTTCCTGCATCAATCCTCTGCTCTATGCTTTTCTCTCGGACAACTTCCGCAAGGCTTTCTATAAGGTAAGTAAAGTACTTGACTTACACAGTCTGTTGTTTGTCGATGGCGATGGCGATTCGATGTCGATGTGCTTCAATTGTTGCCACAGCAAGTGCTGCGTCAATACAATTCGTTTGTTGGCAATTGAAGCATTTTAAGCGCATTGTTCATCATGATTTTTCGCTCTCTTGCTGTCATATTTCTTTTTTTTTTCATACACACTGTATATTAAGTGCTTGCTCTCGACCCAGTTTCCCAGCATTTTTTGTTATTATATTGATTTATAAAGCGGCGTTATGATACAAATATTAAACATTTCGCTTGGTCTAGCATGAATTTAAAGAAAATGTCCAGGTTCACATTAGTGCTGTCTCATCGCATTTCTATAATGTGCTTTTAATTCCTTAAACGTTTCCATCGATAAATCAATTAAATTATTCCAGCGAACAGCAGATACAACAAATAGAAAACAGAAAAAAACAAAACAGAAACCGAAAACTATAAAAATGATTCCCCAATATTGAAGAAACGCGCACGATTTAGAAACATTTGCTGCCAGTAGGCGGCCTTAATGAGTTAAGTGCGAAAAACGCGCATACGCCGCGTGGGACGCGAAGCAGGAAAATTGCGATATAAATACCAAAATTTTACAGCATGTGAAAAGATTCTCAAACAAACACAACGAACCCAAAAGCTATCAAATTAAATCAAATCAGATCAGATCAGCGATAGATTTGCTGCTATTTTTGGCACAAGCATTTCTCATTTTTTGTGATGTATTTGTATTTGTGCCAGTGAAATAGTTCGGGGCGATGTGGGAGTGAGTTTAATGCTTGAAAGATGCGTCACAGATGCAGCAGGTCTCGCGTAAATCCTGAAGGTCTTTGGTTATTAAAGCTTTATTTTTATGTTAATTCAATGGGTTCGTTGACTGTAAAATGCCCACGCTCTCTTTCTTTCTCTGTGTGTGTGTGTGTAATTTGTATCTGGGACTAAGACCAGACGTCGACCATACAATAACAGTCGGAGCAACAGCAACGGCAGCGGCTCATTCCGATTCAACTCACTTTCCGCGCGCATTAATTCTTTTGGTCAGCGGCCATTTACATAAGTACTCGTACAACAAAACAACAACAACAACAAAATGTAAAAGAAAATAAAAGAAATGAAAAAAAAATAAGTTGCAAAACTGAAAACCAAAATCGAGGCAAAACGTTAGCATTCCACAAGGGGGTTGAGGTGGGTTGAGGGTGAGACGACTTTGCTTTACTTACTTTTAATTACTTTAGGGACAAACAGACGGCGACTGTCGACGACGACGACGCGAGAGAGATTTTGTCTGTACTCACTTCTGGGTGCTGGAATGCTAGGGAAAGCGAAAAGCGAAGCCATGACCATCGATGGATGGCACGAAAAACCGCGTCCAGTCCAGTTCAGTTCGACGCATTTCGCTGTAACATTTCCTTTCAATCATTTTGTGGCCTAATTTTAATATTTTAATTTGTTTCGCTGTTGTTGCTGGCGCGCAAAGTCTTGCGGTACTTTGCATATAAATTGCGCGCCAAACTGAGCCTGGTTCGCTCGCTTGGCGCTAATTGATGTGTTTGTCAAGTCATTAAATTAGATTAATTACATTAATTAAATTGCTGCGCTGCTCGCTTTTGCCTTTGCCTGTTTTTGTTTCGTTTTGTTGGCCAGGCAGGCGAGCGCGTGTATCTTTTATATGTATATACTATACGCCATATAGTAGATACAGATTTCGAGTCCATCAATTTTAAATCCTTCGTCCAGGGCAGGTAGACAAAAACACGTATCGACACATCAAACTGGCTAATTGCCCCACTGACAGCGCGTCCATTACACAATTAGTCAAACGTATGCCAACGCTTTCTATCTCTCTCTCTGTGTTTTTCTCTCTCACAAATTGAATAATGCTTGCTGAAGTTAGAATCACATATTATAGATAACAACGCATTCTAATATTTAATCGATTTGTGGTGCCAACAAATTATCGATAAATCGCATTTAATTATTTACAAATAGATTTTTGCTTATTATTACTGAGTATTCGCTGTAATCTATGGGTATAGAAAAAGTTTCTTTTAGCTTGCAACATTGCGTATACGTAATGTGTAAACTGCAGTTTTAAAGCTGAGCTACCCTTTGCAGTGTTGCAACAAAAAGGGTATTGAAAATGCTTTTAAATTGTAGGACACATTTGGCACGTGGCACGGTGCCCATGATTATTTGATAATTTTGCAACAAATTGAAGGCTGTGTGTGTGTAAATTTCATAGCTTCACCATGCAGCGTAATCAAATAATAACCAAAACGCAAATACAACCTACACACACACACACACACACACACGCACACACAAATACAATGGCATTTTGGAAATGGTTTGAAATTCGACGGAGCCCCAAAAACCGTAACTCATTTCCCCAGAGCGATTGCATGGAAATGCCATAGCTTAGCGCCATTGTTGCTGTTGTTGTTGCTACTCTAGTTGTTGTTGTTTCTATGACGGCGCACTAATCAACAATTTCGGGGCAGTTCAATCAGAGCGCAAATTCATAAATCATTTATATGCAAACGCCCAACAGGAGAGTGGAGAACACGGACAGGGAATGGAGGCACATTTAGTGCTCGGTATCTCTGTAGGCATTTCAACACCTCAAACCAGTTAAATAATTGAATATTGAATCAAATCTAATCATTCAAATGCAAAGCCACAGACACAAAGCGAAAGAGCGTGCCCAAGGTGGGATGTTGGGGATGCTTAGTTGCTGGTTTCTCGTTGATAGGGGAATTGTTAGTGAGTAGAGTCAGAGGGAGAGACAGAGGCAGAGTCAGAGGCAGAGGTTCGACAGGTTCCGCAAAACCCAAACACATCATTAATCAAACATTTTGTGCGCTCGCTGGCTCAATTTACTGTCGTTATTTTTATGTATTTTTAGCATTAACTTATGCCCGCCATTCTTTCGCTCTCTTTTACTCTGCAGGCCATTAACTGCTCGAATCGCTACCAGAATTACACATCTGATTTGCCGCCGCCAAGAAAAACATCCTGTGCCCGCACCTCAACAACGGGACTCTAAGCGCCACTTTGGTTTCGCAAAACTCGCCCCAAAACAGCTGGCAATGGGAATAGTCCAACAACAACACAATATATATACATACATATATAGTATGCTTAGTCGTATCGAAAGCTGAGCTGAGCCAAGTGATTGACCGACACACACACACACATATACACCAACACACACAGAGGGAGAACTCCAATGAAGATGTAGACGACAACGAGCAGCTGGGCAGCTGGGCAACTGGAATTGGAGCTGAGAGCTGGGAGCTGAGGGAGGCAGATTGATTGCCTTGTGGACGCTTGCAGCGTCGTTTTGGACGTGGCCAACCGGCTAAATACGAGCAATTATGGGCTGAGCATGTGCCGTTAATTAACGGGCAACGGCGTCAAAATGAAAGGACCAAAAAGTTATCAACAACAACAACAACAACAAACAAACAACAACGAACTAAAAATCGCTGAATAAATGGCGAATCGCGTTTTGAAGTCGCTTTGCGCTTTGAGCGCATTATTATATATATATATCTTTGTATATTTATATATTGAATACTTAAAGTATAGAAGATATTGATGTATATATATTATGTATGTGTATTGTAGGCTAATATTCTATGTTCTATTGGAATTAACTCGCTTAATTTTATGAGCCACGCGCCGCGTCTCAAGCCGTGTGCATTGAGACGACATTGGAGTGTAAACAGAACTCTTAATTGCGCAGCTCTTCAGCTAATTCAGTGTAAACAATAAAAATGAATCAACAAGAAATAATGCTACAACTCCATTTCGATTGAGTTGTTTGTTGTTATTGGTTTTCGATTTGGGTTTGAGTGAAGCAATAGACGGGGAGCAACACAATTCATTCATTCAATAACTGCCGAAAAATAGTCAAAAACTATTTGAAAGTTGGCGCGCTGCTGGCGTTTGAATTTCCATGAAGTGATGCGGAAAACGCGAAAATTGAAATACTTGTCATGTATATATTGCATTGTGCCGCAGGCGTTGCCATTGCCATCGTTATCGCCATAGTCGCTGTTTCCTGCACAAACATGGCACCACAAACGGTCACACATTACGCACACACACAGCAACATACACTCCACAGTGAGCTAGAAAAGTCTCCGCATTGCATTTTTGGGGTGTTGTTGGCAGCTCGCTTCGTGCGCATTCACTCGTACTCATGCATTCATTTATGCACTCACTCATGCATTTATTTATTCTAATGTCTGTCGCACCCACTGTGCGAGTTGGTCTCTCTCTCTCTTTCTCTCCAACACTCTCCCTCTCTCTTTCTTTCGTTCATTGGCAATTCACGACTCGTGACTTCAGTTTGACAATCTTGACGCGACCATCGACAGCTTGGCATCACTTTAAAGTCAGCCTCACTCATATCGACGATTTGATTGCATTCCCCTCTCCAATCATCACTCTCTCTCTCTCTCTCTCTCTCTCTCTCGTTGCTTTCGCTCACCTTGCGGCTGGACATTGAGCTGAATTAATTATGCAGCGTTCGTCGTCGTCGACGTCTTGCGTTAGGCTTTCGGGGCAAAGGAAATCGAGCTGTGCGCACTTTTGCATAATTTATTCAGTTTTAATAAGCGTGGCGAGCATGTCCAATGTCCAATGAGCTAAGAGCGTTAGTTTTGGGGGAGGGGTGTTGATTTTTACACGTGAAATTGGTCTGAGGCGGGGCGAGTACTTTTCGCCAAGGTGCTGGCGTGATTAAGGCGTATCAGCTGCTGACAGGTGTCACTTCATCATGCCAGCAATATAATTAAAATTTCAAATTAGCTGCCACAAAAGGTGTTGCACAGGCAACACAACACCACAACACACACAACACACAGCGGCAGCAGCTGTTGTTCATTAGATAATGTTTGGCAACAATTCAACGCAGCGCACACACACTCTGAAATTCACACGCATACTCTGCCAATGAACTAAAACTATTGGCACCATAAAACCGCACGCTCAACTGGACGACGACGACGACATCGTGGATAAGTCATTGTAGCGCCCTAGCCCAAACAACAAATAGCCAAACAATAACACTAGCAACACCGCCAGCAACAACAATGGCACTAGCAACAACGTTATCATCATAACAATAATCATAATCATAACTGTGAGTGTAACAGTTGTCGTGGCTTTGCTTGCGTGAGTGTACAAGTGTGTGTGGGTGTGTTTGTTGCCTGCTGAGACGCTGAGCATTAAGAAATTGTAGCATACTTTTGTGCTGGGCTGCATACAAAGCAGGCGAAACGAAACGGCAAACGAAACATTCGCACTACTGACCTAGTCATTACACCAAGAGCGAACAGAGAGTGAGAGAGCGTAAGTCTGAGAGAGAGAGCGAACTTAACAGTGCCGAAGCATCGTGGACGCGTTAAGAGCGTGTGTCAAACGAAGAGCGCAACTCCGAAATGTGGTGAGTTTTGCGCAGATTGGCAAAGTTAACAGCGATGAAGAGAGCGTGGAACACATTGGCATCAAAATGAAACAGGATAAAACCGCAATGGCAATGGCGACAACCGACAACGAGACACTTACACACATACACACTATGAGCAGAGCGTAGGTCATGGTGTCTGGCACACCTGCGACAGTGTTTGGCATTTTTGGGCTCAATGTTCGTTCGGTCAGTCAGTCGCGCCACATAAATTGGCAAAACGGGGGCGAGCCAAAGACACATCGGCATACTAGTTGTATGTTATAGAGAGACAATCTGTGCCCGGGCCCGTTACGGCTATTTGGCCAAATGAAGCGTAACCAAATGCTGATAGCCGAAATGTTGCAGTTTATGGCCAGAGCGACAGCCAAATTGCCTCTTGGCGTGCGCCATAATCGCGACAGTGGCTACAAAACAAGGACATTGTCTCAGTGGCAACTTAACACAAGCACTCCACCCCCAATCTCGAGAAAAGAAGAAAAAAAAGCATTCTTCTCGATTACATAATGTGCTAAAGCTTTGCACTTCATTTGGAGTCGCAATGCCAAATATTGTCTGCTCAGCTGGTAAATTTCGAAGGTAAACATTTTGAGTGCATGACAAAATATATTACATAATATGAATATATATTACATAGGGAGATAATTACAACAACATCATTAACTACAACATTAATAAATCTAGATAAATACACTTATAAACTAGCATTCAATTCAGCTGAAATACCAGGCGAGCATAATGCAGCAGTAAGTGACAAGAACAGCTGAGCACAAAACAAAACAAAGAACAGCTGATATTGTTGTGATCCTCTCTCAGAGCGCCAAGCTGCCATTAGTCATCGTTTTTGACGCTCTCATTTGTGCAGCTCTCTCTTTCTCACTCTCTCGCTCTGTTTACATTTGCAAGCAAATGACGTAAGTGATTTTTAGTGTGACTGCTCACTGCTTGCTCTCTTCTGTTTGCCTGGTAGAATATTTTAAATGTTCAGCTTTTTTCAGGCGGTGGCTGTACGAATTGTTGCGATCAGTTTTGGTGTGTCAACAAAGGTGAATCCACTTTATTTGCTTAACGCATGTTCATCTACTATAAATATATATGACTTCCTTGGTTAATACTTTTACTTTATAGCTAACTCATATAAAAAATCTTTCTTTTCAATTACATAATATGAGACAGCTTTATAATATAACTTTATTTAAATTGCGCAGACCGCGCACTCGCCTTGCCAAATGTTGTCTGCTCAGCTGGCAATTTCTCAGCTAAAAATTTAGCTTATGCACAATATGCACCCACGCACACACACACACACTTGCAGCATACATGTGTACGCATGCAGCAAAAAGTTGATCTGTCAATTTCTGCTCCCACACACACACACACACACATATAAAGAACACCGAGGGCTGGGCTGTTAGCAAAGTATACAACAGTTTTTTGTGCAACTTCTATAAGTCACGAAATGGCGGAAAATCTTCTTATTCCTTGCCTGTCACCCTACAACGCGTTGCGTTGAGCTTATTAGCAATAAATCCGCAGATAAGCTGATTTTTTTGAAGCTAAAAATTAACTGCTCTGAAAAAAAAGGATTTTCAAAACGAAAAACAATTGCCTAAATTATTAATTTGCTTACTACTAAAGAACATTATGTTAAATGAGCAGCGCAACTGCAAGTCGCCTAAGCTGGTTGCCGGTTTAGGGAACTTACCTTTTTCAGAGTCAAGAACTTTACCGATACTTTTTGAGTGACATTTTGTCAATTTTAATGCGCTTACTTGTAACTCAACTCAAAAATGCACATAAACTGTGTTACATACCTCATCGAAAGAAGAAAGATGGCAGCAAGTAGGAAAAACCAGCAGCACCAGCAGAAGTAGAAGCAGCAGCAGGTCGAGGTAAAAGTGCAAAAGTTCAAACGGATTTCCACACAGTTTAACGGGCATTAAAACACAGATTGCTCTAAAAAAGAAGCAATATGATTTAAACATATTTCCTGGAATACGAAACGCACTACAAGATTCAATCACAACACAGATTAAATATTATTTTTATTAAATATTTATTTGAAGCCTTTTAAACAGTTTATATATTTTATTTGTTATAAGTTACAATTGGAATATATAAGTCGAATTTTTTTTTCGGGGGGGTATGTTTTTTCGATTTAACATAATGGAATTTTTAATGAAATTAACTAGCAATTGATTAGGCCGCATACTAATGACTACTAACGCTCGCGGCGCTGACTCAACTTGAACCCGGGGGAGAGGGCGGAGACCGACTAACAAGCCAAGTCATAATATATAAATGAAAAACTTTACGAAAAACTGACAAGAACACAAAATTTGTAAAAGCAGACAGGGGACGTCTTACGAATTAATTGCGGGTCGTTAAAGTTTGAAGTGTTGCGGAGCGTGAGACAGATGTAAAGGGAAGAGTGGAAGAGACGCGGTTATAATTTAAATATTAGTTACACATAATGTAAACCATAAATTAATTTTGAATTCTCAAACTATTAAAGAACTTTTGAGGTTGAGAATGAGAACGAAAACGCAGCAGAAGTCGGACGTTAGCATCCGCTTTGAACTTTGCTAGCAATTAGTTATTCACGCTTGCGCTTGTCCAGGGAGCAACTTTTTGTTGCTGTTGCTGTTGTTGGTCAAATCCGTTGTGAAATCCCTTGGGAGGAGGGGATAGTGCTATTTCGATTCGCAGCAAATTCACAGCTAGCAGAGACGACGTAGCATCCCGGCATAAACTTGAGACTGCTCGTAGTTCTTAAAGGCCTCGCGAAAACGCAACTTCTGCTCGCCACTCAATTTCGCATGGAAATCTTGTGCAGCTGTCACGAACAATGCAATTTCGTGTTGACCCAATTTCCGTGGCGCTGCTGTTGTTGTTGTAGTTCTTGTTGGTGTTGTTGTTGTGTTTGCAGCCGCCGCCGCCGCTGATGCCGCCGTTGTCGAGACGCCACCGATGCCAAGCACCAGCGGAAATAGTTTAATCAAATGCAGATTTATGGAAGCGGATAAAAAGATGACGCTCAGACCCCAGACACCTTGCTCCTCCGGCTGGGCGAGGAACGTTGGCAGCGTACAGATCAGCCAGTCCTGCAGCATTTGTAGGAACGATGAGTCAATAGCGGAGCGAAACACCTGCAAGCACAAGAGCACGTACACAAAATACAAAATGAAACAAAGCATACCAAAAATTTTCCAGTGAAAGGCTGCAGGCAAAAAACTCCCACCCCACCTCACCCCACAGCAACAACAACACAAAATATATAAAAGAGTTCAAAAAGCAAAAACGGGCCAAACACTTTTTGATTACAACTGCCTTCCCCCCTCCTTTTGGAAAGTGAATGCAACAAAGCAAAACAGAAGAAAGTAGTTGCAAAAAACAACAAGAAAGAAAGAAAGGAAAATCACTGCACTGTATACATATTTTGTGGCACAGTTTAAGGGTAATGAAATTGCCCTGCTTCTTTTTGCTTTTTTGTTGTTTGGTTGGTGTTGAGCTGCTGCGGCCTGAGGTCAGGTCAGTTAACTTGCCCCCAAATGACAGTGCAATCTTTAACTGATGCTAAGTCTCATGCTTCTACTCTTTTTTTTTTTATTAATTTCCCTGTACACACACACACACACTCACACGCCCACTGGGCAACCTTGAACCTAATGAAAAAATTTTATGGCACCACTGTGGATGCCTTCTTGGGCCAACTGACCCACATAGTTGCGTACGTTTTGGGGGCTGGCGATGGTCAGAAGGCCAAGCTGTAGCTGTGTGTAGCCATGAATTCCATTAATTTTCAAGCTGCCAACAAATTCCGAGCATACACACACACTCGCAAGCTGTTAACTGACAAAGTGGAGGCAAGTATTTTACCCTTTCGACCATGCCAAATATTAGCGGTGCAGCAGCCTCAACGCAGCGGTCCATAAAGTAACCCAAAGGCAGCCACACACACACTCGCACACACACACGCACACCTGCCATGCACGATTGGCTGCTTTTGGGTGTGAAGTCGATTGCCCGATGTCTTTGTAGCATTTGCTAGCGCTGACCAAGCGACCAAGCAACTCTCGATGCCTAGGACTAGAAGCTTTCGACTGCTACTCACCTGATACACAATCGTGGCAATAACATCGCCATGCGGTTGATTTATGGCCAGAAACTCCTTTATGACCTTCGTCAATATTTCATTCGGTGGCACTAAATCACGTATAATTTGGCACAGCACTTGTCCATAAATCCAGGCGGCGTCTCGAGTCGATGATTTAATACAATGCAAAAGTATATCGACTTTATCGTTTTGCAGCGCGATTATCTCCGGATCGTCCTGCACAATGCCATTCGATAGCTCCGTGTTCTCCAACTGTGCCGCAGAGCCTGTGTGGAGGAGGGAAACAAAAATAAAAGAAGTGAAACGTGTGACAAGCTTAAAAACTTTACAATTAACACAAGGCAGCCAAAGTAGCGGCAACAGCGGCAGCTTCACTACTGGCCATTATTTATACGCTCGCGGGGCTTCAACACGGCCAACAACAAACAACAAATGCCAACGTCAATGTCAGAGCTAAAATTTCCTCTAGGACATACATAAATTTATATTCAAATTTTATGGATTTTTCACTTTTCACCATTCCTCCTCCTCTCTACCTCCCCCGCTCTCTTCTGCAGTTGCGAGCTGAGGTTGTCGCTCCCAAACCTTCTGCTTTTTTTTCCCCACTCTGCAAAGGGCCAAAGCAGTCGGGCCAGAAACCCACAAGCAGACACCTTGACGCGTCTGACTTTCAATACGTATTTTCACTGTATGTATGTGTGTGTGTGTGTGTGTGTGTCAGACTCTGTCTGTGTGCGTGGGTGTATTTTTCACTGGGCGCGTTAGTGTGTGTGAGTGGGCGGTTGTATAGTATGTATAGATCTGCTTTTACAATCGCTGCTACTACTGCTCAGCAAAGTTTATTTGTTTGTTTTTCGACTCGATTTCCATGTATACCGTTTAAAGTGAACGCAGAGCGTGTGATGAACTAACAGTTGCTCATTCATTTTTAAGGATTGACAGCATTAAGAACAGATAAAATGGTGATACACATTTCAATTAAAATTGTTAACATTCTATATGAAAACTTTACTTCATTTGATTGAATTGAAAGTTTGTTGTTAAGATACTTTTAAATTGTACAGAAATTTTACTTGAATAAATCAAAATATATTAAAAGATAAGATAAGTATTCTATACTTATCTTTAACAGATATATTTTTTGCACTTATTGGTAAAATTCAAATTTAAATTTTCCATTTAATTAAATATTTACTTTTACGTATTCAAAATACCTTTAGCTCATCACGTTTGCAACATTTGAAATTTGTAACAATCTTGCTGGCTCCCTTTGGGCACAACGTGCTTTTTAACTCGCATATTTTAGTCTAATTTCGTATTAAAATTTTCAAATTCTGTGAAAACCAAAGCTCAAAGTCATTGGCAAATATTAAGAGGGATATCCGATTTGTAGCTGATTCAACTAAATCTCTTCGTTTATTTTTTGCTTTTGCTTTTTTTATTGAGCCTTTTGCGCTCCCTCTTTTGCCCAGCAGCCACTTTCGATGTGGATAATGATGAGCAGAAGCTGACAAGGATATGTTAGAGCCTGGCCAAATTAATGGGGCGTTTGGCTGTTCTGCCGAATGGGGGGGGAGGGCAGGTGAAAAATGATGTTAACGGCACGGCATTGAAAGCCAAAAGCCGCAGACGAACGCTGATAAAAGTTGTTGCAGTCTCCCCATATGCAAGTGTGCGAATTGTGTGTGTGTGTGTATGGATGTGTGTGTGTGTGCTTGTGGCCTGGTCAAAGGCTTTGCCTTTAGCTGTTTAATGTGGCTGCATTTGGCTTTTGGTGTTCACGAATTATTTACAATGCAACGGTAACTTTCGCCAGCCTTTGTTTTGGCCAAGCTTAACATTGTTGGCTCGCTGGCGGCAGAGCTGTTGCCAATTTGGCTATTGTGCTCGTTGTTAAACTACTCCCCTTCTTCCTCTCTTTTACCGAGTTTAAGACTTTAGCTGCTGCTGCTGCTGTTGGCCACAATTATGCGCACCACAAACGCCGAAAGCGTTGCAAGCAACCAAAAAGAAGAAAAAAGAAAAAAACTCTAGAAATTCGTGTGCCGGGCAGTAGGTTGAAAATTTCAGCAGCCACGACAACACAACTGTAAAAACATTTTGCTAACAAAAAATACAAAACAATGATAAAGAGTAGAGCATGAAAAAGAAAGGGTTTGCAACATTGTTTTTTGGGGCCTCTTAAAGGAAGCCCCAATATTGCCGCAAATATTTATTATTGCGTGTTTTGGGCAAAAGGTGCCGAACTCCGCCCAATTTTGTGGTTTCTTTTTTTTTTGTGTCGTTCGAATTTCTATTTTTGTGGGCATGAGCGTGGGCGTGGTCGTGACTTTGTCGTCGTCTTTTGCGTGCGGGTCTTTGTTTATTTTGCAGCGCCGTCAAACACTTTAATAAACCAGGCTGGCGAAAACGAACGCAAAAAAAAAGGCGCATGCCACGCAATGGCCAACTTCCGCTTAGCTGCACTTCATCCTGGCCAGGATTTGTGTGTAGGCAGCAACGCAATGCCATTTTACCATTTTAGCGAAGGGCGCACAACTAGCACACAAACATTGACATTTTTCAAAGGATTTGCATGCTCAGTGCGTGTGTGTGTTTGTGTGTATTGCCAAGGACCCAATACGGCGGGCAATAGAGCAATACGTTGCTCGCGTATTGGGCCAAAATGCCGAATGTATATGCTGCATGTGGAATCTGCCGCATCTCCGCATCTGACAAAGTGCAAGAAAAATACATGCGTAGTGTGCCGCACATTTGTGTGCAAATGGCTCTGGCCATCGTTTTCTGGTGAAAATCTGGCTGCTCTCTTCGCATATTTACTGCCAAGCTAAAGTTAAATGTTTAAAGTTGCTTCAAGAGTGGAGCTAAACTCACTGCAACAAGCAGTTAAATGAAACGCAACTAAGCGGATTGCCGTAAAAAAGCAAATAAGAAAGCTACAGTCGAGTTTGATAGACTGTTAGATACCCGCTGCCTATTATCCATAAAAGCAAAAGTATGCAGTATTAAGCATAAAATATACCATACAATTAAAAAATATACCAAAGTCTTTTCTTGGTATATCGATATGCTATTACAACTATAATATACTATAGGCATATTAATTGAATATATTGAAGTATATCACAAAATTCTAAAATATACCAACGGATACTCTTAGTATATCAATATTCTATTACAGTTATAATATACTATAGGCATACAAATTTAGTATATTGAAATACATCACAAAATACTAAAGGTTTTATTCAGTATATCGAAACATTAGTACAATCAAAATATACTATAGAGTACAGAATATACCAGATAGTCAACAGAATATACCAGATAGTCAACACAAAAAATGAAGAGAAAGCAACGAGTGCGAGAATTGGCTTAAAGCAAGGCAGCTTTCATAATTAACTCTGACCCTCAAAAATATTTGCCAGCCTGGTGTGTAGATTAGGTCTAAATGTGTTTATGTGTGTTGCCGTCGAGGGGCTAATGCAAATGCACACCAAATGGCCGAAACACAAAAGCAACAACTGCACTTAGCAAACAGTTCAACCGTTTAGCAGCAGCTCAAAAATGAAGTGCTGTGTGTGTTGTGTTGTGTCACACGCTGCCAAGCCATAATAATTGCCAGCCAAAATGACGCTGATTATAGTAGCAGGAATAATTGCTAGTCACAGCCAGGTTGGCTTCACTTAGGAGCCTGTCCTGACACAGACACGTATGTTAGGCAAACAATTGACTTTCGAAGTAGTAGCTTTTACACACATAGATATGCGCATATTACGACTATTATAATTATAAACTAAGCTAAGAAATTAAAGTCAAAGTTATCTCACGCGATTCACTAGGGAAAGTGTTCTCACATTCAATAAAATTACAAAATATTTGTCTCGACTGCTTTCTTGAAACTACAAACAGCTGTTTGCACTTGTTGTTGTTTTATTGTGTCTCTTACTCGGTTTGTTGTTGTTGTCACTTTATCGTACTTACCCACATACATGCAGGACAAAAGCAATTTCAATGCCGGAATTGAAAATTTCTCATTTTCCATTTTCAGCAATTCGAGCGCAAGTTTTTCAATTTTATGTCGCAACTGTGGTGTGACCACAACTCCAGCTCCACCTCCACCTCCGCTGCCACCGCCTCCAGAGTCTCCGGCACCACGCAACGCGCCACTTCCGATTGCCTCCGTTGTGGTAGGCATTGCACTGCCATTTCCATTGCCACTGTTCACCACCATGCGCTCGAGACCCTGGCCAAAGCATAAAGGCAACAGATAAATAAATATATATATATATATAGAGTATATGTGTGTTGTACTTTTGTTGTATATAGCAAAATGATAAAACAAATACCCGTAAAAAAACAAAGAAAAAAATAACAAAACATTATACAAAAGTATTCGAATATCAAGAGAGAAACAGCAACCAGAAACAAAAGGCGGGAGAAAGGCAGGCTTATAGACCAGCAAAATAGCGATGGAGCGAACGATTCGCTTTTGAATTTTATCATTGCATACTTAAGTGGATTTTTCAGTAATGGCCACGCTAATTGAGTGGCAAATTGTTATTGTTATTGCCCCGCTGTTGTCGTCGTCGTCATCGTCGTTCGCTTTCGCGCTGTTCACTCTCCTCTCTCTCTCTGTTGGTGTGTGTCTCATGCCAACCGCAGTCGTTGTTCGGTGGCCATCTCCTCGTGCTCTATTAGTTTAAATGCCCTCCCCGGTTCTGACCAATATGCAGCATCAAAGCGCAAGTAGAGACAACAACAACCACAACAATAACAATAACAGCGGCAACAGCAGCCAACTACAACTACAATAACAATGACAAAATTGAATTGCGTGCAAATTTCATAAATTGCTACAAAAGTCGTTTTTAATTTGGCCTCCAGCATGCAGAAAAATGTCCAATGACCGGAAGCATGCGACGTAAAAAAAAAGGCAAAATATCACTTGGTTCGTTATATGCCACGTCACATTAATATAAAAGCGGCTATATAGAGCTTACTTCTGTTAAATAATACTATATTAACAGCACTAAAGATCGACTTAATCGCATAGTGAAAATTCATTGCTCACATTTGTGAATATTAATTTTATAGCTGTCTGACAAATTCTAATTAGTTGTAAATACTTATGTTGTAATATTGACATTAGAATTGATATTAACATTCAAAACAAATTAAAAGGAGCTGCTTAAATAAGATTAATAAGTTTTATTCGAAGTCTGATAAAACAATATTAAAACGTAACTAATTAACATTCGATATTAATACAAGACTTGAATTTTCTCTTGGTTTGAGAAATCATTGTAAATAAAATCGAGCCTTTGACACATGAGAAATTTGTTCAATGTTTGCTCAATGTTCTCGGCAAAAATGTCTAAAAGCAAATTCACTGGTTAAGCTAATAATTAATTAGTTGAAATTAAATTTAGCAAAATATTTTAACGAGCTGCTAAATTTGCAGTTGTTGTGTTTGTTGATGGCAAATTACAGAGCATTGCCAAGTGTCATATGATAGTCTAGTCTATGTGAATGTGTGTAGAGAGCGAGACTGAGTTCCATTACTATTTGTTAATTACTGTCGGAGTTGATGCACGCAATTTGTTTATCCACTGGCGTATATCAAAGGTAATTAAAATCTGAGCTACTCACTTGTTAAATGGTCAAATTATGTGCACCAACTGAGGAATTTGTTATTGATGTTGTCTCTGCTACAATGTTTGAGCAACAATTTCATTACACTGGCATTGGCTTTGAGGCCCGAGACTGTTGCACATAGCAGAGAGAGAGAGAGAGAGTGAGAGCGAGCAAGAGTGCCAGGAGCAGCAGGATACGCATATAGAATGTGTATGAAGAATATGTATGTGTGTAAGTTTGGGGACATCTGTGTGTGTGTGTGTGTGTGAAACTTGCGCAGTTTTGGCGCCGTGCTTTGGCCAATAAACATTTTCACTGTTGCTTCGACCATTTTTTTTTGGGTTATGAGAAGAGTGCCTTGTTTTTTCTGTACACGTATCTTTTTTGCTGTAGTTTTGACTGACGGCGGACTGGTTGGTTGGTTGGCTCTTGAAAATTGTCAATCAAAAAACCAATTAAGCGCGACGTTGGGCCGCTGTCTGGTCTGAGCTAAAGTCATTGCTGGCATGCAGTCGAAGCAGTTGCAGGCTGACTTTGATTTGGTTACAACGCGATGGAGGCAATGGTCGAACGTTTAGGGGCCATCAATGCACAAAACGATTGGTAACTTGATAAACTGACAAACAAACACGAGTGAGGGGGAAAAAGGAAGAAGAGCCTAAATATACTTACATGCAACACACACAAATAGAGATCCTCATTGTGGGTGTTCTTTAGGAAACTGTTGGCCGCAATTATCGTATTCGATAGCAAATGGCATTGGGGCACAAATTTCGATGTCCACTCGATCAGGCTGTAATTGAGCGTCCAGACCAGTTTCGTGTGTGCCGAACTGAACTGCAGCGGGCTGGAAAATACAAGAAGCCAAACGTTACATTAAGCGCACTACTTTTGCAATTTCATTACAAGTTGTTTCATTCATGCTCCAGCTCTTGTAATCAATGGAAAACACAAACGTTGCTCGCCGCCCACAAACGTGTTTTCTCTGTATTCTCTAAATTAATTAGAACTTCTGCGTTTGCCACACAAAATAGCTGCGCTTTACTCAATGGCCAACATGGCAACATGCAACCTCGTAGAACGCGTAAAATTACAAAATAATTAGGCCGGTTTTAGTCGGGCTTGTGTGTGTATGTGTGTGTGTGTGTGTGTGTTTGCCGGCTGCTGTCAGTGCGCTGATTAGTTTTCCTGGGTGCCGCTTTATTGCTAAATGACGCCAAATTGCAACGCATTTATGCCATGTTGTTGTTGCTGTGGCTGCTGCTTGGCAGCAACTGCAAATTTGCGTTGATTTTCAGTTATTGGCTTGACGCTGCGTATGCGCAATTTTTGCACAATTTCAAATTTAACTAATAATTTCAGCTGCTCTGTGTGTTTTTGCGTTTGACGTGGCAAATCATGTGGCACGTACAACTCCATCTCACTCTCTCTCTCTCTCTATCGCTCTCAGGTAGCCCACGTTCAAGGTTGACTACGAAAACTTGCAGCAGCAAAGCAACTGAAGTGCTGGCATATGAAATTCCATCAATAGCCACAGCAAGGAGTTATCCAAAAGTTGCAGTCAAGCTAGCCAAGCAACAAGCCAGAAGCCAGAAGCAGCAGCAGCGGCAGCTGCAATGCCAATAATTACAATTTGCTGGTACACACAAAGTAACAACAACAACAAGAACAACAACAATGAGGAGAAGTCGAAGTGGATAAACCACAGCAGCCCCGGCAGTGCCATCGATCAGCCAGGCAGGAGGCATGAGGCAAGAGGCAGCCGTTGCGCTTGACTTGGCAAAATCTATCGACACAACGCCAACCAACTTTCAATAGCCATTGCTTTTGCCCGTCGAGTTATTAGAACTTCGACTTTTGGCTTGCCAAGCCAACTACAACTATCCTCTCAAAACAGCATCCTGCGTCGCAGTCCTTGAAAACTTTTTGATAACGCCTCCCCCCACAACCTCTCGCTTCGCCTTCAGGCAATCCTTGCTACCTGGCAACAGACATCAAGGTTGCTAGCTGTGTGTGTGTGATGACGAGCCGAGTTAGAGCAGCAAACTAACCATAATGCAAAATGAGAACTTTGGCCATTATTAGATGAGGCGACTGAGCGGTGAGAGAGAGAGATACAGTTTGACTAATACACTGACTGCAACACACACACAGCGTATTGTTGTTAACCCAAAAACATGCCAAAGCAAAGGGCAGCAGCATGAGACGAGACGAGACAAAGACTTAATACTCTAGAGTAATGAAAGCTGCTTGATTGTCAAAAAAAAAACGTTGAGTCGAGAATTTAAGCAACTAATAACTTAAAGCACTGCTTTTGGCAATATTAGATTTTCGACTCTTCTGCTAATTGTTGCATGTTTCAGCAGCATTTTCGACTGCAGTACATACGTACCTCTCATCAATGATGCCATGACGATTGATATAGCCCACAATTAAGTCACGCAACAATGCGAGCTCATCGCTGAGCTTGCCCATCGCCGTATTGGTGCGGCTGCAGCATTCTAATAGACAGAGCAGACCCTGCAGCGCCGCAATGCGTATGAAGCAATGCGAACTCTTCAGGTAGACGTTGCCAATCAGTGCGGCCAAGTGTTGCAGCTCCCCGTAGCTGGGCATCAGCAGCGCTTGTGTGCGGCACAGTAAGTAGATTATGTGCTGCAAATAAAAGAAGGAGAGAAAAAAAGGAGTGTACAACATCAAAATGAAATGAAATGAATTCCACTGAAGTGCAGCTCTCTCTCTCTCTCTCTGTTCTCTCTTTACTACTCTGCACTGCGAGAAATAAATGTTCTCAAATCAAGATTTATGTCCTTAGTACTAAGAATTTTAATCTGAAAAGTGTGTGAAGAACGTAAAAATCTTGAAATAAGAATGTACATTGGTTTTAGAACATTTTATATAAGAGAAATTACTTGTTATTAAAGAAAAAAATTGTATTCTTTCAAGACCACAAAAATTATTATAAGATTCGAAAATGCTTTAATATATTTAATTTTTGTATGACTAGGCGTTCACTATTTAATTATTTGATCAGCATTTAATATAGTTAAACTCTCTATTTATGAACTATTTATCATTGAGCATGGTTCATTACAGCTTAATAAACTATGCTATGATCGAAAATACTGACAGCCATATAAAAACTTTAAAGAAATTTCGATTGATTGGAGAATTTTGTAATGTAAATTTACTATTTTCGATCTTTTAAAAACTTGACATTTTTCAGATTATTGTTATTAGTCTTAATAGTTTGATCTTAAAGTGATCTAATTTAACAAACACAATTTCTAGGATGAACGTTCTTGATTTCAACAATTGGACTGTTTTTTTTTTCAGTGTCCACTTTTACACTCATTGAGTGTGCTGTTGCAAGGGCAACTGCAACTACAGAAGTGCAGCAGTGCAACTGGAACTGCAACTCACCTGATGTGATATGGTATCGTCCATCGCAATTTGCTCCTGCAGCCGCATTGTGCGCTCCTTAATCCACTTGATTTGATCACGACTCTCGCAGATTTCGCTGAACTTCACGAGGTTTGGCAGCACCAGAATGTGATTTTGCTGCAAGTGAGTAGCATAAAAGTTAAAAGCAAGTTTACGCTCAGTGCTTTGTGTGTTCGACAAGCGTCGACATGTTTCCAATTAGCCAACTGACAGGGCAACAAATTCAATTCTAGTCCGGGACAAATCAGTTGCAAAACTTCGCGTATGTCGCATGTGTGTCGCTTTTCCCCCCACCCCCCAAAGGAGATCATTCACTCAAATGGATTGGCATGTAATGTCCGTCTAGATGCTGCCACACTTGACATAATGAAATTATGGACGTAGCACGTTGCACGTAGTACGTTGCAAGTGCATTCACCTCTCTTACCTCGATCATCTGTTGCAGCACATCGAAGACCAGCTGCATGCTGCTGCGAAAATCAATGCCCGACAGTTGCACAAAGTGACTGTAGTTGCGCCAGGTGGTGTCAGTCATGTTGCTGTTGCTGTTGCTACTGGATTGCCGCCGTTTTGTGGCAGCCAACTGACTGTCTGACTCATCCGATGGGCTGCTGTTGCTGTTTCTGGCATTGGCATCGGCGGCGGTGGCATGTGGCATGTGGGGTTGGGGCTGTGCGTATGCTTCCATTTGAGCCCAACTGAAATTGAGATCGCATTGATTGGCCGCAAAGTTGCGTGTGCCAATCACATTGTTCTGCCGCCGCGTCTGACGCTCCAGATTGGCCTGATAGAAGACGTTGTTGCACGCATCGACAAGCAGCTGCACCTTGTGCAACTTCTTCAAACTGCAACAAAATATACAAACGGAAATATGCAAATACAGAAATACAAATGCGATAAGTTAACCCCATTCCCCCCCTAACGAATTCAAATTAAACGACAGGCGCGTGGGAAATACGCAAGTGTTGCGTGTCTGGCGATAAACAAAAAAAAAAAACATATAGGGGAGTATAAAACATTTGCCCTTTATAGGCCTTAACTCAACTGATTGTTGGCCCAGCACATTTAACTCGCAATTAAGAACAAATTAATAATATCAACAATAAATATGCCACATTATTTTATTTAACCACACACCCACGCACACACTTCCATATTCGTACATACACACACACATCAATTAAAAGTCAACAACTAGTTCGCAATAACTTTACGTTTTTGTGTGTTAACCTGCGGCGCATGTAAAGAAATTCCATCATTTCAAAATATTTGCGCAATTTGTGTTTTTGTTTTTTGTGTTTTTGCTTTCTAAAACTGCAGGCGAGTTATTGTAGAAAAAGATTGTCACTTTTTAGAATGGAAAACGCTGCTCGAAAATATTTAAAAACAACATCACGCTCAATTTGCAGCACACATTAAATTGAATTGAAAATTCTCTAACAAAAAAATTGTTTAAAAAGAGAAAACATTAAAGACAAAAAAATATATAAAAAAGGCATTAAAATTTATGCAACTAAATCAAATATTATAGCATAATCTATCAATCAAAACTAAAGTGAAGGGCATCAGTTGGTTATTGTGTTCTTTTTGCCACCTATTTGAGTCAGTTTTAATTAAAAAAGTCAGAGAAATAAAGTGTGTAGACTATTATAATACCCCGCAAAGCAAAAAAAACTAAATTTATAAACATTTATTGTTATGTTAAATACAGAAAAAGATGCACCATAAATGCACTCAACTTTAAATGATGATTAAATGATACTAAAGAACGTTGGCAATTTGCAATTTTTTTTGTTTACTATTTTTGTAGTCGACACCTAAAAAACTTGTCTCGTGTACAAATTGTTTTAGGTAACGCATGTTAACAAATTAGTTGTGCTTGTGAAAGTTCGTGTTCAGTTTGTTGGTAATTGCCAAAAAATAATATGCGTCAAGGGACAGAGAATTTTTTGGTCTCGAAGAGAGAAAAGGGAGGGAGAGAAAAAAGGAGGAAATAGAGGATACATGATAGCGCACACACTCATACACACACAACTTTAGGCGATAGCATCCTAATTTGTGCTTTTTGTTATTAACGCATTAAAAACTTTTGTGTGCCCACTTTTCTGAATATTAATTAGAATTTTCATAAATTGTACACACACACACACACACAGAAGGAGACTTACCTAATGTTGTCACAATTGATGCGCTGCCAGCGAGTCGTGTGATAAAACTGACTATTGCCATGACCGACAATGGGGAAAGTTTTGTATGTCGTTAAAAGTTCCATGATGGCCTGCAGGCAGACTTGCTTGATCTGAAACTGTTCCTGCTGATCGACCATATGCTCATCGTACACTTTGTTGATCAGCAGTAGGAACGTCATGAAATACTCCTCGAATTGCTGGCGAGTTGTGTAGCCAAAGATTGAGAGGCTGCAGGGCAAAGAAAACAAAGTAAATTGCATGAATTTCTTAGCTATATTGTTAACAAAAGAGTATTGCTTGCAAATTTAATTCAATTAGTTGCACGCTTTAAATATTGAAAAGCCAGTTGGCAAATTAGGCATTGATTAGTTTTGCATTTTGTTGGCCGGCGGCTAACAATTTGCTTAGCTCTCAAGTTAGTTATGCCTCAAAAATGCAACGCAAAAGGTCAGAGCAGCACATATTGCAACTGCCTGATGACAAAAGTTGGCTAAAATCGTTGTCGTTGTTGTTGTTGTAGTTGCTGATGTTAATGTTGCTGCTGCTGTTGATGTAGTTGTTGCTGATGGCTCGGTTCAGCGGTTTGTGCGCAATTAGCAACTATGCGAAGAAGCAACGCGCTACATCCTCACATGACTCGTCCTTTTACTGTCACACACACACATACAGACACACACATACGCATACCCACACACACAACATGCATTTATCTCACTTTGCTGCTCATAATTTGTTTATATCGCTGGCTGCCTGCGTTCTTGTGAAAGCCAACTCCCAGCAGCTTTGCCTCCCCTTTCACTCCATTCGCTGCCTTCTCGTGTGTCTCGAGCCCAAAGTGCTTGCCCTCTCTCTCTGTACCCCCTTTGGCTGTCAGGAGTGTCATCATCATCATTGTCGACGTCACAGTTTCATCTAATAGAGCTGTTGATGTTCCGCTCTGTCAGCCCTTTGGGGGATTTTGTCGTTGGCTGCTGTTGCTGCTGCTGCCGGGCTTCGCTGCTTCGCTACTTCGCTGATGTGGTTTTGATGCTTTGCGCTTTAAACTCGTCGTCGTCTTTTTCGACTTTTAGGCTGGTCAGACATATGTACATATATAGATACATTTGTAGACTGAGATACACATACACTCACAACACAACTTATTTATACGCCCAATTTCTGGCTGATGACAATTGAAGCGCAGACAGCGTAATGATGACGACTCGCTAAAGGAAACAAAATGACAAACCAGTAGCTGTAGCTGTAACTGGGGAGGCAGCAGCAGCATCAGCGGTTACATATCAGCAGCGATGTGGAAGCTGTCAGCCCACAAGGACGAGACAAACAAGCAACATTCAGCCAAGGACAAACCGACAACGGCGACAACGGGACAACCGACATAAGCACAGCGATGACAATGACAACTTACAATAGCAACAAACAAATAGAGACAGACATAGAGCGCACATACATAGAGTTAGAGCAATGCTGAATGCATCTAATACAAGCTGCGGTTGTCCTTAACCAGCGTCATGCTCATCCTCTGCTCTGTTTAGCTCTGCATGTGGCTGCCAAGCGCTCGTCAAGCCTGTCAGAGCATTGTCAGCAACAACAACGTTCTCTGTGTGTGTGGCTTGTGGCAGCTGCTGCTGCTCTTGGTTGCTGGTCAACCAATGTAGAAACATTGACAAAATCATAACTTAAGTGGCTCAAGGTGAGCACATCATAGAGAGAGAGTGGAGCATTCTCAGTTAATTAGCAAAGTCGATACACTTACCGCTTGACAAACTGACGCAGCACATCCACATCACTCAGACTATCCACTGGAATGGTGGGCAACTTGCCATCACTCGCTGTCGGTGCCTGTTGCTGCTGCTGTTGCTGGATGAGCTCGTAGGGAGTCACAGCATAGGCATAGAACTCATGTGTGCGCAGCAATGAGGTGCCAATGGATGCGATAAGCGACTGTAAATTGAAACAAAAGGGAAATGCGTGTGTGTGTGTGTGTGTTAGTAGACGAGCTACAAAGTCGGCTCTGATAAATGAGCAATGCGTATGTGTCACTTACCAGCGGCACTTGAACCTGGGCCAACTCATGCCCCACAGTCAACTCTCCAGCTGCTCGCCATGGACTCGACTCCGTCTCTAACTCCATCTCCATCTCCGACTCTGGCTTCGACTCCGTATCCATTTGCGTTTCAATCAATTTGGCTAGGAAAATAGCCTGTGGCGCTGAGTTGGAGTGCGTTGCATGCAGACGATGTCGTTGATAGAAAATTGTATCCTGCAGCATGCGGCGTGCTGTGAGCACCACAACCTCCAGCAATTCCACTCGCAACGTGGCATCCGCACTGCCATTGAGTGCCCACCAGATGCGTGGCTGCTGCAGCAGCGCATCCAGACAGCCCAGCATTACATTTAGCCCATCCTGGTCAGCAGCCAGTTCGGATTGCAGCTGCTGCCGTGAGGCATGCGCCAAGCAGCGCATATAAGCGAGCAGCGCTGGCAGATGCTCGTGGCGCAACAAATGCTCGTTGACAAACTTTTCAATGTGCCGGGCTTCGATGTAAATGAGCGCCATTTCCTCGAGGCTGCGTGTGAAACGCAGGAGCGTGGTCAACGCCCGCACCACGTCCAACTGCTCGGCATTGTCCGTCGCTTTGATGTGCTCCGTGTTGGCCACGCGCAACATCAGCGATGCACATGCAACACGCGCCAGCGGCGGCAGCTGCATGTAGTTAATGTGCGGCGCATGTTGTACGCACTTCTGTCGAAAGACGGCCACCATCGAGGACAGTGCTCCATCCAAGGCATGACGCAGCAGACGTGCCTCTTGCACCGCGCCCAGACTACGCAACAGTCGCTGTAACTTGGCCTCCGATTGGATCTCGAGCAGTGGTCGCATCAATTGCTGTTGCTGCTGCGGTGCGTCTGCATGTTGTGTGGCAAATTTGATTAGCTGCCAGTGCAAATTGGTCAATCGAAGAAGCAGCAAAGCGTTGAAAGAAGAGAAACGAAGAAAACAGGATTGAGAGAGAGCGGCGGCCATAAATTAGCCAACGCGCTGTGGAGATCCACTTACCTGACCGAAAAGCCAGCTCTCATCAATTATGCGCGGCGGCGAGGCTGTGCCATTGTCCTGCGGGCACTCAAGGTCCTTCAGCCTGTGTAATGGCATGCAATGAAATATAAATAAAACACGGTTCATAATAGTTCAAGTAAAGTTAACGCAATGCAGATGCACTACAAAAATGTTAAAGCTGCCTGAGATAGAAAATATGTTTGCTATATATGCTCTACAGCATTGTTAAAGTATTTTCATTAGGAAATTAAACCTATATATAACTTAAGTAAAAAAATTGCGGAAAGCAATTAAACAAAATATAGACTAGAAAATAATTGCTACAATTAAACAAATATTTGTGCATTTAAAACCAATTCTTTTATCTCGAAATACTAAAAGTTCCACAAGTGAAGTTTTGATAAAAAATGAAAGAAAAATAAGTATACCAAATGTAATATATAGAAAACTAAGCAAAGTGTAGAAAACGTAAGCAAAATGTAACTAATAAAAGTCTAGAAAATAATTGAAATATTTTAACAAATATTCTAAAAGGAAATCTTAAAAAAAAACAAATTTAAAATTGTTAATAAAATTTATCATATGCTTTCATAAGGTAAACTAATTCATTCATTCCAAAAATAGAGAATACTATTTTGCATATGTGCAATTGTGAGTTGGAAAATGAATGTAATTATCTGTATCAACTGATAATTGAATTGAAGGATCAATCAATATAGTTACTACCATTAATTTGAGCTACTTAAATAGAAAGATTAACTTGATTTAAATTAGGTCATTCTTGAATTAATTAAAATACATTAAAAACGTATTTAACAGTAATGTAAAAATGCCTGCTAATAATTTGATTAATTTATTGATAGTCTGGAGACTGCTATCATCATTGGAGTACTACTAATTGCTAGTTTAACTAATAAAGTAATGCATTAATTAAAAAACTTTTATATCTCTTATACAAATTTGGAAGTTGTCAGTCTAATTTCTACTATTTTATCTATATAAAACTACTGCATATTTCTACTATTTTATCTATATAAAACTACTGCATATGTCCTAAAACAATTAGCAAAATCTCTTAAAGTGAAGCTTTCATAACATAAAGACCAATAAATCATGTGCCTTGACAAACTGTATAGCAAAGTGCATGCTTGTTCGTATTTCGAGGCAGTGTATAATTGATTTAAATAGCTGTCAAGAGTCGCAGCACTCAACGGATAATTGTGTGTCCTCTACTTACAGCATGGTGCGCCACTCGTCCTGGTCGTCATCGCCGGCCAGTTCACCCTGCAGCAGACGCTCGTAGATGCTGCTCCTTGTCGTTGGGTCACTTTGGGCGGCCAATCGTCGAGCCAGTCGCTCCATGGGCAATTGCAGAGCACGCTGCCCGGCATGCAGCTGATGGAGGCGACTCAGCAGTTGCAAAGCCAGCAATGTGGCAGCTTCAGGTGTATCGTTCGTCTCGCAAACGCGGCTCAGCAGACGCAAGACGCTGCGTATCGAGTGCTTAAGAAGGGGAAAGGGAGAAGAAGAACAAAGAGGCCGCAAACAAAGGCCGAGGCACATTAAAAAAACACGGCGACTCCAGCATTGTGTATGCAAAATGTTGAATGAAAGAATGAGAAGCTTTTTACTTACTTTGTTCAGCTTGGCGGCATTGCGAAGCAGCGCCTGCTGCAATAATGAGACGCACTCGGGACGCACTTGGCAGAGCTCGCAAAGGAATTCGAAGTGGTCAGCAATTAGGAAATTCAGATACTTGCCGGCGCACAAGCGGCGCACTTGTTGCGGACTCCAATCGTGTGCCTGCAATTAGTTTAGTTTGTGATTTGCCTAGAGACTAGAGTAGAGTAGAGTAGAGACGTAGATTTGCCCACGGGACTTGGGCGTGGTCAGCCAACCAGCCAGCCAGCTAGCCTGGGCCCATTAGCCGACAAGTGGCGCATGTTCGAGTGGCAATCAATTAAAATTATGCGCTGCATCGACTGCTGCTGTTGCTTTAAGCCCGGCAACAGTTTAAACACAGCACAAATTATATGTGAGAAGCATAGATAGAGTATGTGTGAGAGAAGGGAGTAGGAAAGACCGGAAGCTCGTAAACCGGAAACCAAAAACCAAACCCGACGCGGTGAGCCGCAAAATTACGAGCACGACAACTGTCAGCTGGGGGCAAAAGGATCGCACTGGTTTTTGGGTTTTGCTGTTGCTGTTGTGGCTAAATCAGCAGCCGAGTAGTCTGCCAACTGCCAAATTCAAATTAAACTAATGTGCTGGCACCAGTCTGTATTGCATCCCCCGTTACCCCTTCTTACTTACCGCAGTTGCACGGCAAACTTCGTCCAGCATCGCACGCTGCAGACTCCACTTGAGCGGGAGGTCCGCTGCCTGGGCGAGCAACACCATCGGCTCCAGCATACGCATCGAGAGCAATAGTTGCAGGCAGGCCAAGAGCAGCGGCTCGAGGCAATCGCCATCGGAGGCGGCACTCATCAACAGTAAATTGTAGTATTTGCAGAGAAATTCAGATTCGGCCAAAACCAAACGAAAAACTGATTGCAACGCGTCCTTGTGCCGTGAGCGACAGCAAACATTGTGCAGCGCGTTAACGAATCGAGCCGCCAGCTGGCAATAGGCAGCACTCGCTGTCGTTGAAGATGATCCAGTATCCGAGTTGCCGAGGAGTAGCGCATTCAGACACCCGACCAGCTTTTCGCACAGAACTTTGGCAAAGTAGTTAATTTCGCTTATCGTGGGACGCGCGGCGGCGGCGGCTCTCGAGGAGCTGGCCGCTGCTCTAGCTGCGGCAGCTGCCGAAGATGTCGAAGGTGCTTCATCCTGCCACTGCACTACATTCGTCGTTGTTGTTGTTGTAGTCGAAGCTGAAGCTGCTGCCGCTGCTGCTTCAGCGGCCGTTGGATTATTTTTCAAATAAAGTTTTATGTGATTCACCAGATAAATTTCTTCGGTCTTAAGGATTACATTTGCCAGCGTAATCATTGCGAGCGCTAAATCACCAAACTTGCCCACATCCTGCAAAAAAAAAAAAAGAAACAAGCATAAAGAAAGTGAGTAAAAGAGTGAGAAAGAGATAGAGAGAGAGAGAAAGAGTAGATAGCTTGACTCTTTCGTATGGTCGCCAGTGCGGCAAAGTGTGAAACTTTGCATAAATTGCAGTAACAAAGTTGCCAGCGACAACATCAACATATTTTCCGGCTGTAATTAGAAAGGATACCCCAGGACACTCTACTTGTACGTATGTGTGTGTAGCGCATGCAATGCAATTAAATCAGAGCTCACACTCTCTTTGCCTCTCGGCGGTAAATTTCAAATAAGCATTTTTCACTACGCCTCTCACAAGCAAATTTCTGCTGCTTTTTTTTTATTTTTGTAATATTTACACGCAAAATGTTATTTAAGTTGTGGCGCATTTTCAATTTCAATTAAAATGTTGATGCCATAAACTTTTGCCAACCTCAAAATACACACACACACACACACACACACACATACATGTATACCCTGGAATGGCTGTCAGAAAGTAAAAGAGAGAGGAATGAGGGAGGTTGAGGGCAAGGCTGTTGCTCAGCCAGTCGTGCATTGACTTATGCGCTCATTGCCCAACTTAATTACTTATGCCCACCTAGCTGGCAAAAAGTGCGTGGCTGCTGTAAATTAATACCCTGTAAGCGTTTAATTGCGTTTAACTTATACTATCAAAAATATATATATTCAATTAAAAACAGGCTGAAGGTGGAGATGATATAAAGATGCTTTTACTAAATTGATACTGCCAAACAACTATAATTTAAATAACGACGCAAATTAAGATAAGGTTATAGAATATCCTATCAACTTGCAGCAAACAAGACTCTGGACTGCACAAATTATCACATTTTATACAAATAGAAGAGACTTTTTTTTTACTCTCATTTTAATATAAAAGAGATACGAAATGGTCTTAAAGAAATACTCGCTTTTTTCCTGGTATCCATCGCATTTTCCAGCCTAGTGCACTTATTTATATTATAAATTGACATTAATATGAACATTTTTTCAAAGAATTGGTCGGTTTCTTACGAATTTGTGCTCCTCACACACATATTTCATAAGAATAAATATATTTCAATATGCGGAAAATAAGATTTCATACCTTTAAAATGTCTCATAAACAATTTGAGTTTTTGGTATACACGACAAATTTGGTAAGGATGAACAGTAAAAGAGAGATTTGTTTTACACTTATAGAACATATTCCAACCCTTTAAATTGTCTCAAAGAATTTCTGACTGAAGCTAAACACTTCATTACATTATCTCTGCGTTGTACTCATTTCCATATATATTTTAAATTTGCATTAAACATTAAAGTGTCATATCGCTTTCTTGCTAGTCTCAACTCAAATTTATTTCCACAGTTTCTTATATTCTCAATTACTTAAAAAACAGTCCATTACAGAGTATATTCTAGTCCTGCATTTCAAATTTCGAATTTTTCCATCATCTGCACATGCTTGTTGATTTTTTTTCTCGTGCTTCTTTTAGCTGGTACAACGTTCAAATTAAATAAACTATAATTGGTTCAAGTTTTTAAGCTGTGCTATTTAATTACAAGTTAAATGAAGTTGAATAGCCAACGCAAACGCCAACAAAAATACAAACTGCAAATGCAACAGTATGGCGAATGGCAAGTGGCAATAAGCAAGAGGCGAAAGGGGAAAGGCCAGCCAACATTAACGGCTCAATCTTGCTGCTATGTAAAGTTTAGATACGTGATGCATGCCAATGTATCAAACGATATGTTACTGATACTGCCTGCCAGCAAGCGAGACTCGAGCACTTGGGGCAAGCGGCTGAGTTAAGTTAAGCGTTTCATATGCAATTGCCTGCCACCTGCAAACACAGACACAACAAACAGAGAGCAAAGGGAGGAGAGACAGCAGAGAAAGAGAGAGAGAGAGAATGGAGACTGTGTGTAATTAAGTTCGTTTGGCTGGCAGAATGGTCGGCTGGGCTGTGTTGCCTTTGCCACTGGTCTGGCAGGTCGACAGTTAATGCATGTGTAGCTTAAATGCGCATTAATAGTTGAAAATGTGCGGCGTTGAAGCGTAGGTATTAAAAATGTCACGTATACGACATGTGCCACATTAACTACGGCGCCACATGCAACAGCAACGCCAACAGCAAACGGGCAGCGCCAGCGACAAAAATAAAGACACGAGAGAGTGAGAGAGAGAGGGAGAGCAAAAAAGTAATATAACCTCCACCTCAACAGCAACAGCAAAATGCATTCGTGTGCATGTAAATGCAAATAAGCAGGAGCTGGAGCAGGAGGAGGTTCAGGTGAAAGGGGCGGAATGACAAATCGTTGATGAACCCACCAGCAGCAACAACAACAACAACAACGAGCTCAACTGCTGCACAAGTGTTAAATGAACCATTCGCATTGCCTACTTTAGCAGCAAACACAGTGTGACAAATAAGTGAAATATAAGGCACAAAAAGCTTAAAAAAAATAAATAAAGATACTTCACTTAGCAAAAAGCAATTTCAGCTTTAACTGGAGAAAGAAAAGTGCACTTTCAATTTATGACCATCAATTCTCTAACCAAACAAAATATATTTGCTATTCAAATGCGTAAATAGTTTAGACAAATAGTCATAATTGCTCGACTTTGATACACCCTATAAATAAGTTAAACGTGTCTATTTGATTTATGCAGCAAATATATGCGAAATTTAATTGCTCTATTTATCAATATTCATTCAATGGATGTGTGTGGGCTGAGTTTATTTATGGCGCTGTTAGATCACATTTGGCAGCATTAATAGAGAGAAATGGGAGACAACAGCAACTGTATTGCATTTCATATGATGAGAATAAACGGAAATTTAATGCCAATAAGCACAATTTAAATTCAGCACTTGTTTGTTTCACTCGTTGATGTTTTGTGTGATGAAAGACGATAACATTCAAAACTGTGTGTGCCATTATTTGTATCATTATTTCAATTATGCTATCAAGCAGGCAAACCGACACCAACTCAATGCAAATCTGCTGTAGGCTCTCTTTGCTTTGTGCCAAAAGTGCCAACATCTTGTGTCGACTTAAAGATGCATTTGTAAGTGTAGCAAACAAACAAAGCAAATGCTTAAACATCTGCTCAAACTAATCGCCTACCTGTTCGATGAAGAGCTGCAGCAATTGCAGAAATTCCTTGCTGCCGGCGAGCACATAGTTGCCATTGTTGCGAAAGCAGCTTTCGAGCAGCCGCAGATCACCAAATGTGTGCATTCGCAGTTGGCCAGTGGCAAGCGAGCGACAGAGCAGCCCATAAACGACATTCGCATCCTGTGCACTTAGGTAACCGGGGGCATCCAACTGCTGCAGACTGCGTTCGTAGAGCAACACGAGGGCCAACAACTGTTGAACGGCGCGTGCATCAATGAACTTCTCCAGCATGCCGAGTACAACTTCCTTTTGTGTGTCCAGTTCGCGGCGCTGGGCCAACAGCGCCTCCCTTGTATCCTGTGTGGGCACCACAGTCAACGGACTTTGGCATTTGCCACGCGGTTGTGTCGTCTCATCAATTGCACCTGAATCGCTGGCCATGTTGTCGAGTGTCTCATCGTTGGGACCGCGCATAAAGAAGAGTTCGTAGCTAAGCGTTTTGAGTGCCAACAGTGCGACATCTCGAATGGCTCCATTGGCCAGCAAATTGTTGGTGATGCTGATTATCTTCGGTATGGTTATCAGCTGACGATCGCTCTTATGGGTCAATTGCATGAGGAACTGCAGCATGGCAGGCACTGTAATATGGGCATTTCTATACAAAGAGATAGAGAGAGAACAAGTTAAATTATCAATGCAATTAAATTGTACAGGCCACACAAGCACTCACCTATCGATGCCGCATTCAATTAAATCCAAATTGTTTAGTATTTGCTCGAATATAACGCTCTTCGAGTCCAGTATGCTGTAGGTGACATTCAGATCGAGCAGCTGCGATAGCAACCTCAATATGGGCGCCTGTATCAATGCATTTGACTTCATAAAGAGCTGGGGTATAGAGAGAGAGAGAGAGAGAGAGAGTAAAATACAAGTGCTTGGGTAAATGTTTGTCATAAATAAAAGAGGAGCTGCGAGCATTCGTGCGCGCTTTGTGTCTGCGCATTTTTAATCAAACAAATTGGCAAACTAGCAAAAATTAATTAGTAATTGGCAAAAACTCACCGTCAGACAGTAGATGACCAAGGGCTCGAATAGCTTTATAAGCCGAACGCATTCGCTAGCCGGCGGTGATCCCACCTGCATGCCACGCACAAATAGCGTGCCCAGTGTGGCAGGCAACACATTGGGCGTTGCAATTAGTTGCTGCAACGATAGCGATGTCGATGTTTATGGGTTCATCGTGGGTGCTGCTGGCAACAATGGCAAGTTCGTTGTGGTCGACCAACGCCTGGCCGCAAAATAGGGACGAACAAATGCGGCGTGATAGTCATCGCCATGGCCATCGGATTGCGTCTGCACTTCGCTTGCATAATTT
The DNA here is from genome assembly GCA_035046325.1 of Drosophila niveifrons. Classification (NCBI taxonomy): domain Eukaryota; kingdom Metazoa; phylum Arthropoda; class Insecta; order Diptera; family Drosophilidae; genus Drosophila; species Drosophila niveifrons. The sequence goes on along the minus strand of JAWNOC010000046.1, from coordinate 5,677,912 downwards.
TGGCCAAATAAATATTTCAACAGTTGCCGCAGACATGCAACGCACTCGCCGGGCGCATAATTTATGAGCTTGGTCAAATACTGTAGTATTTCTTCAATTAATTTCAGCGCCGGCGACGCTGACGTTGCCAGCGCTGCGGTCGCCGGCGGCGGCATTGCCTCCAGACAGAAGCTCAGCGCATTCAGGCAGCTCTTCAGCAGGCAAATTAATAGGCCGCCAGCCTCGTGATTTATGGTTATCTGTAAGCAGAGACATGTAAGAGAGAGAGTTAAAAGAGAGTGGGGGGCTAAAAGCTTGGCTAAAATGATGGCTTTTTATTAGCCACACCCACGCCCTAATGCAATGCACCCATTAAGTCAGTCAACTTTGCTTTTTGGCTGCTGGGAGATGTGAATGCCAGATAGATGCGAGAAGAAAGAAGAGATGCAAGCAAGTCAAGTCAAAAAGTTGAAAGTCAAGAAGTTGTTGCCTGGCATCGCATCGCGCATCGCGCATTGCATTGCATTTTTACAACTCATTGCGAGGCAGCGTGTTGCCAGAAAAGTGTTGCATATAAAACGGCGCATTGCGCTGTACGTGCAATGAAATTGGAGCTGCTGAGCTTCAGCTGAAGCCTGCAACTGGAACTGCAACTGGAAGTGGAAGTGAATTGGTAAATCTCAGCGCACGTGCCAGACAACTTTTGCCATTTCAGCCCCAGCCGCGACTTAATGGCATCTTCTTCTTCTTCTCGCATTCACTCGCTGCTCTTTCGCTGCTGCTGATGCTGTCCTCACCTGCGGCTTTGACTTACCTTGTAGCTGTCATTAGCACCTCTTAAAATGTTGTAAAGTTTCATGTAAACGTAATCGCTGGCAAAGTAACCCAGCGCCTGCACCAACGCCAACTCCCTAGCGCTGCTGCTGCTGCTGCTGAGTGTAAAGAGCTCACTCGTCTTGCTGCCACCGCCACCGCCACCGCCGCTCGTCTTGCTGGCCATCTTTGAGCTGCTCGGCTGCAACGGTCGTTGATTGCACACCAGATGATAGTAGATGTTCAGCAGCTTGACGCTGTGACGCAGCAGAAAGTCCAGTTGCGGTGTGGGCACCATTTCCCCACTGCTCAGCATGCCACCTGAGAAGGTAAAGGTTAAAAGAGAGGGTAAGTGGATGAGTGGAGACAATGAGAAAGGAGAGAGAGAGAGCATATTAATGACAAATTAAGCTACGAACACGGCATCAGCTAATTGTGTTAAAATGCCAACAGGCGCTTAAAATTATACAAATGCCACGTAATTGCAGATCGGAAAATTAAAAAACCATTTAATGGATTTGCAATTGCAAAAATGAGCGATAAAAATGCGCTACGGACAAAAAAAAACTATAACAAAAAAACAGAGAATAAAATATATTTTATAGGAATACAAAAAAAAAAAAAGCGGCAACTGCATGACTATATAAATATCAAAGGCAAACAAATAATGTGAAATTAAAGCAAAAATTGCATAGGTAACAAGCGGAAAGCGCTTCAAAGTGTGCTATGATTTATATGCATTCATTAAAACCGTGTGTGTGCAGGTGTGCGTATGTGTATGTGCGAGTATGTGTGAGTGCGTACAGTCACGCTACATTTCAATTTATATGTCAACAATACAACGGCAGCAAATACTAAAAAATCGTATTTGTACACGCAAAGAAAATACAAACGCAAAAAAGTTATAATTTTTTATTTTTTGTTGTTGTTGTGATTCGATTCTCTTGAATTTTTTTATTACAAATAAATTAAATTGTATTCGCATAAATATTTATAAATATTAAGTGTTCGGGGAGCCATTCGACTACAAACCTCCCCTCGAGGCAGATAAAGAGAGAGAGAGCACGAACTCTTTTGCTGTAAACAAAACGACAATGAGGAAGATACAAAAGGGAAAGAGAAGGGCTTGCATTACATTTACTAATTAATTGAAAATTGCACATAATGAGACGACGCCACAGTTCCGATGCTAATTTATATTTATTTATGTAGGCGCATTTTCCATAATACATAGCGCAGGTTGTTCAGCTGCTCTAACGAGCAACGAGCAACGGCAATTGGCAGATGAGCGATGAAACTTGCAACCGATGAGTCAAGCACACACTTTTCAACCTCTGGCGACTTTCGCAATTAAACAATTACTGTTGAAAGATTTAAATGAACAAAAAATACGCGACGAAAAAGAACTTGATATGTTATGGGTAAGAGCATAAAGAGTTCGTTACTTCAACTCGAGCGTTCGATCAATAAATAAATGCATATTATGCTGCTGCTTCTCAGTTGCACCGTGCGTATACGTAATATTTTTATTAATGCCATGCGGCCACACACACAATACTCCAGTCGCTCCGTTGTCAGTCTGATATACACTTGGGCCATCAGTCAGAGCAACACAACGGCCGCAAACATACAATACGCACTGCGTTCTGAGCGAACGAACGAACGCTGGCCAAATGAGCTCAACGGTCGGCATTGAAAAACAACAAGTGCATTAATTCAGTAATAATGCGTCGCATTACAATTTATAAATTGCCATGCGAGCTGCTTACAGCCATCAGAGCTGAATATCATTAAATTGTCGTGGCTGCCAAAGAGTCAATTGATTAAGTTGAAGTTAAGAAAGCAATGCGAGGCAACTTTCATATTAAAGTGGAGTACAACTAAATTCTGCTGTTCATCGTGTGTTTTATTAATCGATTTTTAAATTATTAAATTTTGGCAAACTCGGTCAACAATGCGACATGCGACATGACATTGTTTGTTGCTTGTCGCGCATGCAAAAATGTTATTTGCATACTGTCAAAACTTATCACAGGAATATTTCGCCCCAAAAAGCCCTAAAACATTTGCCGATTTTATGTTTGAAATCGATGCTTGGATAAGCTAGGCACACACACACTTGCCACCCCACACACACACATGTGTTCTCATGTATAAATATTTATATATTACATGACAGCGCGCTTTTGGCATGGCATAGTTGGAGGTGCGAAAGCGCTCCGGGCTTAAAAATTAAATTATTTGCTCATGCACAAATGCAAATTCCTATGGTGATAAAGGCAGCACGTCGCAGGGGGCAGCAAATTCGTAGGTGGCGGGGTCTCGTGACACGAAAACTATTTCACATTTAATGGTTTATTAATAATTTAATTACTTTTTGATTATGGTGGATTACATTAGCGCATGCCAAATGCATATGCGGCTGCCTTGCCTCAAACCCTCTTCAAAAAATTTGTTGAACTCAAACTCTGCCAATGACAGCGATAAACTACAAATAACAACGAACTAAATGTGGGCGTGGCTGTTCGGGGAAGTAGAAGAAGGAGGAGGTGGCTATGTAAATGCCAATAATGAAATTGAGTTGAAGTTTGGTTTTTTGTGTTATGCAATTTGGTAAATTGAATTAAAATGTTTATTAGCGCGCGATTCGGCTTGTTGTCATTGTTGTTTTGGCCTTTTTTTTGTTTTGTTTGGTTTTGCTTTTTGCTGCAGTTTGCAATGTAGGCACAGTTTGTTAATGAGGCTGTTGAAAATTATTTAATTACATAACCAAGCTATATATGAAATGCTTAAATGTTTCACAATTGACGCATCGCATGCTTAATTTAGTTGCATGTGTGTTTAGTTTGGTTTAAATTGCAAATGCAAATTGAAATCTATACGCTTTCAACACACACACACCCAATCATCATCGACTGGGGATGAATCATCTATTATTAACAAATTGTCGAATAGCTGAAATGCCACAAAATCTGTAAAATCCCATACACACATACATATATTTCATTGTGCAGTGTATTGCGTAGTCTGTCACAAAATTGACAGCAAATCTCTTGCTTATTTACATTTAAGTCATTTTTTATTGCCTCGTGTTTTTTGTTTTATTGTGCCTGGCTATTGTAGACTACAATTGAATTATTATGCTGCGAGAGAGAAAATTAAAAATATTTATGCTAATTTGTGTTTTTGCTTGATTAAAATTACAATTGAAACAAAGCAGTGGTAAAGCGCAGCAAAAAAAAAAAAGAGCATGTGCCACGCCTACTCGAGAGTAGAAAAATATTTATGCAAATCCATTTAATGACAAACAATTAATTAAAATGATTTATATGAACGATTCTATGGTATTTAATAGGCAGAGGCAAACGTTACAATTAAATGCACATTTTAAAGTTTTTTGTAGCTGCTATCTATGAGCTGAAATACTTTGGTATATGAAATTAGCCAAAATGCGGAATGTTGGCATTCCATTTGCAGCCATTACCATTTCAATAAATACCAAGAACGCACTGAGGCACGCAATAAGCAAACGCACAAGACTATTTTCAGCAAATGCAATACGAATTGCAAGCTACAGTTTATGTTATGTTATGTACATGAATATGAAACAAGTCAGAAAGCCAAAGTCGAGTGTACTCGGCTGTGGAATACCCGCTACCTTTTTGGAATACAGAATAAAGACTATTGCGGTAATATATTTAAAGTATACCAAATTAAAAAAAAACAAAAATGCTGAAATGTACCGCACTCAATCGTTGGTAAAGTAGATATGCTGAATTAATATACCAAAAAATACTAAAATATTATCTAGGATATTTTTGGTATATCGATATAGTACTACATTCTAAATATATGCAAATAATATATCCGACAAAAGACCAAAATATACAGATGGCTTTTTTGGTATATCAATATAGCATATATGAAATATGTGTAATATACCAAATTGATATACGAAAAAGTACTAAAAATTTACCGAAGGCTATTTTTGGTTTATTGGTATAATACTAAACTCAAAATTTAGACAACTTTTGAGATAAGATTTCTTGCAGCCATAAAGTTATAATACTCTTCTCTTCTATGGCTAGCGGGTATTATAAATGGAGTTTGTTGTAGTAGTTGTGTAGTTGAGGCCAAGACTGTGGCACATTTCTTGCTTACCTGCCATTAATTTGGCCATCACATCAATCAAATCGTTCTGACAATTCAGGTCCGCAGCTGTTGCACTGTTGTAGTATGCGTAGCTCATGCAAATTTCTATGAAATTGAATTCCGTCCACGCCTGTTGATAGTCCACAAAATTGAAGTGTCTCAGCAGCAGACGCAGCGCGTAAATTATGCCAAACTGTGCCAGAGAAATGGTGAAATGTTGTTTATTTATTAGAGCACGCCAGCTAGTTAGGTTTTATCCGAATAGCAGTAGTTGTTCAATACAAATATTTACCTGCATATTTTTATCATTCAGCGTCATCAATTTATTTGTCATGCGATACAAAACTTTGGCCAAAACTTTTTCCTCTTGCGCAATTTGACGTTGAAATCCAATGGCAAAAACATGACCATCCGACGAGATGCCGTTGCCATCAATGCTGTTGTTGTTGTTGATGTTGCCGTTGTAACTGCCATCAAAGTAGGCCGACGCCGCAGCGGCTGCTGCTGCTGCTGCTGATGTTGATGCTGCACCTACTCCTTCTGTTGTGATGCCTTGCCCGCCGATGGCATCCGCAGACATTGGCGGAGCAATCGTTGAGTTTGCCCGGAATAAATTACGCAACGTCACGGACATGCTGCCAAATATGCGATAGTCGAAAAAATCCCAAAGCAAATTGAAATTAGTTTGTTGAGTTTCAGTTGAGTTGCTTTCCTCTACTTTTGCTGCTGTTGCTGCTGTTGGTGATGTGAATGTTGCTGTTGGCTGATGTTGTTGTTCTGTTGCTGTTGGCGAGCCGTTTGCATTATAAAGCGGCACAGACAGCAGGCGGCATGTTCACGTACACGGGCATCATCATCGCCCAGCAGCTGCAGAAGTTCGTCCAGGAATTGAGCCTGCGGGAGATCGAAGCGAACGTTGTAAATCACAAAACAACAACCCAGAAAGTGAGCCAACATTGCTGCTGCTGCAACAAATTTCGCTTTACGAGCATATTTATGCAAGTCTGAGGTAAGCTCTAAGTATATTAAATTGTCGTATTCATAAATTTATTCGAGTAGTATTTTAATTTCTTAGCCAACAACAACAACAGTTTTCAATCAAAAGCTCTGAGAGAGAAGTGTCATTTCCTCTTCTGTGTGTGTGTGAGTGTGTGCCACACTTGCCACAGACAGACTGAGTGACACTCACAATTGTTTGCTAACTCTCAAGTCTCTGTACACGTATGTGCGTCCCTTTTACCGTTTAGCAAATTGCTTGGCTTTGTCAAAATAATAAATAAACAAATATACGAGCATACACATATACGTTTATATACTTATGTGTGTGTGTGTGTGTAAGTTGCTGAAAAACCCGAAAGCAAAACAAACTGTCAATCAGATCGAATCGGATCGGGGGCAGTCTGCAGATGCACAAAGAGCCACACTTCAGTGCACAAAAGTTCAATAAGTGTATGTTGCTCGCGTTTACGGGGGGGGAGCGAGTACTCAAGGAGAGGGGAGCACACACTACAATTGCTTTTGATGCCAACAAATGAAGGGGGGAGAGAGCTGAAAATCTGCACAATAAACAAGCCAAGCCAACAAGAGCCAAGCAGCAGCAGCAGCAGCGCAGCTTGTTGGCCTGAACTAAAATGCGCTTGTGGTTTTACAGTTTTCTCTCCTTCTTTTTTTTTGTGAGTCTGTGTTGTAATAAGCCGATTCGATTGAACTTACCTCATAAGTGCAGACAATGTCCTTGTTGTAAGCAGCCTCCATCCAGCGGCAGGCGTTAGGCATGCCATCAAATCGCTTATCCTCCTCATTTCCATCATTGCAATTCTCGTTGTCGTTGTCGAAGGCACTGTCGATATTTGCGTAGTAGGAGCGCAGCAGTACGTAATTCAAATTGGATATAACTTCGGCATATTTATTCTGGACCAACCAATATTTATTGTAATGACACAGTCGAAGTTTGTTCAAGAGCAATTTCGGTGAAATGGCAAACACGCAGCATGAACCCGGCTCATTAAATTGTTGGTTGTCCTGCTCCAGCTGCATGCGATTCGATTGCAATTGAAAATCATTCAAAAGAGCAACGAGCAGCTCATCATTATCAGTGGCTGAAGACCTGGCACATATCCTGGCCTCGTCTGCTTTCAAGTTGTCATCGTTAGAGTGCCATTGTTGCTGCTTTGGGTCCTGATGCTGCTAGTTGTAGCTGCTGCTGCTGCTGCTGACTGCTTAAGGCATTATCCAGATTCTTTGTAAAAGTTTGTTGGCCAAATGTTTGGCCCTGGCCAGGACCCTTTTGTTGTCCACTTGGCTGCTGCTGCTGCTCTGACTCCGACTCCGACTGCTGTTGCTGCAACTGCTGTCGTTTCTGATGAGCATGATAATGACATGGCGGCACTGTCAAATATTTGGACACCACATGCGGAAATATCTTATCGAATGCATTCAACGCTTGTATGACCACTGTGTGTATCTCGTCCTCAAAGCCCTGCAACATACACAGAAAAAAAGCCAGAAATAGAGAATAGAGAAAATGGCAAAAGTTTTGGGCTAAATTTCTTTATACAAGCTCGTAGCATGGCCTCGAGAATAGAGACTTGAACGTAAAAGAACTCGAGACGTTGCTCGCCTCCTCTCTCTTACCCTTCCATTTTTTTTGTTGCCCAAGCTCAGTTTGCGCTGTTAAGCGAATTTGTGTTTTATTGTTTGCACAAGCAAAAAGTTTTGCACAATCATACATGTGTATGTCTTCTATATGTGTGTGTGTGTGTGTCTGCATTTTTAACGAATCCTAACAAGCTTTTCCTTACCCCCGAAAACTCCAGGCCGAAGCCTGGCCAAAAGGGCCATTGTTATCACAGTTGCCTTGGGGCCCTCAAGGGAAGATCTCACTCTGCATACAACAGCAGCAATAGCAACAACAACAGCAACAGCAACAACAGCAGCGGCAACAGCACTGGCAAGTGCCATTGAGACGGATTTGCAGCCATTATATGGGGCAGGCATCTAATGTGATTTTCCAGCTGGCACGTCCGTTTGCCGCTTTGCCACATTGCAGTTGCCGCTTGCCACATTGCAGTTGCCGCTTGCAGTTGCATAACAACATTGCATAATCAAATTGCGCTTTTGGGTGGCCAGAAGCAATTTAAATTTTCGGCCGTCCACTAAATTATTGAATTCAATAAGAAACCGCCTCTCTCTCACTTTCTCTCTCTCTCTCGGTCTCTCTCTCTAATCCCTATTCGAATGCAAGCCACATTCTATAGATATAGTATGTGTTTCTAACCAATTCTCAAGAGAGAAATCAATGTGCAAGTTATGCGCACATTCTACATTTGTCTGCGTTTGAGAGTGTGGGTGGAGAGAAAGGGGTAGAAAGGGGAAGGGAGGGGTGGAGGACGGCAGGGATTGGCAAACGGATGCGCTGTTCCCTTTAGGGGCATTTGCACTTGCACATTGCGAAGGCGATTTTCAAATGAAAAACAACCCGACACAAAATGCCGCCAGCTAAGCTTGCAACTGCAGCAGCAGCAACAACAACAACGACAACAACAACTACTGAGAGTGCTAGAAAATATTCAAAAGCCAGCAGCAGCCATTGATATGGACACGTGTCTGTGTCCGTATGTTCGACTCTTAGTGTGTGTGTGTGTGTGTGTTTGAGGGTTGTGTGTGCTCGCCTGCATGTGTTAAAATATGTTAGCTTGTTGGTTTAACATAAAAAAAAACGAAAGCAAGAAGTAAAGAAAAACGTACAGCGAAAAGGTGGAGGCGCATATTTATAGAATGCCATGGAAAAAGATGCAAAAAACACACACACAGAGCAAAAAAAAAAAAAAGAAATAGAACAAATAATAAAGAAGCAAAAAGGGTAGGACAAACAACGCGGCGTATGCGTTATGCATAAGTGTGAGGAGGCAGGAGGAAAGTGAGTGAGCAAATAACAGGCAAAGATACGAGCATACACAGATAGATAAATGCATGCAGCGCATCGTTTGCCACATTAAGTCGTGGCAGATAAACAGACAGAGGAGAGTTATCAAAGCGACGCCTGTAGCTATGCAACACTATTGTTGTCGTTGCTGGTCAACCTACCTTCAACAAAATGGCCAGCAAATGCGGCAGGCTGAGACGTGGCTGCAACGGCAGGCAGCGACCGGCGCCCGTTGCAAGCACAAAGCTGCCCACAATTTGCTGCACGCCGCCACGCAAAATGGGATCACAGTGAGCGTGAAAGAGCAGCACATCCGACACAGCTTGGCCGCCAGCAGCAACACTTGGTGTGGGCACAACGCTTGCCACCTCAGTGAGGGGGCGTTTGCGCAGCGATTTGGTGCGCTTGGGAGGACGTGGAGGCAACGCCGTTGGTGGCGCATCTTCGGCTGCAATCGTGATGCGATACGAGCTGCCAATGATCTCAGATCGTGTGAGTTTCGTATTCGATTTCTGGGCATTTGATAGTCGCCTCGCCTCTAGTTGTTGTTGCAAGAGTGCTGCATCTGCGCTGCGACTCAGCGGTGTTTGTTGCAAGTAAGCTGGCCCTGTGCTCGGACCAAAATGATCATCCTTGATATCAAGCAGCAGCAGCTGATTGTCGACATCATCACATGACTGCAGCAATGAACCGCTCAACGAATCTCGCTCCAGTTGACCAAGTTCCTCGCTGCGTTGTGAATCGTTGCTGCTCTGTGGACTTGAGGCTTGAGTGCTGTCGCCACTCACAGTCTCTGTTAGCAGCTGCAACTCCAATTCGCTGATCTCCAGCGGCAGTTGGAGCACACGCGGTGACAGTCGCACACAGCTGGCAATCACAGTCAGCGACAAACTCTTAATGGACACCCGGCTAACGTTGTCCGGCTGCAGTCCAGCTGCTCGACCCGTGAGCAGAAAACGTGCGGCGAGCAGTCGAGCGGTATAGTAGACCAGCGATTGCTCGAGTATGCTGCCAATTTTAATGCTGATTAGTGCTTGGGCCAAAATCGTCTGTTTCAGCGGCGAGTTCTCGGCCAGAAAGGGATTAGCTGCACGGAAAAAGGATAAAGAAGCTAATTAGTTGCTGTTGCTGTTGCAGATTGAACTCAGCTCTAGACTTACCATTTGGTGTGCGTCGCAGTTGCGGCTCCTCCACTTCGTCTTCCACTTTTACGGCTGGTGCATCCATCAGCAGCGCTGTGGATGCCGTATACGAGGCACTCGCCGAAGCCGACTCCTCGATGGGCGTGGGCGTTTCGGCAATCGAGGGATGTCGCTCCTGGACACTGCTGCTGGCCAGCGAGGAGCTGAGCGAGAGCGTCATTGAGGCCGTCGATGCGGCATCCGATTTATCAGTGGTTGGCGCCGACTTGGCAGGCGTGGTTGTGGATTTGGGGCCACTTGATTGACGAAAGAGCTTACTGACCGACTCCGAGGCTGCAAGTAGTCCAAGACAATTCAGTTGAGAGGACTTGAGAGCACAGGGCAGGTCCACAAAACTTCAACCTCCCGATAACTTTGTCTGACACTAATGCCCACGCCCAGTTTGGCTAATTGTGGATTGCCTTGTCTGCCAGCTTTACCTCCTTCACCAACAGTCTTCCCATTTTTCTTTATACCTCCCCTGCGCTGCTCAACTTGCAGCCAATTACCAGGCACATTTGTCTGTCGCGACTGTAGCAGAAGAGAGAGAGCAAGAGAGGAGAAGATAGGAGCGAAGAGCTGCTCTTTGGGGGCTTTTAAGAATGCAACAAAACGGGAAATGTTGTAAACTTTCTAAACACGAGACGGCAATAAACATGAAACGATATACCCAGAAAACTTTCAGTTGGCTAGTCACAAACCGCTTAAACTATTCTGTTAAGCTGCTGTTTATACACTGCACAAAATGCGGGGTCCATAACTATTATACAATTGCAAAGCAATAAACATGGCAATTAATGAGCAAAATATTGATGGAGAAAAGTGAGGACGAAAATGATAATCAACAAAAGTGCAGGTAAAGAAAAGAGAAGATAAAGAAATGAAGTTATTGTGTAGGAAAATGTGTAGCTAGCGAAATGAAAATAAGGAATGAATCGAATAAAGTAATTTGAATATTTTTATTTTTATGATAAACAAAGATTTTAACTAGACATAGATTGTAGGGTATCTGCTAGTTCAGCTGCTTTTCACTGCTTAGCCGTACCGCACATTCTTCTTCATCCCCCTTCGGCATTGGCCACTGCTATTGGAAATTAATTGAAAACTCAAATTTTATAGTACACACCATTTGTGTGTGTGTAGATATGTATGCGAAGTTGTGTGTGGCAAGGCCAAAAAGTGGCAGAGGAGGGGGAGAGGGGAAGGCAAGAAGTGGGTTGCGCCGCAGACCGCAGCTGCACTTAAGTTGGCTTAAAAAATTGTTTTTATTTAGCTGCCGTATCTGTAAGATGCAATTTCTGCTCTTGTTTTTCATGTTCTATTTGTTGTTGTTGTTGTTGTTGTTGTCGTTTTCTAATGGATGTTCCGGCCGCATGCACGCTTTATAAAAATTAGAGCAACGGTGCCAAGCGGAAGCGGATATAGTTGGAAGTGGGAATGGGAAGCAGTAAACAGTTTATGCTGTTTATACTAAAACAGTCAGCAGCAACAGCAACAGCAACATCAGCAGCAAAGGATGCTCAAACGCTTGGCACAATTCGAACTCAAGATGAATTGAAAGCACAGAAATTGCTGGCACGCTAAGTATATGGATTGCCAAGCGTGCTTCAGTTCAAGAGTTGAAGGAGGTAGTGAAAGTTTATACACACATATATGGAATTGAATATGTATGCGGAATCAACCAGATAACATCTAAACGAACACGACTTAAAGGAAACAAGGCAAATATGCGTTGAAAAAAATGTAAAACTTCACATTAAAACTGATTTAATCAAAGCTTAAGCTAAAGTGCTAAGTTATAACAGCGCAATAATTTGCCTAAGACTAAGTTGAAGAACCTGAATTGCTTCTGTTGAGTTGCAGAGGCAATGAAACTGGTTACACACATCTTTCAGGACTAAAAGGAGGTAAGATAAATATTCTGATATTCCTTTGAAATATGTAAGACTTCTCATTGAAATTGGTTAAATCAAAATTTAAGCTGCAGTGAGAAGTTATAACAATGCAATAAGATGTCTAAAACTAATTTGAAGAGACTGAACTTATTGCTCAACTTTCTTTAATTCAGTTAATATGGTAGTTTATATATGGAAACAATGTATTTAGAAATATTAAGATCTCATCCATATAAAGAGGAAATGAGACAAATATATGAATATTCATTGGCATATTGTAAAAGATAAACATTTGAGTATACATTGTACAACTTGTGGAGAATATTTGTTTAATCAATGTTTAGGCCAAAGTCTCAAGTTACGACAATACATTGATAAAATGATTCACCACAATTCTGCAAAATTGTTTCCATTTCCTAATTAACCAATGGATTTAATCAATGAAACAATACATCAATTTAAAAGAAAGATTAATAGTTTCAATACAATAATTAAAGTAACTTGCATAAGACTAATGTAAAAGACTTCTTCAGCATTTAAACTGAGTCATAACTCTACTAAATTGTTTGACTTTGCAAACTTAACAAAACCAACATGAACGGTAGATGAAAGTTAAGCAACATTCAGTTTATTTGAATAAGAAGATTCTACAGTTATTACAAATCTAACTAAATTCCTTTATTATGAATTCATTTTCGTACTTGAACATCAAATCCCCAAGCTAAATAAGATAATTAAATGCAGCGGCTGCGGTGGCAAGCTGCAACTCAATTGTGTAAAAGCTTGAAGCTCGAAGAAATTGCAACTAATCAGTTGCACATTAAAGATGAGATGCTTTCACATTAAGCACTCTTATGCGATGCTCTAAAATGCATTTGCTTTGAAGCGGTTAAGCATAGCTATAGGTTGATTTAACTTTATTCCTCCTTCTCCTCCGCCCGCTCTGTCTCTGAACTTTACTTACATCACAAAACCAAATTGGTGAAGATAGTTGATAGTTAAGTTTTAATGCACATGAAATTAGTGTGTTCATTGCGTCTGTAAATTTAACCGAAAAGTGTGTTACAACAAAATGGCTTGGCTTTGGTTTCCTTTTTTTTTTCTTCTACTTTTTTATGCGTTACTTTTTATGTGCCATATGAAATAGTTGCGCGTAGTTTGAGGGGGCAGGAGGAGGAGAAAAAGGCAAATGCATCATGTACGTAATTATGTTGGATTGTTTGCTGCATTTTATGCTTTAATAGTTGGGGAACTCAGAGATGGGGAAGGGGAAAGAGTTTGCAGATGGCTCGGGGGTGACTCTTGCAGTTGAGTGGCACACAAATTGAAACAGTTATAAAACAGCGGCAGTTGCCCCCTGTTCCTCAACTCAACTCAACTCAACTAGAGAAAAAAAAAAAACTTTTACTCAGTTTTGTTATTTAAAATCACGTTAAAAATAAGAACAACAACAGCAAGAGCAGCAAATAAAACTAGCGGGCGTACAACATATATACATACATAACTATGTGTATGTGGCATATAAAAAGTAAAGAAGAAAAAACTCTTAAAAAAAAGAAATGCAAAAAAATAGTGGGGGAAAAAGGATAACGCAGACCGCCGCGTAGCAAACGCGGCAGTCACGAACGGAAAACGCGCAAGAACAAGATGTGGAACTGTTTTTGGAGGAATGTGAAGGAAATGGGGGTTGGCACTTTATGGGTGACACATACACACACATACACAACAAACACACACACACTCATATAAAGCCAGGCTAAAAGGCAACTCGCTGCCATCTCACACTCTTGGGCTACTCGACTTCCCACACAACGGCAGCATATGCAAAGTAACCAGCCAAAAATTGTTTATGAAAACTGCGAAATTTCGGCGTAGCACAAAGTGTGAATGCTCTAACTATTAAATAGATATTTAACATGTATGTGTTTTATATATTCTTTTAGGTCTTATGATTATCAAGTCAATTCTAAAAATGTGTTTTAAATAGCAACTGTTTAGATGGAAGCTTATATCGTATTGCAATGGAAATAATTGCTTGAATTATAGACCTAATAAAAAGAAAATGTTTAGTGGAAACTTCAGATCATATTTCGAGGGAACTAATTCTCTGATTTTGTGAGTACGATAAAATAAAACTTTTAGTTCAGAATTAGCTTAAAGTTCCTATGAAAAAAATTTCCTATATTTTGTAGTTTTTAATAAGTACGTATAAATAAATCAAACGAAAAATATACCGTTAATTTAACTTTTCGAAATATAGTTGTCATTTGAAATGCAACAAATATTAATAAAGTTATTGAAATCATTTTAATCCATTAAAAGCAATCCAATACAGAACTTAACAACAAATATTTTTTTATTTATATATGAAAATATTTGTTATTCTATAAGCATCACATTAAAATAGTAATTGGTTGTCGAAAGGAATAATAAAACCTAATGAAATGTAATTTCCATTCGAAAATTAGCATATATTATTGAAGTTATTTAAATCATTTGAAAACATAAAAATGCATAATAAGCATTTCAATTCAATATTTATTTCGATTTGCTATACTGTAAAAATGTATCAGGTTTCTACTATAATAAAATAATTAATTCTCGTTGCAAAGGCACTGATATAATCAACGTTGTCTAATTCGAGAGTGAGAGCATGCAAATTGCAGGGCTTTGCCTGATGCTGTTTGGCTGCGGATGAAGATTGGCGGCAGCTGATATACATACATATTTATACATATACATATATATGAAAAGACAAAAAAAAAAGTAGTAACAATAACATGTGAGACGGTGGGGTGAAGGGGGGAGAGGACAGAAAGCAGCGTAAAAAGGCTGATAGCGCGCATAAGTGCACAACAAAAACCAAAAGCAGAAAAGCGTAACAAAAACAAAAACAACAGCAACAGCAGCAACAGCAACAACAGCAGCGAGAGCAATAACGAGAGCAACTTCAGCTAAATGAACGCCAGATCCTTTGGCCTAGCTCACTATTCTGGCTTGGCTTCGCTGGCTGGCAATGCTAAATAAACTAACACACACTCCCACACACACACACACAGATACACACACACGTAGTGCACACACACAGTGACAGAGAGAAGATGTAAGCTTGCATACATGCAATTTGAGTAACCGCATTTTATCACGTAACCCATTTGTCTTAACCACTTTGTTGCCAACTTGCAGTCTGATGCTTTGGCCAAGTGGCAGCAGCCAAGCGAAGGGGACGAAGTGGGAGGGAGGTGGGTGAAGTGAGTGTTGTTCGCGGTAAATGCATTGCCATGCTTCAAGCTTAATCCGCAGCCCACACACGGACAGACAGACGGAGACAGCAAGACTGAGCCAGAGACGGCATACAAACGACGGACTTAAGCCCAACATTTACGTCAAATAGTTGTTTAAGCAGCGCTTGCACTTTTCCTTATTTTTTTTGGCTGCTTTTCCGCCTGCTCGCTCTCTCCACACTATGCTTAATTAGTGCCTGCTCACCGCATTTCCACTTGCTTATTAACCCACTGCAATGAAGACAGAAGGACATTTTGTCAGTTCATGGCTAAAGTTGATGCTGCCTACTTGAGAGAGCACGAAACGAGTTCGAATGCCTCGATGTGGCCATTAGTGAATAAATGAATGCATTCAAATATCAACAACTGATTGTGTGTGTTTGTACAGCGATGTCGTGCGCTTTTCTCAATCAAAATGAATTGAATTTTCAAATGGCAAACGGCAAATTTTATTTGTCAATGTCGTTTACTTTGCTTTTCTTTATTGTTGCTGCTTTTGAAGTTGTTGTTGCTGCTGCTTCTGCTGCTGCTGCTGCTGCTGTTGTTGTCATGAGAACAGACGAGACATGAAAGCAACAAAAAGTTGCAAGCGACGCGCAACCAATGGAGCGACAAATGATGCATGCAACTTGACTTGCTCTCCCTCTCCCATTCTCTCTCCTTTATTCTGTCTGTTCTGAAAGAGCAGCAACTTGTGCAAGCATTGCCTAATTTAATTTAGCTGTTGTTGTTTGTGCTGTGCTGTGTTGTGTTGTGTTGACTCCATTGGGACTAGGCGAACATGGCGAACAACAACAATTACGCTTCATTAAATTGCAAGTGCAATTGGCAAAAGGCAACATGCAAAATTGGTTGCCAGCGTGATGTCTGCCCCAGCCACTCTCTCTCCCTATCTCTCTCTCTCTCTCTTTCCTCTGTACTTTCTCACTCTGCTGCAATTATGTAAATAATTTGATTGCCATGCCCAAATATTGTAAATAAATGTGGTGAAATGGAAAACAAAAAAAAAAAAAAACGAAAACGAAAACCTGGCGCCAACGGCAGACCGCGAAACGCAATAACATCAAATGAAAATAGCTTTTCAATCGCCCGCTTGCTGCATTTTGAAGTTTAATAATGAAATATTTGTCTAGCTGGACGTACGAAAAATGCGGCACGACTATGAAATACGACTCATAAATCTTTACAGTAGTATAAGTCATTAATATACAGGAAAATACTAAAATGTACTTATTTTAATCTCGGATTAAAGGAAAATCAATTCAAAGTTTTTGAATTTTTTTGTAGCATACTTTTTAGGGCAATATATTGTGATATTCTATTAAGGCGTATTTATAGCTAGAAAAATTATAATAGTTCGACTAGAATTATGTCAAAAACATAACTAAACTATATTTAATTTAGACTATTTTATTTAATTTTTGTATTTACATATTCAATAAAATGTTTATAAGAAGAGTATAGAAATAATGCTTCAAGCCAGTGCTTTCATTAAGCTTTTTTTAATATCTAATTTAAAAAACTTTCCAACTCTGAAAAGTATTTTATTCCTTCAAAGAACAACGCCGCTAGCAGTTCTCTGCTCTCTATATCGATCTTCATCGCTAACTATATATGCAATATTCATCTATATTCAAATACCTCCCCGCTTTTAATCACTAGTTTTGCGTGGTATTTGCCAACAAAGTATTTTGGAAAATGAAAATAAAGCTGTTATGGTACACAAACAAAACTTACCTGCATTTGAATGCGACAACAAATTGTTGAAGAATGTGCCAATTGTTGTTGTCTCATCTGGCATTGAATCAGTTGTCGAGTCCATTGTTGCGGTTGTCGTTGTCTGCTGTTGCTGCTGCTCTCTGACGCCAGCAATTGTTATTTCCGCATCGAAATCGATGCTGTTGAAGGATTCATTGTCGATGTCACTCAAATGCTGGGATCTGTCATCGCTGGCAAGCAGATTCTGCAGCGAGCTCTGATGTTGCACGGCCTGAGGTTTAGGCGACGACGTAACATTTTCGCAACCAGTTCTACCAGCAACATCAATCAGTTTATCAATCGTTGTAGTTGTTGCTGATGTTGTGCCTGTTGTTGTTGTTGTTGATGGCATGCTTTGTTGTGTTGCTTCATTTAGTTGGGACAGCGTTGTAAAGCCATCGTACTCATCATCCGCAATGGCGCTCAGCAGCTCCATGTCATCGTCAGCATCATCGTCATCATGTTGCTGCTGTTGCTGTTGCTGTTGCTCCTCTTCATCGTCCGATGCGCTGCTTGCAACACATTCGCTAATGCTGCGTGCAGTATTTCTAATATTACGTCGCGTTGCTTTTTTGCCTGCCACCAGAGAGCCAGAGAGAGCAAGAGAGACGGAGAGAATGAGCATTGGGTTAGCCTTACAATGTGTGTAAATAGTTGGAATCTGTGAAGCAGATTCCGCTGGCGGGCGAATGCAAATTTCGCAGTGACCTCATTTCAGTTGCGCTGCCGCCTAAAAGCATGCACTAATAATTTTCATATGCGCATTTTGTGTGTGTGTGTGTGCGTGTGTTAGTGTGTGTGTTTGGACAGACAAACGGCAAGCAGCATGCTGCTTGGCAGTGGCATTGCTCAATTTTCTTCTTGATTTCGGTGCGGTCTATCTGTTGTCGTGTCCAAATGTCTGTCTGTCAGTCTGACTGTTACGACTGTCTCTCAGTCTGCTTGTCAGTGCTGTGTTCATGTCACATTTCCACATGACTGCGCACACAAACACACACACACACACCCACACTCACACAGAGGGAAATGCAAGTCACGCTCAGCTTGAGTTGATCTGCATTATTTACTTTACCTTCATCAGCAGCGGAACTCACTGCAACAGCAGCAGCATCTTTCTCGGTGTCAGCATCATCAGCAACGGCATTAATTCCCACGACTTGCAGCAAGTTGCTGCCACTTTGTAGTAGTACTTCTCCTCCTCCTCCTCCACTCTGCTGTTGTTGCTCCTGACACTTTTGCTGTTGCAGTTTGGCATTTGAATTCTTTTGCATTTGCATTTGTCGTGCAGCTGGAGTTGCAGCAGCCTGCTGCTGCTGCTGCTGTTGTTGACTTGCCCCCAGTTCGTAATTTTTCAATTGGAATATTTGATTTTTTAATGATTTCCTTCGCCGCAAATACTCATTGTGCTCCAGTTGTTGATTGCACAGCAGTTGGCGCAAACTTTGCCCAAGACTTTCCCTCTCCCCTCCACCATTACCAGCATTCGCTGGCATTGTTATTGGACTCGCATCCAATGCTTGAAGTATGCCATTGATGACCTCCAGTGCCGCATTTATGATGGCGTGATTCGTTGTCTGCTGCGTGCTCAGCAGGTGCAAACAATAATCATAAATTTCAATAATTTGTCGGCACTCTGACGTTACAGCCAGCTGCTGCTGCTGCTGTTGTTGTTGCTGTTGTTGTTGCTGTTGTTGATACTGTGGCTCCGCTAAGGAATCGCCGTCATCCTGGTAATCAGAGGAATAGCCTCGTATGAGCTGCGGCAAGAGAAGACGCAGCAAACCCAAAGCGCCAAGCACGCAGCTCGTTTGTTGATCCGTCAGCAGCATCTCTAGAAAAAAAAAGCGAAATTGAAGCAAGTGTTAAGAAGGAGGCGGAGAGTACAGTACATAATCGTATAGACAGCTTATAGTTAATGCCTTTTTGTTCGGCGTGTGCAAGCAAGTTATGGACGCTGCTGCTGTTGCCACAAATTAAAAACGCACTTCAAACTTTCAGCAGCGGAGCATGCGTTGCCAATTTCAATTCACCCAGCAAACACAACAATAACAACATTGCTATAGATTGGTAATACCTTTGGCCAATTGCTGTTCATATTTCTTGGCGTGTTCTTGGCAACTTTTTCCATCGTATGCTTTTGCAACAAATTGCCGCCAATTAAATTTATCTCGTTGAAAAGTTTTCATCTTATATTTATAGACTCTGGGGCGCCACGCAATGTGGCACACACACACACACAAACAGACACATATAGCATAGGCTGCGTTGCTGTGCTGAATGTTTGTTTGTTGCTTATTTGTCCTTTTATTACGTATACGCCACCAATCACAAAATGCCATGTTCCAAGTTTGTTACTCAATTAGTTTTCCCGTTTTCCTTTTTAGAGGGAGAGAGAGAGAGAGAGACGAAGGTAAAGTCGAGGCAAAATTGAAAACACATCGCAAGCATTACTGCAGGAGCAACTTTTGCGCAACTGACTCTCCGACTTTGACTTTGGCGCTCTGGCACCGAAAACTTGTTGCCCGCCGGAGTTCATGTGTTCATGTGTATCAATTAATTGCGCCATAAGCCGCAAGAAACTTTTCTTCCCCCATTTTTCTGCGCTCTCTCTCTCACTCTATCTCTCAATTAATGTGTGTGATAGAGTGCGAGGTATTTAATACATGAAATTAATATGAAATGTGCAATTGGATTTCTGTCTCTCTCTTCACTCAAAAGTTCGTCGTGCTCCGCGTGCCGCACAATTTTTATCACAATCAGTTGACGCATGAAATATTCAGCTTGATTGACTGACAGTCAGCCGCGTTTTCCCTTGCCAAAGTCTCTTACTCTATGCCTACCTGGCTGTCTCTCATTTAACTGGCACATTTTACATTGAAGCGACAATTTTGACAATGCATTGTATAATTCATAACGTGAAATGAGCAGCGTAACCACTTACAAAAAAAAGTAGAGAAGGTAAATGCAATTGTCAGTAATTTTTGGCTATTAAGTTCGCTGGCTTTATTTCATAACTTTGATAAGTTACGAGTTCGGGAACATTGCCAGCCCATGGCTGACATGGTAAATAAACAGTAATTTTGAGTTATTGTTTGCAAAACTGTTGCCGGACCGCGACAACTGTCTGCATAAATTTTACGCTCATTGCTGTTGTTGCTGTTGGTGATGACTTTTTTTTGTTTATCAAGTTGATTATCCTTTTAAAGCTGCAAAGGAATGAATATCTGATTCAATTTTGCATGAATTATTACAGGAAAGTGTCCAAGTGCATAAATTTCATTTCGTCTGCCTTACAGCCTCAGACAAGCAGACAAACAGAGGCAAACAAACAGACTGACAAACAGCAGCAGTAACAGGAGTAGAAGCAACAGCGTTAAGGACCTTACTTTATGAGTGTTTGTTGTAGCATGCGAAGACTCAGAGCAAGACACAGGGCACAAGGCACAGTTGCGAGTGGAGCAAACTGGAGTTCAAGTCGAAACTGAGGGGATTTGCAAGTGCTGCTGCTTCTGCTATTGCCATAAAAAGAGGCGCCAGACTGTGCGCTGAGTAGTTGTTGTCGAGCATTGTGGCTGCTGCTGCTGCTGCACTTTGCCGAGAAGTGGCTTAAAAGTTGACACAGCCACAGAGAAAGTCAGAGAGAGAACCACACTTGTCATAGCAGTTGATTTGAAGGTAAACAGCTAAGGAACTCAAAAAGGCGGCGCAACAGAAGAAAACGTAAAGTAATGATATTAGTTGTCCATTTCATTCTCTCTTTAATTTCATACATAATTTCATTTTTGCAATTGAAAAATTGGCAAAATTTTAAACAATTTGGCAAATAGTAGAAAATGCAGAGCACCTCTCAAATTGTCTGCATAATTTAATCAAGTTTCCAAATACCATTTTTGAAATACATTTTACTTGGCCGAGCCAACAAAATTTTATACACTTGAAATGCACTCGTAAAATTGCAAATGTATCTAAACTTTTGTGCATTTACCTTTTCGCCCATGTTTGCCAATAAAATGTTCATGAAAATTCAATAAAAAATGATTTGTGTTGCACAAGTTTTCTATCTAGTTTTGTTTGTTTGCTTCACAGCGCATCGAATCCTATTTTTGTTGTCTCTTCTCGTTTGTTTTTTTTTTCTGTCCTCTTTTTTTTTGTTCACTTTTGATCTGTTTGGTTGTTGGCTTTGTCTGTTTTGTTTTTAAGAATTTTTACAATGCAGACATCACATATTTTTCATCCTACTATTTGGTATGATTTTTGTTTGTTGTTGGTGCAGTTATTGCTGCAGTTGCCAGCCAGCAAATGGCTAAATAAAAACTGCCTCGTTTCGTTGTCTAAAATCGAAACAAATTCACAAAAACAAAATGCAAGAAAAATATGTAGATAAAATACTCAGTGTAATCAAAGAGTACACGACTACAAAATCACCTTAGAGAGTGTATGTGTGTGTGTGTGTGTGTGCTAATATTGATGATGAGCTAAATGTTTGTTCTACTTTTCGAAGAGTCAACAAAGTTTTCTCTCACAAAAGTTCTGTTCTATGGAAATATTGCATTTTCAATGTTTGCGTTTTACAATTTTAGATACAGGGTATGTGTTATCGATATGACTGCAGATTGCATAATGGAGGTAACCAACTGCAATATAGAAATATAATTTATATCAACTGGTATTTTAGTTTTAGCTGTGGCTGCCATCCAAAAGGACAACCGACAACGGACATCGGACATCGGGCAGACAAACAAACGCCATATAAAAGTCCCAACTTTACTGTGACTGACTGTGATTGCATTTACAGTTAGTTTGCAAAGACCCGAGAACGAAACAACGCCCAACACACACTTCCTGCACACCTCCCACACACACACACACACACACACTACACCCAGTTGGTTGCATCCAATACCTTAAAGTCCACACTATTCCCTAGCTGTGTATTCTTTCCATGGTATTTTCAATGGATTTGTGGCTTTTTAGAATATTAAAAAAATATTTTATATAAACTCACACACACACACACTATATATATGTATAGGTGCATTGCATTTGGCATTTGGAATTTGGCGCGTTAAAGCCGTTACACGCTTTTTAAACCCAGATTTCATTATTGATGAAAATAAAGCGATTTTTGTGTTGGCATCGCACAAATGCGTCAAATGGTAAACTACAACAAACAACAGCAACAACAATGCCTGCGTACGGATTAATTTACAACACAAGCAACAAAAAAAGAGAGACAAATAAAAACAATTCTAAATACTCGTACAAATAAATGCCACATCCCGACAGCTGCATTAACTATTGATGCGCTTCGTGTTTGGTTTTCAGTTACGAGCACTTTCAGCATGTGGATATACTTAGGGATATCTACTCGTACAATATATATACTATATGTATATTGATGAACGTAGTGCACACGTGCACATACTTTTCATATCCGGCATTTGTTGGCTTACCAATCACTTTGTTCAGTCCATGTCTGGCCATAAGGCTTCTATTGCGCGCATGCTCAATCAAGCTGATGCAATTTTGGGCCGAACAGCGTCGCTTCACCGCACAATCGGCGCTAATGTTGCCAAGGAATGTCTGCAATCAAGGAAATTGTGTATTGAGTCAATAATGTGATGAGTTGCAGTCAACGTGCCAGTTGCAAGTTGCCAGTTGGTCAATTTAGATTTCAGCTTGCACTTGAAATAAGACACTAACCGGATGTCGACTTGAAGTCAATTGCAAGCTGAGTTGGCCAATTAAAATCTACTTTTAAAACTGAGAGCAATAGGCAAAATTTTAAGTTTAGTTAAGCATAAGGAAACTTGTGTTTAGATATTAAGAAATCTGCTCTTTAAATGGTAAATCTTTATACTTTTATGCTGCTCTAATTAAAATATATTAATACACATTAATATATACAGATGTTGTGATCTAGCTTCTTTTTTAACTTTAGAGAAAACTTAACTTACTTAAATCTAGCTCAACGAAGAGTTACTCGTATTTGAAGTGAAAGCCTGGCAAATAATATTCTAGACTAAGCTTTTATTTAACAACAAATGCAGCCTGCAACAAATTTTTGTATTGGCTATAATATTAGTGCTTTGTCAAAATCAAATACCAATGGCACTAATTACTAGTAAAAAAGTAATAATCTAAACTACCTAGCAGCAACGATAAAATCATAGTTTTAAGTATCAACATTGAATTACATGCAACAGAATTCTTCTACAAACATAAAAGTGCATTTTTATCATCAAGTTACATAATTACTTAATTCGCAATTGTGTATTCTATAAATGTATAATCTTTGTCCCTTCAATTGAATGGTCAAAAGACTAACAAAACCTCACAAACATTATTCGCGCTCTAAAGACTAAGACAACAATGACTTAGCAATATGAAGACCTGCCGGATTCTCCTATTAGCATTAGATTTAAACTTCTATTAAGAAACTAGCTTGTCTAATTTGTCAATGAATCATTAACTTAACTAATCCTCATCTATTATTTTTAAAGTCCGCTTTCATTGGGAGCTTTTACCTCAAACAACGTGCACGTTTCGCTATCGTTGAGTCCCTGTTGCACGTAACGTCCAAAGTGTTTGACAAAATCACAGAGTGTCTCCTGGAGCAGCGTCTCCTTGCGCTGCGACATTATGGACATGCATTGCAACAGCCGCACAGCATACCACTTGATGTGCTTCTCCTTGATTTGTGGCGCATAGTAAGAGAATAGATTAAGGCAGATGCGAAGTGAACTAAAATGAAGAATACACATTATGTAGCTGATGTTAAAATGAATAATTCAATGCTTGCTTACCGCTGATTACCGTTCCGCTTGATTTCACCATACAGATCCATTAAGATGCGACTGACACGCGTCTTTTCCAAGGCACGAAAGATTTTATTGAGATTCTCCTCGGCGCTCATACGCACCACAGAATCAAGATCCTCGCAAAACAGCAACAACACATTGGTCGCAGTGCCACAATGAGCGGCATAGTTGATGTGACTCGCCAGCGAGGGAGACATGATGCATTCCGCGATCTGCTGGAAGCAGGCAATCTTTTGTTTTTGGCTAGAAAGTATGGAAAAAGTTTTAGAAATATAATGGACGATTATAAAGAGTGTAGTCATGAGAGAAACTGTCAATGTTATCATATAACATCAATAATATTATACCAAGAAAAGGAATTGTAGATGACTCAAAATAGATGCTTTCTTAGCTTTATAAAGAAACTTGCCAAAAAGGTAAGTAAGATTCCCAGATGTAATAGATGGTTAAAAAGACCTAGTAGCTGCATGTGTTTCACATAGCGCAGAAATGTTGTTTTTGCTATTATAGTATGTAGGGAGCAAATTAATCTGCTTCGATTACGCACATATGGCAACATTTTTCTAGCGCCAGCTAAGCGCAGAGTTATTTCCGATGACGTCATAACTCAGGTGCAATCTGAAATTCACTTTCTCTAGCGTTTTACGTTTACATCTGCTATTTGATCAATATTGACATAATAAATCGCATATATGCTGGTGCTAAGTGTCCTGTAGCCTGCTGTTTTGTCCTTTTTGCGCAATAGCAAACTGTTGCCGGTCTGTTGCAGCCCCACTTTAAACTGCTGGCAAACACAAACACAAACAAAACACAACAAAAAAAAAACACTCGACTCTCACCTGCATTCCGTGTTACGCAGTTGGTCCACATGCCCGGTGAACTTCTCGTACACACTGGACTTGTCCATATTGTTGTGTTTCGCTATTTGTAAACAATAATACGATTATCACATTTTGTTTGGCTGCAAATCGCGATTGTTTGAAAATAGCTTGTCGAAATTTTTCTTTGTTATTATGCTTCCTCTTGCTGCTGAGAGCGCAGCTGAACATGTGTTTAATTCGCGTGCTGGGCAGCACTGATTTTTAAGTGCTGCCAACTCGCAAAATGCTAGCAGTGTTGCAAACCGAGACACTTTGTGCAATACCATTTGCGGGGCAATTCAAATTAACAACGGACAAAGACAAAGTCAAACCTTTTATTTTCTGTGTATTTGAGTATAGTAAAATACGCATTCAAATTATCTTTATTCACTTTTATTGTTATTTATACATAATTGTTGTTGCTTAAATAAGAACAATTGGTAATTTGTTCGTCGTTTTGTTCGTTGAGAAATGTAATTTGTATTCTCTTTGTTGTTGTTGTTTGTAAGTAGTATAGTTAACATTATTGTATTTAATGTTATGTTTTAACTTACAAAACTTAAACCCATACAAAAATGCTTTAAGCTACTTAATGTTAATAACAAACCCCACCATTTATATTTTTTATATTATGTTTGTTTTGTTTTTTTTTTTTGTATTCTCTGTCTTCTGATTTTCGTCTTCATAGATTTTTTCTGCGGGTTTGTTCCCAACGTGAAATTTATGTGCAAGATTAAAACAAAAAACATAGTACAATCACAGTCCATTGAAAAATATATAAAATTAGTTCGTGTGCCTTTTTTTTCTTTTGCCCATTTTGAAAGTCATCAAATCAAATTCTGAAAAAGGGGTTTGCAGATATTACAACGTCGTTCTAGTTCTTGGATTTCCTTTATATCAATTTTTGTTTTTTGCTTTTGTGAATTACGTTGCAGCTCTAAATATATACAACAATTTATTTATGTACCTAAACCTTACAAATTAAACTACGTAAAATGTGTGCACAACTTACAAGATAAGGAAAACTTTGCAAAGGAAATAATGGAAAAATATATATAGAGAGGGGAAAAGAAAGAAAATCGCATATGTGCTTAAATAATTTATGACATTTTTGTTTTGTTTTTGCAAATCGATAGAGGTGGGGTGAGAAAAAGAGATAGACATAGACAAAGAAAGAGAGCGAAAGCAAAACAATTAGGAAACTCGTCTAGGACAGAAGGACAATTTAAACAACTACACACAAAAATAGAACGGAATAGTAGAAGGATGACTACTTAAAGCGGCCTAAAGTCCTAGTCCTAAGAGGGAAACTAAACGTAAACATTTATAATTAGTTTCACTACAATGTAAGAGCTTTCTAGCCGCGCTTGGCGCGCAGCACGAGCAGCGTCAGCACCAGGAAGCCCAGGATCCAGGACAGCGTGCTCAGATAGCCAATATACACATCGGACTCGAATATCGCCCAACCACGCGTAAGAATCGAGCGCAGCGACGATGTGGCCAGCGTCAAAGGCAGGCAAAGCGAGATGTATCTAAAAGATAGAGATAAAATACCAATTAAAGATACAATTTGAAAGAGGAATTCTTTTAAACTCACCTGAGCACCACAGGCATGCCCTCAATGGGCCAAATGACGCCCGAGAGCAGGAGCGTGGGATAAAAGGAGCCCAGCGCCAGCTGAATAGCATTGCGTTCCAATTCGCAGACGGAGGAGATGAGGAAACCAAAGCACATGCCGCACATGCCCTGCAGCAGTGTCAACACAATCACCCAGAACAATTCGCCATTGTTGGTCACACCAAAGACAACCAGCATGAAGATGAGCACCAACGCCGTCTGACCGCACATGACCACAAACTGTGTGATGACATGGGAGAAGAGAATCTCACCGGGTGAGACACCAGCAACCCAAGAACGATCCAGCAAACCCTAAAAAAAAATAGAGAACATTCAAGTTAAGCAAACTTCTTTGTCAATCGATTCTCTTCTCTGCTCACCTCAGTGCGTTCAATGATCAGCGCCGATGACGTCAAAGCAACAGCCAAGAAGAACACAATGCTGTACAAAGAAAACAATTTGAACAATGAATAATAATTGCATAATGCAATCACAAAAGATTTTTTAGAAAACTTACGTCAATATGACGCCAGGTGCCACAAAGTCGGTAAAGGATGGATTCATGGTGCCATAGATGGGCTCACGGAATTGAATTGGCACATCGCCGAGCTTCGGATTGTTGCCACACTGTCCCAACAGACCCATGGCAAAGTCACGATAAGCCAGCTGAATGTCGCGATTGAGCATGACGCCAATCTGTTGATTGGACATATCCAGCCACACTTTAACCTCCGATTGTTCAATGGTCTCGTCATCCGAATCACGTCCCAAAGCAGCGCGAGCTGTGAAGGCATCCGTAAAGTTCTCCGTGATGTAGACAGCACCCCAAGCATCGCCTCGACGCACTGCATCCTTGGCATCCTCAATGTCCGTATAATATGTTTTAACCACACTCGTATTCAGATGATTCAGATAGCGACAACCCAAGTTGGCAAAGTGACAACCATCCTCCCAGTAGCAAGTGTCCTAAAGATTCAAGAAAGAGAGAGTCTTAAGAGAGAGTTGTTGATAATCAGTTGATATTTAGCTTACCGTATTGTTCATTTCGTTGTTGACAATGGCCAGATTGAGACCTTGGGGATCACGGCCAATGGCCAAACAGAAGAGGATGACCTGCATCACGGGCAGCGCGAAGATGAAAAGCATCACGCCCACATTGCGCCACATGCGCAGCATATTCTTGGTGAGCAGAGCGCGTATTTTGCCCTTCGATGTCACCTTGCAGAGATCGGCAAAGCAATCCTGGCAGCTCTCCTCATCGTTGGGATTGTTCTGTTGTCGCTTCGACGGAGGCGGACTATAAGGTTCCTGATTCAGCTGCGAGGAGGAGAAGAGAGAAGACGGAATTGTTAGGTAATTTAAAGCGAATTCAAATATTTTTACCAGCTAATAACTTATTTAGATAAACAACTAAATATTAAGCTTAGTTCATTCAATAAGTTTAATAATCAGTTATTTATTTCAAAAAATTATTAGCTGGTAAAAAAAAGTTTTTACATTGCTATGCTTAAAAATTTGCCATAATTGTAAATTGACACTTCGATTTCTAACATTGATATTTATTTAAATATTTATTATTCAAATTAACTGAATTTATTGGATTAAAATATATATAAATCCACTATATTTAGTTGGCATTTTTATAAAATAAATAGTAAAATAAAACACTTCCTAAAACATTACTTCTATTAACAATATTATTATTAATGAAATTCTTAAAGTTGTATTGAAAGAAATTATGCACTGAGCAACTCTTGATAGTTTTGTTTCTAAATAAAATAGCTTTCCTCATAAAAGTAATGCAAAATTGCACTTTAAATTAGTTGCAATATTTTAATTTGATGCATTTTAAATGCAGAATTAATCAGCAAACTTTATTTCTTACAAAAATTACTTTATTTGTATATTAATTATTGGCATTTATAATATAAATATGTATATATTATAATATATAAAATAATTAATATTTATGAGCTGTCTATTAATAAGTATTCAATAAAATATAGAGTAAAATATCGCCCATAAATATAGAGCTTATATTGCTTAAATTTGCAATCGTAAGTTGAACTGCAATCTTCATTATATAACTCAATTTAAATAAAAAAGATAACAGAATAAAGAGATAACTTACTGTGTAAATAGAGCCATTGCTGTCGTTGACAAGCATCTCCTTGCTCTGGTGGAAGTTGAGACCGACGACGCCGCCCTCCTGACTGGAGCTGGGCTTATCCATTTTGCTGCCAAAGGCCATGGCATGCAACGAGATGTTGTTACTGTTGTTTACGTTTACCATAATTAAAAGCACACACACACACACACACAGAGAAAGAGCGAGCGATACACAGATACACAAATGATGAAGTGGGTGTAGATGGTGTTGTTGTTGTTATAGTTGGTGGTGTGGTTGTTGTTGTTGTTGGAGTTGAAGTTAAAGTTGAAGTTGTTCGAATTGTGGTTACACAGATTGCAAGCATGCGAGTGTCAGATCAGATGGATATATTGTCAAATTAAAATCGAGAGAAATTAAATGAGTAACGCAGTTGAATTTTAGATACTTTAAAGGTGCTCAAAAAGAGGGGGGGAAACTCACCTGAAGTTGACGTGGGTAACATCGCCCTTTTGGCTTTGGATGCGCGACAGCTTCAAGAAGACCTCCTCGAGGCTGATGCACTTGTACATCGAGAGCAGCACGCTGGGCGATTCCTCGGCCAGCAAATGTCCCGAGCGCATCAAACCAATCTTAATAGGAAATTCAAATTTTAAATGTATTCGAAAAAAGCAAACTCATTTCCCACTTACAGTGTGTGCCTGACGTGCTTCCTCGATGTAATGTGTGGTAATGATGACCGTCTTCTGTCCCGCCTTGGTGATGTGCACCAAATGATTCCAGATGCTCTGACGCAGCAAAGGATCCACGCCCACCGTTGGCTCATCGAGAATCAACAACTCGGGATCATGCATCAAAGCCACAGCGAAGCTAACACGACGCTGCTGACCACCGCTGAGATTCTTCACCAGACGCTTCTCCGATGGCAAATCGAGAAAGTTGAGCAGAAACTGCAAACGCTCCAAGATCTCTTTGGTCTCCATGCCAAAGATCCAGCCGAAATACATCATGGTCTCCTGAATCGAGAATTCGCCATATAGCGCAATCTCCTGCGGCATGTAACCAACACGCTTTCCAGGCACACCCGATCCTCGAGTGCCTGGCTTGCCGCCGAGCACAAATATCTCCCCAGAGTCCATGCGACGACGACCCACAATGCAGGAGAGCAGCGTAGTCTTGCCACAGCCGGAAGCACCCAGCAGGCCATAGCTAAGAGTTGATAAAAGAATTTCATAGAGAAAATGTTAAACAGTTTTGAATACAAATTGCTGTTGTTGAGCAAGCGAAGCACGCAAAACGCAAAAGCGCAATGTGCTAATTCAGCAAATCGAGAAATAAGTGCTTAAAGTTCGTCTGCTACTGCTGACAATTCGTGCCGTGTCAACGGCGATGTCAATGTTAATTTCCAGCAGTTCAAGTTGAATTATTTCGAAATGTTCACCTTGAAAACAAATAAGTCTGAGACATGTTTTTCGCAGTCGGGGCTATCAAATGCCGCAACACGACTCCACCTCTTTACTGGAGACCCACAATCAACAGCAGCAACAGCAACAACAACAACAGCTTTATGATTATTATTGCTACTATTAATGTTGTTGTTATCGTTTCTGTTTTTTCTGTTTTTTTTTTGTCATCTATTTTCGTTCAGCTTTTTTCGGCCTTTGACAATATTTTGCAGCACGTAGGTCGCACGTTTCGGTTTGTTATTGGATTTATTATTATAATTAACACAGCAGCATTTAACGTCTATTGAAAGCCCTCCAAACCCGATGTCTGTCTCTCTGTCTTTTAATTATCGCAGCGACTTTGACGCTGAGCCAAACGACCCAAAAAATATATGATACCTTGTCTTATGCTAGTTATAAAAATTAAAGTTTTTCGTTGCCTTTTTTTTTTTTGGTTGTTGGTTCATTGGACTGTTGCCTGACCTAGGTCAAAGCGAACAAAACTGACCATGCTTAACTGTTGTTTAAGCAGCCTGCAATTATATCAAGTCTCTGCAATTCTGGGTCAAGACTGTGCACAGAACTCCGTTGCATATTTTTATACGTATTTTTTTATATTTTTAGCACTTAATGTGCAATCAAATAAAACCCGTATGTGAAGCCAATGCCATAGCCGAATAATCGTAAACCAAAAATTCATTATTATCCCTACACAGTTGCCTAATAGTTTTTTAGCCTTTTGGGTTTTAATTATTTTTACCCTCTAAGAATTGAAGCAAATAATAAATTGATGATTGAAACATGTTTGCAATTTGCTGCCATTCCAGTTCAATTGACGCATGCGAAATTCAAATTTTATGCACAACAAATGTTATACAACCAAAGATAATAATAATTATTATCAACTTTGTAATTAAGAATTTCCTTACAACGTTGCAGAATCTTTTATGTAAAAACTTGATATGCAAACTGTTTGAACAACCCTCTAGCTTAATCATCTCGCTACCAGTTGCCATTAGAATGCAAAAATGTTGTTTTGAATTGCAAAAGACGAGAGAGCTCGTATTTAGATCGAACTACAAATAATCGCAGCCTGCTCACAAGTGCATGCATAGTTAATTATAGCTATTAAAGTTGATAGCAATTTGATGACCTTTTGATACAGGAAATACTTGAATACGCGACTGAGGCAATTGGCATTGTATGATTTACTCACTGACTTATTAAGTATACGCATAGTTTAACGTTCTAGTTTGTTCTACATAATCAAAGTTGTTGTTGTGGCGATAAATGTGTCACAAATTAACTGCTTTTGATGTGTGAATTACTTTCGCTTCGTGCGCTAAGTGAAGCTGTCAACATTTCACTTTTATTCGATGATGAAAACTTAATTAGCAATGAATTTATTTGTTTGGTTTTCTCTCTTTCTCTTTGTCTGTTATCTGTTACTTACATTGTGCCCTTGGGCACTGTCATATTCAAATTGTTGAGCACTTGGTTGGCGTTCTTCTTCTTGCCATAGGCCTTAAAGGCGTGCCGCACCGAGACAGCGGCCTGTGTGTTACGAGGCCCAGCAGCGGGTGCGCCCCAAACAGCCACCGAACTGGGCTGTGTGCCGCCATCGTTGTTTGTGGCCGTCGTCATAACGGAGTCTGTGGAGATGCTGCAAGTAGTGGTTGGATGAGAAATGTCAACATTAGTCTTTAAACTGTATTAATAATCTTTTGATTGTTTGTTGTGTGCGCATGGCAAACACGTTTGTTGCCTAAGTCATTCGTTTTTAGAATCCAACTTCCTGTTGAATCACATCATACGCTTTTGCACGCCTCAATGGCTCAACGCAAAAGCAAAAAAAAAAAAACTATGTCAGCGACACATTGCAAAAAAAAAAAAACAGCAAAAACAAAAAGGCAGCAGCATAAAACAAAAGATTTATGTGAACAGCAAAAGCAAACTGGCAACACTTTTCTTTTCAATACACCAACACCAAAACATGACAGAGAAGCGTCTTACTCAATGTGTGTTGTGTTGTTCTCGTATTTGTATTTTTTGCCAACACGCTTTTTGGACACTGCGGCTTGCAAGTGAATGCCTTCAAGTGGTTTCAGCCGCAATGGCTCAGACCTGATCGAGTCTTGTCTGGTCTGCGATTGCTCAACAAAGTTGAGTCGTTGTCGTTGTTGTTGTCAGCGACAAGTTGGTCAGCCGTTAAGTAAACACACACATACACACAAAGTATTTCTATAGTTAAATGCATTTTGCATATTTTCGCATTTGCATTCGATTTTCGCATTTGCATTTGCATTTTCATTTGACGCGTTCATTGTGTAATTTGCGATGCAAACAGTTAGCGCGCTTCCAACTATAAATAAGTGTACAATAATTTCTCATTTTTTTGTATTTTAGCGGCCGGCACATGCCCAAAAAAAAAAAAAAGAAAACTGCAAACAAAAGTGCAAATAGTGGCTGTAAGTTAATTCATTTGGGTCAAGGTTAGCTGCACCGTGGGCCAAAAGTTGAACTACAACGTCAAAGAAAGTGACTAATTGTTAAGCTATTAATCACAATCACGCACACACCGAGATATAATTTACACCTCTTTAACATGTATGGGCCTCTTTTCCCATTGAATCATTAACCAAAAAGCAAGTCATACCAAAAATATATGAATATGTTTATAATATCGATGGGAAACTAGTTCAAGGTCATTAATTGAACGCTGCCAGCGTCGAAGTCAGCATCGAAGTCAGCTTTCCAAAACAGGCATTTAGGTTGACTTGTCTCACATTTTGCTAATCGATTGCGTTCGCACTGCTTATTGAATAAATATGCGATCCATTGGACAAATGTTTGCATTTTGTATATTGTTGCTCAACTCGGCGAGCAAATAGATGGACAAAAATCCGAAGTTGATAAAGAAATAAAAATTGATTATGCGGCAAGCCTATTGGAAAAATATTTGCATATTGCGATGGCATTTTTTTTTTTGTTGGTCGGGCAAAATTAATTCTGTAAATGAAACGCATTTAGAAATACAATTTCGTTGCTGCAATAATCAGGCGAGACGGCAAACAAGCAATCGGCATTAGCAACAGCAGCAGCGACAGCAACAGCAAAGAAACAATAACAAGGCAAGTTGACGAAATGTGTTTCAAGTTCGTTGCTTGAGTCTTTCGATTTGCGTATTGCTGTTGTTGCTGTTGTTGCTGTTGCTGTCTGAGTTTAGTCAGAGTCAACAAATATTTTGATGTATGCGTAAATTGCGTAAATTTCTGTGTGCTCTTGCATGCATAGTATAAATACATTTGTGTGTGTGTGTGTGTGTGTGTGTGCACAGTCAACAATGGACAAGGTCAGGCCAAGTAGTTTTTTATAATGACAACAGGCTAACATACGTTGTTGTTATTGTTGTTTTCATTTTTTGGGTGCGCTTGACATTTATGGCTGGAAATTTGAGCGTTCATTGCTGTTGTTGTTTGTGCATGCTTATTGATAATTTAATTAGCCATTAGAGCAGCATTTAGGCGTTACCGCCTCTTTTACTCAAAATCAAATATATTTAGGTAAATATATATCTTGTTTTTGTGTCTCGCATTGCAACAGCGAAGTGTGCGCGTCATCTTGTTAAATGAGCGTGAGAAATGCCACAAAGATTGACTAATAAATGCTCGACAAGTTAATTAACTCTTTTCTATTTTAAGGTTTTGGAGAGAAAAACTTAAAACATTTCTCATATTAACTTGCAAATTGTTTGTTGGCAAATAAATATCAATAAAAATCGACAATACTTTGCTTTTTAATCAGCGAGTTTAAAGTGCAAAAGCTAACAGCTGACAGCTTCTAATTATGAACATGCCACGCCCCTCTTTTTGTCGACACTTCGTCAGCTCATCCCACTTGACTTGAGCGTGAGTCTCTTCAAGTCTTTGAGTCTCAAAGTTTCAAAGTTAACAGCTGAGTCATGGGACGCAGGAAATGCATTTAATAAACTTTGTTTATTTGACAATCAGTTCCATAATGAACTTACATAAGCAAAACAACAGAGGCAACAAAAAAAAAAACAAAAATCAATTGTAAATTACATGAAGAAAAACAATGCAAGCTGCTACTGGAGAATGATTGATGATTGGAAGCTACTACCAGTATCTAATCATATGTAATCAAGTTAATGCAAAGCACGCCACATAAACAAGTCCAGTCTCCGTCTCTCTGTCTCTCTCACTCTTCTTGCTCTTTCTCTGTCTGTCGTCACGCAACAAAGGCGACAAATGATTGGAATTTTAAGTGTAAGCGATCCTCAAGGAATGCACAATTGGTTCTTTTCGCATCGTCTCCGTGTACGTTGGGGAATTCCAAAAGCAGTAGCAAAAACAAAGCGCAGTCTTTTGGAATTTCCATTCAACTCGCTTCACTCAAGGCGGAAGATGCTAAGACACACAATGTAAAATGCTACCCTGTAAAATTATGCGATAGCAATCAAGCAAACTCAACTAAAACTCAACACACAAAACGAGTACAAATTAATTACATTTTTTGATGTCATTAACCCGCTGGCAATTTAATCAGCTGAAGATGCTGACAAATGCTTTAAATGATATGGCCAAAAGATTATGCAATATGCGAGTTTTGTGTTGTGTTGTTTTTTTGTATTTGACACAATTACAAACTTGTTCGCCCTGCTCAAAAATGCGGTCGGGTTTTTCGCTTGACACAGCGCGCAAATATGCAAAAGAGCGAGAGAGAAAAAGGGCGGGCGGAGTTTGATTGGAGGAAAAGTCAAATCGGAGATTATGCAATTATTTGTGTGAGTGGCGACAAAACACAGCAGGAAGACGTCTTGTCTGATTGTCTGATTGACGGGATGACTGAGCGATTGGCTGATTGACGGCGCCTAAAGGAAGCAACACTTTTTTTATTCGTTTCGTTTCGTTTTCGTTTTGCATTTGCCAGCAATCAAGTTTGAATTCGCATTCGCGTCAAGTGGGTCAACATCAGTGGGTCAAAAGTGTTGAGAGTGTTGTCTGAATGTGTGAAGTGTAAAGTGTGTGTTTTCGGCCACATTTTTGATTATAATTTAACATTTTGTGTTGTACTTTTACTTACGTTGATATCAGCATTTTTTTTTTGTCTTGTGTTTATGTGTTTTTTTTTATTCGTTGTTGTTGCCTCCGGGTGGGTGTTTTAAGCTTTTGTTTAGTTATTTAAATGCTAGTTACTCGACGGGGCGAAAGAAATAACAACAATCAACTCGATGGAAAACGTAACTCGTAAATCTTTTGCAATGATCCAGTGAGAGAGATTGCTATTTTCTGTCTGTTTTTTTTTTATGCCCACATTGCTGAAATGTACATATAAACAATATTTAAACAATGATCATGTTTCGAGTGTAAATTGTTGTTTGATTTGGAGTTTGACGAGCTCGCCGAAAGCTATTTCAATGTGCGTCACATAACCCGAGATGTTGAAAAAAAAACAAAAAACTATTATCGAAGCACTCTCTAAAAAAAAACTGAAATACAGTTATCCAAGTAATGTGAGACAATTACTCAAGGATTTGTTGTAATCCAGGAGATTGTTTGTTGAGTGTGCAAAGTGCGACCTTATCATTGCCTATATATGTTATATTTCTGTTAGTCATAATCATATTCATTATACAATCATCAACAGCTTGCGGCTTGACTGCGACTACTGTTAAACAGAAGAAAATGAGAAAACGTTTAAGCCAAGTCATGCTATCTACTCTATGTGAATGACTTTAATGCCAGAGTGGACGATCAATTACAATGTTTTCTGGTCGCACTTTATACGATTTTGTCATACGGTTTCGGAGCATATCAAAAACTGAAGTCCAAAAGCCGCTTAACTACAAACACAGCAATGCTGCTACCAACAATAATAATAACAACAACTACAACTACAACAAGTATAAATAACAATGTTAATTGAGCCAAGCCAAAAGCAATGTACGCAGTTGACATTGGCGCAGTTTTTTTTCTTAATTTTTTTCGGACAGTTGCTTCAATCTGTTGTTGATGCTTCAACACTTCAACAATTTACGGAATGTTCTTTACATACAAGTTGGACCAGCATCTCAACCTGTTGTTATCTGATTGGTTGTCGTAACAAGGTCAAACATGCAATTTGCTTTCCGTGCAACTGCAACGGAAAGTTTTATTGCTTATTTTTTTCTGGTCTGCGTCATCGTAGCGAGTTGATGATATGATATTATTAAGTATTTGGTCAATAAGCGCAATTTCATCAGGCTTTAAACGACTCGGACGCTTCGCTGCACTTTGATGCATGACGCATTTTAGTTAGCTAAGTGCTTTTGGGCCAAGCCAAGTAAACGAAACGACGTCAAGAGTGGCTTCAATGGGTTCAATGAATCTGCAACACCAACAACAACAACAATAGCAACAACGACCACTTCAGCAACAACTCAAGACAACTCGCACACTAAACTGGTTGCAAAAAAAAAACCACATTTGTGAATAACGAGCAAATAACGCAGTTTAAATACTCTGCCAAAACGCCAGAAATACCAGAATAATGTCTTACTTTCATTTCGGCACCACAAAAAGTATTTATTAAATACTTTAAACACATTTATGGAATTTGTTATGAACTGCGAAAAAAATCCCCTTTTTTCAAATCAATGCATTTTAATTTACAAATAATTATTGGCATATTTAATGAGCTAATTTTTTATAATCGAAATTTTTGCATCTTTTAAATACAATATAAAAAATTTTTAAGATACTATAAAATATGTTTGGATTAATAAATGAGCATTCTCTTTATTCTAGAATTTCTTCAATTTTGTTTAACAGCATTTAAACACATTTATAGAAATTTTTCAGGTACCTCAAAATATAACCTTTTTTATAATTATTGGCATATATATTTAAAAAACTTTTTTATTATTTTTAAATTTTTATTTTAATTTAATTTATTTTTAAATTTATTTTTAATAAATAGTTGAAAAATTTAGCGTAAGTAAAACAACAAATTCCAAGTAAAGTTTTAATACTTTAAATATATTTATTGAAATTTTCATCAACTAAAAATACTCAACTTTTTTTTAAATTTGAATAGAAATATAAAAAAAAAATATTGATATACTTTCAACTTTTTTGAAAAATATGAATAGCATTTTAAAACCAATTATTAATGTACTTTAAAGTAATATATTTTTAAGTATTTTTTATAAAAGTTATATTTGAAAGACTGAGTATTATATTTAAAAGATTTGAACAAAAAAAAAACAAATTTAAATTTTAAGAAATTAGTTTTAAATTTCTCTATAAGTTTGTTTTAAAGTATTCTTTTTGAAAGTGCAATTTTGAAGTTGCCACTTTAACTGTTAAGCCAAAGTGAAAAAGTAAAGTTTGCTTAAAGTTCACATTTCTAACTCACATCAAAATAAAAGTACACTCGTTGGCAGTGTATCGCAAATAAGTTATTGCCAAATATTAAGCAATAACGGGCAGTTAACAGACCATTCGCGAGGCAACAAAAATTGCAAATGCTAATACACACAAACACAGACGCACACACACACAATATGTAAACACAATTAAATAACCATATAATTTTCAATTTCATTATGAATTGTGATTTGGATGTGAAATTTAGATTTAGATCGCAAATGAAGCAATCGATAGTCTTGTTGCAACGTCAGAGATATTATATAGTATCAATATATATATATACGATATTATTGCGTACCGGAAAAGCCAAATTGGTTTTATGACTGTGGAATCGTTTGCCCAAATGTTCCGAGTACTGTTTTTTTTTTTTTTTTTTTGCTGTGTGTGAGGCCTAACTGCTTAATAATTCATATGTCGATGTACTGATGTTTTTCTGTTGCTGTTGTTTTTTCATGTTTTGCGTTGCGTGATAATAAAAAATTTAAATAGCCAAACGGCGACGGCATGTGGCAGCCATTAAAGTGCCTTAAAGGCCTGGCCAAGACTGATGGCTTTAGAACTCGACTCGATTTGATTCAACTCGACTCGGCTAACTGCCTGCAAAACACACGCTTACAAACAGACAGACGGACAGACAGACAGACGGGCAGACGGACAACCGAGTGAACAGTTAGAGTTAAAGCTTTACTTTCGCTCTCTGTTCAAGTTGTTTTGGTTGGTTTTCTGTTGTCTTGCGTTTTCCATGGCGTTTTCAATTTCATTTTCATCGACTGCTTGTTTTTCCGATGACATAATTTCAGGCACGTCTTGAGGTGTGAGTGTATGAGTGTGTGTGTGAATTGTATGCGCGTGTGTGCGACACAGTTTTGTATGTGTGTGCAACTGCTGCAACTTCTTCGGCACTTGGCCATTGCGGCACACAACATTGCAAACCAGTTGAATAGTAGAGTGTAATTTACTGCCAACTGGTTAGGCGGCCTCTCAACAATTATACATACTATACTATACTATACTATAGATATATATATATGGATGTATATACAGCTGGATAGATAGTTTCTTGGCTCACCCGCGCCAACCGAGAAAACCGAGAAAACCGCTTTTTGCACATTTATTACCATCCTTAGATAATCATGTTGCAGTGGTTTTATGGCCGAGAATTTGGCAATCGAATATCGAACTAAACAACTGGATACGAGATCTGGCTTGGCTTTTGCTTTCAGCCAAAAAAAAAACAAAACACAGAACTGAGCTCAATACGAGCTCGAACTTAAAACTGGTCTATGGCTCATGTTTTAATAACACAATTTTCCAGCTGAAAAATTACTTGAAAGAGAATGTCCAATTGCCGCCGCCATTAATTAATAAATCATTTTCTCAATCTTGATACATATTTTGAACGTTATATGAGCAAAAGTCATTTCACTCTCTCTATTTCTCTGCCAGAGAACTTTAACAACTGCGCCACGTGGTAATTAATAATTCATTTGCTTAGCTGAAGCATCCAGCTCTTTAAAGCCTTTCGATTGATTGATTTCTCACACAGTGCTTTATTATGCTGACAGTTCAATGGCATTAGCACAAAAGGAAAACAAACAGCAAGCAGTGTTTTCCCCTCTGCCGCCCGCCTTTTGGCCAGTCATTGTCCAGGCTCATTAGGCCTGGCCATTTGACTTTAGCACAGGGCAGTAACAAGGCTTTTAAGTGCAACCGTCTATTGTCAGAGTTGCCAGCGGCGGAAAAAAATATATAAAATAAATTTGCTTAATTGATCCATTAGACCCTGTCATTAAGTCACCAGAAAGCTCCACTTCCAGCTCCACAGCTAGCAACAAGCAACTGCTAAATGAATGACGTTAAACAATCTTTAGCCGATGTAAGCCGTAAGCCGTAGCATACAGTTAGTAATTAGTTTAATAACCACTTAATCGGAAAAGGCAAAACTAGAATTAAGCGACTTTTCGCAACTACCTTGATTATAATGAAGCAACGCATCGAGAAACAAACACAGAGAGAGACAGACAGAGATAAAGAGCTATGGGAGAGTGTGTAGTAATTAATTAAATTCTTACGTTCGTATAACAAGTATTTAATATGCAATTTAAAAAAAAAAAAAAAGTAAATAAAAATAAAACAAATCCATCCTTGAACTCGGAATTTGGCGCGTGTTGAAACAACAAAAATTCACTAATCAAATATTAAAATCACATAATCAAAAGAAGAAACAAAAAATAAAGAATGAACAAAGATATATGAACAGAAGCAATGTACAAATGATAGCAGAAGAGCAGCAGCAACAAATAAAAGAAAAACAAAAACAACAACAGAAAAAAAAACCCCAAAGCCAACAAAAAATACCAGTTCAAGTTGAAGCCGAAGTTCGGAAATGCAGCGAGAGAGAGAGTGTGGAAAGAAAACCTTGACAACAAATTTTTCAGGGCCAAACGCAAGAAGGTCGTTGCTTGCTTTTGGGTGCACGAAAATGCGACAATGAATGCAGTTGAATGCTCATTTCAAAAGTCACAAGTAGCATATTATTATCGCTTGTTGTTGCATCTCAGTATCTTTGTATCTGTATCTTTTGTTGTGTTGCAACTGTTTGCAGTGTAAATGTGTAAAAAGTCACAACATCCATTTAAGCTGAACTTTGCTCGCAATTGACTGACTGACTGACTAACTGACTGAATGACTAAATGATAGACGAAGCTACAATGCCGGCCATGCTTATAAATTGCTGTTGACCTCTTGGCCATTGCAGTGCAGTGAGCGTCGTCTGTTTCACTTCCAATAGCTTGTTAATTATAACCAATTAGAATCGACCTGGAAATCTCAGCTGATCAACAAACTGAACTTGCGATTATCTTAGATAATAAGCACACACACAGTGTATGGGAGTGCACACACATCGAGTGTTAACTCAGTTTTAATTGACATTCATTGCAAATATTAACTTGAGATCAAGTTACAGCCACATAAACACTTAACAAGGTCTCAAGTTGTAGCAAGTTAGTTAGGAGAATTCCAGAAAGAGTCGATTTGATTTGATTTGATTTGATTTATTTCGCCAAACTCTCGTTTACAATGGCACAGTAATTGCCGTTGATTGGTTTTGCGAATATTCTAACAGCGTTTTGGGAGCGACAACGACGACATTGGGGCCCGCTAAAGTTGTCCATTTGTATGCAAAACGTTTTGCACATTTTGAAACGAACTGTAGCCCAGCTCCTCAAGCTGAAGCTGAAGCCGAAGGTGGGCGGGGCAATGAAACAGTCACGTTGCTCAGTTGTGTTTGCCTTGTGAGTTGTCTCTTCTTTTTTTTTTGGTTTTGCTGATGTGGACGATGATGGAAGAGACCTGACAAAGCGCGCAACAAAAAGTAATTGTCGTCGTTGTCGAAGAGACAACAAAGCGGCTCAACGGCGGCCATTTGTCTTTACAAAAGAATATTTATTGTTTTATTATTATTCTCTTAATACTGTTTGCGAAATGATTTCCTGAAAAAACAACGCTCTAAAGCACTTGAGAGAGGTGCCAAGCTCGTCAAACTCCAAATCTTAATGCTGTATTTAACTAGCAAATTTACACTTACAGTTCGCGATCTTAAGCTGTTTCCTGTGTCTGTGAGTGTGTGGAGGTGGGGAGGAACCTAACTATATATATAGATAGGTATAGGTATACGTATTTGTGTTGGCAAAAAAGTCGTTGAATGTCGTCAACTGTGCGCAAATATTTGCACAAGTTAGTGTATGTGTTGCTTTTTGGTAATCCACTCTTGATTAGCTTGATTATTGATCTCGCACTACAAACGACTTAGAGCACAAACTTGATCACACGCGCCTTCTTTCTTTTCTCTTATGCTGTTATCGACACACACACTGTGTTATCGTTATCGTATCGCTTGCGATGTCACCAAATAATAATCGCGACGTAACTATAGCGGAAAAAAAGACGAGAGGGAGCGAGTTCGTAGACGCGTGCGTTGCGCTTTAAGCTGCGACTAAGACTGACTTCAAGTTGTTGCCCAAGCTGAGACCTGAGCTGCGTTTGTCGCTGTCGCTGGCGCCGTTGACGTTGACGTCGCTGTCGATGCTGCGACGTCGCTGCTAACTTTGCACTTTACACTTTTCGTCGGAGAGCAAGAGCGATAGAGCGAGAGCACTATTGAGTGCTTTTTAGTGGAAGTAGTAGTATGTAGTAGAGGCGACAGGTCTGTTGCACTTTTACACGTGCGTAAACGTTTGGACTTGCTGTCTCGCTGCCAACTAAACGGCAGCTACCTGTGAACGCAGAGTGGAAGCACAAAAAGCTCAATAAGTCACTCGCTCGCGTGTGTACTCACTCGCACTTGCACTCAAAGACGTGAAACTCGTAAAGTATGTTTGTGTGTGTGGAATGAGCGCGTGGTCTCTGGCACTTGCTTTTGAGTAATTTGCGCGATTTGCTTTTGAGTTTTAAAGTTTTGCGCTGCGGCGAGGCAAAGTTTGTTGGCTTCGCTTGTTTTGCTTTTGCTTCTGCTCCTTGCTCTCGACGCTCTTTGCAGCTCGTTCACCTTCAAATGTGTTCGGCATGTGCGTACAAAAGGGCTTCTGGCAGCACCAGCAGCAGCGGCGACAGCTGTTGTTGGGTTTTTTTTTCTTTCTTTACTGACGCTGGCGTTGACGTCGCTGTCGACGACGTCGCTTCTGCTGCGTTGCGCTTATGTAAGCTAGCGACCTTGAAAGCATCGCTTGACGCGTCGTGCATAAAACAATGCGCGCATCAGACGCTTCTTTTTCTTTTGTCCGCTTCTTCTTTTGCTACTTCTGCTCTAGAGAATTGCAACAGAAAACTCGCTCCAGCCATTCACTGGGAATTGCAACACGTATGTTGACAACAACAAAAAGACTACCACAACAATAATAAGCAGGTTCTTTTCCTGTCACAAAGTGAATGAAGTTGTGAATTTCCAGCTGCAGTGAATATTAAATATATGTTATGTGTGTATATAAGGAAGTAGGGAAGGAAATATTGTGAAATTGTTTTAAAACAAAAATAAGATCTCTCATAATTAAGAACTTCTTTTTAAAAGTACCAATAATTTTAATAATAATTAAGGCAACTTTTCATTATTAAACTAAAACCTGTTATAAAAATTCTCGAAATGAATCAAACAATAATAAGGAACTCCCAAATAGAAGTGCCAATAATTTTATAATGATTAAAAATTGTCACCTTTAAATACCATTTGCTAGATAACTATTCATATAAATAATAAATGTAGAAAAACACAAAATTTTAATGAGTTCATTTGAATTCAGAGTCTATGCAAATGTCAGTTATATTTCTGTTGTGTATATGGTGCGAGCACATTAATAATCATATTTAAAGCGAATCCGTAATAGCAATAATAAGTTATAATTTGTTTAATTTGCTTTTAATGCCAAATATGCGTGCGCATTAAGAAGTCACAAGCCGCAGTCAAAGACACGTCAATGAGATTTGCGTTTGTTGTTATGAGTTTGGTTTTTTGTTTTTTTTTGCGCGTGGTCAAGGCGAAACTTAATGTTTTAATTGTAATAATTAAAGTGGCAAAGAACGAACGCGTTGAGAATTGAGTGATGGACAGACGCATGGATAAAAAACCGCAAAATCAATAAAGAAAAACAAAAGCGAAACTTCAAAAAGCTGCCATCAACATCAAAATCAATTTGAATCCCCATTGGGATTGCACAATTTCAATGCCACACATTTATTAACAACTTGAGGGCGTTACTTAGGGCGTCTCTCTATCTCTGGGAGACATGAGAAAGACATGAGACAAGAAACGAAATAGAGATAGAGATGGAGATAAACCATCTGCAATGTGTCGAAGATGAAATGCTCTCTTGCGGCATTAATGAATGTGTTGTAGATGAAACACATATAAAATGTATATCGATGAAATTTATGCTTCATATTAACATTTTTCCAGCTGTTTGGGGAATATGAAACTCTCTGCTCGGAGTGTGTTACACATTTGGTGTTTAAATTAAAATGCTGGAGTGCATAAAAAGAGTATAAACAGACAAATATAATATGTGTAGTATTAAGAAACCAATCGGGGCGACATTTGCGCAATGCTGACATTGAAAATGCCCAACTGCCCATCGATGTCGCTGTGGGTGTTTTATTGTTGTTGGCTGCTGCTGGCCAAATGTGCCATCAAATTGAATGTTGCAACAATGCGCGCATGAAATTGAAATCGAACATTTTAAGCCATTTTTGTATGTCATTTAAACACACACACACGGGACAACATCGAGTGCAAAATTGTGATGACCATGCAAAGACAAGGAACGAGTTTTGATATAGCCTTAAAGCATGCGTCAAGTACTTGTAACTACATCGAAATATGCGAAATATTGGCAGTTCCTTGACGCATTACGCATACGCCGCGTGCAACGCTGCAACGAATTGTGTTTTTATGGCGCATTAAACTCAACTTATTCGATGTAAACATCCTCATTGCACAGCCCATTTAATTGTTGTAATTCACAGAG
The DNA here is from genome assembly GCA_035046325.1 of Drosophila niveifrons. Classification (NCBI taxonomy): domain Eukaryota; kingdom Metazoa; phylum Arthropoda; class Insecta; order Diptera; family Drosophilidae; genus Drosophila; species Drosophila niveifrons. The sequence goes on along the minus strand of JAWNOC010000046.1, from coordinate 5,634,127 downwards.
AAAAAAGAAAAGGTAAATCCATAAACAAATGAATATGAAAACACTGCAGCTTCATCAACGTCACCTACAACAAGCTCTCTCTCTCTCTCTCTCTCTCTCTCTCAGTTGCTCTGTCTCTCTCACTGACAACGACGACGACGACGACGCACTTGACATCATTTTGAAACTGTCAGCGTGCTAATGAGCCCTGCAAAGTGATTTCCAAGCTGGCTGGCACTTCATCATTTCTGCTGGGTTATTTTTCGTATTTCGACTATAAGAAACATGAATCACTGCGGCCTACTCCGAATATTCCTACAATGTTAGTTCGCTTTATCATAGTCTTTAGTCTGCAGCTAATTTGCCGAACAAAAAAAAAATACGCCAGCTCATGCTGATTCAATTTTATGCAGTTCCAAACTCAAACTCGAAGCTCTAATATAAATCTCAAAAAGGCTGCAAAAAGACCTTCAGACTGCAGATGGAAGCCAGATTTTTGCCTCTTGGCTTTTGTCTTTCGTAAGCGTTTGCTTTAATTTAAATTAAAGCGACACACCCACACACAATGATTTATATATTTGTATTTTTTCATTCAGCTGAGAAATACGGAGATACACTAAAAGCAACTTTTTAATTTAAATTTGATATATGCTATATTACATTACTTTGTGGTTGGCAAGCTTAAAAAATCTGATATTACTATTGAAAATTTATTAAATTTTATACGGTATTCATTTCGACTTTTTTGAAGAATTTTATATGTATTCATGTTTTAAATTTTTTTAAATTTAGTACGTTACAAAGTTGATAATATTCTGATTTGGTTTCTCTTTCTAATATAGTACATTATAAATTTTTAATATATATTCTGATATCTTTTTACTTTCTTTTAATAGGTTGCATCTAATTTGATATCATATTAATTTGTAAGTGATTATTTCAAATTTATTACATTTCTTCTATGATAAATGTTGAATATTTTATTTAAATGCATTTCTTCTAACAACACATAATCTGCAATTTCTTGAAGCAATAATTTACAATAATACCTTATTCTTTTTGTACGAATTTTATATAACTTAAGACTTATTATTTCTAGTCTTAAAAAGTTAAAGTTTTTATGTTAGTCTAAGTTGCCTAAATTTTATATCTTTGAAGTGTGCTTACATGTGTTAAGCTGCCAGCTGCTTTAAAAAGCTAATGAACTTTGCCAATGTATACCAGAAATAAATGGACGAAAAAAAAACCCCGACCAACGCAATTTGTTTATACTTTTTTTTGTGTTTTTGTTTTTCGGTTGTTCATTCGGTCTTTCAAGCAATTTCCAGCGAATAACCACATAAGTAAAGCTTGCAATTTTCTAACTCTGCGTCTCCGTTTCAGTCTCAGTTACTCTTGGTCGGTCCGTCTGTCTGTCCGTCTGGCTGTCCGTCTGTCTGTCTGTCTGTCCGTCTGTCTGCTTGCCTCTGGCTCTTAAGCTTTTCTGTCAAGTCATGCCATGCGACGGTTGCGACTGCGCCTTGAACAAGTTTGTTGACTCCATTCAGCTTGGTCAGTGCAACACAGTTACAGTAACAAACCAGAACAACAACAACAACTGCTGTAGAGTAACAACTTTACTGTTTACCGCAAATGGCAAATACAGTTGAAAGAAATTGGTTGACAATATTTTGGCTGTTGATGATGCCCATGGCATCAATTGTAGTCACAAGTAATAATAATACAACATGTCGCATCGCAGGCTTCCAAAACATCTCTTTCTGTGTTCAGTTGTTTCTTCAGCTCATTTTGGAGCTTTACGATGTGCCACAATTTCAAATTCAACAATTTTTTTTTTCGCTTTGCTTTGTATTGTTTACTTCATCGCATTTATTGCCAGGTCGGAGCGTTGAAGCGTCAGAGCATCGCAGAGTTGGGAAGAGAAAGAGCCAACAGAGATAGAGACGAAGATGGAGATGGAGACTGGGTAAACTCCATGCCCATTCATTCATGTAAACAATTTTTATTTCGGTTTCACGGCGATTGCTGTAAAAACGAGCACAAGGTCGTCGTCGTCGCCGTCGTCGTCGCATCAGACAGCAGCAGACTTTTCAGGTATAGTCTATAGCTTAACAGAGATATATAGAGGAAGCCGCTTTGGGAAGCTGCGCTTCAATGTTTCAAGTTGCCACAATCTCTGGCACTGGCACTCTCTATGTGCAACCAAGTCTCTGTGCAACAGCAGCGCCAAATTAATTGCATTTTAGCCGCAATTCCAATCTTAATTCAGAGGCTCATAAAACGCATTTGAGTCTTTAATGCTTTTATGCTTTTGCGCTTAACGTAATTTCATTTGCGATAACTCTTTTTTCCCTTTCGCTTCAAACTAGTTTTTTTTTTAGCCGCTCCACTTTGCTCTGCACTGTGTGTCCTAATCACCTATTTCTTATTTTATGCTTTCGCATTTTTATTTTTTATTGCAGTTGCCACTGGGCCAACAGCCAGAAACTAAAAAAAAAATATAAACCTGCCAGCCAAAGCTTTTTAGACCAACTCTAAAAAAGAGATGAGCGCGTGAAGCAAGCGATGAAGCATATCGTGAAAAGTCTATATAGCATAGCAATAATACTATCGATAGTTCGTGTAATCACGTGTTGATTTCTAACCACGAAATGTCAAATATAATAACTCTAAGTTAAGAGAACCTTTATGTTATAAAGAACAAATAAGTTACTGAATATGAACTGTTAAAAAACAAGCTTCTTTCAAGTAAAACCAATATATTTAAATATGAACAGCGCTGCACGAGTGAAGAAGGCGATAAAGCATTATTATAGTGATAATACTATCGATTGTTCGTGTAATCAAAGTAGTAGCAGATAAGGAATTGAAAATGAAATGATAAAAACCGAGCTTTTTTCAAATGAAATCAATTTATTTAAATATAAACAGCGCTGAGTCCGTGAAGTAGTATAGTTATAATACTATCGATTGTTCGTGTAAGGACTAGTTGATGTCAGTGGGGCGATATGAAAAGTTGTTGAAGATAAAACCAAGATTTTTTCAAAAGAAATTCATTTATTTAAATATAAGTCTATAATAAAGTAAGGCAAAGAAAATTAGTTACCTAAACTCTACACTTTATTAAAATAAGAAATATATTTTCCCTTATTATATTTTCACAACTTTTAGAAACTATTTTCTTTCAAATTACTATTAATTAGTAATGTACAGTTAAAAACTCTATGATGAAGAAACATTTTAAAGCGCAATCGAATATTGAAAATAAGTATAATCTCTAGTAATACACATTCATCTCTACTCCAAAATGTTCTATTGAAATCTGTACTTTATTTAAATTATATTATAAATACCTTTACAAAAATGTCACTAACTTTTCCTTTGAGTTAATTATTATATTTATATTTTAATTAAAATTTTTCTATATCTGCTCATATCGCAAGAATATAAAGTAAAAATAAAATGCACATAATTTCCAGCAACAAATAATTACTCATCTCTATTTGCAATGTGAACTGTTTGTTCCATTTGGAGAATCTTAATTTAATGACTCATTGCCCATCGAGACTTGCATGTCATGCATGTGATGTATGATGCAACCGCAAAACAACTCGCTTAAAGAGAATGCTTCGTGTACTCACGACTGGCTTTCAAGCAAAACACACATCGCTAGCACGAGAGCGGAGAGCGAAGAGCACTGTGATCGGCTGTGGCAACTCTTTTGCTGTGGTACTGCCAAAAATGCTATTATGCAATTCTCAAAGCTTGTTGCTGCCGCCGCTGCTGCTGCTGCTGCGCGTTTAATCGCAAGCTGCTTAATTTATGACAGTTTCAAGCCAAGTTTCGACTCTCTCACACACAGCACTAAGGAAATTGCAATCATTTTTTGTTGTTGTTGTTGGCTTTTTATCGCTGGTCCATTTGAAATCTGAATTTCAGTTCGTCTTGCCCTCTTTGATGTTGCTCTTCGCTTCCAACCTGTCTTGAGATTGAACCACAAAAACAAAAAAAAAACAAAAGAAAAAAAAAACTAAATTTGGTTATAAACTCAGCCATATGCGAACCAAATGTGTCAAGGTCTTTTGTAAAAATATAAAAAAAAAATTCGACTGGCAAATGGGCAAAAGATACTCGAGTTGAGTCCAGTTCAAGCCACAACTGTGCTCGCAATTTTTTTAATTATACACACTCTCAGTACTGCAAAAGGGAAAACATTTTGTTGTTGTTTTTTTTTTTTTTGTTGTGTCGGCCACAATGCGCAGCATTTGAGCACATTTGAGTTGGCAAAAAGCAACAACCGTTGATTGAGCGAGCGAGCGCGCCTTGTGCAAGCTGTCTTATTGAAGCCAACATTTTGAGCAGCACACTTAACTTAAGCCAATTAGCGGGCCGGGCAAATTTTGTTGCTAATGCTACAAGCAAATAGACGCAAATAGACGCAGAAAATTGCGGGTTTTCAGTCAGACAAAGACAATGCATTGGGCTTCTTGCAGCTAGTGAAAGTACTTTAAAGATATTGATTGCGAATAACAGAAAGAGCAAATATGATGTCACTCAGGGGAACGGACAACAAACGCTTAATATTATCGATTTTTTGAATGATTTATGTAAATGAGCAGAGAAAAGTATTTTGGAAGGGTTGAGCCAGCTAGCAACGAAAGTCAAATGCAGAAAATACAATTCAAATACAGAAAGAATCAGTTGAACTTTCATTTGAGCTAAAGACTTAAGCTTTAATGTGCTTTAAGCTTTCTCTAAGTATATCAGATATTGCTAAGATATATCTCTCAAGAGTCAACAAAACAAGATCTTTATCATTGCCCAAAAATATAATAATCTTATATTCTTATGACCCAAAAAAAAACCTCGAAATTAAATCGAATTGTTCTGTTTACGTGATTAATGGACTTTCGTTGAAAGAATAAAAGTACTTAAGCGCTTTCTTGGCCACAACGAGTGTCATTCCTTTGTATGCAGCGCAAAAGCAGTGTTAATTTATATGACCAACATGTGATGAATGATTTCAGAATATTCTTTCAAGTCTTACGTGATTGAGTTCATTTACTTCACAATTGGTTACAAAGGTTGAGCGTCATAAATTAAGCATTGATGTGACTTACGACTCTCGATGTGGCCTGCGGGCATTATTATTAAGCTCATTTCATTTCCTTTTTATTTTTAAATGGCCTTTCCAGAATACTACAAGTGTGGCGCAATAAAGACAATATAGTAGGCACCTTAATGGTTTTTGTCGGGTTGAGTAAAGTTGAAACACAACAAAAAAACAAAAATAAACCCCGTGTTGAGGAGTTTGTCAAGTTGAGTTCTGTTCTAAGACATTAGATAGGCGCAATGACTGTTTTCAATGCTATTGTTGTGATTACTTGCTGTCGTTGCCTTCTCTAGCTATGACTAGATTAATGTAATTTGCTTTAATATCATTTACCGTCTGTGATCTTTGGATCCCATTAGACACAAGAGGCATTAGCACTCTCATATGAGCAAAAGCTTTTTGCGCTGCCAAATGTTCGTGTGCGCGTGCATAAAACTTTCAACTTAGCCAAGTTACAAAACAAAGCTGCAAACAGCTTTGAATACGCGCGCGTTTAGCGAATCGAATGCGCCATCTGGCGTTAGTTTGTTGAAGCTCAGTCAAAGCTTGGCTACTGTGCAAGCGCTTAAAAAGCTGAATGCTACGACACTCACACTAAGCTGAGTTACGCAGCTGTCAACTTGTTTTTCATGTATTTTATCAAACTCTATAAGAAAATTTGCTTATTTATTCAACCAATATATGCGAAACGCATTTTATATGAAAAAATACTTGCATAGCAGTTCTTGTACAGTGTAAAATACCTGGAAATATTTCATTTTAATTGAGCGGCAATTAGAGATGCAACCTTGAAAAGTGCAATAACAGTTGCATTCTTTGTGCATGTGATGAGGGGCGTGTTTTGCATGTGAATAAAAACATCGATCGAATAACAACAAACTGAAATGTAATAACAACAAAATATAACTGCACTAATTACGCGCACGACAGCGACACAATGCGAGTGAAAACTTATCGGACAAATCCCAAAAATAAATCAAAACTTATTTGCCAACTTTTTAATGCGGAAGCGAAGCGAAGCGAGAGACAATCGTTGAATGAGTGCTTAAAGACCGTTAGCGTTAACATGGCCAAAAGCCGAATGCAAGTCAGTTAGTCTGTCAGTAAGTTAGTAAGGGCAGAGATCGATCACATTATGTCATCGGGGTAAACAAAACTAAAGCACAATTCGCATAAATTAATGCCAAAATGCGTTATGGCCACGTCTCTATTTGCATAAAGCGACGAGAGATTCGCATAGTTGAATCGCTCGTTCAATAGCCATCAACATTTTTTGCTTTTGATTTTGATGTACAATTGTATTCAATCATGGCCAAGTGTTTTTCACACATTTAACAACCTGGCCGGATGTTTTATAATAATGATGATAACGATAATAATCATCATGAAGTGTATTTGAATAGTCATTATTTGTTGTTATTTATTGCGATTAGCGCCCCGCCAAGTTGCTAGTGAAATTATTGAAATTTGCAATTAGTTAGATTAAAACGTGCAACAGCCGTTGCCAAGCCCAAAAAAAAACAAACTAAAAGTAAAATCGCAGCTTAAAGATGTTAGTTTTTTTTTTTTGGGAGGTTCTATTTTAAGGCTCGTCAACACATAACACATGTCGCAACATGTCGACACAGCCACACACACGCACACAACTAAAGACAGAGAGTTGTAAACATGTATTTATATAATTGCAAATTTCACCGTCACTTTATGTTGCCTAGCTTAAGTGCAATTAAAACCTGAAGTTTAATAAGCATGACGTGTACTATTCACAAATATTTGCAGTCCACAGCCCCATCACAAATGTCGAAAGATATATAATGTATATATATTTACAAAATGGCTAAATGCAAGCTCACAATTCCATTGAACTGCACCGAGTGGGAGTTCAGACTTTGAATTAGAATATCGAGAGTGTTAATTGCCGAATCACTTTTTGAACTTTGTAAGCTTCTCTTGAAAGTGCAAATCGAGAAAATAAACAGCTCAGTGATATCATCGAACAGATGATCTGATGATGATTCGTTTCTGGTTCATTTCATTGTCACTTATTTCAGACGTCACATCCGAAATTTCAAAAGGAAATCATTAAATTAGTTAGAGCAACTAATTTGGATTAAAATTCTTATTATTAGAAATGGAAATCATTTAGTTACTAATTTGAATTGAAATTGTTTTCATAAAATTAATTCTAGTAACTAATTTAGCATGAAACAGAAATTTAAAATAAAATCATAAATATATATTTCAAGTAACTTATTTAAGTTCAAATTGTTTTTATTATAAAAAGAAATCATATAAATTGGTTTCAATTTAAAATGCTTTTCAAAATCAAACATTAATCATTAAAAGATTTCTATTAACTAATTTAAATTGAAATTGTTTTCATTATAAAAAGAAATCATTTAATCCTTTCTAGTAATTAATTTTAAATGAAATTCTTATTATTGGAAATGGAAATCATGAAATCATTTCTATGTAGTACCTAATTTAAATTGAAATTGTTTCCATAAAATTAATTCTAGCAACTTATTTGAATTGAAATTGTATATATTAAGAAAAGAAATCATAAATTATAAAATTGTTTTTAATTAAACATTTAAATTTAAATGCTTATTATTATAAATTCAATTCTACTAAATAATTTAAAATTAAATTGATTTTGTTATACAAAAAATCATACAATTTTTTAAAATCAAACGTAAATCATAAATAAATCACAAACTGTTTTTTAGTTATTTATTAAAATAAAAATTATTATAATAAAAATGCCTTTTAAAATCAAACGTATATCATTAAAGTTTGTTACTAACACAATTTAAATTAAAATTGTTATAATTTTAAAAGGAAAATTTTTTAATTACCTATAATTACTAATTCAAATTCAAATTGTAATAATTAGAAATAAATAATAAAACCAAGCGTAAATCTTTTTTGCATATTCCGCGACTTTTTAGCATTTTAAAGCAGTTAGCAACACGAGTTTGCGATATTCATATTCAAGTATGTTATATACGCAAACAGGAACAATTTATATTTATTTTTGACATATTTTACAGTAATTTATGCGGGATTCAAGGTTATAAATTGTGTAAATAACTGATTTGTCGATCAATTGAATTAATTCGCAATGCAAGTTCGCAATCAATAAATCTTGTGAGTAAGCTAAAGAAAGGCGAATTTACAGGGTATGCATTAGTCGATAACACCAGAAAGATGCATATAATTATAAAGATAAGAGCATAGCAACAAACTGAACAGTAATAAAAATTACACTGAACTAATTACACTCACAACAAAAAGAAATAAATTTTGTGATTACAAAATTACAGGGTATGCCTTAGTTGATGCCTGAAAGGTTTGCTATTATGCCATGCAAAAGCAATTATAAAGATAAGACTGCAATCTTGAGGAACTACACTAAAATGACAACAAACAAAAAACCGCTCACAGATTTGTATCTAAGCCAAATTTATGGCCATAATTATGAGCGTGTTGCTTTTAAGAGAATCGAGTAGAGTATAGAAAAAAGAAAAAGTTAATGCTTTTAACATTATGTAAGAATTGGCAATTAACAAGCAGCTCCAATAGCTAAATTGATTCCAAACGGAAGCCATCGATCGACAAGGCAAGAAAAAAATAAACAACTCACGGTTCTTGCGTTCAAAGTCAACAACTTTTTTGGCCGCTAAGCAATGTTAAAGAGTTAACATATAAAGTTGAAAAAGAAAAACAAAGCATAGCCCAAGACTAGGGCACAAAGACAGTTAAAATTGTAGTTTTGGATTCGCTTTGTTTCGTTGTTGTCTTTGTCAGCAATTAAACTGGCTTGAACAGAGTTCCGTTTTTTTGTTGAGGTCCATTAAATAAAACTTTTAGTATATGACTCACATGGCACTTGAATCCGACCAGCTGAAATGTCGTTTAATCCTTTCCAAATCGATGGCACTCTGTGCCTGTCCATTTGGCTGTCCATTTTGTTGTGGTTGCTGTTGTTGTTGTTGACTCAACGTTGACTCTTTCTTGGGCGCCATTATGGAAAAAAAAGATGCGTCTGCTGATAACTTTTCGTTGCTCTTGTTTTTTGTTGATCACACTCTTTTTTGTCTCTCTCTCTCTTGCTCTCTTCTTTTTTTATGCACGGGATGTACTTTTAAGGAGCCGGTGCGGAGGAGTCGAATATATATATATATACAATATATACACGCTAGAAATAGTTGCACAACAGGTTTCCCCTTTGCTGGTTTGGCTAGTAAACAATCGCGTTTTATTTTCAATCTTATGTTATCTCTGCACTGTGTTTCGTTGATCTTTTTTGTTGTGTATTTGATTTGTATTTTTATTTGTGTGGGGAAGCGCGTGCAAAGATTCGCGCGCGGAATGAAACAAAAGACTTAAGCGACGAACTTCATATTCCGAATCGATGCTGTGTTGTATTTTGCCTTGCTTTCGTTATTGTTGTTGTCGTTAGCTTTAACTTCTTCTGACAGCTTTTGAAACAGCTGTCTTGGCCACGAGGCGCGTTCGCGACGATGCTCAGCAGCGTGAAGGCAGCGCGAAGGCAATAAAGAATATATGTATATGTAAATAAAGTAGCGTATAATAATAATAAAAAAAACGCAGGCAAATCACGTAATTTGGTTTATAACTTGCAGCGCGTGTATTACACGATTGTTGTTTGTTTTTTTTTTCTTAATTTTATATTATATTTTCTACTTTTTTATTATTTCTTTCTTTCACTTCGATTTTTGTGCTGCCTAACGCGACGAGCTTGAAAACGAAACTGAAAGCATGCGAAGCGCGCAATCGACGCAAGAGCTCAAGTCAATGCAGCAAAGAGTAACAGAGAGAGAGAGCGTAAGACTGAGAGAGAATCGGAGAGAGAGAGCGAAGCTACAGCTGTTATAAAAGCGATCTCCTTCAAAAGTTGTATATAAACATAAAGTTGCATGGAAGATGCAAGTGCAACAACAACAACAACAACTCTTAAATGGCAACGAACTTGTTTTCGGCCAAAAGGGAACTTCAGCAGCAGCAGCAGCAGCAGCAGTCGACAAGCTAATTATGCGTTAGTCGAAAGAGCAAGTTCGTGCCTTAAGTCTTTTTCCCCCTCGAAGACTTAGAGCAAGTTCGTGTCTTAAGTCTTTCTTCCCCCTCGAAGACTTAAAGCAAGTTCGTGCCTTAAGTCTTTCTTCCCCCTTGAAGACTTAGAGCAAGTTCGTGCCTTAAGTCTTCCCCCTGATGACTTAGACAACGAACTGCATATCGATTAATCAAATCCCGGACAAATTTATGAGAATGCATAGCATAATTAATGTCATCGGGTGTCACATAAAATAAGCGATAACGGTTAGCGACGCCCACTGTGCCCAGAGCCAAACAATGGACAGTTTTGGATGCCACTTCATTAAAGCACCTCGACTTTAAAATGCCGTTAAATAGCAATTTTGAAGCGGTTTCATTGTTGTTGTTGTTGCTGTTGCTGGTGGTGTACAAATTACATGGACTTAGTGTCAAATTAGTAACAACAAATTAACTACAGTGAACCTTGATGAACTTTTTACACACTTGAGCTGCTTATCAAGCGTTGCCCCAATGATGACTATTTTATTTTCTAACACTGTTGTTTTTTTTTTTTTTTTTTGGTGAAATTGGGGAGTAATGAAGATTTTGAGCGCGTTAATTCAGTTAACGAAACGAAATGAAATTTGAAGTTTTTGTGGTGTGCGGTGAAAACATATTTTTCACAGCAATATTTTTTATACCCGCTACCCATAGGGTAGAAGGGTATTATAACTTTGTGCCGGCAGGAAATGTATGTAACAGGTAGAAGGAGGCATCTCCGACCCTATAAAGTATATATATTCTTGATCAGCGTCAACAGCCGAGACGATCTAGCCATGTCCGTCTGTCCGTCTGTCTGTCTGTCCGTCTGTCCGTCTGTCCGTCTGTCCGTATGAAACACTGGATCTCAGAGACTATAAGAGATAGAGCTATAATTTTTTTTCGACAGCATTTGTTATGTTTGCACGCAGATCAAGTTTGTTTCAAATTTTTGCCACGCCCACTTCCGCCCCCGCAAATCAAAAAAATCGAATAACAAGCGTAATTTTAAAGTTAAAGCTGTGAATTTTGGTATATATAATAATAATAATAGTATTTATGATTCCTGAAAATTTGCTTGCGATTAGATAAAAATTGTGGAAGTTATTAAAGAAACACTTTTGTATGGGACAAAACGCCCACTTACGGGGGGTCTCAAATGCTTTGGCCGACAATCTGGTGTATTGTGCCGTCTATGGTATATTTTAAATGTTAGTATCACATCGTTATACCAAATATACCATTTGGTATATTTTTAGTATTTTTCAGTATTTTTTTGGTATATTTTGAAAATAATACCGCAATATTTTGCTTTTATTCAAAAGGGGTAGCGGGTATCTCACAGTCGAGCACACTCGACTGTAGTTTTCTTACTTGTTTATATATTAATTCACACATTTCCGTCAACGTGCCGAGTCAGAAATCAGAAAACAGAAATCGGAAATCAAATTAAATCGGAGTGAAATTAGAAAATCGCATGCTGCGTTTGATATATTGATTACGAGTTGATGGCGTGTCAAATGTGACCCAAGTTATATAAGTCTAAAGTTGTTGTTGTTGTTGTTGTTGTTGCATTTGTATTGCATTTATGCTAATTGTGTGCACACACCATCGAGAAGTCGACCAAGAGAGTGAAAGAGAGATGTTTTTAGAGAGTAAAGTCGCGAGTGAAAGCGTTTGCATGCCAAAGTCTTACGCAAATTGCAGTCGAAAGAAAAATCGGTTTGTTTGAATACATTTATTTCATTTGCAATGGCTTTTAATTGGTATGCAAATGGGGCTGAGAAACAAACAAAAGCGTCACTCAGGCTAAACAAAACATAACAAACAACAACATTAAATGCAAATCAATGACGCAGCCGTGAAAAGGTCGCACACAACTCAATAAAGGTCTAGAAAAGTGAGCCACAGTCTTTTTTCTTATATTTTTTTGGGTTACCTCATCGAAGTGGGCGTCGTGAAATTGCAACTATTATGATTGAAAAAAGGCAGCAAGACAGCAACAACAACAAGTTCGTAAATGAAAATCAATGAAGCGACTAACAAAATGTTGAACAGAGACAGACAACACGAATGTTTGGCCAAAGCAAAGTCTGAGCTAAAAGTGCCGCATAAAAAGAAAGTTCAATTTTTTATTTCTTTCGGTTTTTGATATACACTTTGTTGTTGTTGTTGTTGTTGTTGTTGTTGTTATTGCTTTGGTTTGAAGATATGAGCTAACACAACAGAAAAGTTTTGCCGGCTGCTCGTTGGTTGTCTTTGTGTCATTGTCATGCAGCTGGCCAACAGAGACTCAGACTCTGAGACTCTGAATCGCACTCGCACTCAACACTCAGCACTCGAAACATTCAGACGACCAAAAAACCACGTTCACGTTCACTAAGGAAACGGTAGCAAAAAGTCAAAAGCAACAACAACAACAGCGGCAACAAAAATTAAGGCGACTTCATGAACAACATTTAAATGCAAGCGACGACGCATTTGATAATTGCCTGAGCAAATCCAACTGAAAAAAACTTGTTATTACCATGTTGCTTTTCGCGCGAAAAACAAGCAAAAAAAAACAAAATACACCCAAAAAAAAGCAACAAAACAAAATTGCAACATTTGCCAACGCGGCGCCAAAGAATTTGTGTCATGCGCTTGCACAATGACCACAACAACAACAGCAACAACAACAACAACAACTGCTCTGCAGTCGACTCGTTGCAATTGCTGCACAAACAGACTCAACACGGGGCGTATGCGCAACGTGTTGACGACGAGGGCAAAAATCAACGAGCGAAGAAGTAAAACGAGCAATTGGTAAAGTGTTGCATAACACTTACTTACTTACTTATAACTTTGCAAGCCGGCTGAATCAACTTTGCCAAAGTCCCCGCCACTTGACGGAAGTCAAGAAAACTATATAAACACACACACACACACAAACACACACACACACTTTGCAATTTTACATTCCTATATATAAAAATGCATTCAGGTTGGGTGGGAAAATGCTTGTCAAGACGCTTGACAAGAGCATTAAATTTACCGAGCACAACATTTTACTGGCAAATTTGGCGAGACAACAACAAATGCGCTGTCGCCTCGCTCGCTATGTGGAGTAAGCCAATAAGTAAATTGGCCAAAAGCGCCAGCGATAAATAATAACAACGAAAGCGAGGCAAACAATTTGTCAGCACTGCGACCAACGGCAACAGCACTTAAAATGGCAAATTTACGCCACACACACAAAAACTTGTTTCATCTCAGCTTAAAGCAGGATAACAATTTTTACATTTTTTATAATCATACGTTGCGCAGCTTATTTGCAAATCATTTTGTGCAAATAACCAGCAACTTTTCGTTCATTAAGCTATTTAAGCAGTTTACACGCTTTGAATAAATCAATTATCCTGATTTGGGGCGAGTGCAAATTATTATAATTCAAAAGTACGCGCGTTCATATAGTCTTACTGCTTACACATTAACGACTATCTCGTTCACACAGTGCAGAGTTGCTGTGCAAGCAGCGGCACCTACAGAGAAAACACGCAGTGTTTTAAATTCAACTGGCGCCATCTATGAATAATAAACAGTCGTTGAGCTAAGTCACGCACCAATATCGATAACTATTGTTGTAGTTCTGGTAATAAATTAATTAAAGCTGTCGCCGTAAATTTTAATAAATTAAAGTTGTGTTGATATACAAAAAAATCCTGTAGTAAGAATTCTTTTAAAATGACAATGCATTCAATACTAAATTAATTTATAATATTATCGTTGCTTAAGCTATCGATATATCGATTGTGATATCGTTGTTTGTACATCTCTACTTACAAAAAGCCGCATTTTTTACGTAAATCATTTCATTATTGTTAATTCAACAAGTTATTCGAAGCACATTAAAAACTGTTATAATAACTGCAAGCAAAAGCGAGAAATATACAAAAATCAAAGGAAAATGATCTACACAACGACGCTGCTGTCGCGAGGCTCCATCTTCGGGTCGCTGATCAGTAAAGTCAGGCAAGTTGTAGCCAAAAATGCAGACACCGAAAATATCACAACTCACAAAATCAACAACAATGTCACACCTTCGCCCATCTCCATATCCAACACAAGCAGACCTTTGGCCGCCGCCACCTCCGCCGGCATAAGCAACAGTGCAGTGCAACGCTCCAAGTCGCTGGAGGAGCAAATTGGATTGCCGCCGCGGCCCAAGAAGCCGCTCACACCATACTTTCGTTTCATGCGTGAAATGCGTCCCAAGCTGGCGGCCAAAGACCCGAACATTAGCACCGTACAGATTGTGCGGGAATTGTCGCGTCGCTGGGTCGATGTCGATGCCAAGCTCAAGGAACGCCTGCAGGCCGAATACAAAAAAGATCAGGAAAACTATGTGGAACAGCGCGCCAAATACGATGCCAAGATCACAGACGAACAACGTGCGGAGCTCAAACAGATGAAACAGGACATCAACGATGCCAAGGAGCGCAAACAGTTGCGCAAGCGTGTCAAAGAGTTGGGACGTCCCAAGAAACCCGCTTCCGCTTTTCTGCGCTTCGTGGCCAGCGAACGCTTGAATACCCCGCAAACAGCACAGCAAACGTATCGAGAGTGGCATCAAAAGGCCACGGCCAAATGGTCACGTCTCGCCGACGATGAAAAAGCCGTCTACATGCAGGAATCCCGCAAGGAACTCGATCACTACAAGTATTTATAAATAGCTATAACTCTATATATAGATTCTCACATGCTCTTTGCTTTTGTTACAGAAAAGCCATTTCAATTTGGGAGGAGAAAATGATTCGCTTGGGTCACATCGATGTGGTGCGTCATGGCAATCTCATTGATCCCCCAGAGCCCAAGCCACGCAAAACTCATCAGCCGCCCAAAGAGAAGCTAGTCTGAAATGCATCTTAACTCTCTTCTTCAACTTTTCACATACACAAATTTTGTTTTCCGTTTTGTTTTTTATGGAAATGCGTAATTTGTTAAGTTCCATGCATAGAATAAGTTTTTGCAGCTTTGCAACAAAATCTTGTAAAACCTGAAGCGTGTAAATAGCGACAGCCAAAACGTATTAAATATAAAGCATATTTAATTATTTTTGAATTGAGTTCACACTGTTTGCATTTAGGGGCAGGGAAAAATAATTGACATATGTATTGCCTTAAAACTATTCTATATTCAAAACTTAAAGAGAATTGGACAATAGATTAAATTTTCTAAAGATTTCTATTACTAAAAAACAATCATACTGCCTATAAGAAATCTTTATAGAGCAAAAAGAAATCATAAGAATATATTAAAGATACTTAACAGAAGTAGAGCAAAGAGAAAACATAAGAGTATCTTAAAGATACATGAAGAAGATGTAAAGAAAAATTAAAAATGCCAAAACACAATATTAAATATCGTACAGATCTTTGAGAACATACAAATCGTTAAGAAAAATGTTATAGAATTGCCATAAATTAAATTGAATTTAAGTTTTCAGGATTAAAAATACGAAGAGAAAAGAAAAATATCTTCCAGATACATAAAAATACAATGTACTAGAAAAAAACTTATGAATAAAATACTATAAAATCAATTTAACCTAACATGTGCTATAATAATTGCCATAAATTAAACAAATCATTATAACTTAAAGACATACGAATAACAAATGGTAGTTTCTTTTGTGTTGTAAGCAATCGAATATAAATTTAAAACTATGTCATATAAAAAACTGAATAAAAAGTCTAAATATATAAGTTATGAAAGAGATGTAGCCTTGCTTAAGCTAATCTAATCGCTATAACTAAAAGGTATTTGGCCAACACGTGGCATTGTGGCCAAATACATAAAACGTTTGCTTCAAAAGCATAAAGCAACACGTGTCTGAGTCTTACGGGGTTAAGATCACACTTGGTTCTTAGTTGATTTAACACGGTAATCGACACAGTTTTAATCTATCTGTGTAGATCACGGTAAACAAATATGCAATTCAATTTGTCACCTCAAATGCACAGAATATTAGTTTTCCAAATGTTATATGTAGTACAGTCTAACTTAAAATATCTCTATGTGTATATATATATGTATCTATAAGATGTCAGATGCGAGTCAAGCACAACCGCTTGCTGCTGAAGTTAATATCGAAGTGAACGAAGAGTCAGCATTGGGATAGGCTTGACAGCCATGTTTAATGGCTGGAACGCTCTTGACTGGAATTGGACATTCCAGTGGTCAGCTCTCGCTCTCTCTTTCTCTCTCTCTCGCTTTGGCATTGATAACAGTTTAATTTTAAAGCACTGCTCAATGAGCATTCAATTTGTTACGCTCAGCATTATTTTTGTTACTGTTACTGTTACGCTCTCTGCATCTAAAGCTGTTGCTCTCCCTGTCTCCAACTCTCTCGCTCTCTCTCTCTCTCTATTCAAGGCATTCCAGTGAGAGTTGTGTCAACAGGTAGTTGAAAATATCTGGCTTACAGAGTCGTTTTTCTTTGCTACCTGTGTCTGTGGGAAACTGGCTAAGAACTTTGTGCGTGTGCGACTCGCAACTAATTGAAATTGAAATGGCCGAAAAACATGGAACACAAGTAGTTTCTACAATTGTGCATGGCCAGAGTTGAGCTGAGTTTGGCCGCCACATTCTTTTTCTAAATGTACCTCCGAAATGTATTTGGCCAAAATAACACGTTCTCGCTGCCGGCAGCGATTCGGCGTAGCGCAAAAATTGCGAAAGCCATATTGGCAAAACCTTGAGCTACTCCAAAATATACGCGCCACACAAATATAAACACAGTCGAAATATCTAGCCATCTAACCGACTAGAAGCGACTACGGCTTGTGCTTGCTTTTAGCCAGGCCAATAAAAATGTGTATAAACGATTCGGCATGAAATGACAAAACAAAATGGAAACAACGCAAACAACGTCGGCTTAGCATTGGGGCACGATTAAGATCCCAGCAGCGATTTGCCTTGGTTGCATGTACACACTGAGATACAAAAGTATCTCTCAGATACACTTACCTACAAATGTCTAAAAGCCTCTCTTAATGTTCTCTGCGCAGGGAGAAGAGGAAGAACAGCAGCCAAGTGGAACCGTTTTTTTTTTGTGTTTTGTATTTTTCGTATTGCAGCGTTTTGGTAGCTGCTTATTAGCCACTTATTGTTGTTGTTTTTCAGTTGTTGTTGCTGTTTTTATTGTCGTCATCGTCATCGTCGTTGTTTTCGCTGCAGCTTATTATATTCATTATTAGCCCATAACATTGCCTAGTTGCCCCCCCCTCCATCGTTTTGGCCCAAACTGGAGGCCAACCTGTTGAAGTTTTGCGCAACCGAAGTTCTGCTAGAAATTCAACAACAATAAAATACATTTTTGGTATTAAAATGTTTTTTTCCGCTTTTCTCTTTTTTTATTTATTCAACAATTTGGTTCGATGCAAAAAAATATCAACTATCGAATTGAGAGAAATGTACAAATATATAATATAATATATATTTAGTTGCAATTATTAACTAACCGGCATTTTAAACCTAAGACTTAAGAGCGCTACAAAAAATTATTTACACACAAAAATACATAATTTTTTTATTTTTTAGATCATTTTTTCGACAACATGAAAAAGAAAATAATTTAATACTCGTATGCGCATGTGATGTGGATTTTGTTCGTAATGTTCATGAAAATAAAATGAAAAATAAAAATAAAATATACATAATACAAATAAAAACAAAAATGATCAAAGGGCCGCCTAAAGTAATCCCAAAAGTGAAAAAAACCAGCACTTAAAAATTGTTATGGTCTCGTATTTTTTTGGTGGTTACTTCATTTTGGGGCCAAGTCAAGTACGTTGTTGTGTATGCTTAATGTGGATGCAATTCGCTAACGAAAAAAATGTGTCGAATTAGCCTCGCTTCGAGCCATTCGCCTGACCATAACTGTGGCTATCCTCCGATGGGGGACGCACCCAACCCCCATAGCGACGTTCCATTTCCCTGGCCACCGCCAGGCAGAGATGATCCTGTCCCGGATTCGCAACGACCTGAATGCCCATGGGCAGATTGCGACGATCGAGACCGATCATGCAATTGGTCACAGGCAATCCGAGCGTATTGAAGATGGCCATGTACATGGGCTCCAAGAGCTTGTGATAGATCTGATAATGCTGATGGGCGGTATTCGGGAATGTGGGATACAAGAAGACACCATCATTGCCCAGCAGCTCTTTGAATTCAGTCTTGAGCGCCTCAATGATGCTGGCCAAGTGCTTGTGCCGCGAATTCGGAATGATCTTCATAAAGTTCTGCAAGTGGCCGAAGATCACCGATGGCAGGATGCTGTCGGAGCAGCCAAAGAAATACTTCACCGTCTCCTTGCACACCGTCTTGGGTTGTTCACCCTCCTCGGACTTGTGATAGATCGTCTCGATGTTCTTCATCGTCAGCATGGCGGACATCGAGATGTCCAATGACCATTTCATTTTGCGTATATTCACACGCTTCGCATTGAAATCACTCGCCACCCGATTAATGGCCGCATGCAAATCCCGACTGAGAGGTCGCATCATGCCCGACGGTCCGTCATTGTCCATGAAGAAGAAGCGAATGCCATGTACACTGATCTCCTTGTCGAGGGTCAGCTTCGGTCCCGTCGGATCGCTCATGCACTTGAGCAGCAGCGGCAAATCCTTGGCATAGCGTGTCATCGGAGCGATGGTGAAGAAGTCACCCCACTTGGCAAAGTCGCTGGTCGGATGGTGACCACGAAACGAGACCGCATACGGTGTGGGTTTGTGTCCCCAAATTCCGCTGAACATCGCCGGCAAACGCGACGAGCCACCAATATCCGAAGTGAGACCCAGAAGCGAGGCGCCGCTGGCCAGGAGCGCAGCTTCGCCACCCGAAGATCCGCCCGGAGTGCGCTTCAAGTCGTAGGGATTCTTGGTCTGACCCGTCACATTGTTGTACGTCTCCCAGAGCAGACACAACTCCGGTGTGTTGGACACCAGCAGTATGATGCCGCCACAGCGTTTGATCTGCTCCACAACCGGCGCATCGGACTTTGCTATCTGCGGAGTCTTGAACACCCGACCCGCTTGATTGGTTAACCCTTTGACTGCAATGCTTTCCTTTACGGTGACCGGAATGCCCAGCAATGGTGTCAGCTCCTCCATGGACTCGACGCTGTTGATGCCCATCGCAATCACTCGATCTATCTCGCGTGCCTCTTCCAGCGCCTCCTCGAAGCGATCCTGCACAATGGCATTGATCAGCGGATTAACCTGTTGTTAAATTTACCTCGAATTAAAATCCGAATTAAAAAGTGATTTGATTAATCGATGATTTACCTGTCGACATCGCTCGATATAGGCTTCGACCACTTCTTCGCTTTTAATCTGCAATTGAAAGTAAGCAAAGAAAACAAAAAAAAAAAAAAACATTTCGTTTGATCATTTCCGCATTTGGCTTCAAGCAAGATTTCTATTGCCCCCTCTCCATTGCCTCCACTCTTGTCGTTTAATTGCTTGTGAGAACCAAGCGACAATACAAAAGCAATTTACGTTAAATTAAAATCAATAAAAATTCACATTCATGCACCATCGACAATTGGCTACATGGCGTATGAGTAATCTTTGCATTCGACAATTGCTACTTGCGAAGCTATTTAAAACTAAATGACTTTAAAAATACATTCTCATAAAAAAAGTAATTAAATAGAGTTTAAAGTTGGCAACTATTCGTCAAGGATTGAAAAGTGTTAAGCTGATGCAAAATGCTTACTCATTTACTGTATGCACTTTAATTAAATGCAAGTTGTATAATCAAATACGTATGTATCATAATTAGCTTAAGGCCAGCGACAGTTATAGCTAGCCTAATAGTTGACGCTAATTTGTAATTGCAGCTTAAACAAGCGAATGGTTGTTGTAGTAATAAAATAAATTGTTGCAAATGTTTACAAAGTGAAAAGAATTACAAATAAATTTGTGTAAAGCGACAAAATTGTTTATGTAGGAAAATACAGCGGAAAGGTCAGCAGGGTTTTCCACTGAACTTAAGTTCAGAGACTAGTGTAGTATTACAAAAAATGTTTGAATGTAAAAGCGATTAGTTATAGAAAAAATTTAACTTGTTGCAAATGTCTACAAAGTGATATGATGAAGAAATTTAAAGAGATAAATTGTTGGTGCAGGAAAATGCAGTGGAAAGGTCAGCAGCGTTTTCCACTGAACTTAAATTCGGATCCTAATCTAATTTAACGAATATCTTAATGAACAAACGAATAGTTATAGCAATAATATGAATTGAAAAGTGAAAAGAATTTCAAAAAACTTTAACGTATAAAATACGCTATGAATAGGTTAGTGCAGGAAAATGCAGCGGAAAGGTCAGCAGGGCTTTTCACTGGTTTATTTTTTTGTACTGTTTGATTATGTTGAACATGAGAAGCTAAACTAATATAAAAATGTGTTAATGCGCTTTCAGCTTATCAATTCCATTAAACATTTAGAATATTGCCTGTTAATCAACCAAAAATATGTGAACTCAAACCGATTTGAATTGAGCTGAACATATTCAAGTTGCATACTAAAATTCCAATGAAGTTACATTGAGTTACATTTGCTGCTTCAACTCTTGCTGCACATAGTTGTAATAACACGTTCATACACACACACACACACATATATAATTAAATTTAAGGCTACTTGACTTTTTCAATGACTTCCAGTGTAATAATAAATCAGAAGCGGCAACCCAACACAAACTCGAACTGACTGCAGCGGCGGACTGAAGGGGAAGCAGATGAAATTTGTAGTGCCTAAAGCAGATACTGATAAACCAAAAAAAAAAAAAAAAACTACAAAAAAATTAAAGACTCAAGCACATGCTGCATAAACCGAAAACATAAAGGTGTGTGTGTGTGTGTGTGTACAACATGCACATTGCTGCAAGACAATGTTGAACAATGGTTAAATCAGTGACCCAAAAGCAAACCCAATTCACTCAATGAGTGTGCTATAAAATGAAATATAGATGTTTATAGCGGATACCCTGTAAAAAGCCTAAAATAATGAAACAGATATTTATGCAACCGCATCGCATGCAAAGAAATTGTATTCGAATTGCTATGCAAATAGTAATAAGTAATAAGTAGTAAAAGTTATTAGTGCATAACTTATGGATACCCTAGAAAAAGTTGGCAATTGTATGCGCAGTCTTTGAAGCGACAAATTCCGAAATACAAATTGAAGTTAAAGTCTAGCATAGCTTTCACAAAACATAAGCTCTTTAAATTTCACAGCCGAAGTATTGGTAAAATTTTGCATAAGAAGAAGCTTTGAAGAGCTTTCAGTGTAGAATGCATTTCGCATAAGCTTAGCTTAAAGCAGATTAAGTGAGTGATGTATAAGCTACATTTATAAAAGAACCTAAATCAAATGATTGATTAATCTAAAAGATTAGCTCAAAACATAATGCTAAATAAACGTGAAAACAGCTCAAGTTATTTATAGTCGAAACAGAATCTGAAATGCATCTATTACTCTTGTCCCCTACTCATTAGGTTGATACGAATCCCAGACTAAACTGTAATTATGAATTAATTGCTGAAACAATGACCCCAAGATGATGAAGCACGCATGCCACAGCAAAGAGGAGGAGCAGCTCAACTAGTTTGATATTAACAAATCTATTTGCGTAAACAAAGTGAGGCAATCACTGACAATGAGACTACAGAAAAAGCGAGCAAGAAAAAAATAATAATTAAAATAAAATATGTTTTAAAGACACGACGCAATGAACGTGCTGTTAAACAAATAAACACAGACTAATAAAAAAAACTGCGATTAAAACACACACAAAATAACATACACTATATAGCATAAAGTCTCATCTGGGGGGGTGCGTGTGTGTGTGTCTTTCGATAAGGTCTGTCAAGTAACGACGACCTTATATGTTGTGGTGTGTACATACATAGATAGATAGATATATAGTAGACAATTATGAGCATAACCAGGCGATTGCAATTAAGCACAAGCACATTCGTACTCGCAAACCAAACACACACACACACACACTCAAGTATTTCACTCTTTGAGAGTTGAGTTGAGGGGATTCATGTCATGTGTCTCAAGCTGAAGTAGCCGAGATCAGCCATTGATATGGCAGGCAACTAGGCAACTTGGTAACTCTCTGGAGATTGGCTAACCATTTGGCGAATTGTCAACTGCTCGGACTGGAATTTCTGCAACTTATGCGACTTTGGCTGATTTGGAAACCAAACAAAACTGAATACATAATAAAATGCTTTGTTTTACTTGCATATTATGAGGTGACATACGCTCAAGCTCATTCATTTTAGACATGAGTCTTTACTTCAAAAGTAATACATTAAGTCCAACTAATCAAATAATGCAAATTTGTGAATCAAAAATGTTGAGCTAAGAACTTTTAAAGCAGTACAAAGTGGAACAAACCTAGAATTCTATTTAATTGGTAGAACCTAGAAGGTTGAATTATTCGCAACAGTTATGTGTTGAATTGAATATATAATTGAATTGTTCTAAGCATTAATCGCAATATTATTTTTGTGAATTTGAATATGTATTTGTCTAAACATTTGAGCTATGCATAAGCTTTAAATATGAGTTTAATTATGTACCACTGACTCTATAGTTTGCTATCAAACTGCAACTTAGGCGGTAGTACCCAGAGGGCTGAATGATTTACAATAGTTATGTATTGGATTGAATATATTTTTCACCTTTGCTAATAATTTTAACTATACTGAAACTTTGAATCTGTTTATAGTTATATAGAAGTCATTCAATACTTGCTTTTGAATAATAGACTCAGCGGTAGTACCTAGAAGTTTTAATAAGACACCACAATTATGTGTATTATGAGTATTTGAATTTCAAGCAAATTTGTTGCTATGAAAAAGACTTGTAATACAATTCTAATTATTCATTACTGACCAAGATACCAACATAAGCGGTAGTACCTAGAAGTTTCAATAAGATAGTATTTAAATTACAATCAAATTTATTTCGATAAAATATTAATAATTTATCACTACTAAGATACCAACCTAAAAGGTAGTACCTGGAAGGTTCAACAATTCGCAACATTTATAATTAAATCACATTCTTAGCTATCAAAAAAAGTTGATAATTTAATTATAATTATGTTATTTGCCATTCAAAGTAACAGCTCTCTCATTTAAAAGTAAACTCTTTTGCAATTTTTTGTTTGTTTTATTAAAATAACAATTTCGAACTAATGAACACATTAAATTACACACGCTCAAATTATTTAAGAGTAATAAACAAAAGAGTGTTATTATTACTTCACTCGATGCTGCTAAGCGTGTCTCATTAGCATTTTATTATGATTTTTAATTGAATCAAGTACAGGGTATAATGGTCAGCTGCTAATCATAAGTTGTTGCCTAATTGAAATAGTTTTTATACAAGATATTTTTGGGGGGCTTTTCGCTTTTATGTTGAGTATGTAAAATCTTGTTGTGGCAAAGGTTAACACCTGCGCGATCTGAAGAGATCTTGCGACCCGCTAATGGGCGTTGACTTGGCCGGTCAACTGTCGGTTGTCGGCTGTCGGAGACTGATTGCCTCAACTTTGCCACAATGTATCTAATAGATGTGGCAACCACTCGGAGTGGCCTTTGTTGTCTCTCGCTGTTTCACTTGGCGCGTGCATTAAGTGGACTGTCCCCTCCTGCTCTTTACTTAACTGTAAAGCTGACTATCTATCTACCTATCTATATCTACTTATATCTATCCGCCTATCTGTGTGTCGTTGATTTTGCAAGATTTCGCCAGCACCAATTTTTATTTTGAGGTGCGTTCGATTGAAGTTTATTTCAATTTTTTCTCTTTTTTTTACATTTTATTTTTGCGCAAGTTAGCAATTGAGTGGCGTGGTTAAAAAGTTGGTTATAGTTTGATGTAGCTAGCTAGCTAACTTACCTTTTTGGTGCGAATCAGCTTGGCCAAATCGACGGCAGGTATCTCGAGCAGATGG
The DNA here is from genome assembly GCA_035046325.1 of Drosophila niveifrons. Taxonomy (NCBI): domain Eukaryota; kingdom Metazoa; phylum Arthropoda; class Insecta; order Diptera; family Drosophilidae; genus Drosophila; species Drosophila niveifrons. Next base: position 5,609,913 of record JAWNOC010000046.1, on the reverse strand, counting down.
CTGCGAATGGGGGGCAGCTTGCGGCGCATCACCTTGATGTTGGTGTAGCGGCTGTAGGGCACCACAAACCAGCTGAAGACAATCATGGCCGAACGCAAGAAGCGACGCATGATGTACCCCAGGATCCTGGAACACAGTAGCACAGCAATTTTGGCGATTTTTACTTGAACGGTCAGCGGCGAAAATAAGTAAATGATGCGAATACGATCTTTTCGATCGTATCCGTCAGATACAGATACACAAAAGTGGCTAAAGAGCGCGTTCGATCGTTGTTGTTGTTGTTCAGTGGTTGGTTGGTTGGTTGGTTAGTTGGTTGGTTGGTTGGCTGTGGCGAACAGGTTGGCCAACTAAGCGACAGGATTGTGCAATATTGTGCAGCTGTAGCCTGCTCGGCTCGGCAGCTCGGACTGCAATTGCGACGCCAGCAGAGCGACGTCGACTGCGGCAGCGACGCTTGCACAATTCACTTTGAAGCACACGAACTCGTAAGCGACGCAGGCGATGGCTTAATACTTATTTTTTCCAATTTTTTTTCAATATTTTTCTTTCAATTTTGGTCAGTTGGCTAATAGCTAAGAGCGTGGCGAAAAGACTTTCTTGCTAGTTTTCACAGCGAATTGGCTGTTGTAGGCGAATTTGAATTCGCTGCAAGCGCATGCGTAACGTTTCACTGGCTTTCATTTTTGTAACAACACACTAATAAAACATGCGGCTTATCACAGCATTTGTTGTTATGGTTGTTGTTGTTGTTGTTGTTGTTGCTGCAACGCGACCCAAAACGAAACGAAACGAAACGAAGACGAGATGAGACAACGAACGAACCGCTGTCGAAGACGTGCACTTTGTAAATAACTGAGCGCACAAAGCTTCGCTGAGCATTTAAAGCGCCGCTTGCAGCTCAAAAGCTCGAACCGGTTCAGCTTAAAGCTGCGCTCTCTTTTAAAGAGAGAATGTGTAGCAAAGAGCGCACGCATTTGCTCTTAAAGTACAGTTGTAAATCATCGCAAAAGTTCTAAGGAAATGTTTCTTTTGGTTCATACAACTTTGTTGCTCTAATTGAAGTGCGTCAATTCGATTAATGACCTAACTGTAATTACTTTAACTATTAATTGACTTGTTGTTCATTTTAACTCGCTCTATTACATCAATTACCGCATTGTAAAGTACCTAAATCATTACAAAAGTTGCACATATATGTTTTACGATAGCTAATTACAATGACGTTAGCCGATATCTTCGGGTGAATGAATGAATGCGATCATCCCGTTCATTTGAGAAATGCAACGTCAGCGTGCACTTAAATATTGACTTTAACGTATCAATGGAAAAGAAAACAATACCTAGAAATAACAAAGAGACCCTTGAGTCAGTGATTCGCTTTAAGTTTGTGCAGATAATACACTATCCTTTATTTTCTACAATATTTTCTTAAGAAGTTTACGAAAATATTCCTAAAAACTTCTGGAAAAATGAAAAAATGTAATCATTATGTATGATTTTTACAAATTTCTGCAATATTTCTTAAAGAAATTCTTAAAATATTCTGAAAAACTCTAAGAGGGATTTCAATTTGATAATTATTATTTTATTTAAAACTCTAAAATTTAAAATACGTGAAAATTAAAAAAAAATACCTAAAAACATTCAAATACTATAAAAATATTAAAACAACTCTAAAATACTAATGGTGCGATTTGTTCCAGATAAACAATCTTTTTCCTGATTTAAATAATTATTTACATAATTGTTATGAGTCTGACATTAATTTTCAATTTTCCACAACTTCAAAGCACTTTCAACACATTTAACTACAGCGCGAAGTACAAACAAAAACAATTCCAGAAATATGAATATGACGTTGCCCCATTCAATATAAACTGTTTGACAATATCTGCTGATAGCTGATAATCCGAGTATAAACAAAGCAGAAACTTAATAGATTTTGATGGAAAGCATTGAAGCCTGACTCTGAAGCACATTTAAATTGCAATTTAGGCAGTTTTTCGTAAACATTATTTAACTTTTCCATGGCCTTCAAAATGGTGGTTTAATTGCGTCGGCATTAGCGACTAATGAAGCGCAGTTAAAGTCCCTCCAAATTTAGATAGATGTACTTAGGACTCTGCTGGCACTTAATGGTCAAATATTAAAGTCAACCGACAGCGCGATTAATGTAGAAGAATAAAACAAAAAGTGTATGTAATAAAAAATCAACTTAATGGCGTAGAATTCAGGAATTTTTTTGTGGGGAAAAACACAAGAGCAGGTTTTATATTTTTTTAGGGGAACAAGTCTTTAAGACTCGGGGAAAACACCAAGGTGATGGCAAATAGAGTGAATAGAGTTGCACTCAAGGAACTTTCCGTTTCATTCAAGCTGCATTTAAGAGAGAGCGCATTTAAGAGCTTTAGTTACTGCCTAAGATAACGATAAATAATACCAGCTGTTATCGCAGCAAAGAGAGAGAGAAAAGTAAACAAAACAAAACAAAACTTAACGAAGACCAGCAGAGAGCGCTCTCAAATGTTGTTCTGCGAAAGCTTTTTTCTTTGGATCTCGGTAGTTTAGTTAGCTGGAAAACTTTCCATAGTGCGTACATAGATACAAAAGTATCTTAGCGACCATAACAAAAGTGACAGTGAATAGCAAAAGTTAAAAGATTAAAGTAAAGTCTTTTATACTGAAGTAGTTATACTTTGAGATACAACATCTATACTTTGTCAATGTGGATACAACGTTTGCGTTGCTCGACGGCAGCAGCAGCAGCTCGTCAAAGCTTAAGAAGCTTTGCAGCAGCCAGCAGCAGCAGCGGCAATAATAATATCAATTTTGATAGCGACAATCATGAGACTGAGACAACAACTGTGGATGATCGACATCCGTTGAAGGGCATTCGCGTATTGGATTTGACCCGCATCGTTGCCGGCCCTTACTGCACCATGGTGCTGGGCGATTTGGGTGCGGAGGTCATCAAAGTGGAGCGTCCGCATTTCGGTGACGAGGCACGCAAATGGGGACCGCCATTTCTCCAGCACAGTGGTGATGCTGCCTATTTTCTCGCCCAGAATCGCAACAAGCAAAGCGTTTGCATTGACATGAAGCGTGGCCAGCAAATTATGCACGAACTGATCGAACGCAGTGATGTGCTCGTTGAGAACTATGTGCCAGGCACTCTCGATCGCTATCAGCTGGGCTATGAGCAGGTGCGTCTGGTGAATCCTCAGCTCATCTATTGCACTATAAGTGGCTACGGTTCGGTGGGACCTTATGCCAAGCGACCCGGCTACGATGTGATCGCTTCATCCATGGGCGGACTTCTGCACATCACCGGCCAACGCGATGGACCGCCCAGCAAAGTGGGCGTGGCCGTTACGGATATAGCCACCGGGCTGTATGCACATGGCGCGATTTTGGCCGCTTTGCTGCAACGTCAACACACTCAGCGGGGCCAAAAGATCGATGTCGATCTCTTGTCCACTTGCGCCTCGCTTCTGATCAATGTGGGCAGTAATTATTTGAACGCAGGCACCGAGGCCAAACGCTGGGGCACAGCTCACTCCAGCATTGTGCCGTATCAGAGCTTCAAGACTGTGGACGGTTATTTAACTGTGGGCGCTGGCAGCGATGCGCAGTTTGTGGAGCTTTGTCAGCGACTGAAGATCGCTGAAGTGCCGCTCGATGACAAATTCAAAACGAACAAGGATCGTGTGAACAATCGCGAAGAGTTGGTTGAGTTGCTATCCCAAATATTAACGAAGGATACGTCCAAGAATTGGATGAATCATTTTGAGGGCGCATCCTTTGTCGTTGGTCCTGTGAACAGCATTCGCGAAGTGTTCGACGATGAGCATATCAAAGCAATTGGTCTGGTCAAAACGTTGCCTCACGCCAAGGACGAGAGTGTCAAGGTGGTTGGTCCACCTGTTGTCTACAGTGAAGCTCGCAATGATGCACGCACTGCGCCTCCCATGTTGGGTGAGCACACGGATGAAGTGCTGAGCAACCTTTTGGGCTACGATGCTGATAAAATTGCGAATCTACGCGAACAGCGCATTATTCAGTAATATATATAGTATATGGAAAATCTTTTGTATATATGAAATAAACTGTTGAATCTTATTTTTTTAATTGGCTTTGTAAATGAGTTTGAAATTGCTCAGAAAATAGTAAAAAGTGATCTCGGTTCAGCACAATAAAACAAATTGCCTTAATGAGCTACACTTATTTTGCACAGTCTTGAAAAAACACCATAAAACATTAGATTTATATTTTTATGGAGAATATATATATTGTAATACTTGGGTAAAGTTCTTAAGGTGCTTTAAATTTATATTAACCTTAATTTGTCTAGATTTTGCCAATATTGAGGTAAAAATCTCCATTTCTTCCTAAGTTCCGAACATTCTTCTCCAAAACTTTAATTTTAGCATGATTGAGAAGTAGTATCTAAACATTAAAAAAGTCACTAAGAGTAAGGTACAGAATCACTTCAAAAATTCCCACTGGGATCGCGAACTAAAAGGCAACCAAGAGCACTGTTCGCAATCATATAAATTAATATAATTGATACAATAGTAATTTAATTTCAATCTACTCTTGCAATTATCATAAATACCAAGATCTATGATCAAAATCCACTCTTGATAAACTGACAATGAATATCTTCGTTTTCTATAGAATTTGATGATTCTCTTGTAATTGGGCAAAACTGTCCACACAAAAATGGTCACAGTGGTTACTTTAAGTAATAATCCGCTATTTCATGCTATTTCGCTGCCCATGCCAACTTCAAAACAAAATCTGAAGGATCGCCATGCGTCATTGTTAACCACTCAATGTTGTTATCACGATCTGCGCGATGACAACGCAAAAAACACGCCATCTAGCGGTCGAATACAAATCAAACTTACTGCGATATGAGAATATCCCAACGAAGGCGCTCAAGGCCGAATATCGATTTTAGCAAATTCGTCACTGCCATACAAACACATACACATGCACATGCACACACACGCAGCGCAGAGCATACGAAACGTAAGTGAACATAAAGGGAAAGTAAGAGAGAGAAAGAGAGAATTGAAATGAAGCAAAACAATAACAAAGAATGTGAAAGGAGTCGGCAATTTAAAAGCCGACTTTGCAACTAGCGTTTTCAACTCACTTTTATTTTTTTTGTTGTATGATGTGCTTGCAATTCGATTGGTCTTGTTTTATTGGCACATAAATAATCTAACAAAATATATACGATTTACCGCTTAATCGGTGTTGATGGGTTGCAAGTGCTTCCCAAACTAACTCACAACTCAGACGCTAACTAACATTTTTCTGCCGGCTTCGATTTCGTTGTGTACAAAGTTCGCACACAATCCGCAGCTGAGACGCGACCACTGACGACACATAGAGAGAGCGAGAACGAGAAGCCCTCTGAGATGGCCTCCTGCTCTAGCACCTACGCTGAAATGGAGAGTGGACAATGTCAACCAACTTAAAGATTGCATTGTACTTTGTCCGTGAAAATCACTATATTTACATTCGCATGTTGTATGATTAACACCAAGCAAGAGCGAGATAGTGGTCAAAAATAACACAATAGCAATGAAATGAGATGCAAAATAAGGTGTTTAATCGCAGCAGCAGCTGTTGACATTTACCCGAAAGTAACATTGTACATAGGTAATAAAATTATGAGTTATTAGGAGTTAATGTACTACAACACTGTACACGAATACTAATCATTTTACATACAGACGACAAAGCTTGCATAACTTGTTTTCATATGTAATTATGTAAAAACCGCAAAAGAAACCACATCCAAACTAACTAAACAATCTATGTTGTTAGATATGATTAGGTTAAGATATTACCTGTTGGTTGTTCATAATTTGCTTCTAAATAAATATAATTCAAAACTGGCGCCCATTGAGAACCCAAAAGTGCTGCCAGCACCCGTTTAGCTGAGTTGTGGTATTTTCTAGTATATCGTTCTTTTTATAAACATGTATGTTATCGATAAGCACACATTGATGATGTTCTTATCGATAAGCAATTGTTTTGTTAAATAATAATAACACATTGTGATTCTGTCATTACTTGTACATAAAAATGCCGGTACCAAAGAAACAATCGTTTTTATCACGCAATCTGGTCGCAGTGGTGATGATACCCAGTTTAATTGGCATACACTATGGCTGGAAAGTGTTACAGGACAATCGCAAACTAGTCACAGTCGAGGAACAAATTGATTTGCCTCCAATCACGGTGAGTGGTTTTTGTTAATAACTATTTGTTGTTAAAGAAGTGCAGCTTATATAAAGTGGTAAATCGTCTTTGCAGTTGGCCAAATACGTGTGGAAAAGACTGACGACAAATGAAGCCGAAAAATGACTCAAAATCAAAATTCGTTTTTATAGTTGCTAGTTAAAAACTATTTATTGCATTAAATGTGTATGCAGTAAATTAAATCTACAATCTTTTTTGTTTAAACATTATTATGATACAAACTAACACATAAACGCGGACGACACGAAGTAATTAATTAATTAATGTATGCATACATTATAAAATACACTTCACTTCACTCATGTGACAAATTCAATTAAAAATTACAATTAATATGTCTTTAAATATATAGAATTATTGCGTTAATGACGAGTTGACGGTGAGATTATCCAGCTGAGCATTGAAGAGCACATCACTGATGAGCTTCTCGGCAATTATGCGTTGCGTGTGATTGATCGAACGCAATTTACTCGCCACATTCACACCGATCGCATCGTATTCATCCTCATGGCGATGCGTTGTGGTCGGCGCTGCTGTTGTGTATGCTGTGGTCGAGGCATTGCCGAAAAGTGGCTGGTAATGATCACGTCCTATTTGAATCGTGGGCACTGGCTGCGCATGTCCATTGGCCTGGTGATGCAGATGTTGCAGCTGCTGCTGATGATGCTCCAGCGAGTTGACGGCCTTAAAACAGGATTGGATTTAAGTTAGAAGACAGTAAATCAAGCCTTAGCTACTTAAAATGATCACTTTCTACGTTTGCTTTTGTTTAATTAAGGCTCATACCTTAAAGCAAACCATGTTGTAGCCTGGCTGCCCTTTATCTATCTTTCTACTCACCTGTTGTATCTCGCGCTGCGAATTCGAGTCCAGTGATGTGATCTCCAGCACCTTGACGGCATGTCCTCCAGCTGCGGCGGCTGCCAGCGACGTTTGAGCCGCCGTTGCCTGCGCCACAAGACGTTGGTGCGCCTCGCTGGCATCCTCGTGATGCGACTGCTGGTGTGCATGGGACTCGTCCTTGACCAATGTCACACAATCGGCGGGCGTCACTGAGATGGTGCTTAGTGTCGCGCCTTGACTGCTGACAACAACATTGCTGGTGGGCGCCACTTCGGCTTCAACTTCGTCGCTGGGAGCGGGCACAATTGTCTCGATGTGTTGCTGGGACTGTGGTGTGTGATGGGATTCCTCTTCAAAGTCCATCGAGTCTTCGTCATCGAAATTCAATTGCAATTCACGTTTAGGTTTGCCGGCCAATTCATTAGAGTGGCGCTTTGGCTTGTGGTCGGCTATAAACAACAGTTTGTCGTAGTACCACAGACGCGTCTCGTAGTCACTTTTGCTGCTCGATTTGCGGAACTCGCGTCGGAAGGCCGATCTCAACGAATTAATCTTTCGCACAACCATGGCGCGATCTGGATTCGGTTCGACTTCTTTTAGTTTTTCCACCAGTTTGTCGTATGCTTTGTTTCGCGACGCATGATTGCTGTAGTCATGATGCTTGGGCTGCCACAAGCACTCCTCCTCCTGGTATTGCTCTATGAATTCGGTGAGCCAGTGACGCGAATAGGATCGCAAGTCGTTCAAATTCGACATATTCATCTTGGCTGCGTTTTTATTTTGGCTTCTCTTTTTTGTTGGATACTATGCTGTTTTTGTTGCTCCAAGTGCGTCTGCCGTGAAGTTGGCTGCAGCAACATCGTGTTGCCAGTGCGCGATGTCTGCGGCTTCTTCGACGGTGTGGCAACACTAAACTGCTGCAGCCCTGGAGAGCTCATTTCTCGGGTTTAATATGTTTTCTTCGCCCGCTGCTGTTTTTTAATAAAACTCTAATAACAGAGGTAATTTTGTTTCCATTTATTCAAATAAACAAGAAAAAATGTTACAGACTGCAGTTTAAATTAATGAAGAACAGTGCTATTACATACTGTTTAAAAAAAAATCGCGCACATTAGCACAGCTGATAATTATTGCGACGTCTGTATTTTGGTATATTTCTTCGGTATTAAACCGTATATTTTCGAATTTTAGCTTATGTCACACCAAAACAGAGCTTTACAAAAGCTCAATTATTTTTTGTTTTTTTTTTTGTCAACAAACATAGTCAGTCAGTCGAAGAGGCGAGGAGAATCGCGCGTTAAATTCTTATTATGTATTAAATAATAACAAGTCTGATTTGTGAAATAAATCAAACTAAATGCGCGAGGTCCGTAAAATTTAAAACAACTGCTAGTGAAGGCGTGTGCGTGCGCTGCAACATTTGTTTTTATATGTATTTTGCGTCGTGAGCCAATTGGAATACGCTAGAATCTGCTGTGTTAACAAAAAGAAAAAATTAAGAAACACAAAAGGTGCGTTATCGTGGCCTTAGTAGCATAATTTAATGTTGTCGATTTTTGGCTAATTATATAATAATTGTGCGTGCGAACCAAAAAAACGTGTTAAGTCCAATTGCAAGCAAGAAGTGCAATAAAGTTATCCAAATAGGGGATGGGTAAAGGGGTTGATGACTTACATTTTCGGAGACTTCATAACAACAAAGAAGACAAAACGAAGAAAAAGTATTGCAGCAACAGCTGTTCGTCGGGTTGTTGTTGCTGTTGCCGTTGTATGGCAGGCCTAGTTCCAATCAGAATTGCTTTCTGTTTTTTTGCTTTCCCACACAGAAATCGTAAACAACAAAGGAAAGCTACAGCGCCATATGCCTTATTTATATATACTGTGCTATGAAGATATGTTGAATTTTAATTGCACTTGATTTGCATAGATTCTGAATATTAACAACAGCAAAATACTGTCAAGTGCAAAGTCCATTCCAATCAGAATTACTTGACATAAAAAAGTCGCATGGGAGAATCTATTTATAGGCACACTTAATCAAGCAAGCAAGTGTTAGAATAGATTTGTATGCGTGTGTGATACACTATAAACATCTGCTTGTGTGTTTGTGTGCGTGTGTATTTGTGTGCGTACAATTATGGATAAGATTTAACCTTGAGTGAGTGCAAAATAACAAACAAACGCTTAATGAACTTGTTTACATTCGTTTTGCCGGCATGCAATGAGTTCCGCTCCCACTCCTCCCTCACCCCTTCCTGGTTGCCCACCTGTTCCCCTGTTCGATTCGTGCTGCAGCATCCAGTTGACAGTGGAGCGTAATTGATTTGCATTCATTCACATTGCACTTGCTCTACTTTGCTCTTAACAGCTGATGCTAGCGATGACACTCTGCCGATAGATTTTTTGCACGCACGAAAATTGCAAATTTGTGAATTAAAATGGAATATAAATGCAATATCTTAAATTATATTAAAGAATTTATTCTCCTTATGATATTTTCAAGAAAGTTAATAAGAAACTTCTCCAAAATCAACAAAAATAATTTCTCTTCGTGCCTGTTACATTAACTATTTCTATGGGAGCTGTTTGTTGTTAACATTTGCTAGACGTTGCGAGACTTTGCTCTTCCATATATCTCTTTGGCAGCTGGACTCGAAGTTATCTTATCACAGCAGATAGTTTATTTGCTTATCATGGTTAATGCTATAATCTTCAGCTAGAATTCAACTTGTTCAAGGTTGAAGCTGTTCCCTTGTAGATATCAATTGACAAACCGCACAGAATTATACACAATATGCGGAAGTCAATTGAGACGGGCCCACGTGTGGTATACGCTATATGAAGTTGGCACAGTTTGCAAATTGACAGACAGGTGCTTTCAAATATGTTTCTTCAAATATTTGTTTGTGGAATATTCCACTTAAGTGAGCCATTTTAATTTCGCACAAAGAAACTATTAATATATTTACTTGGATTTAATCAATAGGCCTCAAAGCTTGTTATAGTAAATTTGGTTCATTTCGGTGATAATTTGTTGTTATTGGCATTAAGCAGCGCTGTTTACGTGTTGTTTGAACCGCAACCGGTTTCTATTTGCCTCTAATGGAAATGGAATACATACATACATTATGTCTATATACAGATATGGTAATAGATAGTTGTGTAGTTGTGTTTATATTTCGGCTTGTCTATGATGTGTACATAAGGCGCAATGTGCTAACAAGGCCTAAACGAAATCGCATAGTTATAATGGGGGTTCTATGGTCAATATACACACAACTTATCAAAAATCTTAATCTACACCACAAAGAGTCCAAACAAAGTACAATTTCCCTATCTGGGCCCATTGTAAATAAAGAGTTAAGGCTCTCATCCAGACGAAAGTTTACGGAAATGTTTTTTGCCGCACTCGCTATATTATATAATTTTTAATTTGAATTTTCGTTGGACTATTGCCAGAAAAGTGCGAAATTGAAAAAAAGAAAAATTAAACAACATATGCATTCATTTATTTTGCTTACAATTATGAAACAATTGCGAAACTGCTAGACGAGATGTTCGCTCGCTGCTCTTCGGTCCTCTACCCCGTCTTATCGCTATTATTGTTTTTCTGACACGCCCCAAAATGCTGATAAGCGGAGGGGGCGAGCAATACTTTTACCTACATTGATAACTCAATGTTGGGCTCGTCAGCATGTGTCTTAATTATTTATGAAAATATATAATATACATATATGATAATTTGTTATGTACTTTTATTATTTGTTTAGTCTGCCATGAGCCGCCTTATAGAGAAGCCCAACATTGCCATGTCCATTACAACATCTTCAACTGCAGGTAGTCAATTATCCAGCTCAACTGCCGCTGGCTCAGCCAACAATGCGGCGACCACAGAAGACACAGCTCCATCGCCAGAGGACGAGGATGGTCACAGCAGAATGAAGACAACAACAAATGCCGATGGCAGTCACAATCAAAGCGCAAATCCCGCAAAAAGTAAGCAAGTTTCAAGAAATACTTTTAAGAAGCTATTGCAAGATAATATTTTATATGTTTGTGATAGAATAAATGATAGATAAAAATTTAGGCAAATTGTAAATAAAAGATCAGTATATAATAGAACAAGTAAGAAAGCAATAATCAAGTGTGCTCGACTTTGAGATACTCGCTGCTACCCATTGTGAATTAAATCAAAACAGTTAGGTATTTCTTTTAAAATATACCAAAGTAATATAGTATTAAAAATAATAAGAATATACCAAAGGCTACATTTGGTATATTGATATAGTACTACATTTAAAATATACCAGAGAGTGAACTCTTAAGTCTAGGTGGACATGCCTATATCTTCTCGGCTTTTGACGCAGATCTAGGATATATAACCTACATAGCGTCGTAGAGGCCTCCTTCTGCCTGTTACATACATTTCCTGGAGTCTGAAAGTTATAATACCCTGCTACCCTACACATAGCTGGTATAAAAACTATTTAGAACTTTTTCCGCTTTTCTTGAAATCTTCAACATTCCATTGACAAAGCTTCAGCAAAAAAGTTTCGATATTTTATATATTATAGAGTATTACATATATTTTTAAAATTAAATTAAATTAAATTTTAAATTTAGCCACTGTAGCTATAGCTATAATATTCTTGTCAATGATTCAATTAATGTTTTGTTGATGAAAATGTTTGCCATAGATGTGAAAAAGCTTAGTGCGTTGATAAAATTCTTAGTTAATAATAATTAATCAAATTTAGCTGTATTTCAAATTGGCAATGCGAAAAGGCAAGTAAAAGCCCCAATAAACTGTTTTATCTCTACGAAAATAAAACAATTTCGCACGACTGACCGACTGACTCATTAAATTATAAGCCCACAGCTTAGATGGTAAGAGCTAGGGGGCTGAAATTTGTACACAACATAGCTGTAGAGATTAGATTGGACAATGAGAAAGCAATTTCCCAAAAAAACGCCAGGTGCAAAACTAATAAAAGTACTAGATAGCTAACCGTAAATGTCAAATATAGGAATATTAATAAAAAATATGGAGGCTGCTCTGCACAATGATGACTCAAATGTGTTCCTCATCTCTTTGACAGTGCACAACAAATTCGATGAGGTGATCATCAGTCTGGTATCGGGCGCAGCGGCTGGCGCGTTGGCCAAGACGACAATTGCACCGCTGGATCGAACGAAAATCAATTTTCAAATACGCAAAGATGTGCCATTTTCATTTCGGGCCTCACTGCTCTATCTGCGTCAGACCTACGTCAATGAAGGTGTTCTCGCTCTGTGGCGAGGCAACTCGGCGACCATGGCACGCATTGTGCCCTATGCAGCCATTCAGTTTACATCCCATGAGCAATGGCGACGCATCCTCAAAGTGGATCAAAATGGCACCAAGTAAGTACGAGATTGCATTGCAAACAATAAAAAGTAGTAATATTAATTTGATGTCACTCTCTCACAGCACAAAGGGACGTCGCTTTGTGGCAGGTTCGTTGGCGGGCATTACATCACAGTCGCTGACGTATCCGTTGGATTTGGCCCGTGCTCGCATGGCTGTGACGGATAGATACACGGGTTATCGCACGCTGCGACAGGTGTTTGCCAAAATCTGGGTGGAGGAGGGACCTCGAACGCTCTTTCGTGGCTATTGGGCAACAGTGTTGGGTGTCATTCCCTATGCGGGCACCTCGTTCTTCACCTACGAAACGCTCAAGCGCGAGTATAACGGTAATTATACAAACTTAAGTAGAATTTAGATAAATGCACAAAAAATTCACCTAACTGCAATGTGTCATTATTGTATTAATGCAATTATCTTTGATTTTATTAAATGCAGATGTAATTATTAATATTACACTGTTCCAAAATACGCTATTACATTTTAACTGAGCTGTCAAATGATTTAACTTAGCAGCATTAACATTTAGCTGAAACGTTTCATAAAAAGTTTCTAGTATATAAAAGTATAACAATCTTTTGAAAAGTGGCGCTATTTTAAAAGTCTTCCCCATTCAGTAAAACATTTTTCATATTAGACGCTGCCTTAATCAAAAATATGCATTTAAATGCAATGCATTTAAGTTAAAATTAGACAAGAAACACATTTGCACTGTGCAAGAATTTTGGATGTGAAATTCTCGACACTTTTACGTGTATACTTTATAATTATTTTGAAATACTTTCAGAACTTGTTGGCAATAACAAACCAAATGCTTTAATTTCGCTGGGATTCGGTGCTGCGGCTGGCGCAGCAGGACAAACGGCGAGTTATCCTTTGGATATTGTGCGTCGACGCATGCAGACTATGCGCATTAATCCAGCGTCCACAGATCGCTGTCCTACAATTCTCGAAACTCTCGTCAAAATATATCGGTAAATATAAAAGAGAAATCATTTAGACAGACTTTTGATACCAAATCTTCTTTCCTTTGCACAGTGAGGAGGGCATCAAGAATGGTTTCTACAAGGGTCTGAGCATGAACTGGATTAAGGGTCCCATTGCTGTGGGCATTAGCTTCTCCACATACGATCTGATCAAGGCTTGGCTAAGAGAGTTGTCCCATTTGAAGCGTGGTCGGGTCGACGACTAGCAACTGGCCCCCTAGCATTCATACATACTCATATACAGCCCCACACACCACACCACACACACACCCCCAAACCCACACCAAAAAAAAGAGAAAAGAAAACGCCCTGCTTTCTTAAGTTGAATGTTTTTTGGAGAGCGCAAAGAGAATTGTATGGATATATATATATATAGTGCATGCTGTCGCAGGCATTGTTACATTGATATTTTTAGTTGTTAATTTTGTGGAAAAGTAGAGCTTACGTTTGTTATTCGATGTAAATGATTTGATTGTTTCCTCTCTAAGCGAAAAGTATAACACAACAATAAAATTGTCTACATAAAATCGCAAAATTGTAAACAGCTATCTGATTAGTTCGGTGCTTAATTTGTTCTCAATGACACCACTACTTTGACAATAACTACTACTATATTTTATATGTATAAAACTCTATAGTTACTAAAAATTATTGTGTAATATTTTCACAGCTTTTTGTCAGAATTAACATCCAACGTATGTTGAAATTTTGGGCTCGCTGTGACAAAAGCACCTGTGAGAGGATACTGTATAAAAAACATGAATGCCATGAATTTACTTATGTTCAGCAGCGTAATTATTATGAATATATGAATGTGTTTTTTATTAGTGAAAATAAATTTACAATGTTGTGTAAAATTCAAGTGTGTTTTTTTAAATTGTGCGCCAATTCATGCTGCATCTTTTGAAGATGGCAGCAGATATGTTGTGACCATTTTTTGGTATTTAAATAATTTATAATAATGCCAAATGATTAGGTTTGATTGCATTGGAGTAAGTAAAAACTGTATTATTGAAATAGAAAGCAAAACGAATTTGTTAATGTTTTTAAACAAAAAGTATTTTCAGTGTTGGCTTTACATATGTGTTGATAAATTGAATGGTATTTTTCCTAACAGTCGGTGCGGTCACACTGCTAGTCGCGTTCGTTGTGCGAAAATAGTGCGCAAAAAACAACAAAGTGCTTATTTATTTTTAGATTGTTTGTGCAAACACTAGTCAATCAATAATAACAATTTTCAGCTGTGACTGTGCCGTGTTTTCAAATGCTGTGAACTTTTTTTGCATTACCGGTATTAGTTAATTACATTAACAGAAGCATATCAAAGTACAAACAACATATGTATTTATATATATAGATACATATATGAAAGTCAGCAGCAACTATAAAAAGCTACAGGTGAGTGTGGGTTAAATGGTGAAATGAATAGAAGCCAAATCCTCTATTATGCAAATTAAGGAGACTATTGATTAGTTGTGGCCATGGCCGCTCCCTTTGTGGGCGGGCGGCTGGCGCTGTTGCTGGCGTACAACAGGTGAACAGAGTTGCCACCCTGCCACTTAAGCCTTTCGAAAGATTCCACTTGATGAGAAATCAATGTTTTTCTTATAGAAGCCACAAACAATACGTAAAAACTAAAGAAATCGATTCCTATTTCATGTATAAATACATAAATATCTGATCCACCAATGACTAGTTTTCAAATGAATCAACTGGTAACACATTTACCAACTGAACTGTTAGTGGCGCATTCCGATAGTCTGGTCAATTAGCCGTAACAGTGCCATCTTGAGTAAAACGGCTGTTGCGCCGTGCTAACAGCGCTCAGCGAAACATTTATGTTCGTGCGTCCAATCGCGTTGGTGGTGTTGCCTTCGCGGCTTGTGCAAATTTCATATAAAAAATAAAAAGTAAAAATTTCAATATCGCAGCGGTTTTGATGAAAGTTGAAAAATTCAAAATTTAAGCTCTCCTTTTTGCTATATGCATTTTTTTGGCTAAACCACCCAATGAAGTGAACTCACAAGAGAACTATAACGTGAAGTTTTTGAGCGATAGTGTATATTAGTATTTGTGTGTGGCGGCGCGCGTGTGCCTGTGTGTGTATGATTTAAAAATAAAACGGCAAATACATATCAAAATATTAAACGCAAAGAAACAGACGAAAAGAAAAAAGGTCTCTGCTCTGCTCGCGTGTGTGCTGAGCACTTGTGCGCGTCTCTGTCTGTGTTTGTGTTTTCGTGTGTGTGTGTGCGTGTCTTTTGTGCATATGTGTGTGTGTTGTGCGGCCATCGCAAGCGATACCAATACCAACAACATATGAACACATACGTTCCATGCGTGTTTACACCTTTTGAGCTGTTTGTGTATTAAAAGGTAAATAGAATATACAAGAACAAAAAAAAAAGAGCAAAACACGGGCACGTTCTCAGAGGCAAAATATATTGTGGGGGTGGGGAAGGTGGCTTCCCGGCGGTTTCTATGCGTGGGCGGGACATCGACGTCGACTGCGACGCCGCTGCACTTTATACTCTCCCCCACCTCCTCCCTCTAATTTTTCCCTAGCTGACTTTTTGATTTGTTGTGGCAAATTCTGAGAAACTCGCTGAATTTGTAACATCGATTTAATTTTTGCTATACTTTTAAATTATAAATAACATTCAATTTTCACATTTGGCGCACATATTGAAAATGTATTGTATGTATTTATTTATTTTCTGTGTGTGTATTGTGTGTATTGACACACGTGTGTGCAGTGTGTGTGTTTCTGACCATGCAAAATCATGTGTTCCCTACTTGACTGGGCAGCCAGAAAGAGAGAGTACATTTTTTTCTGTTGTTCTTGTTGTTGCGCTCCTGTTTCTTATTGTTTTTTTTTTTTTTTTTTTGGTTTACTTGCTGGCTGCGCATGTCGCCGCCGTCGCAGTTGCAGTTGCAGTCGCTTTTGTGGCCATCGTCGTTTCTTTCGTTGTTAATTTCCTGGAAAAATCATAAAAACAAAAGCAAAAGAATTTTCGAGTGCAGCAACAGCAATAACAACAACAACAACAACAGCGAATATATTAGCTCCCCACATCTTTCTTTACCACTCTCGCCCACCAACTCTACTAGCACTAGCTGTCTCTTTCAATCCTTAACAAGCACACAAATACTCACACTCACGTATTTGCTACTCTTGCTTTCTTGTTGAGCAGCAGCAGCAACAGGGCAACGCGCGGCGGCGCAGCAAGCGTCGCTGTCGTCGTCGCGCATTCTGCCCGCTCAACACTTTATCTTCTTGTCTTGAGTTGTTGTTGTTGCCTGCTTCGTTCTTTCCTTTTCAATGTGTTGCGCACACGTTCTTCCCACTGGTCGTTCGTTCGTTGTTGTTGTTGTTTTTGCTGTGGTTGCCTTTTTACCATTTTGGACAAATTACATTTCTCATCGTTGTCGCTGTCGTCGTCGTCGTCGTAGTGTCAATGACGTCCCCTTCTCCATTTGTGACCAACTGTTTTGTCCGGCCAGACTCGGCTGTTGTCGCATTTTAATCGCCGTCGTCTATCGAAACGCTACTCAAGATAAGCTTCGATAACGTTGCTTGCTTTAGTCGTCGCTCTTCATCTCTCTCCCTCTATCCCACCACTACTTACTATATTCGTCTGAATTTGTACACCTTTGTAGTAAGTGCAACGCAATTTACACTACAATAAGTTTGTCTATTAAGTGCAAAAAGTGTGAGCTTATCAAACTTATAAGACGCAAAAGTAATGATTGTTTATTTACACAGGTACAAATACTCACATATATACATACAGGCGTAGCAACTGTATTGTCGGTGTGAACTTTAATCAATCAGTGCAGAAAATAAAAACACTTGAAAAAACAGTTGCCAGATGCTTGACTGCTGTGCGACTGTCTAAGTGTGTGTGTGGGTGTTTACAATTGCATGTATGTATGTGTGTGGCTGCCTAAGAATGCATGTGTGTGTGCGTGTGGTCTGACTGCTTGATAAAGAGCAAAAAAGTACAAATTTTGAGTACCAAATTCATTTTTAATGTTTGAGGACAAAATAAGTATCGATACTTTCAGTTGCATTGTTTTTATTACTTCTGTTATTGTCGATGGGCTCCACGTAAAACAAACAGTCAGAAAGAGCAACATTGATTGATTACTTAATATGCGTATGTACATTTTAAAGCGTCAGTGATGTCGGAAAGATTGAAAGTAAAGCAAAGAAAGTGGCTAGATTTGCAGAAAGAAAAATAGCTAATAAAAATGTGTTTAAATAAAGTTGTGACTAAGAGCATTTAAAAACAAGGCAATTTCTATTCATATTGTATATTAAGTAATATATACAAAAATTCACTTAAAATTTACTAAATTCAGCCACAATGTGGCCAATGTGGCAGCACTGTTTGCAGTGGGGGGACAGGGAGGAATTCTTTCGAGAAGGTTTGACATTTGATGTTGCGAGGCTTCGGCTTCCCACAAGGAAGAGCTCCGTCTGCATACACACACATACACATAAATAAACGTATATACAGATACACACACGCACACACTCACTCCCACACTGTCAATCACTTACACCAGCGCACAAGTGCTTATTAAACTTGTATGAGGCACAATAACAAATAGCACAAACAACAACGACTGGCTGTCTGTGTGTGTGTGTGTTTGGCTGTGTGAGCGTATGTCTGAGTTTGTATTGCTTATAAAAAATTAAAAACGTAACATTGGCCAACACAAAGTTCTAAATACACTGCATGCAATTTGTTAATTGATGCTTGTGCGCCAGCCAAGCAGAATGACTCATTTTTATTATGGTAATTAAGCTGCGCATATGTTAGTTAACAGCGCTGCTAACAACATTTCTATGTTATGTTATCATCTTGCGTGTGTTCGCTTTAACTTTTGCTCCACTTGGAATTTGTGTTACAAGTAGCGCAACAATTCTATAAGGCCGATTTGTGCGGAGTGTGGGTAGATTGAAAACACAAAGCAATTTGCAGGCAGACAGGAAAGCGAAACACAAATGTCGAAGCAGCAAAAAAAAAAAGCAAAAGGGCAAAAAGAACACTCACATCAGATATATATATAAGTATTTCTTGAGTATGTTTTGTTTTTGTGCCGCTCGTTTATTGATGCCTGTTATAACACTCGATTCGCAAGCATGCAAACATTTGTATGTATTATACGATTCTTATTTGGCGATCAACTGGTTGACAATAATTGCCAATTTATATATTGCCTTATATTTCTTTTGTTTTTTGCTTTCGCACTGCCATAACAATATATTTCAGATAAAAATTAGCACTAATTTGCTAGTCTCTATTTCCTTAAAGACAAAAAAAAGACGACAAAAAATAAGAAAAATCTTTCTATTTCTATTTGCACAGAGCTTGTGGGGATCGTTCTTCATATATATCTATATGTATATATGCAAGTATGCATATATAGAGATATTGTTCTATCTTCAAAATTTGTTTATCGTATGCCTTATGTTGTCGTCGCCATATCGCTGGCCATATTTGTTTAGCAAACGAATCTGTTTGCTTAGCTAAATCCACATCTGGAATTGTATGATGTGTGTTGTGTATACTAAGCATATTATACTGGAATTGCCGTTTTACAGTTTGTTTATCTAAGCTGAATTTTGCGGTACTTTTACAATTGGGCATTAAGTTGGCAAAATAATGTGAGTAAATGAAAGGAAATAGATCTTAGAATCGGAACTGCTCAAAATCGTATGTTATCTTAATCTTTTTAAATAAGAATGTTAGGAAAATGTATTTAGATAAAAAAAATTCCGCTTAGTATTATAATATAATAATGCAGCTTTATAATTATAGATACAGTTTTTATATATAACTGTTCACATTGCGAACGTGACAAGATTTCAGCTATAAGATAAGATTATATAGGTTAAATGTACTTATTTTATTTTTAAGACTTTTGTAGACTATAAAGAGGAATATATCGCAAATTTTTAAAGCTGAAATAGTTTGTAGTAATTATTTGATTTCTGTTTGTTTTGTTTAGTTTGAAATATATGTATAAATTACTTATAAGTAATCTCACAGATGTTTAGATTTGATTAAATATTGTTGTCTTGTGTGCCGATTCCTGGAAATTCCCATCTTTATGTATTTTACAATACTCCCTGGCATTTGTGTCTAAGCAAAATGTCACGTACATAACTTAGTAGTAAAGCCAGCATTATCAGCAAGTTATATATGTATATATATAATTCATAATGCACTTTGTTGCTCTGCATATATTTCGATTTGATCTCAGAACTGACTTTATTTCCTTTACCCCAGCTAGAATAAATCCTTATCAGCAGCTACCTCACAGACGCTTTTTCGCTTAGGCATTATTCATAATCTAAAAATGCAATTCAACACATATTCACATTTGTTTGTATTTTTCGTTTTTGCTTAGGTCGAGTCACTTTTGTGTTTGTTCACTGCTCGGCGATTCTTTTTTCTGCTTTTTTTTTTGCAGTCCCATCGACTGAATGCAGCTGTTGTTTTTGTTTGCGTGCTGCCTACGTAAAAGAAGATACAGATACAAATACTGTTGTACTACATTCGTATGGCCATTGAAATACGATTGATACATAGATACATTCACAAACAAATTTACGATGCGGTTAGCAATTCAAATTGAATGCTATTCAAATTGCTCGTTGGGATTTCCGTAGATCGTAACTACGTCAATTGACTTACAAACATGGAAAGAGCAAAATGTTGCTAAACCAGTTTTGTTTTCTGTTTTCACTGCAACCATAGCAACAGCAACAATAACAACAACAACTACTTTCTTTGGCATGTACTTCAAGGCTAAATCTTGCACTAGTTTTTCTCAACTTTTCAAGGTCGCCCCCCAGAGAGATAGAAAATGCGAGTTGGAATAGCTAAAACTTTTATAGCCAACAGGTAGCATCATAAATTTTGATAACGTGATACTGTAGTAACAGCTGCTGAGTAGATTTCCGTAATAATTGCTTTTTTTTAAGGTGCTGGTAAAGCGCAACGTCATAATGTTATTGGGATTTTGCCCCAAAAATGTTGGGCAATTTATTCAAACACGCGAGATTTTCTTCTATGTTAAATAAACGTCACAATCCTTATCGCACATATAGTGCGACAATTCCGGTCACAATTTATCGCAACGTGCCAACAACAACAACAACAAAAAAGTGGAAAGAAAAAAAATGTTACTCGTGTGCTTGGCTTTGTTTCTAGGAAGATACCAATTAACTACGTATTTTGGAGAGATCTTTGCGCCAAGTGCAAATAACATGACATATATATATTGTGGGCTATAACCTTATCAATTTCACTGAAAAGCGCTATAAAATTTATAGCAACAAAAATGCCGCATGACAAATTGACACAACCTATAACAATAGAGTGTATCTCAGTCGTCTAACTTGAAAGTTGATTGCAAGTTGTTACCAAGTGTGGCGCTTTTAAATTAATAACATTTACCTAAGCAGTCAACTGATATTGAATAGCTTAGTTATATATCATAGTGGAAGCTGTTTGATTTGCATAAAACAAAAAAAAAAGAGAATTGTAATTCGCTGAAAACGGTTCAATGCAGACGTCAATGCTCAGATGCTCAGATTCAAGTTTCACAGTTTCAAGAAATTGATTTAAATTTATAAATATGTCTACACGGCTTTGTGGCATTTGCATCATGAAAAACAGTGTGTAGACACGTTTTTATTTAACCCATTGACGACAGCACTTTTGATTGGGGATTTATTTTCTATTGCTTTATAATAGGTTCTCTCCATGGCCTGCATTACTTGAGAAATATTTATGTATGATATATGCTGGCTGTAAGATTTACACGACGATTGGTTTATATTTCTATAGCGATCACCAGAGGCGCCTTAAGACCATCGATTCCCTGGAGAATCATTCGGAATCGGGTAAAAGTGGAGCGAAATCGTAATTCCCATAGTTGAATGGACTTTAATCACATAACTGCGGTTTATTCCAATCCATATGTTGATTTTAAAAATAGCATTGATTTATGAAAAGATTCCCTTCTTCTTCTGTGTTTGCCATTCCTCAGATTAAATTCGTTTGAATAATAAAATTGTTTTTCTTTTAAGTTGTTACTTGTTTGAATACAATTATCTTGTTATTAGCATTAAAAGTGACGCGACAAAATGAAACTTGACATTGATAAGAGTATATTGAATTCGATGGGTTCTCAATCAGATTTTTTTCGTTTATTGCCTTTTGTTATTGGCTTAGTTTCTTTTTTTTTCTGTTTTTATCGGTGCCGCTTAGAAACCACATCGTTTCCCCTTTTGACTCCGCCCCCCTTGAACCTCTCGCAACATTGTTTCTTTGTGCGGTGAGTTTTTATTTTTTATGGCAGGCAAACAACAAAAAACGCCGAAATTCTCTTCTTTTTTTTTCCATTTTTTGTTGTATTTTTTTGGGTGTTGCTTTTTTTGAGAGTCTCACGCTTGGCTTAGTTTTTATTTGCGTTTTGCGCATTTGTGTTTTTTTTTTGGATGGAATGCTAAAAGAGCAGCTTTGTCAAGGATGCCAAAAACAATGTAAATACAATATTAATATGCACATTTAATTATAATTTGCAGCGTTAATAATACATCAAGTGTCCTATATTTTTTTTTCGAGCTTGCGTAACCTTCTGTTTGGATTAACACAATTTCAGTTAATTCCAAATTTACATAATTTTCACATTTAAAGCGTATTCATGGAAATCGTTGACAAGGAAGTACTTGGGCTAAAGATTTTGTGTGTGGTTTCCAAACGTTTTGTTAACTTATCTAAATCATTTCTGGCTATTCGCTTGATAAGTTCACGTTATTTTTATTTCATTCTAAAGTGAAGTCAGTCAGTCAGCTGTTGACTTGCTTGCCCGCTTATCAGAACGACTTTAATCTTTCATGGCAATTGTTTCATCAATATAGTAAAAGAGCATTGGCAGAAATGGAAAATCGAAAATCGAACGTATTATCATGTGTCGATTCCAACTAATTTGCAAATTCACAGTAAAAATTTTGGGTTCTATTTAAAACTTGAAATTTGCGTGAATTGTCGACGGGGAATGAATGGGGACAATTTGGGATCTTATCATCAGGTGGGAAAGCGTATAAAATAAACGCTTCACTTACTTACGCAGCTTAGTCGCGTTTCACATTTTGCTTACAAAACTAACAGCAGTAGCTTTCCATTGTTGAAACATTTCATTTTGGGAAATTGAGACAATCATCGACGACAGGTAAACAAACATTTTGTCACAATATCATTGCACAGTCATTCAGTCAAACAGAACAGAACCGATCTCAATAGAAAGTCAAAGTCTGGCATATTCGATTGTTTATTTTATGTGTGCGACGACATCGAAGCTTATCTCAGCTGACGTAGATATCAGAAAAAAAAGAAATAATAATTGAATACTCATTGATAAAATAAACAAACTAATGAGACGCATTGTCTCATTTACTTGGATTTCCGTCCCACCTGGCGAATGTTGTGTCCAAGGTCGGAAAAGCGCACAAAAAGCATGTTTCTACTTTTTTGCATTGTAATCGGTAACGATGAAAGCAAAAGCAAATGCATAATTTTTTACTGACGTTTGCTTCTTTTATATTGTGGCACAACAGCAGCCTTGAACTACTTACTTTTATGCGTTAGAGGAAGAACAAGTCTCGAACCAAGGAAATAACTACAAAAAAAAAAACTTATGAATCGTAGAAGAAACCTGCAGTCGAGTAAAAAAAAAAAACAAGAATAAACGTTTTTTGTCTCTCTGGCTACCTACGTGAGATCTTTCGTGGTCGTTAGTGAGCCGCACATCCGATTGAATTGGGATCGTCTTTTTTTTTTTTTTTGGCTGCTGGGCAGGTAAGAAAGATCTACAGACAGTCCACGAGTTTGACCTGTTTTGCTGTTGTCCCTTTTTCGGTTAGAGATGAGCGAGTTGGTAATACGATCGATTAAATTCCCAATAATATATTTAAATGTTTATTCAAGTATGGCCATCTGTTTATTATTTGTATAAATCATTTGCTGTAAAAAATATGTCATGTCAGTTTCCAAAATTAATTGCACGCATATTCGATTTGACTAATCTTAGATTGTTACATCGTGACACGACAGGGGAAACATCTCTACTCTACTCTACTCTACACTACTCTCGCTTATTCCTTTTTGTGCTGCATGTCCGTGGAGTATGTTTGTTTTACGATTTTTATCTAATTTTCGTCGCTGCTGCTGGTCTCTTTTTTTTTTTTTTTTTTTTGTATTTTTTTTTTGTTTTGGGGTCTGGTCTGACTGGTTTGGCTTGTTTAAACATTTCTCGACCATTCATATTTGCTACGTGTGCGCTACGTTCTTGTTGTCCCTTTTTCTCGGGAACTACGAAAATTAGCGTATCGACCGCAAAAGCAAACAAATGTCTGGCCATGGGTCGCCTTTTGTTGTTGTTCTTGTTGTTGTCGGGGTTTTCGGGGCTTGACTCTTCGAGTTCGAGTTCGCGTTTACGTTTAACGTTTACCTTAACGTTTTTAGTTTGCGTTCGCGTTCTTTTTTTGGTTTGTGTTGTGTTCTACTTGTTGTTTGGCCTGCTGTTTGTTTCCTTTTGCTGCGATCACGTTTTGACCGCCCAGGAACGAACTGCTTAGCCTGGATCAGCCATTAGTCTACTCTCACTTTAAAAGAGAGTACACTAGTTAAGCAGTTTTGACTGTGCAATTATTTTTCACACCTGTCGTCGTCCAGGGAGCGACTTGTTTTCGTTGTCGTTGTCGTCGTGTTGTATTCTGTTTATTTTCTCACTGCTGTGCGAGTTGTTGTCGTTGTCGTTGTTGACGTTGTTTGCCATTCGCCATTATTTTTGTTATGGTAATTAAAGTTTTGTTTTGTTAGCACACGCTCTATCGAACCTGGGGACCCAAAAGCGAGCGTATCCCCAAAGCTCAAGACAATATACAAACACAATGGCGCCTCTTGTGGCAAGTTCTGTTTTTTTTTTTTTTTTTGACATGGAAAATGTTTATCTATGGTTAACTACTGTCGCCCCTATCTATCGCGATAGATAAGCAATGAAGCGACTCCAGTTGCATGGAACGGTCAATGAATGCCATTCAATTATTGGCATCAATTGAAGCTTCAATATTTTGACAGCTATTGGTCATCGATATATATATGTACATATATGTTTGTTTGATTTTGATGCCGAGCTGTAAACAAAGTACTCACAATGTATACATTGAAATTAGTGCAGTTCGCTTTTTTTTTGGAGAGGTATTAAAATAATTTATGATATTTAAAAACAATCTCTTGGTGTTCCTAGAATTTCACTTAAAGATCAAATGAAAACATTCGCCTCACGTATTCAACGGAATTACAGTTGGGGATGCTGGGGGCTTCCTATTTTATAAGGTGGATTGTGAAATTAAACTACAAATGGAAGTTGTTCCATTCATTTGCCAATTTTAGAGGCGCCTAACGAATTAAATATATATGTCTTAATCGATGCATTAGGATTCAACGAATGAAATGCGCATTTATCATTTTTTTTGTACGCTCTTGGCTCTGACAAAGTTTTTTTTTAACTCATTGGCATTCACAATATCTATTCATACACCCATTTATACATTTACATTTACATACAACACTCATCTGTAATCCTTGCCACTTAAATGCTTATGTATTGTATATATATGTACTGTTTTATTTATAGTTTTCTTATCAATCAAAACAATTCATACCTAACACATTCCGCCCGTTTGTGCGTTGGCATTTTATGGACGAATCAAACTTGCGATTCGCTTGTGGAAGTCAGCAGCTGGACCTTGGGGCCAGGTCAACGCCGACGCCACCATCAAGCAGCTAATAACGAGCCTAACACACCTAAGAACCAAATCAAATCAAATCAAAACCAGACAGCAATAACAAAAACATACAACTGCAAGCGAAACTGATAATCTGAATCCTTGTCACATTTGCAAATGCAACACGCATCGCTCCACATCCCACATACATATTCATCCAAAAATACATAAAAAGCAAATCAAAAGCATTAAAAAAAACACACACATGAGCAGCATGAGTCTGTGGAAGCGCATCTCGAGCCATGCCGACTGTGAGCAGCGCATGGCTGCTTACTACAATAAGAAGGGTCTCTACGACCTGCGCCTCTGTTTGGCGCCCTGGATCGAAGACCGAATAATGTGAGTAGTCGCAGTTGGGCTGGGCTCCTCTTTCTCCCTCTCTCTCTCTCTCTCTCTCTCTGTCTCTGTCTCTATCTTTCTCTCAATGATTCAGTTTTTTGGGCATGTCAACAACGTTGCGAAGTAGTAAAATAATTAACATTTTTTTGGCTGTGATGGGCGAGAAAATTATACGATTTTGTGCAAAAGCGTGTTTTTAATTTAGGGGGGCGTTAAACAAGTTTAGAATAAGAGACTAAAAAACCGGTTGTATAAGCGGCACGGCATCAAATTGATTACTAATCTCTATACGCTTTCTCTTCTACTCTCTCTCCGTCTCTTCCCCCCAAAACATTTTGCTCGAACAGGTCTGAGCAGATTACGCCCAATTCAACAGATCAATTGGAGCAAGTGGCGCGACGATTTAACGAGGATCTGCAACAGAAACTGCTATCGACACGTGCCAGCGATCAGGCGCTCAAATATCGACTGGTCGAGCTCTGTGCGTTGATACAACGCACACCAGCCCTTGAGCTCTACACGCATCTGCGCAGCGGCCTGCAGAAGGAGTTGCAGCTAGCCACCGAGAAGAGCGTTGCCGTTGCCGCCGCGGGCCAATCGATGCCGCAGAATCATTACAATATGAATAATCCTGTCGGTATGAATGGCAGCTACATGGACACCGGCGATATGTTCGGTGTCCCTGTACCCGGCACATCGCCCGTCAATGTCGGCATGAATGCCACGAACGTTATGCCCCATAATGCCCCCGGGAATGCAACGCCCGGTTTAATGGGCATGGTGCCCGCTAAGGTTGAACTCTATGATGTCCATCATCGCATTGTGCAGGGCTTCAACGATTTCTCCGCCTGCTCCGAGCAACTGCAGGGATTGAAACGCACCTTTACATACATTTACAATGCCAATAATGCACCCGATGCTGAGGTGGTGTACAAGCGTTTAATTGAGGAGAAGGCAAACATTGTGGTACGACTGCGTCGCAGCTATTTGTATTATGAGGGACTGCACGATTTGGTGCTCATGGAGCTGAAGAACTGGCGTCGCCAACAGGCATTGGCCGGCAATGGAGCACAATTCAGCGAGAATATGCTCGACGATATTCAGCGTTGCTTTGAAATGCTCGAGACTTTTGTCACCCATCTGTTGGCCGCTGTGCTCGAAGCACTTAGCCTGCAACTAATGAAAGATGATTCCGAATTGACGGCGCTGCGCGAACAGATTCAGGTGTCGCAAAAGAATCTGGTGTGCTCCGCTTTTATTGTGGACAAACAGCCGCCACAGGTGATGAAGACAAACACACGCTTTGCGGCCTCAGTGCGTTGGCTACTCGGCTCCCAGCTGGGCATACACATAAATGCGCCGACAGTCGAGTGCATCATAATGTCAGGTATTATAATATCTATTACTTACTTTAATTGATATTAATATTCTGTATATTTTGCAGAATTGCAAGCGCAACGTTTTGTTACCCGAGGCACACACGCGGATGTCACAACCGGCAGCCTGGCTGGACAGTCATCGGGCGAAATACAGAATTGCTCCAGCACCATGGAGTATCAGCAGAGCAATCAAGTGTTCTCCGCCAGCTTTAGGAATATGCAGCTTAAGAAAATCAAGCGTGCCGAAAAGAAGGGCACCGAAAGCGTCATGGACGAGAAATTCGCATTGTTATTTTATGCCACAGCCACAGTGAATAATTACCAGATACGCGTCTGGACATTGTCGCTGCCCGTCGTTGTCATTGTGCATGGCAATCAGGAGCCACAATCGTGGGCCACAATCACTTGGGATAATGCGTTTGCTGATATTGTGCGTGATCCGTTTGTTGTCACCGATCGCGTCACCTGGTGTCAATTATCCGTGGCACTCAATACCAAATTCGGCTCCTGCACACAGCGCGCTCTAACCTCGGAGAATTTGGAGTTTTTATGTGAGTTGAATTGTTGTGAGTTGCTTTGTGATCTCCGATGCTAATCATTACTTTATGTAGATGAGAAGCTACAGCGTGATAGCAGCATTGCCGGTGAGCGCAATGAGTATATATCGTGGAATCAGTTCTGCAAGGAACCCCTGCCAGAGCGTACTTTCACCTTCTGGGAATGGTTCTTTGCCATCATGAAGCTGACCAAAGATCACCTGCTCTCCATGTGGAAGGCGGGACGCATAACGGGCTTCATCAACAAGGTTAAGGCACAGGATGATCTCATGCGTGCCACCACTGGCATTGGCACTTTTTTGCTGCGCTTCTCCGATAGTGAGTTGGGTACGTAATCCGTCGCTAGTGTTAAGCTTCTATAATTCGATGATTGATTTAATCGATTGGCTAATCATTAATCTTCTTTAGGTGGCGTCACCATTGCATATGTGAATGAGAGTGGTTTGGTAACGATGCTGTCGCCATGGACCGCACGTGATTTCCAAATACTCAATCTGGCTGATCGTATTCGTGATCTGGAAATGCTGCGTTGCCTGCATCCAACTGACATCAATGTCCAGCCATTGGATCGTGATCTCGCCTTTGGCGACTTTTATACACAGCGTCCTGGTACAAATTTTACATATATATATTCACAATTACTATCTTCAAAACGTACACAGAGCATTGTGATCGTTTTGAATGAGTAATTGCATTGCAAGTAAAAACAACTCTTTAACAAATGTTTTCCTTTTTTTTTGACAGAACCAACGCCCCGCGGTGATGGCTATGTGCCCAGCACGATACGTGTGCAGGTGCGTACCAGTGGGGATACATGCTCCATCGGTGGCACACCTCATCATCCAATGCAGTCACCGCCCCAGGATAGCATGTCGATGGGAAAGTAAGTTTTATATGGTCGACCTTGGCAAGCTGCTCTGTTATTTGCTATTAATTTTCGGCTCCCCATTAGGAAGCTCTTTTTTTTTTGTTTTTGTTTTTGTTGTTAAATACCCAATAACCAAAACAAGTTGCAACTTGGCGAGTCGAGTTGCTCGCTGTAAAATGTATTAAAATTGTTTTTATTTATTTGGCATAATTTGATTTATAACCGCTTTTTAAAAGTTTAATTGATTGCAATACTTTGAAATCGAAAGATGCGTCGGAAACCTCTGCGAGACCAGAAACGTTTTTCGAGTCCTTCTAATAATAAAAAAACACACAAACTTTTTCCTGTTCTTGTTTTGAATGTGTATTATTTTTCTTTCTGCTCTACCTTTTTTTTTTTTTGTTTTCTTTTGTTTGGTATTATTCATAGATACTTGCAAAAAACAAAAAATGATTCAAAAATAACATTAGTAATACTAATAATAAAAACTGATAACAAACAACAATAGGAAACCCTATCTATAAACGCAGTTGTATAAACTACTCTCTAACTTACACTACTCTATGTTTTATTTTCATTTTCTCTATTATTTAATTTTGTTGTGCAATCTCTGTTGGTGTCTTGGTGGCGTTCAGTTATTCACCACGTAGTGGCATCATGGTTGATAATGTACCAAGCGTCGCTACCACATTCTATACTATGGACGATTCTGATTCCGATGATAGCATTGTGGCGCGTGCGCTTGAGAGTTATGTGAACAGTACAACGCCCGATGATCCAGTTGTGGCTCAGATATCCGATATTGTCCAATACAATGGGTACAACAATGGGCAGACAACGGCAACGTGGACGACGCCCAATAGACAAAATTATTCAGTGCCATCAAACTTTAATCAAATGGTCCCCTATTAAACACAACACACGTTAATTTGTGTGGGCGCAAGCGCTTGCCGCTTAGGTTGTGCTACTTACCGCAAGGTATAATAACACTCATATCTATTGTATCTATAAAATAATAGTATTTATGTACCAATATCGCTATCGCCTTCGCATCAAATTCACCCCAGCCGAATAAAAACAAACAAATGTAAAGATAATTCGTTGGATTCTCAATTACATATCGATAAAATTACGTTAATTTGTTTGTTATAGAGCCGCGGGTCTAACATTTCTCTATATATATTATGGCCAAATATCATTGCACTGCGCCCTTGTTGAGTCTCTCAAAAGCATTACATCCACATGTCATTTGCCACAAACACTTGCCACTTCACTCGTTTACATTGCATTAGACACCCACTGTTGCCATCTACTTTACTGTACTAACACACACCCAGGTCGATCGCTCAGCTCAGCTGCAGATTAAAAAGTTTTTCTATTCTATTCGTTTTTTTTTTGTTTTTTGTTTGTAATCTTTTTATTTTTGACTTCAAAGTATTGCCATCTTTTTAAGCTTTTCAGCGGCTGCAAATCATATGCAATTTTATATACAACAATTATATATCAAGCTAATAACAATGTATATTTTATTCTAACTTTTGATCGCAGCTTGCAGAATAGCACCATCATGCATCTGTAAACAAAAAATAATATATATGCCAAAAGAACATCACAACAATGAAATGGGCTAATATTGGGGCTTTATTCGGATTCAATTCAAATAAATATCCAAATTAATTGCATGTGCTTTTTAATTTTCTCAAAAAATATTCTTATTGATGTTTGTTCTTAATTGTTGTCATTGTCAGGGTTTTGATTGTCAATGTGATGTTACAATTGTTGTAGTTTTATTGAACACTTCAATAATATTCAATATATATACAGGGAAATACTATAATAATATTTATATAGATTACATTAAAAACATTTAAAATATTCATTTCGTTCACAATTTTCAGTCGAATCATTTGCTTAGGTGCATTTATTTTCGGTTATCATATGCCTTCTTACTAACAACATTATCTCAACTCATTCAATATGTGTAATAACATTAATTTTGATTTTTCTCAATATTATTTCAATTGAAGTAACCAATTCTTAATTTTCTTTCTTTTACATTTCATCCCCTTTTTTTAGTGGTAGTGATTTTGCAATGGCGGACTTTGATACGATGCAGAACTTTGATGTATATAATAGAATAATATAAACACATACATATATATATTTATATATTAGAAATATATATAGAGATGTATAATTAAACCACGTCAAATGTTATATAAACGAAATCCTATAAATATTTGCAAGAATTGCCGCTATTATCGACGTCCATTAGATGTTTACTCTATATATACAAACACACATCCTTCAATTTACACCGATCGGGACCCTTCGAAATTGTATCGAACGCTATACCGACTAAAACCAAAAACATAAAAAAAGAAAACAAAAAACAACATTTAAACAAAACTTATTTTCACATATATATTTGGAATTTACATCGTTGTGGCATGCGTTTTAATTTTTGGTACGTATTTTTTTCCGCTTTTGTTTACAAGTATCTAGCATAATCTAGTATAAGATGCAATTTTGTGAGGTAGCAGCTTGCAGATATTATCGAACGTCTATTGAACTTATATATCTGGTTGTGATCTTCAAGTAGTAGCCAATTAGTTTTTTTTGTCTATGCTAGCTAATTATACACACATTGTTGTAAAATTATCATTGTTATTATAACACGTGAAATATGTATGTACAACTATTGTGAAATTTTCTCAGACAGTTTATTGTATGTTAATAATATTAACGAATTTATTGTTAAATCGATTTTAAACGTTTGAATGTATATTACTATATACTCTATATATATGATAAGAAGATTTAGATTGAAGTAAAACGAGCTGGTTTCAATGTCCACAACGACGGAAGGAAGAAAACGAATAAAATGTGTTTGAACTGAAGAAATGAAATATATGTATACGAATTTACACAAATAAAGAGAGTCAGCTATATTTATATGTATGTTTATCTAGTTATATGATATACGATATTAATGTGTCTCAATGTGCTTTACCTATTCTATTCTATCTACAAAAGTGTGCAAATGTTTTTTGTGTTCATTACTAAAAGTGTGTGTTTTATTTATTCTTGCAGCATTTGTGAAACGCCAAAAGAACCAACTAAACGACAAGAGCAATGCATGCAAATTGCTGCACTTCAACACCCACACAATAAAACACCAACAACAACAACAGCAACAGCTACACACAACACAGACATACCCAGAACATGATGTTATGTTTCCCAAGTCTACAAATTAATTATTATTTTTCTACTATTATTATTATTTTAAATTGTATGGAAAATTGGCATGTCTCTGCATGTTTGTAATATTTCTTCTTCTGTGTAAAACAAACATTTAAAGGATTAAGAGATATGCGTGGATTTTTTAGTTAGTTTAAAGCCTAAATTTGTTGAATCTAAAATTGTGAGTTTTATCTTAATTTTTTAAGAATTATTTTACGTTTAGAATATGTTTAGATGCGTAGTCGCAAACACACACACACAAAACGCGGTGCGCTACAAAAATTAGTTATACTTTTTCGAGTGTACGTATTAATAATGCTACATATATTTGTATATCTATATTTGCTTTATGTAAAAACCGTTTCACTGGCTTCCATGCTGAAAATGCAGAAAAAAATTCATGATTGTACTATATTTAATTTTTTTGTTTGATCGAGGACAACGTGTGCATTGCATTACAAATGCGTCAAAAATATATAAAAAAAAAGAAAAGTGTTGGGTTTGTTATCTGCGAGGATGCAAAAGCACAATAAATAGAGGAGAAAACACACAATATATACAAAAAGAATGTTAATAAAGAGATGAGTCGTAAATTTTACTACAATATTTTTTTGTGTATATTCCTAAGCTTTGAACGTGAAATGTAAGAATTTTATAACACTTAAGTACCCAAAATTAATCAATAAATACAATATACATATAATATACACATACATATATACACAAAACTATATAAAATAAAGTTAATTACACATTTTTTGTGCAGCTGTCAAAGCAAATTCAATTTGATCAACGACAAACAAATTCATTATGTGTGTTCGTGTTGAACGTAAAGTTTTCTATTTTTAAATGTTTCAATGTAAAAAAAACCTAATGCACACATTCCCAAACGATTACAAAGTAGTAACACACACTCTGATAATTGCAGGGAAACTATTTGAAAATGTGCACATTAAATGATTTAAATGGAGTTTTTTTAATGTAAGCAATATTACGAATTGAAAGAACTAAATAATGAACTATTCTTGTCAAAATGGCCAATAAAGATTTGATTTTAAACATTAACCATCGACTTTTTAATCCACCTAATATATTCAAAATACAATTTTACTTTGCAATTTGAATTTTATTTACTTTTCATGTTTAAAATTCAATGTTAATTGAAGGTGTTGTTTAAGCAGCTTAATTCTTGTTGGAGCAGCATTTGTCCTTGGGTCCATTTTTGCAGACGCAGTTGCATTGCTGACTGCAGGCGCAGTTGTCTCCACATTTGGTAGCCGAGCACTGGCAGTCTATAAATAGAATAAGCATTAAAAACTAAAGAAAGTTCAGATCGATAAATTAACTTACTATTTCCACAACCTTTGCAACCCATTTTGTTCTTGTTGTTTTTTAGTTAACTATACAACTGTTTATCACTGTATCTTCTTGATGACTTGTTGTCTGCTTGGGCTGCGCTCGCGTTTTATAGATATCGAATGTATGCAGTTTTGCACACCATTTACTCAAAGTTCAATAAACGAGATTAGTCGTGAATTATCCAACATTCAGCATAGAAGTTGTAGCTTATCAAAGCGTGTGCAAAATTGCGTAGCCGACGCGTTATCTGCGATTTATGTTTGTATTTCATGCTTCTTGCCGGAGCGCAACTGCACACGGCTTTCTTATCAGCTCGTATAGAGGGTATAAAAAGCGTTGATTGTTTGGCAATATTATCAAAAACCAATACGCAAAGCTCGCGTCCACAGTTCATATTAACGTGTTAAGAAGTCTAACAAATAAACAAAAATCAAGATGCCTTGCAAAGGATGCGGAAACAGTAAGTAAAGAGAATTCAAGACTAAAAAATGGTCAACTTATAAACTTTTCTAAATTCTTCAATAGACTGCCAGTGCACTGCCGGCCAATGTGGAGGAAACTGTGCCGGAAACCAGCAATGTCAATGTGCCAGCAAACCAGCCTCCAAGTGCTGCCAGAATAAATGAAGGCTAATCTGAGAACCATGATTAGTACTAAAATCTCTGACTGATTGTTAATAACTGAAGCGTAATAAATATAATGTATAATTTATAATTTAATCATCTGATCGTTTCTTTATTTAAATGCATGACGCTTAGTTTGGGGTAAAATTTTTGTGATTTGAGGGAGAAATTGTGGTTCCCTATTAATGGGTATTTCAAATATTAGGAATTTTATTTCTTTGCAATTATTCAAATATTAGACCCCACACATTTAAGTGGCTGTAACACTTTTTATGACTCAGGTCAATTGCTTAGATTTAAAGATTTATAAATCTAGCAATGGAAATTCACATCACAAATTATTTGTGGGGTGTTTTAATAGCTTGATACTTAATTATAATAATTTTTCTTTATCATAATATTTTTAAGTTCAATCATTTCATATGAATGAGTTATATTCATAGTCTATACTACTAGAATAATAAAACAATAAATACTTTCAGCTCAGCTATTTATACAATTTATTGAAATCATATTTTGCAATTTAAGGATTGTTCATAAAACAATTTCTCAATTTTTGTTGGAGCAGCATTTGTCCTTGGGTCCATTTTTGCAGACGCAGTTGCATTGTTGACTGCAGGCGCAGTTGTCTCCACATTTGGTAGCCGAGCACTGGCAGTCTATAAAGAGAATGAAGATTAAACTCGATAAAAATTACTTGTAGTTATTTAAACTTACTAGTTCCACATCCTTTGCAACCCATGTTGATTTTTTAGATTTTTATTTAGTACTGTAATAACCAACTTTATAGCACGGTGTCTTCTTTGCGAATTTGTGTCTGCTTTAGCTTCGCTCGCATTTTATAGATATCCTAAGTAAGCAATTTTGCGCACCGTGGGGGAGTCAAAGAGAATTATTCATCTGTTTATTGTACACATTACAACACATATGAAATAAATTTATCAAAGCGTGCGCAAAATTGCGTAGCCGCCGCGTTATCTGGAATTTGTTCTTGTATTTTCTGTTTTTTTCTGGAGCGCAACTGCACACGGCTTTCTTATCAGTTGGTTTGGAGGGTATATAAAGCGGTGATTGTTTGGCAATATTATCAAAAAGCAACACGCAAAGTTCGCGTCAACATTTCACATTAACGTGTTTAAAAGCTAGTCACAAAACTACAATCAAGATGCCTTGCAAAGGATGCGGAAACAGTAAGTGGAGAAAATTCAAAATTAAAAGAATTTAAACTTACAAACTATTTAAAATTATTTAATAGACTGCCAGTGCACTGCCGGCCAATGTGGAGGAAACTGTGCCGGAAACCAGCAATGTCAATGTGCCAGCAAACCAGCCTCAAAATGCTGCCAGAATAAATAGATGCTGAGCTATCAATACCTAATATACTTATGACTGACTATTAAAAATTTAATGCTTTAATAAATATTATATTAATATTTTTAAGTTAACATTTGTTGTTTTTGTAAATTTGTTAGATAGTACTTGGATAGGTGTAAAAGAGATTACATTTAAATTATTAATTTCAGCTGTTAGTGCGAAATGTTCAATTAAAGTAGATATGTTTGTTTTATAATGAAATTCATCAATGCAGTATGTAAATTAAAATTAAAATTAAATTACTACAGTTAGCTAATTGAATACATTATTCATTTTTGTTTATTTTTAAGTAGATTTATTTATTTTTATTTCAAAATTATTATAAGATTACTATCGGAGTGGAAAAAGTTTTTCGACAGTTGGTTTGAGCGCATGGCAAAGTACATAAATTTTGCTGGAGAAGGCTTTGAGAAACAATAAATCTATTTTTGATGATAAATATACGCATTTTCATTATTAAGGCAGAAATATATGTAGCAACCCTCGTATAATTTGGCAAGAAATTAAAATCAATTTCGATTGAGCTAAAGCCATTTAGTTATTCATAAAATTCTTCTTTGAAACTCTTGTCTTATATTTCCATTTTCCCAAGAACAAATTTAAGTAGAATTAAACAAAATTCTTTATTTTATTTCATATTAATTGGTTGTTTCATTTGTTCAATTTTTGTGCAGTAAAAAGAGGATTAAATCCGGGTTGAAATTTGATTACTAATTCTTGTTAGAGCAGCATTTGTCCTTGGGTCCATTTTTGCAGACACAGTTGCATTGTTGACTGCAGGCGCAGTTGTCTCCACATTTGGTAGCCGAGCACTGGCAGTCTGTAAAGAGAACATGGCTTAAGTATTGTATATCTTTTGGTGTCAAGTTCCACTTACTATTTCCACAACCTTTGCAGCCCATTATTTCGTTTCAGTTTTTAGAAAAAATATGTGAATTAACGATAATTAACAACTGTTTAACGCGAAGTTATTTTGTTGACTTTGTGTCTGAGTCAGATTCACTCGCATTTTATAGATATCGTAGGGTATGAAGTTTTGCACTCCACATGTGGGAATCTGGAAAAACCAGTCATCAATTATACAATATTTAGCATAAGCCACAAGCCATAAACAAAGCGTGCGCAAAATGTTGCGTAGCCGCCGCGTTATCAGAGAATTCTTTAATACAGTCGCTCTCTCTCTCTCTTTCGTTGACTGAGCGCAACTGCACACGGCTTTCTTATCTTATCAGTTTGGGTTTGAAGTGTATATAAAAAGCGGCTGCTGCTGAGTAGTAGAATCAAAAAGTAAAAAGCGAAGTTCGCGTCAACAATTCACATAAACGTGTTTAATAAGTTATAATTCACAAAATTTAAAAATGCCTTGCAAAGGATGTGGAAATAGTAAGTGAAGTGAATGTCAATTAAGAGCGTAATTAACAAATTAAGTTTTCTATAACAGATTGCCAGTGCACATCAGGCAAATGTGGCGGTAACTGCGCCGGAAATCAGGAATGCAAATGCACCAGCAAACCAGCCACCACCAAATGCTGTCAGAACAAATGAAAACAGCACTGAGAAACAGATTTGAATGCAATGAAATCTCTGACTGATCATAACGAACAAAAGTTGCAAAACAATTTTATGCTTAATAACCAACATTTAAATTAAAACACAAAATTTAACATACTTATGTACAAGCTCTTTAAATTAGTCGCAAATTTTGAAGTCTTTTAATTTGATTTGATTTGCACAGCCAAGCAGAAGGACACTTGAGTGCACAACACGAGTGCAATATGTTTATACATTGCGAAACTTGAAGGGTCATCCATTCGGAGGAGGCAAAGGACACTTGAGTCAGCCGCAGTCTTTAAATGCAACGAGTGCGCCACCAGGTCTTGGTCTCTGAGTGGCCTAAAAGTGAGTCGACCTGGGCGATTTGTGGCTTGTGCGTGTTTCGAGACTTGTATGTAGGTTAGTGTACACACACTGTAGTATAGTGTAGTGTAGAAATTCCACTTGGGGAAGCAGCACAAGCTGAGAGAGAGAGAGAGAGAGTGAATGTCAGTTTGACAGACATGTGAAAACAGAGACACGAAATGGCTGTAAATTGGTATCCAAAAAGTGCATTAGTCGCGCTAATTGCAGTTGACAATTACATTTCAGGACGACGGCGTCACAGAGACAGAGACAACCTTGAGCCCGAAAAGCTGTTCGCGTTAGTCCAAAAATTTCAATTTGAGCGTTTTTAATGGCGTTAAGCGGCGGAAATGGAATCGCGCCTCATGAAACTGCTTTTTGCGCCAAGTCATCAAAGTTAATTTGTATGAGGGAAATTCGAGTTCAAATGTTTTTACAGCCATTTCCTGAACGCTAGCTGTAGCTAGTTCCAAAATGCCACTGGCGCTCGATTTGCCTGCCTCGTTATGGCTCATATCCGCTTTTGTTTTTTTTTTTTTGTTTGGTAGGGTGAAAAGGCGCGCCTCGCATGGAAATAAACTATTGTTTATATGCTTTCAATAGTGGGTATCTTTAGGTCGTGCTTTATGTGCACATTGCTCGACTGAATTGTTTAACCTTTTGCAACCTGGCAAGAAACGGAACTGAGTGTCACGGCATTTGTGAGATTTGTGTTGATAAAGTGAAAAAAAAGAAAGAAACCTGAAAAGAAATGACATTCTACAGTGGCAACAACTTTGCCTCGCAGCTCGAAACCTTAAAATGACAGGCTGAGAGGCCAGCGGGGGTAAAAAAAAGAGTGCGAGCGAGATGCAGCCGCAAGTGGGTCACGCGACTGGATTCGCTGGCTTGGCTGGCTTGGCTGAGGTCGTGAAGTCGTGCAAGTTGCGGCTTAAGTCGCACGCTGCGTATACGCGATATGCGCGCCATTTAATTTGCGCTGTCGCGGCCTTTAAGCGCAAACGCAAACAGTTAATTACGGCATTAAGTTTTCATGTCGCAGTCAAAGGACGCAAAAAACAGCAAAAGCGAAACAACTGCAATGCGGGCACTTCGTGAACACTTTGCCGCCAGCAGCAGCAACAGCAACAGCAGCAACACCATCAAATGCCGCAACGCAGAGTTGAGCAACAAAAAAAAAAATGAAAGAAGAGAGCTAAAGTCGAAGAGTCTATGGAAAGAATGTGACGTCGCATCACTTATGCATAAGAACATTTTAACTTTCCGTTAGCCACTTTAGACTTGGGCACGTTCCACTGTTGAGAGGCGGAGCTCAGCTCGTGTCAAGGGAGATGCGCTGAGATGTTTTTTTTTAGACGTTCAGATGGTGTGTGAAGACTGCTGAGTTTGTTTATCTTTTGCGTGTGACTTTTGCCTTTTGGCTGGCTTTGAAAACTTTTTCCATTGTTGCACTCAACTTCGTTGAAATCAAATCACTGCTGTCGTCCCCCCAATCTTGCAGGACACACACTCACACACATATTTATTAATGAAATGCACAAAAAACAAACACACACACACACACAACTTTAATCGTAATTTGTGGTGGGGGCTCCAAGGTGTCTGCGTTGTGCAAAATATTCTTAATAATTTATTGCATTTTGTTTGTTAAGCTCTTCAAAAACTTGCTAAACTTTTCAACATAAATTAACAGATTAGTTCAACGAACAACAACAAAGTAATTCGGTAACTTTTTGTGGGCAGGTGGCCAAAAACTAGGAATGTGTCTAGTTGCTTTTTGTCTGCCACAACAGCTGCTAATTTTCGACTGTTTCAAATGGCCAAAAATGCGAAGTGCGAAATGCGCCAGCAAAAACTTTCAACACCCAGCACGCACTCTAAACGCTTTTGGGGTTGACCTCAACCCTCAACCCACAACTCTCAATGCGCAACCTTCGCAAAAAACATTTTGTGGCCCAACCACCATAAATCTTGGCTATTTTGGCAATTTGTAAATCTTTATTCGGTATCCCTTACAGAATTCTTCTCCAGCAAAATGGCATTTTGCATGTGCTGGCAAACGTGACCTGTAAACATCTTCACACAATTCATATTAAATATTTATATTTAATTTGAAATTCACTTGATGCGAGCACAGTGAGTTAATAGTAAGTGTCTTGATTGCGAATGGTTTAAAGTAGATATGTGTGTGTGTACTTTCTTTTTTATTGTTATTGCAACTACTATTATCGATGATTCAAGGCTCCCAAATGAGTAATCAAGAGTTAGGCGAAGTATCTTTCTATATATATATATGTATTTAACAAAAACTCATTTCGTTTTTCGATTTTCGATTTTGTCGCTGATTTCCCAAAACACTTTGAAGCCATCACACACAGAAGATAGAGTAGAGTGGAGGAGACAAATACACATGACGCGATGATTGCAGGCAGCGACTGGCAACTGCGTGAATGTCTTTGGGTTTAGCAAACACATTAAGCGCCACATCCGGGGCGTGTTACAGCTGGCGGCCGGATGTCCTGGCCATGTCATGGCCCAGCCCCAAGTATTGACTGGCCTTAAACCGGTCTGGAACTCTGTTGACAGCAATTTGGGATGCACGACTGCACTCAAAGACAAACACAGACACAAACACAATGTCTAAGCCCTAATGACAATGGCTTAGCAGCTAAGTAACAAGCGCACAAGTCACAGTTTGTCAGTTTAAAACAGAAAAAAACATTATAATTATAGTTGGCTTAAAGTTTATTGCAGACATAATTAAAATGTCTCACTATAAATTGCGAACATACTTGGGAGTGCAGAGATTTGCTGCCCGGTTAGCCATTAAATTAATTGTGCAACTTTAATGTCCATGACATGAGCACGATTTCTCGCCCTTGGCAAGCTACACTGAAAAAAGAAGAGTTTCTAAAATCAAGAACAATCGTTTTTTATAAATAGGACCACTTTCAGAACAAATTCTTTAAACTAAGAACATCAGCCTGAGACTGAGACGACAACTTCAAGAACAAATCCTTTAAACTAAGAACATTAGACTGAAGATTGATAAATTCTTAAAATAAGACAAAAAATTCTAGATTTAATTATCAAATCTCTGTAATCCATTTAAATTCTAATAGGGTTTATATGTAGCTTTAGGTGTTTCATAGCTAAGTTAGTCGAGCTGTTCAAGAACTATACTTCATTGCAGTCTCTAAGATAGCAGAAGGTCCGGGGTTAAAATGCTGCACGAAATAGAAGAGTGATGAACACACAACTGATTAACTGAATACGCTCAATAAATAGTTAATGTATAAATAAATAGTACAAGACTTAGAAAAGGATTAAAGCTATTAGATGTGTTCCTTTTATATATAAAAACTCTTTGATATCATTGCTGACACTAAAGTTTTAAAATTTTGTTGTTCTCAAACCAAAGTTTTGAATTTAGAATTTTTTTTTGAGTGTTCTTGCTCACATAGTACTATATTATATAGCCCCTATACTATATATGTGTTAATGTTGTAATGTTGTTAATTAAGCGAACAGAGGACGAACACAACTGCGGCCAGTTGCCAGTTGGTTGGCAGTTGGCAGTTTTGCGCTCAGCTGTCAGCTGCAATGCGCTGCAAAATGTCACTGACAATTGTGCTCTGTCATCCGACGCATTCGCTGTGCACTCATGCAAGTATTAGTGTGCGTGTGCGTTGGGTATGTGTGTGTTTGTGTGTGTGTTAGTATCCTATTCCTTGGGGCAATGGCCGGTACGGCTCATTAGCTAACAGCACACGTGCACAAATCAATTTTGCCACGTCCAGCTCGAGTCACACGCTCTCCACTTGAGTGCTTCACGAGTGCACACAGAGCAGCTGCAGCAGTAGCAGCGAAAGCTCCCCTTTTTATTCCCAAGGCAACAAGTGCAACGCAAAAACAATCATACGACGCGTTGTCCAAAAGCAATCAAAGCGAATGGCTTTACGGCAACAAAAATCACATACTTATGCGAGTGCACACACACACACACACGCAAAGTCCACAAAAGTAGACGACTGCATGTTTTAATAAGCAATGACGCGACGGATGAGATGATGCCATCATAAGTATGCAAGTGCCATATTGAATGCATCGCCAGTGAGATGTCACACACACACTCGCACCCATAGTAAAGACATACTTACACATTTTCAACTAAGTATAATGCAGTTTCCTTGGCTGATGTTTATCTATTGCCAGTGCTTGCCAAGCGCACTGATAAGTGCATCAACATATGGTCTCTCTCACTTGCCAGCATATAACACACACACACAGCAAACGAGCTCCATCAGCATTACGCATATACATACACAAGCACAGGAGCGGCTCAGAATCGAAACGGGTGATTTGCAATTAAACAATATTATAAAAAAATTGTCAATATACTTTTCTATTTTGCTAACTTTTCAACTAGAAATGTAAAATATATTTTTCCAACATTTTTTTTTTTAGTTTATTTATTTAAATATGTAAGAAATTTGTAATATAAATTCTATTTCTAACAAAATGTTTTTAGCAAAATTGAATATATGTAATTACAAATTCTCAAAATGAAATAGTGTCATATAAGTAAAGCCTTTTTTCTGTACAAATTTAATTTAAATATGTTCCCTACCTTCTTTTTCTGAATTATCACCAATCTATTCAAATAAATAAAGGTCAAATGTTTGTAATATGAATTCTTATTTACTTTAATAAAGTAATTTTAAGAATAGTATTTAATTTTGCTAAAATAAAACTTGATCATGCATGTAATGAGACTCATATATATGTTGACTTCCGCGATGAGCAGCATAAAACTTTGATGTCATACGAATTTTGGCTTTGATGGGCACCGTGTTATATTGGCCAGGTCGCTTGCGATAGGCCCCAAAGTCCGTATAACTGTGTCGCACAAAATTAGTAGGTACGTCATTTTTAATGCTAAACAAGAGCTTTTGTCTGTGCCTCTCCAAGGCCTGTAACAAGAACTTCTCATCAGCTAATTCATTCTTCGCGGTCCAAAGATCTCGCAATAGAATCGAAGCCTCATCCGTCTTGCTCTCATCATTTTCAATTTTATCGTATTTCGGCTTGTATTCGGGATGATATGAGTAGAATTTCACTTTGTTCCCATGCCACAGCTTGGGTTGAAAGCGTGCAAAGTGACGCTGATGATGCGTTGACTCGAATAGATAGAAATCAAGGTACGAGAGACCCAGACGCCATACGCCTATCTTTTCGCAGTAATAGTATTTATTGCCCAGCCTATGAGGATTGGCAGCTAGTGCCAATTTTATCGACTTTTCAGACTCATAATGAATGGATGCACTTAGATTTGGATAAACTTTGATGAGTTTGACTTGTCCAAAGTTATAAAAGCGCTCAAATACCATATGATGATTAATGTCTGGCGATAAATCGCTTATATATAGTAAGTATTGTCGTTCTGGATCCAGCCATGGCGTAACATTTTCTACATTCCGGTTGGGTTCACTTGGCGGATTTATTTTATGATGTTGCGATTCTTTTAACAATTCGCTTGCTATATAAAATACAATGATTTATTAATCAAAAAATGTTTATTTATTTTGGGAACTTACCGCATTTATTAGCCTCTTTATCGATAGAATTTTTTATTGGATACTTTATGGAAAATTGCTTCGGAAAACGAACAATCATAAGTTGCTCCTGTGTTAATTCTATAATTAAGGAATTAGTCAATTCGAAAGTAAAATACATTTTAAGGAAAAGGATTTTTTCTAGAAATCATTTCTTTAATAGAAATATATAATTATTTTTAACTTACGCATAGTTGTTTTTGGTGGTGCCGCAATTGAATTCCTTCGTGGACGCAGAACTATTTTAATTACTCCAATTAGTAAATTGAAATTTCGATATTTATTATACTTACTTCTATATTTGTTTTGCGGCTCATAATTGGAATGTCGTTGCATTGCTATTATTAGGGCAGTTTGTAAAGTCTTTTAGTAATATTTTGATTAAACATACTTTTTGCATTCTGCTGGCTTGTATCTTTTTCCTGCTCCCTGATAGTTGTATTTGATTTGTATTTGATCGAAAGTTCATGACATACTCAATTAACTAAGACAGTGTAATATTTAGAAGAAAAGAATTTTCAGTTAAGAATTGACAACACAAAAAACAAATCTTTATAACACTATTAATTAAAATTTGTAATTTCCGTGCAAAATTTAGGAACACAAATGTTGACAAAAACGGTCACACTGAAATGTGTGGAACTTTTAATCGTTCATCTGGGAACAGCGCTTAAGGTGGGGAATATAATTTAATAATAAATATTTATGATTCATTATACTACATAGTTAATAGTTATGTTTAAATATTTTATTTTTAATACACTAGCGGTTCTATATATTTTGAAAAACTAAATGTAATGTTTAACCAAATTTAAATGAACTTTATTGTCATTTTATTAAGTTTTTTTTTTTGTAATTTTTCAATATTATTCCTTGGCATTAATTCTATTTTTTTTTTTTATTTTTAAGACAATTTCTTTTCACAACTTCGTTGGCATTTTCCAATTTAGTAAATTTAATTTATTTTTTGAAATAATTTATTTTCTAAGCAAACTTATCTCGAGTTTCGCCCCTGGCCACAAACACATTCACACACACACACACATGCGGATAGAGATGGAAGTGCATCGCACATTGTTGCACAGACTATTAAACATGCTGGCGAAGGAGATGAAAATGCGTTTTTAATGCAGCGCAAATGCAGCAACTGTTTTGTGCATCGCATGTGGCCTGACATTTACAGCAACGGGTATTCGCACATACTCGGATATGTTTTGCACTTAACTAACTGAGTACATTCAAAAAATTTTATGCAAATTACGCGCCAAAAAAGTTTCACTCTCTTCGCTGCAGACTTTTGTCTCTGCATTTCTGGCTGATTAATTACTTAAAAGTATTCACATTATCGTCTTTGAATGACTTGAGGTGACAAACGTTCATAATTTAACCTTGTCTTCCGGCTGAGAGAGAGAGAGAGCAACATATGGTTGATGGGATTGGTAATTGTGTAAAAGTCAATGACTGGTCCACTAATTTGCTTGGGCAACAAATAACGTGACTGGGTTACCCAAGTTACTCAACTAAATGTGCAACCAGCTGTTAATTAAATTGAATGCCAAGTGGCCGTGGCTTGTGGCAAATATTTTCGCATTAAATATATCCATTTAAATTGAGCCAGAAAATTAATACAAGCTTCACTTAAATTGCAATAAGTACAAACAGTTAGTCAATTTAGTTATGAGTATTTATTAAAAAACTTCACTTTTTATAAATTTTTGTTGAGTGGTTGAAAAGTTTTTTTGAGACTGCATTTCTGTAATTTAAGAAATGGATTAAATGAATTAAATGCAGAAATTTGTCCATGTGCAAAGACTTATGTTTTACATTCAGTGCCTAATTATTTTTTTTTTAGTAAATTACTTTCATGCTGCTGTATTTTCGAAATGAAGGGTGGTGGAGGTATATCTGAAAAAGAAGTTGTTTTCATTAATCAAAATTTAATCTTATATTTTTTAACACACTTTTTCGAAATGTAGCAGCAATGGGAAATCCTGGTGGTAATGCATCTATATACGATAACATTTGCTTGTATAAATTTGTAAGTTTTCCAAAGTGAAGTTTTTCACTTACCTTTTCGAAATTGCAGCTGCTGATCAATGGGATATCCTGGCGGAGGTATATCTGTAAATCAATGCATGAAATCTGGTTGATCA
Source organism: Drosophila niveifrons (assembly GCA_035046325.1). NCBI lineage: Eukaryota > Metazoa > Arthropoda > Insecta > Diptera > Drosophilidae > Drosophila > Drosophila niveifrons. Next base: position 5,565,114 of record JAWNOC010000046.1, on the reverse strand, counting down.
ATTTAACAATTTAGCATACAAACCTTTTCTAAACTGTGGAACCCCAATTGGAGGATATCCTGGATGTGAAAATGTGCAAGCTGCAATCAATAAAAGCATTTTAATAAATCAAGTATTGAGATTCATTTTAAATTAACCCTTGTTATAAGGTTGATAGGGTTGATCAATAGTGGAGTTTCTTCGAATAGGAATTTCTAGAAAGGAACAATTAAGTTAAGCAGGCTTAGTTGTTTTTGGTGGTGCCACCGTTGAACTCCTTCGTGGACGCAGAACTAATTAAAAAACTCCAAATAATATTGTGTTTAAACATACTTTTTGCATTCTGCTGGCTTGTATCTTTCGCCAGATCCTTGGACTTCTGTTCCCTGGTAGGTCTATTTGCTCTTGCAAGTCGAGGGTCGCGACTATTCGATCCTTTTGCATTTCTATAAATATCCATTTCTTTTAATCAGAAAATTAATAAATGTGAAGTTCCTGCTGCTTGAACGGAAGCTCATAACAGGGATGGCGGAGATATATTAAAATATCAATATATCGATATTTTTCCTCTTAAAAAAAAATATTATCATCGTGATATTTTTTGAGCAAAAATAGTGATATTGATATTTTTGAGTTGATATTTGGTTACTCTTAAGCCACAAAGTTAGAAGGAAAGTTATGAATATGAGTTCGGTAAAAGAGTTTTACATGGAGGTGAAAGCTACTTCAGCAAGCAGAAACACAAATGAAATCAAATATTAAAACATTTTTTTTTTTTTTTTGTTATTATACAACTTTACAGCAACAGAAAACCTTTATTCAATTTTAGCTGAACATTAAAAATATCAAAAATACTCGATATATCGATTTTTTTTATATTTCTTTTGAGTGATACTTTTTACTAGAGTGTTAAATTTATGTAGTGTGCGATATGGAAGAAGAAATGTCAGTTAGGATTTGACGCTACAAAAAAGAACTCTGCACAACACTATTAATTAAAATTTAGGTTTTTTAAATGCATTCATTTATTTTTTTCGATTTTAACAATATTTGTGCCAAATTTAGGCGTACAATGGCAGCCAATAACGGTCACACTAAAATTGTAGAAGTTTTTCCGATCTTTATCTGAAAATAATAAATAATTATTATAATTTTTTATTTTTTTTGGTTGAACTTAACTGCTATTTGTATATTTATTTTCACCAATAATTTTGTACGCCTATTTGAAATGCTCTGTCCTGCTTTGCTGAAGTCCCTCTTCGACTTTACTAAAGTTTCGGGTATACAAATTTATTTGAAAAAAACATCGATCACTATCGACGATAGCGATTGACCACTATCAAGAGCGTGTTGATAGTGGCCAAACAACGATAGTCCAGATAATTTACACAAACACGTGCGGATAGAGAAGGAAGTGCATCGCACATTGTTGCACAGACTATTAAACATGCTGGCGAAGGAGATGAAAATGCGTTTTTAATGCAGCGCAAATGCAGCAACTGTTTTGTGCATCGCATGTGGCCTGACATTTACAGCAACGGGTATTCGCACATACTCGGATATGTTTTGCACTTAACTAACTGAATACATAAAAAAAATTTTATGCAAATTACGCGCCAAAAAAGTTTCACTCTCTTCGCTGCAGACTTTTGTCTCTGCATTTCTGGCTGATTAATTAAAAGTATTCACATTATCGTCTTTGGATGACTTGACGGGACAAACTTTCATTATTTCACCTTGTCTTCCGGCTGAGAGAGAGAGAGAGCAACATATGGTTGATGGGATTGGTAATTGTGTAAAAGTCAATGACTGGTCCACTAATTTGCTTGGGCAACAAATAACGTGACTGGGTTGCCCAAGTTACTCAACTAAATGTGCAACCAGCTGTTAATTAAATTGAATGCCAAGTGGCCGTGGCTTGTGGCAAATATTTTCGCATCAAATATATCCATTTAAATTGAGCCAGAAAATTAATACAAGCTTCACTTAAATTGCAATAAGTACAAACAGTCAATTTAGTTATGAGTATTTATTAAAAAACTTCACTTTTTATAAATTTTTGTTGAGTGGTTGAAAAGTTTTTTTGAGACTGCATTTCTGTAATTTAAGAAATGGATTAAATTAATTAAATGCAGAAATTTGCTATTGTGCAAAGACTTACGTTTTACATTCGGAATTTTCGGAATAAAGGGTGATGGAGGTATATCTGAAAAAAGAAGTTGTTTTCATTAATCAAAATTTAATCTTATATTTTTTAACACACTTTTTTCGAAATGTAGCAGATATGCCAAATCCTGGTGGTAATGCATCTATATATGATAAGATTTACTTGTATCAATTTGTAAGTTTTCCAAGATTAAGTTTTTCACATACCTTTTCGAAATTGCAGCTGCTGATCAATGAGATATCCTGGCGGAGGTATATCTGTAAATCAATGTATGAAATCTGGTTGATCAATTTAACAACTTAGCATACAAACCTTTTCTAAACTGTGGAACCCCAATAGGAGGATATCCTGGATGTGAAAATGTGCAAGCTGCAAGCTTATGAGTTAAAACTTACTAAAGGGTTCCATAGAACCAATTGCATATTCTGGTGGTGGAGTGACTGCAGACAATAAAATAATATATTATTTAGGTAGTTGATTATGTTATTTAACAAAAACTTACGCTTTGAAGAAATTGGCTTGTCTGAATTATTCCTAATTTTTTGTGGCACGCTTAGTTGTTTTTGGTGGTGCCACCGTTGAACTCCTTCGTGGACGCAGAACTAATTAAAAAACTCCAATTAGTACACTTCAATTTAGATATTTATTGAACTTACTTCTATCACTTTTTTGCGGCTCATTACTCGAATATCGTGGAGTTTGCATTGCTATTATTAGGACAGTTAGTAAAGTCTTTTAGTAATATTGTGTTTAAACATACTTTTTGCATTCTGCTGGCTTGTATCTTTCGCCAGATCCTTGGACTCCTGTTCCCTGGTAGGTCTATTTGCTCTTGCAAGTCGAGGGTCGCGACTATTCGATCCTTTTGCATTTCTATAAATATCCATTTCTTTTAATCAGAAAATTAATAAATGTGAAGTTCCTGCTGCTTGAACGGAAGCTCATAACAGGGATGGCGGAGATATATTAAAATATCAATATATCGATATTTTTCCTCTTAAAAAAAATATTATCATCGTGATATTTTTTGGGCAAAAATAGTCGATATTGATATTTTTGAGTTGATATTTCCGATATTTTATGTTTGGTTTCTCTTAAGCCACAAAGTGAGAAGGAAAGTTTATTTATTAAAGGCATAGATTATAAATTAATTTATAAGCTAGCGTAAACTAACTAGCGCTGGCTGCTTTGGCCTTTGGCTAGGAATATGAATATGAGTTCGGCAAAAGAGTTTTACATGGAGGTGAAAGCTACTTCAGCAAGCAGAAACACAAATGAAATCAAATATTAAAACATTTTCTTTTTTTTTTTTTTGAACTTACAGGAACAGGAAACCTTTATTCAATTTTAGCTGAACATTAAAAATACTCGATATATCGATTTTTTTTATATTTCTTTGGAGTGATACGTTTTACTAGAGTGTTAAATTTATATAGTGTGCGATATGGAAGAAGAAATGTCAGTTAGGATTTGACGCTACAAAAAAGAACTCTGCACAATACTATTAATTAAAATTTAGGTTTTTTAAATGAATGAATTTTTCGATTTTAACAATTTTTGTGCCAAATTTACAATGGTAGCCAATAACGGTCACACTAAAATTGTAGAAGTTTTTCCGATCTTTATCTGAAAATAATAAATAATTATTATGATTTTTTATTTTTTTGGTTGAACTTAACTGCTATTTGTATATTTATTTTCATCAATAATTTTGTACGCCTATTTGAAATGCTCTGTCCTGCTTTGCTGAAGACCCTCTTCGACTTTACTAAAGTTTCGGGTATACAAATTTATTTGAAAAGACATCGATCACTATCGGCGATAGCGATTGACCACTATCGAAAGTTCGCACCGCTATCGAGAGCGTGTTGATAGTGGCCAAACAACGATAGTCCAGATAGTGAAATCGATAGTTCTCCACCTCTAATTTACACACACACGTGCGGATAGAGATAGAAGTGCATCGCACATTGTTGCACAGACTATTAAACATGCTGGCGAAGGAGATGAAAACGCGTTTTTAATGCAGCGCAAATGCGGCAACTGTTTTGTGCATCGCATGTGGCCTGACATTTACAGCAACGGGTGTTCGCACATACTCGGATATGTTTTGCACTTAACTAACTGAATACATTCAAAAAATTTTATGCAAATTTCGCGCCAAAAAAGTTTCACTCTCTTCGGTGCAGACTTTTGTCTCTGCATTTCTGGCTGATTAATTACTTAAAAGTATTCATATTATCGTCTTTGGATGACTTGAAGGGACAAACTTTCATAATTTAACCTTGCCTTCCGAGAGCAACATATGGTTGATAGGATTGGTAATTGTGTAAATTGATTTAGTGGCTGGTCCTCTAATTTGCTTGGGCAATAAATAACGTGACTGGGTTGCCAAGTTACTCAACTAAATGTGCAACCAGCTGTTGATTAAATTGAAGGCCAAGTGGATGTTGTAAATATTTTCGCATCAAATTTGATCCATTTAAATTGAGCGAGAAAATTAATGCGAGCTTCACTTAAATAGCAATGATTGATTAGCAAGATTTATGTTTGCTAAATGTGACAATTAAATGTTCTGGTAAAAAGTCAAATACGAAACGTCTTTAATTGATAGTCAAATGAAACTCACGTTCAGCCAACTAGCTGAATCAACTCAACTGACTGGAGCGATTTAGCCGTTTGCATGTCGAATTGGATATCGAAATTGAATACTTGTTTTTTTTTTTTTGTTTTTTTGGTTCTGTCGAATGTCAACGTTGTAGCAGCAGTGGCTTTTAGCGTTTAATCAGGCACTTTTTGGATGCGCAGACCACGTGGCACGTACATCGGATGCAGCGATGCAGTGAATGAAAGAATGCCAAACCCTTGCAATTTGTCGTCTAAACAAAAAGCCAAAATACATCCAAAATACTCGTCGAAGTCAGTCCATGAGAAAATAAAGCAAATCAGCAGTAAACCAGGAGAACAAAAAAGTAAAACGAAACGAAACGAAACTCAACGTGCTGAAATCAAACCCGGAGTCGAGTTATTTCTGCGGTCTGTGTAGCCAAACAGACAAACGCGTTCCCCATGCGAAATGAGAGTAAGGATGATAGAAGGGGGCACCAAAGGGGGTCGAAGCAGAGCGAAGGAAGCCTACTTTCTGGTAAATAACGCTTGGCCTGGTTTTTTCGGGGCATTGTGGCACAATTCTACACTCTACTTTTGAGTGAATATATGTGAGCAGTCTGCGAAGCGTCTCTTTTGGCTCGACATTTTGCTAATTAGACTTTAGATTTATTTACCTAACGGAACGAAAGGAATTTAGCTTAACAAAATTAAAGCAAACAAAAAATGCAACTGGCTTTTTTATATGACCTGCTTATAGCCAGAAAAAAATTCGATAGTTAAGAGGGCTGCTTTAGCTGTCCCCCGATGAAACATAAAGTGCAGTATTTTCAGTGACAGCCACCGAAGCGTAAATATACACTTTGGTTGCCGGCATTTTCGTTGCGGCTTCTCAGGGGCAACATAAGCCAAGGCAACTCAAGGCGGAGAGCGCACTCGTTACCACTCGTTTTGATAAGCTACAACTTGGACAGTTTTTATGGCAAGAGCCGAAATAAAGCAAACAAACCGCGTGAGGGCATAGTAAAAAATAAACAAAATACGAAAATACGAAAATACATATGCATGACCCTAAATAATTCAGCAAACAAAAAACAGCATATCAAATAAAAAAGAGAAGGAAACGAGAAAACACACGATTTATTTGAAATACGTATGCGAGGCGAAGCGAGTTGAGTTGAGTTGTGGCAAAAACTTACGACATGAAAGTGCTTTTAAAAAGTTTTTTAAATGGAGCAAATAATAACTTTTGGTTTTTTGGCACACGAAATCAAATTGAAATCACTGTCGCATGCTGCTTAAATCCTTTTTGCAATCACACACAAAAGAGTTGAGGTATTGAGTTAATTAAAATTGAAAAGACATGAGAGAGGGAGAGGAGTGGGAGAGAGTTGCATATGCTGCGAGTGGCAATCAAAGCACTGACAGACAGTCAGACAGACAGACACACTCATGTATTGGGATCTTATTAGCCTGGCGGCAACTTCAATACGAATTTACACTTTACTCGCTCTGTCTATTTGGCCAACTGTGGGCGGGGCAACAACCTCAACGAACACATATACATATATATACTTATGTGTGCACTCTGGAAATGTGGCTACGTGTCGGTTTCAATGAAATGAAAATATAAAATATGCATTTACTGCAACCCGCCTCCAGTTACTGATAGTTGCCGGCTGCTGCTGCTGTTGCCGCTGCTGTTGTTGCCTACTGCTGCTGTTGCCCGGATAAGTATGCTATGGGCAACGTGCTCAGCGTCGGGGAATTGTGTCGAATGTCATGCGCGCCCCGCATTCAAATGGCAAGGTTCTTCGGCCAAAAACTGTGAGACTTATATGTATATACTTATTTGCCAGCCAGACAGTTGAAAATGAATATGTACGGAGCAAAACTTCAACTCCATTGTTTCATTGGCAGCACTTAGGTTGGGGGAGGGGCAAAGGGAAGGGGAGCCCACTCAATAATAAATGTAACGAGCGCATTACAAACACTTACACTTATGTATTTCAACTTTAAAGTGCCAGGCACAAATGCTACTCTCTCTCTCTCTATACTATATATACAATATTTGTAAGCATAAGTATAACTGCTTGTTTCACTTGCTTCATCGGGCAATGCGAGTAGCAGCACATGGTAAAAGTTGCAACTGCCAGCTGGCAACTTACAACTGAAAGTTGAAACTACGAACTGCCAACGTATGTACATATATTGCTATATAATTGCAGAATCAGTCACAAAAATAAAATGGACAGCAAGTAAGTCAAATGTGCACCAAGTGAAAACTTGCCTTAACTTTCCACAAGTATTGTAAGTGTCTGTGTGTGCTTGTGTGAGTGTGAATGTGTGTGGGAGCACTCACCACGCCCACCATCTTTAAGTTGCCACCTCTTCGCGCTTGCACTTGAAGTGCTAAAACTTTGCTGCGCCAAAACTTTTCGCCTGATAGTTGTACCATGAAAAGCAAAAGTTTGCCGTCAAAGCGAAAGTTAATGCCACCAGCAAAAGCAACAATGCAACAGCAAAAAATACAAAAATGATAAAAAAAATTAGATATATATTTATTTGTCTGAATTAAGGTTCCTTGCTCAGCTAAGTTGCGGCTAAATACTTTGCCTGCTGGCAATTGAAATAATTCAACAATAATTAGTTTTAATTTTTATTTTGCTCTATGCAACATTGACTGACATGCTGTCCGGGAAAGATACAAAATAGCAACGAGGGGCGCACGAGCGTGTGCACGGAGGGGGCGTGGCTAGGGCCGCGGGAGAGCATACATTGAAATGGCATAAAAGTTTCTCGTATATTCTCGTATTCCCCTAGCAAGTTGCACGAAAATTTTTGCACAATTGGCAATCGAAAATTGGAAAACTTTTTCCTATATTTGTTTTGGCTTCATTCAGTTGACTGTGGCAACACACACACACACCCATACATTCAGCTATACACACACACATACACTTGGTTGAGGTAGCTGCTATTAGGAAAGTTTTGTATGCTTTGCTTTAGGAGCTGTTCGCCCCCAAGCTTAACCCAAAGCAAAGCGAAAGCAAAAACTTTAACGCAGCTACAACAGCAACAAGAACAACAACAATATGCAACATGGGGCAAGAACGAGGTAGTAGTATCTGTTGGCAAATGGCCGCGTTTATAATTGCAACTGGCAACTGGCAATTGGCATCGGGCAATTTTCAATTTGTTTGCCTTGCATTGGCAACTTTATGATCCACACAGCACACCACTGACCCACTGGCTGGGTGGCTAAAAACCAATACCAAAACACAGCAACTGCCACCACAAAGCAGTTTAACTCTGACACAAAACAATTGGACTGCAAATAAATGATGCTCAGTGCAGTTTCTGCAACTTTCTTTTTCCACTTTATTTTCAATCTCTTTTTTTTTCCGCTTTTGCTTGCAATAAAATAAATGTCTTCGAAACAAACTCAGTATCGCAATATAAAGTGCTATAAAATATGGCAAATTTCATGGTTGTGCTGCAGAGATTAACAATGAAGCGTTCTCTAATCGAGTATTTACATTTAGATGGTCACTTGCTGAAAAAGGTGGTTTGACTTCAATTTAAATTTCATAGTTTTCTCAGTCGGTGTTCTCTTTGCTTTCATTTGGATGCATGAATTATTAATGCTTACAATCTAGTTAAGAGAAGAGAAGGGAAAAGGGGGTTTGGTTATTATGCCAGTCGCTAATGAAGTGTATAGATTGCAAGGCGCCGCTGGCACAGTGTTACGTTACGTATACGTAATGTGCCTATAGCAACAGCAGTTGCATTTCGCATCGTTGAAGTGCAAAACTTTCATCGATTTTACAGTTCTCTCACACACACACAGTTGGCTGCAAATTACACACGCGGTGGCACAATTTTTGGACGCAATTTCATTTCACAACTTGCAACTTGCGAGTTTCAACTTTTGGCGCTCGCGCCACGGACAAAATTTGATTAGACGAACGTCAAATATTTTCTGGCAGTTTACGGCCTTTTGCACTGACTTCTGTGCTAATTGGTTTGCGATTGCTTTGCACAATTTGCTGCCTCAGCTTCTGGCTTCAATGTTGTTCTTCGGCGAAAAAGTCTCCCATCGAAAAAAAAAAGAAATGCTATAAAAATATCCATATCTATGTTATTTGGCATATTTGGCCATTTCACTTTGTCGGCTATCACAGCACACACACATTGATTTCCCCAAGCATCGAGAGTGTCAATTTGTTTGGGTTTATTGCGCACTTTGGTCGGGTTATGATTTAGGTAAGCGTCCAGGGAGACAGCGTCTATGTCGATTTCGATTTCGATTTCGCTGTCGATGTCGTTCAAATACACACAAAAAGCAAAAAAAAGAAACGCTTGAACCCCCCCAAGCGTCGCCTAAAGTCGGCTCGTCAGTTGTGATTTTATTATTTATATCCATGTGTGTGTGTGTGTGAGTGTGGCAAGCATTGTGATTGCGTTGTGCGTTCTAATAGCAAAAAGATTTAACATATAAATATTTCTGTGCTGTTCTGTTCTGTTCTGTAACTGCGTTTTCATTTGGCCAAAACATGTTTGGACTGCTGTCAAAAGTGTTTTGTATTTGCATTATAATCGCCGTACACAAAATAAATCTAAAATGTATGCATATTTTATAAAATGGCCAACGTTAGCTGCTTGGTCAAATTTGAGAGGGTTAACTGAAAAGTAAAGCAAGGTAAGCCTTGAGTATTGGTTAACATATTTTCATTTTATGTTTATTATTTTTGATTTCTGTAGTAAATGTTTATATATGTTCTTCTTCATAAATAGAGCAAACCTCAAGTATTTGATTATTATTAGCTATGGGCTATTTACTTCTTCAATTTTTTATTTCTGATTCATGAATTTATTGAATAAAGAATATTCCCACAATCTTCAATCATTTGCTGCTTGCTTAAGTTATTGGCTATTTTCATTTTATATTTATTATTTAGGGACCATACATTTTTAGTGTGTTCACCAATCATCGGGGATTTGATGACACTTTGGTGAGTGGATATTTTTATTATCTATTTAGTATTTTTGATATTTATAGTAAATGTTTTGAATCTTATTCATCATAAACACAGCACTCTACGAGAATATTTTTACACTTTAGTTCTTTCCTACTTCAATTTATTATTTTTTCTCTATAAATCTTCAAGTATTTGGTTATACTTAAGTTGATGGTTGTTTTTATTTGCTTTTTATTCTTTTTGATTAATACATTTCCTTTATTCTATTCTCGAATATTAATGAATATTATTATACTTTAGTGAATGGATGCTTTTATTTTTAATTTATTATTTTTAATTTATGCACTTTTTATATGTTCTTAACCAAAGCCACAGGAATTCTCAAGTATTTAATTACATTAAAGTTGATGGTTATTTTATTATCTGATTCATACTCTTCTTGTTTGTTATTAGTTATTTTCCTCTCTATATTTATTATTGTTGATTTATATATTTTGTGTATGTTCATCACCACAAACAACCCTCGCTCAATTATTGCGGATTTGAGAAAAAAGTGATAAATTCAAAATGCTTGGACATTTTCATAGGTGCACGACCCGTTCTAAATATACATAAATGTATACGAATGACTGGCCATAAATTGATGTAAAATTCGTTAGCAATTTCAAAATGTTTTGGCATTCAAATTTTAGTACATCTAATAATATTACGTATAGGCAATTTTATGTAGAGCTTTCAACATTTTTGGGTGAAAGACTTTCGATGCTGTCATGGTCGAATGAATGTTAATGGGTAGTTAATCAATTGTCAGTGATAGAAACCGCAATCAAATAGACAAGTGTGAAATAATACTAATTATAATTGCGGCTAACTAATTGCGTTAAAGCCAAACCGCAAATTCCAATTAATTAGTCACGATTGGCAGGCACGTGCAACGCCCAAAGTGAACACAGTGGCGCCTTCGTTCACGTATGCGAATTGTTAAAGTTCAAGGTGGATGAGGATTAGAACGAAGTGCGGGAGGTGGCGATAAGATTGGCATTAGAGTCGAAAAGTGATGGCCACGTTTAATCTTTGGTGTTTTTGCGTTTTGTTTGATGCGAACGTCGACGAACTGTATTTTATTATAATTCCATTTGTGGAGGACGCTTTTTAATTTCATTAACGGGCCGCATTCGCTTTTGCGCTTGCGTTTGCGTTCGGGGCTTGTAATTAAAATGCCACAAAGCGCCGCCAGACGCGATGCGATGGGATGCGATGGAATGCGACGCACAGGGACCACAGCATAGAGTTCTCACTCTCCCAATCATTCTCTACTCCTACTCTCTACTCTCTCTCACTCACTCTCTCTCTCTCTCTCTTGGTTGTAGTCCCGCGACAGACTGCGAGTGGATTGTGGACGCGCCCACGCATTTGCCAATTAAAAATTTCAATTGCGGCATAAAAACGCGCGTGTAGAAAATAAACTTGCCTGAAATGGAATAATTAAGCAGCACCAGCGTTCATTAAATTTGCACAGCGCCAAGTTAAATATAAATTCAAAGGCCTCCAAAGACTGCCGATGCCGCCGTCGTTGCTGCTCTTTTGTTTCGTCTCCGGTCAGTTAGTTCAATTCGAATTCGTTTTGCATACTTTCTACCAAATTTGTGTCAACAAATACCTACAAATTTATATAGTTAAATTAGAGTATATGTATGCTAGGATATACGATTTTGGGTGTGTGTGTTTGTGTGTTTGTGGCAGCAGTTACCAGCAGGTGCAGATTATGTATATGTGCAAACTCACATGTTTGTTGAAGCAGAAGCCAGAGGCTTGCTCCTGTCGTAATGCCAGAAACACACACAACACACACAGAACGAGAGAGTTTCAAGCACTGTAATTCAAGCTGCAGCTGTTCCACTTGAGCGAGACAGCTAACCATAATGCATGCAAACTTGTAATAATTTTCCGTAGCTTTGCGAAAATTTTCACAACATTTTTACAGCCAATAAATTTTACGTTTTCAGTAAAACAAAACGGAAAAAACAAAAAAAAAAGTGCTGCAAAAATCCAACAACAAATGAAAAGAAAAAAACGAAGCAGCAGCTGCAACGCTGCAGTCAGTAAAAAACATTTGTGGCCTCTTTGTAGAGACGAGCACTCGTAATTAAGTTTGAGGTTTTCTGTAAGACTCTTCTGCTCAGCTCCGGCGCTGGATGAGTTAAATGAAAAACGCAAATAAACGAGTAAGTTCGTTTTAAAAAGTTAACAGGCCACAGCAATGGCCAAATTGAAGTGGTACATTTTTTGTTGAGTTGTCTGTGAGAATGAAATAAGCCATGAAGTCGATCATAATTTCGAATTGTGCATTGTGTCCAGAGTGTAATCAAAGTCGCATCAAGAAGTTAAAATAAAAAACTTCACACAGCTCATTTGCATGCTGTTATGCGGCTGCAGTTGTAGTTACTGCACATTATTCACTCAAGTGACAAGTGACGTAGCTGGCAGCGTGTGTCCTTTTTGACTGTTTTGTCACTTGTGAGGTCGACTTGACTCGCCTCGCCTCGACTCGCCTGGTAGTTGGCACATCTCGAGTGCCCACTCAGCACAAATGTGCAAAAAGGAACTTCACAGTCACAGTCACAGTCGTCAGAGGTAAGATGAGAGCTCCACTTCAGGCCCACCGCAAGCATCCAAAATAACAGCAAACGAAACGAACAAGGCACTTCAGTAGCACTGGCAGTAGCTGTGTGGCACTAACAACAGTAGCAGCAGCTGTAGCTGTGGCACACACACGCACAATTCGTGGCTGATTGGTGCAGTGTGCCACGCACTGAATCCGTGTAACCCATTACACGGAGGCTGCTGCTTCCGTTGCCTGATGCTAAAAACAACAACGACGAAGGTAAACAAAAACACGTGTGTTCCACAATCTTATCCGTAGCCGCTTGCCGTAGCGCCAAATTTTGTTGCGCAGCTGCGGATGAAAGAGAAACTGAGCTGCAAAAGAGCAAGCGGATAAACATAAAACACAAAGAGAGCACAACGCGGCGTATACGCAATGTGCTCAGCTGTCGCGCTTTAGTTAACCCCGCTTAAATAAATATTGTTGCATACTTTTAGGGCTGTCTTCATTAATGCCAAGTGTAGTACTAGAAAGTATGCTGATCACGCATAGCGAATAGCATAAATGTAAAAACAAAAAGAAACCTTGAAAAAGCGTATGAGAGCACATAAATTGAATTAGTAAACTCGCTTTAAGAAATTCACTCGCCTGACGATAAAAGAGTTCACCAAAAAGATGAGAATATATAATGTTCGCTGTTGATTTATGTACATTTCAATGCAGCATAAAATGCTTTTTTTATACCTTTAACCAATCGACATCAATAAATCATGGTGTGGTTAAAAGATAAATTGCTGTCATTCAAAGCATTCACACAAAAGAGAGAAAGAGATACTCAGACACACACACACAGCATAAAAAGTGTTGTGCTTAACATAGGTGTAAACGGTGTATAAAAATAGTTTCAAAGTGTTCATTGAAAACTTATTGAAGTGTAATGGCAGACGAGATACTCATATTAATTTTAAACACCACACGCGCCACACTCTCAACGGTCCGTCTGTGTGTCTGTGTTTGCATATGCCGCCCCACTTCTGCCGCAAACACACACACTCACACACACACACGTAGAGCGGGACACACGCCAGAAGCTACTGCCATTTATAGCTTGCCTCTGCATGGCAACATTGTTGGGGCAGCAGCTTCTAAATCAGTAATTGAGTCGAGTGTTGAGCGAGTGTATTCAACTGCCTCGTGGAGTGCAATAAATAAGCAAATTCAATGCTGTGTGTATTAACACAAATAGTATAATCAAATTGCGAGAGTATTACGCAATATATATAAATCGTATTTCACTATGTTGTGGACATTTTTTTTTCATGTGATGGGATTTTCAATTTTTGCGACCAAATAAGGCAATTTAATTAGGCATTGATTGCAAATCCCAGAGCGTAAGCGTATTATTTAATGGATCGTCGCAATGGGCATAGTAAAATGGCATTATTTTGTTGAACTTTATGGCTGGCATGACAGTAAGCTGACATTTGATATATTTATTTGGCTTGCAGCCCTTGTAAAGTGCCTCGTAAATGCCCATCAAATGCGGCTCATGCATCGTGCACCCAATTGCTCGTGTTGCTGCTGCTGCTGTTGTTGTTGTTATTATTTGTGCTGACAGTCTATTAAATTTTTGATAGCCCATCGCATGTGCGGGCTGTTACAGCTCACATATATAATACATATATATGTTATACTTATGTTTAAAAGTACATATTTGATATACGTCACTTTATATTTCGGCAATTTAATTAGCTCGAAGAGTAGCAGAAAGATAGCAAACGAACTTAGTATGCGACATTTTAATACTTTAACTAAATATATATTTTAATTATTGAAAGAAAAAGAAAACTTGAAAACTGACTAGCATTTTTCTTTATTTTATTTTAAATGTAGCACATTTTTATCTCTCTTTTTTTTTGCAGGGTATTTAAATGCACACTCAATTGGACCAAGAACTCACATTTAATATTCGGATGCTGTCATTCAACATTTACGAGCTGGTTTAACCCCCCCACACACACAATATTATATTATTAATAATGTCTGTGTTGAAGTGTGCTGCCAAAGCTTGATGCCTACGTATTAATATTAATTTAGCGCATGCCAGCGGCAACTGTGCGTATGATTGATACTTGATTATGTGCGCTCTCAGATTGGCGTCATGTGAAATATGTTTGCTACTCGCTACTCGTAAAAAAAAAATTCTTTCAAGCACCCAAAAGAAACCATGTGTTTCGGCTCCCGTATTCATTAGTTTCCTGCTGCCAATCGGAGCAAAAGGGCAGAAAGCTTGTTAAATGTATTGAGTGACATTTTCAGCTTCAGCTGCAGCTGGCCACGAAAACATTTTAGCACCGAAAATGTTCTCGTCTGTCCCCAGCATGCATGGGCCATTTGAAATGGTCGACAGTTTGTTGACCCTATCACAGAGGCAACAAAAGACACACAGAGGGACACAGACACAGACCGAGACAGAGATGGAGACGGAGACGGAGACCAAAGACCAGAGACATATGACAATTGTGTAAAAGCCTTTCACATTGCTCTGTTTTTAGCCTGAGTCTGAGTTGGAGTCTCGGATCTCCTGGCCTCTTCTTTTACTGCGGCACGTTGCATTGTGTGTGTATATGTGTATGTGTGTGTGTGTGTGTGTGTGGCCCATTTTGACGCCAGAGACAACTCGGTGAATGTTTAATGAATTGGTTCAGTGCAACTTTTAAGTTGCCAACTGCTCTCATGGCGACTTCTGACCGCTTCAATTCCATGTACGCTCTCTTTCGTTGATGCCCATTTAAAGCAAAAACTTCACTATGGAGTACAACTTTCCTTCCCTTCCCTTCCCTTCCCTTCCCTTCCCTTCCTTCCCTCCCTCCCTCACACTCCACTCTGAGTGTTGAGTTTTCTGCAGTCTGCCGGCAAAACGCATTATTTCATTTTAGCTGAACATTATTAAAACTTTACCACAAAGCTGCAGCAAAAGTTCTTCAGGGCGCACCTTTTTGCCTTTGTGGTTAGGGCGCGGCTCTAGATTTGGTCTGGCGTTGAGGTTGCTCGCATCAGCAACAGCAGCAGCAACAGCAAAAGCAAAAGTAAAAGTTGTGTTCTAATTAAGCGCTAATAACGTTTTAGTACAGTTTACGGGTAACCAAAAAACTTTTAACTATCCTAGAGGCAAAATGCAAATGATGATGAACCGCAATGCCAGCTGATAAGAACTGCAAGCAAATTTACATTCCAGCACAATCAATTTCCAAATCGAATGGCTAATACTCTATGTGTATATATGTGATAGATTTTAATTTTCATTTAGCACAATGTGTCTGGCTGGCTGGCTGTGGAAAATTGCTGCGATTGCAATCTAAATCCCAGTGCTGTTTTGCAATTTGCCGGGTACATTTTTAGGCAGCTGCCAACTGTCACAGTGGACAGTGGACAGTGGACAGTAGCTAGTGGGGATAGCCAGTTTGCCAAACAAATCAAAAGGGGGGATTTTCCGGGGTTATGCTGGGGAACAGAAGATGTGAAGCAGGTTGTGCCCCTTGGCAACTGTGTGGGGTATGCTTTTGGGATGCGATGTGTGAGACTATGTCTCCGAGTGGCTGCAGCCAGCTTCCTTCCTTCCTTACTTGCTAGTCAATTGAGTTCTGCAGTTGAGTTTGAGCTGTGACAGTTGTCGTTGCTTTAGGATTTGCTTTATTTGATGTTGTTGTTGCTGCTGCTTTTGCTGTTGCTGTAGTTGCTGCTGCAGGCGATGTCAGTGTACTTTACATGTAAGCAAATAGCAGTCCCCAGCGGTGCCTTTGGAGTTTGTTTTGTCGGTGTTGCTTTATACATGCTGTGTGCTCTAGTATTTCAATGACTGAGCACTTGAGCCATGTGATGTGCAGCTATGTGCAGCAGGAGAAGCATCAGAAGCAGAAGGGAAGCAGCAGCAGTCGCATGTTGAATGTGATTTGCTTAAGTGCCGGCAACGATCAGCATCTTTATCAATGTTATCAGGCATACAGAAATTGCTACACAGGGCAGACATAAAACTGATTGATGGGCTATGGGCAATAGTACAATAGCTGCAACCACATGTGATCCCATTGGTATTAGCCAAAATTGATGTAAGACTAAATTGAAATTTAATTTTGTTGGCAAGCGGGGGAAGGACAGAGAGAAAGAGAGAGGGGAGCATAGACAAAGTTGAAACACCTTGACATAAACGAGGTCAGATATCGTTGTCAGTTGGTTGCCTGCTCTGTGTGTGTCCCTCTCTCTCTCTCTCTCTCTCTCCAGCTAGCTCTCTCACTCTTTGTTTGCTGAAAGCAAATAAACGCTTATTTGCACACTAATTGCACCAGCGACGTGCTTTGTTATTATAAAATTGTATATTTACACTGCGAGTACTTCGTCCTTTTCTTTGTTCGTCTTTGCCAGCGTTGTCTATGCGTTGTGAGTGTGAGTGTGTATGTGTGTGTGTGGTTGTGCAACGCTTTTGTCACAATATTTGCCATTGTTTCGTGTCTTGTAGCTGGTAGCTTGTAGCTTTGCTTGTTAGCGCTGAAAGGCTTTTTCGGGGTGAGACTTTCACATTGGTAGAGCTGCGGCAACGCGTCGTATGATTAACCATGCAGAAGTCGACGACGACGACGTCGTCAGCATCGTTGCTGCTGATGCTGCTGCTGATGCTGCGGTTGCTGCGTGTTCTGCGCTTAATGAAGATGCAAGGAGCTCTCGAAACTCAACTGATCCGCAAGACCAGTCACAGTCACAACGGCCTTGACCCACAAAAAATGATGATGTTATGTATCTATGCATATGTAGTATGTGCTGTCATTTCTGGTACATCAGAAGGCTTTTACCGCTAATTGTATTAATGTTTTTTTTTGCCTTCACTTTCGCTTTCACATTTCACAATTCCCCGGAGCATGACGCGCGTGTGACAGTCGTCGTTTTTAATAGCACTAATTACTTAATTAAAATGCTCTTCAAATCGTCTAGGAATACGACCAGTTTCGATATGGCCCCAAAAACTAAAAGCTCTCAACTTTTGCGCTTAGCATACTTATGATTAGCCAAACTTTTGATGGCCACATCACAGGCATCGTTATCGTCATCGTCGTCGTCGTCTTTTGCCCATTGCCACTGCGCACTTTTTGTGCATTTGAGCAGCTTAAATATTTAAGCAGGAAGACGAGTTGAACTCTGCTCTGTTCTGCACTCTCTCTTTGCTGCCTCGAGGGATTTACGTGTGTCCAAATGCAATGCAAATGTCCAGCAAAGGCGGAGCTGCATCTCAAGTAGTTGGCCAACAAAAACTGCGCGCGTACACACTGAGCGAAACTTTCGCTCGGCGCAAAAGTCTTCAAGCTTTTGTCCGGACGACGACTTTGGGCGAACAACTTTTGTCAAGTTGAAATCAAAGGAGCTGCAGTCGGTGCAAGTTTAGCTTGAAGTTGCGCATAAAATACCATTAAAGGCTCACGTAGTCAAAGTCAAACGACAAATTCGCATTGCATTCAAAATTGTATACAATTACAATGGGGAAAAGGAGCACAACAACAAATAAGAACACTCGAATAAGTTGTAGTTGAAAAAGGAGTCGAAGTCGAAAATATCTGCTTTAAGAGAACTTTTCTTTATTTTCTAGCTTTTTTCTATTTTTGTTGGTTTTTTGTTTGTTTGTTGTGCATTCAGGTGAAATTATTTGCACTCAGCTGCGCTCGCTTTGAGCCGCAGCAAACGGTGCGCAATTAAAATGCAATTTGTCGAGAATAATGCCAAGGACCTCATCGCATTTGCCAAAGCAATGGCAAAAAACAAAAGCGCGCGGTCGAGAGTGCCCAGCCTTTTGGAAACTAAGGCCACAGAGAGCAAAAAAAAAAAAACAATGGGCGCAACGGCAAGAAACGCGAGTAATAAACTGGTAAAAGCATTTAGTGGCACACGAAAAAACAAAAAGAAATGCCGACACCTAGCCAAATAGAGAAAGTGAGAGAGTGAACAAAGAGGAAGCAAACATTATCACAGGCAATTGCAATTTGGCAGCAACCTTTAAATGCTCGATTGAACTGGCATTCGAATTGGCGAAAATTGTTTGCGTATTTTCTAAGCGTAGGCTAATTAAAAACTCATGATAATAGCTGACGATCATTGACAATTTTTGCTACCTTTGCTAAAGGTGTTAACTGTCGGTCTGGAAAAAAAGAGCGACGCATGTTAGACATCTAGTTAGCATATGGCAGCAGAATTGTCACACGTTGCAGCGGAAAACAATTAACTGCAGCAGTTTGTACATTTAGCTGGAGGCTCGTTTGCAATTTGCAAACAATTTGCTGACAACGGCATTTTATCAATCAATTTCTTTTTTACCTTCACATACAACCCGCGCGGTATTTCTGTTATTGTTTTCGTTGCTGTTTTGTTGCAGACATACAGAGAGAGAAACAGAAAGCGAGTGTATGTATGTGTTGGTCAATTTGTTTTCATTTGTATTGCGAGTTCTGTTTTCTCACGTGCTGCAGCTGCCAATGCAAATTGAGTTGCCTTATGTTTTGTATGTGCCCCCAAACGTATGCGCAACACTTTGTTTATTTGTTTGCCAGCACGTGCAACTGCGACATTTCGCAAAAGTGAAGTGACGCAAAAAATTCAATTCCAAACGTGTTTGTTTCTCTCTATTTTTTTTATTCATAATTTTAATTACAAATGCGTTGTTATGCTTCAATTGCAGAGCATTTATTAGAGCCATCGTCGCGTATGCGTTATCTACGTGTGAACTGCTTTGTTAACTACTGCTTGTTAAAGTTAACTGCTTGCTACTGTTAGAGTGTCAAACGCGGAGTGTTAACATATCAATGTTAACCAGTTAGACTAACATCGGGCTGGCTAAATTAAGATTTCATTTTGGAATAATTAACTCATAACTTATAATAATAAATCGCATAGAAGTTGTGATATTCCAATCCACTTCGATCCAGTTTCGCTTGTTTGTTTGTCTTATCAATCAATCAATTCGCACTTTGCCAATGCGAATTAGTCCAAAATCTTTATTTTGGTGGTTTCGCCTTCGTGCGTGTTTTTAACTGTTTCGTTATTTTTCTTCTATTTTTTCTGGGGCTTGTTTGTTTTTTCGTTATGCGGTGCATTGAGTGTTTCAACCACAATGAAAATCTGTACATCACGCATCCGCCACTTAGTCCCGCGGTGGTACCGCCTAGAACGGATTTGCTCAATAAACTTGACCTTTGGTAGGTTAAAATGAATTTACTCCGCTGACGAAATACCTCGAGAAATTCTAGAATTTAATGGGCTGTCATTCAATAGTTTTGCCATCGGACTTCAAAGATTGCCGCAGTGCCGTATTTTAGACACTTTACAAAGTCGTGCTCAAAACTAAGAAAAAAGAAAACAATTTTAGCTTATTTCATGGGTGTTATAAATCTAACTAAAATCTAGGGATCCACCTACAACAATTTACTCAAATTATAGGCATTTTGCAGATTAGCTCGAACACCATAAATTGCTCGTTTTATAGTCTACTAAAATGATTTAAGTATCAACAAGTAATATTGGGTTTTTTCATTACTGAATGACCGATAAGCTATAATTATTATATTGAGGCACTTATATAACAGCTGCTCAACATGTTTGAATATGCATAAATAAGATCAAGTGATATTTTTAGACATCTAAAGCAATTGAGAGAGCTCTCTTTAAAAGCAAATTTGATTTAAAGAGCTCAAGAATTTCAAATACTGAAATAGATGTGTATCTTTATGAGCTAACCACATTTTGTGCCTAATCAAATGATAAGCTTTATGTCGATTACCTCAGGCAAAGAGCAATTTCGCCTGAGCACATTACGATCGTATGGCTTTAGTCAAGGTTTAAATCCAGTGGCGCTACGCTTTTGTCCCATCAGCTGCCCAGCTGCGACGATAGTCCGCTGATTTTGCGATTTGCCTTAATTGAAGTTAACTGATCAGCTGAGCAACTCAGCAGCTCAGCCGCTCGACAACGTAAGCGTAAGCGTCGTAAGCCGGTTGACTAAAAAAAAAAACAAAAAAATGTATATGTGTAGCGTAGCGGTCGCGTTCAGCTGGATGCCGGCAGCAAGTTGCAGTTTCAGTGCGCTGCGAGCAACCGGCGGCCTCACACCTTGGGCCAAGCAACACGCAAATCGATAAATCAAATCGAGAGAAAGAAAGATACACAGCAAGCTGAAGCCAAACTGACGCCACTCTCAAGGAGCTCTGTTGCTGAAGACCAAACTTGGTGCGTTTAAGTTTTTGTGGTTCTCACTCACTTCAAATACATACATAAGTGTCAGTGGGTGTGAATGTGCAAGTGTAAGTGAGTGAGTGTGCAAGTGTGTGCGAGTGTGTGTGTGTTTGTTAAATTTAACTATTTTGAAAGTTCTCTAGCACAAGTTGAGTGCGGCTTTTGTTTGCCTTTTGTTAAGCTGTTGTACTTCTGTATGTGGCCTGTCTGTTTGCACAACTGCTGTCACTTTGATGTTTTTGATTAAAGAGATTGTTATTTTACATGCCAAGAATGCAGCCGACAGTCATCCATTGCGAATGCAATTGCCGTTTTGCCATTACATTTAAATTAAGTGTAAACCGTGGCAGCTGTTTGCAAATGCTTCAGTAAATTTGTTTTGTCACAATTTCGAATTTGCATTTGCATTTGCTTTTGACTTTCGACTGTTGCTGTAACAATCAATCAATATACATTGCATACATATTTTACTCAACTTGTGAGTAGTAAACAATTGAGTTAACAATATGTTTGAATTTATTACAGACTTGTCTCATAAATGTAACGTCTCCCGAAAATAAAAAGTATAATGCCATTGAACTTGACAGCAGCTCTAAAACATGTATCGACAGGTTTTCGGTGTTCTGTTTTACTTGTCAGCAAATCTGACATTTGACAAATGTTTTACATAAGCTGCTAACGAAAAGTTTTCATAACAACGACAAAGTTGAGAATTGAACAATTCATAATAATTTGTCACACGCTCGGATGCTTAATCTGTCCATCCATTTGTTGTTATTTTCACTCGTTTTATTTGTTGTTTTTACGGCCGCTTGCTAATCGTAGCGTAGCACTAAATTCATTTGCCTGCAATTAAGATAAACATTTGCTAATTGAAATTTAATCACTCAAACAGGTTACTTATCAAGGGTGTTTTCTTATTTTCGTTGGCAATTCTTTGATTGCAATCACTCGCAATGCTACTGATAAGTCGATAAGCGATAAATCTGTACATGAAATTAAGCAGTTAAAACACGATCAAATAAATACCATAATTGCCAGTCATATAGATTAAACAATCTGCTATAAACTGGTGTTATTTTACGGCATGTTTGGTAGTTCCAAAAAAATTCCCAATCTAATCTGAGTACTAGATATTTAACTTATGATATGTTTCACTCACTCACATTTGAGTTGAGGATGGGTAATTTGTGATGCCGTCGAGACGCGTGTTCTTTGCATTGTCAGCATGCTGAGTGATGGTTTTATTTGTGTGTTATCAACAAAAAAAGTTTTTATTTGTAAATTAAATATGATTTGCATAACCTTGCAGAGGGTATAATAATTAAGTCACGCATTGCGTTGGGCTCAGTCTATTTAAAATTTATATAAACAGTTAGGGGAAGTGTTTTTATTATTTACAGATGCAAATTAATAGCTTTGTAATTTTAATTGATGTTGAGACTTAACGCCTGTTGTTTATTTACTTTAACTGGTTTGGATTACTAGAACAGGTAACTGTTAGTTGCACAATCTAGTTCTCTAACAAAATGCTTTTTATTCTAGAAAGTAAAATTCCAGTCATATCATAATTCAGTTTTTTGCATATTCAGTTCTCGCATGCAAATTAAAGTTGATATAATCAAATTTCTTCTTTCTTATTGCCATGCTCTTTTATTAATTAAGTGGCAAGCTAGAGGGCATCAAATTAGGGAAGACTACTGCTCGGTTATCATATTGCTATTATCTAATAGAGTGACTAAATATAAATTTGCTCGCTGTCTGTCTGTTGAACTGTTCAAATGCCATCCACACGTGCAAATAAGTGAGCAAAGCAAAATCACGTATCTTTCAAATTAAGAGGGAGAGGAAGAGACGGAGAGAAAGAGAGATAGAGCGACAAATGGTGTAGAGGGAGCTGTTGCAAATAGTTGATTTTCGTGCTAAGCAAATCAAGTGAAAGTCCCCCCCGAAAATTTGAAACCGAAATTCAAACCCAAAGCAAAACTCAACCCGTAGCTGAAGCTAAAGCCAAAGCATATCCAAACCGGTCGCTCAAGTGCTTGGCTCACTTACGGTACAATTACGTATTTGATTATGAGTACACACACATATATTTGTATATTGTGTGTTCTGTACTCGGTGTGTACTCAAATTTCGCGTGCTTCAAATGGAACAATTTGCAAAACTATTTGCTTAATAAGTTAAATGGATAATTGAGTTAAGAGGCGTTTGTCATGGAGCGCCAAGGAGCAGTGTCGATAAGGCGAGACAATTGTTTGATCGAGAAACTTGTGTGTACTTGTGTTTGTGTATCCGGATTAAGATGCTTGGCCAAATAATTGCCAGACTGACCTACGTAGAGTTCTATGTCAAAGCCAATTGCCAACCGCAGCACGCAAGCTACGCGGAGACACAATAAATTGCTGTAGATTTATTTAAAAAAAAAAACACTAGCAGAGGGCGCGAACAAAAGCAGTAAACACAAATTGCAACAAACACAAAAACACGTTTCGCGCATTGTGTGTGCAATTTCCCTATAGTATTTTGTGGGAGTTGTTGAATTTAATTTGATTTTAATGAAATGCCAGCACGCACATTGATCAGCATTTTATTATTGGATTTTCGCATTCTTTTTTTTTTTCTTTTCTTGCAGGCCATTAATGCTTGAATAGATTGTTGCTCTTCCACCGCCACCAAAATAAATATAAGCAGACAAAATGACCACTGACCTGGAGTCATCGAAATTGGACAAACACAATGGCCATCAGCCGCATCATAACAAGTAAGTGAGCCGGGCAGGTTGATTACGGTTCCGCATTGATCAGAAACGGGCTTGGTCGCAGCTGTTCAAGAAGTACTTTAAAATGTATTCACTCCTCTGCATGCAAAACAAAAACAAACTCAAATGTCTGGCGCGTCTAATGGCCTAAGCCAAACCTGTCGCTGGTTAAAACAGGTTCTGGCCCATTGCAGAAAAATAAAAAAAAAACTAAAGTTGATTTCAAGTCAATTAATCATCTAGCGAAAGTGGCAAACGCTTCCCCCATCGCCATTTGCTGCCAATGGCCTTGTCGTAATATTTATACAACTGTTTTTTTTTCTGCATTTTCACCCACAGCAATGAGTTGACCGAGAGTGAACCGCTTACTTGGCGTTTCTGGCGCAAACAGCGTTACATTGTTGTGCTTTTGGCCTTCTTTGGCTTCTTCAATGTTTACTCGCTGCGTGTGAATTTGTCGGTGGCCATTGTGGCCATGACAGAGAATCGCACTGTCACCGATGCCGATGGTAATGTGTCCTATGAACAGGACTTTCCCTGGGACTCCAAGCAGAAGGGTTTGATTCTCAGCTCCTTCTTCTATGGCTACATTCTGACGCAGTTCCTTGGTGGTTACATTGGCACCAAAGTTGGCGGCAATTATGTGAGTTTAACTAGAGTGGGAATGCGTTAAATATTCATATTAATAATTGGATTTTTGCAGGTATTTGGCTTGGGTATTGGCACCACAGCAATATTAACGCTGTTAACGCCTTTGGCTGCCAATCATAGTCTCGAAATGTTCTTGGCCGTGCGCATCATTGAGGGCGTCTTTGAGGGCGTCACCTTCCCGGGCATTCATGCCGTCTGGGCCAGATGGTCGCCGCCATTGGAACGCTCTCGCATGGCATCGATTGCGTTTGCCGGCAATTATGCTGGCACTGTGATAGCGATGCCATCGTCGGGTTTGCTCGCAGCACGTTATGGCTGGGCGAGTGTCTTTTATGTATTTGGCGCAATTGGCGTTTTATGGCTCATACTTTGGCTGCTATTTGTGCGTGCCGGGCCCGAGCTGGATCGCTTCTGCTCGAAGGAGGAATGCGAGTACATACAAAAGACGATTGGTTATACGGGCACTAGAAAAATCAAGCATCCTTGGAAATCGTTCTTCACCTCAATGGCTTTCTATGCGATTATTGCATCGCATTTCTCCGAGAACTGGGGCTTCTACACGTTGCTTACCCAGCTGCCCAGTTTCCTTAAGGGTAAGTTTAAAGTTATCTTACTACCACTACGAACAGAAATTGGAATTCGACCGTGTTGTTGTTGTTGTTGTTTGCAGATACACTCAACTTTGATCTGGGCAAAACGGGCTTCATATCGGCGGTGCCGTATTTGGCAATGGGCATTTTGTTGGCAGTTTCTGGTTACTTGGCCGATTGGCTGCAAGTGAAGGGCATCTGGACAACAACGCAAGTGCGTCGTAACTTCAACTGCGGTGCCTTCTTGGCTCAAACGGTCTTCATGATGCTCACCGCGTATATTATGGATCCCACTTGGTCGGTTATTTTCATCACAATTGCTGTGGGTCTCGGTGCATTCGCTTGGTCTGGATTCGCGTAAGTCTTTCCGCAACAAGTATGTAGGAGTGTGTGTATGTGTGCTAACTTTGTGTTGCAACTGTTGCAGTGTCAATCACTTGGATATTGCGCCACAGCACGCCAGTGTGCTGATGGGCATTGGCAACACTTTTGCCACAATACCCGGCATTGTCAGTCCCCTGCTGACTGGTTACATTGTGGGCGATAGCGGAGACCGCGACGAATGGCGATTGGTATTCTTCATATCGGCGGGCATTTATCTTGTTGGTTGCGTCATTTACTGGTTCTATGCATCGGGCGAGCTGCAGGAGTGGGCCAAGACGCCGGAACAAAAGGCTTTGGAGGCCGAGCAAAAGCAATTGCAGCTGACACAAAGAGCCGGATTCGTAAATACGGCTGCCGACCTAAAGGACTAAAGGATACACTCGTATACAGACACACACAATCTAACACACTCACACACAATATACAGGACAATTGAAAAGTGTTCAATACAAAAGCTGCAGTAACTACAGCAATAACTGTAAAACTGTAAACTGTGAACTGCTGCAAACTGCAGTTTGCAAGCGCGCATCAGTAACAAACAAATACCAGAGACAAATTTTAGTTTAGTTTATACTCGTATACATTTAACATATATAGTACACACACCCACACACACACACACACACATATCTTTTGTCAGCTGCTGCAAAGTTGCGCCTTAGAATTTCTTCCTTGTTATGTGATGTTAGCAAGTGGATTTTATTCATGTTAGCCCCATTGACTATTTTTAGAGTATTTTTTTGCTTGTGCGCTCGCAGTGCATTCGAGTGCTGTTCCGAATAAACAAAGTTTTTTTATTCAAACTGCACTTGCAGCCCATGGATTTTCATTCACTTTCATTCGCATTCGCATTCGCATTCGCATCAAAAATTCAAAGTTTAACATCGCCCGCCGTAAAGTATGCAATAATATTTTAACAAAATGCGTTTTAAGCTGCAGCCCGAAAGTGTGCTACAGATACTGAAACTCGTATACTTAATTTTTTAGCGCCGAGAAAAAATCATTTTAATAGCCAAGTTGTGCAGTCTTAATTCAATAAAAATGAAACCATCTTCAGTCCGGAGGCCATTTGGCAAATTGACTTCAAACTGGCCAACTATATGGCGGCGGCTATGAATGCATCGATCGCATTAAAGTGATTGCAGCTTTATTAGCCTAGGCCATTTCAATCGATTTGCCTCACATCTGCACATCCGTTAAGCGGAACTAGCCACTTCCACATTCATGATTATGTATGTACATATTTGAGCTATCCTACAGCTTAGCAGACGTGTCTTTCGCACCAAACGTGTCGTATACGCAACGCATACAACTGATAAGCTGATAAGAACGCCGTGTGCAACGCTGGATAGACCGGGGCAAAAAATCATCGGACTTTAATACCACACCAAACATGCTGGGCACAAAATTTGTTTGCCAAATGCTGAATGCTGAATGCTGAAAGTCGATAGGCGCTCGCATTTACGCATTTTGCGCACGAATTCACTGATAAGCCAGGCCCTTCCCCAAGCGCTTGGCTTTATTATTTGCTTTTCGGTGTTGTTGTTTGGTTTTTGCACTCGTCCATGCCGTGTGGAATCTCTAAATAAATAGAAAGATATAACCGAGGGTGTGCAGTCAGCAAGAATAGTTGATAGCGGCGGGCAAGTGCAACGTTTTGCAAAATAATTAAACATTTTCAGTTTTGCCCTCCAACAGTTTCAATAGAGTACTCGCAATATAATGGCCTGCAAAGGATGCGGAACTAGTGAGTCCAATTCATAAATTTGAATAAATTAACAAATAATAAATGGGGTAAAATGCTCGTTGCAGACTGTCAGTGCTCGGCACAAAAGTGCGGCAACAATTGTGCCTGCAACACGGACTGCAAGTGTGTGTGCAAAAATGGACCCAAGGAGCAATGTTGCAGTAGCAAATAATCAGCAAATTTCTGGACTCTGACGGCATGAATGGATCAAGCAGCAGTTGTGGAAAATGTGAAAGAACTATGAATTAAATATTTGCATTTGACGTCGAGAGAAATTGATAAATAAATTCAAAAACCAACAAAAATGTTTTAGTTTTGACTTCAAATAAAGTTTACTTCACCATTTATGCTCAAAATTGTCACATTTCACATTGATGGAGTGCAGAGTAAAGCAAAATGTTTTATGCCGGCTAAAAAGCCATTTTATAGCCAGTTTGCAATAGTTTTTTGATTGCCTATCAAAATGGACGTGTTGTTTACCCCAACATTTGCTTGAATAATAATTTGTTAAGCTACCGAAAATAAAAACTAAACGAGAAATCAAAGTAAGGACACCTGCGGCGATTGAAGGTCCTTGTCATGTTATGCTTTCCTCTTGCACATCCGCTTCCGTTTCCACTTGCTCAGTGACCAACATGAAAAATGAATCATTAGCATAATCAAAATGTGCGTGTTTTGCGTTTGCTTCAGTTGCGTGTCTCAAGTATTTTGCTATCGTTTTGTTTTTTGTTTTTGTTGTGCTTTAAGCTTTCTCTTTTTTGACTAAATCAGGTGTAAATGATTTGACTGAATTGTGCGCAAGCTAATCGAATTATTGCATGCCCTTGCCTTTGAATTCAATATCAAGTATCCGACAACAGAGCCCCGAGTGTCAGCTTTCAATTAATGTTTGAGTATAAAATTAATGCTAAAATATGAATAAATTGTATGTAAATTCGCTTGAAAATTGCGAACAAGGAATCATTCCTCCTACGGATTTTAGTGGTCAGCCTTTGCGTAAGTCCAAGTCGAATCTCATTTCAATTTTTACTCATCTTTTGTCATTACAGATAGACATCAACTATGCGTGTCGAAGGCTGCTCTACTGCGTGGCATTGTGATTTTAGTGCTGTTTAACCTAAGTTTGGTCGCTTTCGTTTATCTTTTGCACTTTTACGTTAACACTTTGCCTGGGGATCAACGTAATAATGTCAACACCATCTTCTGCAGCATTGGCACTCTTTTGTTATGCATTACTTTAGTCAAGCTTGGAGTATGTAGTAGATGCCACTTAACATAAATATTGTGCTGCAAATTTATCATTATTATTATATATTTATCTTATAACAGGACTTTTCTAAGAACAATCCAAACTTTTACTACATTTAGGTCAAGGAGACGTTGGCTTCTTGTTTTGGTTTCAATAAATTATGCAATTAATAAATGAAATAAATTGATTCAATTAATTATTACGAATTTTCGTTTTGTGCGTCACAATTGAAGTGCATGTTGCATGCGCTGGAATAATTTGCTTATACTCAAAGGGCATGCTCGACTTTAGAGTTGCTCTAAACGCTTATTTCTAAGCACTTTAGGGTATCTCAAATGAATTCCTTTACCCTCTCTGTCCGCATTCCAAGTAGCCAGAAGTCACGCAATGAAATGCGAGCACTCATGCCACATCAAGTGTTGCAAATTTCGATGACGTCAAGTTGCTTTTCGATTTGCGTCATTTACATACAAATTCCCGTGTCTGTCGCTTGCTTTCGTTATTATTAGTATTTATATTATTTGTTTTAATTTACACTCGTAATTCGTATTGTGCATAGTATTGATTGATTGGTTTATTGGCAAAAATTATTAAGTGAAAGTAATCAAGTTGTTCAGATATGGATATTTCAAATCAGCAGCGTATATCCCGTTGGTACTTTGGTGGCGTGGCGAGTTCAATGGCAGCGATGGTCACTCATCCGCTCGATTTAATGAAGGTGCTGATACAAACGAATACAGAGAAAATGTCGATTATGGCCACCACTCGCAAGATAGTCAATGAACAAGGAGTCTTGGCGCTTTACAACGGCATTTCGGCTTCCATTTTGCGACAATATACATACACTTTGGCTCGATTTGGATTCTATACTGTGGGTGCTGGTCTTGTGGATACGAAGCCAATGTCTACGAAAGTTCTCTTGGCGGCCATGAGTGGCTATGCAGGCGGCTTAATTGGTGCTCCTGCTGATTTGGTCAATGTGAGATTGCAGAATGATGTCAAGCTGCCGGTGGAACAGAGAAGAAAGTAAATATGACCTTGTCATCTTTGGAATTATCTTTTAGTTATTGATTGTGCAGTAAAGTTGTTAGAAAGAGTCAAAACTATTCGACTCTTTCTATCTACATTTCAAGTACAAACTTAGGTTTTCATTAGTTATGTTAGTTAAGCTGTTAATTGCGCTAGTTGATAGAGCGCTTAAACAGGTAGATGAAGATAGTTTTAAAACTATACTAGTATATTATACATTCTTAATGAATAGTCTAGACATTGGCTGTCTGCTGGTCTCTCTATCTTTTTAGACACCATAATGTCTGAATACGGACAATTTTGTTCTTTTCTATTTTCATGACATTTAAATGCATTTGTATGATTATAAATTCCAATTATATTCCTTGTTATCTTCTCTTAGTCAAGTTACTATAAAAGGTGTACAGAATATAAGTGCTGGAGAAAGACACTTTGGTAACATTGCCTACGAGAATCATCTATTTTTATTTCAATGATGCTTAAATGAATATAAATTAAATTCTTCCTTTTCATTTGAGTAGGCTTGAACGAGTGTTGGGGTATTATTTACGATTTTTTCAATGTCTCATATTAAAATATATAATAACTCCCATATTTTCCCCATGGTGTTGGTCAAAAAGTTTCGTTTCTCATCTTACTATTTAACAATTTGTTCATACAAAAAGAATTCGTACCCTGTTATATCGCTGGTATATTTAGAAATACCAACTATATTCTGCTCTATCATGTTGCTCATAGTACTTTTTAGGATTGGTTCGTCTAATAATTTCATGTCGGTCACACTCACTTTCAACTTGTTTGCAGTTATGCCCATGCCATTGATGGTTTGGTGCGCGTGGTCCGTGAGGAGGGCTGGCCAAGTCTGTTCAATGGTGCCTCGATGTGCGCAATACGCGGCGCCTTTATGACGGTGGGTCAAATTGCATTCTACGAGCAGAGCAAGGACATACTCATTGCGGGTGGCTTTCCCCAGCGTATGGACACATACATTATTGCTTCGATAATTTCCGCTATTGCTGCGACAGCGTTGACCCAACCCCTCGATGTGATTAAGACGCGACAAATGAACTCGAAGGCGGGCGAGTACAAGGGCTTGACTGATGTCATTCTAAAGACAGCTTTGGAGGGACCTTCAGCCTTCTTTAAGGGTTCCGTTCCAGCTATGACGCGACTGGGTCCACACACGGTATTACTTTTCCTCTCACTCGAGTTTCTTCGCACGAATTTTGGCAAGCTGCCGGAGTCCAAATAACGCTTGTCAACTTCAATTTATCAGCTGAAATGTAAACTGAAAAATTAGTAAAATGTAAACTTGTTTTGTTTGCTTTTGGTATAGAATGTAAAAATAAATTCTTGTATATGTATTTCCATATGTTTGTTTATTTGTGTCTGAAACTCGAGTGCCAGAGTTTATTTTATTGACGTTGCAAAACAATCGAATGTTATTGT
The DNA here is from genome assembly GCA_035046325.1 of Drosophila niveifrons. Lineage (NCBI taxonomy): Eukaryota > Metazoa > Arthropoda > Insecta > Diptera > Drosophilidae > Drosophila > Drosophila niveifrons. The sequence continues at coordinate 5,534,646 of JAWNOC010000046.1, read as the reverse complement.
TGTTGTTATGGTTGCTGCCAGTGATTTGCAATTGTTGTGGCAAGCGTAGTTTCTTAGTATTTTTGTTTTCCTTGCCAATTATTGTTGGCTATTTTCCAAATAAATATAAATTTGATTAAATTTTGTTTTTTGATATTCTTCAAATTATTGTTTACTCGACAGTTTTCATTAATTTGATTAAACTTGTTAATGCCGCAAATGCGATTTATGCCAAAATCTGATTTGATTACCATCTCTGACGATTTCATTAATAATTTATTATTATTATAGCCGCAGTTTGATTGAAGGCATATATTATATTGCCAATGGTGGATGATTTAAATTAAATTTTCATTGAAATATGTTCACAGTCAATGCACACGAAACATCAATAAAATGATTATATTTCAACAGTCATTAGGATGCGCCAAATGTGTGTAAGGATATATGCGATTGATTCGATGCAGTTCATAAACTTATGCATTATGCAATAAGTAGACATTAAAATGCTGAACGAGACTGTTTGCTGCATAAATCGTAGAATCTGGTTTGTGGTTAACTTAATTATAACGCATTGTAACGCTGCATGGCCGTTGGCAAATGTGGCAAAGGACAAAGGACAAAAGGACCGCCGCATTGTAATTCACGCAAAACGGTCAAGGACAATGTGCGTACAAAAACAACAACAAATTATTGAGAGTGTGTGTGCTTTAAGAATCACTTCAATATTTATGTTAAAATCGAGCTTTTAACGCGACAAAACGTGGCAACAGCGAAATATTTGCAATTGCTGGCAATTTAAATGCAGAGCCAATAAATTGAAGCACATTTTTAACTGGTGCTTTTATGTCTTGGCGCGCTCATTTTGCAAGCCGACATTATCCGCTTTATGCACGGAAGTCCATTTATATTGGGCGTCCCGACTCCCGACTGGGAAGTGAGACAATAAAGTGGCTGAGTGGAGACCAAATTGCAACTCGGAAACTCACAGAGCGTTTAAATACCTTCGTGTCCGGTGCCATTTCCCTTTTCTTCTGTCCCTCCGCACAAAGCATTTCGGTTAGGGGAAATGCAATAAACTTCTAAATCAGTCGATTAAGCTGCGAGTTGAGAGTTGAGTTGCGAACAATGCGAATGAATGCCCCTAAAAGCATGCTACAAATACACGCACAACGACAAAGACAAAGAGAGAGACAGAGGGAAAGAGAGAGAGAGAGATAGATACACGCACGCAGAGTCGCGTAGTCGAAACAAAAGTTGTGAAAAATGTTGAGCAATTAAAATAAGTAGCGAACATATCAAATGGAAGTGGGTGGGTATAGTCTTATCTTCTCACGGACTCTCTCTGTCTGTCGGCAAAGTGCATTCAACGCTCAAGTCTCTAATGAAAATGAAGAAGAAAATGCCAGAGCTGAAGATGGAGAGAAAGAAAGAGAGAGAGAGATAGAGAGAAATATGCAGACACGCAGCAGTGCAAAAATAAACTGCAAACTCAGTGCTTAAGTGTCGATAGTGCAGTTGGCAATGACATTGGCTTAAAGCTAAAACTTTTCTAATGAAAATTAAGACATCAGAGAACGACTTTTTAATGTAGATGTTTGCTCGTCATATGAAAAACTTAAGCTATTCCAAAGTTGAAGAAAAAATCACTGTAGAGCGATAAGGAATTAAATGAAGAGCGAGTGTTTTTATACCCGCTAAGGGTAAAAGAGTATTATAATCGATTTTCGGTACAGATTACTAACTACAGTATTTGTGATTTTTGAAAAAAAGGCTGACAGCCGGGTATATTTTTGACTCTGTGGTATATTTTTAATGCATAAATACCAAATATAACATTTGTATATATTTTTGGTATTTTTAGCGGTATATATTTGGTATGTTTTAAGAATAGTATCACACTGTTTTGCTTTTATTTAAAATGGGCATCGGGTATCACAAAGTCGAACAGACTCGCCCGTAACTTTTTTACTTGCTCTATGTTGACAATGACTTTATTTAGTTGGCAGCTTCATTAGGCATTTGCTTTGTATTCGCTATCCTCATTTAATGCAAGTAGTTTTCAATATCATTTCACAGCATCTGTTGGCAATATATTTCCTATTTTTTTCTTGGGTTTGCTTCATTTAAATGCTGCACACATACTCACGCCGAGGCAGCAGCGACACCGGCGATAACCGTGTATCTTTATAATTGGATCTTTGAGAACTGTATCGCGTTGATAGCTATGCTGCTATGTTTTTTGCCAACTGCTAGTTTACAATGGCTGTGCCAAAGGCACAAATATCTAGCCAAATAGCTGCACGTACAATACCAAAAACCGAAACCGAAACCGTAACCAGAGCTGAGCCGAAACTCAGCCGCGACTGCCGAAAACTTGGCTCATTAAAGATTAAGGCACATTAACGCCAATGGTATGGGGGTTGGGGGGCAAATTTCAGCACCATCAGCATAAATATTTATGTAAATTGGGATTAAAAGTATTTTGTATACGCTGAGCTGAGAGAGAGAGAAATAGAGAGAGAGAGATGAGCGAATATCTATCTAACTGACAAAACTTTTGCAGTTAGTTTGCTGTAGGGGCAAAAGCGATGGCGAGCGGTGCTTTCAAATTGCCATTTAATTAGTTTAAAGCTTAAGTTGCAACTGCTTTAAATTGCTTTTCTGTTGGCCTTCTGGATCTTCTGCTTCTTCTTCTTCTGCTCGTTGACCTTGCCCTGCTCTAAAATGGCAACAGTTTTTCCCTGCTTCCAGCTACGTTTTCGCCCCCTCTCATCCCTACTGTGGTTTAGTTGCATCTTCAGCTGGAATATATATTTTGCATTTTAGCATATTCAAGGCTGGCTGGCCAGAGGCAACAGAAACAGAAACAAAAATAATAAAACAAGCAGGCAAAAAATGTGTGCATGATACTGGGGCAACTATTATTTATGCTGCCACGTACCGAAAATAAACTGAAAGCTCGTGAAAAGCGACCAAAATATATTCAGAGTTAAGGTATGCAAATGGCCAAGGCCATAAGATTTAGATAAGTGAATCGCATAAAGATGACAGCTGCTGGCCTGGCCCTGAACTCACACACATAGGTAGACCTAGAGGAAGAGCTGGAGGTGGGGCAAGAGCAAGAGGAAGCGTAACCAAATTATGATTTAAATTTTGCCAGGCAATTATCTGTGCTTTCAGATAAATTGATCAACGCAACGCTGAAGCGCTGAGTGCGAGAGATGAAACTCATTAATATGCATTGAATTTGCAATGTTTTGTCGTTGCGTCGCAAAAGTTGATGCTTTCGAAATGTTTATTGGACGCATTGTTGCCTAATGAAATTAGTCGCATTTATGCGCAATTTCCGGCCACCTTCTCTCCCTTCCCCTCTCTGCCACACACACTCACCTACACACATTTGGCTAGTGTGTGGCAACAAATTTTGATGCTATTTACTGTTGAAATTTCATTACTTTGTGTAAACAAAGGCACGTGTCAATTGGCCTTTCTCCCACTCTCCTACGTACGTCACATGCCACATGCCACATGCCGCATGCCGCTGCCGCACACACTCCTCTCTCTCTCTCTGTTCCACGCATGCGCGGATAATGCGAATGAAAGAGCGTGTCAACAATCCGTTATCCCGCTTGCTGCTTACTTCTTTTTGAAAATATGAAACACGGCTGTAAATCATTTTCTCATGCTCGTGTATTTTATTCAATTATCAAAAATAATTTAAAATAATTTCATGTGCACACAAAATACACCACAACACACACACACACACATACGTAGAGGGGAACATTTTTGCCGAGTTAGACTTGAAGTAGTATCTTGGTCGAGTCGAGCTTGCTGGTCACGTCGTAATCAGCAAAAGGTTCGCCTAGTTGCGGTTATAAAGCCGGGCACGTGACCCGCATTTCATATGCGAAAAACGTTCATATAAATACAAATTTCTAATTTATGTAGTTTACGTTTTGGATTTATGGGCATTTGTGTATGATTTTAGCCACACACACAAAATACTTTTTCCTCCCCTTTTATTGATGGCCTTTTCTTCGTTTAAGCCTTTTCATTTCGAGCAGTCTGCATTTTATGCATTCAAGTGGTGGCTGGCAACACGCTGCGTATGAGTAATGCGCTTTTAATGCGTTCGCTAATTTAGCACCTCAAAAGTGGTCTTCATACGAGTGCATCGCACTCTGTTAAGCTTGGCAAGAGAGAGAGAGGGAGAAAAGAGCGAAAGAGTGAACGAGTGCAGTGGCACTTTGAATTAGTCATTGGTGTGTCATTTATGCGGCTTAGTGGGTCGCTCAATGCGACTCTTATGTGGCCGAATGTACGCTTTTAATTAATCTATTAAGGGCATTAAGCATTACACATACCAGCTACCAGCTACTGACTGCTTGTTAGTTACTTACAAGTTGTAGAGCAGTTGTTGCCTTGACACTTTCGCAAAACGCACACGCCAAGTTAGCGAGCGACATTTTGTGTGTGCTTAGTTTTAGGCTCTGAGTACGCCCAGTGGGCGTGGCTTGGCTGAGTCAAAGGCCAATCTCATAATCAGTATAATTTTCATGTAAATAGAAGTAAAGGCAAAGTAAATATGCAGCCTGGCAGCCACAAGCTCCAGTTACCCACACACACACAACACACATAGACCACAGAGCCACAGAGGCACACACTCTGAGCGGCAGGCAGAGATTTGGCGTGAATAGACACGCTGAGATTTCATGGCGAGGTCGGAATATAAAGACAAAAGCCAGCATGTCCAAGGCAAGATCTGAGCCTAGTCCAATTGCTTGACTGCTTGCCTGCTTGCTTGGTTGCTCGGTTGCTTGGTTGGTTGCCAAAACATTGAGAGAGATCGAGATTATGCGCCAAGATAATTATTTGGCCTGGCACAAGCACACACACACAACACAATACACAGCACAGACATCTACTCTCTGAAGTGGCCGTTGCCACAGCCATTTCCATTTCCATTTACATTTTCGCCTTCGCTTTCACTTTCATGTCTCAGCGCTTTATGCTCCTTGCGCCTTGTTGGCAAGTTGTGCCCTGGAGACTAGTTGTTGTGCGAGTGTAATTTTTGCGTGTGCTGGCCACGCTGTGTGTGTGTGTGTATGTGTGTTGGCAGTATGTTATTATCTTTGGCTGGTAGGCGTTACGTGCAAGTGTCATAAATAAAATGGCAACTATGTAAGGGTCCGGCTTTTGCCTTTAAGCGGCGTCCACAACAACAGCAACAACAACAACATTATTATGTATTCCTTCAACTTGGTTTAAGACACAAGCTGTCGTTTATTTCGAGTGAATTACACAATGATTTGCTGGAACTTACTCCAGATGGAGCGACAGTCAGCAAGTGAGTGAGCGAGTGCTGCTTAAATTTGATTTCGTTTGTACTAATTGTTGGCACTGTAAAAATATGGCCCACCATTAATCACAGACAACTGTGCCACACGCTCAGAATGAGAAAGAAAGGGATTGCGATTGGAGTTGGAGTTGGAGTTGAAGGGAGCACATTTAATTGGATTTCTGTATGGATTTATTGTCGATGTTCGTGTAAACAATAACGATAATGCCACTTATAAACATTTGTACAATTTCGAAATTACGTTCAAGTTGATCTGTGCACTTCACATTTGTTGCTGTCATTAAACATGGCTAACAACACGTATACGCCATGGTTATCGCTCATAAGTATATGTATATATAAAGTTCATTTACACAAGAGTAAATAAGTAATGCCTTTTTTTGTGGTTGCTCTTTTTTTTTGTTGTGGTGGTATGACTCCACAAATCGATGAACCAACTATAATAATGAACGCAAGCTGAGTCAAAAAGAATACAAATTTCGCAGTTGAAAACAACGACTCGAGAGTGCACTTTAAGAAGTCTTAAATTGATCTAATTGGTGGGTAATCTCTGGTAAATATGTTAATCTTCTTATAAAGAACGTAAACTTATATAATTTATTTTCTTTCATTACATTTACCATTGTTTAATTTGATTAGTTTGCTCTGTGTTTAATACATTTTTAATTTAAGTCTTGGGTTGTACATAATGTTCACATAAGTTTTAATGATTACTTTATTTAAGTGTTGAGTATTAATTTATTCGCTTAAGTGTTCCATAAAGATTAAAAATTAACGAGTAATCAATTAAGCAACCCTACATTAAATTATTTTATTTATTACAAATATTTGTCAGATTTCCCAAGCTTTAAAAAATTGTTCAATTTCTATGTATCGTGCTTTCATTTTTAAAATATATTTATTAGAAACTATTCGTAATATTTAATATCTAATAAAATGTGAAATGAATTGACAATTTTATTAAGTCTCTTTATAAATTCTAAATTATTATCATCCACTGCATTTTCAAATATATATTTGCATTGGCTCTTGTCTCAACTTGGAACACAAATATTGTGTTAAACTAAGGATACCCCACGTCAAAGTGTAGATATGGTAACAAGCCGCTCCCGTAGCAGCGTTACGAATTGCCAAGCTCCTCATAAATTGCCCATAAGTAAGTAACTCACTGACAACAAACACACACACAGACTGCCAGACACGCACACTCATGCACACACACGCGTGTGCATATCAACTGATAGCATACATATGATAGTGCCAGTCATGCGAGCAAAAGGTTTTTAATACCTGACTCAAGACTTGGAGCCAAAAAGGAGGAGGAAGCGGAGGAGGAGGACAACGCTCATAGAATTGTTTGTCATGCCAAAGTCAATTTACTCCATTCAAAGGCATTTTATTGGCAACTTGACAAATGCTAATGGCCAACACTCATACCCACACTCACTCACACACTTGTGTAACTCATGTGTGTGTGTGGTTTGTGGTTATGTGTGCGCGTTTTCTGTGGTTGTGCTGATGGGTAAAGTGTCCGGGTAAATTGTGTGTTTTGGGCCAAAAAGTTTGCATGTCATTCGAGCTGCTTCATTTTAACGCCAACCAACGTTTTGCTTCTTTTTTCCCAACTGCTTTTTTGCGTTGTGTGAAGGTGTGAAACAATGTGGGGGTTAACTTAAATTATATGCACAGGACGATGCAACGAGCAGTAGCTGCAAAGTGTTGTCAGTTATTATGGCCAATGTTGTTGTTGTTGTTGCTGTTGTTGTTGCACAAGCAATTTTAATGCACTGCTGTGGGCACTGCTGCTGCTTCCACTCGTTGTGTGTATGTATGTTTTTTGGGTCTGATTTATTTTGTTTATCAAACATTTAATGTTGTTTATAACTTGCTGAAAAGTTCAAGCAACGCGCTTAAAAGTATGCTACAAATTCTGCTAGCTCAGCTCTGGCTTCTGCTTAGCTTCACTTGCATGCGGGCGCATGTTTGTGTGTGTGTGTGTGTGTGTGTTGTTGTTTGTGCTAAGGCACCAAGGAATACTCAACTCAACTACATTTTCATATGTTCAATTATTTAATACACCAGACGAGTTACCCAACCAAAACTTCAGCACTCGACTTGGCTTGCCTTGACTTCGCCCCGGCTTAAAGCAGCACAAAAAAAGAGCATCACCAACAGCAACAACAACAGAAGCGGATAAGACAGGCCCACCAATTAAAATGCTTGGCTGGCTGGCATTGGCATAGTCTTTGAACTGGGGATCTGTGTGTGTATGTGTGTGTGTTTGTTTTTTGTCTGCTAAAGACACGCCGTCGACTGCAGTTGCTTTATGTATTTAATGTTTTGTGCCCATTTATTGGCCTCTGTAACCACCTCACAGTATCTGCTGCTCTATCTGCTGGCCATTGTGTTCGTAGAATGGCAAACAACAGGCTGGGGTGCAGCTTAAGCAACAGAAGGTACCATGGCTCATTGCCTCATACTTTGCTTTATTTATGGCCCAGCACAGACTTAGTTATTGTCGTCGTTCCTGTTGCTGTTGCTGTTGCTGTCATGAAAGTGACTTTAAGCACCCTCCTCGACACACAGCAGATTGTCTCCTTATTTTGGTGTGTGTCTGAATTATTGATTTTCATTAGTGTCTCCGATTACATGCGACTGCGATGCGCTTTAAAAGTTCTGCGCAATTGGAAAAAGATAATTTCGAAACAGAAACAGAGACGGAGACAGAAGCAAAATAAAAGTGGGAAAGACAGAGCTTAAAGTAACCAGTGGCTGACTGGCTGATGAAGCGTCTTTGGAGCCATGGCCGTGGCCAGTTTTAATTTAATTAAAAAGTCGCGTCAGCCGACGTCGTCATGGCCACAATGCAATTGTAAGGTTTCCATTTTAATTAAAGTTTTTACGCGCATTCACTTTGCCTCAAAATGCGAACTGAAATCGCTGAACAAACACAGCACGAGCCTCCCGCAGGAGATAGCAACGCTAGTTGTTGGCGAGCTAGTATTCAAATTTCATATTCCGTTGGTGCCATCAACTGGTTGCGAAGCGAAAGAGATAGGGAGAGAACGCCTATTTAAATTGCAAAAGCAAAACACAAAAATATAAGGCAAAAACAGTTAGACAGCAAGACAAAACGAGACAGCAACAAGAGTGAGTGAAAGAGAGGGAGACTGAAAAGGTAGCACGCTGATTTCGTTGCCAGTTATGCAGAGCTGGCGCTTAAAGTGCCACTCAAACTGCAGCTGAAGCTTGAGCCAATTTGTTGTGGGGGGCGGCATTTGGTATTTTTTTCTTTTTTTTCGTGTGTGTGCTTTTTTTGGGGTCCCCTGGCACGTTGCCAATATTATTGGGAAGCCTTGGGCATTCAACTTTCAGGCTGGCAATTAAACGATTACTTCAAAGCTTTTGGGCACAGGTGTTTAATTTGTTATTGATGTGTTGATTCGCCGCTGCGGCCGTACATTGCGTATACGCTCCGTTTACCAGCAAAATGAACCTGCTTAAAGCTGATGATAACGATGCCATCATCAGCATAAGCTTAACTCATACGATGATTGCCAGCAAAATGATAATAAGTACGCATGTAGTTGAGCCATTGCCCTCCTCTCCCCCCAATTACCTTTAACTTGTGGGCTTAATCCTTGCACACACACACACACACACTCTGGGGAGGTCTTGCGTGTACGTTACTCTGCATAAGCAGCCTGATAGAGACGCCTCATTAATGCAGCTCAATGCCTTCTGCAAAAACGGGGCCTTGCAGTAGATAATTTATGCCAAAAGTTGCCTTACTAATTGAGCAAATTGCTAAGGTAAATATTATTTTTGCTCTTCGCCTGTCTGCTGGGGGTTAACGAGATTGCTTTGGCAATGTGCTTAACCTCATCGTCGCCCCGATGCCTGGTAATCGATGACCCCAACAATGAAATTAAGTTTCTGGTTTCACAATTATGTTTGGCCATCAACAGAGTCAAACCAGCCAACAGCCAACAACGACGCATTCCAGGGGAATTGTTCTTGATGCGAAGGGACAGAAAACTAGTAATTAAAACGTCAATTGAGACACCATCAGCAGCAGCAGCAGCAGTAGAGAGCAGAGGAGGCAAATGATATCCCGTCATGAATCCGCCGCAATATCCAAGCGCATTCCTTACTTTGGGGACCAGTTGCGGGGGCGTCCAGCAAACAGAGACAGCCAACGACTAACAGCCAACAGCCAACGACTAACAGCCAACAGCCAACATCCAACAGACATTAGCCCACTCCATTAAGTGCAACTCATTGTATACTAATTTGGATTTCATCGGCGGCAAATGAATGCTGTGGCGAAACAATGGCCGCAAAAGGTAACTATGTCTCTATTAAGCGCACTTAAAGTCAATTGCTTTAGATGCTTTAAAATTGCTAAGGAGGGGAAATATCAAACTAAAATTGGTAAAATTATAGAATGAATTTATGTAATCAATTACTTTATTTATTAAATAACATTAAAATTTTGTTAAAATCATTTATAAAAGTTAAACTTTTAATTTCAAGTAATCTAAATCAATTGAACATTTGTTTTTAGAACAATGTACAAAATTAAGCACAGTATTGTAACAGGCTGACGATGCAAGGCTATCGATTTTGTCCCATTAACATAACTACAACATAAGGAGAATTAAGTACAGTTAAGATATATGGAATCCGATCCAAAACAATTTATCGTGCAGTCTGCATTTAAGAGAGAAAACAAGAGAACATGCATTTACATTAATGCATACATTAGGTTAGGTTAATTAAATGTTAATACACATTAAATTAAATTCAAAATGTGTAACTACAAATAGTGTGGAAATCATAGTAGTTGCTATCTTATTACAGAAAATAAACAAAGTGAAAGTGAAGAAAAGTGATTCATAGAATAAAAATGTATAGTACTGAAACAACCAAAAATGTTTCTCCTTTTTGTATTACAATAAAACTGCATTTAAATAAATGAATGACAACATAAATTGAACTTAAATTTTCCTAATATTTTATTATTGATTCCTTAGTAGCTAGCAACCCCTTTTTTTAGTTATTACATTATAAATACTAATTTTATTGATTCAAATCGTGAAAGATGATTAAAGGAAATTGTAAAAAGAACCATATAAAATACTATTTATTGATTATACTTTTTGCATTTACTTCAAGTTCAAGTTACGTACAATTTAAGAGCAGCACCTTAATAACAAGGCTTTCAAGTTCAATATACATATATAGAACCTTTCACAAACTTTTATAAACTCCCAAGAGCCTAACAAGTAAGTAATTAAATTGTATTTTTGTTCGCATTCTATTTTCGTATATATTTTTGTTTGCATTCGACTGTCTACCTTTTTTGCTCTTTATATAGCTTGCATTATTATTAAGTGATAAATACTGTAATTTATAAGGTGAAACAACTAACTGACAGATATATGCTTATAAATAAAACCAATAAAACCCTTTTCGATTACCCACTTGACTCTGTTCACATGCCCAATTACCAAATTGTAGGTCAAATCTAATTTTATTTGTTGCCCTTATATAAATAGTAACTAATCTCGTGTAGAAATCTCACACTCGATGTTGTTCTGTTCTATTCTGTGGCCACATGTGGTACATGTGCATGCATCCTACATCCGACTTCTGAGTCACTTGTGTGTGAGTGTGTGTGTGTCCTTTTGGCTCACTGACTCAGCTTAATTTCGTTAAACTTGGTAATGAGCTAAAAATATATGTGTGCAAGAGACGAAATCGATGTGGTGGCCATGCATGGGCGGGCATAATTTTGAGTAGACCAAATTAAAAAGGTCAAACCGAAACGAAAATTGAGCACAGGTCTGTACTTAACTTTGCAGTGGTTTTGCCACTTTTCGACTGCTTGTAAACTTGAAGGTGTAAGAAAAACAAGAAAACACAAGAAGTTTCACTCGGACTTGTGCAATACAATTAAATTAGAAACCCGAGCCTGCCTTTTGAGCCAACCAACCAGCAGCAGTTATAAACTTTTAGCTGGACAACGTCCTTCTTTTTTTTTTTTGATATGTGACGAAACCAAATACGTGACAAAATTTTGGTGGCTAACTCAACTGCTTCACGTCTGTGTAGCAGCAGATGTTTTTCGGGCACAAGGAACAGGATATAGCACACATATGTGTGTGTGTTGGTAATTGACCTGTGGACAGTTCATTCAACTTCGGCATCCGTTTTCTATTATTTATGAGCAGTCGAGAGCAGTCTATAACAAACCAATATTGAACCTTTAATAAACAGATATTTGCTTAGGAGAATACGACACACTGCAGCTGTTTTGCCCAGTCAAATACACAAAAGCCCCCCAAAAAAAAGGTTTTCATTCGAATGCATTTGAAATTAATAGAAAATTTTCAGTCTCGGAACTGAAAACATATATTTTTCGTAGTGCAATGAACTCCGTTCCGCTCATGTTGAATTATTAAGAAATTCTCCTGAAGTAAATATGAGGGTTTTCTTTTTTTGGCATTTTGAATGCTTTGGCTTGTCACATATTTTTGTTTTTTATTTTCTACCTAGACATAAAGTCTGGTTAGTTTCTTATGAGGTTGACGACGCCCCAGTTCCATTGTTTTTCAATTTCGTTGCCTTTCATTTTATATATGTATGTGTGTGTGTGTGCATCGCCTTATTTATTTATATGCTCAAATGTTGTCTTTCGATTCGAAGTTGTGCTCATTTTGTTGGGCTTTTTCTTAGCCTGGCTTGGCTTTTCACTTTGGCAGCAACAACGTTTGGCTGCACTTGGGCTTATTAAAGATTAACTGCATTGTCTGTGCTGCTGCTGTTGCTGCTGCTGCTTTGGGTTCAACGAGGTCATGGATGGGTGGAGCAATCGCTTAGATGTTGCACTGAGTGCAACGCCAAAAAATATGGCTTAAAAAGGGCAACATCAAAAAGGAATATTGTGCGCCTAATGGCCAATGCTTGGGACTCAGGATTGGAAGCGGGCTTGAGCCATTTGCTAGATTCACTAGTCATTGAAATATTTAATAGATCTCTCTCCCTCTCTCTCCCTTTCTCTCTTTCTCTTCTCTTCTCGTTCTCTCGCTCTTTTCAGCTGCGTTCCGGATTAAGCAAGTGGCCCTCGGCTGGGCCATATTGGCATCCTTTTTGACTCGACTATTTGGCTGGGCGTCTGTCGTTCGTCCTTTGTCCTTTCGCCTAGTCTCTGCTCGCTCTTCGCGTAGTTACAGCTGCAGCTGCAACAGCGTTCTGTACGAATGCAATTAAAATGTCAGCGTGACTCTCGGAAGCGGACGGAGCACACACAACACACAACACACACAACACACAACGCGCACACAGAAAAAAGGCCAAAAGCTAAAGCTGTGGACGGCTCGAAGGATTCGGGTTGTCAGGGCAGCATGGCAAATACGCATTTCACATGCCAAAAGGATGGCCAAAAGCCCGTACACACTCATTCATTCCGGGCAACATACGCGGCGTATGACAGAGAGTTAGATTTGTAAACTGTTTGCCAGAGTCGAAAGTCGTGGAGTGAATAGTGTGTGTGTTTGGCCACGCCTCTTACGCCCACATTGCGCCATTAAGCGCACTTGTGACGCACGTAAATTAATTTACTGTCAGCCATTTATGGACCCCCACATCAACAACAACAACAACAACAACAGCAACAATAAAAGTGAATAAAGCGAGTTGGTCGCTTTATTGACAGCTGAACAACAACAACAACAACAGCAAAAAAGTTGTGGCTGCTAAAAGTTAAATAATAAATAACATTTAGCACAACACAACAGAGACGCATCCTAATTGTTCATCCCATCGTTTCGCTTCTCTCTCTCTCTCTCTCTCTTATCTATAGCCAACTTTAAGCTGGATTTATGATCCAAGCGCAATATGTGGCAACATTTTTGGTTCGTTTATTCGTCGTTTTCCTTTTTTTTCTGTTCATGCATCATAAAGTTGGCTTTGGTTGTTTGCTTACTTTTTGCATGATCGAATAATAATAGTAGTTTCCATAAAAAATTACTGCTGCCAGATTGATTACGACTATAAACTCAATGTGCGAGTCAAAAGAAGCGATGAGTTGGCTAAAGTTGAACTTGCTTCAAATTTTTCAATGCGTGTTTAAGCGAAATGAATACATTTTGTATTAAGATTATGAGCTAAGCTCGCTTAAAATTGAAACTAAGCAAGGAGAGAAGGAGAATAAGATTTTCTCCATCAGTCTTTGCTCAACTTTATTTTGCACTTCAATTTTTGTTCGTTTCTTTTGCTGTTTGGTAAAAAGTTTCAAAAGATTTTAATAGAGTTGAGTAGTAATTGATTTAATTGTTAAAGTGTGCAGTTAATAGTTTAAGTAGAAGACTGCAACACAATAATGAAATATAGTTTCGTATGAACACTTAAGGCAACACACACACAGCACACAGCATTCAGTCAATTACCAGTGAAGTCGAAAGAGATTAAATAATAAAGAAGCCGCCTAGTGATGCATATTGCAAAAGTTGCAAAAAGAGAGAAAAAAGCAATTACTGTTTCTGAATTTGATTTCAGAGTTCTTTGTTTTCAGTTTTTTTTTTTGTTATTGTATCAGGCAAAAGATTTAAAGCTGATGAAATGCAGTTGAATGAGTTGAAATTGAAGTTGCAAAGCTTAAACTGTGATGTTAATTTAACAAAATTGTTAATTCCTTTTTACTCGTTATCTTTGAATGGATTTTTATATACAGAGAATTGTGAAATAAACACAGTATCTTATTTTTCATAATTCATTATCATTTAAATAGATTTTTAATATAAAAAAGGAGTTGAGTAAGAACTTACAAATAATTGTTATGATATTAACATATTTTTAAGTTAGTGTTGCCTTTTATTTGCCACATATTGTGCATTGTTTCAGCATTAATAAACTACCATTAAAACGAACTGTTATTAAAGCATTGTATCTCCATATGTTGCTGGGGCCAAACTGTAGCTGCTGTGGCGCCCAGTTGGAATTGAGTTGGTTATAATGAGTGCCGTGGGCTGCCATTCAAATAGCGGATATTATCTGCAGGGTGTCACTAGCATTGGCAACAGATACTTAAGTGTTGCACGCCACGGGCGCCAGAGGGGCAGACAAAGAGAAAGAGAGACGGAGAGATAGAGTGAGGCCTCTGCGTGTGTGCGGCTTGTAAACGGAAACACGCGACTCTGGCGGAAATTGCCGGCACATGCAACACACGCAGCTGGCCAGCTTCGGGCTCTCGCAATATTTGTGGAATGTCGAGTGGTATTTTCAGAATTTCTTTTTTCAAAAACAAATTATAAACAAGTAAGAAAACTACAGTCGAGTGTGCTCGACTGTGAGATACCCGCTACCCCTTTTGAATAAAAGCAAAATATTGCGGTATTATTTTCAAAATATACCAAAAAAAATACTGCAAAATACTAAAAATATACCAAATGGTATATTTGGTATAACGATGTGATACTAACATTTAAAATATACCATAGACGGCACAATACACCAGATTGTCGGCCAAAGCATTTGAGACCCCCCCACTATGGTCCAGGAGACCACTTTTCTTGACGGAAATGAATAACTCCTAAACTATATAAGATTTTTTGATGCGGTTTTTTTATTTGAACTAAGGAAGGTCACTAGAATAATGTGTGAAAAGTGGGCGTGTCTACTCCTACTGGAAATATTTTTTTTTTAATAATTTTTTTTTTTATATGGTGATGATTTCAAAAATTAGCAATTTTATAAATTTTGACCTAAATTTGGAGTATTATATCATTTAATTTTCATGAATTTCACTTCTGATCATAAGAAATTGAGTTTTTTGCTTGCTGAACGAAATTGGTTCTTCAAGTCGGCTTCATAATAATAAGGGATTAAGACTCAATGGAAAATAATTTTTTGCTATACGTTTACGTATAATTAAATCATATTCATAAATTATAAGACTAAACATATCTGTAAAATCAAAAATATTATAGTTTTCTGCATCACCTTGCTCAACAAAACTAAACATGTTCTCAGCGGTCGCCTAAAATCGTCTAAAAGCTTCTTATTAACTTTTAAATTTCACTTGACATATGTAATAACATTTGTTTTAGTATATAGTGCTCTCATTTAAGACCTGTAATATCAGCAGAGCAATATAATGTTCATTGAAACGGACTTAAAATATCTCACTTTTGTTGCACTTTATTGTCCGATTTCACCAATATTTTCCACTCTTGTTTTGGTAAAATTGCTCTTAAGTTACTCATATCAATTACTATTTACCGATATTTCATAAGAGTTAACAAAAAGTATAAACTTTGCTATTTTTTCGCGCCATTGATTTTCATATAACCTAAAACCCTGCATTTTTGCAATTGAGGTTATGATA
The DNA here is from genome assembly GCA_035046325.1 of Drosophila niveifrons. Classification (NCBI taxonomy): domain Eukaryota; kingdom Metazoa; phylum Arthropoda; class Insecta; order Diptera; family Drosophilidae; genus Drosophila; species Drosophila niveifrons. Next base: position 5,518,912 of record JAWNOC010000046.1, on the reverse strand, counting down.
TAATATAATAATGGGGTTTTTTAGCAATGAAAAACACAGCACGTCAGTGCTCTTCTGTGGTCAATATGTCATTATTCTTTATTTGGAATTATTGTTTTGACTTAGGCTAAGTACATAATGTTTGAATGCTACTGCGCTGCCGTTGGCAGCGGCAGAAGAGTAGATGTACATATATATATCTTATATGCTATGTTAGGGAGAGAGAGAGTCTTATGGGCATATATGCATTGAAAGCGGTCAGCGTGGGAATGCTGACTTAGCTTGAATGCTGTCTTTGCTTGCAGCAAGAAGTGGGTGATCTTATTTCACGTCCACTGGAATTTGATTGTTTACGTAAAGCAACTTTGTGTTGCTGGGGACTCAAGTCCGCTGAAGTTTTGGTTATTTATTTAATGCAACTTTGTGTTGCTGTATATGTATATATGTCCATACTACACCTCCCTCCTTTTGAAAAATAACGTAACAAAATGAAGTTATTTTCTATGAATTATATAATGATTGTAACATATTAATATGTATTAAACTATGTATTATTATATTTAATATTAATGAATTAAAATGATTATGATATTGAGTTTTAAATGAACAAAAAGGAATTAACCAAAAAAATTTTTTTTTTTTTTTAATTAATATTCAAACATATCTATGTCTATATATTTTTTTTTTTTGTGGTTGATCAGACCTTCTTTTTTTATATTTGTTTTTTTAGTCTATCTTTATGTACTATCTGTTGTTTCTTATCTCGAATTTTAATTGTTATGTTATCATTTACTCCTATATCTAATACGTCATAAGGACCTTCGTATCTATTATCTAACTTATGACCTGTTTCGTTTTTAAGCCATACTTTATCTCCTATTTTTAAATCGAAATTATTTATATTCCTATCGTATCTTAATTTTCTATCTGTCTTTGCTTTTTCTAACATTCTTCTAGCTCTATTGTATGCTGTTTCTAGTCTGTATTTTAGTTCTTTTGAATAGTCTTCTACGTTGTATATTGGGTCTATCTTGTTTATTTTACTGAAATCTTTAAATTGTCTGGGTAATCTGCCAAATACTAGTTCATATGGGCAATAGTCATGGACTATTGAGGGTGTTGTATTGAAACAATAAGTGAAATATGGTAACCAAATGTCCCAATCACTTTTGTCAACTGATATATATGAACGTATATATTCATTAAAAGTTCTGTGGCTTCTTTCTATTGTTCCTAGAGTTTGATGGTGGTGAGCGCTAGATGTTAGATTTTCTATATGCATATATTTGCATAATTCGTTTATAAGTGAATTTTTGTATTCTGTACCTTGATCCGTAATGAACGTCTTCATTGGACCGTACTTCAATACAAATGATTCGAATATAGCCTTTGCAACTGTTTTAGCACTTTTATTCGGTATTGGAATAGTGACTAAAAACTTGGTTAAATCGCATATGATTGTAACTGCATACTCATTTCCGTCTTCCGATTTCGGTAATGGACCAATGGTATCGATTAACACTGTATCAAATGCTGTTGCTGGCGTTGGTGTCAATGTTAATGGTGTTTTGGTATGTGTTATTGTTTTGGCTTGTTGGCATTTCAAACAAGTCTTTACATACTTTGATATTGTCTTAGTCATTTGTGGCCAATAATAAAATCTTTTGATTTTTGACAGGGTTCGCGCGATACCCGTGTGGCCTCCTTCTATAGGATCGTCATGGAATTGTGTCAAAATTTCTTTAATTTGAGCTTCATCGTTTTTTTCTATGATTATCACCTTTTGTAGAATAGCTAGTTCTACTTTTTCGAGTACTCGATTGCCCTTTGTTTTAAATTCATTTAGTGATACAAATTCAAATATTTGTTCACTTGGTGATATTCGCATTTTTGTTATTTTATGCATTCCGGCTTTTGAAATAAGCCTTTGAAAGAATTGATTTAGATCAAATGTTTCATTAGAATACAAGTCATTAACATCAAAGCGTGAAACAATTGTTTTTCCTCGTTTTAATAAACACTTATGCTTATCTATTTTGATTAAAACATGTTTCTTTGTGTCATTATTGTTGACAACTTCATAGACTTTGGGCTTTTCTATTATTTGCTCATTTTTATTTTGTGTTTTGACCTTTGTGTCTTCTTTACAGGAATTTTCCTGTACAGCTTTTGATCTGGTCGTTACTTTTAGTACTTCTCTATTAATTGTTTTCAATTCTTTTATTGTTATGCGTGACAAGGCGTCCGCAATATGGTTATCTTTCCCCTTAAGATATTCTACAGTAAAGTCATACTCTTCTAAGTCCAGCCTCATGCGAGTGAGTTTGGAACTCGGGTTTTTCATAGAGAATAGGTATGACAATGGTCTATGATCGCTTTTTACCATGAAATGCTTGCCATATATGTATGGTCGAAAATGATTTATGGCCCAATGAATGGCCGCTAATTCTTGTTCTGTAGTGGACTTATTACTTTCACCTTGAGTGAACATTCTTGAGGCGTATGCCACTGGAAGTTGTTGACCATTGTGGTCTTGTGTAAGTACCGCTCCGCATGCGTGTTTGCTTGCATCGGTTGTTATGCAAAATTCTTTGCTGAAATCTGGGTACTGTAATATTGTTGGTTTCATTAATTCCTTTTTTAAATATTCGAATGCACTATTGCATTCTGCTGTCCATTCAAATTGAACATTCTTTTTACAAAGCCTCGTTAAGTGGCGTGAGTGATCAGAAAAGTTTTTAATGAAACGTCTGTAATAGTTACAGAAAGCTACGAAACGTCTAGCACTGTCAGCATCTGTTGGTATAGGATATTTTTCTATAACTTCATATTTGGTGTCATCGGGGAGTATACCTTTATCGGTACATTTGTGACCCAAATATGTGACTTCTTTCATGAAGAAAGAACATTTCCCAGGATGTAGTTTCAGATTATGTTGCCTACATAGCTCGAATACATTTGTTAAATTTTTGAGCATATGTTTTTCTGAACAACCTATTACTACTAAATCATCCATATATAGAAATGCTTGCGATGGTTCAAGACCAGAGAATGCAAGTGTCATCATACGTTGGAAAGAGTTTGGTGCTACTTTCAATCCGTATGGTAGTCGCGTGAAGCGATATGAGCCGTTGGCTGTTGAAAATGATGTTATATCTCTATACTTTTTATCTAGTTCTATCTGGTGGAATCCAGACATTAGGTCGAGACATGAAAAATATTTTGCTCTTCCTAATTGATCAAGAATATCTTCTATTCTTGGAAGTGGAAATTTGTCAGACAGTAGTTTCTTATTTATTTGACGATAGTCTACTGCTAATCGCCATCTTTTTTCCGTTGAATTCGGAAGTGGTTTCTTTGGAACCAAAAGTAACGGACTATTATATTCGGACATTGATGGTTCAACAATTCCATCATCTATTAATTTCTTAACTTGTCGAGCGATTTCTGGTTTTTGGCTATCTGCCATACGATAGTTTTTAATATAGACTGGTGTTTTATCTCCTAATCTGAGTTTTTGTTTGTAAAAATTGTTAGCTGATATTGGTTCTGTTTCCAAACCAAATATATCGCTAAATTCGGTGCATAAATTAGTTAAAACTGAATGAAACTGTTTAGGAAATCTCAACTGTTTAAGGATTTCTTTGGTTCTATTATCGTTTTCTAATGATGTTGTACAAATGTCATAGTCTTCCAATGATTCGCATTTGATCTTTGCGCCTTCTATTATGGCGTCTTGAGTAGTTGTATTTATAATACGAATCAATGCGTTTTCACTATCGACAATTGTGGTTGCTATTATTATGCCCGGTTGTAGTTCCTGATTTGGTATTACAACCGTTTTTTCACTAGTGAGTAATTTGACTTGTCTAATTACTTCGCATCTAGCTGGCAGTAATAATGTGTCGGGATCTAAATTGCGTAAAATTGGAATGTTTATATGCCTATTGAAGTTATTGGGTCTTATTATGAACCAGTCTTGGTTGCTTTGAAATTCTAATATGCAATTGTATTTTTTAATAAAATCTAAACCGATTATGCCATCGCATGGTATCGGAAAATTCTCAGGTACTACATGAAATTCATGTGGTACTAGAACATCCTGAATGCGTAGGTCAAGATCGATTGTTCCTATAGACTGTATGGTTCCTTGCCCAATACCTGTAATATTTGATATATTACTGAAATTCAAGTTGTTATATTCATTTGCTTGGTCTTTTAGCAATGAAATGTCTGCACCCGTGTCTATTAATAATGTAAGAACTGTGTTTGTTTTGAAGTTCTTTGCTTTAATAAAAATACTCAGATTTAGGTTCAATTTAAACACCTTTACTGCTGATTGCTTAAGGGGGTTTGGCTGTTTTCCGATTGTACATTACGCACATTTCGGTTGTTATTTTCGTTTTGATATTGATTATTATTTTGGTTTTGGTTACCCCTTCGGTTACCTCCACCTCTGTTATTGCCACGGCCGCGGTAGTTTCCGCGACCTCTGTTATTGTTGTGGTTACCATTCTGGTTGTAATTATTTCTGCCTCTACCACGATAGTTGGCATTATAATTACCACGTCTATTATTCCCATTGTAGAATAAGACGGTGTTGGCATTGCCGGTCATTTCTGTACTGCAATGTATATATTTTTCCATTGCATCATTGAATGTACTGAATGTACCTGCTGTCAAGATCATTTTTAGTGACTCGTTGGCACAGTTTTTGATCATTGCCGATATCGACTCTTTTGTCGCGAATTTGTCGGCATTATCGGCGTCTAATCCGCCGTCTATGTAAGCTGCTTCAAGCTGCTTACGCATGTTGTCTACTTCGGTAGCGTACTGGGACGCGGTTTTGCCTTTTTGTTGGGCATTCATCAACTTGGCTTTTATAACGTCAGGCGATTCGCCTTTTACGTTTGCCTGCAATATGTTAATTATTGCTTGTATAGATGTCGCATGTTCGACTTTATACGTCAATGGTCCAATAATTTTTGTCTTTATGACTTCTACTGCTAAAGCTTCTTGATCTCCTTTAGTGAGATCCGTCAACTTTAATGCTGTCACAAACCTATTTAGATGGAGTTTTTTACCATCGAATTCAGGTATTGTGGCGGATACCTGTTTCAGGTATGCTCTCTGAGCTTCCACTGTATTGGCCATGTTGAGTGTTTCTGATTGCGCTATGTTTGTCTTTGTATCTTCTAAGGATTCGATATCACTTTCGATATCTAATTCCTCCTGCGGTTGTGACTCGTCCAGATCTTTTAGCTGGCTTTCGTCGAATTCCGCTTTTTTCGATATTTCGGTTGGTACTTCTATTATAATACTGTGTCTAACACTAGTATTATGTAGTCGTTTACCGAATGAACTGAGAACTTTTAAGCATTGAGCTTTATGTTCTTCAGTGAGTCTTTCTCTGTTTGTTAATATAAGTTTCTGCAACTCATTGTATTGCGTTATCAATACTTTTATGTGATAACTAAGCGTCTGAGTTTTTATCAGAGCGTTTTTGTTAATGCATTTATATGATTTATCAAAAACGTCTCTAATATTGTTTATGGATGTTGCTAGATTCAGCCATTCCATAATATGGACGAGCAGGTGGACTTATATTTCGAGGTTTAATATTTAAAAACCTCATAGTTAATTTCCTCTAAATTTCTGTTAAATACTGTCATAATCTCTATGCCAGGTATTTGTGCCAATAGCTGTGCCTTTTCTTTAGTAGATAGGCCAATGAAAGGCGAGAAATCTAGGTCATATGTTCTCATATATATGTTTTCAAAATTACATATATATGTAGGACTATATGATACTAGGAATTTAACTCTTTCTACGAACTTTGGGTCTCTAGATAAGACTTGTTTGAAATTTCTTTTAATGGTTTTTCCCATTATTTTTAAATGCCATTGTTTCTCTTTGTTTTGTTTTTATTTTTATTTTTTTTTTGTATTCTCTGTAATATGGTCTGTATTATGACCATCACCTACTCTAGTATATCTTTAAATCTTTTCTAAATCGTTGGCTCGACTCATGTAAGTCTTTCTCAACGATCTCTTGTGAAGAAGGTATATCTTCAATACTAAGTTAAAGGCAGATATGATCACCAAAATCAAAAGTAGTACATACAATGAGTTTAAGTGCGGAGTTGTATCCACTACCTCTACTGTATTTACTACATTTGCGGTATTATCGTCCGCTTTGGACTGTGTGCCTCCCATTATTGAAATATTAAGACATAGACATGCCTTGAATGTTTGAAAATTATTATATTGTTTTGTACCTATTTAAAACTCTATATCAAATAATGAATGAAATCATTATACTCAGTTTACATTGATTGCAAGTTAGCAAGTTTACAATATTTTACTTATATTAAGTTTACTACTGAGTATAATGTGTTAGTAATGTGTGAAAATGTGCCCTAACGTGTTAGTATGGTTGGTTTTGTTGCAGCGGAAACCGCATTGGCAACGTTAAATATATTTTGGCGGTTGGAGCTATGGCTTTTAAAGCAGCTCGCCGCGTTACTTCGCACCACGAAGTTGAAGATTGACGGCTGCCAGGCGCTCCTTGTAGCGCTGTCGGTCTTCCTCGTTGGTTGCCGTTTTCAGCAACTCGATGTTCAGCTTCCTTGCGCTGAGTAGTTTATTTCGGCAGCCACCTCGTTTCTTCTTAGGTGGCTGCTCCCTCGCTGCTGTCCTTGCCTTGTATTCTTCGATGGTCAAGGGCTTTGGTCCCGCGGCTGGATCTGCCTCAATTGCCTCTTGAAGGCTTGGCAGGTCCCTTTGCTCGACAGGAGCAGGGTGTTCAAATGTTGGCCTGGTCGTCATTCGCTAGTGTCGTCTGCTACTGTTGTTGTTGTTGTTTTTTTTTTTTTTTTTTTTTAGTACGCTTGCATTGTTGGTTGGAACTTATCACTTTTGTTTGTTTCAGAAATTCCAGCTCATCGCAGTTGCTGCTATTGTTGTTGTTGTTGTTTACATTGTTTGTTACATTTGTTTAATACGCTTGTTTTGTTTGTTAATGCTCTGCATCGCTGTTAAGTCAACACTCTTTCTGCCGAATTTAATATGATTTTGGGTGTTCGACTATTTTTAGCACAGTTGCTGATTTATCCATAGCGATAGCCTATTAATTGGCAATATGCATCAATTTCACAAACATTCACTTTACGTATTATTTACTATGCACTTCGTTGCAGTCAGATGTGTAGAAACAACGATCCGAAGAGCTTTAGCTCTTGTTCACGGTCGCCATATAATAATGGGGTTTTTTAGCAATGAAAAACACAGCACGTCAGTGCTCTTCTGTGGTCAATATGTCATTATTCTTTATTTGGAATTATTGTTTTGACTTAGGCTAAGTACATAATGTTTGAATGCTACTGCGCTGCCGTTGGCAGCGGCAGAAGAGTAGATGTACATATATATATCTTATATGCTATGTTAGGGAGAGAGAGAGTCTTATGGGCATATATGCATTGAAAGCGGTCAGCGTGGGAATGCTGACTTAGCTTGAATGCTGTCTTTGCTTGCAGCAAGAAGTGGGTGATCTTATTTCACGTCCACTGGAATTTGATTGTTTACGTAAAGCAACTTTGTGTTGCTGGGGACTCAAGTCCGCTGAAGTTTTGGTTATTTATTTAATGCAACTTTGTGTTGCTGTATATGTATATATGTCCATACTACAATAAAAATGAAAAATTCAAAGAAAGTCGGCACTTGTAGTCCACTCATACTATATACAATTGATCAGGAATTAATTTCTCTACGACACACAATTGGTCTCATGCCTGAACAACCTTGAACACAACTTCATAAGTCTATTTGAAAATGAGATTTATTTTCAAATTGGCCCATGTTGCACGACACACTTTAACATAAAATTACGAAGACATTACAACCGTTTTATACGATACACATAACAAAACACGTAGAACAAACCACAATCTTTATTATTCATCGCAAAAATTGAAATTTATTATCGTTTTATTTAGTTTTATACTAAATTTAAAATTGCACCAAATTCTGCACTTCTTCACAACACGTGCTATTGCATCAGATCAGCTGTGTTTGGCAGCTGATTTCGTGAAAGTGGCGCCCTCTATTGAAATTCTTGGTACGCAACATTAAAGGCTATTTATTTTTTGATCCAACGACACCAAAATCGCGGTCTTCTATTAACTTTCAAAAATTGGTTTTCCGACAAGAAAAGTGGTCGGCTGGACCATAGTGCCCCCGTAAGTGGCCGTTTTGTCCCATTCAAAAGTGTTTCTTTAATAACTTCCACAATTTTTATCTGATCGCAAGCAAATTTTCAGGAATCATAAATACTATTGTTATTATTATATATACCAAAATTCACAGCTTTAACTTTAAAATTACGCTTGTTATTCGATTTTTTTGATTTGCGGGGGCGGAAGTGGGCGTGGCAAAAATTTGAAACAAACTTGATCTGCGTGCAAACATAACAAATGCTGTCGAAAAAAAATTATAGCTCTATCTCTTATAGTCTCTGAGATCCAGTGTTTCATACGGACAGACGGACAGACGGACAGACGGACAGACGGACAGACAGACAGACGGACAGACGGACATGGCTAGATCGTCTCGGCTGTTGACGCTGATCAAGAATATATATACTTTATAGGGTCGGAGATGCCTCCTTCTACCTGTTACATACATTTCCTGCCGGCACAAAGTTATAATACCCTTCTACCCTATGGGTAGCGGGTATAAAAAATGTACAACAACAACATCGACAGCAGCAAAAAAATGGCAAATACATGACATGCCATAAATACCACAGCAGTTTCAGGACCTTGACAGCGCTGACCAATTGACCCAATTGCTGGTCAGCAAAAGTTTTGCATACGCCGAGTTGATTTCGAGTGGGGCGAACAAATGCAACGAACTGTGGGCGAATATCGGTGTGGTTTTTGCGTGGGCTGCCCGGTTTGCTAAATTGAATCTTAAGCACACTGCAAATAGAATACAAGGCCATGGCTCACCCACAGCAGAGGGCTTAAAATCGCTTGCCAAACTCCAAAGTCCTAGAAGGATTTAATCTTGTTGCCAAAGCCTAACTTAAACAGAGAGCACAATCACACACACACATCGAGTCTCTTCATGTCCGCACTCAATAACTCAGCAGTTGCTTCGCTTTCTCTCTCTCGTGTTGAACTGAACTCTCTTAAGTTGCTTTCTCTTTGGCTGACACTTTTATCCGTGTTCGCTGTTCGTGCCTCAGCGCACGAGTTGGGCAAACGCAAATGGCACTTTTCACAGTCGTTGTCAGTTTGCCGCAGTCAAGCAATGAACGCGCAGCACGCGGATATTAAAGGATAACAACAATATCATTATCATTATTTACCAATCGCACTGAACCTGGCTCAACAAAACCAAAGCAACGCCAGTCAGCGAGTTGCCGCCAAAGTGCGACGAGTGTTTTTCGAAAAAGAGTTTCTTGTGAATCATTTTGCGAATAATATATTTTAATAACGTGCGTGACTGTGTATTTTTGCGTAATTTTTAATTGTTGCATTTCATAAGCGACCGACTTCAAAACAATGACAAGCCCAATTTTGGCCGCTGTCAGGCGTTGTATTCGCCACAGCGGCAATTCAACATTGTTGCACAGCAGCAGCGGCAACGCGATGACAACGTTGAAACTGTAAAGCTAAAGTTGGGGTGTCAAAACCGCAAATCCAAACTGGACATCCAAAAAGGTCTGACAACAACGTCCTAACGTCCAAACGTCCAAACGTCCAGGCTGCAGAATTCACATCGTGCCACTTGCAACGTGCCACAGCAGCCGCAAATAAAATTCTGACACCTCCACACATATATATGTATATGTTATAAGCATACGTTGTCCTCCAACTCCACACCGCTTCACTCCGCGTTCGCGTCGCGTTTCGTTTCGTTGGCAGCCAGCTACCCAAAAATGTCGGTTTAGTTGCGCCATTATCTGTGCGTACACCACGTATATATGAATGCGTTCTCTGTGTGTTGCCCCCCTCCCTCTTCGTCGGTCTCCGTCTCCGTCTCGTTTTCGTGTGTGTTTCGTCGTCATCGTGCGGTACGTGTCGCTAACCAAAATGCAGCCACCAGTCGCCATTGCAGGCCGTGTAAGTGATATCCGTGTACGATATATATGTATGTATATACGTACATATAGCATGTACATTTATATAGATTTTTTAGTTTGTTGCTGCATTTGCGGCTGCTGAAATCTCTGGCCATGACGTTGCCTGCCTGCCTGGCCATGGAACGCACTTTCTCATCCTGCTCCTCGTCTATGCATATACATATTCAACCGTCACTACATCGTTGGTATCTCTCTCCTGCCCACAATATAAATTACCTGGCTGTGCGGACAGCATCGAGCAGCGAACAGCGAGCATCGAGCAGCGAGCTACGAGCAACGCGCTGCGCAATGTCCTTTCGTTGCACGGGGCTGCAGCATGGCCGGGGATTTGACTTCATGTCGTGGCCAATTGAAGCTCAGCTGCAGCGGTCACAGGGCAGACCAACCTTAATTAAATTTCAGATATTTTATCAAAATTTACGACACAGTTGCCAGGCTGCAGCTGCCGATGCTTTTACTCTCTCACTCTCCCTCTCTCTCTCTCACTCTATCTATCTTTCGCTTCTACTCTGTCCACTATTCTACTCTATGTCGTTTTCCATCATGCGACCCGTCTCGATAATATTTTTGTTCAGTTCGTTTTTTTTTTTGTTGCCTCCTCCTGTTCAATAATAACAAAGCTCTACAATATACGTTGGCCTAGCCATCGAATGTCGAAATGTGCCGCGGGCCGTTTTCTCGGTTTTTTCTCGTTTGAAAAATTGGCAAAAACTAAGTCAGGATCCATTAGAACGTACAAAAGGCAACATGATTTATGTATGTGGAGCCATGCATCATATTTGCTCACTAACACACCAGTCGCCGATATATGTATGAATGTATATGCTGTTATTGTTCCAGTTGAAGGTATTTTACGGTTTCTCTGCTTCCCCTCAAGGATGTTGTTTGCTGAAACGAAATGCTCAATAACTGCACATATATCACATTATTTAAGTTTCGAAATTTAAAGGTCAAGCCGTAAATCAAACGAAATTTCAACAGCGGGAATCCATAATGTTTATATAAATAATAAATATTATATTAACTGAAATGACATGCAATTGTGGCGCAAACCTGTTTCTTTATTTATTTTTTGAAATAAACAAATAGTATCACGGCATCACAGTTAAAAAATGCATATTATACTACTACACCTTACCTGAGGAATTCATTAGCAAAGAAAACTTTTTAACTAAATTAAAATTTCGTTGCATACTTTTAAGCGCACTTGGATATTCGTGAGGAGCAGAGATACCGTTGACAAACTTAACCCCTTTCAGTTTATTCACTTTCTATAGCATACTTTTAGGCACAATAAAGAAGTGAATGGCAGCCATAATATTTGGTTTTACGCTGCTCGTAATAAATCAATGTTTCTTTTTGCTGTTGCTCTAAATTAGCAAAATGCAAATAACATGTTGTTGCTAATGATTTTACCAAACACACAAATATAAACCCAAGCACATTCATAATACGCATACAAACACACGTACGTTGTTGGTACACATAATAAAACAAGGTACATGGCAAAAACAAGCGACTCTTTTTTTTTAACTATGTCTACGCTTCGCACTCAACCTGCTGCTGCTACAGCTGGTGGTGGTGAACATTGCTTATGGCTCGTGTCGGTGCCACTGCCACAGCTGGAATCGGAATCGGAATCGGAGTCAGAGTTGGTGCTGCCATTGGTATTCGCCTGTGGGGAATGGGAATGTGTGGGGGAACAACGGGAAGTATCGAATACCCGGCGTTTTATCAATTGCCATATCGCGTGCTCAAGCGCGCCAAATATTCCAAATGAACGATACAACAATAACAGAGAAATTGTGTGCAAGTGGAGTAGTAGTATTGTAGTTAGTATGCTGTATCGAACAATCTATTGTTCTTTCATATTTTGTAGAGGCAGTTTTTGGGCAGCGCTCGAAATGTGTAAATTGTTGCTAACAAGAAACTTGATAGCTTTTTGTGCGATACTTTCTCGCTAAGAGCTTAGTTTTTTCCATGTGACCGTGGAGGGGGGAGAGAGCATTGTTTATTTTGCTTTATTGCCGTATTTGATAGGCGCCACCACTGCGCCCATTGCTCCCATTGCTCCATTAGGCATGTATTGTGTGTGTACCTTCTGCTAATCGAACTTTTGTCTTTCTTTCCCCCACGCACTTTCATGTGTTATGCCACGCCTAAGTCATGCCACGATATTCACTTTGATATAAATGAACTGTTTATGCTAATATATGAGTTCACTGTCAGATGGCCAACATCGCAGCACGACGGGGGAAATGAGAGGGAGAGTGAGAGATGTGTGCCAATTGAGGGGAATGTCCTCATTACTTCATTAAGCATACTGGCAACACCTGCTGCGACTATACGCTTGAGTGTGTACAGTATAGGTGTATGTGTGTGGGTGTGTGTGTGTGTGTGTGGGTGTATGTCAATGTCATGAGAGGCCTTAGCATACATCCTACTTCTCATCTATGCGCTGCAGGCAAATTACGGCTAATTAACATTTTTTTTTTTCAATTTGTAGCGCAGCATTTTTTGTGTGCGAAACTTACACTGAGAGAAATCAATGGAGTTGTTTTTTGACATTGAGGCATTGACTTTGGGTTTCTTTTCTTAAAGTGTACTCGACTCGGGGGATCCCTGCTGTCGGCTTTTGCCGCGCTGCTGAGTGTTTAATAGCCGGAAATCTGTCTATTTCCGCTTGCCCTGGCGTTGATTATAGTTAATAGATGACCGACTGAAGCTCCCTTCTGGCAGCTAATTCTTTTTCTGCTACTTTTCCCTGATACTCGTACTCGAGTATTAGTCGAGCCGTAATTATGCTCTAATTATATGCCCCTTCTCTCTCTCGCGCTTCCAGCAAGTCGTTGAGTATACGTAAAGGTGTAAGGGGTGTGTTTGTATGTGAGAGTGGGGTGTGTGTATGTGTGTGGCAATAAAAATCTCGGCGCTGATGTAATTACAACTCGGCTTTGAGTGCCGAAAGGGGTTGGGGACAACCAAAGGCTTTAATTTAAGTTGTGCGTCTGAGCGGCAGGTAAAAAGTTTGCAGACGCCGCCAGATAATGGCAGCTCGGCGCACAAACAAACTTACAACTTGCAACTTGCCACCGGCAACAGTTGACATTTCAGCAGCAGCAGTAACAGTGAAATAAAATATATATGTACTTAGTTATACACTCATAAATATAAATTAATTAATTTATGACATCCTCTGTTATTGCTTTATTTACAGCCGAACAATAAATAAATACTTGAGCGTATGAACAAACATACTCGATGATGCATAACAAAAGCAACAACAACAGTAATAAACAAAAGTGAAATATAAACAAAATTTAATCATTTAAGCATAACTTATAACGATACATATCAATATTAGTCTGATTTTGTTTTACAACAAATATAAGCAAATAGAATAATATAAGCAAACAAAAAATATCAATAATCATATCAAGAAATATTCTGTGTGTGCTTTTATTCAAATTAAATGTTACACTTTATATGCATTTTTCAACCGAATTGAAACTTAACCTTTTACTTGCGGAATTAAACAAGAAATTTTCTTAATAGAATCTAATTCAATTTGAAGGAGAAACGAAAACACGCGAAAAGTTTGTGCAACATTTTACGAGTGTCGCGAGTGCTTCACGTCTATATGTGCAAGTATATGTGTAAGTGTGTGTGAGTTACCGTTACTTAGCGGCAAATCGCTTTGTCATGTAATGTCTTTATGTCGCAGAACGGATCAAGTGCTTAAACGCTAAGCAAAAGCCTCCTATGGATTTATATGCATAAAGGAAGCACACATACACACATACGAAGTTGAAACGAGGCGATATAGAAGCCGGAGAAGTTTAGCCGCGTACACGCAAACGGATTAGTTCAAACATAAAAAAAAATAAAACACAAAAAAGCAAAAAAAAAATATATATATAACGTACACTCGCATATAAAACATTCCACACGCCGAAGAACAAAAAGCTGAAGGTGAACCAAAATAAAAGAAAGTGAACACACAAGAAAAAAAAAAGACATAGGGGCAGCCTCCTGACTGAAAGTTAGCCCCGTGCACGCTCTGGCACCTGTCATGACGTCAACGCCGCTGTTGGAAACGGCCAAGCAATTAAGCTGTTAACGATGTACGCACACTTAAGAGCCGCTCACCCAAACACAGATACAGTAACAGCGACAACGACAGCGACAGCTTCAGATACTGCGACAGCTACAGATACAGATACGTGCATAAAAACTCCTATGAAAAATCCATGCAGCTCTGTTGTGTCCAATGTTGCTGATTAATTTCAAGTAAGTTGATGAGCCTTCTTCTCCTTTTTATGCCACTTTTTATGTCCATGTTTTCTGCGTCTTTCATTTTTGCTTACGTTGTGATTTATATGTCGTCTGCTGCTCGGTGTTAATTCAGCTGAACTCCGTTTAATACAATATTCACGTTTCTTTCCCAACGAATTAAACAATTGTGCACAGCACTTAAAAATATTTGTATTAAAGAGAATATATAAAATTTAAATTTCTGTTTTTTTTTTTTTAAGGATAAATGTCACTGCATTAAAAGTCTTTTAATGAACCAATTTTTTCAAGTTAGTCAAGCTTTTAGCACTCCTTAAGATTAATAGCACAGCTGCAGTGCACTAAAAGTTGAGCCAAACATTTTTCATAATTCAAAAAATTAAAGTGAGCTTGTGAAAAGTGCAATTTATATTTAGACAACTTTGTTTTTGTGTAGTTACTCAGCATTTGTTCAACATTATAAGCTGCTATTTTCAAATTGCATTTAAAAATGAGCAGACAATCTAGAAAAGCTGCTTAATCGATCAATTTTATGCAAAATTATCTACGTCTTATAAACATACATACATACATATATATAGCCATATAATTTAATTTGCAATTGAATTGGAATAATATCCCTCAAGGCAAAGCGACGATATATTTAGGTTTGAATCTTTGTGAGCGATAAGCAAGCATTATATATATATATAAACATCTACTTTTTTATAGCTTTCTGCTTTTATTTTTCATTGCTTGTGCCAAGAATAGCAAAAGCAAAATACAAAATATAAAATATATTTGTAAGATGTGAGTTGAAGCAAAAGAGGCAAAAGACAAGAGATAGAAGATGCCAAGGTCCACATTTTATGCTCGCTCACTTTTGTATGCGTTTGTATGAGTATGAGGGCAACCGACGTATTTGAGGCCTGTCAAGTTGTTTACCAAAAATTGGACAGCCAAAACAAATAACTTGAAAGGAAAATCTATGCAAGACAGCCTGTGAAAGTCATCTAATTCTCTCTTACTCTCTCTCTCTCTCTCTCAATTCACACACTTTTGCTTAAACCAGAAATATGCACACACACAAAACGGAGCTTCACTGCCTGCTGCCTGCTACTGCCTTTGAAAAGTCAGTGAAATAAATGTGAAAGCAAGCCTAGCTAGCGACTATGTGATGAGAGCCGGGCTAAGCTTGCAAAAAATACAAAAAGAAGCGAGCTCAATTCATAGGCATAGGCGTAGGCATAGGCATAGGCACATAGTAAGCGTAAGCATGAAACGACGTCAGGTTGATTCAATGGCGTTGGCAGCCATTGAGCGGCTTAAATACACACACTAAGTAAGGCAGCAGCATATGCGAATATATGTGGCATAAATCAAGCCCAAGGAGGCCCAACCACACACACCATAAACACCACACACACACACACACATATACAGACATGCCGCTGCCAATGGCGCTTAAAGGCATTTCGCAAAGTTTTTGACTTGAGCATTTCAATCGTGTGTTTTATTGCGCACATATTTTATGCCGTTTATGCTCAAAATTCAGCTCAACATGCGCCGCCCTGCATCTATGTATGTGTGTGTGTGTGTAACTCGCACATACACACAGACAAAGTAGAAACTTCACTTGAGCCAAATATATCTCTTACTCAGCGGTGTCTGTCTGTCTGTGTGTTGTCCTGCGGCGTGGCTTCGTCTTCAGTGAGACGACTTCTGGCGGTGTTTGGGAAAAACCGCATTGCGGCATATTATGCGCGCTGAAATTCCCGGCTTGAAGCAATACCCAAAAGGCAGACACTGCTCGCTTCATACTTTGGTTGGAGTCGGGGAGCAAAAAAACGCAGCCGCAAAAGAAATGCGCAATGTTTGCACTCTACTTAGAAGGCGTCCCCTAGTGGGCGTGGCAGCGCGGCCTCTATGCTGGACTCGCTCGCTGAGTGAGTTGTGAAAAGTTTTGTGTGTTGGCTGGCATTGCCCTTGCCCAAGCTAATAAACTGCACGAAACTAGTTTTTGTGTGATGGGCTACGTTACGTATACGCAACGTTGGCATGCGCTGAAAACTGAAAACCATAATTAATTAATGTTTTTTGTACATTTGCAAATGCAACTATTTGCCAGCCAATACAGCGACGAAGCAGTTGCCAACTGTTTGCCACTAGTAAATGTAAATGTTTATTTTGCCTTTTGCCATATGATATTATGCATACGCCGTGTAGTCAGGCAGCAAATTAAATTTCAAATTACAAAATTCATCAGTGAGTAGTGTGTGAGTGTGTGTGTCGATTTGGAATGTTTTTACAAATTAATTTGCTCGAGGCAAACGAACGACAATGTAAACACACTACAGGAGGATAATAATCTCAGGCACACACAAAACCAATCAACAAGACGGCCATGAGCCATGAGCCAAAGGCATTAGCAACAGCAACAGCAAAGGCAACAGCAACAAAGTATTTAGGTATTTGTGACTAATGAACTGAAGCCAATCAAGCGAGAAGCCTTCGCTTTGCTCAGTTATAAAATATGCATATTTATTTATTTCATTTAATTCACTTGGCATTATTTTTGATAAGTGAATGGGATGTCCGCAGTTGTTTTTTTTTTTCCTCAAATGAAAATGCTGTCAAGTAACTTTTTTGCCTAAGTGGTTCAGTTTCTCGAATTTTGTATTGTGTCGGTTGCTTATTGATTTTTATTTTACTAATGAAAAGTGAACATAAAATAGAAGAAGCGACAGCAGACACTTAACCCTTTTACACGCAATCTACCCCGATGACGTCAGATGGCCAGATAGTCACTGACTCGTTGACTGACAGCCAGCGCCTACAAAAGGGTGGCCACAGGCTGGCGTCCGCCTGAAATGGAATTACGCTTTAAAAACATGAAGAGCACTAGCATGGGAGCTATGAGAGTGTATACGTGTGTGTGTGTGTGTGTGTGTGTGTGTGTGGTGGCGCACACATCACGCCTTTTGCCATTGGGGAACCGTTTAACCCACATAATTATTACTGTGCCAACGCACCCAGAAAATAATGCGTAAAGTTGCAAGTCGATAATTGCGACAGTCTTGGGCTCTACCCCGTAAATTATTGTTAAATATTTATAGAAAGTGTCGGTAGTGTAATCATAAAAGTTAATTGCACTTACATTTTACACATGGCAATCGACTGAGTCTGAAACTGAAAACTATTCAACCATAATTGCCGCGTTATGCCCCAACGGATGTGAATTCTTTTTAGTTTAGTTTCACTTTTTTTCTCGTATTCACAAATATATGCTCGCAATTCAATGGGCAGGCTTCAGACTTCAGAGCGTGACATGTGCCACTTCCGCCTGATAGCGTCACCATCATGGATCCGTATCCGGATCGAGTGGATATCGTGTCTGTATCTGTGTGTCTGTGTGTGTGTTTAACTATGAGTACGTGAGTGTGTCGCTTATCTAATGTCTATGCGGCTTTAATTCCACACTGAAACGAGTGGAAAATATACACACAAAGAAAAAAGAACTTTGCGTGACACTTGCACATTTTGTGTCTGATATGCGCTGCTTTAAGAGTCCAGGACAAATGAAAACGGGTTATTAAGACTTGTTTTTGCTGTCGTTCGCCTTCCATTTGATGTTGATGTTTGCGGCACGCTTGATTAGTTGTTTGTCTCTCTGTTTTTTTTTGTGTGTGTGTGGAGTGCAGGTCATGTTTGGGTTGTAATAATAAGTAAGAGACTTTTTGCACAGCAATTTGTACAATTTAAATAATTTTGTTTAATTTTTAAGTGCACTCTTTGCCAACTGCCCTAAAAAGTAGGCAACACAAACACACACACTTATTTTCTTCATTTGACATTAGCAAACCGAGCTTGTGTTTGTTTTTTTCTTCTGTTTAATGCTTTCTGTTTAATGCTTTAGCCTTTTCTATGGCTGTTTGCCCTATTTCAGAGTGGCTTTATGCGGTTTGGCTTTAATGCGTTTTGTCTTAAAAAGCGAAAAAGTGCATTTAGTGCATGTACACAAAACGACGACGAGCAACAAAATGGAAACAAAGCGGGAGAACTGGCGTTATTTATGCAAACGTTACTTTAGCTCTTGCTCTCTCTCTCTCTTTAGAAATTATTATTTTGCCTTTTGCATTTGCCTATTCCATGCTTCTTGCCTGTATTTCTGTTTTTTCTTTTTCTCTATTTTTTTTTTTTGTTGCAACTCGGCTGCCATTTGTCTTAATGTATTTGCCTCTGGTTGTTGCTGTTGCTGCTGTTGATTGTTGCTCCTGTTGTTTTTGTTTTTGTTGGCTGTTGGTGATGTTTGCAACTCTTGCAGTTGCCAGTTGGCAGTTGGTGCGTTTACATTTCCGACTTTATGTTTGTTCACTCGCACACACACACACAACACACACTGAAAGGAGGCATAATAAGCGTTTGTAGCATTTGGTTAGCATCCTTCCGTTCTGTGTTGTTCTTGTTGTTGCCGCTGTTGTTGTGCAATTTAGCATTTGCAAGCTGCATCCTTTGTGTTAAATTGCTGAACTGGAATGCTCAAGTTAATATTAACTCAACCGAACCTTTGTCCATCAACTTACAATCAGCATACACACACACACATCACATTATACTATACAAATTTTAGATCAAAAACAAGTCTTTAATGTGATGCGACGTCACTTAATTAAAGCAAAATGTTTTCTATCGTGTGCTCGCTACATAAAAAAAATTGGCCCCACAGGTTGACAACAGCGAAGCGGCGAAGGACTCGTGACTCCTTTCAACAAATGGGCACATGACAGGCGTCTATTAAAGTGCCACTGAGCCATGGTAATTTGCCATTCTGCTCTGCTCGAGCACGTTTCTATTTCTTTTTTTTTTGGGCCTGGTCAGGGTCTGCGACTCTCTCTATTGGGATTGACTGCGAAATTATATGTAGTATATGTATGTATGCTTGGGGAGGTCATCGTCAACGACTCCGCCATCTTAACAATCACTTTCCAAATATGTCAACATAATTAATTTTCAATTATCCATGCGACATTTGCGACACATACTCACAAACACATATATGTCGTGTACAATGGGGCGTATTATTAATTGTAGTCCACAGTTGGCCATCAACTTCATCATCGTCGCCCTGGCGTCACTTAGTATAATTGAGTGTTATTTGATGGAAAATAATTCACAATCCATTTGTCCGTCGACTAAAGCAAACTGTTTTTTGATGATAGTAATGATGCTGATAAATTAATCAAACGTATATTCATCAGTCTCGTTCTCGTTCTCTTTCGTATTTCAACTTCAATTTTTCATGTCTTGTTAGAATGCCGCCTTCCATTTTTACACAATACACTGCACAACCAATCCAACATTTTTCAATCAATTTCTGGTTTTTGCTTTTGAGTAATAATTTTGTTTAATAATAAATAGTTGTTAGCACGCACAATTAATGCACATTTAATTATGGCTACAACTTGGTCATTAAATCAACTAAATAATGAGTAAGAATATTGTTGTGTCTACTTCACTTGAAGGTTAGTTTTATTTATAGCACTAAACAAACTTGTAAGTGGGATTATAAAACAAAAGTATAGTAATAGTTGTATTCAATGTCATTCATTAGCTATTCACAAGTGGCTGCCCTCCAAAAAAGCTGTGTTGTCTGGTGTTGTACCTGTTTGGTCAATCACATGTCATCATTTACTACTGTTGGCAGTAGATGGAGATCGACAACGAATCAGGCAGGCAGGCAAAAAGGAGCTAGAGCTAGGGATAGAGGACATGGTCGTACATATGTCATCAGTGTCTGTTGTTGCGACAGCCTTGGCAAGTGGCTGATTGAGCATTCGTCACGCTATTGGTTTTTGTCTTTGGATTTTGTGTGTGTGTGTTCCATGTCTGTCTGTGTGTGTGTGTGTGTGTGATTTAATGACTCTCCATTAATTTAACGCACTGAAGTGTGAGTCACAAAGCCCTCAACTGGGTCAACTTGGCATGAGCGGTGCTCGATGAAGTGCATAAATAGCTTTTATCAGCATCTGTTCATCAGCATTCAAAACTTGCTAATTCGCGGAAATGATGGAAAAATGCATGAGCTTAGTTCGGTTTAATCACAAGTGCCGTTGAGGGGTCAACCAGGGGGAAGGTGGTTTGTTGCCTTGTATGTTGGTTGTGTCAGAGAGTTGTTTGTTCTGCATTCTGTTCTGATTCTGTTATTTCACGTTTTGCATAATAAATGTCGCACAGCTCAGCAGAATCAACGACAACGACTACAACAAGTAGAAGAAGAAGTAAGGGAATGAGTTGGTGTCGACTACACAACTACAAATACAACTACAGCTACAACAATGGCAATGAAAGTGTGCTGAAGGAGCTGAGAAGAACAAAAACAAGTCGCTTAACAAGCGCAAAAGCAACAACTGCTTATTCGCAGGTGAAAAGCAGAGCAGACAATGGAAATGAGAATGTGAATGTGAATGGGAATGGAAATAAATGGCAAATGGCAGAAACGGAATCTTTACCGGAATTATTCATAATGTTCAAGAGGCACGCATACATTTGCATTTGCACTCGCTATGAGTGTCACTATCGAGAGCGGGAGAGAGAGAGAGAGCGAGAAACGCCGAAGATATAGAGACAGAAGGAAATGAGGGAGCTGCTTGCAAATTAACATACACATACGTGGCGTAACATTGCCTCTGGCAGGATAATAAGTGCCCAATCCACACAAACACTCAAACATACTACTTCAAAAACAAATACAAAAACCAGTCAAGCAACTCATTCATTTTAGCCACCATCAAAACACACACACACACACTCTCACACTCCCTCAAACACTACAATAAAAGTGAAAAATGCATGAAAATCGCTTGGAGAATTTCAAAACATGCTTGTGCGACAAGTATCCTGACAATCAGTGAATGGAAATGCTCTGTTGACGACAGCAGCAGCAGGACAAGAGGAAAATCAGGAAAGCAAACAAAACCATGACAAGCTAAAGAAACAGCACAAGAAAAGCTCAACATGGCAACAAATAATTAAAGTGAAAACAAAGAGAATACAATAACAAGCACAAAAAAAAAGGTGAAAGATAAGAAATGGAAACTTTTCTTTTTCTTTTTTTTTCGTTTTGTTTCCTTAAGCATCATTTTTGATTTAGATTTCATGTTCGATTTCAAGCCACATGACAAAAAAATAAAGAAAGTCTCAAAACTTATCAATTTTAAAGGGCATGACCTAAAATTTGATCAAGGCCAATAACGTTGACACTACTCTGGGGCTCGTCATGCTGGTTTGGCTCTTAGGTCAGGTTTCGTTTCGGATTTTGGCATAACCATGGCTGCCACCTTGATGGCCCCGCTTCGTTGCGCTCAATGCGTGTGGCAAGTTGACAGCAGCGCAACAAAGTGGTAGAAGAGCAGGCGAAAACAAAATTGCAAATACAGCAGCCAGAGCAGCCAGAGGAAAAGCAGCAGCAACAGGACCTCAGACAGACGTGACAGACGGACTTCCTGGCGTTTATCTGCGGCCGAAAAAGTAATTTCTTAAAAAGTTCACAACAGTAAGAGAGAGTGAGAGAGAAAGAGGGAGAAACCGAAGCAAAGCCAAACCGAACAGAACCCAAAAGCAGTGTCAAGTGTTATTGACGATTTGTTGATGATGTTGGCACAAAGGTTTCAGCATGGGGCCAAGCAGCAGCCAGACAAAGGCCGCACACCGTACAAAAGGTATGCGCATGGAAATCAGCCAGCCTCTCCCCTTCCCCCTTCAACCCACACACACACACACCTACATTGTATGGGAAGAAGAAGAGATAGAGTGAGCCAAGGTTGCTCGCATCTTTCGCCTTTGTTTTGTTGCTTGAGTGGGCGATGGCCGGACACAAGTTTAACAGTTTTCTCTCTCTGTGCGTACTTATACTGCTACAACTACTATCCACGGCATTATCCAGTTTCCTTTTGAGGCAGCATACGCTTTTCATTTGGCTTTCATCCAGTGTCCTGCACAAAGGAATTTCACAGCACTTTTTTTGTGCTCTCTTGTGTTGTGTTGCGTTTTGCTTGCTTTTAAAGCAAGTTGAGTTTTGTGCATTTGCCAAGGTTGCTTTGTTTAAGAGTTTTGCTTCGCCTATCGCTATTTTGACATCGCCTGTCAGCGTGCAACAGCAACAACAACAGCAACAACAACGGGAAATAACTACAACAATGGGGCAAGGTAAACACGCAGAGCACGAAACATCTTTTTACTGCGATAACAGAAATATTTCTTCATTCAACTTGGCACTGAAAGCGAAACAGCAGCGAGTCAGCCCAAGCACGTAACATTTTTATCTGTTATTCAAAGTTACGCCCCCACCCAAGACTCCCTTCTCTTCCATCCCCTCCTCACCGCCCTCTGGTATGCTTTCTTTCATTTGGAGGCCCGTGTCTTGCCCTTTGGGCGGTTGCTAGGCCGCGTCGTTATTTCGCTCTGTATCCTTTGCCATGTGGAAAGTAAGTAGTAAGTAAGCCGTGGCAAATTAAACTCACTTCCCCCTCACCCACTCTCTTTACCCTATCTCCCAGTTGGGAGGGCAAAAAAAGTTTTCAAGTGTTGAGCAATAATCAGAAAGGCTGGACGGTTGCCCTCTTTGGAGTTGTCGCAGAAGTTTTCGTGTTTTCGGGCATTGCTTAAATGGGTTTACGGGTTCATTTGCAGTTGTAATGGGCGTCAAAATGTCAGGGATTTCACCATCGTCGTCACATCCTTTTCTTCCTCGTGGCCCCGCTCGTTTATGAGCTGTAAATGGAGCTAACGACAAGGATTAATTTACAAAAGAGGCACCCGAAAAAAGTGGGCAATATTTTTCTTTTTTATACAAACCTCTCGTTGTATATATTTAATAATTTATGTGAGTGGCATTTCGCTTTTGTTCTCAAGGCTTTCGCTTTAATTAATAAATATTTTCTTAAATTATTTGATTATTTTTTGTTGCTCCCTTACAAATTTTTTTTTTTTTTTTTTTTTTGTACTTTGCTTTTATTTATTGAATCTTCTTCTAAATTTTGAGACTAACAATAAGTTTACGAATCTTAACATTAAAATTTAGCTAACAGTGTGTTAAAACTGCATTCTGGTTGCGCGTCCCTCAAGTCGGTCGCTGGGTAGGTAAGTCATTACGACGAAGACGTGATTGGTTGCTCAACCTTGTTAGACCTCTCGCCAGGTGGTTAGGGTGCAACAGTAGCTTGGTAAAGTACTTTTCCTTCTGTTCTGCGATCACTTCTTTGACTGGTAGGATGTTTAAAATTGCTCATGAAAATGTCTGTACTATGTGTCTGAGTGTGTGTTTCAATTACCTCAGTGGACAACGACACGAAATCAATTGAAATCAATGATGAGCAGCAAAAAAACACACACATACAACACTGATGAAAGAGGGAAAGGAGAAGAGAAATGAATCAAATCAAATATTTATTGTTTTCGATTCAATAAATTTTTATCACGCATCCGTCAGTGTGTGACAAACTCTTCAAATGACAACGAACGCATGCCCATAAGGTTGTGTTTGGTGTAAAATATCCCACTGATGATGGGGGGTGAGAAAATTGCTGAAAAGTAAAATACTTTCACTTTCGCCGTGCGTTGCGTACATGGCAAAACAAAAACAGAAATGTAATAAAAAATTCAAGAGAAATGCACAAATAAATACAGATACAGAAGCACAAGCAGACGAAGGGCAAAGTCAAGCAAGAGTGTGTGTGTTTGGCACACACACGAGCACACGAGCACACGCACACACATAAATGAAATGGAATGAGGTGCGAGATAGAGAGGAAGCCGAAAATTCGAACATAAAGAATTTGCAATTTAAAGGGGATTTACTGCGGCTCGTAAAACAAACGCAATAAAAGATCAAACGACATGACAGGGCGTAGGACAATGTCCTGCCCTGCCCTGCCACAACCTTTGTTGGTGCCTCGAGCGGCCTCCTGACAAAATGTCAAAAAGGCTGTCATATACATAACCAGCCAAAAGTCAATGGGATGTGTGTTTGAAGGGAGTTGAGTTGGGGGCGGGGGCTGGGGGCGTAGAGCAGCTGCCTAACAGTGCGTTGAAAAACAGACAGAAAGACAACGAAAACAACATGCAGCAAATGATGGCAAAATACAAGTAAAATAAAATGTGGTGTGACAACTTTGCACGAGAGGCATCGAGATGGATATGACAAGGCCAACAGCGTAACGAACACAGACACAGACACACAGAGTCATATTCATTCTGTGATAATAAACTCGAATTGGGGGCGTCTGTGAATTGTTTTTCCTGCTACTGTTGCTGTTGCTGTTGCTGCCCTTGCCAATGCCACTGTTGACGTTTTAATCGAATCAACCCAGCAAAGAAGCGTGTCGAAAAACAACAACTACAAAAAGAAGGAAGGAAAGGAAAGGAAAGCCAACAAAAAAATAAACAAGCAAAGAAGTTGTAAACTTTCTGACAGTTGTTCGAAGAGCAAAGCGACGAAGGACGAAGCCAGCTCATCATACGCCCTGTTGTTTACGTGATGCTATTTCAACAATACACACATCGCACACACACACACACACACATATGTATATAAGATACACATATGACAGACTGAGCTGTGCTGTGGTAGCAGGCTAATTTTCGTTCTGATTCTTCTTACGAGTATATGCTGATGATGATGATGTTGCTGTCGAGGTTGAAGCTGAAACTGAAACTGAAGCCAAAGCCGAATCTTTTGCAACCCAAAATGCCAAATGCAAAAAATGAAAATGCTTTTGGGTAAATGAAAATTGCACGCATTCGATTTGCCCAGTCGAGAAATGAGCACAACAAAAACGAACGAAAAAATAAATGAAATGAAATCCATTTCCATTTCGACAATTGAGTATTATTAATCCCAGACCTAAATCCAAACACACACTCACACACATATTTGTATTTAGTAAGGCCAAAGAATTTGCTAAACAAATTTTTTGCACGCTGCTGAGCACTCGCAATTTATGAGTGTGTTTGGCATTCGAGCTGGAATTTTAATGAATCAAAAGTCGAGAGTGCAGAAGAAGAAGAAGATACATACGAGAGTTGCAAGAGTTGCGAGAGCAAATCAAATTTCACTTGAGATCTGCATTTATTTCATAATTTAATAGGCAACTATGCAATTATGTAAACCGAATAAATGCGAGCAGACGAGCAGAGTGCTTCGTTCTTTGACGTTCGCCACCGCCAAAGCAAACACAAGCTGCAGACTTAATCCAATTAATGTTGAATTTAAATGCTTGAGATGATTTGGTAGCATCAGAAGGCGCCAACCAAACCAAACCCAAGCCAGACGCAGAACCCAACCAGACAGTCAACGAGTTGAGCTGAGCTGTGTGTTGCACGTTCGCAACATACACACACACACACATACAAATTACTTGGGGAAAATGGAAACTGTTTTTTTTTTTTGCAACGCCATGAATAGTTTCCGTTTTTATACTCGCTACTCATAGGGTAGAAGAGAGTTATAAGTTTGTATCTCTAGGAAAAGTATGTGTAAAGGCGGAAGGCAGAAGGTAGATCTCCGCACCCAAAAAATATATATGTATATACATGAATTTGATCAGTGTCAGCAGCCAAGACAGTATAGACATGTCCGCCAGTCAGTGTCTTCGCTTGTCTGTAGATCTCAGAGCCTATAAGAGATAGAGATATCATTTTCTACATCACTTGTTGTGTTTGCACGCATATAAAGTTGGTTTAAAAACTATAAATACAATAATAACTAACATATAGTTTTTAAATTTCCTAAAAATTTGGGCTAAAACGTCTACTTACTGCGGGTATCACTTGCTGGGGCTGACAATGTAGTAAATTTTGACGGTACTCGTATATTGTAAATTAACCATTATATCAATATACAACGGGTCTTACTTGCTGTGACTGACAATCCGGTATATTTTGCACTTTATGGTATATTTTGAATGAGCTACTATATATACCCTTGGTATACTCTGAAATATAGCAAATATAGCCTCTGAAATATATATATTTGTAGTATTTCTTGTGGTATATTTTTAAATTTATTTGGCTTTATACACTTGGTAGCGGGTGTGTAACAGTCGAGTACATTCGATTTTACAAATTTAATTTTTTTTTTTTTGCCACGCCATGAATAGTTTTCGTTTTTCTTTTTGCATTTCCATTGGGCGTGGACGCTGCACGTAGCGGCTGTGTGACATTGGACGTAATGCGTTCTCTGTTTCGAGTTTATCACACACTCACATGTATACACAGTTCACCCCGAGCTACCCAAATTGCCATGCGAAAAGGAAGAAGCGTGGAGGAGGAGGAGGCGAGAATGGCATTGGCAACGTGAGTGAGCCACTGATGCCTTCTGGTCACTGTGGACACATAAGTGTACGTTCGGTATGTGGTCAATGCGTGACTTCAGCTTCTCTGGTTTGGCTGTCGTTGATGACGCTGACAGCTAAACTTGTGGCCAAGTTGGACGAGGAAGAGGAAAAGGAAGAGGGAGGTGGTCGATGGAGGTTGAGCATGTGCCAATGGGTTTTGGTAATAGAACCGCAAATTGAACCGAAATAGTTAACTGCTCATCGCGTGGCTGCCATGGCTGCTCTGGCTGAATGGTCTCACTCAGTCAGATAGTTGGAAATGCTGCCGCACGTTACTATCAATCAGGGATGCTGACACAACAACTAAACGTTTGTGTAACTGCTGCTGGCAGCGAATTATTTTAAGCGCCAGTTAACATAGTTTATGCATTAGCTGGCGTTTATGACTAATTTCATTTGCAGCGCAGCGTTCCTAAATGCATTCAGCACTGATTGAACAGTTACACACAAACAAGCGCACATGAATATACATATATATATATATTGGAAATGCATTCATGCAAGGACAATTTCAAATCAATTTGCGCTCATTTGAATTTTGGGCCAAAAACCGAAATGCAAACCGAGCGTGATAATTCAATGAGGTCGAGCGCACAGCACAGCACAGTGTGTAATATGTGTGTAACTGTGTCTAACAGCATGTATATTTTTATCTGTGTGTGTGTGTGTGTGTATGTGTGTCTATATATATCAAAATATATATATATGTATATGCCAATTGAACAGGCTGCTTCCTTTGTATGTTTAAGTAGCAATTTATGCCTTTTGGGCCACTTAGACACAGCCACTTTTGATTGTCGCACAGTGACACGCAACACATTCAATATTTAATTTATATTACTTGCTATATTATTATTTTATTTTTTACTTTATTAGTAATGTTTATTATTTTACTATTTGTAATGTACATTCTGAATTTGGTCGCAAAGTGACTCGTAACTACATTTAATACTCTTTACTCGCAAATTTATTGTTTTTTATTTACTAATTTAGCATTTACTTAATCATCTTTCTAATTTAGATTCATAATTTGATTAATGCATTTTGTAGTTAACATTTTTGGTTGTCACTGTGCTTGGCCTTCTGTGATTTGCAGTCGCTGTGCCAAAGATTTTCTTGTTACCTGCAGGCCAATTCAATTGTCTCGCTTGTCTGCACACGCACAGCCCAAAAACTTGTCCCGCTATTGTACTGCCTCTGATCCAGCTGTGTGTCCTTCTAGCTTTTGTTTTTTTTTCTTTCCTTCTTTCTTTATATTCCTTCTTCGGCTGGGCTCGCTGCTTGACTTTTCGTCCACTTGTGGCATGTGGCAACAGTGCGTATACTTGTTGTCTTCTGTCCTTGTTATTGTTGATTTATGTAAAACTTATTTATTACTGTCTGTGGCAGCCCATAAGAATACAGCAACAAAACAAGCTGCTTATTAAAGATCTGGTCAGCATTTTTGACCATTTGGCCACACAGTTTGTTTGTGTTCTGTTGTTTGTTGTTAGCCTGCAGCAACGCAGCAGCAACGAGTTTTAAATGCAAATTTATGAGACACCAATGTTACCCGCTTAATCACTGAAATGTTGTGCTGTGCTCAAGTTTATATACTATATATATATTATGCGTATGGTTGCCTATTGTGCAAAGTCCAACCAACAAACAATAAAGAGTTTGGGGCAAAAGAGTTTTGAGCGTTAAGTTGTTTAGAGTTGAGCTGGTTGTAAATGTGCTAAAAGGCAAGATAAATGGCTTGTTATTATAACCAACCTCATTGGCTATGCAGTCGAGTGAGGTATGCTCAACCAGGCCAAAACTCTGCAAAATTAATGAAGCTGTGTGGAATTACTCACACACACACACACACACACATACACACACTCGCACACACTCCGAAAAGTAGCTAAGCATTAAAAGTAACTGACAAAGTGGCAAATACTTAAGGCAGCAAGAATCGAATCATCATTTAATACTCTTTAAATTTGGTAAACTCTCGCTCTTTAATGGGTATAAACAGCTCACTAATGAAATTCACCTCACCTGCGAGCTGGAAAAAATATAACGATAATTGCAATTAGGGCGGAAATTGTAAATGTGCATTAATCATAGCCATAATGGATGTGTTCGCTGCACATTTCGTTAGCTGTCATGTTATCGGCAATTTGGATTTCATTTTCTCTTGCCCTTTTCTCTTTCTCTATCCTTTTCGCATCTCTTTTGCATTCGTTAATAACATTTGCATGGTTAGCGGGATTTAAAGATTTTATATCAATTAAGCAGCCCATTAATTATTGCAAAAACAATGCTCATAAATTCCCACTGAGAATATAGAAATCTATGAATAAATTATATATGTTTATTATTGTATAATTCAAAAGCGGATACCGAAAAATAACGCTTTCATTATTGTGCACACACAAACAGTTAATAAAAGGTTTCACTCATTTTATCCGCCAATTTGCGATATAAAAAATACAGTGAAAAATATGCAATAACGGACAGCTAGGCAGATTTATCGCATGTTATGTTAATTGACAAATTTATAATTCACAACCTTCCCTAAGCCAACGTAAATTTATTTCAATATAATCTGAATTGGCGTTTTAAATATTTATTCAATTTATTTTTTGATTGACACTTGTTTGCATTTGCCACCTAAAAGTGCATAATTATTTTCAATGAATTTATTCATGATTATGAGAGTTAGTTGATATTTTATTTAGCCAGTTTAAAAGAGTATTTAAAATTTCCATACGAAATGATATATGACGTATACGCAATATACACAACCTGAAATAAATGAAGTAATATGATAAATATTCATTGTTTCCATATTCATGCTATTTATATTTAATTTCCTTTTAACAAATGCACAGCCGCCGCCGATTGTGTTATTTCAATGTCAATTTACTTAATGAAATTCACGATTTTTCTCTTCACTTTTGCGTTCTTTTTTTTGCAGCTGAAGGGTGCGCGCTGGAAGTTTTCTGAGTTTTGTTTGTTCAACAACTGATGACAACATGCTGAAACCATTCACCGTGATTATTGGAATTTTTTATTTAGGTGAGTTGTATTTTTATTTTTGTGTGTACGATTGTGTATTCGTTCACCAGCGCATTATTAATGACATTTCTTTAATTGAAATTGGGCATGCGAAATTTCCGATGCCGAGAGACCAATTAATTAATCACATTTGCCGTTAAACGATTTGTGCGCAAACATTTTTTTTTGTTTTTTGTGTGTGCTAATTAAACAGCATGACACATATGATAAATGGATTTTTGATTGTATTCGCGGATGTGACAATTTATTTTGAAAATTCCTTATTCAACAGTTGTTGCCAAATGTACTGTTAAACGCACTTAACTGTTAAAGTTTTGAGAGCACTGAACAGCTTAACAGTAATTTAACTACAGCTAAAACACAAATGCAAAGCCTAAGGATATGTGTCAACCAAAGCTTAAATTGGTGAAGTTTAAAGGCCAAGCTTTTAAGCTTGATGTTTTTGCTTGGGCTTTTAACAAAGCTTGAAGTGGCTGACATACTTTTGAACTTTGCATTTCAGAGCTTTTGTAGCTTTCATAGCTTTTGGTTATAGCTCCTGCTTACCGATGTATAACACAAAATACTTGTTGAGTTAAGTTAATGCTTTCACTATGAACAGCGAACGAAAGAAGCTTACGTGACTAAGGACATTTTATAAGCCTTGGCTAAGCTTTTTTCTCTTTAACTATCGATATATTCTCCACTCAACAAGGCTTCCTTGACGATAACTTGTTTAAAAGCTTCTGTTGGCGCTCTGCTTAAATTGTTATTTTATGTTATCTATTCAATTCACAGTAATATTTTGATAAGCGTTTGATTCGCAGTTAAATTCGTTCTATATAAGTTTATTTGGATTTTTACTCTACTTCATCGACTAACCTTTAAGCATTTTAATACCTTTATACAAGCGTAAAAAATCTTAAAAGCAATAACATTTTAGTCCTGCCATAAATTTATATGTATTTATTATTTGCCATTAAAAAGAGTCCCCTCAATCCGGGCAGCGACTCCCTCGGAATACGTTATTATTGTGACCAACATAACTTTTATAACGCTTCCATTAAAAATTAGAAAAGAAAGTCGCACAAGGTGGAAAAAAACCAACAGCGAACAGCAAACTATAATTATGTTTATCTTAATTATATTGCGTGACGTAAGTTTCTTATTAAGCGGCAAAAGGCAACAAAGTCACAAAGTCACCTGCCACAACAATCATCCACCATGTTGTATATGAGAAGCCCTTACGGAATTATTATTACATGCGAAGTTGCCCCCTTCTCCCTTCTTCCCTGGATCGGACTCAACATTAACCCACTCAACAACCCAACCATCCAAGCTCCCACTCAGCTATTCAGCCATTTTCAGACTCAACTTCGGAGCGATGGAGACGAAGTCGCAATCGCAGACGAAGTAAGAGTCGCGTGAGGAATCACAGCACGCGCGCTCTGCCAACGAATGGTCAAGTGGCGCCTTCATCATCGAGGTTTATTTGCATATAGAGCGTGTGGTGGTGGCACCAAAAACTCAATTGCCAGACGGAGTTGGAGGTCTTTGCTTTTGATTTCTTTGTGGTATACGAGTGCCCGAAAAAGTATGCTAAGAAATTAAGCACATTCGCAATTTGCGTGCTGCGGTTGCTGTGCTCGGGGCGTATGCGCAATGCAAAGCAAATATATTTGACCCTTATGACACACGCAAATAAAAGTGCACGTCATTACCTTGATTTGCTGCGACCTGTAACTCGAGACTCAAGACTCGAAACACTGCTCAAGGCGGCATACTTGTACATATTTCTTATCCCTTTTGTTGTTCGAGTTGCCATTAGCAACACGGTCAGAGACAAATTGATTGCCAACGCTTATCGAATGCAAATAATGTTCACTTGAAAACTTCGAGAGAACGCAAAGAGTTGTCCCATAAATCCCTAGAGGCGGCTCTTGATCCATTTCATTTATGCTAATCAAAAGGCAGAAGCAGCGGAATCAAAATCAATTTCTTGGCATTATGCGAGCTGAGTCGATAGTTGAGGCATCTGCTGGTCCAATGGCTGTGATAAATCAAAACAATTAAGTCGCTTTAAATTGGGGGGCGGAGAGAGGGAGTCAAAAGCGGAGCGAAGCCATAAAGTGACTAGCATTAACCAAAGTCTCAAGTGGGGCTAATAAGCTTGAGACAGCGCTAATTTTACCCTCATTAAACAAACTGACATGGCAGCCAAGCAAGCAGGCAGGCAAGCAGGCAGGCAACCAAAGTTGAGGCACACAGACCAACGACCGAAGACCGAAGACCGACGTCCCTGTCGCTGTCGCTGTCGTTGTTGCTGTCTCTCAACTCTGTCGCTGTGGCTGGATACGAGGACACAAACTCAAAAGCAGAGCGTCGCTTTACTGTCGAAGCTTGCTAACATTTTAGAGGCTCAATAAACTCGAACCCAAACTCGACTTCTCTTTCCACAGAAATAGCGATGGACGACCCATAGACGGAGCTTGACTCAAGTCAGCCCATCACCCCCGACACAAAGGCTCTGGCATTGCCATTTTGGCAGTCATTAACGGCAAACTGCTTCATCATTTAATAACCCAAAAGTGAGCTGGTTAAATGCCGAGGCTGCCAGCCTGCCAGCCTGTGTTGGCCCTAAAAAACATTCAATCCTCCCCACATAGATACCAACATTCATACCGACAAACATTCCGGCCCACAACAGCTTGGAAAAAAAAGCAAACGAAGAGCAAGTGAAAAAAAGTGGCGTAGAACATGCCACACTTATTTTTATAGATTTCATTTTAACGCCGAAAAGGCAAACGCATCAAGGCTGAAGAAACCCTCTGTTTTGCTTCCTCCTCCTCCCCCCATCGATGCCACGCCCATCACTTTATGTTTGTGTTCGTTCTGGTTATGTTTCCTTGGCAAGCGCACATAGCTGGCATGCCTACATCAAATTGGCAAGGCGTCAAGCCAGTCAGCCAGCCTGTCTCTGAGAGCGAGAGGAGACCAGCACACAAAACACAAGGAAAAAAAGGGTTCATTATGGCAATTTGCTTAAACTCGTGTGCCTGCCACAGCCCCAAACTTGAAGTTTGTGTCTTTTTCGGTTCTTGTGCTCTGTTTTCTTTTTGCTTCATCCGTTGTTGTGGTTCGAGAGTATCTTTTGCCCTTTTAAAGCCTACGCAATGAAAAACGCGCCACAATTTGGCGGACTCGTTTTCTTTGCCTTTTGCTATTTGCTCGAATGGTTTCTCATGGCCATTTCAAACACATTGCGCCAGCAAAGTTCATAAAATATAATGATAAGAAGCATTTGTTTTCCTCTCGTGGCCAATGATTAAGGTTTTGCTACACTTTAAACTTTCAGCGCTGCAGTTCATTGCACTCCAAACGTCAACTTTCGTAGTCCTCCAACCTATGACTTTTACACTTCTATCGTTGTATCGTGTGTGTGCACAATGTCGCCTTATTTTAATATGAATTTCTTTTAAGCCACTCTCAGCAGGTGGTTGATTTTGCCAGTTTCGTGCCACTACGTTTTTATTATAATAACAGAAAAGCAGCCAAAGCAGCAAATGCCTTTGCTCTAGTTATGTTTACCCATGGATATTTATGACATCATTTCAACAGGCGCAGAAAATTTTTAATTGCATACTTCGCGGCAACTTCGATTGCTGGCAGTTGCAGTCAAATCTGCAAAGGATTTGAAAATGCACTTAGGCTCGAAAAGTGCTGGCTCAGTTAGGGCGACACTTGAGCAAAACATAAACACACACGCAAACAGTCGCAACAAAGCCAAACAATGACACTGGCTTAAAATAATAAAATAAGCTACATATGTGTTGTTCTTAAATAAGTTACGATTTTATTAATCGTATTATACTTTCTATATTCTCTAAAAGTGAATTATTAAATTTTCTTGCCAGACATTTAGTTTAATATTTCTAACTAATATCATTACACTTGAGTAATAAAAATGTGCCTTTGTCGTCTGTGATTGCCGGAAGTGGACTGCCAGCAATGTAGAAAGACTTGGCGTGATGTGTTTCAATATGCCCTGTTAAAAGTATTGTTGATCATAAGGAGTTGACTGATTTATAATAAAGTTGCTAATATAAGTAATAAGATAGAAAATTGTATCAGCTGCGCTTTCTTCTTTATTATAGGAATGAAATCTATAAGAGGCTTATTATCATACATTTTTTGCAATTTTCTGAAACTCTACTTTCTTTTTTCTATAACTTTTCTGCAGGGTATCGTGAAATCTAGGCTCGCTTTCGTACATTTTTATTTGCCGTGCGTTTGGCCAGAGTTTAATTATATTTGCGTGAGCTTGTGACATTGCTGCTTGGACTTTGTTATGCATGAGATTGCGACTGGAAATTCGTCTTGACGTTGCGCACTCGAGTGACGCATTTAAAAAGTTATTAACTGTGTGTTTCAGCGTGGCTCCCTCGTCAGCCAGTCGGGCAGTCAGTTAGACAAGTAAGACAAGTAACTGTGACCATTGGTATCACTTTATTTCAATGTCCTTGCGCCATTGTTGACTATTGTCGTCGACAGGCGACGGTCGACGGTTGAGTGTTGACTGAATTGTCAACGACATGATTTGTCATCCTCAGACGCGTTTAATGAAGCGACCGATTTGGTTTTCAGGAGGTTCATCGGTTGCCTTTGATCGATTATCCTGCACGTTTTCGTGCTTGTTGTAGGAGTATTTTATGTTATTACTGTTGTCGCCTGGCCATTAATGGGTAATAAGTAAATTGCGTGCTTTCCCCATTCGCAGTGATTGCTCACTTTTCGACAGTTTCTGTTCTCTCTCGGTTCTCGACTTTCGACTCTCGACTCGCTCATCAGCTGCTGCGACGTTTGACGTCTGTCCACTCAGCACCTGACCTTTGGGCTATATCCTGAGCTGTGGTTGCCCATTAATCAAAGCAGACAACAGAGACGCCAATCGTTGGGGGGAAGCAAATGTTGGCCAAACTGGGCGTGTTACGGAGTTTTTTTTTCTCCGTCAATTCCGTTTGCATTTTCTATTTTGGGTTTAGTATATTATGAAGACATTTCGTGTCGTGTCGATTTGCTGCAGCATACTCGGCGTATGCGTAACATATTGTTGTTATTGTGTTCGACGTTTGCGTTTGCTTTTGCGTTTTGTGTGCCAAGTAATTAGTGGCAAGTGGCAAGGGCAACAACAAAATACAACAAGAAATATGGTAATAATATTTGATTTGAAGTAGCTTCCTGTCAACTCCCTTTACCTCCTTCCCTTCTCTTCACTAAGTTTATTCAGCATTCACGATTCACGACTTTGGCAGTTGCCTAATCTTTCGCTCGCTCTCTCTCTCTCTTCTCTGCGTGTATGTTAGAGTATTTATTCAAATTAAGGTCAAAGGCGGCCTTTGTTTGTTGCGGGGCAGAGTAAAGTTCTTTGGGTGGTTTCTCGTTCGTGGTTCGCTTCTCCCATGTCCCTCAGCTAATGTTGTTTTCAGTGGCAATTTATGTTTTCAGTGGCATTTAATCAGCCGAGCCTTGAGGAAATTTGCACATTTATCGCCGGCCCGGCCTCCATTTTTGTTTTGGCCGATTATCGTACTCGTATGCATGCATATCGTATTGAGTGTATTGTACTATATCCTTTGCCACATCCTCCTATCGAAACGCATATCCTTTGCATTGAATCTAAATTGTTTTATGCCTTTCTGCTTGGGCATCCCCTTGGCAGTCGTTTGCGCCTTTGCTTCTGCTTCTGTCTCTGTTGCCACCGCCAAATATGCTAAACAGATAAAATTCGATTCGATTTCGTTTTCGTTTTGCGTTTTCGCTTTTCATTTTCCGCATTCAGTTTTCAGCTTTCAGACGGGGGACGCCTTTCTTGCTTAATTTATCTCTGCCCCTCTGTGTGAGGCCCAATACACAAATACATTCCGCTGTTTTTACAGAATTTCCAATTTGTTTTGATAATATATTATATATGTCCAGAGATATTTGGAAAAGACTTTTTAAAGTTTTAGAGAATTGAATAGAAAATATGTTTTCATTGCAGAAAATTCAAGATAATCTGTAATGCCAATAATAATTGAAGTTGAGGTAAAGGCTGCTTCAATTATGCTTATGATATGTTTTAAAACTATGAAATTAAAATTATGGAAAATACTCAAAGTTTTATAATACTATTAAATGCAAACTTATTTTTAATACTTATAAATAGTTTTGACGACTTCAATCCATTTCAAAAATGTTGCTAAATATGTGAAACACATATTTTATTCTTTATTTATCAAAACATAAACCCATCCCTAATCGTACTGAGCCATGGCTTATAATTTGCGCTGATTGGATTAGCTGTGAGCATTGACAGCCATTTCGGGCTGCTCCGTTGCAGCCAATGCTGAATTTTAGCCATGTTTTGTTGGCCAAAAGCGTCAACAACATGCATTGAGGTTGCAACCACACGGCCGATGGTAGAGTTGCAACGTTTGGCTTTCCAAAAGCCACCTGATCTCCCTTTCCCTTCTCCTTCCCTGAAAAACAGGTGACAAAACTAATGAGCCGCCGCCCAATGTTGCAACTCCATGAGGGAGGCACTGCCACGCCTCTGAATGTTGCAAGTTGCTAGTTTATGGCATTTGTTTTTATGCAGTTTTTCGCCTTACCTGGCTGGCCTTCGTTCCATTCATCTGCCTGCCTCCAAGCTGCCACAACTTTGACATAATTCTGGACTCGACTGACAGGCTTGGGCCAAAGCCAACAAGTACAAAAAATATATATAATATATATATAGAGAGAGAAATCTGCTATATATATAAATGTCTGCATGAAGAGCGGAAAGTTTTTTGGGTGCTTTGACTCGGGTGGTTTTTTTTTTTGTTTTTTTTGCTTTGCTATGCAGCTGGTTGTTGCTTTTGCACAACCAGCAAAAGTTGATAACGAGCAGGTGTTAAAATGTGACCAAGTGTAGGCTGCTGCTGCTGCTGTTGCTGGAGACACGCCCCCTTTTGGCCCATGTTGCACTCACCACTCCCTTCAGCTGCCTGTTCGGGTGATTACAAGTTGTTGACACTTTGCAGTTTGTGGCGAGAACTCAAAGCAAAAACAAAGTTGACACCGCCTTCGCCGCCTCCGCCTTCGAGTATATTTTGGTGTTGTTGTTGTTGTTGTGACCATGGGCAACATGCCCCAACATTCGTCCCGCAGCTGAGGCTTGTGCTTGTCCTTGTGCTTGTGCTTGTGCTCTCGCTCGTCTTAAGCCCATTTGAGCTGCCAGCTTGTTTGTGGCTGTCACGCAGCGTTGCCACAGTGTGTGTTGTGTGAATTGGCCGGCCATATTCAGCAGCAGCAGCAGCAATGCATATTTGCTGTCACGTTGCCCCACCTCCCTTCCCCCTATATACTTTGCTGCCCTTACACTCATCTACCTTTATGGCATTACAAGTTTAAGAGCCTCGGCGTCATACGTTGACTTTTTAATGAGCTTTCTGGCGGCAATTTGCCGAAAGGTGAAATTACGTAAAGAACCACAGACACACACATTTACACATATGTGTGAGGTATGTAAAAAGTGGGGGCATCTTTGCCACAATGCGTACACACACACACACACACACACACAAACATTTTTGATCAGTGCCCAAGTCGAATATCATTTCACATATCGTTAAAATTCGTTTAGGCGCAGCATACAAATTGCTACATTTCCGCTAAAACTTTGAGGTGCCACGCCTCCTTCTCCGCCCTGCCTCTTAGACCACAACCACTTTAAGAAATATATATATGTATATATAAATGTATGTATGCAACGTGTGCTGTGGCATCAGCGTCGTTGACTGTAAATTGAATGAAATTGAAAAATTCAACGCAACAGCAATTCCATTACACGTTTTTCCTGGCTCATTTTCACCGTGTTTTTCCCCCTCCCTCCCTCCCTTCCCCCCGCACAACAACCTCAAACTGCTTGACTCGAAATTTATTCATTACATGCAATTTTTTCATTTTTTTTTTCGTTTCACTTTCGTTTATCTGGTTGCTGGCATTTCTTGAGCATTTCGCTTTCATTGAGCCTCATCTCCGGCAGCTCGTCGTCGTCGTCTTCGCTGTTGTCTGGCGCATTAGGCTGGCAATCAGAAATCATGTGTGAAATGGAAAAAAAAAGATGCGAAAACACTGAATTCCATGCGAAATAAAATGAAAATCGCGGTGCGAGCAGCGCGTAAAAAACAAGAAACAAAAACACGACCATTACCGTTGCCTGAGGGCATCCATAGGCATTTATCTTCAAGTGTTTGTCTCGATGTATGTGTGTGTGCGTGTGTTTGTGTGTGCTTTCAATTACATTGGCAATTGCTGTGGTAACAACACCGGAAAGTGTCGTTGGCCCATGGGCGTGGTTAACAACAATCCACAATGTGTCCATTGCCTGTCCATTCCAACTCAACTAATCAATATGAATGAATAAATAATCGTTTACAAATACCCAAAGCCTGAGGAGACACAACTTCTGCCTTATGTGAGCATGCGAATATTTGCAATCTGCATTTTATAAATATGCTTATGCGCAATCAACAATGCCACAGCCATAGCTTCGTATCCTTTTGCAGCTCCCATTACAGCTCCATCCACAGCTTTAGCTCCAACTCGGTTTCCATCTGCAACTTCCGCTCTTGCTTTTGATCCGCTTTCTGTTGCTGCTGCTGCTGTGCGACATGTTGGGCACATTTCGAATGCCGAATGCGTTTCCTTTTAATGTCTAATATAAATGCCCGCTGTCTCGCATTTACTTTCTTGGCTGTCGTCAATAAGCGTTCAATATGTGTGTGGCAGTCCCTGTGTCCTGTGACAGGACCTTTCCTCGCTTTCGCTTGCATTGCGTTTGACATGCGTTGGGCGATTGCAATTGCCGACTTATGCTTATCGCATAAGCAAATAGCAATGTCGCTCAGCAGCAGCAGCAATGCAACCAGCAACCAGCAACAGCAAACTGTTGGCAACTGTTGCCACACACATCCTTTGATCCATCCTGACCATTTCCTATTACACAGAAACACACACACATACACACAATGTGTTTGTTTATTCCGCAAGTTGCTGTCAGCATTTACCTTATCCTTATGAATTTTACATTTCTTCTGATGCGCATAATAGAAATAAACAATCCTGACCATGCTGCACATAAACTAAACTTCTTTTCTACTATTCTATGTACATAAACATTTTTGTTTTCTTCGAATGCGTTTTTATTTTCTCAGTTATTTATGCTTTGTTTTTTATTAACTCCATTGAAATTCAATTCTGGCTTTTGCTGCTGACTTTCTGATCTACGCTGCTTAAATTGATATTGTATTTTTAATGAAGAGTTGAATAGAATTTGAAAGCTCTTGATTTACTAGATTTATTAGTGTGTGCGTCTCTAAATCTGCTTAATTACTCGAAATAAATATTGTTATGTTGGCCTAACGAAATTGGATTTAAAACCATAAAACATAAATATATTTCTATAAAAATTATTTAGCTGTATTTTCAGCCAAATTTTCAAAATAAAACCACATTTGTTTAGACTGTGTTTTAAATGATTTTAGTGAATTTGTGTGATCAAATTGATTAAATATTATTATGATTATTCAAACTTCGTTTTATTTAAACTTAATTTAAAATCATAAATAAATATTTTACCACTTCTATCTTACTTAAATAATAAGAATAGTTATATTGTAGTTCCTTTAGTGCTGTCAATTTAACAAATATTCTTAAGGCGCTATACAAAAATGTATTTAAAATCATAAATTAATAATCAGTTGCGACTTCTGAATATTATTTAAATGTTTAAGTTTAAATATATTTACATTTTAATTCATTATAGCAGTATATTCTTTTATGTTATTATTATCTTTATTCTTTTTGTCCAACTTGATGCACAATATTTGACTTTAAGCTTGTCAAGGCCCATATTAAATTATCCACCAGTTTCTATGTGCTTTAAGCATATGTCTGTGTGTTTGTAGGTGTGTGTAATTTCGGTTAGTTGATGTCGCTTACAAACTTGCATACTAAATAAGCCACCAGCTCTCTGCAGTCACCTCATCCATTCTACAATTTGCAGTCTTCAGCCGCCACTCATTTGTTTTCTTTTGGCGCCCAAAGGCGTGCCACAGTATGTGGCGAAGAAGCACATGACGTTTGCAGCGACATGTTCTGTTACACCCACACTTACACACTTACACATACACACATACATACGCAATTACAGCCGCACAGCATTGTTGCAATTGCACGGGAAATAGACTTTTTGAATGCGAATGCGTTGCACATGTCGTAAGGAATACGCTTAGAAAAAAAGTTGCGCCACAACCCGAAAGCAGAATGAAGAGCGCACACAAACAAAAAATAAAAAAAAAATAGAAAACACGATGCAAAGAAAAGAAAAAGAAACCAGAATCCAGCTAGCAATAGGGGAATCTTTTTTCTTGCAAGCAATTTCTTATTTTTTTATTTTCTTTTCTAATTTTTTTTTTTGCTTTTAGTTTTGCAGTTGCAAGTTAGTTTTTTCCTTTCGGGCCGAAACACGAATCAAGTGGCGGGAGTGGTAACTAAAAGGTGGCTGAGGAGTAGGGGCAACAAGCTGAGGCGAGACAACTGCTTGCTATTCCACATGCAGCAGACTGCATCCTGTCCCTGCGGTTTGCGCTTGTTCTCTTAGATGTTTGCTGTTGTTGTCGCCATTGTAGTAGATGTTAGTGGGCCCCGTCTTCATGTTTCTTCATGTTGTCAGCGTTGTCGTTGCTACTTCTGCTGCCGCTGCGATGCTGTCTCTAAATCCGTGCTACTTAAATTGTCCCTAAAATCCTCGTGGCAATTCTTTCGCCATGAAGCACATGCAGCTTTTGTGTGTGTGTTCTGTATGAGAATTTAATGACATTCTTAAGTTGTCATCAGTGGTTGGCAGGCCAAAGAGACCAAAGCAGGCCAACTAGACTAGACTCGACTAGACTCCACTCTCAGCTCGACTCTCGTCTTGACTCGACTTGAGTCGAGTTGAGTTCAGTTGACTGTTAGCTGCATTGCATTCACAAAAATAAAAAAAAAAAACAAAAATAGAAAACTGGAACTCAAACTGCGCGGCTGTCAGTACCTTTTTGGACTAGCTTTGGCTTTGGCTTTTTATCCTGTATTCCTCTGTTGTTGTCCTTGTTGCTGTTGCCGTGGCTGCTGCGCTGAGAATATTAAATTGACTGGGGCCAACAAAATGAGTAGAATCATTAGCGTACAACGACTCACCCTCAGCAGCAGACCCAACAAATTGCGCCCACATATTGCGCAATCGCTGCTGCACTTTGCTGCTGTTGCTGCTTTTGCTGCTGGCATGTCGTCTTCTTTTGAAGATGAAGTCATATCAGCATTAGTGTCTGCTGTGTCTGTTGGACGCTCTCGGCAAAGTTGGGCTGTCGGATTTGCTGTCGCTCTCTCTCTCTCTCTCGATATACTATATATGCCATAGAATAGATTCTACTACTTTTCTTTTTTTTTTGGCTGCTTTCTTAGACTCTAACAGGATGAAAGAGAGAGAGAGAAAGAACAGCGTAGAGACATTTGCATGCATTTGGTATTTTTGGGGTCAGATCTGAGATATGAGACTCGTAGTTGTACTTGTACTTGTCCTATATGCAATATCTTCCCATATGATTGTGTGCCTGGATACAAGAAGAAGAGGGACAGGCGAATTTAATTTCAATTTAGGAGCAAAACATTTGCGCTGCGCCTGTCAAGCATTTTCCATTTGCATTTATTTTTGCGCTGTATGCGCAAATCTTTTGCTATTTGTACAAGAGACAGCCGCAGACTAGAGAAAAAGCCGCGCGCATTTGAATATGCAATTTGCAATTTGACTTGACGACAACGACGACAACGACGACGACGACGAGACCAAAAACCGCCAAGCCATCCAAGTGTGTCACCCTTTTATACCCCGGGACAAGCTCGAGTTAATCTGCGGGCTTAAGAAATGCCAGACGCGGGCTGTGCAGAGTCACAGTTATGGTAGTCACAGTTACAGTTGCAAGTTGCAAGTCGCAGTTACAGTTGCCGCACACATAAAAGCTGCACGCCGCGACATTTTATCACAACGCGAGTTTGTGATGGTTTTTTTTATTCTTTTTACTTTACTTTTTGCTATATTCTTTTTTTTTTTGTGTGACCAGAGAGAGAGCGAGTCCTCTGGCGTTTGGTTGACATTTGAGGCATGAGGCAAGATTTATGCACTGGGGCTGCAGTTGAAGACAGCTGTCGTTTGCTGGCGCTGTCTTTTTCTGTGAGCTCTAATAGCTTTTTATCCGCGTGCATGAAATATGCCGCGAAAATGGCAAATAGAGCCGCCGAGAATATGGAAAGTGTCAATCCAAAAGTTTTTTTCTCAAGTCTGGCGACAATGACAGACTAGAGAGGAAAATAGAGAGAGAGAGAGGAGAACCTTACCAGTGATGGGCTTAAAGTAGTCGAACAGTCGAAAAGGACAAAAGCGAAAGGGATAAGGTAAAGAGGCCAAAATTAAACCTGGGGCAGAATAAGTACAGCTAAGTTGTCTTGACACGCCACTGACAAGTACACTATACAAACACACACACACACAGACAGACAGAGAGGCAGACAGTCAATCGCACACACACACAGACAATTAAGTCATGATAAATTGCTATTGTATGCGTTTTCAGTCATAAGCGCAGGCGGCAGGCAGCACCCAAAATGAAACAATAAGCCACGTCCGTCAAGTCAACTTGAGGCGACAAGAGTCGAGTCGAGCCCGAGTTGAGTCAAGTTATGAACGGAAGCAGACACACCTACACACACACACTCTATAACACAGACATAGGCAACACTTCGTCACAGTCACAGTCACAGACAATGCGACCAGACAGCACAAACACCTAACGCTTGCTGCCACACTATCTGTGTGTTTAGTCAAAGTGTGTGTGTGAGTGTAGAGTTTTGCTCTGTCATGGCCCGAGTTTGGGCTTGGGCCTGAGAATGACGGCTTTTGCTGTTGCAAAATGCTTGAAATTCATGCGTTCTGTCAAGTAATTTACCCCAAGCGCGATCCCCACACACACACACACACACAGTCAAACCAGCCCAAGTGGCTGATGCCTCGCCTCTGTGTTTCTCACTCTCTCGCCTTCCCTTGTTGCCCGGATGAGTGTGTGTGAAGTGGTGTAAAGGTACAAAATGAATGTTATTCTACCGGTTGCCATCAACTTTTGCTGTTGCATTCTGAGTGCCATGGCCGCTAGTTTGCTGTTGGGCTCAGCAAATGATGACAAAACCAATGACGTTGGCTTGTAAACCCCATAGATTTGACAGCAAAATACAAGCTGCTAACAAGCTGAACTTTAATCGACTTTAACCATTGTAAAAGAGTTTTAATTGAAAGTAAAAGTTTCGAATACAGATGTTTTTACACCTATCGTTGAAGTGGTTTTTAAAGCACATAGTAGGATTTTAAAGCTCTTAGTTCGGGCTGAGTTAACTAGCTCAACTTTACTTGATTTTAGCATAGAAAGCAATTGGATAAGTTGCCAGTGCTTGATTTAATTAACTTTATAAAGCATATAGCTGGCTTTTAAAGTTCATGGACCTGAGAGCAAAGTATAAGCAAATAACTAAATGGCGGTTAATAGAAATTAAACATTAACACCTTTTAACTAATCTTTAGAGTTTGAATTTAATTGAAGAACTTAAAGCACACTAGTTAGGAGAGCTTGAAACAACTTTATAAAGCACAAAGGAGGCCAATACATCTGTCACTATACAAAGCTTGATTGCGTTTTAATATGGGAATTTAAATATAATAACTTGATGTTCACATTGTCAATTTTAAGATTATTAAAAATTTAAATAATTTCTATTAATTTGACTTCTATGCAAAACACCAACTTTTACATTCAATTGACAACACTATTGTCAGGACAATCACGCCAAGTACATGCACTCAAATTAGCTTTAATGTGCTTTTAAGAGAGTCGCCAGCAATGTCAGCACTTTGCACACTTAATCGCATATTTAATGGCAAAATCAGAGCCAAATGCCATCAGACTAGTAACATAAACGGGCACACACACACACCTTCGCCTGGCTAATTGCGAACGTGTGTTTACACTTGAATGGCACGGCACCTCATTAGGATGCTCGAAATTATTCAATAGCCTCCTTTTTGGCACGTTGAATTGAACCCTTTTTCTCCATCGTCGTCGCAACAACTTAACTTGGGTTCGTCGACGAACAATGCGATTAAAATTTTATTTAAATGAATTTTCTGCTCATGCTCAAAACTGTTTCCGGCAACAAGCTCGGATATTGCGTATACGCAACGTGCTGCAGGTAAAGGCAAAAGACTTTTGGCCATCCTGTTAACTCTTCCAGCATAGTGTGTCCTTTTTTGAGTGGAATCTATTATACGTATCCTACGACCGTAACCGTTTCCCTCAGCAAAAAAAAAAGAAGAAATTGCCAAATGTTACCTTTCAGCTGGTTGACTCTGACTTTGACTTGGGCCCTGGCCAAAGCCGATGTCGAGACGTTAGTGTTAGTGTTAGTGCTAGTGCCGGTGTTCGTGTTGAGTTGCCTTTATTGAAAAGTGTTCATTTGAG
Organism: Drosophila niveifrons; assembly: GCA_035046325.1. Taxonomy (NCBI): domain Eukaryota; kingdom Metazoa; phylum Arthropoda; class Insecta; order Diptera; family Drosophilidae; genus Drosophila; species Drosophila niveifrons. Next base: position 5,474,469 of record JAWNOC010000046.1, on the reverse strand, counting down.
TCACTCGACTTGTAGTTGGGCCAATAGACTGAGCCTAATGCACACAATTTGCTTTGTATGTCCTTTTCTCATGTGCGTGCCTCTCTCCCCCTTTAAGCCTATCCCAGTGTGTGTTATGGCTGAAAATTAACATTTTCACCCATACACACACACACCCATACACACAATTGATGCATTACTGGAAGCTGGACAAAGACTTGGGATGAACTTGGAGTTGGAGTTTGGGAGATTTTTTGGAGCTGGGAACACGTCAATTAGCTGCAGACCGGATGGTTAAACTTTAAGTTTTACTTCACTTCACTAAGTGACTGAGTGACTGAATGCAATTGTTCTGACTGACGCTGACATGGATACGCATTGTTGTTACAGCTTCCTGGTTTTCATCGCCATCTTCGCTGCTTGTGGTTGGTTTGCTGCCAGGCCAAGTGCTTTGCCACTGCTTCTAATTATGCGCCTTCTGCAGGGCAACAAACCAGGCAACACCAAGAAAAAAGGGAAAGAGGACACTCAAGTGGCTGCAACTGTCACAGTTGCGTTGAGAAGCAGCAGCAACAGCAGCAAGAAATATAAACATATATATATATAACTTGTGCGTGTCTGTCTCAGTGTTCTGTTGTGAGTGCGGATGAGTGCAAAAGTGTGAGTGTGAGTGTGAGTGTGTGAATGTTTGCTTGTGATGTTTTTTAATTTTCGCGAAATAAGCAATTCTCACGTATTCATCTCTCGGCATGCGGCGTCTTGCGGTGTTTAAGCTCAGCGCATTCGTGTTTTATGCCCAGCAACTGCGTTTCACTGTAAATTCAATTCCAACTTCATGGATTTTGTGGCTTCGTTGTTGTTGTTGTTGCTGTTGTTATTGTTTCGCCAACGGGCTACTGTTTGCCACCTGCCACCGTGCAACTAAGAAAAACGCTTTGTACTTCAAAGCCCAGCAAAATTTGCACTCTACTCTCTTTAGTTCTCTGTTGTTCTCCGTGTGTTGTTTGCTGTGCGTTGTGTGTGTGTGTTGTGTGTGTGTGTTTGTTGTGTGTGCGTTCGCATGCTGCGATTCGCTGTTGTCTTCGTGTTCTGTTTGGTACTGTGTCTTTACATTCACTTTGTTTATTACCAAAAATTTGTTTTATTTTCACTCGCAATCGATTGAAGTTTAGTTCGCTTTATTTTGTTCTTTTCTTTTTTAGCCCGCTGTTATAGCTACTGGGCTTTTGAATTCAAGAGCGTGTGTGTGAGTGTGTGATTGCAAGTGGGTGTTTTGTAATTCTTATTTTGTAAGCGTTTTGCTTTGATGTTGGCCGCCAAATAAAAATGCTCTCTTTTGTTTATGCTCCCACTAGAAAAGCAAGGAGCTTCCATTTAAATTTGAAATCAATTTTTGTTACCGCTTGCAATTAAAGTTATTTGTGGGTATTCAAAACTGATTTCAAATTATTAAATGACTTTATTGATTGTCTATTTATATTCTGAACCATAACTAATGTGAGTTTCTTTTACTTTATTTGCAGGTAAGTCTGTCGATATTCCTATTGTATAGTGTAAGTATTTCTTTGGCTAGCTACTTATAGCTTAATTGTATTAAAGTAATTATAGTCGACATTTATTATTGGGCAAATCTCGTAAATATACCGGGAGCTCTCTTTGCCCTTTGCAGCCTTTGGCAGGGCTCTCATTACAAGAGGGTGCGGGGGTACATCATTCAGAGGGGTCGGCATGGCAATGCTTTGATTTCGTGCGATAATTATAACGTGCTCTCATGCGCCACCCGAAACGCAAATTCGCCAGCTACGTGCAGCTATGCGTCATCATCAATGTTGAGTGGGTGGTCGAAGTGGTTGTTAGTTGTATGTGTGTGGATCATAGCTATAGCTATAGCTATGTATATAGCTTTGGCTATTCACTCGTGCGTTTGGCGGGCCCGGCTTTATGGATTTATTGCGTTGGCGACACGTTGATATGCCACACAGTACACAAGTCCAAGTCTTTGTCCAACTTCGACTCAAGTCTAGGCCGGCGCCAATTTCTGCCTGCTCTTCCCTGCCTCTCTGTGACCCTTGGCAAATTTCGTGCTCATTGTTTTATGGGTCGCTAGTGCTCGACGAAAACTTCAAGAGCTGTTGGCCGCTGGGCATGTTGCGGGTGTAGGTTGCAGGTTGCAGATGGCAGTCAGCAGTCGCTGCTGGCAAACCTACAATACTCTTACAGTATTTTCTTCTTTCTTTTTTTGTTTTTTTTTTTTGCTTTGCCAATTACCGCAAGGCTCGTGGCACTAAGTCGACGCTTCGGGCGCTCGCTACGTATACGTAATTTTTATTGGACATTGCCACGCGTCGCCACCGCCGTCGTCTACGTCTTCGTGGATAACGTGAGCTTTGCACAAAGTCCTAGGCCAACATGAAAAGCTTCGCACACACAGAGCAGAGCGCACACAACGTTGCGGCCCACGCTGCGAATACGCTATCAAAACAAAACGGATAATTGCAGTGCCGCTCTCTACGGGCTCTCTGCTTTGACTTTGTTCTCTCGCTCTTGCTGCTGCTGCTGCTGCTGCTGCTACTACTGCTGCATAGTCTCCACTCGTGGCTACCTGAAGAGGGTTGGAGCAAAAGAGGGGAGACTTACCTGCTGTACTATGTGTTCCATGATAGCGGCAGACTGGGGATTCGCTGATTGCGCCACTTGACACACATTCGAGAGCCAGCGACTCGTAATTGTAATTGATTCATCAGCAAAGCAAATTAGCGCACTTGCTGCTCATTCCATTTGGCTCTGCCAGTTTCACGAGTTGCTCCTAATTGATTGCATTTGAAGCCAACTGCCAACTGGTTTGCCAATCGACTGCAAATATAGAAAATCGTAGAAAAGACTGCTATTAACTAATGCCACAGAGATGCAGAGCACACCAACAACAACAACAACAACATCGGTGGACCCAAATGCCAATGCAACTAGAAAAATGCAACTAGAAAAATTCCAATGTGCAGATAGAAATAGAAATTGCAATAATTGCGTGAAATACTCATGCCGTAATTCCACTTTGCCATGTCCTCTTTGCGGCAACCACACAGTTTGACAAGCACTGCTCACAAAAGTCTACACACAACACAAAAATTTGGCGCCAAACGAACTTATAGCTCTCTCGCTATCGCCATCGCTCTCGTTTCGCACGAACACGAAGTTTGGGTTCTTTGCCGAAGCGAAGCGAACGACACGAGCGACACAGTGCCGAGGACACGAAGCGATGAAGCAGTTGTTGGCAATGGCCAAAGGGACACAAACAGTTTGCGACTAAGACTCGTGAGGAACGGACACGCGGCCAATAGCAAACGGGCATTTTGTGTAGCGTGCCACCGTGCGAATCGAATTACGAATCGGACTCGTTCACCATGTGTGTCTGAGAGTGTCCTTTAGATCAGAAAATGTTTGAATGCAAATGAATTATGTACAACCGGCTTGGCTTGGACAACACCACTGATTAGTGTGTGACAGTGTGTGTGTGTAGTTGTGTTTGTCTGAGTGCGCGCTTCAATCGTGCGTGACCAACGACGACGTCATTCAGGAGCACAAAACGTGTGCGTGTGCTCTCGCCTCCCCATCAGAAGGAACATCAACGTCAACGCGATCGTGGTACAGTGTTAAAAAAAAAAAGAAACAACAGCTAAGAGTGCGTAAATCACTGAGTGTCAGCAGAGTCAGTCAAGTGTGATTTTCATATGATTTAAGCCAGAAACAAAAAACCCACAAAAAAAAAAAAGAAAAAAGAAAAGGACAAACACTGCCAGAGATTTGTGTTGCTGCTGCTGCTGCATATGCCATATAATTTAATTTGGCAAATGTGTTGGAAAATTGTACAGCAAAGCGAAAAGCGCAAGGCATTCACTGAGACAAAGAATCAGGACTCAAGTCTCAAGGCTCAGGAGTCAGAGGCAGTCAGTCAGTCAAGCGGCTGTGAAGGCACTTCACACACTTCCATACCTCGCTTCGTCCTTACTTCGATTCAGTTAAATGCTAATGGGTTAATGCGGTTCAGCGCTAGCTTCAGCTTACATTCTCGCTCTCATTCTCTCGCTGAGAACTATCGCATTTACATAGTATATCTTGTTATTTACCTAGGCGCGCCACTCTCGTTAATTGTATGCAAAAAACTTGCAAACAATCGCTGTTAGCTCAACTGAGTGTGACTCTGTGTGTGTGACTCTGTGTGTGTGACTCTGTGTGTGTGTGTGGCACAGCCTTTGCAACAACTTTTTCGGTGGCTGCTTCAATTACTAACAGCCCCGCAACAATAGCACTATTTCCGCTCTAAAATTTGAGCCAAGTTTTTGAGCCAGCTGCGTTTCGCTTTGCCGCGCTCGCTTGTGTCTCTTCTCGCCTCTGTGTGTGTGTGTGTGTGAGTGTGTCTTTTGGCCACCTTTCGGCTGGCTCGTTGCCGTTCACTTAGTAAATAAATTGGCAATCGCATTTAATGTGAGTTTATGTGCGTCGCAGGCAGCAAAACCGTGAGACTACACGTTAGTAGTTTTAGTATATAGTATATACTATATATATATTTTTTATTTTCATTCTCCTGCTCGACTCGCTCGACTTTTTCGAGGCTCGTCGTCGTCGTCGTCGTTGTGCTCATGTGCAAATCGTAAATTTACGTTAATGCCGAAATTTCACGTGATAATGACGTGATTACCTAGCACACACAAGCCCCGAAAAAGACGCCACCGACGACGACGACGACGAGTGGAATGACTTTTTCTGGGTGGAAAAATAAGGCAACACTCACTACACACATGTGTTGTCTGTAGGATGCTTTGGCAGTTTTTTGGGTAAATAGCAGCACTAAATATTGCGTTCCATTGCATATTCTCTCGTCTGCTTTGCCTTTGCCTGTCAACTTTTGCTGTTCTGGTCTCGTTTGTGAGCCGCTTAGGCAGTTTTGTTTTGTTTGTTGTCATTCGGTGTGTTGCTATTTGCGGAATTTAAGCATAAACTACTTCAACTACTTCAACACACAAAGTATTGCATTTAGTCGAAAAAAGAGTTCTTATTTACTTGTTTACCAAACTGAATTGGCTTTGCTCTAATAAATTGAATAGCGATTTAAATGCATTCAACTCTTTTGCTCTAAACTCTTTTAAGAAATCTGAAACAAAAGTTGGTGTGCTCTTTATGTTTTTTTTTGTGTTTTCTTCATTCCGCTTAATCGCAAAATGTCGCCTCATTCTTTTCGCTTTGCCGTGAACTTTTTAATTACTTTTGAACGACAATTCGAACTTTGCGCCTGTCGCTTTGCCTCTTTCGCCTCCTTCTGATTTTCCTTCCCTTTTCCGCGCATACACTCTAATTACAAACCAATTTATTGTCGACCTGTTTTTTATTTGAAATCCTCTTTCTTATTTTCCATCTCCCGTTGAAGTTGCTTATCAATGGAAACTATTGCATTTGCAAGAGCGCGCGCGTTTCGAATGAAGTCACTCGCTTTGCTCGTTTTAAACGTTCGCTCGCATTGCCATTTCCGTTTCCGGTGCTACGCCTCGCCAGCCGCCAGTTTGTTAGTTTTACCTTGACATTTTTTTTTGCCTCTTCTACTGCTGTTCTTTAACTTTTATGCTGCTGCTGTTGTTGTTGCTGGTTGTTGTTGCTGTTTGTTGTTGTCCTTGTTATTGTTACAGTTTTTTGCTTAGTTACCTGCGCGTTTTTTTTGTTGTATTTTGTGTGTGCTTCTTATAGCATTGCCAGGTGTTGTGTTTTTTGCTTATTTTCTCGCCGCCATCCTCGCTCGCTCTCCCGCTGTCTGTTTCTCTTACGCTGTTGCTTTATAACATTTACAACAACTCGAACAATATTTGTTTTTCTGCTCGGGCACCCGCACTCTCAACTCTACAACCTGTATGTGTGTGTGGGAGTGCACAAAAGGTTCTAGGACCTCGGTCCTAGGGTCCTTTCGCTTTGCATTTTACATTGCATTGAAATCATGAATCATTTCAGCTGCACCTACTCCAGCCAGCTCATGTGTGTGTATGTGTGTGTGTTTGGTTTGGTTTAATGCAGCTTTGTGACTCGCTTTGCTTCGTCTGCTTGTTTTTACGGGTGCTACTAAGCTGATTTGCCTTAGCAATGAATTCCATTTGGCCCTTGGCTGGCTCTCTCTCTTTCTCTTTTTTACTCTACAACCGATCGATGACTATTTTAAAGCGGAGTGATGTCATTGAAAGCAACTTTGAAATTTAACTGGGCAAACTTTGTGTGTTAAGCAGTTTAAATAATTGCGACCACAATAAATTATTAAATCAACAACAATTACTCAAGCGATCAATCGGCAATGATATAATCAATCAATGCGCTTGGCCAGACTGTGGTTTGCCGAATGAGCTCAATAAGTCTCGACACGATGTCCTCATAAAGCCACACACCAATGCTGAGTGTGTATGTGGGTGTGTGTGGTGTATGTATTATAATGCGTTTCATGACTGCAATTATGTACGACGTCGACGACGACGACGATGGCCCCCTAACCCGGCACTTTATTAATACGTATACGCAGCGTGGGGCCAACAACAATAAGCAACAACAGCAAGAACAACTTGTACATGCCACACGGCATTTGGGGCTCAAGTGGTTGAGGTTTTAGCTACCCGTATTCGTTCGCAACAACTCTCAGCTTATACAAGTGTGTGTGTGTGTTTGTTTGTGTGTGTTCAAGGTGTACACGTATTATGTGTGTGTGTGTGTGTGTGGCAATGTGTTTCGAGTTCGAGTGCTTCGTAATCGATATTACAATGTATGAATTGTGCGGCCATATTGGCGCCACTAAGCACATTGTGTTGGATACTCGTAGCCTTTTCTGTTCTGTTCTGTTATGTTCTGTTCTGTTTTTTTTTATCGCTACTTGCATCAGCAGGAGGCCAAAGGCAGGCAGCTAACTGTTTGCACACTGCAAAGTTGCTGAAAACTCGGTGACTCTGCATCATGCTGAAAGCTGAGCACTGAACGCTGAACGTTGAACGCTGCTTGGTTTGCCTTGCCTTTGAATATTTTATGAGCTGCAGACAATGAGTTTTATAGTTCGATTTGTAAGCGCTTGCATCTTGTGCTCCACATATGGACTAAGCCCCGAGTCATTAATAATTACGAAATGGGTGGAAAAATATTAAAAGTGGCACTTAGTTGTTGCTTGAGGTAACTAAAAGAGTTAATGCTTGATATGCATTTATTTAGCGTATTTAAAGTAAACCAGAAAAACTAAATAACTTTTAAAATGTGCTGAAAGGCTTGTGAGTTAAGTAGTTTGTAAGCTTGGGAAGCTTAATGGATTGTGAATTTATTAGTTGTTGATAGAGGGGAGAAATAAATTTAAAAGGAGCTAAACTCTATGCTAATCAAAGCTGTGATTAATTGTTGTTAAATGCTTCAATAAGTGCTTAGTTATCGCAATTTGTTTCTTTTAAGTTGTATTTATAAATTCTTCATAAAGTAAGAAAACTTTTAATATAAACTTAAGTCTATCAGAAGTTTTTTCTATGGTGACTTTGTTAGTTATTAATTAAGCTGATTGAAAAATGTGTAAGACAGAGAGAGAAAATAAGTGGAAACATAGTTCGAAGGATACATAACTATAGCTTATATAGGTTTATGTTTTTAATTGAAATTCCACTTATAATGATTTTCGTTAGCTAGTGACTTTTAAGTTGTATTTAAAAATTCTTTAAAAAGTTGGACACATTTTAAAATAAACTTGAAGTTTTTTTATTGTAAGTTGTTTTGCTTATTAAGCTTATAGAAAAATGTTAAAGAGTTAATTATGGAATAGTTAGAAACACATTCAGAAGGCGCAAAAATGAATGCTTATTAATAGGAGCTTAAGTTATAATAGTTTATAAAGTAATAGAAATATTATTTTGTTAGATGAAAGAGTTCGTAATGATTTTTATTAATTTCAAACCTCTTTAAAAAGGCAGAAAACGTTTAAGTTGAGTTCAAATGAATCTATTTTTATATAATCCTGCTCTACATAAAGTTACTCTACTTAGCATTAAATAAATGCCAGTTAACAGTATAATATTTGCCTGCCATTTACCGTTTAGTTTCATGTGCTGTGTGCTTTGTGTTTTGACAGTTGCACTCAATGTCATTTATTCGACTTTCATGTGATTAGTGTTTTGCCACCATGAACTGTCTAACTTGTCTTGTGTTGCCTGCAACAAAGAACGAAAAACGAAACCCGAATGGAACAGAACAGAACGCAGAAACAAAACCAAATAAAATAAAAGTGAAGCAGAAACCAAATAAAGGAAATCAAAACAAAAATTCAAAGCTCAGCAAGTCAGATTTTCCATTTGTGTGATTCTCTTGTCAGTTGTCATTTTCTATGAATACATTAGATTCACCTCAGTCGAGTGTGTGTTGGTGTAGGTGTGTGGGTATGTGTGTCTGAGTGTGTGCTTCTGGTAGAGAGCTGCACCATCAGTTTTATTTGACTTATGCCGCAGCAGCAGTTGCTAAAGCTGAAGCTGAAGCTTTCTCCCCCCCGTTTCGTATTACACGCTTCAATGTTTTTGTAAAATGTGTAAATGAACTCACAATAAGAAACTCCCCTTCACACACACATACATACACACACAGATGTAGACTAGAGACCCACATGAACAATGCATATAAACAATGACAGGCCATAAAATATGTATGTGGACACTCCCAAAATACAAGCTGAAGCCACACACACACACTTCAGCTTCAACTACGCCTTGTTTGCTCTTGCTCAGACTGCTCTGATTGTTGATGTAAATGTCAAAATAAATAATAAATACAATTTCGCATTAGCCTGGCTGCCTGCCAAAAGTTGTACTCGCCGTACTGTACTGTATTATTTGGATGTGTTTTAATATGGCCTTAATGTAATTGAATATCCATTTAATGCGCGCACATAATGAGAACAAAGCCCAGTGCATTTCCATAATGCCATCGACAACGACAAGTGTGCTCTCTCAACTATATGTTTGTGCATAATTGGAAGGCTCTAGCGTGTTAATTGATAGCCCAATTAATGGTGGATCTGCTTGTTAGCCACTTAATTAATTGATCAATGCAATTTTTGTCGCATCAAGTTGTTGAGCACCAATTCAGCATTCAAGTGCGCTTTAATTATTCGTTCACAAACAAACTTATACACATGCACACTCATTCATTCATTTATTCAGTTATTCAGTTATTAAGTCTGTTAGCAGGAGAGTCTATCGTTTAGACAAGAGCATAAATTCCTCGTCTGCTCGCATTCAGCCATCCATCTTGGTCTGGTCGAGTCATGCTTCTTGGGGGGCAGCAGCTCCATTCAATAGTGCACTCATTTATTCATACGTGCGCTTATTGCAATGTTCATTGGTTTATATTCATTATGGCAATGGCACTCGTTGCGTTCGGACAGGAGAAAGAACAGGAGCAACTGCTACTCGCATGCTGTTGCTTTTGTGTTGTGTGTGTGTGTGTGTGTGTGTGAGCGTGCGTCCGATACGTTCGATAATCCAATAAATATTTATGAAGCACTTTATTGGAACAACACCGAATTACTTTATACATACCTACATATGCACATGTACTTACATGAATATATATGTATGTATGCGAGCAACTCGTGTCAAGAAGAAATTCCACAACAACAAATAAAATGAAAAGAAATATGCCTCGCATATCGCTCCTACGCACCGTCGCTTTGATGCGGTCAGTCTGGTCAGAGAATGTTTCCGTATTTCTTTTTTTATTTTTATTAATAATTTTAAGCGCTGTCTGCCTGCAACCAGCAGCCATCGGCCATCAGTTATTGCCATTGTGTGCTGTTTAAATTTTAAACGAAGTGATTGTCTAGCAAACTGCTGCAGTTTGTTGACCCAATTAGCCGACAAATGGCAAAAGCCTTAAACACCTGAACTGTTCTCTGTCTAACTGGCAAAACAGGACTGCAGCTGAAACAGGACTATCTACTCACACATATCAGTGCACAATTTGCATTATTAATGTTGGGTCAGTGTTGAAATGGAATCGTAGTTAAATGGAGTTGGAGTCGAAGTTATTTACGAGCCCATCAACCCTTCGAGCCAACGTCACCACCTACCCAAAATGTGCTGCCAGTGGATCAGAGAGCACATAATCATCGATTTATGGCCATCAACATGTGTGTGTGTGTATGTTTGTACACGAGCTTGTGTTTGTTAACCGAAATAGAGATATCAATGCTAATTGGTTTGGGGGGAATGGGAAAGGTTAAGAGCTCACTTCAGTTTATACTTGCATTAAATCCAATTACCTTTATGCGTACAACCAAAAAATTAAAGCGCCATTCGTGTTTAATGTGCAATTATTGAACGAGTGGCGCGACTAACAAACAATAACTGTGTGTTAACCAATTGTAAACACAAATAATGAATGGCAACAAAAAATAAAATGTAAAATCAATGCAGTTGCAAATACTATTAAACAACAACGAGCGAACAGAGAGAGAGAGAGAGTGCAACAATAACTGAAAAATATGATTGATGGACAATGGTTTTGTCGTAGGGGGAAAGCGGGGTGCACAGTGAGTCGTGCTTATGGCGCAGGACTACAAATTATTGACCAAATTTTGCATGCAGACATACCGCAAAAATGAGTACAAGAGCAGACAATTGTCGGCTTTTGGGGAGTGACATGGTGTGGAAATGGTTTTGGAAATGGGTAGCAAAATGCATAACTGGGTCAATTTGACATGTCGTTGTCGCAGCAAACTCCTGACGTCTGCCATTCTGCCCCGGCCAACGGGGCGTATGAATGTCAATGCATAAAATTTATACTGAAATGTTTGCAACGATTTTTCGTTTTTTCGGGGCAGACAAATAAATTGCAAGGCATGCAATAAGACGAGCCAAATGTGTGTCTAAGTGCCGTCTGACTGCGATTGCAGCTGTATGTGTGTGTGTGCATTGTGCTTGTGCTTGTGTACAAATAAAATTGTACACGAAATTGACTTTCTCAGTATATATATATACGATGTGTATGTAGCTCGCTTCACTCTGCCAACCCTAAAACGAAACATGACTTTGACTAACGTTGCTGCTGCATGTAAATGGGCGCCACGCCGCCATGCCACACGTTTCCCAGTAATCATCCATTATCCTAATGCCGACCATGTGCATGGGCAGTACAATCCCCTTCCCCGTACTCTCTTCCCATCTCTTAACTCTCCAGAGAGTGTGCTTGTGTATGTGTGTGTTTGGCTGGTCGATTGGATTATGCTCGAGATTGTCCTGACCTGTGTACGCTTGGCTGTTGCGACCTGTTCTCTGTTTGCCCTGCTGCGACATTTATTAATGATGCGACCGACCGAAACTCGTTGCATACTTTCAGGGGCAGGCAAAAACCCAAAACCAAAACAGAAAAAAAAAACAGAGAAACGAAACAAATACGATTTGCGTAATCGCAACTTGGAAATCATATTAATTGGCCACAATGCCTCTTTGGCATTTACTTCGGATCAATAATGAAAAGTTCAAACTGCTTGTAATGCCAAAAGGTTATCTGTATATCGAGTGCTTCTCTCCCCCGCTCCCCACAATTAAAAATGTTTATTTAGTTCACGAATCGATCGATGATTTTGTACGTCATATACTCCGAGAAGGTTCAGTCAGCTGCAGCTATTCACATACGCATATGGAATGAGACTGCGGCCTCTTTCTCTCTCTCTCTCCGGCAATCGATACTCATAAATCGGGGCCATAAAATGGCAACACACACACACACACTTTAAAAATAGCTCAAGAGTTTTTAAGTATCACCTGTGGGCGTGGGCCTCCTTAAAAAAAGAAAAACTTTCTGTGTCTCGCATAATAATTCAAAGAAAGCGTCGCGCATTTCATTGCATTAACTGCTGAAGCGACAGCTTAAAGATTTAGTATTCGCAACACAGCAGCAGACAATTGATTTATGCCGCAAAATGTTTAAGTGAGTGCCACACATTACGTATACGACAAGTGGAGACGAGTCGAGATGCGACATGTGTTCTGTGGTTAGTTGTATCAGAGTCTCGCTCGCTTTATAATTGTCATACGCTTACACGAGCATTTTTCATTTCCATTTTGGGCTGCAGCAATAAGCAGCAGCTCAACTGCTGAGAAGCTGAACTGAACTGTACTCAACTGAGCTGAGAGACTGGCATGTGTATGGCAGAGTTTGACAGCAGTCGGCCACGGCCATGGCCAGAAAGACAGCAGACAGCAGCAACAGCAACAGAGAAAAGTAAAAGCAACAACAGCTACGTCGATCAAATGAGCTCGGCTCATTCCAAATTTCAGAAACAATAAAACTCCTGTTTCATAATATATGAGACAGGGCTTTGTCGACCCCTTGACAGACAGCCAGAAAATTGTGTGCCAGTTACTGATTTTCCGCTTATACTTTTTTGCTGTTGCTGTAGGTTTTATTGTTGTTATTGTTGTCAAAAGTAAGCAGAATTGTGTGCAATTTAAGCGGCGACTGTCTGACTGACTGACTGACTTCCTCACTGACTGACTGACAGACGTCGTTGGCAGCAACGACTTCAACTCATTACCGTGCACCATTGTCAGCTGCTTCCCATGGCTTGTTTTCGCCACTGCGAGATTATTACAAATTCATTAGAGTTTTGCAAATGTAATTATGCGCTTTGCAAAGTGTTTGTGTGTGTGTTTGTTCCCTTAACTAGACCAAAGTCAACAAACACAACCAAGGCAAACAGTCGCCCAGATTATGAGAGAGACAAACGCACAATTTCCAGATGCCGTTCAAACTTTCCACATAAAACGGCTTGGCATTAAACTCCAATAAAACTTGTACAAAAAGAAGAAAAATTCTGCAGTCAAAGTTAAATTCGGTCTAGTTAAATGCAAGATTAATTGCTGAGCTAGACTTGAGATCAAAACACAGTAAAATGTTCTTATGATTCAAATTTCAAACATTCAAGAATGAAAATCTTTACTTGAGGCTAAAGTGTGTGGAATTGTCAATAAATAATACAAAACTAGCCTAATTTTTAAATGATTTTAATTCATTAATTGAATATTAAGAATAATATTCCGGAAACTGAAATTTCTTTACTATTGATTGCTTTCTTATTAAATTTTATAATACAAAGAAAATTCTCTATCAATTATTTTACATAACCTTGATATGCAGAGTGCCATTAAAGGAAATTTCTTAAGCGATCAACATATATTAATTAGCAGTTAATTAGTTTATTGCGGCATATCTTATGCTTTTAAGTGCATAGTATTAATGTCAGTTAAGCAAACTTAAATTGCATTTGTCATGCAGAGACGAGAAAACTGTCACTTGGGTCTCCCACGGAGGAGAAGAAGGAAGTTGGATTCATGACGATGCAAATGCAGTCTGATGATATCTTTTTGTATGTAGACCACACTTAATTACATCAATGTCAGTGCAAGAGGCTGAGACTGAGACTAAGGCTGAGGTGGAGGCCTCAGCAGTTAAAGTTTGTTGTGCGCGTAATTTGTGGGGCCGTCACTCAACGCGGCTGCAACTTTTATGAGACGCTGACAGGCGCCTAATTAGATCTACATACTATATATATGTATATGTATACTATATAGTTAAGCACCCACAGAGACACACAGCAGGTGGCAGGCAGCAGAGTCTATTATAGCTGACTTACTTGAGATTTCGACTACTCGAAATTATCTCACAAATGCATTTAGCTTGCGTACGCTATGTGGCATGTGGCATAGCTGACATGCAAGATGTCTATGTGTGTGTGTGTGTGGCATTCAAGAGTTTGCTTTTGCTGCCTGATGTCTGCTTGCAGCTTGCAGCTTTCTTGGTGTCGGACTTTGTTGGCCAAAGAATTCCAATTTAAATCGAATTTGGGCCGGCATGTGAAAGGCATGCGGTTTGGCATTTAGTCTCTGCACCAGAAACTTGACCAAGTCAATACAACGTCAATGCAGTGCTAATTCTCCGACTGACACTGGCTGCATACAATTTGTGGTATATTTATTGGCTTGTTTGGCCACACACACACACACATCGTATATAATATATATATAGAGAAAGCAAGCACAGCTGCATGCTGAATTGTTGGCCTGTTAAGCTGACCAGGCTTAAAGCCTCTGACCATTGACATAGATATTTGCACATCTGCTGAGTTCACTGCTCAACCGAATCTTCCCTTCTCATCTCATCTCATTTCATATAGTATAGTATAGTATTTTAATATGTTAAATTTGGAAAATTTTACCACATGGCAAAGGGAAGTGGGCGGGGGCTTTGGTCACGCATGACGGCAGCTGTTCTGGCAATGACTTTCGGCCCAGTTGCTGTTGCTGTTGCTGCACAAAAACGTAACGTTAACTTATGCAACAACTTTCAACTTTAAATAAATAAATTTGCACACAGACAGAGAGCTCAGGTTTGCCACTGAGACTCTGCTTGCTGCACGTAACAATTTGTGAGGCAAATATGGCTTTATTTTAGTTTCAATTTTTACTTCGTTATTTTTTCATGTATGTACAAACACACAAATAGACAGAGAGAGACGGGATGAGAGAGGAGAGGTGTATGAGGAGGCTGTGTGTTTGTTTTAGAACGCGCTCTGTCTGCTTGTGTTGTCTTTGGCAGCTAGCGTCGTCCTCAACGTCCTTTTGCCGCCATTTTACGCTCGTTATGGCAACACTTTGGCTCAAAAGCAAACGACGCTGACAACGTGCACGCCTCAAACGGCCGACGCGCCACACAGCTAAAAAAAACACAAAAAAATGCTAAAGAAAATGAAGAAAAAACTACAAAAAAAAAAGAAAATGTTATTGCGTTGTGTGCGGCTCGTTATGTTCCATAAGGCAACACACACACACACTGAGAAAGAGAGAGAGAAAGAGGCAGCAGCAGCCTCAGCGAAAAAATCATTTCAAGCAGAAACAACAAGGGAAATGCACAAAACGCCTTCGCGCCTTGCAGTTTCCTTCCCCCCTTCCTTCCTTCTACCTCTCTCCTACCTCTGTGCGAATATGTGTGTGTGTGTGTCAGTGTGTTTGCCTACATTTCGCTTTGTTGACTGGCAACTTTCGTCGCCTGTGCACTCGCACCCGCTTGTGATTGACTGCAACATGTCTGTCTTTCACTCGCTCTCCTCTGCTTATTCTCCTTGTTGTTGCCTCTACTTATTGTTGTTGTTGTTTGGCAATAATTTTTTTTAACGCTCCGGCAAACGCATGCGGCATTTGCCCGTTGTCTGTCGCCTGTTTGTTTACATGATTGTGCACAGAAGTGTTTACTTCTCCCCTCTCTTCTCTTCTTTCGCCTCAATCCGCCCGCTTTGCGAGTGCATTAGCGCTCAAGAGTCTAGAGGGGAGGCGGGAAGGAGTTTTGCATTTCCCTTTGAGCCAAATCACAGCAAATTATATTTTTATTGATTCTGTCAACATTTGCGCGCGCGATTTGCTCGATAAAAGCGCAGCAAAGTGAATTAATTTGACTGAGTTGCATATTGCGCATACGCCACGTTGCCCAGTTCCTGCTAGTTACCAGCGCCGTTGATGTTGTTGTTGTTGTTGTTGTTGTGAGTTCTTAGTTGGGATGAGAAAACGGAATGAAAGGGAGAGCAACAATTTTAAAAGCTTGGCACAACGCAAAAACCGCAGAAAGTCGCGACAGCAGCAGCTACAACATCAACAAACAGCAATAGCAACATCTACAAGCAGCAACAACAATAACAAAGCCAACAACTTTTCGCATTCACTAAAACTTTTCAACATTTTCTTGTTAGTCATTGTTGTTGTTGTTGTTGTTGGCTGCATCGCCATAGACTCACTGAACAAATTGTAAATGAAAAAAACTTTTTTATGTTATTCAGTGTTTGCTGTGGGCGGCTCTTTCGTCATTTCCTGTCTCTCTCCCTCTCTGTCTCCTTTCTATGTGTGGTGTTGTTGTCGTTATTGCTGCATTATGTCTATTGTTGTCTATATAAGTTTTGTCGAAAGTAATTGTAAATACTGTTCGTAGTTCCACTGACTGCCTGCCTGCCTTTTAGACTGCCTAGCTGTCTGTCTATCTTGCTGTCAATTTTTGTGGATTGTGCTTTTCATTTTCTACAAATTAGTCAAACCTGAAAGTCAACTTTAAGGCAACGACAAAAGAACCACCATGAAATATTCATGATTTTGAACTATCTCCAACTTTTCTCTTTTTTTTTTGTGCGTTTGTTATGCATTTTTCGATCAACAAGGTAAAAATGCAGACAAGTGAAGCACACGTAATACAAAGTGCTTTTTATGTAAGACAGTGCGAGAATTAAAAACTACAGCATAGAGAAAATGAATGCAGCTTGGATTTAGATTAAGTCAACTTTGTAAGCAGCAGCAGCAGCAGCACCAGCACATAATAGTAATAATAATAATAATAGCAGCAACAATGGCGACGCTGATAGCAGAAACAGAGCATTAAATGCACTCAACTATAAAGTGTGAAAGGGTTGTTGTTTCACAAGGCAACAAAATTAAAAAGGTATACAAAGCAAAAGCAAAAGCAAAGCGAAAGCGTGTTGACAGCAGCTTGTAGAATTATTAAAATCATCAACCTGACGACGACGAGGACGAGGAGCACAACACCATCGCTCACCATCGCTCCACCACCAGCAGCACCACCGTCCAGGCGAAGAAGAACAAAGCGCATCCCAACACAGCGAACATGACCCGATTTCGTATCAAAAATTTAAAAATCCTCTCCTGTTGCCTCAGCGTTTGGGTCACGCTCTTTGGCTGTGCCCTCCATTTGGCCCGCTGCAGTGAATTTCCCGAGCGCGAATGCTGCGATTTGACCACCACCTCAACGGTGGGGCCGTTACCCCTGCCGCCGCCGGCTCTGCCCACCGATAAATCATTATCGTCAGCGACAACGGCCTTGGAGACAGATCTAAATTTAACCATTGGACGATCGGGTAAGTAAGCGAAGAGCTATTGCAATAAAGTCGAAGTGTACTCAAGAATATTGACAATCCGAACTGTTTTAAATATGACCTAGTGAGATCGGTTAGTTAGCATTATTTATAAGTTTGAAAGCTACAGTCGACTGTAAGATACCTGCTACTCATTAAATACAATTACTAACTAATATTTTTACATTCAAGAAATACCAAAAAGCTAAATATAGCTAGAAATAGCAAAACTATATCAAAATTTATATTTGGTGTGACGATATATTTATGCATTTAAGATATAGCAAGGATGAAATATACTATGAAATACTATACAAAAATGTTTATGTGTTATGACAAAATACTTTTATATTCAAGATATACAAAAAATAATTTTTTATAAAAAATATATACTAAAAATATACCATAAGCTATACATGCTACAACAATATACTTTTATAAGACTTTCTTATTAATACCTGTTATCAATTATTATAGTTCAAATATACTGAAACTATGAAAATAATACTAAAAATATACCAACAGTTATATTTGGTATAATGATATTCTTTCACTATCAAGACGTACCATAGGTCAAAATATATCAAGAAATTCTAAAAATATACCAAAAGTTATATTTGGTATAACGAAATACTTATATATTTAAAATATACCAAGGCTAGAAATGCATAAGCAAAAGCTATACTTGGCATAACGATAAACTTTTACCCCCTTGGAAGACTCTCATATTTAATTATGCAAGGCCAATTCAGCATTCTATTTATATTTACAATTACCACAACATCATCGATAATGTTAGCATAGAACGGATGAAGACGTGTGACCTTTAAACTAGATTAATTCACTTAAAGCAGCCGCAAACACTTTTAACTATTGCCATTTCACTATTTGTGCGCTGGGCTCTAAATATAGCGCAGCTGCTAAATGAAGTCGACACATTATTGGCAAACAATATTTAACGCTTCGCTGGCTACACAAACACTCTTGCCCCACATGTGGCAACTATACACTATACTTATGTGTACGAGTATAGTGTAGCATACTTATGTATCAGCTGGAAGAAGGAAGATAGCGGCTGCTGCCATCACTTATGCTCCAATTAACACGATGACCTTTCAAGCCATCGACGACGCGGCTTAGCTGATTGTGGTATTGGTATTGATGTTGGTGTTGGTGCTGGTGTTGGTGTTGGGGTCTTCTGGTGAAGCCATCGACCTGCTTCAGCTCCTCAACAGGGATTGAGCGGGAAAGTGACAGCCAGTTCTGTACGTGGCAAATTCCTACCCCGCTGCACTCCACCGCTGACCTCTAAGCCCCTGTCTGCATGTCTGTCTGCAATGGAGACGCTGAACTATTTGAAATGCAAAGCAAACGTCAGCTGTAAAACAATTTATATTCACTTTGAATTGAGGTTTTGTTTCGTATTTTATTGTGTGGCAACAGACAGAGCAGAGCAAGGTGTGTGTTTGTGTGTGTGTGTGTGGAATAAGTTTGTTATCCTGCACGGCAACTCGACTTGTTTTAAATGTTTGCTGAGCGTTGCTACGTGCCGTAAACAGGAATAGCTATTGCAATTGCAGTCTGTAGTCTGCAGTCTAAAGAATAGAGAGACAAGACAACATTTTTCCAATTGGCCACGGGGACAAAGTAAATAAACATGCCACTCCATTGAGTTTGTTGTTAAATGTGTGTGAGTGTATGTATGTGAATTGAAAATGGTTTGTTGCTTTCCATCATGCATTTGAAGAAGCAGTTAACGAGCTTTTCGTGTCCAAACTGACTTCTGACTGCATTCAAAAGTTCACATTAAAAATAACCGATAATAACTGCCCATAACCATCTCATTCCCTTCCACTTGTTTTGCATTGCAATTATTTTAATATTTACCCTTTACATTCAGCCCACTACAAAAAAAAAAAACTATAAAAAAACGAAACTACTTTATCCATTCAAACTGTGAAAAAGTTTCTGCTGGCAGAGAGTGCTGCAAAACTTTGGCAAATGAGTTGAGTGGTCGCTATTAATGGGGCTTTCATAGAATTTTCGTACAAATTTTAAATGTCAAATTAGCAACAAATTAAATATGCCAAAATGTAAATTGAATTAGCTCCTTCTTCTGCCAATCGTTGAAATGCTCGATACAAAAGAAAATGCGGGAGCAACAACCCTGCACACACACACACACACAAACACATACGTACGCAATCGCAGTAGCTGGCCCCTATAATTGAGTTTATTAAATAATCATAAATATCGATTCAATTCGATTCGATTGGATTCGTTTTGGTTTCGTTGCGATGCGTTGTAAAAGAGAAAGAGAGAGAGAGAGTGAGTGAAGAGAGTTCACTATAAAAATGGCCAATTGTACATCAGAAATGCAAAATGCTTGAAACTTGTTCTGACAAGTATGCTACAAGTAAATGTGATTGATTGACTGGTTGATTGATTGATTGGGTCAGCGGCATATATAGAGACACAGAGACACAGACAGACAGTCAGCCAATTAAGTTGGCTGCTCAAATTAGTCATTAAATGGCACTAAAGCATCGAGCTGAGAATGTGGCTAAGACTGTTTGCCAATTGCACTACAAAATCGATCGACAACAAAAAAAGGATACTGAAAAATCGTAAAAGAACAAACACACGCACACACACACACACACACACATAAAAAGTCGACCACTACTCCAATTACATTATACTCACACACACATACACTTTTTGTGGAGGACATACATAACAATTTGCAATGAGGTTGACGTTGAGGGACATAAAAATTTCCGTATGCCTTTTCATCGACATCGACGGCAAAGTCTACGACATAGTACAACAACAACAACAACAAAGTCCGGTCAAGTCCTTGCCTTGCTCCTGTCACACAGCAACGTAGACGACGACGACGTAGACGATGTTGAGTACGTCTTGCAGTTTATAGCATTTAGATTGAGTTTGCACACATCCTTCACACACACACACATAAGCTGCTTGAATTCGCTTTCGTATTCGACTTCGCCATAGACTTCGACTTCAACTTCGCATTTGAATTGGAATTTTCTTTTAGTGGCCAAGCCAAAAAGGAAAGTAGTCAGCCCCATGCCTGACATATGTTCGTCGAGTTTTTTGTATGATTTTAATCAGAATAAAATTTTCATTTTACGTTATGTAAACTGTGTTCGTTGGTCAGACCAAAAAAAAAAAAGGATGCGCTCAAGTTATGTTTAATTTCGTTTTTTTTTTCTTTTTGCGCCATCCTCATTTTTATGCCATCCGTTTGGCTATTTATCTGGGCATTATCAATTTTATTCACTCAAGTGCTTTACAATCATTGCATGGGCAATGCCAACGTTTAAATTGCATCAATTTTAAACTTAACAGACGTTGCACGTAGCACACACACAAGCACACACACTCTTGGCGAACGGCACACAATGCTCTTAAGTTATTCCACCTTAATTATATTGCAACACCCGATCCGGACACGACCCCACGACTTTGCCACCACTCGACCGATGCGTTTCGAGTTCTCGCCTGCTGCCTGCTGCCTTCTCCTGCCTCCTCTTGCTGCTGCTGCTGCTGCTGTGTACACAACGCGCACAGGTGCCAGAAGGTCCGTGTAACAACGATGTTTTATGTACTGCCCCATGGTCCGTTCGCGTAACGTGTGTGTGTGTGTGTGTGTGTGCACATCTATGTGTGTGCGTGAATTAGTTATGAAGCCAAAGTCAAACTGGGTCAACGTTTCTTGTGCACTCGCAACTGGCAACTGGCAACTGCAACATTCGACTGTTGCCATATTTTTGTGCTGTGTGTGCGGCACAGCGTATGGCGCTGTTTCATGTTATTGCGTATACGTGACGTTGCCCACGCATTAAATCCACAATCGTGTCTCTGCGCTTGTGCATTTATAGCTGTTAAAATTGTAATTAAATTCAATACGCAATTCACACAAGAAATGCAAATGCCTGCCACATTTATTGAAGAATAAAAAGAGGATATACATAGATGCAAAAGGTTTGCTGCAAGTGCCACATCAAGCTCAACGTAATATTTCAATTTGTAGCACACACTCGAGCCACATACACATCGCATATACTAGAAGAAGGCATCCAAGCAGAAGCGCTATGCACTTAACCTTCGACTGCTGGCTGAGGCTGATGTTGAGGCGAATCACATGGGCATGACCTTCATCCAAAAAGGTTTGAGGCAGGTTTGAGGCATAGAAAAAAGTAAGAGAGGGAGGAAGACTTGTAACCCAAGCGTAACTCGTAACGGCAGACGCTGCTGCTGCTGCTGCTGCTGCTGCTGCTTTCTTGCAATGTTTGCCGTGCAAATTAAAAATTCAGCACAAGACAAAAAGCTGCTGGGATGGTGGCAATGACTGCCAAGAACAGCCATTGCCTTAGCCACACACACAGACCTCAGAGTCAGACTCAGAGCTCAGTGCCAGAGCACCACGTGAATTGTGGGGCAACCGCTGCTTATGGGTCTCTAGCTGTCTCGATTTCACTTCAAATGAGAAAAAATGCGCAAAGCGAAGCGCGCAAAAAGTAAATTAAAATTGTGTGTGTTTATTTGCACAAAATTCCAGCACAAAAAGCACGAGTCGAAGGCAACAAAAAAACATACACAAAAAAAATATAAGCAAAAAGGAAAAGCTGCTGCCACACAGCAGGTGGCAGTCGCCTCTCCTTGAAAGCGCTTTAAAGTCAACTGACATTCAAATGGCTGAATGCTTGGGTTTGGGGTTGGGTTTTGCTTTTAAATTTAACTCGGTGTCGACGTGTCAACGCTTAAAGTCAAGGTTGCTAATTAAGTGCCTTTTTTCTTTGCCATTTCCATACGCTTCTGCCGCTGCTGCTGCCTCATTCTTTATTTTTTTGTTATATTTTTGGGTTAAACACATACAAGGGCATAAAGAAGCTTGCCACAGATTTTCGTCTGCTGTGCGTCACATTAAGCGGGTTTAAAAGTGCTTTATGCGTACGTGTCGGAGCCGCTGTCTGTCTGAGTTTCTCTCTCTCTCTCTTTCGGCATGTGTGTGCGTGTGTGTGTGTGTGTGTGTGTGTCGTACAGCTCATGTTTTAAGTCCCGAGCTTAGCATCAATTTTTGAGGGATTTATGGTTTTTATTTGGCCACCAAAACACCAGCGTAACCTTGTGTGTGTGTGTGGCATCATTCTGTGGCAACATCTACAATCAGCACGCTTTTCGCTTTCCTAGGCATTTCGTTAGCCGAGGCAAAACTTCAACTCGTTTCGTTTAATTAAAAAAAAGAAAGGGCCACAATTTTATATTTTAGAGAAATTATTTTACACTAAATAAATCACGAGTTTCGCTAGCATCAACATTTTAAAGAGCACACACGGTAAAAAAATCGCATCATCTGTCAAAATTCACTTTTCATAGACCGACCTCAGGTTGTTACCCAGTTGTCCTGTCTGCGTGTCCTCGTAGTCCTGTCTGTCTGTATGTTTGGCATACATTTTTAACCCGCACGTAGTCGCAATTTTAATATAATGGCAAGCTAAGCATAGGCCGACACTGAAGCATATCAACGACCTACTAAAGCATCTTTATATAATTTCATGAGGCTGTCAACACACTCCCACACACACAGAGAAAGAGAGAGAGATGCAGACAGGACACCTGGCGATCGCATCGCGCACTTTACATAAATTTGTTATGCATATAAAATTAAAAGCATATTTTGGAAGAGAGACTGACAAGAAGTTTATATTTGAGCATGCGATGCTGTTGATATTTGTAATTTGTACTTCTTTTAACTGGCTTCAAAAGCTACAAAGATACACAGAGTGAAATGAGAGTGCGTGCTGCTCATATCTGGCAAACAAATGAGCAAAGTTTTTTGTCTTATTTTTGTATTTGATTTTTGTGTATGTGTGTGTGTGTGTATGTGTCGAGTTCCCCGCAGGCCAGGGCGACTGTCAAAAGTATCCATTTTCTTAGCTGGCGCAAAAAGTTCACTTCAAATGCCAAGCGCAAAAATGTTTGTGAAATAAACAAAAATGCTGAGAGAGGCCAACGGTGTTGATAGCTATTAACATGCGTGTGTCCTTTGGCCTAAGGCAGAAAGAGAGAGAGAGTATATCATGTGTGTATATGTGTGCTATTTAAATGAACTAACTCACACACATACACTCAGTGCTAGGCAACATTGACGGCAGGTGCTGAGGTTCAAATCAAAAAACATTAACGCGTTGCGTGCCGTTGCGAGGGTGTGTTCAGCTATCTGAGTGAGTGTGTGTGTGTGTGTGTACGAGTGTGTGTGTGTTGCCATCAAGCAGCAACCGCAGTCAGCTACAGCATATGCAAATATTTCGCCGCAGCGCGACACACTCGACATTCATGTCGCCATCGCTTCACCGCTCGCCCTCCGCCCGCGGCTTAAGTTTGCGTTTTTATTTAATTGCGGAAATTGCGGCATCGCGTTGCCTACACACACACACACACACACACGCTTTGAGATATTGAGAGAGCGGGAGTGGGGTGTGGGGAAGGGGGGGAGCAACGACTGAGACAGTCAGACAGTCATTGAGGGCGAATTTTCCTTTATAATTTCTTTCATAAGGCAACGAAGCATTGTAACATATTTTTATGGCCTCACATTTTTCTGCTTTTATACGTTTTCGTGTGTCTCTCGCTCTCAGCAGCTCAGCTCTCCATCTCGCTTTCTAACTCCCTCTGACTTTCTCCTCTCTTGCATGTGGCGGTTGGCCAAAAACATTCTTGGAATTCAAAAGCAAAAGCAAATATGAGTTTTGATACCATATAATATAATGTGTATGTATTTGAGTGTGCGAGTGTGTCTCTGTGTGTGTGTGTGTGTGGGGGAGTATCTGTATGGGTAATTCGCGTAAATTGAGTCAAGTGCGTCGTGTGCTCGCCATGCGTCCTTCGCTTGACAAACCAAACTAATTAGAAAGTCACTTTGGTTGCCGTTTCATGCGCTTTGCCCCATTCCCTGAAGCTGCAAAATCGTTGGGCATAAAATTAAAAAATTGTTGCGCTGCCAACTCTTGGCATGCCATTTTTTCCCTCCCTCTCTCTCTGACTCTTGTTTTTTTGATGATGTCTGATGATATAAAAAAAACTTGAGAGGAACGCAGACGTCGACAATAAATAAAAAACCAAAAATTCCTAATCCAATTAATTATCTAAATTTTGTTCGTCTTTTGTTCTTTGCTTTGCAGGTAAGCGACCGCATTTTTTGTTGCCCAATTCCAATCGCATTCACTCCCCTGGGGGGTGATGGTGGGTATGTACAATGTACAATGTGTGTTTGCAGTAATTTGTTTTTATTTAATTTCTGAATCACGGGGTACATGGCGTATACGTAACCTGATTTCAATGAGCCTTTTATTGATTTCAATTAATTGCCAACGATTTGCGGCTCACACTCCACACTCCGCACAACTGTCCAACTGCCAACGGTTAGCTGGTAACTGGTAAGTGGCAGTGGCAGTGGCAAGTGGCACAACAATGCGGATGTAAGTGAATTAGAGGCAAAAGGACAAATGGCTCGCAATCAGCTTATGAGTGGCTTATGTGAACCGATGCCGAACATCGATACTCTAGCAGAGTTCGAGCTCTTGTTGTTGTTGCTGTTGCTGCTGCTGCTGCTGTTGTAGCACAAGAGTTTTAATGTGTTTGCGCGTGCTCTTATCAAACCATTACGATCTAAATGACACTTTGACAGGAGCACGGCAGCAGGGGAAGCGACAGAGTAGGAGGGGAAAGGCAGAGAAAGAGGCCAGGACGTTACCTGGCAGCTCGGTTTCGGGTTGTTTCTCCTCTGGTTGCACGCAGTCGATGCCTGGCAGCGATAAGCGCAAGAAAAATCGAAGCAGCGCAGCCAAAACACACTCACACACACACACTTACACCTACGATACAGTCACATACATTTATACACCGTCAGTCGTGAGTCACGACACACGCCACTTAGCTGTTAATATTTAAAGTTGCAGGCTGTGTGGCAGCAGCAGCAGCAGCAGCAGAGGAAGAGGAAGCAGAAGCAGCAACAGCAGCTACACCATGCTGTGGCACACTCAAAACGGAAGCGGAAAGCTCTTCGCCTGCGGAAGTGTTTCGTGCGCGCAACTTTATATACATAAGTTGTTCTTGTTATTGCTGTTGTTGCTGTTGTTCTGCTGTGTGTTGCATTCTCGTTGCTGAATATTGCAAGGTTTCTTGTAATGACAAAGCAGCAACAAACCATACAACAACAACAAGAACAGCAGCTACAATATCAGCAACCAAGCGAAGCACAATTCGTTTAAGCAGGCGACACTTGAGCACATTTTTATTGCCTGAGCCACTAACGAACCGTGCATAAGCAACTCCACAGTGGATCATCTACCACTTACATTGGCCATAATTTGCATTTAGTGTATGACTTAATTCTCACAGCTAAACTTACATCAATTTAAACTAATGATCCTCCTGAGAAGACAGTTCAAAATAATGAAAGATAACATTGTTTTACTAAGTTTACACCAAAGAACAAAAGTGCTTTCAATCAACGTTAATTTTTGATTCCTTAATGCAAAGTTTGTTGTATTCAATTTACCAACTCCTTTGGCAATTATGTTATGACTATGGAAATGAAATAATCTACTGATATATAATAATTTGGCCTGTCAATTTTAACAGTCAATAAATAGTCAAATAATTCAATCTTCGTTAACAAATAAAATAATCAAGTCAATTTACTCAAACATTTTCTGACCATAAAATTAAAATATCCATTTAAATTTCAATTTATTACTGTTTTCGATATGCAGGAGAAAGGCGAATTCATGGAATTTACCAACTATCACAGTTTGAGAATAGTTTTTATTAGTTTTCTTATCAAATTTAAAAGTATTCAATACAATTATTTTGTGGTGTTTGATACTTCTCTGACCATAAATATTAAACATAGGCAAATTTCTCACTATGTTGTTAAGATTTAAAAGCTGTTGACACTCTCATGACTATATTACAGATTTTCTATGGTGATAATCAAGCAAAAAGAAATCAGTATGTTATGTTAGTTATTATACTTTTCTGAATCGGCAAACAGAGACTTTCAGGCAACTAATATAATGAATAAATAGTATTGATACTGTTTTGCCATTCTTAACAGTGGCTCATAAATTTAAAAAAAAAATGTTTAATACTTTTTTGACCATTAACAAAAATTTTCAGACAGGTAGATTTTGAGGCTAAACTATGATGATTTACTAGCCTTTAATACTCTTCTTCTCTTCTTCCCTTTTTTTATTTATATCAAAAAGAAATAATCCGTTTATTATAACAGTTGATATACTATGCATAGAATTAAACTCAAATAATATTAGCTTTCACTCTTTAAAGCATTTCATGTAATAGTTATTTAGTTTTTATACATTTCTAATTATATATTATTGATTTTTATAATGGTAAAGCAGTTTTTGATGCGTTACTTTCCTTGAAAATGAAATAAACTATCTTTAAAGCATAAATGCCAAACGTTAAAAAATATTGAAAATATGCATCACATTTACTAAAGTGCAAATCCTTGCCATTAGGTAAAACAATGGCAAGGATTTGCACTTTAGTACATTTCGCCCACTGTGCACACAGGTGGCAAACACGTTTGCTAGCGGAGCGAGTTTAGCGCGACTCGCCTTGCCCTTTAATGGCAAATCTGCAGAGTTAGCTGATAGTTTTCCATTGCTTTATTTTTGTGCTATTTTGCACAACGCTTGTTTGCTGTTGCTGTTGTTGTTGGTGTTGTTGTTGCTGTTGTTGATGCAGCTCGTTTCCAGCTTCATTTCCGCGCTATGCCAGTCGATGATTTTTGTTGACATCTTGTTGGCGCTGCATCCGCCTGCTGCATGCCTCCTTGCCTCTTTGCTGCTTGCCACTTCGTGTGGCGCAATCAGCGCAGCTGCTTTGCATATTTTTACTCCAGTCGCGTGTCTCTGCAGATTGAAAAGCATTTTGCAATGTTATTTTGTATATTCAACTTCTTCGTTGCCTCTCTTCTTTTTTCTATTTTTCTATTTTTTTTCGTTTGCAGTCATTTTTCGCCGTCATTGTCGTCTTTCTGGACCGTTTTCCGCTTGATATTTTGCCATTTTGCATGCATGCTCTTTGTGTTGACACATCGAAATAATCTATCTATATTCTCGAGCTTGAGATTGCAAAAACCCAATTCTAAACACTGAAAAACGCTCTAAGAAGAACTCACAGCTGATGAAATATAATATGAGCGAATAATTAATCACAATGGGGAAACACGACAACAACAATTAACGATTTAATATGCATAATGCTGTGTATAGAGAGAATGTGTGTGTATTTTGTTGTGGTCAGTGTTAAGCCGTCTGTTAATTGAAGCGCACTTGCGAATTCACTGTGCAATTATTGACAAATTATATTTAAATTAATTCATTAAAATTCCAACAAAAAAGCTCTCACCTTATATCCCAACTCAATGCTTCAACATGAAATGCAAACAATAAAGAAAAAAATATATATAAATGTTGTGTACGAAAATATGCAAAAATAAGCAAATGCCAGTTAAGCAATTAAAATGTATCGCAATTTAATTGCCAAATTGATAAATAAATATTTGGAATGCCAGACAGATAAAGAGAGAGACAGAGAGAGTGAGAACATCGAATGACAATCAGACTATTTTGTGCAATTAAGCAATCGTAAGACTGGAAAATCTCTTTTGCCTGCCTGTTAAGCCGCATAATGTTTACAAGCTAATAAATGTCAACAGATTGCAAAACGGCAACTTCAATTGCAATTGCAACTGCAACAGCAACTGACAGTGTCAATACTGACAGCAAAATGCAGACAACAAAACATTTTAACTGGTTTGCATTTAGCATGCGGTCAATTTCGGTCAATTGGGCAGCTGGCCAAAAGGGCAATGACATGACTTTGAAGTGCAAATTGTTTAATGATTCAGCTGCATTTACATTAGAGCAAATGCACTTAATATTTAATTAGCTTATCAAGTTGAGATTATGAAAGACTGAACTGAATTTAAAGCCAACTGTAAATTAATAAGTTAACTTCAATTATGATCATTGAATACAATGCCTTATGATATTTAAATTAATTTAAGGCCATTAATTAATTGTGTTAAAATGAAATCATTAAATAATAAAGCTGCAAGTTGAGTTCGTGAGAAAACTGAAAATGAAATTGAAAATCAATCGGTTTTAAAGGTTTACAGGGTTAACAGGAAATCGTCTTGAAATGAACTATGCACTTGTATGATGGTCGATACACACACTAACACACACACACACACACACACACAGTTGTGCGTGATTCGTGTGAGCTTAATAACAATTCAGCTAAACCGGAAGCCGAAATAACAACTTCCTTTTGTGAAAATGTTCAACGGTTGGTCACATGCCACTCGTCCAGCTATTGACATATGTATGTGTGTGTGTGAGTTTGTTTTTTTTATGATTGAGTGCGCATTGCAGTAGTAGTAGTAGTATAGTATTGTAAGTGTGTGTGTGTCTATGTTGATAATGAGCGGAATCGCATGTGTGCTTACGCACAAAACAGGCAAAAAAATAAAGCTCATACGCATTCACAAACATCTGCGTACGAAATTAAAATGTCATAAACAACTAAAACAACAACACTAACAACAAATTGCGTGTTGCTGTTTTTTATATCCTTTTTGGTAGAGCAATACCCTGTAAAAAATGTATATTTTCAGCATATGCGATGCTATAAAAGAGTTAATTAGAAAAAGGATTGGCACAAATAAACAACTTTAATATATTATGCAAATTTGGTATTTAACGAAAAATTGATAAAAAAATTTATTTAAAGAAAATTAAAAATATAGGACATTGATTGAATAAACCCCGTTTTAATTTTGATCAAAGTTTAATTACATATATTGATGTAGCATATTTGATATTTAAGTTCGTAGTGCACTTATATTACGCAATTATTTAGCTTATTCCCTCATATATTCAAAAAATACGGGTTAAGTTTTTATCACTACAGTGAATTATAATAATTATAAATTGCTGCATTTTTTGTAGAAGTATTTTGAATTAAATATACTGATTTTGAAAAGTAAAACATATTTATTTACTATTTTATATGTTTCACTTCAATTTCTTTTTTTCTTCAAGAAAATATGATTATTGATTTTTTCCATGAATTTAATAAACTACAGGATATTTGCTTTCCTCGATTGTAATCCATATTATGTGTTGGTCTACACATCATCTGAATGTTTTGGGTTGTAGTTGGCAACCCTTTCGGACAGAATTTGTTGCTTTCATTTTGAGCTTCCGTCTGCCATGAAATATGTAGCTTTGTTTTTTATTCCATATGAACCCATGCATGGCTTTAACTCGGCGCTCTTCACTCTCTCTCCCTCACACTGTTTATATGTGTATACTATGTATATTTTGTATTTGTGTTTGTGCCTTTCAATTGTCGCAAAGTCATGCAGAACGTATATAAATGTAAGAGCGTGGGAGTGTGTGTTTGTGTGCAAACACAGAGCAAAAATTTAATTTAAATTTGTACATCAAATTTTAACATAAATTTTTAAACATGCACAAATCGAAAAAAAGGGAACAACAGAGAGAGATAGAGAGAAAAAAATCGCATGCATTACGAGAAGCATTCGTTGGGAGCGAACAAAAAAAAAATGAGAAGAGAAAAGAACTTGTTATTTATTTAAAAAGCAAGCATATAAAAATTGTATAGTTTAATCATTCATATGGCCATTTATGCGGTGTGACAATCGCATGCCATTCAATGACATAATAAAGTGAAACCTTTGACATGTCGAAAATCTCAGTTAACTTTACGACACATGGCATTAATTGGTCTGCCAGGGGTGTTAACTATATAACAGAAAGTGAGAGAGAGCAATGATGATAGTCCGTTAAAAGTTTCCCCTTTTACTAGATTGGGTGTTTGTAATTCGAACCTCAGACCCAGAAGTTTCGGTGTCACTGAATCGGTTGCCATGACGGCTTACGCAAAAACTTTTACAAAGTGATTATTATTGTATGAAAAGTTAGCCCTAGTCTAGGTTTTGATCATAAAAAGAGAAGAGTCAACTCTTGGCTATAAATACGTGTATGTGTTGTGGTTACATATGTAATACGAAAAACAAAAAACAACAAAAAAACTTATGGCACACAAAAGTTGTTGGTTGGTAAATTTTCATGCAAACTATTTGGCAACTAAACTTACACGTTGATGACAACAGCAGCAACAACAACAACAACAAGAACACGAGATCTGTAAATACTGTGACGATATCGTGCACTAACACCAATTAAAACTCATTTAACATCAGGCTTTTGCATCAGCACGTGTTGAGAGTGAACTTATTTTCCTTTCTGGGCTGGTCAAAATGGGTTCAAGTGTTGCCGCAGTTCAAAAGTGAGTGAAACGTGTTGTTGTTTTGTGGTTAGTTTGCTGACAGACTCACTAAATGAGTTGGCCCCAAAAAAGTAGGAGAAGAAAAGAAAGATACAGTCAATTATGCTCGACTATAAGATACCCGATATGTTTGGTATATCCATATACTTTTACTTTCAACGTTACGATATAATTTACCCACTATACAAAAATATTAAAATATACCGAAGACAATATTTGGTATATAAATTTACTATTACGTTCAGAGTATACCAAAATATTCTGCCTTTTGCATAGATAGAGGTTAAAGATAAAGATAGGTTATATAATTCTAAAATATACCAAAAACTATATTTGGTATATCGGTATACTTTTATGTTAAAAATACACCAACATAAACTGTGTTGTTATAAAATACTAAAAAACTATATTTGGTATATATATACATATATACTATTACGTTCAAAATATACCAAACTAATCTACCTACTACATACATTTGCTGAGGGCATAAAATTATAACACCCTTCTAACCTACAGATAGCGGGTATAAAAAGAAAAGTTTGGCCTGGACTACTTAGCATGCTTGTGGCAAGAACAATCAGCTGCCAATTGAAAAGTCACCTTCTGCACCGCTTGGCGCCTTTGCATAAACTATGACAAAGGCAGCCTTGACCATCCAAACATTCCAACAGCTTTTACCAATTGAAATGTCTTCACTGACAGACCAAAAGTTAAAGGCAAAGCCAAAGACGAGAGCGGCAAAGTGGCCATTACTCTAATTAACCTTATTTCATTCTCAATTACGAGTGCAAAAAAAAAGAATAAGAAACAACCTACAAACAAACCAAAGAACATCCAAAAAGGGAAAACAACAAGAGCAACAACAACAAACAGCAGCAGCGGGGAAAATAAGTTGGTAGAAACAAGAGGAAAACAAAGCAATACAATTGCCTTAAAACATAATTGTTATTTTGCACCATTTTCCCTTTTGATTCGGCATTCGCGTTCGTTGCCGTTGCCGTTGCCGACTTTTGGGCGCAGCCAAAAGGCAAATTAAGTTTTTGCTCTAATTTAGTCTGACGCACGCCACGGACAAGAACAACAACAACAGCAACAACAATAAGAAAGACTTTGGTTTTATTTTTTAAGACGCAGCCGCTTTTCTTTAGCTTAATTTACCATTTTTCACTCTTATCGCGCCCCGCTTTTCGTGCAGCAAACTCAGATAGAGTGCGTGTGGCACGACCAGCAAAGAGAAAGAGAAAAACACAGAGTGAGTGGTGAGAAGAGAGGGGAGTAAAGGGAACGCCTTGGCGATTGGTGGGCGGCCATAAAAGTCATGGCAGCCGCGGCAAATGGAAAGCAGTTGGACCTGATTCTGTTTCTGTTGCTGTTTCTCCATTTCTGCGAGTCTGTGTGTTTCTGGCACTGGCACTGGCAGCTGCCTTAAAGTTTAAGCTGCAAGCGTAACAATAATTTAATGCGACGCTTAAATTGTTTGTAAAATGTTCAACAACCGCGCAACGTTGCCGCTCGCTGGTTTCGCCAGTTGCCCAACTCTGGAGTCGTATGCCAAAGTTAAAAAGTGGAAAAGTTTTCTTTTCTATTTAACGTAATTTGCCTTCATTTGCGCCACCTTCTACGTCACTTGCCCCGAGTCTCTGCCTCCCTTGTTGACTGGGCAGCTTCCTCTAGACTTCCTCTAGAGATACTTACTTGCTGTTTGGCATATGTTGCTCTTGTCTCATAATCTGCCATATTCTTGTGCCATGTGCTTTTCCGCTTTTGTTTTTCTTCCCGTCGCTCTTTCTGTTCCTCTCGATGTTGTTATTGTTGTTGTCGTGGCTGTCGTGACTGTGTCACTCCCCTTGTGTGACAACAAGCGACGAGCGAGAGAAACTTCCAGCGCAACATTTTGGTTTATTTTTCTTCACATTTTTTCCTCTTGACGTTTTTTGCGCTTTCATTTTTGTGGTTAAGCAAATGTTTAACAAACCAAATCGCAGATTTGCATTTTATGTTTTCCTCTTGGCTGAAGGAAAATCAGGCGCTGCCACTTTTATAGCCCCAACTGTTTGCTGTTTATTGTTGCCGTTGCCGTTGCCGTTGCCGTCCTTGTGCTGCCTTTTCTGCTTGGATAAGCGCTGCTTTAATGCTACTAATCGGGCTTAGAATCAAAAGATGCTTAACACTGGCAAACCAAAATGCTCCTCTCGACTAGATTTCATCAATTATCTCATAGATGGATAGCAGAGAGAGAGAGAGGAAGATGAAGGAAGATTAAATTGCGAGTTGTTGTTTAAGGCTTGTGGTTTAGCTTGTAAGCCGCTTAGCTAAACGACTATGGGCTCTGCTTTCAAACTGTGTATTAGAATCCTTTGAACTGATGTTCGTTCGTTCCGTTGCAATCTGATTATTTGATTTTGTGTTATTTGCTTTATTTCTCTATCCCTTTTTTGCCGCTATGCTGTTGTGTTATTTACACACAACTCAATGTCGAATAGTCTGACGACATTCGTTGCCGACAAATTATTGACACGCTTAACACACACACACACACACACACATACATAGACGACAGGACAATAGATTCATTGTCGTGTGCTATGCCTGCGAGGCATGAGTATGAAAACATTTTCACTTATTTGCTCGAAATTGGATAACAATCGAACTGAAATTGGATCTCACTCATTTTTGTATACACTTCGAGTGGCGAGAGCGTTGCATTGTTTTGCTTTTAACTGCCTTTCCTTGCCAGCCAGCCAGCCAGCACATAAAACATTTTCCGGCTATTTGCTGCCTCCCTCCCTCCGTGCTTGCCACAAACTTCGCTCTCCCTCTTTCCGCTCCCCATCCGGTCAATTGGTGGCGATTTCAGTGTCTTCCCCGCGTCGTTCTCTCACTCTTATTATCGTAATAGAATTTGCCAAATTGAGGTTGAAATGCTTTCGGCCTTCCCTTGCCACTTGGCATCCGTTTATCGTTTGATTGTTTGTTTGCCAGTTTGCTTGTTTGCTCCCCCTTTTCTCCTACTCTCATCTGGCCCTTCATCCTTCACTCGTTGGCTGCTCACGGCTTTTGCTGGTCTTCGGTATCGGTTTCGGTTTCGGTTTCGGCTTTGGGTTTTTTTTTCTGGTTTGCTTTCTGCCGCTTCGCAGTTCACTTGATTGTTTGCTTATTTTGGCCAGGCTCGACGCTTATCAATTGCCGTTTTTATTGGCATTTTAGCTTCGACGTCGTCGTTCGTTTATTGAGTATGAAAAAAAAAACAAACAGCGAAAGGAAAAGAATTCATTGCCTACTTCTGGGCGCGCGCCTGTTAAAACTGCTTACGAAGCGTAGAATATTGAGAGCCCTTTGAAGATATCGCTGAGTGCCCACTGTCCTCTCTTTCCCTTTGCCTATCATTAATTTAATTGTTTATTTTGTGGTAATTGTTTGCCTAGCGGTAAGAGTTTTGCCCCTCGTGTAGAATTATGATTTATTGTCTGTTGATTGACTGCATGGCTAGCTATGTGTCTATAAATATACGTCAGCAACAATTAAGTTGTTTCTTTTCTCTGTTGTACTTTAAACATATATTCACACGTTTGCAGTAATTACTGTAAAACAAACACAAGGTCACCATGCAAGTGCGGTGCGTGTTTGTAAACTCTAAAAAAAAAAACGAAAAACGCGGGGAGCAATGTCATTGTGTATATGTGTCACGTCCAGCTGGGGTGATGACGACTGCGACGACCTTTGGTCAATAGGCCAACTCATCATAAATACAAAAGCGGCGCTGCCTAAGTGAAAGTGTTGGAAACGAAAAGGAAAAGCGAAAGCAAAAGCGAGCAAATGCGCGGCGTCTGCCTAACATGAACTTTTTGCACCACAACATCATTGTTTTCTGCGGCTTTTGGTTTGGCAAAGAATGCCACACACTCACACACAAAGAGACAGAGAGAGATAGTCATGGCACACACGCATGGGAATTAAGGCTTTAGTGCTTGTTTTGTTTCTAGGCAATTCGAGTCACTTAATCTTGCACTGCGAGAAACGGCACTTGCAATGTTGCTTTCATTTCTCGCTGTGACTTTTTCCCCCATCAACTTTTTGCTCAGTGTAGCCTTGTGTCGCAGTCGCAGCTCGTTTGCGTTGTCAGTGGCCATAAAACTGTTGTTTACTGTTGTTTGGCTGCCGCTTTGTCGCTTTACCGCTTGTTGCCATGTTGTGTTGCATGTGTTCCACTCGGTTTGCCGCTTGTTGTTGCATAGTATTTCAGGGATTCAGCCTGCTGTCATGTAGTACAAAGTTTTGGTGTCGAAGTTTAATTAGAGTGTTAATAAAATGCAAAGTGCTTGGCATTCAATTTCAATATTTCAACTGAAAAACATGGAATTACACTCAATTAATGAGAGATAAAAAATCTCTGGCATCTCATAGAACGACAGCTGGCAGAGCTCAAAGTGGATACATATCTAAACAGGGACAGAGAAATAGGAAGAGAGAGAGAGAGAGACATACACACACTTGCTGACATTGACATTTTGCCTAATGCTTTGCCGTGCTTCAATTGAGTCATACTTTGTGCACTGACAAGCCAAACAGACAGACAGACAAGCAGAGAGAGAGAGTAGACAGCAGTCAGGCAAGTAGTCAGTCAATGAGTAGGGGCTTTTGACTTGGAAGCAATCGGTATAAATTATTATGTCAACTCATGACACTCGAGGCAACTGCTAGCCAGCTGGACCCAAGCTGACCCGTCACTCTTTCATCCCCATTCCCCCTCTCTCTGAGCCATGAATTAGTTTTGACACGCAGCAGGCCAGAGACAAGGGCCAGACACCTCCTGAAGTACTACGACTACTACTCATGTCGCAGTGTATACCTCTGTGTATCGATCTGTAATTAAGATAAGCCCCCAGCTCGACTCACGGCACACGGCTTCATTATGCCCATTACTCGACTCTGTCGAGTTGGCCACTGGGTCAGTGAAGTGAGCCGTAAGATAGCAGTTGTGTTATTTGTTTATGAAATTGACCTGCGATTATCGCTGCATACAAAGCGTTGTGGTAACGGCCCATAAATTACACGCTATAGTCATGGGAGTCACTCGATTGAGTTGAGTTGAGTTGAGTGAGCACCGAACGCTTGTGGGCGTGGCAACATATCGAAAGCCATTGCAACTTAAACGTTTTGTAAACTCAAATACTCGACACGTGTGCAGCTGCAGCTGATTGTTGGCAAAGAGAAAAAAAAGTTTCGTAAATGTAAGTATAAAACTTTCGAATTGACAATAAATGCCAGCAAGCTGCATGCGGTTTGAATAGAGTTGAGGGGAAAGAGGAGAGACGTATTCAAAGTGTTTCGCACTGTTTTCTGAATAGAGTCAAGCATATGCATGGCACTCCAGTTGGAGATAAAGCCCGCAGCATGCAACGAGTGAGGGAGACACACAAAAAAAAAAATAGGATCTGTTTGGCACTTAGTTTTGCTTGAAAGTTGCCTAAAGTTTTGTGGCGCAGGGGGCGAGGCAAACCTTTTATGGCAATGGCAGACAAAAGCAGACGAAAATTCAATGAGCTGCAAAAAGCAGCTAAAGTTCCTGCTG
Source organism: Drosophila niveifrons (assembly GCA_035046325.1). Taxonomy (NCBI): domain Eukaryota; kingdom Metazoa; phylum Arthropoda; class Insecta; order Diptera; family Drosophilidae; genus Drosophila; species Drosophila niveifrons. Next base: position 5,438,524 of record JAWNOC010000046.1, on the reverse strand, counting down.
CCAGATTTACGCCAAGAAGAAAAATACCCAGGCAACTCGACAGTCAGCCAGCGAGCCAGGCAGCTGCGGGCAGTCAACAAGGCGAATCTGAAACTTGCTACCTGCAACCTGCATCCTGTAACTACAAAACTATATATATATATATATAGTATAAAAAAAATACCATATATATATATAGTGGTGTATACGCTTTATAGATGTGCTGCAACTTGAGTTGACTGCGTCTGCGGTCTGCGCGACTTTTGCAGCAAACGCCAGACAAATTGCGCTCGTAAATGCTTTAAATCGCAACACTCGCTCGCTTCGCTTCTTCGCTTCTCGTCGCATTGCCACCCACAAAGCCAAAATTGAAGTTGAGCAAGAAAAACGCGGTCGCTTTAAGCGAGCGGCAAACAAAAGTTGCAAACAACAACAAAAAAAACTATAGAATGAAGCGTGCAAAAAATGGCTGAGCGTGTTAAGAAAAATGTTTTCGTAAGCTGCGAACAAATGCGCGACAATATTTTTGCTGCCACTTGCCACTGCCACTCCACTTCACTTCACTTTACGCAGCTACAGCAGCAGCAGCAGCAGTGGCAGCCGCAAGATCTCAAGGCACAGCCAATGCTCCCAAACTTAATTGAAGTACTTGCCAAGCGCTGAAATACCCTGCGAGCTATACATTCTTAAAGTCAATTAACAACTAAATTGTAAAAAATCGAAATTAAGTTTAATTTGTAAACCCATTATATAATTTGAATATATGAATATTTAACAAGAACGAAAAATTAGCTTTATTAAAGTTATCTAGAAATGCAATTGAAATATCTTTATTTCTTTGTATATAATATTTTTAAATTTGTGACACTTAACCATTTTTCACAATGCGACATTTGTATAAATCATTGTAGCCTTATTTCTATGTAATACAAAGAGTTGTATTAAAAATTATTCAAATACAATTTCAAAATTTAAAGAAATTTTAACTTTTTGTACTATATCTTTTCCACGTCAAAATTATTTTAAATGTATATTTATAGATTGTTTTGCTTGAACTGTTTTTTTTGTTCACTTTTTTCTTTGTACACTGTCACCATAGTTTTAAAGTCTTCCTTAAACTAATATACCCTCACTACCCTGTGCAGCTAATGAGTATAATGATGCCGACTGTCGACTGCGGTGGCTGCTGCCTCAGTGTCGGATTCAACGTGAGCACCTTTGGCAGCGGTGAAAGAAAAGCGAACGCCTTTGTTGTAGAACAAAAACGGGAAATGCTACAAGCAACGCGCTGCTCAACTCCCCCCTCCCACCCTCTCTTTGTCGTCCTCTCCTCCTGGTGGATGTTGCATGTGGCAAGTAGCAAGCTCGTCGTGTCGCTGTTTTTGCCTCTTTGGAGGTTGGCTTGATAACCCAAGCCGAAACCGATTGCCACTTAAAACCTTATGGCCACACTCTTGAACCATGCACCACTTGGGGCCACACGAGTGTGTGTCTGTGCCTCTCCCCCCTCTCTTCCCTCTCCCCCTTTTTTTGTCGAGTATGAGTTCAAGTTTCAGTGGGAGTATGTATTTTTGTATGTGTGTGTGTGTGTGGCACTCGCAAGGTGTCAAAATGTTAAGTTAATACAAAGACCTGACTTTGGTGTCGACTTTTAACTTTCAACAGTTGCCATTGCCATTGCACTGGCAATAGGATTTTTCTTTTTCTTATTTTTCTTATTTTTTTGCTTACTTTTCTTGCCAAACGTGTAGAAATTTTCAATTTGTAATGTTAGTTTTTGCCGAGGACTTCGGTAGCATGATCTAATGACCTCTTCCATGTGACATTAAGACAACATTAGAGTCGATTCGAAGAACGCCTCAATTCCAAAGCACAAAGTAAGTTGTTTAAAACTTGTGCGAACTTTAAAGTGCCAAATTGAAAATGGAAAATGGTAAATTGAAACGTCAAAGGCCAGTGTCAGTGAGCTGATAACGTCTGATAGTCGAGCATAAATTCAATATTCGCTGACGCAACACTAATTGTAAGGTGTGCAAAGTGTGCCTCAAAAATAAGCCGAGAAAAGCACTTTAATTAATTAAAAAGAAAAAAGTTTACAAAGTAAATGACAAAATGGTCGCAATGGCAAACGATATGAATCCTTTTCAAGGACGAGGCAACGTTGGAAATCGAAACGGCAAACAAAAGTCCGGAATTAGATGATTCGTTTGTTCGTTCGTTCGTTTTGTTACCAAGTATTATTGTTAAATTTCACTTTTTATTTTCATCTTTCCCTTTTTTTTTGCTTTACCCTGTGTTTGTTGTTGTTTTCCTTTTGCCGTAAATGATTTATGCCAAGTTGGCAGCCCAGGCTGCCTGTCTGGCAGTCTGGCAGTCCGACTTCCCGGCAACACTGATAGGCTGTAGGCTGGACAAATGGCTGTGGGAATTGTCGCATACTCCCTTACACTTTAATGCTGCTGTGTTATGAATAATAACTTGCGACTGCTTTTTGTTTCTGCCTGAGCTGCTGTAGTGTGCTGCGTTCTCTACTTTCTCTCTTTCTCACACTTTTTCGAAGCTGACGCCGAGCTTTGAATATTTTACGCAGGCATAAATAATTTACAACAATGAACGAAGCACACGTTACACACAAAAAAGGGATAAAGCATAAGGCAGAGAGTCGTATAAAAAAAGCGAACACAGAACAAAAGTGAGAGCGAAGAATGCAAAAAGATAAGAATAAAAATTTATATTTTCTAAACACAGATGTTAGGGCACGGGGAACGAGTAAGTGGAACATTAGAGAGCGGGCGGTACAGTGGGAATGGAACATGTCACAGGGTCGCTCGCTCTGGTCGCAAAAATGTTGTCCTCTTTTTTTTTGGATTTCATTTTTTTTATTTTTGTTGCCGACACTTGACATATGTGCCGGCTTTTGACCTCTTTCGTGGCAAGTGCGACAAGTATGAGACGGAAGTGGGAAGTGCGGGGGGAAGTGACACGCCTATGATATGTGCGGCTCGTAAATGAGGAGACGACGACGACGCCAGACCCAAAACATTTGGCAGACGACTGAGGAAATGTAAATGCTCAACTGTTTGTTGTCTTTGGCTCTGAATACAAGCGTATTCGTTTGTGTTTACAGTGAGTGATGGCGGCTCAAAGGAATGTCAACACGTAAAGCCTACACGCACACTCACACACACACACACACACACACACTCGCTCATTCATTCACACACGCTTGCGTTGAGAATTTCACTTTGACTTAACAAATAGAAAATCATTTATTCTGCATACGCAGTTTTCGTCCCTGACAGCGTTCTACCTCCCTCTCCCCCTCTAGCCACGCTTCGCGGAAAATTGTTTCCTCCCTAACGCGTTTCGATTTCAGCAGCAGGAGCAGCAGCAGCAGCAAAGAGTCTCGACGAATGGGGTCTCTGTGATTTCCGGCTCCAGTTTTCCGCCTTCGGCCCATCGAGCTGTGAGATTTATGCGCATTTTGCATATTTTCTTTGTGCTTCATTCAAAGCCAGCAAATATGGCCCATCAAGTCAAGTCAGAGCAAGTCAACTTGGCAGTTTGTGTGGGAGTCAAACGATGACAGAAAGGGCAGAGAGGAGGGCGAGGGAAAACACGCTCAATTTTCATTGCGCGACTTTTATGACTTTGTCTGCTGCTGTTTTTGGCTTTTATCGAATGCAAATTGTTTTGTAATAATGTAATCGAATCTTTATCAACTCTGTTTATTAATGTGTTTATTCTTCATTTTGATTTCGATAATTGAAATTGACAAGAACAATCACAGAGCGAATATTAATAGATTAATTACATTTAGCATTGAATAAGGGAAGATTTACAATTACTTATTTAGTAATTAAATAAATATTATACTTACTTATCTGGCTTTATAAATTCTTATCATACCAAATTTATCTTATTTTTATCAAGATTACAAATGCTGTTTCCTAAGTCTGTTTCTTTTATATCCACTTTCCAACTTTTTATTACACAATTTGTATTCATTTTATGCATTCGCCAAGAAACCATAAAAAGAAGTGGCAAGCAAAGAGCAAATGTTTCACAATTACTACAAAGTCGAGATAAAATCTGTGTTCAGATCTTAAAGCAGCTTATTTACATTAGCCCAATAATCAACAACAATTGTAAAAGGCAAAGAAAATTTTCATGGATTTATTTCAAAATTTATTGAAAACAATAAAAAAGAAGCTGAATGGGAGAGAGGGAGACAGCTTGGACACTTGTGATGACAATAATAATAATAATAATGGCATTTTCACTTAATTGACCATAATACGCAGAAAGGACCTAGCGAGCGGAATATCCTTCGCCATGCCATCGAGTAACGAATAAACAGATTTTTGCCAGCAGCCTTCAGCTTCAGCAGCCAATGTATTGGATCGACCATTAAAAAGCCCTTGGCGATATTTTACAATGTTGTTGTCATTGTTATTTTTGTTGTTGCTGGTGTCATTCTTGTCGTTAATGTTGTTGTTGTTGTTACTCGGAATTGTTGTTGTCATTGCTACGAACTCTTGGGAGTTTCGTCCAAGCCCTCGGTGCGAAGTGAAGTTCGTATTTTATGTACAAGTATTTAAATTTAAATGCCGACAGCGACAATGCTGTCACAATGAGCTGACCTATAAATTAAATCAAATGAAATAATTTTTGGTAGCAAATATCAGATTTTGGCTGCAAGGCAAGAAACAATTTAATGCAAAGTACATTATCAAACTAAATAATTGATTCACTTGGCTTAAAATAGTTGACCATTTGACTATAAAATTGTAGATTATTTTGATGTGTCTAAGTGAACTTTAATGTCTGCTGCTTTATTTATGTTTAGCAAGAATAAAACTTTATATGATATTCCCTTTCATCTCTCTCCCTCTATCTGTGTATTAATAATTGGTATTTGACCCATATCTCTAAAAATGTGCCCCATACATATCAAAGTTATTGTATATTGTAAAAGCAGTTCTCATGGTTGTTACGTCCTGAACTTGAACCAGAATATGTCGTTGCCATGGCAAGCCGTTAAATAAATACGAATATGGGTATGAGTTTGAGTTTGAATTTGAGAGTGTGTGGGGAGAGAGAGTAGAGAGTCCGAAGCTTTGGTATGCTAATGAAGTGCATGGGAATGTGGCCAATGGTCTGCGCCTGGCCAAAAACATGAGGCGGAGCTAGTTAGTGGCCATTGCTGTTGCTGTTGCCATTGCCGTTGCCATGGCCGTTACTGTTGCCAGTTTTGTTGGCCACACTCTGCATATTTATGGACCGGGGCAATGTCAACAGCAGGCAGCAGGCAACAGCGAGAAGGGCGCGCGCACGAAACAACCAAATCCACTTCATGACCGAAAATTAGTTTTTAACCCACAAAATAATCCCAAATGACATAAGATGACTCTCCGCCACACTCTCCACACGAACAAAAGCCAAGCCGGAACATAGCAAACATTTCACAGTCACTTCGCCTCCTCGAGACCCAAGTTCTCGTTCACCATTCTCTTTCCTTCTCTGCGTCGTCTCCTAGCCACAGTCTCTTGGCGGAAGCTGTAAAGCTGCCATTTCTCGGCCATGTTTTTGCTGTCCTTGTTGTTATTGTTGTTGTAGTTATTGCTACTGTTGTCGCTGCTGTTGATTGTTGTTGCTGTTGTGGTGGGTCCGGGTCGGACTCTTTTTGGCTTACGGGCAATGGTGAAGCGCCAACAATTCGCGAGCTCGTAATGCGGTCGTTTTACAGCATTGTTGTTGCTGTTGCTGCCGCTGCTGTTATTCTTGTTATTGGCCTCGTTGAGTGTTATTGTTGTTGTTGAGCAAGCGCATTTGTTGTATTAACTTTTTTCCAAGTGACGTGAATGGCAGCAACGGCCACTGCAACGCAATCCTACCTCGTTTTTTCTACTTTTCCTCTCTTTGTACTCACTCTCCTGCTCTTCATCATCTCCATGGCCCATGTGGCCATAATTTATTAAAGCCTGCACCAGAGTGCTCTCCAGTCGAGCGGCCGCCCCCGGCACACAATTGAAATTTAAGCAGCAACTGCTGACGAGGTGGGAATGGGGAGAGAGAGAAGCAGCCAAGTTGCAGAAAATGCGAAACATTGACTCTGGTCTACAGCAGCAGCAGCAGCAGCAGCAGCCGCAGCTCCTTCGATTCGATCGGCAAAATGGTAATCGAAAAATGCACTGAAGAAGCGCAGCAAAGAGCCCACAGCGCTGGGGCAAAGAAAAGGAACAGCAGAAAAAGGAGCAGCAAGAGGAGAAGCAGCAGTAGTTGCTGAAGGAGCAGCAACAGCAGCAGCAGCAATTGCAGGAGCAGCAACTAGGAGTAAATGCCTTTGCTGCTTTGCTTTGCTTTCTTGGCTCCGAGACTCCTTTTTGCTTGCTTTGCTTTGCTCTGCGCTGCTCCTCACTCTCTCCTTCACTTTTTTTTTTGGGGTTTTTTGCGGCAGTCAAAGTTTTGGCCGCCGACACGAAAAACTTTTTGGCTGGAAAATAATTCATGAAACATGGCGGCAACATGCGAACGCGAAAACGCGAACGAGAAAGCGGCGAAACGGCGAAATTTTTGTGCCCAATCCGAATCTGATTGTGACACAAACGAATTGTTCTGGTTGTCGCCGTTACCACTTGCCACGCCCCCACCTCCCCTCTCTCCTCCTCAATACTTCTTCCTACTATTTGGTCAGGTCTCAGTTTTTTTTTTTGGAGGGGCTTGCGCATATTTATGTGCCTATTTTTTTTTTTTTTTTGGTTGTTCTTGTTGTATTCTTGTATTTTGTTTTCTATGTAACCATTCGAGTGTCTCGTTGCCACGCCCACTGCTCACTGCTCGCCGCCTCCTCACTTGCTGCTTGGCATGCAAATTTATGGTGTGTCCCGAAACAATTGTTATTGTGTTTTGCAACTTTTGCTTGATTTGTGTTTTTAAGTGATTTCGAATGGGTCGCATGGGGCCCGAATAATCGGGCCGTCGACGACTATTTCTCTGTGTGTGTGTGTGTCCGGCCAGCTGCCGTTGATAATTTTTGGCCTGTCATCAGAGCCAGAGACGCATGTACAACAGTAACAACAACTCGCAACTGCCAACTGCAAGTTGCAACTATGCTAACTCCTACTAAGCGTTCAATAACCATAAAACACTTTGGGGATACCAAAGGGGCAGGCAACACTCGCAACTTGCAACTCGCAACTGCAATTTTCGTAAGGCATTTTATTTATTTGTATTTCCGCAAACGATTCGAGTGCCGTGGCTGCCACAAAACTTTTGACTGTCCGGAATGTGCCACACAGTCAGTCAGTGCAGCTGCTATTGTTGCTTTTGTTGCCACACAGTTGTTACCGCTGGCAGTAGGCCACTTCCTGCAAAATAGGGTAACTTTTGCTCGAGCTCGAGCTGCATGCATTCGTGCATTTTTGAAGGCATTTCTTTTGCCTTTCCTTAGTGACCTCGCCCCCATGCCACTCGCTGCTGCTGCTCTTCCTGTTTGCCACTCTCCGGCTTGCAATATGCAAACGGTCATTTCGTTAATGAGCGCGGGGAGGGTGCAAGCAACACAGCTGCAGCAAGCAGCAAGCAGCTACAACTTTTGCTCGGCATCCGGCGGATGGACAGTGGCAAGTGCAAGAGTCTGCCACCGAAAATTGTGGAGAAAAGAAAGAGAGAGAGAGGAATACAGCAGCCAGCCAAGCGAACTCGCTGCCACCCCACAAAAGCAGAGTCTATCTGACTATCTGTCTGCCTGTCTGTCTGTCTGTTTTGGTTGGCAGAGTGAATGACTTGGTTTATTTGTACGTAATGAAATGAAATTGAAATGAATGTTTTATAAACCGCTGCCGAGTTAGAGCAGAGTCCCCCACAAAACTGGCAGACTCATAAAATGATTATAATCTCCGTTGTGGGCAGCAGCAACAGCAACCGCAGCATTACTTGTAACTTCACTTAAGCATAGAACTATGCAGATTTCATGCAAATCATAAATGTCAAAAATAAGATTTGCAACATGCATAATTATGAACATAATTATTATTAGTTAAATAAATCCGCATTGAAAACTTACACATGCATAGCCAAGTGTTGTAAGTATCCTATGTGATGTTGTTTGTCGTTAACGCTTCTCCCGGTGATTTTAATTAAATTTCGCTTAATGGTGTCGTGGCATTTACTGGCTGGCTGCTGATGCCGTTGCTGATGCCGCTGCTGATGCTGATGCTGTGGCATGCACCCATTAAACATTCTGCGGATCGTTGTTGTGGTTCTCGTAAGCCCAGAATTTATGAAATTCAATTAATATGGACACCACAGTTTCGCCCTGTCCGCTGTACAGAGGAATAACAGAAATGGAATGCGTTTAAAATGACAATTGAAAATGCAGCAGCACAACACACAAACCAATTGTGCAAATCCTGCAGAGTTATTCTCGTTGACTCCTTCGGCTTGACCATGTCGAATATCTCGTTCTTAATATCCTCGAAGTTAACAGCTTCATCACTGTAAGCCGCAAGCTGTTCTTGTATCCCCTCGAAGAAATGGCACAATGTTTGAGCAGTTAAAAAGCCATCATGCTGCACATCCAGCATGCGAAATAAATAGTGCAGACCTTGAAGGGTCTAAGCTGAGATATTAGCAAGGAATTAAATTAAGTAAAAATACTGTTCGCTCACCTCTCGATTATCTAGTGCCAAAACAAAGTCTATAAATGATTTGTAGTCCATTTCATCATCATAAGTATGCGATTCCTCGAATACGCGTTCCAAGAAAGCAGAGCTTAATGTGCCGGAGCCATATAAGGCCAATTCCTGTTTGCTTAGCAAACCATTGTGATCCGTGTCCAATTTGAGATAACTTTGATAAATGCCCAGCACAGCAGCCATAGAAAATGGATTAGTTGCGCTTTCCTTCTCATCCTCCTTCTCAACCGCCTTGCGCAGTTCCATCAGCTGATTGATCATGCCCGAGGTTAACATATCGAGAATACGTATACGCCCCGTGCGCAAGCGATCGAGGAAGAAGAAAAATCTCTTGATGACGGTGCAAACGTAGAACTTTTGAAACTCCGGCTGGATTGAGTCATGTATTTGTGACAATGTGGGTATGAGATCCATCAAATAGTTCTCCAAATCGAACTCTCGCAAATAACCCTGACCAACTTCATCGTAAAACGATAGTCCAATGCGACACTGTGTCGTCCACACTTTGCGCATGGTATAATTGTAAATTGTGATAATTTCCACAAAGCCACAATAAGGCGATTCACTAAGCAAATATGCAAAAAGACGAGTTGTTAAATATTTGCGACACTTTTCCCCAATCACCGATTGCAATTTGCAGTAATCATTGTAGTTGATCAACTCTAGTTTTTTAGCTGTGATTTCAGTGATATGTTGCTTTAAGTGTTCCCAAAGTTGCTGTAGCTCTTCGTCATTGAGTTGTTCATCTGCCTGACGTTGAAGGAAAACTGAATGCGCCTCTTTACGTAGTAAATTTCTTAGTTTATCAGCTGGTGGCGGCGGCACCCAAAAGAATTTTGGTATGTGAGCATAGGATGAATGCTTTGGCTGAGCTCGTTCCTGCAGCGGTTGCTGCTCATCAAACTGCGCCAATTCTTCAGCGGAAATGTGGCGAGTAGACACCTTAAGATTAGCAAACTCTGCTACGAACTCGGGATCCAGTTCCATAATGTTTGAAAGAGTTTATTCAATATATGTTTGTTTTATATATTTGACATTTAAAACAAGAAAAAATAATGAATTTATTTATTGTTTCGTCTATTTACAGGTTCAACCATTAAAGGCGTGGTTGCAATTCTCAATTGCATTTTGGCCCGTCAATTATGCTTTGAGGATCCCTCCTGCTCGGCCATACTGGAGATAATACCACGCGTCTGCGGTCCTATTCCAGGTAAGGCGCGAATGAATCAATGCGTTAGCAATTCCCTTTTTCTATATATTTCAGTTAATTTAATGCGCTGCAGGGCAACGGTCAAAAGGGAAAAAAGCAGTTGCCATAGTTAGTGGAAGTGTATGAACTGTGGTTGCTCAGGTGCTGCGCTTGGGGAACGCTTGCTCCACGTGTTCTGGGTTTGAGGCCATTCGAGGATTAATTTTGTTGAGCTGCCACCGCTGCTGCTGCTGCTTTTGGCGGTTGTTTTGTTGCGTCTTGCTGTGTGTGTGTGTTGCCACAACTGTGTAATTATTTTAGCAATTTTTGTGTATGCGCCTGCGTGCAATAAAACAGTAAATAACGTTCATATGCTCAAAGCGCAACAAACAACAACCACGAAATGCCATTTGAATATTCAAATGCCCCTGAGAACTGACCCACTCGGACTGCCGACTGGCCAAATGCTATTGTGGCAACATTTGTCCGTCTCTCCGTCTGTCCATGTGCGTGCCACTCACTCGGTGCTATGCTTTTGCTTTACTCGCACATCCATACACAATTATATACGTACATATAGTTTACTTAAAGCGGGTGGTTGTTAAACAAAAAAAGAGAACGAAAAAAAATATTGTAAGCAGGTCACCCAAACTCCATTTCCACCTCCACCTTGGCCATTGTCGTCGCGCACAAAGGCGAACGAAGAAAAAGTTAATTTATAAATTATTCAGTAATTTGTTTTAGACTTTGCTTTCGTCGCCACACCGCCACCTCACCTCTCGTCACCACAGCCAGCCACCAACAACGAACACAAACAAAGCGAGTAGCTGCAGGTATAAATTTCTTATGTATGCTACGCTTTGATCCGACTTCCCCCGCCCCACACACAAAGCTAAAGCAAAAGCTAAAGCTGAAGCAAAAGCCAAAACGTCGAGGAATTCAAATGTGTATTTAAGTTCAGTTTCTCACAGCGCGCACTATATTCCATTGGCCACATCATGAGAGTCTTTGCAAAAGTGTGTAAAGTGTGTGTGTGTGTGTGGCAGGACTTTTCTTTTCCTCAAATTTAATTATTAATGTTCAAGTCAGCCAATGTCTGCTGGTGTTTCAGCAGCTTTTTCTTTGCCTTTAGCTTTCGTCTGTTTGTGGGAATTTTTCTTGATGTTGTCACATGTGAAGAGCTCACACACATTCAAAACAAAGCATTAACGGCTTTGCTTCAACTTGTTTTTCGCAAACTTTTCGTCTTTAGTTCTGCGGCTTTGACCACTCCACACTTAGTATTAGATGATCATAGCCATGTCCATTGAGTATGTGAATCGCTTCCGCTGCGTCTTTGCGATACTTAAAGTGCACATAGGCAAATCCCTTGCATAAGCCAGAGTTCTTTTCTCGAGCCAAATACATTTTCGTATATGGACCAATCTTCTTAATCAACTCCTCGAGATCATCTTCGGTCATCGATTCGGATAAGTTGGAAATGCGCACCGCAGATGAATCATCGCGTTCACGTCCCTTGCCGCTCTCCTTTAGGTAAGGGGGCACATAGCGTCCTGGCTTTGAGGATTCGCCAGTGGTTGGACTTGCCATTGGTATGGGTTTGCTTTCCATATCCAAAGAGGTGCCTTTGTAAGGACACTTCACAGACCAATGTTCGCCATTGCAAATGCGACACTTTGCCATCAGTTTGCCAGCATCCAAAAGTGATTCTTGTGTTGGCTCAAAATCCTTGGAGCCAATGAAGTTCATTTGTATCTCATCGGCTGCCTTCGTTGTATATGAATTTGGTCCTGGTTTGTCGTCCTTCGAGTCACCGAACTTCACCCAATTGCGACGCTTGGCCACGGCTCGCGAAACAATCTTTTTCTCGATCTTAAAGCTACGCACCACCTTAATCTTTTTGCCCTCCTCGTTGTATTTGTACTCGGTCACATGCTTGTAGTCACCATCTACAATTTCTTTGGATGGCGGCAGTCCATCGACATAATCTGCTTCGACCTCATCGGCCCAAGAAGTTGTTGCTGCCTTCATTTCTGACAAAGGTCAAATTTGCTAAAATTATATATAATTTTATTTGTGAATATGAATTTATTGCTTGAATTTGTGCTCAACTTCGGTTGTGCTCTAATTTTATTTAGAGCTGGAGCTAAATATGAAAAGGTTTTACTCAACAGCTACTTAGGGAGCTGTGTATAAATAGAATTATGTGGAAACAAGTTTTCGTAAACTGTGTTAAATACTCTTTCTACTTATTGAAAGCCGCAAGTGAGGAAAATGTTTTGTTAAATTCAAGACGGACAAATTAAAAAGAGTTGCGAATAATAATGAAAATCAATAACTATTTAAGTCAAATCCGAAATTAAAGTATTATTTTTATATGTTTTCTTTTTTTTCTTTTTATATTCTTATTTTTCTTCTAAACTTACTGGTACTATCGAACTATAAAAATTGCAATAAAATCTATTGAGAATATAGATTAAAAATTAAACTAAACTATTTCAACTTCATCATCGTTAATTCTTATAATCATCATTAATTCATTAATTTTTATTCTAATAAACAAATATTTTAATATTTAAAAATAAATAAATAAAAGTATGATGTTTATAAAATCAACAAACAAAACTCGGCATCAATGAGAGTCTAGAATATACACTGATTAGCATAGCTAATGGAATAATTTGATGTCTTTTACTGCAAGTGTAGCTCGCTTCGAGCATTTGATGCTGATAAGAAAATGATATTGTTTATTTTCTAGAAAGCATTTTAATCGCTCTTCGCTCGTCAGCTCATTTGATACCTTGCTCTGGCATTAGTCGCGAGTTTGAGCTCAGGCATAAAACACATAAATAATTGAAGAATGCTGCAATTGAAGCATCCCAAAACTAACCAGAGCTTGGAAGTATATGAGTTTTGGCTGCGAGATCATTGTCGCTGTGTTGAATGCCTCAACACGGAGACGAATCAACGTCGCTACGATCTCCTCGAGCTGCCAGCTGATGTGAAAGTCGAGCAACACAATTGGCAGATGGCAGATGATGGCAATGACGAGCCGCAGCTTCGAGTGCTATGTAAGTTGGACAGCTAATTTGGTTTGACTTCAAAGTTTATTCTCCCACATCTCAATTCTCAATAAGGGAGCGATGGACATCGTTCGACGTACGCTGCCAATTTCATCTTCGACGCACAGCTGGAGCAACTGATAAGGCGGCGAACAAAGTCCACATCGCTGACACCATGGAATCGCAGCATTGTGCTACAGAATGAGCGCCACTTGCGCTTCTCGCTGCCCCAGCTGATGGCCAGCGATGAGCAGGTCAAGTCGCTGGTTGCCTCTCTGGTGCGTTATGGTATTATCTTTATCGATGACGTGTCACCTACGCCCACGATGACGGAGTTGGCGCTGCGTCGCATCTTTCCGCTGATGAAGACCTTCTTTGGCGAGATGTGGACATTCAGTGACAAACAAGATCACGCAGACACCGCTTACACTCAGCTCTACCTTGGCTCCCACACGGACAATACTTATTTCTGCGATGCTGCCGGATTGCAGGCGCTGCATTGTATTGAACATTCTGGAGACGCGGCGGGTGGCGAGAATTTCTTTGTCGATGGTCTGCATGTGGTGCACGAGCTGAGACGTCAATACCCAGCTGCCTATGAGCTGTTGACTCGTGTCCAAGTGCCGGCGGAGTACATTGAGCCAGGCGAACATCATCGTCACACAGCGCCGCTCATTCGCATAGATCCGCTAACTGGAGAACTCTTGCAACTGCGTCTCAATATCTACGATCGCGCAGTGTTCGATACGTTGCCACAGAGTGAGATGGCCGAGTTCTATGCCAGCTTGCGTTTGCTCTTGCAACTGGTGCGAGCGGAAGAGCAACAGTGGCAACTGAAGCTGCTGCCCGGCAGCATTGTGCTCTTCGACAATTGGCGCGTGTTGCATGGACGTCATGCTTATACGGGTCGTCGCACCATGTCGGGGGCTTATGTGCAGCGCACAGACTTTCAGAGCAAGGCTCGCACGCTGGGCATCATTGAATAAACGCAATTGGCAATTGGCAATTGCGAAAGACTGGCAATAAAAAATTACGATTACAATCAATGGACAACATCTAATTCGTATCAAAAGAAGAAGCAAAAGCCAAACAAACAAATATCATTTGGCATTTGTTTTTATGGCAAACGTCGCATGCGAGTGTCGTTTATTTGTGTATGTGTGTGTGTGTGTGTGTAAACAAAATGGTGGCTGATGTCCTCGAAAAACAAACGTAAAACGCACTTTGAACTTTTTCATTTAAAAACTGAAATTACTTTTTTGGTTGTTGCCAAAGCCAAGCCCAGTGGGGAGAGCGAGAGGGAGAGCACTGTTTAATGGCTCTCATATTGTCCTTTAGATGTCCTCAAATTATAAAACACACACGTGCCGAGACACGAGGAGAGCGGGAGAGTGTGTCTGTGTGTGTGCGTGTGAGCAAAAGGAAAACTTAAAGGCGGCCTGAATATTTATGATAATTGCATTTTATGCTGCGTTTCTGTTGGCTTTTCTCTCACTCTCTCTCTCTTACTCTCAGTGCCGTCGTCGCCTTTATGCGAGAACATGTCCGCGCTGAATCCTTTAAAAGCATCGCCTCACTCTCTCTCTCTCTCTCTCTCTGGCCTCTCCCTCAGTCCGCCATAAATATTTTGAATAGCAGTCCAGGGCGACACGATGCGACGCTTCTGCAGTCGTGCTCTTGCATTGCATACTTTTTGGCATATTTCTCTTAGCAACAGCAGCTGGTTTGCCTCCTTTCCTGCCCTTTGCATTTTTCCTCTTCGCTTTGTGCATTTGCCGATGGTTCAATGCAATCAACACGCACACCCAGCTGTACACATGGCAAACACACATTCACACACAGCTGACCCTCCCACCCACTCAAGGCAGAGCGCCTCTTTTATGTGACAAAAAAACATGTGCTTCGTTTTTTTTTTTTTTATCGGCCAAAGTTGTAAAATATTTCATACACAAAGGCGTAAAGAAGACAAAAGTTTACTTAATTTAATTAATTGCATGCTGAAGCTGTGCAAATAAAAGCAATAATATTTTCCCCATCCAAAAAGCAAGCAGTCGAAACTTTTTTTGCCCAACTAAATAAATGCCATATAAATTTCAGCTATTGCACAAAATTTATGGCAATAACAGAAGGCAATAAAATGCTCAAAACAAATAACTAAAATCAAATAAAATAAGAGTCAAAAACATACACTCACGTTTGTGTTTGTGTTTGTGCTTGTGTTTGTGGCAGCAACAAAGAAATCATTGAACCAATTCAGCGACCAACTCAACAACCGGAAACGCGTTTCGAATAAAAACGAATTGAGGACTTAACAGTAACAGTAAAAGCGAAAGCCAAAGCCAAAGCAAAACCAAAGGCAAAAGCAAAAGGGGGAAAAAAAACAATGGCACGAGTCCAACAGTTGAACAGTTACTGCAAATGGCGTCAGTTGATGATGGCGACGAAGCATAAAAACCACTTGCCTTCTTTTATGACCACACAGCATGCGATGGCCAAATCGAACTGGCCACAACGAGAGCAACAACAACAGCGAGAAGAAGGGCACAAAAAGTGCAGCCGGGAAAAGGTGTGCAGCATTCACATCCACATCATCAGCATCAACTTCCAGCTGCTTAAGTGCCAATGGCTTCTAATTGAGGCCACGAACCTGAGAGAAATACAACCAAAACAACAACAGCTACAAAAATGTCGCCCAAGTGGATTCAAGTGTCGGCCATGTCGTAAATATGATGAATGCCTCGCAAAAACAAGCAAAACGAACAAAAAGTAATAATGTCACTTGTTGCGTAGTTTGAAGGGAGGCGCTCAACTTTATGTTCGAGTAGCAAATAATCATGTCCTGATGTCAGAGCCGAGCAGAGCAGCGTAGAGCAGCGCAGGCCAACGGGGCGTATGAGTGACATGAGCAATGGGCCATGGGCCGTGGCCAAGAGCTGACCCATTGACCATTGTTCGTTTTGCTAGCTTTGCTTTTTGGCGATTTTACGGCTTATGACGAGCCACACAAACACACACACACACACAGTCTGTTTGGCTGTCTGTCCACTCTCTGTCAATGTGTGTGTGTAAACACTCTGTGTGTGTGTGTGTGTGTGTGTGTGTGTTGTGTGTGCTAAAGTGTTGCCGTAGTCGAGTTTATTAGTAGGGCTTATGTTTTATGGCCAAAAGGACAATGGATGGCCAACAGATGTTTGTTTGCCTTTTGTTTGTCTCGCCCCTATTCATTTGCACATTCAGTGAATGAGTGTATGAATAAGTGTGAGTGTGTGTGTGTGTGTGTGTGTGTGTGTATAGCAAGCAGTAGTTGTCATATGCTCGAATAAGCTGTCATATATGAAACATAATTTATTATGTTATAAAATATTATCGGATCTCTCATAACGGGCACAAATGGCCACATTGCCACCACTCTCCACGCTCCACGCTTCATTGGCCGCTTAAATCGACCATTTTGCTCCCAGACTCAATTATTCATATTGTTGTTGTTGCTGTCGCTGTAGTTGCTGTTGTTGGTGTTATTATGACATGTTTTTGGTTTGTAGTTGTCCTGTTCGGTATTCGGTTTGGTTCACTTCGGTTCGCTTGTGTGCCTCGCTTGTCTGCCCATTTATAACAACTGTCAACTGGCCAAACAACTTGGTAATCGATGTGAGTGATGTAGCAAACAGAAAACAGAAAACAACGCGATTGCTGCAAGCGATGCCCACAAAAATGTCAAAGTTTAAGCGTTCCTGCCATTTATAGATCATTAAATATATCTGCTTCGCTCTCACGGTAACAATTTTCTTCTTTTATTCGGTGTCCTTGCAGTGTCCTGTAGCACAGTGACTGTGACAAAATGCCAGGCAGCATTGCGCACGCTGCAGGCATTTCAATTCTTTCGGCCCACCTGCTTGTGCAAGGAGCCCGGCATGGATCCCGATTGCAATCATTTTCGGGACTTCCTCTTCGATCATCCGTGCGGATTTGTGCTCAAGAAAGGTAAGCACAAGTTTCGTGTTATCTCTGCCAGTGCAGAGACAATTCCAACACAAAAACTTTTTAATTGATTATTTGACTTTGTGCTCTCCCACTTGATTTTGCAGCTGAAAAGGATCCATATCCGATTGATGCTTTGCCCACGTGCAATCATGCGCTGTCCGTTTGCCAGCAGGAACGCAAATGCCTGAAGCTCTTCGAGGATTTCAAAACGCACTGCAAAGTGCGCGACAATAAATGCAAAATGGAGAACAGGTGAGTGTGGCAAATAGAGATAACAATTTTATATTAAGCAAAGGGGCGAGGAGGAGGAGGAGTAGTAAAAACTAAAGACTTAACTGCGGTCAATGCACCGCAGCAGCTTCTACTTTGAATTCCCTTTCTTCAACTTTTGCTCTTTAGAGCTCAACTTGTAATCATTTATAATTCAGTTCACATAATGAACAACATGCTCGCTTCGTGTACTTTTTAGGCAAACTTCTCTGTCTCTCGCCTTTTCTCTCTCTTTCTCTGTCTGACTACGCTAATTATAACAACGGCGGAAAGTGTCTAAAAGAGAGAGAGAGGAAGCAGCAAGCCAACATTCAATTAAACAGTTTGGCTTAATGAGAAAATTGATTTGGTTTGCAGGCGATGCCACTGTAGTTAGACTAAACTACACTTCCAACTAAACTGAACTGTGCGGCAAAAAGCAGAAGTAACATTTAATTTCGATATTCGATTTCATTGGAAAAACACTCGACTTTAGAGACTTTCGAGTTGGTGGCAAAACTTGAGCAGTGAAATGAAATTTCCTGCGGGTTGACTTCTTCTACTACTACTACAACTGCTTCCTGGCAGCCTTCACATATCCTTATTGAAGCGCCTCGACACCGTCTGGCTTCCAATACCCTTGGATACAAACGTTCTGAATGTTTTAATAACTCGAAATGACTTTTTGCGGCGACGGCGACGGCCTCTGCTCTGAACACAGTCTTTGCGCTGGCTTAAAGTTTTCACTCGCTTCGCCGTCTAAAGTTTTCAGCACGCACAGCGCACACAACATGGCAGCCAGAAAGGCAGCCAGAAAACCGGAAAAGGGTTGACGCAACCTTCTCTCTCTCTCTCTCTCTTTGCTGATATTGTGGCAGCCGGGGCACCTATGTGCGATAAAATATTAATTGCACTGCCGTATGTATGCATTTTTGATGCAATTGCCAATTTTAAAGTTTTGCTTTTGCGTCGAAGCGGAAGTTCGGTTTCATTTTTTGTTTTTGAGGATATGGCAGTTTTTAGTTGCGAGTTTTAGCTAAATATGAATTCAATTAGCTTCGCTGCGGCATCGAGGTTAACTCTTGCGGTTCTCCATTTAATGTTCAAACTTCTCTCTATCGTTTTTTAGGGACGCCTGTCATGATTCGTGGACTAATCTGCGTTTGTCGCCCATGTTCGGATGCATCTGTCCAAATAATCATATGAAAAAGCGCTGTGATCGTATATTTAATATTGTTAATCACAATCCGTGTGTGGGTAAGTTTTCAGCCAGCAACTGCAACTGCAACAAACAAAAAATAAACAACAACTGCAACAAACTCCAACAACAATAACAACAACACAATAAAAGAAAAAAATGAAACAAGCGCGTTTGAAAAATTCGTCGAACAAAAGAAACAAACAAAAGTAAATGTTTTGATTTTTGTTTTTCTTCTTACGTACTCTAATGGTAAACGTTGAAATCAACAACAAAATATGAACAGCAAATAAGTATTCTGAGTACCTATTTAACTATATGATTTTGAGTTTACTTAATCTTTTGTTTTTCTCAATCACAAGTGAGTTTTGCCTTCAGTTCTGTCTACTTTAACTTATACTTTCACGTTTGACTTAGATATCTTTCTTTTTGGTACTTTTGTGAACCGCTCAAAACTGAAACTAGCCTAACAATTAAAGTAATCCAAAACCAAAAACAAAACCAAAAAAAAAACCAAAACCTGAAACTAAAATCGCACGCTTTTGCATCAAAACAAAAAAAAGTAAAAAATTAAAAAAAAAAATACCAAACTATTAGAGAAAAATGAAACCCACATTTGCGTGATATGCGATCAGTAAAATACATATTAGCAAATAATATATGCCTATATCAGTACATCAATCAATTTATGGATATAAGTACTCGTATTAGCAATGCTCAGTAATATCGTAAATATCACGTATACGTAACATACTTCTATGTAAATCCAAGCTGCCGTGTTTACTGTCACCGCTCTCTCTCTCTCTAACTCTATCTCTCTCTCTCTCTATCTAACTCTCTCTATATATATACATAAATCTATCTATCACTATCCAAGTAAAAGTATCGAATTATCATATATATACTATATATAAATATATATAATACTATAAATAGCAGTAAGCGTTACCCGAAACCCTCACCAAACAAAAACTTTGCCAGCCCATTGAACTTGATATGTCACTCGCTAAACTGATTCTGTTATTGTGCTTTAAATAGATTGATACTCGTATTGATATTGATATTGAATATTAAAGACATTGAATTGAATGCACACAAAATTTAACAAAAAAAAAAAAAGAAAATTTAAAACCATCAACACCTCTAGAACTATCAAAACTAATGCTGTCTAATGCCGCTAACCGTAACTTAGTATTTAACCAAAACGTAACTGTTGCTGTACTACTAACTCTCGTAACTCTATCTATCTCTATCTCTATTTTACTTTTCAAAAACAAAAAACTGTAACTGTTTATTTCACCACCTAGGGCAGGCTTTGAGGGGAAACTTTCGTAGGTGCCACTCTCTCTCTCTCGTTCTGTACTTTTGTAGTCTTTGCGCAGTCTTAAATGCTTTGTTCACGCCAAACAAGAAAAACTAAATAAAAAATGTTTATCATTTCGCATACTTAACATTTCACCCCACCCTCAAACCTCAACCTCAACCTGAAGCGCGTTAATCAAGCTTAGTTTAGGTTGAATTTCGACACACCAATTCAGTTGGCGCTGTTGGGCAAGAGCAACACAGCAAAAGAGTCTCACTTAAATGCACCCTAGGCATAAATAGCACTAATTAAATAAACGCACACCAACGCACACTAAAGCACACTTAAGCACACACACCCGATATGTATGTATTTGTTTGCACCTCTCTCACTCTGTTGGCACTAAACTTGACTTTTTCGCACACCTCGCATGCTGGCACACTCTTTGCAGATAGACTAATATTTTTCCCCAACGGTTTGCCCAAACTGAAGCCAAAACCGAAACCGAAGCCAAAGTCAACGTCAACGCATCGCAGCAAACCGAAACAGAAGCACAACGGCCAACACATTAGCCACGTTCACAATGGCACCGAACTCCTGTCCAACAACATTGAATACCAGTATCACGATGAGCCCAACAATGAGCCAAACAACCGACACAACACCGATGATGATGTCGATGAGGATGAAGCGGATGGCGAAGGCGATGACGAGGATTCGGATGATGATGACTATGATGATCGCATAAGGGCTGAAATTTATTCCAACTATCCGCATTATCTGCATCCACCGTCGTGGGGTATCAACAACCCGCTGGTGCTTGCCTCCCACAGCCCACACACCTCGGAGGACGATGATGTGGTCGTTGAGGTACCCACGACAACAACGCGGCATAGCCACAAGAAGCAGCAGCAGCAGCTGCAGACTCACATGGATGAGCTGGAGCGCAGTGTTGTCGACGATGTTGTCGTAGTTGTGGATGCTGGGTCCCCGCACAACACACACACGCACACGCACAGTCGCACACACAACTACTACGCACACGGCACGGAAGCGACAAGCACGCTGGGATCACCAACAATGGCCACCAACAGCAACAGCAACAACAACAACTTCAGCCTAACTAAGTATGAGGCATCTTTAAGCCGGCCAACAAGTTTCCACACAGACAGAGGCAGAGGCAGAGGCATATTCATTCATTAACTCGTAGCAAAACCGAAAACTATTTAAACCACAGCTGTTGGGCAGCAGCTGCTCGGGAAGTTCATGCAGAAAAGCTTTTAAAATAATTGACTCACTTGGGCATACCACAATTTCCGGTTAACAGCCAACTAATGAATAGGCACAAACAACAACAACAACAACAACAGAGAATAAATCCTCGTGGTCTATTCTCCCCGAGCACTTGTCGAGCATTTAAATACTTAATCTGTGCCTAATGCATTCCATCTTAATAAATATTCAAATGAAGTCCAGTCCATCCACAATACGAGCACAAGCTAAGCCCTTTTCATGGTCATCCTTCTACATAAGTCTTCCTGTTGTCCTACTCCAAATTACTGCATGCAACTACAACTGTTGTAGCTGCCCCTTGTGTGTGTATGTGGTTGGTGCAATTAATTAATAATGCCTGCAGGCATTGTCATTGTCATTTCGCATCGGAAGTGAAAAGTCAACGGCAGTCAACCAGCAGCCAACTAATTCTCGACGGTTCATCAACTTCAAAACAGCAGTTGGCAGTCGCTTAAATGTTGGTAATACTTTAAGCCGATTTGCCAGCCAAGCATTAATTTTATATTTATATGTATTTTCTCGTCTATATATCTGCATAAACAGCAGCCACAATTAATGCACCTGCACTTGCCCCCTTAGCTTTAAGTATTAAGTCTTCTTTCTATGCCTTATCACCACCTAAGCTTACTTTTATTGTATTCATTGCACTTAAGTAATTTTGCAATTTCCCAAATGACAAATCACCAAATCTCTAGCACTGGCACCAACATGCACAAAATAAACGCACTTCCTGTCGATTTAATTGCCGGCAGCGATATTACCCACCGCAATTACTCTGCTACCACCATGGAGGAAAGAGGTAAGTGCACATTTTATTTATCCTAACTATACTTTCTTATGCACCTCAATGCACTTGTCTTAAGTCACGAATCAAAAAGGGGAATATATATGTTTAATAATTGTTATTAATGCAATTGCATAAGTGGGGTAAATATATATTTTCAATTTATTTTTGAAGTCTGAAATATGTGGGATAAATTATTATTTAATCAACGAATATTCTTTAATAAAATAAATGGGGCTAGGAAACCTACAATTACTTTTGTGAAATATGTCAGTTACAACTTTATTTTAAGTGAATCCTATCATTCAATTGAATGACTATTTATCAATTTTCATGAAATCGAGAACAAATGTTATCCCATTGTTTTTTAGTCAGAAATACTAGAGATATATTTTTTGTAATGATTGTTTCCAGTTCAAACAGTAAAAGTTATTTTAAAAAGGAAACATATATGTTAACTTCCTTTTTTAGTCAGTTGTATAGAACAAAAATAAAAAGTCGTAAATCAAATTACCATATTTCCAGTTGAGTTGCAAATCAGATAACATTTAATATAAATTTATTAAAAAGGATCTTGCTTTAAGAGACCAAAAATATTTTAAAAGTTATCTCCTTAGTTCGAAGAGCTCCCGATTGTTCACCCATGAAAAATAAAAGCAATTGAACTTATGTAAAGCAGTGCTGAATGATTTATTTGTTTTGCTAAAGATTTAATTGTAACCTAACTAAATATTACGATTTAATTAAAAACAGTTTATTTCAAATTCGTGAGTATTTCATTTGATTTCAAATTGAATTTCCATTTAATTTGGTGGAAATGTAGACTTTATTTAGTTATGGTTAAAATTACGACAATGAGAGCATTCAATTGAAACTATTTGGGACTTTCAACTACTTTAATTAAGCCTTGATAACAATGCGAATGGTCTGTCAGTTAAATGGAACATGTGTACTCGATATAATTCACCATAACTGACACTGAAGGTAATAAATAGCAAAACAGCACAAGTTTTCGAGGGGGCAAAGAGGGTTTGCGCTACTCTGATTTCTATGAAAGTGAGGGCCAAAAGGAAGGGGGAATCTGTGAAGCAAGGGGAGAGAAGGGGATTGCACATTAGACAATTTGAGCACATTGCACATTGGAGCACTGCACCAGAGGCACTCACTCACTCACTGTAGTATCATGGAGCACACCGAGCACAAAACTGAGCTTCTCGCTCTATGCACACACACTTGCACACTCGCACACACACTTACTTGTATCCTTTCATGGCACCATTTAGACAAACAAGCTGCAGGCAAACAACAAACGAACAACGAGCGAGGCGGCAAATGGCGGCCAGTATCCTGATCCCGAGGAAGCAAGTAACGCTGCTTGCCACACTTGCCACACGCTGCCTGCTGCTTGCCGCTTGCTGCTTGCCACGCCGTTTGTTTACCGCTCGCTGTCTTGTAGTTGGCACTTGCAATAGCTATTGGAGCATAGTTATGGCTATCTGCCACTACAATCACTTGCAGTTAAAGTAATGCACACTCACATATCTGCACTCGGCAATACACACAAGTGCCATAAATAAGCATTTTGTTTGTATGTGTGTGTGTATGGTGTTTTGCCCCAGCGCCAAAAGAACAACCGAATCGTCTCTTTTTCCCCCCTCTCCTGCCAACCACTCTTAAAAAGTTAACTAAGTACCACATCCGATATGAACTCTGCACTCTCTCTCTCTCAGTGGCTTTTGCGTTTGCTATTGGCATCTACCATATTATGTGCATTATATTCAGTTGCTGCTTATTTACAACAAACACACACTCACACATTCAAACACAACACAACTCTCACACACACACACGCATACAAAGAGAGCTATGAATGCATTGATGTGCATTTATCTCAATCGAAGTCTCTTTCGCATGTCGCATAATGTTTAATACGCATAGCATCGCAGTGTTTGGCATTTTGATTGTTACGCATTTTGTGCATTTCACTCGTATTTATTGCCACAAATTGCATCCATCATCATCGTCTCCATCATCATCATCATGATCATCATCGCTATTGGAATTACCATCGATGGTTAGCTGACCCTTTTGTTTTTGCATGCAATGCGGCACTTGCGTTGACCATCTGGCTGACAAGGGTTATAAATTTAGTGCTGCCTGCTTGCATTGTGCTTGCTCTTCATTTGCCAGCGTACACACAGCTGTGGGACACACACACACACACAAACTATTGTGAATGAATGCAAATATTGGCAAATATTTATGCATGTCACATGCAATGTGCAGAGAGCGCCTCATAGAAATTTATATGCACTCGACTACTACTATTTGCGTTTATTCACATGAGAACAACAAACTAGCAAATAACAAATTGTAATCACACACAAACACACACACCCATAGACAACTAACTGATTCTGGTAATTAATGAGAGCTAAAATTAAAATGGAAACTATGTAAAAAAAAAAATGAAACGAATTGATGAAATGAAGCATTTTAGATTTAATTATTATGTTTTCTCATTCAATTTTAGTCAATAGAGTGCTGCATTTGTTATTATATTTAACGCAAAATCTGCAACCAAAAACACAAACAAAGTAAATTGCATAATGCTAAGCGCACAATTTGAAAATTTAATTAAGCACAAGTGAAAACAATTAAAGCGATTTGTCCGCCAATTGCGACAAAAACAACAATAACATGCATAACAACAAACACTAGAAAAACAGACACGCTCATTCCCCCCACCGTCTTCCCCTCAACCCTCACGTTGATAGCGTTATAAAGTATGTGAACACCTATTTGGCATGGTGAATGTTTGCGTGGAATAAATATTTTCATAATGCTGCACAATTCACATTGTTGCCGAGCTTGACACACCCACATCACCCTGCCTCGATGTTTATCCTGAAAGCATGTGTGTGTGTGAGATACAAATTAGGGCATGGAAACCACTGATTCCCATCGAGGCTCACTTGTCCAGCAGATGTTCCATAGACACACACACGTTCATTCGGTAGGCACGCCATTTGAAATTACAGCACATTCTGAAATTTATTTCACTTGTTTATGACTTTCAACAACAGCAACAACAACAACAACTTTTTGTTCATTTCGGTTTGCAATCATAGACATGCTCGTAAATCGCCTTGAATGTGTCGCCCAATGAAATAATCACATGAATGTCAATTTATGCTATGCAAAGAGGGACACACGCTGCGTATACGTAATGCAACCACATCTACTTGACGACAACTGCTTACATGGGCGATAACACTTAACAAACTGCGCTAATCTCATTTCCAGCTGATTCCCTTTCCTCGAACGCAGTTTGTTGCGCAAATATTTGCGCTCGACAAAATAAGCGACAAACATAAATACAAATCGCAAAGACACTGACAGTGCAAAGCACAAGTCTTCTTCTTGGCTCAAATCCTTGCCACTTAACGTCCCGCATTGACCGTCCCACCCCGCCGTCGAACAACAGCTTAAGCACATTGGGGTCCTGGCATCCTTTTGAGCATTCCCCCGGCAGACTGGCAAAAGGCAAAGGCAAAGGCAGCAGGACTCAAATGAAGCGCGCTTTTGGCGTGCGCCCTGCGAGATAAGCAAATGCTGCTGTGGTTGCAAAACGTCTCCATTGAAACGTTTAGCATTTGAACGCTCTAACAGCGCATGACATTTGAAAGGCGCACACACACACACAGCTAAACACACACATTTACCTACGCACATTCTCTGGGGCGTGTGGCTTGGCTGGCTGGCTGGGTGAGTGTTGTGGCCCTGTCAATGACATTGATAGCGACGGAAACAGCTTCCCCGCAATGCCAATTGATCCGTGACGAGCCACACGCATACATACACACACACAGAAGCACAATAAGCAATTGGCAAAATCGAGCTGCAAATCGTCTCTAAGCCAATGCCATTAATACCCCAATGACACTGGCTTCAAACACTCGCATTCAAGTATTACATAAAATTTAAGCATTGCTTTGCGCTTCACAATTATATTATTTCATTGTATATATGTAACTATGTAAATGAATGTTTGCTTCACTTCACTTTTCAACTAGATAAACGCACCGAAAATGTTCTTCTCTTCGCACACACACACAATTTTCCTCAACTGTCCATGTATGAATTTCAACTACTTTTATTTCATTTTCTTCTCAACACTTTGTTTAAATCAAAACTTATTTGAGTTGTTTATCAAGTCCATGTAAATCGTTGGACAAAAACACACATATTACTATAACTATATTTTTTTTAATTTAATAAAGAAAAGAAACGCCAAGAAAATTTACAAAAAAAGCAAAAAAAAAAGTACATATCTATGTTATATTGAAAATTATGCTAATTCGATTGGATGCCCAAAAAAAAAAAGTAAAAACGTTGCTGTGTTCCAATTCACTGCTGTGTAGCTTCTACAACAACTACAAAAAATAACTACAACTACTACAACAATAACAACAACAACAATAACTACTACTACTACAACAAAATATGAACAACTAACTACTCGTAAAAAGTAAAAGCCAATTGTACT
Source organism: Drosophila niveifrons (assembly GCA_035046325.1). Classification (NCBI taxonomy): domain Eukaryota; kingdom Metazoa; phylum Arthropoda; class Insecta; order Diptera; family Drosophilidae; genus Drosophila; species Drosophila niveifrons. Next base: position 5,412,238 of record JAWNOC010000046.1, on the reverse strand, counting down.
ACAACTACAACAACACTTCTACCATCTCTCTCCTCTTCTTGCTATACTTATTACAAATTGCAGTAAGAATATTGGGCATGGACGAGAAATTGCATCAGAGAATCTTCGATGATAATTTGGCGCTTATTGATACGCCATTGATAGCGACGGGCGGCGGGGCGAACAGCTATAATTATCCGGGCTCGGTGTCCAACTCGCTGCACGGTGTGCTCAGCTACCCGTTCAATATAAGCGGCTTCCATCAGCGCCACATGGCGGCAGCGGCGGCGGCGGCCGGGGGCGCCGGAAATGAGTCGCCATTCGATATCGTTGATACGGGCTATGGCTACGCCAACGGCAATGGCAATGGCAATGGCAATGGAAACGTCAATGGCAACGGAAACGGAAATGCCGGTGTTTACTACCAAAGTATGTGTACATGTATTAGCATGAACGTAATCAATAAATAAAATGACCACCAACCAAAACCAACCAACAAACAAAAATCTAGGCATAAACCTAAAACAGAAAACAATAATGATCAAAATACCAGAAGCAGCAGTCAATGATAATTCCCACAAAAAAAAAGAAAGAGAAAAAAAAAACAAAACACGATAATTCATAGGCCAACAAAAAACGGTTTGTTGTATTGCATACGTTCGTTCCTTTTTTTTTTTGTTTGTGTTGTCACCCGACAGGTAGAAGAATATTGTAATTACTTTTAATAACCGAAATTTTATTTCAATCAATTATTCATATCTATAATATATTTTTTGACGTTTTTTACGCGTGTTGTGTCGTCCCCTGTAACTAACACACCCCGTTGCAGGTAATCTTTTAAGTAACCAATTTTTACTGTTCTCAATCTATTTTTTATGTTATTCAAAACGAAAACCCAAAAAACAAAACAAAAACAAAAACAAATGAGACAGACGTGCTCGGAGCTCGTCTTGGCTTTGTGCATAATTTTTGGCATTTGCTCAACTTTTATATAAATATGAACAAACAGTAACAAGAAAACTGCCTATATACTCGTATATATTATACATACAAACTTTTATATACTTATATATATATATTTCAATATTATCAATCAAAATCAATTACAAGTTTAAGTTCAATTTTTTCCGTACGTAGCTTGCCACTTGTTTTACTTTTTTTTATGAAAATGTTTTGGAAATTTTCTACAAATTATTCAACAAAATCAAAAACCAAACAAAATTAAATACGATTGCTTCAAACTTCGTTAAGAGAATTTCTTACAATGAATTTTGTTTTGTCTTTTTGCTTATAAAATCAAAATAAAAACAAACTAAATATATCTAAAGAGGTGTATAAATTGTTTATATAAATATATTGTACATTTTCTTGACCTAAATGAGATCAACTGGAATCAAATTTAAAACAAAATTCATTAAATTATACATAAAAAACAAAAACTTAAAGCTGACAAAATAATTTTTGTTACATTTAATTCATGCACATTTTTTATAAAAAATTTTTCGATGCACCCGTTTTTTGAAACCAGAACAATAACAATAACAATTACAATTACAATAACAGTTACAGTTACAATCACAACTAATTCAACTACTAAGTACAACAACAACATGCGTTACAAACATTTCTTTTTTCAAACTCAACAATCAATTTTGTTACAAATGCAAATTTTTTTACAACATCCATTCGTTTGCGTGTTCAACTAAAATAACAAACAAATACAACACGACGAACAAAGAAAAACATAAATTCATAAATTCATACAAATCAATTAAATATATCAATACAGAAAGATTTCAACAATTTCATCTTCAATAAGACAAGCAAACAATTTGCCAATCAAAGATCAAAAACCAAATCTCGTATACTCATTTCTTTTTTGAATATTTTGGAATCGGAAATTCGAATCAAAACAAAAATCAAAATTGATTTTTCATTTGGTTTTTATGTTTTTGCAACGCAGCTGCTCAGATTTGATTTGTGCTTCTTCGATTTTTATTTTCCCCCGATCTCGTTTCCTTTTCGTCCTTTTTGGCTTTGCGTGCATTGATAAATTTTTCGGTTTTGTGTTTATTTGGATTTCACACGAAAGTACACGAAAGACAAAACAGTTAATTGTATTTAGTAGCCAGAACAAACAACAACAACAAATACATTCAGTGCTCATTCAAATGAAACAACATTTCCATTGACTCCATTTCGAACTCAGGCAAACAGAAACATTTCACAAACACACAACAATACACTGAAAACAATTACTCGATTCGCTAGTAATCGCCTCCCCTTTACAACAATAAAACCAATAACAATATTAAATAATATTTTTATAATAATATTAAAATCATCATCCTAACGTCGTAGGTCGTAGTCTTGATGGCCGACAAAACTATTGAAAATATTATTGAATAATGCGTATAACTCTAGTAATTAGTTGTGTTTGATCAGAAACTCCCCGCTCCGCAGCCCCCCGCTGCACCTGTAGTCAGCCCCCTGCTGCTCACTTAATAATCGTAATGAAATATTATAAATATATATAAAACAATCTGCGCTCTCCTTCCTCCATCTTTTTTCCCCTCTCAATCTCTCCATTTGAAAGTTGAAAGTACAAATTGATTACCCCATTTGAAAGCCCCCCCATCAAGTTTGTTGGCAACGAATTTGGAAAATATATACGTATATACTACAATATATATATGTAGATGTATTTGCTTTTAATTTCGTTATTTATTTATTTCGGTTCACATTATTCGATTCTTTCAATAATTTATGGGTGGATCTGCGTCGGGTTTTGTGTGGGACACGGCTCCGAATTTTTTGGGCTCGAGGGTTGCTCTTTGGGGGGAGGGACTTGGGTTTTGGGTTTCTAAATGGAAATGAGTAGAAGAGCCAATGACAAGTTGGTTAATTAAAATGTAATCGATAAAATGTTCACCAGCTGTTCTGCCACCCAACATGATGCGAAACGCACTTCCTTTTCACTCTCTTCGTTGCTGTCGATAATCATTTGTAATTAGGATTATTTACCATCTAGCCAGCGAATTAAATGAGCTCTAAATAACGGCCAGCGAATCATAAATGTTGTGCTATATGATATGAAAAGTAATCGCATCAAATATGCACGTTAATATCTTAATTAGTTAGTAATTAATGCAATAATGAATAATAATAACAATAATAATATGTCATTCAACATTCAAACAGAATGCAGCAAAAAGCAAAGGCAAAATTATTAATTAATAACATACCGCCAATGTTATCCAAGCAATTGGCAAACAAATGAATAAAACATTTTAATTAGTTTGCAATAATTCAAAGTCCAACAAAAAAACGAGAATTCATTCATGTTGGTGGCAGCAGTTTGGTAAAATAGATTATTGTATTTAAGCAAAAGTATTCAGTTTTTGCCATAAGATGATAACTAATGAAAGTCTTTAAACGTTTTTCGTACAATCAACATTTTGCGGCTACAAATTGTGTGGCAAATACAATTTGTGTGTATGTGTGAATGTCTCTTGCGAATACTTTTGGCCAAAAATTGCAACTTTAACTTGAATGCTCACTTGGGCACGTCTGATGGTCGATGCGATGCTGCTGCAGGTGGTCAGGATGTGGAAGTTGACCTCTCAACGGAAATAATCAAGCAACACTTTCAGGTAAGTTGCGGCCCAGCTGTGAATGCTGTGAATGTTTCTACTTTTTGTTATCCCAATGTGTAACACAACAACAACAACAACAACAACTATACAATGCAATGCAAATTCATTCAAACACAAACGCAGAGTACCTGCCATACAGCGTTGGATACCTGCCGAGAGGATCCAGCCTGCTCATCGTCGCTGCAGCCAATGCTGATGCATTGCGAGCTGCATCGTTGCAATCGCAATGCGTGCATGACATCATTGCAGTCCTTCTACAAAGGACAGCACGAGGACTTGAGCCTGGACATTGCCTTTTGTCTATGCAAGTAAGTGGCAGCAGTTCTCTCTCTCCTCTCTCTGCCTCTCATTCTCTATAATCTTATTGTTCATTGTTCGGCAGAAAAACCACAAACAGCAATGGCAATAACAACAGCTACAACAACTATAACAGCAACAACAACAACAACAACAGTCCGAGCCAACAGAACGGCAATCGGCACGACATGTGCATGATTGCACAGGAAAAACTGCATCCCGTGTGCGCACAGCGACCGCCCGATAACAATAATCCAGCCAGCTCGAATGGCATTTACTACCATCCGCCACCGGCGTGCCATGTGGTTGCCGACAACTGCAAAGAGGATCGCGAGTGCAGGTGAGTCTGACTGTGTGTGTGTGTGTGGGTCAAAATTGTTATAGTTGCAACTCCTGCATGTTGCACGGTCTCGTGTCCATAATTCAAATGCTCGCTAAACGGAAACGGAAATATGCGAAACGCATGTAAATCCGCAGTTCGCTTTAATCTGCGAGAGCATGTGAGCTGATATTTTGGCTGGCTACAATTCAATTAAATCAAATTGAATTTCTTGTTTGTAGTAGATTGAATTACCTGCATTTAGTCAGAGCAGCCGCAACTTTTTGATGGCGACAAACTCATTAAGCAGCGTCTGATGACAGACTACAGACACTGACTCAGTGTCTCAAGTTGTTTTCGGCATTTTTCGTTATCGTTTTGTTGGTTATCAGACCAAAATCCGCGTTAGCGTCAAACAGGGCGTTAAATTACCACTTTGTGCTTGTGCCAGGCTCTTCATTAAATACGACACGACAACAGCAACAGCGACGATGACGACGACAACACATGCCACAGCATGCTGGCATCCTGGCATCCTGGCAAGGATGAAACTGCACTTTCGGCACTTCAGTTGGGTAGCCAAACTTGAAGCCAGGCCGCGAATGTGTCAAACACAAAGTTAAGTGATAAATACGATGCAACGCAAGGCTTTGCAAGTATGTGAGGGTGGTAAAAGAGGTGTGTGTATGTGTGTGTGTGTGTGTTGTGTTTGTTGTCATGTTACGGCTGAACAACCGCAGAGTACGTGGTGGAGCTCTGCTTCTGCCTGTGGCTGGCAAAATTAATTGCCTTTTAAGTGAATCTCACTTGCCTTAGTAAACAACTAAATTGCACTAATGACGCTCATTTTCTATGCCAGAGCGAGCGACAGAGAGCGAAGTCAACTGCAGTCTTCTTTGAGTGCTTATGTTGACTTATTACGCATACGACGTGTATTACATGCGAGCACGTGTAACGTTGCATTGTTGTTGCAGCACAGCAGTTGGGGGTAGAAATTGTTTTATTACTTGGCTTTGGCTTTGGTTGAGTTTGGCTTCCTTCACCACGGCCACGTGCCACATCACGAAACACTTCAACTGCAACTGCAACGCAATTTGCATAACATTCAAAGGGGCATTTGTGGTCCAAGGCAGCAGCTTCATTGTCCAAGCTTCAATTTATATAAGACTATACTATATATAATCAGCCAAAAGGTTTGCGACAAATTATGCAATTATATTGACTGCAGGCATTATACGAGTAGTTAATCCGAAATTATGCAGTAACCGCAAAATTCGAAACTTTGAAATTCACTTAACAACACAGCAGCCTAATTACAGAAGTTAACATAACACATATTTGTCATACATTGAAGATGACTGCATATTACGTATACGCAGCGTAGACTTTAAACAACAGACACACGCACTTTGTGCAGTGAGTGAGTCGTAAACCTGATGCCGTAAATTTTGTTGCCGTTTTGCGGTAGAAGAAAGCATCTGCAGTACCATAAAATGCAGTAGAATATGCAGCCAGTATAGCCAGAGAGTAATTCCAGCACAAATTGCATGGCATCAATCTCAGACTCAGACTCCGAGTCTGACTGCAGGTAACGAGACGCTTATTCACAGACTACAACAATGACGATAACTGCAACTAACTGACTCTGAAAGGGGGAGCGGGGGGGGGAGGGAGCAACACATGTTAACACACATTTCTTCATGCTGTTACTTTATATATGTATGTATGTGTGTTGCACACTCTTTTTGTGTCTCACAGACTGAAGCTGGAGTACTACGAGCAAGCCTGTGCTGTGGACAGTGTGACGAAGAAGTGTGCCGGCCGTCCCAGCGGTTGTCGCACCGCAATGATTGGCATACTGGGGACCATGCTGCGCACCACCTGCGCCTGCCAGGGCACAGATCCCCAGCACGCCTATCAATGTGTTGGCTGGCGTCGCCTGCTCTGGATGAATCCCTGTGTTGGTGAGTACTACTTCTAGACGAACTGCATCGTCACACATAATTGCAAATGAATGCCCCTCTCTCTGTCTCTCTCTTTAAATGCTTGTAGTTGAAGCGCAAAAGGACTTTCATATGAAGCGTTTGGCCGAGTTGGGTTTCCTCACAACAACAACAACGACAACGACGACGACAACCACAACTACGACAACAACAACTACGACTCGGGCACCGCCACCACCACCGCCACCGCCGCCAACAACAACAACGACCACAACCAGCTTGCAGCCAAAGCAAACGCCAAGGAAACCAGCAACGCATATCTTCAAGGTAAGTAGCAGAGCAAAGCAGAGCAGAGCAGAGCAGAGCCTGACCATTAGGCCAAACTAATTGTGAATCCGATTGGGCAGCAGTTGCTATTGCAGTAAACATTGCTTTGAATGTTACCCCCGCTTGCCTGGCAGCCAGCTGCTGCTGCTGTTACAAGCGAGCACACACATCCATCCATTTATCCTTCAATCTGTCTGTTTTCCAATCAGCACTCAATCAGTGGCTGAGCAGAGAGTTGAAAAGCCAAGCGCACAATATGACCCAATGTCCGACTATGAATTCAAACCGACAAAGCAATCAATTCGTTCGTTCTCCATTTTTTTTTTTTCCTTCTTGTTGCTCCTCTGCTGTGGCTACAGTTGCTGCGCTTTTTGTTGCACCAGCAAGATTAAATACAATACAGAGAGAAATATACGTATTGAACACAAAACAAAAAAAAAAAAAATTACCTTTAACATCTTCTTTTCATGTATCAACCATTACTAACAACAATCATTGCCACATCCCTGCAACAATGCACCGCAAAAACCGCAAAAACAACAACCAAAACCGAAAAAAAAACACACTCTCTGCAAATAAATAAATAAAAATGAATAACTGCTGTATAAAATTGAAAAAACCACGCAACGCAACCAAACAATCGGAACACGAACGAAACTCATGATAACCGAAACGGTTCTGTGTGTTGCAGGCAAAGGAGAAATCAGAGCCAGCATCGGTGGAACACAATTATCTCGATCCGCCCGATTCGGTGCCGTTACACAGCGGAAACGATGCAAGCGGAAACGGCGGAAATGACGATTATCATGGCGGCGGCAATGAACACGACAATATACACGGTACAAGCGGCAACAAGGGAGGCAATGCGATTGGCAATGGAAATGGTGGAAATGGTGGAAATGGAAATGGTAAAGGTGACCATCGGCAGCGGCAGGGCAAGAAAAATGGCAATGGTAATGGAAATGGACAAAATGCTGGCCTTGGACGGCAGGGCGTCGATTTCGATGATCCCGTAATTTTTGTTGACCAAATGGAAACAACAGAATTTGTGCACCGCATCAGCATAACAGAGCCGACAACCACAACGACCACAACAATGGCAACCACAACAACAACGCAGCCGCCAAGTAAGTAAATGCATCTGTTCCGAAAGGAAAGGGAGTAGGAATGGGAACGGGAACGGGAACGGGAAATGTTTCTGAGTGGCCGCTGAGTGGCTGTGATTGCGATAACAGGCCTGAAGCTAAAGCCCCCACTTCCGGTCAGCATTCCGGTTACATTTTTGAGTTCGGGAAACCTTTTCACTTTGTGGGTCATTTTTGCGATGATTAGCTTAATGCGCTTGTCATTCGAAAACTTTTCCATTTTATCACAATTAGCTGATGTGTGTGAGTAAGTGAATGAGTGAGTGAATGAGTGTTTCTGTCAAGGGACTAAGGATATATCAGAAGGCTGTCAGCTCGTTTCCGTTTTGCAAAATTTTCAACATAATTGATGTGGTTGATGTGGTTCTGCGGCTAATTGAAACAACAACTCAACGTCACATGCATTGTACATATAATATTTGTGCCTCATTCCTTCGCATTTAAAATGCAGCATTTCGTATGCATGACCTGCGTAGGTGTGTGTGTATAAGTGTGTGTGCGAGTAAGTGACCATCAACCGGAAATGAGTTTGTTTTTTGGCTGATGTGGCAATTAATCGTTGTGCCGAAGCCTTCGTTCAGCCCACTCACAGCACTCATAGCACTCAGGGCATCTTTTTGGGCAAACTGACTTTAAAATAATAAATAAATTTCATATTTTTCTCATTCATTAAATACTTCCGACAAAACGATTATTGTGCATTTCACAGAGAGCAAAACTATTTTGAAATATCATTAAAAATGCAAATGAGTTTGTTTGTTTGCCACACGTCGTCTGTCAATGGACTTGAACAAACATTGCCACACGCTCTTTCACATATACATATAATATAGTATAGTATATATATATATATTTGTATATACGAATTTAAGCTGTAATTATTTTGGACCTTTGGGACAGTCGCGTGCGGTTTGAACTGTTGTTTGCCATTATAGTTATAAAGCGAACGAGTCGAGTTTAGCAGTTTGCATGTCTCATCTATTATTGATTTACTCATGTGTGTGTGTGTGCGTGTGTGTGTGTTTTTTGGGGGGTGCCTTCGTTTAAGTATTTTGCAATATAAATGATTTGGTTTTCACCTAAAATACACACACACAACGACACGAGTTGTGTTCAATTATTTATTTATTTAATGCAAACAAGCGACCCGTTCAAGCCAAAAACTTTGTTTATTAATTAAAAATGTAAATAAGATTTGCAAAAGATGTGTGTACGTGATTTATTGGCAAAGTTTTTCGTAATTCATTTGCCAACATAGACATACATTATGCCCCTAGGCGATAGTTAAAAGACTTTGGCTCGTTAGAGCTCTATTGTTTTTTTGGGGGCCAGCACTCCAAGCATGTGCCTTACGGGCCAACAATTAACACACTTTAGAGCCAAATACAGTTAAGCCAACTCGTCAACACACGTGCTGTGGAAAAAAAGGACAATCTGGGGACTAATGTGTGTGTGTGTGTGTGTGGGGTATTTTTGCTGCCATGTGAAATGTTTATAAATTGTCACACATTCTTTTTGCTGTCAGCACAGAAAAAGCCTTAGTTATTAGACGGCTTTTGGCGCTTATAACAGATGTGTCAACGAGATATAAATGTGATATAATTTTATGTGCTAATAGATACTCCCTTTTCCTTTCTCTTATAGGAAACTGCGTCGTGCAGCGTCCCCATCAAAGCGATCAACTGATACGCGAGGGCAGCAGCAAACGGGTAAGTTAAACTATGATTACTCGTTCTCTTTTTATTTATATTAACATTTATGTAATGGCTGCAAATCGTCAACAGTTTTGCGGCAATTAAAATGCTTGCATTTGCTTGGCAAAAAGGGGGTCACAAGTTTTGCCCGCGAGCGAGATTTATTTAAAATTTGTTTTGTATTTTGTTGTTGTTCTCGAGCGAAGTTCAAAAAGTGCTATTAAAACACATTTACATAACTAAAAGTGCGCTCAGCGAGCGAAATGCAGGCAAAACAAACGGGCAACTTTAAGTTGCAAAAACACGAGAACGAGAACGTGTATACGTATGTGTGTGTGAGTGCAACTGTATGTATGTGTGTGTGTGTGTGTGTTTGTGTGTTTGTGCTTGGCTTACGTGTCGGCACGTGCCCAAACGAAAAGATATTACCACATTTAACAACAGCACTATGAAAATGGCAAGCGAAACACTACGCGAACAACATGAAAAATAAAATAAAACAGCAACAAAATAAATATAAAATGAAAAACATAAGCGAAAAACAGAAAGCAACAGCAGCAGCAGCAACAATGCACTTTGGCCACTTTTCTTTTCACTTGCTGCTTGTTGCTGCTGCTGCTTTTGCTACTTGCTTCGTGCTACGTGCTACGTGCTGTCAGCAACAATTTGCAGCAAGTGCAATGCAATTAGCGCTGTGAATTGTAAGCGCTACCAACAGGGCGTATGCGTAACATAATGCCCACAAAAATTAAGCTAAAAGGCATCATCAACAACAACAACAAAAACTACAACATCTTCAACTTCTTCGCATATTTTCAGATCTACTCCTTGGACGATGCCGAGTGCAGCGAACTGTGCAGCTGCGGCGACTCGCTAACACTCACCTGTCACGCCCTCTGCGTCCCCTTTGCCCCGTGTCGCACCGCCCTCGCCTTCTACAGTCACGCCTCGCCAGCTTATCAAGCGTTCCGCGGCCGCTGCCTTTGCTATTCGGGACGTTTCATCTGCATGAAGCCACCGCCCGGGGAATACATTCTGCCAGGTTAGTTGTCTCCTCTCCCCCATCTCTCTCTCTTCCAGCTCATCCAAATGCAGTTTTTCCATCCGTTTGATGCGTCGTCACTTCCATTATACTTATGTATAAATTTCATTGCATGCCTCCCACTCTCTCTCTCTCTCTCTCTGTCTGTCTGTGCATTGTACTTCACAGTCTGTGAAGTCTGTTTTCTGTTGAGCACTTTACGATTATCGCCAGCGACAGGCAATGACGAAGCTTTCTCCATTTTGCAGTTACTGCTCAGGCATCAAGTGAGGCTACTCGCCCGCTACGCATATATACAATATTATTTTGCATGTAGCTGACAGTATTTTAAAGAGCTTTTCACCGAGAGCTGCAGCAGCTGATGATGTTATTCTTATACACTCTCCCGCTGCACTTTGTCGCTTCTTTGAGTCAGATTCACAAAAGCAGCTCTTATATACCTTTTTGTCTTCGTCCCACGTTGCGTTTCATTTTGCAGTCTCAGTTGGGTCGAATGTAAATCATATATATATTCCTGAGATTTATGGCATACTATTTGCGCTTGTGCTTTGGCAGGTGGCGTGTTCTTGCTCCTGGGTTACAGCGCTGCCGATGAGGCCCTGCTGCGTCCACACACCAACCTTGGGGTACAGGATGCGGTTCGCGCCTTGCAACAATACGTGACAACCTACATCAATAATCAGGTGAGAAACGCCGAATCCAAGAGACTCAGACTCAGAGTTCTGTCTTACTCAAATCCAAGAGACTCAGACTCAGAGTTCTGTCTTACTCAAATATTAATTGCGATACGCTGTCAATTGCCCATTTCACAGACACAATGCACACTGACGCTATTCAACATGACGGAGGAGAATATCATCATTGCCGCCCGTCTGCCACACGATGGCAAGCTAAAGGACATTGAGCTGCTGCGTCGCGAAAAGGTTTGTATTTAGTTTTATTTGGCTTATGACTGAGAGCACAGCACAGCAAGAGCTCAATATTATTGTTATTATTATTTCCTGTATCGTGTGCAGGACGAATGCACCGCGATACTGAGGACCATCAGTCATCAGATCAACAACGAGCACAATGAGCTGCAATCGCACCGACTGCTGAGCATTTTCAAAATGTCTGAAGTCGATGTCGTGTGGCCGGAAAGCACGAGCGCAGCTCGCAGTGGTCATGGCCATGGCCAACTGACGGCAGCCAGTCGGTTGCTCTCCCTCCTGCTGCTCTCGCTGGCAGTCACCGTCCGGGGTACGCTGCGTATGAGCAATGTGCTCGCAACATGACACAGCAGCAGCCGCAGCTAAGGCAACTCTATCCACAATTTAACTAACTGAAAGTATGAGTATGTATGTAGGTTAATTTGTAAGCAAGCAGCAAAGGGAGGGGTGCGGGGCAAAACATCCTTAGGGGAGGGTCAACTGGGTGGGAATTTTTCGGCGGTGCTCTCACTCAATACGATAACGATACACTTACTTAATTATACGTATACTTAAGAGGCGAATGATGAATGTGTGTGCATGTGCGATATCTAGATGTGTATGTAGCTACAATACAAAATAAAAGAGAAAAACGAAAACGAAAACTAAAACCTATTCAGCAGCATTAAATGTGAGTTTCTAGTGTTAGGAATCTACATGCATAATTAGCAAAATGTGTTGTATACTTTTAGGGGCTAGCTTTGTGTTAGCAAAAAAAAAAACATTCGAGCGCTTTGTTATTGACTTGAAGAATGTGCTCTTAAGTTTGTTGGATAGACACATCGTGTAATTGATGTACACCACACAATTACGAATAAAACTTTACATAGTCAAACCGAAACCGAAAACATTAAAAAACTGCTGTCTAAATAATAATTATCTTAATATTAATTGAATGAAAATATCTACTTATAATATATAATGTTAAAACGAAACTTAACGATAGAGAACTAGCGATAAAAGTAACTATATTTATATTGATAATAATTGAAAGTGAAGTGTGTACATAGAGCGAGACTTGGTATCAATTTAAGGTTTACATCTACATACATATACTCTGACATATGTATATGGAGAAGAAGCATACACGTAGCTAGTGTTTTATACGATAAAGGTATACAAAAGAAAAATACTAGAACATATTTACTAACTTCTGTATTTACGTTGATGCTTTCAAATTATATATTTATTTCCATTTGAATTGAATTATAAATCCATCACACGCTTTCTATTGTTTAACGAGGCGCCAAGAGAATTAAGGTTTCATTAACAGTTCTATATTGAATTTAATTTCTTTAAGTTGAATTTGTGTTTGTGTTGAGAAGTTTCACAAATCACACAAATTGAGTTGCATTTACGTTTTCAAGCTGTAAATAAATTGAGTAAATGGTCGATTTAATAAGATACTAACAGTACATATCAAAATGAACACCTAAAATATACACAGAGAATCGTATAAACTGACCCTTTGTACATACCTCTATATACATATGTACATGCAATTTAAATATACATATATATATACACAACAACGATATACACACACAAGAAATCTACGATGAACTATGAATACAAATATTAAATTACCCAACAAACAGCGACAAACAAACAAAACAAACAAATAGTTATTGTACATTGAACCCAACTTGAGTTGCGCCTTAAAATAAAGTAAAGCAAAAGTATGTAAAAAACGGAAACAAGAAAATAAAATATAACAATTAGATTATGTATATAATTCTAGGTCAAATGCAAAAATCAATGAATATAAATTGAGTGTTTTAGACACAGTCACTCCCAAAAAAAATACACACACACACACTAACACACACTAAGCCTAAGCTTGACCATTTGACAAAAGGCAACACGAACTCGTGCATTCCAAAATTGAAAAATCGAGAGAAAGAAAGTGAGAGAGAAATGTGTAAAATGCGCTGAATAAAACAAAATGGTCACAATCATGAAAAAATGTCTTCCTTAATGCATATACATTGACGATATGTGTTATATATTCATATTTATACATGCTAACTTGATATACCTAAACAACATCATATATATATATACTCGTATACCTAATATATACCTATATATATATATATATATACATATGTTACATAATGCTATTGGTGCACCCTAGCCTATGCTTCAGTTAGAGAATACAACTTAGTCGAAAATTAATATGCAATGAAATTGGATTCGATTCTCTTGCAAACATTATACCACTGTTGACACTATTTGTAGCGAATACAAAAACCGAACACAGCGCAAGCAAAATATATGAAATTAAATATATATATAAATATACCCTAAACCAAATATACAAAAATAAAATATATACTTAAATCGAATTACTTACTCGTAAATATGTTCAAGCATTCGGCAATGCACTCAAAAACAAAAACATAAAATAATTAAAAATAGTTCCCCATGAGAACCAGCTTATGCCAGCTTGTAGCTACTTAATATTAGACGAATTTAAAAGCAAATTAAAGCCGTTGTCAGACAGTATCGCATAAGTGAGTAGCTGCAATCTCTGCTTGAGAAGTAAGAACAAGAACACAATTAATTCAAAAGAGGTTACAGGCTACACTTTCCACTTACACAACTATGTCAATAACTAATCGGATTAGCATATCTGATATCTGTATGTATATCTATCAGCTTTAATATTACAAATATACATATATATATATAAATAATACGATTAATAATTATGATATTATCATTATTGTTTATATCCCGTTTACTTTGTCATTGTGCTCTCAGGTTAGCACAGCACACGAGGCGTAGCTACAATGTAAAGTACCGTTTAAATAAAAGAAAAAAAAAAACAGAAAACTACAACTAGATCAATACTGTTAAGTGAAAAGAAAACAAATAAAAGAAAAGCTAGCTGCATTAAGAGAAAATGTAACACAAATCTATGTTAATGAAAAATGAGAAATGAAAAGTTAAAATATGCATGAGGAATAATTAAACCCGTAAGTTTCAATTATGTTAAGTTGAGGAATTCAAGTCGGCTAACTACAAGAAAAAAAGGAACAGAATATAGCGTATAGAATACAAATGATGGAAAATATGATACTTAAGTAAGGAATAGAAACAAATACAAATACGAATACGTTTGTTTGTATGTATGTACATGACTATGTCAAGGACTTTATGTTAGTCTATGAACAGAAGTGAATCGCGTGGCATATTTATAATGAAACATTGTAAAAGCAAAAACAACTGCAACAACAAAAATAAATACAAACAGAAAAGTAATAAAAACTATGAAACATAAAATAAAAAGCTGTTTATTAATTCCAACTTGCAGAAGAAGTAAGTATGAAAAACTATTTTAATTTAAATGTCAATAAAAAGAGAGAAAAACTTCACTCTCTCTCTATATAGATGGATAGCTTAAAGTGGAGCATCTGCTGGCACTATTAGTTCGCTGTGTGTACTTCATTATTGACCCTCAGAGAGCAGAGCAGCGATCAAAGCCGTGTGACACAATTGAGCCGCACAACAATGGCCCCAACAAAGGGAAGCGTTGCCGAAAAACACAACGAAAATAGCAAAAAGAACAGAAATATGTATATGTATGTAGTGGAGCATCACTTTGTGCACGGAAAAGCAAAAAGATGCGGCAGATGCCGCAAACAAACGGCAAACTGAAAGAAGTGAACAAAAAAAAAAATGCACACAATGCCCCGCAGAAGATGACGATGAAGCGAAGACGTCGACGACGACGACGACGAACAAAAGATGAAGCGAAGACAAAGGCGAGTGCGAGTTGCTATGGCTCAAGGCAAGCCTTAAACTCAAGTGGCTTCCACTCGAGGAGCCACAGAAACCACGTAAACCCACACACACACACATACCTATACCACAAATACTTGCACACTTCGACTCTGATGTGGGCCAGGGCTTCAAGGGAAGGTCAATCATTGGAATGCTGCCAGTTAATTCACATACACAAAAGGCGATGGCCCAGAAGAAGAACAGTAGCCAGAGTAGCGACCCTGAATAGCGCCCGCTAGCCACGCCCATCCGAATACTGGGTGGCTGAGCTTGGCATTTATACTTCCACTTAATTAGGTAATAAATGATTGAAGAAATTATGTCTAGACGTGAGGACAATTCCGATGGCAGAAAGCACAAGCACAGCGAGCAAGCGAGCTAGCGAGCGAGAACTTGACAAGCAGCCAATTCATTTGGCACGTGAGGGGCTAAAGTGTTACCAACACATATGAACAAAAGTCTCTCACACACACACACACACACATAATGATATATGCTTCTGTGTGTTTGTGTTTTCATTTGAAGTTGAAAATTCGAGCATTGTGTCTGTTGTGATGAGCAAATTATTCGATTGACAAACAAATGCTGTTAAAATTGTAAACAAATTTTTGAGGTGAACGTTTTTTGGCACAAGCTGCCACTAAGTGGCAAAGCATTTGTCATGCCTATTGTGCGTATGTGTGCGAGTGTATGTGTGTGTGAGTGTGCCACGCGCTTCATGTTGCCCCATGCGGTACGTGAATGTCAAATTAATGAATCGCAATGAATGCGAGCCGTATTCGCATTCGCATTCACATTCGTATTTTATTTTTGCTATCAGTTTATTATTGCCTCGATGTTCGCTTTATGCCACTCGCAACATTGTCCGTGTGTGTGTGCGTTTGGTTGCTGTGGCTGCTGTGACTGTTATTTGCTCGTATGATGATGCTTAGGTCGCAGCTCGACAAGGCCGTGTGTGTGAGTGTGTGTGTGTGTGTTGTCGCACGCACATTTCTCTGTCTGCCATGATTACGTGTTTGCCATTTTATCACTAAAACTGTTGCGCTTCTCTGCATGTGCTTATTGCCCCCTGCTACTCCCCTCTGCTTTTGCTCCAAGGCAACGGCAATGGCAACTTTGTCTGTCTCTCTGCTTGCTTTGTTTGGTTTCTGTTGCCGCTGCTGCTGCTGCTCAGTGCTTTGTTCTGCTTGGAATTGCCTTTTATTTTCTGTTAATTGAAGTTGCTGCCATCACATTTTTCTCTTTTTTTTTGTGCTCCCCCTTCCACATACACATATATATATGTGAAGAGCAGCTCGGCTTGTGTTTTTCCTTTTATTATCGGGTCTACGTTTTGCCTGTTTTTGCAATTTTAATTAAAAACGTGTTTATAACAGCGCAAAATGCTGATGAGTGAGCAGAATAATTTATTTCAAATATACAAAATAAAATGCTAGCCACTTAAACATTCAAACACACACACATAATACACGAAGAGAGAAGGGGAGGGAGAGAAAAGTATGTGTTGAGTTAAGGCAATAATTGGCAATATTCGTGCCAGGTATTTGAATCAGTTTCATTCATTCAACTATTTCCCTCTAAACTACGGAATTTGTTCGTATTAATTGCCAGCTCCTAAAAGTATGCAACACTTTTTTACACTATGTTCGTATGTTGCCAGCACATGACATTGGCAACATTAGGAAGAGAAAAGAAGTGCGAAGGGGATTCTTGGCCATTACGAATTCCTTTGCATAACACTGAGGGAATCTATATTGCCTTGCAACCACATTGGCACACTGCAGAATATGCGCTGCAGCACAAAGAATTCAATTCAATTGATATTCAAATGCGCATTGCGAACACGCCAAGACATCGGCATCCATTATTTGTCGATTTTACACATGGCAGCGAAAAAAAAGGCAACGGCAAAGCCGATAAAAAACAAAGATGAAAAACTACGGGACGCCAAGGAAAAGCAAGTTAGAAAACTTTAGTTTAAAGTGTTCGACTTTAAAGCACCTCGTTCGTAAATTATTTAAGAAGTGTAAATCACAGATTTATACATTATATTTAACTGGAAAAACATAAGACATTGTTATAATTATGAATTGATTAGATAAAGCGAAAGATGAGAACTTTTATTCCATGAAATCTCAGCTGTGATCTGCATTCTCGGCAATAATAATGATAATCTACACATATGTAATCAAGACTACTTTGCCATGAGTCGATTAAGTCTTAGTTTCTTATCATAAGCCTGAATAATTCACGTTATTCTCTTTATTGTTAAATGAAACAAAAATCAACAAAATCTAAAGCACAGATGTCATTGTACTTAATAAAGTCAGAATACGGTTAATTCATAGTGTCTTATCAGTCTTTAGAATATGCCAATGAATAAATCGTACTTTTGTCAATATTGCTAAACTTTAGTAAATTGCGTCATAAGCGATTAGCCCCCATAATCGAGAGAAATCTCACAGCCGAAAATGCCGAGACTCAGACTCTATGGAGTAAGACACAGTGTCTTATCAGTCATAAGATTAAATGTATTTGTAATTTGCTCCTATTAAAGAGAGCTTCAATTCAAGCTCGCCATTTAGTTTACTTTTTTACTCGATTGTCAGCAGTTGCCGAAATCAAAATGAGGCGAATAATAATAATCACAATTTTATTACTAATAATACAAACAAGTTTCTCAACTGACATAGCAACTCAAAACGAGGTAAGAACCAACATTTAACGTGATATAAAGTGAGTTTTATAAGTAAAATTTCTAAATTTTTTACAAGACTCTTCAAACGAACCCGCAAGAAATAGAAGAAAGAATTCAACAAACTGATGATAGAGACTCAATCATAAAAGACTTGCGCGAACAGCAGGAAATGAATGAGGCTTTGATAAAGCAATTGCAAGCACAAATTAATTTCCAAACTGAAACAAGATTAACGGAAAATTTAAAGTTGCAGTCACAGATTGATTTTCATAAGCAAACTATTGAAAAACTAATTGAAAATTTCAAACTTTTCGAAAACTATGACAAGTGTAAAGATGAATTGGCAGATAAATCGAGTAATTTAGAAATCTGTGAAGTTCAATTAAATCATCTCAATTCTAGTTGTATTGATAGCGATGAAAAGATTGTCGAATACACTGAGAAGCTGCAAAATATTATAAAATATCAACAAGGAAATGAGGTGAACCTAAGATTAAGTGAAGTGAAGTTAGCACAAGCGGAGATACATCAACGATCATGTGAAGTAGAACTTGAAGCACTAAAGGCGAAGACAAATGATAATATTCCCGCTAGTTGCATTCCATTTGCCGAGTATTCTGGGGTTCATCAAATACAGGTTTCCGGCATGGATGCCTTCGATGTTTTGTGCGATAGTCAGTTTGCCGGATCTGGTTGGATAGTTATTCAACAGCGAGTCGGTGGAGATGAGAATTTCAATAGGGATTGGAATTCATACCGCGATGGCTTTGGTTCTTTTGAAGGTGATTTTTTCCTTGGCTTGGAGAAAATCCACCTTCTGACGAAATGGCGTCGCTACGAGCTCTTTGTACATTTGGTTGATCTGAAAGGCGCTGTAAGACATGCTCGATATGATGACTTTAAGCTATCTGATGAGGAGCATGGTTACGCCTTGCACTTGGGTACATTCAATGGAAATGTTTGGGAAGCGTTGCGAAGCGGTGAGAACATGAAGTTCTCAACATTCGATCGTGACAACGACGCTTCAACTCACAATTGCGCAGATCGATACAAGAGTGGCTGGTGGTACTCCAAATGTTATAACAGGTATATTATTTGAATGCAAATTTTAAAGGTCATGCATAGAACTAATTATTTTCTATTCTGGTTTCGTCTGCAGCAACTTAAATGCCTTGTATGGACCCGAGCTGAATTGGTTCAAGAGTCAGCCAATTAAGGAAGCTAAGATGCTTATACGACCAAGAGATTAGATGAGCAAGCATGGATAAGTTCGGACTGAAAATCTGAAATTTGATTTGATATAATTAGCAATTAACAAAAGATGTAAAACTAACAACGATAAACTACAGAAGCAATAATATCGAAATAGAATTTTATTCTTTATATTTAACCACTTTTGTGGTAAAATCTTGTTATCGAAAGAATTGTTGAAAATATACATATTTAAAAAGATTCTATACTATAAACTTCTGCGAACAGTTTAAGCTCCACTCAATATTCCCTACATTCGTATTTCAAGTGGGAAAAGGGTATTTAAAGATAGATAGGTAGCTGGCCAAGAAAATGCTAAAGATGGAGTGCGATGAAGAACACGCAGGCATGCCTACGACTGACTATTCATTAGAGATGCAACTGTTGGCCAATGAACAATGGGCTATTGCTGATAACTTGGCTCCGGCTTATTTAAAGTGTGCGATGCGATGCGATGCGATGCGATTGCGTTGTGCAATTCAATTTTGCAACGAATATTACAACGCCATTTGCCAAACTCAGCACCTTTTTTTTTGGGCTTGGGCCGAAACAACACTTCGTCTGCCCCGGCGAGTGCAACAAACAAAGCAATACGAGGGAGGAGGGAAGCAAAGAGAGAGAAGAGGCTGGATCTAGCAGCTAGGAGCCAAGAGGCAGTCATGCATCATTTGCATAGCCCAATGGGGGCTAGCCAGCAGAAGAAGAAGATGAAGAAGAACAAAGCCAAGGCGCAGCCAAGCCAAAGGCAGGCAGTACTCTGGACCCAAAGACAGATAGTCGGAGGGTGACTCAGGGGAGGGAGGCGGAGGCAGACTGGCAGCGTTCGATGCGCTCAAGTGTAGAAATAACACAAAATACTCGTACTCGTTGATGGGAAAAACGGGAATCCGAATAACCGGTAACAGCAACGGAAAAATGCTAAGGAGCCAAATACTTGAACATTTGCAAACGCGGCAAAGTAGCGAAAATTTGCAAATTGATTGCATTCCAGTGCCAAGCAGAAGCCGCTGCAGCTGCATCACCATTCCTTCACCCGCACCGATTTTTTGGAGGTGCAGAGAGCAAGAGAAGCCAAACATCCAGAGAGATATGAAATCTTCTCGAGTGCAAATTTTGCACATTTTTGCGAGTAACTTTTGGGAATTTCTCGAGATATCGATGGCAATGGCAAATGGCACAAGGCACCAAAACTCGTGCCCCCAAAAGCAAGGCACAAAGTATTCGAACTATCAGAAGTGCAGGCTTATTAAATTAATGTCGAATCGAACTGAAGGAAGAAGCAGTTTGGCTGTCAATCATATTATGGAAATCTAGGGCGCAATTAATTGAGTGAGTGCACAAGAAGAATAACTTTAAGTTAATTTTAAGCAGAGAACGAATGAAAAGTGGGAGGTGGAAGATGTGTCTGAAATGATTTTGCGCATGTTATGTGCATCATTTGAGAGCTCATAAAATATGCAAGCACTTTGTCGCACATTGTTTGCCCAGAGGGTCGAAAACCAGAGTGCGAAGCAATGACAAGAATGTGCGGGGCAGTGAAATGAGAAAAATGCGAAAAATGAGTGGCCATGTCGGACGAAGAGCAACGGCAACAGCAACAAGATGACACCTAGTGCAGAAACATGAACACATGCCTAATAAATAATTCAAGGCGCAACAAGCGGACAACAAGCTCACTTGCGGTACATTGCCCGACTGCCGACTGTCGACTGTCGGCTGGCAACATTTTCATCCGACCCACTGACCAAGACACCAAGCAAGCTGGCCATTCGTTTTGGCCAATATTAAGACAAGATTGAAATCTGCTCACAAGTGTTATTTGTGTGTGTGTTTGTCCTTGAATAGTGCTGTTAACGTCTGTTTTGTTCGTCTGTCTCAGCATATGCGGGTCATTTGCTGGCTGAAAGTTTAAGGTGCTGACACTTCGAAAAAAATCTCTATGGAACATTCGAATTGTACAACTGCAATCGAGTACATGCAAATCTATAAGAGAGACAAGCAAATGCTTTTAGCTAACCGAATTTGACGTACGACAGACGAGAGTGATTGCCAAAAGTTGTTATCAGATAAATGAATTGTGGCTGCTTTATGTTTCTCGTTTCTTTCTTTATTCGGTGAACATCAAATCTGCTGATGTGTTTATGAAATGTATATTATAAATGGTCGAAATGTTTATGCCGTATACTATAGACATAATCAAGTCGTACATATTCAAATATGCAGGAGAGAGAAAATTATTTTGTTGCTCGATGCAAAAGAGTCGAGAAATGAAAAATGAGAGCACAAAAAATCATTTAGCATAATGATTAAAATAAATCATATTACGCGCTAGAGACACGAAGTGGAGTGAAACACCAGCCATCCAGCCAGGCAGTTAGGCAGACATATGTGAGCCTCTAAAGCAGCAACGAGCGAGAGAGAGCGAAAGGACATTACGTATACGCCACGTAAAACCGGCCACGTTGAACACAAACAAATGCAAACAGACAAACAAAAATGATTTATAAATTGGCACGACGTGCATAAAATGCTGAGCAGAAAAAATTTCCACTGCATACGTAATGAGGCTGGAGACCAAACACACACCCACACACACACACATAGAATTCGTGGTCTGTTTGCTGGGCCCAAGCAAACTCCACATTGTGCTAGAGTCCTGTGTGTTTGTGTGTGTATGTGTGTGTAGACAGGCTGCACGGCTGGACGATGACTTCCGAATCATGTGAGTGCGAAAGAAGTGGCATTTAAATGCGCGCATTTATTCACTTATAAATGCTACAAATAAAAATATGCTAAGGGAATATGCTAAAGAGCCAGACTGGAAACGGAGACGGAGACGGAGTCGGATTCCCCACCAACCAAAAAATAAGGCCAAGTATAGCCCACAAAGTGCACCAAAACTTTGCTAGAATTATAGTACCTACATATATACTATACGAGTGCTGTGTGTGTGTGCGTGTGTGTGCATGTACTTTAAATCTCATTTGGCCTGCAGCGCACTATGGCCATTTTTTTAAGGGAATAACTTTAAAATTAAATACTTTTTTAAACTCTTTTTTTCAACTCATGATTAAACAATATGTTGAACCATTTTATGCAATTTATTTAATATTCGAATTTATATATTCTTATTAATATTCTTATTTATTTGGTTTATTAATTTTCTTATTAAGTGTTTTTTATAAATCAAACAACAAATTAAATTAGTAATAAAAAATATTCTACATCATGCAAATCAATTTAAAAAAATGTTTATTAAACCTTGTCAAATTTCTTTTACATTTTAATTTCATATTTAATTTATTTTATAGAAGTAGTTTCGATACTTATCATCCAAAAAAAAACAAAGATAAACTTTCGCATTTTAAAATCTGGTGAAATAGGTTCATTACTTATTTTTAAAAAATGATGTAGTAAAACATAATTAACTTAAATTTTAGTAATATTTATATGGATTCTATGGCAATGAAATGAAAATTTTAAAATTTTTAGTCTTTTTTCATGTTTTTAAAATTCTAGAAGGCGATTTTTATATAACTGAAAGAATAGAAGTTAGCACCTCTATAAATGCTTCAAAATTTCAAATTTTACACCACAGTGCAGAAACTCAGAAATTTTTGAAAAGAGCAGAGCAAAACGGCATAGGGAGAGAGAGACAGAGAGAGCGAGAGCGAGAGTGAGCGCGAAAAAGAATGAAAAAAGGCTATTTTAAGGCTTGTGGCTGTAACGGCGACCATCATCCAAACACTATCACTATGCAACGCAAGCCACTTTACACCACGCACACACACACACACACTTAGACCAGCATACGCACACATACGCTCAGTACGCACGCACATATGCCATGAATTTCATTTAGTTTGTACGTGTATGCGTTAGTTAATATTCCACACGTATCTATGTTAAAGAGTACGCATATGTGTGCTTGTTGCCTTTAAATTACTTAAACCATAAAGAAAACTTATGTGTGAATTTGTGCGCACAGTAATATGCTGCGTTCTGACGATGATGATGCTTTAACTGCGCCGCGTGCTCTTGTTGTGTAATATATATTTTAATTAGGTTTCAAATTAAGGCCATAAGCACAGAAGCTCAAGTACAAGTTGATGGTATTCAAATTTCTCCATAAATTATGCGTTTCAATGAGTTAGGCAACCGATTATGTGTTTCTCGATGCTCAAAGGAAAATGCATGCTCCGTTTATCGGCAACATATCCTTGCATGTGCATCCTGCCTCGCTGCCTTTTTAATAGCTGTCATGCGAACGGCACGAAAAGAAATCTGGGAAGCCAAGAGTCAGAGCAGCGTGAAATTTTCGTGATGATAATGCGGCACACGTGCACTAAAATGCAAGCACTTAAAATATTTATAAGCTACAGCAAAAGGTAGCAAGTGCAACATTTTTTTTTTTGGGCACTGCGAGATAAATCATGGCCGGAAGGCAGTCAGCTGAGTTGCTGTTGCCTTGTTCAAATGAAGAAAAATGGTACTTGCCATGTTGTTGCAACTTGCAGTTTAAGTTGTAGTCGCGACAGCAGCTGAGAGAACAATCACGACACCAAAATACAGCTGAACGTCCATAAACAATAGCAAACTCAACAAGAGAGAGACACTCTGTGACCTTGTCAAACCGCACTTTGCTGATGGAATTTCATCATTCAAGGGGTGAGGGAGATTGATGTTCCAAAAAAATGAAAAAAAAAGTTAGAAAGCGAAAGTCGAGTGTGCTCGACTGAAAGATACTCGCTAATGTATGAAAAGCAGTGATGTATTAGGTGTATAATATACCAAATTAATATACTAAGATATATCAAAGCCATTTTTTTTTGTATGCCAATATTCTATTGCGTTAAAAATATACCAAGAGTAAAAAATATACCAAGAGTAATAAAATATACCAAAGAATAATTTTGGTATATCGATATTCTATCACATTCAAAAGATACCATAGAATAAAAAATGTGACGACCTGCCCTACAAAATTAATATACTGAAAAATATTTAAATATACCGAAGGTTATTTTTGGTATATCGATATACTATTACATTACCATAGAGTTCAAAATATACCAACTTGTCCACCAAATGTTTATACTAAAATATATCGAATGCTTATTTTTGGTATTTTGATATACTGTTACATTAAAAATTTTCCATTGAGTTCAAAATATGCCGACTTGTCCGATTCCAATTCGATTCTATTCGATTTGCGGGAGCAAAAGTCAGCAAACTGATAGACAGATATGGCTATATCGTCTCTCTATATCGGAGATGGCTCCTTTTGCCTGTAACATACATTTGCTATAGCCACAAAGTAATAATGCCCTTCTAAACTATGAGTAGCGGGTGTAAAAAAAAAACTGTGTTTAAAGGTCAAATTTATGCGAGAAAAATGTCAAAGCTGCATGGCTGAAAGTGTCGCGAAAGTGTTGACAAACTGCATGATGATGCGTTTAAATATTTTATGTCTTTTGCAAAATAAGGCGCATAAACATTTTGAGTGCGAAAACGTGTTGTGGTCTGAGCTGAAACTGAAGCACCTTATTACGCGGCGACCGTTGCCCGGACGATTGACGATTGTCCTGACAACGCTCAATTAGTGGAGACAAAACTTTAACTACAGGCCCTTTTTTTGCTTTGTTTTTTGAGTTAAGGCACTTTAGGAATTCAATTGAACAACAACAGTTGTCTTGTGAGCCAGTTGAAGAGCTGCCCCTACTTCTGCTTTTTTGGTTGCTTATTTTCGGCTTACGAGTATTTACATGTCGATTGTAAATTGTTTTTCGTGTTTTAGCACACTTATCACTTTAGTGCTTTGTTATTTATACGTCTTCGTGTGCTGCTGATGTTTTGTTACATTTGCGTTGCTTAGAAATCGGCAAAGATGTCAAGATTTTGATATTGAGAGGCTGCCGCCGATGCCGCAAATGGAGCAATCCCCGAGGTGATACGCTCTGACAGACTGCCGTAGATTTGAAGTGGCAGCTGCTCAGGCTCAGACTGCGACTACTACGGTTAAAGTAGTCGTAAGTCGTAAGTCGTAAGTGGCGAACAAGAAATCTCTGATATATGTGCATATATCACATGTCAATCTAATTTCATTTTTACGCCCCAACAAGTCGGCAATCGAGGTCTACAGCATATGGCCAACACCAACACCAACACTGTGTGTGTGTGTTGGCATTCGGCAACAAACAATTTTTTTGACAATTTGACAAATCGTGTATAGACATTTGTTGACGGGCACACAGCACCCCAAAAAAAAAAAAACTCACACGTGACTGTTCGAGCCCATGTGTGAGGAGGCGCTTGGCATTCTTATCCAATTGAGGCCAAGGCTTCAAAGAGCAGCAGTAGCAGCAACAGTAGCGGGGCATCAAAACAGATCGCAAAGCTAAATCAACAGCAAGAGGAACAACGACAGCAGGGATAACGGCGGTGGCAACTGTAAAATTCAATGAATTGGAAAATGTTTTGTTAGCTCTTGTCATTATTCAGTGGCAGACATGCAGGTGGCACAAAAGCATTGCCTACTTTTCAGGGGGGGGCGATCAGCTGCCATCACACAACAGAACAAATCGTCAGCTAAATCTGGGCTGACATGTAAAAATGAAACAAAAGCATTCAGCTAACTGCTGCCAGAGCTGTGACTGTGTGTGTGTGTTTCAATACTCGTAAATTGAATAATTATGTGCAAATATTCTTCTCGTATGCAAATTACCAAACAAAACCAGAAAAATACTGCACATACATATATATATTTAAATATATTTGTGTGTGTGTTTATATAATTTGTAGAATTGCTGCGGGCGCGCGTGTAAATTGAAATTTTCATGAAATCTGCTGGGCTCTGACTCATCAAGCTTTAAAAAAATTACAACGTGTGGGTGTGAGCGAGATAGCGCCAGCGATTGTGAGAGCAAGAGAGGGAGACAAAAAGTGAGAGTTATGGGCGGCACGCGTTTTATGAAATCATTTCAAACGCCTTTGTTGAAAGCGTCGTCGCGACGTCGGCGTCACTTTGTTTATTACTTATTTACCCGCACACACCAACACACACACACACGCACAAATTTATGCACACAAATAAAATGAAAGTAAATTGATTTATCTGCGGCACAGCACAGCGCACACACACACACACACACACACACACGTCGACGGCCATTCGAGGGTCGTGCCTTGGTCCTTGGCACCGCGAGCATTCATTGGGGACACATTAGCCAGAAGACAGACGCCAATGCTGTGGCCAACACACACACACACACGCACACACACATGAGTGCAAATGCAAATACGGTAAGCACACACCCACACATACACACCCACAAATATACGCACACACACACTCACATGCTAATATGCTCGTAAAAAGGCAATTTCCACAAATTCGACGCCTCTCACCTTGGCATTCTTAAACATTTCTTTGGCTCTTGTTGATTTTGTTACTGCCATTGTTGTGGTTGTTGTGTTGTTGTTGGCTAACTCAATTTTCTATTGCTAAATCTTCTTCGCTCTGCTGAGGCTCATAAGCAGCTGCCCAGCAGCAATGCATAACTTATGCTATAGCTACACACATACAAACACAACTAACAAGAAATGCAAGCTATAGTCGAAGGTGCTTGACTGGGAGATACCCGCTACCTACAACACTTCGGTATTATTCTAGAAATATACTGAAGTTATACACCAAAAATACTGAAATATACCAAAATAATCGAACAGTATTCTGGATATGTACCTAAATAAACCAGAGTCTCTATTTCGTATATCGATATACTATTACGTTCAAAATATACCATGAAGCTAAAAATACACTAAATGTACCTAGAATCTACAGTCTTGCTTCACATTACACTGGACACACAAAGTTAGAATACCCTTCTACCCTATCGGTAGCGGGTATAAAAATACATATCGACACCTAGTCGTATACTTGTTCTTCTCTTACGTCCCTTCACACATTTATTTCAATTTTTACAACATCGACACACAATTCCCAGACACGGCTAATGTTAACTTCAACCTCGATTATGCACACTTAATTTGCATGGAATGCCATTGAAATATTTATAAATAAAATCCATTGATTGCAAAGCACTTTAAAAGCCTTAACAAAACATTACAGACAAAGCTATATTAAATTCAACTAGGTATTTAAAGTGTTGCATAGCTGAGCACTTTAATTGTCCAAAATGATTATAATTGTGCAATATTATTAATTAGAACAATTTACGTTTAAATTTCATTTGATGCTCATTTAATAGACATTTTCATTAGCTTCGAGATTGGCATATTGTTGCACAATTTATGCTTAACCAAAGAGTTGCTACTCAAGTAGTCTTTAATTTCGTAGCAAATACTTTGGCATTAAAATTATATAAATAGGCATATTATCGCAACACCAAATGTCCGCCTACTTTCGACTGATGGCCAGAGATTTAAGCCAGTCAAAATCATGGAAAAATCCAATAGACAAGTTGAGTCAAGTTTGGCGGCAGCAGGAAGAGCGCCAAACAACGACAACATACTAACAAAAGTCAAAGCTATTGTAATAAATGACAGCAGACAGCTGGAAGTAAAGCGTAGAGTGGGAAGCGAGGAGGAGACAGTGTTTGGCGGGGTCAAAGGGCAGCGTTTGGCTTTTGGCAAATGCCAGCACTGCAAATCCTCGACGCTGCCGCCAAAGTGATATCCACTCGAAATGGCATGCCTGTGATATTTTCTAGCATTTTAGCATCATTAGCATTGATTTATGATTAAGTTCAACCTCAATTTTCAGTTAAATCGTTTTCCATGCCGGCAAAATGCCGCAGCTCAGACGTCCTGGCGCAATCCTTGTGCTCTTCGCTTCCAGTTACGAGAATGAAGATGAAGATGGCGAGGGAGGCAACTCAGCTTCTACTTTAGCTCTGTGTGTGTATATGTGTGTGGGAGGCACAAACGTCGAAAACAAGAAATCAGAAATCAGAGTAACTGCGATTCTCACAATCGGACGCACTGATGTGTATAATGATCTTTAGCTGGGATTTAAAACGGATAATAAATAATAAAAATACATGGCACCGGATGGAAGGGAAAAGTAACAAAAGGAGACGAACAGACGAAGACGAAGCAGCGGCTGCTGCTTCTGCTGCTGCTGCTGGAATTGGGGTCTTCAGCTTATTGCGAACTGTGGGCTTACTCAACTAAGTCAGCTGCGAGCTTCATAAAAAATGAATTGTTAAAAGGCCACACGCCGAAATGCTTACGAATATAAATGCGAACTGCCACAAACAAATCTAAAGTTCGAGCGAATATCGCATTCGAGTATTTTAGGCCCCCCAAAGAAAAAAAATGGAATGACAATGACAAAGGCCAGTTAATATATGATCCTAAACTAGATGTAGGTAACGTGTACTTAGCGATGTGAATTGAAATAAATAGAATTTTTTTGATGGCCTAGTCACGTAATAAACTGAAAAACTAACTAAAATGAATGATACTGAAATGTTTTGTAAGTCGTTAAAGAACTCGTAATCGGACCGACAAATGCTCAACAAATTTCATTGCACAACAAATCAAATGCACAATACAACTTAATAATATTTCCGTTCATCAGACAAGGGCTGCGCTTCGGGACCGGGACCAGGACCAGGACCAGGAACAGAAACAGGAACAGGCCGAGCATATTTGAATAATGCTGTTCAATAAATGGAATTGCCTTCATTCAGCTGGCTTCCCGTTGTCGTCGTCGTCGTCGTCTTCGACCTTTTTGTGGGCGACTGCGATTGCGATGCGCGATGCCGACACACACACATACAGGATATTCACATGGTTGGCAGCTATTTTCTCGGTTCAAGCGAATGGCAGCGAGTGGCGGCAGCCGGCAGCTGCAACTACAGCAATCCCATTGAAATATGGAATAAGTTAAAAGGATTTATTAACTCTTAAAAGCTTCGCACAACAAAGCAAAAAGCCAACACAAACGTATAATGCAGCACACATAAAGAAAATACCATACATAAAAAAAACTCGAAAAGAAAACTGTCTGACTTGCCATTGGGGAAATGGTATATTATGCTACATTGTTATTCATATCTATCAATGCTTCACATATATGCGAAGTAATCATTTTCAATTGCGAGATATTATTCTTTAGCAATCACTAGGTATGCTACAGTTGGTAAACCTCACACTTTGTTAATTCTTTATACCTTCATATAGAAAAACTTCTATATATTGCTATACTTTTAGTTTTATATAAATATTTTTAATATCAAATATAAAAAACATTCTTAAAATGCTTTAAACTAAATTAACAATAGAGCAGGAACGCTTTCTACCGCTAGATGGCGCCACACCTTACGGTACTCATGTAATTTCGTTGCCTACTTTTAGGCTTAAATTTTGCTATTATTATTACACACGAGCAGTCAATGATTAATTCCTTTTAAGCTTTAACTTTGCGCTTAATTCCACTGATTTACAAACTAATCTAATTTTGTTACCCATAATCCCGTTTGCCATAGTATTATGAACTTCAGCGAAAATACACAAACGTATGCAAATGAATTGAAATAAATTGTATTGTCAATAAAAAGTATTGCAGTCTCGAAAAGTGCATGGAATACTCTCGTGCAACGAGAGCGCATAGAAGTAAATTGACTTTACGGGCATGTTATCAGGACAACAATGCAACAACATTCTAAAAAGCACCAGCAGGCGATGCAGACTGCGCTTTGACACACACAATAAAAAAGAGAAAAACGAAAAAGAAAAACAAATGCAAATCCGAATCCAAATAAATAAACAAAGTTTGCTGCACAAAGTATAACGCTGAATGTGAACGAATGTATTCATACATTCGACGTTGCGCTAAAGCAGTTACTTTTCTGGCCATGGCCAGAAGAGACATCATTTTCTTTTGTGCCATGATTTGAATTAAACACGTTTTATGCGCTCGCCTCGCCGTCTTTGTGTGTGTGTATGTGTGCTATATCCATGCAGCTTTCGTTTCGCTCAATGGAAATTAGCACACTTTTCACATTTTTTACTCTCGCCAGCTTCATTTCGTTTCTTTGCTGCTGCTGCTCTTTATGTATGTTTTAGTGTTGCGCTGCTGTATCTAACCCGTTGCAGTTTTTTGTGCGCTCGCTTTTAATTCGTAAATTCAAAAGTTCGGAAGCTGTTAATAATGTGGACAGGCGCACGACACAAGTATTTCATTAGAGTAGCAGCCATGGACATGGACACGGACACGGACATGGACTTCAGACTCGTTTCCACATAGCCATAGCCATTTTGTATGAGCTATTTTGCGATGTGCAAAAGCTCTTTCAAACTGCCAAGTGTGAAAAGCAATTACACAGCGCGCCGGGCAAATGAAAGAAAAACTAATTAAATCCTTTGTGCAATACAATCGAGTGAGGTGCTAAAATGAAACCAAAGTACAATTGCAAGCATGGACTATAACAATAAGTTCAATGCAATTGATATGCCATTTTTATAGCTAGTCGATTAACAGGTGCTAAGCTGAGCATCATCATCATCATTACCCTCCCCGACCTGCCTTGTTTTGGAATTTATCTACTTATATTCATTCGCTTAGCATAACGATCGAAAATTCGAAATTCTGCAGCACTTGCCCTTAATGGTATGTAAATCAAAGTGTCTTCACTCTGTCTGCATTGCGGCAAAGCGGCTTTTGCCCACCGAAAAATCGTTGGAATTATGTAAATGCTCGAAGGCAAATCAATATGCTTTCATTTTCAGCATAAATGCCACATAAACGACATCTATCTAGATGTAAGCGTGCTTAAGTTATGCATTTCCCCCTATTTCCAAAGCTAACAATGTCAAATGAGGAACGCAGCTGCTTCTATTGCTGAAATTGAACTGAACTGAAGATGGACCACACTGACATTGTCGGTCATAAATTTCACTGCAAAAGAAGCAATCGAGTGGGGGTCAACTAAAAGTATGTCTCGGGCAGGTGCATCTAGCCCATCCATCCATTTACCTGCCCCCCATTTGTCTATTGAACTGCATTGATTTATGCCAATCACGATTTACTAATAACTCAGTGGCGAAAAGCGACGAGAGCTGCCCTCAACAATGTTGCTGTTGCTGCTGCCGCGAGTCCTGTCATAATGGCAGTCATTTGAGGGTTAAATTGGATATGCCACTTGCGTTGACAAGTCGGTCACGTGCCATGCCCCTAACAGGCGCACATAATTGACGTTTCATTAGCAGCATTTTTAAGCGAATTACCATGCAAATAACGGGCCAGAAATTCCACAGAGACACACACACTTCCCTTTAAAGTTGTCCACATAATTAAAAAAAAAATAAAGGGCAAAACTCTAATGATGCTTACGAGTATTTTTCAGTTGGTCAAAGTCGAAGTCATAAAAACTGTTATTAAGCTTAACACACGCAACGCATTTCAACTCAAACCAACAACAGCAAAAATTGTGAGACAAATTTCATAAATGATCTAGGATTCAAGAGCAATTTACGACATAATGGTGTTTGAGTGAGGCAAATTATGCCAGCACAAGCCAACAAAATAGACACAACACAACAGCTTGGGACACCAACTAGCCAAAGGGATGTGACTGTGTGAGTGTACATGAGTGTGTGTGTGTGTGTGTGTGTTTATGTGTGTTTATGTGTGTTTTGGTAACCTTTTGCCTGCCCTCAATCTAAGATCCTATGTGGACTCATCGTCGTATATATTTTATGTAAATTACAAGATTATGCTGTGATTTGGAACAACTTACAGCTAGCCATGGGCCAAGTTTTGGGGTCTGTTTGCTGTCTGCTTAACACATTCCATTTGGCCAACAGACTGTGTCAATTTGTGGCCAACTCGAAGGTGTTGATATGTTTGTTTGTTGTGTGTTATCTGGCCACAAAACATTAGTTTGGTGCGCAATCTGTTGTGTACTTCTACTTAAAGGACAGGGGACAAAAATTAGTCAGCAACAGCAGAATTCTTTATTTGTAATTATAGAGAATAAGACAGAGAAAAGTGTGTGAAATATTAAATCATAAAAAATATTCTTAATCGAAGAGTTTAAAAGGGATTTAGTTAGTTCGAAAAGGAAAATCTCTAGAAAATTAAAAAAGGAGTAAGAAAATTATTTATTTAAAGAGTTTATATTAATATTATGTATATTCTTTAGGTGTATTTTTATAAAAATTATATAATATAAAAAGATTAATGACTTAATCAGCATGTATATATATTTATTCTTAATTAAAAGTGGGAAATTCAGTGTAAATTTGAAAGGTAATACGTAAATTTACTATATAATTACCTCCAAACTGCTTTGAATTTATATTCTGATATATAATTAACAACTACAGCAACTGCATATATGAAATTAGAACGATTAAACTAGCAAACATAAAGTATATTAAAATTAAATAATTATTATGTACATATATGCTAATAAGTTAAAATGTAAATACCTTTATATTTACCTACACTATAATTACCAATGCTATTCATTGCAAGTTAATATTTGTCGCTATAATTACTGGAGTCAATCGAGAGCTTAACACATAATCAAAAGAGAAAACTCCGCATTGACATTGTTGCAGTTCTGGGCAAAGTTGTAATAGTTTATAAAAGTCCACTTTTGCCATGGCAGCGGCGGCAAATTTTCTTTCTCTCCCCTTGTCTGTTTATTTTTTTCCGCATCGTGTGGCAAGAGTGGGAGGGCAGCGGGGGTCAGACGGGCGGGGAGGAAGTTAGGCGTTGAAATCCCTTCAATGTGATTAATGGCTTGCAAACTTGTTTTCTAATTATTTAACACCCAAAAACTACGACAATTAATTATGTGGCTCAACAATAAAAGCCCTGGTCGACATTGTGGGTGACACACAGACACCAACACACACGCACACACCCACACACACACAGAGAGACGCATGCTAAGCACAACAATTGCAACTACAACGATAAATTTTATTGTTCACTCGCAAAATGGAACTGGAACTTTTGTGTGAGCATTTTTTGTTTGTTGTCGTTTATCCAAAATGAAATTGTTGAACTTGCCCAACTGCACAGAGATATAAACATATATAGTCGCATACATATAGATATATTTACAATGCAGCTGCGTTAATTGTTTTTTAAGGCACACACACACACACAGAGACACACATATAACTATAGAATTCCCTTAATGGCCACACAACATTCAACATTTGTAGTCAACTTGCAACTTTTTAATTAAACTGAACTGTGACAATTTATTTAAACGATCTCATTGCAAATTGCGTTTAAGCATCGCATTTAGTTGATTTAAATGTTACCCAAAAGCAAAAACAAAAAAAATGGGAACAGAGCAAAGATAAAATACTTCGACGCTTAAATAAAGTGCGTGTCCTAAAAACAACAAAGGCAAAACAGTTTAGGGAGAAAAGTCAAGAGGCCAAGTTTGCCGAGGCGAAAAGGCCGCAAAAGAAATCTGCTTAAAGCAATTACATTTGAGCATAATTGGCTTTAATTGTTGTTGGCTGTGGCAGTGGCCACTTTTGCTCTGGCAGCCGGCAAGCGGCAAGAAAATCTTCTGCTCAAGTGTAGGTCATAATGGCATCTATCAGTGTGGGCGTCGGTCGAGGGCCGTCGAGAAGCGAGAATGCGGAAACGGAAACAAGCAATTTTGCGGCAAAGTTACGAGTGCCACAGACAACAACAACAGCAGCAACGATGAGAGCCAACAGCCAACAGCCAACAGCATCAGTAAGAAAATAAAGCTGTGCCACAACAATAAACCAGACTACAACAAAAGCAAAGTTAGGGCGTTGCTCATTAAACTGTGAAGAAGAAAGAGGGAAGTGTAAGCGAGGGGGAACCTAAAAAGTGTTGCGAACTAACTGCTAGTGTTGAGCGGTAAACTTAGCTAGAGAGTGTTGCAAATATTTGCGGCTGCTTTGTTTGGTCAGTGCGGCGAGTTGATCAACAAGATAAACAACTCAACTCAACTCAACTCGACTCGACGCAACTGAACTCGTCTCAAGCCTACAAGCCATCAGTCTTAATTGATTAGGAATCACAGTGTTATCAGCTCAACAAACACTCTACAAGCTTAATGACAGTGTGAAGAACTAAAACTAAAGCACTCTACTTATAAACAAGTGCACTACTTGTACTTATACAACACAAGCAAGGGGAATGTGGCGACTGCAACTTAATTAGAAATATTTTCACCAAATTTGAAGAGCAAGTCTCTAGCCAACTCCACAGACAGTTTTCTGTCCATTTATATATACAATACACATTTTTTTTTGCTTTCATGCTTCTTTGTTATGGCTAAATGAGCTTGGTTGCTCATAATGAGTCCGGGAGTCTATACTTGGCTTGCAGCGAGGGCGAAGTTTTAAACAGGCAGCCACTTCACATTTTGTTATGGCGTGTTTTTGTCTGGCTGTGCTGACTGTTCTCCTCATTGTTTCCTGCATAAATGTTTAGCTGAAGCAGCGCTAATTAATTGTTTAAGCACTTACGCTCTAATGGCTACGCACTCGCACACTCACACACACTGGCACTGCTGTGGCCAATGCTGCGTATACTTAATGCAGCAACAAAAACCCGTGCATGCTTCTTGTCTGCTAAATTATTTTCACACACTTACAAGTGTCACAATTATGTTGTGGCACATTGCATTGTTGCATGTTGTTTTCATGCGCCAAATGAGACCGCATAAAATGCACGACACAAAAACAATAACACAGCTAGAGCAGAGAGCAGAGAGCAGAGAGCGAGAGCAACAATGTGACACATTTCAATGCCGCTTGTTGTGGACTGTCACAGCGAATTGCTGAATGAAAATGTAATTAGACTAATATCAAACCGAATTTCATAAACTTACTGACAGCTAAATTAAAGTGCACATTTTTTGCCACACGCTTTATTAAGTCACAAATGGAATTAAACATTTTATTGTTTTATGTTTACTTCGCCTTAGTAGTGCAACATTGATCCTTGCTGCCTGTTTTGCATACGCACTTGCAATCCTGACTGCAGGAGCAGTTGTCACCGCATTTGGTGTCAGTGCACTTGCAGGCTGTAAAGTGAAAATAACAATGCATTAAATTGCATATTAAATGCGAAATTTCAAATAATATTCACTTACTACTGCCGCAACCTTTGCAAACCATTTTGTATTGAATTTAATAAGCTTTAAAGTGTGTCAATGAATGAATTACTTGCTGAGTTTTATTTGGAATACTTTAGCTGCAGTTGGCAGCACATATTTATAGCAGCATTTTGCACTCAGCATTTTGCACTCAAGACGCAAAGAGTGCAAGTACACAAAAGTAGCAAAACCGCGTGCAAAATCAACAAACAACGTTCGCTTTACTCAATCGGTCAACAGTAGCGATATGGCTGATTAGATAACATTGCTGTAAGCTGTAAGTTGACTCAATTGAACTGACTTTTGTCAGTTCCCTTCTACTCATTACGACATAATCATAATTGCAACTGCTCCCCCCAAAAAAATGTTACGTATACGCACAGTACGTAGCTTAGTAAGTAGTGGTCTCCAAAAAAAGGGGAGAAGGAAAAAAGAGTTGAAGTAAAATTACCGCAAATTGCGAAAGTTTTTAATTGTTTATCTCACCAGACGACGACGACGACGACGACGAGGATGCCAAAACATTAGTGCAACATGGTCAGAGGCTATGGCATTGTCCTTGCCGCAATCAGAAAACAAAAATCTTTCCGAGCGGATGCTTTGTAATTTCGCTTATGCCTTGAGTGTGGACCCGCTCGCTCTGCTCTCTCTAGCTCTGGATGAGGTCAAATTATTAATTTAATATGTATCCGTGCCGCTCGGACTCGAGCTTCCGCCGAGCTGTGCTCAACTCGTTGCCGCGGCCATTTTAGCCATTTTCCTATTCCTCGCTTATTTTTGGGGCTAGTTCAAAATGTTGTAGTAGTATGAAAAGTTAGCAACCCAGCCGACCTGTGACACAGTTGCCCACAAACTTTGCACCATTTCCGCTGCGGCAGCTCCACTTCCGTTTTCGTTGTTGTTTTCGTAGTTGTTGTTGTTGTTGTCCAGTCGCTGCATGTACCGCCGCTGTCAGAGAGCTAACCCTGCCATAGCCTGATTAACGTTTAAACTCATTAAGATAACGCAATTTTTGGCGCTAAGCTTAATTTTGCTTTTGCTTTCGCAGCTGCCACCGTCACAGCTGCAGGGCGCCCCAAATATATATGGAGCAAGGGGGAGGAAAGGCGCGGAGGAGGTAGGGGGAAAGAGTAAAGGTCATCCAGTTGGAAATCTCAAATCTGTTGTCATTGTCTGGCGCTTTTTGCTTGTAATTGGTTTGTAAACAATTTCAGTTGCTCTTTGACAATTTGCTTGGCCATTTTTGTTTCGTTGCGTGGCGGCTAATTGCGAAATGCGCAACAAACATTTTGAAAGGCATCTTATCAAAATGGGAGCACTGCGAATTCAATTTAAATGTATATTGGCCAAGTTTTTCAACTGCTTTTGCCATTAAAGGCCATTTATTGAAGTACTTAAGAGTTGCAACTAGCAAATTTAATGAGTGGCTACACTTAAAGCAATCTTATTATTTGTTATGAATTAATTTTGCAGTGCTGTAAGGGAAACACTTTCAGATTATTGGGCTAAGGTAATTGTTATAGTATTTCGATGAGTTTGCCAATAATACGAGGTACTGAGTTGAATTTTCATATCAAACATAACATTTTAGTCGAATGATGAAGAAATTGTGGATAAAAATGAATATTTATAAGGTAATGATAAATTTTCCTCTAATAAATTCTTAGAAACAGTACAGATAGCAAAAATTTACTAACAATAATGCGGTGCTTATGAATAAAATGACTCTTAGTTATGAAAACCTAATTTCACCAAACATTTATCAAACAAAACTTGTTGCTAAAAAACATATCCTGGCATATCCCATTTCTTACTTTCAGTTCGATATCAATAGTCCCAAAAAAATTCTTTGAACTAAGTTAGTAAAATGAATGAAATGTAACTAAATAGTTGTTTTCTGTTGCCGGAAATAAGAATTTTATGTAACTTGAAATTACAATCTACCCACTAGAAAATGAGTCCATGCTGCATCATCACAATAGAATGTAAAGCAAAATGTTTTTTTATGAACTTTAATATTAATTCAAATCAGTATAAAGAACTAAGTTTACTTTCAATGGCTTTGAAATAAAATTTACTGAAATGTAAAATGGTAAAAATATAGAATAGAAAGTGAATAGAATATAACTTTAATTAAATTCAAATCAGTATAAAGAAGTTAATTTACTTTCTATTAAAATACCGCACATGTTGCCTTGAAATCGATTCGTATATCTCGGAGAGCGAAGAGCAGGTGATGCGATAGCTGTACACATCCAGCTCCTCTTGAACCGCAGCCATGGCTCTGAATACGCTCGACAAAGGAATTGCCTCAAAGGGTATGTAGTAGACACGATGCAGATCGTAGCTGCCACGCAGCTCGGCCATCGGCAGCTCAGCTGCCATGAAACTGGCGGCATCCTGATGACGCAATGCCTTAATGTGCCACGCATCATTTTCGTTGCTGGAGACGCTGTAGTTGCCGCGTCGACGTTGTTCCAGCTCATCCTCGCTGTAGTTGCTATTCTCCTCGAAATAACTTGAACCCAGAAGACTTACATAGGGATCGAGGCTGCGATTGCGTGTATAAATCACTTTGATCAACTTCATTTCGACGAGGCAGCCACGCGAATGAATGCTCGTCAATTGATCGACGGTGCCAATGCTGCGCAGTGTGCCATTGCCCAAAAATGCGATAGTATCGCACAGTTCGATGGCCTCATCAAAGTCCTCGGTGGCCATGACAACGGTGCGACCAATGTGCTTAAGAATGCGTATCAGCTGCCTCGTGGCCACCTTGCTCCACTGTCCCATGCCACGCGTTGGCTCCTCCATCAGCACGGTATTTGTGCTGGACAACACCGAGATGCCCACAGTGAGTTTACGTCTTTGGGAGAAACCCAAACTATCGATGCGTGTGTGCATATACATACCAAGATTCAAAGCATTGCACAGATTGCCAATGATCTGTGGCACAAACTCAACTTTTCGCCCATTCAACAGGCAATAGAAACGCAGTATTTCACGCACTGACATGTAACCCATCAACGCATTGCCACCGGGACAATAGCCGAGATGCGTATAGGTCTCCTTTGGCCGCTGACGCACACTGATGCCCGCCACATAGATGTCGCCACTCGTGATGCTCTCGGCACCCACCGTCATTGAAATGATTTCCGATTTGCCCGAATTTGGCATGCCCACAACGCCAAAAACTTCACGTGGCTGAACCATGAATGAAACATTATTGAGTCTATATTGATTGCCCACACGTTTGCCGACATCTTTGAACACCAAAGGTAATTTCATCATCTCATACGAATTCAATTCTTCAACTCTTTTACGCTCAGCCCAAACTTCGTGCATAGAGAGTGTTGTAGTCTTAAGGAAACTTACCGCTGTTCGCTTGTAATGCTGTCGTATGCGCCAAATCCAATCCTCGATGATAAACGGATGCCTTGTTATAATGACCAAGAACATGCAATAAGCAATCTGTTGCAGCACCAGCAACACCAGCTCTATCATAATGCCCGGGTATTCGTAGTCCACATAACTTGCCAGTTGACAACATGCAGCCTCGAATTTGCAGCCACCCAACTGTTCGCAAGCGCGTCTCAAGGCGCGATTCACATGCAGATTGCGCAGACCACGATACATATTCATCGTTGGTGACCAGAAGAAGAACTTGTAGATGAACTCAGAGCCACGCAGCTCGGTCAATTGTATGATCAGCATGATCAGCACGCTGCTGCCACCCAAAATAAACAGCGTAACCATGAAGCCAAAGAAGATGCGCGCAAAGAGCGCCGCAATCAGATAGACAAATGGCAACGCGGCCATGCCAAAGAGAAACAACACGAGGAACATGTTGAACACAAAGAAGCCATCATCGTAATTCCGCTTGTTCGCATTCACCATGATATCGTGCACAAACAGCAGCACAACGAGATAGATGATAACCACCGTAAAGACAAGCATATCAGCCAGCATATGCGATACCCAGTACATCGTCATGTTGTTGCCACTCAGATAGATGACACGTCGATTTCCCGTAGTGAATTCCGAGATCAATGGCACCACCATCAAGGCAATACTCGCACACAGCACCAAGATGAGCAGGTTGCCCAAACCCAACACCATGCCCGAGTGTATGTTGTACTGTTCGAGTATGATTTTGTTGGAAAACGTGATGGGATGATTTGCCAGTCGTATCTCCGATCGCGGTCCAATGAAGTGTACAGCCAACGCATTGTGCATCATATTCAAAGAAATCGGAGCGGCATGCACCAATTTGTTGTTCCAGAAACATAATATCGAATCGGGACTGACATCGGCAGCAACCACATAAAACGTGGCCACACGCAATATGGATATCATCTGCAAGAAGATCAGATACGGTTTCAGTTCACGCCTGCCCATCAAATAAGTGAACACATGATTCTCGTGCTTAACACGATCGCTGATGCGACGATGATGCTTCTCATAGCCCTTGGTTATGGAATATGTGACCATCCCTTCGCTCAAATCCGTACGCTTCATCAGCACCACAGTTTCTGGGTAAGTCGTCAGCGTAATGTTTACACGCGGCAGATGCGAAAAGTGCGAACTTTGCCAGTTGCAAAAGACACAAGCAGATAGCAGCACGATTATAGTAATGGGCAGCCAATAGAAGCGTGTCAATTGTATAATCTTCTTGTGCATAAAGGCTCCAAATTGCAAACAAGTGCGCTTGAACTCATCTTCTTCGACTACTTCACTGTGAAAGCAGCGCTGCAGCTCCTCATTCATGACCTCCACATCAATCTTCTTGGAGATATCCGAAAAATCCTTCATAAAGACATCGCGCAAAGTTTGCACCTTCACCCACAAACGTCCGAAGCCGATGGCAGTGCCCCTTTGTGCCAAGTCATCGAGAAGATCGGCCAGTCGCAGATCATGTCCCATGGGCAATGTGACATCTAATTTACCCGAACTGGGTAACTTTTTGATCACGGCATTGCTGGGAAAATATTGTTGCAACAACGTTTTAAATTCATAATCCCGCGCCTTGATGCCCGGCAAAACATCGCCAAGTAAACTGTATTTGTCGCAGAACTTTTCATGCAGACTCAAATTGCGATCATAGCACTGCAAGTGACCACAATAGACAACAGCAATGCGATCACCCAGATACTCAGCCTCATCGCAATACGATGTATTCACAATAAGCACCCTTGAAAGTCCCGCATGCTTAAGCAAATCCCACATACGATATTTCCACTGGAGAGTCAAACCCTGCGATG
Organism: Drosophila niveifrons; assembly: GCA_035046325.1. Classification (NCBI taxonomy): domain Eukaryota; kingdom Metazoa; phylum Arthropoda; class Insecta; order Diptera; family Drosophilidae; genus Drosophila; species Drosophila niveifrons. Next base: position 5,371,733 of record JAWNOC010000046.1, on the reverse strand, counting down.
GATCCTCGACGATGACAGCATGATTGCCACCGCACAAAGTGCAGCAAACACTCAAGAAACGCGATTGGCCAAAACTCATGTTATCAGTCAAGCATTCGGCCTCATCAATGTCCATTTTGAGCAGTGAAATATATTTGCGTACCTCACGCATAATCTGACGATAGTTGCGCATGCCACGCAAATGCATATAGAAGTAAAGATTCTCGATCGTCGTCAACTGAGTGAAGACAATGCTATCCGTTCGCAAGATGGTGCACAAGGTATCCGTTCCCTTATAGTTGTGCACATCGTTGCCATCGATGATGACACGACCCGAAGACGGCGCCACATCCCCGTTGATGATGTGACTGAGCAGCATATTATTGTGATCGCATTTCTGATTGAGTATCACGGTTATCTCATTCGGATGTATGATCATCGTGATGTCATTTAAGTAATCCGTATTGCCAACAGTTTTTGTCACCTGCAACACCTGAATGCCATTATTGCTATCGAACAACTTCTCGTTGACAATCGCTTTCGGCTTGTTGTCTGATCTTTCCTTCCCCCAAGAATCAAAAGAATGCCACGATGCAGGTTCAATGCTGCTAAAGGAGCTCTCATTCACCGAACTCCATGCATGCAGACGCTCTGGTTGTCCTTTGATGCTCTCGAAGCTCGATGAGCTCCCCGGTGGCTCATTGGCAACTCTGCGTTTGTGGATTGTTTTTCGTTGTATTCTTGTTGAGCCCGTTGATCCAAAGTTCATCTGATTCAAGTCCTTATCCGAGGTGGAAGCGGGATTAAGTCGTCGCGTTGTCATTGTGCCCACATCCACCATATTGCTGGGACGCAGAGTTTGACTACGTTTATCGCCAATGTGCTCGGCATTGACTGCATCTTTATTTTCATTGAGATCATCCTCATGCACGGTGAGTTGCACAACGAGAAACCAGAGAAATCTGCTAATCAGCGGACCCTTTTCTTTTTGCTTCTTGATGCGTTCATACAAAGCCTTCATTGGGTAATACCATTTCTTGGCCACAGTTTGATTGTCCACTTGCATCGTATACATCTCTGGCGGTATCTTATAGTGCTGATAAACGAGAATTAGCATATAAATAATCGAGTCAAGCAGCAACATTCCACACACATGCGAACAGCAGAGAGTATCGCCGGCAAAATGCGGCTTCCGAAAGTTCTTCCAAGCGAATCCTTCGCCGCTGCTCTCAAACTCTAAAATGATATTCAAACCAATTGCGAGTCCAGTGTCATGCGATAAACAGGCCAACAGATTGTAGCTCATGGGCAGCTTATGTCTAAACACTAAGAAACATGTATAAGGAGCAATTGTAATCAGGCGCAATATGAGCGCATATTTCGCATTCTTGCTCTTGTACACAACGACCACCGAGATCATGAGTATAAAACTGCAATTGGCGCAGATGTAGCAGACAAGAAAGACGAACACAGCTAGCCAATTGCTGTACTCAAAGATGGCATGAGTGGCATAGGAAGGTGTTAAAATGATCAGTATAACAAGGCTTGTAAACAACTGCGATAAGAATATAATCGAGAACCAAGCACAATAATTGAGCTCCTCGATGCGCATCATTTTCATTATGCCACGTTCGTTCTCATCGGTGATCGCCTTGACGACGGCAATGCTGGGAAATGCATAGGTGAAAAGTATGGTTAGCGGCAGCAGTATCTTCAGATGCATGAGGTACTCATCACGCACATGTCTTCGCGTAGGAAAGCTGACCATTTGCATTTGGGGTATACTAACTTTCGAGAGATCTTTGTGACCGGACTTGAGCTCGAGAAAAGACATGGCAATCGCATGCTGCAGCTGCACGAAACCTTCCTCAAAGTACCCAGGAGGAACGCCTGTGTAATTTGATCTGTGCCTCTCATCTCCAGGATTGTCAGCCTGCGAATATATATTATCGGTGCCCCAGAGCAGTGGATTCTTTGGATTCGGCGAAGTGCGCAGCACGGGAGGAAAACGCAATTCGTAATCAAGGACAATGGGCAGCTCGGTGATGTTGGTTTTCGCACACAGAAATTTAACACCCGCCAAGTAATTTGTCTGCTGCATGCGTAACTCCATTTCATTGTCATCGGCCACATCATCGTATCCTTCCAAATTCAACTTCTTCACAGTCATTGCAATGATATTTTTGAATGGTTTCCACCTAGGTGTGTAATAAAATTTCATGATCAACGGCTCACTTGAATTGTGCTGCAATTGCGCCAGTGTCTCATGCATTTTATCCAGACTATCGATGTCCACGGGATCGTACAGCTGCTTGTTCTCCACCTTTGGTATAGTTAAGCCACGCAGCAAGGCGAGAATGGGTAGGAAAATAAACGAAATGAGGAAGATCTTTGCATAATGCAACTTATACGACTTTTGTATGTTCAACGTCTTCCAAAAAGCCATAGCGAATTTGCGCGTTTTGTTAAAAGATTTATTTTGTTCGCGCAACACGGCCTCAGGATCCCATTTGGCATAATGCATTTTATATTTATTTATTCGAATTATTAGCACTCAAAATATGTAAAAGACCGAAGTTATTTCGAATGTCAATTGAAGTTATTTATGGCATAAACAAAAATTGTGATTGACTGAGCTTTCAAAGAACACTCAAAACAATTTCAATTTAACATTTCATCAGTGGAGGAAGAGGAAGAGGCCTGAGGCAAGTTGCAAGTGAGGCATTGAGAATGAGGCCGTCATGTGGTCAAACAACCGACCGAGGCGACAATAACAACAACAACAACAACAACGATGACAAAGGACAAAAGACAAGCATCAGGGAACTTCACGCATAAACCGAAAAATAGGAAAATGTTGAGCGACATCGCAATGAAACAGCTGCTGCCCTGCTGAGCTGTGGTTGCAGTTCATGCCAGCAAAATCCCGGAGAAGTGAGAGCAGAGGAGAGTGAGAGGTAGGTATATAATCCCTCACACACACAGATAGACAGACACATTCGCATGTGGACACACATGCACGCATAGGCAATGTAACGGTCCCAAAAATGTTCTGCAATATGCGTCGAGGGGAAAATTCATCATAAATTTTATGCGGCAACATGGGAGCCAAACAAAAGCTAAACGCAAACTTTTCATATGCTTCTCAAAAATTGTCACACAACTGCTGCAAGAGATTTGCATGCCCTGCACTCTTTTCCCATACGAATGTTGGGTATATAGAATAGCTTTCGAGTGTCAATGCATATACATAGTTATGATAACTGTTAGTCGTTATACTTTAAAGCATTGTTTTACAGCACTGTTGTTAAATGCAATGCTGTCACATTTGAATTGCACAGTCAGAAAAAAACCCTTAAGGATTTCACTGCTGGTCCACAAAAATTCTTGTTGTTAACTCAATTTCTCGATAGTCCGATTTGCATAAATGTCTTTCGAACACCCCGCAGCAGCAGCAGCAGCAGCAGTAGAAGAGTAACTATTGTTTTGCCAAGTGCCAGCAGCTGTGTCTGCGAACATTTCCTTAAAGGTCGAATCATGACAGAAAGACACAGATCAACTGGCAGTTCAACAACTTGTCTGCATTTTTAACGACTTATGCATAGACTTGCCCTTCTTTATAGCATTTCATGACTGATGATAATCGAGCCATCTCTCAAATCCCATCATGATTATATGCCATTGACAGCAGCTCTCACTCTCTCTGCTGCACATTTGTCTGTATTAAGCCGGCAATTGGTGTTGTCATCGAGTGCCATCAATTGAAATTGCATCACATCAAAAGTTATAAGTTTTCATTACGCGCTGACGTTCAATATGGCGCTCAACTAATACATCAGCAATCCACACACACACACACACACACACACACGCTTATGCGAAAAAGTTTGTCAATGTGTCAGCAAATGACATGCATAGTGAAAAAAGAGGAAGACGGCAACGGAGACGGAAGCGCAGCTGAATGACGATGGCGCATAAAAGTATGCAACACTTGACGACGCTGCCAATGTCACAATTATTTGGAGTCTCGCGCATGTGAGGGGGCGTGGCACAGATTGCAGCTGCAGCTTAACATTTGATACCCACACACACACATTCACACACACAGCGACACGGAGACAGGCAAACAGGAAATCACTAGAGCAACTTTTTTAATGGAATCAAATCAAATTGTTCGGAAGCTGTAAAAAGCGATTGCACGGAAGCGTTTTGAGTTGTTGACAGCCGGCGACAACCACCACCACCGCATTCGACAACCGCCAAGGTGCCAACACGCTGTGTGAGTGTCACAAGAAAACTTGCCAAAGTTGCTACAAAACGACTATGACCCAAAAAAAAAAAAATGGCGATGAAACTGAAGCAGCTGAAATGCGGATGCGGGTGAAAGAGAGCAAAAAAAGAAAAGAAAATGTCATAAGTACACTTTTGAGAGCTGACAGCAGTCACCGGATACGGATCCGTCGTCAATAGAGCGTTGACAAGTGTGTGCTTGTCGCCCCCCCAACTTGTGTATGCCACGCCTACTTCAGTGGGCCATCTACCTGTGCAGAGGCTCTGCTAACAGCTGTAATTGGGCAAATGAAAGGTGGCAGGCTGGATGGCTTGACAAAAAGTTCGCTGGCATTCGTTATATGGCCCATAAGCGAGGAATGCGTGCAGTGCACTTTGCCGACAAGTTGCAAGGCCATAAAAATATACCATAAAGCTTACGGCACTCCACTGGTCCGTGCCACAACTGCCCCAAGGTGCCGTTAATCAATGAAGGCAGACGAGCTGGCAGGCAGCGAGAAACTCGCCACGGCATCTAACTAATAATTCTTGTTGACACTCGGAATAAGTTATGCCCATTGAACTTGAGCAGCTGCAAATTAAGCCAATCAATTCATTAACACTCTTCTTGTTGACCCTCCTCCTTCCCCTTCCCCCTCTATCTCTTCAGGCTCTAGCAACTTTGGCTCTCTTTCGGTCTCTATCAACTTTGAGTGTCATTCGCAACGCGGCGCATGAAAATTAAATTGTCGCCTACAATGGCAAACAAATTTTGCTCAAATGCAAGCCAAATTGCAACAGACACACACACACACACACACTCGCATACACAATTGCACACATTGAAGTTGAAGCAGAACCCGCACCGCATTCACCTTTTGTCTTTGCTTTGGGGGAACCAGATTAATTGCCAATGAGTGTGTATAAGTGTGAGTAGAAAAGTTTTTCAGAGAGTTTTCCTGCTTCCACTTCTCCTACCCCCTTCCACTCCCCCTCGCACTATTCAGTTGTCTCTCTTTCTCTTTCTGTGTGACACCCAAGTGGAGGGGCCACGTGCATTTTATCTCTGCTCCGAACTCAACACAATTCGAGGTTTTTGAGGTGAAACAAATTTCCGGTGACATAAACTTAATTAGCTTTTGTTCGAGCTTTTGTTTTATGGTTTTGCGGGTACAAGTCTTCTTCTCTCTGTGTGTGTGTGTGTGTGTGTGTAGCTGGTTGCATGGGCGAATGATTGTGAGGCGAAGCTGTGTGTGTGTGTGTGTGTGTGTGGTTGGGGTACTTTGTTTTATAAATGGCATGTAACGTTGAAAGGCGGCATTTAGTTTTGATTTAATTGAGGCACTTAACAGATGTATCTTTAAGATATTTTATCCAGAGCAGTTACTAATTAAAAACGCAGACAACACAAACTTTTTGGCAGCCATGAAACAACTTTCAAAATTCCATGTTAAACGAATGATATTTACTGATAATATCAGATAATACTTGTACTCCAACTCGAATGCGAATCTCAGCCACAAAAACCTCAGCTACAACAATGAGAGGTGCCTTCACATAACACATAAAGTTGAAGGAGAAAGCTGAGGAATAACAATAAGCATAACCAGCATGGGCAAATATAATGAAATTGAAAACTGAACTCCAGCTCTGAATTGAATTGAAGTGAACTCAGAGCTCAGACTAAACGTGGCTGAATAGGTAAAAGAAAAACTCAAGTGAATTCCAAACAAAAGTTGTCTGGGGGCTTGTGGCAAAGCGCTCGCTTCTGGTATGAGGAAATGAGAAACGGTTCATGAACCAACAAAAAAACACACACACAAAACTGTAATAAGCGAAGGAGATGGAGTAAGCAAAACGAAGAAGAGGAAGAAAACTGCTCACTAAACTAAACAGCAGAGACCTACTATGATTCCCATTGGATTTGCAGGGACTCAATGAGCACAAAAGTTTATAAACAATTCTCAATATATTTAATAAGAGTGACGGGATGTGAGTGCGATTGAATGTGTGCGTGTGCGTGTGATACGCACAACCGACAAAAGTGGCCGAGGAAAAATAAATATTAAACACAAGTATGAATGGAGCGTATACTTAATATTAAGTATACGTGTTTAGGAATATTTTAATGTTTGATTTAATAATATATCATTTGAAAATGATTGTAAATAAAGCTAATAGTATTAAAATAATAGATTATTAGTTATTAACTATAAGTATAAATCGATAACTTATTAGGTATGTTAATATATTTTGTTAGAGTGAACGAATTCAGCTATTCAACTAATTAAAATCGATTAACTTTAAAATGATTTATTTGTATATAGCCAAGATCATGTTATTGCTCATTATTTACGTATTAATGAGTTTAAATTTTCTTCAGTTGTTATTAGTCTCACTGAGGCGTATACTTAATATTTAGTTTACGTGTCTCAGCATAATGAAATGCCTCATTTATATAATTTTGAAATTATGTGTAAATAAACCAATACTATGATAATATTCTTTTGTGTTTATAAAGTTTTTTTTTAAATATTGTACATATTCATTATAAGACAAATATATGAGGCGTATACTTAATATTATAACAAGTATATGTTAACAACTTATTAGTTGGGGAAATATTTGTTTGTTTTTGTATATCCAATACATTGTGAATGCTTTTTTATTTATTTTATTTTTTTTCATTTATATTTAGTTGAGTAATTAGTAATAAGTATATTTAAATTTATTTTCTAACAGCAAAAACTGCAGTAGTGGATCAAAGTAATTTAGTCGCCTGTCTCAATTAAGTATAAGCATTTGCATAAAAACACTTCATCCATACACGCACACACCTTTACACACACACCTTTACACACACATATATAGAGAGCAAGAGTTGCCCCTGCATGCGTGCTCATAAATAGTTCATCAGCCACAGAAGGCTAAGAAGTCGCAAGGCAGCAAAGTTTTACCTTTTTCCCTCAGCCCTCAGGCGAAGGGCAAGAACAGCAACGGACGCATAGGCAAACTGACGATATAATGATCTCCCTGGGGTATCAGCACGGTCTTCCCACTCCATCCACTTCTTTTCCCTCTCCCCTTCCATCCGCCGTTGAGCAGGCTCGTCTCTGAACTGCAGTGCATTGAAATTCCTGCGGCATTTCTCAGCATCACCTTAATCGCCTGCCAAAGTTGCTTATGCTTGCCATTCCGGTTTTGACTGGCTCGAGTTGGAGCTGATGCTGAAGCTGAAGTCTGGCTATGGCTGTGGCTGTGGCCCGGGCAATATTAACAGGAAATGAAATCAAAAGGTTGCCTTTTACTTGATTTTCCCAATTCCGAGTGCTGGCTGCCGTTTCTTCATCTTTTCCATCCCCCTCGGCTCGGGGAACTCTTCATTGTTCGTGCGCCTCGTAGTTTAGCTTCATCATCTGCACTTGGTGGTCTGTAACTTGCTTAGCTTGGATTGCCCTTCTCAACATCTTCCGCCACAACTCCGTTTCCGTTCGTTTCATTCGTCATGACTGTAAGCTGTGTTGAGAACTCTGCTCAGCTCAGCTCTCTGCTCTACTCTGCTCTGTTCTCTGTATTCTCATTGCTGTTTGTTGTAGTAAGTAGCTCATCTGCGGCTGAGCGCATTTTATTTGTTTCAAATTGAGTTATGCCTAATGAAAATCAAATAAGCCACAATCCAGCCGGAAATGTTGTCGACTCTCGCCGCCGCTCCACCCCCCGCAGACAATCCTCATCATTGTGATACCCAGCTCAAGTTGCTTGTTGTTGTCTGTTTGTGTCTTGTCCACTTGGCGGCAAACTTGGCTTTTGCATTAGACTCATTTACGCATTATTCACGCCTATGTTGTGCAAATACTTGCACACGTATTTCACGACAGCCACAAATTGAAAATGCCATTGAAATGAGCTGGAAATCAATTAAGTTCTAAACAGCATGAAGTTAAAAGCTTAGCGCATTACGCATACGCCACGCAAGCCGCACGCAAATTTAACATTTCATTGCCTGCGTCTGTAGTTTGTAGTTTACTTTGCCTGACTGCTTGGACTGGAGTGTGGATGCAAATAGTTACGAGTAAATTTACATATTTCATGCGAGAAAGTGTGAGAAATTTATATACTCGTCTTTTAGTTTCTCTTCTGTGTGTATGTGTGGTGTGTGTGCGAATAACACTACAGCATTTTGTTTATATATCAAATTGCTGCCTCACACTCACTCACTTGCAAACATGATATCTGTTTATGAGTCGGGCCCCACACAGACTCTCAGTCAGCGTTAAGTGCAAGTGTGGAAAATTATTTAATGACTTTTCTGAATTTGAAACGGAATACGTAAGTGCGTTGCGGGAGAGTGTGAAGAACGGGGATGCGGATGATGATGATGAGGCCAAATATTTGCATACGCAAAACTTGTCAGAGCCAAGCGGTTGAGTTGATAGCCAGATCCTTTGGCAACTTGCAACTGGCAACTGGCAAGTGGCAAGTCATTTAACACAACCTGAGCCTTGCCTCCTGGGACTTTCGTTGCGCATTTTTCTACAGTTTTATTAATTATTAATGCGTCTTTTGCGCGTCGCGCTGTAAGTAAAGCAGCAACCTCCTGGCCACTTGTCCAACGTCGCCTAATGAAGCCACACTCCAGCTAGAGAGAAAGATGGAGATGGAGATGGAGATGATGATGGGGTCGGCCTACGATGTCGATGTCGATGGCATGTCGTCGTCGTCGTCGACATCAACATTAATTTGTTCAGGCGACACTCACAAGACAGCCAAAGGGGGAGCATAGTAGAAGAAGCAGTAGCACATAATTTGTAATTAATGACCAGTTAAAAAGCAACCTTGAGCAAAGTCTTCGACTTCGACTTCCACTGCGACTGCGACTGCGATTTACAGCAGCAAAGTGTCTGACAGCCAAACGCTGATTTATGGCCACAGACCGCAAAATTTATATGCCATCAGAGAAGTGGCGATGCGAGTCGACTTTCCAGCCTGATTCGTCGACGTCGTCGTTGCCATCTGTGGTGTCTGCTTGTCTTTACTTGCAATCCATATTCAATATTGCTGCCAAGTCGAGCGAGCGAGAGTCTCAACGACTTGTGATTAGTTTTGCCACAAGACTAACAAGCATAACAGCAGTTATTCGATTAGTTTTGCTAACAACAAAATGCATAAAATTTACAGTCATCAGTTGCAGATGCAGAAGTGTATACATAATTCAGCACTTGATATAAACTCCAGTTTTTTTGCTTTCGTTTTTCTTTATCCTTTGGATTTTGCTTTTGTCACAGCATTTGAATGTGAAATGTCAGTCGCATGCAAAGGCAGGACTTTATGCTCATCTCAGCCGAGTTGCTTTTGCCATAGCTCAACTCTTTGTATGTTAGTAGCAAGCAATGACAAAAAAATATAGAAGGATCTGTTTCATTTTGTTACTGCTTTCTTTCTCTCTGGTCTTGCCATGCGAGTAGCAACCAAAGCGCAATTTGTCTTCTGCCAGTCGCCTCGATAGTCAATGCTGAGCCCATTTACATTCGCTTTATTGCCACAGGCGTTTCTTTCTAGCATTTTCTTCTACTTTTTTGCTGCTTTACTTTTGTTTTCTATGCTTTTCTTTTTTTTTTGCTCTGTGTTTTGCATGTTGTGAGTTTGTCTGCGGCTGCTGTCACTCGACTAGCTTAGCCGACTCGATTGAACTGCCGTCTAAAGGCCTAAGACTATAGCCTAGCCTCAACAAGCAGTCTACTACTTCGACATACACACAGTTGCCTATTCAAATTGTAATTCCTCAATTATAAGAGTGTCTATGGCATGCCTATAAATATTTGTTGCCTGACGACAGTTTAATACCAGCTACCCAGTTTGCTACGCTTTTTGATTAATGGCTGCCCTCGATTTGATGCACTGACAATCCCATAAAATCCCAAAAACAGCAGCAGCAGCAGTCAGTAAAAAAAAATCAGTGATGAAGCTCAACTAAGTGAAACAACACGAGAGATAACATAGAAAACTGTTTTTGCACTCTGTTTATTTTGAGACCAACTTTTAGCTAAGTGCAAAACAATTTACCCAAATACGCATGCACCTCACTCATCCCAACTCACTCACTCCCTTCCTTCATCCTCCCCATCTCACACTCACACGCTTAATTGTTCCCTCGACTATTTGCCGCTTTGAGCTGCTGCCGCTTCAGTGGAAGCTTTGTTATTGTTTGCGGCAAGCTTGTAGATTCAGCCAAAGCTGCTAAAAACTTGGCCAGTTCAGCACTCTTCCGCGTTTGCTTTTTATACCCTGTACTCTCGCTTACAGCAAGGATTAAGCGGGCGTCCTTGTTCACAACTTAATATCTCACTTGTAGAAATATTGAACGAAAAAAAGGTGTTTTATAAAATCACTGTTTACTCTTAGCTGCAATCAAGTCTAGACAACTTTGTTTATCTTGTGCAAACTTTAAGCATTTCTCCTTTAGTCGTGCACTCCCCTTTCCACCTGCTTTATTATGCTAATGCAAAGACACCTCTCTCTCTCTCTCTTCTCTCTTGCCACGCCACGTTTTGTTGTTATATTCTCCAAGTTGATTGTTGACTCTATTTTTTATATTTTTTTTTTTTTAAAACACATGCTCTTGCAATCTAGGTGGGATTGAAGGGTAAAAACTATGTCAGAGGCTTTGGCAAATGCAATGCATTTGCGTTATGCTTTTTAAGTAGCATTACAGTGCATCAAAGTTACTTGTTAAATGCACAATAAGTAGGTGCAACAATTTTATATTGTCGCGGAACGCGGTGAGTACATATTTTAAATAAGCATGTGTTGCAAACTAGCTTGAGTAAGATTTCGAAGTTGGTGTAATAGTTGAATATGCGATTTATTAGGAGCAAAATAGTTGAAGATTTAAACTAAAACAAATCAAAGTAAACGAAACATTAAAATATTAATCTCGTTTGACGTCACAACATTTTATTAATGCTCTTTTAAAAGCAAATTACTCTTTAGATGATTTTTGGATTTTTTTTACAAATTGTAAACGTTATTTAAGAAATGATTTTATATGGCAAAATAAATTTGTGAAACAATCTGGTATTTCATTATGGTATTTTTCGAATGAAGTAGTATATAAAAATACCGAATGTCGCCATATCAATTTGCTATATTATGTCACAGTCGAGCCCATTTGACTGTAACTTTCTTACGTGTTTTTAATTTATTAATTCATTTAAATTACGAAAAATCAAATAATTTGTATACTCTGTATTTACACCTTTCTTTTCTAACTATATATCCCTAAAAACTTTAAACGTTTGCATACTATTTTTTACTTTCTCTCATTAGAGAAATTTATACTACACTAAAGTAGCTAACATTAGCGTCGTGTCTTGATAGTTTATTCAGTCAGTCACAAATTAATAAAAACTGCTTTGAATTAGCTTTCTGCGTTGTTTGGTCTTAAACAACATCAAGCCAAGGCGATAGCGATGGCGATGGCGATGACGCGTCGTCTCGGTTAGGTCGTTGCCTGAGAACTTCAGCAGACTGTAAAATAAAATAATTATGAGCAATAAATTTGCAAGTGCGTTACAAAAAAAAACGAAGGAACGAAATAAAAAACACTGTCGCGACGAAGGCGTCGGCATTGACGTTGATAATGAGCCCAGTGTTGTAGCCAAAGGTTGTTGTAGGCAACCTTAAAGGCCGAGACTGTGACTGAGAGAGGGAGGAGAGAGAGTGGAGTGCATGACGAGGCACTGCGAGGGAAGCAATTATGCTGGCAAAAGTACGTACAGCATCTAATTGGATCGATGCGAATGGCATGCAAAGCAGCACTGAAGAGGGAGAGAGAGAGAACTGGACGAATCATTTCAAAGATGCTTGCCATTAAAAATTCATAAGATTTGCACTTTGTCAGACAGCGGGCACAAAAAGAAGAAGAAGACGCAAAACGACTCGTATTCGGACTCCGACTCGGCTAATTCAATTTAAAGCCTTAAGTGAGGCAGCAAATCCACTTGCAATCGGAGTGGGGAGGAAAAAACTTCGCAGCGGTGCTCATATTTTATCGGTGCTGTCGTCTGGCTGCCGTCGCAGTTGCAGTTGCACGTGCCACACTCTGTCACATTCAATGGCGGCGGCGGCAAGCGGCTGTCTCGGCATTATCGGTGAGCGTAAATTTTGCCAGTGCGCCAAGAAAGTCGCGCACAGATTTATTTCATTTTGCTGCGAACGCTGCTGCAACCATCCTTTATATAATTTCAATTATCGCCTGTTGGCCGTGTCATAAATTAACGTGAAATCCAGAGTGTTCAACGTTTCGCTGATTGCACCTGGCCAGGCGATTTAATTAACTGCAAAACACTCACAGACAACTATGAACTAGTCGTTGTGTATGTGTGAGTTGTGAGTATATTAAGCAGTCGTCTCACAAAGATATCTGTGCATTACGCCTCCATGAATGCACAATGCTAAATGGCGACTGTGTGTGTGGACGGTCGACGGGCCACAAATCTCGCAGTCTGGTCACAAATTTCGTTGACACTCCAACGGGCACTTTGACTGCCAAAGCAGCAACAGCAACAGCACAGCAGAATTGCATATTGTTGTCAACAAAAATGGTAGATAGACTGCAAACTGCAAAACAGTCAAACTGTCAAACATTTTGCTCAAGAGTTGTGACCAAAAAACAGAAAACAGAAAAAGGTATAAACTGCTGTTGCTCGGTTGCCGTGGCACAAAAGCAACAGCAGGCAGAACTCTTGCAACAAACGATGGCAAACAAGTAAATGCTAACAAACGGAAACAAACAGCTGCATTAGCAGACGCAAATCAGCAGCAACAGCAACCAGAGCAGAGCAATAAAAACAACACAACAAACACGGCGGCGGCTGCAAAGTTAAGCGCAGTTGAGTTACTCACTTAAATATTCGAAACACAAAACGGAAATATGCAGAAGCTTGGGTCAACAGCGGAAATAACTCAGCCGCCATGTTTGCCAACTCAAAATACCCTATAGCTACAACGATACCCTGTAACAAGTGCGTTCAAAAGTGAACATTCTATAACAAATGTTCTAAAAGTATTTATTGCTAATAATTTAAATGAGGTAAAATGGTAGTTCAAAATAATCAAATTGATTATTTAACTTAACCATAATTTCTTTAAGCAATTTCATTGTGAAAAAGACACAATTTTCTTTAAAAACTTTATTATATATTTATATAATGAAGCTCCATATTTCAATACCAGTTGAGTTTGTTTGCAAGCGCAAAAAAGATAGCTCTCAAAATATGTTGTTTCGCCAATAATTAATCAACTTACAGATTTTACAGGGCAGTATCTGCCGCAACTATTTACAGGGTATTCGCTTAGCTGTGCACATTTTACAAGTAACATTTCGCAGTTGTTGTCAGCGTTGTTGGCTGTCATTTGCCTGACCTGTACGCTAACGAGCGAAGCCAAATGATGAGACGCTTTCACATCCTTCAGCTGAAGATTTATGAAATTCACTTTGATTGCAATGCGATGTTTCGAAGCAACTGGTAAATGGTTGTGCCACAGACCTGTGCCCCAACTTGACTCGACTTGGCTTGGCTTGGCTTGACTTGACTTGACTTCATGTAAGTGCTATCCAAAACCGCTACAAATTAGTGATAATGAATAATTTCCCTAGCGGTAATTAAGTGCATCATTAAAAGGTGCTTAATTGCCAGTGAGGCAGCTTCAACGTTGCAATCCAACAAAATTGAAGTCAAGCCCACGTACGGTGGGGCAAGAAATCAATTTTATTATTCATTTAATATACATTTATATGATGTCAGTAATAATTATATAGTACATAATCATATGAATGGTATCCTTTCAATTTAACTGATGAAATACCAATAACATATTGTTACTTCTCTTTTTATTAAAGAGGGAATATTATATAATTCCCTTAAACTATTAGACACACAAGACACATGTTTATTCTATAAAAAGAAGCAATATCATGAACATATTTTATGTGAAATTAAATAGTATTTTAATACACTTTCGCTCCTAAGTCGCATAATTGAAATGTATTAACTTTCATTCCCAAATTCTACACCAAAAGAAATTTCCTACCCATAGTGCTATGTGGCAGCTACGTATATGATGTGTGTGTGCGTGTCTGGCTCTCTAAACGGTTTTCCAATTACCAGGTAGCTAAGTCTAAGTCAAAAGTCATTTTCAGTTTGCATATCCGCAAAACTGGCGCACTGAAACACAGCATAAGCAACCCGATTACGCTTGCCTGCGGATTTGCCGAGCACCCGCATCCGTCTATCTCCCCTCTATCCCGTCCCCTCACTCTAACGTTCCCCTATGGCACTGCACTGAAAATGACTGGCTGTCCACTTATCTGTGAAGTGGTCGAAACTCTTTGGCCAGGCAGTTAGCGACCAAATAGACCAGCAGCAGCAACAGCAGCAGCCGGCTATCAAAATTGTTTGGCCTGCTCCGAGGGATGTGAAAACGTGGCTAAATTGCAGCACCAACTGCTGCTGTTACTGCCGCTGCAACATGGTGCGGCTTTGGCATTGGCATCAGAGTTGGCGTGCGTGCGATTTGATGTACGTGCGACACGTGTTATGCCGCCAGGCAAACAATCAGTGACCAGCTTCCACCTGTAAACCGCAAATTAGTTGCGTCCTCGTTCTCGTCCTCGTCGTTGTAGTTGCATGCACAGCCATCGCTTGTTGTACAGCAGCTCGAGGAAGAGTGCAACGCCGGCAATGCTGAAGCCAAAGGCCAGCACAAACAGTGCACCGGAAATGTCATCCACAACGAGTGGCTTCGGTGCCTTCTTGTAGACAAAGCCATTCACCAGATTGTACAGCATCTGCACAATCTTTTTGTCCAGATACTTGGCCACGAACTGCGCACGAAAGTCTTTAGTTTAAGTTTGTTCTTAGAAGTGCTATTACCTCTAGTTCCCAGTGCATGTAGAGTCCTGTTTCCTGGCAGGTGCGTATGTGCTTATTCAGCTGCTCCATCAATGTCCAACCGCGTATGGAAACAGCGCGCGTCCAATCAAAGTAAAGATCATCACGCAGCACCTACAAAATAATTCACTAATTTTATGCCTAACTTCAATCTAAGTTCCCACGCATACAATGCGATCTTCTAGCGCTGCCAGCGTTACATAATTGCCAAAGTTAAAGCTGCCCGAACTCATGCGTTCCACCCCCAATCCATAACTCGGACGAAAGCTGGCATTGTACATGAAACTATAGTCTCTGACTTCAAAGCTACTTGCGAGTATTTGATCAATGAGCAGATCCGATTGCTCCACTGTGTGCACCCAAATGATCGAGGGTGCTGCCCATTTCCATTCGGTTTCCGACCACTTTTCAATCGTGTCGACAGGAGCGCCATGAAAAGGCACGGTGAGCAAAGACTTTAGTTGCCCACTGTAAATGTTCTCCAGCGTGATTGTGGCACACAGTAAGGTGGCCAAAAAGAAACGCGTGGCAAAGCGATCAAAGCTGCACAAAAATTTATATAAACTACCATTTAATACAGAGTATATATTTACTCACGTCAAGGGCGCCGATGGCTGCTGTATGAAGAGCGCAAATATATCCAATATTGACTTTTGCAGATTCTGTACATGCATAAAGGCTTGCTGCACTTTGTTGTAGCCCAAAAAATAGTTGGAGTACCTCAGCACATATAAAACCAAGCTGCAGGCAAAGATTGTTGACACTAACAGCAACCAACTGGCGCCATTAAAAGGCAGAATATCAGTGCACCAAGCGGGCAAAGGACTAAAGAAGGAACACTAAAAGATCATTCTTAATTTTGTTAGCTGTTTCCAACTCACACTGGCGCTGGACCCAGAATAGTTACAGCAGATCTTGCTATAGGATGCGAGGTCTCTGTGATGCCATCATACCAATTGTAAATGCAGCCAATAGCCAATTCAACGCGTTGTTTGTAAATATCGCCCAACATGCCATCGGCACTTTCATTCTCATAGATGCTGCCCCAGTTATCAGCGCCATCTATGAACGGGTAGCAGTGACTTATAGAACTTAAATCAGCATTGAGTAAGCTGCAAACTTACAGGCCTCGACACGCAGATGACAATTGTGCACCTTACAAAAGGTCTTCATAATATTTGCCTCGGCTCCGTGGAAGGCAATCGAGCGATTTGCCTTATGCGAGTTAATTGGATCCTCGTTGCCTTCGCCAGCTGCCTGAGGGAGAGAAAATAGAGAGCAGAGAACATAACACACGAGTGAGTGAGTGAGTTTATTAAGTTTTGGGCGGCAGCTTCTAATTGGCGTCCATTGTTGGTCATTCGAGTGTCTGTTCTAATTTACTAAATGGCCTCGTAATGGTTGGCACACTATAAGCCACGCCTCCACCAACACACCAACACACTAACCACACACACACAGACACACACTGAAACACTTGGACAACGTCGACACTCGGCGCCAATTAAATGGAAACACGTAATTTAAATCAATGTTGTGCTAAAGCCCAGCCATAAACAAAACCACATGTACACGCTTGCGGCTATCTATGTGAGTGTGCATGTATGTGTATGTATTGTATTGTTGTTGGTGTTATTGGCATAAGTGTGTTTACAAATGTGCGAATGTCCTTAAGGCAAACAATTGAGTGCGAACAAAACTTCCACCAAGTGACAACAAAGAATTTTTTTGTTCAACTGTTTTGTTTTTGTTTCGTGTGTGTTTTCGGCCATGTGGTGTACACTGCACAGTGTCACAAATGCTATTGTAAATGGACAACATGTTGAAGTGAAGTGAGGCGAATGCTTAAGCTTTGTACTTAAGTGAATTTAATGTGAGATTTAGTGATGTGTTTTTTTTTTAAATATATTTCCACTAAAAAATGTTTTGTATGGTGGTAGTAACAATGTTTTTATTTCATTTTATTAATCTATATAAGTAGAATAGTTTAATGTGATTCATTTGTTAAATGTTTATTTATGATTAATAGAAAAAATGTAAAAAAAAAAGGAAAATTTCACCATAATAAAAAAATTTGTTGTATATACAATTATTATAAAAATAGTTGTTTTTTTGTGCTGATGAAAATTAAATAGAGGAACCAAAGCGAAATAAAAGTAATTAACCTAAATAGATTTTTCATTAATTTTTGTTACATTATTAACATGAACAATTTAGGACAATAATAGAGAGAAGAATTACCTTTTATGTGCAGAGTATTGAATAGACATCAATTAGGAAATTTCGCACCCCACACAGAGCGCATAACAATATGCTTAACTGAATTATGACACGCTTGCGAAAGGCGAATAAAATAGGACTACATGCTGTTTAGTTACCCAAATCGTTGTCCACAACAATAACAGCAAACACTCGTAAGTTTTGGACACACAGCAAGGGGGCAAACCACCATCAGTCCACAAATTGTGAGCCACCCGCTCAGATCAGAGACAGAACGAGAAGCAGCAATAGCAGCAGAGACAATTGGGGGAAAAGCAACCGCTGGCCATTTATTCATGACCACTTGGCACAGTGCTCAAATGCGACGAGGACACAGCATTGTGTAAGTGTGTGTGTGTGTGTTTGGGACAGTGTGCAGATGGGGAGAGTGGAAGCGGAAGAATGGTGAGCGGAGGGAACGACCAATTGGCTTTGCTTAATGCCAGCGTGCAAATCTCCGACATTTGTGTGTGCTTTGGGCGTGCCGACAACTCGAACAACAAACAGCAGCAACAGCAGCAGCAGTAAGAGTGGAGGAAAACAAACACGAGCAGCAGGCAGCAGGCAGGAATAACGATAAATATAAACTTAACCGGCAATTACTTACCACATAATTAGTAACTGTGTATGGCACATAAGTAATGGAGCCCAAGCGAAGCGAGCGCCTCTCCAGATTGAGCAGCTTGTTGGGATAAAGTTCGACTCGGTTGGCAAAAGTTTCGTTCGGCAAGAATGCGTCCAAGAGTATGCCATCCAAATTTCCACTGGCACCGACAAACTTTTGTGTCCACAGCTCGAAATTGATGTCGCGGTGTGGTAAAGCTGCTGCTGCTTCTACTTCTCCTCTAGATTCTTCTACTGCGTCTCTATTTGTCTGGGGTTGCTGTTGTTGTGGCCGCACCAGCAGATGGTGTGGGTAGACTAAGTCGCCAGGCATGACACAAGTACAACAATTGGTTCATTGTTGCAGCCAAGCCAAAGACAATGGCAAAAGACAACCAGCAACCAAATTAAGTCCCAGCCAATAACAATAACAGTCAGCAGCAACCAAGAACAAGAACACAAAAAAAAAAAAAAGAAAAACTTTACAATTGAACAAGATGCCGTCGAGCGTGGAAATTATTGGGCAGTGCCCGAAGTTTTTAAAGCCAACAAACAAAACTGATCAACTGAGGCGCCCCGCAGCACTTTTTGCCACGTTTGTGTTGTGGCAACTTCGAGTGTGAAACTTGAAGTTTTTTTTTTGAGTTTGAGTTTGACTTGTTCTGTCAGTCGTCAGCCCAAGGGAGCCGCGATCAAGTCCGCATTTTATTGCCAACTAATGTCAGAAGCAGTAAAGAACAAAACTCTGCTAAGCAATTGCTCAAACTGCTAAACACGAAAAGTAAAAGAGTAAAGAGTTGAAAGGGATGTTGTTTTATAAATGTTTAGTAAATCGCAATCGATAGTTTTTCAGTATTAGTGACACTTTAAAGCACTGTCCACAATTTCACATTAACAACTAAGACACTTGTACTCACATTGCAATAGTTCTGAACTTAGCAAATCCTTGGGATTTTCCAGCTCGCACAGAAACAGATACATTTTATCCTTAAGTCGCACATTCGCATTGCGTGTGGCAAAATAGCGAGCGTGTAGAAATTGCCGCGTCTCTGGCAAGACCGTAATAAAACCCTACAACCATACAACAACTGATTAGGATTAGCTTCAATGGACTTCAACTCACTTCAGTAACGCTCGCGTTCACTGTGCGAAGTATTTGCCATTCGAGGGTATCCTGGCCAACGGGTAGCTTGGCCACATTGATCCACTGCAGCTTCAGTGGTTGACTTAGAGTACTGAAAGAGACTTGCAATGCATCGAGATATTCCAGCTGAAGTGGCGATGCTTCTTGGCTCACATTATGCACGATCAACACCGAGGAGAGTGTGGCAAAGTATTCTCCAACTGTCAGAATTTATCGGGATAGGAATACTTCAAAATTGTAATTGTAATCCCCTCGCTTACCTATGATGTGAATGAGTTTGCTCAAATGCGTTAGTTGCTGCGTCAGCAACATTTTGAAGTGGTTTAGGCCAACAGCGAAAGAGTCGAAAGTCTTTTATAGGTGTGTTGCCAAATTGCTGACCATAAATTGGCTGGCAAATTGAATTTAATGAGAGTCACAAGGGCTAAACTGCTGTTACCTTAGGCCATGTTTGCATTGGCATTAGCTTAATTAAAGATACACACACACACACACACAAACATTGTGCAGCTCATATCAATATTGTTTAGTTAGGCCTTCAAGCCAACAAAACAATGCAAATAAATACGCAAAAGGGTTCCAAAACGAGGGCGAGAAAGAGGGCATCAAGTCAACGGCATCATCATTGTATAATATACACAACATTATCCAAGAGCTTGGCCAAAGGGAAGTTCGTCACACATGCCACACACAAATTTGTTTGTCCACTGCATGTAAGCAGGCTTAATAACAATAATAATACTCATGCATACATATTTACATAAATAGGTCGAATGGATAACTGATAGTTTCATATTTACATAAATTGGTCGAATTTGCCCGATAGCTCCAAGAAATTGGCCAAGTGTGGCATTCAAGCATTAGATTAAGCTAACAACAAAGATACCAGCTGAATGACAAAGCACGGCATAGTGTAGAAAGCATATTGTTAAATGCAGAGTTTTGGATGAATTACTGTTTAACTTTGGAATTGAAATTTGATGAAGTGATGAAAATGCAATTCTATTAAATTTGAAATTCCTTTATGAAGTTAATTCTTTTCTTTATTTTTTATATAACAGTTCAAGCTAATAAAACTCTCGGTAGAGAAAAGCTGATTAAAATTTAAAGTTCTACTTTAGTACTTTACATTTTAAATCATCTAATATAATTCATCTAATTCCGATGCATATCAATTTAGCCTGAATAATTTGATGTTTTCATACAACTTCAAAGCTTCTTAAAGCCGAAAGCACATTAATCTATACTACTACTACTATAACATTTAAGGCGTTTTTGAAAATCTAATCTAAAAGTATATTCATTGATCATTACAATTTTTTGAAAATGAACTTTAGAGGTCTTGTTTACATAAAGATCCTTAAATAAACTGTGAAAATGTATACTTTGTGCGTGCTTTCAAAGCTCTTGTTAGTAAAAAGTTGATTACGTTAATTGAAATATGTTTTATAATTGAAATATATTTAGTTTCAGCTAGACCATTCTTTATCCATATTTAAAGCAGCTTTAAAGCTCTCTTTTGTATAAAGCAACAGAATACAGTGCGAATGCATACATTTTGCATTAAAGCATTTAATGCTCTTGTTTTTATAAAGTTGATTACATTTAATTTCAGTTTGACCATTCTTAATACTTTTTTAAAGCTTTAAAAGCTCTTGCTGTCAGAAAATTGAATAATAGTTGTATTCATGTGCTTTAAACGTAAATTTTCTTAGGCTGTCAAACAAATGTGTCACTTCAATCTAAATAGTTGCAGTTAAAAGGACAAACTGCAAAGCTGCAATGCAACAGATTTACTTGCCGAGCCGAGTGTGTGCTTTGCCAATTAACTAACCAAACAAACAACCCTAATCCGACCACAAATGCTGCAACAACAACAACAACAGCAAGGATAACAACAACGAGAGCAGCAAATGAGCAGGACACGGCAGGAGAGCATAGCGTAGAAAACCAGTTAACGCATTGACTTTCATTAAGAATGCGGATAAACAAGCAGAACATTCTGTGGGTCGACAGCCGTAACTGAGACACTGGACCAAGTAGCAATTGAAACAATTCAATTGCTCACTAAATGTCTCCCTTTCTTTCTCTGTGTGTGTGTGAGTTAGTACACATGTGTGTGAGTGTGTATTTAACCACAGAACTGGCAGTATTGCCGAGACAGATTAAGGGATTTGCACAGAGTACAGAAAAAAAAAGTAAATACAGATAAAGAGAGAGAGAGAGAGAGAGAGAGATAGACATTGAATGCGAAGCACCTACAAAAGAGAAGCTTTACGGCTGCAGTATAGTTGGTTGAGCAGCACTCACCATTTTGTGGATGCACAGCACAGACGTTGATTTCATGGGGCATGCAACAGTCCTATTGCTCACTCCCTCCACTTAACCATTATGCTGCCAGTAAAAATATCATGGGGCCAGGCAATTAAACAGTCAAGTGCCAAACTCGGCGAGTTTGCTGGCCAACAACAGCTTCCTAACTTGGCCTCAAATTAGCTATGTGCGGAGTTCGTTTATCCATAAATATGTGTGTGGCAAATAGAACTGAAGTTTTGTGCGTGTCTTTGGCAATTTACACAGCTCAGACACGCAATCAAAAGCACCGCAAAGAAGTTTAATACAGATGCTGGACTTCATCTGGCCAATTTTCCTGGCCACATTAAATGCAGTTGCAAGTTGCCTCATGCGGAACACTGCATTTAAGAGACTAAAACTTTAAATGCCAAAATATGATGCGCTTTAATGCCGCAGAGACTGCCAAATCCATTTGCAATGAAATAGAAAATTATAATAAATAGAAATATGCGGTTGCCGAAAATTTGCATTGGTTTCCAATCGAATTATATCGTTAGATTAAATGAGTGAGGAGGAGAGGAGGAGAAGGCATGTGTCAGGTTGAATTTCATTTCGAGAACATGCGCAAGTAATAAATTGTATGTATGTAGATATAAGTATATCAATTTAATTAATGCGTGTAGTAGCTAACACTTCATTTCACAAGCACTCAAAACAATTGCAATCCATCACATTCAGCGAAAGGTTTATCCAAAGCGACAGATGTTGAATGGAAAGCGTAATGCAAAAGAGCAGAGCAAAGCAGAGTAGTTGCCTCACAATAAAGCAATGCATAGAAATGCGACAGTATTTACATGCTAATTAGCTGGCACATCAAAATTTTACCACACAGTAGTGTGTGTAGTGTAGTGTGTAGTGTTTGTCCTTGAAAGGACAACATGAATTTTCTCTGCGCATTTGCGAGGCGAGTGTGTAACAAAATAAATTGCAAGGCCGAGCGTAATATTTCTCGCACAATTATGCAGATTGGCTGGCTGTGTGAACACACACACACACAGAAGAGGGGAGAGAAAGGAAGTGGGAACAAAATGAAGCAATTGCTCTGCATCAGCGGGGCGTATACGTAATATGCGCAAATATTTGCTAACTGAAGCCGAACGTCATGTTTGCTTGACTGTCCGGGGAAACTGTAACTGTAACTGCAACAGCAATGGCAACCGCAATGGCAACGGCAGCTGTGAATGTTTTATATTTACTTTTGCCTTTTTTCGGCATTGCAAATTGCATTTTTGCCATGATTTGTAAATAGACTTGAGTATTACGGGTATTTGTATTTGTATTTGTTGTATATATTTTTGTTGTATTTGTTCAAGTATTTGTATTTCAGCTTTTATTTCTTTTTCTCTGGGTTTTCGTTTTTGTTTTTTTTTTTTTTTTGTTGTTATTTTTCGGCGCACTCGTAAAGTATTTGTGGGTTGGGCGCAAACACTCGAGCGTGTAAATGCACACACTGAAATAAAACTAAAATAGAAACACATTTCATTTCCGTAAGTTCTTGCAACAGCATATGCCACAAACACACACACAGACATAAGCACAGTGGTTTTGGCAAATAAATACAACAATTTCCTATAATAAAATATCGAACTTATTTCTTTTTTTTTAGTTTCTTTTTTTGCGAGTAAAGCTTGCTTGATTGTTGATTTAAACCACTGTGCGACTTGCTGCACAACAGTGGTGCAACAAAATGTGGCAGCTGGCCAAAAGCAAAGTTGGCGATAAACCAGCGAAATCGATTGAAAAATTTTGTTTTTAACGAAATTGCAGCTTAAAGCGTCAACGCAGCTTGCGACTGTCAAGAAGAAATGCTGTTGAAATTGAACATCATTGAATCGCTCTCGATGATGATTATGACACAGAAAGTCTTCCTCCGAGACATTTGCACTTAACAAATGTTGCACTGTAGATTTTCTTGATAATCGCCCCTCTCGTTCAAGTGTGCAATTCAAGTGAACAGCTGCAACAACCAGAACAACAACAACCAGAACAACAACTGAAAGAAACAGTTGCAATGGGTAACAATGCTCGACGGCCCAAAGTCCGGAGTGCGGTCAAGTGTTCTGCGCCGGAAACGAAGTGTAATGAAAGCGTGTAAAGTGCAAATCGAAAATGCAATACAAAAAATACTCCAAGTTTCGTGCTAACAGGAGGCATTTGTAATGTCCTCCCCTTCCTCCATTTTACCTGCCTTTTTGGCCAAAAATTACCAATGTCGACAAGGCAAGATAAGGTAAAGCAGCAAGAAGGCAAGGCGAACACATCCTGAACGTAATGCTGCAGCAAATTGTTGCAAGATTTTCTGTGTGCACCTCGTTTTCCGCTGCTAAATTATTTCTTTAATTAAATGCTGTTAATTTCAATGTTGTACAGGGCAGCATTAAATGCCACACTAGCTGACTTATCAGTGACACGTGCAAAACACCAAAAAGCGGAAAAGCAAGCGAAAAACCTAAAAACTATCGAACATGTTAAATGAAAAAAGGTAAACGGAAAAACCGAGTTCAACTATTTCCGATGCTCTACTAAATATTTAAAACATCAAATTGGTTTTGAGAGGGAAGCGGAGGGAAGGGAGGAATGTTGTAACGCATATAACATTTGAATAAATAGTTAGACAGCAGATACTTTTTGCACAGTTTAAAAACCAAACACACACACACACACACACATATGTGCGGTTGTTTTTTCATGTGTGTGTATTATCAGTCTAAACCGCATTTTTATATATTATTAACAATTACATTGCATTCACAAAACCGCCAACGAATTAAATATTGATAATTGTTTTTACAAATCGCATTTTTTGTGTTTTTTGTTTTTTTCGTTGCTCTTCCACAGACACAAATGACCGCTTCACCTCATAAATATAATATGCAACTCACATAACTATTTATTTAAATATATATTTCCATTTTTTTGTGTTCATTCACTTTGTGCGCATATTTTTGTATTTGGTTTTTGTTTGCTTTTATTGAACGAATGGAAGAGAGAGATTTAAATTTCATTGCCATCAAGAGTTTAGAAAATTTTTCAATTACCAAAACAATTTTAGTATTTGTATTTGTTGTCCTCTTGTTTTACGTCAGTTTTTAATTTGGCGTATTTTCTTTTGCAGCAGCGACAAAAAAGCGTAAATCCTTTTGTTCTATCTGCTGTGGTTCATGCCACATGCAACAACAATTAAATGCACGCAATTGCATGCCCCTTTACACCTTGCAGCTGGCAACCCAGGGATCAAACAGCATTGCCTCACCTCAGCTTAGCTCTCAGTTGTCTCTATCAATCTCTGGAGCTCTCTTTTTATCTGGCGGAACACACACACACACAAAACAGGCTTTCATTTATTCATATAGGATTGGCTTTGCCAATCAATGGACAACATCGATGACGGGGCGAGTCGAATTGAGTTGAGTTTCAATGCGTTGAGTTGCGTTGAGTCCGATGCCGATGCCGATGCCGATGCCAATGCCATTTCACTGAGCTTTCAGTTGTTGTGTGTTCAGTTTTCCCATCTCTGTCACAGATTTTCCGCAGCAAATCAATGCACATGCGGTCGCTGTGGGTATCTATGTGTATATGTGTGTGTATGTATGTGTGTGTGTGTCAAACGTGATTGAAACGAACAAAATCAATGCGAATTATTTGGTTTTCCAATTCGTTACACTTCACTACAGCGCTCAGTTAATTAACGCTCGTTTTTTGCCCCTCGCCCCCCACCATCGACAATAACAATTCACTGCATTTCGAATGAGGTAGCAAAAACGGGGGGGAAGAAGAGGTGGGGAGAGGGGTAGAAATGTTGCCTAAAACCTTGTTGCTGCTGCTGATCTTTTAATTGTTTTATTTCATATCTCTATTTCAATGCGCATTTTTCAATTGTTCATCAAATAGCCGCAGGCTGCAAAATTTATTTTAGGCCACCGCATAAGCCGCACTGCTCATTTGTAGCCAACAAAACCGCCAATTTGGCAGTGTGGCTGTTGGCCCCAAACACGCCCGCAAACACGCTTTTATTGTTTACATACATATGTGTGTATGGGTGTGCAACCCATCATTATCAATGCTGAGTACGGAAAAAAGAAAATGAGAGACAGACGAACACACATCACTAAAATTGTCGCTTGGTTATGCAAGGACATTTTAAGGTGCTTGTAAAACACGAGGCATGAAAATAAACCAAGCTTATCGCACTTTAATTTCTCTATATGAGCAATCCACTCCCCCACCCCGTCTTCTTCCCCTCTCTCTCTCTCTCTCCAAGACGACTCCGTAGCATTTGCCGGCGACGTAAATAAAAATTTATGACCACAAAAGTATGCTACAAAACATGCGCATAAAATGATTATGACGATTATGTTGTTGTTGCTCGCTGCTGCTGTTGATATTATAGCCAAGACCAAAATACCAAACACCCAAGATGAAACATCAACACATGTGCAGTGCTAAACGGTCACACGCACACACCCACACTCACACACACATACACACAGTCACTCGTATGTGTATTTATTGGCACAAATTGCTTTTTAGAACAGCATTTTCTCGCCCTCTTTCTGTCTGCATCGCTTGTAAGTGTTTTTTTTTTTGTATTTTTTTTATTAAAGCAATAATAAAATATTCATAAAGATTTCGTTTACGCAACGATGACAACATTTTACCGCCTATTTTGCAATAACAACAACATCTTTTTTCTTCTCGCAGTAGTATTAGCATTCGTTACTCGTCTCCCAATCTATCAGTGGATATATTGTAGTTTATTGGCTCATCTAACATGCATGAGTTATTGTGTTTGTGGAGGGAGGGAAGGGACGGGAAGCGATTTTAAAATGATTCGGCGAGTGTATAACTACGATATGTTCATTTAAATGGCACCACGACAAGCTGTGGCTGCGCAATCATGTCAAGAATTCAATATCAAAATACGCGCACAGCTGTCGCTGATGACATCGAGCAGCAGCAGCAATAGCAACAGCAACAGCAGCAGTTCAACAAAGCGGCCCACATCCCACTTCCCCCCCTCCCCCTGCGACCCTTTGTAGTGCCTCATTGATGAACTGACTTGTAGTTATGAGTGCCACAAGGCGCGAGGTGATAGACGAGAGAGGGGTGCAAAGTTTGATTACAAATATGAAGCATGTTTATGGCACACACTCGCACACTAACTAATATTGCACAGTGGGGCAATATTGAATTCAATTGCCACAAGTCCCATTCAATTGAGCTAAAGCGACTTAACACATTCGCAATCAAATTTGATGCCCTGAACAAGTGGGGCACATTCAATAGAATACAAGTAGAATTCAAAGCTACGATTTACTATGATCAAAAGTATATTATTAAAATGAATTAATCTTAATCGAAAACAACAATATATTAACTTAAATTATATTGTGTATTTGAGTGGTAAATTATATATCTACTAAATTATATTTAAATAATGGACGAACTTTCCTTTATTTTAAAATCGTTATTTGTTATTTGACAGTTTGACTGAAACGATATGAAAATTTACAACTATGTAAAATTTATTCAAATTAGTTACATTTTATGACTTAATTGCTTTTTATATATTCTTTCAATTTGCCAAAACAAAATCATTCAATTTATAGACATGTTCTGCCGACTTTTTTAATTAAATTACACTTTTCCATTGAATAATTGCATATTTTATAATTTTTTAGAGAAATAATACAATTAAAAGTAAATTTTGTACTTCTTTTGAATTAATGACAATTAATTTATACTTAAGATGTGTTCTGTATGACTGTCTATATAAGAATGTACAAATAAAATAACATAAAATATATATGACAATTTTTGTTAAAAATTTTAACTTAAACTTTTAACTTAAAATACATTTGAATTTAAAATTTTGACTATCAAAATAAATAAAAAATATAATATTATAATCTAATAGTATATTTAGACTATTTGTTTATTGTTATGAAAAATATTTCTTTTCTTTTCAAGCTCTCACAATTTGCCCACAATTATATTAGTTGTCGTCCCACTGTGCATTGTCCCAAAACAACAAGAACAACTGTTTGCGTGTGTGGCATGCATTTAATGGTGTTTCCGAAATTGTATTGAGTAGCTGGCGTTATTCAAGTTCACAGCACTTTGGGCCAAGTTAAGTCATTCGGGTCAATTGGCGCGCATAGCAAGCAAGCAAATAGTTGCAGCGCAGTCACACTCAGCATATATATCGATAATGGCTGATGATCTTATCAATCAGTTTGGCATGACTTCGAAAGCCGTTCAAGAAAGTCCATTAGTTTAATTAGCTGGCATTTCTAAGATGTGGCGAACTGCAAAATCAACTTGCCACTGCAACTTGCGAACCTGCAACAAATTGCTGCACTCAACATTTCCGATGTGTTTTCCGTTGTCATTTGCTGTAGCGATGCTGCTGCCTGCATCTGATTACTTAATGCATTTGCCCATTTGGCCAGGAAGGAAGACACGATGAGGAGGGGAAGGGGGAGGAAGAGGAAGAGGACAGGGGTAAAAGTTGACATGTTACCATTACTCCCGTCTGATTTAGTATCTGTGGCTGCTCTCACTCGATTATTCTGTAGCTCTGCTTGGTTTTAATTAGTGCACACGAGTGGCTGCATCGTTCGTTTAAGTTTGAAACTCAGTTACGAGCTACGGATATACGTATTTTCTATGTGGCCAATTCAATGCAGTCGCAGGCGTCAACACCGGACTCCGGGATTGCGGAAACAGCGTGCAGCTAAGTAGACATAGATGTTGCCATGGCGGACAGATTGTGTGTCATTAACGTGATACAACCAGGTCGTAAAGTGGTCCAATCCACAACTGATAGCAGCTAGTTGATAACTATTGATTGTTGCTGTTGTCTGTGGAAGTTTTACCGACTAATCAGTTTTTTGTGTTGGTGGAATTGAAACAGCTGCTTAACGTTCAAGATAAAACATTTATAAACACCTATATATATATGTACATATATATATGAATATTAAAATATATATATGTGTAGTAAATATACATATCTTTGCTCATCCACGCATTCATTATCCTACAATAGTCATGTAATCGTTCAAAAAATTCATTCCATATTGCACGCATAACATTTGCCTAATTTTAAATCTATCCCCTGTTAAAACCCACGCTTATCTTTTATAGTCTACCCAGTCATCTATTGCTTCGAACTCATTGGTGAAGCAGCCTCTTTTTCCTTCTCCTCCTCGTCCTTTTCCTCATCTGGGAGTTGCTGTCCAGCATCGATAAGCTGCTGCAACTCTTTGTCCCAGCCCAAGGCTTCGGCCAAGGCCAATACGCCAGCATCGCAATCGCCTAAATACGCCACATCGCGTACATTTTTGGCCTTGCCATACAACAGCGATCGCTTCTCGGCGGGATCCATCCACGGGGCGAAGCTCGAGCGTCCCACAGCATCGCGATTGATCAACAATCGCACACAGCGCGGTCCTGCGTACTGGATGAGCGAAGCAAACGGCATCACCTCCAGTGAAGTGCCCATAATGATGAGCAGATCGCAATCCTTGAAGTCCTCATCGGGACTGGTGTAGAACGAGGACGGCAAATTCTCTCCAAAGAACACAATGTCCGGCTTGACCAAACCCTTGCACTCGCAACGTGGCAATTTATCAGAGAAGATCTGCTCCTTCATCCAGGCCATATCATACTCGCGCTTGCACTTCAAGCAGTGATTGGTATAGAAGCTACCATGGGCCTCGATGATCTTGTCATCGGGCAAACCGGCCAAGCGATCCAACGTATCGATGTTTTGCGTGTAGTGACGTTGCAACAAGCCCTTGTCGTGCAACAGGCGCACAAAATAATGCGCCGGAGTTGGCTCAAAGGAGCCCGGATAAAGTTCCTTAGCCAGGGCAAAGAATGGAGTCGGATTCTTTTGGAAATAATTCACATCAAAGATAGCTGTTGGATTCGGCAGCTTGTACTTCTTCAGGTTGTTGTACAAACCGGTGCCCGGGGAACGGAAGTCCGGGATGCCAGCAGCTGCACAATTGTTAATATCAATATATTTGTATACTATATAGTTTTGGGCAACTTACAGGTAGAAATACCAGCACCCACCATGGTCACGATATTCTTGAAGCCGTGCTGGCGCCAATGCCTTATTAGGCCCTCGAATGTCAACTCCGGCATTACCTTCAAAACAATGATTTAAGATTTAGTTATCTTAGCAAATCTGTCAACAGGTTTCTTTTAGCTTGAACTCACTTTATCGACAGCAACTTCGTCGTCTGGAGATGTGCTCGAGCCCAAGTTTAAAGATTGTGAAAAAAAGCGACGAATCGCATCCATTGTACTTCTATCTAAAAAAAAAACAAAAAACAAACATTTTTGACTACTAGATCAACTATTTACTTAAATGTGTTATATTAAACCTTGTTCGTTGTTGTCACTGTCATCGAAATTCGATGATGTTGTTGCCTCATCTTGTTCCCCTTCGTTGTAATTTTTATCGCTCTCCTTTTTCTCACTCATGGTTGTCCAAATGTTATTAACAGTTTGCACGCAAAATTTTTTTGGTTGTGTTGTTTTTTGTTTTCTGTTTGATATTTCTCTGAGAAGTGTGTGTCTTATTTGACGGAGTGCGACCACAAGCAACATTTACTAAAAAATACTATTTTTACCGCGATGAGATATACCAAAACGCATAGAAACTCCACAAGTTGCCGCCTGGTCACACTCTTCAAAAATTGCACAAAATTTACAAAACGCGAGTGAAAAAGTGCGCAATATATTAAACGGCTAGCGATCTATGTGGTATTTAAAATATCTAGTCGGTGGTCTAAAACATTTCTTTTCGCTGCAATCGAGTGACTTCCCCCCACTAATCCGAGATTTCTTAAGGAATAGCATTGGTCTGGAAATATGCAAGTTCGAATAACGGAATTTTTGTTACACATAAAGCTGAAGCAAAAATTGGTAAGTCAGCTTGAAAAATACCGTGGCAATGATTGTGCACGCGATTAGCGTTGCCACATCGTCACCATGATGCCTGTGTAAAGCTGATTGCTATAACACACTATGTGCTTCACATATCGCTGAAGGAAAATCCGTTAAGTTCGAATTGTTGCTGAATGCAGCCAATTCAATCAAAGGATTTAATTTTCTACAAAAGAAACATATTTTTTGATATTCAGAGTATCATTCTGCTCTTGTTTTATTTTTATTATATTGTAGAATTTCCATTTCGTTTGCTTATTTGATAGTTGTTTTAAATTAGCATTGTTTTTTGTTTAGTTTCTCATTTTGTTTTTCTCTTTTGAAATTCTTCACATTCTGTTTTTATAATCTTGGTTTATTGTTTAAAATTAACATATACATTTAACATTTAAATGATTTCGAAGAAGTATATAATATATTCTCGTCGGTATGTCGGTTTCTTCTGCTTAAAATACTTTAGTATGCATTATCATGATGTCATGTCAATTATAAGAAAGTTTTGACGGATGTAGTCACATGTACATGGATTGTGTGTGCGAAAGTGTGTGAGAATGAGAATTATCCTTTTTTGTCATTTCGTTTCTTTTGGTTTCGGTTTTCGATTAGTGTGATTATGGATTGAATACATTCATACATTTATGTAGAGAGATGGTACATACATTGTTTTTGTATAGTGTAAGTACGTTGTATAGCTAGCACAAAAAGTTGCACATTTAAGTTTAGGGTATGGAATGAATATTCGTAAAGTCATCGAATATGAATCTAATACACACAATTATGGTTGTTACTTTTGTTTTCATTTATAGGTTTTTGTTTTTGTTTTAGGTTTGAAACTTATTATAAAATCAAAGTTGTATGAAGCAAAAAAGCGAACCAAAGTCAAATACAATATACAATTATTGTGTATCTGTTGTTAGTTGAAGTTGATTTTTTGTGGACAGGTAATTCTGTTACAGCATTAAGCATTAAGTATCCTGTATGCCTGTACAATTTAGTACGAGAGTAAGTTGTGTGTGTTTTTTTTTTGTTGTGTTGTGATTTTCGAGTTACGAGTTCGATTTCGAGTTGCGTTGAGTGTAAATATATAAATACATATGTATGTGGTTTGCTGTATATAAAGACGCAAAATATATACTTATGTCTTCTGTATGTATGTATATGTACATATAAAAAGATTTTCTCGTATTTATATGCAAATATTTCTTGTTTATTTTCTGTAGTTTTTGTCTTTGGTTTTCTTTTTTTTTTCTTCTTCTTTTATTTTAGTTTTGCCTTCTCTCAGATGGATACTGATATTCAATTAAAAAATCTGGCTATAGTCTGTTCCATTAAAATTTTTGCATTTACTCTTTAAATTTATCGTTATCGTTTTCTTTGTTTCTGGCTCTAGTTAGTTTTTTGTTTTTACAAGTTTGCTTTGCAAAAAATATATAGAATGTATATAATTTTCTCTTCTGTATTTTCTTAACTTGTTCATTTATTTACTCTTTTTTTTATGCATTTTCTTTTTTTTCTTTGTCATGTTTACATTATTTTGTTTCCTTGCTTTGTAGGTACTCGATTCTCACGTAAAATGTTTTTTTTTGTTTTTTCTTTATCTTATATTTCACGATTTGTTCTAAACATTTTGACTGCGCTTTAAAATTTGCAAATGTTTCACTGTAGTTTTTTTGTTTTGTTCTTTTTTGGGGTTCACAAATAACTGTATGTATATGTAAATACTATCTTTCTCGGTATCTGCATCTGTATCTGAATATGTAAATGTATCCGTATCTGTGTAGTTAGCTAGTATCTGTAATTTAAGCATGTCACATTCAATCACTAGTATGTATGTAGTATGTATGTATATCTATTAATATTAAGAGATGCTGCACTATGTCGGAAAGTATCTCGAAGATCGATAATTCTCGTCTTTATAGGGTATGTATATATGTCATATGGTTTTCATAATTGTATGTACGTATATATATATATATATGTAAGGTATGTATATATTTACGGTATATTTCATATATATATATATATAAATTTATTTATTTATATATGCATGTAGTTATGTATGCGTTTTTTTTTGGTTTTTATCTATTTAACATGAATTTACACGACATTTAAGTTTGCTTTGGGTTAAACGGTTTAATTTACCTTTGTTATTTCATTATGCAAAAACTTAGTAATGCTAAATTCAACTTTATAAGTATGTTTTGCAATTTACTGTGTGTATGTATGTGTGTCTGTGTGTTTATGTCTGATTTTTCACCTGCTCCTCTGGCCTATTAAAGGTCAGACCCCAGCCCTGGTTTAATCGTATCTTAAGTTTTTGTTTTTTTGTGGGGGCTGTCACACTGTGTGCCTTATTTGTACCTTGTAATGTGGTGTTCATTTATTTGTTATTTCATATTATTTATGTATAGATAGATAGATATATGTTTTCGATTTCGTTTTTGAGTTTTCTTGACAATTACAATCCTATTTATTTATTTTTTGTTTACCATGACAACCAGTTCAACTAGTTAGATAGTTATGTATGTATTTAGTTTTTAGTTTATCATCAAAGCGGAAATCAGATTGGTTTTCGTTAACAGAATGCATAAATATGTATGTGTGTATATAGTAATATCTTAGTTAATCGTTTATTATTTGTTCAACATACTATATATTAAGATAAACAAAAACATCATGTACTTAATGAGCCATAAACATAACAAAATCATTCACGTTTTTTTCTTTGCCATTGATCTTTTTTACCATCAGCTGCTTAAAATTATTATGATCCTTAAGGACTTTTGGATGAAGACACAACAACGATTATGTTTATAAGTATTATTATTATTATTTTGTATTATGCACTACTACAATGTGTATGTGTGTGTGAGTGTGTGCGTGTGTGAATAAATGCGGCGAATGAATGAATCTCAGGTGCATTCGAATAGAGGACGCGGGCCAATGATAGTACGATAGTCTCTAGATTAAAGAATCTGTGCTCATAGATGGAGCTACTATAAGAAGCTCCAAGATATATATAGTATAGTATATATAGTAGAAGTGATAACAAATTAAGAAATGTTAAGTGTTAAATACGAGAGTACGTCTAACCATTAAAAAACATTTTAAGTAGCACGTTTTAGTATATTTTTTTTGTGTAAACTTAATCAAATGATCATCATTGTAAATGTTATTCTCATATATTTTTGTATATACACAAGTTATATATATAAACATTCACTTCGTATATATGATTTTTGACGCACGCTCAGTACAATGTTAATTTCTTGTGCAAATAATATAATTAAATTTTCTTCTTTTTGTTTTTTTGGTTTTTTGTTATTTTTTGCCGGGAGTTCTCAGCGCCAAATTTCGACTGCCCGAGCGAAAAGTCTTTTGAAAGTAAGGTATTATCTTTTAGCCAATTTTGAAGACATTTTGTGGTTGTTTTTTTTTTGGTTTTGTTTTTTTTTCGTTTTCTTGCTTTTTTGCAACTTAGATTAGTGCAATCTATAAATATCCTATAGATTAAAATGATGATAATGCCAATGCCAAAAAAGTCATTTTACTCTCTGAACGCGCGCTCATTGAATTGAGTTTTTCTTTTCTTTGTTATGTTTTTTTTTTGCATTTTCTGTTTTTTGTCAGTTTTAGTTTCAGTTTTCAATTTTCAGTTTTACAAAAAATGCATTTGCCAATTAGCATAAAATTTAAATCGTAAAAAAGTTACAACAACTCTTGGGTAGAAAAACTTATTTAAAAACTATTATTGAAATTATCTGTTACGTGTCACTTAATTATAATTAATATAATTAAGACCCGCTCATCTCGAAGAGAGGCTTCTTCTTCTTCTTCTTCTTCTTCTTCTTCTTCTTTTGCAAAATGATCTGTGGCCTTCTTCAATTCGAGAATTTTCTTAATATTTTGTTACGTCTGATTTTTGTTTTTTACTTTTTTTTTCAAGTTATTCAGTCAGTTTATAAGAATGTGTGCGTCTCTGTGTAGCACTTGTGATGCGATGTGTGTATTGATGTACGTATTGATGTATGCATTGATGAATACATACAAAAGTACATACTAAATATATATATGTGTGTGTGTTTGTGTGTGATTGTATAAACAGCTTATTGCTTCTTCAATAGTATAAGTACGCGTCTTTATCTTTGTCTTATTTATTTACTGATTCGAAGAGATCGTTTTTCATTTTAACTAATGGATGAGCTTTGATGCTGTTGTTCTCTGATCTTATGGGCAATACTTATTTTTGTTTTTTAGTGTATGCTTCTTTGGCAGTTTTGAGCCATATTTTGTGTTTCGTGTTTTGTTTGCCCGTTTATAAATACAATTCTCTGGGAAGGTGATCGTGATAATGAATGCAGCCAATTTATAATACATATAATAATAATAATGCGCAAGTCTTTTCGCTTGATACACTAAACTAAAACTATAACTAAAACTATAACTAAAACTTAACTAAACTAATCAACTTATTAATGTGCGAGCATTTTATTGTTGTTTGTACAAATTTGCACTTAATTTTAAATTTTGTTTCATTTGTTTTTCGCATTTTTCTGGTTGTGTTTTATAAATTGATTTTTGAATATATCTGGACCTGGTTTAAACTTGTTTCTTGATATGACAGAGTGTCTTAGAGTGTGACTGTTTAAGTGTATGTGTGTTAGTTTAAAAGTGTGTGTGTGTGTGTGTTTGTGTGTGTGTGTGTGTGTGGTGTGTGGGTGGGTGGTGCTCATCTCTCACTATATAATAAGTATCTTTATATACGAGTAAAAAAACGAACAAGTCAAATAAATCAGCCTTATTTTCAATGCAATTTTCTCATTTTTGTTTTCTTCATATATTGTTTAATAACTAATTTCGCTTTACCAATTTGGAAAAATTGAACCACCCGCACACACATACATACATACGTAATACGTATATGTCCAGGTCGCAGAATCGTATATAGACA
This sequence comes from Drosophila niveifrons, assembly GCA_035046325.1. Taxonomy (NCBI): domain Eukaryota; kingdom Metazoa; phylum Arthropoda; class Insecta; order Diptera; family Drosophilidae; genus Drosophila; species Drosophila niveifrons. Next base: position 5,336,257 of record JAWNOC010000046.1, on the reverse strand, counting down.
ACTATATATATATGTATATAGTAGATACTTATGCGTTTATTACTTAAAGATAACAACACCAATGCAATTCAATTCAATTCAATTTAAGATCGCCTTCATACACACATACTATATATATATATATATATAATAAGTACGTGATATACATATATATAAATTGATATATATGCAGTACTTATTTATCGATTTTAGTGGATGCAACATACCGCGCTGTTCCAGCAACTGTTGAGTTCATCAATCAGCTGCCAGATGAGAGATTTCTAAATTGTAAATACTCATACAATACTTTATGATCTTCAACTCGATCTTCATCTCGATCTCTGCTCTTAATTAATGTTTTAAGTTTTAACGTCAACACATCAATAACGACAAATACAGTAAATATCAGAAGAAACATCATCATAAGTATCAATCTAGATATTTTTACTATCAAGATTTTCCTCATTTATTTTTTTTTTCTTTTACTTTCTGCTTATAAGTATACACATACACATTGGCAAATACTCTATATTCATATGATTGATTACATATTCACATACATATATCAATATTATCATCATCATCATTATCAACATCTTTCATCTGAAATAAAAGTAAAAAAACACAAAAGAGGTAGAAAACTATAAAGAGAAGAAAAATTTAATGTCTACTTAAGTTTGTACATGGTCTCAAAAGTTTGTTCTATTGTAGCATCTAGAATGCGTACAGACTTAGGAAATAGTTTCGATATATAATCGGGATCAATAGCTAGATCTATGTACGATCCAAAGGGGGAAACCGTGTCACTTAAGAGAGAAGTTCATCGATCACATGGTCGAAAGATATTTTCAGGGAAACCGTTGTATAAAGTACGACATGGAAAACAGAAATCGAAATGGAAAAAATTTGCAACTGAAATCGAACTGAAAAACAATTTAAAAAGAAGAACGCAAATAAAAACAAAGTTGTTTGTTGTTTGGTTTTTTAATTATAAATAACAATTGTATATTTTTAATAAAACGGGTGTTTGTTTCTTGTTTTTTTTGTTTTTCTTTTACTGTTGTTGTTGTTGTTGTTGTGATTTTGTGGTCATTTTGCATGAAGGTTTTTTCATTTCTTTCTTTCTTGCTTTCATTAAGTAAGTAATGATATCGAGCCCCCGATATAATGTTAAATTACATACTCTTACATCTTTTGTTTTGCACAATAATCATTTATCATTTTAACATTTATTTTCTTGCTGTTGTTGTTGTTGTTGTTGTTTTTGTTGTTGCTTGTCATTTGTTTTGTTTGTTTTCGGTTGGTTTGTTTGTTTCTTTCTTTTTGTTTTTGTCGAACAACAAATTGTGCCATTTGTTTTGGGTGATCAACGTTGATCAGCGCTCTGGACAACATATTTTTTGTTTTTGTTTTTGCTTTTGTTTTGAGGATCCTTTTGATAGAATTTGCATTTCTTGCGTTCTCATCTCGTAATCATATATAATCATAATCATAATCATAATCATAATCATAAACATAAAATAGTAGTATATGATATATGTATGTTTTGTATGTATGTTTTTTATGCATTAGAAGTAAGTTATACAATAATGGATAAAATTTTTCTGTTTGTTTTTAAAAATATCACTTATATTTAAATAATTTCCAGAACGCAACGAAAAAGATCGAGAGTGTGTATGTATTTGTGTGTGTGTGTGTTAGAGTGTCAGTGTGTGTGTGTGTGAGTTGCAAAGATAATTAGAATTGGGACAACATGTCGTATGCTTTATTCCAGATTTCATTTGCAATTCATTTATGTTCGTGTCAAGTGTGTCTGTGTGTGTGTGTGTTAGAAACGTTGTTGTTCTTTTTTAAACTTAAGCTTAATAAAAAACGAAATACAATTGTAAAAATGTTGCTTGCTTAAAGAAATTGTTAAACTTTGTCGCATTCCAAAATAAACAATGGCCACCATTATGAATTTCATTCAAATCACGGCAAACAATTTCAAAGAAATTTACGCGCCTACGTGTTATCATCATCATCGTGAATCAATCTATTTATGATTCATCAATTATTCACTTTTCACTTTTCCTTTCATCATTTTTTTTGTGTGGGGGGTTTCAATCAAAAATTCTCATTTCTCATTTCTTAGTTTCATCTCAAATCATGATTCGTCTCATTTTTGTTTTTAAAGCTGCTGCTGCTCTTTCTTTCTTTCTTTCACTCTCTCTTATTTAAGCTCAAGTTATCTTCTGTTTTGTCTGTTCTTTCATTGCATTCGCATTCTCATTTCTCACTTCTCATTGACATTCTCCTTTATCTTCAACTGAGCCTGTAGGCTGGCTTCTGCGCTTAATTCGAAAAAATATATGTATATTCATATATCATTTGTTTTTCAGTTTTTTTTTTTGCTTTTTTTTCTTTTTTTTCTGTTTGTTTGTTTGTTTATAGTTTATACATATTCTAGATTGTAGTTTGTACTTCCAATTTGGTTAAGAATTCCTTGTGTATTTTCTTTTCTCGATTTCCACTTTTCATATTTCTTCTCCTTTCATTTTCTCCCTATCTCTCTTTCTCTTTCTATCTTTGCTTATTCACTTCAACCTTGTTTTCAGGCTGTTTGTGACGTCATCATCATTATCATTATCATCATCATCATTGTTGATACCGTAATTTGAACAATTCACAATAGTCGCACAACGCGAACAGTTTTTAAAGTCCTAAATATTAGATTTTTGTTTAGTCGTAGGTACATTACAAATTAATTAATAGACTTGTTTCATTTTGTTTGTTTTTTTTTAGAATCATTTGCAAATAATCAGCTTAACAACGAAATAAAATTTGAACATTTCTTTCTCAAAAAAAATCGTTTATTCTTCTTGGCTCCAAAATGTTTTCAATTTTGACAATATATATTTTCTCATTCTGTCTGCGGTTGTATTTTCTTTTTGTTTCTGTATCTGACTGTCTCTGTATCTTTCTGTTTATCTGTGATTTTTTACCTATGCCTATTGCATTTCGTTTCTTGTTTTTGTTTTTTTTCAAAATTTTACTACATTTAAGATTAAAGTTTTGCTTTATATGGTATATTATATATTACATTAGCTTTTGTGTGTGTTTTTGTTTTGTTTTGTTTTGTTGGCTGGGTTCTTGGGGATAATTGTTCTATAGATGGTCGGCAATATGTGTATATATATATAAATATATATGTAGTATGTATATATGTGTGTTTTTATGGGGGATTGTGGTGTTCTCTTAAGTTTATTATCTATAATATGTAATCAGCGATTTTCCTTCATCATTATTTTAAGTTTGTTTTGTTGTTTATGAGTACTCGTTTATGTATTGCAGTTTGTTGTTGTTGTATTCATGAACTCTTGCTTAATACTTAATTCTTAGCGATCTTACACACACACATATACATAAGAATACACATGTATATGTAATTGATTTGTAATTGGTTTAACGGTTTTTTGCTTTCTTTCATTTATACACAAGTAATTTCACTATTTTTTTTCGCTTTTTGCTTATCTTTGAAGTTGATGCTTGATTAATATGCTTTGAATATATATATATATATATATATATATATATATATTTATATGTACGTATTGGTTATTTGTTGAATATTTTGATTAGTTTTTGCTTTTTGTTGAGTTCGTTTTGTTTTTTGTTTTTTAGAGCAAGAAGAAGAACAAAAATTGCACTAATACTAAGAAAAAATTTACTAGATTCTTACAAACTAAAAAAAATCAGATGTATATTTGTTTAAGATTTGTTTTGTTTTCTTTTTGTTTGTTTTCATTGTTTTTTTTTTTTGTTTTTATCTCTATACTTTCAACTTTTTGCATTTGCATATCTTTCTTTATATGAATTTCATTTTTTTTTTTTTTGTTGTTTTTCTCTATGTATATAAAATTGCTGGCCAAACGAATTGCAGCTGAAAAATGTTTGCCACGAATTGTTTTTGTTTTGTTTTTAGTTTTAACATAAGAAATAACAAAGTCAGGTTTTAAAATAAATATGTATTGTATTGTATGTATTGTATATATATATATATATGTATGTATATTTATGCATAATAATTATGAATTATTTTCTTTTTATAATTATAATTATTATTATTTGTATTTGTAATTGTTATTTATTGTATATTGCAAATGTTGCCCAGCGCAAATGTTAGCAACATTTGCACGGCAGTTGGCAACACCAGCTAAACAACAACAAAGAGATACCATTAAGTTTAAGGTTGTTTTGTTTTTGCTTTGTTTTGCACAATTCAATGCAGAGTAAATAAGAAGAGACCATTTTTCATTTTCATTTCATTTTTGTTTTTTTTTTTGTTTGTGTCAACAACACTTTACGACAATAACAACAGAGGCGACAAACTGTTTGCACAGCAACAACATTCACTACATTTTAGTGTTGTTACTGCAGCAAAAGTTGCTGCTGCTGCTGCTGTTGTTGTTGCTGACCTGCAGCTGCAGCTCGACTCCAAGCCAGCAACCCTTTGGCAGCAGCAACCTGTTCTTGCTCATAGGCGGCAGCAGCGGCAGCCATTGCAGCAACATTGCTGTTGTCGCTAGCACCTCCTCCATCATCGTTGCTGCTGTTGCTGCTGCTGCTGTTGGCGGTGGGCGAGGGGGTGGGTGTTGGCCTGTTGCTGCAGCTGCTGCTGTTGTTGCTACTGCTACTGTTGGTTGCTGCTGCTGCTGCTGCAATTGGCGATACAATCACCGAGGTAGCAACACTTTTGATGCGCGTAAATCTATTGATATTGTTAGTGTGATTGTTGCTGTTGGCATTGCAATTGCTGCTGTTGTACTTGTGTGGTTGTTGTTGTTGTTGTATGTGGTGGACGCCGTAGCGTCGATTGGTTTTGATAGTCAGCGATGCTGGCAACTGTTTGCCAGCTGCCACTTCGGCAGCCAATCTTACCACAGTTGTTGTCATTTTAGCAGCTGTTGCTGGTGTCGATGTCGTTGATGATGTTGTTGTTGCTGTTGTGGCTGCTGCTGCTGTTGGTGTTGCTGCTGTTGGTGTTGCTGTTGCTCCTGCCTTTACGTTGTCGCCTTGTCGCAGTGTCGTCGACGCTTGGGCTGCCGCCTCTGCCGACGATTTCTGTCGCTTTCAGTCGCCAAAGCGACTGCAAGCCTTCTTCCATCGGCATTGAGTGCACCATAGCTCTCGCTTCTCCATGCCATAGACCTTGCGGCACTTTTTGTTCTCGCCACGCGTGCGGCGATTGGGTGAATTCGGTGTATGCTTGGCAGCGCTCACCGTTTGTTGCACTGCCACATGTTGCAGTGGCATGTGTTGTTGTTGCTGTTGTTGTTGGCCGGAGTTGGCAACGTGATTGTTGCTGGCAGTTGTCTGTTGCTGGCCGCGCAAATGCTGTTGTTGTTGCTGCTGCTGTTGTTGATGGTGTTGTTGTTGTTGTTGCTGCTGCTGCGGCGGATGGTAATTCGGCGTGATGGTCACGCTAGACAGGTGGTGTTGTTGCTGCTGCTGCTGTTGTGTGTGGCCATTGCTGGTGTGATGCGCCGTCACTGTGACATTCTGTTGCGACAATTGCTGCAACATGTTGTTGGCACTGCTATTGCTATGTATGACCGGACTGCTGTTGCCGCTGCCACTGCTGTTGCTGTTGCTGCTGTGACTGTTGTAGCTGTGATTGTGATGATGATGGACGTATGTCGGCGATGGATATGGCGCAGTCGAGTGGGACGGACGCGACGATGATGAGCGTGCGTGTTTATTGAGTGTCGTCGTATTGTGGTGATGATGATGATTGTGATGATGGTGGCTGTTGCTACTGCTGCTGCTGTGGTGGGATGTCGCTGATGGAGCGCTCACTGTGATCGCAGCCGCCGATGACCAAGTGTAATTGTGATGCGCCAGCGGCGATGTCGGTATGCAGCTAGTGTTGTTATTCTGCAACTGTTGCTGCTGTGTGCTGGTGATGTGATGAGCACCTCCGCTGCTGCTGCTGCCGCTGTTGCTGTGATGTAGCTGTGATTGCTGATGCGTTAGGTGGTGATAATTATTCATAGCGCGTCCTTGTCTGTATTACATAAAATATATTTAGTATATATTATTCATTAAAATTCTCTCTCTCTCTCTCGGTTACTCACTTGAAATTGCCAACGATCTGTCTTTGGTATTCGGGATCCTCGTGCGGCGGACGCGCCATGTCCCGGTGGCTGAGCGTGGGCGGTGACGCTGGACTAGGCGTTTTGATCGTCGACTCATCGTCGTCGTCGTCTTCGTCGTAGTAGAACTCCTCTTCGTGCTCATTTTCACTGCAGGAATCTGAATCGCCGCCAGAGCGTCTGGCCTTTTTGCTGCAAGCCCAAAAATAATGCCATCGATTAATTCACTACGCTCTTTTTTTTTTTTTTTTGTTTTGCGCGCCACTTGCAGCACAGGGTGACTATGCATTTCATTTTCAAATATACTTGTGACTCAATCATTTTACAAATTCCGCCCATGTAACTTATATTCATAACTTAGTTCCAATCCACACGCAAAAATATTGTTAGCTAATAAGTTGTTATTGTTAATATTTTTGTTTTAATCTTTAATCTCACGCGCCAAGTGCAGCACAGGGTGACCATGCGTTGCAACTTGAAATGCACTAAGTTGTACAAATGACTCACAGTCAATCCCCTCCAAATAATTGAAAAGCATACAATATATTTTTTAATACTTAATTAATACTTAATTAACTTAAGTATTAATTGTACTTAATGCTTTTTAACTTTACATGCATTGCACAGTTTATGCCCTACTACTAATCGTGACTGCGCATTCACAATATATCGCTTGCTTTGGCGTTGCCAGCTGTGCGCGCCGTCAGCGTTGCCACTCGCGCTAGTCGTACGGCAACACCGCAGCTGCCATTCACGCCACAACGCTAACCACACAGCTGCAGGGTTGTAGCAACGTTTGCAAAAAAAACACGCACGTTCTGTGTCAAATCAATACGAAATCAACAAAAATCAATCGATTTTCGCGAAACAAGCGACACAAAGCGCACGTCGATTTCATTACAACCAACAACGCATAACATAACGACGTGCTGTACACTGTACTCTCGCCCCGCTTGCCAAACCAAAACCAAACAAATTTGCTGTGGAAAATTTTTTCGGAAAGAGAAAAAAAAAAATTTGCGCGTCGCAAGTCTCGCTTCTATAGCGTCTGTGTGTGTTGTCTCCCTTGCTGTGTGCGTGTGTGTGTGTGCGTGCGTTTATGTATTGTGTCTGTGTGTGTGTGTGTGGCGTCCGCGTGCATTTCTCACGGTCTACAATTGTCAATTATAACGCGAAAATATTGTGATTACTTCCCCCTCCAAATAAAAATAATATATCCTTAACTCACTAATATACAAAAGCAAAAAAAAAAACGAAGCAAAATGTCCACAAGCAGCGCCGTTGTCGCTGCCGCCGCCGAGCAGAACAATAAATGTGCTGCCGCTGCCAACGTCGCTGTCGCTGCGACGAACAGCGTCGCTGCGGCGCTTTGTCCGCTGAGCAACTGCCAATTTACGGGCGTCGTAATCAGCGCCATTTCCGATGAGCAGAAGCTGGAGTTCAACAACATATACAAGAGCAGCTGTACGCTCAGCTGCAGCTACGATTCCCAAGGCGTTTTGCTGCGCATCATGCTAGGTAATATCTTACTACATTCTCTTTCGCACACTGCCTGCCTGACCTCTACCTCTCTCTTTCTGTCTCGTTTTAGATAACGATCTGGGACGTGTGCTAAAGGAATACATGATATCAGCGGACACGGATGCCGCACAGCTCGGCAAACGTTGTTACGCCATCTCGCTGGATGCCGAGAATTTGGTGTTGCGCTTCAGCAGTGATCAGGATCAGCTGCTCTTTCGCAAAGTCGTCGAGAATGTGAAGCACCTGCGTCCCAAGTCTGTGTTCTCGCAACGAACTGAAGAGTCCTCGGCCTCGCAATACTTTCAATTCTATGGCTATCTGAGTCAACAGCAGAACATGATGCAGGATTATGTGCGCACCTCAACGTATCAACGTGCCATTCTTGGCAATTCGGTTGATTTCCAGGATAAGGTTGTGCTCGATGTGGGCGCCGGCTCGGGGATATTATCCTTCTTTGCTGTGCAAGCTGGCGCTGCTAAAGTGTATGCGATTGAGGCATCGAATATGGCGCAATATGCTCAACAGCTGGTGGAATCGAATAATGTGCAGCACAAGATCTCAGTGATCCCGGGCAAGATTGAGGAGATCGAGTTGCCCGAGAAGGTGGATGTGATCATCTCGGAGCCCATGGGTTATATGCTGTACAATGAGCGTATGCTCGAAACGTATTTGCATGCACGCAAATGGTTGAAGCCCCATGGCAAAATGTATCCAACGCATGGAGATTTGCACATTGCACCGTTCTCGGATGAATCGCTTTACTTGGAGCAATACAATAAGGCGAACTTTTGGTATCAATCGGCGTTTCATGGCGTCGATCTGACCACACTGCACAAGGAGGGCATGAAGGAGTATTTCCGTCAGCCAATCGTCGACACTTTTGATATGCGCATCTGCATGGCAAAGTCGGTGCGGCATGTGTGTGATTTTCTCAACGACAAGGAAGATGATTTGCACGTAATTGGTATGAGAAGATGGAAAGTTAATCGATTTATGACTTGTATTAACAAAGTGATTTCTGTCTCTTAGATATCCCGCTTGAGTTTCACATACTGCAGACTGGCATCTGCCATGGACTCGCCTTTTGGTTCGACGTGGAGTTCAGCGGCAGCAGTCAACACGTCTGGCTGTCCACCTCACCCATTGCACCCTTGACGCATTGGTATCAAGTGCGCTGCCTGCTGCCCATGCCCATCTTCATAAAGCAGGGCCAAACGTTGACGGGTCGTGTGCTGTTGGAGGCCAATCGCCGGCAATCGTATGATGTGACCATTGATCTGCACATCGAGGGCACATTGATATCGTCGAGCAATACTTTGGACTTGAAGAATCCGTATTTTCGGTACACGGGGGCGCCGGTGCAAGCGCCGCCGGGGACTAATACTCAGAGCCCATCGGAGCAGTATTGGACTACGATGGACACCACGCAGGGCAATCGTAATTGTAAGTGAATTATAAGGTATTCACTATGATCTTTGTGTTAAGAAACTATCTCGTTTGTTCTTGTTTAGCAACTAGCATGCTGAATGGCAGCATGTCGGTTAATGGAATGGGAGATGCTGGCATGGACATCACCCATGGTCTAATGCATCCGCACTAGGAACAACTTGCTACTGCTGCTGCAGCTGCTGATGATGATGACAACAATTTCTACAACTTGTTAGCTAATGCCTGGATTGCAAACTAATTTCGTATTTTAATGGGGTCTCGATTTTTGTTTTGATATTCCGAATTTTAGATGCTTTTGTTTTTATGTTTAATTTATATATTGTAATTTATTTATTTTGCAAGCAGTTCTTTACCCCCCACCCCCCAAGTTCCAGGTCTTTGAAATACGTTGTAAGAGATGAAACACCATTAACCATTAGCCATTAGTAATGAGAATAAATGAAGAGAAGCAGAAGCAGAAGAGAGAGAGAGAGTAATCAATGAGAAATCGCATAGATCATCAACAATCAACAAAGGCAGACTAATAATGTGTATGTAGTTGTTTAGAACAGCAGCATATATAATCGATAAGCTAATTTTAGCTCCACTTCCCAAGCCCCCAAAATAGCATTTAGTGTTTTTAACGTATGTATGTTATTATGTAATACGAGTATCATATTAATAATAATAATACTAATAATAATAATCAATGTAGAGAGCAAACACTGCAGCTTCAGGAAGTTTATTATATTACATATTAGTTAATTGCCAATTGCAGTTTTGCATAAGCTTTTGAACAAATCCAACAATAACAGAGAAATTTAATAATCTATTCAATTTGCCCCATGTATCTTGTCTATCTACAACTACAACTACAACTATATATGTATATTATGTTAAGTATAATAATATGAATTGTATTTCAATTATTTCATGTACCTCAACGAAAATGTAGAACCTAGTTTCAATTCTCGACACAAACGGTTTTTGTGTAGAAGTCAAATATTCAAAATGGTTATGCTTAGTTTTTGTTTTGTGGAAATTATAACGAATTGCTCATAGAAATTAGTTGATAAGTTTACAATTATTTATACACATACTACTGCATATATGTATGTGTGTGCATCATAGTCGTGCCGAGAGATTATAAAATTTGCAATTTTCCAACTCTGTTCTCAAATTATTTGTTCGCATTTCAATTCAATTTCAAATTTTATCTTTGTTTCTGTCCTGGCATATCTTGAAAAAACCACAATAGAGATCCTACGTCGCTACCAGCCTGCCAAGCGCATAGTTGACATATTAAGTACTATAAATATACGTATACACATATATATAGTATAATATATATATATATATATAGTAATATATAATTATACAAGCATAAATATATCTATACACTTCCATATATAAGTGTGTGTGTGCATTGTACTTTTTAGCATAGTTTTTGCCAACGACAACAACACCAAACAATAACACCATCAACAACAACAACAACACCACCAACACATTTACAAAGTATCAACTATAATCCTCTATACATACGACTACAACATACCCATCATATGCATCTACATATGCAAAAAAAAAAAACGAAATGAATATGAACAATTTGAAAACAAGTTCAAAAACTAAACAACTGTGTCTTTTTCTCTTTTTTTAACTTAACGCTCGCTTCCTGCCCTCGCCTTCCCCTTCTCCACCATCGTGTGCGCAAAACAAACACATAGGAAACAACATTCAACATTCGCAAATGTCAAATGCTAATGCTGCGACCCACAGCTTGGACCTTGGCCTCAAAAAAACCAGAATCAAAATCAAAAAACTTTGCAGCGCAGTTGCCACGCCTCCAGCGCCTTTCGCGCCCCCGTATTAAAAATGCAGGTGTGCTGCGCTCACTGCGAGGGTGCGTCTGTATGTGTGTGTGTGTGTGTGTGCGAGAGTGTGTGTGTGACCTGATTTCTATGTACACACACATATCGACTTATGTACAAGTGCTCCACTTTCAAACAGCTCGAATCCGACTGCACAGTGGGCTGCATTTGAAAGTAATGCCAGCAAAACTTTTGTAGCAAAGTTTGCAAAACTTTTCTAACGAGCTCGGAATTTGAAATACTTTTAAGCACTTTGTAGAAAGTAAATAATATAATGCTCTCATAAATGTTGTATTCGTTGAACTTTCTTCATTGATTGTCATCAATATTGAAAGTTTTTTAAGTTTAAACTAAATTTACTGCTATTTAAAAGTTTTAAAAGCGAAGTATGCTAAATACTTAAGCATATAATAAGGTTATGTTGAATTCGTTCAACTTGCTTTATTTCAAGTTCTTTTTACTTTAAACTAAACTGTTTTTTGTAGCTAAGTTTTAAAAAAGAACTATAGAAAGTTTTTTATTAGATGGAATTAAGTTGTGAGCAGTTAAGAGAGAATTTCTTGCAAGTTCAAATTTTACATATTTTTGGAGCATTATTATTAAATATATCCAAAAAAATGCTAGTTTGCCCCACTGTGCACGCAATTGTGACGTGCTCTTGCTATGTATTGAGCGGGGTATTACTGTTGTTTTGTTGCAGCAACTGTTGTTGCATTGTTGCACTAAGTCAAGGCCCTGCCACTTGCTGCTCATTGTTGTAGTTGCGCTCTGACCGTTGTCAGAGCATTTTAAAGGACACACAGAGCTCCCCCTCTCCCTCTCATCACTTTATTGTTGTGTATTATTGTTATGGCAGAACTTACCCCAAATGTGTGTCCCTCACGTGTCGTTCAATTTTCAATTGTGTGAGCTCCACGGTGCCGCATCCCTTCCAGATACAGCGGAATTTTTTTGACTGCAAGCAAAAAGAAGCATCATAAATGGATTAGTTTTTTGTAATGTGCCAAACACAAAAATGATGAAGGGACTTAATGCGCATACTTTGCGATGTGTCGAAGAAGGAGAAGGTGGAGGCGGAGGGTCAGGAGGAGGCGTGCCGCTGCGTGATGACGACGCGGATACGGATGCGGATGATAGACAGCCCGGGCTGGCTTCACTTTCGCTGCCGCCGCCACCGCCACCGCTACCGCCGCTGAACGACTCGTAGTCGCTGCGTTCCACGTAATAGTTGAGCGCGGTTGCATGCATTATCGTTTGCGAGCAGTGAACGCGAGAACCGGTGCCGGGCCGGTGCCAAATGCGACTGTGTTGGTGCTGCGGACAATGCAACTGGCTGCCCTGGCTGTGATGCTTGCCAGGATTCGGATTCGGATTCGGTTGTGTGGCAACGAGCGAAGCCGAGTGAGCTCCGGTTTCCCGGCTCTGCACTCAGCACTCGGCTGCAACTGATAACAGAGGCCGCCGACGTCGCTGTCGACGTCGACGTCGTCGTCGTTGCCTTGTCTTTGTGCAACACACTACACACAAAAAAAAAAAGTATGCGATAGAAGAAGCAAAAAGTATTGCCAGCCTATTTACTGGGTCACCTTGCAATACCACAAACACACCAGCATGCAACACCCATGCCACATGCCACATGCCACGCTCTTCGCCTTGACACGCTTCTCGAGCGAGAGAGAGAACGGAAGAGCGAGGGAGACAGGAGAGCGCTCTGCAATTTTTAGCGGCCTTTAGCGCCTGCAATTATGCTGCGCTTTATGTTGAAGGTTAGGCGACAGCGTCGACAGCACTGTTGACCCAGTTTTTTGGGGCAACTGGTTTGTTGTCTTTCATCTCTTTCTTCTCTTTTTGTTTGTTTAACTATTGCGCGTCCTTGGCAAGTTGTGTCCTTGCAATGCGTTCGTCATTTAATTGGCAACTGATTAACGATTTGTTTACCCCAAAAATTTTGCAAATTTTTAAATCGAGAGCAATATTATTTTATGTGTGGCACACTCGTCGTATGCGCATTATTTCTAATCTTGTTTGTTTTTATGAAAAGCAGGTCAAGTTCTTCTCTAGCTTTATTTGTTGAGTATTTCGTAGACTTTCGCCCCCCCCATCAAAAAGGAAAAGCACTCAGCTTAAAGAACTTAATGACGTATGGCCAATTTTAGAAATGTTTGCTCTGTGTAGTTCTAAGGGGAGGGAAAAGTGCGCGGGGTGGGTGGAAAGGGAAAAGGAAAAGCAGGAAAGCGAAAGCGAAAGCTGCCAACCGCAACGTAATCATAAACATAAATAACTTGGTCTACATAAGCGGCGTAAATTGTTAACGCACGTGGTTGTGTGTGTAGATGAGTGTGTGAGTGTGTGTTTGGATGAGTGTGTGAGTGTGCTAGTGTCTGTGTGAGTGTGTGTTACATTAACTGCCTGGGGCCTGCCAGCAGGTCTACTACACATTTTTCGTTTTAACTCAGTGCAATTAGTGGGCGCCATAATTCGTTTGTGGCCAGCGAACAGAGCGCAGGATATGGCGCATATCCTGCTCATAAATACTCGCATGTATACCCCACATACATGTATATATATATATACTATAATATTAAACAATTGTTGCCATTTGCGGCAGATGTTTGCGATTCAAGTTTGAGGGAATTTTTGGCAGTTGGCTGTTTGCGCTTGGCATATTAATGCCGCCTGTGACTTTAATATGAACGTGAACGCCAAGCATTCATTTCAGTTAACTAAATGTGCGCAGCGAAAATTTGATTAAATTCTGAATTCATCAAGATGACGACGACGACGACGACGACAACGTTGCGTATACGCAATGTGTGGCAACGTTTTCTGGCTTCAATTATTTTTAATTAATGCGCCAACAGCAGCAAGTTGGAAATCGTTTTAGCTTATCAATTGCTGAGGGTATTCTTCTGTTTTTTTTTTCTTGGTCAGCCTAACAATCCGCTTAGCTGCTGGCCACCTGCCGCATGCCACCTGCCGAGTTGCATAAATCCAGCACACTAAATGATATTAGAAGCTGTGTGCTGTGTGTGCGTTAATTATGTTGCCATGTCTAATGAGTTACAGTGGGGCGGGGCAATCGCTTGACTACTAATGAAAGAAAGCAAAACTCTGCCGAACTGAAGTTTGGGCATTTCCAACCCCCACTCCCCACTCCCCATTTTATCGACTCAAAGTGAAAGCAACTAAGCATCCCCGTTACCCTCCCCCAAAGAGCAAACGTTGTTCCTACCGCACTGTGTCCTGATTTGACGGAGCCTGAACAGAGCGCATAAATAGGTAAAACGAGTATGCGGAAATGGCAGGAATAACACAAATCTTGTTAGAGAGCAGAGCGACAGAGATAGCAGAGATGCCAAAGAGAGAGAGAGGGAGAGGCAGGCAAAAGAGAAAGCTGGAGAGTGGTGGAAATTGACGTGGCATTCCCGGTTTGCCTTCGGCTCTAACTTCGCTCGCCTGTATCCAGAAAATGCTTTTTGTTTCACATGCCGTGTGTGCGTGTGTGTGTTTGTGTTTATGGATCACCGCTGGGCTGAGTGGCATCGTTATGCTGCCAGCAAACTACATGAGTTTCAGTTTCGCCTGCTTTATGTTTTCAGTTTCAGTTTCGTTTTTAGTTTCGCTTTTTCTTCTCTCCAACCAAGAAATAAGGCCAAACTGTACTCTCCCCGACTTAAACTTTAACTTTTGTTGTGTTGTGCGTGTGCTGCTTTAATCTTGCATCTAACTTTAACTGCCAGCATAAATATATGTTTTTCATGCTTCTCAAACTGAGCTTTCACATGCACAGTGTGAGCTTTAAGAATTGCACTGACAGCTTTAAAAGCTCACGCACACAATTACAAATTTATTTGCTTGAAATTAATACACTTGTCGTGAATTGCGTTATCAGCTTTTATAATTTCCTATTTGGCTTCGCATTCAATGAACATTTCACTTGACAGCGCTGCGCCCTCCTCTTTTCTCTTTCTCTCTTCTCTTTCTCAGATATATAAATATGTATGTAGTCGCATTTACGTGCCTTGTATAAATAACAAGTTTTGCTCTGCTTTCGGTATTTCGCTTTCCATTTTCTCTGCGTGTGTGTTTTTTTTTCCTTTTTTTGGAAGGGGGCCGCAAACATAAACAACCCCATACCCCAAAAAAAAAAACCCAAAATGCCAGAAGCAGAGGCAGAAACAGAAGCGGCGGAGAAACGAAAAAGCAGAAACCAGAACAGCTGTGGAAAGGACAAACACGGAATTGGGTCAACTGTATATAGCCATGCTATATTTATGTATTTCACATTTTGGGGGTTGGACGTGTCCCCTGTCCCTGTCCCTGTCCCTGTCACATGAAAAGCGTTAGCAGCAGCGTCAGCAACAGCAACTGTTAACTTTGCAAAAATAACTGGGCCAAAAAGAGCGGCCGGGCTAATAACAGTGCCAGAGAGACAAAGCTGAAGACTGCGCGCGCATTTGGTTAAAGAGCGTTGTAAATAGGCTATAAGAGAGCGTGAGCAATGAAATCAGGTTAAGAAGAGAGAGACGCACTGGAAGTGTGTTTGTTTTGATTTGCAGCAGCAGCAGCAGCCGAAATTGGGTCAATGGAAGCGCATTAACTGACAACTTTTGCCCAAAAGCGAATGTAGCATAAATTATTGACTTTTACATAGAACAGTCTATAAATAGCACACACTTCATGCAAGAGTAAATGTGAGTGAGTGTGTGTGAGTGTAAGTGAATGTGGCAGTAAGCAACTCAGCATCAGGTTGCACTGGCATTCATATTCGCTAAGGAATTCCATTCCTCGCCCCGCTCCCAAAGCGCAAATAAAATAAGTAAAAAGCTTAGACACACACTCTTGGAAACTCGGTTGCTCTAATAAGGCTTAATTTTTTGGAGCAACATTCGAATTGCACTCACGGCGACGTTTATACTCGTATATTTCACAGCGCGACATAAAAGTCAAAGGCAGCGCACAAAAGTAGGCAACACAAATCGTTGTCCTTATTATCCTCGGGCCAGCTGGCAATTTTATGCGCACCATTAAAGCTGCTTAAGCGCCTCATGGCAATCTTCACTCCAGGGGGAGAATACACTTCTTATGTGCTGTGTTCTGTGTTCTGTTGTGTGTGCTCTCGTCATTTGCATTACCGAGACAACCGAAAAATGCCCCAGGCAACGCTTCTCCCGCTCCTGCTTTGATTTACATATAGATACAAATGGAGAGAGCAAGAGATACGCACGCTTGTAGATATTAAGATATTAGATTCAGACTGAAAATGCAATTGATTGAGCCACATTTTTTTTTTTTGGTAGCCTGGGTTATTTGCATGGAAGCAGGCGAAAGCGTTATCGCAATGCCAGCAGGCAACCTCAGACCAAGCAAATTGGGTCACATCAAATGATAACAGACCCCAAACAACAGCAGCAGCAGCATAAAGGGCTGACAGCAGAGAGAGGAGGGGAGGGAGGGAGGCAATTGGTTGACGCTTTCAACAACATTTTTGGGAGCTTTGAGGCCTTTGGTTGGTTTTACAGGTAACATAATTGCCGGCAGCTAAAATGCTTTTCGGTTTGTGCCTCAATGTGGTTTCAAAATGTTGTTGCTCAAATAGTTTGTTCGCCCTCGCTCTGTGTGTGTGTGTGTGTGTGTGTACTTTAGGGGTGTGCGAGTGTGTGTGTGGATTATTTGATTTTCAGCTGAGCTCACACATGAGTATAAAACATGATTACCTCAATTTGTCGCCCTCGTCTGGAAATTCGCTTCAAACTTAATTTGATTGCGTATAAATAAACACGCGACGCTGGCGACAGTGACAAACTGACAGAAATGTGTGTGTGTCTACACACACACACACACACACTCGCTTACAGAGATCATGCATATGTGTATGTAGATATCATATGCATACATAACTGATGTGACAATCGCACGCGAAATTGTCATTTCTGAACGTCAACGAGGAAAGCGCGTTGCCTAGAGTGAAAAAGAGCGAGAAGCGAAGAGGAGCGAAAAATAATGTAGGAAAGAGCGAGAGGGGTAGCTAACATGATTGAGCATGTCGCGAAAACGACATGGAAGCTGAGTTGAGTGTTCATTCATGTTGTTGATTTTAACAGTAGCAGCTGTGCGTGTGTATGTGTGTGTGTGTGTGCTTGGGTATGCGAAAGCAAGACAATGAAAATGGCGTCGATTTGCAAACACATATTCACATATTCACATGTGCATGAATACAACAAGAGCCACTGGACAGACAAAAGCACAAAACTGACTGAGTTGACATGACAAAAATGTTGCTGGAAATTTCAGCTTAAGGGTTGCCCGCACAACATACACACACACACTTACAACATATAGTATATGTATGTATCGGGGCAAGTTTCGCATTCATATATACAAAATTTATGTGAAAAGTTCGTGAGTGCTTCAAGTTGTTACCGAAAACACATTTGAAATGAAAATTGTTTGCCAGCTCAAAGCTTCAAATTGCATGCACAATTGTTTATGGCCGCTAGAGCGAGAAAGCGAAGCAGAAGCAGAAGACGAAGACGAAGAGGAAGAGGAAGCATAACGAATTTGTTGACGCTGCCTAAAAGTAGGCAACACTTTTGCAACGTGCGCCGACACATAAATTGCAACTCAAAGGGAAACTCTCGACTTTATTGAACGAACGAACGCAATAAAACAAAGCTGCGTCATGCTTTCAATTTTCTGTAATATAAATTTTGCAAATTCTGACAAGTCACAAGACAAGCAACATGACAATAAAGCGGCGGGACAGTCAATAAATTACATTTAAATAACATTATTATTTTCTCTCAAATGTATAGGGAAAGGAAACTTAAGCTGTCACAAGTCGGTGAGAGATTCTCATTGTCGTTGGATTAATTATTTGATAAGTAAGGAAGGAAGGATGGAGTATTATTTCATTTCAATTTCAGCTCTTAATTGGCTCGATTTCCTTGACAGCATATGAAAACTGAGGAGTTGCTGATCAACTGCAAATTATAGCAGTCGAAGTCGATGTCACTCTCTTTCTCTCTGTGTGTGTGTGAGTCTTTTCTCTTGTGTGCTGTCCAGCACAGACGAGTCGTTGACTGTGCCAAGCGACAACAATATCCGGCAGGACTCAATTTACCACAACATCTCCACCCACCCATCTTCTTGTCACACACACACACACACACACACACTCGTTCACTTGCCTCATTCACATAAAATGGCTTATCAGTGAAAAGGCTCGAATTACAAGCAGGCAAACGTGGCAAGCAAACGACAACGTCGTCGTCGTCATGTCGTCGTTGTTGTTGGCATCCTTTTGGCCAACGTACTAAAGCAACCCTCTTTTCACCGCAAGTTAATGGACCAAGCTCCACACAGAGTCAGCGTCAGAGTCAGGGCAAAAAACAGGCCTGATTATCAACGCCATTGTCACATCTCCAACGACAACGACGACGACGTCAACGAAGAGTCTTGCAACAAACACAATGCCTGGAAATCCAATTATGACATAAAAATTTGCGTAAATTGTGAAATGTAAATTTTGTCAACACTTTTTGGCAACTAAAAAAGGGTTTTTTGTTGGTGCGCCCACCACCCGCAACGCAAGATAAGCAAGCTCAAATTATTATTTGACACACGTAAATTTTTGCGGGGGCGGCGATAATAAAATCGTAGTATGGTATATATATATATATATAGCATATATTTGTGTATGCCAAGTAGCTTTGCATTTGCCATTGACTTTTATTGCTGCGGTAATTGCCAAATGGAGCTTGAATGGGTCGTCCTGTTGTTATGCCCACTGTGCTCGTGGGTTAATCAATGTGCCCCGAAGTTGGGTTGCGGTTTTGATGATGCTTTAAAGACCCAAACTGGGCAGAGCTAGCAAAGTAATTGGCTTAGAATCAAATATGAAATTGTGACAGTTGTGACCTTGACTAAGGAGACGAAGAAGGAGACAATTCTTGGGCAGCTGATATAGTTAAGTGACAGAACTATAGAGAACTGTTCAGCCCCCAGAAAGTAAATGCTATCTATGATACTATATTATTATTTCTGTGTGTGTGTGTGCGAGAGAGGATAGCTTGATGGCAGCTCATCTATTTCAATTAAGCTCTGACTGGGGGCTACTTTTATAGGGGCTGTTGTCGTCGTTGTTGTTGTTGTCGGTGTTGTTGTCGTTGCTATTGTGTTGCTCGTGCCTGACCCGCATGTTGACCCAGAATGCAATGCAATGCAAAACGAAAAAGAAGCCGGGGCAGCAAGTAACTAGGTCACTTTGGCTAACCAATTGACGAAATACTCGCAGTGTATGCATGTTGCTTGCCAATTTTGTATTTTATTTTGTCGTCGTCGTCGTTTGTTGCACATTGCTGATATAGCACAAGGCTCAGGCGCCTGGGACGACCTTGCCACAAACTGTGGCGAGGCTGTACCAAAAACACTGGCAGCAGCAGCAGCAGCCGAAGCAGCAGCGAATGAATGCATCAAGGCCTAGCGCATACATATTGCAGTAACTGTACATTGGAAAGTTATGTTTACTTATCAGCAAGAGAGAGAAAGAGAGAGAAAGAGCAAAAGAGAGACAGAGAGGGAGCGCAGTGCAGCGCAGCATAGGGAGCGCTTCCTCTTTTCGCACATTGTACAATCAAAAGTAAACCAGGTCAAGCGTCAAGCCAACTATATATAGAGAGAGAGAGGACACCACACATGCATACGATTATGTTTGTGCATGTGTGCAGTAAGTCTGTGTAAGTGGTGTGGCAAGTACATAATGTGCCACACACACAAACACACTCACACACTCACAGCATAGTCGAAAAGTCTTATGATTTAAGCCCAGCTGGCAAAATACGTTTCCCTCTCTGCTCTGTATAAGCCATTATTGTAGCATACTTTTTGGGGCATTGATAATACGACGACTACAAGCAAAATGATTTTGAATTTAAATTACATTTCACAGGAAGGGACCTGAACCTTAAATGCTTTAAACTCTTTACAAATTTGAAGGACATCTTGAGTGGGGTTCGACTATTAAAGTAGCGAATAGACTAAGGGTGGAGGAGGGAGGAAGGGTCTCAGCCCACATGGGACACATTTCAATTTGGCTCTCCAAAGGCAAACGCATAAACTGCCAGACAAGAAACGTTGATGTACGAGGCATCGCCAGACTTCTGGGGACTGGGGACACGTGTCTTCTTGACACGACGACTACACAACGTAACGCCAAAGTAACGTAACGTAGCAAAAATGGCCACATAATAATTCCCAAAACTCAGCGTACAAGAAAAATAAACTACCAAAAAAAAAAAAAGTGGAAAAATGGTCAAAAAATAATCAACTTGTGGGCCCAGAGC
This sequence comes from Drosophila niveifrons, assembly GCA_035046325.1. Lineage (NCBI taxonomy): Eukaryota > Metazoa > Arthropoda > Insecta > Diptera > Drosophilidae > Drosophila > Drosophila niveifrons. The sequence goes on along the minus strand of JAWNOC010000046.1, from coordinate 5,315,977 downwards.
TTTATGGCAACAAAATGGGGAATGGAATGGTATGGCGTGGCATACAACATGCATCAAGTTTTTGGGGGCAGCATTTTTGCGAGAGAGGAGCGTGCGACAAAATGTTGCCAGCGTTCGCTCGAGTTACGTTCTGTCATTTCATACGGAATCGTTATTGGACAGCAAATATTGGTAAGGGCTCGATGCTGGCGGGGGATTACCTAGAGGTAAGGGGAGAGAGAAGGGCGGAGTGAAGTGGAGAGTTGAAAGCGGTTTATTGCGCACCTAAGAACCTACCTGCCAACACACACACACACACACATAGACACAGGTAGCAAAACCACTCTACGGCTTTAAAACTGCACTGTCGATGCTGTATTTGAAATGCTATTTGATGTGCTGTCAAAGGAGCGACTATAAGCCGCTTATGGCCAGCAAATTAGACATTTTCAAAGTGCTTAAAAAAAGGGCCGAGCTTCAAACTTTCCAACACTGCTGTTTCGGCTCATATTGAAATGTATTAGCCAAGTTATACAGTTATTCGATGGCAAATTAATCAGATCAACGCTCTATCGATTAGTTAGTGGGTTATGTATTTAAATACTGAACTTTTCTATGACTTTATGGCTTTACTTTACGTATTGCAAATATTTCAACTGCATGCAAAAAGTCTTAGAAACTCAATTGCAAACTTGCAAGTTGCATAAAAAGCGAATCCATATGTGAAAAAGCAAATAACGTAAAAAGTAAACCATAAACCATATCGTTATGACTTCAATCGCAATTCAACTCTGAAAGCAACACCAATACAATTTGAAATTCAATTCCAATGCACACGCACGTAACACAAATAAAAAAGAAAAAATAAAAGAAACCAAGAGACACCGCAAGTGAAGTAAAGAAAAGAAAGAGAGAGAGAGAGAGAGAAAAAATTGTGGCAAAATTTGAAAGCAATTTCATTTTTGGAAAAACAAATTTCGCAACAGCTTCGCTTCGACTCGCATTATATATAGATAATTTTCATTTCGCTTTTCTATTTTTTTTGTTTTTTGTGTGCTGTTTTCTTATTTTTGCCTGTTTGTTGTTTACTCTGTTTGCATATTTCATGTGGCTCCAGGCTCCTGGCTCCTGGCTCCGAACCCTTTTTGCAATTTGGCGCTTCTTTGGATTTACGCTGGGATTTAAATATTCAATTTCTTAAATTCCACGGCACTTGAAATTCTGATGCGATAAGCCGCCCCAGACCCCAAGCATCGTGGCACTCACTCACTCACTCACTTAGTTACAACAGTTTGCTATCTAGCTAGCTAGCTTCAAACAGCTGCTTCTAAACCATCCAATTTGCCATAGAATTAGGTTTTTTTTGTTGTTGCCCTTGCTGCCCTGTTCAACTTTTCACTCTGTATTTTCCCAGCTCTTTGGCGTTCTACATTTTTGGTTTTTTCGTTTTTTTCGGGGCGGCTCTTTTACGAAAACTTTTTGCCGGCCAAGTGTCGACGCGTTTAATTGCAAATGATAACAGGGCCATGCTTAAAGTTGTCTCCTTTGCTTTCCTCCTTGGCTTTTTAATTTCTACTCTTGCTGACCCAATTTGCAGCTTTTTCATTATTTTTATGCAAGCAGCCAGCCACACAGCAATAGCCGAAGAAGAAGAAGAAGAAGCGGCAATAGCAGGACTCCTCTGCTGCTGCTTCTCTAGCGAAAGTGTCGCCCATTTTCCTGGTCTTGGTTTTTCATTATTTGTTTTTTTTTTCTTCCTCCTTCTGCTCCTCTCCATGTCGTTACTTTGCTTTCGCTTGGCTTCAGCTTCATCTCCATTTCACTGACTGTGCGGCATCTTCTTGTTTAGATAAAATGCCAAATACCGGAAGATTTTTAATTAGAATTTTTTTTTTTTGTTGTTTTGTTTTGGACGCTGCCACCCTCAGACCTCATCTCAATTATTGACTCGAAACAATAAGGCAAGCAGCTAAATGGGCGGGTAACTGACAACTTTGGCCCGCAAAAAGAGTTCAAGTGAAACAGAAAGAGAGAGAGAGAGAGAGTGAGAAGAACAATGCTCTAAATTTTTGGCGATTTTCTTGAAAACAGGGCAATTCCAAAGACCTACTGTTGCTGAATGAATGAGTGCATCGACCCCAAAGTAAGAGCTTAAATCATTTTAATAATCCTTTACATTTACTTTGGGGATCTTAAGTCCAGCTGCCTTCCATTGTTCAATTTGCTACCCGCTGGTTTTGCTTCTCTCTCTGCTCAGTTCTGTGTTGTTGTTATTGCTTTCTTTTGTAATTTAATACACAGCATTTCCTAATTAATTCCATTTTTTTTTCTGTGCTTTTGCGGTTTTTCCAGCTGCTTACCAAATCATAAATCGTAATACGATACGGGACGATAATTTCGTAACTATGGGGCGTCCAAAACTGAAGTTATTTGTTTCGCTAAACAATTATTTATAGCTGCACATTTAATGGGATCTTAAATTGTGGCTCTGAAGACGTTTAATCAAGCAAATTATAAAGCTGATTAAAGCTGCCAAAATAGGATTAATTATTTCACAAGGTGAATACAGCTTCATTACGCTAAAAGCTTTTATCTACTGTACTTTGAAATCACTTTTCAATTGTGACAACTTTGGTAAGAAGTCGAATTAGAATGGCATTCAATTTGAACTGGCGCAAAACATTTGCATTGATGAAATGACAATTGTTATTTGAAAAACTTCAAATCAGACAAAATGCAAATAACATTGGCTGCAGGATATCATAGCAGAAAGAAAACGAAAATAATAATAGACACTGGGATGTGGAGCAGCTGCTTGAAGCAAAATTCCAGCAATCGTTGCCATCGCCAAGCGAAAGTAGATGAAAAAGAAGGCAAACCAAAACAAAAAAAAAATAAAAAGACCGACTCGTTGCCACAATAATTTTCATAAATTTTCCAGTTTTCGGCAAACGAAATTTCCGCATTTTTTTCACAGTGCGCAATCAACACAAATTCAACAGAAGAAAATGATAGAAGAAAAACAAAAAAAAAAAAAGAAAATGCAGTAGTCGAGAAAGAGAGCCGATGATGTAATGGACAGCGCAAACATTTCATTTGAATAACTTCGTAATCACCAGGCATGCTCTAAAAGCCTGGACCCTGGCTGACGCGGCGTATGAGCAACCTGAGCAAAACCGTAGCACAAAACTACCAAATAGCCCCAAATAGAAAAAAAAAAAAAAAACACAGCACAAAACAAAATAAAAGAGAAGGAAAACAAAAAAAAACATCGAAATCAAATTGCCTTTTTACTCAATGGGTGATTTTTTGTTAGTCGAGCAACGGATTTTTATGGCTAACTTTGTTATGGCAAGTTGCTGTGTTGCTGTTGCTGCTGCTATTAGGGGGCGGGCGTTGATTGTGGCACGCCCACTTGATGCAAAAGGTTTTCGACTTTCAGTTGTAGCTGCTGCCGCCTTTGGCGTTAAATGTTGCCTGGCTTTAAAATGTTATTTGCAATTTTGATTTCAACTCAATTGCTGCTGCTGCTCCAGACAAGGCAACGAATGTTTTGCGCTTTGCTGAGGAGTTGTTGCTGCAAGTTGTCTTCAATAAGTTTACTTACAGCATTGGGCATTTGGCAAAGTCGGGATGTGGTTGTGGAGCAGTGTGGCAATGCGGTGTGGCAAGCACTCACCTGTAAAGAAAAAGTTTCGAAAATTAAGTATGTGTACAACATTTAACTTTGCATTAAAATCGATCGAATTCGATTAGCTAAAAGATAGATAGACTGAACACTGGCATTGGCAATTGAGAGTTTGGAGTTCACTTTGACATTATTCGCGCCTGGCACAAAACCCAAAATTCAAATCGAATGTGTGTGTGTGTTTGCATGTCATCGTCGAAGCCAGACTGGGAGATAGCCTCGTGTGCCCATTTCCAAGTTTACCATGTCGGGGTCAAATAGTTTGCCGACAAAGCCTGACGTGCACAAACCAATTGCGAATTGCGCCTATAAATATGCATTACACACACACACAGTCAACGATTCGTATCGCTGCGCTCTGTTTTCATTCGCTTTTAATACCCTGTAACCGGGTCACATATGCTCGCTGATTCAACTAGAAAGATTACACGACATTCTATTTGTTTTGTGTGCTGCAGTCTGTTATTACTACGAAGTGCTTGGCAGTCTGGTACTTCTTTGCTGTATAGGTTCCTTTTTGGCATTTCATGTCGCAGCTCATTTACAACAAATGCCAGGCATTGACATGATTTCTTCGCAAAGACTTGTTTTGCATTCACCTCTAATTGCCACGTTAATTGTAAGCAATTACAAAACAAAAACAGAAACAGAAAAAATAAACACCCTGGAAGGCCGACGATAGACGGGTTTATGCGGCGTTGCAGCTTGCATGTCGAGGCTGCCTCTTTTTTTTTTTTTGGTAGTTTACAATTCTTGGAAAAACCTTTAATTGACTCGACTGTTTTTAATGATATTAATCCATGACTAAGAGAGCGAATAAAACTCAGAGCGAGAGGACTGCAAAGTCAAAGTCATGAGTCGGCAATAAATTTGGTTAATTAGCAAAAACGTCGCTTGGAACAAATTAAAAATGAAAACAGCAACAACAACAAAGAGCTGGACAATTATGCGGGGAGGTGAACGCGTGTGCAGCAGCAACAGCAGCAACAACAGTAAGAGCAGCCGGCAATTTGTCATGTACGTGCAATTAATCAAAAGTTGAATGACTGCAAAGGCTGCGCGTCTTCATTCGGCAACTGATTAAAGTGATGCTGCTCTTTCTGCTGTTGCTGCTGTTGCTGGTTGCTATTAAAGAATGTTTGTGCGCCGCAAAACTGACAACGATTGCAGCTCGCGAAATTAGTCATCATTACGCCCACGACGAACGAAAGCAAGAAAAAAAGCATTGCATACTTGTGGGCGAAGCAGCGTGATGCCGTCAGACTGTGATGGATGGATGAGGCGTGTGCTGAGATAATTGACCTCTAAATATACTTGCGCACAGTCAACGCATACACACACATACACAGCTTAAAAGTCGCAAACCCATTGAGCAGCCTTGCATGCCGCGCCGCAAAGTAGGCTAAAAATATGGCACGACGCGCAATGATGATGATGTTGGTCCAATAACCTTTTGGGGGCTGTCGGCTTTGCGCACAGCTTGAATGCCATTGACACTGACGGCTCTTGCTTCGTCTTCTTCTTCTTCAGTTCGGTTCAGTTTAGCTCTCGGCCTGAAACAGATACTCATTTTGGGGCCAGGAGAGCAAGCATCTCAGCATAAGAAGTCATTGCTCGAGAGGCTCACGCACTTCTCTTTGCCGCCCATTCCAATGCTGCTGCTTTAAGTTGCCTTAACTTTTGTTTTTGTTTTCTGTTCGCGTTTTGTTTGTTTTTTACTTTTGCTCTGCGTTTATTATGCTCGTTGTTGTTGTTGTCATCGTCGTGGGGATTTTATGGCTTTGAGGCAGGCGAACTACGAGCTGAGCGTTGGCGTTGTGGCGTCGTGTCTGCCTTTTTGGCAAATGCGTGCGATTGCCCCGTTTCAAGGATACTTTGCTGCTGCTGCTGCTGCTTTGGACTGCCTTTTGGCATTTTATTGTGTCGTTGGCACGCATTGCGAGCAAAAAGTTAAATGGTTAATCATAAAAAAAAGCAAATAGGTAGATAGACAAACATTAGCACAGAAAGAGAGAGAACTGAGGCGAAAAAAAGTCTGTCGATTGTCAAGGATTCTCAAATGAAAAGCGTTGACTAATTGAATTGAATTTTCGACTTTGAATTGATTCACGCTTCAAAGAGAAACTCAATTTATTTGGAACTGAAATTAAAGCAGCTTTTGCCCCACTGTAACTGTATTTTTCGCACCTTGGGGTTCAAAAAAGAACTGTGTGCCATTCGCTTATCTTGGCCAAACACTAATTGCTGCCCAAACATAAAATGAAACACACAAAACTTTAAGCCTGTAAATTTCATTTACTGCTTGCCGCTCTCTCTTTCTAATACTGTTTTCTGTCTCGTTTTTTTCTTGTGTGTTCGCCATTTTGCCAATCGGTGCGTTGACTGTGCCAATGTCCTGGCGATTGGCCAAAGGGGGGGGAGGGTTTGAGTCGCCCACTTACACACAGAGAGAGTTTGTGCCGCCTTCTGCAGTTCACAGCTTTACAACAGCGAGTTGAATAAACTCGCAGTTGTTCACGATATTTATGTCTGTCTGTGTCGGTGTCTGTGTGTGTGTGTTAGAGTGTGTATTGTTTGATGTATGTATTTAGGTATGTAAAATTGTCAAATCCGTCTAGACATTGAAGGTCAATTCTGGGCTCGCTCTCAACTGAACCTCGACCTCAACATCAACGACAGGGAAATTCTTGCTTTTGCCATTGATTTCAATTCCATTTGCCTTGCTAATTGTCATACTACATTCATTCGATTTGATTTACCAAATAAAACAAAACGTGACTAACGCTTCGAGTTGTAAATAAGACACTTGGACTTTAAGCTTGAAAACTCAAAACTTAATTTAATTGCAGTTTTGTTTTACAACTGCAATGAAACTTTGTACAGCGATTGCTCATAGATCAGTTTTTGGAGAGAGAGAGAGAGAGAGAAGAGAGAGAGGAGAGCGAATACGTTGACTGCTGAACATTGATCGCAGCGCATTTTTTTGTTATTTGTGACTGCCTCTTGTTGTTGGTTTCAATTCAATTTGTAGCGCAGCCGCTCTTCAATTTCATTTCCTTGGCTGTTAGTGCATTGACTTCAACAACAACAAAATGATATCAACGATAACAACTCGTTTTCAGTTGTTTTTCCTCTGGCTGCGTTTATAATTTAATTAAACTAAATGTAATTAGCATGTTAACTCTATAATGCAATCTGCAGCAGCTCTCTCTCATACAGAGACTGAGTTCAATGAACTAGCAAATTGCGTGTAATTTGCTGACACACAAACTTATGAGCAATAAAATATAGTACTATATATATAGAGTATATATAGACTGTCTGACTTTGTCTGATCCCACGATCGAAACTAACAAAAAAAAAAACAATAAATAGAACTCGTGGCTGTGCTGTCTTATCAGTCAGCACACACATGGCCTAGGCCCAAGGCCAACTGCGCTGCATTTCCAAATATCAATCTATAATCAAGTTTATTTGTTCACGTTTCTTTTTTTTTTTATTTTTGTTGTATATTTTTAACACTTTGCTGGCAACGCACAGACGCAGTTACAATCACGTCGACCTTGATGACAATGAACTCACTTACACTCTTCACACACACACATATACACACTCACACACACACACTAAGTGTAGCGTATGTGAAATTGTTTTGTCAAGTGCTCGTCGCTTTGCTTTATAAAATAAAAACATCTATTTTATGCCCATATCGCTTATGATAAGATACGAAATAGCCCCCATACAATTTGCATCATAAAATATACTTAAGCGATTCTATCTATATAAAGTAAATACAGTATAGAATTGCTTTTTTTTCTCTACTGTTTACCAACTTCAAGTTGCTTCGCTTTTTGCTGCCAATAAGTCTGTTGAGGTTTTTACGACACTCTTTCGTTATGATTGATATCTAAGTGTAGATTATCATTGTGAAATATATTTAGACATTAAAAGAGAGAGAGCAAGTTCAATATCAGATAAGCAAACAATGCGCCGAGTTCAGAGTGTGATTAAAAAGGACTTCTTTGGCAACTTTTGTGATTACTCAAAACGAGTTGACTCACAAAAGTTATTGCATTGCACAATGAAATAAAAATGCATTAGCGGAAATACTTTCAACATATTGTATGTGTTTGTTTGTTTTTTAGGAGCTGCCCTCAACTATATTATTAAATATATACAATATGTGTGTGCACACAATCGACCTGCAGGGAAATACAATACTCGCGTTGGCTTTTACAAATGTAAAAAACGGTGAATCGACTGTACATTGCTTTATGTCATGCCATTAAAATTTGAAAAGCCGTATCGAGCGATGTCGGTTAATAACAGCCTACAAAATTGTGGCAGATGACAACCACAGCGCCAAAGTAGGCGGAGGGACAAAACAAAAAAGAGGGGAAAAAAATGATTGCAACAAAAAAAAGGGGGGGAATATAAATATCATGGAGGCGTCTCAGCGCACTGGCACCTGGCTCCTATTACATGCGCACGGCATTATTACAAAGCCAACCAACAGCAACAATTGCAAATAAAAGCTAATATTAAAAGCGGCAATTTTCCATGGCACCACCGACAACAGCAACAACCAGCAACCAGAAACAACAACAACAACAAGCCACCCAACTTTGCCTTTGCTTTTTGCGTGCCATATGCGAGTTCGAAAGGATTTCCGGTTTATGCTGTTGCTTGCCAACTGCCTACTCTACTGTTGCCCCCTACCTCCCTACCACCCCGCTCCCTCTGAAGCTCCCTCCTTTAACCTTTTGTAATTGTTTTGTTAGGCAAATGCAAAGCACATGGCAAATGCCACGTCTTCAACAGCGAGCTAATGACCGAGTCAATATATATTATTTATTTATACCTAGATTTTCTCTACTACTCCGATTCCTTGACAATTGCTGACCTGAAATTGCATTTGCAGAAAAACATTTTTAATAACAAAAATATTTTGTTGAGTTGAGAGAGTTTTTTCAAAGGGCCGACCGCATGCCAAATCTAATATAAAAATAGTTATGTCAGCACAAAAGGACTCGTAATTAGCGAGCGACGAAGCACACTCGACAACCAAATGAAATGAATCTATGCGCAAAACTCGAACATATGCCAGGACAGCAACAGCAACAGCAACAGCAACAACAACAACAGCAGCAACCATTCGCCTGCAGCGTGCATTGCAATACTTTTTTCTTCCTTTTTTTTTGCCCACTCTGTTTTTGTTTTCTTGTGTGGAGGAGGCGGAGATGCGTTGCAAACACGACTCGTGCTCGAGCGTGCGTGCTGGGCTTCATCTTGATGCACTGTGTGTTAATCCCAAATCAAACAAAAATTGAGACGAAACGAGGGAAGAAGGGCAGAAGAATATGCAGGAGCAGCCAGAAAGCAGAGGCAGGTTTCAGCTTTGGGTTTTTTTTGTTTTCGTCGATTGTGTTGCACTCACCACTGACTTGAACCTGAAGTGCAGCGTTGTTCGTTGTACGTGCTGCCTGCCACAAGTAAGCCCCCGTAGCAGATGTTGGCCTCTGTCTCCTGCCTCTTGCAACTGGAGTTGTTGCTGTTAGCTCCACCTGCTCGCACCTTCGTTCTTCGTTGGCTGCATTGCTCCTGCTGCTGCTGCTGGTCGCCTGCTGTTGCCTGTTGTTGTTAGCCATGGCTTTGTTTTCGATTTGAGCTTCGTTTTTGCCTTTGCTCGCCGCCTTTTTGCAACGTTTACATTTTGTGCTGGCAATGTTTATGCCGGTTCGTTCGCTTGTTGTTGTGGTAGGCCTTGCTTGCTAGCTAGCCTCGCTGTTGCCATTGTTGTTGCTTATCCTGTTGTGTCGTTGAACTCAAAGCCGGTGTTGTGTGCACCAGCAAAAGGAATAGCAGCAATACACCTAACCAAAGGCCGTTGCATGTCGCCCCCAAACAGCAGCAGATGCCTTTCCACCTTTCCACCTCTTCGCTCTGCACTTGACTTTGCCCCCCAATACGGAGCAACAGCCAGCTGCAAACGGGGGCAGGACATAAAACTTTTGCGACAACACACACACACTGTGAATCGCCCCCGAAGCCAAGCATAGAGTGAATAGAAAGGAGCTAAGGCTAAAGCTGGTGCTGGCCATAAGCTTAAGCATAAAAGCCGAATAAGCAAAACAGCCAACTGAACCGAAACTAAAGAAATGTAAACAAGCTAAAAACAAAGTGCAACAGCAAAAGGTTTCATGTTTATCCAGGCGCCATGGCAACCCTGCCAACTACTATATTCAGCTGTTTGTGTTTTTCCCATTTTTTTTCTTTTCTTTTTTTTAGATGGCGTGTGTCATGTGCCGATGTGTTGGACAATTTCTGCATAAAAACTCTATTGAAATTTATTTCTGCATCTCTCTCTGTGTGTTGTTGCACTATGGCGAATTTTGTTTTTCGTTTTTTTTTTTTTGAGGGGACAGGACAGACAGCCAATACCATAAATTGTGAGCATGTGTAAATATTTTAGCAGATACAACGGACGAGGAGAAGCCAGGACTATAGGAATGTGTGTGGGCAATATGCGACATGAATTCATTACGAACTGCATAAATTAAAACATAAAAGATACAACTTCCACAAACAAATCGTAGTCCAATTTGGCATGCTAAATGCTTAAAAAGGCTTTTTGCACATAAGTATGGTCGAAACATAAACTCGATTTATATATGGTATGAGCATAAATTCGACTAGACAAATTGAATGAATCAAGCGCAAATCAAATGCGCAAAAAAAGTCTTCAACGACTCAAAAGATATAAAGATACATACTGATACATAGTCCAAGGAAGAGAGAGAGAGACTATGGAGTCGTAACCTCTGGCAAATTCGTGCTTTAATGTACACATCACGATTAAGAGGGAATGGCCACAGAATATTTCATAATTTCATAGTAAAGCAAGCAACTTTGGCCAGTGGCCTTAAGATACATGCATCCAACAGATACAACTGGATTTTCTATGTGTGTTGCTCGAGGGGCTCTCACTCTCTCTCTCTCTGTCTCTTTCTCCCTTGTGTGTGTTGTGCTGTCCTCATTCGCCGACATGTAAAATGATGCGTAAACAATATTCTGACGCATCATTAAAACGCCTGAACAACTGAACGAGGCGCATCGATCAGTTTCACGTCCAGTTGGGAATCAACCCATCGTCGATCCACGATGCGAATGTGTGTGTGTGTGTGTGTGTGTGTGGAACGAACATGATTATGATGACGCATCATCGTAGCTACAAAGCTACGGCACTGACCTGCCACAACAGCAACAACAACAGCGACAGCAACAACAACTAATTCAATTTTATTCGCTTGGACACGGCTCGAGTGTGGAGTGGAACTTTAACTCGAGCTAGGGACTGGGTTCGTCATGTCCACCTTCAAACAGAGTTCAACTGCCTCGAGAGTACGCAACATGCCACGCGCTCTCCCTCTCTCTCTCTCTCTAGCTCTTTCTAGCTCTTTGTGTGTATCGCTTGATCATTCGCTTGCTTCGTTGTCGTTGTTGTCGTCGTCGTTGTTATTGCTGCAGCATGCTCAGCGCTTGTTTATGCTGATCTCTGTAATGAGATATAATGCCGGCCGGCCGGCCTGCCCCAAGACAACCAAAATAACAACAGCAATTGCAAAAGAACAGCAGCTTCTTTACGGCACCGGGCACCTGACCTGGACATGGGGAATGGCAGCTTTGTGCTCCAGCGGGAGCATTGGAGCTGCCTCTCTACACAAAGGCACTTAAGTTAAGCGAGGGTGGCAATAAAACTAAGAAAATGTATAACTCGCCTTGCAGCTGCGTTTTAAGTTATGTGCACTTAATGGCCACTTTAAAGTTGCTTTTAAAATGCAATTAGTTTCATACTTTTATTTGCTAATAATCGGCAATAAAAGTAACACTAGGAAAATGGTAGATAAATCAGAAAAAGTAAATGCTGTTTCCATGCTTAAAGTACTTTCGCTTAATGGCGTCGCAGCTAAACGAGATATGCACGCCAAACTTCTGTAACTGCCCTCGTAACATGTGTACATATTGTGGACTGAGCCCATTGTGTATTGTGTTGTGTTGTGATCAACAACAAACATCATTATCAGCATTTGGGCCACATCATTATCACGCTGCATTCGTGATTGTTGTCGCAGCACAAACAGCAACAAGAGCAGCAGCAACAGCAACAACAACATCATTATCATCGATAAGTCGTGCGGCGACAGAAGCATTTGCAGCCTCTGACAAAGTTTCGCTTGCCAAAGCAGTTCACGTATGACAAAGCGAAACAGAGAGAGAAAGAGAAAGAGAGGAAGAAAGAGAGCAGCAGCACAGCACTGACCTGGACAAGTGGCCAGAGTGACGAAGTGACGAAGCGGATCCTCAACTGAATCAGCAAATATTATGCATACAGCTGATTCGAATTGCCAACAAAAACAGTGGGCGTAGTTTTTGCAAGGGGTGTGTGTTGATGATGGGGGAGCGGGGTGTGTGCACAAAGGGTCGTTGCGCTGAACTTCATGCGTGGATATTAATGACCGGCCTCGACCCCAAAGCGAAACAAGCAACAGCAACATCCACAGCGGCAGCAGCAGCAACAACGTCAACGAACGTGCCCAAGTAATAAAGAAATCTTCAATGTTCGGCGGGGGTGCACGTTCATGCGGATGCATGGATTATGATGATGACGACGACGACGACGACGATGATGATGATGATGCAGCCAAGGCGTAGGAGAATAGAGAAAGAGGCTAGAGAAGAGGTGGAGGGGGAGGGTGGCTGACTGCTTCTCGGAATGAAGCAAAAAGCCAGAACAAGAAATTGGCAAGCGCGTTCAAGAGGCGCATAAATTACAGCGCAGTTCTCGTTGGGGCTCGGCTTTTGTTTTTGTTTTGTTGCTGTTGTTATTTCTTTTCTTTTTTTTTTGTTGTTATTATTGTTGCTATTATTGTTGTTGGCAGGAAATGCATTGCCAACCGCATCGTTGTCGCATCGTTGACATTGCAAAAACGCTTTTGCATTGACTCAAAATATAATGAAAATACAAAAACACAAAAAAAAAAACAAACCCCAAAGACTTTGCCGCCCCAGTCCAATGCCACACCCATTGACAGAGGCAACAGCAACAGTAGTAGCAGCAACATTTTCCACTTGAAGTCATTGCAAAATTTTTGCTTAATTTTTTAATTGCCTCGCAAGGTTTTTGCTGCTGCTTCTGTTGCTGCTGCTGTTTCTTTTGTTGCTGCTCTTTGTTGGCCGCCTGCAATCGAAGTTGGTAATTAAAAATGCGTAACGCGGTTTTTAAAAGTCGCCTTTGTTCTTGTTCACCACTCACAGTCATGTTGTTGTCATCGTCTACTTTGTTGTTGTTGTTGCTGCTGCTACTGTTGCCGTTGCTGTTGCAACTGTGTCGGCCGCCTGCTGCTTTGATCGTGGCTGCAACAACAGATGGCAAATTCACAGCGCAGCTTGGCGCTGTTTCCTGTCTTGCTAAAAGCAAAGTTTAATTCTTTCTTTTCGCGTTTGCTCAACAACAAATCGCTGCAAATAATAAGCAGCTACCTTTAAGGGATTTTCCATGCTTTTCTCTCTCATTCACTAAGCTGCCAACTTACCAACGGACCAGCGACTTTTCTCATCTTTGGCTTTATGTTAAGAAACATTTGTTTACAACTCACCTGCAATGAAAAGAAGATAAAAGGCATAAGCTAAAGTCAAGTAATTGACATAATACAAATTTGAAATGCGAAAATATTTGTACAAAGACTGTAGGAAATATTTTTTATATTAAATAGGAAATTAAGAAATTAAATATGAAATTAAGAAATTGCATTAAAGAAATAAGTAAAGTATTCTTTGCACCATTTTTGATATAATTTGTATACATTATTTATGAAGCAAAATTGCGTTATTGCTTCGATCTAGAAAATTGTTGTTGTCGCTGCGGTTGCAACCACAAATCGTTGAGCTAAGGTTGGACTCTAAAGCAGACTTGAATTCAAAAACTAAAACCAAAAGCTAAACCAAAACTAAAACCCAAAACCAGATGATAATAATGGTTGCCGTAGCCGTTGTTCTGGTTCTGGTAAATCCAAAAACAGAACCTAGCCCAACATTGTTTTTGTTTTCGCCAAGCTCATCCTCATCTTCATCCTCAACCTCATCTTCATTCTCATTCGCAGTCGCAGTCGCTGTCTCAATGTTGTCGTGGTCGCCTCATCGTTGTTGTTGTTGTTCTCCTTTATTTTAGGTTTTATATCTGCACCTCAGAATCATGTCGCGGAGCCAGTGAGCAACATGTTTGTGCGCCAGCAACAACAATAGGCGGCAGCAGCAACAACAGCAACAGCAACAGCAACATCAACTTTTGCGAGTGCCGAAGCACTCGGCGATGGCCAAGCCTCTTGCCAGCTGCTTTTTGTGCCACTTCCACACACACTCACACACTTACTCATTTAGTGATGTTGTTGTTGATAATGCCAGCAATGATGTTGTTGCTGTTGTTGCTGCCACTTGCCGTGGACTTGCTCATCAACTGGATTTACTGGAGTGAAAGAGAGCGAACGCGAATTGCAAGTCCAAAGTCGCTGCTGCTTGTTGCATTTAGTCATCGTCCTCCTTCTCCTTCTCCTTCTCCTTCTTCTGCTGCAGCACACACTATCATCAACATCACCAACATCGTCATGACGATGATGATGAGCAACATCATTATCATCATCATTGCTGCCCATTCGCTCTACGTTCCACTTCAACACCCGGCACATTGCCTTTCCCACAGTTGTTGCTGCCGCTGCTGCTGCAATTGCTGATGTTGCTGCCGATGTTGTTGTTGTTGTTGCTGTTGCTGTTGCTCAGAGTGCAGCAGAGTTCGTTCCACTCGGGTTTGCTTGCTGTATTTTTCTCCTCTTTTATTATTTTTTTTGTTGGTTTGTGGCGTTGTTTATGTTATTTTCTTCTTCATTTGCTTTGTGCTGTTGCCCGCTTCGCTTTGTTTTGATATCATGCATTTTGTTTTGCTATTCAGATTTCTTCTGGATTTTGTATTTTGCTCGCCATTCCCGACGCTCTCTCTCGCTCTCGCTCTCTGGACTTGCCTGATAATTGCAACAGCGAGGCGAGAAACTTGATTCGCGGCACACTCGTGACGTCACTGAGGGCATTCACTTTATGCTGCTGCTGCTGCTTTACTGTTGCTGCTGCTGCTGCTGAGGCTGCAACATGTTGCTGACAGTCGCTGGTCGTATGGGCAATCAATTATTTTCATGTTCCAACTTTGGTTCCATTTACAATTGGCCACTGACAAGCGATTGCTTCGCTTGCTCCTTGTGCCCCATTGTCCAGTTTATGAGACACGAAATTTAAATTTACACATCGATAGCAGAGACACAAAACGAGTGAGAGACCGAATGAAAGAAAGAGATGGAGAGAGACTCGCGCCCATTGTCACGATAAATCAATTGCACTCTTGGCCCCAAAAAAAAAACAACAAACAAAAAAAAAAAACGCTTTCAACCTGGCTTTCGAATTGGCCTCAACGGTAGCTCGACTTTCGACTCACAAGACACATGCGATCGTTGTTGTTGTTGTGGTTGCTGCTGCTGCTGCTGCTCACGGTAGCAACATGCAACTGACACTGACACTTACGTATGTTAATGTTGACAAAAAAGAGTCAAGACAACAAGAAGGCAGCTGCAAAGCACTCGACACACAGCAATTGTTTGTTTATTTTATATGCTGATCACAATCAAAGACTGATTTTTGACAAAAGCTCTAAGCAAACTGACTTTAAAAGGAAAACAGTCTGTGTTGAAATAAATTTCATTGAATTTTTTTTAAATAACTTAGCTTTTGCTTAATTATTACTTTTAGAAAATTGTTTATTAATGTTGAATGGTTGCTGCTTTGCTGCATTGCATACACAAATTGTCTCGATTTAGTTTGCAGTTTTGTATGCAGCTCATTTTGTGCCTGCCTCCATACAAAATGCTAGACACAATTATTAAGCTTCTGTTAACAATTTGGAAGCATGTTCAACGCTTGACCTTTTTTTGTAACGCTCAATTTATGAGCTCAACACATGAGCATTAAACATGCAAAGCGCCATGTCAACAGCAACACTGGCAACAGCAACAGCAACACTAAAAGCAACAACAACAGCAACACTGGCGTGTCAGCGTTGCAATTATTTGTGCTGTTGTTGTTTGGGGGGTTTGAGTGTTTTTGGTCTATAGCATGGTTAGAGCAAATAAAACGCCGCCAGAGCCTCACATTTTCATTTGAAGTTGAAGCTGAAGTCAACGTTTTGGGACTTCAACTGGATCATTAGGCGCGCCCTGGAGCCATTAATTTCTGTAGAGCCCGAAAAGTGTTTGCCAATTGGCAAAAGTACACCCAAGGAGCTGCTGGGGTGAAAAGCGAGTGGAAAAGGAATAGCGAAAAAAAAAAGAAAACAGAAAACAGAAAACTAAACGCAGCATTTAAGATAAATTTGCGACGATAGCATAGACCAGAGACCAGAGAGTAAAGCAGAGTAGGCACAAACTGAGACACAGAGTCAAGTCGTTGTTGTTGTTGTTGCAACATGGGGCACATGAAGTAAGGGCAACAGCAACTGCAGAAATGGCAATCAAGTTCAATGCACAGCAACAAGTCAACACACACACACACACAGAACGTGGCCTAAGGACGGCACTGGACTCGACACTGCAATCGAAATCAGACTTGGACTTGGACTCGACTCGAGTCGACTTCTTGGCCATTTCGCTTTGTGGCTCGCAAAACTTTGTCTTACCTTTCAATCTGCTTTAGCTGGGCAAAGGCAACAACAACAACTAAAAAAAAAACAGCGAAAAGGAATAGGCCAGGAACAGCAAAAGTAGCAACAGCAACAGCAACCAAAGCAACTGCAATAGCAAATGACAATAACATGTTGCTGGCAAAAACTTAGAATAGAAAGTGGAGCCTCACATGATATTTTTTTTCATCGTTCTCGGCTAAGTTCAATGCTCCATTTGCTTAGTGGAACACAAAGCAAGCAAGCAAGCAAGAGTTGTTGGGGATTTTGTGTGCAAGGGTTGCCGTCGGCCCGTAAATCAGAAAAATCAACACATAAAAACTAAACAATCGCCTCGTTAATTACAATTAGAAGTGTTTATTGCCAAAGCGCAGCCATAAACTCGCCAACCTGCTGCAGCAGCAGCAGCAACAGCAACAGGCGAAGACTGGACTCCAAAGCACGGCTTGCGTCATCATCAAAGAAGAGAGTCGAGAGATGAGTTTACTTAACGATCACCAAGCACAAACATTTTCGCCACATTGCATGGTTTATTTTTTTTGTCTACTCTTTTTGTTTTGTTTTGTGTGATGCCAGTTGACAGCGTACCCAAGCAAGTCTCTCCCCAGGCAGCAGCCAACGACGACGACGATGCCACTCGGGGGCATTACTGTAGGATTCATCAATCAACAGCTGTCAGTGCAGCCGGCAGCAGCAGCCAAGCAGCCCGAACAGCCAGCAGCTAGCAGACGTCAAACCGACCGGTTCTCAATGGTCCACAGTCTGCCCCATCTCGGACTTCTTTCCTGCTGCCGCTGTCCAGTTGTTCAGTTGTCCACTCTAAATCAGTATCAACCGCTGTCCCTTTATGCGTCGTCTGTCACTCGTTGCTGCTGCGACTGCGACTGCGGCGCATGCGCAACGTCTTTTTGGCCAGTGCCAATTCCAATTCCCATCCCCATCCATTTGTGAAGACTCTCGAAGATGGGGGGCACCCTGGAGCTCAGCTTCCTGTTGGCTCGTAACTCTCTCTCGCTCGGTTCATTCGTTCGCCGCGTCCACTTTTGTTTGTTTTGCCTTTGGCAAATGCTCTCAACTTCCTCCTCCATCATTGACCATCATTCGTTTGCCATTTGCCGTTTTGTTTATTTTTCTTGCATTTTCTTGGGCATTTTTCTTTTTTTATTGGCGGCGGCGGCGGCCGCGTTTCGTTTTTGCTTCGGAAAATTTGCTACTCATTCAGCTGTCGTCGCTGTGTGTCGTCCATTTATGCAAATGCTAGCGATAATTGTGGCACGAATATTGCATAATCATGACACATAACAAATGAGATATGCTGCTGCTTCTGCTGTTGCTGTTGCAGCTGATTTCAGCAGCGATATCCGCGCTCAACAGCAACATCAATGTCAGGGCTCGTTACAATTGTTTGACGAGTGCAATATCAATTGCACAGGCGGGAACACAGTTGTTGTTGAAGGACTTAGATTGAAGTTTTCAATTTAAGAGGATTTTAGTTTGAGGTTTTTATTCACGGAAGATTTTAGACTGAGATTTCTGCTACAAATCATAGATTTTTGCTTTGAGAAATTTTAGACTGAGATCTCTAGTACACAAATGAAATTTCTTCTAAAAATTGTTTACCTGTTGTACCTACTTCAAGAAAACTTTTATCTGAATTTCCTGCTTTAACTAAATTATAGTCTAAGCTATAGCAATGAGACTTTATACTGAGCATTTAGATTCAAAAAGATTGAAGATAAAGAATTCTAATACATCAAGAAAGTTTAATCCAAAACTGGAATCGACTCTCCTCTAGACTTCCTTCTGAGATGTATATTTCAAATAGATTTCAGTCCAAAGCTGCTACTCCAAGGCGACTTCAGACTGCGATTTCTACTGCCATCGAAGTGAACTTCCCCATGTTTCCAGGCCATTTGGCTTGCACTACGCCCACAGTGTCCTCTTTGGCTATTTTCAGTGTTCGCTCTGCTCAGTTGATTTTCACTACCAATGCCATCATTTATTTTTGCTCCTCTTGTTGTCGTTGTTGTTGTTGCCCCTCTTGATATTTTTATCTCCATCTCGCCATGACGCCCACGCAGCAGTAGCATCAGTAGCAAGAGTTTTTCCTTTTGCTTCCTTGTGGGCTCCTTTTTTTATTGCTCCAGCTCCCTTTTTAATTTAAGCACCTGCCGGCTGGCGGCTGCTTTGACAAAAATGTCCTTTCTGGGGTAACGCCCAGGCGCTGTTGGTGGGCGTTCGTTTGCCGTTGCACTAGGCTCTTTTGCCAATGGATTTAGCTTTAGCTTTGGCTTTGGCTTTCGATTTGAGCTGCCTGCGGAGCGACTTTGTTGAGCTGCTGTCTGTATAGAAATAAACGCCGTTTGTCGACTGAGCGAAAAAGTGAGAGAGAGAGTGCTTCTCCTGTGTCCTTTTTATTTGCTGTTCCCTTAGCTTAGTGCCCTTTTGCAACTTCAGCAAACACACAACACAACTGTAAACACTCTTGGCACACTCACATATTCACATTAAGCACACACATAGCTCTTTTTATTTCTTCTTTAAAAAGGATCGCTTTCGCTCTGGGTATCCATTTCCTTTAGTGCGACATTTTGCTTGACTTTGAGCAAAACTTTTTAATACAAGTTCAGAATAAGAGCACACTCATACACACTCGTAATTGCAGCTCTCTCTCTCACTTACCTTGAGCATTTCTATTTAATAGGATCACACAATTTCACAAAAATATTTGCCAGCCAGCCAGCTGCCAGCTTCAAATGTTGGTCAAGAGTTTACTGGCTTCGCATTCCCTTTTATCATTTCTTTTTCTATTTCTTGATTTTTTTTTTTTTGGTTTGGTTCATTGCAATTTTGATTTGCACGTCGACGATTACGATTTCTGCCAACAATTTAGCTCGACCAGCTCGTGTTTTAAATTGACGCGCTTTGGGCCATGCGATAAGCTGAGTGCAGCGACCGACCAAAAAAAAAAACACAACTCAACGTACTTTTCTCCTCTGCTCTTTTCTTTGTGAAATTGCCAGCCGGCTGTGTTTTTCCCCCCTCTCAGACAGTCAACATTCTACTACGTCAGTTAGCTGGTCAAGTACTTGACGGAAATTGGGTTCGTTAGAGTTGAGGGCATAAAACTTATGTCTGATATCCTGTTGAAATAGTGCTAATGAGCCGGTAGATGGACTCCACTCAACTAGTTATATAGTAGGCTATAAAAAAATCCCTTTGTGTCCGTTCACCTGCAACTTTCCCAGCTTTGTCAATAATCAAACATAAAGCGCAATTATCAAGTCGCGTTTATATGCAAGTCGCAAGGCGAGTGTCAAGCAAACAAGTTAAACCGCAAAGAGAGTTGATTGTACTACGAATTTAAAATGCTCTTTAAACTGAAGTGGGGACTAAAAATGTTACCAGGTATAAGAGTAATAGATAGATATTAAATTAAAGTGGTACTTTGAATATAATAGTATTTTAAAATACCAAATGTAGAATTCGGCACCTAGTGTTTCTTCAGTATATTATTTTGATTTATCTTTTAGTATTTGGTTAGTATATTATTTTGGTTTATCTTTTAGTATTTGGTCAGTATATTATTTTGGTATATCCTTTTGTGTTCGGTATATTTGGTATTCAGTACAGTTTTTCGGTATATTTTAAAATGCGAGCACACTCAACTGCAGCTTTTTTACATAATTTTTTAGCTTTTTTAACTATATATTTATTGTCATAGCTCATACTCTATTACTAGACACAAAGTGCATTTATAATTTGCTTTATAATTTGCACTTTTGACGTGCAAATTGCCGCTGCACATGGACACTCCCACACACACACACACACATAGAAGCACATAACATAACTGTCACTTGGCAATTATTTTGTGTGGTTATTAAACTGATTTATGAGCACATTGCAACAAGAAAGTTGCATTAATTAAAGGAAATGTGCTTAGCTGAGCTCTGATAGATTTTGAAGGGGGCAAACTCTTAAGCTCGTTGCGGATCATAAAATTATAATGTTCACACAGATAGAGATGGAGAAACTGAGCAAGAGAGATGGGCATATAGAATTTATGAGTTTAGTTGGCAAAAACAAAAAAGAAGAAAAAAAGTTGTTAAAGCGAATAACGAAAATCGTTAACGTAATTATGGCACATGGAATATAGAATCGACATGCATTTGCAACTGTGAGTATACATCTACATAAAATACACACAGCACAACACAACACATGCAATGTGGTGTCAGTTGGAGTTGTTGGCTATTGTTTGTAGTAGTGGCTGTTGCTGTTGTTGCTCGAAATGCAAGTGCGCAAAAATGAATGTGAACATGATACATGCGAGTGGAAAGCCACTCAACGTTCGGCTCAGACAGCTTGACGCCAAAGCAAACGCTAAAAAGTTCCGTGTAATGATGATGAAGCTTACCACTTTTGTTGTTGCTGTTGTTGTTATAAAACAACAGTCAGTCAGTCACTCAGTCAGTCAACTAGCCAACGGGGTATAACAATGTCTATAATAGCAATTACGAAGCAATGGAAATTCCCGTTGTATTTGTGCAGTTTATGAAACGTTGGCAAAATGCAGTGCAAAGTTTTAACAAAAGCCAAATGGACATTAAACAGAGATAGCTAAAGAGTGAGACCGATAGAGAGAGAGAGAGAGAGAGAGAGAGAGAGAGCGAGAGCGAGTGTGTGACTAGGTAAAAACAACGATAATGATGCAAAATGCTAGCTAGAGACTCGTGTAACAACAACAACAACAGCTAAAAGGTAGAATTTGCTATGCTGAGATAGATAATGATGTTAGCCAAATGGTAAACGAGAACGCATTACGCACACAACAAAACAGATATTGCAACAATATTATGCTGCAATTTAATATGCATAAGCAGCATAATAATAATAATATTGTATTTAATGAGCAGCAAAAGCTGTCAGTTGCACGTCCACTTGCAACAGCAGCAGCAGCAGCAGCCACAAGAGACCAACCAACAGTTTGCTCTGTGTGTGCGGACAATCGCTGGCCGCTGAGTTGTCAAAAAGATTGAATAACAAATGAAATGTCATAAAAAATTCAACTTGGCACGACATCTAGCGTGCAGCCAGCAACAGCAAGCAACGTCAGCGACAGCAACAACCACAGCAACAACACCTGGACAACCTCGACAACAACACTTCAAGTTAGCCCGCATGTAATCCTATTAACCTTTTGGCAACTATTAATCAATTCAGCCAAAGTCTAGCAGCTTGTTCACATTGTATTTGAACAAAAAACAAAAAAAAATCGTAATTAATAACTCAACCTTTATAAGCTGTTAACAACAGTTAATTTTTGGGCAATCGAAAGTGCAGCTTAAAATGTTCTTAACAAATTAGATACATTATGATCACACGAAAACAAACAATCAATGCGCTTATCTTGTGCACTTTGTTGTGACTTTGGCATTATGCAAATTGCCAGCTAATCATTTCAACTGCCATAATCATATAATAATACTCGTAAGCAGTCAATATTTTTTTTCTTTTTTTTTTTGCATTCTAATTTTTCTATTTTGTTTTTTACTTTTTTTTTTGGCAAATTAGTTTCATTATTGTTATTATTTTTTTTTTCTCTCTTCATTTTTTTTTTGTGTTTGTTTGTGATTTGCTTTCAAACTCGGCGGCGCATTGTGTGAATTTGTGTGTATTTTTTTTTTTTATTGTTTTGTTGTTGCTGCTGCTGTTGCTGTTGCGGTGAAATCTTCAAGGCCATGCATATTGACTGACTTGAGTTTTTTTTTCGTCGATGTTTTCGCGTTGTGCTTTTATATAATTTTTTTTTTGTGAACAATATTTTTGTTGCTGGCTGCAACCTGTCGCAAAATATTTCGACGCATTTGTTATGCTCAGCTTATTTCATTATGATGATTGCTGTGTGTGGTGTTGTGTGGTGGTGTGTGCTGTTGTTGGTTGTATTTATAGCTGCTGCAGTCATTCATCATGTGAACGAAAAAATTAATAAGCCAAAAGGCAGCGCAAGTTCCGCCCACATGCAGAGCAGGAAATGGCCAAAAGAGAGAACAGGTTGGACTCCAACTCTTGCGCTAAGTGCCCGATAATTTTGTGCCCCGAAACTTAAGTGTGCCACACAACACAATTCAAGTGAATGATTTTGTTTTATTGTTGCTGGTTGCACATTATACAAGGCCATAGAACCAGAAGGTGATTTGGCAAAACAGCAAAAAGAAAAAAAAAACAGAAGTGCGCTGCGATTTGATTTCGATGTTGACCGATTGTCGAAGGCGTCAAGGTTAGCTACACGAAATTTCCCCACAATCATTTCGGTTTTGGCATTTTATTATTATTATAGAAATCAAGCAAGTGAAATCACAACGAGTTGCAGTTGAACATAATTAATGACCAGCCGGCAACAAAAAGGCAACTTTCATATAGAATTGTCTAAGCCGATGACGTGATCTATAGCAGACTATACATATGTATGAATAAGTTTAAGTTAAAGCTGTAGCTGACTCATATTTGGGATGAACAGTAAACGGTTTCAGTTAAGTGGTTTCAATGGCAAGTTATCAACTTGGATTGCTAATCCATTAGATGCTTATATGTTAAACGATTCTCAAAATATGCTGATGACGCTCGTGGCAAGAAAAAAAAACCGGAAATATAAACAATGCATAAAGCTAAACAAATAAACCAAGCACAAGCGAATGCAGCATAAAAACTGCGGCAATAGAAAATTGGCATAAAATTCATGAAAAGGTAGAAAAAATAAAACAGAAATATGTAGTTATTTTTATAAGTAAAGACAAGAAGGTTAATAATACAAAAGACGTAAATAAATACACAAACACTTTTGCGTAGTTATTTGTATTATTTCGAAATGCAAATAATTGCCAAAAGCGAATGAACGCTGAGAAACCATATATTTAAATGCGAATGAACCGAATGAACCGTTTCGCTTCAGATCGGATCGGTTGAATGCACTCTCGCCTGGATACACACATCAACAACACACCGCTCAAAAATTCTAAAAACAAGAAAAGCAAATAAAGAATACAAAAAATATTGAATTATTTATGTCAGTGGCAGAAGTAAAACCTTCGCATAAAAAAAAGGATATTCCCAAAGTAAAGTAAAGGAAAGGAAAACTTTGGCAAAGGCTTGACGATGTTCGTTGTCTGTTTCGTCGACTGTTTAACCGGACACTTGCTATGCAAATGCGATTCAAATTTCAGCAGTGCAAATTTGCAAGTGAAACGAGTATCCGAAAGATACTTATAGTATAGTATATAGTAGAACAAGAACTGTCGTCATTGGCAGCCAGCGTCACAAGTTATACAGAAGAGTTGACGACGTTTCGTTGTCGCTTTTTTTGTTGTTGCTTTTGTTGTTATTGCTTTCCGGCATTGCAAGTCGCGCACGGGTAATAACAAAATACGAGCGACGACAGCTACAGATACAGATACAGGTACAGCTACAGATAGAGATACAAATACATATAAAGAGAGGTAGAGATACATTTGGCGCGGTAGCTGAAAGCGCATTTTATAAATAGTTGCTGCTGCTTGATTTTGTTTTTAATGTATGAGTCTCAGCGACAGCAACTTGTTTGTTGTATTTTGTCATAGCAAAAACAAACAATAAATAAAAAAAAAAAACAAAAATACCGGGAAGGGGGAGTAAAAAGAGTCAACTCCCGATCGCAGGTGATCGACAACTAATGCAAAAATCGGGAATGAAAAGAGTGTGAAATCGCCAGTGCAAATTCATCTCAAGAGCAAGTGAGATTGATTGGAGAGGAAGCGAGCGAGCGAGTGAGAGCGAGAAAGTGCGATCGTTTTCAATTTTCGTTTGTTATTAGTCGCTGCCGTCGCCACCTTCGTCAACAGCAAACGCTGATGACAACTGCGACTGCGACTGCGATGGCGACTGCGACGCCGGCGACGGCATTGACCGCTAGAATGCAATCAACCTATTCCAAGGCCAAGTGGCCAGCGGTTTTTTTTTTGCTTATAGTAGGTGTGTGTGTTTGTGAGTGCGACTATAAAAACGTATCTTTCTCTCTCTCACTCTGTAGCTGTAGCTGTAGCTATATCCGTTGCTATAAATGTTTCTGTGACTGTGCGGCTCGGCCAAAGTATCTGCTGTGACTTATTAGCGGCGAATTTATTTGGTTTTTAGCGAATCAAAATAATGAAAATGACAGGAAAATTGCGATCGAAATAAACAACATTTTTTTCTGTGTGGCGATTTCTTTTTTAAGCGTCTCCGCCAGGTCAGACGAACAACAAATTGCTGCGGTCCGCATTTCGTTTGCGTTCTCAGATGACTAATTGTTTCTGATTCCGGGAACTCTATGATATTTTATGACGAAACTGTGGCGATTGGGTGACGCATCCATTGATAAGCGCCAAGCTCGTAGAATGTATTTTACATCACTTGATTTTTTTTATTGCAATTTTCTTGGCCACACACAATTTTTTATTTGCAACTACACAAAAATTGTGATTTATGCTGCGCAATTAATTGGCCAAAAAGCTTCTGTCAATGCAGAAAAAAATTTATATTCGGTAAACCGGAATCAGAAACGGAATCAGTTCGCTGCTCTTTCTTTTCTCTTTTGGGGGGCTTTCAATATTATCGTATTGATTTATGCAATTGCCCTGAAATTTTTGGGGGTAAATTGTAATTTATGAAATGAAATCCCGCAGCGACAGCAAAAATAAATATCTATCTATCTGAAATGTTGCTACTCTATTTCCTTGCCTCTGTCCAAGCGATAATCATTAATCATTTTGAGCAAAAGGTGCGGTAAAGTAAACATAATGATGGAGTTAAATGCTAATAAAATGTCTTCACATGATCAAACCAAAAAAAAGAGATCATAACTCATTATTTTCTCGTTCAGTTAATTATACAATATCAATGCTCAACTTTCGAGTGATGCTTGAAAACTGTTTGAATATTTCTCTCTACTCTACTTCAAAATTTTGTGTTGGTTGCCACAGCAACGAAAAGGAGACGACAGACTCCCAAAAGCAAAAAAGAAGGTCAAAGCAAAGTGAAATGAATGTAAATGATTGCTGTCTAGACAAATATAAGTATCATTATGATAATTAAAACTGGTACTCAACATCAACATCATCATATTGTTTCTCGGATGAGTTTCTGTTTTTTGTTTGCTGTTTTGTTTTCAATTCAATGCAAACAGGTAGAAAGGTGAGCCAAAGTGTGTGCGTTGTATTATGTTCTTTATCGTAATAAATAAGTAGAAAAAAAAACCCAGCGACACTTGCCACATTTCTTCGCGCTTTGTTTCCAACTTCAATTGCATTCACATTTGCATATCGCATAGAGACATAAGTGTGTGTACATTATAAGCGTATGCCAAGTGTCGGATCGTAGATTTTTCAAGGTTTTTAAGCCCACACGGAAATGGTTTGTACACAATGCTAGCGAATTGTGATAAATGGCATTAAAACTGCGTCATACTCACTCACTCACAACTACTCACATTGGCTTGCGTTTTGCGGGCAATTAAACGCATTACGAGTCATAAGAGAGAGATTTACTCACCTGCAAAGAGAGAGACAAAGTGAAAAGTGGACTTTAAATGAGATGTCATTGGCGAATGGCGAACGAATTAATTAATAGCATTTCAATTAACATGTATTAATTGTACGTGGAGTGTAATCAATAAAATCATGTGGTATACGCAATAAAATATTACGCATACGTCGCATTGCACACGCAATCGCAAGGGCTAAGCGCGACATTTACGAATTTCCAACACACAATTGACAGCTGTCAACCTTTTCTGTTTTTTTCGGGAGGGGGCAACAGCAACATCATCGTGGGGCGCAACCTTGAAGTAATATCGATTTCTTAATGCGAAACGCCCACAAAAAAAAGGCAAAAGAAATTTTGTGCAGTTGTTGACGTTGCTTAGCCTTAGCTTTGGCCAAGTGGCCAAGTGCCTGTAATTGGCTGGGCTTAATGAAGAGCCTGGGAAGCGACAAAGCCAAAAACCAGAAAACCTAAAACCTAAAAACCCATATCCAAAAGCCAAAGGCGAAAAAGCCTCAAAATTCAGTGCTCAACTTGGCAGCTATAATTAAATCCAGGCTCAATTTAAAAACGCACTGGTTGCAGCTCGTTCAAGGCTGAGAAAGGGAATGAGAGAGAAAGAGAGTCAGCAAGAAAGTGAGTGAGTGAGAGAGGGATTGTTGGGGCATGCGCAAAGAAAAGAGAGCAGAGTAAAATGCGCGGGAAAACCGAAGTTGCAGCAGTTCTCGTTGTTGTTGTTGCCGCCTGTTACTGTGGCACAAAAGCGTTGCATGCGACCCACTGAACCACTGAGCATAGCAAATGCTTGGGTGGGAAAGGATTGCTGTCTATGTGTATGTGTGTGTGTGTGTGTGTGTGTGCCAAATTCGCCGCAACCCTTAAAAGTGTTGCCATATTGATTTTTGCTGCGGCGGTGACGTGTGTGTGGGAGACGATGTCGAAAGCTAGCGCTGACTTTGCTGCCTGACCTTGAATACATCTGCAAATTCTGTGTGTTGTGTTTCTTTTTTTTTTCTCTCTCTCTATGCACTGCCAACTAATATCTGTGTATATGTGTGTGTATCTTACTTTTTGCTGCTGTTGCTTTGGCAGCGATTTTAATCATTCGCTTTGTTTTGCTTTTTTGCTGCTGTTGCTGCCCGGCAAAAAGACCCTTGCCAAGAGAACTCATCATACTTATACTATATATAATGTATGTGTATAACATTTATTTTAATTTGTTGCTGCTGACGTCATGTGCAACACTCATTACGTATTTTTTTTTTTTTGTTTCTTGTTTTATCTTTGCTGTTTGTTAACACCCGGGGAAGCTGATTTGACATGCCCGCTGACATTTCATAATTTCTTTAGCCACCAAATATCGTTGTCATGTTTTTCGCTTAGGTGGAAAATTAATTGGTTTTAGCGTTGCGGCGAACAAATACTTTGTTTGCCAACCTAAACGATATACAATTAATTTAAGCAACAACTGGGAAAAGGGGAACTCTTCTGACTTTTGGTTTTCTAGTTTGTAATACTGTCGAGATTAATTGCTTGCACACATTTATGAGCAGCGCTGCTTTTATGGAGAGTAGATCAAGGCCAAAGCAATTAAATGCTTGCATTCATCTTGCACCTGTGCAGCATTTGCATTAGTTTATTATTATTAACTTGAACATTAGCTTATGGCCATGATTTCCATTCGCGCTCGCCCTCATTCTTAGCCCATGCCTTGACTTTGCCGGCATTTGTATTTGCTTCTTTGTTGTTGTTGTTGTTGTTGCAGTGCACTTTTGTTGCTTCCCTCGCCCACACACAAACACTGCGAACAGCTTTGTGTATAGTAATGGCAAAGTCAAGCCTTGGAGGCGTGCCGATGCGCCGCTGTGCAATGCAATGCGATGCAATGCGATGTGCTCTGCTTTAATTAAAGCCAAGCGAGTGCCCACCCACCCAATGCTCTTCAGAGCCACGGTTACAAAATGCAAATGTCAACGACGATGGCGATGACGACGTTTGCAATTGCAGTTTGCAGTTTGCAGTTTGCGCTGCCTACGCTTGTTGCGCATTTCGAGAGACAAAAGTTTTCCATGACACGTGTCGCCCTTCATTTTGTTGTGTGTATGTGTGTATTTGTTTGTTTATCTGCCGCGCCGCAATTGCGAAAAACACAAAACTATTTGTTTGGCAAACCCAATTGCATTTTGAGTGATGTAAGTGACGCGTATCTATTTCATTGTTTTAAAGTGAAACGCTGCAATCGCTTATCACTATCATCATCATAATCATTATATTGTATATCGCGCATACGAACCGTTGCCCTCTCATACACACACGCTTACTCTCTCTAACTCTCTGCGGTTTAATTGGAAATAAAACTGAACTCATAGCGTATAATTAACAGGCATTCGCCTGGCAAGAGTCGAAAACCCCCCGAAACTAAGTTGCTAATGAAATCACCTGGCTCTGACTCTGTGTTGCCAGTCTATACGCAGCTTGTTTGGCTTTTAATTATGGCGCGTTGCGCCGACGCCAACAATAAATTTTGATGTGCATAAAGCTACTTATACTCATACACACACACACACAGAGCGAGAGATGGGGAGAAACACGTACACGATTAAATGTTTGCTTTGCATATTCATGGCATTCGCATTAGTATTAATTAATTTTGCGCAATACGAAAATTAATTAGCCATGAAAAGTGAATCGACCGCAAAAACATTTCCAACTTTTGCAAACACAAATGTTTGCTGCAATCTCTATACTACCAATATATATATAGTATAGAACATATGTGTCTATATATTTTGTTGGTTGTATTTTAAATTTAATCAGCTGCGTGAAAAATACATGTGTCGCTATTAGCATTGATTTATCAACAAGCGAATGTTAAATTCATTTTCCTTTTAATAAACTTGTTATTAATTAAACTTGATTTATGCCCCAGTCTTTTTAAATGTCTCGAAAGCCGGCAACAAACAAAAAAAAAACAAAAACAGTTTCAGAACCACTTTAAAACCACTTTCGGATCGCACATACGATTCTATTGCCAATGCATCGTTTCACTTTACGAGCATGATTGTTGCGAATGTCTGTGGAACAATCAGCCAAAATGCAGGCGAAAAAAAAACAGAGCACAACAAAAATAACAAAAACAGCAAACGGCAAATACAAAAATGGTGATTCGCACAATAAAATTACACTGTAATTTTCCCTTGACGACGTCAGCGCTGAACGATGAACGCTGAACATTGGCAGCGACAAATTGCACACTCACACTCACACACACACACACACACACACATACGCATATAGATTTTGCAGTGTGCATCTGTGTGCAAACACGTGCCGTAATTCCTTTGACGTCGCAGCTGCCCCCGTCGCGAAAAAATAAAACCCAAAAGAAACTAAATGCGGCGAGTTGAAACGGAAGTGAGCTTTTGCGCATGGCCGCAAAGATGGCGACGTCAGCGGCAGCACCGAGAGAGTGAGAGCTGAGCAAGAGAGTGTGAGAGAGAGAGAGAGAGCAGAGTAGAGCTCAAGTGCAACTGCGAATGTGTGAGTGTGTGTGTGTGTTAGAATGGGGGAAATGCATTTCATTGCGCAACATTCGTTTTGCCGGCCGGCCGGCGCAACTAAAAAGCCTGCAACAGTGTGCTCATCTGTGTCTGTGTGTGTGTGTGTGAGTGTGTCGATGTGTATGTGTGTGTGTGTGTGTGCTGTATAACCTACAAAAGTGTGACACAGTTGCATTGGCAGCGCGCCCGCATACACTGGCAGGGAAAAAGTACAGCCACGACACAACAGTTGCAGTTGGCCGCCATTTTGTTTGTGGAAAAAGTGAAACTGGGCCAATTCGCCGGGTACAGTTGTGTGTGCGTTTGCTTTTGTGTGTTTTTTCGATTTAACTGCAACTTCAACTAACATTTCACAAAATTGAGGCTCCACTCTCTTCCTTCTACAGAGAGAGAGAGACAGATTGTAAAGTTGTAACAACTGAACAACAGCAGTGGCAAAACTTTTCGTTTCAATGCAAAATGCAAATGCGAATGCGAAACGAAACGAAATCGAAATGCAGCTTGCAACATTTGCCACATTTGCAACTTTTGCAAGTTTGTGGCAAAATGTGTGTCAGAGCCGGCTCGTGGCATAGTTGGCAGCAATCGCAACCAAACAGCCAAAAAAAAATTAAAGATAGGAAAATAAAATAAAATGTTTCGCAAACATTTTTCAATTCAGAGCGAACGACATTGGACTGGCCTGTGGCTAAGTATAAAGTCGCTGCAATGTCGAGCAAGAGACAGAGTGAGATCGGCTGCTGCTGCCGCTGCTGCTGCAGTCTATTCAAATTTATTGCAATTTGAGTGACATTTTGTAATTTGCATGTTGCACAAATGGGACGGACGGACGGATGGATGGATGGCAACTGCTGTTTGCCCAAAAATAAAATCAAACAAAAATTAAAAGAAAGCCACAATAAAAATGTGAATTGTGACGGAGGTTGGGGGGGAGGGCAAAAGTGTGTCAGGTGGGCTGATTGCCAAAGGCAACGATGACTGGCAGCTGCTGGCAGCAGCGAATGGATTGCAAATTTTCTTGGCTGCAGTTATCGACAAATAAGTAAGCAAAAGACCAGGAAAGCAACTCATTGTGATATGCTTGCAATTGATAGAATTACTATGCCAGAATTACAAAAATATGTTATACACACATACATACATATATCCAAACAAGAAATAAAATAAATATACCATATAAATATAACGAAATAATACTAAACTATACCAAAGGTTATTTTGTTTATAGAAATTGTACTACATTCATAATTAAAGCAAAACAGTATAGTATAATTTATGAAATATACCAAATAAATATACCGAAATAATACTAAACTATATGCCGAAGGTTTTTTTGTATATAGAAATTGTGCCTCATTCAAATTTAAAGCAAAACATTGTAGTATAATTCTTGAAATATACCAAATAAATATACCGAAAAATACTAAACTATACAAAAATCTATAATTTGTATATCGTTAATCTACTACATTCAAAAGTAAAGCAAAACAGTGCAATATACTGAATATATATACCGAAAAAATACTAAAATATACTAAATTTTATATTTAGTATATCGATACTCTTCCTCATTTATATCAAAATCAAAGCAGTGGCATTTAACTCTTGAAATATATTTAAAAAAATATACTAAACTATACTCTAGAGTACAAGAAAAATACCAGATTATCAACCAAAGCAACTTAAACACGACAGCAGCCGTTTTTTTTTTTTTTTGTTTTGCTAAGCAAAATTATTTCTAAAATCTCTTCCACACAAATTGGAGACGACATCAACATAGAAATGCCGAAACGAGCACAAAAACGTTGCGGCTCATTTTTGGCTCAAGTGTCTGTTCAATATTTGTCACCTTGAACATGAAAATTTACTGTTTGTTGTCTGCCGTTTGCACTTGGCACAGGAAAATGTTGTGTTTGGCTTTAGCGCTAGCCGCATTTTCCAATTCATTTTCTCAGTTATGTCAATATAATGCATTTAAATGAAAATTGTGCAATTCGCAATTTGCAATTTGCAAACGGTAATATTTAAACAATTTTTACAATTTTATTTTATGCTTTTGTTGTTATGTTGGGAAACCAGAGGAATGTTTTTTTTTTGTTTTGCCGCTGCTGCCTTGTTATGGCAAATTATTTTTATTGCATTTTTACTTTACGACTTTTTCATTTGCATCGCATTTGCAGTTTTGTGTTATTGTTGCCATTGTTGTTGCTCTTACACATTTCAGTCACATTTTTCTGCCTTTTGCAATTATGATAAATTTATGAGTTCGTTTCTCCCAAACGTACAGCAATAGCAACAACAACAACAACTACACCCACAATGCAAGTGGATGTGCTTCACTGACTTTTGCTTTTTGTTGCTGTTGTTGCTTGTGTTGTGTTGTGTGGCTGCCACTCCTGCTTGTGACGCAGACGAATTGTTTGCTGCTGCTGCCACTGCTGCAAGTATTTCGCCTTTAACTTTACAACGCATTCACACATATTCGTTTTGTATTTGTTGTGCGTTTCCGTTGAGACTTTGGTTTTGGCTTTGGCTTTGGCGTTGGCTTTCAATGCATTTGACAGCTTTACGCTCAATTTTAAAACACATAAATTTCGAGCTAAACAAACACTAGCACTAAACTTTACTTTTATATGCATGACTTTGCACTTTGTGTGTGTGGCTAACTTCACAAAAAAAAAGGAGGAAGAAGAACAACTGCTTCCGAGTTGCTCAATTCAATTTCCCAAACATCAAAAGCGAGAGAGAGCAAGACGGAAATATAAATCTGACAAAATATATATATTATAATCGTGTCAGAATTTATTGTATTTAAGTGCAGCGCGTAGGCAGACAGCTTGGCTGACTGACTGTCAGTCAGATAATCATTTGTGCTCAGCTGTTTGCTCGATCATTACTCATACGCCCCGTTGCCAACGTTGCTGACGACACTTGAACCACAACATTTTACAAGTATTTTTTGTAGTGTGCGCTCTCTAATGCTTTAAAAATTGCACCTGGCACTAAGGAGATCGCGAACTGTGCGAAGGCGAAGGCGAAGGGCGGCTAAATTGCTTTTTAGCCACACAATTAACTTTTTAATAATAACACCACAAGTTGAATAACTCAATAAAAAAAAATCATATATATATATATTATCTCCGACAGAGCACAAAGCAAAATAAATGACTGATAGATAAATTGAAATTGCTTCCTAATCAGAATTCAAGGTTAGTTTGCCATATGAGTGAAATTAATACGACGTTGGCTTATGAATCAAGTGCCAAAGGCATCGCAGCGAAGCTGTTTGCCAATCTCTGTACTCGCTGTGTGTTTGTGTTTGTCAAGTGAATGTTGTTTCAAGGTTGCTGCACACACACACACACTCGCAATTGAATTGTACAATTTTTAATTAAATTTTTGCGCTTATTTTCAGTTCTCTTGCGGGGTTTAAAAATAAAATGCACACACAGTAAAGCCAAATCTGAGCAACGAAGCATGCTGCACAAAATCCATCTATCCATTAGGCGGTTGAAGATACACTCACAGCGGCAGCCGCTAGATACAGATACAGATACAGAACAAAACAACATCATAAATATAAATTTAAGCTTATTTAGAAAATGCAACAGAAAAACTTTGTCAAAAACAAACAAACAAAAGCTCACTAAAGGTTTGTCTGCAACCAAATAATTGAAGCTGGACGCGAAAATACCCTGCAAAGAAGTACGAGTTACAAAAAAAAAATATAAATGAATAAATTTTTAAAAGTTGTATAGTTACTTTTGTGTGCCTTTGAGTGACATTTCTGCTTACTTCCATCTATCATAAGTAGCCAAATGTTCTGTTACCGCTACCTTTTGGCAAACGGCAAAAGCAGCTGGCAGCGCATTTTGTTGAAAATAAAAGAGAGGCAAAATTGCAGCTAAGCTGCCAACGCACGTATACAAATGTAAGCTGACACATTCGCACACACACACACACACACACATAGCACAAAGAGACAGCGTCTATAGCGACACGTGTGCCGCGCCATGTTGGCTGGCAACGATGCGACGACTGCATTTGGCTTTTTACTCGTCGCATTCGCAATCGCTGATGATGTTTGTTATTGTTGCCGTTGCTGCTGCTGCTGCTTTTGCTTAGAACTGTCAGCATTTGCAAAAAGCTAAACCGCAATTGCAATCCCTTCTCCCTTCCCTTTCCTTTCCTTTCATTTGCTTTGCCTTTTTCTGACATTACCCTGCCATTAGACTAAGCCCACCCCTCGCGGAATTTCGCTGTGCGCCAATGTCAGTGCTTTGCACACGCCGCGCTGTCTGCCTTATTTTGCACTATAATTTTGTGTTTGCTTTTGTTCAGCTACATAGCTAGCTGCAGCAGTTGTAGCTGTTGCTGTTGCTGTTATAAAACAAATTAGTTAGAAAACAAAAATAAAAGAACTCTGCTTGATGCCACACAAAACGAAAAACGCAATAGAACATGCAATTAGCCGAATCCACAAAACTGACAAAACTGAAACATACTTTGTTTCAAAGTGCTCAGCAATGGGGGTCCAAATAAAACTCTATGCTCAACTATTGACAGGCTTTAAATGAAATGCAAATTTAAAGCACACAAAAGAACCATTTTATTTCACTCAAACATGTTGAGAAAAGAGACAAATTAAATTGAGTGCAACACTATTGCTAAATGAAACATAAATTTCAGTCACATAAAAATGAATTCCAAATTTAATGCACATAAGAAATATACAAAACAATTTCTTGATTTGAAAGCTAAATCTATTGAAATCTAATTCAATTTGAGACACTCTCTTTAATTTAAAAGTGTAAAGCAATGAGTTGAAAACAATTAAAACAATTTCATTGATTTGAAGACTAAATCTAAATATAATCTATACACACTTCAAAAAGTGTTCAGCAATGAGTTGAATTAAATTAAACAAATTAAATATTGACAAGCTGTAAATAAAAAATATAAATTTAAGGCATTTAAGTACACTTTAAGACAATTTTTCTTTACACAAAGCCTTCAATCAGTGAAACTTCTAATCGCCCTCGACATGATGTTGTGTGTGTGTGTGTGCCTTTGCCTTGCCTTTTCTCTCTTTGTATCGCCGTCGTCGTTGTTCTTGTTGTAATGCACAAGTGTGCAGCAGGGCAATTTACGAGCAACACTTTAACAATCCACTGCGGTTGCCAGTTGGCAGTTGGCAGTTGAGTGGTTTGCCGCGCCAGCCTTGCAATCGCAGCCTTGATTAAAAGGCAAAAGTCCGTGGCTCACGCTCACGCTCTAGACTTCCCTTCCTCCTCCCTTCACCCAACCACCCGGCAAACGGCTTTGACTGTGACTGTGACTGTGGACTGGCAGCAGTTGTCACTGCTGCGTTGAATGCACATAAATCTGCATTTAAAATCGTTTTTACCACAAATGAACACACAAAACAAAAGCCATCATGGCGTATGAGTAATTTTGCAACGCTCGGCCGCTTGGTTGAGTAATGAAGGTTAATCATGCGCCATGTTGTGCCGCGCACTTTGCGGCCGCTCAAAGGCAACAAGCTGCCGCTGCCGCTGCCGCATTGCGTTAAACAGTGCGTATGAGTAATGCTCGCACGAGTTACGTATGCGCCACGTGTCCACATTTTGTAAAATAACTCATTCCTTATTGCATGCTCTTCGCTTGCCTTCCCTTGCAGAGAACACAACGGAGGCAGCACATAACAATAATTGCACACAATTAGACATTAATTGCATTCATTGCAGTCAAACGCTTTGCGTCGCTCAATGCCAGTGCTGAGATCATTTTCGCCTCAGCTCCCATTTATCTATCAATCTATTTATCTGTCCGTCCATCCATTCATCCGTCGATTGTCTGTTTTTTTGTTTGCCACATGCCACATGCACAAGATTATGCGGAAATGTTGCAAATGTCTTTCAAAATCACCGCCACAGCCCCCAAATTTTTTTTTGGGTGGAAAATCAATTGGAGTGTTTGTGTTTGTGCATTGTCTGTGCCTCCAGCTGTTGCTGTTTGCTGTTTGCTGGGCGTGTGCCTGACTGTCAAGAAAGTCACAGAGAGTCGAGAAATTCAAATGCAATCGGCCGCAGACAAACCGGAAACATGACAATTTTGGGCAAAACTTTCAGTTGTTGCTGCTGCTGCTGCTGTTGTGTAACAGGTAATCAGCCGGACACAACGCAAAGTGAAAGTCTAGCCGTAGGGAAATCAAAAACTTGATATACGTAATTACCAAAGAATTTGCAAGAAAGTCAGCTTAAATATTTGTTAATCAGTTAATACGCGTGTGATTCATCATTGTAAACCTTTAACCTGCTGTCAAAGCGAGTTTATCACCTCTTTGCATTATCATTCTCTATTCTCAACCGACCCTTTTTTTTTACAACATGCCAAGCACGTGGAGTAGAGTAGAGTGGAGTGAAGTGCGGGGGCGGAAGAATGACGATGGTGTTGCCATAATGTAAATAAAATCTAATCACATATTCAAGGTTAACAAATGCTCGACAAATGCTGCTGCTGATGTCGTTGTTCACTTTTGATACGTATCGTGTCCGATGTTGTTGTTGTGGCCTTGTGTGTGTTGTGTGTTGTGCTGAGAGCCCTTAAAAGTAGCAAGAGCAACAGCTCACAACAACCTGAAAGACGAGCTGACAAAGTGACGCACAAGCTGGCAAACACACAGCACACAAAACACAAAAAAAAAGATATCTAAATAGTTGGGTATATGAAGAGAGAGAGAGAGAGAGATTGCAGTGGCAGAGCTGAAAAAGTTGCGTAAGCTGCTTTACTGCGCTTTTCAGTTTTAAGTATATAGTTCGAGGGGGGAAACAACAAAAAAAAACTTCTAACTTTTCCCCTCCTCCCACACAGAGAAAAAGATACGTTAAACGGCAGCAAAAGTTTTGCTTATTGAAATTTTGCAAAAGCGTGTTTAGTGCTTAGTGTATGTATGTATAGTTAACGAGTTGCCCTTTGATTGATGTTCTTGGCAGAAGCAGACGCTTGTTTCCTGCTGTCCACATTGCGTATGAGTAATGACTCAATAGGCGAGGTGAATTATGCATACGCCATGATGTACACACAACGCCTGTGCCAAGAAATTTATGCTTCTCTGACATTTTACATAAATACCGTATATTCATATAATTACAGCAATTAAATTCTATTTACAATGTTGCAATTAAAATCGACTGCAACATTTTGTTCGTTGAGCTCGTTGCGCTCTGTTTGGCCGCCTGGCCGTCTGACCGCATTCCTTTTGATCTTATCTTATGTGTATGAGTGTGTGTATGTTATGTTTATGTGACCTACCTTCTTCTTGCGCTCCTCCTTGAAGTCGGTGACAATGCCCTCATCCGATGTGGACACCGATGTTGTGCGTATGCGTGCATTTGCCGATGCAATCGCCGCATCGTGTGGCGACAATATAATGTGACCATGCAGTGCACTGCCATCATCGCTCAATGGCGGCGATGCCGAACCCGAGCTCCAAGAGGCCGACGAGCTGCTGCCCGGGCTGGAGCCAAACCATTTGTCCGACACTGCAAATGTACAAGAAATTTCAATTAAGTATGAAATATGTTTTATATATATAACTAAATAGAGAGAAAAACAAGGTTTTCTAAACAAGAATCAAACTTTTAGGTTTGACAACTTAACGACCTCATAAAAAAACACTTGAAACCAGAAGAATTCTACAATACAACAAAACTTAAAATACGATTTCCGGAAAGTAACAATTTTGAAGCAAGATTTCGAATTTCAATGATTTCCAGGTTCAAACATTCGAGAGAGATTTTGATCTTCAACCATCGTTGGAAGATTAAGAACATATGACTTTTATTTATATTCCTGACTTTTAACTCCTAGATGTTGATTTTGAATCTTAGATCTTACAAAAGATTTTCAAACAAGAAATTTAGAATACAAAAAAAAAAAAAATGGTTGAAGTTCAAATTACAGATTAAGAAACTGTTGAAGAAAGATTTTTGACTTCAATCAATGAATTTCAGATTGAAAAATTTGTGAAACTAGATGTGCATAGTCAATCATAGTTTTGAGACTACAAATTCTAGCATTATTGCATACACAAAATAATAAAAAGTTATTGAATTTCAATTAATTTAAATCTAGATTTGTATAACATTGATCTTGATTTTATGAACTTTTTAATCTTGAAACAAATGCTTGAAATTAAAGCTTATGAATAAAAGTTTCTTGAAACAAGATTAAAAAATGTTTAATGAAGGGTTTTAATATTTGATCATCAATTGCAGATATATGTAATGTTATGTTGATATTCTTGCATTCTTTAAATAACATAATTATTTTAAATTTTTGATCTTTATTTAACAATTTGTCTTCTGAGCTCAATGTTTCTTTAAGAATTGTTTCTTTTATTAAACATAGAGTCGTAAGTATCTAGTACACCCTTCTTTTAGTTATTACATTATTTTTATATACTAATTAAAGACGTAAATAAATAAATAATAATCTTATATTAAACATGCAAAACTTACCCGTATTCGGCGAGTTGTGTAGATTCATTAAAATTAATGCTGCATTACATTCATTCATCACGTCCACTTTGCAATCATCGTCGTAAGTGTCGCTTGGCGGACGCTTTCGTGAGCTGTAAATAAAACACAAAAAACAAAAAAAGATTAAAACGATGCGTTAGTTAGTTAAGTACAACAAAACATAATGATGGCAAATAAACTCAATTAATCTGTTCAAGTTGTCGGTCAGTGTCATACATAGACTTGTTGTTGTTGTTGTTGTGATACGTAAATAGAACGTAATTTGTTTGGCAATTTGTCGGTAACTTATTGCATCGCATCTCGCAGATAAAGAGCCACATTTGTTGTTTTGTTTTACTCTGAGGCAATTCAAATTCAAAGAATTCTAGCTGCCAGCATTGGCCCAGTTGCTGTTGTTGTTGTTGTTGCTGTTGTTGCTCTGAGGCTCGGCTTTAATTAGACGCCCTCGCAAAAAAAAAGCCTAAACCCGAAGCACATCAAAAGCAACCGCCGCCACACACTCAAACACACAATGTTGCTGTTGTCGATGTAATTTGCACAGCAACAATGTGACGAGGTCTCTTTACGATAATCGCCCCGTGAGGCATTTCAATGCAACAACAACTATTTTTCCATTTAACTAATTTTGTGGCCAGCGATTTTGAATGCCACTGCATTGTTATTGTTGTTGCTATTGTTGTTTTTGTTATTGTTGTTGTCGATTTTAGCTCATTCGTCATTAATTGGCAGCTACGCTGCGATAGCATCAAAAACAACAACAAAATATTTTATGGTGAATTTTGTTTTGCAAATTTTACTGACCTTTTGGCGAAATTAATTTATGCTTTGTTATTGTTCTTTTTTTTCTAACATATTTTAGATATACGAGTACAGTTATTTAAGCGGCAAATGTTTGAAGCTTTAAGTTCACCTTGCAGCAACCTTGGAGAAGCATTCAACAATGGCACAGCCAATTCAGATATCCTTTGGCGCTTGGCTTTATGAACATCATTTTTACGCTCGAATAACTTGGACAAAGGCGAAAAGCTAAAAGAATGCACTGGCAGTATGCAATGCAATGGGAAAAAGGAGCAAAAGCAGAAGCAGGAGCAGGATAATAAAGACGCGACTCTGACGCGGCGTGTCATAAATTCAAAACATTTTGAAAACGTCGGGGCAAACGGCAAAACTGATTTCGAAATACTCGTAATCAAGTTGAGTGGAAAGCTCCTTCAACGTTTTTTCCTCCACTTCTTTTCTCCACTTTTTGCTGCCATAACTGAGCCAACAATTGAGACGTCGCGACGACGTCTTTGTTATGGCCATAGCCAAGTAGCCTTTTTGCCAGTTGCGTGCTCGGATTAATATTTGGTTCTGTGTGTTGAAAATGATATGGCATGCGCCATTGTTGTTGCATTATCAGAAAGGCAACACACACTACGAAGGGGCTTTTTGAGTTGAGTTGTGTGTGTTTGACGCATTGCCAACTGCAGCGTGCAATTATTGATGATTGGCAGCTAAGCGGCTTAGCTACTTCAAGTTGCCATTCACAACCAGTTGCAATGCCTAAACTTCAAATGCAAACGAAACGAAAATGAAGCTGAAGCTGTATTTAAAGTTCGATTCTTAATTAATTTAAGCTTTGGCAAATCGAACTTTTCTTTCAACAACAACAACAGCAACAATAGTCTCTGCCTGTGTCTTTTGTTGCAGTTTGCTTATCGCTGCTGCCATCAGCACTTCTGCTACATTTAAGCCCAAAAAGAAACGTGAAAATGCATTCAGCTGCTCTAGCTTCAGCTGAAACCCTTCTGCAACCATTTTGGGTCCATTGTGCAACATCAGAGGCCTCCAAGCAACAACAACGAGCATTCGCTCAAGTGAATGCAACTCCTTCTGAGAACAGCTGCCATAAAATTTTATTGCCCAGCTACCAGGTTTGGTTTTCCAGCCTTTTGTCTAATGCATAGCGACCTGAAGGCATACACAGTATTTGTGCAGTCCCCTGTTGTTGTTGTTGTTGTTGCCAGTTGTTGCCAGTTGCCTGTTGCAACTCTCGGATGGTTGTTGATGTTGGCTTTTATCCATTTGGCACCTTCTGCTTCATTTGCTAAACTTTCTGCGCCCCAATTAAATTGACTAAACTTGACGATAAATTTGCGCCGCTCGTTGCTAATCGCATAAAAGTAAATTTGCGCATAAATCGACTTTTGAAATCTCTGCATTAGTCTCTCTTTCTATCTCTCTTTTCTCTAGCTGATGTTGCTTGATTTTTGCCGGCCGGTCTGTTGTTGTTGTTGTTGCAACGTTGTCCACTGTGGACAGGGGATATTTTAGCCATCACGATGTGGCCATTTTGTGCGCACAATCGGTACCGTTAGGTTCAGCGGCAGCCAGAGAAAAACAACAACAACAACAATAAACAGGCCGTTTCGTTGCTTTCCGCTCGATTGCGCAGCAACTTTAATAAACTGCAAGCTGCAGTTGCAGTTGCTGTTGCTGTTGCTGTTGGAAAATTGCTGTCCGCTGTCTCAGAGAGTCGCTCTCTCTCACTCACTCACTATCTCTGTCTCGCTCACTTGCTGCGTGGCCGCACGTAAATTACGGCAAGCGTAGATCGGACAATACACAAAACTCAAGAGGGGGGAATTTGCTCTGGCGCGTGATTGAAATGCGATATATTCGCGCCGATTTCGGGGCCAAAACTCGACTTTGAGCCTGGGAAATGCGCAGTGATTTTCACTTGGTTGTGTTTGTAATGTGCAACAGCAGCAGCAGCAGCCACCGTTGTTGTTGTTGTTGTTGCTTTAGCTGGGCGATGAGCCACAGCACTGTGTGGCAACTTTGGCCCCAACGTTCGCTGTTTTGTTGGCAATTATTTGCCCACGCCGCTGGTTGCAATCAGCGGGCGATGCTAGCAGCCCCAAACGTTGCATGCTGCATGCGGCGGCATACAATGAGCAACAACAACAACAACGCAAAAAAAAGGTGTTGAAAGCAAAATTACATTGCAATGTGCAGCGGCGGCTGTCGGAAATATGCGCGCTCCAGAGATGCGATATGATATGCCTAAGCAAGTGGGCAAGGGAAGGGAAAAAGACTGTGGAGGGGGGAGGGAGGGAACTTGTTGGGTCTCTCTCTCTTATTTCTATTCGTTTGCATGCCGCATAAAAATTAGTTGCAACTGCAATTTATAGCTCACGTTGCAAGTTGTTGTTGTTGTTGCTTTTGAATTGAGCTGCATTCGTTTTGCTTTGATTTGTGGTTTGTGCACAAGAAAATAACAACAACAACAACAGCAACAACAACTGAAATAACAACTGAAATACAATTAAAGTCCGCTGCAAAATGAGTTTATTGAATTAGACACGTGCTCGCAAAATTGGACCGGGTAATTGTTGTGTTTCAGCAAAGAGAGCAAAGACAGGACCGAAGACCAGAGACCAGACATTAAACAATAGCACAACGAAAATTTTGTTGTTACTTTTGATTGTGATTTGAGCGACTTTCACCAAAAAAAAAAACCAAAAAATACGAAAAAACTTTTGCAACAAGAAGCTACACAATCGAAATCGAGAAAAAAAAGTAAAAGTGAGCTTTTTGCACGAACTGAAAACTTGATGCCCGAAATAAATTTAATTTTTATATTTAGTTAGGCGCAATGATTGATTGGCTTCCTTTTTTCTTTTTGGGAGTTCATTGCCCCAAAGAATATTGCGCAGCTTTCAAGTCCAAACGAACTGAAGTATCCGAGCGCTATAGCTTATCGTGTGTCAAAAACAAAGTCAGAAGCGGCTTGATTAGACGAAAACCGCGTGCAAGGTGCAAAAAATCGAGATAATGTGTGTGTGGAAAAAGCGAATGTTATTTCTTATTTTGGTTCGCCTCAATGGCAGCTGAATTTCATTGAGGGCTTTTTCACTCTTTTTTGTGGCACAAGTGTTTATCAGTTTGTACGATAAGAAACACTAAAGTCATTGTGAAATAACAACAAGTGGCAAGCACAAACAAGCCATGAACAAGGCACTTTTTCTTGCGTATACTTAATATTTGACCGTGAAAATTACTTATAATGAAATACAAATATATTCCATTTCGAATGCTTAGCATAAACTAAAATAGAGTGCATTTAATTTTGGTGAAACTCTAATTATTGCTTATCTATAAACATGATCAAATTACGGCAGATATTTTGTTTTCTATTTTTTGTTTTTATTTGCTGCCAAAAAGTTGTGACGTCGATAGTTTTGGGCCAAAACATGCGTTAGTACTTATGAGTAATATTTTTTGCTTGTTTGTTTCAGGGCAAACCTGTTGTTGTTATTGTTGCTTATGTTAACTCAAATCTTTCGGCCTATGCGTAATTTCCAAAAATTTCGCATGGCTGAATTTGATTTAATTTCGTTGTTTTGCTTCTTACAAAAATAAAAGGCGACCTCTTTATGAATTCATGTGTTGTTGTTGTTGTTAATTTGTGAGTTTCTTTCTTTATTTTGTGCGTCGCTGACACACATTTCTTATATGAAATGAAAACAGCAATAAAATCGAATAAAGCAAATAAATGCCAGTCCAGCTTCGGCTTTGTTTCCCTCTCCCCTCCTCAGTTCAGGGACTGTCCACAGCAACAATAACTCAAAGAGGGGAGGGAACGAAGAAAAAAAAGGTAAACAAATATTGAAATTTGACTGCGGCCTTCGTTGGCAGGTGAGCCACGCAGACAAAACTTGGCCAGAAGGCGGAAATTTCGCATACAATATGAAAACGAGGCAGGGTAAACAACAAAACTCTTCTCGTTGTTGTTGTTGCTAATTTGTGTGTGTGCGAGCGAGTGCGAGAGTGTGTGCGATGCGTAACTGTAAAATGTGTGTCGTGACTCCGTTCGCAATGCGTGCGTACGTAAGAGGGAGAAGGCAAAAGAAGTTGGAGCGAAGGCGAAGGCAAAGGCGATGGAGAGAGAGATGAAGAGCAAAACTTAACTCAATGGCACATGCGTGCTTTTTGCTTATATTTGCTTTTTGTTAACTTTGTTTTCGCTTTATTTATTCTTCTCTTCCTTTATTTTTTTTTCTCGTCTGCCGCGCGCTCTTTTTTTTATCACGCCACAATTTGTTGTTTACTTTT
Organism: Drosophila niveifrons; assembly: GCA_035046325.1. Lineage (NCBI taxonomy): Eukaryota > Metazoa > Arthropoda > Insecta > Diptera > Drosophilidae > Drosophila > Drosophila niveifrons. The sequence goes on along the minus strand of JAWNOC010000046.1, from coordinate 5,272,777 downwards.
GCATTATTATGTTTTTTGGATTTTTTTTGCTGCTGCCATTTTTGTCATATTTTTTTCAGTTTCATTTTTCTTTTTTGGCTTGTCTGAAGCATAGATAACAAAACGCTAAGCAGCGGTTGTATTAGTTATAGTAGACTGTAGTAGTAAATACTAGTTTCTCTATTCATTCGTATTTTTTTGATGCGTAGTTCGTTCCTTCTTCCTCCCTTTTCTTCTCCCATTCTCTTCACATTCGCTTCGCCATTATCAGCCAGCAAAAATGTGGAGCACGTGCTTTTCATTCTGATTACGGTATGGAAACTATTTCGCCTCATTTTGGCCTCATTTTTTGGCGTACAGCACTTGAAACCGCCAAAAATATGAAAATTGAAGCGATTTGTATTAATTAATGTAGATTTATAATAATACTTGATTGCTGTATATATTATTAAAGCATTAAGTTGCATTAGTAATATTTAAATATATCTTTTTCTATAGCTTGCTTTTAAATTTAACTTAATTTTATTCATTACTTTTAATACTTTGTTTATGCTATTCAATTCTGGTGTACTCACAACTTCATAATCTTTTCACACAATACATTGTTTTTTTTTTTGTATAATTCTTTTCAGGACTTGCCTCCAAATATATCTAATCCAACTTAATTATTTTAAATCTTTGTTTACACTATTAAATTTTTACTCTTATTGCACTCTTGTGCTAATTGTCAATTAACATAAAATGGAGAAATAGATTCTTCAAAGCAATTGAGTTGCAGAAACACCAAAGAAAAAAAAACAAAGTCGCTTAACTGTTTTTCATTCCTTTGGCTTTTAAATTTTGTCCATTTTTTCGCTGCTGCTGCTGTTTTTTTGTTTTTTTTTTTTTTGTGGCTCACGTCTAGAGCTTTCGCTTTGTCTATGCCATTTAGAGGCTCATTTGCACAAATTACTAACATTGCGACAGCGGCTAAAGACAGCAGCAACAAAAATAGCAAAGCGGCGACAGCAACAACGATGGGCATAAGAATTGCAATTGTTTAAAACAACATCGCGACATCGGCAAACGAAAAAGCGAAAAAGAAAGAAAACGACGAGAGGCATTGTCACCACATTCCGGCAACGGAAGCCAGCGGCAATGTTTTGCAATTGCCACTCGCAAAACCTGGTGGCAAGCAGTAACCGTGGCAGTGGCAGCAGCAACCAAACAGTAGCCGTGGCATTGGCAGTGGCAACAACAACAGCAACAGCAACAGCCACAGCGGCAGCCAGATTGCCAATCGACCCATGGGCGCCCCCAGGTCCCAAGTCCCTGCCCAGCAGTCATGAATAAAAATCGTATTAATTTGAGGCACAGTCGATTCTTATTTTCTTCTGCTGTTGCAGAGGAGCTTGCCTCAAGGGCAGCAGGAACAGGAGCAGGCAACAACTTGAACTTGAGCCTAGCCTGGACAGAGGCAACAACCATTCTGCTGTGTCTTCTCTCTCTCTCTCTCTCGCTCTCCATTAGAAATGCGCGGACTATTTGCGAGTGACAGGCGACGTTCCCCAGAGGCAACTGCACCTTGCCAACAGCAGCAGCAGCAACACAAAGAGGCAGATATATATGTATATGTATATAGAGAGGAACTCGTGTGTTGACTGTACCTAGAGTTCGGTTTTGGCTGCCACTTTCTATTGTTTCTCTCTCTCAGTTTTGTTGTGTTTTTTTTGTTTTGTTTGGTTGGCCAATTGATAAATCACGAGAAATTCAATTTGAAAAATCAGTTAACATCTGCGTGGAAAAACTAAGGATGCGTTGGCCCACTCAGCGAGTCCATCAGTGACAGCGCCAATAAGCGTGTGACAGCGCCAAAAAGGGCGTAACAAGCTTTGGCAGTTGTCGCTAGACCGAACGATAGACAGACGGACAGACAGACAGACGGACGGACAGACACACCTGCCTCAGGTACTGTTTGCATGTGGGCAGCATATGTTTCTACTACTAGTTGTTGTTGTTGTTGCTTTTGTTGCTGCTGCTGTTGTTGTCACTCATGTGTCAGCGGCATTGCCAACGCCTCCAGCTGCTTAGCATGCAGCGCAGCAAGCGTCAGGAAGCATTGCAGTTGCTGTTGTTGTTGTCGTTGCTGTTGCCGTTGCCGTTGCTCATGTTGCCGCTGTTGCTGTTGTTGTTGCTGCAATTGGCTGCAACAATTTAGCGGTACTTGGTCGGCCAATGCAACCCAAGTCCACGACCACGACCAAGTCCAAGACCATGGGAATTACACGCTGGTTAAGCACAGTGGTACAAAGTCCATTAAAATCAAATCAAAGCATATTAGCTAAATATACTTGATAGTAGAATATATTTGGCGAAGATGTTTTGAATTGTCGATTTTTTCTATTTCTTTATTTTTCTGTTTTATTTTTGTTTATTTTGATATTTTGTATTTTTTTTTCTGAAATCTATTATTTAAGAGACGAATCCCTAGAATTCACAATTATCCAAATGGCTTAGTAAAACTTTTTGCTATACTCTTAAAGTATCTTAAACTTAAGAATTTAATGATCTTGACAATCCCAAATTTTGGAGGTGTTCTAATGGATAGGCAGAAAGAAAGCCCCTTATATTATAAAAGGAAAATAATAATACCAAAATAATAATGTGAACATGTCAAATAATTCAATTATTGCTCTTCAAAAAAAGATAAGAAAAAGTTAATCCGTTATAGTTAAATTATTTAAAAATTTAAATAGTTTACTATAAAAATACTATAAAAAGCAAATAATAATAAAAAATTCAATTATTGTATAGAAAAGTAAGTTCTAAAACTGAATGTCTTTCATATTAAAAAAAGGAAAAAAAAATAATTCCTTTATATGATAGTTTAATTATTAAATAAGTTAAGGAAAATCCGTATACGATTTTGGTAATATTTACAAAAAAAAACACCTTATAATGGTTAGAATAGAAAATTGCTGGGAATTTCTTCTGTTTGGCAAGCAAAAAGTATTTACAAAAAACCTTATAATAGATAAAACAGAATAACAAATTGCTTGGATTTTCTTCTTTGTAGTTTATATAACGAATCTTATTTCAGGAAAAAGTTACAAATCAAGGGAATTCCCCCAACATTTTGTGTTGTAATCCTTTAGTTGCCCAATCTCAGTCAGTTATTTATTATTGTTTTCGAATAATGTTGTAGGCTGCTAAACTATCATAAAATGCACTATTAAATATTTTTAACTTTCAAACTTTTCAACTCGCAATTGGTTTGCCATCAGTTTCAGTTTAGTTGCAATGTGCTTGGCCCACTCGTAGTATTGGCCAAGAGTTGAGCTGCGCTGCGTTGCATTGAGACCCGTAGCCGGTCGCGTACGTGCGTTTGCTTTTACAGTTAAGCCTGGAGAGCTGCCGCACACTTTGGCTAAATGCGTTGCGCAGACAAAGAGACAGAAAGAGTGAGAGAGTAGAGACAAACAGACAGACTGACAACAAACTATAGAATTCGTAGCCCGTAGGGGCGATGTTGCCAGCTGCATTTTGATGACCCGCTGCAGCGGCCAACATTTAATTCAATTAACAAATCGCAACAGCCCAGCAAACAACTAAGAGACAGCAAAAAGAGAAAAACGACGCGCTCGGCACTTTAATTATATATAGAGAGACCGCATTCACAGAATGTCCAGAGTGTGTGTTTGTTCCACTGGCCTGAACTAAAACACAGTTTATAGCTTTGATTACATCAAGTTAAGCTGCAAATTTTGATTTAATGGACAAGATTTTCTTGGCCACTTTGGCAGCCTCAAGGCTGCTGAAGAGATGAAAATCCCTTCATTAGAGTTTTTCGCCAAAAAAAAAAAAAAACACGACGAACGCGACGAAGCAAAAGCTGCAAACGTATTTGCATTCAAATTGCCAAATTAAACGTGATACAACAATTTCATGTAAATGCCTCTCATTGTTGTTGCTGGTTGTTGTTACTGGTTGTTGTTGCTGCCATTGTTGTTGCTGGTTGCTAGTTGTTGGTTGTTGCTATTGTAGGTCGGCGTCGCACAATGACAATGCCCAAAGGCATTAACAGAACTTTTCGACCAGGCTTGAACTTTAATTGACAACAGTCTCAACACAACAACAACAACACAACACAGAAAGCAAAGAAAGCATTGCAATTTCCCCAACCTAACCGCAATAGTCACAAAATAAGCCAAATCAGTTTTCTAGCTTGTAACTTGTAGGTTGTTTAGCTTCAGCTTCGACTTCAGTTTTTCCCCTCCTCTTACTTAGGCACTGGCCAAAGGCTAGAAATGTGTAACTGTAACTTTGTAGCTGGCAAATTATAGCGTGCGGTTTTTCCTCCTCCTCCTTTTTTCTGAATTTTTCTTTTTTTGTTTTGCGTTTGGCAAATGACTTTTGTTTGCAGACATTCGTTGGCCAAGGCAGTCGCTCATTTAGGCAGTCAGTCCGTCAGTCAGTCGGTCAGTCGCACGTCAGAGTTCCAACACCCGCAGCGTTTGCCATTACAATTGAAAACGACTCAATCAAATTGCCAGTCGACTCTCAGCTAGATCCAGTCCAGACAAGACATTGTCCGACTCCGTTTTCGACTTCGACTGCAACTGCAATTATGCGTCCCGCTGCCTCATGCCTCATGAATACAATTCAATCTAATTTTTGCGCATTTTCCGTTCTTAGAATTTGCGTTTTTTCTTTTTGTGTTTTGTGTGTTGCGTGTTGCCGCAACTGCCACGCCCATCGATCTTTTTTCTCCTTCTTTTTTCTGCACCCTGCGGCTACAACTCATAAGTGTGCACATTAAGTTTTATTGCCGACGATCGATAGAAACACGAGTTGGAGAAAAACTTTTAGGCTCAATTTGGCCTATTTCAACTCTCTCTCGCGATCGTCGGCAAAATATATGAACTGACAAAATGCACTGGAAGAAAAAACTTTACTAGCTGCAAACTTATGTGCCACATTTGCGCTTGTTTCCCCCATCGAATATATATATTTCGACATCGACGCTGCAGGCTTATTAATGCATATTGGTATTCGTGCATAAATAATGCCAGCCAAGTTTGCTGGCTACACCAAATGCACTTTTAAATATAGCCAAAAGGGGGGGCCATAGTGAGAGAACTGCAAAAGCACTTATTAAGCGAGCATAGCTTTTAGTTGGGGGCCAACTTCCCTTGGGGAGCGTTAATAGAAATGTCCGGTAGAAAAATGTATTAAAGTGCAAAATATGGCAAGCTTCTAAACTGATTGATTGAACGAGAAAGAAAACACATTGCGAGCTTTCAGATTGATTGCACTGCAATTAATGCAATTTATGCGTATACGTAATATATAAGAAAAACGATTAAAACAACAAATCATAACCTTTGAGTTGTTTTGACAAATTATTTTAATTACTTTTGATGTGTAATAAATCAATTGCAACGCACTTTTTTTTGTTAGTTAAATGTTATGACATATAATTAATGCGTTTTATTTTTTGCGTTGCACATTTTGCAGCTATGCAAATCCATTTCACGGCTTGTTACCTTTTACCTGCAATTGAGCACGTCAATGTGGGGAAAACAAGTTCGAAAACTGCAGTCGAATGTGGTCGACTATAAGATATCTGCACACGTTTCGAAAATATACCGAATTAATATACCCAATAAATACCGAAATATGTACTCGATATATTGATTTAATATATCAACAAATACACATATATACATACCGAAATTCATTTTTGATATGCCTATTTACTAAATAACATTAAATACTGAAATATACTGAATATCGATATATTATATACCAAAAGTACTGAAATATTTTGACATGTATACTTGGTATATTTATATAATATATAAAAAATTTATGCCAAAAATACTGCAATATATCGAAATGCACATTTGGTATGTTGGTATACTATATAACACAAAATACTTAAATATAACGAATATTGATATAATATATACCAAAAAAATACTGAAATATTCCAGCACGTATATATGGTATATTTATATAAAATATCAAAAACAACTATGCGATATAATATATACCAAAAATACTGCAATATATATATATATGGTATATGTGTATACCAACTGCAGGCAGTCAAACATGGCAATATCTTCTCAGCTGTTGATGTTGATCAAAAATATGTATACATTATGGTGCCAACATAGTAATAATACCCTTCTAACCTTTGGCTAACAGGTATAACGTTATATATATGACCCTGCTAAACGATTTGGTATATTTTTTTGGAGGATAAACCTAGCACGAAACTGATTGAAGGCGACTCCTTTTGGACGCCGCTAAATGTTGGGTGCAAAAAAAAAGGCCGACTACAAAAAAGCGGCGACGAAGCGAAGAAGAAGAAGAAGAAGCAGAAGGAGCTTAACTTGCAAATGGCATTTGGCGAGTTTTTATTTGTTGCGCCGCGATTTGAATGCAAAAATAAAATTTTACGATCAAACAAACTATTCGTGCAGAACATCGGAAAATTGTGTTTACGTTTTACGTTCGTTTGTTGGCCACACGGCAAAGGGACGGACGGACGGGAACGGAATGGAATGGAATGGAACATTGGGCACTCTCGCACAATATGCAATCGCATTTATGAGGTGGACGAAGAAGGAGGAGGAGAAGGGGGAGGTAGAAGACCATTTGAAACTATAGAGCAAGTATCTAGCGAGTATCTCTCTGGGCCTGCGAATGCGAGTCCATTTCAATAATTTGCCGTCGAGGGGCCAAAGCATTGCTTAGGAAATGATTATAAATTTATATTTTTTCCCCCTCCACTTTTTGTAGTTTTTTTTGTTCAGCATTGCATTTGCCATTATCGTTGTCTGCTCGTTGTTGTTGTTGTTGATGTTGTAGCTTGCTTGCTTTGTTTTTGTTCTGCTTCAATAATAATTTTGACCCACTTCTGCGCTCGACTTGACTTTTTATTGTACTGAAATTAAGTATTTTTGTTGTACTTATTTCTTTTTCTTTTTTTGAGGGCAACACAAACACTCGCTCCGCATAATATTTGTGCACACACACACACACACACACACACACACTCGCACGTATTCTTGGCGGCAAAAACAACGGCAAATATTTTTCAAGACTCGGCTAATTGCCGCTGCCAGCGTCTGAATTTGTCTCTACTTTTGTTTTTTATTTACCCTTTTTTTCATTATTATTATTTTGTTGCTGTCGTCGCCGTCGACGTTGTTTTAGTTGACGTCACGATGCTGTTGTTTATGCATTTCTGTGTTATTTTTTCACAAGCGCTTTCCCCCTCTTAAGTGTGCACTCCAAAAAGCTCAACAAAACTTAGTATAACAGCTGGAAAATGACACTAGCTTAAAATGACGTTTAATCAACTGATTTACTAATGCAAATAAGATATCAAAATTATATTCTTTTCTTTTACAGCTTTGTATTTAAACAGGCTCAGCATTCTTATTTGATTCTTTACAAATTAAACATTTTAGTTTTGCAGCTTAAAATGACACTAGCTGAAAATGCCATTTAATAAACTGGGTCATCAGAAATCAAATATAATGATTAAAATGTCACTAGCGTGCTTATAAACCTCCTGGCGCAGTTATCACTAGCGAAATCATTTATAAACTGGGTCATCGGACTGATTTTCTTTAAGTTAAATTCGTATTCCTTGCTAACGTTACATTGAAATATTTCAATAATCCTTTTTGACTTCTTAATCATTAAAAATGACACTAGCTGATAGTGACATTTAATAAATTGAATTTAAAAGTGCAAATAATGAAATTAAAATTAGAAAACTTGTAAAATTTCAGTATTTTTTTTCACTCTCCAACAATTAAAAACTTGGAAGCTTAAAATGACTTTATCAATGCAAAAATAAAATGATAGAAATTGCATTATTTTCCTTGGCAGCGATGCATTTAAATAATTTCAACATTCTTATTTGACTCATTAACAATTAAAAATTACAATAAACATTGCCTGGCACTTTGCCCAGTTTTAATTGTTGGCTTGATCAAAATACGCAAAAAAACATTTCCAAGTTCGCAACGCAAAATTGAAGCTTTAAAGAGCTTTTTGTCAAAGTGCATGCAAGTTTTTTGTTGTTGTTATTATTATTATTATTATGTATTGCAACGGTAAACTCGTTTTGTAAATTGTATTTTGTATTATTTTTTCTGCTTTTGTGCGCTGCAATTTTTGTATGCCATATTGTTTGTTTGTTTTTGCAATAAAGAACAACAAGAGTGAACAACAATTGCATAAAAAGCAAGTCAGCGACGATGTTGTTGTTGTTGTTGTTGTTGTTGCTGTTGTTGTTGTTATTGTTAATCATGGCAATTACAACAACAAACAACATGCCTGGCCAATTGGCGCTTACACGCTTTCATTAAGCAACCAGCAACCAGCACCAGCAACCAGAGACCCAGGAGCAGCAAACCGTGTGTTGTGATGCGATATACACAGCTGGATTGATGACTAAAAGGGTGGGGAGTAAAGAGGGGAATCTGGAGACCGGCCGGTCTATTCAGTCTAGCGTTGAAAATTAGCAACTGACGCAACGCGTTCGCAGCAACGTAAATTGACATTTACGCGATAATTACGCGCTTATTATATTTATTACCAGTTTTTTCCGCATTTAATTCTTTCTCTTTTGCCTCTTATTTTTTGTGTTATTCATGGGATTTAATTTAATTTTTTTTTCTCTTTTTTTTGCGCTGCAATTGCAACGTTTTGTTCTTTGTAATGGGTAAGTGATAAAACCTTGAATTAAGAGCGAAGTGGAGAAGGAAAAGGAATAAAGCGTAGAGCTATCAGCTATGTTGAGGAGTCTATTAAGTCTATTCGGATAGCAATAGATTGTTGTTGTTTTTATTCTCTGCTAAAGATGTTTTCAATGTAACGACGTCATTTGAAGTGTGATTAGCTGACTGACTTGATAACTGACTGCTATTTATCTATATCTCTAAACGATATATATACTATATCATTTGTTTATAGATTGCAACTGTATAAATATGTGATCGTAGTTTATATCTTACACGTGTGCGCTCGAGTGAATCAAAAGCAAATATTATTATTTAATAGCAGTTGATTTTGTTTACAAATTCAATTATCAATAGCGATACGAATTCGTTTCGTTCGACGCTGACTATGTAAATTAATAAAAATCTAAAAAGCTTAAAAACACTACACTACACACATTCAACAATAACAATAACAACAATAACAGCTGGCAATACGTAAGCGAGAAAATCACATTTTAGATTAGCGGGGTAGATGATCGAGTGGGGGGTGTGGAGATGGAGGTGGAGGGGGAAGAGAGCAGCGAAGAATATTACGTCGCATTACGTGTTGAAACACGCGTGGCATTCGCTTCATTGTGTGTGTTTGTGTGCAAGGTGAGCTGGTTTCTATGTGTATGTGTGTTTGAAGGTGTTGTTATCATTACACGTGTACACACACATAAGATAGAGACCGAGAGATACATAGAGAGTAAAAGAGAGGGGGAGAGGGAGCTGCGCATATCAAAACACCGCATGGAAGACAACGACGACGACGACGACAAAATGGCGACGACAGATAGAACCCATAGAACACACACACACGCACAGTGGGCTGTATTTGCGTATCTGTGCGCGAAATAAACACTTCCGCATTCGAGTTCGAATTGAATGAAACAACAACAACAACAACAGTAACAACAACAAGAAGAACAATCATATCAACTGGACGCGACGTCGAGTGCTTATAAGATAAATGCGGCCGGCAAAAAGTGAGCGTTGTCTTTACCCCCCTCTTCCTCCTCTTCCGCCCTCTTCATACCCACACAATGTTTGCTGGGTGCTGTTGTATGTAAGTAATTAAATTAAACTGGCGCAGAACTCGCGTTGAACTCAATTGAATTTTATTTGAATTTTATTACAGAACATTTGCCGCTGCAGTTTTTTTTGTTTTGTTTTGTTACAGTTTTCATTTTGCTCTCTTTTTTTCGTTAGTTTTTTCGATTACGACGCAATTGAGTAGCCTTCTTCTGCCTCTTCCTCTTCTCTCCTTTTCCCTCTCCATTGATGAACATGACGCGCCACATTTTCTTCTCATCTTGCTTTCTTTTCCTTTTTGCTTTTTTTACTTTTTGTATTTTGATTATTATTGTTATTACTTTTATTATCAATTGAGAACGTGGCCGGCATTTTGTTTTCCTTGTTTTTGTTTTTGCTTTGTTTTTTTTTAGTTTTTATTTATTATTGTATTTTGCTTTTTGCCCGGCACACTTGTTGTTCTCGTTGTTGTTGTTGTTGTTGTTGCTTGTTGCGCACTTGACTAATAGTTTGCCATGCGGCGCGCGAAGCTTATCAATTGAAATTGAAATGATATAGTCCACAAGCCGATCGAAGCAGTATTAACAACGAACTGGGAATACCCTGCCAACTAATACCGCAAAGCAATCTAGATTTACTTCGAGTGTGTAGCTAAAATTAAATTTATGGTCAGACTATTTTAGTTTTTTTTTTTTTAGTTTGTTGTTCTAACTTAAACTTGCACTGATATCGCGCGACTATTTCGAAGTTCTAATCAAATGCGTTTTTGTCGTCGTCGCCGTCGTCGCGACGTCTGAGCGAAATACGAATTATTTTGCAATCAGACGGAGTATTTTTTTTGTGAAAGCAAATCGTCGAAGTCGTCTGTCTGTGAATGAAGGCAGGGGAGGGGGAAAAGAGTCTAATACACTAGCCATTTTATATAAGTGTATAGTAATTGCATCGACGTCGCCGTTCAGTGTTCAGTGTTCGGTGTTCGGTGTCTATGCTAAATAGCCGGGCGGTGTCTAGTCAGCCGGGCTGTGCGGGCTTCATGGATAGATAAGCCTCAGAAACGACGACGACGGCGAATTAACTGCGACACATACGAGAACGAGAAGGCAAAACGAGTATCACACAGAAAGAGAGAGAGAGAGCAATAGAGTGAGAGAACATATTGTATCTGTCCGTGACTTGTCGGTTTGTTCCGCTAATTTGTCGCCGCTTATGAATTATTGATATAGCCTAGACTCCATGGACGCCATCGTTGCATATTTATGCAAACGACGAGCTCACCAAATGACAAAAAACTCTAAAAACAAAACCTCTAAAACAAAACAAAAACATTAAATAGAATAGCCAAACGCAAACCCTGCACAATGAAACATATAATTCTTGTTACTTGCTGAGTGAGACTTTGGTAACTACTAAAATTTGTGAGTGTGCTCGACTTGGAAAATACCTGTTGTCCATTTTATAATAAAAATCAATAAAATTCGAAAGCGGTATTAACTTTAAAGTGCTCCAAAACAATATACCAAAAAATACTAAAATATACCAAATGTTACAATTTGGTATATACCAAAGAGTAAAATATATACCAGATTGTCCATATTAAATTGTACTGAAGAAATATTTGAATATGTCAATGTTTGACAATTTGGTATATATACCCTATGGTATATTTTAATCAAGTAGTATATCGTTATACCAAATACAAATTTTAATCATAAGAGACACAAGAATTTTTTTTGTATTAAAAGTGTCTGAGGTTCAAATGTTAAAGTATATATTGTACCATATGATATATTTTCATGAGGTAGTATATTTTTATACTAAATAAAATTTCCAATCATAAATGTCACAAGTATTATTTTATGTAGCAAAAGTGTCTGAGATCTAAAAGTTTAAGCCATCTCGTATATTTATGTTGTACTCTATGGTATATTTTTGTTAAGAAGTATATTGTTATAGTAAATAAAGATTCTAATCATCAGAGTAACTGAGCTCTACATTTTTTTCTACATGTTTGTCACGCTGATCAAAAAAATATATATATTTTTTGAGGGTGCTTTGCCTGTAACATTAATTTTCCGTCCGTATAAAGTGAATTGGGATCGAATAAGTTGAAAATTTGACTCACTTGTGCGACGGCGGCAGCGTCACCTCAATACTGTGTGTGGTTCGGCGACGATCGCCACCCATGTCGGCCAATCGTGCAAAGTCCGTGTCGCGATCCTGATCGGCTAAACGAGCGGAGCGACGTGACTCCAGCAGACGCACTTCCTCCAAACGCTTCTTCAGCTCAATGGGTTCCTGCAAACAGCAAAAAACAAAACGTATTTTAATTAATTCATTCAATTTAAAAACATTAATTCACAAAGCAATAATTGTTTATCGCTCTACTAAGAAAAATCTCTTATCTCTTTCACATTGCGAATTGTTTTTTGTGCTCGTCGCAAATTGTGAATCATTTGCTTTAATTGTCGGCATTCAAACTACAATTTCAATTGTTTACAAGCTGTTTGTCAATAGAATAACACAACAAAAAAAAATCCCAAATTTCTTGTAGGTCAATTCCATGAGTTATCTAGGTATTTTCCTAGAAAACTAAACAAAACAAAAAAAAAACGCAAACACGCAAGTGATAATTACAACTGAATATAATATTATGTACTAGAAAAGTTAGTTGTTTCGTAGTAATTTCATATTCCGAGAAATGTGAAACAACGACAGTTAATTTATATCTAATATATTAATCGTTCAACTTTGCTGATTCATGCAAAAGTACAATATATATTATATTCCTTGATAGTTGTTCAACTTAGCAGATTGTTAGCAGATTGTGCGATGACCTTGGCCAAAAACGATGGCACAGCTAATGGGGTCACTCGGTTACAGGGCACGCCCAAAAAAAAAAACCAAAAAGCAAAAAAAAAAAACCGAAATTCGTTCAAGTTTTCTGCGCGTGTTTTCTTTGACACCGAGAATAAAAGTACATAATGTGAGTGAGTACTGTGCTTTTGTACTTTGTTTTCAGTGCCTTTCACATTTTCACATCGCATTATAATAGAACTATTACATACATATAGCTCTGTATATATATATTATATAGTTTATGTAATCACCTTTTTTGATTTGTTGCGGCAACCTTCAAAAACCGAAAAATGTGCAATTTGTACACAATTCTCAGCTGTTTTTGTTGTTATTGTTGTTGTTGTTGTTGGCAAACAAAAACACTTTAGCAATTGATTATGACAACTATTATGCCAAACATCTGTATTTAGTTATTTGCACAATTTTATTTTCTATTTTATTTCATTCAAATTAATTTTCCTTTGTGTGTACAATATATAGTACATATGTATATATATATTTTATTTTTCTTTTTGTATTTTTCTAAACGTGTAGCCTTTGGCTATTGCAATTGCAGTGCACAAAAACGGACCGGGAGAGTGTTGGCTATAAATATTAGAAATATATATTTTAATATACTATACTATTTGCTCGTATCTTTCTGTGTAAATATAAATATATCTATATATAGTATATATATATATAAGTATTTATTAGATACACTCGCTCACGCACAAAATCCTATCACTTAGATTAGATATATATTCATTATAAATGAATTTACTTTTGTAACTAATTAATTTTGCATTCGAATTCAATTGTTGTTTATTTTTGCAACGAGTTTTGAATGCCAATAGAACACAACAACACACACACACGCATAACAAAAAAATAACGGAGCACTTTTTTAGCCGGATTTTGTTGTTGCGTTAATTGGGCACAAAACGCCGGCCGGCGGCTAGGCGACGTCAACAGCGGCAGCAGCAGCGGGAAGCGGCGAGAACCAGCGGCAAGCGGTTGCCGTGGCAAATGCGTCAGCGGGGCGCGTATCTTACAGATACAATTCAATGCGTACTCGCGTACGTAACATAAAGATACAGATACTCTCGCACACACGCTTTGCTTTTTTTTTGTTCTTTATTTTTTTGCTTTGCTCAAAGAATTCGTTGACGTCGTCGTCGCCCGTCGTCGTCGTCCGTTTATTTATAATTATTTAAATATTTGAGAATTTTGTTGTTTTGCGCTACGTTTTTTTACTTTTTTTTTTATTTGCCAATGTCTCGTCTGCTTTTGGAATTGGGGCTACTAGGCCTCGTTCTTAATTATATATGCGAGAAACTCACTCGGCTGCGTCGTCTCTTTATTTATTTATTTCATTTCTTGTATTATGCTTGTTAATTTTTTTTTTCTTTCGTTTATTTGCTTTTTTTTGTTACTATGCGAATCTCGCGCGCGCTTACACTTTTCACTTTGGGAGGGGGGCTTACACTGAAAAATTCACTTGCACTTTTTTGCTGGTTGATATATTTTTTTTTTTGTTTTTGGGCTGGTTTCAAGTTTCGCACGCTTTCAAAAATAATTAGTTGGCCTTCGCTAAAGGAAGCAACTCGGCTCGCGACACTTCGTTGTTGTTGTTGTGTTGAAGTTTTCTCAAACTCGCGCGACACTGTTGACTGTTTTTTTTTGTGTTCTCACTACTCTGTTGTTGGTATATGATTATGTTGTTGTTTTTTTCTTCTTAGCTGGTCTGTAATTTTTTTTGTATTTTAAGGGGGCTCTTGGCTGGTGCGAAACGTTCGCGCGCGCATTCAAGAATGATTCTGTGTTGCGGCTCGCTGTGTCAGTTTGCCGGGTCTGCGCTGCGCTGCGGCATTCGGCAACAAAAATTCGTTCGTTTGTCGCGACTCGGCTTTTGTCGTCGTCATATTGAGTTCGGCTTGCGCTCTCTTTATGGCTCGCTCTCGCGATGTCGTTCTCTCCCTCTCTCTCTCTCTATCAGTGTATGCGGCGTTTGCGCTCTTCGTGTGTTTTCGTGCGATTTTTCCGGTTCGTCGTGTGTTACTTGTGACGTTTGTTTTTGTTTCTATGCTTTGTGCTCGACTTTCGCATGCCGCTGTTTTTGTTTATGGTATCCATATACCGACAGCGCGTCGTTGCTGTCGCTGTATCTGTTAGTGCTGCACTCTCATTCCCCAGTTCGTCTTTTTTTTCGCACTCTCACTGCGTCGTCGCGAGCCTCGAGTTCTCTCGCTCTTTGAGTGCAACTCAACTATGGCTAAAAAGTCACTCGAGCCACTTTACGTAAGTCAAAAACAAAAAACAAAAAAGTCATTGCTGCTGCTGCTGCATCAAAATGCCAAACGCAGGTAGCTGCACTCAACTCACTCATTTTATATAATGTGTTTACCTGTTGTCTGACTACTCTGACTCTGACTTTAACGCGCTTTGTCGTTGTTGTTGTTGTGGTTGTAGCTGTTGTTTGGCACCGGCTAAAGCCAGAGTTAAAAGCCAGGCCAGCGGAACAGACAAAAGGCCGCTAACCGCCGATCGCGTTGTTGTTCACTTTGATTTAAGAGCAATTAACTTTGACTTAAGAGAAATATTTTTGTTGTTTATGACGCTGCTGCTGCTGCTCATGATGACGTTGAGCTAGAGGAATGATGACGAAACAAATGCCATCCGTTTAGTGTTTATGTTTGTTTTTTTTTGTTGTGTTGTGTGTGGCTGCTGTTTGCTTAGCTCACCTTTGATCTGAGCTCATGCTGGGGATTTTTAGCACCAACTGAGGAGACTTTTTAGCATTAAGTCTTAATCCAAGCATATTTATGATGTGTTTATGACGGAGCTAATTCCAGCTGATGGAATCATGGACACTCAGTACATTCACTTCGCCTTTACTCCCCACAGTGTCTTAGATTGTAGCAAACGTTGCAGTCACATTTAATGACTGCCTCCCAAAAGGCCAGTTTATGATTACCCAAACTGCCAAACGAAACTTGGACTAAGCCTGCCCAAAGTTGTTTGCCCTGACTGACTGACTGACTGACTTAAAGAACTGGCGATGCATAGCTTAAATGGTAAGAGCTAGGAGGCTGCAACTTTTACACAACATAGCTTACGATATGAGACAAGGCTGAGTTTTATTTTCCAGATATTAGGTATTTTAAAGAAATAAACTTGTAAACATTAGTGTTGTAAAAGTTTTGTTGCGTATAATCAACAGGAGGCTGCAAATTAGGTATAAATTTAACACTTTGATTTGATTTACTATATTTTTTATGTGAATAGATTAAAGAATGCTTAAAAATTTAAGTATGACAGCAAAAAAACAACTATATTCAGCTAAAAGTAACTTTAGCAAAGCGAAACAATCAAGAAAGCTATATATTTAAAATATGCCAAATTAGTATACCGAATAAGTACTGAAATATACTGAAATGTTCAATTATATATAAACCGAATTACCGAATTGTCAAGAAAGCTACAGTCGAAAGAAAAGTGCGGTATTTTCTTTAAAATATACCAAATTAGTATACCAAATATGTACTGAAATATTCTTAAATGTTCAATTGTTAGAATATACCGTACTGACTATAAAATATATCAAATTAATATACCAACCAAGTATTGAAATATACTGAAATGTAGATTTGGTATAATAATCAATGTATGTGTAACAAAAGTAGTAATAATAAAATATAGCTTTATCAGACAGACAAGTTCCAGTATTCAAATATTTATAAGAAAACCATATTTATACATATAAGTATTTAACAATTTATGTGTAAATTCAATTGCCTAGATTAGTTTAACGCTTATCATTATTATTTAAAGCTGAGCTGCCCACAAAACTAGAAAAATGAAAAGCTGCCAAGCAGCCACAAATGTAATCAGCAGACTTTAAGTAAACATAATCCCCCCCCTCAAAAAAAAAAAAACACAGAAAATAAATTGCTATCTTTGTGCCCATGTGAAATGTGACAAAATGTGGTTTTCGTCAGTGATTAGACATGTTTCCAAATTACAAATTCAAATGTTTATGTTTTCGGTCGAAGGTTTTGGCAGTGTTTGCCTGACTTTGGTTGCTGCCTGATATGCTGCAGACGTTGTTGTAGTTGTAGTTGTAGTTGCTGCTGATAAGCAGCCAAGTTTTTGCGGTGAGATACAAGCTTATCAGGCCAAGCGGCTATTCACACGATTACGAAGGAACGCTGACTTATGTATGTGTGTGTGTGTGTGTGTTGTGTCTGTGAGTACACGCCCAGACCAACAACAACAACAACAGCAGGCGGCAAATGCAGTCTGGGAATACCGCTAGCTGATAAAGCGTTGTCCACAAACAACAACGAATGCGATAAGGTTGCCCAAAAACCGCATTCTGTGGCCGTGGGCTCGTTTCGAAAAAAGGCCAACGCGTTGATGTTGATGTTGATGGTTATAGACCACAAAAAAAGCTATATATGTATATATATATTTACGAGGCAAAAAGTCGCAGCAATTATGTGGCGTAAATAACTAGCGAGGAGCGGCGATAAATTGCATTGGCGCATGCGCAAAATTTGTTACTTGTCACTTAACTTCATTATGCTATTGATCATCATAATAATGCCCCGGTGATCGCGATCGCGATCGCAATGACGCGTGTCACTTCATTTCGATACGATTCCGTTTTGAAATGCGTCGAACGTGTGCCACAAGCAAAACCTGAGATGAATACTAAACACTCGAGATGTACCATGATTATGCATGAAGTATTTTCGTATTTTATTTTTCGTTACTTACACTATGTGCATATTGATCGATTTCAATCGATCGATTAACTAATGCCTTCTCGTATCTATCAATTTTTTGGAGTTAGGGCTATCTAAAGTTAAGCATCTTGTGGCTGCAATTCGATATGTTGCATGTTGCATGCCTAATTTGCTAGCCGAGCCCAGCAACAACAACAACAATAACAACGGCAACAATTTTCGCAACTCTCGTTGCCTTTCAAATGGCCAAGAGGCAGCTGCCAGATGACTTTTTGCTTATGCAATGATCTCTCTCTGTGGCTCTGTGTTGCACTTGCTGCTTAGCTGTTGCAAGAAAACACACATTTTTTTTTTTTTGTTTTTCGGGTGCCCCAAAAACTTTGCCCACGTGCGGCAAACAAACAATTTCAAGTTAATTGTCTATGGATCAAGTCAATGACTGTGACTGCCATTGTAAGAAACAACAAAAAACAAAGTACATACACAAGCCGCTTAACGCCTTGAATTCTGACACGCGCTCGCTGCCAATTTGGTAAAATATGGCGCATGTTTAAGCCACACAAAACTGTCACGATAACGCATGCTCCCAAGAGGGGTTCGTGGAGATCGGAGAGGGGAGCGAGGGAGTGTATTACACATATACATATATATTTCAACAACAATATATTATGCTTCACATAACAACAAATAACAACAACAACTGCTGGCTGCACACTGAGTCAGCTTTGAACTTTGCAACGTTGACGATAATAAATTTTTAGGCGTCATTTGACGCGTTTTCAAAAACTGAAAGTGCGACTTTGTTGTTGCTGTTGCTTGCTGTTGTTGTTGTGCTCATTGTTTGCTCTCCAATGCTAAGTAAATGATAATCGGGTTTTACGTAATATTTGTCGCTTGTTGTACTATACCCTATATGTTAGAAATGTCGATCAATTGGGTAGTTACATTAGCGGAAGCAAAATAAAAGATTGTAAATTGTGGGAGTAGCAAAATTGGAATAAAGAAATAAATTTAAAATACACAAAGTTGTAATTAAGTATTTAATGAAACAAGTTCGGAATTTAGCAGTAAATTTTATTAAAGAAAAAATAAAAAAAAAGTTACAGACAATAAACAAAATTGGAAATATCTTTGAAATACACAAACTTTTTATTAAATATTTAAAAAAAAGTTCGAAAAAAATTTAATTGCTGAATAAATAAAAAACTAAGTTACAAACTGGAAATAAAATGTTAAACAAGTATGGCAAGAATGTAATTTAAAGTTGTGTTATAAAAGTTTACATTTTAAGGGATATATTTAAATACGTTTTTATAAGGAAATAAATAAAAACAAATTAAAGAACAAACTTAGCATTCGATCAGTAACAATTTAGTTTTATTACAGAAAAAAGTAATTAAAAAGCAAGTTTTTAAAATGGAAATAATTTTAATAAATATAACAAGACTGTGACTAAAAGTTTTTTTGATTTTAATAAAAGGTATATATGGCACAACATTTTTAAATGTTATTTGATGTAAAACTAAATTGTGTTCTAATAAAGATATAACAAAGTTAAGATTTTTGAATTTGCTTTTGTTCAATAAAAAAGTATTTTTAAAGCATCTTTTTCATATGCTTGAATTAATACCTGTTTTACAGGATATTCCACAGTTCAGCTTCAACAACAACAATATACTCCCAGCCAGCTTTTGCTGATTTCCCAATTCATATGTCAAAAAAGTATCTTTTATATACTTGAATTAATACGTATTTTGTTTTTCCAGGGTATCACCACAATTGACTCTTAATCTACTTTCAGCCAGCTTATGCTGATTTCCTCATTCATGTGTCAGCCATCTGCCAACTACACAACGTTCATGTCTCATGTCTGTGATGCGATCTATGTATATACATATATACATATGACTCGTTGCAAGCACCTTACGATTTGTTATCGATTTCTGAATTCGATTTCAATTTTATGACAAATTGTTTTTGTGCACTTTGCATAGCGTATGCCACTTATCTGGATAAATACTTGTATTATATAGTAAGAGTATATAGTAAGTATGTGTGGCAAAAGAAGAAACGAAGCGTGAGTCAATTTATGCGGAAGTGTTTTTCTTGTGGCAAGGCGTGGCACATGGCGATGTCGATGTCGATGATGGGTCGCCTAATGATTCACTTCATCATTCAGTCAAGTCGCATTGCATGAAATGGAATTAAATGCTTTACGCATTTTTCTCTGCTTATTTTTTTTGTTGTTGTTGTATCTAAATTGAAAGCCACTTAACCCATTTGCAGCATAATGCGAAACATTCAAAAGCTGCGTGACAAGCGGCTGATGCTCAAGGGCGGGGGGAGAAGCCGAAGATCTTATTTTTTATGATACAAAGAGAGAACGCTTTTATCGCTTTGCCTTTTGTTTGACTTATGCGCCTAATGAAGTTTTAAAAAGTCATTAAAGCAACTGTTTTTTCATTCGCGCAGTGTTTTGTATTTTCTGGGTCATTATATAAGAAGAAGAAGAACAAGGTGGGAGGAGGGAGAAACAGAAACTGGAACAATCGATCGATGGGGCGGACGAAAGATCGTTCGACTTCCATTTCGAGCTGCAGCACATGTTTCGCACTGTGGTGCGGCGATTAGCTTTGCTTTCGCAATGCAACGCAACGCAACCCAAGACAACGACAGCTGCTGACCTGGGAGTGGGAAGCTGGAAGACAAATTCAGTTTTGTTTACGTGGAGGAATGATGCAACTTTTATGGCAGCTAACAAGTAAGAAAGTTAGGGTTGAGTGTGATCGACTATAAGCTATGCGTTAACTACATATTTTCAATAGGAGAAAAATAGTGCAGTATTATACCTAAAAATATTATACCGAAATTTATATTTGGTATACCAATATAATTTCGAAAACTGGCTGAAATATGCCGAAGACTACATTAAGCATATCTATGTATTATGATTATTCAAATATACTAAAATATACCAAAGACTACATTTTGTATGTTCATTTCTTATAATTATTAAAAAAGATGATTTATATACCAGAAAAGTATGAAATATGATATTCATTAATATCACATTCGGTATATTAATATACTATTAATATTTAAATATAAGAAATTTATATACCAGAAAAATATCGAAATATACCGAATGCTACGTTTGGTCTATTAATATATTATTACTATTACAATATAGGAAATTAATATATCTGAAATATACTGAAATATACCGAATGCTGCAAGTAGTATATCAATATACTATAAAATTCAAAAAAATGCCAGTGAGCTCAGACAAAAAAGGCTATACTAGTACACTTCTACTACTAATATTCATAAAATATACCAATCTAAAATACCAGAAAAAATACTGAAATATACCGAATGGTACATTTGGTATAGCGATAGACTATTACATTATAAATGTAGCGTACAGCGTACTTTCTGAAGTAGGTGATGACTTCTTTCGTCTGTTTACTGTAAACACAAAATGATAATACCCTTTTACCTTATGAGGAGCGGGTATAAAAACAGATTGCAGTGACATGGCAAAGGGAAAACGAAAGGCAACCCGAAAAGGTGGGTGGCTTGAAATATCAAAGCAAATGCTGTGTTGCTCGCTGATTAAAATAACTCGAAACTTCAGTATTTGTTGTTGTTTTGCTTGACCCAGTCTATGCCACACGGTGTGGCACGTACGTACAAGTAGATGCGTAGCAAATGTGCGAACAACATCATCGACTTGCTGAGATTTTTGTTTGCCGCTGGCTGTTGAAAGTTGTGCGCACCTGTCTGTCTGTCTGTTCGTCCGTCTTTCTTTCCCCTAGTCTTTGGCATCTATGTCTGTCTTTGCCCCTTTTGCCAAATGCCAATGACGATGGCGGCGCCGGCGCACTGTTTGCATGACTTGCCACTGGTATAAAGCATTTGTTTGCCTTGCTTCACCTCCCCCTCTCTTTAACAACAGCAATAGCTACAAAGATTCGCCCACCTCGCTGCTTGTGCCTGTCCAGCCGGTTGACTGACTTGCGTTTCATAATACCCATGAAAGCCAAGTAGTCAGTCGTTGGTTTATTTCACTTTTTACATTCGGTTTTATTTTTTACTTTCACTCAGTGGCTGCGCTTGCTTTGAGTTTGAGTTTGGCTGCGGCTTTACAGATTTTTGTTTCTTTTACTTTTTTGGCGAGCACGCGCTTTGCACACACACACACACAGAAAACTTAAAATCAATTTCATTGTTTTGCTCACCTTGCACTGAATTGTCTGGCTGTCTGGCTTTCTAAATTAAAGACAAATTTAATTTGAAAATTGTAACGCGCCCCCAAATTAATACAAAATCCGAAAAAATCTCAGCAATCTCAATCGTTCATTCGTAATTGTTGACGCCATCCAAAAGCCCTGTCTAATTGTTGTAGCTCACAATGGTTTGCTCCCCTCCACACTTTTTTCCCCCCACTTCACACTCTCCGATTGAAATGAGTTGCAGTTTTAAAAAAACATTTTTATAGCGTTGCTTTTCTATTTGCTGCACTTTCATTTTCCGCTTTATCCGCGCGCTCTTTGGCTGCAATTACGCCGCAATTATGCTGCCGGGCAATTACAGTTATGTTTATGCTGGTGCTGAACGCTAAAGCTCCGCCATCTCAATGCTGATGCTAATGCTGATGCTGCTCGCTGCTCGCTGTTGTTGTTGGCTCCACAATCCCACAAAACCTAGCAAAATTAACTGTTATTTGTGTTACGTGCGTAGCGCTTAGAAATTAAACTTTGCGTTTCTGTTTTTCCCGCCACAACATTTTTTCTTCTTCTTCTTTATACTATTCGTTTTTTTCTTCTTCTTTAGTGTTTTTTGGGAAAGTTGACTTTCGTCTTGGAAGCGTGAGAAGTGCACAAGAAATGCAAATGACCTAATGGAAAATGCTCACTTCTTTGTATAGTTTTTTTTTCAAGGTGCGTTGCTTGGTTATGCAAGCAGCCAAAGATAAAACAAGATAAAATTTGTAGAAATAAATTAATTTAAGTTTTGAGTAAAACATTAAATATGTCTCAAAATGTTATAGAAATAAATTAAGTTAAATTTGTATAAACTACCTAAATTACAATTACTATAACTACTATATTTCCTTTTATACTAAAGAGAAATGCAAATACGAATAAATATTTAAGATGCTGATCTTATAGAAAGAATGCTAAATACATTCATCCAAATAAAATTTAAAAACATATTTTAAGTGTATATGGAAATAAGAATGCCCGAAATAATTTACTTAGGAGTAATATTGAGAAAATTATTAAAATAAAATGTAAAAAGTATTTCGTTAAAAAAAAGGAAAATATTTGCTTGATTTGGTTGACAATCTGGTATATATTTTTGCTTTCAACGGTATATTTTAAATCCAGCACTATACCAAATATACTGTATTTGTAGTATTTTACTACTATATAAATATACCGAAGAAACCCTATTAATTTAAATACTAAAAATATACTTTGTAAACTGGGAAATAATATTATAAATGAATCAATATTTATTTTATTTATTATTTAATTTCACTACCATTCAAAATCACAACAAAAGCCCTTATGACGCTTTTTTTTATTATTAATTAACACTCTTATTATTAAGACGTTGGTTTTTTTTATGGTGGCTCATCAAAGACTCGTTTGAATATTTATTAATTTCTTTTGAAAATTATCTCACACAAGTGCTGCCAACTGTTGCTTGGCCAGACTTTGGAGTAATTTTTGCTTTTTTTTGGTAGCCAATTTGCCCGAGGGGGCAAGCTGAGCTGCTACTTAAATAATTACCGTTAGATGTGAGCGAGCGAAGCGTCGATGCCACAAGCGGCACCTGCCCCAGCAAGCGAGCTCCCGCACTTGTGGATTACAAAACATAAACTTAATTTTTTCTCATTTTTCATGTCGTTTCTTTTTTCTGTGCTTCATGCTTTGCCTTCGTTTTTTTTTCGCTGCTGCCAGTGAAATTAATTATGCGTTTGCGCTCAATTTGTAGCTCAAGTATTTTACACACAGGTAGAGAAGAAGGAGGGCGTAAAACAGGTGAAAGATTTGCGGGTGGTTCTCCCTCCCTCCCTCTCCTCTCCACACTCTCCGCTCACTTCGAGTTCGGCGTGAAGCGAAGCGAAGTGAACTCAACTGAAGTGAGGGGCATCGCCTCGGCAGATTTCACAATGTGACTCGAAAACACAGCAACTAAGGTGAAGAGGAGGAGCAGGAGGAGGAGGAGGGGAAGGAGGCAGCTCCACTGGCCCGGGGCGCTTTTGAAATCAGTTTGGCCGGGTTACATGTCTGCCACATGTATGTGTGTATGTGTGTGTGTTTGTGTTTAATGTGTTGTTGCAAGCATGTTGCACTCACACTATGATAAGCATTTTGTGCGCTTTGTTGCGTCTCTCTGCAGGTGCCTCAGCTTTAGCTTCAGCTTCAGCTTTAGCTTCAAACTTTAGCTCAGCTCAGCAATAAAGATTTTAATTAAGCGATTGGCCTGGCCGATTTAAATTAATGGCTAACCACAAATTTTGCGGCCGAATTTCAAGTGCGCCTTTTGCTTGTTACCAGCTAATGATTCGCTTTTTGGCGCTGCGGGGCGAAAGTTCAATGCGTTTTCATTAGAAAGTACATCGAAGAAAAAGGGCAGAAAAGTACATCAAAAAATCACTAATTAACTGCCACATAAACCAAGTAAATTATCTTAAGCGTTACATTAATTTACGCACATCAACTAATTAAATAATTTGTACTAACAAGCCGTTGAGCTTTCAAGCAGTTGCAGCAGTTAAGTTTTATTGCGTATACGCCGCGGGTGACGAAACTTATACGACACCATAAAACGTTGATTGAGTTCTCGCAAATAAAACGTTATGATAAATAATAAGCGTATACCACACCACACACACACACATAAAGAAAGAAAAAAAGTACAATCCAAATTGAAGAAGATTATATTGTGCACATATAAAGCTAAATTACGTTTTTACGTTTTTTTTCACTTTACTTTACTCCACACACACACAACACAAAGCTGAGGTGGCAAAGTATCTATTAGATGCCGTTAACTGTAACTGCAGTCGTTTTATTCGCAGCTAGCACGCAGCCAGCCAGCCAGTCTCGACAGTCAATCCGTCAATCAGGCAGGCAGTCAGCCAAATGCGCTTGTCAGCGTTTCAGAGCATTTCAAAATTGGCCAACTGCATTTTCATATTGCCAACTAGCAAAACGAAAAACGAGAAAAGGTGGCGAGGGGGGAGACCTGGGCGGTTGTGGAGTTTAGCCGTATAATTACGTGCGACAGGCACAGGAAACGGCAAATTAGAAGCGAGTCGCAGAGCCAACAACAACAACAACAGCAGCTTGCATTATCCTGCGGCCAAATGCTTGATGCCAAGCTTTGGTCGCGATTAGTGGCCATAATTTCCGCGTTTGACGTGCGGCACACGCGAATTTTCATTTGCTTTTTTTTTGCATGAGGCGTTGCTTTCATTGGAATGGAGCCATAAAACTTAATGATTTTCGAATTAGCCATCAAAATGATAAACTACAAAAAAAAGAAAATAAAACGTATACAATTATATCTTATATGCAGATCACTGATAAACAACTAAAAAATGAGTCTTGTTTGGCACTTGAAAAGTATGAAATACAATTCTAATTATCTGGCTACACTTTTGACATTTGGCCAGACACGATTTGCAGTTGCATTTGTAGTTGGATAATGCTAAATTTGCATTAACCCGGAAACTCTCAGACTTGCCCACGCAGCTGTTAATGTTGCTGTTGCTGTTGTTACTGTTGCTGACTCATGACCGCCAATTGTTGCAGGTGTGGCGAGAGACTTCAAACTTCAAAACTTCGTGGTCTAGGTTCAATTGTGAGAACTTAACTTCAGTATTTCAGTTCACAGTTTGCCCAGCAATTAGAGGCGATTGTGTTGTTCAATGTTGAAAAGCGGGTCACTCGGATTTATCACTGATTTCTGATTGCTGTTCAGCTTTTTTTAGCATTCCATCGTCCGGAGTCCAGTTCAGAGATGACTGACCCACATCGGAGAGTCCAAGGCAGCTTGGCTGAAAGTGAAAACTCGCACCACGTTGACCCTAATTCATAATATTTTTTGGCTATTCGCTTTTTAACGCCATTCGCCGTTGTCGTCGTTGGAGTTTATTAAAAAAATCAACGTCGTTTCTTTGACTGCTGTTTGTTTTGCCTTCTTTTTTTTTTTTTCTTCAAAATATTCGCATACCAAACGAGTTGGAAAGTGCGAATTTTTGCACGCCTCAAAATTAGCATAAAACGCACACAAAGAACTAAAAGAAAAAAAAAACAAAAACCAAAAAAAAAAAACATAAAACGAACAAAACAAAATAAAGTCGACAAAAAAATACGGTGCGTATATTTAACTGAAAACTGAAAACAAGTTGCCCAAAAGTCCACAAGCCAAAGTCAATGGAATAACTTTGAGTTAAGTTGCATAGAGTAAACTTGTTCAAAACGAGCGACGACAACTGAACTTAGCTGAACTGAACTGAACTGAAACTGAAAAACAAAATAGATAAATTTATTGCTTAGATACCGAGCACGAGAATATCTCTCTATCTCTATCTCTCTCCTTATATATCGTTTAAAAAACTTTTCGTCTACCATTATGAAACAATAACATTGGACTAAACTGTGCGGCATCTTGAACTACGCACTTAATGGATAAAGTTTGATTGATCTCGTTGAATTGCTTTTCAAGTGATTTTTAAGTTATTCAGGGTTAATTTTTTATTACCCACCACAAAAAAAAACAACTTTTGCACAAAAATAAACGGCAGTGAACTTAAAACTATTTAAAGCTGCATTTAAGTTGTATTTAATTCACATTGTTTGGGAAAGCGAGCAAAACATTTGCATGAGTTTAAAATAAACTATTTAAGCTGAATTAAAATTAAATTTAATCGAGCAAAATACAATTTTGTTCAAGTGCATTTAAGCTAAATTTAATATTGTATTAGGAAACAAATGCGATATTTGTAAAGCAAACTATTCAAATTTTATATAGGCTAAACTTAATTCACATAATTCGGGCAAGCAAGCGAGATATTTTTATGTGGCTAAACTAAACTATTTAAGCTGCGCTTAAAATCAATGCTAGTCTAATAAAAATCACAGAATTTGATAAACATTAAAACTGCATTGAAGTTACATTTTAGCTAGTAAAAATCGCATTGTTTTGTTAAGAGAAAGATACAATTTGTATATACAAAACTATACTATCAGAGCTACATTTCAGTTTAATTTAATCTAGTAAAAGTCGCTAAATTTGAGAAAAGGAATAAGATATTTGAAGCGGCATAATTAAACTATTAAAACTACATTTAAGTGACAATTTATAGATACAAAAGTGAACCACTTAAACTCCATTTCAATTTAAAATAAAAAAGTAAAA
The DNA here is from genome assembly GCA_035046325.1 of Drosophila niveifrons. Classification (NCBI taxonomy): domain Eukaryota; kingdom Metazoa; phylum Arthropoda; class Insecta; order Diptera; family Drosophilidae; genus Drosophila; species Drosophila niveifrons. The sequence goes on along the minus strand of JAWNOC010000046.1, from coordinate 5,245,971 downwards.
ATTGATTAACTTGAGAAAGGGTCCCAGACATTTGTAATGGCAAAATTTAACTATGAAAAATGCATTTAAGCTCCGATTTAATGTAAAAAAAGAAAAGGTGGAATTTGTAGAAGTAAGCCTTAACTATTTAAACTGCGTTTTAATTTTATTTAATTAAGTAAAACTAAACTTTTTAAACTGCATTTAATATAGCTTAATTTTGATAACGAAAACGAGACATTTGTATGAGGTTAAAATAAAACTTAGTTTATATTTAGTTCGCATAACTTTTGGCAAGGAAGCGCGACATTTGTATGCGGTAAAAATCTGTCATTAAAAAACCAAAATAAAAAAAAACCAAAATAAAAAAAACTAAAATAAAATCATAAACAAATTCCGGCAGCAAACAAGTTTCGCATGCAAGGCGGCAATCATAAGCAGCAACAACAACAAATACATTTGTTAGACCGTCTGAGACTTGACTTCAAGTCGAGCTTAGCATTAGTCTCAGCTTCACACTCAGTTCACACTTTCAACAGCACAAGTGTGCGCGTGTGTGTGTGTGTGTGTGGTGTGTGTATGTGTGTGTGTGAGCTATGCTTCAGTAAGTAAGAGACGGAGGCAACACCAAAAAAAAACTAAAAGTATCTCATGGATGCGATGCGACGGCCGGCAATTGTTGCGTGTGTGAAGCGCGTTGTGTTGTTGTTGTGTGTTGTGTTGTTGTGTTTGACTGACTGACTGACTGGCAAACAGCTGCTGATGCGCTACGCAAACAATGATTGGCATTTGTTGTTATCGTTGCCGTTTGTTGTTGTTGTTGCCGCCATTTCAAAGTATTTTTGCACTCGCTGAAATTGCTTAGACGCCGCCAGTGCAAAAAACTTTTCAAATAATTTCCCCATTTTGCCATGATACGCCTGGTTTAAGATGAGTAGAGGAGAGGAGCAGGAAAGGAGAAGTGCAGGAGTGAAATAACTTGAAGCAGGCATATTGGCAACTTAACTTTAATTAAGGAATCTCCTCAACAATTTTTGACTTTCAGCTCCGCCGTTTAACTGATTTTTGTTATCTAATGCCAAACAGAGATCCGACAAAGTCAGTGATGCCAGTTTCTTTTCCATTTTATATGTTTAATTAAAAGTATGTGAAAAATGTACTTCACCTCACAGTTTAACAATTCTTTAGAGTCATGGCTGAAAATACGCACCTGCAAAGACAGAAATAAATACGTATACGTTTTTAGTTAATTGTTTAAAATAACACAATGTGACTATATTTGACTTACAAAAAAAAAAACAACAACAAAAGTGGAGTACAATAATGCAAAAGCCAATTGCACTTTTGTAATGTGTATTTTGCAAGGCGTGTGCCATAAATTGCCGTCGAGTTTTCCTCATTTTCCAGTTTTGTTTATTATTGTTTTCTGTTTTTTTTTTTTGTTGTTCGTTTTGTTTAGCAAACAGATGGAGCAAGTTTTGTGTTGTTGCCAACACCTGTAAGCCACAAATCGTTGAAGCCAACTTCTTTCTTTCTTTTGAGCCCATTGAGAGCAACAGCAACAGCAACAATAAAAACAACAACAACAACAACAGCCAATGACAACACAAAGACAGTTGATATGTTTTAAGTTGTTGCATAAAGCAAAAGCCGCTGTTGTTGTAGCTGCTGCCACTTTAAACAAATGCAAACAGCAGTGGCAGGAATAAATGGTGCCACTTGTGGAGCAGCAATCGCTGCAGCTTAAGTGTGGCTAGAAGAAACCGTTGCTTTGATTTAACTGCACAGCCGAGAGAGATAGAGATAGAGAGAGAGAGAAAAAAAGTGAAAGTAACGCAACAACAGCAAAAAACAGTAGCCAATAAAAAACAACACACAACTAACTGGAAAACAAACAAAGCAGAGGCTGAAAATTTATATATAAATTTCCACAGGTGAATGAATTTAAATTTTTCTGCCAAAGCCAGTTGCCAGTTGCGATAGACAGACAGAGGACAGAGTAGGGGGAAGGAAGAAGGGAGGGGAATTAAAAGTTAAAAGTTCACAAAACTTGCATCTTGTTATTTGTGTTGCAGGCGCAAGCGCACCTGTTTTGATTGCAGTTGTTGCAGTTGCAACTGTTGTTGCTTTGGCTTTGGCCAAATCTCATGGCAACGATCGCAAGCAAAGAAAAAACCGCAGACGACAACCGCAAGCAACAAATTCCGCATTTATCAACAAGCGGCGGCAAAACAACTAAACAACAAACTTGCAACTTGCAACGCGCTAGGGCATCCACACAACGAATGGAATGGAATGGAATGCAAAACAGACGACTTATAATTGAGATATGCATATGTAGACACCTCGCTAAAGCTCACAATTGACTTAACCACATGAAGTGGTCTTGGTCTCCTCTTTGGCTCGACGAGGAAATGGCCACACAACAAAAGTTGTCAAAAACATTAACAAGATTAACAATATCAACATAGCAAATAATGACGAAGGCTGCCTTTTGCTTTTTGCTTTTTGGTTTTGCATTTGACGTGAGCAGCGGGGCGCTCTAATACGGAAATGTTTGTATCCAAATTGAGAAAACAAAATAAATATGAAACCACAAGTGAATTCAATGCCTGCCTTCGTCTCTCATCTCCACTCCTCGCCTCTTCTCTCTGCTCTCTTTGGCTTCTTAAAATGTGGTTAAATGTTGTATTTGCCTGTGATGTTAGCGTTTGGCTTAAACAAACCACCAACCACAAAGGTAATGGCCTTCCGTCTACCAACCAGCCAACAAACCAGGGAGTGTTTCTCAATGCATAAATAGAAAAATATCTAAAGCTTGAGTTGTAGCTGTATTTGTAGCCAACATGCGACGAGTGGCAAAAACAAATTCGTGCTACAAGCTACAACAAATAATTCAAAACAAATATCAATTTTAATGGCCCAATGTTAATGATTTTTAATTTATTGCTGGCATAACGCACACAGTTTGTGTTTAAAGTGCTTTCTTTAAGTGTAATTATTGGTATTTGCCATATTTATTATGCAAATCTCTCGTTCATGCCAAATTACAATTATTTTATCTACCATGCTTTGAAGCTCATACTTATTTTATTGAGTAAACAGTTTTCTTAAAATATTCTCTTTATTTATTATTTTTTATATGCCACAAATTTTGTGTTTATTATGATGATTGAATAGCTTTTCTTTCATGCTACACTACACTTATTTATTTCATTGTTTTTATTTAAATATTTTATAATTTATTATTCCAATTATTAGTGGAATAAACTTTTATTTCCAAATATTTTCTGCATTTATTTATTATTATGTTTTTTTTGCTTTCTTCATTTTCCAAAACATATATTTATTTACTTTATTGACTACTTTATTCTTTTGTTTTTTTTTTGCCATTTTTGGCAGTTTCTTTTGCTCATCCATTAATTTCTCTTTCATGATTACATTTGTTTAATTTATTGAACTTTTTGTTTATTATTATCTCTCTCAGTTGAGCTATTAATTTCTCTTTCATTCTAAAATATTTTATCTCGCATTTCTCGCCACATTCTTTGCTGTTAATTTATTGCGTAGCTTTGACAATTTATTGTTATTTTTTGTTGTTTCTAATCTTCTTTATCTGCTTCTATTTAATTCTGCATTCTTTTGTTTCTTTCACGTTTTTGTCTTGTTATCATTCTGATCAATTATTTTTCTTTTGGGTGTGCATTTCTTTTTTATCGAACTTCATCACTTTTATCTCTATTTGTCTTGGTCCAAGATCAATCAACAATAAAGCCAAAAAGAGCTCGCTCGTGTGGCAATATTTATTTAATTTGTTCAAATTCGTTTCACATTTTTTTTGTTTCTTGATGTGCTATTGACCTTTGGCCCAGCTACACACAAAATGTATATTTTCAATAAAATAGTTTTTCTTGTGGCCGACACAAACATTTTTCTGGCACTTTATTTATTTGTCTTTGTCTAATATATTTCCGAGATCCAAGTTCTTTTTTTTCAGTATGCGCTCAGGTGCAGCGTAAAGCAGCGACCCAATTTAGATGCAGGCCGGTTTTCTCTCTCTCTCTCTCTCTTTCAGCTAATTAAAGGCAAATGAAGTGGAGTTTTGAAGGGATATCACGCTATAAAGATAGATAGCCGGGTCATTCATTTTCCAACTCTGAAATTTATTCAAAACTAACACAGAATTCTCTTCGACGTTCTACGTACTCGGTTTGCCTTTTGTTAAAATATAAATGGGGTCATTTGCCTTGGGACGCATTAAATATAGCTGGGGAGAGCGAGGAGAACTGTTTAAGGCATTCCAAGTGCATTTTATTTTAATTCGAAACACACACACAAAATTGGAGTCAGCGGGGGGTGAGAGAAAAAGATACAGAAGGGGGGAAAAGAGCTGTTAACAAAAGTGTTGCGTTGATATTTGTGCTGCACTTTGAATTGTTGTTTAATCATTTCCTTTTTGCCATTGCCATTGTTGTTATCATTGTAGTTGGCATTGGTTTTGTAATCGGGCAATTGCATCACATGCACCTGAATATAGATAAACACAAACAGCAGCAACAACAACAACATTGCACACCTTGCACTCATTGGCAGCCAGCTGTTTCTCTCTGTATTATTTTTTTTGCCTCTTATCATTCCAAAAAGAAAAAGTTTCGTAATGTTGTTGGCTCTCTTATCGTCGACGTGCATAAGTGCTGGCAAGTGTCAGCCAGCTATATATATAGTATATATATAAACTACAAATGCAACTACTGAGAGAAACACTTCCGTTTTGTTATCAGCGCTCACGTGCTGGTTGCTGTTGTTGGTTGCTGCTGCTGCTGGCTGTTGGCTGTTTGCTACTTTTGGCCTGATTAACTCGAAGCCAGCTCATATCTGCGTTTGGCGAATTGCGATTTTCTATTTGCATTGTTCAGTTCGCTTCAACTATCAGCGACACACGTGTCATACGCCAATCACAACTTTGTCACGTCCCCATTTTTGTATTTGTATTTGGCTCTGGCTTGAATTGAGTTGCAGTTGCAGTTGCAATTGTTTGACATTAATCTCAATTTATATATATATATATGTTTTATAGTATTTCGCACAGCTGCGTGCACTTATGTTTGTCTTTTTTCTTTTCTTTTTTTTTTTAGATTTTTTGCATAGCATTTCTATGCATATTTTTGTATAATAAGCACATTGTCAATCTTTAGCTGATTAGCTCATTATTATTATATGCGATTTAATTGCTCATTGTCACTGCATCTCATTGTCATCTACAAAATGCGCAGTTAATACAATAGATTCAGATTCAGCTGGATTGTTGCTGTAATTAATTGTAAATAATATGCTTACATTGTAAGCCACCCCGAAAAGTCTTGGCTAATTGCTTAAAACCCGCAAAAGGCATTCCTCTAAAGTTATAGAGCTGCCTTCTTATTTCTTTGCTTCATTATTGCAGACACATTTCAAAAGATTTTTCCCTATGGCAACGTCGCTGTGGAGAGCGACAAGTGACACACATTTCCATAGATTTTATTTTCGAAATTGTTTACATTACACAAACGCGGAGCGGGGCGTGGCACAAAGGCGTATGCAGAGAGCTGTTGCTGCTCCTGCTGCTGCTTGGCTAGGTAAAATGCTAAAAATGCTTTTATGCACACGTTCAACAATGAGGAAATCTTTACGAGCACATCTGGCACATAAAGTGTCCAACGAAACTGCGGGCATCGCATCGCAACGGCGTCGTCGTCTCCATTCGCTGCTCTTTGGGGCAAGTGTGTGTGTGTGTATGTGTCTGTGTTGCAGCAGTCAAAGATGTGGCCATGGTCAACTTTGCTTTGCTCTACGTTTTTGTTGCTGTTGCTCTGGCAATTAATTACGTCTACCAGTTGACAGTTGCGCCTCTGCAGCAGCAGTTGCCGCTTGCTTTACTATTTGATCTTTGCACTGCGATAGCGTAACGTGAATGAGGCAGAAAGAGTGAGGGATCAAAAGTGGAAAGGGGTCGTTGTATGTGTGTGTGTGTGGTCAACAAATGTCAAAGCAACCAGGAAGTGTTTGGCCAGCGGTCAGCAAATGTTTCAAATTAACAAACGCCACTTACACTGACTGCCCCAGTTCTTGTTTCCCCCCTCCACGCCCCATCGTGTGTGGCATTTTTTTTTCAAAGTTAAAACAACAACAACACACACACTCAAAAATAAAATGCCAACGTGACATTTGTAAGTCATGTTAATTGGTTTAGAAATCAGGCAATGGCAAAAAAAAACAGCAGAGAAACAGAAAACTTGACAGAGAACATCGTGTTCCCTCATCATGTCTCTCGCATTTATTTGTCGTTTATTACAACTTGTCCAACTTGTCGGCTTCTTTATGAATTGTATTTAAATTTTGCTCCTCTAACCACAGATGGTCACACACACACACTCCACATTAATTAACTGAAATTCTACACTAATTTGTTGGGGGACAACAACGATGTAAAAAAAAAAAATGTGAAAATGAGGTCACTATTGTGAAAAGCCTACCCAAAAAATGCAACAATACAACAAACGGCGACAACAACCGAAAAATAAAAAAAAAAATAACACAGAAAAAGAAGAAAACAAATTGACGAAGCGTTAAGCGTCTGCCTTAAAACCCAAAAGGTGGGGCAATATATAATACTGAAAACCAAACCAAAAACCAAACCAACCACAAAAGCAACACACACTCACACACACAGAGAAGACTCTGTTTATGCAGCTCACGCACCCAAAAAAGGCCAAACGAAATGAAAACTAGCCAAAAAGAAAATTTGTATAGACATTTTCTAGTTGTTAGCTGTCAGCTTTTGTATTTGAAAAAAACACGAAAGAAAAAAAAATGTAGATATCGACTGTTGCAATTTTACATGTTAAGGCAGCAGCAGCTGTTGAAGCTTGAATTTCATGAATATTAGCTTTCAGTCAATCGACTTAATCCCATTTAAAGCTGCAGATAAAGATATACAAGTATCTACTGCAAAGTCTGTCTTCTAAGCATTGGAAATATTGCAACCAATAGAAAAGTACTTTTAGCATAATGTGAACTTTTAAATTGAATCAAATCCCATTTAAATCTGTAGACATTTTGATATATTTCAGTCAAATATTGAAAATACTACAAAAGTACTTTAAGCATAATGTGAACTTTCAACTTAATCCCATTTAAAGCTGCAGATATCTTGATATATTTCAATCCAAGTCAGTCTCTTGCTCAGCTCTTGAAATATTGAAAATAATACAAAAAAGTACTTTCAAATCACAAAATCAATTACAATAATTTTCATGCTGTAATAAGCACACATAATTGATTTATTAGACCGTACCTCGATGCAATGCAAAAACGCTTCTTTTTTCGGTTTTGCCAATTCCAAATTCAATTAACAATCTATTCGCCTTCGACTTTGGCCCCAACACACACACACACACATACATTCATAAATGTACTCAGCTAAATTATGTAATAAAGAGAACAGAATCGCGTTTGGAAATCATAGTCCAAGGTCTTTTCCAAGCGAGCATTTAACTTCATCAGACAGCCAGTCGGTCATTCATTTGCCTGTCAGCTGGAAACCCAACTTCAGACGCAAAACGGCTTACAAAACGCTGCGCTTAGCCCCCCCAGAGCAAAGCCCGTTGGCCAGGTTCCGGATAAGTCAAATTGGGCGCCACTCCCAAAAGCTTGAAGTCTGCGTCTGCGACTCTCAGAACTTGGGCAACACAACAACAGCAAAAAAGATACAAAAATTTGCAAAGGCGCAGGCGCGGCCGTTTACCGTTTTTTGTCCGCTTGCCACATAAATTTTTGGCTGAACTGTTTTTTGGGTTGCCTTGACATGGGTAACAGGAGCGTAGTATGACACAATCTCTCTCGTTTCTGTTTCTGTTTTGTTTTGTTCTACCCGTGGTGACATTTAAGCGCGAGTGTATCTCCGAGATTGCGTGTGTATCTTTTTGGAGTGTGTAGCTAACTCGAGAAGAAACCAAAAAAAAACAAAACAAAGCACAAAACCAGTGGCCAATCAATAACGAAAAACTGGTCGCTTGGTGTTTTATTAATACACAAGTAAATTTGTTTTAACGGGATTTTAATTTACACTATGCAACAACGATGATGATGATGACGATGATGACGAGCTGTGGCGCATCATCAACGTTCGACATTGTGTTCGCGCCTTTGTAGATGACTATCTTTATATACGTTTTTTTGTTGTATTAGTCCCGTGTGTTGTGTTTGTGGAACATTGTTTGCAACATGCAATTTTCCAATTTGCTTAATTGCTTCATTTTTTATGCTCGAATTTAGTCAATTTTATTGTAGCGCAAACTGCAAGCATGGGAATCAAATTGTACCTCAAGCCCCCAGCCCAACAATCACTTTAACTGTGGAATATTTTGTAGATAATCACACACACACAACACAAAATAAAAAAAACAGTTACAAGTGCTAGTTAGCATACACATTTACAATTGATTAATATAAATTGTTATTTTATCGGGAAATCTCTGCTCGCCACACTTTTCAAAAATTAGCCAACTTGATTTCGATGAGCTCATTAAATAAAATCAACGAGTGTGACATTTGTGACCACACAAATTAGTTCAGGTTGACATTCTTACATCATTGAAATGCATTTGTTGCAGGCAACTCCCACTTTTTTTGTTTGCCTTGGCAACACACACAACTCACACCTAGCTAGATTTAGCATTTTGTGTGTGTGTGTGGGGGTGTTTCATTTATGACAACTATTAACCAAATACGAAATTTACATATTTCTGGCGAGCTGCAGCTGCAACACAGAGTAAGATATATATAAGTGTGTGTGTGTGTGTGTGATATGTTGCCTCATAAATGCCAACACCCACACGTTAACCTTCTTCGGCGTCAATTTAAGCGACTTAATTAGCCATGAAGGCCTACAAGTGGTAGGCACTGTTTGAAATGACTGAATGACTAAATGACTCTGCCAGCCACGCCGTCTTTCTTGTATGTATGTATATGCAATATACCCTTCATCCACCTCAAAGAAACAACAACATCAACAACAACTACAACAACAACTACAACAACAAACATAAATAACATATACAGACGTGATCTGTCTGTATTCATTATGTGCACACACACATGAACTGAGATTTTTTGTTTTTTTTTTTTTTGGTTGCTGGTCGAGAGCTCTTGGAATTTGCATTTTAATAATGAAATCCGAAATGAATGTAATAAAGTTATAAATATGTATTTGTATTTACACGAGCAGACACACACACACACAAATACAACTTTTGTATATAACTCCATATATATTATTTCTATTTAATATCAAAAGGAAGAGCACCTTTTTTTTGCTGTTGACCCTTTTCATGGCACTTTCGCACTCAATTTCGTGATTTTAATTAAAAAAAAAATCAATTTATATTGACTGCATTCTACGAATTGTATTTAAAACATATTTTTTTGTGCGCCCAAATGAAAATATAATAGGCAAATGTATTCATTCAATTTCATGTAATATTTTCATCCTTGCCATCTATGATGTACATAATGTTTATTACAGTTTTCGTTCCCAACTTTCTTAAGAAACTACATTTAAAACTTATATTTTGTGGTATCGAATGCAATGAATAAATAATAGAAACTCGTTTTTGATTGCAATATTCATTCGTGCATAATATTGATGTCGGTAAAACATTTTAAATTAAACAACCTTATCTTTTAGTCTCCTCAATCAACAAAATATGTTTTAAAAATGTTCTAATTGATATTACTGCATTCCAGGAAACTTTATAGAAAAAATTTTCCTCTATCATATTTTTGTTTGCAATGCCTATTCAACATTTTCTACTCAACTGTTTGATATGTATCTTCAATATGCTCCAACTATTCCTTCTTTTAGTTGCGACATTCTGAATTCCAAGGAACTCAATTTAAAACATGTTTTTTTTACTATGATATTTTCTTTTCAATACACAAATGTTGTAAAGAAATTGAGAAGCATTTTACAACATATATTTTGCAATTTAATTTCTACAATTTTGTCAAATGTTTGTTTTAAAAAAGCCTTGTAAATATGCAAAATGTATTGTATCTTATTTTTGCTAAACTACGATATTCTATGAACTTGCAGTATTTCCTATAATTTATTGAAATAAAAATCTTAAAATAGACAACATTTATTCATCTTTGCCTACTCAACTCGAATGTATCTCAAAAGTTACTGCCAATGTCGATACTCTCACTAACTCTTCAACTCACACTCAGCGGCCAACAATTCACACGATAAAATGTATCATTTAATTTGAGATAAATTCGAAGGTATTCAATGATGATGATTGCCCAAAGTATTGACTCATTTTTCAAGTGGCGTGCGGAGCACTTGAAGTTGCGCCCGATTCGGAATTAACGTGCATGTTAAATTAATTATGCGCTGAAAGTAAAAAGCCACGACAACAGCAACAAAGCTGCTCAAGTAGCTGCTTAAGAATGTTTTTTTTTTGTTGTTGTTGTTGTTGGCAAACAAAAACAAAAGAAAGACAAAAAATATTTTAACACTTTAAGCAGACGACAAGCCGATAAACAGCTACAGCTACAGAAGAGTCAGGAATAAGAAGAAAGGCAACGCCACTGCCAACAATTTATTAAAAAAGTTGAATGCCATCTGTTTTGACGTGTGTGTGTGTGTGTGTATTTATCGCGATCTGAACGTTGTGTCTTGGCCTGGTCATTTGCTCAAATGAGTTGGCAATATGCATGTTGGCAATACAACAAGCGGATTACATGTAAGTTTTACATGGGATGAACAGACAACGTTGCAACGCCCTGGGGGGGCCTCAGAGAGGAAGAAAGAGATGAAGAGAGAGAGGGGGAAGAGGAACAGCAAGTGGGTGTGGCACCAAAAGGGGAGTTCAAGTCAGTCCCGGTAAAAGTCAGGCCAGTAACTTGCAAGCGGATTAAATTTAATTTTATGACTTTCGTTTACTTTGTTGTTGTTGTTGTTGCTGCTGTATAAAGTGCGCTGCACTTGTGTGTGTGTGTGTTGTGTGTGTGTGTTTGTTGCCTGTCATAATAAAACTGTTTAATTTGCACAACACTGTGACATTCTGAAGTCATTCCCCATTTCGCATTCGCAACTCGAGTGCAACAATTGTTTGTTGTTCGCTTCGCTCAACTTTGTTGCATGCAACAAGCTGGCTGTTTTTTTTTTTTGCCAATTTTGTGCAACGCCGGCCGGCTGCTAGCCATAAAACTATTAAGATGGCAACAAAAAATCACTGATTGCATTTTGCGCTCCACACCAAATTTGGTGCGATTCGAGCCAGACAATTTGGCATTTTGTGCAACACACACACAAAAAAAAAAAATCGCATTTTGTCGCTGCACTCAAGATTTTTGTTTTAAGTGTTTTTGTGGTTTTTTGACAGAGTCGTGTTCAGTTCATCAAAACGACAGGCGGCACTCCAATTTGGTCACAACAACAACAGCAACAACAGTAACAAAATTGGCTGGTGAGTAAAAGGCTAATTGAAGTGGAAACAATGACCTTTCATTGTGTAAATTAGTCACAAGCAATTTAAGTTGAAGCAGCCAGCCAGTAAGCAGGCAGGCAGCAGTCAAAGCCACATTTGGGGCCAAACAGGTGGAGCTCAAATTGCTAATGGCCAAATAAGGTTAACTCTGTTCAATATTTATAAAGTTAGCTACCCGAAAAAAAAAAAAAAAAAAAAAACAGAGTTCCAATTACATCGAGCAGACTAGCTTCTAATGTCTATTTAACCTTTGTGGACTAACCCGTATTATTATTTCGAGTGCCGCGTGGCATGCCCATATACTATTTGTTGACCAGCATGTAGTTCAGCTTAACTCTCTAATCAGCTACTTGTTGATCTTGTTCTTGGGAGAAAAAAAAAACGAAAAAGGTAAGAAAGCTACATTTGAGGGTGTTTGACTGAAAAATACTCGCTATCCATTTTAATAAAAGAAAAAACATTTCGGTATTATTTTGAAAATATACCAAAAAATACTTAATTATTTTGAAAATATACCGAAAAATTCTGAAGGGTATATATGATTGAGGTACAATTCTCAAAATATACCGCATCTTTATACCGTAAAACACTAAAATAAACATAAAGGCATATTTAGCATTGTGGTATTATTCTTAAAATATGCCAAATAGATGTGCCATGAAAATAAATAAATATAATATATATAATTAGGTCATATTTGGTATATCGTTATATTACGACATTCGAAATATTCAATAAAGCTTAAAATATACCATCGATTATTTGGTATTTCTGTATTTAACGGCATTCAAAATATGCCATAGAATTCCAAATACGCCATAATGTGCAAAATATACCGTAATATGTATGCTTCTCAAAATATACCAAATAATAATAATTGGAAAAATACTAAAATATAACTATTGCCATAGTTAAAAAATACCGTGATGTACAAAATAGACCATAGAGTACAATATATACCAGATTGTTAACCAAAGCACTTATGACCCTTTTAACCATCATGTAGCTGGCATAAAAATACAACAACCTGTTAGCTACTTAGTATACATATCAGAAAGTCGCCACGTAAGCTGCATTTTTTCGTGTGGCAGGCGACAGCGACACATATCAAAGTCAAATGCAGAAGCAGCGGCAACGGCAGCTCATTAATCAACGCCTGCTGCTGGACAAGACAAAGAAAGCAACAAGTCAAGTGGCGACACTTCCTCTTGCCACACACACACACTTCACTTCTTTCTCTCTTCCTCGCTTTTATGACGACGCTGCATTTGTTTTAAAAGGAGCAACTAATTACGCGTTAATTTTGTGCTAAGTCGTCGAGGCAAAGTTGCAGTGATTCACTTGTCAATTTCGTAAATTATTACCTCATGCCTCTGCGCGATAAAAGTAAAGAAAATTGCCGCGGCGACGACAAGTTGTAAACAAAGTGAATCAAGTTAATTGCCATTAAATTTCGCCATGGCTTTGGTAACAACAGCAACAAGCAGCGAAAGGTCACCAAAGGCCAAAGAGAAAAATGCAGTCAGAAATCAAATAAAATGCGTAAATTGCCAATCTTAAGTGCAGCATCTTTGTGTGTTCTTGACTTTTGTTTGAAATCAAAGTGACCGCAAAAGTGCTTGTCAAACTGCGATTTATCAACGTCAGCAGCAGCAAGCGCGTTCCGTAAAATAAAAAGCTGTAAATTTACGACTTGAATGGAAAATAGGTCACTTGACTTCTAATGACTCAAGCCGTAAATGCGGCACACAGATTACATCGAGCCAGCCAACAAACAAACAAAACAAATTAAAACTTTAAATGAGGCTGCTGACTTCATAAAAGCACGCAAAACAAAAAAACTTAAATTAAACTTGTCCTGTTGTCATTTTCGGACACTCTCTCGACACTCAATGTCGAGCTATGTGCACTGCATCAATATCGATCTAACGAACGATCGATCGATCAACACAAATAAAAGAAAAAAAAAATAAAAAATAGAGCAAACAACTTCTTATATTGCGCATACGACTTGTGGGCCTTGCCATGCAATTTTCGCTTTGCTTATTTCAGTCTTTTAGTTTTTTTTTTTTATTCATTCAGTCAGTCTTGCCTTGCAATTTGCCTCAACCCACATTTGAAACTCATATCCAATCAGCCACTTTAATAACCACAGCCAGGCAGGCAGCAAAGCAAAAGCAGGCTGGCAACAGTAACAAATTACGAACACAAGCCGCAATTATTTGCCACTCATTGAAATTGTACCATACAACAAACGATGACGACGGGGAATGAGTGCAGTTTCGGTTTTTATTTCTTGCAATAACAAATTTATATATATATATATATACCCACGCAAAGCCGTTTAACCTTGAGCTGCAAAGCAGCAAAACAAAAAAAAGCAAACTGAAAAAAAGCAAAATCAAATCAAACTCGAGCCCCAAAACGAAATGAAACCAAAAGCCAAGCCAAAGCGTTTACTGAAGTCAATTTTGAAAATCCGCTCACGAAAACAATTGCACAAAGAGTCATTAAATAAACCAGAATTTGAAATGGCGACAAAAAAATAGAGATAAAAAAACTAAATACGATCGACTGTTGATCGTTGAGCTGCATTCAAAACTAGGCTTAAATGCATGTCAAATTGCCAATTGGCAATTGGCTAAGCGGAAACTGTGAAACAAAAGCTTTATGACAAGGACAAATGACAAGTCACAAACACATACACAGACAAAAATAAAATGCTTCCCAGCCTCATTGGCTGACCGGGTCAGCAAACACACACACACACACACACACACACACACACTCAAAGTCGAAGTCGATTAATTTGTTTTATGATTTTACGACTTGGCACTGCCCACAAGCAGCAGCAGCAGTCAAAGCAAAAGCAAAAGCAGCAGCAGCAGCAGCAGCAACTACCAAAGGAGGAGAAGTAGAAAATGCCAAGCAAGTAAAATTTGTACTTAGCCAGCAGCTAAAATGACAGTAAAATGGTTCTTCTCTCTCTTCTTCATCATCATCTTTAAGTATGTGGCACGAATCAACGAAGCCCAAAGGAGTTTTACTAGCTACAACAGATACAGAGAGTGCGCAGACCCCTGGCTTGCTTTGCCAGCAGTCAGTTTGTGCCATTAGAAACGCCCCTTAATGGGTAGTTAACCGCCTTAAAATGTTGCCGAACGACGGAGCAACGACGGAGCAACGAAAAGGCAAGAAAAACGCAATAAAATCGGTTAATAATGATTTTCACAACGCCATTCAAATGCTGACCAACAACAACAGCAACAACAACAACAACATATTATGACCTAAAATATAGGTTAGCTGCAGCCTCGATCGAGGCCCGGACAACTACAACAACAACATCATCATTATTATCATCATCGCGGTTTTAGTTGCGAGAGAGCAAACGCAACGTTTAACCTCTGATCGAAGAGGCAGCAGCAGCAGCTAAAGCAGTAAAACTGCAAGACTTGACCAAATACAACAAGACCAGATGAGGTGAGGCTCAGAGTTGAGTTGAGTTGAGGCGTGTCTGCAATGCAAGGCGGAAAATGCCAGCAGACAACATGAAGAACCAAAGCCAAAGCCAAAGTTGGTAAATAGTTACAGTGAACAGCCATCGCATAAAGTCTAGTCTGCCATCCAAAGTACCTGCTAATGATTGCCGTACTTTCTCTGGCAATTCGTTTCAATACGTTTTGATATGAGAAAAATAGAATTTCTCAACAGATTTGAGCTGTTTGATTGCGCCTGCATTTCCCAAAGAATTACGTACATCACATGGACATGGATAGACAGTTAATGTAATTTCCAGCGAAATTTTCAACGCTTTGGTTGTATTTTTGCAAAATGATTTCAAAGTGCAGCAAACTGAAAAGAAAGAGGTGGAGCAACAACAATGCTTGGACTCTAACTAGCTACAGGTAGAAGAAGAAGAAGCAAAGCAAATCTAAATATGTTTTTCACGGTTAGGTTTTTAGGCCAACGTAACCATACAAGTACCGAGCGAGAGACGAGACGAGACAAGACGAGTGAGAATCGAGTATGAGTACCAAGTAATTTCTGTTATCTTTTGTGCATCATTTTATTGCCGCGTTGGCAGAGCAGCAAACTCTGAACTGAACTGGTTGCCACTATACTACTATACAATTGTGCAGCTGAACAGACAGACAGCTAGCTAGCTACCAATTATTATGCTGCTCATAAGAGCAACAACTACGAGTTCTCTCTGTTCTGTGTGAATATACAATATGCTACCTGTGTGTGTGTGTGTAATCCGCATGAGAATGTTCAGCAACCAAAATGCAAGCAAGCTCCACTTTTTTTTGCTTCCAAATCAAAAACAATGGCAGCTTTTGTGTTTTCTATTCCGCATAAAGCTAACTCTGTACTCACTTTGCATGCCGCTGAGCAAAATGCAAAGCTTACTCACTTTACAAGCTTACGATCTTATCGATGCTATGGGTATGGAAATATCCTTGAAGTAGTAGTTCTTTAATGAATAAATACTTTCCTGGTATTGACTTTTAAAATTTGCTAGACCATGTTCCTTACATAGCTTTTCTTTTTATTATTGATTCATGGTTTAATATTTTACATCTTTCAATTCAATAAATGTCGAGTTCTAATTTACATTATATATTTATAACAAAGGCAATACTTTCTTGCCTCATATTGATCTATATTTTGAAGAAAATATGTGCTTTTATAAATTTGCCATCTTTAAATTATAGAAACAAGTTGTATTAATAGTTTTTAACTACTTAACTTGATCTTCATTTGCTATCTACGATTTATATTAAATTCTATATTTCTCTTTAGCTTACTTAAGTGATCTAAAATCTGAGCAACTTTTAAATATTTTCTGCCCCAATTTGTATTAAATTTCTACAGAATAATCTACTTAACATCAACTATAAATAATTCCATTTAGAGCTTGTTTAAATTCACAAATAAAGTAAGTTGTGCTGTGTGTTTATTTTTTTGTTTCGTAAGTATTTCTATTTCGTATTCGCCTATTATGCGTTTACTGTTATTATCCACATCATTGTTGTTGTTCCTGTTGCGTTGGCTGTGCTAACAAGTTGATAACTCTAATATCATATTTTCCATGCTCATTTTCCACTCACACACACGCAGTTGGAGAACTATTTACACAATGTTGTTGTGCATAGAAGTAAGTAGATACACAATCCGGACGTCAGCGTAACAACAACAACTGCAACAAGGGGGCGTGGCAGTAACAGCAAAAGCTAACAATTGAAATCAAGCATATGCGTATTCTTGTTTGTGTGTGTGTGTGTGTGTGTGGGCCGAAACAACTTTAGCTGCATATCAATGTAGTTGCAGCATTCTTATTGTAGTTGCTTCTATGAAAATCATTAATAATGCGACTACTGATGATGATGATGATGTTGATGCTGCTGCTGCCGTTGCTCTATTGAGCGTTGATATCGTTAGTTGAATTATAATTTTCTATGCTGTGAAGTTCGAAGTGGGCAGCAATGAGTGGGGTTGGGTTGGGTTGGCTTCAATTGAGTTTTCATTTCGAATGGGATACAGTAAAAAAAAAAAGGAAAATGTAAAAAAAAACTAAACTACAATGCTGCAACGCTTCGCTGCGTGCAACTTTATTTCTCTTTCTCTCTCACTCCTCTTTGGAGTTTTGTGTGTTTCTATAATAATTAATTAAAATTGACATTGAGTCGCAACAACAACAGCAGCAACAAATTGCAAACAAGCTCTTCTAATGATTAGTTGCATGCCTCTTTGCCTGCAAACAATGTGCAAAATGCTATTTGTGTTAACAATTAGTCTTCTCGCTATATTCTGTGTTGTTTTTCTATGTTTTGTTGTAGCATTATTGTCGCTGAAGTCGATCTCTTCCCTCGTTCGTGTTTTTCTTTCCACCTATTCTACTATTTGCCAAGGCCATTCGCATTGTTGTTTGTGTGTTTGTGTTGTGTGTTTGTGTATCGCATTCAGGAAGTCGCCACATAACTCAAAATCGCTGACATTGTGCTGCATATTGAGTTTAATTTACGATTGCGGTTTAAGACCAAAGCACATTTATTATTGAAAATCTAAGCAATAACAACGATGATTTGCCAAACAACCAATTAGTGCTAAGTTCTATCTGTCGTCCGTTGCGTATACTTAATTTGCTTAAACATCTAATTTAGCCTTCAAATTGAACAACAATAAAAACCAGTAGCAATCGAGAACTTGACTTTGATACATGAGAAGCACTTAAAAATAGAAGAAGCACACAATTTGATAAGGATTGCTCATTAATTGGAGCAAGTTAAAAGCTATGCAAATTTTGTTCTTAAACAAATTAATTTGTGTCTACTTTTTTTTTTTGTAGGGTAACTTGTAGTCTATTTGCAACACTTGTTCTCGTAATTAGAGCTATATTTTTTTTTGTAGAGAATTTTATGGTTTATTTGTGTTCGTTTTTAACATTCTCATTTGAAATTTCGACCAATAACCGAAAGTATTCTATACACAAATTTTTTCGACAAACATTTCGAGAGCCCATAAAAATAAAAAGAATAATAATAGATGCATATATATAAAACGCATTTGTTGCTAAGTGATTTATACAAATTCAGACAGCGTAATCAATAAATAAATTTCCTATTTATGCAACAGTCTAGTCGGGGTCTCTCTCCCCCCTCCACCACCTCCTCCTCCCATTTTCTGCTCTGTGCTGTGTGGCAACATAACGGGCCAAAGCGGCCGACAAGCAACTTGTCATGAATACGAATACGATTATTCACATACTCATGCATAGTTTTATGTGCACTCACACTCACACACACACACTCATAAAAAAAGCGCTTTTTTTTCTTCTTTTATTTTAATTTATGCAAATAAATTTCCACTTTGCACAGAAATCAAAATGAATTAAGTGCGAGTGATAGAAATGTTGTTGCACATATGCACATGTTTGTGTGTGTGCGAGTGTGTGTGTGTGTGTGTACCGTTGCTTGTGCCACTTTGAACAAGTTGAGGTTTTTTCTCTCGTCGTTGTCTTTTCGATTTTTAAT
Organism: Drosophila niveifrons; assembly: GCA_035046325.1. Lineage (NCBI taxonomy): Eukaryota > Metazoa > Arthropoda > Insecta > Diptera > Drosophilidae > Drosophila > Drosophila niveifrons. The sequence continues at coordinate 5,227,424 of JAWNOC010000046.1, read as the reverse complement.
GCAATTTTTCGCTTTTGGCCGGCCGGCATCGAAACGAGCTGCGTGTTGACATCGTCACGGTGACGGTGACGGTGGCGGTGGCAAATGCGGTGGCGAGTGGCAGTGGCGGGGGTGAGACACACATCGAAATGCGTCTCGCGACTTGGCAAGTGCGTGTTTGCAACGCACAGCCGCTTGATCAAACTCGTTTCGTACTCGCACTCGCCTCTCAAAGTAGTCCAAGGTGTGTGTGTGTTATAAATTTTGTCGAGCTGTCCGAATTGCGATTTGGATTTAGATTTTGATTTCGATTTGTGGATGCCATTGGCCTCCAGTCGAAATTTTCCTTGATTAGCTGCCAGTTGCACTTTCATACAATATATAATTCGATCAAAAAATCCTACTCGCAACAATTACTCAAACCAAAATAAAGGAAAAGCGATGTGGCACGTCAGCTTGGCTGCCCCGCTGTGTTGTATTGCGTCCGGTTTCTGTGTTGTGTTGTGGTGGTGCCACCCACAAAATAAAAGTAACAACAACAACAACAGCAACTATGAAAACAATGTTGCAAGCGAGGCAACAACATTGCAGCTCATATGCCACACGGCAAAATTGCGTAAATTAACATAAATTACCGACTAAGTGGAAGTTGAAAAGCGTGTACGCAATCGCCTTGAAAAATGTGCAGCGGAAATTTAAGCGTAATTTGTGCTGACCAGCAACCAGGAAGAGAATTACAAGGACTTTTTGTGCCTGCCTTGCACACACACACACACACACACACACACACCCTTCTTGCCTGCCCCGCTAATTAAGTGGAAATTTATGGAATGAAATTACACTTTATACATTGGCTTGAGCATTGCGAGGCAAAAATATGAGAGAGTGCAGAGCGAGTGGAAGCGTTTGCCAATTTTCCATGCAATTTAAATAAAATTGAATTAAATGCCACTTGCAGTTTGTATGTTGCACACTCACATACACATACACTCACACATACTCATGTCTGAGTATCCTGAGCCATGTCAATTATTGTGATTTTAGCCACATTGAACACACATTATGGCAGCAAATTGACCACAAGCTGTTGCTCAACTCAACTTGAAGGCGTCGACATCAAGGTATGCAATTTTCATGCTTTTCCCCCCAAACACCCCCCCAAAAAGGAAATTAAAAGGACGAACGGACAGCGACGAAGACAGAGTGAAGTCTGGGCCAATCAATTTCCGCAAGAAAATATACCGAAAATTCATTCAAATGAAATAATTGCAATATTTACATTGCTGCACAAATTATTCAAGCTAAAATCAATCGAGTTTGTGTATTAAATAACTATCAAGCATATTCAATATACATACACATACTTTGATGATACTTTTATTTGGATTTAAACACGGATTTTGCATAAAAAAAACAGATGCTGTAAATCTGCTGCTCAATCAACAAATTGAATAAAAGAGAGATGACAGCGAAAAGCTTTTTTTGTTAGCCTCTGTTGTTTTTTTCTGTGTCCCCTTTTATCTACTAAGTGTGCAACAGAAAATGCAAACTGTGTGTACTATAAAATTGCATTTTTTTATTGTTGGTATGTGCGTGAGTGTAAACATTGGCATTAAAATAAAATTGTAATTCATGCAACTGGCGATAAAAATCGCGATCGCGAACAAACAATTCGTCCGCTGAGAGTTTCATTTTGCGCTTGCGAAAAATAATAATAATAATAATGAACACTGTGTGTGTAAATATGTGCTGAGTGGTCACAGTTTAATATTGTTGCATTAATGCACGAATGCATTTAATATCCTTGGATTAAATCACAGATATACACACAGAGATACATGCCTCTGGCCTCGTTGACAAAATATCTCCCCCCAAAGTATTTAACGATGATGCCCAAAAATTTTCTCGTTTTCACAAAATAATCAATTAATTAACATGACCATGTCCGTTTGTGTGTTGGGCTGATAAGTAAAGCTGGCTTATTCTGGTTCATTCAGCTAGCTGACTTATGGTATTGTTATGAATATCTAATTAAATTATAATCTAATAACCAATGGGGACTTATGCAAATCTCTCTCATTGGGGTAATTAAATCGAACAACAGCAGGCCGAATCAATTGATAGAGGCTACATTCAATTTTCACAGCACCGCAACACAAAAATTAACATACGGCTTTTCATAACTGCAATGCAAATGGCAGAAAAACAGTAAACAGTCAACAGTAAAGGCAACGGCAACGGCAACTGCGAAATCAATCTGCTTAGCATTTAAGCGGCTAAAAGACAACGAGGCCTTTGGGCCATCGATGGTAACGACAAAAAAAAAAAAAACTTATTGCTGAACTGGTTTTCGGGTTACCAGCCAAACACGTTGGCAAACGTTACAAATGAATTACAGCAAACCAGTTGGGCGGCTCAAAAAAAAAAACGAAAATAAGAAATAAAACTGAAAATTAATAATAGCAATATCAGAATATCTGTGGCAAGTACTTTATGCAAAAATAATTCCACATGTGGGTTACATTCGCACACGTATTTCGTAGCTAAAAATACAACGATGCCACATACAAAAAAAAAAAACGCAAATATTCTCAATGACAACGCAGCGTATACTTAATTCGCATGAGAGATATGAGTATCGCACACACAAGTGAATGGACTTGCAATTTGCTGTGTTGTATGTTTGATATTGAGTAATCTCCACACAACAACTAAAATGCCTCGCGGTATAATGAAAAGCGACGCAAGTGCATTTTCAACTTTTACTACCAAAAAACGCCGCTTGCAAAATATGCGGTAAATTTTATTTCAGTTCGGTTTTTTTTGATTGAATTATGTGCCGCTAACGCCGCAGTTGCTATGCCGCCCCCGCTTGCCATTCCATTTTCAATAATGATTACAGCACATTTTGTAGTTGGCCTCGTGGCGCCGGCAATTGCACAACAACAACAACAGCAACCACAACAACAGCAGCCACTCAACTAGGCGCAGAAAAAATTGAAAGTGAACTTGCGACTTTCATTTTTGGTTGCTGATTTTGCGTTGTTGTTGTTCGTCTTCTCAACATTTTGATACTTTTAAGCCGCTTTATTGTTTTCATGTCAACTTATTTAGCTTAATTTAACTTGGCTCTTGAGCCGACAACTTGCCAAAGGGCAATCAACAAAACAACAACAACAACAACATCGCATTAATATCAAGGCGCCTAACTAACTCATTTGTAAGTATGATTTGAACAATTTCTATGATTTTTTTTCGTGCAAGTGAAAGTCAAAGCAACAAAAAGAAACAAAAATAAATCGAAGCGCATAATCAACATACAATTTTAAGGGGTATTATGTTATGCTGCTGCTTAATATGTTTCAAGTTCGTTGCCTCATCGCGGAAGTCGTAAAATGTGAATGTTCAAACGAATTATAGACATCGATGCACTCTCGCATAAGTGTTAATTAAAATGCATTTTATATGGAAATCAATTTTTTGTTTTTTTTTTTTTGGGGGGAAATTGATTAATGCACTGCAATTAAATTATGAGATTTATGTTAAAGCTTAAATTGCATTCCCTGATTTTAGAAAGCACATTTTCTTGTTTAGCAGTTGCAGTAATTTTCCAGTAAAGTGAGAAACATGGCTTTGGTTGAGGGTGCCAAAATGCCAGAGTGTGTCCAACTCGGCAGCACTCGTATGTAAATTAGTGAAAAATTCCAGAACATATTAACCGGAAGTCTGAAGCACAATAAATATACCTGAATTATGATGTTTGTGTTCTTGTTGTTGTTGTCCCAGGTTTTTCTCTGCTGCAGTTTTTCCTGGCAACACAAGCACAAACATCAACACCACCAACGTTCTCGGTTCCCTCGTTCTGGATGAGTGCTTGGAAAGTGCGTTACCCGCTGCCAACCCAAAAACAAAAAAAAACAGGGTAAGCCAAGCCCTTGCCCAGCAAGGGGCAGAGTCATTAAGTCTGTGGTTTTGTTGTCGTTGTGGTTGCAGCCGTTGCTGTTGCAGTTGCAGTTGCCGTTTGCCACAGCCGCTGAGAAGTACCGTTTTTCGATTTTGTGGCAAGTGCCGGGATAAAAATGAGGGAGGAACACAATAACATACCTTCATATATGAGAACTTGTTGTTGTTGTTCAGTTGAGTTGAGTTCAAATAAATTACCATAAAAATACGCCGAATAAGAATGCAATGCTCGCCAGCGACAAAAAAGAAATATGCGGAAATCTATGTATGACACTTTTAAACCCCAACTCGAACTCGAACACGTAATGAGACAGACGCGCTGAGTGTGGTTTGATGTGAGTGTGTGTGCGAGTGTGTGTGCGATATCAAGCGAAATTATTGAGAAATGTCACGCAAATTTTGTGCAGCGCAGCGACACAATGAAACGTCATAAAAATAATATTAATAGTAGTAAAATATGTGAGAAATTGAAATGTCAAGCGATAAAGAGAGCGTGAGCGTCTGGCCAACAGGGCGTATGCGAAATTGTGTTTGTGATTGTGATTATTTGCTCTATGCGCATGAAATTATGCAACTTTATGCGTGTCGACTTTTTGTTTTCCTATACAATACATTTTTGATACCCGCTAGCCCTTGGGGAGAAGGGTATTTATAGCTGTGTGCCTAGTGACAATAAAGATCAATAAATAGAAATTGGTATAATTTGATTTTAATGGTATATCAATATACCAAATGTTGGATTTGGTATATTTTAAACCCTATGGCATATTTCAAATTTAATAATATACCAACACACGAAATTTTGGCTTCGGTATATTTTGCATTCTTTGGTATATTTTGAATTTAATACTATATCAACATACCAAATAAAGCATTTAGTATATTTTGCACTCTGTTGCATATTTTGATATCAATAGTTTATTACAATACCAAGTATAGTATTTAGTATATTTTATACTATTGTGGTATATTGATTTGGTATATTTTAAGAACAATATGGGAATGTTTTCAAATGTTTGAAAGGGTTTGGCGAGTATCTCACAGTCGAGCAGACTCGACTCTAACATTCCGACTTCTTCTATTTGGTATTTTTGTTTTGTAAATTACACTTTTCCTAGAACAGTAAAACGGTAAAGTTCCGTATCACATGTGCAATGGAAAACTCTTGATGCTCCTTGTAATTAAAAACAACAACAACACATGCAGGAAACCGAATATGAGCTGAAAATTGAAAAACAATTTAAACTCGCATAGTTACCATACACAGAAACAATGAAAATGCATCAACTTGCAGCGTAAATTATGCACGATGCACTTTAAAGGATTTTCGAGGCAGATTTTCAGTGTGTAAATTGATTTGCGTCGGGATATTAGTTTTTCCAGCTTACCTGCAAATATAACGAGAGAAGGAGGAGAATGAGAATGTGAATGAGAATGTGAAGAATATAATACAAAGAGTTAATTAATACAATGTTTGCCAAGCGCCGTGCAGTGCACTGCATTGTTTGCAACACGAGAGTAATGTCTGTATTATACAACTGTAAATTATGTTTACATAGATATCTGGCTACGTTTATTATGCAAATTATTGTGGCAACCACAGCAACAGCGGCAACAAAATGAGAACACCATCATAATGCTGCAGCAGCAGCAGCGAACACAAAAAAAAAGAACTGACCATGAAACAAATGTTGCCAACAATCAAGTTAAAAAAAAAACAAGTAAGAAAACTACAGTCGAGTGTGCTCGACTGTGAGATACCCGCTACCCCTTTTGAATAAAAGCAAAATATTGCGGTATTATTTTCAAAATATACCAAAAAAAAATACTGCAAAATACTAAAAATATACCAAATGGTATATTTGGTATAACGATGTGATACTAACATTTAAAATATACCATAGACGGCACAATACACCAGATTGTCGGCCAAAGCATTTGAGACCCCCCGTAAGTGGCCGTTTTGTCCCATACAAAAGTGTTTCTTTAATAACTTCCACAATTTTTATCTGATCGCAAGCAAATTTTCAGGAATCATAAATACTATTGTTATTATTATATATACCAAAATTCACAGCTTTAACTTTAAAATTACGCTTGTTATTCGATTTTTTTGATTTGCGGGGGCGGAAGTGGGCGTGGCAAAAATTTGAAACAAACTTGATCTGCGTGCAAACATAACAAATGCTGTCGAAAAAAAATTATAGCTCTATCTCTTATAGTCTCTGAGATCCAGTGTTTCATACGGACAGACGGACAGACGGACAGACGGACAGACGGACAGACGGACAGACAGACAGACGGACAGACGGACATGGCTAGATCGTCTCGGCTGTTGACGCTGATCAAGAATATATATACTTTATAGGGTCGGAGATGCCTCCTTCTACCTGTTACATACATTTCCTGCCGGCACAAAGTTATAATACCCTTCTACCCTATGGGTAGCGGGTATAAAAACTTTGGGCATACTTTCAATTTGAGCCGCGTTGTTGCTCATGTTGCACGCAACACACAACTGGTTAAAAATATATATAAAAAAACAACAAAATAATAATATCAACAAATATGCGCGAGAGCGCGGTTCTCGAAAAGTTTTTAATTATGAAAATGTTTGTGTCTGGCAGTTGGCAGTTTGTGCAAACTATTTGCATATGAGCAGTTTGAGTAATTAAATGAAAACCAAAACCAACAAGGCAACAAGTGAAACCTCAAATGCAAAACGCATGGTAATCCACCCCTAATCCCCTCTACCTCATACTCCTACTCCACACTATAATATAAACTGGCCATTGACGCAGTTCTCTCTATGTGTGAGTTTTTTTTTTGTTGCTTTTCTTCTCTTGCATTATTATGATGGCAATTAATTACAAACACTCCGACGCCGACAAGGTTTAAGCTTATGTTTGCACCCAGCCAGCGAACCAACTGAGTTGTTGTTGTTGGCCAGCTCGATGGCTGGTTCAGTTGGTCGCTTGGTTGTCCCTGGCGCCAACAAAGGCTGCGGCTTTAAATCGCTTGCGGTTTTATTATTAGTCTACCTCTACCTTTGCCCCTCTCCTCTACTCCCTCTCTTTTTGCCTGGCAATGCAATTAACAGCTGCACTTCGTTGATAGTAGTAGCATAATTAAATTTGCACTTTTGCCGTTAACCTCAAAATTGCCACAACAAACGTTTATTAACTTGGCTAGCGAAATGTCAACACTGACTTTACGCCAGCTGCTTTAAATGTCAGGCAACGCAAGGGGGCGTTAGTTAGTTAGCAGCCTTTTGACTTGATAAATATAAATGTAGAGCGTGCATCTCAAAGAGATCGAATCTGAATGGAAATCCTCTGTGCTCTGGCAAATAATGAGATTAGCACATTAATACAAATAACTTTGAAGTTGATGGCGGCAAAACTATTCAAAGAGTTGTAAAGAGTTGTGAAAGCAAATTAAATGGAAATTCAATAAGCAACATTAGGATCCAAGTAGTTTTTGGTTTACATATCTTGCCATTATAATACTCAAATAAACCAAAAGGAAAAGAAACCAACTAAGTTGGGTTAAAAATTTGTTACGAATCTATGCACAACTAAGAAAAATAACAATAATTATCCCGAACTATTTTTCTGTATATTCAATTATTTTTATTCACTTTTCGACTGTTGCATTTATAGCTCAACGTCATTGAAAAGACACTGCGACATTTTATTTACCATATTATTTACACCTTGACAGTTGCACTTTGCTTTCTCAGTATTCTATACACAATATTTTTCTTAGTTACGTGTCCAATATTTGTGAAGTTTATTATTATTATTATGTTGTTTTTTTTTCGAGCTGAGCTGACGACGATTTGATGCGCTTATCTTGTCACGTAATTGCACGTCAAACACTTGAACGTGCGAAACTTTCAATTTTTATGTTGTGCTTCACCCTGTGATACGAATGTGAAGCAGTGACAAAAGTAGAGCGAACGCAACAGGGCGTATGAGCAATGTGCATCAAAACAAATCGAAAAGCGAGTCAACAAACAGAGAAAATGAAAAAACAATTTAATAAGACAGACGAACGAAGTCGTCAGCAGTGTCCTGTTGGGATGCGCTTTGAATGAAAGCAGGAATTGTGAATCATTGCGATGCGTGTGTTTTGTGCACTTTATTGGCTCGCATACCAGTTCCACACACACACACACACACACATATATTGACTGCCCTTTTTGAGTGGCCAAATGAAGTGTGCGTGTGTGTGTGCAGAGTCCGACAGGATGCAGCCAACCAGCCGGTCAGCCTGAGGACTGAGGCAAATGAAATTGGCACGCCGTCAAACCAGTTTTCAGCTCTGTCTGCTGCTCAGCTGCAGCAGCAGGAGCTGCATAAATGTGTGTTGTGCCTGGGCATGGCCCCAAAATGAAAAGCCCAGTAGCTGTCGTACTGATTTATGTGCCGCCTGCAGATTCGCGTTGTTAATAGTGCGTACGATGATGGAGCGAGGAGAGAGAGAGGGAAAAAAAGCGGGAGTCAGTCACTATGGCAGCAGCAGGCGGCACGTGTGGGGACACAAAGGCGCAACAAAATTGAATCAGGAATCTTTTTTTTTTGCCTCCTCTTTCCATAAATCAGTCCCGAAGCCATCTGCTGAGTCATTGCAATGCTTTGACAATTATGTCAGCCTGGCAGCAACTTCATCAATTGCGAGCCATAGCCGAAAAATTTTCGTGTGCACTCTAGCTGCAAATTTGTGTTGGCATTTATACTAAACTAAAGATGCAATAGTTGCGGCAGCAATTTGTTGCAGCTGATCAGCGATAAATGTGCAAAGCGATTGATTCATGATGGGGGGGCCCAGCTATCGACAATCGACTATCGACTATCGGGGAAAAAACATTCATTTTTGGGCTTATCTAAACGTGAAGTGTATATTAATAGATGGCTCTTAAATAAATTGGCCATGTTAACTGGCCTCTGTGCTGCGGGGTGCAATTCATTTGCCATTTGATAACTCCCCCCGGGGGGTAACACTGCACGTAAAATAAATAAGCAGGCGTTTAAATTGGATCAAAACCGTACAAAACGAGTTAACTTTCTGCATTTACTTTTCGGCTTAGTTTGATACTCACTCACTCTAAATGCATTTGGCGTGTCATAATCAGAGCATAAAAGAGAGCACAGCTCAATCAAACATATATCAACAACAGCAAGCATTTTTGGCCCAAGGGCTGACAATTTAATTAAAAATTCTTCAGTATTGCATTTAATTAACTCGCCTTTGAGGACACTGCAATGGCAGAAATTACTCAATTAGCCTCGCAACTCGGACCTCGGACCTTAACCAAAACCTGACACCTGGCCAGCTCGTTGAATGAATGTGAATGCCGAATACATGCATTCTCTCGCTTTTTGTATTCACATCATTCAAAAATTGTACACACACAATGCATTACGCATACGAAATGTGTTGGTTGTTGGTTTTTGGACTCTGCGCTTTTGTTAGCCAGATATCTGTCAGATAAAATTGGTCCATTGGCGGCTGTCATGGTTACTGCTGCCACAGCTGCAATTGCAACTGCAACATGCACAGAAAATTTCCCTTTTTGCCATGACAACTCTTTCGACTTGATGTTTCAGCGCCGCGTGTTGGCAGCTTCAATTATTCAAATAGCCAGCCGATGCGCTATTTTGGCATTTGTTGCGTATTTGGAAATTTAGACATTGCTTCGTTTGAGTTGTAAGACTCTAAAAGGAGTTGCTTGTTGTCGTTGTTGTTGTAATACGAAAGATCGAAATTTGCATTGTTTCAACGTTGTTGTCCATACATACCTCTGACCCACTTGCTCAACTTGCTAAAAAAAATTTCATTTCGTTGCATACCGTTTATGGGTAGACCATGAATCAACGGGCTTATCTGCATACCCTGCACACTGCGCACACAGCTGCTAATCATATAAATTAAGGCCGTTGCATTGCATTGCTCATATGCAAGAGAGAGAGAGAATAAAAGACAGAGATAGAGATGGACTCTCGCTTATATCTTTACTTTCAAATCAGAGTGGCGTCTCCGCTGCGAAAGGGAAAAGCCCCCTGACAACAAAGTTGCCATTTGACCCACAAATTAAGCGTAATAACTTTCGAATTTTCGACGTTCCATTGCATTCTGGAGTTTCTCCGCCAATTACGACATTTTTATTGTACTTTTTGGGTCACCAACAAGTGCGCTAAGCGCTCGCGAGGTGAAGGTTGCCCTTCATTCTGTTTGCATACTTTTTCTGCATGCGATTCATCCCAAAACAAAAAGATCTTAACCTTAACCGGTTGTGGATTTTTGACTCACGTTTACCGTTAGACTCGAACACATATAAATCTCGAAATTTATTATTATCGAAGAGCATTAAATTAATGGGCCGCTTCTTACGAAAGCCAGCAAAACAAAAATAATGATTCACACGGTTTAAAATTTGGAAATGTAATTCAATTTCATTGGCCATTGCATAAATATTTAACACATTAATGAAGGCCATTTATCAATTGAATAAATAATACTCGATTGCACTTTAATTTAATATTGTAAAGAATACACACGAAAAAAAAAAACAACGAGTACATAAAATCTATCAATCAGCGTATGAAATGAAAGAAAGTCATAAATAAATAAGCGCATACATAAATTGTTATTGATATTTACGAGAGTTGTACAATCAAAATCAAATACGAATAAATTGGTCATTAATTACAAAAACAAACACAAATACAAACATGTAAAGTGCTTCAGTCGAATTAAAATTAATTTATTAATTGCAATCAAGGCAAATTAAAAACGTCTATTGAAATTTAATTAAATAAATAAACACACAAAAAAGCCTAAAAATAATTGGGAAATACTTTTTGTACAACTTGTTGCACAACTAGCGGGAAAAGAGGCGTGGCACAAACACACACACACACTCACACACATCTGTTTAGCATTTCCGTCTATGGAACGTTACCCAAATATGCATATCACGCGCCTTGAGCTGCCACGGAATTTATCAGCGACATTTTCATCGCAACCCAAAAAAATAAACAGAAATAGTATTGAAAAGATATCTATGTATGTATGTATGTTGAAGGGGAACCTTAAGAGCACACGCAGTCGAATTGTATTTGAAATAATGAGCAATAGCGAAGATCACGTTTTCCCATTAGCATTTTGCCAGTTTTTCCGTGTGTGCCTTATGGCCATTGTCTTTTGAAAATGCTTCGCTTGGCAATAGAGGATTGCGATCGTTTTTTTCTATACCCGATATCCATAGGGCAGAAGGGTATTATAACCTTGTGCCTTCAGTAAATGTTGGAACATGCAAAAGGAGACATTTTAAAGTATATACAGTCTGCCCCTTTCTCCGTCTGTCCCTCTTCAGGTCTGAGTTGTTTTCACTAACAATTTGGTATATTTTGCACTTTATGGTATATTCTGTATGAAGAACTATATAAATATAGTTTTTAGTTTTATTTTGTAGTTTATAAATTTGGTATACTTTAAAAATAATACCGCACTGTTTTGCTTTTATTTAGCGGTTATGAATGAAGTGTTATATGAATATACCAAATATAACATTCAGTATAATTTTAGTATATTTGCGGTATTTGAATTTGGTATATTTTCAAATTAATTCTACACTTTGGGTAGCGGGTATCTTACAGTACTCAGTATAATTTTAGTATATTTACGGTATTTTTAATTTTGTATATTTTCAAATTTATACTGCTCTGTTTCTCTTCTACTCAAAATGGGTAGCGGGTATCTTACGGTCAAGCTTTCTTACTTAGTTTTTTTTTGTGGCAGCTGCGTTTACTCGACAGTTACCGTTACCTTAGCTTAGCTTAGCTTAGCTTAGGCCATATCCATAATAAGCAGCGATTTGAGCAAGATTGTATCTTTAAAGTCCGTTCATCACGTGCGTAAAATCAATAAAAATCCAATTAAAATATTCAGCGAAACAAAAAACATAAGGAGTTTCATAATTACGCCAAAGTGCTTTTTAGAGGAGGAAAAAAATGTCGATTCCGCCCCGCGGGTCATAGAGAAATTCGCCAACTGAAGAGGAAAATTGGAGTTGTGCAAAATGCAATAAAACAAGTACAATTCGCAGTTGTTGTTTGTGTTATTGTTGCAAGTTTACACGCAATTCAGTTGTTGTGCTTTTATTGTTGCTTACAACATGCCTTTAATGCTGCCTCGATTGCAGTTAAAATGAAAATGCAAATGGGAAATGTTCGCCAAACGATGTGCTAAAAAGACATTTTTCCCCCTCTTTTTTGGTGTTAAGCAGTTTTTTTTTTGTGTTTCGCTTTTTTTTTGACATTTTAAGTCATTTACGATTATGACACTTTAAATGCCGGCACCATGATGTTTTTTTTTTGTTTTTTTTTGTATTTTGAAGTCATCATAATTAAGCATTTAAAGGCAACCTTTTGTGTACAAAGAAATGCAAATTAAGTGCAGCTGCAATTGCTTTGGAGTTGTAGAAATTCAATTAGAGAAAATGCTAAATATTTGCAACATTGTGGTGGCATGGTTGTAATTAGCTACTCGCATTGCATTGAAAGCTCTCGCTTTGTCATGGATATACACACAAGAGTAAAGTGATACACAAAAGGCACACACACACACTCATAATCTCTCTCTCTCTCTCTCTCTCTCTCTAACTGTGTCTCTTATATAGATTCTTGACCGCCACAGCTATGTTGATGCTATTGATTAGCGAGCGGCATGCTTTGTAGTGCTTTGTTGTATACGGCGGATAAGCAACAAAAAAAACTAACTAAAAAAAACTCTTTTGAAATTTAATACATTTTCAAACGAAGCAGGCCAAAGAAATGGTATCCGGTAACTCTGGTTAAGGGGAGAGCGCAACGGGGCTTTGTACGGTTCACTAAGCGGAAGCAAACTCACGCTCAGTCCTGCCACACACTGCACCTGACATAATGCGAGCAGCATAAAGGGGGCGAAGCAAGGCGGATGCACCAAAGTTGATGTCATGTCATAACATAAAGAAAAGCAAAAAAAAGAAAGAAAAAGCTGAAAGAAACACCTTCAAAAACTAGCTAAACGAAATGCGAAACCAATTTTTAAATAAACTGAAAGTTTCAATGATTAATTAAGGCGCCCACAGAAGTGGCAAGCCGAAGTTGAGGAATGCAATTAACTGAGAGGTTGCAATATGCAATCCACCTGCAAAATTGTCGCTGACCAGCAACATTAACCATAATTGGCACAATTGTTAAATTCTCTCTGGCGACACGATGCATTTGATATGTCAAATTAAATGCAAATTACATATTTGGCATTTAACATCGCGCTTGCCGCAATATGAATTTCACTCTAGCCAGGACAATCGCTTCGGTTTGGTTTCATTTCGTTTCATTTGTCCGTCTGTCTGTCTGTCTGTTTGTCTCTCCATCATCTGTCATTGTTCGCTGCTCCAGGCGAAACCCATTAAAATGCCATTAAAATTGGCTACGCTGACACTAATTTCTGTCAACATTGTGTATGTATGTGTGTGTGTGGGCATGTTGCATAGATTGCCTGTTGTGTGTTGACAGCAACAGCGCAACAATTTACCAAACTTGTTAAACTCGGTTTAGTTAATGATTTGCCAGATTGATTCACTTTTTACCACTACTTCTATTTTTGGCACCCAATTTTATGTGAAAGTTCAAATTTGATAATTAACTAAAAAACAATATGCTTGTTAATCTGGTGTAACAATTTATTAATAGTATTTAAGTGCTCTGATTTTAGAGCTTATGATGCTTTTAAGACACCATCATGATAAGTAGATTTTCTTAAAATTCATTATTGTTTTACCCTGTAATTGAAAATCAAATTCATTTCAATGTAATTGCTTCAATTTATGTTTGTTTAATTTACATTTGGAATGCAGCATTTTAATTGCCTACCTTCAAGTCAATCACGCTCAACTTAAGCTGGCATATCTTTAATTGCAGGGCTGTCAATTGCCTAATGCACTATTTTACTGACTTTTCAAAAGCATTTCATTAGCATGTTTTTCTTTTTTGATGGCTCATTTAAATTCATATCGTACATTTGAAGTAACAACAAACAAAAAATTTCCCAATACAAAAACTGTAATTACACAACATACTTCACATGCACACTGTCAATTGTATTTTTAAAGCTCAGCGAAATTGAAATAATTACAAAAAGCTTCGAAATAGAAATAAATGTTGCATAAACAAGTTGACAGCACTACAAAAGAAGAACAAAATAGTGAAATAAAACGTTGTAAAGCGCAAAAGCGAGAAAAACAAGCCTTATAATAATAACAATGAACTAAGTCGAAAAAACATAGAGGCACGTATGCAAAATAAAAGCGTTAAATTATAAATAAAAAACAATAAAAATGGCAATAACAATCTCTGAACATAACAACAAAGAGTAAGAGAGAGAGAGCAACTGCATGAATTTCCACATTGTGACGTTGATGACGATGAGGGAGCGCTTATTTATGTAAAGGTCAATTTGCAATATTTGTGCAAGGTTAGGCATGTGAGCATGTTGGAACTGGAACTGGAATTGGAACTGGAATTGGAATTGGAACTGCAAATCCAAGTGGAACCGAACTGCGAGCTGCAATTGGAACGGGCAGTCGAGCGAACGAAATGCTGCGAGCTGCTAATTGAGGGAACTGAATAGCAAAGCAAGTGAACTGCAAGTTAAATCAACGGCAAAATACCCTGTAAATAAGTTGTTCGATTTAACAAGACTTTGAGTGCAAAAATAGCAAAAGAAATTATAATTTGTATAGTATATTTTAGTTTTTATATTTGAATTTATTTGTATTAAGTGATTGACTGACTTACTGATTTAACTATCAACGCCCAAACAGTAATAGCTAGGAGGCTGGCATATTGAATACAACAGTTGTTGGGAACTAACCAGGTAATTCTCTAAATTCTTACCTTTTAAAATAATATAAATAATATAGTAAACTACAAAGCGGACAATGTTGAGAATCTAAACACAGCTTAAACGGTAGAAGCTGGAAGGCTGACATTTCGCTCACAAATAACTTATTTTTCAAATTTTAATAATTATTTAATAAATTTTATATGAATATTATGCAAATATTTAAGATTGTGTAACTTTATCGTGTAAATGAATAAACTTCAAAGCATCGCAAGGCTGTGAGTCAATGCACATACCAAATGGTATAAGCTAGAAGGCTGACTTTTTCGACTTCGAATATTTTTCAAATTTATTATATAGTATATTAAATATAAAATTTTTTTTTGTAACTTCATCGTGTAAAAAGAATGCATTTCTCTAAATGGTAGAAGCTAGGAGTCTGAGAAAACTCCTATTCTTATGCTCTTGAATTGGTCATCACCTTTAAATATACTGCTATGAAAATTCTGTCAAATGCGAATATTACAAATGCATATACCCCACTTGTGGCTAGCAATTAGTAGAGGGTATATAGAATAATGATTGCGCAACTATGCAGCAACAACTACAAAATTGCATAGCTATAGGAAATACCTTAAAATAGCTGGAATTTTTGCAGCTCAGAGATTAGTGCACGCTCTGCCTCCCGCGCAATTCTCGCCACCACTCCCCTTCTCCTCTTTCCCTACCACTCTCTATTGCTCAGTCTGTTCATCATTCTCTTGCTCGCCCCTATCAGTTAGTTAGAGTGTAACGCGGCCTGCAGTGAAATGACAATGCCACTTACAATTAGACGGCCGTTTGGCAGGCGGACTGATGGCCCCGGGGCAAAATAGCGATGCCACCACCACCAGCAACACAACGTCATCAACCACAACCACAGTGGCAACCACAGTCGAGAGCCACTGTCAGAGCCTCTAAGCTGGCAAGGAAAACTCTGAGTAAATAGATCTATGTGTGTGTGTGCGAAAATGGCATTAAAAGGAATTTGTGCTGACAATGGCTAACGGATTAGCGCCATGGGTAAAAAGCAAAAGCCAAAGTGCAAACCTTGCGGCGCTCGTTGAGCTCTGTGTGTGTGTGTGTGTGTGTGTTTGATGCGGGACGTCAAATGGCTTTGACAGATCCTTGAGCTATGCCTAAATACGGCAAAACCAAAGACATCGGAAAAAGCGTTAAAAAAACAACCATCGCAAATACTAAGGCCAATAATGTTGTCAATGGCAATGCCAATCACTAAGATTGCGTGGGCGATAATTGAAGTCGATGGCTTTTAATTATTATACCATAATCAAACAAAATACTCGAAAATTGATTTTGCAGTTTCTTTCTCTTTCTCTTTCTTTTTGTGCATTTTGGGGGGTAAAAAGAAAACAATGTTTTTATTCGTTTTTCGGTTTGTTTTATCGACATTGGCAATGCCAGTCCATTTATGCCATTTGGCACGCCTTCATGTGCATTGTCGTGTGTTCTGGGGCCAAGGTTGCATTTGGCATTCCATGAGGGCGCATTGTTGCATTGACAAAAGCCCCGAGCCCCGAGACTGATAACTGTAAGTATATGGGCATGCATAATGCATACATGCGAAGAGACAGTCAGAGAGCGACCAATCGAAGGCCTCAAGCTCAAGCTGGCGGTCGTCTGCTTTGTTGCAAGGTCATCTTAATGGGTTATTAGAAAAACTCTGGCTGTTATCAATTACACGATTTATAACAGTGGCAACCACACCCGCAGGTGCAAAGTTTACCTTGCAAAACACGTTCGCAAATAGCTAAGAAAATGTTGTTTAATATAAGAATATATTATGGCTCAAATCAGCCGAGTTTGTGATGCATTTTCTTTACTGCAATTTAACAGAAGTGGCAAATAAACTGTAAAAGATCAGATGAGTAGTGAAAGACGGTACTTATTTAAAAATATACCGAATTAATATACCTCAAAATACTGAAAATATACCAGATCAGATGAGTAGTGAAAGTAACATCAGTGCGGTACTAATTTAATAATATACCGAATTAATATACCGCAAAATACAGAAAATATACCACATGCTCTATTTGGTATATTAAGTTAGCAATACATGTAAAATATACCAAATTTTCATTCAAAGCAACTAAACTCGTAGAATTGCATCTAATCGTAAGCAAACTTTCAGGAATCCTAAAAACTATAGTTTTTATTGTCTGTTTCAAAATTCAAGACTCTAGCTTCACATTTTTCTTTACTGCGACTCAGTACTAAATTATGATTATATGGTATATATTATTGATGAAATCAACCAAGTTTTCTGTTCGTTTTCTCTACCACAATTCAACACAAATAATCAATCAAATAATATATTGTGTAATATAAGACTATATTCTGCCTCAAATCAGCTAAGTTTCTTGAACACAAATAAGCTTAAAAATAAAAACAAAATATATAAAAATATATTACAATTGAAATCAGCCAAGTTTTGTTTACAATTTTTCTACTACGTTTGAAGCTGTTACATAAAAAGCAAATACCGGCATTGCTTGTTAATTTAACGTGTTATTAATACTTTTGTTTTTATTTTTTGTATTTTTATTATAGCAGTTCCAGAGATAGCGAGAAAGAGAGAGCAGGAGAATGCACTCTATGCATTGGCATAACACAACTTTTATGCAATCTCAACGCCTGCTGTTTTTGTGCTATTTTTTTACAAAAATGCCAACAGCACAAATGCTAGACACAAAACAAAGCTGTCGCTTTTCAACTGTCGTGTTTTTAAATGAAATGTCAGTTATTTTTGGCTTTTATTCAATAAATGTGGAAAATATGCAAATAGATTTTTGCTATCTTACTCCGCCGCAATTTGCAGTTTATTTTCGCATTTTATCTGTCGGTTAACTTCTCTCTGATTTTGCTAATGGCCAATGGCATAAAAGTGAACACGTCGTCGGCCAATTATGAAACACGTTGCTTACCTGAAATTAAAAACAAATGGAAAAAATTATAATCAATATTTACAGTAAAAATATTAAAGTAGAGACTTATTAAATTTCGCGCAATATTCATTAAATATTTTATGTAATTTTAAGCAGCTTATTAAAATCGCTTTTAAAATGCTTTGCCAGCTAAATATCGATTGTGTCATCCGTCAAAGAACTTTTGCTGTAATTTTCAGATATCAGTTTTTTTCAGTTGTTTTTTGTTTTTTTTTTTTTTTAATCCAGTTTACCTTGTACAGCTAATTTGATATTTAAATTTCCGAATTCGTGTTTGTAAGCGAAGCAAAAAGCCGCCATTTCAAATACCCTCACTATGATTTCTTCTACAATTTTTTCGGTTACATGCTCTATTGCCAAACCGGAATACCCATTGACAAGCGGCGGAGGGGGAGAAATCAATTTATTTTTAAAAAATGACAAGTTCTTTTGTGTGCGTTGTTTCTGCAACTGATTTACAGCTACAAATAAACAAATTCAAATAAATTACAACCATATAGCGAAAATGTTTATAATACCCTATAAAGAGTGTTGTACATAAGCAATGCAAGTTTTTACTTATTCAATTTACTTTACAGGGCATTCGATGCGTCGATCAATTGTGCTTAGCATGCCAACTTGTTTAATCAAATTCACCTTGAAAAAAAAAACACAACAACAAACTGACGAAGAAGCGTACAGAAAAAAAAATACCGAACACGAGCATAAATTTGAAATTACAGCGGTCTGATAAAAGTTTGTAGATGAAACGCACGAAGTGAAGAAGGGGGAGGCAGTTGGTGGTGGAGAGGGAGAGAGGGAGCAGGAAATGGTGGGCACTTGATAAATAAATTGAAATAAAATATGAAAAATTTGCCCCAACACACACACACACAGCATATTGTTTACATATGTGCGCTGCCTAAAAAATGGGCAACATTTTTTTTTTGTGTTGAGCATTCATTATTACATACTTGCCAACACACAACAATAACATTACACGCAATTGTCTAGTACATAGCATATGTATGTATATGTATATATGAATTTAGTTGTACATCGAAGTACAAATACAGCTGCAAAAGTGGCAGCTTAATTTATGAAATTAACAAACCCACAGCAACAACGAAAAAAATATATATGTGTGTATTCTCGCCAACAAATAAATAATAAAAGCAAACTACCGAACAACAATAAAAAAACAACAAAATGAAGAGCGCATGCTAAAAATATTTTTACTACGTTCTCAGCCCTTTACAGCTAACGGCAGCAACCCACGAGAATTTGAGTTTCCAGCTTTTTTTTTTGTTGTTTCTGTGTTGCTTTTCATATGTCACCGAAATTAGAAAAAAAAAATGGAAGCAGAACAATAAAAAACTTGCGAGGCGCTCAAAACATTGAAGGTGATAGCGATTCAGAGCTGACTTGATGGACGATAGCGGAGAGTGGAGAGGGGGTAAGAGAGAGGGGCGAGACTCTGTTGTGTTGGTAATCAACCTTGAATTTGTTTATTTACACAGCAAACACACACACATACTTACACACACACACAGACAGTCACCTACACACACTCTGACCAAACGAACTATTTTATTTCTTTTCATTTTTTGTTATTTTTTGTTGTTGGTGCCCAAACCGGCTAAAGAATTCTTAGTGCTACCGTTAGAGCGAACTAAAGGTGAACAATTGTATACATATAAAAAAAAGAATAAAGTTACCTCAATGCTAAGATTTCCTTTTAATGGTAAGTTATCATTAAACTGCAATTTATACTTCTTTTTTTCTCAACGCTATAAAGAGTTGGCCATTAACAAATTGACGCTTCTGCCGCATTGTTTTGCTTAAATTAACTACTTTTACCACTGCTTTAATAATCAATTTATTAAGACATAAAATCAACATAAACGAAGCATAATTTTCGAGCTCACAGCCATCACGTGATGGCAACATGCAATCGCCTAAAAATACACATTGTTGTTGTGATTGCTCGTTGTTCGTTGTTCGTTGTCCGTTGCTGTTGCTGCTGCTGTTGTTACTGAAATTTATTTATAGACAAGTTTTGTGTATGGCACTTCACGTTTACCTTTAGCTTTTGTCCAAAAACAACAACAACAAGAGAAACATACACGAAAACTTGTAGCGCCTAAATCAGACAATATTCCAAGGCAATGCATTAAAATTCAAGGCGTGCCTTTAAGCATTTTATTTTATCTACGTCATAAATTGTTCATAATAGCGCAAAGCTTTAATGCACAAGTAAAAGCGCTGAACAGCATTTGACGACTACGCATCGAAATTCAATCGAATAATTAAAGCCAACAGTGCGTATACGTAATGTTTTTGTTAATATATCCTGTATACGCAGTGTATGGAAGTGAAATGTTTACTTATCGTTTTAAGAGATAGTGAAAAGGCTGGTTTCGTCACTTGTTTAGATCCAATTTAGAACACAACAAATAAAAACAACAACAACAGCAGAGAAGATTAAAATCAGGGTTCATAAAACTGTGTGAAAATATTTACGGGAGCAAATTTCGGGTGTCATTGCACTTTGGATTTGTGTGAGAGTGTGACAGTGACAGTTCAACAACCCGAAAGCAACTTGACTAATAAATATTTGATATGCTGCGACCCAAACACAAAAACAGGTCGTGAGTAAGTAAGTTAGTAAGTGAATGACTGACTAAATGACAAGAGTTATTTGCATACATTTATTTCGATGGCACAAAAATATTTAATTATTTATTTACGATAACGCACTCTGATTGAATAATGCTTGACAGTTTTTGAATTGTCGGAAGCATGCAATAGAAATAGCATCTAAATGCAAATGTAAATGTAAATAAATAGATAAAGACACAACACTTGGCAATCACGCACTTGAAAATGCAACTCAACAAATAGTCGCATATACATAAATGCAATGACAAAATAGAAAGAGGGAGACAGAGAGAGAGAGAGAGAGAGAGCAAAATCTAAACTAAAAATAATGCTTATTTATTTGCCAGTTTGCTTTTGTCTTCCGTTGCATCAGTAGCTGATGAAAATGAATGCATTGCAAATGGCGATTTTCAGCACACAAATAAAATAACAGAAGAGAAACACAAAGTAAATAAATGAAAAAAAAAGCAACTGTTCACTGTTGCACAGTCACCATCGTCACCAGTCAGCGACGTGCCACCAAATGGGGCAGCTGCCGCTCAGCCTTAGCTCAATGCCAGCTCAATACACATAAGTGTAGTTGCTGCTGCTGCTGCTGTTGTTTTGTATCTATGCGCTACATTTTGCCCACGTTTGCCGGGGCCACTTGCAGTTTGCCGCTGTCATTGCGGTCGCCAGGCGAAGCAAGCAGCGGCAGCAGCAAGCGGCAGCTAGCGAAGCGTGTGAGCGAGATGGGTGACATTTGGAAAATTGGGTTATTGGGTCATGATTCAGTTCGACTAGCAGCAAAAGCAGCGACACAAAAGCAAAAGCAACAGCGTCGTCGTCGTCGTCTCGATTTGTATTTCGTTTCTGTTTCTGTTTTTTTGCCAGCGCCCAGTCGTTGTTGTGTGTACTTGTAGATACTTGTGTTTTTTAGCTACTGTTCAGTGCATGCAATACTATATATTTTTGTTGTCTTCATGCTGCAATTTAAGCGCAGACTCCGAACCTGAACCAACAACAAAAAAAAAAAGCACGCTAGAGCCGAGTTTTGAAAACTGCAGCTGAGCTTTGTATCTTTCTAATTGACTTCCCTCTTTTGTATGGCAACTGTGCGATGTTGTCATTTTCATTGAAGTTTATTGTTGTTGTTGTTGTTGTTGTTGTCGTCGCTGGGGCAACACTTGACACTAATTAGGCCACTCTTTGTGCTTTGTGGCAGCAACAGCAGCAGCAGCAACTCGTATAAAGTTTATCAATGCAGCCAGCTACTACAAAACATTATCTCTGACTCTCTGTGCAATCTCTCTTTCTCTCTCTCTCTATCTTCCTCTCTCTGACTCTTTCTTTGGCATTAGCTTGGCATGCAAATAAGTATCTTTTGTCCGCCTTTCAATTAGCGTTCGCATAAATATTTACTCAAATGATAAGAACCAAACAACAGTTTTACAACCAACACAAAAATGTAAATAGGAAGAAAATCAATTGCCCATTACGAAATAAATAGGAACAACTCACAGAATTTGTTTGGCTGCCGATGCTGCGGTTGTTTCTTCTGCTATAAATACGCAATGAAAATGAAATGTAAACAAAACTATCTATCGACTGCAAATACTTTTGAGAAATATATCTCTCTCATCTGCGGTATTTACTTGATTCGCCCACAAATCAATAATGCTCTTGTCAAAGCATTTTTAATTATGACATTTTTTTTTTTTTTGGTTTTTGGTGCGTAAACAGAGCATGTAAACACAGCATTATAAAAAGAATCTTTTTTGCCTGAGAGCAATCGCTATCTATCTATCTATCTATGCCAAATTTAAACTCATGGCCCGCCAGCGATGAAAATTCTTTGTGCCATTGACCAATATATTCTTTTTTTTGTGTGCGTTGTGCGTTGTGTTTTGCCTACTGCGACGAGTATGAAAAATTGAAATGAAAATGTTGCAAATGAAAATAAGATTGAGTCTGAGGACAAAACACACACATACATACAGGCCATAAATTTCAATCAAAAATCCCCGTCTGATGTAAGCAATTAAATTGCAAATAATTTATGATGTTCAGTGAAATGCTTAGCAGCAACAATCCACAAAATTAATGCATCAAAGAGGCAACTTTTTTAAGACAATATTAGTCTACATTATATTATAAATGTATTATATTTTCTTGACTATTTTTCAACTATATAAATAAAAGTGTTTATTAGCTTTAATTAATGTTTAAAATCAAAAATTAGGTAGAAAGAAAAGCTTTGAATCTAACACTTAATATTAAGCATCAAAGATGCAACTATTTTAAGTCAATATTATTCTATATTATAATATATACACGATGTATTTTCCAGTCTACTTGTTAACTATAAAAATAAAAGAGGAAATTAGCTCTAGTAATTGATTAAAAACAGAAATGAAAGAAAGACTTAGAACTCAACTCTCAAAGCTGTTTTCAAGTCAATATTATTCTATATATAGTATTTTATATATATTATATTTTCAGCACTGTTTTTCAACTCTAAAAGCATTAGATTTCATTAGCTTAAGTTGTCAATTAAAATTGCTAATGTGCGTAGAATGAAATGCTTAGAAACTTAGGCAACTTTTTCAAGTCAATATTACTGCACTTCCAATTTATATTTTAAAATTCATTTTTTAAATAGAATAGTTTATAAGCTCAAGTTTTTAATGAAAATCGTGCATTAAATGAAATGTTTAGAAACTTAACTTTATCAAGTCAATATTATTGTAGTTACAATTTATATTATAAATTTCATTTTTTAGCTATGAATATAAAAGAGATTATATACTCAAGTTCTTGAAATGCTTAAAAACTTAAATTTATAATTTATATTTCAAATTACATTTTTTAATAACAAAACTAAAAGAGTTCATAAGCTCGAGTTGTTAATTAAAATCGCCAAATGTGCGTAATTAATAAGTGGTGAGTAAATGTTGTTTGTGCTTAGCACTTTATCCATGATCTAAACGAGCAAACGAGCTCGAAATAAATGACTAAAACAATTTCCATAATCGCATATCAAATGCCAGAGTCTGGGGCAAGGTTTTTATGGGGGCGTTTGTAATTTTTTCCTCTCTCGTTGTTGTTGGTTTTTGGTTTTTTTGTTTTTTACGCATTTGCCCCCTCCGAATTATTAACGTGCAATAATTTAGAGTATTTTGTTGGCTGCTGCCGCTCAAACTTTGTAACATGACACGCAACATTGTAACAGTGACACCAAATAAATTTTGCTATGAAAAATTTAACAAGCAACAGCAACAACAACAGTAACAACAGACAACAACAGCAACAAGGCAATTGGCATTGCTAATGCTTATTGTTGTTGCTTGACTTGCTTTGAATTTAATTTCTGTGACAAGGCGACGCGCTAAATTTGTTTACGCCGACTGAGACTCAATGACTCCCAAGCATTGAGCGAGCGAGGGGGGCAGGGGCAGGGAAAAGAGTGGGACGGGGGCATGCGGCATGCAGGCGGTTGGCACACATTTTGTAGTTGTTGTTGCTTTGCTACTACTTTATTTTTTATTTTATCTTATACTCTTTTTTTTTTGGGGGGGGCTGCATTCAAATATGAGCAAAACACTGCGAGTGACACACTTTGCAGCACCAACAGCAACCAACAGCAGCAGCAGCCACATCAACTAGCGGCGCCTCTTACGAGTTAAAAGAAAACAAAAACAAGAAGCAGAAGCCAAACCGCAAAGCCAAATGCCGGCAACAGCAACACTCAAAAGTTTGGCCCCCATGGCGGCTACGAAATATTTTTATATAAAACATATATGTATATATATATTTGTATATTCATGCATCAAAAAATAGCACACATATATAAAAAAAAAAAGCTATCAACACGACGTAGCCAACTATTTTAATGATCAGGTGTTAAACTTAATTGAAGTAATTAATCCACATATTTAAAACTAAAAGTAATTCTACTGCAGTCACAAAAATTTACAACAAGTTGTCGGCTTTATAAAGATAAGTATTAATGGCTGTAATCTTTTTCAATTATGCCCTAATTTTTATAAAAATAAATATATTTTTTGCAACCATCTGACTCAGTAATGTGACACACCTAAGAGGGTTTACAAAATAAACAAATGCGATTATAAATTATATTTTGTTGAATATTATTCATAATTTGCTCGCATGAACATATAATAAAAAATTTTACTAAAATTGTTTTTCTAAAATCGGAAACTTAACTTAGTTAATATTCTAAAATTTTAAACTATAATTTAATTTTAATACTTTTTATAAATTACTCATGTAGAAAAAAATCGAAAATTGTAATAAAAATGTTCCCTTTAAAAAATTCAAAGGTTAAGTTGATGCCTTAAACTTTAAAGCTTAATTGTTTGCCTAATAATAAATGTTCTACTTATTTAATTTAGCAGCTTAAGTTCTTTTCCAATATATTTGTGTTTTTTACTTTTCAAAAGATGCCTTTAGAAAAAAATTATCCGAAAAAATTATAAAAAATGTTCTACTTAAATTCAATTTTCACTAAATTATTATTAGACCTCAATTGTGAACTGCATTATATTATTATCTTTTTATAACCAGAGAATATAATAAGAATTTCAAATAAAATTTTATTTATTTTATTTTTTAACAGATATTTTTGTTCAACACTTTTCATAAGTATCTCAAATATATATGAAAATTTCAGCAGAAAATATAATATTAATTCTTTTTAAAAGCTGCTTACATTTTATTTCATAACATTGTTGTATTTATTTTGCTTAATTAATTTTAATAATTTTCATAAGTTGCTCACATTTTCAGCATTTACTAAATATATAATAAATATTACAGAAATTTAATTATAATCAGTTGATTCTAAATCTCTTCCATAAATTCACAATTATTTTAGATTTAAACTGTATTCTATAATATAATTTTTATAATAATTGTAATATTTTTCTGCGTTCATCCAAAGCATAAAAAATGTTCTACTTTAATTTGCAGCCTAAGTTTATGCTCTCTTTAACATATTTCTCCGCCGAATTCCCTTAGAGCATTAAAACTTCGACTTTTTGGTTTCTATGTCAACTGAATTTTTGTATTTTTTCTGTTTTTTTTTTTTGTTTTTTTGGTGGGCGCTACAACATAAATGTGTGTCATCATTCGTTGCTGTGCTGTTGCTGCTGTTGTTGTTATTTCGATGTTGATTCCGATGGGTTGGCTCCCATGCTTACAGTCTGCTCGTTGTTTTGTTTTGTTTGGTTTTCAATTCAACATTTGCATTTGTGGCACACACACGGAGGCAAAAGCTTTAGTCATAACAAACTTATGCGCAACGTTGTTGCCCGGTTGCAGGTTTCAAATATGATTCCAGCGCATACACAACAACAACAGTAAAATAAATAAAGTCAGTGAACGAACGAAAAAAAAATGCTGTTTGACCTATTTTTGCACAAGCAGGAAGCAAATTTGACGCCATTTGCAATTGGCAGAGTCGAGAGTCGAAACAGAATCAGAATCAGGATACAGCAAAGAAGTCAACTGCAAAATGGGGTCAACTGAATCCCCCGCTTAAAGTCTGGGCCAGCGAAAGTGTTCGACAAAGAGAAGAAACTAAACTTGTATGTGAATATACATATGTATATATGCTCAATTTGACTTGATTAGGCCTCGAAGCGATGGCATATCAATTGATTTAAAGGGCTCCCCAATATCTTTTTTGGGTGAAAGCTACGCCGCTTTGATGGTCACGTAACCAATTAAAGAAACGCGCACGCAAAACTAAATAAATAGAAAACCAATAGACAGGGAAGAAAATGCAGAGAGGAGTGGAGTGGAGAGAAGAATGTGCAAAGTTCCATTGTTGGTAATGATGATAGTTAGCAAAAGGTTTTTGTTTTTCAGCTTCTTCCCAGCGCCAAAAAGCAAACACGACGCAAACAAATTGTTTGAGCCTACTGGTAATTACCTTTGGCATAAATTTCGTCATGACGATGGTCAATAAACTTGCCCCGAAAGTTGTCTCATATTTGGACTTGGCTACGGATTTGTTTTGGGTTTGGTTTTTTCGGTTTTTTTGGGGTTTTTTTCGTTGTTGTTTTCGTCTTCTTCTTGTTTGTTGCTGGATTGACTTGACCGACTCTCAAGTGGCTGGCAACGGCTTATTTTTGGACTCATGACGAAATCAAACGCGTCTCTCTCCCACCTTTTGCTCTTTCATACACAAATTAAGTCTGACACGCATTGAAGTTGAAGGTTTTATTACGCATGTTCTTAGAACCTTTCATAGGCATAACTTATTAACTTGGAATTTAAGATATTCATCTTTAACTCTAGAGTATTTGATAGTCGATGACCACAAAACCGAAAAGAACACAAAACTATTCTCTATCTTGTCTCATTTTATGGTTAATTTTCGAGTGAATTTCGTTTCTTTTTGGGTATTCGTATGGTTTCTGTTTTGATTGTCGGCATTTTTCTCCACCTCCAACTACTGCGGTGTAAAAGAGAATCCCCAAAAAGATTGGATTCAAATTACGGTTTTTTCAGGCTTCGCTGCACGACGACGACCGACGACGACGCCACAAAAGGAATAAAATACAAACGCACACACACAAACACAAACACAAACACATGAGTTTTTCGAGTTAGACTAAAGTTCGTTTGCTTCTCGCCCTCTCTCTTTTCTCTCTTCTCTCGCCACCACCAAGTTTGTTGACCTTCAGCCGGCGCAAAAAAAAAAAATAATGAAGAAGAACACAAAAAAAAAACGGTAGACAACTCTCTGGGCAAAGGCAAAGGATCACCTGTTGCAGCAGCTGCTGTTGCTTTGAGACGAGACGAGACTAAAAGAATGTTGTTATTGGAGAGCGAGACAATGAACCCTCAATGCCGTGCACTGAAATTTCAACACCTCCCGAAGGGAGAGAGAAGAGAGGTCGAGAAGGAAGCGAAGCAGAGAGAGAGCATAAGAAAAAAAACACACACACAGAGACTGAAATGCCGGCAAAGTAAAACCCCATGCTTTGATTAAAATAAGAGATACGCGCTTCGAAAATAACAGAAATTCTTTTTAAATTATACGTTGCACAGCGGCAAAGAATAAAAAACAAAAACAATACAAAAGAAGAGCAATAATTGTTGACAACTTTGCTGCGAATCGGGAATGAGCAGAAATTTATTTTGTATATTAGCCTACTCCCCCGACTGATTACATAATAAAGCTGAAAAGAGATTGACAAGTGGATTGCAATTGAAATTGAACAAAAATATTTAAATGCGTTTGTTACCCTGTACAAATAAAAATCAACTTGGGGAAAAAGTATACAACAAAAAAGCGGGAGAGAGAGAAAGAAGAAAAAAACGATGTGTGTGTGTGTTTAGTATACAACCCAAACAGTTTTGGAAGAGTCAAACGGGATCAACGGCTCGACGCGACTCGACTTGCGGTCGTTCCCGAAAGTTGAATAACCCAAATGGGCGTATAAACAACAGAAAGAAAAAAATACACACACACATGAAAAAAACGCCGGGAGACAACGTCGCTCTCTTTCGCTCTCTCTTCGGTTATTCCCTCTCTTTGCTGCTTATTTGAATTTCAAGATTATTTTGCATAATATTATATGGAAAAGTGACGCATCGTCAAGCGACAAGATCAAACCCCCCTCCTGAGGGGACACCACGGCGTGATTAATACGCTATTCTATAGAATGACGACGCAGGCGCAGCCTCCATCATGATGAGGGTCTGAAAAGTAATGCAAGTGAATGCGTATTTAGTGCTGACAAATCAGCAACTTAAGAACTCATCGATATATTGACCATATCCAATTGCATTTCCGATGCGCATAAACTACTCCTAAACTCTGCAACCCTCTTTTTTTTCTGGGGGGTCGCAACCCCTGTCAAGGATTTTCTTTTCATTGCATTGAACATCTTCTAGCAAACGACACTCAACCTCCTCTCTCTCTCTCTCTCTTTGATGAAATTTATGCGAGAGTTTCCTGTTTCAATTAAATTTTATTAGTGACGATAAAATTTTACGAGCGTTCATTGTAATCGAGAAAAATGTCAAGCAAAATGCCAAATGAAAATGTTAAGCAATTTCATTGCGTTCGCTGCGCACTACAAAAATTGTTTGCCAAAGTTCAAGTCGAGACAGCAAACATAACTTGAGACGAAATAGCGAAAAACAAAAATTAAATTTAATTTGAAAACACGTACGCAAAGAAATTTCAAAAGAATTTTGCATTGATTTCCCCAAAAAAAAAAAATTGTTGGATAAACACTTTTCGTTTTCTACGTCATCGACGTCGAAGAAAAAGAAGAAGCAAAAGAAGCTGCGTGAGGACAACGGAATGAATGAATGAATGAACGCCAAGAGAGTGTGTATAGTATATAGTATGTATATTGCTATATTTACATTATGACGTCGTATAAAAGACGCCCACATGCTGATACTCCAGCCAGTTTTACGCCCACGCCTCTTTTTGGGAGCAATGTGATAATGGCCAGGCTGCTAATGAAACCCACAGCTGTTTGGCAATGAGCTGGGCGCGAGAGCTAGGCCAAAGTGTGAAGAGGGGAGAGGGAAGAGTGAAGAAGAGGGGGATGAGAAGGCCGGCAAAGCGAGCAAATAAGTGGGAAGCCATAAATATGAGACTACACTGAGTAAGAGAGAGAAAGAAGAGAGCGAGAAATGTGGCATGAAAAGCGAATACGAAAATGAGTCAAATAAAATTGAAAAGGTTTTTCTTTCCGGGTAAATGTGTAAACAGGCGGCTTAGCCAACACACACACACACACACACACACACACACACACACACAGAGTCGCCTGATAAATGCTGAATGCCTTAAAGGAAATAATGCTACGTAAGCAAACAAACAAACAAAACGGAGTTGAAAAGACAAACGGCCAGACGACGCGGCAATAGAAGAGCTGAACTTACTCACATTACGTATACGCAGCGTGCGATGACGACAAAACAGAACACAGAACACAACACAACATAAGATTGCGTACCAGATGCCATTAAAACGGAAGCAGCGCCAACGCCCACGCAAGCCGACACGCCCACTAAAGAAATATGGCAAAAAGGGCGCAACAAAAAAAAAAAACAAAAAACTGCCGAAGGTGGCAAAACTTGCAAAGCTAAAGCTAAGGCTGAGATGCTGTCTATATATATATATATATTTTTTTTTTTTTGTTTTTTGCATGCTGCGCCGTAAAACTTAATTTAATCGCGTAATTTACGCATGATTGGCATCGAAAGCGTTTCACACAGCTTTTTTCTTGGTCGTGTTTTCATTTTATTTCATTTTTTTTGTTCGTAGCGCTTTCGAAATGTAAATAAAAACGAAAATAGACAGAGAGAGACGAGAGAGAGGGAGAGCGGGCGATGCGTAAAAATGCGTGATGACGTCGCCGCCTACGCATAGAGAAGAAGAAGCAGCAGCAGCAACAGTGGCAGCGAAAAAAACGCGCCAAGGAAGCACGAAACTGATACGGAAAAAAAAGCGAAATAAACAAAACAAAAATCGAAATATATAGAGGCTGAAAGCGCGAACAAACTTAACATAACGGGGCACAAAACAAAAACGCACGCACAAAAACAAAATGGCGGCCATATTGCGTCGTAGTTTTTTCGCCTCTCCACCTCCTCAATTTCTGCTGCTGCCGCTGTTGCTGCTGCTTCTTCTTCTTGATTATTTTCAATGAACAGCTTGGGCGACTGCCATTTTGTTTTAGTAGTAATAGTAGTTGTATCTCGCTCACACCATCATCTCGATATCGCCGAAGTATCTCTTCTGCTTTCGGCGTCGCTTTTTTTTTTGTAGGGCTTTCGACCCGGCCGGCAAAACTAATGGACACATTGATAGAAATACGCTTTCATAGTCATTTCTAGGGCGCACAGCATCACAGCAGGAGAAAGTGTGTGTGTGTGTGTGCGAGTGTATGTGTGTGTGTGTGTTTACATTAGATAAAAAGTATCTCCAAACACTTCACAAACTGCCAAAGGAATTTATCGAAAAAAGTTCTTGTTCGACTTGGAAAACATTTGGAAAAAACTCTTTGATTGAAGTAACATGTTATTTTCAGCAACTGTCTTGAAAACTTGATTGTAAAGTTGCTAATTTAAATATGTAAAATACAAAGTAAATACAATAAAACCTTCTCAAATGTTAATTAAAGTTTAAATAGAATTAGGTTGAGACCAAATTTAAAATAAAAGAAAACTTAATTTTTACGTTTTGCAATATATTTAATTGATCTGAAAAACTGGAAAAAGTCTATTGAAACTTTTATAACATTTTTTATGAAAACTAAATTTTATTGTAAAAAATATTTATTAATTTGAAAATTGTGTTATAAAATGAGAATTTAATATGAACTCATTTAGAACTTTTAAAAATTTTGTTAGGCAAATGAATATTTGATTATAACATTTTTGATTTGAACATACAGATTTTATTTTTTAGTATAATAATAATATCTTGAATTTTTATAGACAATTTAATATTCTATCCTGAAAATTTAAATTTAGGACCATTTAAAGATTATCAAATTTTGTATTTAAATGTAAATACTTCAAATAAAAAGTTTAAACATTTTTCTAGTATTTGAAAAATAATTTTATTAAATTAACAAAACTTTCATCGACATATATTTTAGAATTAAAAGATCACACATATTGATCGTATTTTAAAAGTCATGTTTATTAAATAACAAACTTTTCATTGACATAACATATTAGAATAGAACATATTGATGGTATATTATTATTTAATTTTATTAAATAAACGAAGTTTTCATTTCAAAATAAATTCGTTGCTATTGTAGAATTTAATCTCCCTGAAAATTCAATTGCAATAAAGAATACTTTCCCGCTACAAATCCATAAATTTATTAATATATTTTCGTGCACATTCTCTGCTAAGACATATCCATAAAATTACCAATATATTGAAGCTTATGCTGAAGCTTCAAAAGCGGTTCTCCTTTTAAGTCCAGATGCACTTAATTCCACGCATATTTTCAAGCTAATCTGTGGAATTTTCTTTTTGCCTCGCTACGGTTTTTCACTCGAAAGACGAAAACAGACTTTTTGCGCAACAATCAACAATCAATTGAGTTATTGATAAACAATAATGTTGATGAAAGCAACAACAACAACAAGAAGAAGCTAATCTGGCAAAGAGGGGAGTAAAGTGTGGAGTGAGCATAATCATAAACATTATCATAAAGTTATCGCTGCAGCAGCTTATTCAATTATCGCGCACATTTGTGCACTGAGTGTCTGTGTATGTGTGTGTGTGTGTGTGTGTGGTGTGTGTGTGTGTGTGTGTGTGTGTGTATGCAGTGAAATCGCTTTCCACTCGCAAGTGATTTTGAGTTTTAAGTTGAGTTGAGTTGAAGTTTGCTCTCCAACAAATTCGTAGCGAAGCAGCAGCAGCTGTGATAAGCTATATACGATAAGCATATGAGATTTACAATCGCACTGCGTCGTTGGGGATTTCACGATTTGATATGTGTCGGATACTTGAGCTGCTGCTTGTGCTGCTGCTGCTGTTGTTGTTGATTCCCCCTGGGGGAGCAGCAACGCTTGTGGAGTAAGTTGCCACTGTCAACTCGGTACACAAATCTGTTGAAATCAACAGCAGCTTGCAGCGGCAGCGAAACTGTTGCAGTTTCACATCCACTTCAAATTATAATCAAATTGGTTGCTTCGGGGCAGCAGCAACTGTTGCAATGCATTTGCCTGCCACACACACACACACACACACACACACACACACTCGCACACACGCACAACTGCACATCAAACAATTGTGTTGTGCCCTCTTTCCACCAACTTTGGCCCCTTTTTTTTTGCCTCTGCTGCTGCTGCTGTCGAACATTTTAATTTGATTAAATTTCATGTGACCCAAATACCGGAAACAGTTATTTTTGGTTGCCCCAGACGCCGCTGCCCCAAAGTGACAATGGCCGCAACATTATGAACAAAAAAAAATACACACACACACACACGCAAAAAAAAGAACACAAAAATTGTATAGAAGAAGCAGCAGCAGAAGATGAAAACAACAGTGGAGCAAAATCAAGTCAAGGGTGGGGCAGCAAAGGGTGGAGTGAGAGACAGAGACGGCGACAGCGAGAAGTAGAGTTGTGGGGGTGTTTGATTATGCCAGGGTTGCCCCAACAAAGCACAACAACTACAACAAATAACAATGTCGATGACGTTGCCGCGTCGCGACGTTGCTGACGTTGATATCTTCTCTCTCATTCTGTCGCTCTTTGTTTTTCTATAGGATTTTTCGCTGTGCGCTGCCAACATGAAAAGCAATTTTCATGCGTGGCTTCTTCTTTGTTAAATACGTCTACTCAAGTGTGTGCGTGTATTTGTGTGTGTGTGTGTCAGCGGGCGGTCAACGCTGCTGCGTATTTCCGCCACATAAAACCCAAACTCCAGGCAGCGAGCGAGCGAGTGAGAGAGCAAGAGCAAGAGAGCGCGAGCCGGTTTTTCTTCAAAGGCAAAGGCAAAAATATCAAGACACACTCACACACACACATAGAGGCAGCAAACAAGCTGACAATCAGCTCAGAGCGTGCGTAAAGTGCGTAACTGTCGCTGTGGCTCCGTTTATTTTATTTCTTTTTTTCCTCTTCTTCGTTACTCAAACGGGTTTCTGCGGGAGACAACAACAACAACAGCAACTGTGCTGCTCTCGCCTCCACATTGCGTACGGCATCACTGTCGGCATCTCTGTCGCACGCACGCTCTTTGGTTGGGCTCGCTTTCATGGTGTGTACAGCTGTTTTCTGTTTATCTCGCACTTTCCGCTTCTTCTTTACATTCGTGTTTTTGTTTACGTTCTGTGGCACGCACACGACCCAGCACTGTCATCTCCCCCCTTCCCCATCCCATGCTCCTCGTCTGTAACTGAGAGCGTATGCGTGTGTTTGCGTTTGTGTGTGTGTGTGTGTGTGTTCGCTTGGCAACTTGATTACTTTGATATAGACTGTGTCTCTTTTTTTTCGGTGGGGAGTGGGCAGCAAACTAACTTTGTCCTGCATTTTAGATTACACTGTACTTTGAACTCCTTCTCCCTCGCTCTTTCTCTCTCTGTCTCTATTGCGCAGCAAAGTTCCTTAAAGCTTTTTGAAGTTGCTGAAAGCTCTGCGTCGTAGAAACTCGAGCATTACCTAATAACGTTTTAGCTACGCATCAAGCTCAAGCAACGCTTTCACTTTTAAATTAAGTCATAATTTTATACGCAAAAAAGCCGAACAAAGGCCAACACAGAAAAAAAGAGAAGTAAAAAAACTATTTAACCTACATTTTTGTTTGAGCGTAAAATAAAAATAAAAAAAACTGCGCAGATGATAAAAGAAAAAGACGCAGACAACAAAAACAGCGTGAGTTGGAGCGTTAAATTTGATTGAGACTTGTTGGTCTCTTTATCAAGTGGTTTTTAAGGTATTTTAACTGTTTCCTCCCCATAGCAACAACAACAACAAAAAAGCCGCAAATGCTTTTCAAAGAGACTTCCGGAATGGAATGTCAACTAATATAATAAAAGGTATATAATAATTATTTTCACTCCGTAAGCTATTCGTAAAAAGGAAATAAATATTCAAGCATTTATAATGCATTATAATTTTATTTGAATTTAACATGTAAACAACATTAATTTTAATACATGTAATAAACACAGAAAACAATAATGAATCAGCGTCTTTAATAGATGGGGTAAAGAAAAGCTTAAGGCACAAAATGTTGTCAATAACTTAGGGAATTCCCTAGATTCGTAAGATTCCCCCTTAGATATTTTTACGTTGATTTCATAAAGAAATACCCAATAATTAAAAAAGGTGCATTCAAGTTTTAATGTGATTTTGAGATATACTTTATTTTCTTCAATATCTTTAAATTCATTATTTCAATTTCTTTTATTCTAATAAAGTATTTTAATTAGAAGCACTTAAATCAAGTTTTGCCTTTTTTAAATAGTTATTTTTTCTCGCGAATTCTTATAAAATGAAGCATTCTTTTTATTTATTTGTTTTCCTCGCACCTTTGAATTATCTCTTCTAACGTTGGCCACGTGCTTCGTCAGCAGTTACGCCTGCTGCCAATAATCTATTCAATCTGCGCGTTTATGAGGCATTTGCCAAGCACTTTGTGTGAAAATGTCTCGACTCCTCCATAAATAAAAGAAAAACCAAACCAATACCAAATGGCAACCCGAAACGTGTTCGTTCCCGTCTCATTTGCTGTTCCCGATTCTGTTTCCCATTCTCAGTATCATTTCCATTTTCATTGCTTAAGCGTTTCGGCAATCCTGTCTCGGGATATAACTACAACTCACTGAAAGTGTGTGTTTTGGACTGCCTGCTGTTTGGCCTGGCTAACGACCTGACTCGGGGTCTCGGGGATTCGCTTGTTTCGCCTGCTGCATTGCTATGGTTTTATGATAGCGGCAAACATTTTTTGGCTGTTTTTTTTTTCGTTTTTTTTTTTGCCTGCGTGCTGTGTTTGCCTTTTTTCCACTCATCGTTGTCGTCTTTTTGTTTTTTAGTTATTTTTTTTTTTGGTCGAACAAGAGAAAAAAAATGACAGGCTGGCAGGTCACTTGAACTCCGCAGTGAACCCTTGTTTATGTCCAGGTCGACTCGGGGTCGACTCTGCGTCGGGTTTTGGGTCGTCCACATTTTGCTGCACTCTAATGACTAATCAACCTTGTGGCCCAATCCAGCAGCAGCAGCAGCAGGTAGCGGAGAGTCTCCTCCGACTTCGACTTGAGCAAAATGCCTCAACAACAACAGCAGAAAAAAAACCGCGTGCTCTAATTGGAAACGATAAATTAGAGACGATGTAAAGTATCAGTACTTGGTATCATGAATAATTGAACAAACTGCGCTCAGAATGCAAACAGAAAAGTATCGTATGGTATTTGGCATTTATTTTATTTGATGTGTGACTGGAAATTCTTTCCAAATGTTTCGACCTTTTCTTTATACATATAGTTCACTTTATCACTGCCACAGGTTGAACGACATTTTGCGACCCGCTTAATTGTTTGTTGAACTTGTCTCCATTTACAGATGTCATCGTGTGACGAAAAGTCTGAAGAATGTTTGCCAGTTCAAATATCGTTTTGTAGATATCATTTCTTTTCTTTTTTTCTTTTTGCTGTCGACCCAAATGCCCAGTTATGGCCAGCAAAAGTGACAAATGACTCATTTTGTAATGTACAACAGTGGATCTCATGTTGTTCTTTAGCAAAAAACGAAAAACGAAAGAAACAAAGACAACATCAGTCGCTTCCTCAAAAAAGCAAAAGCAAACTTGTTTGGTTAACTGAGTGTTAAGGGAGAGGTGAGACGTGGCTTTATTCTAAAGCCGAAAAGGGAGTCCAACAAAATACAAAAAATAAAACTGAAACTGAAGGTGAGCCCAAAATAGTCGAAAAACCAAAATCTAAACGACTTTCAAAAAAATACAAAATGTAAAATAAAAAAAAAAAACAGACAGAGAGAAAAACAAAAAACTGCAGGCAGCTTTTGAAGGGGGGATTTGATTGTAGCGGGCTTTAATGGTTTGGCTTTTGCCGCTTTATAGCGGCCTTAAAAACCAACAACATACCAATGCACACCTGACAAAAGAGAGAAGTGTGTGTGTGCGAGTGTGTTTGTGTGTGTGTGGCACCTTGGTATGTGGGTCAATTTGAAATGGTTTTTGATCGACGTCAAAGCGCCGCTTGAATTGAATGACTGATAAATCGTACACAAAGATAAATACCTAACATATATTGATAAATTAAAGCTTTTAACATTTTTCTCTTTTCAAATGTAGCTTAACGATTATTAAATTAATGTTTTTTAAGGGAAAAAAGTGAAAGGATTTCCTACTTTCTCAAAACGACTCAAAATACAAATCCTTGAACGCCCTTTCACTTCACTTGCAATTTAAAAAAATACAATTTCCTTGAGCTTGAGAGTTGAGAGTTTGCTGCCTGCAGCTGACAAACAGCTTTGGCAACCTTTACCAACCTCACAGAACTTGTTAAACTACAGTTAAAAGCATTTTTCACTTTCTTTTGGGTCAACTGTTTACACTGTTTATTTCGCTTTTTCGCAGCGTTTCTGTCAGCTGACAGTGAAGTCAGAGCGTTGTCAGTGCCATTGCCAATGACATGGTCAACAATTTATATATATATATTTTTTTGTTGGTGCAATGCTTTTCGACTGATGAAAAAATATACACAAAATGAAATGAAATGCGTTGCTCCCATTAATTTAAAACGCGCTCAAAGTGCGCGACTGCACTTTATATATTCTCTCCCAAAATACTTTTAAATTACGATCAAAATGGGTTAAAAGAGAGAGAGACTGAAAAAAACTAATTTCAAGACAGCATGAAAGTAAAGTAAGACCTAAAATTTGGCATTTAACACATGAGAAACTATGTCAGAGAACAAGTTGCGTGTTTTCAATGTCATTAAAATAAATTTACTTTTAAATACAGAGCAAAACAAACAAACAAACTAAAATCTCAAGAGAGTCCAGTTAAAGTAACCGCAGTTAACTCAAGTTATCAAATAAAGGGGAAAAAGAAAAAGGAAGAAATACAAAAATAAAACTTGATAAATGGCGCCTGACATTTGCCCAGACAGTTGAGCTTAGTCTTGTGTGTGTGTGTGTGTGTGTGTTTGTTTGTTGTGCGTTGCCCTTTAATTATATTAGGCTGGCAAATTATATGACTCCTGGGCTGAGGGGCAAACTGATTCATTGGCTGGTAATTAGGCGGCTGACGCGGCGTATACGTCATCGTAATTGAAATGAAAATGCGAGCAACAAGTTTCTCGTTCACAAATAACCTTAGAATAAATTGCCTCACGTTTCCGTCACACACACAAACACACACACACTCATAGAGAGCCGGCCAAACTAGTTGGGGAGTGTATAAGTGTGTGTGTGTGTGTTTACTCGCCATAAACAAAAGGCTGTTGCTCAAGTCGAATTCAAATTCAAATTCAAAATATCGTACACTGCGTTTTCCACATTTTACAACAAGCTAAACAACAATGGATCATTGTATAAAATATGAAACTCGCTCGAACTAGCAGCCAAAAAAAAAAAAACAACACACAAAAGCACACACGTGAGCATCACATGCGAGGACAAGCATAGATACAGATACATTTACTCAGTTACAGATACAGCTTTTCTACATATTTTTCTTTTTCTTTTCTTTGCTGCTACTTCTCTCTCTCTCTCTCGATTACGAAACCAATTGTTGATTGACTTACGATGAACGGCAATCGCTATATAGCTAGATACAAAATAAACATAAAGCTTCGATTTAGCTTTTTGACTCTCTGCACATCAGGTCACATTTCGTTGTTTTGTTTTCAGATTTTTTTCTCTCTGTTTTTTTGGGTGTGTTTTGTGTAAATTATTGACTAGCTGACTTGATGAGGTCATAAGCGAGTTGTAAGGGCTCAAATGAAACTGACATTGAGCATTCAGTATTCAGTATTCAACATTCAGCATTCGGTATTCAACATTCAGTATTTTCAGTCATATTGATTGTACTATTAACGCAAGTTTTCAAAGTGCTTTGCGTGATTTGTGAAATTTTGTATAAAATAGAGTAGAAGAAACATTACTAAATTTTAAAGTGTTCAAATGAAACTATTTAGTGACAATCGAGTTAACTAAAAAGTATTTCTACTTTAAAGAAATAAAAATATATTAAAGTAAAACTAAAACGTATTTTTACTTTGGAGAAATATAAGTATATTAAACTAAAGCTAAAACGAACTTCTACTTTAAATAAAAAAAATATATTAAACTTAAACTAAAACGCATTTCTACTTCGATGATATAAAGATCTGTTGAACTATAAACGCATTTATACTTTAAGGAAATAAAAATCTATTAAACTGAAACGAAAAAGCATTTCCACTTTAAAGAAATAAAAATCTATTAAACTAAAACGCATTTCTGCTTTAAAGAAATAAAGATCTAATAAGCTAAAACGCATTTCTACGTTAAAGATACAAAACTAAAACGCATTTCTTCTTTAAGGAAATATAAATATATTAAACTAAAACAACTTTAAAGAAATAAAAATCTATTAAATACTTTTTAAAGATACAAAGTTTCAACTTTGTGCAGCACAAAAGTTGTAATATTCATGTAACGATTGTTTATTGTTTTTGTTGTGCGTCGTTCTATGCTTTCAAATAGCTGAACTCAGGGTCAAACAAACAGTTGAGAAATATTTTTCAAATACAGCATAGAAAAAAAAACGCTATAGTGTGTGGCCGCTTGAAGCGTTGCGCATCTGTTGGATACATTGAGACCCAACACACACACACTACGCACACTCTTATTGAGGCACACACCCATGTAAGCACTAACTGAGATATATTGACAAGCCACACGGAACAGATACGCGCAGCTGAGTTGGCATTGAGACTGGGTATCTGTAGCTACATCTACATCTACAACTATATCTGTATCTGTATCTGTAGATGTAGCTGTAGCTGTCGCTATGCATTTGTGTAGCTCGTTGTTAGCACACGCCCCAGAGTGCAGTGCAGCAACAATTGCAAAACGTACGAGTATTTAGCGATTATTAGTTGCAAAGCTGCGGGCTGCAAAACAATAATAACAGCTAAAAGAAAAACAAAAACATCACAAGTGTAGGAAGTGAAATGAGATAAACGAAACAATAAGAGAGAAGAGAGCAAGATGTGGCGACAGATAAATAGGAGAGAAAGAGAGAGAGCGAAAAGGTGAATTCGAAAAACGCAGTTTTGAGGCTGTTATTGCCGGTCTCAGTCAGGGGCCGGCTATAGATACATTTGTATCTGTAGCATGCAGCGAGCGTACGTACGCTTATCTAACTATCTATGACATCCAAACTACAAGCCGCAGCTATTTTTATATATATATGTATGTGCTTCTCCTGACTGACTTATGACGCAATTAAGCGAAAACAATTCCTATGTTCAGCGCCAGCGTCTGGCAAAATAATCTATATAATTAGCTATCAAGCATTAGAATTGTGAGAAATTTAAATTGAACGAACGAACTTGTTATGTGTATCTAGAAAAAGAGAGAGAGAGAGAGAAAGAGTGAGGAAGATACAAATACGTTTTCACGTATGTTTATTTAACCCTGAACATTGCTTATTTATTTCGATGTTTGTCTATCGAATTCTTGCACGAATTTAATGCTAAACAACATTTCTATTACGACATCGTCGCGGCATCGTCATTGCCATCAACGAACGAACGAAGAAGCATCGAAGCATCGAA
Source organism: Drosophila niveifrons (assembly GCA_035046325.1). Taxonomy (NCBI): domain Eukaryota; kingdom Metazoa; phylum Arthropoda; class Insecta; order Diptera; family Drosophilidae; genus Drosophila; species Drosophila niveifrons. Next base: position 5,187,641 of record JAWNOC010000046.1, on the reverse strand, counting down.
ACATCGAAGATCGGGGCATCGAAATCGAGCAATTCTACTTATAAAATGATGCTTCAGCTCTGGCACAGAAATCGTGCGGGTCGCTCTTTCGCTTTTGGAGTGACGTAATTGTATTTTTTTGTTGTTTTTTTTTGTTTTTGGGGCTGTGGCCTGGAGACGCCACAAAAAAAAAAGCATTATTACACACACACACGTAGCACAAAAACGTGAGCAATGATGAGTTGAAAACTTATACAAATGCAACCAGTGGGTTAGCAACCCACCAAATATAGCACAAACATTTCTATTTTGGACTTTTGATCATCGACTCAGGAATTTTCACAAATTATTTGTTAGATCAAAGAACAAGCGTAATGAAGTTTGTTTTTTATGTTTGATCAGCAAATGATTCACAAAAGCGGAGGTTGAAATTCTAAGCAACTTATTTTATTTATAAAACCACAGCTGATGATGATTTATAAGTATATAGTTATTATTAAATATTGAATCAAATTTGGTCAACGTTGATCTCGTTGCATAAATCACAGTCGAATAACCGAATGGAGGACACTGAAATCAGGTCAAATGTGTGAGCATAAAATTCATTAAATTTTATGTTTGGCTGCAGCTTAAGATGTCATCGTCGTCTGCTCTTCGCATTATAGTTATTGTGTTGGCTTTTTGTATTTAGGCCATCCAGGGCATTTGGCAGCTCAAGAAGTAGCAACAGCAACAGCAACGCAACGACAGCAGCAGAAGAAGGCCAACAGCACACCCGAGTTAACCCAGTTACGTGACTCTGAAAAGCGCGAAATGCGACCCTCAAAAGCAATTTTGCCAGTGACCAAGCAATGCAATTGCAATTGCACTGCACTGCACAAAAACCCATATGCACATAATGTATGCTCAACCCCACACAGATACATACGTAGATACATAGATATATAACATAGCTACATATGTATTTATGTGCAGCAGCATACAACTCTGAGGCTGCGATTGCGATTGGGGCTGGGGCTGACCTTGGCACAGTTTTGAGCAAAACGCCGCCAGCTGCACATTTGTCGTGTCGTGGGTGGACATAAAACTGAACCACACAAAAAAAAAACAAAACCAACCACCCACCCAGCACAGCCACCAAAAATGGGGGCAAGTCAAAGCTTTGATTTTATTTTATATGCAATGCATTGCAATCTCTTCTTATTATTATTTTTTTGTTCATACATCTTTTTGTGTTGAAAGCACATGCAAAACTGACATATAATGAGACTCTAATAGTAGGTTATGCCTTAAACGACTAGAAGTTTTGTATAAGGTAAGAGCTAGGAGGCTGCAATCTTTTTTAATAAAATAACTAATGACATCTTTATATTCTTTCTTCTACTATTGAAATCCATATATACGTATATCAAGCTGATTGTGCTGACTGAGTCTACTGAAACGGTAAGAGCTAGGAGGCTGCATCTCCAGATTCTTATTTTAACTACTTAAATCTATATATATAACATTATTTAGCCTAATTGTCTAACTGAACTCTTAAAACAATACTCAAACGGTTAGACCTTGAAGGTAATTTTTGAGCACACAGTTCAAAAGGTAAGAGCTAGGAGGCTGCAAGATTATATGAAACTCATATATTAAGATTACTATACTAACTACTTTAATCTTTTTATAAAGTTATTTAGACTGAATGACTGATTGAAATATCAATGCAAAACCTAAATGGTAAGACCTAGAGGGTAGTTTTTGAGCTTACATGCCAAATGGTAAGAGCAAGAAGGCTGCACATTTTTTTAAATAAAATAGGTAATGACTTTTGCTATTTCTTCCCAAACAGTTTAAATTTATATATATTTAAAGTTGTCTGAGCAGACCGACTGCGGTAAGTGCTAGAAGGCTGACTTTTCACTACAATAGAGATCTTTAGACAATAACTACTTTAATCTAAAGTTGTTTAGCCTTATTGACTGATTGTACTATAAATCTAAAAACGAAATGGTAGAGCCCAGAAGGCTGCAAATTTGACATGATATGGGAGCAGTAAGAGATAGAAGGCTGCTTATTTTACAAATTCATACTGTATATATTTATGCATATGTATTAAGGTTTTTCTAATGATTGGCTAACTGACAAATGAAACTATTAACGTACTGCACAAATGGTAAGAGCTAAGAGGCTGCAACTTTAACAAAACGTAGCTGTTGACATTGCACATAAGCTTAAAGGGGAATATTTCTTGAATTCTTACTAAGTTTGACGTGTCAGAGACACCGATTATCTCTCTATTATTATCAACCCACCTCAAAAGGTAAGAGCTAGGAGGCTGCAATAGCAAAAATGTAGCTAATACACAGATGTACATATGTATTTAATGTATATTTACTATATATTACATATTTTTTAGGAAACTCACCTCATTGCCAATTGTGGTGATCTTGACAACGACCTCATCCTTGTTGACATCATGCTGGACGACATCGCCGCTCTGCTCGCGCCCATTGTAGGTGATAAAGATGCGTTGTCCCGGCTGCAATTGAATGCTCATTATGGAACGAAAACCGGGTCCAATCAGATCGGATTCACGGAACTCCTTTGTCATTGCATTGCGACGCAATGCCTGAGCCGGACTTATGTGAACGCTGGCGGCAGCGGCTGCGGCGGCGGCGGCGCGACGTGTCTCGACAATAACCGACGACTCGGAACCGACGACGGATATAGCTGAAGAAGAAGAAGCATTAACGTTAGCGGGCAACGTTTGCGTTTTGAAATCGAAGCGAACTATGTAACGCGTATCCGCATTCAATTGCGCATCGCCGGGCGCCAAGAATGTGGGCGGCGGCATCGGATCGGCGGACATTAGTGTGGGCGTCTTAACGTCCTGGATGACGCCCGAATACCAAAGCCCGTCCGGACCCGGAGCACAGACTTTGGTGCCAATTATTGAGCGTTTGGCCAAACGGCGGCTGGTTGACATTGTTGTTGTTATTTTTTGTTTTTTTGTTTGACTGGAAAAAAGGGGGAAGGTTGTTGTTGTTGTTGTTGTTGCGTGAGCGCTTTTCTTTCTTGAATATTTTTAGGGGTAAATTGTTTTCTTTTTCCACACGCACTGTTCTTCGACTACAGAGTTTTCTTTTTAATTTGCCGCGGCACCAGCATTTTTAGCACTTTTCATTTTTCATTTGATTTGCTTTTTTATTGCACTTTTTTCTTTTTTTTTATTACACTTTTCTTTATTTGCACTTTGAGCTTTTTTTTCTTATTTTTCTTGCTTGCACTTTTGACAACTTGTTGCACACAGTTTTAATTTTGATTGAAGACAGTTTTTTCTTTCTTTTTTTTTTTTTTTGTTTAGCTCAATTTGTAGACATTGATTTTGTTGAGCTTTCTGAGTTTTTTGATAATGTTCTTGTGATAAAGCTCCAGGCAAAGCGTGACACGTTGATTCAAATGCTGATTGTAATCGAGACGCAGTTGCAAGGCTTGGACGGTTGCAAGATTGCAAAGTTGTTGTTGATGTTGCTGTTGTTGATGATGCAAGGTGGCAGCATCATCGAACGTTTGGGGCAGCTTCACATGCTTTGTTGCCGTTGTTGTTGTGGTTGTTGATGTGTTGTTGTTGCCTTTGGGCCTAAGCATAATCCAATTTGTGGCTGCTTCCTCTGGCTCTTCTTGGCCACGAAATCAATGCTCGAAGAAATGAACAACAAAAAAACCAAAACAGTCTCTTTGCTGTTGTTGTTGCCACATGCAACCGATATGTTTTTCGAATTCAACAAAAAAAATTTGTAAATGTAGTTTGATTTGTGTTTTTTTTTTTGTTTTTGTTTTTCTTGTATTCTATTTATTGCTTGGTTTGCTTTCACGCTGCTTTCGCTGCCGGTCGTTTCACTTTTTCCTCGGCAAAGTTTTTCTTTCTTTCTCTCTGAGAAACACACACACACACGAAACACACATACACTTGTACACTTGCAAAGCGCCAGAGAGCAAAATGGATGCAATCTGCTGCCGCTTTTTTGATGCTGCACGAACTTTTTTTTATTTTGTTTGTTGTTGTTTGTTTTGTTGCTATTGTTGTTGTTGGGGATTACCCAATACTTTGTGTTGCTGTTGTTGTGGTGTTGTTGTATTATTAACCAACAGTCACTTGATATTTTCACATTTGCATTTGTTGATTGTTTCAATCTATATTTTATTTTTTTTCTATTGTATTTTGGTTTATTTGGCGTCTACGTTGACGACGACGACGTTGGCGACTCGCAAATAAAGCGCTTATCGGTCTGTACACGAGAGTTGGCTATCAAAGACTAAACGAGCGGCAACGAGTTACATTGGCGGCGCAGCAGTGAGCAACATACACACACACACACACACAATAAACTCTCTCATGCTCGCTGTACATGTCGCTCTCTCGCTCGCTCGTTCGCTTGCTCTTTAGAGTGCGCTCTCTCTGTTGCTGTTGCTGTGCTGCTTGCGTTTGTTTTATATTATGCTTTCACACACACACACAGAGAATCATGCATAGATATGCTTGTTGTGCGTACCTGCTGTTGGAAAACTATGCCGAGTTGTGTGTGTGTGTGTGTGTGTGAATTTTCCACATCATAATACGTAAAATACTTGAGCAACACAACATGCTCTTGAAATCTTTGCAGTACAAAATGCATTTGTATGTTCACTTAACAGACAAAATGTTAGTTGTTAACAGTGAATAAACATAAATGGTATATTATACATTCACATACAACATATGTAGCTTAATTAAATTTGACACTCCCTGTTCTCAGCCCCCGCCTCTGCAGCAGCGCGTAATTATCGCCAATTTGTAGCTACGCAGTCTCTCGCTTATCACAATACAACAGTCACATATGTACACAGTACATGAAGCACACTCATACACACACTCATACAGCTCTTTGTGACTGTGAGTCTGAGTCTATGACGCCATCATCGTCTGTTTGCCAGCATAACAGCAAATGTCGACGTAGACATCGATGTCGCTGTCGCTGTCTCCGTCGCTCTGCTCTACCAACCCCAACCCAAAAAAAACTACGCAGTTAACAAAAAGTTAAACACTTGTCAACATTTTTCACAACGTCAACAGAGCGCCGCATAACTGTGCCTCTGTGTGTGTGTGTGTGTGCCATATCAACAACAGAGAGAGAGAGAGAGCGAGACGCTGCCAACAACACAATAACAGCTGTTGTTGGCAGCACAGCAACAATGTTGCGAAAACAGCTGTTGAGCGCACAGCCAATACAGAGAACTTCATCCACATAATAAATGAGTCGCTATTCCTATACATTCAACGACACTTCAATACTCTAACTATGGATGCACTAAAATTCAGTTGTCATCATTTGTATTTTTGTAATTTTCATAAATTGATGTATTTATTTAATTAATTTTCTCTTTTATTCTGGTATCTACAAGCTATATTTATAAATGTAAAACTTAACATTTTCTTCTTATTTTCCACTGGTTGCTGAAATCAACTGAGCAATGTTATTGATTTGTTGCTTGCAGGGCATTTACTGTAAAAGCGCCGGCCGGTTTTCTGTCAACGTCACAAATTTAACAGTTAAAGAGCGCACTCTGCTGGGTGCGTGTGTGTGATAGAGTGAATGAGTGTGCCTGGGTGGGGGAGAGTCTGATCTTGCTCTCTTGGTTTCGCTCTCTCTATCTCTCCCTCTCGCTCAACCAGTAACAGCTGCTTTTGTTTACATCGGCATGAATTCTATGTTGCTGTTGACGTTGCTGCCTCTGCTGCTGTTGTTGGTATTTATGTTGTGCGTATGTATTTCAGATTTTTTTTTGGGGGCCTTTGCTGTTGTTGGTTTTGCTTTATGTTGGCTGTATGTAGCTGTTATTGGCATTGTTGTTGCCTTTGGAATGACCTCTGTAGGCATAGCGCAGCGACGATGGATGACAGCGGAGGAGGAGGCGGAAGAGGAGAAGCAAGTGACGAGACTGGCGTATTTTTTGTTGTTGCTTTTTTTTTTGGGCTTACGCACTCTCGATATCCATCAGCCAGCATAGGTACACACAAATATATGCAGACACACATGCCCACATACATATATACAGGCGCATAGATTTGTGATGTTGTTATTGTGTGTGTTTAGGGTGGATTTCATGCCAGCAGAATTTTTGAGAACGCCATTTGCGATAGACGCCCAAAATGCGTTGCGTAGTTTCTGGGGATCACAGGGGGAGGTTATGCTCACACACACTCATTATAAGCTTTATTTGTATTGGCAATTGAATCTCAAAGATATGCTTTAATATTTATTTATTTTCTTTAATCCAAGCTGATTATGAACAGTTTTGATCATTGTGGCAACTGGGCGACCAACTGCAAAGATGCGTTATCTGACAAATTCAATTAATCATTTTCTTGAGTGAAAATTCCTAAGCGCAAAATATGTAGGCACAACAACAACAACAACAATAACAAAGCACCAATTGTATTCAACAGAGCGTTGCTGGCATTACAACAAATACGCAGTTACGAAAAACCCAAGCAGCAATAACAACAGCGACAGCGACTGCGACGTCAGCAGCGCAGCGATTGCCGGTGCTCCATTGCCTTCGAATGCAATCTTCGAGTTACAAAACCAAAACGAAACGAAAAGAAACGCAAAAAGCAAAACCAAAACAAAGCGTTAGATGGAGCAAGACAGCAACAGCAAGCGCACCAAGCACACAAAGAGACACACACTCACATACACACATTGACATATTACTAAACTGGAAAATAGGTCAACCAGCTGAGAGAGCGAATCATTGTGCTGCTAACTCGCTCTAACAAAGAGAGTTTCTATGTGCCACAGTCAACGTGTGTGTGTGTGCATTTGTGAGAGCATAGCTTAACATTGTAAGAGAGCAAGCATTGACAATTAGAACGGGAACTACTGTTAGCTAACAGCGGCCTCAATACACACACACACTCTGATTGGAATGAGCCAAGTGGGTCCATGCAGTGGGTGGTTAGCAAAGTTTTTCACATACATAATTATTAATAGTACCACTATGTGACTATGTGGACTGTGTGTCCTGTGGCATATCGTCGTAATATCGTATGTAATATTATTGTATGTAACTAGGCTTCGAGTTGCGACACTTGCCAGATAAATTTGTAATTTTATTGCATTTTGATGAAATGGAAACCGGATTTCTTGATTTCTTTTTGGGTAAAACTGTAGTTTGTTTGCTGTTGTTGTAATTTTATTTTTATTTTTGCTCTTTGTTGTTGTTGTTGTTGCTGTTGTCTTTGTTGTAGCTGCTGCTGCTGCTGCTGTTTGGTAGGGCGCTGCTTTTATTTTTTCTCGCTTTTTGTATTCATGTTATGTGAGTGTGAGTGATTTTGATTCGATTCAGTTCGAAACCGGATTTTCAAAATACAAAAGTATAAATACATGTACGTAACAAAGTATGTACAAATGTATGCAAGTGTGTATGGTTGGGTATGTCATTACATTTCCATTCAATTTGGTTTTTTCTTTCTGCTTATTCTGATGGATAACAACGGGTTGCCAACTTTCCATTATCGCCATTACCAACAAAGAGCTCATTGAGCCTGACTTGGTCAATATGGCCAATTGGTAAGCACAATAAGAAGAACCAGGAGAATAAATATAGATATAGATATAGATATAGATATAGATATAGATATAGATATAGATATAGATATAGATATAGATATAGATATAGATATAGATATAGATATAGATATAGATATAGATATAGATATAGATATAGATATAGATATAGATATAGATATAGATATAGATATAGATATAGATATAGATATAGATATAGATATAGATATAGATATAGATATAGATATAGATATAGATATAGATATAGATATAGATATAGATATAGATATAGATATAGATATAGATATAGATATAGATATAGATATAGATATAGATATAGATATAGATATAGATATAGATATAGATATAGATATAGATATAGATATAGATATAGATATAGATATAGATATAGATATAGATATAGATATAGATATAGATATAGATATAGATATAGATATAGATATAGATATAGATATAGATATAGATATAGATATAGATATAGATATAGATATAGATATAAGGATAAATGTATCGATACAAAGATACAAATGTATCTTTCGGTCAAGAGGCAACAGTGTGAGGCGCATGTCGAGTTGTCCATGGACACAGCTTGTGGCAGGCAACTGTGTGCTCAGTTGTCCATCAAGGTTGTCAGTGGCAAGCGTCGCATGGATCGCTGGTCACTCCAACGTTGGGGGCACGAAGGGGAGGCGAGGTTGAAAACAGTTGCAAGTTGCGTGCTGGCTCATTAGAATGTTGAATGTTGAATGTAGAATGTTGAGGTGATGTTTACCTGGGCGCCATTGCCATTGTTTGCATTTTGTGTTGGAGGCAAAACTGAAATCATAATGAAAATCAAGTTAACCAAATGGGGAATGGCTCAGGGTCGTCTCTACCTCTCTCTCTCTCGCTCCTTGCCTCCTCTCTCTCTCTCTCTCACTCTATAGCTGATTGATGTGCACATGTCAGCGCCAGGAAGCATAAATTGTAGACGAAAGATGAGCGTTGGCATTACAAGACATCGAGCTGCAAGTTGCCACGTTGCAGATACAAATTTATGTCATGTCCAGCATTTTGACAACCGGTTTTCTTTGCCCCGCGCCCCTCCCCCCGCTTAGGAAGCGTGAGCTTGGAGAGGGGGTCAAATGGGCAACCTGGCTGAAAGAAAAACTTGACATGGCTAACAAACTAATTTCACCGATCAACGAATGCGGCATGCGACATGCAGCAGCAATTCAATTGCCGCTCCCAGTTACCAGTTGCCACACATCGAAACATGCTCTTTGTGCGTGGCACTGTTGACATTTGGTCATAAATTTTCGTGGAAAGCAGACACAATGCAGCCATCTAGCAAAGACGAAGACGAAGAAGAAGACATACAAACATTTCCATTGTTTTGAAAACGTTTGACAAGCAAATAGCGAAATGGTTTGCTGCAGCTACCCCCGTTTGTTCCCCCTCCCCTCTCATGATAAGAAATAAAGAAGAGAGCTGCATCCAGCTGTCAGCAGGGAGACAACTAAATTTGTTATTATTCTAATTGTTGACATTGTGAACTTTCAACTGGCTCTAATTGCCTAAACAAGTCGAACAAGACGGCATCTAGAATTAGAAAAAATAAACAACTGAAACGGATATGAATCAAGAATAATACTGATCTTGAATAAATTAAATCTTTAATTGCTTTCTTTACATAAAAATTATATTTTGATTATAACTAAAAGGACTACAGTCTAGTGTCATCAAATGTAAGATACCCTTTACTCATTTGGAATGTAAGCAAAACAATGTATGTATGTACTTAAAATATACCAAACTAATATACCGCAAGAGAATACATATATATCGAAAGATATATATTTGGTATTTTGATATACTAATTAATTCAATGTATATAATGCATTTTGACTAAAAGCAAAAAAGGGAAATATATCAAAAAAAAAAATACCGCAAGATAGTGTCAAATATATTAAAAGCTATATTCAATACATACATATACTCAAGCATTCTAAATATACCGAAAAGTACAAAATATTCTCGCGGGCCTAAAAATCGAAAAGTCTGGTCAGAAGAGATAATATACTCAAAAGTTATTATTCAATATTATTTTATTTTTCTTATATAAATTGATTAAAAAATTGTTTTTTGATTATTAAAATTTCTAAACGACCAGTTGGTTTAACAATTTTATAAAACATATTGTCAGACAACTTTGGGCAGAATGAAACCAATTATTAATCGATGCTTTTATGCTAATACCCAAATAAAATAAATAATTTATATAAAATCGATTTATAAGTTTCTATTTATAGGTTATAAGCTTAATAAAAGTATGCATGTTATTTATAAATAAAATGCGTTCAATGGGGTTACTTGCAGCTTTGATATTAACATAAATTGGGCACGACACAACCTGAGGCAGCAATGAAAAAATATGTTGACCTACATTCGGCATTTTCAGCACAAATTTATGTACACACAATGCGTGTGTATGTTGCATGTATGTACATACATATGTACATAGGTAGCATATGTATGCATTAATTCAACTTGATGAAAATTGCAGAGCAACTTGAGCTGTGAATATGTTTATTGCTTATCAATTTTATGCAAAATTGCTTATCAAATTGATGGACCGTTAAAAGAGCGCAGATACATAGCTTAAATGTAATTGGGAATGTGTATATACATATATATATGTATATGTGTGTGTGTGTGTGTATCTGTAGCCAATGCCATGTATTCAATCTGAATCCAGTGGCAGGCATCAAGGACAAATTCACCGTGCCAAGGGCAGCAGCGAGTTACTTGACCCACTTTCCTGCGATGCTTATGTGCATGTATATGACTGTGTGTGAGTGTGTATGTGTGTGTGTGTGTGCCACATAAATATATACTGAAAGTGGGGCAGCGTTTTATGGCCCCTCCCCTAGCGATGGCGAGAGCTTTGATGCGCATAAAAATGCTGCGCTTTTCACACAAAACGCTTTCGCGCAGCTTATTTGTAAAAAGCTCTCTGGCTCAGCATTAGGGTGGCTCAATATTGCAAGCAAGAGCTTTAAAGTGAAAGCCCAAAAGTATGCAACACTTTTTGTAGCTGCATATGATTTCATATGCAGAACTTGATATAATAAAAATGTTGTCTTGTCGTTCTCCTGCTATTAAATGTATAAGTTTTAACTATTATAATTATTTGTCGCAAATGTGAAAATTCGAAAGCTGTCAATTTTGGTAAACATTTTTATAAGAGCTGAAAATGATATGCATATTTGTAAGATATATCGTCATCAATATGTAGGTTAGGGAAATCGCTAAAATTAAAAAATAAATTGTGTTTTGCAGACAGGCACTTGAGGCAGTTTTTGGGTTTTATTTCTTTAAAAAAAAGCAAGAAAATGAATATTTAACAATTTTACATTCGATTTTGTTTATAAAATATGAGAATATATAATTTTTCAAGCTAATTTATACAACTACTATTTCAGATTCAAAATACGATGATTCAAATGCAAACACATTTCACACGATCTGAGCAACTGATCGATGATAGATAATTTAAGTTTCCCGAAGTGCATTCCATGTTTTTTGTGCTACGTTTGCAATTATTAATATAGCAACGAATACAATAACTGCAATGCCAATTTCAATGGCTCTTTGAAGCCAATGTTCTTCGTGTTCCTCGGGACTAACACATTTTGCGGTCAAAGGAATACTCTTCTGTGTTTCATTGCGATCATCACGAAGGCAATATAAAGTGGTGTTTTGCCACTTTTGCTTCTGCAAAATTAATTGAAATGAATTAAACTTAAAAATAATAAAATGTAAATAATATGTATATATTCTCTTCTTACTTTAATACGTTTATTAAGTTCAAAGAGTTTCGGTTCTTCGCAATTGCACTTGAACATATTGTGAGCAATAAAGATATCGATGTCGTTTCTTATCGCCAGCAATTCCATTGGATTCTCCAAAGAGTTGCAACTCACGTTGAAGGTCTTTAAGTCTTCAAGAAAGTGCATCGAATTGTCAGGCAAATTCTTAATCGCATTGTGAGAAAGATCAAGTTGCTGAACATTATTGAAGTTATACTGAAACAATTGTGGTGGTATCTCCGTTAAACCATTATTTCTTAATGCCAGTTCAGTTGGCCTAAAATCCGAGAGGCACTCATAGTTTATATCAGAGCAGTTTGAGCAGTCGGCTGTGCGCTCATTTTGCTTGCTGATCAAATAGCATCCACATTTTGCAATGCCTTCGATAGACATATGGATTTGCCAGATCAAAGTCAAAAATAATATTACCAGCTTCATTTTAATCTGTGGAAAATCAAAATCAAAAATCAATCAAGTTATGCCAAGAATGTAATAAAAAAGATACCTAACGAACAAAAAGTTTTATGCACAAAAGATCCGAGATTGCATGCAAAATAATATAATATAAATATTATACAAGAAATATGGGTACAAAAGATACGATATAGCAATAATAACACCACTTTAAGGACAACTGTGTTTACAATAAGATTAAACAAATAATAACTAAATGAAGCCTAACCTAATCTTTATTACAATAAAGAAATATATGATTTTAAAATATTTATTTAATTTTAATATTTATTATCGGGTTTGCTCGAGGAAGTGCCAACTTAACAGTAAGTACATGAAATTGCATTTTATTTGTCACTTAAGTTTTGATAAGACAAAAGACAGAAACAATTCTTATTATTTGCTCTTTGTAGTTTAAATTGGAATCCTAATATTAGATTACCACCGTATCGCAGTAGACTTTTATTACTCAACCGTCCTTCTCTTTCTGACCGTAGAACTATGCAAGGTGCTGTTGTCGTACAGAGACTAATTAATGGTGAAATAGACTCTTTGGAGCTGTTAAGTCAAATTAGTTTTGCAGTTCCTGTTAGGATCACTAGGAATTTTCTTCCTCTTCTCATTTCACGTAGAACTACTAACTTTGCTTGCCATAATCCCTTCCGTATTCTGTGTGTGAACTATAATAATCTCAATAACGTAGTTTGCTCTAGTAAATCTATTCCTTTGCTTAAAACCTTATTATTAGCTTATTTATCGAATATTTAATCCTATTATACATATATTCTAACATATTTTTAATTTAATTTAATTATCTGCCCAGCGTCTTTTAATATTTATTCGCGGTTTCCGTTTAATGCATGCTGTTCAAAAATTTATTTTGCTTTGCCGCGCGTCAACAAGCCCGTGCTTGGTATCGCTGGGCCACTTGATGGTACTGCCGTTAGTACGTCAACGTCCAAATAAAAGACGTTATCATGTAAGTATTGATAAGACTATTAATACCAATGCATTTCTTTTCGTTTGCAGTTGGTGGTCAGTACTGAAAGTAATTTTGGGGTAATTGGAAGAATAAAGACAAATTATTTGCACTATATTTTTTTAACGATATCAATGAAAAGTTAACGAATAATGGTATATGGTATATGGTATATATATGGTATATGGTATATATATGGTATATATATTGTAATGGTATATTAATTCTTTAATAATGCAATGTATCGAAGTGTAGTCGACTTTCGGTTCTTTGAAATTCTATTAGATCCAAGACTTGCGCACTCATGGAATTTAGACTTGCATTTATATTATCAGCATTCTCTGAGCAATTTTTATATTCTTCTCTCTTGCTGATAACAGCTTTAAGCTCAGTTTGACACAAATTTACAGTGAGCATTCGTTGAATTAATAATAATAAAAAGTAATAATGTGAATTTCGATTTTTTAAGAACTATTATTTTAATTAATAAACATTTCAAAAAGTTTATTTCGGCTACACATTTTTATAATGTTGTGAAATCGGTTCTTAAGTGCTTTGGTATAAATGCAGTATATCGATATACCATTTATAGGATTCGATGTATTTAAGTATAAGATAATACCGACTGTGGATTTCTTACTTGGTTTTTTAAAAAATTTAAACGAGTGTGCACTGTATGTACATAGATATGTATATGTATATATTATTTATGACACTGCGCTTATTCATTGCTCGAATACGAGATTGTAATATTTAAATCACTGCACTTTTTAATGCCAATAAAGTGACACGAACGGAGCTAAAAATGTGGAAATACTAAATATATACTATATACATTGAGACAAAGGAGATGCGTACAGACGGGCATTTCTAGATCGTCTCGGCTGTTGACGCTGATCAAGAATATATATATATATATTCAAGAATATAATATAATTACAAATTGTATTCTTAAAATCACCTTTCTTATTTGTTATCAACAGCTGTGTACAAGTGTTACCTTTGGTACTATCATCCCTAAGGCTTCCCGCATAAAAAGAAGAATCCTTTCTCAAATGTCTTCACCGATTAACTTTAAAAATGTGTCTACGTGAGTATGAAATCTTTTCACGTTTAAATCAATTAATATGATCTATTCCACTACCATAGGTTCCGTAAAAGCAGACTATCTTGTTGGATTTGAGCTGCTTTCAATTCTTACTGGATTCAAATTAAACGCGTCTAAAAATGCGTTTAAAAGAGCAACCAAATTTGTATGCGGACTATGAAAATTTTGGAACAATATTGTGGCTCATAAAGGAAATAAGGTATGCGGCGTATATATGTAGAGTTAAGTTTATCAGAGGTGTTAGAGCAAACAATTCTACTTAAATTTTACTTTAAATTCGCTTCAATGCGCCAAAGAACCCTTTTTTCAGTGATTTCGAAAATTCGTATTATTTTAACTCTGCTTTGCCTAAAAACATTAATGAAAGATTAATGTTGTGTGAAGATTCATAACATTTTGATAAATTACTATTTATATTCATACAAAATTAACTTTATTTTAAATGAATTCAGATTTCCAACTTAAACAATTTGCAGACTACTTTAGCACAAATATTGAAAAATTTTAAAAATAAACACACACACACACAAAGCTGAATAAGAGCACGGCCAAGTGAACAGAAAATTAATAGTAAGAAAGCTACAGTAGAGTGTGCTCGACTGTGAGACACTCGTTACCCATTGTGAGTAAAAGCAAAACAGTGCGGCATTATTCTTAAAATAAATTCTTAATTATTGGTATAAAACTACATTCAAAATATACCATAGAGTACAAAAAACACAAGATTGTCCGCTAAAGCAACTAAGACTTCTATTAAGTAGGAGAATTTTTATACCCGCTACCCATAGGACAGAAAAGTATTATAACTTTGTGCCGGCAGGAAATGTATGTAACAGGTAGAAGGAGGCAACTCCGACTCCATAAAGTATATATATTCTTGACCAGCGTCAACAGCCGAGACGATCTAGCCATGTCCGTCTGTCCGTCTGTCCGTATGAAATACTGGATCTCAGAGACTATAAGAGATAGAGCTTTTTTCGACGGCATTTCTTATGTTTGCACGCAGATCAAGTTTGTTTCAAATTTTTGCCACGCCCACTTCCGCCCCCGCAAACCAAAAAAATAGAATAACAAGCGTAATTTTAAAGCTAAAGCTGCGAATTTGGGTGTATATAATAATAACAATAGTATTTATGATTCATGAAAATTTTGTTGCGATCAGATAAAAATTGTGGAAGTTATTAAAGAAATACTTTTGTATGGGCTAAAACGCCTACTTTCTAGGGGTATCAGTTGTTTTGGCCGACAATCTGGTATATTATGCCGTATATTTTTAATGTGGTACTATATCGTTATACCGAATATACCATTTGGTATATTGTTAGTATTTTCAGTACTTTTGGTATATTTTCGGTGTATTTGGTTACACCGCAATATTTTGCTTTTAATAAAAATGGGTAGCGGGTATCTCACAGTCGAGCACACTCGACTGTAGCTTTCTTACTTGTTAGAATTCAAAAGTATTCTTTTAAAAACTTTGACAATTTTTGTCTGATTGCAACCCAATTTTCGGAAATCATAAATATTGTAGATACTATTGTATGAACCAAAATTCAAGTCAATTTGCAGGGGCGGAAGTGATTTAAGTTTAAAACAAACTTGATCTTTGTACCAAAATACGAATTGATATCGAAAAAAATTATATATCTATCTCTTATATCAATTTTTATCTGAGTGCAACCAAATTTTCAGGAGTCACAAGGACTATAGTTCTTAATGTGTATCCTAAAATTTACGACTCTAGCCTTATTATTACGCTTGTTATTTGATTTCTATTGATTTTCGGAGGCGGAAGTGGGCGGGGAAAAAATTTGAAACAAACTTGATCTGCGTGCAAACATAATAAATGCTGTCGAGCTCTATCTCTTATAGTCTCTGAGATCCAGTATTTTATACGGACAGACGGACAGACGGACATGGCTTGATCGTCTCGGCTGTTGACGCTGATCAAGAATATGCATACTTTATGGGGTCGGAGTTGCCTCCTTCTACCTGCTACATACATTTCCTGCCGGGACAAAGTTATAATACCTTTCTGTCCACTGGGGTATGGGGTATAAAATTCTTGGTATCGTACTACTAAATCATTTCATATTTTTTTCAGATAAGGCCCTCACCGAAGGAAAAATGGTTTGTTACAAAAGTCTCGGCTCTATGATGTAGTACAAAATGCTTACCTGAATAATCTGCTACCAAATAAAGTGTTAAGCAATATGGACATTTTTGTTGTTTTTAACACGTTTTATTTATTTTGCCAAATGAGATCACCTATTAAATCAATGTCTTGCAATATATGTGAATGTGGTAAAAACAAAAACAAATAAAAAAATAGCATTCTTTAAACTTCAATCGCAACTTTTCTTTGTTTGAGTATAGGGGAGTATATACATACAGCTGTGAACTGTACAAAGCGGATTTTTCGCATATTCCTTTTTGTTAGTTGATCCCTCGCACATTATTTTTATAAAATGGAACATAGAGATAGAAAACAAGCGAAAACCCCTTTAGATTTGTTCAGATTTTCTGTAATTTTAATATTTTCACATAAGAGCCTGCATCTGCCCATATATACATACATATGTATATGTATGTCAATACCGGAACACATTCTTCTTTTTTTTTTGATCGGTTTTAATGAACGCCCACATTTTTATAAGTCACAATACATAAATAAAACTTTACTTACTCCTTAAATCAGTTCTTTCGCAGAAAAAATAGTTTTAATTATTTTTAAGTACGGTTCGTCGAGTGAATAGAATATACATTCTATTCTATATATTATTATCGATGGAGTAATGAAATTAGTTGATCAGAGCAACATCGATAAATTTATTCGATATATTATTGATTTATAACACTTTTAAAGAGTTCATAAATATATATTTTAAACTTTGTGCCACGAAATTTGGTGGTTCAAAGTACAGGTCAAAGTACAGGTCACTTCATTGTATATATTTGAACTCAAACGGTCACTCTGTTTTTTGCACATTGAGCAACACTGGTGGTTGTTGTCTCCGCTAAGCTAAATTGCTGTGCTGCTTGCAAGCGGTAAAAAAAGCGCGACGTTTTAAGTTCGAATTCAACTTTTTAAATTCATGTGGAAGCTTAATTTTTATGCAACAATTAATGATTATTTATTTTACATGTTGTGATGGGAAATTACTAGAATATTCGAAACTTTTTTGTGAAGCAAGACTTTTTTAGAACGTTAATAAAGGAACAATTGAATGTATCATAATCCAGTTCAAGTTGTCGTTGTTAATAAATTTAGCAGCTCTCTCTTATTTTGCCTTACTTAAATATGAAATACCCACTACTTTGTTTACTGTTTTAATGTCTTTTAATGATCTAGCTTTTATTTAAGTTGATTAAAGAGAACGGCTAATTAATTTTTTTCTTTATTTCGATAAACCTTTTTTTGACCAACCATCACTATTTTGCCGTTAGAGTTGCGAGTCGCAATTTATTGTTTTATATTTGTTGAATTTTTGCATGCTTATATTGAAATTATATATGAATATGTTCATTAATAAGTTTTATTACAAATCAAACAATTTCTTAAATTAAATTCGATATTTAAGAAATTCAAGTTAAGGTTAAAATTTGTAAATTTCATTTGAATATTCTATTTATTTTTTGTTTTATAAATAGTTATTCATAAGTGGCCAACACTGATGGCAAGCAGCGAGCAACTCGTTCATAAATTCGTCTCTCTCAATGAGAGCGCTGAATGCGCAACTGCGAGAATCCTTTCGAATGCTCCACAAAAAAAAAAAAGCAGAGCGAACTTTTTGCTGTTGACGTTGGCGTCAACGTTGCCAGCGCTGTTGCAGTCGACGTTCGCAAAGTTGACGCCACCCCCCACACAAACTCACACACACACACATACTCACGCAGAGGGACACACACGGAACGCACAAGTTGGTGGCGCGTCCTGTGGCGGAGTCGTCGGGTCGTCATGTCAGTTTTGGACAAACACTCCGAGAGGCACGTCAGGGCCCAGCGTGCGCGCTTCTCGTCTCGATCCAGTGTGTGTGTTGTGTCTGTGTTGTGTCTGTGTCGGTGTCCGTGTCCGTGTCTGTGTCTGTGTGCGCGCGTGTGTGTCTTGCCTGTAAAACGCCAGGCCAAAAGGCAGCAGATTCCCGTTCTGTGGCAAATTTGTGCTGTAATCGGCGGTACATTGTGCAAAGGAAAGAAGAAAAAAAAAAGCGAAGTGAAAGTGCGACACTGAAGCGATAACAACAACAGCAACAGCAACAACTACTTTAAGACCAACGACAACAACAACAACAACAACTGGCAACTGGCGACTGACAACTGGCAGCAACGATGTGCGGGGCAGTGCCATTTCAACTGTCAAAAGTTAGTTAGATACTTGTGCTGAGTGCTTCATTTTTTTTTTCTTTTTGTTGTTTGCTGTGCCTTTTTCCTTTTCGTGGACTAGTGCTAAATAGGCGTGGCGTAGGCGGCGAGCAGCGACATACATACATATATACATACATATATGTATCGACTTTCTACCTAACACAAAAATGAAAACAATTATAGATAACTTTTTGGTACACAGTGCGTATGCTTGATTTGTTGCTGAAGGCGTTAGACGCTGGTTGCTTTCCAAATTCCTTGCAACTGTGGCTCATTAAATGATTGCCATTTGCAAGGACTTTGCTGTTGCTGTCATGACATTACTCATACGCCGTGTGGCCAGTCAGAGCAGTGTGGGAGGCGGGCGAGGGGCGGCAAAAAACTAAAACGCACACTGCAAAAATGAATGCTATATGAATGAAATCATCCAAATACACACAAACACTCTCACACACATACACACACACACACAGGCAGACACGTGCATGTTTTGTAGGTGTGCTCTAAGTGTGTGTGTGTGTGTGTGTGTGCTGAAAATTCTGAACTGCGTTCAACTCCCGCTATGCCAAAAACAAAAACAAACTGTGTAGGTGTGTGCTGGAGTGTGCAGGTGTGTGTGTGTCTTGCTAATGTTCCAAGTGACCAGCGTTTAGAGTCACGCGAAGTTACAATAACAATAACAACAACGATAGCAACAACAACATCAGCAAATGCTCAAATAGAATATATAGGTGAATAATGGGTGTCATGTGGACATGGACAGCAGCACCAGCCTTAGAATACTTGGAATATGAAAGCATAGCAGCTCAGCGAAAATATTAAATTGCTCCTACAACTACAACATAGCGTACTTGCAACAACAACAACAACTAGTAGCAACAAACGTAGCAACAGCAAGCAGCCCATTAGCATACAGCTACAGTGACTCAAAGCTGTATTATTCAGCTGGCAAAACAAATACCATTAATGGCATACATATTTGTTAATAAAAGTTGCAAGAGTTTTTATAGAAAAACAAAAAAAAAAAACAATATTTCGCTAAAAGAAATACAATTTTAATAAATTTAATTTATTATTTATTTTTTTAAGCTTTTTTATCATTAAAAAATTTTGGTTATAAATTTAATTTTCATTCAGTAATATAATATTTGAATTTTTAAAGCTTAAAAATAATAATAATAATATATCATTTTTTCTTTGCTTCAAATAATACAACTTTCATTAATTGTAATAAATTAATTTTTGGATCTCAATATAGGTCAATTTGCAATTGTTATAATTTCATAATTTAATAAAATTTTCTCCGTAAATTATTATTTTTTTTTTAATCCTACCATATTAATTATGTACAATGAAAATTATTGATCAATTTTATTATTAAATATATTGTAATATATTAAAATCTTATAGATTTATTTTAGGAATTTATTATTGAAAGATTTATATTTATATTTATTTATTAATTATTTATGCTATATTATTATTGTATTATTTATTGTTATATTATTTAGTTTTCACTTTCATTAATTACATTTACAAATTAATTAATTATTATACAAATATATAATTGGATTTTGTTTTATTTGAGTAAATTTAAATTATTATTTAGTTCAATTATTGTTATTTACTTATTAGTATTTTATTTTATTTAACTTTGGTTTCAGTGTAATATATGTTTACATATTCTTTTACATATACCGAAGGCAAATTACAGTAAATATATTTTTGTGGCATGTTATTATATTCTAAACTATAATTACAATAAATAAAAATCTTGCTTTTAAATTTAAAACAAACCAATTGCACAATTTCCTTTTTATAATCGTATATAATTTTTACGTGCATATAATTTGAATAAATAATTTGAATGCAGTTTGAATAATTGAATGCAAAGAATTTTTGATGAGATGCAATTTGATATATTTAATATTTTATTTGTAACACAGTTTGATATTTAATTGAACGCCAATCATTTTTGAAGAAATTCTTAATTTAAAATCAATGTATTGTGTTAAGCTTAATTGCCATTTGATGTTACTTTTGACAAAAAAAAACAAAAATACGCGCTCTGGCCAGTGTGGAAGTGTGACCTAGAGCAGCTTTGGGTGACGGGCAGACATTGAACAGATTTGGGGAGTCGCAGCATCAGTGCGTCGCTGTAATAAATCATGCTAGTTTTTTTTTTTTTTTTTTGTATTTTTTTTTGAGTAGTCTAGGAAAATGCAAATAAATTGAAAAATAATAAAATGCCTTGGCAAAAAGGCAGGCAACAATAACAACAACAACGACTACAGCATAGAGCATGCCGCACAAAATGTGTAGCATAAATAATTCCACCCACAGAAAGGAAAAAAAAACAGAAAAAAAGATTACACAGTCACTAGGGCGACACACTAAAGAAAGTCGCAGTCGACGCTGCCGTCGTCGTTGGCATCGCAGTCAGCTGAGCTCGCTCTTATTTACTCGCTGCTCGCTTTAGTTCGGTTTTCGGCACTCTTTCTGGCACTCTCACTCGCTCTCGCTCCCTCTTTTGTCAAACTAACCTACATCAACAGCTGTAAATTGCGGCGCCCACGCAAGCCGCACTTTGGTAATTGCTGCCATTATCGTTGCTCAAGTTCTTGTTGTTGTTGTTGTTGTCATCGTTTCAGTGACAAAAGAAGCAGCAACAGCAACCACTACAACAATAACAACGAGAAGCAATTGAAAAAGAATAAAACGAAAATAACGTGCTAAAGTGTTGACATGATATTCTTCAATAATATTCAAGTTACAGTTAAAATTGAGTAGAAACAAAAACCGAAAACGAAATCGTCGTCATTCAGGAACAAATGAAGACGCTGGCGAGCGTCTTCCTCTCGCCATCTGACTGACTCTCGCTGTCTCTCTCTCTCTCTCAGTCTCTCAGACTCTCACTCCGTCTGTCTATCATACTATCGCTCTCGCTACAACTGTCACTCTCTCGGTCTATGCAACTCCCCCTCTCGCTTACTCGCTCGCTCTTTTTGTTTCGCCTGTGTCAAACTTAAATACTCAACGCGCGCGCTCTCTTTGTCTCTCACAATAACAACAACGGCAGCGAGTGCTGTGAGCATTGGCTGGCCGAAAACAGCTGTTTTTGTCCGGTCTTCTACTGCGTCGACGCGTGTGTACATAACCTCAATCATCGAGCAACAAAGTATAACACGAAAAAAAAAGTCCTCGTGCTGCGCTTGGATGTTGCGGTAGGCAGCAACGCAACGTCGACGTTGGCGTTGGCGTCGTTCCGCTGACAACTCTCTCACACTCTCTCTCACTCTCTCGCTCCTTTGCTCGCGCAGTCTCGCGCACTCACTCACACTCACACTCTCAAACTTTTGTGCTGCTTTGACGAGTGCAACGGCTGCGTCTAGCCCAAGGAGGAGCAGCAGCTCTCAGGCCGAGCCGCAGGCTTTGGCTGTTGCGGGTGGTGACGTCGCTGCAGCTGCTGCTGCGACGCCGACGTCAGCGCAAGCAACAACAACAACAAGCAACAACAACAGCGAGGAGAGCAGTAACAGCAACAAACACAATAGCAGCAGCAACGACAACGACAACGACAGCAGCAGCAGCAGCAGCAACAATCAGCAGCAACATCAGCGCCCTGTGTGCACCGACAATAATATGAGGAGTGGCAGTTCGGAATTACTACTCGAGCAGCAACAACAAGAGCTACGGTTACGTAAAATCCGAGAACTGGCTCCAAAAAAGAAAAATGGCAATCGGCGCTTTCGTTCGTGGCGGGAACGTGCGCGTTTCTATGGCACCTCAACACTCGCCTTCTTCTCGGTGACCGCCGGCGCATCGCTGCTATTCCTGGTGCCGCTCTACGTCGATCCGGCCATCTCAACGCTGAGTCACGATTTCGTCGAGCATCCCACGCTGTGCACAACGACGCGTCGCGAAGATCTCGTCGGCATCTTCAACTGTTCGTGGAGCTCGTGCCGCGAGGGCTGCACCTCAGATCTATATCGTTGTGTCCACATCTATGTGACGTTTATCGAACAGAACATAACGATACCCGAGAATATGACCGATTATAGCAATTATACCGCCGATTGGGAGCAATCCAATGAGGCAACGCTGCTCGTCAACATCAAAGGTTGCGGCTATCCGCCCACAGTGACGTGCAAAAATTTCAATAACTATTATGGCGTCGAGGGCGCCATCTATCCGTGTTTCTATTCACGCAAAAACAAGACCGTCGTCCTAACGTCCTACAATCACGACGATCAGGTGTCCATGATCATACATTTTTTTGTGGTGCCATTTGTGATAACGGTCATCTCATCCATCGCCCTGTGCATCATGCACTGCGACTGCCGCTGCAAAAAGGATCGCAGCCATCGACGCAATCGTCCCCAGTGCCGCAGGCCGCGCATCGAAAATCTCAGGTGAGCTACGCTATGAAGATTATGAATTTTAAGTGAATGCTTTACAATATAATTATATTTATATAAATTCAAATAAATCAGAAAAACAGAATTTCATAACTAAGAAATAGAAGAAGCTTATATGAATTCATGTAAATAAGAAAAATGAAATTTCAAAACAAAGAAATAGTTGAAACTTAACAAAACTTAAGATCCCTTGGTTATATTCTTTATAAACGAATTTAAATATAAATTTACTCTTTGGAGTGGAGCATTCTAAAGCAAAAAATTGAAATTTATTAAGGATTTTAAATGGAAGCTCAGCAATTACAATTCGGCTTGAAACAAAAATGATAACTATCTATCTAATAACTGACATAACTGAAGAACCAAATTATAAAATTATTTTTTAAATACTAATTTAAAATGAACCAAATTATAGAATTATTTTTTAAATACTAATTTAAAATGTAACTAAAATTGTAGAACAAAGCAAGCCCGATTAAAGTATTATAACATTTAACACAATAACTTTACACCAAGAATGCAGAAACCATTTAAAAATGCTTTTTAGACTTAAAAAAAAGTACGCAAGCATTCGAATTAAATATTTTAATTAACCAACCAGGGTATTTACATATTTATATTGAAAATTAAAAACGTCGTACTATATTTTTTTTTTATTATTTTATGTTGCAAAATCTAAATTTAAAGTAAACTTTAATGAACTTAAAAATTTCAAATTTGAAATTTAAAAAATATATTCTCTATTGTAATTAATTTAACAAATTTGGAAAACTCAATAAAGTTAACAAAAAATTCTGTACTACGAGAGAATATATATAGAAAGATTTCCCCTTCAAACAACATCTGGCATTAGTTTCCTTAGAGCCTGGCGCATAATAATTAGCACTTAAGCAATAAACTTATTTTGGCCAAGTCCACTTAGGCATTAATTCAGCATCTTGGCATTAAACATGTCCGAACTTGTCGAGCCCAAGTTAATTTGCATGCATCGTCGGATTTAGTTTCAGTTGACTTCAAATTGCAAGCTCATTTAAATTAATGAAGTTTCACGAAAACTTTCACAACAACTTGCGCTCGCTTGTTCATTGTTTTGTTCTATGTATATGCTGCTCAGGACAGCTGCCACATGCCACATGCCACCTGCCACAATTTGTCGATTGCCATATAATTTAGTGTCCATTATATTTGTTTTCGTCTTTTCTCTTATATGTGTTGATAGAAGATTCGTATAATTTAATAATGACAGCCGCAAAGTAACATTAGTAATATGCTTTTTTTGGAGTTATAAGTGTTATATATTATTTATACGTCTAGGTGTCACATGCGTGCACACACATACACAAATATACACATACATACATATATAGTAACACCCTGCCCAACGAAATGAAACGCATTAGCCAGCCGGCAAACGAAGCACGTACAGAGCACGCACCACACTGCGTATGATTGATTTGTTGAGCTGTTGACAAGCGAACTTTCGATTGAGTTTTTCGGTTCGGTTCGGTTTGATATTTGGTATGTGCACTCGCGTATTTCGTAGTCACATTTTGTGCGGTCGTCGCGGGCTTTGACGTTCCGACATCGAAGTGAGACAATAACAATTACATTTATCATGTGAGCTTAATGCAGGAACAAAAAACCAAAAAGCACTACAAAAGCCAACAATGGCATTGCCATTGATTCTCAATTATCGTCCCTTTGTGTGCGCCTCGCTGATGTGTGTCTCTGGCTTTTGTATTGTGTTTTTTTGGTGGATTATTTGCCGTGTGTGTGTGTGCATTCTGATTTGGTGTTTTTTGGTTTTGCATTTTCAATTGCGACTTCAGCACTCAATCGATAATGAATAGCCCTTTTTGCCTTTTGCCACGTGCATTTGCATTATTCAATTGTTTCTGACGTGGCTGCCACCCCAGCCAGACTCGAAAAACAAGGGCCATGTCCAAGTCTCGAGTCGAATGCAATCAATGCTCCCTTTTGTGTGCGTCCAGTTTTAGGCATTCCACACTCTGTCTCTCTTTCTCTTTCTCTATCGACTCAGGCACGTGTCTTAGCAATTAGTACGAGTGGCCCAGCTCAATGTGATATGCAATCTGCAAGTGAAACGGAGATTTTGCCGCCTTAGTGTATGTGTGTGTGTGTGTGTGACAAACACGATTATGCACAGCAATAATGAACAATGCCTGTCACTCAATCGGCTACTCAAATGTGGCCAAGCATTATGGCCTAGTTGGGTTTTGCTTACAATGCTTCTTTGTGGTTGATTTGTTATGGATATTTAATAAAGTTTCGTAAGAGAGTATTCTTTAAATGCTTATTGATTAACTAAGCTATAAATTTAATGCTCAAAGACAGTACTCTTTAAATGCTTATTGATTAACTAAGCTATTAATTTAATGCTCAAAGACAGTATTTAAATTGCATTCAAATATAAAGAAAGACAATTGAAATTAAATATAAAATAATATTCTTTAAATGCTTCTCGATTAACTAAGCTATAAATTTAATGCTCAAAGTCTTAATTTAAATTGCACACGTACTTAAAGAAAGACAATTGAAATTAAACATTCAAGAATATTTTTGAAATACTTATTGATTAACTAAGCTATTAATTTTAAGCTCAAAGTCATAACTTAAATTATACTAAAAGAAATACAAATGCAAATAAAGATTTGTTTGATTAATGTCCACAATTCATGCTCAAATTATTAATTATATTGAGCTTATCACAAATAAAAACCAGCTTTGTTTAATCTCTTAATCTCAAATCAATTCAATTATGCAATTTAACATACATTAAATTTGCTTGAAGTGTTTTCTATTTGAAGTAATCTCTTAAATTTCTCAGCTAGCAGCAAATGAGCGCCATGACAATGTTAAAGTAAACTTTATGTCAGGTGTAGAAACCGACAACAAAAACAAACAAAAACACAGAGCGAAAACAAAAACCAAAAAACCAAAAAAAAAAAAAAGGATAAGAAACACACACACACAAACACAAAAAGGACGCATAATTTAGCTTGTTTTCAACGGAAATCACTAATAAAAACAGTTGAAAAAGAGCTGTTGAAAAGTTGCAAAACAAAATGGCGTCAGCTTGTGCCGTTTGTTAATGCTATCTGTGCACACGCACACCAACACACACACACACCGACACCGACACAGACACAGAGACGAGTGTACGTTACATAATCAGCTTACCTTTTTGTCACACAGTCGTTTCTTTTGTTTAAAAATAAAATGAGAATGAAAAAGAAATAGGTGAACGAGGGAAAATAATTCGAGTTACTTTTTGCCCCCGCAAAAGGATTTGCAGCATATCATGTGTGTGCACAGTCGGTGTGCAGAGTCCTTTGAGCTGGCAGCATGCCATATTCGCATTTAACTATCGATTAGATTTGCTATTTGCTGCTAATTTCACGTTGCATGCTTCAACGCGCTTGCCACACACTGAATCTCAATCTTAATCTCAATCTCGAATCTCGGTCTCGAATCTCGAGTCAAGTCAAGTCAATCAGCCAATGAGGCAGCCTCTCGGCCTCTGCTTCGTTGTTGCTGTTGCTGCAGTTGCTGCTGCTTCAAACTCTTAACAAAGCGGCAAGAGAAGCGTCTTCAAGTGCAGCTGTTGCAGAAATGGGTGAAGAGCTGCTCCTTGGCGAAAGTGGCCTACTTAGCCCAGGCCAAACTGCTGCTGCTGCTGTGGTTGCTGTGTTGCTTGCCGCGTATTTGCCGTATGTGTGTGTGTGTGTGTGTGTGTGTGTGTGTGTGTGCCACTTCTCGCTATGCAACGCGTCTTCAAACAAAAAAAAAAAAAAAAGAAAATAAAAATCAATTTTCGCCTTGCCTTATGAAGAATCCAAAATGCAATGTGTGGATGTGAACGTGTATGCGTTGAAGTCACGTCTTTCATACTTTTAATAGCTTCTTCTTCTTCTTCTTGTTCTTCTTCTTCGTCCTCGCTTCGGGGCCCAGTTCAATAAATTTCTCAACACTTTGTCTATATTTCTTGCAAATTGACACGAACGTTGCTCGGTGCTTATTGCAAAATTGTATTAATAAATATTATCCATACCAGTAACTTTTTATGTTTCAATTGAGACTATTTAAACAGCATATTGGCTGTAAATGTAGTGGCGTAAAAAATGTCCTGGATTTTCTTATATTTGCACATGTTTTTTTAATGGTATTTGAAAATATTTATTTATTTGTCATAAATTGAATTCTGTTTTTCAAGCGTATACGCAATTTTTTTATAGCATAAATAGAATATCAATTATAATATTTGGTTAAAAAAAAGCTATTGAATTTTATGTTACTTGATTTTATTTATTGCAATATTTCATATACATTTGTCGTCTTCAATCAAACCGTGTTGTTTCTTCTATGCGTATACGTTATATTTCTGGTATAAACTGCACATTGATAGGAAATTGGTTAAAAAATATGGAAACTAAATTTTATGTTATTTGATTCTATTTATTAAGATATTTCATATACATATTTGATTTGACTTATATTTTGTAACATTGTGCGTATACGTAATTTGATCAATATAAGCAGAATGATAATAATAAAATTTTTTCAAACAAAAAATTGAATTCTAAACATAATTAAATGATATTTGGTTTAATTTTATGAAATATTTTATAAAATTAAACCACATTGACTTTTTTTTATTTTATGCGTATACGTAATATATTCAACATATTCAACGAATGATTTTTATTTTTAATTTTAGAAAGAAAACAAATGTTACAATAGATATTTTTATGTTATTTAAGAGTTTTCACTGATTTATTCTATTCACACTATTTATCATATGTTGTATGCGTATACGTAATTTTGTCAATACTTAATATATTTTATTATTTGGTTAAAGAAAATAGTAATTTCATTGTGATATATAGTAAATATATGTTGTGATTTTATTTTGGATTACTGTTTTGCATTTAATGCGTATACGTAATTTTGTTGGCTACATTTCCAAACAAATAAAAATAAAGTATACGCATTGGCATCAATATTCCAGTTGACAGAACTAATCTTGATAAGACCATAATTGTATTTTGCATATTAGAATGGCTGAATAAATTGACTCACAGGAATTCCTTCGTTTATCACTAAGTAAATATTCATTTTCAGCACAAAAAGAGCTGCAACTGCTTAGGCAATGTTATTCTTCCATTGTCAATTTTGTTTGGCTTAAGTAATTGCTGCAAAATGTGGGCTTAAGTGATGCTGGATTATAATTGGGTTTTGTCTTTTGTTGTTGTGGAGTAAAGACTTGTTTGTGTCACGTCAAAGTGCCGAGAGAGAGAATGAGAATGAGAGACAGAGAGAGAGACTGTTTGCAATCTAATCTTTTGCTTGATTATCCGTTGCTGAAATGTCACTTAGTTTAGTGCAGTTTGCCAAAGCCACAGCTGCATTTCAAACTATGCTTAGTATATAGAAACATTTTGCGTTTGTCTCACGTACTTCTTTTTTACTCACACACACACACTGACACACACACACACTATATATATGTACAAACATGTTAGTTTGCCGGAAACAATGGGAGCATAAAAAATGCGGCACGCTTTTATCTCTATTTTTTCGGGTGGGGGTTTTTTTTTGGTGAAACCAGAGCAAAAACTGGCATAAGATGTGTGCCCGCTATTGTTATTTTTATCAGCAGCATGAAGAAAAATGTACCACACACACGATACTACTCGCTCTGTGTGCGTGTGTGTACGTGTGTGTGTGTGTGCGTGTATGTGTGTCGTATCTCAATCGTGGGCGGGCGGCGAAGGACAGCGTCTAGTTCTCATCACAGTCACGCCCCCTAATCGATATTAATAATGCGCAGCATATGAATGCCGTTCAATAAATTTTCGTTTTCCTTTTTCGCCATTCAAATGCAATCGGCATAGAAATTCCAAATCATTTGCCATTCGTCCCCTCGGGTGCGAAAAAGGCGGAGGCAGAGATCTCTTACTTTGGCGTAAGTCGACATTCAAAACAAAAATCATGCTGCAGACTGGCGTTGAAAGCAAGTAAGCAAGTAAGCAGGCAAAAGCGAAACCGAAAGCGAATATTTGCCTTGACGCCGTTCGACTTCATTCAACTAAATCCCCACAAAATCCTTCGAGTTGGCAGGAAAAAGTCCGCTAAGTCAGTCAGCTGTCGCCGTTCGCTATTCGCCACTCGGAGTCGGAGACGCAGTCACATTTAGCCAGACATAACATTAATAACGCACACACACACACTCACTCTAGTTGAGATGTACTCGAAAAGGACAACAAGTAATGTACTTGTGTGGACCCTGAAGGCGGCCATCGTAATCGTAATTGCTATGACAGAGATTCATGCCCATCAAAGTTGGAAGTAAAAAACAACTTTGCCACTACTTTCAGCTGCGTAATAAATTTGTTTACCCCCATAAAACAATAAAGATGCGCCGATAAATGAATTGCAAGTAAATCAACATTCATAATGAGTTTTCAATGTGAAAACTTTATTTAAATGTCGTAAGGGAAATATAGACAAAATGCAAAAACAAATATATAAATCAAATGAATTCAACTAAATTGAAATGAGTACAGAAAATATGAAACATTGCTAAGAGAATTATAAAAAAAAATATAAATTAGTTATATCTATATATAAACTAAAACATTTAACTACAATTAATTAAGTCTCATATATATTCATTAATAAAATAATTATGAAAAATATCGATTGAATTAATCAAAGGAATTAAGGTAGACAGAAATGTCTTGAGAAACTATAAGGAATTTTAAAATATATGTTTGAATAAATAATTCATTTTTCATTTACAAATTTGCTAATAAAATAGGTAATAAATGTCATAGCAACCGATTCATTTGATTAAATTATGAATGGAATTTAAAATGTAATTGAAATATGTCAAAAGAATTAAAATAGACTCTCAGTAAATTAAGAAACTATAAAGAATTTAAAAGTAAATATATTTTCTTCGAAGAAATTTAGCTTCAATTCACAAAACTTTATTAATAAAAATGTCACGAATTTAAAATTCGCTTTACACGATTAATTCACAAAATTCACATAAAATATCAATTGCATAAATGTGCGTGCATAAAGTTAGCTAGATCTTTTGTTTTGGCTGGCAATTCCCTTAACACTTAAAGAAATGCTTAGACAGCATATTTTGAGAGGTGGCAAGTGGCATTTGAAGAAAACGGCTCTAAAATGTGTCGCCCCAGACAATTTAGTAAAATACATAACTCAACAAAAGGCTGCCAAGACATCAGACAGTGCAATTCCATTGAGATTCGAGCGATGAACGTTGAGCGTGCCTCACTTGCTTGGCCGTGTGTTTTCTGTTACTTTTTTTTTTTTTTTTTGGCCCGTGCCTCGCCTTGGTAATCAGACAAAACAGAAATGCTGAAAAATATGTGTATGTCGGAGAGAGTACTA
Organism: Drosophila niveifrons; assembly: GCA_035046325.1. Lineage (NCBI taxonomy): Eukaryota > Metazoa > Arthropoda > Insecta > Diptera > Drosophilidae > Drosophila > Drosophila niveifrons. The sequence continues at coordinate 5,157,423 of JAWNOC010000046.1, read as the reverse complement.
TATACTATATATTGCATGCATGGATATTATCTAAATTTGAGTATGTTATTAAAGCAAATTTATGGCGAGGCCAGACGGTTTATACTTTTAGCGCTTTTGGGTTTGTGGCAGCGTCAAGTGGAAGCATCCCATAATAAATTAAAGGAATACAAACAAACACACACACAGCGAGAGAGATTCATGTAATTCCGAAGGCAACAGCATAAGCATGGGGTCGGTTTAATGGTCACACGTTTGGTTGAATATGCCCAGAGCACATATGAGCACAGACTTATGCATATGCGAATTATGATCAGAAAAAGAGAGATATAGAGAGAGGGAGAGAAGAAAAATTAGATTGGATTAGGCGCTGGGTATACGAAAAAAGGTTTTTTCCTATCAGAAACTAATAAGCTGAAATCTAAGCCAACATAAGAACAAGAAAACTGGCTATAAATAAAGGAAAATACACAAAGGAAATGATGTTAGTTATCCTTAGCAAAAATGTTAAATATAAGCCCCGAACATTTTCAAGATTAATAAACCTTCATGAATAACCAAAGCGAACTCAACAGTTGAGCTTAAGCTAACAATGAATTTTGCAGGCATTTTCCAAACTATGAACACCTAACCGAGCCGGAGCATAATAAATAAGCAGAGGAGAGAAATAAAGAAAATGCTAAGAATTATGCTTTGCGCATATGTGCATAAATTGCATTTAAATTTCTGTTTCAAATGTTGCAAATTAACAGCATTTTACTTAGCCAAAAGCACGTTTCGTTCTTACCTGTTCGGGTGTGTGTGTGTGTTTGGAAGGGGAGGCTTAATTCTAAAAACAATTAAGCTTAAATGTGCACGTGAATTTGCTTAAATGAAGCGCCACAGCAAAACGCGTGCGCCATGGGGCGTATGAGTAATGCGGGCAATGCCAGCGCAAAATGCCATCTCTCGCCAAAAAGAGAGATAGGCAACGACAGCAGAGACTCTGAATGTTGTAAGTATGTGTGTGTGGGTTTGTTTGTTTGTTTGTTTGCTTCTTTGTGCATATAAAGCAGGCACACAAACAGAGCTTTTATTCAAAGCAATTCACGTACATAAAACATTTATCTTTATGGCCGTCTTCAAGTGTTTTCACATGTCTCTGTGTGTGTGTATAGACTTTGTGCGTGTGAGTGAGACTTCATATATGGAGCACAATGTGACATTGCTTGTGTCTAATTTGAAAAAATTGAATTTCAAGCAAGTGACTTGCCTCAAAACTTTAAGAGCGGAGCAGAGCACACGATGCTTTTCTAGTTGCACAAATTTAATTACTGCCGCATGTTCTTTTGCCTGCCAGCAGCAGCAGCTGCAGTCACTTCAAAATGAAGTGGCACAACCCAAAAAAAAATGGGGGGTAAAAAGCACAACAACAACGAAAAAATAAAACAACTAACAAGACGAAGCAGAAGGAGAAGCTTACTGCAAAACAATTTTGTTGACAATCAAGTGCAGTCAGCGTCGTGCAAGGACATTTGCAAAGCATCCTGAACATGGCCATCCCCAGCCCACAAGCATAATGCAACAAATTTCAATAAGAGACCAAGCATCAGCCATCAGGCAGCCACCTGCTGCCTCCTCCTTATCCTTCTCCTTCTCCTTCCCCTTGCTGTGTCTTGCCTTGCCACAGAGCCTATCCACTTGGTGCTTGATGCCTGTGGTGCGGCCTCGGTCAGGACACGTTTGCTGTTGCCAATGCCAGCATCCGCATCCGTCACTGCCACACACAGCACACACACACACACACACACACACATATAGAGACACTGAGCCATATTGCCAGCAGGAGCTCAGTACCAGCTCAAGTGCATTATGGCAGTAAGCTCTCTCTCTCTCTCTCTCTCTCTTGTATTGTAGATCCACTCTTCACACACTTTGCCCCGCTTTGCCCAAGGCTGATCAGTATAGCCTACAGCCTGTCAATTCGTCTATGCCACAACACACACACACACACACACACATAGACAGACCCACACTCATGAGTATACTCATCCATTCATTTATTTTAGACAGTCCATCATGCAGCTGTCGCAGTTTTAATTTCGTAATTACAATTCCTTTTTGGCCAAAACATCTGCTGCTGCTGCCATTTTCTTGGCCATTTGCCAAGTTGTCTTGCACTTTACCATTTTTCAATATTTTTGCAATGATTTTTGACAGCCCTTGCGGTTGCCTCTGGTAATTACAAGTCCACAACAGATTTTTCAATTTAATTACCACAAAAAGAAATACAACCTTCTAACCCCATTTGGCTAGCTATAATAAGTTTCCCAATTTTTCAATTAAATCATCCAATTGAATTGGATTTTGGTTTAGTGGGGTATTTCAACTAAATTGTTGACAGATTTTCACACTTTCAATTGAACACAACATGCGATTGATACGATATATGTGTTTTCATTATGACAAGCTTGTTTCGAGTATTATTTCGACATTTGCCAATTGTGTTTTATACACATTTTTTCTCTCTCTATTCGGATTTTGTTTTTATACCCGATACCTGTTGGGTGGAAGGGTATTATAATTTTGTGCGTGCAGGGAATGTATGTAACAAGCAGAAGGAATCATCTCCGACTCCATAAAGTATTTGTATTCTACATCAACGTCAACAGCGGAGACGATATAGCCATAAACATACGTCTGACCGTCTGTCGGTTTATCCGAATTTCAGAGACAGAGCTATTCAAGAGATAGAGCTATAATTATTTTTCGATATCACTTGCTATGTTTGCACGCAGATTCCCCGAAAAAATCTACTAACAAGCGTCATTTTTAAACTAAAGAATATACAATAATTACAGTATTTATGATTTGTGTAATCCGACTTGCGATCAGATATTTTGTATGACAAAAAAAAAGCCGAATACAATACTGAATGCAGTAGTAGAATACAGTCAATACACCAGGTATAGCTTTGGATGTTTTGTGGTATATTTTTATCATATTCGTAGAGATGGCTTTATTGGAAATGGGTGTTGGGTATCTCACAGTCAAGCATTCCCGCCTCTAAATTTTTCACTTGTTTTTTTTTTGGTTTTTATTTTATTGCAAGTGACATGTTACGATTGTTTCGAGTCGTGCTCTATATATTTTTATTAAAACTCTACAATTATATAAGCCGCTTTTGTTGTTCGAATTCTTTTGTTTTGTCTTGTCTTGTTTTCTACTGGGAGAAGCGTGGGCAGCTGTAGAGGAGAGGAGCAACAGCAACAAGAAAAAAATGGATGGGGCATTTTTCATGTAGTTCACCTATAGAAGGCACAACATTTGTATATTTCACAATTTCCGTTTGTTTTCCGGAACGTTGTCGTTGTCGTTGTCGTTGCCGCTGTTCGTGTCACATATTTTTATTTGCCATTGTTGTTGGCCTTGTTGACGTTCTTCGTACTGTTGATGTTGTTGCTGTTTGTGTGTTTTGCTGGCCTTTTTCGCACGGCACTCCAAATGGGGCATTCGGGACCTTTCAACGCAATTCCATGGCCCGGTTTTTTCTTCTTCTTTTTTAGTCCATGCTGGCCTCCCTCACAATTTAAATTGTTTGTCTGCGGCGGTTTGGACATCCCTTGCTCTCTCGCTTTCTCACTCTCTCTCCCCATCTCTCCATCTCCAAGTGCAACGCGCCGGAAACTCAAAAATCTACAACACTAACACTAACAAGAACAACAACAACAGCTAACAACACCATCTGAAGCACACTTGAAAAAGCAAACTTGCGAATAGCCTGAAATTGTCAGCATGCCGAGTTCATCGCAGTAGTTCAGCTTCCACTACCACTTCCACTTCTTTGTGCTTTCAGCTTAGCAAATATGAATCAAATTAAAATCGGTAGCGGAAGCACAAAAAAGTATTTGGAACAAAAAGGGCACAGTTAGCCAATGAGACTACTTTAGCAGATACCCTCTTAAAGTTATGCAAATGCATTATAACATAATAATTGTAATTTAAAACTTTTTGCAATAGCTATAAATTTATATTAAAATCATATTGTGAAACTGAAATGCTTAATATAGATTCCTTAATTTAAATACACAATTAAAGAATATAAGAAAGACAGTTAAAAAGAAAGTAGAGCTAAATAAATAAAATCATAATACACCATTAATGTTTTTTAAAGAGAATATATTAAGAAATAAAAAAAATGTGTAGCTTCTTTGATACTCACAGATTAAGTTAGCTGAAATTGCCTTTAAAAGCAATAAAAATACTTTTGAATAAAAGTTTCTAATAAATGTCTTTAATTAAGAAAAAAAAATACTTTCAATCAAAGTTTTTATAAAAACTCTTTAATAAGAAAAGGAGAACTATGGCTTCAAATAGTTTACTTAAGCAACACTTCAATGCATAATAAAACAATTTTTTTAAAAGCAAATTTTTAGTTTGCGAGAGAGCAAGAAAAAAATGTTTGTTTCTTCTTTTAGTAAGAGTATTTTCAGAATCACTTAAAGTATAAGTTATACTTCATGTACAGTATAAGTCCCAAAAGGATTTTATTTTAGATCATATCATATTATAAAAAAAAGGAAGCTGAACTTATTAAATTTAATTATCAAACAATAAATAGTTAATAAGCTTATTCTAATCATAATTAAAATGAGCTTATAACATCCATCTGAGCTTATACCTTTAATTTACGCTCATTTAAAATGAGCCCATAGCTTTCATCTGCTTTCAAAGCATCTTCATAACGCAAGCTCTCTCTCTTTGAGAATGGCTGCTAAAGGGTATTTAGTAATTTCTTAAATATCATCGCGGCTCGGCACAGCATTACGCCTTTTGTCTAGGCTCTGTGAGTGCCTCTGCTCGCGAGCTTGGCGCTCTTGTGCCTTTTCTTCCCCCCCGTCCTTTCATGCATCTGCAGCACCTGCCTCTTGGCATGCGGCATGATTTATGGAGGCAACGTTGGTGGCTTTTAATTTGCCACCGAATCCTTGTTAAACATTTGCAGCGCGTCTCGTTCTCGTCTGGCTGGCTGCCTGAACTTTTGTTTATTTTTGCGCCGGTCTTTTTACCTTTTTCTCTTTTGTTTTGTTTTCCACTCCGCTTTTTTTCTTTTGCTTTCTACCAAAGAATTGTTGTCGCTGGCAAAGCATTTTGTAATTTATTTAATTTAACTTTTTTTTTTGCTTCGCTTTTTACAACACAAAAGTTTCCGCCGAGCGCTTTTGAAGTTGACTGAAATGACAAATTGTAAAGGACAATCAAAATGGATGGCCACTGACAAGGACTAGGATAAAAATACATATTTAGGCCTTCAGCCTGCGCAATACCTTTCTGTTACAGCACTTAATGTATAAGCCAAACATTAGGGCCAATCAATAAGCATTTCAAAGGTTTTATTTTTGACGTACAAACAATTTAAAAAAAAAAATAAATAAATAAATGGAAATGGCAACTTCAGAGAGCGAGAGAGAGAAATAAAGTTGCTTACGAATCATCTTCTGCTTAAACATGCATTTAAAATAAATACAAGCTCTAAGTAGAAGCAAATAAACAAGCAAAAATACACTTCAAATCTAACTAAATTGTTTTCTCTGTTTTCATTTCAGGTACGTTTGCAAAGGGAAATGGAAAAACGGTGGTAAAAGCTTTTCCCGGAGAGAACAGGAAAAACATTTTTGGAAGTAGGACAGTCTTTTAGTGACAAAGACTGCCGTTTGGCAACGAAATATCCTTTCAAAGATTATGACAAATACTTGTTTTTTTTTTTTGTGAGCAATTTGTCTAATTTGTTGCCATTCATTTCATTTTTGGGGGGAAAATAGTGAAAAAATATATATATTTGTTGGGTAAAATGCCTCTGTGCACAAAATTGATTTTGTGCCGAGTTCAATGAGCGAAAGACAACAATAGGAAATTACAAAAGCCGAGATGAACAGCGGTCAGTTGGGAGTTGGGACAAGGGACAAGAGACTGAAGACAACAGGCAACAGGGAACATGGCGACACAAAAAGCGAATGCTGTTGAATGGGCAACAGAGGATATTTTTGGAAGGAAAGTAATTTCACCCGTTTTATGTGGCCAATAAATGCTTTATCTGCGTATCCAAATTGCCGCCAGCTGGCGTGCATGCGTGCCGATAAGCCCAAAACTCCAGCTTCACTTGCCCACATCCACTTGCCACACTCCCGACTTTGGGCATAACACCACTGCACTGCCTGTTGATAGAAGAGAAGTGGCAAGTGGCAAGTGGCAAGCAGCAAATTGTGGCAAGAGTGAAGCGTGCTGGGTGGCGCAGGCAGCAAATCGATTTATTGGCCATTAAATCGAGGCATTTGCCTCCTAATATTTCGACCCAGTTGCATTTAGCATTTGGCTTTCACTGGGCTTTATCGCCTCTCGGCGCCGCAGTCAATGTGTAAAATAATTTCATTGTCTTTGGGGCCGGACGTGTGCACGCGCGTGATTCTTGTGGCTGCCCTTGCCCTTGTGCCCTCATTTGAGATTACGATGACTACAAATTGCCTATTAAAGAAAGGTTCAACCCCGTCACGTAGCTGCTTTTAATTCCATTTTTAACAACTCAAATATGTGTTGTTTTTTGCCTTGCTTTGTGTTGTTTGCCAAACGCATTGCAATCATACTCAAAACGCATTAAAGCATCATTTAAATGGGGGGGAATTTTAATTAAAATTGCATGTGGTTTCACACTTCAATGACTTCAGTGCATAAACTTGTGCATAATTTAGCATAAAAGTGTTGACCGTCTGCGTATACTTAATATTGCGTATACGCAGTGCAATGAACTCACGCAAAGTCAAAATTCTTTTTTTCTGTGCTAAGCAAACATAAATTAACAAATTTGGAATTCCAAATTCGAGAAGCAAAATCTAATTATTGTGAATTATGTAAATTGAAAGCTCATTAAACGTAATGTATAGTAATGATGTTACTCAACAGACAAGCGCCATATGATTACAGTTCAGTTCAGTTGGCTTACAGCCTTGACAATTGATGAATTCATGAATGCGCAAACCACACATCGATTATGTTGTCTTCTCATTGAATTATAATTGAAGCGTCATCGAGTTGCCCATGACAAGGACGATAAAAAAAGAAACACACACAGACACATACACAGTCAATACAAATTGAGCGTAATCAAATGAAGGCAATTGAAACTGAGAATGAAACTGGGAACTGGGGAACGGGTATGCAATCATCAGCATGTTGAACTTTTAATCTCTTCATGCAGACAATTAATTGAAGTGAATACAGCTTAATGAAATCGAGTCGAGTAGTGAGTGAGTGAGTGAGTGATTAAATATAGTATAACTCACAATCAGCAGCGACTACTGCACAAAATGGATTACATCTCAATTAGGCACAAACTGAATTTCATCTCACGACAGACTGCACTTCATCCCTCGCCTGTCTAAATTGTTTTAGCAGCTTCTCTTTTTCAATTTCACATCTTGAATCAGTCGCTTCCATCCGCTGGACACGTGTCAAAGCCGCATGAATTCACAATTCGCATTTGTCAGCAGAATCTCTCTTTCTATCTATCTTGTTCAGTCTCCAGTTTCCCACTTGCTAAGCCGCTAAGTAGCTTTGGCAATGCATTTGGTCAGTTCTTCTGTCCCTGGTGAATGGTTCATAATTTATTAGCTGGCCGGACACACTGAGAGACATTCTGTGGAAAAAGCAGCAAGCGACCCCAAAAAAGATGATGAACAGTGAAAAGCTTCGAATCGAAGTGATGTGACATCCCCGCCGCCGCCGCTGCCGACCTCACTCCCATTTCGATCCTTCGTCAACCCAGTCGTCCTTATAAATATGAATCAATAATTAAACTGCTCGAAGCGACGTGTCGAATTCATGTTTCTTTGCACTTTATGGAACTGGCTAGCAACAATAAAGCTGCCCTCCCCCTTCCACATTCATCGATTTAATACCCTTTCACATAAAAATGTACGTAAATTAAATTACACATACGACACATTGCACAAGTGTTGAAGGCGCATCATAAAGATGCGTATTTTATGCCAATACATATACATTTTTGTGAGCATCAGTAAATTCAAGAATTTCAGCTTAAATTACCAAGAGAAAATCAACTTGAAGTGAAATCAAGCATAAAGCTTCTTTGTGTACTTTTCTTTCCCCCCTTTTGCTGTCAATCAGCAGTGGATTAATTTGTTGCTTTGCCTTGTCAAAGCATCAGCAGAGCAGAGCAGAGAGAAAGAGAGAGAGATTATATAATTGACACCTGCTTTGAAGCATCAAAGATTCGGAACTTCAACCGAAATAAAAACTAAATACAACTTTGCTTTCTGATAATATTATTACTTGTACTTGAGTAGCCACTGCCAAAAGCGAAATCAACTGCAAAGGCGAATGAAATGTGCTCAAACATCGAAAATCAACTTGTCGCCCTCTGAGTGTGCGAGTGTGTGTGGGAGGTGTGAGAAAATCAATTTGTTAGGCACATCGACAGCAAAAGCCTCAACGCCAATTTCAGGAACAATGTGGGCAGTTGTTTGGCCCCAGTTCAGTTTGGTCCGGTGTGGTCTGGTCTCGTTCTTTCGCTCGCTCTGACTTCGTTTGCTGGCTACTTAGGCCAGTAAATCGTAAAGCTTCACACGATTTGGTTTGCCTCGTTTACTCACATTGTTGTGGCCTATAATCCAGACCTCCTCCTCCTCCTCCTCCTCCTCCTCTCTCCTTCCTTTTGTTGTTGTCCTAATGAATCGCTCGACGCAGGTAACACACAACCGTCATGGCTGGCCACTTTCACTTGAAGTTGAACTGAATTCGTTGTGGTCACATGCAAGGACCAAACTGAATCGTGTGACAACCTCATATGCCTGCCTCATGTGCCCTGCTCCTGCTATGTGATGTGAATTTTTCATATACTCATATGTGTATTTTTATGTGAATGTGTTTGCAGCCCAAAACCCAAGCCAGGACACGCCTCACCTTGTGCACCTTTATTTTTACCTTTAATTAGTCAAAGAAAGCTGTGATTCATTAAGTTATTATTATTGTTGTTTTGGTGAGGCACAATTGATAGAACACTTTAAAATCCATTATTAATTGAGTTTCGGTTTTGTATTGAACTTATTTGCTTTGCAGTTGCCTGAAGCTGAGTTATTCAATTGTCTTTTGCTGGTAAAAATAAGGCATTTTCTTTCTCACTTCAATAGTTCATTTCACTTGCTCCAATTCCATTTTCTATTCAAAGACTTCTTTTCTGTCTTTTCAACTTGTCTATAGCATTGTTTGCAGTTGACACTTTTCAATTTTAGAAATTTCATTAATTATTGAATATTGCTTTTGCAATTTTTATTTAAATTTGTAAACTTTAATTGCTTTAAATTTCGAGTCTTGTTAGAAATTAAATTATATTCACTTTTCACTTTATCATTTATAAATTAGTTAAGAAACTTCCATTGAAATTTGATATTTTCAAACTTATAGAAATTTAAAGTTGTAGTGACAGCAATCACAATTTCATTCATTTTTTTTTTCTAATATGTTCTTTAACTTTTCATATACTATTTTTTGTTTATTTTTTTCACATTAGTAGTTAAGTATCTTCTTTAAAATTTTTATTTCAATTCATTAATTACAGTTGTCTTCATTTCATTCACTTTTCACCTAACGTTTTCATTTACTTTTTATGTACTTTTTTTGCTTGCCATTAAGAAACATCTTTTGCAAATTTTTATTTTATTTTGTTAAGTTAAGTTGGCTTATAGATACTTAAGTTTAGAAATAGCAATCTTTTACTTTTCCTCTGCTATTTTATTTTCTTTCCTCTACTTCTTTTGCAATTTTCATTTCAATTTTTTAATTTCATGTACCTAATGGACACTTAAATTGAGAGGTAGCCATCACAATTTCTTTCACTTCTTTGTACTATTGATATTTTTAATTATCAATATCATTAGTTAAGAAACTTCTTTTGCCATTTTCAATTCAATTTCTTAATGCCACTTTCTGACTTAACAATCACAATTTCTTTTACTTTTCATCTACCATTTTTTGCTTTGTTCATTTGCAATCTTCAATCTGAGTTTATTCTCTATCACTTTTCCACCATTAGTTTTTATATTTATTTCCAGCATAAAAGTTCTTCAATTTTTTTAAATTAAATATCAATGCTTTGTTTGGATGTTTCTTTAGTTGTTTCGACCGGCAAAAAAAGAAAAATGAAAAGCTCGACATTATAATAAAATTGTTGTACAATATTTGCCTTTCGTAATAAGTTTTGCTAGCTGCCGTCTGTGGCCGTTGTTATTGCCGCTTGTCCCTTTTGTTGTCCTTATAAATTTCACATAATTTATGCAGATCGACGCTACGTGCAGCCAGCGGCGAGGAGCGAAAACCGACACAACACACACAAAAAAAAAAAAGAAACTTTTCTAGTATGAGTTGGGTTCGCTTGTGGTGATGACCGTCTTGGTCACCATGTGGGTTGGCTGTACCAACTGGTTTTGATAGGCACGTGTCCAGAATATTATTGAATTTAGACACGGACACGTCTGTGCCTTTTGGTTTTCACTTTTAAATTGATTTATTGGAAAAAATCAAAGCATGATCTAGCCTAAGTACATAATTAGTAAAAGCACGCGGTGAAGCCGTCGATGCCGGCAGCGAAGCTGCTGCATAGTTATGTATTACATTATATATTATGTATTCTAAGAATATGCGACAAAGCATATTCGCAAGAGAGAGAGAGAGAGTCTTATGTGCATATACATATGCATGCACTCGAGTCGGGATGCAAAGCGACAAAATATTGAAGTTAACTGTAACGAAAGCGTCGCTGATTAACTGTTCATATTTTGGTACAGTGTTCCCTCGAGATGTGCGCATACTATGTAACAAAGTGTTGCTGTTTAAATGTTTTTATTCATTACAGTGTTCTCCCAATATATGCACATACTACATCTCCCCCCTTTTGAAAAATAGCGTAACAATGTGGAGCTATTTTACATAAATTTATTAATTACGTTTTTATTTTAAAGAATATATTTATATTTATATTTACACATCTTGTATAATTTCTTCAAAAATGTTTTTTCTTTTTTTTTTATATTTTTGGATAATTGGCTTAAAAATTACTTTTTTATTTTTCTTTTATGAATTAAAAATTTTTAACCTATCTTTATGGACTATTTGTTTTTTTCTAGTTTTTCCGGAAATTACTATATTATCATTCTTTTCTATATTTTCTATTTTGTAAGGTCCTAAATAAGTTGGATCTAATTTATGTCCTGTTTCATTCTTAAGTAGGACTTTATCTCCTACCGATATATCTACGTTTATTACTTTTTTATCATATAATTCCTTATTTTTTCTCTTAGCTTCTTCTAACATAATTCTAGCTCTTTTATATGCTATTTCTAATCTATATTTGCTTTCCTTAGCATAATCATCTATATTATATAAAGGTTCTATATTATCTGTGCTATTAAAATGTTTTAGTAAACTGCTTGTTTTACCGAAAACAAGTTCATAAGGACAGTAGTCATGTGCCATAGATGGGGTTGTGTTGAAACAGTAAACGAAATATTGGATCCATACGTCCCAATCAGTTTTATCAACCGATATATATGAGCGTATGTATTCATTGAATGTTCTGTGACTTCTTTCGACTGTTCCAACTGTCTGGTGGTGGTGTGCAGTTGATGTTATGTTATTTATTTTTAAATACTTGCACAAATCATTTATTATGGAGTTTTTGTATTCTGTTCCCAAGTCCGTAATGAACGTCTTCATTGGACCGTACTTTAGAATAAAATTCTCAAAAATCGCTTTTGCTACTGTGTTAGCATTTTTGTTTGGAATTGGAATCGCGACTAGATATTTAGTCAGATCACAAATTAATGTTACTGCGTATTCATTTCCATTTTCAGACCTGGGTAGTGGACCGATCGTATCCACTATCACTCTGTCAAAAGCATGTATTGGCGTATCAGTTATTGTTAAAGGAGTTTTTATTTTTCTTGTCACTTTTGATTGTTGGCATTTTGGACATTTTCGAATGTACTCAGTAATATCTCGAGTCATACCTTTCCAATAATAATGTCTTTTGACCTTGGCCAAGGTTTTTGAGATGCCTGTGTGACCTCCTTGTATTGGATCATCATGGAATGTAGAAAATAGAGCTTCTTTTTCTTTTATTGTTGCTATTTGGGTCACCGGGTTGAGTAGCGCTACTCTCAATGAAATTAATATTTTATTGCCCATATTTTTGAAATTATCAATTGAAACGTGTTCAAAGATATTTTCCCACGGTGCCAATTTGAGTTGGCTGATTTTATTTATACCGGCTTGCGTTTCAAGCCTTTGGAAAAATTGACCTAAGTCAAGAGTTCCATTGGTATATAAATCGCTAACATCATATCTTGCAATTATTTTCTTACCATGTTTAAAAAAACATAGCATATTTTTTACATGCAAGGTCACTATTTTTCGTACTTCGTCGTTATTAATGACTTCATATACTTTGGGCTGAGAAGCTTTTTCAGTAGATTGCCTTGGCAATTCTATTTTTTCTTTTCCTGCGCAGGGATTTTGTCTACTTTGATACCTGGTAGTGACTTTCAGGATTTTATTTTGTATGTTTTTTAGTTCTGTTATTGTTATCCGTGATAATGCATCGGCTACAAAATTATCTTTGCCTCTTAGGTACTCTACTGTAAAATTATATTCCTCCAATTCAAGTCTCATACGCGTTAATTTAGAACTAGGATTTGTCATTGAAAACAAAAATGTTAATGGTCTATGGTCTGTTTTTACTATGAAATGATTCCCGTAGATATAGGGTCTAAATTTGGTGATTGCCCAATGAATAGCTGTTAACTCTTGTTCCGTCGTGCTCTTGTTACTTTCTCCTTTGGTAAATGTTTTCGATGCGTATGCTACTGGAAGTTGAGTTCCATTGTGGGCTTGTGTTAGTACTGCCCCACAGGCTTGCTTACTAGCATCTGTAATTATACAAAATTCTTTTGTAAAATCTGGATATTGTAACAGAGTTGGCTTTATTAATTGAGCTTTAAGATATTCAAATGCATTTTGACATTCATCAGTCCACTCAAATGGAACATTCTTTTTATTCAATCTTGTTAAATGCCTAGAATAATCGGCAAAATTTTTGATGAATCGTCTGTAGTAATTACAAAATGCAATGAAACGTCTAGCGCTGTCAGAGTCATGTGGCACTGGATAATTTAATATGACATCAAACTTTTTGTCATCAGGCAAGATTCCTTTATCTGTACATTTATGTCCCAAAAATGTGACTTCATGCATAAAAAATGAACATTTTTCAGGATGCAGCTTTAAGTTGTGTTTTCTACACATGTCAAAAACACTAATTAAATTATTAAGCATGTGTTTTTCGGAACAACCGATTACTATCAAATCATCCATATAAAGGAATGCTTGCGATGGTTCAAGTCCAGAGAATGCGATAGTCATCATTCTTTGGAAGGAATTTGGCGCTATTTTTAGTCCAAATGGCAATCGCGTGAAGCGATAAGAGCCATTGCTTGTTGAAAATGACGTTATATCTCTAGAGTTTTCATCCAGCTCAATCTGATGGAATCCTGACATTAAGTCAAGGCAAGAGAAATATGTTGCTCTTCCTAGTTGATCTAAGATATCATCGATCCTAGGAAGTGGAAATTTGTCTGATAGTAATTTTTTATTAATTTGACGATAGTCAATTACTAATCGCCATTTCTTCTTTTCGTTATCTATTGATTTCTTTGGTACTAGTAAAAGAGGACTGTTGTATTCTGAGACTGAAGGTTCAACTATTCTATCTTTAATTAATTTATCGACTTGAGCTTGAATTTCGTCTTTTTGACTATGAGGATTTCTATAATTTTTTATATATACTGGTTCATCGTCTTTTAACCTTAGTTTCTGCTTATAAAAATTATTGGTTGTTATTGGTTCGGTATCAAGTCCAAATATATCTGTGTATTTACAACAAAGTTCTTTTAATTGTTTATTAAATAGTTTAGGGAAATTTTTAGTTAATTTTGACATTACGTTGTTCATTCTAGTTTCGTTATTTATTTCGGATATATCGTAATTTGCTAATGGTTCATAATTCAACTTGTTTATATTAATCATTTGATCGGTACTAGTTGTATTTAGTAAGCGGACGAATGCATTTGCAGTTGTTACGACTGTGTTTGCTGCATATATACCAGGTTGAATTTCTTGGTTCGGAATTAAAATGCTATCTTCATTTGAAGCTAACTCGATTTTGCGGACGACTTCGGATCTTGCTGGTAGTACTATTGTATTGTTACCAGAGCTATAATTTATTGGAACATATATAGGATAGTTTAGATTGTCTGGTCTTATTATGAGTAGATCTTTTGAAGGTGTGAAATCTAACTGACAATTATATTTTTTAATAAAATCTATTCCTAAAATTCCATCACACGGTATAGAGAAAGTTGATTCGACAATATGAAAGTTGTGTGGAATTATATATTTAGTAGTTTGTATTTCTAAAGATGCCAGACCTTTAGATTGAATTACTCCTTGATTGATTCCCTGAATATTAATTTTGTTGTCAGTGTTTATATTATTAAAAGTGTCAGAATTGTCTTTTAACAAAGAAATATCTGCACCAGTATCTATCAAAAATATTAATTTATTGTCTGTTGCTACGTTTGTGAATTGTACGAATATATTTACACTAAGATTAATCGAATGAACCTTTTTACAGTTTATTGTTGTGTACCTAAGGGCTGTTGTGCGTTTCCCGAAGCATTCTGTGCAATTCTCACATTATTATTATTACCATTATTATTGTTGTGGCCCCTGTTTGAATTACCACGGCCTCTAGAGTTTCCTCTATATTGGCCTCTATTTCTGTTATTGCCATTATTATTATAATTATTGTTGTATCTATTTCCATTGTTTTGGTAATTTCCACGATAGTTTCCGCGGTTATACCCTCGACTGGATCCATATCTATGTTGCTGCGCAGCGTATAGGACCGTATTTGGATGTCCTACTGCGTCTGTGCAACTATCGACGAAAACAGTTGTAATTTCACTCATTGTATTGAAATTTCGTGATTTCATTACAGATTTAACTTCGTCAATTGTGCTGTTTGCTATAATTGATTTTACAGCAACTTGAAGGCTAAGTTCCTCGGCATATTCTTGTGGTACGCCGTGAATCATATGCGCTGATTGCAAAGCCCTTGTCAACTGTTCAACTTCTTGAATATATTGACTTGCTGACTTGTGCTTTTGCTGAAGATTGAATAATTTAGCAGATAATGCTTTAGCTGACTCGCCTTTTATACCGCTTTTTAATTTGTCGATTATGGTAACTATGGTTTGTTCATTGTTTATTAGATTTCGAACATGGCCTTTGAGTCTAGTTTTTATTAGACTGACTGCAATAGTTTCGTGTGTTCCTTTTAGTGAATCCACTAAACTGAGAGCATCGAGGAAACTTTGAAGATTTTCAGACCTTCCGTCAAACTCTGGAATGAGTGAGGAGGCTAGTTTAAGGAATTCAACTTGTGTCATGGCCATAGTTAGATTTTTTATATCAGTAATAGACTCAGATTCCGAATCGGATAGTTCGGCTAGTGTAATTACTGCTGGTATCGTAAGATCGGCTATATCTTCTTCTTTTATATATTTATCTGAACCGCCCGTGATTTCATATTCAATTATTGTCTCTAAGTCTGTATTTGTTTCTTCTTCACCTAACACTGGAGTATTCAAAATTGAAGGTATAGTTATATCTAACGAATATTTTGATTTAATACTGTTCAAGTTTGTATTTAGTCTCTGAAAGAATCGTGATACATACGACCAGTGGCTAGAATCTAACTTTTCTTTATTTTCGTGTATAAGTGAACGAGCTTGATTAAAACATGCAACTAGTATTGTTGCGTGTCTACTTATTGTCTCCTTCGAAATATTTCTATTTTGTGCTAGACACTTGTATGACTTGTCGAAATTTTCTTTTATTTTTATTAATACGGCGTTAATATTTTGCCATTCCATTTCATTTTAAAAGAAATTATTCAGACGTATATATATTTTTATTTTTTAATTTTGTTTTTTTTTTTATTCATTTGCTTTTTTTTTGTTTTACATTATTTCCTGCCTAATTGTGTATGGTTTTCGGGCCATACTCTAATCGGGCAACATTAATGTCGCTCAATTTTACAATTATTCTTAATATTTATAAAAAAAATATGCATCGTAGTGCATTCAGAAAAAAAATATGCAGCGCAGTGCATTAAAAAAAAAAATTTTCCGCTCTTGGCAGCGCTGTCGGTTTTGGATGCTTCGATGTGTGTCTGTCTGCACGGGCTGCTTCTAAAGTTGTTGGAGGGGCGCCGGTGCTGGCTGCACAGGCTGCTTCTACGTTGCTGGAGGGGCACCGGTGCTGGCTGCACAGGTGTAGTGGCAATTCGCTGAGTATAATGGTCCCTCGCAGTCGGCAGGACAGGTCTTCTTTGGTTGTGGCAATTCTTGCTTCTGAGGTGGAACAGTTTTATCGGGCTGTTTTGCAATATTGGTTATCGCATGGTAGGTGTATGTGTGCGCGGTTATGTCTTTGCGGTTGTTTAATAGCTCTTTAATTTGTTCAACCTCTGCGTGTACCTTGACTGATTTATCCCAAGGTAAAGAGTCTGAACTTAGTAGTTTTAACAGTTGGGCTTTTCTTGCCCTCAACCGTTTTACTACTCCGCTCCGCTTCGCACACATAACACTTTACTCACTGCGTGTGATTTTTATTTCCAAATTGGATTGCAATTTGTTCCTCCTCCTGTTTCCTTTCCTGTCCCAGCGTCGGATTTGTTGAAGATTTGCACTTCAATCTGTCACGGTCGCCATGTGGTGATGACCGTCTTGGTCACCATGTGGGTTGGCTGTACCAACTGGTTTTAATAGGCACGTGTCCAGAATATTATTGAATTTAGACACGGACACGTCTGTGCCTTTTGGTTTTCACTTTTAAATTGATTTATTGGAAAAAATCAAAGCATGATCTAGCCTAAGTACATAATTAGTAAAAGCACGCGGTGAAGCCGTCGATGCCGGCAGCGAAGCTGCTGCATAGTTATGTATTACATTATATATTATGTATTCTAAGAATATGCGACAAAGCATATTCGCAAGAGAGAGAGAGAGAGTCTTATGTGCATATACATATGCATGCACTCGAGTCGGGATGCAAAGCGACAAAATATTGAAGTTAACTGTAACGAAAGCGTCGCTGATTAACTGTTCATATTTTGGTACAGTGTTCCCTCGAGATGTGCGCATACTATGTAACAAAGTGTTGCTGTTTAAATGTTTTTATTCATTACAGTGTTCTCCCAATATATGCACATACTACACGCTAGTCACAAGCGAAGAGAGAGAGAGAGAAAGAGCGGGGGCGAAGGGGTGCTCATTGTGTGGGCAGTGGAGCATTTAACATAGAAATAACAATAACAATTTAACAAATTGTCGCCAGCACTCGTTGGCGCTCTCTCTCTCTCTCTCTCTACTCTGTATCGTTGCCTTTGATGCTCTCTCACTCTCTCGCGCACACACACATAGACAGGAAGAAATACACGCACATTGCAGGACTAAACGTCTAGCGAGGCAACAAAAGAAATTTACTTGCAATATATGTATTTTACTTGGCTTCCTGCGCTCCGTATATATTTCATTTGTGAATTATTTGCCTGGCCCATAGTGCAAAACTGTATAAGAGTACGTGTGTGTGTATGTGTGTTTGTGTTGTTGCTGCGGAAGTGCCAGCACAGCAGCTGTGGGTGAGCCAAAGAGTGGCAGAAAGAGAGAGGGATGGGGGGGAGGGAGGAGCGGGGCTAAAGGCGTCGCCCACGCGACTGCCTCGACGTTCGACCCTTGGCACAAAAGCTGGTTAGTCAGTCAGCAGGGCTGTGGGACGACAGTGGGTGTTTAAGGACACCCGCAAATACAATCACATACTCGTATATACACACAACTACACACACACACACACACATAAAAAAGCGATGAACTCATAAAAAACTAATGAAACTAATTTTGTTTTGCTTGGCTTTGCTTTTGCTTTTACTTTTGGCTGTTGCTGTTGCCTGTGCGCTCTCTCCATTGTTATTGTTGTTGTTGTTGGTGTTGGTGTTGTTGCCAGTGCTTTTGTTTGGCAACCCACTCACAAAAAGTCGCGACACACACACACACACACACACAACGAAGCCTGGCAGCCGTTTTTATTGCTTGACTTGAAATTTTATGTTTGCAAGCGAGTCGCCGTTGTCCTTTGAATATTACAGCTGGCCCACAGACACGTTGTGTATGTGTATGTGTTTATTTATATGTGTGTGTATGTGTGTGTTGGCTCATCGTTCACGTTTGCACGGCATGGCCATGGCCAAGTCAGAGTCAGAGTCAGAGTCAGAGTCAACTGTGCGTTGGCCAGTCGACAGTCGACGACAATCGACAAAAATAGGCATTAAAGCGAATAATAATAAAACAGCAAAAATAAAGCCAAAAACGAGAACAGCAATAGCGAAAGAGAGAGAGAGAGAGAGAGAGAGCAAAAGCAAAAGTCCAATGCGTGCCTTGGCTAATTTTCATTTGGCATTTAGTTGGGTCGTTGCCGCTTTTTGTTGTTGTGACTTTGGCAGGCAATAAAACTGAAACTGAAAATGAAAATGAAAAATCAATAGCATTGCATTTGGCCAGGCGTAGGCCAATGTGACCATCACCACCCCTACCCACCCCAAAAGCAATCACCCATCCATGCCATGCTGCCCATTGACTTTGTCCCATATCCTTTTCTATGCCATTCGCCATTAGCCAACGCGACTGTTCCACTGTCTATGAGCTGAATACTAAGTGAGCTCAAAGCATAGACAGAGAGAGAGAGAGAAAAGAGAGAAGCAAAGGCAGCAGCTTCGCTTCGTTTCGATTCTATTCTTTCTGCTATTGCTGCTGCTGCTGCTGCTGTTGTATCTCGCATGCATATAAAACGCCATCAAGCGGAAATATTGTCATACGCTGCGTATGAGCAATTCGTAATTTTAAACACATTTATGCGCAATATTGTCGATTTATATCGTCGCGTTACTTTTATTGTGTCACGCACACTCGATTGTTAAATGGATTAAGTGGATAGTTTCACTCGCACTCGTAAATTGCATTCATGAATGCATTCATAAATCGCTACACGCTTTCCAAGCGATTACCAATCATGATTACTATAGTATATACATATCATATACTACGCAAGGTCGCTTGAATGTCATTGTGTAAGTCCAAGATTATTAAATATGATTACTTCGGCTTAAATACTTTATAAGTTTTGGACCTTTCTGTAACGCTTTTTGTGTGTGTGGTCTGATGAGGGTCCGACATTCAAACAATTCACATTGTTTTCTTCCTATTCGAAAAGTTGCAAAGTTTTTAATTAGTAAATCCCAATTAAAATGCAAATGGTTATATTATCTGCACATAACGTTAGCTCGCTTGGCTTTGGCCTCATCTTCCAATTATTCTTCAATTTGCTGATTGGATTAAAAGGCAAAATTGAATTAAGTTACCGCATTAGCGGCAACTTTTACTTGACGCAGCTGCAGAGACCGAGCGAGAGAATCAGATTAAAAATTGGCATTGAGCACAACGAAGAAGCGTCTGAAGATTTTGTGGATTTTGTGGAAGTGCGAGTAAATATGTAATCGGTATCAGTTTTGTGGTTAATTGTTTGTTTTACTCAATAATTGGATTAAAAACATTTTTCTCTCGAAACTAAACGCAAGCAGCATAAAGTTGCTCCTCTTTTAAAGCACCTAGCATCAAGATAGGAATCAGAAAGCAGCAGCAGAAGCCGAAGCATTTACGTAGCATGTTTTAGATGGCAGCAGAAAGATTCAGGAATATATATTTCGGAACAAAGTGAAGCGTAAAAGAGATGGCAAAAAGGCATGCCAGGACACGGCGGCTGCTTTTAAGCACTTTTATGCTGATGCTGTGATTTTTTACAGCTGCCATTTCGATGAGGCAGTGTGGGTGTTGAGTGTTGAATATGTTTGAGTGTTTGAGTGTGTTTGTGTGTGTGTGCGGGGTGTATTCAGAAATAGGTAGCTAGCGGTTTGCTGTTGCTGTTGCCAGCTGTGCGTGAGGTCTGTGTGCGGTCTTTGCATCTTTTTTTTGCCAAAGACTCTGACTCTGACGCAGAGTCGACTGTCGGTCGTTAAGTAAACGACAGACGAGTCTGCCAAATGATGTTTGTCTACAGCAGCAGCAGTGGCAGTGGCAGCTGCCACACAATCTCTGCTGTCTGCCTGCCACACACACACAGACACACAACTAGGGGTATGTATATATTGAATTTTGTGGTAATTACAAGTAACTCACTCCAGCTCATTGACAACATTGACGCTGCCTTCGCTGTCGTTCCGCCTCTCCATGAATGTGACTATAACTTTGCGTGTATGTGTGTGTGTGTGTGTTTGTGTGTGTGCTTGTATGTGTTCTTGTTCGTGCTCAACTTTGCATACTTTTTGGCGCAAGCAATCTGCTGACGCAGTTTGTTGACTCTATTTTTTGGGGATAATTGGCAGCACTACGCGTTGGCAAGCAAAAGCTTTTCCAACACTGTTTGCTCTCATTTTCTGGCGTTGCCAGACAATGCCAGACAAGCACTCCGGATTAACGATAATGGCTGCACAACAATTTTCAAACTGCTACAACAGAAAACCGAACAAATTTTGCAGAATTTTTGTTAGAAACACAAACTTTGCATCTGCATGTGCAACTGCAAAAGTTAATTAATGCATAAGTTTGCAATAGAAATGCCTACTCAAGAGTACAAGTTGAGCATTTGAAAACGTTGCAGTTAAGGGAATCACAATGTGCTTAAAAGTTACCAAGTTGTTTCAATTTAAATGTTTAAAACAAATAGAGAATAATAGCAAAGTGTGTTGTAAGTTAGTTTGGCTATGTGAGATGTAGTTTGAAATGTAAATAAACTACAAAAATGTGGAATATATTTGACAATTAAATGCAATACAGAAACAACAAAAGTAAATAACAAAAATGTGGAATATATTTGACAATTTAGTGCGCTACAAAATGCAGTTTATTAAATGTATGCAGTTTATTAAATGTATGCAGATAAAATATGGATTAAAGTAATCTTGTTGTTATGATACAGTAAATTCAAATTGACATTTGACAAATCCGCTTTAATACCTCGATATCAACTTGTTAAATGGTGAAATACACCTCTCACTATTCAGGCAGTGGATCAATGCGTGTTAATCAAAGTCAAATTAAAAGCAGTTAGAGATTTTAATCATTTACCACAATATTTCCCATTCTCTCGAGTAATAGCAAGCACACACACATAATCTCCAAGTGGAGTAAGAAGAAAATGAAAGGCCAAGCCGAAGATGGAAAGGAGTAAGCTGCAATAATTGAGATAAAAATGTGCAATTAGTGACTTTGCGGTCGCAGTGGCTTTGGTCTTTGCTGTTGTGCGGATTACATGCAATTTACGTGGAAAAAAGCAATCCCACAAAATGGGGAATTAGAGGAGAGAAGAGGCAGAGGGCTGTGAAGTGGAAAGTGAAGCTGCAAAGTGGAGGGAAAATGACTTGGCTCTCTGACAGCCTTTTAACTTGGCCATTGTTATGGCTGCTGCCATTGCAAGCCATTTGCTTGTTGTTCCTATTGTTGTTGTTGTTGTTGCTGCTCTTTTTCCTCTCGCTTTTGCTCGTCAAAAGTGCGAGCCAGGGAACTTTTTGGCTTATATGCCGAGGCAAACACGTGGCAGCAGCAAAAGAACAAAATGAAATAACCACAACGATAGCAGCTTGGAAAATGGCTTCACTTATTTCCATTTATTTTGTTAAACTGCAGTGCAGCAACTCGTAAAAATGCACCCAGGGAGCGGCGAAAAAAACCAACCAAATACATATTGACGCTGACTTTCGCAAGTCCTTCGCTCAACTCCAATCTGTGGATATGTTTTTCTAACCCAAGAGCAAAGCCAAAGCGCAAGTCGTGGAGTGTAAACGATTTTGTGAAATGTTTGTTATTTATTTGCCGCTCAAACGAAGCGATGCCAGTGCCAAACACGAGTAAACGAGCAAATATTGCATTTGCTCTTTAGTTTTAGACAAGCTGGCTCAACAGGTGTCCGAAGCTTCTGCTTAGCTTCTGAAATAATAATAATAATAAATTTATTGACAAGCGTCGGGCTGCTGCAAACAATGGCCAAAACCCAATTAAAATTATTAATCCGATTGTAATCAACACATTTATAATCAAATTACGTATACGTCACGTTGCCAAGCACACACAAACACAACGCACGCAACTAAGACAGGCAATTTAAAGCAGACAACAGGCAGAGGCAGGCAAAAGAGTAAAGTGCCACAGCGTGATTTCATTACACAAGTAGCTGCAAGAGCCGAAAACTCAAATGCCCAAGCGCCAAGCTGAAAATCAATGCAGTGGCAAATAAATCATGCGACCGTGCGACCTTTTAACAAACACGGCCAAAATGAAATTTGCCATGAACCGCAAACACGGTCAGCAAAATGGAAATCGAATTGAACATGAGCTCTGACTCTTACCCCACAACCCGAAAACTTCCGGCTACTCCAACACACACAACGGCAGCAACTGACATTCGATTTCGCTTCTGATTTTCAACTCGAAAAAAAAAGTAAAGTATAAAGCTTGAAATATGCGCAAAATTGTCGACACCAAACGCAACACAACAACAACAACAAAAAAAAAAGGTGAAAAAAGACGTGTTGATTGAGTTGTGAGCGGAAATTAATGAACGGAAACTAAATATCTGAGTGTTTGGTTGAAGTCGTTCCTCAATGCTTTTTGCTTGATCGACACTTTGCGCCATATTGCGAAAATAAAAAATGTATATTACATATTTATTTGCACACAAAAATCCCATCATTTTTATTTTTTTTTTAAGGAAAATGCGCATCGAGTTATTTATGAGGCGTGTTGCATTGGGACCAACAATCACGTAGCTTGGCTTCGGTTTGATTAATGGCCGCCAGGCAACCGCGTCTTCGATTTGTTGTCCTTTCTCGCTCTCTCCCGCATATATTCTCGTAGCCAACTCTCACTTGAGTGGCCAAAACAAATACCAAAGAACTTTTCACTACATTTGCCAAAATTTCAATATAAAAAAATAAATACAAAAACAAAAAGTATTCCCTTTGGTATAAAGCACAACAAACGAGTCAGAGCGAGATGGATGTTGGTATTGTTTGTGTTTGGGGCCAGTGCTACTTAGTATCGAGCGACGTTTTGTTGACGTTAACTTGTCCGAGGCGGGTCGAACGCTTTGTTTGACTTGAATGCAAGTTGGCAATTGGATTGGCAACGCCCTCAACAACAACAACGACAACAAGAACTACAGTAGCACAAAGTTAACGCCCAACTAGTTTGGACGGCAGCAGAATGTACAAAATTTTAAATTTCTCCATTGATTTGAGCCACATTCACAGTAAAAACGACAATATTTATCACAGTCACAGTCACAGTAAAAGTAAGATTACAGATTACAGATTACTGGCACACTAAAAGTAACAGTCACAATTTCAGTAAGTGTAACATTTACAATCACACAAACAGAAGTCACACTTTGAGTGAGAATGAAATAGTCATGTTTTTAGCAAGTGTAACACTGACTATCGTAGTAACAATAAACTGACTGAGTAACAGTTACTGTCACAATTTAAATAAGTGTAACACTTACACTTACAATAAGAGTGTGAAGAGTAACAGATATAGTCACAGGTAGAGTGAGAAAATAACAAGCCGGGTTTAGTCAATGTAACACTTACTGTCACAGTTACAATAAAAGTAACAGTTACATATATTTACAGTCACAATTTCAGTAAGTGTAGCCCTTATAATCACAGTTACAGTAAGAGTAACAGTTACAGTCACAGTGCAACACTTGAATCACAGTTACAACATCACTAAGTGTAGCACCTACGGTTACATTTACAATAGGAATAAGAGTTGGAGAAAAGAGAACAGTTACCCTTAGAGCAGGAGTGTAAAAGTGGCAGTCACCTTATCAGGAAGTGTAACTCTGACATTCACAGTGACAATAGAAGTAACAGTTACAGTCACAATAGAAAGTGTAGCTCTTACAATCACGGTTATAATATGCGTTACAGACAGGGTAACAGTTATAGTGACAATGTCATTAAGTGTTACACCTATAGTCCCATTTACAATAGGAGTAACAGTTACAGGCAGAGTAACAGTTAAACTTAAAGCTAGAGTGATATAGTAGCAGTCACGCTTTGAGTAAATGTTACACCTACAATCACAGTTATGATAACATTAACAGTTGCATACTAAGGGTTACACCTAGAGTGACATTTACAATAGGAGTAACAGTTACAGACAGAGTAACAGTTAAATTTAGAGCTAGAGTGGAAAAGAACAGTCACGTTTTCAGTAAGTGTAACACCAACAATCTCAGTAACGACAACAGTAACAGCTACGGACGAAGTTACAGTTACAGAGTCATAGTCACGATTACAATGAATGCAATAGTTACAGTCACAGTTACAGTAAGCGTTATTGTTGCAGTCACAGTTGCAGTTGCATTCTTATGCACAGTGTGAAATGTCAGCACAGCGCGACCTTTTTGAGCAGCTGTCATTGAAAATTTTCAAGGCAAACTCGACAAGCTGTGTGCTGTGCTATGTGCTGTGAGCAGTGCGCTACTGTGTTGCTGTCTTGCTGTCCGGGGGGGTTGCTCAAGTTGCAAGGTTGTGTGTTCAACAAGTATCTGGTGCAGTTTGCTGCGACGCCTTGACACACAAAAGCCCAACCGCATGGTCGCATGAGACAAAAGTGCGGCCAAAAAGCCTAACCGAATATGCATGCTAGATTAGAGCTTTATGCAAATTCAGGCAACATCAGCGATCCCCAGGCACGCACACACACACACACACACACACAGACACAGCGACAGACACACTCACAGTGAGATACACCCACAGAACGACAACAGAAAACACTTTGCAAAATGTAAGCGACCTCGACGCACCGTCACCATTCACAATTCACATCACCGGAGCCGAGAGCTGAGCGCCGAGAGCAGAACTTTCATTTGCATTTAAAGTGCTGCCATATGGCCAACAATGTTATGTGCTATTGCCGCAGGGCGTGGCAGACTTCCAACCATCCACCCCCACCCAATGAAACACAAATATTCGATTTTTATAACATCAAAAAAAAAAACTGAAAAATGTGTCACAAACATTTTTCAAAAATACCTGAATGCTGTTTAAAATTTTTGCAGCATTGACCTCGACCTTTGCTTGAGCGTATTATGCAAAAAGTTCATTAATGTAATTTCGTAATTTATCTGCGCCAGAAAAAAGGTAATAAATGATTAAGAAAACTTTGCACGTTCGCCTGTTGAAAGTTTTAAGCATCTTAAGGGCATCTTGTTTTCCGAACTTTATGCGGCATTAATCGAGCACCGAGGCTGTGGATGGTTGTTGTTGCTGGATTGTTACTTGGATAGGCGAACCAATTGCGCTGTTTGCTTTATAAACATGCAAATGGTTTCACTGTTAAATTAGCAAGTTTATGAACTTAACTTGTGTCTGTCCGCACAGACACAACAAGCTGATTACAAATGACAATAACAAGAACTGTCAGCTGAAAGCATGAAATTGCCATAGGCAGAATGTCGCTCTCAGTGCCTCGACCCAGACCCTCGATGAAAACCAGGTCAAAAAACAGGTAGCTGGTATGCAGAGGGGAGAAACTGGGAGAAAACTTCTCTATGTATTTAATTTGAAAATGCGACAGTTATACTGCGCCACTGAATGTTTCGTGTAAATTAAATTACAAAACGCGACGATGCTGCGAGTGTCGAGTTCAACAACAGCAACAACACAAAAAAAAAAAAAAACTGCCCAGACCTGTAAAAGCTGGGTTCTTTGGTCTGCCATCGTTACCAACACGGTCTGCCCCGTGTCCTGTTTCTGTCCGTTTTTCGGTCTGTATTGCTGTCGGGGCCTCACCGGAACTGGCACATTAAATTTTCATTTAACCAAAAGTCCCTAAAGTTGAAAGCAAATGCTGCTGCAACGAATACCACACACAAACTGTTTGTCCGACCCGAGAATTCCAGGCGCGTGAATCCAAAGAGATATACCAACAAACATTAGTACGTTTAGGGTCAGGCAAAGTGTTGCAAATCGTGCGGTGGCGAACGAACCGAAAAACAACTCTGAAAATTAATCCAAATCATGCTGGTGATAGTAAATACACGAGCACTGACACTTTAAGGCTGCCGACCGAAAACAAAAAAAACTTAAAACTTAAAACTTTAAGCCTTCCCCATGCCCAAAAAGTCCTTAAAGTAAAGTTTTACTTTGATTTAATACTGAATGCGGCATTACTAGTCTTGTAGCTGTCAGGCTCTACTTTAGACGAGAGAATTCATTAAAGCCTTTGAAAATGAATTTAAAACAGAGCACAAACAACAAACAGAAAAAAACTACACATCAGCATGGACTGAAGTTCAGCCCATGGCTGAATTTTAATTATTTTTGCTCCGCTTTTTATGCAGCTCTTCGCTAGCTGTATGCATTTTTCCAATTCGTTAAATACTTGACGATAAATTCTTTTTGCAAATGAAGCACGAAAAATGCGCATGCAGCACAATTTTTGTTGTTGTTGTTCCCTTTTTTTTATTCAGCCAGTTGCATCGTCAGGTTTATTTAAGAGCACGCTCATATATCATCATGCAAAATGTAAAGCGGCAAATTAAAAGCAAAAATTTTTCATTAAAAGGATTTCTGTTTTTTTTGTGTGTGTGTGTAGTGTGCGCAACCTTTTGAACATTTTTAATTTGCGCTTAGTTTCAACAACACAATTGGCAACAATTGCACATTCCTGAATTGCTTTTTATTCATTAGCACGTTGTGTGTTGTTGTTTTTTGTACTTGTGCTGTTCCTACTGTCAGCTTAACTACACTTGACTGCAAACACTTCAACACTCAACACTGAACTGTTTTGCCTGCGGCTGTGTGTAACCTCCTCTTCCACCTCTTCATGACTTCCAGCTAACACACCTTTTGCCACTTGCCACTTGACCAGCCCACTGGCCACCCACTTTTCACCCACTCCAGGTGGATGGATAGCGTGTCCGTCCGTACAAGCAATTCAAGTGTTAATTGCGGCGCTGCTTGACTCATTCGTTTGCAGTTTTTTTTCCCCTGCTTCCCCTGCTGAGTTGGGGCGTACTTTGACATTAAATAATTGCTATTAATATTCGCATATTACGAGCTACTAGTTTTTTTTTCTCCTCTCTCTGTTAAAAAAGATGTGCATGTATAATGTAGCTAGTTTACGTTGGGTTATAGGCTTAGCTAAGTGCACTTAGCCAAGTTTATATTACACAAAGCGAGAGAGAGAAAAAGAGTCGACAATAATTTCCGGCATATAAAACGAGATGTCTACTTAATTCAATATGCGCTGCTAATGCAGCGAATTGCCATCGAACAGATACTGTTGTGAATAGAGAATGGAATAAATATAAATACAACTAAAATAAAATGCCAATAAAGCGAACAACTTGTGCGCGCCACAGCTTTTGTGTGTGTTTGCTACACAAACAAACACACACAAGCAGTATATATTACATTGAAATAGGAAGCGGAAATGCGATTTTGGGTTTTTGGTTCTGCTGCTGCTTTTGGTTTTGTTTCTTGTGTAGCAGGCAGCGTATTGCGATTCGAAATCCCCTAAATACAATAAATTGTACATTTCATTTAATTCCATTTCATTTACAAAAGCGAAACCAAATCCAAGCAAACAAAAGGACTCCGCTGCCATTGTGGGTGCCAGCAGAGAATTTTTGGGGGGCGAACAATGAGAGAGCTAAGAACGCCAGAAAGAAAATATAATAAATAAATATAACAATTGAACTGAAAATGAATAAAACGAAATGAAATGAAGCTCATGAGCTGCTGCCGTTGCGATTGGGTTTGATATTCGTATGCTTGGCGCATTGCAGCGTCGCTTCTTTTTTGATTTTTTTTGTTTTTTTTTGGCCAGTGGCTGTTCCACATTGCTTTGCTGCATTTGCAGCATGCTCAACATTTGTCCATTTGTCGAGGCTTCTTTGGTTTACCACTACTGCTGGACTGCTCATTTCTCATTCACAACATTCGTTACCCCTCCTCATGCTCCCAACCTCACTCTCACTATCATCAGCATGTGCTGCGCCATTTCGTATGCTATGAATTTGTAGCACATGTCTGTGGAAAGCGCACCGATTTTCCAGCCAGTCAAAGTTTATTTAAGTTGATGCTCTGCCGAAAATCCCTTTGACCCCGACAATATCCTTATGCCTGTTCACATCACATCTTTCAACTTGGCTGCAGCTGGCACGATAAACTTGGGGTTTTTTTTTTGGTTCGACTGCTTTCCATTTCCATTTTATGCACTTTTAGCTGCCGCACTCAATGGCATAATATTAAACAGTCGACAGTCTTTGATGTGTTTCACAACTTTCCACACGCCGCCGAACTTTGCGATTGAAAACAAAGTTATTGAAATTTTGTTTCGACAAACTTTTAGCATAATTCAATCATTTCCGCTCAGCACTCTGTGGCCGATTCACGATTCACGAACTCAATGAGATTTCCGGGAACATTTGTGCCGAGCTCGTCGATGAATTGCTGTAACACACAAAACAAAAAAAAAACGCTCTCAGTTTTCATTTTCCATTTTTTTTCTCTCGGTGGAGATGAGTTGAGTTGAGTTGTAGGTAAAGTGTATGAATGGAATGCAAAATAGATGAAAAATAATATTTCGATTGAATTCGATTGAATTGCTCAATTCAAAAGATATTTTAATTGGAGGAAACGAAAGTAAATCACTTCCAAGTTCGTAAAGGATATTCACGAAAGTCAGCCATACTTTCAGGTATAAAACATAAAGAGTAGGAAATTCACTCAACGCTGAAAAGTATGCTATGTTTTTTATAATAATTACTTTATCTGCATTCATGTTATAGTAGCTGCTTGTGATTAATTTGTCATTTCTATATATTGAATTCTCAGAATATCATAAGGAAAATTAAACAAGAGCGTAAGTCACAAAAAGTGGGAAATATTCTTGTATCGCTGAAAAGTATACAACGATTTTTTTAAATTAATAGGTTTATCTTCCTCTACTATTAATTATCTGACTACACTTTATAAATCATTTTTGATAGCTATATTTAAAAAAAAAAATTGTTTTGGGACACTCATCTATATATTTATTCCCCATAAGATCATAAAGGATATTAACAATAGGCATACAACAAAAGAGCGTATGATAAATTCCTTCCGCGCTGAAAAGTATGCTATGCTTTGTATATTAATTGGTTTATCTTCTCCTTGTTTAAATTATCTGATTACACTTTATCAATTATTTGTGCAGTATAAATAATTGATATATATTTATAAAAATCATGATTAATTTGTGACACTTATATGCATTCATTAATATTTATTGCATTTCACTTGCAGTTTAATTAATGAACAACATTTTGGTTGTCTTTCATTTGCAGTGACACTTCGATATCAACGCGCGTGGACATGCTCACGCCTGCTATTGAAGTCTATAAGCCGCCGCTCTGACACAAAGATGACACTGTGGAGAGCAATTTAGGGAATCCATCGACGAGTAGCGATTTCTAGCAGAAGCTAATCACCACTGCGGAACTAACTACGGATAATCTATTTGTTCTTCCATCATAGTGTCAATCAAGTCTAGCAAACTGAATTCTGAAACAAAAACCCCTACAAACCCAAGCAACTTTTGGCTACAATGGAGGCCAAACAACAACTCCTCAGGCGCCCAAAAATAACAAAGCGAACAATGCCAGGGCCAAGGCCAAGGTCGTCGATAACTACGCACTGGACGCAACACTGAGAAGTTTTAAACAGAAACTACCAATTAACACATACATAAACATTACCACACACACACACACATACACCTACACAAAACATATACAATGGAAGTGAAGTAACAAAATGAATGAACGAAAAGCAAAAAAACAAAAAACAAAAAATAATAATAATAATTGATCCAACTGAATAATTCCTAAGATTGATTACATTTAGTTACTTTTTAGCGTAAATGATTTTTAAACCTGGCCGGCCGATTGGCGGCCTCCAAATTGCTTCAACAAAAAGCAACACAAAAAAATGAAAAGAAAACAAAACCGAAAACAAATGGAAACTAGCTGTAAGTATTAGGGTATTCAATATATATATATATATATGATTATATATGGCAATGCAACATCGCATATTTTCGTATAACCGCGATGAATTTGGGGAAATGAAGGGAGAAGAGCATAAGAATTGTGTTTGTATCTGCAACAAATTTAATATGTAGTACGTGTATATTATATAATGAGAGAAATGTGTTTGCAATGTGTATCGAATATGTAAATTTAGTTATGTAAATTTAAATGACAAATATGACAAACGACAAACACAAAAAAACAAACACACACACAAAGAACAAACAACCAAAACCTACAACAATATTTGTGAGTAATAATAAATGCAATGAATAATTTTTGTACTGCTGAAAAGAATAAATAACAAAAATAACAAGAAAAGAAAAATATTTAACATTAGATGTACAATTTTGCATAGTTTATGAATAAGTTTGTAATGCGTTCGTAATATAAAAACAAAAACCAAAAACAAAAACAGAAGAAAACACTCACACACAAAACCAAAATGAATGCAAACCTTTAGCTAAATTTAGAAAAACTAAAATATAAAAAAAGGAAAAACAAAAACAAAATAGCAACCAAATTTTCTCATTATCCAATCAACTGTTTTTCATTTCGTAATTTCACATTTGATTTCCAATTACATTTTCACGCTTTGTTTAATTCTGCTGCTGCATACAATTAAAATGCACATACACAAACACTCACACACACACACGCACACACATTCACAGTCAGTAGGGAGTTTTGAATTTTTGATTTCGACATTTCAGGACGTCAACTAGCTGAGTATATAGACTCGAACAATAGCCATAGTCTCAGCTTCAATCGAAGTCCAGAGCTAATGAGCCCTCACAAAGTGCCCCCAAAAATGAAGATGTAATGAATTTGCTAAATAAATAATTATTTAAATTAAATAATGAATGGCAAAAAGCAGAATTAAATTTAATTGTTAGCCTAAGATCAACTATATTGTTTATGCTCCATACCAATTTTGTTCAATCAAGCAAGCAGAAAGCAGTCTTTAATCGGCAAATAAACCTTTTGTATATATAGAAAAATTAATACCTTAAACACACAATAATATGTATGAATGTATAGTTAAATGTTTTCAGACATAGTTAATTATTGTTTTTGACTGTGATCACATTAATAATACTTATGTATAATTGTATTATAATTGTTGCATTGTTGAACAACAAACATTTTAAAACATACATATTTGAATTAAATCAATCAAACCCAAAAGCAATTCAATTCACAGTCTCTCGCTTCAATATTAATTATAATGACTAAATGATAAATTATCTAATTGAAGGAAAAATGAAAAACCAAGCTAATTTTATGCATTCCGTTTTTATTCTCTCTCGATGATTATTTGATATATTTATCGAATTACAAATTCTAAAGGATTCAATGAGATTAATGTCACATCCGCATAATGCGTTTAATCTCACTTGAAGCTTCAATGTGCTTTCAGAAAGCTCTTCTCATTCATGTTGACAAATTGGAATCCCCCTTTCAGCAATTGTCATTGTGACTCAAGCAGCATTTAAACTCTCAATTTCGCAATTGCTTTGCACACACAAAAATTCTATCTGATATATTTTATGATTTTGTTTTTTGAGTGTAACAGGAAAACTTGGCAAAATATTTGCCTCAAAGAAACGGATGTGCTTGACAATATAATTTCTAAAAAAAACAAAAAATGAAATAACAAGCGAAATAAAAGAATACTTAGAACAAAATATGTTTTAGCAAAACAATTTAAATTATCATTTTCGATTGCTTTGTAGTTTAACATATTTTAATTTAATAGGCATTTCACATACTACAGCTCATAGAACTTCTGCGCCCTTTACTAGATGAGGACAATGACGATAATGGTAATTGAATGATGGAATTTTGAATGTTAACATTTAGTGTTTAGATTGGCGCAGAAACAGTTAACGGTTGGCTTTTGGCAATTGCATAGTTTTTTATATTAATTGTAGATATATGTGAATGTTAAGCTGGTGAAATAATAAAAATACATAATTAATAAAAAGAAAAAAAGGAAAGCAGAAAAACAAGCTATATGATATAATGATAATATCAAAATGTTCATAGTTAAGAGACAAACAATAATACAGAAAGCAAATCTAAAAGCAAAAAAATACTGTAAATAAGTTGAGCCGAATACATATAATATATAATTTTGATAGTTAAGCTTAAATCATGTGGAAACGGAAAGGCAAAAAATATAAGCAAAACATAAACATTGTGTACTAAGAAAGCAGCGCATAGTTAATAAAACAAAAATTGAAAAATATGCCTCAGCAGCAGTTGAATTACAAGAAAATTGAAATGAAAATGAAATACATACAACATAATATCCATTTTATACACACGCTTCATGTTGAACATGCTCGTTAATTATTTCGTTGTTACATAAATACATAAAGATGCATACGAAACATACTATACAACATACATTTAGTACTCGTACATATGCAAAAAAAAAAAGTAAAATCGAAGTATAAATAACTAAATAATAATAATAACAAATTGATACACAATTGCACACACACTTTTTTTTACCAAATTGGCTTTGATGAGACTATGGTTTAATAACAAATTTGATAGGAATTTAGTTTACAAGCAATTTGAATACGACAAAAACCACAAACTAAAAAAATAAGAAAATTCATAATAAATAAGAATACATTGAAGCGTATGAAAATAAATTAAACAATAAACAATAAAAAAGAAAAAAAAACCAACAAACAAAGATGATGAAATGAATAAACAACAACAAAGTGAAGAAAAAAATGACAAGCATTGAAATGACACAAAACAGAAAACACAATGAACAATAAAAATTTATTTATATATAATTGATGAGAGAAATAATCGAAATACATAAAAATAATAATAGAACTAGGCGCATATTGAAAAATAAACGAGAAATATTATTGACAGAAAAAATGCATTGAAAGAGTTTCACTTTATTGAATGGAAATATTTCAGAAAAGAGCGGAGGAAAAACCCTCTTCATTGGCCCCAATTTTGGGGGCTAAGAAGATTAATTATGGCCAGAGAAAATCGCCCTATTTGCGCTTTAATATGAGAGATGCAAAACACGCAACAGCAGCTGGCTGCATTTCATATCGGGTGGGGGGATTATTGGCTTTGTGTTGTGTCGTCGTCTTTCAGCCAGTGTCATTCGTTATGTACCGGCGAAAAGCAAATAAAATCAAGCGTGAGCTTGAGATAGATATGTATATGTTATATATGTTATCTAGTAACAACAATAGCATTAGCAGCTATACCACGAAGTGAATTACAGAAATCCTATGAATTTTCTATGTAACAAAATGGCGTACACTTAAGTAACACACCAGCAACAGCAACAGCAGCACCAACAACATCGTCGTCGTCATCCGCAATTCCGGGCCGTTGATTCCGTTAGAGGATGCTGTGGAGGATGGCAACCCATATATGAGTTTTGCCACAAAGGAGCGAGACAGTCGCGGGTTTTGCGCTCCCTCGACAACAAAATGAAATGAAGTGAAATGAAATCAAAGGCATCCATCGGCGATGTGTGTGTGTGTGTGTGTTGCTGCTTCCATCAGAAGGCAACGCATGGAAATAGACACACAGTCGCTGAACCGACCCGACCGACATCCACTAGAGATATATGTGCTATGTGTGTGTGTGTGTGTGTGTAGTAGGCAGTCATCCCAGTCAGTTCCGGTTCTTCTCCTCGCCATTCAGGCTGCCAGCGTCAATGATGATGTTTACAGTTGAGCTGCAATGCGAGGCACACACACACACACACACACACGCAGCTTGCCACCTGCCCCCTCAAACCAAACTAGTTTATGGACCATGCACAGTCCTCCTCCTCCTCCCCCATCTCTAGCTGAGGTTTTTGTGCTCCCAAAACGCCAAAGTTGTTTACTTTGGCATGTCTCCGTTCCCCCTCAATTCAAATCGAAAAGCAAGTTTGCTTCAGTAGATAGTGAGTGCGGTTATATGGTTAGTGCGGCAGTTGAGGAAGCTCAGGATGTACTCGGAATTTGGCACAAATATGCCATAACTATGAACCAAAATTTTAACTACTTCGATTAGCCAAAAGACCCTAATTTTATCAAACCTCGCAGCGTGTGTGTCCAAAGATTGAAATCAGTGTTTCGATTTACGACCAGAAGCACTTTATAATAAAGCAAAATATCCGCTGGGGATTACAGTTTAAATTTAAATTAATTGCTATAGTTGTACTATGCGTATACTTAATAAATTGAAGTTTAAGTTTAACGCTTGAATAACTCATCAATATTTATGTAATTGGCATTCCATTTGTGCCCACAATTGACTTAACTGAAACTTGAAACTTGCACTGATTATGCACTGAAATATTTCGACCCTTTTTTGCATTTTGCGTTGCTGCAATTTTTGCGGTTTAATAAACATTTCTGAGCTTGTTCCAGCTTTTTGTGTTTTGCCTTT
Organism: Drosophila niveifrons; assembly: GCA_035046325.1. Classification (NCBI taxonomy): domain Eukaryota; kingdom Metazoa; phylum Arthropoda; class Insecta; order Diptera; family Drosophilidae; genus Drosophila; species Drosophila niveifrons. The sequence continues at coordinate 5,122,647 of JAWNOC010000046.1, read as the reverse complement.
CTTCATTTTTTTTCCCGGAGAACAATGTCCCCTTTTTTTGAAAGGAAGAGAGTCAGAGCCAGTAATCGTGCAAATCATGCTCAACATGACTGCGAAGCTACCTGCTGCTTGTACAAATCGAAAACTGCCCCCCAGGTGGAAGGTGGCTGGCAACACATCTCAACAGGTAAACGAAAAACCGAAGCCCAACCCACTTGTCCAAACGCTTTTCCGGCCAAGCCATGCAAATGGAGGGTTACTGTGAAGGGGTGTAGGGGGAGGAGGTGGAAGAGGAAGAGATGGAGGTGGAGGTGGAGGCAAGGTGAGCTGATTCGAGTGAAACGCCACTAAAGGGCGCAATTGAGAGAACAACAAGCTTAACAAGTTGCCAATGCTATTGCCACTGGCGGCGTTTGGCATTTTGGTGTTTGGCATTTTGGTGTTTGTTCTCACAGCAGCCTCTCTTTGTATGTGTGTGTGTGTGTGTGTGTGTCACAATTCCCACCGATTATTTGTGTGGGGGGCCAGAGATACACGTCAATTGAGGCACAATAATGTGTCATTTTTGTCGGCTTTCGGGTGTTGTGTGTGCGCTTTAATTGCGCATGTAAATCATAAATCAACAGTTGAATAATTCCATTGTAAATAAAATGACACCACCAGCTGATGCCACCTTCCTTGAAATGAATTGGTTAGCCAGTTAATATCGATTAGTTTTTGTTGTGCATGAGCCAGCCTTGAAAACGGCGGCACTTCAATGACGTTTGCCCCCACCCCAACCCAAGCCAAGAGTCTTGCCCCATGCTCTACCACAAACCATTCATCGGCTGTCAAACTCGAGTGAAGGAGGAGCCAAGAAAAACTATACCCCAAAAACGTGGCCAACGAACGCCACTTCTCTTCAGCACTTCTCGCTTATTTCGCTTTAAATTTATGAACTTGACTCTTGGTTAGCTGCCATCCAATACATACACACACACAAACACGCTCCTTCCTTCTCAATGTTTTTTTTTTTTTTTTTTTGCAGCCAGCTCTTTTGCCTCGCCTCGCCTCGTTCCTCTGATCAGACACACGAAATGCGGCGCTAAAGGTTTGCATGACTACAGGAAATTACCATAATTTCAATTTAAGAAATTAAACGAATTTTGTTGGAAACGCAAAGAGCCCCCACCACACACACACTCAGCTTGGCATGCCAAAGTAGCCAAGGCTTTAATAATAAAATTGATTCTCAAGACCAAAATGGCTAATACTTAAAGCCAACTGAGACTCTTCAATTCTCTTTATTTTTTTTGCCTCAAAAAGTGCTATTCAAATTCAAATTCCATTCACCATTAAATTCAGCATAAATTACATTATGTTAATGTGAAATTACCTCATTGCATTTTCGCATTTCACATTGTGGAATGGAAAGATAATATAAATAGTTGTGAATGCAAATATTTGAGCTAGTTAATTACTTGTTGCAGCTGCGCACACTTTGACATGCATAATAATAATTATGAATGTCAATCAACATGAGATTTCTATTTATTTTAATGACATCATAATCTGAAGCGCGTGTGTGATTAAAACGGTTGCAAACAACAAAAAAAGAATTGAGTTAGCAAACGCAGAAAAAACATCTTTTAAAAATATGATTGCAATTCAATTTTTGTATTTATTTTATGGATAATACTTACTATAGCTGAAGCTTAATAACTATGATTTTATTATGACGGGTTTTCCAACGTAGCATGACAGGTTTAATTACTATTTTCAATTATTGATAGAAACTCTTTGAGAATATATTTTAGATTTACGTTTTGATTCAAATTTAGCATTTATTTATATGTTTGTTGCCATAACAATAGCTGCAGTTCAAAGCGTATTATTGATAATTATACCCGTTACCCATAGGGTTGAAGGGTATTATAGCTTTGTGCCGGCAGGAAATGTAACAGGTAGAAGGAGGCATCTCCGACCCTATAAAGTATGTATATTCTTGATCAGCGTCAACAGCCGAGACGATCTAGCCATGTCCGTCTTTCCGTCTGTCCGTATAAAACACTGGATCTCAGAGACTATAAGAGATAGAACTATCATTTTGTTATGCTTGCAGATCAAGTTTGTTTCAAATTTTAGCCACGCCCACTTCCGCCCCAGCAAATCAATAATACCAAGAGTAATATTAAAGCTAGACGTGTGAATTTTGGTATATACTTACATTTTGTGATTCTATTTGCAAATTTGGTTGCAATCAGATAAAAATTGTGGATGTTATTTAAGAAATACTTTTGTATGGGCAAAAACGCCTGCTAAGTACATATGTATTGTATGTATGCGTATAAGTATATATTTACATGCTCGCCTATATATGTTATGTATTTGTATACATTAAGGCTCCATAGGCGATGCGATAGCTCTGGTGGTAGAGTGCAAGTCCAATATGTTGTTGTGCCCGGGTTCGAGCCCAGTCGGGGTACAAGCTTTTTTTTTATTAATAGTATATACAATAATAAAAGTAATTGTGGTGTTCGGGTTCAAATCCCGATTATAATATTTTGAGATTATTACCGCAATATTTTGCTTTTATTCAAAATGGGTAGCGGGTATCTCAAAGTTGAGCACACTCGACTCTATCTTGTTTTATTATAAGAGGTTGACTATTACATATAACTATTTTAAAATTTTGTTAGACTGTTTAATAACAACTAGTTTTTTTCTTTATTTTCTCTTTCATATTTATTTATCTTTATGAGGTTCATTTGTTAATTGCATTTAAAAGTAAATTCATTTCAATTTGGTTTTTCCAACATGAGCTTTAGCTGGACTATATATTTTGAAAAAGTTCGTTACTTTTTAGTTTGCCAATTAATTAGCTTGCAGATTTCGACAGCTCGATATCTCCAACTTTGGCAACTCTATGCTGGATAAGTTCAGCAGTCAAAAGAAGTTCTTCTTAAGATGCTGTGAAAATAGTGCTGTAGAAAAATGCGATTAAACAGATTTAACTGTTTATTAAATAAAATAAATGATAGAGAATTATAAAAATTAAATAAAATTATATGGAGTATAGAATTAAAGTAGCATGTTAAATAAATTTTCCAACAAAATTTCAATTACTAAAAAGTATGCATACTCTTTAAATTAAACAAATTTGTTTTGGACTACTTTAAAAAATAAGTTTGCCAAGTCTATTTGCGAATTAGGCGAAACTCCAAATTTTAGCTAGGAATTAGAGTTGAAGTTTTGATGCTGAACGCACCAAAAACTTCCACGTGCAAACTCTTGTCAATCACATTGATACGTGCACACACACACACACACAAACATATTGACACACACTCATGCTGTCAAAGTTGTAGACTGTGTTTTCTGTCATATCACGCCGAAAATTCAACGGGGTGAGAGAGAAAGAAGAGGAGAGAAGAGCATGTTGACAAGCGGCAGTGACAAATTTTATCCAACAATGAAGTGCGAAATGTGCCCGAAAATAGTTACAAACTTTGTGTTCGGTCTATGCGAACGATGCGTCGCCATTTGGACCAGCCAACGAAATGTGGAGGATTTGCACATAACAATGGACAATGTGAATGCGATTCTCGTTGAAATGGTGCAGGAGAAAAAATACAACGACGATATGGATCCAGTATTTCGGCAATTTCTCGAGGAGCAGACGCGACGACGTAAAAAGAAAGTTGATCTCTTTCAGAATATTCGCGAGAATTTCCAAAAATCACTCTTGATGACGAATAAGCACACGGACTGTTGGTTACCCTTCAAAACGGAAGAAAACTATTGCGAACTGCACGAGCGTAAATGCGAAAATGTTTGCGAAATTCCGCCAGACGATTTGTGATCTATCTACAGCGAATATATTACGAATTTCAACTAAATACTGTTTTATTTATTTTCAATTTTCAACCAATTGTTTTCTATCATACAATTTGCAATTGGATTGATTTATTGTCGCCAATTGACATTTGGCCGTGATTTGTATAAAAATACAGGCGAAAAACAAAGCTTTGCGCTGCAGTTGTCATATCGAGCCATGGCAATAAATTTCACAGGGTGCAGGATCTGGGTTGAAAACCAATTGAAGCAAAGTGATTGCATTTGCAACCAAACAACACAAGGACAACGCACTGAAGCACACAGCCTGTTGATGTCCTTGGGGACTCGTGTACATTTTGGTAATGAAAATGTTTATTCAAACTTGCGTCAATGGCTGTGTTTATCACAAATAAATATCAATCTACATAAATAAGTGCTGGTAACAACTACAATAAAAGAGTATGCATGCGAGCGTCTACATCGAACATGTCATTGTTCGACAATTTGTTTAATGACAAAACTAATAAATCAAATGCTTTATGCCGTCCATTACATTCAATTTGACCAACTGACGTCAAGGCTGGAAGCATTATGGCCGCCATCGAACGGAAACGATAAATGTGTAAAGGAAAAGTGGGAAAAGCTGTGTATGTAGATGGCGCCACCGTTCACCGATAGCACCGATCGATTACACGATCGATTGTCGCTGATCCAATTGTTCGATTACAGTACAGAAGTACTCAACAAAGGCCTTAAAGTTACAACTTAATTAACTTTATTTAAGCACAAAAAGTCCACAACTCAATTTCAGCAAATAAATTAAAGCTACAATCTTTGTGTGCATGCAGGTGAGGTAAATAATTTATAGCAAATTGTGTCATGCACTACGATAAATTTGATGTGCCGTACAGATATCAAATTCATTTAAGCTGCAGCAGCACTTTCAGAGATAAACTTTACGTTTTGTTTACTTTTCATCTGTACATGCAGTAAAATGTAAGCAGAAACATGGGAGACACGTAAAGTCAAGTTTCATCGACTTTGAGATACTTTCTAACTTTTTTCAAACGGGGCAAGGAACGTTTAAAGAAAAGAAGTACAATTGGTAACTATACAATTAAATACTGACGACTCTTAAAATATACCATAGAATTATATAAAGAACCATATAAGGTCACATTAACGACTAATGAGTTAAAGGGTTGTGAAACTTTACCTGACTTAATCATAAATAATATTAATTATTATTATGCCAAAAATGTAAAAAAAAAAAATTGTTTTAAAATCAACTTACTTTTTTTTGATTTGAGAAAAGGAAAGGAACTTTAGTTCATTTAAATCTCCATATTTTATATTCTCAGAAATCTTAAGATTCATCTAATTTTTTAATTTTGAATTCTTTAAGTTTTTTTTTTAATATCGAAAAGTTGTATTCTATATATTGCAATGTAATATTTTCTCTCTGTTCACAACAACCTATAGACAAACAGATAGAAGATGGTTATATCTTCTCATGCTACCGCAAATCAATAATAAACATTTTGGAATTGAAAATGCTTTCACTTCTACTCTATTATAAAGCCGTATAAAAAGTTGAAACATGTGTGCCGAATCACTTTGAAGTCTCAGCTTATTGGTTTTAATCGCAGCACAAATGTTTTGTGCATGTTTTTAAGCTGGGATAAAAATGCAAAAATTGAACAATTTCTAACCGTGTCAATTCATCGAGTTTGGCAGGTAATAAATAACCAAACCCAGATGGGGGACCCAAGTGCATCTTTTGTAGCTTTACAGCTGCTGGCGTTCGATTCGAATGAGAGAGGAGGAGGAAGGAAGAGCAAAAAGGGAGACAGCTTAAAAGCAAAGAATGGGTTGACAGTAAAAGGGGCTTTCAAATGAACATAAATTGAGGCATGCAACAGCAGCAGTAGTAGCAACAGCCACGGCCAGTGGAAACAATGCAAAAATGTCCGTTAAATGGCAGGACACAGTTGCGAGCTAGCTTGTTGGGATCGTAATTAAAGGCAACTTGGGTTAACGAAGAGAAATGTTTGCAGCCATGGAAACAAACAAGAAACAAGTGCGACTGTGGCAGCTGCAGACAATTTCTATTTTTCTTTCGTTTTTTTTTTTGCTGCTGCTGCTGCTGTCTTTTTTGTTTACATCTTCTTGTTTTCCTCACTTGACTTTTATTTGAACTTGCATTGATATGTGTGTATGTTACATGAGAGAGGGGGGGAAAGCTATGGGGGTCGCAACTCGTTGACTGCAGTTTGACTTCCATTTGCGCCGCGCCTCTTGTTACCTTTGCAAAAGTTCTTCTCTTTTTTTTTTTTTTGGCTTTTCTTGTTTGTGTGCATTCTGTCACAGGGCAAACTGCCAAATTGGCCTAATGGCGTTAATGCGAATACGAGCCCCGACTAAACCAGCAACATCAACGGCAGCCAGGAGCTTGCAGCTTGGAGCCAAGAGCAAGCAGCCAGCTGACATCAAAGGCCATCACTGCATGTTGCCAAGCAATCTTTTTGTTTTTTTTTTTTTTTTTGGGGTATGGGGCAACAATAATACAAGTTTGAGTGCATGCAACTCGTTTGATAAATGCAAATATGCAAGCAGCACTCAGAAAGTTGGCCAATTTGGCACAGGTAAGCAAAGACGACCATCAAAATGCGTTGCAATCGAAAAACAATCGATTAGATCACAAAACTTTGCAACACTGAAACAACTGTCAACGACTATTGCCAAAGTTTTCACATGTAACTTAACCAACACTGCTCGTTTTTCACTCTTTTATTCTTCATTTTTGCGAATCGCAAACACGTGCAATGGCCAAGTTCTCAAAGTGCTCGTGTTGTCAAATCCGAACTCGTAAAATTGTTAGAGATCCTGCCACTCAAAAGAACATTTATCTGTGCCCAGTAAGCTACCCGAAAAAAATCTTAGCTATAATAGTGTAAATAATTAAGTTTCCTGTTTATAGATTTGCTACAAACTTAGGAAGGAGAAGAAGAATGAATTGCCAGTTGTGAAAGTAGATTACATTACGACTGCAACTCAAGTGGCAACAACTCCACCGATTTGTCCACAGGAAATGCCTGTTGCAAGTGTTGCAAGTGCTGCTGCCACAAATGCAACAGCGCAGAGTGTCCCTCATCTGATGGAGGTGGTTGTCATCAATGGACGCAAATATATGGCCATATGTGAGAAAGCATTAATACAATCTCTGAGCTTATAGTGTCGTCCTTATTGCACAGCCCAGGGATGAATATACTAAGGGCTGCATCAAAAACACTTCTTAGTGCTTCTTATTGAAAATAAATGTCAATTGCACTATATTTATTTATCTTAATTAAAAAGTTTAATAAATTATAATAAATTCAGCATTAAATTAATTATTTTTTAAACTAGAAATAAATAGAAACATATAAGTACAATAAAAAAAAATGAATTTAAAGAAAAATGAATGAATTTATTAAGCCCATTACAATATTTTTATGTCGATTTTACTTTGTCAGTAATATTTTAAAATTGAATATTAAAATAATAGAATAAACACAAATGCCATTAAATCAATTATTATTATTATAACAGATAGTCAAAATACATTTAAGTATAATACATCAAAGTCAATAATTTACCACTTTACTAGTACTTAAGTTTTATATGTTCTTTTTTTTTGCTGATACTCACTGTCAAATCAAACAAGTAACTTCAGAGGGAAGCGCTTCGAAGCATATCTCTTATATGTCATTAACCTATATTTATATAGTGTGCCCTTTGCTATGAAATTTACTGCATTTTCCCACAATTATAAATTAAATAATTAATTTACTCAACCATAAAACTAAAGAAAAATGAAATATAATAAAACAAAACAACTTTAAGGATAAGCGGACTGTTTTCATTAAATCCATTACAATACTCCTATATGCACATGGGTTTCAAAGATATATCGAATTGTTCGTTGGAACCAAAAGCGCACAGATTTCGTATGCATAACACATGAAACATGATCGATAACAAACAATGTGTGAAAACGGGGGAACATTTAAAAATGATTGATTGATGCGGATTAAGTTTACGAAAAAAATAAATAAAAATAATAGCAGCAAAGTAAAATTGAAATTCGAAACACAGTTGACAGAAAGAAAAAGAGAGACACGTTAAAGTTAACGTTATGAGTTTAATTGTAAATATTTAACACAAATTGGGGTCGAGTAAAATCAATACGGAAAAAATGTGGTCAAATAAGTATGTTGTTATTTAAAGGGCTCTTGACATTTGCCTGACCATAAACACAAAATTTTAATTAAAGTTTTTGTGCGCTAAACTAATATACAATTTGCATAAATTAATTGGAGCACATTGCGTGACGCATAAAAAGCTAATAAGAATAACAAGCACAGCAACAGTAGCAACAGCAGCAACAGCGGCAACATTCGAAAAAGCAACAGCAACAATGAACAATAAACAAAAATAGCAAAACTGAAAACGCAACCGCAGCTCAAAGTCAAAGTTTGGCGCACAAAAATGTTGATGGTGTAAATTTTGCCAGCTTGCATCAAAATGTTTATTTTTAAATATTTTTTCCGCCATCGTCGTCGTTGCAACTTTGCAACATCTGTGCACCAGTTATTGTTGTTGTTTATTGTTGTTGTTGTTGGTAAAAAGAATGTGCGTGCTACTGCGGTATTTATTTACGTCACATTTCCGCATCCGCTTCTGCTTCCGCTTTGACTTTCGCTGCATTTCGCACCAAAATCTGACCCCGCCCCTTCAACTAACTCGATTTCCGTCCCCACTTTAGTTTGGACACGACGGTGATGCGTGATTTTCTAACATTTTCCATGCCCATAAAACTTTTAATGGAATTTCCATAATCAGATTTTGAAGTTGTGGAATTGCGCACTCGGCAGCAACCTAAAACTCGATTCGAATTTTTTCCAAAATTTACTCCACTTTTCAACACCCAGCGAAACTGCGTGGCAAACTGTGAATTTTCGTATAATAAAAATGGTTTAATTACAAAAAGTTTGAGACTCTCGTTTATTATTTTTATGAATATTTTTCATACGCAGCGAAAACAACTCTTGATTGTAAAATAGATTGAAAATTTTGATTCTAAAATTTGATCAATATTGAATATCAAATTCCAGATTGAAAACTAAACGTGTGTACTATAAACAACATATAAAACAATTATATTTCTAATGGACTTAAAACAAATTGAAAACATTTTAAGAACGCTTGATCTTGAATTGATATTTTTTGTTTTGTCTGCTAACAGTTTTACATTCTCAAAATAGAAACATATTCTTGAATTTAAGATATAGTAATAAAAAAAAAATACAATTGTTTGGTAAAATTTTGATCTCGCTTTATGAATTTATTTTGTGCTTTTTATTTTAAAGTCATATAATCAATATTTAAAAATTTATTCTTAGTCTCAGCACGAGTTTTTTCCTGAAATTTGTATTCTTAAATTTAACACGTTTTTTCCTCTGTACATATTTTTTTACAATTTATAAACACACATTTTTTTATAGTAGCTCTTATTTTGTTTTAATTGCAAAAGGGACAGTTTGGACAATAACAAGCTCAACTATGCCCAGGGATTACACCTGGAACACACACGTGTTCGCATTGTTGTATGTGCGGGTTATGTTAAAGTTGCTCTTAGCAACAGTGTCTAGTGTCAATTTGGCGAAGTTACTCTTTCTCCTCTCCCCCAACCGCCCGCACATACTTTGAAAGTCCTTCAAAGTTGAAATGCCAGTGTGGCACATATGTGATTACACGCACACACACACGTGCTTCGGATGGAGTTGTTGTATGTTATATGGTATATGTGTCTATGTACAACTATTGTCAAAATCAAAATCAATGTTAAGACCTTGTAACCTTCGTCAAGCTTTTCTATTTTTTTTTTTTTTGCTATATGACATTCGATTTTCGTCGTCGGCGACCTACAAAAAAAAGTTGAACGCCTGAAACTATGCAACACACTGTTTGAGTGCACCTGCCAACCCAAAAAAAAAAAAAAAGAAAAACGCAAAAAAAACACACAGTAAAGAAAAGGTAAGTCAGGCCAATCAACCAACATGCAAGCAAGGTCTTTAGCTGGCTGCCTAGCGACAATTAAGGTCGTGCCGCCCCAAAACTCAGCTGCTAGTCGATGTTTTTTCTTGTTGTTGTCGTTGTCGTTGTCATTGTCATTGTTTTCCATGTTTTGACTACTTTATTAAATTCCATGCACGCGATTTTTCACTATCTCTCTCTTTCGTTCTTGCTTGCTGTTGATATTTGAGACTCGCCAATCGAATCGAACTTGACCAGCTGCTTGACCATTTAATGCAGCTGATTTTCAAAACTAAATGCAAAACTCACGTGTCAACTTCACAACCCATTTGCAATAATTGAAGTGCTTCACGCGATTTAAGTAGTCTCTGTCTCTCCACTTTCCACTCTCTCTCTTTTTCCATTTTTCTATACCCTGTCCCCAAGCTCTATTGGCATTCCCATGTCCATGTCCCAGTCCCAATGGCAGCTGCTCAAATATCCATTGGCCATTTGGCGCCTGCAGATTGCATGCTCATTAGAGCCCAACACCAGCATTATTTTTTTGTTTATGTGCACACTACAAAACTGGGGGAGAGGAAGTGAGAGTTTGATATATTTGCCAGAAGTTATGCGACATTATGGTCATTACATTAAAACACGCTTTACTTATGAAAAATGTTGTTCATAAATTATTTCGAAATTAATGTGGCAGCATTTTTAAAAACAATTTTCTTTCAATTTTATTCAAAAAATATTTATTTCAACAAAGGTATTTTACATTTACAATGTGTCAATCATATTAATTTAAATCTTTTTTATTAATTTAAAGTTCTTCGCAAATTTTTTTCAAATTCTATAAAATGTATATTAGAAAAGGAATATTAGAAAACAAAAATTTACAACAAATATATCGCATAAGAAACAAAGGTTTTACTGCTCCGAACTTTTTTCAGTTAAATTCAATTGATTTAAATATATATTCATTGAACTATGTTTTATTTAATTTCGGGGCTACAGAAGCAAAACTATTTTTATTAGTTTAAAGTTCTTAATTAAGCATTTTGCTCAGTAACATAAATTATTATTATATTATTAATATATTTAAAATGTTTCACTACAAATTACAAAAAAATGTTTATTGCAGTAAACTTTCAGCAAAACATTTTTATGCGATAAAATAAAAGTTTAAAAAGTTTAAATTGTAATTAAAATTTGTCGCAACAAACTAAAAGCGTTTTGAATGTCGCGAAAGTTATGTTAATTCAATTTTATGAAGTAAAATGAATTTTTAAAAATGTAATTATATATTAAAAATATGCCAGTGCATAATAAAAACCATTTTTAGGAAAGTAACTTTTGCAACAGTAAATTATTATTTAATACCATGCACTTTTTTAATATGCTGCGACAAATTTTTAAATGTTTAAAAAAAACTTTGTATATCTTAAAGCTTTTGTTAAATTTCAAAAATTTGTCGCAGAATATTAACAATGTGCATTTTAGGAAAAAGTAAGTTTTGAAATAATTTTAAATTTAAATGGAAAATTTGGAAAAAAAAAGGGTTTCAAAATAGTTTTAAATTGACATAGTTGAAATGGAAAATTTGCTAAACGCGTTGTAGAGTATTGGGTATTCTGTTTGACTCATCGAGTGCCCGTCATACTTATTTCAGTCTGCGCTTTGTTCTTTCATTCGGTGGCCATTGCGCTGCGCCTTATTCACTGTACCATGAATGATAATGACGTACGCATCCTTTTGGCACGCCTGCAAATAGCTCGGGTCGAGTATCAGAGTGGCCCACTCTGTGAACTGGATCTGGAACTGGCCATATGTTCTATGGACCACCCGATTCACCCCGCTTCACCCCGCTTCGTCCACCCGCACCCACACAAAGGAGGCAAACTCAGTGCGCCGGCTCTCGGGTCTGGGTGACCTCAATAATAATTTCGTCTAATTGCTTCGTAATTATGCCGCGCACATGCTTTTCTCGATTTGCTGCTGCTCTTGCTCTTGCCTCTACTATTGTTGGTAATTCACTTCACCAGCTCCTCCGAGAGTTCTCTCTCTCTCTCTCTCTCTCTCTCTCTATCTCTCTTTTGCTCTTGCTCTTAACAACAACAACAAAAATAATAATAATAATAATAAAAAAAAGAGGAAAAAAGAGTGCGTGTTAGATTGTTTGGCTGACCAGTTTTGTAGGCCCATTGTCGTTGTTGTTGTTGTTGTTGTTGGCAGCCAACTGGTCGGCCATTTTGCTATATTATTATTTGTCTCTTTTGTTTTGCGCAATTTTTCGTCATTTGCTTCATTTTCTGTCATTAGAAGCATTTAACTTTTTGCTGTTTGCCGATTTGCTTCCATTATTCATGTGCCTCGCCAACCACTCGCAATTTGTGTGTGTGTTGGCCACACAGCAAATTGGCCACAGCAACAAAAAAAAACAACTCTGTACGAAACACATTCGGATGATTGTGGCAGGAGTTGTATTTTTTTTTTTTTTTTGGTTTTTGTTTTTTGTTTTACTTTCGGTTGCAGTGGAAAAATCCAGTTTTGCCGGAAATGTTTTGTGTTATCATTTCTGTTTTTTAAGCGTCAATTAATTCACCTTAAGCAACTCGCTTGATGTTTTTTTTTTGTAGTTTACCCAGTTTTGGGTAAAAGATGAGTGTTGGCGTGGAAAATAACGTTAACTAGTAAACTAGTCTGTAGCAGACATTTGACCTCCCAAATTTACATCCGTCGTTTTGTCCGTCTGCCTGCTTAAATTTCTATACCTCAAAAAATATTTAAGCTTTTTAACTTAAATTTTGGAATATTACTTGTTCAAGTTTCGCTTGCTTTATTTTTAAGCTTACAATATACCATTGCTTCATTTGTCTTTTAAACTAATGATTTCAATATTTAATGAATGTCAATTTTAAACTAAGTTACTTTTTCATTTGTATTGCAATTTAATAAAACAAGAGTTTCAACCTTTACATACAAAATTAGTAAAACTTATCAAATTATGTTTGGCTATATTAAACTGAAGTTTAAGCTTTTAACATGAGGCTTAAAACAAAAGCGTCTTAATTTTCAATCACCCAAATATTTTCAAACATAACTTACAAATATTTTAAATTTGTAGAAGCAATTTTGTGATCAGAAAATCAAGCTATAGTTGTTGTTTTCTATAAATTGCTCACGTAGTAAAAGGTTTGGCAAGTGCAGCTTGCAGAGTCTCAGGTAAGAAAAGTGTGTCATGTCGGTTGCCAAGAAGTGTAATTGGCAAGTCACCACAATTTTTGGTATATATATATATATATACCATCTAGTATAAAGTGTAACTAAAAAGCGTATCAATGCCCATACGAACTGTGAGTACATATAAAATATGTCAATGGGTTGTTGGTTTCAATTGAAGGAGCTCAACCTCAACACGTGTCGCGTTCGCAAACACACACACATACACACATACAGGTGTGTGTGTGTATACTTGCCCGTGTCATGCCAAAGTCATTTAGATATATCTCGCGCACATTTTTAATGACAACTAAATACGAATGTCATTTGGGTTTTGCAAATGGCAGGCAGCGAACGCACATTTCTCGCTCTCTGCCCCAGGTCCATTGGCAATGCTAAATTGCATACTTATAGGCGGAGCATAGATGGATGGATGGATGGATGGATGGGCGGACATATGAATGAGATAGGTGGGGGCGTGGTCGCGTCAACAACGCGTCTCAGCGTGGCACAAGTTTGTCTAATACGCAAACTTTTAATTGAGTTTAAAATTGTATGAGTGAAGCATGTGAAGAAACGGCAATGGAAAAGTGTGAGTCTCTTTCCCTTCCTCTCACTCTCTGCCTCTCTCTCTCTTGCTCTCCTGCTTTATAGCGGACACATTTATGCGGCAAGCCTGGAATGAAGAATGAATGAATTTGAGTGCCTGAATGTCAATATGTATGCGAGTGTGTGTGTGTGTGTGTGTGTATGTTTGAGGTACGCAATTTTTGAAGTGTGTCGGTTTCAATCCTGGCAAATTGCCCATGAAATATTAAATTTACCATAATGAGACGCCATTTTTATACCTCGTAATTTGCCAAACTTTACGTGTGTATTTGTGTGGTGTATGTGGGATTTTGTGCTTATTAACGCCTCTCCCACCCGTTCCCAAAATAATGATGCTACTACCCCCCAAAAAGGATGTGCGAAATGTAATGTTAAGAGATTTTATACGCACATATGGAGGTTCGACTGTAGCTGACTTACCTTCGTTGGACGACGACCATCATGAAATTATATGCTTTTTTATGGTAATGGCAACAAACTGGCAAAACTCCCTTTTTACGGCATTAGTGCATCATCTTTATATAGAGTGTGTGTGTGTTTTGGTTTATTTATAGCCAAAAGGGGCAAGGTTATGGAAGCATATTTTATGTATAACAAAATATGCATTTAGTTAAAAACCAAAACCTGGTGTCATACCCATTGAGTTTGCAATTTAAATTTATGCGCAGCGATCTGGCAATATCAGATGAGTTAAGTTGGTTGCGCAGAAATTTGAAATTTAAATTTATGTGCAGCAATCTGGCAACATCAGATAGAGTTAAGTTGGCTGCACAAAAATTATGTTAGAAAACGTGTTCAGCAAATAAAGCATAAATTGCCTTTTTCTAGAGCTCATTGTGAGCTAATTATTAATGTATGTGTGTGTGTTGCATAATAAATGATGTACTACAATATGTTAGTATGTTTATGTCAACACTATGCTCATGCATATGTTCCAATGCCCTAGATAATAATAATAGTAGTAATAATGACTTGACTCCCAACAACAACAACTTTCTTCGCAAATACAAACATTTTTCTTTGTGTACATTTAATGTAAATACGAAATATGTGTGCACCTACACTACATAGTATATATTTACATTTCCTAGTTTCCCGCTTCAAGTGGGGTAAACTTTAGGGTTTCACCATTTGAAAAAACACACTCCAATTTGTAAGCAACGAAAATGTGACATATTGAGGTTAGAATAATAGCTCTCGCTCTGTCTCGCTTGCACGCTCGGTTATGTGGCGTTGCCACTGTCCATTAATTTTAGCTTCAAATGAAAAATGACTCAATTTGCAATCGCTTGAGCTTGAGCTTGAGCTTGAGCTTCAACCTGGTTACAAAACACACACCTTCCCCATCGCAGCTGGCCCTTTAAATTTTAATATGAAATAATTCGCTGTCTTGGATAGTTACTGCAAGTGACTGTGCCGTGTGCTTATAAAATGTCTGGGCAATTCCGTATCGACAAATGACTTCTGGCTTTGTGGCACGTACCGCGGCAACTACAACACGACACTGCCATTGAGAAATGCTAACAAAAACAAAAGCAAAACAAAAAAAAAAATACAAAATTAAGACTGAATAAAAAAATGGCCACAACAACAACTGCGAATACATAAATAAATAAAAACGAGGAGGCAAAACTGCACGATGCGCGTTTAATGTCATTTAAAGCTGCAATTACTCAGCACGCTTTCTCTCCCTCTGTCTCTTTCTCACTCGCACTCACACTCGCTTTAGTTGCTGTCTGCGGCAACGTCACGGAACGCAACCAGCGCCCGAAAAAACCCCACTCCCAATTTTCACTTAGGCTGTGGCTTCGCTTTAATGTCATTGTATGGCCGCAATTATTCTGCATGTGACCAGCCCATTGTCGCTGCATGCGATTCCTATGCAAATACAAAGCACCAGTAGCAACAGCAACAGCAGCAGCAACACTAACGGCACTTGCAGCTTTGCCAAGGCGACTCCTTCCGGTGCAATAAATCGCCCCGCCCCATAAGCGAGCCGTATATTCTACTATAATTAAGTGGAAGGCGCAGCGCATTATAGAATGTGTGTCCAAACACGTGCCATGCAATAGAATCACGTTTGACCTACACCCCCTACACCCCTTTCCCCTGCCTAACTGCTGTAATATCATAATTTTTGACAAAATATCTAAATGGCCATGTTAGTGTAACCAGCAAAACTCGTTTAGGAGCTCTGCATTTTAATGTTGCACGCAATAGAAAATAATCTCTTCATCTGCCAATCGCAGCGATCGCTGAGAGTGCGAATGAGAGCGCTTGTAAATTGACAGCTATTGCCGTGTTTACTTACATACATGCTCTAAGATATGCAAGACACTGGATATACATACAGCAAGTGAGTTTGAAAGGGTTAGCATGAAGATCATTAGCACGAATTTATGCGTTCTCCCTTTCTTTTCAACGTAGATCATATGCAGGCACTTGCCTTGCTGCGATTGGATAAAGCTCGCTGGTTCTTTGTTGGGTACACTCTGTAAATAGTCTGTCACTGTATAGTGTCCATTGTTGCTTATTATTATTTTTATTATTTTATTATTACCTATTAATTGCAATAATAAATAATACATTCATATTTTTTACATATCTAAATAGTTGTGACTTTTATTTGTTTGCACTCACAGCTAATCACATAATTAAAATAACAACAACATAAAATAATCACAATTGCATATCGCAGGGTGAAAAAGATGCTTGTTTTGAACTCTATATTAAAATTCATTTCATATTCCTTGGTAAATATGTGAAATATTGTTAAATATGTAAAAATAAGATCAGTTTAAAAGAGAAAATAAAATGCAAAAAATTCAGCGGGCTCAACCGGGATTTGAACCCGGGACCTCTCGCACCCAAAGCGAGAATCATACCCCTAGACCATTGAGCCATCTGATGTGAGCCCAACCAAAAATGTATATAAACTACGTGTCAATCTGTATTTTGCTGTTTTTCTTCATAGCAATCAGCTTTCCAACATCAACACAACCAAGACAATTGCGAATAGTTATTTATATTTATTTAAATTAAAAGGGTAATAATTCTCTAGCCCGTTGAATGGAAAACAAATTGAAAATATATGTGTATGCAAGTTGTAAATGTGATGCTCCACTTTGCTCTATATAAATGTACAATGAAACTAGCTGGCTGGTAAAAATACTAACAGGGTAAAAAAGGAAATTTTCAAAATTCACATTGCGGTCACGCTGCTTCCCGCCAAAATAAATTGCACGCCAGTTTCACACAACTGCAGCTGCCGTGACAACAATATTTAAGCGGAAACAAATAAATAGAGATTACTGTTGTTAATATTGTTTTGTTAGTGAAGAAGCCTCGCTAAAAAAAATAAAATGGTAAGTTGTCCACCAAGTGCTTAATGTCAATGCGTTACTAATATCGTTGTTTAGGATAATCCCAGTTCACCTCCGCCAAATACGCCAAGCGATGCCGCAGAGCGTCGCGATTTGCGCGCTGCGATGACATCGCCTGTGGGCGATTTTGAGCCCTTTGAGAATGAGGATGAAATCCTAGGAGATCAGACAGTGCGCGATGAGGAAGATGAGGATGGCGAGGAACTGTTTGGCGACAACATGGAGAACGGTAAGTTGAAAAGTAATTTCCGCAATGATACTTTAATGATGATGATCCCCTCAAGATTATCGCGCCATGCCCGAGCTGGATCACTATGATCCCGCCATGCTGGACGATGAGGACTTCTCGGAGATGTCGCAAGGCGAACGCTTCGCTGCCGAAACCGAGATGCGTCGCCGAGATCGCGCTGCTGGCATTCATCGTGATGATCGCGATCTGGGCTTCGGTCAATCCGATGACGAAGATGATGTGGGACCACGAGCCAAGCGTCGCGCTGGCGAAAAAGCCGCCGTTGGCGAAGTTGAAGATGCTGAGATGATTGAATCAATTGAGAACTTGGAAGACACCAAGGGACATTCCACAAAAGAATGGGTGAGCATGCTGGGACCACGCACCGAGATCGCCAATCGTTTTCAGTCATTCCTACGCACCTTTGTCGATGATCGTGGTGCCTACACTTACCGCGATCGCATTCGCCGCATGTGCGAGCAAAACAAATCCTCCTTTGTGGTTTCGTACACTGATCTGGCCAACAAGGAGCATGTGTTGGCCTACTTCCTGCCCGAAGCTCCCTTTCAGATGCTGGAGATCTTCGATAAGGTGGCCAAGGACATGGTGTTGTCCATCTTTCCCACCTACGAACGTGTGACCACCGAGATTCATGTGCGTGTCTCTGAGCTGCCGCTTATTGAAGAGCTGCGCACCTTCCGGAAACTGCATCTCAATCAGCTGGTGCGCACGCTGGGCGTCGTTACCGCCACCACAGGAGTGCTGCCTCAGCTGTCGGTCATCAAGTACGATTGCGTTAAGTGTGGTTATGTCCTGGGACCTTTTGTGCAATCGCAGAACACAGAAGTGAAGCCCGGCTCATGTCCTGAGTGCCAGAGCACTGGACCCTTCTCCATCAACATGGAGCAGACGCTGTATCGAAACTACCAAAAGATTACGCTGCAAGAGTCGCCAGGACGTATTCCAGCTGGTCGCATACCACGCAGCAAGGATGTCATTCTCCTCGCCGATCTCTGCGATCAATGCAAACCAGGTGATGAACTGGAAGTCACTGGCATCTATACAAATAACTACGATGGCTCTCTAAATACGGATCAAGGATTCCCAGTGTTTGCTACAGTGATCATAGCCAATCATGTGGTGGTCAAGGACTCTAAGCAAGTGGTGCAATCGCTCACGGATGAGGACATTGCCACCATTCAGAAACTGAGCAAAGATCCGCGCATTGCTGAGCGCATTGTCTCTTCGATGGCGCCTTCCATCTATGGCCATGAGTATATCAAGCGTGCTTTGGCCTTGGCGCTCTTTGGCGGCGAGTCCAAGAATCCCGGTGAGAAGCACAAGGTGCGTGGCGATATCAACATGCTGATTTGCGGTGATCCCGGCACAGCAAAGTCACAGTTTCTCAAGTACACCGAGAAGATTGCTCCCCGAGCTGTCTTCACCACGGGACAGGGAGCGAGTGCTGTGGGTTTAACGGCCTATGTGCGTCGCAATCCTGTGTCCAAGGAATGGACACTGGAGGCGGGTGCTTTGGTGCTGGCAGATCAGGGAGTTTGCCTCATCGATGAGTTTGATAAGATGAACGATCAGGATCGTACTTCGATACACGAGGCCATGGAACAGCAATCGATATCCATTTCCAAAGCAGGCATTGTCACTTCTCTGCAGGCACGATGCACAGTCATCGCTGCCTCTAATCCTATTGGTGGCCGCTATGATCCCTCCATGACGTTTTCGGAGAATGTGAATCTGTCGGAGCCAATTCTGTCGCGATTTGACATTCTTTGTGTGGTCAAGGATGAATTTGATCCCATGCAGGATCAGCAACTGGCCAAGTTTGTAGTCCACTCGCACATGAAGCATCATCCCAGTGAGGAGGAGCAGCCAGAACTGGAGGATCCACAGCTGAAGACAGTCGATGAAATACCGCAGGATTTGCTGCGTCAATACATTGTCTATGCCAAGGAGAATATACGTCCCAAGTTGACAGTAAGTAAAGATTATAATTGAATCTCGTGGACAACACTTGACAAACTGCAATCTTTACTAACTTTTGCAGAACATTGATGAGGACAAGATTGCCAAGATGTACTCGCAATTGCGTCAGGAATCGTTTGCCACCGGCTCGCTGCCCATCACGGTGCGTCACATCGAGAGCGTTATTCGTATGGCGGAGGCACATGCTCGTCTCCATCTGCGCGAGAATGTGCTGGAGGCGGACGTCAGCATGGCCATTCGCATGATGCTGGAGAGCTTCATTGAGGCGCAAAAGTTCAGTGTGATGAAGAAGATGCGCAACACATTCCAAAAGTACTTGGCCTTCCAGAAGGATCATTCCGAGCTGCTGTTCTTCATTCTGCGTCAGCTGACGCTCGATCAGTTGGCCTATATTCGCTGCAAGGATGGACCCAGTGCCACCAATGTGGAGATTATGGAACGCGATCTTATTGAGCGTGCCAAGCAGCTGGATATTGTGAATTTGAAACCCTTCTACGAATCCGAATTATTCCGCAGCAATGGTTTCTCTTACGATCCCAAGCGACGCACAATCCTACAGATTGTTGTCGATGGCGCTGTTTAAAATATGTTTTAGTATTTTCGAATATTCATCTGCCAACATCTCATTTAATTATAATCTCGCGCCATACAAGTTTTGTTTCCCATTTTTATATGTATTTATGTGTCCAATAAAGATTTGGTTAAAGTTCTTCAATAATCTTAATCGGTTACTAATTTTGTACACTATTTTAATAAAGGATAAAATTAAAAGCGTTTTTTTTTCTGTCAAGTATTTGCTTAAAGATCTTTAATGTTTCTTTTTTTTAAACTAATCTTTTTCGATCTGTTATATTTGTTTAAATTAAAAAGAGACTACTAGAGATACTAAAGTATACCTATTCTATTCGAAATAAATGCTCATCTGTTCTTAGGGTTTTCTTTAGTCAGCCTCTAATCTTCTTTTGATTTATTGAGCAAGTTATTTTTTTCGCAAAGCAATCTCTTTCAGAAACGGTTTGTATAGCACCCCCTTGAAGTCGTCTGATGAATTCGATTTCATTATGCTATCATAGGCCATTTCCAAATCTTCCAAAGTTATTTCATCCATCATCGACACCACATCATCACCGAGAGATCCATTCAAATCCCCACAAGCAATAAATGGCACCAATCTGCGATTGGTTTCCGAACCCGTCTTCAGTGACAAAGCTCTAATATCATCCCGGGCGGGATTGATGATCTGGGGAATGTAACCAGTGGGCAAACGGAAGCCACTGCAAACCACAAATGCTTCAATGCTCGAGGGTCGCGAGCTGGGCGGTTTATAGATGCAGAAATTAGTGAAAAATGTGCGCATTCGGGATTCAAGCAAACAATTATCGTTGCCCTTGAATATCTTGGCCACAAATTTGGCACCGGGCTCCAATACAAAAGTAGCAATGCTCAATGCGCAGATAATCAATTGGTTTTGCATATATTCATCCATTTCATGGACTCCTGTGACATCAGGTGCTCCATCACACACCAGCAGCTGTGCCTTTTGCTGTGCATCGCTGCTGAAGTGACCAATGATCGCCTCCGCAGTGCTCTCCTTAGTAATGTCGCCCTGGATCTGCACAATGCCCGGGAGCGGTGCCATCGCCTGCAAATCGACGGCAAGGATTTTCACCGCCATCTTCTCGTCATCAGTGAGACTGCTGCGAAAGAGCTTCTGCGCAAGCACCTGTGACCAGCTGCCAGGGGCAGCACATAAATCCACAGCACGTTGAACACCTGAGACGCAATGTGAGCAATATTGATTCTTTCCAATTTAATATGTATGAATGTGTTTCTATCTGCTTACCATCGAATATGCCGAAAGCCTGATCGATATGCAGCAATTTGAAGGCGCTGCGTGCTCGAAAGCCGTGCCCCTTGGCGAGGCGATAATATATATCACGTTTGTCCTTTGATGTTTTACCCATTCTTAGTTCTTCCGAACTCTTGGGTCGTCAAATAAACAATTTGTGACTATTTGTGTTGCTCAGAGTGCACGCTTTTTATGGATGGCCGATAGGCAGCCCTGCTACTGCTCTAGTTATCGACGGTCGAAGCCAGCTGTTTGTATTTTTTCAATATTTAAAGCTAAACGGTCACACTGTTGCACAGCAACGCAAAGTGCGCCACAAGCAAACAGACAATTTGTGCACAATATAAGTTTTGTAATTGTATATTGTTTAATTTTACGCAGGCTTGCAAAATGTTGGTAAAGCTGTTGGAGGAGGAAGTGCAGGCTTTAAACAATTGCGAGCGCTTCAATCAAATACGCATTGCATTCAGCAATTTCCACAAGGATGTGAAGAAACTGAACTCTTTCAACTACTTTAGCGGTAAGTTGAGATTTAAAGCGCTGGTCTTTACTCTAATGTCGTTGCATATTTAAGGCAATGAGGCGCACGTCAAAGAGTTGCAACGCCGTTTGATTGCCGTGCTGTTAGAGCATAATCTTGTCGAGAAGCCAGTGCAGAAAAAAGAGCAGAAGGATGACGATGAGGAAGAAGAGGATGAGGAGGAGGAGGAGGAAGAGGACGAGCTGGTGGTACAGGTCAAGGCCAACTGTGAAGTCGATCAGCTGCGCGGCATTATGATGTATTTGATACTCAACAGCGCCAACATTGAGAGCGTCAAGGCGGAGCACAAGCTTGCCGAATGCAATCCTCAATGTGTGCATCTTCTCCAGCAGCTGCCCGCTCCACTCGCCCAGCTGGTCACCGTCAGTTTGGCCCTAAAGTGCGGCCTGCAGCAGCAATTCTTTGAGTTCCTAGCATGTGCACCACACTGGCTCGGCGTGCAATACATCGATACCCTCAATGAGACGCTCACGCATCTGGTTGATGACCATCACGAGGCGTTGCCCCTGCTCGCGGATACTTTGCGGGCCGTCGGCAAATCACTGGGCTATCATGCGGCACACTATGGCCACCAATCGGCGTGCTTTGGTGCACAGCCTGAGCTGCTGTTGCAGGCAACAATGCGGCTGCTGCAGCGGCATCTGCTGTACGATGAGGAGCGACTGCGTCTGATACGCTCCAGCGTGGGCAGACATCGCTACATAGGCGAGGCCATGAAGCACCTGCTCGACACACTGCTGCTGACGCTGAGCGAGAAGGAATCCTTCCAGCTGCCCGCCTATTTTGTGATCTATGCGCTGCTCTCGTCGCCCTTAAGCGCAATTGCTTCCGGCGATACGAAGGCAGTGGGAGGTGCGTCTATGCTGCGCACATTTGCCAGCAAACTAATGGATGCAGTGCAGCGTTTGCTGCCCCAAGTCAGCGTCGATGCCTACATGACGTGGCACGAGCTGCCGTCGGGCGTGCCGCTCTTCAGTCTCCAGACGCACATCAACAATCAGTGCGCCACGATGTTGCAATCTCTCGAGCGGCAGGAGGACACCAATTTGAGCAATCACAGTTTGGCTGCACAACTGACGAACTTTGCTCGAAGTGCGCAAACCTTTGAGCAGCGTCTGGAACAACTGACGTTGGGAGAGCTGCTCAGTTTTCTCGATGGCGACGACGACGAAAGTGAAGCAGCCAACAAAGAACAGCTGCTGGCGGCACTTAATCAACTGATGAAACGTCCCATTGCCTTTGGCAGCGATGAGTGCATCGAGAGCCTGGCCAAGCATGTCCAACTGTTAGGTGAGGAACATGCACACATGATAATTGATCATCTGAGCGCTGTGCTCAAGGTGAAGCAAGAGCAAATGGAGTCGGATGAAGTGGATTACGAAGATTACGATGAGATCTATGGCGAGCTGTTGGCCAAGGTGCTGTATCCCATCTTCAAGGCGTTGCCGACGATGCAACAAAAGCTGCGCCTCCTCGAGAAGCGCGACGTTTTGCGACTCCAGGATGAGCTAAGCTTTCGCTTGAGCGAAACATCCGCCAATCGAATTGGCTTCTTCAATGCACTGAGCTATCGTCAGGACGAGTTTCCCATGCTGCAGTTCCTCGATCTGTGCTACGAGGAGCCGGCAGAAACGTGGCTATCACTCGCTCAACTGGGCATGACGCATTCGCAGTTTGGCAAACTCTACTGTCACATTGCCATCGCTTGTGCGGCGCATGCAATGCATCATTTGGACTACACGTTGCATCAACTGATGCAGGACGAAGCGTTGCTCACGCATAACAATTCAACAGCCGCTGTTGCTGATAATGCTGATGATTTCCTGCTGCGACTCTATGAGCTGCCTTTGATACTGCATTCCCCACTTCGCTCGCCACAAATGTGCCTCCAGCTGCAAGAGAATGAACCCGCAACGCTCTCCCAGTTCATCGAACAGCTGCAACTGGGTCAACGCAACTATCTCTCGGCCTGTGCCATGGGCATGGAGAAGTTTGCCGATGCCCAGAACTATGCGGCACTTGGAAGACTCGCAGACACGTTGCTCAAGCTTCAGCGCATCGAGCAGCGTCCTCGCAATTTCAACATACAATTGAGTGGCCAACGGCGACGTCGTTTGGCCAAAAAATATGCCACCCTGATGGACCAAATGAGCACTTGGCGCATTAGCAATTGGAAGCTGACGTTCGAGCTGATTGCCACCATTGATAAGCTGCGTGGACAGCTGCGCAACTTCGATGCACAGCGCAGCTATGTCCTAGATCAATTCATGGCGTACTACGTGGAGAACATGCCGCGTGCCTTGCGCATCAATCCAGGTGAGAGAATGGAGAACAAACATCAGAGAGAGAGGGATTTCTTATACACGTATTCTCATCTTTTAGATATGCAGCAACAAGTGAAAGCTTTGGTGGAGACACTGACGCACAAGGAGCTGTGGAAAGAAGAGCAACTGATTATGCTATTACCCGACATTCGGTCTCAAGCCAAGGACTGTGCATCGGTAACAGACTAACTAACTGACTGATTAACTAGCCAACTAATTAACTTATGACTGACCGTAACTTTACTTTTCCAATTATTAACGATTTACCTGCTAAACAAAGACTTGCATTGCCTTGCAGCTGCTGGAGAAAGCCTCGTCGGTGGAGGCCACCAATCTACTCAGCCAGGCGATTCTCCGTAAACTGGACAACGCTGTCTTGGAAACGCTTTCTCGCTACGTTGATGACATTGGCACACCAGAGGCTCAAAGGGGATACAGCTTCTTGCTGAAAGCTTATATGGTGGCCTATAAGGATATCTTGATAGTGCCAGCAAAGCCAAGTGATTATCGCTTGCTCGCAGAGTATTTGATGCGCACTCCCAAATTGCTTTTGCAGGAAAATCTGCGAATTGCCAACGAGAATCTGAAAACGTTGCGCGCAACGGAAGCATCAAACAAAACATAGTATTAAAGTAGTTATATGTATATAGATATAACATACATATTGCAAGTTACTCAATTAGACAGCTTAATGGTAGAGTTAATTTTAAATTTAACACGTACATAACGTTCCTCAATAACTCAGTTTAATGAAATGTGAGCAAGTACTTATATGAAGCTAATTTTCTATTACAAGTTTTCCGTTACTTTTCGTAAATAAATAAATTTCCTTCAAATATAAAATTTATTAAAATTGTATTTGCAATACTCCACCATTCTATTATTAAAGATGTAGAATGTTTCCTATCCCTAATAGTTATTATTAGCTATTGACGGTTAAATTATCGCAAATGTGTTACCTTATGTGTGATTATACATGTGTTCGAATCGCTGTGAATGGCAATTTGCAAATTATTGCTATTTTTTAATAAAAACATAGCAGCTTGATTTTACTATTGAAATATATTTACATATAATATGCTCAGAAAAACTTATCAATAAATATTTAAAAATATTTAGTTTTAATTTAAAACTTAGGAATTTCAATAAGCAAACCCGCCTAAAACAGCTGTATTTGACAACTTTCGTCTATCGGTTATCGATAAGTGTATAGCTATTAAAAATCATCTGAGAAAATATTAAATGACTGGTTAAAAAAAAATTGTAAGTAATTATCTGTTAAATTGACTGAAATTCGGAATTGAACCGTTTTTTTTGCATATTCAGCATTTAAGAAGACAAACAAAAATGTGGACAAAAGCGAGTTATGCGTTAATTGTGCTGGTGAGCTGTATATTATCCGGCTCGTGGGGCTTTTTGGAGCACGACAGCTGGATCAGCATTGATTTGCACCATTCGCTGTCTCTCTCGAGGCCTGAATACTTCTCGCATCGCGGCAACATCTCCATACCCAGTCTAAATGCTGGACTTTCGACTGTGCTGCAAAATGAGCTGAGCGAGAGCGAGCTGGAGGAACTAAAGACGTTGAGCCAACAGAATGGTTTCTATCGCTTGAAGGCAACGGTCACCTATCCCAATGGCAACACCCAACGGTTTTTGACCTCCAGCAAAGCTTGCAGCCTGCTCTCTTCCCAACTCAATGATGTGCTTTGGATCTCGTTGGATGCCTATGGTTTTGTCACCGGAATTACAGCTGCCCAAGATCCCACACCCAATGGTTCGGGTTGCTCCTCTGAGGAATTGGCTCAAATCAAGGAGAAACGTTTCCGGTCTGATGTTATCATTAGACACGCTGAGTTGGCTCCAGTACCCGATACCGGCAGTTTTATTCAGAAATACGAGAGGGAGCGTGAGGCCCGGGAACGTGGCGAGGTTCGTGATAATCGTGGTTTCTTCGCCAAGTATTGGATGTATATTGTGCCCGTTGTCCTGTTGGTCTTCATCTCGGGTGCCACAAATCAAGATGCCGCCAAATAAGTAAATTTTTAGTTGAATTCTAGTTTTCTTTGTAATCGCTTTGTGCAGTCATTTAAATTGAATTCGATCTGAGGATTAAAGTTCGATTTGCATTTTTAAAATATTAGAACAACATTTCTGTATTCAAAAGAGTGAAGAGTAATCACATTTCTTGGCATTTCCTTTAGGTAACTAATAAAAATGATTAAATCAGATATCCTGAGTAAAAATTATTTTATACTAAATAAAAGCTACAAAACAAATTCCTTTAAAGAAAGACGTTTATTTAAAAAGTCAAACATTTCCATTTATTTACATCACAACTTGTACTAATACAATGAGCTCTTCTTTAGTCATCATCATCCTCAATTCCCATTGCCTTGTCGTAATCATCCTCAGTGATCTTTTTCTTCTTGAGTCTCTTAAAGAGCCGTATATCCGTGGCCAACTCATCCAGATCCTCTTGCGTGAATTGCTGTTTCCGCTTGCGTTTGTTGCCCGCTTCACCTGCCTCTGCTTTGCGTTTGCGCTCCTTCTTGGCTTTGCGCAATTCCTTTTTGGATTTGGCATCCAATTTGGCTTTCTTGGTTTGATCCCACGACTCGGTACGCTTCATGTGCGGCTTCTGCCGTCCTGGCCAGGAGCCCGTCTCCTCATACGTCTGCAGCTTCTGCTTGCGCACTTGCTCCTTCTGCACATTCTTGTACGACATCTTGGTGAGATCCACTTCAAAGCTAGGTGCTATAAAGCCGTCTCCTTGATAATTCTTCAACTCGGGCATGCGTGGCAGCTGCAACAGGCCATAAGCCGTTGCCATCTTGCCCAGATCCAGATCCTTGAGTCGCAAAATAGCGCTGCACTCGTGTTTGGTATAAGCACGAACATGGGAAACGAAGGCTCGCATGCCTTTGTCATAGATACCCTTGTCAGCTGCCTGCAACTGGTGCAGCTGCTCCACGGTGGACTGCAGCAATGTGGTTGAGACCTCGCCACAATCCTCTTGGAGCTCACTCAGCTCCACCTTTTGATTGAGCTTCAGAAACTTGACGTACGCATCTTCGCTGGGCAGCAGGAAAACCAGGGCGTTACCTTCGTTACCCTGTCGCGCTGTGCGTCCGACGCGGTGCACAAAACTGGAGGCATTCGATGGTGGATCCCACTGCACTACCCACTCAATCTCCGGCACATCCAGACCGCGGGCCAGAACATCTGTGCAGAGCAGCACCGATTGTGCTGTGTTGCGGAAACGTTCCACGACATTGGCACGTTTGCTCTTCATCTTGCCGTGGATACCGAGCACACAACGAGTGGGCAGCAGCGGCGGCAACACTTCGGCCCAGTATTCGACGCAGGCGCAGGTGGGAAAGAAGACCATCACTTTGCCGGCGCTTGAGGTGGACGAGCGTAGGAACTGCAGCAGCGTCAGAAACTTCTGTTCGGGCTCTACGATTTTGTAAAAGTTCTGTAGACGAGCTGGCGTATTCACTGACGCCTTCTCCTTAACGGACACCAGGACAGGATTACGCAAGCCAGCGCGTATCAAGTCTGTGACCTCGGTGGTCTGTGTGGCCGAGAAGAGACCGGTGCGTCGTTGACGCGGCAGATAGCCAAGTATGTTGTTGACACTCGTCTTGAAGCCCAAGTCAAGCAGACGATCCGCCTCGTCGAGCACCAGGAACTCGAGACTTTTGACGCGTGCCGCCAAATTTAAGTCGTCACCCTTGCGCTGAAACAGATCCTCGAGGCGTCCGGGCGTGCACACCAATATGCAGGGTGTCTGTTGCCTTATGTTGGCTATGTCCTCTTCGATGCTGTTGCCTCCCACAATCAGCTGTTGATTCAAGTGCTCCAGCTCCTCGTGCTCCAGAAATTGTGCGAGTACTTCGGATATTTGGCGAGCCAATTCACGTGTGGGCGAGATGATGAGTGCGCCAATCTCCTTGGCACCCCAAGGCGTCTCCTTGTGGCGTCGCTGCAGTATCTCCAGCAGAGGAACAAGAAACGCCAACGTTTTACCGCTGCCTGTCACTGCCTCGGCGGAGACATCTTTACGAGCCAACAGCAGTGGAATAGCTGCTGTTTGCACTGGCGTCATCAGTTCGAAGCCAAAGCTTTGCACCACTTCGAGCACGGGCTCGGAGAGCGGCGGTTTGTCCAGCGAGTTCCATGTTTTGCGTGACATCGTTGTAAACAAATAATCCACGTGCAGCGTGGTTGCCACCTGACAAACCGTACGTTATTATCGGTATGTGGCTATCGATGCTACCGATAATAATCGAACAGAAAGTAAATCAGCTGATGTAGTGAATTTCCGTTACTACTTAAAACTGCATGTTTTAAATAAGTTTAAGTTTTTAAGTTAATTTAATTAAAAAGGTAATATAAACTAAAATGTGACTGATTTTTGATGAAACAACAATAGTATTATCAAATAATATAAAAACATTTGCAATTTACAAAAAAGAAAATATTGAAAAATCGGCAAGGGGTAGGCATAGAAAATTTTTTAGAAATTGCAGAAATGCAGCTTAACTCTGCCATTTTAAGGACTATCACAATGTCCTTTGGTACGGAAATAGCTCTTATCTTTCAAACGTGTAATATGCATGCCCCAGGTCGAAAGTCCTTAAGACAACAAAGTTACAAGGACTCTTTAACAAACAGAAAATTAGCCATAACTCAGCCGTATTCATATAGATCGAAACAATTCTAATGTCTTTCAACTTGTTTAAATATGCACTGTTGACAGTCCAAAGCACAATCGAATCGTCCTTTTAGTTTCCGAGTTATCCAGATTTTTGTAATTTTTACCATTTCCATAGTTCAATTCTACGAGTGGCCCTAAAAGTAGGCAACGATTTTTTCTCCATTTGATTTGTTTCATATAATTAATAACAGCTCGGATGACAGCAAATATGTCATCAATCAAACCCATGAAATAAAGCTTCCATTTCCAAAATAAAACACCCTCAACATTTCGAGCTTTTAATGTTTAATTTAAAATACTGTAAAATATATGCAGTTATGTAAATACACATTTAAATAGATTTTCATTAGACACTAAATACAACTTGCCGTTTCCGTTTTTTTTTTTACTTTATCGTATTACACATTCACTTAATTAATTGAAAAAATATACACACATGTATGTAATTCTTACATATTGTATGCATGCTATTATGTATGTATGTACGTATGTAAATGTACGCGAAGGCTCCAACAAGCAGCCGGATTAATGGGCGATTAAAACGAAATCCATATGCAAATTTAAAAAGTTGTTGTTTTATAAAAGAAACTGTCAATATGTATAATAATCGTAATAATCATTGAATTTTTTAGAACCATAAGATTTTGGACGTGGTCTTTATCAAAAAGTGTTTGCAAAAATATTATAAAATTTGAAGACTGCGAATTTTTGTTGTGTACTACAAACGGCAGATTTGATTTTCTTTGTTTCTAACGTTTCGTTACGGTTCACACATTGTTGGCTTGAATAAGTTGTGTCTAGATGCCGGCTCCATTGGGCTTAGCACCCAGGGTCTTATAGGGTTTGCCCCCATTACGTTCCCATTCGCGATTGAATTCATGGTCAAGTATTTCGGCACCGCGTTTGCGCGTCAAGCCCGTCTCCTCCAGGCTCAGTTCACACATCTGCATGTCATCGGTGCCGGCAACCAACAAAATTGGCGGCTTATCAGCATGCAGCTCCATTTGCCGGGCAATCCACTGGCCATCAAAATGGGCATACCACAATCCGCGCTTAGCTATAGTACAGACAAATTAAATTAATTTATATTCAATTTAAATACGAGAAATCTACACACTGTTATCCGGTGCATTGGCTCGCATGAAGGGTATGCGGAAGTAGCGATGCTGAGCCGCCACAATTTCCTGTATGGGCTGCACAATTGGCGGCTGCTTAAAGGCTGAAAGCATAAAACAATTAAGAACTATGTTGAGTTCAGGTTTTGGGCTTTAACTCACCAGCTTCCATGACGCTGCGTGGTGCACGCTCATTCTCATCCATGGTGGTGCGCTTGCGGTTCTTTGCCTTCCAGGCATGATACACCTTCAAGCGGCGATGGAACTCTTGACGACAGGCCTGAAATTATAAATCATATAAGTTAAAGTTTATATAATTTGAAGATTCCCCGAACTGACCTCAAGCAGTTCAATATCACAGGACGTGTTGATAGCATCGCGCAGTTCCGAGTACTTCCATTTGGACAAGTCGAACTTTTGTTTGCCCAATGCTTGCTGCTGTGCACGCACATTCTCCGATCTAGATTTAAATTTTTACGATTAGTAAGCATATAAAAAATGTCAGCATATTGAAAAGCGTACGCAAAAGTGAGTTATTGATGGGATTTAATGCTTATTATAAGAAAAGTTGAACAACAGCTTTAAACAGCTCTACACAACTAATAGCCAATATACAAATTATTATTATTATTATTATTAAAACGGATGCTTGAATTAGTGTGAATAGTTTTGACTGTATTCGTTTTTAGTATAGGTGTATTAGTAATTTAGTAGTTAGTTAGTTTAGTAAAAGTTTTCAAAAACCAGCACCAACTCACTTATTTAAATATCGCGAAGCAATGTTTGACACAACTTGTGAAAAACTTGTTTAATAAAGAATATAGAAAAGTAGAAATAAAGTAGAAAGTAAAGATATTTTTTTCGTTTTAAAGATATACATAGTCCAATTTGTTATTGTTGTAGTGTTGAAAAAATAGTCCAATTAGTTTTTGTGTAAAGCATTTTTAGAAAGCAAAAAGAGATACGATTTTTGATGTTTTTCAATTTCAATTTTATACAAGAAACAACAAAGATATTTAAAATTAAATAGCGTGCTATACCTGATCAGTTTGTTGGAACCCATGGGAGACGCGTCATTGAGACCACCACTGTGTTTTGTTGGTTGGTTTGTTGTGTGTTTTTGTGTGTGTTTTTTGGGGATTGAGTGTGTGTGAATTGTGTTGGTAAGATTGCGTGAGAGGGAGGGGAAAAAGTTGGTGAGTTTCTGTTCGTTCATTAAATATAAATATTTAAAAAAAATTATGTTGTTGAACTGCCATAAATATATATACAATCCCTAAACTCAATTAATGTTTAATAATCTGTAATATAATTCATCTGAAACCCCCTTCAAAATTTGCTCCACTTTTTGCATTAACCTCTTGCACCATAAACAATTCAACTCCTATTTCCCTGCACTCTCCTATTAATGTTAATAAATATCGAAGCTGTAAACATACTTGCGTATAACAGGTGGACTATCTTCCACCTGGCCATTGGATTCGCTGGCCAAACGCAGAGCGAGTTCGTGATCGCGACGCTCCTGTTCGAGCTGTTGACGATACTTGGCATCGTCCTTGGCTTCTTTCTCCAGCTGTGCCTGCAGTGACAAGGCAGCGCGACGATCCTCTTCCTCCTGTTTCAGACGTTGTGCCTCGGCCAACTTGCGTCTGGTTTCCATTTCCACTTTGCTGAAAAAGTAACATAAATTATAAGTAAATCCTCATGGCTTTTGAATAATGAATGAATACTAACAGTCGTTTGTTTTCAGCTTCTTCGCGTAGACGTTGCTCTTCGGCCTCCTTGGCACGTCGTTCAGCCTCCAGGGCCTCTTGAATCTTGCGCAAACGCTCCTGCTCCTCGGCCTGCTGTTGCTCCTTTAGCTTGGTATTCAGATCGACAGTCAGCTTATTCATGTTGGCCATGACCACCGTGTACATGGAATCCATTTCACGCTGTGTAATGCGAGGATTTTGCTGCAGGCAAAACAGAGTTCAATTAACAAAGCTGTCAATAAACTAAAATGCAGTTGAACGCACCTTAATCTTATTGATGGCATCGTCAATTTGCCTGTAGATCTCATTGACACCGCCGACAATCTCGTCACGACCCAACTTCAAGCCGTTGGCAATCTCGATGGTCTTCAGCGTGTTGGTGCGTATCTTATTGATCTTGGCAATGCCCTGATACCGAGGACGATGCTGTTTGCGTGCCAAAAAGCCGCGAGCAATGCGCTGTGCTGTCAGCACACACTTGTTGCGGAAAATAATTCGATTGCGCACTGCAGAGCAGAAGTAGAAGGGATTAATAATAAGCGGATTATCACTCCACACTCTTTTTCAACTCACATTTAATGACGCAAAGTGCACCGAGCGCAGACTTCACCCAGCGTGAACGTATCAGCCACTTCTTCACCTTGGCCACAATGGCCAGCATATTCTCGGGATCGGAGCGCATGATGCGATCAAACTCCACGAATTTGCCCGGCCGGAAGAAGACCTTGGTGATGCCGAACTTAAAGTCCTTGGCGCTCAGATTAAGCGACTGGAACATGGCCTCGCAAAAGGTGCGGGCTGGCAGTGAGACCAACTCTGGCGGCAGCACAGACTTGTACATGCTGTAGAGATCGGCGAAGAGCACACGGGACGGGAAGCCGTGCTCCATCAGCTCCAGCACCGAAATGGTGCCCGAGCACTTGAGCTGGGCCAGCGCCAAGCTGCCCTCGAACTGGCGATCAACCATTTTGCTGTTGGGCTTGATGCAACGTATGAAATTGGTGCCCTGCAAGCAGCAAATAAATCAGTTTGCAAACTCCAATTTGTGTCTATTATGTTGGCACTTACATTCTGCTCGAGTTTCTCCATAAGTTCGCCCAGCTGTGTCTTGAACTTGGAGCCAACGGAGATGAAATTGAGCTTGCCACGCACCGAAGTGTTGCTGCCCGATGGAAAGAGCTGTTTGAGCAATGGATTCTCGCACTCCTGCACCAGACCCTCGAGCGAGGCGTGCAACGCATCGTTGTTCTTCTCAATGAACTGCTCGGTGTTGTAGCAAACGGCGCCAGCGAAATGACGCACCAGGAAACCTTCCTCATCGCGCAGCGTGCGATGCGCTTTGAGGCGCGAAGAACGCGGCAAACCGAGACGATAATGATTGGCCCACGATTTGTGCACCTCGGCGGTGAAATGCGAAGGCGATGGCTTGGGCAGCTTGGACTCCTCATCGAGCAGCGTAAAGATACCGTTCGCCTTGGCCTCGATCAACTCAATAATATCCTGATTGTCCGTGAACGTAATCTCGGGCACATTGAGACCTTCGCGTTTATACAGCTCCTGTTCGTTCTTCAAGATGTTGTCGTTGAAGAATTTCTGCAGCTTTTCGTTGCAGTAATTGATGCAGAACTGCTCAAACGAGTTGACCGTAAAGTACTCGAAGCCCGCAATGTCGAGGACTCCAATGTAAAAGTTGGATGCCTGGAAGGGAATGCTCTGATTGATCAGAGCCACAATGCGATCGAAGAGGCGACTGTAGATGGCCTTGGCCAAGGCATCGCGTGCATTGTTCGCCTCGTAGATCTTCAGAGGAACCCTGCAAGCAAACGGTAATACGTCAAGGAACATTTTCGCTATATAAATTCTCGTTGCTTACATGATAACCGTGCCCTTGAAGCCACCGCCCTTGCTCTGCATGACGCGTGACACCAACGCAGTGCGCAGCTCGGTCTCATCCACGCCCAACAAGCCGCTGGTGATGGTCATCGATTGCTCCGATGCCTCGGACACCTGACAACCGCCACGCACATCGTCGGGTATCTCCTCGAAGGTGATGTTACCCAAGTGCAGCACAGCTGCCACCAGCGTATAGATGCCCATTTTATCGGTCTCCGAGAGTCCTAAGCGACCCAGCGCCTTGTCCAGATTCTGAAAGTGCTGATAGTCATCGATAATGGGATCCTTGAGTGGTCCCTTCTTCTGATGACTGTTGGACTTTTGTGTGCCTGGTATAAGCTGCTCGGTCTTGGCATTGGCAAAGTACTGCGTGCAGCCAGAGAGATACTAAAAGAAACTAATGCGTTAGACAATTGTTTAGTATAACGATAATCAAAAACTTACGCGATAATCATCCGGCTTGCCCAAGCTCAGCTTGTCGCGCAGCTGCTGCGGAGCGCCAGCTAGCAGCATGTAGAACACATGATAGTTACGCTCCTCGGCGCTTTGAGTGCAAATGCGACTCTTCTCGAGCAGATAGTGAGAGATGTAGCCGCCCACCACTTGACACTTGCCATCGTAGTGCACCTCAATGAACTTGCCGAAGCGTGAAGAGTTATTGTTGCGTGTGGTCTTCGCATTGCCAAAGGCCTCCAGCACGGGATTGGCTAAAAGCGAGAGAGAAAGAATGAAGTATAAAATTAAATTACAAAAAGCTTGTAACAAAGGTTCTAATGGCATTACAAATTAGGCTGATTAAGTTAAGTTTCTCAAAGTCAAAACGTAATATTAATAATTATAATAATGTTGCAAATTAATTTAGATATCTTATTTCTTATCTTACAAGTGTTTCTAGCTAAAGGCAGGATGTGTAGTATATTGATTGCACTAAAGAAGATATAAACTTAGTCTATTATGATCGAGTAAATTGTAATCTTAAATGTATCGAATTTTTGGCATAGAAGTGATAACTTCAACCAGCAAAATATGTTGTAATCATACATGAAGCTTAAGCAAAATAAACTGCTGAAGTTTTGTAAAGTGAAATACTATTTTAAATGTAAATACCTTAATATATAAAAGAAAAATTATAAATTAGCTTAAGAGAAATAAACTGTTTAAAATGGAGTGAAGTAAATTGCAGATAACAATATTGTATTCTAGAATTTAGTTCTTATACACAACTCCATTTATTTAAAATATCAATATTGTATTCTATAACTTAATTCTTATACACAAATCTATTTATTTTGAATAAGACTATCAAGATTTAAGATATTTCTAATCCTGCAGCAAATGTTGCCTTACCATCCAATATTTTCGTCTCTATGGGACCGGCGCTGTCGTGTGAGTAACACAGATACTTGAGCAAATATTTGGTGGACTCCGTTTTGCCCGCACCCGACTCGCCCGACACAATGATCGACTGCGACAACTTGTAGACGCGCATGTCGCGAATGGCCTTATCCGCTGTAAGCGTTGAAAACAGAGAGAACAAGAGAAAGAGAGTTATGATTGACAGTCTTGTAGTTAGTCATCAATCATCGGCACTTACCAATGGCAAACACATGCGGCGGCAATTCACCCAGCGAGCGTCCATTGTACTTCTTGATGGTATCCGGCGCATAGAGCTCCTTGATCTCACGATACGGATTCACAGCAATGAGTATGTTGGCCACATAGGTCTGCAGAAATTATAACACTAGGTTAGCAAAATACAGGTATTAAATATATATATATATATTAACATACATAGATCTTGTCTTTGTAGTAACGCGTTTTCAGATTGTCCAGAAATGTGGCCTCGTTGAGTAGCATAAGTTCACCTGGAAATGAAATTTGGCGTAAGTTGTTGTCTCATTATTCTTGGTTGGTTTTATGTTACAACAAGTACAACTTTCTCCCGGGGGTTCCGGATTCGGAATCGAGTTCGGGGTCGCGGTCGGGGGTTATGTTTAAGTGCTTTACCGCTTAACTGTTTCAAGCAAGCGTAGCTAACGATCAAACGACAAGGGTTTTTGGATGCTCACGACAAGTTAAGACTATGAAATAAAGGTTTATGATCTCTTAACCGAAAAGTAGAGCATAACACACACACATACGTGAGATTCCGATTCCGATTCGGATAGTTGAAAGTTTAGGGCACTTATTTACCATGAAAATCGTATATCAAATTCAAGTTTCTCATGAAACACTTTTGCTGCAATATATATTTGTTTTTTGGTTCTGATTCCACTGAATTTCTGACATTATCTCTTTGCACTAAATTGTCTTTTTTTGTTGCAGTTGTCGCTGCTGATGGACTTGATGTATTTACTGGATAAACAGTTCTGAAACTCTTTTCTCCATTCACACGGCGCATTCATATCCAAAACGATTCTATACTTTATGTAATCACAACGTACGACTCACTCAAAACACACACACACACACACACCAAAAACAAACTAGAGATAAAGTCCCCGAAAAAAAAAACAAAGGGAACAACACCTGCACACTCACCCACCTAACATAATACACTTTTTCATGTGTAAATATTTATGGTAAGTAATATCGCACTATGTTTGCACTTACAGTTATCATCGTGATCCTGTGGTCCATCACATGAGGAGTGTATATCATCGTAGTGACAAGTGCGTTTCGGAAATTTACGATCTATGGGCGTAACTTCAAACTCTTTGCTCCCGATTTCCGTAATCCGACCCTGTATATAGCCATCCGCCGGATCTCTTACCCATACAAGCTGGGTATCCTCCAACATTTTGCGCACTGTAAAAAGTAGCCAAAACAAAAAACAGCACACAATTAATTACATGAAAATCACGATTTTAACATTTGTCTTAATAAACGTAATTAAACGGGGGATTTGCAATAGCAATCAAAGTGAAAAATCTTATCAACTGCCACCGTCACTAACACTAATACTAGACAACAGGTAACGCGATGTGTGTAATGTGTAGGTAGCAAACGTTCTGCGTTAAGAGCCGCGTCGTCAGAGTTCACAAAAGCAACTGAGCGACTACGATGCGAACCTCGTCGACGATCCCAGCCAGGTGAGTTTACTCTCCAGCTAATGATGGGAGCGTGAGCGCCTATCGTGACACGAACTTGTGTAGCGATATGCCAAAGTGAACTAAATGTTCTAATTTTGTTATATTATACATTAAAAAAAAATAATTTAATAATAATGTAAATGTATATACTCAACACAGCGCTTCCTTGTCTATATTTTTATATATTCCAAATTCTATTTCGTATTTTTAATTTTATACTCTAACAATACATATAGAGCATAAAGAAATATAGAAGGTATTAAAAATCCTGCTTCCTTCTCTATATTTTTATATATTTAAAATTATATTCCGAATTTTTTAATATTATACTCTTAAAATATATATAAGGCATAAAGAAATATAAAAGTTATTAAAATTCAAAATAGTTTGTCCATCAGTCGATTAATTGTATGTTATAAATTCGCATAAAAGATTTGTAGTTGCATTGTATTTAATGATATCGTTTAGCTGTTATTATTATCATAGTCTAAAAATAGCACTATTTTGCTGATGTACTAAGATTGATGATAAAATAGTCATTACAAATCTTCTATTTAATACTTCCACGATAAATTTGTGATCATGTTGGGGAATATTTAATTTTGTTTGCCTTTCAGCGAATATCGTAGCTTACGATACAAAAGTTACACCCATTTATAACAATAACTTTGACACGCGCTCATCACTAATCAACATTGATTGGCTTACCGCTCTCTCTCATTCTCTCTTTGTGACTGGCTTTATCTCTAGGCAAAGCGAGTAACAGTCATTAAGGCCGTTTTGCCGCTCTGTTGGCATAGTGTTGCGGCATTGCCGGGTCGGGCCAGGCTAGGCCGGTGTTTTATGTCAGTTCTTGTTGAGCGTTTCTCAGCTATTAAACCTTTACCTGTTCCTCGATCTCTCTACCGCACCCGCACCCGCATCTGCTGACTCTCTGCATTCGGCTATGTCTCTATCTCTCTCTTTCTTTTTTGTCACTGTTGGCTATTGTTCTTCCCATTCGCTGACGTTGTCGCGTTGTGGCAATTTCTGTTACTTTTGCTATACGTTTCAGTTTTGTTGTAGTTATATTCTGCTATTCTTTTTTTGCTTTTTTTTTTTGTCTATTTACTGCTGGTTACCTTTCTTGGTCATGCGTTGACTCATGGGCGTCGTGCCGTTGATAAGCACAGCTCCACCAAACCGTGTAGGTGTTGACATGGTGCAGAGACTGAGACTGAGACCGAGACAGCAGAGAGCAGAGAGCGAGAGGAAACCCGCGAGCGACCCATAACAATGTCGACCTTGCTTCTTTTTTTTGTTTAGTCAATTCGCAACAGCAAAATATTGTACTGAGTATGGGATGTACTACTTGAATTTACATTGGAAACCGCAAAGCTCTCGATTACAGTAGTTGTTTTGCCCTCTAATATACGTATGTACATACTACAATCGTAGTACAATCCAAAATACACAATCGCGGGGTAACAAAGACAATGACGTTGGTGAATTGTTTTTAGAGCAAAAACGGCGTCAAGGTGAAATTCATTTATTTAGTTCGCTGGGTTAATGTTGCATACGCGAGGTTCGGATTTTAGGTTCGGAATTGTTCGGCGACTGCAAAACGATTTGGAATATATATCGTTTGTTTTTTTTTTTTGTGGATGAGATAAAGAGAGAGTGAGAAACAATAGCATTTCCCTTCTTCCCGCATAAATTAAGATGAAATTTGCAAAAGTGCTAAATTATTAAATGATTGTTAAACAAGTTTATTTATTTTTTTTTTCATTTCATTGTTGAGGCGAGAGAACTGATGACGGCAAACAAACTGGGAACAGTGGGAGTAATTGACGTTGCCCGTTTAGCGTCTTGACATTTATGGCAACGCATTTCATCGATTTGTCTCTGAGATTTCCATTTAACCGATTTTACAATTATACAAAAGAACATAAAGTAAAATACTCATAGATGACACATCAGGTTCCGCTTTTCTTTAATGATATTCTAATGCCTAGCACTCTAAAAGCTCTTTATCAATGGCATGGCATATTTGAATATTTCGAATGCTATATTCCTATCAGCAATGTGAATGTGTCACGATTTCACGACTTATGGATTTGTCAGCATTAGCATTAAAGATATCATCGAGCATAACAAGCATTTTTTTCATTTTTCATTTTGTATTTGATACACTTTGCACCATAATAATTGGGAAACACTCGCCGGAGCGATGATGACGATGATATCGTTGAATTAATTGAGCCAGACCATTAACTACAATGTATCCATGGCACAATTAGCCCAGTTTGTGCAAAAGAAAGTGGAACTTGGCCTATGCATATGGCTGAAATCGCTTTATAATGTGCAACGCAAATTAACAACAATTTTGCAGGCAATTTAACATAATCTTGATGCAGAGCGCAAGCTGGGAGAAACAACTGCAAAAAAAAACACACTCTCAAATGCAGTTGAAATACCCTGTAAATGTGAAAATTGGAGTATATTAGGAGACAGAGTCAGAGAGGGGGAGAAAGAGAGACAGAAAGAAGTTGATAAGATATTGTTTATTACTTCGCAGAAAAAAGTTTCTCAAGCAAAAATATTGAATTGAACCCAAAATATAAAATCAACTTTAAAATTCCTGAATAATTCTTGATTCAGTTGTGAAATTCATATAAATTTTCAAAACTTAACAGATTGAAACATCTCCAGTCAAGATAAAACATTTTTAAATTTAAATTGTTTGACATAAATCGAAAATGCATTCTTTTAAAACAGACTCATATTTACATATTTTTGTATGACTATTATTTCAGGAAACAAAAAACATACACTAATTAAGAAATTTACGATCTGAAAACAAGATTTTTAAAAAAGTCAAAACGATTATTGAAGATTGAAATCTTATTTCAAAATTTTCTTTTGGATTAAAGTCGTGTTTCAAGTTTTTTAGGATTAAACAATTCATATATTCAATTTTTTCACTCCCTGTGTTGTTTCAACTTTTACAGGGTATGCTGCTAGTCGTGTTGCATGTGCTCAACTTGTGCTCTTGAGCTGTTTTTGCATGCATGTCAGCAACGAAGACGACGACGACGACGATGGCGATGGTGATGACGATGACGTTGCGACGCCTTTGGAAGAGTTGCCTACAATTTGTCTGGGCTCTTGAAATCTCTTGCGCTCCTCAGCATGAGACGTCGGCATAAATTACAAATTGCGCAAGGAAACAAAAAATAAATGAAGTTGCCTATGAGCAGCCACACCAGGGAGACGACAAGTACAAGAAAACTGAGAGTGTGTGTGTGTGTCTGAGTGTGAGATGAATGCCACATTTGATGGCCGTTTACGTAGAGAAGACGAAGTTGCCAAGCTGCATTCTGCCAGATTGCATGGCTATGGCTATGGAAATGAAAATGCTGAACAGCAGCACAGAGAGTCTCGAGTCTCTCAGGCCAAGCAGCCAAGTGTGGCAAGGCAGTCATTGCAACTGCAACTGCAACGAGAGAGAAATATGAAGAAGCAAAACAGAAAAAAAAGCATAAACGACTTGATGACGCAGGAAGTGCTTGAGGGCGACATTGACAATGGGGCACAAAGCAAACGGTGCAAATATGTGTCCAAGACCAAGATTGCGGCTTCTCTTCAACATCACTCACAAACATTTGTACAGAGAGTGAAAGAAAAAGGGGGGGAACACAAAAGTAGCAAAGTCATTTGCAGACGCAACGGCAAAAGGCTTATGAAATGTGATGCCATGTTAAAGACTGCGTTGACACCTCAACCTGAAACCGAGCCCTGAGAATCAGCTTATGCTTGCTGCTTGGGCTTGTGACCAGGTCGTATACGTAATCCGAGCACACGTGCACATGACACTTTTTGACCAGCGCCCATAGGTCCAATTAGCCCAAACACACACAAAGTGAAGTCTTCCTGATTTACTCTCTATGCGTTTTATAACTTACGCCAGTCTGTGTGTGGCAATGGTGATATCATCAGCGCAATGTTTATCGTCTCGCCCTTTTCCACACACACCCAACACCCACCAACTATCTCAGTAATCGTAGTCTAGTGAATCAGTCGACAGTCCAGGTTGCGTGCTAGTCACTCTTATTACAGTAATTGAAGGCACGAACATTTGCCAAATGTGCTGCGTAGATATTCAAAGTCGCAATTTTGCGACAATGCGTTTCATATTGTGGAAGTTGCTGATTAAGCAGGCGTTGAACCTGTCTAAACTTTTGGACAACTGCAGCTGGCAAATGTATGTTTGTTATCTGAATTGCATTGTTCTCATTTTCGACCGATAAATAATACATCGTACAAAGATTGGCAACCAGACGATCAGCGATAATAAAGTTGAAAGTACAAAATTGAACAAGAACCAAAAAGCAAACAATTGTAGTAAACCATCATAAATTGAAATACATTTCGTTCTTTATAAAAAGCTAACCTTTAAATAAAAAAAAAATTATTGGGTATTGTATATCTTCTTAATTATATTATAATACTTGATTTGTAAGCCTGTTTTAGCTGGCTCTTTTTGTATAAATATTAGAAAATTACCTAGCTACATATAATTATAATTATATTATAAAATTACCTTCTACATATAATATTTAAAATCTTGCTAAGTTTTTGTTAAGAAAAATATGTTTTATATATTTCTTTTATCTTGAAACATGTTTCATTTTAAATAGTTCTATGTATTCCTTTTATCCTAAGGCACTTTGATTTTAAATAAAGGTAAAAATGTATTAGCTATATTATTATCTATCATTTTAGAATATTTAATTTGGAAATGGATATCTAAAATTTCATTTTAAGAATTTTTCTTTAACAAAATCTTATATTATGTCTCTAATAAGTCTAAATTATTTATTTTCCTATTATTCTAATAAAGTCTAGGAACAAATTTACATCTACAATAGCAAATTGCTTAAGAAAATGCACTTTCATTTGAGTAATGCAATTTCTTGGGTACTTTTTTCTTACTTTAGATAACGCCCTTTCTGTGCGATTATCTATTATTAGTCTGGAAGTTAATTGCAGCAAACATTCATATGTATTTGCTTTGTATTATGACCCAATGATCGAGTGTGATTAGATTAAGTTTTATGGAAGTTGCGTCAATTAATACAATACTATAATGAATATAACGAAACTCACCGGAGTTTGGATCGTGTCGTTCTTTATTGTGGTTCGTATAGAAATCCATTTTGAGGGTTGAGACACACACACACACACAAAATTAAAGGGGCTGATGACTGACTTATCAACGAAGAAGAAGAAGAAGGGTGCTCTTAATGCAGTTGAGTGCACTTTCAACTAAGCAAGCAAGTATTTTGAGGGGGTTGACCTGGGTTTTGAAACCGTTCTGTATACTCGATGAGTATGTGTGCAAACAGATAGTTGTTGTTGTTGATATTATGATTTGGGCTTGGCAACAACCGTTAGCGAGGTTTGCTTGGCAAACTTGTTTGATTTTCACTATCGATTAAACACTTTGCTGCTTCTTCTTCTCGTTCCTCATTACACTTTCGCACGTTTAACCTGATGTTGGATAATTTGCTTTTGTTTTCGCTTTTCAATTTCCGTGCATTAATTAGATTTTCTTTTCTTTTCTTTCTTGTGGAAAAGTGAGAAACTTTATTGCACAATTTGCAGCAATTGCAATTGCTGACCTACATTACGCGCTAACAAATCAGCGATAAAATCCGATAAACAGATTCAGTCTCAAGATTTAAGAAAAATGCGCCATATGCTCTCTAGTCGATGTATCTGGAAGCTGCATCTACGTGTTTACTGCATTCGTTGTACTTCTATGCGCATATAGATTTCAAGATTTGTTGTTGCTGTCTGTTGTTTCACCCAGTAACCGAGTTATTTGGCACCCCGCCCCGAATGACCCGCACGGAACAAAACACAAGTCACGTGCCGGGTTTTGCGACTGCAATCGACGACCTCACGAATTGCACTGATGCGTTTTAGCGGAGTCTGCGAAAGCAGGATGCTCGTTTACGATTTTTCGGGGTTGTTATTATTATTTGTTGCATGTATCGTAAACGATATTCACTGGCATCAACTGCGCAGAATCTCACAATTGTTTAGTGTGTGTGTGTGTGTGTGGGTGGCACAGTAATAATTCCATTTGCGTGCCGCCCTATGGAAGTCAGTTCGCGTTCTGTTTATGCTCCAATAACAAGCCCAAACACAATGGCGTACAAAAGTATATGTATGTATGTGTAAGTATATTTGTAACACTCCGGTGGAGTGCAGCCAGTGCCACCAGGAAGCCAAATGCAGGCAACGCACAAAGAAAGATCCAACGCATCAACAGCAACATCCAACATCAACAACAATGCAATGACAGTGCAGCTTGGCATGACATAACAACTTCCGGCATAATTTACCCCGCCGGCTATTTCTTTCATTTGAACTGCGAAAATTGAGTTATTTCAACAGCAGCAGCAGCAACAGCTGCTGGAGTGCTGCTCTCTAGTCGAGTGCTGCTCCATGACAGGCTGCAGCTCCACATTTGTTTACACTATCGCATCTCCTCAATATGTGGGTGAACTATGTGAACTCTGACACTTGAGCTTTTCTTCTCAAGCAAACAAATCTCGAAAGCATACTCGAACAAGTGCTAGAGCGATGCAGCTGATTGCATTTGAAAGCTTTCCGATAAGCTTTTTATGTCCAACCAATTTGTACTAGTAAAGCTAAAGGTGCGAGGAAAAGAGATAGTGTGCATAATACATGTATGTATGTATGTATGTTTCTAGTTTCGAGGGCTGCTCGCGAAAATGAGAGTGAGAATGAGCCAAACACCGCGAGAGAGAGTGTGAGTATTGTAGAATGCCCAACAGCTGTGTGCTTTAGATTTTCTCTTTCAAATACAAAACACAACACAAAAATTTGCAAAAAGCACTTTCGATACGCGAGCGCGATAAAATATAAATAGCCGAAATTGCTAATTGTAAAGCGAGAGAGAGAGGCAACAAAAAAAATCATTTTAATTACTAAATGTAATCGCTAAAATTAAAGTGATGCTGCAATTAGAGTTGGAGTACTACACACTTCTACAAACATACATTCAAACTCACAAGTATGTGTGTTTGTGTTTCCCCTGAGACCGAAAATTTAGTTGATTCTCTCATGCACACAACCCTCATGAATACGAACAAAGCAACAACAACAATACCTCAGTGCTGGCTGCCAGTGACAGCTGTGCTGCTTATGTAGCACGTTTGGATCGACTCGCTCAACGAGTCAGGTTGGCCGAGCGGTCTAAGGCGCCAGATTTAAGCTCTGGTTCTCGAGAGAGAGCGTGGGTTCGAACCCCACACCTGACAAATTGGAATATTCTTTTTTTTAATTTTTTATGCAAAACAATATTTAAATTTTTCACCTACTGCATAATTTTAGGGTTTAATATGACTGCTGGCAAAGTAAATAAGCATTTAAATTTGTCAGAAACACTTTTACGTATTTAGTATGAATAATTAAAGTGAACTGAAACCCAAAGTCTTTGTTAAATTGTACTCTTAATGCAATAATTTATATTAATATGTATAAATAAAAGTGTATATATTAATATATATAAATAAATAAAATCTCAAACACAATTTATAACAATGGTTTTCATT
Organism: Drosophila niveifrons; assembly: GCA_035046325.1. Lineage (NCBI taxonomy): Eukaryota > Metazoa > Arthropoda > Insecta > Diptera > Drosophilidae > Drosophila > Drosophila niveifrons. The sequence goes on along the minus strand of JAWNOC010000046.1, from coordinate 5,078,429 downwards.
TAGCCAAAGCGTAGAATATTTCATGTTGTTCTGCACAATAGCCGTAATCATATGCTTTTTACTATAATTACTCAAAAGGTGAGTCATAATTAAATATTCATTGCTTGGCTGCAATCGCCGTTTGCCGTTGCAGTTGCAACAATGCTGACTGGCTGTCCAAAAACAGCTATTTAATGGCAGTTATTCTACCTTCCGGTTGACCAAAAGACAATCTCGAATCCCAAAGCCAAAACCAAAAACTAAAACAACAACAAAACTCAAAGGGCCAACAAGTGCCGTTGACTCTGAATAATTAATAATGTGTGTTTTGTTTGTTATGCTGTCCATTGTCTATTGTCATTGTCTATTGCTTTGGCGTGTGCTTTGTTATGTATTCTGTTGCATTGCGCAATCGAATACCTGACTAAAGCGTCCACCAATAACTGTTAAAACGTTGGGCTAGTCTAGTCAGTGGGCTATAATCGCATCGTAATCAAAATAAATTAACGAATGAGAAAATCAATTTGTCAAGCTGGTGGAATTGAGATTTTGTATTTTGTATTTGTTGAAATGTTGAATGTGGCATTCATCTTGAAACTTTGACTGATGATCTACGGATTGATTGCATGATGCAACACTGAATGAATTGATATAAATTCAATAGGGAAGAGGGTCATAAATTATGTGAGATAAATTAAAAACAATTCGCCGAGCTGAAAGCTAAGAGCTGAGCAATCAATGCAACAATCTTTATTCAATCATTGCATTTGAAGAGTATCTTCAGTCAATGGGTTAAATCGATTTTCCACGACACGTGACATTTTGATTGCGACACTCTTTTTGGTTTTCCTCATTTCACTTCTGTGACCCATTTCATTTGCTACCCTACTTATTAGACTCGTATTCGTGACACTTCCCCCAAACATACATAAGTAAAGGTAACAAAAAAAAAAAGATTGCAAAAACAGCAACAAAGCCAGACAATTGCCATAATTTCATAACCCAAAGCTAGCCAAGCTCGTTCACAATTCTTCCACGGTGGAAAAACAATTCAAATTGCTTGTGGCAACAATAAGTACAAAAAATACAGAGACCAAGAAGCGAAGCGAGTATCAAAGTGGTAGACAATGAAAATTGTGTAATAATTGCGACATTTTGCAGTAGTTAAAAGCCACAAAGAAGTTGTTGAAAGAGATTACATCAAGAGCGCAAAGAACTTGGCCATAATAGACAGCTAATAAATGAAAGAATTTCAATGGAATTTGATTAAAAGCGTTTTTGAGCAAAAAGGCGACAAAAACAAACAAATAAACAAACAAAAAACAAGGAACGAAGCAGAGATTCTCTAAATATGGTAAAATGGTGAGAGGAATGGGATGCTGATAAAATAAGAAATAAAAAACGAAACCCGTTTTCACGGCATGGTCAGTTCTTTGACCATGCCTTTCAATATCAAGTTCAACCAGTCAAGCGCAGCAACAGCAACAGACTCTGCAACCGCAACTGCAACTGAGAGAGGGACGCTAACGGTGGCATAAGTTTTTGGAGGCGACAGGTTCGCAATGTGCAGCGCGGGGGCAGCAACAGCAGCAAGTCGCAACTTGCAACTCCACTCGAACAGCAATCCAGATGCATCTGCTAATGTCAGTTGTTGCATGGATTTCCAATTGTGGCAAGTGAACAACGCACAACAACCAGTTCAACTTGTTTTGCAACACAGATTTGCAGCTGCCCCTGCCCCTTGAGGTAGTTGCAGGTTCGTTCTGGACATGGATAATAATAATGGTTGCTCCCCAGCAGCATTAAATGAAAATCGCGCTGTCAGCATTGATGAGTCATTCGGCTAACTAGCCGAACCTGTGATTTGGGCTAACAAACAACACACACACACACACATACACACACATACAAAATAAAAACAATCTCTTGCCTGAGGAAACGCTTGAAAAGCAATTACATTTGCAACAATAGAAAACGCTGCTGCTGCCCCAGCGTTGCAGCTGTAAAATTTATGGCCCAAACGTCACAGGAACATGACTTTGGCCAAAAGCTGGGTAAGAGGGGTGAGGGAGGAGGGGTAAATTTGAGGTTCACTGTACCGTAAAGGGGCTAACAAAACGCTGCGCATGCGCAAAACTCAGCGACCAAAACGAGTTCGAGACGAGTTTTTTCTCTCTTTTATTTTGGTTTAGTTTTTGAATTTAGTTTAGTTTTGGATTCCGACTTTTGCTTTTGGTTACCAAATGCAGGTCGCTTGGCTAGGATGAGCAACACAGCACACACACAAACTCTCATTATTATGGCAACTTGCAACGCAAAACTATCCTGCACTTTGCGAGTTCAACGACTTGTGCAGCAAAGTTTTTCAAGATTTTTGTTTTCGTTTGCTGTCGATCGTTAAACGTCGCGCAAGTGGAACCAATTAATGCAGAGCTTAAAAACAGGAAAAGCCAAGCAACAATTGAAAAATAAAAACCGAAAAAATTATCGCTAGCCATTTCCTACACAAAAAAAAAAACACGAGTCGCCCCATTTCCCCCATTGCCACAGGAGCAACATTCGTACAACAACTGCCACAACTGCAACATCAAATTGCCAACAGGCAACATTTCCCAGTTGGGGAGTCCAATGCCTCAAATGTTGATGGATTCACTGGGGACTCATAACTTATGAGTATGCATTTATATCGAGTTGTGTTTTTTATACATTCATTTTCTGTTTGCTCTCCACATATGTTCACAGATTTTCCATATGTTTTGCCGACACTCATGTGGCACAAATTACCAAGTGCACTTTTGGACAGACTAAATATGAAAATAAACAATTTATTGAAATGATTTTAATGCTCCGCAGTTGATGAATAACGTATGTCAACGCATCAACAGCTGCAAATGTTTTATAAAAACAGCATTTTTCAACTGAATTTATTTAATTTGATTCAATTTATATGTTGAGCAGCCTACAAGACTTTATAACGAAAACAAATAAAATTATGTGTAGCTTAATTTTATTCATTTTAAAGAAACATGGTCACACTTTTTTCCACTTTTCAGAAGTTTTTATTAAAATTTTCTTCAATATTTGTACTATCTTCGTATAACTTACAGTTTTCACACTTTTTGCTATTTTGGGTAACTGAATACCGAAAGAAAATTTTAAATTTTATAAATGATGTAACTCGACTTTTATTTAAATTTTGTATAATTTTCATATAACTCATATAAAAGTTATTATACTCTCTGCTTCACTTTTCTAAAAACAAAACTAAGAAATGGTCACACTTTTTGCTAACTTCCGCAGAACTGCATACCAAAAGTGTATTTAAAAATTTATAAATAATGTAGCTTAACTTGTTTTTTTTTTTTAATATTTGTATTATTTTCATATAATTCGTATCCATATTCGTGCTCCACTTTTCTATAAACAAAATTAAGAAATGGTCACACTTTTTGATTCACTTTCTCGGTAACTGCATACCGAATGTGAATTTCATATTTTGTTGCTGACAAGTGAATCGTGCAGTTCTGTTATCATGTGCCCTTTATTAATCTTATCGTGTTATCTACCGCGGCTGCAGTTGGGACAGAATAAAGATACTTATGTTTGGCCAACAAATGACTGTATGCGGAAATTCACATGGGTCAAAAGGAAAGCCTAGAAATCGAACTGAATTTGTCAGCACAGTTAATTGGTTAATTTATAACCGTGATTTGTGGCTTTCAATGTTAATCCAATGCAGATACATTTACAAGTGGTACCGTTATAAATTGTGATATAACTCGAAATGCAAATGGAAAACACAAGATCAAAAAAAAAAGATAAGGTAAATCCAGTTCGGAAGTCTGATTTGATACGATCGCCGCATAAAACGAAACCAAGATGCAAAAAAAAAAAACACAAGCTAACATAAGAAAAACTTATGCTAATCTTAAAGGTCTAGTAAACAAAAGCGGTAATTAATCCATGAACTTTCACTGCAGTCAGCAGATGTTTCACTTTTTATTATATGCAAATTTTGCACTTTAAAATTTGGGGTTTGAATTTCGGGGCCGATTAAGCTAACAGAATAAATAGTAGGGCGGGGTGTTGGGTTAACGAGCTCAGCTCGCAGCAGATCGCAGATCTAACTCTATTGTTGTTTGTGACCAAAAAATGTTGGGTAAATCCAATGTGTACAAGTTTTTTGTTGTTGGACAGCTGTCGTCCACAGCCGACAAAAAAAAAGGATCTTCGTGTCAAGCAATTGACGATCACATGCAGAACACGACGCGACGTGTTGTGTGCGCTGTCAGCTGTGTGGCGCGTGCAGCCTTCGACTCGTTTTTACGGCTCGCAAAACGAGGGTGGAGGGTGACTGACAACAATGAACTTTACTAACACATAAGCGCACACACAAACGAATAAACCCGTTAATTGGCTTGCAAATATATCGGTGATATGTTTAAAAAGCTCGCCGTGAAGCAGTTTCAAGTATCTCAGCTTTTGGCTGTCTACGCATGCGCAAGGAGTTTGCTTAAAGTCATTTAGCTTTTGTCACGCTTACGTTTTACATGAAGTTTGTTGTCACGTTCACATTCACATTCCCGTTTCCAGTTCCATTTCCATGGAACATAATTAAACGAAATGTGCCTGGCATCAGCAAATGGACATTTACTCCTTACACAAATGTTTGTTCGTTTCCGCACTCAATTAAAATGGCCCTGGCTGAAGTCTTAATGTTTTTATAGTCTGCGCCTGCGTCGGACACACAAATCTATCTTGCGAGTTTTTCGAAAAGAACGAAACCTTCCTGTTTCTTTTGGCTGTTTCATATCTATATATAGCAAACACTGCATGTGTTGTGTGAGTGTGTGTGTGCGGGTGAGACAGCAGCTGCGACTGGTGGTGACTTCTATGTGTTGTTGCTGTTGTTGTTGACATTTGTCTGTTGGGGGTGAGCAGCATGAGGATGCCGCGACTGCGCGCCCCTCTTGCTCTTTCTTTCACGCCTTACTCATTCGCACACACACAGTCAATAATTCATGGTCACGTTTTGTGTCTTTGTTTATCGATTGCTCTTTGGTCTATCGCACCCAGCCCAAGTTGAAGCTCAAGCTCAATCGATTCGCCAACGGCCAAATACAAACAGGAAAGAGAAGCAGAGAAACCAACAACAACAAGGTCTAACAGATAACAGATTGAACCTGACGCCAGAAAGGGCAAATATGAATCGGATATGCTCTTCTTACCTGTTGCTGCTGCTTCCGCTATTGTCGCTGTCGTTGTTGCTGTTGTTGACGTCTTTGTCGTTGTTGTTGCGCCGTCGTGGAGCCGTTTCGCCGGTGTTTATGCTGTGTACTTTATGGGTTTTTCGCTTTCGGCAAATTCTACAAGCACAACAAATCCAAACAATGTGTGTACAAAGATTTCTTGAATTTTGACACGCGCACTAATAAAAAACGCGCCAATTTCCGTTAATAAATTTTGTTGTTCGATACAGTGCGCTGCTGTGCAGCTAAAACAGCTGCGAAGAAAGCGAAATTGTCCTCACACCCGAATTTACACTTGACGTATTTCAATAGAGTGTCTTGTTTATTTAACTATAATTTCATATTAAATTCAAATATAAATTGCGCTGCATGCGCTCACCGACCGCAACGTCCGATGTTTTTGTTTCGACTGCCCGCGCGATCGTGACCGCAAGTTGAATTCTAAAATATACTTTTTAACGTCGAGAAATATACCAAAGTACACTGGTGGCGAAATTTGCAAGCTGGTTACACTGCGCAATGTATGTAGTTTGAAAAATTGGCGCTGCTCTTTCAACAAAATTTTTTTTTTTGTTTATTTACCACACTGCAACCAATTGCATTTAGTAAAGTTTTTAGCAACAAAGGAAATAAGAAATAAAAAGAAAAAAAGGAAACATTCCATACTGGTCACACAATTTCCAATCCGACATTTTGCAATGGCTCTCGTTCAACACTCAAAATGGCCGAGTCGTGTATCTTATCGATATCGATAAATCGATTGTAGTTTAGAGCTGTGTTGTTATGCGAGTATTGCTGGATACATGTTGCTAAGCCAAATACGCTGCTCTGCAACATTTAATGCTGCCTATTTAAAACCCAATTAACGGTCTTTACTTTACTTTGACCGTTATGAAGTAAAACTGATATATGCTGAGCTGCGCAGTGTAAAGGGATATTTGTTGTTGCTGAATCAATGCTAAGCGCTGTCAACATTATGTTGCAGGGCTGTCTGCCAACGTCCGTTAAATTCAAATTTGAATCAGATATTAAACAGCTTGAGTACTTGAATTCTTGAGCTATTTACAACTAGTGCTCCATCTTGATGTGCCGGCATATATAGGCATGCATAGACATGTCTCCGCAATTGGCGCCGCACGTATTTAAACACCCAATTAAGGCGCCTTCGAGAAGCAGTTTATACGTTTTAATGGGTGTGTATGTGTGTGTTTGAGTGTGGAAGTGCAACAGTAGCAAATAAATAAGAGAATGTGCAGATAGAATGATGAACGTATGTAACTACTTATATAGCAGGCCATAAATCTAAATTAGCGATGGCAGCGTGCCAAGATAAGTAAGTTCGTTATATTTTTAAACAATCTTTAAATCAAAAAATTCGTGTGTAAATATTTGGAGCATTGCACTGTGCATGAGTTCAGTTGTTTTGATCTTGATATTTTGATCACTTAAAAGTTCACTTAAGCCTCTCAATAAATTAATACATATTTTTACATATTAATTAGCATTAATAAACCAACTTGTATCAACAAATCGGTTAAATAACCTGTCTTGTATGAAAAACATATATTTCGCCTCAGTTTCGAAATCGAACTGAGTTACGCTGACTAATTGAATCTAATTGAGATTGTTCGGATCTACGTAGAGTGATCGTAGCCACTATATTCACCATTCACTGCTTGACTTTCAATATATTTCGTTGATTCTCTGCTCTTCGCTGTTCTCAATTGATTTTCCATAAAGCGATAATTGTCATTGACAAATACCAATTGAAGTTAAATGAACTTTTGTCGTTTTGTTTTTTTTTGTAGCTGCTCCAATAAATCGAAAAACGAAACCTGTAATGCACACTTCTTGCCATTATTTATTGAAGTGAATGTCTGAGAATGCTCAAACAATTACAACAAAATGGAACAATGTTAACGACTATGAAATACCAAATAATTTACGATTATTTAAATAAATTGCAAATATGTTCAGTTGAGCATTGGGAGTCTTTAAATTCTTGTTGCCTCAAAGTATGCTTTATATTTTGATATGCAAATGATTTCAATGTAAATTTTGGGAAGTGGATCATTAATGTTTCTCAAGTACAGAAGTATTACACCATATTTGGGAAAGGAATTCAATAAATATATTTATTTTAATCCTGAACCTGAATTAAAACTTTATTATAAAAATTCTACAAAATATTTATTCAAAATGTTAAAAGTAAAATTTCAAGAGTTGCTTTTTTAATGTCAATTAATTAAAATAAATCCTAAGAACTTTTTAATTTCCTTTATTATTACAATTTGAATTAAATTTTACTTTACCTTAATCTACAAACTATAAATAAATTTTTATTATAATACCCTAGCTTTTATTTTTGATCTACTTCTATATTTCTTGCAGTGCATTAGTGCAGCATCATCAAATATATAAATATACCATTCAGCCTTCTAATGTGCAAAATATACAAAAAAAAAAAACTGTAATCATAAATGTGTTTATATTATATTGGTGTCTCAAACTATAGAATGTGCTGAATCGGCTGATAATAATGTCAATAACGTGTGACCTTTTGTACCCGGACTGGACAATTAGAGCACTAAAGATTGTTTAATTTCCGAAAATAATTGTCACGTGAACACGAAGGAGAGTTCCAAAGGTCTATTTAAAAAATAAAAAAAATACGAAGGTAAGAAAACACGCGATATGCAAGTGTGTATACCACATAATGATGACATATGCGAACGTTACTTTAGTTTATGGCCAAAAGCAACAACAAAAACCCGTTCGAAACCCTCTTTTTGTTGGGGTTGCGCTTTAGTTGTTGCTATTTGCCGGCAAAGCAGAAAGCAGAAAACATTGGAAGCGCTCTCCTAATTGCTGGAAACCATTTCACCGATACAAAACAGAGAGGACGAGAGAGCGTTCGATAGTGAGAGAGGGAGGTGAGCTAGTATTAGTGTGTGTGTGTGTGTCGGTGTGTAGAAAGAGCGAGAATATGTGCAAAGCAGCTGGCTATGATGGATATGCCGACACACTAACACACACCTCCACATGGATACAAGTGTATGCGCGTATAGTTAGGCATAAGAATATATCTAAGTATCGGCAAGACATCAGTCGCCGTCATCGTCGCTGCCCAGACAGTCGCACACAGTCTTCGCATCGCATTGGCCTTCAATCGTGCGCAGCTTAGCTTCCATTCAGGTCGCCAAATAGTAGTGAGTGACGCACTGAAAAAAATTTCGCAATTTTGACGTGCAATTAGAAATTTTTGCGTTTGCCTTGCTGTCAGTTTTCGTGAACCGGCTACAGTTGGCAATAAGTGGGCAAAAACACGTGTTGCGGCCAACCAGCATAATACATAACATGAAATAAGTGCTCGCAAAAAAAAAAAATAATATAAAGCAAATTTCGCCGGTTGTCATTCGCGCAGACCACTTTAAAAGCGCTCTCTCGGTCTTTTGCTCTCTCTTGCGCTCTTTTGTTCGTTACGTTCGCTCAGTGCAAAGTACACGTCACCAACAACAACGCGTCACGCGATACGCATTTCAAAGAAAGCCAACAACAACAAGAGCAACAACAACGAAATTCGCACATTCATATTCATTAGTGATTCATTGAATCGCGAAGTCAGTTTAACGCGTGACGCCGGCAACACAAGACGTGTGTGCGCTCTCTTTCCTCTATCTCTGTGCTGTCTCGAAATGGGCTACGATGAAGTGATTGTGCAGTTGGGTGACTTCGGACGCTACCAAAAAATAATCTATTTACTCATCGCACTCACTTCGATACCCGTTGCCTTCCACAAGCTCGCTGGCGTTTTTCTACTCGCCAAGCCCGACTTTCGTTGTGCCCTGCCAAGTGATCCGGCCAATGCGAGCTATGCGCTGCCTGCGGAACTCAAGGAGTTGGCTTACTCTGCGCAGGATAATTGCGCATATTATCAGGTGGATATTGCGGATAATGGCAGCTACTACCGCAACCCAAATCAGACGTCGCCGCAGCAATGCTCTCGCTATATCTACGATCAGTCCAAGTATCTGAACAGTGCTTACACCGAATTCGATTTGGTTTGTGGTCGCAAATTTCTCGCCTCCACCAGCGAATCAATTTTCATGCTGGGCGTTTTACTGGGGAGCATTATCTTTGGCCAATTGAGTGATAAATATGGCAGGAAACCGATCTTCTTTGCCTCGCTGGTGATACAAGTGATCTTTGGCGTTGTCGCTGGCATTGCTCCGGAATATTTCACCTACACCATCGCACGATTAATTGTGGGCGCCACCACATCCGGAGTGTTTCTGGTGGCCTATGTGATTGCCATGGAGATGGTCGGACCAAGCAAGCGCCTCTATGCAGGCATCTTTGTGATGATGTTCTTCTCCCTGGGCTACTTAGTGATGGCTCTATTCGCCTACTTCATTCACGATTGGCGCTGGCTGCAGATTGCTTTGACGCTGCCGGGATTGATATTCATGTGCTACTATTGGATCATACCGGAGTCGGTGCGTTGGCTGCTCTCCAAGGGACACAAGGAGCGTGCCATTAAAATCATACAGCAAGCGGCGCGTTTCAATCGCGTGGACATCACCAAGGAGGCGTTGCAAGTGCTGCTCGACGAGGGCGACAAGCAGCAGCCGGAGGAGAAGCAGCAACATGAGCAGCAACCGGAGCAAGCGGCTTCGGTTTGGGATTTGCTGCGTTATCCGAATCTGCGACGCAAGACGCTTGTCATCTTCTTCGACTGGTTGGTATGCACCGGAGTCTACTATGGCTTATCCTGGAGCACCAACAATCTGGGAGGCAATGTGCTGCTCAATTTTGTCATCTCGGGTGCCGTGGAGATTCCCGCCTATTGTTTGCTGCTGCTCACCCTGAATCGTTGGGGCAGACGTTCCATACTCTGTGGTTGCATGTTGGTCGCTGGCTGTGGCCTAATCCTGTCGGCTGCAGTGCCTCAGGACATGCATTGGCTGGTCGTCACTTGTGCCATGATTGGCAAATTGGCCATCACGGGATCGTATGGCACGATTTATCTCTTCTCCAGCGAACAGTTTCCCACTGTGGTGCGCAATGTGGGCATGGGAGCTGCTTCGATGGTGTCCCGCCTCACGGGAATGTTGGCTCCCTATTTGAATGACATGGTTGTCATTTGGCCAGCGTTGCCCATGATTGTTTATGGCTCGCTATCGTTGGCTGCCGGCTTCATGTCCCTGCTGCTGCCAGAGACGTTGAATAAACCAACGCTGGAGACAATTGCGGATGGTGAACGTTTTGGCAAGAAGGAACGCTTGGATGCCGCTTACTTGGAGTCAGGCAAGCCGATGGAGGTGCAGCCATTGAATGCGCCAGTTGCCAATGGCAAGAGCAATGGCCACAAATACTAGTAAAGTTCCGAGTAACTAACTTGTACTTAAAACGGACCAAAACTTAGCACATTTTCCTACACTTACATTTTTAAAAGACGAAAGTATTATATTTCAGAAATCTCATATGCATGCCAAAAACACACACGAAAAGAAAAAAACACTTTTAATGAAAATGAAAAAGTCGCAAAAACTAAGAAAATTGAGCATAGAATAAAAGATGGCACAACGGGGGTTAGACTTTAAAATTAAGGTCAATGTCGAAAAGGGCAAAAAACGAACTTTGAACGGGAATTAAAACGTGTCTTATGCTTTATACAACAGATTAATGCACATTATTCTTTTGAAAAGAATTTCATGTCGGGTTTATATTACTTTTTTCGGATTAACGCATGTATTATCTTTAGAGAATTAAACTTTTAGAACATAAACTTTGCTATAGGTATTAATACATCTAATTTTCAAGAAAAGAAATTGAATTTCGTACTTAAAACTTTGACTTGCAATAAATACTTTTAAGTATACTTTTCCCTATAGAGAAATACTTTTGGTATATCTTATAAAATATACCAATCTTTATACTACAGTTGAATGCATGTTTTATCCTTTTTAAAAGGCATTGATTCTATTTTTTTTACGTTTGCAAGGAAATTAAACCTGTTTTATTCATTTAATGTACGTATTATACTTTTAGAAAGGAATTAATACCTGTCTTATCCTTTTCAATAGAGATTAATACTAGTATTATTCTTTATATTACAGCTTAGTGTCTTTCCTATGCTTTTAAAATAGAAATTAATACCTTTCGAACCTATGTTAACGAGGATTAATTTCAGTTTGTTAAATGAAAATTACACTCAGCGTGATTCTCAGTTCGAAAACAAAAAAATAACAAAAGCTCTCTGCTAAAGCCCGAATCTGTTTTAGACACATTGACATTGACCCCCTGCCAGCTACATATATGTATGTATGTACTTGTATGTGTACGTATGTATGTGTATGTGTAAACACACACATTGTATACTCTCGTACTTAATTAATGACTGCACTCTAACGAATTTTTATGGTAGTAGCAACTAAATATACTAAATACTATACTATATATATGTATATGGAAGTTGCAACTTTATATACTAAATACTATACTATATATGCTATATACAGCTCAATGTACTTATCTCTATACGCACTCGACCTATATTCTATTTGTATGTGTAATTTTCAATAAAACTGTGTATTTGTCTGGACCAAACGAACATAATTAAATAAATAAATAAATTATATACATGAATTGCACTTGTCTGATCTAATTTATTTCAATTGCCAATTGGCGTGAACACAAAAACGGAAATACATATATTTTGAGACACTTGCGGCTGTCGGATTTTGCTTTGGATTATGCTTGGAAAAGTTTAGACATGACAGATTATATTTACGTATTACTTTTTTAATGTAAGTTGACTTTGGGTTTGACTGCTTGAGTAAAATATAAAAGGGAAAATAGATATTTTTTAGTAGCCTATTTGGAAGTTGATTTAATTTATTTATTTCTCAATTTATTGCAATTAAATCAATTAATATTGCAAGCAAATTTATTGACAGACATTTTAGAAGTTTAGTTTGAGCCAAATTGTAAAGGTTTCACTTATAAATTAGATCTATGATCATTCAAAACTTTACTTAGTACTTGGAAATATTTATTACAAATAAACTAATCATAATTCAATGACATCTTTATTGATTTATCCTTAAAGCGATTCAATGAAGGCAGTTTTCTAATTTAGGATCTATCTCAATGAAACCTACCACAACTCATTTTCATTTCATGATTTATTTGTTGATCAAGTTTTATTCCAATCAGACTACTTTAACAAATGTTTATTATAGAAAAAGTTAAACGTGACTTCGCTCTGTGGAAGAATGTTTTTTTTTTAGCACAACAAATTTTGACTTGAGCCATTATTTGCCTTATAAAGTGCGCAACTGTTATTATAAACACATTTCATTGATATTCAAATACTCTTTTTTAAATTTGCGTTACAAAATTTGGACAGTTATATGAGTTACTAAAAGATTGTTAAATAATAATTGTTTTTCAATTTTCAATCAAGAAGAAAGTACAAAAAAACAACATTTTATAACTTATAGTGATAGTGTATGAAATCTTCGTTGAGATAATCATAGCTCTACCTTCATATTAAGTTATTTTTAAAATTCATGAAGTGTGTTTTCTTATCAACGTCAAAAACACGAGACTGACGAAAAGAAAAATTATAGCGACAGCAACTGAAGTGCTTTACACTCGAAGAAACCGCAGTCAACTAATTAAACTAAATTGAGTAAATGGAAATTTACAACGACAGCTGACAAGCGTTTCTCAATTCAATTCAGAAATGAAATGTCGCCAAGCATTTTACTTGCTATTATATTTGAACGAGTTAAGCCTTCAAAGCTGAAGCGTATCGAGCTATTTGCATAAAACTAAACTAAACTAAACTAAACGAACTTAAATGCCTATTTGCATAAATATTAACTAGACGAGCGACGCCAGAGAGCGCTAAACAGAAACAGAGAGCGCAACGCATTAAGTGATAACAGTTTTTGAGAGAGCAACAAACGTAAAGAGAGAGAGAGAAAAAGGGAGAGTAACTAGACTGCATGCTAAACAATTGCAAAACAACACTCTATGGAAAATTGCCAATAGCTTTGCTCATTCGATTCAATGCAATTCGATTACTGATCAAACGAGTCTTTGTCTCTCCCTCTTGATGCTGCATCCCTCCGTTGTGGTCCAGCAACCCTCAAAATTTGTATACCTGAGTTGCAAAATGTTAACACACACACACATTTTCCGTAGGGTGAAAATGCAGAGAGCCTCGAATCGCAGTCGCAATCGGAGCAGAGCGTCGAGAGTTGAGATAGTAAACAGCGTTGGTGTTTTTTTTTTTTTGGTTTTTTGTTTGTCGCTTTCAGTTCTTGAGAAGCCGCTGCACGAAGCTGCCGCTCTTAGTCGCCGTCTGGCTGAGATCGCGAGCGGTCGAGTATTGAGTTGAGTGTTCAATTCATAATCATAAAAGTCTTGCATATATATCAATTTGCTTATTGCTCAATCGCAACGCAATCGAAAAACCAGCTTAAAACTGGCACACGCGACGTATACGCAACATTCAATGAGAACGAGTTGCGCGCTCACTAATTCCCAGCTAAGCTAACTTTTGAACCTCGGACGTGTCCCAAAATCATACGACACCGTGACGCTGTGATTAACAATCTCAAATCTAACTAACATAGTTATCAAAACCCGGTTATCAAAGGGGGAGTTATCAGTTATCAGCCATGGGCTACGACGACGTCATCACGCACCTGGGCGAATTTGGACGCTATCAGAAACGCATCTATTTCCTTCTCTGTCTGCCCGCCATCGTTTGTGCCTTTCACAAGCTCGCCGGCGTCTTTCTCCTCGCTCGTCCCAACTATCGTTGTCTGCTGCCCTTTGAGGATGCGGCGACTGCGCGCTACGAATCGCTGCCACCCCATCAATGGTCACTGGCCTATCCCAATGATAGTGTCACCGGCAAGTCTGATACTTGTGCTTACTACAATGTGGATTACACCGAAGAGTATTTGAGTGGAAGTATCTTCAATGCAGCTAATGGGACGCTGCAGTGCAGTAGCTATGTCTACGATCAGTCAAAGTATCTGAATAGTGCTGTCACCGAATGGAATATGGTCTGCAAGCGTAGCTTACTCAGTGCCACTAGCGATTCGCTCTTCATGGTTGGAGTGCTTCTGGGCAGCTTTACCTTTGGCCAAATGTCCGATAAGCTCGGGCGTAAGCCGACCTTCTTTGCCTCGCTCGTCATACAGCTGATCTTTGGCGTCGTTGCCGCTGTGGCTCCCGATTACTTTAGCTACACTATCTCAAGATTAATTGTGGGTGCCACCACATCGGGTGTGTTCCTTGTGGCCTATGTCATTGCCATGGAAATGGTTGGAGCTTCGTATCGTCTCTTTGCCGGTGTCGTGGTGCAAATGTTCTTCTCCATTGGCTTCATGTTGACGGCGGGCTTTGCTTACTTCATACACGATTGGCGCTGGCTGCAGATTGCTTTAACGCTACCCGGATTGCTCTTTATGTGCTACTATTGGCTGATACCGGAGTCGGCGCGTTGGCTGCTCCTCAAGGGACGCAACGAGGAGGCGTTTGTCATCATTGAACACGCGGCCAAGGCGAATAAGGTGGAAATACCCAGCGAGATTTATGCACAGCTTGTCGAAGAGGCAGCCGAGAAGAAGCGAAAGGATGAACTCGCTGCCGCAGAGCCTTCGGCTTCGGTGTTTGATCTGCTGCGTTATCCCAATCTGCGCAAGAAGACGTTGCTTATTTTCTTTGACTGGTTTGTCAACAGCGGCGTTTACTATGGACTCTCGTGGAATACGAACAATCTGGGTGGCAATCAGCTGGTGAACTTTATGATCTCGGGTGCCGTGGAGATACCCGCTTATACCTTGCTCTTGGTCACTCTCAATCGCTGGGGCAGACGTTCGATTCTATGCGGTTGCATGTTGATTGCTGGCGTCAGTTTGCTGCTCACCATCATTGTGCCCAAGGACATGAATTGGCTGCTCATCTCGTGTGCCATGCTGGGCAAATTGGCCATCACTTCATCGTATGGCACTGTGTATATTTTCACTGCCGAACAATTCCCGACCGTGGTGCGAAATGTGGGTCTGGGTGCCTCATCGATGGTGGCACGTTTCGGTGGCATTCTGGCGCCGTATCTCAATCTGCTGGGCGAGATCTGGCGACCGTTGCCGTTGGTTATTTGTGGTGCGCTCTCGCTGACGGCTGGGTTGTTGTCGTTGCTGCTGCCGGAGACGCTGAACAAACCGATGCCGGAGACAATTGCGGATGGTGAGAATTTCGGCAAGAAGCGCAGACCATCTGGCGAGGAGGAGCTAAAGGTCATGATCAATGGCAAGCCGACGAGTTAAGTGAAATTAAGTAAATGGACAACAGTTGACCATTTCAGCGAATTTAGGCAATTTGCATTTATTTATTTGACAAAAGTGTTTACGTTCAAATTTATGCAATTCACTCAATATTTCATATTTTTTATACTCATTAAATGCACAATGTTTTCCAAAATAAGAATTTATTACACGTCTGGAAAGCAATGAACTTTAGCGCAGTTTGCTGTTTACTTTACTTAGCTTTGGCCTCTTGCAGGCGATAAGCCTGGAGGCCTATCGGGAATTAGGTCTATAGAGCGAGCGCTGATAACGTGACTCTGATATGAAAACAAATCAGCGCACTTGTCACCGGGAGCAACAACCACTATGTTGCGACAACAACAACAACAACCACGAACATTAATATCATATCATATCTTGTAATTTCTGTAATTACTAATTAAGTTTGCTTTGCTGCTTTGCTTTTGTTATCAACGAGGGAAGTCGCCATAAACTAAACTCGCACATGGCAACAACTTTTGGCAGTGAAAACTATGTTTGATAACATTGTATCGCGTGCTTTGCTCTCTTCTCTATTTTAATTATGAAATGCAATTAAACTTTATAAATAAATCAAGGACACATCAGCAAGTATAATGCTTTTATTTGACTAAACATTATGTCAGTGTCTGTGTTTTGAATTATGAGCGAATAGTCATAATTTCGCTATTTATCAAACTGCAATTGATTTTATTGGGTTGTTGACAACAAACAATGATTGATCAATCACAACATTGTTGATATTAATTAAATTATCTGATATTCATATCTATGAATGAATTAAGAGCGAGTTCTAAGAGCAGATATCACTGAGCAAAGAGTAACAAGTAAAGGCCGTTGAAAGTTCGTGCTTTGTGTACACAATTGTTGTCACTTGTGTAA
The DNA here is from genome assembly GCA_035046325.1 of Drosophila niveifrons. Classification (NCBI taxonomy): domain Eukaryota; kingdom Metazoa; phylum Arthropoda; class Insecta; order Diptera; family Drosophilidae; genus Drosophila; species Drosophila niveifrons. The sequence continues at coordinate 5,061,949 of JAWNOC010000046.1, read as the reverse complement.
AAAGTTATTATAAATATATGGAAACAATTATCGCAATACTTTATGTAAGAGATCGGCTTGAGACGCTTGATTTGCAGCGCACAAAAGTATGCAGCGAAATTTGTAATGTGCGTTAAGTTGCTAGCGAGTTAAATGTTTAGTTAATTGTTATAAATGAGGCGTAAATTAGCTAAATGATGTGTATATTTTTAATTTATTAATTTATAAATCATTTTCAGTTGTTACAGGCGCACAGACTAGTTAATTGCGTTCTCCATTGAATGTACATATTTCCCTTGCAGTGCACTTTATTTATTCAGCCCAAAAGTATGCTTCACTTTTTTATTTGGCGTGCGTTTGCACTTTCCAGTAGTGTTTGCAAAATGTGCGTATTCAAAATGGCGTATCGTTGCATTCGCCAGGCAGAATATTAAAAAATAAAACTGAACACGAAAATAGGTATATTTGGTATAACATTACATTAAAAACATATAAAATAAAATAAATAATATATAAAAATAAATACAATTTGTTTACTACAAATATAGACGCGAGCTTTAAAATTATACCTGCTGCTAACTCGGACCAAGAATGTAAATGCCTTCATCAGTTCTTACACTGATTTCTTGTATGAATACCGGGTATCCAAAATGCATATTCTGAAAATGATTGATGAGGAGCACCAGAAATTACACGCCCGCGCAGAAGTATGCTACACTTTTGAGTTTCTCAGAATCAACCATTTTGTGATTTGGCTTGAAAACATCATTTGGAAATTCAGTCAAAATTATGCCTGTGTTCAATGTGAAAAAAAGAGTAGGACTTCATTTAAATGGACTTAGCATTTGGCCGCGAATTACCAGATTTAGATGTGCTCATTGTGGGTGCCGGCCTCTCCGGCTTGACATCTGCAGTGAAAATACTCGCTAAGGAAAACTCGCTTAATATTAAAATTCTCGATGAGTGCAACACACCCGGTGGCCAATTGGGTACAGAAGGTGTGCGCTTTGTCAACGCAGAGCAAATGGAGTTGATCAACTTTCTCAATCAAATGAGTGTGCCGCTGCGAGAACGCATTGGGATCGATCGGCAGCAACTTCGGCATTGTCGCGATCTTGATGACGGAGTTTTTGCTATGCCCATCAAATATGAACTGAGTCGTTACATCAATATGCTGGATATGCGCATGAAGAAGTTTAGTTCGCTGCGTTTTCGGTAAGTGTTAGTTAGTGCTATTAATCAAGTTTGAAAATAATCATTGAATACGTTTTAGATTGCAGAGGCGATCAATGACAATGGAACGTCACATTTGCTCCAATTTGTTCTTTCAACGATCGCGGCAATTCATGTTCAACTTGGTGGAACTTTTCTCCGGATTGCCGGCAAATCGAATCAAATACGATGAGTTCATGTGCTTGTGCAGTTGCTGTGGTGGACTTGGCGTCATGATTGATCTGTAAGTAATTTGAATTGAAGTCTCAAAAGTGGATTGATTTTATATACATATTTGCAGTTATGTTGAGATGCCGAAATCCCTGAAGGATGTGTCCTGCAAGCAACTGCTCGACAGCCTGCTAGAGAAATTAAAATCAGTTGATATCCAGCAAAATAAGTGCGTGGCGAAAGTGAAGCACTTTAAGGATTACGCTGAAGTCATCAGCGTCGATGGCACAAGCTACGCAGCGCAAGTTGTCATCTTAGCCTTGCCTTGGGATCGAGTTATGCAGCTGGACTTTGAGCCGCCGTTGCCAAAGCAATACCAAAAGCTTTCCGCTAGCAAACCGGAACTCAAGACTTTGCTCACCCAGTTCCATATACGTTACAGCCGATCCTTTTGGATTCATCAAGGTTACTCGGGTAACTTTTCCAGAGTACAACCATTTATCGTGGGCTTCGCGCATCCATCGGCTGGCTACTCCGGTTACATACTGCACACTGAAGGTGAATTGATCAGTGTGCGGTACACTGTGCTGGAGCTGCTGGCCGAAGCCTTTGGCGAAGAGATGCTCAGTCCCTTGGAATTCCATCAGCAGACAATGCAGCTGAGTACGCCGCTGCTTAAACCGCAAACGAAACCTTGGCTCCGGATTATTTGGTCCGGTTCAGCATCGGTGGCCACCAAAAATCGCAATCTGATGGGCGGCGCAGTCGTGAGCGGAATTCGAGCCGCTATAAATGCTCTCTATGTGGTGCGTCCTCAGGTGGTTAGCTGGCGAGATCTGAGCGATGTGCAGGATAAGAAACTGTATGAGGGCGTTAGCTTTAGTCGCACTTCAGCGCTGCTCAGTCGCATTAATCTGTATAACGTTACCTTCTACAGCGTGTTTGTAATCGGCCTCTTAGTCTTGCTCAACTTTGGCTATAGACAAGCTGCTGAAGTCTAACTAGCTAAGTGGTATAAAAAAGTACTAAAGTATTATATTTATATGACAGAGACAAGCGATCTAATTCTTTTGACATTGCAATTGCTAAGGGGGGGAATTTTCAGTCTGCTCTTTCTCTCACTTGTCTAATTTACTCAGTTTTGTCCACATCTAAGCAGTTAAGTACACAATATTTTTGCATAATTCTAAGCTCGTTTCGTGGGCAATCATTCACTTTAGCGACGCTTTGCCACCCACACGCCACAACTAATAAATTGCGTTTCATAAATTTGAATCTTTGCCCAGCGTACCTAAAGAATTGCGCCAGGGATGAGCGAAGACTGCTAAAAGATATTGCCTTTTATTTCCCACTGTTTTATTTATAATAATTTAAAAGGTTGTAATGGTAAAAGATCTAACTTCTTATTCACTATCAACGACTGATATATTAATATAGTTGTAAATAATAAATAAAATTTGGATATACTTAAATACAATTGTATGAAATTTTCAGTTTTAGTAATTATAATTTGATATAACTTGTTAAACCAGTTTTCATAATAATATATATTATAAAAAGCAGTTCTACATGCTACAAAGTATTTATCTTTTTTATATATAATAGAAACATTAAACACGCTCAATAAATTACTGTGATTTTCATCTACAAAAACAATTATTAAATTCCCTATTCCGAATAGCTTAATCATTATAATTTGTAATTTATTTATAATTTGTATTATTTTTTATTTATTTTCTTGACTGTTCCACTTCACATCTTCACCCTAGAGTCTTGTGCCAAATATAAAGCGCATCTCTGGCCATAAATTGATGTATTATTACTTAAGCTTAAATCAAGTTCTATTTATATGACAGTTGCAGACGATTCTCAAGATTATAAATGACATATAAATTTCTTTATTTTGGCATATTACATTGAATTAGGTCTATTTAATAAAGTTAGTCTCGACGTACAATTGGCACATATTCTCGTATGCAGATGGATGAGCTGTTGACCTCAAAGTGAAAGTGTGTGGGCGTGGCCAGAGGGCAGTTGGGAGCTGTTTACTGTTTCCTACGTGAGTTGGGTGCGAAATCAAAGTAACTGTTATTTACAAGTCACATGCATTACCAAAAATCGAACAAAAGCTGCACGTGCGTACCGAACAACAATAGCAGATAATAATAATAATAATAATGCTGACAAAATGACAGACCAACCCATTTAGATCTGAATACAATTTGATTGTCAACGGAACACGCCCCAGACTTCAATGTGCATTCTGTGCGACTCACATTGATCGCTGACAAATTAAAACATGCCAAAAGCCGGTTTCCAAACTGAGGCTTTAATTAGACAGTCGGCGCAGATGGGATCGTGTTTAGGATCGTGCCCGAACTGTCTATAGAGCTAGTTACCGTTAGAAGCGCGCTGTTCTATGCAATTTTCACAGATGAATGACAAACGAATACCTATGCAGCGACTGATTACATGCATGAGAAAAACTAAACAATAATTAAAGCACAAAAAAAATATATATAATATGATGATTGTTAGATACCCTGCACACAAACACACATTCAGTAAGTTAACCCCATGGTTGTTGCTTACGTATTTTATTTACCCATTCATAGATCGATTGACGTATAAACAATTGGCGGGGATCAATTGAAGAGCTCTTGAGAGTCGCATGATCTAACTGTTAATACAGTTAACCTCAATTGGTATCCCATCGATCGCTGGGGGTCAATTGCATCATGAAAATCTAGTTCTGATTCTAGTTTCAGTTTCGAATCTCGCTAATACATTATGCGTTTATGCTGAGTTCACTCAAGTGGGTAGAAATTTCTCACAGATTATAAATATTAACATCAGCATTGTTTTAATGTGTGTACTCACAGAGAGAGCGAGAGAGAGAAGAGATAGAAGTGCAAGGCATAAAGGGTGAACTCAAATGTCTTCCGCTTTGTTGGTTTCACATTCCATTTACAACATTGTACACAGACAATATTCATTCAGCTCTTTGCATTTTAAAAGAGCCACCGCGACAGCAAGAGAGATAGCACAACAGATAATGCAAGAGAAGAAGGGAAAGAGAGAAAGAACGAGAGTTCACTCAAGAAAACAATAAAGTAAACAGAGCAGGCGCTCGATTATCGTCCACACGAAATTTTCAATGTAATGAAAGAATGAAAATATGTAAATGATATGAATTACCGCGCAAAGTAGAGGAAATTAATGCTTAAGCGCTAATGTGCATGCATATTAACTAAAAAACATTTATTTACTCTCGAGTCTACAGTGAAAACTCGACAATATGTTCAAAATAATTTACAACAAATTGAATTTAATTCTTAGATTGTAAACTATTTGAGATTATTTTGAGAGCTTTATATATTCAGTAATGAATTTTTATGGAAAAATATTTATTTTTTAAAGATTACATAAAGTAATAATGATAATATATAATAAATTGAAGTTCACTAATTTTGGTAGTTTAATTATTTCAAAACTTATTATACATTGTTATAATGATTTTTCTTAATTACAAATAATTCAGTATGTTAATTATTGCCACAAAACTTTTATTTGAGCGCCCACTGTACAATGTACAATACAATGTAATATTGATCCCGTACAGAATCAAATGAGTTTGACAAAGGTTCCAGCTGTTTCGTTTGATAGATAACCTAGGCGATCCTTATGCATTTTCTAAGCCTAGATTCAGAGGGATGATTTTGTGGGGTTGAGCGAAGATTTTCCAATTTTGTGCAGAGGTAGCGAAAAATGCACAACTTTGGAAATGCAAAAGAAAATTAGGCGTGACAGGAAAAAGATGAATGTGCTAATGGACTGAAAACTAGAGTTCACATTTCAAACAAATTTGAAAGGTAATGAAAGTTTTTATGCGGAAAGGATTGTTTTTTCGTAAGGTACGGATATACGATTTCTTCACTTAAATATATCTATTTAATGAAAAAATTAAGATTCGATAAAATTTGAGGTAATAATAGCTTAAAGAAGATCTATATATAAAGATATTATTATAAAAAATGGATTATTATTATTATTTACATGTTAAATTATTATATAAAATAGAATAATAACTACAAGAAGCGAGTGTTAGTTACTAAGACCATCGATTCTAAAAAGAAAAGTAAGTTTAAATAATAGTTAAATTCATCATTTTTCTTTACTGCTTAAGATTATATTAGGAGTTTTATGTATAGATGGACAAATCTTTATTTATTAAAACTTAACTTTTTTAAATGTTCTATAATAATATATCAAATAAAAAACATTTAAGCACGGCTTAAGATTGAGTGAGATATATACCCGATTCGGTTGGGTGTAGCGTATAGAAAATTGTCGCTAGAAAATAATCTCTTAAAGATTTTAGAAATGCCTGCAGCACACACAGAACCAAAACTCAAAACCCAAGCATAAGCAAATGGAACGGGAAGAGCCGAAGTCGAGCGATGGCAACGACGACGAATACGACGACGACGACGATGTCGATGCCGAGTCAGAGCAAAATGAAGCATACTCGCACTCGCAATCGTAATGAGTGTGCGTACTGTAAAATGTGTCTGTGCGTGTGAGTGTGTTGTGTGTGCAGTATGACAGTCTAACAATCGGGCAGTCAGGCAGTCAGTCAGTCAGTCAGTTAGGCAGTCTGTTTGGCTGGCTGGTACAAAATGTTGCGATCGACCTCCCGTGGGCTTAGTTTGTGAGACGCCTCCGAAGCGGCAGCAAGTATTGTAGTTGGTAGCATTTGCAGTCGTCAGTCGTTAGTCGCAATCGCAGTGCATTTCACACATTGTGCTCGGAGAGTTCATTCAAAATTAGAAACGTTTTTGCCGCGCAGCTGTTGAAGAAATTCTATTCGGTTTTTCGTGTTTATTTTAACATATTCACAAACGAACGAATTTTGACAAGCGCAAAAGGGAAACAAAAAGGAAAGACCACAAAACGTTGAAACCACCAAGAACAACAAAAACAACAAAACACGTAGAAAATAGAACACATAAGATAAACCACAAAAAGAACGCACAAAGTAAAAGTGAAAGTGAAAACAAGAATACCACACAAAAAAAAAAACCGAAAACAACAACAAGGTTTTGCATTTGCTTTTGGCTTCGCCTCTATCATCTATCTTCTATCGTCACCTATCAGAATTGTCTCGCTGCATTTATATTTTTTTTTTTGTTGAGATCCGTCTCTGTCGTATTATCAGTCTGCCACTGGATAAGGAGCAGCCGACATCTCGACTTCTGAAGCAGATTGGAGGTGCAGTGAAGTGTGCGGTGTTCGGTGCGGTGTTCGGTGCGGTGTCGTGTTAATGCACTCGCGATCGTCCGACAATTGATTGCATTAAGTTCTATATGAATGTGTATACTATATAAACGCATATTCATATTTATGCATGTTTTTTTTTATATTGTATGTTATATGGCAAATCCGAATCGCGACTTTTGTGATTTGCTATTTTCAATTAAACGATCAATTGGCGTAGATTATAAATAGATTCGCATAGACAGCGACACAAAGCCAAGTTCAGTGTCACCATGTGCGCAGCATAAAAATTCAATTGACCGACTGAAAACTGTATTTATAGTACATTTAAACAAAAAATTTAAAAATAAACTCTTGTAAGAAAAACAATTATTACTGTGATATTTGGTAAAAGACAAAAATATGGCGATATCAAAGGACGCAAAACTGGAGAAGACACGAGAGCTGATCAGCGAGCAGGGCATGAAGGATTTGCTCACCAAGCAGCTGGAAATCATGGGAAGTGGCGGTGCATTTGTTTGGTATGTGAAAAATGTACTTTCTTAAATGAATCTATGGATAACGAACAGAATCTTCAGCACAAGTTTGGTTAGGATAAGAGACAAAGTCATAGGCAAACATATCCTTTCACTTCATGACTTCAATGAGTCACAGAGGTGTTTCCTCTATATAAGTATATATTAATTTAACATGAGTTGAAAAGTATAAACTCATGTGTAGCATATTAAATTCAAGGCATTATCTTAAAGGTCAATCATTTCGTTAGAACTCATTTTTTAACAGGAATTCTTTTGAGGAAGTCAAGCGGTAACAAAGTTCAATTCAATACACGTAACTCCCTAGGGTAATCAAAATTTTAAATGCTCACATGAATAATTATCACGCGATGTGAGTAAGTGTCAAGTATTCTCTATTGTAGTGTCCCAAGTCTGGTCTAATCTAGAATATAGTTCAGCTAGTTTTAATTATAGCATGAAATCAGAGCTCTATTAATGATAATGTCTATGGACCTCACGATTGCAAATAAAAATAATACTTACAAAAAAATAAAAAACGTGAACGAAAAATCTGAACGAATCGTGCTATTAATCTACATACTCGTCGCTTGCATTTCTAGTATTTGAAAAGTGGTTCTAATTATCAATGGAATAGTTTCAAGATTTTTACATTTTTGCAATTGGCACCCAGATCTTATCTTAATGGGCCAGGCTTGGTAATTAATTGCCTGGGGAGGGGGTGGAGATCGAGATGGTATTGCTCGAAGGACAAGTCATTCAACTGTCTTAAATGGAATCGTTCAGATACGTGCTTAAAATATTCATAGTTGCACTTAAACTAATATTGAAACTATGTTTTTTTCTGTTTGTTTTTTTTTTGACGATCTTCAGTCAGAACTCATTCTCGACTCGATGTGACCGTCTGACGGTCGTTAAAAAACGAAATCGAAAAACTAGAAAAAAAAAAATTTGTCGAATATGTAAATATTGCGCATTGCGTTCCGGTTGCCCGATTTGATTAACGATTAGTGACGGTGTCGTTTACATTGAAAAAAACGAAAAAAAAAACGAAAATATTCTCAATATTGTATCGGGAGTCGCACTCGTCGCATTCATACTCATACTACGAGTACTCGTAATCGTATAAAATCGGAGACGTATTTTCAGCAGCATGTGCTGAATTCTCAATGGCCCGAAAAACAAAAAACAGTACTATATATGTGAGTTTTTGGAATGTGTCACTAACCTTCACAACTTTTTTTTTTCCTTTTCGTCGTTTTCGCAATTATCAGTTGGCATTTTAATATTTTGCGATCGCAATTGTTATTGTCATTTTCGCAATTATAAATATTATATTTGATTATTGTTTCATACTCGTATTGTGTTTAGGCAATAACAAGCTATTTAATAAATTTCGTGCTAATGTGCGAAAGATTGATGTTGCGTGTCAAAAACAAGCCAAATGACAAATAGCAAAACTATTGATTACGTATTACGATTAACTTCAGCTAAAGCGTTATAATTAGCGCCAGGTGAAACTCTGTCAGCAAATGATTTGTGTCAATAATGATTTACACCCACGCACTTATTCAATATTTAACTTTTCGCTTTCAGGGCAATCTTCTTTCTGTGCGTCACTCCCAACATATTGAACGGTTTCCATGTGTCCTCCTACACACTGATCGGCCATCAACCGGATGATCCTCGCTGCAATGTTGATGATCTGCGTGCTTCGAATTGGACGCTGGAGCAGAAACGCAGCATCACAGAACGGGAATTGGAGAGGGAGAAAGGTTGCAAAGTCTGGGATTGGGATTATAAGCATCTAAGTGGCATGTCCTTTGAGGATGCTCAGAACTATACGACACGCTTGGCGCTGATTAATAAACCTGCCAACGTGTCCTGCAAGGTGAAGGGCAACTACGAGTATTTAAATCCGGAGAGCACTTTCGTCACAGACTGGGACTTGACCTGTGATCGCGAGATTCAACGCACCTCCGCTCAGGTTTCCATCTCGCTGGGCAAGTTCTGTGGCTCCTTCTCCTTTGGCATTCTAGCTGACAAGTGAGTACTTGAGTTTATAGTTTAAAAAGCTTTAATGGTAGATCGAAAAGTACTTAAATTACGAATTTTACAGAAATTTGATTCTTAGTGAAAGCGCTAATGAAAGCAATTTAAGAAAATTACGATTTTTAATGAATCAAATGTACGTAAATGTATTTCTGCATAAGCTTCTTTACTAGAAGCTAATACGATCGTCAAGAGTTTATTGAACTTTTTAGAAATAATCTACGATTTTTAATTCAACTGTATTTGAAGTTCGTTTATGATAGTTTTCTTTTTCAATTAGATGCATAAAATTGGTTTACATTATGACAAATTTGTTTTTACAGTTTTGAATTACTTAGTTTATATAAACAATTTCTTTTTTTCATTTAAACTAAATTGTAATCTTCTTTTGCAATATTTACTATACTTCTTTTTGACCTTACATATTACTAGTCATTTATTTTTATTGTCTGTTCATTTATATTTGTTGTATACACTATATTTATTTTAACTCCTATTCCCATTTAGATTTGGTCGCAAGACTTCCTTCACCCTGGGTGCCGCCTTCTACATTGTGGGCAGCATCATGTGCAGCTTCTCCCCTTGGTACAGTCTCTTCCTGGTGGGACGTTTTGCACTCGGCGCTGCGTCCTCGGGTATCTTCTATCCAGCATTTACCATGAGTAAGTTGACTTCAAGTTGATGTAATAAATTTCATTAAATTGAACATTTTTTGCATTGCAGTTGTGGAAAACATTTGTTTGAAGCATCGCTCGTGGATGTCCATTGCCTTCTCCGCCTCGTATCCAGTGGGCATGATCATGCTGGCAATTACAGGGTATCTGATACAACCCTGGCGTTATCTGCAGTTGGCACTCACCATACCCTCGATGTTGCTAATACTCAATTGCTAGTGGGTTTAATTCAAACAAACTAAGTTAAGCATTCTCTAATCCTATGTTCTTTACTCCCTTTAGCCTAATGAATGAATCACCGAGATGGCTGATCACCAAGAAGCGCTACGATCGCGTCTACAAGATTCTCTTTAAGCAGCCCAGTCACTATGAGGTTCAGCCAGCAATCGCCTCAGCCACCGAAATTGTTAGCGATAAGAAAACAGTGAGTGCCAAAGTACCAAAAAAAAAAACAAACAACTTTTTAAAGATGCATTTGTTGCTAAGCGTAAAGTTTGGTTCTAAATGGGAAATACTTTTGTTTTTTCTTGCAGCTGGAACCCGCTTCAAATGATTCACTTGGCCAGAAGTTAAGGAACGGTCCACTTAAGTCCATCATTGAGCTCTTCTCGAACCCGAAAGTGCGCAAACTGATTTTCACCTCGTACTTTATGTTTTGTGTTACCTCGCTGAGTTACTATGTGACAGGTGGGGTTTAAATCGATCTAGTAATTGAGTCTTTTCTTTACTAATCAGTGCTTGATTTGTAGCTCTGAATGCGGACAACATGAAAGTGAGTCGCTATCTGTTTATTATTGCCACCGGCTTGGTGGATATTCCCTCGTATCTGGTGCCCGTGTTTATGCTTCGCTTCACCGGACGTCGCATCACGACGATGTTCCTCTTCATGTGGACGGGCATCTCGTTGCTCCTGGTGCTCGCTGTGCCCGCTGGCAACACCACGTGGATTGTGATATTCGCTCTGCTGGGACGCTTTGGCATCAGTGCCACCTACTCGGTGGTCACACTCTACACCGCCGAGCTGTATCCCACGGAGATACGTAACTCGGCATTGGGCACATGTTCGACGTGGGCGCATGTCGGTTCGATATCGGCGCCATATGTCGTCGATGTCCTGGGAGCCTTGGGCTGGTACATTCCAACAACGATTTGTGGCTGCTGCGTTTTAGTAGCAGGCCTGCTAACACTCACGCTGCCCGAGACGGGCACTGGGAAATTGTCGGACAAGGTGGAGGATTCCTCCTCCTCCTCCGCACCGACCGAAGTAAAGGCTGAAAAGCAGTAAGATCGAACCGCGACACACAAAATGGTTCCACTTAAGTTGTAAGTTAGTTTAATTGAAGCGTCAACGACCCCGCGTAATTTGTAATTTATCTATCTACCAGTACTCTAGACCTAAGTTTCTCCAATATTTGTATCTGTCTTGTTGTTATTATAATTTTTAATAATCCTTGCATTGTCGTAGCATATACATTATGATATTTGTGTAATGTTTTCTGTTCGAGATAACGTATAATAAATAAATTATACATACATTATCATCATGTCCAGGACTTTTTTTGCACCAACAGTTGAACCCAATCGTAATAGGGTCGCGTCACCGTATAGATACTTGGCATTCCCTTGATGCCACAGGTCAGACCATGCGATACCAGACCGTAGATATATTCACCTCCACCATTGCCATACCGACATATCAACGGTCCACCCGAGTCGCCTTGGCACGAATCCTGATTGTTGCCCAGCGCACAAACCGTATTGCCGCCATTCTTGGGCGCCCAAATGTGGCCAATAATATCGCGACACTGCTGATGGCCAATGACACGCACCTCGGCCTCGAAGAGCTGCTTTTGCGATGGTCCTGCATGCCGTGTGGCGCCATAGCCAATAATGCGACACGATTCTGGGAGCAAACATTGCAAGAGGGTCTCGAATATTACTTTTAATGAGACTCACCATTGCTGTGCGGTTTCATGCCCTGTGGCGGCAGCTGAGCGTATTGCAAACTGCTGCTGAGTTGGCTTTTAAATTCACGATCCAATTGGAGTAACGCAATATCGTTGCGGTAGTTTGAACTGTTGGGAAAACAAAAGCATTTAATGTACAGCGCAGTTATTGCTCAGCTTGTGCAACTTACGGTTGAAAGTAAATATACTCAGTTCTTTCGATGCCATACGCCTCAAGATCATGCACATTTTCAATGTTCTCGTATCCAATAAAGGCCACAATCTGATGAATGTTTCTAACACACAATTATCTAAGACAAGTGTTTTTTTCGTTTGTTAGACAATCTACTTACTTTCTCCATACGCAGTGAGCAGCACTTAGTATCCAGCGTTCACTTATTAAACTTCCACCACAAAAGTGCTGATAAATCCATTTTCCACTCGCATTTCTATTGTTGCCATATGCGTAGTGCACATCTTGCAACGACACCATATACGGATACTTGGAGATGCTGCCTGAAATATTAATGGAATTTTTTTAATAACTTTCCCACTTGTCTGTACGATAAACGCATACTGCCCTCGCTGGCAACAATGCGACCGCCAACAATGGGTACAGCGTGACATTTCTGCGAATCAAGAAGATTTATTGCTGCAACTGTTGCAATGATAATTAGGATACCGCATTTTCGATTGGAATGACAACCAGCCTTCATGCTGGCAACTAGTACAAGAGACTAAAGACTAAAGTACGACCGTCAGCATTTTCAGTCATGAATTATGATAATACACAAATAAGCGTAAGCGCTCCCACAAGGGAACAAGCTGTGCAAATATTTCAATGTGAATGTGTTGATAGAATGTTTTGAAATCTCTACGCTGCGCCACAGCGGGTCGAAAGAAAACTTTTCACATATTCTATTGTGAAGTTAAGGTAAAAAGAAATTTTAAATCAAGATTAAAATTTGAACAAAACAAGAGTCTGCATTTGATTTATAGGATTCCTATTTGAAAAACGGTTAGAAGTGGCAAGCCTGCTTTTTTGGATCTGGCAGCGCTACGTTTATTTCGATTACGTTAAACTTCGCCCTTACGTTATGGACCACAACGGTCTGGCCACACTATTTCTGCAGCACAGCTGATTAGTTGTATTCGCGACCTGTGAATGGTCAGACGCCATTGTGTTCACATTACGTGCGTTGCAAATTGTAAGTGGCAAATTGTTAAATAAATTCATCATTTGCTTATCTCAAACACATTGAAATGTTTATTTATGACAAACTTCCGTGTAACGGCTATAGTGCACATTTTGGCATACATTTTAAATCATGAAAATGAGCCTAAAACGCTCAATTGTTGAATGTTTTTGTTGTTGGTTTGTTCTATTGTTTTGTTTTGTGAAAAAATAAATAACAAGTATTTCAATCAATTGTCAGTAGCAAATTGTTCTAACGCTTAGCGTCAAGCATATTGCTTGTGAGTGAATCAATTAGTCATCAACAACATACTAGGGCAGAACTCAAGGTGACAAAATCCAAAATTGAAGCAACTAACCCCGCCCACTTTATTTTGGGGGCTCCTGTAGACAACAATGATTGCGCTGAATCAAATGTTTCGCGAGCTGCAACTTGCGCTAATTCATGAAATATGGCATCATTTCAGAAGCAGTACCATAATGTCACAAGGCGGTGGCACACCATCGGCTGGGAATCCAACAATCCTGCATGCTGGCAAAGTGTTCATACAACGCGACTATAGCGATGGCACATCGGTCAAATTTCATACACGGCTTCCCCCTGAGCTGGAAGGCATGGTAAATAAATATTTCACCTAATTATGAATATGTTTTACAATTCACTTTGCACATTTCCAGATCGAACGTCATGTGTTTGAGGCCACCATTAACAGGCTTAACGAATTTTATGCCGAGGCCGAGGAGGGATCATGTGGCACTTACTGTGAAGGTTGTATAGGTTGTATTACGGCATATTTGATCTACATGTGCTCTGAGACACATTACGAAAAGGTAACTAAATAATATAACAATATGAAGTTGAGCCCTCAGATTCAAAATACCAAAATTTCCTCAGAGATTTGTCTGCGTCCTATTTAAGTGTTGCTAATTTTCTTTTTTTCGAATTGCAGACGCTGCGTAAAATATCCAAATTTGTTGCTTCCCAAAATGAGCGCATTTATAATCCAAAGGGACTGCAATTGATTGATCCAACATTTCGTGGTCTTCGTGTTATAGAAATAACCATATTTGATCGTCCAGGGCGAACGTGACTTCCGCTCTCCCATTCAGCCAATGAGTTTTTCATGTGAGACATCGGCGTTTACTTCACGAAAGAAACAGAAAAAAACACAAATGAAAACAAAACTCTACTACCAACAACACAACAACAACAACAAGGAAAATTGTTACAAAAAAGCAGCAAACAAGTCAAAGCCATTTCGCCACACCTTTTTGTGCGTGTGCGTTTAAACCCCCATAAGAAAACAAATCGCAAAACTGTGCAGTCAGCTAAAGCTTTATATATAAAGAAACACCTAAATGGATATGAACCATACCATAGGGAATATGATCTACAACGAGTGCAGCATGTGGCATAGTGTTGGATCAGCAAAAGCCTCTACTGGAGCACGTAAATTAGTCAGTAAGTCTAATGTAATGATGTTGTCTCAGTTGGCAGTCATAATAAGCGTTATGAATAACTGTATGTAGTCGTTAGCGGTTAACTTGTTAGTTAGTACGAAGAGTATTTGGATGCGTTAGCAGAGAGTTAGTTGCTAGTTAATTAAGTGGAAAGCTACTGAGAAAACAAATGCATTTCAAGCTAATACACAAAACTAAAAAGAAAAAGAAAAAACTTTAATGAAAATTAAAACGAAAATTGATAAGGAATGATTTAGCTACACACATAAACACACACACAGACGCATACACACATTCATTTTGCAAATGTTGTTATTGCTTTTACTAATTTATAACGTGTTTTTTGCGAGATAATTGTTACTAATTCAATTGTATTCGATTTTAGTTTCTAATTACAAAACAATAACTTGTAAAAAGCAAATGAGAATTGCGTTTCATTTTCAACTTGATCTAAAACATTCTGCTTTAGTGCAATTATAAAATGTATGTACAATATGTTAAGTGTAGCACACATATAAACACATACATCTTTCACTTGAGAATATATATAGTTAAAACAAAAAAAAGTACATATGCATAAAGTTTTATATACAAGTCTTGAACAATATCAAATAGCGCCAAATGAACTTACATATATAGCATATATACAATACAAACATATAACCAATTGAAGAGTTGTTCAATTTTAATAAAAGTCTACAACAATATATAAACAATAATAAGCGCGAATGTTTATTTATTCGAAATCTGAAATTAAGACAACCAATTAAAAGCCATTGTTTATTTGGATTGATCATTTATTTATTTTCGTACAGCTTGTAATTAAATCAAGAATTCGAATGTTTTAAACATTTGAATTCACGGATGCGTAATCAAACTTCACTTTCGTCCAAAGTAAAATAAATATTTCCACACAATAATTTTTGCTATTATTTTTTTTTTTTACTGTTTTAATACTCGTATATGTATGTACTTTTGTATATTTTTTTTAAAAGAATTACTATAACGATATATGTATGTGTTGTGTATTCTTTTTGATTTCCTAATGCATAACAATCATTCTTTTTTTTCCAAAGTTTTCCATTGCCAAACCCTGTAACATTTCACAGCTTTTCTTTTTTTTTTTTTGTTGCAAATTTATTTGCCCGCATCGTTCATGTTTTTGGGCAAACTAAGCAGCGAATTGATCAGCTCCGAGTTGCGCTTTGGCATACGCATATTGTTGTTGGGCAACGAGTTGGCCAAATAGTAAGGATAGTACTTGCAGGGATTGCCAGCTGCCTGCAGTGGGGCATAACGTGCCGCATTATTGATCCAATCGAATAGCTCCCGATTATATTCCTTCTCCATGTAACGCTCCTCGTCCGGTGTGGCGACGACCAGAGAGCAACTGATCAGCACCAAGAGAGCCAGAATGAGATTGTAGTTGGCCATTTTCTGAAGAAGGATTCACGCGAACAACGAACTGCAGCAAAGCACTTGAAACTTGCGAATGAGAACATTGAGGATTGTGCCCTGATTTATATAGCAGGACCGTTTTGGTTCGGTTGAACCAGGCGGCAGCTTAGGTAAATCACAGCTGGAAACCGCACGCGTATTGAACGCATCCAGTGTCAGTTCCATTGGCAAATATGTCAGGCGCAGGCAAATAACTAAAGGTTGGCATCGGCGAGTCGCCTCATGGCCAATATTTGATTATGCAGTGTGTTTTTATGTGCTTGCCAACACAACACAAGAGAACAGCGAACAGAGAACCCGACACGAAGCCAAAGACATCTATTTGCTTACGCGGAAAAGTCCTCCATCGCAACAAAGCTGAGCTGGTGACATACATTTTGTTTTTCTTTTTGTTTGCCTCGCCAGATTAATTTTAGACTAAACTCCATAAAATTGAATGCTGCATTAAATAGCCGAAAACATTTTTATGGCCACTTCCAAAATAATCGCCACCCACGTGCGGCGCAAATCTCTTAACTCAACTCACTGCCAGATTAACCAAACAAAAATATATTTTCATTATGCTGGCAATAATTCAAATATTGGCACAGCAAACTAAATACATATTTCGCTATGACGCGCTTTAAGCTTTAAAGAGTTGTGGAAATATTTGTCGCTGGTTGTTGGGAGTGTATTAAAAAAATACATTTAAATGTGTAGAATGTTTAAAGAGGAGATTTACTTTATGATTTAAGGCAACTTTATGAATTATTTATAACATGCAATTAATTTGTATACTAAAAATACAGTATTTTGAGTAAATTAAGTATACGAAAAAACATGTTCTGAGTATAACATTTAGTTAGATTTAATATAATAAAGAGTTCTCAACAATGCTGTTTTTTTAAATTAAAATATTTATACATTTTATGAATTAACAACAATTTTAAGAGGACAATTTGAAATACATATATTTATATTATGTTTATTAAGGTTTTATTTTTCTTTATAATGATTCATTTATTTATGGGTTTGACAGTTTCAATAAGAAATTAAGAATGTCCTAAGTCGAGTATACATGCAAAAATGTGTTTTTTATTATTATAACTTCACAACTTCCATAAGCTCTAAGTTCTTTTACTGATTTAAAAGTCTTATATACTTTTAAATACATACAATTTTGGTAATTCCAAATCCCTCAAAAGAATGCAATTCTGCGAAAAATAATAACTCGCAAAAAAAGCTGAAGAACCAACTGTGCAAATTTGTTATTATCGAATGGTAAATAGGCGCCAATTGGTATAAAAGACAAATTGTTGCCAAATTCGAATACACTTCAAAACTTTACTTAAAGATGAGAATCGCGACCTTACTTTTTGGCTGTGCCGTGCTCACCTTCTGCTTGATTCCGGCCAGTGAGTCTGTGGCTTGTACGTCCTTAGATCCAGATACGCCAACTGGCTGCACAGATTGCTCGGATCCCGATAATGCCACCGAGGATGACTGCACAACAACAACAACAACAACAACGGAAACAACGTCAACAACCTCAACTACGGCGTCATCATCTTCATCATCATCTTCGTCGTCGTCGTCGAGCACAGTTAAGAGAAAACGAATGCATGTTCGCATCGAGAACTTGAGGTATACGAATGTTCGCCGTATCCATGTCAATCAAAAGCCCAACGTAGTTACAGCCAGACGAAACAATAATAACAGAAGAGTCACTAGAGTGACGGTTGGTTAAAATTGTGCAAATATTTTTGACAAAATAAAAAGAAATATTGCTCTCGAATCATTTGTCGAGCATCAAAAACGTAATTGCGGTAATTTCTCAAAAAGAGTTCTTCTTGTTTCTCGACAATTAATGCATGTAAGAATAATTGTGCAGAACAATTAAAAACGTGATATATTAAAGAGTTAGTCTGTTGTTTTTGCCTTCTCAGGCAAAAGTTAGTATAAAAGACAAGACGTTGCCAAACTCTTCATCATACTTAGAAGTTGCTTTCAAAAATGAGAATCGTCACATTACTTTTGGGCTTACTAATCTCTTGCCTTATTCGCGTCAGCAATGCTGAGCCATGTACATCTTTAAATCCCGATGAACCAGCGAACTGTACAACTTGCGCTGATCCTGAAAATGCAATCAAGAATGACTGCAATACAACATTAACATCGAATCAACGAATACGACGACAGCGTATTTTTAGGATTCAAGATCTTATGTTTACACAACCACGCCGGATTCGGATCAATAATAATAATAAAATAATAATAACAATAATAATAACAGAAGGATACCTTTTGGATTGGACAGTTTGTTTGGTAAAAAATAATTCCGGAAATGTAATGCATCAGTTGTTTTGAGACATTGCTTCATATATTTCTTAGTTATAAGATACATAATTCTCTTTTGTTATGTTGATAACGGATTACTAATTAAAAAAAATCAAAAAATTTTCGCATCTTAAAAAAATTTGAAAAATAAAAAAAAAAAATAATGAAAAAAGCTACAGTCGAGTGTGCTCGACAGTGAAATACCCGCTACCCATTTTAATAAAAGAAAAACAGTGCGGCATTATTCTTAAAAATGACCAAAAATATACCGAATGTGATATTTGGTATAACATTTGAAATATACCAAATTGTCATCCAAAGCAATAGGCGTAATTTGCCCTGCAAAAGTACTTCTTATTGTTATCTACACCCGATTTCGTCTCTAGACTCAAAATTACGTTTGTTATTCAATTATTGTTGATTAGCTAGATATAATATCTGAGATTTAGGTGTTCATACAGACGGACATATTTTTATCGTATTGATTGTTGGCCCTGATCAAGAATATCTACACTTAATGGCATCGGATATGTGTTTTTCTGCCTGCTACATACATTTCTCGCTGGCACAGAGTTATAATACCCTTCTACCTTCTATGGGGAACGGGTATTAAAAACATACATTCAAAAAGTCAAGTTGTCGAGCATTAAACTCGTTTCACATCTAAAAAATAATAATATAGTTGTAATACAAAGAAACACTGCTCCGGAATTATTGCTTGTAAATGCTCATGCATCAAACATATAAGTGCGTTCATTTCGCTAAAAGGGGTCGATATGTCTCTTGACGCTTTTAGTTTCACAGCCTCCAGAAGATCAAAGTTGACGAATCAAACGCCTATGGAAGAAAATTTACATAGAATATTTTTGTGCTAGTACCATAAAAAAAGTGAAATTAGGTAATAAAGTAGAATTAAGAAATTGTAAAGAGTCATTCTATTGCTTTAGCTTCGTGGGCACACATTAGTATAAATACCAAATAGTTGTTATAATCTTCATCACACTTGAAAGTTTCAACAAAAATGAGAGTCTTCACATTACTTTTGGGCTTGCTTATTTTGTGCTCTATTGGAGTCAGCAATACTGAGGCAGATACGTCCATTGATTCCGTTGTACCAGCTAACTTTATGGATTGCTCTGATCCTGGAAATTTATTTAAGGATGACTGCATTGTAGCATCAAAATCAATGGCACGCCCACAACGACAGACAAGGTTTCGTCTCCGAAATTTGAATTTTACAAATATACGCCGAATTCCTATTCGAGGAAATTACTTCAACAATGACAGGAAATACCCCTTCGGACTGGCCAGGCTTTTTGGTTGATTTCATTAGCTGTTTTGTATAATGGCTTCAATATCCTATTGAATACAAAATAAATAATAATGTTGTGCTATGTTGGTAACAAAAAACTAAAAAACTAAAAATAATCTAAATAAATGAGAATAATAAAATATACAACTTTCTTTTATTTCATTATCTTACGTTCAGCAACACCCAAAAATGAAGTAGCCGACATGTAAGCCCATTGAACATATTGACATGAATTTAGAATATTCAAGGGTATGATTTATTTTGTATTCACACAAGGCTATCAACAAAACTCAGTTACACTTTTTAGAGATTAAAAAATACTCCACAAGTATACTTTTGAAATTTCAGACCGAGTACAAATCATATAAAAAATTTGACAACTTATTTCAAATATTACTTAAAACGCAGCCAACATCTAAAAAAAAAGAAAAAGTGCTCTGGAATCGTTGTTATCAAATTTGCGTTCATCGAATATGTAAAAACTCTACCTGCAAACCAACTTTTAGATGACTGCTCACCAAGATCTGCGATCGTTGATACTGCATATAGAAATTTACGAAATTATCGTCAGCGAAGGAATAGACGCGTAAATGGCATTCGCCGAAATGTCAACCGCAGATATGCCAATCCCCGAAATTTAATTCGCCGAAATTTAATTCGGCGAAATCCTAATCGCCGCAACAACTCTACCAGGGGAATTTCCTCAATGGTGGCCACATTTTTAGGCTGATTTTGTAACTTTTACGCATTGATGACTCAGCTCTCAATACAGCTTTTGCATTATATGCGAAAAAGTATCTCTTAAATAAAAATGAACATTTAAAAATATACAAATTCTGCCTTTTCTATAGCATACTTTTAACACCACTAGAAAAATCAAGTAGCCGAGACGTAAACCCATTTGTTATCCGAGAAAAAATGTAAACATGTAGATACTAGAATTTTCAATGGTGTGATTTATTTTTGATTCAATTGCATTCACTTACATATTAATTAGTTACACAAATTAATGAAATGCTCGCATATCATCAAAAGAAAACATTTTGAAGGCGTTCAATAAAACTTAATTACAACTTTTCAAGATAAGCAAAGGACTCAACAATTATTACTTTAAAATTCAACTCAAAATTGTTTATGTACATAATTTTTGGAAAAACCTAATACAACTTGAGAGAGTGCTAATAATTTAAATCATGTAAAATTTGTCAACTTATGAAAGGATTCATTTGGTTTTTTTTGGCGCTTTCTCGTTTTCTTTCGTTAATATTCACAAAGCTTTCAAGTACATTCATAAAACATTTCATCGTTCGTAAAGTTGTCTGGATTTCGTACAATCAATGGCGCATCAGATTAACTAGAAAAATAGTGTATTTCTTTCTTTTTTTTTTGGGTTTACTGTGTGTGTGTGTGTTGTGTGTTTGGTGGTGGTCATAATAATAATAATGCGGTGCCCTATAATTTACACTCAAGCAATAGTATTAGTTAACTACAAATACAATTGTTATATATTTAGTCATTCTAATATATAATCCAAAACTTGCTTGGAATAAATCTCTGTAATCGCTTTATACACATATAAAGTAAGTTTGCTCAACATTTAGAGAGAATGTGGGTTGCCTACAATTGCGAATATATGTATACTTGTATATAGTTATCATAAGTTAGCTACAGTTAATCGTTCATCAAGTAGGTGCTAGTTAATATTATTAGTACATACATATCGTATATATATGTATTTGCTAAGTATTTACCATTTATGCGCCACACACATTTACTTTGAGTTGAATTCAAAAATTGACAAAATTGACACCGCACTGCAGATTCGTTTTTTCATTTTTATTATTGAAACAATTTCCCCACAATTGGATTAAATATTTGTTTTTTTTTTTTGTGATGTGCGCTATCGATTTCATATTGGGCTAAAATTTTCATTTATTTGTGCTGTATTCATATTGTGTCTTTTGATATACATATACATATACAATTATATGGTAGTTTAGCTAGTCTAAAAATATCATTTAATATTGCTATATAGTTGTAATATTTCACAAAGTTCTTCTTGTTCTGTTCACTAAAAAAACAATTAGTATTACAAGTAAGTAGTCATCATTATGCATTCGAATATATTTCGTTATGGGACATGCCATCAAGAGTTACAAATATAGTTTAACGACACGTGTGTAATTATCACATGCGGACTAGTTGTGTGATAGTTGTTAGTTGTTGGGGGTACATCAACCTCGAAAGCAAATTACGATTAAATGTGCCATAGCCTCACAAATATGACTACATATATTGAAGTATATGTGGTTATATTATAGGATATAATTATTTTATTGGTTTCTTGTTGACTAGCACGTTTCGGTTATAAAGAAAACTCTACTTTTCATCTAGTAGTAACATACATACGGTAATTCTTGTTTTGTTTTTTTTTTGGTTTCAGTTTTAGTTCTTGTTGCCAGTGTGTGTGTGTGTGTGTGTGTGTGTGCAAACACCTAAGAGCTTAGAGGTAAGTTCAGATTCAAAAAGATAGAGAGTTTACCCAAAAGGCTTTTGCGCACGCGCTTCGCACCTTTTTGGACCTTAAATAGATCACATGATTTGACATTCACTTAGGTATAATATTGCAATTTCTATTTGCTGTCTTTGTGTGTGTGTTTAGTGTGTGTATAAGTATTTGTTTTTTGTTGTCTCTCTACTAAATAGGCATATATTGTACACGTAGAGCTGGGATTTGATTTCATTGAACTTCAACTACGAGTACACATAATAGTTAAGTATATATATTGGTATTTGTTGTAGGATTGTAGTTGTTGTTAGTTTCTCGACTGTTTCCCAGTCAGCATAGTTCAAGACGCATAAACGTAAATTAGAATTCGGTCAGCCCCCCTCCGCTCTTGTCAGTCTCACTGCCAGGAGTATTGGAGGGGGTCACTAAACTCTAATTTGACGGTTTTCGTCATAAAAGCGCACACAGCTTCGAGCGCTTCTTGGTCTTGTCCACGGTGCCAGCCGATGATGTGGATGACGATGCCGACATGCGTCCCACGCTGCCAGCATTCGGTTGCGATGGACTCGTCGGACTCTTGTCGTCCATGTCCTCGCTCACATGCGATTCGAGCAACTTGAGCGAAGTCTTTGGCTTCGAGCCATCCATGCTGTTGTACAGCGTCTTCGAGAGCTTCGAACGCACCACTTTACCCAATGCCCCCGTCTTTTTGATGCTCAGCCGCGAGCCGCTGCGCTGATGCTCCGGGGTGTGACTATCGTCGCCGCCGTGCTGCGACTGCTGATTGCAGTTGAGCGTTGTCACCGTGAACTCGATGTCCTTGATCTCCTCATCGGCACAGCCTGCAAACTCCTCCACCGGTTTGTCAATCGTATCGTGATCGATCCAGGTCAGACCCATTTCCACTTTCTCTGCTAAATCCTGCCAGTTGCGGCGATTCTCCAGCGTGCCTTCATACAAGGGCGTTATCCAGGGGAAAGTGTCGCATAATACGCGATACAGCGGCAGACAAATGACATCAATGAAACCCACCTGCATCTTGGGCAGCTCGTCTTTTCGTTCTCTGTTTTAAGCAGAACAATTTATACTTATAATTTAAGCAGTTCAATATAGTATGCTTACCTATCCATCATGGCCACCGGTTGAGTGTTAAGCTGCAGCTTCTCCAGATCGCCCTGATCGAAGAATTCGTCGGCCACCAGTTTGGCCACACGATGCTGCACCTCCCAAGGCTTGGCAATGGCGCTGACATCGCACGCCGTCATCATCATGCCACAGAGCACTTTAAATAAGAGTCGCACATATATTACGTATACGTACAGTATTTCATACTGACTTACAATCCTTCTTCTCCTCGCCTTGCCAGTCGAACTCGCCGTTCTCCACCAGCTCAAGAAAAGCATTGCGCTTCTTGAAATACATGGCCAAATCGGTGGAGAGAATAGCGCTCTCCACAGTCTTCATAACCGAGCGATAATCTTCGGGCGAAAGTGCCTGGTGAAATGAAAGAATGAAAAAATGCTTGCATCGACTCAACATTCTAACATTCTTTTGCCTCACCTGGAATATGTTGTTGCCCTCAGAGTTGAGTATCATCACACACTGATCGAAGTGATGATGCTCCATGGTGCTTGTGGTATACAAAATAGCCAACGGCGATTCGGTTTTCGTCTGGAAGGCATTGTTGGTGCCACGATGATCCAGATCGTGGCATAGACAAGCCACCAGTAAACCAAGTATTTCCAGATCCGTCATGAAACGCTCCATTTTGCCCGTCTTGAGCATCGCAAACATAGTTTGTGCTACGTTCAGAGCATGTCGCCAATTGTGATACTTGACCGGGCGATAATTCTTGCGGACGCTGAGCACCCAACGACAAAGCACCTAAGAAATCATTTATTTATTAATTTATTTGTAGCCTAGATAAATAACTTTGAACTACTTACGTCATAGGGAATATGAAACTGTGAGACCAGATTGCATTGCATGAACATTCGCAGCACAGCTCGACAAGTGTCATCGTCCACCAGATCAAAGTCTATTAAAATTTAAAACCAAATAAAGCACTCCGCTAGCTAAAGAAGTCAATCATCAACTACCTGTAAAAGTGAAGCTGTATAAATTATACGACTCGGCCTCGGCGATGGCATCCTGTGTAAGCTTCTCCGTCTGATCTTGACTGGCCGTGGCATGATAACTGAGACACTCCAATGCCACCTTTTGCTTGGCCATTAGTTTGCAGGCATTCTCATACATCTGAGTGTTGTGTATGCCCAGGCCACAGAATATGGCAAATGCCTCGAAAATGGATGCATCCGATTCGGTGAAGGGCAATCCATTTGCCTGCAAATACACAGAGAGAAATATCAAGTCAAGTTAGGGAAACACACACAAAGATGTCGCTAACTTTACCCACCTTATTAATCAATTGGGCGACGCCTATCACCGTCTTCTGGGCATTGACAATGGGCATGCAGAGAATGGCATGGGTGCTATCGATCTCGCTCTCCACACGGATTTGATTATGCTCCCTCACCCACTCGTGGACATCGCATATGTTCACCGTCTGTCCGGTGGTGGCCACAAATTGTGCTATCTGGGCCAGCGTTGAGGTGCTTAGCTCATTGATGGATGGCCTCGAAACATTTGCCGCTTGATATTCGCCACCCAATTCGAAGAGGACCGTAAAACGATTTCGCATCTTTAGCTGCAATTGTCGAGAATGTTGAATGATGTTGTCGATGATAACGATGATAACGATAATGATGATGATGATGATTATAAAGT
Organism: Drosophila niveifrons; assembly: GCA_035046325.1. Lineage (NCBI taxonomy): Eukaryota > Metazoa > Arthropoda > Insecta > Diptera > Drosophilidae > Drosophila > Drosophila niveifrons. Next base: position 5,037,085 of record JAWNOC010000046.1, on the reverse strand, counting down.
GCTGTAAACTTCAACTATTTGCTTACCTTTTCCTCAAAGCTATCACCGGCTTTAATGGCTCGAGTGGTGCGCTGCTCCTGCTGATGAGGCTTCTCGATTATCTTCTCCAAATGGCTCTGTAAAATGGCATGCAAAGTACATGAACATTAAGTGGCTGCCGCTAATGGGGCATCAACTGCTCCCCGAGCAGACTGTGCGCTGATAAATTGCGTTTTGCTTTTCACTCTGACAAGCTTTCCTCTCTGTATTTGTGTGTGTTTGTATGTGTGTGTGCCCTACATTTTCTGTTGCACATAATTAAAGTGATATGTTGCACATGACATGGCATATTATCAACAAGTTTGCCTTCCAAAGTGGACAAGTTCTTTTCCTAGCTTCATTATTGAAATTCAGGTAATTGGCAATTTTGTCGGTAATCGCATTTAGAGCCCTATGAATAAATAATCAAATGCAATCAGCATTTAATTTAGCTGAACGCATTGTCATAATACCGCTACTTGCCGTAAATTGTCTGCCATACAATTAATAATGAAATTATCATAATTAATTATTATGCTTGACCCAGTTTAATATAATTGCTTGCTTCCTTTTTTTTTTGCATGCCACACATGCACACATGAAGGACTTCAATTGATGATGGAATGCAGCCTATAAATTGCGATTGTTGCAGACTGTCAGAAAGCATGGGAAGAGAGAGGGAGGGGAGAAGTCGGGTAGCTAAGGGGAAAAACAGCTGCATGCTTTAAAGTGTAATGCATAATAATTAAATATAATGTACAATACTCTGTGTACACTTGAATTGTCATAACAACAAAACGAAAGTCATTTCGTTGGAATTTCATATTGCATGCAATTAATTTAAAATTTTAATGCGGTTTCTTAAGTGAAATTTCGTGTAAGTTATTTTTGGTGCTCGGAAATATATTCTTGGAATATTTAAAAGTTGTTTGTGTACTTTTCTTTGTATTTTTTTTCGCTCTCGTTTTTATTTAAATTGCCTAATCTTGTTTTAATTCCAAATGGCTCCGAAAAGTATGCTACAAAAATTTGTTTGCATTTAAAACAGGGTTGTCTGCATATTTATTTTGGCTTCCGAGAAGTCGACTTTAATTGTTTTTGTTTTATTAAAGTTGAAAAAACGAAAAGTATGCGTTTTGAATACATTATTAGCAAACCAACTGATGGTCCAAATAATTTTGTTTCACATATTATTTTCCCCCCCAAGCTAAAGTATGTAATTATGTAGAACTTTCTTAACCTCGCTGTTAGTAATTATATCAGAAATTCTAATCACTTTTTTCTTTCAAATAAAATGAAGATCTCTTTGCACAATTGTTTTGTATTGGAGTCATAATTCTGGCCAAGTGTTCGCAGCACACTTAACACATAAAGCGTTGTCTCGTAAATGAACTCAAGGCCGGAAGGAATGTGCTTCTTTATTAATGCGCTGCTGTTCTGCTATTTAGGCATTACATAATACATATATATATGCGAATAATAAAACGACTGAAACGGGAGGTGCTAAATAACAAAAAAGCAAACACACAAAACAAAAAAAAAGGTAATGGGAGTCGAGACAGTAGCTCAATGGGAATTGGCTGGCTTGAGTTACGTTTTACCTTTTTTTTTGTGTGTGTGTGAAATTCGGTTGGTTTCCTAGTCGGATAAAAGAAATATAACAAAACAGCAAAAAAAAAAAAGAAAGTACGTAATGTAAATTGCACATTTTAATTTCCTTGGGGTACGCTCACAGTAAAGTTGACAAACAGACAAACAAAATGGCCGCGCTGGCGTTTAAACCATTTTAATTTTAATGAAACTGACAGCGAAACACAGACACATTGAAATTGTGATACCACAACGACACGACCACCGCAGAGCCACAGCTACAGCGATAGCTATGGCCACAACCACTGGCACGCCCCCCAAAAAAAGTGGGCGTACAACCAGAGAGAGAGCTATACATTTTATTCATGTGCCATGATGCTTAGAGCATCGGCAACAAAGTGAAAACAGCAACAGAAATCATTTGACTGCCAGCAGCATTTTTCATGGCTAAAATGTATAATGTAAATTTTGGTGTGTGTGAAATGTTGGCAAATTAATTTGCAATTGACGAATGCGAAATCAAGGGGAGCTCGGCATTAGGCGAATGTTATAGCATCATTAAGCACTTATCATCTCGTATGCTAAGTGTTCTTCACTCACCTCTTCGCAGCAATCCAAATCGACCAAAAACACGGAGCAACGTTCGCATTTGAGAAGCTCTCGTGCCTCGGTCATGATTTTGGTGACAAGGCACTCGAGATTGTTTTGCTCCTCGAAGATGCTGCGCGCCAAATTCAAAAGGATTTGATTGCGTCGGTATTCCTGGACGGACATTTCAAAGAGCTGAGCATTTTGGATGCCAATGCCACAGAATGTCAAATATCTGCGAAAGATTTCCACATCATGCTCATCGAATTCCATGCAGCCTGCCACACACACGTAATTTGAGATTAAGATTGTTAAATACAATCAATATATGTATGTATGTTAGATAATAAGCTTACCATTCGTTTTATTGATGATTTGTGCGACGCCGATGATGTCGCCCTCGTAATTGCAAATGGGCATGCACAAAATGGCGTTCGTTTTGTAGCCAGTCTTCAGATCGATTTCGCAATTGAATCGCGCATCCTGGTATGCCTCTTTAATGTTAATCATCTCCTTTGTCTGCGCGACCATGCCCGCAATCCCAATGCCAAATGGAATGATTATCTCCTCGGCTCGGGCCCGCGTCACCGCATCCTTGAGTGCTGCAATCGTGAAACGAGAGATGAGATGTTGTGGTAAGTCAAGGCGAGTGCGAGGCGAGGCGCATAAATCATTAAAAGGCAAAGCACAACGACGCACAACACGGCATGGCGCACACATCTAAATAAATATTAAATTTATAGACAAAATATTCACTCTGCCATGCAAAAGATACATCAGCAGTAGCAACAGCAACAGCGAAGAGAAAAAAGAAATTGCCAGGCCAAAATCCAAAGCCAAAGGCGCTAAAAGTCAAAATGTGGTCGCGTCTCAGACTCCAAATCAGGGTCGTGGCTCCCAGCTGAATTTGCATGGCACACACACACACATACACATTACTATATATCTAACGTGAGATATAGTGTGTGTGTGTGTGTGTGTGTGTGAGTATTTGGCCTACAGCCTCGATTGCCTCGACACAAGTAAACCTTGGTTATGCTCTAGGCTCTAATCTTCTTTTGCAACATTTTCCATCTGAATTATGTAGCGGAAGCGGCGGCTTTAACGCACGACACAGACACCGAGATTCATTGCAAATGTTAAGCTCAAATTTAGCCTACCTCCCCACCCCATGTGTGCGTAAGTGCGTGTGTGTGTGCGAGTGAACACGTTTTAGGCAGCATCTATTTTTCATTTGATAGCAAACCTTTTGAGTTTTTATGGCTTGGCCTACCGAAAAACTTTTAATGCCCACTTCCGCTTAGACTTAATTTGCTAATGCGTTTTGCCTCCCCCCGCCTCAAACACACACACAGAGGGGGCAAAGGAAAGTGTTTGTTTTCCCATTTTGCCGCTAATGAGTGGCACTTTGTGCTTCTTAGTTCGAATGAGAGTCAAAGCCACAGAACGCTCTTTGCCTAATGCATATTTTCAATCAAATAATTTCTAATGCAGCCCGACACTTCAGTGTGAATGTGCTCAACGATGTATTGCCCTTTATTTCTTATGCATCGGTAAAAAGGTCGGCTGTAAGCTTTTGTAATCGCTTTGTTCATTTGCCTTAATGACTCAAAATTTACCCTAACTCATAATTGTTATTGTTTGCCTTGGAAATGAAAATGTTACTTTTAGTTGGAAACAAGTTTTGGCAACAGTCATAAATATTGTTGCCAATTTGAATTGTGAATATTCACAATTGCAATTCCGCCGCTTAATTAAATTGAATTCTTTTCTGTTGTGTGACGTTGGCAACTGATTCGATTGCGAAAAAGAGGAGAAAAACGGAAGCCAATTATTGCTCACCTGTCTTTTGTGTAACGTCAAAGAGTTTGGCCACCAGATACTTGTTGTTGGACGTGCCCTTGGCCAGAAAGAGGGAGCCGCGATCCGCATGGGTTAGCAGGCCAACGTTGACCAATATCTTGTGGCAGAGCACATCAATGTCCAGCTCATTGGCCACGTCACGTATCAGCTCCATGAAGAGCTCGCCCTCGTCCAGGTCCATCAAATGTCGTCGACTTTCGGGCAGCGCTTGAACCGATGAATTCGAGAGCCTGCGCGGTGATTTCTACAAACGAATTCAGAGACAGAGAGAGAAAGAGTGAGAGAGAGAGTGAGTGAGATAGAGACATGGACAATAAATGTTAATGAAAGGCTTAGAAACTGATTCAGTATTACATGCACACAGAGGACGACACACAGGACGAAGCCACTTGAGCTACAGAAATAATTGAAATTTGCGGCGAGCAAGGAGAAAGATGGCAATATTTAATTAACTGCTGTAATTGCTTTGCCTCCGTCCAAACCATTTAGTATTAATAGAACAATAAACCTGACATTAGACTGCTATTACTACTATTTTAGAAAAATACATACATTATGTATAATAAAGCGACATACGAAAACAAATTCAAAGTTGTTTAGCGACACACAAACGAAACGAAAAAACACTTAACCCATGCGACTTGTCATCTGGGCCACGTTCAATTTCAAATGAAACTAAACCCCACAGAATGTCCTGGTCAAAAGGTGACCATTAGCAGTAGCGATAGAGACTCCTTCAAACTGGTAACTGGTAACTGGCAACTGGTAATTGAATACAAAATGCCCTTTTGGCGTCCCCTCTGCGTGAGAGGGGACAATTAAGAGGGCACCTTTGAGAGCTGGCGAATGTTGCGTGCTGTGCGCCTATCCAACAAGCCAGGACTTCAGGACTCGACTCCCGCCTTATAGTGGCACAATTTTTGCCAAATTAAAGCAATTTGTTATTGTTTTTTAGCTGCCATCGTTTTGCTCTGCATAAAACATTTGCGTGTGCCGCACAAAAATATCGATAATTATACGTTTAAAAATAAATATTTTACAACATTTCTCTCTCAACTTTCTGTTCGCATTTAAAGCGAAATCAAAGAATCGTGTATGAATCATCCATTCATTTATATTTTACAAGTGCCGCAATTTTTATGTATTGATCGCAAAGTTTGTTGTTGTTACATTCGACTATTTGAATGAAGAAATTGTCACTTAACAGCGAAATAGCTTGTGGCACGCTATTAAATTGCTGCTATCGATTGCCTTTAAAAATACGCTGAATTAAATATTATCTCCATTTGGTTTTTTGTTTGAGGTTATTCTGCTTATTGCTTTAAATATGAAAACAAGCAGTTAATAATTTTAATTACAACACGTAATTGCCTGACAATAATTGCTAGAGTGTGCTTAAAATAATCCAATACTCGAATATACTTGTATATAAAGCAATTGAGTAATTTACCAATTAAATAAGCACTGTTTGACAACAAGAGCGAGCGATGGCAAAGTATAAATAGTTAATTAAATGCAGAGACCGACAAACAAAAGCTATTGGCATTGTCTCTACTCTAACGTTACGTTAAGGACCTCTAAAATAATCAAACCGTAACGAGTGCTTTTGAACTTTTGCCAGGAAAAACAACAGCAGCAGAAAGCAGAAAGTAGAGAGCATTTTCTTTTTCTTCTACTTTGGCAAGAATAACAATAAAACACAAACTACATGCGCGCTTCACAAAGTTTTTCGTGAAGCATAAAAAAAAGAGGGGGAAGACTACAAAACCAGTCAAAATGGGTTTTAATAGGATTTTGCTTTTGCTCAACTGCAAATTAAATGGGATTTTCCCCCGTTGCATCGTGACAGTTGATGAAAGCTTTTCTCTAAATCCCTGCAATAAAACAAAAACAAAACAAAAACAGAGAACTCTGAATGTCGATTGCAGTTTGCAGTTTGCATTATGTAACAAGCACTTATACAAATTGACAATATCGACAATGCAACGCGACGTTGCAAGACATGCGCGCAACACCTGCAACACAACCAGGTGAGGCCAGATTTGAAAGGTGCAGTAGCTGTGTGTACTTAACTGGGTAAGCATTAAAAAATGCAACATCTTTAGCTAGTGTTTTTCTCTCTCTGGCAACTTGCCGCTTATCTCTCTCTCTCTCTCTCTATCTCTTTTGCTGGCTGCCCTTTCGACTTCCTGTATGCGCATAAGTATGCAGAATCCTTGAGCCATGCTCGCATTTAGTTTGATTTTGCAAGTGCAAGGTGAGTGTTTGCCATTGCAAGTGTCTGCGTATGCTGAAGGACTTTTTGTGTGTGTGTGTTTTTGTCTTGAAGCGAGCTCAGCTCTCGGCAGGCGAACCAAGTCGAACAGATCAGAGAACAGACAAGCCGGAGTGTAGTTTTGCAAACAGCACTTGTTGTCATAGACAAAACAAGTGCGCTCATTTTTAGTGCTCGTGCCCGTCGTTGGTCTTTTTGCCTTCCATCTATCTATCTGTCTGTCTACCTTACTTGTATACCCTCGGCAAGTGCTTAAGCAAACTTTATGTTATGCAAAAATGAGCATAACGCACAGCATGTACTTCAAAGAGACACGTGTAAGTGGCGATACTCGCAGGCCAAGTACATAAGTTTAATTATGAAATGTTATCGCACATGAAACGTTGTTGTTCAAAATATTAATTAGGAATAAGTGGAGGGAACTTCAAAGTGGAAGTACAGTATACAGTATCGTCAAGTCGAATAACATTCTCAATTGAACCAAAGACAAAACATAAGTTAAACAGAATCTACATCCATTCCTAAATAATAACTTATTATTTAAAAAAAAAACCTTTTCAAGTGCTGTAGAAAATAACTGTTTACCCAACTGCGTTTGTTTGATATTCAAATTAATCTAAACAGAGGTAGACGATAGAGTAAAGTTCAATATGCACATGGTACAATAAAATATGATATAATAATATAAACTTTGTTGATCTTTAGCTTTGTTTAGAATAAATATCTATAGTATGCTGACTTTGTTGCCTTAACAATAACCTCAATTGAAAAGTTATCTTGCAAGAAATATGTTATGGAATACAGGAAAGAAAGGAAGCCAACGAGGAAAAGAATTAATTGTTAATTGTTAATTTCAGAAACATGTTTCACAAATAAATCAATGTACGGAAAAATAAGTGTATTCTCTTCATTCGCAGAAAGTTAAAACATATGCTTAGCAAAAAGTAAATAAAATGAATTTACGTAAGTCCTAAACTAATAAGTGAAAGGTCGTTAGCTGAAGTAGATCGACTTATAAATACTCTGCCATGAAAATTCTGAATGGAATTGAAGTGATACAAGCTCAGAGTAAAGTTATTTGCTTTGCTTACTTAGCGAATATTAAAATGTAAGCATTAATTATGAATTTGAAAATTTGTTCTTTAACGTTTCGGAAACGGTTTCATCGACCTGTAACGTACACTCGCTTCAAACTGTAATACCCAAGAAAATTAAGAAACAAATGAATAAGACTTTTAAGCTGTCTAATTAACACAATCTGTATAAATACACTTAAAGTTTTGCGCATTATCTCTACGAAGGTTTAGCATAAAAAGAGCGGTCTTTGTGTCTGTCAGTAGAGAAGTTTAACGAATTTCAACATGAGAATTCAAACCGTAATCCTTGGTTGTGTCTTGTTGGCACTCTGCTTGATCAGAAGCAGCAATGCCCTATCATCATCGACATCGACGACTGAAGCAACATATACAACTGAGGCACAAACAACCACAGCTGCAGCATCAATTGCGACCACTGAGAGAGCACCACGCCCACCACCAAAATTCAAATGGTGGCAATGGCGCAGATTTGGAAAACAACCAATACTTATCAATTTTGGGTTCATCGCTAAGAAATAATTCTGGACACAAACATGGAGAATTTCAACTTGACCAATTTAAATATAAAATTTTATATTTCCTACTTTTGTCTTTAAACGCCAAATAAAAATTAATCGATGCAGACCAAAACTTTTGAATCTTTTTGTTTTCCCTCTCATATTTTTGTCATTGCACGAAAGGAGCTAAAAAATAGAAGTACCCCCAAGTAATATATAAAAATATTATAAGCGGCCATCGAAAATAAATGATACAAAAATTTAAGCAAACATCAATAATTTTCGACAAAATTTCGAACAAATAATTTAATGTATATAAATAAAAATGTAGAAAAAAGCTTTGTCTTCAAGAAAGCTTTGTCTAATACAGATTCATCAACACACTTCTACACACATTTAATTAAACTATAACACAATTTAATCAATACAATCTGTATAAATAAACCTAATTTTTTGCGCATTATCCCAATAAAAGTTTGGTATAAAAAGAGTTGAATTTTCCAATGTCTGTCAGTCGAAGAAGTTCCGCCGATTTCAATATGAGATTTCAAGCCGTTATCCTTTTCTGTGTCCTGTTCGCATTCTGCTTGATCAGAAGCAGCAATGCACAAATAACGACAACGACAACGACAACAACGACCACTGAGGCAGCAACAACAACCACCACTGAGGCAGCTCCATTTAAGCCACCAAAATGGAGGAGATGGGACCGATTTGGAAAAAGGCCAATCGTTATTAATTTTGGATACATTGCTAAAAAATAATTCTGGATATGGGCATTGAGCGTTATATCGACAAAAATGATAAATTTATTTGATTTTTGAAATATTTGTCTTTTAACATAAAATAAAAATGAAATGATGTTGAGCAAATCTTATTTAAAATTATTTATTTCATATTATTTTTTAAATAATTGTCTCTTAACACAAAAGGAATTGAGAAACTGAGGCACCAAAAGAGCAAAAAAATACAACTACCCTTAAAATGCAACTATAATATTTTATTTTACCGTCAAAGAAACAAACATAATAAAAGAATTGGAGTAGAGTTAAATAATTTCGAATATATTGCGACAAAATAATACAATGTAAATAGAAAAACTTATTTATGTTACCAGCAATAAAGCTTCACTTGAATGTATCTGTTTTGGATAATTGAACAGAACAAATGCAAATAAGACAATATTTAGCAAATATGTTGGGAAGCAAATTAAACTATTTAATTAAGAGAATATGACTACAAAATACCCTGTAATCATTTGTTACTACTCTAAATATAAATTTTGGTAGACAGCTTCTGTGTGTAGTGTTATTTAACCAGTGAATACAAATTAAAAGCTGCACAATAAATGTAGCTGTCTTTCATTATATTAATTTCCATGAACTGTCTACACTATTTTATTGCATTGTTCTTGCAATTTCTCAAAACTGAAATACCCTACATTTCTTGTTCACTTGACTGCCAAAAATTAAAAGGACTTTATACCTTATCACTAATACAATCTGTGCGAATAAATCGAAAATTTGCACATTATCGCAATAGAAATTTTGTATAAAAAGCGTAAAATTTTTGCGAAGTTTGTCAGAAGAATTTCGTTGACTGATTACATTATGAGAAATCAGGCCATAGTGTTTTGATGTATCTTCATTAAATATAAGTGGAAAAGGTTGTAATATTATATAATTAAGTATCAATTAAACGAAGTAGATCTTTAAAGGTGATTTGTATTAAATACTATGTTTAAAACTCGAAAAATTAAATTGCGAATAAAGTAATTATAAGCGAACAATAATTTGTATCTATAAAAGTCTATCATTTGCCAATTTGCTTCAAGATAAATACTGGAATTCATTTAATATAAATCATAGGCAAATAACTGTTATACAGATTTAAATATTGCGCTCTAAACTATACTTCTTTTTTATTTAATTTTCAAGGTGTCTTTACAGAGGTATGTTTAAAATGTTATTCAATTGTTATTCTCTTCTTCAATTCTCGCATCGTGATATGCTTATGCTTTATCTTGACTTGAAATGCTAACATAAAGTTCTCTAATGCTGTATAAATAAAATTACTTCCATGTTGTTTGTTGTTTTAATATTTGCTCTTGTCTAATCGAAACGTGCGTTAGTTCTAGGCCTACAAATTAGCCCATGGTTTAGAAAAGTCTTCAGCTGTTGAGCATGCCAATCTCCTGCGATCTCTATAAACTATTCCATGCTTTTTTGTTTCTTTTATAGAAACCAATTGAATAAATACCAAAAAAAAAGTAAAATAATAGATTGACGTAAATGTAACTGAATGCAATCAACGCAAAAGACGTAACTAAAACTTTTTTTTTAGTTTCTGATTCTTACAAGCTGTGTAAACAGAGTCTTAGTTGTAAAAATGGCCAACCGAAAGATTTGGGTATAAAAAGTGCCAGAATCTGGCAGAAATTATTCATTTTTGGAGCAGTTCTATTAATATCAATATGCGTACCCAAACCGTAGTTCTTGGCTGTGTCCTCTTGGCTCTTTGCCTGATCAACAGTACTTCTGGTACATCAACCTCAACAACAACAACAACAACAACATCTACAACAACAACGACCACTGAGGCAACAACAACAACAGCTAGCGACACTACTTCCACCACCACCAGCTCATCCTCGGAGTCCTCAACAAGTGCCGAATATGGTGCTCTGATTCGCTTGAGGCGCGAGGTCCGTCGCCTTAACCGCCAGAAACGATTGAGGAGAGAGCGTCAGGCTGCCAGAAGGCTAACTACTCAGAGATTGAGACAAGCTTTGCGCAACCAACGGAGACGTACCAACAGAAGGCTCCAAAACTAAGGTTTATCTCAACCAACTTACTAATTGAATAAATTTTACAAACATTGCGAATTTGTAAAAATATTAAAAAAGAGCTTCGAAATCTACCTAAATGATATATGTAAACTTAATGTGTATATATTTATTTTGACTTTTATTGATAGGCTAGAAAATTAAACAACCATAGCCCAGTTAGTCTTAGTTTAAAACTTTAAAATGCATACAAAAGAAAAACATTTTAAAATCAAGTTAAGGAACCCAAACGATGGGAAAATTCAACCCAGAAGATCAATTTTTCAAATAGAATAAAAAAAAACATGATCTTTTATTTAGTTTAGTTGGCATATCTAGTTTCGAAAACTGATTTTTAGTATCGAAATGCATGCGATCTCAAAATGTCTTTGCTAATTTGTAGAACATTCTGCATATATGTACATTTTTAATCATTGTCTGAAACCTAAGTAAAGGCAAAACCAATAATAAAAAAATATTTTGTTGTACTTTCTAGTTCTCCTTAAAAATAGGTATAAAAAAAAGTGATGAATGCAATCGACTCATACAGAGTCAGAATATGCAGACCTAGTGAATAAATTAGAATATAAATTGTGTATCCCTTAAACAAGCTTAAACGTATGGGCAAATAATCAAGTATCTCAAGTAAAATATATTATATTTCATACACTGCTCGCCACTTAAATAGGACATCTGTTAGCTCTCTCTTTACAACTGCTCATAACCGTTTTCGAGCTATCGTATAATATATCGTATAATAAAATAAGCATGTTATGTGGAAAAATATAGTTTGATTGTCAATAGAAATCAACGGGTATTCCGTAGTCGTAGTCGAGCCCTCTCGACTAGAATGTTTTGTTTATAATAGACAGATGTTTAATTGGGCACACATACATATTTAATATTCTGTGTATACTCCACAACTTTTGTAGCAATGGGGTAAACACAATAAAAATTACTTGGCAAACAATTAAACATTGATATGAGTATTTGTTGTATGTGTGACAAGATTATTAACCAATCAGGAGAGGATACTAAAAAGTTTTATTTGATTTTGTTAACAATAATATTGAATTTAGTTGATGGCAACAATTGTTCAAACATAAAATTGCACACCTGGAACTAATGCCATACGTTATAAATAATGGGATTCCATATCTTTGTAAGTATTTGGAAATACCGCAAAATCACAAACACTTTCTGGATTAATAAAATTATGGGTTTTGGGATGCTTTCGGCGTTTGCCTAAGACAAGCTGGTTAAATAGAATGATATTGGGAATATCGAATTTGCCCCATCAAAGCTTAGTATATAAAGAGGCACACTTCTGTTCCAAAGTATCATTGTATCATCAGTTCAACTGAGTTCAATATGAGAATCCAAACCGTAATTCTTGGCTGTGTCCTGGTGGCCACTTGCCTGATCAGAAGAAGCGAAGCAGCTTGTGCAGCAGCAACTTGCACAGCCGCTGAGTGTGCCGATGCGGCCAATGCATCGGATCCTTCTTGTGCCACGACGACAACGACTACTGAAGCGACAACCACAACCTCGACCACAACAACCACTGTAGCTTCCGACACAGCAGCAACAACCGTGGCATCCAGCTCCAGTTCCTCCTCCTCTACGGACTCAACATCCACCTCCTCCACCGCTTTGGCCAGATGCAGGCGCAGGTATCGTCGTTTGTTAAGACGCTTCAGGCAACTCCAAAGGCGCCTCAACTCAAGAAATGTCAGAAGAGTTTATAGAGTAAATCGTGTCATTAACAACGGAGGAAACCAGAGGAGAGTGAACAGGGTTGTCAGCGTTGGCACCGTGGGCTTCCGTAATGGCAGAGGCCGAAGGGTGCGCCTTGTCGCTTGAATACATAACTTACATTCGACTATTTAAATTGTTTAAAAATATTAAATGCTATGCTGGAACATTTTAAATTGCTTTTTTTCGTTCTCTTATTATTTACAAGTCAAATTTTCGGGTACACTTCCACATGATATTTCGATACCAAATTTGATGAACCTGCTCTCGAATTTAGGAAAGAGTTTATTGCTGGGAAGAATTCGTCTATCGTTTTTGTAAATTCACACCTAGATTTTAAACACTTACAAGGAAGCAGATACTATTTGTATTATTAATATTTTTGGCAGCAAGAAGGTGAATTGTTACATCGTTTTGACGAATCTTCTCTCATAGTAAAACAAAGAATGGAGTCTCAATTTCTATTAAACACAATAAAAATTTTTTCATGAAATCAATTTATAGATCAGATGCTTTTATATTAAGATATTATTGGTTTAGTATATAGTATATAGTATATAGTATATAGTCTATAGTCTATAGTATATAGTATATAGTATATAGTATATAGTATATAGTATATAGTATATAGTATATAGTATATAGTATATAGTATATAGTATATAGTATATAGTATATAGTATATAGTATATAGTATATAGTATATAGTATATAGTATATAGTATATAGTATATAGTATATAGTATATAGTATATAGTATATAGTATATAGTATATAGTATATAGTATATAGTATATAGTATATAGTATATAGTATATAGTATATAGTATATAGTATATAGTATATAGTATATAGTATATAGTATATAGTATATAGTATATAGTATATAGTATATAGTATATAGTATATAGTATATAGTATATAGTATATAGTATATAGTATATAGTATATAGTATATAGTATATAGTATATAGTATATAGTATATAGTATATAGTATATAGTATATAGTATATAGTATATAGTATATAGTATATAGTATATAGTATATAGTATATAGTATATAGTATATAGTATATAGTATATAGTATATAGTATATAGTATATAGTATATAGTATATAGTATATAGTATATAGTATATAGTATATAGTATATAGTATATAGTATATAGTATATAGTATATAGTATATAGTATATAGTTTCTTGAGTCGAAAATCAACTGATGAGAATGACTGCTTGTTGTCATATGTGTATATCTACTGACAACATGCCATTATGTCAGAAATTCTATCAACACCGAAATAACATTGATCTTGTTAAAATATTGTCGCTTTATTAACAATGGCAAATAATTGAGTACAGATCTTTATTTTCGAGATTCATAACAATTTTGTGTATCTTCTTATTTATTTAATTTAAAGAAAGACGTCATAAATATTAAATAATGTTTTTATTCGTTTATTGTTAATAATATATATGCTATTGTTTCAAGCATAATGTATTCTTTCATCTAGTCATATGTTCTAAAGCAAATATTAATTGATACGTGAAAAGCTCTGCAATGAAATAAGACTTTTGTTCCATTTCACAAAATTTGTTAGAAAACAATTGTGCAAATATATGTATAATATCAATACTAATAGATGATTTACGTTCTAATAAACGAATGTCAATAAGCAAAATATCGAGCATAACTAGTAGAAAAGAAAGATGCAGAGGCGGTTTCTGCATTTGCCAGGCTGTGCAAATAAACTAAAATCTGCAAATAATATTGGGCCATCGAAAATTGGTATATAAAGCGCCAAGGCCTATCACCAAATATCATTGAAACAGTTCAACTGGCATATCAATATGAGAATCCAGACACTAATTCTTGGTTGTGCCCTTGTGGCATTGTGCCTGATCAGAAGAAGCGAAGCAGCTTGCGCCACAGCAGTTTGCACAGCAACTGAGTGCGCGGATGCGGCCAATGCATCGGATCCTTCATGCACAACGACCACTACTACTACTACTACAACAACTACAACCACTGAGGCAGCAGCAACAACAGTAGCATCGGACACGAGTGCCACGACAACGGTAGCATCGACATCCAGCAGCAGTTCTTCAGACACCTCAACAACCTCTGATGCTACTACTATTGCACTTTTGAGGCTCAGACTCCGTAACCTAAGGAGGAGGGTGCGTCTTCAGCGTATACGTGCGAGGAGACTGGCACGCAGAAGATTACAAAATCAAAGAGTCAGGGCAGTGCGGAGGCAAAATTTGCGAGTGGTTGCACAGAACAGGAATCTCAGAAACAGAATCCGCCGCCTCAGACAGGGTTAAGCATGCTGCCTGGAGCAGCGGCTGACTCTTCACCCTGAATTACTCAAGCTTTACGTAAATTGTCTACCATGCAAGTATCTAGCATACTTTCATTGCAGTCAAAATACTACATTCAGATTCCTTCCATCAATTAAAGAACATTAATTTAAATCCCTTTGGTTTCTTATTTGCTTTACTCTTCACGTTTTAGCTTTTTTAGTTTTCCGCAGATGCGATAAGCTCAGCTAGGTGACTCTTTTGATCCACTTGCCATATAATACTATCTTAAAACAGTTTTCATTGGGTCAGCAATTTAAACAATACAAGAAAAATACTTTCGACCAAACAAAAAATAAAAGTTACCGCCATTATATTTGTACAGCTTCATTGTCATTGAGAAATTATTCAAATCAGTTTCTTTGTTTATAGTATTTGCCGCTTCTTCATATTTATTCTTCTCAAATAAAGATGAGTGCGTAATCTTTGTTATACTTTAGATCTCTTATTTGTCAGAAGCATAGCTAACAAAACAAATTTTGAGCTTAGATTTTGGAAACAATTGCGTAAACAAATAATAGCTTAACTTGAAAAGACGAGTTGCGCTCATCTACACGAATACTAATCGCCTAAAACTAATTTCAAATAAATATGCAAGGGCGATTCTTGTCTTTTGCCAAGCTGTATAAATAAACTAAAATTTGTAAACAAAAATCGCTTATCGAAATTTGGTATTTAAAGTGCAAAATTTTCTCACAAATTATCATTGGATATCTTCTACTGATATCAATATGAGAATCCAAACGGTAATCCTTGGTTGTGCCCTTCTGGCAATGTGCCTGATCCGAAGAAGCGAAGCAGCTTGCGCAGCAGCAACTTGCACAGCAGAGGAGTGTGCTGAAGCAGCTAATGCTTCGGATCCTACCTGTACAACGACCACTACTACTACAACAACTACAACCACTGAGGCATCAGCAGCAGCAGCAGCAACAACAACAACAGCAGCGTCGGACACAAGCGCAACTACAACAACGGCATCATCCAGCAGCAGTTCTTCAGACTCCTCATCAAGTTCTGATGCTGCTACTATTGCCAGCTTGAGGCGTAGATTGCGCAGGCAAAGAAGGCGTCGTCTTCAGCGTCAACGTGCGAGGAGACAGGCTCAAAGGAGGAGGCAAGCTCAAAGACGCAGGGCAGCGTTGAGGCAACAGAGACAGACAGCTCAGCAAAACCGAAACCTCAGGAACCAAATTCGTCGTCTCAGACAGGGTTAAGATAAGCGGAAAGAAAATCTAACATGTTGGAAAGCTACCCTTTCTTTACATTAAACCACTTTGACACCCGGACTTGGAATTAATAAACATTGAAATATTACTTTAAAAACTAATATTAATTCTTTTAAAATTGTTTTGAAGATCATTGAAAATACTTATAAGTCACTTACGTGATCGATAAGCACTTGTCTTAATTGTCACTTTTTCACATGCAAGATTAGTTTGGCATTTTATAATGAATTTTATTCCTTAAAAATTGAAATACTTGTTACAAAATTTGGAATGATTATGAAGCAACACATTTAAGCCTTCTGTTAAATTATTTCTCAAGAAATATGAATTTTAGTTATTATTATTATTACTCTATAATTACAAGCGCAAATAAGTAAGTATCTTAATATATGCTCGGAATAGTTGGCCAGATATTCATGAAGTCAGACGGACAGACTATTAATTCAGAATTTATGTACTTTACGTGAGTATATATTTTCTAGGATTCGAAATTATTCATTGCATTAGATTTTTGAGCTAAGGTATAATAAATTTTATCAGTCAATACACAATTATTTCCCAATAATCAAGGTTGCAGTATTCATCACACAGTTCAAGATCACTTTAGAATTTTGTTTTCGAGCCTCTTGCACAGTTAACTAAAATTCATAAGGCATCGAATTGACAAACAGAATTCTTATTGAGTATGCCCAACTTAAAGTTACTTCGTGCCTTTAATGGCAATTTATTCTTACTGGGATTTGTTGTTTGCAACGCGCGATGTAGATTTTTACCTACTGTTTCATATTTGTTTTTATTTGACTAGTATTGGCAGTTCAGGTATAACTCGTAGCATGCTTATTTATGATAATTATTTGTTCAATAGTATTTAATATATTTTTCTACGTTGTATAACAATTGTGCAAATATATAAGACAATTTGAAGATTTAAGTTTATATAGACGAATGTCAATAATACGAAATCGAAACAACTAGTAGACAATAAAGATGCAAGGGCGATCTTTGCATTTGTCAAGCTGTGTAAATAAACCATAATTTCCAAATAAAATTGGTCTATCGAAAATTGGTATAAAAAGCTCCAAAGTTATTCACAAAGTATCATTGGAGATATTCTACTGATATCAAGATGAGAATCCAAACGGTAATCCTTGGTTGTGCCCTTGTGGCATTGTGCCTGATCCGAAGAAGCGAAGCAGCTTGCGCCGCAGCAACTTGCACAGCAACTGAGTGCGCGGATGCGGCCAATGCATCGGATCCTTCATGCACAACGACCACTACTACTACAACAACTACGACCACTGAGGCAGCAGCTGCAGCAGCAGCAACAACAACAACAGCAGCATCGGACACAACTGCAACTTCAACAACGGCAACATCGACATCATCCAGCAGCTCTTCTTCAACAAGTTCTGATGCTGCTACTATTGCCAGTTTGAGACGCAGATTGCGCAGGCTAAGAAGGCGTCGTCTTCAGCGTCAACGTGCGAGGAGACAAGCCAGAAGAAGGAGGCAAGCTCAAAGACGTAGGGCAGCTCTGAGGCAGACAGCTCTGCGGAACAGGAACCGCAGAAACCGAAACCGTCGCCAGGGTTAAGCATGATCATTAAAGAACATTTATAAAATACTTATTGCGTTATAAATTCTTTTTCTCTTCACCTGACAACTTTCTTTACGATATTTGGAACTGTTACGGTTAGCTTCTCATGTGTTGCTGAATGCTTTTCATACTAAAATACTTGTATATAACTATTATTTGCATTTAAAGCATTGCATATTGGAGTCTTTGTCTTTTTCATATTATAATCTGTTGTGTCCTAGTCAGAAGCTCTGCTCGTATGTTTACGAGTATCGTTCTATTTTTTGCACAATTTTTGTGTTTTGTTGTTGCTAAACGACTATTCAAACAGATAATAATACAATTCGAAAGAAGATTTGCGTGCGTCACTAATGTCAATAACAGGAAATCGGAAATAACTATTTGAATGAAAAAGAAGTAAATAAAATTGGCCTATTAAAATGTTGCATAGAAAGAGTAAACTTTTCTCACAAACTGATATGACGCAAAAGAAGATCTATTTAATAATTCAATAAACAACAACGTAATGCCTTGCAAATACATTTTAGTTTGCTACTGTCTTACTATTGGTTATAAGAAGCAAACACGTTTAAACTTCAAGCAAACTCCTTAATTTTTCGATAAAACACAATTTCCTTTGCGCACTTTTAGGCAGTCGAATAGCTCGCTGCCAACGAGGCGTATGGGTAATGCAAAGAGCTACACATAATTGCTCAATGAGTGTGATTTTGCCGCAGCTATATTGTCTGAAAGTATAAGTCTTTCCAATTAGCCGCACTTTTGCCCTCCCGGCTAAATCAAGAAGAAAAGCAAATGAAATTTGTGAAAATATCAATTCCGTTTATTTGCTCAACAAACAACCAGAATGACGCAGAGGCAGAGACACAAAGAGAGAGAGAGAGTGCGAGAAAATCTGCACAGCATGATGAGGCGACATCTTAAAACAAACCAAAGCAAAAGTAAACACAGCAAATTAAATGAAATCCCACACTGCACCATGTGCCATACAATATGCAAATGTTAAAGGGAGAATTTTCAGAGTAGTGAATGACTATGATTATTTTCATTTCAATTTCAGTATGAAGCTATTTAACATGGAATTCTTTTGTAGGCGCTGAAAAGTATGCTATACTTTTGATAAAAGACTACTCACCTGCTGCACGATGGGCGAAGCCATCCATTGCTGAAACAAATCCGAGGTAACTGAGGGTCGTTTGTTGTGCGACTTGTGACTTTCAATGAACTCGTGTAGGCGACTCAGCGCCTCGGGCGGTGCACGTTCCGTTAGCCATTTCTCAAAGGCTTCCGGCTTCTCCTCGAAGAGGCGTGCCACCTCGTCGACATCTTGTTGTGTTGCCGCAGATGACTTGCTGCACTTGGCGGGCGTTGAAGAGCTTGGGCTGCTGCCGCTGACGTTGGCAGCTGCCGTTGCTGTTGCCGTTGCTGTTGGGCTGGAGTTGTTGTCAGTGGATACTTTTGGCGTGCTCAAAGTCTGCGTCGACGTTGGCGTTTCTGCGGCTGCGTGTTGATTGTTGTTGCTGCTCTGCAAGTGACGCTCCAATTTGGCTTGATTGCTTGTGGTTGCAATTGCCGGCACGTTGCAAGTTGCCGTTGTCGTTGCTGTTGGTGTTGTTGTTGCCGTTGTAACTGTTGGTGCCATGGCTGTTGCTGTTTGTGTTACAGTTGCTGTTGTTGGTAGTGGCGCCTTTTTGGCACCATTGGTTAGTGGTTTCGCAGACTCGCCTGGCGCCTCTGGCGAGCTTCGTGTACGCTCACAGGTTGCGCCGGCGCCGGCGCCAGCGGCTGGCTGTGATACATCTGTCATGATGCCTTTTAATTGATTTGTCTTTGGTCTTGATATCCGATTCGAATTCGTAGCTCAACCAACTGGTACCTGCAAATATTCATTGTACACACTCACTCACTCACACTCGCACACTCACTGAGCAATTGGCTTGTTAGTGTGATTTTGGTGGAAAGCGCGCTGCGTGTGCTGATTAAGTCACGTATACGCCCACTTGGCAGACTTGTTGCTGCTTGCCTGTTGCTCGGTTCCACGCTTCTCTTTGATGGCTTAGCTCCTAATGGGCAGCGACGTGCAGGTAACCCCCGCTTGGAAGGGGTAATTGATGAGGCTGTTGGTGACTCAGAAACAGAAACAGACTCAGACTCAGACGCAGTTACCCTGCAAGTGGGTGTGACGCATCTTTAGCTAACTGTGCGCGTTATGTTAGCTTTTAGATTTTCGCTTGCGCACGTTTTTGTCCTCCGCTTTAAATGTGCTATATCCTCGAACAAAATGGGTCAGAGCTTGCTTGCTAAACCTTGACGGGCTCTTTAGCAGCTCATTTTTGTTTGATTTTCAGTTGAGTTGTGTGCGTTGACTTTTTTTTAAGCCGCCGGCGGAAAACTGAAACGAAAGAGACCAGAAAAAAAACGTTAGTATTTCATGGCGGATTACTTTCGCACTCGAATGGAACAAATTGAGAGCAAAGAAGAGCTGAGTCACAACATGGAATTGCAGACATATCGCCACTTAATTTTAATGGTTTGGCATTAGAAAAGTTTTGTGGCTACTGCCAAGAACGGATTTAAACATGAACCTACGCCACCACTTTTCTGCTCAAATTATCAATAGCTTTGCGTCTTTTGAGATTTGTTTCGAATGCTTTGGCATTTTGTTTATTAAATAAAATAAATTCTCATGCTTGACAATTTAACCAGATTCATGTGGCATATCAATTATTTGAATGCCATTTCTTTTGGCTTTGCCATTTATAAAATGTCAATCCAATCCTTGGGCAAATGAATTACAAAAGCACAAGCCAAGAGAGAAACGAAATGAAAATGTGCAAAATAGAATTTATTTGTGTGTAATAAATTTGTTTGTTTCTTTCTTGCGAAAATATCTCGAAAATCTGGCCAATACCTAATGGAAAAATATTTAAATGCTTCAATGGAGCAAGAGACAAAATTTATGATCACAAGGTGTAGTGCGAGCGAGAAAGAGATGGGAGAAAGAGCTTTTGCCTTACTGACGTCAAATGCACAAATAGGGGAATTGAGAAGTAGAACCAGAAAAGCCACCCAAACTTGTTTCAAGAGCGGCTACATTTCAGAGCAGACAAAAAATATTTAAATGAAAATGGGGGAAGCGAGCTGAGGCAGCAGCAGCAAGAGCAGCATTTGGGGGCAAGAGTTGCCATTTATGCGCATTTGCATTAAAATGGCTTTTGGCATTTGCATAGAAATGCTTTCGGCATTTGCCACGTGCGCTGCACTCGCAGCTCGCAGCTCGAAGTATCGCAGCAGCATTACCTTGACTTTAACTTTAAATAACATTCATGCCACAAAGTCTCCATTCTATCATCAGAGTCTACAATGCTGCTTTATGGCTCTCTCTCACTCCCTATATTTCCTTCTGCCTTTCTTCATTTGCCCCGCAGCAATACACATTGATTTTCAGCTTCACCTTTTGTTAGGAAAATTGGCTTCGCCCGTGCAGCAGGTAATGTTTACGCTCTGCTTGTTGTTGCTCACTGCTGTTCCTGATGTTGTTGTTTCCATTATCACATTCTGTTTGCCCAGCAAAGAACCTGTCCAGTACCTTGACCAAAGCGCACTTCACTTGCATTTGCATCCCTTGCCACAAAGTCCACTTTGCCTGCTACTGCTACTGCTTCTGCTGCTGTTGCTGTTCTGTCCGTTTGTCATAAACAACGTTGTTTTGAATAAAACACAAAAGCAAACAACGGACGGGGAACTAGTTACACAAGTTGTGCCTCGACTCTTGCATACCCTAAGTGTATTAATATCTTTTTGCCTTACTTCAAATCGTGCATGCTCTGTGGCACGCTAACAGAGACTTCAGGCGACATAAGCAAACAACGACAAAGGGCAATAACAACAACAGCAACAGCAGCAGCAACTAAAAGTACAAGAACTACCTCGAGGTTTATCACGCACTCGTTTGCAATTTCAAATTGGGTAATAAATTCTTGAACTCTGTTCTCTGTAAGCAACTTGCACTCTCACTCACACTCTCTACTTGGCTTTGGCTATGGCTACGTCACTTTGCCATTCATGAGCGTGTGAAATTGCTTTGTTCTCGCCGGCATTTTATGGAGCGGTTATGTTACTGTTACCAAGCCTGGGCGTGGTCATATCCTTTGCCATTTGACTCTCTCTCTCTCTATCTTCGCTCTCTTTCTGGATCATTGTGTTTTTAAATTTAATGTCAACACTAAAGATTAAGATTTTAATGCGCTTTTTGGTTAACAAATTCTTTTTATAGCCAAGAGACTCTTTCTCTCTCTCACTCTATTTGGGCTGCTTGCTTGGGGGGCGTGGTCAGCCGCCCCAAAATGGTAATCATGCTATGATGCTCGAGACTGTTGAAAATTGCACTGCAAATCAGAATTTATGGCTAGAGTAAACGAGAAAATTGCTGAAACTATTTTGATATGCAATACAAAAGGTAGTACTCAAATTTATTCACTAAACAAACACAGCCAAGTTTGTTATTATTAACATTATTAAACATTTAGTGCACTTTAAACAATTATTACATTTAAAATTTATTGCTGGTTAAAGTGCTCACTTTAATATTAATTGACAAACAACTCAGAAAGGACAGCTACTTGTTGATACCCAAAATAACTCATACGCAGCGTTGACATCAATAATTAATTAGCACAAATGCATGCAAGGTAAATTTCGCATTCAATTTTGGGTTTTAAATCCCCAGCTTGATATTAAGTATACGCACATTGCACCTACTTTGGCTTAGACTTTAATTTAATTCAATTGGAAATGAGCAATTACAATTGCTTTATGCGCACCAAATGAAGTTTGCTTCACAGCTAAATTAATCAAATCAATTATGCCCAAATGTGCAACAAGAAGTCCGTCTGCCAAATTAAGTCTATGCAAATGTGTGTGAGTATGTTTGCAAGTGTTGCACTGTCAGTTTGCATGTTTATCTGCCAAGCGTCAACAACAAAACGCTGCAATAAATTTGCATAACTTGAAGCGACTCGCAAACGTTCGCAACACTTGCAACAAAATTGCAGCGACACGACGTGGGACACTCTCGGCTGATGGGCCGCAATTAGTGTGGCATAAATATGGCGAAATTATGCGCAGCCCAACAAAACCGCAAGAACTACAAGCAACAGAGTTGATGAAGTTTTGCGGAAATGCGAAGCGGATATCGCACGCATCGCAGCATACAAATGTGGTTGCCACACACACACAAACACATGCACACGTAGTGAAAGCCACAAAGCAAATCGATGGAATTTTAGACATTAGCCCAAAACGTGGGCAAAACTGGAATCCCGCTGAGTCAATTTACTTGTCGCAAACGCAAACGCAACAAACAAGCAGCAAAACCTGACGAGTGTTGTTCATATTTCCTTTAATTAAAAAATATATATACATAACATATATATGTGCTGCGTGTTTCTCCCCCTTTGCATTTTGCTTATTTTGTTGCAGCAGTTATTTTTAATTAAAATGCACAGCAAAACATGTCAGAAACCGCAGCCACGCCATTAGTTGCAGGTGCAGCGTGCAGCGAGCAGCTGTGCAACATGTAAATGTTGCCTGTGACTTGGCCAACTGGGAGAAGGGCGCCCCTAATGGTGGCTGCCATAAATAGATGGAACACAGAGGGAGGCTTTTGTAGTTGCTCATGTTCATTTAGCCAGCACGTCTGAAATTAGAGAATTAGTGGCCACATTGTTGCTGCGCAGCGAGAGGAAGGTGAGCAAGGTGAGCGCGTTGCCATTTTGCAAACCGGAAATGCCCATTACGAGTAAATGACGTGCGTGCGCTGTTGCCAATGCAGCATTGGCATGCCACAAGTAACTCTCAGGCAGCAGGGGGGCAGTAGCTTGATGGCTGATTAAGGGGCGGGGCCACTCATGTTAGTGTAAATTAACTTTGCGGCCACTTTGTAGAGCTGCTGCTGCTGACTGACTGACTGACTGCCTTGTCAAGCTCGCTTTCATTTTCGTGTTTTCAATTTGCCAAATTGCAACACTGCATTTTCGACTTGGCCATCAACGGGCGCTAAGCGTGGCCAAAACGGCGCCAGCCTCGCGACACAATTTGCCAACACAGTCACGTAGCCATTACACACACACACACACACACACACACACTCACACACACACACGAAGTGAGAGAGACGGATGCACTTTATAAGCTTTCATCATCTGCCGCTGGCTGCCTTTTTGGCTTGCTGAGTGGAAAATGCGTCCAAGGAGAGTCAACGCTATGCGGCAGCATGTGTACAACAATGGTGTTGACATGCACCAGTCACCGCTTACAGCCAAAAGCCCGTTCCTTCCACTCTTCCCACTCCCCCTTCCCACAACTTCCCTCAGCTTTCACCTAGTCGTCGTCGTCTATGGTTTGGCATTCTTCAGTTACAAGCATGTTTGCTTGTGGTTTTCGCCCTTGCTGTGGTAATTCTAATTTTGCATGCTCCCACAGCGATTTCCCACACACGTGTGGAAAGAACGTACATTGTGTTAGCTGCTTGGCATTTCCTTAGACAATACTTGTTGCATAATAATTGCAAAAAAAAACAACGACTACAAAATACGAAAAAAATGCTCAACTCCAGCTAACACACTTGCTGAAAATTGGAACAGGGTTTTATTTAGTTGAAGCCAAAAGTGTAAAGCGTAGCTCACTTTAACAACAACAAATTATCGTCAACTAAAGCAATCTCGCATGTATATAGCTTTGTCTCGCTCTAACACATTTTGTGCCCATTTCAGTTCGTATTTTGTAGCATACTTTTGTGCGCCAAGTAAAAGCAAAGTGTGTCAGCAATTGCTGCCCTCAGAGAGGTAGAGAAAAGCAGGCGAAACAACAATAAGAAATGGTAATGAATATGATAATCATGATAGAAGCAAAAATGTCAATAGCGTTCGCTTTTTCTTCGTTCACCAATTTGGCATTTAATCTTTGCAATTGCAATTTTTATTTTGCTACAATAATAATTCGTTTGCATTTCAAAATGACACAATTTCATATTATTTATTCTCTCTTTGATTGCATTTTCAATTTGTCGTTTGCCGTTTGCATTTATTTATCGTGTTTATATAGTCGAGCCGCATATAGAATTTAAATTTTTCCACCTCTGACCACATTAAAAATTACTATTTACTGTTGGCAAACAAATGACACAAGAAATTTAAATGTGCCGAAAAAGAAATTGCTTTATTTGATTGAAAATTTTGCTGATTTGCTTTCAACAAAATATTGACTAAGTTGTGGTTTGTCTCATAGAACACAAATCTAAAATCTCATCAATTTTTAATGAATAGGAAATATTTGTTTAATGACCAAAAAGCTTTTCTAAACCCTTATAGAAAACTAAAAGTTTTTCTTCATTTAGTGCACTTTGTAGCTTCTTTTCTTATTTAGCTTTCCATTTCAATTAGAATTCGTTAAAAGTTCAATGCGAACTAATAGCTCTGTCCATCGAATTTTGTGATATAAATTGAAGCAAAAAATAATTCACAAATAATTCAATAATTAGAATGTCATCTGCAGCTCTCAACAGCCAACTGAAATTCAATTAAGCCAATTCTCTGAATCAAGTTACTCCACAAGAAGAAGGAGAAGAAGACGTCGCTGACTTTGGCCAACTAAAATGCTATTAATTTTTGTCTTTGCGCACACAATTTTGCACTTTATCGAATGAAAAACGATGCGGCTGCTAAAATAACCAAAATAAAAAGCAACAACAAGAAAGTAAATGTCAAAGCAAAATAATTGAAAAAGTTTCGAGAGCAAAAGTACCAAAGACATGATACGCTGCAGGCGATGCATTAATTAAGACGAATGCTTCAGCATCAGAGTTGGATGACACCCTGTGGCTTTGCAGTAAGAAAACTAAGTATAATCTTCATTAATGCACAACACAATAACCAATTTTCCACTCAACTTTCTTCGTTATTTTGCTAAGTGAGCGTATTTTGCGATTAAATCGCAGAAGGCACCTCGGGCAGCTTGCAACTCTGTTTCGCTCTTTGGCTTTCTCCGACCCCGGGATCAACAAGAAACAAATAACAGCAGCGGCAAGTGCAAGTCGCATAAATGTCAACAAAGTTGACTGCAAATACTTTGGTCGCTGACATAATAATACAGCTGAAGCTCTAGGAGCTTCACAGGAGCTGAGCAAAAGTGAATGCGACAGGCCACACTCTCGGGATGCACGGCACATCCTGGTCAGCATAAAAGGATGACTGTGCGACAGCATGTCAAGCACGGCGCCTTTTGTGATGCCCCCCCCACCACCGACTATAGTGTGTCACTTCAAGTGTCGCAATCTTCGTGTAGGTGTGTGCGAGTGTGAGGAAAAGCTGTAGGCTGACAGAAGAGCGAAGCAAACGAGACAATGACACTGGCTTGAAACACAATTCATTAATTGAGTGACATTTCCATGCAGAGCAAAGTGTCATTAGGCATTCAGTGTGCTAGGTAGACCATATGCACATACCTCAAATAACTTTCATTTCTATTTTGGCCAATTTGCATACGAGTTTGATATGAGATTTTAGCAGCATCTCTGTTATGTGTTGTTCGTTTTGCCTGAAGAGCCAATTTAATTCCAATTTGTGTGGCGCTGAGAGTCAGCAACGTTTGTTATTCAATTTAGCATCGCACAAAAAACATATGAAATATATGCGGAGCGAAACAAGCGGGCAATAATAACATTCTGTGCATAATTTCATAACAGCAAATTGGGGATGTCAAAGTCAAAGTCGTTGTCGATTAAGATGTGCCTTGTCTCGACTGCTTGATGGCGTCGAGATTGTCGCCTGTCTATTTGCACGCGCTTAAGTGGCATTGGCATTGGCATTGGAAATGTCTTTGCCACAGTGGCTGCCACAGTGACTGCCACAACCATTGCGCCAGTTCAGTTCAGTTTGGTTCTATAGTATTGTGTCTGTGTATATTGTGTATTATTGTACATTGTGTTCTGTGTTCTGGGTTCTGTGTTGTGCCCTTAAGCAAATAGAGCGGAGCGGGAGCATTGCAGCTGTTTCCGTTTCCGTCCGCCATTATCACGGGAAGTGGCGATGTGGAAAGGGGCTGCGGCTTTTGTCTCCCTATCTTGTTCGCATCGCCCTATTGACAGTTGTTGTTAATGGCATCACAATATTTAGCCCGAGCTTTGTTTTAAGACAATTTATGCTTGATTGCATTGTATTGATTAGCCGCACTTGTTGTTCACTCAGCCACGCCCTATTGTGTGTGCGTCTGTCTCTGTCTGTGTGTGTGTCTGTGTGCGTGCTTCGTCGCATCCTGTTTGCCCAGATAGATATCTGTGTGCGTGAGTGTTAAATTTGCTAGAATTTGCTTTTTTTCCACGCAACTTTAACTGACAAACTGACAATACTTGAGCAGCAGCAGCAGCAATTTTAATTAAAGCATTCAAGATTTGCGCATCTAATCACAAATTGTGATTTACATGTGGCCACTGAGAGCCGCATTTTGGAAGCCTTGACTAATTTTTGGGGAGGAAAACTTTTTAATTAAAACTTTAAACAAACAACTTATATTGAATAATAAATTGTATTATGGTTAAGTTAAAAGTTTTCGCTTTGCTTTGAGCCAGAAAACTTTTGGCTTTAAAGCAGTAAACGCAAAAAAGCTACTAAATTGAATTTTATGCCTTTGGCATGGACCAACTAAATCTTTTGCCGTTGTGAAGCAAACCAAAAAGCTTCTCAGTTAGCACTTTAGACTACTATGAAGGGCCATTGAACGCATTAAGCGGTGCCAAACAAAGCAAATCACAGAGAGTGAGATAGAGAATGTGGGCAAAAAAGAGCGAAAGACCTTTTACAAAATAAAAACCAATTCACAAAATCAATGTCAATGCCCTCCATTAATATGAACTGTACATACATCATCATCGTTGCTGAAACTCAAACTGAAATGAAAATATAACGAGAAGGCTGCGCGGATTGTGGGACGACAAAAAAACGAAAAGGTCAAAGAATCGCATACAACTTGAGTGGAGATTTCGCAGTTCAACCGAAAAGCTCTCCCCCTCCCCCGTCGAAGTATGAGTACGAGTACGAGTATGACAAACATAAAGCACATTAATTGCCTGACTTGAAGCCAGCACATACAAAAAACAACAACGAGGGGAAAATCTTTATATCAATGCGTGTAATGTGCGTGGATTTATGTGAGGCGACATGACATGCCCTGGGCTCGGGTCTGACAACTCTGTATGAGTGTAGTAGCTGTAACTCATTACTATGCGTCCCACACATGTAGGGATACATGACGAAGATAATATGTATTGTATTTGTATTGTATTGTATTTTGGAAAGGACCTCATAAAGCAAATCACAGCGTCAGTTGTCATTATTCACATAAAACGAACGACATTCGCTTTTGCTTCGCCTTAATACTTAATACTTAAATGCGAGTATTTTATTTTCAGCTTTTGTTTTATTTTTATACGCTGACAAAAGGGGAATAATAAATAAAGCCTTCGTCACGACCTTCCTGCCTTCGTCCCCCGTGTCATCATTATTCCCTCGAAGATAGTTAAAACGTCGAATAAAATGTTGTTGCATACTTTGAGGCGTATGCCACAGAGTATTGTGATAGTTGAGCAACTTTTTGGTGTCTTTTGCTTATTTTATTATTGGCATTTTCTGCAAATAATTCGAGGCTTTTAAGCCCACATGCATACAAAGTACACACACACACACTGACTCAGCGACTACAGTGCCTGCAATTTGTGTATGTACAAAATGTTTTTGGCTCTGTCATCTCTTTAAGCCGGCAATGACATCAGCTTTGCTTTACAAATACACCCGATAACTCGCCTCAAAATAAATCCCATCAGCAAGTCGGAAAATGACACAAAGCAGACACTTTCAAGTAATATGGCATTAAACTTTTGTGCACAAATTTAAACAAGACAAAGACTGATTGAGTGAACTGACATGACATGAACTGACCTGTTGCACTCCAGCTTCGGCTGCAATAAAGCCATGACAAAAGATGTGTCCAGAGATATGCATTCAAGCGGAATATGTAAGCTTAATAGAGCGATGCAGTTTAGTTATGATTTTCACTGTTCGCCGTTGCACTTTTTCATAGCTGACTTGTGCCTAATTTTCTTGGCCTTTGTCGAGGTGTGAGAGTCCTTTGTTTGCAGTTGCAGCTAATTAAAGCTGATTCATCAGTTCGATGATTTGAGCGCATACTTAACAGACTGTCGAGCAAACTGGTCGGTCAATCATGGTTGCACATCACTCAACGGCAGCTGGACACCGAAATGCCATTAGCATTAGCACACGCTGCGTTTGGTTGACCACCACAACGTGTATGCGTCGCCATAAAACATGGTCGAGTGCTGACAGCAAAAGTGGAAAACAGAACACACACAAAAAAGTGGTAGAGTATACGCCACAGGCTAACCGCAGCGTATGACAAACATTCGATTGTACTTTTCCGTTCATTTTAGCACTGTTGAGAAGCAATTAAAAGGCTCTCCATTTCACCGCCCAACAAAATGACGAGGTCAGGTGTGTGTGTGTGTGTTAGAATAATAAAATATTATGCTGATTTAATTACTGATAAATTATAGTTTTGAACTTTCGGGCGAATTGTGGCCAACAATCATTGGCTGTCACTCACTCGGTTCACTTCGGTTCGTAAAAGCGCCGCCACGTTGCTCAAGCACAAGTTCATCAAATATTCATTTATAAACACGCACTGCCAGCATATCAATATTTAATTTAACACAGTAGTTGTCTCCCAATGCGCCCAAAAGTAAGACAAACAACCCAAAACCCCTAGTCGATAAGTTAATGGCTTTGCTTTCAGCTCAACTCGTGACAAGTAAATCAATTTTCTGCAGCACTTTTTCTTCATAAAAAATAAAGGCAAAAAGTATAATATCATATTTGACTACATTGTCTGCCGTCTTTTTTGTGCTGCCTTTTTTCTTCACTTAAAGCCAACAACACATTCAGATAAAAGGTCACAATTGGAAAGTTTTAAAAGCTTTTTGCACCTGAGCTACTTACATAACGTGCTGCCTGCTCGCTAAATGCCGAATCGACTCAACTCGAAACTTTGCCGCCTTTTTTTTGTGGGGAGCTTCCCGGAGTTGGTAGTTTTTCATTAATTAAACACTTGGGCGTCCACATTTGTCGGGTGTTTTGGGCTTAAGGGTCTGGTTCCGTTTTAGTTGAGTTTTGGAATTGACACTGACATTTCAGCTTGGCATTTGCAGGCAACATTTCATTTGCTGTTTTCTTTTTTTTTTCTTTATTTTTTGGCCAGTTTGTCACTCAAGCGGGCAAGGAGTGGAGCCCAAAGGACACTGCAGACTGTCTGCCATTGCCGTTGCCGTTTTTGCTTTATCCGATTAGTTTGGTTCAGTATTCAGTATTTGCGCAGACAGATGGAAAGGCAACGCTTGAGTTACAAGTACTCAAGTGCACTTCTTTGGCAAACTTCGGTTGCCTGGCGAATGTCAAGTGCCAAATGAATTGTTGATTCGTTGGTCTTGCAAGCTGAGCAGCTTTTATATGCTGCTGCTTCATATACTACACGAGGTGCTTAAGCTATCGATTTGTCGTTCTCTACTTACCGACATTAATGACTGTAAAATTGTCGTTGGAATGCTTATAATGTGGTCGCTGTCAATGGAAATTACTGGCACAGCGGGCATGGTTCCCACTGGCTGCCCCCTTCTACCTCCCCCAACCATCTATCAGAGTATTAAACTGTTTACACTGCAAACTTAACGCAAACAAACATAGCACACACACACACAATGCAAGACAGAGAAGATGGTAAGATACTTATGTGAAATGATATACTCATGTATATGTTGGCAGATAAGCCGCTTGCCATAATCATGTTTCACGAAACTTTTTATTACTTCCTGATGTTCAGTTGAGTTCAGTTCGGGAGGCTTCTTAAATTGCCGTCATTGAAATGGAATGGTTATTTTAAAGCTTTTTTCGATTGGTAATTGTTAACGACATTCGGTTCGCAGTTTCCCCAAAAGAGGATTAAGTGCACACGAGAATTGGTTGGGTTGGCCTATTATTCATATCCGTATATTAAGTATACGCAAGCGTACAAACTGAATTTTTAAGTGCTGTATTGTATGCGCAAACTGTTCAACGTATTCATTTTTTTATTTTGCAATTAAATTCTACACTCAACACAGCAGATATATAAAGCAAAAGCTGCCAGTTGCACCCGCAGCCGAAAATCTGTTGCTGAAAACATATCACGAAATATTTTAAAATCTTTCCTCTCTCGTTTTTTTTGTTTACGACTACACCAACATCTGCTGTGAGTGTGTTGTTTGTGTGTGTGTGTTGTTTTATTTATGTGATTGCGCAAGTTATGGGGACGTAGAAAAACTGTGGCATGTGTCGCAGCAACAAAACCAAAAAACTCTTTACACATGCACAAGCAACTAGCATACGTACGTATACGTGATGCCAGGATATACACTCGTACAGTGTAGCAGCAATATCTGCCTCTCTAGCTAAGGTGATAAGCATAAATGTTTTTGCACAACATATTTCCATGTGGCAGCACACACACACACACACACACACACACGTGCCACAGATAACAAGCAAATAAATTAATTAATTAAATGTTACTTAGCATGTTCAAAGCCGATGCTCAAGTGTCGCAGCTGCCGCATCTAAAACTCATTAATGTCACATGTACAACACAAATATTAAATACGAGTAGACAACCAGAGAGAGAGAGAGCCGAGCACAATTTCAATTGACAGCTGTGATTTATGCACACGAAATATTTTTGCACCTAAGTGGAAGCTACTAACAAAGAGAATGTCCAGATAGGCAGCCGCATTTCCAGCTAAAAAAAAAAGGTCAACGCTTGGTACTTTAGACCTCGATTTTATTTTGTTTGTGTATATGTGCGAAATTTGCATGAATGCCAATTTATATTATAGCTTTTATTACTTGGCAAGTGACAAGTGCCAATGCAAAGTCGTCTAGACTCCTGGCTGTCGAGTACCTTTCAAATAAACAAAAATGTACGGCGCAAACAATTAAACTGAGCAGAACTGCGCGACTTAAATGTAATCTATAGAATATACTATGTATTTAAAGGTCGAATTTATTTGAAAAGTTTCAAAGAAAATGAACGTCGCGTTCCGTCCCGTTTTATGCGCATGCAAAGCCCTAACTTGACAAAGTTAAATTAGAGCGTTGCCAATAAAAACAAAGCGCAACAGATTAACCAAAAGAGCGCAAAATGTTTTGGCCAACCAGTCATGACAAAACGCCAATCCCAACGCCAACGCTAACGAAAGAAAAATCCAATAAAAGGCGGACCAAAAGTAGTCGACTTTGTAAACGAGTGAGAGAAACGCAAACACAATGCAGTGCCCCAAAAACAGTCCAACTGTGTGTGCGGGGGAGGAGGCAACTTGAGCATGCGGCAGTTTCATTAAACATTAAACATTAATTTTCATTGAGATTAATAGCCAAGTAAATGCTAAAGATTATTAAGGCAGTTTGCTGAGCTGAGCCATTTAGTCAGGCAAAAGGCGCAAAACAACAAAAAGAAATCGTTGTGCACTGGGCAAATTATCCAGCCGTGTTTCGGTGTTAATTTTATTTCTTGTTAGCAACGAAAAACTAAACTGTCCTGCTGAGTTCGGCTGCGTCCGAGAATCCATACGTTCTTTCAATTACAATTTGCGTACTTATTTCATTTGCTCTTGTTCAATTAATTGTCTCAGACGCATTGTCTAATTAACATAAATCAGCTGACTGCAAATATCAACAAAAGTATATATTTAATATTGGCTCACGTGCACGTAAACAATTGCGTAATTGCATATTTGACCAATTGGCATTTGAAATTGATGTCTTGGGCAGCCCATAGCCCACAGCCCACATTCATATTAACAGGAGGCACAAATGTGCGCACACGCCATGTAAATGTTGAATGTGAATGTGGCAGCAATAGCAACAGCAACAGCAACAGCAACAGAAAAGTAGTCAGCAGTCAGTTCGTCATTTTCCCCATGGAACTTTGACCTAAACATAACCCAACGTCGAGCCACGTTTTTTTTTCTGTTTCGACCCTAGTCTGTCTATTTGTTTGTTAGTTTATTTGTTTGTCCTGGCGCTATTTATCATGCGACAAATGCGCGTTTATCATCGCACGAGCGCTTGGCGGCAGTCGGAGGGCGTGGCATTTGCTCCCATAGCGCATTAGCTCAGTGCCGCAGCTTAATACTCTTTCTTTCCTTCCTTCCGTCGAGCAACGAAACAATTTTTACGTACATAAATTTCATTTATGAAAATCATTTGCACACAGTCAGACAGACAGACAGACGGACAGACACACAGCAATTGCTAGAGACAACAGTGCGTATGCGTAACGCACGACAGCCAACTATTTATGCATGCATGTGTTTGTGCGCGTTGTGTGTGCGTTGTGATGTGTCTATGTGACGTACATGATTGATGTATGGCAGCGCCCAAAATACGCCAAAGGCATTTATTTTTATGTCACCAGTTTTGGCAGCTACAACAACGACAACAACGACAACAGCAACGGAAATAACAACAATGAAAATGTTGTTGATTTTTTTACGATTTCAATCAAGTCAAGTGGATTTGCATCATTGTTCAAGTTTTCATGGGTTGTGCAACGTCACGACTCGTCGCCTTGCTATTTATCGCCTTTGCGAGCGACCCTCGTTTTCCGTTCAAATAAAGTAGCTCTCATTCTCTTTCACGCTCTCATTCTCTTACTGGCTCCCAAGTGAAAGTTTCTAATCAAAGGACATACATCTATGTGGGTCAACGGCAACAATACGACGCCACTTGACCAAAAATTGTTACCACACCGTCGTCGCCGACGTCCCCAGGAGATTGACGGCGAGACTTTTGGGACGAAAGCGAGCGCAAGCGTTGATAATTTCCCTTGGTCTTGGGCCACACGTTGTTAGTTGGCTTGCCGACCGGCTGCCTGGCTTGTTACCATTAATTAGAATTACAATAAGGCGAACGTGACAGTTGCTTAATTATAATGACATAAATTTCAACTAATTATATGCTCAAGCGCTGTTCACCTGTCTTTACTTTATTCCCCCCTTATTTATGTTTATCGATTATAGCTACATTCAAATAAACCTTTTACTTAGCATACTTCAAAGACTTTCTTCGCAATTCTTATTCAAGTTAAGTCTTTATATTTCCTTATGATATGAGTTTGAGGCTTGTTTAGAATGAGTTCTCTCTAAAAAGTGTTCAACTACTTAAGTTTTAACTACAACAAGTTGCGATAGTAATGCAAATTTTTAATATGTTTAACGTTTCCTTGGAGCGTCGAGAGATGCTCAAATTCAATTACGATACTTGTAAGCATAATGCCATTGAAATGTGCGGCTCATTCATTTGCTGCCATCACATGAGATGCTCGTAATTAAATTGCCTTTAAGCCAAAAGCTTGTTATTTATTTTGGTTTTCTCTTTTATTTTTTTTTTGTGCTGTTTGTAGTTAACATTCATTCGCAATTGATGCGACTTAATTGACTCGCTGTGGAGGCTCGTTGATGTGGCCATGTCAGTGGCGCTCTTAATTGCAGTCAATTTGCACACTTTTTTTTCCTTTTGCAGTTCATTTTTTTCCTTTCAAGGGAAGCAGATTAAATGATGCACACACACACCCACCACACACACCAATTTTTCTCCATTGACCTCGGAAGTCAATGTGTCGTGTCAGGAAGTCAGCTGGCTAAATTCCAGTGACAGCTAAATAATAACGATTTATTTTATTATTGCTTGATATACATTTTAATAGGAGGCGGCAGCATTATCGACAGCCAATAAAAAACGTTGGGCTGAATAAGCAAAATAAATGCTTAGCATTGTTTAATAAACGTTTTGCTGAAGTTTGCAATAAAGAAACTAGACTTGAACATTAAGTTTTCATAGTTGCAACAATCGTAAATGTTTTTTGCATTTCTTGCTAACATGAAAGTTATACAAACAGCAGCTGGCAGCTGGCTGAGCTACGACTTAACAGATGGATCACACACGCGATGCCATTCTCATTGAGCCAACCAGGCGTATGAGTTATTTTGCTGGTTCAACAGCCACACTATATTACACTACACTTTCCGTTTTGCTGGCTGCATTAAGAGGTATAACAAATTTAATAAACGGAAAACACATTCCGGCAGACCAGTTGCACACGGCAGCTTTACTTGTTGATGTTGATGGATGCTCTGTGGTTGCGCGGCTCTCTCTTTCTATCTGAGTTGTTGTTGCCTTGGTTATGCTTCTTTTCCACTCCTTGTTAACGTATTTTCTGTCTTGTAGTCTGACTGCTGCTGCTACTGCTCTTGCTCATTGTTCATTGAAATTGCAAACAGATAACAAGAGCGTCGTAAGCCTGCGAGCGAACAGAACAGAAAAGTTTCTGGTTTCATTTCTTTGCCTTGTCGTTTTGCTATTTTCAGACTGAAAGTATTTACTTTCATAATTCTTAAATATGCAAACTAAGTGGAAATCTGACACTTTTCCAGCAACTGAATCTTTCGATAATAATTATTGTAATCGAGTTCTAAAAATGGAAATATAATTTATGCACAAACTTGCGAGATGCAATTGAAGTCAACAATTTTACAGTTATTCGTAACGATGTCAACATCTTGTTCAGTTTTACACCTTTTCCTGACAATGTCCCATAAAAGCCAACACATGTTGCAGTTGTAGTTGTAGTTGTAGTTGTAGTTGTAGCTAGAATACACGTAGTCGAAATGTACATGTCATTGTGTCCAGCCATGAATATGACAAATGCTTGCAACAACTCGTTGCATGGCATGGAACACGTAAGCATGCACAGCAATAACAAGTTGAGGAACAGCTGTCGAAACCCTTGAACCCCATCATTTAGTTCACATACTTAGCCCCAGCGACGTGCTGATGTAATTTAGTGCAAGAAAAATACGAAATATATATATAATATATCATATACGACGCTTTATATAACAGACTGCGGAAATAAAATACAGCAGAAATGCAGCACTTAAGGGGTAAATTAAGCCGAAAATGAAAAGGCATTGCTGCGTTTCATTATATTATCTTCTTCGATGGTGGCAAATGAAATAAATGAAAGAAAAATATAAAGTAAACTTGACTCGCAGTCATACACGCGGCATATAATTTTATAAGGCCATCAGTTGGGGATCAACTCTCGACTGCGTCTTTCCGTTTGCCTGCACATGCCGGATATTTTACAAGTTCCGGCCATGTTTCACTCTCTCTTTCTCTCTCTCTCTCTCTCTCACACTCTGGGCAATTTTATTGCTCCGTTTGCATTTGCGATTTGCGAGGGAGCGAGCGCTGCTCGTTAAATTTGAACACTGATGTGTTAATAGCCCAATACTAAAAGTACTTTACTTGGACGCCGTCAGTGCAGCGCGCATAAAGTTAACAGGCCAAAGCGTATATATGTATGTATGTAGATGCATACCACATCAACACAAACAAACGAGCAATAAGTACCCCAACAACAGGCTCTCCAAATTTGTTTGAGACATTGCCAAACATCAAAGCAATTTGTGCCTGACAGCCCAAACTCGACTCAACGTCGAGGACGAGTGCTGGCAAAATAAATTGCCAAAAATGTCACAGTAAAATAAAATATATTTTTCAAAACGTTGCTTTTGGTTGCTTTTTCTCTCCTTTGGTTTGGTTTGTTTGTGTGCCGCACACACACACACACATTGCAAAAGAAGTTCAGCAACTGCTTTCCGCTTGAAAAATCGACACAACAAACAGCAGCAGCAGCAGCAGCAATTGCAGTAAGCCATAAATGTAATATATACTATACACGTAAAAAGGGAACGAAAAGTTGGTAAATTCCATTCTACATATTTACACTTTATGCATTTGAAATGTCAGTCAAACAAACGCATTCTCTAATCCGCTTAAAGCACAGGCAAAAATATCTTTAAGCAGTGCGCTTTTTCAGCAGTATTTCAAAAGTAAATCTCAGTTCACAGCTACGTCACGCATACGACGCGTGTGCGCAAGCAAAGCCAATAAAATTATGCATACGCAGTGTATGCCGTGGGGCTGTGCCACGCTCTTATTGACTCAATTAATAATAAAAACTAATATAACTATTGACATTTGATTTACGCTTTCGCGTGATTAGAACACGTTCAGGTTGTTGTTTTTGCTTTTGCCCACACAGCGCGTGTTAGAACCGAACACAAAGACTCACTTAATCACACGCTCACTCGCTAAGCTTATTTACAGTTCACAGCCAAAAGCTGTGAATTAGCAAGTCTCAACATCTCTCACAACATCTGGAGCGACTGGCATGTAAAATCAATCAGCAAAATGAAGCGGCGGCTTTGGCGTTACATAATTTAGCATAAATTAATGCTTTATTGCCACAGACTTTACCCAAAAGCAAAGCGAAAAAAATATGCGAATAAAGGCATTAAAAGTGTCGGGATTAAAGTGCCTTCAAGTGGTTGTCGTCGTTTGATGTGTTTGATGCTGTACTCCGGAATCACTCTGCGAACAGTATTTGTTGCCTTATCTTTGTATTTTGGTATGTGACGCATCGGCCTCTAACTTTTTTTTTTTTTTTTGTTATTACTGGTATTAGTTTGTCTTGTTCCTGCGGTTGGGCTCTCTATTAATTTTTGTTACATCCTGTTGCAAACACACGCACACACACACACATTCTGTGCGCTCTCACTCTGCATATCAATCACATGTCAGGATGCTGTCACTTCACTGTCACAATGCGGGGCGTGTGAGAATTCCTGCGGTAGCGGCAGCGGCAGCAGA
Source organism: Drosophila niveifrons (assembly GCA_035046325.1). NCBI lineage: Eukaryota > Metazoa > Arthropoda > Insecta > Diptera > Drosophilidae > Drosophila > Drosophila niveifrons. The sequence goes on along the minus strand of JAWNOC010000046.1, from coordinate 4,999,524 downwards.
GATAGCAATAACATTCAGCTTCCTTCTCAGATATTCTATTGCCTCTCTCTCTCTCTCTCTCTCTCTTTCTCGCTCTGTCTGTCTGTCAGTTGAAAAATATCAAATGTTCGCGTTTTGCATATTTATTGTGCGTTCTAGGTTTGACTTTCCTGCTTCCTTCTCTCATCGCAACACTCAACATTGTCCGGTATTCAGTCAGCAGTCTGTCAATCTTTCATATCGAAATTCTATGCGCGTTTTGATAACAAAAATTCAATTAAAATGCTTTACGTGTTGCAAATCAGTTGTACATCTCTTTTTTTTCTCTCTTTCGAATTGATTGTGGCATAAATTGTTATTTTATTTCCGCCAGTACAAACACAGCCATTGATTTAACGTTTCCGCAGGTAACCGTAATTATTACTCGACAGCTATCCGGCCACACAAACTCTTATGCAGCAAATAATCGGCAAACTAAACAGTTCAACGAAATGTTCAAAGTGTATATCGAGTTTTGTGCGTATACTTAATGTTACAGCTCTTCGCTCTTGGAATATGAATTAAATTCTAGCTTTTGCTGCCTCTCACTTTAAGCATTTTCTAAAACTAACAAATAGTCAGCAAACTATACAGCTTAAACAGAAATAATGCAAACTAAATGGAAACATATAAACAGAACAATGAAAAGAATTTTAAATTTTATGCACAAATATTTGCGTATACCTAATGTAGCAGCTGTATTCAAGTCATTTGTCACATCTAAGAAACAATCAAGAAACTAGAAAGGTAAACTAAATAAAAATATTCAAACTGTATAGTAAAATGAATTTTAAATTTAAATGTTAAATGTTGCAGCTCTATTTAAATAGTCTTTAGCTTTTGTTTTTTCTACTTTTCAACTCTAGTCCAACATCAAACAAAATTAAATCTAGAAAATAGTCAAGAAACTAAATATGTAAACTAAATTTAAATATTCTAACTGAAATGAATTTCAAACTTTGTGCAAAAATATTTGCGTATACTTAATGTGGCAGCTGTATTTAAATAGTTCTTGGCTTTTGCATCATGAATTAGCCTATCCTCTATTCTAGCCTATCCTCAAATGAAAGTCAGACTAGAAATGTGAACTTAATTCAAATGAAATGAATTTGAAATTTTGCACAAACATATGTGGCGTATACTTAATGTTGCAACTGTATTCAAGACTAATAATTTGCAACATCTAGGGAATAGTCAAGGATCCTGAATTGTAAACTGAATTGTAAACTCAATTCAAATTGAATAATGAAATTAATTTTGAATTTTGCACATACATATGTGGCGTATACTTAATGTTGCGATTGCTTTCAAGTCTGATCATTTACTACATTTATGAAATAGACAAGAAACTAGAATGAATGTAAAATAAACTCAAATATTGCAAACTGAATATCTAAATCGAATTTACACAAAAATATGTTGCGTATACTTAATATTGGAGTGCTTTAAACCATATTCAAATGTAACCCACTTGGACTTGGTCTTTGGAACATGAATTAAAATTCCATTGAAATTTATGACCCGACTATGATAACACAAACAGCACATCGCAAAAAGAAAAAATAATCTTAAATATATTGCAGGCCTCAGTAGGTTTTGGCCTTGTCCATTTTACTACACTTTCGCATCGCTTGTGTGCCCTCAAAAATTACGAGTATTCATATGGCTCGTTTGGCAAACAGGCTGCTGCTGCTGCAGGCTGAGCCACAGACCACAACGACAACTATTTATGCATGTGGATGTGGCTTTTTCTAGCTGTGGATCTGCTTCTGCTTCTGCTTCTGGTTGTGGCTGTAGCTGTGACTGTGGCTGTGACTGCGGCTCTGGTTGCGGTTGCGGCATTTGCGAGAAAATCTGCGCAGACGACACACGCACACACAGCAAATGAATGCGTATCGATGACGTTATTAACTGCAACTGAAATTGCTTTTTATATATTCGGCATTTCATTTTTAACGCTCGTCGAACACATTCATAAAGAACCGCTTCTCGTTTTATAGTTTCTAAAGTGAGCAGCAGAAAAAACCCTTTTGGTTTTTAATTAAAGTGTTTCCAAGAAAGCGAATATTTCAAAATCCAAAGAGTATTGCATTTCCACAAAAAGGAAACATTCATTGCCTTCTCCACTCTTACATGAACGCACATATTTGCGTGTATAAACATTATCGTTGTTGCTCCTGTGTTTGTGTGTGTGGGTGTGTGGCCAACTAAACAGCTGGCACATGCTTTGGGCTTTGCTTTTGCTTGACGATGCCTACGCACACGCTGGTTAAATATTTGCAGCTATCCATCGTGTGCTTGGCTTCCACGCAAATTTACATATCAAGAATCTATTAGCAGCTAATAGATTAATATTTTTGTTTGGCTTTGCAATTTCAATTTGCCCACCGTCGGTGTGACAGTTGAACTCGAGTGTGTTCGCTGTCGAAAATTGAAGCATTATCACATTACGTATACGCCCCCGTCCCAAATGTGCTTTAAAGCAGAACAGCAGCAGCAGGAGCTGGAGTAACTCAAGTGAACACAAAGCGCTGGTTTTTTTTGGGAGGTACGAAAAATGGCACTCGTGTTTGGCTCTAGCGTGCAAAAGTTGCTGTTCAGGTTGCAAGCAAGATTGATTGAATCCAGAAGTGGCAATAACAAGCACAAAGTGAAATGGTAAATGTAAAAAGCAAACAACTGAAGCAGCCAGGCAGCCAGGCAGCCAGGCAAGCAGCAAGTAAACGTGGCACGTTGGCTGTAAGACGAAACATGTATATGTTGTATATACAACTATTTCACTTGCCACACGCACATGCGTGTTATTCAAATGTTGTTGGCTGACGCCATTTCAGGCATTTTTCGAAGCTTCCTCCCAAAATGAAATTTATACACACGTTTATTGCGTGCGTGTGCTGTGTGTGTGTGGGTGTGTGGGTGTGTATGCGTGTATATGAGCCTACAAGTACGTGGCTTGTGCCGGAGCCTAAACTTAAGCTCGAGCCTCTGTGTCCACGCCTCTGCCTTTAGCTCGCAGTGCCAGTGCGTGTGAGGCAATTCTCTGTGTGTTAAGCAGCAATGAAATTTCGTTTCATGAGTTTGCTTCATTTTGTTGTGCCACTAAAGTGTTTCGACTCTTTTTCTGGAACCGTCAATTTGCTTAAAGCTCAACACGTTTCAGCTAGAGAAAAAAAAAGGGGAAAAAACTTAAAGCATACATTCTGGCGCCCACGCACACACACACATCTACAACTATATGCAAATCAAGTATATATGTGTGTGTATTGAGCAGCCTTTCAGTGTTCAGTGTTCAGTGTTCAGTGTGCTCAGCCTTGCATAGTTTGCCATCCCTGCGGCGCTAGGGTAATTAATTTCATTTTTATTGCATGCCCCATTTCTCGGCCTCCTTCTCCTTCTCTTCTTCTTCGTCTCTGCTCCTTGCAGCATTTTGCTCTTCTGAATGGGGGACCCAACTCGTTATTCATCTTTTTTCCCCTCAGTTTTTGTTTTTTTTTTTGTTTTCGCTGGCAGGTCCATTTTAATGTTGCCGCGAATCGTTTTTCGTGAACCACACTGAGGCCATAAAAACTGTAATTAAACACGAAAAACTAGTGTCACATGCCGTATACGTGACGTGGGCCATTTTCTCGATTAATTGTCGCCATCCCACCTCCCTGAACATTGAACATTGAACATTGTTCATACGCACTTGAGGCGCGTGCTCAACTAGTTTTCAGCAAGCATTTCTAATTGAGTTTTCTACTCTGCAAAACGATCGATTTTCCAATCAATTTATCATGAAGCAAAAGGAATATTCTGGAATTCTTGCATGTGGCGCAAGAAATGCTCAACAAATGTGTGACATGATTAATCATTTATAAAAGTGTCGGTAAATAAATACGAAATCATTTGTATAAAGCTGAAAATAATGAGGAATACAAAACTGACATATTAATGCAACAAAAATATGCAAATGAAAATATATAAATACATTTAAAATACAGATATTAAAAAAATTTATAATACTGTCTCTCCCATCATAAAAAATGACTCTATAAATAATTTATAAAAATAGTTTGCAATAATCAGGAATGAAGTATTGATATATTAATGAAACAAAAATATCCATCTCAAAAAAGGTAAATTATAAAGCAAGCAATAAAGAGGTGTAAAGAATTTACTTAATTTATTCAAATGTATTTTAATTTGAAAATAGCTTAGTTAAACATGTAATAAAAAATATATAATAAAAAACTCTGAAAATTGTTATAAAGTATGAAGTTGTGAATAATAATAAGTAAAGATAATGTTTTTATTTCTAACTTGAGTACTGAAATAAGTGCAATAATTAATTAATAAATAATTAATTAATTAATACTTTAACTACAAAACATCACTTTAATCACCCAACTTTGAAGAGCTGCCAAACTTATTTGACAGCCTTTCAAGGTAATTATTTAAATTCTTGAGCCGCAACTTTTATTACACACATTTGCTGGCAGCTGCAAATAGTTTAGTATGGCCACAAAATAAGTTGATAACTGAACTGAAGCTTAAAACAAAGTAATTTGACTGCCAATTAGAATGCGTTTAAGTTACAAGGACCTTAGTGAAATTAAGTAAATCTAATTATGGTTGTTGGCAGTCATTAATTAGTTTAGACGCTAGTTAGTGCATTTTGTGTGTTGTGCTGTGTTGTGTTGTGTTGTTGCCATTGTTGCAGGTCTGTGTTTTAGTTGTGCGGGTCACAAGAGAGTTTGACACAAAAGGCACCTGCAGGCGGCAGCCAAGTTCCAGAGCCTGTTGAGCGCCTCAACAAGAATTAGAGGACGCTTATAACAAGCTGGTGGAGCAGGAGTCAAGAGTCTGTGGTGGTAATGGGAGCATAGCGGCGGCGGCGGTGGCGACGGTGGCGGTGGCGTCTGATGTGACAGCAGCTCAGAAATAATTACACACGAACATTGTGCAAAAGTTGTTGGCTGGCAAAATGTTTATGGCTCTCTTTTGCCCACATTATACGTTGTTGTTGCTGTTGCTGTCATGACTGAGCCATAACTAAATGCCAGCACATGAACAACTGTAGCAGCTATCTCCCAAGCTTGTGTCTCTCAGTCTGTCTGACTGCTAACCTCAAGCGCTCTTCAGTGTCACACAATGCCCCGATGCTGAACACGGGGGCCAAACAAAAGCGCAGCAGCTCTTAAAACAAACAAAATACATATGCGAAAAAGACAGCAACAACAACAGCCAACAACAAGAGCAACAACAACAACTATGTCGGTTAAAGCTAACGAACTAATGTAGCATAGATTTTTATATGGCATAAGGAGCAAGAATCGTTTATGACTAACACAGAGATAAAAGCACACACACACACACACACATAGATAGCAGGCATCAAAGTTGAGCTTGGGCACTTAAGCAGCCACCAGAGCAGCAACAGCCGCGACTCACAACGTTGTCGAGAGAGAAGGGAGGGGGGGAGGAGAGAGGCAACCTGCCAGTTGCCTCTTCAACTTGGTCCCGGGCCTGGGACTTTGTGTGTTTGTGTGTGTGTGTGGAAGCCACATCTTGAATTGCAAAACCGCAAAATACACACACGAGTTAGAGCTAGAGCGACAGACAGCGGCACATACTGCCTGACACTTTACATATGTCCTTTTTTTGCAGCGTTTCGTTTGCAGGATTTGTGCCCCAGTAGGAAAAAACAGTTACTGACTGTCTGCTACAAATGTATGCATATATAGTAGATAGATAAGTATAACATTTAAGCAATATTATGTTAAACTGTTCGACGCTGATGACGATGAGTCATTCGCCACAGCATATGACTAGGATACTTTAGGGTTCATTAAAAGGCATACATCACATCACATGCGTATGTATAAGGAAGTGCTGTTGTCATGCTGTCAGTTCCAAGTGGGTCGGCAGTTAAAGCGAATATGTGTGTGTAGCATGTATTTAGTTACATTTGCTATATAAAATATTCATACATTCGTGAGCATTTACTTAGAAATGTGTATGAGTGTGTGTTCGTGTGTGTGTTCTTCAGCTGCGCACTGTTGCTCCACACACACACACACACATACACAAAGACACAGAGAGCGTTACTAAAAGCCGGAAATTTGCATGCTGCGACTTTTGTGTGTAGCCTACTCACACTCCACTCTCTCTATTCACTCTCGAAGCGTGAGTTAAATTTGCTTACATTTCACAAAAATTCACAAAAAAAAAGGCGAAGAAGAACTCGGGTGCTTTTCACTTCCATCTTTTTTTGGTGGTTAAAAGTTTGCGCACAGTTTGCGCTTCGCCTGCAGTTTGCCAAATTGCCTGCAAAGTTTTCGCATGCAACAGAAACAAAAATATGTATTAAATAGTTTCGAAGCAACCAAAAAAATAAATAAATAAATAAATAGCCAAACTACTTGCAGTGTGAATGTCGTAAAAAAGTTGCACCTCAAATTTCTGCTGTCAAGTGCAGTGTTAAATTTCATCATAAGATCGCTGAACATCAAACGCAAATGTTGACAAAGCTGTCAATAATTTCAACAATAAATATACAACAATTATGCGAATTAAGTTTCGAAATTTACTCTTCAGCTTAATTACTTTTGCAGTATATCATAAATTATGCAGCAGATTTAATGATGATAAATAATAAATTCGGGGATTACTGCACGTGATTTAATATGAGAATTGCATTTGCATAATAGCTAAACTAAACTAAAGCTGAACCCAGGGTCAAGCTGGCTTTCGTTACGTTTTTATCTCGATTAAAGTTTGTCAGCCACTTTTAATTTGGCCACTGCAGCAGACAGCAAACGAAAATTGTAACTGTAACTTATTTAAATTCTTGTTGGCTCGTAATTAACTTTGAAAATCGGGTCAAACTTTAAACTTGTTTAACTCGGAATGGAATTAAACAAATTTTAAATTGTTGGTCTAATTTCATTTAGAAACACAGAGAAGAGCAACGAAAACAGAATAGAATTTATGTGTATTTAATTTGAAATGAAAAGCGAGTAGAACCGGCAGTGTACAAATCAAATTATGCTAATTAAATGCACACGAAAGAGTTGTACAACAACAACAACAACAAGCATGGACTGAACTCTTGGTCGAGTTGGTTGGTTGACTCTTTATTGCCGCACGATTTAACAAACACACTTTGTATGAGGTTGCAGCTGGCAAAAACGACAAAAAAAAAAACACCCACAAGGGTTGAAAATTGCAGGTGAGGTGAATGCTATTTATTTTCTGCCAGCTTGAGCCTTGAATGGAAATCCTTACGCTTAAGCTGAACAGGGCCCAGCGATAAAGACGAAAAGCGCAGACGTTTGCTGTTTCAACACAGTCGCAAATTGTCACAAATTAACTCAATGAGCGCGGCCTCTTGTAGCGAAGCAAAAGCGACAATTCGCAGCGAAAATAATTTAATTATGAAAAGGCAACTTTAACGCTGAAACAGAAGGTCTCGCGACAGCGTAAAAAGCGAGGACAACAGCGTTGGAATGTTGCAACATGCTTTCAGCTGTTTTTCGCACGCGTCCCAACACTGCGTATGTGTAATATAATAATCAGTTGTAACAATGTGCACTGGATAGGAAAATATAATTACACGGCCAACGTCCACGTGGCATTGCTGGTCATTGATGATTACATAATCGATAGTGAAATGTCCCCCCCCCCCTTCAGCCTTGCTATTATTATTTTTATTATTATTATTGTTGTTGTTGTTGTTCGCTGTGCATGCAAAACAAGGCGAAAGCTTTTAATTGAAACCATTCTATCCACCGGGCTTTTGTTTTCGCACAGTCACCAAAGACGTGGGTCAACTTTGTGGCCAAATTAGTCGCAAAAACGAAAACAAAAAGACGACGAAACCATTGAAACCAAAATAAATGTTGACTACTAAAAATAGCTCGAAAAGGAATAATCAGAAAATCCAAGCGACCAAAACAACTAGTCGTATAGTATATCGAAAAGCGGTTGCGAAACATGTCTCTGTCTGTGTGTGTTTGTGTGTGTGTGGGAAAACCAAAGAAAAAGAAATAAAATAAAAGAAAAGCAAAAAAAAAAGTGCTGCAGAAATTTATGTGTTGAACAGTAAAGCGAAAATCCCCGCAGACAATAACTTTTGTTATGAACGTCATACGAAAAATGGTAACGCATTTTATTCATACCTTCTCTTGCGTAATAAAATCAAGAAATATATCTACAAAAAAGTAAAGCATTTTTGCAACATATAAAACAAACTTCCGAATATCATTGCAACAATTTCTAGTTGTCAACTTTAAAGTGCATTTTCAACTTTAAGCTATGTGCAGGTATCTCAAAGTCGTGTCTTTTATATTTACGGTTTATCCCTTGCATTTGTTTTATTTTTCGTCAGTGGCATTTCCCTTTTGGTGGTCAAGTCAATGGCAACAGCTAAAAGGAAGTCAGTTGGGGCCAAACCACAAAAGCGCAAAGCCAAGAAAATGTTGCTGAAGCTCTTGCACAGATATCGAGATGAAAGGCGAGAGAAATGCGGATAAAAAACGTGGGTAAGATGGATAAGCGTCTTACACAAAACGGGGTAAAGCCCGAACTTTTTCGCGTTTACTTTTACTGGCGTCGTTTTGCCAAATGAAAAATACAAAAGCAAAAATTATATACACAACAACAGAGTCTGAAAATGAAGCAACTAAAAGTCAGACAGCATCGTCGGCGGCGGCGGCGGCGGCTGCTGCGGAAAAGCAGACCAAATAGAGCGCAGGTTGAAATGGCGATGGCGACGGCGTTGGCAATGGCGACAGCGTCTCTCCGCTGCCTTTCATAACATTTCTCAACTATTTTCCGCTGAGGAAAACTTTTGCTCGAGTCTTTGGTCAATATTAATAGTTCTTCTTCCTGAAGTTGAAATGTAATTTGATTCGTTGTTGTTGCTACTACTGCTTTTTACATTTTTATGAGCTGTTTTGATGCGAGTTTCGAAATCACGTCGATAGCTTGTTTAAAAGTCATACTCGTACACATCACGTATACGTAATTTATAAATAATTCATTTTACTACTTACTACTCACCAATTGTTTGTCGATTGATGATTAGAACGTGTATCTCAACGTTTTATCTGTAAATAAATTGATAAATAAATTGAATTAATTTGCGATTAATCCAATTGCTTCAAATAGTCATGTTCAGGCGACATTTGAATTTTATGCTGTGCACCACAAATTTAATCATACACTTGATTGGGAATCTACAGCCAGCAAATGCCATCGCCCAAAGGAATAATGTCAAATGCAATCACATGAATTTGGATTTATCTATGGCAATAATTTGGCGCTCACACGACAGCAAATTAGCGTCAATTTTATCAGCTAACACTGTGAGCGAGATAACCGAATCAATAAACCAAACGAAAAATGCTTCAAGGTCAATTAAAATACAGAGCGAGAAAGAGAGAGAAAGAAGTGGCATTAGAACATCAAAGACGTCGCAACGTTTTAATAAATGAATTGCTGATTAAATGAAGTTGGCCTCAAACAAGGAAATTTCGAGAGAAACTGGGCCAACAAATGCTAAAGGAAAAGCCGTGTGAAAAGCAAAGAAAGAAAGAAAAATGCGTAAGAATGCGAGGAACAAAATAAAGTTGCGAAAATGTGTTGATGTCTGGCCACGAATAAGGGCAATGAGGGAATGTTGGAAGAGCGGTGTGGAGGTGCCATAAAAACCGAATCCAAGGCAAGGTTAAACTAGGCAAAAGCCTGTCACAGATGTAAACGCGACCAGCGAAATGTGCGCAGAGACACCATTTTATGGCCGATGATGAAACTGACAGAGTGAAGGGGACGGGAACGGGGACGAAGACGAGGAAGCGCCAATGGCAGAGGAAGCGCAAGTCAAGGCAAATGGCGCTGAGAATGAAGGAACAATAACAAAAACAAATATCCGCCTGCGGACCGCATAAAGCCAATGAACGTCAGTCCATCCACTAAGACTTCACCAAGGCACGAACGAAAAAACGCGCCGGGTGACGAATAAAAAAAAGTAAGGAAAAAAAAGGAAACACGAGAATGGACATCGACTATTTATACCCTATTCGAAAGCCGGACATAAGCCTAATCTCCCGATGGACAAACATTTAAATGCTTCAATTTGAAAGTAAAGCAAATACTTTGAAGCCGTTATTGCTTGACCCCTTTGGCGTAAGCCGCTTTTATGAGCACTTAGCAAATTGTCATAGATTATTCTTTGTTCATCAGGAAATGAATAAACTATGAACTCGCAGAGTTAAAGTTAGTTTGTGGAAGTTTAAATTTATTCATTGTTTTATCTAGCTAATTTTAAAGATTCAAGATTTTAAAATATGCATTAGCTTGCAAGAGTTTAAAGATATTTTAACTTGCTAATAAGTACGTCTTATTATTTTAAGTGTTTCATTAGTTGGTGCTCCAGAGAGGTTTTGCTTCTGCCTTTTGTTGGCCATTCGACAAAGGAAGCAGTTAAAGCAAGTGGTAAAGCATTGTAAAGCGAACATAATAAGTTCGTAAATTGTGTTATTTTTGAAAATCCTTAGAAAGCGGAGTGAAAAGAAAAATAAAAATAAGAGACACAGCAAGGAGAGACAGACAGACGGACAGACTGACTGTGGGTTAATGCAAAACGTTGACATGGGCAACTTTTTGTATAGAACAAAAATAAAATAAGAAGCAAACAAGAACTTAATGGATTTGACTAACTGACTGACTGTCTTGACTCACTGTCTCTGGACGAGCGAAAGGGAAAGGGGAAGGGAAGGCCACTTGGCGTATCTCCAAAAGGGCAACAAGACAAAATACGCGCCAGAGTACAAAAAAAAAAACGTCCACACACAAACACACACAGAAAACCTAAGAAACTGCGTGAAAACAATTTTTAAAGTAATTTGCGTTACACGTCAGAGGGAGAACCAAAAAATAAAAAAAAAAAAACACGAAAAAACAGACAGCAAAGGAAATGACAGAAAAAGGAACGAAAGCAAAAAGTTGCTCACGTCGCTGCTTTTTATTTATATTTATGAAATTTGAGGCGAGAAAAAGTTGTTGAAAAGTAAAGTGCTTCGCTTCGCCCGGCACTCCTCTTAACCCCTCTTCTAGCAGCAGCAGCAGCAGCAGTTCAGCACTCTAATACATAAAATACGCGCAGCAAATTCGCATTCAAGGGTAAAATATTGTAATTTACTCATTTGGTGGGGTTCCTCTTCATTTCGCTACTACTGTGTGTGTGTTTGGGTTTCAGTTTGCTTTTGGTCTACTAATTTGTGTGTGTTTTTTTGCGGGTGTGTGTGTTTTGTTTGGTTTTGCTTTGTTTACGCAGCGCAGCGCAGCGCAGAGCAGAGCAACGCAAAGTACAACAACACAGCTTCAGCTTCAGCTGAGCTGGGCTGAGCTCAAGATAAACACACATACATATATGTAGGTAGGCACAACAACAACATCATCAACAACAACAACAATAAGTGAAGTACTTACCCAAGCACGCACATGTATGCGTCTCTGTTTTGGCGTCGGCTTCGTCGTCGGCGTCGGCGTCAGCGTCGAATTCAAATGCAGTTTACATTTCGCCTCGATTTGCTTTTGTTTTTGTTTTTATTTTTAAGTACGGTATAATTTGAATGTGTCTTTGTGTGTGTCTATCGCTGTCACTGTCACTGCCACTGTTATTGTTATTGTTCTTGTTATTCTTTTTACTTTTATTTTGTTTTGGTTTGTTGTTGCTGTTATAGCTTTATTTCTTTTTTTTTTTTTTTGCTTTGCTGCTGCTTGTACCCGCCTGATAACACGCAACTGAACGACACGATGGCTGCGACTATTTATTGCGGGTAAATGTGAATTAAGTTGGGGCAAAAAAAAGGCGACAAATCTCGCTATGCACTGCACTTGACAAGCGTTTGTTTGTTTTGCGTTTTTTTTGTTTTTTATTTTTTATGAGTACACTAAATAGTTGATTAATTTTTCATACACTATGCTCGACTATGCTGTATTTTTTGTTTGTTGTGATGCTTGTTTTTTTTATTATTTATATTTGCTATACGTATTATGCAAAACTGTTTGCTCTACTGTTTTACAACCGGCGGCAATTCCGCAATTCCGACTACGACGACAACGGCCAGCAGCAGCAGCAGTAGCAAACGTAAGCAGCAGCTTGAAGTCCGAGCAGATGGCGGGCGGTGGGTGGATGAGCGCTGCCACAGAGCTGCCCGGATTTGGTTGTACGACTTTTTCACAGCACGACGTCAAGTTGAGCACTGAGCGACACAAAATGTTGCGACCAAAAAATTTCTGTGCGGGCTCCTAGCTAAATTACACCGTAACCCAAACAGCTCTCGCTCTCGCTCTTTCGCTTGCTTGCTTGCGCTCTCTCTCTCTCACTCACACTACTGACTTACTCTCTCTCTCTCTCGTTGCATTGGTCTCGCTTACACTCTCTCTCTCTCTCTCTCTCTATCACTCTCGCTCTCTTTATGTTGCCCTCCCTCGCTGTTGCGACTGTGGGAAGCATTCGTGTTCTGCAGCGTTTTGGGCTCTCAGCTTTTGCTATTGTCGCGTTTTCGTTGCTCCAGTTCGCTTTGGCGCCAGACATCAACTGATAGGGCGATGCGTAACCAGCAGCAGCAGCTGAAGCAGCGGCAGCGTCAGCTTTTGCGCTATCGTTGGCGTTGGCGTAGCATGTGCTACGCTTTGTTTACTGTTATTTGGCACACGCTCTCGCTTCAGCTCTCTCTCTCTTGCAATGTCACTCCGGGAAGCACGCTCTCGCGCTCTTTCAAGGTGGCTGCGGTTGATGGCATTGACTGCAACAGTGCTGCCAAGTTGATAAACGTAGTTCAGACTTATTTTAAGCTTTTATTTTTTAAGAAAAAGTATTTTACAAAAGCTTTTTGTTTATTTTAAAAATTAAATAGTTTTAAAATACTTCTTTACTCTTAACTCTTTTTAATTAATTTATTTATTTCATTATTTATGCATTTTCGCTTTCATGCATTACCATTCCCATCACTTTTAGACCACTGTAAGCCAAACTCTAAGCACTCTCTTTTCTTTGCTGCAAGCTTAAGCGCAGGCGTCATTTTTGTCAGTTGGCGGTCAGCAATTGTTGAGCTTTATGCTGCAGAAATAGTTGTTGCTCTTGCTTAAGAGCAACTGCATTCAAGAATATTATTATGATCTTCTTTTACAACTTAAAAGCATGGCTTAGAAATGAAACAATTCGCTTCAAAGCAATTCAATAGACCGCTTATGAGTTGCATAATTTTTGTAGCATACTTTTAGGCTGAACAATAAATTTTGTATTAAACGGTGTGACTTCACTAATTGTAGTAACAGTAGACTACACAAATATAGAGTGAGATGTTCTATTTAATCTTTGTTTTATACAAAATTCTTCTTTACTTTGTTGTGCTGTAAATGGTCATACATTATGTGTACTAAATTAGTATTTCTTGCATATTCTTGAAACAATAAGACAGAACATTACAATTTGTCTTTATTGAGTAGCATAGTAGACTTAACATACTTAGATGAGCTCACTGTCGCTGGTCACATCGACATCCGGCGCTGCGGCAGCGGCAGCGGCCGTTTCCTCTCCGCCCTCATTGGCGTTCTCAGTGTCCTCGGCTTCCGGTTCGACTTCCACTTCCGCCTCGCGCACGCCATCCTCACATACCATGAGTGGCTTGCGTTCCAGCAGCGGTCGCGGCGTGCGTCCCAGGAATGTGTTACACACTGTGACAATGGACTCACATTCGCCCGGTTTCTTGGTCACCACAAACACGCAGCTCTGGATGACGTCGTGCGGTGTATTGTCCATCAGTTGGAACACAATGTGCTGCTCCTCGATGTCGCCATGCGTGACGAGTTTGCCATGCAAGCTGCGGTCAAAAGCGTCAAAAATGTAACTGCGACAGCATGGAAATTCGCTCAGAACTTACCCCAGGGGCTCTCCGGTAATTTTCATTTCCAACTCTGCGTATTTCGATAGCACGTATGTGTAACGTTCCTTAGCTTCGCTGAATTCCATCTGATAAATAGCAAAACTTAAATATTATACCAATAAAATTATGCTTCTTACTTACATCTTCTATGCAATGATGTGGAGGTATACAAATTGCAAGCTAGTTAAGGAAAGATTAGAACAGTTTATTATTTATATTCACAATTTTTACTTACCGATCTCCGTATCAAAATCACAACAATTAAATAAACACTGCTTCTAAGCTCCATGACTGATCCGCAATCGACGCAAACTTCAACTGAACAGAATCAGCATTAACCATTGTTTTAGCTGCTCTCTCTGAAATTTAACACCTGACGTCATTATAATTAAAAACTCTGAAAATACAAAAGCTCATTCATTGGAAACTCTCACGACATATTATATAGTCTATTGTCTGTTGAGCTTTACAATTTCAAATGTTTTGTTGAATATTAAGCATGCGCAATTTAATTATGAAACTACAGCAGACTCCGACCAGATCCTTCAAATTATTTATTGCGACTGAGAAATAAGTAGTCACATAAATTTTAAGCATATTTATTTATTTAGCTAATGCAAATACTTTAAAATAAATAAGAAAGACTGCGACACTTAGCTGAAGTTTTATAACATGATCATGGAACAATTGAAAGAACAGTGGTTGATACATATGAATATTAAGTATACGCAATAATAGTGCAAAGTTGAATGTTGTCAATTTCGAAATCTTTTATTTTACGTCATCCCCAGTTTAACGTGAAAAGCACAAGGTTGTATCTATTCTACACAATAACGGAACACCTGCGCAAGTTTGCGGATAATTTCTCAAGGTTCAAAGCAAATAAATAATTTATTAAATTTCACTATAAAAAGCTGTGCCTGTCAACCGAACCACAACACAAACTTCGAAATCATTCTTCGGAAATCAACTACCAGTTTTTCAATATGAGATCTTACACAATCATCCTGAGCTGTGCTATCTTGGCCGCTTTCTTCGTCAGGAGCAGCGATGCAGTCGCCTGCTCAACAACCATCACCACCAATTGCACGGATTGTTCGGATGGCAACAACGCTTCCAATTCTGATTGTACCACAACAACAACAACCACAACTGTGGCTTCCGTTACTCTGAAACCCTCTCGCCGCATGATTGTGAGAGTTTCCAATCTGAGATATACAAATGTGAGACGTATTCGTGTGAACCGCAATGGAACTAGCTCAACCTCGACCACTGGAACTGGAACTACTAGATCGAATCGCAATCGCAGCTCAAATCGCCGCAATATCCGTGTGGTCAGAGGTTAATTCTTATACGATATTTTTCATGAGTGAATAAAAATAAACAAATTGTTATTGAAGACCTTCTTTTGTTCTTAAATGCAAGTATAGAAAGAGCTTTAAGGAAAGCATAGTAAATATTAGTTGATGAAGTATACGACCAGTGGAACATAATTTACGAAATTCGTCTACCACAAATAGAACATTCATAATTTATGGGCATCATCATCATTTCTATTGGTTCAATTTATATAACATTTTCAATATTTATTAATACTACTAAATTTTACCCTGAAAAAAACTGACAACTATGCAGCTCTTTCATGGCATTTATTCAAATATTTAATTTTTAAATATTATCTAGTGAGAAAACTTACCTTCAATTAACACAATGACTTTCTGAGTGTGCACAAGGCTTTTCTATATTGAATGTACTTTGCTTATTTGTTCAGCAAAAGTGCGTAATATATGCTCTCATTAATCATAATCGCCATCCGGAAATTCACCAATAATAGCCTTTTAAATACAGTTGTGTAAATTGAGAAATAGTTCGGAATGTTTTTTTTATTTGGTTGTGTTTGTTTTTTATATCAAATCTTCATCAAGAATGCAAATAATAATATAAAAGAATGAATTATTATATTTCAATTAGATTTGGGATACCAAAGCTCATTTGAATTATGATTCATGCTACACATCTAAAGTGATAAATAAGAACTCCAAAAATGCTTGCAATGGAAATTAAATGAAAGTGCATATGTCTTTAGTTTGCTAAATTTAAATTTAATTTTAATGCGGATTATAATTAAAAACAAATACACTTCTAATTCGAAAAGATTGCCAACATATTTAATTACATATTTAAACATTACAATATCAATTTAAATAAAATCGATTATGATAATAAAACAAACTCTAAACACTCTACAAAGTGTGTATAATTGAGTTTGTACCTATGTTGTAATTTTAAATTTAAGTTCAAAGGCCATTATGGTAATTGAATAATTTTTAATTAAACATATTCAATACCATAGGCCTTTCATGAAGTTCACCACATAAGTGCCATTTGAGCCCATTGACATTTGCAGAGCTGTTTTTCTCTGTGTGAACAAATATTTAAATACAACAAATTTGTTTGCTAAGCACTTATACCCAGAAGCATGCTTCGTATTACAGTACGTGCATAAATATGTAACATGCGTAATTATTTTCATATTAGGGTAATATTCTGAATTAGGGGTAATAACGCTAACTAATACACAATTATTTATATTATCTAGTCTTAAAACTTTCGCTTACCATTCACACTATACACAAAAGAGTCTGCATCAAGAAAGCATAAACAAATTTACGCACTTTAATTGTTCCAAAAATAGACTAGACTGCTATTTAAAGTTCTTGAATATCTTTTCAGTGAGTTCAAGCAACGCTTACGTGTTAACTAACAAGGTTTCAAAGTTTAGCTTAAAAAAAAGCTGCTCACCATTGCAAATATTTATTCAAGGCGTGCACCAAAAATATCAGTACTCTGAATAGTATAAAAAGCCGAGCATTGTTTGGAAACTATATCACAACTTCTAGATACATTCTTGGATAACCAGCTTAACCAAACCAAAATGCAATCCTTTCACAATTGTCCTAACCTGTGCTGTCTTGGCCGTCTTCTTTGTTAGGAGCAGCGATGCAGTCGCCTGTTCGACAACTGTTACCACCGATTGCACGGACTGTTCAGAGACTGCCAATGCTGACGAACCTGATTGTACTACAACAACAACAACAACCACCACAACAACCACAACAACAGAAGCATCCGTTACCCTTAAACCTTCTCGACGCATGGTTGTCAGAGTTTCCAATCTGAAATATACAAATGTGAGACGTATTCGTGTGAATCGTAATGGATCGAGCTCCAGTTCTTCAAGCAGCACCCGCAACAGTCGCTCAAGTCGCCGTGGCCGCAATATTCGTGTTCGCAGAGGTTAAACTTACGATCATATTTTGTAGCAAAAAATAAATAAATGTTTACGAATTGTTATTAAAAATTTATATCGTCTTTATCTAAAATAAAATGATTTTGTTAGTAAAAAAAATAAACCATTTAAGTTAAAGTAAAATATAAAACATACGACAAGGGAAACATCAATTATAGATATTCTCTTCATATAAAGCATACGACTAGTGCAACAAACATTGCAGTTTGAATTTAAACACATCCTCTTGCCTGCACAATTATTTTTCTTTCTTTTTTTTTTTTGTTAATAAATGACATTTTATTTGAATTTGATAATTTTATATCCGGTGACGTAAAAGCAGAAACATAATGGCAGGCTGAGTTTGCAAATTTTTTTTTTCATTTTTATGTTCAACAATAGAGCCTAACCAGGTTTCAAAGTAGAATATATATATGTATACTGTATTTTATAATAATAAAGAATATGTGTATTATCTTCTAAATTATTTTTAATGACTGTAAATTCTATTGTTTTTCTTTATTAAAAATAAAACGTCGATTTTCTTAATTAATAGGCATTTTTATTTAAAACAATCTAAATATATAATTTTTTTCATGCTTATGTTATAATTTATAGTAATTGAGTAGTTTTTATTTGTTCCAGAAATATGAACTATTCGACAGCATATAAATTTTATGACTTATACGAAATGTTCGCCATCTAACCACATTAACATTTTCATAGTTGTTTTTTTCTATATAAACCAATATTTAAATAGAAATAATTTGTTTGCTAAGCAATTATTTTCATAATGAAGTAGAATTTATATTTTTAAAATTTCTATAAAGCACAAATTTAGAAATTTTCCGCTATCCCAAAAATAGTCTGGCTAGTTAAGGCTGTTATTAAATGTTCTTGAATTTAGTCTAAGAGTTCAAGCAAGCAATGTTCATGTGTTAACAAACAAGGTTTCATAATTGAAGCGTGTCTAGTTTTTTTGCTTAACAATTTTGAAAAAGCTGCTCACCACTGCAAATATTTGCTTTTGGCCCGCTACAAATAAGACGACTCTGAATAGTATAAAAAGGCGAGCATTGTTCTAAGAATATATCACAACTTCTAGATACATTCTTGGATAACTAGCTTAACCACACCAAAATGAAATCCTTAACAATCGTGCTAACTTGTGCTATCTTGGCCGTCTTCTTCGTCAAGAGCAGCGATGCAGTCGCCTGTTCAACAACTGTTACCACCGATTGCACAGACTGTTCAGATTCTGCCAACGCTGATGACGCTGATTGTACCACCACAACAACAACCACAACTGAGGCATCCGTTACTCTGAAACCCTCTCGCCGCATGATTGTAAGAGTTTCGAATCTGCAATACACGAATGTGAGACGTATTCGTGTGAATCGTAATGGATCTAGCTCCAGCAGCAGCTCAAGCTCCGGAACTTCAAGCAGCACTCGCAGCAACCGCAGGAGCAACAATCGCTCAGGTCGCAGTGGCCGCAATGTTCGTGTTCGCAGGGGTTAGGTTTAAGATCATATTTTTTATCAGTAAATAAATGCTTACAAATTGTTATTGAAAATTTATATCGCTTTTTTTCTTATCTATGGGAAACCCCGTATACAATTTTAGTTTAATTAAAATATAAAGTATACAACCAAGTAAAATGTAAAGTATACGACCAATGCAGTATAATTTTTAGATATCCTTTTCCAATAAATATTAAAGTTTCAGTTTGATTGTTTATTTATTTCTATAAACAATATTATTTATTCATTCAATATGCATTTTAATTTTAAACGATCTCTATACATAATATGTTTACTTTCAATAAATATTTGCATGATTATGTTATTATTTTAAGTTTGAGTTTGTACTACAAACTTTGTGGGCCAGTATGGCAATTAAATTTATTTCAATTAGTTCAAAAGTGTCAAGTATTCGATACCATAGAAATTTTATAAATTATACCAAATACTCGCCACCTAAGCCCATTGAAATTTTCAAAGCTTTTTATTTTTGTGTGAACAAATATATTAAGACAACAATTTGTATGCTAAGTAATTACTAAGCAGCTATGTTTAACAGCATTGATAATTATTTTTATAATGAAGTAAAACTCAAATTTTCGACTTATAATGCTTAAGAATTTTCGACTTAATTTCAAGTTTTACCTAATGGTTTTATATTTTAGCGCAATAAATAATTGCGCAGAATTCAGTGTCAAACTAGTTAGTAACATTTTTAAAATTTCCACTTTCCCAAAGACTGTCTACCTAGCTAAGGCCTTTATTTACAATCCTTGAATGTGGTGTGCGAGTTCAAGCAAAACTCATATTCGTACTAACAAGGTTTCATAGTTCAAACGTGCCAAGTTTTTTTGCTCAACAATTGCAAAACAGCTGCTCAACATTGCAAATAAACATTCAAGGCCCCCCAAAACTAAGACGATGCTGAGTTGTATAAAAAGCCGAGCATTGTTTCAAAACTATATCACAATTTCAAGATACGTTCTTGGGCAATAATCTAAAAGAAAAGAAAAAAATGAAATCTTTCACCATCGTCCTAACCTGTGCTATCTTGGCCGTCTTCTTCGTCAGGAGCAGCGATGCAGTCGCCTGTACAACAACTATCACCACTAATTGTACGGATTGCTCAGATTCTGCCAACGCTGACGATGCTGATTGTACCACAACGACAACAACTACTACTGCGGCATCCGTTACCCTGAAACCCTCTCGTCGCATGATTGTCAACGTATCCAATCTGAGATATACGAATGTGAGACGCGTTCGTGTTAATGGATCTGGATCTAGCAGCAGCTCTACTTCAAGCACTCGCAGCGGCCGCAATTCCAGAAGAAACCGCAGCAACAATGTTCGCGTTGTTCGGGGTTAAGTCTAAATGTTGTTTGTTTCGTTGTTAATAGAACCCTGTTTTAATCATTCTAATAAAAAAAAGTATTTGCTACTAAAGATTCGAGTACAATGCCTACAATTATTAAAGGCAGCGCCTAAAGGTAGGCAGCAGTTTTCAAACCTTTATAGCAATCAGCTTTTGTTGCTCATCAGTGGGTGTAGCTTGCTTCTTTTGAAGAAAGTTTCTTCTACAAAAATACTGCCTTGACAGCTACTTTTAGTTTAATAATGTTTTAAATATTATAAACATGCATAGTCGAAAATCTGCATATAATTTTCATTTACTTATAAAACTTAAATTACCTACAACTTTCATTAACAAGATCACATTTTTTTATCACTTACTTATAAACAAATATCATATGTACTAATTCGATAATCTGAAATGCCTTCAAGACTTGTAAACTCCTCTGTATACAGATCGCAAGTCATCAATTTTGAAAAGAGTTTTTACTAATATGCCATTCAATGTTAATTCATCTCTGCTAAAAATTTTGTAAATTGAATATGCTTTGATCTCCATTCTTTTTAAGAACTTTTTGTTTTTTTGATCTGCAGTAAAGATTTCGAAATAAGCTGACACTGAAATGGGAGTTTCTAAGCGATACAACAACTGATTACATACTAATAGAGTTAGGTTTAAACCACATTGCATAAAACACATGTGTGCTCAATTGAACAATTTCGAATTAAGTCAATAAGTTAAATCGAACTTTGAATCGCTATAAAAAGAAGGGTTCGCTTACCAAAAATTACACTCAGCATTTGACACAACAAATCAGCAGAATTAACATGAGGATCGCAACTGTTATCTTTGGCTGCGCCTTGGTGGTATTGTCTTTGGTGCAATACAGCGATGCAGTGGACTGTTCCGCAACAGTGACAACGGATTGTACATCAACGACAACAACAACTACGGAAACATCAACCACAACCGTATCGTCAACCACATCAAGAAGGCGTTTGTTGCGTCGCATCAGAGCTCTGCAAAGGCAGCTCACCAAATGCAGGAGTCGTGTCACTTCATTGAAGAAGCAAGTGGCAAGTCTTGAGCTCCAGCAGCAGCAGCAGCAGCACCAGCAGCCTCAACAGCTTGAAGAACAAGTTCTTCGGTTAAACAACAACAACAAAAAGTTAACAGCAACATGAGTTTTACGCAACAATCTAGGACCCAATTGTCTCTTAATATAATAGAATAAATTCGTAGTATGCATAACTTGAATACTTTTGTGTTTTTTCTATCTACTGATATAGTAAAAAATATATGACGGTGATAGACTTAGTTAATTGATTGACTAACTTAGCTGTTGTAAGTCATAAATTGATTATCAAGTTGATAAGAAGAGAAGCAAAATGCAATAGAACGAGATGCGAAATTGCAGTTACATCACTCAGGTCACTTATTAGTTGATCTCAGTATGATAATAATTATGCAAACGTTGATTGATTCACGAGTCACGAGCGTTTTTCCCTGTGCCTAATCAAATTAAGCAGCCAAATAAGTTCAATGCATATTTTATTCTGTCACTTGTTCGTCTTGACAGCTTTAGTTGTGTCTCTTCACCACTTTGCCATCGGGGCAATCAAAGGTGACTTCATTGCCATTGGGCAACCAGGGCTGTGACCAGATCTCCACATTGCAGTTCTTGGTGTTGTTCTCAGAAACGAGCTCCACTTCGTAAATGTATTTGTTGCCCGAAACAACTTGACGACGAGCTGAGATAACCTTGCCCAATCTAGAGTAGAAGAATGTTGATCAATAACAATACAAAATACTCCTTGTTAATTAGTACTCACTTGTAGTTTGGTCCATCGCCACTAGCTAGTTTCTCCAATGAATTGTTTAGCACATTCGTAGCCGACACCAGATCATCGCCACTGAGTGGAGTCACTCCACCGGGCACCTAGAAATTAATATAATGCAATTATAAAGCATTTACTATACGTAAGTTTGCAAACTAAACTTACGCCCAATTGAGCCGAAGCAAAGGCCAGGGACAGGCCCACAATGAATACAACTTTCATGGCAAACATTTTTCCGATATTTCCTTCTGCACAATGCACAGCACGATCACAGACTGAATGCACAGCTCATCACTCGGCTTTTATAGCGTTTCGCTAGCGTAAGTGAGATATCAAAAAAATAGAGAGAGACAGAGAGAGAGAGAGAGAGAAAGAGAGCATTTGTTTTGTGACGTGCGCTTGAAATGAATAATTTTGTACAAAAGCAAATTCTTGACAATAAAAAGTCCCGAAATCGGCAGTTTAACTAGTTATGTATAAACATTGAAATTAATTAATTTATAAATTAATCTTCACTGAAACCAAAATAAAGTAAACAGCTGCAGCCAGCAAAAAAAAACATGCATATTACTTTAAGTATATGACTTGTTTATAAATATTT
Source organism: Drosophila niveifrons (assembly GCA_035046325.1). Lineage (NCBI taxonomy): Eukaryota > Metazoa > Arthropoda > Insecta > Diptera > Drosophilidae > Drosophila > Drosophila niveifrons. Next base: position 4,976,964 of record JAWNOC010000046.1, on the reverse strand, counting down.
CACATTGCCTTTGTTTGAGTGGTGTTAATTTGCAGGGAAACCACAATTAAATGATTACAAACACATACTTGTTAATTTTACATGCAAATCTTAATATGTTTACATGATTATATAGCGTATTAACTTTGACAGACCGGTTAGAAACCCAGCACATTTTGTTGTTCAAACAAACTAGTTCGAAGTTTAAAATTTACTTCGGTACTTTTCTTTAAAAATACGTATACTTGATATATACATACATATGTAAGTAGACATTTATCGCATGGAAATTTTTTTTGGAAGATGAAAAACAAATTGAAGTTCTAGTTGAAGTAGAGATAAGCAATGTCACACATTGCCAACTGTCTATGTTTGAACTTGTCAAGAGCCATCGCTTCTGTCTTCTATGTTTGTCGCCGTTCAAATTAGCATTCATGAGTTGAAGGTTTGACGATCTCAACACTTGCTAGGAAATTGAATATACACGTCATCGGCTCTTTCTCCCATGCGAATAATTCGTATTTCAAATATAATCAAAACTCGTTTACTATACATTATGCTGAGATGTATAAACAAGTGTATTTGTTTTTATTTTTAATAGCATTATTGTTTGTTTATATTCTTTGAGCTTTACTTTATATATTCATAATGAAATATGTATTAAGAGAACACATAAGAATATGTATTAGTGCAAGAATAATGCAAATTCAAGATTGGAAAGCAGACTCATAGGTCAAAGCAACAAAAATTGATACGACGGCTTATCAGTTCATAGCACAAAGCATACACAGCTGTATTTACCAACTTTGTACAGTGAATACTGACTATTGTAAATACTACACAATATAAACACAAATTAATATTAAATTACCTTTTGAGTTGGATTTAATATATTCAATACTTGTCAAACAAAATAAGTATTCTAAGCGAAATTTAATTTCCACAATTAATGAAGGAAATAATAATACACAAAGTGTCACAGTTCTTTGACCGATAACAGCTCCCGCTGAAAGTGATTTTGATTTTGTTATGGAAGACAAGCAAATGTTGAATTTATGTCAATTGCCAAACCTTGCTTACTTTTCTGAATTAATTTGAGTTAATTTGAATCTTTTCAATTTAAATTCAAAACGCAGGTATTCCTAATAAATCCATCGTCAAGATTACGTAAATATCGTATTAATGTGGAGGTAATGTGGAAGTAAAGCCAAGAATTGGATACAATATTATAGCACGAAGCAAGAACAATTCTAATATCGATCACGTTGTGCAATAAAGTAAGACTGAAAGGTATATCTGATATCAGGATAAACATAAGAGTTGAAAAAATACGAGTGATGATAGCCTTTATTATAAAATAAAAGGAAAGTTAATCGTAAAATTGATCTATAGATTTGTTTACCAAGAAGTAGATGCAACATCACCTTCACAGACGATCCTGTGGCGATCTTCACCGACCCATGGCTGAGACGAGATCCTAACAGAGCACTTCTTGACGACACCCGATTTATCCACCTCCGCGGTGTAGGTACGAATGGTACCAGAAACCACTTGAGTTGTCACGTCGGTCACGTTAACAGTTCTATACAAAGATGAAAACAAAACGAAGGTTTCACATAGATAGGTATAGATTTATGTGATATGACTTACCTATAGATGACCCCATCGCGCGCTGCCAATTTAGCTAGAGCCTTATCTAAATCTTCAATAGCCTTTTTCAAGTCGTCTCCTTCAGGAACTAGAGTATTCTTTCCTCCCAGAAGAATACGCTGAGAGAGCGACACACAGACAAGTGCGAAGATTGTAAAATAGAATAACTTTGAACCGATCATATTTTTATGTTGTGGATGGACCCAAGTTTGCCCAAGAATGAAATGCTCAAATCCCTAGCTCTCATATTTATATGTATTGCTCCTCAAAGAAATTGCGAATAGTATAGCGAATATATGTTCATGCAAGGTCAAGTTTTTTCTAGACAGATTAGACTTGCGAAAACATGTGTTATGTTATAATCAACAAAAACTGTATTTTAGCTCTTTTTAGATTTATTTGCATTATTTAAATAATTTGTATAATTGAATTACAATTAATCCTTGTTGCAGGCTTTTGATTTACGCCATCAGCAATAAGTAAATTTTTTAATAAAACAGAACCTTCTATCAAACTGCCTTCAAAAGTTTTCAGTTCTGCACCACTGTTCAGTATCTGGCTTGAACTTCCTTTTTCCCATTACACTCGATCTTTTTGCTTTTACCGACGACCTCTGTAATGAGTTTGACTTCACATTTATTGATATTTGTTCCAACAGCCAGATCCACATCGTAAATATCCATAGGATTTATATAGTATCGAATTACTTTACGCACTTTCAACACTCTGCATAGAGAAATTGAAATATTACATATAAAGATAAATATTTACTTCAGATTCCTAAGATTTAACTCACCTGTAAGCAGGACTTCCGGTAATTTGTGCATTGTGCAGAGCTATATTTAGCTGTTCTATAGCAGTTTCACGTTTAACTCCTTCCAGTTCTTCCGATATTAATTGAATAATACCGTTTGATACGTAGACACAGGTTAAGATTGTTAAAAGTAAAAATAATTTTATAGCAACCATATTGCTGGAGTGTCACTAGACTGAAGTTTGCCTGGGAAAAACTTTTTTTTATATAGGGTTGCATTATGTAAAGCGTAATACCTATTACTGTGGTTCAATTATGTGTTCCGTAAAAGAAATTCAGCTGATTAGAGATTAGTCCCGTTTACATCAGCTGACATATATATATATATATATATATATATATATATATATATATATATATATATATATATATATATATATATATATATGTCGGAAGCGTCCCGTTTACGGTGACATATAGAGCAATATCAGTTTTATTGGTAGCAAGTTCAAGGTTTTTTTAGACAGATTAGACTTGCGAAAAAACATTTATTATATATACGAATATATAAAAAACAAAAGCCGTATATTTTAGTGAAAATAAAATTTTTAGTTTAATGCGTAAACTTTTACTTTACTTTTACATTAAATACTGAAATTTGATTATATATGGAATTACACATTTTTCATTGTTGGTGAAGGTGAAGGCGTGATCGGTATTTCAGACTTTCGATTTACACCATCGACAATATAAACAGCCATTTCACCTTGCTTCCTGCATGGATAAACTTAAATGATTTAATTTAACAAAAATCAAATATTATTTACTCAGATCTGCCGCCATAAGGATCATATTTGCCCAATCCTTCCAAAGACCTATCCTTAGCAATAGCTCGATACTTGGAACAGATCAAAGCGAAAATAATCAAAAGATTTAAGAACTTTAAGCCGCACATTTTTGATTAAAACTGAATTTTCTCTCAAGCTGTGGATTTCTTTTATAGGCATTGTAATGAATAATAATAATAGCTATAAAAAATTCTATAATGTAAATTTGATTTATATCTAGACAAGTACAAATTAATGTAGTAAAGTTTTGACAATAAAAATGCATAGATAATCGCTTTAGTTTAAAACGTAAAAATTTATATATATTATATAACAAAAAATGAAAAAACTTTTGTTTCAACTGATATGATGACTGCTCATTTAGTTCATTTTGTTATTTAAATTGGCAGGTGTTACTATAGTGATATAAATACATACATATATAAAAAAAAAAGAAAAAATTTTTGGTTTAATTCAGATGAAAACTGATCAAAATAAATTCGCTTCAAATTCTAGTTTTCTATCACACACGATTTTAATGCCTATGACAATCCATGGTATCCATGGTCGAGACCTGATTTTGACCTCGCACAGTTCCTTCATTATTCAAATCCATCGTAAGTATCCATAGATAAAGCTGGAACTAATTTATTAGTCACCGAATGCACAATCTTGACTTTAATCGAGCATTTTATTATAATGTTTGTTGACTGAAGTTTAGCTTGCAAATAAATGTCGTAGTTTCTAGCTATATTCTATATTCATATTAAATAATTTGCGAAACAAATTCTAATTTCCAGATCTAATTGTTTGTCCCGTACTTGGAATGAAGCTGAAAATATAATAATTCGCATTATGTCACGAGATATCAATGCACGTGAAATTAGAGCACTACACTGTAAATAATAATAATAGTAAAAAAAGAACAAAATTGAGACTTGTTTGGAACAAGCAACATATAACTTTATTAAAAAATCACTTAAACTTTAACATGTTTTCTATGATGTTTATGTTTTCCGGTACGATGTCTTCGATGTGACTTATATAACGGCTTAGTCCGGTTTGCAGCAGGAATAGTTCCGTTCACAGCAGGAATAGTTCCATTTACGGCAGGAATAGTTCCGTTTATAGCAGGAGAAGTTCCATTAACGGTAGGAATAGTTCCGTTTATAGCAGGAAAAGTTCCGTTTACAGCAGGAATAGTTCCGTTTACAGCAGGAAGCCTACCGTATACATTAGGTGTCCAATGTCTTGCACTCGAATGGAAATGGTGACTAGGGTACCTGTGACGATTTCTTAATTTCCAATGGCGATGTCCTTTTCTCATAACCGTTCCTTCGCAAAGCGCGACGCACACGAAAGCAAAGATTAACAAATAAAATAATTTTATAGCGCGCATTATTCTATGTTGAAGCTGTACCAAAAATTTTCTTCGAATTAAAAGCCCAGCGACGAAGCAATAATATTTATACTTCTTCTTTATAATTCTTCAAAGTAAATATGTATTTCATGAAGAGAACACAAATTTCTCTGGTAGCCAAATCGAAGCTTTGAGACACTGATAAGAATTATTATATATTAAAAAAAAAAATAATTAGGTCATCGCATGCTTATGTAGTCCACATAGTACTATTTTTGAAAAGAAAAGTACAAATAATAAGGTATTCAATTTAAGACCAAATAAAAGTGAAGGAAATTGAAATTTAACCTTAAACGGTGTTTTGAGTTGGAATTGCCGTTATCAAAGTAGCATCTAGTTCATCAGAAAAGCTTTCCTCATCCACAATTAAACGGTTTTCATTGGACTCACTAAACAATCAACATATACATATCATTTGAAACTTATAGCAATTAAGTTTATAATTTACTCAATGAAAGTAAGATTTAAAAGACCAAAAGGACTGTTCCGAACTCCAGCACGATTCACACGATCACAGATCATTACAAGAACAACTAGAAGATATATAAAGTATCATACCGTCCATTTTGTATATTGAACTGAGTAGGCAAGCGGACTTCTGGCAGCTTTTATATCGGCATATACAAAAAGTATATTAAATATTAACTTTTTGCATGGCATTTTGTAATTAATTAAGTTGTATTATCGAAAATGTTATGTCAATTGTCATATCACAAAAACAAAATCTATATAAATGGAACTTGGTAATAGTTTCAGTTCTTCAATAGTTCCAAATATCGTTAGCACTAAATCACTATAAGCACCGCTATAAATGGATCTTGGTTATAGTTCCGGTTCTACCTGACATCGCATGTCAGTTTTATGTCATGCAAGTTTGTATACAACATTTAGTTAAAACGCTATAAATACAAATAGTCACTTTAGTTGCTCAGCTCACAGAAACGCAAAGAGAAAACAAAGCACAGATGAATAAGAGATCAACTTAGTATCTGAATATATGTGGACTCTCAGAAATAACCTACTCAAATAGAATTACGTTCAAGATTGAAATCAATTTTATTCAAGTTGCTGTTGCATCACATCATCCGAACATTGTTGAATAGATCTGCCGATTTGTTTACCAGGTAGAATCAACCTTCTCGTCACCCTCACACTCGACCTTTACATTGGTACCGTTCTCCTTGAGCCAGGGCTGAGACCATACCTTAACTGTGCACTGCTTGGAATCACCCGATTTATCCAATTCCACGGTGTAGGTAACGAGGGAACCAGCAACCACCTGAGTTGTCACCTTGGTCACCTTAACAGCTCTGTGTGAATGAGTAAACAAATATAAAGACAATAAGTTAATTATATTTATCTACTATAGATTAATATGATATCACTCACTTGTAGCTGGGTCCATCACCGGCAGCCAGTTTATCCAAAACCGTATTCAAGTTTTCAATAGCGGTCTCACGGTCTTCTCCTTCAAGTTCACTGGGACCACCAACAATTTGTCCATCACAGAGTGACACACAGACAACTGCGAAGAGTGTCAAATAGACAAACTTTGAACCGATCATTTTTTCACAGTTTCAGCTTAAGCGAAGGTAGCTTTGGAACTGAATGCGCAACGCCACAGCAGTCGTATTTATACGCATCGCACTCATTTAGTCCGCTCTCTCTCTCTCTTTCTCTCGCTCCATGTCTCTCTTTCGCAATATATGTAAATATGTATTCGATCGATTCTGAATATATTTTAGTTTATATTAACCCCTGCAAAACGGGAAGCATATACATATATTTAAATATTTACTCAATTACTATTAATTAACAAAGAAATTGAGTTCATCAATAAAACAGCATTATATATTTTAATGTTTTTATTAATTAACAACCTAATCTTGACATTGGTATAGTCGGTTTGATTACGTTTCTAAAAAAAAACACACACAAAAATATGTATTAGCAAAACCGATTACAATAGCTTGAAAGCCTATGAAGAGATATGACAATTGTAAGTCCAGCAAAGCTAATTTATTATTTTTGTTTTGTTTATTATTTTCTTTATTTAAAACAACAATTTGGTGTAGGTCATTATACAAATTCTAATTAGGGCATCCGGGGTTATCCCCATATTATAAATATTTTCAAAGCTATTTTTATGTATTTCTACTCCAAAGAAATTTTGAAATACACTGAATAGTCTGCCGTAATAGGTTTATTAATAATCTTAAAATGGAATCTAATTTCTAAAGATTTACTCGTAAGAACTTAATAAATCGGCTTAAGAACTTTCAAGACCGCAGGTGATCCTCCCTTCAGATATTATACAGAATAACAATAAGATCAAAGAACTTCATACCGCACCCCTTATAATATAACTAATTCCGCCAATAAACTGTTGAATGCTTTCATAGGTGTATATTTATATTTAAAATGTGCAAAAAAAATATCATCATTGCTTTCAAAATAGAAGAGTTCTCATCAGATCATTGTACAAAAGTTAATCGGTTTCGGTAGTGGGCCAAGTTGTAGTGCTGCTTGTATTTGAAATAGATCGAGGTCTCGCGACGATAAATGCTCTCATTTCACCGTCTGACACACTAAACAAGTTTAATAAAGTCATTTTAATAAGCAAATCGAACAAATATTGTTGAATTAATTTACTTATAGTTGTCGCTGCGATGTTTAGAATATGGAACATCATTAAATCCCTTTATAGCCTCCGCCTGATCGGTCAACATAATAATACCGTATCCAACGAAAAAGGTTAGAATAAATACGAATCTCATCCCGTTCATTGTTGAATTATACTAATTCTGGCAACGAGTATTTCCAGTTTTTATAGACGAGCCTTCGCATATTAAAACGATAATCAAATAATTTTAGTAATACGCTTTAATGTGTTGTGTTCATGCTATTTGCAAATTAATCTTAAAATGTTTTATCAACTGAATTATCTTCCTCGCCATCAAATTTGATTTTTATATTAGTGCCATTTTCCTTGAGCCACGGTTGCGACCAGATCTTCACATAGGACTCCTTAATATCATCACCCCGGGAGAGTTGCACCTTATAGCGATACAGTGTACCGGCAACCACTTGTGACGTCACCGATGTTACATTTACAACCCTGTATAGAAAATAGAAGAATGATCTCATTCAACTTGCATCATTTGTTATTATTATCACTCACTTTAAGCTAGGCCCATCGCCAGTGGCCAAAGTCTCCAGTGTTTTATTTAGTAGATCCAATGCTTCCTCCCGGTTTTCACCATCGATTTGTCTAATACCGCCACATACAACATCGTCGTGTTCTGCCATGACTGCAAACAAGTGATAAGGCGAAAGAAATTAACATATGTTGTCGTTTTATCAAACCACACTCTTTTAAATACCTGAATCGACTGCCGATGGGAACGGCAAGAACAAGTTACGAACAAAAACAAATAGATTGATAAATAATACAACAAAAATCGCTTTGTTTGGAAACACGGCGATGACTGAACACGCCGCAAACTTAACACTGCAACAAGTCGAGTATGTGGGATTTCTTTGTATGATTGAGAGAGCGTTGTACTTTCGGAGAGCGACAGCGGACAAAGAGCGATAAATATACAAACATATGGATATACACACGCACGTTCATACTTGCAAATACTTATTTACTTTACTCATTTCCAGGGCTGAGTCATGGCGAGTGATTAAAATGAGTACAAAACTGAGAACATCTGGTAAATAAGGGAATTTATCAACGGAACTTTTTGTCCAACGATAACGATTGCAATTATCTGTATACAAACACCGATAACATAGAATCGATTATGTAAAACACAGCAATTGCTTGTTATAGTTGAAGTTCATGATCGTTGTAATTGCAGTGATATAATGATGAGAGACTTCCGTCATAAATATGCTCGGTATTGAAATGTCGAAAGTAATTACACCGTGTTCTTAAATGAAAAACCATTATGGATTTATTTACTTCAGCATACCAATTCTTTCGAAACATAATTGAGGTACAAATTTAAAAAGCCTTATAGCTACGCTCTTTTACGCAATTTAAATAACGCATTAATCAACGATCTCTCGATGCTCCTATATTACAGTATATGTGTGTATTGTACATATTATATATATATATCATTTATATAGGTTTATATATATAGAATATTCGTCTCGCCTAACAGTGTTTCCAATTTGTAATTGAAATGTACGTAAATATTTCAAAAAATACGTTTGATCCTGCGAGAAACTTAAGCAAAAACTTAATGATTACATTAATTGTGGTATTAGTTTTCTTTTCATTACATGTTTGTTTTTCATTCCTTCATTTAGTTTTAGTAACTTGGTAGTTGTGTTACTAACAAGCGCTACAAAACAGTTCCAATAACAATTCCCTCTCCGTATCAATACACATATGATTTTGATTGATCAGATGTGTATATGCACATGCTCTAGCAGCTGAGCTCGATCCGGAAAGTTGGCCGAACACATTTCGCACTCATAGCAACGGGCACGACGCTCCGGTTTATTGGCGGCTGCTGCCTTGGCAGCTGCATCGGCGGCATCGGCAGCGGAGACCACTTCGGAGATGGAAAAGAAACCGGAGCTGACATCCGAAGAGCTGGCATTGCCAGCCACACTCACATGGTAGGAATCAACGCCATAACTGAGGTACGAGCTGTTGGCTTTGCTAACGGCCACAGACGACGACGATGACGATGAGGATGATGCGGATTTCTTGGCACTCGACGTGGATCCAGCTTTACTGCTGCTGCCACGTTTTGTGGCAGTGCGGGAACTCGAGTTGGCAGTTAATTGTCGCAGATGGCGTGAAGTACGCGCCGCTGACGATGATGATGTGGGTGTGCCGCCATGTCCAGAGGAGCTAACCCGCTGTTGACTCTCGACCATCTCACGGAGATCCGGCGACGTTGGTTCGATTTTAATCAGATTCTGCTCCTCTTCGGGCAGAAACTGTGGCGTTGTCGACGATTCGCTGGTGAAACGCAGCCGCGCATTGCGATCATGCTTCAGGGGACTGCGCAATATCTCCTCGAGATCATTGACAATGCTGGGATTGAACTTCTCGTAGGTCTTCTCGCGCAACAGCGCCGTTTCGATTAGCAGATGTGTGTCATCGTACATGAGCGACCCGCGCTGCTGTTGGTGCTGATGCTGCTCCTGTTCCTGCTTAATGTGCAGCGGACTCGAGCTGATCTGATTCGGTGGCTGGGTGGCGGGCGATATTATCTCATAGTCATCCACAATGCACGAACTGGCGACGCCACTCGACTTGACCAGACCACCCAGCTGCTGCTGCTGGTTGCTACTGGTTTCGCTGGCATTTGTGCGCGTCACATACGAACGACTTCGCGTCGACTTTTTAGTCGCATTCTCTTGCGGCACTCGGGTCTTCTCCGTATGGATCATGCGTGGACGCGAACTGCTTGCAGCAGCTGCTGCCGTTGTTGCGCTTGTGGCTTTGTTGGACTTGGCAGTCTTTTTGCGGCTGCTGCGAGTGCTCGAAGATACCGTTGTACTTGATTCGCCGGACGCTGTTGCTGCTCCGGACTTGTTGTTGCTCGACGTCTGCTGCTGTGTTTGTGGCGTTTGCTTGGCACTACGACGCGTCTTGGACGCAACTGCAGCAGCCGCACCACCACTGCTGGATGTGCTGATCGGCTGCAATGTAGTGTCATTGACCATAACCATCGAATCGATTTGAAAGATGCTCTTAAACGCATCATCGTTTGCAGCGTTGCTGCCTCCGGCATTGCCATTGCTATTGGCCTGTAGGAATTTATCATCCCAGCCGCCACGCTCTTGATTACCAGATTTAGCTGGCGTTGTTGCATTGTTGTTGACACCATTGGCCGCTGGATTTGTTTGGCCAACAGCATTACGTTTGCGTTTCTCCTTTTTGCTGGGCGCTGCATCGGCGCCATCGAAGAAATCGTCCACGTTTTCCACGTCCAGCTCACCGAGATCCATGTCGCTGGCATACTCATCGCCTTCATCCTTGTTCTCTGCCCGCATGTGCGCAATCTCATGCGGTTGCAGTTTCCTCCTTCGCTTGTATTTGCGAGGACCAGTCTAAAAATGAAGCATTATTCGATTATTGTTATGTTTAGACCTTAGCATAAGCGTTGTTTAAGCGGAGACAAACAGCAAATCAAAATCGAAATATATAATACTGCAAACTTGCATGCATAATTTACAAATATATTCTGGCTTAAAGAATTACTGTCATGAAATTCCATAAAGCCGATTAATGTCTCAATTGAAACTGGCTTTCTGATTGTTACCCATTTTCTTTAAGCACATAAAATGTACTTAAAATGTTTAACACTTGTTACAAGGACTCAATCAAGTAGTACTCACAATTGGCTGTCGTTGCTTGGCGGTGTTTGTGTCGCTGTGCTGAATGAGATGATGGATCAGCTCATTGGAGGAGGACAGATCCGCAGTGCAGACGGTGCAATGATACGTGCCCCGCACCGCATCCAATCCCGAGTGATGCGAGCGTATGTGCTCGCGCAGCACGACACGTTGATTGAAGGCCCGTGGACACACGGAGCAGGCGTAAGGCTTCTCGCCGGTGTGAATGCGTTCGTGTTTGCGCAAAGTGCCGCCATCGGCGAAGGCCTTCCAGCAGTAGCGACATCCGTACGGACGTTCGCCCGTGTGAATGCGCACATGAATCTGCTGGGAGCTGCGTGAACCGAATGTTTTGCCGCACTCGTGGCAGGGAAAGAGTTTTCCCGGCGACGTTGTGCTATGCGAATGTCGGTGATTGGAGAGCGTGCGTCCGTCGGGGAATTCCTCATGGCACACCTCGCAGATGACGGATTTGTCGCGATGCGAGGCCATGTGTCGCTTCAGGCGCGCCTTGTTGTGAAAGTTCTTGCCGCACTTGGAGCACGAGTGGCATTTCTCACGCGAATGATCCCAGGCATGTTTGATCAACGCTTTGCGATCGCGACACTCTTTGCCACACAGCACACACGAATTGGGTTTCAGTTCGTGTGGATGACGCGTGTGCAAGTGACGTTTGATGGCCTGTTCCTCATAGAAACTGATGCCACACAAGACACATCTGCAAGCACAGTAAGCGTTTGAAAACAAATCGCATAACTTAGATGGTCAACTATACTCACTTGAATGGCGGGAAACGTGCATGAATCTCGACGTGAGCGCGCAGCTCCAAGGCGCGAGCAAATGATTTGTTGCATGTCGGACAACTATGCATCGCATCTTTGGTATTCTCAACATCAACATCACCATCGCCATCGCCAACGTCGCCGTCGCCCTCAGCATCTGCGCTACCCTCGGTGGCATGTTGCTGCTTGGCATGACGTCGCAACAGATCCTGGCGATGAAACGAAATGCCGCATTCTGTGCAGTAGAAATCACCATAAAGCTGCTCGGGTTCCGATTCACTGGCGCTATCATCGCCTGCCGAGGCGGGATCATATTCCGAGTTGCTCTCCTCAAACTGATGCGTCTTCTGATGCTCCTGCAAACTGTGCGTGTCCCAGAACATCTCCTGGCACTGATTACACTCGAAAGGCGAATCCACGCGATGATTCTGGCAATTATACAAATGGATTAGTTTACGTTTTCAAGCAAATCGCTAGTCGCTCACCTTGATGTGTGAGACAAGCGCCTTTTCGCGCGCAAACGCCAAGCCACATTGCTGGCAAACAAAGGGTTTGCTCTCGTCCAGCACTGGGAAACGTGACGCTTCAGACACCTGTAGATTATCCGATGTGGCTGCGGATTCTACAGCTGCTGCTGCTGCTGTTGTTGTTGTTGTTGTGGCATTGTCCAGATCTGCGGGCAATTGCTCCATGAACTGTTGCAGTTCATCCGCTGCCGCTTGCTTCTCCGCAAGTACAATATACTGTGTGCTCTCCTCCTTGGGCTTGAGACGGCTGATGCGTCCTCGTGCCGCTGTTGGCGCCGCCACTGGCTCCGCATAGCTGGCCTGCTGCACCACCGTTAGTTGCTCGGTGTCCTGAATGTGTTGCTGCTGCTGTTGCTGCTCTTGTTCCTGCTCCTGTTCAGGATACATGGGCCACTCTTGCTCATAGAAATGATCAACAATTTGCCGCTGATGCTGCTGCTGTGGCTCAAATTTAATTGCTGCAGCTGCCGCCGCCGCAGCCTCCGCATCAGCTGCATCCTGCGCCTCGGCGTGTGCTTTAAAGTGGCTGATAAGCTCGGCACGACGCGAGAAGCGCGCTCCGCACAATTTACAGAGATGCGGGCGATCCGTTTGATGGGCAAGCATGTGATTATTGAGACTGGCCTTTTTGCGAAAGCGTCGACTACAGAAATCACAGGGATAGGGACGCAATGCCGTATACTCGTCCTGCTCCATATCCAGCAGCTCCAACGCGTTGGCATTGCCCGCAATTTGCTCGGCAGCGATTTCCACGCTGGAATAGTAAAGATGAAATTTAAATAGTTGCTATTTATGCAAATTCATTTACTTACCGCTCGGCGCCTTGGTGTTGCACCCAATCATCAGTGATGATTTCCTCGGTGACCACTTGAGCATCATCATCAAACGATTCTGCATAGGCGACGCCGCTGTCTGTGATCAAAACTGTGCCACCGCCGGCTTCATTGGCGGCAATGATCTCGCTTAGCTGGCCATCGCGTGCCATAAAAATGAGATTTTCGGCCGCCATATGATCGAGATCCTCGTCGGTGGCATTGCCATTGACCAAATAGGCGGCGGCTGCAGTCACCTCATTTTCGTTGGCGCCGTTTTCCAGCAGATCCGATGATTCGGAGTGCTGTTGTATCCATTGGATGCCGCCATAATCCTGACTGTTCATAACTCAATGCTGCGCTGCAAGTGCAAATTATTATTGTTGTTGCAGAAAACAATTTACAGTTAATTTACAAAAATCACTGAGCAACAATTGGTAACATGTGCTCTGTGGGAAAAAAAAGTGCGCGGGAGAGTGAGAGAGCGTTGTAGCGTTGCCGGATCGCTGTCAGCGTACACAACAAACTGTTTACGTTTTAAAACAAACGAATATGCGTAGACGATTTCAGTATTACTTATTTAATTAACGTCAACGGAACATTGTAATTTTGATAAGTAATAATTGCAATAAATTACAGTATTTAGCCATTTCTGTGATTTTCATTGTGCTGGCAACCATTGCTGCTTGCGCACTTCCAGCAAAAGTACGCACTAGTCGTCCCGCTCACACGCACGTGCCGTGCACAACGTTCAGTATTTCAATAGTGTTTAAATGGCCATAAGATTTTTTTTCCCAACTAAAAAGTCTGTTTTATTTATGTTCCAGAGCGATGCACATAACCTCAAGTTCACAACACAATAATAATAAACAAACCGCACACCGGTAACCCGAGCTCCAATTTCCGCACATAAAAGTGCATAACAGAATTATATATAATTCACTAGATAAGACAATAGATGGCGCAGTCGTGGCACTCACACTGCCGCGATTACATCACGCCCAAAAATTCTCATTTAATTTCAATTCACACACTTTGTCTTTTTGATACTCCAATTTGAACGAACACTATTGTACTTTCCACTTGTTTGTTTTACCTGCAATATTGAACTTTACACTGTTGTCATTATTTTAATTGTTGACCGGCAGTTTTTTATTGGGTTCTTGTAAATGCAAACTTAAACTGAAAATACGTTCGAAGTGAAAGAATTTTTCAGGGCAATCACATATGTACATAGTTTGCTTCTCTTCAACTCACAGCTGTTGCTGCTATGCATATTGTATATGTGTGTGTTCCCAGCGCATATGTGAATTAATGTTAACGGAATACTGCAAAAGAAATTTAAAAATGCATTTAAGTAAATAATAAATGTTGAGTTTAGCTTTTCAGTTTCATTTCAATTCACCAGCAAGTGCTCCAGCTTGTTTAAATTGAAATTAATTCAAATTTAACAGCTGTTAACTGAATGCCAAGCCAGTAGCCGGCGACAGTTAACATTGCCATGCGAGCACAAGTATTTTAAAATACCTACCTACTTTATGTTATATTTATATTTAAACAAATTAAATTAAAAAGAAATAAATTCTAATAAAATGTTTTATTATTTTTTTTAAGAAAGTTAATAATGCAACTCAATGGTAGCCAGTGATTTAAACAAAAAACTGATGTTTTTCAGTGTTGGTGAACGCAATTTACCATAAACTTGATTTGTGCGTTAAATTTGAAGTGCCGCAATTTACCCTTATGAAATACGGCGTTTAAACACGGCTATTTTTTAACAAATTTGGTCAATAGATTGAATGTATAGGAATATAATTTAGGTCTGTATTATTTTGTATTTTCTCTGGTTAATTGAAGCCCTTTACCTGCATATAAGGCAAACATTTTGGCTCGTCTTATTAGCATATGTGTTTGGAATGCTTTCCAGACCCAAATACGAATACCGACGATCATTGAATGCACATTACAAACACATGCGCACGATTCTCTTTGAACCTAGAGCTTTGCTCTTTAAACGAGAGCGAGAGAGGGAGAAAGAGAGAGAGCAACGCGCTTCGCCCAACGCGCGCAAAAACGTTTTGGCTTTCGCTTTGCCTTTGCTCTGCTTTTATTTTTATTGCAGCTGTGTTGCGTTGTGTTGTGTGTTGTGTTTTGTGTTGGGGGTTTTGGGGCAGCGTCAGCCAAGCGACCATTTAATTTTCGTTTTGCCGTGGAACCGTTTGGCGCAAGCGACGTGCGCGTTGTTCTGTAAAATTTGGAAAATGTCGAGTAAAAGCGGTTCGTGATTCAATTTTGATTTTCGTCGTTCTGTGCTCGCATTGAAAACCACAACAAATATCGAGTACCGTTATACAGCAGCGTCATCTGGCGGTGGAAGTTGAAGCTAAAACAACAATCCCTGCCGACTTGTTGCGTTTGTTTTGTTTTTCTAGTAAGTATTACGTTTTTAGCTAAATATAAAGCAAATCGAAAACAGCAGCATGAACAACAGCAACTGAAGCGATAACAACAAAAATAACCGCCATCCTTTGACAGGCGGCGACGACATAAAATGTCAAACTGTCGATCAACATCAAGGCGAAATATGCAAGATGCGTGTCTTAAATGCAAAGAGGGCGTAGAATACTCTTGCAAATTCGCATACATACATACGAACATGAGTATATGTGTTTGTATGTCCATATTTGCAGGCAGCCATTTATGTAATGATGTTGCCCCATCCATATACACATACATATACATACATACATATGTTTGTATGTACATATGTAAATTTCTGGACTATCCTCTCCTTTCTTCGCTTCTTCTTTAATCTCAGCACTGATCTCGCTTTCGGCTACGCGTTTTGCATGCCTACCCAATCGCCATCTCTGTCGCTCTCTCATTGGTTGTTTGGTCGCGCGATTTTTGCCCTTCTCTGGAATGCATTTAATTCGTATTTGAATTTCATCGCTTTGATTCTGTGTATTTTGTTTTTGGCCACGCTCGCTTGTTTTTACAACGCAAAAACACTTGTTGAGTGCTGTGTATATTGTCTAAAGGGAAGAAATCAAACTAAGCGCAAACTTTAATTAATATTCCACGCACTCCTACACACACACACACACACACACACACACACAGAAGCACGCTCGTTCCCTCTCTGACACACGTACTTAACTATTTGTACATATGTGTGTGTGATGAAATGAGGGAACAATGTTGTTATTGTTGTTCGATATGGACGTTATTTGTTGTTGTTGTGGCTGCTGGAATTTGGAATTGATTGGAATTTGCGCATGCTCAACACACTTTATGCTGAACGATTGCGGCACACGCTTCTTCTTTGGCAAGGTAAAAGTGCGCCATCTACTGGAATTTACGAGCTGAGCTATAAATAGAGTTTGCAGTTTAGGATTAAAAACATAAAACAATTTATTATTTCAAAGCAGTTTAATCACAATTTTTTTATGATTTAAAAAGGATTCAATTGCTTTTTAAGTGTTTGGAAACGTGACCGTATGCGCTTAAATAACTTCGAGAAATACTTCCTAGCACGGCGACGTCGTGAACTCTTTGTTGTCGAAGCTGTCACAGGCGCCTTAGTTGTCGTAGTCGAAGTGGATGATGATGTTACCACAAGACACTCTACGTTCTGTGGAGTCAGCAGGCAATTGATACAGTTGGCATCCAAAGGCGCGACATCGCAGGTAACTGCTGTGACGTCAGCAGGAAGGCTGCAAAACAAAATGGCGGCGAAAACGAGCAAATTAACAGCTCCCATTTTGGTGTTGAACTTTTAACGACTGTTGCTAGATAACTGTAGTTTTGGGTTTTATATGAAGCAAAGTTTAGACGAAAGAAACAGATTTTTATTTCTTGTTATTTAATATTTTATTATTCGAGGGGAGCAAACTTTGTACAGGTGTTCAAACAAAACTAAAAACAAACAGCGAATTCTGAGAATTTCGTTTCGAAATTGTTGAAATAAGTCTATCAAATTTCTAGATAGCAGAGCTGAAACCCACTTAGAGGCGAATGCCAAGTTCTGCATGTGGCCGATGAGCGCGATGAGACGAGACGTCGACAGAATTGTGACAATGACAACAAATTGAACTAAATTTTAATTGTTGGCCATTTGCATAGACAACGTTGTTGCTATTATTATTGTTGTGCAACTTGACGATCTCATTGATGTTTTTATGCGCTTGTCAAGCATTATTTATGTATTTATGTGAACGTGAAACGTGCGTGGCTGCCACCTCGAGTCGCGAGTCGCTTTGTGTTGCACCCACATAAAACATTAACATTTTTTTTTGTCGAACATTCGTTTTTGTTATTGGCACCAATACTGCAAACGTACAACGAAAATTCGGTCGCGCAGCGATCACTGCGATAAACGGAAAAACATGTGAAAGTCAAAATTGAAATGCAAAAATAATGTACAAAATAAATGTCATTCCCGAGTCCATCAGCAAAAACCAAAAAAAAGGGGGAGGGGAAAAAGTAAAATTTCATAGGAACAGTGGCATGATTAATTACATTTTAAATGAAATGAAAAATGCCAAACGGCGAGTGGGTGAAATTTTGCGCTGTACAACATTGCGTATGAGCGATGTTTACTTGGCAGCTGTTCCAACATGTCTTGCCATCTTGCTCTCTCTCGCACGCTCGCCACAGATCATCATTATCAGCTGTTTGATGTGCTATATTTTTGACTAGCCACACTCTCTTCTCTCGCTCTCTCTCTATCTCTTTAGTTGTTGCTCCCGATTTTCCTAAACAAAAATATTCGCGTGCTCAAACGAATTCATTTAAAACAATTTGCGGTTTTTTTTTGTGTTATATTTTATAAATAAATTAGCTACCTCTCTTTCGCCGTCTCTCTCTCTCGATCTCTATCGCTATCGCTATTTGTTGCTCTTTCAACGTTCTCTTTGGAATTCAATTGAAATTGTGCTTTAGCTTTTTGGCTACCAGCAAATTATTTTAATTGTTTACAAACGAATCGTTTGTTACTCGGACGCGGACTCGGTCTTCTCTCGATAATTTCGTGCATTGTTTTTAAGTTTTTTATTGAGTATGTGTATATAATATATTTATTACAAATTTTATTGGCATCGGACACAACGAACGAATGAAAACGTGTGCGCGATTTCAGTTTCTTCAATAATCTTTATTGGCCGTTTGACAAATTCGAAAACGCCTCAATTGATTTATTTGATTTAATTCTCCTCGTCTCGATTGCAAAACAATTTTGTTGTGCTGTGATCGTTGTGTGGCTTTTTGTGTGTGGCAAACGTGCAACAAATCGATCTTGTAATCACATCAATATCATAAACATTTATGTTATGTGGCATTTTGGTTCAATTCGTTTTTTACGTGCCTTTTGCACGATAATTGCAACTTTCAAACGCAATTCATTTATTCATGAATGCAATAATAATAATGTTATGAATATGTAACAAAATAAAAATAAATTTGTTTGACTTTATATGAACAGGATATAATTAAAGATTCGAGAAATAGTTTGCGAATAAATCATTGATCATTAATTTATCTAATTTTTACCAATAAAATAGATATTTAACATTATTATCTGCAAAATTTTGCTTGTATGAATTCATAATTAGTTTTTCTGTACAATTTTCTGCTAATAAATCTCATTGGAATGCTGAAAACAAAATAAATATGCTTAAGATTGTAATAAATCTTAATGCTTACACCAATCTATTTACTCAGTAATTAGCATTAAATTGTTCACACTGCTCGACGAAATTTCACTGGCGAAATCTCAGCAATTTGGATGTGCGATTTAAACTGACTATTAATAGCAGAAAATTCCATTTAATACGATTTTCCAGCATATTTTTAGCCATTTTGTTTACATTGATTACTTTAAATGAAATTTATTGCCAACTAGATATGCTTAAGCAGACGTCTGCAAAGGCGATCGCCTTAATATAGTTCCCGAGTGATTCACTGCCAAGTCAGGTGCTGTCGACAGTTGTGTGTGTATATAGAGTATCTATATGGTATATATATATGGTATATATATATATCGGCTAATCGGTCGAATGTTTTTGGCGCTAAACTTGCTCTGCTTTTTTCTTTTTTTTTCGGACAAGCCTCCATGCCACTTCATTCAGTTGCCCCAATACCCAATGTTGCCCCCGCCATGCCGCATGTCAATTGTCTGCAGGGTTGCCTTGCCTGCATCATGCTCCACTTGATCTTGTCGCTGTCGCCGATGTTGTCGCCAGGGGCATACAACATTAATCCCGTTTCGTGCCGGCTGCTGTTGCTTCTGTGGCTGTTGCTGTAGCGGTTGTTGTTGCAGTCAACGGCGCATTTACCTAAATTGGAATTTCCGGTAAACCGTAATGAAAATCGTAGCAATCAAACCGAAAAAAAATACACTGGGCAAAATGTATAAAAAAATTCATATGCAAATAAGCAGCGACCAAAGAGTGACGACGAAAAAACTGAGCATAATTTAAAGAAACCAAAATCATGCAAAAGTTGATTAAAAGCTAAGAACTTCCAAAGTCGAAGAGCTTTTAAAGTTAGCAGCTTTCGTGTGTAGTAAAGTTTGTGAGCTTTCTCCAAAGCTTTTCCTGAATTGAAAGTAGCTTTAAAGTGCTTTTATAATCATTGAAAATCTACACTTCAAATTAAAAGTTTTCTGTCTACATCAGAGCTTTAATGAGCTTTCAAATACTTCGAAAATTTGATCACCCTAGAAGTACAGGTATTTCTGCAGTTGAGTATGCTCAACAAGCGTCTCAAGACTTGGATACCCTTACTTTAGCCCAGTCACATTGATATGCAAATGAATGTCACCATCTTAAATGAAATAATCGTCTTAAACGAATGCTGCGCTGCTGCTCTCGCTAAATCGTTCGACTTAATTGCTTTTCCCAGTTCTCAGAGTTCTCGAAATGAAAAAGAGAAAAGAGATAGACACAAGCAGAAGAAATAGTGAGAAAGAGAGATCAATATGGGGAAGGGGATTGCAAAGAAATTAAAATGCTTGTTTTTATGAGCGCCTTTAATGACTTATTTACTTAATAATTTTTGTTTTTATTGCATATTACACTACAAAAAGCCTCGCCGAACACTTTCAATGTCATTCGTTTTCGTGAGTGTTCTGAGAAGAAATCAAATGAAATACGTAAATTCCACACTAAATTTAGATATCGAAATCCAAACAAAAGCCGCAACTACAGAGTTGGAAAAACTTTCTGTAATGCCAAGTATAAACAGTTCTTATACAAAAAAATTTGGGTTACAATGTTGTAAACAATAATCTCTCAGCATAAATGCTATAAAAGAAACAGAGATACAATTTTTGTTTTTGGTTATGTTTTAATATAAAGAAAACGTAAAAGAATTTTATTTACCATAAGCAAATAAATCAATCGATGTTACTTTGGAATTTATAAAGTTGAAGAACTCTTTTGATATGCGTCGATAAAATCGAACCTATTTCATCAAGGTTTCGACACAAATTCAAAATCAAATATACATAGAATCAATCCGTCAAAGATTCCCCAAAAAAATATTCGTATATATATGTATATGTATATAGA
The DNA here is from genome assembly GCA_035046325.1 of Drosophila niveifrons. Classification (NCBI taxonomy): domain Eukaryota; kingdom Metazoa; phylum Arthropoda; class Insecta; order Diptera; family Drosophilidae; genus Drosophila; species Drosophila niveifrons. Next base: position 4,956,273 of record JAWNOC010000046.1, on the reverse strand, counting down.
ATTTGCTGGAATTGATAGGTGTTGATGTATGTGTGAATGCCAGGCGATTGCAAAATCAACGCCACACGATGGGGGCACCAAATAAGAATCAGAATCGGAATCACTTTACTGTGTTTGGCGATGTGCCGCGAATATTAAATCACAGAAATATGCCAATAAAAAAATATTCGAAACATTTTTTGCAGGCGCCAAACTCGGCAGACAACTCAAGCCAACTATAGACAAATACAATGCTTGTGACTATAAAACTTTTTATGACTTTGTACTTATTAATTTAATGTACTAATTGCGGTTTCTGTGGCAAGTGTCGGCAAATGGCTGTCAGCGTTTTAAAGTGGGGCTAAGAGCACAAAAAGCAAGGGGGGAAAAGCAAGGAGGAGGAAGTTGTAAAAGACACTCAACTAAACAGCGAACGAACTAAAGACTTTATCAACTATTTTTGTCATTATTAAACATTTAATTTCGAGTTGTTTTCTAATTTTGATTTTCTATTTTTTGTGTGCAACGTTTCCGGCCACAATATCCGTGTTTGTTTTTTTGTTTTCTGTGTCCACATAATGTTGGGAAAACTTTATTTTGCTTCCGTTGGAAATGTGTGTTTACTGTGAAGTTTTCCTATTTAGCATGCAGGCATGTACCGTTAGCCATAAGTTGTACCTGCCACACTTGCCACATACTATACACTCCGTTTTATTCACTCTATACTTTAGTTTTAATTTTTCTCTTCCCTTTTTTGTGTAGTTGGCTGCTTTACCATGCGCATAATTAATTAACATTTTAATAATTGCTGAATGCTTTTCTATTTTCTATGTTTTGCAGGTTTTCAATTGCCCCTGTGTGTGTGTGTTTTTGTGTGTGTCCAAAACTTTGACTACCTATATCCGCCGGAAGCACCATAACTGGTCAGAACAAGTGCAAAGCCCCTGAACTCAACACAACTCTGTCTCTCCCCTTCCTTTCCTCCCACCCCCCCTCTTCAGACACACTTCCATATGGCAGCTAGAGCTCCAAAGTGAGCAGACAAGTGAACATTGAACATTGGGCAAGCATCGGAGGCATTTACTCGTATCAACATGTCATTGGGTAAGTGCTAGTCAATCAATTTTAATACCCTTCATACACCCCATAAGGAGGCCAGATAAATTTACGATATTTTTATTGTATATGTAAAAAATTAAATAGAACTTATTAATTGAGTATATATAAAAAAGTCATAAAAATCTTACATGTGTAATAATTTAAGTTGGTGCAATAATTTATGAATATTTATTTATTAAATTATTAGCAAGGTTAGGTACACGAATTACAATTTTTATAAGAAAAAAAACAACTTATGAAATTAAAAGTAAATAAATAAATAATATGGGGGTAATTCATTGGCGCAAATGTGCGACACTAACCAAGTGAAAAAAACTTACACGAAAACAGTTCATTATTTTGGGTAAAGATAAATTTTATTTCTCTGGAAGTTAAAAATGATTTTTGAATTATTTTTCTGTTTTAAAATAATATCAAGCATCAATCTTTGGATAATCAATCGTAGTGCTCCATAACTATAAGTAAAATCTTTACTTATTTTTAAAATTGTTTTAGTTTAGGTTTTATTTACTCTAAATAAGACACACACTTATAATACTATAAAAGTATAAGGTTGCTCGTATTTTGAACTTTGTGCATTAGCATTTAATTTGACGTTACAAACAAAAATAAATTAATACAAATTTAATTTGAAACTTATAAAACTAATAATGAAAATATACTAATCAATAAAAAATACCAAATAATAAATATATGTATATTAAATATTAATGGTATATACCAACAAATTTAATATACTAAAATCTAAATATATACCAAATAGTAATAAAATATACCTAACAATTAAATATACCAAGTATTGATTAAAAATACTGAATAAATTAAATATGCCAAATACAAAATATATAAAAAAAATAATACACTTCAAATGATATACAAATATAAATTTATCAAAATAATAAAGAAGTTAAAAATATGAATATGTGAACTACTATTTTAACGAATAGACTTATATAATACAAAAAATGCATAATCGATCAACTAATTAAATTAATTTAATCATACGTCACGCAGTCTTGCCACCTCTAATAAGACTTCAATTAAAAGCACCTGCAGCAATACAAAAATGTTCATGCGCTGCACAAAACAGATTATTATAGAGAGAGTTGGCCTTTGGCGCTGCAGCGTTGCATGTCCAGTTTTGTCAGAGATAAACATGACAATGTCGTTCACGCCTGTGACATAATTTGACACCCAAATCGAGCTGCCTGAGTGCTCTTCTCCTCCACTTTGGACTAGACCTTTCCATTAGCATTTCTCCGACCTCGTTAATGAGCGAAGGAGGAGAGTGCAACATGTATGTACATTAGCAATTTCCCAGAACGCCAACGCATTTATCTTGCACTAGTTGCAAGTAGCAACAACCCCTTTTTGCTTGCTTGCCGCAGAGACACGCCAACGATTAGCCGGAGCATGAGATGCGGTGCAACCCACTAAGCATTCCAATTCCAATCGAATCGAAGCGAGCAACAGTAGCAGAAGCAAACAGCAAACAAACAAACAAACAAATCTCAACAACAATGAAGGCGTACTCCAAGATTGTGTACTAGGCACGCCTCGGAGTCGCCTCGCCACCTAAACAACAAAAAAAGTTGCAATTGTGCCACACAGTTGACTTCTTCTTAGTTCATATATTCTTTTTCCCAGCGCCTCAAATGATGCGCATTCAACTGAGACGCCAGTTGTTTTGGCTATGGGAACAAAACTAACTATGGCACTTATCCAATAGATATATGTATGTTATATGTATAGTATCCATAATGCTATGCAACGCAGACGCAGTCTAGTAGACTGATCAATTTGTGACTCAGAAGACGAGGTCATTCATCAATTAGTGAAACACACACTCAACTCGTAACAATAATAATAATAATAAAGAACTACGGCAAAATGTTAATAAATAACAAATCAAATGTCGAGCATCTAATTAGTCAGATTTGTGGCATCTTCCTCCCCTCTCCGTGTTACTCAATCACTGTCACTCTGTGTCCAGCCATACAGATTGTGATTGTGTGTGCACAGTTGTCAAAGATTTCTTTTTGTTATTATTTATGTTGACTAGAACAAATAATCAGTAGTAGTGCTTCAAGCTGATATGGGAAATGGCGCAATTAAAATACAAAAAAAAGAAATACAAACTCGCGCGGCGTACGCAACAGATTCAAAGATAGAGATACAAATATAGAGTTGCAGATACAAATGGAAAATGGAAAATGGAAAATGGGCTCGCGTCCATTCGTTGTCCATGTTGTCAGACTGTCACTCGAACTCTGCTTTCCTTGTTTACACTTCGTTTTTTTTTTTATTTTTGTGTTTTATATTTATAAATAGTTTGTCGTCATTCATTAAATCTGCATTGAATTTCATTCATTCGCAGTTATTTTTGTACTTTAATTGCACTCATTGAGTGCACTTGTTTTATGTTCTATGTTCCATTGATAATGCCGACAGAGTTAAATGTTGATGATTATATAAACTGTGACGCAAATGAAATGAATTAAAAATTTATACGCATATCTGCAAAAATTTCTCTCACGCTCCAAGCAAAGAATCTATAAGCATGAATCAGCTTTTTGTTGTTTTTCTGGGGCTTCTGCGTAACGCAGTCACACCTAAAATATTAAATACATTACCGTGTAAATATTTACGCAAAATTCTCGTGCACAATGCAACTGCAAATTGGCAACTGGTCTTTGTTCGAATGCCGCCGCCAATTGCCTGGCAATCGAATTCACAAATTGGCAACAGTCAGACAAACAAAAAAAGAGAAAAAAATAAGAACAGCTGGTTTTGTCGATAAAGAAATCTATCAGTGAGCAAAATGTGGATCACTGTCCTCAATTTGTTCCACTCATTGCCAATGACGATGTCTCGGACGTCACGAAATTGCTTTTTTTTGCGTTGATCATTTTGTCTCAAATGCTTACGCAAATTTTCATGGCACATGCTTCATTTTTATCGACGAAATTAAATGAGCTGGCTCGAAAAGTGCATCAATTGAACATGAAATGACAATCGTTAATACATTTTCCTTTAGTTTAGTGATGTCTTCATTATTTTTCCCAAGAATTTGCAATTACAAAACGAGCTAAAGATATACATATGTATATGTATATATAGTATGACCCGGCATAAATGTAGACAATCCCATTTGGCGCACAGGCACACGAGACTAAAAATAACATTAGAAGACGCTCTCATCTGCTACAAATGATTCTTCATAATTGAATTACATGGCCAGCGACAAGAGCGTAACAATTTTAATTACACACCTCATAATCATTTGCCAGACTGCGTGTAGGAGTCGAAAAACTAAAGTGGAGTCGGAGTTGGAGTTGATTGGAATTGAAATGGAGTTGGAAGTAGGAATTTAGAGAGACTAGAAGATCCTGGCAGTCAAACACAGCATTAAAATAAATAACAAAATAAAACTTGATCAAATTTCATGAATGAAACTCAACGATGCATGTCGAGTCTGTCAGTTTTCCTCCCCAAAAAGAGGGAGACAATTTGAGTGGGTTGTTTGGCCTCTGGAACTAAGTTCATGGGGGCTACAAGACGAATATTTATTTAGACAGTCATCAGGAAATGTTGCACATTTTGTAAATATTTGCACAGAACCGAAATTAGTCGTTGCTAATTTATATAAGCATATTTAATAAGCAGGGATAAAGAAAATTATATTTTTTTGTCTGTGATTTACAAAATTGTTTGTTGAATTAATTCATATGTATTATGTAAACATATATTATATAAGCATGCGTTAGAGATATCAAGTGGTCTTTTTATGTTAAAAATATTTTTGACAGTCAATAAACAAATTTAGAATTTTAATGTATTTTCTAAGATTTGCGTTAAAAATATATAGAGTTATTTATAAGTTTAATATTTTTTTGACACTCAATAAGCGAATTAAACATTTTTTTTATATTTTCTGAGATTTAAGGAATTTGAACATAGCAATTTATGTAGTTCGCAATTTCATGTTTGTTTAATACACTTTTGATAATAGTAATTTAGCGAATAATTCAAGTTTCTAAAATGATTTGATTCAAAATAATAAAACTTATAATTGATATGGGAATTTTATTAATCTTAAAATCAGTTATCAACATTTAACTTTAAATTCAGAAATTATTTAATTTTTACTAATGAAATAGCTATTTTTACTTACTTGCCTAGCCAAGTTCTTATAATACAATAAATCATTTCAATATTAAATTTTCTGTTCTTAAAACCGATGAATTTGTGTTTATGAAAAAGAGTAGATCAGAATTCTATTGCAGAAAACACTTTTATTTATTTGTTTTTTATATGTTCTGATAAGTATAATTTAATACTTTCTGAAGTTGCTAAAGCATTATTGATAATGAATAGTAAAAATGCAACATTCGGTAAACGTTTTAGTATACGAGTATATTTAATATACACTTTAATGAAAGTAAATTGAAGTTCATTAAAATAAGGATCATTAAATGATCATTGAATTTTCATTTAATGTTCATTGAATTATTAATCATTACAAATTTTCGTTCATCGTTTGATTGTAGTATATAATTTATATGTTTACTTTCTATGCTTATAAAAATTGGTATTTAATGGTACATTCTTAAACAGACTGTTCCTAAACATTTACCTTAGAGTCTATCACTAAACACTTGGGACCTTTAGTAGATCTTGCCAAAGGCAAGTGAGTGTTAAAGAGAGTGTGTGTTTGCCTCACTCCATCGCTGAGCTCATATTACAAGTGCAGTCAAAGCTAAATAAATCAAAATTTGAAGTGTGATCGTGCCGTTAAAAAGAATAGCAATGAATGAATGGAAAAAAACACAGAATTCGACGCTAAGTGCAAAGCGTAACAAGATCAACAACATCATTAGAAGCATCATCATGCGATCAGTGGAGCGATGCACAAAGGGAAGGAGAGGAGGAGGGAGCTAGAAATTTTGTGTGTGTAATGAATGCGACACTGATCCTCTGGGGTATGCCAATTGACATTTAACATCAACCTGTGGTTGTGTGCGCTGCATTTTTACCACGAACCGATGCAACGATGCAACAACTGCGCAGAAAGTGCGCCTGTGAGTCTGTGGCATGCCCCAAACCTATGCCCCAAAAATAAAAGTGAAAGACACGCGCTCCACAGGGGATGCAAAGCAAAGCATCAAGATGCGGAGTTTGCGCAGCCTCAACCTTCGGTTATATTTTTTGGCTTTTTTCTTTTTTTAGGATTACACGGAAGAAAAGAACGTTGTCTATTTTTTTTGTTTCGTGTGTGTCATGTGCGCATTTCCATTAAGAAAATAATTAACATTTGTGTGTGCGCTGTGAGAGTGAGTGACTTGGGAATGAAATCTGTTGAGCAGATGTCTTGCGGCTGCTGCCAAGTCCTGTTTTCCGAATTGGAGATTTATGAATGCATTTTATGCATTTCCAAACACCTTTTTTTCTTTGTTTTCGGCAGCGGCTTAAAAATAGCCACCGAGAGCGAGATCGAGATCAAGATTCTGGATAGAAGAGAGCCGATATTCAATGGGTTATCAGGCGGCGCATAAAAGTGTGTTTATTTGATTTTTGATTGGGACTTTTTGACAGCCAACAAGCTGCCAAGAGACAACACAACTGTTTCTCAACCACAAAACTGTTGTCCATGCCCACACACACAAACACACAGATACATTTGTCACCAACGCCCACGCACACTGATCTCAAGATCAGGTAGTAAAAATTGTTTTCACACTTTAGACAGACAGACAGAGAAACTCTTACCTTTCCAATTTCCCCTGCTTAAACATCCCGCTCACATCTGAAGCGAGATCTTTGCTGCTCAGTAATTTCTTTTTGGCATTTCCGTTTTGTCGACTTGAAGTGTTTGTAATCATCATTAGCATGTCCAGCACGTAATGTATTTTAATACTTATATCCTTGGCCACATCCTGGCTCAAGCATGCCGCCTACTTTTCGCAACTTGTTTTCATTGCCAGCGATCCTTTTTAAGAACTTCGAGTGGCTTCGCTTCGATCTCAGTTTCAGTTTCAGTTTTCCAAAGACACTTCACATTTTTGCCTGCCCCCTTTTTTTTCCACATTTGTTGTTTTTATAGCATCCGTTCTGAAGTTATTGTTGTTGCTGCGTGGGCGGAACTGTAAAATTTAGTTTTAATGACTTTTTGTTTGCGTCTGGCCAACTAAAATAACACTTTTCGAATGCTAGTTTTAATGATTTTTAAAGCATTCTGCTCTAGCTGTCCGTTTTATGAGTCTTTGTATAAATAACTCATAATTAATACCAGAAAAGATACCAATATACCATACTACTCTTTTAGTAGAATAACAAATGCAAATGGCATTCAGTTTTGGTGTTTTAATTTCCAAGGAAACAATTGCAGCACCTGCAACACACAAGTTTTCTTCTGTTGAGGAAATTCAAAATACTTTGCATAATAATAATCATAACTCCCCCTCAAGACTGAATTTGTGCGTCGCCAAACTTCCGGGGCGAGGATGAAGAGACGTTACGTTGTCTTTTGTCAGTTTTTCTTCGACATATTACAATTTTCATTTTTGTTTTGGTTCGGCGTGCTTCGGTTTTTCCCCCCATCTGCTTGGGGTTAAATCATAAAAAAAGTCGAAAATAATAAACAAAAATGTTCAATTGAACGTGAAGGAAAACGCGTAGTGCGCATGAAATGATTCAAAATACAAAAATTACAACAGCAGAAGGAGCAACTGCAGCTGAAACAGTTCTTTTCGCTGCCTGACTATGCGGAATTCCCAAGAAAATAGCTGAGTAAATACACGAGCACGAGCTTTGTTATTGTTTCCGAGCGCAAAACTGTTTTGAGGGGGAAAGGAAATTATTACAAAATGCAACAACAAATAGAACAAGTAAGAAAGCTACAGTCGAGTGTGCTTGACTGTGAGATACCCGCTACCCATTTTAAATAAAAGCAAAATATTGCGGTATTATTTCAAAATTCGTTATATTTTGGTTTTTTTTAAATTTTCGGGGGCGGAAGTGGACGTGGCAAAAATTTGAAACAAACTTGATCTGCGTGCAAACATTACAAATGCTGTCAAAAAAAAATTATAGCCCTATCTCTTATAGTCTCTGAGATCCAGTGTTTCATACGGACAGACGGACAGACAGACAGACACACAGACGGACATGGCTGATCAAGAATATATATACTTTTTAGGGTTGGAGATGCCTCCCTATACCAGTTACATACATTTCCTGCCGTCACAATGTTATAATATCCCTTCTACCCTATGGGTAGCGGGTATAAAAATACACGCAATGCTTTGGCAAGTGCAAACGTTCGGAAATCGATAGCAAAAATGCACTTGGAGTACAAATTACAAATTGCAAGTTTCTTGGCTACTTATTTATTTATGCAGCTTGCTGGACACGCCATTAAAGGCAGTCATTATTGCCTTGTTAACATGGCTTTAAATTACGCTTGATAAGGTTCACTTTTATAGAAATCCTTAACTGTCATTTGAATATAAAAATCAATAGTTTGAACTCAAGCAAAGGTGAATCACTTCATCAAAGCACTAAACTGACCCTAGAGAAACGTTTTGAACAAAGCGATTAACCTGTCAACGCCATAGAACAATCAGCGAGTGCAACAAATGGCGCCCAGAGGAGTGAAAGGGTTGTTGATGCCCCCAAGCTGCAGCTTGGGTAGTCTCTCCATAGCAGAAAGAGCGTGTACAGATTTACGACTAGAGACACGAGGCAAAACTCGCTGCACAATTCCCAATACAAAAGACAAACTCGAAGACTCAGAGAGAGAGAGAGAGAGAGTCAAAGTGCGTGGAGGCGAAGACAACAACTTGACATTTATGTGCAGGCAAAATACAATTTTATAAGTACACAAGTATCTCGGCATTTCAAGATCATTTGCCTGCGCCCCTGGAGAGGCTGAGGCTGCACTCAAGAGATCGAGAGAGAGGAAGACCTCTTCTACTAGTAGTACTTTTACTACATTTTATGAACTACGAAATGTGCAATTTCCGAGGCAAAGCGACCGACTTTTTACGAGTTTTCCATAGGTCCCAATGTGCGTTGCATCTGCGTTGCACTCACTCAGTTTTGGCCCAGTCTCAGTTTCAGTTTCCACTTCAGAAATTCCACAGTCTCCGGCCACATGGAGTCGCTTCCCTTAATTATTGTAGAACACTATTCTCCACATTTTGCGCTGCTCTCTCATGGACATTCTCAATGCACCCGTCTAACACTATTTTTAATGTGCATACCTCAGATGTAGTTTTGGGCCTTTGATGGTTGCTCGCTGCTCTGACTTCCACCATAAGAATTTGCTGCCTGCAACGTTTGCAATATACATTTTTGTCCTCTTTTTTCTTTTTCATGCCTTTTACGAGCATAAATGCCTGTCTATTTTGGCCATTGATGACCATTTGGCATGCCAATCTTATTAGCACAATGTGTGGTGTACTATGTATGTATGTATGTTGTGGATGATATGCTTCAACAACAATGCATTTTTAAGACTCTTCTTTGTTTAACGTTGAGTGAGGGTATTGCCCTCATTGTTTTGAACTAATAAAATAGAAACTTCGTTAACTATATTAATTATTTATCAAACTATTAAGGAAATTACGCTACTACTAATACTACTTAATATTTCAGTGTTATTGAACTCATTCTATGCTACATAGTATATACTATTTCTTGTAGTATTTTACTAAGGATAAAATACTACAAAGTTTTTTTTACATTCTTCTTGATTTCTGGTAATGGGTATTATTCTCATTCCTATTTAATAATATATAAGTAATCGAACTTATTTACTCTTCAAATTTATACTTCTATAATAAAGTATACTTCTATTAAAATACTATGAAATCCAAACTTCTACTACTTCAAACTTCTACTATAATTCTGCAGTGGATCATTCGATTGAACTTATTATGTTAAGTGTCTCTTCAATTTAAGATGACTTTTAATTATTTGTTGTTTACTTTTGTATTTCATTGCTTTATTTACAAAACTTAATCTGAAGATTAGAGGGTTAACATATTTTGCACATTATTTATATTTTCCATATTTTGTAACACTGATAATTCAGACACCATTTAACATTAATATTGCTACTACTATACGAAAAAAGTATTTGTACAATTATCCCTACTAGAAACCCTTCTGCAACTTCAATAGGACCTCAAACTTATTGATTTTTTATTAAAAACTTTTTAAAGTAAAATAATAATCACAATAGACCTATTTATACACATAGAACGTTATATCTAAACATAAATTGAAAACAAAATGTTAACAAAATCTATACCTTTAATACCTACCTTTTGTTTTCACGATCTTTCGTTGTTGTTTTAAAACCAATGCGAAGCAAAAGAGAAATAGGAATCAATTCAAACTGCAGACAAATTCAAACTTTGACACTGATAAGACACGACTGCCTACTCGCAGTCAATATTACCTTAGCAGTTGTTGTTGCTGTTGCTGTTTATGTTGTTGTTGCTGGCTTCGCTATCGGAACTCATCAAATATGCGCGACGAGCACAAGACAAAACGTTTGCTGCATGCGATGGGATAGAATGGGATGGAATGAAAAGGGATGGGATAGAATGGGAATGAGGGACGAAGAGTATGGGATATGATAGTTGGTTGGGAATCAAAAATCATGCGCAACGAGAACGACAGTATTTTGATCATGCGAAAAACGCACGCAAAAGAAAAACATGCGCAGGTACAACAACAACATTAACGACAACAACAACAACAACGACGTCGATGTTGTTTGGAAAACAGTATTGCACACAGCATGGAGAGTTTTTCCTGACAAGCGACGCGTACTCGAATGGCCAAGCAGCAGAGGCAGCGACTGCGACGGCGACAGAGGCAGCGACAGCGGCAGTGTGAGTGGGTGCAATATGGTAAACATATTTAAACACTGATCCCGCATGTGCGTTAGTGTGTGTATGTGTGTGTTTGTGCGTGTGCTGTGCGTGTGCGAGGGAGAGCGCCGACAGCAACAAGAAGAGGAGAAAGAAGAAGTAAGAGCAAAAGACCAGCGCATGGAAAAATAAAATAACCAAAGCGACAAGGGATTCTCTATGCCAGGCAGCAGCAGCAGCAACAGCAGCAGCGACGCTGACGTCGACGTCAGCGCAGACGCTGGAAGCAGACAGCTCAAGTGTTTTGTTCTCGTTGAAGTTTTAGAATTTATTCCGTTTCGGGATGTCAATGCAGACGCACGCGCAACGCGTAGAAATTACGACCAAGCAACAACAACAACTTTTCATCCGTTACATTTTGAATTTATTTGGCGCGCGCTTTCGAATATCAAATCAATCAAACTGACATTGCGCACAATTTACGTAGTGAAAACAACAAACGATTTTATTTTAATTTATCTCTTTTGCCATTTTTGGCAAACAAACTCCAAACTGTGTGTGTGTGTGTACAAGTGTGTGTATGTGTGAGTGTGGCGCGTGCGCAGTCGCAGCTAGTGAAAGTGCAACAACTTATTTCAAGAGCCAAGTGCTTAGAGAAAATGCATCATAAATTGCAATTGTGAATTGACAGAGCAAAACAATCGTGAATAGATTGTTCAAGTAAACGAAACAAAATTAACGAACTGAAATTGAGCACGCTCAACTCGATACGATCTCAAGATGTTTGTCACCATGGATAATAGTACAAACGCTTTCTTCTCAGGTAAATTTGGGAGTCCATTGAAATGCTTTTTAGGAGTAGTGGTAAAAGTTTCAGGAATAAATATATAATTGGAGATTTAGTACTTAAGGAATTCGAAAAACTTATATTCAATATTATATATTCAAATATTATATCATTCCTTCAAATTTAAAAAGGGTCTATTAAGCTACTTGCCAATTGGTTTCAAATAAAATTAAACAACTTAAATAAAAATGCATAATTATAAAATTGTAACTACAATTTAAACAAAATGTTTAATATAACGAAACTATATTCTCAAAATTATATTAGAAATTGAACAAAAAGGAATAAGTTAAAAAATACAATACATAATTTCTTCGATTTTTAAATTTAAAGTTATCCCATTTTAATTAATTTTTATTTAATTTAGTATATATTTAATAAATTATAGTTAAATAGTTTTGTTATGTTAAACGTTTTTTTATAAAGTATTTGAAATTTTATATTTATGTATTTTTATTTGGCATATAATTAAAATTTATAAAAGTTGAAGTTTCTTTATAGTTTATTTGTATTATTTTTAATTTTTATATATAATGTTAAAACTTCCCCTCTAAATGATGTTTTGATTATTAGTATGTATTTATTTATTATGCTTTTTCCATATGAATATCTAATCGACTCTAACCACTTCGCATTTCTCTATATTTCTTCACTGTTTCCAGATAATCCCTGTTATTTCTGCAATGACACCAAATCGCCCCGCACCCCGGACTCGCAGTCGTCGGGCAAGGGCTTCTCGATATTTAAACGGCGCAACTCGAAGGGCAGCAGCCCTCGGCCATTGGCCGGCAATCCGGAACAGATGCGTCTCATGACATCGGCCAACTTGGATACAACAGCAACAATGGCCTTTGGCAGCCCTCGCGGCAGCTTCAACTCTCTGGGCGGTTTCTCACAAGTGAGTTCAAGAGAGAAAGCGCCATGCGATTGTGTTTATCATATGTCCGATCTGCGCAACTTCCTGTTTATGCTTTTGCCATTTCTCCATTCTGCATTTCCTTCTAATAATTTGTTGCATTCATTTTCATTTGCATTTCCATTTTCATTTAGCACTCGCAGCATTCGTTTGAACTCCAGCCGCTGATGTATCGCCAACGATCGTCGAATTCGCATTCGGAATCATTTCGTGAGCGTCTTGGCTCCTGCAACGAGACGCACAGCTCTCAGTGCCCTGGAGGTGGCATCTCCGAGCACGATGAGGTCTTCAATGCAAGGTGAGTGATCGCAATAAGTGTGCTTGGGTGTGATTGTGTGTGTGTGTCTGTGTGTTGACAGGATGCAGCTGTTGACAGTTTGCCAAAAGTGTGATTCCCATTACCGATGCCACTCCCATTGGCCTGCCCTTTCCGCCTTTTCATTAGCATTGACTGTGCTAATCGTGCGTACTTTTGCTCTTCTCTCCCTCTCTGTCTCTCTTGATTATCTCCAGCAAATCCCAACGTCATCACACGCTGCCAAGTGGAGGAAACAACAGCAGCGGCACACGTCGCCATTCGTTTGGCAACTGGGCACAACAACAACAGCAGCAGCATCAGCAGCAACATCAGCAGCGACAGCTCAACACATCTGGCAGCTCGACATGCATATCGCCATTGATTGGACCCAGTTCGCCGGATGAGGTGCCCAGCATGCTGGCCCCACGTCCGCCAGTGGTGTCGCCAAACAAATTTCGAGGTGGCTCCTATCGCAGTCGCAGAGGTGAGTCAAAACAAAACACTTCTTATTAAAAGCAATTAAAAGATAAAGAACAAACATATTGATGGAGATAAAGATAGTTAGGTAGAGAGATACAAAGATAGTATAATAGATAAATATTAAATATACAGATGAACAGAGATAGTTAGATAGCAAGATACAAAGATAGTTAAAGTGATACATAATAAATATACAGATACATACTGAGAAATAGATAGAAAGATACGAAGATCGTCAAATAGATAGATAAATATACTGATGGATACAGTTAGATAGGTAGAAGATTGTCAAATTTATATAAAAAGAAAGATACAAAGTAGGAAAGCTCGATGTGCAGAAAGAGAGATACAAAGCAAAATAATAAATTTTTAGATGAAATAGATAGAAAGATACGAAGATGGTCAAATACTATAGATAGATAAATATACAGATGGATACAGATAGATAGATACTTAGATGCAAAGTAGGAAATCTTAATGTGTAGAGAGGAAGATTAAAAGTAAAATAATAAATTTATAGGTGAATGGAGAAAATAGATACAAAGATACAAAGACAATCAAATAGATATAAAAAAGATACAAAGATAAAAGGAGCAAAGCTTGTTATGTAGGGGAATAGATAGAAAGAAGTATTTCCATATCAAAATAAAGTAAAATGGAAAACTGATACTTTAATAACATAATTTATTTTGTAGATTAAAATACGTTAGATGAGTAGGTTAAAGGGATGCTGAAAATAAATTTTGATGTATATATTGCTATGCATATTAGTTAGATATAAATATAGATTGAGAAAGATACAATATCTTCTTTAAATATTTTTCTATTAATAAGATTATTTGAATAGTATCTATTAAGCTTTCTTTATATGCATCTATCTTACAAGCTTATTAATGGAAGGATATTTAAATATTTCTTTATGCTCCATCTATATTTCTAACTTAATTTATATTCATCACCAAAATATATGTATATCTAGCTATTCGTCTATCTATCTATATACATTTATAGGTAGATAAGTACGCGTAGTAAAGATATATATTTAAGATACTTGCATCTCATTTTCGGGTTTTCTTGTGTATAGTAAATGTTAACCACTAAAATGTCTTTGAAGAAACTCTTAGCTGCCTCAGGAATCTAAGCAAAAGCACTCTAGTTAGTTAAGCAAATTAGACTTCATATAAAATAAATAAATATGCCCTTAAACTTAATCAAAAGATGCCAGTTATTGAGAAATGCAATAGTATACAGTAGAATATGTGTGTAGATATTAAAATGCCACTTTTGTTGGCCTCGTTTTGTGTTCGCATTTTTGCACTTTGGCGGCTGTCAGGCCGCAAATGCAAAACGCTTGACAGGCCGATCCCGAGAAATACGTTTCGACTCTGTTCAGCTCTGTTCAGTTCTGTTCTCTACTGTTTTGTTGTTCTGTCTGTGTGCATCACGTTTGCATATTAAGAAGCAACTGTGGAACTGTGCCTCCTTTTTTCACAGGCGCCACGCCATGCGATGCGATGTCTGCGGCAGTCGAGTGAGTGCATTTAACAACATTTAAATGTTTACGCAAGTGATAATTGTATTTGTTGCTGTTTGTTGCCGCCAGCGTGTCGCCAGCGTATGCTATTGTTTTTTGTATTTCACTTTTTATAATGAGTGCTGAGTCGCTGCTGCCTCATCCTAACTGACATTGACAGTGTCATCGTGTTGAGGTTGGGGTTGTGATGTATGTCAACGCAATGGCTACTGAATCTCTGATGATGCAGTTAAAGTCATACAACTTGATGGTTTATGATGTGCTCAGGACAAGATTATTTATAGTAGGTAATGCCAAGGTGCACTTGAGAACTTATCTGTAGAGATTATCGCCTGGAGAAGCCACTTCAAGCACTTGTCTAAGATAAATATTGATGGGAACTTAAGTGAAAGAAACTCTTTAAGCGAAATGCTTCGAATTATGGCATTCAACAACATTTATTCTAAACAATTTTGAGCTCAATTTTATCGCAAAACAATTGACACACTTTTTGCAAACTTCAATTTGAACACCTAAATTTATGGCGAAAAACAGAACATTATCAATTTCCACAATAGCAAAAACGAGTTCATAATTCATTCAAATGTTTTGAGCTATCAAAATGGCAAATATGCAAATCATCGCTGTGTGTGTGTGGGGCACACATTTCCGGCAAAGTGCAGTTGCAATTGCAGTGGCCGCGTGGACAACATGGCGGATGCGCAACCTGCGCTTCAAAGCGGAAAACGCACAGAACAACAAAATGACAAAAGTCAATAAAAGAATTGAATCGTATCGAATCGACTAGAGGGGGTGGGCTACAAATTGTGGGTGTGGCAAATGGTGTGCAGAAAAGCATAAATTGAAAAATGTTTTTGCAAAACAGAACGGAAAAAAGGGAAAAAAGTGTGATGAAAGGGGAGTCAACTTTACAGGCAGGAACTTTGCATAATTGATAGCCGTGGCCATTGACTGTTTGGCTGGTTTGTTTGTTTGTTTTGTTTTGTTTCGAGTTGCTGTTGCTGCTTCAAACGTGTTAATGGCACGGAAGCGTGAACTCCACAGTGTAGAGTCTCAAGTCTCTGGGTGGGTGGAGTCGGAAGAAGCAAAGTCGGAGAAGCAAAGTATTTAGCATATGGCGCGTGCCATTCAAGCGTTTGGCCAAATTTGGCAGCACACAGCACACACTTTAGGCCAATTGCGCATACAAATGTTGTGTGTGTGTGTGTGTGTGCGAGTGTGTGTGGCACATCAAAGCAATCTCACACAAAAAAATAAAAGGGGGACAAGTAAACAGCGCGTCTTTTGCAACACTTTTTATATGGTTGCAGCAATGTGCCATACATCAATTTATAGACTGCTTCGAGTCTATATCGAGTGGCAGGTGATTTGGGGTCAAACGTTTAAAGCGCTGCACTTGTTTATGAGTAAGTGGCATGTGGCATGTGGCATACAGCAGCCACAGCAGCTCGCTGTCTTCAATTCTGAGAACATCTGTTCATCAGATTACAAACACGCTGCCAAAAGACAAAGCAGAACCGACTTCAACTCCATTTTTGCTGCTGTTGTTGCCCCTGCCACTTGCCACTCTGCCACTTGCCACTGTCATTGCCACCGCTGGGGGTTCAATACTCGAACGTCTAGCGACCATAACCCTGTGCACTGCATAACAAACAGACTTCAGTTGTCCGCAAAATCCTAATGAAGGAAAATGCTATTATGGTTGTTTACTTGTTTTCGATTTTGGTCAATTTCCTTGACCCCTCACATCCCAACCCAACCACCTGTTTGTTGCATTCATAAATATTATGCGAGTTGCATGCCACATTTGCATAATTTTGGAGGATAACATAAGAATTATGCTGGCATATTTTGCTCACGTACTTGAAGTTTCCGACTATTTTTAAACCTTTTTCTCACAGGCAAACAAAACTCTTCACTTTTATCCTTACCTGTTATTTAAATTGAAATTTAAATGTAAATTCTTCAGTCTACTAGTAAATAATATTACCTGGGCTTATTTATTGCAAGTATTTTGCCCTTGTCTGCGCTGCCATTTAAATCATTTGTTTATACTTGTTTCTTGTTGTTGTTTTCATGCCGTTCTATTTGCAAGCTAACTGTTTAAGCTGCTTTTGGGCTTGAGAACTCAAGTGCAAAACAGTGGCATCTGAGATTGGCTAGCGAATGCCATCAAATTGGCGCTGTTGGCCACTTAAAATGCCATAATTCTGTTTATAGCCAGAGCCTGGCTTCTTTCTTGGCCCTTACTTAAAATGGATAACGCGTTGGAAAGCAAAGGCAAACGTCACACGGGGCACGTACAACAACAACCAACAGCAGCGCTTGACTTTTATTATTTTATAATCTTTTTAATGCATTATTTATTGAGAGACGAACGAGCAAGAGAGCGTACCCAGAGAGAGGGAATCACACACTCTCTTTTGGCTCATTATTATTCTTGGCATTCAAATTGGTTGGGAGGCCCAAGTTGCGATGAGCCGACAGCTTTAAGCCAAACAGCGACTGGCCGCCAGTTGAAGTTGAAGGACTGTGGCAACTTGACGTTGCGCATGCTCGCTCATTTAAGCCAACTTAACTGAAGCGTTAGTGTATTTAGATGTGTGTGTGTTTTAGTGTTCGCGAGTGATGCAGCTAATGCAAAGATATTCACTTCATACTTGAAACACAAAACAAAAAAAACTATTAACGCTCAAAAATGCTGCTCAAAAGCGAAGACATTGAAATGGAAACGTTCTGTTGCGGTGAGTTCAAGTTGAAGATGAAGTTAAAGTACAACTGAAGTGCACTCCAAAAAAAGTAGAAAAACATCTGAAAACAATTAAAAAACGAAAGACCAACGCCGATTGAAACCCTTAAATTTCAAATGCAGTCGCTGTAATTTTCCTTCAAAAAAAAAAAAAAGAAATCAAAGCAAATGCCGTCGTCTTTGGGTAAAGGGTTTAAAAAGTGCGTGTCGAGCTGGATTTTAAATTTTCAACTCTCCATTGGAGCTAGGTTTTTCTGTTCATTAAATTTCGGGGGGAACTGCATAATTAAAGGATTTTCAATTTCCGTTTAATTGACAGCCAAAGCAGGCGTTCAATTTCCGTGTACGTGCGATAGCTGAAAAAAAAAAACTTGTAGCTCAATGCATTGTAATCCTGCATTAAAACACAGCACGTGTGTACGCTAGAGTGTGTGTGTGTGTGTGTGTGTGTGTGTGTGCGTGTGTATATCTGATCCACCCTTCAGAAAATGCTGATGAGGGGGCACAAAACTGCGTGCTCTACTCAAAAATAGAGCACAGATTGAATTTCCGCTGAAGCTGAAGCCCATTTAAATCGTCTAGACTTAGGTTTTTGTTTTTTAATTAATAACAACAAAAAAGTAGAAAATATGAAGAGGAAAAAAGGCAAAGCCAGACATTTTAAACGGGGGCATCCTTTGCAACCAGGGGGCACATTCAACAGCAGCTGCCCCACCGAAAAAAAAAACAGATGTGCAACTGCAGCGCGTGCTTCAAAAATATTGTGCAGTATATTGTATTTGTTTTTTTCCATTACGTTAGTTTTTGTGACGGCCGCGTGCCGACGTCAAAGCAAAATAGATGGATAAAAATAGCAAAAAAGGCAGCAAGCAGGCAAAAGCAAAGGCAGCAATTATAATTGAAAGGGCTGTGCGTGATGCAAATGCTGAGCAACATAGCCATAAATGTTGTTGTTGTAGCTGGCAAAGGGGAGCCCCCCCTTTAAAACGGGGGAGAAGAGAGTAGGGAAGCGAAAGTCGCTGCAGGCGCAGGCGCAACGTCTGGCACAAAGCGCACAAATGTGGCAGGTGCCGTTGCATGCAGCATATAAACATGTGCAACAACAACAAGAACAACAGCAACGATAATAATAATAACAACATCAGCAGCAACAGGCAGAATGTAACGTACAATTTGCAGCTGCAGCGACGCTGACTGCGACGCTCGCACCGGAAATCGCTCATAGAAGACAACAACAGCAGACAGCAGTGAAAGCATAAATGAGGCTGTATGTGTGTGGCTAAGCTAAATGTGAGAGTGTGTGCGTATTGTTGTCAAAGCTAATGCTAGAGATGAGCTAGAGATGGACATGCGATAAGTTAGTGATGAACGCAGCTAAAAGCAGAACATAACCTCAAACTTGAATGTTAACTTAAGAATATTTTAGCATTCAAATAGGTATGAATTACATTAAAAAAATATAGATTTCTATATAAAAAAATGTTGTATTTTTATTTTAATTTTATTATGAAATTTATGAAAAGAAATTTTTGTATATTCAATTTAAATTTTTTTATGAAATTTATAAAAAGAAATTTGGTATATACATTATTTTGTAGTAAACATTTTAAACACAACAAATCAGCTTATAAAATGAAATATACAACAATTCTTGAACACATTAAAAATGCCTTCATTTAATAATACAATTTAATGTTTTGTCAGTTTTCTGTTCTGCATTCTATTTTAATATACCCCACTTCAATTTCATGCTTTGCTCCATCACAAATTAATATTAATACAAAATAAATTAAAATGCATATCAAGCATTAATTTAATAATTCAATTTTGTGCTGCTCCAAACTATTTTCATTTTTTTTCGTATTTGTATTTAAATTTTTTCAACACATTCATTTGCTTGCATTGCTTCATCTCTAGAGCCTACAGCATAAATTGCACGCAGGAAACGTCACACACACACACACTTACACACACACACACACACTCTCTCGCTCGCACTCACGCTCACACACACACTCACAGAGAATTATGTATGCACGCAGCATCAGTAGCGCTCTCTTTGTCTCTCTTTCGCTTGGCGACACTCTCGTGCTCTGCTTTAATAAACGGAAATGAAAAATTTGAGTTGATTATTGTCAAGTTTTGTTGTTGTTGTCGCCGTTGTTGTTTTTTCCCACTTCTTTTTTTTATGGTCAATGCATGTCCCAAAAAAAAAAGAGAAACAAAAAACAAGAGATTATAATATTAATAACATTTTGAATGCAACACTGCGACAACAACTACTTAGTTAAAAGAAATGCAAAAGCTGCGGGCTGGTTTTAAGTGTTTTAAGTGCTACGCTTAAATAGAAGCGATTTACTCACGTCAATTAACCTTGAATAATATTATTTAAATAGGGTCGGAAACTGTTTCAATCAGCTGCAATCTTAAAAGCGCATTATTAATGAGCTTTGCTCAGAGCTTTAAGCTGCTTTCTTGGTAGAGAGGCAATAACTATATTTCCATCACATGCTTGTTGATGTCCCCTTTTGCCATAAAAGCCAGCTACCCTAATATATGTTTATCTGAGTATCTAAGCATTTGATACCTTTTAAGAGCTTCCCATAGCGAAACAAAATCAAATGATGTGTGAGACATTGCGCCTTAAATTATTCAACGGAATATTTATGAGCAGCGCCTCAGTTGCATTTTGTTGTAGCTGAAATGTCGCCTTCAAATTTATGTAGACATTTATTAGCACACACAGCACCGTGCATAGATCTATGAAATGGCTGCCAAAGTGACACAAATGCATCTCACACCGAAATGCATTTCTCCCACAACAGCAAAACATCAAATAAATAACATAAAAAGAACGAAAAAAAAATAGAAATACCAAATGCACACCTTTCGAAGACATTTGAAATGTTTGATGAAGTGTTTGACAAAGTTGTCGTTTTTCCTGTAAAAAAAAAAAAACGAATGCCACCACATTGGGGGCCCCCATATTAATCAGCGACAACTGCGATAGGGTGGAAAGATGGAAGATGGAAGATGATGAGCTCGTGCTAAGACCACAAATGTTCCATCTTACACGATCATTTTAATACTTATGAGAAATGACAATTTCCTCTACCCAAAAAGAAAAAAAATAAAATAAAATCGAGTTCAGTCGCTGTACTTAAAGTATTGTATTCAAAAAGGGGGACAGACATTTGACACCTGCTGCACAATTATTCAGCGCCCCTAAAAGCGATACCAGGAATCCACATTCAATTTTCAAAATAGATTGTGCACTAAAAATAGTCACTAAAAAAAGGAAAGAGAAGAGAAAAAAAGAGTTGCCTGTTGCATTGTTTTTATAAGCAGACTACTACTAGGAACACAAGATAAACATATGGGGAAGGGATTTGCTGGCCATATGTGTGTGGAAGCCTATCCAATACTGTCTTCCCCCGACGCAAGCCCTTTTATGACAGCAAAAATAACAAAACATTAATGTCAAAAACATCAAAAACAACAAAAAAAAAAAACAAAGAAAAAGGGAATTCAACAAAACAACTTCCAGAATCGCAGTCAAAGCTGACAGACCTCCAAAGTTGTTTACAGCAAAAACTGCATTTAAAATGCAACTCACATCGGATTCATATGACAGGCCACATATAAAATGCTTCGTCTAGGGACTAAGCCAACTTTATGAACTCTTCGGCAAACATCATCTTCTATCCATAGCCGATAGACATTCTCATTTTCTGTTTATAAAAATTTACAACTCTGTTGCAAGTGCAAAGATATATGAACTGTGTGGCATGCAGCGTGAAAACTGAACTTCTGAACTCTTTTTGTTGGGGGTTGGGGGGGGAGAAAATATTTCATGCATCATGAAAGTGAAAACTGAAAATAAAATGCTGGAATATTTGTTTATGTTCGCTTTTAGGCTGGGTGGTAAAATACGTTGCCAGGCGAAAAATATCTTAACTCGAAAGATTCTCGAAAGTTTATGATGTGTTTTTAAATGTTTCCCATTATGAGCCGTTTCACTAAGCAAATAAATTCCATATTAACTGAGTCAAAGTGGATTCAAACTCAACAGGCTATATGTACTATGTATATCAAGAGGGGGAAGATCGTGTAATATGAAAAACATCAGCTTGACCTCGCATATTAAATCGGAAAACAAGCTACGCACTGATTGAAACCATGACAAAATTATGGCTGGTCAACCTCGGATGCAGGCGCATTCATTGGCATTCGAAAACCGAAACCGAAACCGAAACCAAAACCAAATGCAATGTCATTTATAATCGTTGTCGTCGCCCGCACACCGTTCTCTGTGTTTGCCCCACTGTCCAGTGTCCACAGTAGCACAGTGGTTAAATTCTCACAGTAACGAAATGAGCACAGCTCACAGCAACAACAACTAAGCAATTTACACAATTTAATGAACATCAAACTAAGCTGAGGGGCAAATTGATGCGTTAGACTAGTCGTTGTAGGCGTAAACTAAGTCAAATAGTGGGCGTGGGCAAAAACAATTGAGCGCAAAAAACAAAAAATGTGGAGCAAAGCTACCAAGCGATAAATGATAAATCATATACACATTGCAAATGCAACTTAAACCGATTCATGGCTTAATTGAGCAGAGGAATTCACAAATCTCATGCGGAAATCAACAATTAACCAAACCAAAAATGAATGAAATGAAACAGTTTTAATCAAGTGGCCTCAACTGAAAAGATGCGCTCATAATTAAGTTACAGTTGACATAATTAAATGATAATTGTTATGAACCAAAGAGAGCGAGAAGCAGCATTTATTCTTTTTTTTGTATTTTTGTATGCACATTTGAGTTTTTTTTTTTTTTGTATATATGTATATTCATTTTGTATATCGTATTCATATGCACACATATCTGGGGGAGGGTTAATTTGTGTATCGTCCGGTCGGTCGGGGTTTCGGTTCCATTTGCGATCCGTTGCTGTCCATTTAATCCCGCATTATTTGTTCATTCGTTCGTTCGTTCGTTGATTTATGTCTTGCTAAAATGTCACACAGCTCTGGCATTTATTCAAATTGTTCACAAAAAAAAATCACAAAAAAAAATACATCAGAGAGTAACACAACTTTGTATGGACTGGCAGTTGTTTTTTTTTTTTTTTTCTTTTTTAGGGGGGACCCCATCATAAAACATTCAAAGCCAAATAAAAGTAGCTTTTCACAGAATAAACTTGATGAATTGGACATGATTTAGAAGTTATGATACTTCCTCGAAATGACATCGAGCAACACAATAAGCTCGGCAAATACAATTATTAAAAGCTATCAAGTTTAGTTATTTATTATTATGCCTAACTTCACAAGTTCTTCAGGCTAAGCTACTGAGCTTAATATTAATGTGCTTTAAAAGTTTTTTAAAGGCTATTACTATGCGGATTTTTCACTAAAGAAAACTTCATAGTCTTATATTCACTTTCCTTTTATTATAAATCTTTCGTTTGTATTATAAATCAAGTTTGAATATATTGCATATTTCATCTTTGGGTTGCTTCTTAATTTTCATCGCTTTCAGCTCGTGTCATTGCTGCTCTTTCTTACACCATATT
Source organism: Drosophila niveifrons (assembly GCA_035046325.1). Taxonomy (NCBI): domain Eukaryota; kingdom Metazoa; phylum Arthropoda; class Insecta; order Diptera; family Drosophilidae; genus Drosophila; species Drosophila niveifrons. Next base: position 4,932,885 of record JAWNOC010000046.1, on the reverse strand, counting down.
GAATGCTGCCCTTGCAGATTTTTCTTTAAAGCAACTTTGCAAAATTTGTTCCTTTGTTTACTTTATATTTAAAGACGCTTTCAACTTGTGTCATTTTTGTACTTTTTCATCTTTAGTTTGCTTTACAACTTCCGCTACTTTAAGCTCGTGTCATTGCTGCTCTTTGCTTACCCTCGATTAAAGCAAATCAAACCCGTTTGCTGCCCACCGCCCACAACATAAATAGCTGGCGCCGAGCGTTATTTTAATCAATTAATTAAAAGCATAGTCGCATAGTTCTAGGCAATCTGTAATTGACTAACCCCAAGCCCAAGCCAGAGAGCATCAGCTTCCAGTTCCATTTGCAATGCCGAAACGACAATTAGCCACAACGCGGACGAGATTTTCGCTGTTCGACAGCAACAATTAAAAAGAGAGAAATGCACTCAATATTTGGGCAGTACAATTCGTGTATTAACAATAAATAAATAAAAGTGCAACAACAAAAATAAAGAGGCAACAAAATGCCAATGAAGCGAAGTTGCAGGCTCTTTGGCAGCTGCCGCAGGGCGGCAACGAATAACTACGAATATGTGGATATGAGTAAGTGAATGTTAACAGATGCAGCTGCATTTGGGCACCATTAAAAAAGCATCGATCAAAGAGCAAGGCTACAACAAAAAGACAAACATAATAAGGAAAAGAAATCGCGAAATTTCAGCAAATTGCTGTGGCAGTTGCACTGTGTGTGTGTGTGTGTGTGTGTGATATGAAAACAAAGAGAGAGTGTGGCAAACAAAGGGTCGCATTTTTCTTGCAATTGCCGCGGCGACTGTTTAACAATTACCAGATGTTGGCGCTGAAATATATTGCCAGGCGAGAGAGTCAGGCAAACAAGTCAAGTCAAGTCTCAACTCAACTCCACTTCAATGTCAGCGTGCAACTTGCAACTATTTTTCCGCAGACTGTCGTCTGTCATGTAATTGAGTGATAAATTTCAATGCAAGCAAAACCAGCAGCCAAAATCTAAGTTTGAAAATGTGCAGAAACAAAAGCCATTATGGGGCATCAAAAAGGCAGCAAAGAGCAACTTTTTGGCCACGGCCATTAATCAACCCAAAATCACAAAAGGCAAAAGTTTTGTTTCGCGTTTGTCGCCGCATCTGCACTTTGAATCAAAAGAGGACAACGAGACGGGGGCAGGCAACAATTTTCAAGTTAATTATGTTGTCATGCGTTTAGAAAACACAAAACAAAATATGTTTGTTATACACGATGCAAAATTTTGAAACGATTCAACGCTCCACTTGTCATTTTATTTTTGCACAAGCCTTTTATTTATACTACACAATAATAATACTAATAAAAGGCAGCAACATTCTGTCTCCCTTTGGCCGCATAATGAGCAGCAGCTGCCACATGCAACAGGAAGAAGAGCTCGGGTGTCTCCATCTCTCTATCCCTGTCTCTCCTCCGAGACGCAGACAAAAGTTTGGAGATGGAGTCGCAGTAAAAGTGACGAGGGGCAAAAAAAATATGTGTGTCTGCCGCCATTTGTGGGTGTCAAGATGTCGAGAACTGTGCAGAGCGCCTTAAGTGCAACAGTGGATTTCAGTTTGGCCAGGAGATAACATCGAATCGGTTCGCAACCGTTTTTAGAATCGGATCGTCTTCGTCGTCATCTTTGTCGTCTTTTATTTTATTTAAATGCTCTGAACGTGACTGAATTTATGTTGGCCCAAAAGGCGCATCGCATCAGAAGCCGTGGCAATTAATTTGGGCCTCACACGCCTTGACAAAATAAAAACTTAACAAATTGATATTGTGCCTATGCCTTGAATTTATTTTGTTGAATTTAGCTTAAGCAAACTAAAGCCAAACAGACTCAAAACAGTTGTGTCCAAGTTCTCATTGTGGAATGTTTAAAGTTGTGTAAAAGTCAAAGACAAAAATTCAAAGTGCTGAACGCGAGAAATGTAAGAAATGCCTGAAAATGATGACATAAAGGCGCCACGATAAAATAAGAATATCTTTCGAGTATATGATTGTGAAATCATGGCAAATTTGTCAACAATCGATTGTCTCTTATCCTCATTGATAAGCCACAAAACTATACACTTTACCTTTTGTTTGTGCTCAACAAAATTATCACACATTTTCTTCGCTCAAGTGGAAAGCATTTTGAAAAGAAAATAAGTCAAACATGGACTATTTGAGTAGGGTCATAAATCGCTAAAGTCAAATCCTAAAAACACACATTATTTATCAAACGACAGCAACACAGCAACCAATGCAATCACAGCGTACTGTGTGTGTGTGTATTGGGAATGTATTTTTTTTCGGGGTCGTTAGGGCCAGTTCTTTATCAGTTGTAACGTTCCCATGCCCGAACAATTTTTGCTCATCAATGACAATCGTCTGCGTCTCTTTTGATTTCATTTTGCAGACAACTGCGGCAACGTGAACAACACAAACGGAGCACCAGCAACCGGCTACGGCTTCGGTCAGCCGGGTTACAACATGGACGACATTCTGATCGTCACTGCCAAGCACAGTGAACGCGCCTATCTGCGCGCCACTTTCCTGAAGAACCATTTCGACAAGATCACCAAGCAGCGCGGACGCAAACCATTCAAGTAAGTACAACTTTCTATTCCCTTTTTGCTAAAAACAAAAATTATTAAAGTTATTAAAATGAAAAAATAATCTATTATTTCGGCAGTCTTTAAAATTGTATTTAAATTACCAAAACAAACTTGAACTTGTCACCAAAGTTCTGCTTAGATACCAATTTGCAAAGTTATTACCAATTTAATATAATATTTAACTATAATACTTTAATTTTCAAATTTTCTGTTATAAAAGTATTGTCATTTAAAATAAAATAACTATAAAGTTTTTACCAATTCAGAAAAGAATCTTATAAAGCCTAGAAATGTCATATAAAAGTAAAAGATTAAGCACAGCATCCGTTTATTATTTTGCAATAGAAAGTCATATTTTATATGAACATTAAATTTGGCGAAAGTTCAACGGCCGTGTAGCCTAATGGATAGGGCGTCGGACTTCGGATCCGGAGATTGCGGGTTCGAGTCCCGTCATGGTCAGTTGTGAAAGTTACTCTTTTTTTATTAACTTTTAAAAAAGTTGACTATTGTTTAAAGCGTTATATAACTTGAAACTTCGAGTTACACTTTAAATTTTGTATTATGGATTATATATATATTTTTCTTATATAACTTTTAAAAAAATGAGCATAACTTAAAGGCAAAACTTTGCATTAACCCTTTTTACCAAGTTAATACTCCATTTCCACGTCCAAAGGATCCATTTTGCACAAGTTGTAAGCAAAAATGTTGAGCTCTCGATTTACTGAAATCGCGATAACAGTATAGTCCGCGTGGCCTACTGGATAAGGCATCGGATTTCTAATCCGGGAATTGCGGTTCGAGTCCCGTGATGGACGGATCTTTCATTTTACTTTTTTCTTTTTCTTAGCGATTTAGTTGATTAAAAAAAAGTTATTTTACATTTCTTTGAAGTTATAGAAATTACATTTTATTGTTTTTAAAGGCATATAAGTATATTTTACTTATAAAACACATCAAAAAATAACTAAAATTTATAGGAAAAGTTTTGATTTGGTATTTCTCCAAACTTAATGTTTCATTCTCAAGTTCCAAGGATCAGATTTGCGTACTATGTAAACATATAATTTATTTAGAGAGTTACTAAATTTATGGTAATTAAGCAGGCCGTGTAGCCTAATGGATAGGGCGTCGGACTTCGGATCCGGAGATTGCGGGTTCGAGTCCCGTCATGGTCAAGTTATTTATTTTTTTTTAACAACTTTTTTAAATAACTTTTGGGATGTTTGCAACGTCAAAAAGTCTAGAAAGTCCTCTAACAATTTGTTGTTCTTTCTCTTTTTAGTTTTCTGCACATTAAAATTGATGATGGCCCCTTCAGCGAGGAGATCGCCCAGAAGTATCAGAATACAGCACTACAGATTTTCATATTATGCCCCGCTTTGCTGGCGCTGCCGCACAGCTTTCTGATGGCCCAACTGTCATCGATCATACGCGTGGAGAAGGTGCTGGCCATACTGCTGGATGTGGGCGAGGATAAGGTGAAGGAGATGCACAAGACGGCGCTGCCCAGCTACTACAAGTGGCGTCGTTGCGTGGTGCGCGACAATGATCAGGCGCAGATCAGCAACATACTCGGCATTGCCACCGATATCTTGGGACGTGCACTGTGCCAACGACCACCGTGTCAGGACAACAGCAACAGCAGCAGCAACAATAACAGCATTTCACGCAGCTTGTCCAGCTGCTCGGAGGGTTTCACCGTGCTACCCAAGAAGGTGAAACAGGGTCAGAACAAAGTGTTGGCCATGCTCGCCGAGCCGCTCAAGCCCAACGATGCACTCAAACTGCTCGTGGAGAAGTCGGGTGAACTGATTGAGATCAGGAACTTCAAGTGTCGCAATCCCTATACCATACAGTTTGCCATACCCGAATCCTGCATGGAAATCTCCACCATGATCGAAATACGCATCGAGAAGAATAACAAGAGCCTCGGAGCACGTCCCATCAAATGCGAGAGTCGTCTGCGGGAGTTGGAGCAGCTGCTGCGCATCGAGGATTCGCCCATTGAGTTCATGTGCCATGCGTTGGGCGTCGGTCCGCTGGAGCGTGATGCACTCGATCAGCATTTGCTGCAGTGCTTCCAACGCAACATGCCACCCAATTTCCATCTGCTCAACGGACCCTACGAGCGTCAACCGCACTTCTTCTCACGCCTCGAGTCCAGTCCCGAAGAGTATCCCACACTTTTGCATTTCGCCGCACGCTGGGGCTTCAATCGACTGTGCCTGCAGCTGATGGAGTGTCCCGGTGGCGACACCGCTTGCGGTGTGCGCAATTGCGCCGGACGCACACCCGCCGAGCTGGCCGAGCAGGAGGGACATCACAAGTTGGCACAGAATATTGTCAGTTTCTCGGAGTTCCACAATCTCACCATGGTCTATCATTACTTCAAGGGCATTGAGAATCCCAGCAGCGGCGCGAGCAGCCCGGGAGCACAAACGAAGCCAGCAACAGCGGCAGCAACAACAGCCGCGGCTGCCAAGAATCCTCCGGCAACGCAAGTCGTGATTGGAGCGCTGCCCGCATCGCCGCGTGCCAAGCCGCCAAAGCAGTTGCCCACAGCCGCTGAGTACATGGAAATGTCGAGCGGCTCGGAGCGTGAAAATACGCCCGAGGTGCGTGCCAAGACTGAGACAATGGCCATATCGAATCTCAACTACATCAGCGTAGAGACCGAGGATGAGAATCTGCAGTGCAGTGCCACCGAGAAGCACCTCGAGAGCAGCAAAGTGCTCGAAACCCCAACGACAACAACAACAGGACCAGCGCAAACCACAAATGAATTGCGCATCAATGAACCTCCGTACTATCAATCCAAGGAGCAAAACAAATCACAAGATGTGGTCGACAGTGCTGTGGCAACGGACAAGTTCAGCCAGGAGTGTTCACAGCTTCTCGAAGCGAATGCAGCTGGTAACGATTATGTAATGCAACCCTCCAACATCCCAGTGCAGCAGCCCGACGATGGCAACTATCTGTTTCAGCCCTCCAATCGCCCGGTGGAAGAGCCACTGCGTCCCAGTCGCTCGACCATGCGGTTGCCACAGGTGACACCAGCTTATGGTACACTCAAGCGCAGTGCCAGCGATGCCTCGAGCAGCACACGGGCCAATGCCGACGATGAGCTCGCCGAGATTATGCATGACTTCAAGAACAATGTGTTGTCGCTGGGTGAAGTTGAGTTGCTGGTGGAGAAGTGGAAGCATCGCAATGATGTGCAGCAAAGCTTTCGCGAGAAACAGGAGCAGATCGATCAAATGCGGCGCGAATATGTGCGCATCAATGATCTCGTCAAGCTGCAAATGAAACGCGACACGCCCTTCGAACGCATCAAGAAACTATTCTCGCGACAAAAGGCAGCAACAACCGAGAAGCAGCAGCACAGTCAAAGCTGTGCCGACAGTCTGCTGGATGAGACCAAGAGTTCCATTGCCACCAGTTGCAGTCTCAAGTCATCGGCACGTCCCATTAGCTCGCTGAGTCTGCAAAGCGTTTCCAGCTCCAGTTCGTCATCGGGTCGTCTTAGCACTGGCAGCAATTGCAGTGGCGCTTCGCTCGGGGATTCGGGCACGCATTCCGATCACGAGGATCGCCGACAGTTTGGCTGCCGCTTGGGAAATCCTGGCACGCTGTTGGATAACTATTTGGTGCCACCACCGCCGCGTCCAGTTTTTACGCCCGTCTCAACGCCAGGTGATGAACGCCATCAGATCGTCTTCCCATCGCCCATGTCGAGCTGCTCGCGCCTGCACACGCCCACAAGTCCGACGGGCTCGGATCATTATCAGATGTTTCCCTCGAACATACCCGTCTATGGCAATGGCAATGGCGGCAGCCAACCGTTGTCCACATCGCAGAGCAGCAGCTATCTGAACACCATTATGGAGACCAAGGAGCAGGATACGCAGCAACACTATCAGAATGGTGTCACTTTGCAACCGATTAAGCTGAACGAACGCCCCAACATCATCTATGGCAAACTGACCAAGAGCAATTCCAGCAACGGCTGCAGCTCCTTCAAGCCAAAACAGGTGGCCTGCCCCCAGGTGGGTTGCATTGAGGTTCAGGCTGAGGTCTATCAAAATGTGGGCCAAGACACAACAACGACAACAACAACAACATCCGAAGCCGCTTGCAAAGAGCAGGCCACAGAGTCACCCAACTACATGAACTGCTAGGCTGCTCCATTGTATTGTACACATCTCGTAGCTGTTTAAGTTCATATCACACACACATACATACGTATTGTCTAGGCATAGGTTTAAGTATGAATAACGAGTACAATATATATATATCGATATTTTGCTGGAATGAGTATAAACTAGTTAAACGAGTGCTTCGAACAACATAAGTAATACATTATTTTTAATCGTATCTCTATGTCTCGACTCCATTTTGTTGTACAACACACATTTTTTTTATATTATTAGCATTATCATTATCATTATCGTTATCGTTATCGATCTGTACATTATTATTTTGGCAACGATTGCAAGCAACCAAAACAAACAAAACATATCTTAGTGTTTAAGCTGCAAAGGTCTCGGCACCAACGAATTGCGATTATGTAATTCTAGCTCTAAGTATTCCCCGCGCATATAATACTATATATTTTATTTTACTACCATATGCTACAATATTTCTTTCTATTCGTAAGCCTAGCATGCAGCGCTAAAGCATGAAAAACACTTTTGTTCGCACAAAGTTTAACGCAATAAACGTAATTCTTTAAACAATGCAAAGCTATTTTAATTCATTGCACTTTAGCACAGCAAACGCGTGGAACGTGGCAGATCCTTGCGGCTCCTTCCTTGTGCAACCACACAGGAAATCATGCGGAAGCCAACTACACGCAAAATGGAATTACAGGTGCCAAAATAAATTCAAAGGGAAATCAACAAAATAGAAGCTAAAAAATCGAAATAGTTTACTTGCTGCGAGGGAGCGACGTTCAAGATTTCCTTTAAAATTTAAAGCAATGAAAAATAGAATTTCAAAATTTACCCTATTTTTCATGAAATTTATGTTTGTGTAAATGTGTAAAATGCATCAAAATATGTAGAGCATAATTTCCAAACACCTGACTATAATTACACTATTTTGCTGTGTTGTTTACAGCAAAATTAATTGAACGATTTTTTTCCCACATTGCCAAGAAAAACACAAGACCTTTGGTTGCCAGCAACCATTAAGCCAGTAATTTTTAATTCACATTCACAAAACTCGCTTCGTCTGGCTTTGGAGGTCGCAATTATTGCGTATACGAACGGCATAGTATTTCTCCCAGCTGAGTAGGTTGTGAGTTAAGCCGCCATTTTCCATTTGCGTTACATGTTCACTAAATGCTAGCAAGGGGGAAGGGGGAGGGGGCCAGCCAAAGCATACAATTCCGCCCACAATATCCGGCTCTGGCTCTGGGTCCAGTTCTGGCGGCCTTACAGCTGATGATGGGGAGTCACTCGGCTCGATAGTAAATGTGGTTTCAAAGCTGAACTCGTATATGCAAGTTCTAACGAGCGCGTGTGTGTGTGTGTGAGAGGCGGTCAGAAATTGAGCGAGAGAGAAAGAGTTGCGCTGCTAAGTAGGCAACATTTTATGCATGTTGCAAATTGAGCTTTAGCACAGCGTGTTTCAAGCATAAAATAATTCAATAATAAACAAATGTATATGAGAAAGTATCAAAACAGAATAAAAAAAATATTATTTGATAAATTAAATAAATGTACAAAAAGGTTTGCATTTATTTTCAACTTTCATTCCCTGTGTTTTCATTTTGTCAACTTGAAGCACCCTGTGCTAAAGCTTTATTTTAATGCCGCCAGTCAAAACAAAAATAAAGCCCTTCTCCAAGCGCTTGAGCGTAAACTGCTGATGAGAGCGAAGGAGAGAACGCGAGAGAGAGAGAACGCCGAATGGGGAGAGCAACGAAAGCTTTTTTTGCACTCTGCCTGCCAAAAGCGAACAAGTGTGTATAAAAAGGACATTTCGTTCAGTCGACTCTGTTAATTAAGCACAACTGCTACACAAAAGTGCGCCACAAATTCCGCAATACGTACACACTTTGTATTTACGCCTTAAACAACGATATAAGGATTCTTGCATATAACAAAATCCAATATTAAATATACCATTTAAAGTGTTTAAGTCACCCAATAGTTAGTTACAACTCAGCAGTGTAATATAATGAAAAAACTTTTGATAATAGAATCATTGTTTGGCGCATCCTCGGTTGTCCATTGAGTGCTGCTGCACTCTCGTGTGAAAACAAAAACATAATCATTAAATGTCTAGCTCAACTGCGTAGAAGACAAACCAATACTTTAAATTGTTAATAATCTAATAAGAAAATTGTGAAGTGCAACAACAACAACAACATTCTCTTTGGGAAATTCAAAAGTGGGCAGCATAAATGCACCGAACTGAACTGCAAGAAACTGCAAATCTGAGAACCTGAGAACCGCCACCGCTCGTAAATAATTGAAGGTAATGCAAGGCAAAAGGCAAAGCCAGGCAACGTTGTCAGCAAAACTCATAAAATTTATGTGAGATTTTTTCCGCTTTATTTTTGTGAATCCATAAGCAACGAACCGCATTAATTTCCACGTTTTTTTTTTTTTTTGAGAGCCGCAACTGGCGACATTTATTTGCCTTTCCATTAATTTGTTCTGTTGTCCCAGGCGGCTAAAGTTAAAATTAAAAAAACGTTGCCATGTGAAACTGCGACCACTTCAAAGTTTCTGCCGAGTAAAGCATTTTTAATGATGCACTAAACGTTGATGACGGGGCCAGCATCTTTTAACTTGGTCCTCGCGCGAAACGAGAGCCTTTCAAAAATGTTGTGCAAATGTTTTCTAGCTTAATTTGAGTTTTCATCATATGTGATATACGATAAGCTGCCAACTTTCTGCTAAACTTTTAGTTCTAAGCAATTTGCAATATCATAAAATAATTATTCGACGGCGCTTAGGTACAATATTTTCATTTTAAAGAACTGTCAATAAACTTTAATATATATTTTTGTATGCCAAGCTTTTAAAGTTTGAGAAGCTAAAATAAATTCCCATTTAATTTCGTATACTTAAATTACTCATATACTACATTACATTGGCACGTCCGTGTTGTCATAATATGTCCTTGATCTTTGAGCAATTGAAAGCGTATTCACTAACTAAAGGTAACAACATTCATTTCAAAGAGCACATTTTTTGAATAGCTTTGTTTGTTTTTATTTCTTTTACACTAGCTGGCGATACTTGTAACTATTTCAAGTCGTGGCAAGCACAATACCAACAACACTGACAACAACAACACACGCACACTTGCCGCTCGTAGTGTGAGCTTAATTGCATATTGTATTTATTGTACAAATTGTATGCAGGCACAAAGACAAACTCAGAGCGTCAAGAGATGCATGTGCCACAGTTTTACGGTTTTCTTTCTATGTCATGGGGGCAAAAGTCTCTTTTAGTCAAGAAGCAACTATATAGTGCAGACACATATAGTACATACATATATAGTACACACACTAGTCACCATAATTTTAATTACCACTTGAGCGAAACCCTCTGCCATAAGCAGTGACACAAATACTTTTGACATACAAACACTTATACACACACACATACAAACTACTTTTATTATATGCAATATATGTTTTTGTCTGTGGCATTCAACTGCTGCGCACATTTTTATTCGTAAAGGATTGTGAGGCACAAACAAAGCCCTTATTGACAATGCAAAATGCGCCAACAATGTGTGCGATTTTTTTTTTTCATTTTGACTTCTTTTGTGATATACGGGTTGCCTGTCTAGATCGGAAGTGCTAAGCATAACAAGTAATATTGCGCATACGCCGCATAATCCGGTCCCAATGTATTTTGCCCCAACATACCTTTTATAATTGCGCATTTTCCACTTCATTGAATAACTGAACCGCACCCGCATCTGTGGTTAAGATATTGCTACTTAAATCGATTATTGCTCATACAACAAACATTTTTTTAAAGCTTTGTTTCATTGAGGAATGCAAATGAATAACGATTAGAACGTTTGCTCAATTTTTGAATAAGCAGCAAATCACACAAAGTATAAAAGTATCAGGAAGTGATCATGAAACCTTTGGGAGAATAAGTCAAATACATTTACTGAGGAAAAGTAGTTAAAAAATATAAACGTTAATTACACAAGTTTATTTATGTATCTGATTTAGATATATGTTCGCTCTGTAAAGATAAGAGAAAAAAGATTATTAAAACAACACAAATTATAGCTTTATAATACCAACCTTATATAGTCTTCCTCTCCGTATGATTATGAGGCATCGCAAACTTTAGTTTCCTCCAAAAATGCGGATCATCTCGATTCAAATACGTGTTGTACTTCAAGTATGACTTCAATTCAGAATCTAGTGCATCAACATTTACTTCTGGATACAATACTACAATTAGTCTTTTGTGTTTGTTCTCCGAAGTGGCTTTGATCGCCGATCGAAATTCAAAACGACCCCAGGATGAATTGATAAAGTCTTGAGTCATTAATATAATGGTTCTTTTGGAATCTTCAATCGAGCTCAATATACATTCGGGAATCGATTCGCCTGGCAACCAATCACGATGGTAATAGCAAACTTTATATTTCCTGATTCCGTTTTCCAGTGCCTCAACGAATTCTTCAACATATTTTAAATCCACATGACAAAACGCTAAAAATGCATCGTGTTTCATAAAAAGGCTTTCTTCAGGTTCCGGACGGGATATTAATCGCAGACAATATCCATTTTCATATAGCCACATTAAAATAAATATTTTGCAGCGGAAATATAGAATGATAACCATTGCAGTATTTGCTGCAATTATTACAATTATTAAAATTGTGTAATTAAACAATAAGTCGCATTGGTCTAATCTGAAGTTTATCATTACACCAATATTTGGATCAGTACAATAGATACTATTCCGATCCTCAATATTTGCGTATTTGATAACAAATTTTATTAAACTCTGAGTTTCGCATTTGCAGATCCATGGATTGCCTGATAGCTTAAGGCGTAAAGAGCTTAATCGGTTCCAAAAAAATTCCAAAACTTCTTCATTTAAACCTTCGATATGGTTGTTGCTTAAGTCTAAATATGTTAAGTTTAAAGGTAACTGATCAACATTAATAATAGAAAGTTGATTATTACTCAGATGTAATTCACGAACTTCAGAATATCCATACAAATTTCTTGATGGCAATTTCGATAGATTTGAGTACTCAAAGTTGAGCGAAGTACTTCCAGTTATTGGAATCGGTAATTTTGGAATATCTTTATATGAAGTTGAACTGCTGCAATTAATATCAAATCTCATTTGTGGACGATCCAAGGAGCAAGTGCATGAAGTGGGACAAGTCCTTTTATGTATGTCAGAGATAAACTGACAGGTTTTCTTTTTCTCTGGGCAGACAAAGGCAGAAATCTTGTATATCTGGCTGTTAAATACATTTTCGTGTCGTGCATCGATTTCAATAATTTTCAGTTTTTTATAAAATGACAGAGCTCGCTCTACTCGATATTTGACAGTAACCGACTTGGTAACATACATATTCAAATATTCCAAATTATTTTGCAAAGCATCAGATCTGAAAAAGAATGTGAACTAAGTTTTACTTTTTAAGATAAACTTAATGTAAACAAACCTTAGCCAATCAAATCTATTGTACAGCACGGTGAATAGTCTCAAAAATTTTAAACTGTTTAGGTTTCGAAAATGATCTGTTAGCAAAAAAGTTATCGGGTATTTGAGAGAAATCCTTGATAAATTCGTCAATCCTTGAAACATATCTCTATGGATATTTAAATTAACCGAAAATATGTCACTTTGCGTATCAAGCTCGAATATTTCCAAATTTGGCAAACCACTTAAAAAAGTTTCATTTAAATTAAGTTCGGTTTCATTTATTTCGAAGGGTTGAACTTCAGCCATATATAAATAGAGCTCTTTAAGTTCCTCATGCTCAATATTATGCAATTCTCTGCAAGAATTATAATTATTCGAAGGAGCAATTAAGGAAAGACTTTTGAGTTGCTTAAAATTGCTTATCAATTCATTCGGCGACTGACATTCATCCATCATTTTCCACTCTAAGTGGTTTAAGTTTTCGAAAGAAGATGGGTGAATTTCAGCATCTTCTGGAATAGGTTCTGAGGTAGTCAAAATTAGTGTATCAGCATTAGGAATTATGCATTCTTCAATAAACTCATCTCGTGTCAATATATCTTTTACTTCAGAGGATGTTTTTATTTCAAATTCTTGTCGCTTCACTTGGCAAATATGGTCTGAACTTTTGATTACTGAATGTCCTTGAAAATAAAATGTGTTTCCTTTGCGAAAATATCCAAAATTAAAATGGTTTCTCATAGCAATCAATTGAAACTCTTTAAAACGCACTTTCACTTCTGACGCTGTTTTATTTAAAGAAAGTCCATAGTCTTCATAATCATCTTTGAAGCCGCAATTAACCGGCAAACTTTGTATAACGAAAATTAATAAATAACAAAAGCTTTGTGTGGCAACAGTTCTAATATACATGTTCTAATATCTATGCTCTTTGTCAAAAATTGAGTCTTTGCTTGACGACAATTTAATTCAAACTGAAAGCGCCCTGGACCGCGCATAGTTTGATATGCTCATATGTGACACTATTAATTGAGATTAAAATAACACGCACAGCCACATTTCACAGCAACAAAATCCATATCAGTGGTGATTTTAACTAAACTAGCCGAAATATCAGCTATGCACAGTGGCTTGTTTTATTGTTCATCAAATCAAACTCAAAATGTTATCAAAATGGTATTATTTTTTTAATATACCAAATTAGTATAATGAGAAATACTAGAATGACTATGTTTGGTATATACATGTAGTACTACATTCAAAAAATACCACAGACTACAAAATATACCAGATAGCGGCTATACAAATCAATTTAATAAATGTTACCTTTATTAATTGTATTATATAAATCAGTTGACAAAATATTATTACAAATTCTTTCATGATGTACATCAAAAACTTTTTCTCAATGAATTGTTGAAAAGCGATCCACTGTGCATCGACTACAACAACAACCTCTACGTAGCAAGTGCTTAGATCTATCTATGCGTATATTTATTTGTTTATTGTAGAATTAAATTGTATGTTATAGTACATCAACGGAGGCTGCCATGGCACAACACGTGCTCTTCTCACGACTTTCGATAAATTATGCTAAATCAAAGTATTATATATCAAAGTTATCTATTTTGCAGTTTTTAAAAATCAAATTTATATTTTTTTAATAAGAGTCTGAAATGAAACAAAAAACACATATAAATACATGCATTTTTATTTTCTAATAAAATTTAACCTTTTACTCTACAAGGCATCTTCTGAAACATTCCTTAACGTATGACTATGGGGCAACGCAAACATAAGCTTCCTCCAAAATTGCGGATCATCTCGATTCAAATAAGTGTTGTACTTCAAATAAGACTTTAAATCAGAGTCTAGGTTATTAATATCCACATTCGGATATAATATCACAATAAGTCGTTTCTTATTATGAAGCGAATTGGCTTCAATCGCCGAACGAAACTCAAAGCGACCCCACGATGATTTGATAAAGTCTTGGGTCATTAATATAATCGTTCTTTTGGATTCTTCAATCGAGCTCAATATACATGCGGGAATTGATTCGCCTGGCAACCAATCACGATGGTAATAGCAAACTTTATATTTCCTGATTCCTTTTTCCAGTGCCTCAACGATTTCTTCAGCGTATTTCAAATCCACATGACAAAACGCTAGGAACGCATCGTGTTTCATAAAATGACTTTCTTCGGGTTCCGTGTGGGAAATCCACCGAAGAAAATATCCATTTTCATATAGCCACATTAAGATGTTTTGCTTGTAATAGCAACATATGAGTATTAAAATAATTAATGCCAAATTTAAGCCAATTATAATAATTCCTTTGGCGTTATTAGCATGTGGATCACAAACATCATATCCGATGCTTAACATTTGTCCAATATCGGGATCACTGCACTCGATACCATCTCGATCTTCGATCTTGGGATACTTTAAAACAAATTGTATAAAATTCTTGGCTTTGCAGTCGCAGATAAAGGGATTGCCTGATAGCTTAATGCTTAAACTGTTTGATCGATTCCAAAAAAATTCCAAAACTTTCTCATCAAGTTTTTCTAGACGATTATTGCGCAAGTCTAAATATGTCAAATTTATTGGCAATTGATCAACAGTTAAGTTTTGCAGTTGATTATTAAACAAATGCAATTCCCGAACTTCGGCGTAGCCATCAACGGTGTTATTTGGCAATATTGTTATGCTGTTGTTATTGAATTTGAGAGAAGTATTGCCAATAATTGGAATCGGCAATACGGGAATTTTAACGTAATAGTAATGACATGAAATATCAAAGCGCATTTCTAAACGATCCAAAGTGCAGTCACAAAAATGCGGACAGGTGACATTATTTATGCCCGATATTAATTTGCAAGTTCTCTTATTTTGTACGCATATAAATGCAGATATATTGTATTTGAGAAATCGAAATGGATAATCTTCGGACGTTTCAATGATTTGAAGCTTTTTATATGCAGCTAAATATTGCTTCACTTCATCATCTTTTCGGTAACTATATGGAGGAGTTATTACCAAATGCTCCAAATTATTTCGTAAGGCTTCTGAGCTAAAATATAGAAATTATCACATTAAATAAAGTTCAATTTAATTTAATTCACCTTCATGGGCGTACCTTAAAATGTTATATCCTAATTCGAATGTATTTGTAAAGCTGAGAAATTTCAAATTTGTCAGATTTTGAAAATGTTCACTTCCCATGGTGATTATTCCGTTTATCAAAATAATCTTTGATAATTTTGGCAATCCTTGAAACATTTGCTCATCTATATTAAGATGAACATTTTCGTCCTTGAATCCACCATTAAGTTCAAATTCTTCCAGATTTTGTAATCCACTTAGAAATGCATTACTCATGTTAATGAAAATATCACCAGGTACTGTCTGAATAATTATGTGCAGCTCTTTGAGTTGTTCATGTTGAACAGCATCCAATTCACTATATTCATCAACTGTATCGAAAGATAATTCTAACGTCAGGCTCTCAAGATGTTTATAGTTGCTTATTAGCTTATTAATGGGCTGTTTTTTCTGCATTTCCCAAGCTAAATGTTTCAAGTTGTATAAGCTTGATGGTTGAACTCTGCTTTTTTGATCAATCACATTATTTGTAATCAATGTGATTTTCTCAACACGTGGAGCAACACATTCATTAAAAAATAGAAATCTACTTGAGTCATTCGCTTTTAATTGTTGTCTTTGCGCTAAACAAGAGTCGTTCAGATTGTTAATCGAAGCCACACCATTAAAACTGAAAAGGTTATCAGAAGACAGTTCACTCCAATAGTTAAATACACAAGTCTCTTCTGTTAAATCAAGCTTTAAGTTTCCAGCATCTCTCCAATTGCTTTCGATATTAAAAGAATAAACAGCAATATTACCAATTAGGAATATGAATACACAGTAAATTGTAAACCACATTTTGAATTATTCGCACAGATTGAGGTCTTCACTTAGTATTCGCTTTGCTAAGACTGAAATAATAAACAACATTTTTTATGAATGCGAGTCATCTAATTTCAGTTTTTTCTTATCAGTCTTCAGTCAAACATGTCCAACTATGAAATACGCTATAATTTCGATTGTTATACTATTAAATATTTCACTAGATTATATTTATTAAAAATAACAAAAAAAAATTTACTCAAGATGACAACAAAGACGACCTTAAACTTAAAATTAAGCAGAATCAAAAGTTCAGGGACATAACAAAATCGTTGCGATCGAGACAAGGTCAGAAAAATCAAAATAGAAAATTAAAAACAGATTTTTTAAAGAACATCAATTTGTTCTTAATCATCTTTGTGTGATTCCTTCTCTCTTAGCAAATGTAATAATTTACTTTTGGGTACACATAGGAATTGATTAAAATATCAAATACAACTTAGCAAAAAAGTTTGTTTGATTCTATGTACTGTTGATCCTGATCAGATAAGGCCAAATCTTAAATTATAATGTTTTAACACACATCAGCTAACAAAAGCTTTTAAGCTTAAACTAAAATTGAATAACATATAAATATGTTTAGAAACAATGTGAAAAATTCTTATTAATGAGGGTGACAAATAATTCAATAACACGCGTTGTGAAATGTCTTTTCATTTTCCGAGTGTCTGTTTTATTTAACTGATCGATCAAGACTGATGGGATCACTCTTAATTATTTATTCGAAAGGTACAAAGTCTCAAAAAAATTTGAGATAGTAATAATGAGAGCATAGATTGCATCAAGAGAAAGGCTGTTGAAATAGCTAAGATAGCTTAAAGTTAATATTATAGAAAATAAAGTTTAAATAGGTAATAACAACGCTATAATTAAAGCAAGTTCTTTTATATAAGCAAACAATAACTAGTAATGTTTATATCTTTATGCATTTTAGCTATGCAGTAACCCTTTTTTTGTGAGCTTTTCTATAGTATAGTTTTCTGAGTGCATTTCCAAATGACTGTCGTTTGGCCCAGACTCAAGTGCAGTTATTGCAACTGCAATGAAAGGTAATCATTATAGCCCTGCAATTGCAAGCAATACTCATCGTCCAAAAAGCCCATTTCTAATGGCTATTGGCAAAGCACAAAACAAGATTTTTAGCTATAATAATTTCAAAAAGTCGTTTTGAACAACATCATGTGTCCAGTGGCATTGAGAGATATAAACTAAATTCAATTCAGCATTATGTATGTAACGGAGGTGGAGGCTAGTCGATACACCTATCGGTATCGGTTGGCTGAAGCAAGACGATAGGCACGAAACTTTCGGCATCATCTGTAGTAGATCATCAGGCCTAAAAAGTTGAACAGCAGTTATCAGGCGTAACGCAATCAGCCAACAAAAAGCAGAATTATTCAAGTTAATCAAACTGCACTTTTACACAAATTATCAATTATCCGTATATTAAATAATCAAAGGGTATCTATTAACTAATATGAAATATATGCTAATTCAAAAGAAACTTGATATTAATTGTAATTTTTCGAAAATTCAGTTTAGTTTTAATACTTAATAATTACACGATTGTTTATTGTTTTTGTATACATTATACAAACGTTTTCAACGTTTCCACGGCTGTTGTCGTTGTCCATTTTATTTTTGCTGTGACCGACATGTGACCCCCAGATTTACACACACACACACACGCAGTCAAATTCAACTTCATGGCTCGCTGACTTTAAATTTGGTTGCAGTAGAGAGCAAAAAAAAAAGGCTTGTGCAATAATTCATCAATTTTAGTGTCCTGACCGCAGCTAACATTTGAAACTGAATTTTTGCCATCAGGCATATTAATTATGCAAATCATTTTACAGTTGCCACACGCAACTGTTAAACTCCCACGAATCGACTTCGCTGATTTAAAGACGCTTCACTATATGCACTTTTTTTTGTGCGGGAAAGTTGTCAGCTGCAACTTAAATGCAAGCCAAAGAACTTGAAGAACTCTCGCAAAGCTCAACAAACTTTTTAATGGATATCACTTAAAGCACCACACACACAAACATACACACTCTGATATTGCTCGTATATTAAGTGACACTCACTTGCTCAGCTAAAGAGCATTAAGCACTTATAAAGATAATATTGCGACGCATTAAGTTGCTATAAAGAAATGTTGGGCTTTTAATCTTTAATAAATTGAATATTTCGTGCAACATGTTAGAAAAGTCTGGCAAAAGTGTTGAGTGCTTAGCAAAGTGAACACGAAACTCAAAATGCCCCACAGCAGTTGCCACAGTACGAAAAACAACTTTTGGAGACACACAAGCAAAGACAGACACACATACATACACACACAGACATAGAAATATGTACATGTTCATTTGGTTGCATGACAGTCACGGCCAGACAAGACTGACATTTGAAAATGCCAAAGAAACAACAAAAAATAAAAAATAGCAGGAATAAAAAACTAGAAAACGGCGAAAGGGAAAAGGATCATCGGACAAATAAACAAATCGTAGACAATTGAGTGACTGACGTGCTGTTTACTGAGACTGTAACTGACACAAGCCGAGCAACGAGCTGACTCGCGAGCAGACTGAAAGCAATTAGAATTCAATATGTTCGTCAGGACGACATGTAATTAAGTGTAATTTGGCCAGACAACCCAAAAAAAAGAATAGAAGCAGAAGCAAAAGACACTAAAGCCAAGTTGACAGTTCAGAATATTAGAACAAGAGTTATGAATCAGGTAGAGAGCGCAAAGGCGAATGTGCCATCAATTTAAAGATTTATGTGCATATAACAAGAATATAACCGAGTCGTCCTAGTCCTAGTGCAATAACGTAAATCAAAGACTGTCGAGCAAAAAAGTCCTTGACACTGTGTGCGGCAAAAGGCCGGCAAAAGTCGCTCTACACACAGAGTATGTATGAGTACTATATACTCGACTTTCAATTATTGAATGGAATGACTAAAGTTGACTCACACACACACACACAGGGGTAAACGCAACAAACAAATATTTGTAGCATACCCACAGGCGCTTCATGTAAACGCCGCATGTCGAGCGCCAATTAAATCCCAAAAACGTAAACAATTTCGTTGCATTTCCATTTCACACTAGTTACCAGTGAAAATAACAAGACAGAATGCAGTAACCGAGCAAATAACTGCCAAGCTAGACTATAAACTACCCTGCAAATTGTTATTATCTTTCATGTGAGTATGAGTAAGAAACTTTAATTTATTTATCATCTACTCAGTAAATTAGATTTCTTTGTATGGAACTTGATCAAGAAAGAGTTCAGAAATATACCCTTTCTCATTCCCTAACAGGGTAGACTTATGTTCGCGTGCTCCGCTGCGTTTACTGTGCTCAACTTGTTGGTAATTTGCCCCCACTCACACGCTCATGATTTCGCTTTTGCCGCAGACTTTCCCAATACATATATCTGTGTGGCCTCGTCTGTGGTTGTTGCGGACCCTTTGAGCCGAAAGTGAATGCGTACACACACAGCCAGATATATGTATATACATATATAAGAGGGCAAGTCGCATTTATCTTGTGGCTTCGAAATTAGCATTTGGCATTTTGAATTTGGTAAAACTTTTGTTACAATTCTCTTTGCAGCTTTTAATAGAACTTTGGTGTTGCTCTCAATAAGGGCAACGGAAATGTGCTCCAATTAGTGATAGCCATCAAAGCACTCTTTAATAACAAAAATCTTATAATATTTCTTTTGCAGACAATCCGCTTAAAATGCAAGCTCAATTTATGTGAGAAGACAACCAGAAAAGAGTTGCAAAGGAACTTAAAATATGTCGAATGTAAGCTTCAATAAATGCTACTTTAAAAACATTTCAATTAAATGTGTTATTCAATGCAGTTGCTGAACATGGACAAATCAAATGGGAATGGCGTCTATGCCACAGGCAGTTGCCACACGGATAATGCAGCTGCCACTACAGCAATAACAGCAACAACAACCAGCTCATCAACAGTGAATAATATAAACATTATGAATGGCGCCGCAGCCGTTGCAGCTGCTGCAGCAGCTGCCACATTACCCACATCCGCCTCCAGCGAGGATCTCAGTCAGAGTCTGTCCGAGTACACAGATGCCGATGAGAGCATATCAGCGCCCACAGAATTTCTCGCCGAGGTGAGTTTGCAAATGCCAACAAATGCAACAAAGTCGAAATAAATTTCATTTGAAATCCTTTCAAGAGCATTTACGAAAAGTGCTTTTTTGTGTGCGACGTGGAAACTTATTGATTGCTAATAAATTGTTTTTTGCGAGCGCATTTTCAACTTTAAGTCGCAGCCAACTCTTCTGCCATTGTTGTAAAATGGAACCATTCTCATTACAATATTATCTGTGTATTGCAGTTTCTGTCGGCAGTCATGCTCAAGGACTACAAGAAGGCTTTGAAATACTGCAAATTGAGTGAGTGAATAGAAACTATTGTCAGGCTATAGCTAATAACTTTCTATACCTTTCTATAAATATGTAGTTCTGCAATACGAGCCGAACAATGGCACGGCCAAAGAGTTCTATCCCCTCATCTTGGACAAGCTGCGCGGTAAGTGCGGCAACCATTTATTTATCTCCTTCATGACTTTGTTAATTAATCGCAACGTCCACACTCAGTGGCCGCATCAAGTGACAGCGACGAGAACTACAATAAATCATCATCACCTGAGCTGGCTTTGGATCTGGAGCAGCCCTGTGAGGATAGCGTTAGCAGCCATAGCAGCAGTCGCAACAATTGCTCCGATGAGGAGAACGATGATGAAGCGAATGACGACGACGAAGAGGATGACAATGATGATGATGATGATGATGAGGATGTTGATGTTGATGAGGACGATGACGTGGACATTGAGGATGACGATGACATCGATGTGGTCGATGTGGAGGAGGAGGAGAGCAGCAGTGGCGATGATTACGAGCTGCCCATCGATGAGCAACAAGATGTCGCTGCAGTCCAAGATGGCCTCGCTGCTCATGCATCATCACATTCCCACTCACACTCCCACAATGATTCCGGCTCATCACGCAACTCATCGAGTGGCGGCGGCGGCGGGCGCAGCGACAATACAACGCACTCGTATTCCAGTCTGCTCCTCGAGGAGGAGGACGACATTGTGCCAGTGAATTTGCAATTTGGCAACAAGGATGCAAGTGCAACAGATCTGGATATCAGTAATGGTAAGTTTAAGGAGTAAATGGAACTGCCAATTAATTAATCACTTCGTCTGCTTCTTAGGCAACAAAGTGATCTCCGCTTCCTGCAGCGATTCAGAGTCACCCACAGAGCCGCTGACACAGAGATTGGCGGCCATTTTGCGCTCCAAGTGCGGCGTCTCTGCCCGCAAAGCTGGCGATGATAACGAGCCCTACTGAGGCGCATCTTTTATCAGCAATTTAGTTCGTAACGAATATTACTCATACGTCTATATGGATGAGTACTATATACACAACACTACAACTACAATATATTCTTGTACTTGAGCGAACAGTTTATAATTCCTTTTGCCCAGCTAGTTTTCCAACTAGTGCATATTCGCTTTACGAACCTAGAAACCGTCCCTAACAGCATACAATATACTTATATTCTAACTACGACTATATTTCCAATTAATTACTTTTTTCTTTTTCTTTTTAGTTCCACAAACAAATTCCCTAGACAAACATATCGTACAAACTTAATAGGTATATACTATATATATATAGTACTTCTAGTAGTCATACTTGTGTATTGTGTATGTAAAAAAGTGTATAATCAACAATTACTGAAATATAAATAACATAAGAAATGCTCCATTTGTTATACGAGAGAGCTGCAATAATAATAATAATAATATATATGACATATACAAATATATATACATATATGAATTGTATAACAGAATCTATTTTAGTAAGACGCACAGGACTTGGCATATTGTTGGGAAACTTTACACATTTAGCATTTTATAGTGGACGATTTTTTTCCAGACAGTTTATAACATACCGTGTACTTAGTATTAATTTAGTAAACGAAGGCGAGATTGGATAAGTCTGATATTGTGGCAATGGGGGGGCAAGAAGTAAAACTACAACTGAAATGGTCCAAAAATGTCTAAAAACAGTAAAAACTACGTAGAACGAAAATATTACATTACAACATTTGATTTTTAAATAAACTCACATCGTATTCGAAATGAATTATCTTACTAACGCTCTTAGGCGACAAATACATATTTGATTAACTACGTTAATTCATGTGAATTTTGAAAATTATGTATAGTAATTAAAAAGTATATTTAATTTAGTTCTATTAAAAAGAAAAACTCATGTATTTAAATTATATTCGAATTGTATTGTATCTATCATTAGAAGTTGTAATAAAGAAAGAAGGCGATCAAATGGTTGAGTTTTATTGAAATATCTATAA
The DNA here is from genome assembly GCA_035046325.1 of Drosophila niveifrons. NCBI lineage: Eukaryota > Metazoa > Arthropoda > Insecta > Diptera > Drosophilidae > Drosophila > Drosophila niveifrons. Next base: position 4,910,198 of record JAWNOC010000046.1, on the reverse strand, counting down.
AAATAAATACAATCTTTCAGCTTACCTTCTCTTTTAATATATTTTTCAGAAAGAAAACTTTTTATTCCAATTTCAGAAAGAAAACTTTCATATACAAATTAATATTAAACCCATGGATGAGCATTTATTTTATATCCATTATCATAGAACTTTTAATGTCATTAGAGTTTTGAATAACATGATTTTGTGTTCGAATAAGCTTTTTTTTTTTTTTGTTTGTCATTATAAAATGTGAATCGCAAGTTGAATGTTTTTAAAACATTTATCATAATTCTCTTTTTTTATTTCTACTGATCCATTGTCTGTTTCATATGATTTAATGTGAATGCGAGTTGGACTGCTTGTATAACTTGTATAAAAAGTTGTAAGAAATTCGATTATACAATACGATTTTGATATTGTATTTCAGCTATTTCGTGAGATGAAATACGGGGGTTATCTTTTTTTCATTTTTTGATATGTAACAAACTACTCTGATGCACAATTTATTGGATTTTTGATTGCGTTCTCAATTTGAATACTGTTTTTGTTTTTGTTTGCGATATATATTTTAATACTAATATGATCCAACCACTTTTAAATTATTGTTTCTATGTATTTCCAGCACCGTTTTAAATTAAATAATGTCAAAAATTATTGTAACAAAATTATTGCTATTATCATCGTTTTGTTTGTGTATTAAATTATTTATGTAAGTTGCTCAGAATTAAAATCAGGTAATGAAGCTTTGTTTTGTATCGTAAATTGCACATATTTGTATCTGTTTGCTATTTTCATATGATTCAAATAGCTAAAGATTACTCTCTGTAAGTACTCAACCAATCTTGTTGGTTGGTATAAGTTTGATATACTGTTTTCGTATTGCATGCTTTATAGTATTAAATCGAAATTTAGAAACGATAATTGATTGATAACTGTTTCCCGACTATTTCCATAATTTCCTTAAGCTAATGTTTCTTCATTTTTTTTTTTTTTCAATTTCCTGTTTAAAACAATTTATGATTATGAATATTTGTGTGTACGTATTTTTGAAATTTTAACAGTCAGTATGAAACATTAATACGGTTAATATAGATTTAGATGTAGCCAGCTTTCCATCACCATTTTCAATTATACCAATTACGATACCAATTCAATCATCTCGTATTCAAATATCCTTTATAAGCTTTAGATCTAACGTGTTGTCCAAGACATGCAATATGTACACGGTTTTTGTGTGTGGATGTAACAATATTTAACATACCTAATCCGTAGTATACTTAATGTGTTTATATTGATGTTGCTTAATTTTTAAATGCCTCGAATGGATCGCAGCATGTGCTTTATAAGTCTGCTAAGTCTGCGTGTAATTTCATTCCGTTATCATTAGTTAAGATGTACGTACTATGTATATGTGTATTTGTTATCGTAGGGTATCGTATGGTGCGCATATGCGCTTAAATATAATATTCAATAAAAAGAAACTTTCATTTGAAAACTTCAGGTGTTTCTTGTACTGTTCAGTAATATGTCTGTATATATAAAATTGTATATACTTGTGTGTTGTCTGTGAGTGTTTTGTGTTATATAACGATATTTTTTAGGGTGTATTAGCACGACACTACAAAATAATAATTCAAATTAAAGGAAATTAAAAAAGAAATCTCAAATTAAAGCTTATACAAAAAGACTGTTTAAAGTATTTATTCAAAATACAACATTAAGTGCACACTTGTGTGCTGAAAAAATTAAAACGATACGTGTAAATACATAATAAGAATTAATCATAGTTGTAAACATTAAACTTAACTGTTAGATACGCGCTATCGAGAAGATTGTCAACTCTTAAATGAAAAAAGGGACATCAACGAGAATGGCTGGGATTGGCAAATAATTCAACATCTTACGAGAGTTACAAAATAAAGTTCTAAGTTCTAGTCGAATAAAATCAACGAACTAAAACAAAAAAAAATATATGTATATTTAAACAATTAAATGTATGCGTATATAGGTGTATCAGTCAATGAAATTTATGTGAAATGATGTACAAAAACATAAGTATGTAAGCATGGATGTATGGATATATGTACGTATGTATGTCTGTATGTAATTATGTATGATCATGTGATGTTCATGAGCAGCCAGTGAATTTTGGACTTATCCATATTTCCAATTGCCCAGGCAAGATAGTTTTGAAAATGTTCAAATCTCTCTAGTCTAGTTTTTTTTTTTACATTTAACACTTTGTTCTCTTTGTTCAGCTTACACTAAGCTAATGTCTAAGTGGAGTCAGGGCCGGGAACAGGTTATATGTGTATTGTATATGTTTAAATAAATGGCAGCTGCCAAAATTGCTGTCAATAATAGCAGCACATTTCAGTTTTCGTAGTTCAATATAGAGAAAAAAAAGAGCTGCCTACGTTGAATACAAATCTCAAACTAAAGTATTGAAATTATTGAAAATTTAAAATGAATCGACGATCTTAGGGGGGAGTGGTGGAGGATGTGCGTCTAAAATCACAGCTTAGATGCGTAAGCTGTGATTTAGTACCGATTCTATAAGCAATTTGTGGTCTCTTTAGCGTCCTCAATATTTGTGTGATTCTTGATGAGCAGCTGCGTTGTTGGATATTTATTCAACTGGGCAAAACGCTCCATGACGCATGAAGAGCTGAGACGCGCCTCGGCATCGTGATCCCAGCACTCCTCCATTGTATCGCAAAATATGCTTAGACCCTGCAAAACAATAACAAATCAATTAACAGATGTCGAACGCCAGTTGTTAGTCATTACTTACCGGATGGGTGCGCCAAGTGCTGAGTAAATGTGGACGCAACTTTTTCATGACAACGCTCTCTTGCACCTCATCGAGTGTGGGACGCTGACCAAGTTCTGCCTCAAATGGTAATTGGAATTCGCCCACAGGTCCCACAACCTCGCAGCGTGAAACCATTTCCCACAGTACCAGTCCGCAAGCATAGACATCGATGCGCAAAAAGGCATCGCGATTAAAGTTAATTGCACCCTCGAGCACCTCGGGTGCCATGTAACGACGTGTGCCCACCTGGCCATGAGTGTCGCCACATGGTTTGCCCGGCTGGAAAATCATGGCCAGTCCAAAGTCCGCAATACAAGCCGTCAAATCGCCTTTGAGCAAGACATTCTTCGATTTAAAGTCACGATGCGCAATCGAGGGCTTCAAACCCTCCGCCTTGTTGCCCAAAATCTCCTCATGCAAATGAGCCAAACCATTCGCCATGGACTCGGCAATGCGGCACAACTCTGTCCAGGTAATCGTATGCGACTTGAGATAATCACAAAGAGAGCCATTGTGTTGATATGTGGAAATCAGCCAATATTCGGGCTTATCCAAATGCTTCTCAACGCCCAGAAACTCCAAGATGTTGGGATGTCGCATGCGCGGCAACTTGTAAATATCATTCTCCGTGGTCCACGACTCTTTCTCCTGCATTCGAAAGATTTTAACGGCAACATCTTGGCCATGCAACTTGGCCTGCCAGACGTCGCCAAAGCGACCGCTTGCCTTCTGCTCCAGCAATTGGATGGGACGATTGCTCAGCAATGGCGACGAGTTTGTGATTTCCGCCTCATGCTAATAAATAGGGGAAATAAACATTAATAAGAATGTTAAATTTAAATCATAATTTCAGTTAAACACTCACAGTTGGTATCTCATTAAAGTGTGCTTGTTTGCGACGTCGATAAAAGATCAGAGTCACCATTAAGAAGACAACCAGCACAGCGAATACTGATGCTCCAATGACATAGTACAACATGTTATTACTATCTTGCGTCTTCTCCTTGGGCACTGCAAATCAAAAAAGTAAAATAAGTAAGTGTTAGGGTATGCAAGGTTTCATGAATTGACTTTGACATCATCCATCGCAATATGTCAACGCATAAACGCAGAGAGCAATTCATGCATATGGCACTTTAAATGCTTGCTACAGGTGAACAACATCTCAAGTGGCACCTGTAGTTGGCACAGGGTTGACTCTGAACAAAACGAAAAACAGAAAAAACGAAAGTTCGCCCCCAATTTTGCATCTCTTTATATACTTCGTTGCCATATGTACAACGTATGTATATACAATCTTCTCTCTTCAGTTTCACAGAGATAAAAGGGGAGCTAAGCATGATACAACTACAACAACAACAGCAAAAGAGAATGCAAAACAAAACAACAAAGTGCCAAGGCACAAAAGGCGCAAATGGCAAAAGGCATCCCCAATTCAAAAAAAAAAAGAAATCATAATATGTATATAAAAAAAATAAGGGGAGCGCAAAAAAAAACATGAAGCAAAAGAAAATATTAGCGGCAAGAACGTGCGGCACTGGCAAATGTTGCAACACACGAGGCAACACACAACTCCACAACTTCATACGAAAGAGAGTTCGTTAACACGAAAAAACGTTGCAAGGGTCGCGTTTTGTTTGGTGGCACGCTTAGCCACGGCCGTGCCACCCTCGCAACTTGAAGATGCAATATAAAATATAAAAAAAAATAAAAACAACACGCAAAAAAGGGAAACAAGGAGTTGAATAAAAATATGCTATGCCAAAATTGGGGTAAACAGAGCCCAGAGCCTAGAGCCCTGCGTACCTTGTGTTGTCGCCTCTGTGGTGGTCGGTATCCATCTCTGGTTCGCATTGCACAGCGTTCCCTTGCAGCAGCAGAAATGTATGTTTCCTTGGCGCGGCTCGTTGCTGGTTACGCATTCGGTCTTGTTGCACTCATGCATTTCCGTGAAGCAGCCCTTCATCTTGATTTTCTTGATGCCTGCAAGCCATAACAAAAATACAAAATACTGTTGCAACTACTACTGCGTTGTATATGTATTTACCCGTCTTTTCGTCAAAGTTCCATAATGCATAACAGCTGGGGAATTTATCCGGCTCCACCTGGCAATGCTCGATGGTGGTGGTGCAAATGCCGTTTGCATTGCACTCCTTCTCATCATAATGCTCGCAATTAATGTTATGGCCATCGGGCAGAATGGCGCCAGCGGTCAATTGCAACAAATGGCAGGCTACAAAGCATCAGCAAAAAATAAAATAAAGTAAAATAAATATAAATAAATCAAATATTCAAAAGCGAGAGAGACGAAAGCACATTAAAATGGCTGAATGGTAAATAAGTCGCTTAAATGCAACTGGGGGATTTGAGCAAATGAGCGGTTCGCCTTTGTAAACATATCATGTATCTACCACACACACTTGCCACGGACCAACGACCCTAATCGCAATCCCAATCCCAATCCCCAAATGGGCTTAGTTACAGAGTCGTTGCAATCGCGAAGCGAGGGGAGCGCTCCTCAATGAGTGTTGTTGCCATTGAAAGCCAAATGCAGAACTTTCAGGCTCCCCTCCAACAAGAACAACAACAACAAGAACAACAACAACAGCAACTACAAGAACAAGAACAACAACAAAACTGTACGCAACCCCAATTCATGCAGAGGACCATACAAAATTAGCTTCACTGGCCACCCGAGCCTTTGAGTGGGCCCTGTGTGTAACCCCAATGCAGCTGCACAGCTCCAACTGCTGTGTTTGTGTATGTGTGTGTGTGTGTAGTATGCATATGTGTGAGCGCAATTCGCGCGCAAATCCACGTGTGAGTATGCTTGCAGTAAAGTGCACAGTGGTGTGTGCAGAATTCATGTATACTAAATACTAATGCAAGTTAAATGAGAATTTATATATAGTGCACAGTTTGTCAATTAATAGTAAAAGGCATAAAACCTCGTTTTGCATATTATATTTCATGTTAATTTATTACTTTTCTCAGCATTTGTCTGCTGTACTACAGTGAAGATTATTAACTATACGAACTAAAATGTTGCTTATAGAAAAGCAACTAAGAACATTTGAAATACTTCAAATTAAGTGCATGCTAACATTGAATTCATATTTAATTTATTTGAGGCTATTGTAATTTAATTGACAATTCAGATATACGTATATTTTCAGTAAAATTCAGAAACAATTTAGTTGAAAAAATATATAGACTTCTCTCAATCAATCATAATAAATTAATATAGATTGTTGATCGACATTTGCCCTCAAATTAGCGTGTAATTAAGCGAGCCTATTCCACTGTGCCCGGGTAATCGGATCTGTGTATGCGCATATACACACATATGCATGCTTGCATATCGTTTAAATGCATGTGTGCGGATGTCAGTGTGTTAGCGTGCTTTATAGTAAAGTAGATACATAAGCATGCACATTATGCAGATTGAAAGGGGATGAGTTTAAAGTGGCGCTTGTCGAAAGCAAAGAAAAGAAATGAAACAACAACTGCGGCAGCGAAGCAGCGAAGAGAGCGCATGAGAGCAACAGACGCTGCAACTAACCCAACACAACTAAAGGAGATTTTTCGCCCACGCGAACGAACGAGCATACAACAAGTTTCTAATGCAACGTCATCCATTCAAAGAAATCATTGTACTCATACTCACACACACGCACACATTTATACTTCCACTCTTGCAGAGATACGTTGGAAGGATTGTGGAAACAGTAGTAGAACGCAGAACATAATAAAGAGAGCAAAGCGCAATGCAAAAACCCACTACATACAAAAAGTACGCGTCAAGCTTTTCGATTAGAGGAAGCGAAAGGAAGTGATTGTTGTTGTTGAACTGCTAACTGTAAATAATATCAAAGGCGGCAGTTACACGATCTACTTTATACACATACACGCAAACATTAACATACCCGCTGGCAACAACAATCAGAGAATTCGTATTTACATACAATAAACGTACATACATATATACACATATACATATTATACATACCTAGAATAAGCTGCGCCACAAGATAAAGCACAAAATCGTTGTTAGACATTATTACTGCGTTATCGCTCTCCGCCTGTAACTTGTTTACAATACAAAATGTATACGTAACTAAACACGCGCGTTGGGTTAAGAGAATTTTTCGTTTATTTCTTTTTAATTTGGCACATTTATATTTCGTTGCGTTTTAACTTTTGGCTTATATTTCTAATCACAAGTTAATTAATTAGGCTTAATGCAATACTCTGGTGTACACACAATTTTGTTTGGATGCACTTTTTTATAAGCCTTAGAACTTTTTTAATATTTCATGTTATGTATATTATTATGCATATGTGCATGTGTGTGTTGTGTGAGCTGGTGCTGCATATGTGTGTGTGCAATTTATTTTCCGCTTCTGTAGCCGCAGCAGCAGAATTGCTGACCATACGTTTTTTTCATATACATTATCACGCTTTTCATTCGTGTCAGCTTTTCCGCATATATCACATATTTTTCTGTGGCACTTGAAATTATGTTTTAATATTGCAATCTTGTTACTTTCTTTTGCTTTTAAGCGACTTTTGCGTCCAGTTTGCTCTCGCTATCACGGTAGGTGCAATTGTAACAGTGTGACCGTTAGTTGAATTTTTAAACATTGCTATTTATAGTTCGGAAATATACCGAATTATACCAATTGCAATGGGTATATTCGTAATTGCATTGGGTGTACAAAGGCGTATCTCGATAAGCTGTTTTCATTTGTAATATATGTGAGCCTACATTCAATAATTATATATTTCATCCACACTACATTGAGCAACACTCTTTTATTAAATTGGCAACCTCGTGGCATGTTTGCATTTGGAAGATAGCTACATACGTAATATATGGTCACCTCAATAGAATCTAATTATTGGTTGTTTTTACTTTTGGTATTTTTATTTGTTAAACAATTCTATATTATACACGAAAACAAAATTAGAACGATTCATTATTTGTAGAGTATTGACAAAAGTACCATTTTACTCCCACCCCAAATTTCAACTCTTCCAATTTTTTCAGTAGCCGTTACATTTTTAATTCAAAAATATTGCGCGTAAATTTATCACAGAATAACATTTGTGTATATTTTGTTAAGGGAATCCCAAGACACAAGTTGAAGGTCAATTGTAATAAACGATTCTCGAGAAGAATGAAATCATCGTAAAGAAAAAATGCGCAAGAAGTCACGTTTGTCTGATTATTTATCTCGCTGGCGTTTCTGATTAGATACGTTCCACAGTTGCATAGAAAACCAGGCGTAATACAAATACAATATAAATTTAACAAATATTATATACAATAAAATATGATTTAGATTAAACTAGCACTTATTTCGTTCCATCTAGTTTAGTCAAACCATCCGCATACTGAAATTCGGGACTATTTTCATACTCGCACATGTCCAGAGCAATGACACAGCTTTCCTTGACAACGCGTTTGTCATCATCCGCATAACGATTCAAGATCTGAATGCATTCCTCTGTTGCAATGGCGCCTAGAGCTTCAGCGCATTCATGACGCACCATTTCATTTTCCAGGCGATCCTCAAGATTTGCTTGCAAATGCGGAATGCTGCAAGGCTCCTGCAATTGACCGAGGACAAAGGCAACCTCGTGACGGAACAGCGCTGACTTGTCCTTTAATCCCTCAGCAATGGCTAGAACACTGTCTTCGGTGCGCAGATTCCTTAGACTAAACATGGCGCGATAACGATCGAACAGGCTTTGAGTAGGATCCAAATAAATCGTTTTTAGTTCCTCGACGCTCTTCTTGCCAGCGGTGGGTGGTGAAGGATCCACTGAGGCATAAGGATTCTGATCATCCACCTGTTGGCCACTTTGCACCCAGCGCACGCGATCCAACGCAATGGCGCATGTTTCTGCGACCTCAATTACTGGATCCTCTTTGTATTTCTCGAGAAGGGGCAGCACTTTTGGATCGCCAATAGCCCCCAGCGCTTCAGCAGCCTCGTGGCGTACCATCGGTTCTTGTGTGGTGTCCTCTAGCACCTTGGTGAGTATTTGCAGTGCCTGTGTGTCCTGCATCTGTCCGAGACAATAAGCCAACTCATGTTTGAGCAATGCGGAATCATCATCGAAGGCTTTGCTTATTGCCTCAATGGCTGTGCCGCCTCCAATGTTCTTTAATGTGAAGAGCGCCCGAAAGCGTTCTTTGAGCGGTCGTTCCTTATTGTTCAGCACGCCACCAATGGCCTTGATCTGCTCCTGCGATACCATCTTCGAGTTTTACTTGCGAAATGCAAATAAGAGTGTCAAAACGCCGACTGCCTCGTGGAAATGTGTAATGCAAATGCCAGTGTGACTGCAATATATTTTGAAAATATATTTTTGCGGTCACACTGATTACAGCGAAGTATACTATCGACATGCCGCCATTGTATTTTTCATCATAGCTATCAACACTCACAAAAAAGCCGCCATAAAAGATAGCTGTGCAACACTAACGGCAAGAAGAAGAAAAACAGTCCAGTTGTTGAGTTACGTTTATCTTGCGCTTAAGAAGAAAACGTCGAAAAAGTGTTAAATACATCATATTTTATAGCAAAAATTAGTGCAAAACATAATTCAATATATACAGTTGCTAAATCCAATAAGTTAATTTGTTAATTTTTGTGCGAAATTAACATAAATAGCATTTAAAAATTTTGCGCGTTCACGGTACGTTGTTCAGCGTGGCGTGTGTGTATGTATGTAGTACATACATGTGTATGTGTGCGTAATATACCTGCTAGTTGATTTTGTGTTGAATCGTCGTTGCGCCAGTGCAAGCCGAAAAGGGAGAGCAAAAGAGAACTCGCTACATTGAGAGTGAAGCGTTGCAACTAAAAAAAAAAAACATTGCAAAATACAAGTTATTGTATTTTGTAAGCTAAATTCGTAACGAGCAGCGAATCGATTTGAAAAAAATAATGTCTGACGAAACGAGCATACAGCAGAAACCTGAAGCAGAGGCGATTGCGGGCACAAAAGCTAACAATGCTGATGATGCGGCTATTCAACCGGCGGCGGGAGCGGATGAGAAAAATACACCCGTAAGTTAATAAATGCAAAATTTCATATGGTTGCTTAAGTCACAATTAACACCGGGGGTCGTGCGATAAGAGACCGCGCTTACACACATACGTACAGTGGGGAACAGAATTATCTGGAAGAGTATGCGCACATACATACAAATACAGTATATCAAATAATATCAGTGTAACAAAAAAAACACGCAGTATTTTTCCAAAATAAACGAAGCACACTCACGCATACATGCATATTTTAAGTGTTGCTGCATTTGATTTTTGCATTTATTTTCTATTTACGCTCGTTCTTTACTTCGTGTTGATATTAATTTATGTGTGTGTGTGTATTGTGTTGCCCTCGTGTGTGCGCGCGCTTTTCCCAACATCCCCTACACCAGTGTGTGTGTGTATACATACGCTATAAGTGTGCGTGTGTGTGCGTATTTGTTTTTGTATGTGCGCGTGGTGTTGTACAACACTCGCTGCAAAGTAATTCTCGTCGTCTCTTTTGTGCACGTTTGTAATGTAGCGCGCGCGTCTGTCTCGTTCTCGTTTGTTTTTATTTTTCTTGTTCTCTTTTCGACTTTTTGTTGTTTGCTGTACTTTGTCATACATGAGCTGTGTGTGTGTGTAAAGGTTTTTAGATTTTTTTTTTTGCCTCTATATTTGCCGTTAAAATACGAAGTGAATGAATGCTTGTTTCACTTGGATTCACCCAAATTCTGTTAATTGCCTATTTAGTGTTTAACCCCCGCGAACATTCATTTATGCGGCAAAACTGAGTGTGTTGTTGTTGCTGATAATAATCGTTTGTAAACAATCATTGTAGAAACGCACACCGAAGCGCCGTTCGTTCATTGAGAGAGCACAGCGCGAGAGCGAGGAACTCGTTCGCACAATGGGCGGCAGTCTGGAACTGGAGGGCGGACGACGCACTCGATCCAGCACGCGTGGAACGCCGACACGTGCAGCCGACACCATTACACCGCCACCCAGCAAAAAGGCGCGCACTTCGCCAGCGACAACAAAGAGTGGCGGAGGACGAGCTGGACGTGGCGCACGCAAATTGGATGTAGGAGGTGATGAAGATCCCGAACCGGTGAAAGCCAAACCAGCTGAAAAACCTGTGGTAGCAGCATCACCCGCCAAGTCAACCGTAAGTTATTTAATTTCTCAACTGCATAACCGATGCTAATTGTCAACTATTCTATTGTAGAGCGCTGCAAAGAAAGATAAAAAGGAGGAGAAGGCGGAAAAGACCAAGGAAGTGACGCCGAAGAAGGGCAAAGGGGATGCCAGGAGCACAGCAGCAACTCCCGAGAAGAAAGGAACAGACAAAAAGAAGGAAACCCCAACCAAGGCTGCTGAAACCAAGGATCAAACGGACACTGCTGAAAAACTGGATGAAGTCAGGGAAGAGACACACAATAATGTTGAACACGTTGACGAGAAAGACAACACAAAAGAAAAAGAACCCGAAGTAAAGGAGAAAGCCGAGGAAGAAGAGTCGGCAGCAAAACCTGAAGTAGCAGCAGAAACAGAACCAGTTAAACCCGAAGAACCATCGAGTAATGCTACTGAAACAGAACCAGCCGTATCAGCAATGGAAGTGGATGACGATGACGTCGATGAAGTTAAAGAGAAGGATGAGCCAAGTGCAGCACAGCCTGATGCTGACACAACAGTCTCCAATGCTTCTTCTTCTGTACCTGCTGAAGCCACAGAAACTGTAGCCGAAACCGTAAACGAAGCTGTGGAGGAAACCAAGGCGACAACATCAGAAACACAAGAAAAGCTAAAAGAGAGTGTTGAAGAACCAAAAACTGAAGTTGAACCCGCCAAGCAGCCAACGCCGGAGCCCATGGAAGTGGATTCCAGTTCAAAAGCTAGTACCGAAGCTGCCAAACCCATATCATCCCCCGTGAAAGAAACTGCGCCTGTGGAAAACGCTGTAGAAGCTGTCGAGCCCGAAGCGCCAGCAGCACCAGCATCGACATCTGAAGCTGAAGTTGAAGCCGAAACCGAAGCTAAAGCAGAACCAGTAACAGAAGCAGCAGAAAGCAATAATGAAGCCGTCGTTGAGCTGGCCACCGAAGTTAAAGAAGATGCACCAGTCGAAACCACAGAAAAGGAGGCAAGCGAAGTGGAAAGCACAACCACAACAACTGCAACACCTACCACTACTACTGAAAACAATGCGGCAGTTGTTGCTGATGCTGAATCTGCTCCAGAACCTGCTGCTCCTGCCACCAATAATGATGTCAGCAAGCAGGCGCCAATTGTTGCAGAAGATTCGGCTGTAACGGAGCCATCGGCGGAAACACCCGTCAAGGAGACGCAGACCAACTGTGAAAACAAGTCCGAGCACAATGACAACGGTGAGTAGTGATAATTAACTCTTTCATATCCAGAGATTAATGTAAATATTTGCATTGTAGGCGAACCGAAGATTGCGAATAATGCTGCTGAGGATGGTGAAAATCATGCAACGCCGCAGGCTTGCAATTAAAGCGGATATGATGCAACAACAATACAAGAACAGAAGATCGTATACATAACAAAATACACCAATAACTATAGCGCGTGCCGAATGTGTACAAAACGCAACTTCGGCGCGATTCAACAAGAGATGCCGCCGCAACACAATAAGCAAATCATTTGAAATTTCCTAAACTGAGGCGCCGTCATCTTAGCAACAACGCAGGTTCAATTTGTATCTTTACAATTGTCAAGTCTCTTTTTTTTTACCTTAAACACACAAACACACACGAGAAATGATACGCGATTGCAATTCTCTAAGCGTCTTCCAGTCTTTGGCTACAAACAACATAAGTAATATCTTAGGTCTTAGACTGTAATCGATGCTGGATATTCAATGCTGGTATCTGTGTGCGCAATATATATATATATATACATAAATATTATTATTATGATAACATCATAATCACATACAGCAGACAGAAACTAAGATATATGATGTTCATCTGTCTGTCAGCGCAATCCCCCCAAAAACAAAACTACCCCACCACCAACCCCCCGCACACAAACACATTGTTGAAAGCATCAAAACTATAAATAATATGTATGTGTACATTTAATTAAATTGGAAAGAAAGAAAACAAAACAAAAAAAAAATCAAATACATTACTGAGAAATGTATGTAAAATAGATGTTTTTAAATTATAAGACATAATCTTTAATACAAGTCTAATTTTAAAAACTAATTTGGACAACACTCAAAACAAAAACTAAAACAATCAAAACAAAAAACCCCAAAACAAGAAAAGATTTTTAACAACTGATGCGTCGATCGTAAAATTATTTACATAAGCCTAATGTTTATCAATGCCATTCTTCACACTTACCTGGCTATTAACAATATATTATATAAAAACTATACTTTCTTCTTATTTTGGAATATAATTTTTTTCATTTCGTTTCTTTGAGAGAACTGTTCGCTCACAACAACTTTAAAGCATTTAGTTTATAATGTTAATTTGTCAGTCGCATCAATTGTGTATTCCGCATAATCCAGAGTGAAATCTTATCCAAAACCAGATCTTAAATCATAATTTACGAGTATAGAGTACTGTAATATTTTTCAATGAAAAATTGCGATGCGAATCCTTTTTTTACAAAACTGAAATGCTGAAATAATCAGTCACGAGACCGTTTTTGTATGTAGCTGGATACTTTCTGTGTAAGCATAATTCTTCATTTAAATATTCTTTTGTAAATAAATCTTTTAAAAATGCAAAAGAGATATAACACATGCGTTTTGTTATTTATAATCTTAAAGCGGCTGCTTCTCTTGTGCAACTCCATTATGCTCCTCAGTTTGTTTCAGTGGCAATTCCTCCAGCTCCAAGACGGGCTCAGAGACATTGAGCATGCGACGCACAAATGGTGAATACAATTTGGGATTCTGTTTCTCGTTCTTGTCTCGTGGCCAAACATAGCTCATGGGTATTGCCCAGACGAATATCAATATGGCACCAATCACTTTATACCAATAGAAGGATATATCATAGACGGAAAAGTCGCGGTTGCTGTCAAAAGCGGTTGTAACCTGAGGTGGCGCTGTTGTTGTGGCTGCTGTCGTTGGCAATCCGTTTGCAGACGAGTTACTAAAAACATTATTTAATTAATTAAATGTTTAACGTTGGAACTCTTTTAGACTTACTAAGCATTGAGTATGGAGTGCAGACCACGTGCTTCGCATTGATCCAAAGAATTAGGCAACGGATCGTATCTGATGAGACCGGCTTTAAAGTTCAGCTGTCCATTGATTATAATCCAGGCCATCACAAGCACACTGAACAGAATGCTGGTCACGGCGACTTTTCCATTCACCCGTGGCACAAACATGCCCAGCAAAAAGACACCCACAACGGCGCCCATATTGATGCCAGTTATCGTCCACATTGTCTGGAGGATCGATTTGAATTTCTGCACAAGCAAACCACCCAAGATGCAGTAGCCGCCCATGCCAATCACAATCAATTTCATGACGCCATTGGCTCGCGCCTCCGTGTGACGAATATGTGGTTTAATGTAGTCGAAATAAACCACGCCAGCAAGAGAATTAAGACTGGCCGAAAGTGAGCTAAGCGAGGCGCTGAATACGCAGGAGATGAAGAGTCCTGGCATGCCAGCCAAGTTACCCATGATGTCCTGTATGAAGAAGGGCATCATTTTGTCTGGCTTGCTGACCAACTAAGAAGCGAGAATTCAACAATTTGCTAACAAGTAAAGTGTGTAAAACTTACGCCAGCCAACATGGGATCGCAGCCGTAATAACGAGCAAACATAATGATGCCAGCAAAGGCGTTGAAGAACATGATGACCAGGAAGCCAACGCCAGCAACGTACAGTGATCTATTAGATGTGGAATCATGAAGTTAAAAAATATATTAAATTTTATTGCACACATACTTTTTGGCATGACCATAAGAAGGCAACGACACAATTCGCTGCACGCAGCTCTGATCGAGTGCAATTTTGCCCGTCCACAACAGCATGCCGCTGGCCAAGCTGCTCCACACCGTTGCACGCAGTCGAGGATCCAAACCCGTTCTTTAAATTTCAAGAATTTAATTTGAATCTATATTTCAATGCATTGAAATGTATCTCTTGACTCACCCAAAGTCCATGCGACCGCCTTCAGTGGCATATTCTAGAACCGTGCTCAATCCTCCAGTGCGCATGGTGCCCAAGACACCCACCATGACCACAGAGATGAGCATGACGCCGGCCTGCACCACATCAGTCCAGACAACAGCCTTGATGCCGCCCAGCATAGTGTAGAAAACGCAAATCGAAGAAACCACGACATTGATCAGATGTATATTGACGCCAGTCACTGTGGTATAACTTCACACATTAGTAAAATAATTAATACGATGTACTTCAACATACCCTGTGAAAACGCCAGCGAGGGTATGAACATGTACACGGGCAACATAAGAAATTGATTCAATATAAATGTCATTGTGACCAATTGACGTGTGCGCTTGTTGAAGCGCAGCTCCAGATACTGCAAAGAAATTAAAAGATGTATCATTAATAAAGATTTTTGTTGAAGTTTTTCTTATTACGAAATATTGGGCACATAGAATTGAGTAACGAAAACGAAAGAACACCTTTATAATCATTATAATATAGTATATTAGAAAATCCTTGCATTCTGATTTTATAAAAGTCTTACCTTAATTATTATATTTGCGTAATATATTTGTATGAATAATTTGAATTTATTGCGAGATTTAGTTGTAGTCACTCAAAATAGGATTGTAATTTTAAAGATTTCATCATATTAATGTTAAAATAGTTATACTATTTTAGATTTGGCATTAATTTGTAATTTCGCCTCAACTATTTAATAATAAATCTTGTTTTACTTACCTCATAGCAATTGAGAATGTTGTTGTCGTAAAAAGTGGGCACAATGATGTAAATCACAATTGGTATAGTGGGGATCATGGCAAGCACAGCGAATATAAACGTAAATCCAAAAGAATAATTCTCCGCAGGAACCGACATGATAGCAACGCCCGAAAGTTGACTGCAATAAAATGTGTCAATATTTAAGATCATCGCGTTTTATAATTGCGCTCCTGTTTGCGCACTTTCAGATAACACTCGGAACGTGGCTGACGAAATTGACAACTGAGATGTTGATAATAACAATAAAAAACTGCCGCACACCGATTAAAACTGAGTCAGACTAGAGACCAACGCACCTGGAGACCAACGATATGGCTATGGGAAGTGTCTGCATTTTCTTGCCACCTCGCAGATATTCATCCGTGGTATTCTTGCCCTTGGCAAAGAAACCAAAGTACACACCAATAGCTGCCGACATGGACAGCATGACGACAAACACAGTATAATCGGTCAGTCCGAAACGAAGATCCTCGATTCCTGCAGCTGGAATGCTGCTCGTTGTCGTCGCCATCGTTGAAATTTCCGCGTTAGAATCCTTTATTGACAGCCACGAGAGGAGAGAGATGACGTTGACGATGATGAGCTGTTGGATGCTGTCAGGCAACTTGAAGCTTATGGTTATTACAATGTGACTTTAAACT
The DNA here is from genome assembly GCA_035046325.1 of Drosophila niveifrons. Taxonomy (NCBI): domain Eukaryota; kingdom Metazoa; phylum Arthropoda; class Insecta; order Diptera; family Drosophilidae; genus Drosophila; species Drosophila niveifrons. The sequence continues at coordinate 4,893,756 of JAWNOC010000046.1, read as the reverse complement.
TTCAAATATCGCTGATAACACGCTTATCAGCATGTACTATTATGGGTATATCTTAATCTCATATCTGGCAGACGTTGTGGTAAAATCTTAATAGCGCCTCATAAATCTCTAGCTATAGCTATTTACGTAGTTCTCATATGCCAATAAACCTGCCTCTTTCTCACGTCAATGTTAAGATGCACCTGACCCACTGAAGCATCATTCCTTCTTTATAATCTAAATTCAGTTTATTTGACAGTTTGATAACCCCTTAAAGTGTTGCCTATTTTTAGGCGCCTGAATTTCACAAATTTTTCCACAGCTGAATCACTGTTTTAACCATGGCATAATCTGCATTATTAAGTCATTAAGTTTATATGGAAGGTTAAGCTTCTTTTATCTGGAAGCTAACAACAAACATTAAATTTCTCATTGTCATTTTTCATTGAGGAGAAGTGTCTTAAATGAAGCACAACTTGCAAAAAAAAATAAAACAAAATTTATCTGCAGAGGCGCACGTAACTAATAAAAAATATTATCTTTAAACGTTTAAACCAAAGGAACAAAAATAATTGTTGACAAGCCCATTTTGACTATATTTTCTTTATTCTTAAAGTTCGCTTTTTTACACGGTAGTTAACATAAACCCGAAATTTTAAATTTCAATCTGTGTCATATTTTGGTTTTTCAAATTTGCTTATATCGATATGCAACTCAGTTTTTTCTTTCAATTGATCTCCATTCAGAGGCAGTTCCTCCAATTCCGTGACTTGATGTGGCTTCAAGAACTTGCGTATGAACGGCGAGAAGAGTTTGGGATTCTGTACATTCTTTTCATCCGACTTAAAGATGTAGCTTGCGGGAATAGCCCACAGAATTGTGGCAAGAATACCAACAACTTTGTACCAATAGAATGATATTTCAAATACCGAAAACTCTCGATTACTTTCGAAGGCGCCTGTGACCAAGGGAGGAATTTCCGGAACTGGAGTAGGTTTGATTGGCGTCGTGTGATTGTTGCGACTGCACAAAAAAGAAATGGATTATTAATGCATTAATTATAAATATAATTCAACTTACATGGCATTGGCAATCACATGAAACTGCGGCGCATCGCATAGATCCAACGAGTTTGGCAATCCTTCGTATTTGATGTGACCCGCCTTGAAGCTCATCTGACCTTTGCAGACGAGGAAGAACATGACGAGCACACTGAATATAATGCTAGTCACGGCAACCTTGGCATTAGCACGTGGATAGAGCATGCCGAGGAAGAAGACGGACACAACGGCGCCCGTATTGATGCCCGTGATCGTGATCACAGTCTGTATAATGGAGCTAAAGTTTTGCACCGCATAGCCACCCACAATGCAATAAATGCCCATGGCAATGATCACCAGTTTCATGGTTGCATTCGCACGTGCCTCCGTGTGTCGAATGAAGGGGCGAATGTAATCAAAGTAGATGACACCGGCCAACGAGTTAAGAGTGGCAGACAACGTGCTGAGGGCAGCACTGAAGACACACGAAATGAACAGTCCCGGCATGCCGATCAGATTACCCATGATGTCTTGTATGAAGAAGGGCATCATTTTGTCCGGTTTACTGACCATCTGACAAAGAAACGAAAAGAGAAGAAAACTCAGTAAAAATAAAATGCAAAAATATATAAATTTAAATATATACAGTTAACATAAGTACTATATTTTAACTTGTTAGGTTATTATGAAATGAAGCACGAGAAAATAAGAAAATTTGCTATATAAAGGTATAAAAATAATAAAATATATGTGACATAAAAAGTTGTAAGCAAAATATTACAAGTAATGTACATAAATACAATATAGAAATGAAAGAAAGAATATACATTTTAACTATTTGGAACGAAATGAAACAAAGAATATAAATATAAACTATTTGGAACAAAGTAACGCAGCAATATTAAAAAGACAAAACAGAAATGATAATAAATTAGAATTGAAATAAATTATAATATATAAAATTATATTACTAATTAAGGAAATTAGGTCAAGAAAATGATAAGCACTTTCAAACATCGTTTAATTTGATAATCTTCACTAGTTAAAAGTCAAACAGTAGAAATAACATAAAATAAATACCATTCAAGTTAATACAAAACGTAAATGATCAAAACTAAAGAAATAATTCGAATTTAAATATAAATGTTAAACAGATAATTTGCATTACATCAAATATTTGTAAACCTTGAACTACAAAATACATAAGTACAAATTAAATTCATTTACTTACCCCTGCCAACATGGGATCGCAGCCGTAATACCGAGCAAACATTATAATGCCAGTGCAGCAGTTGATGCCCATGATGATGACAAATCCAAAGCCAGCAATTACAAGTGACCTAATTAAAAAATAAATAAAAATATTTAAACATATCTCAAGTACAATAAAGCTATAAAGATGGGTACACTCACTTCTTGGCTTGTCCTAGAGAAGGCAATGAAACAATGCGCTGGACACAACTTTGATTGAGACCAACGTGTCCCGTCCACATGAAGAGTCCTCCCCAGAAGCCATTCCAAGCTGTGATGCGCACACGTGGATCAAGGCTAAAGCTGCAAAGGACATTTAAAAGGTTTATAAAAGAAAGCCCGTTTAGTTCGTTCAACAACTTACTTCAAATTTAAACGTCCTCCGAGGTTGGCGTTCTCAATCACGGCACCCAAGCCGCCAGTTTGTATAACACCCAACACTCCGACCAACACCACAGAGATGAGCATGATGCAGCCTTGGACTACATCTGTCCAGACAACCGCCTTGATGCCACCCAACATGGTGTAGAAAACGCAGACCGACGAAACAATCACATTAATGTAATGGATGTTCATGCCAGTTACTGTAAATAGGAATGAATTTTACAGCTGAAAATAAATTAAATTTTAAATTTACCTTGTGAAAAGGCCAGCGAAGGAATGAACATAAACACGGGCAACATGAGGCAAGCGTTCATCACAAATGTTGCAGTCACCAGTTGACGCGTCAGCTTGTTGAAACGCACTTCGAGGTACTAAAAGAAGAACTGCAGTTGATAACTTTTCAAGACTAAGCTCCACCCACTTACCTCATAGCAATTGGACACATTATTCTCATAGAACACTGGCACAATAATGTAATTCAAAATTGGCACAACGGCTACCATTGCAATGACCATGAAAAAGTAGTTGACGCCAAACGAATACATCTCCGCAGGCACAGACATAATCGCAATTCCCGACAGTTGACTGAGTAACAAACGTATACGTAATATATGTTAGTATTAAGAAATATTGCGTATACGCAGTGTTAACACACCTGGCCACTAGTGAAATAGCTATGGGCAGCGTTTTCATCTTTTTGCCACCACGCAGATACTCCTCGGTGGTGTTTTTCGCCTTGGCGAAGAATCCAAAATAGATGCCAATTAGCGCCGAGGCGCCCAACATTAAAGTGAATACCACATAATCCGTGATGCCAAATCGCAGCTCATCGGAGGTGCTGGAAGGAGTTGCCATCGTTGTGGCCAGTGTTGCGCTTGTGCTCGACATTATCCTGTTTTAATTTGCATACAATCCTCTTTACATATCCTTCAAGTTGTTGGTTGTGCTCCGTTTAGCTGCTTAATACGCACTCGTTGACACTTTTGAGGCGTCTTGTTTTTAAATCGTGATCTGCAACTGGAAGTCGTATCTTATCGGTACCTTTGTATTACCTTTTATAGACAGACGTGTGCTCAAGACTTTGCAAGTAGTAAAATAAAGTAAATATGAATGTGTTCTATGAAAAGTGATGCAGGAAAACGTATACAAACGTATACAAGAAATAAACAAACTAACTAATTTTATCTTCAATAATTAATAAGATCAATTAAGACAACTCATTATTTGTTAGGGTTTCTTTACATGTTTTTAGTTGAAAGACTGAAAAATTGAGTACATAATATGAATCCTTAAAATTTCAATTATCATTTGTCATTAATCACTGTACTTAATTAAAAGTGTAAGCATACTTTTAGCACTGACTGTAAGCGAGCCTTTACTGGATGAAGTTAATAATCTTGCGATTAATTATCTTCATAGAGTGAGCTTTGAACAAGTTTTATCTATCCGGTCTTAGTGTCAATAGCTTGATAAAGACGCTGATAAAGAATATTTTGTGTAAATATTAAAATGTGCGAATCATCTTTGTGATGAGTCTAAAGCAGCAGAGATATAGACTTTAGTCTTGATAAGCAATCAACTTCACTATGTTTGAACTTCATTTTCAATCAAAGTGATGGATGTGATTTATCTTGAGAGAACAGTAGGAAAGTAAAAGTAAAAGAGTTGAGAAAAATTTTAATATAGAGTACGTTGATGGTATTATCTTTAGTTGAAGTGCAAGTTTAATTACAGTACCATTAACGTGAATAAAGATAAAAATCTTTTTTGGGCATACAATTTATATTTTATTACACTTTACGTTTTATAATGTTTAAAACACGTATGCTGCCATAGCACTAATATAGTTTACGACAGCTTACATTTTACAATATGATTATATGCTAATCTTATGCCTTGATTTTCTCGCCTTCTTTGGTGTCTACCTTCAGCTCGTGCATTTCGTCGGCCGACGATGTGAGCTCATATTTCATAAATGGCCTCACAATTGGCGATAAGAGTTTCGCATTGAATTCGGCATCTGGTGCCGCTGATAAAACATAACTGAGCACCAAACCCGTCACCCAGGTGATCACAAAGCCAATCGTTGTATACCAAGTGAACGACATATCGAGTATACTCCATGCTGGCTCCAATAGCGGCTCAGTTTGAACTGTTGCTGAAGTGCTTCCAACTGTGGCATTTGCGAGTGTTAATAGAGCAGATGTTGTAGCTGTTGCAGTGGCATTCTGGCCAGGACAATTGTCTGTGGTTGTGGCCATAAACTGGTAATGATTGCGTCCCCAACTGCCAATCACCAGATAACTCATAGCAGCAATGCTCACAATGATGCCCCAAAGAGCAGCCTGCAAGCGAAGCATAAATTACTCTCATATTGAGTGGACATTCAAATAAGTTTAACTTACTCGACCATGTGCTCGAGGCACGAGCATGCCAAGCAAAAAGACGCCAGCTACGGAGCCAAAGCTAATGCCACCAATGGAGTAAACTATTTGTAGTATGGAACTAAATTGCTCCACAACCATGCCGCCAAAGATGCAGTAGATGCCGGCAAATAAAACAAACAATTTCATTATCACATTCGCCTTGTGCTCGGTGTGATGAATATGCGGCTTGATGTAGTCAAAGTAAACGATGCCACTCAGCGAATTGATGCTGGCCGAGAGTGTGCTCAGAGCAGCGCTGAACACACAAGAGATGAACACACCGGGCATGCCGGTTAGGTGGCCCATCACATCCTGCACCAGGTAAGGCACCATTTTGTCCAGTTTGCTGACTGTGCCAAGAGAGAGGGGATCGCAGTCATGATAGCGAGCGTACATCACAATGCCCGTGTAGCAATTAAAGGTCATGATCAGCACGAAGCCAAAGCCGAAGAGCACCAAAGATCTAACAAAGAATAAAATGAGACGTGTTACTTAATAAGAGTATAAAGTGTAGAATATTATAAAAAATTTATGTTAAAGACAAAACTTGGAAAACTGAAATAACATTTTTAAGATAGTGGAATGAGTTAATAAGCCACAGTCGATCGACTATACTCATTTTTAGTATATTCTAACAAAATTTTTAAAATATACCAAAAGCTATATTTTGTATATTGAGTATATCGATATACTGCTACATTGAAAATATACCACAGAGTTAAAAATATACGATATTGACAACCAAAGCAATTAAAACCCGAAGTAAGTAGTATATTTAGTATATCGATATACTGCTACATTGTAAATATACCACAGAATTAAAAAAATACGAGACTGACAACCAAAGCAATTATAAAAATATGCCAAACGCTGTAAGTAGTATATTTAGTATACCGATATACTGCTACATTGAAAATATACCAACGAATTCAAAATATACAAGATTGACAACCAAAGCAATTAAACAATGAAAGCAAGTATAAAAATATGCCAAATGCTGTAAGTAGTATATTTAGTATACCGATATACTGCTACATTGAAAATATACCAACGAATTCAAAATATACGAGCTAATACTGTGTATACTAAAAATTGTGTGTTGCTTTTTATATTAGAATTCAGATTAGTATTAGATATTTCATATGATACATATTTTCTCACCTTCTGGCATGACTCAACGATGGCAGAGAAACGATGCGCTGCACGCAGCTCTGATTGAGACCCACATAACCCGTCCAAGTAACAAGTGCCGATCCGAATGTATTCCAGAATGTGGAACGCGTCGCCAAATCAAAAGTGTAGCTGTAGATTAGCAAGAAATTATGTCAGCTACTTGGAATATTAACTTGTTATAAGGAAACCCACTTGACTTCCAGTCGACCGCCCTTGTCAGCAATGTCCAACACTCGATTAAGACCGCCCAAGCTTATTGTGCCCAAGATGCCCACGAGCATCACGGAAATAACCATCACAGCTGCCTGCACCACATCTGTCCACACGACAGCCTTGATGCCGCCCTATAAATCAATATAATATATAATACTTTATTAAGAAATCTATATGTAGTTTTTCTTTACTTACAATCATTGTGTAGAAAATGCAGATGCTGCAAATGACTGTATTAATAATGTGCACATTATAACCGGTAACTAGAAAATGAGATATAAAATGGATTAAATATAGAACTTAAAATATATAAAATAAAATATTAAAGTTGCATAGTTGAATAGATATAAAACTCAAAATACATAAATTATAATAATAAAGTTGCATAGATATAGAACTCAAAATATATAAAATAAAATAATAAAGTTGCATATCATGGTACATCATTAAAAACAGAATAGATATAGAACAAAGCAGACGAAACAATCGGGAACGTAATCAGAATACATTTAAAACTTCATACAAAAGATAAGTTAAAAAAAATGATTGCAAATGATGACGAGAAAAACTTTGACAGTTAAAATTGTTAAAAAGTATTAAAAACAGTGAAATGAAAACAAAGAAGCTATAAAAAAAATATTAGTTCTAAGTACAAGAAATTAATTTTAAGATACAATTATAATAAAATCAAAATAAAATATCACTATTTATATATATTTTATTTTGATTGTATTTTAGAATTAAATTTTTGAACTCAGAACTAACATGCTTCAATTCTTTTCTTTCTTTGATTTGAAAAAAAAAATGTTGTGAAAGTCAACCCTCGTTAATAATATTCAAGTTAGATTATCAAATGTTATCAAATGTTTGTGATAAAACAAAAACTTATTCGTTAAATATAAAAAACAAATTTTTAATAAAATGAATAAATTCTATAGTCTCACCTTGTGCAAATGCTAGCGAAGGCAGGAATATGAAAATGGGCAGCATGAAAAATCCTGTGACCACAAAGATGAAAGTCTGCAGTTTTCTCGTAGCCCTGTTGAAACGCAACTCCAGATACTGTAATCCAAAAAATGATGTAGGAACTGTAGATTAATTCCAATATTGAAGAATCTGAAGCAGACCTCATAACAGTTGGTAATATTGTTGTTATAGAACACGGGAATTATCACATAATTGAGAATGGGCACCACAAAGAACATGCTGATCACATTGAAGAACCAATTGATGCCATAGGCATACATCTCGGCCGGAATGCTCATAATCGAGATGGCCGAAAGTTGACTGGCCACCAAGGATATGGCAATCGGTAGCGTCTTCATCCGTTTGCCACCCATCAGATATTCATCTGTGGTATCCGCACTTTTGTTGCAGAATCCAAAGTAAACACCGATTGACGCCGATATGCTGAGCATAAAGGCAAACACTATATAATCCGTGGTCTTAAACGTAAACTGATCGGCCAGAGCCTGTGCCGTGGTATCGTTAAGTAACGCGGACATTTCGCGGGAGGATTTTTCGAATCTGATCTATGCGGAAGTTAAATCACAATTGGCTCCTCTCTTGGTGTTAAGTTGGCTTTATAGAAAATCCGACGTGTTTGTCGCTGAGTTTTATCTATCGACACATAAAAGCTCTTATCTAAATTGTCATTTTAAAAGATTTGTAAATCTGACAATCTGTAAAACTAGCTCGAGGATTTCATGACGCGAGATAAGCGTTGTCTGCGTTATCTATTTTCAAACTCATTCATTTCTCTCAGCGATATTTGCAAGTCACAACAAAGTATATATACCATATTGTCTTTATTGAGATGATGTGTGATTAAAACTGAAAGTAAAGTGAACTCTGCCTTCTTTTCAATCAAAGTTATTGACAAGCCTTCAGGAGACTTAATAAGACAATAGTAAATCAGTTTGCAGAATGAGCTGCAAAAGACATTTCGTATGTTTATATAGAGTATTATAAAGTTAATATCTTTAGGTATTTCACAATCTTTAATTGTTTTATTATACTTTGCTGCTGGCGAATTATCTATAGTTTTATAATGTTTAAAACATAAAGTACAAATCTTAATCCTTAACTTTCTGTGTTTGTTTGTAGTCTACTTTGAGCTCGTGTATTTCATCTGCCGACGTCAGTTTATATTTTATAAACGACTTTATAACGAGTGATAAGAATTTGATAGTAAATTAAGCATCTGTCGCCGGTGATAAAACATAACAAAGAGCAAAGTCCAAACGATCTATTGAGAAAATTCCTCTCTGGCTTCTCTGCTTAAATGTGGCATTTAAATTCTAATCGGTATTTCTAATTTCTAATCTAAATTGCTTTTTTAAGGAGTCTTTAATTCGATAATCCGCATTCTAACTTGAGAATTTCATAACGAGATATAATCGCTAGCTTCTCGACTTGTCTGCCTTATCATTTTCCCAACTCATTCATTTGCAAGTCACAATAAGATCGTCAAGTATATATGTATACCATATGTCTATTGAGATGATGTGTGATTAAAACCGAAAGTAAAGGGAACTTGCATGCAACGTCGTTGTCGTTGTTGCTGTCGTTGTGACATACTCGTAATTGACGATGCGATGATGTTGCCACAGCTTGCAACCAATTGAAAAAAATGTTAATGATGCTGAAAAGTTGGTTAAGTGGCCCACAGATGTTTCTGTTATGCTTATTGCTGTTGTTGTTGTTGTTGTTGACCATTGGTAATTGTTTATGGCCAGACCGCTTCAATCTTCCATCTCGACTGCAACTGTTGAAATCACACACACAGAGCGTAATGAACGTCGCAGCACTTTTTTTTGTGATGAGTGCTCTACAAGTCATGGCTACTGCAACAATCTGGTTGCGTCTGCCACCAAACAACCAAAAAAAGTGAAAGGATTTTCAAGCTCAATATGTGATTACGTAATATGCCGATGATGATGAGCTGTGTGAACTCACAGATCACCTTCGAGTTGCACCAATTGAGAATGTTGTTTTTTGTTTTTCGGAAAATGTCAAAAATCGTTCTGGGTCACTGCAGTAATTAAATGTTAAAAGGTGTAAAGAGAAATAAAAAAGACTCAAGCATATTTAACGGTGACAAAATTTACTATTTTTTTTATTATTTTCATATTTTTTTTTTGTTGTTTCTTTGTTTGTTTCATAAAAATAAAAACACTTACGAGCTAATAATGCGTTATAACACTGTTTTCTTTTTTGGGGAAGAGTGTTGTGTGTGTGTTATATGTGTGTGTTTTACTTTTTTGTTTTCTTTGCTGTTCTAAGACAAAAAAGTATTGAGTTTTGTTGTTTTTTTTTTTGGGAAAACTATTTACAAAAAAAAACACAAGTTTCGAGCCCCGAAAATTTTCGGGGATTCGAAAGAGAGAAGGAGGTGAAAATTACAGTCGCTGAGTTGAGTGAGACTTGGAGGAGAGTGTGAGAAAGGTATGTGATAGATAGGATAGAGTTCAGAGAGAGAGAGGCAAAAGGCAGCTATATCATTTAGCTATACATTTACCCTCTCTATACAAACTCTAAGACGAACTTTCTTTTCCACTCAGCATAATGTGTGTGTGTCAATATCTTGGAGAGGGGGGCGTGGCGCGCTCTTCTTCTTCTTCTTCTTCTGGATGTTGTTGTTGTTGTTGTTGTTGATTGTGTACCCATAATTCCGTATATTGATTTCAGTATTCTTGTTGTTGTTTGTTGTTGTAGGTCGTTAGGTCCGTTTTTTGTTTAGATTGTCGTCCTTTGTTTTTGGCAGCAAAATTAACTTTTTTAAATTTGGGTATTCTTGGCTTGCACAACATTTTTGTTACTCAGGGGGCTTGCTGGCTTAGAAAGGCGCACCGTAGCTGCCGCTGGGCCTCGATGGAGCACCATAGCTGCCAGATGGAGCAGAGGGATAACCACCGCCACCGCCAGCCTGTGTGCTCTGTTGGGCAAACTGAGCCACCTGGATGGCCTGTCGCACACCCTCAAGATCGATGCCAACAACACGACCGCCGCCGCCGCCAATGCCGGGCGCACCGTAGCTGGTCGATGGTGGTCCATAGCTGCCGGATGGAGCAGATGGATAGCCACCGCCGCCACCACCGCCGCCGCCGCCACCGCCTCCCTGTTTGCTCTCCTCCTGGAGGAGAATCTGACGCACCTGCTCCAGCAGCTGAGGATCAACGTTTTGGCCCTCGGATGTTTGGAAGCCACCGCTGACGGCCTGGAAGCCACCGCCGCCGCCACCGCCGAAACCACCGCCGAAGCCACCGCCAAAGCCACCGCCACCGCCGCCGCCACGGGGATAATTGTAGCCCGATGGTGGCTCAGCTGCGGCCAAAGCAGCCAGAGCGAACACTAAGAACTGTAGAGAAGAGCAGAGCAAGATGTAATCCGTAATCAGTAATTTGTTTGATCCGTTTTGGGTAATCCATAATTTGTGGCGACGTTTGCTACTTACCACTGAGAAGGAGTTCATAGCACTGAGTATTGTGGTGTAATGTGTGGGGGAGAGAAGTAAAATTAAAAAATGATAAGGTAAATTTAGTTGCTTTCGAGTGGGGAGCCAGCGACTGAATGCATTCCCAAATGCCAAGCTGGCCCTCTTTATACTTGCTTGCTTGCTCTGCTTGTGGCGTCGTCTTCACTCTCCACGCTCTCGCAATTTTCCCCCTCCCCCTCTCCGCGACGTCTCGTCTCTGCATTTTATTTGGCTGGTGTTTGGTTTCAGTGACTTCGTCGGACCAACATCATTATCGGCAACTTCGTCTTCTCCAAAGTCGTTGGACGCTAACGATCATCATCATCACAAGAGTTGTTGTTGTTGTTGTTGTTGTGGTGGTTGTTGCTGTGATTGTTGTGGTTGCTGCTGTGTTGTACCTTCATCTTCAGCTGCGACTTGTTTTGGCGTTCGACCTGCGGCCACAACTCGAACTCCAACTGCGATTCCCGACGTTTCCCACCAGCAAAGCAAACCAAAAATAAAACAAAAAGTGTAGAAAATAAAACTTACAGTCGATATAAAAGAAACAAAAATCGAAAAAACTGCAAATGTCGCTAATAATTTGAGTTTGTCGCTGGCTGCATTCGAAAATTTCTTTTTTGCACTTTCCACGTTTCACGTTTTCGTCTTTCGACATTTTTGCGCTTGGACATCGACATCGACATCGACAACGACATCTTCGACTTGGACCAGGAAATCATTTTTGAGCGTTTTAAAGGAAACTAATAGCTGGGAAAACAAGACAAAAAAAAAAAACGGTTGCTGCTTTGGCATATTCTATGCAACATTTGCATAAGGGCAGCGCCCAACTTGCAAGCGACTGTATGGGCCATAAAATCAAAAACAAAACACTCATTACAATTTGCACCTTGATTGTGAAATATACGTTGTGGGAAAATTTAGAGGTACTATATATATTTAATTTCCATGTGGAGCAGTAGTGTGTGTAATTAACGCTGGCCGATTTCCCAAGGAGATTTTGAATTTTGCTTGGCGGAGCATTAAAATCGCATTTTATCATTAACATATTGTAACAGACAAAAGACAAAAGAGCGAAGAAGCTGTTGAGGCCTGTGGTAAAAGTTTTGCGAAGAGTTGTGCACAGAAACAGGTAATAATCATGAATGATACATATATTTACACGTAATTCGAACATTTGTTTCACTTCACGTTCGCCGCCAGACTTTTGGCATGATATAACAACAATAACATTAACAACAAAATGAAGCGAATGACTCACATTTAAAAATAAAAGAAAATAAATAAAAAAAGAGTTTGGCATATTTAATTGTCATTCATTGGATTTGAAGTAACCAACAAACAAACAAAAAAAATACATATTCTGAGCAATCAATTGAGGCAACGCTGCGTATACGTAATGTGCTTCCCACCTCTGGGATTTTGATGGAACTATGCATTATGGTATTATGTCAACATCAACGACAGTGACAATGTGAATGCGCTGAGGGCGCAAAGCAAAGCAATTGAAAGAAAGGAAAGAAAACGAAAAAGAAAAGGCAAAAGGCAAAAAAGAAAAACGAGCTGAAAATGAAACCGAATCCCAATCAAAATGCCAAGTGCCAGTAAATTGTGGTAAATGAGGTTTATTTACTTATGCCATGCACAAACAAACACACACATAAACATATATACAAAATATATATCTCTTTCTTGGCTGACTTTCGCAAAGTGCATGGTTTCAGATGTGTTTTTTTGGTTTTTTTAAGGGCTTATTGGAAACCTTCACGCTTCAAAGTGAAGGACTTTTTGCGGCTGCGTGCTTCGTGCGTCGTTGCGTGGCAGTGGCAGCAATGACAACAACGGCACGATTCCAACAACTCCAAAAAATATATAGCAACAACAACAACAAACTGTTTGCAGCAGATGAAAGTCAACACTTAACACTCGGCGATCATCCGCAGCTCAACTCCGCTCAGCTCACAGCTCGAAGCTTGAAGCTCGAAACTCGCAGCTCAACTTCAATGACAGCGCGCTAAATCATTTTTTGTCTTCCCCTCGTTGTTGTTTTGAATTATTTTTATCAGCTTGGCTTGTTGTACCCGGCAAGCAGAGCGTTAAGTAGGCGTCTAGTGGGCAACTCAATTGATTTGTTTACTTCCTTCTGTCTGTCTGTGCCTTAGATCAAAGATAACTCAGCAACTTTAAGAACTGTAGTTGTCAAATTTGAAGGCAATATTCCTGAAGCCAAGAAATAGCTAAAGCATGTTTTATAACTTTATAACTTATAGAGTTTTCAATTCAAACAACTATTTATCAATATAATAGTAAAAGTATATCGATATTCTTGAAATTGATTTATCTTAATAAGATCAGTGCATAGAACACTTTCAACTATTTTATTTGATTTTGATTTTTTGATTTTCAACAATACTAAGTACATCTTTATTATACAAAATAGGAACATTCTCAGAAAAGTTTCAAGAAATATTTCTAATCAATTAATAAATGATCAAAGAAACTTTTTTTCTATTTCTGAAGCTTAATAAATACCTCAATTATTAAAAAAAAGAATAAGTCAATATTAAATAATACAATAATAATACTAAGCTTAGAAGAGTTCCACGAAAATATCTTAAAATTTTGCAATGCCAATATTTCGGTTTCTCCACTCGGCATGGAAAATACAGTTATTAACATTTATTAATTACAGTACAGCTATAATTACCGGGTATCTTGTAGTCGAAAGGCGCTTGCCAGCTTTTTTCGTACTTGTTATTGTTGCTGCTGTGTCTGCCACTGTCACTTTGGCTTTTAATTTGGTTTATTGTGGCGCTGTCTTAAGATGCCTTTGTGAAGGTCTCTCTCTCAATTCATTTCGTAATTGTTTTTTATTTTTTTTCGGACTCGCACTTTTAGCCAAGTTCGAGTTTCAGCTATAATTGGAGTAGACTCCAAAATATCCATTCATTATGATGTCTCTTCGCTTGGGGTGTCATTCTAAATTACGGGTCTCAGATCTGAGATCTGAGACTGAGTCTGGGAGACCGGCCTTTTTTAAGAGGAGACTGTGTCTTGGGGTCTGGCATTGGTTTTATCGCTCTCTTTGCTTTGATTTTTGCACGTTTTGTTTTGTTACCGCTTTCGGTGCGTTCGCTTTTTGTCTTTAAACGCTTTATGTTTTTCTTTAATTTTTTTTTTTTTGCAACTTAATGAAACGCTTTATTGCACGCCACAATATAAACTTTGCATGTACATGCATAAGTGTCTTGGTGTGTGTGAGTATCTGCTCAAATCCATCATTAACACGTCCACTAGGTCAGCATAGACGTCGCCATCACCACCGCCGCATCATGACTTACATTTCGTTTTGACCACTTTTTTTTTCCTCTGTTTTGTTATTATTTTCTCAGCTTGGTGTTGGCCTAAGTAGATGTTCATTATCTACAAACACACACACACACACACACACATGCATGCACTTGGATGTGTGTACGTTGGTAATTGTTATGACACTCTAATTGGGGCAGGCAACAACAGCTACCAAATAAGTATCTATGTATGGGTACAATAATAATAACGGTTTTGGCAGACGACGCGCGTAAATTTTCAAATCCACGTCTGTCGTCGCTTGCCAATTGATGGCTAGATAAATCGACAAAGCCCCTTTTTATTGTTGCAACACATTCGCACATTTTATTACACGTAATAAATAACAAATAAAAATCCAATTGAAAATTGTTACTTCAACAAGGTGTTGGAAAAGTTAACGAGGTGGGAACAGTTAACAAAGAGGAAGGAGTTTTACATTCAACTAATTTATTTACTTGTCTATTTTCTATTATTAGCTTTTAATTATTTGTGCTCAATCGTGTCATGAAGAGTTTGGTGAAAACTTTAAAAAAAAAAACCGATTCACACGTTAATTTTTCAGTTTAGTAAATGAAGAGGGAACACTAAACAAAATGGGAACAGTTTCGCCTTCAAGCCCCAACAATTGACCATGCTTAATTAATTTACTTATTTTGTACGCTTGCCATTATCACCTTTTAATTATTTGTATATTATTGCTCATTTAGATAAATCATGTCATGGCAAGCGAGTTCCGTTTCCTAACCATTTGTTAAATATGGCTTCATTTGACAAGATTACAATTAAAGTGTGGTGCATATATGAAACCGAAAGCTTGACTTAGATGTGTAGTTAATTGAAGTAACTAGACTAAGTGACATGGTTTATGTTTATAAATTGCGGTTAAAGTAGCTTAATTAGTCGAAGTAATCACGAGCATTCAAGTAAAAGCACACAAAATGAAACAAATTTCCCGTTTCAAATTAAATTTGACAAACTAATCAAGCGCAGCCAACTTACTGCATTTTTGACAGCAAATTGATGATGCCAGATCACGCATATTGATAAGTACCTGCTAAACTAGCTTAATTTGCAACTAGTATTAATCCAGCTGATGCTGCCAGATCGCAATTGGCAACCTATGAAAAAAATAAATACGTTTTTCAAATATTTTTATTTGTTAGATTTGAAGGCAACGATGTCTATTTTTGCAAAACATGAGTTGCATTTTTAAGTTTTTGCCGCTAATCGTTAGCGAACACATATGCGTATCTTTGTTTGTGTGTGTGTGCAGCTGTGGTGGAAAAGCATGATTAATGCTAAAGAGAAACGAATTTGTTCAACGCCCCTTAAACATGGGGAGTGAAAAAATACTGATTATTCAAGCGTATAGATGACGAGATGAAGGTAAAAAAAACCTGTGTGACAAACGCCGAGAATATCGCAAGCTATAATAGCCGCTGATGAAGATGAATGCGCTAAAATTGCAAGCAGTCATGGAAGGCAGGCTGGATGGGCTGGCTGGCTGGCTAGGCTGGAAGTGGGAGTGGAAGGCGGGTGTAAAGGCAGAAGGAGGCAGAGGTTCAGCTGGCAGTTATTGCTGCAGCGGCATTACATAAGGCGCCAGCGCCAATGCAGAAGAGCCCCTCGAGGCTGATGGCAGTAGCAACAACCTCGATGTCTTCTGTCGTTTCCTCAAAAAGACAAAACAAGTTTTGTTTGTCCGACACAACGAGACAACGGCGACGGCAACGGCGTTTGGAGTCGCGCTCCTCTAGCTTTATGTAAGTCAAGCGTGGAGACTGACACAGCAACAGCAACATGGGCAACTGCAACCGGCATGCAGGCAGATGAGTTGTCCATGTTTGCTGCAGCAGTTGTAGTTGCAGCTAGCGCAACCAGAAAACGATGCAAGTGAAATTGCATATGCAATGCGAAACTAGGCAAAACAAAAAAAAAATACAACACAAATATAAAGATAACATAAAACATACAGAAAAAAAATAGATGCTGTGAAAAGCAAGCGTGCATAGAAATGCTGAAATTGTTTGGGAAATTGCCGCGACACGTTTTGCCATCTCTGACTGGAAGACTGGATTTTTTTTGGGAAACAACAACTGCATTTTTTGCTGATCACAAACATGGCCATGCGATCGCCAATCATACGTAGGCAACGCAAGTTCTTCGCGTAAAACAAACTTTAGCCTTTGCTTCTAATCACATTTGTGATTAGAGGCTTATGCAAAAATTTAGCCAGCCAGCTGCTGTCGCATTTGACTTCCACTTGCGTAATACTATTGCAGGTTTGTAGAGACTCTTCCCAGTATGCGTATGTACGTTGAAGATTCTCAAGGCGGCTGGTCAAAAGTAAAAGTGCAAAAATCTTTTGCTGTCAGGTGAATCGCTAAGCGCACTAATCGAATGCCGGACAACATGCTGTGCTCAGCATGGTTGCCTTAACAGCAGCACGTTCATAGTGTGATTTTACATTGCGTTTAATTAATAAACAAATTTAAACCTTCAGGGCTTTTTTTATGTTTTCTTGACGCATAAAAAAGCAAAATCATTAGGTGTTTAAGTAGATTTAAGTATGATAAGATAATTAAAAAGACGGATTCAAGAGCATACCGGTTTTTGCAGTTACTTTTTTATTTAACATGAACACGTATGTGAATCCCACAAAAAAAAAAAAAAAAAAACATTTTAAAAAATAACGAGCACAACTAAGAGTTGATTGCCTACTTTCAGGCGTCAGCTGTACAAATTGGAGAAAGCCACATATATCAACAAATCAAATCTATTAGCAATAATTGTACTAAAATAATGTGATACCTGAATATTTATAAAAATTTCCCTTCAAATTCATAAACATTCTAGCAATTTAAAAATTTGATTGTTTTTAAAGAACGTTTAAATTTAAATTATATTTTTGTCACATACTTCTGGGCAGATGTAGTGAAACCAGCATCAAATTATATTCAAATTGGAAAACGTATTTAAAAAATCCTACTTCATAGAAGGTATTTTACTAATAAAGCAAATTCACAAAAACTTAAACAAATTTATTGAGGTAAAAAGGTAAATTTAAGGGGCCGTGCCCATCTGTTCCACTGGTCACATTGTTCTTTGGGCACAGCTGATTGAGAGCGTTTACATGCGAATGGCAAAACGCCATTACGTTACGTACTGTGACGAGTCGTGTACGTGTACAATGAAAACAGGAGAAAGAAAAACGAAAATATATATGTAAAAACTACTTGCCGAGAGAGGATAGTCAAAATTAATTGTGTCGATGTCGTCCAGCACTAACTAACGTCAAAAGAATTCCCAAAAATAAGCAATAAAAATATATAGATATTGCACATACTGAACGTTAGCCGTAAACAACAAAACACTCAAAATTAACATCTTTCTGGAGACGATCAGCCAATTGGCTGGCTTTGCAACCAATTGCGACAATATGCAGCTGTTAATTTCAAGTGTTTGCATGGCGCTGACAAGCGCCGTAATTGGCAACGCCTATTACCAGAAACAGCAGTTCTACCCGGCCGTTGTCTATATTACCAAATCTAATGCATCTATGGCGGTGAGTTCCAAAAACCAACAACAATAAGAATACACAACGTTCTAAAGTCTAAACTTTCTGCAGGTCATTTATATACAATTCTTTGTGATAGTATTTATGTTTGGCAAGCTTTTGCGCAAGGTAAACTATATATTTAGTATATTACTCTTTTGATTTTGCAAATCTTATTAACATTTCCATGTTTTCTGCAGATTTTCTTAGGCACTTTGCGAGCTGCAGAGTTTGAGCATTTGCTGGAACGTTTTTGGTATGCGCTAACAGAGACTTGCTTAGCTTTTACCGTTTTTCGCGATGACTTCAATCCACGCTTTGTTGCCTTATTTACTGTGCTCCTATTTCTCAAATCATTCCATTGGCTGGCCGAAGAACGCGTTGACTTTGTGAGTATATTTTGCACCAGAGTTGAAAAAGCAACATGTTGTATACGTGATATTCTACTTACAGATGGAGCGTTCTCCTGTACTAGGTTGGCTGTTTCACATACGCGTCGGCAGTCTGCTCACCATGCTTGGCATTCTCGACTATGTGCTGCTCATGCATGCCTACAATTCAACCCTGGTTCGTGGTCCCACAGTGCAGCTTGTCTTTGGCTTCGAGTATGCTATTTTGCTGACTGTCATCGCCAGCACAGCTATCAAATATGTGCTGCATGCTGCTGAGATGCGCACCGACACTCCCTGGGAGAATAAGGCAGTGTTTCTGCTGTACACCGAACTGGTTATTGGCCTAATCAAAGTGATATTGTATCTGCTGTTTGTGGTCATCATGGCAAAGATCTATGCGCTGCCCATGTTTGTGTTCCGACCCATGTTCTTCACCATACGCAACTTCCGCAAGGCGCTAAATGATGTCATAATGTCGCGTCGTGCCATTCGAAACATGAACACACTGTATCCGGACGCCACGCCCGAGGAATTGCGTCAATCGGACAACATTTGCATCATTTGTCGCGAGGATATGGTTAATCACTCTAAGAAGCTTCCCTGCGGTCACATCTTCCATACCACCTGCTTGCGCTCATGGTTCCAACGCCAGCAAACGTGTCCCACTTGTCGTTTGAACATTTTGCGTGCGCCTGCTATCAATTCGACGGCTTTACCGCGTGTCGCTGAGGAGCCAGCGAACGCAGCAGCTGCTCCAGCTGCAGCAGCAGCTCAAGCGGGTGTTGCAGCAGCGGTTAATGCGGCAGCAAATGCGTTGCCGGGAGCAGCAGCTGCAGCTGCAACGGATGCGCGTTTGCCCCAAGCAAATGGCAATGCGGGCAGAAATCCCATTTTTCTGCCTAACTTCGCGGAACTTTTCGGCAATGCCAGTAAGTTTTATGTTCCCAACATATTGTTTCTTGCTAATCAATCGATCGTTTTTAGATAACATGCCCAATGCTTTATCCAATCCACCACCCGCTGTGCTGCCACCCTTCATGTCGCAGCCACCATTTGCTTACTTTACACCACCCATTGGACCACCGCCTCCCATGCCTTCGGATCTAACGCGTTTCAGTGATGCCGAATTGCTCGCCATGGAGGGCACACAGCGCAAGCACATTGAGGAGCGTCTAAAGGTGAGGAATACTGCAAAGTAAATACGTAAGAATTTCTAATCAACGTTATTTACAGATGCTACGCAATACTATGCTAATGCTGGACTCGGCCAGCATCTTGATGCAGCAGTATCAGGGACTTATGGCACGCCTGCCGCCCCCTACAATACCGCTTCCCACAGCAGGAACCGCTGCAACGACAGCAACAACAGTAGCAGCAGATGTGCCGACTGTGGAACCAACAGCTGCTGCGACTGCATCCGTCTATGACACAGCAGCAAGCACATCGAGAGCAGCAGTGGCAGCTGCGGAGGCGACAGCACAACAAATAAGCGTAACAGCCACAAATAGCAAGACGACGGAGCAAGTGACAATTGAGGATCTGGGCGCCGAGGAGGATGATCTACCCTCAACGGAGGCGGCCAGTTTAGATGTGGAGACCGAGGATAGCTCGGAGTTAAGTGAATTGCGCAAACGACGCTTGAAATTTCTGGAGGAGCGCAACAAATCGCCAAATAGCAGCGACACAACGGACTAGATCTGGAATGGAACTGAATTTAATCAATCGCAGTAAAAATAGCCTTAACAGGCTTAACTCGTCCTAACACACACATACAAATACACAACACACACACATAACACAGACACATGCATGTACACTCATAAATTCAATGTGTATTCTATGAATGGATATTGATAATATGTTTCTACTACTTTGACCTTAATCTTTATACAAAATCTCTGAATTTTTGTTATCCTCTGGTTTTGGTTTCATTTGTTTCTTGGGAAGAATATTGTTGATATCCATTTTCAAGAAGTGTTTGTTGTAGGCATTATTCTGCTAATGTGTGAAACGAGCGTTCTGGTTATAGCATGGCGTGCAAGATTCAATATATATACATACTATATATATATGTATTGTGTAAAAACAAAAAAAAAAACTAATTTAGAGCAAAAGGGGAAAACAACTGATGATTTGTATTTAATATTATTATGTGTATAATTAATGAGAAAGAAAAAACGAAAAGACGAAAATGAAATATATAAGTATATATACATAAATGTATGCGAAATAATTTAAGACATCGACTTAAAACTACACATAGATAACAACTGTGGAACGTCGTGCACCACGTTCATGAAATATCTGCATTTGCATGTTGCCGGTGCCGGATCAAATGCGGGATTCAATCTCTCGAAACTCGCCGGGATCGGTGAAGCGCACGGTCAGAATGTAGAACAGCGAAGGGAACGGCACCAGACACAACAACGTATAGTGATAGTTCAAAGAGGCGATGCCGAACGCCAGCAGGAGCCAATGGACAGCTGAAAAAAAAGAGAATTAGTATACTTAAATATTTACTAGCAAACATTTCTAAATTGTCTTTCGAGAAGCACTAGTTGAAGTACATGCTAAGGTTTGTGTATTAGCTAAACATCAGGTAACAGCTACTTAGCAATCAACAAAGTGGTTTTTATACCTATATAGATAGTAATTACTTAGCAACTTACAAATAATGACCACATTCTTCATTTCCCACACAGAGGAGAGCAGTAGCGCCTTTTGCGTTTGATCCAGCTTCATGGCATAATGTATTGCTGTGGCCACCATAGACATGGCAATGCTCAGATATGGAAATGAATAATCTGGAAACAAATGCATTTAATACATAGAACAGATAAGAGATTTACCAAGGTCTTACATATTAAGCCGCAGCAGGTGCCGTGTATTAAAGTAAGTAGCGGCAAAAAGTAGAGAGCAGAATAAATCGGCGCCTTGCCGCGCACATCGAACAAAGAGCTGATTAGCGGTCGAATGAGAAACATGTTTAACAAGCACAAAAAGTAGTACACCAAGACAATTGTTTGCCTGAATATAAAAATAAGAATTAGTAGACATTAAGTAGAGTAAAGCTATTTTGCACTTACAACGGATAAACTGCCTCCTGGGTGCAATGATAGGTGGCTTCATAGTTGGGATTGGGATTGTAGAACAATGTGTACCAATCGGTGAGCTTGCGAACTTCGCAGGCATACAAACGTAGCTCCCACATCGGTTCCATGAAGAGTGTTGCTAAGATTGCTGCGAGAGCCACTTCAACAAAGGCGCTGGCTGTGAGGATTAATTGTTTGCGGGAAAATTTGCGGTCTTTGGCATCCATGTCAATGAAAAAACAGTGCATCATCAGTGGCAGCATGGTCATGAAACCCAAATATAGCCACGAATATGTGCTCAATTCATCACGGCAAGGTGTGCACGCATAGCTCGCATTCACCTGTGTAGAAGGAAGGAACAAACAATGTTTAGCAACAAATACACAATCAAAACAATCAACAATGCGGTATTTTTACCCGTGATCCTCGGGGGCAAACCCCACAGATGCTCCAGCTGCCATTATCAAGCTGTGAACGTCCACAATAAATGCCAGGGCAGCGATCCAAATAACCATACATTATTTATGCCAACGCTTCTATTAATTCATTATCGTTGTGCACACAAAAAGAGAATATTGTTTTCAACTGGAGTTAGAGGTGGACAAACATCGATGACATTATCTAAGCAACGATATTTTTAAACACCGACTTTCGTTTGCTGACATTGATATTTTTTAAACCAAATAATAATATTACAAATTCATTTATTATTTTTGTTTAAAAATTAATCTTCAAAACTTTTAAATCCAAAAAATCGCGGACTTAGCACCTGGTCGTACTTTCAAAGGGATAAAAATAAAATTTTCAGAAGGTGCGTTATTTTAAACAGCGTTGTACTTTTCTTTCTTGAAATCTAGACTACAAAATATGGTGTGATTTACAGCATTTCCAAATAAAGCTTATATAAAGATATTCATTCAAAATTAATCATGTACTTACAAAACTGCCAATAGTTTCTAAACTGTAAAGTTTGATGAACATCCTTAGCGCTCTTTCCAGGGCAGGCGTTAAAATTACAATTTTAGATTTTACAGCCAATTTCATTTCTAACTAACAATGAATTGCAATATGCTTTATTTATACTAACAAATTGCAAAAATTCATAATACTTCTTTTTGTTTAGTTATGAAAATTGCGATGTTTACATGCAAACAACTGCGGGTGGCGGTTAACCGATAGAGACAGGTATGCTACTGAAAATACCAATAATCGATAGTTAGTATGGGTAGGTCGATAATCGACCGGCTACCACACTTTATCGGCCGTCTACACAAGTTTAATAATTAATTAAAACCAATATTATAATGAAAAGTAAAAATAAACTAGAATAAGTTCATAAAATTGAATAGGCAATACGCCCGACTATTAAGACAACAGCAGCAACAATTGAAAACATTGTCCATCACCAACGGAGACGCCATTTTGGCTATCGGCCGGCTGATTTGTAAAGCTTAGGAGAGCCAGCCAGCAAAAAAAATTGCAAAAAAAAAAACGAAGATACATAATTAGTTTTTAACAATTTGTGTTGCAATTATGCAAATGTAAGAGCAAAGGTTAGAAGACCGACAAAGTGTGCGTGTACATTAAACGCGGTAACAAAGTGCGACAGTGTAAATTAATGCGTATATTAACAAACAAAACGCACAGTGTTTTTAGGGCGGATGCACAAAATGGTGAGTTGTGCAAAAGCAAAAGCAAACGATTTGCTGACTACATCTGTGTGCGTTTGTGCAGATGAATATGCATGTGGCTAGTATGTATGCGTGTGTATTGGACGTGAAGAAAAATGTAGAAGGAAAAATGACTACAAAACATTATAATGTCCTACTGTAAAATGCAAAATGAAACGGATAGAAAAATGACAAATTCGCATTGTTAATGCCGATTCCAATTGTTAATGCCGAGTTTGTATATGTATATAGCAAGCAAGTTTATTCTAAGTCTGTCTGTCGTCTGATGCACTTGTGCGGGTCCATGCCCTCCCCCTCCCCTAGCCAATAATCTATGCACATATGTACCCACATATATATATGTATATATATATATTCGTATACATATGTGTGTATGCAGTGTTGACAACGAACAAATTGCTCAGATGATAAGTTTGCACGACAGTTGTCAGATTATTGAAAAATATATAAGTTTCAAGCGAATTTTAACAAGAATTACGGAATATCAAGTATTTTGGATAACATCATCATTGTCTATGGTAGGCACACTATGAAAATTCGCGATAAAAAAACATTTTAGTGGTTGCTCTTTAGGAAATTTTCTTAAGGTTCTTCCGTCTCCGCTCCCGGCGAATGTGCTGAGTGTATGTGTGATGGGAGTAATGGGCTTGAGGGGGGGTGATTGGAGAAAGCAAGTCCACAGCCAGATAGAGGAGATTCATCCACAAACGCAGCGGCGGCGGCGGTTGCGGCAGTGATGTAATTTTTTTTGGGAAAAAAGAAAAATCTTTGTTTGTCTACAACAAAAAAAAAAAACAAATAAATATTCATATGTGTGTACATATAAGCATGAAAAGAACAACGTAAAACGATAACAAAAACAACAACATTAAATTAAATTCACACTCGGTGTCCGCTGTGAGAGAGTTTATGATGGGTGTGTGTGTTACTAGTATATGCATATATATATTTGGCTCTCAACTGTATGCGTGTGTGTGTGTGATTCCTCCTCCAGTCTCGTCTTTTGCACCGCTGTGACCCACGTCTATTAAATAATATTGATTTTTCATATTCCAAACCCCACTCTCTCAATTTTTGCGCTCGCTCTTTTTGCGTTCCTTCGTTCGTTCGTTTCGTGCGTGTGCGCCTGTGTGTGTACGTGTGTGAGTTGGCTATTGTATATGTGTGTGCGAGTGTTTTTTCGGCCTCCTTTGTGTGCTCGTATTCATTTTGCTCATTCTTCTTTTGCTCTTTGCTTCGTTGCAGTTTATAGATTTTTGCAATTGTGTCCGTTGAGGAGAAATATGTAAACTAAACGCAGCGCGCCGCAAACAGCAGCAACTGTGCATGCACCAGCACCAGCAGCAGCAGAAATAATAACAACAACAGCGACAACAACAACTCAGCAGTAAGAAGAAGAACAACAACAGCAATTCTTATTGGCAAAAAGATTGTTCGGCGGATAGAGAGAGAGAACGCGAGACCAACAGTGCCTAATGTACATTGGTTACAACAACAACAGCATTCATTCATTCATTTGATGTGTTACCCAAATCAGCAACAACAACAAAAACAACTAAAAAGTGAAGAAGAAGAAGCATTAGAGGGAACTGTGGAACCACTCGAGTCTCTCTACGGAACCAGGACTGCCATAGCCATAGTCAATAGTCAAAGCCAAAGCCGCCCAGCGTAGACTTCACTAGAATTACGATCAAAACCACTCACACAACACACACAGTCAGCAGTCCAACCCCAACAAGAAACGACGACGACGACGGCGTTAAACATTTGTGACGCACGTGACGCAGCCAAAAGGCGCCACAATGACATTCGATACACGCCGACAGGGCACAGGAACTGGAACTGGCCAAGCGACGACCACAGCAACAGCAGCCCAGAACAGTAGCAGCAGCATTACAACGAGCACAGCTCAAGGCACGGTAACGGGAACTGTTGCGGCAACTGTCACAGGAACGGGAACGGGAACAGGAACGGTCACAACTACAACCACAACAACAACAACAGGTGGAGTCACAACAGCAAACATGTCGTCGAGCGGTGGCATTGATGCTAACAATAGCAACAATAGTCAGGAGCAGTCTACGGATGCACCGCCAACAACAGCAACAGCAGCAACAACAACAACAACAGCCGGTGGTTGCACCGTGGAAAGCGCCGCAACTGCTGTGTAAGTAAAACCACATTATAGTCATAATTAGTCAGTTGAGAGCAGTTTCTATGGGTTGTGTATATAGCAGCAAAATTTATTTGTTTACTTTTGCGCAGCGCACAATTCTTATACATATAGATATAGATATATAGATTAATGATTTAATACAAGAAGTGGCGTTGTGTGGGTTGTAATAGTATTTGACTACATATAATATTAATATAGATGGTCTAAAATGATTTAAATAATAGCAAGTTTTCGGTATAAAATGTTGACGTCACTTTTACGTCACTTGGCATGATATAAACCCAACAGACTTCAGAAATTATAGATTGCATTTGATATAATTTCTATATAACACTAAATTTCCAGGAATTTTAATATCAGGAACAGCCCAATCCATTAAGCCTTTGCCACTTTAAACGTAAACATACCAATTGCTTATATGCAAATTTATTTAAGGTCAAGTAATATATTATTTAATAGAACAGGTTATTTAAAGATTTAAAGGCCACAAAAAAATGCAATCAATCCTTAGTAATTATGAAATTGTTGCTTGTGTCATCCATCGACACGGTACGGAAAATGCAAATCACGAGTTGTAGCCTACAAACTAATATATATAAATACACTCACGCACATGTAGGCTGTAAGAGAGTATGTGTGCGTGCTAATAGTACATTCAATGGCTAGGCAAGATGGGCAATTCAAGTAATAAACACGAAAGGCGACGACGATAATAAAAACAACAAAACAAAAATAAAACATGAACAAAAACAAAGCACAATTATCGCTTATCTACTTACTCACTGACTCACGCACAACGAAATGGTTTACATTATTTTGTATTTACTTTCGATTTTTTGTTGGTTCGCAGGTCGCCAGAGAAGCTGATAGCGTCATTTCCCATTGCTAAGCTGCGCTCGCTAACACAAAAGATATCCAATCCACGATGGGTGGTGCCCGTGTTGCCCGAACAGGAGCTGGAGGTGCTGCTAAATGCTGCCATCGATTTGGCCAAGGCTGGTAAGTGAACAACATTATCAACTAAAGGCATGCAGTGAACTAAAACTCCTCTCTCTCTCTTTCTCTTTTAAAAGGTGTCGATCACGACTGCGAACCGTGTGTGGAGTTCTATCGAAATGGCCTCACGACGTCCTTTGCTAAGATCCTGACGGATGACGCAGTCAACTCGTGGAAGTTCAACATTCATCACTGTATTCTGTTGTCGTGCGGCAAGCTATTGAACTTGATAGCGATACACATGCAACGTGATAATCCATACCTGCTCGATCTGCTCGCGATTGTGTTTGATCCGGACAATAAGTTCAACACATTCAATGCGGGACGTCAACCGGAATGCTTTGCGGCTCTCGAGTGCATTTGGGGTGTGTTGGATAGCAACAAGATGTTTGCGAAACCGCCGCCAGAGCCAAAGAACCCGCGCGGATGGCTCGTCGATCTCATTAATCGCTTTGGACAGTTGGGCGGATTTGATAATCTGCTCGAGCGTTTCAATAGCGGCCTGGAATTGTTGAAGCGCAATCAAAACACAAATAAAACCGCTGCCATCGTTGGTGGCTCCAGTTCCACAACAACAGTCAAAAGCATTACATCTAATGAAAGCGGCGGCGGAGGAGGAACAGATGGTTCTGGACAGGACAA
Source organism: Drosophila niveifrons (assembly GCA_035046325.1). Lineage (NCBI taxonomy): Eukaryota > Metazoa > Arthropoda > Insecta > Diptera > Drosophilidae > Drosophila > Drosophila niveifrons. Next base: position 4,866,917 of record JAWNOC010000046.1, on the reverse strand, counting down.
TCGTTTAACGCTGGCCCTCATACACAGCCTGTTGCGACCTTTTGGACAATGCTATGAGCTGCTGACGCCTGCCACCATTGCCAAGTACTTTATGCCAACTTGGAATGTTGTGCTGGACTTGCTGGACAGTTTCACCGACGAGGAACTGAAGCGTGAGGTGAAGCCGGAGGGTCGCAATGATTACATCAATGGCATTGTGAAGTCGGCGCGTTTTCTGGCCAGCCGTTTGACCGGTCAGGAGGAACTGATACGCGATCTGGAGATGTTTCGCCTTAAGATGATATTGCGACTGCTGCAGGTGTCTAGCTTTAATGGCAAGATGAATGCCCTAAACGAAATTAATAAGGTGCTGACATCGGTGGCTTACTACTCGCATCGCTCTCAGCCGCTGCCTCATTGCCTGCCCGACGACGAAATGGATTGGCTGACAGCAGAGCGCATGGCCCAGTGGATTAAATCATCCGATGTGTTGGGCATTGTGCTCAAAGACTCGCTGCATCAACCACAATATGTGGAAAAGTTGGAGAAGATCATACGCTTTCTGATCAAAGAGCAGGCACTAACGCTCGACGATCTGGACGCTGTGTGGCGTGCTCAGGCGGGCAAACACGAAGCGATTGTGAAGAATATGCACGATTTGCTGGCCAAGCTGGCTTGGGACTTTACACCCGAACAGCTGGATCATCTCTTCGAAGCATTTCAGGTGAGTTGCAAGCGAGAAAGTCGATATTATTTGAAAATTTAATAATTATTGCTTCTTTTTTATAGGCGAGCATGACGACCGCCAATAAGCGTCAACGAGAGCGTCTGCTGGAGTTGATAAGGCGACTGGCTGAGGACGATAAGAACGGCGTGATGGCACAAAAGGTGCTGAAACTGTTCTGGACCTTGGCGCATAGTCAAGAGGTGCCACCCGAGGTGCTCGATCAAGCGCTTGGCGCACACGTTAAGATTCTCGACTATAGCTGCTCGCAGGAGCGTGACGCGCAGAAAACCATCTGGCTGGATAAGTGCGTCGGGGAACTTAAGGCTGGCGATTCGTGGGTCCTGCCCGCTTTACGTCTGATTAGAGATATCTGTTGTCTGTACGATACGTCGCCCAATCATGCGCCACGCACGCAGACCAGCATCAATCGGCAGCAAGTGATTGAACGACTGCAGAACGATTATTCGCTGGTCATTTTGGTGACTAACAGTTTGACTGCGTATATGGAGAAGGTGCGTTCGTTGGTGAATGAGACGCCCAGCTTGGATGCAGCAACCATTTTGATAGATGGTCGTTTTCCACATCAGGCACAGATTGCCGAACGTTTGGAGTTTCTCAAGTTTCTGCTTAAGGACGGTCAGCTTTGGCTGTGTGCCGATCAGGTATGTATTCCGATGATATATCTCAGTTACGAACGAAATCTTATTGTTCTTTTATTCGTAGGCGAAGCAAATCTGGCATTGTCTGGCTGTGAACGCCGTTTTTGCGGCAGACCGCGAGGAATGTTTCCGCTGGTTCGGTAAACTGATGGGCGAGGAACCGGATCTTGATCCGGGCATCAACAAGGACTTCTTCGAGAACAACATACTGCAGTTGGATCCGCATCTGCTCACCGAGAGCGGCATCAAGTGCTTTGAGCGCTTCTTCAAGGCCGTCAACTCTAAGGAGGATAAACTAAAGGCCATCCATCGTGGCTATATACTCGACAATGAGGATCTCATTGGTAAGGATTATTTGTGGCGTGTGATTACCACGGGTGGCGAAGAGATTGCCAACAAGGCCATCGATCTGCTGAAGGAGGTGTCAACGGCATTGGGACCACGACTGCAAGAGCACATCACAGAGTTCCATGAGATCTTCATTGGCGAATGTTGCGCTCGGCTGCGTTCTCACTACAGCAACATACAGATATTGGGCAAGGCAATGCTGGAGGATGCCGATAATCAGGATACTAGCAACGATGAGTCGAAGGACACGAAGATGCGCTTCATTGAAGCGGAGAAGATGTGCCGTATCATCAAAGTGTTGCAGGAGTACATCAAAGAGTGTGATCGTTCGTTTAGCGGCGATCGCATCCATTTGCCACTCAGCCGCGTCACGCGTGGCAAGAATACTAGTCTCTATATACGTTTCCAAACACCCGGACGACCCATTGACGATATTGAAATTGTGACGCACAGCAACGAAACAATGGCGGCCTTCAAGCGCAACCTGTTGAAACGCATCAAAGGCAACTCCACGTCCACCAACAACATCAAAGTGGATCTCTTCTATACGAATGGCGAGCTGATCGAAGTGTCCGATGAAATCAATCCACTCTATCAGTACACCATACGTGACAAAATGATATTGACAGCGAAGCTGACACAGGTGGGCATTGGCCTAGCCAGTAGTCCCGACTCCTCCAGCGATTCCAGCACCGGTTCGCCGCCCAGACCCTGTCCAGATATGCAACGCGTCGAATCGGAGAGCACGCTGCCCGGCGTGATAATATCGCAGAACTATCAGTACACCGAGTTCTTCTTGAAGCTGCATCAGTTGGGCAGCGATTTGGAACATGGACGACTGCGCGATAGTGCTAAAGTGTTGCTGCATCTGCTGCCCTGCGATCGCCACACAATGCGCATGCTGCAGTTGATGTGCCGTGTGCCCAAATCCACAGCCGGCGATGGACCCAAAGAGGAGGATGCATTGACCAGCAGTGGTCAAAGCGCAAGTGATGCGGTGAGTTTTTAATTGCTATGTGCAATAAATTTCAAAGTGCTAATAATATTTAATGCCTTTGCAGCTGAATGCTGATGACTGCACACCGGAGCAAATGTTTCTGCATCCGTCGCCAGCGCAGGTGCTGTACAATCTGAGTGTGCTGCATGGACTGTTGATTCCCGCTCTGGATCCGCTGGGCGAATCGGCGCTGCAAGTGCAATCGGCCTGGATGCATTCGGGCTGTGCACATTTTGTGCTCGAGCTGCTGACGAAGAACAACTTTTTGCCCAGCGCCGATATGCACACGAAACGCGCCTCGTTCCAATGCGTGCTGCGGCTGGCGAAGCTGTTTCTGTACATTGTGGGCAGCGTGTTGTCGCGTGTGGGCGATGAGCCCATGATCTGTGACTACGACAACGGTGCACGGTCCCAGGTGGACATACTTAAGCAGAACTTTTCGACAACGCCGAACAGTGCGCAGGGCACGTTACGTGCCATTTCGGCCAAACTGGCCGAGATATTGGCCACCGAGATGCTCTCTGCTAGCCACGATGGTGAGCGATGTCGTGCGCTCTTCAGCTCCACGCTGCAATGGTCGTGTCCAGATATTAGCACTATTAAGGCTGTCGTACATCTGGCCTGGGCCTCATCATGTGGCAATCTGCAGGCGCTGGGCAGCAGCAATGATTTCGAGGATGATGCCATCATACCGGATGGCCAGGACTTTAGTGTGTGCAAGGAGGCACTCGAGGTGTTGACGATCTCGTTTATACTCAATCCCAGCGCCAATGAGGCGCTGAGCAACGATGCCAATTGGCCCAAATTTATTACCTCAATTGTGCTGAAGAATCCGCTGCGCCATGTGCGTCAAGTGGCATCCGAGCAGCTGTTCCTGGCCTCCACTTATTGTGCCGGCGATCGACGTCCCTTTGTGTACATGGTCAATCTGCTTGTGAGTGCGCTGAAAACCTTGGTGCCCCAATACGAGGCGACTTGTGCGGAATTCTTCTCGGTGCTCTGTCGAACGCTCTCTTATGGCTGCATCTACAATTGGCCACTGCAGATTGGCGAGGGACTGCTGAGCGATGAGATCAATTGGCTGCGCAAGATACGCGAGAACGTCAAGGTAACTGGCGATACGCAGGTGCATGAGGAACTGCTTGAGGGTCATCTGTGTTTGGCCAAGGAGCTGATGTTCTTCCTCATGGCGGACTCGAAGGCGCAGCTCAATGAACTGATCCATGAGCTGATCGATGACTTTCTGTTTACGGCATCGCGAGAGTATCTGCATTTACGCAAGCATGGCAGCCTGCGCTTGGATACGGTGCCGCCGCCAGTGTGCCGCAGTCCCCATACAATTGCTGCCGCTTGTGATCTCCTTATTGCTTTGTGCCAGCACTGTGTTCCTAATATGAAGCTACTCACCAATACACTCATCGATTTTGTCTGCACGGGTAAGTGAAAATAATTTGGGTTCTTCTCATTCAGATTAACTTTAATAACTGGTTCTTTTTTTAGACACCGATCCGTTGCGCGAATGGGACTATCTGCCGCCGGTGGGCGCCAGGCCAACCAAAGGTTTCTGTGGCTTGAAAAATGCTGGTGCCACCTGCTACATGAACTCGGTGCTGCAACAGCTTTACATGGTGCCAGCCGTGCGCGTGGGCATTCTAAAGGCACACGGTGCCGCCACGAATGATAACGAGGACTTTAGCGGCGACTCGGATATGGGCAGCGGCGGTGGCAGCCTTGGTCCATCGTTCTTTGCCGGACCCTCAACAATACCATCACTCTCGTCAACATCTTCGGCGGTAGCATCGTCGTCCGATGATGGTGCGGATGTGCGTAAGAACTATCACGTGATCATATTGAAGCATGTGCAGGCTATATTTGCTCATCTGGGCCACAGTGCACTGCAGTTTTATGTGCCACGAGGCCTCTGGACGCACTTCAAGTGAGTAGCTACGAAGTTGTGCATGTAGAATACTTAAATAATCATATATTATTCTTGAAATAGATTGCAAGGGGAACCGGTGAATCTGCGTGAGCAACAGGATGCCGTTGAGTTCTTTATGTCGCTGTTCGAGAGCTTAGACGAGGGACTGAAGGCACTCGGCTATACTCAGCTGATGAATGCAACGTTGGGCGGCTCGTTTAGCGATCAAAAGATATGCCAAGAGTGCCCACATCGCTACTCCAAAGAGGAACCATTTAGCGTATTTAGTGTTGATATTAGGAATCATAGCTCATTAACCGAATCTCTGGAGCAGTATGTCAAAGGAGAGCTGCTCGAGGGAGCTGATGCATACCATTGTGATAAATGTGATAAAAAAGTAAGTGAACGAAACTACTCTACATGCCATAGTACAAATATTTCATTGTTTTCCTTTTTAATGCTTTTAGGTAGTTACCGTTAAGCGGCTATGTGTCAAGAAGCTGCCGCCCGTGTTAGCCATACAATTGAAGCGCTTTGAATACGACTACGAGCGCGTCTGTGCGATTAAGTTTAATGATTATTTTGAATTTCCTCGTATCCTGGATATGGAGCCCTACACAGGTGAGAAAGCAAAAAGATTAAAAGTGCTTTAAGTGCTAATAGATTTCTAATTTTGCAAATATTGCCTATATGTAAAGTTCTGACTACCAATATTGACCGATATCTAATTTACTAATTTTATTAATGCTAATTTGTTATATACTTATTTTGCATAGTTTCTGGCCTAGCTAAGCTAGAGGGTGAAGTTGTGGAAGTAGGTGATAATTGTCAAACAAGTGTTGAAACAACAAAATATGAACTGACCGGCATTGTGGTGCACAGCGGACAGGCATCCGGTGGCCACTACTTCAGCTACATAGTATCCAAGTAAGTGTCATAATATCGATCACACCTTTCTTTCAAATTACCACTAATATTGAATCTTTCTTGTAGAAATCCAACGAATGGCAAATGCCAGTGGTATAAGTTCGATGACGGCGAAGTAACTGAATGCAAAATGCACGAAGATGAGGAAATGAAGGCTCAATGCTTTGGCGGTGATTACATGGGCGAGATCTATGACAACAATCTGAAACGCATGCAGTATCGCCGCCAAAAGCGCTGGTGGAATGCCTACATGTTGTTCTACACACGTTGTGATCAAAATCCCACACATTTTGATGCCAGCGTCGAGCAATTGTCACTCACAGAAAGCCGAAATGTTGTACTCCCGCTACCAAAGCCAATTGAACGGAGTGTTCGGTGAGTACTACAGATAATTTAGACTATGATTTGGCTTATTTCTAAACCTCATTTTTTAATTGCATTTCAGACATCAAAATATACGCTTTTTGCACTCGCGTAGCATTTTCTCAGTCGAGTTCTTCAATTTCATCAAGAAGCTGGTTAGCTGCAGTATTCCATCAACACGCAGCGATAAGATTGTAAGTATTAAATGTGACGTAATGTTTTTGGTAATTGATAAATATATTCTTTAGACACCCGCCGCTGAGGAGCTGTCGCTGTTGGGCGTGCAGTTGGCATCACAATTTCTGTTCCACACCGGATTTCGCACAAAGAAAACCTTGCGGGGTCCCGTCATCGAGTGGTGAGTAGCATTGCGCGTTAGAAATGTTTGTTCTTTAATTAAATTATATACCTTTTATCATAGGTATGACACACTCTCACATCACATACGTTCCTCGTCGCTGGTGCGCAAATGGTTTGCGAATCATGCACTGCTCTCGCCACCATCGCGCCTGGGCGAATATATACTGATGGCACCTTCGCCAGAGGTGCGCACCGTGTTCGTCAAGCTGGTTGTGTTCTTTTGTCACTTTGCCATCAACGATGAGCCGCTTGTCGGCTACGAGGGCAGCAATCTCTGCGAGCAGGTACTCATCAGCGTGCTTCGCCTGCTCAAATCCGAGGCTGCCGACTATGGCAAGCATTTACCGCACTATTTCAGTCTATTCAGCATGTACGTAGGCCTGGGCACACGCGAAAAACAACAGCTATTAAAGGTGGGTAATCTGCTTTAATTCATAATTACATTTTTATCTAATTGTATTTGCTATTTCAGCTGAATGTGCCAGTGCAGTTTATGCAGGTGGCCATGGATGATGGGCCTGGTCCATCGATCAAGTATCAGTATCCGGAGTTCAGCAAGTTGCACCAAGTGGTGTCGCATTTGGTGCGCTGCAGCGATGTGAGCGAAAAGTGCGAGAACTCTAATGAAAATGCACGTCCATTGCCTAATCCATTCAAGGACTCAAACATCGCCCAAGACGACTTGACACCGCTGTCTAGCGAGTGCATGGATATTCTTTTCAACCGGACTAGGTAAGTTTGTCGTGGAAATTATATGTCAGTTGAACAATTGATTTATTTTGGCTTTTGCAGCTATATTAAAAAAGTCATCGAGGATACGAACGTGGGCGATGAGGGGCTAAAACTGTTGCAATATTGCAGCTGGGAGAATCCACACTTCTCTCGTGCGGTTCTTACAGAATTGCTGTGGCAATGCGGCTACGCCTACTGCCATGACATGCGTCATCATACCGATCTGTTGTTAAACATATTGTTGATTGAGGACTCGTGGCAACGTCATCGCATACACAATGCACTCAACGGTGTCGCGGAGCAGCGTGAGGGATTGCTGGAGACGATACAGCGTGCCAAGACGCATTATCAGAAGCGCGCCTATCAGATAATCAAATGCTTAACGCATCTGTTCCACAAATCACCGATTGCCCTGCAAATGCTGCACACCATTCCAACTATCAGTCGCCACTGGAGCATTGCGGTTGAATGGCTGCAGGATGAGCTGGAACGTCAGCGTGGCATTGGCTGTCATTACAACTCGTACTCATGGTCCCCGCCGGCACAGAGCAATGATAACACCAACGGTTATATGCTCGAGCGTTCACTGTCCGCAAAGAACACTTTGTCCATGGCTTATGAACTGTGTCCGGAGGTGAGAGAGAAGACTACGACGGTGCCTATAATGAGAATATATTCTTATAATAATCATTGTGCTAACTCGAATTTTCTTCGGCATTTCAGGACCAGGAGGAAAACAACGAATCCGATTTGGAGTCGAACGATGACAACAAGCAAGAGCAGCAGCAGCAGTCACGAGCAAAGCAACCACCAGGCACAGAGGCTACGAGCAATGAGCAGCAACAGCAGCAGCAGACTCAAACACAACCAGAACAGCAGCCAGATAACAAAACGGTTAATTATACGGGCCTGACCACGATACCCACAATTGGCGGTTGGCCCAGTCCAGCTCCAACCTCGACACCCACATCGACCCCGGTGCCGGCTGTGACGTCGACCTCAATGGATGGCAATGGCATCCCACGTTTGTCGCGTCAGTTGTTTGGTGCTTACACCTCAACCGGAGGCACAACGACTGCAAATGTGGCACCTGCGAGTGGCAGCGGCAGTGGTGGTGGAAGCGGCAGCGGTGCCAACAGTGAGACGGAAAGCAGCGCTCAGGAAACAGGCAATGGCGGAGAGTCCAACATAAACGGGCTCACTAATACTTTGGATCATATGAAAATTTCAATGGAAAAGGTAAATGGGAAATGTTTGTAGTGCTGTTTGGTGTTTAGGGGTAGATTTAAGTTGATACAATTGTAGTTATCCTTGGTTATCAGTGTCCTGCCTTGCCATACAACAAACATGCAAATTACACACCTTACACAGACACACACAACATACTACATACAAAACACAACATGGTAACTTTGTTCTAATTCTTTCTCTATTTAAACTATCCAAAATGAAACTCTCCTTTACGATGTTTCGCTCTTTCGTTTTTGTTGTCCCTTCTTCTTCCCCTCCATCTGACAATCTGTGCGCAGGGCAGCCGCAATCGTATCAACCGAGGAGGTAAATTGCCGCCAGCAGCGGAGCTGCTAATGCCGCCACTGCAACAGCTACAGTCACAACAACAACAACAACAAACGAAATCGCAACAACTACAACAACAACAACCACAGTCACATCAACAGAAACATCAACTACAGCTTCAGCTACAACCTAAACAGCAACAACAACTCCAGCAGAAGCAACAACAACAACTACAACAACTACAACAGCAACAACATCAACAACAACAGCAACAACAACGTGGTGATATTAGCAACAGTTCCACCAGCCGCTTAATTTGATTTGCCGCCAAGTTAGTTAGAAGTTGTTCATTTAATTCTTTGATCCGACCACATGTTTGTTTGACTGTTTGTTTTGTTGAATTATTTCTTGCCAAACCTTTATATATTTTGTTTATAATGTTTTGTTGTCACTGCCAAACAATGAGCTTGCATCGTGCTAATGTGCCATTGATCATCATATTGTTATCCGTTTTGATTGATAACACTAGCGACTAGCGTATATTCCTGGCTTTTATTTCAGCTCAATGCTTTATTGATTCAGGCACAACACTTACCCACACACACACACACACACACAAACATGATATACACCTGTACATACACACTGACACATACACCTTTATATTCACATTTGCACACGTAGAAATTTCTGCTTAATTGTTTTCCTGACTTACAAAACGCACTCGATTAAGTGTTGAATGCGTCACGATCATACTTATCCTTGTCCCATTTTATTTGATTGTTGTTAATTGCGCTTATACTTTATTATTTATATATTAATGTTTCTATTTTATGTTCACAGCAGTCGACGCACAGGAAAGAGCGAAGAAGGCCATTGAAAACAAAAAAGAATTCATTTGGAAGTGCAGCGGAAACCGAGGAAGTGGAAACAACAGAGGCAACAGCGGCAACAACTCCCGCAACAGCAACAACAGTGTCTAGTGAACAAACAACAACAGCAACAACATCAACGCCAGCAGCAGACACAATTGTAACAAAAGCGTCGGAGACTACAGCAACTAAAACGATAACAGAACCAACGACAACAACATCAACAACCACAACAACAACAACAGCGATTGCAACAATTATAACGCCGGCAACAAATACAGCGACATCAACAACAACACCAGCTACAGCAACAACGGGAGCGGCTGAACTCAACTCATTAATTGAGAAACACTTAATTTAAAATTCATGGAAACAAAACGAAAAGTTTTTTTTTGCAAAAAATAAGTAACAACAATTGCGAGCATCACGTGACAATGTGGAATGTTGCGTGTTGTGTGAATTTAGCTGGAATAAAATTGTTGTAAAAACGTAAAAATAACAACATTAAAATAAAACAAAACGAGACTTAAATGCTAGTAGTTATAAACAGTCGAAATAAACAAAAGAATGAAAGAGAAATAAAATTATAAACACAAAGTTGAAATACGAATGAGAAATGAGAACGAAATGTAGACGAAGTCAGACGGAGCAAAAGAAAAGAAATAGAAAGCGATACTGAAAGGAAGGGTGTTTAAATAGTTATTGTACTTTATACCTTATTACCTAAACAAATTACATACACATACGACGACAACACACACAAACACTCACACACACATTCACCTGCATTCACTAATACTATGGTGGTTTAAGTTGCACGTTAATAATTGTATTTATATAGTATATATAAATGAGAGATGTATTACGCATGGAAAGCGAGCAATCTAAACATTAACTGAATCAAATGAAACCTACTACATAAACACAAGAAATACACACCCAAAAGATACATGCATACACAAATAAAAACTTAGGAAACAAAATAAATAAATAAATATATATATAAATACATTATATATATGTGTGCTCGGCCGTTGTGTCGGACACAGCGGAACAGTTTTGATTAAGGCAAGCAAAACCAAATTGCATCTTCAGTACTCATCATGCCACACAAGTCTCGTTCGCTCGCCTCCCCCTCTGCGAGAAGCGTTTCCTCTCTTCATAACTAATAATTGCAAATCAAGTGAAATTAATTAACTGAATGATAAAGAAATAACAAATCAAAAAAACAACAGTATAGAAAACGCCAGCGAAGATAGGACAAATGTGGACTAATAAAAGCAAAACGAAAAAAAAAACAAAACAACAAAAAAGAAACCTAAAAAAAAGATTATAAATAAAATAAACTTGATTATGTTTATACTAAGTACATATATAAATATATACATATATTTTTAATTATTTAGTGTTTTTTGTATTAAGTGAAATTTGTTAAACATTTATTAAATTATTATGTTTTAAGTTGCAACAAAATAAACGCGAAATGTAAGCAAACAATCGCATTCTTAATCATTTGTTTCCTCACAATAGATCAATCATATATTTTTGCTAAATTACCTAAGCAATCTGTATTTTATTTTACATACTTCGCTATATATATTGTATGTATGTTATGTCTGTGAGAAGGGATTGCGAGAACACACAATGCATATAAATTAAACGAGAAAACACACAGAAACAAACACAAAAATTAAAAATAAAACAAAACTACTTTTTTCCAATTTTATTCTTGGTTTATGCACACAAATGAAACGAATTCCATTCGATTCAAAAAGTATAATCTGCTTTTAATGTCAAAGGACATGACAACAATAATGGTCCATTAAATGGCTTAAATCTAATAAATGCACGCGTTAAAGCTTAAAACTGATCATAAAACACGGAAATAGACAAAGAAAACACAATAATATTCCTGTGGATAAATGCAACAATTCCCTGGTACGCAATCAAAATCACAATCGTTCTTAATTGGTCGCTTCCTCATCGACGAAAGTAATAACTGCAGCGCCCTTGGCAACGTTATCACCCTCGGCACCGCCAATCGATTTAATGACAGCATCCTTTGGGGCCTTCAGTATGTGCTCCATTTTCATGGCTGATAAAAGGATTTATTAGCAATTATTTTACGTTCATATTTCATTGTTTAACTTACCAATGAGCACGGCCAGACTGTCGCCCTTCTTCACCTTATCGCCAGGCTTGACTAACACCTTCTCCAGCACACCAGGCATGGGAGCCACAACTCTGGAGCCACCGCTGCCCAGTTGATCGGCTTGGGCACTCAAAAACTTAGGCTGCACCAGCTCAAAGTCCAATTTGCCATTCTATTTAAAAACACACAAATTTAATTACTGTTTAGAAGCAGATAAGTCAGTGATCTTACCTCCAGGAAGAGCGTAACATTTGAGCCATCAATGTTGGCATTGTAGGTAGAGATTGTGTTATCAATGTTGGCACGGATTTTTAGACGTTCGCCATCCAGCACACGCTCGGCCTTGATGACTTGCCAGGCGCCGCCATCTACGCGGATCTCAATGTCGCCATTGTCATACTTAACTTCCACAGCATAAACTAAAATAGAAACAAGTGAAATTAGATTTATAACATAAGGAATTTGTTCAATTTCTATGTCATACCCTTGTCCTGTGCCTTTAAGTTGTATTTGCGCAACAACGCGTAATTAAGACGCGCATTGGATGCAGCTGCGAATGGATCTTGACGACCGCTGGCATTAGTGGCAGCTGCCTGCAATTCATTGAAGATCAGCGAAAGCGCAGCCTGGCTCAGTTGTTGTGGCTCGATGACAATTGGTGGGAACAGTGTATCAAAGTGCTGATCAATGAAACCAGTGTGCACATTGGCCAGCTGAAATTCGGGATGCGATGCCAGATCGATGAGGAAGTTGATGTTAGTTTCCAGGCCAGAAATCTACAAAGAAATCAAGTTTTAACAAAATGCACAGAGGAGAAAAGCTTGTAAAATACTTACATGATATTCGCCTAAGCGAGCAATCAACGAGTTCAGCGCCTGGGTGCGATTCTCGCCCCAAACAACCAGCTTAGCAATCATGGGATCGTAGTGCACAGACACCTCATCTCCTTCACGAACACCTGTCTCCACACGCACCTCAGCACTGGGTTTGGGAGTGCTCAGATAGCGCAATGGGCCAGCGCCTGGCAAAAAGCCTCCACGTGGATTTTCAGCATAGATGCGGGCCTCGAAAGCGTGGCCACTGCGTTTGATCTGCGCCTGCGTTAGAGGAAGAGGTTCGCCGGCAGCAATGCGTATTTGCCATTCAACCAGATCGGTGCCGGTAATCATCTCAGAGATGGGATGCTCGACCTGGAGGCGAGTGTTCATCTCCATGAAGTGGAAGGACAGATCCTCCTTGTCTAATATGAACTCTACAGTACCAGCGCCAACATAGCCGACAGCTTTGGCAGCGCGCACAGCAGCTTCGCCCAGTTCGCGACGCAGTTCCTCGGATAAACCAGGCTATAATAAAGATGACGTTAGTAAAGCCTCATCAATTATAGAGATATATGCTTACCGCTGGCGCTTCTTCGATAATCTTCTGATGACGACGCTGCACACTGCAGTCACGTTCCCACAAATAGACAGCGTCGCCATACTGATCCGCAAAGACTTGGACCTCAACGTGACGAGGCGAGCGCACATAACGCTCAAGCAGCACAGAACTATCGCCAAAAGCCTTCTGTGATTCAATGCGTGCCGAGTTCAAGTCGGTAAGGAAATCCTCCGGTTTCTCAGCAATTCTCATACCTTTGCCGCCACCGCCGCGCACAGCCTTGATCATAAGAGGAAAGCCAATTTTGGCAGCTTCAGCTTGCAGACAAGCGTCTGATTGATCATCACCATGATAGCCATTAATAATGGGAACTCCAGCAGCTGCCATGATGGCTTTACTCGTGCTCTTGATGCCCATGTCACGAATGGCTGAGCTGGGTGGCCCCATGAAAATGACACCTTCCTTCTGGCACAGCTCAGCAAATTCCACGGACTCGGACAGAAAGCCATAGCCAGGATGAATTGCTTGTGCTCCAGATTTCTTGGCAATCTCCAGAATGCGTTCGCCACGCAAATAGGCAGCGGCTTCACCTACACGATACGCTTCATCTGCCAATTCGGTGTGCAAACTGTGCTCATCGGGATCGGAGTAAACAGCCACTGTGCGCACTCCCAGCTTGCGAGCAGTCTTTATCACACGGCAAGCGATCTCGCCACGATTTGAAATCACAATTTTGTTGATGGGCTGAATTTTCGGTGTGGCCTTTGTAGCCAAGCACCTGGAAATGCAAAAATGTTTATGTAACAGTTGTTTTCCATAAATGGGTTTCTTTATTGGCATTGTATATGTTTCAATTCAAATGTGCTGCTTACCTAGCGCCGTTTCCCAAGTGTTGCAATAATCTTGTATACATTTGTGCAGAGCTTATTTATTGTAAATATTTATAATAATAAAAAAGAACTGCTATGCGCTGAGTGGCAGCCTTATCACAAGTGTTTTCGCACACGATCAGCAGTGCATGTAGCCGGTAACACTGATTTCTATGGTCAGACATGCATGTCATGCAAAACTGTTATTCACTTTTTATTGTCTGAATAAATAGTAGGCATATTAAATACGCACTTAAAGAAAAATCATAAATCATGTTTTTGTTATTGAATCATTATTTTTAATGATTTATAAAACTCTGGTGTTAATTTACAATATTAAAAATGGGATTTGGAAACGGAGCTTTTATTTATCGATTATCGGCAACAGAAAATTATAAGAAAATCGGTATATTTTTTGCAGTCATATGTTGTTTGGTATTTTGGGTTATTGGCCTTATCGGTATTTTATCGTTATCGGTTCGTTGGTGACCGGCATAAATTGGGCTTTACGGTTTACGTTTTGTATAATAAACAAATAAAGAAAGCTTCGACATTTTGAAGCGAATTCACAAATTGACACTAAAATCAAACAGCTGTGCGTAAATTTGGTTACATGAAAATTCTAATATACACATGTTACTTTCCACTACACAATAAATAGGGACTCTTCATCAAAGAAAGCGTCTCCACTGCAACTGAGATTCATTGAAGAAGAAGATGGACAAACGAGTCACAGTCCTTCTACCTAATGGACGGCGTCAGAATGTCAACGTTAAGCCTGATATGACGCTGCTGGAGATCCTAGAGACGGCTAGCACCAAACATGGCTTCGATAGCGAGCAACATTGCCTCAAGTTCCACAACAAAGATGTGAGTTTGACGCAACAGTTTCGCTTTAGCGGGCTGCCCAACAACTGTGTGCTGGAAATGGAACCGACAGAGAAACGACGCACCCTGAGCAACGTCGTGGTTTGCATCCAACTGTCAGATGGCAGCCGTGAACAGGGCGAATTTTCGCCCAGCGCCACCGTGTGGCATGTAGTGCAGGAATTGTGCCAGACACTGGCAGATAGCTATGAAAGTCCTGTGATTATTTATATGCGCAGCGAAGTGATTGGTGTGGAGCAGATGCAAAAGACCACATTGAAATCGCTGGGAATACTCGAGGGTCGTGCCATGATGCGGCTGATTAACAAGAAACCCGAGGATTTAAAGAAACAGGCAAATGTCTACAAACCCGCTGAGGTGAAGGCCAAGCCCAAGGATGATGACGACCAGCCAAGCACTTCGCGTTCGGTCATGGGTAGCTCTGCTGGTGGTGGTGGCGGTGGGTTTGCACTCACCAGCGACATGGTAAAATCACTGAAGCGAACGGCTCCCGAAGAGACCGCTGGCAAGGAAGTGGAAGAGAATGAGACTGCTGCTGCTGCAGTTCCCAAAGATGAACCCGTCAAAGCTAAATACGATTGGGGCAGTGGATCCGGTTATTCATTGCATCATCGCAATCGGGAGCAGGAGTTTGAGGGCGCAGATGCTGATGAGTTGCCAGGCAAAGCGCCGCCAGTGGTTAATGTGATTGGCCCAAGAAACGCGGTGCTTTTCTCACTAGATGCTGCTAATAAGAATAACGATGAATTGCCCGATTCATTTTTCGATCTGACTGTCAATGATCTAAAAATGGTGCTCCGGGACTTGAAGCGCACAGCCTCAGGCAACGAGGATGCACCGCTGCTCACATCTAATCTGCGAGAATTGGAGCGTCAGAAAGCGATGCTAGCGAAGCTCAATCAATACAAGGATTGCGTGATACGCATACAGTTCCCCAATCGTTATGTACTTCAAGGCATTTTTAAGCCACATGAACCTCTCTCCCGTGTGGAAGACTTTGTGCGTGAATTTCTGACGAATCCCAGCGAACAGTTCCATTTGTTTACCATACCGCCGAAGAAAGTGTTGCCATCGAGTGAGACGTTGCTGGAGCTGAATTGTGTGCCCAACGCCATGTTGCACTTTACATTCGTCGAGGAGAAGCTGAATGGTGTCTCCGATGGTTGCCTGCAGGCTAAATACATGGATCAACTGACGTCGGAGGAGGGAGCACTGTTTGCCGTGCAAAAGTATCGTCTCACCAAAGCCAGCGTCAGTTCGACCAGTTAATAATAAGAATTTTTATCGCATGTACTACCAATTGGGCTAAAGGGGCTTTAAGCGATCTTTTTGTATGTGATTTTCAAAGAAAGAAAATTTTCGCTTTATTTCTAAAGCGTTCAAATGTTCAAAAGTGTTTTTGTTTAGACTGGGATTAATGAATATCTGATCAATTGAGGAAGTTATCCTTCATATAGGGATTTGGGGCATGATGTGCCATCGTTTTTGAGATTGTGCAAGAGTAAAGCATAAGCTGAAAGACTGTGGCGCCTCCAGACTATCAAATTCTTTAGACAGACATACTATATAGAACACAATTGTGTGAGCAATTGCTCTTCATGAAATCTTATAAAAAGATATGTATGCTAGGTTAATAATTATTAATAATGATGGAAAACATTTACATCTGTGATTACATCCATTTGTGGACCGTCAATGCCGAAAATGAACGGTGATAAGTGATCGTCTTCATGCTAATAGAAACCCGTCATGTATTTGGTTTGCTTGAGTTAGAGTAGCTGTGCTCTCATCTAGATAAAACTGCATAGGGGTAATTCCATGGCGAAATTTGTCCCGTGCGAGACTTTTTACGGAGCACTTTAGTGAAAATAACATAAACTGAAACAATTTTAAAAATAAGTGAATGTTATTCTTAAATCTTTAGATAAACACTATATTTAGAGCTAAGATTGATTTTAGGAACTGGTTCTGTTTTACGATAAAATATATAAATTCGTTCATTTTTTGATTGTGCTTACGAATTGGTTAATTTTTGCAATTATCACAACAGAAAACAAAACAGAAAGAAAATTCCAAAACTATTCTTAGCTCTAGTTAATGTAGTTATCTAGAGCTATAAAAATAAACTTTTCTTATTTTTAAAATTGTTTCAGTTTATGTTATTTTCAATGTAAAGAGTCTCGCACGGGACAAATTCCGTCATTGAATTACCCATATGTTGTACTGTGTGCAAGTCGGATAAAACGTGTCCAGCCAAGAGGGCGCATGTAAATTCCAAAGTATAATTAAGAAACCAAATGGTATCGCTTTCATAAATGACTTCTTAGAGTAATGCAGTAATGCAATCAGAGTTTAATGTTTTAGAGCAAAGTTTCTGCTTTCTGTGTTTTAAAATACATAATATACACTATAATGAATTTTATTCTTACTTTAGTTTACAATAAATTTGGAATATAAATAAGTAATAGGACTTATTTTAAAACTAGTTCAATAGATAAAGATTTATAGAATAAATTTGCATGCTATTTTTAAAAATTTTAATATTATTAGGAAAATTATGAAATCAATATAACCAACTAAATTCACTTAGTAACTATAACATGAGATTATGTAAATATCTAATTATATGGTAAGTATACTAAGTAAGTTGAAGGTCATTGCTGCTTTTGCAAAATAAATCCATGGCTCTACTGTGAATAAAGATTTATGAAATTAATTCAAAACTAATTAATTCAAAAACTTGGTTTTATTAGAAAATTTTTGTGATTTCGAAACTTTGTTTTATAGTTGTGTTTTCCTCTAAATATTTCAATACATTTCTTATCAATGGAAGTTAGCAATTTCAAATAGTCACTAGCCAGTGCATGAGCCAGTGTTGTAAAGTGTCGCATGCGAGTACCATATGAGAGAGAGACGCAGACACGCATATGCGCATGCGCAAAGTCGTCGCTTTCGAAACCAAGCCATAAGTCCAAAGAGGCCAGCTCGGTGTGAGGTGGTGGTGTTGCTTTAGCTTCAGCTTTAGCGGGCTGCTTGGCCACAAAAATTTCTGATTCATATTTAGTTTACAGTCGTTGGTCGTTCGTTGAAGTTGCAAGTTTTGCACGTCGCGCGCGCTTTAACACCAAAAAATATTTTCGTGACGTCTCTCGTCATTTTGAAAACGTATTCGGTAAAGGAGACTCGCTCTAGCAACAATTACAAATACTTAGCAGAAAGAAACAAGAAACAAGCTCAGCATATATCTAAAACATATACACACAAATATCAATAATTATATAGATATATGTACATATGTATATTTCATTTATGAAACTAAATGCGTGTTAATGTGAAAAAGTGAAATATTACGAGGTCATCGCAATATTGTCTATAATTTATTGAATGCATAAATATTTGTGTAATTAAAAGCGAAAAGTGTCAAATTGCTAATTGATTAGAGCTCCACTCATAATTGTGTTAATCCATATAAAACGAAGAAACAAAGCATATATAACTTATACCATATATATATATACAAAGTATATTTATTTAACACTAAAACAGACAGACGAAATAAAAGCGTATCGAAAAAAACAACTTTTACCTGCGATTTGTATCTTTACAAGTTTTAAACGCAGAACCGCCGCTGCACGTTGTTACTGTTTTTCTATAGTTTTGTTTTTGTTGTTTTTGTCTTCGACGTGCCAACGTTTTTTTTTTCGTATTTTTGGGTTGGTGGGCGTGGCGAAGCTCAAGCTCGTGTTGATAGTGACAATAGTAGTAGCTACGAAAACGAACAGTTTTCGAGAGACAGAGCTACGAAAATTATGGCGCGACAGCTAAAAAAGATTGGAAAGTGCTCGGATCTGGCCGTTACACACGATCGATTTTCATATAATTAAAAATCCCAACTAAATATCATAACAAATATGCAGAAATCTGTGTATTCGAGTCATATATTTCTTTTGTATACTTCTCATTTATTGATTCATAAATAAATTACAACGTTTACGGCCCACGCGGTTGCTGTCAGCATCGGCATCGGCATCGGCATCGATGCGATATCGAGATTGGCATCTGCGTTAGCGTCTTCACTTTTACTTTAAAAGTTTAAACAGAAAGAGAGAGTGTTTGCTCAGCTCATTTGCGTTTTCTGTTTACCGGTTTTTCAATTTACGCGCATTTCTTGGCACGGATGCCAATTGTTTCGGCTCAGATCGGTTTTTTTCGGGGATGGGGAATATTTTTCAACCAAACACACACGAATAAATCCAACTGAGAGTCAGGAAAATACCGAAAGAAAGAAAAAAAAATAATTATAATAGCTTAATTAAATTTAATTATCGCAAGAGTAACTTCCGATACGAAGCACGAGTCGTGCATAAAACCATTTTATAATGCGTCTAATGCTCACGTTTATTTTCCCATTCCCATTTCCATGGTAGAAAAAAACCCCAAAAAAAAAAAACTAAATTGTTTATGTTTATTCGCAGCTAAAGTTATTTGCAGTGTGAGTGCCTTTGAGTGTTGAGTGCGAGTGCAAGTGCGAGTATTCATTCAACAAGGAAATTGCCCAGCGAAATTATCGTACGCTCTACGAATTCGAACAAATAACCACCGAATAACCATCCACTCTCGACGAATTATTAAATAAAAAAGAAAAAAACGAAAGAAAGAAAATTGTTTATAAGCAAGTGTTGGAAAAATAAAAGTGTGAAGCCAAAACAGAGGTGAAAAATGAATTTTTTTGTTATTGGATTTCTGATCATGCAGGCGGCAAGTGAGTAAAGTGCATTTTGTTTATATTTCGTGTTTTGTTTGGGTTTTTTTTTTGTTGTTGTTTGTTTTCGCTTTTTCCCAGGTGTTGGTTGGGTTCACCTCAATTAAATTTGCCAATTAATTGCTTTGATTTTTATTGGGCATACAATGCATATAAACAATATCATGCTGCACTTTGTTTTGTTCATTTATCAACCTGTTTACTCGTTACTCATTATATATAAGCTTATTAGTTGTAATGTAATTAGATGGTAGCATAAAAACGAGTTGCATATCATTTTCGACATCAAGTTCGTGTCTTAAGTCTTTCGTTTCGAGCTGCCTTGTCACGCATGAAATAAGTTATTAAACAACTTGCCACAGTTCGTTTGCCCAACGCAACACAACATCAAATTCTTTTTGCATCATAACTGGTGTACGCTAAGAAGAGGAAGACACAGACCATTATAAAACACTTACAGATCTCGTAATACAATTTTGAGAGATGATTAAACTGGTTATGCATTACCTGAAATGTCAGGTAATTGGACTTAATTTCCATCGCGAGATGAGCAACAAATATTGAATTCATGTCAACTGCTTTAACAAAGTGGGCAGGTGAACAGGTGGGCGGTTAGCATAGGGGGGCGGGGCGGAATCAGGGGCAAAGTCTTACAGCTGCGCGCGAAAAACTATTCGAAAAACTGTTCGTGACGACAAGGAAAAAAATATTGTATTGTATTGTATTCTACGACTTTTCAATTTAAGCATTTAGCTGTTGCCAACTCGCTCACCAGCTTATCGATATTTAGCTGTTACTGGTTTTGCATTGTTGATACCCTGTAATTAAGTGAAGGGATATTGATGAGGAAAATTAAGTTAGCATTTTAAAATATAATTCGCTTAAATGCTTCGTTTAAAATGATGTTTAATGACTCTTGCTATTAAATTTACACAATTTTTAGTAGAGCCTAAAACAGACACTTTAAATTTTCGTGCTAATCAATAAAAGTTTTATGCTTTAAGCGTCACCCAGAGTATCTTTTAAGTCATAACATATTCTAACATATGTTTTTTGCGATTTCAGTTTCTTGTTTTG
Organism: Drosophila niveifrons; assembly: GCA_035046325.1. NCBI lineage: Eukaryota > Metazoa > Arthropoda > Insecta > Diptera > Drosophilidae > Drosophila > Drosophila niveifrons. The sequence goes on along the minus strand of JAWNOC010000046.1, from coordinate 4,846,392 downwards.
GATTTTTGCATTGTTTCTGTGTTTACCTCTTGCGCTTAACCCGATTATTTGGCTAGCTTCTGTCTGATTTCGGGGGGGGTATAGTATTTAATTTTTTTTTCCAGCTCGGCGGTTTCTCAATGCAAACGAGCTTGTGGTGAGCTGAGCTGAGCATTTGAAACCTTGCTAATGTAACAGAAAAACCGACACAAAACGTATAATTTTTCAGCGATGACTTGCAGGAATTTGGTTTTTGCTTAAGAGTTTTTTTTTGGTTCTAAGTGCGGATTAATGAATATGAACCCGTAGACTTGAATATAGTATAGTACCATATGGCAATGTCTAGCAGGGCGGCGGTCATTAATGTAAATTGCATTTGTAGTGCATGTTAATTGGGATAACAAACTTGAGGGGCAACTGTGAAGAGTGCTCGGGAGCAGTTTGTGCCCAGCGTAATCATTTTGTTTGCATCCAAGGCTGCAAATTGGGCAGGTGCGATAAAATGTTTTTTTTCTTGGCCATTGACTTGTGTGAGACATATTAATCAATTCGCATGCAAATTTAAAAACATACTCGCATTTTTTTTTGTTTTTTTTTTTTGGTTTAACCTTCGCACTGCAATTTGTTATAAAGTGTTTCAGCAGCTTCAAGTGTAACGAATCAAATCTAGGCACGTCAGATCTCTCGTCATTGAATCGGTGTTTTTTTTTTTTTTATTATAATGGACATTCTGTCTAGCATACGCCCTGTTATCCGCATGAAAATCGGTCAAGTTCAGCTGTTTTGAGATGGGCAAGTAGAGCACAAACAATCATCGTTCAGCTCGGTTTTAATTGCCATTTGATTCGGCTTTCGGCTTTGATATGATCAGCGCTGAGAGACGCCGATCGTCTCCGATAAATCTGCATAAGTCAAGAGGTCTCATTTGCATAGATTGTGTATCGAGAGCTGTGCTCTGTTTTTTTTTGCCAGTTGTTATATCGTGGCTTCTTGGCTAGGAACTTGTCTAGATTTTCCCCATGACCCTCGAAGTTGGGTGTGCGAATATGCTGACTATGATGATGGCTTCATAAAGCGCAGAGTGATTCATCAATTCCCAGCCAATAAATTTGAGTTTTGCCTCTCATGTCGGCTTCGTTTGGCTTCGCATTTTTTGCTTTTATTTTTTGACCATTCTGCTTTGTGATGCTGGCCGTTTGTCGTCTCAATCTTTTGTTTTGTGGTCAATGACGCAGCGCTTCGGAACGGTTTCTTTCTCTCTGACGCTTATTTTTATATAACCCACATTTTTGGCAGACCGCTTTTATGCAACTTCTTAGTCAAAAAAACAAAAAAAAAACACAAAAAATAAAATGAAATGTGAAAAAAGTGGCGACAAATCTCAGCTAAAGGGCTAACAGTGAATGTTGTCGTTGCTGCTAATGTTATTTATGCTGTTGTTATGTTGCTAGCGGTGCCACTTATAGCCGACTCAGTCTGCGACTAAGTGTCCAATAATGCGCATACGCCCTGTCACACTGACAGACACAATTACAGTACCTGTGTATCTCGTGTCTGGCTGCCTGCCTTATGACTTTCAAAAGTGCAATTAGCAGTGCCACTATTAAGTTTTTCTTCATTATTAAAAATATGCATATTGCAGCTACTGCCTTGCAAATGGTAAAAACAGCATTGTCATATATTGATGGTCGTGCAGCAGCAGCAGCATCAGGAAAAAGCCTACCATTAAGTGGCCAATTAGCCAAAGTGAAAGGCTATAAACTGAAGTCATTCAAGTGCTTGCACATTCCTTATGCTTACTTAATACCAACACAAAAAAAAAAGAACAGTTGCAACTGAAATTCCTCTCTCTCAACTTTGCTCTCATTTTGTTTTATGCAATCACACTTTGTCGTACTTTGTACACAAATTAACAATAAATTTAAAGCATAATTATCGCATCTTCACAGCCATAAATAAATGTGGTAGCATTGTGTTAGTAGGCTTGTGGCTAAAGATACTTTTCGGGCTCCGCTCACGCAACCACAGCGTCGCTCACGTAAGACCTTCAAAGGTCACGCACGCCGACTGTGACTCCAACTGCGACTCCGACTCCAACTCCAACTCCAATTTCAACTCTAATTCGGCGTCTGACTCTTGACTCGGTTATCACGACAGCTGAGTCTGCAGCCTCATTTGCTCACCCGGTCGCTGCATCGCTTCTGGGCGTCTTTGTTACCTATTGTTATTATTTGTTGTGTGTTAATGTGCCTTTTGCTACGGCATATTTTTATTACTCTGCAATGAAAGTTGTTGCTTTTCCTCACTTTGTAGGCAACATACTCTGAAGAGAGCAATAAATATTGCTTGTACATTTTTATGGGCATTTTCTAAAGATTTTACTATCTGCAAACAACATACCTAAATTTCATTTAAAGGAATCAACAGCTTTTCCTTTTTGTGTCGATGCAACATTAAAATTTCACACAGTCCGAAACGTAGCTCATCATTTTGCATAGAAAGTTGCGAGTGTAAGGTTACAGTTTAACTTACTTGGATCATTCATCTCTTTATAAGCTTGGCCACTCCCAAGACCATTTGGCCATAACAATATGAATAGGCTCTTAAATTTGATTATTTTGTAAAGCAAACGCTTTATTTCTCTTTGTTATGAAATACAAAAATGCTTCGATATTCAGTTTTTTTGGCTAATAAAATTCAAGTGTGTCTTAATAAAAATTTGCAGACAAGATCAACGAAGATAAGCTTTGTTTATGATGTCAAATAGAATTGCTTTAGGGTTACTTGTTTATTGTAATCCCTCTTTCAAATCAGTTTCAAGATCATTGCAGATTACTTTATTATAAGTATTGATTTAATACGAAGTGTGTTTGAGCGTCGGCGTGACAAAGCACATAATAATAGAGTCAAGTTATTATGTTATTTTATCTTATTGGCCCCACACACTCGACTACACACACACACTCTACTACACACACTTTACACACGATGGCAAAGCAACGAAAACTTCATATGGAACAAACGGCTCTCAAATTGCAATTTAATTCGACATATTGTAGAGATTTTGAAGTGGCCAAACATTCAACATTTTGATGGGTGTTTTGTTTTTTGGGGCCCTATCACTCACTGTCAAGAGCATCGTTCAATTAACATAATTATCTGACAAAACGAATTAGCATGCAGATTGGCAGCTGACACTTTACACAGATGCGACCCTTGGCTACATTGAGAGATGGACTGAGTGACTGAATGTCTAGGTTTGTTTGGGTTGGTTTCTAATTTGCCTGAGCTCACGCACTGGGCACATTTTGAGGCTGAGTCGTCGTGCCGGGATCTAAGAGTTAGGTATGCCGTAATGAACACTAGACAAGGTCATCTTAGTAACATTATCTTAAAACATACCATCGTGCATAGTTGTTGTCGATCTCTGAGATATCGTTAAAGTTCGACTTCGACTTTGAGTTAAAGTTAAAACTGCTTTCCTGTATGATCGACAACGAATCGTTTTATTTAATGGAATTGTTGTCGTGGGAAACCTTAGAAACCTTTGGACGAGGTCAAGTTGAGCTCTGTTTTTGGGTTGTAACAAATTATCTAGATTTTATCTCCATTGAGTGCGATATTCGACACGAAAGGGAAAGGAATTCTCAGCATCAAATCGTTTAATTCAATTCAAAGTTATATTTCCTTTTATAGCATGATCTTGTATGCGACAACAACACAAAACAGCTTCAACAATGCTCTCGCATTGACAATGAGAAGAGCAGCAGCAGCAAAAAATAACATAAAAAACACAATGCAAAACTGAATGTAAAACACAAAAAAAAAACAAAAACTTGGTTAAATATGAGCCCAAAAGCTATACACGATAAAAGTGGGAAATCAAATTCAGAGGCGGCAAATGGCATTCAAAGGTTAAGGCTTTGCACTGCTGGCCAAAAATCAAAATGAAAAAAAAAAACACTTACCGGCTAATAAAAAATACAAACAGAGTGTGATTCAAGATGCCTCATGAGCAGGCCCGAAATGATCGGTCATAATTTATACACGATATTTGCATTTAACTGGCGGCCCAACCGATCAAGTCAAATTGAATTAATGTTCAACCACAGAAACATTCCGCAAAAGCGATAGCAATTAATATATATATAAATTTTTTTCCTCTTCTGCTGATTTGACCCACTTTCTGCTACGCATCGAGGTGCTAATTGATCTGGCCTGTTCACCTGTTCTCCCTGAAGGAATCGAATTCGAATTTCGAAACGGAAAGTATTAACCAAATATGCAAGATAGTTAGTCCGATATTTCGTGGCTCGTGGTCAATGGCACGCGGCCTGGCACCGGCACCGACTGCATATTTTATGCCTCATTATTTGTTCAGTTTCAATTTCTATTTGCTTGGCGTGGCGACTCCAGCGACAAGTCATAAACTCCAGCTCAAAACTCAACGCAAGCTGAAAAGCCAAAGCCAAAGCCAAAGCCAACGCCAAAACCAAAAGCCACTAACAAACATTTCATACAGACGCGCTCGAGATGATGACGGTGAAAGCGGCTTGTGACTAACTGTGTTGTCGTTCCTCCTCAACTTGTTGTTGTTGTTATTACTGCTGCTACTGCTGTTGTTGTTGTTGTAATTGTCTCTGCCGGTCTATTTGCCGGCTATTGCTCTTCCCCTGCAGTTTGTAGTTTTTCTTTTCGATTTTCCACATTTAATTGCAAATATTCATATTAATTTGATTTTTTTCGCCATGCTTTAATCGCTTTGCTTGGCGTCGTTTGCGAATTTCGCTTGCTGTCAATCTATTTTAATGTCTCTATCGGCAAAAATTCGTCAATTATCCACAGAAGGGAGTCATTAAAATTGCTTCGCGGCTCACATGGCGCATGCTTAATGCATTGTTTCTAGATTTGACAGGCGAGTAAAAGTGCAATTTGTCCGACAACATTTGTTACTTTTTTTTATATGGATAATATTATATTTATGGCAAGCAATTATTTGGGGCAACACAAAATAATTTTAAAATTCAAGTAATGCATTTAATATTATTTTTTAAACTTGCTGGAATTTCAAACAGCTTGGCTGATTCTATAAGCAAACTACATTATTAATGTCGAGTTTTTAAAAAAAAAAAGTGTGAAAACAATAAATAAATATTTAGTTAAAAAGCTAGAGTGATAAATAGTTAAAAAGATTTTTAGATACGTAGTCAGAGAGTTTGGACAGTGTTAGAAAGTCTGTTCGATAGCTGAAAAGATAAACAGACAAGTTTGTCAGAGCATTATGAATTAATTTCAAAGACATGATTTTTTTTTTGGGTCTCCCGCAGTTTAAGGTTTTCTTTGTTATCTTTAATGGACAATTACACCTTTGATATTTTGCCGATTTATGTTCTTCTTTGTCATAATCACTTTTGGGTCAACTAATATTAAATGCATTGAAGATGCTAATGTCGCCTTGCCATGATGTCTGCCCATTAGATGTGGCTTGAATGTGGTTTTTCTTGGCGTTAATGGCACCTGGCAAAGTCGAAGTCTAACCCCGGGTGAACCGCAAAAGTGCTCTTAACTGCGGCATATCTAAAAATTGGCCCTCACTAAAGCCAAAGTCCGCATTTGTATGTCTGTTGTGTTTTTTTAAAACACGCTCCATTTTCCTTGAACCAATGTCTGAGAAGCAGCTGTGAGTGCAGGCTATTAACACACAAGTCCGAGCAAAGTCAATTAATTGACTCAGCCACAGGCCACATCCATTATATGTATGATATTAAAATAGATGTGTATTTTGTACACAACTATGCGGATCACCCGACAATTATTTTAGTTTATGAATATGGATTTGGCTGTTATCATTGGCATCATTAATTCAATACGTAGTTACAAGTATTTTGTTGTGTTTGTAACTATAAAAATTAAACTGACTGAGATTTAATGTCCCACTTGACATGCTAACAATTTAATTTGAACCCAAGACATTGCAATTTGGTTCACTTGTTGTTTGCTTTAGGGTCGCTCTAGTTGTTGTCGAGATGTTTGCGATTAGCTAACACATAAATTATGTTAGTTGAGCAAACTTTGAGTTGAAGTATCTCCGCTCTCAAGTACTTGCTGAACTCACATTAGTTCAAATTTGTTTAGCTCATTTTTTGTTTTTTGTTATATTGAGGAAGTCTTTTGGTTATTGAGGTTCTTTGAATTGAGATTATCTCATAATTGCTTGGGTCACGGCATCATTAGCTAAGCAGCATGTCAGAGTTGTGTGGACCTTAAGAGATCTTCGATCTTAAGCTTACATAATTGCAAATTAAGAAATATTTTGAAAGGTTTCCGCTTGAATGCTTACAAGCTTCCAATATTTAATATGTCTATTGTACAATTTGACACCTTGATATACTACATACAACTATATATTTTTTTTGGTGGTCTTATCGAATTGCCAGCATCTGTGGGTTAGCTAACAACAAAGAGAAGAAACAATCATCAATCATCAATCAAAAAATGTTGGGCCAACGCGTTTTACATTCGATGCGGGGCATCTCTGAACATTTTGCGTTTATTTCCATAAATTCCATATTATACTGCATTTTATTGTGTTCATAGCCGAGAGTTTATTTGTTATTAAATTGTCGTGCTGGACTTGTGTTGTTGTTGTTGTTGTTTAACGCGTGCGAAAACTGTGCCAACGGCAGTCACGGCAATACCAAAAAGACCTGTTTAATTGGATTGTGATGCTGCCCAACCCCAATAGCCGCATTAGCAGCAACAACAACAACAGTTTCAATTTGAACCTCAATATATAATACTATAGTATTTGTTTCGTCGATTCGGTTTCGGTTTCATTCACAACATACTCTACTATATATTTAAGAAAATTATGCATGTATAAGATTTCCAAACTTGTGTTAAAAATTTTCATCGATTAATCTCCATGCTTCTCATACTAACACGAACCTTTTGTAATATATTTTGAACAACTATCCTATTCTGTGTTTGCTTTTTCTTTTTGAATTTTTTTTTAGGATTGGCTTGCGGGACTTGCGTTTTTATGTCCGATTACGGTTTCACACTCGATTGTAACTTCAAAAAGTCTGGACTGTTTCGTGTACGAAATTTGGGTGGCGTAAAGGCACATTTCGGTTTAGGTAAATCTCAAAAAACTCGAAATCCAATCTAGAAATCCCACTCCCACCCAACCAACAATCTTTTAACTATCTCTTTTTAAAATATGTTGTATATATATATGCATTTTTGTAGTGTTTGTATATAAGAAATAACTTGATCGGTTCGTTTAAACGCTGCGTTTAAAAGTAATCAATGAATTAATGCCAATGCCAATGACAATGTCAAGTCGCCGCCTGAGCTGTGAACTAGAGAGCAAGAGCGAGAGCGACTTGATCACAGTTCAATATCCGTAGCATTGAGCATTTTGGCCAGCGATCTGTATATAATAACATAATAGAGACAATCGTTTGAATCTTTGATAGGGATAAACAAAAGCTGCCTGAGACAAAAGCCACATTGATTAACACTTTTGTTTCGCTGGATATGATTGACGGGCCGTCAAAAAACAAATCGAAGAGTTGCTCCCAAAACATTCAGCTAATGAACTTTGCTTACAGGTCTCAGCCTGGGCGATGAGTTGGGCTTTAAGGAGTCGCTGGGCAACCAGGAGAACGATCGTCGTCGCGCCATTAGCTATAGAAATGGACCAGCACCTGCTGAGCTCGTTGGCGTGCTGCCCTCGTCAAAGCAACAGCAGGAGGTGGTGAGCATTGTAAAATCCAATCCAATTAGTTGTCTATTAACATCTTTTGCTTGTTTATTAGGTGCAACATGCTCAACCGACGCTTTCCGATAAACGCATTTCATCGCGCTCCACGGGTCCAGTGCCATACAATCTGCAGCTGCTGCAGCAGGGTCAGGCCACGATCAAGAAGCAAGCTCAAGCTCAGGCACAAGCTGTGGCGCAAGCGCAGCTCATGACCGAGGCGCGACCACTGCCATTGGGCGTGCCCGCCTTCAGGCCCATACCAAAGAAGCCCGTGATCAACGAGCCGTTGCCGTCGTCGCTCAACGTCGCTCAGCGACGCATTGCCACCGTGGAGACAACGCAGCCGCGGGTTAGCATCAACAACCGACTGGTCGACAGCAACGATCAACCGGTGAGTGGAAAGTTCAATTCATTTTTATAATTAATTGTTGTTACTTTGTAATTAATGAATTAGGTATATATTTATGGCTATTGTAAATAGTTTTATTTTTTAATTAATCGAACAAATGGAAAAGTATTTTTGTATACGCAATAAATACATTTATCTCAATTCAATAATGAAATTAATTTGTTAAGGAATCAATTCAACATTTTGCTGTACTTAAAGAACTTATTGCAGCATTTAGTTATTAAAGTATTTAATTTAAAATCAACATTTTTAAATAAAAAAGTAAATAGTTTTCCTAATAGTAATACAAACATTATAAATTCTTTTTCTATTATTTATTTGATAAATGTTTTACATTTTATAAAAATTTGTTTTTGGCAACGAATTTTTGTAGTGTTTTGTAGTATTATAAATATAAATAGACTTCATAACAAAAAAACGTATGCAAAATTTCGAAATTTTAATTAAAAACTTAAAAATTAAACAATTACAGTATCCAATTTCTTTAAAAATGAATTTTCATTAAAATACTTTGTGAACCAAATTCTCCTAAAATAAATTGACTTTCATGAAATGATCAAATGTTTGCTGCACTTAAGTTATTATTAGTTAATGTATTCATTATTAAACAGGGCTTATATTTATAGATTTATTTTAATTTTGTAATCAAATTAGCGCATCATATGATTTATGAATGTTGTGTTCAATTTACTAATTCATAAATACAAAATATGCATATGCATTAACCTAATAACTTGTGAATTTATTAATATAAATAACCACTCAACATTCATTAAAAGATGTTAACCTACCACTCAAATTTGTTGCAGCACTCGAATCGCACATTCCATGCGGATAATCCTGTGGTCTCTCAACCCGTGGCTGTGCCCGCTTTCCAGGCGATGCCGCAGTCCATTTCACGCATTGCCAACGTAGGCAAAGTTGAAGTGGCGCAACCAGAGCAACGCATCATATCCAAGCATCCCAATTATCTGCAGTTCGAAGAGCCCAAGTTTGACCTAAAGGATGTGACTGTTGAAGAACTTGCTGCGGCTGCAAATGTCACGGTTGAAACAATTAAACATGCGATTTACGTGCGGGAGCAGCAACTAAAAGCAGAGCATCGTGCCATGTTGGCGTCCAAGTTGCGTGAGGAATTCATGCGCACTTCCACAGTGAAGACAACGACCACAACGACGACGACGACGACAACAACGCCAAAGCCACGACTGGCAGAGCACAAGGTTTCCAAGGTATGAGTGAGCTTAATATAACTAAAATCTAGTTTAAAATCTACTCTATTCTCTTGCTAGGTGATGAATGCACCCAAGGAGTATTATCCAGTGGGCTATGAGAAGAACTTTGATGACAACTTCAAGTCAAAGGTGGATTTGCCGCCAACCAGCTTCTCCTGCGCCAAGCAAAAACATTTTCCCGGTCTCTACGCTGACACAGATTTGGGCTGCATGGTAACAAAACTTAATAGAGTATCTTAACGTAAAGAAATATAACATCAATCTCCTTTCAGGTATTCCATGTATGCGCCTTAACTGACGATGGCATGGTGCGTAAATCGTTCCTTTGCCCCGAGAATACGCTCTTCGATCAGACCATACTCAAGTGCAACTGGTGGTTCTATGTGGACTGCAGCTCAAGCACCAGCGTCTATGACTCCAACATACCCATCTCAAAGAGCTATCAACTAATGAAGAGTCTCACTTACTTCTCAAAGTACAATCAGAAGAAGGATCAGGATGGCGATAAGGATGAGAATGCTGTCGATATCGACACACTGCGTGAATCGATGGAAGGCGTCTCTCGACGCTTGGAGCAGGCGAAGAATGCTCAGAGCGATGAGGAGGACGCAACAACAAGTGCAGTGAAGGCCGATCATGAGCATGTGGTGCCCGAGGGGGGAGAGAGTCAGCAGCAGTTGTCCAACTAGTTTAAGTGTGCGAATCGAATTGCTATCTGAGATCTAGATGTAAGTTAAGTTCATGATCGAGCGTCTCTGGTCGATTTGCCGTACATAGTCAATGCCTTGCGAAAGCCAAACGGTTGTCTGTAGTCTCTGGCCAATCACAATTACAATCAATCTAACTAAATCAATCCAATCTATCTTTGAAACAATCATTTCCTATGGCAGCGCCTATGCCAGGTCCTAGCTATAATCTCTATATAACGAAATACTTAGCTTTAACTTGTTAGTGGATCAGTTCTAGTTTATCAAACGCAATTCTACGACTAAGTGTGTGACTTGTGTGCGACTTGTGCGGTTAGTTGTTAGTTCTTACTTTTATTTATTTATTTTATTTTTCGACTTAATAAAACACGTTAAATCCCCAAACATGAAATGTTTTTTTTAACTCAATGAACTCATTGAATGGAAAATTAAATTAATCCGAAAGCTGATTGGAGCCTTAGGCGGAAGGTAACTATGCCCTTTTTATATCAAAAGTGATTGCAAAAGATTAAAGAAAAAATATTTTAATCTGATTGTGATTCTAATTATCCTGAGAAATATTAGTATAAGACAACAAATTTAAATTTTTAAGCTATTTAAGAAGTTATGAAATAAAATGTGCTTTTTAAAAAAAGATTGCTCACAAAAATATTAAATGAGTAAAGAAAAGTTTTTTCATATTAAAATAAAACTTTTATATATAGTTGGATTTCCATTAAATTAAATGTCTACTATAAAAATATTAATGTTATCAGTGAAATCTGAAAGTATTGTCCTTGAAAATATTTGCTGGAAATAAATTAAAGTTTTTGAAAGCTTATAAAAACATTAAGCCACATTTTTTGCATTAGGTAATCAAATCAATTTAAATGTTATACTTTATGCAAAAATGTGTAGAAGCAATCAATTAATAGTAGACATTTAAAAAAATCAATATTAATAGCTGTTGTGTATTGAATTAGTTAAATATCGTGTCTTCCTCATGACGATGCGATTTTTTCTGTGACTCTACAAAATTCATAAATTAGTCAAATTTCAGCCATGCTTCCGACTTCTGCACTTGGTGAAGAGTTGAAACTATATTGAAGATAACCAAAAGCTTAAAAAAGCGCATTAAATTCAATGCAGAAAGCTTATCAAGCAATAAAACACTTTACACTTGAGTTGCTTTATTTCCCCCAAATTTAAGCAATATTTCATTGTGGCATAGAGCAATTGCATTTTCCAATTGGCCAATAGCTGCGATGATCAAGTTGATTACGATCATTATGTAAGGTAACCAGCTGCGTAAAGATTTATTATAAACGAATGTGTATGGTAATAAATAATTGAATTGCACTTAAAGGTTTAATCGCAGCAGCAGCAGCAGCAGCAGCAACAGCAACAGAAAGCAACTGACCGTTGACCATGACCACGATCACCGTTAGTTGACCTGCCTCTTTAGGTGGGTCTCGCTTTATGAGCGCTTCTTATTGTTGCGAGGCGGCGACGCCGATTCCTGCACATTGCGGTCGCTCTTGTCGTGGATGTGCACCGCTTCGCTGAGCTCCACATTCGCATGCAACGCCGCATCGTTGGCATTCAGTTGCGCCTCCTGGGCGGAGAGTGTTGCCTTCTCCGCTGCCTCGCGCGTTTCCTCGTAATCCAAACGTGCCGCATACGCATGCGATTCGAGCTGCTCCAGCTTCGCCTTGGCCGTGGCCACCATATCGATTTGTGAGGACAACTCGGCGGCTGCCTCCGCTGCTGCCTTCTGTGCCAACTCCGAGGCGGACTGAGCATTATTAAGTGCTGCTGTCAGCACACTCACGTGATTAATAGCCTGCTGTGCCGCATATTGCGCCGCCTTGGCTGATCTCTTGGCCTGTTGCAGTTGGGTGAGTTCACTCTCCACCGCTTTGTGCGACTCGATGCTCTGCTCTTCGAGGCGACGCAACAAGACTTCTTTGCCCTTGAGCACAGCAACTGCGGTGCCAGCGGCTTGAGCTGCCGCTTGAGCCAAAGTGCTTTTGGCCACATAAGAAGCTTGCTTGCCAGCGGCATTCTGGCTGGCCACCGCTGAGATGGCTTGATCCGCTGAGCCTTTGGCAATGCTCCGCAGTCCATTGTCCGCGAGGAAGCTGCCACTGCTGCCGCCATTGCTGTGAGTGCTGTGATGAATGTAATCGGAGGTCTCGTAGCGGGAAAAAGGCGGATTGCTGGGCGAGGCAAACTCATCGCGATTGATGTCCTCAAAGGTGTAAGGCGGCACCTCGTGTTCGATGACCACCGATTGTGCGGCAGCGTTGCCATGTTGCAGCTGTGGTGGCGATGCTGGTGGCGGCGGCGGTGGCACCGTCAAGCGGTAGTGAGCATCCTTGCGCTTCACCTTCCGTCCAAAAGCTGGCACCTCGGCTAAATACGCGGAAATGAGGCAACTTAGTTGACACACAATTTGCATATTTAATTTCCTAATACGCAACTTACCAAACACCAGCAGCAGCAACAGCAAATGCAACAGCACTGACATCTCGGAAGGTTTTCGGTGTTTATGCAACGTGACTGCAAAACAACAAATACAGAAAAAAAATACACTCGCTTTATGCAATCGTTTGGCAGACAGGAAGTGGCAGATGCTGCAGCTGCAACACTGTTCCTGTGGCAAGTGTTTAGATAGCGAATCAGTTAATGGCACAAGGGGGTGGCAAGTGCCCCAAAGGCGATCTATCGATTTCCCTGCTTACGTCGGCAACAGGTTTACTGCATATCTTATATATCAACAGGTCAACCACGAGGTCTTGAGGAAAGTTCGTTATGAATGCTGCCAAAATTTGTAATCAAATATATTTGATTGGAAAAAAGGAGTAACAATTTAAAGAAAAGAAAAGAGGGATTGTTTTCCCCATAATTTATGTGAACTTCAGACAAATCCTCATTTATACAATCTGCAGATGTTTTGAGTTTAAAAAAGAAAAAGGAATCAAGCCTAATAATAACTGAAGAGTGAAAGGCTTTAAATTGAACCAAACCAGGCAAGAAATGCATTCGAAATGAAACAAAACAAAAGTGAAAGAGAATTTTTTGCAAATTATTTATATGCTCAAGATATTCCCAGAAATGTTAAAGAAATTTAAAGGAAGGGAGACAGAAGTTGAAAATGGAATGCAAAAGAAAGATATCTGGAGTTGAGCATAAAGTGAAGAATTCGGGAGCCAGAAAATAAGCTTACAAAAGCAATGGAGGAAATCAAAAGATAAGCAAGAGGTAGCGTACGATTAAGTAAAAAAAATTAACCCATAATAAAGAAACAGATTGACAAATTAAATTAATGTGCTGCAATTCGATGCAATCAAACCGCAGATTATATTCAACTTATCTTACATGCTATAAATGTTGATAAAACATTGAGATGAATAATATTCCGATGTTGTGTTCAATTACTTTAATATGACTTATTGCAAAGAATCTAGGAAGTTGATTTATAAGTTCATTATTTCAATTAAGAAACGATTTGCACTATGTAGTTAAACAGGTGAGAATTCCTTATAAGGTCAGACGAGAGAAAAGCTAGAATGTGTGCTAAACGCTTCAAAAGTATGTCAGTCAGCACTGAATGCAATTACGCGCAGAACCTGTTTAGTTTTAAGGCCGGGACCAACTGCAGCAACTTACAACACTCACACATACACTCACTTGCAGTGAACAGGGGAGAGGAGCAAAGAAAAAACTGGACAGTAAAAGAGTCACCATATCAATGGAGACAGTAATCACTCAGTTTGACTGATATTCACACTGCACTACACAACTAATCACTAATAACAGTCAATTCGCCCACCAGTTGTGGCACTTACAACACACACTTGAAATCGGACTCGATGATTTCTCGATGTCGATGTTGCAACGAATCAAAGCGAAGCGCGTTGTCAAAGAGGACGTCCTGCCAGCTACAGAGGCGAAATGTATCTAATATGTGTGGCAAGCAAAGCGATGCAAGAGTGCTAGTTAATTCAATGTCGATCGGCAAGTTCGGTGGAAAACACTTTTACTTTCGACGGAAATGCAACTGGGAAAAATGCATCTGTAAATCCGGTGGATACTCGTTGCCAATTGCCAGCCAAGGCTTGGAAGAGCAAAGCATTTATAAACAAACGCCGATGACAACAAACAACGAATCAAGTTTGGATGGGTTGGGTGTGTGTGGAACGTGTGTGCTTGCAACGTTGTAACGCTGCAACACTGCAACGCTGTGGCGACCCGATCGAGAGTCGTGTGTAATGAAAGTGCAAACCCGTTGCCCGTTTACTTTATGAGTTTGCAATGCAACGCAAATTGCTCCGTTTTGTTGTTGTTCGGTCTACAATACACAACTCTGTAAAACAACAAAATAATAAATGGCCGGGTCATTGCTTTCTTGCTGGACCATTGGGTAATTTAAAGTTGCCACTTGCGTGATGTTGTCGGCTATGCATTTTCTTTATTGCCATGAGACGGATTAAAGCAGCCATCCTCAAAACTGTAAAACAATTGCACACTCATGCAGATTTGCTTAATAATACAAATAATGCCAAAGCCACAAGTCACGACTTTAATATAGTTGTTAAACTCGAAACTTCCGGCTGCATATCGAAATTATGCCATAATAACAACCAGAACTTTCCATATAATTTAAAGTTAATCATGTTGATAGTGAAATTGAATTGAAATTTGACTTTTTAATAATTATTATTGGTTGGCCTTAATAGCAAATCTAATCACGATCTGACATTGAGCTGACTGTTGACAACTGATTGAAGTGACGTCTGGTTGAAGTTTGATTTGTGGGGTAAAAATAATAATATTCCCAGAACTCATACCTTTGAATGCATTCCAAATATAAAAATAGAATTATCTGTGCACTTTAATACTTCTATTCTGATAAATATTAGGCGAAAGATATTTCTGACATTTAATAGCACACTTTAGTGTATTTCAGTCACTAAATGTCAATGCACATTAATTCTTGAGTGGAAATTTCTTATGTGATATGAAACGGACATTTGATTAGATTTCTTTTCTGTTATGCTGTCCCAAAAAATTAATTTTGATGTGTATATTGAGATTGACCACAAAAACTCTGATTATGTTCCATATCAATTTTGTTATTGCAATTTTATTGCGGTCTAAGCGAAACTCTGGCAAAAAACGTGCGTCAGCTATAATGATAGTTTATCTTTGGATCAAATTTTATTTATTTTCCACGCAAATGAAGTCATTAAGAATTGGATTGATAATTTGTTTATGTATTGAACATTGGGCTGGCGCCTTTGCAGACATTTGTTTACTGGCTTATCGAAGAATAATTGTATATTTATTTGTCTATCAAGTCTCAGAGATCATTAGTGTTAGGAATTGAAATCAACGGCTGTTTGTACCCTAGAATTTGCTACGAAGCTAACGAATTATAAATTACTGCCTTGCATAAAAGTGTTGTTTTTTTTGTTTCCATTCGAGCAACTGCTTTACTTCCAGAACTTTTTCATGGACATGTTGCGCTCGGAGGCCTTTTGCATTACCTTGGAGACGGCCATCTCGAAGTCTTCCTGGGTAACATGAACACGACGCTCTCGGAGAGCATACATCCCAGCCTCGGTGCAAACGCCTTTGACCTCGGCACCCGAAGAACCGGGCATCAGTTCGGCAATCTTGCGCAGATTGATGCCACGCGTCAGATTCATTTTGCGCGAATGAATGTGCAGAATATCGACACGTGCCTCTTCGCTTGGTGGGGGGAACTCAATCTTGCGATCAATGCGACCCGGGCGCAATAAAGCCTGATCGAGCACATCAATGCGATTGGTGGCCATGATCACTTTGATGTTCTTCGATGCCTCAAAGCCATCCAACTGATTCAGCAGCTCCAACATGGTGCGCTGCACCTCAGAGTCAGCGCCACGACCAGACTCAAGACGTGCCGAGCCAATCGAATCGATTTCATCCATGAAGATAATTGAAGGTGCGTGCTCACGTGCCATGACAAAGAGTTCGCGCACCATGCGCGATCCTTCGCCTATGTACTTCTGCACCAGCTCTGAGCCCGAGACGCGTATGAAGGTGCACTCGGTGTGATGAGCAACCGCGCGAGCCAACAATGTTTTACCAGTGCCAGGTGGACCATAGAGCAGCACGCCCTTGGGCTGAGCAATGCCCAGGGCTTCGAACAATTCGGGATGCTTGATGGGCAGCTCAATCACTTCCTTAATCTCTTTGATTTGCTGGGACAAGCCACCTACCATTTCATAGGTGGAGTCTGGTACCTTTTCGACCAGCATCAGTGAGACCAAAGGATCCACCTTGCTGGGCAGTATTTTGTGCAGAGTGTAGCCATCGTGACGCAGTGCCACGCGACTGTTGCTGGTCACATCGTTGATGTCAATGTTCTTCTCCAAATCGACAATGTATTTGCCATCGTGATGTACTTTAACAAGGACTTTCTTCTTGTCAATGGGCTTGACCACCTCGCCAATGTAGCTGGCTGGCTCCTGCAGCAGCTGCAGCTCCTCACGTAGCAAACGCACTGAAATTATTGAATAAGTTTTCGAGTTTTCCTATATTTTGTAGCTTACCCTTTGTGTTAAGCTCGTTGCGTTGTGCTTCAAGACGCTGGAGATTGCGCTGCTTCTCGGATACAATGAATTGCAACTCGGATATTTTCTGCTCGTAGTATGAAGTGAGGCCAGGACCAACTTTTGAAGCTTTAGCTGGGATTGATGGTTGAGCCGCATCTACTTCCAACTAGCAGGATATTCAATTTTATTTCTTATTCATTTATTTACCATTTATTTATACTCACTGCTACAGACATTTTGAAAACGATTTTTAAATATTTTACAAATTTTCTCAAATGAAGTTAGCGAGTAGACAGTTTTCTCTCCAAACAAGAATATTCCTTGTTTAGATGAGATGACAGTTTTTTTATTTTGTAGTGTTGGTAAACGTTTTTGAGTGTGGCTTTCTGTTGCCACTTTGCAAGTCATTTAAATTTTGTAATTCTTTTTGTCCCTGTTAACAATTTACAATATGTTTTTAAATTATTTGCTTTTATTGTAACTAAACCAATGCAAAATTTTTTCAAATCGTCACCATTCAGTCCGCTTAATAAAAGCGAGCTGCTTATCCAGCTTAACTCTAAAATTATACATTGCTTATTTTCAGCGAGCGCAGAAAAGTATGCAACACTTTTCGCTACAAACTATTTTAAAGTTTCCGCAAACTGAAAGTGAATAATTTGCTAAGGTAAAATTAATTATAAAAATATATGTGGAAATCAATTATTGCATACATTCTTGCTGTAGAAGAAAGAGTTGTAAGCTCAGCTCATAAATATTTATTAAATTGATTGTTAACAATTACTTTTATGGGTCATTACAAAACGAGTTCTCGACCCTCTGGGCGCGTAAGGAGAGTGAGAGTGAGTGAGTGAATAGTGCCCACATATATTTATCTAATCGTGAATAATTCATTGCCTTGATTTTACGCCGCTGTAAATTTTACTGAGCGGATCAATGGAAATCACGTCCCGTCAATCAGTTATGGGGGAAAGTATTAATTCGCCAGATTAGATATTGTATAATCAAAACACAGTAAACGAAATCGAGAAATTAATCACAAAAGTATAATTAAATATTTGTGCGTTTATTTAAGTACTAAGGCGCTAATACTCGTATAATACTAAGTCAAGCAATCTCAAAGATAACAATGAGGTGCAAATATCGTCTTTTCATTTTCTTCATCGATTTTTGTTGTTATTGAACCAAAATGTTCACAGCATTTTGCCAAAAAATATCAAAAACCAAATTCACAAGCGAATAAATAATGAAAGATTGCTCAAAACTTAAATGCTAATTAAATTTACGGAAAATATTTGACTATTTGGCTGGACTGTTGGTAACGTATTTGTGGTGACGGCGCTGCTGACATTTGCGTGGGTTTCATTAATTCATTTTTTTTCGGTTTTTTTCTCGTTGGTTTTTTTTTTCTTTTAGCATGGCCTAAACCAAAGCGAAACAACTCGCTGGCCTCGCGAAAGCATTGAAATTGGTCTAGCAGAGTGTGAGAGTGTGTGTGTTTGTGAAATAAATATAAAGACTAAAATTAATCTATCATATAACGAGGTTATGTTGGCGTCTTCTCCGCTAGTTTCGCATGCAGCGTGCTGATATCGTAGATAGCGACCAGATCTTTGTTGAGACCCTCAAACACTTGGGCCACACGCGACTGTAGATTGTAGAAGAACAGCGGCTGCTGACGCTGCGCAAAATCCATGACCATCGTTGATATCACCTTGGCAGCCGTGAAATCAGCCCCATAGATATGGCTACAATCGATCACCACGGGCAGCGTTGACTTGACGCCCTGCTTGTTGATCACCTTGCGCACAAACTCCATCGAGGGAAAGATTAGACAGCGATCCGGCGTTAGCATCAGATAACGCTCGCCCTCAGGAGTCTACAGAAGTGTGAAGGAAATTGATTAGCTAAAGTGGGCAAAATATATAATCTAGATGTTGTACTCACCGAAAGCGTTTCAATGCGCAGCTTGGGACGCGCTGCCTGATAGAGAATGAAGATCACATTGATGCCAATGCCCACGAGAATGCCCAGCTGCAAGGGCAGCACCAAGCAGGCAAAGAAAGCACCCAGACCGGGTATCAGATCCGTTTCTAAAAAGAAGTTACAGTCAGTGAAAGTAAAGTGAATATTCTCGAATTGATCTTAACTTACTTTTGCTATGCCACATTGGCTTGATGACGCGATATTGGACCATAAAGACCACAGCCGCAATGATGATCGCAGCCAAAGCTGCCTTAGGAATGTAGTAGAAGCAAGGTGTGAGATAGAGCAGAGCAATGATGACGATGACGCCTGTGTAGAGATTTGAGAGTTGTGTCCTCACGCCGCTGGCATTGAGAATCGCGCCACGAGCGACGCCGCCGTTGCTGCGCAGACCCTGGACAAAGGAGTTGGCTACGTTGCAGATGCCAGAGGCGATCAGCTCCTGGGTGGCATCAGTGGGTTTGCCATCAGCTGCAAGAGATTAACGAGATTGTTAGTTGGGAAAGTTGGAATCTATTTTTATATGCTTTTGATAATTTTGCAATTGACTTTTTTTAGAATTTTATAATTTGAATTTCATTCACTACTGATCAAAGATAATAAATGAATATTCATTAGCGCTTATATTATTGTTGTATTCAATTTACTATTGCTGCTTGATAAATATAATAAATAAATCGATGAAATCCTATAGATTCTATTAATATTATTGACATTGTTATTATTATTACTTTTTAAGTGTCGAAACGTATAAGCGTTTTATATTTTTTTATATTATTATGTTTCTTAGAATACTAATTTTACTTATAATACTGAATTTACTAATTTGAACTGTTTAAATACAATTCTATTTATTAAATTCATGTTTTCAAAAGATTTTGAAAATTAAAAATTTGACATACATTTTTAATATATTTCTTAAATTATATATTTAATATAATTCTCATATTTTCCATTCTAAAATATAAACATCTACGAATTTTAAATGTTTGAGAATTAAATTAAATAAATTTGTTTCATTTTTGTAATTTTCAAAATATATGGAATATGTAATACATTAAATAAATATAATAAATTTATACAATTTAATTCTCAAACAGTAAAAATTAGTAAAAGTTTCATATTAAAATAAACATGGAAAATATAAAAAAAAAATATAAAACTACATTATTTTAAATTTAATGTTTTTTTCACTTCACAACTTTTTTTGTTTATTTCCAATTTTTTTATCTAAATATTTACCAATATATAGATTATTATTGAAAATTTATTACTCTAAGTTTTTTCGTGAATAAATTTATATTATTTATGCAAATATTTTAAATAATTTAATTTGTTTAACGAATTTTCGATGTTTTGTGAACTTTTTGTTAATCTTGTTTCTCACTACTTCTTCTAATGTCGAAAATTGAGTATCAAAACAAAAAGTGAGTAATGTTATAGAAAATGACTCACCAAAAGCTTGCACCACCGCCATCGTTTCCAGCAGAGCGATCAACGGCACCACAATTAAGCCAGAGCCAAGAGTGCTGACCATGTCCCAGAAGCTTTGAGCATCCGATACTAGTTCACCCGTAGTTTCGTTGTACACGGCATCCATGTGGAAAGGTGGTGGCCGAAACTCGGGCAAACCCTTGGGCACAAAGCCTACGGTGCGAACCAATTCCTCGTTGCCACTGATCGATAGCCAATAACCCAAGCCAGCAGTGCCACAAACCAGAAGCGCATTACGGGCAGTGCCCACGGTCCAGAAGATGCCGGTGAGCAGCGTTTGGCAGGTGGATTTGCCCTGCTTGGGACCCACACTGCAGCTGGCCAAGGCGCGCAAGCTGAGCAGCAAAACAATGCAGATGAGACCGAGCACAAAATCGGGCCAGCTAATGTTGTGTATGTCGTTAATGATGCTGATCCAGACTTGGAGGAAAGTATTGCCACTCGTATGTATGCCGAGTAGATCCTTCATCTGCGAACTGAAGATGATCAACGAGACGGCACTTGTGAAGCCAGCACCAACTGGACCCGAGACAAAATCAATGAGGAAGCCAAGTCGAAAGATGCCCATTAGTATTTCAATTAAGCCCGTGAGAAAGGTCAGCAACGTGGCCATTTGCCAGCTGCCGCCGGCGATTTGAAACGAAAGCAACGCTGAGATTGCGGTGGGACCAATTGGGACATCCTTGCTGGAGCCGATGAAGATGTAGATGAAGCAGCCGAGGAAACAGGCATACAAGCCATACTGCAAATCGAGTCCAGCAATGCCAGCATAGGCCAGCGCTTGAGGTATCACAGTGAGAGCCACCGAAATGCCGGCAACAATATCGCCAAATATGTAATCCTTTTTGTACTGCGGCAGCCAAACAAAGATGGGGAAACGTTTCTGCAGCGTCTTCATGCGAAAGATGTTGTCACAGGCGCGACGACAGCTGTCCGTCCAGCTGCGGGATTTGATGGGTTCCTCCTCCTGCTGCACGATGCAGTCCCTGGATGTGTGATACAGGGTATTTGTGGGTATGTCAAGGGACACTTCGGTGCCATTGAAGGCGCCATTCACATGGCCTGTATCTTTGGCGCTCATCACGAATGCCGTTTGTGTTTTTAGCTGGGAGAGCTGTCGTTGACTGTATTGTGTTATTATTTTTCTATTGGTATTTTATATGCGTCTCTTTATGCGCCACTCTATGGCTTCATCTCACAGTGGCCACACAGTCACCACACCACACCAAAGACCGCGTTGTCACTTTGTCGCACTGTCACTTCACACTACTTGAGACTTCTGCTTCTTTTCTTTTCTGTGCAGCTAGAGCGTCGAAAAGCTGAAGAGCCGAAAAATCCAAACTATTCGCGAGCGCGTTGAGTGCGGGAATGAATCGAAATTGAGATCGAGTCGAGAAGCAGAGGCGACAGCAGCAGCAGCAGCAAAGCTTAGCAGCGACAACAGCAGCAGCGACTGCGACAGAGACGATGGCAAAGCAGCAGAAAAATCGTCGACGCGTCGTCGCGACGTTTGGAGCAACGAATGTTTATTTCAAAAGGGGGGGAACTGATTATAAATAGGTGCGAGTCGCGAGTGGCAATTCGCTCGTGTCACCTGCAATCCGCCTGCCCAGCAGCAACCACAACAGCAGCAACAGTCACCACAGCAGCCACAAGCGATGTTCGAGACTATCCACCGGCTTTCGTTAGAGACAAAAACCCAAAACCGGCTTTCGACTTCGTTGGGGGCTTTTCATCGGCGGTCAGCTTCGCTCAGTACTCTACATGTAGGTGTTGCTTGTGGTGTGTTGTGTTGTGTTTTTCTCTCTCTCTGTGTGGTGTCATGTAACCGGGGCTGAACCTGAAGAGCCTTTACTATGTTAAGGCCAGGCCAGATCTTGACATTAAATGGAACGTGGGGTCTTCCCCCGGTGTCCAAGCAACAACAAAACTCAAGCAGGTCGCTGGAAAAAATCAGGCAGATCAAGTTTTTTTTGTTTTTTGTTTGTTTGGTGTGTGCGCTCAGAATGCGCATTGTTTGGCAGTCACATGACTCTGAAATTGGCATGCAGAGGTGGCTATAACTTACACGCCCCATTTGGCATTCTGATAATCGAAACTTAAACACACCGACGAAGTCTTGTATATTAACCGACGACAGACACTCAACATAAACAAAAAGATTTGTTTATGTCAACCGAAGCAGGAAATTCCACTGAATTTTGATACATTTTCGCACAATTCGAATTAAGTAATCAAGTGAAAAGTGAAATCGCTACACGGCACAAAAAGGGCTGGCAACAAAAACAAATATATACATATATGTATATGATAGATTATATTTTAATTAATAGGAAACGAGGCACTTGATGTAAACACATATTTGGCTTTTAATTGGCCACCGTCGAGTGTCGAATCATTCCGGCCACTTGACAATCATTTTACAGCCCTGGAAATCGCGTGGCGATCGAAACTTTGAGCTACTACTTACTAACTATATGGTGTTACTATCGCCAAGGGGGCAAATTAATCAGCGGGCAGCCGACTTGCGTCGCGTCGACTTGAGTCGCATCGTAAAAAAAACAATGCAACCGTAAATAAATCAGTTTCCGAGTGTGCACATCATAAATCAAAATTCTATGGCGCAGATAAAATCAGAGTTAACACAAAACACACAAAACCCAAACAAAAAAAAGAACATGAAACTGTGAAAAGTCTCAATACGTAAATTCATGCGAAATTAGATATGTTAATGGCAACAATCTCGATCTCAATCTGTTTAGAAGTTCATTTTTGGCCACGACACTTTGTCGCCTTCCGTGTTTAATGCACATTTGCATGTGTCAAGATGGTTTTACGATTTCTGCAGAATTTGGCAACAACATCATTTTTTGTATAGTATTTAAATATATTATATATATATATTTTTCGTTGAAACTGGCTTCGTTGGGTTTTCTCAATGGGGGCTTTTTTTTTGTTGTGCAGTTCAATGCTAAAACCACAGCGTCTGGTGGTGATTTTTTCCATTTTATTTTTATCATTGTGACGCGTGGGTTCGAGAGAGAGAGAGATCATGACTTCTTTTGCGTGTCTGTAGAACCGCCTCGGAGAATACAATAATATGAATAATATACAATATAATTAATGGGAAACTACGTGAAATTGTAACCAATAATTTAGCACAAATTGCCCCGAAGCAGACAATCAATCAAATATAAAACACGCACACTCAGATAATTGAAACACACACACACACATAGCAGAGAAGTCAGAGAGAAGCGCAGCCAAGCGGCAAAGATTTCTGTTTTGCTTTTCGTGAGATTTCAAACACGTGTTGAATGAGTGACGAAGTGGTGCAAAAGCAAAAAAAAAATAATAATAATAAGATATTTGAAAACGGCGAATGACAAACACAAAACAAAGCAAAAAATGAAAACAAACAAACAATATGAATCTTGTTATTATATCATGCCGAACATGAAATGCACTTTTGAATACGTTTTCCACACAAATTCCAAAATTGATAAATAAAATTGAATTATTTATAGCTGGGTGGGGAATGAATGAATGTAGGTAACAGATAGTTGAGGTAAGTATATGCTAAGTACTCATAAACTAGATTAGCTGTCGGGGCCATTTATTGCCCGTTTACCTTCCAACTTTCTCTATAAATATTCAAAACAAATTTGTTTATCTAATCTACAAAAGTTGCAAGGCAACAACGCAACACAATTTTTGATTTTTCACATCCTGATTTAAATTTCTATAGGGTATCATTGAGTTGAACAATAATAAATTTTCGAGAAAAAAACTCTCAACCTTATCGAATTGCATTAAAGCTAGAATTTGATGGGAACATCTTATTTGATATGCGGATGACTAAATAAGAAAATTATAGTGAAATCGCAGACATATATTTTTTTCATTTTTGTTTCGTGTCTGCTTCTGGTTCTGATTCGAACAAGTTAAACAGGTAATTAAAATAACTAATGTAAAAAAAACTGTATATTGATTGGTTAGCGAAACGAATCAAAGATCATGGGACATTTCGATAGTTTTGTTGTTGATTTGTGGCATTTGTCATGCGCAGTTGTTAACCCTAATTATGGGATTTCTGAGATACTTTCAGTGAATGTGTTTGCTTACTTGATTAATATTAATCATATAGGGCTGGCTGCTGCCTTTCAAAACGTATGCACACTCACAATTGCCGTTTGTTGTTATTACTCTGTCTTATTTTTGTATTGTCTCAAGTATTTGACGTATGCGCAACGCGCATTGCGCATACGACGCGTTGCCCGAGTGTTGCACATGGAGCACAGCGATTAGTACTACATTTGAGGCACAATTAAATGTGCATAACTAATCGGCGAGCGTTAATTACATTCCGTATAAAATAAATTCCATTTTAATTCTCTTTACAGTTGTTTTATTTGTTGTTTTTTTTTATTTTGTTGTGATTTTGCGTGACGCTAATTGAGATTCTCATGCTTCTAAAATCAAAAAAAACCTGTCAACGAATTTCTCACAGTTATTAGCGCAATTATTGAGGAATCGCGAAGATGCTTTTATAGCATTAAATTTCCGTAAAGGATTATAAAAGTGAAGATCAGCGTGTCCCAATTTCGCAATATTGCCCCAAAAGCCCTTGAGTTTTGCATAATAAAACGAAAACCGCACATGGACAGTTTTTGGCGGTTATCAGTTCAACTGATAACGAAATGTACACATTCGTATTTATCTATCAGCTGCGTCACATGAGCAAACACACAAGCAAGCTTTCAAGGCTTTCAGGGGCGGGACTTTAAGTTGGGTTTAAACTTTTTTGCATTTTGTATTTTGTGCAAAAGGCTTTGCCAATTTGTATGCACTTCAGGCTGCATTTACTGTTCGTATATTATTTATGGAGTGCACGTAACGCCCGACAAAAGTAACTGTAACTTCAGTAAACACAAGCAAAAACAACAGCAACAGCAACAACAACAAAAACAAACAGTCAGCTGATCATTGTAATCATCGCAATCATGATGAACATGATGACTTACGACGCGAGAGAGCGAGAGCGAGAGCTGGAGACAATCATTAATTGTGCTTGCCGATTAATTTTATATTTTTACACTAGCCACATAATAAGTATGTGAACAGCAACAGCAACAACAACAATAGCGTAGGCCTATGGAAAAGCACAACTTACGCAATGCGATACGTTCGCTGGAGTGCAGTGGAATGCATTGAGGCATGTAAATTAGTCGTCGCGAAGCTTCACGTGACTCACTCACAACAACAACTACAATATCAACACTCACATTCACACACTCTCGTAGATTCATATTCATATTTGTTGATCATATCCATTTGATACAGGTCGTTGCGATCGATGGTCGAATTGTGCAATCACAATATTTACTTATAAATCGCATCGTATTCACAGCTTTCAATCCGCGTGTTGAGGAAATTATCCGAAAAAATAACTTAAATTGACATCTTACATTATTGAAAGCATGTCAGGGCTCCACCCGACGTCATCAACATCATGTTTTGACCAAGTTCATTGCCAGCTAAATTTCAACTAAAATCGATTACGTTGTTCCGTGCTTAGAGAGAGAGAGAGAGAGAGAGAGAAGTGTATGCAACAGTGTGTGCTTTGTGGCATTTAGCATTTTTTTGTTTTGTTTTGTTTGTTTATTTTATTGATTTCCTTTATGTTTCTTATTGATTATTGATTAAATTAATTTCGAAATTAGCATGCGATGTGTGAAAACTAATGATTGAATTCCAGTCGATAAAAAATGTTAATACGTTTGCCGGTTTTAAATAAGTTAGTATTTATAACTGGCTGAGCGTCTGACTGGCCGACAGACTGGCTAACTGGCTGACTGTCTGTCTGGTCCCCGCTTGGCTTTAACGATCATTCACGATCGCCGTGCTGCTTTTAATCGTAATTACTGTACAGTCCCACTGACTGAGCCGGTGGCTCAGATGACGCGTCTGAAGCTGAAGCTGAATTAACTTGATCACATGACTGAACCCAATTGGTGACAGCAGAAATATCCAATCAAACAACAACAACAACAAGTGGCAAACAACAGCAGCAGTCACTAAAAAAGAAACGAAATCATTTTACCATTGCGCAATACGGGTAGTCGACAAACTGTGTGTGTTCCCTCCACCCTCCTCAACAACTGATAAATGAATGCACAACTTGGGTAACAAGTTTGTTGAACTCGTGCACAATTCTTTTGTTACACCCATTTTTATGAATAACCAGTTCAATTTAAAAATACACGCATCCTGAACACCCCCAATGCCAGGGCTCGCCTAAATGAATATCTCATTACGAACGAACTATAAACTTGGCAATGTGCTCAAAACTGAAACCGCATAAAAAAATGTTAAAATTAAAAAAAGCGTAATGGACCTTAAATTCATTTAAAAATATTTTCGTTAATTTGCGTAAAAATGGAAAAAAAAATCGAAATAAAGGTGGCAAACCATGTGATGGCATAAATTACCCAAAAATAGTTGATAAAACGCAAATAAATTTAATAGTTTTGACTGGCATTGTTAACAATTGAACAACAGGCCGAGCGCTAAGTGGCGCTAAACTGCGGCGATTCAACCAATTTATTAGCAACCAAAATGCCGTGCTAATGAATCTCCAACAAGCAACTTAAATTAGCGAATCAATTTTGAGTGATAAACAATAAAAGAAAAAATGAAAAAAACGAGAGAATTGTAAAAACGAAAACGAAAACGCTGGCAAACAACCGTGACAGCTGCCAGTGTTGTTTTCGAATCATTTATAGGCAATTTGTATGTCATGCAAAACTGATAAAAAGAAAACATTCCATCAGACACCTATTTAGAGATACTACAATTGTAGTAGGAACATTTGATATATGAGCAGTATTATTTTACTTTTTTCTACTACATGTTGATAGACTATTAAATGTGATGGGCCGCTAATCAATATGCTAAGCGTTGTGGGGCACTTTGAATATTACGGAAATTACATTGAACATCCAAAGCGGGTTCAATGCACGCCGCTGCGACGGACCAGGTGACAAGGGGGCGTATGAGCAATGTGGTGGCCACCACACACAGCGAGCTCGCATTCGCGTTTAAAACGCCGCTTGAGCTTTGATTGCGTGACGTTGCCGCTTCACGTGATTTCCCGACGACTTTGGCCGTTTGCTCAGGTTCAGTTTATGAAAATATATGCAGCAGCTCGTTTTTGTTTTACAATTGATAAATGACACAAGGTGCTATACATAAATTTGCATTAAAATGTGCGCCATGGCATTGTCTATTTTATTTTTTTAATTGCATCTCGAAATCCTTTAATGCCACGTGACAATTAGCATCTTTAAGCGTGCCAAAGACTTCGGTTTTTTATTCGCTGGGCTTAAAGCATTTGCTAAGCAAATATTTTCATCAACAAAGAGTGAGCCAAACAAGTCAAGTTATGAGTGGGTTGTGCTATCAAGAGCGATAAGAAAGCATCATATGACGCATTCTTAAGGCTGGTTGCGGGAAAATTATCGCACTGACCTCCTACTTGGCAAATATGCGACAAGATTTATTTAGACAGGTAGTACCTTATATAAAACTAATTACTATATGCCAGAAAAATCCCCACTACTGACATACATAAACGGTTTTTTTTTTTCTCATATAATTATTTTAATCATTTATTACCATACTTGCCCTAGACAGACAGAGACATAAAGTCGCAACATTCTTAACATCTCAAAGGCGTTATGTAAATATTTTTGCAATTTCTTAGCGTTTTTGTTTTAAGAGCTGCGGTTGTTTGTTTGCAAATATTTGAAGGCGTCACTCGCCGTTTGAGAAGCCCTTAGCACAGCTCATATTTAATTTATGAGACGTGCACAATTCCAATATTTGTTGTTTCAATAATCACAGACTCGCGAATGAGAAATGTACGAAACCTGCCTCTCTGATAGCTAAGTTCTGATTGTTAAGTTCTTTAATCATAACGGCAATTGCAATTGCGATATGCAAACACAGTGCAACTGTAATATAACGAACTTAGAAGAGAGCGAAGTTCACGACAATAAAGATCTCATCTTTCGACTGTCGAAATATAAAAAGGTGAATTACCCGCACATCGCTTAGGGTAGGTAATTTATCAGGGCATTCACTGTACTTAGACTGAGACCTACCGTAATCTTATCAAGTTGTTCTCATTTCCGCCAGCCATTAAAAAGCAAACGTGCAAATATTTGTTTAAATATCTTTTGTCATGCCCATCTGTCAGTCTGGCTAAACTTCATAACACTCGCATCCCCATTATTGAAACTTGCGTTCCCAACAGGCAAATTTGCACTTACACAATAGTTGCAAACAAATAAAATGTATATAAATATAAATCGAAAATAAACAAATTGGTTTGCCCCGTCTGGGAATAATTAAAATTTATAAACGTTGCAAAATTAGGTGACAAAATAATTTATGAAACAATTGACCAGTCAATTAAGTATAATATTTATTATTATTGAGTTTCGTATTATAAATTGTTAGAAAAAACCGCCGTCAGATTAGAACTGTACGTAATTGGTCATAATGCATGCAAAATTATGCGACTTAGTAATTTACAACTACAATTGCATTAATATTTGTTTATTGTATTTTTATGGCTAATATAAATTTAAAGAAAACCCCATTTATGATTTACAGTCGAGATTAGCTGCCCCTTTTTGAACAATTGTGTGTGAACAATCAATTGTGAATAGCGCCAGCCATTCACAAAATGCGAAATGACCATTGTGGTTGTGTATTAACAATTGCAATTTGATAAGCTTACAAAAAAAAAATGATTAGCTTTAATTGATATTTTTTTTTCTGTTTTGTTTTGTAAATGCCGGAAATGGCCTTGCTTGTTTGTAAATTGGAGTTAGCTTATTATTTAGTATTGTGGAAAAATTGTTGGAATTTGGTACTTAGACGAGATGAACGAGTGAGAACTACGACTTTGTATTCATAAAATACTTCTACAATATGTATCTACGCATGTGTGTGTGCTCGTGTATTCTACAGCATAGCGACTTTTTAATGACTCAGCCTAAAAGTAGGCAACGAAATTTTGTCAAACTGAAAAACCAACCAATAAATTGTCTACAAATTGAAGTGAATGCAAGCAAAGGCCAATTTAAAAGCATATTTCAATTTTATTTGAGCAGCTGTGCGCAAGGCGCACTATAAAATATTTGATTTATTAAAATTAAAGAGTGGGGGAGGGGAGTTTTCTTGTAGGAGGGGGGATAAAACAAACAATATATAAAGGCGCAACTTCCATGAAGAAACTTCACTGGCATTTTCTTTCGTTTTTTGTGACATTTTGTAACACTGTAAATGTAATGTGTGTGTGTGTGGTTGGTGTGTGGATGCTGTGTGCGTGTGTGTGTGGATGGTGTATGCCTAATCCTCTAATGTGACATTACGAAACAGATAAGACATGGACTCCTTGTTGTGTATGCGACGTATGGCTTCAGCAATCAGTATCGAGATATCAATCGTCTTGATCTTGTTGCACTGCAACTTCTGTATCTCATGTGGAATGGTATTGGTGACAACGATCTGTATGGAAAGAGGAATACAATTAGTTATTGCTTGAATGAGTATTATAGAGTGCGCACCTCATCGATCACCGACTCCTCGAGCAGACGCGGCGCATCCGAGCTAAGCAGACCATGTGTGGCCAGCACATAGATCTTACAGGCACCATTATCCTTCAACATTTCAGCCGCAGCCACAAAAGATTCCACATCATCAATCAAGTCATCCTAAATGAAATAAGTAATAAGTAATAAACAAGTTAACGTTTAACACTCTCTACTTACCACCATGATGGCAATGCGTCCATTCACATCGCCCACAATGGTGAGCGGAGGCTTGACTTTAACCGGATGCTCGGGCACGCCCACCGACACCGATGTGGTGCGTGTGCGGCTGCTGCTGGGTGCATGTTGTGGAGTAGAGTTTCTTGTGATTAGTGTGGCAATTGGCATAATTCAAGTGTGGGTTGTGTTGGTTGTGCATCGTGGTGGTTGGCAAGTGCAGTTGTTGTTTTCGATTTGTGGGTGTGTGGTGCATGTTTGAGGTTGATATTGTGGTTTTGGTTGAGATTGTCGTGGTTGTCGCGCATTGTCGATATCGTAACCAAAAAAGAAAAATGATAGTACATATACAATTTGCTTATCATTGAAAATAATGGATAAAAAAAAAAGAAATGTAAACAATCAATTATCAATCAAAATTGTTTAGATACAAACCTAGTCGCCGATAGTGTGCACATTTCAATAGAATTTCCTAATATATTGCTATACGCCCTGCATGACACAAATAATAGAAATAAGGAACCAAATTTCGTTTGTTGTTCGTTTTGCACTTGCCACAAAACGTAAAACTACTGCAATATAAATTTGCAAATAATGCGTAAGCAATAACAGCAAAACATTGAACTACAGTTGTTGTCATGAAGTACGAGGAAACAACAAATGAGTAATGCGAAACGGTCCACAAAGGTTCAAGTGTGTGGATGGTGAATGCAAATCAAACTACGCGACTGACTTCCATATGTTAATTATAATATTTATTTGCTAGCTGCGAGTGCACAAGCTCTAAATTAGAGAGCACTTGGTTTGTCTACTCAACAAAGAACACACAAAGCTGAGCGAATGAAGAAATGCGCAAAGAACTTGCTTGAATACGAAATTCATTACCAGACAGTTTAAAGGCTTGCGTCATAAAAGAAAGCCCTAAACACAATCTAAACATAAAACGAGCAGTGGCTGCACAACATTAGCTTAGAGACTCACCTGGTGGGTGGTGGCGAATATCTGCCATCGACTTCATCGCTCTCAGCCTCCTTTTGTTCGCCATGGATGACGGCAAGGCCCAGACGCAAACGTTCCGCATAAGAGTTGGCTTTTTTGGCGACGCCAGGATTACGAGCCACAATCACTGAGTTGCGATAGTCGGGTATCTATTTAGGGGAAAGAGAAATGCATTAATAACAATTCATAGATTATTTTCCCCGTATGTAAAGCTCACGCTTTCTTGAATGTACTGCAGCAGAAATGGCGAAGCGCGCAAATTATCAACGGGTATATCGAAGAAGCCTTGTATCTCCTTCTGGTGCAAGTCCATGGTAATAATATGAGTAAGTCCCGAAGTGCACATCATTTTGGCCAGCAGCTTGGACACAATGCAGCCACGCTTGCGCATCTTGCACTGTTTGGAGTAGGGCAAATATGGTATAACTCCAACAATGGAACGAGCCGACGAAGTCTTGCAAGCATAAGCCATAATCAGCAGCTCCATAATATTGTTGTTGGCATCTCTACAAAGTACAAAGCATAATTAGTTATTTGGCTATTATGTTAAATGAATTGCTCACTCACTTGGTGCCCGTTTGTATGATGTAAATGTCCTTGCCGCGCACCGAGTCGCTGATCTCAACGATGGTCTCGCGATTCGATTTGTGGAAGACCGAGCAGCCGCCATTCTTGAGGCCCATGCGCTCGGCCACCATATTGGCGAGATCCGGATGCGAGTTGCCATTGATAATAACAATATCCGAGGTGGAGGTGTTATCCATGTCGCTTCTGCAACGCTTCGGTGGGCGCACACTGCCTAATCTATAAAAAAGAGGAAGATGGGAAGACAACAAAAGTTATTGCGGGTCAACAGCGTTGTGAAGTCATTTCAAAGAAATGGGCACAAGATAAAACGAAAACAAAAACAATAATAACAACAACAAATTCAATGAACTGTGTGTGTGTGTTGGTGTGTGTGTAAAAAGGGCAACCTGCGTTTGGACATGTTAACGATAAGTTTTCCCTTTACGACTGATGAACAGTCATAAATATTACGCGTATGCCACACGCTTTTATTGATTAGCCCTGGTGAACTACTTCGTTGCGAGTTGCCAGTTGTGTGTGTTATATTTATGGGTTTGTGTGTGTATCTCCTGTGGTTCGCCGCCTGCAACAAGCTGCAGGCAATTAGGTTGGTCTGCCAACTTTGTTTTGCCCAGTGTTTGGAGTTTTGCTGTTTAAAGACTGAAAAGACTGAAGACTGACGCGCCAAATTGCTGTGTAAGAATATTTCTGGCCAAAACCGCAATGCCAACTGTGCGCGTTTTTATCGACCAAACAAAAACCAAACCGACGACGGAGTCGCAGTTGGCACACCACGTGAGTGATCAGGTGGTAAGTAGTTAAGGGAGAGGAGGTGTGTATGGCAACGTCAAAAGTGCCAAGCAAAACATTAGACAGGACTCTCGGCAACGTTGAACGTTCAAGGCAACGCTGTTCATTCAGCCCAATTCGGCTCAAACGGCCAGTTAGCCAGCCCATCGTTAGTCCGTCGACGCATAGTGTCTCCTTCACTCACTTGGCTAAGCTAAGCTCAGCTCTGATTGGAATCTATAAGTTCTCGCCCCACAAAAGACATCGCACGCGAATCGCGAAAAGAAAAGTGAAAGGCTCTCAAAGGGCGCACACCCAAAATCCGGTAGTGAACAGTGGGCGTGGCCAAGTGAAGTCGCTGTCTTAATTGAAATTCTATTTTTAATTTCAAGCAGGTCAATGTGCTGGCAGCTGGAGTGCAGCCAAGCCAAAGGAGCATTCTTGAAGTTGCCGCAGTGGTGAGGCAGCCAATCAAGCGGCAAGCGGCATGGGGGATTCAGGTGAGTGGATGCCTAAGACGTGGCAACTAGGCTGCTGTTCCCCTGTTGGGTTGGGTTCATAAATCACGACACTTCCGCAAAGAAAGTAATATGCCAATTGGCGGCTCCTTGAGGCAACGCAACCGCGACTATTCAATTTTGATACGCTGACGTTTGAGGCAGTTTGCTTGGCAGTTTGCAATAGGCAAGACACGCATACGTGGCCATATCAAGTTTAAAGATAGCACGCGGATTAAGTCCCTTTTCATGATGATGGTGATGGCGATGGAAGGCAGCAGGTGGCAGTTGTGGCAACTTATGGGTGCAGCACTGCTGCAACGGATTAGCAGTGGCATTAGAAGAGCTTTGAACGTTGTTAGCGCCACTTGTGTCGAAGTAAAAGTGCGCTCAAAATGCTGGGCATAGCCTGTGATCCGTTGCAGCATACGAGCATGTATGAGCGTGGCTCAGATGGTACACGAATTGAGAGATATATATTCCATAACTGATCGTCTACACTCTCCCTTTACAGACAGCGAGGACAGTGACGGCGAGGGAGGACTGGGAAATGTCTCCAGGGTCATCATACGTCCCCCAGGTCAGAGCGGCAAAGCGAAGCGTGGTCACTTGTGCTTCGATGCTGCCTTCGAGACGGGGAATTTGGGCAAAGCGGAGCTGGTGGGCGAATTCGAATACGATTTGTTCTTGCGTCCCGACACTTGCAATCCACGCTTTCGCTTCTGGTTCAACTTTACGGTGGACAATGTGAAACAGGATCAGCGTGTGCTCTTCAACATTGTCAACATCAGCAAGAGTCGCAATCTCTTTAACTGCGGACTGACGCCACTCGTCAAATCCTCGAGTCGCCCCAAGTGGCAGCGTTTGCCTAAGCGTCAGGTTTTCTTCTATCGCTCGGCCATGCATCAGGGACATTATGTGCTCAGCTTTGGCTTCAACTTTGACAAGGAAGAGGACGTGTACATGTTTGCCTTGGCATCGCCTTACAGTTACTCTCGACTGCAATCATATCTGAATGTAATCGATGCACGTCAGGGACCCGAGAAGCGTTTCACACGCTGTGTGCTCGTCAAATCCTTGGTGAGTGCAGTACCTTATCCTCCATTTGAATTGCTATTCAAGTCTGCTTTCTTTGCCAGCAAAATCGCAATGTGGATTTGGTCACCATTGATCAGGTGACGCACAATCAGCGCTCCACGAATCGCCTGGAACGTAGCTTCATACGCGTCATTGTGATTTTGTGTCGCACGCATTCGAGTGAGGCTCCGGCTTCGCATGTGTGCCAAGGATTGATTGAGTTCCTGGTTGGCAATCATCCCATAGCGCAAGTGTTGCGCGAGAATTTCGTCTTTAAAATTGTGCCAATGGTGAATCCGGATGGTGTCTTCCTGGGTAACAATCGCTGCAATCTGATGGGCCAGGACATGAATCGCAATTGGCATGTGGCATCGGAGTACACGCAACCAGAGCTGCATGCCATCAGAAATGTGCTAAAGGAACTAGACAATTCAGATGTGAGTTGATTGCAAATATCGTTTGGTAATGTTATTATATCGAAGGAAACATTATAGACCTATCAGATTGACTTTGTGATCGATCTGCATGCGAATAGCAGCATGCATGGCTGCTTCATCTATGGCAACACCTATGAGGATGTCTATCGGTATGAGCGTCACCTGGTCTTTCCTCGTCTCTTCGCCAGCAATGCCCAGGATTATGTCGCTGAGCACACCATGTTCAATGCGGATGAACGCAAAGCGGGCAGCGTCCGTCGCTATTGCTGTGAGCGTCTCAGCGATACGGTTAACGCCTACACTTTGGAGGTGTCCATGGCGGGTCATTATCTGCGCGATGGCAAGACTATAGCGTTGTACAACGAGGATGGCTGTAAGTTATGGGATTATCCTTGATTAATTCTTTCTTGACTGATTTCTGTTGATCTCATCTGGTCTTAGATCATCGTGTTGGTCGCAACTTGACGCGCACCTTGCTGCAGTATTATCGCTTTATTAATGTGCTGCCCATGCCGCTGGTCTCCGAGATGCGATTGCAGGGCAAGCGTCGAGGACGTCCACGCACACATCATTCGCGCTCTCGTTCCCGCACACGCTACGAGGTGAAGCCAAGGGCGAAGACGACACGTTGTCATGCGCCCATTTCGTACACTAATCTGAGCATCTGCTACGACTCGGCAGGTGGTGTTTCATCAGATGAGGGCGGGTATTCACCAACGAGACCGATTAATATTGCGCCTGGTAGCAGCACCTTTAGTGGTTATCGAAACTATCGACGAGCCGCCACAGCAAATTGTGCCCTGCATGATCAGTATTCTTTGGGTGTATGTGAGCATCAAGGCGGAGCTGGTGGCGGCGTTGGTAGTCGCAGCAAGCGTGGAGCTGCCCCCTTGACGATGGAGATGCCTGTGCCACCCGGTGTGAGTGTGCCCCCAAAGCCGTACCTGTCCATTATCGATCTGAATCAGCTGACGCGCGGCAGCCTTAAACTCAAATCGAGCAGTTTCGATGCCGATGATAGGCGTTAAATGGGGAAGAACTGGGGAACTGTAACAATTTACGCTCTAATCGATTTTCTATGCTTCTTGCCTGTTGCAGCTTTGTTTCTTACTTAAATAAACAGTTATATCTAATCAAAAGCTTTGCCTTCACTCACTCAACAAGTTGGCGCTCACATTCGAGTGGAATTTGTAGCTTATCATGTCGAGAACATATATATAAACGATTTACGTATGTATGCGTACATAGTATATATGCAAATCCCCAACACACGTATGTACGTGTTTGTGTATGGTTGTGGTTGATGTGTAGTAATTGCCGTCTATTGTTGCGCATTGCTCTGTTGGCCTGCTGCCAGGCAGAGACACCTCCACTGCCACCTTCATCCAACACCCCCCGCGGACTCGTTCAGCACGAGTAATGTTCACCTGCTCTCTCTTTCCCACTTCCATGCGCCACAGTGGCATCGTCTTCAAATGTAATGTGAGCAAAGCATATGGCCGCAAATATTTACAAATCACAGTTAACTGTCAGACAAACACAACAACAACAAAAGGACACAAGCAGGACAGTGCATGAGTGTGAGCAGTTTCTGCAATCTCTACACATGTAAGTTTCACTCAACAAATGCACGTGAGAGTGTGCGTGTGTTAGTATTTATTTGCGTGGGCGTTTGTCGCTCAAATCGTGTAATTAGACTGGAGTCTATCTTATCTACTCGCGCACCCGTGTTAACAATGCATTTGTTGTATTCTCGTCAATAAATAATGGGAACTTTTATTAATCAGGTACCTTGTGTATGAAAAATGCTCTCAACCTTAATTTTTTGTTGAATGTATGAAAAAAAAACACGCGCGAAATTTGTGATAACACCACGACGACCACGAAAAGCAACAGACGACGACTGTTTTTGTTATTTGTGTGGGCAGTGAGTGGTATAGCGTTGATTGATTAACGCTTTCAATTAACAAATCCGTCGCCAGTTGCGTTCACGTTCGCGGCTTTCAAATCAATAAAAGACACTTTATCGTTTTTGTATAAATAAAAGGCGAAGAACAGAATGTGAATAAATAAATGGAGCGCAAGAGCAAGCACCAAAGAGCAGCAGAACTTTTTTGAGAGCGAACGAGTCGCGCGCACAGCGTTGCCATACTGTATTCGGCTTCATGAGCTACCAGCCCAATTTGATAACATTGAGCAAATTAAGCAACTCACCAAATATTCGACAGAAATAAACACGCACATTGATGATTATGCGGGCGATTAAAATTAATAAGCAATGAACTTTGGGGTGACATTCGTTATCATGATTCGTGGAGCATGTTAATAAAAGCAAAACAGCTGGCCATGCTCTCTTTGGCGATGGCAACGCCGGCAAGAATGTGATGAACAAAACAAAATGTAAATAAAGTAGCGAACGCGAAGTAGACAGCAACACAATACATACATACACATATGAACACACATAGTTACACATACAGAACAAACATATGTCAACAGATAAAACTGAAACGCAAATAAGAAGCAAAAAAAAGTCTCAAGAGTCTAGACAAGTAGCGCAATTGTGAGTTTGGGTGGGAGAAAGAGAGCGATTATGTGCGAAGGGATCGAGACAAACAAATACACAAAAAATATAAGTAAATAAAGTGTACACACAGCGAGACACTAATTAAATTATGCAGTGAACACAAAATTAGCAAAGGAAAGAAACCATATGCCGCTTTTTTACTTGTTTCTCTGCAGTAGCATGTCGTTGTTGTATATGTTTCTGTTGTCCTCTCTCTCTGTCTGCTGTTTAAAAACTTTAATAATTATTTATTGCAATCACATATACCACACTCAGAGCTTTTTGCGTCCGCCCTGTTGAATTATTGATTTGCTTTAGCACAAATTGTTACAATTTTGTTTTGCTTTTTTATCTCAAGTATGTAACGTACGCCTTGTTGAGGCAGCACTGCGAACCGTTTCAATTGAGATTGCAAGTGCAACTGAGAGAGAGAGATGTCGCAACAAGCTCAAATGGAACAGCGAGTTTATTTTTGTATGAAAGCAGCCAAGCAATTGAACAACTCACTCACTCCTCCACCGAATGAGTCACTTTTAAAAAAGCGTGACCGTAGTTGACTTTCAATTGGTTGCAGGTTTACAACTGTCAGCTGGTTACACTTTAAAAGAAATATAGGTATATACCAAAAGAGGGCGCAATGTTTGAAAGTGTATTTCTTTCTGCATTTATCAAATAAACTAGACAGTGTTTAAAACAAAATTCATTTCATTGTCTTTGCGCTGAAACAATTTTTTTTAATTTGTGAGCATTTCAATGTAAATTTGTCAATTTTTATCAAGTGAATATACCAAACAGATATTTTGTGGTATTTTAGTTTATCATAGTATAGCGGTCTGGCAGCGCTGCATTTAACTGCTTGTATAGTTGCACTGCTTGTTTGCTAAGAATAGACAAGCAGTTTATATTTGAATTCGCAATGGCTCTTAAACCGTAAGCTTGAGATTATTTCCGTTAGCAATTCAAATTCGAAGTTTTAATTTGATACGACTAATTGCATTAGATGCGCATAAGAACTAATTTGTTGGCTCTATTTAACTATTCTAACATTATTTTACTTTGAACTTGACACTAAAATGGTTGGCTTGCTTTTTTTACTGCTGATGTCTGAATTAGTTCACGGTGATAATGAGCAACTCTTGAAGCAGCAGCAACGTTTGACAAGTGATAAACGATTAATAGATGCCAACTCCAATTCGAATGTAGTGTTCAGTGAGCTTCAGAAACAATGTAAAAGCAAGCCTAGGCAAAATAATTCTCTGAGCTGCGAATATAATAAAAGGAATTCGGACTTTCTTCGACTGGCGCCGCTGGCAGTCGAGGATCTGTGGATAAATCCCAATGTAATGCTCTATAAGCAAGGCATCTACAATCGCGAAATTCGGCACATTAAGCAAGGTTTCAAAAGTTGCCCAGAGAGTCACAAGTTTGCAGAGGAGCCTGGAATAAAAGGCTGCCTGATTCCTAGTAGCTATAGTCAAAGAATCCGGCATATATCAGAACGTTTGCAGGACATGACAGGACTCGATAAAGCCATGGATGGTTTTTTTGTGCTGAAGTTTAACAACTTAGATACTTTAAAACTCTTTCAACTAAAAATTGTAAGTTTTGTTTTAAGATCAAGTTTGTTTGAATTATTGTTGTGGAATTTATTTCATGTCCAGTTTAGAGAAATAATTCAGGAGGATGTAAAAGCTACAGCAATTGTGTTTGTAAGTAGAGAAAAGACTTTAGCCTACTTAAATATAAGTAATATTTAACCTTCTTAATACCTAGTTAAACAAAATTGCTTTTGGAGGCGTTCTTACTATACCAAATATTGATGTCATTGTCAAACCAAGTCGCGGAGATGCTTTGATTACCTTCAACGATGGCAACTTTGAGCACACAATGTGTCCCAACCTTGTGGGCACTTCAATGGGTAAACTAAGTGTTTGTATTTATATAAATTCTTAATTCATTAGTGAGTTTTTTGTACAGTGATTATTAAGCTTTTCTTTGAAGCGGGAGTGGATGAAATGGAGCTTGTGGACGATGAGGAAGGATCATAACTATATGTTAAACACATACAGGAAGGAAAAGGTGAATTTCATACTTCAAATATATAAATAAAACTATTTTAAAAATCAAGAAATGGTCATTGAAAATTATTGAGAAAGAATATATTGGATATTCACTAAATATTGTTGATTCAGAAAATAGTGTGAAATCATATGCAGATATTACAAAAAAAATCATAAATTTATATTTGTACTAACAATTAAATTTAAGAACAATCTAACTCTATAAATAAGATGTAAAATTCTTCATAATTTTAAATGTAAATAAATATATAAATATTTAAGTATTTTCTTTTAAAGGTATTACCATTTTTATTCTTAAAATGAATTGAAACATAAATGTATTTGTAGCAAAAAAATAAAGTACATGGTCTCTCACTGTCGAAGATTAATACACAACTTCAAGTACTTACAATAAAAAGTTTATAATTTGATAAACTAATATACGAAGACGAGCATATTCTGCTAATTCCCTTAAAAACTTTAAATACTTCATAACCGGTTTTAAATTTATGAATAAAGGGTCTACAACTGTCAAATAAGAATGCACAACTTTCAAACAAGAAATAATGACTTATAAGAAATTGCAATTAAGCGGAAAAAATTGTTTAGTTTCACTCCGCATTTATTTACATATTAAAGTAACAACTAAGAAGACTTCTTTGGCAGAAATAAACGAAAAATGTTGCTCAACAGATTAGTACGATCTTTTGTTACTATCCTTAGCCTAAATGTGTTGTTGGTGTCGTGTCAATGGAATAATCCAAGTAAAACTGTAGATTATGTTACATCGTTGAGGGATAAACTGCAGTTGCTGGAACAAAATGAGAATTTGTTGCTTAACAATTACGAATACATTGATGAACTGCAATTGAAGGTGGAGACTTTGCAAAAGTAAGTTATAAATTAAATAATAATGCAATGAAATCTCTCGAAATTGAGTAGCAAATTATTTAATATTATATTATACCACTCTAACATTGTAATCTCTTAGGCTGGCCAAGCAC
The DNA here is from genome assembly GCA_035046325.1 of Drosophila niveifrons. Lineage (NCBI taxonomy): Eukaryota > Metazoa > Arthropoda > Insecta > Diptera > Drosophilidae > Drosophila > Drosophila niveifrons. The sequence goes on along the minus strand of JAWNOC010000046.1, from coordinate 4,806,395 downwards.
TTGCAGCAGCCACAACTGGCAGCAAAGGGTAAAGAAGAGGAATTCCTCTCTAATCCAATGAACAGTTTGTCGCTTATAAGACAAATGCATTCAGATTGGAAACATGTCGAGAAGCTGATGGAACAACCAGTTGGTCAAAGTAAAAACTTAATTCTAATTTTGAGCGGTTCTCAATGTTAATTTTGTATTTTTATTTACCAGAACAAATGGATTATATTCGGCGAATGAATGAGCGAAGACCTAAACAGGAACATGTTGAGCAAGCCTTGGTTGCCATGTTTCGTATAGAGCAAAGTTATGAGCTGAATGCGGATGATATTGCCAAGGGATTGCTTGACGGCATGCAAACTGAGTGAGTAACTCGACTTATAATATCCTGTGCTTTTATTTATCATTATGTTAACTTGGCAGTGCAAAACTTTCACCACTTGAATGCTATGAAATGGGATTACTCTGTTTTAATGGATCACTTTATCACAAAGCTGCCGAATGGTTGGAAACAGCAAAAGAGTTAATGAATAAAGCTCCATCTGATGTCTACAATCTTTTGGGTCTAACAAGTAGTGATATTTCTCATCTATTAGCTAGATCCTACAGTGCTATAGGTAAGACAATTTAAAACTTTATTTACTCAAAAATAAACTTTCCTCTTCTTTTGTTTTAGATGAATTGGAGCTTGCTCGCCAAGTTCTACAAGCAGAGCCAGATTTGAGTACTGAAACCGAAAAGTTGTTGGAATATTTTAAGGCAAACAAACCTGAAGAAGTGAAGAATGAACAGTTGATTGACTTTCACGAAAAATTCGCACAACTCTGTGGCTCTTCTTATAAACCAAAACCCACGCGACTTTTGTGCTCCTATAAAACATCGGGAACGCCTTTTCTTCGCATGGCGCCCTTTCAAATGGAACAGATCTCCAAAGATCCCGATATATTTGTGTTCCACAATGTAATATCTTCCTCAGAGATTGCCTTATTAGAGCAAGGAACGGAGGCATTCATGGCTCCTGCAGAGGTATTTGTTAATGGGAAGTCGGTGGCGTTAAGTATACGCACAGTGAGCAGCGTTTGGTTGCCCAATCGGCAAGTTTCCAGGAATCTCAATTTGCTGACTTTTCGAATAAGACAGCGACTAGCGGATTTGTCCAACCTGAATGTTAGTTATTATTATTCGACAGAGGTGCTAAAATACGGTTTTGGAGGTCACTATAGCACTCATAATGACTACTTGAATAGTTCATCATTTACGGACGATCGCATTGCCACCGTTTTGTTGTATGTAAGTAAATGAAATTTAAATGCGAATTTTATTAAAGAATTCTTTTACAGCTCAATGATGTGCCCAGTGGCGGTGGCACAATGTTTGTTCACCTCAACTTGACGGTGCAGCCGGAGCCTGGCAAAGCTGTTCTCTGGCAGAATTTGGAGCCGGAAACTTTTGACTTTGAGACGCGTAACGAGCATGCATCGTGTCCGGTGAAGATTGGCACCAAGTTGGGTAAGTGAGAGAAGTTAAATTGCTGTTGGAATTTCTGCTTAAATTAAATACATACCTTCAGCAATGACACACTGGATACACGAAGGAGAAAATATGTTCAAACGCCCGTGTTTGAAACCTCCCAAAACTCGGGTTTGTCCGGATAATCCGATAAATGAAATTGTATAATTTTTGGAATTTCTAAATATAAAATGATCAATTCATTATAATTCATCATGAAAAACTTTTAAGCTATATTAGATATTAGATTTGTACATATAATTTATAACTTTCTTACCAACTGAATAGTCGTTGCACATTCTAAGCGGTAAGGGCTAGGTTCCTATTTTATTGTGCCACATGGCGGAAAACTTAATTCCAATTTTTAAAATCCTTAAATCGCTCAATCACCTTAATAGGACAAACATTTACTTGACTTTATCTTTGGAATTATTGTCTTCGATATAGAGTTCCCACACGGTAATCGAAATTGACAAATATTTTAATCATTGCAAAAGAAAAAGTAAAGAAAGATAATAAATTGTTGAAATTTGAAAATCGAATACATACCTTCGATGTTGCTTTAAAAAAAAGAAGCATAAAAAATACTTCAAAACGAAAAAATATTAAAAAAAAAGTTTAATTTAAGAATTTTTATTATTTTATTGTACTCATAATGTTTCTAATTACCTATACGAAAGAAATCTTACAACAGAGTCTTTCACTGTCTAACGTTAGCAAGCAACTTTAAACTTGGCATGAAATTATGATTTCACAACTAATTTTACCTTGATGTAATTTAAATCGTTTGGTTTCGCCCAAGATCGACCGCTTCATAAAGTGACAGCAAAATGAGCCTTTAAAGCATAAAGCAAAACAAGATGTTGCACTACGGATTACTGCGATCTTTTGTACATATTCTTAGTTTATCTGTTGTATTGGTGGCATGTCAAAAAAATGATATTATTGGAAGTACAGACTATATTTCATCGCTGCCTAACAAGTTGATGTTGTTGAAACAAAATACGAAACTGTTGCTGAATCTCTATGAATACATTGACGAATTGCAAGCAAAGATCGAGACATTGCGAAAGTGAGTAAGAAATTAAATAGCAAATGATATCCACAATGAAATCTCTTAGACTGGCCAAACACATGCAGCAGCCACAACTGGCAGCCAAAGGTGAAGAAGAGGAATTTCTCTCCAATCCGATGAATAGTTTGTCGCTTATAAGACAAATGCATGCAGATTGGAATCATGTCGAGAAGCTGATGGAACAACCAGTTGGTCAAAGTAAACGATTAATTCTAATGTTAGTTCAACTAACTTTTAATAATTCCTCTATAGAACAATTGAATTTTATGATGAAATTGAGTGAGCAAAGACCCAAGCAGAAAAATGTTAAGGAAACTTTGGTCGCCATGTATCGTATAGTTTCAAGCTATGAGCTGAATGCGAATGATATTGCCAAGGGATTGCTTGACGGCATGCAAACTGAGTGAGTAACTCGACTTAAGATACCTTTTACTTTTAGTTATCATAATATTAACTTGACAGTGCTAAGCTTTCACCACTTGAATGCTATGAAATGGGATTACTCTATTACAATGGATCACTTTACCACAAAGCAGTTGAATGGTTGAAAATAGCCAAAGAGTTGATGGATAAAGCTCCAACTGATGTCTATAGATTGTTGGGTCTAATACGTAGTAAAATTACCCATCTATTAGCTAGATGTTACACCGCTTTAGGTGAGGCAACTTTATGTTTATTTATTTTGAAGTTTAACATTCTTTTGTTTTAGACAACGTTGAGCAGGTTCGCCTTGTGCTGCAATCTGAACCAGACTTGAGTGCTAAAGCTGAACAGTTGTTAGAATACTTTCAAGCAAACATACCTCAAAAAGTTGAGAATGAACTCATCGAATTTTACGGTGCTTATGCATATCTTTGTGGCTCTTCTTATAAACCAAAACCCACGCGACTCTTGTGCTCGTATAAAACATCGCCAACGCCTTTTCTTCGCCTGGCTCCCTTTCAAATGGAACAGATCTCAAAAGATCCCGATATATTTGTGTTTCACAATGTAATATCTTCCACAGAGATTGAAATACTCGATCGGGAAACGGAAGCATTTCTGGCTCCCGCCTGTGTTGGTGCTGGTGTAGAGGATATAATTTCGAGTCACCGCACAGTGGACAGCGCTTGGTTGCCAGATATAAATGCTTCAAGAGAAGTGAATTTGCTGGCAGTGCGATTGCACAAAAGAATGTCGGATTTGTCAGATTTGAATCTCGACAGTTCTGTTGACATTATGCAGGTGCTTAAGTATGGCTTTGGTGGACATTACAGCGTTCACAATGATTACTTCAACGACACGACCACCGAGGATCGCATAGCCACAATTTTGTTCTATGTAAGCAGATGAAGTCTAAGTGGGAGTTCTGTTAAATGAATTTCTGTTTCTGTTTACAGCTCAATGATGTGCCTAGTGGTGGTGGCACAATGTTTTATGACCTCCACTTGACGGTGCAGCCAGAGCGTGGCAAAGCTCTGCTCTGGTACAATTTGAATTTGGATACATTTGACTTCGAAGAGCGAAACATTCATGCAGCTTGTCCTGTCAAGATTGGCACCAAATTTGGTTAGTTTGACTTGCAAACTCCTTTTTTCAACGATACACAAATCAAATGTATTTGCAGCCATCACTCAATGGGTCTATGAGCAACGACAGATGTTCAACCGACCATGTTTACAGCCTCCGAAGTTCCGACAGTTCAAGTAGACTCAGATGAATGATGAGGCGAGATCATCCTTTAAGCATGAATGAGATGAAGAATTTGAATAACAAAAAAAATTATAGTTTATCTTTTTATTGATTAGAAATACAAATCGTTATGTGTTATAAAGAAATTCAAGAATGACTTATAAAAGCCAATTGGCGTAGACATTTCTATGTTTTAGTTATTGATCAGCATCTTGATACAAAGAGATTTTAATAATATTTCAAAAACATTTATTGTGATGTCTTAATGTTCATATATTATATTTTTGCGTGAAATTCTTTCAAACTCTACATCAAATATTTGTATAATTTTAATATTAAATGTTACTTTTACTCTTTAGAAATAGATGGCAAACAACTTTTCACTTTTATATAGTTTTATTTTTAAATTTCCCCTACAGCGTAATAAATTTGCTTCGATTCGCTCTAAACCAACATCTTATTAAAGCATTAGTTTAACTGACTTTAGAAGCAGAAGACGATATAAAATGTTTTACTACGGACTGCTGCGATCTTTTGTGAATATTCTCAACATAACTGTGTTGTTGGTGGCGTGTCAAGCGGAGAATCCTATTAAAAGTCCTGATTATATTTCATCGCCAACGAAAAAGCTGCAGTTATTGGAACAAAATCAAAAACAATTGATAAATCTCTATGAATACATTGATCTATTGCAAGAGAAGATCGAGTTAATGCGAAGGTGAGTATTAAATGGCTTAAGATTATATTAAAGCATTTTAATACCTCTATTATAATCTGTTAGGATAAGCAAGCACTTGCAGCAGCCTCAATTGGCAGCCAAGGGTCAAGAAGAGGAATTTCTCTCCAATCCAATGAATAGTTTGTCGCTCATAAGACAAATGCATTCAGATTGGAATCATGTGGAGAAGCTGATGAAGCAACCAGTTGGTCAAAGTAAAACTTGAATTCTAATTATAAGCGGTTCACAAATTTATTTGGTATTACTCACCAGAACAAATGGATTATATTCGGCGAATGAATGAGAGAAAACCTACCCAGGAAAGTATGGATGAAGCCATGGTTGCGATGCATCGCTTAAAGGAGAGTTATTGGTTAAATGCGACTGATCTTGCCAAGGGATTGCTTGACGAGCTACACACCAAGTGAGTAACTCGGTTTATGATACCCTTTAGTTGCCTTTTGATTATTTAATTTAATTCGTCAGTGGAAAGCTTTCACCACTCGATTGCTATGAAATGGGATTACTCTATTTCAATGGATCGCTTTATCACAGAGCTGTCGAGTGGCTGGAAGCAGCAAAAGAGCTAATGGATAAGGCTCCATCAGATGCCTACAATCTTTTGGGTCTCACGCGTAGCAACATTTCGTATCTTTTAGCTAGATCCCACACAGCTTTAGGTAAGACAGGTTCAAGTTCCTTTTACTTCTAAACAAGTAATTCTTCTACTTCATTTAGATGACTTGCAGCTTGCTCGAATTGTGCTACAGACAGAACCTGATTTGAGCTCTACAACTGAACAGTTGTTGGACTATTTTCAACAAAATATACTTCCAGTAATTAAGGATGAAAAGCTGATCGAGTTTAATGGAGAGTACGCCCATCTCTGTGGCTCTTCCTATAAGCCAAAACCCACGCGTCTTTTGTGCTCCTATAAAACAACAGGAACGCCTTTTCTTCGTCTAGCTCCATTTCAAATGGAACAGATTTCAAGAGATCCCGATATATTCGTATTTCACAATATGATCTCCAGCTCAGAGATTGCCTTGCTAGAGGGAGAAACGGAAGCATTGATGGATCGTGAACTTGTGATTGCTGAGGATGATAAATTGGTGCATTCTAATCATCGCACACTTCGCCATGTTTGGTTGCCCCATCCCCAAATTTCTGAAGAAGTTCAGTTGCTGGTGAGTCGCATAAAGCAACGAATGGCAGACTTTTCAGATTTGATCGTTCTGCAACTTGATCCAATGGAGATGCTCAAGTATGGCTTTGGTGGTCACTTTAGCATTCACAGTGATTTCTACAACTTTACGGGAGCTTTCTTAGAGGATCGCATTGCCACAATTGTGGTGTATGTAAGTGAATGAAGTTTATGTTAAACCTTTAATTAAACTGCTTTGGCTTACAGCTTAATGATGTTCCAAGTGGAGGTGGAACAATGTTTCCTCAGCTCAACTTGACAGTGAAGGCTGAGGCTGGCAAAGCTTTGCTCTGGTATAGCATAAAGCCAGACACATTTGATTATGAGACGAGGACTGAGCATGCAGGTTGCCCAGTTAGGATTGGCACTAAATTGGGTGAGTAAAAAATGCAACAGCTTAAAATTAATTCTAAAATAAACGTCAATTGCAGTTCTGGCTCATTGGCTGTACGAACACGATCACATGTTTACTCTCCCCTGCAGGCGGCCCCCAAAATCTCGTATTTACATTGATCCTTAAGTTAAGATGAGTCTTAAATTATATTTGAAGGCATCTTAAGATTGTTAGAAAGACCAAATAAAATGTACAATTCAATAAATTATCTCAACAGCAAAAATATGTATTTCAAACTCAGTAGATACATTGCTAATAAATTGATAAAAATAAAGTAAGGAATATTCAATTAGAAAAATATTTTGCTAAAAGTTAAATGGCGAAACCTTTAAAAGAATTGATTTTAGAAGTGAAGGGAAAAATATAAGAATTTGCAACGTAAAGGAATATTAGTCATTCTTCTTAGAGAGACGATTCTGCAGGGGTCGAGAAACATTATTGCTTATTGGCTTCAAATGAGCATCAGAAATGAAATCTTTTACTATGAATAAGTATAAAAATAAATAAAGATTCATTCAAAACAAAAAAATTAGAACAATATTTTAAAAGTTCTAATAATATTTCAATTTGTCTTTTAATCAATCAATCAAGTCTTAACATAATTTGAGTTTCATTTTGCAATAATGTTTTTGATGGCAAACAATTAGCTCTCTGAAAATGTTTTTACAAATGTATTATACATAAGGTGAAATAAATCGTTTCGACTCGCTGCGGTTCGACGTCTGAATAAAGCGACAGCTAAGTTGTTGTATTCTACACAGATGGCAAGAAAAGATGGTGCTCTACAGACCTCTGAAATATTCAATACACATCCTTATTATAAAGGTATTATTTGTGGCGTGTCAAACGTATGAACCGATTATAGCTGTAGATTATGTCACATCGTTGAGTAACAAACAGCAATTGTTGAACCAAAATGGGAAACTATTGCTGAATACCTACGAATACATCGAAGAATTGCAAGCGAAGATCGAGAAACTGCAAAAGTGAGTAATTAATTAATTGAGATTATATTATATCACACAGATATCTATATTATGATCTCTTAGGCTGGCCAAACACTTGCAGCAGCCACAACTGGCAGCCAAGGGTCAAGAAGAGGAATTTCTCTCCAATCCGATGAATAGTTTATCGCTCATAAGACAAATGCATTCAGATTGGAATCATGTGGAGAAGCTAATGGAGCAATCAGTTGGTCAAAGTAAAACTTGAATACTAATTATAAGCGGTTCACAAATTTATTTGGTATTACTCACCAGAACAAATGGATTATATTCGGCGAATGAATGAGAGAAAACCTACCCAGGAAAGTATGGATGAAGCCATGGTTGCAATGCATCGCTTAAAGGAGAGTTATTGGTTAAATGCGACTGATCTTGCCAAGGGATTGCTTGACGAGCTACACACTGAGTGAGTAACTCGGTTTATGATACCCTTTTGTTACTTTTTTCATTTAATTTAATCCGTCAGTGGAAAGCTTTCACCACTCGATTGCTATGAAATGGGATTACTCTATTTTAATGGATCGCTTTATCACAGAGCAGTCGAATGGCTGGAAACAGCAAAAGAGTTAATGGATAAAACTCCTTCAGATGCCTACAATCTTTTGGGTCTAACGCGTAGCAACATTTCGTATCTTTTAGCTAGATCCCACACAGCTTTAGGTAAGGCAGATATATGTTTCTTTTATTCCTAAAAAAGTAATTATTCTATCTCTTTCAGGTGACTTGCAGCTTGCTCGCCTTGTGCTTCTGGCAGAGCCAGAGTTAAGCTCGCAAGCTGAGCAATTGGTGGCATATTTTCAGCAAAACAAACCTGAAGCAGTGGAGAATGAACAGCTCATTGAATTTTCTGAATTTTCTGCCTATCACTGTGGCTCTTCTTATGAGCCAAAACCCACGCGCCTTATGTGCTCCTATAAAACATCGCCAACGCCTTTTCTTCGGCTGGCTCCCTTTCAAATGGAACAGCTCTGGGAGGATCCCGATATATTTGTGTTTCACAATGTGATCTCTAGCGCAGAGATTGCGATGGTGCTACGGGTAGCGGATAAAGTGATGCAAACTAAAATGTATGATCTTGAAGAATTGCGATATTATTCATTTAAACGCTCAGTGCGTAAGTTTTGGATGCCCGATCCAAATCTTCCAGGAGAACTAAATATGCTTGTGAGACGCATCCGACAAAGATTTTTCGATTTGTCAGATTTCTATGCTTCTGACGAATATCTGGTGAGTATGCTCAGGTATGGCTATGGCGGACACTATGAATCCCACTATGATTATCTTAATACTACCGATCACTTTGACGATCGCATAGCCACCATTGTGTTATATGTAAGTGCAGAATTCTGTAGTCCAAGTACTGAATATAAATAATATTTGCTGGCTTTGGGTTTACAGCTAAATGATATGCCCAGTGGGGGTGGAACACTGTTTAATTTTCATGAGTTGACGGTGCAGCCAGAGGCTGGTAAAGCTCTTCTCTGGTATAACCAAAAGTTGGACACCTTTGACTATGAGCCGCGTAGTTTGCATGCTGGGTGTCCTGTTAAAATAGGCGCTAAATGGGGTAAGTAGGAAATGCAACGGATTATGAAAAGTGTTGCTTAAATAAATGACTTTTCAGCTATGACGCAATGGATGCACGAGGACGATCAGATGTTCACTCACCCTTGCGTGCAGCCTCCAAGGACTCGCCAACACCTCGAAAGTTTTAAACGTAAATAAAAGCAATGAGAATAAAGAATGATTATAACAAAATTTCAAAATTTGTTATTTCAATGCTTAATTTTGATGAGGTTAAAAAATTCACAAAAGTAAGTTAATGTATTATCAATATATATATCGAAGCAGCTTGTTGTCGTTTCCGCTGGTCAAGTGCACACACAAGATTTACTTTCTTTTCTTGCTGCTTGCACTCAGCTCATTGCACCATTAAGTGGGCAATTAAATTCAATTAGCCCCACACACACACACACACACATTCGTATCGTACTTTCGTCTCCGGGCAGCTGCGACTCCAAATGCGACTCCTCCATGCCATTTATCACGGATGCTGCACGCATCGCTGCCATCGTCTGTTCCTTTTTCTCTCCTCCCTTCCTCGTTCTTAATGCTGCACTGGGCAAGTTTTCACTTCGATTTCGTTTTGGCGTTGCTAATAATTTCATAGATTTATCGTTTAGCTCTGGCATTTTCCCCTATTTGTCGATTGCTTTCCTCCAAAGTTTGTTCGACTTGGATTTCATTTAAGATGGATTGGCAACTCGTGTACTATAGATGCAGTGATACAACCTGAAAATGCGTTTTAAATTTTATTGGGTTACTTTTAGGATTAAATTCACTCTTTAATAATAAATTCGGCTATTTAGTTACGAAAATCTCGTTAGTCAATTACTAATTTTAAATTCAGTTCCATTAAATGCTAATAATTTCCCTTTAGTTAATCAGATATATTATAAATTTTTGTAATTTACCAGTTTAGCTGAAGAAGAAACTAAAACAGAAGACTTTGTTGCTAATAAATCGGGACCTCTTTTCTCTCTCTAAAAGAAGCAGACGTTGTTTGAATAGAAAGGGATAAAAGAGAAGGAACAGATTTCTCCAAGGTGAATTTGCAGTAGATGTTGTTGCTAATAAGCAATGACAAGTAATAGCTGTATAGAAACAAACTGGAAGACGTTGCTACTAATCTAACGGAAGCAGTTGCTAGTTTGCTAAAAATAAAACAGAAGACGTCGCTTGAGTTCTAGCAGTAACAAACATCAAGCAGAAGGGGATGCTAGTTGTGCACGTAAGCGAAAGTAAGCGTAAGAAGTAAAACAGAAGAAGTTGTTACTAGTGAAGCAGAAGCAGTTGCTAGTTTACTAAGAGTATAATGGAAGACGTTGCTACTATGTAAGTCTAGCGGAAGAAGTTGCTAGTTGCCGAAGAGTACAACCGAAGAAGTGGCTTTGAAAGAAAGAGACGAAGGTGAAACAAAAGTATAACGGAAGAAGTTGCTATTATGCTAAGAGTATATCAGAAGACGTTGCTACTACTCGTATGTTAGTCTAGTGGAAGAAGTTGCTAGTTTGTGAAGAGTACAACCTAAGAAGTGACTTGGAAAGAAAGAGTCGGAGTGTTAAGTAGAAACAGAAGGAAGGCGAAGGTGAAATACAAATATAATGGTAGACGTTGATACTATGTTAGTCTAGCGAAAGAAGTTGCTAGTTCGCGAGGAAGTTACTGGAGAGAACGAGACGAAAATGTTGAGCAGAAAAGAAAGAAGGGGAAATATGAAACAGAGGTAGTTTCTAGTAAGCTGTTGTGATCGGCAAAAGTATAACAGAGGATGTTGCTACTTTATTCTAACGGAAGCAGTTGCTAGTTTGCTAATACTGAAATAAAAGTTGATGTTCGAATACAAGGAGACGGAAACGTTAAGCAGAAAGGATGCAAGGTTTGCACTTATGTATTTTGATGCGGTTATTTCTTATTTAATAAATAAACTTTTTAATTGAGTTCATGTAATTCTTGTAAAGTGACAACTAATTATTTATTACTATTTGTAGTGAAGTATAACAATTATACTTTTTGCAATCAGATTGAAGAGATATTAAAGAAAGTAATATTAATTTAATGTGATCATAAAGTTCAAAAATATTTTTAAATAAGGAAAACTAAAATTAAGCAGTTCATTTAATAACTTATTTTATAGTAACAAATTATTCGTTTAAATTTGTATAGTTTTTAAATTAAACTCATAGTATATATGTACATATGTATGTATGTATAGTCAAACACTTAAATTACTTTAATAATTGTTTTCCTAACTAATGCTGCCGATTCCTTTGCATTTTACCCTCTCTGCAATAAGTGAAAGCTACTTTAAGTTCTCAGCTATTGTGATTTGAAGTAGAAGAAGTACGAAGTGCGCTGTGTGTTGTAAATTAATCTTGATTTCACCTTGGCAAATAGAGTCGCTCACAACTGCGAGACAAACAACAGTCGACATATGCCAACGACTCGAGCTCCTCCTGCTCGAAAGGTAACTGCGGCAATTTATCAAAATTTGCAAATGGAAAGAGCGCAAGGAAGAGTTCGCAGGGGGTGGAGAGAAGAAGCCACAATGGCAATTGGCATGCGTGTGCGTGATTGCATGTCTATGTAGTCTATGTGTACATATAATAGGTGTGCAGCTAGACTGCGTGTGTGTGTGTGTGTGTCTGTACTTGACTTAAATTGCTTTTTTCAATGCCAACGGCTGCAGCTATTTGTTGTTGCCACTGCTGGTTGGCTGCCTGTCACATGTGGAGCCAAATGTCATTTCAGCAAAATCCCTCAAGTCGTTCGTCTGCCGACTCTGTTTTCATCTCTCTCTCTCACTCTCTCTGTCTCACTTTTTGTGTGTGTGTAAGAAAACACTCGGCAAAATATGTTGGCAGTATTTTTGTGTGGCTCTTTAGATTGCACTGGGGCAGGTTTCGAGGGGGGAGTTGGGTTTGAGGCTGCGGTTGTCTTTACAAGACAATGAACATTTGTTGCTTCTGTTGTTGCAGCAACAAGAGCAACTTAAATGAGAACGAGAACGAGAGTAACATTTTGTGTCTGCGCATTGTCGTCGGCAAAAGGTGCGGATGTCTCGGAAATATTGTACGAATATGTCTGCATAAGAGCTCAGCAAAAATGTGTGCAAGAATATAATAAATGAGCGTAATACAACAAAAAGAATGTATATATAATGGCAAAAGGTAACTAAGAAAATGCTTGTTAAATTGAGTAATTACATGTGTACAAAACATGTAGAAATAAAGTCAGCACTCTAATGATAAAGGTTTTTTTTTTAAATTAATTACTTTTTTTATATTCTAAGAAATAGTTATAAGTTACAGATTTAAAACCCAAATTATTCTATACAAAAAACAACATACTTTGTCTAAACAGTATAATTAAATTACAAATTAGAAACATTTTATTACATTACAAATATGTACAATTAAAGCTTATTAAAATAGTTCTTGGAAATTAAATGTATTTCTTTTATTTATAGATTTTTTGTATTCATAGATTATCTTTTAAAACAGAGTCAACAGATTTTAGCTCATAAGGCAGAACTTTAGATTGCACATTAAAACCTTCGATTTTTATCTGTTTTTTATAGATTTCTTACTACAATTAAAAGTAATTATCCTCCCTTTTCAATAGCAAGTTACCTAAAACTCTCTTGAGATATTAACATATCAATATCTTGAGAATTCCCACAACATATTTACATTTCAAGATGATGAACTGATTAAATCTTTCTTTAAAGTGCACATATTTGTAAAACATCCATTTGTTGTGTTGACTCTGCGCCTGTTGCTGCCACAATTGGGTTGCGGCTTACCTTCTTCAGTCTCTAATAAAATTAAAATGCCAAACCATTTGCACTTAAGTCCCGTCGCAATGCGATAGTCCTTCTGAAAAGTTGGCTAAAAAATTAGCAACAATTTTTCAGAGACTCATCAAATGCGCTGACTGTCAACCGCAACGTAAGACACAACCCTCAAAGCTGAGATGAGGGAAAAAAAATGGAACCCACCCAACACAACAAGAAGCCACTTAACGGGCGGAATGAGGCAGCTGCCGTTGTCGTTGCTGTTGCCTATGCTACACCTTGTTACACTCTCTCCTGCCACATGCCACATGCCACGGCACTTTGTCATCTGCCTGGCGCGCTGCTTTGCGTAATTTGATATGCTGCGGCTTACATTCATTTCAATCTTTTTTTTATGTTTGCCACAAACGATTTACTTGCCGCAAACACAATTTGCTTCAAATTCAAAAGCAACAATATGCTCTTGCTGAGATTGAGAGATTTGAGAGACTCGCAAATGAATTGTTTGTTTGTGCATTAGAGATTGAGCGAGATTGCTGCTCATGGATGTTTTACTTCAATTTTCTTTCTCTCATTTCTCCTCTTTGCTTGTCAACTCTTGACGCTCACCTTGGGCAAGGATTCGTGGCCGTTGTCCTTCGACTGCTGCAAAAGACACTCGGCGAAATTAATTTGCTGCAGACACAGCTCAAGCAGCTGGGCGTGGTTCATGTTGTCGACAACGCGACGCCTTGAGTAAATTATTGTGCATTTTTTTTTAGTTGTCTTGCCGTTTTTCGCTGATTTAAATTGGTTTCATGTTCGTGTCGCCCACTTTTAAGTTTTTGTCTTTGCACCTTGGCTAATTGCAATTGGATGCGCATGTTGTTGACAGATGCTGAGGCATCTTTTACACCAAATTTAAGCGCTTTAAATGAACCTCTAGGAAGAAAAAAAAAATATATGTATGTGAGCGTTGAGTGTAGAGGGACTCCTGGCGTTAATGGCAATTTTATGGGCAAGCGCTGCGGTCCCTTTGCGTGGCAGCTGCTGCCAGTGCAAATATTTCTGTCAGTGGTCGGGGAGGGGTGGGGGCGAAAAATCTAATCTATGCAAGCCGCAATACTACCCGCTACACACACACACGCACACTCAAACACAAACACCATCAGGCATTCACTATTTTTTCGACAGCCACTTTTTTGTTGCATACTTTCGAGCGCAGCTGAGTTAATTGCCCCTTGAAGAATACGCTTCACATGCTCGTATACCTATTGGACACAAAAGCATTTCGCAGTCCGCAGTGTGTGAATTGTCATGCTTGTGTGTGTGTTTGTTGTGTGCGTTTTAATCGGTTTGACTTTGGCTGCTGACCTGCGGCGCAACAACACTGGCACAACAACAAGGACTACGACACAAGGACGACAACGAGAACGACAAACAACGTTGCGAGAATGGCCCGCAGCAGCAGATTGAATCCTAATCGAGGTTTTGACTTTGGTTACGTTGCGTAAACACGCAACAACCGGTGCACACACACACACACACACACACACACACACAAACGCACAAAAGCACGGGGGATAAACTGCAGTTTATTGTAGCATACTTCCAGGCTGTGGGCAAAAATGTCTGACGCTCATTTGGGGGCAATTTGTGCGCTGCTTTAGGTGACGCTGCCTATGGCTGCCTCTGGACATATTAAGAGCTGCTGCCGAGTGTAGGTGGAGAGCTCTAAGAGCTCTACTTAAATGCGCTTTTAATCGTCGCTGGCTTTAAAGTTGGCATCAATATTGAACTGGCGCATGTCTATGCAGCTGTTGACAGCGGACACAACTGTGCACAGCTCACGTAGAGAAGCACACACAGAGTACACACACACACACATTGTGGAGGGAGCAACTTTTGACAGTTTAAAGTTTGACACCCCGGTTTTGTTGTGTGCGACGCCAAACGAAGGCAAGACTTTGTCCTGTGCCTGACTGCCTGACTGCTCGACTGTCTCCTGGCCCCTTTTTTGTATGCAGCAATGCGCTGACTTGTCTTTTTCTTCTCCCTCTCTGCTCTCTGACATTGTCTGTGTGTGCGTCCCTCTCTCTTCTTAGTTTCTGCCCTCCCTGCGACCTTCAGCATAGCACACCAGAAACTTAAACATCACGTAAGCATTTCACTTCTCATTCTCATTCTCTGTCTTCTGCCCTTTGCCCCTTAGCTCCAGCTCTTCAGCTACAGCGATAGTCACAGCCTCACACATTTGTGTATGCATCAATTTTTAGTTATTTCTTGATATTTTGTACTTTGCTTTCTACACATACAACACACTTTTTTTTTGTTGCTTCTTGCTATCGCTCTTTCTTGTTTTTGAGTAAAATTTGCTTTTACTTTTCGTTGTCGTTGTTGTTGTTGTTGTTGTTGGTCCTGTTGTTGAAAAGGTCAGACATTGTCAGTTAAGTGTCCATGTCGAAAAGTGTAGTTGAACATTCGAGTGCTTTTTCCACACACATTTTTTTGTTGTTGTTGTCATATTCTTGTTATTTTTTTTTCTACTGACTATTACTCAGTTTGTAGCAGCTTCTCCTTCAGCGTCGCTTGCTTGTCTTTTACTTTTGTGAATGACTTCTGGTTAGGTGTCAATGTGCAAAGTGGAATTATGGTAAATGGTATTGGAAAACTTTTCCTGCATCTATGTATATAGTATATGGTACTCTCTAGAAGCAAATGGATATTAAAATATTGACAGGCCACCGTCGCCTGAAATGACGCAGTGACTTCAAAGCTGCCAGCAAAATGAAGACCAATTGCAATAGTGAATCAATTTATACCACTATTTACTAACAACCTTAGAGAAAGAACTGAAAGTGAGAGAAATATTTAATATACACAATTAAGTGTGTAAAAACATGTAAGGTTTTTAGATTTACGCTTAGTTCCTAGCTATGTAAGAAATTTTAACTTGATATTCTTTACAGTGTCTTCAATTCTATGAAGCCTTCAAATTTGTAGTATAATGTTATCTGTTGTTAAGGTAAATATTTAAATTTATAGAAAAATGAATTCTTTTCAGATCATGGTTTTTTTTTGCTTACGAAATATTCCAACACTTTAATAGGCTTTCAAGTAAATAAAATTATTGCTTTTATCAAATAAAAAATGTTTAACAACATAGTAACAAATTATTGCTTTATATTTCATTCTAAAGAATCTATTGTATGAAAATATATTTCGGTAAAAACAATACAAGTTAAAGGGTAACTTCTGGATATATGCCTGAGAAAACTTCAATTTAGATTTTCGAGATAATCAATAAGTTATATTTGACTTGTAAAAAATGTACCTATTAACTGGTAATATGCTTCCAGAAATACAAAATAGTAAGAACTTAGTTTTTAAATTCATTTTGAAACGATAATCTGTTATGTGAGCCAATTTCGCAAGAAAACAATTAAATAAAAAGAAGTAATGAGTAAACAAGTTCGTTTGTATTTGAAACTTCTAGATTTATTTTGTTGCTTTAAAAAATCAAAGTACTTAACATTTGTTGATTATTTTATGCTAAAACAAAATCAAATATTTTAAACGTGTTTTATATTTAAAAAGCCTATCAAATTTATGCAGCTCGTTAAGTTCGTATCGATTCGTCTCATTTAGAAGCAAATGCTTTTAAAACTGTTTTTAAATGCTCGCCTTCGAATACGTTTTTTGGCCACGCCGCTCACCGTGACATAAATTACAAAATCAACAACTAACAGAAAATAGGATAAAAATCAAGTTATGAGAGCAGCAGAGAGCAAAGCAAAGATAGGAAAAAAAAAAAACATGTACGAGTGAGAATATATATTTTGATTTATTGGCTGCTGTTGAGCCTCGCATGTTTTGGCAACCAGAGCTCACCCCAAAAATGAAAGGTTGGGGCATCAGCGCTGTAGGCCGGGGCTAAGTAGACAGCTCAAAAGGCCTAAACGCAGCCAAAAGAACGAAAAAGAGGAAGAAGAAGCCAAACAATGCCTGGCTGGCATTTGATTTGTGACTTGCGACTCTTCACGTAGCTGAAAGCGAAGCGAGTGGGAGGCTGCAAAATCAACATAAGAGAGAGAGAGAGAGATAGTGAAAAAAAAAGAATGTTGTATATGAAAATAAAAATCACGCAACAGGATATTGAAACGTCACACATATGCCACAAGTGCGAGGCACGCACGTATTCGCTGTGTGTCTGCTACGTTTGCCCCCAAGCAAATCATAAAAGTTTGGGTGCAAAGCTCGAAGAGCAACAGAAGAAGGAGAATTCGGGAGCTGTAGCTGTAGCTGTAGCTGGTGGCAGGACTTCATGGGGCATTAAAACTGTCAGTGGCGCAGATTGCCTGCGGTAGCTGGGACACCTTCACACATGATTTATTTGAGCCACGGCGGATGCAGTGCAGCAAACCATTCGATGAAGCCAAAATTTCCCCTCCCCGCTCGCACAATTTGTAAACAGTTGCAGTCACTTTTTTTTCGCTGCGCGATTTCATCTGGGGAGAGTTTTTTTTTTGCGGCCAATTGTCAGTCTGATTGGAAGTTGCTTCTTTTGCTCTCTTTGCAGTTGACTCGCGTTTTGTGGCAAACGCAATGCGAACGTGCAGTGAAAGTTTAAATAGTTTCGCAGCAATTGCGCAGATAAAACTAAGATGTATTGTTTAAGTATAAGTAAAGAATGGAATCTAAATAAAATAGAGGTATTTTATATGTTAATTTCTCAGCAAAAGAAAATATATTATATAAAATACAAGTGTTTTCTACTTATCTTGCTCACACATTGTTTCTTTAGCTTGACAGCTTATAAGAATGTGTTTAAAAGTAGATTGAAGCTAGAAAACATTTGTCAATGATAAATAAAAATTATGATAATTTGATTACACGCCATTTGTTTAAAGTATTGAATTCAACTTTCCATAAATTCTCATTAATGTGTTATGCAAAAAAGATGCGAACAAATATTAAAATATATATTATTAGGAAGTATTTAAAAGTAGATTGAAGCTAGAAGATAAATATAAATAACAAGTATGATAATTTGCTTGCACATTTGTTTAAAGTATTGAATTGAACTTTCCATAAATTCTCATTAATGTGTTACTCAAAAAAAGAGATGCGAACGAATATATAAATATACATATATATTATTGAGAAATTCTAGCTTAACATTTGACAGTCGTTTAATTTAGCAACTTGTCAGATGTTGTGGGTCAAATTGAAGCAATTCTTAGAGGAAAAATCTTTTATGCAGCCAACTGTTTAACTGAAAATATTTCATATAAACTAAACAATCTGATATCTCACAAATGATCCAATAACTCGAAGTTGCACTTAAGTTGCATTACATGGATTAAATTAACTGCATTTGAAATTTACTCTCAATTTGATGTAATTAATATATTTGAAAGGCAACTAAGTGTAAATATAATACAAGTTTTAATATATTATATTTTAATACATATGTATATGTAAATTCATATAAGTCGAATATCTTTGCTGTCAGTGCTTAAGAAATAAGTTAGTCTTATTTTCAATTTTACATATCTAACCTTTTTAAATAAACCGAAAATTCTGAATTCATAATTCAAATATGGAAAATAGTAACTATTAACTATATACTACACTTAAATTATGAATTTATATTATTTTGTTTATTTAAAAAGGCTAAAGAAATAACGTTCATATTTTATTATGGCATTCTTAAAGTGCGTCGCTATGCCAAAAAAAAGAAGCTGGTCAGCTTGTAACCTGAGTAGCAACTGTGGCTGTGGCTTCAATAGATTGCAGTGACGCCTTTTACCGTTGGCCACAGTTGCGTGTGTGCTCGTATAAGTGTGTGTATGTGTGTGTGTGTGTATGTGTGGGTGTATGGCCTGAAAGCATATCCATTTCACGCACAAGTGGCAGAGGAGGAAGAGAAGAAGGAGAAGGAGCTGAAGCTGAAGCTGCCTCTGAAGTTGAACCGTGTGTCAAATCCATTAACCTTCTGTTTACTTTTCTACGTCCAGCAAAAAGAGCAAGTGACTGTTATAGTGTTCTATGTGTGTGTGTGTGTGTGTGGAAATTTGATATTTTCACTAAATTGCGTTGCACACTTGAGGCACAGCGATTGACACAGTTGCCTTGGCACAACACACAACAACAAAACACAATACACATAAATCTTACCTAGGCGCAAATGGTGTGAGTGCAAATGGAGCAGTAAATGAAGCAACCACTCACACTCAAACACTCACATATTCACACACTCACACATTCACACCTCTCACTCTGGAAATTGAGCATTAAGTTGACGTAAATTGTTGGCCATTACATTAACACGGGGCAACCAATTAACTGAGGCCAATTGTAATTGCTTTTCATAAGTTATAGTTATGCATGTGAATATGTATTTGTGTGTGTGTGTGTGTGTGTGAGTGTTAATAGCTGTTGCTGCTCTAATTGAATTTTAATTACCGTTGATTTCACTTTTCGACCTTTGGCTAAAACACAACACAACAAAACACAAACAAAACACAAAACACAAAACAACCGCTGGCAATATTCAATTAACAGGCGAAAAATATGCAAAAAGAGCGCAAAAGTTGTGCATACGCCGCGTGGACAGCGGACAACTCACAACAATTTACAGCTGTCCTCGGCAAAAGTTTTCGCGCACTTCCGCAACGAAGTGCTCGACAAACAAGCAACAAGCAACAAGGAAAGCAGCTACAAATAACCGGCATCAACTTTAATCACCTGCTTAATTAAATCAGTTTCAGCTTCTGTTGCGCAGGTCGCCGCCACAATCGTGTTTCCCATTGTTTGCTCCTGTTTCTCCATCGTCGTCGTTGTTGTTGTTGTTGTTGTTGCTGTTGTTCATTGTCTGCATAAATTATGCTGCATAATCACCTACAAGCATTCCATTTAAGCTTCACTCGACTGTTACTTTGCCACTTCTTCAGGTTTCGCTCGCTCTTCTTTTACTTTTTCTCCTGTCCGCCGATAAGCTCTTAAATCATTTACGCTTTTTTCTACGTTTTTTTTTTTGCTGTTTTGACAGACTTTTCACTTACTTTTTGCTTTCACTGGGATTTCGCTTTATCTTGGACAATATATTTTGTTTTATGATTTTTAATGAAAGTGCAGTGAAATTGAGTTGATTA
Source organism: Drosophila niveifrons (assembly GCA_035046325.1). Lineage (NCBI taxonomy): Eukaryota > Metazoa > Arthropoda > Insecta > Diptera > Drosophilidae > Drosophila > Drosophila niveifrons. The sequence continues at coordinate 4,786,340 of JAWNOC010000046.1, read as the reverse complement.
AGAAATTAATTTAACGTTGCACTTTTAATCTAAATTTTCTAATATTTTCATATTTAATTTGCTTTGAGAGTATTTCTTATGCAAGCTTTAAATTCATTCAAATAATGTTTGCCATATATTTCCATTTGTTTGCTTACAAAGATCATATCTTCAGCCAACTCAGTTTTCTATAGAGAATTGGTTATTATTCCTTTGGTCTATTTATTTATATTTTACATTATTACATTACATTACTTTACTTAAGAAATTTCTCTTATGTTTTGAGATATTAAGAAAATGTTGTGTTAAGAATTTAATTTGATTAGGTTTAGTTGAAGATAAAGATGAACGATTAAATTAAACAAGGCTTGTCTACTAAAATTGGATACAAAAAAACTTCAATTTAATTGTAAACTGTAAATTCAATAGTTTTTATAACTAATATCTCTACTTAACAACGAAATGAAGGTGTCCAGAAGCAAAGCGCACTTTAGTAGCTTTCTTGACTTAATTTTGAACTAAATAAATTTGTTGTCATGCTTGTGGTTTTCCATTCTTCGCCCACACACACAACACTCGCACACATACATCATCGATTTGAATGGCCAGAATTGCACTCTTGAGTCAACAATTATGTTAATTCGTTTGTGGGTCAATGTCTAGCTTGTAAAATGCATACATAGTATATACAATATAAATATATATATGAAAATAAATGTGGGTTGAGTTCGCTGCCCCCATTTATAGGAAAATCTTTGCTGTGCTGTCAACAAGCGGAATTATTTATGAATTTGCCATTTAATAGAGCGCAACAGCAGCTGTTAAGCAGCGTTAACATTACGATTGACAGCGAGCGCACTTTCCCCTTCAGCTTAGCAGTGCATTCCAATGTTAAGGAGGAAGTGTTTGCAAAACATTGCGAGAGCTGAGGCGCTGTTAAAGCGTGCTGTTAACTAACACTTCATAGTTAACAGCGCCTTGGCTCTCGCAATGTTTTGGCTCTCGCTCTTTGCACTGCGCATGTGCTTGACTCACACCTTCTGCTGTTGCTTCTGCTGGCCACGTGTTGTGTGTGTGTGTGTGTGTGCTTTGGCGTATATAATGTACCTTATGCATCCACCAATCTACCTGCGCAAAGCAACGCCGCCCACCCCCAAAAAAAGCTGCCTCAGCCCACTAACCAACCATACATAACCGTATGTACAGCTGTGACTCTCTCCAAGTCGATGAACGTGTGTGTGTGTTGTGTGTGTGTGTACCTGTTCTAGGTGTTGGTCTTCGGTCGTCATCAGGCAGCGTCGTCGTCATCGTCTTTAGCATCGTCGTCGTCGCTGCCAGAGCAAGAGAGTGTGAGAGAGAGCGAGAGAGTGAGCGAGCAAGAGTGCAGCATGAAATCGCCTTTGTAGGTGCCATTGGGCTTTGCTTTACCTCTCGCTTGCACAGCCAGCTAAGCAGCGCCACCTGCCGTGTGCCACCTCGCTCGCCACCCACTTTACCACCTCCCATCCCGCCCCTCCTCGCTCAGCTAGCTGCCCATCCGTCAGTCTCCTCAGTCTGAGACACAGATTCAGTGCTCAGTCTTCGTCGCTGCTGCAGCCTGTATTTTATGTAGCAGGAGCAGCTGCTGCCGTTGTCTCTGCTCTGGCTGCTGCTGCTGTGGCTGCTGCTTTTGGTACCTAACTGGTACCTAACCGCAAGTGGCAGTTGTTTTGCGTTTATTTGCAAGCGTAACGTGCTGTTGCCTCTTCATCCTCCTCCTCCTTATCCTCTTCCTCCCATTTGGCGCCTCCGTTTGCTCATTCGCTGTGGCATCGTCGTGCGTTTGCGTTCTCGCTCTCACCACACACGTTGAGAATCACAGACAGGTTGCTTTGCCAGCTGGCTCGCTCGCACATTTACCGTTACCGTTAAAAGGTGTGCAGAATGTTGGCAGCCAACCAAAGCCGAGCACCTTTTGTGCGCTCACTATCAGCAAACAGTATAACATAGAGTCGAGTAAACGCGCAAAGCAAAGAGAAAGCTAACTCTCCTTCACCTTGTCCTCACATTAATTTGATGGCAGTGAAAAATGTAGCAGAGCAAAACTATATTTTAAACATGCCAAGCAAAAAATAATAAATTACTTATGTATTAATAGAGATTTGATGGGCGCATCATCGTCATCATTTTTGATATCATAACAGTTAAGGCCAGCACATGCGCCTCAAAACTGTTCATCAACGTCACGGCAAATGGACGAGAAGTTCTCGTTCTCATTCTCATTCTCGTTTTCCTTTTGCTTTTGCTTTTTTCGTTTTCGTTCTCATCGTCATCGTCTCACTTTCGGCATACACCTTGCTCTTAGACTGTCTGTGTGTGTGCTCTCATCGTGCCAAGTTTTTTGAGCGCAGTTAGGTGCTCAGCTCAGTACAGCGAGGCAGCTTCGTGTCGCTCGTTAGTTGTCGTGTGTAACATAGTAGCTTGGCTTTGCCTTTGCTTTTGCTTTTTTAACGGTACGTCTTCTTAGGTAAATACAAATGAGACCACTGCCGAGTGGCTCCACCTTAGCTGACAGCAAGCGAGTCAGAGTGAGTGAGAGAGAGAGAGAGAGAGAGAGAGTAAGAGAGAGTGCGAGCGGAGAGCATCAGGTGCGGGCAGCAAAGGCAAAAGGCATCAGCCACTGGCTGCCTGGAAGGTGTGTCTCTATGTGTATGTCTGGCTGTTGCTCTCACTGCTCTGCTCTGCTCTGTCGCTGCTGCTGCTGCTGCTCTGCTCTGCTTTGTAGGTGCGCAACGGGGACGTGATTTATGCCAGCCAATGGTTGCGTCTCTGTCGCTCGAGAGGTAGGTGTGACATTATGGCGCACAGCGTTAGTTGGCTAACCGGGCTAACAAAGCTTTCTCCTTGCTGAGCACCTTTTTGGAAAAATGGCGACGTCAGCTCAGCTCACACAACGCACCTATTAGCGTCGCTGTCGTCTCGCCCTCCTCCTCCTTCCCTTAGTCCACCTCCTTTCGAGTGCTTGGCAAAACTTTTCTAATTAGCCAACTCGTGGCAACGGCAACGGCGTACAAAAAATTGTGTAGACAAAGGCGGCAAAAAACAGTTTCGCCTCTTTATGGATTTTTCTGGCCCGTTTTCGTCTCGCTTGCCAGCTGGCTCCTTTTCATCGTCTTCTTCTTTCTGAGATTCCCCTACTTCTTCTTCTTCTTCTTTTGCTACTGCTTTTATTTCTCGTGTCAGTGTCCTCGTTAGGATGCTGAATTTCTGCTGTTGCTTGTGCGCAGCGCATTTTCTTTTGTTGCAAATAAAATCGATAAAATTTTATAGCAATTTAATATGACCTTCATGGCATAGATATTCAGTATACGTCTGCGACTACGACTTCGAGTATATGAATATATTCATTGTGTATTGTGTATACTCACTAGGCGCTTTCTTTTCCATTGCCTTTGCCTTTGCCTTCGCCTGTAGTTTTCTTTTATTTTTCTTTTTACATTTTTTGGCTGTGTTGTGGGCGTTTTTCTTTACACTTTTCGTATGGCCTAGCAAAGTGCGCTTTTTGGCTTGCATTTTTGACATTTTTGCGCAAAAGCAGCACAACAAGCGAAAAAAAGAAGTTTGCGGGATTTTCAACAGGTCGTATGAAAGATATTCAACTTTTCCTTTGCACTCTGCACAAAGGTCAGCTATTTGACATTGAGCTTTGAATATGTTTAAAAGATTGCACAGAGGGCAACTGTCAATGAACTTTTGCAGTTACTATTGTTTTCCTTTCACTTATTGATAGACTCATCAATTTCAGATGTTTATTTATGTGTTGTTTTGCCAAGACTCACAAATTGTCTTCAGTTTATTTGAATAACAATATTTTAGGAGTTGGAGATAGAGTAAGAAACTATTTTTCTGTTAAAATTGAATTGATTTCTACCAAGCAAGAGCTGATTATTAGAACTTGAAATCGTTGGCAAAGAATATTCTTGAGAACTAGCTAAGTAATAATAAAATTAAGTGGCTCACATCAGTTAACAAATTTCCATCCACTTTTGAAATTTAAATTAATAGAATTTGTCCATGAGTGCTCAAAATTGATCAATTTAAAAATAATTTAAATATTTTTAAAAAGTATTTCTAGTGACTAATGAATGCTAACTAGTATTTAGAATCGTTAAATTATATACAACATATTTTCTAGATAGTTTGCATTGGGCATATTCTAACAATAATTTTTCTTCTTATACTTTTTTTAAACATATAAAATAATTTTATACATATAAAATAATATAATGTCAGATTAATGTATTAATTTATGATTTGATTTAAATGAATTGTGACTTAAATCTAACTTTAAGCTATCCCCATATTAAATTGTTACTTTAAAGTACGTACTTTACTTTAGTACTTTACATTACTTTTACAATAGTAAAATTCTCAAGGGAGTCAAATTTGCTTTCGTATATAATGAAGTTGACATAAATATAGATTTTAAGTGATTTCATCAAAACATTTGACATCCATTTACTAGATGCTGACATATTTGGCTAACTACTGATAAATATAATATTAATTGTGACTAATTTTCCAAATATATTTTCCGCATTTTACTTTTTAGATTTCAGCTCTAAATGTACAACATTTTTTTTTATATTCAGCAATTCTCTATATAATTTTAAGTTCATATTTAAACACATATTCTGAGCCAACCTTTCTTTTTGCCTATGTAAACTTGCATTTAGCTGTGCACAGTTGAATGCATATGAAGTATAGTTTTCTTCTGCGAGTATTTTTCAAGGCAAGGCTCTAATAGCGCACTTAACCCATTCCCATTCCCATTTCCAGCTGGCAACTCGTGAGTCGGACGCAGTGCAACTTCAAGTTGAACAATAACTCACAGCATTAGTCGCTTGAGAAATTGTCTGTTTACCTTGTTGGGTTTTTGCCTTGTTGCCGTTGCCAAATGGCACTCAAAGTGCGCCAAATATGAAAAATGAGACGCAGGAAGCGAAATTACAAACTCAGTGCGGCAGGCAAGCAACGAAGCAAGCAAGCTGAAGCAGCGCTTCCTGCATCCTGAAATCCTGGTGCACCTCCAGACACCAACACAAAACACAACCAAATGAAAAGTTGCGAGTAATAATTGTGCTGAGAAGGCGACGGCGACATCATCGCTTAAGGGGGAAAGACGCCAAGAAGAAGGACTACACATTTTCATTTGGTCATGTCCGGTTGCGTCCCTCGATGGGTCGTCGGCCAATGTTTGTCCAGACGACCCCAAGTAGTGTATACACAGCAGCTGCTGCTGGACTTTTATTTTTTTGCTGTTGCCTTTGCCTTGGACTCTCGGCTCTGTCAACGGCAAATGTTGCCAGCGTGCTGACCGCTGTCCAGAAGAGACACCTCCGTATCCTACTCCTTCTCTTCTCTTCTAGAACATCGTCTAAGTGGGCTTCATCAGTTGCGCTTCGCTGGGCGACGGCAGCGTCATAATCGTCGTCCTTTTTAGTGCGGTTTCTTTTCGCTTCTCCTCGTTGTTGTTGTTGCTGTTGCTGGTTGGTGTCCTTTGCGGTGTGGCTGTGTTTTTGGGGTCAAAGTTCAGTCACATTGCTGGACTGCTTATTTATCTTTAAGATTCTTAGCTCTCTAGTTGCACAGGTTTTTTTTTGTAGTGTGTGCGAGCAACTCTGAGTTATGGCTATAACAATGCGTCAGGTTTGCGCTGCTCCTTAGCTCTGTATTTCTCTCTCTCTTTCTCACTCTTTCTGCTACCTTCCTCTCCCCCTCTCCTGCTGCTCGACTCAATGCGTTTTTGTCAATGTCCAATGTCCACTTTCAGTTGCCATTTGCAGCGCCTCGACTTGGCGTCGACTCGTCGTCGATTTCTTACGTTCTCCTGCCACATGACTGAGTGTATAACTGCGTGTGTGTCTGCGAGTGTGTATCTGTATGGGTGTGTGTGTGTGTGTGTTTTGGTGTGTCGCACGTGGCCTGCTGCTTAAGTGGAAACTGTAGTTTTTCTTACTTAACCGTGCCACACACGCAGCCACCTCATAAAGATTTGTGTCTGCCTTTTTATGCCATAAGTCAAGTGTGCTGCTTGCCACAGTTCAAGAGCTCAGTTTGCCTGCCACCTACCCACCCCCGCTCTTGCCCCTATTTGTGTGGCAAGTTTTTCTTTTACTTCGTTTTTTGCGTTGTTGAGCTGCGCTCTTAATTAAGAGTGGGGTATTAAACAATTACGGTGACCAGCTTCGCAAAAGACTTTGTGCCATTTGCAGCGGCATTAATTCAATTTGTCACACTTTGCGAGTGCACACACACACACATACACAAACTTTCTGCTGCCCCAACACATACAGCATCCACAACCCACAAGCCACAGGCCTCAGTTCAGTCTTGTTGAACCATCTCACAGTCTCAGAGCTTCACAGCTTTACACTTTAGCCGCAAAAGTAGAGCAGCTGTCCGAGTGCCATTTTCAATTTGACTATGCCGGAAGTTACCTGCTGGCGCCAGCCTCAAACACACACACACACTAGCATACACACACACAGCTGGGACGGCACTGAAGTCATTTCCTGTGCACAGTCTGGCTGTGTCCTTTGTGCCCAGTGGTTTTAAGTGTCCCATGTGGCCAAGGCAGGGCAGGGCACTAGAACTAGATTAAATTGGCATCTTTTGTTGTGAGTGTCGAAGTGACTTTGTTTCACACAGCACAAGAGAGAGTGTGGGCAAATTAAAACTTGACTCATGCGGCAGCAACTCGTATGTGTTTATGAGTATAGCATGTCCTTGGAGAATACGAAATAGAATAGAGTAAGTAGTAAAGCAGTCGAGGTAAAGAGCTCATTTTAAAGCCAGTTGCTTAATTGCTTATTTTCGCACACAACTTGAACTTGAATACGTTCAAGACGTTTTGGTCATCATCCATCAAGCGCTCTTTAATTGATTGCCTGGCATTTTTGGGCGTCTGCACAAATCGCTGCGATTAATTAAATATTTACAAGCTCAATTGAGCGGCAATGAATGCTAATTAATTTGTTACATTACAAAACTGCTTTCTTATCTTTACGCTTCAACTGAGTTCACTTCACTTCACCATCGCATTGATTATCGGTTCGTCTGTCCAGAAAGTAAATGAAAATGAAAACAACCCTTTATCGAGTTGGGGTTCACTTACTTCCTTGGTATTTCTAATTGAAAAACTTTGCTTTCTGTTGCTGCTGATGCAAAGTGAAATAGATGTGCAAATTGCCAAAAACTCAAATAGAAACAAATAGTTAACAAACACATGAAACAATTCAATAAATGTAACTGATACTCATTCGTATGTGTTTTTGTCAAGTTACTCGCACAAAAGACACTAATATGCGGCATACTTTGCAGCCTTGTTCTTTGCATTCGAAGTGCGGTTAATTTTGTTGAAACTTTCTGTAGCTTCTGTTGCCAAAATGCCAAATGGCCTCGGCCCAAGTTTCTTTGCCAAGTTTACGATTGTGGTGATGTGGAGTACAAAACTGGTTAATGCATTGCGTTGAGTTCGCTTCAGTTTTGGTTATCGAGGCCAACTGATCTTGTGGCAAAGTTTCCCGTTACGCATATATTCATGGCACACAACACACACAGAAGTACATTTATGATGCTTGCTGATGCTGCTGCTGCTCACTTTCAATTTCTTGGGGCATTTTTAATTGCACGCCACGTTTCGCATATGAATTGTGGCCAGACGCACACAAACAAAAACAAGTTAATTAAACGTTTCCGCACTGTCCGCCACTACAAAACTCAAACCCAACGCCGCACAAAAAAAAAAGCAAAAGTTTTCTGCATGTTATCAGTACGTTGGCATCGGAGTCGCCCCAAATTCTGAATCCTGAATCCTGAATGCTGCTTTTAATTACACAGATTTGTATGCCGTATTCGGACTTTCACTTTCTTGTCTTGTATTACAGCCAGTTTTATATGTAAATTTATTATTTATTAACATTAATTATGGTGTGGTCAGTGTGTGTGTGTGTGCGTGGTAATTGTAGACGCTGTCATGTGCCGCATTCGGCTGGCGGTTGGGGTTGTCATCAAATTTCACAGCATTTGCTTGGCTATGCTGATGTCAGCGCTCCAATTAACTGGCAATTGGCTTTGCCCCCTTACACAATAGAAAATACCACAAATAGAAGTTTGGGGAAATCTGATGACATCGTCGAAATAGGCTTGTTACTTGTAAGAGTGGTTAAAGTTTGTATAGTAGAAGGTAGAAGCAAGAATGTATAATTTAGATTTAAAACATTATTACAATTAGTTTGTTTATTTATTGCAACTACTGCACTTAGATCAGCTCTTCATTACATCTTAATCTGCGCTGAAAAGTAGGCAATAGTTTATATGGGAAGGATGCCCTTTCTCAACGGCGCTTAAAAGTAGGCAACATTTTTCTTCAATCGCGAATTCTTGTACTTGTTTGTTTTACATATTTTGATTCTGGATTGTTATAGTACTATATGTTGATTTTATCTTATCCTAATGAATGAATATAAGCAAAAAAAAGCATTATTTGTTAATTAAAATTTTGGTTAATGTTTTATCTCATATCTTGTGATGCTGCCCAAAGGTCGAAAACAACCTGCCTTAAGAATGATTATAAAAAATGATGCTTGATACAAACTATTTACCTGCTTAAATTGTAGTATTTCTTTATTATTATATAAGCATCTCAGATAATACTGTAACTAGTTTCATTCACATTTGAGTCAATCAGGTTTATGTTTTATTATTTATATTTGTTATTTCTTTTTTATCAACATTTTTTTGTATTATTTATCTTATCGAATAAATAGATTAACAACTGGCACGGCGCGTGGGGGTGATTCGTTTATTATGAATTTTGAAAATTAATTTATATACTCTGCAGGCCGAAAAAGAAATCATCAGACAAATATAATCAGACATGACAGACAAATAAAAGCGTAATTAAACTGCTAGACATTGTGGCAGGCTTATCTTAGCACAGCCGTAAACTGTGTGTTGGGCAGCAACTCAGATTATGTCTATACAATATATTTATCTTTAAAGCGTATACGTCTTGCAGCCGCTGACTTTGCGCCACATCTCCCAATCGAGGCAGCCCGAGTATTCATCGTTCTCAGCGAACATTTTACCCACTGGGCATGGGAACAATTCGGGTTTAGCACCAACGGAATCACAGACATAGAAATCAGTTAGAGTGTTGCTGCGTAGCATCCTCCACAGATTGTTGGCGGTGCAGACAGGAGGCTGAAGATGCACATCAATGCACTGGGGATCCATTAGGGCAGCGGGAATGCAACCAGCCACTGTGCTATTGCTGACATAGTAAAAATTCGGACTACAGGTGATGGTGTAGGTCACATTGTTCGCACAGAGATGAAACTCATTGAGTGCCGGTGAGCCCCAAGTGTCTGTTTGGCTGACACAAGGTGGCGATACAGTTTGATCCTCATCCACAAAGCGGCAGGCCACCTGATGGAGGGCCAAGATGCCGAGGAATATCCAGAGAGCTGCGAAAAAAACATACACAGTTTAATTTAAATCTGTTTCTGAATTGTCAAGAAATGTGATTCACTAATTTTTGAGTAAATTTCTAAGTGATATAAGATCTTATTACAGTTTGAATTAAACATTATTTTATTATTTTAAATGATTTTAAATTATATGTAATAAAATACAATCACTTTGCTCTTTTGCTTAACCTTTTTGCATGTTCTTCACTTCAGATGTTTCGCGTCCAACACTTGAAACAATACTTGACTGTATTTCGGTCAAGCGATCTTCATTTATAACATTTATTGGTGTTGCCATCTGGTGTCTTATCTACAATTCACTTAATAAGTAACCTTGTCTATGGTCATTATCAATATATTTCTTGTTTATTATTTATTCTTCGATTTTTTTTGAGAGTTATCATGTCAAGAGGCTTCGTAGATTTCAAAGAAAGATATTAGTAGATTTGATGAGCGCACTGAAATCGTCAGCATCATTATCGTATCATTCTTATCATTATCAAAAGTGTTGCACTATGGGAAATTGAGGCATATTTTTGTGTTAAAAAACTTCTTCTGACAGTTGCTAAATATTTATATATTTATAATAAAAAGAGCAACTTATTTAATAAGCTTGTGTTTGTTTAATACTTTCTATTTGTCTTAATATTGAGGATGTTAATCAGTCTATTAACTGCTACTTTTTATCTGAGAGTTAGAAGTGAAAAGTGTTTTAAATTAGTGCAATTGTTGTGTTCTGTTCAATATTTAATTATTATTCGATTAATTGTAAATATTATTCGTTATTTAATAGTAATTAAGAGGAATAAAACGGAATACATTGCCTCAAGAATGCTAATGCATAGCATTAGCTTAGCTCAGAGCGAATTACTCGTCTTCTATTCAATTGGCAATTTTACATGCAATTAACACTTAAAGCCAATTGGCTCACACATACACGTTGTCACTATACTCGTGTATGTGTGCGTGTGTGTGTTTGTGTGTTTGTGTGTTTGTGTTTAGCTTAACTCAACACTTGTCGTAGTACGTGTTAATAAAACTAATTTTATTAGCTAACTGGTGTAAGTAGCGGTTTCCACACGTTGTTTGTCTGCACAGTCACTCAACAGTGTGTATATAAAGTGTGTGTATCGAGTGTGAATAGTGTGTGTGTGTGTGTATAGAGTGTGTATGTATAGTGTAGCGTGTAGTGTGTGCTGCCTAAAACAACAAAACAGAGCACACGTTTGGCATTAATTTAATCCTTCCGCAAAATAAAGTGATACCGCCAGCCACTAACAAGGCAAACACATTAAATATTTATGCATACATCAGCACACACACACACACTAGAGATATCACACATAGAAACACACACATAGAGACTGTCGCGAGGCATATTTACATATGTGTGAGGCTTTTAATTGCTGTCTTCAAAGGCTGAGGTAAGAATAATTGCAGGATTGGGTATAATGTGTCAGCGAGAGCTTTTTGTTGAGTGCGAGCTGCAAGTTGATTACATCAAAAGGCGGCAGATGAAGACAAAGGCACAGGAGACAGTTGACAGTAGACGGGAATTCTGTATGGAGGCATTCACACTTTGAAGTGTCAACAGAGGCAATAAGATGAGTAAAAGGAAACGCAGCAGCAGCAGAAGCAGCAGCAGCCACGTTATCCATCAAGACATCTTTCACTTTTGTCAGCGAAACAACAATGGGCCTCTTAATTACGTGTGTGGTTGCCATTCGCTTTATCTCTCTCGTTCTCTCTGAATTTTATTGAGTGTGTGTCTGTTGCTTTGTGGTGTGCGAGTGTTTGTCTAGGGCGACAACAGTCTGATGTTTGCCTGACACTTTTGCTTTGGCCGCGACACTTGTTGGCCAACTTTATTTTTTTTTTCTTTGCTCTTGCGCCTTTTTGCCACTGCCTTTGACTTGACTTTTTGATGCCATAATTAGAACACACACACACACACACACTCTCAGCGTAGTCGAGCATATTGCTAAAGTGTTGCCACTGCCCTGCAGGCCAGCAGACCAACAGGATGTTAATTTCAATTTAAATGCTGGCCATCTTTTGGCTAGTTTTGGGCTCAATTGTCACACACACACACGACGTCCTTAGCTGCAAGCGTTTTTTTGTGGCCACTCTTTGTTGCCACTCACAGTTGCCATTTCGATAGTCGCTCTCTCTATGATATTATTGCCAGCAGATGTCTCAAGTCCAGTTCGTTTTGGCCATAAGACGTCCAGCCAGGCTGCTGAACTGTAAAACTGCCCTTGGCTATTTCTTGGCTTTTACTTTGCCTGCTGACCTTTGGCCGCAAAAGTCAGGCTGAAACTCGTGCTTGCAACAACAGCATTTCCTGCCACTGACTTTAATTAGATTCTCGCCTCTCTCTCGGCTCTCTCACTCCTTTACTTTACTTCTATGCAGTGGCCAAAGGGCATAAGGAATAGTTTGATAAGTTTAAAATGAATACATTTTATTTATTTAAGTAACAGTAGTTTATTAATTAAGGCAAAGAATTGTAAATGAATTTTAAATTTTCAAATTTTGTTGAATTGTATAAAATCAATCCGTAAAAAAGTTCAGTTTGTGTTGTTTCTTTTAACTAAATCAATATATCAGTCATATATTCTTTATTGATTTTCTTTTGTAAATGAAACAATAATTCGTAAAATATTAATAAGAACTAAATGATATAGTTTGGGAATGAAATTACACATGAAATTTATTCCATAAGCGATTAATTAAATAGGAATTGAACAAAGTATACGAGGTGAATAATATAATTATAGTAAGTAAGAATATTAATATTTTTAGTAAAAGTAAACAATATCTCGGTTTAATTCAAAATATGAATATTAAATTTTTCAAATTAAATTCAATTGCCAAAAGGTGTGAGAAATATGCAAATTTTGAAAAGTAAATACATATATATATATATATATCTTTATAATGGAAACCGCGACCAAAAGTAAAATATTTCCGATCAGCGTCTTTTGCTACTCATTTGGCTAATTAAAATGGCATGAACAAACAAGTTCGCACATGCGGCGAATTGTGAGCTATCGGCTGAGGATGGAGAAGGAGATGGAGAAGCTACCGTTTGTCTATTCAAGCTATAGAGATGTAGAGTGAGAGAGTGAGAGAGCTGTCGAGCTGCTCGGTAAACTCATAATTCATATATCGAAGAGGGCAAAGCTTGAATGAGCGCCAGAAATCACGTAGCAGCGTAAAAGTTGCCACGTTGCGTGTTGGATTTTAGCGTTATTGTCTTTTAAGCTAAGACAGAGTAGAAAGTAGAGAATCAAGAGTAGAAAGCAGAGAGAAGAGAGCAGAGAGTGTGTGTATCAGTTTGCCCTGCTCAACCACAACAGCTAATTAACGTTAATTTATTAAATCAGTGTGCAAGTAAAGAGAGACAGAGAGGGTGAGTGCTGCCAGAGCCAAAGATAAAAGTTTCACACGACTTACGCTGCTTACACCAAAGACCAAGACCGAGACTGAGGCTCAAGCTTAAGGCTTCAGCTGCTGCTGCTGCTGGTGTTGGGGTTTTTTCCTTAGCTGGAAAAGCATGAAAACCACACGCAGCAATTATTAATTCAATTATTTCAGCGCAAACAGCACCTAAGATGGCAGCAGCAGCAGCAGCAACATCAGCAGAAGGACCTCAAGGAAAGACATAAATGACTTGGACTTATTTCAAGTGCTGTGCAAAAATTGTGGCTGTCTTTGAGTGTGCTGCTGAAATAGAGTAGCACAAACACAATTAAGACAAGGAATGTGGAAAGTGGAAGAGAAAAGAAAAGAAAGAGCATAGTAAAGCAGGCATTGCGAATGCTGATGCGAAGCGTAAATAAAGTGGAAAATTTAATTAGCAAACTCGCCAGGAGACAGCAGCAGAGGGAAATCTCTCTATGAGTGTGCAAAAATTACAAGTATTATATGTGATATAGAGGAAGAAAAAGAATGAGCAACTCTTGCCACCTGGCTACGGCGACTTGTTGGCGGACATGCTAATTAATAACAGCTTCCGTATCCGGTCAAAAATTTTGTGCGGTGTCATGTTGTAAATTACAGCGAACGTCGAGCGATGATTATGATAATAATAATAACGATAATAAGCACGAACAATTTTCAGTCGCAAGCCAAACACATCCGCAACGACAAAACGTGTTCGTAACAACTTCCGTTGCCCTCTTCCTTCTTCCCACACTCGGCAAATGGCCAAAAATTTGACTGTTATACAACAAAAAAAAAAGTAGGTAAAATGTAAAAGTTTTGCAACTTAAAGTCACCTGCGCTGGTTCCCAAACTAACAATAGAAACAACCCCCGGCCAGAGGGGGCAAGTTTATGAGGTGAAGGAGAAGGAGAAGGAGAAGGAGAAGAGACCAAAGACGTCGCCCTTTTGTTTCAATTCACGGCAATTGCAAGTGAGCAGCTCATCAGGCATCAGGTATAATTTGGCCAGGGACTATTTCATTTTACGGCCAAAGTGGCACATTTGCATAAAGTTTTATTTTCTTTGACCCGCACTTGGGGAATTTTACCATTGCGTCGCCAATTTCCATTTCCATTGCGCTATATCTCTGTGTGTGTGTTTCGTTTGCATTTTGTTACTTTGTCTCCCAACCATGTCGTCGGTCTAGGAAGTGATTTCTATTGCCCTTACTCCCCTTCCTTGGCATTTCTTTTATTTTACTTTGTCTTCAATTTGCTGCTGCTGCTGCTGCAGCGATTGAAATTCAATATCAACTGGTCGGCGACTTAAAGCTGTCTTTGCCTTGCTTTTCATAATGCTCTGCATGCTAATACTCTAACAAATGTTTGCACACGTCACACATCAAACTCGGAATCGAATCGTATCGCATCGAATTGAATCACATACAATCCCCACCAGACACACACACAACGACTGCCAATAAAAGGTAATTTTAAAATCAAACACTCGCCGAAAAATGCAGAGAGAGAGAGAGAAAGAGATAAAGCGAAGTCGTCTCCGTGCAAATCCTTTCAATTGCTGCAATTTACAGGATAAATAGGATCAAAATCGAATTTAAACGGCAAACAAATTTTTCGTGATTTTGATTTTGTTGACAGAACTTTTCACTTATGTTGCAAAATAAGCAGATTATGTGACGACGATGTGGAGAATGTTTTCCCGCTGAGCTGGATGAGCTATCAAGGGTTGTCTGTGCCCCTTTTCTCCATCTCCATCTCCCTCTCCCTTTTCCCCTCAAGTCTATTGAACACCTTCAGCCCACAAGCAAGCAAACATGAGAAAATCATTTCAACTCCATTTGCATATATGCTATGTATGTGGAAAAGCGATTCGCGCTTTTTGAAGCAGCTCTTCAAATATTTTAATTAAATTTGCAGTTTCAATTTTCGCACTTGAACGAATACGAACATAAAACTATCGTATATAGTAGTATCTCTTCTACCTACTCAATGCCAAGTTGATTTTATTTATTTTTGTGTAGCTGCCGAGCAAGTTTGCAATGGAAACTTTTAGCAAAAAGGCAAGCAAAACTTCTTGGGCGCTAACTTTTGTAACGTGCAACGAGAAGAAGCACAAGGCGACAGGGCTATTGGTATTTGCGGGGCACGCTTTAGAGTCCGGCTCTAGCTCGTCGGCTTTGGGGGTGGTGGTCTTGCTTCTACCAATAGCCCTTTCTTCGCTGCTCATTATTATTAATTTAAGATCAGAAAATTGAGCGTGCTGCGACGAAGAAGAGTTTGCTAGAAAACTAGCCGGAAAGAGAAAGAAAATCCAAAAATGTCTCGGAACAACAAAAGGGGAAAAAAAACAAGGAGAGAAAGTGAAAGAGAACAAGAGAGAGAGAGAAAGAGAGAGAGAGAGAGAGAGAGAGAGAGAGAGAGAATTAAGGCAGGTCATCACAGCTGTTCAGTGATGAATGTCCCCTCCCAACCTACGATCACTGCCTCAGAGCATGGCTCTGGTGATCCCTTTGACCCCTACGTCAGTGGAGTCAACGGCTTGTTTCGGCTAAATAAGGACAGAATTATTTCATGGTTAACACAATTTAATTAATAATAAAAGATAAATGATAGCGCATTATAACAAGAGAGTAAATTGTATCAAATCTCTAATAATATTATATGAGGACAGTTCTTTTTAAATATATAAATGTATTTTAATTTTTAGTGCTTTGTATTATTTCATGTACCTAATTTTAAACTTTAATTTAATTTTTGTGATTTATCTTCAAACATTTTTTTTTTTTTTATCTTTAATAGTTAGAATTTTTCGTTTGCTTTTCAATAAATTTATTTTTCGTGTTTGTACCATGTGAATCGAGGTGAAAGTATAAAGTGTGTGTTTCGCAATAAAAAAAAAACTCACCAACAGAACTCCTGCGGCGGCGATCGATCTCCGGCGAAGTTGTGCTGGAACAGTGCTGAATTAAAAAAAAAAAAATACAAATTTCACCCGAAACACTTCACATTGTACCTACGCGAAACTGGTACTAGTTATTCAATATAATTTGCTATTTTTAATTTAGCTATTTCTTAACTTGTACTGATTTTCATAATTTATTCTTTTAATTTAATTTAATATAATCATTTTCATTTAGGCATTTAGCCTTCGAAGCTTTCAGCTGTTTTGTTTTGTATTTGAAATTTTTTGTAACTTGTGCACATCACATTCAACAATTGTTTTAAATTCTAAATTCTCATGACTTTACAATTCTTATTTAATTTCCACTATTTTATTTATTCTTGTACATTTTTGTTTAATTCTTGTAGCGCTTCACCGTTTTTAATATGTTGTTTTATAATATTTTAGCGCTTTTATTTTTTTCATTGAATGTGGCACAATACGTTCTAATTTTAGCTTTTTTTTATTTTTTTTTTTTTTATATCAACAAAACAGCTGAGCTAATTTCTTTTGATTTTAAATCATTTTAACTTTTAACTTTTTAGCTTAACCTTTTATCGTATTAAATTTAATTAAATTATTTTTTTAATTTTTTCATATTTCTGTGCAATTTGCGAGTTTTGCGATACTAAATTTTTTCAACATGTTTTATTTTAACTTGTGCTGAGCGGCGCTACACTGTTGAGCTTTTAAGCTATCATATTGTTTCACTATTTTGTTTTATACAATGTAGCGCATCATTTTGTTTTACTTTTTAAATTTGGTTTTAATTTCTCAAAATTTCACTTTAACACACACACACACTATTTGTATAAGCGATCTTGTCGCTGATGATCTGGCTAAAGATGAGATGAGGTGATGAAGAGGAGATGAGATGATGAAGAAGATGCTGGTGATGATCACTAAAGCTGATTTTAACGACGCAGATGCTGGCCAAGCAACAATGCGCAGGGGTGCTGCGCTGGCGGCTCGAGAAAGATGCGCTCGCTGGTGCCTTGCTGGCCGCTAGTGCGGCAGCCAAGATGGCGCTCAGTGGCGCTCCGCTGGCCGCTATGCGGCGGCAAAGGTGGCGCTAAGGCGCTCCGCTGGCCGCTATGCGGCGGCAAAGGTGGCGCTAAGGGCGCTCCGCTGGCCGCTATGCGGCGGCAAAGGTGGCGCTAAGGGCGCTCCGCTGGCCGCTATGCGGCGGCAAAGGTGGCGCTAAGGCGCTCCGCTGGCCGCTATACGGCGGCAAAGGTGGCGCTAAGGGCGCTCCGCTGGCCGCTATGCGGCGGCAAAGGTGGCGCTAAGGCGCTCCGCTGGCCGCTATGCGGCGGCAAAGGTGGCGCTAAGGGCGCTCCGCTGGCCGCTATGCGGCGGCAAAGGTGGCGCTAAGGCGCTCCGCTGGCCGCTATGCGGCGGCAAAGGTGGCGCTAAGGCGCTCCGCTGGCCGCTATACGGCGGCAAAGGTGGCGCTAAGGGCGCTCCGCTGGCCGCTATGCGGCGGCAAAGGTGGCGCTAAGGGCGCTCCGCTGGCCGCTATGCGGCGGCAAAGGTGGCGCTAAGGGCGCTCCGCTGGCCGCTATGCGGCGGCAAAGGTGGCGCTAAGGGCGCTCCGCTGGCCGCTATGCGGCGGCAAAGGTGGCGCTAAGAGCGCTCCGCTGGCCGCTATGTGGCGACAAAGGTGGCGCTAAGGGCGCTGAAGGAAGCACGGTTGCTCTCAAAAGAGCCAAAAGAGCCAAAAGAGATAACGACGACGACCTGCGAAAGCAACAATATTAAGCCCCATATGTCTACCAGAATCTATCGCAGTTCTTACCAAGTCTTGATGCACTGAAAATTTTTCCACAATTTTCACTATGCGTCTATGCACGCTGCCGGTCACCAGAAAAGTGATTTGACCGGAACCGGCTCAGCTTAAGTTAGCTGCGCATGCGCGTGGTGACTCATACGTCAAAGCTGAGCTTTCCAGTGCAACTCGCTAAACGTCAAAGGTGAGCTTTTCAGTGCAGCTGATGCACTACTTAAAGCTCGGCTTTACAGCGCAGCTGATGCACTTAAAGCTGCGGCCTTAGTTGAAATTTAAGTTGCATACTTTTAGGACGCATTTAAATTATATCTGCTTCAGGCGCCGTTACACTTTCGACACGAGTCCTTGGCTCAGCTTCTTTGGGGGGGCAGCTCCTGGTAGCTGGTAGCATAAACAAGATTAATTTCACATGTGTATGTGGAACGGTTGAATGGGGGGAGAAAGATTGAGGCAGAGACAGAGAGAGAGGGTGCTTCACTTATTACTTTGATTATGTTTATTTTAGTCATGAAATCCTAATGCCAGTTTCATGTGCACTTCATTTAATAAACTCGCACTCTTCGGCTTCTCTCACACTCGAAAACCTCGCTCAAGCAAATTGTGTAGACGAAGCGCGAAATTATTATTTCCACTGAATTTTTGCTGCGGTTGTTCTTCTTACAAGTTTTGTGTGATTAACCAAGTGAAAAAACATTAGATTAGACAAAACTATGTGGCACTTGATTAGCGACTTTATAGATGCGAGTTCTTTGAGTGTCATGAGGTGAGAGAGAGCTCTTTAGTTCTTTTACTGATTGTGAAGGAATTCTTAGAAATAAATTTCCATTCGTATGTATTTTCTATGCTAAAGAGGTGTGGGTTTTATATAAATGAAACTCTTTAAATTCTTGTGATGTATCCAAAAGAACAATAAAACTATTGTTCAACGGAATATAGAAAAAAACTTACAATAAAAATGCAAAAATATAAAATTAAATATCAGTTTCTTATGAAATAAATATTTATAAATCCACCTCTGATTATTTATAACATTGTTAAATTGATCAAACCATTTTGTAAACAGTTTGTTGAATATGAAATCTCATTCAGATCGAAATATTCTCAAGACTTGTTTACTAAAGAATTATTCTATGTGGGTGTCCTCATTCAATTAAGCATATAATCCTTATTTACTAATATAATTTAATGTTTCTACTAACAACTAAAGCTTCTCTCATTACTCATAAGTGTTTCGCCTCCCAACTTTAGTCTAGACAACTCAGCATAATTATGTACATTCATAATTCTAATTTCTGCGATTAATTCAAGCATAAAAATACGTTCTCACAATTTGAATTTCAAGTGAATCCCTTTTGGCGATTACTGTCCACAATTGGGCTGATCACAATCGGGCCGCTCGCAAAATTCAAATGGCCGCAACAATCTACAAATGCATCTGCCAATTTGCCGTAAGTTGGCGTTGCTCCAATAGCCAGCAGCAATGGCAGCAGCAGCCACATGAGGCAGCAGTCGGCAGTCGACTTAAGTGCTTTTAATTATGTCCACGTTCACTTTAAACCCAATATCGCAAGTTTCCGAAATGCGCAAATCACAGCCGTGTCTGCCACGCCACACGCAGCGTGGCAGCAACCACCTCGCTTCTTATGCCCCCGCCACCAGCAAACTGGCGCTTTGGGGCGGGCAATTAACGAGAGCTGGGTGGGAGAGAGCGATGCGATGTTTGCTGCTTGCGATGCTGCTTTAAATAAACCATAACAATTTATGAAATTTTAATTTTTTACACTTAATAACACGCCGAGTTGGCGCAAAAATATATAGAGACATCAATGTGAGTTGCCAGCGCAGGTGAAGGCAGGCAAGCGGGCAGTAAGAAGGCAGGCAAGCAGACACTTGCAACTTGTGTGGCACGCCAGCAGACGCTGCACGTTGAGCATAATTAGAAACGGGAGAGCGAGAGCGAAAAGGAGTCTTGGTCTAAATTTAAAACTTTTTGCCAGCACTGCGATTAATCGCACTTATGATGTGTGAATTAATGTATTTTTTTATTTGGTCGTTGTGATAACTTCTTTAAGTCTCATATTTATTTATCAAGCACATCGTCTTCCAAATCCTGGCGACTTTGCGGCAGCGAAATGATCGAACTGCTATCGGAATCAGGGTCAGCCTGAATCAGGCTCAGCCTGCTCATGTCGGAGACCAATTGATCCACCTGTTCCTGCGATTGAAATTCTTGTTGCATGCGCTGCTGTTCCTCTTTCTGCTGTTGGACGCGTTGACGCTGCTCTTTCTCCATCTCATCGAGCAGTTTACGCTTCAGCAGCTCCGAGTTGTTGTTGTTGCCCTGACTCGATTGCTGCTGCTGCTGCTGCTTTTGATTTGTGGCCGCCTTTTTTAGCGCTGCCTCACGCTTGATCGTGGCACGTGGATCGTAGTTGAGACGCCGCTGTGTGCTGCTCATGCTTACGCTATCAGCATTGGCATGCGATGAGGCATGTGCCGCACACTTGTGCATTTTGCTGCTTGCCACAGGACTCTTTGGCCTGCCGCTCTTTAGGCCGCTCGATTTCTTCGAAGTTGCAGCCTTTGAATTCAGTTTGTGATCAGCCAGTGCTTGCTGATCATCTTGCGCCAAGCACTGCTTGATCTTACTTGCCGGTGGCACCACAAGTGGCAAATTGATGTTACCACTGTTAGAAATTGGCCCAGCGCAATCCGTTGGATGGCAGCTCTCGCTGTAGGGATAAGAATGATAACGTTTCCACAGCTGCGGATGTAGACGCTCCGGTCGAGCCAGCGAACACGTTTGCTCTCCATCCGAAAAAGATTTCTCTGTCTTGCATGCGATTAGTCAAGCAACAAAGTTCACGTGGCGTATGCGTTATATACTGTTTCAACTGTTGTGTGACATTAAAGAGCGGCTTATTGGAAGCGTCTTCTTTGATGTTGTCTTTAATTGTCGTTTCCTTGATAGACTCTTTACTTAACTCCTCTTTGGAAGGCTCTTTGTTAAGCGCTGCTTCCTTCATTTCTTTTTCTGCTTCTGTTTCTGTCTGCGACTCGATTTCTCTCGATGATAGCGCAAACTCTGCTGCCTTTTGTTTGATCACAGCCGATTGCTGCTTCATCTCCAAACACTGTTCCAACAGCAGCTGGCACTGCATAGCTTGAGGCTTTTTTAGATCAGTATGCTTCACAAATTTCATAATCGCATTGCGATTGTTATCAAAGATCAAAGGCTCAGTTATTTGCAGCGTTTGCTTCAATCGTCCCATGATGATCAATGGCTGCATTGTCAGCTGAGAGTCCAGCTCCAATAGAGAATCTGTATTGGTGCTGGCATCCACAAGCTGACGACAGTCAGTGCGCATCCTAAGCGTGGAGTATTTGCTTTGACTTGAACTTCTAACTCCAGCAGACAGTTCTCCCTCAATTTGCTTGGCAGCTTCGCGAAGCTTTTGCATCTCCAGGCGACGCTCGGTAGTCATCTAAAAGGGCGTAAAGTAAATTAAAGAAAACTAAAGTATAAACTTTGTTTTCACTCACTAGTGGTGGCATTATAGGATTCCCATTTATGGAAAATACCGAGCGAAAGTTTGCGTTGTTCTCCAGTTCATCAGCTATTGCATTCTGCTCTTCGAGCTGTTTGGTCAATTGTTGTATGAGATCCATAATTGTGCAATAACCGATTGCTTGCAATATTTACGATTTACACCTTTATTTTTTTTGTACAATTTTATTTTGTTAGCAAGCAACAATTAAGAATAAACGAAACGACTTTGACAGTTGACAGCGGAGTAGAAGGCAATGTCAAAGTCTAGGGGCTGACAAATGTGAAATGTGTTTGCTGAAGCATGAAGCACAAAAGCAAGCAACGAGCAACGTGCAACAGCCACAAACACAAATAAAGTCCACTCCATTACCGGCATGTCCTTTGAGACGAAGCAGACTGAAGCAAACTTGTGTGCACTTCCGACCCCAAACACAGGAACAAAAAAGGACTACGAATATGTCGGAAATTTTTGGTACTAGGTGTGATTTGTTTTTTAAAATTTGGCAGCGAGACTTGCAAGAAAAATGAAAAGCAAACAAAATGGCAAATGCGCAACGGTGTACAAGGAAATGAAAAGTGGAGGGCCAAAAAGGTCTGTCCGCTTGACGTTGGCCAATTTGTCGCGTTGTCCACCCGCCTGCAAACAGTTCGAGTTCGAGTTCGGTGTTTGTTATATTTGTGTTTTGGCAATGAAGTCACGTAGCATTTCACTTGCATATTTGTCCAATGACATGCGACAATTTTCCACTAAATTTGGCTTGTCAAACATATTTGCAATGGGACGTTATTCTTCTTTTTTTTTCTCTCTTTTTGATGCGTCGCATATAAAACAAATTCAAATTAATACATTAACAACTCGAGATAAACGAGCACAGCAAGCAGGAAGTGAAAGGAAGGGGAAGGTATTCTGAGAGAGGGGAGGAATGTCAGGTAATAAACGCTACTCAGCTCCATTGTCGTTAAGTCGTTGCGTGCCAAAGTCGAGAAAAGTTTTGCGCCTGGGCAATTTGCTTGAAGTGGCAATTCGGGAGCGTGCCAAGTGCCTTGATAACAGTTACAGTAACTGCTACTCGCAGTTACCGCCACACTCCACACTTCAGTCGCCCCCCCCCTCTCAGGTGGCTGCGACCACAAAAGGTATTTATCTCATTGCGTTGTCTACGAAATTTGTCGAGTGCCGTTGCGTGCGTCTGACGAGGAGCAGGAAAACTGTTGAATCGAGACAGCGAGAGAAGCGAACTGTTTAATGGCAAAAGAGGCAGATGAACTCAAATCAGTGTACGTGAGCTACTTGAGATTATCTAAAGGTGTAAGTATGCTGACGAATATTTGGATTTGGCTTTACCTTGAGTTGGTAACATTAAAGTTAAACAGCTTTAAATGAACTGTTAAGCTAAATTTCTGCGGAAACTTTATTATAATTTTAATATTTACTTTGATTTGACAAATATGTATTTAAATATGTTATTACTATAGTAATACTAAGAAATAAAAAATTCCAAAGAATTTAATATAATACATATTCATTGCAGTAATGCAAAATTTAATATTAGAATATAATAATATAATATCTTTAGCTTGATAATGATAATACCTTAACATATTTATGACTTTAACTTAAATGCGGTATTTGATATTTGTTCAAAAAAAATTTGATTTCTTGTGAGTACTTTTGGTCAAATCATTTTGTTAAGTATTATTATAAATTGTAGTTATTTAAATCTGTTGAAGTTTAATATTAATTAAATTTACTTATGATTTTTTATATCTATCGCTACTGTAAAAAAGTATTTTAGCTTATAAACAATTACTATGGTTGTTCTTAAATTTCCCACAGGAATTTCAATTAGTCTTATTCTTTTTACACCTATTGAGAAATGGCTGCAATCATTTAAGCTCTTCGCTTCCAGCTGGCTTTGTTTAAACCTGACCATCAGCATTGAGTGTGCAGCATAGTAGTGGCTACAGTATTGTCAGGCTAGACGCTCGGTTACAGTTCATAAATTCACGGGAATTATGAGCCGTGACGTCGCAACGTTCGCTAAACGGAAGTGTGGCCATTGCAACCGCAACGTCCCGCAACCGTGGCACGTTCATCTGGCTACCTCTGTGGCACAGTGAATAGCAGTTAGCCAAACAGGTAATAACGGTTGCACGATTGGTTAGCCTGACAGTTTTTTGAATTTACAACGAGCTAAAATTGGGCAAAGGCAATGACAGTGCTCAGTCATGGCATGCCAGACACTTCCTCTCTGTATTTCCTCCTCTTCGATTGTGTTGGATGTATCATTTTTCGTGTTATTACTGCTGCAGGAGGAGAGCTGAAGGTTGTAAGGTGATGGCTGACTGGAGAGACGACCACACAACAAGTTGCTGCCATAAATTCGCTTTTTGTATTTGCCTAAAGGTCGCCGCATTTCTTTTTGTCTACCGCATGGCATTTTATTACAATTCAATGAGATTGTAGCCTGCATACCCTGTAAGTAAAGAGAGTTAAAATGCGGTTGTCAAATTTACAAAAAATAAATATATGCTATTTGGAAATTTTGTAATTTTGTTTAGCATATTTTTCCCTCAGCCTTTCTATGAAAGTATTCAATTAATTTTTCTTTTGCTTATTTTCTTTCCTTGAATTAATCACTTTATTTTATCTTTGGTGATAATTACTTAAAATTATTGCATTATATTAATTTTTTTAATCCCAAATATGAAACATTTTTTTTTTTGAATTTGTATTATCAATGCACATATTAAGTAGTTTATTATTTTCAAGTTTTTTTTATTCCTATTTCACTTGTTCTTATAGAGTATTTTTGCACAATATTTTCCCTTCGATCATTCTCAACTTTGCGGCTATGCTTCGTACTTATTCTTGCTGCTGGCTGTCATAATTTTATGCCGCAGACAATATCGTCATTTTATGGTCGCTAGGAAATCGATGAAAGTTTTACGATTCGCATTCTCAAAACGCAAACGCAATCGCATTGATTTTTGCTCGAGGCCAAGCAAACAGAATTTTGAAATTTGCTGTTTAAGTTGAAGATGAAGTTGAAGTTCAGCAATCGCTTTAATTGAGTTGCTGCTGACGTTGTTGCCGCTGCTTCTTGCCGCTTGCTGCTCATGCATATGCAAGACTCAATTAAAAGTGCGCCAAGAAAAACTGTAGACAAACAAACAAAACAGAAGACAAGCGATGCCAAAAGCGAAGCCAAGTCAGGCCAAGACAAGACAAGACACAACGAAGGTAGCAGACCTGGCAGCCCTTTGGCCCCTGATGAGATGGGCCAAGAAGTTGGCAGCAGCAAGCGTCTGCAAGTGACTCGACTGCGTTGTCTGCGCGGCGGCGGCGTTTTGTTGACATTTCGCGGTATGGAAAAAATTAAATTAAAATGCAAATTAGACAGCCGAGTCGACTGAAGTGGAGTGGCGTTTGGGTATTTTGGGATGCATTCGCCGCTTACCAACAAAGTGACAAATTGCTGTAAACAACAAGCGAAAAAAATGTTGCTCTTGGTTGCGCATACGCCCGGTGGGACGACATCCTCTTGTGGCTGTCACCTACTGTACTGTAAAGATTTACTTACCTATGCCAAGTATGTTTGCTCCCAAGGCTGTCCTTGTCTAGGCTCGACTTAGGGCCAAGATGAATGTTTCTTATTTTTGCTGCCTCTTGCTTGCGGTAAATTATGTAAAGTAGTTACGTAATGCGCTTGTTACAATAATTTAATCTTGTAATCTGTTTCTCTTACGGTTTCTGTCGCCGTCTCTCTGCGTTCTCTTTGCTCTGGCAAGTGCCATAAATAATTCAGCCACATCGAAGACACTCTGTGTTGCATCTTCTTAAAATACAAAAAAAGAAAAAGAAATGTTATAGGAGCAACTCCTTCTGCTTTAAGAAGCTCTTTGCTGAGGGCTTTCTTTGCCTTGAGCAATTTTGCATTTTTAATTTCAAGGTAAACAAACGCAAACAACTTTGCCGAAGCCAAAAACAGAATTCTAATGAGCTGTCTCAAGGTAAACTCCCTTATGTCTCTGAGCTCGCAATCCATTCAAATTGACATTTCAGCACAGCGCACGTTAATTCAATTTCTGAGCTCAAAGAAAAATAAAACCAGTGAAAAGTTTTTAATGCGCGGCCAAAAAGATAAACCAACCCTTTGACGACGGGGGATGGCGCAATGGCAAATGAAAATATTATTTGTGGTACGTAATTAGTTGGCAGCGTCAACTTGTAGCTTAAAGACTGAGATGATGATGAGCTGAAAGCTTCTTAAAGCTAATTGGCTAGCGCATTAAAAGTGATAAGGTATAAGAATAAAAATATATTTTATATTGATAAAACTGATAAAGTATTTTACTTTTACCTTCAGTAAGAAGAAGCCAACTCTTTAAAAATGTATTTGAAATTTTCAGAGCTAAAGTACTTTTTAGTGTCTTTAGTTCTTCAACGCTGCTTAAATTTCACCTTAACTCTTCTTAGCGAAACGTGAACCATAAATCAAGTGTTAAACGCAAATCCAGCCCCAAATCGCAGACAACATAAAATTTCAATAACGCTTTCGCCTCGCTGTCTTCTTCATCTTCCCCTTTGTATTGTCGCCATCTGGAACACTGTCTGGGTTGTGGACAAGGTGCACAACAGCCTGGTGCACGGCAGAAACCAATAACAAACAACAAACGGAAGCAATACACGTTGACACGTCGAACGGATACAAATGTGGCGCTGTTAGTTCCGCAGCAAGACAAAACCTTGGCGTAATGTAACGGAAACTCTATTGAATTGCGATAAAAATCGCGTTTGTTCCTCCGTTCGCTGTTCGTTGTCTGCCACAGCACACACATACACACCCCAACAAACACACATATATGTGAGACAAACACACACATTTGCACACTTGCTAAGCCATTTTTAAAGCATACTTTGCGGCTTGTCAACAGGCGGTGAAATTTATTGAAATTGTGCGCCAAAAGAGTTGCACTGATCTTATTACCTTTTCAGTTAAGGGTGTTATAACTATTAAGAAGAAATAATATTATATATTTGTTTAATTATTTCAAATGTATACAAATTTATATTATTTTGTATTATAATTAGCCGGGAAAATAACGTACCAGAAAATGTAAGGAAGATAAAAGATGTTTAAAAATTGTAATTTTCTTTTCAGATTGTATATGTAAACATCATTCCAATTTAATGAGCTTTCTGTTTTAAGATCGTAAAATAAGTTGTATACGTTATTTTATTATTTTTTATATTGTATAACTTGTATAACTAAAGAAGCTTTCGCTGACTACAAAAATTATTTTAGTTGTTCCAATCATAAAAATAATATCTATCTTTTATTTGAAAGATGCTTTCATAAATGAAATAAATTTGCATCATTAAAATAAACGAAATATGGGAATCAATTAAAATGAATTTGTTTTTTCTTATACGCCTTTTCTATCTTATTTGTAATATTGTATTCAATCCTTCAGCTAATCATTTTAAAGTATAAATATTAATTGCTTTCCTGACATTATTAAATTGTTCCACTACTGAAATTCGGGTATTATGGACAAGTGAATACTAACCTAAGTCATTAACTCCCCTTAAAGAAAGTGCATGCCATATTCGACTTGCTTGCAGTTGCTCTTTTTGCTTGTTTATTGTATCCTTTTCCACTGTCGACATTGTTATCGTTACGGTTATTGATTGAAGTTTTTTGCCAGCGTGTGGAGTTGCTTGTAACACAGAGTTTCTTTGCATGCTTGAGGCGACAGCTGCCAGTTGTTGCCACAGGTTGCTCTTTTCGTTGGCATTGCATTTATCTCACTTGCCGTCAATGGCAGTCACACTTACCTGGCATTCCCCCTTTTTACATACCCCTCTCCCCTTCCACTCTGCTAACTGTCATTTACAGCAGCAGCAGGAGCAACAAAAGTGGCATACATTGAACATTTGGACAGACACAACGTTTGGCCACATCAATGTGCATTTCATTTAACTTGCCACGCCCGTGTGACTTTTAAGTGTTGCCCGCACACGCACACACACTGACATACACACAGGCATATACACAGGCACATACACTCGCACACCCCTTTTAGGCCAGCATTAGAAATTTGAGTGCTGGACATGACAGCTTCTGCATGAGCAACTTTTGCCCCTATGCCAACGCTCAGTCCAAAAGCCAAAGGCAAAGTCAATGTGCGAGTCTGCTGCGAGTGTGTGTGTGTGTGTAATCGCTTGTTGTAGGTGTGTGTAAGGTATTATCTTGTGTGGCAGTGACTGGAAATGGATGCTGCGTGCGTCATCATGTCCTACGCAGTTTTGTTGCTATTGTTGCTGTGTTGTGTTGTTGTTGCTTTAGCCAAAGTTTGTGTTTGTGTCATTGTTAAATTTTGCGCTCGAACGATCTGCAACGAATGACATCCGTACGGCAAGTTACTTTTTGATTTACAGTATGCTACTTTTTGTTCAT
This sequence comes from Drosophila niveifrons, assembly GCA_035046325.1. Classification (NCBI taxonomy): domain Eukaryota; kingdom Metazoa; phylum Arthropoda; class Insecta; order Diptera; family Drosophilidae; genus Drosophila; species Drosophila niveifrons. The sequence continues at coordinate 4,758,656 of JAWNOC010000046.1, read as the reverse complement.
CAAACGCCTGGTTGCTCCTGCCAGCCTGCTTTGCTCCTCCTTGACCCCCGCCTCCCCGCATCCCTGCCTCCATTCACCCGCACTCATGCTCCAGCTGGTCGAAGGTGCAGCAAAGGTTTTGCTAGTTGTTCTTGTTGCTGCTTTCTGGTTGCTGGTTGGTTGTCGGTTGCCCGGCTGGTTGTTAGCTGTCGTTAGCATTTGGTTTAAATTGCGCAAAATGCGTGTAATTGCTGGAACTGACGATTGAATGAGCCCGTGTCCTGTGTCCGCCAACGTCTCCTGTTTAGATTGCAGCTGCTGCTTTTGCTGCTGTTCTACTTAGTCCCCAAGATTTAAAGTTTTTTAGCTTTGATTCGATTTCACTCGTTTGTCTCTCTCGCTGTGTGTGTGTTTATAACCCTCGACAGTAATTATGGACGCATTGTTGTGCAAAAATTGAGTTTTAGTTTCAACTTCTCAAGTTTGTTTAGCCCTAAAACTTGTTTGGCCCCACAACTCACTAGTTGGAGTTCGAGTTGAAGTTAGAGTCTGTGGTGCAGAGGTTAAGTCCAAGTCCAGGCAGCTGTTTCCGTTTCCGCTGCAGTGGAGCAAAGTGAAAGTGTCTACAGAAATCAACTGAGTTGAGCTTGCATGGAAACTGAATGTTTATTAGGGCAACACAAATTTGCAGTTTAAGCAAAGTAAATTAAAGTTAGATTTGAATTGAAAGTAATATATATTTGATGATTACAATGTGCTTACAATATAAAGAATTATACTTTAATTTAATTTAAATTTTTATGCACCCATTAAACGTTGAAAAAAATTGTGTTTCTATTATTTCCCTCGTTTAACTTCTTCTGGTATATTTTAAGCATTCGAAGAAATTGATTTTTATACCCGCTACCCATAGTTTAGAAGGGTATTATAACTTTGTGCCGGCAGGAAATGTATGTAACAGGTAGAAGGAGGCATCTCCGACCCTATAAAGTATATATATTCTTGATCAGCGTCAACAGCCGAGACGATCTAGCCATGTCCGTCTGTCCGTCTGTCCGTCTGTCCGTCTGTCCGTATGAAACACTGGATCTCAGAGACTATAAGAGATAGAGCTATAATTTTTTTTCGACAGCATTTGTTATGTTTGCACGCAGATCAAGTTTGTTTCAAATTTTTGCCACGCCCACTTCCGCCCCCGCAAATCAAAAAAATCGAATAACAAGCGTAATTTTAAAGTTAAAGCTGTGAATTTTGGTATATATAATAATAACAATAGTATTTATGATTCCTGAAAATTTGCTTGCGATTAGATAAAAATTGTATGGGACAAAACGCCCACTTACGGGGGGTCTCAAATGCTTTGGCCGACAATCTGGTGTATTGTGCCGTCTATGGTATATTTTAAATGTTAGTATCACATCGTTATACCAAATATACCATTTGGTATATTTTTAGTATTTTGCAGTATTTTTTGGTATATTTTGAAAATAATACCGCAATATTTTGCTTTTATTCAAACTGTAGTTTTCTTACTTGTTATTCATAGTTCCAAAAAACTATGATTTATATTTGATATACCAATTTTATTACATTTTGTTTAACTTTGTTATCATTCAAAAGTTAACAAATCTTATTTTCTTGTTACTAAGTTTTGGGTGTTTCCTTAAAAGCAAATTTTGTAATATTGTTTTGATTTAGTAATTAAAAATTGACGATTAAAGTTCAATCAAACTTTTAAATTCTGTTTTTTTACATTCATTATATTATTGAAATTTAATATGTCGTCAATTTCATATAATAACTTTCTCTTTAAATACATTGCTTTTCCAGCAAACATTTATGACTTCACTTCTAGTTGTCTAACGCTTTATTAATTTACTAAATTTATTTGTGGTCTTATTCATTGACCGTATTTATTATGCTTATAATTCATGCGTTTATTTATATGTGAAAATCAAAACATTTTACAACTTTTTCAAGCACTCAACGATGCTGCTGCTGCTGTCAGTGTGCAATCTGAGCTGTGAGCCGAACAACAATTAATGCGTTTTTATTGCATTTTCACCGCAACGGGCAATGCATCATTCAAAAAATTTGTCAATAGAGACCACAGGCCATTTAATATATAAGCCGCTCGACTGTGTGTGTGTGTGGCTGAATATGGCTATCAACAGGACCCGAGTCCAAACAGATTGCAGCTCTACAGCTACAGCTCCTGTTTTTGCACATCGTGATGATGGTGGAGGGGCATTCCCTATAGGTATTTTATTATTTATATCAGGGGCACACGATCGACGGGCACCGCGCTATATAGGCAGCAAAAAGGAGTGCCAGCTTTTCGCATGCTCTGCTATTTAATAATATAAAAGCAATATTTTTGTGACCAAAACAATAAAGTCGCGCTGTCATTGATTTATTTGTCTGCTGCGCCGTAGTCAGCAACAATAAAGTGAGCGCGAAATGCACTCGCACAATGCACAAAATGTCCAAAAGTGGAAGGGTGGTGTGGAGGGGGCGGCGAGGAGTGTCACCTCAGCGGTGGGTCGAGCAACTGCATCAGGGAAAGGACTCTTACACTGACTCTCTGTCGCTGAGCCCTCCAACATAATTCATTTCCGCTTATTGTCAGCGCCGCATTTTGCATTTAAAATAACACAAAACCCAAAAACCACGCACCCCTCACACACACATATACACATACACCCATACAAACTCTGCACTCAGTCAGTAAAAATCTCAAGTGTAAAAATATGAAAAAATATTTGGATGACAATGCAGGTAAATTGACTGCAACTGGCTTTGGCCCTTTTGTATTTGCCAACACACTGCGAATGCGTAATAAAGCCTCCACAACTGCAACAAAATTGAAGCAGAAAAAAACGCACGATTCATTGAACAATTGACAGGCACTTCAGACACTTTGCACTCTCCACACACACACATATTAAATGGCAACGAAGGGAAGTTGCTTCAACTCTGAATACGTATTCTTTGTTTTTTTTTGGGGGGATGACATAATTAAATCCTTGCACTAATTAAATTTCCCAAAAATGTATGCAAAATGCCAGCAAATAAACCGTACACTTTTCGAAACTACCTTAATTGCATGAGATAAGCCGTTAGACGGGGCGCATACGTAATGCAAAATTATTTTCAACATTTCACATTTAATTGCAAGGCAAGTCTGACGGTCAGCCAGATGTCCAATGGGGTCCGCACACATTCATTAAGCAACCCTTGAGCAGAGAATCCGTGTGTGTGTGTGTGTGTGAAAGTCCTAGAGTGTATGTGCTTGTGTGGGTGGATGGTCAAGTATCCGGTGTCCGAAATGCGGCATACATGGCATACCAGCTGGAAATTAAGTTTTCGCATTTTCCACCTTTTTTTTATACCCGCTACCCATTAAGGAGAAGGGTATTATAACTTTGTGCTTTCACAACATGAATGTAATAGGCAGAAGGAGGCATCTCCGACCCCATAAAGTATATATATTCATGGTCACCTTAACAGCCGAGACGATATAGCCTTGTCCGTCTGTCCATCTGTTTGTCTGTCCGTTTGAACACCTTGATCTCAAAGACTGTAAGAGTTAGAGCTAAGAACAAGCGTAATTTTAAAGATATATACAATAGTAGCTACAGCATTATTGAATCTTGAAAATATGGTTGCAATATAATATAAATTATAGAAATCATTTAATAAATGACAATTTGGTACATTTTAGTACTCTACAGTATATTTCGAATGTACTACTATGTAAATATACCAAATATAGCTATCGGTATATTATCAGTATTATTGGTTTGTTAGTTTGTTATATTTTAAGAATAATACCACACAGATTTCCTCTCATGAAAAATGGGTATGTCACAGTCGAGCACACTTGACTGTAGCTTTCTTACTTACTTTTTTTTCGGTTTTTGGGGGCAGCATTTTTTCTGTGTATGTGTGTGCTTCACAGTTGATAATCCAGCATAATGCGCTTTTATTTGAAATAATAATGTTGATGCCAACATCGGTCTGGGCTCATTAAATTCGAAAGGCAACAAAAAAAAAAAAAACCAAATAGTAGAAATGAAAGAGGTGTGTAATCCAGAGATGAACAAAAAAGGTTTGGAGACTCATTGTCAACCGCAAAAGTTGCTGCACGAGAGGTGTCAAAGTTCATAACGTGGTTTGGCTTTACAGTCCGAATTAATTTCAAATGCCCGGACATATGTGTCCCTTAGCATTTTATTTTGTTTAATTGCAAACATTTTCCAGCAAATTAAGTTTTTGGATGCTCCGGCACTTTAAAGTTATGCGCCAAGGGTGAGGAACTCAGTGTGTGACATAAATATTTTTGAGGTGTAAATTGTAAATGGTAAATTGCTGAAATGCCTTGGAGATGACTAACGCAGTCGCATAAATTTTGGGAAGTCAAAGAGAGAGAGAGAGTGTGAGCGTTTCATGCGGTTAACCAGAGGCCACAATAAATCTCACGAAAAACGATTTAAAATTTTTGTACTTTCACTCGACGAGAGACATGAGCATATAAGACAGAGAGAACTACTTTACTTTACTATGCCTTTTTGTGTATAACTCATGCCCAGCTGCTTTTCTTAACTTTGAGCTTGGCAAGCAAAATTCTTGCGGCATTGCCTTTTTTGGTTTTGTGCCTTTGTGCCCCAAAATAATTTATCATTTTCACTTTGCGTGTGTGTGAAAATTCACTCACAAGCGAGAAGAACAGAAGCTTGGAAGCTGGTGTCAAACGTTGGGTTCAATGTCAACTCGTTGTTCCCTAGTGCCACGTTGACTTGTCGCCACATTTCAGCTACCTTTTTGTTATCGGTTGACTCTCTGACTTCCCTCTCCCGCTTTGGCTGCGGCTTGGCCTTAAAGTTTTGTCAACTGCTGGTTTGTAATTTAAACTTTTTTTATATGGTATTTTCTATAGTTTTTGGCTTTTAATTTGCATAGTTGAAATGCCTGCGACCCTTTACCTGGCTCTGACCATGGACTCCACAGGGAGAGAGTGAGAGTCGACATCGTGTGCTGGGCAGTAAAATACCTCAACATTAAAATGCCATTAATGCATTTACGTAATGTTGTGTTGCTGTTGCTGTTGTGTGTAATATTCAGTCAGCCCCCTTTTCGGCACACCTCATTGAAAGCCCATTAAAGTGACTTATGTGATGGCGCGGGTCTCGCGCCCTTTTCTCCTCCCCTTTTCCCTTACCCTTTTGTTGTGGCTGCAACTCGAAGTGGAACTCGCATTGCAATTGGAACTCTCTCGTTCTGTGGGCAATGTAAAAATTGCATTAAAAGGGCTGCTAAAGTGCTCGCTGGTGGGCGTGGCTATCGGCTGGCTGGCTGGCTACTGGCTCCAACCAACATTGCCGTGCATTTGTCTTATCAGCCCAGGTCCTGGCATTGGCATTGGCATTGCTGTACTCCCAGTTCCCAGCTCCCAACTGCCCCAGCTTCCAATTCCGATTTCGAGTCCGACACATTTGCCTGACCATAATGAGCGGCAATTACCGCATCGGCCGCAATTTGCATTACACACTGCGAAAATGTTGCAATGCCACTTGGTTGCGAGGTGTGGATAGGAGGCAGAGAGTCGACACTCCCTGCCACAATGTGTGTGTATGTGTGTGTAAATACTGTGCAATCTTTTATCAACAGCAGCAGGAACAATAACAACAGCAACAACTGCAATGACAACAGACATAACAATGGCATTGGCAATAGGAACGAGAGATATTTAATTGCGCCTACTTGAGCGACAAAAGGGAAATGCCATAAAAAGTTAAAAATCCCCGCGATTCCATACGCATATGCCTTAAATTTCATTTGACCTTATCTCTCTGTTAATCAACAAGTGCCACACGGCACGCATTAATAAATTTATTTAAAAACAATCTCAGTTTTGCAGTCGCCTTTTCTGTGAATGTTTTAAAGAGAGGTTAAGGTTTTTAAGTGCATAGCGAGTGAAATAGAAAATGGAAGGAAAGTAAAATAGAGGAACACAGCTTTCAACGTTAATATTAGATCAAGATTGCTGCAGGAATAAATAAAGTATTTCAAATCAAATAAAATGTAAAGTTATTGCAATTATACATCTTTGTATTAAATAAGAAATTAATTTAAGCTTGATTATAATGTTGTAGAAGATGAATATTTTTAAATAATTACACTTTATTCTCTTTTGAATAGTAAGTCGTTACATCATTCAGCCAACAAATATTATCACTTTCAAATTATTGTACTGCTAATATTCCTAAGAATACATTGAGGTAACTCGTAGAAAAAGCAAAACACATTTTTCTTATCCCACCAAGTGAATGAATGAATGAGCGAGTAAAGTGAATGAGTGAATAGAGTGAATGGGGCCTCAATCATGGTAAACCTCAAGCAGCTTGGCGCTTAATCCAACTAAGTTGCTTCAATTTAAATACCGCTAAATCAACAACTGCCACTTTATATGGAAGAGAAGGAGTAGAATGAGGATGTGAAGCAGACGGAGGAAGGAAAAGGAAGAAAACGTTCGCGGAATAAAAAGCACAAAATTAAATAAACTCTGAGTAAAATTAAAAGTAACAGAGGCAAAGCTAACAAACACACTGACTACACACCTAAACACACACACACACACAGCATGGGTATCAAACCGAACTTCCCCTGCCCTTCTCCCCTCTTTATAGCACACTGTCAGGACATTCAACGAGCACTTGAGTAACTTTCGGCAGTGTGCAGAACATTTTTACGCTTCTTTTACTTCATTTTCAATGCATTTAACTTGAGTGACTCTTTAATCCTTGTAAGTATCTTAGCTTGAGTGAGCGCACAGACGCAAGGCGGCGGCAGAGGAGGGGGCGTGGCAGCAGTAGCTACACACACCGTTTGCCTTTCAAGTTTCGCCGGCAACGTCTTCAGCTACAATATTTATTTACCTTGCGCCTTTTGTACCCACGTGCAGTCTTCGTCTTTGCCTTCGACTCCATCTTAGACTTTTTCAGCTCCAACCTCCAGCTCGTCCTTGCCTTTGGCTGTAGCTGTAGCTGTCGTCGCCGAAGCTACGTGCTGCAGCTACAGTTTCAGCTTCCATTTCCAGACTCAGACTCAGTCTCAGTCTCCGTCTCCGTCTCAAACACCAATCTCAGACCCAATTTTGGCCACCTTCTTTTCGCCGTCTGCCACTTGGCATATTTTAAATACATTTCATGCGCTCCTGAGTTTTTGGTTGCTAGCTGCCTCCTCAAGGATATTTACTTCTTCAAAATATGTTTACTCGTGTTGTGCATATTTTAATCGTTTACTTTGCCCAAAAGACTTTTTCCAACATTGCGAATGTATCCCGATGTGTCTGTTTATTGTATGTTCTCTGTTGCTTGTTTAACTTGCGTTTAAGTCAAATAAAGTCGACTCGACTTTCGACCACTTTAATGCCAGGCAGTTATTAGCATAATGTAGAGAGCATCAGCTAGCTGTGCTCATAATTGTTATAATATCGCAACCACAAATTGCAAAATTTGCTGGCAAAAGCTGCGACATAAATTAGACATTGCAAAACGCGACGCATAAATAAAGCGAATGTTTTTGCCCGCTGGCCAGGACTCGACTCTCTGTTGTCCTCTGTTGGCTAATAGAAACATCCGCTGCAGTTATCTCACGTAGCCGCGAAACACACAGTGAACAATGGCCAGGAATATGATATAAGCCAAACGGCAGACAAAGGCAAACAGGTGTTGGTTATTTATCTCTCTCGGTTGTTGTCAGCAGCCGTGGCAATGCTGTGTGGCTACTAGAGGCAAAATTAATAATGAATTCTAATGAGCAGACTCTAAGAACGAAACAAATGCAGATATTGCAACAATTGAAAGTATACAAGAATACAGTCTGTGCTAAAGAGATCTGAAGATACAGTCTGGCAGCTGCTTGTAGCAGCAAATAGATACTTTTGCTTACTTTGCTCAAGTGCCCGCAGCTATTCATTAGCACACGCGACTCACTTGAACGCGCTTCAACTCCTTCCTTAGGTGTGCTACAGACGCCAAATAATCACATACTCATACACTCACTTCTAAAGTGGGTGAGTATGTGTATCAAAGTTTGGTCCGCAAATAGCCAAGGGCTTTTTGATTTTATTTACCAAACTTTGCGCTGTTTTGAGAAGCGCAAAGAGGAGTTGCAAGTGCGCTTTAAATTAAATTTTTCTAAGAATGAAGCTTGCTTAATGTATTTCTTATTTTTGATAAGATATTTCTGAGTTTAATCTGATCTATAGCATAAGATATCAAAAAAAAAAATTGTTGTGCTAAAATGATTTATCCATATCTTAATCATTTTAAATTTAATTACTCTTCTTAAATGAATAATTATCACAATACAAACTGATCTATGTGTAACGTTTTCTATTGCATATATTTTTTTGTTAAAATTGTTGTAAAGTTCTTTATTTTAAGTCCGCAATTTTTTTTAAATGATTTGCTTTTTATTAATTTAAAAATAACATGGCATATCTTAAATAAGGATCTACATATAAGAATTGAATTTAGGAATAATTACTGGAGCAAATATTTTTGTTCTATAAATATTACAGCATAAACTAATCTACACTTTCGATTTACTTATAATTTCTGTAAAATATTTATCGTGAAATTCATTTACTCTTTTTAAAATCTTCTCTTACATTTTGTATAGTAATATATTGATTTAATTTATATCGCTACATTTGCCTATTACTGCTTATCGCAATTTTGTTGAAGGTAACTTGCTTCCTGCTGTTGCTTACCTCAAATATTTGCACTTTGATTGCGCCACTTGTAAGTAGTAAAAGTTTCTCTAAAGTCCCAGCTCCCAGCTACACTTTTCATACCCTTGGCACAGCCCAAAATTATTTCAATTAAGTTTCTCACAAATACACCCCTGACCCTGAAATGTTTCATCCCCTTGTTTGGTCGTGGACTTACTTTCATTAGTTGCGCTTGTTTTTGTTGCTGCTGCCCCATTGCAAATTTATTGTCAGGTTCGATGGCTGGCAAAAGTTTTTATTGGACGCACGGCGGCGGCTTGGAATTTGCCAGTTTCTTGTGTTGTTTGTTGGCTTTTGATTATTCAAATTACGCTTAATTGTTAAGGTGGCTATAACAGCAAGAGGTTGGCCAAAAAAGGATTTGGCAAGTAGAGCACTTAAAGTTCTTCAGTGCTTTGAGTTTATGTCGTTTGAAGTGTTCGCATTAATACTGTTTTAATCGAGCTTGAGTTAAGGCACTATTGACTATCATAAAAGTTATACTTAAAAATAATGATTTCAGTAAATTTGAACGAAGAATGAGTAACACAAAATATAACTTCAAAATATCTTTGAATGCTTAAGACAAATGAATAATATTAAAATTATTATTCTTCGTTTTAAAGAGTTGAATCTTTTCTTAACTTGAACTCGAATCATTGTTTCTGTAAAGTAGAAAAAATTATTTCTATATTTTTGATGGCATTTACTTTTATTACTTAATGAAACGCCAATAAAAAATAGTATATTTTACACATACTTTTTCATTTTTAATTATTAATTTAAAAGTCTTTCATTAAACAATAATGTTAAGCAATTCATTTAACGGGTAATAGAATACTGCATGATGGTATTTGATACTCTTCTTTGACATTCTTAATTACCCTTTGAATTTAATTAATTTTAAAGAGTTTCGACTTTGCTTAAACAAACTTTTTTTACAATTCTTTTAGGGCATATAGTTGTGTTCTAGGCAGAGTATTTTATACTCTATTGTTGCTTGCACTTCATTGCGTTTTTGTTTATAGTGGCAGCCTCGAAAACGGAAACGCTTCAAGCAACATTTTGTATTTCTGTATTTTTTTTTTTATGTTCAAAAATCATTTGCGGTATACCTTTTTTTGGTGGCAGGCACTGTTTGTGTGTGCGAGTGAGTATGTGTGTGTGTGTTTGTGTGGCACTTAGCAGCAAAAAATGCGAAGTACAATCGAGGCGGGAACTTCTGACACTGCACAGTTGACCAACGCAAAATGGCGCGAAATTCGTGCATTAAATGGACTGTACTTCCGGTGTGTGAAATCGCTGCACACACACTCGCACTCGCACACTCACACACACACATACGCACACACAACCAATACAAATACACTCACTCGGTATTGAGAGCAAATGGCTTGTTTTTGCTGGCCATATGCGAATTGTTGCTGGCCCAACAAAAAAGGAAAAGCCTAGAAAAATGTGTGTGTGTGTGAGTGAGCGTTGCAAATAGCAAATAGAAAAGCAACTGCAATTTTATGCCCGTTGCAATAATCCATTTTTAGCGCCATCAACAACAACAACAGCAGCAACGAAATCAACCGACAACCGACATTGAGGGCCCATTGTTTCCGCGCTAATTGTTTGGCTTTTTGACCAATTTGGCATGGCCAGAGAGTGCTCCACTTTTGTGACTCATACACCAAAAATGCCCAGAAGCCAAAGCTGCCTCAGTCTTTTGCCACACTAACCCTCGCTTTACATATCACGAAGTAAGAAGACAACAAAAAAAAAAAAGAAAACTCTGAGGTCGCAGCTGCTGTGGAGATTGCAATTATTTTGCAAACAATGAAATTGTTGCTGCGTGTGCAAACATAAAATCAAATTGTATCTAGGTGTGTGCAGCTGTTACACTCCAGATACAGATACAGATACAGCTACAGTTACAGTTACAGATACTTTCCTTTTGGTTAGGTGTCGCGACGTGTCTGCGGACTCAGCTGGCTGTTGAGCATTTGCCTTGATTTGATTTCACCTCACTGCGAATGTTTTTTGGGGGTTGGCAAAATTCTCTCGCATAGATATGTAAATGAAATTGCGAGCGGGGGGAAGGGGAAGAGGCAGACAACAACAGGTGATGTGCGCATAAAAAGCGACAATCGATTGTTCGAAGAGACCATTAAATTCGCATACGTTCTACGTGAGTTAATAAAGTGCAAATCGCAACGCAGTGCAACGAAATTAATCACTCGACTGTATACTATATCAAAATAAACAGATCATGACAAATGCAGCGCTTAAATCGCGCGGAAACTTCGCTCACCTCATCGTCGTCGTTTCTTTCTTTTGGGTCTTGTGGCTCTCTGATTTTTAATTAAAATCATTTCGCGTCCTCGACGTCGTCGTTGTTTTTTTCCACGTGAAATTCCTGCAAAAGCAGACGACAACATAGCCGCTGTCATGTTCGCTTGTCTAGCAATGTGTTTTTCTTTGGCCAGACTCGGTCGCTGCTCCAACAAAAGGCAAACGCATAAATTATGCTTTGTTGACAACTCGTACGAAGCAGGCAACTGACAGAGAGAGAGAGAGAGCGACAGTCTGAGGTGGCAAAGGTACAAAAAACTATTCCACATTTCTTGGCAAACATTGCACTTGTCGAATTTGTTCTTGTTGCTGCTGCTGCTGCAATGGACTTTTAATTGTCGCATGTTGCCATAAATTAGACAAGTGTCTTGCGTGATTTACATTGTTCTGAAACATTTAAAGTTAATTTCAGACAACTCTTCATAATGGACAGCAGGTAACGCACGAATTGCTTATAATCATGCAACATCAGTTGCTTCCTGTTGCCTGCGTCTGCTTACCATTTAACTACAAAATACAAACACACACACACAAAAAGTGGAGACTCTATTGTGGCAATTGTGTTGGCAGTCGGCCAACTGGGCAGCGACAGTGAAAGCATCTTTAAAGTGCACCATTCTTTTTGTCTGTCTCTCCCTCTCTCTCTCGCTCTCACTCTGTTTGCATCTCACTCACCTCTTGCCGCATGCTGGCTGGCTGGCTGGCAAAATGTTTTGCATTTCAAATTGCATTTTAATCGCATTTCAACCTGAAATGCCATTAGACATAATTCGTTTAGCTGCATTTGTGTCGTCCGTTGGCCAGCAAATCATTTCGATATGGACAGTGCCACGCCCACTCTCTGCCAACCATGTTGCTACAACCATCCCCCCATCGCTTCGATTCACTTCAACACAATTGCCAACCGCACGTAAATCAACTTTGTCATTGATTTCGGCTGCTCCAAACTGACAGACGGAGAGACAAATGCTGGACACTGGATGGATGCATTGACGTACTGTCCAGATTATGCACATTGCATCCGCCTGCCTCAAATCACAGTCAACACACACATACACTTGCTTACATGTCAAATTTGTCATTTTGTAATTGATTGTGAGTCGATTGCCGATGTAGTTTGACAGAGAGAGAGTTCGAGTTTACAGTTTGAACAGTCGCATCGAGTGGCATTTAATCAATTTATGTTTAGCTCATTTCTAATCAGGCGATCTTTCTCCTCCTCTTTCACTCTGTTGCCAGACAAAACAATGTAACAGCTCATTTGCCTTGGCACCTGCCACCTGCAAACTTGTCGCCAGCTGTTGAGTGACGATTGATCCCCGATATAAATAAGTATTAGTTACAAGGTAAGTGGCCAACTTGTTGAAAGGCAGGTCAGCCACAGAGACCGCAGAGTGATTTGCCAGCCAAGTATTAAATTAATCAAACAACAAATTCAAGCACAACACAAAACACACTAAGGGGGCAAAAAACGGGAACACACACACACAAAATCGATGTGCCTACAAAACTTAAATATAGCTTAAATCACATGCAAACACACAGCGCAGTCATCGCCATCGCCATCGTCGTCGTCGCATTCTCATTTATCGATTTTCTCAAGCATCTACATTGTAAAAAGAAATAAAATAAAATAGGAGTGTGCCTGCTTCACAATTTTTTGTTGCACGACGAGCAGATGCTCTGGAAAAGTTGGAAAGATTGAGTGATAAATTAATTTTTCTATGAATTTTGCGTATCAGTAAAGCGATATCTCTTAAAATATTTCAGCTAAGGCAGATTAGCTAATAATTCTAATGTCTAGAAGTAGCTGAAGTTAGTTTTATTTGAAGAAATTGCTTAGCAAAAATAGGCATGCAAAATGTTAAACAAAAAAGTATATATAAAATTGCCTTCTCTGATTCTAGTTTATTTATTTTTGACTTGTATCTTTCTGTCTTATTTTATATCATATATTACATCACCTATGATTTCCAAAGTTTTTAGTTCACAGAATAATATGAAAAGCAGCTGGTTTGCTTTAAAACATATATTATATTATTAAGACTTTTTCTAGTTTCAACATTAGCATACATTTCTGCTCTGAACTCCTTATTTAAACTAATTCAAAGTAATACAAACTGCCTTTAAAAGTAAATATGCCCCTTTTTAGTTATAGACAACAATTCGAACTGACCCTGAGAGTGCGTTGCTGCCACTTTTGCTACCGTTGCTGCTGCTGCTGCAAAGAACACAGAATGAAGACGACGCGCCAAGCGAATTTGTACGCTTGAGTGCGTGCATAAATTTCGTGTGCCTTTTGCTGGCTATTATTTACATTACACAGACACACACACACACACACATATACACTTACACAATTGTAGACTCGTATGTATGAGTGTGGCCTGTACAGCTGCACGAAAAACTCAATTTCCTGCGACGGACACAAGCACATCAAATGCTTTACGGCCGCTCTCAGTTCTCAGTTCTCAGCTCTCAGCCACTCGACCTCTGCGCTGCTTCCATCTGAAATTTAACACACGTTGTATTCACCCCACCCCTAGACTCTTCCCCCATCCCAGCCACTTGTCCACCACCACCACCGTTGACCTCTTTTGGCCCTGGCCTGGGAGCGTCTGCCGCCTTGGCTGCTACTTTTTCATTTTTCGCATGTAATGTGTGTAATCAAAGTAACAAAATCCAAATCATATTTCCTTCATTGACCACAAAATCTGTAAGCATGTATGTGTGTGGCATGCAACCCTTTTGGGTGTGTGCATAAAACATTTTGCTAGATTTCCACAATCAACGTTTTGCCTTACAACGTACATTTCTTAACCTTGTTTGATTTTTATTCTGTTTTGCGGGGCAAAAATTATTGGTCTGCGCATATGTAATCATCTATGTGGTTCTTGCTCTCACTCTTTTCCTTTCACTGTGGGCGTCCAGGAGGCATCATAAAGTGCACACAATCAAAATGAAATACGTTTTAGGTACGTTGCTAGCTTTTCACATTCGGGTGCCGCAAGGTCGACTTGGCAAAGTGCGCTGCAAGTGCCTTAAAGACATTTGAGTTTATATATATAGAAATATATATTTCAATTTTATTAAATTTTTTTTAATGCAAACTTTTTGGATTTGTTAATAGTTGAATAATATTTCTATTTTGCATATTTTATTTTATTTTCTTTCAATTCATAGCTCATTCTCTTGTCTGCTAGACTCCTCGAAAACTTTTCAGCTGCTATATAACTTACACGGCATTTCGCATATGTTGGCAATTTTTTATTTATCGACATGTCGCTTTATTAAAAGGTGTTTGCTGCGCACGAATGCTCTAGGGATGAGTTTACCCTTCGACTGGAACATTGAAGCGACCGCAGGCCATTTGCTAGCTCCTTTGTCAAAACTTTAATAAGAAATCTTTTGCCAAAAGAGGATATGCATTTCTCTCTTTCACACTGAGCTTGTGCATAGCTGGCCAAAAAGTTTTGTGAGCTGCCAAATTTCATTTGTGGTCAAGCTAAAGTTTTATTTGAGTTTACACAGTTTAGAGAGTTTCGGTTTCAGTTTCTATTTCGTATTTAGTTTCAGTGGAATTCAATTAAATCTTCGCATTATGCACGCTGCACTGCACAGCTTAAGTTAGGGTCGAGTCTATATATATATTTGAGTCTTTCATATATGCAAATAGCTGGCTGGCACAAAAGGTGAGCCGTGGAGTGGATTGTAAACAAATTATCAAAAGTGCTCAGTCAGCAGGCAGCAGACTGAAGGATATTCATTCGCTGACACGTTTCAACGTGGTAAGCGCCAGTTCATTATTAAAACTTTTAAAAGCAGATAAGTGCTCAGACTGATAGAGATGCTGACACTGATACACAGACAACCGAGACCACATACATAGTACACCTAAGAGAATGGAGTAAACTGGCTGCGATAAGCAGCAGCAGGAGCAGGAGCAGCCACTATGATCCAGTCAACGTGGGCGCCACTTCACCTCTAATTGAAACATTAAGTTGCACATCACGTACGCGGTGTCAGACACTAGACGCCAACGCCAGCTGGACTTAAACGTGGAAGTTGGGGGAAGGAGGGCGGATGACTGCGCCTAGAAGTATGCTAAAATTTTGTGCTGCGGTTGCCTTGGGTTACACCTAACAGCATCACCATCAGCATCAGCATCCGCAGCTTACCATCAACCAACCACTCAGCACTTTATTTTTTCCGTGTTGGCATTTCGAAAAGCATTTAAGTCCCCTGGTCACAGTCGAGTGTTTTTAGGGGGCGCGGGGAGCGTCGCTCTGCTTGCCTTTTTTGTTAAGTGTGTAAAGTGATTATGCCGGAAATTTGTTTGTCTATGATTTTGCATACGTGTCGCTTGACTATACTAAATGGATGCTATATATGAAACTCTAAGGGTTGTGTCAATTTCAAACTAATCGACTTGTTTATTGAGAGTTAAGAGTTGTCTGCATAATTGAATTGTTAACAGTTTTCCAACTACTGCTATTTGTTTTCAATTGAAATTAATGATCAGCGCTTTAGGCAAGGTCTTGTATAGATCTGCGAACGTTCTTGTATCCATTGAGTCATTACTTTAAATATAAATATTAAATTAATTAATAATATGGCTTAGTTTACATTTCTTGAACTTACCCCACTTGCTGCCTACCAAAACAGGACATGCACCATGTAAAGTTTGATTGTTTGGAGTGCCATCATCATGTAAATTCAACCAATAGACTGCCATGCCAGGTTGAGGACTAAAAGATTGTTGTAGCCTAGGAAATACAGTAGCGCCTCCTTGATCCACTTGAGTGAGCTGTTCAAGGTATGAACTTTATAATGCAATTCAGTTGTAAATTTAAAACTGCATCTATTACTCACATAGAAAAGCACTGTTGCAATGCGATCATCAATCTCATTTATTGGTTTATTTTGCTAGCAAAAATAATATAAATTGAATGAGATATGTTAAATGTAAATATGTTTAGATTACCTTTGCGAAATCAAAGTAATCGTAGTGTGCAGCGTAATGACCTCCCAAACCATAGTTGAGTATTTGCATTGCAGATGAGCCATTTAAAGTCAAGTCCGTCATGTGTTCAATGCGTATGCCAATTGTTCTCGACCAGTTGCTATAATCCCTATACAGCCACGTTCCCTTTGAGTTGCGCACTTGTTTATAGATAAACTTGCCATCTTTATAGACTTCGGCGATCTCTAAAAGCGGACGAGCATAAGATTGAAGCTGTTTGATCTCAGCAGCTGATAGTACATCATAGTATACTATAATAAGAGGATCCAAGAGCCTCAGTTCCATTTTGAGTGGAGCGAGGCGAAGAAAAGGCGCTGGACTGAATTTGTATTGGCAATAGAGCTTTGATTGTGTTGCGAATTGACCGCGGCAGCCTTTTTGATAAAAACTTGTTGAATTTTCTGTATGTGCTTGCGCAAAAGTCTCATTGGAACTGAGTCTTTCAATTTCCGCACGCAAATTTAAGATTTTTTCTGTGTTCTTCTCACTTGCCAACTTCATAGCAAGCTCGATTAGGGGACGAGCGATGGAATAATACCCTGAGGTAATATCAAGTAAAGTTAGAGGAAAGTAGAAATAAGCTTATGACTCACTCATTTTGACCAGCGTACTGGCAAATATAAACAACATGCTCGATTGATCCAATGCAATGGGATTCAAGAGTTTGTTATTTAGTAGCCAAATGCTGCACTCGCTAAGCCATTCTCTGGCAAGCTGAGTATCTCGGTGATTGTAAAAATATGAACCCAACTCATAGGTGTCCAAAGCATTCAGGCTGGCGCTGCAATGCCATTTTAAAATAACTTTTAATTTCAAATAACTCTACTCACTTGTACTGCTTGCCATTGAGAAGTCCATTAGCAATATCTCTTGTATCTAAATTGTACACATCCTTGAGACGCTTCATGGCCTCACAGGCATTATCTAAATCAGTTATACTTGGTAGCTGATCTCTGTGCTTGTTAATGAATTCTGCTTGCGCCCAGCCTATGGGTTCCTCTATATAATTTTTCCATTCAATCCAATCTCTATGCATACGTCTGATCAAACCAAAAGCATTTAATGGATTGGATAAATAATACTCTCTATTTTGCGCAGCTTTTGCTTGATCCTCTTGCATTGCTGCTACACAACTAGCAAAATGGTGAATTTAAAGTTTGAACTAAGTAATTTGATTAGTTACCTCCGCACCAAATTTAGTTTAGA
This sequence comes from Drosophila niveifrons, assembly GCA_035046325.1. Classification (NCBI taxonomy): domain Eukaryota; kingdom Metazoa; phylum Arthropoda; class Insecta; order Diptera; family Drosophilidae; genus Drosophila; species Drosophila niveifrons. The sequence continues at coordinate 4,741,329 of JAWNOC010000046.1, read as the reverse complement.
TTCCAATTCATTTGCATAGTTGTTTAGTCCATCAATGAATTGGGATTCAAGTTGCAATAACTTTTCCATACCTGCCACAGAGTTTGAATGACTCTTTCCTTGCTCCTCATTTTTGACAAGGGCAACACAAAGCAGTAAGACAAAACTTATATATTGGTGTATTCGTAAAGAGCACTTCATATTTTTAATTACTTTAGGTGACAGTTTTTTTCGTTGGAGTAACAGATAGCTAAAATGTATTGAGTCATAGCCAACTATGTTGCCCGTGATATAAAGGTAGTTTCTATTGATTATTTTCATTCATTATTATTGCTGTTCAATAATCAACAAAAACGGTTTACTTTTATTTAGTTTTATTTTATAAAATACATGTACATGTTCATTTGGAATTATTAAGCTTGTAACATAAGTTATAAAAAGATAACCCCTATCTTTCAATCTCGCAAATCGTTATCACTCAGCATGTAGTTTGATTTGTTATTGAGACTGATAACACACCATATGTATATATACTGCCCAACAATCATTGAATTGCTACATCAGCTATTAGTGTCAATATTTGCATGTATCTTATCTAAAAACATGCTTTTATTATTTTGCTATTAAATAGCTTTATCTTATCAATTTGTTAATGTAACATTATTTATCGCCTTTAAGCGCGTATTTCCCAGTTTTGTATTTTCAATAAATAATTTACGTTATCTTGAGCCTAGATAAGATTATTCGAATTAAGAAATTACCTAATCCAATTGATTAATTAAAATGAAAGTAATTGTTTTGGAATAGTTGTGTATGCTACAATATTTATTTATTACCTATTAAGTAATGTAAATTGTCTTTTGAGTATATGTATATTATATGTATTTACAAATTACATTTGAAGAGATTTATTGCGTTGTTAGACACGGTCTTCTAAACGCTTGCTGACGTTCACGCACCCATTTATTGCAGACTAAAAATAGTGATATTATTTTCGATATGATAATGATATTAATAGCAGTCTCGTGATATGATAGTTACCCCATTTTGAGCCGACAATCACTGGACAGGCTGCATGCAAAGTTCTTGGGTCACCTTCGCCGTCATGCTTCAGATTATACCAGATAATCGCTGAACCTTTGGTCGGGAATACCGCTTTTTGTATATTAGGGAAAACCGTAGCGCCGCCTTGCTCCACGTCCGTCAGCTAATATTATATGATATAGTTAAATAAACAAATAACTCAAATATATATCTAATGGACTTACGTAAAAGAGAACTGTGGCAATGCGATCACCATTCATTTTGGTCAGATTTGTGGCCTACAATAAATTTAAATATAGTTTATAAAATATTGTATTTAAATGAATAAAACTTACTATGCTCGAGTTGAAGTAATCATAGTGCTTGTCATAGTGTCCACCTAGACCATAGTTCATCACCTGCAGCATCTCAGAGCCCACCACATCAAAGCCCGTCATATCCATGACACGTCTATTAAGCACTCCGGTTAGATTGTTGAAACTATCTGGCAACCAGGTGACTTTTGAGGTGCGTGTTTTGACCACAGTGTTGCGACCCGTGGCCTGATGGAAGACTGTGGCACGCTTCAGACTCGGCACAGCCAGACTTTGCAGTTCACTGATTTCCTTATCTGAGATGACATCGTGATAGAGCACCATATAGGGATCCAAACCAACCAGCTCCATTTTGAGTGGCGCCAGCTGGAGGAAAGGCGAATTTGTGCTGTTGTAAACGCAATGGAGTTGAGATCTCATTGGGAAATAGCCACGACAACCTTGTTCATAAGCACCCACTGGTTGCTTCACAAACTGCAAAATACAAATTGTGTTTAACATTCATTTGCTTGTACGGTAAGTTGCACGTACCGGCTTCGGTGCTATATTGGGGTGCGTTCTTATCAAGTGCTCCACTTCCGATTTGCGTAGCAGCAGTTTCATTTTATCAGTTTTCAAACTGATTGCAGAATTGATCACATTAAGAGCGTCAGCATAACGATCTGTGAAAATGACACGCAACGAAATTATGAGAAAAACCCACTGAAAGTTCAAAGTTCACTTACTCATTTGAATAAGCGACTCGGCATAGAGCTGAGACACTTCAGACTGATCCAAAGCTAAAGGTAGAGGCAACTTGTGTTTGCCATTTTTAAGCCATTCGATGGCTTGAAATATCCATTGGCTAGCATAGCCAAACTTCTGCTGATCATATAGATAATTGCCCATGGCATAAGAGTCCAAGGCATTTAAGCTAACACTAAGGGAGAGAATAAAGAATTTGTCAAAATTTGAAATCATTTAGTTTTATATACTTACGCATATTGCTTGCCATTGAGCAGCCCTTTGACTATGTCCGAGACTTTCATGTCATACGTGGAGTGTATGCGATAAATGGAAGCAGCTGCCTCCTCGAGATCTGTGCTTGTGGGCAACAACTGTTGTTTCTCTTTAACGAAGTTCAGTTGCTTTGAGCCCACTTCTTGCTGCATGTAAAACTGCCAATGTGTCCAATCCTGTTGCATGCGTCGAATGAGTGAGAAGGCATTCAAAGGATTGGACAAATAGTGCTCCGTTTGATTGAGCGCAAGCTGGTTTTCTTTGCGCATGCCGGTTACAAAACTAAGAAGTAAGAGAGTAATTTTAGTAATTTAATTAATTGAATTCAATATAATTGCCTTTTACCCCCGCACAGTTAGCAACTTCTGCTCCAGCTCATCGGCATATTGACTGAGATTCTCAACGAGCTGATCTTCCAGTTTCAGCAGTTCCACCATGCCAGCAATTGAGGTCGAGTGACTCTTCTCGTTATCCTCCTGGCCACTGACCATGCCCAAAAGCAAAGCCACAGCTATTAATTGGAACTTCCATTCCGCTAAGAGCATTGTATTGCTGATCGTCGTCGTGTTGTGTTGCGCTGTCTACGTGCCTGCTGAAACTGTTTGGTTTGTTTGGCTCGATTGCTGCGAAGTTGACGTTTTTCGCTGGGCCGAGATAAATTGTTATAAATATCGCTCGAACAGAACAGAAGTACATCGTGCTGTTTATTATTATTATTGCTTTTACTTTTCGTTTCCCCAGTTGATAAGCGACGCGCCGATGACGCTGACGCTGACTCTGACGCTTTGATAGTGACACGCACCGGTTAATTAAAAGCATTCATCGTTGGCTCTTTCATCGACTGCTTGGCCTACGCCGATGTTCTATTTGCTTATGCAGCTAAAAACAGTAGAGACAAGAAATACGTGAGAAAATCAAAACAAGTGCATTTGCTGATGAGGAAATATGAGCTTGGGAATACCCTCTAAGAGAGATTACTTAGAAATTATGCAAAAATATTCTAATTAAACAGTTTTAAGGTGATTAAAAATTAGTACTTAAGCCAAGGTATTCAGTTACCTGAAGTTTATGACAAGTTTATTCATACAGTAATTGAGAATGAGATTGAGTCATTTAATATGTACTCAAAAATAGTAGATTTGGAGCATATTCTTCGACAATCAACAATGCAACTAAAAAAGTAAATAACAACAAGCTGAGTTAAGCATTTTTGTTCATTCAAGTTTTTTAATTTCAAAAGAGTTTTATCTGTTATTTCTCCCAACTTAACATACGTGATATTGACTTTATTTATAGAGAAAGAAGAACATTGCTTGAAATTTATGTTTAATGATGAGTAAATTCTTGGCTGTTAAACGGAAAAACTGCAAATAGTTTTCACATAGTAAGTGTTAATAACAACTAATGGCATTTAATTGAAGAATTCAGTTTGCTTCACGTTAAAATAAGATAAAAATAGAATATGATAATAGAATATTCTTGAATGAATTGAAAATATATATTGACAGATATTACTTCAGTTTGAAGTAGTTGAAGCCCTTTCTGATCGTCGGCCGTAAATACAAAGATAAGATACGAATATTTTAGCATTTAATTGTAATTCAGAATCAATTGCTGCTCGACAGTTAATAATTAGTCTGGATGTCATTTGAATTTCGCAAATATGCCCAATGAATTGTCGTTACACTTTAACATAAAAGTCAGCTTTCAGCGGCCACTTCAACAGCGTCGAGTGGAATGTTACGAATTTGTTATCTGCTTTAACCATGAATGATTTCATTGAAAAGCTTTGTGGACAACCTAAAAACCTTTTTGTATACAAAATAGCGGCACAAACGCACACACACAAAGCATCAGGCTTCAGCTCCGCCCACTTATTGTTGTTGTTATTGTTGGCAAAAGGTATGACTAAAAAAGGCTTTAAATTTTGCACTTTTATGGCGGCAGAGCTAAAAGGAGTGGAAAGGGGAGGGAAAGGGAATATTGTCCTACAGCGGCATGTGTCCTGCCGTTGATATCGGCTTAACTTTGCCATAAAACTGTCAGCGTCACGCGTGTAGTGGACACAAGAGCGGAGAGGAGGGAAAGGGAAGCTGCAGAGGGATCAGGGCGGGGAAGCAAATGAAATAAATTTTACAGCCAAATGGGTAGAATTTTGTCTGAACAAAAAGGCCAAAACGCACACTCGCACACACAAAGCAACAGGGACAGCAACCGAGAGAGATTTGTGTGGCCAAATGTCACAGGCAAATCTAATGTGGACAACAATAGCACCTGTGACCTGGAAAATGTCTCATCCTCGAGCCAAGATTTAAGCCGCACTGAACTCTGTTGACCAGCACTTGGACCCTTTAAAGCCAGTCGTCTGGGACTAGTGCAAATGTTTACTCCGAGTCGCGTTTGTTAAGCGCCTTCCCCAGCTTCTGCTGCCCCCCTCTCAATCTTGTTCAATTAAGTGTCATCAATCATCTACAAGCAGTCGAAAAATGTGGATCGAAATCATTGACAACAACAGCAGCGATACGACGCGACTCAAAGCGACGCGACGCGACGTTGGGAAAACACACGACGACAGGCAAACATGTCACGGTACAAAATGTCGTTTAACCTAAAATGCCAAAAAACCACAAAGATTATTTATTTTTGTCGCAGACGTTGATTATAAGCTGCATGCGGGTTGTTCCAAGAAACAGTCTGCAACTGCAGGGGACTTCGATGAGAAGCGTTTAAGAAAGAAGTTAAAGAAGATAGAAGAAATTTGGTTGATATATTTTATATATTACAAAACATGAATTCATATTCTCATTTTGAAATGAATACTTTAATTTTGAATTTATACTTTACAATCTAATACAGTTTATTTACCGAAATCATGTTATAAAAGTAATTTTTTAATAAATATTTCATTACTCTTAACTCATTCAATACTCACTTTATTCCAGTCTTTCTTTCTTTTTCGTGCTTATTATAAATATTTTTATTAATATGACTTTATAATTTCTATAACCATTGTCGTGCATTTCTTTATTTGAAACATTTCTTTAATAACATTATTTTCCTTTTTTTTTGTGCATGTTTTTCTTTTAGTATTTTTATTTCAAAATAAAAAAAATAATGTAAGAACTATATATTTTGTTTATTATATTATTTTTAATTTCAAAATATTCATTTTTCTAATCTAATGATTTTTTTTATTTCAAGGAAGTTGTTGTTTATTTCATAGTATTTCATTTTACTTTCCAGAACTTTGCATTGATATTCAGTCTGCAAAAATCGGTTTGCTAGTCAATTCTTTTTCCTGGAACTGCTTGTAACTTAATATCTAAGCTTTATATCAGACTTTGCTGGACAATGCAAACAGCGAACACCTAAACACACACAACAATTGGCCATGCAGCACTTAAGGCATTATCGCTGATTGGTAGAATGGGGGTGAGTGTGTGTCTGTATGTGTGTGTGTGTGTGTTTATGTGTGTTGAGTTCTGAGTTATACACAGTACCTTTTTTTGGAGGCATATCAGTTTCAATCATTGCCCAGTTGATGACCCACTGGGCTTTGACAATTTCCATAAAACTAAAGCGTTAAAAAACAACGAATGTGCTTCAAGGGAAAGTTTTCACTTGGTTTATGGCCTGCTCGCTAAATTCAACTCAAGCGTAAATTTCAACACTTAAGAAACAGCAATGGTGAAGGGGAGAAGAGTGCAGGGGAGTCAAAGCACTTGTAAGACAAAGCCATTAAAGGCGCCTGGCAGTTGGTCTGTGCGAATCTTTATGCCAATCTTCGCATTAGAAATCAATGTGAAGCGTTGCAGTTATGATTATTGCAGTTGTCCAAAAGTTTTTGTCGAGCACTTGAATTTGTTAGATGGTTAGATGCTGGATGGATGCTAAAGCATTTTTGTGAGCACAATGATCGTTGTCCTGGCGCTGGCAAGGTTTATGCAAATGCCCAAGCGTTTATATGCTGGCAAACACAAGAAGATGGCCATGGAGATGGCGATGGCGAAGGCGATGGCGATGGCTCGCTAAAAAATGCTTATGACTTGTGTAAACAATTTCCCATTCGACGACCATTCAACCCCGCTTTCTTTGCGCTTCCTGTGGTCCATTTACGTGTAGGTATGCCCACAGCTGGAGGGAAGAGAGAGGGCAGAGAAAGAACAGTTGAAGCATTTGGAGCAAGTATGTTAGCTGGTTTGTGGATGCGAATGTATAAAAATATTTTATGGACTTTGGTGCAAAAGTAACTTTGTGTCGTGGACACGATAAGCGAAGTTTGCGTATGTGACTTCCGTTTGTCCTTGCATGTCTTCGCATGTGTCTCAGTGCTCTCTCTATGCTGTGTGTGTGTGTGTATGCTTACTCCTTCTATAATTTCGAAGTCTCTTGTGTCTTGTGTGTTTGCCTTCGCACAATTTTTATGCATTTTCTTAGCGTCCATTTTTATGCCCGCACACGTTTTCCATTAGACGTCAACGGCTGTCATTTCCTCGTTCGCCTGTTTGATTTTCGCCAATGATTTCACACGAACACACAGGATGCTAAATCCGCATACCTTCCTCTCTCCTTCCCTTCCCCTTTTAAGCTGCTGCTTAATTGAAACTGGGTCAAGCAGCGGCCATTAATCACATTCGTTTGACAGTCGCTCAATTTGCATTTCGCATTTCACTAAGACAATTATCATGTTGAGACAATTACTCTTTGTTAGCATTTGCTGCGCAAGTTTTTCGCATCGATCTAATTGAAGAACTGCGCGAAGGTGGCATTAATCTTCATAAGCTCTGACAACTTCATTAGAATAACAAACACGGCATTGATTTGCCTCTATCCTCTCTCATCCCCTTTTTGAAGACGAGCAACAGCAGGAAATGGGAGGAACAGTTAATTAAAAATGTAACACACAACTTAAACCGCTTGCAATTTATCAAAGGCCCATAAAAAAAGTGAGTTAAAATTTGTGTATTTTTTTTTATACAAATTTTTCGCATAATTCCGCGGATATAATTTTTTAGCAAGGCGCTGAAGCGCAACGCGTATAATGCGCATAATTTCTATGCCACGTTGGTCACCCGAAAAGTAAATGTTGAATTGTAGACACAGCTAAGAAAAGCAGGGTGGGGAGAGGAAGGAGGGAGTAAGGGGGGCGACCTTTGTGCACTGTGTGGCAGCCACAACAACGAGGCACACAAACATGGCGTCAGTTTTGGCAAGCAACCGAAAGAGAGAGAGGAGAACACACGAACAAAAGAGGTATACGCGAAAATAAAACCTATTACCGGAATCATAATTATCTTTTATGGCCGCGTCTGTCATGACGACATTATGGCCAGCACGAAGCGCGGCAAACGGCGTTGCGACGCGCCAACACGTAGCAATAAAAAACCGCGAAATGCGGCCAAGTAGCAAAAAACATAAATTACGCAGTCAGAGCAGCCCAGAGGTGAGGAGAAAGAGATGTCTCTCTCTCTCTCTCTCTCTCTCTCCCGTTTGTCCGTAATGTAATGTAGTCGGCATAATATCGTACTTATTTTCATTACAGCACAAAACAGAACCAAACCACGGCCAGACATCTGTCGACAAACCCGTCGGCCAAAAACAGGTGTTTTCTAATTTATTGACAATCCCGGTCCACTTTGCTCCATTCTTCTACCGCCCCCGTCTCTGTTGACTTTGAGATATTAAAAGCGTGATTGGGCAGGCGCCTGTCTGCAACTGGCAGACAAATCAAAGTGCCACACCAGCTTGTCATGTGTTTTTTAATTTCTAATATTTCACGCGTTGTATTCTACCCGCTAATGCTAATGCTTGGCGCTGACAGGCTGAATGATTGGGAGGGGAATGGAAAAGGGAGCAGAGAGCTTGCCATTGTTGTCCACTTGCTGCAAATTATGCGAGACACGTTGTTGAGGGTCGACAGCAGCTGCTGCTGCTGCTTCGACTGCTCTCATTTGCTGTGTGAGGTGTGCCTGAGGTGCTGCAAAAAAAAAAACCATAGCATACTTTGCAGCGCATAGACAATACAATACATGACATCGCTGCTGATGTTGCTGCTGTTGCTGCTGCTAGTTGAGTCTGAGTCGCGGCGCCAGAGACAACGACGGCAACGTGTGATAATTTAGCTCCACCACAAAAGTTTTCTTCCAAATTGCCCAAGGCCAAGTGTGCGCTGGCCCCTTGCCCCATGCAAAAAGCGCAATGCACGTGCTGCTGCCTTTGTGTTTACAGCTGCTGTTGTTGCTGCTGCTACTTCGACTCCTCTTGTTGTTGTTGTAATTGCTGCTGCTGCTGCTGCTGCTGCTTGCCTGTTGACAGGACACTTCAACTATTGTTGTTTGCTTTCCAGCTGCTGTTTAATTCAGCATGAAATTGGTTTGTATTATTATTTTGCAGTCGACGCTCGTCGTCATTGCCAGCGGCACTTCGACAACACCTCTGAAAACTGTCAGCTTCAGTGGCTTAAAGCTTTAACTTGGAGCAAAGCGCATAAAGTACAGAGTAACACACATACACACAAATACAGACTCTATTTGAAAGCGAGACGCGCAAAAAGAAATTGCAGTAAAGTTTGCTTTGATGCTGCGCTGTGCTTTAATTAAAAACTGCGCGCACTGCGAGTAACTAGCACTTGATTAATTTTTGGTTGCACGCAAAAGTAACGCGCGGAAAAGGAACAACCCACCAAAACCAAACGATTCACCAGCAAACAGCAACAAATTGCTGGCCAGTTGCGGGTTTTGGCTAGCGCAGAAATAAAAAACACAGCAAAAAGAAAAAAAAAACGGAAAAGGGATCCAAATTAATTATGTCCATGCAGCGCTGTTGGTGCCGCTGTCGCTGCCCGCTTCGTGCTTTGCGTTATCAACGCGTGCTCTGCATACGTGGAAGCCATCGCGGACATGTAGAGCATATATAGACATAAAGCGACCTCTGTGTGCGCTTTGCGTTCTCTCTCTCTCTCTCACACTCTCTCTCTCAACTCCCATTTCACATTTGCTTTGCATACTTTTTAGCGCAGCATGCTATTCATTTATGCGTGTGCTAGTTTGTCTGTCTCTCAGTCTGTTTGTGTGTTGTGTGGGCGTTTGCATCACTTTGATATTGAATTTTTAGCGAAATGATATACGAGAACATAAACCTGTCGTGCACTGTGGATTTCAGGGCGTGATCACCGTTGGACAGCAAGTGACAGCAGCTGAAGTGAAACCGAGAAACTTGGGATTAATCAAGGATTAGCTAAAGCTGCGAAGAGTAGAATAAGAGATTATTTAAGCTTTAAAAGCATGATGCTTAGTAAAGAAAGATAATTCAAGTTGAAAGTCTTTTGAAAACATAAAATAATAATTTAAAGCTGTTTAAAACAAAACGGAAAAACATTTCAGAATTAAATCGACACTGCTTTAAAATTAAAACGTATAGATATTTTAAAGTTTTTACACTTTATTTCAATTCACACAGTTTATTTTCAAATAAAAGGTGAATAATTGAAAAATTGTTAAACCTATATGTTACTTTAAAGCTATTTACATTGTGATATACTCTAAAAACATATCATGTTCTCAGAAGTTAGGTGTATGTTGAAGTGTTTGCACCCACTTAAACGCAGCCGCAGCTACACTCAATTTTCATATCGGAAACAAAGCAAATAATGAAATGTCTCTGCCAAGCACACACACATACACATGTGCACACACAAATATTAAATACAATATTAATAATCTCGCTGGCTGCTCTCATGTGTGGCAGGCGCACAGGGAGCAGACCTTTATTGTAGTTGAAATGAGAGTGAGCATAATCATGCTGACATTGTCTGCTCTCTACGTCTCTACGCAGCACACGCCAAGAGTCATCACTCATTCACCAACACACACACACACACATATACACTCTCTCACACACATGTGAAGTGTAGACACGCCTGATTTTTACCTAGAGCACAAAAGTATAGCATACTTTGTGGCGTCTCGCGCCAGACTGGCGCCAGGCCAAACAAAAGGCGAACAAGGAGATAAAGAGAGGCTGAGAGCGGGTTGTTGGGCTTAATAAAGCAACGACTACGTCACTTGAAGTTAAAGCCGTGTAACTGATAGAACCCATTCCGCATGCCATATAAATAGCAGACTGCAGGCGGCATCCTTGTCCCAATCCCTGAGGCAGCAAATGTTAATGTAAATGTTTGTCTGCTATTTGAATTTTAATTACTTTTCTTGGTTTTTGCGCGTTTTGCACACCGAAAAACTATCTGTCGTGCTCTGCTGTTCGCCATTCTTCGACTCACCTAAAAAACTTTTTAATAGAATCTCGGCCAGCGGGAAAAACCATGAAAAACTTTCGCAGCCAATCGAAGGTATACGAAGGGCGAAATTGTAATGCGCCTTAATTGAAACAAGTCCCAAACCAATTGTGCCCGCTTTTGCCACTTAAGCGACTACCGAAAAAGCACACAAAAAAAGGTAGATGCCACACCGACTCCCAGTTGCACAATCAAAAATCAGCAGTAAAACTCCGGCATAAATTTTCAAATTGTTAGCCAGAGTCACAGAAGAAGAGGACTGAACTGTTGTGGACCACTTGAACGGAAACGCCTAATTCCAGTTGCTGAGATTGAGACATCACCTCGCCTCGCCTCCCATCTTCGCCATATCCATCTAGTTAACTTCTTGTGGCGTCTGGCAGCTGTTTCACAGACAGTCTTGGCCAGCTTTGACTTTGTGTTCACAACTTTTCTACGTTGCTTGCTGTTTTATCGGATTGCCAATGCGTTTTCGGTGGTGTGGTGTTTGCTACGCAGAAAGAAATTCAATCAAAGGTACAAGTTAATCCCGCGTGAGTTCATAAAGTTCACAAAAGCCAATTTATATGCCAGGCGCAATAAGTTTTGCAAAAGCAAAAAGAAATGGAAGGTGAAGGTAGCAAAAACAATGTCAATTTGTATATCGAGATTTGGAAATCCAGTTGCTGCATTTCAATTACTATTTAAATTTACTTCTTTTTTACAGTAAAAGATATTCTGTCTTGATATCGATATTAAACTGATTTAACAAAGAGCACGCAATGGCACAAAAGGATTGAGACAGCGCAATGTAACAAAAATCACGCGCCTTTGAAGTTGGAAAACTTCGAATCTGGAACTCACAATTGAGTGAACACTCTCTTTGGTTCGTTATGGAGTCGTACTCGAGTCTGTCTACAAAGGCAGTTTTTGTCGTAGGAGTATCTTCAATTAGTGTTAAGAGCATGTCAAACAAGCAGCGAGATTAAAGCGACACAAAACCCCTCAGCACGATAACATGCAACTAAGCGTGGCAAACACGTCTCTGACTCTCAATCTCTGTCTGCTGGTGGAAGGCGTAACCCGAAATCGATTGCCAATCGCCGCCAGCTCATTTTACCTCAGTGGCCAACAACGAAAACAATCGAGAGCTGGTCAGAGACAAACGCAAACATCTAATTGCCTGGACAGAGCAAATAATGCCAATCGACTAGAAGACACTGGGGACTACTTAGGAAGTTGAAGTTGCAGCTGTAGCTGTAGAGTTGAAGCTGCCCCAAAGGCAAGGCCAACAACAATAAAAAGGTGAAGGATTAATAGCAAATAAATTTATGCTGAAAAGGCGATTAAATAGAAATACATATACTTTTCGGTGGACAGCACTTAAAGCTGTGTGGCATGTGGCATGGCGAAAGTTTGCCTCATAAATCACGAAGAAAATTTACCTATGAAAAGAAAATGTCAACGCAACAAAAATCGTGAATCGTCGCATTATCATATGAATTTTTCTTTGAACAACAAAAAAAAAGCCAGCACGAAAATATTGTATAAATTGTGTGGCCACTTGATATGTGTGCTACATGCCGCATCTACACAAAAGGTAAAGAGGGTCAAAAGCTGGACAAAGCCAATGGACGAGCCAACCCAAAAAGGCGGAGCAACTGCATAAATTTTCATAAATTTCTGGCAAGCAGAACTTTGATTTATACATACTATATACGAATATGATATTTTCTTTTTGGTGTTTTGTTGTTAGTTTTGTGGCCACATGCTCATCATCTTTTCAGAGGGGATGTTGATTGCCATGAAAATGGGCCTTGCAACGTGTGACGAATCGCAGAGAAGTTCACAGTTCACAAGCGCCAAAGAAAGATAGAAAATCGATGGCAACCAAAGCGTTTGCTTAAAGTCAAGTTTTGCTTCATGCAAAAAGATGGAGTTACGAATGAAAATGGACATACTACTAGACTGACCTTTTGCCTTGCTCACTTTTCACGTTTTCATTTTCCCCAGTGAGCAACATCACACAGAAACAAAAAAAAAAATTGGAAGTGGTTTGCATGTTGAACAGAAACAATCAAATCGCAATTTACTGGCTCATGGAAAAGCGATTTATCGCTGGGGAAGTTAGTCGGTCATAAAACATCCATTAACTTCATGTCAATGTTCCATATCTTCGCTCTTTCTCTCTTTCTATTGCTTTGTTGGCATCTCGCTCTTGTTGGCTGGTTAGTCAACGGCCGTTCATTTGCGGTATTGGTCGAGCATGGCCATCGAATTGTGATGTTGCCTCCACTCTTCATTGCAAATTGCTGAACTCTGCCCCGTCTCTCACATTTGGAGTTTGCCACCTCTGCAACATGTCAGCGTTTTATTTGCTTTGCTGCTGTCCAAGAACCAAACCCAATGACACGTGATAAGAAATGGCAGGCATTGAAAAAACAACTAAGAAAGCTGCCGGCGAGCGTGCTGGACTAAAAGATACTATATTAAACACTTTTAAATTAAACTGTGGCTTGAAAACTATGCTAGTTATTTGTCGACAAATTCTAAATCGAATATTGTTTACAAGTTTGATTTCAATAGCTCCTCTATTGATTTAAATTTACCAGATATATTTAGATTGTTAAATTGTCTTATATATTTCATATTATCGCACTTAATTCCTACTTTGTAACACTTCCTTTTCATAAGCTACAGGGTACAAAAAACAATTGCACACGTACGCAAAAGCAATTTTCCAATTGCCGCAAAGAAATGTCAAAAATTTTTGTCGCACTTTTTAGGCAATGTTCGACTCATCTCCACACACCCCCCACAAACTTTGTTGGAGAAGAGTTAATTGTTGCCGGGGAATTGCGAGTGTCTGCAAAGTAAATACTTGTGCAACTGACATTGTCAAAGATACGGCATATTTTCTCTGACGACTGCGGCACTTAGCCATAATGTGTTACGAGTGCGTCGCCTTTGCTCGCAAAACTTTTGAATTACCTCAGTTAGTAGCGAGGAGGCGGAAGTGGAAGTGTAAGACAAGCACTGAGTGTCTGTTACACCGTTACATTCTCATTCTAATTCCCCATTCCCCGTTCTCTTTACCATTACCACTCGCATTTCCTTTCTCAGTTATGCCGTTTCAAGTTGCCCAACGAAGCGTTTGTTTGTCTTTCATTTTTGGCTGCTTGCCTTTGCCTCTGCCTTTGGCTCGTCTTGCGGCATTCTACGATTATTACCTGCTGTTAAAAATTTCATAATCTCACAGATAATAATTTAATGTGCCGCTTTTAGTGGTGCACATTAAAAAGTTTGCCAACAAAATTTCCGTTTGCTTGCCAAAAGTGAAAGAGTGGGGTAAACTTTGCTAAGAAGCTTGCCTTGTAAACAGGTAATTGTGTTTAGCTGCGGCTTTTTCGAATTGAAATTGCATCTGGAGTTGGAGTTGGAGTGACAAGTGCTTTGGCCATAAGTTACGCATCGAATTCCAGTGGCAGCCACTAAATCATTTCGGCCAAAAACAAGCAACACTTGTTCGACGTCATAAGCTGCGCTTTTTCTTTCTGCCTCCGAGGGCCAAATGTGCGAACATTGCCATTAGCACTGCAGGACGACTTATCTATGTGCGAGGATGCTGCACATCTTGCAGAGACGCCCCCACAAGTAGCAAAGGTATGGCTGTAGTCCTGTATTCTCGACCGTCTGCTGTCTACTGTCTGCTGGCATGTGAATGTGAACTTTTCAAAGTTATGCGCATTTCTGCTGACCATTGGCATTTTGCAGCTTTTGTTTTTTGGTCGAAAGGTCGAGACTCGACAGCAGCTGTTGCCCAACAACCGTTTTGTCTGTGCTCTGCAGCCGGCGTCAGCGGCGATTGGATGCGCAAACCCACATCCGCACATCCTTTCTGTCCGTTTGGCCAAACGATTGGGGATTAATACTTCGGATGTTGCTGCTGCTGCTGCTACTATTTTTTTTTTTGCGACTTTGGCGCAGTTTATTGAAAAGGTGACACTGCAACGTGGGCAAAGTTTAGTCCTTGCACAGCAGGAAAACTTTGCGTGTGTTTTCCCATTTTCCCGTTTCTCCTTTTCTTTTTTCTTGTCTGTCCCTGCATCGATATTATCGACATGAAACATATGTGAACATGTCGTTTGACACATTTGTCAGTTGGCTTAAAGTTGGTCAAAGAGTGTAGTCTGAAGAAGGCTTTAAGTAGCTTGCGTGCGTAATGCTTAAGCGAAAGCTAATTTCAATTTCGGTCCACACATATCAAGGGCAAATTGTAAGCCACTTCACAGCCAATTAGAAGCTTTCAACGCGTTGCAACACACGCACACACACATTTGTTGACAAATGACGGGGGCTGTGTTAACGGTGTTTGGCAGCACTTGTGCGCCTCATTATGTGGCATTTTGGGCTAACCGCTTTAATTAGCTTTGCAAGCGGCGCTCCCAAACACACACACTCACACACAATTGCAGTCTATGCAGTGGACTCTCAAACAAACTTGCATGCGGTCAAACGACCCCGAAAAGCCGAAAGCCGAAAGCCACTTGGCCAGGCCAAACAATCGAGTGTGTCGAGTGCAGTGACAAAATGTTTGCATGCACCTTCCTCTGTCACGGCTGTCGTTGACTTTAATTGAGTCACAAATCAACTAAAATATACTAAACACATGCACACTCACAGTCGACGACGACGACAACTGCTTGTAGCTTTGCTCGCTAATTTATTACACCAGAGTGTAGCATATTTTCGAGAAGGAACAACAAGGATACAAGGATGCGGATGCGGTTGCGGAGGGCACCTGGCTGAAGACGACGGCGTTAATTTGCCTGCTAATGAGCCGCAAAACACGCGCAACAGACACTGCGAAGAGGTGCTTAATTATGCTAATTTGCCGCAACAGGAGCTGACAATGTGGCGTATGCGCAATATGCGTTTAGTTCCCTCACTCTCTCTCTCACTCTTTGGTGTTATGTGAATTAGAAATTTGTTTGGCGCCAGTCGCCACTAACAAATATTTTAAAGAGCTGCGAGCTGTGAGCGTGCAAATATTATTTGCAACCAAAACGTAATTTTTTGGACACCCCAAAGGGCGAAAGATAGATAGATAGTCTGTAGTGTAGCTTCTGACTCCAGGGGGGAACAACGACAAGGATGCCTCAAAAGGACATTGAGACGAGTTGAGTTGGAGCGTCACAGTTGCTTCGCTGGCATTCATATTTTGAATACAAATTGCTTTATTTGCGCTGCTGCGCCAATTTGCCCATTTCTCCCCTTCGCCCTTCGTCTTTGTCTCTCTTGGGTTTCGCTGTGCCAGTTTCGCTTCACTTCATTGCGAATTTTACATAGATATAAACAAGTGCTCTACCTTTTTTTTGTGTTCACTATGTGTGCCCTTTTCTTTCTTTCGTTCTCCTTGCTGTCTTCTTTTGCATTTTATTACAAGCCACATACAAGGCTTTGATTCGAGTCGAGGGTTGTTCAAGGGAAACAGAAGGTAGTCTTTGCTCGTTTTTTTTTTTTTTTTTTGGTTTTAAACAAATTGCTCCCCAGTGAGCGTTTGTTGTGAAGCGGTGAGCGGTGGCCAAGTTATTTGCATGCGCTACATAATAATTTAATAATATTTGTCAGGCAGATAAATCATCTGCAGTTAATATGACAATGAGTGACAGGCCACAAGACAAAATACAGACAGAGATATCAAGGTAATATGACAACATTGTTGACTGGCAGAATCGCAGAATTCTGATGATGATGACGATTATTTGCGGGAGTTTTGTTTTTACATTTTATGTGGGAATTAATGTCATCTATGCGAGTTTACGATGCAAATCTAATGCCCAGCTTCTGCCCCTCTTGTAGGGCAACTTTGTTGCCACACACACACACCATAAAATCCAAGTCAAGCCAGCGAGCGAAACACACGAGTCAAATTAGCACTAGCTGCCTTAAAAAAGCTGAGCACAATTTTACGACTTCATATGCAGATTTTTGAGTTTTGCAGCTGAGGAAGTTATGCGTAGGAAATTTGTTTTAATTAGCTGCTGACAACAACAACAACAACTAAACTAAAATGCGATGTGGGTTAGGCATCAACAATGTAGCGTCAAAACATCCGTTCGCTAATTTTAGCCGATCGACCAAATACGCAGCTGTATCTGGATATAGATATGGGAATATGAATATATCTGGGCGTATAGATTTGTGCAACGTTCGACCTTTGGGGCAGGGGCACGTTCAGACGTCTTGTTATGATTTGTTTGGCGTTTTGTTTACGTGCAGCTCGCCTCAAGGCAGGTGCCGAGATCCAAACATTGACGATGACAACCGCAAACTCAACTCAGACAATAAACTATAACGAAACCCTTGAACAAAATATGAAACATTTTTATTACCCGCAGATCGCATAATTTTATGACAAATTAATACAATGTGCGATGTGAAACGTATGGCAAACGCTTCTACGATTTATGCCTGTATTTATCATGCTTAGCCAATGAAACATATTATTATTATTATTAGTATTTTATTGTTATTATTTTTGCACATTTGTCGAGGCCCAAAAAGTGATTCATTCAATAGCAAAAATGTTGTTTGTTTTTTCGCAGCCATTGTTCATAATTTAATAGAAAGTGCGACATAAATATTAAATGAAAAACGAAAACGAAAATGAAAACTGAAATTGTAACATTCAAAGGTTATGCTCAAAACAATAACAACATTAAGAGCACAAACAATAAATACATTATTTACGATCAATAATTTCATTTCGTATAATTTGCACACTAAAAACATAAAAGAAAAATGTGTGCCGAAATAATTTGTTGCAACATCAATCATATAAGTGTATTGGCAGTTTTCAAAAGGTCGTGTCGTAATCATATTAAGAAGTAAATAAAATGCGAATATAATAAAATAAATTGTGAAAAATTGAATGATAATTTATATGAATCAATTTAAAATTTAAGTGGAATAAGTTTAGTAATTTAAATTAATTCTTGTTTGAAGAACTGCCTGATTTATTATCGCATGAAATATTATAAATAAAACGTTATGCTCTTTTAAAACATTTCGGCTCATCATATATTTGTTTTCAATAATTGGATTTGTAACTATTTAAATTCTTATAGTTGCAATTTAAGTTTGGTATTTACGATATGTTCTAAAGAATTGTTCTGGTACATGATTTATTTAAAAATAATTCAAATCATTTATTGAAGCTGTCAGCACACTCTTTATTTATGACTTTATGGCATCTATCTTACCAATTTTTGTTAATAACAATACAAAAATACATTTTATAAGTATGTATATTCAATTTTTATTAAGCTTACTTTATGAAGTTTACTTTTACTTTTTACATTCATGTTTTATTAAATTACTGCTGCAATGATTCAAGAAAACATTTTACGTTAATGCTAACAGATATCGTAAGGGGAAATGGCCAGCAACATGCTGTTAACGCGCTGTTAAGTTTAACAGAGCAATGCATTGGCTGCGAGGCAATGTTGCCTCAGGGCCTTCAGTCGGGGAGCGGCCTTTGGGACCACAGCAACGCGTTGAGGCCAACACACAGAATTGTGCCCCAAAAAAATAACAAAAAAAAAGCGACTGCGATTTGGCAGTGAAAACACGAATTGTGGCCAATTGGCTGGACGTACAGACAGACGGTGGTAATTGTAATCCCTGTAACTGTTACTTTAACTCTTGCTGTAACTGTAACTGTGATTGCTAACGGCGACTGTGGATTGTGACTGACAATGTCACATTTGCAGTCGCTCATTTGTCGCTACATCTATGGCCAAAGTTTTGCCATTAAACTCTGCACAATTGCTGTGATTCATATGCTGTCGATGGACCAATATCCCCTCTCGTTTTCCCCTCTCCCTCTATCACCTCAACACTGACTACTTTGAGTTGACTTTTATGACAAACGGAAGGCACTTGAGGAAAAGTTTTTGGCGAGTCGCAATAAAATCTCGATGAGAACCTGTATGAAATCATTTGTAGCAAAGATTGAATTCATTGCGCCAGCTGAGTTGTTCTCTCTCTGTGTTATGACAGCCTTTGAACTATTGATGAGCCATTTCATACAATTAGCGTTAAATTGCTTGGCTCAAGTGCTCCTTTAATGGCCCTGGCCAAGATCTGTCTTTCCACCTCCTCCTCCATCTCATCTCTGTCCTCCTTTAGGCATTATTAATGTGCTCGGCCTTTCTCATTTGGCGCTGTTAATACATGAAAAATGAACGTAGACACTTTTGCGCACCTTTTTGGGGACCCAAAAGAGCATCTGGTAATGAGTTTGTTCAGTCTTCTATTGCTGTTTCGGTTTTTTGTGTACTTTTTTCTAGACATTTGGCAGCCCGACAAACGTGGCCAACATTTGGCAGTGGCATTTTCAATGCTCTGCACGTTGTTTTCGGCTGCCACACGGGGTTGAAGTTGCAGCAACTTGACAGCAATGTGAATGATTGAACGCGTGTCCGTCAGAAATGCGTCTAATTGGTTTTTGCTGCTCGCGTAACGCGAAACGCAAAACATAAAAATAATATTAACGAAAAACGAAAAGCGGAAAAAAGGGTAAAAATGTCGAAAGGTAATTTTTTGTAATTTGCGAGGAGTTTCACAAAAAAAGGCCAAACTAATTTGATTTGCAGCTGACACAGAACTTTAAGAATCTCGGAGAAGATGCTCTTTAAAGCGGCAGTCCTTAAATGGGTTCTGCCTCTTATCGCTGAGGCCAATAAACTTGGCCCAAAATGGCAGCTGCTATCAACAGCTGCGTCTCATAGGCTCCAAGCTCAGAGGCCACTCGCCAGTTCGACTCGTGTTAATGTAATGTAAGCAATTACCTCGGCCTACTCTATCTGCAAGGGAGCTTAATTTACTGCCTCCACACACACACGCATACACATGCACACACTCGCACATACACACACACTCTCACACACACTAAACACATTTACGTGTTATTCAATTTTGCAAACTAAACGTAAAAATATCATGTTTCCTGGCGGCAAAACAAACAACAACCGGAAATGTGCCCAAGGGGGGAATCTAGAGCAGCAGCATCACCAACAACAACAACAACAACACTTTCACTTACACACTGTGTATGTGTGTGTTTGAGTGTGCAAAAGTAAATATCAGGTTAATGGATTCGACGCCGCCGACGCCGCACGCAGAAAATTTTCACTTTCACTTGGCATCTGCTGTTGCTGCTTTTGGCTGCTGCTGCTGCTGCTGCTGCGATTCAACATTTTCCACTCAATAAATTTTTTTTTGTATGCTGCGGCAACATTTTCCTACCGATAAGCAATTTTCGCCAGCCAGCCTGCTTCGTATGATTTTCCCAAAGCTTGCTTCATTTGCTGCGCTCAATTTTTGGGCTGATTTGCTTGCTCCTCCTCCTCCTTATTGTTGTTGTTGTCTTCGTGTTTTTCTGCTTATGCCTGCTAAATGGCGCACCTTGAGCAGCTTCTTTGTCTTAAGCTGACAAAAATTGTTTAATGTGCCACAAGAAATTGCTTAGCAAAGCTGATGAGCAATAAGATTTGACCTAAAAGGTGACAGCGTCCCCAAATGGAGCATCGTTATATTGATAGCAGTTTAAAAGAGGCGCTTAAAGTGTAATCGATATGGAACAGACGTTTCATATAACAAAAAGTTGATATACAGAATTAAAATATAAATATTTTCTTTTAGAGAACATATCTAAGATAAAGATTAAAAACAGCATTTAAATAGTAAATCTTACATATTATTTATCAATACCTTTTAGACTGCAAGAGATATTTTCTTCTTGTAATTGCTTAAGTAACTTACAAGTATGTATAGTCACAAAATTGAAAATAATAAAAATAAAATTTTATTTTATATTTATTTTTATCCTTACAATCCTTCCATTAGTAATATAACACAATTTAATATACAAAAGTTTAATTTTTCATAGATAGACTTCAAAGAGAATTCGCAGTGTATAAATTTGAATTTTATTTAAACCCATTTTCCAAAAAGTTATTTCACTATTAATGTGTCTTAGCAGCAAATAGAAAGAATTTAATTATCACGATACTATGAAATAATCCTTGCTTTATTTTTATCTGTTTGAACAGCCATGATATGGCCTCGTTGCTTAAGCTGCTGCTGCTTAGATTATTTAAATCGTTTTGGCAGCAAATCACAAATAAATTGGCAAACACATACTTAAAGCAGCTTCCATAAAGACTGCTTATACAGCAGCAGAGCACACTTTCATTCCCCTCTCACACACACATTTATTTGCTTGTATGCAAAGTGGACGCAAGGTACAAATGCGAAAATCACATGTGATCTCGGCCAGTTGCTGCTGTAAAGGAAAATAGAAAGATACAGAGAGATACAGAGAGAAAGAGAGGGTAAGAGAGGGTGAGTCCGCCAAGTCGCTAAGTCGTTTTAATGGCCAATAAAAGCAAAATGTTGTCACTTTTTTCGAATTTGTATAAATTTTCATTGCCCGGGATAAGCCGTTTGCTCATGCTCATGCTGATGTCGATGCTGATGCTGATGTCGATGCTGATGCTAAAATACTACGTGCAATTTGCTTCCAGCCATGGAGGAGTCAAAGGACGCAAAGGGTGCAAAGGGTTCGTGTCTGTGCGATGCGATGTATTTGTTGTTGTTGTTTACGATGTAGCAAGTAATTTTTTGCAACTTATCGCATGCAAGAATAACACAACCAGAGCAATCGCCACTTTCTCGCTTTGCACTTTTCGCTTTCTCGCTGCTCTCTTTTCTTGCTCTATGCCTTGATTTAGTTGCTGTGCCACTTGTTTGTGTTGTGTTGCGCAGAAATCAATTTGTTTTGCCTGTGTGTGTGTGCCGCTTGCGGCATGCGGCATGAAAATAAATAAATAAAACGCAAATCGTCGCAAATCGGCATCAGAAGCCAATTTGATCGGTTTAGCTTTCAACCGGAGAGCACTGCCAATTTTTACGACTCGCTCGTGGCCAGCTTTGTGCCAGCATTATGTCCTTTTTGATAATAATTTATTATTATTTACTTTGCCATTTTCCAGTTTGCAGCCATTTGCATTTGCAGTTTTTATACCCGCTACCCATAGGGTAGAAGGGTATTATAACTTTGTGCCGGCAGGAAATGTATGTAACAGGTAGAAGGAGGCATCTCCGACCCTATAAAGTATATATATTCTTGATCAGCGTCAACAGCCGAGACGATATGTCCGTCTGTCCGTCTGTCCGTCTGTCCGTCTGTCCGTCCGTCTGTATGAACACCTAGATCTCAGAGACTATAAGAGATAGAGCTATAATTTTTTTTCGACAGCATTTGTTATGATTGCACGCAGATCAAGTTTGTTTTAAATTTTTGCCACGCCCACTTCCGCCCCCGCAAATCAGAAAAAATCGAATAACAAGAGTAATAATAAAGCTGGAGTCCCGAATTTTGGGATATACATTAGAAACTATAGTCCTTGTGACTTCTGAAAATTTGGTTGCGATCGGATCAAAATTGTGGAAGTTATTAAAGAAATACTTTTGTATGGGCTAAAACGCCTACTTACTAGGGGTCTCATTTGCTTTGGCCGACAATCTGGTATATTATGCCGTCTATGGTATATTTTGAAAGTGGTACTATACTGAATACCAAAAATATACCAAATATATCATTTGGTATATTTTTAGTATTTTGTAGTATTTTTTGGTATATTTAGAAAATAATATCGCAATATTTTGCTTTTATTCAAAATGGGTAGCGGGTATCTCACAGTCGAGCACACTCGACTGTAGCTTTCTTACTTGTTCAATTTGCGAGCAACCGCTAAGCCGTTGACGCTACTACTTTTCGCTCTCTCTGTCTCCTTTTTTTGTTGCCTTAATTTGTGGTTCACATATTTTTCATTGCATACTTTAAGGCGTCGCCTTGAGCTGAGCTTCGTAAAAATTTTTTGCCAAAATCTGTATTGATGGCATAACTCGTAAATTGTTTTGCGAAAACTCAATTCACCTTCTAATGAAAAACTGGCTGCTTTTACAATCTCATCAAAACGAAAAATCCTTGTTTTATGCCGCTTACGTTCGGCATTTTTTCATAATTTTCGTATTATTTCACCTTAGGGCTCTAAAGCGAAAGATGGGCGGAAATGCTGCCAAAAAAGTTTATTGATGTAATAAATTGTTATTTGCTCGAAAAGTTGCGCCCTTTGTTTTTCCACATGGCTGGCAAGACGCCACCGAAAGAAGAAAGCGAAATACTTGTAGCTCACCTCACATTTATGTAATAATATCATCACATGCAATCTCATCTCATTTAATGCTGCATACGATGCCAGATTGAACAGCTCTTTTTGCATTATTTTTGCCATATGCCTGTCATTCGATTTATTTACGAGCGGAAATGGCAAATGAGTTTTGCTCTCTGGCTGCCTTGTTAGGGATCTGTTTCGCTTGCCTTTTGTGGGCTTGTTAGTGCATCTCTAAGCATTGTGCTTAGCATTGAGAGATGCATTTAACTAAAATGAAAATGAAATTAAGGCGCATTAAATGTACATTCAATTCACGCCCGCCCTCGATTTTCCAACTGTGCAACTGTTTTGGCCTCAATCCAAAAATTATATGCAAAATGCGCGTAAAGTGTTTTTAATTCGCAAGATGAGACTGAGAGGCAACAACAGCAATTGGACTGTCCATCAGTCTGTCTGTCTGTCAGTCTGTGTGCTTGGCCCGAACGCGTCATTAGCGCGTCGCCAAATTAGACATAAAATTTATGAAAAACTATCATGCAACTCGATGTTCGCTTGCTTTCTCTCTCTCTCTCTCTATGTGTGTAGGTTCCACGTTGATGCACGCCGGCAGTTGCTTTGGCATTTTAATTGATTTAATAGGCGCTTCAAATAAAAATTATTTATTTTATTTCAATTTTAATTTCGAACGTTTCTTCTTCACTTTTTTTTCGTTTTGCGAACTCGCTTTGCATCATTTTGCATTTGGTTTATCAATTAATGCGCTGCATTTTATTGTTAAGCACATTAACGCAGTCACGCGAAGGCCACACACCAGCCTGCCTCATGCCACATGCCCCACCATGCTGGCCAAGCTCCCACAGCGTTTGCATTGCCAGATAATTGCGTGTGTGGCCGACGAGGCTGAACTGCGTGTAAATTTTAATCCAATTGTGTGCAGCCAAAAGTGTGCAGCCCACAAATGCACATACACACACACACACACACACGCACATGCAGCACACACATACACAACGACAACATGATGAAACATACACATTTACATGCTTATGTGTATTTATTTTTGCGTACAGCTTTTCCAGTTGAATGCATTTGATTGTAATTTTCATTGAGCTACACTCACACGCCCACCGCAAGCACCGCATCTCTGGCCACGCCCACTACTACACACACACCTCCTCCTTCATTCAGCTTGCGCCCATTTCCCATTGCCCACAGTCGTCCACGTGGCGAGGTTCATTTCATTTGCTAGCAAATTTATATTTGCGCTTTTATCGTTCTGCATTTTATGCTCAAAGGTGAAATACCAACAACAACAACACTACAAGCAACAACAGCATCAGCCGCAATAAAAGCAAATAACAACAACAACAATACAAATGATATCAACAACAATCACATTTGGTCATGTATTTTTGCACAAATACCGAGTACAATAGGCTGTGTTTTCTATGCCGGAAAATGGCCGAGAGTCTCTGTTGTAGTTGGCCAAAAAAACCATTCAAAATGCCTTTTCAAACTAACCAAAGATTCAATTAGCACTAATTAAAGTTAGTGGCATTATTATTAGGAAAAATTAGCTATGCAATTAGTAGTATTATCAATAATAGAATTTATTTTAATTTTTGTATATACAATAGAATTTTTTTTTTAATTTCAATATTCACATAAGCTTTGATGTGTATTTTTATTATTGTTAACATTATGATTACCAGTCTCGTAATTTAAAGTAATATACCAATTAAAAGCATTAAAATTAGCGATACAAAATTTATTATTGAAACATTAATTAATTATACCATTATTACGATTATTCTAATTTAATGTAGCGCAACTCATTCATTCTTATAAAATGAATTTAGAATGCCAAATTTTTTATTTTTTTTATTTATTTAAGTGTAACGAATAATCAGTCCACATTATTCAATTAAGCTTTATTAAAATTGATTGAATGAAATAATTAATTATTAGAGTATTGATAAATTTTAATTAAAATCCCTGAATTATTATTTTAGTAAATTGTTATTTAAGAAGGATACTTATATTATATCATCTAGCTTTTCTTTCTGTAATATACTATCTACCTCAAAGTGTTTACTTGATTACACCTTCAATAATTAATGTCAGACACCCCAAAGACACATGTCTATGTTTTGCTTTCGCTTTGGGGACAATGAAATAAAGCTGCTTCGAGTTTGTTGCATCATCTCACTTTCTCATTAATAATTCCGCTTAAATGCTTTCTAATAATTTCCGCATAATTCATAACGTCGAACGTTTTATGCGCCACTTACGATAAGGGCAATTCTTTGCGTTCTTCCGGCTCTGTTGTTGTCCTGGCTGTTGTTGCCTCTGCTGTTTGTTCGTCAAACAAACAACACGTACTGTCGTTCGCATACACACACACACACGCACACAGAGGGCCATGTGGCACACACACCTAGGTTGTGTATACGTATTCATACTCGATTGATAACCTTAATAAAATGCTTCACATTATGCCAATCGATTGCACACCATGAATGTGTTTATCCTTTGGCGTTGCCTTTGGCTTCGTTAAACTCGTCTAATACAGCAGCCAGCAAGGGATGGTGAGAGGGGAGGAAAGTGAGGGGGCTGCACATCAATACCGGCTGTTGCCAAAGCGCAACAATGACGAGCCAGAAATTGTACGCTACCTTGTTGGCCTCCAACATCGAGTTGAGCTCCACCTTCGCCATCTCCTGCGCCCAGCTTCATCTCGCAGCAATGCCACGCTCATTTACTGCTATCAGCAGCTGGCTGGGAGGAGGGGGAGGGCAACTAGGGTAGGGGGCGGCAATTGTGCAAAAAGTGCCAATAAAGCACATTCTTTGTTCCGTTTTGTGCTTTGGCTCGCAAAGTGCTCAACAAAGCGGGGCAGGCCAGGATAACGTGTTACGCTAGCTTATGAGTATATGTGTGTGTGTGTGTGTTGTGTGTGTGTCTGAGTGTGCGAGGATAATAATAATAACGTATGAATAGGTAAAAACGTTAGCGCGTTGTGTGCTGAACGATCTAACCAGGACACACGAAGGACACACGCGAAGCAATAAGCGATGGGCAGATAAAGACAGGAGAGATATAAAATGAAGAAGACGGAAGTGGGGGGCGGGGGGCAAAGTCTCATCATTGCATTGTAGGTGGCCATTGCCTGCGCTTGATTGTTTAGCTCTTCGCTCTTGGCTCTCAGCTGAGGGGGAGTTGATTGTTTGCCTTGTGGTGAGGTGGCCAGCTACACCTCATTGATTTTATTGTATTTTTTTTTTTCGTGCATTGAAAGTGCTCATAAAAATGCCCACACACAATAAAAACGATGATGCGGCGCAGCCCGTTGATGACCCGGCTTACTGCTAACAATGCTGCGACTTGGCTCGTCTCTCATTCTCTTATTCTCCATCATCTCATTCTCCATTCCCATTCCACCTGACAACCTGATGTCTATTTTAGACCACGACAAGAACAGCCAAGCATCTTGTTCTTGTTGTTGGCTGCTCAAAATAGTTGCTGTGCGTATTTTTGTGGACTGCTTCGGATTTCACACCACATCCGTCACTTGAGGCTCGTCACAGCCCTTTTTGGAGACTGTCAGACAGACAGAGAGAGCGAGAGAAAGAGAGGAGGCAGGTCAGCTGCCCAGTTTCTAAACTCGGGGGTCGACTAATGAGCTCAGGCAAGCAAATGGATTTGCTTTTTTTCCCGTGTGTGTTGTAACTCATACGACAACTTTAGACGCGCGGTGCAAATAAATGAAAAATGCATTTTCAACATTTTCGTGGACATTTTCGAAGTACAAGTTTCTGCAGCGTTGTTGTTGTTGTTTTCTTTTTTTTTTCCAATTTGGCAGGCAAATGCATTTTGAAGTTTACACTCTGTCACTCTCTTTGCCCCTCTTGGTGCACAGCTTGTGCTACAATGTTGCCGTGTTTTGTTGCCGCATCAGCATCAGCAGCAGCATCAGCTAGAGCATCTCTGGTGTTAATTTGTTAGCACATTGCAGTCCGGGCAGACAGTGATTAATTACAACGGCTATGCTAAAAATAAACACACACCAGCCCAAGTCAGCCAAGCCAGCTAGCTAGCGTTGCCTTTAAAGTTAATTAGTTCAAAAATGCACCCTATACTATAATATATTTTACCAAATATTTTTCGACAAATATCAATAGCTCTTTCCCCCATTTCGTTCGCTGCTCGTTGTCTGCGCATTTACCTGCGCGCATAAATTTAAAATGCCGCCGTGACCACAATTTGCGCATTAAATCATTTCCAGGCCATTTCACAGCAGCCACAGCGCAGCGCAGCGCCACATGCCACATTCATTCATTCATTCGTTCATTCGCACACACATTCAGTTATTCATTGAGCCATTCATTTCGATTTGCAGGTGAGCAGCCGCCTGGAATGCAGTCGAACAACGCACACACAAAATATGCAAAAATTACACAGACCAATGCATTTCGATGTGGCATCCAGATCGAGATTGGGGGAAGTCGAAATGGAAGTTGGAGTTGAAGCTGCGCCGGTGGCCACTTCAAATATATCACGCGTGAAGTGTGGCAGACTCTGTCTATGCTGTCTATGCTGTCTGTCGCGTGATTGACAAACGCCGCCAGGCTGAGGTGCATGCAAC
Source organism: Drosophila niveifrons (assembly GCA_035046325.1). Taxonomy (NCBI): domain Eukaryota; kingdom Metazoa; phylum Arthropoda; class Insecta; order Diptera; family Drosophilidae; genus Drosophila; species Drosophila niveifrons. Next base: position 4,713,831 of record JAWNOC010000046.1, on the reverse strand, counting down.
GTTTTAGAAAAGATAAATTTAAGTAATTGTCAATATTTCAAGCGACGTAATTGCTGGCCAGTCGCCAGTCTGGACACTCGCTGCAAATCGAAATAAATATCGTCACACAAGTTGCACTCAAAAGCATCTCTTCATCTCCTCCTCCTTTTGCTCTGCTGCTCCTGCTTTATGCAGATGCAATTCTAGGTGGTCCAGCTGCCATTTTAACACTTGACGTTTTACCAATTTGCCGAATTTTCGTTTTATTTCTGCACTTTTCTTTTTTTGTGTTTTGCATTTTTTTCTGTGCTGTGCTGCACTGCAGACAATTTTGTTGCGTGTTAACAACTGCAACAATTTAGGTTTAATTGATGCCCCGGCGTTGCAACACAACGCTGAAGTGTCGCCGCCGGCACCGCGCAGCGGTTAGAGCCGCAAGATTGGCATCTGTATATGTGCGAGTGTGTGTGTGGCCTTTGTGCAACTTTTGACCACGTTCCGTTTGAATTTTTTTGTATTCGCTCTTTATTTTTTTTTTGTGTGCAGTTTTTTGAGGCTGCTTCCGCTTGACGAGTTGTTAGATAAAAGCTATTTACATGTTGTTATTTATGATTTTGCAGTTAAAATGCGCTGTGAAATATTTGCGGCGCTGAAGGCTGAAGGACTTCAAAAAACATGCAACGCTCGCTATATTACGCATACGTCATGTTGTGCGCGACTCACACAAGCAGCATTCGGTTATTTATTTTAGCACACAGCTCTTTAAAGTTGTGTTCATGTACGTATTTATGTTTATGAACTTGTGCTCACCTCCACAAAAACACACAAAGCATATGCTACAGTTTAAGTCGAGGCAACAGCTGGCTGAATGGTCAGCAAAAAGTTCGCCCTGTTGGGGCTATAAACGTAGCAGCAGCAGCAACAGCAGCATTATCGAACACTAATCCATATATGAGCATATTACAACAGGGGATAATAGCCATCCTCCTCTTTCTCTTCTCTTTTCTCCTACTCTCTCTGAAGCGACTGTCGCAGCAACTTTATTACTTTCTTCTGACTCACAAACGTTGACGGTGGGGTGCAAAAAAAAAAAAAAATAGAGAAGAAAAAAACAGAAACTCATGCAAAGGTTGGCTTGTTGATTTATCGCTGGGGCTGCCACACATACGTACGTTCTACATAGTGGCAGTCGGGGCGTATGATGAATATGTAATTCCAATGTTATCCACTGCGTTGAACTTTGATTTACTAACTGCGAAATAAATATTAAATTTTCAATTACGAGCGAGTCAAGGCAAAAGCTCAACTCAGGCTTCACATGTCGCAGCATCCTTGCTGTTGCTGTTGCTTTTGCTTTTTCCGTGCAATTACCTTCTCGCAGGACACCGACAGTGTCCTTACACGTGGCTGCTTCCTTCGCCTTGGTCCTGCTTGATGGCTGGCTAATGGCGCGAACATTGCTGCTGCAGTGGCTCGCTCTGAGTTCGACTTCGACTTGAACTTCGACTTCGTTGGCGACTGCTTCGACAGGCAGCAGCATTGCAGTTAGTTATTTTAGCTGTTGCCTTTAGTTGTGCTGTCATTAAAGGAAATTGTCTGTAAAAATGTGGCCGTATTTCTTTTTGCAAGGTACTTAAAATTAAATTATTGGACACATTAACGTCTTGACTTCTGCCGTGAACATAGACGAAGTTCGTTCGCTCGCTGTGTGGCAAGTTTGGTGGTGGCATGACGCAAGTAAATGCCACGTAATGACGTCATTAAAACAAGTGAAATGTGCTTTTATTGTAACGGCAGGAAGCTGCACCGAGAGTGAGAGAGGGCGAAACACTTTTCAATTTTCTATATGCCAATGGAAAATCTTATACACATTGTCATTAATCTTAATAAAGTTAACAGCGCGACAAGTTTATTAAAGCCAATTCGGCGCCAGCTAAATGTGTCACTCTCTGTGTGTGCTCTTAGTCTGGTCGTTAAGGTGTTTTTGATTTGCATTCAAGCCTGATAACGCAAAGTCAGCATGAGCTCTGCAACAAATCCTCATTAGCTCTCAAAGGCAGCCAGACTTAAGTTCTCTCTCCCACTCTCACATATATAGAACTCAATCGAATTGAATCAATTGGAATGCCAATTGAAGCCATATAAAAATGTTTGAGGCAACAGGTTGCCAATTGCTGCGAACTCCAATTTGACTCCGCCCCTCTCTAGATGGAATACAAATTATATGCGCACAAAATGCCAGGCAAACTGAAGCTGAACTGACAGGCGACAAATGAGGCGTAAATGAAATTAAACGCAAGCGCGAAAATTGCAGCGCTTTTATTGGATTATTGGCGAGTGAAGTTGAGTATATGTGTGTGTGAGGGAGTGTGTGGAGGGAGTGTGTGTTGGGGATAGAACAATGTGTGAATTGTAAGCTCATTTGTTGAATTAGCTCTAAGTGAATTTCGGGCACAAAACCCAGGCTGCATGCAAAGTAAATTCTTTGACTAAATTGTAAATTAAATTTGCGCAATTTTTTTGTGTCTCTGAAAATATGCAAAAATACTTTCGTAGTCAAGCAGTTTTAAAGCTGCCCGCAGCAGCCATAACAAACTTTTCATTTATTCCTGTTTGGGACAGTGCATGTCACACACAGAGTAAGAGAGGGAAAGACTGTGTGTAAGTGTGTGTGTGTGAGTGAGAGGCAGCAAGTAAGCAAATGTCTGCAACTGTTTATTGTTGATAAATTGCTGGCGAGGAATTAGTGGGACTGCAACGATGATGGAAGACCGTAGCTGGAGTCGCTGCCAGGCGCTGTCAAGTGGCTGTGGCCGCTGTCCAGCTTAGCTGCCAAACACCTACGGCCACGCCCACTCCCACGCCCACACACACAGAGAGAGAGAATGAAGCAAAGCATTGCTTTAGCAGCTGCTGCGGGCTCATGGCTCACAATGTTTTTAGAAAATGCAAATTTTTCACAGAGCTCGAGCTTGAGCTGAAGCTGAAGAACGAGGAGAAAGAGGAGAAAGGAACTGGAAAAGGACTGCACTTAGGCCCGCAAATCTTTATGCCTGCTGGACTGCAGAGTGACACATGTCGGCAGCATAGAATCAGAAAGCAAATCCAAATCAGCAGAAAAATCACAGCGCTTTACTTTTGGACAACGCTGCCCACACAGATAGAGCTTTCATTATACTCAACTATATAGTATAGTATAGTGTGGGTATATATAGAGAAGTTGCTGCACACTCGTAATAAAGTTAACAGTCAGGCAAGTTTTGGGCTTGTTTGGCATTTATTTAGTTTTAGTTTTAGTTGAGTTTTGTGTGCCACACACAACAACAACACACTCAACAACTAAAATGATATGCAAATTTAAATAACTGCGAAATGCAATTGAGGTGCCTGCCTCTGGGACTGCATAATAATTAACTTTTATTCAAATGCTTTAAACATTTCCACACTCTTAAATGGCACTTCAATTTAAGCACTAATCAAATGGCCAGGTATTAAGTAAAGGCCTCTTAGCTTAACTCAAGTTACACAGATTGTGGCCATAAATTGCTGGCAAATCGTTGCGTATGCCGCATAAATCTTCAAACTGTCCATTCTGCTGTCCAGGCGGAAATGTCCAATAAATTGTAATTTTTCTCTAAGCTTTTATCCTGCTTTTCTTCTCGATTTCTTCTTCGACTTTGTCTTTGTGTGTGTGTGAGTTAGTTGCAGCTCAATCATCGTTTAATATTTATGTGCTGTTCGATTGTGAAGTTTATTGGATTTGTTGAAGAGTTCAGACCTCTCGATAATTGCAGCGTCTGCCCATTTTTATTTTCCTTGAAGTGCTCCTCTGCCTCTGCCGGGTTGCAGGTGTTTGTGCCCAGAATTTATTGTTTGTTTGCCCCAGCAAACACACAGTCACACAGTTAAACAGTCGATTGTCGTGCTCAATTGGCTTATTTAGTTGTTGTTATTTATTGCATTGCTTATTGGTGCTACGTGTAGCTGAAGTCCTTCGATTCCCAAATGCCAGAGAAAGCTCTCTTCCGTTTAACCAAGCTGCGTTTCTATTAACTGAGCATTTAGTCGACTAAGTGCTTAAATGAGTTTGTCAAGGAAATTTGTGTATTTTTGCGAGATATGATTTCATTTCATAATTCGCTTTTGAAGCGAAAGAGCAGATAAATCCTTGCATTTTAATTTTCAACAAATAAATAATATTAAAAACACATAATTGCAAATTTCAAATGTGGATATTTTGTAGTCAAAAGTAAGAAGATCTTTATCGGCCTAAAATTGACCTCAGAATCTTCTTGATAGAATCTTAAAGTTATGTGGGAATTTTCTAACGAAATAAATAGCAAATAAAAATTATTTTAAAACAATAACAACGATAATAATAAATTTCACTAAATTATACTTTTTTTACTCACAACATAAATACATTTTTTAACTTAACACAAATTAAATTCAATTGTATAAAATAGCTCTCAAAATATACTCAGACGATATGCGAACTTGATTGGGATCTACATATGTCTAAGATACCCCAATAAGATCTGCATAAAAAAATTCACTTACGTGCTGTGCTATTTGAAATCAATTGAAGGCACATCTGTAGAATATTGTACTCGAATCGCTCATTTCAATCACAAACAACACACGCCAAACTCAAAATTATGAACAATAATGGCAATAATGAAGCAATTGTTTTGTTTGGATTTTCAAAGCTTTTTCTTTTTTTTTTTTTGTTATTATTACGAGTATTATAGGTTTAATGCTTTGCAGCGTTATGGGACATTGTGCCTTCATTAGATTGGCAAGTGCGGCATCATTCTGTGCATATGTTGCACATCCTTTTGAGCGGGGCGGGCATCATCATCACATAAACGTGTCACATCAAACAACATTGATTAAAATCTAAAATGAAATAGTAACAGAGTTGATCTGAGCCGCAGCACGTACATCAGGGTGGAGAATCCTTTTTTTTTGTGTGTATGTGTGTGAAAGGACATTCTACAATTCAAATTTCAATCAAATGCGACGACTACACAATGCCAATACCTTTTGGGCACATATGTTGACCACAAAGTATTGTATCATTCGCTCAATGCTTCGGGGTGTCTGAAATCAAATCAAAGACATCGACCATCGTGGGGGAAGGAGATAGAGAGAGAGAGAGAGAGGAGTAAAAGGGTGCAGCATAAAATTGGCAACTACACTCGTATTGGGAATAAAAAAATTGGACGAATTCACAGGCTCACATAAAATCAGATAAAATTTTCATTACCTTATGGCCGCACATTATCGGCTTGCGGCCATCGTCTTCTCAGTCTCTCTTTCCCGAAACTGGAACTGGAGCCGAAAACTCACGAGTGGACACAATATGCTGCTGATGACGTTGAGTGTGCGCCACAGTTGCTGTTGCTACTGGTTGTTGTTGTTGTTTGTTGTTGTTATCCTTCTGCATGTTGATGATGCTTATTGTGCGCGCCCTGTCGTTGACCATAAAAAAAAAACGAAGTAGAGAAAAGCAGAAAAAGAAATAGCCAGAACCTTGTAAGGAGACCGGGAGGATAACGCCAAACGCTGAATAGCTGCAACGGCTTTTGTACAACACAAACGACAAACGGAAAGTGTCCAACAGGAAATAAGCAGCGACGACAACGACAACAACGACAACTTGCAGCCAGGACTACAACGACTGACCAAAATAAAAAGGGTAATAATTTTATCTAGCATTCAGATCAGACACACGTCTCTCTCTCTCTGTTGGACTGTCTGCAGAGTTCAGTTCGCTATATTTTTTTTCTCTCGCATCCTTGCGAAGCACTTCAAAAGGCTGCTTCAAACTTTGACAACAGCCACGTCCACTTGTTATTTACATGGCTCTAGCTTATGAATAAGAGAACGAGAGGGGGAGAGATGTGGAACTTCCCCATTTTATACGCTACTCAGATTCAATTACGTGTACCTCAAGCAGCGGTAAGCAGCCAGCTGCCAACTGTGATAAAGTGGTCACCAAACTTAAAGAGAGAGAAGAACTAAGCGAGTTGTTCGTGGCTTTGAGAACGTAGCCAATCTATCAACATAATTGATGGCTTCGATTAGTTACAAATTTTGCGGAGACAAACGGCGCAGCTCAGTGCACAAATCGCCGATTAATTAAATCTATAGTTACAAGCTCTAGCGTGGAGTGAAGCAGAGAGTTTGGAGCTTTTTCTGGCAATTAATTTGGCCAACGAATCGAGCTGAACTGATAAACCCTTCAGCTGCATCTTTGTGTCGGACTAATGAAGTGCTGCTGCCACTGCTGCTCGGGTTTTTATACCCGCTACCCATAGGGTAGAAGGGTATTATAACTTTGTGCCGGCAGGAAATGTATGTAACAGGTAGAAGGAGGCATCTCCGACCCTATAAAGTATATATATTCTTGATCAGCGTCAACAGCCGAGACGATCTAGCCATGTCCGTCTGTCCGTCTGTCTGTCTGTGTGTCTGTCCGTCTGTCCGTATGAAACACTGGATCTCAGAGACTATAAGAGATAGAGCTATAATTTTTTCTCGATAGCATTTGTTATGTTTGCACGCAGATCAAGTTTGTTTCAAATTTTTGCCACGCCCACTTCCGCCCCCGCAAATCAAAAAAATCGAATAACAAGCGTAATTTTAAAGTTAAAGCTGCGAATTTTGGTATATATAATAATAACAATAGTATTTATGATTCCTGAAAATTTGCTTGCGATCAGATAAAAATTGTGGAAGTTATTAAAGAAACACTTTTGTATGGGACAAAACGGCCACTTACGGGGGGTCTCAAATGCTTTGGCCGACAATCTAGTATATTATGCTGTCTATGGTATATTTTGAATGTCAGTATCACATCGTTATACCAAATATACCATTTGGTATATTTTTAGTATTTTGCAGTATTTTTTTGGTATATTTTGAAAATAATACCGCAATATTTTGCTTTTATTCAAAAGGGGTAGCGGGTATCTCACAGTCGAGCACACTCGACTGTAGTTTTCTTACTTGTTTTTTGCTAGATGTAGGCTAGATGTCCTTTACTTCTTTCCCCTGCTGGGACACGGCAGTTGTCATGCATCTCGTGTTTAACTGCACGGAAAAAAGTGCAGAATCCAATTCAAGTGCGACTGCAACAGCGACGGCGGTGTCCCCGTTGTAAATTGTAATATTTGCTCCCAAATGCGACGACTGAATTATTGGAAATGGCAAAGTGCGTTGTCGCCAGACTGCGGCGCGCCAAGCTCATCAACGCCCCGTGCAACGTGCCACACTTGCATGCATAGAATGGGGCACCATAAACACACCAGGGGCACCAAGAGACGCCGCATAATTTTGCCATAACACATTTCTTTTGGCCCAACTCCACTACCGAAAGCACTACCTTGAAGCTGCCACAAGCACTTCGACTGCATTGTCGCTGTCGTTGCTTCGTCGCGTTGTTTGCCTGTTTTGTTGTCCTGTGTCCTGTGTCCTGGGCCCTTCTGTGTGTGTACCTTGGTGCCATAAAAAAGGCAGCAGGCCAACAACTGGCGACAAAACTGAAGTTAGTTTCCATGTTCGAGTATCGCCATCGTTCTCGTCCTCCACTTGGCTGTCTGACAAAAATTTAAAAATGTCCTGCTGCTCGGCGAGTTCAAAGTCAATTGTCATTTATATGGTAAAGGGCGACGCATTATGAATTATACAAAACATTTCATATAAATAAGCTCTCAACCTATCGTCTCGGTTTTTTTTTTTACTTTGCACACAAAAAAAACTGTGCTTCAACTTTGATCGGAGCACAAGAGTTCTGAGCTTTTTTTAAGATATAATATTATTCGATAACGTGAACGAAAAGGTTCAGTTCTGTATTCAATTATTTGAGATTAGACTTTGAAAATCCTTGGTAATCTAAAATGAAATGGAAATTAATATTAACATAGTAAATAGACCCTTACAGAATTGCAAAATACCAAATTAGAAAATTATTAATATAATATTAAGATTTATTTAGAATAGTAATAGAAATATTTTTTTTTTTTTAATAATAGAGCTATATTATATTAATTAATTATAGAGTTATATTTAATAAAAAAATTTAATATTTCTGTAAGAAAATTTGTAGCAAGTAAGCATAACTCTATACTTTAAAATATACTCCGCAAAAATTTCTGTTTCAGTTTTTATTTTCCTTCAAATTTTAATCAAAATAGCAAAAAATTTAAAAAGGTGTCAACTATTACCATCAGCTAATGCTTTTATACTGTATTAATTATTGCTAACTTCATTTCATTTTCAAAGCTTTTTTCAGTTATTTCTGACACCAAAGATGGCTGCGTAATGTGTCTGTTTATCAGTCAAAGAGTCGACAAATTAAATTAAAAAACTGCTTTGCACATACTTTAAAAAAGGGCTAAAAAGAACTAACGCTTGTTGGGGCTTATTACAAAAGTAAAATCACGTGAACTACCCTGAGAGTGAAAGACAGTCCCTCATTAAATTCACTGTAAATAAAAAACCCGCATTCTTCCCTCATCCTCTCTGAAGTGGCATGCGTTAATCCTTTTAAATGGCTTAGGCGAAAAGAAAAAAGCCAAGGAAAAATACCCGAAAAATTGTTGGAAAAATATTTAAAAGAAATCAGTGCGCCAACTTTTGGCGATACCTTCATTATTTTGATGGTTGATTTAACCTGACGCCCGTCGACAAAAGCCTGTGTTTCTTATCAGGAAGTGGCAAGAAAGAGCGGGTAGAGGGTTGGTTTTTTTTCGGCTGGATGCTGCAACAACACGTTGTTTTCATTGCTCATTAGCGGCGACAGCGCGAGTTTAATTAGCTTTGACGTTACGTCTGATTCTCATTACGGACATTCGAAGGGTTAAGGCAAATTGCTGTTGGCATTTGCCAGCGCTGCCAACTTCGAATTACTTCCCATAATTAAGGTCTACAGTACGTACCTTGAAGCCAACAAAACGAAAGCTGGCCAAAACAAGAAAAATGGCAAATGGCGCAAACGCTTTGATTCAATCAGCTGCTGCCCAAGTCGAGGGTTGCAAGAGCAAAAACTAATTGCCTTCTCGACATGCATTTAATCTCTATTAGAGTACCATCAAATTGATAGAAAACTTTTCCGAGCCACATGTGTATGTGTGTGTGTAAGCTCCCAGGAGGGTCAAGCTACAACTTCTACATAGTGTACCTTTTGCTCTTTGCTGTTTCATAAATTATTAAGGGGTTTGATTTCCACACGCTTCGTCGGTCGAAGTCTTTTGTCCAGTTTTTGGCATTTAAAACAAATTGTTGTTCTACGCTAGTTCGATTATTTGCCCGAGGGGCTTGACCCCCAAAAAACTACGTTGTGCCGGAGTTTGGGTTTGTGTGTTGATAATGATGGAAGTCATCACGTCTGAGAATGGACCAGGCCAACTGATAGATAGATGCCTTTGAATTGGCCCTCGAAGGTGTGAGCACGCTTCGTACATATCAATAACCTTGTAGTTTGTTGGCACACGTGGAAAGGACTCGCAAGGACTGCGATTCTCTACGCTGTGCAGCAGCTGTGTCGACTGCTGATGACCTTTTAATTGAAGTACCCCCAACTCCACATCAGTCTCAGTGTTTTGCTCTTTTGTTGCTTGTAATTTGATCAGAGAGAGAGCATTCTGAAAGTTTTGCTGCGTCCCTCAAGATGCGCAGCCAGGCAAACACAAAAATGCAAATAAACGCGACTGGCATTCAATAAACAATTCGAAATCAAATTTTATGATAAAGCCACGGCCACGGGAATCCTTTAATAAACAGTTCAACAAATTTGTTACACAGAAATGTATAAGTAGCGAAATTCCGCGCCTCCTTCTCACAATTTTCTTGGCTCGCAGGCATTTGCCGTTAATTAAACCCTTTGGCCGGGACCAGTGTTGTGGAGAAAAAATCTTTTTGGCCAACCACGGCCAAAGTTTTTCCATTACGTCCAACGCCAGTTGAAGTTGAAGTTGCTTCTGGCCGCAAGGCAAACGAAATCAAAAAGTAAAAATTTATGAAGCGTTTAATTGAATTAATTAAAAGCAATAATACCTTGAAATAATTGTGCCTAATAGAAAAAGTTTTGCATGGATGGACTTGCGACGATGCTGGGAACGATTTTTCGGCTTAGAACAGACAATGGGTAAAACCCTTTTTAGTAGGCACTTTGCTCCTACACATTGACTTTTTGCCAGTGTTTTCTTCTGACGGGATGAGCTGAGCGGATGGGGAGGGGGAGGAGGTAAAGAAGAAGAAGAGTTCACGAGTTATGTGACAAATCCTGCGCACGCAAAACCCAAGCCATAAGTCAAAATTATCAACAAGATGGCAACGATGGCGTCTGCGGCAGAGCCGTGTGTCGTCCTCTGTGATGTCCTCCTCCAGCTGCAGCTTCAGCTTCAGCACCAGCTCTAGCTCACTTGTGCCACAGGCAACTACAGGCGATGACTGTGACTCTGTGTGGCAGTGGCAACTGTCACGCACGTAGGCCACGCAACATTGCGAAAAATATGTCTTTGATGTCATAAATCAATTAGGATTGCCAGCGACACACACACAGAGAGTGCTGGGTTCAGGATCTGCGCCTTAACAGCAAACAACTTGTTAGCCAGCTCACACTCTCTCTCTCTCTCTCTCTCTCTCTCTTTCTGTGACTCCTTGACTCTCGTTTAAGCGCAGCGAATCGGACTTTTTTTTACCAACTTATTTTCAACTTTTAAACGTGACCAAATTGAGCGCTGAAAATTGCTGCAAATACCTTGGATCAATTTCGAGGCAAATGAAGCGCATGAACTTCTAGCTAAAACAATCCACACACACAATTCCCTTTTCTACTGTAATTATGTCACATAAGCGAGTAAAGGAGGAGGAAGAGTGGTAGGAAGCAAATGAAGTAAGATGTCGTCGAGTGTTAAGTATCAACGTGACATGTGTGGAAAAGTAGAAAGAAAAGAGTCTGCGTTTCCCCCGTTGCTTCGACTCCTTTTGTTTGTGCTTTATCAAACATAATTAAGAAGTTCTCTCGGCTTGACAATAAACAGAAGTTTAATTATTTTGCCCAGAGCCAGAGGCAACTGATTAAGCCAAGGCTCACCTTTTGACTTATGATGAGTGTCGCTGTATCTGGCACTGGCTTGATGTATTGCCTGATTTATGACAGCTGACAACTGACAGCTGCCAACAGAAGTACACCACACGCACACACACACAATCGTTCCATCAGTCAGTCATTCAGCCAGTTGTACATCATTAAAGCCTGCCGAGGAAAGTTTTGTTTTGCTTTAAGCCTTAATTGCTGCCCAGGCCAAGTTAGCTCGGAACATTTGCGTAAATCAAACAATTAGTCATGCCGCCACATTACCATCCCAACTATGCAACCTCCACTTCTATTTCGACTTCGACTTTGGAAACTACTTGTCCACTTTTCCGTAAAAGATTTTCTTTCTTTCTTTCTTTTGGCCATAGTTTAATGTGTCCCCGCGGTGTTGTTTTGTGTGCCTCGTCTTACAGCAACAAGAACTGGAACCCGAGGCGAAAACAGCCAAAAGAAGGTGTTGTCCTGCACTATTCTTAATTTATGCGACATTTTGTTAGTTTGCCATTTGCCATAATAACTTCTAATACACTCAAACCCAAACAGCAACGACGACCCTTTGGGGGGTTGATCCTGCATACGCATCGCTTTCCCTCTCTTCTTTCTCTTCTTTCTCTTCTTTCTCTGCTTTTGTGTTTCGTGTTCTGTGTGGTGTCCTGAGAACAACTTGCCACACGACGACACATTCATTAATTTATGGTTTTGGGTCTTCGAATTTATGTACTGTTCAAAAATACAAAAGTATTTGTTTTAAAATAAAATAAAAGGGGCAACAACTCGAAGGTGACTGTCGTCGCCATATGTGTGAGTGGCTTCCGAATCTGACAAGACAGTTAAAAATGCAGGTTCTGTATGAAGATTGAATACTCTTTAGAGTAATGTCCGATATAACACTTACGAGTATATTGAAGAGTAATATAAAACAGTTAACAGTGAGACTTTAAAGCTATTTCAAATATCAAATTACATTTAAGAATAAAAGCGTTTAAGATATTTTAAATTAGATGCCAACCAGTTTTCTTAAAAATGTGCAGATCTTCGGACTTAGAAAATACGCTTTTATATTAAGTAACAAATCCAACAACTTAAATGTTTTTAGCTTTAGTATATTTTTAATTTTGTCTCGCTTTATAATTTAATCAAATTCATACCGCAAATTATTGAAGCTTTCTGTGGTTTTTCGAGTTTTTAGCTTTCAAAAATTAGATTTTATAAAACTGGATGTGCTTCTGTTTACGGAAGAGATTTTGTGCTTCTAATTATAAGCAAAGTTGAACTAAAAAAAAAGCTTTTAATTTATGCATCATATATGAAATTTAAAAATACTCCACTGATCAATCAATTAACATTGGCTTCACATATATTTATTCTTAGCTTCATTTGATTAATTTCTACTCCAAAATTACTCATCTTGCGATAATTTTACGTCAGCTCTTGCTATCAACCGCTAAGATCGTGAGTTACAAAAAAAGAAACTTAATAGTCTTTACAGAGAAAGAAGATAAGGTGTTAATAAAAAGTGAATTACATAAGCTTGTCTACCGGGTCTGCCACTGTCCACTCGTTATGCGAGAGTTCGCTGCCCCTGCAAATATATAGATACTATATAGATAAAGATATATACTGTATAGCAGTTGTGCCTCCCCATTTGGGCAGCATCCACTTTGGCTGCAGAATTGTGCAACTTGTTCGTTCTAAATGGAAGAACAAAACTCGTTTGCGAGCCTCTAAAGCTCGTTTAAATTTAACATTTTATTAGCGACTCACACCTGGTGTGTGGTTCAATCTCTGCCGCAGTCGCAGTCACAGATTGCAGTCGGCGTCGTCGTCGCTGTCGACGTCGTTCTGCTCGCTTTCGCCCGCTTTTCGCATTTGGTAATCACAACGAACTCAAAGCTGAAGCTGAAGCTGAACACAGACAACGAACAAGTTCAGTGCCCTCGAATTGTGTTGACTTGATTGGAACTGTGCGCGGTGCTTATGATGATATGTTATGTTTTCTTTCTTTCCCCTGTTGACCACACGAATTTGCATTAAAACTGGGTTAAGCGTGTCCAGCTGCTGATCATAGAACCTTTATCGTGCTATCTTCGAGCCATCGTGCAGCATGTTTGTTGCATGATTCCCATCAACTATATACTTTATTAATGGAAGTTGCTTAATCGGCAGTTATTTTATAGACACACACACAACAACATACGTTGCTCCACAAATCAACAACAAGAAAACGCAATTAGGCGGCTCCAAAATCAAAAAAAAAAAAAACTTTGTAAGCTAGAAAATCAAATGTCAATCACGTAGCCCATGTGGAAACCTGTTAACATTTCAATGACTTTGAACTTTTGAGCGCGGCTCACATGAATTTTTCTACTTTGGTGTTTATATATAGGTATTTATTTATTTTTTTCGCTGTTTACATTTACATATTGATTGTTTGCTTGACCCATTTGTGTGGAGCACTCGAGCCCACGCCACTTCCACTTTCGTTGGAGCGCGACTTTCTTTAAGCCATGGCCAAAGCCGGGCCCTAACTTCTGTCCACCAACAAATGCTATATGCGATCGTAATTGTGTTTGAATTTGTTCGAACACACAACGCCAACTTCAACGTCGACAGCGACGTCGTCGTCATCGTCACTTTGTAACCAGTTTCAATTCTCGACGTCGCAAACGATTCTTGGTTGGGCTTTTTATAAAAAGTGTTTGGCCAACTTTCTTGTGCTTCATTCGCGTTTCAGACGCGATCGCACAAACGTCTTTCTCGCGTTCGAAATGAAAGCTGCAATCTTGCTGCTCGTCTGCTTCAGCAGTCAAATCTTTTCGCTTCCTTCGCCGGCCAAGGAGGAGCCGCTGCCCAATTGGTTTGCCAGCGAAGCCTCGCAGCTGATTGCCACACAGCTGCTCAAGTTCAACAAAGACATCGATGCCAATCAGGTGCACTCACCACTCGGTGTTGCTTCTATCCTAGCTGTGCTTGCCGAGGCCTCTGAGGGCGAGACCTACGATGAGTTTGCCCAAGTCTTCGGCTTCCCCAAGGAACGTGAGGCGTTGAGAGCCGCCTTCGCTGGCATCTTGTCTGGCTATCAGAATCGTGATGCTGCTGTGCCGTTGCCCTCGTTCCAGACCTGGTTCTATGTGTATCGCAACAACAGTGTCAAGGAGAATTACAAGCAGCTGCTGCAGCGTCACTACTACGTCGAGGTGAAGGACATCAATCGGCAGGAGTACGACTGGAGTGAGCCCAACACTTCCATTCAGCTGGAGGGCAATGAGCAAGAAGCTGCCGCCAACACGGAGCCCAGCAACAGCAAAGATGTCATTGGCTTCGAGACGCTGAAGCGCATCAAACTGGACGATGATGATGCGCTGACGCCCACCAGCGATACCTATGGCGAGGAAGTGCTGAACAAGGAAGCGTCCAAGTTTGATCGCGACATCGATGACAAGCAGTATGTGGAAAAACCAGTTGCATTGGCCGAACGCGAACGTGAGCTGACCACCGAGGAGTCGACAACGGCAGTCAACAACGATGCGGCGACAGTGGAAAAACAAGAAAAACCAGCTGATATCCCGCTGAACATGCTGGAAAATGCTGGCGATAAGCAGCAGAACAAACGCAGCGAGAGCAACGAACAGAATCCCAATGTGGAGGAGAACGAAACGGTGCAGGAGGATGAAAAGCTAAACAAGCCGCTGATCGAGTTGAGTCCCAATCCAGTGACCGCTGGTGAACCTGAGAAGGTGCGTCTGCCGCTGCAAAAACTGGAAAATGCCGTGAAGACCATGGTCAAGGAGGGAGCCGATGAGATTATGATTGCCCTCGAATCGCATTTGAGTTCGGTGGCGCGCGTAAGTCTTTATTTAAATAACTAGCAATAGAATCTTGTTAGATCTATTCATTTTTTAATGGAATTAGTGAAGCTAAGTCTCTTACCGCTGAACTTAAAAACTTTTTTGAGCAATTTAGTATACATAGGAAAGAGAATTTTGTTTTTTTAAATTCTTTACTTTTAAAGTGAAAAAGACTCTCTTGGACTAAAGTCGCCAAATGTTAATCTTGATATAATAGTATAATTTCTTAACATTCAACGTTAACTTATACTTTGTAGATACTCTAAAATGATTTTACATTTTCAATATTGAATTAATGGCTTCTCTTTTCATATAATAATATTTTACATGTAACTCAGCAGACTCTCTATGCTGCATTTAACAGCTTCTACTTATGTTAACTTAGCAGACAGCAATGTTAAATTGCCCCGTACTGTTAATAACAGATGCTAACAACACAGAAGTCATGTAGTTGAGTGATTCGAACAAATTTCGTATATTCTCTTAAAAATAGTTAGCAACTATAGGTTTCCAACTAATTTTACTTTGTACTCTCTACATCTTATATTCTTTTTTATCTATTCTTCAGTTCTACAGCGGTCGCAGCTTGTTCCGCCGTGATGACATCACTTCCGCTTTGAGTGCCAACTCTATCACAGGCCGCGCTCTGGGCTCCAAGTCTAAGATGCTGCTCTTCAACGGTCTTTACTATCGCGGCAGCTGGGCTCAGCCTTTCTATCAGTTGCGCGATGGCAGCGACGAGTTCTTCTTCATGACCAACGAGGATGCCATGAAGACACCCATGATGCATGCGCGTGGCAAGTTCCGTGTGGCCGAGTTGCCCCATTTGAAGGCGCGTCTGCTGTCGCTGCCCTACGAGAATGCTCGCTACAGTTTGTGCATTGTGCTGCCCAATGATTCGGAGGGACTCAGCGATGTCATCGCACAGCTGCAGCCCAGCGATTACAAATATGCACGCGAGCATGTGGAGGAGAAGGAGCTGCATGTGACGCTGCCCAAGTTCCAGGCGGAAGAGACATCGCGCTCGGAGGCAATGCTCAAGCAGCTGGGACTTCAGCGTCTCTTCTCGCGCACCGATGCCCAGCTGGGTTTGCTATCTGAGGACGAGGATCTGCATGTGGATGAGATTGTGCAGTTTGTCAATGTACGTGTGGATGAAGGCGGCAGCAGTGCCAACTCTTTGTCGGCAGCCACAATGCAGGCTAGATCTCCGAATGCTTCGCCAGATGATGAGGGCTTGCCCGTGCCTGAGCCTGAGCCAGAGCCAGCTGGTGTGGAGCGTTTCGATGTGAATCATCCATTTGCTTACTTCATCTTGGACTGCGAACAGCAGTTTGTACTCGCCTCGGGCAAAGTTTATGCACCCGAGTTCAAGGATGATCTGCCACCCGTGGAAATCGAGGTGGAGTTGGAGCAATCATAGATCATCATCTCAAGCACCATCGCATGCGCATTTATCTCATCAAAACGTTTAGCACTTAAGTTTCGTAACGAATTTTCACCGATTTCATAAATAAACAAGAATTTCATTTTTCCCAAAAACAACTTTTTGCTTTTTTTTCGAATTGAATTTTTCCCAGCCACTTGAGCACAGACAACAAACGTTCATCGTTCAACGTTCAACGTTCGTCGGCGCTCATTTGGTGTGCAATCAAAACAACAATTAATTCGCTTACTCGACTACAACACAAGGACATACAGGAGGCAGGATATCAACCCTCAAATTGTCTGTCTGTCTGACTGTAATATGAAATGTATCTGAAGCTGGGCATCGCTAATTTCCGTGCTGCAAATTTGTCATTGCAGTTGCTTTTGGTGGTGCTTTCTGTTGACTTAAGAGCAGCATCCGATAGAGATTTCCATCCAGCGAAAAGTTCGAATTCTCAGGCTACTCAAGCGAAAGGCGCATCCGACACGTGGCTCTGGGCATCAAAACTGGCAGCCCTGGCGAATGCGTAAATGCGTACTCTGCTTAAGTGGTCAATGGACTGCAATTAAAAGTCTCATTAGAATGCATGATGTCTTCTTCACAGAGAGATATTCCTGCTACCGCTTTTCCCACTCTACGAAGGTGCTGCCAGGTCTCGGTCACATTGCGAATACTATGCTTACAAATACAACACAATTTCCAGCTGAGTCTGGAAGACGACGTAGACGTCGCAAAGTCAAAGATGCGAGAGGGGAAAGAACAAGGCGCCAAGCTGGCGGGCGCCAAAAAACCAGAGGTAAAAACAGGAGTAAATGCGTGCCATGATTATGGTGATGACGACTGCCACCCCAAACACACACACACACACACACACACACAGAGAGAAAGAGAGCGACGAGCGCAGTGGTTGAAGTGGGCCAGACGATGATGTTTCATCTTTTCCACATGAAAACTCACGTAACAAAAATTATGATAATCATAACTTTTTTCTACGATTTTTTTTTGCCTTTGCCTTTGCCTTTGTGCAAATGCTTTGTTTTGTTAGCCACTCGGACAAAGGAGTCGCTGAAGCTGTCGCAGTTGCCCCTCAAGCTGGGCAAAGCCAAGGCTAAGGTATTTTTGGGCCAGGCTGGCGTCTAGTTTTTGTCTGGACGTTGCTCTATTTTTATGAAGTCTTTGCATATAAATCAATGTTTTCCCCGATATGCAGAGCACCCGCAAAAGGTATAAAAGATTTATAAGGCGAGTCTGCTTTACTTTTTTCTTGATACCCGGCTGCTTTATGGTGATGAAGGGCATTTTAGTTTAGGTAAAATAAAGTATCAAAATATATAGAATACATATCTTTACAGAAATGTCAAAATTTAGCTTTACATTTGGTTACCCTTTCTAGCTTTAACATTTATGATACTGTTAATAACAGTTGAATACAATATTACTACGGCAAAGATTCATAATATATTTATTTTGAAGTAAGAAATCGGGTATCTCACAGTCGAACACTTTGGATAGAAACTTTGCAAATTTTTTTTGCTTGCTTCCAACTCGTTTAAACATTGTTTAACAAGATGGAAGTTTTGGCATGAATAAAAAGAGAATATGGATAGTACGGCAACTTGAAGAGATGTTTCTGCTGTTACCTCATACCTCCTCCTCCTCCCACACAAGTGGACTTATGGGGCAGGGGGCAAGAGATCGCACATAAATAAAGCGAGCGACCATAAATCCATCCATCCAATTGCATCAAAGGCAAACATTCGCTTGATGGTATAGTAATTTCAACAAAGCGTCATGCTACGACGTCTTCTAAGATTTATGGCCTCGCTTCAAGTCTAATTACAAGTTAAGTTCGTCGAATTAAGAATGTGTCTGCAACAAGTGTGGGAAATCACTAGAAATTTTCAATCGCAACCAGCTGCTTTCCAAGAAAAATCTAAACCGAAACAAGTACAATGTTTTGAAAAATATTCGCTCTCTCTCCCCCCGAAAACTCCCCCTTCAATGCGAGTGTCCCCTATTTTAGAAAAATGGGGGACACTTGTGGCGTGAAAATGGAGTAAAGACACATGTGGATGCCAACTGGAAAGTTGGGGGAGGCAGCTGCAGCTGGTGGGTGACAAAGAGAAACACAATGCTGAAGCCAAAGTGTTTAGTTGAAATTGGAGACAAGACAAAATGCCAAAAAAAATAAAATTAAATTAATTTCGCAATTCTTCGATACTTCAAATGCAAATTAAATTTGTTTAGAAGTCTGCGAAGGCTTCCTCGTGTCGCATTGTTTTAGCCTTGCCTTTTTGTTTGCCTTCCGATTGCTTGTCAAAATTGGAAATATCCTCGGCATCTGCAATGGCGGGTAAATATGGAGCTGGAACAGTTTGATTGAGCAACGGAATCCAATCGACTTCCTTGAACCATTCGTGTTCCTTGATGTCCCGGTTGCCATTAATCAAATTGCCAAAACTACAATCCAAAGTTAAATTTCGAATGGTTACAGAATTCAATTGAATATTTACCGCTTTGACAGATCCACTTGCAGCAGATGATCGATCAGATGACGCAATGCACCAGATAATGAACTGGGCATTTTGTATTCGCCCTCACAGATCTTATTGTACATCACCATAACATCACGATTGTGCGAAGCAAACGGCGAATGGCCGCAAACGAATTCATAGATCAAAACACCAAATGCCCACCAATCCACACTTGTGCCATAAGGCTTCGATTGAATAATCTCTGGTGGCAAGTACTCTGGAGTGCCACACAGCGTCATAGTACGTGTTTCCACTCTCTAGAAAAGCAAAAGAAAATATAAGAAAATGTATAAGGAAAGCTTCAAAATACTTCATGCCTTTGCGAAGCCAAAATCGGTGACTTTCAGATAACCATTTCGGTCAATCATAATATTCTCAGGCTTGAGATCGCGATAGAGCAAACTGCAATAGTGCAAATACTCCAAGGCTAGAAACACCTGAGCAGCATAGAAACGCGCCTGTTTCTCCGAGAACTTACGAGATCTATAAGAGATATATTTGAAATTTTTAACTGCATTTGTCCAACACTTCTTTCACTTACTTGCGATGATAGGTAAAGAGTTCACCTCCCAGTATAAGTGGAATGATCAAGTACAAACTGTCGTTATCCTTATACGACGCAATCAGATGAATGGTAAATGGAAAACGTATCGAGTTTAGCACACGCTTCTCGCTCATCACATGCACAATCTGTTTGGTCTTTACAATTTGATCCTTGCTCAACTGTTTGGAGGCATAATAGGCATCACTATCCCTATCCTTGACCAACTGCACCTTGCCAAAGGAGCCAGCGCCCAGCGTGGCTTTTACAATGTAACCCTCGAGACCCGTTGTTGGCGATGGCGTATTACGTGAATATTTCTTGCTAAAGTCATCTTTCAATTTACTCAAAATGACGCCATAATCAACTTTGGGACTAAAATATTGCGGCTCAGTTCCGGATGTTCGACCCATTATCAAACTACTAAAGCTTGAATAATTATAATACTACAAACAATTTCGAATTTTCAAATAAAATAAAAACAAACAATTTAAAAGTTAAAGATCATATCGAATCTGATGTCAAAAACTTTGATTTCCAACTCACAGAATAGATGATTTAAAATAAAAAGAAGTATTAAAGAAAAACACCCCAAACGCTAATGAACAAAGTAAATGTATCTGGACCAACGTTTAAAAATTATTAAACAAGTCTGGGTGGCGATTTATTTTGGACTTCACTTTAGATTTAGCCTCGAAGTTCTCGAAATTTGACAAATCTTCAATATTTGACACTGTCGGTATATACGGAGGATTTATCTCTTGATTAAGCAGCACAAACCAATCAACGCCCTGAAACCACGGATGATTCTTAATATCCGACGATCCTTCGGCCGCGTTACCTAAACTAAAGCACAAGCTTCAAAATGCTGTGGAATAAATTAAAGAAATAATATTTACCGCTTTGAGGGCTCCACCTGCATCAGATTCTCAATGAGATTCTTGAGTTGGGCAGTGAAAAATGATGGCAAACGCATTTCGCCCATGCAGATTTTCGAGTACATCAAAATGACATCGCGATTGTGCATCGAGAATGGCGATTGACCGACAACAAATTCATACAACAATACACCGAACGCCCACCAATCCACAGACTTATTGTACGGCTTCAACTGAATGATTTCCGGTGCCAGATATTCAGGTGTTCCGCACAAAGTGCTGGTGCGATTATCAACGCGCTAAGAGTAGAGAAAAATAGTTGTAACGAGAAAAATAGAGATAAATAGTTAATAGGAGATAAATATGAAAACTGATCAACAACTTAAGAATCTAATATTAACATAATTGTTGGCTTTAAATGTAAGGATATAAATATAAATACTTGAAGAATAAGGAAACAAACTTGGAAAAGGTTTTAAATTAAGATACTTTTGAAATCATAAAACTGATCTGTTTCTATCTTCTACTTTCCAACTTCACAATTATTATCACCTAACCCAAGACTCACCTTGGTGAATCCAAAATCTGTCACCTTGATGTAACCCTTGGCATCCATCAGTATGTTCTCGGGCTTAAGATCGCGATAAATCAGATTCATGTGATGCAAATACTCGAGAGCAAGCAACACTTGGGCCCCATAGAAACGCGATTGCTTCTCGTTGAACTTGCGCACTCTTGGGCAAAGGATTGAGGACACTGTGACTGTGTAATTGTGAAGCAAAAAGAGTAGCAACAATTGAAACTCACTTGCGATGATAGGTGAACAGTTCGCCACCATTGACAAATGGTAGAACCAGATAAAGATAGTCAAAGTCCTTGGTGGAATCAATTAGATGCACCAGAAATGGAAATCGCACAGCACTGAGCACAGTCTTTTCGTTATGAACATGATTGATCTGCTTTAATCGAACCAGATCATCCTTGTTCATCATTTTGGCCGCATAATAATTCTTTCCATGCTTTTCCCTGACTAGCATCTGTTTGAATTTCATTGCGCAATTATACATTGAAATTAAAAATAAAATGTATGACTACTTACAACGGTGCCAAAGCTGCCATTGCCTAAAATGGCGCGTTGCACATAACTCTCTAGATTTGTGTATGGCGATGGTTCTTGGTGCTGCCAACGTTCGTTGAACTCTGCCTTGAGATTATCGAGTATGGTAGAATAGTCGTCCTTAGAATTGAAATATGGTTGAAGGTGCTGGTTACTCATAATCAGAACGCATCTTCCACAATAAAGACGGACAGACACGGAACGGGAATATCTGATAACTTATACACTTGTAAATCAATAAACTATTAATTTTGATAATCATAATTTTGACGTTTCACAGTCGTCTCAATAGGAGACAAGTAAATCAAAACAACCTTTCTCTCGAACTAATTTCAATTATGCTCATTTCTAGTGCGATGGGCTTTAGGAAATTAGGCCAAGGTATGACAAATATCCGTCTACTTCCCAAAAGTCAGACAGACAAATAGACAGACACCGTGACCACATGAAATGCCAATTTCCTGTGCTCACTCACACACATGTCAAAGTCACCTCGACTTCTCGACGTGCTTTGCGGATGTTTGGACTTGGAAAAGTAAGAAAAATTGCAAAACGTCCACTTGATAAATGATGTTAACCAAGATTACATAAGTTGGTAATTTTCTAGTACATTTATTTCTACATGTCAACTAGTCAGTTGCTCGACTCGAAATTCAGGACTCACTGCTATCCTGGACACAACATTGCAGTTGGCATGCCGATGATGGACATGTGTGAATGTGTGTGTGTGTGTGTGCCACAGCCTCAAATCCTGAAACTGATGTGGCTGCGAGACTGATGCTGATAAGAGCGATATGGGCTCCGGATGCTCCGGTTGTTGCCTGGCTGCCTGGCTTTTAAGGTAACTGTCAACAAAGGCCACGTTATTGGCCATTTCGAAGGCATGTGGCCACAGACTCTTGTGTACCCAAATTGACAATTAATCATTCAATCTTTCGGGCAGAGCCTCTGCACTGTCTTTCTATTTCTATCTCTCTAATTCCATGTGAAAATTGCTTTCTAAATATGTTTTGGGTTGCACTAATGTGACGGCATTTATTTCTCGGCAAACTTCATTATTGATTGAGCCACTCTCGAAACTCTCGCACAACACAAAAGGGTCAAGCCGAAGTGTGCTCACATGTGAGGCAATCTATTTCTTAAATTGGTTTGAGTTGAAGGTTGGGGGTGGAGAGGGGGAGAGAGAATTACTAAATCAAGGGATTAAAATGTTATATATGTGTATATTTTTGTTTAGCGCCTCGCGCTCTTTATATGCAAATATTGTTTTTAATTCACTTAAAATCATCCATGTAGTCACGTACTTAACATCACACAATTGCTTTCACTTGCACTCTCTCCAGTTCTCTTTTTAGGTTCTTTTGTATGTAAGTGTGTGTGTGTATGTATCTCGCTTTGGGAATCTTACCAGTAAATTAGAAATCGTGCAAAAACTAAACAATATCACTTAGAACGAGCCCAAACCAAGTCCAAAAAGCTGCGCTCATTTAACTTCCAGCCCACAAAGATGAGCGCGTTTTCTCCTTCTCCTCCTTCGCTTCTCCTCTGCTCACATCTGGCGAAGATAAACTCCAGTGGGCTAAGATATGTTAACGACTGCAATAAATAAGCGGATAATATCAGGCGTGCTAGGCCTTCCATAAATACACATATCCACGTCCGAATGGAACTGGAACTTGGTCTTCGTCTTCGTCTTCGAGAGAGATGCGTTCGCTAAGCGTCCCAAGACCAGATTAAGTCATACGCACACGTTTCGCTTTTTGGCCGTTTTCTTGTCTTGTGGCCTGTTTTTGGCAACACTTAAAATTCATTAGCTGTATTAGAAGACGTTCTTCGTTGCTTGCTTGCTTGCTTGGTTGGCTTATGCAAAGTAATTGACGCCCCGATGAACTGTTGACACGCTTGGCATTTGTCTTGTTGTGCTCGTATCCGTTTCTCTTTTTTTGGCCTCCCAGTTAGCTAATATTTGGTTTAGTTATCAGTGCCATTTTTCGAGCTTAAGTAGGTGAAAGTGAAAGTCTAACATACCACACACAACTCAACATAGAAAATGGCCAAATTCAATTATGCTGAAAGGTTTCCTTTCACATCCCATTCTATTTTCCTTTTTTTTTTTTTGGGTGAACAGCCCTCGCCATTAGCGATAATCTCACTAAGGCACAATCGCGAATGAATCATGCCACACACACGCACACACACATACTCGTTACATACTTGCCACATGGTGCTGCATGTTTGACCGGCAAATGCATTCAATGTGCACAGTTCAACGGGCAGCAACAATGTCGAAACGTATTCCACCGATTTCGATGTGCAAAAGGTGTAACTAATCCGCAGGCCATGTGACTTTTGTCATGCGCCGATGTCACTCACATCTCGCTCCCTGGAAAACCCTTTTGTAAATGCCATTGGTTTCCATTTGAATCCACCCCAAAAAATAAAACGCAAGTCGACCTGACTGCGCCACCGTATTATTATTATTATTATTGTTACTATATGTGGCATCTTCCACCTTCAATCATCGATGCGAACGATTTCTCTCTCTTTCCCCCTCATCATTGTTATATAGTCAATGCTTTCGTTGTAATCCGTTGATTTGGCCAACGCCAGGATACACGGCGGGTGGCCCATCCTCAGATACTTTGCAGCTGGTTGACTTTTAATGCCTCAGCATCATCATGTAGTTCAAGTCGTAAATGCGTAAATAAATAAAAATAAATATATTTCACTAATATTAATATTTTAATGCGCATTTAGTTTTACTGCCCAAAAAGCTATGTCATTTTGTTCAGGCTACCTTTTAAACGGTCCTGATCCTCATAAATCAGCCAGCGACCCATTGATGATATCTCGCATATAAATCAATTGCAAATGACATCAGGTTCTACTATGTGCAGACAAATAGCGCAGCACTTTTATGACGCATGCACTGCGAACATTTTTTATACATATAATCCATTTCTAAACGTCTATTGCAATTTATTGAAATGTTGTCTCTTAATATAATGAATTTAAATAAGATTCTAAGTGAATTATTGATGACAAAAATTAATAAAATCATTTAAAAGATATTTTTCTACAACTTACACTTATTTTTCGCAGTGCACTTATACATATTCTAAACAATTTCCTAGCTGCGCTGAATGAAAACAAACGAGCATTGCGGATGCATTGAGCGGGTCTAGCAAATAGCTTTGGCAAATAATAAAACAATGCTGCGTATAAACAATTGCTACAATTTTAACATTTTGCCATAAATAAACATGAGCCGGTGGCATTTTACAGTTGCATGCCGCAAGGAAATGCAGAGCAGGGCGCAGGGGAAAGGGAAATGGAAAAGGGGATTGAGAGAGGGAAATGCAAAATGCTGCACATTTTATTGAAATTCAATTAAAGTCGTATTTCAATAATTGGACACGCATGGTGCGCATTTCCGTGCTTTTCCGGTCCGATTTCTAAAACGCCGCTCAAAATTTATGACTTTTCAATTTTAGGCAATTGAAATGTTGCCACTTGGCCGCTGTCCCCTTGTTGTTGTTATTGCCTCCGTTATCCTGTTGCTGGCTGGTTGTTGTTCTGTTTCTGTTTTGTCCAATTGCCATGAGGGGAAACGGAAATTGGTGCAAAATTGTAGACCACTGCTCACTCTCTCTCTCTGCTCTACTCTCCCACTTACGCAACTCCATCAGAAAGCTACGGTGCATTAGGCTGCAAGTTCTTATCAGTTGCCTTCACCCCTCTGATGGCTACTCCCCCACCACTTCCCTCTCTACTGTCACCCTTAGCGATAGCTACTCTCACGTTAAGTGTGCAAAATTTTGCGTGATTTGTGCGAATTTCCTCTTATTGGAACTCTGATAAAAGTTGCTATCAAGCAGAGGGTGTCACTCTCTTCTGCCCTTCTCTTCTGAGGGAGGGTTGGTTAGTTTCGCCTGTTTGTCGATGTTGTTGTTGTTGCCATTCTTGTACTTTAATGCCATAAATTCTTTTTTACTTGTCATATCTGTCTCTCTATTTAGCCACAGCTCATTAAGTTTCCACGGCAGTTCGGCATTTCTATCAGATTTAAAGAGAACCCAACCAAAAAAAAAAAAAAAAACATTGAAAACTTCACATGTGTGCTCCATGGCACTATTATGGCCATTAATAGACAGATTTATAAATATGCAGCTATTGGAATCTCAATTGCAATTTACCATGTCTCTTTAGCATCGGCCGCGACGATGCTAACTTTAATTAACGATTGCCAACTTGATTTAGCTGGAAATCGATCTACCACAACGAATTCGTGTTTTCCCCCAAACACAAGCTATTTGTAATCAATATTTTGAAGCACAAATCAATCGACAGCAAAGAAATAAATCAAACAATTGAAAACAGTGGAAAGCAAATGTATTTAAAAATGTATGCCTTAAGAACTTATATTGATGGAGAGTTAAATAAGTATTCGAAGATTTTAGTCAATTCAAAGAAAATTCTAATTCAAAGAAATAATTTGTAGTAAAAAATATAAGAAAAATGTTCACAATGTAGTTTTTATATACAATCTATATTCTAATAACATCTTATGATTAAGATACAATTGAAAACCTTTTCATGATAATATATTCAAATTCAACAGTCAGAAAATGCCGACCAAAAATTAAGGTAATTTTTTGAGTTAGTTGGGAGGAAGCTGTCAATATTTATTAGAGTTCCATGCCAAAACATTTTCACAATTTTGTGCTGTGCATAAACATAGCAAAGAAGAATTTCTTTTGCCAACAAATTTACCGAACTCTCAACCTGAGATGTGTTCAAAGCAAAACAAGTCACAAGCAGGATGACAACATATGAATGATGCTATCTGTTGGGCTGCGATGGGATAGATCCAAATACATATAGAATGTTATATGTTGCATATACATACATGTGTAGGCAGGGCGTCTTAACGATCGCCTTTAGATCTTCAGACATTATGCCACAAGATTGCTTGCGTGCGTGGTGCGGCATTTAGTTTTGACATGCGTGCGATTTGCACGCTTAATTGAGACAGGTGCCCCGCCAACTGGTGGGGCAAAGTGGAGTGAAGAGAAAAAGAGGGAGAGAGAGAGAGTGGGGTGAATGTGGACACTGAGCAACTGCGACATGTGTTGCGCTGCTGTTGCACAAGCCGCAAGATTTATCATCATGCCACGTGTGTCAGCATTGCAATGCTGCCGCTGCAACTTTTCACGGGAATAGCGAACGACGCACGCCAAATGCAAAATTAACAACCTAATTAATACCTAGGCCTGTCACACGGCACCTCGACATCGCCCATCCGCTCATCCGCCCAATTCCCCAACACACACAAACACAGCTGCTCCAAAACTGTTTCGATTGCTGTTGGGTGGGCGGAGAGAAAGAGACAGAGAAAGAGATAGAAAGAGAGGGAGAGACTGTCGAATTGTTGGCATAGCTAAAGTCGTATACTATTTGTATTTAGTGTGGAACCATGAGATTTTAATTGGTATCTATGGCATATGGTGGTTGGACATGTGCTGGATGGTTAGGTTACTTTGTCTAAAACACTAAGTGAGCCAGCGAACCGCAAACTAACTAAAACTCTAAAAACAGCCGCCGTCGTTTTGCTGTCAGCATCAGCTGTTGCCCTTTCTACTAAAACACAAAAAAAACGAGCTGAAAATGCCAAATTGACTGGGAAGCTGCTTCATATTGAAGGCGTTTGTGGTTGGCAAGCCGGACGTTTATTGAACATTTTTACTTGCGGTCGTTTGGCATCGGAAGATGAAGGTTCGTTTGACTTTGTTGGCTGGTTAGCTGGCTGGCACTTTTATTAATTTCGCAGCTTGCAACTGGTCTCGCACAATTTCACGGAGAGTTTAAATGCAAATACAGCTTAGAGCTCGCCAAAAATGGGATTTGCGAGTGGCCCCAAAATGTGCTGCGTTAAATGCAAATTGGATAAGAAGTCGTGTCAGACTACAGGCCACACAACTCGCTGATATTGCTGCATGTGGTTTGGTTGGCCAAGCAAAGAGAACGAGTGTAAGAATAGAAGCGGCATCAGTGTTCAGGCTCAAGGATATCCGCAAGGATATCGCACTCGCATCAGCATCACATGACTGGCAACCGAGGCCGCCGTTTCGTGTTCGTCCAAATGAAAGCGGCGACAAAACTTTAAAGTGGATTACGTTTGCCACAGCCACACAGTTGCTGCCCCCCTCCCTCCCGACGCTTCTCCTTCTCAAGAGAGAGTCCTGTTATCTGGCAGCGTTTTGCAACATAAATCCGTGAGTTTTTGCGCGCAAATTTATGGCGCTGGCGACACTCTGCTCAAAACTTTGCATTGTTGTATTTATGACCGCGACATGACCTGCTCCTTCAGTGTGGGCTGAAAGTGTTGTACGTTGTACGCTGTTCGTTGTACGTTGGACGCGTGTACGTGCAACGCTGCCTCAAGCCGCAAGTCTTAAAACTGCCGCTCGGAAATTGGATTTTCGTTTGGCGACCTAACGCGAATATCAAAATCTCCTCCGCCTGTCAATTCTATTTTTTAAACACAATTTATGCTGCTGCTGCTGCTGGTACTCTAATGAGGCAGCCAGAAACAGCGCATTGGCAAGCACTCAAATTGAAGTTAATTATGTGGAACAGCTTGCAAAAATATATATATATCAATTCATCTGGCTAAGAAAACGATATCAATTAAACCGGATGCATAGCGTCGACTGACCATTGACCATTCTCATATTTCTTCACCCCTCAATCTGAGTTCGCCAGGATGTCAATTGTGATTGTGAGAACGCGTTTTGCTTATGGCTGCAAAATCCAATTTGGCAAACATTTTTTTGCTGTCGTTGTTTGCGTAACGTCTCAGGGCAAATGGCAGCCATAATTATTGTTATGTTAATGGGGCAAGGAGGCCGAGTTCGATCAACCGACTGGCCGAATGAAGCTGTCGAACTTAGTTTCGGGGTGACTTTTGGCCATTGATTTTTACGTTATGTGTTTGCGCAGCGACTTTGCATAAGAATGGTACCAAGAGTGGCATACAAAAATATATATCGCCACAAACAAACACAAACTTACTTCAATTTGTGTAGGCTCATCACTAAAGTACAGTCAGTCTTAGTGTTTGAGTTTGAGCTAAACGCCTGAAAGTATGCTACAAAAATGTTTATTCGCTTCGCCATTATCAGCAGCCTAAGTGGGCGTGGCAATCGCACTCCTTTTTTTACAATTCGCCACAGTTTTGGTGTCGACGCCTGCCGCCTCCTTCTCATTGCCCACTTCTAAGCTAACCGGCGATAGGTGTGACACATCGTGTGATTGATGAAATGTGGCAGCATAGAGAAAAGAACGAGGTCTGCGGAGCAGCAACTAATTTCCACATTTTTCACATTTACGAAGACAAATTGAGGTGCGAACTTGGGTCGAGGCAATAAAATTGCCGAATATCAAAACAACAAAATCTTTGCAACAGTCGGCCATAAAAAAAAGCGCACAGCGAAAAAAGGGTTTGAGTTCAAAGAGGGAGAAGTGTGTGTTTGTTTTTTTTGTATTGTTTGTTGGGATACATTTGACACAGACGCTTCAAGAGCTGAGAGCTGAGAGTGTCAGGCATGCGAATGCCAATTGTTTTTCGATTTTGGGCGCTTAAAAATGCGCAAATCCGTGAGCGGAGGCAGGCGGAAGGACGATGGACGGATGGACGGCGCAGGACTTGGGCCCACTACTATAAAACTCAATATCTACAACAATAAATTTGAAGCGGCAGCAACACACACACACACACACGACTTGAACGACTTCAACTGCACAGCTGGGGAAACGTAGCGAATTGATGCCGTTGCCTTTGCCGTTGCTTCTGCTTTTAGTTTAGTTTTCCATTTCATTTCGTTTTATGTGAGGCTCGCCAAAAGTTGTCAACGACAATTCGCTAGCCATAAACGTGGCAAAACTCTGCCTGCGCCTTTTCAATAAAACTCAACACCAGCCGCAGACAAAGTCTCAAACTCAAACTCACTCTCTCCCTTCCTGCCTTCCTCTCCCAAACAAACTGCCATCATTTCTATTAGCATAATGTTGCCGTACACGCTTCGTCTGATCTGATTTCAGGACGCGCTGCCATTCGATTTGTTACAATTTTATTTATTGTTTTTTATTTCGTATCTCTGTATTTTCCTTTTTTTTGCCCTGGACAAAGTTAAGCATTGGCTGCGCCTCGTAAAAAAACGAAATTACATTTTAAATAGTTCTTGTTTTATTTCTGCAAACATACATATTTTTTCGTTTTTACTGCTAATTTATGTGCATGTGTAAATTGAAAAGTTGACCACCAAAATGACCGACCTCAAACTTCAAAAACCCAAAACAAATAAATAGCAATGCTTTTCAATTAAAATACATCCAATGTCGTGTCAATAAAGAACTCAAGCTACGTATACGCAATATTCAATTCAGCTGGTCAGTGTCGAGCGCAGTCAATGCCAAGTCAGCAGGCGACCTTGAAACACGACGTGTGCGAAACAAATGAGCTGGGAGCCCATTATTATTTTGACGCCTCGATTTGTAACATTTCCCCAATTACCCAAAGAAGAAATTAATGCAAAATGTGGTTCAAGTGCAAACAAAAGGGAAAGAAACAAATTGCAGAAAGCAAAAGCAAAAAAGAAAAAGAATCAAAAATAGAACAGAACAAATCCAACATCTGTTTCATATAAAAAACTGAATATCGAAATTGAAATCAAAATCCAAAAAAATATTATTTAAAGCTGCCAGACAAGCACTTATCAATGCTGCCCTTGCCCCTCACTGGCATCGGTTGCCGGCTCCACATATTTATGAGCTCACGTATCGAAGAGGAATCATTGGGATCCACAGTTCCGATGCTGATTTGATAGAGTAAAGCATTCAATATGAACGGGAGTTGTTCATTGCACTTCTGCATGCGCCAACAGTGAAAAACCTTCGAGTGCAAGTTGTGAGTGTCGCCATAAGTGCGACGATATCGCTTGATAAACACCTCACGAAAATTTCCATATGGCGACGGTTGCAACTCATTTTTGGTCAGTGCTTCCCAATAGTAGCGAAACTTTTGCATTGGCTGCAGACATTCCCACACTTTCAGTTCCGATGGCAAATCTTTTTCTTTCACCGAGTTGATAAAACGTGTGTGAATTCTCTTGGCGGAGGTCTCCAGAAATTTGAGACTCTGTCTGCTGAGTTGCTCGCCTGGACAGAGAGCTGCAAAGGCATCGGTTAGTAGTTTATTGAGCTGTGCCCACTTCAATTCCTCCTTCCATTTGCGCGTCTCCATCTCATTATCCACATCGCATTCGATTTTTGGTTTGCACTCTCTGCGAGGCGATTTGCAGGCTCTCTTCCGAAGTTTCTTCGGAGCAGTTTTACACTTTGTTTGCCTGGCTCGACTCCTTTGACACTTTCTCGTTTCGCATTTCACCTTTAACTGACAGTTATCCTGGTCACTCTCCTCCTTGTGGCACTCCTCCTGCTTCACCCGACACTTTCTTTCCTCTTCTTTTTCTTCCTCGCTCTGCAATATCAAGAGTTTCACCAAGCTCTCATTTAGATCCGAGAAGCGAATGAGCCGCGGTTCCCCAAGTTCTTCAGCATCGTAGGTGATCAGACGTGACGGATATTTGTGTCCGCTAGTTGTTGTTTCAGTCTTGTTTTCAACGCTTTGTGGTTCGTCATCGCCAGGGAGCAAATAGTTCAGCAAGTCACAGAGATCGAAACATAAAAATTTACATATTTTATCCATTGCAATAATTTTACTTAGTTTAATAAAATGTACAATATTAAAACTATTCTTTAACCTCTCAAATAAAAATATGTTCAATTGTTTATTGTGTGTGGTAGACAACGAATTCCCTGCCTCTTAAAGGGGGCGCCTACTCAGCATCAGTAGCATCTCATGCCACATCATAATTTAGTGTTCATGAAAATATATGGTCCTACATTATAAATGCGAAAAATAGTCGTTGCCGTTGCCGTTGCTGTTACCAATAAAAATATAACTTCGCGGACGGGGATTTAGGGGTATCAAACTGACAGCTATATTAAAAATGCTGCTGTTTGTGCAAAAAAATATGAGAACCGAAGCAGCAAAGCCAAAAGGGAACATTTGTTTGGATTTGCACATATTTTGGTTATATACACATCTATTTTTTTTTTGCCTTTTGATATTTTTTTCCCAAATGTATTTATGTTTTCGTTTGCTGCTTATTATCTGGCCAAGGTTCTCAGTCCCCAGACCCCAGTCACTGTGGCCTGTGCCGTGGCATGTTCATATTCATATTCATGTTCATATTCATTCTTCCGATTAAGCAGTTTTCATGGTCATCATTAAATATTTTCATATAGTCGGCGAGCTGACTGAGCGAGGCAATCACTTCTGGATGGAGGCAAATAAAATAAGTGGCCTAAATAAAAATTGTTTGCCATATTTTCCTTTCTTTTTTTGTGCTCTGCGCTGTTTACGAGTCGATGGCAAACACAGCCATTTGCCATTGAATCGCGGCAATTATTAAAATTAATATCATTTATTACATCATGAAAATATCTAAACGTAGCATACGATAAAGCAACGTATCCCCAAAAAAGAATTGCTTATACTATATTTGCCACAAACTGTCGCAGCAATTAACAAGTGATGACCAATTTCTGAATATACGTGCTTTGCTCTCTTTTTCCTATCTTATTTTCTCATTACATGTCGTTCGGCTGCTTTCATTGCGTATACGCAATTTCAAGTTAATATGGTTTCATTATAATCCACTTTTGATTTGCCATCGTTTTGTATCTCGCAATGGCCAATTTATCTATGAATATGAATATATATTTTAGCAATGCCAAAGAAATGATCAACAAATACCATCTACAAATATTTGTTTTAATCGCTTGCCTGAGAAATCTTAGGAGTAAGATGAATAAGAGAATATTTCCAGTGCACTTAAATCGCATAATACTTTTTCAAACGTTTTTCAATATCAGCCGAAAATTGATTAAAAATGGAGGGTCTATGATAGATGAGATATGTATAATATTTAATAAATATTTACGTAGAAAATTTTAAATGAAGTGAAATGAAAATTATATTTATATTTTTCATGAGCAATTTAATTCAGTGATGAGTTTTGAATTAGTATTTGAAAACAATAATAGAATGTGTTTAAATGATTTAAATACTTCATAAAGCATTTACTGAAATATATTTACAATTGGTCATCGGCATGAAATAATTTTGGCAGCGCAAATTGTTCTCATTTTTCTGGCTCATTCATTCATCACTTTCATCCACGTATTTGCCACGCAGACGTGCAGTTAATTCCCTTAGTTATTTTAAGCTGTCTGCTTAGCCCCACCCCCTGTACATACACACATGAGCTGCCATATGATGAAGTAGATAATATCTGGCAAAAATCAACGCCTTTTCCCTGATGCTCTTAAAAACCGAATTCCCCTGCCCCGACGCTTCATCTATTGGCACGACGCCTTGTGGCGCTTAGGTGAGCGTCGGCAAAAAATGCCGTGTAGCCGGGCTAATGGCAAATGCGTCGGCCACAAGCTCCCTGAACAATAAAATTCCCATTTAGACGCGAATGAAAGCAGCCAACAGCAGCCGGTAGCTGCTCCCCAGACTCTGCTCCCGCCTCCTGATCAGGCACTCCCAGTAAAGTGTAGCAGCAGCAGTTTTCTGTGTGTTTTGTGTTTACGTGAAAACAATTTTTATGGCATGTCAAAAACCTATTTTAATGCTTTTAATGAAAGCGAATTTTATTGCATTACTTTTCGATTTTACGGCCATGCCGCCAGGGGGCAAGGCGGAGGGGTGGCAAAGCGAGGCGAGGCGAGGCGCCACCAGGCGTTAGCAATGTGTGTGCGTAAAAATGCACTCAACTCAAAATGTTGACAAGATCGTAAAAACTTTTGCGCGGGAATGGAATTTGTTGGCACACACGCAAGCGACTTCAAAACAGGTGACAAAGCAAAATGCAAAAAAGAAAAAAAAACACTAAAAAAGCAAACAATGCATTCGGTGTTTTTCACATAAGAAAAGCCACTTAAAGTGCCAAATGTGGTTTGCCACTTGCCCGAGCCTCAGTTACTTCTTCGGCTGCTGCTGCTGCTGACAAAAACAACATTTCCGCTGGCATTTTGCATAAATTCAGTTGGCATTTTTCAGCTGAAACGAGATGCGGCTCCCAAATGTATGCTAGATTTTTGAATTTTTGGGTCTGCTTTCTGCTTTCTGTTTTGTGGGCAAGGGGCTTTCGGCTACCTTTGCCAAATTCATTTGACCAGAAACTTAAGTTATATTTTGGAGTCGCGCCAACGGGACAACGGCAACGACAACGAGGAGACACGAGACATGTTTAGTGCCACGGCAGCGACAAAAGCTTTCAGCCATAAAGAGAGAGAGCCAGCGCAAAGTTCGAGGACGTCTCCATCTCCATCTCCAACTCTCTGCGATGTCGTCGCACACGTCGCTTGTCGGAGCACTCAATGTCAGCAAAATGCACATGCAGTTCGACTTTGGTTTTTAGGGTAAAGGATTCAAAGGGACAGAGGATATCTCGAAACAATGCCGCCACAGGCAACACACATGCATAAGTTCGAGTCTGAGTCTGAGTCTCAAAGCGATTCCTGTCGCTGACAGCGACTGACATTACTTTTGGACGCACTTTTGCCGATCCCTTGTCCATGCATTAAATATTGCATATGCACTAAATGGATTTTGGATCCAAAGTCGAAGAAGCACCAACTGAGCGTATTGACAGGGTCAGTCATGCATTGTTGGCCGGCCAAAAACTGTCCCCATGTCACATGTCGACACAAAACTACAAAAGGCAGCTCGTGGGCCAAATTTCTTGACTTGTCTTTAAACAAACTCAACTTTAATTGCAACAAATTTTGCAATACGTTCGGGGTTAGTTCACAATTAGGGGTTGACAATCGAACCAATCTATATAAGAATAGAGAGAGAGTCACAAAGGTCTATGGC
This sequence comes from Drosophila niveifrons, assembly GCA_035046325.1. Lineage (NCBI taxonomy): Eukaryota > Metazoa > Arthropoda > Insecta > Diptera > Drosophilidae > Drosophila > Drosophila niveifrons. Next base: position 4,679,386 of record JAWNOC010000046.1, on the reverse strand, counting down.
TTCTTTCACTGTGACGAATACTTGGACTGACAATAAAGTGTCATTAGGATATATTGGATGCCATTCGCATCGTAAAAACCAATGGTAAATGGCAAATGGCAAACGCAGCCCGCAAGTGCCAAAGTTACAACAAATTCGTTTCATAAGCACATTAAATGACAACAACAAAATGCAAATTAGCTAACGATGCGCCTTCTTCAACACACAAAAAACAACAAAATAGCATAACAAAAAAGGTGGAGCTGTAGCTGTAATACAAAAAAAGCCAACAAAAAATATTCGCAAGTACATAATTTTCAATGGTGATGCATAAAAAGTGCTAAAGTTTAAAAATAACAAGTGCTGATCGACTTTCTAGATACCCTATATCTGAAAAGAAGAAATGTATTTGCAACATTAAATTACTTGATTTATATATTGTGAAATCTGTAAATGATTTATAAAAATGAATTGCAGATTATTGACTATAAATGTAGATTTTCAAATATAAATACATACTTATACATATGAAAAAATTATTTTTCGCCAGATAGATAATTCATAATTACACAACACAAATTAAGAAAGTTACAAAAAAACAAATACCTAAATTCCTTTCTATCTAAAGCTTTTCTATTAGGAATATAAATACATTCCAAATCTAATTAAAATTTACATTAAATAATAGTTAAGATTGTAATATAAATATACTTTCCATATATCACGCATACGCAGTAGATGCCAACGCATCACTTTTTAATATATTCAAAACTATCTTATGATATCTCTCATAATAACTACAACTTTTTTATTAGAAAACTATTAAGAAATAGGAAAACAAATCCCTCATTTGCATCACATCACAGAGGGTATTAACCGTGTCAGTTAGTAGACGAATCTTTTGAGACGTGGGGTTGTTTGACAATTGTGCGGGGTCGCCAGAAAGCAAGAGAGAAAGAGACAATGAGAGCCTGGCTTAAGAGAAGTGCTTGACGCAAAGGCCTGACATTGTTCTCGTTGGCATATAATTACAGTTATTTGTGTAGATAATTAATTGCTAATCAATCATAGACCAAGACACCGAAAAAGGACGCTGTCGCCTCGTTCCAGTTTAGCGTTTGCTTTTGTTGTTGAAATGTCGCAATGTCTCAATGTCTCAGACTGCTGTTGATGCTGCTCCTGATGTTGCTGCTGCTGTTGATGCCAGTGGCAGTGGCACTTCTAAGGCGTCGTGCCTTTGTCCATAAACAAAAAACCCAGCGAAAACAAAAGCTTAGCAAAGATTGATCACAACGTTGTTGTTGTTGGACGCCCAGCGGCATGAAGGCGGCACCTGTTCGCTTACTCACGGTTATTAGCCAGGACACGCTAAGGGCGTTCAGCATGCAAATGGTCGAGACAAGTCCTTAACGGCATTTTTTGCACCTTGCAAGGATTGGCTGTGTGTGTCGAGTGTTTGAGTAAGCCGTTTGTCGACTGTCGTCGACGCCTCTTTGAGTGACGTCTCTGTCGCCTGTCAGTCAACGCCAGTCTTTTTGGGCAGGCTGACGTCAGCCTAGACTAACAGTCGTTTATCCTTTTGCCTCACATTTTATTTTACATAATTTCAACATTTAAGACGTGCCTGGGCATAGCCAAGAGGCTTTAGTTTTAGTTTATGCAGCCAGGCTGTAGTTTTTTTTTTTTGGTTCATCTCTCTGCTGCTGTCTTCTCCTTTTTATTATTAAAAGGCATCGCATCCTTTACGCCCCAGTGAATTTTATGGCAGCTACACCCCACAAAAAAAAAACCGAAGGAACTACAACTCCTTGGACCTCCTTGTGTGATGACTACTGAGCGGGGCGACGTCTTTCTGACAAGCTCAAGGAATCGCATTTTATACTCGAGTATCTCTCGTATGTACTTCGACGTTTTGTTAAAACTTGCACGTTTGCTGTTTGCCGTTTTGCCAGTGAAATTTACAGTTAACCCAAATTGTCGGCAATTTGGTCAACATGCTGTTTGGCCATGTTGCTTACTCTACTCTATGCCATTCGCAATTCAATTGTTTTGGGCGCTGGGTGGACGGGGAAGGGGGAGTTTAATACCAAACCAACAGTCTAAGTGATACTAAGAGTGTGCTCATAATGCTTTGATGGCTCAATATGAATTCAAAAATCCAAAAACTACATGTGCGCCTCGCTTGTGGGAGTTTTCCTCGGGGCTAGGCTTATGACTGTCGTTTTTCCCAGCGCCAGACAACGTTTTGCTGGCAATGTGCAAATCCAACTTACTAAATCGGCAAATCGACAAATCGGCGAATCGGTAAATCTGACACCGTGAACTATGAAGCAGACCTTCCCTCTCCACCCCCCTTTTTCAGGGTTCGTGAGGTCGCGTGACCATGTCACAACTTTTCTGCCAAAGGGGGTTGGGTCTCTCTTTCTAGCCATTGTATTGAATGATTGGTAATTCGATACAGTTGTTCAATTGCTGTTCCCGCTTTGTTTTGGTTCATTTGTAGCGCATCGCAAAAATTGACAACTTCAACCAACCAAACCATCCAACCAACCCCCCAACATTCATTCCCATTCCCTTGTCCCATTTCGATTCCCTTTCCCATTTCAATTGCAATTGCAATTCTCACTAATTTTCCTGCTTGTCGCGCCGTGCGAAACGTATAAATAATTTTATATTTTGCGTTCACATCAAAACTATTTATTGCTAATGGATTTATGGACCGTCGTTCGATTGTATATCAATATCTTTTCCATGTACACTTATCTTGCCTTGTAATCGCCACGTGTATTGTCCCAGTTTCCGTATCTCCGCTGGGAGCACAAAAGTTTTCCTATACGAGTATGCGAAATCTATACTCATAGAATATATCTATTTCTCAGCTGCTTGGTGGTCATCTTTTGACTTGGAAAGCGGCGGCTTCTTATTATTATTCTTTAATTTCGTCAAATTGTTTTCGTTTTATGAATTTTCTTTTCACTTGATATATATATTCTTTTTGCTTTCTTGTTATTCCTATAGGAAAAAAAAGGTTTCCATTTCTCCTTTGCGTTTGCGTCTTTTAATAAATGTCCAAGAAACAACTGAAGCTTCGTATTTCGTCTGGACGACTCGCTCAAGAAATATGCACAAATTAATTTTGTTTTATTCCAAGAGAACAGCACAAATTTAAATCAGCCAAAAGACGGAGAAAGAAATACGTCATGTCCACAGTGGTTTGGGTTTTTTCTAAGGGAGTCTCAGTCTCAGTCTGAGTCTGAGTTTGAGTTGGTTGCAAAAACAAGAAAAGGGTTTCAATTGCGTTGCGTCTACGGCCAAAGACAGGAGCAGGACACAACTGCCAACTGTTGTCCTACGACGCTTTTCCTATGAAATTGCCCTCAACTCTTTTGTGCACAAGAGGAAAGAGCTCAGTTTTCTCTACGCCTCTAGATTTTTTTCTTCTAGAGGAATGAGGAGACGGCGACTGGAAGTGGAACTGTTATGAATGCAAATTAAAAGTATACAAATCTAATAAGTTCCATTTAAGTTGCTTTAATTTTGGTGCTTCTTCGTTTTTGGCTTTCCGTTTTTGCCATTTTTGCATATCAAAATTGTTGCTAATTGTTGAGCTTTTAGCCAGAGCATTTTTAATGCAAAGTGCACAATTTGCTAGTCGTTCCCTCCTCCTCCTCCATCGCTCATATCTTTTTAGACAAATGCATATTTATTAAAATTTTCTGAATACGAATTACATTTTCATTTCGTTGTGCAAGGCACTTGATGCACTTCTCGAGCAATCTTATTACACAAATTGCAAAAGATGCGAACGAAATATTTGTTAAATGTCTAAAGCTTGTTTAATTTTTTTTTGTATTATTTAAATGGTTAATAAAATTTGATTTGGGCTCTTGTAAACTTAAGTTCATCATTAGTTAATAGATACTAGAATGATCTAAAGACTTTCTTATTGATATTTAACATTCATTATTTATCATTACACCATTTTCTGTCTATTCCATAATGAAGATTATATTTTAAAAAATATAACAGGTGAGAGACTGAAATATATTACAGAGTGCGAAATATATCAAATTTTCAGCCAAAGCAAGTTATACCCTAGTAAGTAGACGTTTTTACCCACACGAGTGTTATAAAATTACTATTAACAATTTATGAATACAGAATTGTAAATTGTATTTTTTTCTTCATGTATTTTTTGTTTAAAAGTAGTAATGCTCAAAATGTCAAATAAATATATATTATTAAGGAATAAACAATTGTTTTATAAGTATTTAACTTGAACTTACAGTTTGCTAGTTGAAATCTTCTCTCTAAGAGAATGGCTACTTTTGGCTAATGAGATGCATGCCAAAGTATGCAATGATTGACTAATAAAATGCTACGTGAGCTGATTTGAAAAACCCAGCAATTTAACACGCCGCTAGGTAATTTCTTTTGGTTTAAGGGGTTCTTTTTCTTTTTTTGTGTTTGGTTGCTTGTTGTTTTTGCACCAAAGGTAATTTCCACGGCAGACGACGACTCAGTTGACTCTGCGAGTCCCCGTCTTCGACCAGCTCGTGGCGTATGTGACGCACATACTTAAGCAACACTCAAAATGTCCCGAGGGTAAGACAGAGAGACTGAGGCAGATGTCACCAAGGAACAAGTGTGTGTACGTATATTTGTGGGCTGAATCATGTTGATGGCTGTTGATGATGCTGACAATGAAAGCGAATGTTCAAATGCGAAATAAACTTTCGAAAAACGTTGAGAAACGTTGAGGCAACAAGGTCTCTGCCATTTTGTTTTACTTTTGACCATATGTTGCCGCCGCAGGCTCGCCTAGGTGTAACTACATGTCCCATAAAGTAGTTGGGTAATAGACTGGCAGTCCACCTTCCCCTTGTGATACCCTCAAGAAAAAGGGACACAACACAGCTTGGACAACACAGCACCTTTAAGGCGCTCACAACACCTCAGGGGCGATTTTGCTGAAATGTGCACAAATTTTCATGTGCGGACCCAAAATCCAAATCTACATCAATGTCGTCACATTGTTCTCGCTCCTTGAGGGTGAAGGGTGTTTGTGTGGGTGTCCTTTATAGTTTTGTTCATTTCATAAATATACGTTTGTCCTTTTTACAGGTTTGGGTGACTCGGCAGCCTGCGGCTTTCATATATCTAAGCAATATATAGTATATGCAATAACTTGAGATGGCAGGGCACACCTTTTAGCTGGCAGTCCTTAGTCCTGCCTGCCTGCCTCATGTCCTGGCCATAAGCAGATTCATAATTTGATCCTGGGGTAAATACATTTTATTATGATTTTTATGTATATGGCTGGCGAGCCTGCAGTTTATACGTTAGGCTAACCTTTCGAATGTCTCCTGCCTCCTTGTCAACCTTGGCACAGGTTGTGCTTGTCCTTGTCCTGTTTCTTGTCCTTGCCCGTTGCTCTCAGCTGCCGCTGCCTTAAGTGCAGACTTATGAATTGGTCAGGCGGCGACATATGCGACCCATTCAGTTTTGTTTGTCTTTAATATTTTGCACATAAACATAACATATCTTTATTTATTTAGGTCGATCAGAATGCTACCTCGACGAAAACACACAAAATTTATTAAAATATTGACCAACTAGGAACTTTATTTCGTTGTCTGCTGCAAGTTCTGCTTTTAACACTTTCACTTCAACGCTAAATTAATTTAAATTTATAGTAGAGAGAAACAAATTAAGTAGGCGTTAAAATAGTTCATATTTCATTTTGAGCTTCTGGCGTTTTTATGTGGAAAAGTCCAATGGCGCAGACAAACAATTGGCAAGTGTTGACAGGCAACAACACTAGAGTCTAGGCCAGCCTCAGTCCCCAGTCTCGACGTATGAGTTCATTTGTGGCATTGCAACACACAGAGAGAGTGAGTGCAACATTCGATTCCATGCGCTCGACTGTGCACAACAGAGACAATGTAGCACCTAGCACAAGTAGCACTTGGACACGCCTCGACTGATATGCTATATAGTTTTGATTAATTTCGCGCAGACAGCGACAATAGACCAAATGAGTCAGACTACTGTTGCCAATGTTTCTGCTATTAATTAAAGCCAAAATAAAGTGCGAGCCAGCTGCTGCTGCTGCTGCTGCGGCTGGCAAAACGAAGAAGCTAATTGGCAACAGAGAAACCACAAAACACCTACTCAAGTGTCTATATTGAGATTGAGAGTTCGATATGAGCTGCACGTAGTCAAATACTTTTGCACTTTCGCTTTTATTTCACTCCAGGGAGCTTGTTAAGCAAACGTGAGACGTGCACAGGCCTTGAGAGACTTCCTCAATCATCATGATGATGATCACAATGATGATGTGGCAACATGATGTGTGTGTACATTTTAAATTTGAAGCTTCTCTCTCGTGTTGCGGTTAAGTCAATAAAATTTTCATATTTATTGACCATTAGACGCGAAATTCACGCAGTGATTTCGACTTTACCTCGGCGTCAGCACAGCTGCGTTTGCCACGCCCATTTTATCATACTAGTACGCAGCCCTTTTTATAGTACTTTGGCTCATGCTTCACAGTCTCAGCCGTCAGGCGATTTGCCGCGCCTCGTCTGCTCGACAATGTGAACAATTCGCGTTGACATGTTGTCTGCATAATTGCAGTACACGAGCGACTGACGCCAGCTTGTCGCGCTGATGGACGTCTGTTTGCCACCACTGCCTCCTCCCCCTCCCCCCCTTATTGCCCCATTGGCTAGGTGCGAAACTCCTCGAATCGCAACCTTTGTGAAACGAAATACCTAGGTGGCGTCAACCTACTTCGAGTTTTGCGAAAGTGCCTGGTGCCTTTTTGTGTTGGCTGTCGAAAATAGACGCCAAACTCGTCCCACAAAATTGTTTTTGTTCTAGCCACGCACAGGGTGCCTGCTGAGGTGTCGAAAACACTTGATGCCTTGCATTGACACCCTGTGCGCACAAAGGTGCAACCACTTAATGTGATGTTTGTTGCAATTCATTTTCTTCGTTTTGTTGGGAGGCAAATCGCTCGCATTTAGGTACGAATTTGTGGCCAACAAAATTTTCGTCGGCATTTTTGGGGCCAGGCACAGCAAAACAAAAAAACAGAAAAAGGAACGAAAGAGCGAAAAGCGTCTGCGTCTGGTTGGCGTCTTGCCGCCAACGTCAGCAAACGTGGGGCAAAAGCAAAAAAGCAAAAAAAAAAGAAAAACTGAAACTAAAATAAATGAAAAATCATTTCATTTCAATCCATTTCACTTAAAAATACGCCACACCGTTTCAATGCTCTCGAGGCGGGCAATAAATTAAATTTTTCTCAGCGCGCGCGCATTTAAAGCAGCAAGAAAAACTAATTTCGAATTGAACGCACATTTCCTGAGAATACGTGAAAATGCAGCCGCACATTTAATCGAAGGCGATCTGCCTGCCCCAACTCTCTGCCACTTTGCTTGTTGCCTCACCCACTCGGCACAAATCAAGCGCGCCGTGTGCCACACTTTTCCGCCAAAAAACAACAAAAATAACAAGAAGAAAATCCAAAATCTCAAATCTCAAAAACCGAAAACCAAAAAGCCAAATCCACAACACGCTACAACGCCAAAAGATGAAGCATTTTTCAGTTTATTTTCAAATTCAATTTCAATTATTTTTAATGGCCAACGCACGCACGTCTAGTCGTGTCTATAGAGCTCTCTCTCTCTTTCTCTCTCTTTCCCTCATTCTCCTGCTCTACTTCTTGCTACCTCTTATTGTTGCTGCAAAACTCTTGGCTAATTAGTTGAAACTTTTGCAAACTGACTGCGGCCTGCATCTAAATTTTCAAGCTCAACGCAAATGATGTGCGCCATTTCTTCGACTAGAATGAATGTACTCAAAAACAACATTCGTACACTCATTTATTCATAGAGACCTTGTTTGTTTACAGTTCTTGTTGCGCCACTGTTGCTGCTGTTGCATCAAAGAGGCACAATTTTTATATTGGCATTTGGCTTTTGCTTTGACATTTTTTCAAAAGCAACATTAACGAGCTCTAAATGAAAAGAATGCTAAGGAAAACACCTTTGTGTGATCTGCTGCTTCCACCTATAAAACGTCCAGTCTGTGTGCGGCAACTTTACGAGCTGCCCCCTCCCTCGCTGTTTGTGGCAAAAGCAAAAAGAGGCAAACGCAATTTTTATGCATCGGCGACTTCCACGAATTCCACGCCGGAAATTATGACCGCCGACGACCTCCAACAGGCGACGCAACGCAACGCGTTGCGGGATTGTGAGACAACAATGTTGCCAAACATTAAAATATGAAAATTCACTTAAACAACGTAAACAACCAGCGGCGAGTGTAGTGTATTTATGTTAGTATATCGAAAATGCGGCATGCCAAAGAGGTGTTGAGCGAAGCCAAACGGAGGCCAAACGGCAAAAACACTTTACGATCGATCGTTAAATAAATTGGCCAAAATGCATCTAAATGAGGCATGGTCAAAACAAAACATGACTGCAGCTACGCATCTCCACTCGACAGCTCAACCCACACAATTATGCTGCCACAGCCGTCAGCCGTGTGGCAAATAACTTGGCCAATGGCTGCCAGAGGCGTGACTCAACTCTGATTCGTTGTTGCAACTAATGCAGAGGTGTGATGTTTACCTGTCCGAGAACATGGCGAACAGGTGCAGCAAAACATTTTTTTCTAATTCTGAATATACTACTACGAATAATACTAAAATTGAAATTTGTTAAGTAATGAGATGAATGATGATAATAATTAACTAGAAATAAACACTACCTAAAGTTGACTTATAAGATTCAAAATTTTTATTATGTAAAGGTAAAATTTGTGAACGCATGTTTAATACTTATATTCAATTAAAAATTATTTTAATATTTAAAAATAATTCTCTATTTACTTTAGTGATAATACATTGGGAATTTTGCAATGTAACAGTCTTGAAGTATTCAAATTCCAAGAAAAATATGGCATACGATTTCTGCTTGTAGTTTCTTTTAAGTTCTGAGAATTGATTAGACTGCGGTAGAGCAATCCAAATGCGAACTATGGATGTGGCACTTAAGGAACTTAATCTCAGTCACTAAATAGTTGAATATTAATGAACATAATTTTAACGGGGCACTTGAACGCTTTTATCACTTTGTCGATGAGAACGGAGGGAGAGAGAGTGAAGAACACACGGCACAAAGAGTCCTCAAGCTGTCTATGGTCGTATCGCATTTTGGTAGTAAAAGCGAAAAAATCACTGCAGCAATTAAAGTGAATTTATGAATCTTCGAATGACAGATAGACGCATTGCTGCGTGGCATAACCTCCTTCTTAGCCTCGTGTCTCGAACTCTCAATATTGTATTAAAATTTTGCCATCATAAAGATTATTATTTTATGACAACATCCCAGCAATAAGTCGTAGTCATATGGACACGCGTCACAGGCAAATTCTAATAAATTTTTAATGCACTTCGTTCCTGTGTCACCCACACCCTCAATCTTTTTCTCTCTCCTTTTACAGCGCACTTTTATTATTGATATTTACAGCATTTCACATATCGATGATGCATAATTCAATAGACGGCTTTTGGTGGCATGTGGCATGACGTCAAGGACCCCCAAAGCGTGTGTGTTGTTACCCAGGCAAAGGGCTCTCGCGCTGCGTAATTAATGAAGCCATAAAAACTACAGTCAATTAATTAAAAATGCACAGAACATAAGAGCAAAAGCAAAAGATACACAGAAAAGAGCAAGTGTTGTATGTCCAAGATACAAGAGCAAAAGACAACCGTGTCGACTCTACGTCCAAAAGTTGAATGTGCCCAACTGTAAAATGTGTTTTACGAGCGATCTGCACTTGATGGCCATTACCCATTACACAAAGATACAGAGAGAGAGAGAAAGAGAGAACTGGGGAACGAGATTGAGTTTGAGTTTGAAATCGAAACTCAACTCAATTGGCCTGAACTTAAAGCAAAATGGCGTCGGCCATTGTAAAAATTTTTATTATCCACTCGTAAATGTCAAATGTAATTTAAGCTCTCACACATGTGCTCTTCAACTATTAAGTTAACAGTTAGCTAAGCGCTTGATTGAGCTGCCTTTGCCACTGTCACTGCCACATTGCCACAAAACCAAAAAAAAATCGAGAAAGAGAGAGAGAAAAGAAACTTCCTACTAGCTGTCTTGAGTTTGTCAGCAAATGCAACATGTACCAAATGTTGCCACGGGGACAGGCCGTAGAAATTACAAATTAAGTGAGACTAAGCAAACAAAACAAATTAAAACAGCAACAAGCAACACAGTCTGGGCAATGCAAACAATTTACAGCAAACTAATCAAAATATTTAGAGATGTCGCGCGCAAGTTCTTCTTTTTTGCTTCCTTGTGAAAGGTGGCAGACTGAAGACTGAAAACTGAAGAGTTTCTCTCATACATGAAACTTGTCAGCTGCCAGACATATGGCTACAGGTTAGAGCAATAATATGCAATGCAACTAAAGTTCACTCAGTAGTCAGTTCGTTCTCACGCTAAGGCATTAATTAAATTAAACAACTAACAACAAAACGATGTAAACATCAACTCCCTAGAGTGGATTCAAGGGATGATAATGACACCTTCAACTCCTCACTTTACGTTTGCAACACGTGTCGCATCGAGATGATCCCAAAATTAAGCAGCTCTCGCCGCGTGTTTATGATGATGAGGCGAAAGCAAACCGTAAATTGTCACTCCAGTACTCCAAAAACAACGCATAGATTTCCAGCGAACGTGTGTCGAGCGTGTGACCACCAAAAAAAAAAAAAAAAAAACAAAAAAAATTAAAAGAAACTGAGGCAGCACAGCTGGAAAATTCTCTCGAGAGTCGTTGACAACTACGTCGCAGCTTCAACACCTGCAATTATATATAGTATGTGGTATCAGAAGCCAAACCCCAAAAATATTATTTTTGATTTTTGCATAAATTTTCCACCCAAAATAACAAATATTTTCACCCCTTTTTCAAGTGCTACTCAAAAAATGTTAATGAGCTCTAGAGGCGACAATAACCACTCTTTTCTTCAGCGCGGACTATGACGAATGCATTGACACAGCAAATTAATATTAATTTTTGTCACACGCGCCACTGACACTTTTCTCTTTCGATTTCAGGCTCAGAAAATTAACACCAAATTATTTTCAAAACATTTATTTTATGCAGCAGCAGCAGCAGCAGGATGATGATGATGTTGTCTGTCTGTCTACCTAACTGGCATTCAGCTTCGGCTTCGGCTTCAACTTCGGCGTATCCTGTGACAGGATATCAAGTGAAATGATGCGCGCGTCCGACCAACCGTCGGACTGCTTGAGTAATTAGTTTGGATTTTGTGGCATTATAAAATCTCCACTTCCCTTTCTCTGCCGTCCCACAAATATTTATTCAAGTGTTAAAGTGTCTGCGACGCACAAAACGTGAAAGCGAAAAAAAAAATGTGTGTGTATTTTTGGTGTAAAAAAGAAATTTTTGATTGCGCTCGACAAACGCCGTCAATCTTTGTCGGCGATGAAAAATTAGACACCTTATGCATTGAGAGAGAGAGCGCCAAATACGAAAAATGAGCGCAAGAACTTTTCAACACTGAGCAAAAGTTTTTCCCAACAACAACAACAACAGCAACGAGATTTTCATACACAATCAATCCTTGTAATTGGCCGTTACGCGCTTTTCTAGTTTTTCCCATGAAAAACGTAGCGCTAAATGAAACTGAGAACGAACGAAGACGAAGGCAACACACAAAAAAAAATTGTAAGTGGAAAGAAAAAAATAAATAAGTGAGCGAGAAGAAAATGCCGCCATTTTTTGCAGCCGCGCACAGAAATCAAAAGGCAAAAAGGAAATGCAAAAGAAAAGTTTAATTTTACTAATCACAGCAGAGTAATTACGTGGAAAATGAATTTTTTTTCTTTTCTCTCTTCTTCTTGTTGTTGTCCATTCTTGCTCAACTCGAGCAGACAAGCTGCGGGTCTCGTCTTAAGTTTTCTCTTTTTTTTTACAGGAAAGGTACCTCGAGAACTTCCCCCATTTTTCCCTTTTTCTTTTTGGCTTTCCTGTTTCCCGTCTGGCAAAACAAATAACTGGCAATTTGTATGTTTTAATTTTTGTGTGTTTAAAAAAAATGTTTCTCAATTTCATTTTGGTTATTAATCAAGCGGCCGTGCAAAGCGACTAAACTCGGTTGACCTCTGAGACTTGCACTTGAGCTTAGCTCAGCTTAGCTTGTGCACACTTGTTAGATGTATCTGTCAGATGTGCATGTGCATCTAATGTGGCTGCAACACACACACACACATATGGTAGGCAAAGTTTCCCACAAGAGGAGCTGGCACATAAATTGTTCAAAAACTAAACACGCAATTCAAGAGTCTAATAAAGTTACGCAAACAAATGATGCGGTGCCCCCAAACACACACAAAAGTGGAGCAGCCGATATGGATTGAGAGGAATCTAAGAAGGGAAGGGGAGGGTAAGAGAGACACTGCCTAATGTATAGAGCAGATACGACAGCAGACGCAGCTACAGATACAGATACAATGTCGCATATCCGATGAGCAAAGGCAAAGGCAACAGCAACACTTTCCACCAATAAGTAGATTTTTTAATTGCAACGAGAGGCAAAGTGTTAAAGAGTTTATGTGCAACATTTACAGAGTGAAGCAGCAGCTACGGCAACGGCAATGGGAATCGAAAAGGGGGCAAGCACAAAGAGAGCTGCCCATTCATTTCCCATGCGGCACTCATACACACACTCGCAACACACACGCACACACTCGTACTACACACAATTATAAACGCAATAAAATACTTTTCAAGCGAAACTCATAAATTTCCAAAAGCGTACGGCGACGTCAACCAGACGATGGCGACAAAGAAGCTGACGACGCGACTCTGACTTCGAGTCCGATTCCCGACTCCGATTCCCATTTTGATGCACTGGCTGCCGTGTGAATGAGTTGAGCACCTCCCTCCCTCACTTCCCTCTTTGCGACCCCTCTCCACAACTGAGCAGCAGCTGCTTCACCAATCGGCAATAGCTTGGGCGGCGGCTGCTTAGGAGCCAACGGACTTCGCTCGCCGTTTTAAGAGTTAATCACACCAGATGTTAATGGTTTTTATGGTCGTGTTTACTATGTCCCCTCTTCAGCTCCCTCTCTTGGCAAGTGTGTGTGTGTATCTGTTTCTGTGTCTTCTGTATAAGGTGACATCATCATCATCATAATCATCAGCGTTGAACGTTGAGCGACAGGCAGCCGCATTATGCGTGGGGAACTGCTTCAGGATCTCATCTCCCTTTGGCTCCTTCTGGGCACCTCTTATTATGCTAAATGAGTTTAAATTCTCTTTCTGTCTGTCTGTCTGCCTGTTTGTTTGTTTCTGGCTCCTGAATGATTTGTGACTGTCTGGTTTCAAGGTGCAGATACAAAACACACACACACACACATTTCTGTTTGAATACTTATCGAGCTCATAAAATTGAGATGACTAATTTAGACATGACTATTCCATATCGGATGTTTACCTATTACAAATGTCGTTCTAGAATCTTTACAAACTATGTTTTCACAATAAACACAATGTGAGTAAACAAATAAACTAAATTTACATTGGAAATCACTTAAATTTAATTTCTAAAACAATTTTTTGTATTACAAAAGTCTTCATAGAACAAATAAATAGATTTTATGGTTGATGAGCATATTTTAAATTTGTATCATTATTATCATTCACTCACTACAAATTGATTATAGCTTTTTATAAATAATCTTATTTTAGTATTAATAACAGCAATTAATTCTCAATTTTGTGTATATGAAGAAAAATATTGTTAAAGGAAATTTGACACATAGAAAACCTTTTTTAAACATGTAAAATAAAATATTATTTGAGACCAGAAACATAAAATATATTTAGCTTTTTTTGAACAATATTGAATATACCCTTATATTATTTTTAGCCTTGTTTTGGATTATTAAATTATACATTTTTTAACGGAACAATATTGCTGATCCAAGCAGTTGAAATACCTTTTCGACATATTTTTTTGAATCACCTTTAAATATTTTTATGTTGCGAATAATTGTCGCAAAGAATTTTTAGATTTCTTTTAGGAAAAATTTTTTGATAAATACATTCTATAAAATATTATTTAAAATATATAAAACAAAATTACATTTTCTCTTTCTTTTTTATGTATACAAGTAATATTAAATTATTAAATTACTATTATTTATTTTAGTCTAGTCTTGGTTTTTATTTCCCATTACGAAATTAATACATTTTGTATCATATTAATTACTATTATTTATTTTAGTCTAGTTCCCATTTGAAAATTAATACATTTTTGAGTTGAACAATATTGCTGAGCCAAGCAGATGAGCAGATGAAAAACCTTTTACAATAATACCTCAAGCATTGCTCATTAACTTCGCTGTAAGTAGGATAAGTACGACAATCAATTACTGCCCCACAATTGCACATGCACATGCCTCAAGTTGCACACAAGAACGAATGCCTAAAAATAAATCTAAGAAAAGAAAACGAAAAAATAGAGCGAGAGAGAGAGGAGGAAAAGAAAACGTGGGCAGCGGCAAACGGAACTGGACGGAGTGGAAATGAGGGAAATGGGGAAAGGAAAAGGGAAAGAGATCTGTGGAGGCTGAGCACATGTCGCAGAAGGAAAATAAATTGCCAAACAAATATCAACATGACAAATTGATAAATTCATGTTATTATTTCACTGATGCCTGCTTATGTACGTACGCGTTTTGTAAGTAGTCGAGACACAGAGAGACAGTTGTAGTTGTTGTAGTTTTGTTCGCTAAGAAGGCACTTTCACACATTAACCAAATGAAAATTCGGTGTTGACGCATTTGTTTTACTCATTTGCTTGCCCCCGCTCGCCCCGCCTCCGCCTCCGCCGGGCGACAAATGAGCCACAGGCTGCGGCACAGCTGAAGCAGCGACACAGTAATCACTGAGATGTGGAATAGATGGAAAAGTGGACAAAGTGGAAACATTGAGCACGTTGCGGCATTTGTCAACCGCACAGAGTCTTGTTCCATATGGCTCAGCTACAGTCCCAATTGAAAGTCCCATTCCCAATCGGCATCATAGTTGTGTTTGCCTAACCAACTGCTGTTGGAATTTTAATGATGCGCGAAATGTTAATTTTTCATCTCGATCACTCGCAGATGAGAAGAGAGCGAGTGGGGCATGCTACGCGTATGTGGGCGCGGCGTGGCAACCACTTAATGAGGCAAACACACAACAGAGCAGTCGCCATTGCTGAGTCAATTTCACTGTCTTTTGTTGGCTTTTAATTAACGTTGATCACCTCAATTGAAGCACGTCGCATCGCTTCGCATCGCATGTGAGTCCCTCGCTCTGTCATCGTTGTTGCCGCTGCTCGCTGTCACCAATTAAGGAGCTGAGCTCGGGAAGCTCTCCCTCCTCGTTCAGCAGTTGGCATTACATGTGGGCACTCAGTCTCCGCTTTTACTGCTGGTGCATTATGCTACTACTACTCACAACTTGGCCATCGTAATTCTCATTAATTGAGCTGAATTGGTTAGACTCTTTGCCCAGCGATATTAAGTTACAGCCGCCTCAACTGTGACGAGGTAACAGCAAACAGCAAACAGTCGCGTGTTTAATAATAATTTCTTAGGAATATGCTTACACAAAAAAATATGTTTAAGTCATGGTCTAATTAAAATCAATTGACTTAATTGAAAGCACAACACTGAAACGGGACTTCGACAGCGACTTTGAATTTGAGTTCGACTTCGACATGAAGGTAGCAATTTGATCATACGCATAATTTATGACCAGTCAGAAGAGTTTTGAACCCCTTGCCAAACATTTCGGATGAGCGCCATAAATCAGCATCAAGCTGCAAGTTGTGTGTCTCTTTAAATTGGCATAAATCTACAGTTGAGCTCTCTACACTCGACTATTATAGATACTCTATATATCTTGTTCCCAATGCAATTGCTACGCTATAGACACGCAATGTTAATTTTTCAAAAACAAAAATTTTGCGCGACAGCTTTTTGCGCATGGTTTGGCTTTGACTTGTGTTTGGTAATTGGCCAGGCCCTAAACAAGTGGCCATATTTTATTGGCCTGCCACTCGAGCACTGTGATATATGGGGCCCAAACACAACACAACACAACACAAAAATGATAAATTTCCACAACAAGCACATATAAGTTTAATTTGCTTCATTGTTTTGTATTATTTCATTCTTCTGTTTATTGCACTCGAGACTGTCGCCAAAAATTGTGGAGGCTGTTATCTTGTGAGCCAAGTTAAGCTGCAAGCGGCACAAATCATCTAGCCAATTTTGAGTTTTGCAGCCTTGATCTCAAGGCGTGGGCTGCAACTGCATCATAAATTATGTAAATTGTCGAAAAATGCGAGGCAATTATCAAAAATTTGTTGGCAGCCAACAAACGTAGTTTAAGAGATGCATAATAAAGATACAACTAGCGGCGAATATAAGGAATATAACTATAAATATGCGAAAATATACAACCCCCAACTTGAGACTGGGTAATACTTTAAAGTGATAAGCATACCTCAAGGTTTGGCAAATGGTTCAACGCACTTACGTTGAGCAACAACGAAATGTGAACATAACATTAAATGGGTTCATATACAACCCGCATCATATGTGAAAAATGTTCAACACAACACAACACAACACAAGAATAGCACCAGGCTAAAAGCAAACATAACAAATTTCAATTTAGCTTAAAGATTTTGCACATAAAATTTGTAACACTCAATTAGTTTAAACGACAACGAAAAACGAGAGCAACAACAACTGATATATGAAAAGGTTTTCGCAACCCTCGCAAAAACTCTGGTGCTGAAAGTAAATCGCATAAATGCGGCGACGTATGAATTTCATTTAATATGATTAGTGCGTGGGCCGTTCAAACACAAGTGCAGTGCTTCTATAGCGCGAAAGAGAGAGAGAGAGAAAGAGATAGTAGATAGAAGAGAAGGAGGAGCGAACTTCATATATTGTGGGTCATAAAAATATTTGTGCTGCATACTTGCGGGCGCTGCAGCATAAATCAAACCCTGGGCTTCATTATGACGAGACGCAAAGTGGAAATCGTGTTGAAAAGGTGGTGAAAAGCGAATACTTCGGGGTTGGTAGAGAGAGAGAAAACAACAGCAACAGCAGCAGCAACAAAAAAAAAAAACGGTTGAAAAAGGGAACAAAATCGAAACAGGCGCAACGGAGAAAATCAATTTAATTTCGCTAATGTAGTGTAATACTCGTACTTGAGTTGCAACTCAAGCTGAAACGATTAACAACAAATGCTCTATTTGAAGCTGCTTAGGCAGATATATTTGTATGTACATTTACAGTAGTAGTATACCTCAGTGCTGTCCTTACGAGATGTAGAATGAGAGAAAGAGCTTTGTCAGCGGGCACTAAAACAAAATCTTCATTAATTCTGATCGATGACCATAAATCCTTTTCGGTGTTTCACTTCTTTTGACTGTGTGTGTGCTGCACTGTTGCAACAATCAAATGATTGAACACTTACGAAAGCAGTAGCATGCGGATGCTGGAAATGGAAATGGTGAAGGAGATGAAGCTTCTCTGCTGACCTAAGACAGGATGAGCATGAGCCAAGGGCACGAGGCACGCGGCAGCACGCAACAGCAACAGCAGCAGCAACAGCAACAGAAGCTCATACAAATTCGACAGCTGAAAGCGTTTCCGGTTCCGTTTTCTTGTCTTTGTTTGTCCACATTTCTCGTTTTGCCACGCTCTTTACTTTTGCTGCCTCTGTCTCCGCTTTAGCCATTTGCTTTTGTTTTCTTGCTTTTTTTTGCCTCACTGTCCATCGATGCAGCCGAGCGCGTTTATTTGTTGCTCGTAATTTATTTACTGTCCGCATCGGGTTCGAAGTTCAGCTCAACGTGGATGAAACTGTAACTGCTACTGTAACTGCAACTGCCTGAGTTCTCTTGTTGTTGTTGCAACTTGTTAGTTAAATATTGCCACTAGCTGGCAAAACTCTTCTCTGCTTCTGCTGCCAGTTGCAAGCAGTTCTTGTTGCCTTTGTTGCTGCTGCTGCTGCTGCTGCCGAGTGAGTGATAAATTAATCGCTACATCAGTTTTTAATTCCGTGTTGCTGACGATTTATCTTGGCCCATGCGTTGGCGTGTGCCGAATCCCAAGCCCCCAAAATACCCCCAAAAACAATGTCTGAAATCCCAAGGCACATTGGTGCTAAACACTGCAAAAGGTGAGAATTTCATTGATTAAAATAACTCAATATCTATAAAATAACATGAAATAAAAAAAAACGAATATAGTGTGGAAATTTAAGAAAATTGTATTTAACAAATTTAACACTGCAATAGATGTAAATTTTAAAACTATAAATAAATTGCCACAAATTATTAGTAAGAAAGATAATGAACTAGCTGACTATAAGATTGAAAGAATTCTTAGAATTTGAAAATACTTTTACCATAAAAAAATGTTCTTTCATTCCTCATTTGGTTTTTTAAATAAATTTTCTTGTATTAGTAGCTAAACACTTTTAGTCCAATATTGACTCCAGCAAAAACATTTTATTTTTGAAACTTAAATTTCTTGCCCTATCAAAATTTTGCTCAAAACTTTTCCTCCGTGACTTTGTAATATAGGAATATTACCAAAATTGTTGAAAAATTTTAATCTTTAATAGATAAATCTGTTTTATATTCGCAACTTAAGTATTTTATTTTTTCTCAATCTTGGCAGCTGTGTGGCTCATTTTGAAATATATTCATTGATTATTCCATTTATAAAACAAAACATTAATTGAACTTTGCTCTATAAAGTTTTCTATTTATTTCATATGTTATATTATATTATTAGTTTAGTAATTAGTACTTTTCCTACTAAGTTGACCACTGTTCTGGTCTCTCACAGTGCATAATGCTCCAACTGGTACCCGAAACGACTCCGGTTCTGGCCCTTGGCCCCTTTCACTTACCTCCCCTCTCCCCTCTTAGCAGCATATACATATATGCCACTTTCCCCCGGCCGCTGAGCTGCTTTGCTTCAGTGGCGCGCACTGTTTAAAATGATGTATGGCAAAAATTTTGACAAATGTACAAAAATGAGTCATGAGTTCGTCGTGCAAACAAAACGCGGTAGTTGTTCTTCTACTTGTTGTTATTGTTATAGTTGTTGTTGTTGTTGTTGCTGATTCTGCTTGGTCTCACTATTTACAGTTGACTTTTTCATGTACTCGCCATCGTCGTCGTCGTCGACGTCAACATTGCAGTTGTTGTTTTTATTATCCATAACACAAACAAAACAAGATGAAGCTGAAGCCGGAGATGGAGATGGAGCCATTTGCTTCGCTGCTTACACATGTTTTGCGTGCATTTTAGCGAAAGGCAAAGGGACAAGTCAGAGAGGAAGAGGGGAATAGGGGAAACAACAACACTGTGAGGCGCCAACATTTATCATTTATGATTTACCTTGGCTTTGGCCAAGTTTTTCGCTTTAGAAATGCAAATTTAAATGAGCGCCATAAAACGATAAACAGCACAAAGGAGATGCATGAATTATGACGAGGTTGTTTCTTGGCGCTAGTGCAATCAATTTAATAATTTTATAAAGTACAAACTACTATTTTGGCTAAATATTAGAATAACTTAATTGTCAAAGTTCTTCTTATTAGAAATTTAATTTAAGTTAGCGTCATAAAACATTGAACAGAACAACGAAGAAAGAATTGTGATGATATTTGGCCTTAGTGATATTGAATAAATTCAAATTTATGAATAATATTTGTTAAAATGATATCAATAACAAAACTGTTAAAATTTTATACATTAACAAGTAAGAAAGCTAAAGTCGAGTGTGCTCGACTGTGAGATACCCGCTACCCATTTTCAATAGAAGCAAAATATTGCGGTATTATTTTCAAAATATACCAAAAATACTGCAAAATACTAAACATATACCAAATGGTATATTTGGTATAACGATATAGTACCACATGCAAAATATACCATAGACGGCATAATATACCAGATTGTCGGCCAAAGCAACTCAGACCTCTAGTAAGTAGGCGTTTTAGCCCATACAAAAGTATTTATTTAATAACTTTCACAATTTTATTTGATCGCAACCAAATTTACAGGAATCTAAAAGACTGTAGTTCTTAATGTATATCCCAAAATTCGCGACGCTAGCTTTCGTATTACGCTTGTTATTCGATTTTTTTTATTTGCGGGGGCGGAAGTGAGCGTGGCAAAAATTTGGAAACAAACTTGATCTGCGTGCAAATATAACAAATGCTGTCGAAAAAAAATTATAGCTCTATCTTTTATGGTCTCTGAGATCCAGTGTTTCATACGGACAGACGGACAGACACACAGACAGACAGACGGACATGGCTAGATCGTCTCGGCTGTTGACGCTGATCAAGAATATTTATACTTAATAGGGTCGGAAATGCCTCCTTCAACAAAGTTATAATACCCTTCTACCCTATGGGTAGCGGGTATAAAAATGCAATTTCAATAAGCAAACGTTACCCAGAAAAAATAAGTCGTTTCAATAGCAGCCTATTTAATAATTTTAAAAACCTATGCCAACAAACTTAATAAATCTACAATTTTATTTTTGGAAATATCTGTCAAAAGTGTATTTCTCAAAATTTGATGGCAAACTCATGTGTGATTCTAATGTCACTTCAAAGCGTCTGGAAATACGAGCTCCGGACTGATAAAAATTTATATTGTTTACAAAGACGCAAGCTCGTAGGAATATGGCGGATCGGCCCAATAACTACAATAACTATAACAATCACAACAACTACAACAACAGTAACAACAACAATGGCAATCATGATCAGGAATATCGCAATTTTAATAATCGCAATCGTAACTTTCGCAATCGGAATCGTGAAGTGCCAAATGAACCGCCTTACATTGCATTTGTGGGCAATCTGCCCAAGGGTTTAGTTCAGGGCGATGTGATGAAGATATTCAATGACTTTGATGTGAAGAATGTGCGATTGATCAAGGATCGCGAGACGGACGAGTTCAAGGGCTATGGCTATGTGGAGTTCGAGACACTGGATCAACTAAAGCGCGCTCTATCTCGCAATGGACGCATTAAGCTCGACAATTTATCAGCGCCGCTGCGCATCGACATCGCCGACAATCGGCGGCAACACGGCGCTGGTGGTGGCAACAACAATGGTGGCGGTGGCGGTGGTGCTGCATCCAGCAGCGGTGGCAACAATAACAACAACGATCATCAGCGACGCAACTATCGGCAGCGTGACAACAGTGTTGGCGCTCAGAGTTATCATGGACAATTTTCACGCAAGCAACACAGTCCTAACAACAATAACAACAACTCGAACTATCACATGGATCGTAATTCAGGCCAGGGCAGTCCTCGTCAAGGCGGCAACTATAATCGTGGCGGGGGACGCGGAGGTGGCTTTCGACGTAGTCGCATGCAGCAGAATAATGAGGGCTACTACGGCAACGATGGCAGCAACAGCAGCGAGTTTGGCTCGCTAGGCGGCAGCCAGGACACCTCAAGCTTGGGCAGTCCACGGCAAGGAGTCGAAGCTCACATATCGTCCACTAGCTTTCAGAGTAGTCGCAGCTATCCGCACTACAAGAACAACTACAACAATCGGTAAGTAAGAAGAGAAGAGTTTTTTGCAAGCAATTATCGCATAAGTGCCACTTTCTTTAGAATCAATATTTGCCTAGCGGCAGACATTTTTCACTTAAAAATTGACTAAAGAAGAAAAGCATACATATATTGTTTTCCTTTTAATGAGTTTTTAGCCAAGAATATACAGATTTATATGATTTGCACTTGGTAGCATTATACCTCACTTAAGGGTCATACTTCAAATTGAATAAATTTGCTTACAGAACAATACTGTTTCCATATTTAACAACTTTGCACTTAACTGCCACCTTTTTTGGCCGCTAAGCGAGATATAGTTAATTACATTCGCTCCACTCCATTCCACGGTCCTATTTCAAATTAAATAAATTTGCTTACAGAACAATACTGTTTCCATATTTAACAACTTTTCACTTAAGTTGCACTTTTGTTGGCCGCTAAGCGAGATATAGTTAATCATATACTCTCTACTCCATTCCAGCTACAACAATCGCAACAATAGCAACAACAACTATGGACGCGGTGGCTCCCAGCGACAGCGTAGCATAAGCAGCGACAGTGCTCGCTATGCCAACTTTGGCCAGAATCGCACTCGAGATCGTCGTGGCCACTACAATCCCAACGAACGCAACTCACAACAACAATCGGGGGGCAACAACAATCAATCACTTCCTTCGTATTTGGACGACAACGATCGTCCGAAGATTATACTCAATCCACGCACAGTTACCGAACCCATTAATGCGTTGGCCAAAACTAAACAGGCAGCCAGCATTTTTGGCAATGCTAAACCACGCGAGGATCAGTCTGCCACAGCATCCACTAGTGGCAGTCAACACTCAGCAGATCAAGATGCAACTTCCACATAGAAATCAAGATCATCTAAATGAGTTTCTAGCTTAAAAATGCGAATTTTACTTAATCACCTTTTTAACATGAACAGAAACAAAAGCTACAGGAAACTAAAACTCAAACTAATCAGCACATAAGTGAAACCCGACCTCGTATCTGCAAAGTCTATGTTATGTATGTGTATTCCGCCACACTCTAAACACACACTGACCACAACTTTTCAATTGAAGATTTCGATAAGGAAATGATTTGTTAAATAAAATCTATATGTAATTATTAGCAATTAATGACAAATGGCTACTAAACATGCTTCTTAGATTGAAAGTGATGAATTACACATTTCAAAAATAATATTCGAAATTGAACAGATTATACAAAAATAATGCAGACATTTAAAATGGCTAATTTATTAGCACGAAACTCTTATTACAACTGAATTTATTTGCCAACAGCTTGTTATTCCTTTTAAATTTTATAAAATACTATGATGTTTATAGTCAGGAATTCAATTTAAAGAATACTAAATTCAATGTCGTTATTTGCAAAGTAAAGAATTACCAGATTTACACAATAATCTTCTTGACATCCGGCTTATTTCTCTGCGATCATTATGTGAATTAGATGAATTACTTTTTGAAATATAAAAATGTAGCTGCTAATTATTGATCAATATAATCTGCTGCCACAAATACGCCTGGCACTTGCATCAGGTCTAAGATGTCCCATAAATTTCAAAAGTTAATGCGCAGTGACAAAAGTGTCCAAGAGAGAGGCTCGAGAGCCAAGGAACCACAAGGATAATAGGCCGAGACTGAGGCTGAGACACCTAAGCAGCTGGCCACAGAAAAGGACATTCG
The DNA here is from genome assembly GCA_035046325.1 of Drosophila niveifrons. Classification (NCBI taxonomy): domain Eukaryota; kingdom Metazoa; phylum Arthropoda; class Insecta; order Diptera; family Drosophilidae; genus Drosophila; species Drosophila niveifrons. Next base: position 4,655,976 of record JAWNOC010000046.1, on the reverse strand, counting down.
CGTGTAGAAGAGGACACTTAGAGCGCGGCATTAACTAGTCAGCTCGAACTAATTGAATTGAATGAGATTAAAGAATTTCACGCCGAAATGAAGATGTCGCCGGCCAAGCGAGACGTCGTGTCCTGAGCTTTCTTGAGAGCTCCTGGTATTTATGGGCCAAAGATTTACGAGCCACAACAACAACAGCAGCATCAGGAAGGCTGGCCACTTGCCTTGGCCCTAGTTGAAATTGAGCCGCGAGTCCTTTGGCCAACAAGCAAATTGGCTTAATTTCTTTTTAATTTGCTTCCGCTGCTCCCAAGAAATTCAATTTGAAAAAGTGGATCGCCCCATAAGGACATGAGGTGAACAACTGAAGCTTGTTTCCATTTTACAATTTGCTGTTTTCTGTTTTCGTTTTTTTCGTTTTTTTCGTTTTTTTTTTTTGTTGTTGGCTGATTTGCCTATGTCCGTGTCCCAAAGTCAATTTACGCACGAACATTTTCAATTTTCTTCGACGCACAAACCGCAGCCTACCCCTCCTCCTCCACCTCCACATCCTGGTCCTTCTTCTCCTGCCCCTTGAAGGTACTTACACCTCTCACACCGCTGAATTTGAACTGCTGCTGCACTTTATAGAAATCCCGCGGAAAAATTCACGGCATTAAAAGACTTTTCTTTCTTCATTTTATTTTTATTTCTTTTGAAGTTTCTTGCCCACTGTCCCCCTCCCCCTCCCACCCACAACATTTTATTTGCCTTTTTCTTTAGCACTTTTCCGCGTTTTTTCCCCTGTTTTTCTCAACCATTTTTTTTTTGTGCCCAGTTTTCTTCTCTTTTTTTCCGTTAATGTGTCACACGCACTTTATAAGCAATTGTTGTTGGCGTTTTGGACGCGGTGTTGGCGTCTGGCAAAAGTTGACGATGTCGACGCCCATGGCGCAATTATTATGATTATTAGGTACAGCTGCACTTGGCCAGCCAGAGGACGGAGATGGATCCAAAGTCCCTCCCAGGGCGACTGCCACTTATAAACAAAATTGTAATTTACCTCAGCTCAAATCGCCCCGCCTCCTCCGCTGCTGCTGCTGCTGCTGCTGCTTTGAGCCACTTTCATCAGCAGCCAGCGGTGAAGTGTTGTCCTTGCTGTTGTTGTTGTTCATTAGAAGGAGCGTTGTATCCTGTACTTTTTGGCTCGCTGTGAGTGTCGCCTCGGGGGTCACGCGTTCATAATCGCGCTGAATGACTTCATAATGAAAATATTAAAGGTGTTTTTTGTGTGTTGTGTTAGCCCATTGCCAGTGGCCAGGATACATTACATTGCGACGGCAGGAGTCTTTTTCACCCAACCCAACCCAACACAACACAACACAAGGCAACAAAAGGCGCAAAGTTTATGTTTATACCATGGGAGAAGGGCGGAGACTTTAGCTGCCCTCAGCAGTTTACAGGGCTTAATTTAATAATAAAGCGCACATTATTATATTTTCTTTTTACTATTTTTTTTTTTTTTTTCATTAAATAGAAGTGCAGTGCAAACTGACAAAGAGTTGGATTAAATTGAAATCGTAATCGTATATGAGTGGCAATATCAGCAATCAGATTGTATTTCTGTGTGCTTTCAACATAAAGCCGCAAGAAACAATTAAAGCAAAACCCCAGACAAGTCCCCAAATACATGCAATATTTTAAATGTAGTTGTGGCTAATTGTCATGCTATCGACGATGTGTTATCAGGAGCAGTGGCAACAAGCAATTTCAGCCAAAAATTTATGCAACACAAACGAGGGAAAGCACACAGCACAGCACACAGGAGCAGCACAGGAGTCGCACAGGACATGCACGATGAAGAGATAACACAAGAGGCAAGCGACTGTGTGGCAAAGGGACGCTTTGTGGCATGACCATATTAAGTCAAAAATGCTGCGTCTCTTGTGCCTGTGCTTGGGCTATTAAAATGCTAGCATTTGCAAGTTTATCTAAAGGCAGCAACTACAACCCAAAAAGTCGAGATAATGTATCGACAACCCGAGGAGGTGAGCGCAAATCTAGACGTGGACATTAATGAACAGGGGAGAGCAACGACAACGACAACGACAACAGCAGCAGCAACTGAAACTACAGTACAGTAGAGTCCATTAAAAAGGACTAAATGGCAATTAAACATTTGAGCTTGGCCTACGCAAGCTGGTCGACAACTGACCGTTGCCTTTGCTGTTTGCTTTTGCTTTGCCACGACACCATAAAGAGAAGAGGAGGAAGAGGAGGAAGGCAGCAGGACAGTCAGCAATTAAGGCTCCCTTTTGCACTCTCGGGCCAAGGACACTTGGCAATTAAGCCGACAAAAGTTGGCGCTGCCAATCCCTTAGCGACAATTTCAGGAGACATTTTTGCCCAGCGCTCTTCTGCTCTTCTGTTATCCTTTTTACCTATCTCTCGACTGCAGTTCGCTGTGTGTGTGCGCAAAACTTAAATGAGTTTGTTGTGCAGCCCCAAAGAGCATTTAAATGAGCTGAGGAGCTGAGGAATAGCTGAAGCTGAAACTGAAGTTTTGATTGGCTCGCTTGAAAGATTTATCTACTTGGTCCCTATAAGTTACTTTCCCTATAAATTCCTAGCATTATACCTTGCATCTACGTATGTCAAAGGGCAATGCTAGGCTAACTCATAAAAATGCCTGGAATAGCGCAGCATATGCGAGGCACACACAGAAAACACACGAGGCAGGCAGGCAGCGAGTCGATATGCTCATTTAAAATAATTTATTGCAATGAGCTGACACTCATTGCCAGTTAAAAGTGGCATGCCACGCTGACACTTGAAGCGCGTTTGCCACACACGCATTTATAAATATATAAATACTTATCGAGTACTAGCTGAGAACTCGAAGTCGAAGTAAAAGTCGATGTCGATGTCGGCAAGATAAATTGCGCAAAATAGGAAAAATGCTCTAATTAAAATTATGCACAAACATTTGTGGAATGTCGACACACACGCGACAAATGGAAGTAGAAATGGAAAATAGGAAAAATCTTGAAATTTAGAAAACTCCAAATCTCCGCCCCGCTCAGCTGCCTGACTTGGCTTATTGATGGCGTGCCAATTAAAATTGATTGGAAATTCCTTGCATGCCACGCACGTGGGCGTCGCAATCTTTGTCTGTGTCTCTGTCTTGTGCTTGCTTGCCACCCGCTAGTAAAAGGAGTTCAACTTGGCAGCTGCAAGAATTAGCATATGTACATATGTATATATAAATCTTCTTCAGACTGGCTTTTGAAGTCCTCGTTTGACCATCTCGCTTGACTGCATTTTGAAACACTCATTTGACGCATTGTCAATTAACACTTTTGTTAAGTAAGCCATAAAAATAGAAATTGCAGCAGATGTCTAAAGAGGCAGGCATTTAACCCTCATTGCTGCTAATGTAGCAAATAAAACGGTCACCTTAATGGATTTCTGTTACGCGGTCTAACTTCAAATTGGACAGAAGGTGACGTTCGCCACAAATTCGCAGTTTGAAGTTCGAACATCGCAGTCGCAGTCGTCCAAACTTGCCACGCGCTGTTGTATGCTGCACACGCTGTGCAGTTGATTGTCCTTGAATCGCTTGAATCTCGTTTGCTGCCTGCCACTTAATCCAATCGCGCACATGTTGAGCCCGAAACAATGCTTCCTCCCTCATGGAGAGTGCGTGTGTACCTTAAGCGGCTTTCACCTTGACGTTGCAACAACTACCACCCAACTGGGTAGCGGCTTGATTTTCGCACCAGTTTGCCTCTGCGTTTTTTTGGGGGTGGGAATGTGAGGACGGGAGGGGAGGTTTTGGCTGCCTCTAAAATCCAGCCAAGAACTAACAACTGTTGTGAAATTTTGTACGTGTGTTTTTGTGCATCGAGAGACTTATCACACACACGCACGAACAAACCAAATTGAGGAATGGTTGAATGAGTTTTCTACCTTGCGGGGTGTTGTTTGACTTCAGCCTCAGCCTGACGCATTATGATGTATTAGTCGTCAAAATTAAAAGCACTGTCCATCAGGCATTTGACATGTCCTTCTCCCTGTTAATGCTGCAAACGCACACAGCTCAATTGGAATCCCTTTTGGCTGCTCAGGTTGCCATTAATGAAGCCTTTGTTCGGCCTGTTGCCTAATTAATGCCGCAACAAAATAATGCAGCAAGTCACGATTCTGAGTCACTTGTCAACTTTCGGTTTCTTTCAGCATCTGTGTGCGTGTGTGTGCGTCTTTCTGACTGGCATTCACTAAAGACTGTCACTTGAAGCAAATTGTGTAAAAATTAAGCAAAATATATGACACACCCGAAACCGAAAAACAACTACAATTGGAGCCGAGCTGCAAATGAAACATCATTCAGCTGTCAAAATCATTAAGAAATGTGAAATCGCTTAAATGTGGCCGCAGCCACAACAGCAACAACAACAACAAACTGAGCTTTCAAAATTGTCGCCCCCCGAAAAAAAATAAGAGCTGAGAAAAATTCAAGAATAATAATGAAACACATGTAGTGACTTAACCAGACACATGGCAAGCCATCAACTTCACAGCCAAAAAAAAAAACCTATAAACAAAAAACAAAAAAAATTTTCAAATTAATGTATGCTTCATTTCCACACTTGCCACACGTTTTTTTGTTTTGCTCAGAGAGTGCCGAAACATTTTTATTGCGGATTCGTGAGTTTTGCCGCAAATAGCAGCTCGGCTTATACAATTTTATGCCGAGCATAACTCACATATTTCACAATTTTATTTATTGCCCCGCAAGTCTAATATACCTAGCACATCTATATATTGAATTTATCTGAGTGAATTATTAAGTGTTGGTAGGAAAGAAAATGAAGTAATGATATACTTAAATTTCGAATTTAATTAGGGAATTTGAAAGTCAAGTATTTGAAGCATAAAAAGGGAAAATACTAGAGGATTATTTCATTTACATCTAAGTACAATATAATTAGTGAAGAAGAAAATACAAAATTTCAAAAATGATGTAAATGAACTAACAAGAAAGAGAATTCAAAATTAATATAATATTGAAAACCTCAATTTAAAATTTAGTCAGCATATTTCATAGTCGACTATTTGAAGCACTTTGCGTAGTATTTCATAGTTTATCATTTCGAAATATTTTGTCAAAAATTACGCAAACTCTTGGCAATAAAAATACCCAAGCACTCCGAAAAAAAACTGTTCCACAACGAAGATGTGCTTCTCACTAAGCAGGGCAGCTGTTGTAATCAAGTCAAGTCAAGTCAGGGGAGCTCAGTTCATTTCCCAGTATTTAGTTGGTCTCGCATGGCATTCGCATCCGATACGCCCATAATTGACGATTGTCTTACACACACACTCTAACACACTCCCGCACACACTCTCGCACACACTCGCAAATGGACGAAAGGCATTCAAATTTCGGTGCGTTTATTGAAATATGAACGACGACGACGACGATGCGATGCGAGGCAACTTGGCGATAAAAGTGGCAGAGCGAACAAAATTTTCATATAAAGTACCTTTTGTTGGCATTTTAATGGTGCGCTTTATGGAAGGATTAAGCACATAAACTTGTCAATAACTCGAGTGCCTGAGAGTATGTATTTCCCTTTCTCATCTCATCTTTCATACTCGTACTCCAATCCAATCCACTTCTTAATAATGTCACCGCAGACGCTTTGACTAACAAACACACCGAATGAGCCATTTTATTTATGAGCTCAACATTAAATTGCCGCCGCATATGGTGAACCCAAGAGTTGAGCGACTTATTAAGTACAAAAACAAAAACAAATGACATTATTGATATGTGTGCGTTATGTGCGGGGCAAAGGTCACAAATGCTTAAAGTGTGGGGAATGCGAACACAACAAACCCGAGAACCTATCTATTTCCCATGTGTAAAGTGTTTTCAATTGCTTTTATAGGTGCTGACTGAGTTGTGCTTAGTGAAATGTGGTTGAATAATCCATTATTATAATTATAATCTGATATCATTGCTGGCATTAGCATATAGCAATAGCTAACTGTTGCAAGGTAACATATATCCTATTATACTTATTTCATTTCTTAAGAAATTCATTCATTTTTTCCAACGAAATTTAATTGTAAGATTTAGGCAGACAAAACTTGCTCAACTAGTTTATAAAGGCATAAAATAAGTTTACGTTTTTCTTTACATTCTGTGATTTCTTAATATTTTACAATATAATTGTCTTGATGTCGGATAAAAAGATTTGTTTAAATTTCAATTGCATATAATGGCTTAATAAGTTGTAATGTTTTGGTTATTATTCATATTTAAATATAATTTTCACATTAAGTTTTGTGTACTTGATTCCCTAAAATGAAGTCAATTCTTAGGGAATTAATAAATTTAAAAATATTTCATAAATTTATACACATTTATTTTCATATATTCTTGACAGTCTTGTTGTGTACTTTATTCCAAAATATTCAGTAATTTATATTCTCGACTTAAAAGCAAAACTATTTCAGTTCATTTCATTTCTCTCACTATATTTTCGAGAAAATTCCCATCTGCTTTTTGGCACTAAAACTGTCTCTACCCTAACAATCTACCTTGTTAATATTGCAGTTCGTTGAAGTTATGTATTGATTTCTAAGCGTTGCGAAAACTCCAAAAATATTTTCACTCTACATACATCCGCTGAAACAGGACGCTGCTTAGCCAAGCTTTTAGGATCCAGACATTCTTTTTTTTTGTCCAATTTCTATTTTTTTTTATGCTGGATACCAAGCGAAACGGAGGCAACCAAATTGCAAGCCATCCAGAAGATTACATGCCCCGCGGCAATTATTTTACGATGCACAAAGGTATTGTTAAAACGCCAAAAAAGGAGAAGAGCAGGAGAAACGACGAAGCAGAGCAGAAGAAGAGAATAAACAGCAGAGGCAAACAAGCAAAACAGCCAAGCAAAGTCAAATATGTTGAAATGCGGCCAGCCAGGATTCAGGATGAGTCGAGGGGCGGCAAACAAAGTCGAAGAGCTCGCCGCAGTTCAATATGCAGCCGGCAAGGCAATATTAAAATATCTTAAGGATATTATGTTATTACGCACACATTACACAACGATACGCTGACGGCAGAAGGGAGACAGGAAGGAGGAGGAGGAGGAGAGCAACTCCACTCAAATGAGATAATTCCCTGTAAAATAATAATAATAAAATAAGCAGCGAGTCGAGGCGAGTCTAGTCGAAGCGACCTTCCCCAGTTTTTATGATTTTCATATTTTCGCATGCATCGCATCCCCCGTCGAACATTTTTAGTGCTTTCCAATATATTGTGCGAGGAAAATGCATTAAAGGTATCGTCCACGTTGCGTTCGCTGTGATTTCTCTGGCCGCCGGCCATGTTGCCCAAAAGGAAATCTCAGCGAGAGGAGAATGGGGGGAAAGTGGGAGGCGGGGAGTTGGGCATGGCTGACGCATAAGTTAAGGGATTTTCGTAGTGGTATTAAAACAAAACACCATCGTGCTGCAGGGTTGCCGAGTCAGCACAGACAGTAGCTGAAATCGAGGACAATTTTTAGTTTTGATCTAAATGCGTCAATAAATTGTAACACTTTCAGTCCGCACAAAAAAAAAAAAAAAACAACAAAAGTCATTTGGAGCTAGCCAATAAAAAAAAGTGCCGCTTTAACATTTTCTTCGTTTGTCTTTGAATGTTCTGCTGTGTTATTTCTTTTTCTGCCACCTCAGCGATTCTGGTCTTTTATCAATGGGCTCGTTTTAAAATCAACGCCTGCTTATTTACGAGGAAGCTGCTCGCATTTCGGGCTTTTGTCTAAGTTTCTCATTTCATTTATGGCTGCGAATGAGCTTCACTTACTTATCACACAAGTCGCATCTACTTGGCCATTACAGCACTAACTGAGAGTAGGGCCATAAAACGGGGGGTGGAGGGAAAGAAAGAAACTTTGCCACACGGCAAAGAGTTGTCACAGCATTTTGGCCAACTGAGTTTTGCACCACGACTAATCCAACAATCATTGCAGTTTGTCTCGCTCTCACCCTCTCTCTCTCTGTCTCTCTCTCTATCGCTCGCTATGTGTGATATTTGCCTGTGTGTGTGTATTTGCAAATTTATCGCTGCTGATAAACGTTAATAAATTAATTAGAATTATTGAAATGCGTGGTGCTCTTGTCCTGTGTGTGTGTGTGTGAGTGTGTGTGTGGCTCGTCCTGTGTCCTGTTTACTGCTGCCTGCTGCCTGTTTCACTTCGTTAGCTGCAAAATGCAAACACAGTCATGCCCTGCCATTATGCGCTGATTTGTGTTGCATGCTTTGCGGCGTAGCACAGTGCATAACACACACAGTTGACACTGCACGGTGGGACAAATTGACATTTTTTCAGACTTATTCGACAAGTACAACATCACGGCAGCTCCCAAACTTAACTTTTTGATCATTTAAAACATATTTACAGATTAATATTGATACTTGCTCAAGTCACAGCCAAAATTACAAGTGTAAACATACATATACAGACAAAAATATATACCACAAAAATAAACTATATATTTGAAATTGCGTGTTTCATTTATAAACAATAGTTTAACGAGTAAAAGCTAGTAAAAATCCTGAGTAGCTGAACAGTGATATTTATCTACTTTTAAATGATGTTGAATTATAAATAGTTGATGATTACAAATAAACAAAAATGAAGTTAGCTGAAAGATTAAAATAAAATAAAGCCAAAAACCCAAATTCCACTTGAAAACAAAATTAAATAGCATTTAAATATATATCTGTTAAGCTGAAATCAAAGTAAATAACTTTATGTTCATCTTAAAAGTTATAAAGGGAAAATATCAAATATAATAGTAATAATGAAGATCACTTAAAGGAAAACTAAAAATTAAAGCAAGAAGAAATAGAAATTCTTTAGGGGATATGAAATCTGTGTAAAATACATTATCTAATTAGTTTAACTTACTAAATTGGCGTTTAAGAAAAATATAAATTTGTTATTAAAAACGATCATTGCAAGTCTCAAAAAATCAACATTTATCCCATCGTACTCTAAGCCAACTCACGCAGTCTCTCCTTCTCCCTTACTCGCTTCCTGTCTCACTCGCTCTCGGAGTCTGCGGCACATTTGGCAGTGGAGCACTTTGAATTAGTTTGTTTGAACTCGACGCTTATCTCAAGTTGTAGATTTTGGGCATTTTGTAGTCATTTTTGGCTGCCTCGTCAGGCACGCAGCGCATTTTGCATTTGCATTTTGGCCCCAAAAACTGAATAGCAAAACTGCTGGGCAAACGAGTGCAACACTTTTATCAATTAAATTTACGCAACGCATAAAAATATTGTCAAATGATTTATGCGCCAGCCACAAATACTACGAGGCATCGCTGCAGACTTTGGCAACAAATTCAATAGCCAAGTTTGCAATCGCTTTTCGGCCACCTTTTCACGTCAGAAACACACACACACAGAGAAAACTTAAAAACTTAAAGCGTCGCCGTTTCGTTAATTTTTTTTTCACTTTTTTCTTCCTGTTAATGCCATTAAAAGTTTTGCAGTCCGCTTTTAGACAAAGTTTTGTGTGCACTAAGGTGCCTTTTTTATTTGGCCAACAGTGTCCAGACGTGTTCGCCCCGCAGGAATTTGGCTCAAGGTGCTATACATAAAAAAACGGCAGCAGCAGCAAAAAAACACAACACACAAAAAAAATAAATAAAAATTGAATAAAAGTTTTTTAGCGCACAAATGTTTTGCTGCTAATTGAAAATATCTGTTGGGTTCAATTAGACGACGACTTTTGGCGGCAACAAAACCTCACGTCGCTGTTGCCTTGCACCGTGCGGCAACTTGAGCTAAGCGCTGCCCACACAAACCGCTTCGGCCAGAAACTTTGACAGTGTTGAGCAATGACACAAAAAAAAATAGACGCTGATTTAAGCACTTTTTTTGCCATCATACAAAATACTCTAGAAATACGCAAAAGAAAACTAAGAAAAATGAACTGGAACAAATTTTTGAACACACTTCATTTAAGTGTTATATAATTGTTATTATATTAATATATATTTGATGAATATTAGCAAAAATTTGATTTATAAAAATAGCTAAAACTATTTAAGTTACATTAATCAAAAGGAAAGATAGTTTATTTACCACAAAAGGCCTTAAAATCCAAATTAAATTTCAGAGTCATCTTTTATATCCTTTTCGATCCCACCTGAAGGGTATCTACAAGTCGCATCTCACACAAAACTAACGCAGCTTATTTTCTCCATCGCTTTTAGTCCACTTCTCTGGCATTGTATTTGGCCAACTTGCTGACTTGTTGAGGTTTTGCTAACAGCCCTCTTGGCTGATTGAGAGCCATGATACGATTCGATGCGAATTGTTAGCGCAAATTAAAAGTTGCACAAACTTGCAGCATACAAATGAGTTTGCAGTCTACCTGCAGCTAAAAATGCTGCAAACGATAACAAAAAACTTACAAACTTGTAAATTAAGAAACTTGATTTGAATAACTTGATAAACGCAAACTAAAATTAATATGCATTTAAAGTAAGTATACTAAAAGTTGATTCAATTAACCTTTAAGCAATGAATCAAGCGAGATTAAACGAACATGTTGCGGCCCTTTTTGGCTATTAGCTAAAGAGTATTAAACAAAATCAAGCGTCGGGCATCAAATGCTGAACACAAATTGTCAATTAAAAGGTATTTAAACATAATACCCAGGTCACAAGCGAGCCGCACACACAAGCGTTTAATCCACGTAAATTAGTGCAAAAATCAAGTGGATACCTTTTGGCCGTCGCTGTATTGCTGACTCTGCTGCCACCACCACGTCATGCCACATGCTGCCCCCCCACCCCAACAAAATGTTGCAAGGCATGGCAAGGCACGGCAACCGACACCAATAAAGCCAACAAAGCGTTTTTAGGGTTAAGTCCATGTCAAAGTGTCAGTTTAGTATCGGTATCATGTCATGTTGTTCCACACAGATTGTGTGCCGAAGGGAGGCACAGTGTAGTGTGGGGTTTTAATTTCGTGTGCGGCAACATGATGCCAAACGTGTGGCAGTCACGGCCTGTCTCTCAGAGGGGGCGGAGTTGTTGTGCGTTGAGGTGCAACGTTTTACTAATGAATTTAACAAGGCATTTTTGGACAGAGTCTGCACGATGCACGTTGTATGTTGCACGTTGCCGGTTGCACGTTGCATACTCATTAAAATGTCAGTGCAAATGAAGTTGGAGTTGGCCGCCGTAAAATGGCGACTGGCATCAGCTGCAGTTTGTTGCCGTTCTGTTTATCCAGCCAACATATTTTTCAAATGTTCCGTTTGCATAAGTGAAAGGCCAAAAAGGAAGATAACGTTAGTCGTTTTTGTTGTTGTTGTTGTCGTTGGCCATGTGGCCAGGACACACACAACATTGGCGTCAACAACAACAGCAACAACTACAACAAAAAGGGGCAACAATGGCGCGCAAATTTACGGCTCACCTACGCGACTAGAAGCAGGAAAAGATGGAAAATCTTTTACCCCGGAGTTCGGGGCTGGACAGCTGCCCATATCAGTGTGTGTGTGTGTTTGTGTGTGTGTGTGGCTTATTTAAATTTGTTTTTATGCGCCATGGAGCCAGTCGACTCCCAGCCAGCCAGCCAGCCAGGTTGCTGTTAATCCAATAAAATTGCGTAATTAAATTTGTGCTTCATTTGGCGATTGTCATGGACAGCATTGTCGTTTGCTGTTCATATTGTTTTTCGCCCACTGTTTGTTGTGGTGACAAATTTAAAACCTGTTGTGTGTATGCCACACCCTTCTCTCTCCCTCTCTTCGTGTGTGTGCTAAGGCAACCCTTCAACAAATCGCAACGAACACAACAAAAAAAATAGCAGTACACGTAGTAATTTTTCAATTGCTGCATAATTGAAGGCAGCCAACATGGAAGGACAGCACACAGGACAATGCCTCACGTGCCGCAGCTGCAAAGTATGCTACACTTTTTTTCGTATAAGCGAATAAAAAATGCGCCACACAAAAATATTGGCAGTCGAATGGCAAATTGTCGAAGAGTGGCAAGCAAAAAAAAAAATGGAGGTGTGGACGCGCTTGTTGATGTGTGGTTTGTGTTCTTGTGTTTGTGTGTTTGAGGCATGCAACTCCAGGGAAAACGCCAGTTGACTAGCAATTGTTGTTTGCCGCGCGCTTTTTAATTGTTCAATGTTTGTGCTCAACATAATGCAGGCGCGCAGTTTGACTGATAGCGGTTGATAAATATGAATGGCAAAATGAAATTATTATATATTATGTATAGTATATGCAGAGACGGTGGTGCACGGTGCAACACACAAGGCTTCCGCAGGAAGTGTGTGGCAACAACGCAGGGCGCAGATAACAACACATCATGCCAGACGCTGAGGCTGCAAGTGCCGCCAACCCAAAAGGCCGCTGACTTTGCGGCGGCGGTGGCGATAAAGTTGATGTGATTTCGCTGGCAGCGTGCGGCAAACTTTAAAGTGTGTGCGGCGGCAAGCAAAGTGCGCAGCACAAAATATCTAAACGAGTAAAAAACTAAAACTTGAGTACAAGTGCCAAGCACGAAGCGTCGTCATTCGTTTGCTCGCTGCTTATCAGCTGACTCAGATGAGTCTCTTCTCTTTATACGAATGCTGTTTTGTTGCCTGAGCATTTGGGTGCGCTCATTTTTTGCGGCTAGCTTGTACATTCAATCAGCGCAGTCTGTCGCATATAAAAAACAAACCGCCTCACATCACAATTTTTATATTATTTTTTGATAAGCGAAACTGCGTCTGAGGACAGCAACGATGTGCCAGATTTATTTGTATGTGGCTTATGCCTTTTGATTCAGTCAGCGAGTGATTAAAACAAAAACAAAAAAGCGTAGAAAAATAAAGGACACGCTATACGTTTTGTGCTGATGAAATGTAATTTAGCACATTTGAGCTTTGCTTTCGGCTCTGCTGTCGCCAACTCAAAAGCGCGAAATGCGAGAAACGCCATTTCGCTTTTTGCTTTGACTTTAATTAAAAAGTTGTTGCGCTTTGCCCAAAAGCCATTCATGCAGATACATATGCATATCTTATATGATTAAAAAGATATAGCATGAGTGAGTCAACTTAAAGCGGGCAGCTGTTCCAGTGAAGAGATGTAAAGCCAAAAGCCAAATGCACTATGCACAATATTATATTATGTATGTGCAAGATATTAACAGCATATTTGGCATAACAATATGGTCACTGCCAAGCACAACATGGCAACAGGAAACAATTTTTCATAGAATTCCAGTTTTTATTAGCCACTCCACCCACTTACACACTTACAACAACAACAAGTGCTCAGTACTCTCGTTATATGACTATGCATAGTGGCATGCTTGCATTTTTGCTTAGCTCCGGCTAAGGACTAAGACCAAGACATGGGCAGAAAGAAAGAGAGAGAGAGAGAGCTTCATAAGACAATATAAAGTATGACAGCCATTTGGCAACACTTTGCTTCTTGGCCAAACCCAAGACCAAGAGAACGTTCTTTTTAAATTGTTAATGTGCGCGCTCAGACAAAAGAGCTGTCATAATTCGCAGCAAAATATTGTCACCAACGCACAGCACAGCACAAAACTCTTCTCATATATGTGGCAATGTGAATGCCAATTTAGAGCGCCGCCTTGGCAACACATTAGCCAGACCATTATTGCCAGTCTTGGCTTCGCTTGCCTTTTCTCTGCCCGGAACTGCGCGCCATTTTCTAATATTGTAACGGATGTAATTAATATGTGCAATGAATTGCCCATTCCAACTCCAACTCCATCTCCATTCCATTCGGAGAGTGAAAGAACTCTACGCTCGGACATTTGGCCTAATGGTAATGACTCTAAGGGGCAATATAATAACAGATAATCAACGGGATAAGCAACAAAAAGTTGCTCAAATGATAGCTAAACAAAAGCGGTATAAAGCGACCACTACAGTGGTCACTCGGCAATTAAGAACTGGCTATTTTAATTTAAAGAACGTATATTTGTCACTTTCATTAGTAATTTTGAAGCATAACGCTTTCGAAAGTCAAGAAAACCTGAGCATGTTTAATACTTCTGAAATACAAATACCTTATTTACAACTTTTCCTTGGGAAACTAAAGTTTTTTAATGTTTCCTAATCAAATGTTTATAAAATTAGAATATATATATTTTACCTTCATTATTTGTCAGTGTTCTCGTCCTATTAAATACATATTAACAAATGGGAAAAAGACTATGCAGAAAATACATATATACCAATAATACATGGCCAATAAAAAAATATCAGTTCAATTGCAAACTATTGTTCAATATTTGCATGAATCCTTTAAAATCATTATTACAACGATGGGAATATTAAGTAAAATTAATATAATTGAATATTACAAATTATCAAATTTCATATTTCACAAAATTTTAAGACTTGATGGTAATAAATGTTGTTATACAAATTTATAGAATATCGTTTTATTATAAACATCTTTGACTGTCATTTCAAATGTGTTTGTTTTTGTTTTATTAAAAAGTCATATTGTGTAGTGACAATTTAATTTTAAAAATTATATAAAAATATTATATTACCAACAACATTTACTTAGCCGAAATATTTAGCACACAAACATCAAAACCATGTCGTTTCCCAGCCAATTGGACAGGTCCATGATTGTGAAATACAGTGCTGGATTTATGTTCTATATAGAGAAGCACAAGTTGATGGAGATCATGAGTCGTGTGCTGGCCGAGCTATCGCTGCAATCCGTGCCAGATGTGCGTCAATGGCTGGGTGAAAACATACGTCGCATTGCCGAAGATGTTTACTCCAAGGCACTGAATGCCTTTCATCTGGGCATAGCAGGAGACTATTATCAACTGCCCATGAACTTTTATCATCGCATTGTGCTACATGGTCGCCCAGGTTCGGGACGTCGCACTTTGGCTCATGCGCTGGCCGAGCGTTGGAATCTGCTCATCTTGGATGCAGATACTCTTGCCTATCATCACATCAATGGCCAAGAACAGGATGCGAATGCTTTGCAGCTACAGGCGGGCATTGAGAAGGATTGCGTTGTGATGCGTTCCATGGCAATTGGCAATATAATACAAGAGCGTTTACTTAAGGAGGATGCACTGCATCGCGGCTGGATACTCTACAATTACACGAACAATCGTTGTGAGGCTCACGAACTCTTCGAACACTTCACCGTGCCTCCGAATCGTTTGATCTTTCTGCAGATCGATGAGCATATGGCGAGAATGCGTCAATTGATGCGCCCCTATAAGCCAAGTCCACAGGATACGATGCTCTATTTGGATCGCCAGATGCAACAGTTTCGCAAAAGTGAATCGCTGTTGAATGCGTATCTCAGTCATCGCCGTGAGGTGCTCTATGTGGATGCCACGGCCTGCTTTGAGAATGTCAAGTGTGAGGTAATGTCGCAGTTGACCAAGACGCCTTATGTCCTCGGCTGTAAATACGGCGAGACCAGCGCTCACGATTGAATGTTATTGTACTTCTCCAATTACAATTCTCCAGTTCGGCAATAAATTATGAAATATGCGCGCTACAAACTTGCCGAGGCAAAGAGAGACCCGTGTTTTCATAATTTCGTTTGTCATTTGCTTTTGTTTATTATTTACTCAAGTGGTTGTTGTTTCATTTTTTCTTCTCTTCTCTTCAATTTTTTTTTGGGGTCGTGGCACAAAAATGCTGTGCTTATCAGCTTTCTTGTTCGACAAAAATTCAAATAGTCTGACGAAAGAACAAAAAAAAAAAAAAAAAAGCGTAAACATTTTCTCATTTAGGTAAACACAACTCACACACAAAAAATTGAGAGCAAAAAAGTGATTTAAAATTATTGCTATTTGAATTTTCCACCACTGCGACACTGCGGCGGAAAATGCGTAGAACAAAAAAAAAAAAACAATAAAAACAACAAGAAAAACAAATGATTTTATGACCACAAACTTAAGTGCTCAATTTTTAATTGTTTGACGACGCTGATAAGTAGCCGAGACAAAAAAAAAAACAGTGTATATACAACGTGGCAAGTAGAGAGATGGAGAAGAAGGAGGGACTGAGAACAGCCGCTTTTATGGCACCCAAAAGTTCAATCAAAGTTTTTTACTCCCTGTTGATTTAACGCTGCCCCGAGGCCTTGGACATTGTTTAATTAGCATTGCAGGTTGATGACTATGACGCAATGCCTCTTGATCTTAAAACCCCCCAGAGACTCGTCAGTAGAAATAATAATAATCAAAAGAAAAACGCACATAATTGTTTTGGTTTCACAAAAATAAAGCAAATGCATTTAATATTTGCAAGTACACGACACGAATTTATCTCGTCACCTTGATGTCAACGGTGAAGCAACAACGCTTGCCACTAACCGGATCCTTGAGAGCCCAGCGAATGGTATAGGGACTGATGGGGAACTTTGATTCGATGGGCACAACCAGCGAGTAGGTTTGCTGTTTGCCAGCTTGCACGGGGCATGTGGTCGACTTGCAGGCATCACGCTCCATTGAGACCAGCGGCAACTCTTCGGTCTCGCTCTTCGCCCAGCCGAGACTCGCCTCCAGACGCTCTGCATCGAATGAGGGCGTGAAATCAAAGCTCATCGTTGTCGGACGGCGGCGACGAATGTGGCAAGCGGCACGGGTTGCGGCCTGTGGACAGGGATCCACACGCACCTGATTTATGGGGCACACATCGACGCTGTCGGGACAATTCTGAAAGTTGACTATCTCCCCGCTGGCGAAGGCGGCCAACAGCAGCAGCAGCAGCAACGACGTTTGATGCAACATGGCGCGTTAAAGGTTGAGAACGAAATGCGATCATTGCTTTGATGATCAATCATATCGTCGACTCCAGTCGCTGGCTGCGTTTTCTCATCTCTCGCTCGCTTATCATCATGCAGGTCAACTATGTGAACTATAAACAGCGTCACTGATAAGTTGCTGCCGGGCTCTGATGCATGCACGCATCCATCGAACAGCGCAGATAAGAACGCTTGAGTTATTGAGCAGCAAACTGATTATGGTCGATGGCGCGTAGTCCACGTTTTACTCCGTTGAGTTACCTCTACTAATTGCCCCCGGCAAGAACTATTCATTAGCATACACGCTGAACACTGCTCAGAGATTCGACTATTTGTCTGTTGACAGGCTGACACTCGGTTAGATGTTTGTCAGACCTACACTAGGCAACAAAGTTTTGGGGTTTGGAAGTTAAGAGTCAACAATATTGTTGTTTGTAGTTCAAAAGAAAGATTTCATTTGTTTAATAATTTGACAAGTCTTTTTGCGATCTTAATGAAAATTTAAGGATTGGCAGAAAATAAAAATATAAATTATATATCATATATTATGATTATGATTATTACGATTATTATATATATATTTATGATTATTGATGATGCCAAATGCAAAGAATAGATAATTCATACTATTCTAAACACAGTTTTAGCATTCTGCTATGTATTGTTGTGAAATAAGATATTTATATCTGAACTATATTGTTTTCGTAAATATTCATAACATAAAATACAATAGAAAGATTATCAGCAATATTCTAAATACTTTCTTTTGAAACTTCCGAATTTGTGGATCGATCGATAAGAAAATAAAATGGTTATAATCTAATTAAATTTGTATAACTTAAGAGTCATTAAAACCACTGTACAGATAACATCAATTAATTTATTTTCATTAAAAATCTTTAATTTGAACAGCTTCTGCAAACTGAGAAAAATATTACTATTTAAATAACGTCACCAACTTTTGCTGCACAGTGTAGAATACCATTTTAATAGCTTACTTTTCCTGATTTTTAATATATATGCTAATACAAAATAACTACCAAATTGTGTTTATCGTTTATCGTCTCAGCTCTAACTTTGTTGCACAGTGTAAACTGTCTCTCCTGTGTGCTCCATACGGCACGTATATCGACACGCTTATCAAAGGCAGAGAGACAAAACATGGGGCAACAGTCACATGGAGACCGTCTGACAGAAAGACAGACTGACGAATAGACAGACAAAACTGTTGTCAGTCACAAGCTGTGCGCACGTCGGAAATTTGAGACGATTCCCGCGAGAGAAGTGCACTTCAATTCCTCAATCGTGAGGAGCTGCATCGCAGCTTCTATTTTGTAGTTGAAGATGCAGTCAGAGCTAGAGAGAGAGAGAGAGAGAGAGATCTGTAGCTGTCAATATGCGACGAGGCTACGACGAGGCAATTGCACGGCTCATTTGCGGGCACATATGTCAACAAAGCAAACGGCAACAAATTTGACTACACAAGACACAACAGAAAAAAGTGACAACATTTCAAAGAATACATCGTGTTAAATAAAATATGTTTGCCCCCAACCACAATCTCGACCCCGATCACGACACGCTTTCGTGTAAGTGTTGCCGCAATTTGATGCAACATTTTTATCATGCCCAAAGGAGGCAATTAAATTTGGGCAAAAATACTTCATAATATGATCCAAAAGTATCAAATAAATATTGAAAATGTTTCGAATGCAAAACATGTTTTTTTTAAAACGCGAAATGCTAAAAAACAAGTTTCACCACACACAAAAATTGATAGAAAAGTTTTGCGGCAAGCGCATAATTAAGCGAGAGTCCAGTCAAAGTTGATGAAAACACGTTTTCCGCTTTTCCCCGACTGTGTTATGCTTTTTTTTCCGCATAAATTATGAAAACAGAACTTTTATTTTTTTTGCTGTTTTCTTTATCATTTCCCCCCGATGTTGCGTTGGCCTTTTTATCGGCCACGACTTTGCGCCTTTATCAAAGTCCACTGAACGGTGAATCAACACAACACAGAGAAAAAACCCCAAAAGCAAAACCAAAACAGAATTAATTCATTAAAGAAATATGCAAAACATTATCAAAAAAAACGAAGCTATAGCTGATGGGGTGTATAACGATAAAAAAATAAACGAAGTACTACAAAGATGGAAAAAATGAAATTTATGTTTTATTACTTAATGAACTTACCGCAAATTAAGCCAAGGGTGGCCGACGACGACGACGACGTTTCCTTGTCTTTCTTCAATTAATATGCAAAAAATGTCAACACCAGCGGCTGCTGCTCATCAGCCAAGCAAAAGAACTGAGCACCAAGTAAGAGAGTTGTCCACAGCCTGAGACAGGCAGAGAAACAGGCAGAAAACATGCCAAGTGTCCGGCAGTTGTGTGATGAAAGCAAATTGGTTTGCAATTAACGACAAGTTTTTTAATTGAACACGTGTTGAACGAGTTGACCAAGGCGTGAAGAGGGTTAATTAAATGCTAGGTAATCGCCATGAGAGCCGAAAGATCTGCATTTTCGAGGAAAAGAACCGGAAAAAATAAATAATAATGTAATGTATTAAATACGTATATAAATATATTAAAAATATAAAAAAGCAAATGATATATAAAAATATATTTATTAAAAATATAAAAAAAACAAATGATCTGAATAGAGCTTACAGATTTTTTCACATATATGAAAATGCAACGCCAAATAATAATAAAATATTTTATAAAAGTATATATTATAGACAAGTAAGAAAGCTACAGTCAACCATTTTCAATAAAAGCAAAACAATGCGGTTTTATTCTTCAAATATACCGAATTAATTTACTGAAAAGTACTAAAATATACTGAATGTTAAATTTGGCATTTAAAAATACTATTACATTTAAAATATACCATAGAGCACAACATTTACTGGATACCGTTGTGTGCCACATAAAATTATTTCTAAAATACCTCTTAAGATGTACATTAAAATGTATTCTTAGTAATTCTCAGATTATGATCAACACATTCAAAATTTTCTCAGAATTCCAAGACAAAAAAAATACACATAGAGATTAGAGAGCAATTTTAAAAAACACAAGCTCAATTCACAAAATTCCAAGCTTAAGAGTCACAGCCTCTCATTGACGACACCAGCTGATAAGAGAGCTATTTTTGATCATACAAATAAACACAAAATGAAACTCAATATTCACTTAAACGTAAAATGATCTCATTCAGTTGTTTTGTGCGGTTGCCTAAGCAAAGAGCATGAGATTATCGGCTACTCAAATTTGGCAGCTATTGCTTTTAGTTGTCAACTTGAAGCAAGTTGTGCAGGCGCAAGGTAAGAAAAGTAAATAATAAATAGTTTCAGCAATTAAAGAATAAGTTTACTTAATAGATGAACCAAACTGCGGCTATTTGAATGAGGCGAGCTTTGCGAATCGCAGCAATGTTGTTGACTTGACTGAACATCCCTGGATAGCCAGAGTGGGCTATGAGAGTATGTTAAGATGACGAAGTTGGAAAGAAGAATCTCTCTTATTATTCCCCCTCTCTCTTAGCTGATCGTGGCATTGCCTACAAATGTTTGGCCGTCTTAATCTCACGTCAGCATCTCTTGGCACCTGCTCAGTGTTTCAATGAAGTAGCTTTGAAAGCGGAACCAGTGCGTTGGGTGCTCTTGGGCGATTGGAATCCAACGAATCCCTTCATGGATAACGATTGCGATGTCCGACAAAATTGCAATCAAGTGCCACTGCTCGTTGCCATCGATGAGATCATTATACATCCGAATTACGATGCACGAATGTTGGCCAACAATCTGAGCATCTTGAAGTTGATTCAGCCCGTCACATTCAGCAACTTCATCAGTCCGATTTGTTTGCACGCTCGCAAAACCATCGCGTATAATGGACAATATTTTATTTACGCCGGTTTCGCTGTGAATGCGAACATTGGCTACAAGCTGAAGGCAGTGACACAATTGCAGGAAACGTTGCGTTGTCGCGAGACGTTGATGCGTCAAAATTATGTTCGTGCCGCATTGGCATTTACGGTGAATCCCCTCTGTGGCAACAGCAATCAGACCACGCCCCTGGTGAGCGGCTCTCCGCTGATGGGCGTGAATGTGGAGAGCGCGAAACCGCACAGTTATTATCTTGCTGGACTTTTGCAAACGATGACGAATCAAAATAATTCCCTGATTTTCATCAGAGTTCAGCCGCACATCGAATGGATCGAGAGAAGTATGAGAATTGAGACAAGCACACTGCCCACGATAATTCCCGCACACTTGGTGCGATATGAGAAGCACACAACGCGAATAGTGAATGCAAAATAAAATACAATTTCAAATGAATTTCTTTTTGTTGTATCTTACTCAATTATATGTAGCTTAGCTGCACAGGTTCTTAGCTTAATGTTTTGTATCATGGCTAAAAGCTGGCCATCATTTGTGCAGCAAATGTAGCTTGTGATTGTACAAAACGCTAATGTCAAATATGTATCCACGCCCCCTTTTCCTTTCCACTAATGGGGGCGGCGAACTTTTTCGGGGCCAAATCACCTCAAGCGCCATAAAAAGGCAAATGAAAGCCATGAGAGCCGCCAAAGACAGTCGAGAGAGTAGTTGAGTAGAAGCAAAACAGAAAACGAAAAAATAATGAGTACTCAAATGGCAAAGGGAGAGTGAGTGCTTCTTGAATGAGTGTACTCGTATCGTGAGGATTTTTATTTCTTGGAATAATCTGGTAGCGAGCACACGACTAATCTTCATTTAATTTTATTTGCGCCAGCGACTGAAATTGAAACCGAAATCGCAATCGCAACCAACAACAACGAATAAAAGCTGAAGGAGCTCAGCGAGTAAAAGAGAAATAGAGAGAGGGGAGCTACCTTCTGACTCTGAGGCAAGGACAACGTAAGGACATTGGCAGACTGCTTTTGCAACATTTCATTGGCTGTGCGACGTTGGCGGCGTCAAGGAGATCAAAAGTATGCGACACCGTGGCTTAATTCGATTTTAACAATTGCATGGCTGCTCGCACAGCCAATGGCAATGGCCCAAAAAGCATCGCCCACACACCCCCCCGCCCGTCTACATTCCCCAGTTGACTCTAATTGAACGACGCCAAGGGGGAAGCCAACGACACAGCGACAAACGGAGCCAAGGATCGTCCTGCTTGGCGCACATAAAATTAATCCGACGTGTGGCGCCGGCATCTTCGTCAGCGTCTTGAACAATTTGAATTTAAATGTCGCCTTTGCTTTTTTTTATTTCTATTTTTATTTGCTTTGTTAAGCTAAATATAACAAAAAAAAACGTAGAGAGCAAAAAACGTAAGAGAGCCAAGGAACCTTTGCGAATTGAATTAAAAGTGTCCCTGAACGTGTCCTTGTCCTTCTTCTCAGACACGTGCCCCAGCTCTTGTCTTCGCTGGCTGCTTTAGGTGTCGACGACGTGACCCCAAACCAGCTCAGTTGAGTTCAGCTTGCCTCATGCCACCATGCAGCACAATCTACGCATCTATTGAGAATTTTATTGCCTGGAATAATTAGCTGAATTAAGCACACAAATTAAT
Organism: Drosophila niveifrons; assembly: GCA_035046325.1. Classification (NCBI taxonomy): domain Eukaryota; kingdom Metazoa; phylum Arthropoda; class Insecta; order Diptera; family Drosophilidae; genus Drosophila; species Drosophila niveifrons. The sequence goes on along the minus strand of JAWNOC010000046.1, from coordinate 4,633,576 downwards.
TGGCGCCACAAACGGAGCATATGTGAAAAAAAAACAAAGAAAACACAAAACTCAGCTAAAGAATTGCCACAAAGAAATACTATGCACATATAAAAAAAAAAAAAAACAACAGAACAGAATAAAACCATCAGGCTGATTTACTTTTATAGGCATTCCGAGGCTAAGTAGATTTATTTATTGCATGAAACCTTCAGATGCGCCTCTGAGCTGATAAACCCAATAAGAAATTCATACGGCTCCGCAGTATTTCATTGTTGCTCATAGAAAAAATACTACGGGTAGTTCTACTTTTATCACTATTCTTTGAAGTGTTTCTTACTAATCGTTGAAGCAATGCTCTTTATCAATTCAATTGCAACGAATTGTGTGATTATTGTGTCATTCTAACAATCATTTAGTATCAAATATATAACAAATATTTCTTATATTTTTTGAGTAGGTATTTTAAAAAATGTATCTATTGCAACACTGATTTAGTATTAAGTATATACCAAATATTTCTTATAACTTTTGAATAGGTATTTTTAAAAATGTATTTTTGGTAATACTAATTGAATTTATTCCAACAATTATAAATATTATATTATTATTTTCAAAAATTCATATTCAAGTTATTTTCAAAAACTTATATTTTGATTCTCATCATTTGTAAAATAAAATATTAATTCTAATTTTGCATAATGTTTGAAATTCTGATATATTTTGTATTATATATTTTTTATACATTATCCAGAAATCTGGATAACGTTGAATTTCATTTTTTTATAAAATAAGATATATGAAATATGCGTCGTGAAATCCTAAAAAGTGCCTCTCTAATGGAAGTATTCGCTAAGGGATTTTTCACTGTATTTATTTTATTATTATGCCAAGATTGTGCCAAATTTTTGGCTACACTCGAAAACCAATTGCAACTAGTGTTCTAAATATGTAATTAAAAATCTCAAGGATTCCTTGTTTTAATCATTATTTAAACTGCTAAACATGACTTTTTTCATTGCTAGTGCTCTGCAACTGGCAAAGCGCTTGCAATATGTTGCAACAGCAACAATATCAAAAACAACAGCAACAACAACAACGAGAACAACAACAGCAGCCAGCATAATACTCGCATATAATAGCAACAAAAATATTTCATGCAAAAAGGTTTTTAATTTAAATTTCTCGACTTGACGTGTGGCATGTGCCGTCGTCGTCGTCGTCTCTGCCTTTGTCCCTGGACGTCGTTTTACATCTGCAGAAATGTGGGCAACGTCTCCGTGGAGCAGCAACCCACATACAGATAAAACCCATACACACACACACACATGGAATCCTTACACACACACACACACACATTTGGCCATGCACAATTGACGCTTACATTGTTCTCGAGAATTATTATGTGGTTTCCATCAGGGAGTGTAGCACATGTGGCACACACACGCCCCCTTTTCTTTTGGGCCGCACTTCTTGGCTTATCAGCGAGGCAACACTTAGGTGAAGTACACACACACACACACACACACACACACGCACACACACAGGCAAAAGCGGTTACATTTTGTATGGAAAAACTGTGAATTTATCAGGCAAGAAAGCAGAAACCCTTTTTCTCTGCCCCACAGATGCGGGATAATAGCTTAAGTAGTTAAATGAATCAGTCCCGGATATGTATGTGTGTGTGTGTGTGTGTGCGGAGGTGTGTCTTAGTGTCTTCTTGGCTTGCGGTCCACTGTTTTTGGAGCAAGACAAATTTCCTTTGCTATGCATATTGTCGACCACAAGGCAGCTTTTGGCAATTAATATTAAAGGCAACTAAAACTAAGACACTCCGCTCAACTCATGTGTGACCCATAAATTTCAATTTTATTGGCCAAGGTGTTGTGTTGCTTTCTGTTGTGGGCCGCACAAAACTTTTAATTGTAATTAATTTCGATCTTTTTAGGGCAGTCAGTGTGAAGAACAACAGTCGAAGGCATCTTCTTCTACTTCTTCTGTGCCTCTGGGTGGTCTGCGGTGCCTTCGATTCACAAGTGCTGCCAACATAAACACACACACGGATCGGATCGGCTATTTATGCCCGGTCCCATGATTGAAACATTGAAAATGCGAATGCAGCAACATTTTCGTTGGTTCTCCCAAGTTTTTGTGCTCCGTTTGCCATTTTTGACTGACGTTCTGTTTGTTTTGCAAAAAGCCAAACACTCTGGGTGGTCGATGTCGAGGTTGCCATTTTAGCGTATTTCTCGCTCATCTCTCATCTCATGCTCATCTGATCTCAGCGCCAGTGCTCGGCATCGTCTCGAGGCTAGAAACATGGTCCAAGGTGCGCCCCCGCCTACATTTTGTGCCAGGTGTAAACTAATAATGCACAAGCATTGAACTTGGCAAGTTGCAGTTGCTGCTGCCGCTGTGTGGCAACAATGTTGTCTGGCTGCACTTTGTTGGCAGCTCAAGGACATATAAGATAAACAGTGCAAAAATATTAAAATTATTTAAAATAAATTATACAAATATATTACAAATAAGGCATCAAATAGAATGTTATGTGAAATAGATATAGAAAATATAATTTCGTAAATAGATTTCTCATTTATAACACATTACTCGTACTTATAAAATACACTTTTTGCGTATTTACTATAAGAAGATGAACAGTTTAAATACTTATAATATAATATCAATATAATAAGTTTCCCATTACAATTAAAAGTACTATTTTATAATTGCATAAATAAGAAATTTAAGTTAAGATTAAGAATCTATCTAAAATTACCTTTTCATTTATGATTTATTGTTATATGATTCAATTTGTAGTGCTTTTCAAAGAATCGAGAAATAAAATATAAAATATAAAATCTTAAATTGTCAATATATTTTATTTTTCTTATGCATTTAAGAAAATAAAAACTTTAAATATAAGAAAACATTATTTCTAAAATAAGTTTCTTATGTTATAAATTAATTTCGTGTGTTTAACAAATGATTTTTAAATTTTAATAATCAGTTGAAATTGTTGTGCATTAAATGAGCTTACACAAGTTTTGATATACATAAATCACACATTTAATAAGATACAAATAAACAAAATTTGTATATTTTATATCATGTTAATACAGTCTTAAGAGATTTTCTTTTATTTTATTACATATTTATTTTATATTCTCAAGCAGAAAGAACAACAGATGAGGAATTTACGGCTGATCTTTAAGGTGATCTTGAATCCCAGACTAAAGTAACATAGTATAATACTTGTAGGCGTTTCAGTTCAATAAACCAATAAAGTGGCTGATAAGGCAGCAGGTAGCTGCAGACGAAGTGAGATTACAATAGATTTCCAATCCAAAAATAAATGTGTGCAGATAAGAAAGAAACGCTAAGAAGTGAAAGAACAAAGATAACAACTCCAACGCGTGTGTGAAAGGAATAAAAGGTATACTAAAATATTGTGTTTGTCATATCTGAAACACTCACAAAGCTCACACTCGTATATATCATGTTAAACTATTGGACTAAGAAACCTTTCTATCTTAATTCCCCCGCCATGCCACAATGCAGCATACCATATGTAAATGAGACAGAGAAAATGTTTTGCTGTTTGGCATTCGGGTGTCTTTATCACTAGAGAGTTTGCTACTTGCTACTCAGTTTGTAGCTGGGGCGAAAAGTTGTCTAATAAGTTTGCAGGTCCCGCAGGGAACTCGAAGGCAGACGACAAGCAGCTCACAAGATGCACAACAAGCAAATAAAAGGATTAGAAAGGAAAGGGGTAAGGGGTAAGGGGAAAGGGACTGGGTTGAGTTTTGTGAGTGACCCAAAGACAAATATCTTGAGCTTAAAGGTGCGCCTCATATGTGTGCACTAATTTATAAAATTTAACTGGCCTCCATTAATGGGCCCAGTTGCTCGTTTAACTATTAAGACTAATGAGGGTTCTCAGATGCAAATTTATCTCAATGATTTCATTGCACACACAGCTGTCGGACATCATCTGCAGTCGAAAATACATGTGGAGGCGTCTCTCAACTGTATGTGGAAGGTGCCTTATTTTCGGGCTTCACATTTGTGAATTCTGAATTCATTTGCAATGCCAGCAAATTTTGAGCACGTTTCACATTTCGTTCTCACTTGTTTGTCTTGTGCTTTCCGCGAATCAAGTTATTTTGGGTGGTCAAAATAACAGAAAACTCAAAGCTGACGGCATCACAGAGATCCGTTTTTTTTTTTTTTTTTGTTTACGAATCGAATAATACTTGAGGCTTCAAATTGAAGCTGATGGCACATATATGAAGTAGGTATATACATATATACCATACACCTCTTGGCCGCAAAGTGTTTGAAAGTTCTTCGGGGGAGCCCCAAAAGCAATTTGCGGACGTGCATGAAAAACTTTTACTGCCAGCAAATTGAAATTAATGTGAAGTTTCAGTAAAAGTGGCTTAAATGCACACACGGGCCGCATTTTGGGAATTGCACGACGACGAGGAAAGTTTGCTGCCAGAGTCTATGGCCACAGATACTTATGTTATTTTGAAATACTTATCCGCACACACACACACACACACACTCACTCAGATATTCGAAATAGTTTTGTGGGGTTTCATTTTCATTGCTGAGTTTTAAGCCGCCAAAGCTGTTGATTATAAGTTCTGCTGTGGGGCAAGCTTAAGCAAGCTCATGCAACCACACAGAGTCTCTACTTTTCTCTTTCTTACTCTATATATTCTCCTCTCTCTACATTTTATTTTCCCTCTCATCTTTCCAAGACAAACAAGCGACTGCAGCCTGGGAAGGTGAAAGCAAAACTTTCGCATTCGATTTGTGTGTGTTTCTGTACTCAGAGAGAACGAGTAGCTAACGATTTGTGAATTGCACTTCCTGTCGGTAAATAACAGAGAACCATAAATTCTGACAAAAATTTGTTCTCCTTGGAATCCTTGAGCACAAAATTTGCATGCGTGCCGTCTCATATGTGAGGTGGCTTGCTTAAGAAACCGAATCGAAATCGGAATCTGAAACGGAATTGGGAATCTCTGCTCAAGTTTTCGTTGCCTGACTGGCTGGCGTCTTCAGCTTGGATGTGTGTTTGTCTTCGCATTTGTTGGTTTAACAGCAAAAGTTTGCCTTTCAAATCGAAAACTAGAAAAACGTTGCATTTTATGGCGATTTTGCAGAGAGTGGATTGAGAGTCTGCTAACTGAGGAGGTGGCAACGGCACTTCAAGGACTTTAAAAGGCAATTTGCTTGAGAGTTTGTCAACCAAACTTAGATGCTCTGTATTTTCGAAAGGGTATTTAAAATATAATAACATATATTTCGTCGTTGAGAACTAGTGTATGATCATAAAGGTTAGAAAGATGTAGGAAAGATGTAAAATTGGAAATAATCTTTACTTATGCAAATATTTTAATATTTGTTAATATATGCATATATTTTAAATAAAATCATAGAAACTTTCAAATTTATAGTCAATGATGACTACCATATGTCTACCAATAACTCAATCTTTTATTTTCATTAAATCATGGTTATCTATCTAGCTTAATTATGAACATTATTATTATATGTTTAAAACCATTTTCTTCAATTCTGAACTAGATAGGGTCAAAGTTCCCAAGTACTCAATTATAATAATGATAATAATGGAGAAACAAATCATTTACTAGTAGATCATTTTAAAATCATCTGAGTAAAGTACTTGTAATGAAAAATAATGTATCCTAAAGTATCATTATTTATTGAGCTAACGCCTTTCTTATTATTTTTCTTTTTCCCTTACCATAAATACTTTGATTATTGGTGAATTGGTTGACTATCATTCTCCCCTGTTCATTCAAATAGTATTGTCTATAAAGACCATCTTTACCACCTAGTAGGGCATTTAAAAATAATATATATCAATTGGTAAATTGGTTTACTATTATTCCCCTGTTTATTCAAATAATATTGTCAATAAAGTTTAACTTTATTACCTAGTTAGAGCATTTAAAAGTCGTCAAGGTGTTCACTCAACAGCTGCATCGACACGTGGCAACTGCTTAAGCATGTGCCACCTTGTTCCATTGTTCAATGCGTTGCCTGTCAACAGGAGTTGCCCCCTTCTCTCCTCAACACACAACGAGTCCTGTTTGCTGAAGCTACTGCTGCTGCTCTTGTTGCTGCTCCTGGCTATATCCTGCCATTTATTCCGATAGCTTCTCAAAATATTTCGCTATTTGTTTGGCTATGAGCTCAGTCATTGAATGGATGCCATTGGCTGGCTCAATGCATGCAATTTTCTTGCGCATTTATATTTGCATTTAATATTTGTTTGCTTGTTTGTTTGTTTGTTTGTGCATAACGGCAAAAAGTGTTTTCCACAGGAAAAGGCAAAAAGGAGAGTTTTACTTGCCATCGCCGTTGCTGCTGCTTTGTGCGTTTGTTGCTGCTGTTTGTTTTAAGTGAATAATGCAAATTTTATGCTCCTTCTATAAAGAGTAAAACTTTTGCACATCAACATGGAAATATGTATGTAAAAGACACACACACACTCACTCACACACACACACATGTGAGAACTCCCGCTGTTGAAGAATGCAAACTTTTATTGTGGGTTAAAATGAACTTCCGCTTGGTGCAGCCCGGAAGTTCATAATTTCAGCTGATTTGCAAAAGTTTTGCCACTTTTTTCTCTCCCTGCCCTCCGCAGTTCATAATATTCTTGAATCTCGAAGTCGCAGTTTTTGGCTGTTTAAGCTGGCAATTTGCTTGGCGCTGAGTTGACTGTTGACAAAGACATTTGCTGGCCAATTTTGAGTTGCTGCGCGATGCGAAAAACAACAAACACGTCCATTTGATTTGTTTACACAAAGGACGCACTGAACTCTAGCAAGACAGGAGGCAGGAGGCAGGAGAGGGAGGAGGGAAGAGCAGCAGTCGACAGCAGGCAGTGACCAAAAGGCGTAGGTACACACACACAATCGCATCTACTAGATACACAGCTATACACAACAGCATGCTCTCAAACTCAACCTCAACCTCGACATCGAGATTTTCGGGCCTTTGCACTCGTCGTGACAGGCAACGCAGCGCGGTGGCTGCCACATTTTGGTGCACATGTGTTTGCCAAATGTTTGCCACGGCATGTGAAAAATCTACCCAAGCCGCCGATACGGATGCGATTGCTGGCTGTTTGGCTTGGCTTCGCTTTTGCCTTTTGTGCCCCGCCAGAGGTGTGATTCCTACCTCTCCCTCTGCCTCGCTGCCTCGCTCCCTCTATCGCTGTGTCTCTACAGCAAACGGAAATCAAATGCAGACATAGCGCACTGCGTCCCTGAGCTCTCAACATCCTAATGCCTACACACACATACACACACATCCTTTTGCCTGGCATTTTCTACATTTTTATTTTAGGTAAAAATTTCACACATTTTTTCATTGTTGTTGTTATTGTTGTTTATGCGGCCGCCTGCCGTGCCCAGCCGTGTCCAAAAGGCGTTACCGGCGCTATCACTGACAATGCCAAGGCATTAGGCATTCAGTGCCCAGAGTTATGAATGAAAATGTGAGCGCAGCATTCAAGCAAACACTTTAAAGTGACCTTAAAGAACGTGCCAAATACGGTTGAGGTGTGTTTAGGAACACGATTGTATCTCAGTTGAGTTCAAGCATCAAAAAGATCGGCATTTATAATGGATAAGCTGTACAAAAATTCTAAATCTACTTGCCAAATTAAGTTAAAGCTCTGAAAGGGAATAGTTCAGCATCAAATTCCACTTTTGACAAAGTAAAGTAAAAGATTTGCTAGCTTCAAAGTGTTACGTTACTGAGCTTTGAGCTTGTGAAAGCTTCAGAAAGCTAAGCTTGATCAGCAGCTTACTTTAAAATTTAAGATTTCATAAATATAAACATTTTAGTTTAACGTATTTCATACCTATTTATATGAATATTAGAAAGAATCACTCATGCAATTAGAGCCTATGCATATATTTATTAAGATGTAAAATAAACGTTTCTTAAGCGCATTAAAGCTCATGCTGTGTTTCTAAATTGTAAAGGATTTGATTGTTTGTTTGGTTGGGTAAAAGATTTATAACTTTGTCATGAAGAATAACAGCAAAAGATTAAAAAAATGTGGAGTTCATTATTATTTTTATGAGCCCATACTTTCTTTTGAAAATTCTCAGAGTATAATAGTATTGCTTTCATTTCTTGTAAATATATAAACAAAGTGTCTTATAGTTTATAAATTATGTTAAACTTTCCTATAAGCGAACTGATTTAAAGTTGCGTAAAGCAACACTCTGAGTCATCTTCTTACATTAGTCATAGAAAACTCAAACTTAAACTTAGAGAAATGTGCTTTCACACACTTAAAGCTGCTTGAAGCTATCGATCCTCCGCTGTCTTTAGCGTAGACTCTGTACTCATGAATATCACTTGACGCATATGAGTCATCATTGCAAACAAAAAAAAAAAAATAATAGTGTGAATAAAAGACGCACACACATTTGACCCAGTGGAAAATAGAAAATGCACTTCCCGTTGTGGTGCAAAGTCCGCAAAGCATAGCTTTGGTATTTCGCAATTAATTAGACATGTTGTGCATATCATTTGTCTTCATCAAAAGATCTGTTGATAATATCATTTAATATGTGTGTGCAAAGAGTAAAGCTGTCATTTTTTGGCGCCAACAAATGCATTAAATTGCAATGCAAACCGAAACCAGTTGATGAAGAAGATGCTGAATGATGATGATGATGATAATGAAGTCCGCCTGCTGCATGCAGCTTGATGCCTGATGACAAGTGGCGCCTATTATAAGTTAAACAATTAAAATTATGGCAAATGTGACAAGTGGCTGGCGCATACCTCAATTAGCATTTGAACAAACAGTTAATAGAAGAAGCGATCTCACACTCGACCACTCCACTATGGGCAAAAAGTCCCAAATTGCGGCATTTTTACCATTTTTGAAGATAGAAACACGAAACTTTGCACATATACCTAAAACAATAAGATAGAATTTCGGATTTTTTTTTTTTTGTAATTGGACCACGCCTTCCTTCCCGCCCACCTTACCATAAAGATGCAATTTTCGATTTTTTTTTTTAAATTAGTTTTGAAATATTGTAACGTAATATATTTAATAAATGTGAACTTAATGTATTTAATTAATATATTTTTTGCAAATTTGCGTTATAAAGTTAATTTGTATACTTGAAAAATCAAATTAAAAATTAGTTAGAGTCCAATATTAAGTTTTGTGACTTCATACCCTGATGTCCAGCTAATAATTTATTCATCTCAAAGCTCTTCTTCCAAATTCAGAGAATCCAGCTCAAAAATGTCGAATTCATTATCTTCGCCTTCTTGTACCTGATTTATACATTATTGTCTACATATTCCCCTGTTATTGAAAGCTCAATATCAAGAGTTTCTAAAAGAGCAATAACATCTCTGGTAGCTTTTTTGTAATTTAATCTTTAGCGTTCATTTAGATTTATAGTTAAAAATAGTGAATTAGAGGAATCCAATGCTTTATTAAACACATCTGAATTAGTATTCAGACGGCTGTTTTGTTGCATGAGAATGCATATCGCGTTTGTACAATTTTTTGCGCGCTTCTGATGCATTTTCACCGAGAGCTCCTAGACGAAGTGCGGAGGTTTCCAGAATTTGGTGCCAATGTACCAGTACTTTATGCAAAGTTTGAGACATTGAATACCACTCATAAGTATTAACCTATAAGTACATCAAGTACCTTCTTTAAGTCTTGATGAGCATACCTCAAACTCACATTATGTAGCAAATAAAATTTTATAAACACTTTTCAAAATGGCATGCAACAACAGTGGCATTGAATTTTTTGATTCCAAAGCTAATTTTTACTTTAACCTTGGTCCTGCCTTAGTGTAACGTCAAGCGTTTACCACCAGGCTTTTCGCGTGGGACATCTTCTTAAGTAACTTAATTTTGAACGAGGACGCAAGCCATTGCGCATGCTTTTCTGGTGCATTTTGGCAAATTAGTGTTAATCAATCCGAAAAACTGCTTAAGCTTATCTTTAATTAAGATTTGCTGAACATCACTTAATTCATTTTTATCGATATTTTGCAAAACAAACGGTTTAACAGCACCTTGTTGGCGGTTGTTGTTGCTCCAAAAATCAAGCAACGTTGAATAACAAACCGTAAATACATCTACAACATTGAGTTTTTACGAAAATCGGGCAAAAACGGGCAAAAATGTTAACCGCTATTTGATTGTCAATAGTTTAGTTAATAACATGCAGCTTTAAAATTGCCTCGACTGGCCTAGACTCACAAGTTACATTCCACGGAAACACAGATACATTTTTTTAGCAGGGACCTAAAAACATACCAACAACACATTGTTCGTTTGGACAATATATCACGTGTGCTAAAAATTTAGAGCTTATAATTAATATTACACACCTTAACGATTAAAATTCATATTTAAGTTTTTTTGTTTGATTTAATATTTGAATATAAAACTTACATAAGAAATCACAAACTTTCGGGTGAATTTTTTTCATTTGGAGTTGCCAGATCAAAGTCTTTATTTATGGTCGAATAACAAAATATCAGCGAAGTCTAAAATTTTTTAAAAATATGTTTGAGTGTTCTTGAAGTATTCTAATTCAGAAAATAAAGTCAATTTAATAATTCGGAACACAAAAAAAAATGTAAAAATGCCGCACTTCGCGACTTTTTGCCCATAGTGCACTCTCGAATGCCTCTCAATCATTAACGAACGACGCGTCTAATTACAACACTTACAACACACGACCGACAAGTTAAACGCATTTTCCGGCTATTTTTAGCACAATGACGACATTATAACCGACATTACCCCCTGGCAAAAATGCGAAAAATAAGTGAGAAAGCTACAGTCGAATGGTCTCAACTGTGAGATACCCGATACACATTTTGTAATAAAACCATATTCTGAAAATATACCAAAAATATACTACAAAATAATAAATATGCCGAGAACTATATTTGGTATATCAATATACCATTGCATTGAAAATATGGTAATACTTAAATATACCGAATGATATATTTGGTATATCAATATACTAGTGCATGAAAAATATGGCAGTAATGAAATCTACCGAAGGGCATAATTGGTATATTAATATACTATAGCATTAAAAATATATCAAAGATTATAAAATATACTATATTGTCAGCTGTTTTTGCCATATAAAATTATTTCTTAAATACCTTATCCTACTTTTATCTTATCGCAACCAAAAATCTTGGATCTTGCTCCTATTTGTAGTTTTTCAGATCCACAATTTCATATGGATAGACATACAGACAGATACGGCTATATTATCCCATGACGCTGATCAAGGATGTATATATATTATGGGGTAGAAGATGACTTCGTTTGCCTTTTAAATTTATTTCCTGTAGGCCCAAAGTTATAATACCCTTTTACCCTATGCGTAGCGGGTATAAACAGTCGAAGTCGAGTGTCAAATGGTGTGTCCAATTAAAGCTCCAGGACATTGACTTCTTTTGCAGCGCGAGTGCAGCGTGAAGTGGCCGCTGTTTGTGTCCAAGTGTCGAGTGAGTTGCGCTCGTGGAATTTTTGCACGATGCAGCGACGACGACAACGACGACGACGAGAGCGACAACATTACACAACAGTCAATTAAAATTAATAACTTTTGCAAATAAACACAAGCGAAGAATACCAGCATACATAGTAGTACACACACACACACAGATACACACACAGATACACACAACATGCCGCTTCACATGTGTCAGTTGAGCACAACAACGAAAATGTATCCGACAGATACGCGAAAAATGTTCAGCTCTGAACTGAACTCAGCTTGAGGCACGCACACGCGCGTTTCGTTTAAAACCCATTTCAAGTTGTTCTCTGTTTTATTTTTATTTTTATTTCATTTATTTATTAATTTTAGCGCGACATTTTATGAACTGCTGCAATGGCAGGAAAAAAAAGCACCGAAAGAACAGAGAAGCGAGGCAACTCTTTGACGTTGAGCGCTTTATTAGTTACGAAACGAAATGAAACGAAATGGAAAACTGAATGGAAGCCATAAATCAATTTTCGGTAAGCTTATTCGACAATTCAATTGCGATCAGCTGGCAAATAAAGATAATATTTGTGCGGGGGAACATTTTTAAAGAGATCAACAGCAGATATTCGACGACATTAAACAGCGAATAAATATAAGCAATAAATAATTCAAAAATAACAACTTTTTTCATTTTAAAAGATAGTACTATCCATTGGGATTTGCAAAATATCAGCAAAAGATATTTAACAACATTATGCAGGAAATAAATGTAAGCAATAAATTATTGATAAAAACCCATATTTTTAAAGTTCATGTTAAAAGATGTTGCGATCCTTAGGGAAATGAACGATTCTTACAATTCTCAAGAGATCAGCAACAGATATTTAACAACATTAAGCAGTGAATAAGTGAATGCAATAAAAATTTAGTGACCAAAAACATTAATAAATATAACAGATAATAAAACGTTGTTTTAAAAGTATTGAAAAATGAACATAAAGCAATTCAATTAAAAAATACCTTATAATTAGCTAACTTTTTAATAGAATCATTGATTATAATAATAAGCTTTAGAATAAAGTTCGAGAAAAATTTGATAAAATTCTATGGCTTAAAGAAATAACTTAATATTTTTTGTAGAACTTAAAAATCTTAAATTTTAAGTGCATCTTTTTGTATTAAACATTAACAAACAATTTATTTAAAAAAAAAATTAAAATTTAACATAAATTTTGGGGACATATTTCGAATAACATATAAGTTTATATAAGTTTAATGCTATTTCAGTATCCTTAATTGCCATATTAACTGCAAGATTTAATTTATATTTTATTAAATCGTTTTTCAGATCAGATTTTTACATTTCCCCTATCATTTAAAGCTCAGTAATAGATAGAATAGATCAAATTTTTCGTTAATTAAACAAAATACTTTAGACTTATATAAAATAGATTCTCTTTCTTAATATTAAATTGTAATCAACTTTTACTCGATTGTAAAAAGTCATACAACATAATCTAGATCAACTTGAAGTCGCATCAATTCACGTTGGCTAAGCTCAGCTGCAACTTTGGCACATCAACCTGCAACAAGCGCAGCTGCCACCTCGTGACGCTACAAAACTTGCGCTTCATTAAACAGAAGCCGCATTATTTACACCTTGGGCTATAAAGCGAGACGAGCTAAGAGCATTAAGGAAGCAACAGCCAATACAACTTTTTTTTTTCTCGTTCGTTGTAGTTTTTTTGGGAACGTGGCCCGCATGCAACAAACTGCGACAGCATCAGTATCAGGGATGCCTGTCAGTAGCTGAAGCTGAAGCAACCGAAGCCCGAAGTCTGCCTCGCATTTCAATCAATTAATCTAATTTAAATTTTCTTTTGTCGCTGTTTTTTTTTCTGCATTCATTTTACGGCTTTAGCCACCACCATTAAACAGGTTTAGCATTTTGTATTTCACTTGAATTTTTTTTCGATTTTGCAGCATCATCATCATCATCAACAGTTCAAGTTGAGCTCGTGCCACGCCAGGTTGCAGCATTAGCAACTTTATAGAGGGTTGTACCTATACAGCAGAGACAACCCCAAATGCAATTCAGTAACACAAATGATTCGACGTCGACGAATGTTGACTAAGTTGAAGCCAAATCAAAGAACAAAAAAAAAGAAAACGGAAATGCGCTTTAAATGCCATTTTGCTGTAGCCAAAGTGCAATGAGCCATTTCCGGTTTGCAAAGCAACCAAAAAAAAAAAATGGAAGATTCAAGCGAAACTACACCATAAATGTTAAGCAAAACCACAGACACGAATGCGGACATTGAGCTGCTGTTGCAACCCGAAAAAAAGCAAATATAAAATCGCAGACAAAACCAATCTGCTAGCAGCCCAAAAAACTGACAGCTTCTCCACGCCCCACACCCCACACACACAACTTACAGCTCACATGTGGCAGCAGCAACAGCAAAAAAGGTGCAACAAAAACGTAACGTGTAACGTGAGCCAAAAAAAAAAAAAGTTGCATGCACAGCTGTCAGTAGGCAACATTCAAACGGGTTGAATCGAAGGATTTGTTGCTGGATTTTGTGCGCTCTGCCCACTTGACTTGTTGCGGCTGGCTTATGGGCTTTGTTACACCTTCGCTTGCAAAGCGATGTTAAACTCATAATTCATAAGGCATAACAGACACCCATGCCTACTCTGACCCATCAGCTGAATCAATCAAATTTGAGCAGCGTGCCGGCCAAACAACAAAATGTGGACTAATAACGGCTCCCTCCTCCTTCTACCTCAACAACAACAACAGGAGCAACCCTGCCAAAACTCTGAGGGCAATCGAACAATTGAACAATTGCGAATCACCCAAAAAGAGTAACAGAAGGATTAATGCTGGTTGCTTTTGGCTGCAGCAAAGGTGTCGCTGCTCTTCAGAAAACCTTCGTGTCGTGTCGTTTTGCAACCCTAAATTGCATTTTACGAGCGATGCGATGCGATACGATTCCTTTTCAGATGCGGTGGCGGTGGCCGTGGCGTTTGCCATCATCAGCACTTTTCATTATGCTAAACCGTAAATGAAGAGGGTTGCTTCTTCCCAAAACAGGAGTGTAGTATTCGATATTGGTGTGGGGGTAGGTGTGCATAGCACGCGCAGGTAAGCCCCTGACTGAATGTAGCTGAAGCGAGGTGAGCTCAAGCACTAAGCGTGACAGATTAGTCTGCTGCAGAATGCTGACATACGGGTGGAGAGACGAACAACAGACTGCATTGAATGCGGGATTTTGGCAATCGACGAAAACTACACTCTTCTCAATCTACGCACTCAACTGTGTGCCAATTGGTCGCAGTTGGGAAAAGTCATTGCATACTTTCAGGCGACTTCCGGTTGTCGCTTTCAGCTGCCGAGTTTCGCTCGCTACCTTTTTGCATTTTGCAGCTCGTGCCACACACTCAACAACATCAGCCGTGTTTATGTTTACTTTTCATATCAGGCAGCAGGCAGCATTCGCAGCAATAAAGGATTTTCCTCAGTGATACCCTTTGGCATTTATATTTTCCATTATTTGACATTAATTAATGTAAATAATGCGCGTTTTTGACTTGATCGCAAAGTATATTATAATGTTTGCATAGTTTTCATTGCATTTCGATATACATTTATTTTACAATACAATGATTACCTCATTCAGTTTGTGAGTATTGACTGAAAGGTTTACAATCAAGTTTTTGGCTAAGCAGCTAACATTTTAAGCTGTGCTGCAAATAATATGCAATAATTCTATTTACCTTTAAAATTATAAAGTAGATTAGGAATAAAAAAAAAACATATATAATAAGCTTTACTTGGGTTGTTTAGATTACATTTTGATTGCCCAAGGCAGCCAATTTAGAACAAGAAGAAAACTATTCCAAATGTCATAATAAAATATACCTACACTTACCTTATGATGAGCTCAAAATAATATTTGACCATCTTGTATAGTGTTTGACTAGAATAAAAAAATGAATTATATACAAAGAAATTTATTAATGTTTGCACAAAAATTAATAGAAATAAACATTCAGTTATTTCAAAAATGATAAAACATGCAGACTCATTAAATCCAAATCATTTTTACTTTATAATATTGACTATGGTGTTTTATTTTTTAATCATTTAATATTATAACTACTAGCAATTGACGGCGTTTGCACAAATTTCGTTCCAATTTCAATAGAATTCTGATAATAAACACTTAAAGATATTGCAACGAAATGATATCAGGCAAATATCTTTGAAAAAAGAGAACATTTCTTAGAAGTATTTATACTGTAAAGCCTTTTCAAAATATCATTAATATAATAATTAAAGCATGTTTTTTCTTATATTGTAATTTGAATTTAACTTTTTTAGAATTTCAATAATATATTATTTTAGCAAATTCTTGTTTCCAATAGAGTTTTCCACTTAACTAAATAAATATAATTCATTAATTGTACATCGTTTCATTCTCTTCTGCTTTCAGCAAAAACTAATTTAGACCGTAATCAAAACGAGGCAGCGCTACACAAAAATTTTGCATCCACCAGATACAGATGGCTATCTCACATATAGTAGCTACAGCCGATCAAGGCAACTTCTGTCTGTGTTTCATTTCATTTATTTTTGCAAGGCCTCAAGTGGAGGGCGGTTGAAAGGTGAACGACAGCCGGTCAGGGCATATTACAGTGGCTGTTTTCGCAGCGTTAATCATTAAATCTCAGCACACACACATATGCAGAAATCACACACACAAATGCACACACACACACAAATGCACACACACACACGCAGATAGAAGCATAGAGCAAAAAGTCGATAAAGGTGCATGGCATTGGCTTTGTATTGTTTTTGTTGCGGCTGGCTTCGCAGTCTCTCTCATACACACACACACAGACAGTCTTACACACACACACACACACACTCACACTCTCTCTACCATTAGCAAACGGTCTGGAAGGTGTAACAAGCAGTGAAAGCTACCCCCAAAAATGTGTGTGTGTGATTTTGCAGGCCAAGTCAGAGTGTTTTTGGCTCTGGCCACGTGGATAGCGATTTCGCAATAATTTCGCCCAAAAAATCACGAAAATAGCAACAACAACAATGAGCAGCCAGAACAGCAAAGAGCATAATGAGTAAACGTGGCGTGGCTGCTGCTGCTGTTGCTGCTGCGATGACGCACATGTTGTCGCCAGTTGTCCTTGACGCCTCCCCGTTGCTGCCGTTGCTGATGATGATGATGACGGTGATTACTTACAACAAACAGAGGCAGCAGCAGCAGCAACAACAATCTACAGCCGGCGGTAGCTGCAGGCGCTTTTCGCACAAATGAGGGCTGTGTATATGTATGTGCAACCCCATATCCGATGATATCACCAAAATGCGCGATCCCAGCTCAGATTGAGGTGAAACACAACACAAAAAAAAGAAGAAGTGAACCCGATGAGCAATTGTGCAAAAGGTGCGTCGCACATGTGACTGCCACACAAACCACCACCAGCAACAACAACAACAACAACAACAATAACAACAAGCAGCAACAACATCCACAGCAGCAGCAACATCAACAAACGAGAGCAACTCCGAGCTAGTCGCGAAACTTGTTTTTATGTATTTGCCTTTGATTTTGCTGCTCGATTGCTCAACGTTCAACGTTGAACGTGCAACGTTTCGACGCATTGAATCCTTGTGCATCCTGTGGTAGGTCGCGTGCCGCAATCTCGTTTTCTTTTTCTTTTTTTTATTATTGTGCTTTTTCTCGGCGCGCGTTCATTTGCTTATTTGTTTGTTCACTTTTGTGCTCGTCTCTTTTTTCTCTCTCTCTCTCTTGGTTGCCGCATCAAGGTAAACTTTGTTCAGCCAACCTTATCCTTCCCTTTTGGCTGCTTTGTTGTTGTTTTCATTGTGCGCGCCGCCAGCGTTATGGGATTTATTATTATTATTGTTATTATTTCATTTTTTTTTCTGCGGACTTCGCTCTTCTTATGCATTTAATATTGTTTCAATAAAATCCGTGAATTTCATTTCATTTCTTTCATTCGCTTTTTTTTTTGTTATCTGTTGTGGCATCTTTTTGGTGCTTTCATATTGCAATTGGCTTTATGTTTCTTAGCCCTTTTTTTTGGAGTGTGGCACAACCTTTTAGCGGCTAAGGTTACATCAATCTCGAACTCGAACTAAACTCAAGTATTTATTTGCGCAGCTGCGTTTCGAAAGCGGCATACTAAGCAAATGTATCTGTATCTCTTTCAAATTTGCTTAATTTGAACTACAGATGGGAGCACGTGACACGAGATTAACGTGAGCTTATTCCTTATTCACGTATTCTGGAATAAGGAGAATATTAATTAATTGCAAGTACGGTGATGCAGTTTTATATAAAGAAGTTAAAGATATTTATTAAAGATCTGAGAAACCAATTATATTAAATATTTTTAAATAATTCAGAAAGATTGTGAGAAGTCCCCGAGGAAATTTTCTACAATCGCTCTATTTATTATTTATTATTTTACTAAAGTGAAGTTTAGAACAAGATATGAACTTACGAATAATGAATATTATTAAAGACGATTGGAAGAGAATAGAAATCGGGGCTGAAAATTTAGTACTAAAGGAAAATATAAATATATTTTACAGTTTTAAAAACTTGCTTTATCAAGTTAGGTGTAAATTACCAATTAGCTAAAATGCATCTTTGATTATAAAATATTATATATAAATGTTTTTATTTAAGTATAACATTAATCATAAATTAAGTGTAATACAAGTTTCTACTTAAAATCTTTTTTTTCTCAAACGGAATTAAATTTCATACTACAATCGATTCTACTTTTATTTTATTTCTTTCTCAAACGAAATGAATTTTGGAATATATTCCACTTTCATCGTTTCTAATTCGTGCTCTTGGCCATCACGCACCCATCTCTAGTATGAAATTCCCGGCTGTCAATGTAAATGATTTTTGCGTAAAGCAAACAACCGTCTAAAAATATTGAATTACATATCGAAATGTTTTCGAGTGCATTTGAAAACGGTAAAACGGCTCGAATATGAGGGCAGTTTGTTTTCGCGCTCTCCCTTTCTATCTCTCTCTTTCGCTGCCTCTTGCTCTTCTCCCCTCTGCATGAAGCAAATGCAGGTAAAATCGGGGAGAACCGCAAAACATTTTTTTTTTCGTATATTTTCAAGTCAAACCGCTGGCAGAGAACAAACAGCACGTGCCTAGCTCGTGTGTCGCTCTCTCGCTCTAACCCAAGACAGCTGCTGTCTTGCTCTTTGCGGGTTTTGTGAATGAAAAACCGGTGACAAAGAAAGGGATAATTTGGCATGCCATTCAAATGCCGTTGTCGTTGCCGTTGTCCTTGTCAGGTTTTTGTATTGTTGATTTGGAGATCGATGTAAAGTCAACAATTGACAGTTATGAAAACAGATGACGATAATGATGATTCCCGATTTATGCGACTGCTGTTGCTGCTGCCACGCGTTGCTATGACTTTCAACAGACGCAGAGCATTGAACTTCTGCCACATCGATTGCAACTTGCAATTGAAAGTCAAGTCAACACTTTTTCACACCCACCACACACAGAAAATCTTCCCACACTCAGTCTTGCACTTGACTACATAGATCTCTTCCCCCCCCGCCCCCCATGTTTTGTGCCCCAATCTGTTTCCACCTCCTTCTTCCCCACTCCCACACAAAAACAATACATGTATTAGAAACAAAAATTTGACATTTGCCTGCACTTAACTGTCACATAAAGTGTTAAATGAAATGAGCAGAAGCAGCCACAAAAATGCGCCGCGACTCTTGCAGCACTTGAGATTCGATAGAGCAAGAGAGAGGGGTAGAGAGAGGGAGGGAAAGAGTCCGACCCCAATTGTAAACCACCAAAGCAAGCACCACCACAACCACCAACATCAACATCAATACGAAGACTGCAACACACACAATGCATGCCACATTCTCGTACCACACTGGCAACATCATTTAGAACGCCAAGTAAGTATTTATGCTGTCATTACATTTGGGTTCGGTTCACTTCGGTTTCGAATTGTTTAAATACCCTGTTTATCAAATGGGTGTTTGAAGGGGTATACTGGACCAGAAGGTCTAGGCGAAGGCTTCAAAACTATGTCTAAGTTATAGCTAAATTTTAAGAATATATTCTTCATACAGATAAGTGAATTTTAATAAGCAAGAAATTTAAGAAAAATAAAAACAAACAATTATTTAATACTATATTTTTAATACTATATTATTTTATTTGTCATACTTAGTATAACTATTTTCTTTAATTCTTTAAGCGTAACATATTATATAATACTATATTATTCTATTTTGACCATTATAATAACTAATTTCTTTAATCACATTATTTAAATTTCAAATACTTTACATTGAATTTCTTTACTGTTATAGCTACGATTTTCAATATTTAATTAATGAAATACACTTTGTATATTTTTAAAGTAATTTTAATATTTAATTTCAAAGTTATTTAAGCAAGATAGTTCATTAAACTTCTTTCCTTTTTTAGCAATAAGTTTTGCCATCTTTTATAATATATTCGTAATAAGGTATTCGGATTTGTTATATTTTTTCAAACAATGTATTCGTAAAATTTATATTATAGAAATGATTTTTCTATTGAATGGATTACACTTTGTATATATGTAAATTATAAAAGAATAATCTCTAAAAGATATCACTTTCATACTTATTAAACTATTTTTAAGTTTAAGACACTGCTTCCATCTTTTCAGTATAAGTCTTAAGCTATATTTATGACATTTTTTTACATATTTGAATAAATAATTATAAACAACTTTTTAGTAGGTATCTCTTAGTCCATCACTGGCTTAGCACACAACTCTTTAGTTGCTTATTTTTTTGGGTAAAATGCCGCGCAAAGTTTACTGCTAATTAAAAATTGTAGAAACGAGAAACATGCATGCAATTCAATACCCAGAAACCGAAACCGAATCTACGCGTCGCCCGCAATTGAGAATGTTTAGATGAAGATATCTCTAAGTATGTGAACGTTTGCACATGTGTGTGTGTGGATGAGTGAGGAACCGCCTTGCAGCCGTAATGTGTGAAAAATGCTGCGCCCTTATGCTGGGGGTCACCTCTTAAAAGGATTGCAAACTATTCTCTCGCTCACTTACTACATTTTCCCACCGATCGAGAGAAGCCCCGAGACGTAGAAGAAGGCGAAACGAGGGCTGCTCACTTTTAGGTTATCCGATGTGTACGCGTAATTATAAAGTGAAATAAATTGATTGCTTAACGGCAAAAGTTAATGACAGCTATCGTCGTCGGCTTCCTTCCTTCCTTCCGATGACGTCAATCCCTCAGAGAGAGAGAGTAAGAGAGAGAAGTACAAGAAGTGCGAGAGAAGTACTCGCATTTTATCGCACTTTTATGTGGGACCCGCAGCAACAACAGCAGCAGCAACTGACACGGCATGAAACTGCAATTGCAATTGCATAGAGCGAAACATCGATCGAGAAATCCAATTTAAATTAAGAACTCACTCGATATATATTTACTTATGTAGGTACCGCTTATGAAGTGGGTCGATTGTGAAGTCATTCTCACGGTTAGTGGGAGGCTTTCTGTGATTGTGCTTGGGAACACAAAATCAAAGCGAATGCTAATGCGGGATTGAAACTGCAAAAAAAAAAAAAAATAAAAGTAAACCACCAAGTGTGCAGCACAGTGCCTTAGAATAGTTGTGCCACAGTATTCGCAAATTGGAAATGAGGGCAGCCAACCAAAAAGTTATCAAAGTGCACTTCGTGTACTTCACGCGGTCAACGGGAATTTCATTAGAACTCGCATACGGGGATTATTATTACATTTCATTTGCATTTCATTTAATTAGTCACTTTGCAACTTTTCCTTTGCACTGCAAAAACGATAAATCAAAGAAAAAGTACACAATTCAGTTGAGTGCTTAACTTTAGATAAAAGTCTTAAAAAAATTGTATATTTAGATAGAAGCAAGAGAAATCTGAAATGTATAAGTTTATTTATTTTTTGGTCAAATGTATTTAACTTATGAAATAAAAAATATAAAGCTGGTATTGTAAAAAAATACAAAATTTAAGTAAGTATTTATAATATAATAATTAAGTGTTACAATTGAGAAACTAAATACAATATGTATTAATAATAATCATATAATATAATAAACAAAAAACATTTTTGACCTAATCAAAAAGAAAAATCTAAAATCTAAAATTATTTCATTACCGTAAAGAAAATTTGTCATATATATGATATATATATATCTATATCATATAGATATCATTTATCATAAGTTAGAACACTAAATAATAAATATAAAACGCTTAACTGTTTCAATCCTTAACTTCAAATAAAACTTAACCTTAGCAATGAAATAAGTTAAGTGCATATTTAGCATAACTAAAGAATTTTTAATGTTTAAGAAGTTAGTAAAGTAAACTTCATAGATCAAAACATTGTTATTATATAGCAATAAATCCCAATATAAAAGTTTAATTTAAAATACCGAGGTCTAATCTTAGATGCTTAATATTAAATAAGATCTCACCACATTATTAAAATAAAGTATATAATTTTAACATTTCTAAAAGGCAATTGTATTTATATAAGTATTAATAGAACTAAATTGTTCATCCACTTTATTCAGCTATTAAAACCTCCATACTTATCGTTAATTACTTATGTAGTATTTTTATTTAAATAAAACTTTCAAGGCAATGAATATACATTAATATATCAACAAATTTTGGCATAGCAATGAATAGTTTTTTGTTTTATTAGTTAATCCATTATGAAATGTTCGTTCAATGGCCGACGTCGCAGTCGCTGTCGCTGTTGCCGTTGCCGTTGCCGTGGAAATCGTTCGGCAACCAATGAGGCGGCCACAGGTGCAAAGCGACCAATGCCAGCTGAGCAATTGAGCAGACACCTATGTGTAGTAAACAAAACACCTCGCTCATTAGCACACCCACGCAAACACACACACACAGACATAAATGCAGACACGAACAGACACACACACACGCAGACACACAAAATAGTGAAGAGCGAAAGCTAATTAACATACAAAGTGAAGGCAGCGAGCGGCAGAAAACAAAAACAAGAAATGAGGAAACAACACAACAAAAAAAAAGCGTCAAGCGCTCACAATTCTCTCGCTGCTCGGCGTCGCTGTTAGCGTTGGCGTTGGCGTCAAGTGAGAAAATTATTGAAGCTCCACCTTTTTACACACACACACACGCATACACTTTAAAAAGGCAGCTGCGGTTGCGAGTGAGTGACTGCATACGTATTTGTGTGAGTGTGAGTGAGACTGAAACTGTATGTATATGTGTGTGAGTGTTGTGGAGGGAGAACACATGTTAACCGCATTAAAAATTAATGTACAAATTGTTTATTATGTTGTTGAGTTCGCTTTTTTTTCGCCGTCGGGCCCACACACATGCATACGTATACGCATACGTAAGTGTGTGTTTGCGTGTGTGTGTGTGTTTTGAGTTTTGATGACTTTTGACTACGCAATAATCATTGCAACAGTTCCAGGATTTTGTTTTTTTTTTTTGCCGTTCTCTCTCTCACTATTTGTTCGCCTTTGATTTTGTTGGACGCTTTCAACTTGTTGATTGAGAGTCGAAAACAATATTTATGTTTCTTTCCCCATTTTGTGTTATTCGTATTTGGAGCATTTCTTTTGAATTTGTTGCGTTGTTCAAGTGTTGTTTGGTGTGCTTTTCTGTTTCTTTATTTTTTATTGCCTGTTTGCATTCTTGATGTGCGTGATGGACATTCTCAAGAACTTTTGCTTCTTGTCAACGTCAACACAAAATGTCAAATGTGTTGCAATCTCTGTGGCGAAAAGTGGCCACATGATATTTTTGAGCTGGAACTTCTAACAAACATCAAATCAAGCGAGTGCAAATGAATTATTTCCACTCTTTGGAATAATAAAACAAAAAAATTATCATCATTTTTACGAAACTCAAATTCAACATAATTCAAAAAGTATTTCTGTTAATTCAGTTTGTTTTTAAATGCTTTAAATTTCAGAAAAATTACTTTAAAATGTAAAATCACAAAAAATAATTTCTTCACTTTTCGTAAGCACTTGAAACCTCGAAATATATAAAATTATTTTAAATATTTTTAATTAACTGACGACAATTTATTATTTTACATTATCATTTCTGTAATCTACTTTCCACATACAATACAACATCAGTTTCCTTATTGAAATATTAAAGTGATTCACGATTTTGCTACTGGTATTTTCTTAATAAATATTATCCTCAATATTATCCTATTTTCCTAATTTTTAAATTGTCTTTCCAATATAACCATTTTTGTAATTCCCCGTTTCTTGCTTAACTTCTTACTGTTGCTCTTGCTTGGCAAACGCCCATTAAAATTTCGTTGTTACGTCAAAGCCGAATATCGTAACGTAAGCAAACGCGTTGGCAGCACTTTAACAGCAACAGCAGCTATGTTAACAGCGATACGATACAGCACTCGCCCCAGGCATTAACAGCGCGCTGTTAACGGAGCTCTCTCCAATTGGAGAGCACCGCACACACACACACACATATAAGCGCATGTGACTTTGGCTGGTGTGGAGAGGGGGTGTACTTATTGTGAGTGCTGCTGCTAGCATATCACCTCGGCAGCGCTGCCGACACACACACGCCATCAACAAACTGTGCACCGTTACACACGTTTGCCCGTTCGCTTATGTGCCCGCTGCCTGTTATTGGTGTATTGGTGACACTCACACGCATACACATATACAGTAAGGTAACGGCACAAACTACCACATAACAAAAACACGCTCTTTGAGAGAGCGAACGAAATGAGTAAAGTGTGCTCTCTCTCTCCCTCTCTCTGTCGTTCTCTCGTGTATTTCTTTTTGCCTTACGCCTTTGTCGTGACATGGAAGCACCCTCACACACACACACACACGCTTACGCACACACACACACAAACGACGAGCGAGCGTAGAATCAGTTGATGCTGTGCGGCAGAAAGTAGCAAACAGAAATGAACATAAAGCGTTAGTTGAATTCTAGACGTCGCGTCGGCCGCACACGCGCTGCTCCCCCACAGCGCAAAGCCAACGCATAGAACAACAAAAGCATTGACATCAAAAACCGCCGAGTCGAAAACACACACACAAAAAATAAGCAAGAAATCAAAAACGTATCTCACAGATACGCCAAAACAAAACACGTTCTCACAGTGTTGTGCGCTCGGTTCGAAAAGTGCAAAAATGTTGGAAAATTACTAAAACCAAAAAAAAAAAAATAAATCCAAAAATATAGCAAATAAAATAATAAAAACCTCAATGGCCGCGACACGTGTGTGCTTAAGAAAATCACTCGCTTAAAACAAAACTATCGAACAACACAATAAGAAACGCTAGTGAATTGTACGCAAAAAAAACTAAACTAATTGTATTGTATAAAATCACAACAAAAAGAAAGAAAGAAAAAAGCATTCCAATGTTGTCCTGTTTGGCGCCATCGTCTTCACGTTTTGGCCAAGAGGATAACATTATACAGCAGAGCATGCCATCGTCCACAGCCTTCTCCATGCAGTGTAAGTCCACAAACATTGAGATCAAGCCTCGCGATGACTCATCAAATTTGAATTGTCTAGAAATTCTGTTTGCATTATCAGCGCAATGCAATTGAACTTTGAAATTGAATGCAAGTTAGTGTGTGTTGGTGTGTGTGTGAGTGTGTGTTTGAGTGTTTGCAAGTGTCTGTTGATTGCTTATGACTTGTCTTGTCTTGACTTGTCCCCCTCCCACACACACACACACACACACAGCAACAATTCATTCAACTTTTTTGCAAAGCGCGCCAAAAACAAATCAGTTTCAATCGTCGCCTCGCCGCCATTTTCCAATCTTCGCTGTGTGGTCCCCAATTCGAAATTCACCTTAAAGGCGACACAGCAAAAAATAATACCAATAACAAAAAACAAAAACAGAGAACAGCTCAGCACAGTAAACGATCGTCGTTTTGTGCTGCTGCTGTTGTGTGGCATCGGATTTCCATTTACCTCCTACGCAAAACGTTGAAGCCACTTCACAACGGTCCACAACAACGTTCAGCATAAAGCAGCAAGAAACGATCAGCATGCCACATGCAGGCACCACAGTTTAATCACCTCCAGCTACAGTTTTGAAAATAAACACCTTTTAGTGCTCCGCACACTCAGTCATACACACTCACACACACACACACTCATACACAAATACATAAAGAGTTAGGGTCCTGTAATTGCAAGCCAGCAGAAAATTTAAAGATCGTTTATGTTAAGTACTATAAGACGACATTTAAATGCTCTTTCTGTGTTAAAGGAATAAAATAATCTTAGAGGGATTCTCTTTATAACTTTAATATCCGAAAAAAGTTTGTCTGTGATATTAAAAAATTACTTTCCTTTCTCTCAGAGAAAGAATTGTATTTTTAATTTAAACCTTATTGGATTAAATTTAATATTAATACGTCTAAATCAAAACCAATCTTATTGGATATTGATCTACGTAAAAATAAAGTCGCTAAACATTTTTCTTTATATTTGTCAATCGAAATTTACTTGAAATGAAAATCGCCCTTAATAAAATACTATAAATGCAATATATATTCTCAACTAAGTCAAATAAAGATTGACGATTAAAGATTGATATCCCATTTCTTGATAAGAAATATATAAAATAGATTTCAGAGAGATAATAAAATAAATAAAGTTTATAGATAAAAAATTCATACTTCAAAATAAAATTTAGTCAAAATTGATTACAAAACAATTCTTTAGAAGAAACTAGTCGCAATAACTTATTTCAATCGTGATTAAACTATCTCAAACCCAATGCAGTTGCAATTGAGTTGAACAAAAAAAAAAAAAAAAACGTATCTTTGGCAAGGAAAACACTCTATAAAAAAGGTATTTCAAGTATCTGAAACGTTGCTGAGGGTCGTCACTCAAAACTGGCAGGCTCAGATTGCATTTTACCTTTATTTTTGTATTTTCTTTCGATAAAACATTGTATGAGTTTTTCTTTTTTTTTTTCTTAGTTGTTTTTTTTTTGTTGCTGCTGTGTATTTTTGTTATACTTACTATATTGTTGATTATGCGGGTGCTTGAAGAGCTTTTTTTCTCGTTTCTTGAGGCAAAAACGACCAATTGCAAACGCATTCGAATTTGATTTGTTGGCAGCTGTTTGGCAGCCGTCGTTTATCTTTGACTGTGTAGTTGTAGCTGGCAATCCGTAAGATACTTTCGCTTTGACGCAGGTAGAACAGCGACTGCCACCGACCGACAACCACCGCAAATGGCAGCGAGTCAAGTGCAGGCGCCTCCTACAAAGCCACACAAATAAATGACACCACCATTCACAAAATGATGAGGAGGAGAAAAACTCACCTGTGTGTGTGTGTTGACATGCGCAACACGCAGCTCAGGTAGAAAAAAAAAGACAGTCGGCAACAGTCAACAGCCATCTCAGTTGCGCAGCCATAAAAAGAAACAGAAGAAACCTGGTTAACCTGTTTTGGCCTTGTTTGACTTGGCCAACTTTTGGCTGGCAAATGGCAGCTTGTCGCTTCCCTTGATTGATTGATTGTGGTTTACTTTTTTTTTGCTTCGTGTGGTTTGCGTTTCGTTTCGATTTTCGATCGACGACGTCGCCGCACTTTTAGTTATTGTACAACACACGTCTCACACACACACACACCAATTTTTATATGAAATGCCCGAACAGCCAATCAAAGTGTAAACAAAACATAAAACTGTCAGTGGGCACAGCTCATCAAGCGATTTTCCAGCCCCCGCTTTGCCTCCCCTTCAAACTAAAGTGAAGGTGTTAACAAAATGCAACGCGCGGCAAGAAATTAATTTAAAATTTCTTTAACTGGAAAAAGTGAAAACCGAAAACCAAAAATCGAAAATGAGCTACAAATTTATGGCGCAATAACATTATAACCCACTGCCCACATGCCCTAAGACTTCTCCTTCCCCTCCCTCTGTGTCCCCTCTTTTCACATTTCACAAAGCGGTGACAATTAATAAGCAGCGCTAAACATACGGATTAATTGCACATGTTCACAGTCGAGTGTCGCAGCAACCACTGCATAGCATCATGCTAATGCGAGGGCAGTTCCTAAAGTTCACTTCTTTATGCCACATTCTTCAGGGCAGATCATAAAGCATTTCAAAATGTTTGATTTCTACGAAATTTTTGTTATTTATTATTAGAAATAACTAATAGATCATCTAGCTAAAATTTCAGCAGGTTTCTTTTTGGGCTTTGCTTAGGAATTTAGTTTACAAAATAGATCATATAGATGAAATTTAGCTACAAAAATGATATAATATATAAATATTGAAATTTTCGGGATTTTAAAAAGATTTTCTAACTTTTAACTTTTAAAATTTGTAAGATTATTTATTATTTTATTTAGAAACTGTCTTAACAAATCTTTTTATTATATTCTGTTCTTTTATAAAGTTGTACAAATATTTTCCTTTTATTATTTGTACAACATTTTAATTTCTTTAGTCCATCACTTTATTTTATTTGCTCATTAATCTTACAATAATCTTTAATAAATTTTGCCTAAACTTTTTCGTGATTTATTTAAACGATCTAGTAAAGCTAATAAATAATAAAAAAACTATATATAGATTTATGCTTAGAAATTATTATGGGAAAATTTTGAAATATTCCAAATAGAAATCGGGCATATAATTT
The DNA here is from genome assembly GCA_035046325.1 of Drosophila niveifrons. Lineage (NCBI taxonomy): Eukaryota > Metazoa > Arthropoda > Insecta > Diptera > Drosophilidae > Drosophila > Drosophila niveifrons. The sequence goes on along the minus strand of JAWNOC010000046.1, from coordinate 4,605,229 downwards.
ATTTTTTTCGATTCGTCTTTCGCATGCAACTGCAGAAACATTTTCATCGACACAACGTTTTTATGGTGTTTTAATTAATTTTTTGTAAAAGTGTGCAGAGATTTAGTTGAGCATGAGATCTAAGAGGCAACTCTCGTCTCTCGCAGGCCGAACAATAAATTATAATTTATGGGCATTTAAGTAGCGCCCTGTGTAAAGTGGGCAGCGGCAACTTGTTGTTGTTGTTGTTGTTGTTGTTAGCTGGATCGCTGGCTAAAAGCGAAGTAGACAGCGCAGCTAATCGATCGATCAGACAGACACTGAGCACAGGTTGCCCCACATAAAAATGCTGCTGAAGATACAAAACTATGTATAGACAGATACAAAGATACAAATGTATCTCTGCTGTGTGTGTGTGTGTGTGCCTTTTTCCGGTTGTTTGTTGTTGTCTGGGCCGCCTTTTGATGTCACTGGGCAGCTGCGGCCGCGATGTGTATTAATCGCTGCTACATTGAAAACGCTGTTCGCTGTTTGCTCTTCACTGTTTGCTACCTTACGCTCTGCGAAACTCGTCTGGTTCGCTTTTTTTTTTGTGGGGCGTGCGTGTTTGTCGCGTTTCGAAATTGCTCCAAAATGTCATAAATCAAAATTTGGTACAAAACAAGCAACAAACAAGCGAAAGCAAAGAGCTTAGGCTGAAAAACCTGTTCGTCTGTCTTTCTGTCTGTCTGTCGTCGTGTTATCACCTACACACACCAAATTATTTGGGTAACGCCCCCCCCGAACCTGGCTGGGCAAAGAGCTTTTTAGTCTGCCTCGTGGCCACTAAATCAATGTTGAATGTTGAACGCTGTGCTAATTTCCCAATTTCCTCAGCAAAAAGAGAGAGACACAAACCTATATGATTAAAGCGATTTAGTCTTCACACTTTTAGACTCTGGAACTGGAATGGGATTTTCCTTATACTATAATTAGATGCTGCAAGCTGTGTGGACAAAGATAGCAAAGCAAAAGTGTCGATCTTAATTTAATGTTGAATATTTAAATAGATATTTTGTAATTCCAATTCTCTTTCCTAAAATGTTTTTTAATTCTTCTTCTAGTACATAATATTTCTTTAAGTTCTCATTACTTTCTCGCACTTCAAAGTTAAATATTCTCGCTATCATTCGATTATATCTTACCTATCATCCTTCTAAACTATCTAAGCTATCTCTCTAAGCAAAAAAATCAATTTTGTATATTAAATAGAATTTATTTTCTTATTATCTCAAAGTTATGTTAAATATTCTTGCTATAATTCGAATCTAACTAACTTAACTGTTTTGCATTTTAAATAGATTTCATTCTCGTACTTTCTCACACTTCAAAGTTAAATATTCTATATATTAAATATATGTTTTTTTCTTTTTTCGATATTTTTTCAAATTCGAATTCTCAGTTTTTCCGTTCTTTTAAATTCTCTTCCCTTTCTTTAGGTTCATCCTTCAATATTCTTTTTATTTTAATACTAAACACTTAAATTCACAATTTGCAATTTGAATTCTTATTGCTTCCCTTAAATTTGCTTATAAAAAGAGGCCAACTTAATTATGTTAAATCAAAATCTTTGAATATGTCTTTCTATAAATGCTTCTTACTTTCACTCAGTAATATTTTAATACTAAATACATAATTTATAATCTGAATTCTTATTGCTTTCCTTAAATATCCTTTACACCTAATAATTTGCATTCTTCAACTTAATTATGTTAAATCAAAATCTTTAAATATGTCTTTCTTTAAATGCTTCTTACTTTCTCTCAGTATTATTTTAATACTAAATACAACATTTTTATACTTCACACTTAATAATTTCAATTCAAAATATTTAAATATATATTCCTTTTCATTTCTTTTTACTCACCCGCACTTTGTCGTTCAATATCCTTCGATCGGTTTTCACCTCTTGGTGTCATTAATTTTTCCCTGCGTTTAGTTCTCTGCGATTCTGTTCATTAAGCAAACAAAATCCTTGAGGGGGCATATTTTCAACACACACATTCAAAGTACGCCCGAAAAAACTTGCTCTATCATTTATCTATGCTGTCTTGACTTTGGCTTGAGTTTGAGTTTGAGTTGAGTTTTCTTAAGGGGCAGCTAATTAATCATGTTGGGGCCGTCAGTGAATGTCAGTTTTATATGCTGGTGCTGTCGGTGCTGCCATTTATATTTGCTACCTCTACTTCTCAGTCTGTTGACATACGTTCTTCGCTCCACATCGAAATTAAACAAACTTTCGCCTAACTATTTGCAACAAAATGATTAATATGCCCAAAAAGCCAAAGCCTAGACTTCAGACTGATCATATCTAAAAGGTGAAAGTTAGATATATATTTTATTGGAGCTTTATTCGCTTTAAAGGCGCATTTCATTCATTTCAACTCAAGACAATAAATCAATGGGGGGAGGGACGGAATTACTTTGATATCCTTGCTGCAACCTGCCGCAGCTTTGTGCAAATTATTTTGCCACATTTTGTACGTTTTGCTGCCTCGCAAGTAAATTGTTTGCCAATATATATATTATATTTTTTTTTTGTTTCGGTGCTGCCTTTGTGCATACAATTGAAACAGAGATAACTTTGAAACAGTTGTAAAGTGAAAATTGCACGGAATGTGCCCAAAAACTCCTTCCCTCACTTTTCTCTCTCTCTCTTTCTCTGGGTTCCAAATGAAAATGCTGCCGAAAAAATGGTGTTACAGCTGTTGTTATATATATATATTTTTTGTTGTGTTGTTGTTGGTGTGTTTTTTATTTGCTTATTTATTTAATGCCGGCCACACGACGAGACAACAGCCAAAAACGACAACATAAAGCAGCACATAAAAAAAGTGCCAAAAAAATAAGTCGAGAGGCGCAAACAAAGCGAACGCGGCCAAAACCAAAAGGTGTAGCCAAAGGGCATTGCAAAATTGCAGTCGAAGTGGAGTTGAAGAAGGCTCTAAAGAGAGGAGGGAGAGGGGGAAAAGGGGCAGCTGGTTGCACAGTTGTTACGGGTGGTTGGAGTCGATATTCAAACAGCTCTTAACGGATGCCAGGCACAATTTAACATGTAAACGATTTTTGTTAACTGCTCGCTGAGCTCGCCAAGGAAAGTGGAGTGAGATGGTAAGAGGGGGGAAAGAGGTAGCAAGAGGGGGGCACCCATGAAGTGGCTTCAGCTTCGCATTGGTTACACTCTGATTGCCGTTCAATCGCAATAAATTTCGCACAATTGCACAATAATTGTTAAAAGTTTAAATAAACAACACAAAAAAGTAGGCACAACAATTGCAAAAGCAACAACTACAACAAAAGGGAAGTTGCAACTGTAGAAAAAACAAAAAACATTTGTATTTGGTTTTGGTTTTGGCAAGCGCTCAATTTATTATGTGCTCGAATATCAATTAGCCAAACAATTTGCATTGCATTTTAAATAGTTGTCATTAATTTAATGCAGATTTAGTTAGCAGCAATTTATGCGTTTATTTATTATTGTTTTCATGTGCGAAATATTTGTTGAATTATGAGCACAAAGTAGAGTAGAAATTAGCTATAAATATGGCGGTAAATAAATCTATTAAATTATATGCAGGTTGAGTAAAGTTTTAATGGGAAATTAAATGTAGATTTTTCTAGGAATTAATAGTCTAACTTATGATTCAGCTGACCTATTTATTGACATGTTTTATTAGGCAGATAAAGGCACATTAAGCAATGAATATGCTTAAGAATTTTCAGTTTAATTTATTAAATGTTTTGCTAAGAAAGTAAACTTCAAAAACTTTTTTAATGCCAGTTTCATTTATTTTTTATTTGACTATAAAAAGAAACTCAAATTACTTATTAAACTTGCAGCTTACTTTATACTTAAACATATAAATTAGCTTTTTTAAATATATTTTTTTCGAAAAACTTTTAAAATTAATTCAACTAACTTATCCTTTTGAATTTGTTACATTTTCTAATTAATATTTTGCTATAAACAGAAAAATTTCATCACATACCTTATTTCGCTTTTTCAAATTGTATCTTTGGATACAAAATTTCCATTTTAATTTAACCAATTTACCTTTTTGAATTTGTGACAGTTTCTAATTCATATTTAACTAAATTTATTTATCAAAGCTTTTTCTCAACAATTTTTAAATAAACTCGTTACTTTTACGAATTTGTGAAATTTTCTTATTAATATTTGTCTATATTAATAGCTTTTTCTTAAAAATGTTAATATTAATTTAACTATTTTACCTTTTCGAATTTGCGACAGTTTCTAAGTACTTTTTAATGTTCCAAGTATTTGAAATTAAATCTTTTGCGTTCACAATTTAATTATCTACCTTGTCAAGCGTTCTCTTCTCAGCTATTACATCTTCTTATAGTCATAGATACTTTGCCTTTGAGATCACTTTACTTTGGCATACAAAAAATCAAGCGAAATTTACTCTACAACTTTATCCATATATATATATATTCATACACCTTGTCGCGGGAATCTATTCTCAGACAAATTGCATTCGCTCTATAAGTAGTTGATAGTTTTTTGCCTAATTGCTGGCTGCAAAAAGCGACAAGCAGACGCCTACGCAGCAGCAGCAGATGAAGTTGCAGTTGCAGTTGCAGTTGCTGCAGATATTTTCAAGGTAAAACACAAAAATAGGTTGGAAATTGCAGACAACAACAAGAAAAACACACACACACATGACTCTGACAGAGGACACACATATGCCCCAGCAGCAGGAGTCGAACTTAGTTCGGTGATGGACACGGCTCGGTTGGCTATTAAAATTTCACACTCAGCAAAGCAAATGCTACAAATAAAATCAACGTGGCAGCAAACTGAAAACGGCGCTGCACAAATAAATACAAAATACTAAAAGGGCAAAAACTCCCTTTTTCTCTCTCGCTCTCTTTCTTTCTCTTTTGGCTTCGTCTGTCTTCTATTTATAGTGAGAGGCAATGCAGAGTGTACTCGATTTTTGTGTGTGTGGCTGCCACCTTTGGCATTGCCATCGCCATTGCCACTTGAGTTGAGGCACAGTCAGTCTTTTACCTAAGCCACCTTTAGTGGCATGCTACATGATGCACGTACCTCGCTCTCTCTCTCTCTTTTGCTGCACCTTTAAGTGCCCTTTTTTGTTCCCAGTTCCAAATTTAGCACGCCTTCGACGATTATTACTTAGCATTCTGAGTCTGAGTCTGTCTCTGCCCGGCATATGGTTTTCATATGCGCGTCTCAAGTGCCCCACTTGAGAACTCTACTAATATCTAAACGAGTATGCGATTCACTGACTGACTGACTGACTGATTGACTGATTGACTGACTCTGGAATGTAGTAAACTTTCGATATAAACGTTCGCACGCTTTGCAATCAGAATCGATACCTAAACAAATTGAACCTTCCCACAGGTTTCACATTTGCAAAGCCAATTGAATCGTTTCCAATTTGTGTGGAGGTGTCATTTACATCGACATCAGCATCAACTGGACACGACTCGACTCGTTTCGACTCGCCTCGTTTTCGATAGACTCGACGACACGCAATTAGCTCAACTTTTGTGTGTGTTTATTGTCGAGTGCCATTTGCAGCTAATTTCATTGAAATTTATTTAATAAATATGCTAAAAACGTCACGAGACTGCAACTGACTGCAACAGCCACAGACACAAGAGTTTCTCGTTCAGTCTGTTTATAATTAAGTGCTAAAATTTATGTTTATATATTTATTTACACTAACTAAAACAAAAAATACAATACTTGGTATGTCTAGCTTGGGTGCGACGAAGTTTAGATACTCTTTCAAATACTAAAAGAGAAATACAACTAAGTAAATTTTACACAAAAATATTTCGAGATACTTATATTATATATGCAAAATATATTTGTATCCTTCTAAAATCTTTTCTAAAATATGACAAATTCTACAAACTACCTTCCTTAAAATATATTTTTATCTTCCGACAATCAGAGCATATTAAAAACTTTCTGCAATTGAATTGAACTATGAAAATCAATTGAATTTCATATAAATATACATATATAGGACAATAAATTTATATTTGCATAAGTTCATAATTTGATATGAAGATATATTAGACAATCCATTTATATTTGTATATTTACAACAATTCAATTTCTTATATTCAATTTCATTATGACAAATTCAAATATTATTATGACAATTCCTTAAGCACTAAAATTCTGATTTCTTTAGTTTTATCAACAAATTTCTATTTTAAAAAAGCTTTAAAAACTATCTAAAACATGTTTTCAACCAAATTTTATTTTAAAAATTCTATTTAAGAAAACTTTAAAAACTAGCCACAATTTTTTCTCAATTAGATTTTATTTTACATTTTCTACAATGGAATTTCCTTTTTCAACTTTATGACGTATTCATAATACTCTCCCATAAGAGTATAAAACGCAGACTGTCATTGAAAAAAGGCGCCACCTGTCGGCCATTTGTCTGCAACTGCGTCAGCGCTTTTTTTCTTCAAATTATTATTTGTTTTTTTTTTTTTTTTTGCTTGCGTTCTTTAAAGACACGCCAGAGCAACAACAATTAAACAATTAGACAACTCACAAGTAGCAACAAATTCCCTTCACCTGAGTTGGAAAATCTAAAGAAAATATATATATAAACATATATGTATATAGTCGCACATAGAAAGAAATGTCATCGGTTTACATTTCGCTCGGAGTGGTTTGACAAGCGCCTGTCATTGAAATATTAAAAACACTTTAAAAACTGACAACCAAATGAGCATGAGAAATGCCCCGCAGATCTTTGAGCAGGTAAAACTGTCCGTCTGCAACCGCCGCCCATAAATTAAACGTGAAAATCATTTTCACTCTCAAGACAAACAAAACAAAAAAGAAGAAAGGGAACAAAAAATAAATATATAATGATGGCAAAAAGCGAATGAAACGAAATAAATAAATTTGCATTAACCGAGCTTAGCTGAAAAATGTCTGGCTAATAAAAGTTGGCAATAAAAAGCACATAAAATTAGTGCGGACGCAACTACACACATAGATACAAGATACAGAGATACAAAACACACACAAGATACAAATGTATCTGTCGCCTTGCACGTTAGCACAAATGTATTTTTTATTGATTTTCGCTGTCATCTGCCGAGCTTTCCTTTCACCTCCCTTCTTCCCCGTCTCACACAACATATTATTTATAATAATGTGCCCCTTCCCCCGCCCCCGAGTTGCGTCTTTAAACTATTTGTGGCCGCGCGTGTTGCCCGCTGGAGGTGGCACAGGTGAAACACTGAGGCAGCCAGCAGCATTCAACATTGACACCAATTCCCTTGGCTGTTGAGCAACTGAGCAAAACATATAGTATATTATTATTATTATTATTTTTATTCCATTCAGTTTTTTTTTGTTGTTTGCCGCCTCGCTTGGTGAAAACGTGTGGCATAAATTGTCAACAGCATTGCTGTCAAAATATTTTTGCGCCTTTGCAACAATCTGTCAACGTTCTTTCCAACATAATTCGTGGCCTGTAGAAAAAGCACATAAATGCTGGCATTTTTATATCTAATGGCATTATAATTTGTACCCAAATTAAATGTTGATTAACAGCGCACTGTTAATGTGCTGTTCATCTTGTTAACAGCTGATAAAAAACAAATCGAAGAAATACAAAGAAAAACATATAAAGATGTTATAAATAACATTTCACTTTTACAAAAATAAAGATATGCTTTACCTGCTACATTATGTTATTGATACTAAGAGCATGCTGTTAACTCAATGTTAAAGAAATGTTGGTTAACAGCGCAAGCTAAAATTCAAAGCAATATAAAAATATATTGTATACTGCCACAAATATTAACTTTAACTTTTACAATTTAGTACATCCTAATGTTAATTCAATGTGAACTCTATGTTAACTTTCTAACAGCCGCTAAAATGTAATTATAACAACTTGAAGCACTTCAAATTGAGCTGTCTAATCAGTGTAATCCCCCCTCTTTGATGCTAACATAATATTTCCATATGAGACGCACTTCTAATGCTATATATATCACTCTATCTATCTATCAATCAAGTTCAATTGGGCTGCGTTAAGCGCCAAATAGTTGTGCCACCAAATAGCAACAGCAACATCAGCAGCAATAACAATTGCAGAGTAAACAAACAGAGCACAAACATTTGATGCGGCTATCAAAATTCGTTATTTGTTATTCGGGTTCGCACAAATTGAAATTAATTTGCGGACAGTTTCAATATTTCAATACCGTTTACATACTCAGTCACCAATCTATAAAAAAAAGCGATGACAAAGACAACACACACACAAAAAAAAAAGAAAAGGCAACGTAAAAAGTGTAAAAATGAAACGGCTTTTTCCACGTTGCGTTAATAATTTCTGTTATGAAAAATTGATTGAACTAAATGAGCTGGTGACACACTTGTTGAGTGTTGAATGTTGAGTGTTGAATGTGTCTGAGTGTCTCCCCTTCACCTTCACCTCCCCCTTCCCCTACCCCCCTTTCATAATGATCATGATCATCAGCATCAGGCTGATGAAAAGAGTCATAAAAATGTGTTTGGTGTTTCAGCAGAATTTTGTTGTTGTTTTAATAACTTGCATATTTTATTAAGCTCGGCGACTGCGAGACAGATTCATTTAATAAAAGCGTCATTAAACTGGCAACAAGAAATAAATTTTCACCAAAAAAAAAACAAAAGCAGAGAAATTATTAAGTTGAAACCATTTAAAAAGCCGTCGTGTGCTGTAATACCAACCAAGCCGACAGCTGTTTGCTTTTTATGGTATTTAAAATGGGGCAACGCTGATCCAATTAGAAGCGATTAGAAGGTGATAAAGACTTGCAACAGTTGCAAGAGTCGTCAAAGCAAAGCAAAAGCAAATGCGGGCTGAGAAAATTGACGACCCGCATTCAAAACGCTGAGACACACAAAATCAAACTGTATCTGAATCAATTAACAATGTAATATCAATAAAAAGAGAGAATTCTAAATTAAAAGCGAAAGTGAAAATTGAATACGTTGAACTCTGCTTGATTGAAAGAAGTGAAAGATGTAGTAGCTGCAAAAGGTATGACTATTTATTCGTATTAATAAAGATATATATATATAGTATAAAAGAGAGTGAGATAGAAATGAAGCTATGACTGTGCCCCTATGAGCGCCGCTGTCTGCAGGCGGTTAATTGGCTTAAATTAAGGTAACGATCAAATAGCAACAACAGCAATAAACTGAACAACAACAATGAGCTGGCATTGTCATACATACATATATACAGACAGCAATGTGAATCGAAGTGAAGCGAAGCCAGGCGAGCGTGCAACTCCATTTTGTACCTTGGCGGCAGCTACAACAAAGTTGCTTATTTACCAAAGCGAACAGACAGCGGCCATAAGTGTTTCACACACACACACATATAGTAAATGACTGTGCATGTGTGTGTGTGTGTATATAGCAATTGGCTGACCCTCGGCATCGACATCAGCAACGCCAGCGACGTCGTCATTGAACAAAGCAATCTTCAAGATACTTTTTGCTGCTTGTGGTTGCTGCTTCGACTGTTCTTGCTGTTGTGGTTGCTGTTGTTGTTGTTGTTGCTATGGCATTCGTTCACGTTCTTTATGATCTCCCTTTTCGCATGCTTGAACGCTTTTTTGAACTGATTAAGTCGACTCTTCAACCAGTTTTCAGTATGTGTATCTCGGACTCTCTGTGTGTGCTTGTTGTATCCTCAACAGTGTGTGTATCTTTAGGTATTTGTGTGTGTGTGTGTGTGAAAACCAGTTCCACTCTTTTTTATATTTCTTGGGTTATTTTTTTGTTTTTTTTTTTTTTTGCTTTTGATTGGCGCATGAGATCATCGCCTTTTACGTGGAAACGTTGTGTGAAGGCAACGCCAACAGCAACAGCAACAGCGATGGCAACCACAAAAGCCAATAAACCATATGCGGGGAAGGGGCAAAGAGAGGTACTTGGGCAAGGGCGCGGTGCGATCCACGTTGAAGTTGATTTGCCACGAAATTAAAGTTGATCTTTGAGCCGCAGTCGTAGTCGCTGTTCAAAAAAAAAAACGCTGCTTGCCACACGGCATCTTTATGTGTGTGTGGCATTCCATTGAAGTTGTTGTTTGGCTTATCGCTCGCTGCAGATCTGCCAGTTAATTTGTTTTCATTAAAAATGCGAAACACTGGCAATTTTTTGTAGTATACTAAAAACTTTGTTTCATTTTCTTACAGTTCCCTCTTTGGCGTCCACTTTGCACCACCATCAAGCACACAGCAAGCCCAGCAATGTGGCTGCCAGTGAAGAGCATGCCACGCATGCAACCAGCGCCACAGCGAATGCGGCAGATGACTATTTGGTCAAATGCACGCAGTGCCACAAGCGCTTCAATGAGTTTCAGGTAAGCAGTCTTCTAAATTCTTATAAATAAATAGTTTTAAAAGGAGTTTCCATGAAAATTAAGTAAAAATATCGTCCATTATGCTGAAGCCTCCCAGCTACTACCGGCTTAATTGCATAGAAGTCAGCCAGGCAAGAAATTTACCTTTATTTATTGTAAACCTAAAGTTCCCATTAAAGTAAAGTTTTTATAATTTAATTGATATAATTAAAAAAAAGCGCAAGTCCCAGCAACTGCTAAACAGTTAAGAAGCTAGCAACTCCTAGCTACTACCGTAGAATCTTTGAGTTTATATTTCAGTGAACAAGTCAGTCAGTTACGAACAAGAATCTTATTTGCAATGTTTACTATTGCCTATTAGAGTTTTTCAATTTAATTGACATACTATAAATAGAATAGAATATGATCAACTGCTGGCTACTACCGAGAGGGTTGTGTGTTAATAGTTCAGTCAGTTAATCATTCAAGAAAATGAATTTTATTGAAATTTTTTAATATTATCATCTTCAACATTTGGGTTGTATACTAACACTTCAGTCAGTGAATCATTCAGAATAAAATGTTCATATTTTATAAGAGTTTTTTCAATTTAATTTAAATGGATTTTAAGCAAATGGGAAATTAGCATTCAATAAAAAGCTATCAACTCCTAGCTACTATCTTTTTAAGTGTGTTCTGATAGTTCACTGAACAAAAAAGTCAGAAAAAAAAACTAGAACAGACAATAATGAAAGTATCAATTTCTTACTCTAACTCTTTCCTTTCTCCCGTTCTTCCTCTACCCCTTCTGCAGTCCCTCAGCGAGCACATTGCCCGCGAGCATCCGCACGACAAGCTCAACTTTGAGCCACTGCGTCAAGCTGGCGCTGCGCAGCCCGAAAGCGATGCCGAGGAGGATGAGCAAAGCAATTTGAGCAGCAGCAGTCGACGCTACAACAAATCGCCCACAAATAACAACAACAACAACAACATTGAGACAGCCAAAAATCAAAATAACAGCAGCCATCAGCAATTGACGTCACCGCTTTGTTCACCTGTCGCCCAAGCACAGCAGCAGCCGCCACCGCCGCCGCCCAGCGATCTCTTTGCCCATCTGCCGCATCCTCCGCCACAGCTGCCAGCACATTTGCATGCTCAATTCATGGCCGCCGCCGCCTTGGCCATGCAATCGGCACGCTCTGCCAGCTCACCCAGCCACCCGCTACACCATCACCAACAACAACATCACCAGCAACAGCAACAGCAGCAACACCATCAGCAGCAGCAGCAGCAACAGTTGCCACAGCAAGCGGGACAGCTGTTGTTGCCGCCACCGCAAACGGGCAGCAACAGCAGCGTGGGCAGCAATTCAGCCTATGAGCTGGATCTGAGTGCGCCACGTTCCACCTCGAGTCCGGGCTCTACGACGGGCGATCTCAGCTCTGCCTTTCCCTGCATGCAATGCACGGCGGCGTTTGCCACACGCGATCAACTCGAACAGCATCAGCTGCTGCACTCGCCCACAGGACAACAGACGACACAGAATGTGGCACAGGTAAGCAGAGTATTCATTTATTTCGATTATTTAAGAGCAACTCCTAGCTACTACCATTTGAACTGCGCGTTGACTTTCTATATACTTTCTATATACAATTTAGTATTAGTTGAAGATATCACAAGAAACTATCAACTTCCAGCTACTACCATTTAATTTATGAGTTGAAAGTTTACTCAATTAAAAAAGTTTCTACTATTCCGAGTTGATATTTAAATGAATAAGTCAGTCAGAAAGCACAAATACCTTTCTTTATATAGTTTAGTGATAGCTTGAAGATTATATCAAAGTTTAATTTGTATAATATCGCAAGAAACTAGCAACTCCCAGCTACTACCATTTGAGCTAAGAGTCAATAGATTACTCAATCAAAAAACTTTATTTTTATAGTTTTATTTGAAATTTCTACTATTCATAAATCAAGCAACTCCTAGCTACTACCTTTTAAACTCCGCGTTGATATTTCATTGAATTAGTCAGTCAGCAAACACAAAGCACTTTATTATTTAGTGTAACCATGAAGATTATATCAAAGTTTAATTTATTTAATATCAAAAGAAACTAGCAACTCCTAGGTATAACCATCCAGTGACTAAGTTAGTCAGTCAGCACGGTGACTCAGTAAAATTCTGCGCAGCTGATTAAAAATAAAAAGTCTCCTTCTTTATAAGAAGACGCACTTGTTGTGTACGGGTTTAAAGTTCATGATCGTCAAGTTGTTTGTTGCTCTTTGATCAGCACAATGCGCAGTCATTGTTTAGCCTTTTGAGCAGTGCGACGCATTAATGAAAAAAAATACAAGAATATGACAAGTTGTTGGCAAGGCTTGCAATTAAGCTTACATGAATCTATAAATCGGTCTGCCCGTCCGTCTGCCAGCTTACAAACCTATATCTCCGAAACTATAAGAGCTAGAACTCTAAAATTTGTTAAGCTCGCTCTTGAATACGCTTGGCATAAATGGTTCAATTTAAAACAGAGTCAAGCCTTAAAAATGTTCCCAAGAAAGCGATTAAAGTTTGGAACTACGTCACACATGATTAATATCTTATATACAAAAAACAAGAATGTAGTTATGCAAAAACAACAATTTATGAGCTAGTATCTTACTTGTTGTGCCTCGCTGTGCTTACGGGAAGTGGGCAACGATAACGTGGCAAGCTCGAAACAAACAAAAAACACAAAACAAAATAAAGATGAAGAAAATAAAAAATACCCAAAGCCAACCTTATGAATGTGCCCACGTTTCCTGTTGACACAATACGAATTTGTTGTTGTATTTTTTTTTTTCATTATTGTTATATTTCATATAAATGCGACAATATATCGACAACAAATGAGAAAATAATTAAGTGCAGATAACAAATACAAAGTAAAGTAGCATTGCATTACTTTTCGATTTCATTATTTTTGTTGTGTTTCTTTCTTTTTTCTGTGAGAAGATAACAAATTATTTATGCTTGAGGTTTTCCTGCGCTCAAGAGGTTTTCTTAAAGCATTGTTGTTTTCAACATGCTTACGTAAAGTTTATCAGCAGCAACAAACGGCAACAGCAACAACAACAACAACTATAAACTATGATAAGCAACACCGTCATAATAAAAAACTGAAACAAAAACTGGCATTAAATAAAAACGTAGGCGTTTACCAAAGCACACACACAAGCAAAAAAAAAAAATAAACCCAATGACGAAGAAGAAGAAGCAGACGAGAAAAAAAGTAGGAAAGAAGAAAAAAAAAAGTATTATCAGGGGAGCATTGAAGGAGCGTGCAAGAGCGAGACAGCGCTAGCGTGCCTCTGTCACACAGTGAGAGCCTATCATAAAGACTTTCCAAAGACGTCAGAGTGAACGGTAGAGAGAAAGAGAGCGAGAGAGAGAGAGCAGGCAAGAGTGAGTGAGTGAGTGAATCTCGGGTCGTGGCGTAGTCATAATAATACTTCTGGGTTGGGGATCTGTCAGTCACACGCTTGTAACTCCCAATTGTGCAGTTGTTGTTTTTCTCTTGCCCCGTGTGATAAGGCATTAAAAGAAATGTTGCTACAGGCAGCCAGCTGATAAGACACACACACATACAGTAACACTTAAAGCCTACCCACACTTTTAGTCTGAACAATAAAAAAAGAGAAGAAACTGGTCTGCCTCAGACTCCAGCGATAAGCAAGTGCGTTGTATTTGAGGGAGGTAACAGAGGCACACACACATGTAATTCACACACACAAGCATACACATGTAATACTCACACACATACATGGACTACACACTCACACTCTCTCACACACACACACTTGCACCTTTTGGGCCCAGCCAGCGGCTATTAAAGCCACATAAATTATAATTTTGCTGCATTTGCTGCCCCTTGTTGCAAGCATGTATTTACTGCGGAGCAGGGGGCGTGCCTCCCCCACCCCCACCTCCCTGGCTGGCGACGCAACAACATTTTTACGCCCCCCCATCAAGCGCTTTGGTCATAAATTCATATGGCTAGTTTGACTTGTTTTGCTGCTTTCTTCTCTTTTTTTTTTTTTTTTGTTTTTGGTCGCTTCTATTTGGAGCAGTTTTTTACCTTCAGCGAAATGAAAAAGTTGGCAAAGCTTAACGAGGCTGCTACAGTGATAACAGCTTAAGTGGAACTTCCGTATTAAGATAATTATGGGTATTTTTTGTAAGAAATTCCAATGACTAACTTTAGCTGTTGGGTTTTGCCTTTGGTTTTGCTTTAGTAAGAAGATTTTAGAAATATTCTGAGAAATTCTATAGCTGATTAAATTTAAAAGAATTCAATGTTTAATCAATTAAAAAACAAAGAAAATATAGACATATTGAAAAAAAGATTGGTTCATAAAATAAATTAATTATGTATAAAGCCACAAAATAAATAGAACAATTCCCTAAAGCATTTAAAGCTAAAGTTACTAAAAACTTAAAGTAAGAAGCAACCCCAATTTTGCCTCAAATTCCCACTTAGTCAGTGCTCACTGTGGCTGCTGCAACTTTTTGAACTTTTCGTGCATTATTAATATTTACCTAAGTCGTCGACAGGCTGCATCAAAAAAGCTAATAAAGCTTTGGGGGTTCATTAAGCGTTTTGTATGAAGTTGACCCACACTCAACATTTTTGCACTTTTGTTGCATGCCACACAGCTGCTGCTGCTGGTCATGCAATAATTTACGGCTTTTGTTAATGACATTTAAACATTGAAACACATGCAAAGTGTACAGAGGCAGACAAATGGCAACAAGATATCAAGCCGAAAAGGCCAAAAGGCTGACATATTGCAACTATGGCCAATAAACATTTATTATTGATGATGGGAAAGAGAGGGAGAAAGAACAGAGAGAAAGAAAATTACACGTGTATACGCCGTATTAAATTATTATGTGTGAAAACAATTAATTATGCCAAAAACAATAACAATAACACGTTGGCTCATTATGAAAATCACGCGCTCGAAAGTAGGCAACACATTTTTTTTTTGCCATGCTCGTATTGAAAAGCCATTTAAATTGGCCGCAGACGTCGTCGCGTGGTCACTTTAAAGTCCACATTGTAGAGCGAAAATAAACAAAAAAAACATATAACGTTAAAGGTCAACATCATTAACAGAACACAGAGAGAGAGAGAGAGAGAGAGAGAAAGGAGGCCGTAATTGTTGAGCAAATGGCAGCACATAAATTATTGGTCAAACTCAAAATGTTGGCAAAAACGTTGACGTTGGCAAACTTTCAGCCATAACAACAGAGTGCCAGAAAAAGTGCAGCAATTAAATATTTGCTTAACTGCGCTTCACACACACACACACACACACATACGGAGTTGAACAATCGCTACATACAAATAAAAACAGTCGCAACTTTTTGGCCACAATTCATTTGGGTCGTGTGCCACCTTTTTGGCCAACAACAGAGAGCATGGCCCCGGTTCATGTGTCTGCTGCCACACGAAACATTTCAAATTGAAAAATTATATGCACTTTAGGTGTCCAACCGCAGTTTCAACTCCAACTCCAACTCTCTGAACTTCATCGTCGTCGTCTCGGCGCCATTCGCCACTTGACGAACAACGTTGAAAAATTAATAGCAATTTATTTACTCCATTCGCTTTTCCAGCATTTCCCACTTTTTGTTGTTCCTGTTTTATTTTTATATATCCCTGCGTAAGGTCAACTCGGGGCTGCCCTTTGACCTGCACACCAAAAGTTTAAAAATTATTTGCAATTAAAGCAAACAAATTAAAAAACTTTTACGCGCATGTTTACAAATAATGAAAATTTATTGAAATTTATAACGCAAAGTTTGCCCAGCATTTATCACAATGTATGTACTCTCAATTTATGTATGCATATAATGTACGATTATGCATGTGTGTTTGTGTGTGTGTGTTGATGTCATATAGTTTATTCAGCTTGACACATGTTTCAATTAATATGTCACATTTGCAAAAGTGGACTATTTATAAATAGGCAACTAAAATTTATAGAATGAGAGTTAAATTTGAATAGAGCTGTAAAATATATCAAACTATGAATTGGGAAGTGGAATAAATATAGTTAAAATACTAAAATGTGTATTAGCAGTATTTAAATTGATTAAAAATACTAAAAACGGTACAAGCAGTATTTAAATTGATTTAAAATGCTACAAATTCTGTTTATAGTCTTAAAAATGATTTAAAATACTAATACTGGAATTTAGTATTAAATATTTGTGTTATAAATTGATTCAAAATCCCAAAAATATGGCTTTGGCAGTATTAAAATTGATTGAAATACTATAAATGGTATTTGGTATGTAGATGTGTAGTTAATTTTTATATAAACAGTATTTAAATTGAGAAAAATACTGAAAATGCTGTTTTCACTAAAAAAAAATGTATTGATATACTATAAATGCTATTTAGTATTAAGATTTTTAGTATGTTTCTTATTAAAAAATTCTGTTGCTAATAGTTTAAACAGACGGAGCTAAACACTTTAATAGCAACAAATGAAAATAAAGAATTGTGTAACGTAATAATCGGTTTAAACTGTAAATGAACAACGGAATATTCAATTTCTTAGATTGACTTTGACTTTCTTTCGCCCAAAAATTTCAAACTATTTTTGCCAGCACCAGCCGCAAGTCTTCCATCATTTAGAGTCCCCAAGCAGTTCCCGACAGCTCATTATAATTTCTTTTTATGCGCCTGCTCAAGAAATGTCAGCAGCTACTTCCTAGGACTCCCAGGACTCTTCAAATAGCTGTATTGCTTTCCCTTCACTCACAGCACCTGCCCATTTTTTACCAAAACACATGCCAAGTTCATTCGTTTTTCTCCCTGATGCTACTCAGGATATTTCCGCACAGTTTTACCTATTGGCTGCTCTTGGGATTCGGATCAACTTTCACCGTGCACATCATAAATAATGAGGGAGTTCCCCCTGAAAACCCGAAAGACTCAGTGCATTTTTCTCTCACATGGAATTTCGTTGCTTGCCTTCGCATTTTTTCCCCAGGGCTCTTTCACTTTTGTGCATTGCGTGACGTTTATTGTGCGGTTGGGTCTCGGAATATGTTTAATGAAGTTCTCGGAGAGAGAGAGAGAGAGACAGAAACCCGAGCAGAGAACACTCAACTTTCGAGTCCTTACCTTGCTCCAAAAAAGTGAAGATAAAAATTGCGTTTGAGTTGACATATTTTTATGGCTATCGGCCAGCTTGTTTTACAATAGTTTTTATTATTTGATTTTTCGAAATTTGGGGGTTCAAAAGTCCGCGAGTCGTAAAAAGAAAAGAAAAGCATAATAAAAGGAATGCAGAGAAAGAGAAAAAGAGAATCCGGCAGCTGTTGTCTCCCGGGCGAGCGATATCTTAAAGCCTTTCAAAAGACATCATTTTTCATATGATGAGATCTCTTTGATTTGGCAACGAATTTTGAAGGAGCTTTTATCAAAAGTTATAAATTAAATTTATTTTGCGGCGGCGCCTAATTTATGTTTTCCTAATACACAACTAATTTCGCATGTTTTAGACGAATTTTCTCAACCAGCAAAAGAAAATAAATAAAGACAAAAAGCCGACCCGACCGAAATATACTTGTGTCTTTTGCATATATGTATGTGAAAATATATGTCGAGAATCTCCCAACCCCACGCATCATTGAGCAAAACGTTTTATTTATAAACAATTAAATTTGATTTGTCGTTTCGCTGGCAGCCAACGAAAAATGAAAATGTTCCAAACGAGTTTCCGCTTGTCTTTTACAACAGAAATGTGCTTCCATTATAATTTCTCTTAAATACACT
Organism: Drosophila niveifrons; assembly: GCA_035046325.1. Classification (NCBI taxonomy): domain Eukaryota; kingdom Metazoa; phylum Arthropoda; class Insecta; order Diptera; family Drosophilidae; genus Drosophila; species Drosophila niveifrons. The sequence continues at coordinate 4,586,995 of JAWNOC010000046.1, read as the reverse complement.
TCTATGAGGTGTAAAATTGAAACTAATTACAACAGTTTCATATTTAAAAATAATTATTAAATTGAGCAAGAGTATTTTTTAGTCGAGCAACGTCACCAAAAAAAAAACATTGAAAGATCTACGACTTGGTTTCTTTTCGGTCTGTTTTTTTTTTTTGGGAATCTTTTTATCAGCTGCATCTGAGGAATCCGGCATAAAATATTGAAAAATGCGGCAGCCCAAATGAATTGCGAAACGTGGCACAGTGCTTAAAAGTGTTTTCCTGTTAATCAATTTGTATTTCTCTTGTATTTCTTTTAAATTAAAGACAAGCAGCAACTGGCAAAAGAAAAAAACCAAAAAAAAAAGCTCACAAGAGACCCATCGAACAAATGGCGACGGATTTTCCATAATGTTAATGAACTTTTCCGAAAATATAATATAATACACACAACTAGAATTGTTCGAGTAACTTTTTGTTTGTCTCGTTATCTCTCATTACTTTGGCGCACCTCAATGTGAGGTTGCTTTCCTTATCGGTGGAGTGTGGGGTTCAAAAACCCTAATACCTATGCTTAAAAAACCACTTTCGATAACCCTAATCGAACCGAGTCACAACGTGTTCTGATTTAATACAAATATGTAGTCGTAGTGGATTATCATCAAAATAAATAAATATACATAAATTATTGTTGATGTTCTTCATGAGAAGGTACGTCAATGCTAACTGGAAATTCATTCATTGCTCTAATCAGCTTATAAAGCATATAGTACTGTATACAATATTATACACATTTTTCACTTTTTGTTTTCTTCTTCTTTGGCAGCTGTCGTGGCGATAAGCATTGCAAATTGGGTCGCAGTTGCGACTATAAAGCAGTTAGACATTAGTTTCTTTTTTGTGTGTCTTTTTTGTTGTTTTAATTTAAATTTTATTTTCCTAAACATTTATTTTGTGGCGTCGTTAATAATTTTTGTTGGTTCTGCAGCAAAGCAGCAAATTTGTTTAGACTGACCTCAAAATAAAAGAAAAGAAACACACACTAAAAGAAAGAGAGAGCGAGGGAGACAACAAGTTAAGCATGTCGCTTGTTGTTATTTTTGTTTACGCATTTCCACAGGCGACAGGTGCGTTTTTATATGTATTGTGTATTGTGGGTATTGTGTGTGTCTCTATTTCCATGATGGCATTTTGTCAATGCCTTTGAGCTTGTCACTTTAAAAAGCTTGTTGTTTCGCTTCGGACCCCCTTCTGCCCTTTACAGCCAATTATGTGCTCTATTATGGCCAAATTCTCATGTCACTCAAATGCATAAAGCGTTCGTGAAATACTTTCACAAATTAGCGCTATCTGTGCCCAAAACACATACACACACACACTCACACATAATCATCTATTTCAGTCTGCTTTGACTTGATTTCTCTATTAGTACGCTTGTCTTTTGCCTTCTCCCTTTCGCTTCTCACTCTCGCCCATTCATGTTCGTTGGTGCTGTCTTTTGTGGATTGGCGCCCACCTACGTTGCGTTATAATTATATAGCAAAAAGGCTTCTGTCGTCTACAATTAAACGACCTGCTGGACGGCGTTCACTGTCAACTGCATTTAGCTTGATTTATGCTTTGAAGCTGCCTGCTATGACTATGTGTGTGGTCACCAAATGCTGCAAAGTTTCCGGCTCGCTTTAGGTTTTTGAAAGGCGCGCTTTTATGTGTATGTACTTTGTTATATTTTTAGCTGATAAGCATAATCCGTTACTGATAAGCGACTACTACACATTCTCTACTATATACACACGAATTGTATATCAGTGACATCATTATAATCTCGAAAATTGTATGTGTTAAGGTACAATGCGAGTAAGTGGCAAATTTAATTGACTACCGCCACGAGGCAAGACAAAAAGTGCTGTTGAAATTTTATTAATTAGACACAGTATATATGTGTGTGTAGACATAAGCCTTTGACCGCACACATACGTGTGTTTCATAGCAGTTAGCTTTTGCGTACTTTTAAGCTGTAAAGCTGTGTGCATCTTTGTTAAGCGAAACTGAAGAGGTTAACATTTATTTCTAAATGAATCAATTTCCTGCCTTCACTCTCGTTAAATACAAATATTTCCCTGCTACTAAGGTTAAGTTCCACGCGGTGCCAGGGCATCTTCGTGGGGCATTTTCCATTATTAAACTAAAGGTAGCTTCAATTGGCATTTCCGCTCGCAAAGCGACGCATGACGAACAGCAGCAAAAACAAAATCAAAAGTGAAATGCATAAGAATTGAACTGACTCAGCAGCGCAGTTCACAACAACTCTGTTGTGTTATTGTGTTGTTTACCTTTTTGTAAAAATGTACAGTTGCTGTGGTGTAGCGCTGCCATTTTGATTTTTACATTTAATTGATAACAATAAAAATAACCACAACAACAAAGCGAGTTAATGTGTCCACGCTGCACTTAAGCAGAAGGTGGGCGTATAATACACAAACACACACACACACACACAACACACAGAGATGCGGCTTACACAATAAACCATACACAACAAAGGTGGAGAGACAGAGAGAGCTAGCGTGTAACTTCAACAGCAACGCGATAGCAATATAGCGATAACGAGTTTGTATTTTGTGTGAGCGCAACAGGTAGCCATACTGAGAGCATGTTAAAACTCGTTTGTTCGTTCGTACGTTCGTTTATTCGTGCTTGCTCGCTCTAACGCTCACCTGCAAATGGCGACTGTTTAGTCTGACGTCAGCTAGACAAAGAGGAGAACGAGAACATATTAAATGTGATAATACAACAGGTAAAACAACATGCATTCTTTTATGCTTGCTTTCCCCATTCCATCATAATCAGCGGAAACGGAAATTTATGTTGCCGCCCTTCCGTTTCGTCAGCTGACGGCAGCCGGCGCTTCACATACACATATCACTCAAAGGCAAAAACGAATTGTAGTTTCACTTAAGAAAAACAAAACAAAAGAATTTTCCCCATTGATTTTTTTATGTGGCAAACTGGCTGCTAAACAAACAAATTAGGCCTGAAAAACTGGCCGCGCTTTTTTATGCCCGTAATTATTGGGCGTATTTTTTTTCTCTCCACTTGCTGTACAAATAAACAGAATGTCAAACGTTAATGTACAAACTAATTAGACTGGGAGAGAGCCTAATTTACATAAATGCTACAAAAACACAAAATTGAAGCCTTCATATTTTCGATGACCATGAGATGAGATTGTGATCTCATGTCAAAAATTCTCATTTCTGCTATGATCGGTATAAATTGGTTTTGTGTTGAAATAATGACTAATGTCTGAGTGAGAGAGCACACAGTCAATAGATATATTACGTATGTATGTTATTTATTGTACGTTAATTGAAATTCATGCAAAGCTGTTTGCTGAGTAACGCGTCAAAGTTTAAGCTCGGGCAAACACAAAATTGTTTTTGCAAACACAATTTGAACAGCGTGCTGTTAATTACATACGCACATGCAAACTGTTAGCAGAGGCTGTTAATCATACACACACACACATTTACAACGCATATATTCTTCAATTAATGGCGTATTAAGTAAACGTTTAAAACTGTTAAATGCTGATAAACAATTAAAACGATGTCATGAACTTTACAACAATAAAAACAGTCTGGCGTGTTTTATATATATTTAAAATACACACAGCTCTCTCACCTCAGTAAATGCAGCAGCAATCCAAAAAGTTCAACGGCAGCACGTAAACAAGGCTGTGCGAAAGAGAGGGGGAGACGAGCAGGCGATCCATCGATTCATTGCAGGGGCTGGCTGCTGTAACACGTGTTGCCATCTGTTCGGTTCGGAGAAGGCAAAGTGAAAGTGCCGCAAATCTTTCAGCGCTTCCACTAAGTGCCCCGTAGCCGTTGCACGCAACCTGTCAGTCATTTACATAGCTTTTGCTTTCATTGCGCACCTTTTCCAACAAAGTTGCATTCGATTATATGTATATTGATGCGTTCAATTTGTTGCCAAACAAATCCAAAAGACAAACAATACGCCGCACATTCAATTTTTGATTAGCATCAGCTGTTGAAACGATACGTAACCGTTTCAATTTGATTTGATTTCCATTTCAGTTTTCATTCCGTTTGTTTATTTCTTCACTTGCCGGCGTTTGTTGTTGTTTATGTTGCCATTGCTTATTGGCGCTTTGTCGCAATAAGCCCATTGAAGTTTTTTAATTTCTTTTTTCACGCACATTTTAATGCAGCGCCTGCTGCACACGCCATTAAACCGAAAACTGAAAGGCGCAAAAAGTACGTTCGATTACTTTTGGCGATCAAATTTACAATCGATAGTTGTTAACTATCATTCGCAAGCTCATTGCTTTGTCACCGCCAAATTTCACAGTTCGTTTTAGTTCAGTTTCTTCTTTGGCGCTGTGCGCATTTCAATCGCCTGTGTTCTTTTTTTTTACCGAAGTTTCTATTATTATTTTGTATTGTTGTTGTCGTTGTTGTGTGTGTTCAAATCAATTAATCAAACGCTTTTAATCTGCTTGCCAAAGGCAACAGTAGCAGCAGCAGCATCAACAGCATAAAATCCAAATTATAGGCAAACATTAAACGTTAAAGAGATACAGAAATGGATTTTTTTTGCTTTGTGGTCATTTATTTGTTGGTTTTTGCTTTTGCGGGCCTTGAAACAAATTAAAAAACGTTAAATTTCAAACAGGCCAGCAAAACAAATAAATACGCACACAAGTTTTGTTATTTTAAACAGCTTTTATTACCTGTGCCTGCGTCGGCGTGCATGTGTGTGTGTTTTGTGCGTGTGCGCTACTTGCTTTGCGCGTGCTGCATGTGAGAGAATGAAGCAGGAGAAGAAGAGCAACAGCAATAACAACACAACAACAACTGTAACAATGTCAGCTGCTCGGTTGCTGGCGTACAATAGTGTGTTGGAGCATGGTTATGTAAGTTAGAGCGAGATGCAGCGCATTAACGACACTGGTCTGCGTATCAGTGTTGGCAACTTTTTTGTCAGTAAAAAGCCGAATGTCTACTGCATTAAAGATTGTTGTCAGATTTAGCGGGAAAAAAGCTAGATTGCAGTTTTCCTAGTTGCTAATTTAAAAAAATTATGTAAAATGTTGAATTAATTCATTATTCAAAAATATTAAATCTTAGAATTTCTCCTTTTAACATGCCATTTTTTCTTTCTTTGCAGACCTGCAAGATATGCAACAAGGCATTCGCCAATGTCTATCGACTGCAGCGCCATATGATCAGTCACGATGAGTCGGCGCTGCTCCGCAAATTCAAATGCGGTCTCTGCGAGAAGGCCTTCAAGTTCAAGCACCATCTGAAGGAACATGTGCGCATTCATTCCGGCGAGAAGCCTTTCGGCTGCGACAAGTGCGGCAAGCGTTTCTCGCACTCCGGCAGCTTCTCCTCCCACATGACCTCGAAGAAGTGCATCAGCATGGGCCTCAAGCAGAACAACGGCAACAACAACAGCAATCAAAACAGCGGCAACAACTCGAATTCCAATTCACGGCAATTGCTCAAAAGTTTGGATAAAAACGGACGCTCGCCCACAGATCAAATGGCTGGCAAACGCGGGTGCAAATTGCCACTGGAGGCGACAAATCCTCTGCTGCCCAATCCCATGAACTATTTCGCTGGCGAGGCACAAGTGCCACAAGTTCCAGCTGGCGCTGGAGCTGCGGCCAATGCGGCTGCGCCGCCTTTCTATCCCAACTACAGTGCAATGAGCACAGCGTTGTTGGCGTTTCCCAATGCCTTCATGGCTGCTGCACTCGATCCACGCATGCATCCCTATAGCATACAGCGACTGCTGGAGCTGACAGCCGCCCAACAGCATCAGCAGCAGCAACAGTTGCAGCGCGAGGAGCAACAGCAGCCGCTTTATGAGCCCAGCAAGGAGGAGGAGGAAACGCCCGATGAGCCCAAGCTTGTGATGGACCTGGAGGAGTCAGAGTTGAAGCCAGCTAGCCCAGAGTTGCCGGTAGCTGAACCCATTGTGCCGCTAAAGCAGGAGCCAAGTCGCGAGGCGACGCCAGCGTTGCTAGAAAGTGCGCCTGGCACGCCACAAAACATCAAACAGGAGGCACAAGAGTCGCAGGAGCAACCGGAAGCCGAGCTGCAGCTGGAAGAGCAAGAGGAAGAGCAGCAGCAGCAGGTGACGACGCCACAAGAGTTGCGCTGCAGTCGCTGTGCCAAGCAGTTCAATCATCCCACAGAGCTTGTGCAGCACGAGAAAGTGCTGTGCGGTCTGATTAAAGAAGAACTCGAGCAACACTATCAGCAACAACAACAACAACAGCAGCAGCAGCAACAACTGCAACAACAACAGCAGCAGCAACACTCAAGCTTTGCCCAGCTGCCCAGCGATGCTGAGGAGGAGGAGGAAGATGTGGAGGAGGAGCCACGTTCCATGCAGGATTACAACGCTGGCGGCAGCAGCGACAGCGGCGAGCGCAAAGTTCGCGTTCGCACCGCCATCAACGAGGAGCAGCAGCAACAACTCAAGCAACACTACGCACACAATGCGCGTCCAAGTCGCGATGACTTTCGTCTGATTGCCTCACGTCTCCAGCTCGATGCCCGAGTCGTCCAAGTGTGGTTCCAAAACAATCGTTCACGCGAACGCAAGTTGCAAAGCTACAACAACGAGCCACAAGTGGCAGCCACAACAACAACAACAACCGTAGCACCAGCAACATCTGCAGCAGCTGCAGCGCCTTCGGCTGCCGATCAACCGCTGGATTTGTCCGTTAAACGCGACGCTTCTCCACTCTACGGACTTGCACCGCAACCAAGTGCTTTGAGCGTGCCCACAGCCGATTTCCCCGAGAGCATGGCCATCAATCTGAGCCGCAAGCTCTCGAGCTCAGCCTCAATGTCGCCGGCCTCGTTGTCGCCCTGCTCCGGTGCCTCATCGTTGCAACAATCAGCGGCTGCTGCAGCCGCTGCCGCGCTGTACTTTGCGCCGCCCTCGCCACCGAGTCATCTGCATGAGGCAATGCCTCCGTTGGCGCCACGCGGCCAACCCTTTGCCAGCTTGCCGTCCTATCTAATGCCCCGTCTGCCGATGGAGGCGTTGTTTCAGATGCGCCCCGGCGGCGATTATGCGCCCAATCCGCTGATGAACAGTATTAAGCTGCCCGATTATCGCGGCACCAGCCTGAGTCCCGGTGGCAGCGAGAAACGTTCGTGGCGCGACGACGATTCGCGCATCTCGCACGACGATGATTATGTGTTGGCTGCCGCAGCGGCTGCCGCAGCTGGGGCAGGTTCGGGTGGATTGTTGCCACCGAAACCGAAGCGTGCCAAGGCCGAGACACATGGACATGCGGGTGATCCTGATCTGCCCTTTGTGTGCGATCAATGCGACAAAGCGTTTGCCAAGCAGAGTTCGTTGGCACGCCACAAATACGAGCATTCCGGTGAGTCATTCAAGCAACTACTGAAGTGAACCTTAAACTAATCAGTTATTGTTTATTCAATTTGTAGGTCAACGACCCTATCAGTGCATGGACTGCCCGAAGGCCTTCAAGCACAAGCATCATCTGACGGAGCACAAGCGTTTGCATTCCGGCGAGAAGCCATTTCAGTGCTCCAAGTGTTTGAAGCGTTTCTCGCACTCCGGCAGCTACAGTCAGCACATGAACCACCGTTACTCCTACTGCAAGCCATACAGGGAATAGGTAAGCGACACCTCAGTGCCGCCCACCTGCGTCGCCTCCAACAACAGCAACCACAATAACAATAACAACGGGAGTACATCGCGTGCTCGTCGCGGTCCAAACGCCGCTCGTAGCAACAGCAATAGCAACAGCAATCATCATAGCTATCCACATCAGCTGGCTGCCATGGCGGCATTTCAGCAGCATCAACAACAACAACAGCAACAGCGACTGCAACAACAGCAACGTCTTGGCTGGCCAGCATCTGGCGTCATGTTGCCACCAGGTGCAGCAGCAGCAGCTCAAGCTCCACCACCACCGCTGCTCTCAGCTAGCGCTTTCAATCAAGGCACACCTCAGCAACCTCCTCCACCACCGCCCACATTCTTTGCCAGTCCGCTGCATCATGCGGCATTGATGGCGCCACCACATTCACATCCACATTCGCATCCGCATCCATTGCCGCTAACGCCGCCAACGGCAGCGCCCGCCTTTAACTATTTCAATGCCAAAATGTTGCTCAACTAAGAAGCATCGTCGTCGACTAACAGCGCTCTAACAGTGAGTTAACAGCGCGCGCTAACAGTGCACTTAAATGTTGTACTTAAAACACAAACACACCCGATAAAAAATCTCAAATTGTGCTGGAACACAAAGTCAAGTGTTGTGCACAACAAAGCTGGCAGCCCAGTCTCGAGTCTCCGCGAGAGCAAATCAAATATTTTTTATAGCAATATTTTTAATGTGTCCATTTGAGAATGAACTGCGAAAAACAAAAAACAGACATACACACCCAACAAAAGAAAACCTTTCGTTTCAGCGAATTTATTATTATTATTTTTATAAGTTTTTACGAGTATTTATTTTTAAGCTTATACACATATTTCTTTTTTATACATATATGTATGTATGTACATTCAAATATCATTTTACGTTTAGTCGTTAAGAGCAAACGTCCCAGTACCAAGTGCTGCGAAATACTCAAAAAGCTTTCATTATAAAAACAGAGAAAAAAAAAGTGTGTGGCATGCCCACATATTCTTATTACATGTTATATCATTACTATTATTATTATACTTTTCTTTTTTAATCATGGCATTATTTACAATATTAACTACGCTCGATTTTCATTAGTTTATTAATTAAAATTTTAACTTTATGGGTTTTACACAAAAAAAGCAGAAAGATAAAAATGTTAACTTGACAATATCGTATGATGCCGAGCATGATGCTCTCTCTCTCTCTCTCTCTCGCCAAAGTATTAAAGAACATCCAACTGTATTAAAGCCAGAATACAACAAACAAACAAATAAATAACAACTAACACAAATAGAAACATTAAATACACACACAAATTGTTGCTTATGTTAAATGAAAACCCACCGCTTGCTGCGCGTTTCATATATAAACAAAAAAAAATCGAAAACAAATTTGCGCTTGATTCAGATCTGTTTAATTTAATCTTTTGTATGCAAAATCGAATGTTTCAATTAAATATTAATACTAATAATAATCGAAAGAAAGAACGAACTATACGATCATTCCATTTAGCTAGAGTCGCAATTAAAGAAGGTTGCCCTCCCCATGCATTTAAAACCTTCGGCAACTTGAGCATAGAAAACCAAAATTATAAACAACAAAACACAAAATGTAATGCTTAAAACAAACATTAATAATATTAACTTTAACATAAAACTAATATTTAATATACCTATATATATATATTTAAAGCTAAAGCGCAAGAAAAAGAAAAACAAACACTTAATTTGGCCTTATTAAAAATTATTTAACAATTAATTACTTACAACGGAGAATGGATGAAAAACAAACGAAAAATAAACGTAGTTTTAGGCTAACATTGTTTAAAAGCAAATTTAATAAACTTAGCATGTAATAAAAACGAAAAAACAAAACACTTTTGGAAAAGTCTCTAAAGAAAATTATTAGCTCAAATTTCAATGTGCGTATTGATGTAAAGATTAAATAAAACAAAAAAGAAAATCCTCCTATTAAATAACAAACAAAAACAACACACACACTATTAACATTAACTATTGAAATGTTTAAAAAAGGACAATAAATTTCTAAATAACTTAGAATGCTTTCAATTTTCCCGCTCAGAACTTCAATTTAATTAATTTAACCAGCAATGAAAAAAAAAAAACTGAAAAAAAATATTAATGATGAGAAAGAAAAAGGTTTCCAACACAACGAACACATTTATTTGTAATCTCTCTTTATTAATAATCACACAACAATTTGTCATGTTATTATTAAACTTAATTTTCTTTTGCTTTTCCAAAGAATAACACAAAAAAAAAAAAAAATATTACACACAAAAAATAATGCATTTATTACTTAATTAATTTTTATATTTGTATTTAAAAGAAACAAAAACCAACTCGATATATACATAAATATAAATATATATGAATATATTTTTTGTAAATTATTTTGCAAGAAACAAAAGCTAGAGAATCCAAAAAAACAAAAACGATAAAGAACAACCACAAGAAGTAAAAAAAAAAAAAACAAAAACACGCGCAAACTGTTTAAACAAATACAGCCAGCACTCGTTTAGCATAAATTAAATAATTCATAAATTTAGACTAGTTAAACATAACTTTATAAATGTTAACTTAAAACAGTAAATTGAAAACTAAATAATAATTAATTATATTTAAGCGCAAATATTTTAATTGTGATGGAGATGCCAGCGATAATATTTGCACTCTAGGGCCTTATATGAGATACACACACATACACACACACACACAGAACTCTCTATAAACATTGTTAGTTATGTTAAGATCCATTGCTGAGCCTCCTCCCTAAGTTACAACCCCCCCCCTGAAGCCAATCACTTGTATTTTGTACCCTCTGTTAAAGTTGTTCATACATATTATATATAGACCCCCCTCCCCCATATAGACCATAATACTTAGGTTCGGTTTGGATCGAAATGTATTATTTGTTTTATGTTTTACCAAATAAAAAGAAAACACTCATTTACGCGTTTAGTTATATGCATCAAATGTTAATTGCTATACACAAAAACGAATACACAACAAACAAAAAACAACAACCATAAAAAAAAAATAAAATGAAAAACAATTTAAACAAAACAAAAGAATAACTTATATTTCAAATATTACGCATAAATGTATTTTAATCAAAATAAGCAAAACAAAACCAAAACGGATAAAAACACTTTTTGTCTTGATAAATTTACAAAATTATTATAATTATTAAATTTACAATGTGAAAATAAAAACAAAAATTATTAAAATTACAATTTTCAACGGTTTTCTTATTATGGGGAGTTGAAATTTTCAGTGATCGTTTTCTTAATGATGGAATTTATTTAAATATTTTTTCAGAGATAGTTTTTTATGTGGATTGTATTAGAAATGTGCGCAGAATTCTTTTACGATCTTGATGAGACTTCTTGTTTACTTTTCCTATATTTCAGACTTTAAAAAGAAATAATATTTGGGGTAATTCTGTAATTTCTTTTTGAAAAATTCTGGAAATAATAATAACAGTTCAATAATGAAACTAAATTTGTTCTTCCCAACTATTTTGTTGTTCTTTACCCTTTTCATTTATTTAGATGCAAATTTTTACAGATCGTTTTCGAATATGGATTGTATTAGAGATATGGACGGGTTAATAATCCTTTATAATAGTTTTTGTTTTCTTTTCCAGCACTTCAGATTCTAAAGGGAAATATTATTTAGAGCAATTCTGTAAAGTCTTTTTGTAAAATTCTGAAAACAATAATAATTGTTAATTTTTTCGACCCAACTATTTTGTTGCTCCCCTTCCCATTAAAACTTCACGATATTTAAAATGTTTTACATATTTTGCTTTCCATTTATTAATTTGTTATTGTAAATGAATTAGCCAAGGCACTCGCAGTGGTTATTTGTTTGTTTTGTTTTTTTAACTTAACTTTTACATTTGTTACAAGAGAAACAAAATAATAAAAAGCGAAACAAATTTCCAAAAATCGCATTTACCAAACGGAACTTTGCAAAAAAAAACAAAAAATCGATTTTCCTTTTTAATGTACTTTTTGCTTAGACATGAAAATTACACTAATTTATTTGTTAGCGCATTATAAACTAAAAAACATCTTAGCACTAGAAATTGTATTGCATAAATGTATAAAACTATTACAATTTATGTATATATATATATATTTATAATATTTAATCATTTATTTATGTAAATAGATATCAAGATATATTTATATGTATATGTTTTTATGTATATTGATTTATTTGATAATATTTTTGTATTTGTTTTTACGTGTTTTCCATATTTTCTTCTTTAGAGAATTTCTGTTGAATATTACACAAAAAAAAAATAAACAATTTCATTTGGCATTCAACAAGTTCGTCTAACATTGCTACATTATTTTAGTTTAGTTAATTATAGTAATATGTATATGTATATGCATAGAATCTATACGATAGATACAATATAGTTTGTTCTTTTAGGGGGTGTTTGATTTGCTGTTCTTGTATAAATTGTGGAGGGCGCGTAATACGTTCATTATAAGATTGTTTTCAATGAGCAGATCGTATGTGTGTGTGAGTGTGTGGATGTGTGGATGTGTGTGTGATAAGAGACGCGCCCCGCGGGCATTACATAGAAAGTTGTTTGTGTTTGTGTATAGATTAGGCTTATAAGACCCGCTTATATCGCTAACTTGGTGCGATTGCTGTGTTCTCTGTGCGTCTAACGAGAAATCGATCTCATCTCGATCCCTTCGCACATTTCATTTTCATTTCTTGTGTTGTCAAGCTCAAGTTTTCAAGTCCATTGCTTTTAATTTTTTTTAAATGGCCAACAACTATCCAGCCTGCTGAGATAGTTTATAATTTGTTGTTTTACCATTCTCATTATTGTTTAAATTGGTCGTATGTGTGAGTGTATATGTGTAATGTGTGTGTGTGTGTGTGTGTGTGAAGTTGTCTAGGCTTAGTTAAATTCGCTTCTCCGTTTTGTAATTTGCTCCCTCAAGGCATCGATTTTTGAGCACCAGAAAAAAAATTGGTTCGATTGGTATTCCAAGTCTATATAAATTTAACATATTCATAGCGTACATAACTACATGTAATATTTAAATATACATATATATGTGTGTATAGGTGTGTGTGTATGTGTAAGATCTTTAGTTAACAAGAAAATCAAAAAAGTAGTGACTCTTTTTCATTTAAATTTATTCAGTTCATGCCATCAAGCATATATGTATGTGTGTGTGAGTGTGTGTGTATGTATGTATATGTGTAATCCCTTTCTAACCATTTGTTTATAATTTTTTTTTTGTTTTTCTACTTTTTTTTGTGTATAAATATTGATGTGTGTGTGCCAGTTGCAATAACGACTACATTAAAAATATAGATATGCCAAATTTGTAAATATCATCTTGCTCATAAGTGCCTCAACTTTTCCCTTTTTTTTTTTTTGGCAAACAAATTCCACTAAAAACGCTAAATGAAAAATATTTCATATAAAAAACTTTTGCAAGACTTTTAACAGCGCTGCTGTTAACATGTGCAGACAGGCTGACTTAACAGCGCTGTTGCTAATGCGCTGTTAATCTAGTGACTGTTAATTGTCTAACTTAACAGCGCTGCTGTTGCAACGTTAACATGTGTGTGACTTAACAGCAGCGCTGCTTGTAACGCACTGCTTGCAGTCTCTGTTAACATGCTGTTTTCTGTTCCCAATGTTTCGTTTTGTGACTATTTGACTAACAATGATATATGCATGTATTGTATGTGTGTGAGTGTGTAGTATAGGAGCGAGATCAGACATAGACCGGCGCCTGATCATCCGTCATGTCCGGCTGCTGCCGATCATCGAAAAATCGTCTAAAGGTAAATTCGAAAAATCCATGGAATTGCCTATCATTCAGATCGATATCATCGCCGCTGCTCAAATTGGAATCATTCGAGCGCAACTTGTCCGGATCAACGGGATCAAAGTTGGACGTATCTGTGGGATGTTTGATCTCGGGTATATACGGTGCTTTCTGCTTGCGCATATCCGCAAAATCAATGCCCTTGAAGAACTCGTGACCCTTCACCTCATCGACACTCTTGCCCAGTCGTTTATCCGACGAGGCGCAAAGTCGTCGTATTAAATCCGTTGCTTCCCGAGTTAGTTGCGCCTGCGGTGGTATGTGAAGCGTCTTTTCCCAATTTATGACCTAGAATATCAAGCATATTTATTAGTCAAGTCTGTGTCTGAGAGCATTACTCTTGCGATTCGATCACCTTTTGTTGCGTCTCCATTGGGCTGTTGGCCAGAAAAGGTGGCTGACCCACCAGCATCTCGTAGAGAATGACGCCCACGCTCCAGTAATCGCACAATTGCGTATAACCGCTGCGTTCCAGCACCTCGGGCGCTATATAGTTGGGTGTGCCGACCAGCGAGTGCGCCAGAACTCTTTGGTGATCGCGCATGCGTCGCCTATTTAATCGGGAAATAAAATAATTAACAACTAATCCCGAAACTTGAGCTAAACTTACCGCTCCAGCACTGTGGGTCTGGGACCATTCTCCGAGTATTCCTCCCACGGCTCCATTGAGTCCTGTCGCGAATGATTGCCTGCAAAAAAGAAAAGCATTTGTTAAGTGAACTTCAGTTAATGGTCAGTTAATAAGCCAGAGACTCACCATTCTCCTGATAGTATTTGGAGTTGTGCGTCCATCGGAAGCCAGTGCAAAGACCGAAATCGGTGAGCTTTATGTGTCCATCCCGATCGATGAGTATGTTGTCAGGCTTGATGTCCCTGTATCAAATAGAATAAGCAATCAAAATTATTAAATAGTCTATAAATTAAGTACATCATTTATTACAGCTACTAGCTACTAAATTATGTTCCTAATATTTAAGTTTCTTTAAATAAATAATAAATAATAATAATAAATAGATCAATCCGAATTATTAAAGTTCTTCATCTATCGATTTCGACTAATTTAAAAGGCTAAAATTTAAATTTTGTGAAAGCTGACTTACAGTATACAAATTTTAAGAAACTTGGCAGCTTAATGTCATGTTTTAAGTATCTTATTTTTTAACAAACATATTTTCATAATCGCAAAATCTTAAAAACAAGAGAAGCGACAGCTTGATTTCATTTCAACAAAGATATTTCATAATGGCAAAATCTTTAATATAATTTATAGACTATAAAACAAGAGCTACTAAAAGCAACTCTTTTTAATTGTGGTAAATTGAAATAGCTTTCGGAAGACAAAAAATTAACTCGACATTAGTAATAACGAGTTCATTTCTTAAAGATTTAAATACATTTAACAGAAATAGCTATAAGAAGTCTAACTAAAACAAAGTTGAATGGAGAAGCTGGCATTTCCGACCTTATCAAATATGTATATAGATGTTTGTCAGGTACATATTGACATGGCTTGATGTATGTTTTGCTAAATCTCTATATCTTTTTGTCTTTCTATAAAATCTCAAATACTGTAACATCTAAGGCAGCTAAATTTACATTGCCTAGTGTTTGTTTAGAGCTTTCGCAGATAGCCAGCCAGCGTTGGGAAATAAACATAATAAAGGCGGTGACGCACCTGTGGATAAAGCCCATTTTATGCACGCTGTCGACGGCGCAGGTGACCTCAGCGATGTAGAAACGTGCCAGCGGTTCCTCAAAGATGCCCAACTTGATGAGCAGCGACATCAGATCGCCACCTGCAAAGGGAAATAATCAGGTTAATAAAGATGTTTGAATAAGATACACAAAATGAAGGCTTACCGGGTATGTAATCCATAACGAAATATAAATTATCCTTATCCTGAAAACTATAGTAGAGCTTGACAACCCAATTGTTGTCGGCCTCGGCCAGAATATCACGTTCGGCTTTCACATGCGCCACCTGATTGCGCTTGAGGACGTCGGCTTTGCGCAGCGTCTTCATTGCATACAAATGATTCGATGTGTCGATTTTACGCACCAGCGTCACCTCACCAAACGCTCCCACACCGATGGGTTTGATCTTCACAAACATGCTCTTGTCCATCTTGGCACGCTTGAGGCGTATGTAATTGGATTCCTTTTGATTGAGCATCTTACGCATCTCGATTTGCGTCTCATCCGACAATCCCACCTTCAGCATCTCCTTCTCCAGTTGATTTTTGCGGAACGTTCGCTGACGATACGATTTGATCACATTCTCAATGTGCTGCTCCATGAAGAATTTGAACGCTTGCGGCGAATATTGCCGTATGCGAAACTCTTTGCGCTCCTCCTCCTTCTCCTTGGAGATCTGCTTCCTTTCGGGTATCGGCGATGCGTGCTTGATCTTCTTGCAGGCGGCGGCAGCAGCTTGCGACGCATTCGTCGAGCCATTGCTGCCACTTGAACTGTTGCCGTTGCCGTTGTTGCCACTGCCTCCGCTGTATTTGGCTGGCGGTATTGGTGGCGTTGTGGCCAAGTTGCTGTTGCTTATCTGTATATTATTGTTGTTACTATTGTTGTTGTTATTGTTGTTGATGTTGTTGTTGGAGGCGGATTTGAGCTCAGCGGGCAGATTGTTGTTGCTGCTGCTGTTGGCCAACTCGGGCGTCGTGACGCGTGCACTTTGATACGGCGGCGGCGGCGGCAGCTGTCGATTCACTGCCACATTGCCATTGCTGCTCACGGACATCGATTGCTGCAAGCAAAAGTGGGGGGAAATATTAGTTGCAGTCTTTTGGTAAAGTAAATAACAGGGAATATCAGCTATATAATACAATCCTTTCCTTAAACTTGAGCGCAACTTTATCAACTATGAACTACATAATAATGAAGGAATGATTGATCTAAATCTTATATGTTTGAATGACTTATTAAAGCGTTATTTAAAGCAAAGATATCTAAAGACTTTTCTAAACTTAAGTGCAACTTTATCTACTATGAACTGTATAAGAAATAATAATCAAAATATTCATCTCCTTTTCATATATTAGAATGGCTTATTAAAGCTTAGTTTAAAGTAACAAACTTTATGACTTTGCTAAACTTTAGCGCAACTTTACTATGAACTGTAGGAATGTTTAATAATAAAGGAATGACTGAAACAATTGTGTCTGGGCTTTTACATATTCATCTCCTTTTCATATATGAGAATAAGGATAATTTAAAATAACAAATTTAATGACTGTTCTAAGCTTAAGTGCAACTTTATCTACTATGAACTGTAGGGAAGTTTATTCATTTCCTTTTCATATCTTAGAATGTCTTATTAAACAGTAGTTTAAAGTAATAAATTTAGTGACTTTAACAAGGCGAAATTTAAACCAGAAATATCTATTTAAATAAGAAATATTTTCAAAGTGTGAACTTTTCTTTAATGGTTTAGTTTTCAGGGTAATCTTTACAACCTAATCAAAGCAATTTGATACTTTTACTATTTTTAATTTGATAACTAAAGCAATTGTTGAAATGAACAACCGATGATCTTCTTAACGCAATTATTGCTTAAGGTAATATAAATAAATTGGAAGAAAAATTCTAAAGTAAAAATGTAAGCCACATGCAAAGGATACAAGAGATTCTAAACTAGTAAACTTGAATTAAATTTTTATGATAGTTGTAGTAAGGGATATTTTTGGAATTCAACATAAATTGAAAAGAAATAAGAACTTAAGGCAATAATTGCTTAAAGACGATTTAAGGAATTGGTTTGAAAAACTCAAGAGTAGAAGTAGAATTTACTTATGAAAGTTACTTGGAAATTTAAAATTCTTTTATGTTAAATACTTATAGATTTTATTAAGATATTTTTATGAAAAATACTTATAGGTTTTATTAAGATCTTTTTATGTTAAATACTTTTCGATTTTAAAGACTTCATTGATGCAAATCAATTATTTATTTTTATTAAACCCTAAATTTCAACTAAATAAAATGGTATTCCCTTTTTTCAAATTACTTTAGCATATAGCCGATATACACTTTACTTCACTTTACTTACCTTTTGTTGCTGTTGTTGGAGTTGTTGTTGCTGCAGCTGCTGCTGTTGTTGTTGCTGCTGCGCCTGCAGCACTCGCAACGCCTGCAACTGTTGCTGCTGTTGTTGTTGCTGCTGCTGCTGCTGTTGCTGCAACTGTTGCTGCTGTTGTTGTTGCTGCTGCTGCTGCTGTTGTGGCTGCGGCGTTGTGGCTGCCTTGGCCTGCATGCTCTTGGCATACGAAGGCGGCTCCATGCTGCCTCCCTTGCCACCCACCACAACGGCGCCATTCAATGCGGCAGCTATCAGCGGCGGCGTTGTTGGCGCCGGCGGCTTCACGGCGCCCTGAACGACAATCGGTTGGGGTGCCACCAGCTGCTGTGCGGCAGCTGCGGCCTGTTGTTGCTGCTGCACCACAGCAGCCGATTTCTGGGGATACGAAGGCGGTGCGGCAAGCACATGAACCGGTGAATTGCTCGCCGAAGCGCTGACCGGCGATTGAGGCGCCACCGCGGTTTGCAATACCGGTTTCTGCACTTGCGTCGACTTGACGCTCTGCATGATGATCGGTTGCTGGGTGCGTGCCTGATACACCCGAGGCTGGGGGCGTGCCACACCCGCGCTGGCTGGCAGAATGCCGCTCGCATTGCTCACGGTGATGGGGCTCGGTGATCCCGCCGAGGTGGCCGAATAGATGCCGCTGCTGGGGGATTTGCGGTAGTCCGATTGCTGGGATTGCGTCGGCGATTGCCGTGACTGCATCGAGGCGGTGTAACTGGGCGGCGGCGGTGGTGCGGCATTCACCACCACCGTGTTGATCATGTACGGCGGCGGTGGCTCCGCTCCAACGGCGCCACTGTTGGCGCTCTGCTGCTGCTGCTGTTGCTGCTGCTGCTGCTGATACAGACTGAGCGCTTTCATCTGTTGGCTGAGCTGCTGTTGCGTCGTCTTGCCACCGTTTTGCGGTATCACCGGCGATGTGCCACGTGTGGCGGCACAATTGCTCGGCGGTGCAATGGCTGCGGGTCGATTGAGCGCCGGCGAGCGACGTTTGAACATCTGATTGCTGCTGTTTGGGGGCGGCGGTGGCGGCGTTGCCGAGCTGCTGTTGCTGCCACCGACGCCGGTGGGATTGCGTGGCGGTGGCGCTGGCGGCGCTGCATCGCTGAAGCTGCTGGGCGAGGGCGAATATTGTCCGGTGCTGCCGCGTCCGCTCAACTGCTGATGCGTATGCGAATGCGGACTGTCGGAGCGTGAGCTGCCGGCTCCCGAATCAAGCGCCGGACTGCAGCGTAGATAATGCGTTTGGGTCTCACGCTCGATGCTCGGTTTGCGTATAAGCTTGGGCGGTATCAGAGCGTTGATTATCTTTGGCACATGTCCGTTGGCCGAGGGCAGGACGACACCGACACCGACACCGACGCCAACAGGAACGGGTCCGGCAATCGAGGTTGAGGAGGCGGGTACGATGACATCGCCCGGTGACGAGGGTGACGCCGACGCCAGCGGCTCCAGTGCCAGCTTTGCATGGTGGTAATCGGTTCCATCGTTACGACCATTCGCGGCGGTATATCGCAGAGGTGTATAATTCTGTAAAGGGAAATAAAGAAGTGATCGATAAGTTACAAGATAAGCCATATTACTATTAAACATCATTTGATCTTACAAAATAAAATCGATCAATTTTAAATTTAATTACTAAATAAGTAAATATTCTAAAGTAGTTATCGATAAATTATTACAATGTATTCTTAGTTGTTATCGATCTACATTATTGCCACATTTAATGTTGGCCATCTTAATTTTAAAAGAATGTATCGATAAGTTTCATACTTCGCATAATCGATAACAATAATCTACATATATTGCTGCCCCTTTCGCTCCCACTCTACGCCCCTGGCACAGGGACAGCATTCCACACTGCTGTGAGAAACGTTTGCTTGTGTATTTACATACGCCTGTGCGCATGTGTGTGTGTGTGTTTGGATCTGTTCGAAAACTAAACAAAAGGCGCGCATACAAAATAAAAACAAAAATGCGAACAGCGCCTAAAACAAAAGGCACGAGAAACGCCGCGGCCAAAGCAATGAAATCAAATTCTTGCCATCGCTGAGAAATTCCTAAAAGTCAGGAGCACACACAGACACAAAAGATACCACACACAGGGAGAGAGAGAGCAAGGCTAAGAAGAGAGAGAGAGAGAGTGTGAGAGAGCGTGAAGCAAACAACAACAATGGCAGCAAAGCGATCGCCGGCTGACAGATTGCAGCAAACAACAGAAACAGAGGCAACCTTCAGTGTGCGTGTGTGTTTGTTTGTGTGTGCACTGTGCTGCTGCTTTTATTATTATTGTTGTAGTTGTTCTTGTTGTTTGTGGTGCTGCTACCCGTTTTACGCATTCTTTTGATGGCTACTACATCATCGTCTCTTTTCTTTTTGTGACTGATCCTCACAGTTTGACTCTGCCCGCAAGGCAACAGTATTTTAATACCAAAACGTATAGACGTACATATGTATGTATAATATACCATTAATGGTCACACTGTCTGCCTGACTTTGTATGAGTGATGGTCGTAAATTTTGTGATGGCAACGTGACAAGAGATAATGTATAATGTATAATCACAATCTAAAGCAATGTTGTCTCATAAAGATTCTTAACATTACACTCGCGCTGTTAATCTGCACACACAGAAAAAAAGCCCATAAAGAACTACTTTTATTTCGATTTTAGAGTTTTCGCAAACTGATTAAGTAAATTTCCCAGAATTTGTCTCGCTTTCGGTATTCGGAATTGATTGAGTGACTGACTGGAAGATACTCAGCAAACAGATGTACTATGTATGTATAAATCAACTCCTTATTTCTTATGAAAATAATTTGTTTGTTGATTTTGTTTTAGTCTCATCCACCTCATTACCTAGAAATACATGCAGATGTTTATCTGCGTGTTTTATATCATGTGGGGGCGTACGTTTAATGCGCGACCCGACTAATTAAAACCAAGGACGCCGAAACCCAACAAAAGACCCCCAGCAGACTATTCGACGCGTTTTTTGTCGTCTTCATCTGTCCGTCTTACAAGCAAACCAATTGACGGCAAATTAGCGAAAGCCAATGGGCGCACTAAATCAGCTGTTAGACATGCCTCCACATCTCTTTCCCCTCCCGCCCCTCCTCCACGACACAACACACACACACAAAGTTACGCCCACGGACAGCACAACGAAAATTTGCAACGCGAAATCTTCAAATGAAATAAAATAAATTGGATTTGTGGTGAGGCGACGATTGAGAGGGGGGCGGGTAAACACTTTCGCTAATCCACTTAAGCGTTTGCCACTGCAATTGGCCATAAACCAAAAAGAAAAAAAAAAATGAAAAAAGCATAGAGAAAAATAAAATAAAATACACAAGGGCCAATTTATCACCTTGACCGAAATAACTTTGAACCTGACAATACTATATATATACAGCTTTATATATGTACATATATATGTACATACGTAGCATCTCTTTCGCTTAGATGATAATATTCAACTTGTCCGCGGGGGAATTTGGAATATTTTTGGGATTTTCTTTTGGCATATACATAATTTGGCCAAAAATCGCGCACAACGCCAAAAAATACATCAAAATTCTTGGCAACTGCCAAATAGACACATACAACACATATATATCTGTATTGCTATATAGATATATATATATATATATATATATATCTGTGGGGAATGCTATACCAGAACAGTCAAACATTTTGCTGTTGCTATTGCTGTTGCTGCTGTTTTTGCCTTTTGTTATTATTAGAGACGGGCCAATGTTCTTTTTTGGTCGTTTGGCTTTTGTTGTTGCAGCTCTTCCACTGAAAATGATATATATGTATGTACCTAAGTATATTTATATGTATATGTAGGTATGCATATATATTTATGTACGGCTTTGCATACGTATTTATTTAGGTGAGAATTCCTAGTAAAATAGCGACACGTCGCACGGAAAAATCGCGTAAATTAGATACAAATTGCACCCCAGGGAATCTTTTGTGAAACGCATTATGCGAAATCTGGACAGTCTCCAAAATTGGGAATTCTACAAAGAAACCCAAATGAGCACGATCATTATAATAGAATTAGCATGCAAATTATAGTGGATCACTTTCGAGTGGAAGCTGTTCGACTGAAGAGTTTGTGCCTCATAAGGAAGTCTATTCTATCATTAATGTATTCAAAAAGATAGAACAGTGTAACCTCATTAAATGAAAAAGATATTTAAATAGAGGTATAGATAAAACATTTAATGCAATATATATTTAAAAGCTTTTAAAGGAATTAATGATTTATGGTATCTTAAAAATATTAATCATTTAAATTAAAACTGAATTATAGATAATAAAATTAATCACTTCCAAATACGCAATACTTATTTATTGACATAAATATTAAGCATTAAAATGTTGTTTACCTTATCATAACTTCAAAACTAATTCCAAGAATAGCCATAAATACAAAAACAAACATTCAATAGGAAGTCGATATTCTTTAGCTTAGCTGACTCACAAACACAATGCATACCCCAAAAATTGTATTTTAATTAAACGATATCAAATGGAGAACGTGGGAAAAACGACGAATCGATCAACGCAACGTAATCAATTTATGGTTGATCAACATACGATATTCGATGGCCTTCTTTTCTACACGTACACATACTTTTCGTAGACATTGTATGCGCGATTTATAAAAATAGCTTCAGGGCTTATGACAACCAATTAGGCTTAAAGGCCGGATTACATATGTATACGTAATACCCAATACCCTGTACAACACGCTTACGAATCTACAGTCTACACCCAAAACGAAATAAATAAATAAATATAAAGCTGATCACTTGAGCTGAGCTTTGCGGAGCAGCAAGGGAAGGCGGCGACATACATTGTTAAGGTTTATTGCTTTTTCGTTTGGGGGCTCTGGCTAATTTATTTATGCATATTTCTTATTGTGTTAGCCATATTGATTTTAATTTTTATATTGTCATTTAGCCCACTGTCGTCGCTTGCGATCGCTGGCGTTGGCGTCTCACAAATATTTATCTTGATCGTTTTGTTATTTTAATTAGTTCTACGTAAGGTTTTTAACCAAAATACTTTTAATACCCTGGGTTCTGTGTAAGGAGGGGTATGATAGTAGTAGATAATAGCAAATTTGAATAAATTTCTGTAAATTTTAGGTTAAATAAAATTTGATTCCTATAGAATCATTTATAATACATTTAGGTTATCTACCAACTTTTTAGCAGTATTTTTTTGGGATTAAATAGACCTTTATTCAGTCATCCGTCTGCCTGTCCGTCCATCTCATTAAAGACATTTTTCTCATATAATTTGACAGCTAAGGACTAGAGATTGGAAACTTAGTTTACTTTTTAACATGCTCTTATAACGAAACTTTTAAAGATGGTGTAAACTTCTAAAAATTTGTAGGAATTAGGAATAAAATGAATTTATCTAATCTGTTAATTTAAGCAAAGTAATACTTCTTAAACAATGTGAGAGCTAAGGATCAGACCTTGGGAATTTAATTTAAGTAATTTTTTTCTTTTTTGTACTTAGTCTAAATTCGGGAAATACGTTTTGAAGCTAAGAGTTTTGATTTCTGTTCTCAGACCTTCAAGATGATCTTAGGGCTATTTACAGGGTATTCGTTCGCCTAATTCTTAGTCAATGAAAGACTATTTTGTCTAAATTTGGTTTGAACTCGTGTTGGGCTGCGGCTGCTTCATGTCTGCACTAGACACGCTGCCATTTGATATTTATAGCATTGTCAAATGCGGCACGATCGCTTTATGGTAGCCGCCAGCGGCAACAGCGGCTATTGCGCTCCCGAACCAACGGCAACGATGATGATGATGATGGCTAAAACTTTGCGCCGTCCGTCTGTCTGTCCGTCTGTCCGTTTAAAAGAAGCGTGGGCGTGAACATGGCCGCCGAAAGTGTTGAGCGAGCCATGAATAAATTGTATTTATTGTATTGTTTCGCCACATATGGCGGGGCATGCCACAATTTTGCTATATATGAGCAGATTATGCGCCTTGCGACTATTTAGTGAGTGTGCCGCATAACCAATTAACCCAAGCGGCTAATCCTCCACGTGGCGGCCACCACAGCGAAAGTTGTACGAAAATGTGCAAAATGATAAATGCAAAATGCGCCTGAAGGCGGCACTCGATGGGTATTTTGGCATTAAATTCCAACTGTCAATGCGCCGGCCCTGGTCATAACAATTTGCCGCATCCCGTCAGCGAAACATTTTTTATGGCCCAAAAGACTTGCGGACCTGCCTCCTTCAGTCTCGCCCTCTCTTTTTCACTCTCTGCTAGAACGGTTCGAGAGCCGCGCTTAGCCGCAGGAATGCTGGCTAATCGTATGTTGCGAACGCTCGATCATAATTTACAATCGCACAAACAGTAGCTGGCAGTAGGAATCGTAAAATTTTAAATTAATGACCCGTCAGATCATATTTAAGCATTTTTATTGCTTGCCAGCCATGACGCTGCCTCTTTCTCCCTCTCTCTCTTTCTGTCTTTCTTCTTTGCTGCACTTGTAGCTTGAGGCATTTGCAATCATCGATAAAGCAGAGCGCAAAAATCATTTATAAACTAATATTTTCGTTGTTTTTTTTTTCTGCAGATTGTTGCCAAATTAAAAATTGTTTAACAAATGCATAACGCCCGCTCTTTTGCATTTGCGCGTTCTCTTTGTCTGTGCTTATTTTTTTTCGTTCTCTCTTTTCGTAATGTTCTCTCATAAACACGCCTGTTGAAGTTTTTGAAGGCTGTGACGTCAATGCTTCATATCCAGGGTGATCGCACACACACATAGACACAAATGCAAAGAGTGCGAAGAGAGTGAGAGAGAGCGACATGGCTGGACATGTTGTCTGCCAGAGAGCCGCCCACTCAACTGCCCGCTCTCATGTGTGTGCGTGTGTGTGTAATGGCAGAAGGTCAATTGCATTTCGTTGGCAGTTCATTAATTTCATTTCAAGCTCTCTGCATTTATATTTAGCACGTACAAAACACACACACACACACACACACATTGAGGCACCCACACATCTTCTACTTTGGTAGCCAAACGATTTTCAGTATTTTTTGTGTTTGGCTTTTTCTAACTCAACTCCTGTCTCTCCCACGCGATTTGATAAATGTCTTGGCCAACATTGATGTATTATTACGTGTGCATCAGGTGAACAACTTTTAGGCCGGCTCGTGCCACCAGCTGAACTTGTTTTTGTTGCTCTCGCCCACGCAGCTGCTGCTGCAGCAGTTTTTTTCTGTTTCTTTCTCTCTCTCTCCATCTTTATCTCGCTGTTAATTTTTTATTAGTTGTCGTTTTTTACTGTTTTTACAAGGCCCCGGAAAATGTTGCCGCATCATTTGTAAAGCACTAAAAACAACTGATAACTTTTCATGTAAGTTATGATGCTCCCATTCTCGGTGTTAACGTTCTTTTGCCTTTTAAGGCATTTCTATAAGTTAAGGTTTTTTCACCTCGAAATGAATCATCGTAGCATTAGCTTTGTTTTACGATCAGCTTAAACATGCGTGGAATGTCTGTCTAAAATTCAAAGCATGATAATACTAATGGGCTTTCCCAACGGCTTCAAAATCCCCCTTTTTATACCCGCTACCCATAGGGTAGAAGGGTATTATAACTTTGTGCCGGCAGGAAATGTATGTAACAGGTAGAAGGAGGCATCTCCGACCCTATAAAGTATATATATTCTTGATCAGCGTCAACAGCCGAGACGATATAGCCATGTCCGTCTGTCCGTCTGTCCGTCCGTCTGTATGAACACCTAGATCTCAGAGACTATAAGAGATAGAGCTATAATTTTTTTTCGACAGCATTTGTTATGATTGCACGCAGATCAAGTTTGTTTTAAATTTTTGCCACGCCCACTTCCGCCCCCGCAAATCAGAAAAATCGAATAACAAGAGTAATAATAAAGCTGGAGTCCCGAATTTTGGGATATACATTAGAAACTATAGTCCTTGTGACTTCTGAAAATTTGGTTGCGATCGGATCAAAATTGTGGAAGTTATTAAAGAAATACTTTTGTATGGGCTAAAACGCCTACTTACTAGGGGTCTCATTTGCTTTGGCCGACAATCTGGTATATTATGCCGTCTATGGTATATTTTGAAAGTTGTACTATACTTAATACCAAAAATATACCAAATATATCATTTGGTATATTTTTAGTATTTTGTAGTATTTTTTGGTATATTTAGGAAATAATACCGAAATATTTTGCTTTTATTCAAAATAGGTAGCGGGTATCTCACAGTCGAGCACACTCGACTGTAGCTTTCTTACTTGTTTTGTTTGTAATTGACAGCTTATTTATTGGGTTCAAAATGTTGATATACACAAATCTCTCTAAATTAAAAAATGAGGGGAAAAAGTGTTGATATCTCAACAATTATAATTCGATGGAAGCACCATATTTATTTATGAGCTCTACCTTATCGCTAAATAATTATTGTGGCCACAATTTAAATTGGTAGTAAATCTAACAGAACCAATTGGCAGCTATTAAAATTGTTTCGCACACAAGAAACTAGTTCATTTGAAGACCTGTTCGCTTTAAGGAAAAGGGTGAAAGTGGTCTATTATGTTTATTGAAATTTAAATCAAGGGAAAATGTGAAAATATACATATTCTAAATCAACAGAAGCATATCATATATATCTATCTGTCCGATTATTTGCAAAACTGGATGTCAGCAACATTAAAAGATAGAGATATTTGAATAATGATATCATTGTAAGGACTCTACCTCAAAAAATGCTTTTGAAGAAATAATAAGTTGAGTTCACTTCAATTTAGTTTCTTCTTTGTGATTAAACTATTTCGCTACAAGTTTTATTTCTTACTCCTGCCTCATTCGATATCATTTCTTTCATTAACATGATCAGCTTTTTTCTTTTATTCGATGTTATGGTAATAATCGATTTCTTTATAAATTAATGGTCAAACTTTTGGATAGTTTTGTTTTAAGTTTGAGTTTAATTTTTAGTGATATTTACCCCCAATTTCTTCAACAATATGTAGCAACAATAAACCTTATTTTCTAATCTAAATCCTTAATGAATATAAAAGGGTATTTTGCTGTCAATAGTTGACTTTGTTTTAAGAATTATTATCTTTAAGTCTAATTTTTAGTGATATTTACCCATAATTTCCTTAACAATATTGCAACAAATATCTAAATACTTAAAGAATACAAAAGGGTCTTTTGCAGTCAATACTTGACTTTGTTTTAAGAATCGTATGTTGAATTATTATCTTTAAGTCTAATTTTTAGTGATTTTTATCTACAATTTCCTTGACAATGTGTAGCAACAAAAAACCATGTTTTCTAATCTAAGTGAAAGGGTCTTTTGCAGTCAATACTTGACTCGTAACTTTCTTACTAGCTAAATTTTGTTGTGCACGCTTTTTCGTATTTTTATTGACGAAACTCACCTGATTATTTCTATGATTATTTTGTACTTCGAATCGGGTTAGATCCTGTTTAATGCTCTCGAGCGCTTCCGCTGTGTATTTATCATTGGGGCGACCGCCCCTTTTTTCGCCCGCTGGATGCATTATTATGCTGCTGCTTCTTCTCGTTGTGATATTTAGCACTCATATCACACAAATGCTCCACGCTCGCCACGCACACACACACACACTCACTAACACGGACACTGACACAGCGGACACTCACACACACACAGCACACACACAAACAGTCTGGCACACACACATGCACACCAGAACACAACACAACACTCACTCTCGATTGTATTTAAATAAATACTTGATCTTAATAGATTTTTATTTTATTCTTTTTTGTTGTATATATTTTTTTTAATTAGCTTTGTGTGTGTGTGTGTGTGTGATTGAAATATTTGCTGTTGCTTCTTCTTCTTCACTTTGTTGAATTTGTATCGTAGTTGTTGTTGTTATTATTGTGAACTATTTTACTTGTCTTGATTTAAGCCAAAAGTATGCTTGTTATTATTATTGCTCTTGTTGTTTTTGTTATCAATTAAGATAATTGTGTTTGCTTTGTATTCTTCTTTTTTTGTTTAACACTCGCCAAATTCTTCACTAAGGCACTTCATTTGCATTAGAATAGCACACACAAAAAAACATTTGTTTGCTGCACAAATTCAAATACAACAATTTATTCACAGACACTTGCGACGAGCATCTTGAATGCAGCAGCAATATCTGTTTTATGTTTGTTATATATCTTCATACTTATTTATTTTGTTTTTCCTTCTCTTTTGTATTTCACGTATCACATATACATATGGATTTTCCATCAGTTTTGTATTTTATCACAATTTTGTGGCACTTATCAACGTCATCATGATCATGTTTGCAATAGCAAATTAATATTTTGGGCGGACACTGCAAGTCGCTCGATGAATGAATTTGAATAATTGAATACAAATATATTTTGATTCGTATTTTGATTTTATTTAGCCAGCACTCACACACCGCACACTTTGCTTCTTTGCTTGGCTTGACGGAATTTTAATTAATAATATACACGATCGATGTCGCCAACTTGCTGAAAATAGACACAAAACAGAAGACACAAAATCACTAAAAATGTGAAGATGAGGACGACAAGAGAAACAGAAGCCGAGAGGCAGAGGCAAACCAAAGTCAAAGTAAGAATGTTGTAGGCATTCAAAACAAATCAGAGTGATCGACATAAAGATACCGATCAACATGTAAACAGATGCATAAAAATATAACGAAAATTTGTTGAAATAAACGCGACTAGAGTTTAATATTGAATATGAATTAATTGACAATATAAGAGACATTAGATAACAAATATTTTTAATTGAAGTTTTGTACTTTCTCAGAAAAGAATTCATCAAATTTAAATAAAATTTACTAATATTTTTCTTTTTAAATGCAAAAACAGTATAAATAAGTATTTTAACGGAAATTTAGTATTTTTTAGGAAAAGAATAAAACTTCGTCAAAATATACCGAATTTAGTATAAATAAAAAGTGTTTATAATTGAAAGTTAGTATTTAAAAATGAATTGAAGAAATCATGAAAATATACTGAACTTTGTATAAGTAATAGAAATATTAGTATTCAGTATTTTTAAGAAAATAATCGAATTTAAAAAATCATGAAAATATACTAAGTTCAGTATAACTAAAACCTATAACTTCTAATAACTATAAGTCATCGAATTTAACGAATAAACCGTAACAAAAAAAAAATGTTCTTCTATTTCAATAAAATGCAGCATGCAAAATTCAAATTTTAAATATATTACTTTCATTACTCTCAAAAATTAAGTTATATCAGTTAAGTTGATGAACAAATTTTATATTTTTATCATTGAAATTTATTTTGAGCATTTTTTACATGTCGTATACGTATTCTTTATAGCACATAATTCATTTTTATATGTACATATCGTATACGTAACTTTTTATCGAGTATACGCAATCTTTATTACACACTTTCTTCAATGAAAATATTTCGTTTTAACATGCCTTAACATTGTTATTCTCTATTTGAGCATAACTTTAATTAAAGAGTATTTAAAATTGTCACACGCTACGCAGACGCGACGCGTTTTAAAGGCAACTAAACTGCTCCATCACTCATGCACACTCACACACACACACTAATACGCACACACACACACACACACATACGCACACTCATGCACTGCTCATTTACATGCCGAAGACGTGAGTCAGAAGAAAGACACGCAGTCAGCAGCAGAATTGTGTGTTGATCACTTTGTTACAGTTGTTTTTGTTATTGTTGTTGTCGAGTCGTTTTTTTTTTGTGTTTTTGTATTTTATTTTGTTTGGGAATGTTTTGAGACAATGGGCAAACGGCAGTAAACGTCATTTTCAGCAAGATGATTTGCACGGCGATTTGACTCCACTTTAACAACCTTTTCGCCTTCCGCGTTGCAAAGTTTTGAATGTGTGGAGACGGCGCCTGCTCATAATTTATGCGTCAAGTAGCGCATTATGTCATAAGCGTATTCTGGGAAACCAATAAATTGAAATTCCCTCAAAAAAAATCAGTTTATGACGAACCATCAACAAACTCACACTCACATAAAGGGGGGCGGAAAGGAAAGGGCGTGTGTGCACACCTGACTATGAAAATGACCATCGATAGATACGCGGATAGCAGCTGAAGATAGATAGATAGATAGAGATACATAGATACATGTGTATCTATGTATGTAAAGCACAGCGAAATTTCGTGTATGTAAACAAAGCAGACACACACGAAAAATGCCGAAAAAATTCGCCGAATTGTGCCAAGTGCAAATGAGTTAACAGAATACCAATAACAGCTACAAACACAAACACACACACACACACACAGACATAGACAGCTATGTAAACACATACATGCGAACGACATTCTAATGAGCCAGAAAAAAAAGCTTGTCAAGGAGAAGCGAAGAATTCATTACAATACAAATAAGAGACTAACTTGTAAATATACATTTTTAAATTCAATTTTTATTAGAAAAATCAATTCAATTTTAATTGAAATAGTTGATTAATAGTAATAATTATTAAAATACAGATAAATATTAAATTGAAGTACCGATTTTAAAGTATTTGTTTGCAATTAAAATTTAAAGTATTGTTCAATTCAAAGTATTATAATGAGAAGCGAAAATTTTATTGTAATACTTTAAATTTTAGTTACTTTGATATCAATACTTAAAATGAAATATTTATCTGTCTTTTAGTGACAATGTAATCAGCAAGTAATTATTACTATTAATCAACTATTTCAATAAACATTGTAATGTTTAATATCACTTTTAAAAGCTTAAAAGAAGTCACGATAGTTCCGTTAAAATGCATTCACTTTAAAGTCCAAAACAAATATTAAAGTCTAACTTGTAAATAAAGATGTTAATAATTTTATATTTATCAGATTTTTCTTTACGAAACTCAGCAAATAACTCTTATTACCTTTTTCTTTGTTATTTACTAAAAAAAATTATGTTACTCTGATATTTTTTATCTTCACCTTTTTTGGATATAAATTTAGATATTTACAGTTTCTGTTACAATCCCAAACTAAGCTGTGTAGTTACATTAAAAATACATACACTTTAAAATAGAAATTTTATATCTCAAACATTATTTTTTTTTTTAATGTAAAACACGTTTGTTAAACTTAATTGCCAAAATGCTTGTTCAGTTAACGTAATATGCAAATAAAAACGTTTCAACTTTAGATTTTCCATAACTTTATTGACTCTTTCGCACAAAAAATAAACCCCAATTCAGGTTTGCTTTGTGCAACTGCAAGTCATAGGTCAGCACATAATTGAAATTGGTGTTTTTTTGCACATGTAGCTTGAGGATACTTAACAGTGGCGTAACAGTTAATGTTATTAGTAGAAGACAACAGACTTTGGAATGCGACATCATACTGATGTTATATGACAGTAATAATGTTGGTGTGTGGGGCCCCGTAAATTTGTGTTGTTAGCTTATGTACATATTTTTGCACCGACGAAGAGAGTTTAATTATTTTGTTGACAAAAGTTGACTTTTGCGCCTTGTTTTGTTGACGCTACGCATTTTGTTATAGTGCTGTGGAATGCTGAATTTAGAGACTTCGGATGTATATATATGTAGAGACACACACAATAAGAGATAAGCAACGAGTCTCTGAAGGTGCTTGGGATGATAAACAAACACGCGCCAAATCCAAATGTCAACAGTGTTGGCCCCCAGAGCTTTAGTGAGCTTGTGCATGTGCCAACCCAGCCAACCCGTCGACACCCCCTCCACACACACACTCCCCCATAACAGCAGAAACAACACCCATTCCCGCCCCGCCTCCTTAGCGCACAGTTTTTGTGCCAATTTTGGAAATTTTCACATTCCACGCATACCGCAAAAGTAATTTTGCGTGCGCAACAAAAACAATTATATATCTCTCTATGTGTATTTATTTATACATATATTCAATAACTAATTAACAATACAAACAACTCAGATTGGCTGCAAAACAGCAAGCTCAACTAACAAATACCCTGTATAGCATAATGTATTTGAAAGTTTTTCATATTTATACGATTTTTTGAGCTGACAAATGGTATAAGAGCTGGAAGGCTGCAAGTTTTACAGAAGATAGTTTCCAAGCAACTCGGCTAAGCAAGCTCAACTAGCAGATACTTTAAAGCAATATTAAAGACAATTCCTTAAACAGATTCATTGACTTCAATATCAAAGCACAGTAGATGATATAAGCTAGGAGGCTGCAAGTTATTTACAACATAACTTTAAAAATATAGTACAGAAATGAGCAACGTTTACTTAAAAATTATTTAAAATAATAAATTTCAGTTATTAAGCATATTTCTGCGATAAGTTTAGCTTAGTCACAAACCATAACCTATATTTCAACCAGTGCTTATCAAAGACACGAAACCGTTGTAGCTCCTAAATATATTTTAACAATATTTGACTGCAACATTATTCTGTACAACTATAACAATTTCCTATTTTTACGCAAAGCTAATATACCCGATTAAATCACTTGAAGTGCAGGGTAGAAATGGCCATAGACAATTCACTCACATTTCTGCATGTGTCTGTGCTTGAGAGCGAGTCAGCTTTATAGCCAAGAGACTGTGAGGGATTTTTTTGATGCGTTATTAAGCGGCTCGTTGAATGCGACGCTATTGGAATTTTTAATTGTTTAATTGCGGCCAAATTTTTGCGCGGATGACTTGAAAGACAATATGCCGCATTGAGACACATTTTTATGAGCAATTATAAGCAAAAGCATTCAACATTAGACTAACACACATTTTTTTCATGTGTGTGTGTGTGTGTGTGCTATAAATAAATTGCAGCCCATGCTGTAACAGCAGTAGTTAATAACAGAGAGCTGTTACGATGGCAGTCCCTCTCTCTCTCACTGTTAAGCATGTTTTATGCTAATGGGGCGCATGTTTAAAGCCTATTTTTAGTTAGTTTCTCTATTGCCTAAACGTCACTAAAAACGATCGTAAAAATACGTGAGACTGCGAGTGTGTTTGTTGATGTGTGTGTGTGTGCGGGGGAGTCGCGTGCGCTTGTAAAAAGCATAAGAAATTGGCCATCAAAATGCAAGGCAAGTGCAAAAGCAAATAAAATACATAACAGAAATGCCAGTCGGCTGGCGCAAGAGAGCGATGCGAGTGAGCGAGACAGAGAGAGGGAGCGAGATCGAGTGAGAATAACAGGCAAAGGCAAAAGCAAAGCAAAGCAGCCTGCAGGGGAGCAACAACACACTCTCTCACACACACACACACGTACAGGGAGAGTCAGGAACACACTCTCACTCACACACACAGAGTGAACGGAGCGCAGCCTCGCGCTGGGCAGAAGATAAAAATAGTATTAGTTGCTGATTATTATTGCAAAAATGCGCATTCCTCGGCGACTTATCCCCACAAGGCGGCTGCTGCTGCTGCTTTTGTTGCTCCATTCTACGCGCGCTCTGCTCTGCTCTCGCTGCTGCTGCTGCGGCTCTGTTTTCGTTTCGTTTTCCCTTTTTTCATCACACACACACACTCGCTCATACGCTGGCAAACACGTACAATGTACATATGTATGCAAGCAGTTGCAGCAGGCATGTTTCAAAAAAAAAAAAAAAAAAAAAAAAAAAAAAATTGAAGCAAGAAGCAAGAAAAACGAGCTAAATTGCATTTTCGTCGTCGTCGTCGTCGCTCGTCGATTGCAACTTGCAGCAGCCAACGACGACGTCGTCAACGAAAGCAGTGGCGGCGAGAGCAAGGGGTAGACATGAAAAACTATCGATGTATCTATCGAAATTATGCAAAAATGAATTTTAACATAATTACAATTAAAGAGCAGTTCTTATTATCATTTTTTTTGTTAATAAGACATGATCAAATTGAAATTCTTACTTAAAACTTAGAGCAGAAACAGAATAGTTATAAAATGCTTTAATTGAACAATGATAATACCCCAAAGTTATGATAAATTAATCAATAAATCAATTATGTAATGAAAAATCTTTATAGTTATGATCAATTTAAAAACGGAAAACTTCAAATAATGATTAAAAGTTGAGATAATTAGTTTTGAATCCTCAAAGTTATGATCAATTAAATAATAATTAAAAGTTGAGATAATTAATTTAAATATATAACTTGCTAAATCTAAAAAGCAATTAAAACTGAGTTTTGTGTATGCGATTTTTATAAATCCAAAAAATTAAGTTTGCATAATTTAACATTTACTATCGATGCATTGTACTATCGATAGTTCTCCATCTCTACTATGCTGTTGCTGGTTGCTGCCATCAATGGACAACCGCCCACCACAGTGCCGCGCCCCCAGTCAGCCCACAGCAACAACAAACTAGCGAGCAGGCAGGCAAGCAAACTAGCCCCGGCTTGACTTGACTTGGCCAGGCCTGGTCACTTTTTATCGTTCATTTACTTTTAAAAAGCACCAACAGCAGCAGCAGCAGCAACAACAACAGATCACTGTATTTATTGCCCTGTTCATGCCTGCATCTGTATATGTGTATGTGTGTGTGTTTTTGGAATGCACACGATCACATGCACATCGCCTCACCTGTTTAGTCGCTGCCTGCAGGCGGCGCAGCCCACAACAGCAGCAGCAGCAGCACTAGTCACAACTACAACTACAATTCACATACACAGCACACATACAACACACATACTCTTGCACTATAATCCACTACGAATTGCATGCTGGAATGTGAATGGAATCTCAACAATTTTCAGCGTCGCTGACGATGACGCCGTCGTCGCTGACGTCGCTGCTTTGCTGTTGACGTCGTTTGGCGCAACTTTTTGCACGTCAAATCAAAAATACGAATACGAATCAAAATAAAAATACAAGTAACATTCAATTGCAAAACATTTACAATTCATGAATGCACATAGTATCGTATAGTATAGTTTTGTATGCAAATAAATAAAAAGCCACTTAGTCGACAAGTCCCCAAAAACATAAATAAGCTGCTTGAGAAATTATTGTCGCACTGACATTGAAGCGCATTTTTCACAGCAGCCGACGCCGACGCAGTCTCTGCCAGCAGAGCAACGACTGCAGCAGATGCCAAGCGACGACGTCGCTGATGCCTCTAATTACAAGCGCACCCGCAGTTTGTTGTTGTTGTTGTTTGTCTTGCAGTTACTTGTGCCACATTTTGCATCTCTCATATTTACATTTGCATTGTACAAACGTTGTTTTTCTTTCATAATATTTACAATAGGGGTATTCCTCCTCTTCTCTCATAAGCACATTGGCTATAAAACTAAAACATTTGCAGGCAATTTTGTAAAAATTATGGAAAAATATGAAAACTAAATAACTCATTGGCTATATATAAGTATTTGAAATAAACCTATAATTTAACAATTCCCAGAATAAGAAAACCCATTAATATCTTAAGTTAATAACCTTAACACGAAATATGTTGAGCTATTATAAATTATCTCCAATTGATAAAAGTTCACTAGATTGTATTTCCAAATTAACTAGACAGATTAAACAAACTAAGTTGTTCAGTTAAAACTATTATCTTATAAACCCCACCGAACAAATAGATTCTAATAATAGATACTTGTTTATTTGCGATGGATTTAATGCCTACTTCACTATAACTATTATATTCTTCACTGATTTGCTATTTCAACATTGTTTTTCAACACATATGACAGTATTTTGACAGCTGAGTGAAATAGATTTATTTTTCTTTATTGCAGACTTTGCAAAAGTAGTCAACTACAATAAACAACTGTCTTTACAAAGGAAAACAAGATATCAAATGAACAATTGCTGTTTAAACTAAACTGCTACAAATTGCTATATAATTATTTGTTCAAAACCCTAAGAAAGTGTGACTGTAATTTAAGTAAAAAGCTTGGAGCACATCTTAAATATTGTAAAACTTATAAAGATTATCTTAAAAAAGGTGTGAAAAATAGCTGCTAGAACAAACAAATAAATTTCCAGAGATTAATATGATAATGACTAATTAGACACACTGCACATTCTTAATAGCTTTAAAAATGGTATAAAAATAGAATAATAAGTTTTTACATTTAATTAAAGCTAATAAATTACCAATGATGGTTTTAAATTTTCTTTAAAATTTGCTCTCACTTATAAATTTTTCTTTGAAAAAGACCAAATTTTGAGACTGAATCACAAAAATATTTTTAAATTTCCAAATTATAATGATATATAATTTGATTTTTTTTAGTCACAATTAACGAATACTTCTTTGAAATAAGCTAATAAATTTTAATATTAACATGAAAATGAATCACAATAATAAATTTAAAAATTTATAAATTTTCTTAAAATTTTGATATCGAATCCAGAATTTCTGCTCAGAATTTGTGAATACCCCTAATATGCAAATTACCGCTGCAGTTGCTCGTCGCGTTTTGTCGCCTTGCCGTCGTCGTACTATTTGTTGTTGTTTTTGTTCTTGTTGCGCCTTTTGTTTGCTTTGATTTTTCGTTTTCTAATTGCAATTTGCAATCGTCGACGGCGACGTCGCTGTAATTGTCGCGCTTGTTCTTTTATCAAATTGCACGCGAGATTTTGAGAAACGCCCACAACGGACGCCGTTTTGACACCTGAATTATTACGGTAATTAGCTGCAGCTGATGACGCTCGTGATGAGCTAAGGACAATGCGGGGGAGCGCATTTCAAATATAGAGGGGACAAGGGGAGAAGGAAGGAGGCTTGTCATAACTATGTGCATACAAACACACACATGCATAGAACATTGAGAGTAGCTAGAAAAGGAAGCAGAGAAGGGAGTAAAGAGCAAGCGAGAACGAGATAGAGAGAGAGAGAGAGGGCAGCCTAGAACGAAGTAGTTGCAGCTGAAGAATTTAATCCGATTTGTAGTAAGTAACGAGCGCGCAGATGTTGTGCGAGCGAGCAACGACTTCGGTGGGGAGGGGCGCATAGTTAGGAAAAGCAACACACACACTCACTAACGCACACACACATGCACTTACACTTCTCACTGGGTACTGGGGAAATATTATAGTGAGAAGAGAAAAATATGTAAATACTTGAAACTGTTGCATGCATTTGGCATTTTTATTTTGGATTTTTCACACTCACATACATACACTTGCGCGTTTGCTTGCGTTTTCTTTATAGATTTTCTTGCATTTTTTTTTTCATTTTTCAATTTTTTTTTTTAGAAAGAGAAACAGAGCCAACCAGCACAATTGGAAATACATATGTACATACACGACACACACATTCACACATACGCTCCACTCGCATTCACATACACATTCACACACTCTAAAAGAGACACACACATACGCACGCACGAAACAGAGAAGTACACTGAATTTTCGAGCTAAAAACACACGTCTCGCGCACTGTTTGCACATGCAATCGTTGCGTTTTTTATTAAATTTACCTTTACGCTCTGCGTTTTTGCACTTTTCACAATTTTTCCTCCACCTCCACGCGCTGCGTTGTTTTAATTAATAATAATAATAATAGATGGGCGATATCGTGGTGGCCGAGCGATAGACTGATATTCAGCGTGACCGCAAGCCAGAAGTTCAAAATGTACGAGTTTTTGGTCGAAAAATATACCAAGTACCTTTCTTGGGAATGGTTACACTTTAATTTACTAACAACATTTTTAAAAAACTGTTTTCTGCTTCAGAAATGAGATTTTTGATAAAAATTTTATTATTAAGGAAAACGAATACAAGTTGGATAAATTGAAAACTTCTACACAGTTCTAATTAGCTTTATATCAGTATCGTTATTTGGTATTATTTATTTTAAAATACAACAAATGGTCTCACAGCAATTTTTGATTGTGGAAACCGTACGATAGTCAAAGTCACAGTATTGTTATTCGTAGAATTATCGATAATTCAAAAAGGGGTTGGCAGGTCTAGAATTTGATTTAGTGTACGTTAGCAAGCTGATTGATATGAGACTGATTTACTTGACCTGGTATT
Source organism: Drosophila niveifrons (assembly GCA_035046325.1). Classification (NCBI taxonomy): domain Eukaryota; kingdom Metazoa; phylum Arthropoda; class Insecta; order Diptera; family Drosophilidae; genus Drosophila; species Drosophila niveifrons. Next base: position 4,549,272 of record JAWNOC010000046.1, on the reverse strand, counting down.
GCATATTTGAAAAGTATTTGACAAATATATTAATTATTATTCCATTAGCAGGACAACTTATATTTAATTTTTAAAGACCCGCTTAAGTCTGTAGTTAAATAAAAAACTATAATCATATGCAACAATGCTGCCCACAAACTATAGAAATGTCTGATCTGAGAAAAAGTAAATGGAATAATTTAAAGAAACGAGATTTGATTTTATAAATATAAACTGAGTAATAAATAAATTTTAAGGTATATTTAACGTACAATTTAATTATGACTTCATTATTGATAGCAGTAATTTGTTGTATAGTGGTTAGTATTTTTGGCCATTCGTTATGCGGCCACACTTGCCACCTTGCTTGCAGTAGTCTGCGCGCACTTTACATGAACGCTGGTTGGAGCGGTCTTCGGAGTTTTTGTGGCCCCCTTTTGGCATTTTCTTGTGTCGTCGTACGTTAACAAAAAGAGTTTACTTGCAAAATAGTGAGTTTTGTTGGTTATCAAATTGTGAAAATCAGCAGACGGTTGATATTTCGGGCCAATTGCAATAAGGCAATACATATGAAGATGCTTACTTCCATTAGTCTGTGAGATGGCGAAAATCAATAACAAAGCAAAGTAAATAAAACGCAGGCGAAAAGTGCATATACGAAAGTGCGACGACGACGAAAAAGAAGAAGAGTAAATAGCCGAAACGAGCGGCGTTTTGTAGTGTAAATGTTCTGAGTTGAGTGCAATAGCAGGCAGCTTAAAGAAAGGCTCAGATACAGAGTTAGGAGTTAGTTGAGTTGTTGCAATACACACACATACATACAAGTGCAAGTGGATCGACGTCGGGTCGCGTCCGCAAGCCTTTTTTTTCGACGTGACGTGAATTTCGTTAAGTGTGCTAGTGTTAGTGTGGTAGTGTGTGTTGTTGTTCTTTTCGCTGCGTCTGCCTTTGCATTTGATTTCTGACTTTTTCATTATATGCTCTGCTATATATTTGATGATGGCTATGTATATATTTTAATTAATTCCAATTCTGGTTCTTTAGCTGCGAATAAGGTCAAAATAAAGCACGCAAAAGCGCTTCAATTCTGAGTATTATTATTCTGCTCTAAACAATTTTATAAAGCGCTGCGTGTCACTGTGTGTGAGTGTGAGCCCGCGCGTGTGTCAGTGTGTGTGTGTGTAAACAGAATAAACGCGCGTGATTCATACCTTTAATACACGGCGACGGCAGACAGGAAAAGTCGTTGGCCAGACAGAGACAGCGAGAGACAAGAGAGTTGTCCGTCCATTGAACCGCCGACTGCGACTGCAGCAGTGGCAGCAGCAGCAACGCAATTGCTTCCTGGCAAAACGGCAACAACAACAAAAACGACAACATGGACAAAAGTAAGTAAGATGACAAAGAAAGAAAGAAAACTAGGAGAGAGAAACCAACAAAAAAATACATGTTGAAAACTATAAAATTTCGTGACTTTGCTGCTGCAGTTTTTGTTTTTAGGGTGGGTCCATCGCTGCTGCTGCTTCTTCTTAACATTTATCTATGCGTTTTGCGCTCTCCGTTTTGCACTAGCATTCGCATTGTTGGGTGTGTCACAGGGTGGGCGTTAAAAGTTTTTTTTTTGTTTTTGGTGTGTCGCCCAAGGACAACGTTCATTGTTGTTGTTGCTAAATGCTAAATGAATTGAGTTCTTATTTAAATCAGAAGCGACAAACGACTTTTAGGATTTTCGCAATCAAAATAAAAGAAATCCAGTGAGATACAAAAACCGGTTTAACAGTTGTTCTTTGTTTTCTTTTTTTGTATTTTACTGTTGTGTTAAATAAGAATTTCTTGATGATTTCATAAGCTTGTTTTGGGTTGCGAACGTGAGGGACGCTCAAAAAGATTTACAATACTAGATCAGAGTAAAAACAAAAGACAAAGAAAATTAACAGGTAAAAAGTTTTACCTTTTTCTTGTAGCCCTTTTTTTTTTGTTTGGTTTAATGAGAATTTGCAGAAATTTCTCAGCACATTTGCACAATTAATCATTTCTTATTGTCAAAATTATGCTTAAAATGTTGGTAAACTTGAAAAAAGTGGCTACAAATGTAATTTTTCTCTCTTCACAATAATATAACAGTCAGTTGCATAAATATATGTACAAACGTGATTATTAATTTATGGTGCAAAAGTGTGAATTAAAGAACGAGTTTAATTCAAAGTGAAATGTTTTGCCATGAAAAATGTTTAGAGACTACAATTAAAGTCTGAAAATGTTGTACACAAATATGATTTTCTTTTGCGTTGTTATAAAATGAAGAAATAGGCAAACTGTGGAAGAGAAAATATAATTAAATTTAAAGGAAACTTTTTATTTTACTTTTACTCATAAGATTTCTATTTATATTTCACTCCAAATTAGTAGAAATTCAATATAAGATATTATATAAGATTTTTACTTTTTTTTAACTCCAAATTAGTCGAAATAAAAAAAATAAATATGTTTTCTACTTATTTTTAACACCAAATTAGTCGAAATTAAAAAAATATATAAGATATAGGGCTTGACTTCACGTGAATATGAATAACCGGATTTTTGCTATGTTTACTCATGGGAAAATACCATTAAATATAGGGGAAATATTTTTTCGCAATACAGTGATAAAGTTTCTATAATGTTTAATCTTTTCGGATTCGCGAAAAAGTTATTTTTGTTGGCAAATGGCGAATAAGAAATATTTCCCAATAGTATACTTTATTTTTTCTTAAGAAATACGTTTGAGCATTTAACTAATCAGATTTTTTCTTAAATTTAATCTTTAAACATACCAAAAATGACTTACAAAATTTTGTAAAATATGCACATTTAAACAGAGACAAATTCCAAGCTGTTGAACAATAGCCGGAAAAGCGCCTTTAGCATTTGCGATAAGAAAATTCTTTTTGCATAGACTGTAACGATTGTAGTCTAGGAGCGATAAGGCAATAAATCTTGGGTTTGGTTTCTTTGTCATTTCTTGCATTGTTTGCTGTTGCTGTTGTTGTTGTTATTGTTGATGGTTTGGCAGATAATGTAGCTGATTGGTTGCACATTCATTTGATAATGTACACAACCTACGTTTCTTACTTTTTTTTTTGTGTATTTTCCACTGATGATTTCTTTTGATGAACTGAAATGAAATGCTTTTGTGTCTGTGGGCCGCATTTGCATGGCGAACAAAAGACGCAGCAGCAACAGCATCATCAGCTTTCTTCCGCTCTTTAAGTGATTCCATTTTGAAAACTAAAAGTGAAAAATAATAGCAATAATAATGCTCACAAAAGACAGTCGAGAGAAACACAAAAACCAAAAGACCATTAAATGAGCTGATGACCAACAGGAAATAGCCCCCAAAAAAAATACAAACTTGAAATCTTTATTAGCTTAGCTCAAAATGTGGCTTATCAATCCATAATAGCCACAACATGTGGCATATCGTTTGATAAATGAGCTTAAGGCGTTGTCGACTTCATTATTTTTTAGTGGGTGTGGTCAGATTATTGGCAATTTCTTTGCTCAACTCAACTCAACGCAACTCATTTGCCTACGAAAACTTTCAACGTATTCGAATGAATCATCAGTCATCCAGTGTTGTTTGTTGTGAGTGTTATTGCATTTTTTGCATTGAGTCAGCGACCAGTTTTTCTCTCTTTTAACTTACTATATTTACTATATAAATAGTTGAAATAAATGCGGGTACTTTTATTTGTTTAGCTGCCTGAAAATGCTTATCTTATCACTGGCAAAGTTTTTTTTTTTTTTTTTTGGAAGCTACTCAACTTATCAGCATTCGTTTTCAACTATTCACAACGCATAAAACTATAGCAGAAAAATGTGTATCGAGTTTAAGCTTGCGACAAACTGAAACAAAACAAAAGAAAAAAAATACCGAAAACTATGCCAAGTGCAGCGTTTATCTTGTGCAATATACAAAAGTATCTTTGTATCTGTATCTTGAGCTCGATTGTTGTTCAAGTTGTGTTGTTATTGTGCAGCTGTCTTATCAGCTGATTGTTTAGGCGTCATTAATTCTGGCTGCGATACAAGCAAGAAAATTGTGCGGGCAAAGCGTCTACCAAGTCATATAAAAATACTCACAGCACTCACACTCACACTCACTCACATTCATTTACACTCACTCGTTGTATATCATTGAACTGATAACGCGGCAACTGAACTCAAGGCCTTGTCTTCATTGCTTCAATAGAGTGCGACTGTCGCAATTGTATAATTGAAACCCAATAAGGGGAAGTAACTCTTGTTTATTCTCGTTCAATTCTACGAATTCTTTTAAACAAATTGAGCACAGCTATTGCACTGCAAAGTAGACACTTTAAATTGCAACAAACTGTTATAAAAATGTGGGGCAAATGACGCATTGAAATTACGAAAAATTGTACAATTAAATAGGAATATAAATACTTAAGAAGAATCACTTAAAAATATAGTCAAATCAGTCTTGTATTTTAAATTAAAAATTAGACTTTTGAATCACTTTACTAGAAATTTTATGATTCAGCTTAAATTAAACAAATCTTATTCTTATTAACAAAATATGAAATAATTTGCATAGCAAACACAAATGTTATTTCGGGGCTAACTCAACTCGAGTCCTAAACAAACAATTTATAGCCACACAAATTTCATTTCCAAGAATTACTTTGTTTTCTCTGCAAATCAAATTTGAATTTAAAATGATTGAAATATTAATAGAACACCTAAAAGCATTTTTAAATCAATTACATTTGACATTTAGATTTTCAATTCTATTTTGCTAAGCTTGCAACATTATTCAATAATTTTGTTGCTTCACAGTTCTAATTGCAACAATTGCTTTTTTTGTTCACAATGTTTTTAAAATTAATTTGAAATGATTGAAATAATAAATTGAAAACTTAAAGTTAGCAAATTTAAATCAAGGCACCCACACTTAAACAAATCTCTTTTTGTTCAGGAAATATGAAATCATGTGCAGATCAAAATTTTGTTTTGATTGATTTGTCATCTCAAATAAGAAGTTTTTTTAGGTCACAAACTCAAAATATGAGAAAATGTAGTTTCACAAATAGCAAACATAAAAGACATTAAAATTTTAATCAATTTCAAAGCAAGTAAGGCATTTTCCATTTCTTAGTTCTTCGAACCATATTTATTTTTATTTAAATAATACAAAAATTTAAGCACACAAATAGAAAACCTACAACTTCCATTTTCATTTAGGGAGAACTTAAATGTTAAATCAATTTCAATTGTTACAATTACGTTCTTTGTACCAAAGTTTTCATTTAAAATTACTTGAAAATATTATCAAATTTCATCTCACAAATAGCAAACATAAAAGACATCAAAATTTAAAGCTTTTTCCATTTCTTATTTTGGGCAACTTGTATCATAAATCATTAATTTATTACCACACAATTCAATTACAATTGCTTTCTTATGAAGACTTTGCCTTAAGTATTTCCTAAACATTTCAGCTAAAGCATTAAATTATTTGAAAAGAGTTCCATTGTAATTGCCCCCCCATCACTTTTAAAAGCGCAATCAAAAATAAAACGAATAAGAAAACTTTAGATAGGCTTTTCATTTTCCCCCATGCCAACAAACTGTGGGAAATGCATTGCATTTGGAAAATTCAATCAGCGAGTGCCACAGTTGACCTCTGCTTCTCTGGGGTGAGGCCAATTCAATCAACATGCACCATATGAGAGTGTGTATAAGTGTGTGTGTGTGTGTGTGTGTGTGTGTGTGTGCTGCCTCGTTTAGTCATTTCATTTTATGGCTGAACACTTTCCATCGTAAAGCATTTTCAATTAAACAGCAGACGCAGCAAATGCATCGAGTCGGGGGAGTAAAAGTCGTCTAACCTTGATAATGAAAAGCAGAGATGTGGGCGCATTTGTTTTACTTTGTTTTTTGTGGGCATGGCCCTCAACGTATGACAAATCACGCTTGGCCATGACTTAATCAAATTGCATGATAAGAACTGATAAGACATTCTTTTATTTTTTTTTGGCAGTATTATCGTATCGATTACAAACGCCTTCACGGCGTGATTCATGCTTTTTGCCTTGTTAATTGGTCAAGTACACAAAACAACAACAACAAATAGAGAGTGAGGAAAAAAGGTTTCAGTTACACGTTGAAAACAAAAATATGTATTTTGGGGCTTCATAATGTCAACAAAAATTGCGTTTGCTTTCTGCATTTGACAGTTTGACACGCAACATTTGCGCTCTCAATTATGGCGACCTTGTCCCTGAACTTTACCAATTATCCGTTACACGACAGTCACGTAAAAGGCCAAAACGAAGGCTAAGTCAAGGTCAGCAAGGTTCAAGGACGAGACAGGACGAGGAGAGATAGGCTGAAAGTGCAATAAATTGGGCTGAATGTGTTGCATGTGTCTCGCATATAAATTGGTGACAATGGCGATTTAATATTTACAATAACATACGACTTATTTCTGCAGCTATTCTTATCTAAAATTCTGAAGCATTGAGAACTCAATGACAACAATTGTTTGTAGGCAATCTAAATTTACTTTTCGATATGGAAATTAAGAAGATTTCTTATTGTATATTACAAAGTTGTGGAATGGATTTTAAAATTCATTAAACGCGAAATTATAGCAGTGAATTTTAAATTTAACTTAGATTTCTATTAAATTTCAAATTTAAATGGTACGGAGGTAACTTAATAACAGTTTATAGCACAACAAATATTAAATGTCTTAATATTTTTATGCATATGATCTTAATAAGAAATGATATCAGAGAATCTTAATTCAATTTAACTTCGATTTCGAATTTATAAAAACTTTCAAATTTAAATAGTAATGAGATCACTTAATAAACAAATTATGCATCATCAATTTTTAGCATAACAAATATTAAATGTCTTAAATATAAACTATTAAATGTACTTAATCTTTTAGATTTCTTCATAAAAGTTTTGACTTGTATCAATTCAATTTTCCAAATGAAATATATTTTATGGCATTTAATAGCAGACACTTTTATTTCACCTTCTAGAAACAAATATTAAAACCTTTAAAGACTAATCTTAAATGTCTTTAATTAATCTTTAATGAACAAAGTCTTGGCTACAAAAAATATTAATACAATAAATGAAATGATAATGATATGGCAAACAAATTTATGATATAAATATTAAACTTTGTGAACTATTTGAAATCTCTTTAACTGTTCAAGTTTTGACATGAATTAAAAATTCACAAAACACGCTATTAATGAAATATATTTAATGGCATTTAAAAGCAGACAGTCTTAGTTCACTTTTGAAAACATATTTTTATTTATTTACGTGTTTAATTATTAAACAAAAATAATATAATAACTAAAAGAAGGGAGTGCAAGCTACTAAGGCCATCGACTCATATTTTAAAAACAAATATTAAGAGCTGTGAGAAGTAAGCTTATATCTCGTTAAAGTGCCAAGTTTTGTATGTAAAATAAATTTAATGAAAATTGAAAGCAAACAACTAGAATTCAATTTATAAAATAAATATTTAGAGGCCTTTGGGAGCCATTTGAAATGTATTTCTTAATCTCCTCGGATTTCTTGAGCTTCGCAATTGACAAACTAATAATCTCCATATAAACTTTGCAAGTTTCTAATTGGCAACAAAAGTCACATAAAATAGGCAATGAATTCCGGCAGAGTTTGCAAACTTTTTTGCCCATTGGCATTTACAACTTGATAAAAATCAATAAAACAAATATGCGAAACTTTTCAAATTGTTTTTGTGAATTTAATTCACGTAAATTTGTTTTTGAATACATTAGTGTATGAGTTTCCACTTTGCTGAACTCTATTTTCATTTGAAATTTGTTTGACTTGCGCCCTCTGAACTCAGCAATAAAAAAAAACGAGTTCATGTCTTTTTATACCCGACGAAAGTCTTAGAGTCTTGGAAAGTTTGTTAGAATATCTCGAGTCTAGTTAAATTATAAGCCTAGGCAAATTAAGTGTGTGTATATAGATTTATAGCTCCCAGTCACGCCCCCAACCTACCAGAAAAATAAAGTAAAACTCACGCAAACGCAATTTAACATTTACGGTTCACATGGCACATCAGCAAAAAGTCAAAGACAGCTAAAGCCGAAAACTGATGGTTAAGCCAATTAGCATGGGATTGTTATAAAGAGAGAGAGAGAGAGAGAGAGACAGAAAGAATGAAGGGAGACAGGGAATACATCATTATACACGCACACTCTCAGTCACACACCTACGCAAGGTGTTGGTTGTGCCTTTATTTGTTGTTGTCTGTTTCCCATTTCGAAAGGCGCTGCAGTTGATCGGGAGGCCGCACCTTGCCACCTTGGGGCACTCAAACCGGTTTCAAGTTGCAAGAAGCAGCAGCTGCGTTTTGTTTGTTTGTCAAGTTGACTGCAAATTGATTCATTTTGAATGCCCACAAGAAATATAAGAGTGTGTTTATGTTCAGCTAGTGGAACTGTGGCTAAAACCTCAACAAAAAACAAAACGAAAAAAAAAATCGGGCCACTTGGAAAGGTCAATAAATCACTCAATCATTCGCATAAAGTTCAATAATCCCAGCAACAAACAATTAGTTAACTATTATAAAGACTACCGATATTTTTGCATTGTTTCATTCAAAAATAGTTTTGCTTCGCTTTTGTCTTTTGCATTCTTAATGAGAACTCTTGAATGAATCTTGAGTATTTCATTGTCTGGGTGCTTAATTTGTATTCTTTTTATTTTAAAGATAAGTTAATCAAATATATTTGTGTGGCTTGTTTAGAAAAGTGGAGCGTGTTAGAAGATTTGAAATGACTTTTGATTTGTTCTTTATTAATATAATTTAAATTTACTAATTTGACTAAAAATCATATATTGTTGTGGTTTGCTTAGTAAGGAACTGAGTGGGTTTCATATTCATTTTATAATCATATTTTTTGTTTTTAAATATTTAAATATGTAATTTAGGTACTCTAAGGCTTGCACAAAAATTTACGCTTCAAAATATATTTAAATTTAAATACTACAAAAAAATTTGTATTTCATTATTTCAAAACAAAAGACTTAAGGAAAAATCACAAATTAATTCGTATAAAATATATTTGAAATTCATATATTAAAAACAAAAAAAATGAATTTCTAAATCATTTTATGTTATTAATTGAACTTAATGAGAAATGATAGTTGAGAATGTTAATTAAATTTAACTTCGATTTCGGACTTAAAAAACAATTTAAAATTTTAAAAGTACTGATTTAACTTAATTACACTTTATAACAAAACAAATAATAAATCATTCTATGTTTTTATCTTAAGTTTTATTTTATTATTTATTTGACATCTCTTCTTGATCAACTGCTTTGATATTTATTGCTTTATTAAGTTATTTTTTTCATGTTAACTTGTAAATTCTTACACTTGCTGTTAAAGTTCTCTTTAAATTGTATGATTTTAAAATGGGATGTAAAATAATTGTTCAGTGATTTTTCCTTGAGTTTGTTTATTTCTTTTTTATTAACTCCAATTTTTCAAGTGTATTACAAAATGTATTCTTTTTTTAGTCACATGCTGTAAATAAAAATGTTTCTACATATATAGGTCTTCACTCTTTCGTGCTTCATTTTATGGAGTAGATTTCCACCCACTTTGTTTCATATTTTCAATACGAAAATTTGCATATTTTCATGGCGCTTTGACATTGGCTTTGCTATTTAAGCCGTGTGGAGCTTATCCATTAAAAGCCAAGCCACCCACTCCCCCTCCTTCCTCTTCCCCCCTTTGGAATCGTGTCGAGTTGACTTTGCTCTTCGTCATTTTCTTCAATTTTTGACACATTTGCACGATTTCCCAGTTGGTTTTTTTTTTCTTTTCGTTTTTTTTTTTTTTTAATATTTCGCTGTATTTTTCTGTTCACACGACACCGCGTTGCAAACCACGGTCGAAGTCGAAGTCGCCTCATTTTTTCCAACGTCAGTTGTAGTTGTTGTTGCTGTGGTGGTAGTTTTCACCACTTAATGCTGCAACTTTTCACCATTTCTCAGCATTTAGACGAGGCGCGCCTCATTTCACAAGCAACGTTGTTGTTGTTCTTGTTGTTGTTGTCTGCATGCTTCCCATTCTACAATGTTATATTATACATAAGTACAGCTCTACTCTGAGAATGTGTTAGTGTGTGTGTGTGTAGTGTATCTTTGTTAGCTGCCTTTTGAGCTTTGTTGTTGGGTTATTAAAGCGCACATTCAGATGCGATGTATGGCCAAAAGAGTGAAAAGCAAAACGCTTGTCGAAAAGAAAGAGGAAAGGAATGAAACAAAAACTACAGAAAAGAAAGAAAAAGGCAAAAAACCACATTAAAGGTTCATTTGGTTGTCGCTTTGTTTGACTTTGGCTTTTGAGCCGTCGCGTAGGTTAAACTGTAACTGAAATACGGCCGTGTTGGCCCAGTTACAAATTGGCGGATACTCAAAGAGACGACTTTGACGTCTGCCTCGATGAGCAATGCTTGCAGCACTTTTGCCACTTCTTTGCCACACCAGTCTGCTCTCGTTCTCTCTCTCTCTCTCTCTCTCTCTCTGTCACTCTGTTTGGACTTGTGCAACTTTTAATGCTGTCTGCAAATAAAGTGAAATTATTATGTGCGACACAAAAGCAGCTTTAGATTGCTTTTTCAGCTGCTGCTGCCAACTTCAACGTTGGTGGCACAAATGAAAAGCTTTCGACTCGAGTCGCACGACATTTAACAACCGCGCCGCGTCTTAATTGTTCATTATCAATACTATTCGAGTTGGCATCCAGTTTAGCTATTACACGTCGCTAAACAGCTTAAAGGCTCTATAGACAGCAAGCCAAGTCATTCATTCGATCAGCTCTATTCATTCTACTCTTTTTCTCCCTCTCTTCGTCTCGTCATTCATTTAGACGTCATTTATTAGGCCTTTGCTCGTTCGGCCATAAAAGAAGACCAAACATTATTGACCCATATAAAGTACAGCGCATTTACTGATAGTCGTAATAACATCACGTATCATTGGCATTTATTTGCTTTTCAAATACCCTGTAATAGTCCAGGAATGGAAAGTATGCTGACTATGCTAGCATTTTGGTATCAAAATAAGATAGCAAATTACGGACTATTTAAGAAATTCTGTAAATAATAGAGTTTAAGAAATTTTATTGTTATTTTTATATAGTAAATAAAAAATGTTTAATATAAATTGTAATTTAAATTTCGGATTTCTTTAAATTCTTTAAATCATAGCAAAAAAAAATATCAATAGTCTTAGAAATAATATTGTTTTGTTTTTAAATAATCATTTAAAGCACAACTAGATTGAAATGTTAAATTTCAAATTAAAATAAATTCAAAATTGACACCAGAAAATGTTTATATTTAATATATATATTTTAAAAATAATATTTAAATGATTTATGTTCAAATGGTGACTTAGTACATTTAGAGTTTACTCCTCAAGTTGTAATTAACATTCAATCTTTGATATATTAAATTTTTTCTAAATTTCTACCTATTTTTTTGTACATTTTTTAAATTAACCGTATTTGTGGTATATTTAATATACTTTTCATTTTTAGTGAATATAGAAAATTGGATCCATTTTGTAATTTTTTTTATCTTTTTTCTTTTCATTTTTTAAATATACTCCATTAAATATCGAAACAGTATTTAAAACTGTTTTCTTACTTAACATTTTGGTATATTCAACATACTTTTTTGATATATTTTGATTTTGATCTTTAAAATATACTTCATTAAATATCGAAACAGTATTTAAAATTGTTTTCCTACTTAAATTTTTGGTATATTCAACATACTTTTTATACCCGCTACCCATAGGGTAGAAGGGTATTATAACTTTGTGCCGGCAGGAAATGTATGTAACACGTCGAAGGAGGCATCTCCGACCCTATAAAGTATATATATTCTTGATCAGCGTCAACAGCCGAGACGATCTAGCCATGTCCGTCTGTCCGTCTGTCTGTCTGTGTGTCTGTCCGTCTGTCCGTCTGTCCGTCTGTCTGTATGAAACACTGGATCTCAGAGACTATAAGAGATAGAGCTATAATTTTTTTTCGACAGCATTTGTTATGTTTGCACGCAGATCAAGTTTGTTTCAAATTTTTGCCACGCCCACTTCCGCCCCCGCAAATCAAAAAAATCGAATTACAAGTGTAATTTTAAAGCTAGAGCTGCGAGTTTTGGCACATATAATCATAACAATAGCATTTATGATTCCTGAAAATTTGGTTGCGTTCAGTTAAAAATTGTGGAAGTTATTGAAGAAATACTTTTGTATGGGCAAAAACGCCTACTTACTAGGGGTCTCAAATGCTTTGGCCGACAATCTGTTATATTTTGCCGTCTATGGTATATTTTGAATGTTAGTACCACATCGTTATACCAAATATACCATTTGGTATATTTTAAGCATTTTGCAGTATTTTTTTGGTATATTTTGAAAATAATACCGCAATAATTTGCTTTTATTCAAAATGGGTAGCGGGTATCTCACAGTCGAGCACACTCGACTGTAGCTTTCTTACTTGTTTGTATTTATATTTTCTTGTTTAAAATATACTCTATTAAATACCGAAACAGTATTAAAAATTATTTTCGACTTGAATTTTTGGTATATTCAACATTCTTTTTTGATATATTTTTTATTTTGCTCAAAACAGTATTTAAAATTGTTTTCCTACTTAAATTTTTGGTATATTCAAAATACTTTAAATTTGAAACATTATTCCCTGCTTTCATTAAACTGCCTTTGTAGGGTATTTTTAAGCTACAGCTCACTTGATATTATCTTCTTTCCCTGTTCATTTTTTTTTTGGTTTGCTGTATTTTTCACTTGTCAGTTGACAATGTTGTAACGCACTTTCGTTGCGGTTGCCGGCTTTCAATCTATTCCACCTCCTCCTCCTTCTGCTTGACACGGCTCTGCTAAGCCAATAAACGTTTCTATTTGTGGCTCAGTTTGGGCCACTTTTGAGTAGCGCTGCTGACTCTGTAAAAATGAAACAAACACATACACACATCGCATATAAGTCAATGAGTCAATCGTGCGGGGGCAGCAACCTCAAATGCCAAATACGGATGGTGTTGCTGTAGTTGTTATTTAAATTGGTTCGAAGGCAAGCCAGCCAAAGCAAAATGTGACGAGCTTTGGAGAGCAACAACGCTCAAAAGTAATTATGGTACCGGTATTGTGATTGTTGTTATTATTATTGTTGTTGCATGTGTAACGCGCTATATATAAAGTGTTGCCCATGGCATTGTTGTCAATATGCGTCATGACATATTGTTTTGTTTTTGCCTTTTTTTTGCGGTATATAGAGGGAAGTCGACAATAAACGACTGTGAATTGCGCTACGTGTGAATTGCGGACTAAAATAGTCATAATGAATACACAACGAGATAGAGATGGGTGAAGCATGATTATCAAGATATCTCTCAGCTTAACTAAAATTTAACTTAAGCTGAGCTTAACTTAAGTCTTCCTATTGTGAAAAGGAAAATAATGTAAATTTTGTATTTACATTCAGTAAATATAAACTTGAACTTGTGGAATTGAATCGCAAATGAAACAAAGAAATAAACGAATCTTAATTTCTTGTAAATCAGCAAAATTCATTAATAATAACTGCGAATCATTCCAAATTTCTGTACTTGAGCTAAATTGAAGCAAGATTATCGTGATATCTTTAATTTTGACTAAAATTTAACTTAAGCTGAGCTTTACTTGAGTCTTCCGTTTATGCGAGGGAAATAATGTAAAATTGTATAAATATTTTTTCAAATTTATTGAACAATGTTTATTAATGAATATAAATTAAAAAAAGCTAATACATATAAATATTATAATGAATACTTTAACAAATATCAACAATAATAACAGCGAACCATTCAAAATTTCTCTCCTTGAGTTAAATTGAACTCTTACTCAAATTCTATATGCGATATGCAATCTCAAGTGTCGTATATTTGATAGCAGATGTATAAACAAAGTAATATTCATTTTGCAATTCAAATAATATATAAAGCAAATAAATTTGTCACAAAACGTGTACTTTCTTTGGTAGGAAGTGTGGATATAAAACAATTACTCATCATATCAAATACTGAGGTACAAAACACAAATGACATCACTGCAATGAACAAATGAACAGTTAAATCTCGCGTCACAATTATATGATAAGAATTATGAACGATAGTGAATGAAAATAGCATTCGCGGAGGTTAAATAATTAAATTGACTTGGTCAACAGTGGCAGCAAAAAAGCAGTAACCCAATTTGCAACGCCTAGTTGACTATATATATATTAAACATTCCCACACCGTGCGTAGCTCGACCCAAAAATGGATGACAAAGAGCGTGTCATGTAACTTTTACTTTTTAAGCATTTTTATTTTTACGATTTTTCAAACAACATGTGAACGTCACGTAGCCAAAAGTGATGGATGGGAGAAGTGTTGTTGCCAATTTTGGAGGAGGAGAATTGCGCAATTCGGGGGCGGGAGGCGGAAGGCGAACAATTGTAAATATTTGCACTTGGACAGCGTGCCATTAAAAATGCGCGTGTCCCATATAAGGTTACCCCATTGGCTTACTATTGAGTTTATAGACAAAACACTTTTGCTCTCTGTCTCTCATTTAATTCTCTTACTTATTCAATTTGTTTTCTCTCTTTTTTCGCAGCAATCTGTGCAATAGTGGAATACGAGTATGCAGCTAAGGAGCCGGATGAGCTGGATCTACAGAAGGGTGCCATCATACATCGCATCAAGCAGATGCCCGGCGGTTGGTGGCAGGGCACTCTGAAGGCCAACGGCGTTACGGGCATGTTTCCAGATAATTTTGTGCGCGTCTTGGAGCCGAGCAGCAATGGCAACCACAGCGATGACAGTGCGGCGGTGCAGCTCAGGTTGGTGACGCAATACTGCAAAAACAACAAATCACTAAAACCCCAAATGACACTAGCTGAAAAATAGTGTTTTCATTTTATTGCATTCGGAGACGATGTTTTGCTGCTAGCAAACGAGTTTTAGTCGCAGCTGACAATAAAACTCACTTGTGAAAGAATTGAATGGAAAATTGGGATATGTATTTGACAGATTAAAAAGCTTTGACGAACAATTTCAATCAAAGTGCATTAAAGCTTTCCTGATTATTTAGAGTTTTTAAAGTCAACATTTCTAAAATACAAACACTTTTTTAAATTAAATCATTTAGTGCATAAAATTTAAAATTTATTTACAGTTTTTAAAGTAAACTTTTCTTAAATACAAACACTTTTTGAAATAAAATTATTTATTGCATTAAATTTATAGTTACATAAAAGCAATATAAATGTGCCATATTAAAGGCAGCAATGGATTAAAGCTCATTAAAGTTTTCACAGCTTTCAATAGCACTTTTAAGAAATTATATTTCTATACAAACATTTTTGTATGAAAAAACATTTATTAAGGTCGTATAAAAAAAGTCAAGGTATATTATTAAAGCTCATTAAAGCTTTCATAAAAATTCAAAGCTCCTTCACTAAACATAATTTTCACCTTCTATATTTGTCTACCTTTTTTATAATATTACTAAAGAAGTAAATTTAAATACTAAAGCTCTGTATTTTTCTACATTTCCTCAAACGCTATTAAAGAAGTATATTAAATTTGTTGCCTATAACAGTATTTTACAATAAACCATTATTATTAGCGAAGCACTTGAAAACTTTGAATCATTATTCTTATCACCATAAAAATTGAAAGCTCAATAAATCGAGCCAAATTACATTCCGCGGTTGCCATCTGCTGCTGCTAAAACATTCGTACTTACACTTGGCACATTTATTTAGCGAACTAATTGGAATTTTTCAGCTGTTGTCATTTTTCGTAATCAATTGCAAAAGTTCTCGCACTCGCTCTCTATCACTTTTGCCACTCTCTTTACTGATTTGAACTCTCTTCTTTTTTTTTCGTTTTCGTTTTTGTTTTTGTTTGTGTGCGTTTTGCTCTCAGGGAGAAATCAGCGACATCGAATCGCCGCTGTAAAGTCATCTACAGTTACACACAAGTCAACGACGACGAACTGACGCTGGCCGTGGGTGATGTCATTGAATTCCTAGGGGAGGTATGTAAAATATATATGTACATATATGTGGCCACAGACCACACAAATACATACACACACATACTTATGAGTGCCCACAACCCCCATTTAACCTCTTGCCAATAACTAACAACAATGTTAGTGTGATGAAAATAACAGAGAATATGAAACTTATTTTGCTTATTCTTCCTCTCTCTTTGTGTGTGTTTGGCTTTTGTGCGACTCGCTTGGCATTTAGGTCGAGGAAGGCTGGTGGCGCGGACGTTTGCGCAGCAAAGTTGGCGTTTTTCCTTCAAATTTTGTGCAACATATCGAACCGTCACCGATATTGGCCTCCAAACGGCCGCCAACGATTGGTGCAACGGTCACGACGTCAGCGCTTACAGCCAAGGCAGCGAATATTGCAACAGCAACAACGCCAGCAGCGGCGGCAGCAGCAGCCACAGCAACACCAGCGACAGCTGCTCCTGCGGCAACAACGAAACAGCAAACTAAAAGTAGAGTCACGGCATCAACAGTGGATGCAACAACAGCAGCAGCAGCAGCGGCGGCGGCGGCAGCTGCCACAGCTGCGGTGCCAACGTTACCACCGAAGCCGCAACGCGACTATTGCCGCGTCGAGTTCCCCTATGCGCCGCAGAATGATGATGAGCTCGAGCTCAAAGTGGACGACATCATCAGTGTCATCAGCATGGAGCTGCCGGATAAGGGCTGGTGGAAGGGTGAACTTCGTGGCAAAGTGGGCGTGTTTCCCGATAACTTTGTCAAGCTGCTTGCGCCCTCCGATGGTAAGTGAACAAACAAACAGGCAACAACAACTAACGATTAATTTCCCCATTCATTTATGCTCACTCACATGAATGCACAATCACACACACACACACTCACATCTTCTCGCTACTGAGTTTTGATTTCTGATCTCTGTCAACTCATCAAAGTCGCATCGTCTGCATCGTCGCCTCACTTTTTAATTGGTTGTGTCGCCAGTTTTGCATTGTGCAAAATGTCAATATTAGTTGTGTTGACTAATTGAATTCATTTTAAAAAATAATTCCCCTCTTCTGTACCGTGTGCAGTGAACTGATGGCAGCACTTTATCACACCTGAGATAAGATTGTTCAATTTCAAGGAAAGCAAAGCTATCTTGCACCTCGATATGCGGCTAAGCAGAGAGCTTAGTCTAGTCGATAGCTGCAATTGATTCACAACATTGAAGTCACTTTATTGGGAAATTAGTGCTTTTAGTGCAATTTTAACATACTTAAAGCAAGAAACCATTTTAAAATACTATAAAGTGGCACAATTGAAGAAGTTATTTTAGAAAACGTTGCAGAATAACTTAAAGTGATACTAACAAGGAATTTATTAATGTTGGTGAAATAGATATGTTGTAATTTACGAACTGTCTGTTTAATTGGTTTTTCCTGTTTTTTTAACCGGTGTGAAAACAAAAATACACACCGTATCTATATAAAAAGAATACCAATTTATACTAAAAACTACATCTAATTCTAATTTATACAAAAAACTACATCTTCAAAAAATACCACTTAATACTAAAAACTACACTTGGTATTCAAAAAATTCAAGCTTACAATAAAACAACTTTTTCACTCACATTCTGAAGCATAAGTAAAGTGCATTTCTAAAAACTTTATTATAAACTCATTACTTAAGATGAGTAGTTGCAATAGTGCAATACTCAATAAGAAAAACTTTAGAGTGTTTCTAACGACAATGTTCTAGAATCTAGATTGTCGATTTTTAAGCTGATAAGCTTTCGACTATATATTTCTACGTCCGTCTTAATGGGATTATAGTTTGTTTACAGATTGTATATGTTATGAAATTGTAACTTTTGGACTTGCCAATTCACACTCAACAGAAATATTTCCTATGCATTACACTCAACATCACATCACTTGACTTCACATCACGCAGACAACATCTAGACAATTCACAATTGATTTCTTCAAGATTATAATGCCCGAGTCATGCAATGCAACATCCCATTTCCAACGTCCCATATAGTAGTAATCGCCTCATCGACATATATCGATTTATATTTATGTTGATTATTACTTGCATTTTGTTGAACGACTTTTATTGGCATTTTGTTTACGTTTCACTATCGCTCTTATGACTCTTTTCTCTCATTTTATTTACGTTTTATATCTTGATTTGTTGTCGTTTTTTCTTTCTCTTACTCTTGTATGCATATTGTATTGTATTGTACATATATCTATCTATATACGTATACTATATGACTTGATGTCTCTCGTTGTCTCTCTGTGTAATTTTCCTCTACACTTTTCTCCTTCTTTTCTTCTTCTTCCACTACTACTACTGCTCCACTGCTCCCCCCACTCCTCGCTCCACTTCACAATATTTCGTGTGTAATAAAAAAAACTCTTCATTGCAACGACAACGACGACGACGGCAACAACTACAACACAACCACACACTCTCCACTCTTTGACTCTCCACACTCTACACTCTCCATACTCTCTACTCCACAAACCACACTCTCTTTGCTCCTCACACTTTTGACTCCTCACACTCTTTACTCCTCACACTTTTGACTCCACACCAACAATAACAACTACAACAACAACAACCACACTGTGTGCACTGATGTTCCGGCAGCGCCTCTGCCACCGCCTCGTCCCCGGCCACGATCACGCTATGGCATTGGGGGACCGCAACGCGGCGGCTCTTTCGAGTTCTTGGGCGCTCGTATGGCCAGCTTTATCACCACGATTTGTATGTAAACGAGTTTTTCCAGTGAAACAACAACCGACGGCAGCAGCGCCTGAGGCTTAGTTTTTCTTTTTTTCGTTTTCTTTTTCATTCGTTTTTGGCCAGTTTTCATTTTCCTTTCTCCTCCGGGTGCCTCCGCCCCCGGGGAGGGAGGCGTTGTGAAATGGAAAATTTGCTTTGGCTCTTTTTGGCCATGTTCATAATTTCTATGATTTATTTTCTGTTTTCATTATTACACACTCGGCATTTATTCGGCTTTCTTTGGCGCCGGCAAACACAACAAGAAAAGCAAAAAATTGCTCTCTAAAATTTCTGTTGGCGTCTGCTCTGGCGAGAAAAGTCTCGGGAAATCGCACAAATGAAGCTGCTTGGCGTCGATTTCCTTTGCAATTGCAATTGCGGTTTCGCTATTTGTAGTTTACTTTTAGTTATCATTTTGCATGGCGTACAAAAAAATAAAACTAGTTTTCTATTTGGTTGTGTTTACATTTATTATGATCGCTTTTAGCGATTTTTTCGTAGCGGTTTCAGCGCTGTTTTAAACGCTTGACAGTCGCTTGACTTAGTTTTGCTTGCTGTCATTTTACATATTTTACTTCGTTTTTTTTTTCCTTTTTTGCATATTGACATTCATGTTGACTCAATGATGTTGAGTCTGAGTTGTGTGTTGCATACTTTGCGGTTGTGATTATAAATAAATATTTACCGGTGAGGTCTGTTTGCATTTAATTGTTGACTTTGCATTGCTTATTTTGCGGTTTATGCACATTCAAGCGGCTCTATAATTTAAACGTGCAGCTTGAACGCCTCAGACAAAACTCCATTTATACGTAGTTTCCATTAACGTTTGCAACGCTTTTTTTTCTTTCTTTCTTTTTTCTCTCTCGCATAATCACATAAATTATCAGCTTACAACTTTATCGAGCAAAAAAGCATGGTTATATTTTTTGCATTCTTTTTAAACTGTAATCATATCAAGTATTGAGAGGCAATTTTCGACTCTTGAAATAACTACAATTTTTATTAATAAATAGTAATGATATTTGTAACGTTAAAATTTTGAAGAAAGCCCACTCTTTTCGTTTAAATATAACACAAATTGAGGATAACATTTCATCATCAAATACCCAAAGCTTATAAACCTTATAAGCAATTTTCGAGTGCTGCAATAATTTAAAAGCCATCACTGTTCATTTAAATGTTTCATAAGTTAAAGAAATCATTTCATTAACAATACTTAAAGTTTTACTCTGCAGATCTCTCATATTTATAAACATAATATGCAATTTTTGAGTGCTGAAATAATTAAAATTTTTAAGAATGACTAATACAATATCTGTTATTTTGAACTTTGAATTGAATTGAAATGTGTCTCATAAGTTAAGGAAAACATTCGATCAAAATTCCTAAAGGTTTTTTCTACAGATCTCTTATTTTTATAAACATGAAATAGTTTATTTTAGATTTTAAATTTATAAGAATTATCAGCACTCACTTTGATTTTAAATGCCTCATAAATTAAAGAATACATTTTGTAAACTTTACTTAAAGTTTTACTCTGGAGATCTTTTATATTTATGTATATACATGTTTTGAACCCAAAATAACTAAAACATATTTCACAAAGTTGGTACAATATTCACACACCAACTTTTATAATCATACATTCAAAAAAAAAGAGTTAAATATTTGACATTCTAGTCAGGTTCGAAATTGAAAATAATGGATGTTGATGTAATCTATGTAGAGTGAAGAGTATTTAGCATTCGTTGCACCGAATTCGATTTGCATATAAATCAAATTTTTACGAGCTGTGCTTTTGCTATTGCCTTTTGTCAACGTCGCAGTTCCACAAACGAAGAAACAAAAACAACAACAAGAGAGACAAAAAACACCTTCGACACAAAAACCACAAGAACAACAACATCGACAACAACAATGTTGAGCAGTAATATTAAAATATAAATATCAGTTGTTGTAACTGGTTTTCTGCTACGTTTATTGTTTTTTTGTTGCTGCTCTGTTAATACAAAAATATTTGTGCCAAGCTCTTTTATTAGTGCTTCTCTTTGGCGCTCTCTTAGCTCATTATTAGGCTGTTAATGATCATCGTTGGTTAGCATTAAGTTTGCTTGTTATGATGAGCTGAACTTCATTATGGGCGCACATTAGCGGCGATTATCAAGAGACGAGCCCCGAACACAACAAAAGCGCGCTTCGCTTGTTGTTGTTTTCCCCTTTCCCTTCTTCTTACTGTCTGCTGCTCCATTGTCTTAGCAAAAGTTGCCAGAGAGCGCGTCTCAAGTGTCTCTCTCGCTCTCGCTCTCTCTCTCTTGGTATTTGTGTGTTTCTCGTTCGTACCTTTGCCAGCAATTTTGTTTACCTTTTTGGCTCAGTACGTTTTGATTTCTTGACCATTTACGTTATTGAAAACATTTTTCGGTGCGGCAGACAAAGTTTTTGTGGTTCGTCTCTCGGTATCGTTGTTGTTCTTTTTTCTTTTTGATTTTTTCATTATTTAGTATTTCGCTTTGGTTGTGCGTGTGTTACAATTACCGTTCTTGCGGTTCTCTTTCACGGCTTTTGCCAACTGCAATTGCACATTACACATTTGCCACATGGCCCACAAAAAAGAAAAGTAAAAAAAAAGAGTTTACCATTCACTAATTGGCAAACGCAGTGCTGGGACTTTTCAGACTTGTCGCCTAAACATATAATTATCAAATACAGACGTGTGTGAGTGTGTGTGTGATTAATGATTAAATTGTTAAGAGCTGAAAAAAATAAAGTTAAAACGCAACGCAGTCATCATTAAATTAAAACGGGCAACACAAGTTTGTTGCCTAAGTCTTTCGTTTTGTGATTGTGTACGCATCGCATCGGCTCGACTCGGCTCAGTTTTGCCTGCTGGCAACAACAACAACAACAATGACAACACTCAATTACTCAATACTTAAAAACATAAAAAAATAAATAGATAAAAATATATATGTATATACTATGTGTATTAAATTCCAATTCAACGTTCAAAATTGTTGTTGTTATGGGTTTTGCTTGTTTGTCATTTGGCAGCAGTGAAAGTCTGTTTGCCATTTTTGCAATTATCAACGGCTTTGGCCAACTTGTCTATTCTATGGCAAACTTTTGTTGCCTTTTGTTGTCTGTTGGCCATTTGCTGTTTCTCTCTTTGTTGTGATTTCATTCACTTGACCTTTACACATTTAAACGTTACTCAATCACTGTTGTTTGCTTTGATTTCTGTTACCATCACCATTTATTGGCGTTTATTTATGTCTATGTCTGCATGCGCCTGTCGTTTGCTCTTTTGTCGCTTCGTGTCTTAGAGATGGCAAAGGAACGGGAATGAGGAATGGGAGTGAGGAATTGAGGCGTGTCGATGATAGCACGAACGAGAATGATTGTGCAAATATGGCATTTTGATGTTCAGATGCGAGATGCGAGATGCGAGAGAGCTTACAGGAAATGGCAGGAAATTAGTTGTAGTAATAATCGTAGGAAACATTATGAAAATGTTGAGGTCATTATGATGTAGAAAAAAGTAATTAAATTTGTTTATAATGGGTTTATTCATTCGGTAGGTATTAGACAATCGTATGTAATATATTTAAAAATGATGTAATAAACTCAAAAGAGAAGAAAGAAAGAACAAAAATAAATGAATTAATAAAAAATCCTAACATCCTGTATGACATTAAAGTATAAATTCGTTTTTATTGAAATCAAATCATTAATAGCTGTCATTAGATCAATCACGTAATAAATTCTTTGAAAAAACTAATAAACACTTTCGTATTTATGTTTGTATTCGTTATCTTAGTATTTTTATGGGTGTTTATAATCTTCGTATTCTATCTATAGATTACAAAAGTATATTTACTTCTTTTTAAATTAAATTAAGAAAAAAAAAGTTGAAAAATTAGTTGAACTCAATGACATTAGTAACTAGTAAACATATTTGATACTTGATTTTAAAGAAATGAATTAAGATTTCAGTTTCAGTTTTTGCTAAATTGGAAAAAATAATTTCGAGTCTTAGTATTGTTATAGGTCATTTATTTAACTGAATTATTTGTTACTTTACATTAGGAATATTAATGGGGGTTACGTTTTTAATTCTTTAGAAGTATTTAGTCAAATGGAAATAAGTATTCAGAGTCTCATAATATTTATAGGTTTATCAATCTATAAATTAGCCAGATTATAGTAAATCATTTACTTGTTTTAGCTTGACATTATATAGATATAGAATTGAGTAGAATATTTTGTTTTTAAAATTGGTTTAACTGAATCAATCGTTGCCCTATTTTAGGGAAATAAATTGAGATTTAGTTTTTAATTCTGTAGCAATTTTTACCAAATAGGAAATAGATATTCAGAGATTCAGTATTGTTATAGGTTTATCTATCTATAGATTAGTTGAATGTATTTTCATTGTAAATGTCGTGACACGCTGCCGTCTCTTGTAGCTCGCTTGTAGCTGGTGTTTTGTGTTTTTGCCGTTTGCATTTTACGTTTGACGCTCCTACGCTTGCGCTTTTGTTTGATTTCCATGTTAATTTATTGACATTTGGCAACAGTTGAGCAGCAGCGAAACTAGTTTGTTGTTTGCATTAACTCTCAGCTCTCAGCTGTTGTCATTCTTAACGTTAGTCATGCCAACAAAAAAAAAAGTGCTCATCATTTAATAATAAACACAACTTGACTGAGCTCAGCACAAGTCTTCAATCGACTTGAGTTGAGAGCAGCTTGTTGTGAAGTGTGCGTAGTGTAATTGTTAAAATCGAAAAAAGAAAAGGCAACCCACACACACACACCCAGCGATTAAAAATACCAATATGCTATTGTTTACGATTGTTTATTAACTATGCCTTTCTCTCTCTCTCTCTCTCTTTCTGTGTGTGTTCGATTTTTGCAGTCGCGCCCATTAACGAACCAGCCGCAGTAACCACGCAGTCGCAGTCGCAGCGTAAGATCAGCAACACGAGCCACATGACCACAACGAATGCCAACAACAGCAGCAGCAGCAGCAGCTCGACTGCCACCACAACGGTGACGCAGCAGCAGCAACAGCAACAACAACAACAGCTGAGTAGTGCTTCAACCACATCGAAGGTTTACATCAAGAAGACGAGCAACAACAGCAGCAGCTCATCGACGTCGGCGGGGGGACGCAAAGAGAGTTTCGGATCCCGTGATTCCCTCAATGATATACTCAGCGAAACGGGATTGCCCATCGGCACTGTGGCCGCCCAGCGTAAATCGTTGGAGAACAAGAACCTCGATCTAAGCAAACTGCCCGGCAACAACAACAGCAGCAACAAGCAGCAAAGCAGCAACACAACCTCAACAACAACAACAGCAACTACAAACAATACTTCAACGTATGCAGAACTGCGCAAGAGTCTGGACAATATGGATGAGAAGATCAAGTCACCGCCACCGCCGGTGCTTGGCAAGAAGCCCAGTGTGCCGCTTAAGAAAACGCCCACGGGCAATGTCACAGGTTGGGGCCATAAATAATGTAAAATATATAGCATTTATGACGTCGTCTGGGGGCTACAAATAAAGCCAGACGCCCGATAAGCCAATGTATGACTCGATATACTACATATGTATATCGACCACAAACGACGCATAAATCCAAATCCGAGTAAATTCAAAACTCAATTACAGTACTAAAATTCTCCCCTTTTCACTTTGCAGGTCACATTCTAAGCGGTGGCATTAAGAAAAAGAGCGGAGCGGATAGTAAACTAACTAGCGCCATGTCGCACGATGTTTCCGATGGTTTGGCTGGCAGTAAATTGACCGGAGGACAGCTGCCCGATGCTGGAGTTGCAGGCAACGTGGTGATGCGACGTGCTGCAACAATTGCCGTGGAGGACACGGACTTTGATCGCGTGGAGCGCGGTTCGATACTGCAGGATATGCGTGCTGGTCGCGTCAAGGCGCCCAAACGTCGTCCGCCCTCGGCGGCAATCAATGTGCTTGGGGAGAGCAACAACAATTCGGTGTATGTGAATGGCAGCAGCGGCATGGCGAGCAGTGCCAGTGAGCTGAGCGAAGATGGTGGCCAAGGCAAGCAAGCGACTGCTTCCTCGGATGACAATTCAACGGGCGAAGAGCCGCAGCTGGTGAAGCCCAAGCCAAGGGATTGGGAGAAGCAAAAGGCGCCATGGATGGAGGAGTTGAAGGCATCGCAAGTGGGACGCAAGAAGACCTCACCCAATGTGGAGCCGCGTGGCGGCGGCGGCAGCGCTGTGACCGTGGCTGAGCGCACTTCCAAGCTGTTTGCCAGCGAACAGGTGACGGCGACATCCAGTGTGCTGACCACCAGCGCCACCAGCAGCACCAGCACCACCAACAACACCACAACTAGCAGCAACAGCAGCAATGCAACAACAGCAACACGTGTGCAATCGAGTGCGGTGACCTCTTCGAGCATCATGCAACAGTCGATGATTGTGGAGAGCAGCAGCACCAGCAGCAGCAGCAGCCAAAGGAAAGAGTCCAACAGCAGCAGCAGCAGCAGTCAAATCATCAGCACCAGCAACAGCAATCACAACGATGCCATCATGTCAAAGAGTATGTCGGCAGCCAAGTTGACAAACCCAACAGCAGCAGCAGCAGCAGCTCCAGCACCGGCCAGCAGCGATGAGGAGTCACGTGTGGTGCGACCCAACAGTCTTTCGATACGCAATCGCAGCGTTTCGCCGCTGGTGAAGACCACGAACGAGAAGAGCAACAATCTGAGTGCTCACGATGGTTCAACTCAAATGCAAAACAATCATCATCAGGCAGCAGGAGCAGGAGCAGCTGTAGGAGCAGAGTCAACGCCACGAGTCCAACAGCTCGAGGGACGGGTGGACAAGCTGGAGGCGATGGTGCTGACGCAACAGCGCACGATTGAGGAGCTGGTGCGAATGCTGCGCGAGGAGACGGAGCGTGTGAAGGTGCTGCGAGGCGAACTGGATAAATATGCGCAGTGCGTGACGCAAGTTTAAAGCAACATCAACAACAACAACAACAACAACTACACACACAACGAGTTCAACTCAGTTTCCACCCCCTCCTCCTTCATTCATAGTTCATAGTCGTGCTTGCACTTTGATTATTGTTTTTGTTGTGGCCCCGCTTAGCTGTGCGTTTAGATTTCTGTAGTTAAAGTCAATTTTAGCTAGCTTTAATCTATATATCTATATCTATATATTTGTATCTAGTATATACAATATGGTTTCTCCCAAAAAAACTGTGGCATCATCACGATACCGAATACAACACATTCCAATGCTTGTCAAACTGTGTGCGGCAAACCAAGACAATCCCAAACCAATACATTATATAGAAACAACTCTACTACAACTTTGTACTTATCAGCGATAACCTGAACGAGCCAGTTCATTTTATTCCATTTCTTATCTATATCATATATGATTATTATTATGTTATATTGATAATTTTTGCCATTTTGTTTTAAAGCAAAAACCATAACTACAACAAATTGCATGCAGTAACTGTTTCTGTTTCAGTTTCAGTTTCAACATATTTTTGATAAGTATTTTTACAAAACGAAAAAACATTTCCGATCAACTTTGTGGGCATTGTGTGATTATTTCTTTTAAATGAGCTGCGCTTTAGCATTTTAGCATAAGCATAATTCAATTACAGTTTGTTTTGTTCATATGATTATGATTATTATTATTTTAATGATGTATTAAAGTTATGAAAAAATTGTACTATAAAATACTACTAAAAAAAAGTGGAAAACATATTAAAACAAAAACCCATAAATATATATTATACGAGTAAATAAATAAAGTTCGATGAAGTTGCCGTAAGCGTTAAGTAATCCAAATAAATAACTAAAAATTATATACTTAATTGTCTATGTTTTTTGTTTTCGGTTTTTTTTTTCGTTTCTAATGCCATCATATCATCATGTCAACTAACTTAACAATTCATATCATAACTGAAATTCCCAAATTTGCAATTTTGATACACATACTAAAATATCCTATCATATAATCATTAAATGTCTAGAACTGTAGATGATTAGCATAGTGTTCACCTAGTGACATTTTAAAATTATCACCAATCAAACCATCTAATCAATGGCTCAATCTTTCAATTCTTTTTCGATACAGACAACAAACACGTCGCGGGAAATTTGATAATTGGATGTTCTGAAGCAACAATTACAATCTAATGTACAGCTATTCCTTTTCATTTTGTGATAAGCTATTTAATTCCAATACAAGTATTGTGCATTTTTAAAACGTTAAATCATTGACGCGAACAATATAATAACACGGCTATAGCTAGGCAATAAGCGTAAACATAAAATCCCTCAGCCCAATTACTAGCGAAATGTTGCAATTGATTTTGATAATATCGCATTTAATATTGCTTGTAAATACTGTAAATCGATATGGCTTGATAATAAACATTTTACGATTGACTTAATCGCATAATAATAATAGAATTGACAGATCGAAACCATGTTGTGCATATTTCATTTTAACATTCCTGTCATACATTGTTTAAAATTCGATTCAAAATGCGCGCCCACAGTAAAAGTTATCGACGCAAAATTGCGTTCGCAGCTAACTTCACGCACTGTTAATTGCCTCTACCAGTTTAATGTTAACGCAAAACTGCGCTAACAGACATATGTTTGAACTGCTGACACTGCTTATGTTGCCAACTGCCGGCAATTATTTTAAACTTTACAATATAAATATATTTTATTGAATTACATTTAATTGTTCATAACAAATTAGTTCTTTAACTATAATTTGAAAAATTTTAGTCTGAAAAACAACTAGCTTTGGCTGCAAAACGGCTAAAGTGGCAGCACCAATTGCAATGCTATTAACAACTTTGAAAGCTTCGGCTCGATGACCGATGGTCGTCGCGCACACGAAGTTCACACGAAGCCAACTCTTGGACAGTGACACCGAACGTTTACGTTCTTTTATGAGCTTTTATGAGTTGGTGTCTTGCTCGCAATGTTAGACCATGATACAATTATAGAAGGTAGTCCCGTCGGAAAAAAGCTTTCGTCAGTGCGCATTCGTATTTCGACGCAAGAGGTTGTCTGCGGACGAATTTTTTAGCGCAATTAACCCTTATGCAAAATGACTTTTTGCCATGTATGCCGTAGACACGGATAGAATTAGAACATTCAGAGAATTAGAGAATTATCATATATATTATTAATATTGTTTACTTACATTTTAAAAATATGTCAAGGAGACATTAATATTAGCTTCTAAATATGTAAATATTTATTGCATCGTTTAAGGGTTAATGCGCATTTCATTGTGGTCTCGCTCACACTACTACGCTGAGACCCTTTCACTCGCACTCATTGCTAACATAGACAGGGTACCAGCTTTTTTCCGACGGGACTACCTTGTATAATTGTATCATGTGTTAGACCATAAAAGCTTGCGTTCTACGTCATCAGATCAAGAAGCAAATCAGCTAAGCACGTCGCACCTTGGTCCATTGTTTCTTAATGAGGCGAATTTGTATGGATAACATGAAGAGTTAATAGTTCTCGATCTGCGTGAGATAATAAATATAAAAATAAATGTGAATTAAATGAGAATAAACACTTAGGAAGTGAACTAAAAATAATTTGTTTTATGAGCTCTTTGTTTTGATGAAGTTATTTTACAAAAATTAATATTACTATGAATGGGAATTAAATAAAAATAAATTATAAATGTAATTTATAATTTGAGTACATTCAATAGCAACTATGTTTTCACTCTGCAAGCTCCACTGTGCGCCTGTCGATGTAACCGACTGCGAGTGTATGCGTGTTTGCACGTGCGCATGTGTGTGTCTCGACTTGTGCTTTTGCCTTTCTTGAGCGGCGGCGATGTTGCTGTTACTGTTACTGTTGTTGCTGCTGGTTGTTGTTGTTGCCTTGGCACTTGGCTGTGAGTCTGAGTCTGACTGAGTCTTCGAGTCTGTGTCTCTTGGTTTACTGAGCTTTTTAGCCAGCCAGCCTTCTTGGGCGCTAGCCAGCCAAGCACTTATCAGTTTTCTGATCGCTGTGGGAATTCAGTTAATTGTGGACGCTGTAGCCAAACGGACGCACGGCACAACCTGCACAACTCAATATATATTCTCTCTCTATATATACAAGAGTGCAAAAAAAAAAAAAAAGAAATACAAAATCATTTTCAAATACGATTCTCGGAGTCGCCGATTTATTTGTTGGTGGTGTTGCAGTTGCAGTTGCCGTTGCGTTTTGTGTGTGTTTGTCGCTCTGTCGTGAAAGTCAAATTTGCCAGGCACTGGCACTGCCACTGGAACTGCAAGTGGAACTGGAAGTTGTACTGGAAGTGCACACTAGAAGTATTTGAATAAGCAAACCACAACAACAACAAACAACAACAACATTCGCTAGCAGAACACAGCTGAAAACATATTTAAGGACAGTACTAAAAAGAAATACGAAAAACCAAATTCATCATACGCCGCGTTGGACGAGTTGATCTAAATACAAATGCAAGCTCATTTCGACAAAGTCAGTTAAATATAAAGTTTTCAGAGTGTGTGAGTGCGGCCCAATCAAATACAAATAAATTAAAAAGAAAAAAAAAACGAAAAGAATAAAATTATAATATAAAAACAACAACTACGATAATCCAATCACAAAATATCAACAAGCTAAACAACGTGAAAGAGAAAGAAAACAAAGAACTGAATACAAAACCCGAAACTGGTAAAAATAAATTTGAAATTAAAACGAACTCATATTCTAAAAGCCATAAATAATTCGTCATTAAATATATATATATCGCATATATATGACGCGCGCCAATATTGCTCCAATTTGAATTAAAAAAACGGCTTAGCAACAATTGCACTGAACAATAACATTAACAGATCGAAGTAACAGCTCGTGTTATAGAAAGCCAAAACAATCAAATACGAAATACGAAAAATCAAACTTCGACAGCAGCAGCAACAGCAACAACACGGGATTAAAAATCCAGCTACAACCACAAAAATAATATCAGCAACAACAAGAGCGAGAACAACAACAACAACAACAACAACAACAATAAATGTGGTGGGTGCATTGGTAAGCTCAGCGGGTTAAAAAACAAAGTAACGGTTAATACATAAAACAAAAAACAACAACAACAATAACACAAACAATAACAACAAGCAAAATCGCTAAAAATTGGCCAAAACGTTTTTTATGCGCAAACGCGTTTTTATGCTTAACATTTTTTTGCCAGCTCGCTGTTGTTGTTGTTGTTAATGTTTTTGTTGTTGTTGTAGTTGTTGTTATTATTGCCGTTTGTACTCAAAGTTTTAATTTTTGCTGCCTTGCTTAACGTATTTTGTTTTGGGTTTTTGCTCTCTTACATTTTGACGGCTATAAAGTGGATTTGTCTTCAATTGTGTTTAGAAATCTGCACAGCCCCAAAGTTACTAACAACATTGACTTGAGCTGAGCTGAGCGAAGTTGAGCTAAAAAAGCGACTGCAACTGCTCTGAAAATATGTCGGCCAAAAAAGGTGCAGAAAACAACGAACAAAACTGACAAAAAAAAAAACAGAGCAATAACAACAAGCAAATAGCCAGTGAATTGCCTCAAGGTCAGCGAAAGTATGTGTTTGTATGCAAGTGTGTTAGTGTTAGTGTGTGTGTGTGTGTATGTGTGTTAGCTGTTATTTGCCTTACAGTTAGCCTTTGTGGCATGCATTAACAAACGACTTCAAAAGGCTGTTTTTTTTTTTAGTGAGCAGGGGGAAGTCGAATGGGGGGGGACAAAGGGCAGCTGCCAGCTTTTGTCTCCTGCAATTTTGATTGACAGCCGTGTAGATCAATTTTGATTGAGCAGATGTTTATCGCGTCCCTCGCCAGAGATTGCTGCAATCAATATCTAACTGAACTGAACGTGGCCCGCCCGTTGTGTGAACCAAGTATTAAAGGTATTCAACATTTTGTTGCGTTGATTTCATTTGATGGACAGACGTCCGACATTTTACTTTTTTTTTTTTTTTTGTATTAGATCCGCCTAGTAATTTAGTAATTTGGCAAGCTACATTGCAGTACATTATTTTGTTTTGTCATAATTAACGGTTAAATGTAATTGACCATTGACGTTTGTTCAACAAAAAAAAAGGAAAAGAGGCGGTTTTTTGTTGTGTATTTTTCATTTTTATTAATCGGGGGAATATCAATTTGCCTGACGATATATTTGACTTTCTCGCATTGCAGCAACTGTTGGCTTAATCGATCCCAAAGCAAAACAATTAATACCATTTTTTTTGTTGTTGTTGTTTGCTGTTATAAATAATTTGTGTAATTTGCTGCTGCTGCACATTCTATGCCAAATTGCAAAACGTCAGTCAGCCCATTGCCAAACTCGTTCAACTATTTTAATACAAATTATTATTAAAAGCTTAATTGCACTGCAGTCGGCAACAACAATAATAAAACAACAATACTTGTGAGCTGAGCTTTGGAGCCATAATAATTAACGCGGCTAAAGCAAAAATTAACAAATTGTTTAGTCCAAACTGGTTGCAATACGATTTATATAGAGTGTGTATATATTTTGTTTGCCCTCTCCTCTCTTAGTTTATGCTTAGAGCACTGCAATGGCACTCGACGCGTCTCATATTTGACAATCGTAATCATAAAAGAAGTGCAATAAACTTTTAAGAAATTCCATGGAAATATAAACAATTTTATGGTCGCGGTCGTTTGTGCGACTTTGCTTAAGATTCGGTTTCTGTTTCAGTTTCATTTTTTTTTTGGCACAAGCAACAAACAAATATAACGCATACGTCGTGTGGCCTCTCCCTTGTGCTCGGCTCGGCTTGTCTTTGAGTCTTGCCCGTCCCTCAACTTGCTTTTGTCAATTGAATTGCAATTGGCAGCATTTGATTTGCTGCTACTCCACGTCGCTCTCTGTGTTTATCTTTTGTGTTCGAGAATGTTTCGACAATTTGTCACATAGTCCAACACTTTGCGACCCATTTGTTCCACACTCCACTTCAATTGCGAACAGGTACTTTATTGTATCTGTATATGTAGATATATAGAGACAAGCGTACTTACTAACGATTTATTTGCTGCGGCACTTCTGGTTTTTTTTTTTTTTTCATTTTCATTTTCTTATGCTTCAATTCAATCAAGTTTATTAACCGGAATTTGTGTGCAATGCATTCTATTGTGCGATTATTGTCTATTGATTTGTATTTGTGTACTGTTTTTTTTTTTCTGGGCGTAACCATCAGCCATCGATTAGCATTCTAATTTATATACTAACTGCACAAATTTGACGCCAATGGCCATGCACGAGTCAAGAGCAAGACTTCACTACACACAACTACACAACTGCACATTGCCATTGCCAAGTGACAAAAATTATTCTTACTATGTTACTACGCGCAACTCCCACACCCATGGCAAACTGAACTATATCATACTCCTCTGTACACTGACAAAAAAGAAAACAGTTTCTAACATCTCCAATATTAATTTTAAAAGTTAATTATATTATACTGCTCAATACACTAAAAAAAGACCAGTTTCTATCTACACACTGAAAACCAATAAATTCTTAAATTTCAAAAAGAAAAATGAAGAGGATCAAATTATTTCAACTACAAACTTTTTACTTCAGTAAAAAGAAGAAGTATTTAATTACAACTTAGCACCTTATTTTAAAATAGGACCAAGTTATTTAAATTTAGAACATTAATTTAACAAATTCTCAAAATAAAATCTAAAATACAACAGTTTGATTGCAAAAATTGTCGACTTAAGCGAAAATTCTTTAAAGTTTTTATGCACATGATAGAGTTTTTGCTCATGGCTCTGTTACTAGAGCTGCTACAAAGCATTCTTTAGTCTGTTGTGATCAAGAAGTCCTGGGTTCTGATCTTGTTGATAAGAATTTTGTAAGGTAGAGTGATTTACAAATTCGTTAAGCTTGAATAATCAATTCTAAATTAATAATAAATTAATAGGCTTAATTCTCGCATATTCAGAATAAAACAACAAAATATAATAAACTTGTATGTTGTGATTATATAATTACATATAGTTTTTAAATGTATAAAAATATCCCTCTCATTAAAAAGAACTTTGTCTTTTAGCAAATGCTCTCGAAATCAAGTTTCGCTCTCTCCACTTCAAGTTATTCGTGTACTCGACGCATCTTTTAAGATTAAAATGCCTGATTTAATATCTTTTTTTTTTATCCGTGTACGATCTCCTTCATTCAACTGGGCTAAGTATGAAGCTGCTAATACTCTTTCTAGTTTTATTCCCCTTATATTTTTTTTGCTGACTGTCTGGCTGGTTCCGTTTCTGGGTGCAGCAGCACACAGACCAGTTTCAAGTTACAGAGACTAAGCTGAGAGACTAGCAGAGACTAGCGGAGACTAGAGAGCGCAAAGCTGGTTTCTAGCCTCAGATAACAACGACCTTTAGATGAGCTTGGGCACTTTTACTTTTCGGTCTGTTCTCTGCGCAGCGTTACATAAGATAAAGATAATAATGATAACTAGCCTGGCAGCAGGTGTCAAGCTGTCAAAAGATAACAAATCATTGGCAGCCATGCGTCACACAAAAGAATCGAAAAAGAATTTCCATAATTTGAAGTCGTTTGCTCTGGCTTAAAAGTTGGTTAATTAATGAGCCAAGTTTAGCGCGAAAAAAGAGACTTTCATTTTTAATGAGCGCCGAATTTTGGCAGTCATAAACATATTGTTTTGGTTTCGCTTCGTTTATATGTATAGCATATAGCATATAGCAAGATTCCTGGGTAATTAAAAGCCATTGAACGCTTGAACGCTGCCTGGCGTTTGACTATGAGTAATTATAGCAGAAGGCTTGATAAGAACTTTATGCTAAGAACTGGTTTTTATAGTCAGGCTTCTTTTATATTTTTAACCATGTGTTTATTATTCTTTAGTCGCATTGGTTTGTTTTTATATTTTAATGCCGCATTTGACTTTGCTTAGTTAGTTAGTTTGGCGGCTTAATTACACACACATATTTTTGGCTATTTTCTATTGGCGGAAATGCCGAAGCTGAAATTGAAGTTGAAGTTAAAAGTTGAGGCTGCGTGAGCGCTAATTACTTGCGAGGCTTTAATTAAATTAATCTTTGATTGAAGCGTGCATAAAGGGCGCCACTTGCCAATAAAATAATAAACCCAAAACTTAAAGGCTAATGTGCTCCTCGAGCGCGCCACGAGTTGAATGAGATGAGTATGCCAAAAAAAAAGAAGAGAGAAGGAGGCGAAAAAGAAGTCTGGCTTAAATTCGTAATACTTGTGTACAAAAAACATTCCCAAGCACAAGCGCAAGCCCGCGCCGATGCCAAACTTCAATGACATGCCAATTGTTGTGGCTATCAAAATATTTGTCATTAATTATAAATATGTTGAAATCGGCAAGCAAAACACAGCTAAACAGCTTAGCATCTGCTGGCTGCTTGCTGCATGGGCACAAAACTGCTGCAACTTGTTTTTGTCTGAAGATGTTGCCTTATGCCTTACTTGCCCCGCTTGCCACCGCCACAAGCTGTGTGCTAGACAAGTTCAATGATTCTACTAGCCGTGACTCAATCGCATTTGGCAACTCTTAAAAATTAGCTGCAAAATATTTCTCAGTCTGTCTGTCTATCTATATTTGTATTTAGTATTTCGTATTTTGTATTTAGTATTTGCCTCGCCTGCCTCTGCCGCAGCTGCCTGCCCCAAACTGCTTTGCAAGTGTGAAATGCACCTTGACATTTGAATGTATATATTTCTCTCTGAATACTCACTCGCATATGTATACTTCTTATATGAATATTTTGTTTTGCTGCCGCTTATTGATTACCGATCGCAATGAATTTGTTTTGGCTTTGCCAGGCTATACGATAATGCCAGCCAATAACTTTTGCAAAATTATGCATCAATTTTTGCAATTTAGATGTTCATTCGGTAATCATTTTAATGTGCTTGCCCCCACCAACAAAAACAACAACGAAAAAAACAAGTAAGAAAGATACCGTCGAGTGTGCTCAACTGTGAGATACCGGTTAGACATAAAAGCAAAACATTACGGTATTATTAAAATAATTATTAAAAATTAATATACCGAAATATACTAACAATATACCAAGTTGATAAATACTAACAGTATACCGAATTGATGTACCGAAAAATACTAGCAATAAGATGAATTGACATACCGAAAATATCATCAATATACCAAATTGATCCCAAAAAATACTAACAATGTATACCATGTATACCAGAAACACTAAAATATACCGAATTTGATATATCGATATACCAAAATCGCGTTTGCAGCTTTAAAATAACGCTTGGTATTCGATATTTTTAAGCTATAATATCTTCTATTATTTAAAAAATATACCGAATATATAAAATTTGGCATATCAATATACTCTGATTCTGACTTACGGTTGCCATTCGATTTTCTTCAAATTATAATACCCTTCTTTACTTTAAGTGACGGGTATAAAGACCACTTAGACCAGACAATATTCTCGTACTCGTGCTGGATTTATGGCTGCAAGCCAAGAAGATTACCAGTATTTGCTGTTTGCTCATTGAGGAATTTTGATTGCAAAATTAGAACTTGCAAAAGTCAGCAATTGTTCCAAGAACTCAACGCTTTTTATTCACTTATCAGCGAAGTGTTCTTTATAGATTGAATTTATAATGACAGCCGTCGATTAATCTCGTTCTTTATTGCCTTAAGGAATTCAGCAAAATTTATCAACGCACTGTTTAATTGCTTGCTTCTGTTCTTTAATTTCAGTCATTAACAAAAACACGCAACACACACACGCAGAACGAAGTCAGACAGAAAGAAGAGCAAAAGACAAAGAACTAAAAAGTTGACCCTGGAGAATGCTTCCCACTTTCAGCATGATTCAACTGCAGACAAGACAAACGGCCAAATGAATCACATGGCAAAGAAAGTGAGCTTCGATTAAGAAGAACTCTGAATAAAAAGTGCATACAAATAAATACGACGGATATTTAAAGCGCTTGATTAAATCTGCAAATTGAAGGCAGGCAAAAAAAAAAGAGACGCCAAAGAGTCGCGATTGGATTGGATATAAGAATCCAAGCCAGCAAGCACACTCAACTCTATCAACACGCACTCATGGCACACTTTTGCTGGTATCTCCAATTGGTCTTTCTACTGTTGGTAAGTGAAATAATCATTCTTAATTGATTTGAGCCGCAAGTTATTCTTTTGTTGCTAAAGAGGAAGTTCATTTCAAGTGGTTGCTTATAAAGTAATTGTCATCGAGTAAGTGGGAATTCCCCTTCGGGCGTTTGGCATTTAATATTCTTATTAATGAACAATTGAGATTCTAGAAATTATTAAGAACATCGCCGAATAATTTTAAAAGTCATTTTTCAACTTCTAAGAAATTTGTTGTATTATAAAAATTAATGAACATTTCGAGTATTATATATAATTTCGTATAAATTAATGAAAGCAGAGACAAACAATTTGGTACGTCAATCTTCAAGCTTCTAAAAAATTTAATATTTTTTACAAATCTAAGAAGTTTTCAAATATTATTATTTTTTTAGAAATTATTGAAAGCAATACCGCAAAGTTATTAAATTAAATAATATGATTTTAAAATGTGATGAAATGAAGGTCTCAGGTTGTTATCAAAGTTTGTCTACGACTTTGAAATGTGTTGTTATTTATCTACTTTTTTATTATATACAAAACAATATTACGAATAAACAAATAACTTTTATTGAAGCTATTTCGCACCTTGCAAGTAATACTTAAAATGGGATATTTAAATTTTAATTTATGCTTTTGTATTTCTATTTATTTATTTATAGTCCATATATAATTAAAATTGAGAAGCTAACATTGTTCTAACAAGCGTGCTGGCATCTCTAGCCTTCGACACATTTTTAATTAATTTTTAAAAAGGTTTTCAAGTGACTCAGCATTCAAGGCACTTTTTATTTATCGAAGATTTATGTTAAATTTGATATCAAAATATATAACTTTTTTCTAATTATTTCAAAGTGACTATCAAAACCCTCTTTATAATTTGTATTACCTTTTTTCGATCACATATCTTCAATTTCAATTAGTATAGCTTTTACTCCCACAGCTCTAGAAATATTTCACCAACATTCAAAGCACTAAAGATGTACCATAAATTTTCAATAATTTATTTCCCTTTTATTTCTCTTCACTTAAATTAAAAGAAGCTTAACTTTCCATTGAGTGACTCTAAAAACAATCTGCATTCAAAGCACTCAAGATGTACCATAAATTTGCAATAATTTATTACAATTTTATTGCACTCTCTTGAGTTCAATTA
This sequence comes from Drosophila niveifrons, assembly GCA_035046325.1. Classification (NCBI taxonomy): domain Eukaryota; kingdom Metazoa; phylum Arthropoda; class Insecta; order Diptera; family Drosophilidae; genus Drosophila; species Drosophila niveifrons. The sequence goes on along the minus strand of JAWNOC010000046.1, from coordinate 4,511,983 downwards.
AATGTAGTCTAACTTTTCACCTTTACCTTAAAAACTAGATTAGGCTATTTAATTCCCAGACCTTGAATGCTAATCAAAGCGACGCGTCGGTGAATCAGCAAAGAGAGATGTTTTTACTATCAGAGAATCCAGCATAAGACAATTAATTCGATCAAGCAACCAGTTGAACAGGGTATAGAAAAAACAAAACAAATAAACACTTAAAGTTTGCTGCTGCTGCTTTCTGCTTCAAATCATTTTTCAAGACTCTCATCGTTGCCTCTATTAGTTGTCGGTTTCCACGGTTTTCAACTACTTTCGATGTGGGCCAAAGTAAACAAAAAAAAAAAAAAAAATACAAATAAGACACAACAAAAGTTTCATCTTTATTCTCGACATTGAACTTTCAGTGCAGATGCTGGGCTGATGATTTATCACGCATACGCAGCGTTCGCCGCAGTTTATGCGGGAGCTCATTGTAGTTCAAATGCGGCGCAACGAAATCGATTCGAATTGGTCAACCCTTTTGAAGTTAATGCACGTTTGTAATTTGCTGGCAGTTTGGCCACTGTTCAATGATTTGGCCATAAAAACAAATTGCAAATGCAATTGCAAATGTCTTGCAGAAAACTGAGTAATAAATGGATTAATTGCTAGAGCTATTTTTCTCTCTATCTCTCTCTCTCTGTCTATTTTTTTTTATGTCTACGGTGTCGATTGAGCTCACATTTATTGGCCCAAATCATCCATAATGCGAGTTGGCTTGCAGTTTTTCACTATTATTAATTTGAGCCCAGTTGGTTAATGTTAATGTGTGTGAAGTGGAGTGCTGGACACAATGAGTGTGTGGTGCAGTCGAAGCCGTAGCTGATTGAGAGTAAAGTCGACTAAAGTGAAGTTAAGCTAAATAATTGCACGCGATTTGCGCTCGGTTATGCGAGACTGCAAGCTGCAAAATGAAAATGAAAATGAAACCGAACTGAACTGAAAAACTTAAAACTAAAGCACAAAACTGCCGAGAGTCGACATCGTCAGTCGTCAGTCGTCGTCGTCGTCGATGACGATGGCAATTTGCAAATTATGCGCAGCGGGCGGGGATGTTGATTGAGCAGAGAGCAGAGCGGTCACCGGTGAAGGGAGAAGGGGGGACAGCAAAGTGGGGTGCGGTGCAACGTCGCGTGGTGCAACAACATTCTAAAGCCAGCTTTTCTTTCATGTGTGTGTGTTTGATATGCATATGGCGATTAGCAAAACTGCTTGTAGAATTGTGTGTGTGTGTGTGTGTGTGTGTGTGTATATGGCGAGGAGTGTTAGTTTGTCTGTTGTCTGTTGTGCTGTGTAATTAATAAATGTGTGTTATTAACACAGACTATGAAAGGGGAGACAGACAGCGACTCACTGCGACTGCAACTGCGACTGAGATTGATTTTGTGGCATTGAGCAGCCCTAATGTGGGCCGCACTTTAAAGCGAAGATCAATGAATCGATAATGGCAAGACGAAGTTGCAAGTAGAGCGCGTGGCGCGTTGCACGTTGCACGCCGCACGTTGCAACACTGGATAGCTTAAAGAGGCTGCGGGTGGTGGCTGCAATTAAACAATGGCCGCTTGGCAACAAGACGCTGACACATTCACATTGTTGCAACTGTGCAACTGCAACTGCTGCTGCGGCTGCTGCTCCTTTCAACGTTGCAACGCCCACCACAGCAAACGCTTTGGGCCACGAACAAAAACGTTACAGTTACAGCAAATAAAACAAACTATGCGGGCACTGGCCAATTCTTTTGCAGCCAAACATGGACTATCTGCCTCTCTTTCCCCCTCCTCTCTCTTTCTCTTTCACGCTTTTTGTTATTTTGCATGTTGACCAAACGAATTTGATAAACGAAAAAGTTTTCATTATTACAGCCTGGCGACTTTTTCCGTGTTGTGTGTTGGCTTCAATGCAAATCGTTTAACGGCGCTGTGTGTGGCTAGTTCGTGTCTTGAGTCATTCGTTTTTATGCAACTTAAATCCTGTTTTCTGTTATTTTTTGAGCTGCCACCGCTGCTGCTGCTGCTGTTGCCCGTCACATCAATCATGAAGCGACCGCCTAATTGATTAGTGCCCAACTTTGAAATTTGCATATAAAAATTCAATTCAAAAATGAAACATAAAACGAATTGAAATTGATATTGATATTGAGTAGAATCGAATTGAATTCGTATTCGTATTCGAATTCGAATTGAAAGCGAAACGCAATTGAATTTGTCAACTTGTGCCTGGCAGCCAGCCAATAAAAATCAAAGTCATAAAAGAACACGTTCGTCTGTTTGGATGATGGGATCATTGTGGCTAATTAAAAAAAAAAAAAATAAAGCGTCGTCGTTCGAATCGTTTTTTGAAGCGGCACTTGAAAGCGCACAAGTACACGTAAGAGCCGTTCATTAAGGCGTGATTATTGCTTAATTGTTAAATGTATAACAACAGGTCTATTGATTTGGCTAAGGCGGATATCTCATTGAGTTTCACCGACAGCGTTTAGAATTTCAGATCAATAGACTTCAATTTCAGAGTCCGAGCGCCGTTGTCGTTTTTGATTATGAAATGAAATATATTTGAACACACATATTTGACACTTCCGCTAAGTTGACAGCCGTGAAAATTGTCAACGCTGTTGTGAAAGGTGCAACAATCGAATGATAAATGATGAGGAACGACGCTATAGAGTTTCAATTTGTGTGCCCGTTTTGCCAGCTAAGTGCAAAAGAATGTCTAACAGGATTAGCATTTTGCCAAATTGTCAGCCTGAGCTGATAAATCAATCAAGATTAGGATAAATGATTGCCTATCTATTTTTGGGGTTAGCCCTCCTCTGTCCGCCCCAGAAACAGAAAAGACACTAAACTCATTTCGATTTTTGATTTCATTCATTAAACTTTGTAATGGCACTGACCAGTCGGTTCAAGTAACTCTGCACAATGGAAAGGAATGTTGCTGCTGACTGAGTGTGTGTTTGAGATTGCCAGCACTCGTATAATGTCAAAAGAGAAACGAGTTTTTGTTAGTGTGTGTGTGTGTGTGTGCTTGCTCTCGTATTTTTAGAACGTTTTTTTTTTTTTGTGGTGTCTTTTGTTTTTAATAGCAGAAGGGAGCGACAATGTTATAGGGGTAATCAAATATACATGACATTACTAAACTCAGCCCTAGAGACACTTTTCGACTATTGTTCTTAACTATGCGCATTGCTCGCATTGTTATTAACTTTCAGCGGCAAACAATTTTTTTTGTGTGTCAATGTTAAATGCTCATTCACTGGAGTAACTTCTGCAATTTTAGACATAAAAGGCAAGGCGAGCCGCCTCACTGGTGACTAACTCCGGTTGACTCTGGTAACTGGCCACTCGCCCCAACTACTTACAGCTTATAGTTTACAGTTTACAGACTTGTGCTGCGCCTGCCTGGGTGCTTGCCTGTAATTTTAGCACATGTGCGAAGGTGTTTTGGTTGTTCTCGCTGCTGCCAGCAATTGTTAGATAGAATCGCTTAAATATGATCTAGAAATGTTCATTTTGAACAAAAAACAATAACAACAAACCAGAGGCGACAGTCGACAGCCGACAAACGACAAGCGATCGGCGCCCACCTAATCCCAGTTGTTGTTGTTGTAATTGCTTTCACATCGCTGCGCTGTCAAGCAATTTGCAGTTATGCTCGAAAAGCTGCCGGATGTTGTTGTTGTTGCTGTTGTTGTTGCCGTTCTTATTATATCATATTTTATACAAAATACTTATAGTTAAGTTATTATTTTCTGACTGACTTGCATGCAAAAATATTGTCTATGTCGTTGATTTTAGTTTTTGTTGTTTTTCGTTTTTCGTTTTCAATTTGCGCCTTTCCAATCGCATTAACTTTTATAGCTCCATAGAAGTGTCGAGTGTATGTATGTATGTGTATCTCTGTGTATGTGTGTGTGTATGTGTGATTTATCTCAATTACAATTAGTTATGCTGATTTCGCCAAACGCAATAAATGTATTTTATTTGCCATTTGTCTGAGCTGCTCAATTGGTTAGCTCGAGAGGCGTTGCAGGGCAAGTTCGTGTCCTAAGTCTTTTGTTTTGCTTTATAGATTTCTTTGTTTCTTTTTTTTGGTTTTTATCTCTTTTGCCAATAACGGGGCGGAATTTCTGTGTTGCCTTAAATTGATTTATAAATATCTCCAGCCGAAAGCCTAGTTCAAGCACAGTTCAAAAATACAATATAATGAGAAAAAAGAAAGGATAAATAGAAGGTCAGCGCACAACAACAACAAAAGTTTAGAAACAATAAATTAACAGATATCTAGCTGCTGACTATTGTGTGCAATAATTTGCGAATTTTAATGTGCTAAAAGTAATTTCGAGATATTTTTAGACTGATTCTTTAAATATTCGCAAGTAACTTTACATTTATTTAAATAAATAAACAGATTTGAAATCGCTACGGTTCTTTTGGTATTTCCAAAGATCTTTCGAGTGAAAGGCAAATTTCTAAGAAGTTAAAAATATTCAGCCAATGAGTCAGAGTGATAAACTACTGAAATTATGGCAGCTAAAGTTAACTGTGTCAAGTAAATTTCAGTCTTAAGAATATGCCAAGAAACACTCAATAAATTAACATTCATTAAATGAAGAAGTTACACAGTTTACTTAATATTGCTAATTATTAGTTAAGTTGCAACTTCATAATTAAATTCTTTGTTTAACTACAATAAAATGGACTGTGTAGCATAAAGTCAAGTGCAAATGTTTTCCTTATAGTCTAATGCGCACCTCAATGCATTGAGTCGAGTTTCCTGCAGCGGCTTAACAAAAAAGATTAAGTGTCATCTATTTATATGTTGTCTTCATTAGCTGCCACCTGCCACCACTTTAAGTAACCATTTGTCAGTTTTGCCCGCAATTATGACATTTGACCAGCGAACATGCTGATCAAACGGAGCCGCAGCGCATTCCAAATGATGTGTTAATAAATGCCCAATACACTTGCTTGTAGCATTATTCAAATGTCATGGCATCAGAGCATGACTTCTAGAGCAGTACTCGTGCCGACAACTAGTGAAGACAGCAGCATATCGAATGATATTTTAATTACGCAAATATATAAATAGATCGCTGAGATAAGCTCTGGTGGCGCAGTGCATTATGCATTTGCATAAAAATCCCATTGACACGAACTACATCATTTCTTTTTCTTTATTTCTGTTTTTTTTTTTTCATATTTGCAGATGTTGTGCTGCGGTTACACTCGCTCTGCTCCAGCACCCGCTCCCCGCGCAGCCCCATCGTCAGCCGGCCGACAGAGTGAACTCATTGCGGGCAATGAGTTCCTTAAGCTCTTTCTCGATCACAACGAACAGCAGCGAAGTCTGCACAGCGGCGAGGATGATTACGAGGGCGCTGGCCGATTGCATGGCGCTCGCAGTCTGGAGCATAAGACACGCTATCGCAATGCGAATGGACAGCAGCAGTCGGATGCGGAGGGCAATAAGCAAGTGGTCAAACTGGTGACCACAGGCAGCAAGATTGTTTTTCTTGAGGATGCACCGGGTGTTGATGGTGTGGCGACCACAAAACCAAATGCCAGCGATGAGGTCAAGGTGGTGGCTGTGAGTGTGAGCTCGTCTAGCAAACGTGGCAGTCGCATAAGTCGCACGCATGCGCCGGCACTGAAGCAAAGTTATGGACAATCTGCTGGGCATACTTCAGTTCCTTCCTCAGCACATTCTTCAGCTCACTCTCCAACTCATGCTTCAGTGCATTCCTCAACTCATTCTTCAGCTCATGCCCCAACTCATTCGCATTCTCATACTCATTCCCCTACTCACAATCACAATCACATTCACACCCCTGCCCATCGCAGCAGCGCGCCCAGCGCCATTGGCGTGGACTTTGTCAATCGTTCGCACAAGAGCGAACTCTCCATCGAGGAGACCGAGCCACGCTTGGCTGCCGATGCGATGGACGCGGAAAGCGATTCGCTGAACAGCGCCTCGAACATACAAAATGTTTTGGCATCGCCACTGCTGGCTGCTGCCGCCTCCAGTCGCTCCAATTCGGTGGCGTCATTTCGCAGCGTTGCGTTGCCCGCCCGAAATGTCAGTCGCATAAATCAGCGCGCCAACGATGCCGACACACATGCAACAACAGCAGCAGCAGCAGCCACAGCCGCTGTCGGGGCAACCGCAACAGCTACCGACGACAAATTGCTGCCGTTCCAGACGGTGATCTATCACGACACAAAGCAGGGTCACGGGCCGCAGTCAAGATCAATATCATACAGTTCCATATCGCAGAACGTGGACGATTTGCAGCTGCCGGGTGGCTGGCACAAATCCGCTGGCATCTTGGCCGAGGCGCAACGCAATGTGAGCGACAGCTTGAAGCCGATGCCACGACTGGCTTCGGAGCCAGCCAAATTCTACTCTGTGCCGTCGAAAATGTACAGTGTGCCGTCGAAATTCTATTCGGAACCAGCGAAAGTTTACTCCGAGCCTGCCAAGATGTATGGCCAGCCCGAGAAGGTTTATTCAGAGCCAGCTAAAGTGTATGGACAACCGTCGAAATTTTACTCGGAGCCAGCGAAAGTTTATTCGCAGCCAGCTAAAGTTTATGGCGAGCCGGCGAAGACTTATTGGCCTACAGCAACTGGCACGACCAGCCCGCCAGCAGCAGCAGCAGCCACTGCAGCAACCACAACAACGAGAGCAACACCAACAACTACAGCAGCGGGGGCGGGGGCAGCAACTGTAACTGTGCCACCGGGCGCTGCCCCAAGCACCTTTGTGCCCTCGCGTCGGCCAGCAATTGTGTCGCGAATTGCATTCGGCGAGGCGCAGACAACAACCACAGCGACGTCGACAACCACGACGACGACGACAACGAGCAGCAGCAGCAGCAGCAGCATTAGCACAGCGCCCACTGCTAGACCAAGCACTTGGCAGCAGCATTATCACAATGCGCATAATCATCAGCAGCATCAGCATCATCAGCAGCAGCAACCACAACCGTCCACGGTGAATGCGGGCAATTCGCAACCGCGTCGTGTACTCTTCAATTTGGATAAATTACCTTATGATTTATTGAATGCACCGCAATCGCAGTTGCAGTTGCCGTTGCCATTGCAGTTGCCGGAGCAACATCGCCATCTATTGGAGCCCATTTTATCAAAGAGTGCAAGTCCATGTTGGGAGCAACGTCAGCATTCATCACTGTCGCTGCAACATTCTAATCAAAATGCCAAAGGATTGCCCAATAGAGGTGAGTCGTTTTTTTTGCTCTGCTCACTGGGTCACTTCACGATTGCCTAGATTATGAATGCACTGCAATTAGTTTGCTGCACCAAAACAACAAACAACAATTTTCCAAGCACAGTGTAATTATAAAACATAGACGCGTCTCCCAAGAGAGCGAAACAACTAATCTTGAATTTATCAAAACGAAGCAACTAACTGTTTTTTTTTTTGTGTTTAACTCTTCTTCTCTCGTCTCTTTGGCAGATCTAGTCAAGTGTGTTGCCAAATTTGCGCCCGCCACAGCGTCCGGCAGCAGCGCCTACTCATACAGTTCCAGCTCGAGCAGCTCGTCATCCTCATCCTCGTCATCCAATGTGCAGTTGCCACATTTTACAACCGAACGCGCCGAGCTCTACACACCGACCCCAGAGCAAAATTACGAAATTGAAGAGTCCGTAAGTGTTATGACAAACGGACGAGCCCATGGCCTGCAGGCTGGCAGCGGCAGCGGTGGCAATTCGGCTGGCTTCTCGCTGGTCACAGCCACCACACCAGCCAGTCCAGCAACAAGCACTACAATGGCAACAACTACAACATCAGCGGTGGCATCTGCAATAGCAACAACAACGCAACGCGGCAATCGCAATCGTGGCATAGACCGGGGACGTGGTTCAGTGGTGTACAACGCCAACGCAAATGCCAACGACTACGATGGCAGCGATGGCAACAACAACAACAACGACGAAGACAATATAGACGAAGACGAGGAGGAGCAGCAGCAAGAGGATGCTGAGGGCAGAGGCAACACCAACAACAATGAATCAGATGATGATAAAGTTGCCTATGTGGTGGAGGGACGCAACTATCGCAAGTATCGCGTCGAGGAGAAAACCGACGATGGCTTCATCGTTGGCGAGTATGGCGTTGTCGACCACAACGATGGCAACCTGAGCGGCGTGCGTTACACCGCCGACTCGACCATTGATCGTAGTTTGATACAAAAGGGGCTGTTGACATTTTTGAAGCTCAAGTAGTAGTCGCAGCAGCAACAGCAGTTAGTGTTGCAGTCATAGTCGCAGTTTGCAGTCGTAGTGACTGTCGACAGCTGCCGCCTGCCGATTGTCCAGCTGCCTGCCTGACTGCCAGTCTGCCTGCCCCACACAGCTGCCACACAGCTGCAGTGGCATTCATTTCATACACATGTGATCCAAGTCGTATTGTAGTTAGCGTAGCTTAAATTAATATAAACTAGCCTTCATTTATTAAAGCCCAATGACACTGCCAGAAAGTGACAGTTGAACAATAGAATTGTTCTACAGCGAATCAGCAAACAGCATAACAAGTTTTCTACAAGGGAATGTGGCAGTTTTTCAAGAAGCTGCGCGGATGCCCTTTTGCAAATGAAATAAAATGAAACTATACACAATATATTTCGCAATACAAACAAATCATATTTATAAAAGTTTGCAAATCTTAAGCTGAGACAGGTTTTAATACTCATTCATCAAATTTCAGCAAAACTAAATAAAATTTAATATTCAGTCAATGCAATTCAGCAAAGCTTATACTAAGAATATATAATGTGCTTGCATGCGTATTAAAGCAGAAGCTTAAATAACTTTATTTGATATTAATTTGAGTTCAACTAAATATGAAAGCACAAACCTGTCTTCATAATATCTGTATTCCTTAACAAAACAAAAATTAAGGAGCTTCCACCTGAGCTTTGTTGTATTTTCAGCAAAAGCTCTATTGCTTGTCAAGCTTCGTCTCACGTTTGATTGCCATTTTCGGCTAGTGTCACTGGAATTTAAGTACCGCCTAGTTAGTCTTTGTCCACACATAACATTTACATATCCACAATACTCTGTCCTACTTAAAAATCCTACGCCCAAAATCAGCGAGTGTGTCTGTATGTTATGCGTCATCAGTATCTGTAACTATAAATGTAATTGTAATTATAATTGTATCTGTGTGTTGAGTGTGTCTGTGTGTTTGTATAATCGAATTTGTTTAATATTTAGTTAATGTTTTAATTAATTTATTGTAGTTGTTGGTATTGTAATTAATTTAATTTAAATTATAACTGAATGAAGAGCAAAATTTTGACCTAGCAAACTTGCCATAATTTACTCATAACACTCTTTTGTGGCCAATTATTCAATTTGGCCTTAAAGCACGTACACACCTTAAACTATCCTAATTAGTGTCCTAAGTACGAGTAACTATTGCAATGTGAACAACGAGTATATGAATTGTAACTCAAATAAAACATACATAAAAACTATAAAGTAAATATAAATGAAGTAAATTAATAAAGAACACTGAATGAAATTGTAAATGGTGTAAATAATAAATGGATTCACAGCGGGCGGCGAACACAAGCATACTGTAAATATCAAGCAACGAAAAAAAAGGGGGAGAGAAACAGGTCCGAAGGAATAATGTAAATAACCATTTAAAATTGATTAAAAACATGCTGCCTACGGCGATCGAGCGACCTACAATATCATAAAACTTTAATTGATATGAACAAGTGACAAAGGGCTGACGATCAGCAACATCAACAAAAGCAACAACAGTAACAACAACAACACTAACAATAAGTGCTATCAGTTTCGACAGCGAAATGCGGAAATGGTAAAAGGATCGAAATGGATCGGCCCAACTCCAGGGGGATTGAGAACAAAGTCAGGGCTTTTATAGGATGCATTTGGTCAATTAAGAGCTGATGGCAATGTCAGATGGTCGCTTGCTCGTTAACTGCTGCAACACACAAAAGCAGAGAGAATGCACAGATCAGCAAAGAAAAAGAAGAAAATGATGATGGTGCAGCAGGACCTGAACCTGTAAAATCGACAAAACGAAGGTCGCTGAACGGCCTTGCTTGCGGTCGCCGGACGTGTTTGGCGTCTGCGTGTCGTCATTTGGTTTTTATTGCCCACAAAGGGATTTGCGAGAATTGCGAGAATCGAACTCTTGGCAAATTCCACTGATTGCATGCGCCACTCTCTGTATAGAAGAGCCCTACTAGCGTTGAGCTATTTATAAATTGCTGCTGTGGCCCCGAAGACAATCGGGTGAGTGTATCCGCAGCAGCAGCAGCAGCAGCTTTGGTATGTCATCTTATCGCTGGCCAGCAATCAGTGCCAACATGCTATGTAAGCAAAAGAAGGGGCCCCAAAGCTTTGCAAAGCATCGAAGACGCAATCTGTGTGAAATACTATGCATGCTGTGCCCATAAACTTGGCGAAAAGAGAATGTGCCGCGCAGATTTAATGCGAGACTGCCTCAGACTGGGACTGAGTCTGAGTCAGGGACAGGGACAGGGCTAAGATGACGATGCCATGCCGTGCTTTGCTCTGTTCTACTCTGTGCCGTGCCCTCTGCGGTCAGCTGCCTGATGGACAGCTAAAGGAACTGGTTATAGTTATACCGTTGCAGGCAATTACTGCCCCCCTTTTTTGTTCCCAACTGTTCTGCTGCGAAAATAATTTACAATGCTGCAGGAACTGTGTGCCTAAAAGTGTCTGTGGAATGATGAACGTTAAGCGAACACGTTCGCCTGCGGTCATACTTACTTATTGTTGTTGTTGTTGTTGTTGTATGACCACTCAGGGAATCTGCTGTGAAACTGAACCTCGCTCGAATCGGGGAATCTGTGTTGGCGATCTGTGTTGGGGGGGTTTGGCAAAAAAAAAAAGCCAGGCAGGCAGTCAGTGCGTGTCGACAATAAATTTGAAAACTACACGATTATTTCAACTGCCTCCCTCGAAAGTCTCTCTCAGTCTTTTGGCTACACGATCTGACAGGTTGAACGACGCTGGCAGCACGCCTTCACGTCCTTTTAGTTGCTTTTTAATATGGTGGGCGTGCCGCCTGGATTGCCATTCTGACAGCTTTGTAAGCAGAGAGTTTCGCGTTGGCTTTATTAAATTGCCTTCGGCCAGCAAACTGCAACTGCAACTGCAACTCGAACTCCACCTGCATTCGTCCGCCTCCTTTTTGCCTTGAGCTGTTGACGTTGCTGCATTTGTTATTTTCCACTTGAGCACCTCCCTCTCATCTCATTTTAGTTGCCCCTTCCTGGCAAGTGTCCTCTTCTTAGTTAATTACTGCAAAAATGTTCCTTAGCTCGCGTACTTTTTATTTCTTGTATTAAAGTTGCCTGTTCGCTTCCATTCCATTTTTTTTCCACTCACAATTTATGAGCTATTTTATTCAATATTCCTGTCTTTGGCCTGATCGATCGTGCATTGAAAATTTATGACATGACATTATAATTGACCGATTTGTCATTATAATTAGTGAACATGCTGTGCACTGGACCCAGCCACCATAAGATCAGGGCGTATTTAAATCATCCGGACAGCATCCTTTACGCAGTTTTTGCAATCAATTTATGCATATGCCAGGGGACTATTTATAGAATATGCTGTGCTACAATGTTGTTGTTAGCAAGAATGTTGGATAGTTGCATGCATTAAGCATATAATTAACTTAATTCTATTAATAAACATTTTTTAATAATAAAGTTGCTGCAATTACGGCTGCTGCAATTAGAGCTAAAAATCATTCCAGTTATATTAAGTAATTAATGGTGTTAAAATTTTCTTATTATGAAGTCATAAATCTAGAGCAAAGTAAGTGGTAAAGTCTCTGCTTTATTATATTATTGTTTATTATTATTATTTGTTATATAATTTAATTAATCAGCTTGATGTTTTTGTTTAATTTGAAAAAGACTTTAAATCGCTGGAGCCCGCCATCTATCGGCCAAGTTTTGAATAGTGAAAAATACGTGGCTGAAAGTATGCAATGAGTTTTTATTTAAGCTGTTTACAGTGCTTGTAAAACTGTTCAATGTGATAGTTTAAAAGTTTGTGTATTGTTGGCGTAAAGATCTTAAATAGTATATATATTATTATATATTATTATTATAAATGTTATGCTTTGTATGTTAACTACTGCCATTTAGCCATTATCATAAGGAAAATTTGAAATAGTTCTAGTAAAATTGCCAGACTGCGTGGCATTCTTTGCTTAGATTTCCAGCAAAATTTATAATCTCATTAATCGCTTTTAAAAATTCCTAAATCTTGCTGCACATTGCAAATTGTAGTTTACTGAGAAGTTACTCCTACGAAAGATGAACCGGATGCGGATTGAAATTAACCAAAAGTCATGAATCAAGCAAAAAGTTAATTCAAGAAAAGCAAATGAGAATACAAAACACGGGACACATGTGCCAGCAAAACAAAAGGAATGCAAATCATTGCGTGTCCATCCTCTGACCCCTCTTCACTCAATGCAACTGCAAATGCAAGTGACCTCAGTGCAAATGTGAAGAGAAGTGGTAAGAGGAGTATATGGGGCAGAACTAATTGTGAGTGAGCAATTAGCAAGAAATATATTTAAAACTCAACACTTTACTAATCTGCAAGTGTCAAGCGGTTGAAGCCGATGCCTTAACCTTAACAGATGCCGGCATGCTTCTGCACAAGCCACACAATCATCATAATGCTGATGGTGATGGTGATGGTGGTGGTGGTGGTAAAGGAGTTGACGAAGGCAGACAGACAGACTGTCGTCCTTCGGGGTTGAAGTGTGCGCTCCGAGTAAAAAACAGACGTTGTCGCTCATCACCAGCATGGAGAAAGAGAGCACACGGCGGAATCAAAATTCGCTTGAACTGAACCCAAGGGGTTGTTGCGGCAGGCTGAGATTGGAAGTGGGACTCGAACCTGGTTGATGACAACAGGTCGCTGTTTTCTGTCGTGCTGCACTGGCTGCTGTGGCCAAACAATATGTTTTTGGTAGTTTCTTTGCAATCTTTTGTGTGTGTGTGTTGCTACCTTTTCGCATAATGAAATATAAGTACTTGAGAGATGCTCCTACAATCGTTTTGATATCAAAGGACATTTGATCGCTGGGGCATGCAACATGCGCTCATTGCTGCGCCTTTCGACATCGCCTTCATCTTCTTTGTTAAACGTTTTTCTCGTATTTATGCCAAAGATTACATGTTGATCTCGCATATCTTTCATCTTGACATGGTAGATGGTAGATGGAGCCGGGTCGTGCGTGCTTCCCACGTCGTTGTCATTCGATACGAGCTGAAAATAAAATCGAAATCAAAATGCCGTCAGTCAGTAGCTACAGCTACAGTTAAGAGCAGCAAAAGTCATGACAATGCATTAATTAATTCGTAAAAGAAATAACAATGATGTGCTATGACTAAACTAGACAAATTTTTGGAAAATATTAATTCAGAATTTGAAGTATTGCTAAAATCTTGATAGAGTTGTTGACACGTTGACAAGTTGCCCGCTTCTCTGGTAGTCCAAACGGGAATTTCTGTCTATTGTGCCCACGCAAACGAGATGCTAAAAAATAGATAAGATATGCTTTCTATTCATTCATCGAATCAGGCAGTTAGCAGCCTTTGATGAGGGTTCATTTCATAATTGAAACAAAAATGAAAAACGAAAAAACATATTGCGCATGCACAATTCAATTTCAATCGAAAACTGTAGATTGATCGCTGCTTCATTCACTTGACTAGCTAAAAAAAAAACCCTTTCTCCTAGACTTTTTTCGACTGATTGTACCTGCTTCACATTCTTGAATACTTTCTTGTATTTGCGCTGAAAAGAACATTTCGTGGAAGTTAATTCTAATATTTTATTTTTGCCATTATTTGTTCTGCTCGCTCTTCATTTTACTAGCCTTTTTTTTGTTGAATTTGTGCACTATATCTCCCGCATGATTGCCTTGATCGGTGCCCCCATCTTTAGAATTTCTTTTTGGGGGCAACTCAAGTGTGGAATCAATTGTTATACTCGTATTGAGTTAGCAGTTAACGCATCAGGTGCCGTCATATTGTGTAGGATAATGTGCCTTGAATTGCGTTTGCGCCCTGTATTCAATAGCAATCAGCCATGTATCCTTGAGTGGAAGCTTACATTGCTCTTCCCACGGCATTTGAGATGAATCAAAAAAGGCTCCCATGGAAAGGTAAAGGTTAATGATCTTTACATCTCCAGAGCATTGAACTCGTTTTAAATGTCGAGTAATTGGAGAGAGTTTCACACAATTAAGTTATTTTAAAAATATTTCAGAATTAAAAGCGAAAACTATAATTTAATTTTCAGTAGCGAAACTGTAATTTCTAAAATCATCTATACCCACATTTTCTTAGACTATTAAAAATATTATTTGTATATTAATAAATAAAGCAAACAAGTTAAAATAGTTACTATTGATATAAATGAGTGTAGGACATAAAAAAAATAAACAAGACAACATTACTTTGTATTTCATGAAAATTAGAAAAAAAAAGAAATATAAATTCATTTGTTATGTCTTCGAAGAATCAAGCATTTGTATTTGTCCAAATAAAATAAATTACACCGGCTACTTTGCTTGTTTCTTTTTTTTATAGTAAAATATTCTCCATTCAAAACAGCAGCAAATGATTATCAGTATCTCATGAAAATGAATACTTTAATAGGTTGTAAATATTCTAAATATTCAACTAACCAAAGTGTCTTCTTCAACACATCAGATTTCATGCTGGCAGCTAAATTTCAATGAAGTTTTGCCGACATCCTGTCATGAGTGTGTTGCATGGAATTTGTTGTGTTAATCTAATCAAAGAAAGTTACCGCTGCTAATGCAACTATCTAACAATCTAAGAGTCTTCGGAACCAAAACACGAACTACTTTTTGCGACACTTTTAGCTGGAAAGCTATTTAGATGACTATCGTTTTGTTAGGCAAGCGAAAGAACAAACACGTTGGCCTAAAGATGTTTACAGGAAACGTGTAAAATGAGCGCAATCATTGGCTGAAATCGGAAACTGGCCAAAAACAAGGCGAAGGCGAAGATGAGGGCGTGAGAAATGTAACGCAATGGATTCAAAACTCTGCTAAACTAAACTCAACTATCGTCTATCGTTGGCAGCAAATCAAATAATCTGCGCATGACATAATCTTAAGGCTTAGGCACATGCAAACGACTTACGGCTAAAGGCGAGGCAGAGAAAAAGGCAACCGGAGAACAGCTACAGGACATCCTACTTACTGCTAAAGCAACAACAACAACGAGAGCAAAAATAACTACAGCGAAATGAGGAGAAAAAAATCTCAATTCTAAAAAAGGCAAACAAAAAGTCCTTAAGTTATGTTGTGCGTCATTTTGGCTGGCAAATGAAATGAAAACAATGAGCCAGTTCTCAGGGGAAACGGGAGCGAGAACGAGAAGTGAACGCGAAACTCTTGAGAGAACGCAGCAAAAGGACAAAAGAACTGGCTGGCACTTATGCAAACCTTCGCTTCATTTCTTCATTTTTTATTTTGCTGGACCAGGACATAACAATCAATTGAAATGGAAGCAGCGACTTCATCACTTGTTTCCTCTGCGCGCGCTCCTGTTGCATAAATTGCGAGCGCATTGCACACAGTTCCTTGAAAGAGGACACGCTCAGATATCAGGTTAACAGCAGGAATAAAGACTCCGAATGAGAACGAGACCGAGACGATGATGTTGTACGCTATTACTCAGACTATATGATCTTTGGAGGTGTGTCCCATTGTTTTGGGTAGCGCTTCCGTGGCAGCTATATGAAACTTATCTCAGCGGATGCCTTTACTTTTGCACGTGCACCTCTGGGAACCGAGTTCTGGCTGCTGCTCCTACTCTACTCTACTCCACTGTCAAATCCCGACAAAAGTTGCTCAACTTTCTGCCATCGTTCTTCAGCTCCTACTTTACGCAATTCTCGGCGACATTTGAGCACTTTAATTTCATGTTTGCATGAATTGTTCACATGATTTCTCAAGATCAGATTGCTTATCTCTCTGTGTCTGTGTCTCCCTAATATTATTTCGTCGCTGCTCTGATTCAATTTTGTGCACCGCGTAATTATTGCGCTTTTTGTAGTTGTTGTACCTTTTAGGTTTCGTCAGTTTTGTTTCTTGGACTCTAATAGTTTATTTCCTGGGTACTCATCGCTTAGCCATTTTGACGTGATTTCTGAGTCGTTTCCTGTTGATGTCTTCGTCGCTATCGCAATCGCTTTTTTCTCGACGTACCCTCTTTTTCCCTCATGTTGTTCTTTCTTTTGTTCTGCCTCTTTGGGGACTTGTTGTCTGTTTGTACTTTTGCGATTGACATGCTTTTTGCTTTTCTGAACTTTGCTACTCGTTTCAGCGGAAGTTATCCAGAAGGGTTCTTCATTTCCGCACATTCAATGCTCATTCAATAGATGCCAAAATTTACATAATTTGTGCGCCAAAAAATACAAATATCATTACAATTTCTATTTATTTCAATGATAACAAATTTAACGCGCCAAAATCGGCAAAAGAAATTTGTAAAGGGATCAAGTTGTTAGCAATTATTGAGATGGTAACAATTCCATTCAGAGATAGTTCGTAATTATTAGAAATTGTATCAAAGGATATGTTATTTTAACAGTATCCGGTGATTCAAATATCATTGGGGGCTTATTAAAAATATAATGAAGGTACAAAATACATGATTTATGATTTAAGAAAAAATTAATTTTGTTTTGTCATTCGAAAGCGATAATATTTTTAATTTAAAATTGTACATTTTCTTTAACTAATTTAATATTTATTAATAAGCATTGAATGTAGAAAAAATTTCTTTATTCTAAAATTTTTGAACTTATGAATCATGAGAAAAAGTTTTATAAGTTCGAAGTAAACGGAAAGAGAAGATAGTGTTTGAAATGAGTGTTTTTAATTTTACAAGTTCAATCGTTTTTGTTTTTTATAGAATTGTAGGCATTATATGTTTGTTTACTAAAAACAGGATATAGACAGTAATCTGAAAATTGAATTTAATGAATGGGCAGAAGATCCCAACCCAGAAAACCTTTGCTTTTGTTACCTATGATCTTTTGGTTTATGGTTACTCGATTTTTACGTAATGAAACTGAGATAAATAGTGGAATTTCTGAGGCTGCTGGATGCAGTTTTGACACGTGGAAGGAAAGGTAAATATACATAATAAGAGAGGAACACACAAGAATTCTTATCACCAAAAGAGTAACATATCGTACATTGAGTGAAACACGTAGAGTACATGAGCCATATACTATGATGATTTGTACCAAGCCATAAAACGAATACAAAACGTTCACCTAATGACATTTCGGGACTTTCCCATCAAAAGTCTGGCGCGATTCATAATGATGAGTAAGGAGGGAAATGTGAGAGAAACAGCCGGCGTCGAAAGCCGAGCTACTCAATGAAAAACGGTGGCAACTTTTGGGCCATAAATGCAACACAATGGCACATTCAAATTTTTCCACTCTTTGGCACAAGGCAAATGAACAAAATTTCCCAAATATTTAACCCTTTCGGTCGGTATTCAGGATTCCATCATTCGGACGAAGTGTCATTAGGACTGTGGCGTCGCTGTTAGACGCCTCACAACAATGTCAGTTGTAGTAGCTAGGCGATGTTTAGGCTCGGCTAACCCTTTCGGGTCAGTTCAGATAATGCGTCGATTCATAAAAATGTAGCGAAAGTGCCAATGATGCCCATAAACATTGACCTGTTTACCTGCGGCCCATTCTTGGCATTCTTCGAAGACAAAAAAGGTGCTAAATACATTTCTTTTTTCGACATTATCATTAGCCTCAGTGCTGGTCAGGCGACAACGCGTCCGGGCTACCTATGACACCTTCCTTTCGCTTAACCCTTTCACTTTCCAGCCAGCTAGCCAGTCAGATAGTAAAAAAATCGAACCTGCATTTGCTGCGCGGAATTTTTGGCAAAAAAGTCAGATGCCTATGCGTAAGTTCGAGGAATTAGTTGATACGCTTTTTACGGGCCATATGCATATAGAGTTTTATTAGCTGCCTATAAAACTACCTGAGACCCTTTACCTGACCCTGTTTAAAGTCTTGTGGTGGATTTAGCGCTAATCCGGGGATTAGTGGAATTAGAGGGATTAGCGGATTGCTCTTCAGCGGCGTCACCGGATTTCATTAAGCAAAACGGGAGCTGTACTTCACTTGAATGAATATAGTAGCTGAGTTTTTCCTGCAAATTTCCCTGCTGCAAAACTGAAGTGGAAATGGGGCAGACAATATTTTTTATGGACAATCTATTTTTAATGTAGTTAACCTATTGGTGCATCATAATTATTGTGAGAAAGTTTTTTATAGGGAAACAGCAGTAGAGTTCGCTGCAGCATCAACTCATTTAATATGCAAACGTTCCCACGATTAAGCTCCCTTGACCACTGACCAAATTCAAATATTGATATGTCATCGTCATCTGGTTTACTAGAGCATCATCAACGGGATGGCAGCTAATGATGAACAGCGTTGCAGGGACATAGCTTCACATCACACATCTCACATCGCATCGCAGCACGCAAACGCATTCCCATGCTGTGCACCTGAGTGAAGCCACTGCTGGAGAGGGTGGCGGTGTCAGAGGTGGTGGTGGTGGGTGGGTTGGCAACACATCCTTTAGTCAAACCAACAACAAAACGAAATGAGCTGCAAGCAACCCTCAGCATCATGAACTCTGTCAGCGCGGGGTTGCTATTCTAATTAGACCCTTAGCGAACTAGACCCTCGGTCGCTATCATGTCAGCAGCATTTTATTGATCAAGTTACGCATCCGTAATATGAATCGAAATATAATTGCTCATTTTAAGTGTCTTGTCATACATCAACACGCTGTTGCCTTGCTCATTCCTCTTTCCACTCTCTATTTGCATTTGAATTTTCAACATTTCTCATTTCCCACGTAGTCTACCCGGATTGTGTGGACAACCCCTCCTCGAGGACATCGGGCATCGGACATCGGACTTCGGACATCGGATCGCTAGGCGTTCAGTTTTAATCGCACCAGACTTACGGGATCTTGCTTAACATTATTAAGTACAATATTTTTCACCTGAATTCCATATTAAGCGCTTACTTAAGAGCAATCGCGCAGATTGAGAATGCTTGGGTAGCTCTTTTCGCTGTTGATCCTTTTGTTGTGTTGCGTTTTTGCCTCTGCGAAAAGCTTGCTTTAAATTATTTGCCCTTGGCTGATCTTGCGTCTCTGCGAGTCTGCGTTCGCGCTCTCTCTTTAATCTGCTTAAGCGGCACGCGATTAGGCTCCTTGCAACCTCTGCAAGTGCCCCTAGCTTCTGCCTCGGCTGCTGCGGCAGCAGGCTTAGTTAAGCGCGTGGCGATTAAAACTGCTGCCACTTGAACTTAATTCGAGAGAAAAGGCAGTTGACTAAGCCAGCTTAGTTAGAGGCAAACCAAGAGGCTGTAGTGTATATGGATAATACTTACATTTACTAGTCTATTGATTTGTTCAATCAATCAAGCAGTCGATTAATAAATAAAGCACGCTTGCATCATAAACATGAATATTGCTCAATAGATGAATGAAGCGCCCTGGTGAACAACCCTTGCCTTCGCCTTTGGCATTGCTGCCGTCGAGAGACAAAAGCAGCAGCTACCCACAGGTACTTCACACACAAATCAGACAAACGCAGCGGCCATAAAACGTCCAGCCATGCCAAAGGATGTGCTCTGAGCACACACAACTGTCACAAGGAGCAGAAGAGACGGAGAGAGAGAATGAGAGCGTGAGAGAGAGCAGGTAGTTTGCTTAACGGAAAAAGACCATAAAAGACCCCAGAGCCAAAAGTTGAGAATGAGCTGCTCGCTCTGTGTGTGTGTGTGTGTGTGTGTGTGTGCTCTCTCTCAATGAATTTTCGCAATGGCAGCTCGACTGCCTGTCAGGATCAAAAATCTCTGCCTGCCCGTTAGAGGCAATGCGTGCGAGTGAGCCGGCAATAGAACAACCCCTCTCTGTTGCACGGCGGCCAACGACCAATAAACGCGCACGTCGAACTACCTAAGGGTGATCGACTGAATGGTGAGCTGGGCGAGCGCAGGACTATTAAAACAGGAGCTGGGTGGTGAGCAGACAACACAATCATCCGTGATCTCAACGAGTCCACTTCGCCCAAACAACCGTCGCTCGTCTCGTCTCTCGTGCCGTCGTGTCGCAAGCAAAGCGAAACTCTAACAACAAATCGAAGAAACTGTTCTTAGTGACAAGCAATTGATTTAAATTGCAGTGCAGTGTCAAACAACAACCAACAAAAAGAAATAAGAAAGCAAAAAAAAAAAATTCATTTCTTCATCCATAAATTGTGCCTATTAAATCGCCAAAATTACGCCCCACATCGGTATGCAGTCGTCGGAGGGTTCGCCAGATATGATGGATCAAAAGTACAACAGCGTGCGCTTGTCGCCAGCACAATCCAGTAAGTATACGCAGCGTTCAACAACAAGAGCAAATCCCTACCTTGCTATCTCTTCTTTTAACTGACAATTGAAACTAACAAAATCATTTTCTTTCTTCTGTTCTACCAGGTCGCATACTTTACCATGTGCCTTGCAAGGTTTGCCGGGATCACAGCTCCGGCAAGCACTACGGCATCTATGCCTGTGATGGCTGTGCCGGCTTCTTCAAGCGCAGCATTCGCCGCTCTCGCCAGTATGTGTGCAAATCGCAGAAACAAGGACTCTGCGTCGTGGATAAAACACATCGCAATCAATGCCGTGCCTGCCGTTTGCGCAAATGCTTCGAGGTCGGCATGAACAAGGATGCAGTGCAGCATGAGCGTGGTCCACGCAACTCGACACTGCGTCGCCACATGGCCATGTACAAGGATGCCATGCTCGGTGCCGCCGAGTTGCCACAAATCCCGCCAGAGATACTGATGAACACGGCAGCGCTCACAGGCTTCCCCGGCATGCCCATGCCCATGCCCAATGTGCAGCGTAATCATCATCATGCCGCACTCAGTGCTGGCTTCCAGCCACCGCCGCCGGCCGCTGTGCTCGATCTCTCGGTGCCCCGTGTGCCACATCATCCCGTGCATCAGGGTCATCATGGCTTCTTCTCGCCCACCGCCGCCTACATGAATGCCTTGGCCACCCGAGCACTGCCTCCAACACCGCCTCTAATGGCTGCCGAGCACATCAAGGAAACCGCTGCGGAGCATCTGTTCAAGAACGTCAACTGGATCAAGAGTGTGCGCGCTTTCACCGAGTTGCCCATGCCCGATCAATTGCTGCTGCTCGAGGAGTCGTGGAAGGAGTTCTTCATCCTCGCCATGGCGCAGTATCTGATGCCCATGAACTTTGCGCAGCTGCTGTTCGTTTACGAGTCGGAGAATCCCAATCGAGAGATTGTGGCCGTCGTCTCTCGGGAAGTGCACGCCTTCCAGGATGTGCTGAATCAGTTGTGCCATCTGAATATCGACAGCACCGAATACGAATGTCTGCGTGCCATTTCGCTCTTCCGCAAATCTCCACCAGCTGCCAGCTCCACCGAGGATTTGGCCAACAGCTCGATACTCACCGGCAGCGGAAGTCCCAACTCGAGTGCCTCGGCTGAATCTCGTGGTCTGTTGGAGTCCAGCAAAGTGGCTGCGATGCACAACGATGCTCGCAATGCTCTGCATAATTACATTTCGCGCACTCATCCGAATCAACCGTTGCGCTTCCAGACGCTGCTCGGCGTCGTCTCGCTGATGCACAAAGTGTCCAGCTTCACCATCGAGGAGCTGTTCTTCCGCAAGACCATCGGTGACATCACAATTGTGCGTCTGATCTCTGATATGTACAGTCAGCGCAAGATCTAAGCTTGGAGTTGAAGGTCGCAAAGTCTGAAATGGAAATCGAATTTTGCCGTCGGCAAATATTCGCATCCGCATCGCACTTGAAGTGCCTTCGTAGTGCTGGAAACTGTGATATCTGGTGTCAAAGTCGGAAATGAAATTCGAGTACATTGGACAATATTCAACAGTGAACTGCTGCAAAAAGCTTACTACTTAAATATCAACTATACCACAAACCAATCTCTCGGAGTTGAGCCTTAAAAAAAAAATGTGTATTCAATCTATCCACAAACGTGATTCAAATTGCATTCCGAAAAGTTGAAACTTTTTGTTGTAAACTCATATCTAGCATTAATCTTAATTAGTTGTAAGCTCATATTATATGTTTAACACAATTAGCATAGAAACTACCATCAAGAATAATGTTTAAATAAATACATAGCTAAAGCTTTATAAAAAATTACTTCATTTGAATTTATTATTTCTTTGGTTAAAGATGGTTTTATAGAAGACAAGTTTGTTAAACAAATTTTCGCTTTGAATATTATGGTAAAATTTAAAGTTTGGTATCTAAAAATATGTGTATGAAAAAGGGAAGAATATATTTTATAAATTATATTTAAATAAGTTGAAAAGAACTACGATTTTTGTTTAGTGATCAATACAAACTAAACAAGATTTACATATTAAATAATAAAAATCCTGATAAATTAGATCGATAGATAGATAGAAAATTAATATTTGCAACCCCTAAAAATAATATTATACATACATACATACATATATGTATCATATATATGTATTTTATATTTATATTTATGTGTTTTTTAGTATAGAATGAGCTATATGTGTGTTATAGTTTCTTAAAAGTCAGCGAGTCATAAAAATTCAACTTCATTCTCAAAGCTTAATAAATTACATTTGTCAAAGAAAGCTGAGTTCATTATATTTTTAACATATAAAAAATTCTTTATTTAGAATTCTATCGTTATTTATATATGCATTTATAATAGTTAGATATAATTTGAATGAAAACTATCTTATTTCAAGAACGCTGGCGGAAAGGGCTTCAGTTTAAATCGTTACTTCTAACATTACAATTGTTCTGATATAAAATTAATTAAATTTGTTATGACTCTCTGTTTAAATGAAGAATCCATATATTTTAGCTGTATTCCGTATTAGCTTGATTATATCTAATTTTGTAATTTATTTTAAATAGCAGTTAACCTTTTTGGCGACCTTTTATTTGGCGCCTGTAAACGGATGAAGAACAACCTCAGCTTGGACCTATGGACGAATCACATAATGCATTATGCAAATCCTGGAACAAAAGATGCTGCATTTGGCATTTAAGGTAGAATCCGACAAATTAGCATAGTTTTTCCGCATGAACAAAACCAAAGTCGGGATTAATTTGGAATGGCAGTTGCCATGAATTGTGAATCGAGAATGGACGCTCCAGTTCGAATGTCCCTCAGCTGTCCTCTCGCTCCCTTCCTGGAGAATTCAAAAAGTTAAAAAGCAAAAATTCACTTTTGATGACTTTGTCGAGCATTGATGTTGAGTGGATCGCTGCGACGATAGACAAAATGACAATTGAATCCTTTAACAAAAGCAAGAGCGAGAGAGAGAGAGAGAGAGCAGCACCCTATCGACGAGGACAATGGCAAATGGATCCGGGCTAGCCAAAAATGAGTTGTTCCATGGGCAAGGCTGAACAAACAAAACGCGAGGCAAAAACACAGTTGCCAATCGGCTGCTGCAAATTTGTTGAAATTGCGTTGGCCAAAGTAAATAGAAATGTTGAATGCATCACTAGAGAGATAGGTTGAGTACGTCTCTATGTGTGTGTTTGTGTGTGTGTGTGTTGATGCCACTGACACACATCTAGCAGAGGAAACCTACCCTAACCCATAGCACCCAGAGCATCAATGCTTGCGGGGATTTAGAATTAAATATACTTCGTTGCTGCTGCCATTTCGACTTTGCCAAGGTCCACACACTCGCAAACTCAACTCAACTCGACTCGACTCGGCTTGGATGCTGTTCCTGCTGCTGCTGCTCTGCTTGTTGTTGTTTCGCCTGCTGCTGCTGCTGCTGTTGGGTTGTTGAGCCCTTTTAAGTCCTAATGGCCCTTTATTATCTGCCTTTAGACTTTTAATAGACTCAGAGGCGACGTTTCATACAGCTATATCTGTGTATTTATCTCCCTCTCTCTCTCTCTCTCTATTTGCAATTGTGGTTGTTCGTCCTTCGTCCTTCTGTGTTGGTTTAATCCTCATCATTCTGTCATCAGTGACGTTTTTCTGCACATTGTTGCCCCTTGCCATTGTTTAGTTCTTAATTTGTAATTTTCCCTTTTTTTCGCAGTTTGCAAAAACGCCATGAAACGTATTTTCACTTTTTGATTTCGCACAAATTCATGTCTTGGGTGTGTGTATTGAAATTCTAAGACTAACTTGCACTGCAAAATCAATCCATGCACTTGAAGTAGAGCCCCGTTGAGTCGCATCTAGTCCTAGATAGTCTCGTCTCTAGTCTGTGGGTCTGATGGGTGTGTGTTGCTCTTAAGCCCAGCTCAAAGCGAGAGCGCAACTCTTCAGCTCAAGTGGTTTTTCGCCAGAATCCTGTGACGGATTTTCAGTAACACTTTTAATTCATAGATTTTCGTTGATTAAGTAATCCGCAGCTCGCGCGCTGATCAATGAAGGCCCATGATTAACGCAATTCGCGTAAGACGCATCCTTGCAGATGCCTCGCGATTCTCTTTGCTACCTCCTTGCAGGCAGGTGTGGAAAGTACACGTCTCGATGGCGACGGCAGGTTTTCTGTAGCACACAAGCTTAAGCCAAGCAAACAGGTCGAGACCGAGTCGAAGTCTAAGTCCTCATCCAAGTATGTCTTCTGCCTTGTGGATCATTGCGTGCAATTACCTAGCGAAACAAAAACGATGAGTATGCAAATAGATTTTAATAGGCTGGATTACCCTTTTGCTAAATGCTCAAATCCTGCCCGGGCGGTCTACGAGAGAAGACAAGAGACAGCGTAGAGCGTAGAATTCTAGAAGCAAGCAAGCGTTTTGCCCATTTGCTTATTGTTTTCAAATATAATGAGAATGTCTTTAAGCCAAAATATTAAACATCCGTTTGATCCTTGGCCAAGCAAGCCGATGCAAATCCGGCTTCCGTTTGGCTCATTGTTGTACATGAAGTCAGTTTGGTTGAGAGAGTGAAAGAGAGAGAGAAAGATGTGCAGAGAGTGTGAGGGTAAGAGAGGGAGATCGAGAAAGAGAGCGAGAGAAAGATCTGCACTGAACAGCAGCTAGCAAAAGTCAAAGCGAAACGACGTCGGCGGTTGTTTTTGTAAATTGAGTAGCTCGATTTATCGCCAGATCAATTTTCTATATCTGCCGCCTAGATAAGCAAAGGAGAAGACAGAGAAGTAAAACTAATACTCTTACTCCTTCTGTAAGCATTCTAATTGTTGTGTGGCTTATGCTAAGCCTTAGCCGCTGGCTCTATGGCTAGGATAGTCAGAAAGGTAGCTCAACCCGCAGCAGCAGTTCGGCAGCTTAACTTACTTTAGTGGGCAAATGGCAGTTTTTCGTTTGAAATATTCGTTTACATAGAAAATGGCATTGTTTGTGCCGCTTAGCTCGATAATTTGGCTTTTGCTTCGATCTAATGATGATCATTAGAGCCAAATGCATTCGATTAAAGCAGCTGTCAAAGATCACTGCAAATCAATTTCATTTAGTTTCCCAAGATCAGCAGCAGTTCATTTTGATCAGTTTCCCAAGTGACAATAAGGCGAAGACTTTTGCTTTAGGGCGGACAATCAAAAGCCAGTGAAGCGTCTGCTAATTGAAAGTACTTAGTCGACGGAGATCTTCTCGATCGTTGCTTGCGTCTTTTATGCTCTTGCAGGAGTACTTGATGGCTCAAGTCTAAGTCTATCGTAAATCCTCAGTCTTCTTACATTTTTTTATTGTTACAAACTGCGAAGCGAAGGGACAATAGGGTAACGAGGGCAGCTGATGAGTGGACCTCCTGGAGGTGAGAAAAATAGTATTGAGTGCAAATCCGTAATGTTGAACAATATCCCCTGGCAGCCACTCGAGCTCAAGTGCAACTTGCGTTTAACCTCAAGAAAGTTGCAATTGCCCGCATGTTTCATTTGCTTGAGATTCGCTTGAATTTCTCGGCTAACAAGTGTTATGCGAGCCGATCGTCATGTCACGAAAGATTACGAAAGCTATCGAACAGCAGGATTAAACAGGACCACCAGGACGACAGATCGTTGTGTGTGTTCCGAGCATAGGGGCCAAGTATGGGAAACTTTAGACAACTGTTTGCATTTGCCAGGATTGAAAAAAAAGGAAGCAGGATGCTTCCGATGCTGCTTCTGTCTGCTGCTGTGGCTGCCTCGAGGCATTTTGTGATGACGTCGCAATCCTAATTGAATTTGTTGCCTTTCACATTTGATGTTGTCTTTCGCTCTCTACTTACTATATCGTTATCATAACAAAAGCCGACCGCTCACTGCCCCCCCAGGCGTTATAAGCGACTGCGCAGATAGTTCATTAGGGTAACTCTCGGCAATCTGTCGGCAAAAAGAAAAAAAAAGAAACAAGGACTCAGTCTCATCTCAAAATGGCGTCGCAGCTGCAGCAGCAGCGGGGTAAACTATTAATTTGATAGGCAACTACTTGATATTATTTTGAGTTTTGCCTTTAATTAAGTTGTCGCACGAAGCGTCCCCACTCCCAAACTATTCCCCCGTGTTTTGTGGGGTTGGAAAAGTTTGAAACTTTTCAACTTCCGGTCAATGCAATGCAGGTGGTCATCATCAGGTGCATGGCATGGCGCATCCGTGCTTTCAATGAAGCCATTATCAAAGCGGGAAGACAACACGCAAGTCCTGGGAACTGTGTGGCTCAAGTTGACCGACAACGGCAATAAGTGAAAAGCAGTCGCGTCATTCTCGGTTGCAATGGAGTGCACCACCTTTTGGCCTCGGGAGTTGTGACATTAACAAACGACATCATCATCATCATCATCATGAACCTCATCGATAGGGCCATATGTCAAAATAACAAGCCAGCGATTCACCCCTGGGCCGTAACGGTAATTTAGTCCAGGCAATGCAACCCTGCAAGGCTGCATTCCAAAGCAGCGCGACAATTGACGAGAGTGCAATGCAAATATTGGAACCGGGGCAAGGAGAGTGGACAAGGCGGGGAGAATGGGGAGTTGGCAGCGCAAAAAGAGTTGAGAGTGGAGAGTGGGAAGTGTAACGGTAACGGTAACGAGCTTTGCCCCCTTGAGATTGTAACAAATCGACTTTGACAAAGCTTCTGTGGGCACACACGGCGTATGAGAACGTTTGGGCGTGGCTGGGCCACTTCATCGCCCAAGTGGCCACTTATCACACGAAACAACTCGAGCAACCGTCAACCGTCGTCGCAGCACATTATTAGTTTTGCATTTGCGCGCTCCCAGGATATCGAGCGAAGAAACAAAAAGGGTTGCATTCTTTTTTTGGGATATTGGCAAACCAATTTTCGAGAGCTTTTGTTACGCTGAACGACGCGAGTAAGCCACAAAGGATCAACAATGCTCGAAAATTATTTTGTAGTGCCAGCAAGCGAGGCACTTAAAAATTAATTTTCTATATGCGGTAACTTTGTTTCAAACTTGGCGAAATTTTTTTGCGCGAAACTGGCGACCGAGTTTGTTGGCGTCTGAAGTGCAACGGCAACTCGCATTTGTTGCACCTTTGAGCGCAGCTGTCAGAGTTTGCCACAAAACAAAAAAAAAAAACAAAAACCCAACAAAATCAACTTCAATTTTATGATTATGTTCACAACCACAATAAATTTCCTACTTTTTATCGCAGCCATTTTGTCAAATAAAAGGGATTTGTGCACTAATCCGCAAATGGGACCAAGCTAAACTAAAAAAAAAAGAAGGCCACGAGTTACTTTCTCTCTCCTCGAGACTGATCTGTGTGACATAGCAATTGACGCAGGGCCGGAACAACAGCTGGTTAACTGACTGCTATTGACAGCAGTAAAAAGAGAGAATGAAAAAAAAAAACGCTTACAATCAAAATTTGCGCCAGCAGCGAGATTAGCGAGCAATGAGAATTTTCCCCTCTCTTTCTCTCTCTCGCTTACAATTTAAACGCTTACATGGGAACTAATTTCTGAAGTGCCCTTGAACACTTCATAAAATACATAGACGACACATAGACACACGTATGTATTTGCATCATTTTGTGGCAAGCGAAGCGACAGCCCGCTGCGGGGATTAGCAGTTGAGCAAACATGGCGACAGTCAGCCAAAGAGACAGATAAACCAAGAGAGAGAGAGAGAGAGGAGGGAACATCTAACGGATCGCGTTAGGTGGCACTGACTTGGCATGGCTTGTCAGCTTCATGTGGGCTGCATCCCTTTTGGGGTGGCAATCAAATGTAAACAAGGATGCGCATGGCCTGTGGTCCAATGTTGCTGCTGCTGCCGCCGCGTGCTGCTGCTGATGTTGCTGCTGTGACTGAGATGAGCTGCTTAAAAAAGTGCCATGACCCGTCACTGTTTACCATTCGGATCACACACTCGAAAACCGTTGACAAAACTGTTAAGCTCACGCAAAGCAATTGCCATGCAGTCTACACAGACAACAAGGATGCGCTACAGCATTTAATTTAGTTGCGATTGCTAAGCGTAGCGCACTCAGCAGTTGCCTGCAACGGGTTCAAAGTACGAAGCATTGTGCGTTGGTTCGTTTAATTTTAATGAGTGGCACTCCGACTCGCTGTCTAACTGTTTTGTCTGACTGTCGCAACTGTTTCAGCTTTGTACTGGTTCCATTTCCCTCAAGGGGTGTCTCTCTCTACTCTTTATTTTTAGGGAGGGAGGAAGCGACAACCCCGCTCGATTTGGCTGCTATGTAAATTGTCACATTATTGTCATAATTCTCAGGCTCTGGATATGGAAATGTGGAAAAACCCATCAACATGAAAATACTTATGACATAATTTGTGCTTTGTTGTGGTTAATTGCCAGTTTGCTATATATGGGGCGTGAGATTAACGACGCGCCAAACAATGCCAAACAACTTCGCTGCTTAAAGCACTTATCCATCAGGTTTGAGCTGAGCACATTTTTTCGATAAATACATTTGGAAATTTCGAGCCTAGACAAAGTGGCAATGTGGTAACTATTAGGCTGAGAAATAGATTGCCATTAGAGAGGAAAATAGGTGTTGTTGAAAAACAATCTGGGAATCGGTTGAAATTAAAATAATGCAAATTATTTTAATATATTGGTAAAGTGTGAAAATGAAAATATTCTTAATTGTCAAAGGTAGAAACCTAAATCATTGTTATTCTCTTTTAATAAACATATAATGTTTTTAATAAGAATATGTTTCCTTCTCAACTTATGCTATTGTCATTAATCATGCAAAGACGTAAATCAGCAACCATTTCAATCCATATATTTTTTTAGGCAAAATTTATAAGTAGTTAAAAAAAGGAAGACCCTTGCGATGTTTACCTTACATTAAATGTAATACATTTATCAAAGGGCATAAAGAATGAAAATAAGAACAGTTTAAATATTATTTTTTTTTTTGCCTAGGACTTATCAAGTATTTTATTGCTCTTAATATGTGCATAAATTTCATTGATTTATACATTTTTTGTGGAGCATATTTCTTCTTCAATACTGGCTATTCAAAAGATGTATCTGCAATATTTGTAATCCACATTTGCAAAGTTCACTTTACAGAAACAAATTTAATTTACATATCTCCTCTTGCCATGAGTTTATTAAATTTTATTATGGTTCGATTCAAACAGTTATTAACTACATTAATTTATGTTCTCTTGCCTTGAGTTTATGAAACTATTTGCTGTTTAATTCAAACCTTTATTAAACAAAATAAAAATAAATAAATTAGAAAACGGTTTTGCCAATATTGAGTAAGAATTTCTACTTCACTTAATATGGGCGCAAATGTATAAGATAATCAGCATAGCAAATAAAATATAGGTTGTCGACAGTTTCAAGAATTACTTTTTTCTCAGAGATATCAAGCATCTCTTGGCTCTCTCAATATCTCCCCAGTAGCCTCAGCCAATTAACTTGAAATCAATGAGCTGTAAAATCGCGCAATGCCAAAGACGCCGTTTGGAACAAAAATTCTGCTGGCATTACTTTCAACATCTTAACAGGTATGTAAAAGATCTGGTGTTCGCAAACCCGAAATAATTGAAACCAATTAGTTTCGAAAAACCTTTTAATTGTGTGTGTGTTCATGTCCATGGCTGTGTGTGAATGTGTTTGTGTGTGTTTCAATGCCCGTCGAAGCATGTGTAAATATTTTCGTAGAGAGCGGACAATGAGAAGAATGCAATGAAACGGGCAAACATGTGAGAACATGGCAATGACCAAAATAATCCAGTTGATGAAAGGAAAATGCAATGCATTTTCTTTTTCTTTTTCGGACAAAATGGTGTAAGATATTGCCAAATAATTTTGGCCCAGCTACTGAGGCGAAGGCATAAAGACGGAAAATCAACCACAAGACTTTTGTCTACCAACTCAAAGAAGACTGGCAAACAAAGAGGGAAACATTTGGCATACTCGTAGTTAAGTTGTTGCTGGTTCAATTGTTGCACGTTGCACGCTGCTTGTTGCCTGTTGCCAACTGTCGACGGGCTGTCAAAACTGTTTTGGCTGCCGCAAAGAGATGCGCAGGAAATATTAACAGAATACGCAACATACACAACATTATATAAGAAGAATGCAGAATTCCATTGTTGATTTATTTACTTTTTGATTTTACGTCGGCTGCAGTTAATTGGGCCCAATTTGTTCTTCAGCCAGGCTAAAGATCAGGGCTAATGCTGAGGCTGTGTAAATAAATTTGAATTGCGACATTCTCTCATGTAATCAGGATGTGATTAGCTACAGTTTGGCTGGGAAATCTTTCGATGAAATAAAAATCTGTTGCTACTTTAAGACCTTGCCGAAAAAAAAAAAAAAAAAAACACAACAGCAGCACCTTTTGCTCCAAATTCCATAGCCATAATTAGCTACAATTTGTTGAATACGAAACCAAAGAAAACGAAACAATTGAATTTTAATTTGATTTGGATTTGGATTTCCAAATGTTTCGCTAATGCCACTTTAAATGAAATCAATAAGCAGCCCAGTCCAGTCCAGCAGAGCATGCTAATTATGATTGGCATATCATTATTACCACAAGCACTCCGCGAGTCGACTCGACTTCAACCAGTCTTAGACAACAACTACCAATAACCAACTAACCGGCTAATTAAGCAGTCGCAATGTTGCCCGCCGTCGGCACACTAATCACCTGTGAAAAAGGCTGAAAAGTAGCTGGAAAAAAAACACAACAAATGCGTACCGAAATAAACACTTGAGTTAAGAGTCCAAAAAAAATATGAATTGACTTAAGAGTTGAGTGAATGAATGTGGATGAAAAAAAGACGTGTCATGCGAACGGAACTAACTGAAACTTTGGAACTGGTTCAAGTGTTTGTCTGTTTGTTTTTTCACTCGCTTTATTATTGTTATTGTTATTGTAGTTGCTGCCTGTCAAATTCTTGCACTTTGACTTCGTTTCAATGATTGCAGCAGGTCCGGCAAACACACACACACACACACACACACACACAATATATATATTTTTATACACAATAAACAAGACAGAGAGAGACCAACCCACAATGGTTTACATTTACTCGCATTTATTGGCCATTTTTCGCCGTTGTCGCCGTTGTTGTTGCAATTAATAGTTCACTTGTTTGTGGCACGTCACAGCGGAGACACAATCCGTTGACATTGAAATTGTGATTATATTCAAAGCGACATGGAAATTATAAACATAACATTTTTGTAATCGAATTTTGTCAGCTTGGGTAATTAATGTGTGAGTAATGTGACTTTAATTAATGATTCACTTCGTTGACCTTTCAGCGATGACCCACAAAAAACAGTTGTCATTCAATTCGCTTGTTAACCTAGCCAAATCAAAGTCTTTTAATTGCGAGCGCAAGTATTGTAATAGTTGCCACTTAAATTGAACAAGTCTTCTGGTCTTGATATCTTGAGCTTGATCTGCATGCAAGGAGTTCAATACACGTCTCAAGGTTGCCAATTTGGGGCTGTCAAACAACTTTCGGAATTGCAGCAGCAGCAACAGCAGCAGCAGTCAATAGTCAAGGCCAAGAGGATAATTTGCCTGCCTGAGGATGCCATGCCAACCAACACAAAAGCAAAACAATCTCAGACTTGCAGTTTCCAGTTTTCCGCTTGCAATTTTTCCACACTGTCGTTTTTGTTTTTTTATGCGGAAGTCTGCAGTGCAATAAACCGCTACGCATGCGTCAGTTAAACCCGTTTCTGAGCCAGGTCTAGTCGAGTTTTGGCCCGGCCCAAACGCGCACGCACTTGGCTCGAACGCAATTCCAGCGGGGCTGACGTTATTGACCTTGATATTGTGTGTGTGTGTCTGTCTTTGCCTTAGACTAGACTTGCCGACGGGGAAGGGGAAAAACTGAAGTGGGAATTGCAGAAAAGAAAAAACTGGTCCAGTGACACTTAAAGCCACGTTGCGGCAATTGCGTTTGCGCCTAAGCTGCAGACAAAAGCAAAGTTAAATGGAATTTAAATCGCAATGTAATAGAAACCCCATTTTGTAGTTTAATTCTATTCCAGTCCTAGTTCTGTACAGAAATTATTGGCAGATGCGCAATTAACGCTACAAGCCCTAATCGCAGAGCAGTTCTCAAATTACAAATGATTGAAAACTGTCTGACTTTTAGAGTAAAATCGCTGTCGGGTCATTCATGAGTCAGCGCTGAGTTTGGCTATCAAATCTCACTCATCACCATCTCTCGCTATCCGCTCTCTGAATCCTGTGAATATCTCTGGGGTTTAGCCGAACGCAAAAACTCACTCTCCGATATTCTTGCTATATCGTATTTCTCAACAAGTTTAGCGAGTTTCAGTTTTGACTTCTGGGCGATCATATGGCGCTGATAAGCGTTTAGAATAGATTGTTAACCTTCGCAAAGTGAAATGTGTGTGTCTGTGAAAGGTACATCAAAAGTACATATATGGCATATATAGAGCAGAGCAGAGAGCAGACAATGCCAAGTCGAAGTTCGAAGTCGAACGCTCGACTGCATCTTAAATTACAAATAATCGCAATTGTCTAGCAAAAGGTTGCTTCCCTTGTATTTTGTTTTTGTCAGGGTGGCAGCTGAAATAATTGAGAGACAACGCAAAATTAACAGAGATGATATGCTGTAGTTATGTGAGTTTTGCATGCAATTTGTATGCGACACACAACAACAAAAAAAAAACAACACTATATAGAGGACGGACTGAGGAACAACCCCTCAACCCCTGCAGTAACCCGCAACCCTCATTATCATTGTGATTAACTCGCCAGAAGTGAAAGCATCAAAATAAAAGCCTTTTTGCTGTGCGCACAATAAAAACAACAACGAAGGCAAATCCAAATCCATCGAGATGAGTTTTAGCTAGAGCAAGATAGAGAGAGAGGGAGAATGAGATTGAGATTGAGAGAGAGAGAGGGAGAGAGATTGGACAGGGTGCCAGTATCGTCACATCGGCACATCAGGCAAACGCCTCGAAATCAAAAAGGCAGCTCGAAAGAACTTTGCAATAGTTTTGATCACAAGGGGCAAACAACCCTCCCAATTACACACACACACACATACATATATAGTATAGTATAGTAGTGTATGTGTGCTGCACCCTCAAGCTAATCCAAATGAACAGAAAAATGCTGAAATGTCGTTTTCTAGCCTTCTTCATCAACGCCATTTGCTGCTGCTGCTTCTCCCGCTGCTGTTGTTTGTCAACTGATTTAATTTCCTGGACTTGTTGTTGCTGCCACTTTTCGTGCCCCTCCCCTACCCGCTTGCAACACACACACTCGCACACACTTGGGTCGCCCCGCTGTGAGAGGGCGTGCACTGTTTCTGCTGTTTCTGGTCACACTAATGACAATAATAACTACGATGATGACGATGACGATGACGACTTGCAAAAGGGCAAATCCTTTTGTCGCAATGCTGTAAATATGATGAATGTGTTTTGTGTTTTTGTGTACTTGAAAATTTGTCGACCACATGCGGCTGCTTTGTGTCAGTCAAATGGTTTTCCAGAGTGCGTATGCTAAGCGATTGCTCATTAAAATATGGTAAATCGTTTAGATCTTGCAATTAACACCATAAGCACTAGATCTTGTTCCAACACACACACACACACACACACACACACACGCCGCATAGGTGTGCACGTGTCGCCACACAGAGACCTCAATTCGAGCCACTCGAATGCCGTTGGCCATAAATTATGCAAATGCGAAAATGTGAGCGATGCATGGCTGAGAGACTTGGGTTTGGGCTTGGGCTTGGGGCTGAAGCTGGCGTGGGTGGGCGCTCCAAATGCACCACAGCAATACCAACAGCAACAGCAAGAGCAACAGCAAGAAACATCAGCAACAGCAACAAACAACCGATACAAGGCATGCAACCAGCTGTTGGCCATAATACAGCTCAAACAATGCCTTTTACTGACGGCATTTCAAACACAATAAATTATTGAAGCCAAGCGCAAAGTCAACAAGTCAAAGACATTACACCAACAACAGCAACAACTACAACACTTATAGCAATATATTTATTAACTGTTCTGTTTTTGCTGTTGCTGTTGCTGTTGCCAACCGCTGACCACACCACAGAACTGCTCGTGATATAAATCAGCATTTGAGACGGTTAATGCCTATTTATAATGCTTACTTAGCAGTTAAAAGCGAGTGTGCAACTTCAAAGTACAACAACAACAACAATTGCAACAACAACTACACCCGCGCTTGTTGCAACTTATCGCGAATTTCTTAATCTTTATCCGTTTTTCAGCTCGTCAAATATTCCAATCGTTTTGCTCTGCAATTATTGCAAGCTCGCAATACTCTAAGCGCAAAAACCAATAAAAAAATGCACTTTATCATCGTGTTGGGCATTTTACTTAAAATGTATAAAAAATACAAGTATTAGCCAAAAAAATATATTTATAGAAAAATGTAAATTCACCTACATATAGATTAAATAAATAACTAAATAGTTGTAATTATAATATACTTACATACTTTTACATATTATAATTATATATCATATTTAAGACACCAATTTATGGGCTTTTTAATTCTTTTGTTTTGAACTATTCTTCGTACATTTTCAAACAAATTCTTTTTTCTATTCCTAAACAGCATTTTCTACATAACTAAATATTATTCTAAATTATTATCAAAATATTTCTACACTAAAATTTCAATAGTTCTAATTTATTATATTATTATTTTCACCCATTGTATTTAATTTTCAATAATTTAAGGTAAGAAATTATAAGATTTCAATTAGCATCAATAAATACATAATAGAATTATTACTGGCTATTTATTATTTAAAAGAATACGCAAATTAGTGCATAAACTATTCCAATGGATTATCGAATTAAGAAAATCACCTAAAATTTGTTCTGATTGTTTGACAGCGTTAGCTTTTTTGTTTTGTGTTTTGTTTTTGGGTTTGGTCATGTGCAATTTTGATTGTCTGCTTGGATTGGTGGAACTAGTTTTGTTAGCCAAATAAAATGCATATTGCATCATGCAAAGCGCAGAAGAGAGAAGAACATCGCGAGAGGGATGGAAAACAATTGGTCAAATCAAATTGATATGGATTTATGGGACTGCAAAGCATACGGGAGATTTTACGTTAAATGTAAAAATAATTAAAAAATAGTTGCAGCTCCCCTAGCATAGAAAGCAAAAGTAACCGCTAAAAATCGAAAGAGCGCAAAACTGGTAAAACAGCTTGCGATCAGAGCAGCAGCAACCAGCAGCAGCAACTGTGGCAAGGCAGCAACAACAACAACCGAGTTGACTTACTAGAGCACTTAGCTCAATTCTTGTTATTGTTACTGTTAATAATACCAACACAGGCAAAAGCCGCAATTACAACAACAACAACATCAACAAGAGTAACAAGAGCAGCAACAAGTTGGCCAGCTACCGCATAGGCGGGCCATGAGTTTTAGCCCAAGCCCGCGTCGCAGCGTCGCGTCGCGTTTGTTGTTCCAAGGTTTTCCCAGCTTTGCGTTTTGTGGCACTATAAAAGCTTGGGCGGCACCATTGCGGAAGGCAGTTCACTTACAAAACCCATTGCCGTCGGTCTGGCACTCAACTGGTGCAAAATCGTCGTCTATTTGTCTTCCCCCCTCTCAATCCGTAATTCAATTCCTTGTTGACGGACTTCCAACGTAAAGGCTTCAATCGCGTGTGATTCTTGAGTGTGCAGTTTACGTAGTCGCTTTTCAAGGATATCTCCAAACAAAATGTTGCGCTTTGTGAGTGTTGTCTCCCCCTCTCTCTCTCTCTCTCTCTGTGTGTGTGTTTGATTTACTGAATTTGAATTTTGAATGCAGCTCGCATTGACACTGCTGGCAACCTTGGCTGCTGGCCAGAATTATCATCAGGATCCCAAGACGGCGGCCATTATCAGTGAGCAGCGCTATTTGTCGGGCGATGGCAAATTTGGTGCCGCCTATACACAAGAGGATGGCATTAACTTCAAAGAGGAGACAGATGCCGATGGCACGCGTCATGGCAGCTACAGCTATGTGGATCCCTCAGGCGAGCGTCGCACCATCTCCTACACGGCAGGCAAGAATGGGTAAGTTCACCGATAATGTGATCAACTGACAAACATATTAATCAATCTTTTATACTCTAGCTTCCAAGCGTCCGGTGACCATCTGCCAGTGGCACCTCCAGCTCCACCACAGCCCGTGCCCACCTCCGGTTATCAGCCACAGTCGCAGTACCAGCCGCAACAACAGTATCAGCCACAACAGCAGTATCAGGCTCCCGCACAGCCACAATCCTCGTTCCGCAGCAATGATTATGGTGATGATGGCTCCTACGATCCTCGCTACAACGATCCCTCTTTCGGCCAGCAGCAACAGTCGTATCAGCAGCCCGCTCCCCAGCCACAGTATCGTCCCGCCCCGGCGCCACAATATCAGCCTGCTCCCCAGCAGCAGAGCTACCAGCAGCCACAGTATCAGCCACAACAGCAGCCCAACTATTACACCACAACCACGCCCAATCCTCATCGTTTCTCGCCACCCGGCAAGCTGTCGCTGAACCGCACGCCCGATGGCTTCACCTACTCCTTCAACAAGGTCTAAGCGGTTGGAGAGAGAACCAAATAGATTGAGCTTGTTTCTATTTTGTAATTTAACACTACTCTTTCACTCTCTTCTCTTCTCTCACTTTTCTCACTCTTGTTCTCTCACTCTGTTTCACATTTCTTGTGCATCTCACTTTTTGCATTTTCTTTCACTTTTTTCACTGTTCTATCGCAGTTCTTGACTTCATCAAAACTCTCTTGTGATATGTATAAGAAAAGAAAGAAAGAAAACTGTTGCAACAAAAAAAATCGTATATCGTATATCGTAATCTCCTACTAACTAACTATATGTGTTATGTATAATGGAGTACACAGTTTTTGTTTGTAATTTATATATAATACTTCCTCAAATGCTGTTAAATCCCATTCTACTCTCCTATTGTGAAGCGAAACCAATAAACTTGTAAGTGTGTGCGGTTGAAGACGTTTAAACGAAACAAAATGAACTTTGCATATGTATGTCTTTCAATCCACCACGGGCCACGGGACGTATACGCAATAACGAACAAAAATATTGTAACATTTAGCTGTTAACTGTATATGCACAATTTTTTGTATAGACTTTTAAGCGAATATACGAAAATATTCAGACGTATCCCCAACAACAAAAACAACACACAAATTATTATCTTTCTTTCACTTTATTTTTCACCTCGCTGCTTCTCCTTCTTCTTGGTTGCAACGAAAACACGTTTGGGTGTGTTTGGCGAATAATTTAATTTTGAACAGATTTGTCTAAACACCTTGCCCGGGAAACGCCCCCAATGCATATTGCACAACCAACTTTCAATCTGCTTAAGTGTTGAATAAGAAAAAACACTCAAACAAGTTTTCGGGTTGTTGGGGATCCAGTTCAATTCTATGTAACAAACAAGGAAAGATACGAAACTGGTTTGCGGCAATTGTGCAAAAAATGTGAAATAAAAAACTAACTGAATTCCAATTGAAAATGAAAATGGAATCAAGTAAGTATCTCCCTAAATCAAACACCCACAACTTCAACGCTAAAGAACCGAACAAAATTCGCTGTCTGACGTGTGGGCTGAACCGGAACGCTATTCACATCGCAATCGCGAATACTCAAAGTATTCATTCTGCAATAATCCATGTTCAATTTCGGATTTGTCACGCTTCAATTGTTTGATTGTAACTATGCTGTTTCATTAATTATGCGCTAATATTTTGAGTTCTCTGCGTGTTTGCTCAATTATCTGCCCCATCGATTTGCCATGTCGAATTGCAACTCGCTACCCCAGCTGGGTTGCCCTCTTTCCTACCCCTTCTTTCCGCACCCCACTGTTTTCCCCTCTACGTCAAACAGGTGTTGTTGTGTTGAACCAAGTTTAAGTCGACTTTAACGCTTACTTTCCATTTCTCTTGCGCACATTCTTATGGGGTTCGGCTTTGTATTCGTTTTGCTGCTTTCAAGGTCAGCCTCCGACTCCGGCTCGATGGACTCGTGTTTCGACTCGTGTTGCTGTTGAAATTGTTCAGTCAATTAAGAAAATCATTTTTTTCTGCCTTTTCGCTTTTGTTTTTACACCCAGTTTTGTTGTTGTTGTTATTGGCAATCGTTAAGCTTGCTCAATTGCGGATTTTCGATCACAATTTGCGAAAGAGGTAAAAGCTAAGAATTTGTTTTGACCACCTTTGAGATTGTCTGTGATTGAGTGCCGCCCATTCAAACAGGTGTCATGCTCATAAAAGTTCATTCTTCAGGCTCGAGTCACTCAGATCTATAAATACATTCTGTGCGACAACATTGACTTTGAATTAAATAAAATTAAATGTATACCGATATTTTTATACCGAATCTAAAGTGAATAAAAAAATACAATCAAGTTAGAAGATTGCGATTAGAGGCAATAAAGTTAGAAGATTAAGGAATGGAAAAAACTTTTTGCTGAAATTAAAAACACTTTACACAAGTAGATTATACCATGTGGGGTTTTCAATAAGAGGAAAAGGGATGAATCCACTTGACATTTATTACATTCGCCGGATAGCTTGTTGAGATAATTTTCAAGGGTGAGAAAACACAATAAACTTTGCCTAAGTTCAAGGCGCAGAAATTGTGAAGATACAATTTTAAGTCCATGAAGTTATTTCAATTTAGATTTTCTAAGTTAATCAGCTTAATTTCCTTTTTTCTGTATCTATTATTAAATTTGTACATTTAAAGGGTAGCATCTCTGCTATATATCTACCATAAATCCGCAAGCTAGTTCCAAAAGCAATATCTTAGTCTATGGACTGAAACGACTTGCTTCGTTTGACTGGCGCCCTCTGTTGTTGAATAGCTTCTGTCAATGTAAGCACTTCCATATTGCTCTGCAGCTGGCCAATAGATGGCGCCAGTAAACTAGTGCTGCCAGATTGAAAACTAGCGGAGACAACAACTATTAATTTTAAATTCCAAAATAACAAAAATAAACGACATTATTTTTCTCAATACTCACTGAGAAGTAATTTAACTGAAAAATATAAAATAAGGGGTTTACTATATTTACAACATTAACATAGAAAAAAGTCTATACAATTTAAAATACACAAACTAAAGTAGTTAGTTAAATAAGTAAGCATTAGCAAACTAACACCTAAATGCACAACGAATGCTCACACATTAATGACCAGTGCTGATGATCTATACTTTCGTTTGGGCTTAATAATGTGCTTGGGCTTTGGGGAACGCTTCAGCTCAATGCCTGGCGGGCGTCTGCGTGATCTGCCCTTAATTGCTGACGGTGGCGGATGGTCGACAATGAAGCTATTGTGCTGTGGCCCAGGACCACCCGCAAAGTTTGGCGGAAATGTCTCAAAGTCTTCGATATCCAGATCAGGTCGCGCCTCATGCGAATCTTGCTTCAAAAACTTTTGCAGCTTTGGATTGTTAAGCAGCTGCAATTTGATGGCTTCATCCAGCAATTTTTGTTGGTCTTCCAGAAAAGCCTCGATTTGTTTTTTGGACGCAACGCTCTTGTACCGATCGTGAGTCTTGGAACGCGTGGGCACATCGTACTCCTCGTGATCAGGCTCAAACACTCTGTACGCGTGGCTGGAGGCAGCTGTTGCCTTGGGTGGAGGTACCAAATGGAAAGGATCTGCCTCCGATTCATAGGATGCTGGTGTCCACTTAGAACGTTTCGACTTTGGCGGCTCGGGAGCATGATCTTCCCCAGAGTCAGCATAGACTGGACGACTGCTGCTCTTGTATGGAGCAGGTGATGGATACTTATGCGGCTTGGAGTACGTGGAACTGGAGCTGGCCTTCTTTGGCACCGTGATAGGATGCTGCACACGTATCTGGGTGCCAATGGTGTACTCACGGCTGTCCTGCGGCGCCTCTCCCGAATACTCTCCCGAATAGCGTTCGCTGGAAAAGTCATCGTCCTCCTAAAATTGTCAAAAACTTAAGTTAGATGTTGGTAAATTTAATACTCCCACAACTGACCGCTGAGTAGGGTCTGTAGTGTGTCTTCTTGGGGTACTTCTTGGTCACATCGCGTCGTTTGCTCTCATTGGTCTGCAGATCACTGCGATAGCTCGGCGGTCCACTAGCTGGTGACACTAAACGTACCGGGCCAGGAGGACCCACCGAGCTGTAGAAATTGCGACGATAATAAGATCTGGGTGGCCTCAAACCCGACGTGACCGAACTGAGCAGCAAAGCAGCCGCCAAGAGCTGCAATTGAATTAAGAACAATTTAGAGAGAACAGCACTGAATTTTCGATTTTTCACGCTTACATTCCAACAGCACCGCATTATGTGTATAGAGTTTGTGGGATGTTTATTTAATTTGTGAACTTCACTCGCAATCACTTGCAGTCACTCGCGTTATTACCGAATCCGTTATGAACTTTCTGTGTGTGTGGCTCGAAAGAAACTGAAAGTTTGTGCAATGGACGCAACAGTTTTATGCCAACTTCCTTCCTTCTCTCGGTGGCCAAAGACGACGACGCTGCTGGCGCAACATGTTTTGCAACTCTGGCAAAGACGACTGACTACTGAACGAAGAGCACAAGCACAAGAGCAGCGATTGAAATCTGGCAAGTGTTGAGGCTTACTCACATTACAAGTTTAACGCATAGACTTGGCTACTTTGCTGACTGCTTGCCACTCTGCATTATTTTTTGCTGTTATTGTTGTTGTTAGAGGAAACAGCGGCCCCAAAAGCAACAACAGTTGGAGTAGTTGAAGCAGCAGCAGCATCATTTGCATATCCATGGTATAGGAAATGGAGCACGCGGCATAAATAAAATGTTGTTTATGGCTGTAATTGCAAATAACCATTACCATTTGTTAGTTAGCTTGCCAACTGGCAACTTTGTTGGCGGAGGTGGAAAGACGATTAGCGAGGGAGGCATGACTTTATGTCTGTATCTAACTGTTAGATCTCTTTAAGAAGTTTACAGCTTGTTAGTTGGCAACTCGTTTCTCACTTTTTTTTGGCTGAAGATGTTGCTGTGGCTGTTACCCAATAAAAGTTGACGGCATCCACTTGCACTTTTTTTGTGG
Source organism: Drosophila niveifrons (assembly GCA_035046325.1). Lineage (NCBI taxonomy): Eukaryota > Metazoa > Arthropoda > Insecta > Diptera > Drosophilidae > Drosophila > Drosophila niveifrons. The sequence goes on along the minus strand of JAWNOC010000046.1, from coordinate 4,470,226 downwards.
CCAAACAGTCAACAGTTGATAGTTGGCAGTTAGTTGGCTGGCCTGAAGTTCAGGTTCAGTTTGGAAGCCAGGAAATGCCGGCTACTTCCAGCTTGGCACATGTCTTGGCCTTTTGGTGCGCACGCTTGGACTACTTTCTATGGCCAGGATGCGGTTCACAATCACACTCAGATTCCAAGCCAGCGAATCGAAGTTGGAGTCAGCGTCGATGTCAGTTGCAATGCGGAAAAGTTGTCGTCGATGTTATTTTCATTATTTCTTTTTTTTTTTTTTGCTTTTGAGTTGTCTTGGAAGTGGAAATGGAAATAGAAATTGGTTGTGGCCATTTGCTATGTGTGTGTGCGTTTGTGTGTGTGTTTGTGTGTATTTTCAACAACAATTGCATAACATTTCATCACGCACCATTTGATCAATGTGTTTTCCGTTTGCAGCCGCTTATCCTGTATGTATTTTTCTTCTTTGGCCACCAATCATTAGACTATCTCGCTCTGGTATCTCCCAACTTGGCTGCAATTAAACGCCGTCCCCTAATTAAATATCTGCAATTTAATGATCACTTTGATCGACGACTAATGCCCGCACATATATGCATGCATAATTGTTCAATTTGTGCCAATTAATTGCTAGCCATACTCGTATTTGTTGTGCTGTGTATTTTTCCCTCTTTTTCCCCATTTCCATTTCCATTCCCAATTTTCACATGCAAGGTCAAGCTCAAGCTCAAGTTCAGAGCGCGTGACAATTGTTAGTTAGCTGGCTGGCTATTTTTACTTGCAACAAATCTTGTGGCAGCCAGCACTCGATTGTCATAATTTCCGTTTTCCTTGTGAAAAAAATCACTGCTAAAGACAAACTGGCCACAGCTGAGAGCTAAGCGAGTTTGTAAGTTCCGTTAACAATGTATTTATAAAACAACAATACAAGTTCACTCAACGCAATTTTAGTGAAATGGAAATTTTGGTGAAAGGCTTCACAGTTTAGCCTGTGTTGCTGAAGATAGAAGGGGAGACATAGCCTGGGGAATTCCCTGACTGCCTTAAGCTAAGCGTCGATTAAGTTGCTTTTTTTTAGTTTTAAACTATAAATGAAAACAAATGTCCATTAAATAGAATTACATCGCATTAGTTTTGATTATTTCCCTTTTACAATAAGTTGTATTAGCAAATTGATTATCGCTTGCTTTCGACTATAATTACAAATTGCAAATTTATTTATTTTTTATTACATTAATTTGCTGAGTGGGGCAAAAAGATAGTCTGACTAATGCGACATTTTTATGCAGCTTTCCAAATAATCGATTTTGATTTATTATTGTTCACACCTTTTTATTACTTGATTCACAACTATTGTCATTTACGCATTTTATAATAGCATTTATAATTTCTAGTTTCAGTTGGTAATAATAATAAATTAAAATCAACGAAGTCGGCAGCTTTAATGAAATTGTATTTTTCATTTCCGGAGTAAATTCTTTTTAGGAAAAAATTAGCTTACATTAAACGTTGACATTTTAAAATTATTTCATTTAATTTTAAACCTATTTATATAAACCGTTTAGGCAAATTTTTCAAATATGCAAAATACCAAGACATTAAATAATTAATCACCTGCTCCAAGATTTATTTGCGACAAGCTTAGCTCTACTTTTCTTTGATTGCTGCGACCATAGAACCAAAAAGAAATGTAAATTTTTACAGATACACATTTTATTTATTAGTTCAGTTGTGCACAATAAATGCTTAGCATATAGATAGTTATTGTTTATTCTAAGTTAGTTCGTTTTGTTTTTAGCTCAATTATGAAACTAAATTAATACATTTTGGCTGGCAAACAACAATGTGTGATTATCATAATCTACTTTTTTTTTTGTTTGACTGGCATATTAGGCAAGATCATTAGCATGCTGCTTAAATTATTTATATGCCATCGATTTGGCTGTGCGATTGTGGGTGAAGTCGTTGTAGATGATGTTGATGATGATGTTTCTGCTGTTGGCGTCGCAGTCACTGCGGCAGGTTGACGCATTCAATTAAGCTTGCACGACAGCAGCAGCAGCAGCTCAGCATTGAGGTGCATTCAATCAATAAACACACACACACACACTCACACACAGAGTCACACTTGGAAAAATATCAAATAACAAATAAACAAAGCACACATAACGACTTCAGTCTGGCAGCCCAACGCTGACGCGCTGCCCAGCTGAGCTGCGACGCGCCAACGCCACTGCCGACGTCGACGGCGCTGCGGCACCCACATCGACAACCAAAGCGTCGCCGTTGAAGCAGAGGCTGCTGCGCAGGTGCTTGCGTGGGTCAGAGGGAGATGGCAGCTGCTCCAACATTGACACCTCTGCGGGGGCAACTGTTGCTGCTGCTGTTGTTGTTCTTGTTGTTGGCAGTGTGTCATCAAAGCGGCGACTTCGCTGTTGTGTTGTTCTAGTCGCTGTCGATGTTTCCAGCTCTGGCAATTTTGGCAACATTTTCCGTGGCGAGCGCAAGCTCAGCTCGTTGTTGTAATCGCTGCTGCTGTTGTTGTTATAATTATTATGACTCTTTTTATTATAGTTGTTTAATGATTTTGTATCGCGACCAGTTTCCACATATGGACCGCGCTGCTGTTGCTGCTGCTGTTGTCGGCCACTTCCTGTGCGCATATTTGGCTGAGACAGCGACTGCCTCAGCTGTCGGCCCTCGGTGGCTGCCTCATCGTAGTAGGCATACTCGTCGGCCTCCTCGTTGTAGGTAACATGCTTCTTCAACGGCGCCGGACTGCGCAATCGCAGCTGCCGCATGCCATTGTCTATGTAGTCCTCCTCATAGTCCTCAATCCAAGGCTGCTGCTGACGCTGTTGCTTTAGTATTTTCTTGGGCATCATCACCGGCGCTCGTCTCATTGATTGCTCCACATATTGCTCCCGCTCCCATTGCTGGCCATCATTCAGTGGCTTCTTGGTGACCATGCGCGGCAGTTGCTGTTCACGCTCCACGCTCAGATGCCGCACATTGTGCTTCACCTGCAGCTTGGGACTGTTCTTCGAGTTGAGCTCCACTTCACGCTTGTTGTTCATGTCCATTTTGGGACGTCTGTTGTTGTTTGGCATGGCGTCGCCTTCGTTGACGTTGACGTAATCGTAGAACTGTATCTTTGAGCTATAGGCTTGCTTGCGTCGTGCTGCACTCGGATCCTCTTGCTCCACGTTCTTGTGTGGCAACAATTGACGTGTGTCAGGCTCGACATCAGTCAGCTTTGGCGTCACCTCGCGACGCATGCGCTGCAAACGCGTTTGATTGTTGCCGCTGCTCGGTTGCAAGTTATCGTAGAACTGTATGGATGACTTGGCAAACTCCTTGTGAAACATTTGGCGTGTGTTCACATCTGAATTATCAGATTGTCGCTGTGTTTGCAGCGGTGCTGGGCCTGCTTCGAGGCTGCCGCGACGCTTGACACGCGTCTCCACAGCGCTGTCGACACGCGTATCGTCGGGCCAAAAGAAATGCGACTCCTGGCGATTCAAGCCGTTGCCGCTCTGACGCTCCACCATCTTGGGCGGCAGCCCTGTGTAGAACTTTCCATTGAGCATCGTGTGGCGTGACCGATCAACTGCGGTATCCGACGGCGACTGTTGAATAAGAACACAAAAACCGAATCGATTTCAGGTTGAAGTCGCAGTCAACGTCGTCGTCGTCGTCGTTGTCGCCATAAAGCGTTGTAGGCGTTCAAGTTGGCGGCGACGCGAGCTCAACTAATTTGCAATTCTTGCGCAAAAAAAAGCAAAATAAACACACACAACTTGAAAACATTTGAAGTATAAATTTATTGGAAGCTGCGACGCTCGCTGCGACAGCGACGTCGACTGCGACGACGAGTTTCCGTTTAAGGTCAACCTGCCGCATTTTTCATTTTCGTTGAACGAAAAGTTGTTTTTCGTGAGCTTCGGCTGACCAAATGTCTGAAGATCGCCAGAAACTCGCAGTCTTGTCTTTTCTCAATTAAGCGAAACCACTTTGATCGAAGCAGCAAAAAGTGGCTTAAATTTTGTACAGCATTTTGGTTTTTTTTTGGCAACGCAATTGCTGAGAACAGCTGCCAATTATTGTGTGCTCTTAATACACCGATTTGGCTGCAAAGTGATTGTGTGTCAACATACGCGTCGTATACGTAACAAGTGCTTGTTGCCCTGCATAACTCAAACATATATAGTAAATAAAGAGAAGCAGCCACTCAAAAATTGTTAAATTTTATTTGTTATATATATATTTTCAATCATTTTTGTTCACATTGTTTGCCGTAGTTACGTGTATGCTTTCGCTTTTGTTTTATTATATTTTCTTTACTTCTTTTTTACTTTTTGTATTTTGTTTTTATTGGGTGTGAATATCATTGATGGACACACTACTGAACTACTTACATAAATTGAAGTAAGTACTTGAATTTTCGGTTTCATTTGTAAGACATAAATATTGTTGTATCGGTTTAGCGTAATTAATTATAAACAATTGATTTAAACGCGTACTATACAAATACAAATATATAAACACAAACACATTCAATTTGTTGCATGCACATACATATTATTTTGGTTTTTACTTTTCCTTTTCGTTTTTCTTTTGCTTTGCGTATTTACTTATTTCCATTTCAACTTAAGATGAGAAAAGGAATTTGTTTCTTTGGGAAATTATATCTCAGTGTTATGGCTGTTTGTTTTTTTTTTTTGTATTGGTTTTTCATTTTGAAATGGGGACATTGAATTGAAAACGTTCTCAGCGTCATCATCAATTTGTTAATGGATATGTAAAATTACTTAGACTAATTAGTTAATGCGGTTTCATTTTCATTTCATGTATTGCAAATAGTTTGAGTTTGAATCGAATTGAAGCATTACATGCGTCAACTAAGATCTCATTTTAATTTTCATCTTTGCTAACATCGGCTGGCATTTCGTATTTATTGAATTCTCTTACACCTAAACATAGACTTAAGAGTTTTCGTACTTTTTTGGTTTTTCATACTGATTTTTTTTTCGATTTTTTTTTTTGTTTGTAGTTTTTTAAAAACTTTATTTACAATTTGTATTTATAGCTGCTTTGCAAGCGGCGGCGGCTGATTGCCAGCTCTTGAAGACGGATGTCTGAGGATCCTGGGGGCAGCGAACACACTTTTTACTCCACTTCACTTCACTTCAGTGCAGCAGCCATCAGCAGCCAAATGCCTTTCTCTGCCAACGCCAATTGCCATTAACTATCGCCGAGGATATTGGCGGTAAAGCATTTCCCGCCAGGGGAGATTTCTAACTGCAATTTTCCGCCTCATTTTGTCAGTACTTTGAACTTAATTTGCAAATCATGATGTTGCTGTTGCTGTTTACTATTGTTGCTGCTGCTGTTGTTGCGGGGGCAGCATGGGCGACATAACGATAATGTTGGTGGTGGTGGTGGCAGCGGCTGCAGCGTTTGCCTGGCCATGATAGTCCAACGGCAGCGGCTGCTTCTGCTGCATGGCAATGGCATCGTTGGCATCGGGGGCACGTGTAATGACACAATACTGATTGCCATTATAGGTGACGATCGGCATATTCATGTTGCCGGCATCGCTGACACCAACATTTACGGTTGTTGCTGTTGTGGCGTTGTTGCTGGCGTGTTGCAGGCCAGTTAGTTGCGCCTGCATGTAGCTGGCTGCTGTCGGTGAGTTGGCAATGAGGTGCGAGACGGGCACAGACACCTGGGCGGAAGAGTTGGAAGAGGATGAAGGGATACAGTGATAGTAACAGATACAGATACAGATACAGATACAATAGAGACTGAGTTTGCAATTTTTGTTGGTTGATTGTGACATAAGATTTCATGCTGATGGCGTGTGCTGTTGCGTGTTTTTTTTTTTATCGTGTTGTTGTTGTAGTTATTGTTACTGTTGTTATGGTTGTTCTGCTTGTTGTTGTTGTTGATGTTGTTAATAGTTAGTTACTTCGTGTCCCTGAAGAGTGCCGTTGTTATTATTATTATTGTACATAGGCGCGCTGGTCTGTTGCTGTTGTTGCTGCTGCTGCGGTTGCTGTTGTGGTTGGTGGTGCTTTCTGGCCGCTTTCTTGCCGCCAGCAACATGTTGCTGCTGCTGCTGCTGATGGTTGGCATTGAGGATCATCTGATTTTGTATGATTATCTTCTGGCTGCGCTGTTGTGCCTCCATTTGTGGACCGCTGTTGAGTATTTGATTTTGATTTGCATCCATTTGATAGCCGCGATTATTGTTGTTGTTGCCGTTGTTATTGTTGTTGTTGTTGCTGCTGCTGTTGTTATTGCTGTGACTGTTGTTCTTAACGATGGCGACTGCTGGTTTTGTGGACTCTACGACTAACCGTTCCTGTTGTCAATACTGCATTGAGAGATAGAGAGATTTTTGCCAGTTTAGAGCCGCCCCGCATAAATACCAAAAAATACTTTTGTTTTTCGCCTTTGGATGCCTTAGGCCCCGCTGGACGGATGGCTCAACCGACATTTGCTCACCTCCAGATGACTCTTGGCATGAATGGACCACTCATCCCGGCTCGAGAACATGCGGCCACACAGCTCGCACGTCCACGACAACTGTTGCTGATGGTGCGGTATTATGATGCCCGGTATTGCCGTTGGCGCCCCCTGCGCCGACTGCACAATGATATTCTGGGCGGCCACCTGCACAGCCTGCTGTTGCAGCTGCAGCTCCAGACTCTGTTTGTTATCCTCCGGCGGCGGATCCGGTTGCTCCTTCTTCTTCACCATGTTATTCAGTCGCTTGCCAAGCGGCGCTATATTTGTGGGTGTCACATGCTTGAACTTATTCATATGTATAACGAGTTTATCCCGCCTTGCGAACGCTTTGTTGCACACCTGCAAGAGAACAAGAAAGGGGGAGAGGGCGAAGAAGAAGAGTTGGCGTTGGCCAGGCCAAGTGAAATTGCGAGGTTAGTGCCAAGTGTCAAGTTGGGGGCGAGCAGACTGGCTGCACACATAAATTTCAATGATTGCTTATACTTCACAAATATAGGGCTTCTCGCCAGTGTGAATGCGCATGTGTATGGTCAGCTTATCCTTGCGCGCCAATCCTTTGCCGCACACCGTGCACTCGAACGCCTTGTTGGTGGCTGCAATAGAGAAAGGAAGGAGATTATTAACTGCAATCAAGATAATACATTTGGTTCTCACTTAACCCTAACAGTCTTAACCTCTCTATCATCATTTTACATTCAATGCTTTTATCATTTCATAATTACAATATTCAGAATTTAACTTCTTAGTCAACAAGTTTTTTTATCAAGTTTCACAAATTGAAATATAATATGAAGATCTACCTATCCATTCAAACAAAAACTTAAGAAGCTGTAGTATAGAAACTTATGTAGTTTTAAATTTACCTATAAATTTAAATTTACCTATAACTTAATTAATTTAAATGGAACATGGAAAATACTTCAATACTTTACTGACGTTCTCTCGAATACTAATTACTGGGTAATTTTATTTTCCAGAAAGTAAGGAACGTGACTTCATTTAACGTATAAGACTTCACTCACAACATAAGATATCCCAGGGAAGTAATTTCCATAGCGAAGATGGTTTACTTACACTTTGAGGGATTGGTTTTTCGCACTCCCGAGGAGGCCTGTTGCACCTGTTGCAGCGCCTTGAGTCGACTGGCCGGATGCATGGAGCCACCCTCCACATATGGCTCGGTGAACGGTATCAGATTCGGTTTGGGTATGTTATAGGTGAGTTGTTCCCCCGCCGACCAGGTGCCCAGACTCTGAAGCACGCGGACGCCGCCCTCAAAGCCCATGCCATCGTCGGGCACCGTGAATGTGCTGTCTCCGGCTGCACCGCCAGCACCGCCCGCCGAACTGGAGGAACTGATCTGTGGCACCTTGATGGTGGCCGCATAGTGTTGCTGTTGTTGTTGCTGTTGTTGCTGCTGTTGTTGTTGCTGCTGCTGCTGTTGTTGTTGCTGCTGTTGTTGTTGTTGCTGTTGCTGCTGCTGTTGTTGCATGTTGCCGTTATTCTGCTGGCTATTGTTGTTGTTGGCTGTGGGTGAGCTTTGCTGTTGCACCGAGCTCTGTTGCTGCTGCTTGAATTGTATGGCGGCCTGAGCCATTTGCTGTTGCACGGCCATGTGCGCCTCCAGATATGCGTTCTTCTGGGCCACCGTCATCTTGTCCATGTTAACGGTGCCGTCCTGTGAACAATGCACACAAAAACAAACCGGCAATGAAACAAGACACCAACCACACTAAACATCACTCAACATGCGCGATTCCCGTTTCGATTTCGTTTCATTCCATTCCGTTCCGTTCCGGTTCGTTGTGTGTGTTTTGTGTGCCACCCCTAAAAGGCGCGCAAGTGTTGCGAAATTTCAGCGAACTACACACACACACACACATCAAACCTACCCCCCGCAATAAAGACGTGAACTCGTAAACTCGTAAAGCACTCAAACCGTTTTTAGCCTGCCCTTGCGCAAAAATTTGCGACTTGAGCTTTTGGCTCGACGGCGGGCGGATTTTCAATGCTACCGCAAGCCGAGCAGCTCTGTTTCTGTCTCTGTATTTGAGCTGCTGCTGCCCCTTTATGTGCCTCTGTCTCTGCCTCCGTTTTTTGGGGGGTGGCAGGGTTGAGGAAGCCCTTTTTGCCGAGCTGTGCCGGCCGTGCTCCCTTTTCGCTCGCTTTGGCGGCGTTTTTGCCTGGTTTGAGGCTTTTCCGTGTCTGCCTGAATTTATTTTAAGCGCGTTCGCTAAATTTTACACAACAATTGCCCCGAAATATAATTCGCTGTTTACAACGGCTGACAAAAGCGTTTTACTATCGCGAATTTTGACGTGTTTCACATAACACACACACACACACACCACCCCCCCCCCCCCCCAACACACACACACACAGAACGCGCACTTTATATTGACATTTTCAATTGGCTTAGTTTTTTGGCCAGTTTTTAGGTTTTTCTGCACTTTTGCAATGATTCCCAGTCTCTTTCTCTTCTCTCTCTTTCTGCACTGCAAATGCCTTACCACAATTGAAAATCAATAAAAACGGACGCCGCACTTTTGCGTTGAGTTGGAATTTATGCTGTCGAATTAGTTCTCTTTGCTTGCGTATTTTTTTCGTTATTTTATATATATGTACACTATAGTATATATATATTATTTGGTATATATATAGTATTGCTAAGCACAAAAATGTTGTAGTTACTGCTGTCGTTTTGTCGTTCACTTCCTCGAGCCAAAGCCCAGCGCCTTTTGTTTGTGTATGTATTGCGAAACTGATTTTGGAGCGTCGACTCTCAGTCGCAGTCGCAGTCAACGACGACGACAACAGCGACGACGACGGCAATGGCAAAGGCAAAGGCAACGAGCACAATTTGAGTAATTATTTGTTATTCTTGAACAAGAAGCAGGAACGATATAAGAACGATGACGACAACGACGACAGCGGCAGCGACAACGACGGCCAGACAGATACTGAACATTGAACTGAACTTGAGTGAGTAAAGCGGAAGCAGCATAAAGTATTGCATACAACGCGGCGCCAGGGCTGAGATTCCGTGCTCTCTTTTATTTTTCTGTGGGGGGTTGTTTTCACCAGCCAGCCAGTCGTGAAACGACTTGGAATTGAAACACGAGCCGAAGCGCAGCAAGTGTAACTTTGACAATGGCAGTCACGAAGGCCGCTTATCACCAACAGCAGCAGCAGCAGCAGCAGTCGACGCCGAGACGTTGCAAGTGTTGCACTTTATAGTACTTATCTCAAAGTCAATGATGGCACGCATCGTTTGCTTAGAGGCGGCATAGGGACGGAGCAGTTGCTCGTTGCAAATCTGTCGCCATTCGTACAAGTGTTCAAGGTGATCTAAGCACAGTTCGCATACACGCTGTGGCAGGTAATCTTCCTTATCTGTTAAGTGATAGTAACTAAACACTAAACTTGCCACTCAATGGAGCAGCGGAGTGTGCAGCTTGTGAAGCAATTGCCGCTGCTCGGCATGCGGCTCAAGGATGTGCAGCTTCGCAGGTCCTTGGTGTACAGCGCACAGTCTACACAACTCATTGAAGCTGCCAAAGTTTAGCTGCACCTCCGACTCAGAATTCAACTCGAGTGGCGGCTGCTGCTCCAATTCGTGTGCCTCCCTGAGGGTTGTGTAAATGGGGCTGCCATGTGTTGCATGCTGTTCTAGTTGCGGCAGCGCGTTGTCTGCTGTGTGTCGATTCCGGATGTGCAACATCGCGAATTGTGCGCGTTTTATCGCTGATATGAATTGAGTTTGTTGCTTACAACCAATTGAGACATACTAGCTAAACTTATTGTGGTGGCTAATCAAAAAAATCGATGACTAAAAACAATAAAAAATTATGACAACAACATTAACATGAATTGCAGTTGAAATTGTATTTGGTAGCTCGCTTGCAACATTCGCTTTGCGCGCCCAACTGACACACTTGCCACACACACACACTCGTTGCTTGTTTACCGCTTCTTTTTTATTGACCGCAAAATAACAAATAAAAAGAGTGCAGCTAATGCAAAGTGCTCGTCCTGTTGCACTGCCATCTGCCACCTGCCACAGTCCTCTTGGTGAGTGTTAGTGTGAGTGAATTGTGCCAGTGAGTGAAAAGTGCATGCTGCGGTTGTGCCACCTTGCACCTTGCCACCTTGCTGCTGGCCATGGCGAATGCGCATTGCAGCTGCCTCAGTGGCAACAAAAAGTTTAGAGTGAAGGTTTGGCGCTATGTGTGTTGGTTTAGCATGTTTGACGTTCCTTTCTTTTCGTCCTTTCGTTTCCTTTTTTTGTCTTTTTTGTGTATACCAGCAATTTTTTTTTAGATGGCTAACGAAAACAAAAATATTTTGCAAAGCATAAACAGGGCAACAGGTGCCAAATTAATCCGCCACCTTCTTTTACTGACTGTTGCGCTTTGTTTATCTACTATCTCTATTCAGCAGGCTCTTCGGCAGGCGGAGCGGCCTCTTCCTCGGGAACTTGAGCTGGTTCCTCTTCAGCAACTGGAGCTGGTTGCTCTTCAGCAACTGGAGCTGCTTCTGCAGCAGCTGGAGGGGGCTCTTCTACAGATGGTGTTGCTGCTGGAGCAGCTTCCTCCGCCTCTGGCGCTGCTTTTGCTGTTGACTCAACTGCTGACACTACAGGAGTGGCCGCTGCTGGTGGCGCCTCCTCTGATGCCGAGTCCGTTTCAACAGCTGCTGCTGGAGCAGCACCAGTGGGTCCTTCATCACACTCTGAGTCTGTGGCATCAACATCACCTGCAAGTCCGCCTTCCTCATCTGGAATAGCCACTTCGCTCTTATGCTCCGATTCCTCTTCGGGCATTTCCTCCTCATAGACAACAATCTCCTTCCATATGATCTCTTCGTCCACGCAAATCGGTTCATCGCTCTGCGGCTCCACGCGTTTATTCAAATCCAGTTCGGAGATGCACGGTTCGGTGCGTTCGAAGCCACCGCAAGTCACACAGGTGGATGTGGTCAAGAGCACCGACGAATGCGGTTCGCTGCTGGACAGCAAAGAGCTGCTGCTCTTGGACTTCTCCTTGGGCTTGGCTTCCTTGCCAATGGTTTTGTATGTCATCGTAGTCTGCTGGGATTTCTCCTGCATGCTGATGTCTGGTGCCACTTGGCACTGATTGCTGATCTGTGGCAGTGAGGGATTGCTGCGCACCAAATAGTCCGAAATGCGACGCTTCCAATCCTCGGGACTGCAGTCAACATTCTGCAGGAGGTCGTAAATCTCCGAAATTAATGGTTTTATCATGGGACGGTTGCAGAAAAGACTTGAATCAAACATCTGAATAGGCTCGTGAATATCTGTAAAATTTAACGAATTTTAATAAATGTACATCAAATGGTTTTAAGTGTTAATCGCTGTACTTACAATTTGGGAAAATAAATGTGATCTCGCGAGCCACGCTTTCGCTATGCTTGGTTACATGGATGTTACGCTCCAGCTCCGAAGCTGAGCCGCTAAAGGTCAGTTATTTTAACCGCAAGAAACTAGTTGAAGATCGAGTGTTGAACTTACAAGTAACATATCATGGTATTGAGCAGATCTTGCACTCCATTCTCTTTGGTCAGTATAAATGCCTCCGAGATGCCCTTGGATAGCAGTATAACTTCCAGCATGAAGCCCTTCTCATCCACATAGTCGGCATAGAACTCGGCTGCCAACTCTGGGGAAAAGTTTAGCCTGCGACTACCTTGAATCTGAAAACCAACTGCAAGCAGCTTCAACAGCACAGGACGACGCTTGTGCATATAATCCGGCTTGATGATAAGCAGCGAATCCTCAAACATAGTTGGGAAATATAATATGAACTTATGTATGACAATATCAATTCAATTTTTCGTTTTACTTGTTTTAAGTTGGCGATTATTCTATTTTGCTTAAAACATTCTCTCAGGCTGCTTCGTTTTATATTTTAATAAAATTACTAATTCTTTAATATTTCATTTCAACGAAAACAATTGCAATTGTATAGAAAAGGGCGAGTTCACACATGTTTTTAGTCTTTTTATTGTATTTGTATTCACTTTAAAATTACAGTTTGGGTTTAATTGCGATGCCCATTTCGCGTACGCTTACAGAAATCAATAAGTTTTCAGTTTCATTCTCTAATATTTTCTCAGTTAAACTATTACCACATTTCCATCAACATCAGAATTCAGCGAATCATAAAGTAATCGAAAATAAACGAAAGGTGCAGAGAAAGTAAGTAGGTTTTTCGATAATTTACAGTCACAATGGATTACAGAATGTAAACAGATAAGTAAAGATATATCATATATATATATATATAAATCGTGGCGCCAATTGCGACACATCACAATGCAATTGCGACTCTTTCAATCACGGCTGCATCTTAAGCTGCAATCGAATAAATTAAAATAGATTAGTTATTAATACATTCTGTTTACTTTCAGCTTTGCAGCTACACACCTGAAATTCTGGCAAAGGCCAGAGCGGACTTCTCGTTGTCAAAGCATTTGCCAATCTCGGCACAGATGTGCGATTGATCCATATACGAGTGCTCAGACAAGCGCATCATGCTAATGCCATAAATGGAGATCATTTCCGAGCACTGAAAACAACAAAAGAAGCCAGTTAATGAGATGCACATATTAGATTTTAAATGCGGGCGTATCTTACAATGTTATAGTACTTGGCGGGCAAGTTTTCGCAGGCCATGGAGACCATGTCCTGTGAGCTGACATTATCGTGGTCCTTCTGCGAACGGAAGTAAGGCAACAGAACTTGAGAAGCGCCATGGCAGACGCCGCACTCGATGACTTCATCGTTGATCACCTCGCTGAAGCAAAGCTGCAGTTTTTGGCACACTTCCTTGGGCGGCACTGTGCTGGCCAGACTGATAATAGCTGCAGCATAACCCTCAACAAAGCTATCGCACTGCTTGCGAATGGTCTTTGGCAAGTGATCGCAAACAGAGAGCAGAGCCTTCTTGATCTCGTCCTGTTCGGTTTTGTTCTTCAGATCAGCCTCCAGTTTGGTCATAACAAACTCACAAAGCACACAAGTTGGTGGCTCATTGACCTTTGAGTTTTCCAGACGCTCAAATTTACCCTCATTGTTCTTGGGCAGCACAATGACATCATACTTCAAGGCCTCATCGACTTCAACTGCGATGTGTAAAAGATAATTAATTTGATTTGACTTTAATTGGGCATTTGCCATATACTTACGATCATCCTGCTCGTTAAAGAGACACATGCCCAGCTCTGCGCAAATCAATTTGGGATCCATTTCCTTCAAGAACAACTCTGCAATCTTATCGCCATACTTGTCAATGAACTTGTGGCACTTGCTGGCCACTGGCTTCTTCAGCTTGTCGCAAGTGTGTTCCAGGGCATCCTTAACGTCAGCCTTGGTCGGATGCTTGCCCAGTCTCTTTTCGACAGTCTTGACGACCTCTTCGCAGAGCAAACAGTTGGGTGTAACGCCAAAGTCCTTGTCGAATCGCACTTCGACTTGTTCGTCTGAATCGATATCGTTGCCAGTGAATTCCTCACTGCTGGATGACTTATCATCCTCATCGCTGCCAATCAGCACAATGCCCATTTCGTCCAAGTAGTCTTTGGTCTTGGGGCACAGTTTCAGTTGCACACAAATCTCCTCGGGCTTGAAGTCAGTAATGAGCATGTCAATCAATTCGTTGGAGTAAGTCTCCACAAAGTCCTTGCATTCGGCACGCAGTTTGCTTGGTAGATGCGAGCAGAGACCATCCAGAACCTTCTTGATGTTATCCTTGGACTTGTTGTCACGGATCTTGATCTGAGCCTGCTCCACGGCAAACAAACAGAGCGGGCAAGTGGGCTTGTCCTGCTCGTCGTTGTGCACAGTCGTCACAGGGTTGAATACTTCAATGTCTTGCTTATTCTCAACGTTTTTCGGGCACATCTGCATCATGGGGCAAACGTTGCGTGGATTCAGGCCTTGAATGAGCAATGCAATAACTGCATCGCCATACATCTCCACAAAGTTGCGGCATTGACCGGCGACACCCTTTGGCAACTTGGTGCAAATGTTTTCGACAGTATGTTTGATCTCATCGTCGGTAGCTGGCGTGGCCAGCGACTCCTGAATGAAGTGCAACAAGTACTCGCAAATTGTGCACATTTCACCGCCCTCCACCAGCTGATTGGGATTGGGAGCACCCATCAAATGATCAATTGGCAACTGCATGTTCAAGATTTCTTGCTGGCTGAATTTGGGTTCGTTGGCACCCAACTTCTTGATGGTCACCTTAACGTCGGCTGGGGCAATAACAGGCAGCAGTGGCATGATTGGCGCATCGTGATTCACACCCAGTTGGCCCTTGGGGCAAACGCCAATGATGGTGCAAGTGCCGTTGGCATCCAGATTGTTCACCAAAGTGTCGTAAATGATGTGATAATACTGATCCACAATACTAAGGCACTCGTCCTTAAATCCACGCGATTGCTTGCAGAAACCCTCGAGCACTTGTTTGAACTCTGTCTCCGTGGTGTTGGCCACCAACACATCACGCAAATGCTTCACCAACTGCTCGCACAGTGCACAGGGAATGTCATCGCTAACACCATCCAGGGTGGTCAATGCTTCTGGCTCCTGAACATCTTCCTCATGCTGATGGTAACGTGCCACACACACGCCAGACATGTGGCAAGGACCACTGACAGCCAAGTGCTGCTTGACAGCATCGTACATCTCATTGAAATAGGTCAACACCATGTTTGCGCAGGCATCTGAGAAGCTCGACATGCCGCCGCACACATGCAGCAGCTGCTCAACCATATCGTCACGATCGGTGGCTTCGAATTTCTGCTGCATCTTGCGAGAGAGCAGATTGCAGCTGCCGCAGGTCAATTGTGCAACGCCAGTGGGTTTCTTCTCCACCTTGGCAACAGCACCCTCAACATCCACATCTTCCTCTTTAAGAGAACCATCCAAGGCAGCCTGATAACTCAGTTGCATCAGCTCATCGATTTTGCGGCTGTTGCACAAACCGGCCACGGAGCAAACTTGCTATAAGTGCAAAAACGAAATTCAATTAGTTATCAATTTGATTATAATAATATGCTACTCACATCAGGATTCATTTGCGAGGACAGAGCCTCAATCAGCTCGGGTATGAAGTTGTCGGCCAGCGTGATGCACTCCTTCTGCACCAGCTTGATGGGTATCAGCTTGCAGGAGCCCTCGAAGACCTCCTTCATTTCTTCTTCGGTTTCATTGCTGCGCAGTTGATCGCGTGCCTGATTCACCATATCCTTGCATATTTGGCAAATCGAATCATCATCGACTGGCACAACGCGCTTTTCCCACACGGTCTGAATGCAATGACGTGTCGCTCTACAGTCCTTTGAATTGCTGTTGGAAAAATAAAAGATTAACATTCAAACAGTTGAACAAAGAGAGTGGTCATAAAATAAATGATTGTGTTTTAAAGCTATGCGACACTTGGGAAACTTTACTGACTAGCAGACGGTGATTAAACGTTTCAGATTTATTAAGATAATTGTTCAATTTGTTTAGTATTCATGATATGGGTATAATTCACGGTTCCTTAGAAACTCTATTTATAAAACTATATACTGGAGTAATAAGGTGTCCCTAGATGACCCTAACTAAACCTAACAGAACATCAGGGATGGATAATAAACTACGTGAAAGTGCTAAAGAGTTTCCAATTGTCATTTCTTGGAATCTAAATACGGACGCAACCCTGACGATCTTCAAATAGAATTACCAATCGAACAACAATTAACTAATGCTTAAATTCAAAATTGATTAGCTTGACATTTTTGGCTGATAGTCATTCAGTAAACTGCGGTTAAGCAAAACAAATGGATCAAATGACCCGCATTCACAATCTTAGTCTGCAGTCGGCGGATTGTTATTCTTTCGCAGAATGGAAAAGTCAAGTCAGCAGAGATCAGAGTCCGAAAGCGTGTGTCGAGAACCCTCGCATGAATATCATGAATACCATGAGCCAGTTGAATGTACCCGCTGCACAACAACTTCAACATGCATAAGTATATATATGAGGGGATTATGTCCAGTTCCCCTCGATAATCTGATATTGTTGATGCATACATTTCGAACATCCGACAAATGAAACTCACAATATTTAAACAGAGAGCCCAACACTAATGTGCTAATAGCAAATGATAAAATACACAAACATTTGAATATATATAAGTCTGTATGTGTGAGATAATGTCGAAGTATTTTTTGGAATTTTGCTGAGGCAACCAAACAAAGAAGTTTGCAATAAACATATTAAAAAACAAAGAAAAAAAAAGTATGCGATTAGAAGATATCCTCTTTATATTTACGCTTGTAAAGTTGACATATTAATCATTGTTTTAATTTAATACCTTATTATAATCGACAATTTGTAGCTTGAACTAAGTGGTGTAGTAGTCTAAATAGTTGTATATATTACTACTGCGCTGGTTTTTGATTACACAGAGAGAGATTGTTGATAACAACGGCAATAACAAACTGTCAGCTGATTATGGCGCTATTTAGTGACAAATCTATTGTGACGAATGCTTAGCTTGGACATTTGAGTAAAGAAGATATTTGAGCTGCTGGACTTAATCGAAAGCCTAAGGGGAAGGCGAGCCTAACCGATTAGTCATTTGCAATCTGCTCAACTGATGAGTGTGTCATGCATAAGTATTTGTAACCATCGAGAGCTTAGCTGTTAATTTAATTTAAAGCGGAATCGAAACGTAAAACAAAGCCGCGGCATGAGCCATTGAAAGAGAGAGCAGGGAAGAGATAGAGAGCGAGCGCTATAGCGGAGAGAGTGCAAAGTATAGTTGTATTAGGCGACACACAGACACATACCCAACTATTAGGTGTGTGCGAAAAAAAAAGAGGCAAAGCGAGGATGGGGAAGAGAACTGAATTAGAGCAACTGTAAAAAGCCATAACAAAGGTTATCGATGGACTAAGCAGAATGGCGGCGCTGCTGCTGCTGCCGCTGCTTTGCCTTTTGCGCTGTCGCCGATTGTCTTATCAGAATTGCTTCTTGCGACTGCGACAATTGTTGGTACACAAAACAATGAACTGAACCGCTGCAGAAACAACGGGAACAACACACGCAACGACGGGTTAATAACTGCGTAGTGGGCATTGTTTTTGTGCTGCAGTGGGCGAGAAAAACGAAGAGCAGCGAATGTATTGCATATTTTTTGACTATGTGATGACAAAGCGATTAATTGTTAATGCATTCAAGACATTTACCTGAGATTTTCGCACCAATAGGAGGGGCCCCAGGTGCATTTACTTCCTCCAACTAGCGGCTGCTGAGCGACTGGCGTTGAGGAAACGCAAACGCCTGAAATAGAATTATTGTATGCATATTATTGTCTTTGTACATTGAAATATTTCAATGTATATGTATTTGAGATTACGAAAAAACAAACACGCAATATATTTACTCTATTGTCGACGTCGTCGTCACTTACCGCAAACAAACACAGCCAAAATGGCCAAAAGGCCCGCGTTACGCATTTTGTGTGTTTGGTTTTATTATACAGCAAACGCTTGAGTAAATTTACTACAATTTTACTTAATCTTGCACTTTTAAACACTCCAGCTGCCCAATTGCAACTGCACCGAATGACTTTTTGATGATTAATGAAAAAAATAGAATTGCGTTACTTTGCTTTTGTTATTGTACAGTAGAGATGGAGAAATATCGAAGACACTATCGATATATCGATATTTTATGGAGTATCGTTTTATTTCAACCAAACATCGTACGTTTTTTTAGCCAAATAATATTACAATTAATTTAAATTATTTATGAAAATATTATACTTATCAAATGCCTTTCACCCTGTTAAAAACTTTTTTTTTAAGCCACAATTTCGTTCCAATAGAGAAAAACCAAAAAATACATATAAGAATGGTGTCTGTGCCACTGTGCTGTGTTGTTTTTAAAATTAGTTTTGTGTTTCTTATAGCAATTTATTAAAGTTACACTAGACTTCTGATTTAAAAAAATGTTCTGATAATTTAAGGAAATAAAAAAAATATATTTGAACTCGTATTTAACAATTGAAACATTTTTTATGGAACACTAGACCTGCTCAATTGCATGGAGAGCTGCCACATGTTTGAAATAAGAACACTAGAGCTGCCACTCCGATAAAAAATTTTGCGACTTTAATTGAAAACTAATTACGGGGTCCCGAGTTCAAGCCTCAGAAATTTCAAAACGAAACTATCAATTTTGTAATTACTTAAATGGACTATATCGCACTTTTCGAAATTTTTTTTTAGAAATTAAGATATGATTGCAGTTCGCGATGCATAAGGCTTATGGAACACTTTGATTGCGAATATGGGTGTAAAAATTGTTACGCGCAACTCAAAATTATCGGCAATTTAATTAATATCGGTCTAATGTTTTTTGATTTGTGATTGTAGAGGTAGAGGCGTCGTTAACGAGTAAAAACACTTTGTTTTCTTATTCTCGCACTTTTTATTGGCACTTGAAGCAAATATGATAGGTTAACAGGTGGTGAAATTTTAGCGACAAGTTGAAAATATATGTATGTATGTGTATACCCATTGTAGGCCTAGAGATGACCCACGCACAATATACTTATATTTAAATTACTATCAAGTCAGACATTTAGTTATTTACTTAATGCGTGTTCTGTTTTTATTGCTGTTAAATGGCTGACTAAACTATGGCAACTCGAGCCAAAATGTTGGACTCTCACAATTTTGCTTTGATATAATAACAAAGCTTTGATAAAATAGTTTGAAATAGTTTCGATGAAAGGGAGTCTATGCGGTTTTTCGATAGGCAATTTTCGAATTTTCGAATTTTTAACATATAATATGCGCAACTAAATTTCATCAAGTTTGTCATTACATAAATGGACTAAACCGCATTTTTCGAAATTTTGTTGAAACTAAGATTAAATTGTATGGTCCACTTTGTTTACGAATTTGGGTATAAAAATTGTTATTACTGGAATTATCAGCAATTTATTTTTAATATCGCCGGGCTAATGTTTTTCAATTTTCTTTTTATATTTTATTAAATTATATTTTATATTAAATTCCTATCAAGTCAGGCATTTGGTCATTTATTTAATGCGAGTTCTGTTTTTATCGCTATTAAATGGCTGACTAAACTATGGCAATAACCATCATTGCATGTTCTTGAACTCGGGCTAAAGTGTTTAGCTCTCACAAGTGCTTAGTCAAACACTTAATATTGCCCCAGCAGAAATTAATTTTGCATTAAGATTCAATTGCAATTATCGTCAACGAAGTTTTAAGATAATTGATTTATGATGTTGACGTTTCAATTCAATGTCGTCATAGTGCAACAAGATTTTTTATGAATAGCTTCGATAAAAGGGAATCTTGAGAATTTCCCATTGGAATTACTTCATTTATTCGCACACTACAATAACAAATATATGCTTAATACGCGATGCATATCGATGTGCAATTTTCAAATTGTAATCATATGTTTAATATAAACAACTAAATTTCATGTGCGAACTCCACGCAATTGAGAATGTTTGAGGCACTTGCAGCTGCTGTGGCTGCGACTGCGACTAGTTGAAAGTCGAGGCCAGCTAGTGGCTGCTGCTCGGTTGTTGGTGGTGGAGCTTGCCACCAAAATGCCAAATGCAGCAGCCACCGATCTAACCAATATGGCTTTAAACTGTGTCAAGCCGCCGAAGGAAACTTGAAACAAGTCAACGTCATGTGGTATGGCCAAGGTGGTCGGGGCTGCTGTGGCTGTGGCTGCAGTTGCTTACCAGATTTAATTACTGTGCTACGAAATTAAGAATGCACTTGACCACTGACAATGACGCGACGCGTCGCATATGGCCGACTTTAAGAACTTGTCTTAAGCACAGCTAAACGCGGCCCGCCTCAAAAATGCGCCCACATATTCAAGTTCAGATTTAATTCAAGTTCAGTTGTAACGAAAAATTAATTTTTCATTTGTACACAAATTACAAACGCATAGAAATTTGTGAGGGAACCATCTCCAACATTGTTCACACGGTGAGAGCACGTTCATTGCCAAATATTACTACTTTAGGTATGGGGGGACAGCTTTTTAGATGACTTATGGCGTGACATAGATACAAACTTAGAGTGTAGTATATACTCTCCATAGTTGGCGACGGGCAGCGAGAGATTGTCTGGTTGTAACCCTAATTACGTGCGTAATTACGAGTGGTTGCAACCAGACAGGCAGGCAAGCAAGCAACTACTTTAGTTGTGGCAGCGGAACTTAAAGAGTGCGTCACATCTAATGGTAAATTGTTTTATTGCCCCTCGTTTGTGTCTTGTCGTAAAACTTGTGCAACTTCCTTGACGTGTGATAACTGTCCGAAAGCTGCAACACACAATCCAACACAACATAGCACAGCACAGCATAGAGTGCCAAATAGCAGTCATTAACGATCATTCTTTTCGTCTATTGCCCATTGACCAAGATCAGTCCGATGCGGAAATGAACTTGACCTTATCGGTTGAGCCTGCCCCAAAGCGCCACCAACAGCAGCAACAGCAACAGCAGCAGCCAAGAGCTGAAGTCGATTTAGCGGTTATACGAACGGTAGAAAACAAAACATGAGATAATAAATTCAATAGCAACAACAACAATAATGCCACGGATTTATGAGTCAAATGGTTACTTTAATGATAATAAAGCAACGGAACCAACCAACCAACTAACCAACCCAGTAACAACAGCCACTATTGTAATAGCTTTGAACGTGATCGAAGACATCTCTTCCGCATGATCGGAAGATCTAGTTCAAGTATCTATCGAAGCTAAACTCCAAGTATCATCGTTGGACATCGACCCCAATTCACGGTATTGTCTAAACAGTTTGCTTTGCAACTTGAATCGATGAATTGATGAGCGATTTATCACTTGATAGTCTACTTTGCATACACCACGTGTAAAGATTAGAATTAGAGAACATTTAATTCACAAAACTTTTATTTCCTGTAAGTGATAAAATACATCTTTATTATTCTGATATAAAGCTTAATTAGAAACAATTGGGAACCTTCGCTTTTCAAATGCAATAATACTTTTTATGCCCTTGTGCATAATAATACAAATCTGCAGCTATCTCAGCCGTCAATCAATATTTTTACGAGCTTATTACTCTGTAAACTCTAATTTAGTGCTCACTTCCCAAAACACACAATTATTATATCATATCTCACAGAATTATATGTCTAGTCTTTGTTTTGGCTAACGAATCTTGATTTAATTTGAAGATAGCCGCCAAGATACCTACTTACCACATTATTTATTCGTCTATCACTTACGTTTTTCTCGTTTTTATGAGCGCTACATTTGCTGAGATACAAATACAATTTTCGACAACTGAAAATAAGCTGCTAACCTTCATCTACTTTGGGGGTACATTAAACATAAAAAAAGAACCGAAAAACTAGTCAGGCTTTAACTACTACTTCTCATAATTGTGCAATTAAGTTATGGCCCCTGTCAAATTAAATAACACAAATTTGGACAAATTATAGCAGCTTTCTTCATAATAGGAGGAACACACGCATATCTCATTGCTTTTAAATAGAAGAAACTTAAATTTTATTGAAGATTTATTAATTATTTCGGGACGGCGCGAACGCCATTCCCGGCTACCAAAAATTACACGCACGAGTTATTCACATTAGGAATAATCGCAAAGGTCAACTCAGCCGAAGTGCAATGGCCAAGCCTCGCTCCGGAGGAACCGCCTTCGTGATCACGGTTAACCTCTACGCCAGGTAAGTATGCTTTCTTCTGCTCTGGAACAAGCTACTCAACCAGACTGCACTAGAACCATTTGGGAATTAGAAAGTGCACGCAGAAGAAAGTTGAGTGAAAGCAGACAACGCCAACTGTGTGTTTGAAACAGGGTGGATTTCTATGCTACAAACGCAGTCACTTTTAGGGGTTGAAATTCAGCGAACAACTAACTTACTGTTGTGCTGTGATACCCTGCTGTGGTACCCTGTCTTATTTTATTAGGCAACAGCTAAAATCAGTGTGATATGAGGTCTTCGGTTTTGAGTGCATGAGAATAGCTTTGTTCTTATATAAATTAACATTATACAACCGCTAATGAAAGATACATTTGAATTTGAATAAATTTATTAAACCATATATCTAAATTAAATTAAATTTAATAGATTTATATAGATATGTAGGTTGCTTTGGCTTGCAACAGTTCCGGGTGGCATTAAATTTAACTCTGTGGATAACTGATCAATTCACACTTTATTACTGGAAGAATCTGTCAATACATATTTTGCTGGTGATGCGTATACGCATTGCGCATATTTCGCATTCGCAATGCGAATATCGCATACTCTCCGCAATTCTGCTTTGTAGTTGCGAACAAACTCTCTTGCCATCCCTCTTATCACATGCTAAATTTACCACAAGCGAGGCAGACACGCAGTGTGCTGTGCATATTGGCAATTTCACAGTAGTTGCCCTTGTAATTCCCAATCGGTTTTGGTGCTGCCGGGTTGGACTGCTTGTTCCAGAGCGGAGTAAAGCATACTTACCTGGCGTAGAGGTTAACCGTGATCACGAAGGCGGTTCCTCCGGAGCGAGGCTTGGCCATTGCACTTCGGCTGAGTTGACCTTTGCGATTATTCCTAATGTGAATAACTCGTGCGTGTAATTTTTGGTAGCCGGGAATGGCGTTCGCGCCGTCCCGAAATAATTAATAAATTTTCAATATAATTTAAGATTTTATGGCATACAAAAAAATCCACATGGAAATCTTGTTAGTAGATGTGTTAACATGATATTTATATTTTCAAATTTCAATTTAAAGAAGGAAGATTAAACAAGCCACTGCTTGTATTGAATTGTGGTGCATTTATTGTAGTCGAAGTTTCGATTTGAACAATAAAGAACAACAATAATATTAGATCGTCTTGGAGGTGCCATGCTCTTTTATTACGTGCAAAAATTATGTCTCATTTATGCTCGCTTCAATGGGGTACTTGATCGTAATGATCTGCGGGGAAGCCCGTTTTGGGTTCTTTTATTTTTTAATGGTTCTTGTGTGCTTTGCTATGTAGATGAAGGCAAGCAGCTTATTCAATTGTCGAGAATTCTATTTGTGTGCCAGCGTAGTAAAAATGATGTTGTTGGGGCTCATAAACAGAAAAGCGAAAAAATAAACGATATTATGGTAAAGGATTAGTATCTCTTAAGTGCTGGGAAGTGCTGAACGCACAGTGACTTGCTTCTTTTGGCTAGAGCCGCTTTTTATTAGAGAAGCTGTTAATTTGTGTCTAATTAAAGAACGATTCACTGGCCCAGCTGTTACTTCCTAGATATGTGTAGACATCAACAAAGACTTCACTTTTGTATCTAGAGACGTGATAGAATAATTAAATGTCGGGGAAGTGGACATCATATTGTTTACAAATGCGTCTGATACTAAACACCATTGATTTGCCGATTATATAAGTTATTAAAGCAAGGACAGATACTATAGAATATTTAACTATGTTATGAAACAAAAGAAGTCTGAACTAGAAAGTAATTAACATATTTGAATATGCTAAGCTGTTTGGGAATTTTGAATTCAAAGTTGTAAAATCAAGTTTTGGTGCTATTCTTCTTTTTATTATGTCACAGGTTCTATTGAACCCAATGCTGCATAATTAATTGGCATTAATACGAGTCTTTCGTATAGTTGCTATTGAACGAACGAAACTAAGAAAGGTTTTCAAGAGGTTCTCTCACATGCCCCTTGGCCATATATTGCGTGTGTTGAACAGGTTCTGTTGAGTTGGTGAGCAATAAATAAACTGATCGACCAGCAATCTCAAAACATAACAAGGAAAAAAAGAATTGAATAAAAACAAAATACCAACTAGCATATAATTAAATTGAGATGATGCATCATCATGAAAGAAGTTAAGAACTAACAAAAATAAACATTCTATTCGGATTGTTAAACCTTCTACCTGTTAGAAAGGCTTACAGGGTATAGAATGACATTTAATTTGCTTAGAAGGAACACAAGTTTAAGCATCAACATAACTTGATTACCAACCCATACTCAGGCCCAACCCAATACAACCAAACGACTTAGTATTAAAATTGATTCAACGTTCTATAGAATATCATGCGGAACCAGTTATATGATGATTATTCTGTGATATCTTTTGTTTTGTTTCTGCGGTCTGCCAAGTCAAGTCAAGTCAAGTCTAAACCGAAGCCGAAGCCGAAGCCGGCTGCCATGACCATGAAAATATTTTCCATTAGACGGATGCTGTGCGAAGTACGAAAGTTGCCATTGACCTTGAGCCACATTAAAATTTGATAATATAATATTAAGAATTAAGAAATTCTATTTCACATGTGAACGCTAAGATTCTAAATTTGACCGCCAACTTGAATTTATTGCAAAATCGCAATAAAATTTTGTGTATATTTCGTATTACAAGCTGAAGAGCTATTATTATGAAATTCTGACCACTCAAATTAAATAACGCTCCCATTTTAGCGAGAGACTCTTGTCTGGCGGACATGACACAGTAAAGTTTGTTTTAATTGCACTCATATAATGAAATGTGTATCTTTACACACTTTACAGCTTTGCAGCGTTGACTGTTTTTAACGGCGACCAGCGTATTTTATTAGAATCAAGCGATTTCATCCTAAAAAAAAAAAACACTTGCTAATTGCGTGCTCAAAGGCCGAGGAGGAAAACCCCAGAAAAAAATAAAACCGAATGCAAAGTTGAAGGCAGTTGGCAGGAGGAGAAGGCCCAAGAGAGAGAACCGTCAAGCAACAAGCAGCAAAAATTGTCTGCACAATTAACTGCATATGAGTTTGAGGCGAGATACAAATACAAGGGCAGCAATCACAGCCGAAAAAAATAAAAATGAAAATACTCGCAGAAAAAATGAAAAAAAAGAGAAACACTCGTACAACAATTTGTGTCGGAGTGCCACGAAAAATAGCAACAACAAAGCGCCGACTCATGTTGCTCATGACAAAACATTTGGCAGCTGCCACTGTGCGCAGTAAAAACCGCCACTGACAACAACAGTTGTTGTAGTCGCTCATTTAGTAGTAGATTTTTCTACTGCCTTTTCACAGCCAGCAATCGCGATCGGCTTCATCTCCGAGTAACACACACATACACATAAAGTGGCTGAGGCCAAGCCGAGCTGAAAACCCGAAACGCCAGCCGAAAATTTAGCACTTCTTTTTAAATTTTTATGCAATCTCAAACTTTTTGTTAGTTGTGTGTTGGAGTTCGCGGCGTTTGTGTCTCGGAGAGAGTTCGAAAACTCACAACTAGATCGAGCCGCTGATCGGGATTTGATTTTTGTGCGTGTTTCGTGTGTCTGTGCTCAAAGGATATGTTAAATTGAACAATTAAAAGAACAGAGACTGCTCACAAAAAAAAAAAACAAAAAAAAAATGTCTTCGAAAGTATTTAATTCACTGATGGCCGAGAGCTTATTGCTCTCGAAAGCGGCTCAAATCGTTTCGGGCTATTCACCTATTACAATTTTTCTCTTGGCTGCCATCACAATTTTCTTTGTGGTCTACAACAAAAGACGCGCGCGTTTGGTGAAATACATTGAAAAGATTCCAGGACCTGCTGCTCTGCCATTTTTGGGAAATGCCATCGAAATGAATGTGGATCACGATGGTGAGTAGTAGTATATCAGTGCTACGTGATTGTGATTATGTGTGATATATATAAGTACTCGATCTGCTATATGTTCTGTATGTGACCCTGAGTCATTAGATCGATCTGATTGATTTGGCTAACAAAGCAGTGAATGATATTCGCTCGCCTACTAAATAACGCGTATACGTACGAGGTGCTAATTAAACTGACAAGCAAATATAATCAAATACACATCGATGAGTGCCAACGATGCCTGAGATTCAAGTCGATCACTTTTGCTGGTGTTAATGAACTTTACATTGCTCTCCACTTCACTTTTTACTTTCATTATTGGCCCACATCCAGTTAGAGAATAACTATTTACATCCATCGCTAGGAATAACTAACTGGATTACGTGACTCAAAATGAATGTCAAGTGCAAGCAAAATGTGCTAATTGAAAGTCAGTCACTCATTTATGGGGTGCAATAAACAATATTCGAGCACAAAGAATTGCATTATAAAGAGTTCAAAATAATTCCTTTCCTAATTCAATTTAAGCGTCTTGCTGCATTTAAATTGCTAATGCGATTAGCAAACACATAAGTGTTAAATTGATTTGTAGAATATCATTTCATTACCACTTAGCATCAACATTTGGTCACAATCTATAAAAAAGTTGCACTATAAAATCAGCATAAACTGTGCCAAAAATAGCACTAATCATGTTGTAATAACTAAATTCATCATTTGACCCAATTCCCAATTTGAACTTGATGTGTGTGGCAAAATAAAAACTGGAAATCACTTTCGCTACCAAACAATAAAAAGTAAAATAAACATAATAGGGTAAAAGTGTTGAAATTTACACGAATTCGTTGCAATTGAAATGAAATTAGCTTTAAGACCAAAAAACTAAGCAACTTTATAAAGAACCAGCGAAGACAGAAACAAACAAATAATAAAAAACGGTAGCCGCTCATAAATGAGTTAAATAACAAGACCAACAAAAAACAGAAAGAAACACTCGAAGTGTTATAAAAAACGGTCATAAACTTCAAAAAAAACTCCAAAAGAAGAAAAGGTCTCAGCGGCGGACGTGCCGCAATCGGGAGTGTTCAATCTTTTGCTCTTGGTTTTGCTGGTTTTTGGTCTGTGATCTTGATCTTGACATTCAAAAAAAATAAAAACCAAAAAAAAAGCAGCATTCGTGCAGCTTTGCAGTTGACGTAAACGTTTGATAAAAGCTCAAATACATTGGCTAGATTCAATAAATCTTTGGATGATTAATTCACATGCTTATATAACAGTTCCGCACCGAAACTACACACAACACAAAAAAGCATAGACCAATTAACATACATACAATGAGCACACAACACCAACAAGATACATATATTTAACATAAATGCGGAAACGTTGCAAGAAACACAGTCCGATGGACAAACGGATAGATCGATAGATTGATTTTGTATCTTTGTGTGTTGTGACTAAAGATAAGCAAATTTAAGCACATGCTATGCATTAGCTTCATTTTAGCCTCAGCCCCAATCTCATCATCAGTTCAGGCCAAGTTTAACTGAAGATGTTAATCGTGCTATCGAAAATAAATAAATAAATACATAATTTTTTAAAATATGATTTTTTGATGAAGGGGGGATAACACAACAAAATTGATCTTGCTTCTTTGTTCTTTGTTCTGTTAGAGATACTACTTCTATGAAGTGGAGTAAAGTGGTTTTTCTGGCTAGATGAGTTTTTATTCACCTTTATTTTTAGTGATTTTCGGTGATTTTTTGTTGGCAACACACTTCAATATGAACGCAAGCAATTGGAACTGTCGGAAGTTGTTTTTTTTTTCTTGGATCGCTTCAGGGCAGCAAAATGTTAATGCATTCGATTTGAGATTCGTTGGCTATTTGCGGCGCAATCATAATAAAAAGTTCTACTAATTGTAGCTGAGAATGAATACAAAATAATTAACTTGCACTCAGCCAAATCAAAATCTATTGTTTGCCTTAGATAATCATCTAGATTTCTCTCAATGAAATTTCTGGGTGTCTACATACATATGACTGGTTATATGATAGTTTTTATGTTCTTTTGCGGAATGAACATGTATGCAAATAATTAAATGCTTTAAGCTTCGTGGAGAAGAAGAAGTAATAATTAATTTTGTACCCATTTGACTTTTTGTCGATTTGCAGCGTTCAGTTCAAGGCAATCAAGGAACAACAGCCACAAGTTGTTTGATTATGTTTGTTGTGGTGGCATTCAGTATATGATTTACGAATGACTTGAGTGCAAATCAAGCGACAAAAGTGGTGGTGGCATCCACAGAATAGTATGATGCTGCAACAATTGGTTGAACGCTAAACGCTAAACGCCCGAGGTCAGTCAGATTGTCGTGTTTAAATGGCCCAAGTGTCAGAGCCAAGCCAAGTCAAGTCGAGCCACACATATTCGAATCGTAATCATAATTTTTGCCATGCAACATCGCCTCAAGGCCCTCCTCTTCTCGGGTTTTCGAATTCAAAGTTAACACAAGAACATTTGGCAGTCAGTGTCTCGGTTATCGTGTTGCCACTGTTGCAGTCTCTCTCTATTGTGGGTGCTCGCTTTGTTGCGTGGCATTGAAAGCCCGCAAGCTTGATTGACATCAGCATTCATAAAAAAAAAAAACAACAACAGCGACATCGACATCTAGTATGTCTATCTACCACATCGACGGCTCACTTGCCAATCGTCGTAATTCGTAAATTATTTTTTAATGTGCAACTATTAATGCCACAATCTGTGGCCAAAACCCGAATACGAATATGAATCTGAATCCGAGTCCGCCCAATGACACAAAACGCGAGTTGTAAGCGGCACATAAATTATTGCAAATTGTTAACGCAACTTGAAGCGGGGCTACAACAAAAATTGTTGCTGTTTGTCAACGCTGTCAACAGCAAAAGCAAAAGCAATAGCATCAGCAACAACAACAACAATAACGAGTAGCTATAAACCAATTTCAAAGGGAAATTATAATAAGAGCCGGTAAAAATTGCCGAAATTTTGTTTTGTTTTCTTTCTCCTTTTTGTTGTCTTGCTATTTGTTTTTGTATGTGTGTGTGTTTTTTTTTTGTCTTGCACGCCGCCAAAAATTTGCTACCCATTTTTGATTGTGGGTCTTTTGCGCGGCATTTAACATGCAAACTTCCGACCAACTTGGCAACTTGGACAAAAAAAAAAGAAGCCCAAGAGCAGCCACATACTCCGGGGATGGAAGGCGGAGCAATGTTGTTGTTATTATTATTATGTTGGGTGTTGCTTCGTGTTCACGCTCAAGTTTTGGGGTTACATAAATTCATTATTAGACATCTTCAAAAGCGAGTGTGTGTGTGTGCGTGTTTGTCATCATTTTAATTGATGCAACGCGAATGGCCGGCTAACCGGGCGTATGAGCAACGTGCGACTGCGCATGCAATAAACCAGAAGGAAAGAAAGAAAGACGCACGACGAAAAGTAAAAACCCTGAGTTGCTGCTGAGCTCATTTATATGTTTACCTTTGTGATAAACAAGTGTAACATATTAAAATTAACACAACGCTTTACATGATGACGACCTTGATTGTTTTTTTTTTCATTTTTTTTTCTCATTTTTTACACTCGAATATATGTTGTTATGGTTTTTCATCTTTAATTGATGTCGCAAACTAAATTTTCACACGTGAAGCTGCAACTGAGACACATAAATTGAAACTGAAACTGGTAGCTCAAGAGCGTTTGACAAGCGATTTATTGTTTGGTCATTTATTTATTGTTTATTTGCACTTTAAACGCTCGTTAGCTGTCACAATTAAGCGAGTACCAGTCTCTTAACTGGTTTTTAATTTGGCTGTTTTTACTTCTTATTTTTTGTTTTTTTGCAGAGCTCTTCAATCGTGTGATGGGCATGCAAAAACTGTGGGGCACACGTATCGGCATCAATCGTGTGTGGCAGGGAACCGCGCCTCGCGTGCTGCTCTTCGAGCCGGAGACAGTTGAGGTAAGTTCGAGTGACAGCTGACTGTCTGCAAATAATTTAAGCTTTGTGCCTTTGCAGCCCATACTGAATAGCCAAAAGTATGTGAACAAGAGTCATGACTATGATTATCTGCATCCCTGGCTGGGCACAGGGCTGCTCACCAGCACCGATCGCAAATGGCATTCGCGCAGAAAGGTAGAGTAGAGTCCATCATAATATCAACGAATTAAATTAGTTACAATAACACATTACACCTTAATCAATTGCAGATTCTGACACCCGCATTCCATTTCAAAATCTTGGATGATTTTATTGATGTTTTTAATGAGCAGAGCGCAGTGTTGGCTCGCAAATTGGCCGTCGAGTTGGGCAGCGAGGCATTCAATCTGTTCCCCTACGTCACACTCTGCACTTTGGACATCATTTGCGGTGAGTGTCAATGTTACAGTTCGTTATAACATTGTATATCAAATGACAACCGGTTTTCCATTTCTTATTGCGTCACAGAAACTGCCATGGGTCGCAAAATCTATGCACAGAGCAACAGTGAATCGGAGTACGTGAAGGCAGTTTACGGGTAAGCGGACACAAAGAGTATTCAAATATTATATATTATTAATTAATTGCGATTTGTTGAATGAGAACAGAAGTTGTGGTTTTGGTATTGATACTCTAGAGAATGAACCAATTCAATTTGAATGAGAATAAGTTGGTGATTAATCGCAAATGTTGTACTAAAATATAGGTCAGATTTGGCACAAACGAAACCAGAATTCAAATATAAAAATAATTGAGATGAAACAGCAAAAATTACTTCATGGAGATGTTCACAATGAGTTATTAACATTTAAAAATACACTCCACATATTTAATTTCTATTGTCGAAGTGTTTTAAAGCAAACAAAGAAAGTTGATCTGCTAATCAAGTGATATAAAACGCAAAAATTGATCACATTATTTGTTATAAATATGCACTGTTAAAAATTTGATTTAAAACAAATTTTAGGTCTGAGTACTTAGAGTTTAAAAGTGCAACGACTGCACAAAATTCTTGAGGAATGAAAACGCATATTGGTCAA
Source organism: Drosophila niveifrons (assembly GCA_035046325.1). NCBI lineage: Eukaryota > Metazoa > Arthropoda > Insecta > Diptera > Drosophilidae > Drosophila > Drosophila niveifrons. The sequence continues at coordinate 4,438,922 of JAWNOC010000046.1, read as the reverse complement.
AGAATATTAATATTATTTTATAGGTAAAAAATAAAAATGTCTCAAAATTTAAGAAGAATTACAGCTATAGTATTCTCGACACTAAATAGAAAGATTATGAAACAGAAACAAATGTAGAAATTCATTCATTATCTCCGCTTCATTCAGTACCTCAAGTAACATTCGCTTGTAATAATTATTTAAGGGTTTAACATTCAATAGTGTCAGTTAAATGAGCAAAAAAGGTTATCAACTTTTGTGGGGTGGGCAAAGGTAGAGGGACAGCTGTGTGAGACATTGAGAGCTGTCAGTGTAACTGTCGGTGGGTGTGGCACATTCACATTCACACACACGCCCATACCTCTGCCCCTGCCTCTGCCCCTGCACATTATTTGGGGTGCGCTCCGCTCAAGCGCAAAATATGCGAGATTAAGATGTCAATGGGATGCTGCTGCTGCTGCTGCTGCTGTTGCGTCTGTTGCTGCTCTCGCTGATAACATGGCTCATAAAGCACACAGATATAGATACGCATATATATATACTATACTCGTCGTCTACTGACAGCAAAACACTTGACTAACTTTCAATTTAATGCAATACTTTCCCATCCATTTGCACCCTCATTTTCTCTCTGCCTTCTCTCGTCAGCATTGGCTCCATTGTGCAGAGTCGTCAGGCAAAGATCTGGCTGCAGAACGATTTCCTTTTCCGCCTGACCGAAGACTACAAGACACATCAGAGTTACATTAACACGCTCCATGGCTTCTCCAATATGGTGATACGTGAGCGCAAGAGCGAAGTGGCCAATAATAATAACAACAATAACAACAACAATATGCCCGATGCCTACGATGATCTGGGCAAAAAGAAGCGTCTGGCATTCCTCGACCTGCTCATCGATGCCTCCAAAGAGGGCACAGTGCTATCGAATGTGAGTTTGTCTATCGCTACTTTAATAAATTGTAATTAAATTGATTTCTTCACTTTCTTAGGAGGATATTCGTGAAGAGGTTGACACGTTTATGTTTGAGGGTCACGACACTACTTCGGCTGCCATTTCCTGGACTTTGTTCTTGCTCGGCGAGTATCCGGAATATCAAGAGCGTGTGGTCGAGGAACTGGAATCTATATTTGGTGATGATAAGGAGACGCCAGCCAGCATGAAGAATCTGATGGACATGCGTTACTTGGAGTGCTGCATTAAGGATGCACTTCGTCTGTTTCCCAGTGTGCCGATGTGGGCTCGCATGGTTGGCGAGGATGTCAAAATTGGTTAGACTTAAAATTGATTTATCTAGTTTAGATTCAATGCTAACAATTCTTGATTCTTAGGCGACAAAATTGTGCCCGCCGGTACTCAGGCTATCATCATGACCTATGCTCTTCATCGCAATCCACGCATCTTCCCCAAACCTGAACAATTCAATCCGGATAATTTCTTGCCCGAGAACTGTGCTGGACGTCATCCCTTTGCCTACATTCCATTCAGTGCCGGTCCCCGCAATTGTATTGGTCAGAAGTTTGCCATCTTGGAGGAGAAGGCTGTCATCTCGACGGTGCTGCGTAAATACAAAATTGAGGCTGTCGATCGTCGTGAGGATCTGACCTTGTTGGGTGAACTTATCTTACGTCCCAAGGATGGTCTCAGAGTCAAGATCACGCCACGCAATTGAGCTGCTGTCTAGCGACTTGAGTTAAAGTCGTTCCAAAGTATTTAATTTGTAAATAACTAATTGTAGTCTTAGTCTTTAAGTCTGTACATTTATATGCTAAATTAGCAAATAACACTTTGACCTCTGTGCAATACACGTTCGTGGTACCTTTAAGCATTCAACTCAGTGACTTGACCTTCACCCCATCTTGGGAATATTCAAGAGCCTTTTTACTCAAAAATCGAAAATCATTGTAGCTATACCTTAAGTTGACTTTAAGTTGAAATACATGTTTTCTTGCCAATTTTATTAAATGAAAATACGTTGTTTTATTTTTATTTAATGTTCTTCAAGATTGTTAGATATATATTCACTTACATGTTAATTTCAATTCAAAAGTTTGGTTTATATGTTGAAATTTGAATTGATAGATCGTTCTTAATTCAAAATTGTGGTTTATTTACTATATGCACTAATTTCTCAAATCATTTTAATGTTTAATGTTTTTTTATTCGGAGTGTTCCAACTTCACATATGTTTAAAATCAATCTTACAGCATCTTCTCGTACGCCAATTGTACCAATTGTGTCACGATTTTGGTACATTTGCACTTTTGGGTGCGCTTGCACCCCGCTTAGCTGAGACAACAACCGCTGTTAAGATCAGCGACTGTGGCTGCAAAACGATTGCTCGCTAGATGGCGCCACGGGTAGCGCCCTGCTTGCTGGCTCGTTGACCACGCTAATTAGCATGTTAATGGCAATCACAATTTACCTGACCAGCGGCACACGGCACACGTTTCTTTGGAAAATGGACAATCATCAAGTCATCAACGAATGGCGCCAGCTGGCTGTTGGCCTGGTCAATGTGTGCCCAGTGCACACTACATACAAACGTATGTACATATGCGGTAGTGTTGGTGTATCTGCCAGCCAGCGGCTGTGGCCCGTTTTCCTTCTTTTCGCAATTGGAGCGGCGCCAGGGCTTAAAAGGAACTTAAGTGCGCTTACGTTGTGTAATGCACAAATAAAAAAAAGCAAGAGTGGGGCGAGCAGGGCACCTGGGCAGCAAACGATTGGTTATATCTAAATGGATATTATGAGCATATGTACTCGAATGGGTCGACTGTGTGACTCTATGTGTGTGTGCGTTAAGTAACTCCTAGCTGGAATAGATAACTAGATCGATAGGTTGCTCAGAGACAGAGATAAGCAGACACACTGCAGACTGCAGACAGCAGGAGACGGAGGTGGGTGGGTGGAGTTGGTGGGAGGAGCAGGAAGAGCAGGAAAAGCGGGGACGACAGTCTGTGGGTTATGCGACGCTGGCGGCGAATGGGCAAACAATCAATTAGAATGGCAAAATCTTGCTAAATAATAGTAATCCACAAAACGCAAAAGGGTCTTAAAAAGTAATTCCCGAGCGAGACAAGAAATAAGCAAAACATGCGATTCAAAAAAAGCTGAAAAAAATGGCGAAAATGATTCGACAAAAAAAAAAAAAGAAAGAACGCGCAGCGAGGAAATGCACTTAGGCAGAAACTATTATAGAACCAAAACTCGAACATGGTCAATTGCAGCTGACCGCTTGGCAATTGGCAATTGTGGCAATAAATCGATTGCCAATTGCAGTTGCAGTTGTTATATTAATTTATGAATTTACAATGTCAACGATTACTATTTATTTTAGTTTAACGATTGGGGGGGGTTAAAAAGCAATCGATCACAAACTGGTTTGATTGCCAAAGGCAACAGGCAACAGGCAACCAACCAGCTAGCGACAACAATCAAATGTGTCACTCGAAATCTAAAAACTGGATATTGACACGAACATATGCTACTCCGAATCCAAGCGCCAAAGGCCAAACTCCCCAAACACAACGACTGACGACCGACGACCGACAACCGACGACAGGCCAAAGTAATTATTGTGATTCTGTGAGGAGGAGATGGAGGATTGTGTCTTTGAGCTCACTTAAATGGATTGCTATAGCTGGCACATCAAAACAAATTGCACTCCCCTGTGTAAACACACACAACACAACACACAACTCACACAAATCTGATTAGAAAAACATTTACAAAACGCAAATCGCAAGTTAGCAAGACGCAGACAAGCGGAATGAGAAATGCTACAAAACATCCCTTCAACACCAACAAAAAAAGAGGCGAAAGTTGAATGTGTGAACTTTGGCACGGCGAATGCTCGACCTAATTTGATTGACGTTGACGTCAACGCGCAATGGTAAAATGTGGGAACTCGAGTGAGCAAGTGAAAGTAGCTTTAGCTTTGGCATTGGCTTTGGCCAGTGGCTTTTTCGGGCAGGTAGCCAAAGCAGTTAGTAAAGAAGAAAGAGAGAGAAGGAGAGAGTAGAAATGGTATCCAGAAACCAATTCAATTTTTTGGTGGTGCTGCCAAACGCTTTTGATAGATTAGCAACAAGAACGAAAGAGGCGCGACATCGACACGTGACCAACACAGCGATGACGTTGACTGGACCACGACGGAGGCAAGGAATTGGAATTGGAATCGGAATAGAATATAGCGTGGAGGGTGTGAGCCAGCGAGCATACGAAATTGATTTGCTCGTTGCACAAGCAAAATATTTGCCCAGCCTCTTGCCTCCCATTAAAACCAGCTGCAGAGGCTGCTGCGGCAGCAACTAGGACACGTGCCGCGTTCTGCACTTGCAGTTGTCACTGCTGTTGCTTCTCCTTTTACCCGGCGACACGTGACATCCCGGCAAATTAAACAAGACCCCACAGCTTCGAAGTAGAGCAACAAAAAGTTTAACAATGCAGAAAATTGAAAAACAATCAAAAAGGAAACAGAGCTACACACACAGCCACATCCGCAACTCTGAGGGGCAGGAACAAGAGTAAACCGTTGCGCTCTTGCCGAAAGTTAAGTGCTGGCATCCACAAGCAGTGGCAGCATATCCGATCTACATCCTTCCCATTCCCCCATCTCTTGTCTCTACCATTGTTTGATCAGAGCGTGCGTTTCAATTCGTGTCGCTTTATTTGGGCATAATTAGCTTAATGCGCGAGGCAAACAAGCAGGACACACTCGTCCAGCAACCAGGACATGCTCGTTGAGCAACATTCAGAACATTCAGAACTCCCAGCTTCGCAACACTCTCAACAAGGAGCTGTTGCCGTGCGTGTCCTTGCTGCCAAATTGCCAGGCCAATGGCAAAGCAAACAAACGTCCCGCAAACGCAACAGCAGAAAAATAACAACAAAAAAAAATATATGTGCAGGCCATGACGAATATTTAATACACTAATTGAAGACTAAATAAACATTTAGATGGTTGAAAAGCAACAAAAGTCACTGATTTAAATAAATGTGAGCTTTATAAATTAAAGTTGAATCTAATATCTAATAACAAATGACAAGTGTTGCCTAATAAAACCAAAAGTGTCCTACCAACAATCTCTTTAGAGGATCTTAGCGGTTTGATTCCAATTGTAAGTGCATTTTCAATTCTTTATTCTTATTATAAAGATATAAAAGGAACATCACATAACTAGTAATCTATACTCGATAAGTTTAAATCGACAATCCTTCAATAGTTCATGACTCAGATACAGTTAAAGTTGATTTCTAAAAAAAATCTAATAATGCGTTTTATATTAATTGGCAAGCTGCTTAATTAGTCATTTGAATTCTTTAATTTGTAATACAATGTTATAATTCAACAATCGAATTCAAAATAAATTTCCAATTATATTAGGTAAAATGTGAAATCAATTTCTTATTTAAATAAACTTGTATTTGAATTTTAAGTGTATATACAAATAGCAATGAATAGCAGATAGTTTACCTACTGTCTCAACTTGATAGAGAATTAACCCAGCAATTCTTTCAAACTTGTTATATCTATTAAGATTTATTCTAGATTTAAATTTTGAATCATATTTTTTGTTTCAAGCGTATTATATCTTAATATTATTCTAGATTCAAATTTGAACTCATATTTTCTTTAAATTTGAATGAGCGAAGTAATAAATGCCAAAACACTTGACTACTCGCATATACCCTAGATGGTGTAGTGCAAAGAAAGTTAAATCAGGAATCCCTTAAAAGGTTCTTAATCTGTGGCTACTGTTGCTGAATTTTGTTGCTTCATTTGCGAGCTGTGTGTGTGTGTGTGTGTGTGTGTGTGTGTGTGTCGCTGTGTCGCTCAGTGCTGTTGTCCCCCCATTGCGATGTTACTCATACGCAACGTTTGCCAGCGTTAGTCGTCTTCTTGAGTCTAAGGTGCGTTTTTCTATCAGCAGCAGCACCAGGTTTGGTGTTTTTTTTCTTTTAGTTTTTGGCAAGAGCTGTTAGCTGTGAGCTGTGAGCTGTCAATGAAGTGTCCGGCGACTGTCACTAGAATGAGTCGTCGTCATATGACCGCCAATCAGCTGCCAAATTGATTTGTGTCTTGTCCCCAGCAAATGGCATAATGAATTTTGGAACTGATTTATTTATATGCCCCCAAGTAGTCATGGGTTGTTGTAGTAGTAGTAGTATTAAGTAAGTGTATGATCAGTGAGCGCAAATGCAATTGCTTCGTATAAAAATTATTGACCCTGTGAGACGCAACAGATACTCCAGACGACAACAACAGCAACGACAACAGCGACGACGACGTCAGCGCCTGTGGGTCATAAATTGAGCAAACATTTTGTAGTCGTCGTTGTTGTCGTGGTCGTTGTGGCGTTGTTCATCGTTGTCGTTGTCGTTGTCGATTGCGTGCAATGCAATGCAAGTTTTATGGCACTTTCAGTGATAGCAGCTCCGGCTCCAGCTCGAGGGCAAACAAGAGCGCTTTATGACAGTCCAACACACACACACACACACACACACACACACACACACACACACACACACACACACACACACAACAACATGCAACTGCAAAAACAGCAGAACAATTTCAGCGATCAATAGCTAAAGGCTAACAACGACAACAAAACCGGGGGCAATAAGCAAAATGTAAATAATTTTACTGTCCCCAGAGAGAAAGAGAGTGATGAAGAGGAGGGAAAGAGAGTGAGAAAGAGAGAGCAAAAAAGTGGCAAACCTGACGCAAATAAAATAATAAATTTTGTACAAAATTGACAAGCTGGCTTAGCCGCAGCCTGTTTGCTGATAGCAGAGCCAAACCAAAACTGGCCACATTGCAGCCACAGAGCACATGGAATCATTTTACGAGTGTGCTATAGAAAGAGAGAGGAAGAGAAAAAGAGAGAGACACAATACTCATACACACAGTAGCCAAATTGGTAGTTAGTGGATGGCTTAGGACAGGCTGTAAAGTTAAGCACATAATTGTGAAATTAAAGACAGCTGACGGTTAACCGCCAGTCGACGAGGTAAAAAGATTGTGTAGTTCAATTGTACTAGTTGTTGTTGTTGCCATTGTTGTTGTGCTCGATGCCAAGCCATTGATGTTGCCAATTCCCACGCCTCGTTGTCTGCGACACAAAATCAAAATGAAAACAATGGCACAAAACGTATGCTACAATTTCTAAAAACAACTACAGCCAGTTGCCAAGTGTCTCTGCCACATGCCAACAGCAACCAAAGCAGCAACAACAGTAACAACAACAACAACAACAACCGAAGCAATGACAACGAATTTAAATTGAAATTATTTATTTTTGCATTTTAAAAGCGCTCGCGCGTGTCAAGGATTCTCACGCACACGGGACCGCAACCTCCTCCTCTGACGCTCTCTCCCCCTCCTCGCCACTCCTCACAAACCAAGTGAGACAACAAAGCCGCTTGCCTTTGCTTTTATAATTTGAAAAATATAAAAATAACAAAGTGCCAGAGCAGCAAAAGTATGCGAGTATCCGAGTTTGCCGAGCTGATTTCCAAATGTCAAAGTTCCCCCCAAACCGAAAGCAACATCCCTGAATATGCCACATCATTGATGCCTCCGCAGCGAAACTTATTTGCATTGTCAGTCATGTTGAACGTAGGGACAAAGTCTGTAAGACATCAACCTACGCTTTTAACTTCTAGGGTTTCTGGGTGCCTACAAATTAAATTTAAAGTAATAAGGAAAGATTTCGTTGCAGATTAAATAGTTTGTAATTAAGACATAACATAAAAAGTCTTTCCTCAATTTATAAGTTTCAGTTATTCGTTCTTAGAATACAAGAGAGCAAAGTCTTCCCTACAAAATAAAGGGGTAGATATTTTCTTTTCTCTTCCGAACTGAATAATCAACATTGTTAAGTCATTGCTAAAAATATTTGCCGATTATTTAACTGTTTGCCTATAAAGGTATTATTATATTAGGTAATATTGTAAAAACTTTAAATTATGTTTAACTTGGAGATACTTTTATAATACGTTAACAACAGACTTTTATGTTAAGTTATGATAGTTAATAGCTGGACTTTCTTAAACTAAAACTAAAAAAGAAAAGTCCCGTCTTCAAAATTTATTCTTAGAATCGTTCTTTATTTTCTGTTATTGCTTTTGATATATGCCAAAACACTTTCTTAAAGATTAAATTATTTATAATAAAGAGATAAAATAAAACATTTTCCCTACTATTATTTAATTATTTGCCACTTCACTATTAGAGTTTACTTATACATCAATCAGTTCAGCAAAGTCACCCCTACAAAATATAATCTTGAAATTTACCTCTCTCCTCTACTCCACTAATCAGCTGCTTTAAGTAATTGCTGATAATCTGTACAAATATTTACATATTATTTAACTACTCAACCTTTATTTTTGAGGTGGGTTCTCAACACCTTTCGCTGGCTTCCCACGCCCTCAACAGAGCCCCAAAAACTGATCCCAAGACTGCTACTGCAACAGTTTTGGCTTAAATCATCGATCGATAATCCCAAAAACCACACAAAATTTGTAAACTAAATAAACAACAACAAAATTTCCCCTACTACTGCAGTGTGAGAAAGTGCAAAGAAAACTGCACCTGCCTGGACTTGAAATTATGATCTATCTATAGACCACCTTACGATAGTTTTCCCCTCATAACTTGAAACGAAAAAAATGGCGTTTTGATCTGGCCAAAGCCCAAGAGGCTTACAAAGTTGAACCACTGGACTAAATCGGACTAATATTTCTCACGATAAATTGAACATATGCCTAGGAAATGGAAATGGGAAATTGGAATGAGAGTGAAATGGGCAAAAGGGATTGTGGATCTTGCTTTTTAACGTGGGGGACGACGACGACGACGACGACACTCTTGGCTGGATGGGTAAATAATATCACAACTCACTGAGTGTGAATGAATGTGGTTGTGGTTGTGATTGTGTGTGTGTGTGTGCGGTTGTGTGTGTGTGGTGTGTGTGTGTGGCGCGGCTGCTGTCTTTTGGTCGTTATAAATCATAAGCAAACATTTTGATATTGTAATCCCCATTTTAATTCGAGCGCATAAAAAGCCGAAAATCAAACTTTTCGACATTGGCGGCGGTGTCTCTGATGTGCGGTTGCAGCTACTTTTTGCTCGTTCGTACCGAAAATTGATGGATTACTCATTGGTAGCTCCAATGTGTTGGCACCTCCCTCCTCTAGACCCCCTCTTGTCTGCTCCTTGCAACCAATTTCATGGCAGCCATTTGGCCGACAACTCTGATAACAAACTTTAGCATTTTGTTATTGTTGTGGTTTTTTTCTTTTTTCTATTTCATTGCTTTTTTTTTTGTTGGCCTGATGATGATGAATATTTACTAATGCTTACCTTTGATATTGTTTGCTATTATTATTGTTGCGGCTGTTCTTGATTTATTAATTAATTATGTACAAAAGTGCGGAAACTGCGGCAGCCGCCAAGGAAAAACCAACATCAAGCACAAACATTCCGACTCTTGCATGTGTATCATCGGAATCGAAATCGATACAGATATCGAAATTGAAAATAGTTTAGATAAGTATCGCTGATATACGCATACGCTTATAAAGTGCATATGTGTGTGTTTTTGTCAGCCATGGCTGAGATCATTTGGGCCCTTTGCTGTTTTGTTAGCGGCAACAGTTGAAAGTCTTTTTTTTTTGTACGTTCTGTTGCGTTTTTGTTTTGCTTTTGCTTTTGTTTCACTTTTACTCTTTTGCGCGCTTTTGTTTGATGTTTGGCTTTTTGGGGTTGAGTTAAATGGAGTCGAGTTGGCCTCTTTGACTCGTTGGCTCGTTGGCCGCCTCGCTCACTGGTGGGTGGTTGCTTTGGCTCCGCTTTGAAGTGCTGCCGCCCACATTGAGCAATGGCTGGAGAACACGAGTCGAGCAATCTAACTCAGATAATACACACTCATTTTCGCCATATTCAATTAGAAAAGGTGATCAATCGAAAAATTGTTGCATTTACCGAGCACATCTAGAAAACAATTAATAAATTATAATATTAAAAATCATTTTAATATTAGAAAAAAATTATATAAATTTGTAAGATTGAATGCAATTTTTATAAAGTGTTAAATTTATTAACAGAAATTGGCTACAAATTTAAATATGCAATTTTTATAAAATACTTTATATACTATTTTAGACTACTACTTTTTATAGATATTGGTAAATTTATGAATTGAACATCATAACATATTAAAAAGTTGCAATACACTATAACTTGCAAATCAGTTGATCATTTGTTTTGGCAGAACTTGAAGTTAATAAATTTAATATTCAAAATGTTTTGAATTTTTTTCAAAAAATTTGTATTGACAAAATGTATGACAATTTAATGAACTAATATGCATTTAATTTGAAATAATCCTTATTATCAAATTATTAAATTTACACATTTAAATAAATCAATTAAAAAACATCAGTTTTTTTTTTAAATTTAAAAAAAAAATTTAAACTAAATTTAAAATATTTTGGTTGAATTGCTTTCTAAAAGCATCGAAATCTGATTTATATGTAAGCAATTTAAAAAAGTAAAATTATTCCAAAAGAAACAAAATTTAAGTGAAATGTACATAAAAAAAAATAAAAAAAATTCACATTGAAATTGTTTCAGAGAAGGAAAATCAAAAATTAAAAGAAAATATACTTTCGAAAGATTATTTTAATTTAATAAATTTTGACAACACAACATCTTATATCCCATTCCCATAAAAATTGAATTCAATTTATGTTAAATGTATTTATTTTTAAATTGCCGTAATTAGAAAATGCCTAACTGAAGCGCACTTCAATGCATTGACTTTCATTGTCGGGCAATCTTCTTACCCCGTATTCATCCCCCGTTCTGTGTTGTGTATGTGTGTGTGAATGTGTGTGTGTGAGTGTGCATAGAGCAACTCTGGTTCATGATTGCTATCAAAACAATCGCAAACAGCTGTTCGGCTGCTGTTAAGCAGACAAATCCAATCTTGGAATGCTCCACACACCTTCTCCACGCAACAACGGACAGGGAAATGCAACAGCCGCAAGGGGCACAACAAACACACACACACACACACACATGCACACTCGATTTCTATGGCAAACGCATCCTGGGGAAATGCTGCGCAAAGCGGCGAGACAACTGCGCATGTAGCAACGGAGGCAACGGAAGCAACGGAAGCAACGGCAGCTGAACACCAAGCTCAGACCAGGCCACGCCCTGCCCAACACAACACAACACAACACTCGCTGGGTGTGGCCAGCAAAAGTAACGAGTAGCGAGAGCGCAGCCAATCAGAACGAAGCAAATGCGAGTGGCGAGTGAGTTTTTCGTATGGAATGGCTGGAGATAAGAGGAGAGTGTGTATGCTTATGTGTGCGTGTGTGTGTGTGCGTGAGAAGATGATAAAGTGTAAGTGTAGAGACGAGCAAAGGGTCCTGCTGCTGCTGCAGCATCCGCAACAACACAGCAACAGAGGCAACAGCGGCAGCATCACAAATGGAAATTTCACACACACCACGTGCCGCGCATAAATTGGCCAACAATCGATGTAACTTTTGCCAGGCCAGAAGGAAATGTCATCATATTTTCACTGGTCCACACGTTCGTTCGATAGCAATGTTTGCCGCATCAGGCATGAGGCATGCGGCATACAGCAGCAGCAGCCACTCTTTTGGCGGCGATGTGTGCTGCTTAATTTGTTTGGACCTTTGCCGGTCTGTTTGGTCTCTTTGGCTGCCCCCTCTCCAACTGGCAACTTCCAACTGTCCAAGCCAACTCTTGTCCCTTTTTATATTTTTGCTGTTGCTTGCTACATTCATGCTTGGTTGTTTTTTTTCTTACTTGCTGCTTGTGGCAGTTGCCCGACCGCGTCCGGCATATGTATGCGACATCATGACACCGGGGGACTTTGTTACAAGTACTTTACGGTAATGGAGGATTTTCGCTTGAGCATCCCTCTAACAAAAATTAATTTAAATCGATATGCTGCCGCAAGCGAACGTGGCAGCCAACGACCGCCTGACACTGCCTCCTTGCCACAAGCTGCTGGAGTTTTGCTTTCCAGGTTTTACTTCTTTTCTTTCTCTTTTTTTCCACTGTGTGCGCTTTTTTTGTTGTTCTTTTTTTTTGCTTTGGCTTGGCGCTTATTAATTAAGTAATACAGCAATTTGCTTGCTGTGCTGTGCTGTGTTGATTGAGCTGCCACAAAATGTGGTACGCTTTTATGCTGCTGTGTGCCACATGGATTCCTTTGGGAGCTACACAGATTTTTTAGCTGTCAAAGTGCTGCATGCCACAAACGCTGCCAATGTCAACAAGGACATGCCACGCACACTAACACACAAACACACCCAGTGTGTGTGTGCGTATAGTTTATTGACTGCTTGCGGGAAGTGCTTTTCGCAGAGATCTGCGCTAAAGAATGTAAGGCTGGCCAACAAAGCCGTTCGCAAATCCTGAAAATTGACTTCGACTGGGCTTGGCAGACAGCAGCGGGGGCAGAGAGAGAGCGAGTCCGGGCAGGAAATCAATGCCGCCATTTTGTGAAAGAGTTGCCCACTTCAGCAGCCAACAACCAGTATTCACATCCTCACAATCACATTCACAACCAGCAGCAGCAGCAGCGCCGCGTGTCTCATAAGGCATACAAAATTAGTTTCGAGTCGGAGGCGACATCTTCAGCAATGCGCCCCACGCTCTGCCTCCCCTCCCTCTCTCTCTCTCTGTGTGTGTGTGTGACACCCTCTCCCTCTCTTGGTGGCCTCCCTCTCGACACTCCCTACGCACCATCGTATTTCATTTCGTCATGTTTCGGGATTAGGCGGATTAGTTGCCGACTGAGCAATGGCTCTGAACTTTGCAACGACTGCTCTGAACTTTTTGGTAGTTGCTTAAAAAGGGAAATGTGACAACAACAAGGGCGCGGACGTGGACGCGGTTGTTAGCATCTCTCCCATACATACATATATATAAATGTGTATATGTGTGTGTATTTGTGTGTCTAGATTTGTGGCACTTTGGAGCGCCTTCGAATGCTTTGCATATCAATTTGGTGAGTGCGTGTGACTTCACGAATGTCGTGCATTAAGTTCTCCCCCCCCCCCTGATCAAAGGATACAACTTGCTCCACTTGACATATATCAAAAACATATATATCTAGCAGTATCTATATCTTGTATATCTTGACATTCTTTTCTTCTGCGTAATTTTGTTGTGCTTCCATGGCGCACATAGTTCTTGGCACGTAGAACATCGGGCGAAACTAGCGCCATTTTGTTTTGGCCAGATAACAAAGCAGCGCGAAAACTATAGGCGTAATATACTACCACGATACATAAGCCCCTTTTGCGCATTGGCTGGATACCTCATTTCCCTTTCCACACAGCACCCACCACCCCCCACCCACCTCTTTACAGAGTTATCAGGCAATGTCAAAGTCTAATTTTGTTTTTCTCTTATACTTCGTAATTGAAATGTGCCTGGGTAAATCCCACAGCGCGTTTTGTTTCCTGAAATAGATACCATGTCATCAATAGAACTGTTTGCCATTTTACCATTTACCCATTTACCATTTACCCATTTGCCCATTTACTTTGCCCCCTTTTCGCCCCCCTTTTGATTATACTATATAGGTGATAAAATGAGCTTTGTTTGACTCAGCTCGCTGGCTGCATTTTGCCACGAAATGTAATTACATGATACACAGTATAACATCCGGTCAGAAACTTAACCCTTTTATCATCTGTTGCCAGGCATATTCGCTCCCCAGGCAAAACTGACAGGTGTTAGATCAAAACACTCTGGGGACCACAGAAAATCGTTGACACCTTGCAGCGCATTTTCCATATCATTGCCTTCAATAAATGGGCTATACTCTAATAATAATGCTTCATTTTTCTGAAGTATCACCGCAAGTACTTTGTATCTTTATCTTTAGCTATATCTATGCTGTGCTTGTGATTGTGATTTTGGATTGATTGGCCAAGTGAAACTAATCGAAAGTTGTTTTCAGTTTATATAACTTCAAAGCCCATTTGCCGCTGTCTCTCAAGTGCTGAAGTGGACAATGTTTGAGAGCGTTCACTTGTGCCAGGAGATTACAAGGTTGCACTTCCATTTAGTATCTGTCGAGACTCTCTTGATGGCAAATAATCGAATGAACTTTGTAATGGGTTTCTCAATTACAAAATCGTGCGACTTCCAATTTGATAAAAAATAAAATAAAAAATGTGATGCCTCTATACAAATAACTAGTACACAAAATTTTTTGAAGTAGACATTTCTAAGAATTAACACCAAAGCATTCCGAAATTTTTCCTAAAATTTGAAAAGTTAGCAATTGGCATTTGATATTAAGACTTTTTAATATAATGTTCATTGTGTAAATTTACCAAATTCAATAAATAAACAGTACTATACTATAGAAATCGAATTTTGTACTTACTTTATTACAATTTAAAAATTCACACATTCCTTTTTTCGAAATTCCAGTAAAATTTGGAATAAATGAATTTGTCTTTCTAAGTTCTTTAAGAAATATAGTATTTATTATATACACTTTCAGTTGCCATTTTAAAACAAAAATAAAATCTATGTATTCTGAAAATTAAGTGAGATTGATATAATGAAAATCTCAGAGTTATCACAACAATTTACAATAAAAATAACAAAAAGAAGTGCCATAAAATTCCAGCACGAAAATCTTGCAAGATTGATAAGTGAATATCATAAATAAAGCAAGTTTTCGCTTCCTGAATAAGTTTCGGAAATCTAGCGAGAATCAAAATGGGATATAATCATAATAATAATAAGTCATATCCATATATGTATATGTGACAGAATATCCGTTGATAAAAACAAAGAACATGTGCACTTCCCAACTAAGTCTCCACTTGAGTCCCGCAAACAAAACAAAAATAAAATAATACAACAAACAACAAAAAAAAAAGAGAGAAACTGTGGCAAGCAAATGCGAAATAAAAACGAAAATTATGAACTGCACAAAAGCTGTTGTGAATTTTAATAAATTTTCTTGCTGCTGTTGCTGTTGTTGAGGCGATGCCGCATTTTTGGCAAAAAGTATCTGCTAACTGAGCCGGAGTGAGCAAATCAAACAGGGAATAAGAACAGGGAACAAGAGGAACAGAGGGAAGGGAGTGAGAGCACTGGGGACGAATGTGTCCTAAGAAAGAAAGGCAACAAGAAATGGAAGGGAGGCAACCAAGGGGGATGGAGTATACGTCAAAAAGAACAGTTATTTATTTATTTGTGCGCAATCGAGAGCACAGCATGGTAAGCCAGAGGGACAAGCAAACGTCAGGGGCTGTCAGAGAACGGAAAAAGAGAGAGAGAAATGAAGGGAGGGACAAAGAGGGGGGGCAGTGAGTGGTAGCGCCTCAGAGGCACTGCGAAGGCAGGCAAACAATGGCGGCTAACGGAGAATAATGGGATAACAAAACGCCCTTGACACCCAGTAAAAAGACAGCCAGCCCTCAAAAGTGTACGATAGAAGTAGCCTTATTATTATGAACATTGTGTGGACTCGGGCCCCGGGCACGTACCAAACGGCAATGGTAACGACGACAACGACGACGACGACGACGTCGCAAACTGAAGGCAGAGGCGGGGGTAACACAAAGGACCCACAAAGTACAAATACAAATCAAACCCTTGAGAGCGCCTAACAACAACAACAACAACACCAACAACAAAAACAGCCAAATAATAAACAGAAGCAGCAGCAAAGCAGCAGCAGAGAGAGAGTGGTGTGGTGTGTGTGTGTGTGATTACGAAAAGAGAGACAGAGAGAAAGAGGGGCGAGCACTGCAAGAGGAGCGCGCGCAGAAGCTGAAAGAGAAACGAAACAACAACAGCAAAAGAACTGGAGCAATGGCGCTCTGTAAACATTGGTGTGAGCGTCACACACTGACACCTTCACATCCATCTGTGTGTGTGTGTGTGTATGGTGCGGAACAGAGAAGGCAAGCACACAGTGTGAGCAGTGAGTGTGTGACACGAACAGCGAGAGAGTGAGCGTGTGCGTGCGTGTGAGAGAGTGAGTGAGTAAATGCGAGTGTATGTGTGTGTGTGTTTGTGCACGCGATAAACTGAACTGACAGTAGGCAAAACGGCTTTTGGGGTGTGTCTTGGCCTCTGTGTGTGAAATGCGTAGTGTATCTCGCTTGCACACAGCGGCGCATACGGCACTCGTTACTCGCTTGGCAAGTGCTCGCTTGCACTCACACCAAAGTGCCAAAGTGCTTGGCTGCCTGGTGGGACAGATAAGATATAGAATAGAGAATCGCGAGCAGTGTGTCTGCGGTGTGTGTGTGTGCGATGCGTGTGCCGAGTTAGTTAGTTGGAAAAATCAAATTGCGTTATTCAGTTCGTTTCGTCGTGGACTGCGTGTGGACTGTGTGTGGCAGCTACTCGCAATACACTCGCTGCTCGCTGTTGCCGTTCGTTTTCGTTGCGTGTGCAAGTTGCAGGCGAGCTCAACCCCCTTTTGCGGAGGCCGCTGCTGCTGCTACTTCTGCTGCTGCTGCCCTCACGCACTCGCTGCTGCCGTCGCCGTCGCTGTCGCCGTTGTCGCGGTGCCACATCCAACAGATACTTTTGCGTATGCTTTTGAATTCGTTTTCAATTCAGCCACGTCCTGTTACGGGTGCAGACGCGTTTGTTTCCGTTTTTTGCTGCTTCCGTCAAAACAGTGAGAAGAGAGCCCGCAATCAAACAACAATTTGAGCTACTTCATATACTACTACAGCAACTACAACAACTTACCCTAATTACGCGCTGGATTAAATTATTAAAACACTAAAGCCGACGCGGATTTAGAATCAACAGCCGATTCAACACCGACTGCCAAACACAATAACAGCAACAACAACAGCAATAATAACAACAACTCAACAACACCGACTGATTCTTTCGTGTGTGTGTGTGTCTATGTGTATGTGTGCATTTTAGTAGTGAGTGTGTGTGTGTGTGCTTCGTGTTCGTGTGAGAGAGAGGCCATAATAGCAAACGCGCGTTGGCATCAAAGTCGCATTAAAAACATATCCATGAGTTACTTAAAATTAATCACTAACATAATCACTGTGATTTTTATTTGAGCTGCCTCTACTCTCTATCGCCATCTCGTTCGCTCACACGCGTGTGCAACAACAACAATAACAATAATCATAATCAACAATAACAACAAAAACAAAAACGCGACGCCAAATTGTGTTTAAACTATCAAACCAAAAAATAGCTTTTGATTAGCAATCGAAAGACACGCAACAACAGATCTCGGTGCTGCTATCAATAAATTTCCCGACAAAGATTCCCAAGATTTATTGCCGACGCAACCCACGCGACATTTCTTCGTCTTGATGATAATCGCGCTAAACTTACAAATGAAATTCAAATGAAAGCAATTTGATTTATTGCCCAAGTGCACAACATTTGCCCCACATTAAGTGCTACCCACTCTAAAAACAAAAAAACTAAAAGAAAACTTCAATCAAATACAAAATAAACAGAACTGACCCCAAGTTATCCATCCATCTATACGGCTGCCGAAGTGACGGCGCTATCAAGTGGATTAATTTGAATTTCTTTTCCCAAACTAGAGGTGAGTTAACTATAGATAACTATTAATAGTAGCCAAGAGTTTATATTAAGTATACGCAAAGTATTTCGAAATTCTATGCAAAGATGTCGTCGTCAAGTTCAGCTGAGTAAACAGCGTTGAAAGCGTTGTCGCTTCGCGTTAATTGTTACTACTGCTGCTGAGCACCGTATCTAATGATATCTATCTATCTATATATATGCGACGCTAGACCAGGCCCCGTTTTAACTAAACAAAAGCCACAAACAAACGGGGCCACAAAAAGCTCCCGAAAATATTAACTGAATGAGCCAGCAATAAAGTGTTTGTTGAACTAGCGCTTAAATGGCATTTAAATAATTTTAAATTTTTTTTGCTGCACTCTCACGCCAAACATAAATCACAAACTCTATCTGCGAATCATCATAATCATCAGTCCAGACATTGCCACCATAAACTGTCCCACTTTTCGTCGTCTATGGGGGCCTCTTTTTGGGCGTAAAGAGGCCCAAAGCCAAAGCCAAAGCCCAAAAAAAAAAAAAACAACACAGCCAATTGACGTCATCTAAACAATTAGATTTTGAATTTGTGTTTTGGTTGTAGTTGTTGTGGCCATTGCTTTGCTTTTGGCAAACAAAGTATGGAAAAACACCGCGGAATACACCTTGAGAAAGAAAGAGAGGAAAGGATGATAGAGAGAGAAAGAGATTTCCATAAGAAGCGCGAAATGCAGAAATGTACTTTCAAAATTAAATAGAAATGACAACAGACGTTAAGCGTCTTGGTAAAACATAGAAATCTTGGCACCTTCGCCTTAACTATTTGCTCAGCCCCGAAAAAAAGCGACCCACCGACCCAGCGATAAGAAAAACCACTGAATTGCCTAGTGAATGGGCGGCTGCTGAGGTGGTGAGGTGAGGTGGTGAGGGGAAAGCTTGCTTGGTTGCCGCATGGGCCACAAAAAAATACGGCTGGGCAATAAAGTGACATAAAATAATTTCGGGCATTCTTTGTCTAAGAAAATCATTATGTAAATAAATTCTCACTTCTGAAATAAAACTGTGTCGTGACAAAGAACAAAAAGGCAAACCCTAAAATAAATAGAATATGTCAGCAGCAGCGTCACAAGAGTTGAAGAAAAAAAAAATATATTTATTAGCACTGTGGCAAATAAATATGCCACAAATGATGCCACCGAAAATTGACAACAATATGAATGCACTTCAATCACACAGACGAAGAAAAAAAAGAAAAACAAAAGCGGAAAAAAAACAATGTGGTAATAAATAAACAAAGCAAGAGAAAAACAAAAAAAAAAAACAGAATGGCGAGGTATAAATCTGTTAAATGGGAAATTATGTTTATTATTGTGATTAAAACAACCGCAAAGCAATTTAATATTACAGCCAGACTAATCCACTGGGGATCAAGTGCAGATCAAGCGGCATTATCAAGTATACATTTTCAATTTCAGCGGTAGTAAATGTGTGAGAAATGTGAAATATGAATTGAGAACGACAGCGAAAACGAAACCGAATTCGAAAATCGAAAGTGACAAATCAAATTTAAATTTAATCACTTTTTTTTTTGGTTTGTTTTACTAACAATTAAACAAGAAGCTGCTGCTGCTGCTGTTGAAATTTACGATAGGAAAGTCGCGAGGTTTTGTTTGAATTTACATTTATTTATAGTACTTCCCTTCTCTGTTTTTTTTTTTGCGCTAGGTGTACAATAATTTATGAAATTTTTTACAACTATTTATTTCGTTTTTGAATGCTTTTATTTTTTGTTATGATTGAGATTAGATAACAATTTATTGCAATGCTCGCGTTGTTCGAATTTTCTTCGGTTCCGATAGCGAACTCGATGAGAATAGTTGGGACTCTCTCTCTCTTTTGATTACTGAAGCAGTGCCACCGAAATTGGCAAAAAAGGTTTAATTGATTTATGAACATTTATGGTTATTTTTAGAGCACTGTCAATGCGTGATTTCGATCACAAATTTAAGGGGAGTTCCTTTGCGATTCGGTTGCCAAAAAACCTGGAGCAACTTTGCGTCGCGTTGTTGCAGCAATAATAAAAACAGAAAATAAAACGAAGAGAGAAACAAATTCACAGAAATGTAAATATTGTTACATTGATAAGAAGCTTGAACTGTGTGTTATCTTGGCTGTGCAAGCTCGTTGTTGTGGCTGTTGGCTCTCTATCTATTTGTCTGTCCGTCTCTCAGCGTGTGTGATAACAACACGTAGGTGGTGTGTGGTGTGTGTGTGAGTGTTGGAATCTCAGTGTGTGTCTGCCCCGAGCGGACTGCGTTGTCAACTTAAGTCGGCAAAACGTTGCGCACGCGGCACCCGCAAAACGATTTACGATTCACCGACGCAGCAACAGTCAAGAGCAACAGCAACAGCCACAGAGCAGCATCTTCGTCATCTGTGGCACGCAGTTACAACTTGAATACCGAGATGTGGTATTAACCCCTTGACGTGTTTGGTGTTAAGTTGCCATTGCCTGGTGTTTGGGTTAAGCTCCTCACTGTTTGTCTCGATGTGATAACAACAAAAAAATTAAACAAAAAAAATTAAACAAAAAAAATTAAACAAACTTTTCCCTCAGGTAGCTTGTGTCTTTTGTTGTTAGTTGATAAGCTTTGTGTTCGCATTTTCTGAATTTAATCATTTATATTCTCTCCCTCTTTCACTCTCTCTCATGCAGCATCGCAGCGCGCTTCAGGGCAGCGCCAGCGAGCTCAGAGAACAGCCACAACTTGGATCTGCTTTCGCCACAGTTGGAAGATACCGGCCTCAAGACGACGACATTCTTGCAACACTTTAAGGACGTCGTCACGACGAAGTTCAACGGCAGAGATCACCATTTGCCGCCGCTGCATCCCGCGCATCCGGCGCATCAGCAGTCCGCGCTGCATCACCACCATCAGCCGCACCAGGCTGTCGCCCAGAGTTTCTCCACCATTTTTCCAACGTATCTCGGCATGGATCGCGCCGCCGCCGGCGGTTGCGGTGCCGCTGGCGGTGGCCTCGGCGTGGTCACATCCTCAGCGACCGCTCTCGGTCCCGGCGGCATTCCCGGCGGTGGTGGCGGAGGTGGCGGCGGTGTCGGTGTCAGCGGTGCACTGAATGGCCTCGAGGCCATGTCCGCAGAGTCCACCGGCCTGTGTCTGCAGGATTTGGTGAGTGCGAGCACAGCGAATGGCGCCGGATCGGCGGGCTCGGCGGAGAGTGCCACAACAACGAGCACAGCGCTGAGCAGCGGCAGCTCGACGGTGAACGGTGGGGGGAGCAGCGCATCGGGTGCGGATCATTTACACAGCCATCACAGCTTGCACGATTCGAGCTCATCGGTCAGCATTTCACCCGCCATCTCGAGCCTGATGCCCATCAGCAGTCTCAGTCATTTGCATCACACGGCCGCCGGTCAGGATCTGGTTGGCAGCTATCCGCAGCATCCGCATCATGCCGTCGTGCCGCCGCACACACCGAAGCACGAGCCGCTCGAGAAACTCAGAAGTAAGTATCGAATAGAGAAAGAATAGTTTCTCTCTCGCCCCCATGCATATTTTCGGTTCAGTTTATTTGGGGGCCAAGTCAATTTCGTGGCCAATTTGTTAAACAATTTATTCATTTGGAACATTTTTCTGTTTCTGGGGGATTCTTCTCCCCCTCGCAGTAGTCTAACAAATTTACAAGTAATTAATGCGGCCATAATTCAGGCAGCGTCGCAGCGTTTTGTATACGCTGCGTATGCGTGATATTTGTTTTGTCTATGTGGGCTTGCCTCAACAAGTGTCCACATTCACAGCGCACAATATTTTTGCAACTGTCAGCGACAGCTGTCGTCATTTCAATATTCATTTGTTACACCAAATCATTCACGCTCCCAATACTTGTACTTCATCATTCATGCGATGCTCGTAAATTTCTAAACAATGTGCAAAATTCCATCGACAAACTTGTCTTCCTCTTCTTTCTTTGTCAACATCCATGCCTCATGCATATTCATAATAATCATTGTGTAATCATTAGCGCATAATCTTCATAAAAGCGTAACAAAGGCGACCCAAAAAAAGAACAAAACTCAATTTTGGTAGAGCAACAAAAAGCAGCACTAAACAAATTTCACTTTTGCTGCGCATGTCACGGCTAATTGAGCACCCTTCTGCCGTAGTGCCGAAGGCAACACACTCTTTCCACTTTCCCGGTTCCCGTTCCCATTTCCCACTTCTCTTTGCCACTTCGAGTGATGCTGCAGCAGCGACAGAGTTGAAAGAGGGTCGCTTCTCAATGGCTGAAATTTGATATGTGCATTGTAGTCAAGTGTTTGTTGTTCCGTTTAGGCTAATTGTTATGGGAATTTGACTGCGGCCAGACACTCGGCATGATATTTGAAGGTATTGCGATCAAGTGTGCCAAGCAGATTATTCAATTGCCTGCAAGTCAGCCAAAAGGTCGCAGCAAAGAGAGGAAGTTGGGTAAACAAAATTATGATATTAACAATAGAAGGAGTCAGATTAATAATAGACTAACATTAATGATGAGCAAATATTTCGGAATACAACTCTGTAGAAGACTTACAACAAATCAGATTAAACTATGCATACAAAATAAGACTGATGAGTTCCTTAATCTGAATTGAATTCATCTAAATTTCAAATTAAAATTAATAAAGTTAAAATCAATGCAAAGCTATGAAAAGTTTAATAGCTACCTTTGACAAATAAAGTAAACAAAAATTTCTGTAAAGAACACTTTTAAATTCAATATAAATATAACTGAAAGCGAGTTTTAATTACGCTATAATGGAGTAGTGATTTGTATGCGAATTATTCTATATCATATTCAAGAGTCAGATTAAGTACAGATAACATGTTATGTAGCGAAAAGAATGTTTGATTAAAGAATAAAACTGAGAAGAGGCCAGAAAACCAGAATTGGAGTTGACTCCATTTCAAATTACAGTTGGGAAACCTAACTAAGAGAATCAATTTGAATACTCAAAAGTCGCCTGTAATAGCATTATTCAGTTTATAATAAACACCACTCAAAACTAATAGAATTGTATAAAGCTCAAATAATTATTTTAAGCAGCAACATTTTCAAAGCATTTCCACATTTTTATGCTGACACAAACTATGCAAACTTTTGACTACAGCAAAGTTAACTTTGAATAAAGCTTGTGCCCCGAAACAATAAGTATTTGTCTGAGAGATTTGTTCGCCGTCTAGCGCAACTCACTCAACTCTGGCCTCTCCAAGCACTTTTGGCCAGGTTAACAGCCTTACAAACTCTGCACTTTGCTGCTGTGGGGCTAAAGAGCGAAAAGGGGACGCAGCTGCCTCTCAATTTATTTGCGTGCCAAAACAATTTAACACAAAAATTGTGCGCATTTAAAATATGCACGAGTGCAGTTATCCTTTGACACACACACACACACACTCACACACACACACATGCAGAGCAGGATAAAGCCAGACGCGTTTACTGTGGCAAGTTGTGCGAGGAGTCGTTTGCCTTTCAGCTGCAGGTGCGGAATCATGTTGCCAACAAATTTCACATTGCTGTCTGTGTGTTGTTGTCGTTATTGTTTACGCTCTTGTTTAAATAATGGCCACACAACGTGCCCAATGCCTGTGTTCAACTCTGTTCAACTGTTGGACTGTTGCACATTGCAATTGGATTTTCAATTATTGGCCAATTTAATGGTCGCCCTCCCCTCTTAACTTTATACATAGAACGATGAACGAGAAACGAGAAACGAGAGAAACGGATTCTCGAAAATCAAACCACCTACACGACCATTTGTTTGTGTTATAAAATATTTAAGTTTTATTTGTACGAGTATTTATATGTCTCTGTCTCCCTCTTCTCTGTGTGTGGAAATGTTTTTTTTTTTTTTCGTTTTTTATTAGTGCAGTTTTTTATGATGCACACGTCTATTAGTTCGTTTAGTCTGATCATCATTTTATGGGTTCTGTGCGTGTTTTTATTTCGTATTTTGCGCTCAAAGGATTTCAAGTTCACGTACACTAATTTCACATTTTCCCAGTTTCACATTTTCCAATTCGGTTGTCAGCTATTTATTTTTTGTTGTGTGTGTCTCATTCGATGGCAACATCTACATTTTTTTTTATTATGCATGCAACGCTGCAGCGTGTAAAACAATAAAAAGTTAATGCTTTTTAATACCATCGGCTACAACTCTTTAATGTCGAAAGTGTCCCCACTGGCAGCTGGCCATGTTCTGTTCAACAATCTGAATTATGTTGTCAGCAGCTGGCAGCCTCTAAAGAGAGCTTTAGTCATGCAACTTTACTCTATCAAAAAAAAAATGCTTTAAAAAATACGCACATCTATTCTAATTATTGCATAGAGTATTTTAGCTGATCCTGTGACTAAGTACTTTTCAACTCAATGTAGATATGACTAAACAAAGATCTGCGTTTTGTATTTACATAGCAAGCAGGCAAAGCCAAAGACCAACAGAAACCTCAACAAACCAAAACACTCAAATGTAAATCAGAGCAGTTTACATTTTGGTTGCTCGGCAAATAATACAAATATCGTGTTGCGAGTCCTTTGCGACTTTGTTTGCCAAGTTGTTACAGCTACACAGATATATGTATGTAGATATAGCTATAGATAGATATGCTTAGATATGGTAGAACTATTTGCCTTTGACAAATTGTTTGCCCTTGCAGCGCTTGATAAAATATGAAATTGCCTTGTGCGGCTCTATCTCTATCTTCCAAATTTTTGTATCTGTATCTATTGCTGTTCTATCTGTATCTGTATCTGTATCTGCAGCTGAGTGCGAGAATTTGCTGCTCGACTTTCTTACGAAATCGTTGGTTATCTATTGTGCCTCATCCACATATCATTGCACTTAAGTTTGTCTTGTGTTTTGTGTGTGTGTGTGTGTTGTCGGCACAAAGTGTTAATGGCACGTGCAGCATAACAAACACACCTAAAGAGCACTTTAAATTTGAGAAATAATTTCAAGAAGTTTGTGAAAATTTTTGTAATTGAAAATTGTTTTATAGAATATAAAACTTCTACAAATTGGAGAACATTTTGGCAACTAAATAAAACTTGGCAAATTCAGCCTTAGTCTTGCTTAAGATAAGAGTAAAGAGGGAATTTTGGTAGCTGAAAAACTCTCACAAAATCATCTTCAGTCTTGCTCCAGGTATTGCGAGATTAAAGAAAACTCTGGGAAGCTAAAAAAACTGACAAACTCAATAGCAAAAAAATCATTACAGATTAAACATTTTACTTGCCAAATGTGATGTGAAATTAAATAAAATGCTGCTATCTTTAGAGAATCTTTAAAAATTCAACATTAGTCCTATAAAATGCAAAGTAGTTGAAAATATCTTTGCTGTTTTAAATAAAGTCTTAGAAATTAGAGATTGGAAGCTAAAACAAATTTTTATAGATTCAACGTTAGACCTTCTCAAGATAATTATAAATTTAAGGAAATTTTGGTAACCCAAAAAAATCTTTACACATTCAACAATGTTCTTTGACATAAGAAAGAATTTGGGCAGCTAAAAAAATCTTTACAGTCTTTGCTTAAGGCCATGCTACAAATGTGTCTTTAATGAAGAGACGCTGCGCACATGCTGCACAGGCCTCAAGTTTCAGTTATAGATACACAGAAACACACACACACACACACACACACACCACATCCTGTGCAAGGATATGAACGTGTCCTGTAGCTACTTTAAATTCAACGTGTGCGCGTCGTGGGCTTCGCTTGTACTTATTTGTCAGGCCTCTCGGTTTGATGCCCCCTTCGTGTCCTGCCATTTTTCTTTATGAATATAAATACACATTTTATCGATTTCTCTTGCTGCTGCCATTTTGTGTGTACATTATCTTAAAGACGCTTTAAAAATCAGTGAGGAGCATCAAGTGCATTTGCTGTGAAAATCTCTGGAAAATTGCGCACATATTGTCATTGTGGTTGAGCATACAACAACAATAACGAAGAAGAGGAAAAACAAAAGATCGTAGTGCAATTGGCAAGCAAACACCCCATAAATTGTGCCAGCCAATGCCAATGGATAATCACCCATTCATTGGTGACGCCCACTTCACAAGTTTCTATGCGGTGTTCTATGGCCAGACTGCAAGGACAAAAACTGCCCATATATCAATCCTGACACACAGACACAACGGAGACATGTGGTCTCCTTCTCTTCTGCCTTGATGGCACTGATTTCGTTTATATAAATTATAATGTCATTATGGCAACCAGTCAGCTTCCTCTTTACTTCTTTCTTTTTTTTCCTTTTTTGGCCCTCAGACAAATCTCTAACTCGACCAAGACCGCAATTACGTTGCACACAGAGTGGGAGTCAAAGAAAGAGAGAGAGAGAGAGAGTTTCACTACCGCCTCTTTCTCATTATCCGTATCGTGCAATTTCGTAAAAATGTCGCATTAGAGATTATCTGAGGAAACAAACTTGCACGTCGCTGCTGTCCAAGTTGGCCAGCAAAATTGGGGGGGGGGGGGAAGAGAATGAAATGGACCAAAATGACCCAACGGCATCAACTGGAGCCAACAATTTGAGCTGACAGTCGAGAAAATTACTGAAAAAGGCATTGCAGTGGAAAACTACAACAAGAGTTCAGCATAGACAAAAGAAAGAGAGAGTAAACGAGTATGTGTTTTTGGTTGATGGGGGGGAAAGGTCTGCATGACTCCCTCTCCCCCCTCTTCTACTTCTTCTTCTTAGCCTTATCTGGCAGACCCTCGACTAATGAGCTTGCCTGCTTGATGTGGTCTGACTGTCTGGCCGCAAAAGGAGGGTTGCACACTCTGTTCTCTCTCTCTCTCTCTCGGACTTTGGGCCACGTCAATGTTATTGCACTGATTTTTATGTGTGTGTGTGTGTGTGTGTAGTATACACATACATTTCTGTGTTGCTTGCCAAGCTCATTATATTGCCATAACCAGAGAATATATATATTGTCATTGTCTGGCTAGCCATAAAGGATTAACTTTCTAGATTGTTGTTGCGGGGCCAAAACGAACGAAAGAAGAAAAAAACCATTAACTTGATTTTTACAGCAGCTTTGGCTAATTTCTAGTGCTTCCAGCTTTGAGGGTGTTGAATAGTTTGCCAATTTTTGTGGGCATATGGTGCACAAAACCTGTCGCATATTAACACTTTTCAATGCCAAATGTGGCATGAAATTGGAAAAATGCGAAATGTATAAATATTTTTGCTGAGCAGTCTTTAACCCTTTGATATTTTAGATTTCCCCCCCAATTCGCAGCAGTGGTTTAATTTTGCCAAACAATAAAAGCAACTAACTTGTCAAAATATGTTAGGGAAGAAAAGTATTTCGATTTCTGCCTTCCATCGTCCTTTGTGTGCTTTTGTGTGCTGAGCATCCCAATTCAACTGTCACATTAATCGTTTGTTTTTGGTCACAAAATGCTACAAGTAAACGTTTCTGGGTTTCATTCCTTCCACATATATTTTTTTTCTGCTTTCTCTGCCATGTCAAAGGACGCGCTCTCGGGGCGTACCTTCGGTCCAGCTCCCTTTTGGCATCTCAACAACGATCCTTTTGTCTCTTTGTGTGTTTGTATTTGTTTGTTTTGGGTGTATCCTCTGCGAAGGTTTGACACTGTCACAGGCTGGATAATTTATAGCTACTGCTGCTTTTGCTGCTTCTCCTTTTGCCGTGTGTCGTGTGTCAAAGTTTTTGTGGAAAATGCTTATGAATGAATGCGACAAATGGCCAAATGGTTTACCTTCTGTATGTGTGTGTTTGCTTTGCTGGCTATCAAAATCAAAATCATTGTCCAGGCAAACATTTATTTCTCATTTTTCTGCCGTTTCATATTTGCCAGCATGATTAATAGTTTGCCCTTTTTTTGGGGTGGGCTACTATTGACTTTTGTTGGCCAGCAACAAAAAAAAAAAGAAGACAAAAATGAAAATTCTTTTTCATTAGATCACTTTGCTGTTTTGTTTTGCTTAAACTTAAACGCCTCTGCAAAATGGCCGAAGTGAATTTGGAATACACAAATGCGACGGTTGACACTTGTTGTCACAGCTCGTTGACATGGCCAAAAATTGTTGAGGCAACGCCCACCACTTTTTTTTTGTTGGCCAAAGCCATATTGACACTTGCCACTCACATTCTATCACACAACACTACGAGTATAGACACCAGCAGCAGTGGCAGCAGCAAACCTTGAAAAACATTGTAAAAAGTCGGAAAAACTCTGGCAGCAACAACTGCGGCCAACAAAAAGAAAATGTCAACGCCAACTGACAGACGACAAACAAATTCTGTTTTTTTTTTTTTTTTGGGAAAAATCAAATTCAAATTAGTCGCTAGCAAGAAAACGAATGAAAAAGAATATTTAAACAAATAAAAATCGCTGCGGTACGTGCTTTTCTCTGCGTTTTTTAGAGCGCATCGTTAAGAAAATATTTTTACATTCTTCCTCAGAAGTTGCGAGGAGAGGGGAAACAGTTTAAGAGTAGTTGGGCGGGAGGAAACGAGCTGGCACAGATGACGCTGGCGACCCATTTAACAGGCACATGCTCAGGTTGAAATCGAGCACATCGAAGAACATCACAACAGCAACAACAGCAAAAACAACAGCAGCGGCTATTAAGCAGCATTTTCCAATTTAACGCTGCAGTGTTGGGACAGCACATTAAAAAAGACTTTAGTAATCAATATATAGAAGATGTACAAAAAAAAGCAGGAGTTTGCCGAAGCTAAAGCTGAGTTCTAAGGCTGCCAAAGAAAATACTTTGATTAGGTGCTCCCTCAAAAAAACGCTTAGTTTGCTCATTTTTGATAACAAATGAAAATACTTTTATCGCAAAAATTTGTGACTTTAAAATGAAAATGCACGATCACAAAAGTCTAGTTTTATATTTCCTTATCTTTGTAATATTGTCCGTCTTATTGAAATCTCTTATAACAAATAGAAAATATGCTACAATAAAATTCAAAGTAAATTTTTTCGCTGCTGGAATATTCCCTTAATTTTATTAAATACTCAATTTGTAACGTCACTCAAACTACCTTTAGAAATATTCCAAGTCTACTTCTACTTTCCCTTATTATTTTTATTTATAATGCCAAAACTTGTAATGATGTCAGTCAGTCAAAAATCAGCCACTAGAAATAATCAAAATCTAGTTCTATTCTCCCTTATATTTATTTAATGTCAAAATTTCTAATGATGTCAGTCATTCACAATTCTCAGCGGACAGTCATAAATGACAACTATGAATGCGCTAAAAATAACCATTAATAAGCTAAATATCATTAATTGATTTTAAAGAATTTTCATTGCTCTTATTTGTGCCATTGAAGCGTAGCTCAACTGAGGCACAAATTGTAGAGAATGCCGTGTAATTAATTGAGCTGTATATAAGATGGGGAAGGCACTTGCCTAGCATCCCCCCAAATTTCACGACTAATTGTTTTCAAAATGTCGCCGCGGGTGTTTGCAGCCAGAGAGTTGAGAGCAGCCTGTGACTTTCTTTCTTTTCTCCTTCGTGCTGCTTGTGGCACTTTAAAAACCACATAAAACTGACAACATGTGAAAATGCCATAAATTATGTAACGAAGAGAGCAAGCGAGAACAAGCACAAGGAAGTCCATAAGATTTAGGTGCAGTGGCCAGGAAGTCGAGACCTGAGATCTGAGACCGGAGACCTCGACCATATGGGCACACACCTCAGGCAGAGGCCAGGGGCCAGGCTGAAGTATCAATTGTCTCAACATAAATCTGCATTTTTAGAGGCACATGTCAATGACAATGGCAATTAATATGAAATTGAGCGTAACTAACTAGCGTAATCATTGTCTCATGTCTCATTTGAGTTGCTTAGATTTATGCCACTAGAAGAGCGCAAGTAATTTTCCTCATTATCTTCCCTGCTGAAGTTTTTCATAATGTGCCTCGGCTGCTGGGAAGGCTTCTTCTCTTTAATGGCTTCAATTAATGGCCCAAGACTTGGCCCCGAGTCTTGGCCCGAGCAAACTTCCTGGCCAACAGAATCCCCGACACTTGTGCACTTAATCGAGCTAACCAAAAGCCCATTTAAAACTGATACCACACAACCGCAGCATAAATCCTTTTATAACCCACATTTTTATGGGCTTCTGCTCTACACTTTTACTGCATATACTTGTACACCAATTGCTTGAACGCCTTTAAACCTATGTTAAAACATTAATTTTTTTGTATATTTCTGTGCCCTTTGCTGGTTTATTCTTTTCAGTTTGGGCCGAAACCGGTGATTTTCGTGATAGTCATAGCTCCATGACCGCCGTAGCAAATAGTTTGGATAGCACACATTTAAACAACTTTCAAACATCGTCGACATCCACCTTATCGAATCGAAGTCGAGATCGCAAAGATGGTGAGTATTACAAAGTTAACTAAAGTAATAACAAATTTACTTAGGTAAAGAAGTTTAAATCTGTATAAGCAAATATATAAAAAAATAATATTAGTACCAGCTTTTTACCATATTGAAACAAGAAATCTTTTATGAAAATATTCAATTCTTTGGTCTTTAATCAAATTACAAGACCAAAGACGTTGATTGAGCTCTTCAATCCGTCTGCCCGTCAGTCCATCTCCATAAACCTAACGATCTGAAAGACCCTAAGAATTAGAACCTTCAAATTTGCCATATATATTCCTTTTACAATACGCTCTTTATACCTTAAGCAGATCTACTTCTTAGATAGCATTTCCTAAGAAACTACATTAATTTATATAGTAAATTGACTATCGAAACTTAAGATCTAAGACACCAGAAATTCACTAGCAATCGTTGAACACTTGCAATAAATTTCAAGATAAGTTTACAAAGAAATTCCAATGGATTTCTTAATACGATTGTCTATAATTAAAGTTTCGATCATTAGTGTAATAAGCGTGAAACAATAAGTTGACGCACTCAAAGAGCGCAAAAGAGAAAGACATACAAAGTGAGAGAGAGATAGCAACAGCGAGTGAGAGAGTAGGCTCGTTAGTGATTTTATAGCAGTGCGTACATTAGATAAGAAACATAATTTATAATAATTTTCATAAGCATGGCCAATGGGCGTCACTTGGTTAAGGGGTGGAGGGGATGAGGTGGGGTGAGGTGGAAAGGTGGGACAGTTGAGTGTATGTGTGTGTGTGGGTTACCTCTTGGCCTTTGTCGGCGAAAATTTACTCACTCGCGTCGCGTTTAGTTTTCGATTAGACTGCTTTGATTTGCGACATGATGACGACGTTTGTCGAGCCACCGAAACTGATATTTCATATGGCCAGTCATTTAGTTTATTTGATTAAGTTCGTTTTTCGGCGCTTGAAGCAAACAATAGCAAGAACAACGACGACAGCAACAGCGACAACAACAGAGAAAGCACGCCGCCATGATCGATGACATGCCCGTTGAACACACATTAACGGGTTGTAAATCTGGCCGAAAAATGGAAGGAACAAAAAAAAAACACTGTAGAAACTAGGCTAGCTTCCAATCGGCGGCTTGGCGCTTTGATGTTGCCACCGAGTGTGGCGTGAACCGAAGTGGGTGGTGAAGGGGGTTTCTTTTTGTTTTTTTACTTTTTTGGCGTCGTTTGAAGGTTGCATGGCAATAGCAATTAGTAACGCCAAGCGGGCAGCTGATTAGAGCGTGAATGAGGAGTGCAACAGCTACTGTTGTTGCCTCTGCTTATCACACACACAGAGATAAACTTTTGTTGTTGGCTTCAAAACAAATTAATTACATGCAACTATTTGCTGTTTTTTGCAGGCAATCGCAGTGTGAATGAGACCACAATCAAAACGGAGAACATATCAAATTCGGGCCACGATGAGCCGATGACAAGCAGCGCCGATGAGCCAAAGAACGATAAGAAGAACAAGCGACAGCGGCGACAGCGCACACACTTCACCTCACAGCAGCTGCAGGAGCTGGAGCATACGTTCAGTCGCAATCGATATCCGGATATGTCCACCCGCGAGGAGATCGCCATGTGGACCAATCTAACCGAGGCTCGCGTCAGGGTGAGTTTCGCTATACTATATATATTAATGTGTGCACAACAGCCAGCCACAAATTGTAAACAGTGAACAGCAGCAACAGCAATTGCATTTGTGGTGTGTGTGCAATTATGCGGCAATTACTGCGACGCCTCTCTCTTGGCTGCAACCATGCCAAAATGACCGCAATGCAACCGCAGCACGTAGCTCAGGCTGAAAGCAATGCAAACACAAACACACTCACACACACAATGCCACAGCGCCAACTCGTAAATATGTTTGCCCCAGCCACAGAATTCGCGCGCGGCTTAAACGTGCTGACCAAAAACTCCGCCATTTTCCCGCTGCTGCTGCAGTGTAAATTTATGTTTGCCACACAGAGTTTGGCTTTCGGATTTTGGGTTCGGGTTTGTTGCAGTATGGCGCAAAGTTGCCATAAATTGCCGCCTCGATTGCGGCTAAAACTTTGGCGCAGTTTGCAGTTCGCTTGGCTACATTTTTTTTTTTAGTTTTTTTTTTTGTACATTTTTATGGTGTAAACTGGGCCGCAGTCGAGGCTTATCAAAACGCAGTCCAGCTGTTTGTACATGCCACGACAATTGCTACTGTTATTGACAGCCTCAAGGGTTCTATAGCCCAGACCAACTTGAGATATATGTTCGATGTGTTCGATGTGTGTTTGTGTGTGTGTGTGCGTAGAAGATATCAGCTATCAACAAAGCATTGTATAATATACAACAAACTAACGACACGCACAAACAGTTGTAATTGTTTGTAAACGATAGTTTTGGTAAACATTGAGAATGCTTTTAAGTGGCGCCAACTGGGGGCAAATAGCAAATAGATACCGATAAACTAACTCTCTTCTGGATATCATAGCAATATCATAAGCATGTTTGCCTGACACACAGAAGACAGCGACACGACGGCAACACGTTATACTTATGTATATAGTTAACATTAACAGTAGCGAAGTTTTTCCTTGACTTGATCGATTGATCACTATTTGATCGACAAACGCGTTTTTTTTTTTGGGCTGGCGACACAAAGTTAATTGAACAAGCGAACAGAGACAGAGGCAGGTCATTTATCGTTGACAAATAAAAAACATCTGCTAGATACATTTCCGATTCATGTGCTGACAAATCGCTGTCGCAATTGCATTTTTCATGGTTTTTCTATGCAAATTTGATTGGTGTGTTGTTGCGCATATGGCAAGAATATTTTGCAGAGCAAAGCAAAAGTCACTTGACAGCCAGAGTTACTATAAAGAAATTAGCTGCGGCCCACCAGAAAACAAGTGTCAACTATCCGAGGAGGGGGTTGCAAGGAGAGAAAGAAAGACAAAGTCGTGGAAATTATGTCAATCGAAACATGTGTTGGGGCACAAAAATGCATAAAATATTGATACAGTTTGTTTTATGGTCCATTATGCGATGATGACAAAAAGGTTTGCATTCATTCTGTGAGGGGTGCAACCCCTCAGCAGTATCTATAGCACTTCCCCCTCCCCATTGTATGCTCACAAAAATGCAAAACAATTCCAATGGCAATTTGTCAGCAGCAAACATTAGATGAGGGTTGTTTAATGAATTAGAAACCGCACGAGAATTAATGATCATGATCATGCTGTCTTCTTCCCTTCGCATTTGACTGCAATAATAGCGTAGGCAATAAAATTTATCAAATATACAAAAGGATTACAACACACACACACACCAATATATAAATCTGGGTGGGTTTAAAGTTGTCAAAAGTAGAAAAAAAGAGCATCGCATCTGAAATCAGCCCCGTTTTTGAGCAAACAAAACGACGCTTTGTGCGATGTCGGGTTGGAAATGTTGTCTTCTTTGGTTGGTTTCCTGCTAGCTGATAGCTACTAATCTGCAGATTAACATGACTCGGCAATTATGGCAATATGTTCCCATCTGACTTTTTAAAAACAGACACTCGCTTTTTAATTCAATTAACAGTTAAAATTCCAACTCGTAAAAACATTTGTTGCTCTCGCGACAAATGAAGCTGAGTATATAAAAACAAGCAAAAAAAAAACACAAACCAATTGCTTTATTCTCTGCTCTCTTTTTTATGGTCAGGTGTTGGCAATGGCTTGGAAACAGCAAACTTATTTTGTTTGGTCTGTGTCTGTGTATAGGAAAACCATTTTGGCGTTGGTGGCTTCATAAAAAACAATGGCCATAAAGGAGCCACAATATGGGCAGTTAGAGTCCACCGATGGTTCAATCTATTACGACTCGTGTTTAATGGTCTCAAAAAATTGCAGAATTGTGGCTCGTTTCAAGAGTGTGAATGTCTTTAACAACTCTGATTTTTCCTACCATAATTTTTCTTAAATTACACTAATCTAAAGCAGACAGCTTTAATGCAGCTTCGAGTATCGTTTGCAAGCACTTTAATCCTTTGTAGCTTTAGAGCTTTCAAGTGCTTGCAAAGCTTGCTAATCTCTACTTAATCTCTAAAGCTATAATGTGCTTTAAAAACTTATGTGAATTAAATTAAATCAGAATCAAATGCAACAGCTATTAGCAAGTTTTGACAACTATTAATATAATAATTCATTTATCAAGCTGTTTATTAAAAGTTCAACTTTATAAATTATCTGTAATGCAATCTGAAGCGTTGACTTTATCTTAGCATTTTTCAAGATATTCTGTCTGTTCAGTTGGTCACAATCTTAATGAAGGCTTACTGATTGTTGAGAGCTGAAAGTTTCAAGCTTATCAATATTGTCTGCAATCAAAATTTTCACTTCAATTACCAAACTAGTCAAGCACCAACCCCGGAAGTGAGTCGTGAGTGAAGAGAATGAAATGAAAAAAAAAAAAATGACAGAGAACAGAGTGAGGAATTAAGCAAATAAAAAACGTATTTAGCTGCAATTTGTGACCATCAATCAAAATGGCAGCTCTTCAGTCAACGGACCCTTAGAAATCACAAAATAAAAATAAAAACTAAAAAGAAGTAAACTCAACCCGTAACTTTTGCCACATGCTCACATTGCGCCACTCATATTCCAATTTTCTTGGTGCCGTTGTTTTTTGTTTTTTTTGTTAACAACTTTACCTGATGATGCGTTGAGGCACCAGCATAAAAAAAAAAACATAGTTAGGGTTTGAGAGGAGCGGTGTCATCAAAACCAATTAGGATTTTCTGCTTGAGTCACACTCTAGTGACGAGAGCTGCCTGTCGAGTGGAAAATTGCGATGGTATTTTTTTTCGCACTCGGACGTTGGCAATTTTTTTTTTTTTTTGCTTTTTTGCTTTTCTGCAGTCACATCAATTTTCCATCATGCAAAGGTTGGTTCGTTGGTTTTTTTTTTTTTTTGCTGAGTACCCAAAAACTTCAACAACTTGCTAAATGATACGTGAAAATGACAGTTGACGAGATCGATGACGTTAGTTTTGCATCAGAGTGAAGCCTGAGCTGCTGCTGCTCCTGCTGATGATGATGATGATGATGATGAGAGGAATGATGAGAAGAATGATGCTGCGGATGCGGCTGAGCGATGTACCTTGACAAATTGACACATTGCCTGGTTGGATATTGAAATTGGCCAGACTTTGATTTATGTGCGAGCCAAACACATAAAAAAAAGAGCAACTTTAAAGAGTTTCCTTCTCTCTGCCTTTCCCACGACAATTGCAATTTGCCGAGTTACAGCTCAATTTGTGACTCATGCGATTTCAATTAACTGGGCGCAACTAATGCGATTAAACCAATTTGCCGGGCAAATGAATGCGCATTAAATTCGGCACGAGTCAAACATTTTCCACTTGTTAATCACGGCATTTTAGTCGGTCGGACTCTTTTCCCACACAAAAGCAAACAAACGCCGTTTTAACACCATTTTGAGGCCTCACTTTTTGCATACACAACAAACGCGTGGCCACATTTAGTTACGCATACACAACGCAGTGTGGCAGGCAATAAATTTCTAACCCCAGTCCGGGGCGCGTTGACTTAACTACAATGTGGCAATGCGGCAACATGCATGGCCACTGAAAAATTGTAACTGGTCCAAAACATAATTACCTGCAATGCTGTCTGGGAAAAAAAAGAACAACAAAACCAACAAGGAAATATGCAACGCAATTCGCAGTAAACGAAGCAAAGCGAATCTTTGCAGCGAATTTTTGTGGGAAGTTGAAAAAAAACTCATCAGCAGCAGTAGATACTTCTGTATCTGTTAGCTACAGTATCTCTATCTCTTGGTATCTGCTGTGTGTGTGTGTGTGTGGGAGCTGCGCAAACTTCAGCAATAAATTACAAAGTTGCCATTTTGTTTTTTATCTACTCTGCCTTTGTTTTCTTTTTCTGTGCAAAATAATTTTGATTTATTTTTTGCGTCTGCTGTTTTTGCCCCCCCACAAAATTCCCCTTCCAAAGTTGTTTTTTGGGGGGTTGGCGTGCTGAGAGTTTATTTATATAAAGCTCTCCATTAAACAACAAAAAAAAAGAAGCAAGGCAACAATGGCAGTATTTATGTATATTTGTATTTATAATTACTGCACATGCGTATTACGAGGCGCCCTTTTTGCCATTGCCAGTCATGGAGTCGTGGAGTCTTTGGCCTGGGCTTGAGCTTGGGGTATATTTTTCGGGGGAGTTTTTGCGCACAAGCGACAGACGGATACATAAATTTTCAAGTTGGCGGCAATATAATAAATTATGCGGCACGGCGACGCAATAAAAGAAAATGGCTGCCAGCGCTTTTAAAACTTTAACTAACTTATGTCTCTCTCTCTCTGTCTTTTGCAGGTGTGGTTCAAGAATAGACGCGCAAAGTGGCGCAAACGTGAAAGGAATGCAATGAATGCGGCTGTGGCAGCTGCCGACTTCAAGTCCGGCTTTGGCACACAGTTCATGCAACCCTTTGCCGATGATTCGCTGTACACATCGTATCCGTACAACAATTGGACCAAGGTGCCATCGCCGTTGGGCACAAAGCCCTTCCCATGGCCAGTCAATCCCCTTGGGTCGATGGTGACGAGCAATCATCATCAGAATTCGGTGAATTGTTTCAATACGGGCGCCAGCAGTGTGGCGGTTAGCATGAACAATTCAATGCTGCCGGGCACCATGGGCTCAACGCTGACCAATACGAATGTGGGCGTGGGCGCTGCCCCCTGCCCGTATACGACACCCGCCAATCCGTATATGTATCGCACAGCGGCGGAGCCATGCATGAGCAGCAGCATGTCATCGAGCATTGCCACATTGCGCTTGAAGGCCAAACAGCATGCCACCGGGTTTAGCAGCCCATATTCGGCGCCATCGCCCGTGTCGCGTTCCAATTCAGCCGGACTGTCCGCTTGCCAGTACGGCGTCACAGATGTTGTCTGAGAAAACGCACTCGGTGCTCTGCTCAATCAGCACCAGCACCACTTGCAGCACTTCTCCGGCCAGCACAATGGCAACGCCGCCATGCAGCAACATCATCTGACCGGCAACAACCACAGCAACAACAACAACAACATGTTGCATCACAATAATAACAATTCGCTGCTATTGGATCATCATGGTGATTTGGGTTTGGGCAACGGTGGAGCAGGCACTGATGATGGCGGAGGCGGAGGCGGTGGTGGTGGAGGAGGTGGTGGCACAGTGGGCAACATCGATGATAACAACAAATCGCCGTTGGGCAGCAATGGGTTAATGTCAGCGGCTGCCGCTGCGGGTGGCGGCGCCTCTAGTGGCAACGACAATGGCGACGATGTCGATGAAGATGTCATCGATTGAGCGATTGCTTATTAAGTAAAACACAATATATAAATATATATATTTAAAAAACAAAAATCTAAAATATTTAAATCAACCTACTTATAACATAAATAATTAACAAATTTGTTATTGTAAAACTGCATAAATCAGTAAAAAAAAAACAAACACCCAAAAAACAGATGAAAAAAAAAACACAAAAAAAAATAGCATTAAGCGTACTTAATTAAATTTTAGATGGGAAAGTCGCAAAAAGGCAGCAGCAACAATAACAACAACAACAATGGCAACTTTTTTCGAAGAACAATAATTACATTTACAAAAAGCCAAAATGATAAAACAAAAAAAAAACACAATCGAGAGAGAGAATTGAAATGCCAACATTGCGGGCAGTTTTAATTAGTTGGCATTAAGCGCCATCGCCAGAAAGGCAGCAAAATTAATTACAAATTGATAATTGTATTTTATTTTTGTTCCGATTAAATGCCAATTATGTTCACTTCCCCACCAATCCCACAACCCAAAACCCCTCCTCCCCCTCCACCCCTCCAAAAAAAAAGTAAAAACATTAATGTATAATGTTAAGTGTTTTGTAAATATAAAGCAAATATTTAGCTATAGACAGCAAGCTGTATGTATAAGAAAACAAGTTCGATCTTAACTAAAGAACTAATTAGCTATACCAAAAAAAAAAAACAAAAAGAAAAGAAAACCAAATAAATAAAAAACAAAAATCAAGTTAAAGTTGTCTGCAAATCCTTTCGAAAAAAAAGAAAAACTCCGCCTATACCTTAACCACTTTTTTTGTTTGGCAGCTCATATACCAAATACTATATATATAAATATATGAAGAACGTATCAAAATCAAGTCAAAAACCAAAAACAAAAAAAAAACATAATAAGAAATGTATTGTAAACAAAATATATCAATGATTGTAGTTCAGTTTTTAAGGAGTTGTCTAGTCGTATAAACAACCAGAACAGAATAATAAATGAACAACAAGTTGCGAAACTACTTAAAAAATTAAACGAAATGAAAAACCATCAAAATAAAAATTAAAGTAAATATAAATATATATATATAAATATATATTTAATAATTGTACACTTAACATTATTAGTTATAGAAATTGAATCAAACGCAAAACAAAAACATTGAAAAAAAAGAACAATAAAAATTATGGAAAAAGAAAAATATGTTTCGAAATTTATTTGCTCACATAATAAATGCGTTTCCAAAGAATGCAAAATTAAAAAATCAAATTGTTATTTATGCCACAAAGAACCTGTTTATTAATAGGCCACAGGCTCACTTAGGAACTGGACCCTGGAGACGACTTTTTTTTGGACCACAATCATTGCGGTTTAATGGGCTGCTGGCTCGATGCTGGCTTGAAACGAAGGTGGTGCGAATAAATATCCATCCATCAATTTATTCATTACAAAGAAATTATGTCGTATTTATATGCACCCCACCACGTTGAAAGTGACAACCCCTGCCCCCCCCACACAAACTTTGGTTGTACGCGGGGTAGCAGAAAATCACCGCACAATAAAAATAATAATAAAAGGACATGCTTGCTTCCTTCTTCCTTCTGCTTTTCCCCCCTCGTATTCATTTCGCCTGCTGTCTGCTTTCTATGCAAAATTTTCACCAAATGCCATTGTCAGCCATGGGGGGTTGCTTACTTTACTTGGCCCTGACCATGTCTAAGGGTGAAAGAAGGAACATCAAATTTGAATTTCATATGCTGGCTGCCGTTCACTTGCCGCTGCTGCTGCTGCTGATTGAAGGCAGGCTAATAAAGTGCCCGCCGAGGGGGATGGGGGGGAAAAGTGTCGAAGAAGAAAAATCCCCCGCTGCGTTAAGCGACGTTCAATGGGTAGGCACGAAGGGACGAGGAGACACCATTTGATTTATTTTATTTCCCTTCCTCTCTCTGCCCGCTGTTAATGTTTTAATAAGATTGATTTTATTGCGGCCGCTGCTCAGCTTTTTGTGTGTGCCGTGTGGGTGTCAAAGGGTTAATAAGTTGCCCCCTCGCTGTTTAAGCGACTTTATTAGTACTTTCTTGCTTTGCTCTTGGTCATGGCCTCCCAATTGCCAATTGCTATGCCTTTGAAATTAGCAATTAAATTGCTTGACTAAACAGTTAAACGAAGCATGCCACATACAATGCGATGAGCTGAGGAAACGAGGGGAAATCACAGAGTGACAAAAGTTTGCTGTAGTTAAAGCAACTACTTCGACTACTACTATTATAAAGCTAACCTTATCACTAGCTCGACACTCAAGCACACACACACAACACGAATGACATTATTCTTTGGGGCAATGCGTAATTAACTTTTTGGCGTAATTAATGCGAAGTCTAATTATTGTTAATCATGCTCAGCCTGGCGCAACGAGCCATATATATAAGCTTCAATTCAAATCAGCAGCATTTCAGCGCAAAATACACGCAACATATTTACAATGAATTTCTGCTTGTAACTGAGTGTTTTGTTGTATACAGCAAATGACACAAGCGGCAAAATGTTAGATTAATCGAGGAGCCTAAATGGAATTAAAGTCAATCTCTAAAATTTATTTATTTTCTTATTTGATTAACACAAATATTGAACTTAATTATATTCCTTCTAATATTATATTTATTTAGCACATTTCTTTTGTTATTTATAATAATAATCTTGACTTTCAAGATTGGGCAATCTAAAATTTAGCAATAAATTTTCTTCATTTCAAATTCAAATTTTTAAATTTGACATTATTTTCTTCAATTTCAATCATTTTAATATCAAATTTTTAAATTTGACATCATTTAATTTTGATTCAAAATTGTATTCTTGATTTTAGCATGTTTTTTCTTTCTATGTAGAAAATTTACCTCTATTAATCAAGTTTAACCGAATAATATTAGAAAATTGTTTAATAAGTATGACAACAGTAACTTAATATAGTTAATGATTCTCAAGAGTACTTTAGATTATTATATACTTAATTATTAACTCAAGTCACTTGCCTATTATTGAGTTTAATTGACAACATGAGAATTAAATGATTGTTAACTGAATGATATATTACTTACTTAAACTTACCTACTTATATTATACTACATTTTTTAACTAAATATCT
Organism: Drosophila niveifrons; assembly: GCA_035046325.1. Taxonomy (NCBI): domain Eukaryota; kingdom Metazoa; phylum Arthropoda; class Insecta; order Diptera; family Drosophilidae; genus Drosophila; species Drosophila niveifrons. The sequence goes on along the minus strand of JAWNOC010000046.1, from coordinate 4,398,402 downwards.
TACATTTGTTGTAATTCCATTGTATAACTCGTTTTTCCGTCATCTTTCCTCTTTCACATCAATTTAACACTGCTTTAGCATTAACACGATTAATCAAAAGCCCGATTCAGCCAGTGTCATCGCGGAAAAATGTGTATGTATGCAAAACTTATGTACATGCGTATGTCTCTGCAAAAGCTGCGCCATCTTGAAATATTCTTAAGACAAAAACACGCACAGCAACAACAAGAACAACAAAAACAAAAGCAACGCTCTGCTGTCAGCCATTACTTATTTGCCTGCCAACCTTCCAGCTCGTGTCCCATTCCCATTCCCAAGATGTTTTCGGGAGCAATCAGAGAAGCAGTCAGGCAAACCAGGCAGCAACCAGGCAGCAGAATCTTGGGAACGTCAGCTTCGGCTTCAGCTTCGACTCGTTTGGCATCATTCTCCATCATTTAGTTTGTCAGTGTGCGGCAGCTTCATCATTATTATTCCCAGTTGTTTCCCATTGTGTTGTACACAGAAACTCGTCATCGTCATCATGATTTGTCTGTTGTTGTTGTTGCTGCTGTGCCTTGCCTGTACTTGTCTTTCTTAACTCCTTGCGTTGGCAATAAATCTTTGGCGCTCTTATCTCTTGGCAGGCACAGTTTGGGGAGCTTTCTTGTTGCCAGCTTTGAGCAGTTTCGTAGGCCTGGTTAAATGTATAACACCTGCTTAGCTAAAGTCATTACAAAGTTGCCCCATCTAATGAGACTTGGACAGCTGAATATTTCAATTTGCAGCACTCTTTTTTATTACGAGCCGAAGCAGCAGCAGCAGCAGTTTTAGGGCTCATTAAATGCAAATGAAATATGAGCCAAAAGCCAAAATAATTCGCAACTTAGAGCGAGAGAGAGAGAGCGGCGTATAAAAATGATGCCAATAAAGAAACCAAACTCTAAATGTTATTGCCTAAACAAAAGACCCAAGCAAACCGGACAACCACATATACACATATGTGTGTGTGTGTGTGTGTTTGGGGCGCATTTTTATGGCCAAAAGGGCGCACATAAAACACGACACCATTTTGTTGCTATTTCTGTGTGTGTGTGTGTGGGGGGGTGGGGGTTCAGGAAGGCCAAGTTTATTTATTTCAAATTTACTTTTGGCCATTTTATGTTGGCAAATTTTGACCTAAAAATCATAAAAATTGTAATCAAAATGCAGCCGCGCACACAATTTATGACCAACAGCGAGCCCCAACAATAGAAAGAGACAGAGAGCGGGAGTGAGCGAGAGAGGGGGCAAAGTTCTAATAACGTCTAAGCGCGAGTCCAGCCCGGAAGCAGGAGCTCGAAGCTTGGGAGGCTCAGCGCTTATGGCTTTTTAATGGTGCCGTGTGTTGGTTTTGTGGCAAATAAAATGGCGCACATTAAAAGCATGTTACGAGTAGCAGGCATCTTAGTCTCCACTCTCCACACACCGTTCTCCACTTTCCGCTCTCCACTCTGTGTTACCTCAGTGGCCTCGAGCAATTGCATTGGCTCGTTTTGCTTGGCATCCGCCTCTTGGCCACTTGGCATGCTACTATATTGAGGTCATGCATGGCCTCAACGTTGGGTAAATAAAAAATACATAAAAATATTTTACGAGTTGTGTGTGCCGGGGGCTAAAGCAGGGACTAAGTCAAAAGGAATTGCAATAAAAATGGCGGCAAATAAAATTGACAATATTGTCATGTGCAAGGACGAGCGAAATGAGTAAATTTTAATTTACTTAAAAGGCATAAATAAAAATCATTAGAAAACAAGCGCAGCTTCTCACTCTATCTCTCTCTTTTTTACTCTCACTGTCTCTCCTTCTCTTTTGCTTCGCCATCTAAATGCTGAGTGTGGAGCCAATGATTATTCTGGGTTTTGTCATTTCAATTCGCATTATCCTTTGCACTTATTTTACTACTTTGTGCGCTGCTGTTTGTGTTAAACAATCCCATCCAACCTTCTACGAGTGTGCGACATTGTGTGTGTGTGTGTGTGTGTGTGCTGGGGTGTGTTTGCGTAATGGCGGGTGTGTAGTCGTCGTCGACGTCGTCGTCTGCCGAGTAACTCGCATTGTCATTGTGCAAATAAAATATGTCACGACTCGCCCACTCCAACAATCTGCGTGCTTTGCCCCGCCGCTTGCCCTGCTCGACACTGCTTTGTTGTGCACCCCCCTCCCACTTCCTCCTCTGCCCGCTTTGCACCGCAACGAATCCCAAACACGCCCCCTGACTGTGTGTGTGCTTGCGAGTATCTATCTAACCTTTTGTTGCCCATTGTAGTCATTGTACACCACACACAATGAGCCACACTATCGGCTGGTTGTTTCTTCTACCTCCGCCTTCCTTCCTTCCTTCCTTCCGTCCCTTCATCTCAGCCGAAAAGCGAAAATCGCTTTTATATAAACTTGAATGGATGAGCGTAGAGAATGTAAATTGGATTGGCCAAATGAATGCAGTGCTGCAGCATTCGAACCCCAACACACACAAGTTTATGTAATCGATGCCAAGTCCTTCCGATTAAATTATAACACAAAACTACTCTGCGGTATGTTTCAGAAATGTCACGTGAACGATTTTAATTGACTGGTTTACCAAATACGAAATTACTATTACGTTTAATAGTGAGTTGATTTTTTATGTTTATAAACTTATTTCCCCTTAAATTCTTGTTTATTAAAGTGCATAGATTTCTTTCTCCAATTCAGTATTTATTTATTTCTGTAAATAGAATTGTTAAGTAGGAAAAGTTCTTAGGTTACACTCATAAAAGATATCAAACTTTACCAAAAAGTATCTAAAATAAATAGCGATTTTAAAATTATTATTATTTTAAGTAATCTGTGGTATATTGAACTAATTGTTTATTATATTTTAAAATAATTATACAATTCAACATTATTGTAAATGATAATCCAATGGCATTATTTTATTAATTCCTTTTATAAACGATTATTATAAAATTTCATTTAACTGACTGTTAAAACAAGTCAATTTCAAGCACTTCATTTCTGCATTTCTAATGCTTAATTCGCTCTTTGAGCTGCCGCCTTATTATTTTGCAGTTATCAAACATTCGCTTTTCACCTTCAAACCAGAAACAGAAAAAACTATTGAAGAGCTAAAAATCCAAATCCATGATTTCAGCTACCAAATCCTTTTCAAAGCTGCAACCAGGTGAAAAATAACACAAAATACATTTCTTTTTCATATTGTGTATACATTTTTATAAAAATGTTTTACGAAAAATAAACCCAACCAACACACAGATGAATGTATTTGTGTGTGTGTGTGTGCGGGGGTAACTCTAAAAGACATTTTCTGCTTGTAGTTGACTACTGTCTATCTGAGTGTGTGTGAGTGTGTCGAGTGCTTTTTGGCTAAATGCGAAATCGATTGGAAAACAATTTCCAATTTTTAAAGAATTATCGCCGCCATATTCGCGCGTGCTATACTAAATCACACATAAGCAACCTCTAAATCTGCTACCCGCCACTCACACACACACACATACACTATAAAATATATACACTATATATGTATGTGTGTGGAGGAAGAGAGAGAGAGAGAAGAAACCTTTTGGCGAAGCTTTTCCTTTTTGCCTCGTTTATTTCTTTTTTATTTCGCTGCTTCTCGTCGCAATATTTTCCATTTCATTTTCTGCGCGGTTTGGCTTTGGCTGCATGGCTGACTGCGTTCCACAAAATGTGTGTGAGTATGCGAGTGTGTGTGTGTGTGTGTGTGTGGGTTTGGCGTTATCTTTACCACAATAGCAGAATTCCATACCCAAGCACTACACATACACATATTCATATATACACTCTTATACATATATAGTATAGAGACAACCCGCAGCCATTTGCTTTTATGTTCCTTTGGGTTATTGCACCTTTGACTTTGAGTTGTTGCGAATTTCCCATACTGGTTTTTTTTGCGCTTTTCGCTTTTCGTTTTTCGGGCCAACCCAAGAGAAGCTAAGCAACCATTTCACATGTCCCATTTATTGTTATTTCTTTTTAACCAAGCTCGCTAGCGTGTGTGTGTGTTGGGTGTGTTGGGTGTGTGTGGCAAGCTGAAAGCAGCCGCAAGTATTTCCTAATCAGGTTTTAACTACTATGTAATGGGATTCTGAGACTTTGGCGTCGTCGTCGGCAAGCAAGCAAGGTGCCAAATCGTAATTTACATGGATTTCGTACAGATACCCAACGAATTGAATTGAAAGCCAGAGCAAAGCTACCGCTAATGTATTGTAGATTATGCCAAATCCCGCACAGTTTTTATGCCACACGCATGTGCATTAACACACACACACACACTCCACACAGCGCCAAGCAACAACATGATGTTTTGTTTGTGACCCTCTCTCTTCTCACATTTAATTTTGAGATCCTTCTCAACTCATCAGACAACACTGCTGCTCTGACTGCTGCTGGGACTGAGGTGCAAGTATCGCGTCGATGCTTGTTGCCGCTTCCACAGCCATTTGCGCAACTCGTATGCCACATTGCAGGTGATCAGCGTCAGCATTAGCGCAATTATGAATGCGGCAAAGATGAGCAGAAACCAATGAAAGTAACAGGACATCGTCACAGGTCGCTGCAGCCAACCGCTCCAGCTGCCAATGCAATCCTCGACAACACAACGGCCACGAGCATTCCGCACACAGCCTTTGGCACAACATCCATTCGCACTGAACTTGCGACAGTTCTTCATTAGTTGTTTGGTCATCTCGGTGCAGTTCACTTGCCCCATTGCTGGATGCAACAATTCAGCCAGCACCAGCGAAATCAGCAGATAAAACAGCATAATATCAGTTGAAGTTGCTGTCACGATACTTTCAAAACTCTCTGGCCACAACAACCAAAGCTGATATTATACGAGAAGATAAATTTGGGTAGAGAATATGGCGAAAGTAAAATTTATAGATTTGGTATGTCAAGGCTAGCTTCGATATTGGAATAAATGACGTGAATCTCAATCAGTATATATTCTTAGAGAATTTAAACATGCTAGTAAACATTTTAAACATTTTATCCAACATAATTTTATAATTGTAATATAACTTGTGTGTATATATGTCTTACAGAATATGAGTTAATGAATTCCAACAACATATGAACAAAACAATACAATAACACGGAAAATATATTAACCCTTTCAGTACCAAATTCGATTGTGGTGACTTGAAAATAATATATGATAATAAGACTGATTCTACACGGCTCTTTGTGAATGATACTATTTTATTTGTATAGATTTTGCCTTTATAGTTCAATTTTAAGATTTTTGTATTCATGAAATGAGATTATAATTTTGAATTTCAAGACATTTTAGAATTTCTGTAGAATTATCATCTTTATTTAAGAACAAAACTTTTTGGTTCAATTTTGACGTCATATAATCTAGATTCAAGATTTTATTCTTGATTTTAGCAAATTTTTTGATATGCAATAGATTTATACTACAAGACTTAGCTTTACTATATTTATGACTTATTACAATCCAATTTTTTGCGACTTTAAAAGTCACGCTAAGAAGTAACCAAAAATAGCTTTGACTTAGTGACAAAAAGTGTTTTCAAAAACATTGTTTATTATTAGTTATGATTACTCTTTAAAGGGAATTCTATAAGAAATGTATTTATGCTATATATATGTAATCCACAAAATAATTAGAAATACATCCGTTTACAGCTAGTTCAGTTTCATTTGTTTAGACAAACTGAATCACGTTATACTCGTATGTCAATAACTTTATACAGTGCGTATGCGTAATTTTGGTCACTCTTGATGCGTTGCATCGTTGTCAGTATCCGAGCGCGGTGTGTACTTTGGCGGTGGTCCTTGCTGTGAATATGGCATAAGCAATACATCCGTGTCGGGTAAATTGACTAAATGAGCAATCATCTCGCGCATTTCGCGCTTCTGACGGTTCTGTTTGCAATAATTAACCAAGCAGACGATGAGCACAATCAGACAGGCAAAAAGACCCACCAGGAGAACGGCATAAGGATCTATGTTGATCTCCACAACTTTGCGCTCACACTTGCAACCAGCTGCCGATGTCTCAGAGCAGAGCAGCGTTAAAAACAAAAGCGATCCGATATGTTGAAATGATTTCGAAAGCATTTCTTAAAAAGTTCTTAAAGTCACAACTCAAATTCTCAAGCTCTACTGAAACTAGGCGTGACTTCATCTTAAGCTTTTATAGGCATCTTATCGGAACTGCTGGAAATTCCCAGCAAATTAATTGTAAGCGATAAGTACAAGTTGAGAAGTGTAAAATATTATTTATGTGGCGAGGTTCCCTGGGGGAGAAAACATAATTAGAAATTACTCATGCAATGCCAAACGAAATCAAAATAATGAGCGCAATGTAAATGCTGATATAGAAAGAGGCAAAAGAAGAGGGAAGAGAGAAGGGAAAAGAATTGGTCAAATCAGCATTACAAAGTGATTTTAATGCAATTCGTGATTTCGCATAATTATTAAGTAAATAATTAAAATTTGTGTGTGTGTGTATGTTTGCACAAAACCGAAATGAAAACATTAAAATTTAATGCAGCCTCCCAAAACTGACATCGTTGTCGTTGTTGTCGTTGTTGTTGTTGCCACCAGGTGCATGGGGCATTTACAGCTGGACTTAGGCATGCTTATGCCACATGCACAACAGAGCCCCTTCATGCCCCTTGGCATGCCACGCAAATAACTAATGCGTAAATATTAGCAAATGGCCGAAATGTGGCATCAACCCAAACCCCCCAGCGAGCTGCCTCTCGCCACATGAAGCATATAAATTTCGAGTCACATATGCAATGTGCCCTCAATGCTTTGCTGTTGTTCTTGTTGTTGTTGTTGTATTTGTAATAAGCAATCAATTATTATTATTGAATTTAGGCGCGGTTTGTGCAACGCATTGTGTGGGGCAGGTGTCTGAGGCTCGGGGCACGGTCAGCTCGACTAATGCGCCTAATGAGAATTTAAGCATTTGCACCACCTTTTGCGCCCCCAATGTAAATGGATTTGTAAAACACACACACTCATATACACACCCACACATTCACACACACATACAGCAAGGTACAGTTGCGTAAAACACCATTAGATTTGAGCTCATTTAGACGGTTTTTGGTTTCAAATTAGTTCAAAGTATATAAATCTGTATTGCATTGCGCTAAAGTGGATATTAAATAAGTACGGACTAACAATGCTATAAGTAATTAAGATATTAACTTGCCGCTTTGTGGCGCTTGTTTTACACACCATCAAATTTCCAGTAATGTTATAAATGTGGCTGCGAATCTTTACAAATTATTATCGGAAATAGAATGTTGAATCTTAATACTTACAATATTTTTGAATATTTTGTAATGAGCTTATATAAATGTCACTTTACATCGTTAGAACTCATTATGAGTTATCAAAGGCTTAAAGAATTTGAATATATTTTTGTTATATAGTCTTCGAGTAAAAATTTCTTTGACAATGCGATACAGCCAGTTAAACTTTATATGCTTGTTTCTAATATGTCACTTTGGATTGTGGATTCTCGAGTATGGGATTTAAAAAATCACTAATTTGTATACTTACCTACATATTTTGTTAATTTTCAAGAAAGTGTTACAAAGTCTCATCTAAAATTTTAAAAAATTGTTATTTATTTACTTGAAGACTCATATTCTTTGCTCAGTAGAAGGCGCATTGACAATTTTGTATGCAAATATTTAAGATATTTAACAGCATACAATCAAATTATGTCAAAATCAAGCTTGTCACTTCTATAATTATTGAATCTGATAAAAAACGTTACAAGAACTAGCAAATGAAAAGAGAAGAATTTGAGTAGAGGCTCAAAAAGCTGACTTTTAAACTGAGACATTCGTTTATAAAGTTCAATTGCATAAATGGATATAATAAGTCAAAAGAATATAAAGGAAAGAACTGGCAATCACAGTGTAAGATCGATTCCTTCACTGCCCATCAGCGGCTCATCAAGTGCTTGGCAACTAAACCGATTTGGCAATTCGAAACGCGTTAATGATAATTTAATTATGGCCCAGACGTTATAACAAGTGTTTCGGAGTGGAGGGGAAGAAGCCTTAGTTATGGCCAAGCTAATTGCAGCAAATCTGCTTTGGGGTCAGTTCAGCCAGCTCTGCGGCTGCTTTTGGCCATTCGAACGGTTTTGGCTGATGTGGCCCAGAGTGCGCTTATTAATTGTGCAAATGTGCGGCGGCTTTGCAATGCACCAAGCTTCGGTGGCAACAAATGCAGTTCAACGAGTGAGAGAGAGAGAGGGAGAGATTTTAATGTGTTATCAACAAAGCGTTTTGTAATGAACATTTTTTTGGTAGTAAGAGCGATGCGTTGATGATTTGCGTAGGGCAGGCAGAATAAATATATATATTGAAATACAAAAGTGCTACACGACAAAACCCGATTTTCAATTGCAATACATTTTCAAGATAACACTAAAAAACACGCGCTGACAGCGCTTGCGATATGAACAATAAATAAAATATTTCACAAAAAGCAGAAATACAAAAAAAATAAAATTACGAGTAAGTGAAGGAAAGTTGAGTGATTGCGACTGTTAGATACCTTATAATAAAAGTGTAGTTTCAGTTTATGATTTTAAGAATGTAAAAAACCTGCAAACAGAAAAACTTACGGATAAGTGAAGTTAGAGAATGTGACTGTGAGATACCTTGTATTGCATTGGTTTATGATTTAGGTAAAGTGAAAAGCTTGAGCGGAAAAAATAAGTAATTGGATTAAATAAGCTGGTTTAATACTTTTATTTTCTGTATATCCTAGATAATAGTTTGAAAATCAGTTAAAATTAAAGATTAAAATTACTATATAATGTTAAGTACGAAACTTTTTGTGAAGGAAACTTTTCCGAGGAGCTATATTTCAAAAAGAAAGTTGTTTTAAATTAAAGTTGATTTCCTTCAATGATTTGTTTCCTAATCACTTTTGACTTTACTTTTCCTTACAGTGACTTCAACAACTTCAACTACCCTTTATTGAAGCCAGCTGTAGTGCAGGGTATAACAGATGTCAGGCAATGTCGCTTTGGCAATTCGACAGATGCCGATGCGGATACAGAAGCAGATACAGATACAGTTATACGAAATCCATATTGAAAATTGATTTAAATTTTTAATAGGCATTTTCCCTCTGTCTCCAATCGACTTGTTCCAATCCTATACGAGAGTGTGTGTGTGTGCTGGTGTGTGTGTGTGTTTGTGTGTGTATGACACTATCTCTGGCCTGTGTGAGCGCTTTGATAAAAATGCAATGCACGCAACAATTGAAGGCTTACTGGCAAAAAGATACGATATGAAGCGACGGGGCTCTAGTTAAATATGGAAACAATAACGAAATGCCAAAATGAAATCGGGTCTGTGAGCATCAGGCGATAGCTGATTGCTGGCAAAGGGATGGAGGGAAGGGGGAAGGGTAGAGAGTGTGGCGCCACACTTGTAAGTGGATGCCACATATGCATATAGCACCATGAATATGAATATATATACGCATGGATATTGCATACATACCATACATATATATAGTATTTCTCATGCTGTCAAATCATATTTTAATCTGTTTTGATTGCTGACTTTTGTGCAAGGGATTTGTGCAACTGCAACAGCAGCAGCAACTGCCACTGCCACTGCCACTGAATATGCAACGTGTGCCATGGAAAAAAATTGCATTTTATTTTATTTAGCTGTGAGTCGGAGTCTGCTTGCATTGCGTATGTGGTGTGTGTGTGTTTTGTTTTTTCCATTTGCTTCATTTGATGTTGCCAAAGTTAAGCAGTAAAATCCACTTTTTACGAGTACACGAGATGCTTGTTGTTACCCAAACATACGCATACTGGAATATATAGTAGTATATATACATGTGCATAAATGAACACAAAACCCTACAGGAATTTGTTATTAAAAGAATGCAAAGTCAACGAGAGACGCAACACAAAGATCAGCAAGAAATCACTGTTGGGGCAGCTAAAGCAGATACAAAAGTTTGCAGTGTATGATATTAAAAAAAAACTGTAATTAATTGGTTGGTAAAATTAACAAAGCTAAAGCATATTTATAATTATGCTAGAGGAAAATGCAGGCTTAGACATTTTCTTTTTAAACTCCGTTGTGGAAAATGCTGATAAGCTTTAAGTAATTTCATTCCCCAATAATACCATTAAGTATTTTATAATGTTGCTTTGATTATTCAAACCAAAACTGAAAAAAATTATTGAACTTTTAATATAATAATCTCATGAAGTATTTCATTTGTTAATATTACTTTCAGTATGTAATTCGAAATTTTATTTGAATTATTTTTATATAATTTAACTTAAAATTTGATCCTAAAATGTGCTTTTCTTTGCTTATTTAGTTGGATATAGAAAACAACAATTATACTCCATAAGGGTATAGACTTTATTGATTACACAGCGTATACGTAATATTATTCAGTAGGCATACGGTTTTTATTTTCTTTCCTAAAAATCTATTACAAGCACTATAAGCATTTTTTAACTTTTTGGTAAAATCAAAAAGTGTAATTATATATAAATAAGTTTCCCATCCATTGTTGACATATTCAAATTTGTTAAATAAAGTGTTTCAAATAAATACCATACATTATTATATAAATAAACGAATATACTTAGAAAAGAAAAGAACTATTGCAAATATGTGTGTATGAGTATGTGTGCTATAAATATCTAACTTCAATTTCGTTTGGTTACTCATACGCACTGCTTATAAAATTTGCCTAGGAAATTTCAGCTGACGCATCACTATTTCCCTCTCTTTCTCTCTCTCTCGCACTCGCTTCACATTGCAGCACACGACGCCTCGCATGGCTTTGTCCAGTGACTTAAATACACATAACCATAGATGGCGCCACTGGTGAAGACGAGAGGCAGCGAGCAGAAGAGATTGTCAACATATTAGCTTCAAATTGCTAAAGTTCTGCGACTTTTGCTGTTGGCTCATTTTCTCTCACACGCACACACACACTCAGAGAGTGAGTGCGTGTGTGTGTGTGTGGGGTGCTGTTTAATGTGCTGTTGCCAACTATTTTAGCCAAAGCTCATATGGGTTGCGATGCCGCTGCTGCCGCCAATGTTTTGTGGGTTGGCGGAGAGCGGAGAGCGGAGAGATCGGGTGATTTGCTTGCTCAGCTTAACAGGGCCCAGCACAGCATAGAACAGCGACTGTCCGTCTGTCTGTGGCCCCGACGGACGACCCGTTCCCCATTTGGCCAAGAGCAACAACAACAACAACAACGTTGAGCTACTTTGGTTGCGTTCGGTTGACATTCGTAAAATCTCAAAATCCCGAAGGTCGTTGCCAGGGATTTTCTCAGATTTTGTTAGATTTAAATGAATTAGTTGCGTGGCCGATTGATTTTTTGACCTTTTTTCTTCGTTTTCATTGCTGCTATGCTGTTTCGCTTTTTTTTTTCGTTTTCTTTACGGCTTAAATTCGGACAAGTCTAAGTAGGCCGAAATGCAGTTGCCACACTTGCAACGTCACGAACCCGAAATGAGTACAAATGTGGCAAACAGCTCAACGATAAATGACAACAAATTGTTTGTTTGTTGGATTTTTCCACTAAATGCAAAAAAATGTGCACTGCGTTTAGCAAGTAATTAAAATATGACTTGGTCTCTGAATAATGTTCACAGTGCCACAGAGTCAACAAACAAATGGGGAAGAAATGGGGGGAAAGGATGCGCACAGGACACGACTGGGGCTTAAAAAAGCATCAAATTTCATATTCAAAATGGCATTTTACATGTTGAGCATAATTTATAAATGCACGCAGTCCGGCAACCGACAACCGACAACCGACAACGGGCAACGGGCAAGGATAGCCAACGACAACAAGGACAACAAACGGCGCAGCCAGCAAGCAAGGACATGAAATGTGCTGCGGCTGCAATATTTTTGAAGCGACATTGTCGACACCACAGAGGCATCGATGTCGATGTCGTTCCCAGTTCCCAGTTACCGCTTTCCACATTCCCACTGACTGCCTCCTCATCGTCGTTGTCCTTGTCGTTGCCGTTGTCCATGTCTCCATGTCGATGTCCATGTCGTCGCTGTGCAGCAGCAAACAGCAAACAAGCCGCAGTCCCAGCCTCCTGCTACCTGTGCCCACTATCCTCTGCTGTTGCTGGCATTTAATGGCCATGGGGCCAACATGTTGAAAGGATTGCGTCGAGTTATGTGTTCTGCTCCTCTCTGCCACAGTTGATTGGCTGTTATTTTTGGTGCGCGAACTGAACGCAGGCACTGTTGAAATTTGCATATCAAAAACGCAAAAGAGAAAGAGTGAGAAAGAGAGAGAGCAAGAGAAAGGACCATTGTGTGTGTGTGTGTGTGTGTGTTTGCAGATTGCCTGTAATAGCCAGCCCCAAAAGTCCAAGTCCCATACTCCTTCGGAGTGTGCCTGCCTGCTCTATGAATTTATGAACATAATATAAATTTATTTTTGCAACTTCTCATGTTTTTGTTTTCGGGGCGGCCAAAAATCTGCATGCAGCAGCACAAAAGCCCTTGGACCAGGCCAACAACCAGCTAGCCAGCCATCCAGCCAGAGGCAGCACAACAAAGGGATTGTTATGTCAGTCGAGTGTGTGTGTGTGTGTGCGAGTGTGTGTGTGTGTGTGTGTGGGTGTTGCATTTACTGTGCTTTCGAGCACGTTCAAGTTTATTTATGCGTATGCAGAATACTTAATGAAAATTTAAATGTAAAAGTTACTCGTAGATTGCAGACGTTCTTCCTTCATCCTCTACTTTCATTCCCTTCCCCCTCCCCTCCCCCAAATGCAAAGAGAGAGAGAGAAAAATGCTAAAGCAGCTGCAGTGACCGGAACAATCAGCAAACTAGCTGCATTTCTGCATCTTCAACTTTGTCCACTTAAATAAATGAAAATTACTTTTGCATGAAAAAAGCTCGAAACTTTGCCCCCAAGTACAAACAAAGTAAGTTCCACAATCACGAAGAGGCTTCATCTATAAAACTTGGCTTACCCACCATGCTTAGCAATTACAATAAATCCAATTGGTGCTATCTGTACTTCTATTACTACTACAAATTATGGTCTATCATTATCGTTTTTCGTATTAAATACACTCATTATCTATATATAAATCTTTGGCAGGTATATCTTTTCAATTGAAATGAAAGTTTAGAATTGAATTCTTTGTAAGCATTTTAGGGACTTACTTTAAAATTTATATATTTCAATCTTTAAATATTTCCTAGAAGATTCGACCAACGCAATCAGTCTTAAATTTTAATTTGCACTATTTGGACTATCTGGACTATCAAAAAATATAAGATTTAAGTATTTTTTCGACTGCAACTTTAAAATATTCTTTCCTAAAGGCGTTTCCGAACATTAAACGATACTTTTATATATGCACTTTCCATATCAAGTTCTAAAAAAAACCCTTTCGAGATGAAAAATAAAATCAATCTTAATCTTAGGGATTAAGGGATGCAAAAATGTTCTCTAAAATTATTATATTTAGAAGTGACGGACTAGACTATTGATAATTATTTTAAAATTGTGTTACCTCAAAACCTTTTCCAACTCTTCTACTTTAAGTTTTAAATAAATACAATCATAGAATATTCATTTAAAGACCCCTTAAACAATGCTCATTTGCGTATAAATAAAATGAAATGGAATCGGAATCAGGATCTATTGCATAACTGTGTCTCTAAGCCGGGATAGAGCTGTGCTGTGTCCAGTTGTAGCTTATTATGCAAATGCAAATGTCTTCAGACATTCTGTTACTCCTTTTAATGTGAATCTCCGTCCATGGAAAAGACCTCTTTCTCCTCCTTCTCCCATCCCCAGCTCAAAAGCCTGCTTAGCCACCATTTTAGCAGAAGCATTCGATTTAGATGCAAATTCATCATATAGCCGGACATAATGCGCTGACCAAGAGAAACAATAAAATACAGCACGAGTATGGTAAAGGAGGTGGACTAAAAGATACCCCTTGAATGGAAAAAGAAGTCCAAGAGAGGAAAGAGTGAGAGGGATAGAGAGGAGTTAAAGAGATAAATCAACTAAAGTTATTATTGTATTGAATGCTTATCAAAATTGTAGTCTCATCACTCCCCTCTTAACCAACTTGTACAGGGTATAAAACCCCAGCATTTCAGAATTGAAATTTCATCCTTTTGCCAATTCATGCATAATGTGGAACAACAACAAGCAAATTGGGCAGCGTCTCCTTAATAGAGTGGTAGTTAAATTAAGAAGGAGGAGCTGCCAAAGAAAGTTGTATGAAAATAAAAATCGACTAAAACAGGCTCCTAATTCCTTACCAAAAATGTAAATACATAAATGCATAACTCAAAAATCCAATTGCCATAAATAAAAGCAGCTTGAGTCTAAATAAAAATACATCCAAAACTTTTGCCTTGTGCGGGAAATTTTGTTGGGCAGGGGAAAGAAGAAGAGGGGGAGGGGGGAAGGAAATAGGCAACCGAGTCGTAACTCCATCAAATGATGTACAACTTAACACATTTGCTGTATAAATCTTGTTCTCGCAAGTCGAGTTATTCAAAAATCGCTTCTAAATTGGCTACAATGTGTTTTTTTCTCTTGTTGTTGTTGTTTCTGGTGCTTTGTGGCATGTTTTGTTTTTCGAATTTTTTTTTTTTTTTCAGTTTTTTGTGCAGCTTTCGATTTGTGTGTAGATTTCGTGCACATTTATCTTGGGGCAGCTTATGGAAAAAGTTATGAAATATGCGCACGAGCATCGCACAAATTGTCTATGAGACAGAGGCGGGGACCGAGGACTGAGAACTGGGAACTGGAAACTGAGGACAGGGGAAGGAGGGAAAGGTTTGCTCACCGAAAACAAAGTAGAACTGCAAAGTTATATACACAAATATATATATTTCTAGCACTGTCCGTTTGCCCCCGTGGATCTCTTTCTCTCTCTCTCTTCTTTTCGTCTATGGCCACAACAAATTGTCGAAAAAGCTGTTTTTTATGACTGCCCATAGTCATTCAAATTCACATTCAGATTCACATTCACATTCGCATTTGTATTCACATTTGGAAGAGATACACATTCGCATCTCTACTCAACTCTAATTCGTATTCTCGTAGTGACGTGCAAATGTACTTGACAACAGTTTTTCACCCCTTTTTCCCAAACTGAGCTTGGAAAACTTGGAAAACTCGAGTATTCGAAATACTCGCACTTCTAATGATGGGCTTTAAGCAACTTTTTTTTTTCAGTTGCAGCCAATAAATCAACACTAGCTAGATTATTGCCAGAGATTGTGGTGTCAACTTAAAGTGCAAGTCTTGATTAGAATGGACTTAAATCAAAAATATATCACTTAACTAGCTTACTACAGATTTTTAATGCTTTCTTCATTTCATACATCAAATATCACAGAATATCTATTCACATATCAGAGTAAAGTAAAAACTCCCTTTCATACTATTCCTCTTAGTCTTTTCCTATTTTAAATTAAAAGGTATTTTATTTGCTTCATAACTAAATTGGAAATTATTCATACTCAGTGATTTGCACATTCAATAGCAGCATTATTAGCTGAATTTAATCTAGATTTTATACATACCAAATAAAACAATAAAAAGAAAACACAAAAATACATACCAATAATATAATTTTACCTTTAAATCCTATTTAACTTTAAAATTTCCAATTTACGAAAATAATAAGTTTTCTATAGAATTCAAACCAATGTCGTTTTCCAGAAATAGGTTGTTTATTTTATATTTATTTATCTTTTGAAGGAATATCCATTTTTTTAAATACTTTTTAGTAAATGCAAAAGTCACTATTTTAATAAGATGTTACAATAACCAGGCAAGAAATGTGTAATCTAAATACGAATAACTTAATTATATTTTTTGGTAATAAGTTTCTTTGAGCAAAGGATATTTCTTGACAGATTAATTCAAAATTATTATGAATATTTTTATTCTTACTTTTTCTATTCAATTATGATGAATAAAGTTATGAGATATTTGAAATACATAAAGTATAAAAAGTGCCAGAAAATTAGTATATATGAAATTTCCGAGTAATTTTAATTTATTTTCGTATTTGAATAACTAGAGCTTATAAAATGAAACATAAATACTATAGCTAAATATATAAATTATTCAATTTATGTGGTTACAATAGCATTCGTAATAGTTTAAGCAATCAATGGCAATGTATAAATAAATTGTAATTGTTTGCTTGGCTTTTGCGCTGTAGCCAAAAGGAATTCGATAAGAAAAGCTCGTTGATAACACAATTTCTCTATATGTATGCAAGTGTGTGAGTGTGTGAGTGTGTGTGTGTGTGTGTAAAAATTAAATAAAATTAAATGTATATAAAATTAGGTTAATGCACAGTGGGAAAGAAGAGAGAATGGGGAAAAAAAATAGAAACACAGCGGCCCCTTTTATTTTATTGTTATGTAGATGAAACGAGGCAGAGTCGTGGCTGTGGCTGTGGCAGTGGCAACAATGTCCTGCCGCAGTCCCTGACGCACTTGCACGCACCCATGCCACAGCACATACGCTTCCCCTTTCCCCTCCCTCCGTTCACCCCGTGGAGCCAAAAACATGGGACTTAAACAGGACTTATGGTTATCTGCGCATTTTATGGATATTGCGCTCAACTGGCAAAAGCAGTTTGGCCTGCTTTCCAATGTGCCCCCCACCTCCCCTTTCCCATGTCTCTACCCCACTCTTGTGCAACACAGAAAATAAATGAAGTTACTTGCCAGCCATATGTTTGTTAAATGTTCTATGTAAATGTTAAGAAAGCACTTTAATTTCAAAGGAGACTGCCTGCTGCTCCTTTGCCAACAAAAACGAAAAAAAGAAAAAGAAAAAGGACATTAATTTAATGGCACAAGCGAATGAAAGTGAAAAGTGTCTTCAGACTGAACTTGAGGAAAAACCAATTAAAAGCAAATAAAATGCAGCAGGCAAATTATGAACTGCTTTTGCGTTTTGTGAACGCAACTCGAACAACAACTCAAGAGAGAGAGAGAGATATTTCCGAAAATAAAATGCGGCCCAGGCAGGCAGCTAGCTAGCGCAAGTTAAGCCTAGTTAAGCCCACATCCATGCTACATGCAACATATGTACATGCTGCATGCCGCTGTTGTGCAGTCGAAAATGCAACATAGAAACTAAAAACTGCTCCAGCAGCAGCAGCAACAGCAACGTCGCACCATTTGTCGCTCGAGCTAAGCCCACTTAAGCCCTAAAAAACAGCAGCAGCGGCAACAACAGCATCAGGGGTAGCAGGACTGAAGGGGAAAACAGGGGGTAGCAGCAGCAACGAGTCGAGCGGCTGTTCGATTTGACTTATGGGTTCATTTGCTCGACTGTCAGAGAGTCAGTCCAGCTGGCTATTTATAGATGACTCGATCTGTATCTGTATCTATAGCTATAATCTGTTGCACATCATCATCATCATCATCATCATCTGAGACGTTGCAGCTCACACTTGGAGTTGATCAAGTGGCGAGACTGTGTGGCAGGTTGCAAGCAGTCTAAAGAGCTCATTCCCTCTCCTGATAATCGACAGCAATTTCACGCGCGGTCGCTCAATTGTTTCATCTTTTGAATATTCACCGAATCTTTTCAATTTTGGAACACAATTGAGGCGCGACGCCAAAAGCAAATTGCCTCGTGAGCTGCCTCATTACGTCACTGAGTTGTGTCTCCTCTCTCTGCTGCATGCCACGTAATTAGGAAGTGAAAGTGGGAATCTGCCCCGTGCCAGGATTACCGTGATTTGCCCCAAGTGAGCAGCTGAAGCGGTATTAGTATTCAAATTTCGAATATTTTCTCGAGTTTATCTTTTGGGGTAGCTCATATTTGTTGTCTTAGAGCACGCCTTCAATTACAACAAACAAATATTAGAATATCAAAAAAAAAAAAGAAAAAGATAGAAAAGTATCTCAAGCGGGAACTACGCTACAACTCATGAGACGTGAAGAAGTTCTCGCCTTTTTGCTCACGAAGCCTTCGCAGCTGCTGGGAGAAGTTTGAATTACTTAAAGTAGAGCTTGTTAAATCCATTTTTAAATAGTCCATTGAGAGTTGAGATCTGCATTTCTTGTTTTTTTTTGTATCTCAACCCTTTTATAATACTTTTTAGATTATAAGCGTATTTTAAAAATAATTAACTCTCAAATAGAAATTCCATATATTCAAAATCGGTTTATATTTAAATCCGTCTACAATTATTTACAATTCTAAATATCAAATAAATTTTTAAAAAATGTTCAAACTTGTTTTTAAACATAAAAAATAAAAAAAAATGTATCTGTCTTTTTCACTTAGTTAGAAATAATTTCATCAAATAATATGAAATTACTTTAAGAGAATGTAAACCAAAAATGAAATTATTTGTCAAATATTTATAATTATACGAGCAAAAATTATAAATAAATTAAAAATTAGTTTTGGAATTTCAAGTTATTTAAAATGTAGTATTTTAATGTATAAATGTTCGAGGATTAGGCCTAAAAAATATTCAAGGATTGCAACATATTTCCATATTTAATACATTGTTGAATGTGTATCTCTAAAAACTATTTTATATTATAAAATATATATTAATTCCTCATCGTAGTCTTAATCGATTTCCCCTTAGTTCTCATAGTCCTTGCCTTCCTTCCCCAAGACCTGCTCTCATTATTGTCGCAAACAAAATTCGCTGTGCTAAGTTTGCACAGCGGACACGCTTAAACCTGTTAGAGAAATCTCAAGTGCGTCCATTAAAATAGCAATCGGTTCGCCATTTTGTTGCTGGTGGTGCTTGTGTTTGTATTATTTTTGTTGTTGCTGGTTGTTATGAGCACAACAATAACAAAACTCCATCGTGCAACCCCCAAAACAAGGTCTCCGCCCCCCTCCACACACAACTCAACTCAACTCAACTCACACTCATAGCCACCCACACACACCCCTTTAATTATGATTCAGTGCACACAAACTTTTGTTGCGTGCCTTGTGTTTTGTTGTTGTTATTCTTGTTGCTGTTGTCCTTTTGTGCTAACTTTTCAATTCCTAATTATAATTAGAGAATCGGTTGTGTTCATAAATATTAAAAAGGGTCGGTACTACGAAGCTCCCACAGTGCTTCACTTGTTGTTGCTCGACTGCTGGCAACGACATTGCATGAATAATTAACTCAAGTCTTTATGGGGGGGGGGACAACAATCACCCATTCCCCTCACCCCTCTGCTTTTGCTGGGCATCTATTTGCCATGCGCCATCTTGTTGTTGGCTACAAAGGAACAGCAGCAGCAACAACAGAGCAGCGAACTGTGCTCCAAAGACGTGCGGCGGCGACATGTCATGAATTTACTTATGAATATTTGCATTTTTAATGTAATTTGTACGATGCGCTCGCTTGTGTGTGCGAAATGTCATCATATCGCTCGATAAGTCCAAAATGCTAGACACTATACCCACTGGATCTAGGCTAAAGTTAGAGTGTGACAGTCCGACAGCTGATTAATAAATTAAAGTTTACCTGAGTGCATTTTAAATCGAAGTAAACGTAATGCAAATTTTCTGTGCATCCTTCCCCATCGAACATTTAATGTTTGTTATACCTAGCTCATTATGAATGTCTTGGTTGCGAACATGAATTTAGCGAATACACAAAACGCTGTTATACGAACAAAACTCGACGTCAGCGGAGATAGCCACCTCAAGCTGAACGAAATTTAATGAAGAAAACTAAACGAATGGCAAAATTAGCCAATGTGTAAACCTTCACGATAGCGCGAGCGCAAACCTTGCCGTTTTCGTTAAGCACAGATTATGTAGTGTGCTCACAAACCGCAGCATTTATAACAGTCAAGACTCAGCGCAAAGTTCACCTCAGTGTTGAGGTTTTGAGCCATGCTAAACAATACTTGCGCCTGAAAGTATGCAACATATTTAGTTGAATAGTATTTTATTTTTAGTGCAAATTCGAAACATTCGTTAGACATTTGAAATTTGTTGTATTTTATTATATTTTGCTTTAATATAATCGTATATAAAATAATTGTAACCAGATTCAAATTTTCTTCATGGCCATAATAAAAAACCTTCTTCACAATCGTAATAAGTAGTCTAACAGAAAGAACCCTAACTACATAATAGCATGTCTGTATGTGTTTTTGTGTATGTGTGTGTGTGTGTGTTTTTGTGTTTTGTGGTTATTTGAATGTACATAAATTAACAATATTGCTCAACAGCTACTAAACTAAATATTAGTTAATGCTATACTATTTACACATGGTGCCGAGAAAGCGATGTCTTTGTTTTTTTGTTTTTTGTATACTTCTAGGCAAGCACCGGCCCACTGCAGCTATTGTTTAAGCGATACTCGGCATAGACAATGCCCGTGTTGTGCCAATGATAGAAGGCGGCCACAATGATCAGATGCCACCAGTTGTGCGAATGTCCAACAAAATCAACTTTGCCATTGAGCCAACGCTCTGGAATCTTGGCGGCATAAAACACAAATGCCACCAGACACAGTGCATACATGACGACAATGCGTGGCACCATCAGACCGACCAGTTCATGCTCCAATCCACCCATTGCATAGGCCCAATGTCCCAGCGGTAGAATGCCATAGGCAGACCACAGCAGCAGCACAGCAACTTTGCCATTCATCGAGACATTCAACTGAGGAATCTGCACAGCGATGGCCAAGCCAAACATGCCCAGCGCAATGGTTGAGTACAGAGTTCGCAGGAACTGCAATGATGAAATTATTAATAGTATTTTCATCAAAAAGAATTCAAATGCGAGATCTCTTACCGTATGACACCAGAAGGCGTAGTACATGCCGCTGATATAAATCGCCACTAGTGATAAGGATATGCCCAGAAAGTCCACCGATAAAAATAGTTCATAGTGCTCCTCCGATTTGCAGGAGAAGATGTGATAGATGGCCGAGAGGAGCATGCAGAGACAGAAGCAGACGAGCAAACAGACGACGAGCACTTGATCACTGAATTCCGCATGTTCGCGTAGAAATTGCAAGTCAAAGATCGTCAGTCCAATAAAGAGAATACAGCCAGCCAAATGGCTCCAGATGTTGATCTATCGAGCATACAAATAAATAAATCAATTACGTTTTCCTTTTTATGACAAACGTTTAATTAAACAACTCTAAATACAAACATTAAAATTGGCAATTCAAATGAAATACTCTTCAACATTTTTTAATTACAAAATATTTAATATAAAAACTATTTCAATTGTTATAATTTTGTCAATAAGATATTCAATTCTCCTTTCTATACGCTATTCGTTCGTTATCCAATACTGAATTGGAAATTTTTGCGCTTTTTATTAAATATTCAAATTAAAAACTATATCGAAATCAAATTTCTCTTTGAATATTTTTCGTCAACTAATGCAAATCTTCTTCCTATTCGCGTTCGCTTAAAAGCTCTTTAGTTTATAATAATTTTTGTTGCTTTCGCTGTTTTGATTTATATTGTTTTAATTATAACTTATATTAGATAAAAGGTCTAGCGGTCGCAGCTAATTTTATATCTATAATATGAATTTCCAATTTCGTTCAAATAAACATTCGTTAAGTTTATCTATGAATTGCACTCACCGTCTCATTGGTCCACCAGAATATGCTCTGCAGGCACAGCTTATTGGAGAGGAATGTGCGATATCCGCGACGTATGTACGGATTAAATTTCAAATGGGTTGGCGCCTGTAAAACAAAAGATAAATAGATAAGGTCAATTACTATATAAAATATATATGTACATACAATAGTCGCGAATAGTCGTCTTACATGGCCGTGGTAAACACACCGATAGCATATTGAATTAGAGACATTGACAGCGCTCGTTTAAAAAGCAATGACAACCAAATAAATAAATAGAAAAAAAAAACAGACTCACTGACCATAGACGCTGAAACCTTTTGGCCACTGGCCGCACGCCAAATTAAAATACACAAAAGTCTCAATTATATACAATTAAACAAATGAATTAAATGTTCATCTAAATGCAAAATGTCTTTGAATTGTACTGAGTGAATAAAGACTTAACGAAGCGTAAATACCCTGCGGCCTTAGAATGTAAAGAGTCAAAGAACTTAAAGCATTTTTGGTAGATAAGCAAATGCTTAAGCTGTAAATTTCCCTTAGTTTAAGACCTCCTCAAAGTAAATTGCGCTCAAATATCCCAACGAACAGTAAATATCCCAAAAACTAAGCAAATGCTTAAGCTGTAAATTTTTGATAGTTTAAGACTTCCTCAAAGTAAATTGCTCTCAAATATCCCAACGAACTGTAAATTTCCCAAATCGAAGTAAAGGTTCTCTCCCACTTAACGAATGCGAGTGATCTTGCACAACTCCTCTCGCCATAAGCCACAAAAATGCATTAGAAAAGCTTCAGCATAACTCGACTAACTGAGCGAAAGCTTTAACTGTCAATGTCGCCAAGGTTAAGTCCGGCCCCTTTGATCAGCATCGCAATGTTTCATCAGCGAGTGTTGCCACTCTTCTTGCTTGTTTGTATCATCTTCGCTGAGTATCTATGCGGGGTTTTTCTCTTTTTTCGTTGTTGTCGGTTAATAATAAAATCGACCTTGATTTAGTTCGCTGTTATGTTGCTGTCTCGCTGTTGTTGTTGTTGTTGTTGTCGCTGTCTTTGTATTTATTGTAGTAGTTTTTGTTTTTGTTGTTGTTGTGGTTGTCGCTTTCGTGCCTATTTGTATTATTTGGCAATTGTTGCCACGTTTTGCATTTTTCGGCGTTTTCGTGGCTTTTACAACACGCACTCGCAAATAGTTTGGGCACACATTAAATTCCACACCAATAAAATACATATGTATATGAATGAATGCCAACAGCGATTTCTGCGTTTTAACTTTTGGCCTCAATTAAATTTGACTACTGCGACAATTGACTTTGGAATTGATCGCACAATATTAGCAAACATTTGGTTTTATTGTTCTTCACTTACATCATCGAAGTTGCACAGCCATTTGAATGTGGAGTGTTTGTCATCAAAATCTGGGCCATGTCCAAGAACATTTGGCTCCTCATTGGCCGGAAACTGATGCGAGGTGTCCGTGGTCGAGTCTGCATTCAATTGACCATCAAGCTAAGAAGTAGTAGAAGAAGAAGATGAAAAAGAGAGAGAAGTTTGAAAATGAGCAATTAGATAAACGTAATTTGCATTTTAACGCTGCTTCCGTATTGTTCGGTTTTTCTTTTATTCAAATTAGTTGCTTCTATTTTTAATGCAATTGTTTTCGCTTGTTTGTTATTGTTTTTGCTGCTGCTGTTGTTGTTGTTATTGTTGTTGACTAGCAAACTAATTACGTATTATAAAATTGCAAATGCAACAAATAGGGGGCTTGACTTTAATTTGTTTATCTAGTTTCAAAAAAAAAAACAAAAAAACACCAATCACTAAATTGCCAACTGCACGTGTGTGTGTATGTATGTGTGCGTGTTTGTGCGTGTGCAATGCAAAAGCTTTTACAGCGTTGATGACGTTTTGTTTACAATTTACAAGGCGCTTTGTTGTTGCATTCTTGAAATGCTTTGGGCAAAAAGCTTTTTTGCATGTGCACTGTTCAAATGGTACAGCCAATGTAAAATGTTAGTACACAGCTCAGCTGTTGAATCCAATATGAAAGCTACGCATACGCACAGTTTACGATGGAAAAAACAATAAAAAAAAAACTTTCGACCCCAATACGAAAATTGCGTATACGTAATTATTTTTACTAAGGAAATAATAAATATGAATAGAAAAAAACGTTGTAATTTATAATACTTTATACTTCATTTGAATTTAATTTTGTAATCTTTTTACACCTTTAATAAATTTAAATCTCTAAAAATTTCACTAATTCTATAGTTTATATTTGTGAAACAGTTATTAGAAGTAAAAAAGGAATACTTTTTTTAGTAATACTTTAAACTCGTATTTATTTTTTTTTTAATTTCCCAATAACTACAAAAAAAGATTTCCTATAAAAGTCAGCTAATAACAAATACACTTTCAATTGCCTCAAATGTAAACAATTGTCTAGCTTTCCAGGTATCACGTCTGTGCATAAATAATAACAGCTTTTGTTTGTTAATAATTGCTCAGATTTCTAGCCATCGCCATAAATATAGTGTTCCAGTCAATTTGGCGTATTAACTTTTCAGCTTTCAGTTTTCTGCACTCTCGTTTGTTTTTCAAAGTAAACAATGCGATCACCAGCAGCTGATTGAGAAGCCAATTGCAAAGTGCATTCTCAAATATTTTCACAGACAAACAAATTTAACGCAAAGGTTTTTAGTTTTTATTTTTTTGTTCACTTCGATTTGCATTGTATTGCATTATTGACTGGACAAATAGATGTTAATGGCAAGTCATTGATAAACAGGATGTGCAATTAATTTAGTCATTGACGTAAATACGAAAATATTTCGTAAGTTTCGTATATTGTGTGTACTTGGCACAAAAGGTTTCGGTTTTGGGTTTCGTTTTTGGGTTTTTCAATTTCGAGTCTTACGTTTTTCTTTTTATTGTTGCGCCCATTGCGTTTTAATTCGGCTGTGGTTGTTGTTGTGGTTGTTATAACAGTGGTTTCCATTTTTCAATAACTCTTTAGTATGCCCAAAGATCACGAAAATAGTCTCAAAACTTTTAATAGTGTAAAAAAGTCGCTCTTTTTGTGTACACTTTTACTACAGTTTCATGTTTTTTCCTTTCTTATTTCAAATTCAAAAAAATATTTCAAAATCAAGTCAACTGTTTTATTTAACACTTTGAAATTGCTGATTTTATCAACCGTTTCGTTGACTAAGTTGCACGAAACTAAAACGAATGCAATCAAAGTGCTCGCAAAGTTATCCAAAAGCTGCGCACTCAAAAAAGCTCACACGATCGCTCAATGTGAGAGAGAGCGAGGGAGAGCGCACAACGATTGCAAAATACTTGACGATGATGAGAAAGCTCAACATCGTCGCTGCCAGTTATGCGAAATTTCGTTGAGCCGGCTTTGGTTTTCGATCGTTGTGCAAGTTTTTTTTTTTGTTAATGGACAAACTATAATAATGTGCCCCGCCTCCACTTAGCTTATATAACTGTCAACCAAAACAATAACAACAACAAGTGCGTTGGCTGCGCTAGCTGAGAACTGTATTTAGATGAGCAAGTGTATCGATAACATAAACAAAACCGAAAACGAAAAATTCAAAACCAGTTTCGATTCATCCGCGTTGAGTGAACTTCACGAATTCCGCGTGTGCACAACTTTCGCAATGCCCTTTTACACGCATACACATACATAATTATTTATGTAAACCACACACACACATATATGCATATGCACATAATTGCTACTCAACTTGACCTTGGCTTCATTTGCAGACATAAGCTCAACTCATTTCGACTCAACTCAAGACACCCTCTCTGTCCCGCTCTGCCGCCATGCTTAAGCTTTGGCACGTGCGCTTTCTTATCACCTTTCCTACTCACCCAGCTGTCCGCGTCCTTAGCTGCCTTGCGTTTGTATGCGCCGCTTAGATCGCAATCAGCCAAAAGCTGCGACGACGCAAGACTCTCGTGGGGTCGTGGAGCCATTTTCTAGCAGTAATCTGTAATGTAATAAATATTGACATGACAAATACCATTCACAGAGTAGTGTGAAAAAAAATAAAAATAAGAGAACAAGAGTTTCTTAGCAGCAGTGGCAAGTTAGAAAACCATTTGAGTTGCACTCCAAAATTGTATATAAATCAGTGTTTAACCCGATAGACGCCTTTGAGCTGCAGTTTAATGATCTACTAAAGCCAAACGCCTACAGCACTAATCGAAGCTATCTATCTCGCTCGCACACTCATTGTCTATGCATAGGCCGAAGACAACACAGCGAAGACACCAAGCAAATGAGCTTCTTCTATTTTTCTTTTGTTTACATAACCAAAATTCATGTGGAATTTTCAACTTGTATCTTCTCTTGTGTATATATGTTGTAGTGCTGTGTTGTTGTGCACGTGCCAGTTTAATAAATTGTCATCTCAATCACTTGGCGAACTTTCAATTGATTTTGATTTATGCACAAATATTTGTAAAGTACACACATACACAAGTATTAAAAGTATGTATTTACATATGTATTTTTATGTATGTATGTACATAAACACTATACATACTTTCTGATCTAGGCAGCAGCAATCTCACTTTGCGAATTTCCTCACGAGCCACTCGCGTGGCAGCTAAAAGTAAACTGAAGACTGCAGGCGGCAACTGGGGCAGAGAGTCCCCCAAAAATGTTACCGGTGAAAATCGACGAAAGAGCAACGTAGAGCGCGCCAAATCAAACGAGAGAGCGCAAGAGCGGCATGGAAATAATCAAAAGATTCCACCCAACAGCTGTGAAAGCAAGCGAGCGAGCTGCTGTGACGTCACAGCCTCACTCGCCATTTTAACAGCAACGATCAGTGATGAGAGTGTGACGTGTACGAAGAGAGTGCGAAAGTGCGCATCGTGCTGTTTCACATTACCTGTCCTCGTTGTCGGCTCCCGCATTGTTAATAGCCGAACGAGGATGTCGAACAAAAAAAACAACACAACACAGTCGATGGCGGTGCTTATTAATCGAGTCTCTGTCTCTGAATTGATTAAATGTTTATTTAGCATGCTATGGCTGTTGCCAGCTTCTGAAAATACACACACACAATACATACAGCTAAATGCCGTTTAAGCTGTGCTTGCTTTTTCCGTCTGTGCTACTTTTACGGTAATTCGTTCCACGACGAATTCGAAATGCCCTTCGCATTGAGCGTTTGTTTGCTGGCTGCTGCCCTTGATTGCAGCTGTTGCACACCTGTCACACATCTTTGACGTACTTCTTACATATATTGTAAATTTACCTTTTAAATAGATCACTTTGTTAGTCTATAAATTTTCTTACGTAAAGTTTACGATTTGCATGGGTTCCATATAGAAATCAAAGACTGTAACAAATATAATTAAAGAAAATTAAAGTACATATTTACTTGTTATTTTGTTTTCAATGAAAAGAACTATATATTTTAAGAGATAGTGAAAGCTCAAGTAAGTCATTCTATTTTAAATAAAAAATTGATCAAATTTTAAATTATTATAAATTATCAGATCTGATTTCTAAATCAAAACCAGAAATAACAATATTTCTTTTGAATTCCTTTGCATCACACTTATTGGCAATCCCCGATAAAAAATACTTACCATAAAATGGCAAATTCTAACAGCTATAACTTAGTGTTAAACATTTACTTCTATTCTCTATTGCTTGCTCAACATTGAATTGAAAACCCCCAACCAATTTTTACAAATCGAGATTTATTAACTTTGATACGTTTTTCCAGTTTTGTTTTTATTATAGTTTAGTAGAAATCATATAGCCTATACATCATACACATATATATATATATATACGCAATGAAAGAGTCCTTTAAGCCCTACACACATTCAACTCGATCAATCAATCAATCCATCATTATATTCCCACTACACCATCTTCTTCTTTCTGACTACATTATTAAATCAAAACTTTCCGATTTCATAATCTCATCTTCGCTCAAATCATTCGCTGAATTTGTTGCATTATCATAATTTCATTATAGTTATAAATGTAATAATAAAAGGATAATATTTGTTGTTCTTTGTGTGCGCGTGAAGGGAAATTGCTGAAATTGGTTTTGGGAAAAAGTCGATGTTAGATAGAAATGTTGGTGATTGGTGCTAGAGGAGCAAGTGTCTTCTATCGGGATAGAGAATTGAATTTTTGTAATTTTTATTTTCCGGTTCTTTAAATATAATATAATAATAATAATAATTTTCCAGCTGATCTTTATTGTAGTTTTTGTTTTTAAACTTATTATGTGTGGGATGCTGTTGTTGGTAGCTGTCTCGCTTTAAATGTTATTATGCTTACATAATTTTTCTTGTTTTTTGTTTTCAGTAATTATTATTAAATTATTTTCTCTTCATGCTTGCTGCTGCTGCTGCTGTTGCTGCTTATCATCTCGCTCACATTAAATTTGAATTCAATTAGACAGTTGCTGCTGCTGCTGCGGCTGTTGTTGTTGTTGTAACTGTTGCTGCTGCTGATGTTGTTGTTCTTGCTGCTTCTGGTAACGATGATGCTGTTGTTATCATCATGACGACTCCGTTCCACTCGTGGCTGCTTCTTTTGATATTGTTGCTGCCATTTGTTGCTCCACCGCAATTGTTGTTGTTGTGGTCAACAAAATGGGAGTTGTTGTTGCAAATGGGAGAAGAAGTGCAGCTGTTGCAGCCGTAACTATTGTTGTTGTTAAATGTTATCTTTGTTGCTCTTATTGTGGTTGCTGTTGTTGTTTTATTTTTTGCTACTGCTGTTGTTGTTGCTTTTGCTGCTGTTGCTAATTTTGTTGTTGCTGTTTCTGTTGTTGTTGTTATTATTGGACTGTTGTTGCTGCAATCTGGAACGCATCACATAGCATACTTCCTAGTCCACTCTCGTGCCAGCTCATTGTATTTTTCCCGATCAGTTTTATATATTCTGGCAATCTCTGGAACAAGCGGATCATCTGGATTGGGATCACAGAGTAGAGAGCAAATTGATAATAAGACTGCAAAAAAGAAGAGAAATTGCAATTAATTATACATATTTATAGCAAGTATTATTATTATATTTACCTTTTGAAATAGTTAATGCTGGCGACCACTGAGATCTTAATATATCGAGGCAAATCGATCCATTGCTGTTAATGTTTGGATGGTATATGCGTGTTGTAAAGGCCACTTTTGGTGGCTTGAAAGGATAGTCTGTTGGAAAATGTATAGTTAAGAAAAATACACCTCCTTGGTAAGGGCTGTCCGGCTGTAAGATTATAAAAACATTATTATTAGTAATTTTCTTATATTCAATTAATACAAATTGCAATGTTGCAGTTGAGTGTCTGCATTACTTTGTTTGGTTCAGTTCGAGTTTATAGCAAATAATGGCGATTCATAATATTCTCTAATCAATACAAATTCTTCTACTCAGACTAGTTATAAATTACGGGAAAATAGTAAATCTTGTAAATGAATCGACTAGTAATAAACTAAGCTAATGTTTTCTTACAATTTTTTCATTAAGTTGAAAGTTTAACATATTTATACAGATTACGAGCCTAAGCGAATCTTCAGCTACTGTATTATAATTAATATTGTCTTTAAAAACTTCGTTAGCTTAGCCAAAAATTAGAGCTGAATTCGATCATGACTAATCTACTATCACGTGACATTGGTTAGACGTCTAGAAGTATATCTGGAGAATAGGTATTATTGTAATATATATTGCAGAAATTAGAATAAGTTTACATTAAAGGTCTGACAAATAAACATGCTCTCTGTCTATATAATTTATCTGTCTGTAATATATACACAACATTGCAGAGATTCGAATAATAAAAAGTTCTGACAAATAAACATGTTCTCTGTCTATATTATTTATCTGTCTAGCTGAGACATCGCATAGGAATGCAAGCTCTATTGTCTTCCTCATTATATTGCATGACATGATGACCAACGACATGAAAACTACTTAAACTAAGACTTAATTCATATTGTTTAATAAACTCGCGATGAATCCAATCCAAAGTTGCAGGCTCTCTCAACTGTTTAGCTGCAACTATAATTGATGAATTGCAGAAACAACTGCAGCTGCCTTCTTACCGGGCCCATTATTGTAGCTTGCCAGTGAAATACTGTAAATAGAGAGTATAGATTGTAATTAGTTAACAATTCGATTTGGCTGGCATGAACATTAAATGAATTGATGCGCAAAAACAATAACAAAATGGCAACGAGTCGCATACTCCACCTTTTTGGGGGTTTTTTCTCATTACTGACATGAGAGCTGCATTAAGAAGAGCCTCATTCTATGCACGCTCTCTTTGCTTAATAGCTCTCTGGCACTCTCAGCTAGAGTTGCCTAGAGCGCGCCCTTCTACTCTCTCGAGTTACCCAAAAAAAAACAAAAAAGAACAAAAACAAACAATTGCCAAAGAGCCTTGGCACCGACTGCTGGCAGCGCCGTCGCTGTCGCTGCAGTTGGCAGCAGCACCAGCACGGTTCTCACTTGTCGTCTCGTTTTGGCACATGGTTAAAGAGCTGGCAGCACCAGCTCTGCTTGCTCAATGTCACACAGCAGAGCAGCGCTTGGGCTGAGAATTGGGCCGAACCATGCCAGCTGCATGGGGGGCCAGTTAACACTCTTTGCGGTGTTTCACTCTGTATGCATGTGTGTGTTTGTGTGCAATACGATTATAGTAATTTCATTTACAGTGTGAGTGATTGTGTGTGTGGTGAAGTTTCTCTGCATTACTCAGAAACCGCGACGCGACCATAATTCCCATTTATCGATAACAATAGTCGATGGCAATGTCTTTTAATTACAATAACAGTTCATTATGGTTGTATAAGCTGCCCACTCATGCACCCACCACACCACACCCTTTTATTGCAATTCTTTGTTTTGGGTATTTACCCTTCACTCTACACTGCAGTTGTTGTTATCGCCACGTAATTCCGTATATTAATTTTGCCCACTGATAACTATGAAATCGCAGCCATTTCAACTCGTGATAAGAAAATAAAACAAAAGGAAACACAATGGGCTCCAAAAACATTGCAGGAGTTCAAGATAAAAGCGCAATTATCTTTCTATCTATAGCATACTAAATTGCATTATAATTTCATGTGTAAATAATATTTAATTCCCTCTCTCACATTTTCCCAGGATTATCCCATAGAAAAAAAAATATCTATCTAATCATTGTTTTTTAATGGTCTCTTTCTATCTTTGTGGGAATCACAGATAAGAGATAAATTTTCTGAATATAACCTATATTTACTTCTATTGCGATCTTATCTTTAAACAACAACTACATAATCCTTTGATTATAATGCATTATATTACACATCATTCTTCTCTATCCAAATATTGGTCTGTTTTGATAAGCTTATTATATTATCTCTGTACAATATGATCTTCATTTCCATATAGTCATGCTTTGTAATCTAAATCTTTGCGATCTTAATCGCAACATTAATGAATATTTAAATTGAAGGAAACTCTCCGCCATTATTTATATTACGCATAATAAAATAAGCCATTGTTTCTTGGGGGTTTTTCGCAGTAGCGATTTAGTGTTATAAAATTGCCTATATGATTCAATATTTTGTTTAAAGCAAATTAAACTGCCTCTGGCATTATTCAGACGTCGCCCAAGTGGCCGCGGCCCCAATCGCCAAGTTTAATCATACGATTTCACTTTTAAGTGACGTCATTGAGGTCACCTGCTTAACTGTTGTTGGATCTCGGCTTGCGACTTTAAAACAGTGCTAACAGTTTGTTTTGTCTGCCTGCCGTTCTGTGTACAGTTTTGAACAGAGGCACGTAACCGTATTGCGGCTAATTGCAAAATTAGAACCAAGTCATAACGATCACGAACAACAAAGAGATAGAGAGAGACTCGATAACTCCGCTTGGACTTGATAGATATGCAAATGTAGAGAGGCAAACAAAATTAAAGCTGCCAAGTCATGCTCTGCATCTATGACGTGTGACAAATCGACAGCTAATTTCGCTGTAGATATGCTATATATATATGCCAAGTATTTATAGATTAGAGCTAGACAAGAACAACACGAGAACATGGAGAATGAGGACAGCTGCGACTCGTTGCATAATTGTTAAGGTAATGATTAATGTTGACTCGAGGAGGGGACGTTACTCACAATCATCTCCAACTGGTCCAGCTGAACATTGTGCAGGTGGATCTCTGCCCAGATCTTGCAGTTCCTGTAAAATATAGTGAGAATATATTAGTAAATTCATTTAAATCAATCATAAATAAAATTGTATTTAAGGAAACGTCATACCAAGATTTATCTAACAAAACCCCCCGTATTTAACATATTACTAAAAATCATATATAAACCATATAAATATACACATTTAATATACATCATTTAAATGCATTTTCAAGTCGCATTTCTTGGTGCATCAAACGGCAAATTTCTTCCGCTTTTCCTTTGTTTTGGTCTGTTTGTCATTTCACATTTCATTTTTGTCATGTGTTCGCAATGCAAATGATGATGTTAATTTTAAATGCAGAAATTAAACAGCATTTTAAAACAGAAATATGAAAATGTTGCTCCCGCCGCCACCGCCGTCGTCGTCAACCAAACTTAAGAGCAAAATATAATGCGAGCGAGTGACGCGAAAATCAAGTTCGTTGGCCCGAACACCGAACTGAACCAAAAGGCACAAGCTCGCCGTCGCTTGCTCTCTCATTCGCTCTCGTTCCCGCTCACACTCGCTTCGATGATTTGCTTTTATATTCTCGCATACAGAGGCAACAACGACAGTGACACGCACACAGCTGAGCGGCTGTTGTCTCCGCCCCTCCCTCGCCCGCCTATCAACATCATCACACAGCTGCCAACTTGGGGCGCTCACACACATTGGTGTAAAGTAAACCGGCAAAAATAAAATAAAAAAAAAAAAAAAACATACAAAAGAAACGAAAGATGAGCTGTGCGGAAGGTTGATCTAAACGAGAGCCTTAGCACAAAGTACGAGTAAATGGCAAGAAAAGAAAAAGGGGGCGCTAAGAAAGGTACAATCTTTAAAATGGAACGGCTGATTGGTGCCCACTTTGTTCTCCCCTCTAAGCGTGGAAGATTACTTATGTGCTAGGGATGCAAAAGCATCGATAGTTTCGAAATAAGTAATGATAAACAAGGTTCTGTTTTAAATAGACAAAATTTTAAAAATTTAGTTAAATTTGCAATGTGCATTTTTGCTAATAAAAGATTAGCAGTTTCAAATATAATAGTTTTGATTAATACAACGATAATATTCATAACAAGCAAACTCGATAGTTTCGATAACAATTGCATACTGTGGCATCACCGTTTTTTTTTCCTATCGCTCTTTGTGTGACGTTTTGCAGCATTCTACGCATTCGAGACCCCCTACGCTTACGCCCCTCGCCTTCCCCGCCCCCACAACGGACCGACTGAAGAAGTAAAAAAAAGAAAAGTGTGCGCGACGTATTTCAAAAATAGCAGACACCAAAAACGAAATGTTGCTCTCTTCCACGCACTTTCGTGTTGTACCTGTTGAACAAAAATATAATTACAACAACAAAATGAAGAACACTGACACTAGACGAAGAAAAGAAGGAAATTGTTACAAAACGGAAAAAATGGCAAAGCAAACGGTTAACGCCAAGTTCGAGGAGACGACTTTCATTGCGCCGCCAGCCGACGGCATCATGAGTCACCATCACTCTGCCACAAAGAGACATCGAAACAAGTGATAGCGGTGTAGTGTTCGTTTTGCTTTATAATTCAAATAAAAACAAATAGCTCGTAAACACACAAATACATAAGCAAAGCACATGTGGGGCTAGAGATCGCCGCAATGGGGGAGAGCGAGAGCGAAAGCCCGGCTCAAACAGCGTGTCTTTCTTTTCGCTTCTTTGCTCCTCTTTATTTTTATTATTTTCATACTTTTCGTTTTTGGCAATTGAGGCCAAAACGACAGCGGATTGGAGAAGCAGCAACAACATCGAAACGTTAACTATTGCTGTCGAAGAAAGAGTGGGAGAAAGACAGCAAGATAAGTAGTGGAAGTAGTAGGAAGGGGGAGAAGGAAACCAAAACAGTTGCTTGCTAATTGCGTGTTCCGATGGAATGGAGCATTACATAAAAAAAGAAAAGAAATACAAAATACAAATGCAAGAAATTAACATTAATTCATATGGTATTACTGTCTTCCTCATTTTCACTAGCATTTCATTTTCATTTCATTTATATATGCGAATAAAAGTTTATAATAAAACAGCAGCAGAGAGCGCGAAAGGAAAAATTCAATGGCCATGACGCTTGCTTGCTTTGTGACGCTGCTGTTGCTGTTGGTGGTGGTGGCGGACGTCAATGCTAGCGTCGTAGCTCTTGTTGCTCAAGCAAAGAGACGACAAAACCCCACTACAATAGCAGATACACACATACATATAATCCAAATATCGAAATATGTATATGTGTACAGCGTATTAGCAACATATTTACATATGTGTAAATTATGCTAAATTGTAATTTTTCTTTAACTAATTATTGCTTCTCACCGCAGTGCTTTCAACGTTTTTCAACACTCAATTCAGTTGCCATCGCACACACACACATACAGACACCCTCTTTAGCACTGCCCCATTCGCTGTAGTTTAGCGAGCAAGAAAGAGCCAAACACAGTGTAGTCGAGTCGAGCCCAGCAGCTGCTGCCGATTTTTGCCATTGCTCTTAGGGCGTCTCATGGGGGTGTGTAAGCGAGACGGCAAATTAATATGTTGTATATGTGTGTGTGCTGGCTGGCTGACTGTTCGTTTTGTGTGCAAAGACTGTGTATGCATATGGCTCTGGTTGAGTGTGTATGTGTGTTGATGGGGGCTATGACGGTGAACCGGCAGCACAAAATTCGAACTTTACTTCTCATTGTTATTGTATATGTATGTGGATTTTTACTCTTTAAATGTAAATATAATATCGACCATTACCAATAGGAAAGTACACAATAACAGTATCAAAATGCTTGAGTTTGAAATAATGCGCGACAGAAATGCAAAGAGACACGACGACTTTGGGTATAGAAGTGTGAGCGAGCCAAAAAGCTTTCCAAGGCAAAGAGAACAGTGTAGAACAGCAAATAAAGCAACTTCAAACGATAGTGAATCAAAAAAACACGAACGAATATACAATAAAAAAAAAAAATAACTAAACATGCTATTCTTGACTGCAATGCAGTTCTGTTTGTTTGCACAATACAATTTAATGAATCGAACAAGGACAATAAAATGTTGACTAGTCACCTTCCCCACTTGAGAAAAATAATTATCGAAATTTACTTGCCCACCAATACATCAGTCAATGCAATATATGTATATACCAGGTATATATGTATATTGTATTTATGTATATGTAATAGGCAGCGAAGCACTATTTCTGAATTATCAGCAGCGTACAAAAGTAAGGTTAGGTTAATTTTATACGCTTTTTCTCTTGCGCTTGGCACATTCGCCGTGTTTTATTTTTTGCTGGATCTTTCTGCGGCGCTGGCAGCAAACGCGAACACCAACAATACATACAAGCGTGTGTGTGTATGAGTAAGTGCTCTGCACGCACACAGAGATAGCCAAGCAGCGTGTATTGGGTAACATAGCGGAGCCCTGAGACTCTGCTGGCCAGATGACGATGACGACGGTGTGACCAGGTGCCTCTTCTGCCCGGCTTGCATACACACATGAACATTAACCACCCGCACATGCACAATTGCACTCGCGTATATGTGTGTGTGTCGACGTCTAATACAAATACAAATATGGCCGTACACGTTGTCTTAGAATATTATCCTTCTATATTCTAATTAGAATCCTATTTGAAACGCTTTCGAAATTAAAATTTTTTTTTCATTTTAACTTGTAGTTAATGCACATCGTCGTCGTCGTCATCGCCCATTTTTCCTATGCTTTTTATTTTTTGCTTTTTGCACGTTTTCTTTCGTTCACGTATTCGGTTCGTTCGTTATTTCATTTCTTTTTCTTTCGTTTCTTTGTCGTTCCTACGTTTCACATTTCTTGCATAAATTTTTTTGTCGCACATAAAATTTCTTCACCGTTTTTTTTTGCATGTAGTACGAAATAATTGCACTTTTTTGTAGTGGAAATGCATGCTAACCACACCAAAAAATGCTCTTTGTTCAATTTGATTTAATTATTTCATCTTTTTTCGTTTTTTCACATACCTTATTGATTCTTTTTAACGCCATTTTCTGATTGAAATTTGATTTTCTTGTGTGTGTGTTTGTGTGTGTAGTGTTGGTGAGTGTGTATTAGTTGTACGTTTCGCTTGCTAGTCGATTAATTTTTTTCTCCTTTTTGTTCTTTGTCGATTTGCACGAAACGAAAACGAGTAATTGGGTTTTTGTAAATTAATTGAAAATGCTATAGAATATAAAACCAAACGAAACACAAAAGCTGCGGTTGGCTGGCTTTATATAGTTTTCTGTTCTTGGCTATTTTTCTCTGGCTCAGCTTTTCTCCGAATTACATTCCCTTGTCTAGAAATATTGCAGCACTGCGAGTAGAACGGCGCCCCGACGACAACTACGGCAACGATATTTCTGCTACTCAGCCGCACCGAACGGATGTGAGAGAGACCGACACGATGACGAACTGCGACCAAGTTACAATGTTGAATACACGAGTGCGACAAAGATGACTTATGTAGTGCTTCAAATTGTGGTGTGCGGTGTTGTAAAACGTGTGATTGTTAACATTTCCCAGTCAGCAGCAGCAGAGAGGAGCACAGCTACACATATGATGCAGTAGTTTACTGTCTGGCCAGATCGATAATATCCTGTGGAATATACAATAATTTAATCGAGGTGGCAACTCGCTTCCATGGTCATAATTAATTTTTAAAATTAATAATTTACTTACGGCGTAAGGAGCAGCGACGGATTAAAGAAAAGTCTGTGGTGGTGTGGTAAATGTGTTTAAATTTAGCAACCGAAAAATCACTATTACACAGCAAAAATTCCAAGAAAAGAACCAACAACTGTTTAAACCGGCGGCGTGCAATTTGTGTATGTCCGTTGCTTTGTCTGCACGCGATTGGTGCTGTTAATTATTACTTTTTGTAAGCACACAACGTGTTGCTTGCTGCCGGAACTTATTACTGATCAATTTTGAAGTACAAATTCGATGTATTTTTTTTTATCAAATAATCAAACAGCTACTCCGTTTCTCAGCATCACCGCTAGTTGAATTCCTGAAATATACTTTTCAATAAATATACTAAACCATAGCACAAGCTGGTTACACTACAAAAAGGTGTATAGGTATTTTCATAAAAACTTTAATTTAATTTTATCAACCTTATTAATGAAATTGTTTTTTTTTTTTTTGTAACAATAAGGAAATTTTTTAGATTGCGAATTATTTTCTCATTGCAAATAAAGTGGTCCTTATTATCACCTCAGAGCGTTGCCAGACTACATTAACTTGAGTTAGTGCGTTTATTCTTGGGATTGGAAATGAACATTACAGGCGAATTGCGATTCAGTCACACTTAACCGTCTGCAAATTTAAACAAAAAGCAAGCAAAACTTTACATGATTTAATCAATTCGGTTATGAAAATAATAAAACGCAACGCGTCAGTTTTTGCACGTTTCAAAGCGACAACACGTTTCGTAGTTTTAATAGTTTGCCGTGGCTCCAACGCTTCGTCCAGTGCTGCTCAGTGTTGTTGTTGTTGGTGCTGCCGATTTGCAAGGCGACAAAGTGCTTGTGTGTGTGTGAGTGAATGTGCGTCTGTGTGAGTGTATGCGTCGTATATATGTGTGGTAAAGATAATTTAGTTAGAGGTCATATCTATGCGTAAGCATTTGCAACATGCGGCAGCAAGTTGATGATAGCGGGACAGACGTCTTGAAATACACGCGCCTCAACAACAAAAGACGCTTGCAGTCCTACGCCCACAACGTCCACGCCCACTGCCAGCCACAGCACAGCAGCAGCAGCAGCGACGCCAGCTTCATTTTATAGTACGCAGCGTCATGCCAACAACAACAACAAGCAAATCAACAACAGCCGAAGAAGAAGAAGAGGAAAATTGCGATACGCTAATGGCGTCCTTAACAACAAAAGCAACGACAACAACCACACCACCAACGCCAATAATAGCGGAACAGCCGCAGCCGCCGTCGGCAGAAGCAGCATCTGATGCAGTGGCAATGCCAGCGCCGACATCTGCGCCAGCAGCGCGGCCAGCACCAACGCCCACACTTTTGCCTCTGCTGGCCTCAGCGGCCGCCTGCAATAAGCAGCTGCTGTTCTGCCGGCGTTTTAAGGAGACAGCGGACAGCGCTGGATTTTTGCGTAACTTTAACTCGCTGCCGCTCTTTGTGTACGCGACGTCGCCATCGACGCATGCCAGCTCTGCCGATGGCGTCGGCGTCGCCAGGGAAGCTGCGGCCGCAGCAGCAGCAGCAACGGCATTCACTCAAAAGGTAAGCTGAGCTTTCTCTCTCTCTCGCTCTCTTTCGCTCTTATTTTGTGTGTTGTTCTTGTATTGCGTAATTGATCATTTCCGTTGCATTTATTTGGACGTTGCGGGTGCTGAGTATAGTGGCAATGGGTGGCGGGAGGGGTTGACTGGGCGATCGTGCCGTATCTGCTTTTATAATTTATTATTATCTATTTTATGCTGGCTGTTCTGCTTGGCGGCATCGCATCGCTGCACTTGTCGAGCAGTACTCCCCCTCTTACCAACCCCTCTCACATTGTGTTCTGCTGTGCGGAAATTGCTGGACGATTGTTCTGCTTGTTGTTGTTGTTGTTGTTGGTGCGATATCTAACCGCTGCAACGGCAACATCAACAGCAACATTCGCTCCATTTTCATGTTCAATTCGTGGCTTAAGCGGCCCACAAAATATGCGTTTTTATACCCGCTACCCATAGGGTAGAAGGGTATTATAACTTTGTGCCGGTAGGAAATGTATGTAACAGGTAGAAGGAGGCATCTCCGACCCTATAAAGTATATATATTCTTGATCAGCGTCAACAGCCGAGACGATATAGCCATGTCCGTCTGTCCGTCTGTCCGTCTGTCCGTCTGTCCGTCTGTCCGTCTGTCCGTCCGTCTGTATGAACACCTAGATCTCAGAGACTATAAGAGATAGAGCTATAATTTTTTTTCGACAGCATTTGTTATGATTGCACGCAGATCAAGTTTGTTTTAAATTTTTGCCACGCCCACTTCCGCCCCCGCAAATCAGAAAAAATCGAATAACAAGAGTAATAATAAAGCTGGAGTCCCGAATTTTGGGATATACATTAGGAACCGTAGTCTTTGTGACTTCTGAAAATTTGGTTGCGATCGGATAAAAATTGTGGAAGTTATTAAAGAAATACTTTTGTATGGGCTAAAACGCCTACTTACTAGGGGTATTAGTTGCTTTGGCCGACAATCTGGTATATTATGCCGTCTATGGTATATTTTGAAAGTGGTTCTATACTGAATACCAAAAATATACCAAATATATCATTTGGTATATTTTTAGTATTTTGTAGTATTTTTTGGTATATTTAGGAAATAATACCGCAATATTTTGCTTTTATTCAAAATGGGTAGCGGGTATCTCACAGTCGGGCACACTCGACTGTAGCTTTCTTACTTGTTAATGTTAATAATAAAATTGTTTTCGTTGTTGTTGTTGTGATCGCTCAAACGTGTCGAGCCGTCGTCATTAATGAACCCAACAGCAGTTAGCTTTTGTCTGCGGTGTGCATGTATGTGTGTGTGTCGGTGTCTGAGTTGAGCTTTGTGTGTGGGGGAGTGAGAGCGTGCAATATGCTTTCTACACATACAATACACTTGTGTACGTGTGTGTGTGTGCTGTTTACAGGTGCAGTTCTCCTATTGTTCGTTCGTTCTCTCGCTCTCTTTCGCTTGGTCGCTCTCTTGGTTTCTTGTGCAACGCTTCACTTATGCTGCGCTTGCTGTTGTTGTTATTGTTGCTATTGTTGTTGCAGCTCAGTGACTTGTGACGTGCGCGCGCTGCTGCTCATAAGCTTCATTAACACAAAACTCACAGACCAGAAGCCACCGCAAGTGCTTTTTTCTGTTTCTCTGTTTTGCCAATCGCCGCCATTTTGTGTGTGTGCTCTCAGTCCCCTCCCCCCCCCCCAATTCCCCTCCTTCGCACTCGTTGTCTTTGTTGAGCATCTTGCATTCAATTTAGCGCACAATATTTTCGGTTGTGATCGCACAATGCTTTTTATACCCGCTACCCATAGGGTAGAAGGGTATTATAACTTTGTGCCGGCAGGAAATGTATGTAACAGGTAGAAGGAGGCATCTCCGACCCTATAAAGTATATATATTCTTGATCAGCGTCAACAGCCGAGACGATCTAGCCATGTCCGTCTGTCCGTCTGTCTGTCTGTCCGTCTGTCCGTCTGTCCGTCTGTCCGTCTGTCCGTCTGTCCGTCTGTCCGTATGAAACACTGGATCTCAGAGACTATAAGAGATAGAGCTATAATTTTTTTTCGACAGCATTTGTTATGTTTGCACGCAGATCAAGTTTGTTTCAAATTTTTGCCACGCCCACTTCCGCCCCCGCAAATCAAAAAAATCGAATAACAAGCGTAATTTTAAAGTTAAAGCTGTGAATTTTGGTATATATAATAATAACAATAGTATTTATGATTCCTGAAAATTTGCTTGCGATCAGATAAAAATTGTGGAAGTTATTAAAGAAACACTTTTGTATGGGACAAAACGGCCACTTACGGGGGGTCTCAAATGCTTTGGCCGACAATCTGGTGTATTGTGCCGTCTATGGTATATTTTAAATGTTAGTATCACATCGTTATACCAAATATACCATTTGGTATATTTTTAGTATTTTGCAGTATTTTTTTGGTATATTTTGAAAATAA
This sequence comes from Drosophila niveifrons, assembly GCA_035046325.1. Lineage (NCBI taxonomy): Eukaryota > Metazoa > Arthropoda > Insecta > Diptera > Drosophilidae > Drosophila > Drosophila niveifrons. Next base: position 4,357,787 of record JAWNOC010000046.1, on the reverse strand, counting down.
TACCGCAATATTTTGCTTTTATTCAAAAGGGGTAGCGGGTATCTCACAGTCGAGCACACTCGACTGTAGTTTTCTTACTTGTTTTCTTTGACACTTTCTAACACTATAATGCGCCCTAAATTGTATTGTGCTTTCTTTCACTCACTCGTAATGCAATTACCCAAGACATATATATTGCATTGTTCCCCCTATATTCCTCCCACCCCGCTGCCCATCTCGCTTTATTTTTATCGCTTTGCCCTTGCGGGCGTTGTTTACATTTCAAATTTAAATCAATTTTGTTTCTGATTGCGGTTTAAGTGGCAGTTTACAAGCGTCTCTCTCCCAACCCTTGTCTTGTTTTCTGCTTATTGCAACCATATGTGACATGTATGTATTTGTATCTATATCTGTAGTTGTTTGTATCTGTATCTGCAGTTTGTGGAAAGCCGCGCTTGTATTTGTTCAATGCGCATTTTGAAATGAATATGAATATAAATCTGAATATTTTTTTTGTCTGTCTCTCTTCCTTTTCTTTTTATTGCCCATATTGTGAGATATCATCGCGACAATTGCTGCGGCCACTTTCCATCTTCAGTTGCACATAACTTATTTCATTTGATATCGCATCACATCGCCTCCCTTGGGGCACAACACCCATCGTGCATCTTCAATTCCCTGTTATTCCCACGCCTCTTAAGGCGACGCTGCTGTGTTTACATTTTTTACGATCAATATTTGTTTGTTTCCATTGATTTCGTTAGAGTCATATGACGTGATTTCATCTTTTTATAGAAGTTTATTACTACTTGGCAATTGCTAAAGTCGATTGCTAGTTCTTCAGGTTTAGTTTTAAGCGATTGTTTGTTATCTATCAAATAAATTTATAGTCCAGATAAATGTAATTGGGTTTATTTCATGGCTGAAATTTAACAGAACGAAAATTTTCGTTATTGTTGAGCAAAGATCTAGAAATAGATCGTTGACTAATTTTTTAATGTAATAATAATTATGGTGGAATGTCTAATTTAACTATGAATTTTTTTATAGCAACTGTTTTGCATAAGAAACCTTATAGTAGCTTAAAGCTAAAGCTTGTCTCTTTGCTGATGAAATTTGTGAGCATTTTTTCATAAACGTTTTCTCCAATTTGTCTATCTTAAGTGGTTATCTTAATAGATTCTTACAAATCAATTCTTGAGCATAGCATTTCTAATTTGATTTTTTTGTTGTTGTCATATTTGTGTTTGTTGATAATGAAAACAGATGGAAATCGTTGGCAATAAAAGTGTTTTAATGATTTGAACTGACTTGATTTGCTTATCATATTTCCATAAATATCAAACAGAATGCGTGTCTTTAAATGCCAGAAGTAACTACCACTCGTTTTCCCCTTTCCCCCAGCTCCGCTTCAGGTCATTGATTAAACGTTCTAGAGCTTTGCGTTGTCAGCAGCGTCATGGCAACGATGTTTGTTGTTGTTGTTGCTGCTGGTTTCTGTTGTGGCGCCCTTGTCTCATGTGTCGCTCTCTCTCTCTCTACCTCTCTCTTACTCGCTCTCGCTCTTTGTGTGTTTCTTGCCACAGTTTGCGTGTAATTAAGCAGCGAGATAAGCTAGCCAAGTGGACAGTAGGTCATTTCTTGTGATAGTCGCTTTGTTGTTGTGACTCTCTTCTGGTTGCCGCAAGTCGCTTGTCTAGACGAGGCGTCACTTTGCTGCACTTGTTGTCGCTGCTTTTGGAGTTTGGCCGCTTGCAGCGCCACAACAACAACAACAACAATCATAATAATAATAATAGACACTAATGACTTGGTTGGTCACTACTTTGTTTTGTTCTCTCGCTTCTTCGTGCACACACATAAGTGTGCTAGTGTGTAGTGCATTACCCTTTGAGTGCCACACTTTGTGGCGTCGGCGTCGGCGTGTAAAGCACTTAATCACCTGTCAATTGATTAGCTTGTGCTTCGTAGATAATTGTTTTCTCTACATTTTTCTTTGTGGGGCATTTGTTTACCTACAGATTGCCTGAAATGCAGCATAAACAAACAAATAACAATAAAAACTGCGGTGGCAATTGAGGCATTACCAGAAGAACCCAAAAGATACAAATGTATCTTATGCAGCTGCCATATTGCAGTCGAGTTGTTTGTAATGTTATTGAACGAACGCACGCTCACTCACTCTCTCTGCCTCTCTTTGCATTCAGCACTTGTCACTCAATTGGCTGAATGCTAGACCTAACTCTCGCCCTCTATCTGTCTCTGTCTTTCTTTCTGTTAGCATAGTGAGTCATGCTTAGCGCTAGTTTTACGCGCTAGCATTTCACTCAATGCTCTCGCGATCTCTCTCAGCTGCTAACATGGCGGTGCTCTCTCTCTGCCGTTGAGTTAACAGCGCGTTAACAGCGCTGTAGTTTGAGTGCAGGAGACAACACTTAACAGCTGTTGTTGTTTGTATTGTAAAATTTGGCGTTGAAGCGTGCGGTTCGGTATCGGTTGCGAACGCGCTTCGTTGAGTTGATTGCACTGCAAACGTATCTGACAGATACACCACGCGTCTCGCCTTGGGTGCTGTGTTTTGGTGCGGTGTGTTGTGTTTTTTTTCTCTCATTCCCGCATTGTTTTTGGGGAATTTTTCAACACGTTGAATCATCATCAGCAGCGGTATACGTTTCGTCTCTTGATCGCGCGTTCTACATATGAGACATAAATTAACTTCTTATTGAGACAAACACACACACACACACACACATTCGCACATTCGGATTCGTGAATCGCAAGGCTGCAAATTCGTGTGTTGCTTCCTCAAACAAATCGCAAAGAAAAAAGCAAAATAAAAAAGCCAAAGGCAACAAAAAAGTCTGTTTAGTTTCCAATATATAACGCATATTATGAAATGCTTCCCGTAAACCGGTCAACACCTTTTTGGCTGATGTAAAGAAATATAAATAAATGCAAAAAAAGGAAAAAAGTGAAATTTTTTGTGAATTTGTTATGCAAATCTAATACGAAATATTTGTATTTGCAAGTGTCGATGTGACTTGTGACGAGATATAATATCTAAGATACCCCAAAGAGATACAAACAACATCGAGAGAAATTACAAAATAACAAATAGCCAAAAAAAAAAAAAAAAAAACAAGCATACAAACAAACAAGCAACGACGACGACAAATCGACGCTGCTTTCATTTGGATTAATTGAATTTGTTGATTTTGGGTTGGGGTTGCTTGTAGCACACTCTCTTGCAATCCCCTCGATCAACGAGGCATCCACTGAGACCCGTTTTTGGTAAATGAGATCAACTAGATAAATGGTGCGTATCTTGAACTAAAAAAAACTAAAAACGAAACCAAGCTTCTCAGTTATCGCGTAGCTAAAGTGATAATAAATTGAAATTTTTTATGTAAATTGCGACGTAGCAGCGGAAGTCGATCTCTGTCTCTGTTTTCTTGATAAATGTGTATGGAAAATCAGTTGAATAATGAGCCATAATGCTAAAAGGGCAATAGGGCTTTGATTGTAGGCGTGATAAGTCGTTAGAGCGATAGCTGGAAAATAAGATTTAAGCAAGTTTTTCACTCTGACTCATCTGAAGTTTGTTAAACAGAATCTGACTAATCAGATTACCGTTGTGTTTTTTTTTCTTTTTGCGCCAGTACTAACGCTTTTGTCATATTTTATTATAGTGCTGACATTTAACATTATCTTTCTTTGTTTGCTTAAACGCTGCTATCGAGTTTGCAAATAAAAAAAGATCGATAACTGTATAAATAATGTGTTGCAAGATTGATAGCTACAACTTCGATACTTTTAGATACTTTTTGCTAACTGCTGCAGTAGTTCACTCACCTTTTGCACATAATCCTTTGGCACCTAAGCATTGTGCTACAGCTGCAATTTAATTAATTTAACAATCGAGCAGCAACGTTGACATGCAAACCATTTAAATGGTTTGCCCTCCTCCTTATCTCTTTCTCTTCTTTGACATTGGCCCGCTTTGTTTATCTTGTTAATTAAGCAACAAACTAACTACTGTTTAAATTTTTAATTGTTACCACACCGTAATTTGTCTCTCAGACTCTGCTGGGTCATTTTTTTCTTCTTCTCTTTTCTGCTGTTTCTGTTGAATTGGAGCTGTGGCTATTATCTACACATCGTCCCACAACATTCATTCTTTACTCCACTCTTTCTCGCTCTCTCTTTATAGCCATCTCTCTTCAGTGCTTTGTGTCACATTCATTCTCCATTGGGATTGATTATGCACGCTCTTAACTTGCTGCATGTCATTTCCATGCGGGTTTCTCGAGTTTCGAAAGCGAACACAACTCCCTCTCCCTCTCTTTTCATTTCCTCCCTCTCTCTCTCTTTCACTCACTCCACACGCTACATGGCAATTAATGTATAAATACGAAAAACGAATGCGAGTGCGAGTGCGAGTATGAGTGCGAGTTTGAGTATCTATGAGTACTCGAGAGTGTTCGCTCTCTTTTTATATATATTTTTTGTGCACATTGTTGGCATTTTTTATTTATATTTTTGTTGTCTTTGTTTGACTTTTGCGCTGCTCCGTTGGCAGTTTTAATTGTTGTTTCTTTCGCTCGCTGTATTGTTTAATAATTCAGCAATTTTTCTGTTTTCTGACACAATTCAATTGTCGCCCCAAGTTTTTGTGTTGTTCTTTGCATCTGACCGAGTCTCCAACTAAAATTTTTTATTGGCTAATTAAGCACTACGCCTTTCCATTTTGTGTTTTTGTTTTTTTTTTGTTTTTTTTGGTTTCGCTCTCCCAATTTTCTATTTCCTTTTGTGCTGCGTGTTTTGCTAATTGTTCAAACAAAGAAAAACAAAAATATCTGAAAGCAAAATTGAGAGCAAAACTAATTGAAAATTGTTGTACCTACGAGATACGCTCTAAAAAGGGGAGTGGGGAGAGGCAGGGGGAGGGGGAGGGGGCAGGGCCAATACAAGGTTGGCAACAAAATCATCTGACTTGCTGTGGAGTCCACAACTCCTTTGTTTAAAGTTTTGTGCTGTTTGTGATTCATGGAAAATACAAAAGTTAATACGAGAGTTCTGTTTCTTTTTTTTTTTGGTATTTTGCTCAACAGACATTTCCCAATAACTTTGTGGTTTCGTTTTCAAATGCAGTAATCCAACTCCAAAAGTTGTTTCCAGTGCATTCCAATCGATCAGCTGTTTTAGTTGCTTTATTTATTTTTGTTATTATTTGCATTTATTCGAACCATTCGCTGCGCTCTGATTCATGCGATTTGCACACACACATCAAAATCATAATAACAATAATAATAATTATTATTATTATTATTATTATTATTCAACTAATCTGCATGCGAACTGAAAAAGATACAAAAGTATCTAAAAGTATCTTGATATATGTATCTGTGTCTGGGTATATTGCTCTTTCAGGTCGTCTACATTGAGCTTTAACCTTGACGGCAAACACGTCCGCTTCTCTTGGGCTGTGGCCACATGCTTAACTTACACTAGACTTTATAAGAACGCAGCTTATTTACATAATTAAATACAGTAAAAGAGCATTGAAAGTATTTGTAAAATTGAGTCACTATTGAACACTGAAAGTTGTTAGTTCTCTTAAAAAGAAAAGACAGAGGTACTTCAAGAATCAACTAGGTATATTCAAAATATTCAACTTGTTGTCTAGTGTCACTTACACTAGACTCCATAAACATAGCAAAAGAGCATGAAAAGTATTGTCAAATTGAATCACTATTAAGCATTGTAAGTTGTTCATTATATTAAAAGAAAAGTCGCAAATACTTTTTCGGTATTTTAAGCATCAACTAGAATTATCGAAAATAATCAACTTGCTGTCTAGTGTCACTATTCTGCTGCCTTTTGTTGTTATCTTGAGTTAAACTTGCGAAATTTCACACATTTTCAATGCGTCGCCCACAATTTCGCCTTCCCCCTTCCCCTCTCTCTGATCTAGCTGTGAACTGGAACAGTTGGCAAATATAAAATATAATGCTTTAATTTATTTTTATTTATTTGCAAATTTACTTGATTTTTTTTTTGGGGGTTTGTATTATATTATTATGTTTATTATAATTTCAATTGTCATGTGATTTTTTTTTGGTGGGTTCGTTTTTATCACTTAACTTTGTTGTTGCTGTCGCTTATTGTGCGATAGTTTTCGCTATTGTTGCCACATTGTTGTTGTTGTTGTTCTACTTTCTATGGACTGTGAGCGATCGCGTGGGTAGTTCAAAGAGTTCACAGATATATCTGTTGTATATGTATACGTACATATAAATAACCATAATTTTGTAACAATTTCATTTAGAGCAGCAGCATAATTGACTAAAATCATAATCAAAACACGCGCACGAGCCGCCAATTGCCAATTGCCAATTGGTGGCAGCAAGAGAGGTGAGTGTGGCAATTGGTAGTGGTCCAAGTCTCGGGGCATAAATTGCGCTATAAAGCGCACAATTAAAGTTGCAGTCAGTCAACAGCAAACAGCAAACAACAAAGTGGCAGACAGCAGACAGCGACAGCAAGTCAGCAAATTGGCAACACTTTCCAATTGAAGCGACAAGTAAAAGTGATCTACTCTGAGGTGTTAGACGGAGAGATACTCTGTAAGAAATGGTGCGATAAGAGCGCTGAAGTGCCTCAACATTTGTTGCTTGTATGCAAATAAAAATTCCATTAAATAATAATGGTATTTGAGCAAGTTAAGTGCATTTTTAGGATAACTGCCAATGAAGTAGTGGCTGTTAAGCATAATATATTTAGTACTTATATTCTCTGTTTTATCCACACAATTGTTGTTTATTTTATGCATACAAATTCTATTCATTTAATTGAATATATTCAAGTTAATTGCATTTTTAGGTTAACTGCAACAGAAACTGAGGCAATTAAGTGCAGTTAATTTGTTTTTAGTCTCTGGTTAAGTGGCAAAATACTTATTTTATTATTTATTCTCTTTAACAACGTTTTATGTATTTAAATTTAATTTATGTACGTTATTTGCATATTTGGGATAGCTGCCACAATGCGATTATTTTAAGTTAATGGTGTTAGTAAAACTTCCAACACAAAATTAATTGCATATTTAATTATGTTTATTTATATTTATAGCCTTTTTAGAATAACTTAACTTTTTTTATATTATACCCTCTTGTATTTAGCTTAATGACTACAGGGTATGCAATACAATTGAGTTGAAGTGCTCGCGACGTGGCTCCATCGATTGTAATCGCGTTTCATTTGATGATTTTGCAATATTCGCCCGAGCATTTGGCTTAGATGAGCGACTTATCAATGGCTGTCTTCCCCCTTTAACACCGCCCACTTTTATTACTCCTTGATCAGATTGACTTCTTCTCACCCTTCCCTTCTCCTTTGCACTCATTACGCTGTAATCTTTTACCTCTTTTCAAAACAGACTCTGCTCAATTCGCCGCCTTTGCTGCTCTTTGCTGCCTGCAGCGAATCTATTCGACTGCTGCTGCTGCTCATTTTCCCCTCTCGCTCTTGCTCTTGCTTGCTTTGTTTTGCATTTAGCTGAATTCGCTGCATTTGGCACTCTCGCTTGCCTGCGGCGAATTTGTCAAATGTGTTTGGTGCTCTCCTTGCTCGGAATGCGGAAATATTGTTTGCTGTTTGTCTAACGCTTTGTTGTTGTTGTCGCTTCTGCTATCTCTTGCTGCTGTTGGTTGTTGTTGTTATTATTGTTGCTGCTGCTACGTGCGCAATTTTTGCTTTTCTTCTCGATTTTGCTTTCTGCTGGTTTTGTTTCGTTTCGTTTCGTTTCGTTTTCAACAGCTCATAGATACGTCGGCATTTTCTATGGTGCATGACATTAAAGTTTTAAATTTAACTGCAACACAGACTGCAAGTGGGGAAAAGTCGCTGCCCAGCACTTCAGCAGCTAGTTCAGCTCCCCCTTCTCTCAATCCTCCTCCTTCTGCTCCTCAATGGGCACTTAACCCTTGTGCGCACAATTGAACTTTATCAAGTGCGTTGAATTGTTTGCAAAAGTCGCGCCCCACTTTTACAACACTTTTCAAAACGCACACACACACAACAGACAAATAACAGACAGAAAAACACTCAGTCAGCCAGACAGGCGGACAGACAGACAGTGAACACTCAATAAGTTGGAACGAAAGGCAGGAAATTGTTTTTAATGATTGCAATTACTCATAATTAAATTTATTGCTTAATTGATTTAATGCCTTGTGGCTTGTTTTATGCTGTGTTTACTGTGGCCAGCTGCTTTGCTCTGCTCTCCATTGTTGAAGTGGCTATGACTGTGACTATTGCAACATCTGCATCATCTTACCGCGTCTGTTGCTGTTGCCCACCCACTAGAGTGTTAAAAACAGCAAAATAACGCGCATACGCCGCGTGGTACCGCGCAAAAGTTGAATTGCATTTGCCGCCAGCGAGTTTTGGGGGCGATCGCGTGCCGTTTGCTCTGACAGCTGCAATCCGAGAGCGGCAAACAACAAATCAAATAGAAAAAAAGCACAGCAACTGTCACAATAATACACTTTCAGCCAAAGCGAGATACTTTGATTTTGTGAGATAGCTAAATGACCCAGAAAAATTGAGTATATTTACTCAACTTCATCTAGAAATCTTGAGTTTTTAGTTTTTAGATTTCAATCTACAACAGTTCTTAAAACAAGATTTCAACTTGAAAAAGTGTAGTATTAAAGATTTAAAAGTTTTCCAACCTAAGAATTTTGTTCTTCCTTACTTTTAAAGCAAATACAATTGTCTTTTAGATTGTTGTACAGGTTTCAATAAGCTGAACTAATCTTGAAATAAGAATATATTCCACCATTATTGTAGAATTTTAATCCGGACTTAAGAATTTATTTTTTGGTTTCAATTTTGACAGAATTTCATAATGATTCAGTATTATTTCTTAATTTTTGCATTTTTCCTAATTTTAGTATTTTCCCAATTTTAGTATTTTTTCTTCTTAATTTGTATTATTTTCCCCAATTTTAGTATTTTTTTCTTAATTTGTAGTATTTTAGTATTTCTCTTAATAGTATTGTTTAATTTGTCATATTTTTTCTTAATATTTAGTATTTTTTCTTCTTAATTTTTAGTATTATTCTCCATATAGTATTTTCTCTTAATTTTAGCTTTTTTCCTCTTAATTGTAGTATTTTTTCTTGTGTAGGAAAGTGTATGAAAAGTTATTACTTTAAACTTTTTCCATTGCCGTGCAAATGTCAAAAAGTGTGACAGAGATTTCATTGACGAATTGCACAGTGACATGAATCCAGCAAAAGCAGCAAGAGAAGCAAAGCAAGTCACATGGCTGACCCACTTACAAAGTGCTTTGCTGTGGTTCATCAACGCCAGCAGCAGCAGCAAAAGAACAAGAGAAAAACAACTGTTTTGCCCTTTTAGTTTCTACAGCTTCCAGTTTTTCTTTTAGCTTGTTGTTCTTCCTCTTTTATGTTGGTTGTAGATTGAGCACGATTTGGCTTTAAACTTGAAAAATCTGTTAAAAGAGAGCGTTGTTCGTTCTACAAAAAAAAAACCAGCTGCAGCTTATGTGGGAAGAGAGAAAGATTGCACAAGCTGTGGTGGTGGCGGTGGTCAGGAAATGTTTTGTAGCCTTGAGATGGCAACAAGTTGCTTGTTGCTTGTTTATTTGATTGATTGTGTGTGTTGCGGCGGAATTAAGGAAGCTGCGTTTAAAGTTGGTATTTTGTTGTAAAACTAACAAAAAACTACAAGATAAAACGATGCTTAGGTATTTCGATTTGCTTGTCGACATGTCCATCTATATCTTTAACGAGTATCTACAAGCGAACCACCTTGCGCACTGCGTTAGTCATAGCTAACACAGATACAGATACAAGATACGCGCACTTACAGATACATGCGCATAAAATACGGATATCTGGGCAGCAACAAACACAACACAACACAACACAACACAGTTAACCAACACAACTGCCAATTGTTAACCCAAATGTGCTGCCAAGTGAGTTACGACCAAGAGGAGGAGGAAGGGGAGGAAGATAGAGAGGTGGAGGTTGATTTCCAGTGATTGGCGCGCCTGCGCAGCGCGTTGCCAACTGATTTGTTGCGCATTGATTGAAGGGTAAATTACAGGTTGCCACATGCGATTCGATGCGATTTTGTTTTTGCAGTCAGCCGCTGGCTTTTCTCACTCCCCTCCCGGCTACTTTATTTCTATTTGATACTTTACTTACTTTACTTATTTGCGCATAGAATTTGTTGCTATTTGATTTTTCGCAATTGCCTGCAAATTGCGTCACCTGCTGCCGTTGCTGGCTTTAAGTCAAGTTTTTGCAGCCATATTTGGCTGAAGTTTGTGGCCCCCCCTCTTAGCTGCTTTATATACGTTTGTGTGTGCGTGTGTATCTATGTCATGTGTCGGCTAATAACTGCATATTTAATTCGATTTCAATGCTGTGTCACCGCGCGTACGCCAAAAGTGGAGCTGTCACGTAATTAAAGTCACATAAGCATATGAAATTTTCTGTTATTTTATTTGCGTTTATTTTCGTATTTACGGATTTTGTTTTTGGCCACATACGCATTGGCATTCACTCTCAAAACAGTCCAAATAGTTAGAGCCACCGGTAAGCAAACAAAAGCAAAACCAAAACAACAATCATGCAAATAGTCGTCACACGTTTTGAAACTATGACGCACTTTATTTTTGGGGTCGAAAATTGAACTGGTTTCGCAATGATTATTTACGGAATTGGAGCTTCTCTTTTTTCTTTTTTTTTATTATTTTTAAACGCACTTCTTGATGAGGTTTTAAGTGGAAATCATTTATGTGCACATTTCCGTTCACGCAAAAGTTTACGTAAATTTTATAGATCAACTATTTTTCTGCAGTTCCATTTAAGCTGAAGATGTTTAGTGTTTAGAGCGAGCTTCGGAACTTGTTCTATAAGATTAGCAAATACTTTAAGATCTTTCTTATCTTTCTCTTTACTCTTTGATTACAGCTGAAGATGTTTAGAGTTTTGTGGGAGCATCTAAACTTGCATTAGATTAGCAAATACTTTAGAAAGAGACCATTTTTTGTATCTTTCTTTTTACTCTTTACTACTTTACTTTTATTCCTTATTGATTTTAGCTCGTTACTCGTTTAATTTCTTTACGTTTGCTACTTGTTAATTCATTAATTCGTTATTAATCTGTCATTACTTGCAACTCGCTTAAGTTTTTATGTTTGTTACTTGTTAATTTAGTTTTTGGTTTTGTTTTTTCAAAACTTAAACTCTGTTAAATCTCTCTTTTAACGTCAAATCATTGTACCTAAAAAGTTGTTCATTATTTGGTAATTTGCCAACTTTATAGTTTAGCATTTTATTGCCAAGTCGTTAGTTGTTACAGATCAATTTAGTGCCTGTTTCTTGGCAAATTTTTATCGCTACTTGTTACCAACAATAAGTTAGTTTGAATTGTCCAAATGATTAGGATTGCACTTTCCCAGGTTATCGAGTTAAAGTTCATTACAGACTGAGGCAAATGATTCACGTGCTTTAATGGCAAAGTAAAACCCACTGTGCACATTTCCTTTTAATTAATAAGTATCTCGTTTTTTTTGTATTTTTCATTCGCTTCTCGTTGCTTTGATTCATTTTTAAAGCCTTTGGCGGCCAGAGCCAATAAAACCAAGAGAGAGAGAAAAAAACGAACTTTATAGCACTCGGTGTGGTTCATCATAAAATGCTAAAATACCGAGTACAACAAAAACATTAAATAAAAAAAAAACGCGGATATGATGACCTCATTTGGAATTATGTAGAGGCCGGAGACTAAAACACCGAAAGCACAGAAAATACACAAAAACCAACAACTAATTGGAGAGCCAAGTTAAGACACTTGGTCGTTTCGCACAACTGTTCTAAGAGTGTGTGTGTGTGTTTTTTGTTGGCCCCCCCTCTGATTACATATAATACGCTCGTTAACAAAATTAAACCACAAAACATAAAAAACAACAACAGCTTGTGGTGTCATTTTTGCCGATTGGCTGAGTATGGTTTTTTTGTTTTGTTCATTTTGTTGTATTTTTAAATAATTGTTGCAATCAAATATAATTACAAATGCATTGAAGTTGTCCATTTGTGTTTCCTTTTTGCATAGCAATTATATAAACACAATACATGGCAAAAAGCGCTCAATTATTGTTGCCAGTTGCAGTTGCAGTTGCAACAACCAAGAGAAGAAGAAGAAAATCTTCACGTCGCGTCGCGTCTTTCGATGCGGTAACATGCCTCAATTTCAGTTTGCCGAACATTATTATTATTACGACTATTTCGCATTTTTGCCTACAATCCACAAAAATCGTCTATTTTTTTTTTTGTTGTTTTCTGTCTTGTGTTGTTATTTGTTGTTTGCTGCCAGTTCAAACGGCAGCCGGCCAACAACAATTGATCATTTGCTGTTTTGGCCACAACACAAAAAAATGAAAAGCGTCCGATATCGTTATGAAAACTGCGGCTGAAATCGCTGTTGCAATTTGAATACTCTTTAAAAGTGACTCAGAGCTATCTATAAAGAGTTCATAAAACAAACTAAACTCTGTTTTATTTACACGCACTAATAAAGAAAAGTAAAGATTAAATTAAGTGAATGCATTAAGTATATTATCTTTAAACAAACACTGCTTTGTTTGATCTAAGATAAACAACTTAATTTCGCTCTATTAAAGCAAAGAATATCTTCTACTTAGTAAATATTATTCTTGTCTTATAGTCCATGATTGATCCTTTGCTCTTTGTTTGAGTTTTTCTTTTGACAAATTTTGTGGCATTGCACTGAAATGAAATTTCATAAAATTCTTGAAATTTTCAACTGATTTATTGCTGGAAATCCTGTGCTTATCTAATGTGGACTTTGCGTTTCCTCAGATAACGTTATCGCAGGGATTCCTGCGAAGCGATAGTCATTTATAGAACTGTGCTATGTGTTATCTATATTCCAACTATATAAATTGTGCACTTATTTGGCTTGTCTTTTTGTTGAGCTGTATTTATTGCACGGTATTATTATTTCAATTATATAAATGTTTGGTTTACTTTTATTGAATTCGATTTATTTTTCTTCTTAATGTTTAAGATCGTTTCTTTTGTATTTTTTTTTCTATGTTTTATTTAGATTATGTAGAACTTTTTATAGTTAAAAGTATTATCGTTGTATTTTAGCGTATAGAGCATATTTTGTATTTCTTTAATATTTGTATTAATATGTCTTCAGTATTTTTACATTTATTTTATTTGGTATTTTTATATTTATTTTATTTAGTATTTTTATATTTATTTTATTTAGTATTTTTATATTTATTTTATTTAGTATTCTTATATTTATTTTATTTAGTATTCTTATATTTATTTTATTTAGTATTTTTACATTTATTTTATTTAGTATTTTTATATTTATTTTATTTAGTATTTTTATATTTATTTTATTAAGTATTTTTATATTTATTTTATTTAGTATATTAAGTATTATGTTTAGTTATATATTTAGTATGATACTTGGTATGATATTCAGTATGATATTTAGTACGAAGTTTAGTATTACATTTAGTATTCTATTTATTATTGTATTTAATACTAAATTTATTATTACGTTTGGTATTATATTTAGTATTATATATATATTTTTAGTAATATTTTTAGTATTTATTGTATTTCTTTACAATACCATTTGTATCGTTTTCCTACAATTTTTTGGTTTGTTTTATTATTATTTTTTTAATTTTTTTTATTCCACCTAATCCTATTTTCTTGTACATTATTTTGTGTTATAAATTTCATGTGTTTAGTAAATTTTCTTTGCTATTTTATTTCATTCATATGTGAAGCCTTTCTCATTTCAATTGCACACTGTGCTAGATACTTATTTAAAGCCAGCTGCAATCAGCATTACAAACTTGAGCTAACCTTTTCGGTAAGGGCATGAGAGACAAACAATAACAGCCGCAACAGCAATAGCTACAACAACAACAACAACAGCAACAACGGCATTTGCAGCCTCCAATTGCAATCGGGCCAATTGTGAACTGTGCTAGATGCAGTGCAACTTTTGCAGTCGCATCGTCGTTGTTGGTTGACTTCTTCAGCTACTTCATTGTCTGGCCCCGAAGTCAGAGTCGGAGTCGTCGTCGGTTGCAGTTGAATCTGGCAGACTTGCTGACTGGGTGACTGCTTAAAAACCCATCATCAATGGACGCAGCCAGTGTCTCGGCTAACTGTAATGTCGTCAGCGTTTTGTTGGCCGACTGTCGACTGTCGACTGTGTTTGCCCTGTTGCCAGTTGCCTGTTGACTCTGTGACTGTGTGACGACGCCATTATGAAATTGCACAGTGGTAGAGAAGAGTGGCAAGTGGCAAGTGGGGGAAGAGGCAACAACAAGAAATACAAAAAAAACAGATGCAAAGTTTGTTTTTTCGCTTGTCTTGTGGAAGACTTTTCACCTGCCATGCAAATAGGAGTCAAACCCACACCCGCACCTATTGGCCCCAAAAACGAAAAACAAAAAAAAAAAAAAAAGCAGCGACTGACAGCGACTGCAATCTGACTGTCTGACTGTAAGTCTGTCTGTCTGCCTCGTCTGTTTTTGGCTGGTCGAGCAGCTGTTGTTGCCACCAGTGTTGAATGTTTGCACTTTCCTGCACAGTTTGAACTCAATGCGCTGCTTGGTCGATTTACAGCAGTTTTTCCCATTTGAAATTTGTTTTTCAATTTGATTTCTGTGTGCGCGCAATTATTGTGAAATTAAGATGTTTTATGCCGCTGCTGCTGTTGTTTGCTTTGTTTATTTGCCTTCGCTCTTACCTTTGATATAGTAATCGCCGCAAGATAAAGATTCGACTATCTCTGGACACATGCGATTAAACTTTCTATGGCCTCCGAGCCTCTATTGTGTTTGCTGTTTGCTTTGCTTTGCCAATTTCAAATTTTTGTGTGTGTGAATTATTATTTTCGCCACGATGATAAGATATAAAACTCTCAGTGCGCTAATTATGCTTAGAAATTTTTCAACTTTTCAGCTGCTGACACACTAACGAAAAAGAAATAAAGCAGAAAAATAAAACAAACCACATGAAGCTGTCACTTTTTCCATGCGGCAGCGCACGCCAAGAAAAATCTGTAACAAATGCAACACAGCTGCTGCGGCTGCTGCGACTGCGGCTGCGGCTGTAGAACAAACTTTCACCCGAAAAAGCGACAAGCAAGAGCAACAGCAACAACAACAACAATCAGTGCAACGGGCCACATGTTGCAACTGTTTTATGGCTAGAAATTCACACTCTTAATTGCCAAGCTGAGACTCGAGACTTGAGACCTAAAAGTGCCGCAGCGCATTTAAGCTGCAGGCTGGCTGCGTGCGTGTATCTGATAGATGCAAGTACTTGCAACACACACACACACACACACATGTATATACACATTCCTATGTGTGCGCTGTTTATCCGATGGGCTGAAGCGCAAGTCTTTACGCATCTCTAGACATACAAGTAGTAATCAAGAAGAAAAGTACACGCACTCGTTATATAGAACGATTATTTCTGCGTTGCAAGTTGGCCAACAACACAACACAATGAAAGAGAAAATTAATAGGCAGCTTTGCTGCCGTTGCAGTTGCTGCTGTTGCAATTGGGGCCTGCAGGTTAATTAAGCACATTAGCAGCCCATCAGCGCAATATTTAATGGACGTCGCCCCTGCGGGACAAATGTTATGTTATGGATGTCAACTGGGGCATTGATTGATGCCACAATTCAGATAGAAACTACTAATTACACAGAGTGTACCAGCAGCGGCAGATATAGATACTTTAAACTGAGTAGATCAGCATTCAGCTCACGTACTTCAAGCTTCTTGCTGCTTGAGCTTTATCTGGGAAAAGTGCATTCAATGCTTTGAATTTGTGAGATGCCACTTAACTTTGCAACATGATTGTAATGCCCGATATAAGTATAAGTATTTTGTGCGCTACCTTTTTTATTATACCTGTTACTCATAGGGTAGAAGGGGATACGTTGGAAAAGTTGATTGCGACCGGGTAGAAATTGTGTTAGTTTAAAAATGCTGACGTGTCTTGGAAGCTTTGGTTGATATTTGGAACTTTTGGTATATTTTGTACTTGTGGTATTTGTTGTACTTATATTGTATATTGTGTTATTCTGGTATTTTTGTACTTATGGCATTTTTTTGTATATTTATGGTATATTTTCGGTATATTTTGTTCTTTTGGTTTATTGTATACTTTATGGTGGAATTTTGCACTTTTCGGTATATTTTGATCTTTTAGGTATATATGCACTTTATGGTATATTTTATACTTTATGGTATGTTTTGTATATGATGGTATATTTTAAAGGTAACTGTATTGTGATATACTAACACTAACAGTTTGTATATTTAAATATATGAATTTAGTTAATTTAAATGATAATACCCTACTGTAGTGTTTTTATTGAGGAACGATAACGGGTATCCTAAATTCGAGCCCACTCGACTGTACTTTTCTTACTCGCTTTTTAGCGGGAACTTGGGGGAAATGCGTCAGTTTTGGGTTTTGCGGTCGCTGCAATTGAAATCATTCGCAATTGGAGCTGCAAACAGAGACAATAACCATAACAATAAATAAGTAACTACACAACACCCACTTGCGGTTGTCATCCACATTCGAGTCATACAGATACAGATACACACACACATGCACACACACACGGAGATTAATTTTTCTAGCTGGAAAAGCGCTCGTCGCACGTCGTGAGTGTAAATTGTGTTAAGTTCTTTTGGCTTTCTCGAAAAACGCTCTGGCTTTCTATTTTGTCCCCGCCTCAGTTCTGACTAATGACGCTTTGGCCCCCCTGATTCAACCAAGCCTCTATCTATCTATCTATCTGACTGTCTGTCTGTTTGTCTGGATTGCCATTTTGTAGTTGTTGTTGTTGTTGTTGTAGGAGGAAGTCGCCTATTGCTCTGGAGCTTATTTCATTTGTTCAGTTTGTTGTTTGTTTTGCCGTTTGTTGTTTGTTGTTTGTTGGTCCGGCTTTGGGGTTTCTCTTACAGATTCTGGAACAGTCATAGCTTCTACTACTTTTCAGAAAATTACACTCACACTCTAATGATAATTAGCGGCATTATTTTCCCATTATTCTTTTTGAAAGTTTTTCACATCGCCGTTTGCTTCGTCCAGCATATTTCAGTGTTGTGTGTGTGTGTGTGCAATTAAAGCGTCATTTAACTGGGCGTGGGAGTCAAGCCCACCCAATTTACAATATTTCATAAATAAATAAATATAGTCAAAGTTGTAAAGTTTTATATATGTGTATCGTCGATGGAGCCACAGGTGTTTTTATCTGACACATGACAAATTATGCGCTACACATTTGCTTTTTATTTATATAGTTGTTTAGTTGTTTGTCTGTTTTGGCCAATAGCATGAAATTGAAAAAGATTTTTAATTAAAACTACAAAGCAAAATTGATGAGGTTTTTTGTTTTTTGTTTTTCTTCACAATTCAATTAAAATTAATAGCCATGCATGTTATAAATGAGTTAGAGAGCGCGCGGGGTTCAGTTCAATGGCACATTACGCAAAATTCACAAATCCAAATGCAGAGACGCTAAAAAAGAATTGCAATGCTCCACTTTGTCATGGCTTTGGCCAAGATTAGCGCAATGAGTTGTGGAGCTGTTGAGCTGTTGTTGGTCAGCACATAGCTTGGCTATTAAACTGGCCGCACACAGTTTGTTCATCCATCTCTCTTGTTGTGTTTGCTTGCGCTTTGTTGCTGCTCTGATGAAGACAACTCAGCAAATAGCAAGCAACAGCAGCAACAACATCAGCATGCCACAATCGGCAACAAAGTTGGTTGCTTCTTCAGCTGCTGCTGCTGTGGCTTACGTGTGACGGCGGCACGCTTCCGACTTTCTCCAGACACAAACACACACACACTCATTTATTCACTTATACACTCGCATGCTACTCGCATTTGCTTTGCGCGCTATAACAAATTCAGTCTGCTTTGCTCTGCCTGCTTTTGGCCTGCCTAATGATCCATTCGTGAGTGTCTGAATTTCATATGCAAACCGGCCTCTGACGGTTGCCAAATTGAATTGTGCGCACAGCTCATGCTCATACTCATTCCTTTTGTTTTACACTTCACTCTTTCTCAGTTGTTTTGGCCATTTGCCAAAATATGTTGGCCACATGCACGCTACGCTAGGGCTTAAGATGCTTTTCTTTCTTTCTCTCTGCTGTCTTAACTCCAATATAGTTAAGACTTTTCTTCCAGTCTAAACAATTTGTAAACTTTTCGTTCGTATCGTAAACAAGCTGCGTATTACGGCACATGTCAGAAAAAAATATTAGAAAAATAGAAGACTGAGGGAATTACATACTTATGCACATGTTTGCGTTGTTGCTTATAATAAAAACAGATTACGGATAGAACAGAGAACTAACGGCATTTCATGGATGAATTCTCTACAAGCTACTCAAATTTAATCTGTTCTCTAAATTGTTTTTAAGTCTGCTTGCAAAACATGCATTTTCACAATTGATTTTTAATGCAAAAAGAGAATGTGAGCTGTGTATTTTCTTAAGACTTTGTAATTATTGATATTAAAGTAGTAATTTTCTTTTTATGGCAATCATAGACTAAAATTAAATAGAATTCAGTTAGATTAAGAAAGACTTGATTGTAATTACATATTATTCTTTTCTTTTTTTCTTTTACTCCATAAGCTTTTATGCTTTAATTGAAAAAGTACTTACGAAGTTATTCTTTAATTATTAGTACAACATATGTAGGCTATAAAATGTATTAACAAAAAACTTAATTTGGTTTATTATACCGCCTTTCTTTTTAATCACAATTTCTTGTGCTATAATTGAGAGAATACTTTGGAAATTATTTTCAAGTGATTAACTATAAAATGTATTAGCAACAAAATTAATTTAGTGGCTACTTTCTTCTACGCACAATCTCTTTTGCTTTAATTGAAAAGTAATTTATAATTATTTCAAAAGGAAGAATTAAATAAAATGACCTATTATGGCGCCTTTCTTTTTCTCCCAATCTCTCGTGTTATAATTGAAAGAAAAGTTAGGAAATTATTCTATAATAACAATGACTGTGAAATAAATTAACCAAAAACTTAATTTTATCTATTATAATTAGATTTTTATTATTACCAATCTCTTGTGCTATAATTGAAAGCATACTTTGAAAATGATTCTTAAATTTTGGCAAATGATGCCTAATTGTATTTAATACGCATTTAGAACTGACTTGTAATGCAATTTAACTTATGTAATGTGTTCATTTCTATTCTTTATCTTTGCAGGTGAGTTTGTGTGAAATTGCTAACTGTTTAATGTCTATGCCCCATCATCATCGTGATCGTCATCATCGTCAGCATTACGGTGATGATTATCAGGCGCGGGTAAGCTTAAGAAAAACTTGTTTAAACTCAAAACTTAGAACAGCATCAAATTGGGCAACGATGCGAGACTTGACCATGTGGAGAGGATGTTGAGTATTTTTTTGTGGATGTGGATTTTTTTCTTCGGCCAGGTTGTGGTTTCTGCTTTTATTTTTATGATTCAAGCGAATTGTAAAATATGTGTGTACGAATGTGTGTGTGTGTGTGCAATTATAATAAATTATATTCGCGTGGATTAACGAGTTAATGACGGTGTCGGGGCTGGAAACCATAAGAGAGCGCGTGTTTTTAATTGTTAAATTGCTCAAAAGAAAACGACGCAGTCGCAGTCGCCCCGACAGTAAGAGCAACAAGCGGCATCGGCGGCGGCGCTTACCAAATTTGTGTCATGCCCCAAATAAGTCAAATCCGCACAATCCGGCTGAGAGCAGCAGCAGCGCCACTTCCCAACGGATGTGGCCTAGCCGGGCATATGCGGCGTATGCGCGATGCGCTGCAATGCGGTGGTTGGTCGAAGCGATTGGAAAACGATTGGGAAAATGTCGTTGGGGGATGCTAATGCATATTGGCCAGGAAATCCATGAAAAGGCAATGCCAATATGTTGTATGTCTATATTTAGCCAAGTTATTGGCGTTGCCATGTTAACAACTTGCAGTCGACAACGACAACAACAACTTCGACAACGACAACAACGCTGACGACCTAAATTTACCGTAAAATGTATGAGAAAACTGCTGCTGCTGCTGCTGCTGTGCCAAAGACGTCATGGAAATGTCTTAGACAGCGGGTGGCTTAAAGACAGGAGCGAGCAAGAGCGGGGGGTGAGAGAAAGGGGCAAGTTGAAGACGATTCTCAGTGCATTGCGAATGTTGTGTTGTCTCCGACTTCGTCTCAGGTCTCAGGTGTCTGCCTGCTGTGCAGCTGTCGCTGGCAGATGCAACAAGTTGCCAAGCCAACGTCGCCAAGGTCATCGTCGTTAAACGTGGCCAACAGCAGCAGCAGCAGCAGCAGCAACACCAGCAGCAACAGCAACAAAAACAACAACAGCAACTACAACTACAACGACAGCATCCACAGGCACGACATCGTTGCCTTTTAAACTGTTTTTGGTAGCTGCTTTGCTTTTTTTTTTCTGCTGCTGCTGCTCAACCTCTCTTGCAGTCTTTTTTTTTATTTCTTTTTTGCTAGTCTGGCCAGTTTAGCCAGTTTTTTTTTTGTGTGTTGTAGTCTGTTGATTCTCGTTGCTTTTGTGTGCATGCTTGCGTCGTGCTTGTTGGGCTTCTTCATCATCTTGGCGCGATGTTCTTGTGCTCGTATTTCATTTTTGGGCCGCCGCCTTGTTTGCGTTTGCGTTTGTGTTGCTTTTGCCCATATGGCGCCGCTGAAGTATTATTTGCTGCGCCTGGGAGAGCGCATTTAAAGCGGAAAATTTATGAAATTCTCGCAGTAATCACAACGTATACAATTTCACTATAAATTATGCAAGTGCATAACCTTTTTTTTTCGAAGAAAGTCAACGAACTTTAGATACTGAATCATCATTGTCCTTCTTTTAGTTCAGTGTCAGGCTTAAGGACGCGCCCCAATGTTGTAAATGCAAATGTGGTCAGCTGGCGAGCACGCACTCGGCATTAAAGTAAAACTCAAACGCACACCACGAAAGCCCAGTGAACCGTGGAAAAGTGTGTGCGCTGCGTTCGTCTGCGGCCTGTCAACGCGTCGTATACTTAATATGTATTTCCAGTTATAGACGCTCGTCGACGTCGGCGCTTATCGATTGGCATGAATATTAGACGATGTCCTCATTTACACACACCTGTTAAATACACACACACACACACACAAGACTAAGCCCGCAGCCTTTCGAATGTGTCTGTATATTTATTTTTTCTATTTTTTTTTTTTTTTTTAGTTTGTAGTTTAACCAAGTTACTGAGAGGCTGCTGCAACATGCAAACAAGTCTTTTATGGCGCTTTTCCAGTGACAGTGCATCACATGGCCATGTTTGGTTATCTTTAACTGTTTGTAAGCCAACGGAGTTGCCTTTTTTTTTTCTGATTTTTGCCAGCTGATGTTCGTCTACGTCGCTGTTGTTGTTGTTGTTGTTATCAATGACGCCGGCAGTTGAACAGGTTTTACTCAGATTTACTCAAGTTGTTGTGTGTGTGCGTTTGCCAAAGCACACAACTAATTAGCCAACCGCATTTTTCAGTCACCAAGCAGCGCAGCCATTTCAATAAAATTCATAAAATTTGCCAAAGCACTTTTTTCCACTGCAATTCTGCTGACCCCAAAAGCCAGAATTTATAATGCATTCGCCCATAAAGCGAACAAAGAATTTGACTGTGAAATGGGCTAAAACGAAAGATACATTTTTTTTAGGCAGCAGCAACAGTTAAGCTCTTTGTGCCTCGGAAAGTAAATCCGCTCTAATTGAATTGTCAAATCAAAGCCAGGGCAACCTTCAAGCGGCTTCTCTAAGTACATTTGCATTTCCATTTGCTGACAGTAGCACAATTAACTAAGCCCAGTTAAAAAGTAAGCTCGCTGTTCAATTGCGGCGATTAAAGTCGTTTTGTAAATGGCACTGAGTGCTGCTGCTGTTGCTGCGCCTCTAATGGCGACTGGGCTTGGTCTCCAGCCATGATCAACATCATTATCATCATAGACATCGTCAGCCAAACTCATCATGCAACAACAACAACAAGGCTGAACGTTCTCTCTCTCTCTCTCGAAGGTAACGCAAAATGTTGCAGCGTCGCTTCGGTTACATAAACGCTAATGAAAATGCCGCCGCCTCATTAGCCTGCGCCTTATGAATACAATTACAACAGCAGCTAAACGAGCGCAGAATAAGTGCAATTCATTTGTCCATCCATCTAATTATGAGAGCTGTGTTTTGCAATGATAGGGCAACTTCTTTTTCTTCTTGTAGAGTTCCAGCAATCGAATTACAATTACTTTACGCTCAGCTCTGTATTTTTTATATCCATCGCCATGGCCACTTTAATAAACGTAGGGAATGCCATTGTTGTTTGTACACTTGGTATTACAGCAGTTCTTTTGCAACTAGCTGTTGATGAACTGTAGTTACGTGTAACTCCATGGCCACTTGGCTGTCATAATTGACAGCACTTAATGTGAATGGTGTGTGTATTTATTAACATTGAGTCACACCCCTTTTTGGCTCTCCATAGACTCTATTCTAAGCACCTCTCTTTAATTAGTTAATATGTAGATAGACTTAAGCTGTTGTTTAACTTTCTAAAAAACAAAAACATATTCTTGTAGTTTTTGGCTGTGATTTATGGCTAAGTTGGGGAGATTGATGCTTACGGCGGAGCTCTTTAATGATTATGACAACTTCTGGAAAAACTTGTAGAGACTAAAAACTACAAAGAAGCGACACAGGCTAAAAAACCTTGAAATCTAAACGATGTTCAATTGTTTGATTTTCGGGTTTGGGTTTCTGTTGTTTTTTTTTTCTTCTAGTTTGTTGTTGTTGTGGCATTAAATTGGCTCAATCTCGAAGGCAAATCTGAGTAAAGCGCTGCCTTTTCGGATTTACAAATTGGCTGCGCTTTCAGTGTTAATGGCCAACCAGTAAGGGCCACAGCTGGAAGTCAGAGCCAAAGCCAGAGCCAGAGCAAAAGCAAGGTAATGAACTGCCCCTTGAGTGCTTCGTCGTTGTTGTTGTCGTCATCGTTCACGTCGTGTGGCAAAAGCAATTTAATAAAGCCATGAACCTTGAGCCAAGTATACGAGTACATAGAAAAACCTAGCATAAACAAGCAACATTTTTTGTGTTTGTTGTTGCTTTTCACTGGCCATTATTCGTTTTGGCCTGGCCTCTTAGTTGTTATTATTTCGGGGCTGCCGGGCGTTGAGCTTGCCAAAAAAAAAAAAAGTATAAGCACTGAGAAAACCAAAAACAAACACACACACAAATTTTGCCCAGCAAAAACTGACAACTGAAAAACTGTCAACCGTCTCAACAGCAAATGCAAATAGAGTAAAAAATTAAGTCAGGCAGTTGAATCAGACAGATACAGAGAAACAATCGCATGGCAAACAGTGTCAAGTTTAAATATTTTTATATGAATGGAGGCAAAATGTGTCGCAGCTCAGAGAGACAACATCTAAATTATGCACACACACACACACACACATATATACATATATATATTGGGGCCATATTGAGGGCCAGCTTCGAGAGTGTGTTACAATTTCATTTATATATTTAAAACCATTATCGATTGAGCGCTAGAATAATGTTTGCTTTTGTGAATCAGCAATCGATTTTTATCAGCATTTTATTAGATTGCAATGCAAAACTAATCGCAGTTTAGGCTTTGTTTTTCTGACTACTTCAAAAGCTATTTATATTTATTATCGTGCTGTGTTGGAATTTTAAAATTGTTATCGAGGCAGCAAAGGCATTTCAAATTAAAATGCGTTGTTGATCGCCATTGATCGATGCGCACTTGGAACGACCTTGTTTGGCACAACGCAAAAAATGTGTGGCTTTAAGTGGAGCTTAAGCTGGTGGAAAGCTTCTTAATGAGTTAGTATGTTTAAGCTTATTGAAATGAACTACGCAGGATCATATTTATTGTGAGGTATGTTTTTGTTTGGCATACGCAAGTTGCTTATAAAACAAAAGTATTGAAATTAAGTGCATTAAAAGCGGTCTTGCGCAGATTAATTTGCGAAGCTGGCAGCTTTGACACTGTCAAGTTGCTTTCAACTCTCTTTCAAGCTTGTTTAATTGGCTAAATACTATATTTTTGACAGTTGAAAGTTTTTCTATTGGCGCTAAATCAACTTGCAAGCTTTTAATCTGCTTTGAAAGCACATGAAAGCTCTTTGTCACTTAAGTACCCAAATAAATTACATTTTAAGCGCATCTAGTCACTTTAATTTGCAAGTGTCAACTTTGACACTCTCAAGCGGCTTTCAACTCTCTTACAAGCTTTTAATCAGACAAAGCCTCGGCTAATTGGCTAAAATAATAGTATACTTTTGACACTTGCAAGCAGCTTTGGAAGCACATGTAAGCCTAGAGCTTTTAATCAGCCAAAGCTTGTATAATTGGCCAGGCATATGAAAGCTCTTTAATCCCACTTTAAGTTGTGTTGTTGTTACGACTAATTGGCCAAAACAGGACGGTTTGTTAGCTCACTGCAGATGATTCATTGGCCAATCTAAGCAGGTGTTGCTAGCTCAGCTTTAGCTGCCTATCTCTTTGTCTCTATCTAACAATCTATTTGGCATTCGCTGTCCTTGTCTCGGTCTTTTGCGTTTCCTGGTATCTGCAGCTGCTTATCGTGTTATGGCTTAGCTGTTGACAGAGCTGTATGGTTAACGAAATTGAAACAAACACGGGCATTGGAACAGGTGAAAATCTCGTTGGGTGTCTGGCATGTGTCATGCGATACGTGCGAGACATAAGGTTGACACTCGACTCGTATTCACATTCGCATTTTACGTATGCAAAAAGAGGCGTAGACATATAGTTTGGGGATTACCTACACTTTTTTTGGTTTTTCGTTTATTCTCCCCTCGAGAGTGCGTGGCGTGTTAAGTCAATTAGTAGTGAAGCTAGAAAATGAGCAGTAAAACACAAAAAGAGACTGCTGTGTACTAATTAGCCCAGGAGCTGTTCACATTTTCGGTGGCCTTCAACTGCGCCTTTCTACCACTCGATGGGCAATTATAACTTACGTTAACTTGTACTGCATTGTAGTATTGTGTCTGCTGGCGGTGTCAACGACGATTGCTATGGCAATATAAAATACAATTGGAAGTTTTGTTTGGATTGCAGCGATGTGTATCTATGAGATACTATTTGTGGTTATAAACTGCAGTTTGCAGTTGGCAGTTGGCTCGACTTTCGCGTTCGTAAATGCAGCAATTTCGATTTCAATTTTTTTTCGTTAGCAATTTTACCATGACCTTTTTAGCGTACGTTGTTATATTGCTGGCCAATTGTTTGCGCCATTAGCCAAGTGAAAAGCAAACACAAATTGGTGCTAAATTATGCCGGAACTCTGCTTGTTAACGCTATCGCGCCATATGCGAGTGCAGTTTCAGATTTCTATTTCACCTTCGCTTGCTTTTGCAAAGCGAAATTACATCATGGAATTGGAGAGAGATGCTGTGGCTGTCGGTTGTGGCTGCTCTCGATTGTGCAACAAAAGATCGTGGGTATGCGAAAAAAAAATACGGCTTGATCTTAGATTTGGGTTGAGTGAACTCATAAATTTCTTGGCAAATCAATTAAAAAATGCGCTGTTAATCGCTGAGATCCTTTCATTTGCAGCCGTTGCACTTTCATCCGACTTTGAGTCCCACAATTAAATCATAATGCGTCTTGTGGCTGTCACAACAATGTTGCATGTACATTCATATCTCTCACTCTCTCGGGACTGAGGGGACGACGCCTATCGTTGACGGCAGATCAGAAAGTCGGCTAATGAAAATATTAACTTTTAATGAAATTAATATTTAAGTTGGCGTTTTTTTTTTGTTTTTTACTTTTGCAAGCGTGCTTGTTGGCCAGCTCTTGTTGGCTTTGAAATTAAAAAGAAATGCCACTTGGAGTTGGCCAAGCGAAAGTGTTGCCCGTTAATTTCCAGCTACGCATTTGGCAGCAGCAGCGGTAAAAAGCGCGTCAATCACTTCGACTGCGACTTCACTTTGACTTTGACTACATATAAAACTATATATACATAGACATCTATAAGTTGACCGCAAAGTTGGCGAGTCGATGTCGGTACTTTCGAAACTCATTTAGCATGTCTTAATGAAACTTAAATAATGCTCCAAATAAGTAAATGGCAATCAAGACTTATTATATGCACACAAAGCCATTTTAATGATGCTCTGTCACGTAGTATGATATATTTATATATACATATATTGTAGTACTTGCTTGCAACATATTGTTGCAATTCTCTTCGAGCTGTGTGCGGTCAGCTGTCTATTGGCCCACAACAGGCTGCCCCCGCTGTTGCTTGATGCTCTTTCCCTCCCTCTCTGGTTTGCCTTCGCCATATATAAATAGATATCTGAACAACGAGCGCCCTTCAATCGAGGCTGCAATTGTTGCTGTTGTTGCTGTTTGTATTATTGTTGTGGTTGTTGCTCATTCGCCCGTTTATAATGCAACCACAGTGTTGTTTTTTTCTACTTTTTACCAGACATGTAATTTTTATTTATTTTTTGCCATAATTTGTTGTTATTTCGCGATGGAAGTAACACTATACTTTAAAGCTAACACCAGGCGTTACAACCATTATAATGCTTGGATAAAGTTGAGGTTATCTTAAAGTCAAGATAAGATAACAGACGCGCGTCAAGTTCATGGGGAATACATGAGAGAAAATTGCGAATGCGAAATAAAATAGATGGCTTAGAGTAAGGCTGAGAGATAAATATGATTTCAACTGCATTTGTAGTTTTTAGCCAACTTATCATCAAAATGAAGTTAAGAGAGTTTCATAGTAGCTTTTGTATAACTTCTGTTGATCACAATATGATGTGAACTCAAAACATACATTTCATATTTGAGTTTATTTTTAAATTTTCATTATGTTTCTGTAATTATTTTCTTCGCTTTTATTCTTATTGTTTTAGCTCCTAGACTTTAATTGTTATTGGATTTTAATTTTGCTTCTACATATATATTAATCTCATTATTGTTTTGAAATTGGAGTTCATTGGGAAAGTCAAAAGAGATATTATAATTGAATATGAATTTATATTTGAATTTTTATAATATTTATCAAGTTGTTTTCCTCTAACTTATCTCTTATTGATATACAAAGTTTTTGGACTTGACAATTTAAAACCAACTTTATTTATTTTATATCTTTCTTATTAATGTAGTTCCTAAACTTTACAATTAAAGAGCAACTTCAGTTTTTTACAATTTTTACTTTTTACAATATGGTCTGAACTCAAAGCTTAAATTGTTTTGCCTTAAGAAAGTGCTTTCAAATTTGAACTTATATTTAATTTTTTTTGTAGTATATGTATGCATTTCTGTAGTTGTTTTCTTCGCGCTTCTCTCACTTATTGATTTAGTTCCTAGGTTTTGACTTCCTTTAACTTTTCACCTTTTTACCACTGTTAGCTTTTAATTTTGAAGTGCCAGCTGTGGCAGCTGCTTTGTGGCGGCATCAGTTTTCCCAACAGCCGCTTTTGTTGTGGTTAGCTCATTGGGTGACTTGCCGCTTCCCTATTTGAATGTACATATATATTTATAAATGTATGTATTGTATGTATATGCATATGGCTCAGGGCTAAGAGCTTTAGCGAGGCGACAACGTCACACTCTGTCCCGGAATAATGATAATGCTGCCTGCCGCTGTTGCTGCGGTTTGGTAGGGAAATGAATGTTGGGACTCCCTCTGGCCCTGAAGCGGAACAGGCAAATGGCCAGACAAAATACGAAAATGAGAGAATTACAATTGCATTGCCATTGTTTTGGCTGGCCCTTCCGTTTCGACTGAGTTTCTGGTAATAGCCATAGCCATGGCATAAAGGTAAAGGTAAAGCCAAAGTCAAACCGTTCGATGCCGCACCGATAATAAATTTTCCTTATTGTTGGCTGCCCAACGCGTTGTAGTTGTTGTTGTTGCTGCTGCTTTATGCACACAACATCATCATAATAAATTTCGCCTGATGTACGATGCGGTTGTTGTTGTTGCTGTTGCTGTGTTGCTGCTGTGTTGTACTTTAATAAGCAAAGTGCTTGGGCTGGCCGCTTGGCTGGTTAGAGCCGCAATTGCCAAGCTGGCCAATGGCCACTGTTTTGTCCACTTGGCCGCGCAACCTGCCAGGTTTATTGAACCTCATCATCAGCATTACCATCGTTATTATTACACTGATGATGATCGTTATCATTAACAGCATTAACAGCAGCAGCGTCATCAGCTGAGTGAAGCGTTAGTTTGCCGGCTATTTAAAAACTTTTGCTTTATTTATTAACTTTACACGCGTTGCTGTTGTTGTTGTTGTTGTCGTGTTGCTGCTGCTGCTTCTGTTGCTTGTTTGTGGCTGCAAGCAGCATTGTTTGTGGCCCTGGCAGCCACATTATTCAGCCGGTTCATTTGCATGCGTCAACATCTCTTGTGACTAAGCGCCGCATTTCCGCCTTCGCATCGACTGCCAGATACTCACTAATTTACGTTTTTAATTAAAGACCAACTCGTGTTGATTTCTGAGGTGTTAATTAACAGCACACACACAC
The DNA here is from genome assembly GCA_035046325.1 of Drosophila niveifrons. Lineage (NCBI taxonomy): Eukaryota > Metazoa > Arthropoda > Insecta > Diptera > Drosophilidae > Drosophila > Drosophila niveifrons. The sequence goes on along the minus strand of JAWNOC010000046.1, from coordinate 4,329,071 downwards.
ACACCTTGCATGCCTAATAACTGGGCTAACACATACATACAATTGCATCTGTTTTCCTCTTTATCTCATGTGCTTTTTTGGCTATGTGTCACACGTGAAGTGTCAGGCATTGTATAAAGTGTCATTGCATTAATCATATCATCATCATTTTTAATGATGGAAAACGTGCCATACTCCACTCACGACATTTTCACAATTCGAAAAAAACTGAATTAAAGATTTTTTTGATATGTTAAGAAATTTATAAAATAAAATATATATCAAAATGGAGCTGTATGAGAACTGAAGTGACAATAAAACTATGTGACGTCATCGGTCAAAATGTCATTTTCACTTTCTTGCAAGCACAAGAAAACGACAACACAAGACATGAAAAATATAAACATAAGTATATAAACTACAACTACAACATAAAGTTCAGTGATCTTTGCTGCTGGCTGTGGTTAAATTATTGTTGTAGTTGTGGCTTATTAGCTGCCAAGTTGCATTTCTTTTTTATGTTTTGTTTTTCAGTCATTTGTTTAATTTTATTGTTTCTTGCGTTTGGCATGCAAATTACGCGGCGAACTGCATGGAGCATAAATACATAAACATGTACATGTACAATGTGCATGTAGATGTGCAACAACAACAAATAACCACAATACAAACAGCATTAACAAACAGCAAGCAGAAGAAGAAGAAGGCCAATGTAACTCGTAGTAGAAATTGCTGAAATATTTTCACTTTGCAAACATTTTTGTGCGATTTTTACTGCCTTCGTCTGCTGCAATAATAACTTTATTTTGCGATTGCCCTGCTGTAAAAAGGGTATAATAGAAAGATCTAGAGGTCGGAGTTTGTCAATAAACAAATATGCAATGGAATGTTGAGTAAACATAAAAGACTAAACACGTTTTATAACCTTTTTATATGGTATATTTTGCAATCGATGGTATATTTTGAAATCTATGGTGTATTTGTACTTAGTGGTATATTTTTATTGTATCAGTATATAGATACACCTAGGGTATAATGGAGAGATCTTGAGGTTGGGGGTTTTTTTGTCAAAAAACCACACAATTTGCAACCTTTTTTGATATGGTATATTTTGCAGTCCATGGTATATTTTGTAATTGATGATATATATACACTAAATGATATATTTTGATTGTAGCAGTATACCATTTAATGCTATGCTTAAGTATTTTTTGCGGTATATTCATTTGGTATATTTTAACTATTCTATATTTTGATTGTAACAGTATATAAATAGTCCATATAATGGCATGATTAAGTATTTTTATCGGTATATTCATTTGGTATATTTTAACTATAATATACCGCAGTGTTTTGTTTTGCATTCCTGTTTTAGTTTATTAAAATTGTATTTATGAAGCGTATGCAGCGTGCGTTTTGCATTTGGATTTTTTTAAAAATCTCGACTGCTAATCAGCAGCAACAACAGCAAACAGCAGACACATCAGCAGCTGATGCTCTTGTTGTTCCGGCTTTTGTGCCATTGTTGTTCATACGCCCCATTGTCGCCCAGTTGCCTGAACTCATTTCAGTTGTGAGTTTTATTTATTTTGCCTGTTGCCTGGCCTGTTGCAAGTTGTTTCGCCATGTTGCCAGCGGCGAACGCAGCTCGTAACTCGCATGTTTGTTGCCTCGGGAGACGTGGCGCAGAATTAGCACGCCATCATGTCTATAAATAAGAGAGTAGCCATAACATAAATAGCACTGACTTGGTTGCTATAGCCATAGCTGCTGTTGCTGTCGCTGCTGCTGCTGCTGCTGCAAAATGTCAGCCAGCTAATCAGCGAACAGGCATCGCATTTGCTGGTAATCATTATTAATAGCCGGGCAATTACAACACCCAGGCGGTGGAAGCGTCCAAGGCGACGATTCACCTGTTGATAAAACTGAAAAACTGCTTTATTGACTGAGAGAAAAACAATTGATGATTGCATGTTGTCTTCTCGAAACACAAACAAAAGCTTATAAAAAATGCGGCTGCAAATCATACGCACACATAGAAATCAAATAGTATAAAACTACCAGTACTAATAATAATAATAATAAATAAAAGCGGCAGCCAGCTGCTCAATTAATTCGCAAAGCTTTGTTTGCACGGCCAGAAATTAATGTTTAAATTTGAATTAAAAACAAAGCACTACAGCAAAAACAATATTTGCCACCGCAAATCACGACACAGAAATCATGCAAAACGAACAAATTGCGCAAAGCAAAAAAAAAAAACGAAAAAAAAACTGCATTTTTAAATTGAATATTCAATAGTCGAGGTATAAAACTATTCAGTTAGGTATTCATATTGTAAGAAATACTCAATTGAATGAGCACTGAAGCGGCATGCTAAAAGGTCATTGTCTGGCTGCCAATCGAAACAGCAGCCACAAAAACCTACAACAACAACAACAACACAAAATCCCCAACGTAATATCAGATTATTAAACAATACATAAAGACAACAGCAACAACAACAACAAGCTGGTCAACAGCTGTGCTTTGTGTTTTTTGCCTTAGTTTTTTTTTTTTTTTTGTGGTTTTAATTTTGTGTTGCCGCCTTTGAAAAGCTTTTTTTTAATTATTATTTTTTGTTAGTCTCTTTTGAAAGGTGCAAAAGTTCTGTAAGTGTGTGTGAGGCTTCCCTTCTCCAAAATGGCTGATTTGCAAGTTCTATAAATTTGTAAGTTTTCGATTTGGAATTTACACGCCCCCAAAAAAAAAGCAAAAGTTGCAGGCGTAGTTGCCCCATTGTTTCCAAGACTCTGCAACCTAATAACTGGGTAATTATTAAATGTGTATTACCGAGTGGCATTAACTGCATTTAGCTACAATTTAGACTGAAGCAATGACAGTCATGTGTCCAAGGCCTTGAGAAAGAGACACGATAACGACGCCGAGACAATGGCACTAAGCGAGATTCAAGAGTCTTTTTATTTTTTAGGCGTTGCCACAGCTGTTGTGTGTCTACAGCAATGCCATCTATCATCAAGAGGCGGATTTTAAACAGTTGTTGAGCTCAATGCAGCTGAGCTTGAGCTGTCAAATTGTGGTTTTCACTTTGAGTTTAGTTACAGTTCAGTTACGAGCAGGAGTCTTAACAACTGCGAGAAAAAGGTTCTCAATTCTGATTGCACTTTCACATTGAAAGCGGTTTTCGTGTGTGTGTGTTTATTTGCGTCTTTAGTCCGGCTCAACTGCGACTTATGGTTCTCTGTTATGGCATTTTCACTTCTTCATTAACACCTTGTCGCCACGCAGAATTTCGCTTTCACATAGCTAGCTCGCTGTCTGTTTGTGATTTGGCTTTGAATTTTGTGGCCCCGCCGGCCGTTTGATTAATATATTAATGAAAATACCATTCATCATCAGCTGGTTGTAAACTTATGGTTGTCTTATGCGCTTGGCATTGACTGAAATCTGACATAAAACCTACGTCCTCAAACTTCAAACTTTTTGGCCATTAATTTTTGGCTTTCAACTACTCTTTTTTTTATTGCGTTATCCTTCAAAAGTTTATTACAAGTTTTCTTTTTTTCGTTTTTATTTTGTTGTTGTTTGGTCGATGGAACATTTTTTCCGATTTGACTTTGAGTGACATTTTCCGTTGCAAAAAGTGAAAAGTTGTTATTAATTTTGTTGCAGCGATGAAAACGCTGTTGCAAATTGCGATTGACCGGTTCAAATCGATCCAATTAGTTGTATTTATATAGTATATACAGTACATAGTTGTTGTTGGTGGCGATTTGTATGCAAATTACTTAAATACTTGTCGATTTGTTTTACCTGTTTTATTTTTTGTAGCTTACTTAACCTTCACATTTTTGCGCTTGGTTTTACCATTTTTTATAATGCTCATAAATGATTAGTTTAATGTTGTATTCACATTATAATTAGCTAACATTTTAATGACCGGAAGCCACTGCACTACGCTAAACTATCTTGTAGTTAATTTTTCGCCAGCAAAATATAAATTTTTGCTATTTCGAATGCGATTCAAACGCATTTAGCGAATGCTTCAACTGTCATTTATCAAACGCGACAAAAGCGAGGCACATGCATAGAAGAAACGGGAAAACAGAAACCTTTCCCATAATTAAATTAAATTGTTGCCATTAATAATTGTCAGTCAACGAGCTACGTATGTAGCTAACTGAATCCTCCATTGACACAATGACTCGGCCCATATATGTCGGCCCAAATGTCGGAGCTATAAATTTCCTTCTCTCAACCCGGCAAATAGCAAATAGCAAAACATAATAATCCATGTGACAATCAAACATACGAAAAATTAACCATCAGACCATTTATGAAACACACAAACTGCCAGACGACGAAGCCGCACACAATACTTAACAACAACAACAACAACAGCAATTCTCTTTCTTCCCCTCCCTTTGGCAATTCAATTGAATTCGCATTGAATGGAAATTGGATTGGATATATACCGTAAAGTAAACGAGGCTAGAGCCAAATGTGGGCAGCACAAGCGGGGCATAAATATGGCAAACCTAACAAACACAACTAAGCAAATGCTCTGCAATAAATGTGAGTAATCATCATATCAAGTTGGACTACCCTACTCGCTTATTTTACAGGGTATGCGACGAAAATTATGTAAATTCGCTTCAGTTACACAGATGAAATCCGAGTTGGCTGACGGCGGCGATCATTGCCGCAAATAGAAAATATGGCAGACAGTTAAATTGATTGTAAACTACATAAATACATATGTAAAAGATATCGGCCTATAATACATAACATATAGTTAGTTGCTCACATCTAATGTATGACTTGTCATTTTTACCAAATTTGGTAGCTTGCTTGCTATTTGCTGCTTGCGGCCAGCGCGAAACGTTTAATGTAATCAAATAATTGCGTTAATAAATTTGCTTGAAATCACTTTTAAGTGCCACGATTTGCACTTATGATTTGCCCCGCATGTCGCGTGTTGCTTGTCAATTTTTGTGATATATATTTTTAAGGCTTTTTGTTTTTTTTTTTGTTGCAAAGGAAAACCCCGTGAGTTATGGCTTCATATGTTTGTGTGTTTGCTGCTTTAACTCAAGCTTAATCTCATTTGAGTGCCATTGATCTTGTTTTATTTTATATTTTTTCTTTTTTTTTTTCGCCGAGTTTTCAGTGAACTTTTAACCTTGTTTGCCGCAGCGTTGTTAATCTGTTGATCTGCTTTCTCCAGTGCAACAGGCTTTTGGCCTATTGATCTGAATTGGCTGAGAAGCTTTTTGCTCAGCTCAAGTCAAATGTGATTAATTCATTAGCGCAAGAACAACTAATAAGCCTCAATTGGAATTGTTCGTTTTTTGACACTTAAAATAATACTTTCATTTGAACGACAAAAGATCATCCGATGATTGGTTTGAAACGAGTTCTACTCTTTATATAGCATAAACTCTTTGGGCTCTTAATTGATCTTGATCTTGTTTGCCAAGTTTGTTCTGTTTTATGTTTTTTGGGGAGGAGAATGAATAGTTGTCGCTCACTTTTGTTTATTAAATTGTATGAGTGTTGTGTCGAAACCAGTTTTTGTCGTTATTTGTCTGTGCTTATTCTGGTTCCTCAATAGAACTGATGATGTTGCTATGACTGTTGCCAGTTGGCAGTTGCCAGTATTGACTTCTTGCAATCGCTATCTTCATCAGCCCCAAGGCAAATGTCGTAACACAAAGAGCTTGTCTAATGATCTTCACAAGTTTTCTTTTTGTTTCTGCTGCTGTCGCTGTGTTAAGCCCACTCAAAGCTTTACCATCTTCACGATATCTCACGCATTTTAAAGAGCCAACTATTGCTGCTTTTTTTTTTTTCGTTTTTTGGCAAACGAAGTAAAGCCATTTTGATTATTTTCACAGTTTTCGGGGCGGACGGAATAAAGCTGTGGCCGCTTTAACCGAAAACCCGAAAAATGCACAAATGCACAAACAATGGAAATCAGTTTTAATGGCTAAAGACCATAAAAGCGTCATGGCCCATAATTCATCGCTGTCGCTCTTATCTCTGCGGGGCAGCGATGCCATTTCACACCAACATCATTTATCGGCGCTTTGATTTGCCTTCCCTCCGCTCCCTCTCTTTGTTTCTGGCCCTCGCCAATTGTCCGATATGCCAATCGCCAATTCGTAATGGGTGAAATGGAGTTTTTTTGTAGTCAGCTTGTTGGCCTAGCTATCTCTCTTTCTCTCTCTCTCTCCCTCCATACTCGCACAATTTGCGGCATGCCACAAAATGCCGTTTGACGCTGCCGCTGTTGCTGTTGCTGCTGCTCCATTTGCATGTCGACTGCTCACTTGGCCAGCGGCTGGGCTCGTAAAATTTTCTAAGCTCATTATTTGCTCATATTTTGAGCATTGGCTCTGCTGCCTTTTTTTTCTTTCGTTTGTGCATTAAACAGAAAATAACGTACAAAAATAAAAATAAAATTTTTAACGCTTGTTTTTTATTTTTTCTGCTGCTCTCCGATGACAAAGTGAAAGTTTTTTTTTTTTCTTCTTATGTTTTTGTTTTGTCTTTATGCACGGCAACAACAACTAAACAAAGCTGCGGGCCAAATGCATATGCTCATATTTATATACATATATATGAAGTTATATATACTATATGTACTGCGCCCATACTCTACCCTCGTACCTTTTGCCGCCTGTTGTTTGTCATGTCAAAGATCACGCGCCGACTGTCATTCGGCCATTTGGGCATTTGGCTGACAACTCTCTTTTGGACAGTGGTAAGACGAGGCGATAAAAATTTGTCACATGTTGTTAAAAGCGAGAGAGTTTTATTGCTCTTCCGCACACCCAGAAACCTAAACAAGCTACAACATGTCGTATACGCAATTTAGTCGAGAGATTTTCGACTGCTGCTGCGCCTATTCTTAGCCACAACTTGTTGACTGATTGCGGCTGTCACAAGTCTCTTTGCCACTGTCTCCTACAACGTGACCATGAAAACTGAATTTGTTTGCGCGTTAAATTAACTAAAAGTGTTGCGAATTGTTTACGAACACAGAGTGTTGTAAAACACAAACACACACAGGGTTGTGCAACTCGCTTTTAATGTGTTGGGCAATCACGGTAAAAAGTCATTGAAAATACACTTGTGTCGCGTCGTAAAGTGCTGATTATTAGTCAGTGCAGATTGAGATGTAATACATTTGATATGGCTCAAGGCAAATTCACCTTTAAAAGAAAAACAAGCTAATATTAGTAAAGCTTTGACTCAAAAATAAAGTTGTTCAATCGACGTATACGTAATATTGGATTTTATATGGTTCACAGATATTTTAGGTAACTCATGAAATACTTAAAGAAGCTAAAAAATGAATAAAAAAACTAATTTAAAAAGAATCTAACACCAAAACAAGTTGTACAATTGTCGTATACTTAATATTACATGCTATAAGATTTAAGGCAATTCGAATTACTTCATGAGATTTTAAAGAAGCTTGAAATAATCTAACACTAATGTAATGTGGCACAACTGACGTATACGTAATATTATATTTTATATGGTTTACAGATATTTGAAGTGAAAAAACAATACATTTTGTATATTTTAAGGCAACTTATATTACTTCACATGAATTACACTAAAGTAATGTGGTACTACTGACGTATACGTAATATTGTATTCTGTATGCTTCATGGTAACTAAAGCTACAGTAAAGAAGCTGAAAACCTTAAACTCCATATAAACTCTTGCTTAAAATCCGAATTGTATTTCGTAATATCTTTTTGCGAAGTTCTCCGCCAAAAAAAAAAACAAAAACCAGAAGCGCTTTAAGCTTTAAGTCAGAAAAAGAAGTATCGAAATAAAAGACACAATGAAGTCTAGAGGAAACACAGCTTAAATCGTTTTATTCTTGCACTTAAAAAAATAAAGTGTTCCAGTCAACAGGAAACACAACCGATATTAAATTTGTGTGGCTTTTAAAGGCTTTCGTGAGGTTTAATCAGATTTATTATATGTGCCACCATCTTGGCAAAGAGAATAATTTGATTACCACACGTTCAAACAGTTGGCCACAATAACATTTTTTTTTATTTCCTAGCGCGCTTTAAATGTGCTGACGTGAGTCATGGAACTTATCGTGTATATCGCGCTGCAGTCATTATCGCCGGTTGGCCAAGTTAAAATGGCACAAAACGTTTTGCTAACTTTATCAGGCATCGACTGATAAGCCCCCTCCACTTATAAAGTAAACGCAATTCAATGCGCTTTGATATAACGTTGCCATTTTTGGTCGCGCATAGCAAATGCAATATCTTTGTTGGCAGGTGGGCGCAGCTGACGATACGATCGGCAATTGGATCGGTTCGGTTTGGTTTGGTTCGGATCGGGGCTGGGCTGGGCTTATGGCGCTGACAAACTGCACATAATAAATAAGTATAATATGTACTCGTATTTTATACAAAATAAATCAGAGTCGGAAAGTGAAACGTACCGGATGTTGGCAGATTGACAAAACGACGGCGACGACGACGGCGCGAAACGAAACGAAACTGAACTGTGATTATATAGAGACATATACACTCAGAGAGAAAGAGAGAGAGAGATGTATGATAGATAGATAGATGGATAGATAGATTAATCGCTTGGGTGGCTGGCAGTCCATCCAAATGTTGTCTCACTGTTTGTCGCTCTGGTTGGATGCATTGACAGATTGTTGTTTAGCTGGATGCATAATCGCACAATCATGCAGTCATTGGCACATTAAAAGCGACGGGGCACGTATTCGTACACTCGCAACTCCAACGAACCAACAACAACAGCAACAACAAAAGCAAACTTGGCTATTTTGTTGTGCCTGTTGGTTGTTTGTGCCATTGTAAAAGTGCAATGAACAGCAAAATTAAATGCAAGCCAAGTAATGCGGAAAAGGGCGTGTTGTCTATTTAGGACAGACTCGTCGCTGCTCGGCAAACAAAACAATTTCAAAATTCTATGCAAGCGCCAAAAGAGAGACACAAAGGTGAGAGCCAACAACGCCACAGGTCACGAAAGGGGCGTAGCAGGTTGTGTGTTTGTTTGATTATTGGCCAGCTCTTGTGGTAATTAAAGACGTGTAAAGTTGTCAAAAAGCGAACAACTTCCGCTTGCCTGCAAAATTATTGTGGCCAAATGCTAATTGGCAGAACGAACAGAGCACAACAAGAGTGTGAAAGTGCTGTGTGTGTGTGTGTGTGTGTGGCAACAAATGAAAAATATTGACCAAAGTAAAAACGTTTATATACCAAGAAACTAGGCACATGCTACAAAGCAAGCTATATACTAAATACCTATTATATGGTATATATGCCTTTTAGGCCATTTGGCTAGTGGCCGTTTTCACATGTTTTGGCTGGCAGCGTCGGAAAATCGATTAGAAATCGTTGGCAAATGGACAGCAAGAGGTGTGCCCGTTGGCCACAACAGACATCGACAGCAACAGCAACAACGACTGTCAACAATACGGGGGCCACTTTTGAACATGGCCAACAGCAGCAGCAGCAGGCAGAGACAGGCAGGAGTTGTTTGTCCCCAAAGGATACGGATACGTTTGTGAGCGATATTGACAGAGGGTCAGGCCAGGGAATTGATATCGTTCAATTTATGAGCGTTTATCAAGCGAAAGTAAAACACAAGACCCCAAACGAAATGAAATTGAAAATGCCCAAAACTGCAATTAAAACTATAAAACAGTTAATTAATTTCGAACTGGCCAAACTAACAGCAAACAGCAACACAATTTGAAGCTTGCGCTGGCTTGGCGCCTTATTATGTGTTAACCAAGTTGTTAATAACTTTGGCCAAAACGTCTGGCCTGCATAATTTATGTGCTTAATTAATTTTTTGGTTCGTAGTTTCGCGGAACATTTTTGTAGCCTGGAATTACATAATTTTTATAGTCTGGCTTGCCAATCTTTTCGCTTTATTTTTTTTTGTAAGTTTAAACTAACGGACCAAAAACACTCTGTAGTTTATCAAGTTGTTGTTTGGTCAGTTGGCGGACAGTCTTTGGCAGTGGCAGTCGTGCATAAAGCGTACTGATTTATGGGATAAAATAAAGAGAGACAACAAAATACAAAATAAAGTAAAAGAAATCTGAGATTTGAACTATATTTGCTGTGCAGCCCCCAAAAAATAGTTAGATTAACATGTTGCAATGCATTTAAATCGATTTTCTAGCTTAAACAACTCCTACTTATTTCGCAAAAAAAAAAACACCATTCGAGACTGAAGTGAACTGAGCTGTAAACATTCATGTCTTGAATGCAAAAGTCTTTCAGCAAGTTCTTCTCAAAAGTTTTGCTCAGAATAAGTTGCAAAGTGTGAAATGGGCTACAAAATTGACTTTCAGCCTTTCATTGCAAACTTGTTGCAGCTTTCTTAATGTGCTTACAAAGTTAAAAGTCAGTTGCCTTAATCAAATTGAAGTTTGCTTCTTAAATTCAAATTGTACAAAATTTAAAGCTTCTCACATCCTGAATTAAAACAAATTACTTTGCCAAAAGTTCTCAACGAAGTGACTTGCTATGCAAATGGCAATAATTTTTAGCGTTAATTAGCTAGCTGAAGTCATCATTATAATAAAAAGTGCGAGAAGTTCAAAGTTCTATTCTTAATTGCTTTATACTCATGTGAAAATCAGTTCGCAAAGCTTCAAAGCTGCTGCTGCTGCTTCCTTGGAAATCAAAAGTCAAACACACAAAAAATATTTAGCCTTCGGCTGCCACTTGGCACAGCACAATCAAAAGTAATTTTCATAATTTGCGTTAAGTAAGCAAACAAGTAAATCAACATTAATAAGTCAAATTAAATAACCTGCATAATTATACGAGTAGAAACAAAATCAAAAAGTCAGGAAAAAAAAGCAGGCGCTTCGTCACTTTTGTCCAATGATTGTTTTTTGGCATTGCAACAGATGTTTTTTTTAACTGTTGTTTTGCTAGTAATTTGTTGTAATTTGGGATGTTGAATGTAGTAACTGTTGTAACTGCTTTACAATCTCTCTCTAGATGTTTGTGTGTGTGTGTGTGTGTTTTGGGGCGCTTTTTGTGTAAAAGTGTCGAAAAATTGTTAATTTAATTACAACACTTGCGTCGCTTGAGTGCGACGATTACCAACACAAAACCGAAAAATAAAAGACGCCAAAAAAAATGCACACAACACACACACACACAAGACAATTGTCGGCAGTTGATGTTGCTGCTGGTTGGTTTGTTGGTTGTTATTTGGTTTTAGTCTTTTCTGGCGATTGCCACATACATGTATGTTGTTGAAACATGTTGCAAGCTGCACACTCATTTTTTCGTCGTTGTTGTTGTTTTGTTTTCGTTAATATTGTTAATGGGCTCAGAATTATAAAAATTACATAAAAAAAAGACAGATAAATAAATAAATAATAGTCGACAACGACAACGACAAACTAATGGCAACTAATGACAGTGTCTATGGGTCTGTCTCTCTCTCTATTATGGTGTGGCTTATGAAGTCGCGCAGATGTTTAGATTGCAGCCACATGCAATTGTCTTTTAATATGGCCTACACTAATGTTGCTGTTGTTGTTGTTGTTGTTTGGTAGTTGCTACAAAACGCACAATGGCCCAGCCTCAGCTCTGGACCCGCCCCAGCAACATGAATTGAAGTGTGGCCTCAGCTCTCAGCTCTCGACAAAAACAAAAAAAGTTGCGTCAGAGCTTGGCCAAACCCAACAAAACAACACAGCAACAAAAACAACGCCAACATAGAAACTGCATTCAAATTGAATTTGAATTGAAAATGAAAATGAAAATTACATAGATTGGCGTAGTCGAATGTGCAATGACTCTTCAAAATGCTATAAGTCATGTAGCAGCAGCAGCTAATGCAATTAATAAACGCTCCAAAATGCATTACAAGACACTAAGTTCGGCTTTAAATGCGAGTGTGCTTTGTGTGTGTTATGCAAACGTTGCACTAATTGAAAAGTGCGCTGTCTGTCTGTCCATCCGTCTTGCACTTCAACTTCAAGCTTTGCATATGCATATGCAAAGCCCATTCGAATATCATCGAACAAACAAAAAGTAGAAATTTCTTGAGACCACACGAATTGTAATCACTGTAAACAATGGGGGTAAAAGCAAAATAGAAATTTTTTTTTAGCAGTAGAAGCGCAGTGAAAATATTTTGTTGTTTTTTGCTAGTTGGAGCGTGGCATATAAAAACAGACAGACACGTTACGTATACGCTATGTGGTGCGCTTAAGAAAGAGAAACCGCAATGTGTAGCCCCTAAAATCGATCAAACATTACATGCCAAGCCAACTGTTGAAGGGTAGGCAAAAGAAATGCCGCGACGCGGGAGGCGGAAGGGAGGCGTGGTTTGGTACAAAGTCAAAACAACAAATCAATTGTCACAGTTAAATGTGCTCGGCAAATGTTGAGCTCTGGCATTCGTTGCGCTTGTGCCTATCGATTTTCGAGGCCTTACCAAAGAAATCAGACAGCAACCAGCAGCGTGTGCACAAATTGCTTATTTAATCTTCAAATAAGTTGCATAAAATGTCAGTTGAACTGACAGTTATGCAGGTTTGACGCGAAAGTTTTCAAAGGTTCTTATTATAAGACTTGAATTTTAAGCAGAAGTTTCCTAAAAGCTAACTTTTTATACCTGCTAGCCAAAGGGTTGAAGGTTTGGCTGACAATCTGGTATATTGTGTATACTTTATAGAATATTTTGAATGTAGCACTATATCAATATACCAATTATATATTCAGTATTTTGTCGGTATATTAATTCGGTATATTTTAAGAAAAATACTCTAATGTAGTAATATACCCATATATACCAACTATTTCGTGGTATATTAATTTGGTATATTTGGGTAGCGAGTATCTTATAGTCGAGCATGTTGAGCTTCTTGATCCTTAAAGTAGAAAAGATATAAAAATTTATATTTGCTTGACTCTTTTTATCTCTTTCTTTTTCTCAACTGAAAGCTTACTGTTTCTCTCTATTGAAAGTTTCAGCTAGTTTTGTCTAACAAAACTTTCTTGTTTCTAGAGTTCTTTATTTTCCATGTCTTTCGATGACTGACAAAAGTTCTTCAAATCGACAGCAAGTTGCTCATCGAAACTGTATTTTAATCATTTGTTTTAATTATGTGCAGTTGGCGCTGCTATTGTGCCATACGCCTTACTGTTGTTTATTTGTGTGTGTGTGTGTATTTGTTTATTGTTAGTTGTATATTATTAATGGCTTTTGTGTCTGGTACAGTGCAAGGCACAATATCAAAAGCAGGTACGCGGTATTAACGAGTATTTCTATAAATAATCACTTAAACGGCTCGCATGTCTTGTCAACATAAAAAATAGAGAAGTAACGCGACTGTTATATTGTTGGCGAATAGAATTTTCCATGCGTTGGCTGCCATGATTTCCAATCTAACAGCACAACAACTGACTCAACTGACTCATGTGGCAAGATCCCCACCAGCTGCTTGCTGTAGTGTGTGGCAGCTGCCTCGAAGTGGTGGGCAGGCTTAATTGAGCGGCTTCACAGCGCCAAGTGCTGTGGAGTACATCTCTTTTTTTTTTGTTTTTGTTTTTTGTTTTGCGTCTGTCGTGGCTCACAATCATAATGATGTTGCGTATGATGATGATCATCATTATGAACCCAATTGAGCTGCAAGACTCAGGCTCAGAGTCAGCAATGCGTGGCAGCAAACAGACGACAGTTTGCGCCCACGACAATCGTCATGATGACGATGACGATACTGATGCTGATGACGCCTCTTATGGAGAGTCTTCATTTATAGCATTTGGCGAAGAGGCGCAGCTTGAAACGAAGAGATACGAAACGCCTCGCAGCGAGTGACAAGAAAACACTTGTGTGTGTGTGTGTCTATATATATATATCTTTTTTCTTTATAAAGTTTTATTATCTACATATATATGAGTATGTTAGATAATTAGGAACTGCTGACTGACTATGGGCCAAAGGCCAAACTTCACTTGGCTAATTGAACGCACAACTGAAAATAGAAATCATAGAAAACTCTCAAAAAAAAAGTAAAAAAATAAACTTGGCTTGTCTCAGTCATCATCAAGGGGGCGACATTGAGCGCTTTTGACTTGACTTCACTTGACTTGACTGACAGCGGCGACATTTCAATTGTTCGGTCTCAATTTCGTGGTTGACAATGGATTTTACTATATAATTACACGATCTTCAATATGGCTATTGAAGTCAGAGCCAACTAGCTTGTCGTTTGGCTTGCTTGGGTTGTGCTTCCCATGACTTCGCATTCGCCACGCTCCACAGGCAAAGCGGCCACATCTGACAGGGCTAAAAAATAATAATAAAAAAAAAAAAAACAAAGAAATAACAAAGTGCATTATGCTTATGCAATGCGGTATAAAATTATGAGTTTTGCTTCCTGGCCCGTCGCTCTGTCTATTCACTCTTGTAATTAGCTGTTAAATAATGGCCCAGCAGCAATGTCGAATGTGGGCCATTTGTCATGCTTCATTTGCAATGTGTTTTGCCATTAAACTGACCCAACTGCGTTTCGTTTTTTTTTTTTTTGTTTTTTCCATTTTGTATTTTGCCAATGCAATCAAGCATCAATCTGCAGTCAATCAAGCGGCATGCAACAACTTCTTCGATTGCAATTGCCTTGTGCTCTTTTTTATCTTTATGTTTATGACACAGCATGCATATTTATAGCGCACTTGTTTGTTTGATCAATATATACTACATAGCAGGAAGATTGCAGTTTATACTGCGACTACTTTGTGAAAGTATTGGCGAGAATGTTTCTCGCCTAGTGAAAGCGTTTGTGACATTTGCTTAAACCATTCGCCAGCACAAACAACAGCAGCTGCAATACTAAATGACTTTTACTTTGTTCTAGTTTGCACTCACACACGTACGAATACAAGCTTATGAATACTACGAGTTCGAGTCATGAGTCTCAGTCTGAGTTCGCGTTCGATAGTCATGAGGCGAAACAAACAACGTGATTGTCACAAATTGCTGGCAACATGCATCGATGATTGTTGCTGCACTTTTGCTACAATTTTCTCCACGGGTCACCAGCGTTCGCTTATTTACTCTCTTCCCTCTCTCACTCTCTTACTGTGTCTCTCTGCAATTCATCAATCATAATTTGTATGTCATTCACTAATCGCTTTATGCTGCTCCTGAACTCCCCAGCGTAGATTGCCACACAATGATGAATTGAATGTTTTCCAATGCAACAACATTATTTTTCTTTTCATTTTTCAGTCATTAGCCTAAGCCCGCTTTTTGTTTTTCTTTTTATTTTTGCCTTTTGCGATTGCGCTGCAGGCTTTGAAGCCCTTCGATTGGAGTTTAAGATACGCCAGCAATTGGCCAGCCGAAAGTGTTGGCAATTGAGTTAAGCCTAAGCTTAAGCTATTAACTCGTGCCATAGGCAATTGAGTTTAAATATTGCTTGACAAATTCTTTTAAAATATTATTTATTATATTCGAAAGTTGACGAATTGGTTGATCACTATTAGAGATATTATTTAAACTCGAAAACTCAAAGAGTTTGTCTACAATTGAATTTAAAGTTTGAACTTTCATTTTAGTTCAAGGAGAATTCTTATAGTCATTTAGTTAAACTCATAAACAATTTAATTAAGCTCAATTTTAAAAGATTTGTTCCACTTAAAGTCTGTTTACAAAGCAAGAATATCAATAAAAATTAACGAATATTGCTTACTATTGAGCTCAAAGTGTACATTTTATTAAATTAAATGAAAAGACAGTTATTTTAAACATGTTATTTAACTGCAGAAGGTATTGATAAGGAGTTATTTGAAATCACTTCTTATACACATATTCAACTAAATATTTCAGCTAATATTCATTAAGCAAGAAGTTTGTTTTGGATTATTTTGTTTGACTGAAGATCTCTTCACAAAACAAGATTATCAAATAAATTCTTATGCATACGTTGATTAACTATAAACCTCTTCACAAACAAGAGAATTGATTAATAATTGAGTTGAGAAATAAATACAACTTTACCTTGAATTAGACTGCTGAAGATGCTTTGTTAAATACGCAATTGAAACTGCTGACCAAACTATATTGTGGCTCAATTACAATCATTAGCTTAAGATCAACGTGACTATTGCTTTCAAGTTCAACTTGACTTGACTTTAAGCTGTCAAAATGCAGCAATATCAATTGAATCTACAAAACTGTTTATTTGATACATGTTCTGCAATTGTTTATTTACAGAATGAAGGTTTCGAGCTACCCGCAACGCATGGCAACTGCAAGATCGACAGCAGCTGTATTAGCCAACACAGAAGTAGCAACAGCAACAGCAACAGTAACAGCCGGAACAGCAATAGCAATAGCAACATCAACAACCACATTAACAACCACAGCAGTGGCCTCTCACGCGTCACCGAATTGGCCAGCGGGGCCATGGAATGCCTGCCAATGAGCGCTGGCGTTGTCGCCGCACATCATCCACATCTGATGGCTGGCAGTGGCGGTGGTGGTGCTGTCGTTGGCGGTGGTGCTAGTGGTGGTGCAATGGTTAGCTCACCGACAGCCACTGTAGTGGTGGGCGCCGCATATCCACATCATTTGCACCATCATCATCATCATTTGAGCCACCATGCGCCGTATAGCAACAGCTATGGCAGTCATCCACATCATCCCATACACAGTGAGCAAACGAAATCGCTGCAGGAGCTGCAGCATGAGGTGGGCGCACTGTTGGAATTCCGAGATCTGGTCATCGAAACGTTTCCCGATCTCAAGCATAAAATGGCCTCCATGTCGACGACACCATCCACGCCCAATTCGGTGGGCGCTCTAGGCGGCAGTCACTCGGTGGGTGGCGTTGTCGTTGGCAGCTCCTCGTTAGCAGCCAGGTGAGTAGTAGTCGAAGAAACATGTTATCAATTTTATTGAAGTCTTTAATTAATCGTATTTCGTTGCAGACGTGAATGGGAACCGGGCATACGCATGAAGCGCAAATTGTCGCACAAGGAACCGTCCACGACGTCGTCGACGGGCGGCGTCGCAACTGCAGCTGCTGGAGCTGGAGCTGGCGGCGAGCCGTCGTCGTCCTCATCGCTGACGCGCAGTCGCAGCAATTCGCACAGCGGCAAGAAAGAGCCAAAGAGCGGAGAGAACAACAACGGCAGCGTTGTGCAGGACTCCGGCTTCTCAACGGAGACCAGTTCCTCCAAGGAGGGTCACAGTGCCTCCTCCACCAACGGTGCAATGACTGTGAGTACTACTACTCGAAATATTAATTAAGAATTCGTAGTAAACCCATTTCGATTTCGTAGGTCGCCATAGCATCGAATCGTCTGAGTTGCGCCGAGTCGGACGATGAGCTTCTCAACCTGCTGGATGTCATACATCGCAAATCGAATCGCTTACGCGAGGAGGTCGAACAGTTGCAGAGCTACGAGCGTCAGCAGCAGGGTGATGCCACGGCCAAGGGGCACAAGAGTGGCGCGAGTGGCATGACGCCGCAACAGTTCCGCGAGCAGGTGGATCGACTGAATCGTGAGGATATCAAGCAGCTGCGCAAGGAGCGCGACAGGCTGCTCGATAAGCTGGCCGAAATGGAGGCGGAGACGTTGACGGGTCGCATTAAGGCGGCCAAGATGAACGATCAGGTGGAGGAGTTGATCAGCGTGAAAAAAGATCTCGAGGAGCAGCTGAAATTGGCCATGGCTCAAAAGCTAGAGCTGAGCTCGCGTGTACAGCAACTGCAGCTGCAACAACAACAGCAACAACTGCAACAGCAGCAGCAGCCACAGCAATTGCAAAGCAAAAGCTCATCCAGGTAAGTGTAGAATGAGTTCTTTCAACTTTAGTAGTAAATTAAATGTATTTACGTTTGCAGCGCCAGCCAATCGGATTTCTCCAGTCAACGCAACTTTTCATCCTCGGCGACAACGGTGCTTTCGAACAGCAGTCGCCCCAGCCTCAGCAGCAACAATACGAACACATTCCAGCCTGTTGTGCTCGACCAGCCGCAGGAGGTATTCCATCAAAGCTCAGGCAGTGATACAGCAACGAGAAGACAACAGCAACAGCAACAGCAGCAGCAACAGCAGCAGCCACATCAGTTGGGTCGCTTAGATGGCGTGGTAAGCACGCCTGGTGCACGCAACACCAAATGCCGCATCACCGACTCCAAGCGCTTCTCGGCCATACTGCTGGAGACGAATGTGCTGGAACTGCAGCGTCATCTGCTCACGTTGACTGTGCAGAATCAGGTGCTCGCCCAGAAGCTCGACTCGTCGAGCAAGTCGAAAACGCAGCTGGCCAAACGACTGGACAAGAGTCAAGAGGATTCCGAGGAGTTACGCTTTCAGCTGGAGGAGAAGAACATCGAGTTGGAGGGCACCAAGGCGCAGTTGCGTGTGCTGGAATCGCGGCTACACACGAGCAGCACGGCCAACTCGTATCTGCATTCATCGCAGCATGACTACGAAACGAATCGTTCATCGGCGTCCACCACGCTGATGCTAAGCAGACGTGGAGTGCCCGACTCGGTGGACTCCTCATCAGCTGTGGTTGTGTCGACGTCGACGACGTCGGCGACATTGCCGCGCTCTGATCAGATTAGCACGCCCAGCATGAAGGCCATGGTGCCGCTGGCCATGGAGGAGTTGCAGCAGCACAGCAGCAGCACGGAATCGGCGCACGAGCACGAAGCGGAACGCACGCCCAACGACACGCAGAGCAAAACAATTGTGAATGCCATTCACAGTGCCAGTCCGCTGGGCACTAGCACGCCCACAGCGCCGATTCCCAGCAGCGGCAACAGCAGCAGCAGCATTGCCGCTCGAGTGATGAGCTCCAGCGTCGGTGGCATTAGTCCCTATCAAACGGAGCAGACACCGATGCGCAATTATGCGTTTCGCAAATTCAGCAGCGCCAGCAAACCGAGCAAAATCCCGTTGCCCGGCAGCAAGGCGGCCGCTTACTTTGCCGGCAAACCGCCCACAGGGCGTGTCTCCTCCTCCTCGACGGCGGGCAGATCGCCGCCATCGGTGCACAACTCCAGCAGCGTGTCGTATGGCAGCAGCAGCAAATCCTCGCTGAGTCGCAGCACTGGCAATCTGAGTCAGAGCCTGAAGCGTGGCGATTCGGCCTCCAATCATTCGCTGAGCACGAACACAAGTCGCAGTTCGACTTCATCCTCCATACCGTTGGCCACGACGCCGTATTCATCCAGCTCGGCTGGTGCTGGCATTCGCAACAACAACAGCAGCGGCAACACAACAACAACAACATCAACAACATCAACAACGACTCCGTCCCCGCGTGTGCTGCAGAACTCGCCGTTGCCGAAGCTAAAGCGCGAGACGCTTAGCTCTCGAGTGCGGCACTTGGATTCGCTATCACGTGCACAACAATCACCCGAACAGCAGCAGCATCAACAACAACAACAACAGCAGCAACTCAACTCGCACAAGAGCAGCCCGTCGAGTGGCGGCAGCTCCAGTTCCATTGCCGCCCAGTTGAGCACAACGCTGCGCAAGGATTTGCAGCTGAGTGCATCCTCAGCGTCGACGTATCATCAGCGTCGCGGCGCTGGTGGCAGCATTGGCAGTGGCAGTGTCGGTGTGGCAAGACGCTTTAGCAGCGCCTCGGTGGCGGGTGCGCGTTTGGCGCGTGAGCATCAACAACAACAGATCAACAGCAGCGATGCTGCGGCAGCAGCTGCGGCATTAGCCACGCCCACGTCCAGTTATGGCGACAGTGATAGTGGCAAGGTACGCACTTTAAAGTCAACATTTTTGGGTTGGTTCAAATGAATAATAATCTTAGCTACGATACTGATACTGATATTGATAATAATGATACATATACATACATCTATATATATCTATACACATATATACCTACTGATAACTGATTACTGTTTTAATACGCCTTCGATTACCACAACAACAACAACTCCAAACAACTTCAAACAACTCCAAAAACAACATCAACAACAAACAACAAAACATCTACAACGACAACAGCAACAATAATTAACTAGCAAAACAGAAAAAAACAGAAATATCACAAAAATCATAAGCGAAAAAAAGCAAAGATAGAGATCAACTTGGCAGCATATCTAATTTATACAAATTTTAATATAAATCATCTACGTTACGCATACGTAAAATCAAACTGTTGTTTTCATGAGCTAAATCCCAAGTCGATTTGCAAATTTTTCATTGTTTCCAAATTGAAATTAGCTTTACTGGGATTTGTCTCATGGAAATCTCCCATAATTACATGCATATTTATTTATAAACAAATTAAATTAACAACCTCGAGCATACATACATACAAAACTAACCTTCGTTGCATACAAAACAAAGCAAATACGTACATTATTATATATATTTCTATATATATATATATAGAAAACTCTGTATATTTAACCAAAAACCACATCGATTGTGTCTCTATTGTCGTCTCGTGCCTATGCAGCCGAAGAAGCAGAACAATTTGTAGTCCGCAGTACGATCGATCGACTTGAATCGACTTATTCCGCATCGTGCCTGACCCTCCCCAATCCAGAATCCACCCCGTTGCCCCCTTGCTTGCCCCCCGCTCCCGCCTCTTTCAAGCATGCCGACTGGAAGGGCTTATCAAGCATACGCAGCGTGTGTTGCGCTTTATCAGTTTAGTTTTATTTTTTCTGTTTTCCGTTTTTTGTTTTGTATTTTTTTTTTTTTCTTTGGTTTTGGTCATTGACCAGTGAAAGGTGCCACCGCACTGCCAATCGACGGCTTTGCCTTGGAGCAGCTATGCAAATTAGTCGCACAGCTGCCACTATAATTAAACGAAAAAATGATGAAGAAGAAAAGAAAAACAAATGAAGTAAAAACAATTGCACGTGCAACAACAACAACTACAACAACAATGTTTTCGCTTTTTTATACACTCACATACATACACACATAAACACTCAAATATACATATATCTATAACTATATGTGCTTAGTTATTTGTACATACTCGTAAAGCAATGCTTATATCTAGTATATATCGCGCATAAGTGCAGCATATACATAAATCATTTACCATATACATACATATATATAACTCGTATACTCGTACTCGTATCGCACATTATGCAAAACAAAGCAAAAATCATGTAAATTGTTTACCATTACATATTATCGTTATTACTATTATTATTATTATGATTATGATTATGATTAGTTTAGCGGTAATTACACATTATTTTCCTATCCATCCAATATTGATTGTCTCATTCATATTGCGTGTAATTAAAACTTTATTATTATTATGATTATTAATTGTTAACTATATAAGTTGATGTATACCACTTACCACAACCAATATTTTTTGGCCTAATTTAAAATGCTAATTAATCATTAATTATACATATAAACACACACACACAAACATATACACTAAAATACACTTACCTATACTCGTATATATATGTATAGAAATATAAAACAGAATCGAAACAAAATGAGAATCAAAAGCAAAATCGATTTGGAATTTCATTTGTGAGATGCAGGCAGAACAAAAAAAAAAATGCAGCTTCAACAATTGCTTGCTTAGCAAACTACGATCATCATCATCATCGCCATCGTTTCATGTTTCATTTGTCAGCTTGGTCGGCGCTCAAAAACTAACAACAAAGAACATATACTCTTACACACACTCTCACACACACACACACACACTTGCCATGGCCACACACACACATAAGTTGGCTAAGAAACGCTGCTGTAAACACTACAAAAAATATTCGTATCTAATGCTGTAATTTCTTTTTTACTTTTACTTTTTTCTTTCTGCGCGTTTTCTCGTCCCCCATGTATGTCTACTCCACAAAAAAAAAAAACAAACAATACAATATCCCAACAAACAAAATTGTTTATAACTGTCTGTTGTTTGTCATAAACTCACACTGATTCCTATTTTGTATATTCCGTACCAAAAACCAAAATCCTCAACATACAAAATAATAATAAATATTATACCCACCCAATTACAACTACAACAACAACAACCGCCAACATCACCATCCACCAACAATCCAATCCAATCCAACAACAGCCTATTGAAAACTGTAACTAAAAAAAACAAAAAACATAAAAACAAAAACTGTGTGAAACATAAAGTCTCCCTAAGAACTACTTAACCGGATGCGTTTTGGATAAACAGCAACAAAAAAAAAAAACAAAAAAAATGAAAAGTGTAATATACTATGGACTATGTGGTGGTGTAATGATTGATTGATTGATTGCGTGATTGACACACGTTGGTGGTGAAAATTTAAGCTGCATGCTGCAAATATGACAAAAAAACAAATGTGCTAACATAAAAGCGACACACACAAAACAAAAAATCTAAAGTGCGACTTTCGGGAGGTTTTTCAATTTTGGTAACGGACAGGCGACAGGCGAAAAGAAAAGAAAAATGCCCACAGCCAGGTGCTAAAGACGACCCCAAGGTCAGGAGGCGCCGCTGACACCGCGCGCGTTGCTTCATCCTCAGCCTCAGCTCAGCTCAGCCTAAAACTCAACCCACAACTTGAGCTTGTTCTGTTCTGTAGAGATCGTTTGTCGTGTTTTGTTTTAGCCAAAGCAAAGACAAAGAACTAAGACACTTTGCCGACCAAATAATGTTATACGCGTAAGTCTCTCTTTTGTTGTACAACATTTTGTTTCATTTCGTAGGTTAAGCCACCACCACCAAATTCAACTTTTTTCCCCCCTCTGATCCACCACCCCCACTCCCCTTCGACACCAATTTAAACCAAAAAAAAAAAAAAAACCAAAGAAACTTCAAAACGCACACAACAACACTGCTTTAATTGTTTGTTTGCTTATCAACACATTGAAACCGAACGGGGCAACTGGCGAAGCAATTGGCTTTCATTTTGTAGTAGTATTTTTTTATAATTTTTTTTCGCAGTAGTTTATCTACTTTCTACAACACACAACAAACCAATAAACAAACACACACCACACACACACACTCTCTCTTTCTCTGTCGCTCGCTCGCTGTCCTCTCTTTATTTCCCCAATGCAGGCACCAAAACTCTCTATTGAAGAACCAGAATATAATTCGCAGAATTTCGAGTCGTTTGTTTCAAATTTGATTATTATTGTATATATTGGACAATATCTTGTGCTGTGCTAACTTAAATTTCCAAACTGGTTGAGGTGCCTAACTCTTCCGCTGAAAAATCGTATTTTTGTGTTTTATCTATCTAACTCTAACCATACATATCCTATACCATATGCCTTATACTATATCCATGTCTTGTGTTTTGTCTTTTTGTTTTTTTTTCGTTTTGTCGCATGCTGTGTTTGCAACTGAATTTCAAGTACAAAAAAAAAGAATGAGACTAAACCTTTCTGATATTCTTCTATTTTCTTTTGCTCTCCATTTGCGATTAGAATTTGGCAAATTCGGTTTCTAAGCCAAATTTCCGTTTCAATAACAACAATTGGCAATTGTGGCAAACAAGCAACAATAACAACAACTACAACAGCAACAACAACATGACAATTCTGGAAGAGCAAAGATGCTTCAATGAGCTGTTGCTCCATGAGGCGGGCAACGTGTCCGAGGAGACGGCCTACGATTCGTATTACACACAATACACAACGCCCGATTCTTTGGACTGTGCCAGCGATAATCTCTTGGTCACTTTTGACTATGGCTACAGCGATTCCGTCGAAGAGTTGCCGGGCTTGATGCCAACAACAACAATAACAACAGCCATGGCTGCAGCTGAGGATGAAGCTGGGGATGCGGACATTTGGTTTGGCACGCCACCGAATGATGCCAACAATCCATTCAAGGTGCATCATGTGCAGCATAAGCAGTCGCTCTCCGAAGAGAACAGTTTGCAATCGCTGATCTCTTACGATGTTGACTACATCGAGGAGCTGACGGAACCGGAATCCGAGTCCGAGATTGAAGAGGAATTCTATGATAGCATTGAATCTTGAATGCACTTAAATTTTCACACACTCACTCACTCACACACAGACACATGCATTAACATATATCGGTAGTAGCAGCTATATAAATATAGCAAACACATTTTTGATAACTGATTTCATCATTTAACTAGTCTATTTTAAACTTTTATTAGGCACAGACAGCAAAAAAGAAGAAGAGAGCATTGTTTAACGTTTTGTATGTAAGCTTAAAGACATGATTTATCCGATATATATAGATTTGTATGTATGTATGTTATATATCGACTAGTTACGTTTTGTATGTGCAAGAAGAGAAGAAGAAGGGGGAACCTTGATGCGTTTTGTATGTATGTCAACTATATATATTTGATTATCTCCTATTTATGAATAAATTAAGTATACGCAATGTATACTCCATATAATTTATATATCAATTTGATTGTGTCTGCATTCGGTTTAAGTTTATATATTTAACATTATGCACTACGCCTACTTATTATACTGCATATTCATACATATATTTGTACTCTCAAACTAATTTAATTGATGACTCTTTGTATTAGACACATTAGCAGCTACGCAACACTCGTATAATGTTTTAGTTGTTATGGAAATTTAGTTAACAGATTTGCATGTAATGTGTACATAAAAATATATATATATTTAATTTTGAATTAATAATGATATTTAAGACAAGCAAAACAACATACGATACATATTATTGTCTACACACATAGAACTTATCGTACCCTGTTATCAAAATGCGTTTACTACATTTATAAAACGAATCAAAAAAAAAAAAGAGAAGAGAAAAAGTTGAACTTTGAATTCGACTGTTACAACTAAAAAAAAAAGAAATATATTCAAAAGGCGTGAAATGTAAGCGAACATATATCCATTTAAATAGCAATTGTAATTGAAGACAACATACTTATTAAAGAAAACAAATATCAAATATTGAGATGAAAAAAAAAACAAGAAAATACAAATAAAATAAAAAAAAGTATATACAATTAAATGTTTTTTTTTTTTTTATTTTACTACTGCTGTTTCTGCAAATCAGAGCAATAAATAAAGTGGCAATCATTTATATTAATTGAACTACACAATGTTCGTCAACTGATTGAAGAGAAAGTGAATTTTTGTGCTGACCGAATGTGCCGCAAATGTGCGTGAAATACTTTTAAGTTCATTCATGGCATAGCTAATGTACTCTCTGCAGTATTAGAGTATTGGCAATTGGCAAACCGGAGAGTCTCGTGCGGTCAGTGTCAATGAATTACTAGTATTTCTAAAAAATTTTCAGATATGAATGCTTATGAAGCTAACTTGAACACTCGCATAATTAAAATACCAGACTGAGAGAGCGATTGAGAGATATTGTGCGGGAGAGAGAGAGAGAGAGAGACAGAACGCGCATGCTTGGCTATAGCATAAAAATGTTACACTCTCTTATTCGATTTGACGACTCTTCGGTGACTTCTCTTGGCGCTGACAAGCAACCAGTTCGTTAGACACACTCCACGGCAATACAACTTGGGGCTCGGAACGAGTTTGGCGTCAGTTCAAAATGTTGACGGTGTAATAAAACGCTTAACGGAGATTAGCGGCTGGCTGGCATGCAAATATCTAACTGAATACACCACCAAATGACACACACTCGCAGTTGTGCGCTTATCACACAGCAACGTGCAACGTTTCGCACCAATGACAAACTCCAACTCCAAATCAAATCCAAATCCAAATCCTCAAATGGACTTCGATGAGATATTGGCCAAGTGCGGCAATAGCCATCGCTATCAGTACTTGCTGTTGGGCCTTTACGGTTTCCTTATGGTCTTCGTATCGATGCATTATTTCTCACAGAACGTGATCAGTTTTGTGCCCGATCATTGGTGCTATCACGAGCAGCTGGAGAATCGCAGCTTCGAAGAGATCGCAGCGATCTACAATCAGTTTGAGAAACCTTCGTGCACGCGGCTGGCAACAATCGATATCGATGGAGGAAATGCCACTATCAGCAAAGATCGCTGCGATCGCTGGATTTACAAATATGATTTCGGTTTTCGTAGCATGAACATTGAGGTGAGTTTTTACTTAGTTTTCATTCTTCAAATTAAGTGAATTGTATATCTTCAGCTGAATTGGGTTTGTGATGATGCCTAC
This sequence comes from Drosophila niveifrons, assembly GCA_035046325.1. Lineage (NCBI taxonomy): Eukaryota > Metazoa > Arthropoda > Insecta > Diptera > Drosophilidae > Drosophila > Drosophila niveifrons. The sequence goes on along the minus strand of JAWNOC010000046.1, from coordinate 4,302,930 downwards.
AAAGCGCGTGTTGGTCAATCTTTGTTCTTTATTGGCTCCATGTGTGGCACGCTTGTTTTTGGCTTATTGGGCGATAATATTGGGCGTGTCAAGGCTTTGATATTGGCCAATTGCTGCGGCTTCCTGGGCGATTTCTCAACCATCTTCACGGGCAGTTTGACTGCGTTTTCGATAACCCGTTTCATTTCAGGTCTCGCTGCCGATGCAAACTCATACTTGATGTACATTCTGTGTAAGTTTGTTGGCCACTTGCCAACTTGTCAACACACGCTGATTAAACAATTACTTTTGTTCTCTGACAGTGCTCGAATATGTTTCGCCCTCGCTGCGCAATGTTGCTCTGAACACAGTCTTGGGTTCATTCTACTCTTTGGGTCTGATTGGCGCCTCTTGGCTGGCTGTTTTGGTGGGCAACTGGCGATTCTTTCTGGCCTGCTCTTCGCTGCCTTTGCTGCTGGTCACTCTCTTTTACTTTCTGGTACAGGAGAGCGCTCAGTGGCTGGTCACACGCGATGATATCGATGGCGCCATTCGGCGATTGCAGCGTGTGGCCAAGATTAACAGGCGTGTGGTCAGCGATGATGACTTCAAGGCATTTCGCAGCTATTGTCAGAGCAACTACTGCAAGTCGGAAGCGACAGCGGAAGAGGAACAGGCCAAGCTAACGGACATGCTGAAGACGCCGCGCATGCGTTGCATGGCCTTCAAAATACTGCTCATCTTGTGGGTGAATCTTGAACCAACTTTAGTTGAACCTTAATTAACTTATACTTTTATTTATAGTATCATTGTTGTGCCTGCTTATAACACTATAGCTCGCAATGTCGAAGGACTCGGCATCTCACCGTTTATTATGTTCTCACTCAACGCTCTCATGTTGCCTCCTTCGGGCTATCTGCAGGGCTTTCTGCAGGATGTCAGTGGACGCAAGTTGACTTCAGTCAGCTGGATGATGATAACGGGCATCTTTGCCGTGGCCGCCGGGCTGGTCATAGCACAGGGTCAGAATCGCAGTGTTTTCTTGCTGGTGGGCTTAACACTTGTGGCACGCTTCGGTGTCTCGATTGCCGATGGCGCTAGCTCGCAGCTCTGCACCGAATTAATTCCCACTTCGGTGCGTGGGCGTGGCGTTGGCGTCGCCCATGTGGCTGGCTTTGCCGCCTCGTTCTTATCGCCGTTCATCATTCATTTGGGCACTTACTTTAAGCCCGCACCCTCGATTATACTTGGCCTGCTTTTTCTCGCCGGCGCTTACATATGTCTGCTAATGCCCGAGACACGCAACAAGAAGCTGCCCATGACCGTGGCCGAGGGCGAGAAGTTTGGCATTGGCGAGCGCATGTTTGACTTTCTGCTGGAGTTTGGCAAGGACAAGGAGACGGAAGTGGAACTTGAGGCGGAATTAAAAGACAAGGAAAACGCCTAAACAGCAATATCCATTACAAATTAAAAATACTCTAATTCACATTTGTTATAATTTAGGCACAAATGCATCACAATTTGTTATTAATACCAGTGTAAGCAATCATTCCAGCTTTGAGCGTAGTCCATGATACGAATTTATATATTTCATTGTTAAGGTATTAATTAAAAGGAAATATTCAAAATAAAATATGTATTCTGAATTTAGTAAATATAAAGTAAAGTCGCACAGTATTGAAATGGAATTGTGTAAGCTTAAATTTAACTAATTTTAATAATTTGTGTAAACTTTTTTGTTGAAGCATGAATTTAAATAAATCATCAAAATTCAAAAATATATATTTTTAAATATTCACATATCAGCAAAAAACAAAATTAAGAATACTGGACATTTATATCTCTAATTTGTTTTAGCTGCAATCAGTAAGCAACTAATAAGACTTATCAGAATATTTACTAATAAAGTAATATATTAATTAATATTCATATTTACAATTTCTTTAATTGAATAATATCGCACTTGAAATTGTTAAATGTAAGCTTAAAATATTTGAAGTATTTATGAGAATCAAACGTAGCTTAAGCTTAAAGTTGATGCTGGCTTTTGGCTGAAAAGTTTTCTGTGATTAAATTCAAATTCGCCGTAATTCGCCGCCAATATTCGCCGAATTCGCTTGGGCGCGAATTTCGAATAAAACGTTCGCTCAAGCAATTAAATCGAAGCAATTGAACTCAGTTCATTGCCGTATTTTGATATAAACAACTTGAATGTGTAGACTGCCAAAGTGTGAGTTGTTTGTATGTATATTTATTGCAGATCATTTTGCCTTATTGCTTCTTAGTGACTCAGGTGAGAAAAAGCGTTTAAAAATAGCTGTAAATACTCGTTTTATGTATGCCATTTTGTTTGTTTTCTATTGAGTAAAACTGGCAATGAAATAATAATTTACAATATTGGTACAAGAACACAAATCTCAGCGGAAGATTGCCAAATGTGTCAAGATATGCGTATACTTAATATTTCACGCAAATCTTTATGGCTTGACTCGTTATGACTTATTTCCTAGCAAAAACTTAATTGATAAATGAACAATTTAATCACAACATTGTTGTTTAGCCCGGCGAGTGTACAAATTACAAGCGTGTGTTGTATTTTTGCGTGTACTTACAATATTAATGAAATCAATACGATTAAACGCTAATAAGATCGCGCCTTCGACTGTTGCGCGACTGTTGATAAGCGAATGTCGCGAGTGTTGCGAGTCGCTTTCAACGGTTATCAGCCCAGAGAGCTGCTCATTAAAACAAAACTATTGTTGGAGCGCAATATTGTATACAATATCAGCTGGTTTTGTCGAACAAACTCGCTCTTAACTATCGAGGGAAGAGGTCTCGAGCAGCGAATGCGCTCAGCTCAGCAGCTGGCAGTACTTGCGTGGCAGCGACTGCGAGCGGACGGAGACGCAGCTTATTTTCTATTTAGCCACTCAGCCAAACGGATTCGGAATCGGAATCGAAATCCGATTGAGACTCAATCGAGTATTTCACACATCACAAAAACCCAAACGAAAACGAAAACGAAAACGACAACTATAAACTGAAAGCTGTTGTTGTTGTTGATCGAGTGACAGACTGTGTGTGTGCCATGGATTTCGATGAGATTCTGGCCAAATGCGGCAATAGCAATCGCTATCAATATCTGCTCTTGGGCCTGTACAGCGTCTTGATGTTTGTCACAGCGATGCACAACTTCTCACAGAATGTGATCGGGTTTGTGCCCGATCATTGGTGCTACCACGAACAGCTGGAGAATCGCAGTTTTGCACAGATCGAGGCTATCTATAATCAGTTTGAGAAACCTTCATGCACTCGTCTGGCGACAATCGATTTGCTTGCTGGCAATGCGACTATCAGTCCGGATCGTTGCGATCGTTGGATTTATAACTATGATTTCGGTTTTAGGAGCATGAACACCGAGGCAAGTATTAGAGAATACTTCTCTCTCTCTCTCTCTCTCCATTTAACACAATCTTATCTTCTGACGTGTATAACACACAGCTTAATTGGGTCTGTGATGATGCCTATAAAGCGCCAGTGGGACAATCGCTATTCTTTGTCGGCTCCATGTGTGGCACGCTCATCTTTGGTTTTCTGGGCGATAAAATCGGTCGCATCAAGTCGCTAATTTTGGCCAATTTCTGTGGCTTCGTCGGTGACTTTGCGACCATTTTTGCCGACAATCTGACAACGTTCTCGATAACACGCTTCGTCTCTGGTCTCGCTGTCGATGCCAACGGTTATCTGATGTTTATTCTAGGTGAGCATTAGTTTTACTATATTGCTATTTGCATTCGCAACTATGTATGATTATCTGTTTCATTATAGTGTTGGAGTATGTTTCCCCTAAGCTGCGGAATACGGGCCTAAATATGAGCATGGGCATCTTCTATAGTTTGGGCATGATATGCTCCTCCTGGATAGCTGTTTGGGTTGGCCACTGGCGCAAATATCTGCTCTGCTCTTCGATGCCACTGCTGCTGACCATTTTGTTCTATTTCCTGGTGCAGGAGAGTGCTCAGTGGCTGATCACTAGGAATGACATCGATGGCGCTGTGCAACGCTTGCAGCATGTGGCACAGTTCAATAAGCGAAGCATCAGTGAGAGTGATTTGGATGCATTTCGTAGCTATTGCGAGAAATCGCAGCAGCAAAAGCAGCAGGATGACAAATTTACGGATCTACTAAAGGCGCCGCATTTACGCAAAATCTTCATTCAAATGTTAATTGTGTTGTAAGTAACTATGAAATTAATTTCAAATGTTTCCAATTTCTAATTTCAATTATATTTTTTAGCATGTCCTTGACTGTTTGCTACAACATCATGTCTCGCAGTGTCGAAGGACTTGGCATCTCACCGTTCATCATGTTCTCGCTGACGGCTCTAACGCTGCCTCCCTCGGGTTTTGTTCAGGCCAACATACAGAACAGAATTGGTCGCAAGGGCTCCTCGATTAGCTCCATGCTGCTCACGGGCTTGTTCACAGCAGCCAGCGGCATTGCTCTATCGCTGTCTCAACATCCCAGCGTTATGCTGCTCGTCACCTTAAACATCATCGCGCGCTTTGGCATCTCGGTGTGCTTTGGATCAACGCTGTTGTTCTCCACCGAGTTGGTGCCAACTTCGGTGCGTTCACGTGGCCTCTCGTTGGCTCATGTGGCCGGAGCTGCCTTCTCGCTGCTTTCGCCCTACATTATGCATTTGGGCACCTACTATAGAGCGGCGCCTTCGATTATACTCTGTCTGATCTTCTTTGTGTGTGCCTATGTCTGTTTGCTGCTGCCAGAAACAGCGAACAGAAAGTTGCCTCTAACCGTGAAAGAGGGCGAACACTTTGGCCAAGATGAGCGTATGTTTGATTTCCTCAGATCGACAAAGAAAAAGACTACGGTTGATGCCCAGCAAGAGGCGGACACACGGCAGAAGCTGATGTCTTAATCGTTGAAGCCATGCCAATTAATCAATTAAGCTGCGGCAAACTCATCTTAAGTACGTAAGTTCTCTAAACTAGACTAGACGAGTATGTTATGCACTTATGTTAGATATATCAAATAATGTCACGCACCACAAAACACGACAAGCGACAAGAAACGTGAGAATATTTCCTATTACAAAGTTATGAAGGAATAGCGAAGTAGATATGTTATATACTTATATGTATATGTCATAAAATTATAGAATACTAGTATTAGGATTGACAATTCCAATTCCAATTCTCAATGTTGAACGGAATTTAGATGAAGAGCTTACATATATTAACACACGAATTTGCTTAAACATTTTTTTAATGGATTCCGCAAACATTTTTGTTTATCGGTTCTCTATACTACTAAATGTATACTATACTATCTTTGGCATATTTTAACATACGACTTTTTATACTTTTTGTTAGCTATATTTTTAATTTAAAAAAAATACATTTTGTGCGCCAACTCTGTTAATAGATTGAAATAAGTATTAATAAACAAACAAACAGCTTGAAACGTTGCACTGCATGCTTGACTACGAAATACCCTGTAATAGAAACAGTTTTCCAACAGTTTTTCAGAAATGTTCATAGCTCTTAATGAGAATTCTTGCCATGCGATTTATGAGAAACTGGTTTTTAAATAGGGTCATAAAAACTTGTCCAAGTCTTAGATTATGTATTTGTTGTATACAACTAATATTTCTTTAAATGAGGTCTCATATTTTCGCAGTTTCTATAAAATATGGAACTCAATCAGCGTACTTTATGTAGATCAACAATTTATGTAGGGGATTATGTGTTAACAAAAATTATAATGGGCAAAATTCAATGTTGTTTTTTCGCACAGAAACAGAGCAAGAGTTTTCAAACATTTGTTTTTAAAATGAAAAGGAAAAAAAAAACTTGCACATCATGCAGCGGCACTTGAAGAGAAGAAACTCTGGCCATAAATCCGAGTCGGCCACAATAAAGTGTACATAATCATAGTATTTACATTTTAGCGAAGTTTTACTATGCGTAACTTGATAAGAAACTATGTGTATTTGTTGATATGGAGAGCAACTTTTTGGCAGATTCCTTGCCAAAGAGTCTAGACACGCAATCAATTTGTTGATCTTTAGTCGCGATTTATATTTTTTTATTTCATTGTGTGTATGAATTTAAGAACACGAAATGTACGAAAAGATATTGCTAATGTAATTAGTTTCAAGTGCGAGACGTATAGTTTAGTTTAGTTCTGAGCACACCGCGGAGACGCGTTTTACGGACTGTGTGTGTATATAGATTAAAGCGAATAAGCGAATTCACTTAAATAATAAAACATTTATTTCGTAATGCGAACTACACGCAAATGCGATAAGCTCTCCACCAAAACAATCTTATCGGACGCAACAACCAAGACTGAGCATACAACTATGAGCATGAGAATGAGAATTCTCATCAGAAATGATTGTCTGACTAGGGAAATGAGAAATGCGACAATTAATAGACCGAAAGATAGCGTCAGAGAGTAGGTGAGAGAAAGAGAGAGAGAGTAAACGAACGAATGAATGTGAGTACTTTAGTGTGTGGACGGATATTCGTATGCGAATCTGATTGTAAATGCCCTTGCTGCTCTTGCACTTCAGTCTTAATTGAATCTCAACCCGAGCAGTGGGAGAGCGCACCACCATACAATCCACACACATATAATCCATTTTGTAGCAATTCGTCCATGCCATGGATTTTGATAAAATACTCGTGAAGTGCGGCGATGCGGGACGCTATCAGTGCCTAATGCTGCTGCTGCTCGGCTATATTGCGTTCACCAGCACTGTGCATTATTATTCCCAGAATATCATTGGATTTGTGCCCAAACATTGGTGCTATCATGAGCAGTTGGCCAATCGCAGTCACGAGGAAATTGCCGCCATCTATGCTCGCTTTGGCAAAGCGGCTTCCTGCACACGGCTCGAGAAGATCGAGTTCCTCGACGAGGGCTACAATCTGACGCTGAGCAGTGAGCGCTGCGATCGCTGGATCTACAAATATGATTACGGATTTCGCAGCATGAATGTGGAGGTAAGAAACACAAGTGGCTTGATCAAAAGAATATACATAAATTGAATTTTTTTGGTACTAATATATTCTTAAGTAAAAAGGTATATTAAGTGTTGAATAAAAATATATTTTTATACAAATATGATTACGGATCTCGCAGCATGAACGTGGAGGTAAGAAACACGAGTGGCTTGATGAAAAGAATATATTTATATTGTATATTTTTGTGTAATAATATATTCTTAAGTAAAATAGGTACTCTAAATTTTGAAATAAATCATTGTCTTTATAAATATAATTACGCAGCATAAATGTGGAATGAGAAAGTAAATAGGTACTTATAGTTTTGAATTAAAATATCTTTTATAGAAATAGGATTACGGATTTCGTAGCATGAATGTGGAGGTAAGAAACACGAGTGGCTTGATTAAAATAATATATTTAAAAGAATATATTTATATTTTTTTGCGAAATAATATATTCTTAAGCAAATTAGGTAATCTACATTTTGAAATAGAAAATTGTCTTTACAAATATAATTATGAGAAAGTTAATAGGTACTTAAAGTTTTGAATTAAAATATTTTTTATAGAAATATGATTACGGACTTCACAGCATGAATGTTAAGATGAGAAACTTGAGTAACTTGAACAAAAATATAACTGCAACTTGTAATTTATTCTATAATAGAATATTTGTTAACGAAATTTCTGACTCAAAATTATATATCATATCATAAAAAGGTATAGGTATAGTAAAATTTCTTTATGAATAACAGCATGTTTTATTTCCTCAAGTAAAACCACAGTTTTAATTGTTGAAATAATATATTTTCTTTACAAGAAACAGATATATAAATATAGTAAATAGCAATTAAAATTTTTTAAATATTTTCTATATATGGAAATTATACTATTTAAATTTAAATTTTCCTTCACAGCTCAATTGGGTCTGTGAGGATGCTTACAAAGCGCGCATTGGACAATCGCTATTCTTTTTAGGCTCGCTGGTGGGCACCTTTTCCTTTGGCATGCTGGGGGATAAAATTGGGCGAGTGCGCGCTGTTATTTTGGCCAATCAGTGTGGGTTTGTGGGTGACTTTTTGACAACTTACGCCACCAATTTAACCCAGTTCAGTGCCTTTCGCTGCATCTCCGGCTTGGCTGCAACTGCCAACTACTATCTCATGTTTATTCTGGGTAAGCAAATGTCGCTCAACTCGCTTATCTCGATCTCTGCTCTCATCATCATCTTTACACACAGTGCTCGAGTATCTGGCTCCAAAGCTGCGGAATTTGGCTATCAGTGGAACGCTGGGATTTTGCTTTTGTCTCGGCGGTTTGGTGGCCCCTTGGCTATCGGTTTTAGCCGGCAACTGGCGCATTTATCTGACATTTTCGGCATTGCTGCAACTGGTCGTCGCTCTATTCTATTTCGTGGTGCAGGAGAGCGCCCAGTGGCTGATAACGCGCAACAATGTGGAGGGCGCAATTGCCCGATTGAAGCACATTGCGCACTTCAACGGGCGTCAAGTGCCGGCCGCTGACTTTGAGGCCTTTCGCCAACATTGCATCGCCAAGCAAAAGCTGGAGAATCATCAGCAGAAGGCCAGGCTCTTTGATCTGCTGCGCACTCCGCATCTACGCAAAACATCGCTCGTCGTCATATTTACTTTGTGAGTAAACAACGGAAGTGTATTTCGAGTGCTTCTTATATTTATAGCTTAGAATTCAAAAATTTGTAATTCCTTTATTCAATTTATAGCTATTAATCCTCTGTCCATCTGCTTGCTTGTTCATATGTCTGCCTCAATAACCACTTTGATCTCAGATACAAGCTTGAACTAAATAATTTGCTGACAAAATTTCGCACTATGCAGTAAAATTACGCTATTAGTTTAGTTTGGCATTGGAATATGATCTAAAATATGTAATTGATCTATCTATTAGAGCATTTTCCGATGCCAAATTATATTGATAGCGTAATTTTACACCATAGAACTTAAATTGTCAGGCTCAAAGGTTGGGTTTAAAATTAAATTAGTAGCTTTCTTACATGCTTTCGTTATTTATTTATTGTTTTACCTTGCAGCATGCTGACTGCACTGGCTTTCAACACCATCTCCCGCAACGTTGAGGGTCTGGGACTGTCGCCATTTGTGGTATTTTCACTATTTGCGGTGGTTGTGCCTCCATCTGGCATTCTGCAGGGTTTGCTGCAGAGTCGACTGGGACGCAAGGCCACCAACTTTCTGGCATTGCTGAGCACCAGCCTCTTGTCCGGTGCCCTGGGCGTGGCCCTCTCCAATGAGGGTGCCCAGCACAATGCCACATTACTGCTGGCCTTTGCGTTGCCCACACGCCTCGGCATCTCGATGTGCTACACACTCACCTCGCAGTACACCTCGGAGTTGCTGCCCACCTGTGTGCGCTCTCGTGGCATGGCCACCGCTCACCTGGCAGCTGCAGCGGCTTCCTTTACTTCCCCCTATCTCATCCACTTGGGCAGCATTATGGTGGCGGCTCCGCCATTGATACTGACAGTTGTGCTCTTGACTGCTGCTGGCTGCACATTGCTGCTGCCGGAAACGAACAATAGGTGAGTGTGTCACGAACTAAAGGGCTAAAGCTGATATACTGACTGACGAGTGTGTGTGTGTGTTTGTGTGTATGTTGCAGGCAGCTGCCCATTACCCTGGAGGATGGCGAGAGCTTTGGTAAGGGCGAATCCTTGTTCGCATTCGATTGTTGGCAGCGACGACGCGGCAACGACGACGATGTGCTCAAACAGCCGACGGAGGAGCTTAAGCTAAATGCCCTCAATGGCGTACGTGGAAATGCCGAAGCAGCGGAAACGGAAGCGGAAGTGTAGACGGAAGCCCCAAATCGCTCAATGTCCTGTGTTAAAAAATGTAAGAAGAGCATTAGAGGCCGACACAAGACACAAAGCACACACCAAAGACCAAAGAAAGATTGAGAACAACAGTTTTAATTCCGAAAGTTGTCAGTAGATGCGAAATTTGCTTTTATTTGATTGATTTTGGGTCACAGTATTCAACGTAACTATAATTAAGGTGTGTGTGTGTGTGTGTCTTATTCCGTTTTACCACATTTTCAAATTTGTAAGTAATGCATGTGTAAACTCTTTTGTTATCCTGTAGTAATTGCTTACATAGTACGTGTATGTATTTTGTATATAAGTAAAGTGTACATAGATATGTACGAGAGTATGTAACTTGATTTGTTGCTTATTTGCTTCATTACAATATGTATATATTATATATGTAGAGAAAGTCTTATATAGTACAAAATAGAGGTTGCTTTTTGCCCTGTTTGAAACTCTCAATGGAAAAAACATTTGTATATGGTAGCTTAAGGACCAGAGCTTGAACTTACAATTTATCTAGTATGTGATTAGAGATTCGTGTTAGTGTGTGTGTGTGTGTTAAACCATTATCCATTCTATCAAAAACTCAACTACTATAACTTATTGTAGAACCCTCTAGAAGTATTGTATTGTTTGTGTGTGTGTTTGTTTTGAGTATCAACTCAGGTCAACATTACATTTAAAAGTTGTTGTATTCATCACATCAGTTTTAGGAGAGGAACAGAAGGATGTTCAAATTCCACATACAACTATCCGTGTATGTATTTCAATTATAATTTCATAAATATGTATGTATATTAATTTAATTGTTTAGATTGAACAGAAAGAACTCTAATTTAACCATGTGGCAACCATTGTTTTGTTTGTTTTGTAATCTTTCACAAAAATTCTTTGTATATTAACGCAACACATTTTCGGGCAATCTAAGGGCCCTTCAAATAACTCTCTATAATTTGAAGTTTTTTTTTTGTATTTTCTATTTTATGTTTTTATCAATCTTAAATGCTACCTTTGAGCACTTTTTGCAATTGCTGTCAAATACAATAAGTACATAAATATTTGATGATTTCGAGAAGATTCATTCTTCTATATAGTTTTTTTTTGTGTTTTTGTCTAAGCAAACTTTTCATTTCTCCGATAGATCCATATAACAGTTTGGGTTCATCTTAATGCTAGGATTTCTCATTCTACTTATGCATTTATTGTATATCTGTGTATATAACTGACTTTATGGTATATACTATATATATACTCTATATATATATATATATATGTACGTAGGATTGTATTATCTGTATGTATGTAAATACCATGTGATTAACACTAGTTCACAATAGTTCAGTTTTTGAATTCAAAAAATGCGTAAACAGTAAACGGTAAACAGTAAAAAGGTAAAAAGATTTTTCTCATGATTTTGTTTTTCTCGGTACTCCAGAGTTTTATATAGCACGAGGAGTTTTATAGCACCATGTGAGTGAGTTTTTTTTTTGTTTAGTTTAGTTTTTGGTTTTGTCATCGATTGAGTGAGTACACACATTACAGGGTATCTATATATCAATTGTTAAAACACAATTCACAATTCTGTCAAAAAGGGGACTAGAGGTTAATAAAGTAGTAGAGTTCGATATCGATTAGCTAGCTTTAGTTGTAAGTTTTAGATTTAGCCAAGGTTTAAAAAGTAAAAAAATAGATATGTATGTATATACATTACATCATTGTATGTATGTGCTACATTGAACATTAAAGATGGAAAATAAACTACTTAAGTACACATAGTTTACTATCGTATTTTTCTTTTTTATTTATTTTTTTTTTCAACAATTTATCAATTTGTCTGCATATAATTTGTAATTATATTTGATCATTATCTTCAACTTTTAGTGTAAGTGTGTTAAGTGTAATTAAGTATTATTCCTTCAATAATGTTTGCTACTAAATACCATTTATTTTATTCATATTTTTTGTTGCAATATTTGCTGCTTATTGTTTGATAGAATCGTAATGCCCACATAATCATATCTTATCTCGTAATCATAATCATAATCATAATTTCATCCCGTTCAATCCTTGTGGGCACTGACATCGTCTTCATCCTAAACACTTTATCGTCATCTAGTGTGTGTGTGTTTGCTGTGGTGTAGTATGTGTGTGTGTGTGTGTGTTTCGAAAACATTGAGTATAAAAGACAAGCGGTATTTAGGCAACGAGTGATTCAGCAATTTTCATTTTATCAAAAAACATTTCCTATAAATCTTTTAAGTATCATTCAACGTTATTAATTTGTATGCGGGTTACATTATATTCCACAATGTAAACTTACACCAAAAGCATTCATAAGATTCGTTTTTTTCTCTATATTAAATTTTTGTTTGTTGTCTCTTAAAGTGGTTTCTTCTATTTATTCTCTTTTAAGTGGTATTATTATTCGAGCTGCCTCATACATCATACATAGTATTCAAGTAGTATTCCATATAAAAATTCCACAACAAATAGATTCTTCTTTTAGCAACAAGAGTTGGAGGGCAAGTGACATACATATATAGTTCACATCCATATGTAATAAGTATATTGATTGGATTGTTTTTGGCTATTATTTAGTTCTGGTGGGAAGTAGTAGTCGTAGTAGTAAGTAGTATAGTATGTCTATAAATATAGGTTGTAATACCCATAATGAAGCCTAGCTGAGTTGTTTCTTTCTTATTATTTGCACAGAGTGATTGCGATATGCTTGAAGTCTGGATTGCTATATAGTATGCATATATGTATATTGTAATATATCGTTTATAATATGAGTATAAAGTCTAGAATGGCATTTGCTTAAGTGCTATGGGACGAAGGTGAAAAATAAAAAATAGCGGATGGGATAAAAACAAAACGAAAAAGTTGCATTTACAAAATTGTTATTTGTATTTATCATCGATTATTATTATTATTGATAGTTAATAGTAGACATTATGTATTATATAGCTTAGTTTATGTCGGTTCAGTTATTATCGTAGTTTAATGCATACATTATGCAAAATTGCAAGTTCATCTTATGTTTGTTTGTTTTTGTTTCTTTTTCAAAAATACACACACAATGGAGCTTAAGTGTCTAGATGTAGCCTATGCATGGGCTATATACTTTGTCGTCGTCTTCATCATCATCATTTGAGATGAGCAATCCACATATTTTTGTTTTGTTTATTTGCTTTACAATTGTTGCTGCTATAGCTTCATCACTTATGAATAGTGCAATTAATTTGATAACGCTTCTGTTTTTCTTTTGTTTTTTTGTCTTTTTTTTTTATCGTATTTTGAACATTGTGCTGCCTTAAACTACAATATGTATATAATATACTTATTATTTGCAGTGTCATCAATGCTATATCCATCCACATATTCGAGTATTGAAAATCATCTTCCTATGTAAATCGTTCTAAATTGCGTGCGCGAATCGAAACTTGAGCCCGAGTGCAACATCCAAGTAAACGAATCGCCAAACGAATCGAAGCGAATCGTAGCGAATCGCAACTGGTTTCCGATTTTGTGATAGTGTGATCCATTCTTAAGTTTCTAGTAATGCTTGTCATCCAACAACTACATAGTTCATAATTAATACAGTATACAACACAATACAATACAAATACAATAAGTGCCCGGGGGCAAACGCTAACTGCAACATTATATGAATAAGTATGTACTATATATACATCTATACATATATGTATGTATATATGTGTGGGGGGTGTGTAGCTAGGCAATAAATTACTACAATGCAAATTGTGACGCAGCTGGCTGTAACTCAGACACTGGCTGTGCCTATGGCAATGTGGCGCGAATGCCATCGAGACTGGAGCGCAACACGAGGCTGCCCTCTACCCAAAAGTTGGGACGATCCAGCATATTCTGCCACAGCGACAGCTCCTTGCCGGTGGCATCCATCCACTCCACTTGTCTGCCATAACTGCGACCTGTTCAAAAGGAGTAACATTATTAATAAGCTGCATTTTCTGATTGAATTTCAAAACTTACCCGTGCCAAGGGAGAATCGTATGCCGCCAACAAATTCATTGCTGGCCAAACGATCGTGATCCCAAACGGTTAGCTCTAAAGCGCGCTCCGATAAATCCTCCAGCGAAACATCCTCGTAGACAAACGTATAATTCCAGCTGGGATGCAAGGTGCGCTTCACCACAGGCGTCTTCTGCTTGGAGCTGCGCGTGCGATCCGGCAGCAGATAGCTAGGAAAAGATTTCAAGAATTAGTTTTAGGTAAAAGAGAGTTTTAAGTTACGCCTTTTACCTCTTGCAGAAGGCATCACAGGTGCCGTTGGTCTTGATGGGACTCAAGTGCTTTGCCTCCTTGACCAGCACATGCAGCTGACCGCCCTTGGCGCTGCGATCCGACTTGGAGGTCACCGATTTAATGCTGCCGCCGAACTTGCGCAGATTGGAGGAGCTGCCCGTGAGGCTGGAGCCACGTGAGAAGATCGAAGATTTCAGATTCTCTGGCGGAATGTATTTCAAGCCAACCACAATATCGCCGCGATAAGTGGCCACCTCATCAAAAGGTTCGCTCTGCGAGTAGAAAAACGAAGTAAGAAGTAAAGTAAGAATCTCTTTTGAGAGATGATCTGCTAAACTTACGCGTTCCTGCAACAGATACCACTGTGATTGCGGATTGTCAAAGAGGCGACCCTGCAGATTGACGCTGACTTCGCCGAGGAAATCGTTGCGTCCAAACATATCCGAGTGCCACACAGTTAGCCACAAGGTGCGTGTTTCCAGGCTGGAGATGGGTGTGTGGAAGCGCATCGTTTCATCAAAGATCGGATTGAGTGTGTGTTTCTTGACTTTGGTCTTGCGTTTGCCAGCCTTTGATTTATCGGGCAGCAGATAGACCTGTAAAATTAAGTTAAGAAAGAGCTTTAGTAAGTTTTTTGTCACAGTTAAAGTTGAAGTAGTAGTTACCTTTACGTAGGGATCGCTGCGATTGCGCTTGGCGTCGACAGCAGCTAAATCTTTGCAGCGCACCACGTGTATCTCCAATGCGCCCAACTTGTAGTTGTACTGCATGCCAAACTCCACCTGACCTTTGACCACAACTGTGCCATAGCGTCCTTCTCCGGCGCCTGAGTAAACGCTGGCCATGGACTCAGAGCGAACCTGGGAAAGAGAGAGAGAGATAGATTAGTCGAGTTTCCAGAAATACTTTGTTAGATTAAGGGGGAAATTAGTTGAAGGGAAATTCGCTGAGGGAAATTTGTTAAGTATGGGTTTGAAAGCAATTAACAAATGGAGAAATCAAGTTGAATCAAAGTGTAAAAAAAAAAACAAATATGAAGATGGATAATGAGAAGAAATTTAAGAAAAAAGTATGCCTATTTCAGGGAATATTTCCTTACAAGAATGTTTCTAAGAGGCTTCTAAAAGAATGATGAATACTTTCAAAGAAAGAATTCCAAAATGATGGTAATTAAAAAAGCAGAGGAGCTAGTCCTCTAGAATAGAAGCAGTAATAATACAGAATACTTTTAAGGGTTTCTACTTACGCCTAGAGAGCTGAGACTGCTGCGATTCTGATGCATTGCCACGAGACGATCGATGTCCTCGTCGGATTGCACTGGCCACGCTTCGCTGGAGGCGCGTGACTGTATGGGACTGGAGGCAGCATCTGTGTGTCGTTGACCAATCACTGGGGAGTGGCTCAACTCCTCGGCCGCTGCCTTGGCTTCCTCTGTAATCAGATTGTAGAGAAATAGAAATAAACACATCATTAAACTACTTTCTTCCGCAATTACGCACAACTAATGAGCGCACTCAACACATACATAAAACAAACACACACACATCAACACACACACTCATCGAACATTTAAGAGTCATTTGCAATCAGTCAATCAAGCTGTGATTAAAGAAATGATTCAGTTGCAGAGTTTTGAGCGGCATGCAACAGGCAGGCAATGGTAGGTGGCAGGTGGCAGGTGGCTGGTGGCAAGTGGCTGGTGCTAGCTGTGCCGCCATACCTTGCACCTCCTGAAAGGTGACATGCAGCGGCGTGCGGCGTTGCAATGTCAGCGACAGCCGTGCACCAGGTGCAACAGCAGCAGCAGCTGCCGCA
Source organism: Drosophila niveifrons (assembly GCA_035046325.1). Classification (NCBI taxonomy): domain Eukaryota; kingdom Metazoa; phylum Arthropoda; class Insecta; order Diptera; family Drosophilidae; genus Drosophila; species Drosophila niveifrons. Next base: position 4,286,953 of record JAWNOC010000046.1, on the reverse strand, counting down.
GCGCCTGGCATCATTTCCTCCTCGAGCGTTTCCAGAAAACGATCCGAATTGGAACGCAAACTGTCATCCCAGGTCCAGGCGCGCTGCTTCAGCTCCTGCTGCTGCTGCTGATGTTGTGCCTCCGGTTGTGGAGGCTGTGCTGGCGGCGTTGGTGGCGCCTCTTGCACCCTCATAAAAACCGTAGTTGTTTCTTCGAGTTGCTCACTTTGCTGCCTGCCGCTGTTGCTGTTGCTGCTGCTGCTTGTGGCAGCTTCGCGTTGCTTCATTTCCAGTATGTAGGCCGCCACTTTGGCATCGATATCATCATCCTCCTCATCGTAATCGTAATGATAGCTGCCACCCCTTCGCCCTCTGCAGCCGACGTTGCAACGCAGCAGCTGCCACAGCCAGTTCAACTTCGATTTGTGCCAATAGCTGTGGCGTTGTCGTTGTCGTTGCCGTTGTTGATGTTGGTATCGTCGCCCACGACGGCGCCAGCAACCACAGCAGAGTTGCCGCAGCCAGCGGCGGCGTCGCGTACTTTTTGCAGTCAATGTTGTGGCTGTTGTGCTGCTGCTGCTGCAGCAACTGTTGCTGTTGCGCAAACGATTGAGGGCAGCATATTGAATTTTGCCCGTTGTCGTTGGTCCGCCGCCCGCTGGCGTTGTCTTTATGGCCATCGACTTCTGGCCATAATTGTGCACAGCAGCTGGCGTTGCAGTTGCACGCACGGGACGCACAAACGCATTGTAACCGGTGGCATCTTTGGGCGACTCACGCTGCCCACTTCGTTGGCCCCGTTTGCCAATTAAACGCGTCACTTTCTTCATTATCACAATTAAATGCAGCTTTTTGTTTGTTCGTTTTTAGAAGTACTTCAAGACATTTCGTCGTTTGTTATTGTTAGTTGCGATTGTTGTTGTCGTCGTCTGTTGCCAGCTGTTGCTTTTTATTTACACTCTCGGTAAGTTTTTGATAATACAACGCGATAAGCAATCTAAAGGGGAAAACTATGACACGTAATTGGGTTTTGCATTGCAAACAACTTATCTTAACTCACACAACCGAATGCTTGGGGAGGGAAGAACAAACAAAATCAAGGTTGGCAGAACGACGTCAATTCAATTGAAAAATATTTCAAATTGCACTTGAACTTGCCTTGCAGCCTTGGCTACGAAATTCGGCAACCAGAAAAACTCGCAATTAGATACTACTTGGCATCGGGTGTCAGCATAACGCCCATAATTAAGCTGAAGGTTTGCCCCAAACAGCGTGTGTAAACACACAAATAATTGGGCCATATAACGCCCAATGCGAATTGAATCATGCGAAAGCGAGATCGAGTACTCTGCACGTGTCTGTATTTATATCATTGTTCTGGGGCATAATCAATTTATGAGTGAGTCTAGAGTGTAAATTTCATTTGTATTTTTAGTATAGCTAAAGAAAGCTCTCTCTATCAGTGTCTAGTTTGATCTAAGATACTACATGAAAAAAGTTAGCAAATTAGAAAACAAGACTTGTAGAGAGTTTAAGTTTGCTGTGTGATGTCGGATTCCAACTTTTGGTTTAAAGCGAATCTAATCTAAGAACACAGTATATTTAATATACTACAAATATCTATTTATAGTATAACATTGCTTTAAAGCGAACTCAATTTAAGAGCACAGTATATTTAATACTACAAATGTATTAAAGAGACATCAATTAAAGATCACAGTATATCCAGTTTTAGTATAAATTGGTATTAAAGCGAACTCAATTTAAGAGCACAGTATATTTAATATACAACAAATATGTGTTTATAGCACAACTTTGCTTTAAAGCGAACTCAATTTAAAAACACAGTATTTATAATACTACAAATGAATATTTATAGTATATCAGAGACATCAATTTATGCTTTTTTATACTATAAACTCAATTTAAGAACTTGGTATATCTAAAATACTACAAATGCCTATACATGGTAGTATAACTTTGAACTAAGTTCAGAAAACATTTGCAGATAGTAAATATCAACAAAGATTTTATCAGCCATTTTGAATGTTATGACTTTAATCTTTTTTGCTTCATCTCGCAACACTTTTGATTTTATTATGTGCTTATTGTACGATTATCCATTTACGGTTGCTGGATATTTTGCATTCAACTGCGGTTTTCTTATTTCACTACATTTTATTTGGCATTACTGTGAAAATTCTCTCGAATGCAGTCACGATTTATTGACTCGCTTTTCATGCATACTTTATATGATTTATGGCCCAGCCCCCGTTGGCCATAATTTCTGCTAGTTTGGCATACTTAAAGACCACAAAGTGAGACAGCGCGGGGTGTTCAAGGCAAACCCTAAACCAAAACGAAAATCAACAAAAACCACGAGAGAGAAAAAATAAAACACTTTCACTTGACGTGGCGCGAGAGTTGCGAGTGTGCGAGTTTTGAGAAATATTTATTTCGATGCGCTTCTCGATTTCGATTTCAATTTTAATTTCGATTTCAATGCGAGTTTCGAGTGGAGTTTGTGTTGTTTTTTTTTCAATGTGGCAGCTTGTGGAGCGTGCAAAGTGCCGTTGAGCATGGAGCGTGTCGCGTTTGGCCAGAGCCACTGAACCACTGAACTAGTGAGAGACGAGAACTCTTGCCTCAGCCTCAAGCTCGAGATGTCCGCAAATCTAAGTTATATTCAATTATTGAAATATTGAACTTTCGCCTTCGAGGGTCGAGCGCCAATGAAAGTGCAATTAACGAAACGATTCCATAAATGTGGCAAGTGCAACAGAGATGGCAACAGCCACAGATCTGTCACAGATCTTTCCGTTCGTGCCGTAAAGGTTAATTTGATTACAAGCATTGACTGACACAATAATAATGGGTGTGTCGTTAGTTGCTCGAATAGAAAAAAAAACCAACAACAGGGTGCTTCCTAATGTTTACATATTTAAATGTGCTTAAATCGACATTTAAAAATGCCCGGATGGCCAAACCACTTCCGTGCTGCCTGTGGCGCATTGCACCATGTTGCACAGTGGTGCAGCCAAGCACGAAAATAATGCAAAATCCATTCGTTGCAGTTGTTGTTGTTGTGGTTGTTGCTGTTGTCACACTTGTTCGGGTTCAAAAACATTAATTACTTTATGCAAAAGCAAATAATACACACAACACCAAGTCGACTCGTTCAGGAAATAAATAAGCAACAAAACACTTTATCAACGTCAATGTGCTTAAATGATATTGTACGCAGACATTCGAGTGTACTCATTTTTCAGCCTCTACTTCAGCTTCGGCTTCGGCTCTGATCCATTGAACCATTGGCCAACCGAATAATTGTGTTTTTTGGTAACAACAAACCAAAACAATCTCGTTACACAAAGCTGTTTAAATACAGCAGTCGAATTGGTTCGTTGAGAGATTTGCATTAGTGATGGCAGCGTGATCGATATTTAAATGAATATTCATGTAATGTGGAACTTATAAAGCTTGATTGATATATGATTGAATAAAAGAGATTCTTGAAGATTCTTAATTAAATAATCAGAAATTTAAATACATGTTTTTATGACGTAAAGCTGACTTGAGATTATGAGTCATCAAGTATTTTTAGCTTCTAAATAGCCAGTTGTGATTGAAAGATCACGACAAAACACACCCTGAAGAATGCTTTGGAATTTATAAAAAAAAGTATGAACACAACTTTAAATAATCAAAAATGCACAATACATAAATGAAAGTCAGTTAAGCAAACATTATTATGCAATAGCTAAAATTAGCTATACAGATACTACAAATTTAATCATGATTGATTATGGTGAAAGTGCAAAACTATGTGTACTTAGTTTACTAAATTAAACCATTGTACTTTGCACTCAAGAAATCGTATTATTTTTTAAAGAATTAAACTTCATAAAAAGAATAAAGAAAATGTAATTTATTTCAATCTTTAAATTGATTAAAAGATCCCAGCTAAGCACATTCAGTATTCATTTAACTTCCCCTTATTAAAAAATGTCTTGTACATCAGCATGCCACATCTTTGACTCTTGTTTATGTTGGTTTAACAACTCGATCAAATTGAATTGTTTTTGCATTCAATTAAGTCGCATGTATTTTAATAAGCTCTCTGAATTTTGCAGAATTTAGTGGTTCCCACAATTTACGAACTTGATTTCAAATTGTTTCATTAACATGCGCCGCACACTTCACATAATTATATGCAGTAAAGTATTGTCTTGCCACTCTCCACCCTCGCAGTTTGCAACTCCACCCTTTGCCTCCTTTTGAGTCACGCGCCCATCCCTAGTTTGACACAATGGAAACAAAGTTCAAAGCCCGCCTGCGTCTATCGCAAGGTTCGAGTGTATGTATTATGAGCAAGAGTTTAAAGTCGAGTACCAGTTTCATTGACCAAGCTGCAAAACAGCTTTTTTTTTGGCCAACTAATAAATAGGCAACGACAGCAGCAGCAGCAGACGCAATAATAACAACAACGAGATGATGAACAACTGACGCCCCCGTCAAGCGGAACTGGCATCAACAGCCACATCCACATTCACATCTACATCCACATTAACAGTTGGCGCTTTGGCGAAAATCGCTTTAACTTGAACCGAGCGAAGCTGGCAACGAGCATAGCGCTTAATATGGATACAGTTAATTGACCTTGATTGAGTTGATTTTGGTCAGAATGCCCCACGGGCACAAACTGACAGTCCCAAAACATTCTTCACTACGACGATTTGGCTGTCTATAAGTAACATATTCGTGTATTAGGGAGACGAACTCAAAAGGGAACATGTAAGACACAAAAAGAGGCCTAAAGAAAATAGTGTCATAATAGAAATAGTTTATAGTGTAGCGCACCTAAAACTGGGGTATATACGACTTGGTTGTTTATAAAAAAAACAATTTTTAAATAGTAATCTTATTCGATTGCTTTTAGATTGCCAATTAAAAATGAAGTATATTAAATTTGCTCAAATTTGTTAAGCCCATGTTTGAGAGCACTGAATAAAATGCCTAATCGATTGGCCTGAAATAATCTTTACCTTGATCACGAGCATAAACTTAGCCGTCTTACCCAGCCAATAAACATATCAGGCAATGACATTGCAGCTAATCACAGTCAACAGAGGTGTTTTATATTATAAGGTAGATTCCAGTAATCGTCTTTTACCCACATAATAATAATAATAATCACATTGAACATTTGAAAAGCCACTACATAGAACCCCAAGACATCAGGAGTCTTAAAACAACTCAATCTAGTTTTTGATTCAACTTTATGAATCATCTTAAGCTTAAAACATCTTAATCAAGCTCAGAAAAAGCAAAATTTTGTTTGCCTTGTTATTCGCAAACAACAGATTTTTAAGTAACTATAACTTAATTGAGAAGTCTTATTACTATTATTATGCTCATCAACAATAATTGCTTATTATTGCAGATTAATCAGCATTAAGCTGTGCATACTTCAGAAATACTTTCAGCATGTAAAAGCCAAGCAACAGTTGCCTTAAATATGTGTGGCAACTATGCGAGGCATGCGTCAAATAAAACGCCTAGGCACCACCTCGAGGTATGTGTTTGTGTGTGTGTAAATGTATCTCACGGTATGTGTATCTTTGAGCTAGTTCTAACACTTTAATGAACTTACCCGCTGACATATTTAAACGTTTGCGCGCATCCCGTTTCGAGTAGAGGAACTGTTGCAGTCCACCTGTGATTTTCTTATTTCCGCTGCCCGCGGAGCTGCTGCTTGCCACACCAATGCTGCTCAGACTGATGCTGTTGCCACTGGCCGCAGCAGCAGCACGTGCCGCCAATCCCGGTGAACGATATCGTGCACTCTTCGCGCTGCCCGACGATGAGGGCGTATAGTTGAGGGCACTCTGTGACTTGGTGATGGGTGTGCTCGTGAAAGCCGCGCCCACCGAAGCTACCGAGCTGGTGGGCAGACGTGGCAGGGAATTGGTGCTTGCCACCTGTACACCACCCGTCAAACTGCGCGGCAACGTGGAGCGATTGACACTGAACTGCGCTGTGGCGCCTCCCTCGTCGCTGGAATCCGTTTCGTAGATGGCATCGGGCACACTGGAGCGACGCACATCTTTCGCGGAGTCTGCACAGGAGCTGGCCGAGGAGAGCCAAGGTTTGGCGGGCGATGCCTCGAGCTGATGATGATGGACATCGCCGCCACCGATGCTGCCGCAGGAGCGCACACGATCGAGCTGCTCGCGGCTGAGACTCTGCTGATGCTGGCTGAACAACAGATCGCCTGCCGATCGGCGCTTTGCTACAGCCAAAGCGGACGCAGACGATGAGTTGTCTCTGTCTAGCTGGCTCAGCTGGCTGAGCCTCGTTCTGCTGTCGCCATTAGCCAGTAATGCCGACTCAAAACTGCCGCGCCACGAGAAGCGCTCATAGTCGCTTGCCACGCCGCACTCCTCTCCCTGATTCTCTCCCGATACTGTTCCTGTGCCACTTCCCGTTCCAGCTGCTGTCAGATGATGTGCTGCTCCAGCTGTCAGCTGTCCATGTGCCTGACTCGGATGTGTTGAGTGTGGCGCCGAGTTGCCGGCGCCATCCAGCAGCAAATCATGCGAGCGACTGCGCAGCTTCAACTGCTTCAGTGGCAGCGTCTTTAGCTGCTCCACCTCATCCTCCTCGTCCTCCGTGGTGGTGGCCGAGATCTTGGCCTGCACCCGACGACTGTGTCGCGTCGATGTCGGCGTCTCATTGCCGCTGCTCACCTCGTGCATCAGCGCCACCAAGCGGGTGCCAATGTGTTGCATTACCTTGGCAAACAGTTGCGGCGAACGCTGCTCTGTGCTGCCTGTGGACACGCGATCCTCATCCGCTGCCGCAGGTTGTGGCTGCTCCTCGGTAGCCACTTCACCCACTGCCACCTTGCTAAACGAAGCAACCAGCTTCTGATAGACAAAAGCCGTGTCGCCGTTCAGAGCATGTGCCTCGTCCAACAAACCGCCATCGCCACGCACTCCCTCCTCATCCACCTCGAACTTGTTGATAATCTGCTGACAGCTGGCCGAGATCTGCGCCTTTAGCTGCCCCTTGTGCTCTGATCCCTCTAGATCCGAGCTCGTGTAATCCGAGGAGTCATAAGAGTCCGACCAGGTGTCCTCGCTGCTCAGATACTCGACTATCTCGCGCACCTGCTCATCATTAATACCCGGCACGGTTTTCATCAGGCGCGTCAGCTCGTTCTCGAAGTAAGCCAACTGCGCTGGTCGCGATTTGTTGGCCGCCTTGCTGGCCAAGCGGCGCACAGAGCTGGGCGTGCTGCCTGCACTAGGCGACTGCCCCGGGAGTTGACTTCCGCCTTGCACCTGACTCTGACTCTGTTGAGCATTCGCTGTGGCCACAATGAGCGTCTTGAAGAACTGCCGCATTTTGCTCATCATCAGATTGGTCTCCTCATCGGAGCTCCAGTTGTTGAAGCTATCCTTGCGCACCAGATTCGAACTGGTCGTGACACTTGTGCTTCCTGTCACCGGCAGCGCTAAGGGATTTAGCGTAACTCTGCGAGGTGTGGCTGCTAATCCGGAACTCGTGCTCGGCATATCCATTTTGGCCAGACTAATTGAGGAGCTGCCACTGCTAGCTAAAGGTTCGCGATCCTCGCTAATCTGTCCCAACGCAGGTGTCGGGGATTTGCTCGGTTCGCAATCCGGAGACTTTAGCAGATCATCGTTGCTACCCACAAAGCCGCTGTCGCGACTGTGATGCTGTTGCTTCTTGGCCTGCGCTTGCGCCTGTGTGGCACAATCCGTGACCGCTGTGGCGCCATCAGCAGCCTCATGCAGTTTCTTCTCATCGAGGGAATCGTGACGCTTACGCAGCTGCTTCTTGCGTTTGATGGTGTCCGACGAGCTGCCATCGGAGGCACGATCGCCGGCATTCACCAGATGTATAACCGTATCATCGCAACCTGCCTCGGACTCTGAGGTATCCTCAGCTGCTGCTGCAGCTGTGGCGGTGGCATCTAAGGGATCCAAGGCATCGGGCAGTAGCAGGTTGTCCAAAGATGAGTTGTGGCTGCGAGGCGTGCCTCGAGCACGCACCAAACGCTTGCGACGTTGACTGGGACTCGGATGTCCCTCGCTGTCGCTGCCCACGCTGCCGCCGCTTTCATCGCTGTCCACCTGCTTTTCGCCGCCACTGAAGCCCATGAAACCGGAGAGGAAATATTTTTCCAGCCGCGAGGAAGCCAAATCCGCAGCACTATGTGCACCATCCAGCAACTGATCCTCGTGAGGCAGCGAGTCCACGCTCTCGGAGCACTCGGAACTCACCTCAGAGGCAGTGTCATCTCCACGTGTATCAATTGAGCTCATTACCTTGCCATCGCCGAGGCCAAAGAAGAAGTATTTCTCCAACTCGGAGGCACTCAAACGATGATGATGCTGCAGCGTGCGTTGCCGGCGTCGCTCGGCCATATCATCCAGATCGTCCTGCTCTTCTAGGTCGTTGTCTGCACGCATTGAGGCCACCTCGCTCTCCTCGCAACTCTCCTCGACAATTGTGTGCAACGTAAAGTCAATTGCCGAACGATTATAGCCACGCAGCTCCTCTTCACGATCCAGGTACATAATACGTCCACCCAGCTCGACATCTCCTTCCGCATCCTCGGAATCTGTGGCTGTGGGTGTTGTGGTGGCATTGCTCAGATTGTCATCGTCCTCGTCCAGATCGCCACGTTGACTAAGCTCTTCCACCCAGGAATCATCGTCGGCCAAGCCATCGTCGAGGCTGTTTTTGGCATTGGCTGCGGATGTTGTTGGCTCATTAAGGGAATCCACGCTGTAGGAATCACGCGACAATTCCCGCTCGCTTGGCGTCGGTGTTGGAATCAGCTCATGGCCAAGTCCGACAGCGACTCCGATTCGCAAATCGATTGGCATTGTGTCTAGAGTGGGTGACTCACTGCCAAAGTTCTGGCCAAAAGTGTTGACGTTATTGTTGCTGTTGCTGTTACTGTTGCTGTTACTGTTGTTGTTGCTGCCAATCGCTGGCATTTCATAATCGTTGTCGTTACTCGCTGTCGTTGTTGTTGGGCTTTCGTTGTCTTTTGTAATCATCACTAAACTGCGATATTTGGCCGAAAGTGAATTCTTCACTGCACTTGACGTTGTTGTTATTGCTGTTGGTGCTGCTGTTGCAGTTGTTGTTGTAGTTGTTGCTGTTTCGTTAGCTGTTGTTGCTTGACTGCTTTGCAGTTCTTGGTGACTGCCAAATATTTTGTCGTATTCGTTTTCACAACTTTCAAACACACGCGATTCATTCACATTCACATTAACATTCACTACGTCACAGTTGTTGCTGCTGCTGCTGCTGTTACTTTGTTGGCCAACAACAAAAACGGCTCTGTTGCTACTGCTATTGCTTTTTGTCTTTTGTGCAGCGAAATCGCCGTCATTATGGCCACCGTTGTTGCTGTTACTACTACTACTATTATTATTATTACTATTATTATTGTTGTTGTTGTTGCTCGAGTACAACGTTAGGCGCGCGTTTGGCTCTTCAACCGCAACGTTTAACATTTCATTTTCGACTGACTCCGCTTCCCATACCAATGCCGAACGCGACTGCGACTGCGACTTCACTTCGGCTGCGCAATCGGCTTCGTGCAGAGCGATAGCAACAGGTAGCTCGCGAGAGTGAGAGAGCGCACGTTTATTACTCTCAGCGACACCACCATCTGTTGCTCTCGTTGTTTTTACAGCTACCTGCTGGCGCTCTTCTTGTTCTTGTTGTAGTAGTTCAGGTGCTTTACTCGTTGCTGTGAGAGAGTGAGAGTGCGACGAGTAATCGTTAGTGTAGTCAGGGTCCAACAAATCGTCGTTTATTTTGCATGCTTCGCTGCCCGTCATAACTTCCTCCTCACCCTTTAGCTTCTCTGTTGCCTGCGTTTGCACAGCTGTTCGCTCTTCTATGGCCATCGACGCCGTCGTCGGTGCTGCTGCTGCTGTTGTTGTTGTTGTTTGCATGACTGCCACTTTATTATCGGTGTTTGCTTTTACCTGCGGCCGCCGCCGCTGCTGTGAAAATCCAAGAGTTGCCGTTTCTTCTTCGTCTGCTTGTTCTTCCTCTTTTTCGTTTACATGTTTACCCTGCTGAGCGTTGTTTGCGCTTTGTTTCGATGCTTCGCTTTCGTCATTAGAATTTACATTTATGCTTTTCTCGGAATGGGTTTGGGTTTGCGTTTGCTTTAACAACACGAGGGTTGCCTCCTGTGCATTACCTGAATACCCTGGGCTATTATTATTGCCACTGCTGCAGCTGCTACTGCACTCTATGGGCTTCTCCGCTTGGGTGGCAGCCGCAGCAATGCCGGACACCAGATGATCCTCATTGATTTCGGCAACGCCGCGTCGCAGTCGCTGCAATTTCAGTTCCAACTGTGAGTTTTGCTTGTGCAGCGCCAGCAAACGATTCACATCATTCGAAATGCTATGTAGCTCATCGCAAGCCGCCAGGACTGAACTCAATTCCAGTGAAGATGACGAAGAAGATTGTTGTTGTTGTTGTTGCTCCTCTGCATTGGTGCTTTGCTCTAATTGCTCTTTATTTTCGAGATCTGGCAACGCACGCATGCCGTGCAATATAACGCCACCAGCATTGGCATCGTCGTCTGTGCGGCCGCCGACAACAACAATGCAGTTGGCAAGCTCATCGCTTGAGTTGGCAACGCGGCGTTCACTTTCATCATCATCATCATCGTCGTCGTTGTCGTCGACATCACGTGCAGCTGCCAATAGTTGCTGTTGTTCTTCTGGCTCTTCGCCCAACGCCTTCACATAGTTAAGCACAATGCCGCAATCGGTGCGCTCGGTATCGGTATCGTTATCGGACGAATCATCCAGATTGGCATCAGACGATGACAATGAATCACCTTCGGTGGACGAACTGCGTCGCACACGTGCCGCCTGCTGATGATGATGATGATGGCCCGCTTGACGATTCACCACAAACACTTTGTTAAAGCGTCGTCGCTTTGGACGCCGATCTGCCACTGTTCCCGTATCATCCGAGTCACAAGACTCAGAGCTAGAGCTGCTGTCATCACTGCTACTGCTGCTGCTGCTGCTGCCATCGGTGGTGCTGTGATGCACCATTTGCATGGCTGCTGCTGCTGGTGGTGGAGCTGGTGGCAACTCCTCTTCTTCAGCTTGCATGGCTTTGGCCACATCATAGCTGCGTTGCACCAACTTGCGTGGGCTACGCGCATCTTCAGCCTCAGCATCGCTGTTGTCGTTGTTGCTGTTGTTATTGCTGCTGCTATTGCTGTTGCTGCTGCTGTTGGCCGCCGCATAGCTTTCGCTGTGCAAATGGGCAATCGCTTCGTTTGGCTCGCTCTCGGACATGGTTGGCGCTTTATTTATAAACCGCTTGGAGGACAACGTTAAGCAGTTGCTAAAATGCTGTGACTCTAGCTGGCAATGTTGCTGTTGTAGTTGCTGCTCTCTAGGCGCAACATTTTCGACTGCAACTTGGCTGTTGCTGCTGAAACGAGTTATTACCGCAGGAACAGCAGCAGCCGCACTCAATGTGGCTCCAGTTGTGGTTGCTGCTTTTGCTGCTGCTGTTGTTGTTGTTGCTCTTGTTGCTGGTACTTGATTTTTATGTATATTTGTTTCGTTTGCTGTTTCCACTGCTTCGTCGTCGTCGTCTCTACTCGCCAGGTAGGTTTGTCTTTCTGTTTCTGTTTCTGCTGCTGTTGCTGTTGCTGTTGCTATTGCTGTCTCAGTTGTTAGTTCTTTTATGTTTTGCACTGTTTCGCATAGTTTTTGGCATTTATTTGGCAGCATCGCCTCGCACTTATCAGCAGTCACAGCACTCACAACAGCAGCAACATCCACAACATGTGCGCTAAATTTAACGCCGTCGCCGTCGTCGTCGCTGTTGCTGTTGCTGTTGCTTTTATCACTCGCATTACACAATCTATGTGTTGTTGTGGGCGTTGCGACGACGTCAGCAGCGACGTCAGCTTCAGCTTCAGCTTCAACGTCGTCGTCGTCGTTGTCGTCAGCGTTAATACGAACTAGCGAGAGACGCGTTTGCGTTTGTTGTTGCTCACACGACGGCGTGCGCGGCGCTACTAAACCAAAACTTGTTGGAGCTGGCTTGAAAGCCATTTGACTGGCAGCAAGTTGTTGTTGCTGCTGTTGCTGCTGCTGCTGCTGCTGTTGTTGTTGTTGTTGTTGGGCCAGACACAGACAGCCGGCTAAAGTTTCCAGGCTGCGACCCGCCGCTGTGCCATAGCCGGACGTTGTGGATGAAGACGTCGAGTTGGAGGCAGTGGAGCACAACGACTGCGTCATCAACGAGCCCAGCGAGGCGCTCAACTCTGGTGCCGAGGACTTAAAGCCACCGCCGCCCAATCGGTGTGTTGCTGCTATCGCTGCCGCTGCCGCTGCTCGAGTTGTTGTTGGCAATTGCTGATAGCTTTTCGTTGTTGCCGGCGGCGTTGCGTCAAACATGTTGCTCGCCGCGGCGAATTGCTGCGAATAGGCAACCATTGCCGCTGCTGCTGCCGCCGCGGCAGCCGCCTGTTGTTGCTGCTGTGACGACGAATTCGGTGTGGCGCTTGCCGCTGCTGCCGCTTGCCACAACTGTTGCAGCGAAGCGGCCAAATGTTCGTCCTGCTGCTCCAACTGCCAATTGTGATAGGCAGCGAGTGGCACAGGAATCGGCACAGGCACCGGAATGGGCACATATTGTGGTTGAGTTGCTGCTGCAGCGGTTGCTGAGATGGTGGCATTGCAACCACACCTATGATAGTGCTGATGGTGATGATGGCTCTTAAGGAAACGCGTCTTGATGCGCGCCTTCATGCTCAACGGCAGCGTGGCAGTCGTAGCCGGTGTCTGATTCTGATCGGAACTCGTCTGCGAGCTGCTCTCCGCCTGCATGTGAAGCTCTTCGTCGGTGCCGGTGCCCGTGTCGCTCTCCCGTATCTTGCTGCAATAGCCACGCAGCAGTTGCTGGCGTCGTTGCAACAGCGGCGAATCGCTGTCGCTGGAACGGCGACGAAAGCGAGGCGGAGGCGTGGGTGTTGATGGGGTCACGGAGCTGGCGTAGGCAATCATTGTTGTGGTTGTTGTTGTCGTAGTGCTGGCTGCTATCATCGAGGGCTCGAAGTAATCCCAATCACAATCCTCCACATTGCTCACAATGCTGTGGCATTGATGTGTCGAGCACGAAGAACTCGATGCACTGTCCGTATCATCGTCTTCCTCTTCCTCTTCTTCTTTGCACGACGATGAGGAGTCTGAGTTTAGAAAGACCAACTTGAACTCATCCGCTTCGACACTGTAGTGTGACTGACCGGGACCAGAGGCGGTGCTGCACCTGAACTCCAGTTCCGATGACGATGACGTTTCCATGACATCGGTGCCGGAAATAGCAGCTGCCAGCTGCGAGGCTGCAATTTAATAGGGTGGATGTTTTTTTTTTTGTTTTTCGGTTGTAGTTTTTTTCGTCGCAATTGGCTTAAAGTTGACCAACACCACAGCGGACACGTATTAATGAAAAATACTGGTTTAGCACAGGTGAAATAGTGGTTGCACTTTTCTTACTTTCAACGTTTGGTTAATTTGTTAGAGGGTGGTTAATGCAATGAAAGCAAGCACCACAAAAAAAAAACATACAATACAATACAAGCTCTTGGCCATGTTTAGTGGTTGCAAAGTCGTGTTAGTTGTAAACTTATGGTTAGTTTCGTTTTAATGTTACCTCGAGGTTTTACAATACCTTAAACTTAGATTAATGATAGTTAAAACCAACCCATTTTCCATATTTATATGAAAATGATGAATTCCACGTTGAAATTACTTAAATTAATTAATACTTTGGCATTCATGTGCATCAAAATTACTGCTAGAGGCAATTAATGGAAATATATATGGTTTTAGGGTTAGAGTTTTACAAAGTTTTAAACACAGATTAATGATGATAATAACCCATATACCTTGTGAGTAAAAATGTAATTAATTTGTATTATTTGAAATTAATGTTGATAAAAAATTCAACAATAGGGGCTTAAATGAGTGAAGAGTTAAAACACATATCCTAAATTTTTTTGTGAATGAAAACGATTATTCTGATAAACAACAAGTAAGAAATCCACAGTAGAATGCAAAAAATGCGGTATTTTTCCTATAATATACCCAATATTTAAAAAATACTGGCTTATACTGAAAGCTTTATTTGACATTAACAACAATGTGGAGTAGAATATATACCTAATTTTCAGTCAAATCAATTAAAAATGCGAAAATTGCATCCAGTTTCGAAATGTAGATTATTTTCTACTAATGCTTGCTTGAGTAGTACTTGAATTAAGGCTTTTGTTTTCAGTTTTTCGAATGTGGTTTGTTTTAAGTCGTAGCAATACAACATTCTACTTTAAAATAACTTTTCCTGTCAATGATGCGTTTATTAATGAGGCGCTGTTCAAAAGGGCTAATGGCTACTCGTATAAGCCTTGGCTCTATAATCAAAGGCATACAGCCCCCTTTCTATACCTGTGGTAAAATGTATAGCAAATTCTCCAAAGGGCAACACCCTTGCGCCTATGAAGTAAGTATAATATATTCGTATATTTATACATATTCAATTTTTCAAATTGAGTTGGGTAAAGTGTATGCAAGTTGGCCTTATCTCGATTGGAAACTGTTACCACATACGATACCAACAATCGATTATCTATTACACTTGTAACGAATCTTTGCCAATATATTTTGATTTCTCAGAGTGAAGTTTAATTTTATTTTTACTACTCATTTTTCATTTTAAATATAAACTAAATATGAGTTTACTTTCCCTTGCCAAATTCAATTCTTCCTTAAAACGCTTGTAGGCGTATTCAATGCATTATTACGTTAGCAGGAGCAAAATCGAAGGAGAAGGATCAGATAGGAGATGCTTATCGTGTGTGGGCTCAACGCTGAATTCATTGTGTTTGCACAAACAACAATGCATGTTGCACAAACCGCTGCTGGCATCCGCCTCCGCAAAGCAAACATTTTGGCAACGCTCGCATTTTGGTTCGTTTCCCCAAAATTGCTCTCTCAGGCAGCAGTAGCAACAGCAGCAGCAGCAGCAGCACTTTAAGGTGCACAAACACCCACACACCCACACACACACACACATGTGAGAAAAGATTAACGGTAGAGTTCTGACTGTCAGCCAGGCGTTAGCTTAATGCGTGGGAGGAAACGAGCTTGCAGTCTTGAATGGATTCCACTGTGGGAGGCCAGGACAATGGCAATGGCAATGACAAACAAACAGCAGGACACAAAATTGAAGCACAACAAAGCACGGCCCGGGGAAAAATGAAAAAACATTTGTGCCAAAGACATCTGCGTGGTAGTATTCTCTTTGTGCGAATAAATACTTTGAACTTTTCAAATTGCGCTAATCGAATATCCAAAAAGCAGAGTTAGCTAGGTTTACATACTTTTTCAATTGACTCCAATTAAATGGGGCATCATGAATTGATCGGTTGCGGTCTATCAAATGTCATGTTGACTAATAATCCATTTTTGACTTTTTTTCAATTTGTGTTTACAGTTTCAGCTCAAACGTCAGGCAATGCACATCACCTTCAGAATTCTACTGCTTTTGCTGGCTTGTGTAGTATATAATGTGAATACAATTTAGTAAACAGATAGAAAACAACTTAGTTCTACTTTCTTTCAGGATGCTGTTACTTTCAAATTCACCAATTTTGTGTGTGTGAATAATGCCAAGTCGGTTCTTACAGTCGAGGAATGTCGTGTACGAGCTGTGAGTCGCAACAGAAATACTTTCAACTTGAACATAACACTGCTGCATCCAGTTAATTGGACTCGTATTGATGGACAAATCTATAAGAAGGGTGAAAGTCTTAGCTATCAGCCATGGCTATACTCTGCATCTATTGATGGCTGTCGTTTTGTAAAGAAAGCTTATCATCCCGTAGCCAATATTGTCTATAAGTTATTTAAGCCATTTTCTAATCTCAACCACACTTGTCCCTATGAGGTTAGTATACAATTATTTTCTTTCACTTGTTCAAGTACATCACAATTTGTATTCATATTTTAGGGTACGGTTCTGTTAAAAGGATTTTATTTGAGGTGGAACGTATTACCAAATGCGATACCAACTGGTGAATATATGTTAAACATGAATTGGGTATTTTCGAATACTTCAACGCTAACAACAAATTCATATTATGAATTCAAAGAGGATTTTTGAACAACAATCTAAGGAAACTATATGAATTTCTGTTGAATTCTCTTTGTGCGAATAAATGTTTTGAGCTTTTCCAATTGCCCTACTCGAATAACTAAAAAGCATAGTTGGTTTAGTTTACACACTTTAAAAATTGACAAACTTCAATTAAATAGAGCATCATTAATTGATCATTTAAAGCTCATCAATGGTCAATTGGTCATTTGTAATGTCTTATTTTCATTATGTTTTTATACGTTAAGCCCAAAGTGACGTGATGCGCATAAACTACAGCATTCTACTGCCTTTGCTGGTTTGTGTATTATATAACGTGAGTACTATTTAGAGTATATAAAACTGTTTTCTTATTATTTTCTACTTTTCAGGAAGCTGTTATATTTAAGTTCACCAATTTTGTTTGCGAAAATCATGCAGAAACTGATCTTGTTGTCGAGGAATGTCGGCTTCGAACAGTTAGTCGCGAAAAGAATACTTTCAACTTAAATTTAACTCTATTGCATTCAATGAACTATGGTCGCATAGATTGGCAGATCTTAAAAAAGGGTGAAAGCCTTGGCTACCAACCTTGGCTCTACTCTTCATCAATTGATGGCTGTCGATTTGTTAAGCGGCCTTATAACCCTATTGCTATTATCGTCTATAGGTTATTTAAACAGTTCTCCAACCTCAACCACTCTTGTCCCTATGAGGTGAGTACTCAATTATTTTCTTTTATGTGGTGCACAACAATTTTCACAACTTTTATTCATTCCACAGGGCTCGATTATTTTAAAAGGATTTTATTTAAGATTCAACATGTTGCCACATGCCATACCGACTGGCGATTATTTGTTAAGCATGACTTGGGTCTTTTCCAATACTTCAAGGTTGATAACCAATGCATATTTTGCATTTCAAGAGGATTTCTAGTGTTCTAATGTGATTTTATTTTGGTCAATGGTTTATTATAATATCATAACTGACTACGGTCCGAGGAAAAATGCTAATATTATGCCAAAGATGTGTGTGGCTGTCAATTCTTTTTGTCAGAATAAATATATCGAGCTTTTCAAATTGTGAATTTCGAATTTCGATTATGGGGTCAAAATTTACTCACTCTAATTAAGTGCAACATCATTAGCTTAATCAAAATAAAAGCCCATGCAAATGTCCTATGATCAATAATACGTTTATAATGTCTCCATTTCATTATGAGTTTATATTTTACGCGATGCACATCAACTTTAGTATTCTACTGCCAACGTTGGCTTTTTTATCCTATCACGTAAGTTCTACAGAATATAGCAAATTGTATACATAACTACTTATCATTTGTGTCTTTTAGGAAGCTGTTGTATTTAAGTTCACCAATTTTGTTTGCGAAAATCACGCGAAAACCGATCTTATTGTCGAGGAGTGTCGCCTACGCGCAGTTAGCCGCAACAAAAATACTTTTAATTTAAATCTAACGGTGTTGCACCCACTTAACCATGCACTAATTGAAGGTCAGCTCTTTCAAAAGGGCGAAAGCCTTGCGTACAAGCCCTGGCTATACACTGCAACAATTGATGCTTGTCGTTTTGCAAAGCGACCTTACCATCCTATTGCTATTCTCGTCTATAAGTTATTCAAGCCGTTCTCAAACCTCAACCACACTTGTCCCTATGACGTAAGTATTAAATGGTTTTTATATGTGTTCGATCAACTTTTTTTGTGTATTCATAGGGTTCGATTATTATAAAGGGTTTTTACTTGCAATGGACTATGTTACCACATGCGATACCAACCGGCGAATATTTATTATCTATGAGCTGGATCTTTTCGAATACTTCAAAGCTAATAACAAATGCATATTTTGCATTTCAAGAGGAAACCTAGAGTTCATATGTGCTATTTTTGTGGACGATAGCTTATTATAATATTCATATTCATACGTTATTGAGAGTTTAATGTCACAGGGAAAAAATCGATAATTATATTAAAATTACTTGCCTAATAGACTTATTGAAATAGTAGAGTATTTCGATTACATGGTCAAAATTGACAAAATTCAGTAAAATGTGGCATCATTAGCTGAATTAAATGTTCACACATCCAAATTACATACGGCCAATAGTTTATAACGCCTGATCTTCAATTTTTGTTGACATTTAAAGCTCAACGTAAAGCGATGCACATCGACTTTAATATTTTACTTTCATCGCTGGCTTTTCTCATTTTTAGTGTGAGTACTGTTTGCTATTTAAATAAACCAAAATTTTATTAGAATTAAAACAACTAATAGTTATCTCTGCCTCATAGGAAGCTGTTGTTTTCAAGTTCACCACATTCGTTTGCTTAAATCAAGCTAAAGCCGATCAAACTGTCGGTGAATGTCGGCTACGAGCAGTTAGCCGCAATCATTAGCCATGGCCCTACACTGCATCAATTGATGGCTGTTGTTATGTTAAACGACCTTATCATCCCATTGCTTGTTTAAGCCGTCCTCCAATCTCAACCACACTTGTCGCTTATGAGGTTAGTACATCATTATTTTCTTTCACTTTTTAAAGTATATCACAATTCTTATTCATATTTTAGGGGCCGATTCTTTTAAAAGGCTTTTATTTGATGTGGAACATATTACCAAATGCATTACCAACTGTGGTGGAACATATTACCAAATGCATTACCAACTGGCGAAAAACAAATGCATATTTTGTTTTCAAAATGTGAATAAAATATATGAATACTGTTTGAAATGAATGTGTTATTCTTTGTGCGAATAAAGGTTTTTAGCTTTTGAAATTGTGCTACTTAAATATCTAAAAGCAGAGTTAGTCAAAATTGATAAAATCCAATTAAATAGAGCGATCATTAAATGATTGATCGCTTGAAACTTTTTCAATTGGCCATTTATAAAGTCCTATATCCATTCTGTGGTCATACGTTAAGCCCAACGTGACGCGATGCGCATTCGAGTAACTTACAGTATTCTACTGCCATTGCTGGCTTGTGTATTATACAATGTGAGTAGTATTTATTTTATAGAAAAATGCCGTTTTATTATATCTTACTTTTCAGGAAGCTGTTGTTTTTAAGTTCACCAATTTTGTGTGCGAAAATCACGCAGAAACTCTTCTTGTTGTCGAGGAGTGTCGGCTTCGAGCAGTTAGTCGCGATAAGAATACTTTCAACTTTAATGTAACTCTTCTGCATTCAATTAACTCTGGTCGCATAGATTGGCAGATCTTTATAAAGACCGCAGGCCTTAGCTATCAACCTTGGCTCTACTCTTCATCAATTGATGGCTGTCGTTTTGTTAAGCGGCCTTATAACCCTATTGGTATTATCGTCTATAGGTTAGTTAAGCCGTACTCCAACCTCAACCACTCTTGCCCCTATGAGGAAAGTTTTCATAAATTTTTTTTTTGCTTCATTTGTTAAACAATAATATTTACAGTTCTTATTCATTCCACAGGGCTCGATTATTTTAAAAGGATTTCATTTAAGATTCAACATGTTGCCGCATGCCATACCAACTGGCGAATATATGTTAGGCATGACTTGGGTCTTTTCCAATACTTCAAGGTTGATAACCAATGCATATTTTGCATTCCAAGAGGATTTCTAGTGTTTTAATGTACTTTTATTGTGGGGAATGGTTTATTATTATATCCTATTAGAGCATGGTCCGAAGAAAAATGATAACATTGCAGTGCATTAGTGACAAAGACGAGTGTGTGGATAATAGTTTATTATAATATAATGATATACATACGTTATTGCGAAAAATTAGAAAATTGTACCAAAAACATTTGCGAATAAATTTTTTGAGCTATTAAAATTACTTGCTTATTCAAATAGTAAAATGTGGCATCATTGGCTCAATAAATATTTCGCACATCCAAATGACATACGGCTAGTGCCTGATCTTTATTATTTGTTCAAATTTCAAGCCCAACGCTACGCGATGCATATCGGCTTCAATATTTGAATACCATCGCTGGCTTTTCTATTTTGTGGAGTGAGTACTGTTTGCTATTTAAATAAACCAAAATTTTATTTAAATATAAACATAGGAAGCTATTGTTTTCAATAATCAAGATAAAGCCGATCGAACTGTCGACAAATGTCGGCTATGAGCAGTTAACTGCAACAAAGTTATTTTTAACCTAAATCTAACTTTACCGCATCCAGTAAACTACGTTATTGTTGAAAAATCCTAGGCTGTACACTGCATCAATTGATAGATGTCGTTTTGTTCCATTGACAATATTGTCTATAGGTAGTTTAAGCCGTTGATTCTTAGTACTTTTAATGAGAATATAAAATAAGAATACTGTTTAAAAATGAATGTGTTATACTTTGTGTGAATAAATGTTTTTAGCTTTTGAAATTGTGCTACTTAAATATCTAAAAGCATAGTTCGTTGAAAATTGACAAACTTCAATTAAATAGAGCATCATTTATTGATCGCTTGAAACTTTTTCAATTGGCCATTTATAAAGTCCTATATTCATTCTGTGGTCATACGTAAAGCCCAACGTGACGCGATGCGCTTTCGAGTAACTTACAGTATTCTACTGCCATTGCTGGCTTGTGTATTATATAATGTAAGTAGTATTTATTTTATAGAAAAATGTCGTTTTATTATTTCGTACTTTTCAGGAAGCAGTTGTTTTCAAATTCACCAATTTTGTTTGCGAAAATCACGCGAAAACTCTTCTTGTTGTCGAGGAGTGTCGGCTTCGAGCAGTTAGTCGCGAAAAAAATATTTTCAACTTTAATGTAACTCTTCTGCATTCAATTAACTCTCTTAGCTACCAACCTTGGCTCTACTCTTCATCAATTGACGGCTGTCGTTTTGTTAAGCGCCCCTATAACCCTATTGCTATTATCATCTATAGGTTATTTAAACCGTACTCCAACCTCAACCACTCTTGCCCCTATGAGGAAAGTCTTTATTCATTTTTATACCCGTTACCCATAGGGTAGAAGGGTATTATAACTTTGTGCCGGCAGGAAATGTATGTATGTAACAGGTAGAAGGAGGCATCTGCGACCCTATGAAGTATATATATTCTTGATTAGCGTCAACAGCCGAGACGATCTAGCCATGTCCGTCAGTCCGTCTGTCCGTATGAACACCTAGATCTCAGAGACTATAAGAGATAGAGCAATATTTTTTTTTCGAAAGTATTTGTTATGTTTGCACGCAGTTCAAGTTTGTTCCAAATTTTTGCCACGCCCACTTCCGTCCCCGAAAATCGGAAAAAATCGAATAACAAGCGTACTAATAAATCTAGAGTCTCGAATTTTGGGATATGCGTTAAGAACTATAGTCTCTGTGACTCCTGAAAATTTGGTTGCGATCAGATAAAAATTGTGGAAGTTATTGAAGAAATACTTTTGTATGGGCCAAAACGACTGTTTACTAGGGTGTGAGTTGCTTTGGCCGATAATCTGGTATATTGTGCCGTATATGGTATATTTTGAATGTCGTACTATATCGATATTCCAAATATACCACTTGGTATATTTTGCAGTAGTTTGTAGTATTTTCGGTATATTTTGAAAATGATAACGCAATATTTTGCATTTATTCAACATGGGTTGCGGGTATCTCACTGTCGAGCACACTCAACTGTAGCTTTATTACTTGTTTTTTTTTTTTGTATTATTTGTTAAATAACAATATTAACAACTCTTATTATTTCCACAGGGCTCGGTTTTTTTAAAAGGATTTTATTTAAGATTCAACATGTTGCCGCATGCCATACCAACTGGCGAATATATGTTAGGCATGACTTGGGTCTTTTCCAATACTTCAAGATTGATAACCAATGCATATTTTGCATTTCAAGAGGATTTATAGTGTTCTAATGTGTTTTTATTGTGGGGAATGGTTTATTATAATATCCTATTGGAGCTTGTTCTGAAGAAAAATGCTAACATTGGTGACAAAGACGTGTGCGGCTGCCAATTTTTTATGTCAGAATAAATATTTCGAGCTTATTAAATTGTGCTTTTCAAATCTAAATTATAGGGTCAAAATTCTCTAACTTCAATTACGTCCGTCATTTATAGTTTAATCAAAATTAGAGCCCATGCAAATGTCATATGATCAATAATACGTTTATAATGTCTCCATTTCATTATGAGTTTATATTTTACGCGATGCACATCAACTTTAGTATTCTACTGCCAACGTTGGCTTTTGTATCCTATCATGTAAGTTTTACCGAATATAACAAATTGTATACATAACTACTTATAATTTGTGCCTTTTAGGAAGCTGTTGTATTTAAGTTCACCAATTTTGTTTGCGAAAATCACGCGAAGACTGTTCTTAAGGTTGAGGAGTGTCGCCTACGCGCAGTTAGCCGCAACAAAAATACTTTTAATTTAAATCTAACTTTATTGCATAAAGTAAACTATGGAATTATTGAAGGTCAGCTCTTTCAAAAGGGCGAAAGCCTTGGGTACAAGCCATGGCTGTACTCTGCAACAATTGATGGTTGTCGTTTTGTAAAGCGACCTTACCATCCAGTTGCTATTATCGTCTATAGATTATTTAAACAGTTCTCAAACCTCAACCACACTTGTCCCTATGACGTAAGTATTGAATAATTTTTTAATTTTTGTTCGATCAACTTTTAATTTTTTAATTCGAAGGGTTCGATTATTGTGAAGGGTCTTTACTTGCAATGGACTATGTTACCACATGCGATACCAACAGGCGATTATTTGTTATCTATGAGCTGGATTTTTTCGAATACTTCAAGGCTCATAACAAACGCATATTTTGCATTTCAAGAGGACGCCTAGAGTTCTTATGTTAGTTCTGTTATTGTGGACAGTAGTTTATTTTACTATAATGATATTCAAACGTAATTGCGAGTACAAAGTCACGAGGAAAATGAGAAAATGCTAAATGCGAAAAATGCTATTAAAATATCGAGTTGAAATCGTAGAGTATTTTAGTTACATGGTAAAAATTCAATAAAATGCCGCTTCATTGGCTCTATAAAAATTGCCGCACATCCAAATGACACAACGCCAATATTTTATAATGGCCAATCTTTATGATTTATTCACATTTGAAGCTCAACGCTAAGCGATGCAGATCGGCTTTAATATTTTGTTGCCATCGCTGGCATTTCTCTTTTGTAGTGTGAGTACTGCTATTAAGATGAACTAAATATGTAGATAATAATAATTAATTGTTATTTCTGCCTCATAGGAAGCTGTTGTTTTCAAGTTCACCAATTTCGTTTGCGATAATCAAGCTAAAGCCAATCTAACTGTCGAGGAATGTCGGCTACGAGCAGTTAGCCGCAACAAAGTTATTTTTAACTTAAATCTAACTTTACTGCATCCAGTAAACTATGTTATTATTGAAGGGCAGATCTTTCAAAAGGGCGAAAGCCTTGGATACAAGCCCTGGCTCTACACTGCATCAATTGATGGCTGTCGTTTTGCAAAGCGACCTTATAACCCTGTTGCTATTATCGTCTATAGGCTATTCAAGCCGTTCTCAAACCTTAACCACACTTGTCCTTTTAAGGTGTGTTTGTCTATGGACGATTTTTGTTTTTAGTTTACTAATTGATAAAATTTTTATTTAACTTCTTATCCATATAATAGGGTTCGATTGTTATAAAGGATTTTTACTTGAAATGGACAGATTTACCACATGCTATACCAACTGGGCAATATATGTTAACCTTGAGCTGGATCCTTTCCAACACTTCAAAATTAATGACAAATGCGTATTTTGCATTTCAAGAGGATGCCTAATGTCCAAAAGTAGCACAAATACATTTATGTGGTGGAGAGGTATTCATTAATAAAATGTAATATATTCTTTATCAATGAATTAATGATTTTTTAATGTTGATTGAAAGTTAATGGCTTTCATTCGTATGGAGTGAAACAATTTTAATTCACTTTCATCATTCAAACGTATCACAATGCGCATCAATATATTAATGGTGCTCCAGCTACTTTTGGAAATAGGCAACAATGTAAATATATATCACAATTTATGGAAAAAAACGAAATGAATTGAATATTACTGATATTCTTTTTTTTGTAGGAAGCTATCATCTTTAAGTTCACAAATTTTGTGTGTGAAAACTTTAATAAACCAAGAATTTTAATTAACGAATGTCGCTTGCGAGCTGTAAGTCGAAACAAAACTGATTTAAATTTCAACGCAACGATATTGCATCCTGCAAATGATGTATTTGTTGAAGGACAATTCTTTAAAAAGGCAAATGGTTACAAGCCATGGCTATACAAGGATCGTATTAATTGCTGCAAGTTTATGAGTAAGGCCTACAATCCTATAGCAATTCTCGTATTCAGAACGTTTCAGAACTATACAAATATTAATCATCGTTGCCCCTATATGGTAAGTATTTAAATTATTTATTATCCTAAATAAAATGTATTCATTTTTAGGGCATGGTTTATGCTAAAGGAGTTAATCTCGATTTTAGAATGTTGCCACACGCTATGCCAACGGGGGATTATCTATTGCATATCACTTGGCTTTATGAGAAGCGAAAGACTGTGATTACAAAAATATATTTCATGTTCGTAGAGGATTTGTAAGTGTCGTTGTATAATATTAAAATCTATAATTACTCCTCTACTAAAGATCACGTATTCATTTTTCATAATTAGCTCTTTATGTTGTTAATTACAAATGTTTAAATGTCTGTAACAATCAGCATCGCTTAAAAATTTATTGATGTTGATGGCCTGATCAATTTATGTACTGGGTATAACTTTACTTCTCATAGTATTGGTTAATTTTTTTTTGCTTAGGAAAAGTGGATTTATTTTAGAGCATATATGCTTAATGAATACATTATAATTAGTTAATGTGTTGAACTAGAACGATGGTTATAAAGTCATCAATCATAGCGCTTCATTTTATTAGTTTACATTTAAAGTCTAACGTTACGCGATGCAGATCAACTATAGAATTATACTGCCATCGTTGGCATTGTTTTACTTTAGTGTAAGTATTAGAATATATATTTTTTTTTAATACAACACATTTAGCAATCCATTATTATTTCTACTTCGCAGGAAGCAGTTTTATTCAAATTTTCGAACTTCGTATGTCAAAATTACGCAAAAAAACATCTTGCTATAGAAGAGTGTCGTATACGAGCAATTAGCCGTGAGAGAAATACTATGAATTTGAATATTACGCTACTGCAAACGATTTCATATTGTCGCGTTGAAGGACAGATATTGAAAAAAGGCGACAGCCTGAGCTTCAAGCCCTGGCTCTATAACTTCAAAGTGGATATGTGCCGCTTCTTAAAGCGCCCTTATACGCCGATCCTTATGATTATATTTAATTTATTTAAAGAGTTCTCCAATTTTAATCATACTTGCCCCTACAGGGTGAGTATTGCATTCATTTGAGCAAAACATTTATGAAAATTCTATTCCGTATTGTAGGATTCAGTGATTTTAAAAGGATTTTATTTGAGGTGGAACATATTACCACATACCATGCCAACAGGCGATTATTTGTTGAACATGTCTTGGTTTCTCACAGACAGTTCTTTATTTGTAACACGAGTGTATTTTACATTTAAAGATTATTGATAACGATCTGCAATTCCAAATAGCTTATATAAACAATGTGAATGAATAGAATATATTTGGAAAATTCAGATTCAAAGATTCCATCAATTTTCTCTTTTGTTTTTTATTTAAGTTTGATTGGCTTTTTGACTCATTTCTTTAATAGAGTATAAATATTAAATATAGCCACTCTATTGTGTTATTTCATGAACGGAAAAAAACTCAATGAAACGTAGCAATGATTTTTCATAGCTATAGCGATTATTCCAATCTGCAATAAATGCAGCATCATTACTTCATATTTTGAAGCAAATCGAACATTTTTATAAATTTCAATAAATGGAAATTTTGTGGTCTATTCATATTTGAAAACCTCGCGATGGTTCACATCCTAAAAGTTCTACTCCCGTCACTGGCATTTTTGTGCATTAATGTAAGAAGTGGTTTATCATTTTTTATATTAAAAGTTGAGCAATTGTTTTGCAGGGAGCGGTAATTTTCAAGTTCACAAATTTGGTGTGTGAGAATCAAGCCAAAACTCAGATGATTATAGAAGAGTGTCGCATACGTGCAGTTAGTCGCGAAAGAAATACAATGAATTTGAATTTTACGCTGATTCGTCCGATTACTTATTGTCGTATTGAAGGCCAGATCTATACCAAGACCACAAATCTTGCCTATCATCCGTGGCTAATGCCGTCCACAATTGATGCGTGTCGCTTTATGAAGCATCCATATAATCCATTGGTATTAATCATCTTTAAGTTATTCAAGGAATTCACTAATCTAAACCATACTTGTCCCTTTACGGTTAGTACTCTTTATGTTTATTAGATCGCCTATTATAATTTTACTCCTTTTCATAGGGATCGATTTTATTCAAGGGATTTTATTTGAGATCGAATAAATTACCGAGTGGCATGCCAACAGGCGATTATTTATTAAACATGTCTTTTTATTTTACAAACACTTCAAAAATAATAGTAAGATCATATTTCTCATTTAAAGAGGATTTGTAACGTTCTATGGCATCAAATATGTTTTCATAAGTATGTATATATTTCAAACTAAAAAAATTTTACATCTATTTTAAAAGTGTTCGCTGACATAGTAAATAACATATTGAACTGAATCGACGTTTTGTTGTTGATTTATTTTTGAAATAAATATGCACGTGGAAAAAACGCCTCATTAGCCTTTTGACTCACCTCATCTAAGCACACGCTACAAATAAACAAAAATATTACTAAATTGCCCAACTTTGCTAAGCTTCATTAGTTCATATTTTGAAGCACAACGATTGCTAAGATGCCAATAATTTTTTTCTTTATTAACTTACAACTCAATTAAGCACAACGTTATGTTTAATATTCTATTCCTGCTATTGGCATTTTTATGCTTCAGTGTAAGTATTGTTTCATATCTCTGCGACTAACATTTTAACAAATAAAATATTGTGCCTTAGGAAGCCACTTTTTTCAAGTTTACGAATTATGTGTGTGAAAATAACGCAAAAACTGTTCTTGTTGTGAATGAATGTCACATACGAGCAATTAGTCGGGATAGGAATGCTTTGAATTTGAATCTGACTGTGATTAAACCGATTACATATTGTCGTGCTGATGTCCAGATCTTGAAGAAAAGCGACAGTCTTAGATACCAGCCGTGGCTCTACTCTTTCACAATTGAGGCATGTCGTTTTTTAAAGCGACCTTTTAACCCAGTTGCGATTGCTATATTCAGGCTATTTAAAGAGTTCTCCAATCTTAATCATACCTGTCCATATAAGGTGAGCACTATTCTTATTTTTTCTTTATATATCATCATTTATTTTCCCCGCTATAGGATTCGATTATATTAAAAGGATTCCATTTGAGATCGTCCATATTACCAAATGCCATTCCAACAGGCGATTATTTGTTGAACATGACTTGGACTTTTTCAAACAGTTCATATATGGTGGCAAAAGCATATTTTACATTTAGAGAGGATTATTAAGGTAAATAAAAGGTAAGGTATAAAAAACCTAATAAAATTGAATGTTTATAGCTGTATTTCTATGCATTCAATAATGGCTATAAAACGTGTAATATAAATTTCTTTGGAAAAAAGTGTTGCATACTTTTAGGCAGTATACAAAATTGTAGCGATACGTAAGTGCTTCGCACTGTAAAAGCAATGAACAATAACCAATTATGCAAATTACATTAGTAAGTAGGCGAATAATGATTTTCTCTCAATTAACTAAAGGATAGCTAATGTATTTTGGGCCTTGCTGCCCATAAACAAAGGAAAAAAGGCTATGCAACTTGATTTTTTAAGCCTTCAAAGAACTTGGCTACAACTAAAGGGAATGTACTTGGGGCCAATGGCCGGTGAATGTAAAAGGGGGAGGAAGCCAATGATGACCCACTTCAACTGGAAGTTGGGACCCCTAGCTACACAACAACCTGAGGTCTAATTAATTTTTGTGCGAAATTAGAGAAAATGCGAAACCCTTGCGGAAAGGGGCAGGTTAGATACACAGATACAGATACAGGTACAGGTCACCGTCACCACAAGTAATTATGCCCCAGCCACCAAATTACATACACACACACAAATTCATACAAACTACATAACGACAGTTAGATAGAGAAGATACAAGCCAAGAGATGGCAATTAGCACTCACCTTCTTCGGCTGCCTTTTCCTTCTCTTTGCGCCGCTGTAGCACAACCTTTTTGAAGACAACGGCCGCAGCTTCCACTGCATTCTGTAGCTCCTGCTCACCCAATGTGCTGGTGTGCTGCTAAAGAAAAACGGGGCAACAACAATTGTGACATGAACTTATTGTGTGTGTCTGTCTAGCAGATAAGCGGGGGAGAGAACAAACGCTTACCGTTGCGGCGCCTCCAATGTCATTGGCTTCATTGTTGTCCGAGGACTTGGGGGATTTGTCGCCGGTTGTTGCTGCTGCTCCTTGCTGTTGCTGTTGCTGTTGTTGCTCTGATCCCGCCTCCGGCTGTTCGTTGCCTGCGGGGACTGTGGTGGTAACAGGAATGGGCGTTTTTTTCAAGCGATTGGATAAATCTGAGTTCTGGTGCTTAAGCAGTTCATGGAAGGAGTAGTGATGCTGTGGTACTCTACCTGCATATCAACGTTAATGCATTTGGGCGTAGGAATTTTGTTTTTTATTGGGGCGGGGGGAGTGGAAATGGTGCGATATTTTAATAAATCGGGTGATAGCAAACTCTAAGCTACAAATTAAGCATATTATTTCGCTACGGGTTTCTAACGCTGCTGCGTGGGTGCAAAAAGCAACTACAGCTACGAGAAAATCGCAAGCTACTCTTGACGCTAAGCACTTACCTTCCTCGCCGCGACTGTTGCGACGACGTGCCTGCGGCAATTTGGAGGCGCCACCGCGCGTCTTATCCAGTATATCGGCCAGCGGACGTGGACTGGGTATCTTTGAGGTCTCCGTTTTCTTAGGCGGCTGCAGAAAGAATAAGAGTTTAACAGATGAGTTAGGTAATATAAACTTCAGCCTTCGATATACACAATTTTTTTTGAGTAGAAAAAGAGTAGGAATATTTAAAACAAACCTAAACATTACTTGTAAGATTCAGTTAACTGTTTAATTACGTAAAAGTTAAATATCTAACTCTAGGGAGTTTTTCAGATAACATTTAACATGCAGTTAAGATTACGTGCACTGAAATTCCTATGCTCAGATCTAATTTTAGAATTCTGATTTGCAAATATGTGAAAAGGCGAACTCAAATTAAAAAGCCAAACATGAGTTGAACTCCAAAGAGTGATGTCAACAAACTTGGCAGCTTTAACTAATTCTAATCTCAAAAATACACATAAAAATGTTTGCGGACAGACGGAAAGACAGACAGAACTTTAGCAGCTCGAAGATTACTATTTATACATATACTAATTTAATAAGGGATGAAACTTTTTCAACTACCTACCGTTGATTCTTTTTCTGGATGCGAGAAGGAGCGTCTTGTGACAGGTTTGGGCGCTGTCTTGGCACCCGAATCCTCAGACACCGACCGCATCTGCTCCGGCTTGCGTCGATCCGCATTACTCTCCGTTGTCACATTAGCCGCGTTGCTAGCTGCGGCTGCAACTGGAGCTGCAGCTGCCTCAGCACTCGCTTGCTGTGCATACTCCTCCTGTGGCATGGGCAGCTCTCGCGACTGACGACGTCGCATGCGATTGTGCATTAGAGGTGTGCGTGGCAACGCTGCGCCACTGTGCATGCCATGACCCGCCTGGTTGCCCATTTCACCGTAGTAGCTCGGCTGTGTGGGCGCCATGTAGCTGTTGTCGACGCCTTGCAACATGTTCTCGGCACTGTAGATGGGTCGCTGATGCGCCTGCTTGTAGCTGGGATCATCGGAGCCATCGTTGTAGATGATGCGCGGTTCACTGCTGAAGCCCGCATTATAATTCTTCTCATACTGCACTTCATCGGATTCGAGGAAGCTCGTGACACTATTGCCAAAGTAATCCACGTACTCGGGTTGATTCTCCAGCTCTTCGCTGACATCGGGAAACTGATTGAACTGCTGCTTGGCCTCGCCAAATGTGCGTGAGCCGTGCTCCTGCTCCTTGAGACAATCCTGACGCACCAGACGACTGGGCGAGCGACTCGACGAACGCTGCGTGGTGGGAATCTCTGGCAATAGACGTCGACTCTCCACATGCGTTTTATTCGAATTCGAGTACTCCTCATTGCTGTGGCTGCGCACCTTAATCATCTTCGAGTGCGGATCGCGTGAGTGATGAATGTTCACACTCTGACTGCTTGAATACTGTTCGCCAGCGCCGCTGGCAACGCTGCCGCCGCTGCCCAAATCGGTGGCACCCACAGTTGGGACATTCTGTTGCGAGAGAAACTGTCGCGGATTCTGCACGCTGGGAAACAAAAAGTTCTGCTTGGTGCGCGGCGAAATGGGCATAAATTTGCCTGGCGGCGTTTGATGCACAGTCAACGTGTTGCCGCTGTTGAATGCCTCCGGGTTGGGCAACGTTTGTTGGCGCGTAAATTCCGGTGAACGGCGAAACTGTGGCGATGTCTGACGTTTTGGCGGCGACGTGGGCAACAGCTTCACATGCTGATCGGGATTGGGCAACGTGGCCTGACGCATCATGCGCGGCTTGCCAAACGTTTGTGTGTAGTCCATCTCATCGCTGGCCATGCTCGATTGCTGCGAGTCGTAGTTAAGCGGCGGCGCTGGTTGCGGCTGTGCGGCAGCCGCCACTGTGGCAATGGCCGAGGCGGATTGCGTGGTCGGCACGGGTAAATTGACGGTGCTGGGCAGCAGTTTGGTGCGATGATAGTTGCTCGGCGGCTCGGGGAATGAGGTCTGCCGTGTGAACGGCGGATAGCGTTGCTGCTCGCCGGGCGAACGTTCCGGCGAGCGGCTATAGACGCGATTCGGTGAGGTGGACATATAAATGCTAGGCGGTGGCTGGCATGGATTTGCCGGCAGCGTCGATTGTCGTCGCACCTGCAGCCGATGACTGTGCGTGGGCGGCGTCACCGGTGCCTCTTGTATTTGGATCTGTGTGTAATTGTCACAGTCGGGCGCTGTGTTCATGTGTATGATGTCGTCGCTGTTGTAGGCGCTCGGATACAACGGACTCTTCTGCAGCTGATGCGGCGAAGTGGGCGCTGTCAGATTTGCGGAATTATAATTGGCCAAATTGGCACCACTGCCGCTGATATTCGGATCGTTGTTCAACGTGCTGGGCAGCGTGGATTGGCGCAACACACGACGACCGAGGTGCCACTTGCTGCCGCTCACGGGCGTGGCACTGCCGCTGTTGTAGTTGATGATGTGCGTTTGTCGCGGCTGTGGCGGCTGCGCCTGATGTTGCAGCTGCTGTTGTTGCAGCTGCGAGTGTAACGGATATTGATGCAATGTGGGATAACTGCCGGCTGATTGTGCTTCGATCAAATGCTGTTGCTGTGGATACAAATTATCAGCAACTGGTTGCTGCGCATTCGGATTGTTCGGATCGTCCTCGGGATCTGCAAGCAAACATACTGATTACATATTCTTTATAGGTAATTGGTTTGCCGCTACTCACTTGATATGGTCCAGGAGCGTCGTATACTTTTGCGCAGCACGTCGCTGGTGCTCAGATGATCCACTGCCTCACAGGACGCATAGGCCTCCTTGAGCCATTCACCGCTGGCTGCTTGTAGTTCCCTGCAAGAGCAACAACAAGACCATTGCCATTTGAGAAACCATAAAACATGGGTTAACATTGTTCGCAGTGAGCATAAATAATTGTACGTCTGCCCATGACAGCAACAGCCAGCAGACTGAATGTCTTCGCTGACTTGACTTGACTGAGTGTGTTGTTGTGCACAACAATGGCACAACAACAAATTGGCTGGAAAAACAAACAGCAAACAAGCAAGAAAAGCCAACGCACAGAGAGCGCGCTGAAGTAATGACTATAACTGACTGAATGGAGGCGTCGAATGTTGCTGCTGTCGTTGCTGTTGCTGTTGCTGTTGAGGGGTGCAGCAGACTGTCAGGCTGCTGAGTTTATGAACAAAATTCCAATCAAGCAAACAGCAGCAGCAGCAAACAGGCAACAGCTATCAATATATTCTCTTGTATTTGGCAACAAACACGCCTTCAACTTTGAGTATTGAGTATGGGAAGTCTCTCATCAAGCAGCTGCAAGCGTTTGGCCTGCGTTGACAGCTGGCTGCCAATTGGGAGGCGTCACATCTGCTGACACCTGTGGGCGACACGACACTTATCCCCACCCTTCAACCATCTCTCTGTTCTGTGTTGCGTCTTGGCAAATTCTCAGCACGCAATATGGGCCACCCACCCGACTCGGAAGATTCCAAAATTAACATACTAGTTACCCTGCAGCTGCTTCAGCTTCAGTTTGAGCTTCAGCTGCTGTTGCGTTGGCCAACATTTAATTAGTCCAGAGTCTGTGTCTGGCCTTGCTCATTTTACTTTTTTTTTACGACTAATTTCGGGGCTTGGCAATTAACACTGAACTCTCGGAGCGTGTGGGTCGCCAGACACAGCAGCAGCCACAGCAGCAGCATCATCACCAAACAGCTTCAGCTTCGACTTCAACACTTCATCACAGCAAAATTTCTACATTACTTGTACTTTTGCCAGTTGCCAAATGCTGATCTCATGCAACAGGGCGTATGTGTAATCACTATTTGCTCACCTAACTAGTTGCAAATGGAGTTAAATAACGAAAATCTATTCAATCAGAGAGCAACTTGAGTTTGTTTTTCGGAATGTAGCACAAATTGATTTTTTTGGGCAAACAGGGCGTATGATGTATAAGTATTTGCTTACTTAAACCATTTTCAAAGGAATTTAATTATAAAATGGTAAACAAATCAACTTAAAAGTTTTCTTAAATTTGTATAGAATTTTAATTTTAGTGAAATTATAAAAAATAATCATAGTCCATAAGTTCGTATTGACAGCTGACGGTTCGTATACTTAATATTTATTATATTGTGTAAAAAAGAATATTTGTCAAAGAAATTAAGCCATAAAGAACGTTAATCCATAAACGTAATGTAAATTCTCGAATCTTGAACATTTTGAAAGAGCAACAGGACGTATGTGTAATTTCAAGTTAATCACTTGAAGTCGTTTAATATCTTTTACCTTTAATTGCAATAAGAATTTTCTTTGCATATTTCGATTTGACATAAGTTATTTGATGTTTTTAAATATATTTAATCAGAATTAAAATTGAAATTGATTTTATATTTTAGCTAATTTCGCCTCACTAATTTTATTTTAACTTCTTTGCAGCACTTTAATTAGAAAACCTTATCTTGATTAAACCAAAACGTAATTGCTGAAATACACGAATTTTTACTTTGAGCTTTCACTTCGCTCTTTGCTTAAAGGGCAAACTTCTTGAACATGAGCTTATTTTATTTAAATATTCCCCGCAGCCAGACAGTTGTGACATTGTCCTTGAACTGAGCATTTTTTAATCTCTGCTTGCAAGCGCTGCGCTTTAACTCTGAATCCGAGCTCATATTCCAAACACTGTGTGACAAAGAGATAGAAAAGCCAGCTAGCTACCGAGTGTAGGGTTGCCAACTGAGTGCGTTGATAAAATAACGTGAAAGATGAAAATGTTAATGCGCAGTTTTGCTCTTAGTGCGAAAATAAAGAAGCTGAATTTCAATTTCATGTAACTCGGCACAAAGCAAAATATTCCACACAAAATGTAATTTATTCGCAACGGTTGCAAATTGCAAATTGCATTTTAAATGTTATTTAGCTTTTCAATATTTGTGTGTTTAATGTGTGTGTGTGCGGCATGCAACAAAAGCCGGAACAATTACAAAACTGTCCGAAAACTGTCAGTTATATGCGCACGAAATGAAAGTGAATAACTCTTGAAATATTCAAACCATTTGACGGCTACATTTGCAACATTCGTCCACAGCAAAAATGGCACTCAAAATGTTGCTCATCAAATATGCAACACTTCTGTTGGCAGCCAACGTTAAGGTCATCGGATGCCTACTGCGCTTTTTGTGATCTGATCCCAAATGCAATACGTCGCAAATTTCCACTCAGGTGACAGTTTTTGGAGGTTTGTGCACAGCACGCAAAACACAAAACACAAATAAGATTGCAACAATGAAAAATTGCTGTGTTTGCATTGCAAAGTAGTAATCGTAGTTCTAAAAAAAAACCTGCAATATGTTCAACACCCTTTTGCTACTTGCAATATTACACTATCTCCTTTAGTTTGAATGAAAAACGCTTTTCGATCAAATTGCATTCAGTTTGCAACTTGTTTAAGGACAAATTTGCAACGCAATACAAAAATTGAGGGTAAAAAACAATTGAATTTGTTTGAATTTGTATGCTGCTTGTTAACTTTGTCAGCTCCCTGCACAGTGAAAACCAGCACCCCAAGGGGTTGCCTACTATCATTATTATTATTATTCAGTTCTGCTCTGAGTTTCACTTTCGATTCAATTATACAAACATGTGTAAAAACATTCAATAGCTAATTATAAATGCAAATATATTTAACAAATATATGTATACCACGCTACGCTGCTGTTTTAATAGTATATATTATTACATTTATTTGCATTCACTGTTTTGCTAGTAAATTAGCTGCGTCATTTGGGTAATTGAACTGACTTTTGTAGTCATTAATGACTGTATTATTTTAAGACACACATATCATGGCTCTTAAAATCAATTGTTATTTTTTTGCAGAAGTTTACACATTTAAAACTTTAGCATTCAGTTCTTAAAATATGTGTAGTAAAGTTTATTTTTATAAGCTTGTGAAATACATAACTCCAAGTGAGTTCGTTTAACAAGTTCGGTGCTAAAAAGAAGAAGAGCAGAACTTAGACAATATACTATAAAAATCATGTGGACGTCTGTCTGCATATAAATTATGTAAGTTAAACTCAGAAAGTTTCTTGAATTGAATGACTACTTTTATTATATATAGCAAGCTTTCTTTTTTTTGGTACTTGCAATAACTACTAGAGTCTATATGAGTACCCTAAATTTGCAATCACTAAGAAAATTAGAAAGTTATTAAAAAAATAATGTTTAGCTTGAAAATCTGGTATATTTTGAGTCTATTGTATATCTCGAATGCTGTAGTATTCAGTATTTTTTCGGTATATTCATTTTGTATATCGTTACAATAATGTCGACTATGGCAGATTTTGAATTCTGTAGTATGCTGGTATATTTCAGTATACGAGTATATTTAATATTTTGTAGGTACATATTCACATTTTAGAAATATATATATAGTATTTTTTTGGTATATTCATTTTATATATCTTTACAATAATGTCGTCTTCGGTATGTTTTGAATGCTATAGTATGCCAGTATATTTAAGTATATATTTAGTATTGACGCCCTCAATTTATTTAGTAATATCTTGTCAATATATTTTGAAGAAAGTATTTAAGGTATTGGTATTAAGTATTATCACACTATTAAAGCTCTCCCACAAACATTACATAGAGACACATCTACAAATGCACAAACACCAGGCAATAGTTAGTAATAGTTAGTTAGTTGTGTGCGTGTGGACAATGAGAAACAGACAGAGATGAAAAGAGAGTGCGATAGTGATAGACAGATAGATAGAGAGAGACGGACAGAGATAGTCAGAGTGATAGTGATAGAGAGAAGAGAGAGAGAGAGAGAGAGAGAGAGACTTACAGTTGCTTGTGACACACCACGCACACCCAATCCAATGCGTGATGGACTCGACAGGCTTTACACACGCGCAGTTTGCACACGCGGCAGGGGGCGCCGCGATTGGTGATGCGGCCCAGTTCGGTGGTGCAACGAGCGCAGTGGCGACTCGAGTCGTTGTGTAGATTATTGTGGTTTTTGTGTTCGAGCTGTTGTTGTTGTTGTTGTTCTTGTTTCTGTTGTTGTTGTTGGAGTAGTTGTTGTTGTTGTCTGTTGCATTGTATGCTGTTTTGATTGTAGTAGTTGTTGTTGTTGTTGTTGTTCTGGTTGTTGTTGTTGTTGTGTGGCATCGTCTAGCTGTTGCTGCGCTCCAGCTCCACCAACGACGACCTTACGCCGCAGCGCATACAATTCCGCACGTAAGAGCCTGTTATTGTTGTTGTTGTTTTGTTTTTAATGGTGTCGATGTCGTTGATGTTGTTCATGTATATTTTGTTGTTGTTGTGGTTGTTATGGGGATGGTTATTGGGTTTGTTTTCGTTTTTTTTTTTGGTGGATGTTGGGAGCCAACGCATGAATAATATTTTTCATTTCAAAAATTGTTAGTTAAAGGATTCCAAAAAATAGAGAGAGAGAGAGAGAGAGAGAGACGACACGTTACACAAAGAAAAAAGGGTTAAACAACATTATTGAGTGTGTGTAAGTGTGTGAGAGCGAGCGAGATAGCAATAGCAAATAGGTATAAGCATGTTAGGTGTGTACAATGCGTAGGTGTGTGAGTGTGTGTTTGAGTGTGCATGTGTGTGTTAGCATAAAGACAACAGCACAAAAGTGGTTATTGATGAAAAGAGACAAAGAAAATAAGAATACACAAATTGTTGTTATTAGTCAATTTTGTTTATTAGCAAAAAATTTTGGTTAATTAATTTTGGGTTTTTTGAAAAAAAGATGCGCGCATTAATGATTTATTTGTTAAATATGCAAAAATTATTGTTTTTTTGATCATTCAATCTATGATCAATGATTTATTTGTGTGCAAGGTTAGTAAGCCAAAAATAAGAATGATAAAGAGAGACCGATTGCTTAATTTAAATTTAGTTTAAATGCGCGTTTAAGTGTAGCATGACGAGCTGATAATCAGATGAATTGCTAATGCTCTGACTTTAAATGACTGTCTTCAGTGTAGCATGATTGAAAGGGACTTCAGAATGCAGTGACTGCTTTTAATGCATTTGAAATACAAGTGTTTAACACTACTTATAACACTACACCTTTGATGCTCTATCAAAATAACTTTAATGCTTTTACACTACTTTTAAGTTTACTTAAATTAGTGCAATCTTTTGCTGACAATCTGCTGCACTCTCTCAAATGTAATTAAAACGAAGATTAATCCAGTGCTGCAGTGGCACTTAAAGCTGCTGTCAATTTATGCCAAAAATCCCGTTTAAAAACGGGCAACAGGCCAAAACTTAAATTTGTATTAACTTAACGGCGCAGCCATAAAACAAGCAGTCAAACACAGAAACACAACACAACAGAAACACACACACAGACACACACATAGAGAGAGAGCGAGAGTGATGTGGTAGATTTATAAGGCATGTATCAGTGAAAGAGTCACGCAGCACGCATAAAAAAGTCA
Organism: Drosophila niveifrons; assembly: GCA_035046325.1. Taxonomy (NCBI): domain Eukaryota; kingdom Metazoa; phylum Arthropoda; class Insecta; order Diptera; family Drosophilidae; genus Drosophila; species Drosophila niveifrons. Next base: position 4,249,285 of record JAWNOC010000046.1, on the reverse strand, counting down.
AACAGGATTTTCAGTTGTTGCTGTGCGAATTATGCAAGGACAACAGCAACGAACATACGAGTATACAGCAGTTTTTAATTATATTTTTATCTGCATTTGTTGCGCGTATGTTGCGCGTGTATTTTATTAGTGCCACAATATCAACACACACACACACACAAAAACGAGACGAGTGTGTGCTAGGTAGGAAACGAGGCTGTCAAATGCGACCGACCCACGAAACAACCTCAAAAACAATTCCCCCGTGTTGTGAGTGAGTGAGTGGCAAATAGACGTATGTGTGGCATGTGTGTGTTGCATGCTTCTAGGCGCTGTGGAGTTTGGGGTCAGCCACAATACACACACACACCTGACACACACACACCGGGAATAGTTGTAGTTGAGTCATGACTGCATGAGTTTAACCACAACTTTAGCATTCTGTGGTGCTTTTGGCATGTTTTATTGGACTGGATAACGTGTGGAACTCAAGGCATAGAGAGCGGCCTACGTCATGCCACATGCCACACAGCTGCTGTCATGTCGCTTGACTACTTATTTAAGTGCCATTGTTGCGGAGCACTACAATGAATTAATATCATAATAACTCATTAAGGCCCACAAAACAACCTCAAAACTGACCAGCTAAAAAGTGCTAAACTAAATGGCCATAAATTTTGCCGTTGACGAGGTCAAAAACTAGCTTGACAGCTGCTTATGGACTTTTCATACAAATTTGCCACGCTTTTCCCGAATGTTTTTCATTAAAAGAATCCTCAAACTGTTTTTAGGGGGGGGGCAGGCCTAAATAAATAGCTGAACGCATGTTTTTGATTGTGAGCGTACAGCACAACACAGAATGGAACACAGCACGGGTCATGTAAATAAGCCTACTAATTAAGCTGATGTTAATCAGCTGCTTGACTCGCTTCCCCTTCACTCACTCTTCTAGCAGCACCTGAGCCACAGCCACAACAACAACAACAATAAGAAGGGAAAATCTGTGTGTTGGGCCAAAAACCAGAAAATTTCGTTGCCCTCTTCTGCTCTTTGATGTTTTTGCCAGCTGGCGGCTTAGTTTTCAGGCTTAGTTCAACTTCAATTTCAATGTGCTTCTTAAAGCAGCAAATGTTTCATATTTTATTCAACGGCGTTTGCTTTAAATGTTATTCACACAAATGTGAGCACACACAAAAAAATAAAATCTTATGTACATTTCATATGCCACAACGACACAACTTCTAAGCTGTATTTGAGAGCTGCAAGCAGCAACAGCTCTTTTATTCTAATCCTGTGCTCTGCTCTATACAGTTGACCAGCAGCAGTTAAGAATGTGAAAATATGAGAATAAAAGCAGAGCTGTGAAAATATTAAAGTCATCATTAAAATAAAATGGTGTGATTTTAATAAAAATTGAATATAAAATGTTTTAGCTAAGTTTGATTTTATATCAATAATATAATGTTTCGCTTAAATTCGTTTATACTTTTAGAGTATCTGTTATTCATGCTTGTTTACTAAATTTCAAAGTAATTTAGGGCTTGAGCTGTCTTAGGTCAGATTAAGAATAAAAGTACTCTATAACGCTTAAAAGCAGGCTCTTATTTTTTAACAGCTTACAGAAGTACACTGAAAGAAGACGTTAAATGTGCTGTATATTTTGGAAAATAAAATTTAAAATTTTCTCGCTTACTTAATTTAGCTCCAATTTGTTCAATCCCTATCAAATTTTACAGTTCTCTCTTATAAAAGATAATTTAAAGCTTTAGTAGCTGTACTCTAAGTTTTGTCACTGTTCTGTGCTTAGAATTTGTGTGTGAAAAATTACATTTTTCTTGTTGTTTCACAGTTTCACAGTTTTCTGTTTTTTGAGAGCATATTTCTTTGGTGTGTTCTAAATGTTGGCCACCAGAGAAAAGTGTCGTGGTAATAAAGTCTAGGGAAGAATGGCCAAAATGCCAAGGCGATGTCGCCAGCTGGTCGTCCATTAGATTTATGATTTTAATGATGCCTCCGCTGGGGTGTTGAAGTGTAACAGAGCTGGGCCAAACGGAATATAAATAATTACCATGCTAAATATGATTTGTTGTTGCTCTTGTTGTCGTCGGAGGGGAGATGACAGGAGATGCTACCCAAAAACCTTCCGGAAGCTGTGGCAAGAACAGTTCACCGGTTTGGCCATTGTTTTGCAAAGTGCGAGAGATGCTTAACTAAAAATGGATATTTTTGGTTTATGGGGTTTTTGGCTGTCGCAACAAACTTTTTTTGTGTGGCCAGTTTGTGCATTGGTTTTCGGTTTGTTTTGCATTTCCGTTACAAATGAAAAACTTTTGTTGCCAAACACCGCGGGGAAATTTCCATGCTAATATTATCGTGTTGTTATGGCTTTAAGATTAAAGTTGGCTGACCGAATGACTAACTAACTAACTGACTGACAGCCTGACAAATTGTGTGTGTGTAGAGTTTTGTAGAGCGGATATGGAGCGCATTTTAATTATGCACCACTCATGAGTTAAACACGTTGTGTGGTCGGCATTGCGAGCACTTCAAATACACATAAAGAGGAAAAAACAAAAACAGAAACGTGTACTCGCTATTATTAGTATTAATTAATTTAAAATGTGCACGCGATCCTTTGAGGTGCGTTGCATGTTTACAAAGTTAACGCAAAAAAAAAGCACATACTTTTTGTGCAATATTTTAAACGGCATTTTCCCCCCATTCGTTGAATGCTTTTCCGTGTTGATTTCGTATCCCAAAAAATCGAGTTTAAATCAAATTAAATATGAATTTTGTGTTCAGCCTAAATCAACATTTACGCCTCTCGTTTTTCCCCCGAGCAGCGCTTTTGTTTGGCCACAATCAAGTTTCGATTTGACAATGATAACCAGAGCAAGAGAGAGGAAACTGAAGAAGGGTGACGGCGGCTGATGAGGGTTCCATTGGGGATACCATTGGACATTTGCATAATTACGATAGGACATTTGGTGGTCCTGCGGCGCATATGCAAAATTTCACATGCCACGACGCTTACTGGGAGAAAATTAATGGTTGTGGCATTTACTTTATGCTGTCCTGAAACTATTAGCTTAGCTTATGGCTCATAAGGCGTTGTCCTTTGTAAGCTTACACATGGCCATCTGCACATTGGCAAATGACCACAGCCATGGCTATAGCTTTGCTTGATAATAAGCTTGTGTGTGGGTGGCGCAGTGAAATCTCAAGGCTTGAGAGGGCTTAGCATTATGTTAATAATAAATATTAATGCGTAGCAGACGCACTATACACAAAGTTATAAGCGAAATGATTTTCATCTTTTAACTGGCTCTTGTTTTTTTTTTGCGTTTTTTCTTTTTTTTTTATTGAATTCATTAATAACGCACATGTGGCGTATGCGTAATATGCATGAGCTGAAATCACGCATACGCCAGGTGTGTCCACGTCAACTGCATTTCAATTCAAACAGCATAATTGAACTGCGACCCACACACACACACACAAACAACACGAATACACCAACTGCTGCATAATTTAAGCGTAAAATTGTAAAATTTGTAAATTTATTCGCTGGCGCATAAAACAAAAATTGACTCTCAACGGGCGAGCATAAATTTATGTTCAACAAGAGAGTGATGGAAAGAGAATGTTGATCAGTGCGCATTTGCACGCCGTTTCACGTGCCGTTTCAGTCGAAAGTGGGCAATAAAAAAACACGGATGATAAAGCGCGGTCGCTGCCAAACAATGCCAAAAGACACAATGTGGCACAACAAGCGGCACAATTGCTGCCGCTGCCGCTGTCGCTGCCTGTTTGTCTGCCACAAGGTCGTCAGAAACTCAAGTAACATTTGTGACAGCTACCAAAAACGATTGCAAAATGGCAACTAGAAAATTGTGTCATTTGTTGCGTTGGCAGAAAGAAAAAAATAAAGAAACACCTGATGTTACAGATAATTTATGAGGCCAACACACAAAATCTGGAGCTAGCCTAGTCCAAGGCGAAAAGCTCTGAGAAAATTGCTGAGCATTTACGAGCATTACTTAATAAATGTTGACGCTTCCTGGGGACATGGGCCAGGCTAAGTAAATTGAATAGGGCCGAGCGCAAGAGCGCAACCGAGAAAAAATAGAAGCGTGTAGAAAAACTTTGTGTTAAGGGCTTATAAGGGTTGCCATTTATTTCGCTGGTGTTGCGGGGCTACTTTTGTTGTTGTTATGTCTTCTTCTTGTTGTTTTTTTTACAGCGCTTAGTTAAACCATTCGTGCGTTAAATTATAGCCCAAAAGTCTGGGTCAGCGAGACTTAAACTGAGACTGAGATTTTCCTTAGCGCCCAAATCAAACAAATCGTCAATTTGTACTTTCATTTACTTTACTTTACTTTACTTTACTGTGCGCTCAACGGTAAACAACAAGAGCACAAGAAAACGAGGGTTTTAGTAAGTGGGAAGCGCAAAAAGCTTCGTTTTGCCGTTTTTTTTTTGGCGGAAACGGTGTGGCAGCCATTTTAAGCATCAGCTAAATAACAGTTAATCGACATTGCACTGCTTGTCAGCATTGTCATTGCCTCCACAATTGTTGTTGTTGTTGTCGTTGTTTTGTTGTGATTCAGTTGATTGTTAGCCATTGTTTTGTTGAGTCAATTCAACAGTTTGTCTGTCTTGTTTCTGTTTCACTGCTTGTTTATTTTTGTCTGACTTTGCGCGCCCTTTTTCGCAAAAATAATAATAATAAACGGTTGCTTGCTGTTGTTGTCACTTGTTTTTCTTTTGATTTGAATGCCTTAATTGGCCAAGCGTTTACAGTTGACTTTAAGTTGTTTGGAAAGTGCCAATTGGCACTTGACCAACATTTGGCAAAAGCAGGAAAATTCAATCATAAAAGTAATATAAATATGTACAGATCCAAAGGTGGTCAGTCTGACATCTTCATCGATTGGCTTATAAGCATACAAACATATGTGTTGACAGCCACATAATTGGGCTCTCAAAATGAGGCCATCAATCACAAAATGGTTTAGTTACCGGTCACCCCCAACTGGCAATTAATCATGATTGTCACCGCCCATAGAAAATTGCTGTATTTCAATTTGATTGAAATATCAATTTTTTTGTTTTCCGTTTTTCATTCGGTTGCATGCAGCTGTAGCAAAAGTATTAGATGTAGTTGCTGTGGCAAGTCTACTAAATCAGCAGCCCCCCAATGGAAATTACTGTATTTTATTATATGCCTTCGGGTGTTTGGCTTTTCCGGCTTGACATTTTGGAGTTGGGTGCGCGCATGTTGCTGTGTATATGTGTGTGTGAGAAAAGCACATGTTACTAGCCATATTTTTGTTATTAATATTTCATAAATCCCACATGCAAACTAAAACAAAATCAATACCAGGTGAGCAACGCACTCACACGCACAACAACGACAACGACAACGAATGTCGCTCTGAATATTTAAAAGGAAAAATGTCCCAGCAGCGTTTCTCTATGATATACATCTACACACACCCCATATATACACACAGCTTGGACAAAGATACCTTAGGCTAGAAACAACAGACGAAGAAGAAGCAAACCGGCAAATGAAACAAAAAATAAAGTTCAAGTTGAAAATTTGTTCACTTTTGGCAAACAAAATATCTGAGCCCTCAGGGCCGACACTTTAACGTTGTCGTCTCTCTATAACAGAGATACAACAAATATATGTATATCGAGTATACGACGGGTATATCGCCATCTCGCTCTCTGTGTGTTAATATTCAAATCGAAAGCACTGAAAATCAAATGACCAAAGGGCAGAGACCAGAAAAGGACTCCACATCGACTCCAACATCGTCGAAGTAGTCTAAGGGAAGCTGCAAAGTGAAGTGTCATTGGGATGAAAGTCACGTAACGTTGCCTTTTGGCATACAGAGCGAAACAACCCATTGACACAGACGCCCAAAAGCAAAAACAAAAAAAACAGAAAAAGTTATGGAAACATTTAAAGGGCTTAGCCAAAATGCCGTTGCCGATGCCATCTTCTAACGCATAAAGCACAAGTCAAAAAAAACTAACTGACTGAAAGTAAAAGAAAAGAAAATAAAATTACAAAACACTCAGTTCGCATAGTTACGTTTTGTTCGCCATTTTTCCAGCTGAGAGCGTTGGAAAATGTTTGAAAAATTATAAATTAATGCATGGCGTGTGCAAAAATCGCCAAGGCGTGGCTTTAAATGCTTGACTGATTGAAAAGAGTGGGCACAAAAGGTGCCAAAAAAACGGGGGGAAAAAATGAAAAGAGAGCGAAAAATACTTGTACTTAAAAGTAGCAACTTTAGAGCTGACTCGTGCCTTGACCTCTGGGCCACAAATCAAACATCGTTCACGCATGCGAACGTGTGTGTTTTGTATCCTTCTCTCTTTGGTACCTCGTCTTTGGCAATCAATCTGTAGCCGTAAAGTGTTGTCGCCCACACGACGATGCCAGTCAGCCAGCAACAACAGCTACAACAATTTGTACGTGCGTAAATTGGCGGCCTGCCAAAAAGGTTGTTGACTTATGGCCGGCACTGTCGCGCGCCGAACAACTATAAGCGACTGGCTGACTGGCTGACTGACTGACCACTCAGCATACAAACAAATTTTACTCGTTTTTTATTTATTTTTATGCTTTTTTTTCTGTTTTGGGCAGTCCAGCAAGTGCCGTTGCTTGGCCCATAGTTAAACCATTCCCGTTTGCCACTTCCTCTGGCAAAAAGCGTGACAATGTTCAATTACAGCTGCACTTCAGAATTTTAAGTAATTGAAGTCGGCAAGCCGCACACGCTAACTGGCCAACTCACAAACTTATTTTACTGGACGGATGGATGGATAGATGGATGGAGAGACGAATGGAGAGACGGACCACAGCAATCCATTCAATTATGTAATGTCCAGACGACGATTTATGACGCAGTCTACTTTCAGCAATTGCGCGCACATTTTCACGCTTTTCACGCTAACCCAAACTGTCAAATAACCAAATTGAAATTCGCCCGCTTCGATAAGGTTTCAAGCTACAGCTACACTTTTGTCCAATTTGTAACAAAAATACAAGAAGCCCGTGACGTTTTGACTGGCATTAATAGATTAATCAGACGCGCGGTCTATGTGCGGGGCTGATTGAAAACCTTTTGGAAGAGCTTTGACATAATTTGTGCGAATTACTTTTCATTGTACTAGTTTTTAAATAAAACATCTCAAAGCAATTTAAAGTAATAAAATATTTAAAATGTTTGATAAAGAATATTTTATTTGTCTCTGCAGTAGTTTTTATTTCAATTAAGCTTTTTATGTATATATGTATATATATACATATATATAACTTGTAATTTCAATTGAGCATATATTGATGAATAATGAAGCAGTCTTTTTTGCAACTGATTGAAGACGTTTGAGAGCACATAAATCTCGTTTTTGTTTTTCAATTGAACAAATCTTTTAATTCATTAAAAATTTCAATTTTAATAAATTGTAAATCTGTCACTGATAATGCAGATTAAAATTTCTGAAAAGCCTTAATATATTTATTTATCAGCTATTTAGCACAAAACGCTACATCAACTTATGATAAGTAAAAAGTAATTAAAACTAAATATTAATAAAATTAATTGGCTTAATCAGAACTATTTTGATAATCCCATTTAAATGGCAGCCAATTGTTGGGCTTTCAATCGCGGCTTTAACACAAAAACCTCCATCAATCAGTAGCCGCTTATCTAGGCAACAATTTGCTACAAATATGCGATAAAGAGAGCTTAGCAATCTATGAGCTTAATCTCCACTAATGTCAGAGTCAAAATAGAGTTTATGCCAACTGTGTGCGTACCGCTGACAAATGGCCAATGACATTTGCCCAAAATCAATAGATTAATCTCTTGATAACAACGTTTGACACTAAGCTTTCATGTAAAAAGCTCGCAACGCAATTCAAGCACATTAATCTCACTCACAGCTAAAAGCTGAATGCGAAACTATCTATTCGGCGATGGAAAATCTTTTTGCTATGATTTATATACTCCAGCTTTGCTTTCCCAATCAACTAATGTCAGGCTGGAAGAGGAGCACGTAATTGAATTGCAACTGAGCTGAGGCAAAGATCAATGTTTATTGGAGCAGCTTAAAGCTATACATACGAGACGACAACAAAAATATACTTGACGCATTGCAAGCAGCAAAAGAACGACGGCAAAAATTGTGATGTTTGATGCGGAATTCAAGTTTTTTTTTTTGCAAGTTGTGTGTGGGTGGGCCAGCTGTTGGTTGGTTGTTTGCTGCGGCTGTTGGTTGCTGCTGCGGCACAACCATATATTGACATTTGCTGTTAATTCAGCACACATGTGCCACACTTCGTTGTGGCAATCAGCAGCGACAGCAACAGCTAGCTAGAGCTAGAGAGGAGAGAGAGATAGACTTGCTGCCATGTTCGTTTTATGTCTCCAGTTTGGCTGGCCATAAAATTTATAGCAAAAACTTAATTCAATTTCAGCCATGTGTCAATCAACAGCTGCATTTAAGTGGAAAATTATGTGCAGCCGACCGCAGTCCCTACTTCTCCACTCCTTACTGTTTTGGTATCTCTCCCTCCTCTTCACCGGCTGCACAACAATGTTTGGTCTAAGTGTCGGTTTGTGCAATATTTTGTTAACTTTTATTACACGACTGAAATTAATTTTTAATATTTCAAACAGTAAATGAATTTTTGCATTGTGCGCTGTCAGTAGCACACACACACACACGCAAAATAAATTGTAATTACAATAATCGTGAATAATTAAAATTAAATGTACGTAACTTTAACGTTGTAGTAGGTCAGTGCTGAGCAGCGTTAATGATTGGCATGCCAAGCTCGTCTCAATGCAATCATCTTTGGGAGCTCTGCTATCAACTTCTAACGGTCTCCAAGTACGCTTGGCTGCCTGCCACACAGGCATCACAAGAGGCACAAGAGGCACAACAGGCACAATCAACTTGCAACTGTCGGCTTATGTGGTTAACTGCAAAAAACAAGAGGCCGCCGACCCCTCCCCCTCCCCCTCCTCTGTGCAGAGATGAGTATACTCGTATTCATACTTCTATTCGTGCTTGTAACAGTGCTTTTATTTCATTTTTTTTTTGTTTTTTTTTGTTGCGTTTCGTTTTGCCAGCACTTTAAAAACTTGCGGCCATGCCATTAAAAATTGATGCTGCAGGGCAAAAAGAAGACGTAAGAGAGTAGACCACAATCATGCATATATGTATGTAGGTATACGTTTGGTAAACACCCACCCACACTCACATTCAGTCACTCGAATATAATGGAAAGTGTAACCATTTTGAATGCCAAAACGCTGTTTAGCAGCATCTCTTTGCAAACAATGACAACGGAGAAAGCGGGCAATTTGTCAAAACCACAAGAAAATCCCTGGCAATCATCGTCAATTTGCATTTTCTGTGTGTGTGTGTGTATGTGTCACATAAACACACACACACACACACACACATAGCGTCACACGCGTCGTATGACGAATGTGCGTGCGATTGGCTTGACATTACGCATACGCCCTCTTAGCCCTACGCTCTGTGCGTCGAAGGGCTTTTTTGACGAAACAGTGGCAGGCCGGTAATTGGAAAATCATCCATTACCAGCGGCTAATGGAAATCGAGTGAAACTGTTGCTAAATTCGATTAAGCATGTAAGCTCTTTGATATCGACCAAAAATGTTTATATACATATATACAACGGACTGCGATTTGAAGTTTGTTTTGCCGTCGCTTCGAGCTATGTAGAAATCTTTGGGTCTAAGTTCGCTCACACACACACACACACACACACACAAGCCTAATTATGTAATTCAATTTGGTCTGACTCTCATTATTTATAAGCGCAATTTAATTAAATCCAAATGCTGCCAACGAACGAAGCAAACAAACAAACACAGCTGTGACAGGCAGTCAGCCAGGACAACGACTCGAACGTGATGCGTCTGCGGATTGTATTTCGCATTTTATACTAGCTATGAACTTTAAAAACTATTTATAGCTGCCACTGTGAACTTGTCCCCATCTGACTTTTTGGTTATAAATATACATATACAAAAACAAAAAAAAAAAACAAAACTTCTCTGCAAGTTGCACCTTGCACTTTGCACTTTGCACTTTGACCTCCACTTAGTTTTTATACCCGCTACCCATAGGGTAGAAGGGTATTATAACTTTGTGCCGGCAGGAAATGTATGTAACAGGTAGAAGGAGGCATCTCCGACCCTATAAAGTATATATATTCTTGATCAGCGTCAACAGCCGAGACGATCTAGCCATGTCCGTCTGTCCGTCTGTCTGTCTGTCCGTCTGTCCGTCTGTCCGTCTGTCTGTATGAAACACTGGATCTCAGAGACTATAAGAGATAGAGTTATAATTTTTTTTCGATAGCATTTGTTATGTTTGCACGCAGATCAAGTTTGTTTCAAATTTTTGCCACGCCCACTTCCGCCCCCGTAAATCAAAAAAATCGAATAATAAGCGTAATTTTAAAGCTAAAGCTGCGAATTTTGGTGTGTATAATAATAACAATACTATTTATGATTTCTGAAAATTTGGTTGCGATCAGATAAAAATTGTGGAAGTTATTAAAGAAATACTTTTGTATGGGCTAAAACGACTACTTACTAGGGGTCTTAGATGCTTTGGCCGACAATCTAGTATATTATGCTGTCTATGGTATATTTTGAATGTTAGTACCATATCGTTATACTAAATATACAATTTGGTATATTTTTAGTATATTGCAGTATTTTTTGGTATATTTTGAAAATAATACCGCAATATTTTGCTTTTATTCAAAGTGGGTAGCGGGTATCTCACAGTCGAGCACACTCGACTGTAGCTTTCTTACTTGTTTTTTTTTGTCACTTGCAGTTCAAACTTTTTCATGTCTGCCCAAGTTGCTGTTGCCTGCGGCTGCCAAAGTGTATCAATTCTGATGATATTTTTATGTATATATTATAAATAGTGATTGATATTCCATTTTATCGAGTCTAATGGGAAATGCAATCTGTGTTGCACTTCGCAAGCAAAGTAGTTGTATATTTGTTTAGAAATAATCGAAATATGATGAAGTTTATTAAAAATTCACAGCGTGCTTTAGGGAATCAAATGCGGAAATCGTGAAAATATCAAATACTGTATACAGTTGTTTGATGACCTTTGCGAAGGCAACTGCTTTAAGCTTTTTATACGAAATTGTAAAGAGCAAAAAGTAAGAAAGCTCTAGTCGAGTATGCTCAACTATAAAATAACCGCTATACATTTCCAAAAATGGAAAACAAAACAAAACATACCGCACTAATATACTGAAAAGTACTCAAATATACCAAATCCTATATTTAGTATATCGACATATTAATACTTTTAAAATATATCACTGAATAAAATACATCCCAGATTCTAACGAATTAATATACTGTAAACTACAAAAATATACCAAAGTCTATATTTGGTATATCGTTATATTAATACACTCAAATATACTATATTGTCAACCAAAGTAACGGGTATACAAATAAACAAGTTAATTATCTCGATATCAGCTGCTTGTCGCACTTTTTATTTCTTTCCGTTTTACTTTTTTATTTTTCTGTTTGCTACTAAACACAAGTTAAATGTTAAATGCTTTGCCAGCTTGTAATGAATGACTGTAAACGTAGTAGCTGCTGAGTTCAATTATTTAACCAAGTGACGATGACTTGGAGAATGTTTAATGCTAAGCTGCCGTGGCAAGTAAGTAGCTGGGATATTATAACAATTAATGAAATCAACGAGGGTTTTCTTGTAGAGTTCCCAATGCGTTTTCTGCTGTCTCATCCGTCTGCCAGCAACTTTCCTTCTCCGCTATCTCTGCTGCTGTGTGTGTGTGCACAATGTTTAACAAAATGTGCAATAATGAGTATCATGTAATGCGATGTTGGCAGCTGCAACACAAAAATGTTTGCAGCGAAATAACAAAATGAAATGGAAAACAACAATAACAAAGTGAATGCAACGCTAGCCACAAATTAACATTTATTTTTTTGGTTTTTGTGTACAACTATTGTAGCTTGACATGCGTTGACACTTTTGGTAAATTGCGTACAATTTTCAATGCAACAGAGTTGAAAAAAAGTTAACAAAAATGTTGCGTGCAATTATGTGCAACAGAAAGAAGAAAAACTGACAGTTATAAAATGGAAAGGTTATATCAACCGCAGACCAAACAACAAACAACAACAGCGACTAGCATTATAAGTGATGTGGTTACTCCTCTGCTTCGCAGCTACTGTGTCTTGGACATTGACGGATGGTCAAGCGAGACTAAGAGAGAGAAGCCTGTGTGCAGACACAAAAGGCGAAGACGTCGATGATGATAATGATGATGATGACAGGGCAGCTCTTGAAAACGTTTAGCAATCAGATAACTAAATATATAATTGACGTCTAAAGCAAACTATAAATTTGATGCTATCAAAAAGCAAAGCAGCAAAGAAAAAATCTATCGAAATTGTAGTGCAATTTCCTCAAAGTGAGTGAGTGGAATAGTCATTTCCTATCAATGGTTATGCACGAATAATTCTTGCTCGGCAATCAATCATTTAAATCGTTTTGCCGCACTCACTGAGAGTGTGCTAGAATTTATTGCCCAGCAATTCAACAAGTCGCACACATGCCACAAGCAGCCGTAGCAGCAAGTCACAGCAATCGATCGGCATTCCACAACCACAGAGAAGCCACATTTGGACCAAAAGCTTTAAAAGCCCTCTGCGAAGACATTGTCACCGAGTGAAGTCCATCAGCAGCTCTTTAAAAATGCTAATCCAGAGTCGACAACGTTGCACGCTGCACGCTGCTTGTTGCACGCTCCATGAGGCGTGTGGCAAGCAACGACTTGTTTTTTGACCCTGTTTTTTCGGTCCTGCCCAGCTGACTTGACTTTTACTTGAAAAGGAGCGGAGAGACAGCAGAAGTGACAGTCAAAAAACCGGTTGCAACAGCAGCTGGAAAATGTGTTTATAATCATATTGTTTGGCTCTCTGGAAGTTTAAGTGCAGCAAGGAGTTGAGTGCGTGTGTCTGTTTGCCAACTTTTACTTTCAACAAATTTGCGAGCTTTTTGCCTGCTTGCCTTCTCTCTTTTTTGTGTTGTTGCGCACTCATTAGTCTCCCTGCGTCCCTTGATAATTTCATAATACATTCCACACAGTGAGAAACAGAGAGCAAAACCCGCATACGCATTTGGACCCGAAAAATAAAGAATATAAGAATGTTTCTCTGTCTTTTATGCGGCCAGCTTCTTTAGCATTTGTGGCAACTATGCTTTTGATGGGCTTGTTGCTGAACTTTCTCTGCACATAACTTTGTCTAGAGCAAGTTTTGTTGCTTGGGTTTTTTTTTTTTTTTTTGGGTGGCTAAGACTTTTGGCGAACTTTATTGTTTCAACTTCTTGGAGCGCCCCAAAAAGTGGCCTCAACTACATACTACACAAAAGTTTGCCTCTTGAGAAATAGAGACATACAGTAAGCTGATGAAGTTGTTGCACCTTTCGCCAGGTGTGCTTCAGTGTGTGTGTGTGTGTGTGCGACTTATAAATATAAGATTTTGCCTTGGCACGAAGTGTGCTCGATTGCAAATGAAGCTACCAACTTGAGTGATTGGGCTAATTTTACATCTGCTCTGGACAGAAACTGAACAACTGAACTGAACTCAACTGAACAGAGCAACAATTGCATTTGCAAACACACACACGCAGAGAAACAGAGAGAAAACGTGTCTCGGCAATCATTGGGGCATCAAACCAAGCCCCAACTAAGCCAAGTCAATGGAACCTTAGTGCAGGCCCCAAAAAGGGCAACAAACAGCAAGCAACCAAGCAAGCAACAAGCAACGGCATTGACAGCGTCGAAAGACAAAGCAATAAAAGGCACGAGAAGTGGGTTGTTGTTCTTGTTGTTGTTGTTGTATGGAAAAACGCATGGGAAATGGACTGAGGAAATGCCTTGTCCGCATATGCTTGACACGGAAAATGCAATGACGTTGAATACTAATGCTCAAATACCCAAAGCCGTAGAAAGGAAATAAATGTTAATAATATCAAGAGAGGGAGAGCAACAAAAAAAATCAAAAACTTTACTTACTTTCTTGGCCAGCTGAGTGGCTTTAAGCTTGGCCAACAAAACTCAAGATCAGCCTACACACAATCGAACTCACATTCACTCACTCACACACACACACTCAGTGGCACTCACATTCAGTATGCATAAACCATATAAAGTCAGGCTACCAATGCTCAGCCGCAAGTCAATTCAAGTTAATTTTTAGTGCCTCATTTTCTGACTGAGAGGCATTGTTTGTTGCTGTTTCGTTTTTTTTTTTTGTTTGTGTGGGCGCCGCGTGAAAATTGCGTGCAATTATCGAAAGATGAAATCAGACGCCAACAGACGAAACACTCAACGGGGCCAAAAGCCAACTATTAACTACTACTACCAACAACAACAACAACTGCATATGGCCAACAGCAACTGTGTTGCTACCGTGCATATTACTTGACTCTTCAAGCTTCTCTCTATCTCTCTTCTGAGTTGCAGTTGTTATTGTTTGCGTTTGTTGACGTCGGGCAGCTTGAAAGAGCAAGCAAACCAGTTTGGTAATAGCTATAAATAAAACAAGTAAGAAAACTACAGTCGAGTGTGCTCGACTGTGAGATACCCGCTACCCCTTTTGAATAAAAGCAAAATATTGCGGTATTATTTTCAAAATATACCAAAAAAAATACTGCAAAATACTAAAAATATACCAAATGGTATATTTGGTATAACGATGTGATACTAACATTTAAAATATACCATAGACGGCACAATACACCAGATTGTCGGCCAAAGCATTTGAGACCCCCCGTAAGTGGCCGTTTTGTCCCATACAAAAGTGTTTCTTTAATAACTTCCACAATTTTTATCTGATCGCAAGCAAATTTTCAGGAATCATAAATACTATTGTTATTATTATATATACCAAAATTCACAGCTTTAACTTTAAAATTACGCTTGTTATTCGATTTTTTTGATTTGCGGGGGCGGAAGTGGGCGTGGCAAAAATTTGAAACAAACTTGATCTGCGTGCAAACATAACAAATGCTGTCGAAAAAAAATTATAGCTCTATCTCTTATAGTCTCTGAGATCCAGTGTTTCATACGGACAGACGGACAGACGGACAGACGGACAGACAGACAGACGGACAGACGGACATGGCTAGATCGTCTCGGCTGTTGACGCTGATCAAGAATATATATACTTTATAGGGTCGGAGATGCCTCTTTCTACCTGTTACATACATTTCCTGCCGGCACAAAGTTATAATACCCTTCTACCCTATGGGTAGCGGGTATAATTAAGTTTGCTAGCAAAGAGTGTGTAACGTGATGACTATCGAAATACGCTTCACAAAAGCGCTGACAGAACTGTCTAAGAATGCAATCGGATTTCCAGCTTAACAATCAATTCGTCTCAATCCGTAGTTAGTGAGTGTAGTTTGTGTATTTGAACTGCATGTTTATGACTTGAGAGTCGGCAAATTGGTCTTTAATTATTATGCATTCGTATCGAATTGATATTCAACTAAGGCTACATATCGTTTATACTTTTTTTGCCGCTGTCGTCGTGCTCAACAAATATTAAACGTTGACAATCTAAAAGTCCAAAAGACAAACAATAAATTGAATTGTACGCCAGCACGCACAAACAACAAACAGACAACAAAAAACAAACATTAATAACACACACAATAACAACTTTGTTATATGAAGTTTTAGTTCGAAATCTGTTACAATTTTTCTCGTTTTTTTTTTTTTGTCTTGCGGCAAAGTAATAAGAAATGAGCAGCAAAAACATATTCGGACACAATCCAAACAATATTCGCAAAAATTCTCAAAGCGATTTCAGCTGCGTTTCCGTTGACCGAATTCTGAATCATCGCTTTGCCCAATCTACCTCAACATGATTTTTCTCTAGCCGCGTTTTTATTTGCTGTCCAAAAACAAAAACAACAAAAAAAAAAACAAAATAAAAGTCAACTTCTGATTAAAATCAGCCTCGTTTTCTCGCCGAGTTTGTTTACAGATTTTTTCCGTCACATTCTCAGCGTTGAGTTTCCCAACGCTTTTGGCCATTGAATTTGTCAGCGAAAAAACAACACAGCAACTGAAAAAAAAAAAGGCCAAAAAGCGTTTCCATCTAATGACGGTCTATTGACAGCATCCAGCAACCAAGTTTGGGGCCCAGGTTTTTGTTTGCTTGCCGCTCAATTGCGATTTTTAATACGATTTGACCAATTTTGGGTTCGCTTTTGTTTTTGTTGTCTAACGCAGCGCGTTAATTTGTCTATAATTACAGCTGCATGTGTACGAGATAATTACACGATCAAACAGATTTCAGATACGGATATAGGCGATAGATAACTACGGATAAAATTAATGAAATGCCGCCGCTTTTGTTCTTCTATATCAGCTAATAGAAAGTTTGAAGCGCTCTCAATTTGTTATTCTTCTTTGTAAACGATTTTTTATTGTGTGCAACCTTTTAACGAGGTGGCAAACAAATGACTTTGAAATCTAGTTAGAAATTGAAAGTCACGAGCTTTAGAATTGATCCATTAATTGAATTTTTTATAGCGAAAAAGAGTAAAAGTATTTGAGTATTTGCTTTGGTTGAAAATCTGGTATATTTTGTACTCTTTGATCTATTTTTAAAGTAATAATATATCGATATATCAAATACAGCCTTCGGTTTATTTCGGTATATTTGAAAAATATATTTTTAACGTAATAGTGTATCGAAATACAATCTTCGGTATATTTTAGTATTTTTATATATAATAATCGAGTATTTGGTAAAGATAATACAGTCAGGCATACTCGACTGTTCTTAATATCGAAACTAAGAATAGTAATAATTATATAATTGAAAAATCTTTAGAAGAAGTGCTGAACAATTATCTCTTCATTCAAGTATTTTTTAACAATGATTTAATAGCGGAAATAAACAGTAAGCAGAATTGAGGAAATTGAAGATAATTCGCCATAAATCACAAGTCAAATGTTTTATAAAAATTTATGATAATTTGTGGATACTTATCAAAAAAGGAAATCCGTTTTAAGGTGTTGTTTTACACCACTTTCGACACGAATTTTTAATTTAATAAAGCCAAAAATGTTTCTTTAATTTTTTTAAATGTATGCGCATTGAAATGGTGTATTATATTTTTTATGTTTTGTTTGGCTAAAGTTTCACTTTCATTATTAAATTGTGCAGAATTAAATTTGTTCGCAGCAAGTAATCAGAGCTATATAACTTTTTTTTCTTGCTAATAATCGTTTTTTAATTTCCTAATTAATCAAAACAGATGTTGACTGTGCACATTTCACGAAGCTAATGAGCAATACTGGCAAATGCAGCTAACGCTTTGTAATCTGCATAAAAGCAAGTTATTTTTTTTTGTTGTATGATTTCCACAAAGTATAGCTAAAGCAATCTAATCGTAGGAAACCCCAGAGGAGGCGGAGAAGAAGTCAAAATTGATGGCCCACCCACCAGTTAAGACAAGTGTGAAGACAAGTTGCTGAGTTGAGACGTGCTCATCATTATCATTAACACTTCCTACACTGTAGTCCATCACTAATGTCGTTTAACGCTCACGACAACTTCATTAGTGTGAGTTGGACTTTTGCTTTATTACCTTTCACACTCGCTCGCTCGCTGCTATTCTGCTTGCTATCTGTAGTGGCTTTCATCAGCTCATCGTATCTCTCATCTCTCATCGCAGCTCATCACATCTCGTGTCATCTAAGTCGAGAGTGACTTTTTGATGTCCGTCTCGTTTAACTACAGTTAACCTAATTTGCATTTGGCTTGATTAGAGTTTTTGCAGACCATCTTTATCACTGGCCACACATCTGGCCAAAATGCCCAGTCAGCCAGCCAGCCAGCCAGCTTCATCTCTATTTCCATTTCCATCATTGGAGAAGTAACTTTAACCAATGCTGCTGATTTATTTCGTATCTTTTTGTTGTGGTGTCACACAGCTGCTTTCTTTTGTTTTATTAAAATGCAAATAAAGCGCAAAAACAACAAAAACCGGAGCAGTAAGAGAAAAAATATTAAACTCAATAACTGTCACTATTCTATGCATTAATTAGAATACATTACGCATACGCACATTTGGCCGGACGGGCAGATAAATTCGTATTTACTTAACGGAAATAGCAAAAGCGACGGCGACGGCAAAAAATAACTCTGAACTCTGGTGAAATGCTAATGATAAATGTGCAAGTCAAGCGAAGCAACAACAACAACAACAGCAAATGGGAGGAAGTTGGGTGTAGTTGTGACCCGGAGGCGTGGTCCATTTGCTCACGTCCATGCTCTGCCTTGGAGAATATTGTACGTACATATGTATTTATGAATGATTAATGTACTCGGCGTCCAATCAAAAAAAGTTACTTTTTATTTTAAAGCAACCTGAAACTTCTACTGCGGCTTATGAACGTCTGACGACGACGTGCTGGGCACTGATCCCAAATACAAATGAAATCAAATAGTCTGACTGCGACTTATCTAAGTGCTTATATGAGCAAGTCATGACATAATGGCCAAATATTTGGATCTTGTGCCCATAAATATGTAGACAACAAAACTGTTTGTGCATCTGATAAGCTAAAGGTTCAGTCTTATCGCTACCAGCGACAAGCAACCAGCGTATGCCGGCTATTAATTTGAAAAGCCAAAAGTGGAAAAGTTGTGAACTGATGACACTTGTCTAAAGTGCCAGCATAAAGATTATTTCCAAAAAGCGTTTAACAATGACAACTCGAATTAGTTGCTGGTTGAACATGAAGTTGCTGCTTTTAAGTGAGCGGAATGAATGGGTTGAAGTGCAATTTAATTTGTGTGACTCAGTTGTTAAAAAATTATTGTGAACAACCTATAAACTATTAATTGCTATAAGTAAACAAAGCTGCAAGCTATAGCTTTTTAGTTCCTATTTCTGCGCCATTGGCTTTTAAACATATTTAATTTAAGATTCATTTTTAAATGATGATTGAAGTTTGATTATATGTTTGTAAATCGGTTGAAAGCAATCTTAAGCTATTAATTGCTATCGCTAAGCAGAATTATTTAAATGCTATTTCCAATTCACGACATTTGTTTACAAATTAATTTAATTCAATTTTAATCTTGAAGTGAATTACATTGAAAGAATCACTGTCTCTTTACCTTGGCTGAAGTCAAGGTTTCTAGAGTTGTGAGTGCTAATTAAATTTGAGCACTACTTAACATATGCTACGTATGTATCTATACCACTTTGAACTACTTATTTCTGCAGCTAGCATTGCCAACAATTGTGCAAAAGCGAAACATATCTACAAGTATTTCACACCTACAACAAGCGCTGTAAAGCTGCTACAAATGTTGTTATTGTTGTTGTTTTGTTGGTTGACGCAGCGCTCCATTAGTCATTGGAAATGCTGCGCCCAATACGCGTACCTGGGAAAAACAATCTCTATTGGCAAACTGCAAATTCATTCAATTTGATGGCACAAACTAAGAGTATCGTTGCATATGGCTAACGATTGCAATTTGGCACTGACAATGAAAGGTTTTTGTTTTTCAATGCTTTTTTTTTTGTTTTTTTGCGCAGGCACAACAAGACAAACAAAACATATTTCGAGACGTGCGACGATGTGCGGCATAAGAATTAAGCTGAACTTATGGCATGCCAAGTTCGACAAGAAAAAAGCAAACACAGACGAGCGTTAAAAGCAAATCGAGACAACAACAACAACAACAGCCACAAGCCCAATCTCAATCCCAAAGTAAATGTTCACATATATACTTGATACCTATGCATATGTATCTACCATGCGAGTCAACTCGTATATGTATAATAAAAACAAGAGGTATTCGAATTCAGATACACAACGCAAAGAAATGAATGCGACACGAAGAGAGGTTCTCCAAAGGAGTGAAGAGAAGGCGAAGGAGGAGAAGGAGGAGCTGAAGTGGAGTGGGTGCATTCGGTGAATGCGTGAGCTGTGTGTGTAATGCGCTTTTAACGAGCCAACGAACAGATACAAATACAGATACATTCGGCAGATAGCAAGATACAAAAGCGCAGATACAGATGCAAAAGGTTGTTCTTATTATTGTCCCATCCAATGTCGCGCCTTTGTTTGCAACTGGAAATTACCTCAACTACTTTTCCCCCTTTCGCACTCCCCCCCCCCCCCCCGTTCCTTTGCCTTTTGCACCTTAATTAAATTTACAGCAGAACCGTTAAAATAACCCGGCAGCGAAATTCTTTATCCATACTCCCGTTGCAGTTACATACGTATATATATTTTATTTACCAAAGTATGTGTGTGGCAAATAAGGTGGAAACTATTATAATTGCGCAATTGTGCACGTAGAGCAAATGGCATGCGTTCTTGCCTCTTCTTCATTTTATTTATGTTACCTTCTGGTTGTTGAGATACTTTCGTATCTGGCAGCTCACGGCTCTCTCTCTCTCGTTTGGCGGCAGTTAAAAGTTGAGTATGTGTTTTTGGTTTTTCCCCAAAAATTTCGCTAAGCGTTTTTATTTGCTTTCGTTTTGGATTTAGAACTTTAGTATTATTATTTTTACTTTTTTTTTGGTTGTGGCAGCTTTTCTGCATAAACTTTTATCTTTTGTTTTGCACAATGAAATTCTTGCGTTCTTTTATGTCGTTTTGTTTGTTGGCTCTTTATAAATTTCCAATTCGTTTTGTTTGTGTTCGTTGCTTAGAGGTTAATATCGCGTCGTTTGCATGTCTTAGATTACGCGGCGCGTCGTCGCATCGCGCATTTGTTGCGTGTGTGTGTGTGGTAACTGTCAGATACACTTTTTTTTTTTTGGTGAGGTGTCTTCGCTCGTACCTTTAATATCAATCGAAACGAGCGTATAATATCAACAACTGAAATTCTATATATACAGAGACAGATACACAGGTAGAAATGATACACAAAAAAAATCTCAAACCGGCAATCTCATCTCTCTCACACACACAGGCACACTCCGACACTTAAAGATATAAGAGCGAGACGGCGTCGATAGCGTAGCGACGTCCGCTTAACTCGAGACGCGTTCGTTGACTGAGCTCTGAGTCAATCGCCGAGATTTAACGGCGCCACTCGATTGAAACTGCGCTCGATTGAAAGCAACAGGTTGAACGTCAACCACAAGAGAGTGAGAGAGAACGTAACGATCGCTCTCTCTTCGCTCTCTCTCTTTGTGTTGTCTGTGGTCTGACTTCGCTTTGACTTCGCTCAGCTGAGCGGCTACCTGTTACCTGAGGCGCCCTTCTCGCATTATCATTAAACAGAACGCAAACGATGAACGCGACGTCGCCGTTGCCGGGTTTGCTATCATTTTTTAATTATGCACTCATGAGAAAGTCGAGTCGCATCGCATTGTTGTAAATACCACTTTGCCACTGCGGCTGCTGTTCCTGCTGCTTCTTCTTGTCGTCTTCGACTCTAAGGTTCTTTTCGCGTGAAAAGCAAAAAAATATGTTTCCCAAAGTGAATTATTTTTCACATTTTTTGCACTACACTACAGAGTTTTTTAGGTATTTCAACGGAATGAGTGTTTTCGACCGCAAGCAAGAGTTTTAAATACAAATTATGGCATAGTAATTACTATAAATGCTCATATATAAAAAGTTACTATATTGTGAATAAAATATAACCGCAAATTGTTCAAAAATAATTCAAGGCCAGTAATCGAATTATTTTATTGAGAGAATATATTCGCTTAATTACCGTATTGTATTATTATTTTTATTTCTTAATATCAAACCAACCAATTAAGTTTGATAAAAAAAATAAACAAACAGCAAAACTCGTTGCAGCAGAAAGCAAAATTATATTTTCTATTTCTTTAAGATCTATCCGCTGTTTAAATCGCTTCATTTGCTTCATTATTGATATTTCTTATATACCTAAAATCATTTACTAAGGCAGATCTTAAAATAAAACAAATAAAGCAAAAGCAGTAACTAAACTCTATCTATTGATTGTGGTAAATCTTTCTGCTTTTAAATACATCAAATTATTATCTCATTTTCACCGCAGAGCATCCCAAAGTCTAAGAACTTTACTTCATTGTATGATAGTTTGTCGTGCGAATTTTCACAGAGTACTCTGGTTTAATGTTGTTCTTGCGGTATTTAAAGTGTGGCTATTAAATGACAGATGACATGTCAGCAAGCGTCAGCAAATAACATAATTGTTGAACAATATTTGAAAAGCGCATTAAATAATTGGTCAGATTGCAGCCAGCAACAACAAGAACAAAAACATCATGTGACAATAACAATGCGGTATTTATGAGTATCACTTTCGACGTAGTCAAACAAGCCTTTGGCAAATCAATTCATGAGGTTTACCTTCAATCGCTGCCGGCATGCGTGGGTGAACACACACACACATGTTTTTGTGTATACATATGTACTATGTATGTGTGGTCTTAATTAACAGCAGATATTCTCGCATAATAATTTAAAATTTTATTGCATGCTTTCAGGCGCTGCGTGTTAAAGTCATTAAGCTTGTTAGTCCTGCTGCGGCTGCTGTTGCTTCTGCTGCTTTATAGTATATTGTGTGTGTGTGTACGTGGCAGCCAAAGGGACACATTCAAAAAAGGAAATCAAAGCAAACAGTGTCAAGAGGGCATTTGTGTGCAGGTGTTTTTCGGGGCGACTTGTGTAGACCGCAAAGTCAGCTAATGAGCTGGCGTGGGTGTTAAGCGACCAATTAAGCTGGATGATGGCCGAAAAAGCGAAAATAAAAAAAAAGTTCTCAGTACAAAACAAGGCATTGCGACGCGTTTTTAAGACCCGGCTTAAATAACAGCTGACTGCACAGAAACTCTGTTGATGAACTCACACACACACACACACACACACCACACGAAAAATATAAATGAAACCTGTAACAAGCAGAAGGGAGAAACCGGGGGAGAAGGGACACCAACCTACCGACCGTTGGGCAGCGTAGCCTAGCAGCCAAATTGTAATTAAAAGTAATCAAAAGCATTAGCAAGTGAAATTTGCAAAGCAGAAAAGCAAAAGCCGCAGTCGACTAAAGCAAAGTAGAAGCAAAAACTAACTAAATGAAACCTTCACCTTGTGCTTGTGGCAGGTCTTTCTCTTTCTCTCTCTCTCTCTATCTATCTGTCTTTCTGTGCAGTTACAACAAAGTGGCACATCATCAAACACAGCACAGACAGTGTTGCAGGAGACGCTGAAGATGATAGACTCAGACACTTAATGAAGTTCTTTGGCATAGAAAGAATAAAACGACGAAAAGAAAGACGAACGTGGCACGCCATTAAATTTAATTTAGTCAAGAGCTTTGATAAACATTGCAACGTTTGAGGCGAGGGAGGGGAAATATCCATAGGTACGCACTCAATATGCAGCCGGAAATGAGTTAAGTTTGTTACAAGCTCATTAAGAGTCTGCAGCAGTCAGAGTTTGTGAGCATCAAAAGTCAGTTGCATTTTCACTTGTTGTTTGTGCCCATTGCGCAAAACCAGAAAATATGAATCGAAGGATCTCAGATTTCCCGTTGCTAGCTCAACTCAACGTGCCACACACACACACACACACACACACTACCTGACTCATTCACTGAGATACAATGTGCGTTATGTGCCTGCCACATGCTTCAGATTAGCACGTTAATTGCGTTGCCAGGTTACATTGCGACATTTAATAAAGTGTCGCGTGTGCGCGTTCGCCTCACATCTCAAGTACCTTAGCTTCACTTTAATTTAGCAGCCGAAATTAAAGCACTGCAGACTTTGCATTAAGTAATGAATTCAGACTAACGTGTATTTCCTGATAGGAATCTCCAACTGTTTAGCTTTAAAAGTTAATGCAACTTAGCAGAGTCGCAAATTTTTGGTATAACCTTAACAAATGTCGAATTGAATGGTATCAGACTATAGTATTATTTAGAAACATCGACATCTTAAATTATTGCTACTCTACATGATCGTATCTGAAGGTAGTCTTTGTCTATCATTGTTTCCTTAGTGAAACTTGGCCCAGCTGTAACTTGTATCTATAGCCTTAGCTTATATTCAAATGCTTGGGATCAGACAACAAAATCAATGAGTAATACATTTAAATTCATTCAAAACAAAACTTATAACATTTGCTTATTCAATTTTTATTATAATACTTATCATCTCTAATTTGATATCCATAGTATGTTAACTGATAAAAATCATGTTTGAAATTAGCTTTCGTTTTTCTGTCTGTCCGGCAATTCAATGTCGAATTAGTCTCTCATTTTTGCTACATTATCAATACAACTTGACACAGATAATACTTGGTTGAAACATGTTTTAAATTAGACAAGATCCGATAACATGAACTTTTATCCATTTAGTTAAAATGGTTGATTAAAATCAAAATCAGTGCAAAAACTTGCACTGCATTAAATATTTAATTTCGTTATAAGCTAACATTATCACCCATCCAGACTTCTACTACTTATTTATGTGTCCTCAAAGCGATCATAAACATAGTGCAAGTTTATATGCCATACATATGCTCTTATTTGGCTGTTAATGTTTCTACACACACACTATAAATTTAACAACCTAACCTCTTCAAGTTGAGCACTTGATGACGCTGTTGTTGTTGCTATTTTCCCCGATTAGATTGCAGAGGCAAAAAAAATCAGTGGGCACAACAGCTTGCTTACAAGTCGAAAGGACATTAAACTGGCTGCAAAATTAATTACTTTTACTTAACGACAGCTTTATGTTAATGGCGAGAGAGAAGGGCAATGATTGCCAATGACGATAATGAAATGGCAAAGTATTTTAATGATTCGCTCACTAGCTAGACATCCTCCATACGAATTACGCTCGGATATTGTGGAATGAATCTAAGTAGGAGTTGGCGTCATAATCAACGTTGTTCATTGCGCGTTTTCATCCATCATCTTCAGCATGTTTGTAATGTGTTTTTGTGGGCGGGCGTCATTATTGCCGCTTTACTCAATACACAGTCAATATATATATCTCTCTCCTGTATATATATATATATAATGCTCGCTCCTGACAACTCGCCCAATCAGTGTGGCCAGTGTCATTATGAAAGCATCATTTGTTGTCGAGTGGTTTGGGTGAAGAACGAAGAGAGAGATGGAAGGAAGGTGAAGCTGGAGACGTCGTCATGGCTACATGTGACCCAACGGCGACTCGTTGATGAAGGCAATCATTTCCTGCCCACAGTTTGGCACCTCTCACAGCTGGTCACCAGCGCCTCCAGTGGCGTTTTTCAATATCGCCATTTCCGTCACACAACATGATTAAGCAATCAGCGCGAGTGGGAAGGAAATAGTCGCCCAAAAGGCGGCCACATTTTAACTAACTAAATCAGCGTCCCCCGTAGGCGAACGGAAAGGATTTATGTGCACATTATTTGAACAGTGTGTGTTTGTGTGTGTGTGAGAGCTGTAATAGAAATCTTTATGAGTTGGCACTAAAAACCAGTCGACCTTTGTGCCACGCAACGCATTAACTTGCATTAAATGTTTGTATTGTATCCTATTTCTCAATACAATGTTCAACACACACACACAAATACCCATAGAAATACGACCCAGAAGTCTTTCAATTTAATGCTCGAAAAATACATTTTAAGTGAATTTTCAATGAGTCGCAGCCATAGCTTTGCAATGGCTACCAATAAATTATTGACCGAAGCGAATAATAGCAAGGAAGAACTTTGTCACAGCTGTCTTTATTGTCAACGGAAGACTTTCAGAGAAAGAGTTTAAATTTTCGCACAAGTTAAGCTCTAACGTATTTTCCACTTAATAAATGTGTTAAAGATACAAAACAATTATATAAAGAAACTTTATTGTATCATAAAAACTAATTTAACGAAGCAAACAAATACTTAAGAATATTTTTATTTGTTTCGAGCTGATAAAGCAGATACACAAAAAGTGTTAAGCTTAAGCAAAACCTTTTTATAAAGCAGTCTAGCCTTGATAATTCTTTTTTATCACACAAATGGTTTCACACTTAATTTAAACCTAAACTTTTTCGAATAGTCAGCACAAAAGGAGGTGCAAATAAACGATTTTTTCCCAGATAAGAAATTAAAGATTATTTTCATTTGTTTTGAGAAAAAAACAGCAACAAAATTTGCACAAAAAGAAAAACTAGTCCTTAGTAAAGATCTTTGTTTTAAATTCCAATTTAAATAAGCCTTAAAGTATTTGTGTTTTTTATATATTGTGTTTTTGTCCATACTCTCTTGGCACAGTTTCTAATGCAATTAATTGAATATTGCAGAACATTTTGTAGTTGTCAGACAATCAAAGACACAGATAGTAATCAAATAAACAGACAAGCACAAGCACAAATCGGTTGTAATGTGTGTAAAGCGTTGCTAACTGTCTAAATCAACTAATTGTGAATCCAATTAACCGCACCGAAGTAATAAACAATGTTATTAGTCGAATATTATGACACTGACTGAAATCAAATTCGAATTTTCTAACCCCCTCCCCAAAAAAAAAACTGAAATCAATAACGCATTACGCGTTACATATGTCTTTATATCGATTGGCGTAATCATTATACTGACATCGGAAACCACCCAAAAAGTTGAGTGCAGTCATTCAACCCTAAAAGAAAAATAATGTGTGTGTGAGTGTGGTGGACTAAAAGCCAAAACACGTAAGGCCATAATTGTCACGCAATGGAGAAAGTACAGAGCAATAAAAACTAAACACAAAGAAAGACAATAAAATTGATTTCAATTTACGTCCAAAAAAAAAGCCAGTCAAATGCAACTCCAGCACTTTAAAGATGCCAAAGACACACACACACACACACATTCACACAAGAGAAGAGCTCAGCAGAAAATGGCGAGCATTAGAGGGAGATGGAACGAACTAAGTCGCAAGTGGCATAAGTACAGTATTGAACAAAAGCCGCTTAAACGAAGTGAAAACAATTTTTTCCCTGTTGTTCGCGCGCATATCAATTTAATGCGACTGCCAAACTAAGCACTCCTGGCTGCCTTGCTGCCTTGCTGCCTGCAAGAAGATTGCAGATTGGAATTGGGATTGAGTCTGGGAATGGAATTGTGCGCCATGTGCGTGATTTGTCGCCCCAAAAATGCCGCGAGCGCGCTCTCGCTATTCACCTGGGTCTGTTCTCGTCTATTCGACCGCATGAAAATTTTCGTGGCCATAAATTCTGCGGTTTTTTACGTTTACGTTTTGTGTGTTAGCGAAATGCACAAAACGTGCGACGCCAACTCACTTGGACTTGGCTAACTTCTAACCAACAACAACAACAACAACGAAAAAAACCAACGTGTGCTAAGTGCAACAGCATTTTCTATTTGCTACAAAAGTTGCAATTCCCCGCCAGCCAAAAAAAAAAGGAAAAGGAAAGTAAAGAACACAAAAAGCGAAATCAAAGAAATGCAAGCAAGAAAAAGTTTTGCTTGGCTCGGAAATAGCGCGAGTTTTAATTGAGTTTGCACAAAGTCAGCAGCGTAAATGTGACAATATGCTTGCCACAATGCTTGCCGCACACACATACAGACAGGTAAGTCAATAATTAGAGCTAGTTACATTGTAGTGTGCACTCTACTCACATTATCCTGGTGGCATCTCGCTGCCGCACCGACTCATCACGATTCAACACCTCAATTATCATCTTGCGCTCATTCTCCGACAAATTCTCAAGCACCTGCGATGTGGCCACCGCCAATTCGGGCCCCAGCACATCGATTGTCTCACCCGGTATGCTCTCCGTGGCCGCATCGCTGGTGGAGATACTGACGCCGCCCGATGACAGTGTGCCAAGGCCGTAGTTAGCGATGCCAGTCGAGGATGCAGCTGTCATGTTGCCAATGTTACCAATGTTTCCAATGTTTCCAATGCTGGCCATGCTCAGGTTCATGCCCATGCCGGCATGCATTTGCAGGCCGCCAACTTGTGATGTGGCATTCGATGCTGCGCTGCCATTGGCCGTTGTACCAGTTGTTGCACTACTATTATTGCTGCTGCTATATTGCATCATGTTGTTGCTGTTGGGTTCTCCTGCTGCTGCTGCTGCCACACGATGATGCTGCTGTTGCTGCTGCTGCTGCTTGTTGTTGGCGTTCTGCGTGGGCGTCGGCGTGGGCGGTAGGCGTGCACTGCGTCCACTTGACATACTACACGGCTGCTTGCTTTCTGCTCTCGTTGCCGCTCTTTATCACTGTGTCTCTCTGTGTGTGCTTTGGTGCTGCCAAATGCAAGTTCACAGAAATGAAAGCGATTTCATGCAGTCGAATGGTTTGATTTCGGTTTGCGCTTTTGTATCCAGCTTTGCCTGCCTCGCCTGCTCTCCTGCTCTCCTGCTCTTCTGCTTGCTGCTCGTTATTTTTATACTTTGCTCTTCATTAATCAGTTTGTGCCAGTTATTTTCTGTGGAAAAATGTACCAAGCGGGAAAAGCAAGTTTGTTAGTTATTTGCGCAAAAGTCAAGGTTGAATTAACACAAGTGAGAAAGCTACAGTCGAGTGTCCTCGATGTCCTCGCTACCCATTTACAATAAAAGCAACACGGTTTGATATTATTCTTAAAATATACCAAATTCATAAATAAATAAATAATTCGGTAGATTTTAGAGACAATGACAACTAGCTAACGATTACCTTTATTTACGATTTAACCGCACGGTTTTTGTTTATTTGGTATATATAATCACATCAAAAATATACCATAGATATACCAAAATATACCAGATTGTCAACTAAAGTAATTCCAGATACTTAGTGATTTGGTATAATTAGAAGATAACACCAAACTGATTTGTTTTATTTGGTATGCCAATATATTACTACATTCCAAATATACCATAGAGTTCAAAATATACCAGATTGTCAACCAAAGTAATAACCAATATGCATAGTTATTTGGTATTTTTTACCATAATTTAAAATAGTTAGCGATTTGGTATAATTAGCAGATAATACCAAACTGATTTGCTTTATTTGGTATATCAATATGTTAAAACATTCAAAATATACCAGATTGTCATCCAAGGTAATTAAGACCCGAGAGCAACAATCAGTTTTTGCCATATAAAATCATTTCTTATATAATTTCTAATATGAACATCAGATCGAAATCAAATTTTCACGAATCATAAAAAATTATGAGCTCGGAGTTGACTTATTCTGCTTATTATATATAGTTCCATTCTATCCTATTCATGGTGGCTATAAAAAGTGATATTAACACATTTATTTATCTAATACAATTGTAGTTTATAATTATATTTTCCGCTGAACTAAATTATGAATTATTTCCAGCTTAACCTTGCTAACAAACTCAGCCAAAGGATCAGTGCATTTAACACTTGCTTGGCTTAATGCCCAAGTAAGTATTATAAGTCATAATCGCAATCTGTTGCACAGCTTACACCTTTAAGAATATAAAAAGAACACCTAAAGAGTGCAGCAGCAGCAACAGCAGCAGCCATAAATAGTTCGTTGAGTGCGGGGAATTTGGTTCGATATTGGACACGTCGTCACGCTTGCCACAAGCACAACCCGATTGTGTTTTGTTAGTAGAAAATATACAAGTTTTCTTCCAGTCACGTCATGTGTAGACACAAGACGAGAAAGGAATTTATCCATTCTTTTTGCCATATATGCGGAACTGATTTTCTACAAGAAACGGACCACGTATTTTCTACAAGAAACGTCCAGTATAAATTCTGCCAGCGCAGCCGAGGGAAATTTAAATTTCCCTCGGCTGCGCTGGCAGAATTTATACTAGGCGTTTCTTGTAGAAATTACGTGGTCCAGCTCTAGCAGAAATTCTGCGCTTAGATTCTAGTGCGTAGTTCGGAATATGCAAAATAAAAATACGCTCAAAAATATATGCAGTAAATAAAATGTTTATTATACTTCAAATTAAATTTATTAAAACTAAAACAATGAGCACTTAAAATTATAGTTATGTTTTCTAATTAGTTTAACTTATTACTAAACAATTATAGTTATATTCTATTTATTATTTTCTAATATTTCTAATTGCTTTGCCCTGGCCAATGCCTTGTAATTTTTATTTTTAAATTTGTAAAACGCCTCTCGCACAACTTTCTTGTGGTCCTCAAAGCTATAGTAGTCGGTCTTCAGAGCTTCAAACATGGCATTGTTCAAATGGTGGTATTTGTTGAATGCCTTCATCTTTGCAGTGCCGGCGTAGTTCATCCCCATCAGCACATCCTTGTGGAAGATCCGCTCCAAGTTTTTTGCTATACCATCTGGGCAGAGCATCCTCCTGAACATCGTCACATACTTTAATGGAGATTCCTCTAAATATAAATGCAAATAGTATTCTTTATTTACATAAGATTAGAATATTATAAGTAGAGTTTAAAAATATAAACTTACCTCTGATTGTTTCATAAAAGACGCGCAGAAAAAATTCAACTTTCTTGTACAGCACTCACAAATCAACTGACGCATGATACACAAAATTGCACATGTTCGAGAAAAGTAGGCGTTAGGGAAATTACGCGTTGCGCTAAGAGGGCGTGTACACCAGACTCATTGCAAGACGCTTTCTACAAGAAAAGTCATCTAGTGATCTACAAGAAATTCTTGCAGTCACGGTCTTGGCATGACACGAAACACAATTGGGAAGCCACACCACACACACACACAAGCACACACACACACTCAGGCACGTTAGAGGGAATCAGTCACACATACATAAAATACACCCGCAGCATGTGGCGCAACCATACAAATATTGATGTGGTACCATGACGGCGGTTAGAACTCTTCGCCGCCTCTTCTTCGCCGTCGTCCTCGTTCTCATCGTCGACGTCAGCAAACATGGCATTTAGTTAGTTAGTTTCGGTGTTGCTCAGCTCCACATACAATGCAAATACACAATATAAGAATGTGTGCGAGTGTGTGTTTAATGTATGATGTGCGATAACGCACAGATGTGGCACACGTTAATGTTTGAGTTTCCATTAAAAGTGAATTACAATGCCACAACACCAGTCGAACAGCGACAACTGCTTGGTCAACATTTTAATTATCGTAAAATACTTTCGATTGCAACCCAAAAAGCCGTTGCCAATACAACAGTTAGTAAATTAATCCAACACACTAATTTCAATGTTTGTAAATGTGTTTAAAACCTCGAAAAATAATCAAAATTTATGCAAACTGATTTTTGCATAATGACAATAAATTGTGGCGCAAGTAAACAAAGTGCTAAAAACAGATTAAAGTTGCAAATTGCACAAAACCAAACAAATGTTATTAGCTAAATAGATGCATAGAATAGTCAATTAAATAGGTAAATATGAACTAAGCAGTTTTGAAAAGTAAAATAATTGTTCAGCACAAGTATTTATCAATGAAAATTAAAGTGAAAGTTTTTTTTTTTTTTTTATTATTACTTTGCTTTTATTTATTGAATCTTCTTCTAAATTTTGAGACTAACAATAAGTTTACGAATCTTAACATTAAAATTTAGCTAACAGTGTGTTAAAACTGCATTCTGGTTGCGCGTCCCTCAAGTCGGTCGCTGGGTAGGTAAGTCATTACGACGAAGACGTGATTGGTTGCTCAACCTTGTTAGACCTCTCGCCAGGTGGTTAGGGTGCAACAGTAGCTTGGTAAAGTACTTTTCCTTCTGTTCTGCGATCACTTCTTTGACTGGTAGGATGTTTAAGTCGCGTTGTATGTTTTCGGTGCGAACGTACCACGGTGCCCCGGTGATGGTTCTCAAGATCTTCGACTGAGCTCGCTGGACTATGTCAATATTACTATTGCTGGCGTTCCCCCATAGTTGGGAGCCGTACATCCATATAGGTTTTAGTACCGAGTTATACAGCAGGACTTTATATTTAAGGCTAAGGGGAGACCGAGCGTTGATAAGCCAGTGAAGGCTGCTGGCTTTAAGCTTTAGGTGTGTTCTTTTGGCTTCGATGTGCCGGCGCCATGTGAGTCTTCTGTCGAGGTGTACTCCTAGATATGTCACTTCGTTTGCTTGCGGGAGTAGAGTGTTGTTTAATGTTAGCGGCGGACAGTTCTGCCTGTTCAGGGTGAATGTAACGTGCTTGCATTTTTGTTCGTTCACTCTAATTCGCCAATCTGATAGCCATTTTTCAACATCGATTATATGAAGAGCTAGCTGCGCAGTAGCTTGCCTCGGGCATTTTGAGCGGCTAAGAATAGCTGTATCATCAGCAAACGTAGATGTTGTAATTCGTGTGCCTGTCGGGATGTCTGCTGTGTAGAGGACGTATAGTGTTGGCCCTAGCACACTGCCTTGAGGAACTCCAGCTCCAACAGTGAAGTCATCAGATATAGCAGTGTTGCATCTCACAACAAATTTTCTGTCGTAAAGGTAAGACTCTAAAAGTTTATGGGTGTTGCTGGGGAGCATTGTCTTGATCTTGTACATTAGACCTTCTAGCCAGACTCTGTCAAATGCTTGAGAGACATCTAAAAATATGGCAGTACAGTACTCTCGTTTTTCGAACGCGTTCCGAATTTCTGATGTTATCCGGTTGACCTGCTCAATTGTTCCGTGCTTTTCACGAAACCCAAATTGATGTGAGGGGATTCCTTCCTGGAGTCTTAGGTATGTGTTTATCCGAATCAAAACGCATTTTTCAAAGAGTTTAGATAAGCATGAGAGTAGGCTTATAGGTCTATACGACGTGGGGATTGTGTGGTCTTTTCCCGGCTTTGCTATCATTATTATAATTGACTTTTTCCATCTCACTGGAAAGTAACCAAGTTTTGCAATGGCATTGAAGAGCTGGGTGATAGTGCAAACGGCGCAATATGGGAGCTCGATGATCATTTTGGGAGTTATGAGGTCGCAGCCCGGGGATTTTTTCGGATTCAGTTGATTTTTGATGATGCTAACGATTTCATTTGGGCGAAATTCGATTGGCTCACGTTGAAGCTGAGGCTCGTTAGAGAGAGTCGGGAGAGTAAACGCACTCGTGGCAGGATTTGGTTGGAATACATTTTTAAGGTGGTTGGCAAACGTGCTGGCTCTGTCTGCATCACTACGCGCCCAGCCCCCTGTGGGATTTCTAATAGGCATCACGGTTTCTTTCGGTGAGCTCAGAGTAGGGTGAGCTCTCCATAGTGAGTTTTTCGTACTAGAAGTACACAATTGCTCTATGTAGTGGCGTTGGACATATGCTTCTTCTTGCTGTAGAGCTTTAGTAAGTTCACGAGAGGCATGTCTTAAACGTTGCTTAGCAGATGGCGATCTGTGGAATTGCCACTCTCGACGTAAGCGTCGCTTTTCAAGGACGAGCTGCTCGATTTGTAGATTTGTCTTCTTTCGATTGCTTTGTGTATTTATGGTTTGAGGTGTTGAAGCTTGGGCTGCAGAGACAAGTACAGACTCCAGTGAATTAACAAAGTTGTCTACGTCGTCTTCATTGTTGAGATGGGGACTTAGCTCAATGTGTGAGCTAATATACTTTCTGTACTTAATCCAATTGGTGTTCTGTGAGGTCAATTTTAGTGATTGTTCCAATGTTCCTGGATGCCGGTGTAGAATAAACAGTATAGGCGAGTGGTCAGATGAAAGATCCGAAAGGCATTCGGCGCTTATCAGATTTTTTGGAATGTTTTTGGTAATCGCAAAGTCTATTAAATCGGGCAGTTTCTTTGGGTCTGCCGGCCAGTATGTTGGTGTGCCAGGAGAAACATAGTCGAGCTTGTTCTTGGCATTGATAATGGCATTGTAGAGCTGCTTTCCTTTTGGAGTCACGAGACGAGATCCCCAGTGTGTGTGCTTGGCATTGTAGTCTCCTGCTGCTATGAAGTGGTCTCCTAGTGAGTTGAAAAACTGCATAAACTCATCTTCAGCTATAGTGAAGCGCGGGGGGCAGTATACGGCGGCAAGTGTAAGTTGGTTGCCAGTATTTAGTTTTATATTTATAGATGTGGCCTGTAGGTAGTTTTTAGCAAATTGGTTATGATAGTAGTGCCTAATACGGCTTCTGATTAGAATTCCAGTCCCACCATGTGCTTTACCGTCTGGATGATTTGTTCCGTAGAAAGTATATCCTCGTAGATAAAAATTGTATTTGTTTGTAAGGTGTGTTTCTGAAAGCAGCATTACGTCGATTTGATTGTCGAGTAGGAATTGAGCTAACTCAAGTTTATGCTGTGAAACGCCGTTAGCGTTCCACGTAGAGATCCGTAGGGGAGTCATTATTTGGATTGTTGTGAAACCAGCATTTGAATCAATAGATTTTGGTTTCGCATTAAATCTTGCATAGTTGTGCGCATAAATGACATAAATTCTGTTAGGCTTTGTTGTAAGCTGCATATCATAGCTTCGAAGTTGCTTTTTGGCTGCTCCGGCGATTGGTGTTGCTGAGCCATGTTCGATTCTTGGTATGCTGATTGCAGAAATGAACTTTTTGAGGCAGGGATAGCCGGTCCTGATTTTAAAGCGCTTGCGTATGTCACACTTTTGTCAGAGTTAATAGGTCCTAGTGAGGATCTGGCTGCAGTCGAGAAGAAGACTTCAGGGTTTGATCTGGAGGCTTTTAATGTTATATTTTGGGTTCGGGCGGTAATTCCTTTTTGATGGATGCGGCTTTTCAGATTCTTATAAACTGGGCAACCTCTATAGTTAGCAGTGTGATTGCCACCACAGTTGCCGCACTTTTTCGAGTTGGAGTCATCTTTGCTTGCTGGGCACTGTGCGGAGTCATGAAGCTCTCCACAAACTACACACACCGGCCGCAGTTTACAGTATGACCTTGTGTGACCATATTCTTGGCAGTTCGCACATTGTACCGGACCATTGCGTTTGTGCGGTTCCTCAACTGTAATTCGGCGGTGCAGCAGGAATTGAAGATTATATATAGGGTGCACTTCGTATTTCTTCAGGGGCTTATTTTCTGGCTCGAGCTCAACCTTAGAGAGTGGCTGCGGCTTTCTATCCCTGTTAAGGATATTGAAGACTGTCTTTGCGCTAAATCCCTTCTCTTGTAGTGCCTTTGTTATCTCTGCAGGCGTTACTTCAGATTCTATACCCTTAAGTACGACTTGCAAGCCCTTGCTGCTTTTAAGCTGATACGTGTAAAAGTTCTTTTTATTATCGGTAAGATATTTCGATAATACTCTGTAATTGTCTTCAGACTTCATTTGAACTTTTGTTTCGTGAATGTTGCCCTTTATAAGGGGTATTATGTGGAAGTTATCCTTGCCAATAAGTTCAATAATTTTGTTGACGAGAATATTGGAACTTTTTTCTCGAATATAAATAGGCGGAGGCTTTGGCTTCCTTTTCTCGACTTCAGTAGGTTCGGCCGCCTCAACGTCAGAGGCGTCTGCCAAGATTTTGAATCGGTTCGAGTTCATGTCCGTTTCTATTGCAGCTAGGCTAGCATTGCCACGGGTTATTTTTCGTTGAGAATTTAGAGGGCTCATCTTCCTTTTAATTTGAATGTAGCGATCCATACCAGTCTGCACAGCCGGCTTAATATTTTCATTGTTTTTGTTCTGTTTTTCGGGCAGCGCAGCGACAGACGTAGTAATGTTTGCGCTGCTAGCTGATGATGTCGTTAAACGCGCTGTCGATATAGTTGCGGTTGTTGTTGTTGTTACGGTTGACGTTGTCAGCGAAATTGCGGTGCTGGTTACTGCGCTCTTAGGCTGCAGAGACATCGATGGTAGCGAGGGAGAGCATGAGCGCGCTCTATTGCTCTCTACGTTTAAAAATTCGGTCGAGTTGGGGGTAATTGACCGCACTTGATCAGAGCTTGCATTATTTTCGGTCGCTTTAAAAGAGAAGTACGCGTTGTTTCTTTGTTGTGAGAGCCGTCTCTCGTCTTGCTCACGGTAACGTTGTGCACGAATGTCGTTTTGACTCATTGTAATCGAGGTTGATTAGTTATAGTTTTAATTGTTATGATTTATATTAATTAATTAATTAATCAATATAAACGTTTGCGATTTCATCGCAAAGAGCGTCTTTTCGCGTTATTGTTATTTTTTTAAACCAGTCACTGCACTTATGTGATTTTATTGAATATTTTTTTTTTCCCGGAGCACAATAAATACACGTCTGCATGCGACGACAGCAATTGCTGTATATTTTCTTACAATCAAAGTCAATCTTCATAAAAGTCAATAAAATAAATACAAAATAAACAGGTTAAGCAAACAAATTTGACTTTCTAAGGATAAGCATTTAATATAGCTTTAAAAATGCATACAACTAAACAAGAAATTCATAAAAAGAGTTACAAATTTAATTAAATTGGAACATAACAAACACCACAAATTATTTAGTGGCACATAACGTATACGACATGCATGCCGCATTTCAATTAATGACAATAAAATGCCAAATATTTATTACATTTTTGTGATGTACATAGTAGACCAACAAAAATGATTGAATACATTAATTAAAACTGGTTTGTAATAACAAATAATGCAATAATAATAACAAATAATTGATTGTTTCGTTGCTGTCAATAAACCTGACAACTAATAATGAAACTCAAAAAGAAACTCAAATAAAAACCAACAACTTTTCATTGAAGTTTGCATTGCCGTTGAAAGCATATCAAGTATACGCCGCATGGGGCGACGGCTCATGGAATAATTATCAATTTTGTGTAAATACAGGTTGGCAAAAGCTGTTACAAAATTAGAATGCCAGTTCTAAACAGTTCTCTGGCTCTCGCCAGTAGTTCTACAGAATTAATTAAAAAGTTATAAATAATCAGTAAACTATGAAGGCATAGAGAGAGTTGTGCTACCTACGTAACATTCCCTTTAGCGGCCACTATGTCTGAAAATATTTTTCAATTTAATGCTCTCAATGTGTGTGTGTGTGTGTACAAAGTTGCGGCAACAATAATAACTGAAGGGAAGAGAGCGGGAAAAAAGCAGCACGCTGACAGCAGCAACAGTCAAAAGACATTTAAATGACAATGACAGTTTAACTGTGGCGCGCACACACACACTCACACACACACACACACAGATAAAAGAAAAGCTTACACAATGAGTGTGCGAAGGCGTCGAAGGCGTAGTAAGGAGAAGGAAATAACACACACACATGCATGCATGTATAGAAAGTCCAACACAGTTTTATCGAGACACAAGCACGCACACGTTTAAAGCGGGCGGAAGTGCTGTCGGTGTTCCTTCTCACGTTGTCTAACACTGACTTGTGCCTACGACAACGACGACGACAACGACGACGCCGACAAAAAGGTGCCTGAAAATTGAAAAACCCCCCGTATACAGAGTTACGCGCAGGAAATGCTCCTTTGTGTGTGCGCCTCTCTTCTCTCTTCCTCTCTCCTCCCTTCTTCTAGCAGCAGACTGATGACGACGGCAACGACATGCGATATCAATTGAAAAGGCAACCGAACGCGCCACACACGCGTCACTGGATGCTTAGGCTGACTGACATCCTGACTGCTTTTCTTCTCTCTGTCTCCCACGACTATTATTACTGGCTCAACACGATGATGGATGCGCATCGCATGTGCACAAAAAAAAAAAAGGACTCGCTGCGTGTGGTGCAAATGTAATTAAGCATTTGAAGGCAGTCATCTTCCCTCTCTGTGTATGTGTGAGTGTGGGGCAAGTTCATCTCCCTGCTTCGTGCAAAACTTATTGAAAATATGAAAAATGCACACGCATGCAACGCATGATAAGAGACAGAGCCAGAGAGACTGAGTGAGCTGCTTACATGGCATCTTTTTAAATTACACTTGCTGAATTTTTAATGACGTGTGAGGCAAACGTTACGTATACGTCGCATGTGACGACAACGACGACGACGACAACAACTGACGTCAAATAAATGTACTCAATTTTCTATGTTACGAACTAGAATTTTTAGTTATGCTCGCCCAGCTCTTAATTGCCTTGTCAATGGTTATTTTGAGCGGCAGCTTACACAATGATGTCCACTGCAGCAGTGGGACAGAAAACGACGTCTGCTGCTCGTAATTGAATTTGACTCGAAACACACAAATCAATTTTCGTTAGCAAAGGAACACGGAAAGCGCTAACCTCTAACATCATCCGGCTTAGCGGGATATCAGATTAAAAACTTTTTTTTTTATGGGAATATTAAAATTGCACTCATTGCACATACGTCATGTTGGACAAGGAAAAAGCGTTTGTACACCGCCGCTCCCCACATGCCTCAGCACACAAATGGCAGATGCCGCCACATGCCGCATGCCACCAATGCGCATTGCCAGCGGCCGTCATGAATAAACAAACGTATGGAATAAAAACAAGTAAGAAAACTACAGTCGAGTGTGCTCGACTGTGAGATACCCGCTACCCCTTTTGAATAAAAGCAAAATATTGCGGTATTATTTTCAAAACATACCAAAAAATACTGCAAAATACTAAAAAATATACCAAATGGTATATTTGGTATAACGATGTGATACTAACATTTAAAATATACCATAGACGGCACAATACACCAGATTGTCGGCCAAAGCATTTGAGACCCCCCGTAAGTGGGCGTTTTGGCCCATACAAAAGTATTTCTTTAATAACTTCCACAATTTTTATCTGATCGCAAGCAAATTTTCAGGAATCATAAATACTATTGTTATTATTATATATACCAAAATTCGCAGCTTTAACTTTAAAATTACGCTTGTTATTCGATTTTTTTGATTTGCGGGGGCGGAAGTGGGCGTGGCAAAAATTTGAAACAAACTTGATCTGCGTGCAAACATAACAAATGCTGTCGAAAAAAAATTATAGCTCTATCTCTTATAGTCTCTGAGATCCAGTGTTTCATACAGACAGACGGACAGACGGACAGACGGACAGACACACAGACAGACAGACGGACAGACGGACATGGCTAGATCGTCTCGGCTGTTGACGCTGATCAAGAATATATATACTTTATAGGGTCGGAGATGCCTCCTTCTACCTGTTACATACATTTCCTGCCGGCACAAAGTTATAATACCCTTCTACCCTATGGGTAGCGGGTATAAAAAGCAGAGCTTACATTTCAGTGTCATTGTCAGATATGTATGTATGCAAGAATCAACATAGTACAATCTGTGCAAATACAAAAATAGCAAGAGAATGAGGAGCATGTAAAAAGCAGTATCAGAAGGAGAAGGGAAGAAAAGGAACCCTAGACGTATGTTGCCATTAGACGCAGGGTCAATGCTAAAGCTCCGGAAGCAAGCGTTGACAGTGCTGACAAGCAATGCCAAAGTGCACAGCAAACTTAACAACAACAACAATCTGAGTATTAAAACAAAATACAACGTGTCGCCAAAGCACTTGACAAGCACATGAAATAAAGATATCGATACACAACACAAACACACACGCACTCACACAAAACAGTTCAAAACGACAAAGTGAACAGGAAACACAACAGTTTTCCTTGTGCAACACCAGCTCAATTGCAATTGAATCGAATGATAAGCAAAACGTCGAAGCAAGTTGATGTAACCAACTAATCATAGTTGAACTTGTTTTGCTTTCTTTCGGAAGCTCAGTTCATCAATTTTTCTATCGTTTATTTGCTTCGAGTTATCCAAGTGAAATTGACAAGAAAATTTTATTTTCATAAGTAAATCGATTCTATGTATATGGTACAAAACTTGTTCTTTTGCAAACATAAATGTTTTATAAGTCCTGCAAAAATACTGTGCAGAATAAAATGTAGTTAAACATAAAATTGATTGAAATGTTTTTCTGAATTTATTTTCTATATATTTGCAAAGCTTTAAGCTATACTTTTCAAAAAGGAAATAAAAACGAAAGACAACATTGAAGTTTACTTTATGTTGCTCTTTTTAAATGCCTTTTAATATTTAAAATAGTAAAATTTCTTTTTCTATTTTATATTTTATAAATAAGAATATTATTTTAATAACTTTCAATTGTTCATTTAAAATATTAAAGTGAAGTGCACTTTAATGTGAACTTTTTAAATGCCTTTTATAATTTTAAATAGCGAGCTTTTATCAATAACAATATTCACATCTAATCTGTAATATTTTTTAAAATGTTTTTAACTATTCTCTAAGAGTTAATTAAAAAACGAAGTAATCTTTGAAGTACACTTTAAGTTTCTCTTTTCACCCTTTTCAATATTTTAAATAGAGAAGTTTTCGTATATTTGCAAAGCTTTAAACTATTCTTATGAAAAGTTAAATTAAAAAGAAGCAATCATTGAAAAGCAACTGCTCTTTTTGAATCCCGTTTTAATATTTTAAATAGAGAACTTCCTTTTTTCCTAAGTTGATACTCGTTTGCAACCCTCAGCATATTAAGTTCTATGCCAATATTTTCAACTTGTTCTGAAACCCTTTTTTCCCCTACCTAACATATTATGTTCTTTAACTGCCTTTCCAAACCATTTTTTTGCCATCATCTTAAGTAGCTCAAATGCGACTCAAGCTCTGTGCCATAAACCAGTTTGTTGTTAAGGTCTCGCTAGAAATATTATATGAACGAAGCAGAAAGAGTATTGAACATGGCGCAATCAATACAAAGAAAGTGTCGCTTAAAAGCATACACTAAAAAGCCACACAAATATAGACACACACACCTCGAGTACCTACTACTATGTGACCGGTTGGTCCTTCTTCCTGTATGTGTCTTGTCAACATTTGTTTGCAGTTCCGTTGCGCTTGTCTGCCCTATAATGCATTAAGCTCTGCTCAAAAGGACGCATATATTACTTACTATAAAATAAGCGTTAAGCATGACTACACATCCACACACACACACACAGACAAACACACTCGCACATATATGAACATAAAGTATCTACGAGTAACTTGTTGGTGTCAAGTGCTTGTCGACATCATTCTCTGTGGCACTGTACAATATGACGACTGACTCTCACTCACTTCAAGAGCGCTCTCCGCCTTTTTGGGTATTGGCCACCCTGCTCCCCAAGGGGGAAGCCCCAAACATATGCGACAAGTGGCTTCATGCTGAAGAACTGCTCAAATAGAGAAACAAGGCACAAAATATGAACAAAAAAAACTTACAACTCGAAGTGAAAATGCGATAAAAATGAATGCGTGTGTTCGTCTGAGGGGAAAGATTATTTGAGTTAGTGCCAACTTATTATTATTTATACAGGTTGTGCTACACTCGAAAGCACTTTGCAGCAAATTGCTCTTAATATCCAAGCAAATATACATTTTTTAACAAGAGAAGATTTTAATTATGGTTTACTGCATTTCAAAAACCTAATTCATATTTATTATCATCACAAAATATAGCAGAGAGAGAACGCATTATTACTTTGTTTGAAATTGCATTTTCAATGCGCATCAACTAAGCTCTTCTAAGTGCGCTAATTGAATTTTCGTCAGCACATGTTGTTAAATAATTAATGAAAATAAATATTAGAATGAATATTTTCAGCACAAGTGCTTTTGTTGTTGTTGGGGAAATGTCATGGCAATAATATATCTTCGTCAAATATTTATAACGTAATTTGTATTTTAACTGATGACATGAATTAGACTTCTATGAACGTGGCACGTTTAATTTGCTAAACATCGATTTTGTGTCAATGCATCAAGGCAGCAATCGGGAGCAAGCAACTCGGATGTAATCAATTGGGCATTTGCTTTGGTTTTTCGTGTCTCTGCCCCCCCAAAAATGAATTTGTAACTCTGTTGCACGTGATTCGCCTGTCAAACCCGGGGCTATGTCCAAGTCCAGGTCTTTGGGGCACTTAAGTGCTTAAATATGCACTCACATGCACACTTGAATAATTTATTTGCTCGCTACAAAAATAGCCATAGTTCGATAGCTCGTCTCTCTAAAGGCACAAACAAACGGAAAATGGGGAAACCAGAGCCAATCTCAACATACAAATTACAAGCATAAATATTTGAAAATTGTTTTCTACTTCCTGCCAGCCGCATTATAAACTTTGACTAGCGCAATAATGAAATAAACAAAGTGGTTACGAAGCGAGCGCTTAAGTGAATCAGTTGCCGCAACGCAGCAAGCATTCAACCAAAACTAGTTCACGTTTCTCTTTGTTTTCTATAAGAAATTCATTAAAAGAAGAATCAAAACGACAACAAAGCAAAAGCAATCCTGAAGCTTCAGCAGCAGCTTATCATTTTGAAATGCTTTTATATGCTCAACTAGAAACTTGTGCGACTTCAATACAATTTAAATAGCGATACACCACTGCGTATACGTTATTTTTTCTCTTATTGTAGCCATATTCCCACGTTGTGTTTTTTTTTTATAGTACCGCCAAGAGGAAAAACTGTCAGCAGACAGCAAACTGCACACGACAAAGGGATGCACAGGATAAACAGCAGGCCACCGCCATCTGACAACCTTACACTACGCACACATAGTCCTTGTTTGACAATGTCTCTTCTGCCTTCGTGGTTGGGTGTATGTGTGTGTGTGTGTGTGTGCGGTGGCGTGTTTGTTCAGCGGTTTTGTGTCACACACGTCGTATGATTTATTCAGAAAACAATGAGAGACCGCCCCTTTGCCGCCAACAATAACAACACTGGCAAAGTTTAATAAATATAGGTCAAAGTGCAAAAGCAAAACGCGAGTTCAAAAGTCAATTTTACAATTTAATCGCTTTACTATTTTAGCTCATTCGGATGGTTGAAATCAATTAACTAAGCAGTCAATTTACAAGCACTTTACCGTAAATATAGCTTAGAAAATTGGTACTTTTGATTAGATGTTAATTGAGTTGTTGATTGCTGAATTAAAATTAAATAAGGGAGGTAAAACTTCGCTAATCACATGTTATTAACAAAAGACGACCTAACAAAAATTTACAATTGAAATATATTATATATATGTTGATTTAGAACTTTATATTCGGTTTTAAAACTGCCAAAAATAAAATAAAAATATCAAAGGAAATCGAAGAGTTCAATGCTAAAAAGATATAAATATTTATAAATGGCAATAATAATTCTTTGGTAATCATTCTTCTCAATTAAAGTTA
The DNA here is from genome assembly GCA_035046325.1 of Drosophila niveifrons. Classification (NCBI taxonomy): domain Eukaryota; kingdom Metazoa; phylum Arthropoda; class Insecta; order Diptera; family Drosophilidae; genus Drosophila; species Drosophila niveifrons. The sequence continues at coordinate 4,206,182 of JAWNOC010000046.1, read as the reverse complement.
TTCTTAACTCTAAGATTCTTTAAAGTTATTACTTTTATGTAATTTTAACCGTTAAAAGCAACTCTCCAATGTCGACAACTCTAGTTGCCTTTAAAATAAAATAAATTGTAGTTTGCAAAACAAACTTTGCTTTTAAGGGACATATTATGGCATTTTATTTACACATCATTTGTAAGCATTAATTTTGGGCTATATCAATATGCATACCCAAAAAACAGAGACAACAAAAGCTAGTTGATAAAAACTACAACCAACAGCTGCTAACCTAAACTAATCAATTAAAATATTTCAACATGAATAAGCCATCGTTTTGGGAGTGTTACAAACAAGGCTAGGACATGGCTAACACCAGCAATAGCCACAGCTACAGTCACAGCATCAAGAGCAGAGGTTGAGCAAACAATAAAAGGATTAATGACTGCCATTTTTAGAAAATGTTTTATATAAACAAGAGTAAAGCCGGCATTAGATCAGCACAAAAGCCAATTGGCCAATGGACCAGCAAACAAACAACTATGCCCAGGCTATGGGTGTTGCGCTTGTTGCGCGCAGTGCGGCCACCAATCGATGGCAACATAACCAAATCGCATTAATTACGCTTCAACAATTGTTGCGCCACAAGGCTTAAATGGCGTTTAGCTCTCTGAAACTGTGACGTGCGGCAAAGCAAGAAAGGGGCGAAAGAGAAGGCAGAGGTTGCAACCATGTCTGCCTCTATTTATACTTATGTATGTACATACATATGTACGTATGCTTGCTTAAACAATTTCCGGCATTGCAGCAAAATGTTTAATTAAATGCCAATTCGTCTGGTTGCCAGCTTCGCCTTCTTCTCCTTCTTCTTCGTCGACTGCGCGTCTTTTGTGTTTTGTGCTCAGACTGCAGCTAGCTGCTAACTGCTAAACAGCTGTAGCACTAGTCGATTTGTGGCTATATTTGAGCACATCACTTCAGTCAAAAGCAGCAACAAGCAGGCACTATATTAGCATCGTTATGTGGCCAGCCAGCGGGAAAATTCAGAATCCGTTGAGCTGCTGGCACATAATTTGCCGCTCAGGCGGCATTTAATGAATGGGGTCAATGTTATGCAAAATGTGCTGCTGCTGCGACTGCAGCCCACACACAATCACCCCCTCCCTTCTCTCTCTCTCCCTCGCCAATCGCTGACCAGCGTCCATCCTTGAAGGACAAACCAGGCAGTCAACCAACCAACTGCCGCCTGTCCACCGAGTCATTAACGTGTGCAAATATTTGCACGCTGCCAATGGATGTCTATGTGTGTGTGTGTGTGTGTTGGAGTGTGTGTGGTAGTGTATTAGTGTGCGTGTTCGTGTTCGTGTTAGCCTTAGTGTGAAACCTGCTCAAGCGTTTGCCAGCTGCCATTTTAGGCTCATTTCGCACAAAAGGTCAGAGCATTCCATTTTTTTTCTCTGTTTTTTTTGTCACAGCTGCTGTCTGTCAGCTTGTTATGATTTCTTTTCACAAAAATATATTGTATATTGTACGCTTCACATTATTGATGATAATAATGATGATGATGCGACGCAATCGAAACTAACACAGTTGACTTTTACTACTACCTCCCATTTCGTCAACAACTTGCAGTTCCAAAGATAACTTGATTGAAATGTCAGAAATTGGTATTTACTTAGATACCACAATTCGTCTTCCTGTCTCTGCTGCCACAGAAAAAGGCATAGCTATTGTGGATTACAAAGATAAAAGTGAAAGCCATTAAATTAACTGACATTCCTTTTCAAGTGTAGACGCAAATTTTACTAAATTTATCTATATAAAGCTTTGATTGTCTGTCAACAATTAAAAGTTCTTTAATATTTAATTGTACTAAAATACAGAATGAACAAACAATGCACAATCAAATTAAATCTGAAATATTTTCACAATATCACAAAAATATTGATCTAGTTTAAATATTGGACACATATTGGGTCGCAGTTATTTAAGAACTACTTTTGTATGGCAAATTATGCCTACTTACAATCTGGTATATTTTTCACTATTTGGTATATTTTGAATGTAGTACTGTATACAATATATTATAGTATATTTTTAGAATAATACCACACGGTTTTATGTAGCGGGTATCTCACAGTCAAGCACACTCGACACACTCGATTTAATATTCAATTTATTGGCTTTAATATTAAATTTATTGGATAACAATTTACAAAGAACAATCAATGCGCAGTTAAATTAAACTAGTCTCCCTTGAAACATTTTTGAAATATAAGAAAAATGTGTGTCTTGTTTAAAAGAGTTTATTTATAAGGCACATAAATTGTCAAAGATATCGCCGAATTTATAAATTTTATTCTATATGTAGTAAACGAAGCTTCTTTAATAGAAGAAAATGAAATGCGTTTTCAAAAAATGAATATAATTTGTGGATCCTTGAATTCCTATTCTTTATATTTTAATAGGCAAGCAATTTGAGACTTACAGCACATTGTAAATTTTGTCATTTATGTAAGCTTGCATTCCCACAAGCAATTCCCAATCTACTAATTAAAAAAAAGCAAAAGCAAGTGAAGCCACTTTTTGTACTCTCTCGAAATTCAAGTGAAGTTTTTACTGGCTCTATGCTAGCTCCCTTAGCTGTCATATATTTGAAATTTATATTTAATATTTTTATCAGCAATCTAGTAGAAACAAAAAAATCACATGCTCGATTGAAGCACAATGCACGACAGTCGACAGCTATCAATCAAATTGCAACGATTCATCAAGAAGAACAACAACGACAAAGGCAAATTTGATGCTTTTTAATTTGGCAAATTGTTTGAGGTGTTTGTTGGTAAAAGAATGCCTTCAAACTACGCCCGTTACATAATTATCCCAGTGGCCTTCCTTGCTCCCCTAGACCATGGAGACTCATTAGAGTGCTCCCCCCCAAGGCAGTTCCGCATGCTCAAATTATCCCCAAGGTACACTTGAGGTCCACACATATTTTCATAAAGCTAGATGTACATTTTATGAAAAAATATGTGTATATAGATATAAGTAGTCTGTACACACGTACTATATACATATATCACAGTACAAGTTTCAATGCCTGGCAGCCTTGTCATTATGACTGAGCCTTGGCAGCAAGACTCTCTTTCACTGTATTCTGTTGTTTTGTTGGCTGTTTTTTATGCATAACTTTTCTTAATTTTAAGGTTTTTATTTTTTTTTTTTTTTGTTTGGGGGCTCTCTCATTCTTTTGTGAAATTTCAATTTTCAACGCCGGCCCAAACGTAAACTCATAAATCAAAATGTCTGCGCAAACAAAGCCCCCGAAAAAAATATTAAAAAAAAAAAGAAAGAAATGCGCAAGTGTGCCAAAGAATCTCGATGAGAACACCCCTCAAAAGTACGAGTGTGAGAATAAATGCGTGTGTGTTGGAATGGGGAATAAATGTGGATGTGTGTGTGTGTGTGTGTGAGGGGGAAGTGCGTGTGTGGGTTATCAATTAAACCAATAGATTTAAAAGCGATTTTTCGCCATGAATGCATGCAATACCATTGCGAATGATTACACAAACATAAAGCAGACTTAAAAGCCTGCCTCAAACTGCATACAAAAGCAGCAGCAGCAGCAAAAAAAAGAATGCACACATGACAAGGGGAAAGAGAAAGCGGAAGGGGAAATGGGAAATGCGGTAGTTGGCAGCTCAGCTGGTAGATGGCAGCTGAATGACTTGTTGCCCGGGCAAATACGCACTCAACTTAGCAGATTACTTGCGGATATAGAAAAGCATCAATCTTTAAATGTCACCAGCAACCCACAAAACACTTGAATACACATTCGCACTTTTTTCGGTCGTGTTGTGGAGGGGGAAATGCTGAGAAGGGGGGGAAATCCTCGATGTAGATTGAAGGTTGAAGGTGGGGTCGATGCGCCATGTCATAAATTCACGTCAGCTTAAAATATATACGCGTGCCAACAGTCGACAGATCTTTAAAAAGTCGTTTAGCCATCAGATGAATTTCATGCTTGTCGCACTCACCAAAAAAAACAAAACCGAAAAAAATGGCATAAAAAATATATCAAGCTTAATACGAATTTTATAAGCGTATTTCGTAATTGATAAGCCATGTCAAGGACTCGCTGCTTTTGGGCATAGCGAGACAGAGAGAGAGTAATTAACACAGAACTAATTAGTGGAAGTGTAGTCTATCAATGGATTTCGAGGAAGTTAAATCACATCAATAGTTCGCAAAGGGAATGAATCGCGATGACAGCACAAAGCATGCTGGGAGTGTAAAACGAGTAGCGAAAGACATTTCCAAAGAAGATTGAAGGACTGGCGACAGCAGAAGAAGTCCGTTAATAGGCAGAAAACCAATGTGTGGGAGCATCCAAATGCAATTCGAGAAGACAACAAGTAACGAGAAGTCATTGCGAAGATGTGCTATGGAAATGAAAATGAAGCTTCAGCGAGTCATTTAACGAGAAACCTCAGAAACCAACGGTAACACGCTATTGTAAAGTTTAATGAGAATGAAAGTAAAGTTGCTAGCTGGAAAGGAAACTGAAGATGCTAAAATACTACTAATCATTTAATCTGAGTTGTCAGTATGGAACGAGAAGCTGCTTACCTTGTAGCGAGTAGTTAAGTTATAGCGAGTGCATTTGTAAATAAAGTAACGATAACAGATAAATATTGTTAAAGAAACATTGAGTAGCGTTTTCATAGCGAGTAAATTATAACCCAATCGAACGAGTGAAAAGTAAGCAGCGAGTAGTTGAGCTATAACGAGTAGATTGATAAATAAACTAACGAGACAAACTAATAAAAAATATATAACGAGAAAAACAACTAATGAAGTCAACAAAGACAATATCGAGCTTGAACGAGAAGTGAACTGAATAATAATAGAAAAAATGCAATGGATTCTAGTAACGAGAAAAACTTTGCAATCTACAGAAATGAAGACAGACATCTAAGGATGGAAAAAAAAACTTTCCAAAAGATGATCAAAATTCCAAATTAGTAAAAAGTGCAATGAAAAGGAATGCAATTTGAGAACTCAATCTCATCAAGTAATAAGTAAAGAAAAAATTGTAACGAGAGGCTTAATTGAAGCGAGTATGAAAACAAATTGAAAGATGGCCTAAGGAGATAAGAACTGGCAAAGTAAAAATGCAAATAAATAGCTGCAAACAATGAAATAAATAGAAATGCAAAAGCAAAGAGAAAAGCCAAGTTACAAAAAAAGAAGAAAATGCAGCATTACTAAATGAGTTCTGTCAAAAACTTCAGTAGAAATAAGAATAGCAACCAGTGAGGCAGAAAAATAAAGCCTTGAAGCAAAGTTTATAGATAATACGTATCGACAGCATTCAATTGGAAAATTCAGAATGAAAACGAATAACACAACTCGTTAGCTATACAAAATACGCCAATTTTACATTTGAATTAATTAATGCTTGAAAGATGAAACGTTGTTGGGCAGTTATGGCAAACTTTATAAATATCATAATAGGCAAATGTTTTAAATGACACGCAAATGCGTTGGAAACTAAAATGGATAATTAAACACGAGTAATGGGAGATCCTTTGGAAAGAGAGTGGAGAAGTTGGCATTTCCGCACATTTATGCGTTACACTAATTAATAATTGATGGTCGAACTTGAGACCCAAATGATGAATAAATAGCAGATATATAATTTCACCAAAAAATTATTTATGCAAAACTAACATAATTGAAATGATGCCAGCTGCAAAATTGTGCTCCCACACAAAACACCATTGCAAATTCTCCGCTTCTGTTTCGCATGCAATAAAAATGTAAATTCATTTTTTGTTGAATAGAAATATTGGCCATGCCAAAGGAAGGAAGAGGCACTCACAGTTGCTGAGCCCACTAATGATTAAATCGATATCTGTATCTGCCGTAGCTGTGTTGCTGCTGTTGCTCTTGCTCTTGTTGTATCTCTATCTGTAGCTGTCTGTAAACGTATCTGTAGCTGGCCTTCTAGTTTACATTGTTGTCCTGCCTGCCTCTCTGTCCTTCTGTCTGTCTGTCTGTCTGTTTCATCTTCTCATCTCAATCTCCATCTCTCAACCTCAAGCTCAGACATCGACTTGATGTAGCTTAAATATCTTGCCATTTGTCAGAGCCGATGCTTGGGCCTGTCAATCTTAAAGATGCCTCTGATAAATCGGCAGCAATTTGTTTGTGCTTCGCAAAAAAGTTGTTTGCCAATTTTGCATCAGCGTCAAGCATGTGCTTGCAGCCAATATATAGAGCACACATTCCGTTTCCCAGACCCAAAAAGAAATTCAATTCCATTCAATTTTGCAGCACAATTCTATTACACAGAAATAACTCGTGTAGTACTTTGATTGTACCACAATAAATGCAAAACATTTGCAAAACATGTTACATTATGTATACGTCGCGTGACCGCAGTTTTGAATTATTTAAAGCATATGCAAAAGATTGTGATTGTGATATGCTTTTGGTCGCTTAGCAAATCCTTTACACATTCCTTACGCTCTTTGTCGTTGTTGTTGTTGTTGTTTTTTGGCAAACCACAGAGAGAGAAAACACACGAGAGCATAAAATAAAATTTGCGCCAAAGCCGCCAGCACTGTGTGACAATTTGATTATTTCATGTCAAAATGGAAAACATTTTTCTTTTCTGTCGTGTTTTGCCTGCTTCTTTTATGAATTTTATATCAAATCAACAAAGCCAGCGCAAAATACAAAGAGGGCAGGAGACGTCCAACAACAACAATGAATCTTTTTTTTTTTTCTACAGATGACAAAAAGAATTTTCTCTGCGGCGAAAAGAAAAAACAACAACAACCGCAGAGAAAGAAAGAAAATAAAGTTGCGACATTTCGTTGGCATATTTCTGCTATTTAGCCGCTGGAAACGTGGCGTGTGCGCAACTTTAGTTAATAATCAAAATTGCAGCATTATGCCAAGGCCAAAAGAGGCAAATTGTAAAGGAGAACAAATGCACAAAATACTAGCTGTCAGGCTTCACAAATTTTGCAATTCGAGTCTATTGAACACAATGTGTGCTATGCTCGATAAATATGCGTTAGTTGTAATCCGATTTAAACACACGCACACAGAGAAAGAGAAAGATAAACCCACACAGAGAGGGAGACAAATAATAGGCAATTTTCGTATTGAGTTTGTCGAAATATTTCGGAAGGCAAGCAACGAGCTTACTGCTTGATTTATTTTAATTACATTTTGCACTTTGACTATTGATTAATTGGCAGTGTGAAGGAAGCACACACACACACAAAGCACACACACAGAGTCATGTCTTGGGCTCTAATTGTTGAGGATGTTTCGCTGTGTGTGTGTTCGGTGCGTCTTTTGGGACAAGTGCAAAGTTCAGTTTGCCATATAATCGATTTTCACATTAATTAAGCACTAATTGCATGCCCAGCATCACCGAAATTCAATTCGAATTTCCGTATGAAATCACACTGAGCGTATGAAATAAAGAAATTTGTTTTGTTTGCGGCTTACATAAGATGCGATTGTGTGTGTGTGTGCGAGTGTGTGTGAGTTAGCATACATCATTATTAATTAAAATGCACGACATCTCAAAACTCGACTAATGAATTGGCCTCCAAATTAAGACATACAGCTGAAGTCTCTCTCTCTCTCTCTCTCTTCAAGTTTATAAAGCTGTAAGGCATTTGTGTGTTATGTGTGCTTGTATGTTATGTTTACTTGAAAATAAGTAGTCGTAAATGAGAGACGACTTTCGAGCTGACTTCTTGTTCTTCTTCTTTGGGTGTAAACTACATAAACTTACGTTCAAATTGTAATCGTATAAACTTTGTGACTCACTTTGCACACTCACACACACATACGTTGTTTTTTTTTATATGTTTTCGGTTTCAGTTACAGTTTCACTTGCAAATTAAATTTACAACTCCGACTCATTTAAGTGCCAATTACACATGCCACATGCCACATGGCAGCTAACTTGGTTGCCACTGCTGCACCACCGACAAAAGGCTATAAATAAATGCACACACTCACACACACACAAAAAAGTACCCAGAACCGAAATGAATTTATGCAAAATGTGAGAAAACATTTGCTGTATTGTTAGTAGACATGTTGCCAAGCTTCCAATGTTGACTTTTATGGCATACGCTTAAGAGCAAACACGAAAGGTTTTAACGTTCAATTTATTAGAGAACTAGAAACTGCTGCATTTTTATAGCATACCTTTGAGCGCGCTTAAAGTATTTAATGCTTTATTCAAATGTATGCATAGAGCACTAAACCTGAGAAATGAAACAATAGCTTCGAGAGTATTATGCGGTTTCCACAGCTCTGATATATGGCTGGCATAATGGAATTGTTTTTTTTTTTTTGTTTTTAAGAATGGTCCACTTTCCTAAATGGAAATTTACAGACATTTTCAAGTGAAAATATCAAGTCAAAAATTTCTATTGCCTTGGTTTAGCAATCGGAAATTTCAATAAAAATTAAAATTTAATTCAAAAGTGAAGTAAATACAACAAGACAACTACATCAAATTTGTTTTATGATATTATGGAATTGTTTTTTAAAGAATGGGCAACTTTCGTAAGTGACAAGTGACAGACAATTGAAAAATTGCTATTGCTATTGCTATGGTTTAATAATCGTTAACTTAAATTAAATAATGAAACATGTGCTTTAAAGTTTCAAATTCATTTTTAAACTAAACCAAATTCAACTAGACAACTGCATCAAAATTGTTTGGTGAAATAATAAAATTGTTCTTTAAGGAACTATCTAAGTCAAAATCATAATATGTTAAAATTTGTAAAACTTTCAACTAAAAGAAAAAGTTAAAAAAATTACATTGAAAAATTAAATAATTGACCATATTTTCAAAAGTTTAATTGAATTTGTCATAAAATTTATACATCATAAAATAAATACATCGAAATTGTGGATTTAGATAAGTGGAAATTTGAAGCAATTTCAAATATAGAATTTAATTTAATTGTATTTATATATAATTGGAAATTCGTTAACTTTATAAATAATTAAGAGAAATATACATAAACAAATACATGAAAAATTTTGATCACTTTCCTAAGTCGAAATTCGCTCCAATTTCAAATATAATATTTAATTTATTTTCATAAATCTCAGTAAGATAATTGGACCTATCTTAGTCAGCTTCAAATTGAATTTCAGCTAAAGTAAATAAAACCAAATTAATAAATCAAAACTGAAATAGAAGCTACACAAAGGTAATCTAACTCTTTTGCTTGATGTCTTGCTGAAAACAATAATCAAATTACCACAAAATTTGTAAAATTACAGGAAAACTCTTTTGCTACCGGGTTGAGTTGAGTTGAGTTTGCCAGCAAAATAAGCAATAAATTGTATGCAAAATAATATTTACTTTTTGTTCAGAAATTCCGTCTAAGTTTGCTTATACAATATCCACAAAATTAATGGCTTGTTCGAATATAAAATACTCCGCATCGCTACCCAAAAAAAAAAAAAATTAAAACGTAATTCTGAGAAAAGGGCCACATAAAGTATGCAACTGTTTATGTGTGTCTGTGTGTTGCTTGCTGGCTGGCAACTTTTACTTTTATTCCCCCTGCCTCCGTCGCTTTGGGTGCACCACAGCAGGGACAACAACCTTTTAAAGTAGCATTTAAAGGCAATTCTGTGCAAGGCAATTCAAATACTGGGGCTGGTAACAATAACAAATGGGGCAGACCAAACAAAAAAAAAAAGAGAAAAGTCCAGGGAAAATCTTTTAACTGTAGTTCATAAAAAATGTACAAAACGAGTACGCAAATGAGAAAACGTGTGAGTGGCGATTGTAAGTGTGTGTGAGTGTGAGTGTGAGTCGGTAAATGAAAAATGTTTCATGGCCATAAACGAAATGTAATACAAATAAACAAAAGCTGAATTCATTCAGCACAATGCTGAACAATTTGCCAGAATTGCAGCCATCAAATGATTTTAATCAGAACGAATGAAAGCACAGATGATAAATAATAATAATAAGCAAAGTGAAAGGAAGCGAAAGACAGCGCAAAAGCAGAGAAAAACAGCGAACGTAAATGCTATGCAAATACAAAAGGCAAACAAGTTATTATTATGGAGCTGAAGCTGAATGACAGTTGAGGGTCCATAACTTCACATAAAACTGTGTCGTGCCAAGCATGAATATTAAGTAAAAACCTACGCACACACACACACACACACACGCATCGAAGGGAGCCAAGTTTCTCAATGAATAAACGCAGACAATTAAAACTTTTCACTTGCCTCACAGCATCGCGAAGCCTGCGGCACGTCTCCAATTGTTAGCTTGACTTGACTTTGCTGTTGTCGGCAACGTCGGCGTCGTGTGTCACAAGCAACTAGCACACTAATTGTTTACTAAGTGTTGCCAAAGACAAAATTAACATATCACAGCATACACACAGCATGCGTGCAACAGTCGATGATGATGATGATGCGAACGTGTTTCATGCCCCGTTACCCGCCACACTCACACACACACCCGAACACTCGAACACACAACTCGCAATCCGCCACAAAATAAGTTGAAACTTGTTTCAGCCGCGTGTTAATATTGCGTGCGTTTATTCGTTCGTTCTTCGTCTGTTTGCCGGCGCTAAAACAGGAGCTACTTGCGAGGCGGCCACGGCAAAGGACATCTGCGTTATGTTGCGGCTACAGCGATAGCAACACAGCAACGTTGCCAGTTCTCGAGCTCGACAACACAAAAAAAAAACAAAAAGCTGTTCGGCTCACAACCCTCGGCTCACATATTTGTGTTGTCCTCGTGTCGTTCATATAAATGTGTGTGTGTGTATATATATGTGTGTATGTGTTAGTGTGTCAGTGTGCGGCAACTGTTGCTCTTTTTCAAGTTTATTGGCTCACAAGTGTCAAGGGAAGTACGTATTAATGGCAACGTGTTGCAAAAGCCAGGCGAAAAAAGGCAGCACGTCAAAAAGCGTACTCACTACTACTAATGCGACTGCAAATTGTAGTAGACAAAACGCACATAAATAGTAGTAACACAATTGCGCTAATGACCTGCGGCAACGCAGCGTTGCCAGACAGTTAAGAGATGACCAGGTGAATTACGAGTATCAGTTAAGGTAATTTTTAATCATGTTAGGCAGCTCTTTAACTAATAAATTTCGAATCGTTTTGCGAACGTACACTTAATATTATTATTCTTGTAATTCTAATCTGAAATTTTCATTACATTTATAATATTTATATTTATTTTATAAATATGAGAAATATGAAAAATACTAAAAGTTCAAATGCAATATTTAATAAATTGTGCATTTATTAAAAATATAACAATAATAAATGTAAATATTTCCATTTTGCTATATATTCAATAAATTTACTTTTTAGTAAATATTGCTTATGAACTTTTTATATTATTATATTCTCATTTTTCTTTTGTGCTCTACTTTATACTTTTTCAACAAATTTTATACACATTAAATATTGAATTTTTATGAACGTGTACTTAATTTATAATGAATGCTCAAATTGCACTCGGACTTTTATTTTATGTTTGTGCCAAGCTTTAATGCTTTTTAACAATTTTCTTCTTTCTAGTTCTCCAATAATTTGAAGACTCATTAAATATTCAACTTATTTACTCATTTTTCTTGTGTAAATTTCTCTAACTCGCATCTCAATAAAAAAACATATCCAATTTGCCTGGAGATGAATAAATATATTCGCATGGCTGTCACAAGTTTTTTGGGACGTTATCAGCGACTACCTTTTCTGCTTCAGTACCAAATTTGTTATTGCTTAGCAATAAACAGTAAAAGTCAAGGACCTCAACACATCCCAAAAAACACAACGAACACACACAACAACAAAAAAAGAGTGTTGTTGTCCTGACCGCGTCTGCAGCTTTTACCTACGCTTGTCTGCTGCTGTTATCGGACCGGGCAGTCGTAAAAAAATGCCAACAGATGAAATTATAGCGACGAGCATATGTAAGACATACAGACAGACACACACACACAGACAGAGAGCACACTCTCGGACTGAGACTGAGGTAGATTCTTGCAAAGCATGCAAATGGAGACCCTGGTAACCTCAAGACATATTCGCATGCCCATACGCATAGAAGCTGGCTAAAAGTGTAGCATACTCCCCAGGGTGCAATGTCTGTCTCTCTGTATGTGTGTGAGTGTGTGTGTATGAGTGTGAGTGTCTCTCTGTTGTCCGTGTGCGCGCTTTGCAACTCAATAAGTTGTAATTTTCTTGGTGTTTTATGTGCCAAGACGACGATGACGACGACGACGACGTCGCTGTCGATGTCGACGACAACGCGCGAGTGCGCAGCGGAAATTGAAGATGAAAGCAAAACAGATACGGCACATAGCAGACACAAAACACCTTAAAGGATGCGTACTCCCTAAAAAACAAAAAAAAGAAACACAACAAGAGATCCCTTGCAACCAGAAACCAGACAAAACCAGTCAGTCAGCCAGTCAGCGAAGGAACTAGGGAAAAGTGAAGAGCCCGAAGTGTTTGACGGTGTGGAAAATGGGAAAAATGTGCAAGGGCACGCATAATTGAATTTCAATGTTTAAGTTTCTGTCCTTATACATATTTAGAGTACAAATGTGTGTATGTGTGTGTTAAGCAATGTTAATGTGTTAGTTTAGTTTTAATTTAATACGCTTGTTGCATGCCTACCCCAAAAAATTCGTAGTGTTTATTGCGCCATAAACATGTTCATCACTTTTTTGTTGTTATTGTTGTTGTTGCCGCTTCTGCTGCTGCTCTTTTCATATATGTCAAATATATATACATATATAACATACTATATATGAGTATATGTTTTATACTATACGGCACTAAAACGTAAAAACCTCATCTCTTCTGGATTTTCAAACATTTTTTTAATAAGCGCACGTGGATCTGGCTACAAAAAGCTCTCGCAAACAAACACACACACTTTCGCAGGCAAACACTCACGAACACGCACACACACACTCCACTCACTCACACACGGACACACTCGGAGTTTTGTTATAAAATAATAAACGTTACTATACAGTTTCGCGACTGTTGTACAACACTGGTCGAAAAGTCGCGCACTCCGCTTGGCCCACACGTTGTGCACTCGCCAACAACAATCCAGGCACTGAAAACATCTTTCACAGGCAGCACAGCAGCAGCAGCAGCAGCCAAGTCCTGGGTGCCCCAAGCACACACAAACACACATACATACACGTAGCTATGACGCTTACTGCGCTGCTGCTACTGCAACTCCCAGTAACAGGCAGCAACAATTTGCAGGTAAAGCAGGCATTGGCTTTGTCTGGGCCGCGCGAAGGGTGAGCAGAGCAAAAGCAACAGCGTGAGCTTATAACTGTTGCTCCACAACGTATTGAGAGAGAGAGAGAGCCCAAGGGTGAGCACACAGAGAGCGCGAGTGTGAGAGAGCGTAAAATGTTTTTTTTTTGCCTGTGTTGGGGAGAGCAAGTATTAAAACAGTGTTGCCGTGCTGCGCGCAAGCTCAAAAACTGTTGCGCCTGTTGGGAGACACAATGTTCATTATATTACGCGTAAAAGCTTTCGTGACATAGTTTTGTGTTAGCGCACTTTAGAAGCTTTTACGCCACGCTGTATGTGGGCGTTTGTTTATGTTTTCTTCTCGCTGCTGCCAGCAAAGCATGTGCTTGAGCCACAGACAAACTCGCACACTCACACACACACACACAGACAACAAGGATAGACGACCACGACACACATATGTAACCATTGTGTGGACAACTTGAAGCAAAGTTTTTGTTTGGCCGCCTGAAAAATGGCGTCGCTTGACCTCAGTCTTGAATGCCTTCATCCCTGAGTGTATGTGTGTGTGTGTGTATGTGTACTTTTTTGGTGTGTGTGTGTGTGTCAGTTTGCGCCTTTTGTTATTTCATACCGCAACGAATGAGTTAATTTCATGTTAGACCAAGCCCAAAGTAAAGCTCATTTCTCATGTTGTTTTGTTCCAAAAGACGATAAATGAACAACCATTTTCAGCATATAATTGAAAGCAAGCGTCACAGCAAATTTAAGTTTAAAGTACCTTTTTTTAGATCTCCCCTTTTTATAAGGAACACATAAAGATAAGGATACCCTAACAGAAAAGTAATTCACCTCACTCTACTCTATTATGGTGTCGATTTCAAGCTTGCAGACAACGTTTTAAGATGTTTCCATAAGACTTAAATACTTTCTGTAATCATTAATTTAATCAAAAGTTCTTCAATAGACTTACATTGATTAATATAAACAATAATCTACAAGATTCTAATGTATTATTGTAGTAAAGAAATTAATTCTACAATTTTAATAAATAAATATTTTTGTAAGTTTTTAATCCTTAGATCTCTAAATGGTTCTACATTTTATACATAATATATGCTTCCAATCACCCAGGGTATAAAAAATATGTATATTAAAGAGAGAAAAAAATACAAAACAAATGAGCAATATTGTGATGCCGACTCATTACGCGGCTTCATAAGCCAAAAAGGCCTCCTCAAATCATTAGCATATTCTGGCTTGCTATGCAAACAAAGCGCTATCAAATGCAAAAACAATTAATTCGACCAAAATTCGCTTGAACTCGAAGCGGAAATGCTGTTGCTGCTGCCAACAAATATCACAATCTACTCTTTCCACACAATTTTTCGTTTTTTTTTTTATGGCAGCGCTTTTAAAGAGCAATGGATCACTGTGCGGTGGACAGGCAGAGGTGGAAACAGAGTCGGAGATGGTGGCGAAGCTGACGAAGCCCAGCGAAATGGCAAACAAATTAAATTGTAATTAATCATTAGGCTGCTCCACAATGGAGGCAGCACGTGCTGAGAGCGGCCTATGACAACGTTGTCTGCTGCTCCCTGCAGTAAAATATACAGCCAATTAATTACAAAACGCACAAGAGGCCAGATAAAAGCGACAGGGCATTTAAGAAATTAAGGCTGTCGCTGGGCGCAAACCAAACAACCAGCAAACCAGCAAAACAAAACAAAATAAATATGTATGTATGTATGTATATTTGTATATTTGCAACCGGCAACAAAACAAAAAAGCGGTGTCAACAAGGATTAACAATTAACACCGAAAGCGCAAAATAAAAAAAAAAAGGTAACACTTGCCACACTCATATGTAAATACATCAAAACAACATACACAAATTAATTGCATTCATTTTTTATGGCTCTCCCCATATAAACAATTTTCATTGTGTGCTGCAATCAAAATGATGGCTTGACTTTTTGGGTTATCAAGTTTTTAGAATTATTAATGAAATGTGTGTTCTTTTCACTGTTTTCTCCCCGTTATGAATAAAATAAGCGTTGTACTTCGGGCACAAAACTTAACACTTGACTGACCATTCAATAATTCAATTGAATTTGCCAACTCAACTGGGCATGGGAAACTTCAGCTGCTTGTCCTATAATTGCTTGCTTTGAGCGAAGAAAAGCTTCAATTGTATCTCAACAATTGACCTAAATTAACTCTCAACTATTTGTAGTTAATATGCATAAGAAAATGCGTAATTTGCTTTACGCGAAAATACTTTAATTCACTGTTTGCCAAAGTGCTTTCGCTAGTACTTGAAAGTATAGTTAATTGATTAACTACTTTGTTCTTTAAATGCTGTAAAAATTGTGTGAGGCGGCAGAGTTATGAAACTTATTTGAGAGCCTCACATTTCGCTTATAAAAGTGCATATTTAATGAACCTTTGGAGCTTTTTCCCTGCCCTTAAGTGTGTGTAAACATTAATTATACTAGGGTGGAGTTAAAGCAATTTATGCAAGATTGTTTGTTGGCTTTACGTTAAAATTACTTTAGTGGGAAAGCCCAATTGCGTTTTATACAAAAAATATTTTAATTTTTTTTAAATCTCAAAGTCTTCTCTTTAATAATAGAACCCTAGGTTTAACAATTTCTATTAGAGTGTGATTTTTTACTGAGCTTGCATTAATATAAAGCGCATTGTTAACAATGCCGAACCAGTTTTTGTCATTCCTTTGCATATTTAATTTTCAATATCTAAAATTTACTTTTGTTATACCATGTACTCATTAAATTTCGTAAAATAAACTGCTCTATAGATCAATTCATTTTCAAAGCCTATTTTAAATAGCTCATTTAAAGCCAAAGCTGTTTGCATTAAGGCTTCAAAGTGCATAGCTAACGGTATAAAAGCTTTTGCGCTTGCCTGAAAGTGCACAATTAAGTGACTTTTATCGCAAGAGCTCCTGCTGCTTCTGTATAAAAATAATAATAATATTTATGGTTGGTCAACGTTTCGTTGACAAGCTCAATGAACAAGAAGGGGCGGGAAAGGGAGGTAAACATATCGATTTGCATATGTTGTACTTACCAATATATGTATGTATGTTTAAATTTGGTTGTAGCCATCCAACCGTCAGTGGACTTTTATTTCGTCAAGTGTTGTGTGCTTGTTGTATATTATTTATGATTTGAGTTAGCTCTGCGTACGAATCCCAGAAATAGCAAACGCACATCCTTTGCATACGCACACACACACACACATCTACACGCGCGAACGTTAAACCGAGGCAGACGAGGCTGTATTAGCACACAACACGCGCCAAAATTGGCTCACTTTAATATGCTGTGCACACACACAACTACGCCCGCGAGCATGTGTGTGTGACTGTGTACTTGTAAAGCATTTGTTCGAATTTGGTTACTCGCCTGCTCGCGATGGCGCTGTAACTGTAACCGGGTTGAGGTTAGGATAAACACAACCAGCCGAGTGTAACGAGTGTGACTGAGTGGGAGATGGTGGAGCAGGACGGCGGGGAATATGATTACGTGTGTGTGTGCGTGCGTGTTTTTGTTACTTGTTACACATTTTTGCCGCCATTATTTCTTTCATTTACTCGAATTTTCCTTTATTGTTGTTTGCTCGAGTGCCGTTATCATTTGTCGGTTTATTTTCGCCATATGTGTCCATGGCAAAAGCACTCCACCTCAGGCAGTACAGCCACTGCGGTTTATGCGCTCTGCTCCATGGGGTGCCCTAATGCCCTGCGATCCCCACACACATATACTCACACAACACAATATATACTACGTAAAAAGGTGCTGAATTAGCACGCCATCTTCACTGTCCATCCTTCGTCGTCCATCGCGTTGGCTGCCCAAGTGCCCTGTAAAACCACTTACGAAAGGTTAGTAGGTCCCCTTTGCAATTGTGTATTAAACACAATAGTTATATATATGCTCTTGCGTTACTTACTTTTTATTATTTATTACATTTTGTGGTTCGTGTAACAGCAATTTTAACGCGCTAGCAAATACTTTAATGGCGGCACAAAAAAAACCGTAATGATCTCAAGTAGACTTGCTAAATGTACCGAAAATATACTTTCCGTTATAATTTGGTCACATTACTCAGCTGCACTGAGCTGTGCTGTTGATCGATAGCTGACAAATATATCGAACAACATCTTAATAGAGAAAACTTGTTAATTAGTTGAAACTTAATGATATAGAAAAATTTGAACAAAAAATTTAGTGATTGGCTTGAAAATTGAAAAGTTATTCGACTTTGAAATTTAAAATGTCAGTCTGCGCAATGTGGCGCTGCCAGATGCAAAAAACTACTTTCAAACATCAACAAACGAACATACTCGCTCCACATCCACAAACATATGCAAAATAGATCAATTTCTATTCAAATAAATAACACAATTAAGTCAGTTAAAAATAAACTTACAGTAAAAACTCACATTTCTGGAATCAGCTACATTTTAAAATGACTAGCTCGCGCCAAACAGCGTTGCCAGATGCATCAAGTCACTTGTGACTGCCATTCACAGCACAACGAAAACGAAAAACTGCCCAAGTGCCCTGTAAAACCACTTACGAAAGGTTAGTAGGTCCCCTTTGCAATTGTGTATTAAACACAATAGTTATATATATGCTCTTGCGTTACTTACTTTTTATTATTTATTACATTTTGTGGTTCGTGTAACAGCAATTTTAACGCGCTAGCAAATACTTTAATGGCGGCACAAAAAAAACCGTAATGATCTCAAGTAGACTTGCTAAATGTACCGAAAATATACTTTCCGTTATAATTTGGTCACATTACTCAGCTGCACTGAGCTGTGCTGTTGATCGATAGCTGACAAATATATCGAACAACATCTTAAAAGAGAAAACTTGTTAATTAGTTGAAACTTAATGATATAGAAAAATTTGAACAAAAAATTTAGTGATTAGCTTGAAAATTGAAAAGTTATTCGACTTTGAAATTTAAAATGTCAGTCTGCGCAATGTGGCGCTGCCAGATGCAAAAAACTACTTTCAAACATCAACAAACGAACATACTCGCTCCACATCCACAAACATATGCAAAATAGATCAATTTCTATTCAAATAAATAACACAATTAAGTCAGTTAAAAATAAACTTACAGTAAAAACTCACATTTCTGGAATCAGCTACATTTTAAAATGACTAGCTCGCGCCAAACAGCGTTGCCAGATGCATCAAGTCACTTGTGACTGCCATTCACAGCACAACGAAAAACAACGTCAACAAAAACACACTCACTTGCCTCGCACAGTTTACAAACATATGCATATGATGATGTGAAGGCAGTTTGTGTATGTGGGGCATTTGTATATTTGTGTTGCAGTGCAGCAAATAAAAAGGAAACGTAATTCCAAAAATAAAGTGTAACGAAATTAAGTAGAGGGCTCTACTCACTGCACTCGCAGTCGTCAGCGGGCCAACAACATAAAAAGTAGTGGGCCCAACAATAATTCGAAGCCACACAAGGAAAATATTGAAGACGACGTTGATAGTTTTGTGTTGTGCATTTGTTGCTGTTGTCGTTGCTGTGACTGTTGCTGCTGTTGCAGCTGTGATTAGTTGGCATGTCCTACTTTATGCACAGCGCCAGCAGCGATTTAGTTAATCTCAATGTGGGCGGTCAACGGTGAGTTTTTGGAAGAGTGCATTTGAACTTTATTTTCTTTGATGACGCATAATGTGGAGACAAAGACTGATAATCCCCCCACCCCCTTCCCCTACCACCGTTTGGTTGCAGCTTCTCAACTTCCAGACAAACGCTTACGTGGATACCGGACACATTCTTTACAGCGCTGCTAAGCGGACGCATCTCAAGTCTGCGTGACGAACACAATGCCATCTTCATTGATCGCGATCCGACGCTCTTCTCCATCATTCTCAACTACTTGCGCACCAAGGACATCGATATCAAGCATTGTGAAATACGCGCGCTGCGTCATGAGGCGGAATATTATGGCATCACTCCGTTAACTAAACGCTTGGCGCTCTGCGAGGATCTCAATCATTCCTCGTGCGGCGATGTTTTGTTCTATGGCTTCCTGGCAGCGCCTTCTATGCCACCCAATGATGCACTGCAGCAGCAACAACAGCAGCAGCAGGAAGCTGCCATGGAACCACGTCCTGGTTCCATGGTGCGTGTGCCCGAAACATCGTCCGCCTCGGCATCGCGCCATTCCTCGACACATTCGCGCAACTCGTCGTGGGATTTGCGCTGTGGACGTGCGGCCAACTCAAGTGGCGCCTCCAGCTCCAATACGGGCGGCTGGAATGCCAACGGTGGTGCCAGCCATTCGCGCAATGCTTCACTCGATTTTATGCGTCATTCACGCAACTCCAGCGCGGATCTAAACAAAGTTATACGCAACGAAGTGGGACTTGTCTTCAGTCCCACTCAGAGCTCCAACTGGACGCCACCATTACGAGTGCAACTGATTAAAGCTCATCAGAATTGGATTGCAGTGGCGTATGCGCATTTTGTGACCTGTTATCGTGTCAAGGATTCCAATGGCTGGCAACAAGTGTTCACCTCACCGCACATCGATGCGGCCATCGAACGCATTGCCATCAACTCGAAGGTGAACACTTCGACAGCTGAACCATTGCCCAGCAAAATGATTGCCATCTCCTATGGCAGCCAGATACGATTGTGGAGCATTCAAGAAGGCGGCAATAAGACAGACATTGGCACCTTTAATCTGCATGTGCGTGTTGAGTATTTGTTCTTCATCGGCAGCCAGCTGGTGGCGTTGTCCTCATCGGGCAAGATTGGCGTCTGGCACGCCATGACACAACACTGGCAAATCCAGGATTTGGTGCCCGTTTTATCCTTTGATTCGGCGGGTTCGTTTCTGCTTCTCGGTTGCAACAATGGCTCGATTTACTACATTGATATGCAAAAGTTTCCATTGCGCATGAAGGACAACGATTTGCTGGTCACCGAACTGTACAAGGATGCCAACATGGATCCCATTACCGCCATCTCTGTGTATCTAACACCCAAGACATCGAGTATTAGTGGTAATTGGATTGAGATTGCTTATGGCACCAAATCGGGAGCGGTGCGCATCATAGTGCAGCATCCCGAGACGGCGGGACACGGGCCACATCTCTTCGAGACATTCTTCGTGCATCAGAGTCCCATTACAAAGGTATAAGCTAGGAAAACCCTTACTTTAATGCACTTACTTTTAACCCAAACCATTTGTTTGCAGGTCATGTTGTCCGAGAAGTATTTGGTCTCCGTTTGCAGCGAGTATCATCATGTGCGCACCTGGAGCTTGACACGATTCCGTGGCATGCTGTCCACACAACCGGGCTCCACGCCGGAGGCCAGCTTCAAGATCGTTTCTCTGGAAGCCACCGACAGCAATTACAGCTATGCGGCTGGCAATGATTTTGGTCCCTATGGCGACTATGACGACATGATCTTTGTGCAGAAAGTTGTGCCCGAGACGAATCAACTCTATGTGCGTTTGGCCTCAAATGGCGATCGAGTTTGTGTTGTGCGCTCCGTGGATGGCTCGACAATCTCGGCGTTCTGTGTGCACGAATGCGAAGTGTCCTCGCGTATGGGCTCGAGATTTATATTAACCGGACATTGTAATGGGGCGATACAAATGTGGGATTTGACAACGGCGCTGGCGCTGGCGGCCAAAGATGAGCCGCAGCAGAAAACCTCGGGCGGACCCGACACCAACGAGCTTCTCCGCCTACTTGACCAGTGTGAAATCAGCAATTCATCATGCTCAACACCTTGTATGTCGCCGTGTCTCTCGTCTCTTATGGGGGGCGGAGGAGCCAACGGCGGCGGCATGGCCATCCATAATCCCATTGCCCGAATGAAAGCCAGCAACATAGCGCTGCTCAATCGTGAATCACAACAGCAGCAGCAGCAGCAACCACTGCAAGCGCAACCACCACCAGGAGCACAGTTGCCTCAGGTGGCACAGGCAGCAATGCCTGTTGTTGTCATGCCACAACAACAACAGCAGCAGCAGCAGCAGCATGTGCAACCTGCTGTGGCAGCATTGGCAGCTGGTGTGGCAGCTCAACCGGGCGAGAATGAATGAAACGTGGAAGCGGCGTTTTCGGCGCTTGTCGGGCGCGTTTCATCGTTTACACTGCAGCGTTGCAGCTTGATCTTTGATTATCAATTTATATTCCTGCAGTTTGTGCTCTGCGCCATCATCTACATTTGTGTAATGCGCTCACGTGCCTCCTCCGCCTCCATCTCCGTCTCTGCCTCATCGACATTAAGTGCTGCAGCAGCGGCACACAAAGCGGGAGACGAGGCGGCAGCAACAACGCAACAGGGAGATGATGGTTGACTTTTTAAACTGACTGCATCCGGCAGCCGGCATTTACACGTAAAATGAAATAATCTCCCATTATACATACATACTATACTATTACTATTATTATTATTATCATTATTGTGCTCGATGTGGTTGCAAAATGCAATTTGATGCGCGTCATGTTATTATCATGTCTGTGTGTGCTATTGTAGAACCCGTAAAAAAAGTATAAAGTAAACCGTAAACATAATCGTAATTGTAATTCATAAAATCGTAATGAGTAATGAGTAATGCGTAATCTGTAAAGGCAACAAAAAGTAAATAAAATGCGTATGCAAACATTGTGAAAGTCATCAATAATTTATTCAACTCGGTAGCTTAAGTGTTATTCTTTTTTTTCTGTTGCTCGAATACTTGCAAGTTAAAAGTTTAAAAAAACGGAGCAGCACAAAATGCCAACATATAAAAATATATATATGTATGTATATAATATGTATATGTATTTTATAATCTACAACTTCCTTAGTTCTTCGTTCTTGCTGCGAGCGAATCTAATCAATTTTCAAGAATAAAACAAATCTCTTATTTAAACTGCGCGCTTTGTTCGTGCCATTTTTAAATTGAACTAAATTAGGACGCACACTGGGCAAAACTCTTTGTGGTGTAGATATAGATAGTATTTATAAATATATATATATATATAAGCGTTGCGCTATCGCTTTAAATACAAATGTGAAGGGGGGAAGGTTTAGGTGAGGGTGGTAAGCAAAGTTAATTATCGAAGTAAACATACAAATACTTTGTACATGGAGTTTTTCTTTGCTTTCCTTTAACATTTTCTTGTGTTGTCTGGTGTTGTTATTGTTATCTATTACTTAGTCTAGCAACTAGCTAAAGAGTCTAAAGAGCAAAAACGATATGAAGCATGAGAGAGTTGTTTGTTTGTGTGTGTGCAAAAGGTCTATGAACTGCGTCGAGTGCTGTGCATTCCAATTTATGATATGTGCATAAAAATTGCTAAGCAAAATAAAAACAAAAACAATTTGTGTGGCTGCTTCCTATGTTTGTGTCGCTGTTGCTGTTGTGTTGCAAACGAGATCCAGCTCTCATCTTAAGTGCTACACTTGAAAGTAATCATCGACCACCAACTGATCGCTGGGCGTGCTCAACTCTGGACTCAACGGGCTGCTCGCCTGGGTATTGTTATCCGACTCCAGACGCTCATAGGCATGACTGCTGCTGCTGTTGGTGTTGCTGCTGTTGTTGCTGCTGCTATTGTTGCTGCTGTTGTTCGTCGCCGTAGTCGTCGTTGTTGTTGTTGCTGTGGCATTCAGATAGCATACAGACTCGTAATTGGGATCCGTTTCACTGCCCGTACCCGTCAACGATTCGTATTGCGATGAAACAGGCGTTGAGCTCACATTGCTGGTGGTGCTTGTGGTCACCGTAATCATCGACAAACTCGTTGCCATCAATGAGGAATTGATCGAACTGGGCGATGCCAATGTTGCAGCATTCTCTGCAATGCGCGCGTAATGATCCGTTTCACTTGCTGCCTTTGTCTCCAGTATGCTGGCATAATTATGATTGGCATCGGCCCCTGGAATCGTGCTATAGCCACCGCTGCTGTCGACAGCATCGCCACCACCAGGTGGTCGCTTCTTCTCCAGCACTTTGGCATAGCCATCGTCGGAGTGGGCTCGACTCTTCAGCACCTCGTAGTTGGGATCGTAGTCGGACTTTTTGGCATCATCATCGTTGTTGTGAGGCGTTGCATGCAGTTGCTCATAGCCAGGATCATTGTTGGTGTTTCTGTTGTTACTGCTGCTGTTGTGGTTGCTTGGGGGCTGACACGGTGGGCAGTTAATAGTCTCATAGTGCTTTGTGCTGCTGGTGCTAGGCGTAATGGAAGTCAATTGGACGCTGCTAATGCTGCTGCTGGGATTATGATGCGTCTGATTTGAAGCGGCTAAATGGAATTAGAAAAAGCGATTAGTTGTTATCTAAAGCAAACATTTTGCAACTAATTTTAAACTAAATTCAATGCAATTGTGTAGATAATTAACAAAGTAAAAGTAGCATAGAAGATCTTCAAAAAGTTAACAAAGGAAAAACAGATACACTTAATTTTTGTTTGTTGAAACCATTTGAAAAGAATATGAAATAGATTTTGAATATAAATAATATACGTAGAAGATTTATCAATAAATTATTTTAAACTGGTTTAAACCGATACGTTAAATTAAAGTTTGCCTGATTTAAGACCAATTGTTTAATAAATTAAAAAGTTACGCAACAAAAATTGCATTCAACTAATATTCAACCGACTTTTGACATTAAAAATTCAATTATAATTAGGCATTTATATGACAAATTTAAAGAGGCGCAGCACTAAATTGTGTGATAATGAAATAAATAAAGATCGGCTAACAAAAGCGCACATTTAATTTGCATACTAACCAGACAAAAACTGACGAAATTGTCGCGTTAATTTCTCATTTGGGCAAATCAACTAAATGATTTTTTTTTGTGGGAGGAATTTGAGTGAAATATAGTTGTGGAAAGCAAGACACAAAGCAGAGAGAGAGGAGACAGATAGATTGGTTTGGTTTTGGTTACACGCTGGGAGACAAATAAGCTTAACTAAACTCGATTGCTGGACGGTTACCTGCTTCCTGTTGTCGCTCCTTTTGCAGCATATTGGCGGCATAACAATCCGATTTCCGATTCTCATGTGGCAGCTGGTGATGTTGATGATGCTGTGCCAGATTCTGACCATCGGCTGGTATCGTTTCATAGCCATGATCCTTGGCCGTATAACTATTGCTGCGCACACGACTTTTGTCGCCTGATGACGAGGAAGTTAACAACGCCGCCGCCGCGCTGTCCAAGGGACTAACGCCAAGCGGCTCCGGCTGATGCGAGGAGAATTTGTGCTTTTTCATCACCTAAAAGTAATTGAATATTAAACGGAATTCATTTCGATTTAAAGCATTCAACTTACCTTGGCATACATGCCTTCGATGTTACGATTACCCTCCACATCCTTGGATGGACTGAGACTCTTGCTGTGCTTGCGCTGCGGCGATGCATCGCTTGCTTCATTGGCATCATTTGAGCTGCCATCGCCGCCAGCTTCAATTACCGATATCACCGAACTGCGACCCGATGTTAAATTGCTGCTACTTGCTGCCGAATGCAAATGATGTTGCCCCGATTGACTGAGACTTGCTTTTGGTGTCGGCGGCAGCGGTGAGTTGGCCTGACGTTTCTCCGGCTTTGGTGAGCCAAGATTGCACACTGAAGAGGAAGAGGACGCTTGTCGCGAATGCATTTGTGCCCGTAAACTGTCCACATGGGGCGGCACTGGACCCGCATGCTCCATGCTGCTGCTGCTCATGCGATGCGTTGATGCATTGCCAGCGCTGTGATTCAATGTTGACAACTGTTGTCCGCTGCTTGACAGCGATGCATTGTTGCCCGCCGACAAGTTGCTGCTGTTGTTGATCTCCACGGCGACCACAATGGGATTCAATTGCATCGGCTGGATTTGTGCGTAGGTCTCGGAGCCGCTGGTATAGATATCGGTTGCATTTGGAATGTGACGATTGTTGGGATCCTCAATGGCCGCATAGGTTTCATCTGCAAGTAGTTTGAAGTGAGTAAAATGATGTCGGAACTGAAGTTGATTTGGAATACATGAAAGTACTCTTTCTTCTGCATGATTCATACATTCCAAATTTGCACTAACTTACCCGAATCATCGGAGACTGTAGCATAATGAGAATCGTTCACGTCGCGCGTTAAAGTTGCATTTCTGGCCGTCAATTTGCTCGCTGGCTGCTGTGCCAATATATTCGCCAAAGGTTCCCGCACGCTGATGCTTGTATAACCCTCTGTGGATGACGAATAAGTCAATTACAATATTATATTAAATGTAAGAATGTGCACAAATCCTTTGCTAAACCTTAGCATGTATCTCAACCAGTGCTTAACGAAGACACAAACCAATTGTTGTTTCTGAACATATTTTAAAAACTTTTCACTGCACTTACTGGACGAATCCTGCGAGTCGCCGCTAAAATGCTGGTTGGCTATCGGTGGCGTCATATAAGGCAGATCCTGGCTGGCCGAGATCATGCCTGCTATAGCCGAGGCAGCTGGAATCTCCACCTGTGGCGTCGCATCATCATTCAAATGCTGCGTGGAACCCGCACTCAATTGCGACCCTCGTTGCACTGAATCCGTGCCATGCTCTTGATTGCTGGAAGTTGCTGCTGTTGATGCGGTGGCTGCCACAGCTGCAGCTGCAGCGCTGGAAGTGGACGGTGCATTGAGTTGTGCATATGGATGCTCGGTGGCACGCACTTTGGCGTAATCATGCGGTATGCCCTTAACACGAGAGTACGGTGAACTAACATCGTCCGCCTGACTGATGGAACTATGCTGCGAGACGCTCGTCTGTTTCTTCAGACTGGGTTGAGCTAAAAGTAAAGAATTGAATTTAAAAGCTGTCTCTAAGCAAGGAATACTTGAAGCTACTCACGACTCTGATTGTGCGCATTTGCCAGCTGCTTGTCGGCCACTGTTTCATACAATTCCGAACCATTGTCCTGCTGCTCCGCCACTGGAATGTCCGGCAGACTGCGATGCGCTGCCGTGCTGGAACTGCAAAAAGAAATTCCATTAAAATAGTATTGCGGTTGCTCTATGGTGCCTATATCGTACGATTAATCAATATTTCTCCGAGTTTCGTATGAAATCATGAATCATTGATCGTTCCTCTTAATATTGTAATTTTTTATATAAAATATTTTAAATACAATTTTCTACGCACCGTTTCTCGGAGTCCGCATTGGACACCGTGGAAGCATTGAGCTCTGCTTGTGATTCGCTGTTGTGCACCAAACTATTGCTAGTTGCTACAGCTGTTGCAGAAGCCGCTGTTGCACCATTGTGACTGCTGTTGAGCACAATGATCTCATCGGGATTCTTCAGCTTGACCATGCCCTCGAGACCCAGCAAATCATTTCTGCAAAATGCATAGAAATTAGTTAAAGTTTTATGCTTCTTTTGGCGCGAGTGCAACGATGTGGAAACTTTCACTACGCCCCACTGGGGCAGAAAGCGGCCTATGTGCTGTGGGTCTGTACTCACTTGGGTATGCTTTTCTTACAGCACAGACAATTGAAAAACATTACAATCAATGTTAGCGTCAGATTGAGGGTCACAAGCAGATAAGTATAGGCTTCCAAATTGCCAAATTTTGGTGTCTCAACCATGCCTACAATTTGTTTTGCACTCTCTACGCACTATTTGTTTTTGTTATTTGTATATTAGCTTAGCACATATCTACTGATCGTTTAGCCATTGCACTTTACGTATTCGCAAACACTTAGCAACTGTTTTACATTGTTTTTTATTTTGATTATTATATTGTGTATTTTGCTACTTTCTTGTTGCAGTAGGTTGCAATGTTATTTACGATTTTTCCATTCCATTTTTGGTTGCCATTCACCCGGAATGTGCACACGCTGGCAAGCAGGCAGCAATAAAAACACAACCGGCTGGCAGCGCTGAAGCGCATTAAGTGCACTGCGAAAAATATTTGAGTGCATCTTCGATGTAATTTATTTGGATGTAATTTGATTATAATTTTTTATCATAATTGGTTTTATTTTACAATAAAAAAGGCAAAACAGTTTTCTACTTCATTCTCATTTTAATTCATTTTTTTGGGTTAAACATTAGTATAAATGCTGCTTGAGAGCTGCCTATTTTGGTATAAAAAATAGTAAGCTAAATTAGTTTGTGCTAAACTAAACAATTGCTTCAGAGATTAATTGCACTTAAAATATAATTTGCTCGCTTGACCATGTCATGGTTTCAATATCAATCTTTTGTTTCTAAAATTTAGAGTTCAGAGTGCTTGAAGATGGTTTTCTCAATATTCTCCTGAAGTTTTTCAACTTTGCGCGTTTGTTTCTTCAGCTGATCCTCCATGTCTTCAAAACGATTGCTCTTATCCTTGTGCTTCTCATCCTAAAATGACACAAACATTATAAACCTTGAAGATGAAAAGGTATTTTTAAAGTCTACCTTGTATTTCTCTTTGTGCAACGCGTGCTCAGCATGCAGATGTCGCAATTTTAGCAAACGACTCTCAAAATGATGCAATTCGGTCTTAATGGAAGCCAGTTCCTTATCGGTAAAATTGCTTGCTTGTGCCACACGCCACAAACCCTGCACCTTGGGCTCAATAAAGTCTTGACTGTGCGGTCCAGATGATACTAGACGTTCCAAGCGATCGTAGTGATCCTTAATACCTGTATGATGACCTCGCAGGGAATTCAAATCATTCTGGAATTTCTGCACATTTTGTTGATGTGTGTTTATTTCATTCTCGTTGGGATCATTCGATATGAGATTATAAGTATCTAAATCCTCAGTATTGATGGCATCTAAAAAGAGATATTAGTTTATATTTGTTTTTATTATAAGTTTAGTTTAAGCCTACTTTCATGCTTGTCCGTGTCCATGGTGCCAACGTGTTCCAGCAAACTGTAGTAGACATCCACCTTGTCTTGATGATGGTCAAACTCTTGCTTCAGCGATTTCAACTCATCAGCTGTGAAGCCAGAGAGCTCTGCCTTTTCCCACAGCCTATTCAATTTTTTGTCTTTAAATAGACTTTTATTTTTGTGACGTTCCTCGGGATCGTGGAATTTCTACAGATATAACAAGATAGTTAAGGAAGATGCATAAAGACTCTTATAATCACAAAGATCTAGCAATTTAAGAAGAGGGACAATAAGCCCCATCTACTAGGTATTATAACTTTTTGTTTGATTATTACCTTATAGGGCTTTATTTTCTCCACATCCTGTGTGTCGTCAAAGTGTTCTAGCAAATCGTAGCTGCTCATGATGCCAATTAACTTTTGTCGCAATTCGTTTTCTTTAATGCCATCTTTATCCTTCACTTGGCTACTAATTTGCTTCCACGTAATCTCCTCCTTATCATGTATCTTTAACTCCATGTACAGCGATTTGATTTTGCTCTCAGTCAAGCGCTAATTAAGCAACAATGTTAATTATTAATCTTACTTTAACAATTTGGACTTACATTTTGCGCTTTGGCCCAGACGAGATTCAATTTGGCCATGCGAAATGGTCGCTGGAGATTCCGAATTTCCGGCTCATATTTCTCGTTGATGACTTGTTTGAAATGCGGGTCATTTGCCTCTTTGCTATATTTTTTGCTTTGCTTCTTGTCGGCATTGGCACATTGCGTTGCAATTAAAATGCAAAAGGCCACAAGTGCCACAATAGACAAGTGACACGTTTTCGTCATAATTCTTCTGTAGCAAAAAAAAACCGATCAAATCTTCCAGCTAGCTGCTCTTCCTCCTCCACTGAGAAGAAGCTCGTCTCGCAACAAGTCTCCAGCACAGTGTGGCCACATAATTTACAGCGCTGCCACATTGATGTTTTGTTATCGATTTGCAAATCAAAGCAGAGTTGCTTTTGCTTTGTAGCTTGGCGCTTCAATTTAAATTTCAGCCACAATTTAGGCGTATTTAATACTGTTTTATTAATCGTTCTAAGTTGATATATACAGATCGGTATTTACAAATATTAAGTTAAGACCGCAATTTCAGCTACGCTCACATACATAATTCGCATAACTCCAATGAAGATAATAATAATAATTGCACATTGTGATGTCCTTTTAAGTTGTTTTCCCAGATTTGATTTCCAAATCAACGTATGGCCTGTGACATGTGTAGTGGCGTTACCATCAGCGCCAGCTCAGCATCTTTCAGATTGGCCCCACGTAAATTGGCCTCCTGTAAGTCGCTGCCAGATAAATTGCAACGCTCTAAATCAGCGCCAGCCAAAACAGCCGCTCTTAGATTGCAATTCTTCATGTTAGCATTCTTTAGGTTGGCCACGCGTAAATTAACGCCCGCCATATTGCTGCTCTCCAGGCAGGCTCCTTTAAGATTTACGCCCTCCAGATTGGTACGAACTCCCGTGGGATCTTCAAAGTTGCAACCCCTCAAATTTGCGCCCTCCTTCAAGAGAGAAGTGTTAGTTATCGCTGACGATAAATTATCGTTATTGTTACGACGTTACCATATTAGCACAGAGACCGCGTACTGAAACCAACTGAGCGCATTCCAGATTCGCATTCTGAAGATCTGCGCGTTCCAAACAACAATAATTGAGGTTTGTGTGTGACAAATTGCAGCGCGACATATTGGCGTACTATTGAAATAGAAGATACATATAGTAAAAGTACATTATTATCTTGGTTACCCACCTTAAAGTTAATGTTGCGAAAGTCAAGCTTGCGTAGATCGGCGCCAGCGAGATTAACGCCCTGAAAACGCAGCTCTGTGATGGCCGAAGTCTGAATGATGGCTTTGATCACCTCCATGCGTGTCAGTGGTCTGTCATCGACCAATTGTTCCTGCTCGCTTAACTTCTCCTCGAGATGCGTGACCAGCGAGTATATGCCGAAAAAACGCGCCTCCTCCAAAACACCTTTAATGCTGATATGATTTTCACACACGAATTCGCCGTGACGCAGGTAATTAATTATAGGCTCGAAGTACCGAGCACTGCGATCGATTAAATAAGCTCCCTGCTCATCACGCTCACTGGGCATCATGCCGCCAGCATCCTGCAGAAACATTCGGGCCAACATTGAATCCGGTTCGCGGCCCACAAGCGTATCAATTGTTGTTGTATAAATTTTACCACCAACATTCAGTTTTATCCATTTATTAGTTGAAAAATTGTTGTGTGTTGTGACGGCGGCAACAACAGCATTACATGTACTTTCTGGCGATCCATCGCTTTCCATTTGTTTTCTTAAATTTTGCGTATTTTTGTTTTGTTGTGTTCACTTTGTTTCGCGTTTTTTGTTGCTGCAAATTTTCTTTGAGTTGCTTCTTGCGTTTGTTTGTCTGTGCGTGCGGAAAATGCATTGGGCTGGCAGCACCGTTCGGCAGCAATCGCTATCGATGTGGTGGCAACGCCATATGCACTGCCATCGATATGAACACGCAATCATAATCGATATGTGCTAGCGATAAAGTATCCATAAATAATCTTTATATTATTGAAGAAAATTCACAATCACTTATAGGTCATAACTTAAGTATAACTAATTATTTGGAAAAAGTGCTATTGGAACTACTATTACTAATACAAAAGAAAAACATGCCCACGGCCGAAGCCGAACGCCCTGCTGCCAGCGGCAGCGGTAGCAGCACCACCACAAGCTCCTCGTCCACCACTGCCGCCAGTCAGCGCGGTGTCAGCCGCGTACTCGCCAAATTGTCGCATTCGTTGGCCGAGGGAGAATATTACGAGGCCCATATGATGTATCGAACGTTATATTTTCGTTATACTGCCCAAAAACGTTACGAGGACTGCTTAGATTTGCTGTACGATGGTGCACAAAAGCTCATCGAAAAGGAGCAGGAGAGCAGTGCTGCCGATTTGTGTTTATTGCTATTGGACACACTGGAAAAGCGTGGTGCCATTGCCGAAGATGTCGATAACTTTCAGTGGGTACCACGATTGGGCGCCTTAATACGTGGCCTTAGCGCAACGACAGTGGAGCGTGAAACACTTATTGTAAGTAGAGCAAAAACCATATTCGTTACCACTGTTACTACTTTGCCATTGATTTTTCTAAATAATTAGCAACGCGTTGTCAAGTGGAGCACGGCATTGCATGGACAATTTGGCCATCCGTTGTTGCATAAACTGATTGCGCATGTCTTTTGGGCCGAAGGCAACATTGAGTCAGCACGTCATCATTACTTGCTCGCCCAGGATGGCAGTCTCTGTGGTCGCGTCCTCATCGAGATCAGTCAAAACAAGGGCTTCCAAAGCGAAGTAGATTTGTTTGTGGTACAAGCCGTGCTCCAGCAATTGTCGTTGAAGGATCGCAAAACTGCGGAAGAGACATTCATCGAGTACACACGTTATCATCCGAAATTGTTGCGACATGCGTTTCCCTACAAGGAACCGCTGGTGAATTTCCTCTACTTTCTGTTTCGCCTCATCGAAACGAAGAGTGTCACGGGCTTTCGTGCTCTGCGAAAACTTTACGATCCTTCCTTGAAGCGCGACACATCATTTCACAAATATCTAACGAAAATCGGTGTCATCTACTTTGATGAACAGCCAGAACATGTGCATACTGGACCCGCCGGGCTTGGAGGAATGTTTGGTGATATATTCAATCGTTTAATGCAGGGTTTTGATGATGATGATGATGAACAGCAGCCACAGCATCAAAGCAGCAGATCTGGCCAGCAGCAGAGACAACGACAACAAAATGCAAGATATGAGCTCGATTAGCGGCAAATTCAATTAAAATTCTTTGCTACTTATTCAACGGGCTTTCTTTATAATGTTATCATACACATACACATATATACATATTTGCTAAAAACTAAACTTTAATAGAAACTGTACAACGCACATATCATTTTTAATGGTGTGGGTGGCTATTGCTTCAAAAGTTTCTTTAAAATGCCTCAAAAAGCGTATGAAGAAAAAAAAACTAATGGTATTGTGATTGTGTTGAATAATTACTTGATTTTTAACATTTTACTGTAAGGTAACAAAACTAAATTAATAGTGCTTCAAGTCGATTGGTCCATAAATTGTAAAATTAAAAAATTATAATAAACTGAAATTTAAATTTGAACTGAAAACCCGTATTCAAGAAGTTGTATTTGAACTTTAAAAACTAGGTAAACTTCAGTTTACTCTACACTGTCTTGGCAGCACTGGTTGCAGACCAGTTATCGATTGCAGCGTCGCTCGTAAATTTTACTGACAATAGCGATACTAACATTACTCATATCTAATGGAATGTGCTGTATTTTTTTTTTTTTTTTTTGGTATTTTTAGAGTTTAATGGTGCCGAAATTTGCAATTTTTGCTTCACCTCCCATTCGTAAGCAAACAAATTCCGTTACTAGTTTTTTGAGCCGTAATTTTTTTTAAGCTTTTTTTTAAAGAAATTTCTTCCAATTTTTATTAATGTGTTGGCATAAAAGTTATAATCGCGTGTTCTTCATTTTAGTAAATCCCATCTGCATTAAAGGGTAATTTTTTTTAATATTTCACTTGTGGTCACACCCTGATAAATAAAACAGCTTTAAGAAAGCTCATTTTTAAGAAACAAAAAGTCTAAAATTAAACTAAAACAATAATTTATTCAATAATAAAATTTTTAACAGTTGTTGGCTGCATTAAAACATCGATGTTTGCTATAAAGAAATCGATGTTTTTCAAAATTATAATAACATCGATGCATCGATAGTCCCATCGACATTTCTCCACCTCTACGGTCTCCTCGAATGGAAAAAGTTGAAAAGGAAAAAGTAAAAATAAATATATGAAATCGTGTAGGCTGTGGTGAAACAAAACATAAGATTACAAATAAATTAGCGAGTAAGTTGATACGATTTGTAACTTGTTAATTGACCAATTTTAAAATGCATAAGAATTCGTGTAAATGGCGTGTTATTGACAGGAGCAGCAACAGCAGCAGCAGCACCGATATTATTATTATGGATGATAAAGCAACAGCAGCGCCCACTGCAGACGCTGCGACCGAGACCGAAAAAGATACGGAATTGGCAACAGAGACCGGCAATAATGAAATTTCATCAGCCACTGCCGCTGCCGCCGCCACCACCGCGCACACAACACTCACCGTGGAGCCCTTGCCAACGACCTCCAAGTTGCCTCATCAGCAAAACCTCAAGTCGGATGTATTGAACACAAGCAGCAGCGGCGCCATTGCAGTAGATGCCGCCTCAGTGGATACGGAACGGTGTTGTTGGATCTGCTTTGCAACCGATGAGGATAATCGCCTGGCCGCTTGGGTGCAACCCTGCCAATGTCGCGGCACCACCAAGTGGGTGCATCAGAGTTGCCTCTATCGCTGGATCGATGAGAAGACACAAAAGGGCAATGCGTTGCGTTCGGTGTCCTGTCCACAATGTCAAACGGAGTACATAATTGTGTTTCCGCAAATGGGCAGACTGGGCGGCGCCTTAGAGGCCATGGACAATGTTGTAAAACGATTGAGTCCGTTTCTGGCGGCCGGATTCTTCGTGGGCTCGTTGTACTGGACGGCAGTCACCTATGGTGCTGTCACCTTTCTTCAGGTGGGTGTCAAGTGCATCAATTATCCGTCTGTCTGTCCATCTGTTTAAACATTTCTATATAAGAGCTATACACGTAAAAATTGGTGACAGCTCTCGTATAACTTCAATGCAAAATAAGTTATTCTTAAAATTGCGACCACGCCCTTTTTCGCACTCTTAAATTAGAGCAAACTGAAGTCTTAACTTATATACAATGATTTTAAAATCTGTCAAGAATGGAAACGAAAAGAATTAGCTTGTACCTATAGAGTAGCTACAAGAAACGTGAACACCAATATTTGAATTTCGTTTTCCTATTGAAATTTTAGTCTACTATGTTTCAATTATTTTTATTAATATTTTATATTCCCCGCAGATTGTGGGCCATGAGCATGGCATGTCTATTATGGAAGCGGGTGATCCGCTTATTTTGCTCATCGGTCTGCCTGCCATACCAGTTGGCCTTATTCTGGGCAGACTCATCCGCTGGGAGGATGCGTTGTTGCGTTTGATTCGCAATCGTGGAACCGTCATGCGCAAATTTCCCTTCGTCAACTTCATCTACCCGAATCTGTAAGTTATTAAACGATATACAAGACATATTAAACAACTGTATTGAATTTGCAGTAATCAGGAGGAGGAACCGCCCACATCATCGAACCCGGCAACACCCGCGTTATCCGATCCCGTATCAGCTACACGCATCTTTTGCGGTGCTCTGCTGCTGCCCACCATCTCGTGCATTGTGGGTCGCATCCTTTTCGATTCTGTTGAGAATACATTGCATCGCACACTGCTCGGCGGTCTGACCTTCATCACGGTCAAAGGCATGCTGAAGATCTATCTGAAACAGAAGCAATATGCGCGTCGCAAGAAGCGTCGTATTGTCGATTACACAGAGGAGAATATTCGGAATTTTATGCATCGCAGCAATAACAATAGCAATGCTGCTGCTGCTGGTGGCGGTGGCGCCACAGGACTTGCGGCTGGTGCACGTCATCATCATCATCAACAGCAGCAGCAGCAGCCAGTGCTGCCAATGTCGCGGCTGGCCGCTGCTGCAGCCGCTGCTCGTGAACGGGAACGTGATCGTGAACGAGAAAGGGAATTGGAAGTGAATGGTGACAGCATTGTTTGAATTTGCAAAATTGACACAATCAGCAATTGATAATTCATATATTGATGACAAACACTTCTTGTTCTAAATAGTTTCGTTTTTGCTTTAAGTTCATTTTGTTTAGAATCCCCAAAAACAAAAACTGAAAACAAATCCACAAATTTCTTCAGCTGGAAACTCTGAAAAAAAAAACCCAAAATTCAATGTTAAATATTTTGGCGACGATGACTATGAATGATGATGTACAATGGGCACGTGCAACAGCTACGTTGCTTGGCCAAAATTGTTTGTTAACAATACACACAAGAAAAATCAAATTGCACTGTCCATTTAGCTAATAATAAAAATATATGGATAACTATTATGATATGCTAAACAAAAAAACAGCTATGCTATATACAATACGATTATATATAACTAACTATATATAGACATCACTTGATATACTTATATTATGCTTCCACACAAAACTTTTGAATTTATGTTGATCACATCTTTTTGTAAACACCCTAATAACTATAAACTCTACTACAAAATTGCCTATGTAAATAAAACCAACAACAAACCCTGTGGCTGTGGGTGGGTTTATAAATGAAATTTAATCCACCAGCGATTCTCGACTCGAAATTTAATTAACTTTTTTTTGTTGTGGCTGCAAGGTGCAAATTTTCAGATTAGATAAGCTCCATGAAAATGTGTGAATAAATTGTTTATTTTAATATCGCAACTTGGACTTGGGCTAAACCATTGGCTGAGTCATCAAGATAATGAACCCGCTTTGCAATTGTACTTGAACCCTTCTTGAAGATGATTGGGAAGGAGGAAGAGGAGAAGGAGAGCAGCACCATCATCATCATCCCATCGTATCGTATACACACACACACACACACACAAAAGATACAGTTAAAGACCCCGGACAAAGTGAATGCTCCAAAAAGCGATCTAATCATTTATAATTGTTAGCGACTCTCGAGTGTTTGTTTTGTCTATTTGCGCTTATCATCGACAACACACGAGCTCTCTGCTGCTAGATGATATCTACAATATATCTAGGTGTAAGTGTGTGTATGTGTGTGTACATATAGAAAATACAAATGTAGACAAAACGTTGACTTCTTGTTGAGCCACAACGACTCGATGAGTGCGCTAAGAAAACTTAGCTTAAAGAGAGCTTTGAATGCAAAGAGCGAGAGCGGGCTGTAGAGAAATACTCATTAAGCTAAGTTGTTCTCTCCCGCTCACTTTTGCAGATGACAGCTATAATCTACTACACTCAAGTGTTGTATCTAATCAGAACAAATCGAATTGCAGCGCATTGCGTTTGTCTGCCTAGTTGCACCCTTTTGACGTCAACTTAAGCACAACAAATACACGCGCAATATTCGCACACACACTACGCACTGCCAGCCGCCAGGTGATTTATGTGTGAATTGCAATTGTGTATGTGTTAGTGTATATGGCCCACCTGTTTGGCTTTTCAGGAGCAATCACACGCTCTTGGATTCACACAGCAGTTGAAAGATTTCTTGCTGCTTTCTTTCGCTGCCAGCCAAACCACCAACAACAACAACGGCTTTAAGAAAAGAAGCAGCAGTAACAACTACAACAATAACAACTCCAACGGGTTGCGTTTGTTCTTTGTGACTGAACGTCCGTTGGGGGCCAAAGGCGGGCATACACACAAACACGCACGCATACATACACTCCGAACACCATAACGTAACGAATCGTGTTGCTTGTCGGCTCTTGTCGTATTGTTGTTGTCGCGCTTGTCACTTGCGTCGACGACGACGACGTCAGCGACAGCAACTGCGACTGCGACTACTACTACGGTTAATAACAGCGTTGTGTCGGCAGCGGCAACTTCGCAGTCAAACGGTCACCGGCTACCAACACGCATCGCGGCGTCTCTTTCTCTCGCGCTTCTGATCCAACTCAAAAGCTGTGAAGCACAAAAAGAAAACAAGCATACTTATGTAGTAAAAAAAACGATATTTCAAATACAAATAGATTATCGAAACGCGTTTTAAATCGTTATCGAACTATGAACTGAAGTGCAACAAGTGCAATCAAATCGCAAAATTAATTTTAATCAAAAGTAACGTTCGATCTCCCCAATCAATAGTGATCCTGATTCATATTAATATAACATCAAAATGAGTAACACGATGACAGCAGCACATGAGCCGACGATGCATTATTTGGACAGCATTTTGAACGAAGAGGAGAAACGTTGCGGCGATCAATATTCGCATCAATGGCGCAATTTCACAATTTCTCGTTCAGGTCGCTTCAGGTCGAAGAACAAGAAACGGGATGTTGTTGATGGCAAACTTTTCGATGGCAGTAATGCCAAGGAAAACAATGATAAGGTGCGTTTTTCATTACCAAATTCTAAAATGTTAATGGGGTTAAACGAAACTGAGAGCTTTTGGTGATATTCCACACTCATTTTCAATTTCATTTCATTAGTTATCCGTTATCAGACTGTTTGCTCTATAAAAAAAATAAAAAATATTATATATCAATGACAATATCGCGATCTAAATAGTGTAAATTGTGTGCGTCAACGCTAACGTGATTTCATATATTGGTATAACGTTTTGTTTGTGTGTCTGGTCTTTTTATGTGTATTTATAACTGGGTAGAAACTAATCTAGAAAAGGGGTCTTAAGGGTCTCTGTGGTTCGAAAGTCCACACGTCACTTTCGTGTTTTATTATTTTCGTGTGAAGCGAACAATAACATAAATACAACAACAACAACAATAATAAACGGAAATGCTCATTAATAAGAAAACGGAAGTTGTTTTATTGTGATAACAACTCCCAATGCATCCCATCCACAGTCAACATAATAATATAAACACTATTACGATCACTCTCGAGAGCAGC
This sequence comes from Drosophila niveifrons, assembly GCA_035046325.1. Lineage (NCBI taxonomy): Eukaryota > Metazoa > Arthropoda > Insecta > Diptera > Drosophilidae > Drosophila > Drosophila niveifrons. The sequence continues at coordinate 4,168,324 of JAWNOC010000046.1, read as the reverse complement.
AAGATCTCCTATAATATATATAGCACTCAATGCCATTTGCAAGTCGAGTGAAATCGAAAATTTCCAAGAATACTCGATGGAAGTGTAATAATAACTCATTTCAAGATATCAAAAATTGATGATAAATGTTACTCAACTTGAGTCATCTTGAGTTTATTGTAATTATAATAATTAGAAGGCGAAGTTGAATCGCATAAATTAGCTGCAACTCACTCGTTAGAAAGGTTGACAACATTTAAGTGCTTATGTTAATTGGCCGACACACTCTAAAAATGATATATCACATCTATATTTGGACTATATGTTAACTAAACGTGACACTTAAAACACACAATTTTTGCAATGATTTCGTATAGGAAAAGATTAGATTGCAGCAGAAAAGTACTTTTCTTGCTATCATCAAAAAGCACAAAAAAAGTACTCTTTTTAGCCTTGACTGCAATTTTATTTTCTATCTTACGACGCAAATCAACAGAAGAACGAACAAAGACATTTCGTAACCTGGCTAACAAAGTAAAATCCTTTATTGTGGCTTAATTTGCAGCTCGTAAAAGGGTTGTATATATTTTTAAACAAAAAGCTACCATAAATAAAAAACTCGAATATTGCACACTTTTTATGTTGGCTTCACCACATTCAACGAAAATAAATATAATGAAATAAAAATAAGTACACAAAGTAAACAAAAAACAGAACTTCGCCGTGTTCAAGCCCAAATAAGCAAGATCAATGGGGTTTTTTTTTTGTTTAATACATGTACAAGGTACATATGTATGTTTGTATCATGAGAAGCGACCGACAAACACACCTTTCTGGAAACTTTATACTGTATTTGTTTGCGACGTTGTAAGATGAGTAAAACGACGAAAATTCGCCACTTTGTCATATAATACGAATTCGTATTTCATCTATATATAGTGAACTTGCATGCATATATATAACACACATATAAGTGTGTGCATTTTTACAAAGAAACAAAGTACGACGTAAGGGGCGCCATAAAATTAACAAAACCCGCCCAACTCTTAACTCGACGGGCACGCGAATTTTGTTTTCTTAATTTTTTGGCAAAAGGGGAACTTTCAAGGAGTGATACAGACAGTGTCAGTGAGGTCGGTCAGTGAGGAGAGTACCGCGGGGAGTTAGTGGCAGACCAGTGCCGGACCAGTTCCCAGGTGGGTGGTGGTAGAGTGAGTGACTTTATGTGTGTGTTGTCTTGCGCAATAAATGCAGTGACCGATCGATTGCCGGCAACGTTCTCGCTGCGTCATTGTCGGGGCTGTGCATTGAACTTGGTTAATGTTATAAAAGTATAACACATCGAGTATGCACTTTAGATTACACAGATTCTAAGACCAAGTATCAACAATTCTTTTATTCTACTTCAAAGGTACTTTAGGTGCTCTATTTATTTGGGGCTTTTTTTATAGACATGCTTATCAAGACTGGTTAGATTCTTAAGTACTAAAAGCAAACTGTATACGCGGATTTTCAAAGGGTCAATAAAAAAGGATTTTTTTTATTTGGTTTTCCCTAGATACGTTTTAAAGAAATACGTGCTTGAAAGAAAAGTACTTTTAAGTTTTCGCCTCACCTATATCTTTAAGCAAATATCAATATCGCTAGTTATACCATTTCCTTGATATGAAAACTTGACAATCAAAGAAATCAAAGCGTTTTATGGCCGGTTTGGTGCTGCCCTCGAAATTTTGGAAAATCATATATGGGTTATATATCTGATTATAGTATAGTTTAGATTTTGTATAGATAGAGGAAACTCCGATAGCAACACATGAATTATGACCAAGGTTTTACCAACTAAAAGCACTCAAACAATAAGTACATGTCTACACCGCTATACCACCAATATCAGATATTGCAAAATTTTCTTTTTTGCGTTTTAACAGTGCAAAAAAAACCTTATCAAGAGTGTAAAAGAGAGATAGAGAGAGAGAGAAAGAGCGCAATAACAAAGACAAACCTTTTTGTTATTGTATATAAATGTAGTAGGTAGTATATCAGGTGTGTATGTCTGTCTATAATAATAATATAGGTAAGTGCTTGTGCACGCCTCGACTGCTTGACTGGGGCTTTTGCTGTTCTTCTAGTTATTGTTGTTGCTTTTGTTTCTTGCCACTTGTCAAAAAACAGAAACAAAAACAATAATAACAAAAAGAGAGCGAGAGAATTATACTTGTGCATGTCGATAGCTTGTGTTTGATTAAAATCAGGTGCTAAATCAAAAAAAAAAAAACTTTTATGTATATATAACTTTTGGAACATGCCGTTTGATTACTTTTTTCTCTGATTGCTGACCCCCCTCCAAAAAAAGAAAGAAACTGAATGATATTCTTATCAGAAGAATAAGCAAACACATGTACTTGGAAGTTTAAACAATGTTCTTCCCACTTTATGTTCTTTACAGATCTCTGCGCGAAACACAGCGAAATCATCCTCCTATTCAGCAACTCCAACAATTGGAGGCAGCAATAACACATCGATGGCTCCAACAGCAACAGGAACAACGACGTCAGTGCGAAGTCAACGTGACAAAACGGAGAGCTATAAAAGCTTTTACGAAACAAATTTATAGATAGTGTTTGGGGGCTCTATACATCATATGTGTGTATACTATAGCATACTATATATATTATACTTATATATAACATTTGTATTACGCTTTATTAAATCAACCTAAGAGTTTATTGCACAACGTTGTGTGGACTATATAAATGTGCAAAACAAAAAAATTGGCAACACAAAAAACAGAGCAAAACAGAAAAACCGAACGCAAAGGGAAGACTAACTATAGTACATAATATTTGCTTTTGCCTTTTTGTGCTTTTTGTGTGTGTTGTTTTTAGTTGTAATATAGAGAACAGATTGTGGGTCTAATATAGGCACTCGCTAAATATATATATATACAATACAATATATATTATAGATCGATTGTACTTACTTAGTATATATAAAGTAAAGTTATGAACATTATTATCTCTTTCATGCTTAGATTGTACAAGTATTAAAACGTGATAATTGCACTAAATTGCATTGCATATGCATATACATATATCTTTAACTATGTTACATTTACATTTACATAGTACTTATATAATTGTCTTAATTTTTAGTAAGAAATTCAATTCATCAATCTTAATAATAAAGCATAAGGTTTCTTTTTGAATTCATCAACTGTGTGTTGTTTGTTTTCACTTTTTTGCTGCTGCCAAATCATGAGGCCTCAGCGTTATTAGCATTGCCTGCCATCGATGGCCTTATATAGCTAACATCGAGCACACAGAATTTGGCACGACACATCGGACAGGTGCATTTCTGTTCCAGCCAAACCTCTCGATCCACATCGCTTTGTCGTGCCGCAAACCAACGAGCCAAACACTCCACACACCACATGGGACGACAATAGCAATTGGAGCAGCAAGCCTCATCGGTTAGTGGAGCTCCAGCGCGATTTAAATCGGCACATTGCTTGTTGATTTTGATATTCGGCTCGGCCAGCATGCAGGCGAAACATTTGTCCGTAATGGGTTCCGAGTTGAAGATGGGATTGAGCGCAACTTGTGCTCGAAACACATCCACAAAACGATCGATAACGCTGCGATGGAATTGTATATTTGAGGGTATGGCAATGGGACGGCGCACACGATCCTCCAGACTACGAAACTCGAGGGCATTGATACGAATGTGAAAATCGGAGACCCCCTGACGCATTGGACGCACAATGATGCTTATCATTTGCAGCGTATCATTCTGGTCGTGCTGCGAAATGTTGTATGTTTCCGCCTGCAAGCAAACGAATAGTTCTTTATTTAGAAAACTTTAGGGTAACTAATATAGGGTAGTATAACAACACGATAGATAGGATGCTTCATAAGAAAACGTAAAGTAATTGAAGTGTGAGCAATATTAATAACATGCCGGTTTAAGAAACTTTAAATGTCTGTATAAATAGCATTTTCCTACCTTGGCCACGCTGAGTGTTGTGTTGCTCTGATGAGCGAAATTCACATTGTACATGGTAGTCTTGATGATCCAGTTCTCAGTGGCAATCACAGTGCTGATGGAGTTCAGTTTGCGCTTATAAACATCCTGGCGACGGAATTCGGTGCCAATATCGCTGGACACTGCACTATAACTATCTGGAGTATTTGAGTATTTAGCCAAGGTTTTATTGATAGGATGACGCCGCCAATTGTGCTGATGCCAATTAAAGATCAAGGCGGGCACAGCGAGCACAGCCAGAACACTGAAGCGTTGCGCCATTTTCCAAGTGAGCGTCTTGAAGGCCACAGCTTCCTGTGGCATTGGAAAATCGGGATCAAGTTCATTGTATTCGAGTGGTTGTTGTGTGGCAAACACCGAGAACTTGAGGCGATGGATGAGGAAGTATGTGACGGGCAGGCAGCTGTGAACGAAGAGATTCAGAGAAGTGCGGCGTATGTGATAGCCAACAAAATCGAGATATTCTTCGCCCAGAAACCGCGAGAACAGCTGCTCGATGGTGAAGCCCAAACGTTGGAATTCCTCGGGTGGATAGATGACGCACATACACAGCAGAAAGTAGAACAAATTGAAGAGCAGTTCCGACTCGTCCATGTTGCGAAAAATTTTGAAAGGAATTCAACCAAAAAACAACGAAATTATGTGTTATTATTGTATTGATGTGTGTTCCAAGGGCTTTGAGAATTAGTGATGCGCAACTTGTTTTGTTGATGTGTCGCACTCATCGCAGCATTCACGCAGTGTCGCAATCGCTTGTGTAATGTTGTGATTTATCGATAGCTGCGTGTGATCGAATGGCGCAGCATTCAAATCGTATTAATTCCCGCAAGTTGTATAACCGTACAATATCCTTTTGCAATTATTTCTCAACGATCAGTTTATCTTTACACAGTTTTTCAATAAACATACTTAACATAATACCCAGCACAACAATTGCCACATTCAGAACGCTATTGATAAAATTGTCAAGAAAATCCATTTTCGTTGTTCACGTATTAAATCTGTATTTGTTTTGTAAAATAGTTTTCTTTTAATACAAAAATTGGTTGCTTTGATTTGTGCTATGGATTGATTACAAAAAGAATACCTGAAACCAAACAAAAAAATATACAAAAAAAAAAACATAATCTCTTGCCTCAAATGAAAAAATACAAATTTCAATAGGCTGTCATGGAAGCTACGCATATATACGTGATATATATGTATATCTGAGTGTTGTCGTGAGTTAGCTTGATATGTTAAATTAAGTCTGTTAACAACTTGCATTAAGTTCTGTTTTTGTTTTTCCTTTTCTTTTTTTATATCTTATATGTGTATGTACATGTTACTCTATATATAGTATATATAGTTTAGTTCAATATTACAAACCAAACACACACTATGGAATGTATGTTATATATTTGATGTGATTGGCAGAAAGTCATGGACGGTCGATCATATTTTTTACTTTTTCTGCAGTTCACTCACATTTGGAATGTTGTGGGTGTTGTCATCATCGTTGGACGCTGAACTGGAATCGTTGATCATCTCAAAGCTATTGTCGCCGCTTGTCCCGGTCACCGTTGTCAGACTCGAATCATTGTTCGATGTCTGATGCTCTGAATTACTCAAATTGGGCAATGACACATCCGCCTCTTCGTCATCAACATCCTCGTCATTATCATCATTGTCGTCGTCGTCGTCATCATTGCTTAAACTGCTCGTGCCGCTGCTGTTATCATCATCATTATGCGATACAGTTCCGTTTGGAAAATTGTTGCTGCTGCCGCTGGCAGCATTCAAATTCAACGCACTTATTGCTGGCAAATTATTGTAACTCAAATCAGCAACAGTTGCTGATGTTGTTGCTGTTGCTGTTCCTATTGCCGTTGTACTCGCATTAATTGTAGAGCTTATCTCGCCTCTTTGATGTTCAAGTAGAAGCGTTATCATTGGTACATTTGAGCTGCCATTCATCGCACCAGTCTCCGTTGTTGCTGAGGCTGTGGTGGATGTCGTTGTGCTTGTGCTGGTCGCCAGTTCAGTTGACAATGTATCGGAGCTGCCATTAAGAAGCGATAGATTGGGTATGTTACTTTGAGGCAATGAGGCAATTTGTGCCGAACTGTGCGGAGTAGACGTTTCATCGTTGCTGCTTGCATTAAGCATTGATAGAAATGGTATATTGGACTCGATTGCTTGGCTAGTTGCGGCATTGCTGGTGGTGTTGTTGCTGGTCGCATTGCTGTTGGTTGTCGTTGTACGCTGACGTCCGCGCGGTGGACGCTGTGGTCGCGTTGCAACAGCAGCCGCAGCAATCTCCTGCTCTGGCTGTGGCATACTTTTATCACGTCGCACCATATGCTTCTCATAGAAGTCCACATTCATGTGCGTGCCACGCGCCTGAGCTGGTCCCGCATTAAGCTCGGAGGTGTCTGGCTGAAAGCTACTGCTCTCATCCACATCCATTTCCTCGCTCAACTCGGTGTTGAATTGCACAAATGCCGCAGGACCTTCAGCGGGACGTTCTGGGTTTAGCTCTGCAAGATATAAGACAAAGTTGAAATGGAAGTTCAATATATATTTGACAAACTTACCACTTAGGAAATTGTTGGCCACATAGTCTGCTGCACTGTAGATTTCAGCGTGTATTAACAATTGCAACAGCACTCCCACTGTGGGTCGTTCCCATTGTTTGCCAGATGTTTTCCACTCATCGATCATAATCTGTGAAATACTCTGTCCACGATCCACATGCTCCGACGCAATCAAATTAATCTGATGTTCGTTGTATTTGTAGCCCACACGAGTGGCGATTTCCTTGAAATTTAAAACACCAGGTGCACTGCATTCGGTGGCGTCCAATTGTTTGGGTATTTTTGACATTAGCTTGCGCCAGCAATCGTGTCGGTCGAGTATGGTGGCCAATTTATAGATGTCGTTGTCCTCCACGCGTCGTAGTTCCGTGTAACGCGTATATTTTGAATGATTGTTGATGTTACTGGTTGTTGTTGATGTCGTTGGACCGTTTGACTCAGCCATTTCCATTCCCCAGCAGCAGCAAAGTAGCAGAGAGCAGCGTTCGCTTTTGTTTTGATTTGTTTGTGTGCGTTATTGTAGCGACTGCTCCAAGCGTTTGCCGTGTGCTTGGGGCTTGGGTGGGTTATCTACTATTTGTATATTCTAATCACTTGCTACTTTTCGTTTTCACTCAATTTTCCTTATGAGCCATCCTCCAATTTGGTTTCTCCGCATACACTTATGTACAATGAATGTCGTATATACATGCATAAGTACATATGGCAGCCGTATGCAAACAGCTGTTTAAGCTTTCAGCGTTGCTTCACTCGATAAGTTATCGATAACACAACGGCTAGCAGCACTGCAAATTAAATATTTGAAATTCTAACGACTTAAGGGGACTCCGCCCATTCCACATATTCAATGTGCCGGTAATTGAAATGCAATTCAACTCAAAGTCAATAAATTTTTGTCGTCTTTTATTTAAGAGTACATAATAAAAGATTTGTATATGATTCACAAATTATACATTTAATACATTGTACATTTTTGGTATGTACTTACAGAAAGACGCATAAAATTAGGACGAAAGAAAACTGATAATGGTTTTATATGCAATAGATAGCTGCTCACTTTTTTGCTTATGCTAATATACAATATTCGTTCGTTGTTAAATCAAAAGAAGAAACATATATCATGTATATACTATGTTCGAAAAATATTTATAAAAAAATTGTGATTTCATTTCTATCAAAATTCATATGCTCTACTTAGATGTATATAAGGTCACTTTCTTATCTCTGTTTTTTTGTTTCTTTTCTTTAAAATGTATTGCATATGCTCAATTCGCTGAGGTTACTGTACTAGTATACATATATAGACGGAATGTTTGTTGATTTAAATCTAAACGAGACTCTTAAGTTTGTGTGTTTACGATTTGTAAAGCGTGTGCGCTTTGCAACTCTCTCGGACGGTTTGTTATTATCTTAAATGGCTATTTTTGCAGTTGTCTAATTGTTGGTATAGAAAAAGGTGGTGATAAACAATAAGACACTCAATATCAACGCTGTGTTGATGTTGTGGGCGTATCGTGTGTTAGCTGCATTGCGAGCTGTCCTACCCATTTGGAAGCGTAACGTTGGACTCGACATGCGACCATCTCCGCCATTACTGAAGGCCAGGACACGCATGTTGTAGCTCTTACCGGGCGTTAAAGTGTTGATGTAAGACTCGAGTTTCTCGCCAATGGGCACAATGGTGTTGTTGGCAGTGATCATATTCTGATCCGTTTCCCAAATGCGTACCTACAATAACATTTGGAGTGGTTAAAGTTGCTTAACTTTTAAAGTAAAAGAGTGACTTACCTTATAGCCCTCAATGGGCTCCTCATCCTGTGCCGGGGAGACATAACGCCACACGACACGCACTGTGGATGGATTGATGCCATAGACATGCACGGAAGACGGCGGCTTCTGTGGCGCCTTGCGATATGTGCGTTCTGCAATTAATATTAGAAATGTTATGAAATCTGTCTAATTTGCTTCATATATTGTTATTACCTTCGAAACGTTCGCTTTCGGGACCTTCGCCAGCTGCATTGTATGCCATTACCTTAACAAAGTAATACGTGTCCGGCTGCAGACCCACAATCAAAGCCCAATTGCGTGTGGTACGTGACAGATAGTAGACGGCATCTTCCTCTTGATGCTCCGTCTTCCAGTATTTCAACTAAAATATCAAAGAAAATTTGAATCTCCATCGAGTATTACCAAATCAAAATTATTTACCCTATGTCCAATTAGCTTGCCGCGAATATTCTCGCGTGACATGTCGATGGGGTTCCAAGTGACATTGAAGCAGGTGGAATTGAAAGCCAATGCGAAGGGTTTCTGTGGTGCCACCTGTGGCATATCCTCAGCCGAGTGTATAACAACCGTTTCGCTTTCCGGTCCCTTGCCAATGTCATTGATCGCCTGCACTTTCACCTCGTACTCGGTGTAGTAATTGTTGAGCGGAATATTGACGACAGCAATGCCAATGTTCTCCTGCTTCTTTATGATGTCGCTTGCCCATTCCAAGCTGCCTTTGAGCTTCCAGAACACTTTGTAATGTATGCCATGACTGTGCTGCTCCTCAGGCAGTAGCGGTTGCCATTTAATCGTCAGATCACCAATCTTGCCACCACCACCACCAACATTTCGAGGTGCTATATACGGCTTGTCAGAGTGTGTGCTATAGATGGGCGATGGTGCTGATGGCGTGCCAATGCCCAAATCATTAACAGCCGTCACGCTAAACTCGTACGATGACCAGGGAGTCAAATTGGTGACCTCAGCCTGCTGGCGAGATGTATAACGATCCACTTCACGCGCCTGCACATGCGTGGAAACGTTCACCCAGGTGCGATTCCAATTGGTGCGTCCCAAAATGTTGTAATAGCGTATGGGACGTCCGTTGTTGACGCCATCGACCCACTCAATGATGGCCTTGGTCTTGCCAATCTCAATCACTTGCACACCACCCGGTGCACCAGGCGCTCCCTCAATAATCACATTGGTCTTGGTGCTGATTTCATTGACAGCGGATTGCACAACGCACTCGTAATCGCCGGCATCACGCATCGTAATGTTGTGCACAGTCAAGCTGTTCCAGTCCACGATCTGCAAAGATACATTACGCTATAGTTTCATACTCCTTTGGTTATCTATTAATTAAGCTCACAATGCGCTGAGTGCCGTCGTGATCGTTGCGCAGCTTGGCACCGTTATGCTTCCAAACGTAAGCAATATCCAACAGCTCATCAAAGGCGGCTTCGCAGTGCAGATAAATGATGTCGTGTTCCCGTGACACAATGCGCTGCGGTGGTGTACGAATAAAGCGAATTTCCTCTGTAAAAAAGATTATATTAAAAGAATGGACTCAAGTAATACTTTTGTCTTAACTTACGCAGCACAATAACACGAGCATGAGATTCGTCAGTACCCGCCTGATTGGATGCAATGCACGAGTACAAGCCTTCATCGTCACGCGAAGTGGGTGCAATGATTAAAGTGCCACTGGGAAGAATGCGACGATGTCCGCCTGAACCTATCACCTGACCATCCTTCTTCCATTGGAATTTCGGACGAGGCGCTGCCTCTGGATTGCACACAATGGTCGTATTGCCATTGTAGACACCATAGATTTCCGATTCGAGTGGATACTTCTTAAAAGATGGTTTCATGGAGAGCACACGCAGCTGGGCCGAGGAGAAGGATGTCTTCAATTGATTCTGTGCACCGCACTGATACATGCCCTCGTCCTTGTCTTTCTCCAGGAATTTTATTGTCAACACATTGTCCTGTATAACATAACGATCTCGATTGATTTTCAATGGGTCCAAACGCTCGGCGTTCTTATACCACGTATAATTGGCATCAGGAATGGCAAACGATTCGCAAATGAATGTCACATCGCTATTGTAATCCTTGATCATGTCCTTGAGCGGTATGGTAAACTCGGGTTTCATTTGTATATTGATAAACACCGACTTCGAGAGCGAAGTGCGTGGATTCGTGATGCTGCAAGTATACTGTCCATTATCATTGGTTGTAGCATTCCTGATGACCAGCACACGACCATAGCTCGTTATGTATGCATTGCGCTGCAGCGTTTGTCCATTTCGGGTCCAATTATACGATGGTATCGGATAGCCAAAAGCCATGCACTCCAAGCGTATATCTTCGCCTGCCACCGGTGCCTCAGGGAAGACCTTGGGGAAGGTGTTGGCAAAGATCAACGCCTGATAGTTGCTGTTGGGTGTGACGCGCAGCGGGAAGAATGGTCCATTGCGTCCCGTATCGGAGACAATTGTTTGCACAGTACACGAATAATTGGCACGATCCACGGTCTCAATAAACGAGAAGTAAAGCGCACCATCGTGTGAGACGAAAACTCGTTGATCCTCCTCGACAAAGTTGGGGAAATAGTCGCGTGCCCAGTAAAATTTAATGGCCGGATAATGTTGGGGGGGATCACAGAAGATCGCTTTGCCCCAGTTCATTTCGCTGGTCTCCGCCGAACGCTTCAGATTGAACTCCATGATGAAACCGAAATTGAGATTTGCGCTCTCCGAACGCACACGTCCAAATTTGTTTTCCGCGACACAATGATACGAGCCCTGATCAAGAGCTTGACTCGGTTTATAGATGATTAGATTGCCGCCCGAGATGGTATAACGATCATTCGTTAACGGATCGATGCGATGATATTCGAGTGTATCGTTAATATAAACCTCACGATACCATTCGTAGGTGGGCGTTGGAAAACCACCGGCCAAACAACGCAGCGAGACATCATCGATCAATCGATTCTTGTTCACATCATAGGTGGTGTCATTGGGCTGTCGCACAAAGAACGGTCCACGTGGAACGCGCTCATAGTCACGTATATCCATGCCATAGTCATAGGGTCGCTTATCGTCTAGCTTGATATGCACGTTGTCTGGATTGTAGAGTGCCTTGGATTCACAGATGAAGAGATTCAATTCAATTTCGTAGGCGGGCATAAACATCCAGCGATCGTTTTTCCTTGAGTAAGCGTAAACAACACGATCGCGCACGTAGCCATTGTCGCCATAAGGTTGATTGGGTCCTGCAGAAAAGAAAAAGGATTTAGTAAGAAATATGTATATGACAAAAATGTTTGTTAAATTGTAAAGAAAAGTTCAAAAGCGAAGTCTCCTAAAAGACTCACCGAAATATCCCCGCAAATTGTTCTGATTGCGCTGATTGATGTTTGTTGTGCCCGTCATTGTGTTGTAGTATTGATTGGCAGCGTTGGGATTAAAGTTGCGATTGCTCTGGACCAGAAAACGATTGTCAATCAGATCCTCATTCTCCAGCGCCTGTTGCTCGTCAAAGGCAAACGAATCCTCGATGTGCACCAACTGCGTGTTGTCATCATTCACCCAATTTTGCGGTCCCGTTTGACGCGCTGAGATGAAGAAGCGATTCTGACGCTGGTTCTGCAATATGAGATTCTTCAAGATGAACGCATGCTTCTCCACATTGTCCACATTGATCAAATCCGCGGTGTATGCTTTGCAAATCTTCTTGGCCTCCGCCCAATTGCGTTTGGGAGAGCGTATAAAGCGATAGCAAGTCTGACGATGCGACACCCAATACTCGGGACAAAAGTTATCCTCGTCGGTGAAGATATCATGATATCCAAGTCCGGCATTATTGTTGTTGCTGTTGGTGATGCTGTTGCGATTGAAGGGATCATATTGCGGACCCAAATTGCCACCTAAGTTGCCAGGTCCGGCCACATTGGCGCCGCCAACGCCCAAGTTATTGAAATTATTATTATTATAATTTTGTTGATTAACTCCGCCAATGTTGCTTCCGCCAACATAGTTGGGATTCCCCGGTTGATTATTGTAATCCTGCAGAGGATTGTCGTATAAAGCGTTTTCCGGATTCTGTTGTTGTCCCGTGTACAAGGGGTTATAGCGTGGCGAGTAGTCCTTATTGTAACTGGGCTGATATGTTTGTGGGTCTTGCACCTGTGGCTGTGGCAACCCAGCCTGTTGTTGTTGTTGCTGTAGCTGTTGTTGTTGTAGGTCGTTTAAAGGAAGTTGTGCTTTGGTCGCTGTTGCCAACAACAACAGCAGTGTAACGATAGTTAACCCATAGTGATGATGAGCTGACATCGTGACTTGGTTTAGTTTCATGTTTGACTGCTTGATGATGACTAAAGGCACATTTTCTGCTTGTGGTTGGAAAATCTATAAATAAAGCACAATACCGTAGAATGTTTATTTTGCTAATATGCGATTTAGTTGTTCAAAAATGTTTAGCATAAACAAATCTTAAAGATGAGTCGGTTAGTCAGCAGACACACACATACGCAGATTATTGTGAAGGTGTGTTATGTGTTTGTGTACGTGTGAGACTGAGTGTGTGTGTGTGCTACCTTAGGCGTGGTCTAGAGCGTAATTTAAACAAATGCACTTATCCCAATTAAACAAACTAAGCTTTATATTGGATTCAATTTCTCAATAACCATTTCATTTATGTATCAATTAATTATAATTTACACATTCATTACACTTGACCAGCGCCCAATTGGAAAAAAAAGCTGCGCTTAGTCAAACACCCAACATCAAACCACACCTTAAATTTAGAGCCTCGAATTTTTCAGTTCTTATTTGGCTTTAAAGACACAGTCTTCTATTAAAATCCAAACTAATTATGGAACACTACTAACCAGTTGTGTATTAAACAGTAATTACGCACTTTAAACTTATGGTTGAATTAAATAAAAACAAAAACTAAGCACACAAATTCCAACAAAAATAAATATCAAGCCACCGATTTGTGCAAGCCGCGCGGTGTGACCGTACCTTACAACTGAAAATATGTTAATGTTGATATCTCATATATACTGCATAATTAAGAAATTAAATGAAATATGAATTAAAAAAAAAACAGCAAACGGTATCGTTGTCTTAATAGCCTATAAAAAATGATTATGATTATAATTATTATAATTTTTCAGAAATGTTCAATAAAAATAAGGCACAGTTGGCAACGCGATAGACAATAATAGTTGTTAGCGGCTCATGCTCAGGGCTACCAAGTTAATCTACGTCACGTTTCAACTTAATGTTGATAACTTGACATTTCTAATTATTAATATTAAATACTTTAATTAAATTAAAATAATAAAATTGCCGGTTTGTCATATTATTTTACAATAGCTATTTCGTGACACGAAATTGCGGAAACAATAACTGTAGTATATTTCTCACGTTAAAATTGTAAATTTTGAAAAGTGAGCTGGCGGTCACACTGGGATCGGCAATGGTGATGTGTAATAAACCAAAGTGTTGCTGATATTTAAAATAGAAAAACACAGGGCTAAATCCGATTAAAATAAACCACTAAGAAGGAAGACAGCAGAGCGAAGACAGGGCCAAGATGAATTATAATCCGAACGCGGGTATGAGGAATCGTAAGTGGGAAAATTGTAAGGACAAAGCTATGGGCAACGCAAGTATTTTCATTTAACCACGAAGACAGCTTCTGCAGTCTTTCGATTTTTGTTGTTGCCGCCATTGCTGGAAAACTCAGAAAGCGGTTGCAGCTGTTTTAAGTTCATTCAATTTATTTGTTTATAGCCCCACTCTCTTAATTGTATGTATGTTTTGCGTTATATGTTATCGTTTAGTTTGCGTCTGTAGCTTTCCTAACACTTTTCCCCTTCCCGCAATCTTTTGCCTTCTTGTTTGCCTTGCAAACTTTTCTATAATTTATTTATTTCAATAAAAATAGCACAAGGCGGCGGCCGAGCGCGTCCCATTAAGCGTGTCAGCGATGTCAATGCCATGGGGCCATCTGCACCGATGCCCACCGGTTCCGCCTTCATGCAACCCACAGCTGCACCCACAATGTTCGATCCCAATTTGTATGGCGGACCAGCGCCTCAGACCAACAACTATGGGGGCTATAATGCTGCCCCTACGATGGCACCGCAAGCAGCAGCTGCCCCAACACAGCCACAAAACTTTGGCTACACAGCAGCGCCGCAGGCACAAGTTCCAGGAGCGCAACCATCAACTTCATATGGTGTTCCTCAGCAGCCGACACCTTATGGCGTAGCATCACCAAACGCATCTGGTGCTGCAGTTCCTGGTCAATATCCACAGTTTGCCATGTTGCAGCAGCCGATTGTGCAGGACATGGCCATGCAATATGGCCAACGACTGGCGGATCAGGGCAAGCAACTTGTGGAGAATCAGTTCGAGAAATGGGTACCAGTGGCAAAGCTAAAGTACTATTTTGCTGTGGATAATGCGTACGTGGGTCGGAAGCTGCGATTGCTCTTCTTTCCCTTCATACACAGGGTGAGCATAATAAGATTATACTAGTAGATAGTCAGCATTGGGTACATTTTGCTTAAATGGTGCAATGTACGAGAAGTAATCAGAAATGTACCAAAAAGTACCGGCCAACCAAAAATGTACCCATTGCAGTAGAAATGTACCAAAAGTGAAAATTATAGCGATGTTAAGTTAACAGCATATGTACTTTTTCAACAACATAAACCCTTGTCTGATTAGACTCACTGTTAACAGAATGTTAACGTACATAGTGCTGTTAAGCTTTTTAAAATCTTGATTCATATTAACAGTTTGTTGATTCATATTAACAGTTTGTATACAATTTCTTTACAGGACTGGTCTTTGAAGTACGATCAGGAGCATCCAGTGCAACCACGCTACGATATCAATGCACCCGATCTCTATATACCAACGATGGGCTATATCACTTATGTCATTGTTGCCGGCTTGCTGTTGGGCATGCAGAATCGTTTCTCACCCGAACAGTTGGGCATCCAAGCCTCCAGCGCTTTGGCCTACAGCATTTTTGAGCTCGTCGTCTACTCGATATCGTTGTATGTGATGAATGTGAAGACGAGTCTTAAGACATTGGATTTGATTGCATTTACGGGCTATAAATATGTCAATATCGTTGTCTGTCTGCTGCTGAGCACGCTCTTCTTCAGATCCGGCTATTATATAGCATTAGCGTATACCAGCATCGCCTTTGGCTTCTTTTTGGTGAGCATTTAAATAACCCATATGTTTTAAATACCCTTTTTAAATTCATGTTTATTTGCAGCTGCGCACGCTACGCACAAAGCTGTTGCAGGACACTTCGCCCGCAGCTCCCAGCGGTGGCATCAACTATGATCCGTATGGGAATCCGCAGCAACTCGATTATAGCGGCGGACGGAAGCGAAAGCTGTATTTCCTCTTCATTGTGGTTGTCGGCCAAGTGCTGTTTACCTTCCTGCTCTCCAAGCATTTGTATCTGCCAATTGCGGCGGATGCATTGGCGGCGCTAAAGGCGCTCTAAGAAAACAAGAAACGAAATCCTTAGTGTAATATTTTTTTGGCGAAACTCATTGAATTAACAACCGCTGGGGCAAATGATATATGTTACATATAAACAGCTAATCCGTAAATATATACTTAGCGATATACTTCCCAAAATCGATGTGTTAAATGTTTCCAAAACCCATTTCCAAAAAATGTTAAATCTTAGTGGTCAAAAATACGAATTCCAATTGTGAGATTACGCGGAAATGAAGCATAAAATATTTTTGTTAAAAAGAAAAAAAAAACTTAAAAAGAAACACACATTTTATAAATAAAACAAAGGCTTGAGAAAAATAAAACTATAAATTGTATAAATTCAGCGGGCAGTAAAACAAGCGTTGTGTATGTTTTTTTTCCATTGATTTTTTGTCTTTTTTCAAATAGTATATAGTTTTTATTGAAATTTGTTTTAGTCTCATTACTGTAACGTGTTTCTTGTTTGGTTGGTTGTTTGTTTTGCTTGCATGCCATTTCCTTTTTTGTTTTGTTTCAACTTATTGGCTACGTTTTTCATTCGATCTTTCTTCAAATTTGTCACTAGTTTCTTCTTCGCACGCACGTAACCGACTTGCATTTTATAAAATATAGGTTTCGGTATGAAATATTTTTAATTTATATTTGTTTGTTTCCTGTTTTGCATTTTTAGTCTAATTTGTTGGGTGTATCGGATGTGTGGGTGTGTGTGTTTTTATTATGCTTGTGTGTGAGGCTGAGAGAGAGAGTTTGTTGCACTCTCTCTCTCGAAATATAGCGTGAAAAATAATCATAATAAGTAGTTTAATAAGAATAATCCATAATAATAATCATAATCCATAATGATAATAACGATAACAGTTGCCCTACATTTTAGGTATTAGTTTTCGTTTACGTTATTCGCTCGTTTCATTTCTTTGCTTTTCCTTCATCTTTATTTAGTCATAATGCAATACTAATTAGTTTATATAGTTAGTATAAGTAGTTCGTTTAGTTTTTTTTGTTTTTGTTTGGGGGCCTCAATTGCAACTCAGTACCATAGCACAAATGTGTGAAAAAGTTTCGCATACAAATATTTCTTTCGCTAGCTTAGCTTCAATTTCATTTTCTTTTTTTGTTTGTCGGGTTTTGTCGTTTCATAAATTTTAATTTCATCATTGTTGACTAATGCAAAATGTGTGTGTGGTGTGTGTAGTTTTTTGCTTTTTATTATTATTATTATTATGTGTGTATTCTGTGTGTATTATGCTAGCGCTTAGTAAATAGTTATAAACATGCTTTGCTTTGTTTTCAACAAATTCCACGTATTAAAAATAATACATTTACAACTAATAATAATCCAAATTTAAATATATATTTATGTATATATATATAGATCAATTTATATATATATATATCTTTTCAATTGTATTCATATATAAATGTTTGTTCTGTTGCCTGCTGTTGCATATACATATATATAAATCGTAGTTATGTTTTACACAACTATATCTCGTATAATATTTTCTTGTTATTTATATAATTTATGTTCTCTTTTGCTTTATGAATATTCTTTTTCTTTCATTTACGAGTGGAATTACAAAAAGGTCGCAACAAACAGAGCGAAGGGAAAACAATAATCATTCAAAGAAAAAAAAAAGAAGAAAACATTGTGTGTTGTGTTGTCTATAAAACAGGAAATTATTTAAGAAATCAATCGCTAGCATTCTAACCTAAATCACCGACTGCGCCGCCTCCTGCTGCTTGACAAGATTACGCTGATAGTTGACCGCATTCATTTTATCGAACTATATTACCGTGCCGCCCGGAGGCGCTGTTTGACTGGGCGACAAGTGCTGAGCAACGTGCTGCAAATATAAATAGAGACAAGATTCAATTTTAGAAACTATAGAAGAGTATTTCACAGACTTACCGTTGTGTGGCCAGGTCGCGCCCATGTGTAGATAAAGCCATCCTGGCATGCCGTCAAAAAGCAATCCTCACGAAATATCAACGCCGTTAGACGCTCGTGGGCAATCTTCTTGCACACCAGAGGCTCCAGCAGCGGACATTCCTCGAATCGCGGACACGCTGGTGTGCCAATCAGCTTCATGGGATCATAGCTTCCGACACTGGTGGACGATTGTCCCGCCGTGGCCAGCGATGAGTTGTGCGACGATTTGCTCAGCTTCAATGAGCCAAAACTATTCGCTGTCGCACTGCTGCCCATCCCGGTCCCTGTGCCCGATGTCGATGACTCCACCGTGGTGGAGTGTGCAAAGTTATTGGTGGTGTTGCTGCTGCTGCGATTGTTATTGTGATTGCTGCTGCTGTTGTTGTGATTATGTTGATTATAGCTCTTTAGCATGCTCATGGCTTTGCGATGCTGACGATGATTTGTCGCCGTCGTTGTTCCATCGTAGCCAATGCTACCCGACGAACGCTTCTCCGAATTGCTCAGAAAACTAAAGTTCGACAGCCGTTGTGTGAGACTATTGAAGGCGCTAAAGCTGCCCGAATGTGAATTCGAATTCGATTTGTTGGAACTATTGGAATTCTTGCTATTATACCCGGACGTTGAGTTATACGAGTTGCTCAGCGCACGCTGCTGTTGTCCACTGTTGCTATCGATGCTATCCGATTTGGTAGCCACCATGCAATTGGGAAACTTTAACGAATTGCTGCTCGCCGCTTTGCTATTCGTTTTGGCTGTTGTCGTCGCAGCAGCTGCTGTGTTCGCTGTATTCACTGCACTGTCCGTTGCTTGGGTTTCACAGCATTCGTCGGGCGGTGTATTGGCATTGGATGATTGCGAGGATATCGTGCAGTTGGCCGTTGAGAATTTGCTCGAGCTATTGCTGTTGCTGTGCTCGGCAGTCGTGCCAGCCGCCACGCCTCCCGCCGCCGCCGCCGCCTCACGGATCGGACTACAGCTGCCCGAGTCGGCGAAATTGTTGGCCTGACCCATGGCCACGGGTCGTATCACTTTGATGCCATCGGCATCGACAACGCCGCCATTGAGAAAACTGCTATCGTTCAGCTGTGTGCTGTTCACACGCTGTCGCATCGCCGCCAACGGATGTCGCAGCACATCCTCCGTGATGTCCCACAGGCAGATTTGCGTATCCTGACTCACCGAACCGAGGCGATAGCTGATGGCCAGCTTATCCGGCGCCAGCGCCGCCGACGAGGCATCCGAGCGAAACGAGGCCGAATGCGGACGCGCACGTGTTGCATGCAACGGCGTCGAGTTCTTGTCGAAGCCCTCGAAACCGCCATTCGCCGTGGAGTCGCCAGAGAAACGTTCCTCTCGCGATGCCGTATACTCGTTGAGTTGATTCTCATCATCGCTGAAATCACCGCCATCCCAATTCGTATAGGATGTGGTGTACGGATCGAAAGCGACCACTGAGACCCACGAACGATGTCCTTGACCACGGGCGACAACACGACGTTCGTGCAGGGACCACACAGTGACCAGATCATCCTCGCCGCCAACGACAATGTATTTGCCATCGGGGGACCAGCAGACGCAGAGGAAGCCACCGAAATAGGAACGAGCAATGCCCAGCAGCTCCATGGTATCGTAGTGAAAGACACGGAGAAAGCCATCCTGTGAGACCAGCGCCAGATTGGAGCCGCAGGGCGAGAAGCACAGCTCATTGATGCAACAATTGTCGGTGCTAAAGACCCACTTGTAGAGCGGATTACGTGTCGACTTGGACTTGCAGGTGAGTATCGTATAGCCATCGCCCACCTTGAACGGTTGATAGCTGGGCGCTGTGGCCGCACAGGGCAACTCCTCGTTGTACAGATAGAGATGACCGGAGGCGTGCGAGGCGAGAAACAGATGCGGTGAATTCGGCAGCCATTTCAGGCAGGTCACTTTGGTCTTGTCGATCAGGCGCTGGTCAAAGAGTTAAAAACCGATTAATATCAATGAAATTTAATGTAACTAGAGGGATGTGACTTTACCTCCTCGTTGAAGAGCTTGCGCAGCTCACGTGGCCCTTGTTGCGGTGAGACCAGTTGAATTTGTCCCGTTGTGAAGCCAACCAGCAGCGGTGCTCCGGTGGGCGTGGCGGCATTCGCATTGAAATCATGGCAGCTGGGATTTGTGCCCTTGTAGAACTTCTTATCGATTGGCTTGCTCATCTCGGTGCCCTGCAAAAATGCACACAATACCACACAATTGTTAGTCACTTGATGATGCAATAAGTGTAAACAATGAAAACAATATAAATAGCTAATAGTTTAAGTCTGGATTTGAGTCACTAAAATAAATATTTTATTACAACCTTCTAGCTCTTACCAGTCAGTCAGCATTGCAATTACCCAATTTAGACTACCCTTTGTTCGTCTTTTCTAGAGCACAGGGTATGCAAACAAATTAACACTGCTTGTGGCATCATTGTGGCAAATTAGCGGCTTGTTCATGAACATTTCTGCTGAGCAGCTGATCTGCGAATGATGCCAATAGCTTGTAGCACGAATTATGCCAACTTTGGCCAAGACTTTCAAGGCTCAAGTCAGTTTTTTGTATTCGCGAAACAAATGCATAAAAGATTATTGCAAATGAAAAAGAATTCAAAACATCTGTGCGGCAAGCTTTAATAATTAAACAATATAGGAAATCCAATCGCAGTGAAGTGTGAATACGCTGAATAACCTCGGCTTTCTGGTGAAACCCCATTGCGGGTGAATCTAATTTAATTAGAATATCATTTCGTATACGAATTTAGCAAAACTGTAGATATTATGATTAGTCATTTTATAATATACGAACATCACTTTATCTGGAGCAACTAAAGACGAAAATAGATGGATAGATAACATGAGACTTAAAGCGAACAATGACTAAAAGATGCTCTAAAGTTTTTCTTAAACGAAGTATTTAATTAAATTAATATTCTGTTCAATGCGTTTATAAAACATTAATTTGTATACAGAGTTTAATGCCTTTAAGAAAGGGTATTCAGCAAACGTGTATATCACGCCGCTGGATGATTTCCAGTGGAAAAAAGCTGCCTTCGAGCGCAATAAACACACATTTAAATAAAAGCTAAGCAAGCGAATTGATCAACAACAATACAACAACTGCGAGAATTGGAACAAATTAAGCGATTGTGTGTTTGGACAGCAGCATGTGCGCAAAAAAAGGGGCAAAACTGGATACTGCTGAGACATCGGAGATGTCTAGTTCTCTAGTTAGACTAACTAACTAGAGCAATTGACAATTGCTAAGCGGGGGTGAAGAGCACAATGATAACAGTGAAGATGATGATGATGACTATGATGTTGTTGTATTGCAAATGCAATTTTGAATGGCGTATGGCGGCACTCTTATCAAGCAAACAAGCTGATAAAACAACAGAGAGATACAGTCAGGTGTACTCAACTCTGAAATACCCGAATCTATACAGTCTAAAAGCTATCCTTAAACTCGTTATATAGTTTTGTATTAATTATGTTCTATTATGAGTACAAATGAATGCATTAAAAATGCAATAAAAATCCTTTGTTCTGGCTCACTGAAAAACTATAAACAGAGCAACAACTACGAACAGAGCAAATTGAAAGAGTTACAAAACTGAATTTCTTATACATGTTATTTAAAATGATAAAATGTTCCAGGAATAGAGCCAACAATGCGTATTTTTAAGGCACAAAGAATAAATATCAACCAGTGCTTAGCGGAGAAAGAAACCAGTTCTAGCTTAATAGTTAAACGCGCAGACATTATACATATATGTTGTGGAATCTTTTAAGATAGTCGATACTTTAACACTATTTAAAAATAAGAAAAGCTGAGGCTCAAGAAGGATTAATACAATTTTGTGACGAAAACAAAAGAAATAGCAAGCATATTAACCAGTGCTTTAGCGAAGACACAAACCAGTCGTAGTTGTAGTAAGTTTCTTGAGGCTTACCTTTTTGATGCCACGGAACGCATAGACGTAAAGATCGCGTCCAAAATTGAAACAGATGCGATCGCCTCCATAGATCTGATTGGTCAGCATGCCATTCTGGTCGAGGACGCCGCCGTTGGTCATCGAGTGCATCGAGATGCCGCCGCCTAAGCGAGCGTCGACAGTGCTGGTGCCATTGTAGCTATCCCCGCCGCCGCCACCTCCATTCAATGTGATAGCTGCTGTTGTTGTTGTTGATGTTGGTGTAGCAGGTGTTGTAGTTGTTGTTGATGATGTTGCTGTTGTTGTTGTCGCTGCGCCATTTGACTGCAATCGCTTATCACTCGTTGTTGTTGTTCCGGTTATTGTGTTTGCTGTTGTTGTTGCTGCTGCTGTCGTTGCGGCATGTTCGCTGTTTGTTTTGCTGTTGCTGCCGCTGCTGGGATTGGGCAGCGTTACAAACGAGACGCGCACCTGAGGTGAGCTTTGATTGCTGCTGTAGCCGACACGATTGGGACGCGAGTACTCCGATAGCGTTAACAGGCGATAGGTTCCCTCGCGCGTTACAAATTGCGTTTTCAGATCGTCCTTGACATTGGCATCCAGTTGATTGGCCATTACGTAGGCGAGTGTGTTTTGTTGTCGTTGTTGTGTGCTGTAATTCTTCTTTGCTTTTAGTTACACACCCCGCTCTTTGTTGTTGTTCTTTGCATCACACACTCGCACACACACACACAACACAACACGCGCACACACACTCACACACACGTAGCATAAACACCTCAACCCATACCGCGCGCGCGCTCTCCTTACTTAACACACACACATACGCAACTGTTTTGGGCTGCCTGCTACCTGCCGCTGTCGCTGCTTCTGTCACTGCCGCTGCTGCTGCTGCTGATGTCGCTGTCGCTGCCCTGCCCGTTTTGCTTTTTTGTTGTTTCAAAAATCGTTAAGTTTTGTGTATTTTGCTACTAATTAACTGGCCTTCTATGCTGACCAGTATTCGAGTGTGTGTGTATTGTGTATGTGCTTAATGCTTGCGCGTCGCTTGTTATAATTAGATTTAATTCTTCACTACACTTCTTCTAATTTCTGTGTTGTTGCGGAATTTTTATTTTTCTCTCGCTGCCAGCGTGACCGCAACTTGCATTCACGAAATATACTAATTCGCAACCGCGAATACATCAAATATACTACATTTAGACTCATTCGATTGATTACAGTTACTAGAGATGGGAGTAGTTTTAAAAAATTATTTGTCAACGGTGGAAGTGCTTGTTTATTATATTTCGGTTTTTAAGTTAGGTTAATAGGCTTGGTGTGTTTTATAGACACGCAAATATTATTAATATTACAATCGTACAATCTTCAAGTGCATAATGTGGTCACATTGCGCGCAATAGCACTGATATCGATAGGCGATATAAATTTTAGGGCGCCACTAACTTCAAGTGAGTCGAAAATTTGCGTAAAGTCGACACAGATGTTGGCAACACAGAATCAATAATACACTGCAGCCCTGGTTGAACGCGTCATATGGTAACGCTTATGTTTTGTTTACATTTTACTGACCGTTTTTAAGCAATCTGGCAATACAGCTTATTTTTAAATATTTGGCGCGGTGTGTTTTGTACAATTAATTTTGTAATTAATTTATTTATTAGGTATATACACATTTTGACAGGAAAACGAAAATTTTGATTATTATTTGAAAGTATAAGAGAAATCGTTTTTTTTTTATTAGAAAAATGTTGAACTTAATGACTTGCGTTACTTCAGTGACGTCATCATCCAATTGTGTTTGCATTGGCTTCGCTCAAACACATTTTGAAAATGCAATTCACACGTCTTTCACAAATGGCCAAAGGCATAGCTTTGTTCGCCTGCTCCTCAAATGCGCAGCTCTAAAGCTCTTTTCCAATGTAGTCGGGCATACGTCTTTTTGGTTGTTGGCTATTTGCTGCCTTTGTGAATGTGAGGGGATATTGTGGCAAAGCCTTGTGCTGGCAGCTGCTGTTAGTTGAAATTCTCTTTTCGCTTGACCATTTCAGAAACGCGTGAGTGGCATGCAATTTTAAAGGCGAAGCTCTAAAGTAATTTGTACAACGAAAATAAATCACAACAGCCAATGAATCAATATGGAAGATATTGGGAGCAAAAATGCGCTAAAGTCACACAAAGAATAATTTTTAGCATTTTACGATAATTAAGATATATGTAGTTTAACATAAAAGTTATAGTAATGTCAGAAATATTTAAATAGGTTCAAATATTTAAAATTCAATTTTAGTTTTATACTTTTATATTGAATGGAAATAATTATTATTATATATTTTTCTATTAAGTAGAGCAATACAAATTAAAAATATATTTTTACAATGCTTTATTTTCAATGTTTTTGAATGAAGAACAATTCAGACTAAATATAAAAAAGGTTTTCTCAAGTTCGAGCAAATTGGCTGCCATTTCAATTGCTAAGCTTTCTTTTCCACTTTCCTTTGTTTTCTTTGTTTCTGTTATTTTAGCAATTGGAAAATGCGTGTGTGGCATTTTATGTGTGTGTCGGACACAATCTCGAAAGAATCGAGCATTAAAGTCACTCAATGGGGACAAACAATCAGAGTGAAGACTAAACAAGACAATCCGTGACCTTGTCGAGCACTTGAGATATCTTACATTGAGTGAGTGCGAGTGCTGCTCAATGGGACACTGAACTGGCCAACAATTCACACAGCAGCACTTGAGTACACTCTATATAAAAGACACAGTATGTCTGAAGTTGCATTCACAGTTTCAGCCAAGTGATTTTTACCGGCTCATCATGCAACTCTCTGGTAAGAAGCATAAAACAATTTCAATTGGAATTAACTGATTTATTTTCACCTTTTGCAGTTTTTTTTCTGCTCCTTTGCGGCTGTTTCTGTCTGTTGCGTGCTCAATGCATTGATAACTACGAACCTGGCTGCAAGTTGTCAGTGGAGATTGGACGGGCTCAAAGGCATTGCATTGATCCTACCAAGTATTGGATGTGCCACCAATTGAATGCCAAGGCACAGCTCAAGAAGTGTGTGCCCAACACGGGTTTCGATCAGAGCAAGGAGGCTTGTATTCCATGGATTGGTTGGGTGTGGAAGCCATGCATTGAGCCACCAAGTCGACCAACCGGATGGGCAGGTTGTTAGCCCCCAAATAAAAATATTAATGATGAAGTGTTAACTGAAACTTGCGACAATTATACGCTAAAAGATCTTATAGATATAGACAGATCTTAATAATTTTGATTCAATGGTAAAAGCTTGTTAAAAAGTAAATTTAAAAAAAATTATTAAATTATTTTCATTTTTTTTAATCTTGCTTTCGGTTTTTTAAAAGACAAACTGTGAAATTTTAAATAATAAAAAAAAAACACTACAAATTCATTGTATTAAAAAGAAAGAAAAATAAATTGAAGAAAGTTAATCAAATTAAACAAAAATCATAGTTAAAATGATAGTAAAAATAATATTAAATCAAAGTCTGTGTTTTCTTAATTTTAAATTTCAAATAAAAGATTTAAAATTAAAAAAAAAAATTACAATTAAGTGTTCAAGTAAAGAATATAAACTCTTTTTCTCTCATTTTTATTGACAATCTGTCTGTTTAAATATAATACACATGTATTAATTGAATAAATATTTAACTTCTATATATAACAAACAGTTCACGATGTTTGCCAACTACTTTCCCGATTTCTCGCAGTGCACTTGCGCATCAATGTCTGTGCGTACCTTTGACTTATGACATCAATTAACCTGACACGCCCATTGTAGTCACAAAGTGTTGATAACATTTGACACTGCAATTTAAATCCATGCTGAATTGCCCCAAAAATCCAACTGTCATGCAACACAATATTGCAGTTTGGTATCAATTGCATTTCAGTTCAGTTTCAACAATACAGCTGTGAAATATTTGCAGAGTTCAGTTGCACAATTATTCAATATTTCTTTGAGAACGTTTTTTACTTTTGTTATTCAATCGGTTACTTGTGTGGTGTAAAATTGTATAAAACCGAGCACAACGAGGTTGCAAAGTCATTTAATTTAATTTATACATGTATATGTATTAATTATATGTTATTAAAACAATTTTTAATTCACAGCACAATGAAATCGATCATACATAACATAAATTGCATTAAAAATAGCAAATTTCGTAAAGGAAATAAATTTAATGCATTTTAACTCGTTTTCCTCAACTATGTTATAAATGTTAAGACAATATACAACTTTATTATTTAAAACATACATATTTTTCAAATTTTAAAACATTTTAATGTATTGTACAATATGTAAAATAAAGGTATAATCAACGATAAATTCCATTACAATAAATATATAGGTTGAAGCAATAAGTTGATAAACTTAAAATCATTTTATTTGCACATATAGTTTTATATATATTTTTTATTTATGTAGTTTTAAAATACTTTTTCAATACACGCACAACAAATTTAAGCTTAACAAACTAAATAAAGCACATTTTAAAACGATAATAATCTCAAACTTGTTTGTATATGTGTTAATTATAAAACTTGTCGAACCTAAAGCAAAACAATCAATTTCTAAGAATGGACACATTAACCAGTTTCAGAGAATAACATAGTATACACACATACAAATAATTTGAATTGAAGTAATTAACTATAATAAGTTCTACTTTTCCGTTCTCGTCATATTCCCAACAATCTGTGCAGCAAAAGTTTTAATTTCCTTTAGTTTTTAAATTAAATGAAATGAATCCAAGACTAGTTACAATTTAAAATGCAATTATATCTGCAATACTAAACGAGAAAGTCAATAAATTAAAAAATTGTCAAATATTATTTTTATTAAATCTATAATCTTATACTTACATTCTCCAGTTTTGCAGACGTGAGCAATCCTTTCGCAAGCGCGTCCAAAGTAACGAAGATCTCCCTCGACGGGTTTATAGCTCTCGGGGCAGAAAGCAGCACAATAAGGTTGACATTCTTCCCTGGTGACAATCCTTAGAGCTGTTAAAGAAATAATAATTAAATTATATAATTATATATATATAATAATTATATTTACGTGGGTCGCGGTCGCAATTCTCCTTATCGTATTCACACTTGTTCAGATACAGATAGCAGCGTCCTCCAAGAGCCCAAACAAGATCCTGAGTATCTGGACATTCCTCTGGACAGTCCAAGCAATTGACGCTGCAACTAAATCCCAGACAGAGCAGCAAACAGATGACCAAAGCGAATTTCATTTTTATTCCAGTTAAACCCAATTGGCAGTTGAATATCGACTGATTTTGGCTGCTCTCGTAGATGCGTTTAAATATTTAAAGCTTGAATTATTTGTAGACTTTTCTGTGATTTCATTGAATACCTTATCTCTCAAAGTCTCCAATCGAGTGACGCGAATATTATATTTGCATTATCAGCAGATGACAAAAAAATTACTCATTTTGTGTTTGAACGCAGGCAATTTATAATATTAACATATTAATGCAAATATTGTGCTAATCATTTGTTTTAAACGTTTTACTTTTAATAGTAGCAATAGTGAATATGCAAGTTTATATTAAGCGATAGAAAGAGGCTTGTCTTTGAGCTATTAAAGCTTCTTATTGTGAAGCAAGTGAAACAAATTTTCTAAAATTCTTTATAATTTAGTCACTGTTGAATTTATATTAAATAGTATTTTTCGATCAATAAACAATTTTATTACCTAAGTGTATACATATTATGTTGAATAAATTATTGAAAAACAAATAAAATGAGTACACCATGAAAAGACTTAAAGTGTATTTGAAGAATATCCATTTGTATGTTACTCGAATACTGTGGAAATAAAGTAAATTTGTATTAAGAAAAAACACTTAAGTAAATAAGTAAGTTAACTTACTTTGCCCAGTTCGGCAGGTGTGCAAAAGACTTTCGCATATATTTCTGAAATGTTTAACTTCCATTTTGTAGTACTCAACTACTGGAGGACCTTTCTTCGAGCAATCAGAGTCGCAATTCTTTTGACACTCTTCCTTGTTGACTATTCTCATGGGTCGCATAAATACTAAAGTATATTTTAGTTTTTATTTTGTGCCTTTAAAACTGCGTTCCTCTCTCATCAATACTTACTGGACCATCGAAAGCAATTGACGCCATCAAAGTAGCATTTGTTGCGAAACACATTGCAGTATTGACCCATGGCCCAGACTATATCCTCAGTGTCGGGACACTCCGAAGGACAACGTGTCATATGCAGACTTGCTGACAAACTCAGAGGAAGTAAACACACGAAGATCACAATTTTCATTATGATCGGTGTACTATATAATAAAATCTTTAATAAATAACTATCAAAGTAGACTTTCTTCAAGTTTATTTCAGTTTTCTGTCAACCTTTGCACAATGCCATCCGTGTTGCTTTGTGGTCAATTGATAACTAACTCAAGCTTATATACGAAAGCGTGGATAAATTAAATTAAATGCAATTGCTTTGAATATAAACTATATAAATAGAAATGGCGAATTGCATGCAATGCAAATGCGGCGAATTAGAGAAAACTAAATCGTTACAGTTTAAATATTTTACAACTGTTTTAATGTAAATTATTTATGGAAATCTAATATAATATAGAGAGTACAAATTATTCGAACATCATTTGGGTTCAGCCTTGTACCAGGTTACTGCCAAAAAGATAAATATTTCATCTTTTCCAAATCATTTATGTAAATTAGTAAATTGACTTACCTTCGCCAGTTCGACAAGCTTGCAACATCGCTTCGCATTGTTGTTTTGAACCATCATCATCATCTTCGCTATCATAGAGTAGCAAACAATCGGTGTTGCAATGTTCTTTACACTCCTCGTGCGAAACAATTCTGAACTTTTCCGGGGAATCTGTATTTATATCTTTGATTAGCCTGATTAATTAATTGATGTCAAACTTACGTGGCCCAAGAAAACATTCGATAACTTCAAGGTAGCATTTGTTGCGAAACACATTGCAGTATGGACCAAAACCCAAAACCCAAATAGGTTCGTTGGTCTCGGGACAAACCTCTGGACAAATAGATGCATCCAGAGCAGCTCCCAAGCTCAGAGGAAGTAAACACAGAAATATTACAATTATCATTATGTTTTCAATAGAATTTGATGCACTTTTAAAAAATAATTAAATTCTGAAATAATCACTTTTGAATACAAAATATAGTCGATTAATAATAAAAGTAGACTTTTGTAATCTTTAAGTTTATTTTCATTTTTTTTGCCGACCTTCTCTCATCTGCCACCAATTGATAACTAACTCAAGCTTATATACGAAAACATAGATAAGTGAAATCAAATGCAATTGCTTTGAATAGCGCAAGTGCAAGTGCGGCGAATTCACTTACGGCGAATTAGGGATTTTCCGTAGTTGACCTAGGTTAGATTTTTGAGGCATCTTCTCATCTATATAGAAGCAAAATAAGAGTTTCTTTTGAAAGCATGTCGATTAAATAATTCAATCTATTTACTTTCGCCTATTCGGCAGCTGTGCTGTTCACTTTCACATAGATTATTAAAATGTTAAACTTCGTTTTTGTAGTATACAATTGGAAATTCTAATTTGTCTTCACAATTTGCTTTGCATTACTTTTTTCACTCTCCTTTCGGTACGATTTTGTTTGTTCCTAAATATTCGAAACAATTTGTTTTACATTTTTTATGTTTTCCTAAAAAAATATTTACCTAGCGGCTTTAAAATAACATTTTTTGCTGAAGACTTTACAGTAACCGTGAAGAGCCCAGACTGGTTCCTCTGGAGCCTCAAGACATCCGACTGTAAACCTTCATTCCGGGTGCTGAATTAAAATATAGTATATACAGAAAAACTCAGATTTTCATTATGATCAAATTTGCAAAGCTTTTATTTTGATTTAAGAAATTTTTATTAATTACTTGGCACACTTTTCTAATAGTTCAAGTTTATTCTTAGTTTTTCTCAACCTTCGCATGTCCAAACGTAAAGCTTTCTCGTCATTTGTAAGTAAATCAGGCTTATGTTATATAGGAAATTAAAATATTTGCATTGCATAGAAAAAAAATGGCAAATTGCATGCAGAGCAAACGCGGCGAATTCAGTTACAGCGAATTGAATTAAAGACTTGTTACAATTTGAAATTCAGTTGTTGTCAGAAGTTGCAGTTTAGTTAAGGAAAGCTACAAAAATGAAATATATAAATTAATACGAATTTAATTAAGATAATATGTTTTTCAACTTACTTTCACCAGTTAGGCAGCTGTGCACAGACTTTTCGCAGGCATTGCCAAAGTTCCGAATTTGTCCCTTGTAAACACCCGAAACCGGAGCATAAACTTGTGGGCAAATAGTGGCGCAATGTGGTTGGCATTCCTCCTTAGTGACCTTTTGGAGAGCTGTAACAGGAATGAAATCAAATTTACTGCCACACTAATACTAAAATATATCAAAGGTTTTTTATATATTGATACAGTACTACATTCAAAATATACCATAGATTGCAAAATATACCGCTTTACGAATATAGATTAAGTATTAACAAAATACTGTACCTGGTCTGCGTGTGCAATTGGCCTTATCGAAGAAGCACTTGTTGCGGAAAACGACGCAACCCCCGCCGAGAGCCCAAACAACATCCTCAGTCTCGGGGCAATCCCCGGAACAATTTGCATTGACGCTGCAGCTGAAGCCGAGGCAGAGCAACAAACAAATGGCCAGAGTGAATTTCATTGTAAATAGTAGTATTGTTGCTCGATCGGCAGCTGAGAATCGACTGTTGTTAGCTGGCGCTCGTTCAAATGTTTAAATAATATTTGACTTCTGTATTAGTTTAAGAGCAAACACAAAATACAAATACAGAAGCAAATTTATATACTTTATGGGCTGACTAAATGACGTGTGTGTATTGTATTTGCCTTATCAGCAGCTTAAATAAAAACAAAACACAATAAAAACGAACAAAAAACAAGTCTTTTGTTGGAAGCGTCACGTGATGCTCATATTATGAATATGTATTAAAGGAAAATGAAGAGAATCTATATGAGAGAAACGAATATGATTTTGAAAAAATATTTGTAAATCCAGTTTTTACATAGAAAGGCTCGAGTTTCATTGAAAAGAAACTGTCATGAAATTACAAAATTTATGATAATAAATGATTAATTTTAAATTTGTTAATTAAATAACTTGAAACGAATTCTATATTATTGTATCTTATATAATTATATTCTATTCTTATTATTAAATTGTATTCTATTTGCTAATGTAATATTGTCTCAATTTCAAGATGCAAATTGAGAACAAAGTTTAATCCACCTGATGCCACTTTCATTTTATAATTATGGCGATAATGGGAAATCACCGAAATGCTTTTTGTTACTAAGCTATTTGTTTAAAATATGCAAAGCTTTAAAGTGAACTTTGAACTTAGTTTCTTTATCAATACGACAAGTTGCTTAGCAAAAATATGCAAACGTCTTTTGAATTAATATTTATTTTCGAAGTAGAAAATAATGACAAATTTGTTATTGATGTGAATTCAGTTTACTCAGCTGTTTTAATAACAATAGTAAAACCTCTTCATTGCAATATTTACTTTATTCAAAATGTTTTGCAAATGAAGTTGAACATGAAGTGAAGTAAGTAACCTTGCAAATTAATTGAAGTACGTCAGAAGAGTTAATACAATTAAGTAATTTTAAGTGCATTGATTTAAGTACTGATATACTGTAGTATTCTCTGATCTTGAAGCGAGAGTTGATGACAATAATTTACTTTTAATTCAGTTCCCATAATGCCGGATAAGGTTAAACAACTATAAAAATAAAGTCATATTCTTTATTACGTTTCATTTAATTAGTTCATTCGCACATGTGTTTTTATTGCTGAAGTCATTGCACTGAAATCTGGTTAATCGTTGAAGATCAATTTGTTTTTTGTTATAGATTCCATATCACATAATTTGTATTTATTATTTAACAATTTGGCTGACTTCGTGGGTCAGCGAGCAAGGAGAGACCAATACAACTGGAAAGATTGCAGCAAGACGTTGGACGCCAGTCTAAAAGAGGAGATTTGAAGTTAATTTAAAAATGATTTTCATTAAAAGTACTTTGCAATTTGAGCTAAATATCGCTTACAAGTATTGCAATTTTAAATAAAGTTCGATGAACTAAATATCGCTTACAAGTATTGCAATTTTAAATAAAGTTCGATGAACTAACCGATATTGTTGATGCAGCCGCTGAGTCTCACTCGGCAAGAGTTGGAAAATTGGCAACGCAATGTTTTTCGCATGTAAGTTCCTTCGGCACAAACAGGATCATATTTATATGGGCAGGTGATAGGACAATCCTTTCGTTGGGCTAAAATAAAGCTGAAGCAAAGCAGCAAACTAATTAATGTGACGCAGAACTTCATTGTCACAGTTTTGAATATGAAAATTAAATATTTGAATTGGATTCAACTTGGTGACTTATATACTGAGTGTTTGCCGAAATTTCGAAACCGGTTCGAGTACTTTAATGCAATTAATAACACGTGCAAGACACATTTGACTGGCTTCATTTAGCAATGCAACAAATGCGAGCTCTTAGCGTCTTTAAAACGTGCATCAGTTAACTTAATTTTTAGTCAAGGGTGTAACTAATCCACTTTGGGATGTATTATTACTTGCGTAAATTAATTACAAAACTGGAAAGTTGCATATTTATTGTAATCCACAATTTAAAGTTTAAATAATTGTTAAATTTTTAATGAAACTAATTTTAAACAAAGTCTGCAGTGACTTTAAGAATTAACATTTTTTGAATGGAATTATATAATGGAATAATAAATTTCTGGGAAATTCAGATCAGGGAAAACTCATTTTGGAGGCTGATAAAAACAAGTCGCGGTAGATTTTGAAGAGAGCTCCTGTATACAAAGTGTACAAAATTAATTGTATACTAGAAAATACGATTAACGGATTTCACATACCTATTCATTTCTGGCAGGGGACAACACCAAGAGTCAGAGTACATAGGGGTGGGTCACTAAAGGTCATTAACAGAGCGAACAATGCAAAGTAGATTTTCATGTTGATAGTAAAAAGATCGATGTTGAACTAATTTAAATGTCCATATGCATTTCTATTTATATATTACTCAGATAATTCAAATTTCATGGCATAATAGCCATATATAAACTATAGTATATGCATATAATTTATATCGAAGTGCATTAGCTACGAAATTGTTTACTGCTAAAGTCATTGATCTAAAATCAGGTTAAACGTTGAAAATCAATTTGTTTTTTTTTTTTGTTATAGAATAAGTTGCAAATTTAATTCAATAATATTTTAATAAATGTTTGGCTGAGAGAATTAAGATAGACGACCACAGTTTTTATGATCGTCGCAAGCCGCTGGACGCCAGTCTAAAAAAGAAGATATTAAGTTGCAAATAAATAAATATTAATATGAGAATAATTTTCATTAAAAGTACTTTGAAATTGCAGTGCTAAATATTGTTTACAAGTATTGCAATTTAAAATAATTTAAAAAAGTTCAATGAACTCACCGATATTGTTGTTGCAGGCGCTAACTGACAATCTGCAAGAATTGGAAAATTCGCAACGCAACAATTTCCCTCTATAATATCCATTGGCACAAACAGGATCAAAGATAGTGGGGCAAATGGTAGGACATTCCCTTCGTTGGGCTAAAATAAAACTGAAGCTGAGCAGCAGACTGATTAATGCAACACAGAACTTCATTGTCACAGTTTTGAATATGAAAATTAAATAATTGAATTCGATTCAACTCAGCGACTTATATACTGAGTGTTTGCCGAAATTTCGAAACCGGTTCGAGTACTTGCAAATTGTGAATAATGCAATTAATAAAACGTGTAAAACACTTTTGACTGACTTCACTTAACAATGCAATAAATGTCAGGTTTTAGCGTCTTTAAAACGTGCATCAGTTAACTTGATTTTTTTGTCGTGGAGTTTTGGGTGTATTATTACAAAATACAATTGTTCAAAATTATAATCTGTGTAAATTAATTACAAAAATGAAAAGTTGCATATTTATTGTAATTTACAAAATAATTTTAAACAAAGTCTGAATTGAAACAAAACTAAAAGACAAATACATAAATAAATAACAATTTAATTTGTTTGAAGTAAATTTTTCGAATCAAATTATATAATGGAATAATAAATTTCTGGGAAATACAGATCAGGGAAATCCCATTTTGGAGGCTAATAAAAACAAGTAAGAAAACTACAGTCGAGTGTGCTCGACTGTGAGATACCCGCTACCCATTTTGAATAAAAGCAAAATATTGCGGTATTATTTTCAAAATATACCAAAAGTACTGCAAAATACTAAAAATATACCAAATGGTATATTTGGTATAACGATATAGTACCACATTCAAAATATACCATAGACGACATAATATACCAGATTGTCGGCCAAAGCAACTGAGACCCCTAGTAAGTAGGCGTTTTAGACCATACAAAAGTATTTCTTTAATAACTTTCACAATTTTTAACTGATCGCAACCAAATTTTCAGGAATCATAAATACTATTGTTATTATTATATGTACCAAAATTCGCAGCTCCAGCTTCAAAATTACGCCTGCTATTCGATTTTAATTGATTCGCGGGTATAAAAAGTCGTGAAACTTTTTGATTAGAGCTGCGCATTTGGGTGAAGATTGTTGACCATCACAAGGAACGTACTGTAAGTCTGCATAAAATGTATAAATTAAATAATTATATAAAGTATATATTATCGAATTAAACTTGCGAGTATCTGTCCAGCAGGCGAAGTTGTCACGGTGACACGTATTGCTAAAAGTGCAAAGGACTCGTTCATCGTTAATCGGTAAAATTGCACAGACAGGACTGTAGATTAATATACATGCTCTAGCGCAATCCTTTTTAGCCACTGTCATATTACAACAGATAAGAAGAGCGATCAATGCAAAGCAGATTTTCATGTTGATTCTACAAATATCGAGCTTAAACTTATTTTAAACGTCAATATCCGTTTTTATTTATATATTTATGCGATAATTCAAATTTCATGCAATATATTAAGTATATAATCTATATCGAAGTGAATTAGCAAAGGTAGTTTAATAGGAAAATATTCCAGCAGCTGCAGAAGTATACTCTTGTTTTTTTATTATTATTATTTTTTTTATTATTTCGTTATTTTACATTTGCCACATGCTTTGGGTATACACAATTGTTTGATACTCCAATAAAATGTATAATCATAAGATTTGAAAATAAATGTATCGGATTAAACCTACTTTTATCTTTCTTACAGGCAATGCAATTAATTTTACACTGAGTGCTGAATTCGCAGCCCCAAAGTCCCAGTCAAATTAACATTTGATGGCATAATGGTATTCGTAAACTATATAACCTATGTATAGCGACAGAGGTTTAAGAGGAAAATAATCAAGCATCAGCAATCTAGTTCCTATATATGAAATAAAATGTTAAAGATCTTTTGGCCTTGATAAATGAATTGTAAAAAGATCGAATTTGTACTAATTTGAAATAACTATTTATATTTATAAATTTCTGTGCACACTAGTTCTTTTTAATTTCATTGGAAAATAAAAATTCCATGGTATAATGCATATTATAAACTATATAATCACATTGAACGAATGTTAAAATTTCAAATCGCCATATTTTATATAGAACTTTTATTGAATGGATTATAATTAGTGGTGCATATTTTATGTAAAAAGGAAGGAATTTAGTATAATGCTGTATAAAAAGTGTAAGCATTTAATTATTTAATTAATTGCGATCTAATCTAATCTAAGTATACATAAAATTCTTTTATTTATATTTATTAACAAATTGATAAAACGATCCATGCAAAGCTGACTTTTATGTTGATAGTTAGAAGATCCAATATGTGATTGTTTTAGTTTTATTGAAACTATTTCGTCTACGGAACTTTATTTAATCATCACGGCAAATACATTTGCAGTCTAAGCATAATGGACAAGCCAATCGTCGGCAATCCTTGTGATTCTTTGCCAAAGTGCTGCAAATTAGAATGGCGATCAATAAGAAGTAGATTTTCATGGTGATTGTTAAGAGATTGAATTTGAAACTAATTTGAAATGTCAATATGCATTTCTATTTATATATTTCTGGTAAAATTCAAATTTTATGGTATTAATTATATAATATATAGGCATTAGCAACGGAAGTTACTTAATAAAAACATCTCACATAGCATATATATATTTGTTTATTTAATAGATTATTATTCTTTCAACTCTTATTATTAAGCAAGGCTCGAGCATTGAGGTGAAGTAATTCCACAGCTAGTTGGGCGCCAGTCTATTGAAAAGTTATATACGAAAATATTAATAAATGATTATCGATATACGTTATACAAATTTCACTTACTGATGCCATTGCGACAACCACTGCTAGTCATAACACTGTCTTTATTTAGCAATGCAACAAATGCGAGCTCTTAGCGTCTTTACGTCTCGTAAAACGTGCATCAGTTAACTTAATTTTTAGTCAAGGGTGTAACTAATCCACTTTGGGATGTATTATTACTTGCGTAAATTAATTACAAAACTGGAAGTAGCATATTTATTGTAATCTACAATTTAAAGTTTAATAAATTGTTCAATTTTTAATGAAACTAATTTTAAACAAAGGATGTAGTGACATTGAGAATTAACATTTTTTGAATCGAATTATATAATGGAATAATTTCTGTGAAAATACAGATTAGGGAAAACTCATTTTGGAGGCTGTTAATAACAAGTCGCGGTAAATTTTGAAGAGAGCTCCTGTTTAAAAAGCATATAAAATTAATTATTTAATAGAAAATACGATTAACGGATTTCACATACCTATTCATTTCTGGCAGGGGACAACACCAAGAGTCAGAGTACATAGGGGTGGGTCACTAAAGGTCATTAACAGAGCGAACAATGCAAAGTAGATTTTCATGTTGATAGTAAAAAGATCGATGTTGAACTAATTTTAAATGTCCATATGCATTTCTATTTATATATTACTGAGATAATTCAAATTTCATGGCATAATAGCCATATATAAACTATAGTATATGCATATAATTTATATCGAAGTGCATTAGCTACGAAAGTTTTTGCTGCTAAAGTCATTGATCTAAAATCAGGTTAAACGTTGGAAATCAATTCGTTTTTTTTTATAGAATAAGTTGCAAATTTAATTCAATAATATTTTAATAAATGTTGGGCTGAGAGAATTAAGATAGACGACCACAGTTTTTATGATCTTCGCAAGCCGCTGGACGCCAGTCTAAAAAGGGAGATATTAAGTTGTAAATAAATAAATATTAATTTGAGGATAATTTGCATTAAAAGTAATATTAAAAGTACTTTGAAATTTGAGTGCTGAATATCGTTTAAATAATTAAATAATGTTCGTTGAACTCACCGATATTGTTGTTGCAGGCGCTAACTGACAATCTGCAAGAATTGGAAAATTCGCAACGCAACAATTTCCCTCTATAATATCCATTGGCACAAACAGGATCAAAGACAGTGGGGCAAATGGTAGGACATTCCCTACGTTGGGCTAAAATAAAACTGAAGCTAAGCAGCAGACTGATTAATGCAACACAGAACTTCATTGTCACAGTTTTGAATATGAAAATTAAATAATTGAATTCGATTCAACTCAGCGACTTATATACTGAGTGTTTGCCGAAATTTCGAAACCGGTTCGAGTACTTGCAAATTGTGAATAATGCAATTAATAAAACGTGTAAAACACTTTTGACTGACTTCACTTAACAATGCAATAAATGTCAGGTTTTAGCGTCTTTAAAACGTGCATCAGTTAACTTGATTTTTTTGTCGTGGAGTTTTGGGTGTATTATTACAAAATACAATTGTTCAAAATTATAATCTGTGTAAATTAATTACAAAAATGAAAAGTTGCATATTTATTGTAATTTACAAAATAATTTTAAACAAAGTCTGAATTGAAACAAAACTAAAAGACAAATACATAAATAAATATCAATTTAATTTGTTTGAAGTAAATTTTTCGAATCAAATTATATAATGGAATAATAAATTTCTGGGAAATACAGATCAGGGAAATCCCATTTTGGAGGCTAATAAAAACAAGTAAGAAAACTACAGTCGAGTGTGCTCGACTGTGAGATACCCGCTACCCATTTTGAATAAAAGCAAAATATTGCGGTATTATTTTCAAAATATACCAAAAGTACTGCAAAATACTAAAAATATACCAAATGGTATATTTGGTATAACGATATAGTACCACATTCAAAATATACCATAGACGACATAATATACCAGATTGTCGGCCAAAGCAACTGAGACCCCTAGTAAGTAGGCGTTTTAGACCATACAAAAGTATTTCTTTAATAACTTTCACAATTTTTAACTGATCGCAACCAAATTTTCAGGAATCATAAATACTATTGTTATTATTATATGTACCAAAATTCGCAGCTCCAGCTTCAAAATTACGCTTGCTATTCGATTTTATTTGATTGGCGAGTATAATAAGTCGTGAAACTTTTTGATTAGATCTGCGCATTGGGGTGAAGATTGTTGACCATCACAAGGAACGTACTGTAAGTCTGCATAAAATGTATAAATTAAATAATTATATAAAGTATATATTATCGAATTAAACTTGCGAGTATCTGTCCAGCAGGCGAAGCTGTCACGGTGACACGGATTGTTAAAAGTGCAAAGGACTCGTTCATCGTTAATCGGTAAAATTGCACAGACAGGTCTGTAGATTAATAGACATGTTCTAGCGCAATCCTTTTTAGCCACTGTCATATTACAACAGATAAGAAGAGCGATCAATGCAAAGCAGATTTTCATGTTGATTCTACAAATATCGAGCTTAAACTTATTTTAAACGTCAATATCCGTTTTTATTTATATATTTCTGCGATAATTCAAATTTCATGCAATATATTAAGTATATAATCTATATCGAAGTGAATTAGCAAAGGTAGTTTAATAGGAAAATATTCAAGCAGCTGCAGAAGTATACACTTGTTTTTGTATTATTATTATTTTTTTTATTATTTTGTTATTTTACATTTGCCACATGCTTTAGGTATACACAATTGTTTGATACTCCAATAAAATGTATAATCATAAGATTTGAAAATAAATGTATCGGATTAAACCTACTTTTATCTTTCTTACAGGCAATGCAATTAATTTTACACTGAGTGCTGAATTCGCAGCCCCAAAGTCCCAGTCAAATTAACATTTGATGGCATAATGGTATTCGTAAACTATATAACCTATGTATAGCGACAGAGGTTTAAGAGGAAAATAATCAAGCATCAGCAATCTAGTTCCTAGATATGAAATAAAATGTGCATGATCTTTTGCCCTTGTTAAATTAATTGTAAAAAGATCGAATTCGTACTAATTTGAAGTAACTATTTATATTTATAAATTTCTGTGCACACTAGTTCTTTTTAATTTCAGTGGAAAATAAAAATTCCATGGTATAATGCATATTATAAACTATATAATCACATTGAACGACTGTTAAAATTTCAAATCGCCATATTTTATATAGAACTTTTATTGAATGGATTATAATTAGTGGTGCATATTTTACGTAAAAAGGAAGGAATTTAGTATAATGCTGTATAAAAAGTGTAAGCATTTAATTATTTAATTAATTGCGATCTAATCTAATCTAAGTATACATAAAACTCTTTTTATTTATATTTATTAACAAATTGATAAAACGATCCATGCAAAGCTGACTTTTATGTTGATAGTTAGAAGATCCAATATGTGATTGTTTTAGTTTTATTGAAACTATTTCGTCTACGGAACTTTATTTAATCATCAAGGCAAATACATTTGCAGTTTAAGCATAATGGACAAATCAATCGTCGGCAATCCTTGTGATTCTTTGCCAAAGTGCTGCAAATTAGAAAGGCGATCAATAAGAAGTAGATTTTCATGGTGATTGTTAAGAGATTGAATTTGAAACTAATTTGAAATGTCAATATGCATTTCTATTTATATATTTCTGGTAAAATTCAAATTTTATGGTATTAATTATATAATATATAGGCATTAGCAACGGAAGTTACTTAATAAAAACATCTCACATAGCATATATATATTTGTTTATTTAATAGATTATTATTCTTTCAACTCTTATTATTAAGCAAGGCTCGAGCATTGAGGTGAAGTAATTCCACAGCTAGTTGGGCGCCAGTCTGTTGAAAAATATTAATAAATTATTATGAAATACGTTATACAAATTTCACTTACTGATGCCATTGCGACAACCACTGCTAGTCATAACACATGGATTGGAGAACTGACAGCGAACTTGTTGTCCTCGGACATTTGCCTCTCCACAGGTAGGAGTATATTCCAATGTGCAGACGGAAGGACAATTCCTCCTTTAAGCCGGTGTCAAAGTGCAGCAGAGCAGCAGAGCGATCAATGCAAAGTAGATTTTCATGATGACAGCTAGAATAACTAAATTCAATTAATAGTTTCTATTCACCTAGCTAGACTATTTATACCACAGATTTGCTTTTGTGGGAGGTGCAGTTTTTCCCAAAGCCGGTTTGTGATTCCCGGAAGCACTTGTTAAACGCAATTAATAATATTTGTGTAGTGTAATTATGGTCGAGGGTTTGTAATCAATTTTGCTAGATTTTGCATCTTGAAATTGAGAGAATGCAAATACTCGGAAATATTACATTGTTGCAAGTTGTTTATTTAACAAATTGTTGGTCAAGTTCATATTAAACTAGAGTTGAACAATACGTAGAATTCGATTATATGAGAGAAAAGAATGATTTATTTACCTGTTCAATAAATTAATCAGTAAGCTACCTATTTTGTTGCGATACAATAGTTGTAAAATTTACAGAGCTTGCGTTCATCATCAATGAAGATTTCTCTCCGTGTTGTCATGACAATTGGCAGCTATGAGGCTGCACTAAAGTAGCAAACTAATAAGGGCTTAACAAAACTTCAATGAATGTATGTAAACGGAGTTCACAGATAAGGCACTCATTACTGACCATTTAAATTGAAATTTGCAGATAAGCTTAATAGAGCAATAAATGTTTTTTCGCTGCACCCAATTAAATAACTAATTTACCGCATGAAATCAGAGAGCAACTAAAAATATCATTCTATAATCTCGCTTTTTTATTATCAATTTGTCAACTTGTCATTTCACATGAGACTCGAACATTGCGGTGAAAGATTGTGACAGCTTGAAGGACTCCAATCTGTAAATAATTTATTTATAAATTTATAAATCATAAGCTTAATAGATTAACTTACCAATTTTATTGCGACAGGCGCTGCTATCTAAGGCGCAGGAATTGCCAAATTCGCAGCGCACTTTTTGACCTCGAACGTTGGCTTCGCCACAAACAGGAGAGTAAATAGCAGGACATATTAAAGGACATTCCCTTGCAGACACAATAAGGCCACAACAGAGCAGCAAACTGATCACAGCAAAGCAGAGTTTCATCTTTATCGCTTGAGTGGCTTAATTGAATTTATTAGCTTTAAATCGCAGTTCACACTTTTATACCAATTGCTGGTAAAAAAATTGGCCAACCGGTCGTGAATTAAA
Organism: Drosophila niveifrons; assembly: GCA_035046325.1. Lineage (NCBI taxonomy): Eukaryota > Metazoa > Arthropoda > Insecta > Diptera > Drosophilidae > Drosophila > Drosophila niveifrons. Next base: position 4,126,817 of record JAWNOC010000046.1, on the reverse strand, counting down.
GCTGTTGATCAAGTGATTAGAAGAAATTTCCATTATTCGATATACAACCAGATTTATGAAACATATTTGTAAATTTATTTATTTATCAAATTGTCTAGCCATGAAGTTGATTTAATACAAAGATTCACAATAAATTTGATCATTAATAAAGCACTTTATCGCAATCAAACGGAAGTCTGTCAAAAATTACTCGATTAATATTTATAAATCAATAAATAAAGAACAACTTAATTTTTACCCCCATCATCGGTCTATCCGTAGACAAAACTGTAAATTGCAGGACATGATTTTTCAGTTACTATGCCAGTAAAGTAGAATTTCACCGAGACTTCATAGCCAAATATAATTTGAAGATGAGATTGGTATAAAAGTATACCCAAAAATTACATTCAAATTCTGTTTCCTAACCGGTCTTGAATTTAAATATTTTTATATTTTAATATTTCCTTTGAACTTGAAAACTTTTATAGAGTATCATAAAAACAGTTACTTCCATTTATTTAACTAACATCATAATATAATACACGTATAGCATTCACAACTGTGATTCCCAATGTGTGTAGACATCATAATGTATAATATCAACACTTTCCGAAATTGGCTTCAGCGTTGTTGGGGGATTTTTACAGTGTGCCACAAAAGTCACATATGTATACATATAATTATAATGTGGAGAACGAAACGTGCCCCCTTATAAACAGGTTTCTAGATTTCACAGTAAACCAAAATATACTGTGTAAAATTTGTTTAATCGAATGCATGACGGCAACTTGATCTGTAAATCATTAGAGCTTAACTATGAATATTATTAAGCATTTAAGCTAATTGAATTGTTTTTTGTTGATTTTAATTGGTAGCGCTTAAATTTGATTTAATTATGGAAAAATGTTTAAAATTCTATCAGCGCAAAAATCAAATTAGTTAATAATAATAATTTTATTATTATTATTATTGCGTGTGCAATTGGCCTTATCGAAGAAGCACTTGTTGCGGAAAACGACGCAACCCCCGCCGAGAGCCCAAACAACATCCTCAGTCTCGGGGCAATCCCCGGAACAATTTGCATTGACGCTGCAGCTGAAGCCGAGGCAGAGCAACAAACAAATGGCCAGAGTGAATTTCATTGTAAATAGTAGTATTGTTGCTCGATCGGCAGCTGAGAATCGACTGTTGTTAGCTGGCGCTCGTTCAAATGCTTAAATAATATTTGACTTCTGTATTGGTTTAAGAGCAAACACAAAATACAAATACAGAAGCTTGACTAAATGACGTGTGTGTATTGTATTTGCCTTATCAGCAGCTTAAATAAAAACAAAACACAATAAAAACGAACAAAAAAACAAGTCTTTTGTTGAAAGCGTCACGTGATGCTTAAATTATGAATATAATATTAAAGGAAAATGAAGAGAATCTATATGAGAGAAACGAATATGATTTTGAAAAAATATTTGTAAGTCCAGTTTTTACATAGAAATACTCGAGTTTAATTACAAAGAAACTGACATGAAGTTGCAAAATTTATGATAATAAATGATTAATTTTAAATTTGTTAATTAAACAACTTGAAACGAATTCTATATTAATGTATCTTATATAATTATATTCTATTCTTATTATTAAATTGTATTCTATTTGCTTATGTAATATTGTCTCAATTTCAAGATGCAAATTGAGAACAAATTTTAATCCACCTGATGCCACTCTCATTTTATAATTATGGCGATAATGGGAAATCACCGAAATGTTTTTTGTTACTAAGCTATTTGTTTAAAATATGCAAAGCATTAAAGTGAACTTTAAACCTAGTTTCTTTATCAATACGACAAGTTTCTTAGCAAAAATATGCAAATGGCTTTGAATTAATATTTATTTTATAAGTAGAAAATAATGATAAATTTGTTATTGATGTGAATTGTAACGTGTGACTGGAGTATGTTTTAAAAGAACAGAATTCGTGCACTTCTGGCTTTGGCTCCAGCTAAGCTCGACGGATTGGAGCGGGGATCTTTCTGCCTTTAAAACATTCACACTTAACAATAAATAAGTGCACTGTATGTCGGACAAAAAAAAATAAATAAATAATAGAAAATCAAATATTAGGAAAATAATAAACGGACAAGATTTTGGCTCTTAGGAGAGAGGAACCTGATGGCGATGGATCCTCTTCTTCACCCTCCCACCATGGCAACATAGATTTTAAATATTGCCCCTTTTCCAAATGTAATTACCAGTAACTAGCTTTGGACAGGCATGACCTCTGGAGTACTGGCGACGGACTCCATTAATAACACTTTAGTTATTCATTTTCAAATAACAAATTAATTTTTAATAATGAAAGAAATTAGAAACATAAGGTTTAGAAATTGAACTCCAAGTCTTCTCATAGATGAATTAAATACGTTCTTTTTTTTTTTATCGAGAAAATGATTACGCCAAAATAAAGGTATGTCTTGGGAAAAAAACAAATTTAAGAGGTAAATGGCACTTTGGACTCACCCATCGCTGCGTCGTAGAGCTCAATTGACGAGACTGGTGTAAAACTAAGTGTACAATTTAAACCTTAAATTTACCCTGACATACTCGGCAATGTTAAATAATTAAATGGTGAAAATCTCTTAAAGTTCAATTTAGTTAAAGCTACAAATTCATAATTAAGATTACATAAGTTGGGTTTTTTTTTTCTTTTTTTTTCAAATTAATTCGAGGTATATAAATTTCAATTCGATGTTAATTCAGGAAGCAAAAATAATATAAAAAAAATATATAAATAAAGCAAATTAGTTAGATTTCCGTATATAATGTGCATAAACATACAAATAAATTTCACTTCAGTTTATACACAATTTGAAGTCACCACATTCGAGATGGCCGAGTTAGAAGTCAACTTCTTGAGAGCAAAAAAAAAATTACAATAAGTCTTAGTTAACTTCCAAAAAAACTGGATTCTATATAAACATAATATTCAGCCTAGCACAGATTTGGGAAAAGTCAGCCTGAGACCGTCTCTTGAGCGGCAGCGATAGTAATCCCTCGAAGTAAAATAAAGTTGTAAGTGCACTTTAAGCTGATGATGATGTAAGTCGAAGTCAATACAGATGCAAGATGAAGAATGAAAGTGATGATCACGTATGGTAGAAATGATGATGACGTTTGGACGAAACATCAATTAGGTATAGCTGAGAAGAGGTTTCGTAGCCAAAAGACGAAGCAACATAATTCCCTTTTAGGTGCGAGTGGAGGTACTGGCTCGTAGGAGCCACTTCAATGTGTAAGCGGGAACCGCTGGCACTGGCAAAAAAAAAGCACTAAATACAAAAACAAAGATAAGTATGGATTCATAGATATACTGGCCAATAATAATTATTCACTTTAAGATGATTTCACTGCACAACTTTGGAATTTTGTCCCGCGTGGACCCTTTTTTTTCCCTTTTTTTTTTTTTTTTTTTTTAATTTAAATAATATGTCGCTGCTATTTACGGATATGTTCTGTGCACACCAAAGAGTTAAGCTGTACTAATTTTGTGAGCTCAGCTCCAGTTCAGCCAATGCCTCGAACGATTTACGAATTTACCAACAACGATCTATGATACGAAACGGTATAATCGTACGATGCGCGGGTGGTGACAAACAAGAAACGGTACAATCGTTCGATGCACGGGTGGTGACAAACAAGAAACGGTACAATCGTTCGATGCACGGGTGGTGACAAACGAATTTGAACACCAAAAGAGACCGCGACTACAAGAATAGAGAGGAGGGGGGGGAGACGCGGTAAGCTTGCGCTGCCTCGCTATCGACCAGAAAAAAAAATTATGAACAAAACAAAATTAGCAGACAAAATAGATAGGAATAACGGATCAGCAGTGTTACCAGAGGAACAGCAAAGCAAACTTAACAGACTGACTTAACAGAGCTCCTAACTGAATAAAAAAAATTACAGAATGTACTTTAACAGAATCTGACCTAACAGAATCCAAATTAACAGTGTCGACCTAAACAACCGCTTTGGTCAAATCCGACCACTACAGCGCAGTTAAGGCTCGAAAAGTCTTAGTTTGAGAGTCCTTAACTGAAAAAGGGCAGGATTTATTATTACTAACCAATTTATGCCGTAATTTGAATGTCTTTCAAATGGTACACTCCGATTATTTTCCCAGACTCATTTTCTAATTCATAGTATGAAGGACTTAACTTGCGACGCACTCTGGCATTTTGAAAAACTGGTGCCAATTTAGCGCTAAATTTTTTACTAGCATTGCTCTGAGTAAAATTCCGTGCATAAACTTTATCGCCTTCCTTCAACTGAATGGTTCTGCTACGCAGGTTATAGATTCTAGCATTAGCGTCATGAGCGGCAGATACATTATCTTTAGCTTTTCGCCGAATAATTTGTAAAACGTCATTCTGTTTCAGAGCCGTATCATCATTCAATAAGCTTAGTTTTCTCAAAAGCTCATAGTCTTGTCCATTAAGCAGCATATTTTGCCCGAAAGCCAAAAAGTATGGAGAATATCCGGTACTGCTATGAACGCTGGCTCGAAGAGCTCCGCTTATTTCATTAAGATTCTATCCCAATTAGAGTGGTATGTACCAATGTATGCTCGAATGGCGGATAGAACAGACCTATTCAATCGTTCGCTCGCATTGGCCTGTGGCGAATATATTGCAGTACATACATGCGTTATGCCAAAACGGGTTAGAAAAGACTCAAATTGAGCTGAACGAAATTGTGATCCATTGTCTGTCAGTATGACCTCTGGAACACCAAATGTATAAAAAATATAATTCTGTAAAAATTCACAGATCCGGTGAGAGGTAAATTTTTTAAGCGGTTGCAAAAAGTGGAATTTTGTATTGTGGTCTACTATGATCAATAAGCCAATGTTACCGTTTTTAGATCTTGGGTACGGACCGAGTAAGTCCATGTATAGCTTTTGAAAGGGTCTCTCGGAGACCAAAGGCTTGCCCATAGGGGGTCGTAAAACGATATTCGGACTTTTAGTGGTGCGGCACACACAACACTTGGAGACATAGTTTCGAATTTGCGTTACCATACCGGGCCAGAAGAAATATCTTTTAAGTTTCTCTATCATTTTTCCGGTGCCACAGTGTGCTCCATCAGGAGAATCATGAGCTCTATACAAAATGTCTTCTCTTAAATATTGTGGTATCCACAACTTCCACGCTTGTGCCTCTTGTGTGACGTCACCGGTTGAGTGCTGTGTTCTTTTGTACACAAAATTATCACAAATTTTTAAATCTGGTAATTTAGACTGGTTTTCTTTGATCAGCTGTATAAGGTCCAGATAGTCTTGAGATTGAAATTCTTTAGATCTTAAGTCAATTATTGGGCCGCTGTCGGAAAGTTCGGAAATCATGGGTTCATTTTGCCGAGATAAAGTATCCGCCACAATATTCTTAGAGCCACTACGATGCTTAATCTCAATGCCATAACCTTGCAATGTTACCGCCCAGCGTCCTAAACGACCGGTCAGATCCTTTTGCGACATGAGCCATTTAAGAGAGGCATGATCAGTGATAACTGTAAAATTTTGCCCTTCTATGTATGCTCTAAACTTCTTAACTCCTCTTAACACTGCCAGACATTCGAGTTCCGTAACGGTGTATGATCGTTGGGCCTTGGACAATTTTTCCGACATATATGCTATGGGCATCTCAACACCATCTAAATCTACCTGTGCTAAAACACACCCCACGCCATAGGTACTAGCATCGCACAACAATAAGAATGGCTGTGAAAAGTCCGGAGTTTTCAAAATAGGTGCCGACGTTAATTTTTCTTTTAAGAACTTAAAAGATTTTTCCGCTTCTTCGTTCCATTCTAATGCCTTATTTTTCTTTAGCAGTTCTGTCAATGGGAAGCTGACGGTGGCATATTGCTCAACGAATCGTCGATACCAGCCAGTCAAGCCGAGGAAGCGCCTCAATTGTTTCACTGTTTTTGGAACAGGAAATTCGTTAATACTTTTTATTTTTCCTGGATCAGTTTTCAATTCCCCATAACCAATAATGAATCCTAGGTATTTTACCTCGCGCATGCAAAACTTAGACTTTCCAACATTTATGGTAATATTGGCTTTGCGCAAACACAAGGCCACTTCACGCAGCAAAACCATATGGGACTCAAAATCGTCAGATAACAGCAAAAGGTCGTCAAGATATACAAAAACTCTCGTACGAAGGTATGGCGGAATGACCTGGTCCATTAATCTGCATAATGTCTGTGGGGCGTTGCACAATCCGAATGGCATTACCTTATATTGGTAGAGGGGCCGATTCGGGACTGTGAATGCCGTATATTGCCGAGAGTTGACCTCTAGGGGTATTTGCCAAAAGGCATGTTTCATGTCCAGACTACTAATGAAACGTGCAGGGGGTAGGCGACTTAAAATGCCATCAATGTGAGGCAGAGGATAAGCATCCTTTCTGGTTACTTTATTTACCACCCTCGAATCTAGACAAAGACGAATCTTGTCTCCCCTTCTAACAATAACAGAGTTACTACTCCATGAACTGTTGGACTCCTCGATTATTCCTAGATCCAACATACGGTCAACCTCAGAAAACATAAGTTTCTCGATTGCCGGAGATATGGGCCAATGCCTCTGTTTAACGGGTCGGGCATTGTCTACTTCAATCCTGTGTTCCAATAAATGAGTGCGACCAAGTCCTTCAATGTCAAAGGACGGTAGATCATTAATAACTTTTTGTAAATAATTGTTTTGAGAATTGGTAAGAAAATGGGTTTTTGGGTCTTCAACTTCTCCTTCTGCCTCATCCTCTAATTCGGAAATGGATGGTTCTAATATTTGCTCAAGCAGTCCGAAAGCTCTCCAAAAGTCAATTCCTAGATACACATCCTGACTTAAAGTTGGAATGATATAAAATTCGATAGGTTTCGTCCTATTTCGATACGAAACATTTGATATTATTTTCCCAATGACTGCACTCTTAGAATTATTAGCAGTTCTAATATTTCCTGAGCATTTTTGAACTTTGTGCTTTTGCATCATGACGGTGGCAGCGTTGCTACCAAGGCAACTTATTGATGCACCTGAATCAAGCAAAGCTACATATTTCTCGTTTTCAATTTCAATATCACTATACAGACGATTGTCGGATTGCATAAAAATGGCAGAGACCAATTCTTTCCTAACCGAGCGAACCTTCTTCCAAAACGACCGAATTCTCAATGTTGAACGTCTAGGTTTATTATTAATTTTCAAGTAGTCAACGTTTCCTAAAATCCGTTGATCAACTTCACTGTATTTACTAAAGCGAATATGGAATGGCTGTAGAATATCTGAAGAGCTCGCCTTCTCCTCGCTTTCTAGGTTGAATGCCGGTGTGTGTGTTTGTGACCAGGCATCCATGCTCAATATTCTTATTGTTGAGGATGTGATAGGATGTTGTTGGCTATCACATCCTTGTGCCGGTTTTCCGACGCATTGCACGACTTACAAGTCGGCTTGTACACATTTCTGGCTCCGCAACCATAACAGAATATTGACCTGACCTCCATGCAATTCTCAAATCTATGGCCAGGTTTATCGCAGTTCCAACAGATTAATCTCTTCCGTTTGATTTCTGATATTTCATTATCTGAAATATCATCTGTTTCAACAAGAACTTCTGCTACCTGAGATCTGTATGGTAATTTTGGTTTGGCAGGATTCGAACGGATTTGTTTAAAGAAATTTTCATGCGTGCGAATTTCTTCTCGCAGCCGGGCAATGGTCGAGATACCTAAATGCATTACTTCATATTGAAGCGAAGGCTTGGAATTTCTAATAAGAATTCTAACTAAAGCCTGTTCCGAAATGGAATTTTGGAGACGGCCTACCAAGTTTTCAATAGCAAACTGATAGTCGTCGAAATTTTCCTGCTCAGCCTGCCGCCTAGAATTAATCAAATCCCATATATCCATGTCCGAATCACTATCGCCAAATTTTTTAATGAGTTCTTCACAGAAAGTTGCCCAATTAAAACCAGGGAAAGATTTGTGAAACTTCCAAAACCATTCAGTAGCTCTATCGGCGAACAGCAAATACAGGTGGTCACACACCAATTGGTAGTTGCCGCCAAGATTTTGTACAGTCAATGAGCGAAGCCTATAAAGAAAATCTTCAACTTTCATACCTTTCCTATCTCCACTAAATTTTAATCGCCAGCTCTGTATAAGATTAGACACCTTTTCGGGAGAAATAGTAGAGGATGGCCGAAATTCCCCAACCGATTCATGGGTTTGACGGGTACCATTTCTAAAAGTGTTATAATCTGGTCGAAGATTATTTGAGACTGAAGGAGCTCTTGGTAGCTTTAAGTCCCTACCAGGAGATGGGGTTGAGTCAGATTGACCGAGATTCAAATTTGCCATCTGTGCCTGCATGGCCTGTTGAATGGATGCATTCATGGCTATTGTTAATTCTTGCAACAGCGTATGTTGCTGTGACTGCAAATACGATCGAGCAATATCTACTACATCATTTCTATTTATGGTTTCAGGCGTAGGACTAACAGTCGGCCTAGGATCTTGTATTGGATCCAGTAAATCATAAGATTGATCGCGCATAGCTCTCTGCATAGAACGTGTCAGCATGCCTCCTCTGGGCGTAGCTAATTTACTTTTACTCCCTCTGTTAGAAGTTGAGGCTGAGTTTTCTCCTAATTGCGAACGAGCCTCAGTGTGAGATTCTGCCTCGGTCAGTTCTACCTCTAAATTATTATTAGAGAGCGATAACTGGTTAACCGAGCATCTGGATTTGCAGATAGGACATGAAGGTGTGTTTTGCAGTGCTGGCATCAAACAGCTATAGTGGAATTTATGCTTGCAAGGGGTGGTTGCAACGAGTTCATTTGAATTTGTTGCCTCGTGGCAAATGCCACAAAAAGGATCTTGATCTTGCATTATTTGCACTAAATCTTCAGCACTATGTCGCACCGTCATAATTAATTCTTATAGTTAAATTAAATGTTCAAATTAGTTTTTGTGTGGTTAATTGTGTAAGTGAATTTGTGTATGTTTATGCAAATAATAATATATATATTTATTCTAATTTTTAATTTATATAGAGTCCGTCACTTTCCTTTTGAGATCGATGCCATGCCAAAATTTCCTTTGAAGCCAAAAGCTAAACTATTCATAGAATTAGAAAATATTACTGATTTGAATTAATAGTGTCATCCTACTGGTCCGGATACCGAGATTATTCCAGTATGCTGCAATTCCAAGTATAGATGTTCAGCTATCAGTCCAAAATTTTTTTAATAGTCTGAAGAATGTGTGGATTTTAGTATGAGTTCGATTTGGTCGACCATTCCAGCATGACGAAATGCAGTCGCAAATTCCAATAATCGAAATCCCATCTTCACCACAAGTCAATCCCCAGTACTAGTTTATGTGGATGTATGCAATACAAATAAGAACCTGAGACTAGAGTTTTTTTGACATTAAACACACTATGAAAGAAAAGTATGAATTTAAGAATAGGATCGACTTGGTCGATCATTCCCAAAATTATGAAAAATGATCGAAAATCCAATAGTCGAGGTCCTATCTATATCATATAAAAGTCTCACCTACTCGTTTAAATCAAAAAAACCAAAATAAAATTGGGTGGATAAATAGGGAGCAAATTTCCGTGAGGCTAAACAACTTTTAGGCCCCACGCGTTGGGCGCCAATTGTGTAACGTGTGACTGGAGTATGTTTTAAAAGAACAGAATTCGTGCACTTCTGGCTTTGGCTCCAGCTAAGCTCGACGGATTGGGGCGGGGATCTTTCTGCCTTTAAAACATTCACACTTAACAATAAATAAGTGCACTGTATGTCGGACAAAAAAAAAAATAAATAAATAATAGAAAATCAAATATTAGGAAAATAATAAACGGACAAGACTTTGGCTCTTAGGAGAGAGGAACCTGATGGCGATGGATCCTCTTCTTCACCCTCCCACCATGGCAACATAGATCTTAAATATTGCCCCTTTTCCAAATGTAATTACCAGTAACTAGCTTTGGACAGGCATGACCTCTGGAGTACTGGCGACGGACTCCATTAATAACACTTTAGTTATTCATTTTCAAATAACAAATTAATTTTTAATAATGAAAGAAATTAGAAACATAAGGTTTAGAAATTGAACTCCAAGTCTTCTCATAGATGAATTAAATACGTTCTTTTTTTTTTTATCGAGAAAATGATTACGCCAAAATAAGGTATGTCTTGGGAAAAAAACAAATTTAAGAGGTAAATGGCACTTTGGACTCACCCATCGCTGCGTCGTAGAGCTCAATTGACGAGACTGGTGTAAAACTAAGTGTACAATTTAAACCTTAAATTTACCCTGACATACTCGGCAATGTTAAATAATTAAATGGTGAAAATCTCTTAAAGTTCAATTTAGTTAAAGCTACAAATTCATAATTAAGATTACATAAGTTGGGTTTTTTTTTTCTTTTTTTTTCAAATTAATTCGAGGTATATAAATTTCAATTCGATGTTAATTCAGGAAGCAAAAATAATATAAAAAAAATATATAAATAAAGCAAATTAGTTAGATTTCCGTATATAATGTGCATAAACATACAAATAAATTTCACTTCAGTTTATACACAATTTGAAGTCACCACATTCGAGATGGCCGAGTTAGAAGTCAACTTCTTGAGAGCAAACAAAAAAAAAATTACAATAAGTCTTAGTTAACTTCCAAAAAAACTGGATTCTATATAAACATAATATTCAGCCTAGCACAGATTTGGGAAAAGTCAGCCTGAGACCGTCTCTTGAGCGGCAGCGATAGTAATCCCTCGAAGTAAAATAAAGTTGTAAGTGCACTTTAAGCTGATGATGATGTAAGTCGAAGTCAATACAGATGCAAGATGAAGAATGAAAGTGATGATCACGTATGGTAGAAATGATGATGACGTTTGGACGAAACATCAATTAGGTATAGCTGAGAAGAGGTTTCGTAGCCAAAAGACGAAGCAACATAATTCCCTTTTAGGTGCGAGTGGAGGTACTGGCTCGTAGGAGCCACTTCAATGTGTAAGCGGGAACCGCTGGCACTGGCAAAAAAAAGCACTAAATAAAAAAAAAGATAAGTATGGAATTAGAATAAAATCCATACCTGGCCAATAATAATTATTCACTTTGAGATGATTTCACTGCACAACTTTGGAATTTTGTCCCGCGTGGACCCTTTTTTTTTCCTTTTTTTTTTTTTTTTTTTTTTAATTTAAATAATATGTCGCTGCTATTTACGGATATGTTCTGTGCACACCAAAGAGTTAAGCTGTACTAATTTTGTGAGCTCAGCTCCAGTTCAGCCAATGCCTCGAACGATTTACGAATTTACCAACAACGATCTATGATACGAAACGGTATAATCGTACGATGCGCGGGTGGTGACAAACAAGAAACGGTACAATCGTTCGATGCACGGGTGGTGACAAACAAGAAACGGTACAATCGTTCGATGCACGGGTGGTGACAAACGAATTTGAACACCAAAAGAGACCGCGACTACAAGAATAGAGAGGAGGGGGGGGAGACGCGGTAAGCTTGCGCTGCCTCGCTATCGACCAGAAAAAAAAATTATGAACAAAACAAAATTAGCAGACAAAATAGATAGGAATAACGGATCAGCAGTGTTACCAGAGGAACAGCAAAGCAAACTTAACAGACTGACTTAACAGAGCTCCTAACTGAATAAAAAAAATTACAGAATGTACTTTAACAGAATCTGACCTAACAGAATCCAAATTAACAGTGTCGACCTAAACAACCGCTTTGGTCAAATCCGACCACTACAGAATTCAGTTTACTCAGCTGTTTTAATAACAATAGTTAAACCTCTTCATTGCAATATTTACTTTATTCAAAATGTTTTGCAAATGAATTTGAACATGAAGTGAAGTAAGTAAAACCTTGCAAATTAATTGAAGTACGTCAGAAGAGTTAATACAATTAAGTAATTTTAAGTGCATTGATTTAAGTACTGATAGTAGTATTCTCGGAAAACTCAGAACTTGAAGCGAGAGTTGATGACAATAATTTACTATTAATTCAGTTCCCATAAAACCGGATAAGGTTAAACAACTATAAAAATGAAATCATATTCTTTATGAGACTAGAGTTTTTTTGACATTAAACACACTATGAAAGAAAAGTATGAATTTAAGAATAGGATCGACTTGGTCGATCATTCCCAAAATTATGAAAAATGATCGAAAATCCAATAGTCGAGGTCCTATCTATATCATATAAAAGTCTCACCTACTCGTTTAAATCAAAAAAACCAAAATAAAATTGGGTGGATAAATAGGGAGCAAAATTTCCGTGAGGCTAAACAACTTTTAGGCCCCACGCGTTGGGCGCCAATTGTGTAACGTGTGACTGGAGTATGTTTTAAAAGAACAGAATTCGTGCACTTCTGGCTTTGGCTCCAGCTAAGCTCGACGGATTGGGGCGGGGATCTTTCTGCCTTTAAAACATTCACACTTAACAATAAATAAGTGCACTGTATGTCGGACAAAAAAAAAATAAATAAATAATAGAAAATCAAATATTAGGAAAATAATAAACGGACAAGATTTTGGCTCTTAGGAGAGAGGAACCTGATGGCGATGGATCCTCTTCTTCACCCTCCCACCATGGCAACATAGATTTTAAATATTGCCCCTTTTCCAAATGTAATTACCAGTAACTAGCTTTGGACAGGCATGACCTCTGGAGTACTGGCGACGGACTCCATTAATAACACTTTAGTTATTCATTTTCAAATAACAAATTAATTTTTAATAATGAAAGAAATTAGAAACATAAGGTTTAGAAATTGAACTCCAAGTCTTCTCATAGATGAATTAAATACGTTCTTTTTTTTTTTTATCGAGAAAATGATTACGCCAAAATAAAGGTATGTCTTGGGAAAAAACAAATTTAAGAGGTAAATGGCACTTTGGACTCACCCATCGCTGCGTCGTAGAGCTCAATTGACGAGACTGCTGTAAAACTAAGTGTACAATTTAAACCTTAAATTTACCCTGACATACTCGGCAATGTTAAATAATTAAATGGTGAAAATCTCTTAAAGTTCAATTTAGTTAAAGCTACAAATTCATAATTAAGATTACATAAGTTGGGTTTTTTTTTTCTTTTTTTTTCAAATTAATTCGAGGTATATAAATTTCAATTCGATGTTAATTCATGAAGCAAAAATAATATAAAAAAAATATATAAATAAAGCAAATTAGTTAGATTTCCGTATATAATGTGCATAAACATACAAATAAATTTCACTTCAGTTTATACACAATTTGAAGTCACCACATTCGAGATGGCCGAGTTAGAAGTCAACTTCTTGAGAGCAAACAAAAAAAAAATTACAATAAGTCTTAGTTAACTTCCAAAAAAACTGGATTCTATATAAACATAATATTCAGCCTAGCACAGATTTGGGAAAAGTCAGCCTGAGACCGTCTCTTGAGCGGCAGCGATAGTAATCCCTCGAAGTAAAATAAAGTTGTAAGTGCACTTTAAGCTGATGATGATGTAAGTCGAAGTCAATACAGATGCAAGATGAAGAATGAAAGTGATGATCACGTATGGTAGAAATGATGATGACGTTTGGACGAAACATCAATTAGGTATAGCTGAGAAGAGGTTTCGTAGCCAAAAGACGAAGCAACATAATTCCCTTTTAGGTGCGAGTGGAGGTACTGGCTCGTAGGAGCCACTCCAATGTGTAAGCGGGAACCGCTGGCACTGGCAAAAAAAAGCACTGGCCAATAATAATTATTCACTTTAAGATGATTTCACTGCACAACTTTGGAATTTTGTCCCGCGTGGACCCTTTTTTTTCCCTTTTTTTTTTTTTTTTTTAATTTAAATAATATGTCGCTGCTATTTACGGATATGTTCTGTGCACACCAAAGAGTTAAGCTGTACTCATTTTGTGAGCTCAGCTCCAGTTCAGCCAATGCCTCGAACGATTTACGAATTTACCAACAACGATCTATGATACGAAACGGTATAATCGTACGATGCGCGGGTGGTGACAAACAAGAAACGGTACAATCGTTCGATGCACGGGTGGTGACAAACAAGAAACGGTACAATCGTTCGATGCACGGGTGGTGACAAACGAATTTGAACACCAAAAGAGACCGCGACTACAAGAATAGAGAGGAGGGGGGGGAGACGCGGTAAGCTTGCGCTGCCTCGCTATCGACCAGAAAAAAAAAATTATGAACAAAACAAAATTAGCAGACAAAATAGATAGGAATAACGGATCAGCAGTGTTACCAGAGCAAACTTAACAGACTGACTTAACAGAGCTCCTAACTGACTAAAAAAATTACAGAATGTACTTTAACAGAATCTGACCTAACAGAATCCAAATTAACAGTGTCGACCTAAACAACCGCTTTGGTCAAATCCGACCACTACAGAATTCAGTTTACTCAGCTGTTTTAATAACAATAGTTAAACCTCTTCATTGCAATATTTACTTTATTCAAAATGTTTTGCAAATGAATTTGAACATGAAGTGAAGTAAGTAAAACCTTGCAAATTAATTGAAGTACGTCAGAAGAGTTAATACAATTAAGTAATTTTAAGTGCATTGATTTAAGTACTGATAGTAGTATTCTCGGAAAACTCAGAACTTGAAGCGAGAGTTGATGACAATAATTTACTATTAATTCAGTTCCCATAAAACCGGATAAGGTTAAACAACTATAAAAATGAAATCATATTCTTTATTTCGTTTCATTTAATTAGTTCATTCGCACATGTGTTTTTATTGCTGAAGTCATTGAACTGAAATCTGGTTAATCGTTGAAGATCAATTTGTTTTTTGTTATAGATTCCACATTATTTTGTAATTAATATTATTTAACAACTTGGCTGACCTCGTGGGTCAGTGAGCAAAGTGAGACCAACACAACTGGAAAGATTACAGCAAGACGTTGGACGCCAGTCTAAATGATGAGATTAAAAGTTAATTTAGGGATCATTTTCATTAATAGTAATTTTAAAAGTTCTTTGCAATTTGAGTGCTGAATATCGTTTCCAAGTATTGCAATTTTACATAAACTTCTATGAACTCACCGATATTGTTGATGCAGCCGCTGAGTCTCACTCGGCAAGAGTTGGAAAATTGGCAACGCAATGTTTTTCGCATGTAAGTTCCTTCGGCACAAACAGGATCATATTTATATGGGCAGGTGATAGGACAATCCTTTCGTTGGGCTAAAATAAAGCTGAAGCAAAGCAGCAAACTAATTAATGTGACGCAGAACTTCATTGTCACAGTTTTGAATATGAAAATTAAATATTTGAATTGGATTCAACTTGGTGACTTATATACTGAGTGTTTGCCGAAATTTCGAAACCGGTTCGAGTACTTTAATGCAATTAATAACACGTGCAAGACACATTTGACTGGCTTCATTTAGCAATGCAACAAATGCGAGCTCTTAGCGTCTTTAAAACGTGCATCAGTTAACTTAATTTTTAGTCAAGGGTGTAACTAATCCACTTTGGGATGTATTATTACTTGCGTAAATTAATTACAAAACTGGAAAGTTGCATATTTATTGTAATCCACAATTTAAAGTTTAAATAATTGTTAAATTTTTAATGAAACTAATTTTAAACAAAGTCTGCAGTGACTTTAAGAATTAACATTTTTTGAATGGAATTATATAATGGAATAATAAATTTCTGGGAAATTCAGATCAGGGAAAACTCATTTTGGAGGCTGATAAAAACAAGTCGCGGTAGATTTTGAAGAGAGCTCCTGTATACAAAGTGTACAAAATTAATTGTATACTAGAAAATACGATTAATGGATTTCACATACCTATTCATTTCTGGCAGGGGACAACACCAAGAGTCAGAGTACATAGGGGTGGGTCACTAAAGGTCATTAACAGAGCGAACAATGCAAAGTAGATTTTCATGTTGATAGTAAAAAGATCGATGTTGAACTAATTTTAAATGTCCATATGCATTTCTATTTATATATTACTGAGATAATTCAAATTTCATGGCATAATACCCATATATAAACTATAGTATATGCATATAATTTATATCGAAGTGCATTAGCTACGAAAGTTTTTGCTGCTAAAGTCATTGATCTAAAATCAGGTTAAACGTTGGAAATCAATTCGTTTTTTTTTTATAGAATAAGTTGCAAATTTAATTCAATAATATTTTAATAAATGTTTGGCTGAGAGAATTAAGATAGACGACCACAGTTTTTATGATCTTCGCAAGCCGCTGGACGCCAGTCTAAAAAGGGAGATATTAAGTTGTAAATAAATAAATATTAATTTGAGGATAATTTGCATTAAAAGTAATATTAAAAGTACTTTGAAATTTGAGTGCTGAATATCGTTTAAATAATTAAATAATGTTCGTTGAACTCACCGATATTGTTGTTGCAGGCGCTAACTGACAATCTGCAAGAATTGGAAAATTCGCAACGCAACAATTTCCCTCTATAATATCCATTGGCACAAACAGGATCAAAGACAGTGGGGCAAATGGTAGGACATTCCCTACGTTGGGCTAAAATAAAACTGAAGCTAAGCAGCAGACTGATTAATGCAACACAGAACTTCATTGTCACAGTTTTGAATATGAAAATTAAATAATTGAATTCGATTCCACTCAGCGACTTATATACTGAGTGTTTGCCGAAATTTCGAAACCGGTTCGAGTACTTGCAAATTGTGAATAATACAATTAATAAAACGTGTAAAACTTTTTCGACTGACTTCACTTAACAATGCAATAAATGTCAGGTTTTAGCGTCTTTAAAACGTGCATCAGTTAACTTGATTTTTTTGTCGTGGAGTTTTGGGTGTATTATTACAAAATACAATTGTTCAAAATTATAATCTGTGTAAATTAATTACAAAAATGAAAAGTTGCATATTTATTGTAATTTACAAAATAATTTTAAACAAAGTCTGAATTGAAACAAAACTAAAAGACAAATACATAAATAAATATCAATTTAATTTGTTTGAAGTAAATTTTTCGAATCAAATTATATAATGGAATAATAAATTTCTGGGAAATACAGATCAGGGAAATCCCATTTTGGAGGCTAATAAAAACAAGTAAGAAAACTACAGTCGAGTGTGCTCGACTGTGAGATACCCGCTACCCATTTTGAATAAAAGCAAAATATTGCGGTATTATTTTCAAAATATACCAAAAGTACTGCAAAATACTAGAAATATACCAAATGGTATATTTGGTATAACGATATAGTACACATTCAAAATATACCATAGACGACATAATATACCAGATTGTCGGCCAAAGCAACTGAGACCCCTAGTAAGTAGGCGTTTTAGACCATACAAAAGTATTTCTTTAATAACTTTCACAATTTTTAACTGATCGCAACCAAATTTTCAGGAATCATAAATACTATTGTTATTATTATATGTACCAAAATTCTTTTTCGATTAGAGCTGCGCATTTGGGTGAAGATTGTTGACCATCACAAGGAACGTACTGTAAGTCTGCATAAAATGTATAAATTAAATAATTATATAAAGTATATATTATCGAATTAAACTTGCGAGTATCTGTCCAGCAGGCGAAGCTGTTACTGTGACACGTATTGCCAAAAGTGCAAAGGACTCGTTCATCGTTAATCGGTAAAATTGCACAGACAGGAATGTAGATTAATGGACATGCTTTCGCGCAATCCTTTTTAGCCACTGTCATATTACAACAGATAAGAAGAACGATCAATGCAAAGCAGATTTTCATGTTGATTCTACAAATATCGAGTTTAAACTTATTTTAAACGTCAATATCCGTTTTTATTTATATATTTCTGCGATAATTCAAATTTCATGCAATATATTAAGTATATAATCTATATCGAAGTGAATTAGCAAAGGTAGTTTAATAGGAAAATATTCAAGCAGCTGCATAAGTATAATCTTGTTTTTGTATTATTATTATTTTTTGTATTATTTCGTTATTTTACATTTGCCACATGCTTTGGGTATACACAATTGTTTGATACTCCAATAAAATGTATAATCATAAGATTTGAAAATAAATGTATCGGATTAAACATACTTTTATCTTTCTTACAGGCAATGCAATTCATTTTTCACTGATTGCTGAATTCGCAGCCCCAAAGTCCCAGTCAAATTAACATTTGATGGCATAATTGTATTCGTAAACTATATAACCTATGTATAGCGACAGAGGTTTAAGAGGAAAATAATCAAGCATCAGCAATCTAGTTCCTATATATGAAATAAAATGTTAAAGATCTTTTGGCCTTGTTAAATGAATTGTAAAAAGATCGAATTTGTACTAATTTGAAATAACTATTTATATTTATAAATTTCTGTGCACACTAGTTCTTTTTAATTTCATTGGAAAATAAAAATTCCATGGTATAATGCATATTATAAACTATATAATCACATTGAACGAAAGTTAAAATTTAAAATCGCCATATTTTATATAGAAGTTTTATTGAATGGATTATAATTAGTGGTGCATATTTTACGTAAAAAGGAAGGAATTTAGTATAATGCTGTATAAAAAGTGTAAGCATTTAATTATTTAATTAATTGCGATCTAATCTAATCTAAGTATACATAAAATTCTTTTATTTATATTTATTAACAAATTGATAAAACGATCCATGCAAAGCTGACTTTTATGTTGATAGTTAGAAGATCCAATATGTGATTGTTTTAGTTTTATTGAAACTATTTCGTCTACGGAACTTTATTTAATCATCACGGCAAATACATTTGCAGTCTAAGCATAATGGACAAGCCAATTGTCGGCAATCCTTGTGATTCTTTGCCAAAGTGCTGCAAATTAGAAAGGCGATCAATAAGAAGTAGATTTTCATGGTGATTGTTAAGAGATTGAATTTGAAACTAATTTGAAATGTCAATATGCATTTCTATTTATATATTTCTGGTAAAATTCAAATTTTATGGTATTAATTATATAATATATAGGCATTAGCAACGGAAGTTACTTAATAAAAACATCTCACATAGCATATATATATTTGTTTATTTAATAGATTATTATTCTTTCAACTCTTATTATTAAGCAAGGCTCGAGCATTGAGGTGAAGTAATTCCACAGCTAGTTGGGCGCCAGTCTATTGAAAAGTTATATACGAAAATATTAATAAATGATTATCGATATACGTTATACAAATTTCACTTACTGATGCCATTGCGACAACCACTGCTAGTCATAACACATGGATTGGAGAACTGGCAGCGAACTTGTTGTCCTCGCACATTTGCCTCTCCACAGGTAGGACTATACTCCAATGTGCAGACGGAAGGACAATTCCTCCTTTGAGCCGGTGTCAAAGTGCAGCAGAGCAGCAGAGCGATCAATGCAAAGTAGATTTTCATGATCACAGCTAGAATAACTAAATTCAATTAATAGTTTCTATTCACCTAGCTGGACTATTTATACCACAAATTTGCTTTTGTGGGAGGTGCAGTTTTTTCCCAAAGCCGGTTTGTGATTCCCGGAAGCACTTGTTAAACGCAATTAATAATATTTGTGTAGTGTAATTATGGTCGAGGGTTTGTAATCAATTTTGCTAGATTTTGCATCTTGAAATTGAGAGAATGCAAATACTCGGAAATATTACATTGTTGCAAGTTTTTTATTTAACAAATTGTTGGTCAAGTTCATATTAAACTAGAGTTGAGCAATTCGTAGAATTCGATTATATGAGAGAAAAGAATGATTTATTTACCTGTTCAATAAATTAATCAGTAAGCTACCTATTTTGTTGCGATACAATAGTTGTAAAATTTACAGAGCTTGCGTTCATCATCAATGAAGATTTCTCTCCGTGTTGTCATGACAATTGGCAGCTATGAGGCTGCACTAAAGTAGCAAACTAATAAGGGCTTAACAAAACTTCAATGAATGTATGTAAACGGAGTTCACAGATAAGGCACTCATTACTGACCATTTAAATTGAAATTTGCAGATAAGCTTAATAGAGCAATAAATGTTTTTTCGCTGCACCCAATTAAATAACTAATTTACCGCATGAAATCAGAGAGCAACTAAAAATATCATTCTATAATCTCGCTTTTTTATTATCAATTTGTCAACTTGTCATTTCACATAAGACTCGAACATTGCGGTGAAAGATTGTGACAGCTTGAAGGACTCCAATCTGTAAATAATTTATTTATAAATTTATAAATCATAAGCTTAATAGATTAACTTACCAATTTTATTGCGACAGGCGCTGCTATCTAAGGCGCAAGAATTGCCAAATTCGCAGCGCACTTTTTGACCTTTAACATTGGCTTCGCCACAAACAGGAGCGTAAATAGCAGGACATATTAAAGGACATTCCCTTGCAGACACAATAAGGCCACAACAGAGCAGCAAACTGATCACAGCAAAGCAGAGTTTCATCTTTATCGCTTGAGTGGCTTAATTGAATTTATTAGCTTTAAATCGCAGTTCACACTTTTATACCAATTGCTGGTAAAAAAATTGGCCAACCGGTCTTGAATTAAAGCTGTTGATCAAGTGATTAGAAGAAATTTCCATTATTCGATATACAACCAGATTTATGAAACATATTTGTAAATTTATTTATTTATCGAATTGTCTAGCCATGAAGTTGATTTAATGCAAAGATTCACAATAAATTTGATCATTAATAAATCACTTTATCGCAATCAAACGGAAGTCTGTCAAAAATTACTCGATTAATATTTATAAATCAATAAATAAAGAACAACTTAATTTTTACCTCCATCATCGGTCTATCCGTAGACAAAACTGTAAATTGCAGGACATGATTTTTCAGTTACTATGCCAGTAAAGTAGAATTTCACCGAGACTTCATAGCCAAATATAATTTGAAGATGAGATTGGTATAAAAGTATACCCAAAAATTACATTCAAATTCTGTTTCCTAACCGGTCTTGAATTTAAATATTTTTATATTTTAATATTTCCTTTGAACTTAAAAACTTTTATAGAGTATCATAAAAACAGTTACTTCCATTTATTTAACTAACATCATAATATAATACACGTATAGCATTCACAACTGTGATTCCCAATGTATATAGACGTCATAATGTATAATATCAACACTTTCCGAAATTGGCTTCAGCGTTGTTGGGGGATTTTTACAGTGTGCCCCAAAAGTCACATATGTATACATATAATTATAATGTGGAGAACGGAACGTGCCCCCTTATAAACAGGTTTCTAGATTTCACAGTAAACCAAAATATACTGTGTAAAATTTGTTTAATCGAATGCATGACGGCAACTTGATCTGTAAATCATTAGAGCTTAACTATGAATATTATTAAGCATTTAAGCTAATTGAATTGTTTTTTGTTGATTTTAATTGGTAGCGCTTAAATTTGATTTAATTATGGAAAAATGTTTAAAATTCTATCAGCGCAAAAATCAAATCAGTTAATAATAATAATTATATTATACTCAAATACGTGAAGGGAATATATTTAAGAGTTATTGTATTATAACTTTGTGTCCGGTCTTATAATTGTCGATACACCAATTAAAACGTTCGGTATATTCTAGATTTTTAGTATATTCATATGGTATTTTGTAAGAGAATAAAACCGCATTGTTTTTACGTTTTATTAAAAATCTGGATATTCTGTTTTCTATGGTGTATATCGATACACCAAATATAACTTTCGGTATATTTTAGTTTTTTATTGCAAATCTGGTATATTCTGTTCTCTATAACGTTCGGTATATTTTGGTTTTTAGTATATCCATATGGTATTTTTTTTTAAAGAATAATAACGCATTGTTTTACTTTTATTGAGAATATTGGTCGCAAGTATCTAACAGTCGAGCACCCTCGAATGTGGCTTTCTTACTTGTTTTTCTCTAACTTAATACTCTTCTTAAGAGTATAATAAACACATTTCCGGTATTACACTGTAAGAGATTTGTCCATGATTCTGCACTAATTGTATTATCAGTCAGTTTCTGTGGAAGTCAACTTAAGATAAAAGATGTTTGTCATTTCATTTAGCTCTTATCGAGTGAATGATAAGTTATCTGCTGATGGGCGTGTTATTCTGCCAGCTGTGTGAGTCAACTGCAATTACCACTTGATTTGCCTCAGTGTAAACACACGTTGAGTCGATTTCAATTGTCGACAGACATTTGACTTATGGCATCAATTGAACTGTGCCTTTTATTGTTTATCTCTTTTTTTTTAATTTTTTGGTAAAAGCGAATCCTCAGCCTCTGCGGCCTTTGGCTTTCGTCAAGTGCTAATAGTTTTTGACAGAGGAATTTAAATCCATGTTGGATGGGCCCAAAACATCTGTCATAAATCAATATTGCCCCGTTTGCCAACTGTTCCAATTGTATTTCGTTCGTCAGTGTAAAAAGTGTAAGGAAAAAACAAAAAGCAAAAAAAAAAAAAGAAGTTCCACAGTTCAGTTGCACAATTTTTGATTATTTTATGGCTCGTTTTCATTTTCGTTTTATTTCATTTTTGTCAGTTATCAGTCAAGCCCTTTGTCAGTCCAAAGGCGAGGCGAGCACATCAATAAAACGAGCTGCAAAAATTTATTCCAATGGATGGTCGTGAAACTTTTTTATATTGCTTTATTCGACTGCCAGTTTTTTGCGCGTTTCGAGTGGGAAATGGAAAATATTGCAAATAAAAATCAACATTTACATGTTCTCTAGCATATTGCGAGCGCAAAGTTTGCAATTGTGTTAGACTAATAAATACTCTGCTGTATATTCGAAATTGTAGATTTTGTAGAGTTAAAGAAGAGTTATTTTGCGTTTTAATTAAATATTTGTATATATTTTTAACATACAAGATTGATGCATTTTACATTTTTTTAATTTGTTTTTTTTTCTTAAAAATGTTAAACTGTTTTAACTTTTTCAAATAATTATAACAATGATTTTTAAAATATTCTGAATTATTCACACTTTTCACAGCTGACATTCCTTACTCGATACGCTTCAGAAATTCTCAAATGGAATCGACCTGAAACAGAATCAGCAATGTTCCAACAAATTGTAAAATGTAATTAAATTGGCTATGAAATACTCATAACAAATTATTTGAATATAATTAAATTGCAATGTTGCTATGTGGCCACAAAATCGGTAGTTTCCATTGATTAAATACTGCATTCGAAGAGCAAATAAATTTACAAGAAATCTTTGGATTTTGTGGGTTTCCTAAAAGAGTAGCTTCTTGCTTTTTTTTTAATCAAATTTTACTTTACAATAAAATATAATTGTTGAAAACATTCTTAAGTGAATTATTTTTTGAAATATAAATTTCACAAATAATAAACATGTTTACAAAATGTAATGTTTTCTTCATGAACATCTTCAATTGTTCTTTTCAAGGAAACAAAACAAGCTTTAAGTGTGTGTGTTGGGTAAAAGTGCATACAAATTTTGTAGTTGTTTTGTGTAAAATCTGCGAATAACTTGAAAATGCTACAAATGCCACATGAATTAACATAAATCACCAAAAAGCCGAGCTCTAGAGACCGTCACTGGATAAGAGGAAGGCAGCGTACTTGTAGTTGTTGTTGCCCCCTCGGCTTTCTGGTGCCTTTGTCTTGGTGTGTGTGCCTGTAGCTTCATTTAATGGCAGACATTAATAACCTGATTTAATTTATGGCCAAAAGCAAACAAAGCCAAATGCGCAACGTGCGCAATAAAGGCGGCCCTTAGACGCCCCCCAAAGAGAGTCGTCCTCAGCCTCCTCTATACAAGCAGCGCCTTTTATCCAGCCACAAGGCTGAGGCTCAACTGCAGCCGCACTGCAATGGCAAGGGCAATTACTCAAGTGTGCAGGACCTAATATGGCTTAAGGCGGCCCAAAAGCAAGTCCTGGACACAAACGAGCACCAAAGGCAGAGCAGGCAAAACAGACAGAGCGACTCATTTGCCAGGTGAAAATTTCGTTGGCCCGCCACCAAAAATGCCTTTAAGGCAGTGTTTTGAATTAATTAGCTGTTGTTCCGCTTGTTGTGGCTTGCCAGGGCTATCTTTGAAAATAATTTACAGCTGGCGTTGATGTCATGAATATGCAAGCAGTCCAGCTCCCAGCTCCCAGCTCCCAGCAGCCCTGTTCCCAGTTCCCTCGCTGAAGAGCGGAAGAGCTAACACAGCTTCAAACGCTGGGCAAACAAACAGCGCCATAAACTGCCAGCCAAATAGCAACAGGGCTTTTAAACCCCACATTCTCCCTATGGACTTTATAGTACCTTTCTCTCACTCTGGTTACGTGCCATACTTTTGATAAGATTACGTTCAGGTAGTTGTTTTTTTTTAGTGCTAGTGCTATATAAGCAGCACCATGAAATTAGCATAGGTCAGTCTAATTCTTACAGCACATCATGAATTATCTGTATCTGCTTGCCTGCTGCCTTGCTCTAATCAGCTGCTCCAGCGCCGCTGCCTTTGGCAAACCAACTGGACAGCCCGGTTGCCAGACGGAAGAGGAGATCGCTGTGCAGTTTTATCCGCATTTTTACATCAAAAACCAGTACTGGGTCTGTACTACTCTTGGAGTGCCTGCTACCATTGACTATTGCCCAATTGCCACGGCATTCTTGAACGATGCCAAGGCTTGTGTGCCTTGGGCTGAATGGTATTGGTCGCCACCGGTGTTGCCGCCAAGTGAGCCTCTGACTGTTGCTATCTAAAAGGATTTACTGTGCCGAAAATTAAGATATTGATCAAAGAAGTGACGAAATTCTCATAACGTATACGCGTTGTATAACGCATACGTTTAGTTGTACCAAAGAATTAACTTTATTAAATATGTTTGTCAATTTAAATCCCAGCTATTGTGTAATCAAGTTAAATAAAACTATTTTCAACAATCAAATAAGTGTGTTAGAAATATTCTATATAATTTCTTAAAGGGACAACCTGCAAAAAGGACAACCTGCAAATTAATCAAGAAATTAAGCAAGTTTACGTCTAGTGGCAGCAAAGAAATAAAACGCCTTAAAAAATTATATTCAAAGCAGAATTAATAAGAAAATTCATAACAATTTAATAAATGCTTGTGCTTAGATTTGTATGGAATTTCAAAATTTCATATTATTTAAACTGAACACAAAAATAAACAATTAACGAATTTGCAATCAAAACGCTTTGCAAATTAAATTTATTTAACAATAATATTTGACATAACAATTTCTAAAAATATTGAGATGAATGATTAAATTTATATAATTAATTTAATTTGGTTAAAACTAAAGAGGGAGTGAAGAAAGTGCCATAATACGCATATTAAGCATACGCATTGTTATTAGAACAAAACTTGAACTAATAAATACAAATAAAATACATATTAAGTTGTACCAAGGAACTGAACTGCTTTTAAATGTAAGCAATTTTGTATATGTTTCGACATTATTAAGGCAAATTATTTAAAAAAAAAGTATTTATTAGTTATAAATCAAATAAAGTATATATTAAGTTTATTAAGCATACGTTGAGTTGGACAATAGATTTAATTAGCTTCAGCATTTGTATCAGTTCAATCGATAATATTTTAAAGTAATATTCAACAAATTATAAGCAATTAAATAAATGTTTTGTAAATATTTCATACGAATTATTGGAATTAACGGAATTACGCTGAACACAAAATAAACTTCATTAAATAGCAATTTTGGGTAGAGTATGCTCACAACAATGTCAGCCAACGGCTGCTAATTAAAAATTATTAAAATGGGCAACAGGGCTAAAGTCACGCCCCCGCGCTCCACGTTGCCCTTTTTTGGTGGCTGTCCCTTCCCCCGTCAATTTACCAAATTACGCAAACAATAGACCGAGTTCATGTTGCGTCAAAAAAGAGGAAAGGATTTACGTGAACCACAGCAAAAATTTGCTGTGCGCCACGCCCACTCTACGCCCCCCATCTCCCCATCCCCCCGTTGGCCATGGCCGAATGCATTTGACCACGCACTCTGCTTAATTGTTCTGCGCGTATGGGGGACATCACAACAAATAAATGCAAATCCTTTTGGCCAGCACCCTTTGCCAGGCATACGGCTCTGTTCCATGTGCTTCATGTGCTGCATGCTGCATGTTGCATGCTGCATTTCTGATGGCATTCATGTGTGCACTCCAAAGCGGCTTATTTCCCATTGCGCTGTTTGCCAAACGCTACGACCCGTGCTTTCTCTCTTTCTCTGTATCTCTCTCTCTCCGTTTCCCCTTTTGTGCCTATAAATAACATTTTGGCAAAAAATTGTTTTTAATTAAATTGTCGACAATTTTTCTGGTCTGGCTTTAATTATCAGACATTGCGGGTGGCAGCTGTTAGGCGACAGAGCGTATCAAATGAATGTTCTCCTTCTCTTGCACTCTTTCTCTCACTCAGTTTACCCATTGTTTAACCACATAAGCCCGTTGGTTAGGCACCAGTTCATTTAAGTGCGCTTAATCCTGCTTGATGATGACAAGAAACTTTTGCACTGCGTTCAGATTCAGTTGAGTTGAGGCTTATTCTCTTCACTTTGCTCAAAAGTCAATTTATGTTTTTTAATAACTTTTGTTGTTCATGCAAAATTTAACTACTTATCTAGTGTGATACTTTTTAAAATAAAAGTATGATTTGGAGTTTATAACGATGATAATGCCTGACGAAATTAAAGATACTTTGCAGAAAGTTCTCTTTTGAATTTGACAGCACTTGAATCACTTTTGTCGTATGACTAATTTAGATATATTTTTTAAGACAAGCTGCATTATCTGCTTGTAAATCAAAATTGCCATAAAACCCAATTTAAAGTATGATTTAGTGCCATCTTTTAGTCAAGTGTTGGCTTACGAAAGTATAAACAGGTAAAGTTAAAGGCAAAGTTTTGCATCCATTTTCTTTTTTTTTTGCTTAAAGAAACTTTTATGTGTTTTTGTTCGCTGAATACAGTTTAATGTTGCAACTCATTTGGGGGAAGAGGCCCAAGATAGCAGAAGGAAAAGCAAAAGCAAAAGCAAGAGCTACTTTGCCTGCCGTGCTGATTTGCTGTAACAGCTGCGCTCTCAGGCAGTCATTCAGTTTGTTGTATGTGTTGTGTTGTGTTCTGGTGTTTTTTTCTACTTTGGGAGCGCCACAATTTGATACACACAAATCGATTTAGTTGCGCATGCAAATAACTTTATTTGTTTAGTGGGCAAAATAAAAAGCAAAAGGGAGAAAACTGTTAACAAAAAGTCGTTGGAGGAGTCGATGTTGTTGTGTGTTCCTATCGCATGTGGCAAAGACGGGAAGCAGGCAAAACAAATTTGCATAGATCGCAGTTGGTAGCACACACAAACATATACATATATATTTAACACACACACACATGTGCTTATTCACACTCTTGCAACGACATCAATGTCGAGGCATCGACACGAACCAAACTGACTGAGACTGAGACTGAAGAGAAATGAAAGGCGCAAAGACTAAGTGCATGCTTGAGTGTATTTGTATCGCTTCCATGTGCTTCACTTACCCAGAAGAATAGAAGGGGAAGGGGGAGGGGAGTAGACTTTGGGGCTTTGTCACTGCAGCCACTGCGATTGAGCAGCGTCGTTTTGTTTGCCTTGCTCTGTGGTTGCCACACCTCGTGTGTATGTGTGTGTGTATTTGCGCTTATGTAAATCAAGGTAAACAGAAATCTGTTACAGCATGATACCATTACAATGGCATGCAACAGAGCTTAGGCTCGACAGCAGACTAGATACTTAGACACGTGTCTCCTATTGACTACGATATATGTTATACAAATGCGTTATTGATGCCCCATCGCCACGCCAACTACAGCAACAGCAACATCAATCGGCAGCCAGCAAAGCAGCAACCAGCAACCAGCAATCGGGCAACTGGCAACTGAAACATGCTTAACAACAGCTTCTGGAAGCCAGACATGAGAGTTCTCGACTCTCTTGCCAGCAAAACTACAATGAATTGGAGCAGAGAAACCTCTCAACAGAGAGCAAGAGTGCGTGGAGGGGGAAAAGGGGAATTATTTAAGCTGCTGCCACAATTGCTTCTTTCCACAATGCGGAGGCAAGTGCTTGCAAGCTTGGTCATTAAATCGAGCTCGACCCCGGAGGTATGCAAAATGAGCAGCTGAGCACAAAAGATATGCCAAGTGCGTGTCCAATTGTTTAAGGAAAAAAAAGCAGTAAAATGCAAAATAAAAGAAGGTGCGAGACGACAGAGATAACGACTAAGGAGATGACCTAAAAATAACAAAAACTTGCTAAATCTGACAGGCTGTAAGGATTAAGAGCTAAACGAAAAAGTTGCGCTGTCAAACTGTTGTATAATGAGCATAAAGAATAACAAGAAAAGCAACACAAAAAAGAAAATACTGAAAACACCCTTATTATAAAAACTTGAGGAACTGTGAAAGTGTAAAATTCAAAGTTATAATAACTGTTATAACTAGAGTTTGAAGTAAATTCAATTTAAGCAATGAGGGTTTAAAGATGTACTGAAATGTACTTAAAAAAGAATATATAACTAATAAATAAAAATTTTATTAAATTTTGAAAAATGTCAGCATTTAAATTTATCAGATTTTTGAAATTTATTTAATAAAGATTAGGTAGAAACAAATAGTTAAATTTTAAAACCAGACAAATTGCTTAGCATTTGACAATCAAAAATGTTGCATACTTTCAGGTGCACCTTATAAATAAGGCCTTAAACACAGTCTTTAAACTAGAGCTGTTTAATGAATGATTACTATCATCAATACTAAGCGCAGCCCGCTTAATTGTGGTTGTATATATGTGCTATCCTTCAGAGTGTCTAAGTAGGCCACTTCGCCCGCAGTACCTAAATAAATGATAACACTTTGATGACGTCGACCTGCAATCGCGCGCAGCCCGCAACTGGCAATGGCGGGCAAAATGGCAATAAAGTAAAGGACAAACAACAAACAATGCAAATGCAATAACAGAATTCAAATTGGAAATGGGGCGGAAATTGAAATCGAAGGCGTTGAAGTGATTTCGTCTCACGAAAATTCAATTGGAGTTGCGAAAATGCCTGACAAACAGCAGTTAGACGGCAGATGCCAGGCTAAAATACGAATTCGAATCCGAAACAGCCAAACACCTTCAACAACATATTGCAGCAACACACACACATACACACACAGAAGTTCAGTGTATGGGAAGGGTGTTAAGGCTTGTGGCAACGCGATTTTGTGGCAGTTTGCACACACAATTTGTATTTTCTCTTTTTTTTTTGCGTTTGCTTTTTGCTCTTGCTGCTGCCGCCGCCGCTGCTGCTGCTGCTGCTGCTGCATGCAATTTTAATGCGATTTCGGATTTGATTTGTAACCAAAAAATAAGCCAAACAAACTTTGCGCAGAAAGTGCAAAGTTGTTGTTATTGCTGTTGTTGGTGTTGTAGTTGTTGTCGCTTGTTAAGTGCAAATATAAATTCAACGGCGCCATAAAATACAAATGCTAGGCATTGCGAGGGGACGTGCGAAAAGGCAAAGGCAAAGGCAAAAGGGGGGCAGGTCAAATATTTATTTGTTGCAGTGCAGAAATTTCGTGCAGCATACTTTTATGCGCCGCTGAAAATACAATACGGAGACGATGCGATGCGATGTGACGACGGGAGAAGACGGCATAAAACCTTCCGTTGCCATTCAAGTGGAAAAGTTTAAGCCAACTTAACAGCAAGTACTACATCTTCCCATCCACAACTTTCAGCCTCGGTCTTGTTGGGCTTTACAAAAATGTGCGCGCAGAAAATCATCCAGCAAGCTGACGGTTACGAAGCGTTCTCGTTGACGGCGTTGTGGGTGCTCGGCATGAGGATGAAGCGGTTTCTGTGGCTGGTGCCGCTCAAGTTGGCTTGTGTAGTGACAGAGTATGGTATAAAAAATGCCAATTATGGCTACTCGACAGGAAACGCCGCACAAAACGGCTTTAGGCAGGCAAAAGAAGGGCAATGAAAAAATCTGTTGCATACTTTTGCGCGCAATGCGTAAATGTAGCTAAGGTGTAGCTCAGCTATGTATTGCGGCAGAGTTTAAGGTAACTTTATTTATACGAACTGTTTGCCAACTATCACAGACAGACACAAGCGTACACGTACTCATAGCTGTAATTAAAGTGGCAACACCGTTGACCAATGTCCATCAACGTTCCTTTGCGGAAACGGAAGTTGTGCCGACGTCGGTTGCAACTTCTGGTGCTGTAGTGTGGAGTCGAAAGTTGAGCCACGTTGCAGGCACGTTGCGAAAGGCAATTCAAATGCATAACTTGCAAAACTCTCTCAGTATAACTCTCTCTCGCTCTCTGTCTCTCAGTCGGAGTTGACCAGGCCGCAGAACAATTGCAAACTCAATTAAATCTGAGCACCATTGCGACAGCGTCCTTTTCCCTGCCACTGACCCTTAACTTAAACTACAGGCCAAGTTCTCTGGTGCTCTGACTTTGCCACAGACTACTACTTCTGCACTGGACATTGGCTATGCTATGCGCCTGTCTCTGTCACTGTTTTGTGTTGTTGTTGTTGTTGTGTGTGTGTGTTGATAACATACGACAATTGTGACTTTAAAAATCCCTTTTCGTAATTTCAGTGCACAACTTGTGCAGGATTAATGGCCCAAGCGGCACACCAAGCCAAGCAATTAAAATGCAGCAACAGCAGGAACAGGAGCAGTAGCAGGAAAAACAGCAGCAGGAGTAGCTAGAGATGTGGCTGCAATACGAAACGAACGAACGAACAGAGGGCGGAAATGGAGCAGAAAAATTGCTGTGACTTGGAGAGCGTTTTCAAAATGCACATGTGTGACAGAACAGTGTCGCAACGGAGATAGCTAGCGTCGCTTTAAAGTGGCTGCAGCACAGGACGACAAACGACGAAACGTCCTAACGACGACTAGGCGCCGCCAGTACACACACACACACACACACACACACACGCTGCATTCATGTAGTGTTGTGTTTTGGGGGAAAGGGTAAAAAGAGGACAGTTTGCGCGACTCTGCTTTTTGTCCGCAACATCCAAAAGACAAATAATGCAATTTCCTGACTAACTCATTTGGGGGTATCCAGCAAGCAGTGTGCAATCACAATCGCAGTCGCAGTCGCCCCTCTCCCTGCTCATCTTGTCTATTGTTGCAGCAGTTTTCGTGTCACTGACACTCCAACTTCATGCACAACATGCATGCTTCACTCTCTTGGCATGTGTGTATATTGCATTCAGACATTTATTACCTAGGCAATAGAGTCGCATTAGCTATGGATGGCATGAGTTCTTTGTCTGCCAGCGCTTGACTAAATGCGTAACTATCCATGAAACTATCAAAAGCAAGTGCTTGCATCAGTAAATTCAGCTGGAAAGCAAAACTAATTAAGCAGCTGTGAGTGCTGAAATTAATTGGAATTCTGATTAAAGCCAAGCAGCGAATGAAAGTGAAATAATGGTGCTTTTATGTAGTAAATAAAATATGTATACTTAATTTAATTGTAATAGAAGATTGTATTGTAATAGGACATTTCCTTTTCAAGACAAGTTAAAGCCAATGCAACAAATTACATATGAAACTTCTCAAACGCATCTGCTATCCAAAAGAATAAATGAAAAAACTTGCACATACTTAGGAATTTTCAAATATATTTATTCTTGCTCTGGTGCACTCGCTATGCTGCTGGCATTTCGTTTTGCCGTTCAATAATCTAAAAGAAAATCTATAAATCAACTGTCGCTGCTTTGGTGTTTGGCAATCAAGTATACGCCGAGTTGTGCACAGTTTAGATTTCGCCAGAAGATACAAAAACTAACTGCGAACTTTAAACTCATTTTGAACTCGCAGCAAGTTGACACAACTGAGACACAAACACAAACACACACACAACTCACATACACACACACACATACTTGAGTTGACTGTAGCATTTTATTTGATACATATGCTCGGTGACCGAGTCAGGTTTCCCGTTGCGTTTCCCCCCTCCCCACCATCATGTTCTCTGCAATTTGCCATTTCGTGTTGTTTTGTGTGTGGTGACAATTGTTTTTTGTTTTTTTTTTTCGCTGCAAGCTAAGAGTGTCACACACACACATACACATACAAACACACATGTTTGTTGCAGGAATTTCGCTGCAGAAAACTTTTTATTTAAAGCACTGCAATATGCTTCATGGGCTGGTATAAGAGAAATAACGAAATGAAAACGACTTGGCGAGTCACTTTTCTATTGTAATATTGTATGGTATACTATATTTGTATGTATTTTGAAAAACCTTTTTCGTTCGATTTATCTTATCAAACTATTGATTATTAACAATTTGCCAAACGGCGCTTGACTTAATTATTTTATAATCAATTTTGGGAAATTGAAAATTAATTTATATATTTCATATTGCATCATGATAAAGTCAGGTAAATAAAAACGTAATTAAAATGCTTGACACTTTCTGGTTGGCTTATCTATTTGAACTGTCGCCGATGCGTCGTCGGGTGAATTATTACTCTGTATTACTCGGTAGTGGGAAGCGTGTAAGTGTCGCAGCCACTCGCTGTGCGCCATTCCGGCCAATCAAAGCAGCCGAGGTAACCGTTATTATTGGCAAAGATCTTACCGTTCAGGCAGGGCAACAAATCGGGCTCAGCACCTTCGGCACTGCACAGATAGTAGCTAGTTAGGGAACTGCTGCGTTGCATCTGCCTCAAATTGTTGCCAGTGCAAACAGGTGCCTTAATCGTGGTATCAAGGCACAGGGGATCCACATCGGCAGCGGGTATGCAACCCGATACTTTGTCATTGCTCACATAGTAATGATTGGCAATGCATGTGGTGGTCTTGACCTCACCATCCACGCAGAACTTGAACGCATTCAGCTGGGGAACACCCCATGTTTGTGTTGGGTAGACGCAAGGTTCAGGCGCCACTGTGGTGCCTCCTGGAGCAGCGGTAGTCACAGGAGCAGCGGTGGTGGGAGCAGAGGTGGTGGGAGCAGAGGTAGTAGGAGCAGCAGAGGTAGGAGCAGCGGTGGTAGGAGCAGATGTAGTCACTTCAGTGGTGACAACAGGAGCAGCGGTAGTCACAGGAGCAGCGGTGGTGGGAGCACCAGTGGTGGGAGCAGATGTAGTCACCTCAGTAGTTACAACAGGAGCAGCAGTAGTCACCTCAGTAGTTACAACAGGAGCAGCAGTAGTCACTTCCGTCGTTACATCAGTGGAAGCAGGTAATACAGTAGTCACTTGAGGAGCTTCCGTTGTGACAACAGTCGTAGTTGAATCCAGCTGCGCCTGTCCCAGAGCCAAAAGGCCCAAGAGTATCCAGAAGACTGCAATCACAACACACACACGTTTTGTAAACACTTTGTAAGCATTTAAAATCCTTTTTGCCTTTACCTTTTTGCATGTTGAAGCCACTTGAATTTCTCTTCAATGTTATTTCTTATTGAGCACTTGAAAATAGACTAAATTGTGGTGCGTCCAATGGATGGACATTTATAACCTATTGGCGTTGTAATCGGGTGACTTATCTTTTGATAAGTAGCCTTGTCAATGAGCCTATTGAGTGTCTGCTATGCGGATGCTACACATTGCTCATACGCACCGTAATCGCTAGATAACTGCCTTAATTTGTTTACTATCTATTCTATTTAGTTGTTTTGGGTAGTCAGTGCTCGGTTTTTTTTCGGGGCCAGCTATCAATTGAATTGAAGTGGCTTGGGTGAATTCCAAAGAAATTTACAAGTAGATTTGATGCGCACTGAAAACGTCATTATCATCATTCTCATTGTCATCATCATCATCATCATCAACATCAGCAGCTGCTGCTGCTGCGCATGAGCAAAGTTTTAATAGAAATTTTGCTGGCCACATGCCTATTGGAATTTATGTCGATTATGTTGTCAACTTTGCTGCGCGGCATAGAAGTTTCTCTATTTAAACTTGGCTCGCGTAAAATAGACTGCGAAAAGTGCGCACGCAAGAGGCAGAAGAGAAAAAGTTCAATTGACAACGTGACTCAACAAAGCAGAACAAAAGCCGGATGCTATTTGAATGGTTTGTTGAGAACTTTCCTTCTTCTTTTATTATTATATTTTTTTTTGTGCTCTTCGCTTCTTATTTTTTTCTTGCCCAGGTTATGGCCTACACTCACGGTCTTTGCCGTCGTCGTCGTCGTCGTCGTCAGCTGGGCTTCGCTGATGTCGAGAGTTCAATGGCTGTTTTGCTGTTGTTGCCTGTTTCGGTGGCTGGAATTTGCTGTAAGCGAAATCAATTAGAACTTTTGACAGCAGCTGGCTGGGCTAGGCCATGCAGCCGAGGCAGACACAAGGAGTGTGCGAAAGATGCACAAGTGTTTTGGCATTTCTTGAGCCTGTCATGATGTAGCCGAGAGTTTTGTAATTAAATTTTGTCTGATTGCCTGCAGCAATAATTTCCAATTTACCTTCATTTGAAAGGCAATTAATGTTATGCTATCGCATTGATAAGGCCATTGTCGCCTTTTGTCTGCTGTCGTTGCCTTAGTCGCTAAGCGATTTCAATGAGCGTGACTCATGTGGAAAATCATGCCCTTAAAAATGCACAAGTTAATTGTTTGAGTTTGATTTTTAATAGGCTGGTCAAATACTTAGAAAAACCCAAAAATTTCAACAAACTTTCAAACTCTAAATTTGATAAGATATCAGATAACTTGTTAGAACCAGAAAATGTTTCGAACGTCACAGCTTCAAAGTGTTGTGATAAAATTGAAGATAAAATTCAGAGAGAGAGAGCGAGAGTATAAAAATGAATGACAATGGCGCCGCATCAATCAGTCAATGTGTTTCTGTTGCACGGTGCAAAAACAGAAAACAGTGGCGTTAAAGGGTCTCGCATACAGTTATATGTTAAATGCTTTTTTTTTATGAACGCATCAAATAATAATAACACATACGGAATAACAATAACAATAAAGTGAATTTTTGTGTTGTGTTGTGAGTGTGCGAGTGTGCCAATGAAATTATTTATGAGAAATGCAGCAGCAACAACAACAAGAATGACGATGATGGAGCTGACAACGATGATGACGATGCTGTTGCCATTGCTGTTGTGCTGTGCGAGGAATGCAAACGCATCCGTTGCGGCCACGAACAGAACATGCAAACATGCCACGAACATGTGGGGCGATCCCAATCCCAACATATTCTACGTATGCACTGCGGCGGACCAAATGCCCCTGCAACTCCACTGTCCGCAGGGACGTGGATTTTTCAATGGCCTCGGCCATCTGGGTTGCCTGCCCTACGACCAATGGCCAGCTTGCCTCAACTTAACCGCCATCGCTGCCCCGTCGGCTGTTGACTGTGACAGCGGCAGCGGCAACCAAATAGCGAAAACAATACAGCATCAGCCGTGGGCAACGCTGGATCCCAATCAATTCTACATGTGCCCGGGTGTTAATGCCACACCCCTGCTGCTCAATTGTGCCCCGGGCAAAGGATTCGTGCAAACTCCACAGTCTGTGGGCTGTGCGGATTGGCCACACTGGCGACGTCAGATGCAGTGTGAAAGTTATTTCTGAGTTTCCAGTTTGCAGTCGGGCGTTAATAACAATTAGCGGCGACAAATTGGCCACAAAAAATAAATACTACACACATTGAATGTGTGTGTGTGTGTGCAAATAAAAGGTGATCATTTATTGTGTATTTTCAACAAATAACTAAAACTAGAAAACATCATCAAACAGCAAATGCAAGTGATGTTAACCAGAAATAAAAATACAGAACACACACACACATTGTTTAGACTTTTAAGCATACCACAATTGTACACCTTTCTAAAATGTACAATTTCCTCATATCAATTGATAACAACAATAGACTGATAAACGATTGAATAAACTGATATCTCTATTCTGAAGAAGGGAGTGAAGCAACTTTCTAAATTCAATGTCGTGTTTTTTTTCCAACAACTGTTATGAGTTATGGTTTAAAGTTATTTGTATAAAATGATAGAGAATTTAAAGTTCGTTTGTGGCAATAGAGAAAAATAAATTAAATGAGTTTCAATTTTAAAGTTCTATGAAATGTTCCATTTATACTCACTTTTCTTGTATTTCATTTAGTAGAATGAATATGGATATATATATGTTAAAATACATACCAAGTTTATCAAAATCAGAAGTTAATCGTCAAACCGTTTATACAAACTTTTTATAAGACTAATATTTAATATATTTGTTCCTTGTCAATATTATTTAGATATTTAAATTGGGTTAAATTTGTTATTTTTAGTTAAACAAACTAATCTCTTATCTATTAGATATTTTCTGAGAATTTAGTTCGATTGCCTTACGTATAATTAAAAGCTTCTCAAAATAGTGTGAGCTACTCTCGGATTTACATATTTAATTTATTGTCTTTTATAACTTCTTCCAGTGTAAGTAATGCAATAGAAACCCAAAGTCTAGCCACGATTTAATCTTGGCAGAGTTGCAAGTCAAGCCAACTAACCATGTGCAGCAACTGAGTGCTTTACGTGGCTGAAGCAAAAGGAGTGAGAAGTCCTTTAGTCTTTAGTCTTCTCACTCTCTGCATATGCAGAGCATTCCTTTGATGCGCCATTACCATTTGCGTGTTGGCAGCTGTGGTCAGATGGTTAAGACTCACCATCGCAGTCGCAGTCGCCGCCGAAGTCGCAGTTGCAGTTGCAGTCGAGCTCTTTTTGGCTTTGCTGCTGTGGTGCTCTTTGTCATCCTTTTATGTGCATATGTATCCTGGCCATGTGTGAGCCCAACTTGCCTTTCACCTGTGTGTGTGTGTGTGTGTGTGTGTGTGTGTGTCTCGGTGTCTGATTCCTTCTCAGTGTTGCCGTGTTACGCTTGCAGTTATGAACCCGGGGCCATAAAACATGGACACATGCAGCTGCTGCTGCCGATGCCGATGCCGATGCTTCCACTACTTGTGATGTCCATGGCATGAATGTTTGGAGCATATAAAAAAGGGCCAGCGTGTTTAATCGGAAATTGCATTTCGCTTTGAGCGCCCAGGCTACGCCAGGAAATTACTGTCAATGGCAGCTAAGAGAAACCTTTTGTCGATCGCCCTTTAATTTGCACATTTTTCTGGCCTTCTTTGAGTCCGTTAATCAAAGCGTCGCTGCAACGGAGAGCACTGATAAAATTTCGGATATTCTTAATGCATACAGGTTGTGGAATTATCACATTGTAGCTTTAAAATAAAAGGTTTGTAATTAATAAGTGTTGTTTTGGTAATTTATGGTGTGGAAATATAAAAAAAATAGGCAAAGGATTAAAGTTATAACATTTTGTTATACATTATTCATGGGGATAAAAGATAAAATATTTTTTGGTTTTAAGCATAGCCTTATAAAGTATTAAAGATGTCAAGTAATATAAGTTTTAATTTAAAAATACTTCGACTACTAAGTGCATCAAATTTGTACAATAATTATTATAATGTTAGCATCTTAATTCTTTAAAATTAAACCTTTATTAAGCATTGAAATTATTTTTAAATTTATTTGATGGTAATATAAAAAAGTTGATTCTGCCTTATTTACCTTTTTGGTCAGGTTTCATTGTTAGTAAATTTGCATTTATAACCGAAATGCGAATTTAAAATTGCAGCAGTTTCGCATTACAAAATGCTGCTGTGGATAAACGTGTATTAATTCAAAGACAAATATGAAATTTACATATGCAACTGATGCGGGTTATACTGCCCACTTACACGCAAATAACGCATATTAAACATGAATGAAAATGTTGTTAATAATATGCAAATCGAAGGACCGAGAGGGCAGAGCAAACGTAATATAGTTGCAGAACATTGTGCATATTGAAGTGCAAATAGCTTTAAATGTTTAGCTAAAATTAAGGCGATAGTAGCTGCAATTAATTAACTGAATGTAGGTTTGGTAAGTGGGCTGCTACACATGGAAGAGATAGGGGATTTATCTCTCTCTCTCTTTCCCTGCGTGTAAATCCAAAAAGTGCTTCAAAAATGCAGAGGGAGCTGGTTAAAATATGCGTGAAATGCAAACAAGCTGACGTTGCTAGTAGTTCCCATATGCATCTGTGTGTTTGCTTGTATACCTGTGTGTGTGTGTGTGTGTGTGTGTGTGCTGTGGCATAAACCCATTTACAGGTGTTTGCCCAGAGTCAACAGGAGTCATCGTCGATGCAGGCGCAGCCAGTCGTAAAACATTTGTCACATTTACATTAAGAGCAACGCAATGCACTCCCAATGTGGCAGTGGCAATGGAACCGAGCATTGGATGCATTGGATGCAGTCTCCTCTGAGTGCTGTGTAACTGTGTGGGTGTGGCTGGCTGGTTGACTGGCGGGCTATGCGCAATTTATATGCGCACTGCACTTGCCAATTAATTCTTATCTCAGCAGCCATGCGGGTCGCCTGCACAGCGACTGCATAAATCAATGCGACCGTTGTGATAACTCATCTGAAGAGACACGAGAACGAGACCGAGACGATGAAGACTAAACGGAGTCCGACTTGGGCAAAGTCCTACGGCGGCTGCAAAACTGCAGCTCACTCAATTTCATGGTGTCAATTCTAGGCAAGCACACAACACACACATATCAGTATATAGTACTA
Organism: Drosophila niveifrons; assembly: GCA_035046325.1. NCBI lineage: Eukaryota > Metazoa > Arthropoda > Insecta > Diptera > Drosophilidae > Drosophila > Drosophila niveifrons. The sequence goes on along the minus strand of JAWNOC010000046.1, from coordinate 4,088,130 downwards.
CCATTCATACATATATGTAGTTTAGTTTTCCCATATGCGAAGCGAGTTCAGCTTAAGGTACCAACCAGCATATTGCATTTGCCAACGAAGCATGACACCCGCTTGCTTCCATTCCTGCATCTTTTCAGACCTTTTAGGTAAGCTGCACCCAACAGCAACAACAGCAGCAGCAGCAGCAGCATCTAATTGAATTGCATTGCGTCAATGGCTCCGCAACTGGGAGTCGCCTTGCCATGCGGCAGTGTGGCGCCTAATTGAAAAGTGTTGTTCGTCAAACGCCAAAAGCAAAGCAAAGCAATCAGTCAGTAGTTTTCTTTTTCTGCCAACTACTTATCAGCGAAATGCCTTCAGCCATGTGTTAGCGCTACTTCATGTAAGATAAAAAACTCACACGCACACACACACTCTTTCACTTGCCTTTGGTACTATTTTGGGTTTATAAATAAAAAACTCAATGCACGACAAGCAATAAAAAAGCATGTTTGTGTTCTTTAAATAGAAGTAAAAGCGTAGTTAATTTAACAGAAAAAATGTTGATACCTTTTTGAAAGAAAGCAAGAATTTATAAAAATGTTGTTTGGCATTTATAAAAAATCTACTTTTCAGAGTCCTGAAGTTTAAGTCACGTGCTGTGAATATAATATAATAATAAATATATAATATAATATCCAAATTTGTTTATAAAGAAGTAAGAAGGCTATAATCGAGTGAAAACCCATATTCTCAAAATATACTAAATTAATATATCAAAAACATAAATAAAGGCTATATTTAGTATTTTCACATTCAAAATTTACATTAAGATATACAAAATTATTTCTTAAAAAACATCTAGAATTTTTTTCTCATCGCAACCAAAGAAAAATAAATTTTATGTTGTAGTCATAAAATTAAAATAAACTTTAAGATATGAAGCTTTTTGAACAAAATATAAAATCGCTCATAAATTTCGGTTGTTTATTTTGCAACTTATTATTTTGACTGTTTTAATATAAGCTTTTCTGCATGCTAAATTTGATAACTTCTAATTTAAATCACCTACGAAAAACATTTAAATATATGAGTAAGTTTAATGCAATTATAATGCATGCATTTAATTTTTAGAGTAGCTATTGTAATTATTCAAATTTCATTTGAACAAATTTGCCAACTTACACTCGCATAATTAATGCGAATTTATTGCCAATAAATTATATTCAAATTATGCGAAATGCAAAACGTATTTAGAATTTGACAAATTTGCCGAAATTAAAGCGTAAGTAATCACTTACTGTAAAATAAACAACAATCAGTTGAAAACCATTCAACTTATTATAATTGCAAATGTGAAAAGCCAAAACAAAAAACAAAAAAAGGGAAAGAGAAGAGAAATTTAAATACATTAATATTATAATGCGATTTGATGTGCTAAGCAACTGGTAGGCAGAAACTTTTCGATTAGAAACAACAACAACAACAATGGCTTGGAGGCATTTGGCATTCGCCGAATGCCATCGCATAAATTCGTATAATTAAAATGATCCAATTACCGTTTGGGTGGGTTTTCTTTATGTATTATTTTTATTTTTGTTTTCCGCATAACTCTCAGCCAAGCTGTCAGCAACAGCCGCACCTGAGTCCGGGGCGCCCAGTTTCCGGGGCGTTGGATTGTCAAGTGAGGCATTGAGGTTAGGACCTAGCCGCTCTGTGTGTGTGTGTGTGTGTCTGGGTGTGTGGCACGCAACGAGACGATGGCGATGGCGATGCCGTTGGGAAATGTGCGCGCTCTGGTAATTAATTATGCCAGTTGAAATGTCGGCGCAGAAAATGTTCGCGTATATACTATTTTTGCATACACAGCCAGCAGCGGCAGCGGCAGCTTTTCACAAAAATGTCCTCAGACCCGGCTAGCTGCCAGAGCGGAAGCGGAAATAAGTACAAACCGTTGACGGCAGCGGCAGCGGCAGAAAAGTAGAGGAGAGCAAACACAAAAGTTACTTGGAATGTTGCCGAAATGATTTATGCGAAACGACAGTTTCATTTTTCATAGTCAAGACGACGAAGACGGCAGCGAAGGCGCAGCGCAATAAGAAAATACTCGTATAATTTGCTTGTTGACAAAAACGTAACAATTCTACATGCAACTAAATGCGTATTTCCGGCCGGAAGGGCGTGCCGTCATTGTGCGTGAGGCAATATCTTGTGTGTGTGTGTGTGTGAGTCGCACATCCGTTACGTTTGTCATTTTCTGTTTCTTTTATTTATTTTCGGGGGTATTGTGACAGGTCACAGCACTTGATAATCTCAGTCATATACTAAGATGTTTTAGTTGAAACAGCGCTGAAAAGTATGCTATACTTTTATCTAGCAAAACCGCACGGAAACAATAAATTTGCTGCAATGCGAAACGGAAATGTTTGCTACGGAAATAGAGGAAGCGCAGTCAGCAACCCAAGTGCAAGCAAGCAAGCAGCATCTCCTTTGGCTGTTTGTGTGTGTGTCCGCTGTCCTTATCGCATACAAACAAAGTAATTGGCGCACAAATTGGCTCTCGCAAAAGTGTAACTGAAGCACAAGAAGAGATATTTTTGCAAAAAGAACAACAACAACAACAGCACTAGCGACAGCAGCCGCAGCAGAAAAAGTAAGTAGAAAATTGCCAGCAGCTAACTGCAGTAATGGCTACTAAATTTTATTATGACCATGAGAAGGTTGACTCGCTTGTTGCCTGCTTTTGCCTCGCTGCTCTGCTGCTCGCTGCTGTTTGAATGTTTGCTATTAAAACCCGCTCACTTGCCGTGTTCCTGGTTATCCTGCCCAGTCACCATCACATAATTTATGCATATTTAGCTGAGTGAAATTGAAAACTAATTAATTACACTTGCAGCCCCTGAAGCAGCGTGCCAGCGTGGCCAAACACACTGTGGGTAGCTTGACTCTATTGGTTCAAAGAGGGGGGAGAGAAGGCAGCTAGCTGGCTAGCTAAAAAGAAAAATGTTGTTCAACACTTTTTCAACATCAAGTGTTTTTCAAATTGCTCTTGGCTCTAATTATGGTAGAGAAGTGGCTGAAACGTGAGACATTTAATGCCGGCCAAAAGGGTCGCAGCTCGCGCTTATAATCGCACTCTTCAAATGCCTGAATATCTTTTGGTAGCGGGAGTCGCAGGAAGTTAGTCAAAGCAACAGCCACAAAAACTTGAGACACTTGTTGGCCTACACGGAAATTCGCTGCCGACAAACGAAATGGAACGAAACAAGCTGAAAGTTGAGGTAGATTTTCTAGTGTTGGACTTTGGCGCGCCCTTTGGCTGTTTAACAAGCTACAAGTTTAATTAATTCAGCCTCTTAAAATCAAACACGAAATTTGCTCACAGCCGAACTTCAACTTGGTCGGGCGTTATTACTTATTTAATACTTTGATTAGTTTTGCCATATCAAAAAAGACTTGGTTTGAAGTTTTTTCTCTTTTTATTTTGTAAATTCAAAGTGCCAATCAAAAGGGGCATATTGATTTGTTTTTATGCCTCGCTCACAGCTGCAACATCGATGCCAGGTAATTGTGGCAGCTCCCAAAAGGGGCAACAGTCACGTACACCTGACACAGCAGCAACAACAGAGGCAGCAGCAGCAACAGAGGTCGCAACCCAGCTGGCATTTTATATCACCTGTCTACCTTTTGCAAATACCCTTAAGTAAGCGTTTCCAATGGGGCGTATGCGTTATTAGGGAAAGGGAACTCTGAATCGTGTCAATCGCTGTGAATAGCTATAAAATTGCTGTATGTAATATTATTATTTTGAATGTGGCATATGCAGGTCAATAAACGATACCAACGGGGCGTATACGTTATATCTCATATGGAGCATTTGGAGTTCAAAATATCGACATTTTGGATCCTGATAATGGCTGCGAGTAACGGAGAAGTTGTTGTGTAAAGTATGAGTATATAACATGATTATTTGAAGACTGACATCTACAGGTTGATAATGGATTTCAACTGGGCGTATACGTTATGTTTAATAGAGCGCATTTGGAGTTGCGACAATTGCTATAAATAGTTTTGAAATTATTGTGTAAAGTATATAAAATGATTATTTGGAGACAGCTAGCTACAATTTAATCAGCGCTTTCCACAGAGCGTATACGTAATGCTTACTATTGAGCACATCATGTCGTGACAATAGCTGTGAGTGGGAGATTCTCAGCGTGGTATCTATAGGCCGCATAATGCCTTAGTTTTATGCACATATCTTATTTTTACTACAACGCCACGTTGGCATAATATAAATACGCTTAGCCAGTGTGCTAAGCCTTTAGTAGCTTTAGTCCAGGTTCAGGCTCAGGAATCGTGCTTTATTATTGTCTATGTGTGTGTGTGTGTGAGTCATGGAGTCGGAGTGTTTTTTATTAGTTGAAGGGGCTGGCTGTGCAAAAACCCTTTTCAAAAAATGATACTAATAAAAATCCATGTTAATGTTGCATGAATATCAAATAAATTGAGGCAGCCAACACGTAGTAGCTGCTGCTGCTGCTTCTTCCGCTGCCATCGATATATATTTGCTGCTGCTATTGCGAGTATTTATTGATTGAACATAAAATTGGGCAATTTCACATGGACGTAACAAATTTTGTAAGCCCAGAAATGGCAACCGGGGAGCCATTTTCAGGAGCAGGCAGCCAAAAGTTACATGTCAAGACCTTAAAAGTTGTGTTCGCTTTGAATAATTTATATATTAGAGTTTTGCTGCGATGGTGTGACAAATGAATACACTCAGCAGACTGGTTAAGGATCTGTTTAAGTAGCTCTAGTTGCCTGTCGCTGGCAAGTTTATCGATTCCCAGTAGAAGCAGCAGCAGCGGCAGCAGCATGAAATCAATGCAAGTGGCAAGTGGCAGCTGCGGTTTTGAAACATTGTTTACCACTGCTGCTGCTGCTGCTGCACTCAGTCCCTCAGTCTGGCATCGTTATCTCTTTCTCTCATTGTCATTGGCGGGGGTAGCATAAACAATGTGAAGGCAACGTCGCTAAATGCGGTCTGGAAATGGCGGCGACAAGGATGAATTGGCTGACTGCGATGATGATGGCGCTTGTGGAATGGATCTTTGCTGCCAGCTTCCGCCTTTGCTGTCTGTCTCTCTCCCTTTGTTTCTGTCATACACAGTAAGTAGTGTTTGGGTTGGGTAAAGTTGATGCTCTGCGTGGGTGCGGATTTTTAGCGTGAATCAATCAAATCACATGACTGCCTGACTGACTAACAGCCAGTGATTTGATTGATGAACTGCGCATCGAGACAGCATGGAACATGAGTGCCACCCAAACACAAACCCAACCCAACCCAACCCAATCTCCGACCCCAACTAACCACAAGCGCTATGACACGCATTATACAAACAACAATGTCGACTGCCTCCATTGAGTGTGACGCTTGTAGCTTCCATAAAATTAACTTCTTGAAGCGAAAGCTGCTTCTCTCATTTATTGATTACAGCATTATGTGCTAAAGGATGTGCCATTAGATGCCTCATGCCTCATGCCTCATGATATGGCATTATCAGCTCTAATGATTATTTTATTAAGTGCAAAACACACACACACTAAAATATATATAAAAAAGGGGCCAGACATCATCGCATTTGTAATAAAATGAAATGACTTTTTATTTTCAATTTTCAAGTGTTGCACAAATGAATTTATTTGCATATACATATATATATTTTCTTAGCGAGGGAGAGGGTGAGGGAGAGAAAAAGTCATTTTCATAGTTTCCTCGTTTCGCATTTTGTGTGCTGCAATAAAATATTTTATTACTTTTTAAGTGTATTTGCTGCTCTCGTAAAGTTTTGTTTTATATTTTTCTTTAACCTTCTCTAGCTCACTCAGTCTTCTTTCTTTTGCAAGCTGCCGCATCGTAATGTCACATATGACTGAATGACTGACTGAATGACTGAGGGAATGTCTGAGCGACCTCCTTCTGCATTGGCATGCAAATTTTGTGACGACTCCGACTCCGACTCAACTCAACTCAACTCGACTTGGTTCAAGCCAACTTAGTGAAAGTATGCAATGTCAGCAGCGGGTGCTTGCAGTAGAGAAAGGAAGACGGTGACAGAAGAGGAGGGGGAGATGGGGAAGCAACATTGCTGGCTGCCTTTGCCAATGTCTTAGAAAATTGTCTTGCTGCCATGTGGCTTCAGCTGCAAGAATTGTCAATGAGCTGCATTATTACTTTACACATGTGCTGCATGTGACTTCTGCTGTAATTAGAAATACTTTATTATTATTATCTAATGGCAGAGTGTGTGTGGCTTACATTGCGTATACTCGTTGTGGTTAAATTAACTAATAAAGCACATTATATAATATGCAAATGATTAATTTGTGGTTTAACACTAAGATGAAATACCGTAATGCTTGTGGTTAAGAAAGAGCTAAGATAAATTTGAATGATTTATTGTAAAAATAATTTAGATTTAGATAATTTAATTTTATCTTAACAATGCCAGCAGTTTATTTTCTTGATGTTATTATGCAAAAATTTCTATTAAAATTTACTCAATTCGTTCGGTTATTACTTCAAACATAATGAAGAGCAATTTTAAATGAAATTAATTGTAAATATTTCAGTATTTGGTTCAAATTTATAAGAGAAGAAAGGAACTTTGTGCTAATGAAAATTCGAATTATTGTAGGAATTTCATTTTCAATAGAAACAACTATGCGAAAAGTTGTGTAGTTTACCAAAACAAATTTCAATAAATCATTGCGAATTAGAGACACTTTGAAAACAAAAACAATGCTTTTGCCTAATGCAAATGTGATGTAAAAATCGGAAAAACCATTTGACAAGCTTGCAATATGAGAATCACATATAAATATAAATGATTCATGTACATATTCATAAAATGAATATGCCTAACGCGGTTGTCAGGTGTAGCGCATGAGCATGTTATGCGAAATTCAGCGCTTTGGCTTTGGCCTCAGCCTCATGTAACTTGACTGCATTGCTGGCGTGTGGCGTTTCTTCTTTTCTTTTTTGTGTAGCCCACATATTCAACATCTTTTTTATGTAAATGTGCGAAAATTTCGTCGCACACACACACACACACACACACGGGGGCACAGGCACGTATGTGTGCATACACATCTAAAGGATATAAAATGAAATTGTACTTTGTGGCATGAGCACGACGACAACAACAAAGAGACGCAAAAAAAAAGCTGAAACGAAAGTAAAAAGTGCCACCAAAAAGTGAACGAAGGGAGTGAGGGAGAAATGTCTTATTTTCAACATTGCCAGTTGGCGACCATGGAAACGCGATGCGACGCTGCTGTTGCTGTTGCTGCTGCTGCTGCGGCTCATCATCATCATCAGCAGCAGCATCAGCAGCGGCAGCGGCAGGAGCAGTCGACGTCTGTATGTCCTTCGTCTATGTCGTTTCCATTTCATCATTGTCATAACTTTGTGTCACAATTTTTGTTGCCACTGCCGCTGCCGCTGCCTCTGATGGAGCTCTCATATGTGTGTGTGCACATGATACGACCATAAGGAATTATTATGCAATTTCGGCCGGGGCCAATTTCGCATGTGCAATCTAATATGTGCTGCCAGCAGATGTACTACAAAATTGTTATCGATAGTCCTGCGGCAAATTTTCAATTATTGGCCAAAACTTTAAGTCATAAATTAAACATAGAATTTTTGTATTTTGTACATTTTTGCTTGCATATTCTAAAAAATGTCAACAATTTGCCGTTGAGCTGCTGACAAACATTTCACTTCAAAAACTGCAACAGCAGCAACAACTGTGACTGACAGCGACAACAACAATAACAGCAATAGCAACGACAGCAGATGTTGCACACCACTTTGGGGCATATTTACACTTCACTTTGCCACTGTAAAATATTTCACAAATGTAACAACAGTAAACACAAAACGCAACAAAAAGAAAGCAAGAAAAACAAAAAAAAAAAAAAAAAAATGGTAAAAACAACACTTTGAAAAGGCGAAAAATCTCATGTTGTGTATACGACGTGGCTCAACATTGTTTTCCTGTCGACATTTTTGGCAATTTATTATGTCATTTAATGCTAAGTGTTTTCTCACAAATATGCCATGGCAAACACAAACACACACACACACACAGACACACACACAAGCACTCGATGCTTTAGGTTTGCTTGCAAATAGCTGACTCCAATTTGTTGGCACCTTGGCAGCAGCTGTGGCATATCAAGTGCCAATGTGTTGCATGCCTGCTAGGCTAGATTTCTCTGCCGGATTGAGCAAACATTGTGTCACACATATGTACGTACTTACATACATATACGTATGTTAGTGCATGTATTAGTAAGCTCTATACAACCTTTGAGCTTAGGTGTTAGAACACATGCTCAAATGACAATTAATCATGGAGGGGAATAAATAGAAATTGTATTAGAAAAAAAAATAAGAGTCATGTTACCGCAAATTTAATTTTACACAAATTCTGCTCTATTTTTAGCGATGCTGGAAAATTGGCTGAATAACTGCAACGCACAATGAACACAAAGAAAACAGAAAAGAAAAGAAAAGTTGTAGGTAACTTTTTATTGCAAGTCGTGAAAAAAATTCCTAAAAATGCTACAGTTGAGTGGGCCCAACTACGAGTTATCCGTTCTCATATCTCATATATTATCACCCAAATATACCAAATGGATTATGCTGAATAAATACTGAAATATACCGAGTGGTATATACATATATAAATATGTTATACAAGAGTAAAATAGTGTGATATAACCATTTAAATATACCAAAAAATATACCGAATTGTATTAACATAAATTATAGCATTAGCTCTTATAGTAACAGTATATAATAGGAGTAAAACAGTGCAAAATTATCATATAAATATACCAAAAATACTGAAATATACCGATTTTTATAATTATAAAATGTAGCACTTTTTCAAATAGTACCCATTAAGAAAAGTAAAACAGTGTAGTATTTTCATTTAAATATACTAAATAAATATACCGAATATATTCTGAAATATACCGAATTGTATAAATTCAAATTGTATGTTTATTTCTTTCAGTCCCTGTTAATATGTAGAAGTAAAACAGTTTTTAAATATCATTTAAATATACTGAATGAATATATTTAAAAAATACTAAAGTATAGTCTATTTCATCTTATGGGGTCATAAAAGACTCTTTCTGCCTATTACATACATATATTTACTATTGGCGCAAAGATAGTATACCCTTCTACCTTCGGGAATGCGGGTAAAACAGGCGAAACAGTGCGAAAAGCGCATGAGAAAATAAATGTTAACAAGAAGCAGCAGCAGCAGCAGCCTGAGGCAGTGATCAGGAAACCAGCTTGAAGTCGACTTCATTGTGGCGCTAACAACAAAGAGGCTGAGCCTTAGAGAAAATCAACTAAAGTTAACTTAGCAGCCAACTTGATTTTGACCGCCTGCTGAGAGTGTGTGCGGATTTCAGTTAAGCATGCTAAGTAATTTTTTGTTTAGTGCATTTTCATTTGGCAGCCAATAAAGCAAAGTTGGCAATGTTTGCATAAAATGCGCCAAACAGTCATTGACATTGGAATTGAAGTTGAAGTTTTTGGAGTTTAGTCGCCTGTTCTGTCTGCTCCACCTACGCCAACTGTTGCCAGCCAACAGCCCAACTCGACTGCTCCGCCATTTCAGACCATTTTGGCGCTGCCCTCTGACCATGTCACTGTCATTTGCCCAAGTTTTTGTCGCATAAAGTTTAGCTGCAACATTTGCTTTCGCATTGTTTTGCAGCATTTCTTGGCGGGATGAGGGAAAGAGAAGGGAAAAGCGTTCGCTGCTCTGGCGAAATTAAAGTGCATTGTGTGCTAAAAGTTTTTGTGCCGGCAAAACCGGAACAATGAAAAGTTCATGAAAATTTTTGCTTCAAAGCATAAACAATAAACATAAAAGTTTTGACCATTAAAAACGCGCAGTGGCTAAGTGCCCATTGGTCTCTTTTGATATATAAGCAGTGAAGAGCGGAAAGAGAGGAGGGCAGCGGGGAGAAGCGGGGGTGTCGAGTGGATTGGACGTAGCAAAAGTGTCATTTGTTTGTCGGTCTCCAGTTGCTGATGCTCTTCAAGTTTTTGCTTCATTTTAATGACAAAAATCAGCGTGAATTTGATGTTTGGGCACAAAGTTTTTAGACTCTCTTGAATTTAACACAAGGAAATCATTAAAGAAGTTTTTTATGGTGACGAGTAAAGCTACCCCATGGAAGGATCAAGCACAGCGGAAGGATATTTTACTTTAATAGGCAGCGTATTTAACTTCAATAGAGTGGGGGCAATATGTAAAGGGAAATTAGTTGGATGAATCTTGTCCTTAGAAAGGTTTTAATTTAAAAAGTTCAAACTTCTTTAAAGGTTAAGGAATAACTTAAAATATATTGTACTTGTATAGTACATTTTATTTTGAAAATATTTAAAATCAAATGGTCAATTAAAAAGTATTATTTTAGAATTAAGCTTGTTTAAAAGCTAGACAAATTCGTTTTTAAATTTTAAGTTGAGTAAACATTTGGCTGACTTTAAAATTATTTAGATTTCACTTTTTAATTTTTTTTTTGTAAAGCGAATTAAATATTAATCTTGTATTTTAAACAAAAGCACATTATTTTGCTGTTGCTTTATGTATTTTGAATTTTAATTTAGCTCTTTAGAGCACTTCAATCTAAGTTAATGAATAGTTAAAATAACAAATATGTTTTAATGCAGCTTGCAACCTTTGAAAATTTATGATGAGCTCCAACTCCAACTCCGCAATAAAATTCCAAATTATGTTTACGTGTAGTTTAAAGTATTTGTTGAATAGAATACAACTTTTTGTATCTAGAAAACAATTTCCGGCAGCCGTGTTTAATTAGAACTTTTAATACGTTCGTAGTTTGCATTCGCTTCATTTGCTTTGAAGCCCCAAATCGTGTTGTGCAGTGTACACAAGTTCTTATTGCCAAAAAAGAACCGCAAACACATTCAAAATTAAATTCACTTAGAATAAACAATAATAAATAAAACATCCGGAAAACAACGGAAGCTGCTTTGAACGCACAATGCATTCTAACGCAGGCGCATAACTCTTATAAAGAGAAAGAGAGAGAGCGAGAGAGTGAGAGAGAACTTTAAAGAGAAGTTAAGAGAAATGTTGTGCTGAGATTTATACCAGTATTTGGTGTGTTTACATTGCATATACACAACGAACGTGCAAATTAATGACGGACAACGTCGCGTCGCGTCGCCTACCTCAACGTAGCAAGCGCAGCCCAAAACGCATCAAGCATTCGACCCGTTGGCCGAGTCGAGGCAGTAAACCACAAAGGCAGCGAAGCGTAAGGGGGCCAGCAACAGCAAACAGCTGATAATAGTCTGGCAACTTGTGGGGTGGTTGGACTCGAGACAACTGTCGACGAACAAAGCAGGCAATGTCGTGTGGAAATTTTATGCATGGCATTCAGCAAAATTCAGTTGGAAAATTCTTCAGAGATTTTGCTGTGAGAAGTTTTCATGTTGCGTGCATTTAAATTTCAAATAACAATTTGACCAAAACGCTGCATTATTCAAAAGTGAAATAACCAAACGGACCAAGAGAAAGAGAGAGAGAGCATCTTAAAAACTTTCTTTTCCTGGTTGTACTTTTTTTTTTGGCCATTTCGAACACACACACAGAGTCAGAGGGGGGCGGGGGAAAGTTTTGTACAACAGACGCAAAGCATTTGTAACGTGCCAGGCGAAAAAATATTTATTTCAGCTCGTATGTCACGACGTGGAGTTGAGCAGGGAGAGCGGGGAGAGTTGGTCCATAAAACTTTGGGCCATTTTTCAAATTTGTCGCGGTCGAGCCCACACACCCAAAAAGTGGGCGTGGCTGCGGTCGCATTTCAAGTTGATAATATCACAGTTAGTGTGAACCACATGCGGATTTTACAAGTGCTCCGCCAAGTTAATGCGTTATGACCCGACCTGGCGAGCCATTCCTCCCCCTCCCCCCTCTTCTTCTCCTTCTCTCCTCCCACAGATGGCAAACTTTTATGGAACAACCAATGGCAACCACGGACAGCCAAAGCTTCGTCGCCATCGCCATCGTCGTCGTTTTCGTTTGGGGGCATGTTAAAAAAATGATTAATGATTATGATTTTTTTTTTGCGTTCATTTTTCGGTTGCGTGTGCTTTGCGACCTGGTCTCAGGACAGCTTTCGGGGCAATATCTGCAGAAATATGCGCTTGAAAATATGTTAACGCTTTTTAAATCATCTTGTGCGTGGCGTCGCTTTTTGTTTGTTGTTGTTGAATGTTTCAGTGGCTTTAAATTAAAATGCAGGACGAGGGCATTTTTGTGGCCATCATAAATAATAGAGTGCGGGTGGAAACACAATACAAAAAAATACGGTATAAGAAGTGGCAAAGAAAGCAAAGAATATCAAAACAATAAAATAATTAAGTTCTAGTATATGGCCACAACAATTCAATTGAGTTGGAACTGCATTAACACAGCGCCACAGAGAATAAACAGAAGCTGAATTTCTTTTGCATTTGCTATTGAAGCTGAGCAAAGCTATCTTTTGCTTCTTGGCAGGCGGATAGAAAATATTTTTGAAAAGAATACAGATAAATAACCAAGAGGAGAATTTAAAGGCGTTGATCACTAGAAGATGCCCTGCAAAGTTTCTAAAAAATATCATTGTTTTTTTGGGGTTTAGTTTTGTGCTAAGCAGATTAATGCTTAATTTGATTTTATGCAGTATACTACTATTTAATTCGATTCGTTTTAAACGCTATTTATAATAATATAATTAAATTATTGTTAACCTAAAAAGCGGTAATAAAACGTATCTTTATGCTCCAAATATTTTTGATTTTAATTTGTTTGATGTTGGTCAGATCATTGCAAATGTTATTATTAAAATATATTTAAAATTTCTATTGATTTTCAGATTTTGTTTTAAAGTTTTAAAGATTCAAGTTACAGAATTGGAATTAAATTGTAAAGATTTCAGTAGATTTGTTTTGCTTTGGCTTTATGATAAAAAGATAAAAACATATCTTTTTAATATTAATGAATATTTGTATATTAAAACTTTTGGTAAGATGAATTTAAATTTTTAATACATTTAGTATGCATTGTACGAATATAATATTTCTGCACAGATTTTCAGTTTTCGAGTTTATTTTATTTGGAGTCGATTTATAAAGAATTTTATGTTTGATTATTTTAAAATGTTCTCTCTCTTTGAATACATTTTTTTTTAACATTTATAAAGAGAATTAAAACAAACTGACAATTTAAATTTTTTTTTTAAATCTTACGATTAAATAGAAGGGCGATTAAGCGTATGAAATCGGAACACTAATCTCACCCCAACTTAAATTAGTATGCTTATAACTCTTACAGGGTATAATAGGATGCACTATGCACAATAGGATGCACAACTGAAGAGTAGTATGCAGCTTACGGACAACTGGCAAGTAACAAGGCAGCACTTGGCCGTTTTCTACTTGGCCAAATCGCATTAAAGCATAACGTTTTTTTTTTTTTTGCCAATGCCTTGTGCCTGGTGCCTTGTGTTCTGTTCTGTAGTGTTGTGTTGCCTCTGCGATAGCTTGGCTTTTGTTGCCGTTGGCTGCACTTAAGCTTTGGCTAGAGATATCAACAAACAGTACTTACCAAATCTACAGACTACAGACAACATTGCCAAAAGGGCTAGACACGTTTTATGCTGGCAACCAGGCAACCAGACAGCCCAGAGAATGAGTTAGGAGGAGGAGCCAAAGAGTGAGCTTATAAATTGCATATCGAATTTAATAATTTTTGCTTGTGTGTGTGAGAATAACGTGCGTTTGCCCAAGGCGGCAACAGCAGCAGTAGGTGAGTCAGGTTTCTATATATTTCTGCTGCTTTGGACTGCCGCTAATCATGCAATCGCCTCTGCTGCATTATTATTCCCTAAGAGTTGGAGTTGGAGTTGGGGGCAACAACTCGCTGACAGGTTCTGTGCGCTTCCCTAGACCATAACTTGTGCTGCTGCTGCTGCTGTTGCTGCACATTTTTCATTTTCATTTTCGTTTTCATTTAATATTTATGATTTATTTATGTGCGGATGTTTGTTGGCTGTTCTCATATCGTACCAGAATTTATGCTTTCCGTTTTGGCTTAAGCTACACTCGGCACACTTTGTTCTCAAGGGAGGCAGAGAGAATTGGGGTGAGGGAAACGTTGTCTAACCTGTACAGAGAGGCGGAGAGATAGAACAATTTCATGCACTGCTTAACACACAGTAGCCAAAGTCCGTTTTGGCCAACGGCCCAGGCTTATTATGCAAATGTCTGGCTCAGAGAACTTGACCACAATATCGCATTGTTGTCTCTACTCTACTCTAGACTCGACTCGAGTCCATTCTCTACGTATGGCTCCGTAATAACAATTTGTAAGCTCGGCACCGATAAAAAGGTAAACAGCATGAATTAAGCAGATACTAGAAGTTGGTTGGGTCTGGCCATGGCTATAAAGTCAATTGTCTCTGTAAAGTGTATAGCAGAGAATTAAAATAGACTAGCTAAAATAATTTATGGCATTACCGACATTTTTTGATATCTGCAATTTTTGTGCTTATTTATGCAATGTTCGTTGTTTTTTTCTCTGTTCATTTGCTTTTTTGTTACTTTTGCCCATTTTCCATTTTGTGTGCGTCTGACAGCAATTGCAACTTTTTCAATTAGCCCCAACACAGAGAGAGAGTGCGGCATTAGCCTTATCATAAGCTTTGTGGCCAGGCTAATTGCCTGAGGAGGTCCTGGCGCAGGTAATACAAACTTTTTGCACGTGCTGCCTGACAGCTCAAAGCCCTAGGCTAACACTTTGGCTACAACTTTTTGGCTGCCTTTCTCATAATCGATATTTACGATATTTATTTATTGTGGCCATTAAAATAAATATGTTATGTGCAATGCTACAGTTCTTAACGTTACAGTTTGCCTTGGGGACAAACACTTCAAGCTGAGACAGACATGAAAACAACAAAAAAGAAAAACAACAAATATATAAATAAAACATGTGGGTTATGTGGCTGCAAATTACTCAACAGCCCTAAAAAGGCTGTCAGAGACATAAGAAGAGAAAGTGTGCGGCACACTGAACTGTAATAGAAAAGTAAAGCTCATATTATATTTATATTTGTCATGACTGGAGGCTGCCTTGGCTTTGGTTTAGCTCTAGGTATTTTTTTTGTTTGTTTTGCTCGCGGCTAACCGCTGACCGATGTCAACTGCTGCTTGGACAGCGAGACATTAACAAAATTGTGAGAAACACAACGGAAATATATATTTTCTCTTTCTCTAGAACAGAAACAAGGACAACAGAACGCAACAACAAAAAAGTCCATAGTAAGCATTGTGCACGATTCGAAAGCACAACAAAAATTCCAATAAATTCAATGCGACACAACAGACACTTGGGAGGACTTTAGGGCATGTCACAGCAATAGCAACAGCAGCAGCCGCCCAACAACAAACAGCTAACAGACAGCAGACAGAATAGAGGGTGGCAAAATGTTGAAGGGGGAGGGGGCGGAGATGAAATGTTTCGGTTAGTCTCGCTTCGCTTTTGTTGCTGTTTGTCTCTGTCGCTGTCGCTGGGAATGTGTGTCAGTGTGTGTGTGTGTGGCAAAGTTCAAACCTTTGACATTTGTGCGACGGCATGCATTACTCATACGCAGCGTGGCGGTCGGCGGGAGTAAAGGGCTCTCCGGCAAATATGAAGCCAAGTTTATGGCAAAAAGCTGCACACAGCTTTAGCTTTAGCAAAAAGTTTTCCAATATACTTGCATGCTGCACACTGTTTGGCGTTTGCTTATAAATTTAATGAAAATCTCAGCTAATAGTTTTGCCAGCACATAAATAAAGTTGTTGCTGCCGTCTTCAAGCTGTACTTTTAAAATATGTTAGCCTTCTACATTCTCTTTCTCTTTCTTTCTCGTGTGTGTCACAATTTATATGCAAAACTTATCAACGCTGCAATGTCTCCAAAGCGTCGTTGCCATGCATATGTCTGAGCAGCAGCAAAAAAAAAAAAATCTCGTAAGAGAAAATTCAATGTGCTGTTAATTCCCAGCACCATGACAAGAGACAGAGTCTCCAACACCAGCTCCAACTTCAGATGCAGCTGGAGCTTCATCTTCAGCTATTTCCGCCGTTCCAGGCGTTGCCTTTGATACTATGTATGTTACATAGGGAAAGGCATGGAGATGTCGGCGTCTGTTACTCGGCAACATAAGTTTGGGGATTTTTATTTGCCGTCTGCCGGAAAATATTGCTCGCAGGCTAACACATGACAAACGCAGCCGTTTGTCAGGGCCAATATGGCAAAAAGGGTTTTAGAGGACTCCCGGACTCCGACACAGCCACCGACACCGACACCGACTGCAGCTCAAGCGTCTCACATCTCACAAGTGCTTTAAAAACTTTTCACTTAAAGTCTTTGCATCGTTATTTTTATTTTTTTGTTTTTTGGTTGGATTGCTTGTAAAGAAATTTTAATTATTGTTTGTTTTACTGCTGCTGCTGCTGTGGAGACTTCAAAGTTGTTCTTTATGTTTTGTTAACTTTCAAGTTAAAGTGGCGCTTTGTACAATTTGCTTAATTCCCACCAAAGGGCCGGCGGGGAGAGGAAACAATAACAACAGCAGCCAAAGTCTGTAAACATTTCCCCTATTGGGAACCAGTTGAAAGTGTTGCTTAACAGATTGCTGTTCTCTTGTGGAAGTGTGTGCAAATAAGAATTCCAATGAAAAAAGTTATTTACTCATACATACATATGATCACAGCCGAGGAGAGAGTCAAATGCTGCTCTCTGCTTCTTGCATTTGCTGAGTAAGAAGAGAGAGAAGGAGAGAAAGAGCGCACAAAATTGTTGTCAGTTTGTGTTCGCGTCTGTGCAGGATCAACGCAGAAAAATTTTGGCTGTCAAAATTAATTTTGCTCGGTTATTATTTAACCACCATATTCAGTGCATTTTTATTATATATATTTACATAATATTTATTATATATTCAATATTTAAAGTGATGTGCTTAAATTGTCAAATTTTTTGTGCTTGAGTGTTAGCTGCGCTTAGTGGCACATAACCTCACAAAATCATGCATGCGGTCGTTGCTGAGTTAAATTGAAAAATAATTCAATATAATTGAGCAGCTTTAAATTTGCAATGTTCATGAACAGTAGTGTAAAGCAAAATCGTATGCTCTTGAAACTCATCAGTCGCATTTCGATTATCTTCCACTCCGCTCCATGCCTGCAAGCTGTTATCGTTTGCTTAAATCAAAGGAGACGTAGAAAGAGGAATTGCGAATTAAATGAGAGGCGTAAAAGCAGCGCAAGCAAAGCGAAGCTATGAAAATTTTAAGTGCAGTGTGAATGGCTAAAAATACCAATAATTGTGTGTGAATGACATTTTGGTGTTTTTTATGTGTTTACCAATAACGCGAGGAAGAGTGTGAAAATATACTATTTTTTGTATGTGAATGATTTTTTTTTACTATTTTTGTTGTTGTGCTTATCAGTGAAAAAAAGTGTTTGTAAATAAATGTTTTATTATGTTATTCCTATTAAATAATCTAAAGCTAAGGAAATTCATCATGCTATTCGCCAAGTAAGTATTACACCTTTATAATTGGCCAGTGAATCATTATTTTCATACTTTTCTTAAATGTATTTGAACGTATTTGGCATGTTTTGAAGAAATTATTGTTCAACATGTATCTTCCCTCTCTGCATTTATATGGTGGCCTAATAATAAAATTGCTGTCAATTTATCTCATTCAAAATGCTATGCATTTAAAATTGCAGTCGCTTATTTATCTTGAATTTCGTGTTCAATTTGCGAGCTGCAATTGGCAGCTATAAAATGAAATATAATGCCCATTGATATTTTGCACAGTCTTTTGTTGGCAACAGCAGCAGCAGCAGCAGCAGCATCACCAGCAGCCATAAAGCCAATTAACTTTCAACAAATTAGTACAAACATATTTATCTATTTTCATATTTTTCTTGACTTTCAAAACATTGGCAGCTTTAAAATTGCATTTAAAATTGCGTCTAACTGAACAAGTTTACTAATTAATCCAAGTTCGTTGCGTATTGTGTTTTTTGGAAGTCACGCCCCCACGCCTCTTTTGGCTCGAGGCGCCTATCAGCAAGGTGCGAACGTGAGGCATGCAAATGAGCTACACCTGACATCGTCACACACACTCACACAGCTTGTCAATTATGCGGCAGTCATTTCGGGTGCTATACAAAACTATTTTGCATTTCAAATGCACACACAGCTCGGATATTACGCATACGCAGTGTGTGTGTGTGTGTTTGCGTGCGCATTGAATCGTATTTCGTAGAGCCTCAAAGCGCGTTGAGCTGCTGCAGCTGCTGGCAGCTGTTTACTCCAAAATTGAAATTAAATAATATACAACAATTCTTGGCTCATATTTCTGTCAGTTTGCGGGGCTTTGGCTTTCACATTTCACATATGAGAAATTCTTGTTTGCGCACTTAATGAGGCTCCTAATAAGGCCATCAAAAGGATGGAGCCCCCAAGCAGCTACAATTTCAAAAGGTGCCTGGGAATCACATTAAAGGATTAACAAAGCGTAACATTTCTCTGCCGAATTCTCAACACTACCCCCAAGAGGGAGAGACAGTGACAGAAACAGAGAGAGAGAGAGTGAGAGTGTATAGCATCCGATTTGATTACACACAAAGTATTCGTATTCGCATTCGCATTCGCATTTGGATTCCCATTCAAATTTCGCCAGCACATTAGCATAGAAATGCGTAGATACTTCTGCACAGACTGCGACTCAGTTTCAGACACATTCAAATATGCTACATTTAATATGGATTACAACAATGGAAAATTACGTTTTATGTTAAATGCTTGCTTGGCTGAATCTGCATTAGCAGCTATCGTTGCCGTTCTTGTTCTCTCTATTTGTACGCCTCAGTGCACTGCAGACAACTTGAACTCGACTCGGAGAAGAGCTGTTTTTTCCATCTTGATAATAAAATTAAATGGATGCCTAAACAATTAGGTAACGAAACTTACATTTCGCATAGTGTGTGCTTAGTTATGAATTTCGCAGTCATCAAGTCATCGTCAACTTATGATCGATACGTAGAAGGACGTGTTCCTGTTACAGTTTAATTGAGTGGTACCCAAAATAATTTGGATGTTGCTTAAATAGGCAGCAATTTGGACATAGTACTCAGAGCCACTCGGTCATAGAACCAAGCTATTTACACTAATGAGTGCTTATGCCATGCACACGCACGCTTCCCACACACTCACACACACACACACACACTCATTGAGAGGGAGAGTAGTACTTCATATTGATGGCAATGGCACTTGTGGGATTATGTGAGTTATACAATCGATACTCACATGGACAAATACACATATACAACATCGGCTTCAATTGATAAGTATACACTGGCACATTTTCACAACGGATTGTATAACATACATACACACACACACACACACTTGTTCACCTGTAATATTAAGCTATCTATCTACATTTGTATACATACAAATGCTAAACGACGACAAGTGTTTCTGGGGGTCTAATGAACATACTCGAGTTGCAGCTAATAGTGTAATTTATAGCCGAATGTTGGCTTAAATGATAATGCTTGCCCTCGCTGGTGCTTAATCGATTAGTTATTCCATAACAACAGTGATTACAATCAATCATCAATCAATAAACGCTCAAAACAATTGAATAATTAATTTAAATCAAGGCTATGCCAATGAACATTGGACTAAGTTTATAACAAATAAAGGAGGTACAATCAGCTCATTATAGTTTGGCGAAAGAGAAATTCTATGCTATGTTTTCAAAGCATTAAAGAAAAGTGATAAAATATATATCTGAAATAATGAAAATACATAAGCTATATAAAAAAGTAAGACAATTATAAATATATTTTTGAAGTGAACTAATAAATTCTTTTTAAAGTATTCGCCATTTCATAAAAATGTTCATGGGAAATAATTTCAAATAAATTTAATGACGGAAGATTAAATATAAATTATTATTTTACGTTCTGACAATTATAAAATTAAATTCCAAACTACCCTTGTAATAAATATTATTAAAAATATTAATTATATTATTTATTGCCTTTACGGTTTGTGTATGCAGAAGTCTTTTAGCACTATAATAAGTTCGCAGGATCAGCTTGTATTGTATGATAATTGCTGTCTGTTGCCCAGTTTATGCTTCCATCTACTTGATTTAAGTGCATTTAAATGCACAAGCCATTAAACAAAGAGTTTCTGCTTTAAAATGCAGCTGCAAATGTTTTCCATTTTTTTTTATTTTTATTTTTTATATGACTTTCATTGACAGCCAACCGACTGCAACATTTTAATGCAGTTGTCGAGTGAGCATTTTGACATATGAGTACAACTTCGAGGGCGATTGCCAGCCACGGAGCGAGAGCGAGAGTAAGAGAGCGAAAGTCTGTGTACTCGCAAGAGCACTTAAAGTAAAGTAAAGGCTTCCTTCCACTCGCTGAACTCGCTGCGAGTTGCAATTGAAATTGCTCAACCATTAGGGACTCTATTTTGTACTTACTTACTTACTTACAGCATGTGTCTGTGCCTGCGTCGTATAAATAACTGATATTGTGCTCTCTGTCGACAGGTTTTGTCAGGTCATCAGAGCGTATGTAGAGAACTTCTTTGTTTCGTAGAGTATTCCAAAGCCGTCAAACTATTTAAAAGGGGTACTGCATTAACTCGGTAGCTTTACAGCCATTGGAGTTGAAGTAAAGTTTTTTCTTACTTGGAGAATTTAAATTGCGTTTATTACGCATACGACATGTGGGCTCGCCATTATGTAATTGGAGTGTCAGTGTGAAAGTTGTTGTCCCATGTCGATTTGAATTTTAATGGTGTGGTAAACCCGGTTAAATCGACATTTACTGCATTCACAACAACTCAAATTAGTTTTTAATATATGAATATATGTATGTAGTATGCTCTGAATTTTGCACATATTTCACATTTAAATGTTGAGTTTCGTTGTTGGTTTTTTGACCACGGTCACGATTTGCTTTGTTATGAATAAAAATGTGCGCGAAATACCAAAAAACTTTATTTCCAAATTGAAAAAGTTCCATAAATATAGAGATACATGTACAAAAAAGTGGATGAAAAAGTTCGCCACTCGTTGGCATTCATTTTGTCTTTCATTTTTGCATACCCTGTAAGGTGGGGAAGGGGTATGACGATGCTGTGAGTTTATGAGATATTCAACTATTTAATGAGCAATGTAAATGTTAAGAATGAAACTTGATATTCCAATTCTTTGCTTACGAATTCATTTACAATTTATTTGGATTTGTTTCGAGGGTATTTTGTTTTCTTTTCTTGCTTAACTAGCTTATACTTCTTTGCTTTTTTCTCTCTTTTTTTGGCTTTCCAACTAAACCCAATTTAGTAGTGTGAGCGCAAATCTGAGGGTGTGCGTGTGTGTGTGTGTGCGTCTCGTTGACGGTGTCGGCATAAAGTTTACTACTTTGTGAAAATTTCATGTCTGTGGCACTCGATAGCGGCCACAGAAATGTATATCTATTGAGGCATACATATAGCAATGGCCCGCATCGTGCTTTAACTAGAGCTGCTCTGGCAAAAGTTTTGTATAGATTTAATAGAAGCTCTGATTGCCGCCTGAGAGCAGAGAATTTTGAACTCAGGTGAGAGCTTGGTGTGATTTACAAAATTATTTATATTGATCTGAAACTTTTCTAAATTATGGAATATACACGCAATTTGTAGCAAAGCTAATTTGACAAAACACAGCAAATGTTTATGTTTTAAGAGATTACTTTTTTAAAGAACATTCTAAACATTTCAATATACTTTCCGAATAGTTGAAAATATGTGATTTTGAATTGCATTTAACGCTAGTGAAGTGAAAATATAAAAATGTTATGTCTTTTCAAAACTCCAACAAAATTGAAAGAATATTTAAAAATTTAAAGAGGTTTTAATAACTTAAAGCTTCATATAATACTTGCAACAACTATACCATATTAAATTTAGGTGAATTAAATATTAAGATATTATCATAAAAAACGTAACAGTAAAATATAAATTTGAAGGATAGTTTTAAATTGAATAATTACATTGAAATCAAATCTCGATTCTGAAAATTACTTATAAATATAATTCCATATTATATAGCATACAATATAATAATAAAGTCTTCAATTTAAGGCTTGCTTCGAATTAAAATAAATTCACTTTAAGCTGCTCCTGATTGTATAATAATACTTGCAATTATTTTTCCGCATTTAATCGAGCATAATTAAAGGACTAATTCAACGCTGACATGTTTAATTTCATGGCAAACATGCTGTCAATAAAATGTAATGAGCATGAGATTTTCGGGGCAGCCCTTAAAATCAATTTCAATTAATGTTAAATGTCTTTATTCATGCAGACAGACAGACAAACAGACAGACGGCGGTGGTGGTTTAGATGAGTTTGCGAAATGAGTTGTGAATGTAACTTATTAATTAAATTACACTCAAATACTTGGCTTATGCAACAAAACACAGAATATGCATTATAATTACTCTTGTTGCTTGATTAATTAATTAAGCAAGACACACACACACACACACAGTGCTACTAATTGATAAGAAGATGATATATATTTGTACATAAGTGTATTTTGGGGATTGGTCGACAGTTTTTGATGCTACAGTTCGTTTACATAATTAAATTTTTGGTCAAAAGCTCATAAATGCGCTAATGGGATTTTAAGCTGTATCACATAGATACACACACACCCACACTACGGCATTTGAATAGTTTCAATTGTACGAATGAGAGTATGGAACATACGGTGTAATCAAATTAGATGCTACATCCTGTTGCACTGGCCGCCATTGAAGGTTGAATCATGCGGTGAGAATTTGAACAAACCGGGGCGAAACTCGGGGAGTTCGTGAGGTGGCAGCCACAAAACCAAATATTGCTGTTACACTTGCAGGCATGGAATTTAATTACAAGCGCACACACACACGCACACACACTCTGCAACACACACTCGGTCGATGGCTGAAATTCTAACGTTGACCAGAAGTGCAATGCGCATTGTATGAAAGGTCGCGTCGTTTTGCGGTTACGTTTCGCTCAAAATGGCTTTTTTTTTCTTTTTTGTGTCGAGCTCTCTGTATTTTCATTAAATTCCCTCGCTTTTCGTGGAGAGTTGTAAAAATTTAATGAAATATTTGACAAAAGTCGTTAAAATTAACAAGCAAACACAAAAAACACTGAAATGAAATCCATTTAATTGGCATGTAAATAATAAAATAATAGCATCAAATAAATTGAAAGTGCTTTTGTTCAGTTCAGTTCAGTTTACAATCTGTGTTTTCGGCTTGGTTAATGCAATAAGTTAATGCTGTGCTGACCTCGAGGGATCAGAGTTTCTCCTCTTCTTTTTTTTTTTTTGTTTTATTTTTGCATGCCTCTTCCTATCTCGCTATCAATCTCTGACTCTTGTGCACTCGACGCCGCTCTAATGCAATTTGTGCAAATATCTTTTATTCATATTTAATCCACTTTATGCCAATTCTACTTTTGTGCCGAAGGCGAAAGTCAGCAGCTGCAGTTGGCGATGTCCTTACCATCGCCATCGCCATCGCCATCGTCGTTGTCGTATTTGTCGACTTCCTGCTTTTGGCCTGGCCTAACTGCCATCTGACATCTGCAGGGCCATGTAATTGGCATTCGAGTCAAGTGCAATTTAGCCAAGCAACTTGGTGCGGCGCACTCGACACCCGCAGCGAGATACTGAGCGAGTGAACGAGTGAGTGAGCTACAGTTTATTGCGGTAATGGTAATGCAACAGGATGGGCCACAGCCACAGCTAGTCAGCTCGTTAAAGGTAATTTTGCACAAATAATGCTCATGACTTCATTCTTTGTAAACTCCTCCGCTCTCTCTCTCTTTTCTATTCTGAATTCTATATTCGCCATTTTCTATTTTCTATTTCTTTGGCACTTCGCGTTTCCGTTTCCGTTGAACGAGTAGCCATTGCATACTTTTGTGCGCTTCGCTGCTTTAAGCCTGCATTTTAAACTGTCTTCGTTGGCTGGCAAAAGTATCGTCTCGTTATCAAATGCCGTTAAGCTAGCTGCTGACTTTTGGCCAGCACTGTTGTTGCACTATGTGTTTTGAGCCATTGATTTTGCAATCAGTGTTGTTTTTGTACGCCGCCTTCGTCTTCTCAGCCTTATCAGCACTTGGCCATGCTCAATTTGCATAAGTGCCTGACGCTTAGTCAGCGTTAGTAATCATCGGTTCGTTTTTGGCCTTTGTAATTCAATTACTTGAGCATTTGTCTTGTCTGTGCTGCTGCAGTGAGGCAATAAATCATTAGCGACCAGTGAAGTGTAACGAGCAAATCGGCTAACAGATTTATGGCATTTACCTTTGCTGTTGATTACAGCACCTGAAGCAGCAATACCTAAGTTGGCTTTCATTACACAGCTGATTGCATGTACACAATAATTTCAGCAATTGAACATAGCTAACTAAACGAATAGAGAGAGCGAGAGTATCGACAACAAAGCTTTTGCTTTGCGACAGCTTAATGAACATGGCAAATAAAGAAAAGAGAGATAGATAGATAGAGTGGAAAATGCTGGGTGAGCTTGGTCCCTAAATTTAAGTGACAACAGCTGAACTGAACCCTTGTGGAGTGTGAATAGATAGCAGAAGAACAGCGAGAGACAGCAATGTAGTCCGAACATTTTTTGCTTTTGTTTATTCGCATTTGTCTTTTGGTGGCGTTTTGGTCGCCTGTTTGGTTATGCTAATCCGCTTAGGGTTGCCAAGCCACCGCTAATCCTGTAAACTAGCGGAGCAATCATCATCATCATGACGGTCTAGGTAGAAGCTTACAGCACTGCTTAACATCTCTAATGAATGCGTTTTAATAATTTCAAATATTGTTTCATGTTATGCCAAATTAAAAGTTGCTTCATTATTGCTGCTAACCAACCTGGTTGGTCTACACAACTTTTTGAGGCACTGTGTTAGTTTCGTTGGTTGCTGAGATTTTTGCTTTTGCTTTGCAGCTGCGCCGCAGTTGAGCTGTCAAAATTGCTTTAATTGGGCTAACGAAATTCGCTGGGAGTCTTCCTCGCTTCTCTCGTCCCTCTGCTGATGCGTTGCGTCCTGTTCCTGTGTTGCCGTGGTGCTTTTTGTTTGTTTGCTTGTCTGCTTGACTGCCAGTTTTGCTGTTGCTGTTGCTTCTGCTGCTGTTGACTTCTCGCTCTCCCTTCATTTGCTCCCTTGTTGTGTTGTTCTTTATGTGCGTTTTTGTTGCTGCTGCTGCTGCTGCTTCCGTCCATTGTGTGCGCGTGCTAATAATCGATATTATTTTGTTTTCTTTCACAGCCAAAACTTTTCAGCGGCTTTTCAATGGCTGCCGCCTATCAGCATTAAATTTTGTGCTTCAATCCCTCGCTTTAAAACCAGCTGCTGAATTTAATCGAATTTGTCTTTTTTTCTCTCTCTCTCATCGTTTTATTCAAATTCCTTTATGGCCTTGAGCTTGTTTTAATTGCTGTAGCTCAGTTTTTGGGTGTCAGCAGGCATAGCTTTCACATAAAAGTTGGATTTCTCTGCTGCCTATTGCATTTTGCCTTTTGCTTCCTGTAAACGTTATCCTGACCTGTCGTTGAAGCTTGAAGCCTCTGCTGCTCACAGCTTCCTGTGCACTCCATTGGGAGAATGTTCCATAAACTCATGCTCTGCATATGTTAGGTTTTTATGGCCATTCAAGAGTCCAAGCACATTTCGGAATATTCTTGCACATTTTTTTTTAAGTAAAGAAGAGAGAAGACGAACGAAAAAAAATGGAACGTCTGAAATGCCTTAGCCTTGTCGGCTCTAATAAAAATTGGTCATAAGTGGTGGGCGTAAAACTGCAGCTGGCGTTTGCCCCTAAAGCTAAGCTTCTGCTTCTACTGTTTATGTTCGGGGCAAGGCAAACGAGCTTAGTGGCGACTTCATTTCAAGCCGCCGCCACTCATGACAATGCAAGTGGCAAATGGGAAGTGGCTGCATAAAAAAACGTAGCGGTTGCTGCACCAAATCCAAATTGAATTCTTTTTTCACAATTTTTTTTTGTTGGTAACTATCCACTTGGATTTTATGCCTTGCCCAATTTATGCAAACGCATTCACTGCGGCTCAAGCACGTTTCGCATTTCAGTTTCAGTCGAGTTTGTGGGGAGAAGAGAATAGCACACATAAAGTTTGGCCTCAGCACCCGTATCATTTTGTCCTGCTGCTGCATAAGCCAATGGAAATTGCTTCAACAAATAGTAAGTAAAAGAATTTCAGTAGTAATTTTTTCCGTATCGGAAACCGAAAAGCGAAAACTAATTAGAAATTCATGCAGGGCGTAATGGTTGAATTTTAACTGAAACTTTCGAGTCAACTGAAAATTTCAGCTTATTTCAAACATTGTTCGCTGCTTCTCCGTTTGCCACTTTCAATTACCTAAACATTTTCATTTTTATCTCTAACACTAAACTTTGTCCGTCAGCCATTTCACAACTCATTCTTCGGCGTCTGAAATTCGAAGCTTGATGCCTTTTGACAGAATACAAAACAAAAAAAAAAGCAAGGGAGAAAAAACATTCCGACCAGGAACAAGTGTAAGGGTTTTTTTTGTCCACGTTTTTGTGCGCGAGTAAAAAACACAAAACAAATATAAATTGTTTTCATTTCCAGTGGAAACTAAAAGAGACACTGAAAGAGAAAGAGTGCAACTGAAACTGAAACGGAAACGGAAATGCAACGCCATTGTTCAGCGTTCCAGTTGTTGGGACGACATTTTCTCTATCACAAAATATTTCCGTTGTGTTGTGTTTTTAGTTTTTCTCTCTCCATCTCTCTGCCTAATGGTGCATAGAAGGAATCCATAAAAGGTGTCTGTCTCACTTACATTGTCTTTGTCTGAACTGAAATTGAAGCCTTGCTTTGGTCAAAAAGGTTCTAAGCTAGCTTAATTAAAATAAATTGTAATAATTTTTCGAAAAGATTTCCCTAGATATATACGTCACTGTGTGCATGCATTCGTTTATGCTCTTTTGCATAAAATATTTAAAGCTTTTTATCCGATTAAAATGCAAAAATCCAATTTGTTGGCATGTGAATCCAACATATCAATCAGCAGCAAAAGCTCTCTCAGTGTGTGTGTTTGTGTGTGGCTTTATATCTCATTCATCGAGAGAGAGAGTCCATTGAGACATGCATTTGCATTTGGCCACGTAATGTATCAATCTGTTTTGTGGCTTATGCCACGCAAAACTTGGTTAGAAGTGGGCGGGTTTTTTTTTCTCGTCTTTGCTTTGCTTTGTATTAGCCATGAGTGGATGCCATTAAATTAGCATTTTATTTTTTCTTCCTTTTACGATACGGTAACAAAACATTCCCTGGATTTATGCTGATTCCATTGGGTTCCCCGAAAGAGCTGTCTCTGAGCTGCCTGTGCTCCATTCTTATTCATATCAGTTGGGAGTCTTGCTGTCATTTCATAACTCAAGCTGTCGGCCATTGTTAGGCATTGTCCTTTTGCCACCAAGACTTTCGGTTAAAAAACGCTTTAAATATGCATATTTTTGTAATTAAAATTGTCTGTCGAGTGTGGAGAGGGGGAGGAGAAAAGTAGAGAAGAGCGCGCCAAGTCAGCGCAAAACATTTTGCAGCTGCCTCAATTAGTGCCAAGGCGTGGCTAACAACGGTCCTGGCACTGGCTCTGGCTCTGGTTTTGGTTCTGCTTCTACTTCTGGCCCAAGCACGTAGCCTGCCAGTGAGTGAGAGAGATCTCATTAAAATTAAAAAGCTCAGCAACAACGCCCCGCACACGAACCGAAGCAGTGCAGAGCAGCAGTAGACAACACACTCACAACTCATGGGGCATAGAAAGAGAGAGAGAGATGGAGAGGGTGAGAGATTTGGCCAACAGCCTTGGCAAAATGTGCATAAGTATAAAACGAGGGGACTGAGAATTAAAGCAACACTTCAGAGGTGTGTGCGAGTGTGTGTGTGTTGCAACAAAGTGTGTGGCAGGCACAATTTAATGATTGAAACTTCATAGGGCCAAAGGTCGAGTCGAGTTGAGTTGAGTTGAGTCGAGTCGAGATGGGAAAACGTTGACAAAATGCAGCAGTTGCCTTTGTAAACCAAACAGAAGTCGAAGTTGAACCTTGTTGCAACCTTAATTAAAGGACAAATTTGAACGTGCAGTGTGGCCACTGTGGCCGAGCCTTGAAACTTTGTAAACACTCGTGCACTATTGATTTAACATGGCCAAGCATTTGCTGAATGGACGCAATGCTCCATCCCACTTCTGTGTCAACTCCTCCAGTGTGTGCCCAATGAGTAGCTTATGCTATGCATGTAAAACTTGTCTTTCGCTCTCATCTAGGATTTCCCCATTGGCACACAACGAGACATTCAGGAAAAACTGCTCGACAAGTTGGTTATTAATTTGGGGTAGCAAACAAGTGCCAATGCTCTCGACATTTATAAACTGATTGCTGCTATTTGCCCAGCACAAGCACAAGCAGAAGAAATTTACGAGCACTTCGAGTACTTTTATGAATTGATTGAAAATACACTCTGTGTGCAACGCATTGAAATTCAATTTGAATTGGGCGACACATAATTAAGATGAATGATAATAAGACTTTAATTTCATTAAGTGACATCATTTCAAAGAATAATGACTGCGAAAAAGTGTTGAAAACTTTCTAATATACGCACTTGGTAATTGTTGTTAAATGAGATTCAGAAAGTCGATAAGTTTTTGAGTAAGAAGGGAAATCGATAAAACAAAATAAAACAAGTTGTATGGTAAAGTTGCAGCTGTAACATTTAATAATAAATTGAACTACATGTATGTTTACTGGTATCAAAACAAATACACACACACACACATTTGCCACATGGGGCAGGGCAAAAGTGCAATAAAATTTTAGAATGGAATTATTTTTGTCGAGTTAAATAAATATTGCAGTGGCAAACAAATATTTTACATGCACATGCACCGAAGGTTGAGTGCTTCTGTTTTTGGTTATATTAACAACAATTATGATGACCATAGTGTGTGCACAACCAACACACAAACACACATACTAGTATGCGATATACATTCATTTGTTGCAGCTGCTGTTGCTGTTGCTCTTGCCTGTTACTGCAATACAAACATTTAAATTGCTTATGTTTTGTTTTTAGTTTTTAGTGAGTGGAGGGTTGAAAGAAATTCCCCTAAAAACAAAAATATTGCACAAAAGAGTTGCACTCATAAATTTATGTGCTTTACATTTTATTTTGTGTTTATTTAGATGCACGAGTCTGCACGTAAATTGGCTGGTTATACCCGCAACCCTTAAGGGTAGAGGGGCATTATAAGTTTGTGCTGCAAGGAAATGTATGAAGGAGGCATCTGCGACCCCATAAAGTAAATATATTCTTGATCAGCCATGTTCGTCTATTCGTCTGTCTGTCTGACCGTCCTTAGGAGCACCTAAATATTAGAGACTATAAGAGATAGATGTTATGTTTGTAAGCAGATCAAGTTACTTCGAATTTCGGCTGGTAATCTGGTATATTTTGTGATCTATGGTATATTTAGAATGTATACAAAGATACCGAATACATTATTCGGTATATTTTAGTATTTTTACGTATCTAAAGTATATTTAGAATGCATAAAATTATATCGAATATATAATTTGGTATAGTTTGGTATATTTTGATATTTTATTATTATTATTTCGTATAATATGTCATATTTTAAGCATAGTATCGCGCTGTTTTGATTTTATTCAAAATGGGTAGCGGGTATCTCACAGTCGAGCACACTCTACTCTAGCTTTCTTACTTGCTTCGTTCTGCTTTTATGCACTCACAGTTAGAGAACCGAATGCATATCGTTGCCATAAACTATGTGTATTCTGGCTGTAAAGTCAATGGAATGATTGCTGATGAAATCTTTGGCCAGCACACAAAAGTATTCTGTAAATATCGATTTAAAGCGCATGGATTATTTTATCTCCAGCAGTTGATTGCAACAACAATGATTGCTTTGCTTGCAATTAAAATTTCAATATCTGAGGTAGCTTGTCAATCCAAGTTTTGTAACTAACGAATTAAATTGCCAACTTGAATTAAATTAATTAATAGCTGAATAAACATTGTACAACATATACATAAATCCAAAATGGGAGAGAATACAACATGTGAATGTTAATAGTAATTAAATTGCATTTAATCGACTTAGAATGCTTAAAGTCCAGAGCACGAGCGGTTGATATACCACATACATATATGTATGTGAGTATGCAGATGGACAGGATAATCAATTAACACAGCAGAAAATCGCTTTGCAGGACATTGACAGTACAACAGTTGTGTGTGGAGTTCTGTTTTTTATTTTTGTTGCATTACCAGTAATTGCATTTGGTCATCAGCCGTGGCCAAACAACATTATTAACGTCTCTGATTGCTGGCCAAACTGGTCATCAGCATATATGAAGCATACGCCGTGTAGGTTATAAAAATTTCAACGAATACTCCAACTGAGTCTGGTAAGCCAGAAAGAGAGAGAGAGAGAGTGAGAAGGCGACTGTCTGTCGCATGTTCAGCTGAATGTTTCTCCCTGTTTGGGCTCTTCAGCTGGAGTCTGCCAGTCAGCCGTGTCATGATTGTGATAAATGACGTAAAATGATGCCAGCGACAACTATACAACTACGGCGACTGAACCAAAATGAAAACGACAACGAACGACGTTGTCGGATGTCGCTCAGACGACGGTCCGATGGCTACGATGGCCACGATGTTGTCCAATGGACGATAGGCAACAACAGTCGCGTTGCTGCTGATGCTGCTGCTGCCGAACATTTCTCTGATATATTTTTTATGTGGAATCCTGTAATTTCAGGCCATATAAAATGCAGCCTGCAATTTGCTGGCTTCATCGTCGTTGACATCATTGAAGTAGCAACTGAAAAATGTTCACGTTCACATTCACGTTCTTTTTGCTAGGGCTGCCTTCACATTTGTTTGCTTTAACGAAATTGAATTTCATGTTGACTGCCAACCACCTCCACAATGTTTTCCACTTCCCGCTTCCACTTCCACTCTTCCCATTTCTTCCACACACTTTTCAATTCTTCGTTCCTTACTGCGTTTTTCAGTTAATATTTTCAGTTCGTCGTGTTAAGGCAAACACGAAGGCACAGCAACGAAAAAAAAAGAATAAAAAACGAAAACGAAAGAAGAACGAAATCAACTTGCTGCATTTTCCGATTGTGCAATTAAATAAGCAAACATTTAGCGACTGCGCCTTAATTAAAATGAAAAGGCTTCGCAAGCTCAACATATTTACATTCTGGCTGCAAAAACCTGGGTGTCTGGTTTTAGTGTGTAAACTTTTTGCCAACAACTTTTTCGTCCCAGCTACTACCTGATAAGCAATAGCGTTAATGCCAAAGCTCTAAACGAGCGTTGTGAAGTGTAGGTAAAGGATAGAATGTTGTAGTCCATTGGCTGCACATTTGCCAAGAAGCAGGCACGATTACAGCTAAGTGGAGCGAGAGCTGCATTTACGAAATTGGTTGATAATACACCTTAACTGGCGCAAACTGTTGTGCGGCAACTGGCAAGTTGCGGCAGGCAGCAGGCAGCGCTGGCAACATAAATCTAACCAAAAATGTGGCGCAACACTCTGGGGTAAGATTCATTCAACGCCAGGCTACTCGACTTATGCATGGAAATCACGCCCTTTAATTGAAATATTTATGTTATTTATGTTAGATGGGGCGAACATTTTTCTTCCTCTAGTCAAGGTATCAAATGAAGGCAAGTCGAATAAGGGAATACACTAATCTTTTTGATGTGAAGTCAGTTAAAATATAAAAGCAAAAATACGTAATAAGAGCAATAATCATATATTTTAACTTTCATAATAACTCCTTAACTCCTATGTTAAATGATATACTAAACAACATTTTAGAACTATTATTGCTAGAATAATAAGTAAATATTTTAGACAAGGAAAACCCTTAGCTACAAAATAATATCACTTACAGAAAAAATAAAGTTTTAAGTAAAATAAAATACACATATTATATTTTCATTTTTAAATTTTAACTTTAGAACATTTATATTTTTTAAGGTAATACCAATCACTTTAAACACAGAAAGTAGACACAAAATAATAAATATTTAATACAAAAACTTTTACTTAGAGTAAATAAATATTTTTGATGAAAAATTTGACCCACTTTAGCACGAAAAATTCTTATTTACTATCAAAACAATTGACAGGAAATAATAAATATTTAACGAAATAAATTTCACCTTTATTTCGAACGTTTACAAACCTTAAGTCAAGGCAAATGTCTGCTTATTTACAGTGTATTTTATTTGCTGCATAGTGAGAAAACAAACATAAATCATTAATTACAATTTATTGCTGACAATTTGCACCTGACTAAAGGCAATTTATGTCGCCAGCTATTTTGCTATCTGCGATGCCAATACAAAGGACAAACCCCAACGTCTGTTGTTGAAATGTTGTTTACTTCGAGGCACAAAACGTAACGTTGTCAAGCGATATTTATTGTTTTTGCCACATTCAATCTCTAATTTATATGGCCAGGTAATGAAAGCTGCTAATTATATTTTGTTTGTGCGGTGTTTTCCAAGTCGAGCAATTTAAAGTTTTCTTCTTCAAATCTTCGAGTTTCAGCGCACATTCAATTTGATTGAATTTGCATTGGCAAATTTACGGTAAAATTGAATTTATGTCGGATATTTCCCAATTGCATAAAAATTAAATTTGAATTGACTGACACATTTGACACGTCTCCGTTTTTTGCCTCGTCGGCAGGTGGTAAATGCAACTGAAATGAGCTTTAAATTCTTAATGTAATTTTGCCACAGTCAATCGGAATATTTATGAATAATTGATAATTATATAATCGAATGCAGCCTGAGCAAACACATTGTGCAATAAAGCATCAAATTATATGAGTACTCCTCTCTCGATTGTGAGTTTTATCATATGCATACAATTTTTGCCTTTTTATCTACGCTTCACTTGGTAAAATATATAATTTTAGTTGCACACACAAAAGGAAATGCAAACTTTTCCATTATACGTGTGTGTGTGTGTGCGTGTGTTTGTTTGTGTGTGTGTGTGTGTGTGTGTGTGTGTTTACAATTGTCATGAATATTGCAATTATTTGGCTCTTGTATCGCCATGTGTCCACATTTGTTTTTGGCTTCAAGCATTTGCACAACAAATGTTTGTGGCCTCAACCTGTCCGTTCAGTTCAGTTCTGCTCTGCTTGTTTGTTCGTGTTTGTGCATGCATATGCATGTCTATGCGTGTGCGCATTTGTTGGTGGTGTTAATTTGATATTTTATTTATTGTTATGCAATATTTAGTTTTGTAATTGTATTTACAATACAAACCATAACGCCACGCCATTCTACGCCACCTACACACAGCCAATTCACCAATTCTGCCACTTTAAAATCAATTTGAATTTACCAATGCCATAAAATTTGATTTTCATTTGTTTTCCATCTCTCTCGTTGTGTTTGTGCAAATAAACACTTACAGCATTTACAGCGCGTGTTTGTGTGCCACGAGGTCGTTGCACCAATTAAAAACCTATTAACCCAGCCAGAAGGACGACAAAGTTGACTGAAGTATTGCAGTAAGTAATGGATTGCGTTTTAGCTTTAAAAATAACTTGAGTCTTGAGCTTTAATGAGCTTTGAAAGTTTTTCATCCTATCCTAAACTATGTATGATTGATGAGACACAAATGGTTTCAAGTTTATAGTGAGTTTATGTCACAGCAAGTCCAAATAATGTAATAAAAATATGTTCAACACTTTTAATTGCATCGTTAAAGTAGCTTCGCTTTACTACACGCAATCCACATTTAGCTTTAATGTGCTTTCTAAGCTTATCACGCATATTTCACTTTGACATTTAATGTAGTTGAGCTATAAGGTATTTATTAGTCGTAAATCATGAGCAATTTATGTGCATTGTCAAACTTGCTTTAATGTGCTTTAAAGCTCAACTCGCTCATTTCAAATCAGTGTGATATAAATGCTTTTTAATGTGCCTTTCAAGCTCAACATTCGTACATCAAATAGGGTGCGCTTATAGACTGTCCATTAAATAACTGTATCGTAAAAAGTATTTTATTTCAGTCCGAAGCTTTAATGAGCTTTCAATGTATTGCAAACATTTCTTAGATTTATTTCGCATAGTCTCCTTGGCATTTTCAGCCACCTTTCAGGTCATCTCATAGTAATGCCAACAGTTTCGCTTCGATTTCGATTTTAAATTAAAAACCAATGAGCCTTCATCAGTGCGCCGAGCTGTCAGCTCGCTTGAAAAGGGTAAACATTTTACTCCTATCGTCTATGCGATTTTCGCAGCCAGGCAGGCAAACAACAACATCAACACCCAAGCGTTAGCTGCTTTTTTGCTTTGTTAGCCGATTTTAGCGCTGAAATAGGGCATTATTTTTATAGACCCCGGTCGCCTCGTCTGTTGGCTAAAGGAGTGAATAGAAATGATGATAGGATTGAGGCGGGGCGGGGTGGAATGATGGTAGAGGACCTGCAGGGCAGACAGGGAGCTGCATGTCAAGCTTAGCGAGGCGAGA
This sequence comes from Drosophila niveifrons, assembly GCA_035046325.1. NCBI lineage: Eukaryota > Metazoa > Arthropoda > Insecta > Diptera > Drosophilidae > Drosophila > Drosophila niveifrons. Next base: position 4,053,319 of record JAWNOC010000046.1, on the reverse strand, counting down.
AGAGTGAGACAACACTAGAGAGTAAGAGAGAGCGAGTGGGACCGAAGTGTGTATGCATTTTTATAGCCAGTTGAAAGCGTAACACGATAAAATGTTTTTGAAATTTTGTTGTACATAAAGTTTGAATGCCCTGAACCCACAACTTGTCCTTCGCTGCATTGGTGTGTGTGTGTGCTTGTGTGTGCATCTATGTGTATATGTGTGTATGTGTGCGGATATTAAAGCCCTTTTACCAATGCAGATACGGGTATTTACCAGTCTAGCGTTGGGTCTCCATGCGCTGCGCTACGCGAAGAGTTAACAAAAGTTTTTGCTGATAGCGCGCACAAAGTTGAAACGTTCATAAATCACGACACCATAAAGTTGTTTTCACTATAAATATATATAGTCTGTAGTTATAGTATGCTCATGCAGCAGCGTCGCTGTATAATCCTTGCACCACAAAACTAAACAACAACGGTGACATTATTGTGGCATTTGATTTGAAAGCCAAGAATGAAGACTGTGGCAGTGGCGTGGGTCTAGGGCCAAATGGTTTTTAATCCAGTTGCGCAGCTGACAATCGCTGTGGCAACTGGCAACTTTTTGTGTCTATGTGTGTGTGTGTGTGTGAGTGTGGTGCCCGAAGCGAAAGTCGAAGCTGTGACTTAAGCCAATGGCTTACACTTGACCAACTTTGGATGCAGCAGCAGCAGCGGCAAAAGCGGCAGCAGCCATGGGCCAAGAGAGATTTGCAACACTTGTAGCACTTGGCCGGCAAAACTTTTGTCAGCAAATGCCTGTCGCATGTTGCAGCTGCAAAAGCGCAAAAATCGAGAGGCAGACACAGTTGAAGGAGAGGAAGGCGACTCCATTGTTGATCTTTTGTGCACATGCAGCTAATGCATGTTCTCATTGTGCTGCTGCTTTTGTGTTTTCTGCTGACATTAGTAATCTATCCCATCATAGTCACCCTCTCTCTCTCTTTCTCTCTCTTTGTTGTTGTTGTCTCTTGGCTACATGCAGCTTTCAGCTTTCAGCCTTCGGGCCTTTGGCAAATTGATTTATGTGCAGCAAAGTGTTGTTGTCTGATTTTTGGTTTTCTCCGCTCTTGTGTGTCTGTGTATTTTTTGTGTATGTTTTGTGGCAAGGTTTTTATGTCCTGTTTACTTGACTGACCCCACACACACACAGAGGGCGCTCTTATAAAGTTGCTCTGGTTGCGGCCTGCCATTAAGTTGTTAAGTTATCTATGTCGTATCGGCATTTTGTGCGGTTCTTTTTGGCCAACAAAACACAGCAGCAGCAAACATACACAACAAACATTACATTATTTCATTGTAGTATATCTCTTCCTCTCTTGCCCTGTGTGAGTGTTTGTAAATGCCTTCGAAATTAGAAATTGCTCAGGACACACAGTTGACCACAAGTTGCCCGGATCCACAAAACTGAAGCGCAGTCTGGGGAGCAGTCCAAGGCAACAACAACCACCAAAAACAACAACAACCACATCTTGGCTGTCTTTCAGTTTGAGTTCGAGTATCTTGCGTCTTGCGTCTTTCACTGCCACATCGGTCAGCACATAAAATAAGAGGCAGCATCTACGGTAATAAAGTAGAAACGTGCAAAAACTAGAAAAATGTGGTCAGACCAAATAATAAACAGTATGCCCGACCATAGAAATTCACAAAGGCTAAGACTCGCTCTACACTCCTCCTCTCTCCTCCTCCCTCACACGATTCTCTTTGTCTTCACTTCACTGTCCATTGCTGAATGCCAAAAAAAAGGAACACACACACACAAGTAAAGCCAGCAAGAAAGTAGAGAAAGTGAAATAAAAATAGAAATACGACTAGGAACAAGCATCGTAGAGAAGAGGGGAGCAGCAAAGGGGAAAAAGAGTGGGAGCGTACAACAAGCACTGCGAGCAACTATGAACAACTTTTGGCTACGTGCAATTGGAGCTGTCAGGTTTCTCGTGTGCCGGGTTTTTTGTGTGGGTTGCGGCTTTTGGCCATAAAGTTTTGGCCTGTTGAAGCGAGGCGCAACACAGCGTAGGGTTACTCAAGTTTAATGTTAAAAAAAAAAGAAATAGCTATCTATATTATTCAAATTGTCAGCAATTCAATTTAATAATTTTGTCACTTATTATTGTGAAAACAACAGATATACAATTAATTCACTGATAATAGAATCAACTTCTAAAAGATCAAATACGATTTAATAACTTCAAATAAATGATTCACAACGAATTTTTGAGTGATTTTTAATATTACAAATAGAATTTTTTAAAGAAATGAAATAGATTAAGTACGATAGCATAATTCAAATGTAAAAGTAATAGTTACCAGTAATTAAATATTTGATAGCTTGTATAGCAAACAGAAGATTTTTAGTTAAAAGATAATAAGGTAATAAATAAATATCTATGGACGAAAAACTGAATGACATTCATAAACTAAAATATAACTTTTATTACATTTGAAAATAAGCACTGAATTAAGTTTTTAGTGAAATTAAATTCTTCAATTTGTAGTCAAAGATTTAAAAATTTATGAATTTCTTTATTTAGTTAATCTCAATTTACTTAGAGACTAGTATAAATTTGTTATAAACATTTTCATGATATAAATGGACATCAACATTTTGGTGTTTATTCTCTAATTATTTTTGTTATTCATAACTTGAAGCACCCTATTATTGCTGTCATTGCCGAGACCTTAGTGGCAAGTTAAGGTCCAGAGTTCCTACTGCTTGCTGGTCAGTAAGTAAGTACGTTAGTTAAACAGCGCCAAGTGCTGTGAGTCAATTACATGCCATATAAAGGCAATCTTAGTGTTGTTGCCCACCTTCCTCTTGTCTACTGCCCCAACAAAAGCACAGACAATGCAATGCAACTTCAAGACAGTTCGTTACCTGCCACCTGGCACCTGGCACCACCTGCATACCACATTGAGTGGCTGCCTTTTGTCTCTATCTGACTTAGCTGTCTTTATTTCTGCATAGTCTTGCTGTCTCTGTCACTCTATTTAGACTGTGTGAGATATAGAGAGAGGGGGAGAGAGGAAAATCCCCAATGGCTAAAGTGCAGTGGCAATGACAGCAGAAATGGGAGATGGAGAATGGGAGATGGCAACAGCAATATCTGCATTATGATTGTCACTTCAAATGCTTGAAATACTGATTGAATGGACAGCAATTCGCTTGGAAAGAAAAAGTCTCAGCCATAGATGGCAGCGCATAAAATACAATTTTCCAGCAGAAAGTCACGCACTTGACTGTCAACTTTTTTTTGCTGCCAATAATTCAAAACTCTTTTGCGTTGCATGCAAAAATGTCAGGGCAACTCATCGACTCGACTCGAGTTGAATCCGAGTTGTATACGAATCGAATCGAAGGTAAAGATAAAGCTGAAACCGAATCTGCAGGTGGAATTGAATCGTGGTCTTGACGCTTGGGGGAGTTGCAACTGACAATGCAGTCAACTGGAGTGGAATCAAGTCAAGTTGACAAAGCGCACAGCTGATATGACAGCTACAAGCCAGAAGGGAGAGCTGAGCTGAGCTGTGGGGGAGAGAGAGAGAGAGTAAAGTGAATGAATTTAAAATTCCCAGTCATGTCACAGATAATAATGTAAAATGCCAGGCCGAAGGGCAGCCACCGCCAGAAGTCGGACTCTGGCGCACAGAGCGTATGATTAATGTGTCATTGTTAATTTGTGCAATAAATTTGCCAACATTTGTTGACCGCTGTCAAAAAGTTATATACGAGAGTTGGCTCCTAAAATGTTCGTTTGTACATCAAATTATTCATTCCTTCGGTATTGTTTAGATGTTTTCGCCTGAAGTTGACTTCAGTCTCGTTCCAGGAAGTGATTGTTGCTGTTGCTGTTGTTGTTGCTGTTGTGCCACATGAACATCTCTCGATGGCTAAAAGGCAACAAAATGTCGAACAAGCCTGTTGTTGTAGAGTTCACTTGGCATTTACATGGGTTCATGTTCGACTTCCACTTCGACTTCGACTTCGCCTTTGGGTTTTTTGTGTGGGGTGTTGATGAGAGAGAAAAGGCGATGGCAAGTTTCGTTTCGTGGAAGGAAGGAAGATTTGAAGAGTTTTGCTTGTCGTTGGCAGTTGGGCAAAAGTTTTTAATTGAATTCTATGGAAAACAAGTGAAAATTTCGTTATGAACTGAAAACTTAAAACGTCAGAGACTGAAATATTAATGTTTTGCCGGCATAAACTTTGTTTGGCCATTTATTCGTATGTATTGCGTGTAAATTGCGTTTGCAAAATAATTTATGTCTAATGCTATTTATATAATTTGGCCTCACTATGAATGCTTAATTTCCAATTCTAATTCTCGCGTTTTCTCGTCGACTCAATTATGAGCCTTTAAAAATTACATTTTCATCACATAACTGTGTTGTATATGGCGGGGGCGTGAACTTGTTTCAGTTTACATGCAAACGAAATGAAATGCAAACAAAGGCAACCCCAGCAATGAGTTGAGGTTGTGTGTGTGTGTGTGCAGCTTGCATGTCAATCATGATTGCTAAAACAACGAGCAAAAGACTCGTCTAAAAGGCAACTGGTAACAGGTAGTGACTCAGGTAACACACACACACACTCAGTAACTTGGCCAAGTTTGGCTGCTGCTTTTGGTCTCGTTTGCTCCGGCAATGAAGCACGTTTTTCATTTAAGCGCGTGCTTGGCCAAAAAGGGCAAACATTTTTGGTTGACATGCATCAATATAGTAGAAGAGTACACGACGTCGAGTACTACGACTACGACTACTACTAAAAAACTTGCTCCAGCTCCTAAAACATTTTTGGCCATCTACCAATTGGCACACTTGAGAGCAGCAAACTTTGACAAGGTGTTGACACGAGACACAAAACTTCAAGCGGCAAATCGAAATAATTGACTCCGCTTCGCTTCGAGTTCTTGTTCTTGTTGTTTGTAAAACAACTCACAACAAAACTTCACTTACTACAGAGTGGAGATACTTTCGCTCTATGGAAATCTAAATGTGTAAACAATTGCCATAAATAGTTGACAAATCTGTATGTGTTTAAAATGCTTTCATTGCCATGCATAATGTTGGCTAATTTATACAATTAAATTTGCATTTGCGCAATCGACTGTTAAATTTTTGGTAGCGAAATGCTATTAAATTAAATGATGGAAATTTAACGCTTCAACAATTATAGTTCATATATTTGTCTAGATGGTTGATTTTGGGAAATAAATTAATTTTAATAAAATAAAATAAGTGAGTGCATAAATTTGTAACACTATTGCAATATTTCTAAATTTACTATATAGCAGATTAAGGAAAATATTTATACTTCGTAGCACAAGCTGTACAAATTTATGCGAATCTAAGGTTGGCTTATCATATGTTGCAGCTGGCCATTAAAGGAGCTGACAACTTTGAAATGGGGGCACATAGACTTCGGCAAAGATAGAGAGAGAGAGAGAGAGATGAGAAGAAGGCAATGCCACATCTTTTGCACATAACCTCAGGCCATTATTGTAGTAAATAATTGAATATTGTTTCATCATGTGGGCAAAACTTGTGCTGCAAATTTGTTGTGGTTGCTGCTGCTGCTACTGCTGTTGCAGCTGATTTAATTGGTGCTGTTGTTGTTACTGTTGCTGTTGCTGTTGTGGCGTAGGCAACATCAAAATACAATTGACTTTTCGCTATACATATATTTTCACTTTGGGGTTATTGCCATGGCAACACACACACACGCACACACACAAAAGCACACACATACATACATGCGTGTCTGCATTTCCGTTGCAACTGGCAGCGACAATTTCGGGTTGCCGTTGTCTGTTGGCGCCATTTGCTGTGGTAACTGCACTTGTTGTTGCCAACGCAGTTGCTGTCGCTGTTTTGTCTTTAAATTGCGCACATTTAGCGTGCGAGCGAGAGAACGAACGAAGTTTTTGCCAAGTGTGTGACTTCTGTTGTGGTAAATGTCGCGACAACGCACTTGAAGCAACCCACAGACTAGTTGGTTGTACTTTGGATTAATTTAGCGGAAGCGTAAACTTGCAACCACCACACGAAGAAAAAGCAGAAGTGGAAGAAGAAGCTTTCTGCACAAAGTTTTCATTTATCGCAGCTTTCTTAAGTAGAGATCCGAGTTGCGAGTTCATTCCGCAGCAGCAGCAGCAGCAGCAGCTCAGCGGTTGCCAATTGGCGTTTTAGCTACAAAATGAAGCCATTTAAGTGTAATATGGGTTTGGCTCCAGTTGTTGCCTGCTACTGAGTACAATAATCTTTATGCAGCCATTGCTTTTCTAGCCAATTTACTTGGCCAAAAGTCATAAACATTCTGCATGGTTGCCTCACACACACACACACACACACATATGCTGGCCAGAAATTGTTATTTATGTGCGCGCGTGAAATGTATAAAAATGCTGCTGATTTTAACAGGCCATAAAATGGCAAAGCAGCAGGCAAGAAAAAAACACAAAAAAAAAAGGAAAAACGCATGCGACTGCGACTCACATTGCGTATGTGTAATTTTTGGGTACAACAGCAAATGATTGTTTTTCGTATTTAAAAACGTTGAACTTATGGCCAAAACTCGTTCGCCAAAAACAGCTTACGGATAAATTGCCACGTACACAGCTTAGAGAGCTGACATTGTTATTGTTGTTGTTGCTATGCTGCTGATGCTATTGTTCTCGTTTAGTAACATTTATCGCCATTTTGACACACACACACATACACATGTGTGTGCTGGTGTGTGTGTGCGGACAGGCAACACATGCTTGGCAGCCATTTTCACATTATTTTGTAAACAATTTTAAGTTGAATGGAAAATGTTTATGTTGCTGCTGCTGCTGATGTTGCTGCTGTTGCTGTTGTTGCTGTTGTTGTTGGTATTTTGGCGTTTGGCGTTGGCGTTGCCTCCGTGCTGCAGCACCCTATTTAACTTTTATTATTGTCGAGGTTTTTTATGATTTCCTCTCTCTTGCTTCCTATCTTTCACACTTCGTGCGTGCTTAAAGTTTTGCGTATGGATTATTAAATTCATTTCCCCCGAGCGTTTAAATAAAGCAAACCAAGCAAAGATCTACTTATGTGTATGTGTTTGTTTATTTTTTTAATAGCTTTTTTATAAACACCCAAGTATTATTATTGTTTTGTTGTGTGTAATGTAGTGCTGTAAAAGTTGCATTAATTAAATTTTTAGCATATATGCTTTTGGTTTTTAAGCTCTTAATGCAGTTGCCGTGCGACTGCCAATTGAAATAACATATGTAAAAGCGTATTTATTATTTGCATTTTCACATTTCGATTTTTTTCGTTTGTTCACATTCATTAGTCGCACATGTCGCGTGCTTTGTGTTGATTGAAAAATCATTGGATGCGCACAAAACATATAAATACTAATCAAAATATACACGCTCTTACAAAGGTCACCATGGAACTCGAATGTAAATCGATTGGAATATTTTTTTTTAATAATATGGTGTTTTTCTGGTTTTTTTTTTTTTTTTTTGGTTGTCGTATATTAATAGATTAATTAAGGCATAAATAATGCTTTGTATTGGCAGATGCCACATACCATTCAAAAATGACTGTGTCGTGTTGCTATGCAGCTTACTCGACACAGTCATGTAATGTCCAATGTGGCGTATACGTAATTTGGAAGCTATTGATGTGCTTCCCATTCTCCATACTGTAACAAAGTCGTTTATTTTTTTGCTGCTGCTGCTGCTGTTGCTTTTGGAGTCTCATTCTCTTTCACTTACATTTTACATGGCTGCTTTTGACATCGCTTCAATTAAAGTGAGTTGCCACGCCCAGAGCGCCCAGTGAGGCATGTGACGCCCACATATTGATTGCTGATGCATGGCAACATTATTGTTGCATACTTTTTGGCATGCGCTTAATTACATGGCTGAAACATGTCTGTGTGCAAGTGTGTGTGTGTTTGTGTGTGTGTGTGAACATTTGCGGTATGTGGCTTCTGTGTGTGTGTGTGGCAAATTATGCACGTTACTAACGTTTCACATTGTGCTGCGTCGCAGCATGAAAAACAAGCTCGCTCGCATTAATTGAACAATTTTTTAGCACAACGTTTATTTTCGTTTTTTTTTCTTTTTTTCCAGCTCATTTTCTAGATTATTATCGCTTTAGGGTTTCAACGTTCGGTTCTTTTGGTTTGTTTTTTTTTTTTTTAGCATTTTTTACATTTCACATTTCTTTTTTCTCGTTTGCTGTTTGTGGACCGCAACACGCGCAACGTTTGCTTATTAAACGACGCCCCGTGACAGCACCCTTGCGTGTTTATAATTCACACTTCACCTGAATGGTCTTCCCCATAATGCTTTGAGCACAACTAGGGAAGCACAGCGAACAGCACAGCACAGAGAAAAAAATGAAGCCATTAAGTATTGCAGCCTTTTGAGCTGAGCTTATCAGCAGTTGAAATTGCTATCGCCTTTTAACTGATAAACTCTCTTGATGTGCTTAATTACTTCAACGCTTGCTTTGCGCTCTCAGCTCAACTGCACGCGCTTTTAATTATTTAATTTAACATACCAAAAGCATGCTCGATTGCAAACGAGCTAATTTTTAACTGTGGTAGGAAATAAAAAACATGAAATGCACTTACTGTAAGCATGAGTGTTTTAAAAATAATATTTAGTTTGACTCTCTGCTTTCTTATAGTTATTGAAGTAATATAAAATTCTCTGAAGAATTCTCAATTTCTAAATAATAAAGAAACGATTCTAGATTCTTGGATAGGATTTAAGAGCACTAGATTATTGTTATCAAATGATTCTTCATTTACAATCAGTTAATTTAAAAATCGACAAGTAAGTGTGGGTTAAGAAAAGTATGCATTAAGGAGATAACTCTCTACTTGTTTTTCTTTTAAATCTATGACAAATTATCTAAAGCTTTCTGAATTTTTTAATAGTAATGAAACGATCTTAAATACTGCGACAGGATTATAGATCTATCGTTTTTCTTTTCTGAATGTCCCTTAATTCACAAATAGTTTTGTTTTTTAAATCGAGTTGAATTATTTAAACTACAAGAAGTTGACAAGTGACTTAATAATTTCTAAAGAACAATGCCCTTAGCTTGTCTGTACTGAAAGTTACTCAATTCACAGTCAGTTAATTTTAAAGTCGATCAGTTAGTGTCTTGTTATAAAATAGCTTGCTCGATTTTTCAAATCTCCATCAAAATATTTCACCCTTTCGCTGAAATATTTAATCACAAGAAGTTGTCAATGTCAACTTTAATTTTTAAACAACAATGAAATGATTATAGACTCTAGATATTCAAATCGCTAGCTTGTCCTTTTTTGAATGTTACACAACTCAGTGTCAGCTGTCGGACAACTGTTGTCACACAACCTTGAGCTGTCGTCTCTCCATTAATCTATGACCCCTTTAATGCTGCCTCAGCTCAACAACAACAAAACCAAAAAAAAAAGAAAAAAGCTGCTTAGACACGCACAAAAACTACCCGAAATTATATGTGTACATAATTGATTCTAATGCCCAAAATGTATCTTTCTCTCTCTCTCTCGTTTTTGTTTATTATTATTGCTCTCTCTTTTATTTTGTTTTTATTTCGTTGGTTGGTTGTTAGTAAAGCGCACAGCGGGTGCGTTTGACATTTGGCATTTTGTTAATTTTTATGAAAACCAGAAATAAATTCGAAATTTGTTGACAGCTCGAAATTTGTGCCCGCTGGGCTTTTGTCTGTCACGCAGTCGCTGCTAGACTGGCTGGCAAAAAATGAGCAGCCATAAAAACAAAAAAAGGTCCTGCGGCGCTTCATATTTGTTTATTTATTGCCATCAAACCCACAGAAAAGTAATTTTAGTCGCTTTTGTTGTTGGCTGTTTATACCGAGTACCCAATGGGTAAAAGGGTATTATACGTTTTGTGGCTCCATCAGGAATAGAAAGTGTCATTTTGAAGCTCGATTCTTTATGATCACTTAAAATATGGTTGCGATCAGATAAAAATTGTAGAAGTTAGCTGCTATACGTTCTCAACTGCTTTGCTTTGTATATAGTATTTTTTGAATGTATAGTATATTTATATACAAAAATAACTGTGTATATTATAGACCATTTTTCGAATGTAATAGTATATGTATATACCAATTTGTTTCATTACAATTTAGGAATGACGCCACACCGTTTTGCTTTTATTGAAAATGTATATCGGGTATCTCACAGTCGAGCTCACTCAATTGTCTCTTTCCTTCTCGTTTTTGTTGGCTGTTTGTCGTTTGCATTAATGTGTACAAATGTTGAGGAGTTTGCTGGCCGTTTCTTTTGTTTGATGTGCAACATTTGAATACAAAAACAGCAACAACAACAACAAAGAAAAAATAAAAGGGTGACACAATTAAAATAATAGAAAAACGCAGTGAGAAAATGAAATGTTTTAATGTTTAAATGTTTAGTGTTGACACACGACAAGTGTTGCAAGTGGCGCAATGCCTCGGGCAAGCAGCAACAGCAGCAGCAGCTATTGTGCTACATTTGGTGGCATGCACAGCAGCGAGAGCGTATTGTAGTTGTCGCTGTTGTTTTGGTGGGGCGACGCTTAGCTCGTTAGGCGGCCATCATGCAAGACTGCAGTGGCACGTACAAGTGGCAAACACACACACAGAGCTAAAGCTGGCAGTGTGAAAGGCACTTGAAAACACGACTAATTGGAGCCGACGTTCTTATGCACACACACCCACACACCCCCATTTTGGAGTGAGTGGGTGTAGTTATATATAGCAAGCAAGCAAGCAAGCGAACACACACATTACGTATGCGCCGCGTTGTGCAGCGGGCACCAAAAATTTATGAGCCACAGCGTGCAGGCCACCATACAATTACAAAACTGTCGTCGATTGTTACAAATCAATGGCTGCTGCTCCGCCCCCCGGTAGCCACAAGGATGTGCCTTGTGCCACCTTCACGTGCAGCTGGAGTAACGAGTCATTACCGGCGCGCACACACACTTACAGAGTGTGTGAGAGAGAGACAGAGAGAGAGATGAGAAGAGGATGAAATTGCTGAAGTAGCGCTAATTGCAAAGCAATCGAAGAACGTGAAACGCGCAGTAAATCACAGCAAGACATTGGGACACACTGACTGCAAATGGCAGATATCCTTTAAGGACACACACACATACACACATGTGGCATGCCACTCGGGAACTACATTCCAGCTTAGCTCAGCAGTTGCTGTCGCTCTCGTTGTCGTTGACGTTGTGCTTCCTGCTGCTGCTGTTGCTGTTGCTGCCCCTTTGGGAGTTGGCCGCTGCTGATAAAGGTCAATATGCTTACACTTAGCCTGATTTTCTTACGCTTTTGTGTGTTGGTTTTTATTGAGAAATACATAAAATGCGCTTGAACCTTTTGTTAACAGGAGCACACCTTTGCTTGCCTTTGGGGTCGACTGCTTAGTGTCCTTAGTGGGATGCTGCTGCTGCCGTTGCCGTTGTCCCAATGTCCCATGTCCCTTTTTGGGGTTTGCCTTTCATTTCGCTTGCTTAACTATTTATGAGCTAGCAATCCCTGGAACGCAGTGCGTCTTTATTTGTGCTGCTACTTTGCTGCCTTCAGGGCGTTAAATTGACTTGGCTTAGGCCCACACACACACACACACACACACACACACTCACACACATCCTTACACACACACGTGGGACTTACGCATGAACGCACCTGGGCACATTAGAGATATTGTAAGATGAGCATCAAACCTGAGCTCTTTGAACTTTAAGCGCTGAGCACAGCACACAAAAAAAAAACGAGAGAGTTACGAACGAAAAACTTTAAGACCGTTTAACTGACGCTCCTCTACCCCGAAAATTTGTAAGTCGCGACTTACACTGAAACTTTAGAGCGTAATTTCTTAAATAAAATTTACGGCTGTCGCTAATTTCGTTCATTTCACTTGCTGCACAGCGATAGAGAGAGCGAGAGGGAAAAGTTTAGTGCCAGCCAGTTTAACGCTACATAAGCCAAATGCTTAGCCTTTTTATCGCCCTTCGTCTGGGCCATAAATAAAGCCTAGATTGCTGACAAAAAAAAAAGAAAAACGAGAAAAGCGCAAGGCGCAGCCGTGTTTTTGAAGTCCCGAGTTTGGGAGTTCTGGACCATACACAATGTCTCTTAAGTAGCTACAACACACCGGGGAACAATTACCCCAACCGAAAAGGCAGCGAATCAGGTAACAAGCTGGGTTTGACCCGCTTCCAACTTTAGTATAGACCAAAAATTAAGTTATATTCCTACACCAAAAAAGTTGGCCAAAGAAATGCTGTTGCCATTGCCTTTCGCCTTCGCCATATGTTTCACTAATGGCCGCGCACATTGCGGTCATTAGGGGAGTCTGCTGCAGATGGTGCACAGGTGGGCGTCATGCTGGCCAAGGATAACAGCTAACAGCTAACGGCTAACCGTGTTTTGGCAACACACCAAACAAGTTTTTTCATGGCGCTGCTCACTTGAGAGTTGTTGAGCTCAGCTTTATGCCCAAAAATTTCAATGCGACAAGGCCTTTTTCTTCTACGGGGAAAACGGTTGAGACATTAAAAAAGCTCTTAAAGATCTAAAAATTAACCACAAGTTTAAAAAGTTGAAGCAATGATGTGGAATTTCAAATGGGGAGTAAAAAAGTATCCTACACTTAAGATACGAAAAAAGTTAAAAATTTGCACACAGAAAAAGAAATAATTCAAATAGTTTTGATTAGAATTAAATGCTTAATATTATGGGAAAAAACTTAACAAATTTCTTCATTTAAAAATCAATTAGAATTTCCCAATAAATTTATTGGAAACTAGTGATAAATTGAAAAAAATTTCAGAAAACTATAATATTTATTCATTGTCAATGAATATTAATACCACAATGAACCGTTTTCTAGAGAAACTATAGATTGTTAAAAACAATAATTGATTGACACAAAAATTTCTTGCAATATTAAAATTTGTCTGCCAATCAATTTTGAAAAATGTATTAAAAATCTGCTTTCTTAAAAAGTCAACTTAATTATACCTTAAAACAAAATTATAGATTGAATTTATAAATGGGCGAATCCGAAGCACATATGCATCCTATCTAATTATTTAACTTTCAAAACTATGATAAATCTTTGCTCACAAATAACTCATTAAATTTGATTTACTCGTAGCTTAAAATAACCACCATTAAATTAATTTCCCGCAAAATCAGCTTAAATTATTTGCAACAATTTAAACAATTTTTGCACATAAGTAATTGCTTTCAATTAATATGAAATTTCCAAATCTCATTTTCTTAGTTGAATTTCATTTTCAGCAGCAATTTCAAACTAATTTTGCCATTTCACAGAAATAAAAAAAAAGAAAAACCCATAAAATAATATGCTATAATAGCAAACTATGCAAATATTTCAACTGTTTTGTTGGAATACATATTTGCAATGTCTCATCCAAGTTTTGGCAATTAGTAATCAAATTATTTGGCAAGCAGAGTTGATCACTTTGGCAAGGTTTGCTTCAACGCAAATGGAAATGAAAATTGTGAAAATATCATCATAATATGTGTGTGTGTGTGCCTAAATTGCTGCGACTAATATAAACATAATAACAATTATGCAAAATAGCAACCAATGCAAAGGAAACACCTGAAATTACAGAGAGACTGCAAGAGGAAGCTGCATTTGTGTTGAGATACTGCAAATTGCTTTGCATTGTTTGCTTGCCTTGTACTTGTGTGTGTGTGTGTGTAAGTGTGCTTGTGTGTGTGTGTGCAACTATTTACTTATGCAAGCAAATTATGCTGCCGTCTCACGTATGCGACAATAACCTCATCAATGACTCTGAGATGTTGTTGGAGTGCAGATGCGTGCAAGTTATTACCAGGTTTGTTTAAATTGCAAATGAGCTTGCTTAGCTTTTCATTTTGTAATCAAAGTTTCACTCAGTCAATCAGACTGAGACTGAGACTGGGCAACCAACCAAGCAAGCAACCAAGCAACCAAGCAGTCATTTAGTCAGCATATCCTTTACATCTTGCTGTGCTAGTGCTTCCAATTAAATGTCTGCTTTCAAAGCAGACACAAATCACTTTTAAGGCAAAGCAGACAAGCAGACATTGCAATCACTGACCAGAAGCCAGTCAAAAACTTTGCTTGGGCTTTTATTGATCCAAGTGCAGCAGCATTATAAATCAAAGGCATTAATCATGCCATACAATACCAAATGGAATCGCAAAATCTCTTATTCCTTTGTATCGTCCACTCTTTCTGTCTTTGGCTGAGACAAATATTAGCACACTTGAGCTGCTGACAAAGCTGCAAATAAAAATAAAACCAAAGAACTCAAAAATGCAGAGAAATCTCACAAAACCCAAAGCACAAAGCACACACACATACACACAATGTAGCAAAAGTAGCAAAAGTGGAAAGTAGAAAGTAGAAAATTATGCAAACGAGCCACTCACCAGAAAAAGGGACAATGAGCCCCTAATATCACAAGATTGAACCACAAAAGAATGGGCCTAAAAACAAAAGCCAAGACAAAGACATTAAAGTGCTCGACTCTGAATTCTATGTAAATTTTATGGATACACCTTTTTCCCCAGCGCGCTAAAGAAAAAAATCTAGAAAAGGGAAACAAACAGTAAGCGGAAACAGTAAGAAAAATCTTGGAAAATGCTTTGCAATGCTTCGACCTTCCACCTCTGAACTCTGCTCACAGCAGTTGGTCAGTCGACTAGGGGCTAATTATGATATATTAAGGTGAGGCGCATTCAAGGCGAAACATATAAAAATACATATAAATTGATATTAATTGCGGTTCTCGACCACAAATCATTGATGTGGATTTTCATCTAATTGTTTTTGGCCATTATGGCGTCCTTTCCTCTTTTTATTTCTTTTGCTATCTGCATTGAGCTGAGCTCAGCTCAACTGCTGAGTGCAAAGAAAACATTTCTGCAGCGTCATTTTGGAATATGGAAACTTGGGGTCTGAGCTCTTTATAAATAGCACAAATAATCATTTAATTGCTGCCACAGTCTCAGTTCTATTTGGGTTCCCCCTTTCCTAGAGAACTGAAAGGAAAACCCAAAACTAGCCGGTTAAGTGTTGCTCATAAATACGAATGGAAACAACATTGTAAGAGTTGAAAAGAAGAGAGATGGACTTAATGTAGGGTATACAAGACTAGCAAGAAATTTAAAGAGAACTTAAAATAAAAAGAATAATGAGTATTGAAAAGAAGACGTTTTAAGCATAGTGGCAAACTTATTGTGCTCTAAGCTTCAGCTATTATTTTTAAATTAAAATTAATGGAACAGCAGTTTTCTGCTGAGTATAAAATAGTTTGCATCTAATTGTGGGGCATATGCGACTTAAATGAAGGATAAAATAAACATAATGATTTACGATTTTCAATTCGAAAATGAGCAAATCAATTTTCTAGTTTCTGTCATCATTTGCAAAATTAAAATTCTTGCAGCTCTTTCTATTATTTTTATAGTGAGCTTAAAATAGTTTGCAACCAATTTTACGACATCTAAAACTTAAAGAAAGCTAAGTTGATGTATGGTTTATATTAGCGAATAAACTGATTGATATTATAATTTTGTTATTATTTGAAATTTAAAATTTTTTAAACACTTGCTTTAGTTTTTAAGCTAAGTATTAAACAGTTTCCAAATAATTTTAAGGCATCTAAAACTTAAGAAAACATGTTAAGGGCTTAAGAAGAGGAAGGTTGATATAAATTAAATAATTTGAAAATGAGTAGATACATTTAAAAATTTCAAAATTAAAATTAATGAAACTACTGCAGCTCGATTTTTTTGCTGAGTATAAAATAGTTTAGTAGTCTCTCTTGCATTACTTCCAGTCAGTTCATTTTGAAGCAAAGCTGATGAGTGCGCCACAATATTTATGCTTAATGTTGAGGGTTTGTGCAAATGGGTTGCGCAAAAAGGGTTTTGCGCTGAGGAGGGAGAAGGTGGGGTATGGGGGCTGGCTGGCAATTTATTTGAAACCACATAAAACAAGCGGCGAGTAAAAATGTAGCTGCTGCGCTTTGCTTTCGCTGCTGTTGGTGTTGCCTTGGCCCGGCTAATGAACAAACAGAACGGATGATGAAAACCACAGTAAACAACAGCAGTGCTGGCAAATAAATGGGCGAAAGGACTTTACACGTAAACAGGCGCAAGCAGCAGCAGCAGCAGCGGCAGTAGAAGAGACAGCAAAGAAGGCGTGCTGCATAAGCAAAAACAAAACTTAAAGAAGAGAGACAGAGAGAGTAGCAACTGGCACCAAGAGTTGAGGCAGCAGAAGCAGCATTATTAACTTGAATAAAAATATTTACTGCTCGTCAAGGGTTCAGTTATCCAGTGCAACAGTAGTTGTAGTAGAAGTAGTTGCAGAGTGAGAGAGAAAGAGAGAGAGAGAGAGATAGAGCAACGAAAGGACAAAGTGACAAGGACGTGAATGGGTAACGATGATGATGATGAAATGCGCCACTTAATGTACTGGTATTTACTTTTGCGCTCGAAAGTATGCTACACTTTTTTCTTCTTCTTTTTCCTTCTTCGTTTTAAGTTCTTTCGCATTTTCTTTTTCATCATCTTGCGCGCGCTTTGTTTGCAAGCTCTGATTAAAGTTTATTTTTTGTAATTTGTTGCTGCTTTGGCTTATGCATTCTGCCTTGCAAAAAGTTGTTGTTTGCAGTTATCGCGTCGCAGTCTCTCTCTCTCTGTGCCCCCGCTTAAGTGGCACAATTTTGTGGCGCTTCAAGTCTTTCACCTGACGCTCTCCGCTGTCGCCAATGTCGTCGTCATCTTCATAACGCTTCGTCGCTCAACCGTGTGCCAGAGTGCAACTGAGTGAAAAAACCGCAGCTACCAGTCGACTGACTGGCAGCGGGGGCAGAAGACGGGGAGCGGCGGAGGCAGAGGCGTGACAAAATGTGAACTGTGTGCCCTCACACCACTTTCCGCTTGCCGCTTGCTGCGGCGTCGCTGGCAATACATGCGCGAATTAATCTTAATTGAAATTCCATGCCGCACAAGTCGTTTGCCAGATGCTGCTGTTTACACTCGAAACACATGCAAGAGTTCGCAATGAAATATTAAGGAAAATTAAAATGCGCACTCACACGAATGCACAGCGAGTCGAGTTGAGTTGCGTTCCTGCCAAATATGGCCTGCTCCCTGCTCTCCTCTCTCTCTCTCTCTTAGCATATTAAAAGATATTTGCGCCGCATCAAATTTCATTTTTTCACATTTCTTTTCATGCAAACACACGCATCAGCAGCAGCAACAGCACACACGGCAAAAGCTCCAGTTTATTTTTCATTAAAACGTATTAAAATTCTATACATACACACTCCATACACACAACATTTATTTGACTTGCAGTTGCGTACTCTTTCCCACTAACACTCGTGCTCTCTCTCTTTCTAGCCACAAACAATTAGACGGCATGCTAATTGTTTCAGAAGGCATTCGCACTTCGTCGCTTCTCAAGCACCCTTTGCTGCTGCCGTTGCTTTTGCTGCCTTTGCTTGTTGCCTGTGCAGCTTAAATTGAAATTTAATGCTTCGGCCATAATCCATGGGATCGGGCCGTACACATGTTAAACACAATTTTTGCCTCAACTTTCTGGTTTGCAGTGCTCCCTTTCTCCCCCTTCCCAAGAGCTTTTAGCTAAAAATCCTTTTGCTGCCATATTGCAGCGACTGAAGTGGGAACTTTTCTACCTGCACATTCTAATTTGTATGCAAATCAAAATCAATAGGATTAACCAAGTTACACAGTGGGTTGCATTGTGTTGGGTTGCACACACACACACATACAGTTGCACGGTTGCCACTACTGTTGTTGCCACTCGGGTGCTGCTGCTGTTGCTCTTCTGTTACATGCTGCAAAAATTGTTTTTTAACAAAAATATATTTCAATGCATGCAACTCGTGCCACAGGTTTTTGGTACCAGCTCCGGCTACGTGTCTGTGCGTGTTACAGACTCTCCTCTAGATGTGTGTGCATGTGTGTGTGTGAGTGTGTGTGTGTGTTTGTAGCTTAGCTGTGGATAGCTGCTGGCTTATCTCTAAACCTTTTACACTCTGGCAGATAAGTAACAGTTTATGTTATACAGTTTGCCAACTGAAGTTTATAAACTTTTCCACAGCATTTTTCGGGCTATTGTTAACAGGCTAAGAGGTTAATTAATAAAATTTAACTTGCAAGTGCTCAGGTACAAAGTAACAAACACTACTTTTGTGCTTAAGCTAGCTGCAAGTTACTGCTAAATATATAATGTGTTTAAAGCAGTACAATTGGTAATTTTGTTAAGGGTTCGAAGGAAGTTAGTTTGTGGTGAAAGTTTTAGTTGATCGACTTTTGGATTTTTGAGAAATAGAAATTCCAAAAAAAAGTGCACGTTTTTTTGCTCTTCTCATGAAAATAAGGAATTGTAATCGGTATTTCAATAAAATAATATTAAGTACGTTTAATTAAGCAATCTGAAAATATTAAAATGCTATGCACATATTTTGCTTAAAACAGCTTTAGATATCACAGCTTAACAACAACAGCTTTGGTTGCTAGAGTCCAAGTCCAAAGCTGTTTAGATCTCATATACAACGCTGGCTACGAATCCGCTTATTACAAGCTTATACTTTGAGCATTGAAAATAAAAGCTGTAAATGTGACGCATAAAATTTGCAAAGCCACATACAAAAGTTGAGCACAGTTGAATTCTACGTATCTCTCTTATGTTTGCTATAGAGAAATATGCTTTAATATTTGTTCCACATGAATATATTTCATTTCATATTTTGAGTTGCCCCCATCAAGTTTTCGTTGGAGCAAAACCATAATAATTGCATTCGTTATGAACGAGTGCAGCCATTGTCTTCTGAGAAAGCTACAAAAACAAACAAAAAAATAGCAAAAAATACAAAAAAATGTGGCAAAATATAAAATTTGTACTTTGTGCGTTCGTTTGCGGCTTTCATTTCGCCCCCAAATGTCCCTGAAGTAAAAGCTGCCCTGACAGTTGGGGATTGGGCGATTCAGGATTTTTGGCCAGTGCAGACATAATCCGCTCCGGTTATATATTTGTGTGTGTGTGTGTGTGTGTTTGTGTGTGCTCCCACCAGCTGGCCAGGTGAGCTTGCCCCTTGGCTGGTTGCTTCAGTTGCAGTTAGATTTTGGTGTCAGGCAACACCATAATCGTTGAGGACGCATCGCCGCACATTGTTTTTGGCATCAGCAGGAGGAGTTACAACGGTTTCGGTGGTGTGTCTGTGGTAGCACTTTGGGGCATGTTGCAGCTGCTGTTAAGGTGGCAAACCAACATATAAAACTATGGAAATAAAACACTTTTAAATTCCACAAAAAAAAATGCATATGGCTTGGTTTGATTTAATACGGATATAAAGTGGCAACCAAGTTTGCAGTAAGTGGCAGGCAGGCAGGCAGCTATGCCACTCCTCCTAATGCCATTAATTGTTTACTTAGTTTGCCAAGCTCGCGGCGTGCTCGTCATTTTGCTTTGCGTACAAGTGGCGCATTTAATTAGACTAATAAAGTAATTCTGGCTGTGTAAGTGAAACAAGCCAAGTGTCTGCCTGCTGCCTGCCTGGCTGACTGCCTCTAGTGGTTGCTAATAAAACGGTTATAATGAGTTGCCTCGTAATGAGCGGCAATTGGGCCCGGTTAAGAGCCGGAGCAGACACAACGCTCAACGCACACAACGCCCCCAAATAGTTCGAGTTGGCGTCAATAAAATGAAATAGAATTATCTCTGACTGTGTGTGTGTGTTAATGAGATTAACTGAGTGTGCGTGTGTGTGTGTGTGTGTGTGCGATGCTAATAATTGTAATTCGTTGAGTTCGATCGCGTTGCGCCTTGCGGGTATGCAACATATTTTTTTGTGTGCAGTGCTGTGCTCAACAGAGCCGCGAGGCAAGTGCTGTAAATCCTTTTTAATTAATTTCATAAATCAAGTGCAATGCATTTATTTATGCATATAAATCATGTAATTAACATGCATGCTACCACGATAAGAGAATCGAGAACCCAAAGCCAAACTCTGCGTTCCTCTGGTTGTGTGTGTGTGTGTGTGTGTGTGTGTGTGTGTGTGGTGTGGTTGTGGCATTGTCCATGATAAACAAGATATTAACGACTTAATTTACTGCAGCGCCCATGTGTGTCTGTGTGTGTGTGCGGCCATAAAATGCAGGCATGCAACATAAATATAAAATGTTAAATAAATAAGCCAGGCAATCAAAAAAAGAACGTTGGGAAAAAGAAATGCTGTGCACTCGGTCAGTTGAACTCAATTTGCTTTCAATGTCTTGACTTGTTTCATACACAAACTTGATGGATAGCCACATAAATTCGCCAGCTGCCTTATGCCAATCAATCAAAAAAAAAAAAAAAACAAAGTCTAGTGGAATGTTTTCGATTTAGTCTGAACTAATATGCCTCACTTGTAAGTGTAGCGTATTAAATGGCGCGTCTCTTGTGTGAAATTTAAGCGCTTTACTTGCCTCAACTCTGGCGCAGCTCGGCAGCTGTGTATGTGAAAACCGCCAATTTTTCAATAAACTGCAATAAATGTTCATCCATTTATATGCTTAATGCGCAGCCCATATGCTTGGCCCCGGCATCAAGGCATCAATGCCAATGCTTTTAATTGCTGTCGAGGAGCGAACAAGAACTTTAAGCTTCAGGTGTTTGCATTTATTTTTTGCAGTGTACTTGCCACGTCGTAGTTACTACTTTTATTTATGGCCTCCAGCGTTGTTGGTCAACCGCACACACACATTTTCTCTGGCTGTGCAAATAAAGAAATGTATCAGCTGTATAAATGTGTATGTGTGTGTGTGTGTGTGAGTGCATTAATCAGTTGTAAACAACGTAAACCTTTTGGTAATTAAATATACTGATAATTGCACAATTGGCAACAAATGCACTGACAGCTTATTAAGGGCAACTTTGAAGCAAACTTCAAGTGGCGACAGGCAAATTACTTTAAGTGTTTGCCGAGCTGCATTTCAAAGGAAGACAACGTCTGGCCTTTTTACTAGATTAGAAATTTAATTAGCCTTTTGCTAAGCAATTATAATTGCAGTTAAGTGGTTTAAGCACACACTCGCCCACAAAGCGCAACACCAAATATGGCATAGAAAACGAAGAAAGTACTTGTATATAAAAAGAATGTAAGGCATGTGGAGGCATGTGAGTGTATTATAAAAAGAAATTGTATGTAATTTGAACGCCTTTGCAGTTGGCCAACTGTCGGGCAAGAAAATAAAAACGCCCATAAGAGGGAGTGTGGGAGGCAAAAAGCCAACGACCTGAAGGAGAAAAAAAAACAAGAACCTAAGAAAAATAAACGTGAACGGCTTCAAAGGAAGCCAAGCACACACAGGACGATCACCGCAGCAGTAAAAACTCTATGAGTGTGTGTGTGTGTTTGCCTGCAGCTTAAAAAGTTGGGTGTGTAGACATTTACACGCATCCTGCCTACCTCCGCTTGCTCTGTAGTCCTGCATGGGATAGGATAGGACGCGCCCAGCTTTTAAGTATAAACGAAGCCAGGAGCAAAGGAATAACGATGCCCAGGTACAAAACGTTAGACAAAAAGATGTGCACGCCTCTCTGGATGTTGCAACTGCGACGACGACGACGACGACGTCGACTAACCGAGTAGGTGGAGAATATTTAATATGATTATGCTAAAGTAAATTGCTTGCAACAAAAAGTTGCAGACGACGACGCGTCGATGCTGCTGCAGCTGCTTCTCCGCCCCCAACCGCACATGCGGAGACTGTTTTCATATTATTTTTTCCACACACAGTTCATTGACTTGAACTTTAAATACTCTTAAAGCAATTACTCGTTAGCAGTCAACAACTTTCACAGCGAATTTTATTATCTTGCTTAAGCAGTTGTTTTCTCTCAGTTTATAACATATATTTATGTCTCACATCTAAATCAAAATGTCAACAGCAGTTCACAATTATGAACAATGGCAAAGAGTGTTCTTAATCAACAGCTGGCGTTGCGGGATATATTTGCTCTCGACTTGTATTAAGCTTTGAATGTCGTTTATGCTGCTCTAATCTAAAACAGATGCTGAAATACTTTAGATTATTATATTATTATAATTTGGCGTTTAATTGCTAAGCTTTTGGGCTTAATTGTTTCTATTTTCTTAGAGAAATCATGTGCAATAATTATTACGATAATATTGCAGAATTATGTTATGATTTGAATAGTTTTTTTTCTTTTATTTCGTACTTTCTGGACTTAATATTCTATAATAGATATTATTTTATTTTATTTTATTAGAGTATGCCTTTTTCTAAAGAACTTTTATAAATTTCTCACACATTTCTTTGAAACATTTGTTTTAGTTTCACTTCTTTAATGGCTGCTTTATTTTCAATATTTCGTATAGAACAAAACCATGCTTCAAGTGTGATCAACACTTTATTTTCTGCTGACCAGTAAGTGCTAAAACTGTTCTGCGTATGAAGTTGGCAGCAAAACAGAACGGAACATGGAAACCACAAAGAGTTTGCATAAGTTAGTTACTTAAGAGCTGCACTAATGCTAACTGAATGAATAACAGGGTGTTACAGCTGTGAACTTTGAAATAGCAGTGTGACAAAAATAAAACTACATACGGTTTTTTTCATATTCCTTTTTGTTAGTTGATCGCTTGGATATTATTTTCAAAAATAGAACAAAGATTTAAAAAGCAAGCTAAAACTTAGTTAGATTTGTTTTGTTATTCTGTTTATTTTCGTTTTTTGACTACACACTGAATTGGCAGCTTTTGATTTTAATTCTCAAAAAGTGCCTACAATTTTATCTGCTAAATATCCTTATGAAATGTGATTTTAGTTAACCATTTCAATAAAAGAAATACCTATGGAAAACGTTACCGTTAGATTTACCAAAAATGGGAGACGTAGACTAGTTTAATCAAATTGTTGTGAAGTAAAAGTATTATAAATATTGCTATTATTTTAAATACGTCATCAACGATTTTAGTCACCAAATTTGAATTCGATCCCAAATGATGAATGCCATAAAAATGATTTTTTTTTGTGTTTCCCCATTCGACACTCTGAAGCACCCTGTTTATGCAGTATTTAGTCCACGCCGCTGCGTTAATATTTGGCTGCATTTGACACCGTCGGCAGCACACAATCAACAGCGAGAGAGAGAGAGAGAGATACACAAAAACACATGCAACGTAAAGCAGCTGCGATAGTCATGACAGAGAAGAATTGTTGTTGCTGCCACAGTGTTGATGATGTTTTATAGTATTTCGCCTGTTGCCGCAGCAATAATCGCCACATCTCGAATATGGCGCAATTTATGCAACACACATTGCAACGTTGATATGAAACGCGCATTCGCATAAGCGACGATGCACGTATTAAATGCATAAAATGGCGCCATTTTCTTTTTCAAATGTGCACACATAACGGTGCATAGAGTTTGCTCTCTTATTGCGAACATAATTTTCCTTTTCGTTTTCCCTTTTCCATTTCATATTTGCAGTTGCAATTTCATTTGCGCAGTGCAATATGTTGCTTTGTTTTAATTGCTATTTGCATCTCGAAATATGTAACGTGCAATAAAATATTTAATTAAATAAATTCCATTCCAGTTAATTAGAGAACATTTTTAGGCAGCAACAATAACAAACATGCCACAAAAAGCAACTTGTTAAAATACCAAAAAACATATTTTTATGAACTCGTTTATGCAAAACTGAACAATGCCTAACACAGAGACAGACAGACAGACAGACAGACAGACTCGATTTCAGACTGCAGTTATGTGTGTTATTCACAATAATTGGAATTGAATAAAAAATTGCATTGTTAGTTCAAATGACTTTTCACTTTGCCACATTTGCATGCAAAGCGAGAGAAGAGAGATAGATGAAAACAACGACAACTACAATTTAATTAATACTCTTCCAATAAACAAACATTCAATTCAATTGTTCACTACAAGTTGAGGTGAATGCAACATTTATTTGTATGAATTTTTTAAATTAATTTGCCAATTTTGATTTTGCATTCAAAGTGTATTTTTATCACGTTTTTTTTCTTAAATAAATTCAAGCTTTCTAATACATTACATTTATTTTCTAATGTATTATTATTAAAAGGTATATTTAATATATAATTCTGTATATTTATATATTCAGTATAGTTTATAAATTTCAGTATAATTATATATTCAGAATGTTTGGTATATTCTGTATTTAATTTTATGATTTTATTAAAATTAATCTACTTATTTTCAATCTAAATTCCTAACTGATATTCTCATTATTATAAATATTTGCAAGTTGTGAGCATTTCAATTATTAAAGTTAGATTTTAGATATTTATTATGATAATAAAATAAATATAGCTTAAGAATTTAAATTTATCTTTAGAATAAAAGTCAAAAGTCATCCAACAAATAAATCTCCTACCAATATTGTTCTATAAATACTTTTGATGTTCATTTATAGATTCTTCATCAATATTTCATTGTCAATCTATAACACAAATATATAGTAGAGTATCTAAAGCATCCCCTTCTGTGTGAATAACTTTTACTGGTTGTCCACTATTCAATTTGCCACTAATTATCAAATGTTCGTGTCACAACACAATGGCTCAACAATAATAACAAAAATAAAAGACAGTTGTGAACAATGTGAAAATTGTCAAATATGTTGTGAGTATTGCCATGACAACAAGAGGCAAATGAAGCAGACACAGCGCCAACTTCAGCAACTATTTGCAACAATAATGATTAAATTACTCATGGGGCATTCACATGAAATCAAATTAAATATCACATGAAATAAAAATATATATGTACATATCTTCATCGATGCATTGTCATCAGTAACTTTAAAGTTGCATACAGTCAGCATAAGTTGGTCAGAAAAATATATACATATATGCATATGAATATTTTTGGATAAATATTATGCATAAAATATTCAATTGAAATAAGCTTGGGTATTCGATTTGACAGTTGTTGAAAGCGAATACGTGATCAGACATACGCCAGACCAAGAAGAGCGTTAAAAATATACAACACATATTTGATTGCATGGAAATTCACACAAAATATATATGTATAGTGTTGCATATCATGACAATGACATATCCTAGAGGAATTTTAGTTCATTATCAAATTGAATGTGGAAATATTCTTTCGGTAAAATTTGAAATTCAATATAATTGTAAACAATATTAATGTTGATAATATATAATACATGTGGGAAATTTGTATTTTCTTTTTTGTTAGTTCTTTATAAAAATACATTATTATTTGGAACAATTTTAGTAATATCCTTGTTGATAATATTTAATATAGAATGTGAATATATTGTATTGGACCATTTTTAAAATTTTAATAAAATTAAAATTAAATTTGATATAATTTAAAAATATATATATAAATAACAAAAACAATATATTTATTTTATAAGTTCGTTACCAAATAAATATGAAAATATTACTTGCCGCAATTTTTAATATAAATATTAATAAACTATTTGATAATATCAAAATTAATATATATTAAAATACCAAATAAAAACTTAAAATGCTAAGTAAAATATATTAAATTTTCAATGTTCTTTACTATTGCTTTTTAATTTAAAATTTTTCGCTTATTAATGTAGATTTTTTAAAACTGGAATAATATCAAAATTCCATAAAAGAAAAATACTTAAAATTTCACTTATTCAGTTTGTTATAAAATTAAATCCAAGAAAATTATTTGGGAGAACTATTAGAAATCTTATAAATTACTCTTCTAATTACTCAACAAATATAAATAAATCATTTCTTTTTCAGCTCCTCCCAACTTTTTTTTTGCAATTTTCACTAAACTGTGCAGGTGAGTAAATATTTTTATTAATCTATATTTGTAGGGTATGTGAGTTATTCAATTAAATTGAGCAGCCATTTATCAATTAACTTGTCAACTGCAATCAAATCAAAAATTTGCAATTATTATAAATGACCAAAGTCTGGCTTAATTGGATCTATTTATATATAAATCATAAGCCAGAAAAGCGCACTAAATTATTTGCGGTCTTTCAGCGCACTTTGTATACTTCAATTCGATTCAATTCGATGCGATTCAATTCATTTCGCATATAGCTTATTGCGGTTGTATCAATTTGATTGAACCACGCCCACGGCGACGCCTTTTAGTCGCTCGGCTCCGGTGCAAAAGTGCACTTATAATGCTCAAAAGCCAACCGCAAATGTCAAATGTGAAACAAATATGGGAAATCAAGTTACGGATAAAGTGCAAAGTGGAGAAATTGTTGTTCTTGTTGTAGTTGTTGTTGCGGCTTTTGTGCCTAACCGAAATGAGTGAGACGCAAAAACCCCGAAAAAAGTAAAACAATCGGATGATGGCATTAATTAAACAATTATCAGGCATGATAAAAGAACTAAGCCCTAACTCACATTGTCATTCAATGCTTAAATCCGGCATCCATTAGGTCCTTTTATCCTTTTGTCCTTTGCTGCTGCTGCTGCTGCTGCTGTTGTTGTGCCAGTTGGCTGCTGCTGTTGCTGTTCCTGTTGTTAGTCACCAACAAAGGCAGCCCAAAAAATAAATTGAAGCCACTGTGACACTCTGACAGTGGCTACAAAAACAATTACAGCCATTTTCAAGCATTCACTTACACACACACACAGAGTAGAGACAGAGAGCGAAGGATTGACAGAACTGACAGGTTGCAAAAAAGTAGGCGGCAGGCACAGGATGTGGCACCTACAGAGACACAGATCACAGCACCGCCCACGCCCCCTTTTTTTGGGTGTATGTGTGTGGGACGTCCATTGTTTGTAATCTGCTTAAAATGTAAAGTTAACAATGTGCCCGATTGGCTGTTGGCTAACAACAAAGGCAGCAACAATAACAGCAAAAAAACAAAGCTGAAATAAAAATAAAACCGGATTGATTTTCTGCTGGAAAAGTCACAAAACTCTGAGGCTTAAGCGGCCTAAAAGCATGTGCAACGTTAAAGACTTTTCTCGAATTGAAAAGTGGCCATTTTAAAAGCTTATTGTAGAAAGATTGCTAGAGGCAAAGATTTTATAAATGTTATTTAATACAAATATTCGTATATAAAAAAAGAAGCACCAAAACATTAAACATTTTGTATAATATTTTGGTTTGCTAAATTCAAAAAGACACAAACACAAAATAAGAAGTATCAAATTATAATTTCAATAGCTTTTTAATACAAAAAAGGTTAACAAAATCATATTCATATTGAAATTAACTTTTGTTTTAGGTATTATGTTTTTATTTTGAGATAATACTAGCGAGAAATGGTCACCAGATTATACAAAATTGTGTATTATAATATTTTTGAAATACAACTAAATTTTTGAATTAAAATAATTATATAAAAGGTAAACTGAAGGCAATTGCCAGATGACAACAAAGTTTAATTGACTTTATTGATATATTGATAAAATTTTTTAAAGGAACCCGCAATGTTTTTATAGACTTTAAACAAAAACTCAGAACAAAGTTTATAAGAAAAAGACAATTTCTAAATTGAATCAGCTTTCAAATTGAAAATTATTGATGACTACTTTGAGTTGTTCATAATGAAAACTGCATATGATTTGGATTATAGCAAGCAAAATGAAATAAAGCAAACGAATCACTTAAAAATTGTATTATTAATATTTATATTTCATTCATGAGCAGTTCTTTACGCTCAATCAAGTTAAAATATATGTATCTGCATTCTACTTTGTGTTGCTGAGCTGAGCTGATTAATGCAAGCGTTGAATTGCGCTTCAGCCGTTGCATTATTATAAGTCATAAGTTTCACTTGTGCATTAAATGCATGCATTATTAACATAATTCATTCGCTTAATTGCCACGTGCATACGTTTAAGCGTTTTAAAAGCTCAGCTCAGCAGTTGTATCTGGGCAGCAAAACTGATTGGTTTATGTGGCCGCAGCCATTTCGTTTCGTTTCTGATTTGCTGGCAATGTTTGTGATTCATGTTGAAGTTGTTCTTGCTGTTGTTGTTGTTGTTGCTGCTGTTGTTGCTTCTCTTTGGCCTCAATTGTGGAGCACATAAAAACGCATTTGAATGCGCTTGGAGCGCATTCTGCGTTCACTCTCTCTGTGCGCTCGCTTGCCGAGTGGCTAAAGCTGAGTGCTCAGCATTTTGGCCAAGAGGCACTTTGCGTGCGGCCACAAGTCAATTGCAGTGCACACACACACACACACACCAACGCACAAAGAACACACAAACAACACACACATCACTCACACACACATGTAGAAAGCGAGCTCGTTGTCTGTAGTTGCCAATGATTGAAGCTTTTTGCGACAACACGCGGCGTATGAGTAATTTTCCGACACTGCCAAGAAAATGCAAATGGCGCTGCGACAGCGAGTCGAAGTCAAGCAGCGAAAGCAAAACGTTTCGACCGCAGTCTGTGGCTTGTTAATTTGATTTCTTGTCAAAACCAACGCAAGGCAAAAAGCTTGTCACCTGCTCCCTCGCTTTGTCACACTTTTGACTTTGGCTGTCTGCCTGACTGTCTCTTTGACTGTTTGGCTGTGTGTAAGGCGCTGCTTGCTGCTGACGTGACAATTTCACACGAAATGCGCGCTTTCCCACCCACACATACACCATATACACACCCACACACACACACACACACACACACACATTTCTTACATAAATAAACAATGGCAGCGACAGTCAGGTGCAGGAGGCAATAGCTGAATGTGACAGCCGAAGCCGCTAACGCTGCCTCTGCCGCTGCCTGGGCGGCGTACAGCCTGTCACGTCTTTATCCTTATCGAATCAAGGACATTTCATTTTCACTCACTCGTATCGAAGCGTTAAATAAGCTCAAGCAAATACGCTTGTTCGCATTTAAACTTTGCATCTAGTTGCTGTTCAAATGCTTTTACTAATTATGTTTGCTTGTCTCTCTGCGCGTTAAAAACAAAAGCAAAAGCAAAACGCTTAAAATGACACAAAGGCTGCGCATCATCAAAATGGCCAAAGCGCATTAAAATCATGAGCGCATAAAAAACTGTTTAAGCCCACAAAAAATGGCCCGCATAGAGAGCGGCTTAAAATGCTGCTGTTGCTGCTGCTGTTGGCCTCCTCCCAAAAAAAAAAGAACGCAACATAAATGACGATAAGAGCGGGCTGCACTACAAACGAGTATTGCAAAGTCCATAGTCTATAGTCGACCATAGCTATGGGCTTTAGTTGGGGGGGAGTGGAGGAGGGAGAGGGGACTATGCATAAGGCTACAAAATGGCGTCACATTTCAATTGGCAGCACACAATGGCTCACAAAAAAAAATACAAACCAAAAGATATAACAGAACATGACTAACACTTTAGTCGCTCTAAAGTTACCCTGCATATTAACAAGAAATTGTAATTTGCTGTTTAATTGAAAGCGAAATGAGAGTGTGGGAGAAAGTTCTAAATTACGATACTTAAATAATATAGATAAGTTATCCTGCATGATAAATTTCTTAAGCATCTTAGCGGAATGCAGTTTAAATTGAAGTGAAAATGAAACTATGATGAGTACAAAGTTTTATAAGAAACTAACGTGCTTTCTCAGAATTTTAGTTCTAAGTGATCTTTATATTTCAAGTTTACACTATCAAAACAAAATGTCATCGACATTCTAAGTTAAGTATGAATCAAAATTCAAATTACTTGAGATACAATACCTGCTCTAAATGAATGTAAAATGTAAGCTAGCTTATTATTTATTTGCTGATTTCGTTTCTTATTTCAAATTTTATATATTTCTCAAATTAAACTTACCACAAAAGTCAGCTCGGTTTTGGTTAACCTAGACTATTTTCGATTGCTAGTCAAGAGGTAGCTCAAGGACATGCGTTTGGCAAGTTCTTAAATTGCATTGGTAATGCTCGTCCTTCCACGTTGTCAGCTATGCGGCGTGGCAAGCTGAATGATTTATGCAACATGCCTAAACCCAATTGCAACTGCATAAAAACTGATGACAAAAACTGCAATTCGCTTGCGTTGCTCGCTGACACTCTCACTCTGACACACACACACAGGCACACCTACTGCAAAGCACATGCAATGCGTGTCTAGTGTTACACACATACACACACTCCCTCACTCACACATAGACATACTCGCAAACGAGATACGCGAGCTTGGCAGATTTGAAATTGACAATATTTCACTGTGAAAAGGCAAATTTATTTGCAGTTGGCATCCGTTTTGGCCCATTGAACTTTGTTGTTGATTGCGGCTGCCGTAAAAAAAAACGAAAGCAACAAGCCAAAACACAAAAAAATCAGAAACAAGTAAGAAAGCTACAGTCGATTGGGCTCGACTGTGAGATATCCGAACTAATAAGCTAACCAGTGCGGTATAAATTTTAGAATATACCAAGTTAATATTCCGAAAAACACTAAAAAATATATATATCAAACGCTCTATTTGGTATATTGATATTATACTACATTCAAAATGTACCAAAGAGTGCAAAATATACCAGAATTTCAACTCATGCTGGTAAGACCTACAATTTATATTTGATCGCAGCTAAAATTCAACAATCTTAACTACAAGTTACTATTGTATGTACAAAAAAAACGAGAAAGTGGTCTTTGTAAAAAATTGAAAGAAACTTGATCTGGATCCAAACATACAAAATTGTATCTCTTTCTCTTATAGACTCTAAGATCTAAGTCTAGATCGTCTCGCCTGGTCACGCTGATCAAGAATATATATACTTTATGTGGTTGAGGATGCCTTCCTCGATAGGCAAAAAGTTTAAATACCCTTTTACCCTATAGCTAGCGGGTATAACAAAAATACACAGCGGGCAAAAGAAAAATCGTTGCCTACTTTTGGGGGTGTCTAAAAGTTCAAGTGTTTAAAAACTTGTGGCGCGCTTTAAATGTAACTCTCCTTGCCCGAGACATGTGAGCCAAACGGCATTTATGTGTAATATGTGAGCCGAAATACAAGAGCCGGCAAAAAAAGGGCCACTTGGGGCTGGCCATTGTGCGGATGGGCCGCATCATTTGGCCAGCAGAATCTCGGGGCCGAACCAAATAAAAAGGCAGTCGAGTGTGTAAAATGTTATCGCAACATCAAATTTCATACATCATAAAACATATTGGCTTAGAAAGTAACAATTTTGATTGCGGTAAACGCGGCACAAAATGCGAGCGCCAAAAAAACTCTTGGCATAACAATTTGCCCCTATCACAAGGCACGACTCGAGTCGACTCGACTCGACTTGAACCGATTTAGGAGCAAGCAGGCGTGGCAGGCAACGAGGCGAGCAGCTAAGCGGCTTTTACAAGAAACAGCTATCGCAGTTCAGCTGAAAATGACATAGACGAAGAGCTTTCTCTCTTTCTCTCTCGTTGACTGTCTTGCAGTCTTTCTCTTTTGCTTTTGCTTATCACAGCCAATGAATCTAGGCAGCATTTGTGGCGCCTTCGAGGCTCCTCGTAACGGTTTTGTGAGTTAATTTCGAAGCGGCCAAAATGACTTTATAAATAGCTGTGACCCATAAAGCCGCATGCCGCATGCCGCATACCACATGCTGCTTGCCACTTGCCGCTGAGATAAGAACAAATCTGCTTGAACCCTTTTCATGACTTCTTCTAATCAAAATGCAGTCGAAAACTTTTCACTTTTCACTTACAACCCAAAACTTGCAAGGCAAAACTTTTATTTGAGCGTCTACCGCTGCTGCTGATGGTGGTGATGGTGGTGGCAGCCACTGCTGCCTGCTGCAACGTCTCATCTTTCTGATCATTTGTGTGCCAATCAACTGTTAATGATAACACGACGTATGCGCAACGTTCAACTGTCAATGCGCAGCAACAGAAGGCGGCTGGCTGGCATTTCACAAACAATCACAAAACTATCTACAACAATGTGCGCTATTAATTTCGTTGTCTGGCATCATCTGTGTGCCGCTTGTGTTGCATGCAACGATGCTGCTGCTGCTGATGCTGCTTATGTGTGTGCTAAATCCAAACGGAAATAGTTCAAAAGTTCAAAAGGGATGCTTGAAGTCTGTCTTCCGTCTGTCCGCCTGTCCGCCTGCCCGCCCGGCTTGATTGTTGTCAACATTTTTGTGCCTCAGCCTGCAACTGCAACATGGCCAAGTGCCACACAGCAGTTGCCACAGACAGACAGACACAGAGAGACTTGCTTACAGCTTACAGCGTTCGTTGGCTGTTCATTTGAATATTTTAGCTGCTTGTGCGGCTGCATTTACTTTTAGCTAAAGTGGAGAAGGAAGTGCGGAAGACAGACGACGACGAGGAGAAGGATGGGGAGGCGACGGCAACTGCAGGCACTCTAAGCAAGCTTCTTGTCAGTGTTTATGTCACCGGAAGTTTTGTTTTCACATGTGGTTAACGTCGAGGCAGCTAGTCAGACTGCCAGACAGCAACGTCTTCTCTCTGACCTATTTGTCATGTGAAGGCAGTCCTCATACACACCCACACACACACACACACTGTTTGCCTTTTGCATTTATGTAGAAGATAAAGGAAGAGATGGTGAGTGGGAGTGAGTGAGAAAGAGAGAGGGAGCACACATTTACCTAGCATATATTTTGCATGAATATGCAATGTACTTAGTGCAACAATGCGAGATTATAGTAAAATTTATTAGCTTCTCTCTCCTACTCTCTGAGGTTTTGCGGCATTTGAATGCCCGATGATGGCTGAGCTGAGCAACTGGCAAAAGGATAACCCCTGAAATGTGACCCCGAAAATGGGCAACTAATTAGCTGTGGCAGCTTCCCACTCGTGTGTATTTTTAATGCTGTACTTGCAGCATGTTTACACACACACACACACACCCAAAAAGAAATCAGTCTGCATAATACATGCAGACTAATTGATGGGAAAATAACATGGAAAATAAACAGCGTGGAGGGGCGGGAAAAACATCTTGTATACGACTGAAGTAAAATGAATGTGGCATGTGGCATGTGGCTGGCAGGAAGCGGCGCTTGCTGCTTATTGATAACAACAGCAGAATGTGCTTAATTAGTTAATGCCCCACGGAAGTGGAATCAAAATGCAGCTTCAGATTGAATCAATTCAAATGCGCGAAGCACTCATGAGTGTGCACTTCAAAGTTGCGGATGCGATGCAGTTGAATTTTCTTCAATTTTCTTCCACTTTTACTTTACTTTGCAGTGCACTTCTTTTGATTTGCTTCTAATGCATTTTAATAAGTTCGTCGTCTTTGGCAGCCACATGCATTATAAATTACAATGCGTCGGCGGCTTTCAGCTGCTGCTGCTGCCCTTCTTTTATCAGTTACTTTACTTCTTTGCCCTCCTCTTTTCCTTTTTCTTCTTTTCAGTTACCTTGAGTCGAAAACTTTTGTGCCGCGTTGAAGTTTCTGTTGAAGTTCTCATGAATTTGTGATACCCATTTAAAGCTGCCTATAGAATTACGCCTCGATTTAGCCGAACGAACTGTTGTAGCTTTGTGCCTTGTCTTGTAAAATAGCTTTTACTTTAAGTGGGGTATGATGCGCTTGAAAGAGAGAGAGAGAGAGAGAGAGATTTATTGATATCAAGAAAATAAGCTATACTTTCAGCTATAGACTTTAGTTTTAAACAAGCAAAAAAGCTACAGTCGAGTGTGCTTAAAATATACCAAATTAGTATACGAAAAATATTTAAAAATACCAATGGGTATTTTCGGTATATTGATATAGTACTAGGTTTAAAATATACCATGTACAAAATAAGGCAGATTGTCAGTCATAATAACTAATTATTTCCATATAAAACAAATTTAACGAAATCCTAAATTCTGTAGTTCTCGAGCTTCAAAATTACGCTTAATATTCAATTTTTATCGATTTTCAATTTTATAAACTTTGTAATATCTATTCTTTCGTTTTACTGCTAATTGAGCTTACAAATTTCATTTAATTCCAACTGACATATTTCTAATTGCTCTATGTGCAGAGTATTTTCCCATCGAGTTTGATTCTTGGCTTCATTTCGGTATTGTTTGCATGCTAACAACTGTCAACAGCAGCGCCTGTTTCTATGTCACTAAGCATCTCCTCTCCGCCCGCTCCCCTCAGTTCTTCCCTTGCCTTTGGACTGCCCCAGGATCAGAGACAGAGTCAGAGTCAGAACCAGACTGTAATTGTTGAGCAATTGTATTGCGTTCGTTCGTTTTTTTTTTTTTTTGCTTTTTTTATTATGTTCTTGATATTTGTCGTTTGCTTTGATTTCCATGCGATTTATTGTGTGACAATCGCAAGTTTTATCTTCTGACATTTTTTGTTATTATGTTTCATGCTCTCACTCTCGCTTCCTCCCTCCCTCTCTCTCTCTCTTCCTCTTTGTGTTTGCTATCTCCCTCTGGCCTGGCAGTGAAGCATTCATTTTTTAATAAATCATTTCCGCTGCTTGAGCTGGGTTTATCGTTTACGTTTCCGTTTCCAGTTGTCCCATCTCCCATCTCTCCTTCATCCTCTCTCTCTCTCTCTCTCTCTCTCTCTCTCTCACTCCTGGCATTTGCGTGTTGTGGCTTGAGCTGAAAACTTTTCATAACATATTTGTTGGCGTTTCGTTTCCGACATTTGCCTTGGACGACGATATTTTTGATGAAATTGCCAATGGGACAGCAGCATTGGATGAGAAGAATGAAGCAGAAAATTGCACAAACAACAAGTGAACGGAACAGAAGAATGACAAATGTTTCTCGGAGCAGGGACCAGGGCTGCATAATGGACATAATTGGAAAGCAGAGACGCAACTAAAATGATGACCATTAGCAGATTAGAAACTCGAGATTTGGCCAAAATCAACATCAAAAAGATGAAGATGGAGATTGGGATATTAAAGTTCATTGCTTGACCTCGACTGTAGAGTTGAATGCCCCCCCCCCCCGCCGCACAGCATGTGGCCAACAAGCTGTGATAATTTTGGCAACACACACACACACACAGCGGGTGTCCTTTATTGTGCCCAAAATGCTGGCCACAAAGCCACAACCGCAATATGAACTCTCAAACTAATGAGCTGCAAAAGCAGAGACAGATATAATACTCGGTATTGCTAAAGAGTAGCTGAGAGTCGAGCAGACTCACACATCACTTCAGGGCTGGGGCAACAGCTGTTAGTTTGAGGTACTTTCGATTCACTTTGCAATGGAGTTCTGGAGTGCATTTCAAATTTACCTGACGGAAGCTCAAAGCAATCGACAAGGACGCGAACTTTTGCTGCAGCTGCATCTGGTTTTTAGCCAATTTCAGTGCACACATTGTAAGAGTTAAATGCATTAAACTTGCACAAGAAAGACAGACAGAGAGAGACAGGAAACGCGCCCAGGATGCGCCAGCTGTGTTCAATGAAAACGGAAACGGAAACTGCTAAATAACGTTGCCACTCGCTGGCAAAAAAAAACAAAAACAAACGCAAGCAAAAGCACCGAGTCTTGCAGCCAAAGATGCCAACGAAGAAAGAGAGGGAAAGAGTTTTCACGAGTGAGACAAAAGATGGAGTTGGGATATACATATATAGAGATTGCATTACCTTTGGCTGTTTGCCTGTTGCCAGTTGGCAGGTGCAAAAGTGCAAACAATGATTAAACCAGCTTCTTCGAATTCCCTTGCCACGCCCCCTCCCCCTTCCCCCATACGCCCACTTCATTCCCTGATTCTAACCACACCATTAGCGTGCACATGCAGTTCGATTGTTCAATATTTGATGCGATTTGAAAGCAGAGCTGAAGCTGTGGAGTTTCAACGCGCTTCAACTGCTTTAGACATTTCTCTAATGCTTATCGATAATGTAGAGTATGCGTGTGTCGGTTTGTGAAGAGCTTTTTCGCTTAGCTGATTTTTATAGTGCAACTAATTTGGCAAAGCTAACTTTAAAAGTGATAAAATCGAACGATTTGCTCGAAAACTTTTCTCTTGCCACATATTTACTTTTTAAAGAATACAAAAATGTACAAATATATTTTGAAATATTTTTACAATATTTTGTTGAATATTGAATTTCACATCTAAACATATTTATTGATTTCTTTAGCAAAGCCTTTCAGAAAACAATAAACAATAAATTAAATATTTCTTCAAAGCATATATTAAGAAATACTTTTGTACAGCAAATAACGTTTTCTGCAACCGAGTTTTAGTTGAATTTGCTAACAATCTAGTATATTTTGTATGGTATATATTAAATGTAGCACTTTAACGATCTACCAAATACGACATATGGTATTTTTGATATTTTGTGGTATATTTGGTATATTTTTAGAATAATACTGCAGTTTTTTCGCTTTTATTCAAAATAGTCTCAAAGTCAAGCACTTTCAACTGTATTTTTCTTACTTTTTTTTATAATATATTAACTGGTATATACTTTCCCAAAGTATATATTCATGTTTTTTGTATTCTTACAAATGTTTGTATTGTTTTATTCTTTTCTACATATATATGCATTTATTTATTAAATATATTCTACTTATTCACCAACAATACTGAACCTTTTAAGCCTATACAAAAGGTATAAAGAATTTTAAACTCAATACTGCAATATTTATTTAGCAAATGCATGATTTCGGCCATATTTGTTTTCACTTAAAATTGAAAACTGCAAATAAAATATTATCTATTCATATTAAGCTTCAAAGAGTCTTGAGATACAGATTCACATTCAAAACCGAAGCACAAAGAGGATTCTAAGTGTTTGTGAAAACACTCGGAAAACAAGTCTAAATGCAACGTTTGCAACATCTAAATTGCTTCATATAAAATGCATTTCCAAATAAACTGAGTATCATAAAAACAAACACCACAACAATTATCTCTGGTAAAAAGGTAGAGACAGAAGAAGAAGAAGAAACAAGCTCAGTTTGACCATAAAAACAATGCAAATTCGGCATTTGTTGGGTGGTGGCAAATTCATGCTGTGCCGCAAAACAAATGAAATATTAATTCATTTTTATGTTTATTTTGGCATTGGTCATAAAATAAATTTTCAGTTCTGTTCAGTTGAGTTTTTGGTTCACCAATATTGAGGTCATAAATTCTCATTTTAACTTGGCTACAAAATGACAATTTTTTTTCTCGGTGTGTGTGTGTGTGTGTGTGTGTGTGCTTGACAGCTAAGAAATGTGAGAATCTCTATAATATGATATACGGGAATATATGTGGCATAAGCTGAAACAAAAATAATTGCTGCTGATGGTGACGGGGATTTTTTAAATCACAAAATTTATGGTCAATTTGAAGCCTTTAGCAAAAAATTGGCTTTCCCCAAAGGGTAAATAAACAGTATTCAATGTGATGCATTTTTATAATATTATCTTAATGGTAGTTTATTTTAGCATTTAATGGACATTAATTAATTGATAAGATTTCAGAAAACGAAAAATTTTATACATTTTTTATGCATTTTGTTTATTTAAATTCCATATTTACTTACTTTAAATCGCACAAAGTTTTATGATTTTGTTCAGTTGTGAAACTTAACCAATTTGATTGATTGCAAAACTTTCTAATAAAGTTTTTTCTTAAATGTTTTTTTTTGTATCTCAGCTAATCGTTTAATAATTTCGTAATGTATCCCAATGTAATTCCCTGACTTCAATTTATCTATTATTGATTGATTCTATAATTGTAAAAGTGGAGCAAACTCATCTGTAAGAACTCAAAGCAGCTCAGCAAATTGCTTCAAGTGTTTTTCAGCTAAGAAGCTTGTGTTTTTTGTAATGCATTTGAAATGCGCCCCGCCGCAGGTTGCACAGACACTAATTAAACGATTAACTCA
Organism: Drosophila niveifrons; assembly: GCA_035046325.1. Lineage (NCBI taxonomy): Eukaryota > Metazoa > Arthropoda > Insecta > Diptera > Drosophilidae > Drosophila > Drosophila niveifrons. The sequence continues at coordinate 4,015,424 of JAWNOC010000046.1, read as the reverse complement.
AGTGGAGTTTCAATGGTCGCAACTTAATTCACCGCAAACAAGTAGAGAGAGAAAGGGAGAGAGAGAGAGACGGAGAGAAATGGCGGAGACTCGACAGAAGTTACAGTATCAGTGTCCGTATCCGTATCCGTTGCAGCTGTCCGAAAGTTGGTGAAAAGTTTCAGAGGGAAACGAAGGGTAGATAATGTGAATGAGTGCAACATGCGGGGGCGTGCAGTTTTGCACTTTGCACCGGCAGCTGATCCGAACTTGGGCAGCGAGCACTTTCGCTGGCCGATAAAAGCCAACTAAGAAACCCGGTCACGTTATGCACATTTCGTTGCACTTGCGCCACAACGACGACGCTGACGTCGCTGACGACGTCGACGACAATGACAACGATGAGCGACAACGCCAACATCAACAACAACAAAAAAAATGGCAAGTAATAAAGCAGCGATAGAGTTTGCTTGACTGCGATATACGTGCTAGATAATTTTGGTAGATAGCTTAATTTATGTGTAAAGCTCAAACACGTTTTTTCTATGTTTAATATGTATTTATAAATCTAAATTGTAATCTTGGTCTCAACTTGTTTAAAATATATTATAATGTAATTGTAATCATCAATTTTATTTTACTATTGCAAAAAGTTGATCAAAAATATTTGCAAATGTCTATTGAATCTGCTCCTATCTCAATTAATGTGGATAAATATGGCTTATCATTTTGTATACATACAGAAAAATTCACAGAAAATCTTCTTCTTCTTCTTCTTCTGCTTCTTCTTTGTCATCCTCCTCTTTTTCTTTTTTATTCTTCTTTCTTACTGTAAAAATTATGAGCTCCACTTATAAGGGTATATTATTAGATATCTTTGTTCTGTAAATTTTAGTTCCTTAAGTGCTTTTACTGAAATCCTCATACATATGTATGTAAGCCTCCCTAGATTATTCAAAGTTCTATAAAATTCTTATAATATCAGAATTTAGTTTTCAAATTAAATTGTTCTATGTTGTTTACAATTCTCATTGCATTGAAATTGTTAGAAAATTGGTGCTCATAATTATTAATGTGTTTTTTTAAAAAACATGGCTATTAATTTTGTACATATAGCTTCAAAATTTTAATTTTTATTTTACAATATTTTAAATATAAAATTCAGAGTTTTAGAAAGTTTTTTCCCCAGTTTTGTACAGTTTAATAGTATTAGCATTATTTGGTTGTATATACTATTCTAATCGCATTTCCAATGAAACTTTTAATTGCATGCAACAGCAACAAGTATTGTTTCCAAATTTGAGAGCTCTTGCTTTTAGTGTCTTTGAGATATAGTTGTAATTGCTGACGGACGGACAGAAAGACGGAGGAACCCTTTATGCAATTTTGATGGCGGGTATAACAACAACAACCACGACGAGCATGAAAAACAATAAGCAAACGCCAAACGACGAACATTGTGAACTGGAAAACTGTGAGCTGTGAGCTGGGAACTTTGAGGTGAAGAACAGCGTTGCAACACGCCTCGCAAAAAAAAAGAAAAGCGAGAAAAAAAAGAGAAGAGTGAAAAAGGACAACGCGCACGTACAAAGGCCAAAAAACGCATTTCATGCGCAGCGCAACAACAACAAAAGCAACAAATAGAGTAAGAGAAAAACAGTTGGCAACAGAACCGAAAACGAAAATGAAAATGAAAATAAAAAGACAAAAGACAAGAGGGCCGAAATCAAGGGGCAGCAACGTGCAACGTGCAACACGGCCAGAAATATTGGTGGCAACAGTTTCAGCCAACGTAAATTACCTGGAAAATACGTGACTTTAACGCGCAACGTGAGGGGCGGCGTCCAATGAATGAGAAGTGGGAGGGGGCAGAGTACGGGGGCGTGCCAGGAGTCGAATGCTGAGCAGATCGCCTTTGGCAGAGTGCGCAGCTACTACGTGAGTGAAAGGCCCGGCGAAAGGACATGCCACCAATGCAGGACATCGAACAAACAAGTGAAACAAACTGAACTCAACTCAACTCTGAACTGAACTGAACTGAACTGCAGGCGACCACGTTTATGTTACTTATTCCCAAACTCCCAAAATGCCTAAAACAACAACAGCTGAGAACACCTGAGAGCGACAAAGCGCGAAACACGAAACGCGAAACGCGAGATGTGAAACAGCAAAGTGTTTGAGAGCTACACTGCTCAACAAAACTAATAACTTTTTATTACCAACGAATATCGAAAAAGAACTTCAACTTAAAGTGTTTGCTGTGAATGATCGCTGAGGGATTTCAAACTGCAAAGCAGCATCAAAAATGGCAAGTTTAATTTAAAGCCAGCTATATCAAATTTGCCAGGCTTCCATAATATTATTGCACATTATTTTTTATGGTGCAAACATTCTACTGATAATTTCGATATTTAATTAAATATTTCTGTTTCATATTTAACTTTAAAAAGTTAGCTGTAAAAAGTAATATTTAATAAGAATAAATCTTTAAGGACGGATACAACTCTATTTCATTGGAATATTTGAAGATAATATAAAATAAATAGGATGCAGGCTAACATTATAAGTCTAAGAGAGTCTCCATCCTATTCATTTTATATCATCTTCAAATATTCCAATGAAATAGAGTTATATCCTAAACTATCTACCAGTTGTATACTCTTTTATAATTTAATATATAGTTTTTGAAACATTTTTCTGTTCGACTTATCAGTTTACTTTGAAATTAATGGAGATATCTAGTTCTATAACATTTTCAAAGTATTTATGTATATTAAAACACAAAATTTTGCGTACATCTCTAATGACTTCAATAGTATTTCTTTTTCTTAAATATGCATTTATTAACTATAAACTATTTTCAGAAATTATTTTCAACTCTGAAAACATATTAAGAAAGCAATCGATTAAATATTAAACTAATACGCCTTATAGCATATCATTCATAAATAATAATGGAATTATTTGATAGGTGTCTTTATTGGAAATAAGTATTTATAATGAAAGCTTTATTATAGTTATGATTTGTTGATGTAACTAATTCTCTGAATCTCAAACATAATTTGGCATACATTTTCAATAAGTTTGATATTAAAAGCATGGATATTATTATAAAATATACATTTGTAAATACACATAAAATACACTTTAAGCAATTAAAGAGTATTTATCAGCTGCACTTTGTGTGTGCTACATAAATTTCTCGTGAGCTGGAGGAATGTGCATAATTTTTATGCGGCTGATGCACTTAATTGAATTCGAGTGGCCATTGTGAAGACACGTGCCCCACTCAAAGTTATCGCCGTGAAGAAGATGATGAGGTTGAGTTAGAGGCATGATGCACACGCACTTGGAACTTGCAACATTAAAAGCAGCAGCTTCAGTTTATGCTGTTGTTGTTGTTCCTTGTGTGTTGGCATTGTTCTAGCAGCAAAACGTAAAGCAATTAAAACACTTTAAGCCTACATCATAAATGTCAAAATTAATCCACTTCAGGCTGCCAGTTGGTGGCACAACTTCTGCTTCCACTGCTGTTGCTGTTGTTGCTGCCCTCACTATATCACACACACACACACACACACACACACACACACACATATGACGCACTTCAGTTGGCATCCAAGTCAACTGGAGCAGCAGCTGTAGCGACTCTTGAACTTGACATTTTCCTTTTGGACGGACTCAGTCACTCATACTCCCTATGCCTTTGCTTCCTTCTGCTGTCTTCTCCTGTTAGAGCTGTCAGTTTTATTTTTAATCTCATGCAGCAGCAGACGACGACACACTGAATAATTCCGGAAGAAAAAAAATATAAAACTGGGGAAAAAAATGATTAAAAATAGCAGCGAGATGAGAAAAACATTTTGCGTGCCACACCAAAAACAAAAAACAAAAAAAAACTTAGATCAAAAAAGAAAAGAAGAAAACAACCCAAAGATGTTGCACGTTGCTGTTGCCGTTGCTGTTGCTGCTGTCGTTCCTTTTTAGGGCGATTAACGCGAATGCGCAATTGAAATTAATTGTCAGTCAAAGTGGCAGCCACAACGCGCAGCAGAGCGGGAAGAAAGGCAAAAGATAAAGGAGGAAATTGATAGAGAGAAAGAGAAGCGAAAGTGATGGAGAGGTGGGGTGGAGATGGAAGGGGGGGGTCGAGTGCATTCATGCCACAAGGAGCCGCACGTGTTTAAAGCGCATTTTTATTTTTAATTTCTTTAGTTGCAGCTTCTTCCAGCGAAATCCAGCCAAGCTTATGCCTCCACATGTGGCACAAACGATGTCAACGGGGATTTGTGTCGCTGTATCGTTGTCTCTCCTCTTCACTTTCCCCACTCTCTCTCACTCCTACTCTACCTCCCTCTCTCTTTACTCCTGCTGTGTTTATTTTGTAGCATGCCACCGCTGCTGCTGGAAATGGTGCATGCCACACAATTTGATTTAATAAATTTCCATATAAATTACAATTCTCACTCGCATGTCTCCTGTTTATAATATAATACGCATCCCGCGCCTTGATCTCTGTCTCGCGCCTCAAGAGAGAGAGGAAACATCAATTAGGCATTCCCCAACAATTTATGAAATGGCAATTGAAATCGCTTCAATCGCGCCCGTTATGCTGTTTATGTTCTCAACAAATCCTAATTGCCGTAAATTATGTGCTTGCTACGTGCCACGCGACAGGATGTTTATCACATCTAGTATTTCATCTCATTTCACTTCACAAAAGGCGCAACAACAAGAAACGAATTTGGATAGAGATTTAGATACTAATTGACATCGTTATGCTGCAAACATTATAATTAAGGCAATATTCGAGATTGTTGCCCAAACGATAAGCAATCCATCAAGGTGATTTAATAGCTCTGCCATCATTTCATTATCCGTATCAATTTCGAGACTTTCGCATTATTCAAATCGTTATGAAATCAACATAAAATTTGCATTTATTTGTGACAACAACGAATTTATTTTAAATTGAAATAAATTACTAATAATTTTGGCACATTTTAATTAAAACTGAATTTCAGATAACACAAACTTTAAATGATTTATGAATGTATACTGAGTTCTATTTAATTTAGAGTAAAGCAAATGCTCAAATTATTTCTTCAAAATAGAAAATTTGAAATTTGTAATTACTCTTTTTTTACAGAAAATATCAAATTTTATATTTGGAAGAAATAATTTGAGCCTTTGTTTTACCCTAAATTAAATAGAATTCAATATGCAATCATTTATCATAATTTCATTGTTTTTGCTTTTTATGATTTTAGTATAATTGAAAGCAAATATTATTAAAATAAATTTGCAAATTTATATTATTTTTAAATAAAAAGTGCAAGAATTATTTTTAATTTGTTTCTATTTGAAATAATTTCACTGCTGTCAGAAAAATGCAAATTTGTTATTTATATCAAACGGATAATGAAATGATGACAAAGCTATTCAATATCTGGGCATTAGAAATAAAATATCATTTCATTTAAATGTGTGCGTTTTTTAAATATTACAGGTCGATTAAACCATTTATTTAATTATCTTTAACAGCATTACATTTATTTAAAATTCAGAATAATTCAAGAAATAAATTTTTTGCAATTTAATTTTTCAAACGCAATAAAATTATTACAATTTTTGTGATTATAAGATAATATATAGCATTGTTTTCTCATGTAAATCGTTATCGTTATCAAAAGCCAAAAATAAATAATATAATTTCTTCAAATGTTATTGACACTAAGTATTTGGTTTTATTGTAAATCAAATTAGAATACTTTTAAATATATACAAATAATCATGAAAAGTAAAAAGCAAAGCATTTAAGTTGACAAAAGAAGCTTTAATAAGCTTATTGATCTCTCGATTAAGAAAGTCGGGTTATCAACAAAAAAATCATTTGATTTAGTCAAAGAAACTAATTCTGAGCTTATTTATTATACTAATCCAAATTGTTTGGGTTTTTTTGTATTATGTCGTTATCAACTTGTTTAATGCTCTACGTAATCAACAATTTGCTGGTTGCTTTGCCAAATTATTTTCATATCTCTAACGTAGATGAAGTCAAGAACTCTGGGAATCCCAAAAACAAAACATTAAATTTTAAAATACAATAAATTATTTAAAAAACAATCAATGGCAAAAATTCAGCAGAATTTCCGACACTTTGGTTGCATACAACACAAGCTTAATGAGTGAACAGAGCTAAGCGCAGCATCTGCAATCCGTATGTGCAACAAACTCGCGACTCTCAAAAGACAATCGGACAGATGGCTGCAATTTTGAGATGAGATGTGAAATGCTTTCGGGGCAATTTGCATGTGCCGCTCGCTGAATTGAGTTCAACAGTCGGCAACGAGGCAACGAGTTTGCAACATTCGCAACGTCCCACTGAGTTTCTCACTTATTGTGAGGCACCAAATAATTTCTGCAAGTAATTCAAGACCTTTGTGGCATGTGCAGCATGCAGCAGTCAGCATGCAGCATGAGGCAAGTTACGTGTGCGCATTTGCGAACTGCGATGCGCAACTTCCGGCCCAACAAAGATTAAACCAAACAGTCTTCGAGTCAGACTCAGATACAGATACAGATACAACTACAGATGCTGGGCACATGTATCTCACTCTCAAGACTCTCTGTCTTTCTGTCTCTCTGTCCATCTGTCTTTGTAGCCAACGGCCACTTGAGTTTCCCTAAAATGGGCGTGCCACCTATCGACGCCTCTAATGACAACAGCAACTAAAACAACAACGACAATGGAATGAAACTGAAACTGGCAGCGAAATCGTATCAAATGTCAAAGGCGAAAACCAAAACAAACAGCACCAAAATTACTTGAGAAACAGCGGGAGTTACAGAATAAGACGAAGCGCTAAATATAATAACATTCATAATAACTAGAAACAAGAGTTAGTTAGAGAAACAAGACGAATCTCGAATACACTAGATAAAAAAGAAAGAAGCGCTTTTTTTATTTTAGAACTTTATTTATACACAGCAAGAAAAAAATGTACCTACATCAAGAATAAAACCCTAAAATTTAACGAAGAAGTTTTATTCCTTAATCAGCATCACAATTCTACAAGAAATGTAGTTTGCCCAATCTTGAAATTCAAGATTTTTATCTTGTTCCGAAAATTTGTTCTAATTTTAAAAGAATATATATTTTTTTGTAAGATCTTAAATCAAGACTCGCAATCTTCTATTCAATCAAGAATTAAATATTCTGGAATCAAAATTTTAATCTTAGACTAAGAAGTTTTTTAACTTAAAATACAGATTTAGCATAAGAACCTTTACTTAAAACTTTTTTCAACCTTCAAATCTTATTTCAAGATTGTTTTTTAAGATCAAGAAAATCATAAATCAAGCCTTGCAATCTAATTTTCAATACAGATCTTTTTCTCTCTGTGTACAAAAAGAGTTGTATTGGGAACGAACGATGTTCTAAGCACTACAACCATTTTTAAATAATTTCCAATCCTTGAGAGTTATTTTCTTTGAAAATTTGTGATTTAGTGAACCGATCCAAATCGCTCTCACTTATGTTAAACCTTTAGCAAAAAGCTTCAGCTAAGCCAAGTTTCAACAGCTTAGCATTAAAACTAAGCAACTAATACTTTTTATAACAAACAGACAGACAGACAGCCGGATCAATTAACTAGTCAAAAGTGACGCAGCACAACTGCAATTAAAAAAAAAATAACACTCGGGTAGATTACGAACATTGATTTTTATAAATAAAACTGAGCCTAAAACTCCAACGATTTAAAAACAAACCCGCATCGATGCGTCACACAAGTCGTGACTAAACTATGATGCCTTTTTGACAGAGGGTATAATCATAACAATGCCGAAAGGGAAAGGGAAATGCACCGCACGTTGTCCAAACAAAGATCGAGCGGAAAAACAAAGAGAAAAAAAATGCAAGTTGAATTTGTGTACACTTGAGATACAAATCGACGACGCCTTTGTTTGTTCCTCTGCAACACCGTATCAATCTATCTCCCTCTAGCTGCCACTTGGCATTTGCATTTCCCACGTTGCGAGTGCGAGTAGCAAAAAGTTCAGTGGAAAAGTCAAAGCTTGAAGTGAACGTGTCGCTAGTCACAAGAAGATACATGGCCATATAAGATACAGATACAGATACATTTCTTTGTTTGTCAGCCCAAAAACTAACCAACTGTTAATTGGAATTTCAATTCCAATCTTTCACAGAGTGAACGAAGAAAAAAAAAAAAGAGAGTAGAAACCGAAAATAAGATAAATACACAAAATTAACACGTACTCAGGTGAAAATGAGCAGGTAGCTAGCTATCGAGTGTGTGTGTGTGTGTGTGTGTGTGGCAAAGGACTGCAGAGCAAATAACCCTAATAAATAAGTCAAGTCTCGCAGCCAAGCAGCTACAAGTTGATAGTTCGAGTCCAAGATGAAGTCATGGGTGGGGGGGGTAAGAACAGCTAAATAGCTGCCAGGCCAAAAGATGTTCCAGGGAAGGAAAAAAAAAGTTAATTAAGGTGTTTGCCCACAACACAACAACGAGGGTAAATGAGATATTTATCTCCCCACTGGACAGAGAAGAGAATGGAGAGAGGCGGAAAGGGAAAGGGAACCGAGTGTAGGGTGCACACAATGGTCGCAGTTATGCGTTGTGAGCGTTGGATCTCGAGAGAGTTTGGGAGGTGTTTGCTTTTGAAATGTTTGTCATTATCATCGTTAACTTTTTGATGAGGCGAACGTGTGTGATAAAAGTGTCACAAGGATTGAAACGTAACGCAACGCAAAGCAAACACACAGCGGATAGAGAGCCCACAAAAGAGACAGACCGAGAGAGAGAGAGAGAGAGAGAGGGAAAACTAATAACGAATACGAGAAATAATTTGGTACGTGAATGCGAGCCAGCAAAACTCCCGATCCAAAGTCGCCTTTTGTATCTTTCAGATACAAATTGCCATTAGTTTATTGAGCGGCTGGAATTTATGGTTCTTCGTGCCGCCTGCCACATGCCGCATGCCGCATGCTGCGTACTGCGTGCTGCGTGTGTCGTGGCCAACCACGCAACAAAATGGCACAAATGCTCACAAATCTCAGCCACACATGTGTGTGTTTTGGTGTGTGTGTGTGTGTAGGTATCGAAAATGCCCCCTCTCGACTCCCTCGAGTCCCTAGCTAACAGCATTTTTGGCATTTGTGGCACGTACAGAATTCATTTGTTGCACTATTTATATGTATTTGATGAAAATGAAATCAAATTAAATTTTCGGCACAAATTCAAAGTGAAATGTGGCCGTTCATCTCTCTCACTCTCTCTCTCTCCCACTCTCTTTCTCTCTCTCTGTCCTTCGGGGGCATTCCCAAGTGCGTCTTGTTAGGCGAAATGATGTGCGGAATTGCCAGAAAATTCTGTTATTGAATGACCTGCGGCGTCCCTCAGTTTCTTGCTGGAAAATTCCAAATTCTATCCCACAACAATTACTTACAACTGTGCTCATTTTGTTGCCATACTTTAAATTACCACAACCGAGTTCTCTTTAAATATTTGTCAAGTTTATGAAATTTATTTGCCATCCATAAATATGTGTGACTTAAAAGCTTAAACAATTTAAAGTCAATTGCATATTTGAGGATTAATAAAATGCAATCACTTTTTTCCAAACACTTTTCAAGCACTTGAAACAAAAAATAAAAAAACAATCAAGTGCGTACAACAATTGTTGAGTGTTAAAGTTGTTTAAACATTTTTGTTATAAGCCTCGATTTAACATGTATTTTATGGAAGGCATTTTTTATAGAATTTCTGGTTTATATAATATGTTCAGTTATTATAGTTTAAAGTACAAAATTGAATTGTGTTCAATGTATTTACAAATACTCAATAAATTCATATTTAATTATATAAGAGGCTACAGAAAAGCTGCAACTATATTTTTAAAATACTTTTATAGATCAACGTTTTAATATTTTCGTAAGAATTAAAAAATAAATAAAGAATCAATTAAATTATTCAATAACTTATTTTTTTAAACAATATTATTATTGTTCTACAATATTTCTTAAGTAATAAGTTCTTTTCGCTCAGTGTATGGGAAGAAGCTTCTAACGCGCTAGAAAGAGAAAGCACTACTATGTTCTACATAACCTCACAAGCATCACAAAATTAATTAAAAAATATTCCCTAAACTTAGGCGAAAATGTCTTCAAATTATGTAGATACTTAATTAAAACATATTATGGCGCTTATGTGAAATGCAAATTATTTTCAAATTGCATTCGTTTAAGGCGAATAATCGCAGGCAACTGTATGAACTGTTAACTGTAAACTGTAAAGTGCATTAGAGAGGAATTCTCTCAGTGGGACGCTCATTCACAATTATGGCATAATAACTGTAATCAGCTGCCGCCGCTGGGCTGCCAACTAGAGTTGGAGTTTTTGGCCAGAACTACTAACTAGACAGCCAAAGCGGCAGTGGCAGCGGCAGCAGCAGCAATAACAACAAACAATAATAACTACAACAACAAGAGCCGGCATTTGCCGAAAACAAAACAAGTTTCTCATCTATACTACCACATACAAATACTTAGAAGAGCGAGCATTGTGAACTCTTATACTGCGTGTGTGCATGAAAACCAGTATTATTGCTTGGCGCTCTTCTGTGCCCTTTGCACTTGCCACAGGTATGCTAAATTAAAGAGAAACAACGAGTAATAAGAGTATTGCATAAATTTCACATGCCATATTTTGATTTGTTTTGATTTTGCAATGTTTTCAGCTAGTTAAATTATATTAAAAAAATAATTTATTCGGTTTTTACGTGTGACTTGTCTTTGACTGCTTCATTGAATTCTAAATGCCAAAAGCATTGTTAGATTGCGAAACCTATTTGCATAAATATTACGTTCAAGAAGCGTGACTAAATTATTAAATTATTTCAGTTAATAAATATTTAATTTATACACATTTCTCGCTCAGTTCAATCGGTAGTGCTTACATTTATTTTGTACCTTTTTTTGGTCTAAACAATAACAATAATAAACAATCACAGTTTTTTCTCTTCGATGAGCTCTCTTGCAATGCACCCGCACTTTGTCCGCTCTTCGCCAGCCAAAAGCAACAATGCAAAACGCGCGCTCTCTCTCTCACATGCTGTAGGAGATGTGAACGAACCGCAGACTGAGCCAGAGAGCGCTGTGTTGCGTCGTCTGGTCCGTCAATCGGTTACGCTGGTTCAGTCTCCTCAGTGAAGCCGTCGTGTGCGCACGCAAAGCGCTTGTCAAAATTTTCACAAAAAATACACAACAAAAAGAAGCAAAGAAACAGTGCGAGTTGAATTTGAAGTTGAAGCCCTGAGAAAACGTGTGTGTTTTTGTGTACGTATGTGTGTGCTTTTGGAATTATTGGTAGTTTTCAGTTGGCCAACAGCAAAATTTTTGGCAAGTGATGCGTTGAACAACAAATGAAAGCAAGTAACGCAACTGAATGCAAAATGTGTGAAAGTGTAGCATAAATATTGCCAAAAGTGAATTACAAACAAGCCAGAAAGAAGTTGAAACAAAGCAAATACAACTATAATAACAACACCAACAACTGAAGCGCCAACTGTGCGTCGTTCGTTCACTGTTTACTTAACAATTGTGAGCCAAATATAAAAAAAAAATAGAAAAGACTGGCTAAGCTAAGCAGTTAGAGACAGCGAAAATACAACAACGATAAAAAAGTGTTGCTTGGCGGTTAAAATAATTAACATAACGTGGAGCTTTTTAAAACGGTAAGTATTTACGCTGCTATAAATTACATGTGTACGAACAGTACAGACACATTTCACTTTGAACCCGTCTCTCGCGTCGTAGTTGTTGTCGCCTAGATTTTGCTTTACATTAATATTCGCTGTGCTTAAAGTTGCGCTTGCTTTTGATGCTCTTTCGATCTAAGTACAACTGGCTGGGTGGCTGACACTCTTGCTATCCCGCTTTGACCTATACAGATCAGTGCACATTAAGCGGTTAATTTGTGCTTCACATGAATTTGTTTTTGCGATGCAACCGTAACAACAGTTACACAGTGGTTGCAAAACAACATGTTTAACACTTTACTTTCTTTAATTGCTCTCTAGCGCGGGAAAACGTAAAGAAAAAGAAAACAAAATAAATATCAACAGACATAACTGCATTCGGCCTTGACGCTTTGTCGCGACGCTGTGCCAAAGTTTTTGATCTGCGACTCTTCAAAGTGCCGCTCCAGTGTGCGCCAAGCTCAGCCGAAAGCTCAGCTCATATCAGCACACTGTGCGTGCGTGTGAGTAAGCGTGTGTGTTTATTTCCGAAGAACCAGTTTAAAAGCCAGCAACAACAGCACAGTGGGCAACAATAAAAGTGTTTTGCCTTTTAAATGAGCTTCGTTCAACAGGTTTTAACTGCATGAAACATTGTGGTTTGCTTTTTTTTCTTTTTGTTATTTGCAAGCGAGAAAAGGTGGGAATTTCTATGTTAGAGGCTTCGTGGGCAACTGGATTAGGCGCAAGTTTATTAAATGCACATGATATGAAACGCTGAGTGTTCCCTGAATTGTGGCGATTAACATGTTTTACTAGTTTTTGTTTCAAGAAATTTAGTTACGACTTTAAAATAAAATTCTTTTCGTTGAGTGATAACACATGTCTTAAGCGGAGGGTTGAACTCGGTTTCTGATAAGTACAGCAATAAAAATGTAATTGGTGCATTCTATACTATGTGAGAAAGCATTAACAATTCACAAAGAGCTTAAGAGTATGGAATATTATATTGGATAGGGTATTTTTTTATTGTCTTAAAAAAATCTCAATATTCTGCGATAAGCAGAGTGAGTTCAGAGTTTATCAACGGAAATATTTTCATTGGAGTAAATAATATATTTTCACTCATTTGCTGTATTATTTAAAAATAGAGATTGCTATTTGTATTATCGAGTGTTCTAACTAAATAAAACTTAGTGAAAATATATTACATTTGGTGGTTAATTATGGTGCTTGAGATGTGATTTTGTATTTATAGCGACCCGTTCGTTATCGTTAATTGCGAATCTGTTTTTTACATTTTCTCTTTCTACGACAACAACAATAGCAAGAACTCAAGTCATATAGACACATACATGGTTAAAGGAAATTAAAGATGAAGCTAAAGCCACGGAAGTCATTTAACCGTCTGCTAAGCACAGCGTTGAAAACGGCACTCGAATTGGCTCGAAGATGATTCGCTTGCTTTCCGATCTAGTTGTAGTTAGGGTCATGTTCGAAAGTGGCCGTTATTGTTGGCTATTACTGTTACTGTTGCTAAAATGTCCAACGGGCAGTAAAAGTTGGTCAGCAACAGCATTTAAAAACCATTTGTAATTCGGCTTGGCAATTTTCCCTCTATGTTGTGTTGTCTGTATGTGTGTGTTTTTTTTCGGTTCAGTTCATTGTTTGCTTGGTTTGTTTATTTTTGCAACAATGACACTCGGTCTATTTTATTTGTTGTCATTGTCATGTTATTATGACTGTGTTTATTTTCCTTGTTGCTTTAGTACTTGGTTTCTCCTATTTTTTCTCTGGATTTGTGCAAAAAAAAAACTTTCAAATTCAATAAACAACAGAAAAATCTGCAGCCTCACTGCCACAACGAAGTGTTTATTTTTTCACCTGTGTTTGGAAATTAGCAATCTCAATTTACACTGAAAAAATAATAACGGCTATTTTCTAATTAGAGCATTTCCACAAATTGAGTTTTTGTTTTACCCCGGAAAATCCAAAATTGCAATTGCATTTGTCACACAGTGTGCTTGATTAACTTGTTACACTTGTCGCACTGCGTTTCGCACAGTGCATGAGTTTGCGATTTGTTTTTGTTTTTTATTTTTATCCGTCTTGGCGCTCGCTTTGATGATGACTCAGCAGCTGAGCAAAGTTATAACGCAAACGCCTGTTGCTCTAACGCACAGTGGCCGCCATATTTACTGCGACGCTCAGCTGTCTGCTTGCCTCTCCCTCGCACTCTTTGCTTTATCAGCGAAGAGCACAAGCTAAAGAGCCGCTTAGGCGATATCAAGAGAGACGCCGACTTGAGACGTGACTAAAGCTTTGCTTCGCAACTTTCTTACGCTCGTAATTATAGAACCTTCTCTATTAGCATTCAAATTATTTATTCAATTTTTAATTAAATGACGTCTGAAGGTAAAACCCCAAAGTCCCCCATGTGCGACATTCTTCCAATAGGGAATTTATTGCTGTCACAAAAGGCAGAAGAAGATTGTGCTGTAATGGCTTCATCAGCTGCACAAATGAAAATCTCATTTCATCCGTCCGCACACATTTCGGAAAATGTCTTTTGTTTGCGAGTGTTTCCCCCCTTACGGCGCTGCAGTTATGAAATGTTGTGCAGCGAAGCAAGGCGATATCCCAGCGAGAACCTTGACTATCAGTCCGTAGCCACCGCATTCACATTCACATTCACTTTATTAGCAGTCTCTTTTTAATCGATTTTGTAATTAAACGGCTCGGCCAGCAGAAACAGCTGTTGTCAGGTGGAGTTTGTGTAAATAAGACATAAAATACGAGTGGCCATATAACCGTCATTCGAATGGAATGGAATGTATAAATAATAAACCTCTGGCTGGCCAATTAGCTGTCCCTTCGCTACCCCCTCTCTTCATTTCGCTACATTTCCAACATATTTTCTAATTTGAATAAAGTAACAGAACCACAAGAAACATTAGACGCGCCTAAACGTTGAAATTAGCGACCACACCAACAACAACAACAACAACAAAAAAAACACACAAACCCGAGAAAAATGAAAAGAGAAATTTAATTAAAGCAACATGAACGTAACGTAACGAAACAAACAGAGAAGAAAAAATGCATAAATTTAAGCGGCCAAACACCCCCCCCTGCGAAGTGGACACCCACCTGGCATGTAATATTACAACCTCAAAGCAAAAAACGTGTAATTTTCACGGTCCCAAGCTGCCAGTTGCCCCCTGTGCCCCCTGTGCACCATGCCTCGTGCCCCGTGCCGCATGCCCTCTGTCGCTTTTCACTAGCTTGCCGGGCAGGCCCAGCATAATGATTAGGGTCAGCATGAGGCAGCCTAAAAAAAAAATAAAAGTTAACTAATGACAGTCAAGTCGAAGCTCAAATACGCTAGCCAAAAAGACAGTTGCTTTGCATTTAAATTTTATTCGTTAAGCTCACAATGTTACATATTCCATAAAGAATGCCATAGGCCCTAACAGAAAGAGTATGATCACAGTAGCAGCAGCAGCAGCAGCAGCAGCGGTGTCAGCAGCAGGTTGCCAACAATTTTGCTTTTAATTTTTTCCATTATAATTTCGTTTTTTTTTTTTATTTTTGTATTTGCTAAAGATAAAAGCATTTGTCATTAGCATAAAATGCTAAAGGTTTTTGGCCAACTTTGTCGGAATCGGAGTGGGAGTTGCGACTCTGCCTAATTCCCTAAATATTTGAACTTCATTAACAGCCAACTCGGCTCGACAGGCGACAGTCGACAGTCGGCCGACGATAGACGTCCGTTGCTGACTACTTGACCTCTGACCTGTATCCATTATTTAAATTTAAAACAATTTTAATGCGAACACCAAGACAAGGTTCGTTCTAGATATTAAAAATGAATATAGAGCCATAACAATGAAGGACAAACAAACAAATGATAAAGGCACTTAAGAACCAAGAGCCAAGAAGATAAAGTCAAAGCCGGAAAATGCCAAAAGGAAAGTCAAATTAAAGTCTATTCAAATATCATTCAAGCGCAGGTATTGAAGTGATGTAGTTCACAATAGCTCAACGGATGTGTGTGTGTAGGTGCAACAACAAAGGTCATGCCTCGCTGAGTGTTGATGCGTGTTTTTGTTGCCCCCCTCAGTCAGGTACTCTTAAGGAAATTCTACGCCACAACTTGTAGATGAAGCGCTGATTAGCAAATGAGTTTGGGGTGAGTGATTGTGAAGTGGACAAAGTTGATGCGCAACTGCTGATAAGAGTCCCAGAAGTCATCTTTCATCCTCTCAACGCTCGACTGGTCAAATGCGTGGGTAACACTGCTCACCATGCTTCCCCCCCCCATCCCTTTCCACCTTTCCCTTGAGCACTTCTCGCTTTTAATAATTGATATCCGCCCTGCGGGCATGGGAAAAATTTCGACGACTGTTCTTCACCTTTAATTATGCTGACAAACCCAAAAAAATTCAACTGCAAACGACGCCCACAAAATAGAGAAAAGAAAGAGGTATTGACAATATAGTATATATGTAGTATATTTGGTATACTATACATGGTATATAGTATAATCGTAATGGTATGGCGATAAAACGAAATGGCACATTTGCATTTGTAATGACGGAGTGTGTGCAGCAATCGCCCTACAATTGGTGGGGACAGCTCAAATTATATGGCAATCAGTTCTCTGGCCAATGTCTGCAATTTTAATGCAATGAGTGATTCATGAATAGACCCCACACACACATGCATACGTAAATAGAGTCGTGGGTCAAATGATTGCGCTACTCAGCATGTTTGACAGCATTAAAGTACAGTGATAGCGATTTGTATTGGCCAGAGGCCTGTCACATGGCGTTATTGATGTGCCCCGACTTGAGTTTGGGCAGCGCACAAACCAACATCGAATTAGGTATTTAAAAACACACAGAAAACTGCCCCGCTGCGATAGACTACAAGAACTTAAAACGACGAAGACGACGATAAAAAAAGTGTCATAAACATAAAATTGATTTTAATTTTGTTGCTTGTTTTTTTATGGCTCTGCTTTCGTCTATGGGTTTTTACCCAACTCTCTTGCTCTCTCTCATCTACATCTCCTTTCCAGCTGACTCTGCCAAGACCTATACTTAGTTTAATGTCTGTTCTTTTTTCGGGGGTCTTTTGTTTAATTTTTGAATAGAGACGCGTGGGCAGCCGTCGTCCAACTGGTTTGTGTATTGATTTTTATAATGTTGTACCTAGCGACTGCGACAATTTTCGATAATGTCCAGATAGATATTGAATACCTTGATGCATTAATTACTGTTATTATTAGGACAATCTGCATAAATTATTTAACCCCGGCGTGTAGATTGTATCACATGTGCGGGTCGCGTTGACAAAAACAGCTTTTCATGCTCCATAATGGTCCGAGAGACACACTCAGAATCGAAATCAGTATCTGAGATTGAAAGTTGAATGAACCAGCAGCAGCTTAGTGGCAACTTAACAAAGGTTTCTCCCTCTCTCTCTAATTCTCCCTCCACATTAGAACGAAAGAATTCCCAGCTTAGGTGCAGTTTGGAAAATGACTTTTGTGGCTTACTCAATTGGCTAACGGGGTCGCGATGGATTCGTGACTTTCTGGCAGCACCTTCGTTTACGCGGTGAATCTTTTGGCTGGCTGGAAAGAAGAAAAGCCATTGTTATGATTCAATTAACCTAGAAGAATCGAGAGAGGGAGAGAGGGGGGGTAACCAATTTCAGTGGCCTAACCAAAATTATATTTCATTTGAGATTTATTTTCTTTTCGATTATGTTAATCATACGGACAGAGCGTGGGAATGACAACACAAGCGGCGGTTTCTGTAAGCGGCTTAAACCAAACAACTGCTCGGAAAAACTGTCACTCTGCGGGAAAAACATTTGTGCATATTTGTGTATTTAACTCAATGTGTTTTCTGTGTTGTCTCAATGTCTGAGTGGCAGTCTGGCTTTTTTGACAAATACTTTTCAACATTTGTCATCTCATCGTAATTATTTAGACGGCTGAACGCGAACGTGGCCATAATGTTAATGAAAATGAAAATCAAAATGAAAACTCTGTTTAGCATGAAAGCACAAAACTAAAAGCAAGTCACAAGATAAACACAAACACAAACCCAGACCAAGTCTTTGCTTAGAACAACAGCAAGAGAAAAAAAACAAGAAATGAGAACTTTCAACATTTTCAAAGCCTGGAGAAAGTTAATTAAAAGATAGTGACGATTATGCTGCGTTGTTTGTCTGTTGTTTTCTCTGAATGCGAATTGAAATGGAAAATAATTTGTACTCTGGCTGGCAACAAGGATACAGAAATTATGTCATAAAACAAACAACTTAAAACATTTGCAAAGACAACTTTTGGCTTTAGCTTCAACTCATCTCGAGTTTAGTTAATTTGATGCCACAGCCAACGGCGAAAGCAAAACAAAATGTATAATGAAAAAGGACGAAGAAGAGAAAGAGAGAAAGAAACAAAAGTTAGAGTACTTGAGTTAATGGAAATTTCAAATCAAAAAGAATCTCGTTGGAAACGTTGAATTGGGAGTTACGATTGCATCTTGAAAACTGTTGAAAATATCGAAACGAACGCAAATTTTGAATTTGAATTTCTTTTTTAATCTTCAGCAATTTTCTTAATAGCTACTTTCAACCTTTTAGCGTCAATTACTGTCATTAAAGCACGCCTTTGCAAAATAGGACTAGACAAATGAAAGGAAAAACTATTTGACTAAAAGGCGATCCATACCTAAGCTCGGGAAACTTTTGCCAGCCCAAGCCTTGATGATGACTTGTTTGCATGTCAGCGCCATTTTTGCCTGTCGACACTCAAGGACCGCGCTGTCATGCTTAATATAGATCAATTATGCCCTCTTAGACAGCGGACCTAAGTATTCCTGAGTGTTCCCCTTGCAATTAGTATTTCCCTTTCTATTATCATCACAACAATACATATTTCATATACTAACTCCTTCTCTTTCTCATTCTTTTGCAGGTAAGCAAATGAACCCGCATAGCGATTTTTGAGTGAGTAATACTTGAAGTGGTCCTGAGCTTTTTCTTTTGCATTTTGTTGTTGATCCCATTGAAAGGGAAGCTTCCTGCTTGAAATTTAATGCCATTTCAAATGTTAGACAGTTCTCATTATCCAAAAACTAAAAAAAAAAAAACCATGTGAACAGGCATTTCATGCATTTTGGGGTCAGCTTTACTCAAATTCACAACGCCAACGCTTATTTTTCCCACAATCACACAGGAGCTCAGTTTGAGGTTTGGCCAAGCTTTTTTTTTTTTGGGATAATATTTTCAATTATCATCCACTTTGAATGGTATTTATCACAGCAAAATGCTGAATACAGATTGAAATTTGATGCGTTTGGTAGCCAAATATCGATTCGATTCGATTCGTTTCGTTTTGTAAAAAAAAAGTATCAATTATCTGCAAAAGAGAGCGAGAGAGAGAGAGAGAAAAGCCAATTGATGACAATTGAAAATTGCAGACAACAGTGGAAACGTGAACTGCATAAAATTTTCAGCTAAATAGCCAAAAAATTGCTGACTCGCCTCTTGTGCAGAGCAATATCCTGCGATTGAAAGCAGGCTCTGCCCTGAAATGAAATAAAGCAAAATTAATGAGCAAGATTTCGTGCCGAGGAGTGCAGGAAAAACTCAATAACAACAACGGCGATTGGTAAATAGAGAAAAATAAATTAAATTAAGCGCTTGTTTCTCAAGATTTTATTCGCTAAACTGAAACGAAAACGACGACGAAGATGTGCTGTGGCATTTTCAAATCTAACAAACAAAAAAAAAAAAAAGTTTCCTGGCCTCGTTGCGACTAAAGTACAATTGATTGTAAATAAGCACACACTCACACTTACACTCACTCACAATGAAAAGGCAAAAGCAAATCGAAAATCGTGACAGGAATGCCTGAGAGCGATTTTCAGCTGAAAATTGTCTTCGACTTCGACTTCGGATTTGGCTTTGGCTTCATTTATCCATAGATCGCCTTAATTGCGGCTCACAATGCTCCTCGCACATTTGATTCAATCAATTGCAGAGCCCGGAATCAAGAGTCATTGATTTTTTGCAGCTAAATATTATTTAGGGGCTGGCTATAATTGAAATTGCTTTGCGTTTGAAAAATGTATTTAAAGGCAAAAGCATTTTCAATTAATTTGTCGACGGCATCAGAACCACAAAAGCAGCCGCACAGCATTTTATTTATTTATATATTTAAGGCATGGCCTCATGATGTTGCAACCTCTCGCTGTCCCCCCACTCCACACTCACGCTAAAGTCAAAGTGTCAAAGAGGCAAGCAGTTGGGCGTGTGGAGTCGAGTGTTGGGTCGTTTTTGCCTGACGAGGACGAGGACGAGGACGAGACACAAAATGTGTGTCGAGGAGGCGACCGGAACTGGGACCGGGACCGGGAACTGGGAACTGGGAGCTGGGATCGGGAGCAGAGCAAACAAATCAAGCGACAACAACGATGCCGCGTTGTGGAGAGCAAAGTTAGGGGCATTTTATGTAGATTTTATTTGCAACAGCCGCGAGTCAAGAAATTTACACAAACAAATTGAATTTTGTATACATTTTTTATACCCTCGTTTTTGCCAAACAAAACATAAAGGGACTCGACTCAACTCAACTCGACTCGACTTGACTTGTTTTCTGCCCTACGCCGCAAATGCTGCAACAATATTTTCTTTCTTTTTTTGTGGGTTGACATCGAAGAACCGAAAGAGAAGAGCATACAAAACATACGCGACTCTTGTCATAAAAACGCTACACAAAACTACAGCTGACTTTGCTCTGCTCTGCGGTGCTTAAGTGAGCGATTGCTGTGGAATTTTTGAGCTCTATGGTCACCAGGGGTTTGTGGCAAGAGATTGTATTTTAATGCAATGAAATATGTTTATTAGATACAAACTTTATTTACATAAATTTCTGTAATATACAAACTTAACTAATTTACTTCGTGGCTTAACTTGATACAAATGTTCTTTCTTTCCCATCATTTCACTCTTTATAACTTCACACCATAGAGCATCTACCATTCGTTATTCCCTACCTAAGTCAGCTAGTTTTGCGTGCAGCGACTTTTCATCTATTTGCCAGAATTTGCCCTTTGTGAGTCAACTGGAAAACATATTGAATTTCGCTTGTCACTTGTCGTCGTTGGGTTTGTTGCTTCTTCTGCAGCTCTGCTTCTTACACTTTGTGTGAATGGTGTATATATTTTTTATACGCTGGTTTTTATTTTATTTTCTGCGTAATAAAAAGAAAAATATTTGTGAACATTTTTATGCAAATCAATGGACGAGAGCAGAACCAAAATGAGTGCGCGGAGAAAAAAAAAAAACAAACAGCAAAAGCTACCACAAAATCAGTCGAGCACAAGGATGTGTGGGGTGAAGTGTAGACGGAGAAGGGAAGGGTAGGGAAGGGAGCCTGAGCGAGGAGCGAAGAAATTCATAATATAATTTTGACATGGCAAGGGGACAACTTGACAGCTGTAAACAGTAAAACATCAAAAAGTTATCACAAACGCCTCGTTCAACATTCGTCGCTCGACGTCGTCGTCGTCGTCGCATCCTTTTGCCAACTTGTAGCCGACGGCGCTACAAGAAAAACAAAAGCGCGAACAATAAAAAAAAAACAACACACAAAAAAGTACAAACAAGAAATCAAACCAAAAAAAAGATATATATATATATATATATACAAAGTCTGTAGAAAAGGGGCAGGACACATGTTCCCTCGCACCGTCTGACAAGAGATTTAAAAAATTTAAAAAAAAAAATCAAGAAAAAGCTGGCGTTACTTTTTTTCTGCTGCTGCTTTTTGTTTTGCGTCGCCGTCGTTTTCCCTGCTTGTTATTTTGCGTTTTCATCAGCAGTGAAATGCATAAAGTTTTACACAAAAGTTGCCTTGTTGGATTCGTTTGTCGCAAAAAGGGTCGTTGGAGGAAAAATGAGGGGAAAAGAGAGGAGCAGAACTTGAAAGGGGGCCAGAGAGAAAGGGAAGGGAAGGGGAGATGTGTTCAAAAGGTCGAAGTTGCAAACTGACTGTGAAAGTTGCTTTCCTCTTTTGTTCGCTGGGATTTTCTTGGGGTATTAGTGTTGTTAGCCACATTTTTTGGCCCTGTTATGCTTCATTTTGCCTCCGCCCAGCGAACTTTACAGCTAACCAAATGTGTGCGATATATATAGAGAGAGAGAAAAGAGAGAGGAGGAGAAGTAATAGAACTTTGCACAGACTGAGAAAGAAAGTCGAAAGGCTGTCGTGCATTTTTGCGGCTAGAGGCGAGACCAATTTGTAGATGCGAAAAGTTCTCCAATTTTTTTCATACTTGCCAAAAAAAAACTGACTGTTAACAAGAAATACGCTCTTTTGAATATTTTCCCGATGATGGCGAAAAGTAACTGGTAATAAGTGCTAAGAACTTGTGCCACCTGTTGTTGTTGTTCCGTTAGTACTGAAAGTTGAAACCAATTCAAACAACGAGATGTCATCATCATGATGGTATTGAGAGGATGTCAAACATTGAGTCACATGTATTTAACTCACCTCGTTGACATTTTCGCTTTCAATAAAAATCATAATTCTTGTCTTACAATACGAAGCATGCAAATAGCATCGCACAGGCGGCGGCAATTCAATGAATTGCCAAGGCAACAACAACAACAACAACAGCAATAAGGAGGATGAGTACACAAGGATATATCCGATGTACAAAGGACACAAACATTGAATGCACTGGAGCACACAAACTTTGAAAGGGAAGATTTAAGATTCCGCAAAAACGATAAATTGCGGTAAAAGGTGTCTCTCATTCGCCCAGATATGTATCTAAGGGCTTTTCTCTCTGTATGTGTATATGTACTAGAGTGTGTGTGTGTGTTTGTCTGGTGTGGATTTGTTTGCCTGATAACCCAAATCGCGCTGAGAAACATGATTTTTAACTGGCAAACTGAATGGCGCTCACATGACTACAAAAGATTTGCTCGGCATGCCTGCATGGAAATGAAATGAGATTTCCCTCTAGATAGCAAACGCACACACATACACAAACAAGCACACTCACACACAAAACCATATCTCACACAGACACATTCCAACACATACACACATGAAGAGACTCGCACGAGAAATTCTCAATTTGAATGCAAACATGTTCGGATTATTATGATTTCCTTCTACCGTTGCCAGTGCTTCTTCTTCTTGTTAGTTTCAACGTGTCTCTCTGTGTGTGGTGCAATTTTTTATTTTGCTGCTGCGACAAGTATTAAGTGCAATCAAAAGAAGATTTACAAGCGTCATGAATGAAATATTTTCATCATATGCTGCATATCCAGATCCATAGAATGAACGAATGAAGGAACGAACGTCTGTCGTCTGCCATTCGTGTTCATATCCCACATGCTTTATCCTTTTGCCTGCTGCTGCAGTGTCGCATAAAAACTCATTTGAGGTGATATTTATGGCACTTTTAGAGCGTAGCTAATAGAAAATGGGAAATAGATAGCGCCAAGAGACGGAGAGAGAGATAGAATAAGACTGGAAGGGAAAACTGTCATATTCCCCCGAAGGGCTTTTGTCTACACACACACACACATACACACACAACTGACGTATCTTGATGCAGCCCTGGTGAGGTTTAATTATTGATTATGACACACAGGTGTGTGTGCGTGTGTGACACGTGTGTGCGATGGCAAACAGCTGATAAACTGCAAAGCAGCAAAATGTGAAAGGATCACTACCATAAAACCGAAAGCAAAGGTTTAGCTAAACTCAACTAAGCTAAGCTGAACTGAACTGAACTCATTCCAACAAAAGTTCGTGAAAGCTTGTGGTTTTTGTATTAAAGTTTCTCATGACTTTTGGTCTAACCTTTCCCACAATTGTTGTTTTGCCAAATTGCATAGACAATTGGTGCAAAACAAACGACGGGTAGTCGCAGTTAACAAGATGTTGAGAAGATGAGAAAAGAGACGAGTCGATGCTCGTCTATCTGTCTGTCTGAATGTCTGTCTGCTGTTGTTGCCATTCGGTGCCACATTTGATTGGCGCTGTTGCAACAACAACAACAGCAATAACAGCAACAACAACATTCACATGCACATTTCGCATATTCATGATGACATGAACTATGCGCATGCATAACTAAGCAGAACTCTCGAGTCTCTGCCTTCGAAATTGAGCCACAGATTACGCTCGTCAGCCGCGATGATTAAGATGCCACATCCAACTCTTACTATTCGATACTCACTACTCACTATTCACTATTCAGTATTTGCTATTTGCTATTTTGCTACTAGCTACTCTACAGCCAGTTGTCAAATGCAATGCCGTTGATTACATGAAATTGACTTTGACTTGTACTATGTGCGAGTAATTGATGGCTTTGATGAATTGACAAGCGCCGTGTTGGCTGAGCAGCAGCTGATGGGAGGGGGGAGCTATATCAAACTGAAACTGTAACTGAAACTGAGCCATGTAATCCAGCCGCTCAGCTTCATTGTAATACAATGCGAGTGAGCCTGTGCCCTTTTTTGAAAATCGACTAAAATTAATGATGTTGCCATGCCATGCAACTACTACAACCATTAGCTCGGTGCGTTTTTTTTTTTTTTCTTCTTTTGTAGCCGAGACTACATCAAGTTTAACCTCTGCTTTGAGGTCGTTAACAAATGACACTGATTGAAAGCGCTATTTAAACTACTGCTTAAAGAACTTTAAAAGCCTTTGAAATTTCATTTAATCGATTTGATAGCATTAATCTGATTTATGGCTTAAAATAAATGATTCAACACAATTAAACTGATTTATAGCTAATGCAAAGCTTTACTTTTCCAGTGCTTATATGCTTAAACGCTGAAAGCTCATTAAAAGCAACTTAGGCCAACTAGAGTATGAGTAGATTAAATCTTGCCCATATGCACAACTTTTATTCAATGAAGTTTGTAAGCACTTACATTAATCTGATTTATAGTTTGAAATAAATCGCTTAAGATAATTAGCTGACTTTTAGTCAATTTAAAAGCTTCACCTTTTAAGCTCTTGTGCTAAAAAGCTATGAGCTAAATTAGAACTTGCAGAGAAAGAGCTTTACGTAAATTATGTTACAGAATTCGTTCTATAAAACTTTCTTATATTTTCACAAAGAGCTTATTCAGATTAATCTTAATTATAGTTTGATACAAACAATTAATCATAATTAAGCTGACTTACAGCTTATCTAAAAACAGTTTTCAAACTTGCTTAAATCCTTATCAAACTAATCAGTTATCCCAACCGTAAAACATTCGAAGCGTTTGCAATTGCAATCAGTGAGTGCAATTTATCTAGATTATAAATAGAAATGCCAGCGCGCTGTCAACTGGTGTCATTAGTATGCATAGTTTTTTGAGCAGCCAGTTTTAAGCTTGTTTATTCTTTGGCTTTTAATTGAATTGACATGCCAACGGCAGTCGAAGCAGCAGTCAAATGTTGATCGATTGAGATTTAAAGCCAAAACTTGCATCGAATCGTTGACTAAACAATAATTCAAGGAGTCAGCTAGATATTTAGTGTAGTCAGTTGTGCCACACTTACAGTTGCGTGACTGAGCAAATATTTGGATTATTCACTTTGAAGTATCTGTCTCACTCACTCTGTCTGTCTCTGTCTTTGTGTGTGTGTGCGTCTTAAATGATGCCAAATCAATGATTACTGCCTGCGATTGCCAGTTTACATAACATTCGCTTTTCGCATCGATTTTACTCTCACTCGCATCGTGACGCGTCGCTTCGTGTGCACTTATCAAAGGTTAATGGTGCAGTTGATAATTTTGAAGCAGCTCGCAAGTCAAATGATGTGTAAATGGCTGCCTCCATGCATGTGTGTGTGTGTGTAAGGTTTATGGTTGTGCGGCTATCAGCAGAGGCATTTTATGGCAACGCCATGTGAGCGACTCGTTAAAACGCCAGTCGCAAAATTGGCAAAAGGCCGGCTATAAAATCGATGCAGGCCAGGCAACCAAAACAAACAAAAAGGTGAATGTGTGTTGTGTGTGTGTGTATATATTTATGACCAATTTGGCAGAGTGCTTAAAACTGTAAACAGCTCGCGCACAAAAGTATGCTAAGTTTAAGCCACAAAAAAAAAAAAAAATGAAACGAAACGAAACAGCAACACAACAGAGAACACAAAAATATTGCGCATACGCCACGTTTTGAATTTGCATTGTTATCAGAACGCGAAACTGCGGTCGCTGACGCGTCTTGGGCCTCCAGCTCGAACAATGGAAAAAGGCAGTGAGCCAAACAAGCAGCGCTCGACTTGGCAACTGTTTTCGGTCCCACTTGGCGTATGCGTAACTTCATATGCGAAGCTCATTCATTGCGTGTGTGCGATGAGTGTGTGTGTATATGTGTATGCGTTATTAAATTTATTTGACTTGACGTGCGCACACACACACAGAAGGCAATGGCAACAATAATAAGAAGAGTGAGAGAAGGAGGAGGGAGAAAAGGAAGCAGAGGGACAAGAACTGTGGCTGCGGTTGCTAGAGAAACAGAGCAGAGGCAATAAGAGAAAGTGAAGCGCAGAGTGGATGAGAGATTGTGAGATGGGATTTTTCAGCAGGCCGCTTTGGATTTGAGCAGCAGAAGCAGCCTGAGAAGTTTAACATGTATCGTACAATACACACAACATATTGTGTAACTGTATGTGTGTGTGTGCATTTGGCAGCATCTCTAAAATGTGTGTTTGTGCCTTTTTCTCATACTCATTTAATATTTAAATTGCTTGTGGTTAAAATATCTCTCATGTATGCTTGTAGCAATTTATATTTTAAATTATTAAAACAGACTTATTACATTACACACACACACACACACACATGAACGATACGAAGTTCTCTTCTCCTGCTTGACTTCATCAGAGCAGAGCTGAAAAGTCTGTTGTGGATTTATTTCGGCCCCTAATTAAATTCCGCATTTCACTTACAAATTTCGATTTGCATTTCAAATGGAATTTTCAATTTGAATCACACAGTAATCCATTAACTCTTGAGTTTCGCTTTTGTTCCTTACACACACATACACAATACGCATTATGGCTTAAATATAATGCCAGTTATGTAATTGCTCTCGTTTATGCTGTCTCTCTAATTAGTTCACATTTTTTGTATGAGGTCTTGTGAATATTATTTACGCAATCGTATTGCAATTACAGCATCTGCATGTGGCATTTAGCTTTTCCAGCTCATTGCGAACCGAAAGCCAATAAACTGAACTTGAAACGCATTTTCCCCGCATTTATTTGACTGAAATGAATATTTTATGCGCAACTTTTTTATGCGTTGTTACATGTATTTTTTGAAATACCAAATAATTGAGATTTATGCAATGCATATTTTAAATTATAAATGCGCAAAATGTTGCCATTTGAATTTGAAAGTTTTTCCGTTTTTTGTGGATTTATATGCGCAAGGATCCATAAGCGGATTTTGCACTGATTGCGCGCAATAAGCAGCTTAATGCTAAAACTCCGGCCTCCAATCTAGTTGCCAAGTTGTTGGGCGTTGAGTGTGGTGCGAGCATAAAGAACAATCTCTAATTTAATAATAAACCTCATCAAATGCTTATCTGCTATCAGCATACAACAAATTGCCAAGAGCAACAACAACGACAACAGCAACGAGAAAAAATCATCCCAAAAAATGAGAAAAAAAACACGATAAGCACATGTGTGTGTGTGTGTGTGTGTATGAGAGAGGAGTGTGCAGAGTGTGTGTGTGGCATTCTGTCGTGACAAATGATGTAAATGCCAGAGCCTCGAGTTGCCTTTTGCCACAGCACTCAGCGAGGCTTGCCAAGCTTATGGCTGAGGAGCGATGTGTGTTGGGTTGTGTTGTGTGGGGGATCTACTTTTCATTAGGCGCGAAAATATTAAACAGACGACACAGCCTGAAATTATTACATTGAGCAGCGCGAAGCGAGAGAGCGAAAGCGAAAAAATAAAATGCCAAAAGGAGGCGATAACAAATTATACATATATCACACATACGCCGCATAGGCGAGTCTCTGCACGTGTCATTGAGCAGCTCATCATCAGCATTACCAACACACACACACACACACACACACACACCATACTCAGTGCTCTAAGAATCGCTATAAGAGGCATCAGAGTCTGTTTTGATTGTCAGCTCAAGCTGGCGACCGCCATGGGCAACTTACATAGAGAGAGAGAAACTCTTCAAGCAGGCAGCTGCCTCTAAGCATGTGTGCAAGTAAACATTTGATATCACATTGTTTACGGCTACCGTTACTGCTACTTTTTCCCCTCTCTCTCTCTTTGTCTCTTTGGCTACCCTCAAGCAGTTTATTATATATGTATCAGTTATATGTATTATGACATTTCGTTTTTATATACATATACTTAACACACACACATAGAGACGCACTCACATAATTTAACGTTGATATGTGCGTATACGTATTATTTCTCTTATTGCTTCATCGAACACACACAAACACACATACACACACTCACTTGAAGTTAGAGTGAGCGAGATGTATATTAAAATAGAAATCAGTGCGGCTATAAAAACGAACTTATGAGCCAGCTTCAATATGAGCAGATTTGTGCTCTCTTTCTCTCTCTTTCTCTCCTTCTCAACTGGCAGGAGGAAGTGGGCGTAATTGCGTTTTTATGCCTGCTACATTTGTATGCCTTCATTTTCCGCACGCAAATAAACACAATGAAATCGGTCACCCCGCCTCCTCCCCCCGTCAAGACCTCAGGCCAGCGTAAATAGCCAAATGCTAGAATATTTTGTATCGTAATGCATAGTGTACATAAAACCGAAAATTGGACTGAGCCCACAACAGCAAATCATTCAATCAGATAACTGGCAGACAGAAATTGGAAATACGAAAGTAGAATGAGGCAACACAGCACAAGCAGTAGCTTTGAAAGCACATTAAAGCTAGCTTTAAGCACATTAAAGGTAGAATATTATATGAATAATATGAATTGAGTACCTAGCAATAAAAATGATGGCACAGACTTTAAAAGCGTATAAATGCTGTATTAAAGCACGTTTGAAATGTAGCTTTAAAAGCTACTGAAAATAAAGCACATTCAACGCCGAAAGCTCAACTTTTATTTTATGGCATATATGTTGTTAATCAGAATTCTATTAATAGCAAAAAGAAAATCCTCTTGACCTCGCCTTAGTTCATAAAACGCAGCTTTTAAAGCACATACAAGCTCTGCTTCTATTTTATGTCATATTTATATAATATTCTTTGCTTGTGTTGACAAATCCTTGGCCTCGCCTCAGTTCATAAAACGTAAGAGTCGAGAGCGCAGCTTATGACGAACACAATCATTAAGCCATTATTATTGTTATTATTATTACACTTATACGCCCCCAAATACAAATGGATCGAACAACCACACACGCCACTCACCCACACACACACACACACACGCACACACACACTCGTAGCTGAGACACGCACATAAATTGTACAATTTATGAGAGCGGGCGTCAATGTTGAGCACTTCGTCAATGATTTACGTTCGTTGGTCTGGCCGAAAGGCTTCACTCCGTTCCATTGCTTTGCGTTACGTTGCCACAACGATAAACAACTTGAAAATGCAATGCAAAACCAATGGAGAAAACTGTGAGACGCAGTCAACGATTGAAGACCATCGTGAAGGTGGAGCGCACTTGACAGACATTTATCCTGGCGCCCAAGCAGCGTCAAGTATCCTGATCTCCTCCTATCTCTCTCTCACTCTTTCTCCCTTTCGTTGCATTGCACGGTTATCTGTTTGTCGATTTTGAAATCTGATTTTATGGATTTTCATTTCGTTTGACTTTGCGCTGATTTTCAATTGTTTCCACACTGCCCTTTCATCCATTTTCCCTTCACTGCTTTTAATAATAAATGCAGAGCGACAACCGAGACTCGCCTGCACTTGTCTGCATATATCTCTCTCCATCTATATATATATCGCTATATATACATGCATTCTGTGAACTCCGAATCTCTGGTATCTGCTCTGTGGTCTGTGTGGTTTGGTCATGGCCCAAGCTCGAGGACCGTAGCGCACATTGTTTGTCTTTCATTCTGTGTCCGTTGTCTGCAACTTCCTTTTCTTTTTTTTATGAAATATTTATGCCCAGGCTTTGGTCAACATTGAAATTGATTTTTGCCTCCCACAATTTGCTATTAGTTGCGCCCCAGAGTTTCCAACAGCAACGCCCTTGTCTGGGGCAATTGCTGTTTGCTATTAACATGGCCAAGTTTCCACTCTTCCCTTTTTGACTTTGAGGCGCCCAAAGGGCCAACATAACACGTTGACGGAGCCCAGTCAATTACCACACACAGGCTTCCTTTCCTTCATATGTGAAACATGAATTTATCATTTTGCATATAATATATGTAACGTAGAAAATATGAGCTGGAAATTGCATTTAATATACGCCCACTCATTTTGTAGTTATTCAATAATTTCCAGACTAATTAATTGCTGATAAATATTCGTCGTTGTCGTTGTCGTTATGTTGTGTGTCTGTCTCTCCTCTGTGTAAAATTAAGTCAATTTAAGCAACATTTTGCATTGTGGTGCGTGCAGCAACAATTAAACAATCAAATACCCCAAATGCCACCAGATAAACATTATTAACATTATCAACAACGTCGAACATCATGCAATGTCAAAGACTCCACTTTATCTGTTTGCTCTTAATATATAGAAGTACATACAATGCGTAAATATATATATGGTAGGTGTGCATATTTTTGCTGATTAAAAGCGCGTTCTTTAAATTAATCGCTGAAAGCTCCTTTGGTTATATTAAAACAATTAATTTTCATATCAATTGTGTAACAACTGCCGTCCATTGGTGTCTGCCATTTTAATAGTTTACATTAACTGCATAATGTGGCTTAAAGATAATACATCATATATCGCTTTTGCCACCAAACAACACAACAAAAAGTGTCATTAAAAAATATATAGTATATGCCTTGCCGTACATAAAAGCGCATTAAGGCAACGTGACACGTTATTTTCAATAAACTACATTTATAATGTAATAATAATATAGTTATTATTAATATTTAAGACTTTTTATACAATGATTAGATTCAACAGTATTAAAATGAAAAATGCCGCATCATTTGTCATCAAAGCTCAAAGTCTATAATCTTTTTGTTCACATCAAAAAGTTGATTTTATTTTTGACATGCAAGACTGTGTTGATCTTTTCGAACAGAACAAATTCTCCACATGAGTAAATCTCTATAAAATATAGCAAACATCACTGACAATAGCTTAAATCGCGAGGAAAATCCTTTTATGCTAGGCTGTGGAGCAACGAAACTGGTTAAATTCAAATTAGATGAATGAAAGATAAGTACACGTCCCAATTTGACACTTTCGCCAAGTTGACTCAAGTTATACGCAGAGTCACGAAGCAGCTCACGCTGCTCGAAAGTTGTTTCTACATATTAAAAATATCATTTTTCATGGCCATAAACACACAGTTAGTGCGTTGGGAGAAAGCAGTGTGGCAGGCAGTCAGCCAGACTGGCAGGATATACGGGAAAAAGGACACACGCACATGACAGTCAGTCATCAGTCAGTGAGTCAGTTGAGTTGGTTCAACTCTCGGCAGCCAGGCAACGAAGCAACGAGGCAACGAGGCAAGCAGCTCCTGCTGCTCGCTTAAGTGTTTGCTCGTGCTTTAGTCGCGCAGTGTGACCATAATCTGCCACAGACACTTGCACAATACCACTTTAATATAATCAACAACAACAACAACACCAACAAGAAGAAGATGAGGAATGAGTAGCAGCAGGGGCAACTACATTGCCACAAACAGTCAAGTCAGTTGTCGAGTGAGACAAGCAGATAAATAAAGACAGAGAGAGAGAGAGAGAGAGGAGACTGCGAGTAAATGTGTCCTTGCACAGCCTGATAAATGATGTTGCGACAATAATTAATTATATGTGTATGTGTGTGGCAAGTGAAAGACTGAGAGAGGGAGAGACGCAGCAGATGGGTCAGCTTAAGGCGTATGTAGTTTGCACCGCAAGTACTATTTCATTTCATTTACGCAGCATTTTACAGGCCTCCCGTCTGCGTTGCCAACGAGCCGCAAATGCCACAAAATGAGGCCTCAACGATTTCAAATGCCCCAGCTTTGTATGTGTCTGTGTGTGTGACTCTTTGCTGTTGTGCATTTTAATGTCAAAGCATATTAGAATCAAATCTGAACGCGCTCGGTTTCTCCTCCAGCTCTTTTCACCACCCCGCTTTTCTCTCGCTATTTCCTCCCGCTTTTGCTCTCAATATTTCGCCCCCGCTCTTGCTCTTTGTTTTCCGCGCCTTTGCCACGCCTTTCTCCGTTCTTTGATGCGGCATAGTTTGAACGCCTTGGGGTCAGCAATTAAATTGCCATTTAAGTTACGCCAGCAGCGCTTGGCCAATGCAGCTGTATAAGTGCCTGACAGCTGTGTGTGTGAGCGTTGTGTGTGTGTGTGTGAGTGTTGTGCATGTATGTGTATGATTTAGACATTTCAATTTGCATGTGTTAACATGCAATGCAAAAAGCATTCGATTCTTATCGCTCGCCACTCTTTCCTCCCTCTACACACTAACAAAATCGCTGGCAGCTCCTTTTGCTTAGTCCTGCTCAGCATTTTGGCCAACTTGCAACTGGCAAACCGGCAACTGCCAACTCCCGATACAAAGTGCTTTTCTTTCCTTTCTTTTTTTTTTGCTTTCTTTATACTCCATTCTCGCATTTGAGTTGAGGTTTATTATGGCGCAACTTTCCACACTTGCATGCCCCATGTGCAACCCTGCCCCAAAGTTGCTACATGCCACACACTACTACATAGCACAGTAGGAGGCGGCGCCACTCACCGCTAGCACCTTTTTTTATGTGGAAATTTGAATATCCTGTGGTAATTTCCACTATTTTTAGTACTTTGTTGCCCTTTTGAACTGTCAGTAGTATTGCGGAGCTTACTCCATGCATATATTTCTTTCTTTGCACACTCCTTTCTCTCCTTCACTCCTTTTTCACCCCTTTTCGCTTATCTGTGAGAAAGAGATGGCACCTCGGTGGAAGTTAAGTGCCTGACACTTGCAACACTAAACCGCACAGCGCATCTTTTGTGGCAACGTTGAACTTTGTACTTGCCTCAGTCGTTGCTTTGCCACTGTGTGTGTGTGTCTAGTATAGCACATATATACAGAGGCAAACCTATATTTGCATGCGACTTGAGTTACATTTATGGATTTCGACGTTAAGCATATATAGAAGGCTATGTTTGCAGGGTATAACAAGTCGAAGCATTAGCGTGGAGTGCACTAAAGCACTTCTATCTAACTTACTGCATTCTTGCATTTTGGCAGTGACCTTTGCTTGAACGTATGCCAAAACGTTTTGTAGATTGACTCTACAAAACATAAATACAAAGAATTCTTTTTTTTTTTAAGAATATGTGGACAACATTTGAGCAAAGGATAAACTACAATAATGTACAAAGTTTTAGTTCTTATAGTTCCTGAGTTATGTATCAACAAACTAATGGACAGAGAGACATACGAGAATATCAAAAACTAAAAAAAAAAAACAAAATAAAAAGTTTCAAGCAAAGCATTAACTATTGTTATATGCTTAAAGAGCTCTTACAAAGACACATAACTCTATTTCTTCAAGCTTCTATAATATAATTCTGATGAGGAGTGGACAGACGGACTGAAAGATTTTATAAAGCTTTCTTCAAGAGCCGATGAAAATGTATTCAATTTTAAAACAAAGCATTAGATATAACTCTACGTTCTAAAAGCCATTACAAAGTTTCACAACTCTAGCTCCATAAGTTTTTTAAATATAGATCTAGAAAAGAATGGACAGACTGAAAGTCGGATAAAGATTTTGTGCTGTGTATCACAAATATCCTTAGAGTCATAAGTCTCTTTAAGCAGCTTGGCGTTGAAATCGTGCTAAGCTTTCATAACATAATATTGGTTAACTTCTGTAATATTTAATCATCTCACTCGTTCACACGCACACACATAAACCACACTCACACACACACACACACTCTAGCAGACGCTCACACTCTGGCATAAGCGCAATTAGTAGATTTTTGGTAGCTAACACACTAGCTCGCTGATTGAGAAATTAGCCGAGCGGAGTCGAGTCCAGTCCAAGCGAGTTCGAGGCAGGACTTTGTGGCATTAAAACGTTGAAAAGCAAAAGCTTCATTATAGCCATCGTTGTCCAGTTTGCTCGATGTGAATGTGAACGTGAATGTGAATGTGAATCTGAATGTGGCGATTGCGTGTGCGTCCATTTGCTCATTTGGCCATTTGGCAGCACATTTGCCAAGCGCGCGGTCGCTGAAGCTGCTGTAGCTGCTGCTGTAGCTATAAGCCAGCAGCTGTTTGAGCCAAATGTTTGGCCTCTGGTTCCAAGCTGTGTATAACAAGTAACTTGGTGTGTGTGTGTGTGTGCGTGACAATTGTTAGTACACAGTTTTTGGCAAACTTTTCTTGATTGCCACACAAAACTTTCGACGCGGACTCTTCACTCCACTTCACTTCACTTTAGTTCATTTCTGTTTTTTTTCTTTTTTGCTCTGCCTTGCTTTCTTTTGGCCCTTACGTGCAACTAGCCATTTATGCTTAGGCTTAATCGGCGCTTTGACTAACAAATTTTCTGTTGTGTTGCGCCACAGCCACAGAGTCACATTGATGAAGTTGGCCGTTCGCTTTTATGCGGCAAGTGCGTGCCATGAATCTAAAGCACAAACTTAGATACAATGTACTAGAAGTGTAAGCGTGCACTGAGAGAAATGAGTAGTAAATCCAATTCATAAGTGTCAAGTAAATATAGATTTAGGAAGTATTTGAATGAATTTAAAAATGTATGCTGTATTCAGAGAGATTGTTTCTATCTATGAAATCGAAAAAGAATTGTTTTAGTATATTAGTATTATATATATATAGTACATTAGTAGTTATCAGTATAAGAGTTGAACTCTTTAATTAAATGATAGATAGATTATTTCTATAAATTTAACTATAATGCTCAAAATGTATTCTTGAAATAAGTTGTAGTATATTTGTTGTATATTTGTGGTATATTTGTAATATTAGTAGCTTTATCAATACATGCGTTTAACTCTTCAGTTGCATGACTTTAGCCTTATTGTGAGTTAGATAAAAGTCAATAATACAGTCCGTAAAAGGTTGCTTAAAAGAAAATCATTATCTCACTTAAGGAAATGAAGTTGAACTTAACTGCTATATTACTCTGAAAATAAGAAATCAATAAACTATTTACATTAGCTTAACTATTCAATTTGAAGGTTGTTCTTGAAAGTTTAGACCCAACAAATGTAGAAAATTAGTCTAAAATGAAAGCCCAAACTTTGTACTTCTTTGTAAGTGTAATGAACAGTTGTATCTTGTTTAGCCATAGCTTTGCCTACAGCTTTGACTTCGCTCGTGTGTGCGACTGTGTGTGTATGTGTGTATTTGGCGGCTTCAGCTTCCAGTTGGATAGTTCTGGCCACCGCACATTAACCTCAAATCGAATGGGCCAAAACGCAGCGAGGCGCGCGGTCGGTGAGCGCACAAAACTGACACGTTAAAAGCGGCCATCAAATGCATGTGTAAACAACACACAAACTCGTGTCCAATTATGGTCAGCTACGTTTTCGCCAGCAGCAGCAGCAGCAGCGGGTCATTTGGGGCAAACTACATGAAGTTTGGCGAGTGGCGGAGGGGAAGAAGACAAGGGAAACGAGGCGCGGCGCGGCAACATAACATACTAAAAATAAATGAAGACATTAGCGACGCTCAAATGACATGTTATCGACTACTTTTAGCACAAACGGATGGAGGAAAAAGCGTACCATGCTCCCATTTAACCTGCCGCTGCCGCTGCCTCTGCTTGTTGTATCTCCCTTCGACTCCTCCTCCATCTCCTCTTCGACTATGGGTTGTAGATTATAAACAAACAACAATAAAGCGCAACCTTTGGGCTTTTGGTTTGGGTTTTTAGCTTTTTAAAGCGCTCGTTTTAGCGCGTTTTAGATTCTTGGCAATGATACAGAAACATGCAAACTTCCGGCACACAGTCCGGAAGTGCTGAAGCGACAGCGAACCGCACAGAAATATATACACACACACAACACAACACAACACAACACAACACACCCACACACAGCACACACACATACGTATGAAAAAGCCATTAGCCTAGCACATGGATTGCACAAAGATTGAAAGCCACGGGTTTGGTCTTTTCACTGCGATAAATTCTCATTTCACCTTTTGGCAAACTGCGCTTTTGCCACACACACACTTGAACACACACACACAATCGAGTCGACCTCTCGTTCACCCACAATTCACTCGAAGTGAACGCAATCAGATGAAGCTACGGACATGCCCGTAAATAATTTAAAACCTAGACGAAGGCGAGGCATCTAAAAACTAAAGTCTCGACTTCGAGTGCCTGCCGCAGCTAAATGCAAATTCTGCGGCTGCCACTCTAAGTAGTTTTATTTAGTTCTTGTTGTTGGTGTTGGTGGCCAGCACTCAATCAATACCGCTAACCCATCAATTAAAGGTCATTTACATGTCAATGCAGCCACAAACAACACAGCCACAATATTTAACATAGAAGAGGTAATTGAAGCTCTCCTTTCGCTGCGTCACGTCACGTCATTCGGGCTTCCTAGATTTTCTTTCTTTCTTGCCACTTGCCACTTGCCGCTTGCCACTTGCCACTTGCATGTATTCCAACAGTTCTGGCGAATGTTGCGCAAATACTTTTGTTACCAAAATAGTTTGCAGTTTGTAATTTTTACTGCGTTGTAATTTGTAAAGTGCCCTTCTTTTTCTATTATTATTTTCTTTTTTTTCTGGCAACAGCAGTTTGCATTTTGTTTTGCTGCATTCCAAATTAAGTCATTAAAGGCACGCAGCACCAAAAAATAAAAAAAAACACAAAGTTTAAGCAACTTTTCGTTTAAAATTATTTTGCAAAAGAATTTGCACAGTCGAAATGGAATGCGGTTTTGCATTTCTCCACAGTTACTGACTTTTATTTGGCAGCCTTTTGTGATAGCTCAACTTGGCCAATTTAGAGCAATTTAAAGTATGCGCTTTAAATGCTCAAGGCGAAGGCGATGGCGAGAAGGAGAACAATGTGCTACGATATAAATGCGCAATGCATTACACTGTTTATCGCGAAATGCAAGTGATTTGCATATTTGACATTGTTATGTATCATTTAACCCCCTCCAGCCACACCCACCGCCCATAGCCCAACGTCCAGTTGTGTGTCTTGCAAATTTATGTGTTGCATTGTTTATGACAGCTTTATCGCTGCTTAATGACATGCTGTCATGATTTATTGGACTGTTTTGCCAAATACCAAAATTGCTTACGTCCAGTCCAGAACACACACATAAAACTCCCATTGCCAACTGACAACAGAGGGCGCTAATGAGCTCGCCTTTAGCCGCCGAAAACTACTTGAACAACTTTTCCATTTAAAGTTAATAATTTGTACTGTGCGCCCCTGACAATAAATTACTTGACAGTTTTCGCGAACAGCAAACAAATTTCACCAGCATGACAGTTGACATTTATGCAGACTTGTTTGTCATGACGTTGCCTGCAGTTGCCTCCACCTCCGACTCCCCGCTGCTTTTCCATTTTCTTCTCGGCCAACGCGAACGCATCACTGTCGCAGTCCTTGTTTGTCTTTCACTGCTGCTGCTCTTATCCTGGCGCCGTAATTTTTATAATGAGAAATTGTCGGCACATAAAATGAAGTCCAGACGATGACAGCTGACACACAGAGAGCTGGCCAAGAGCTGCCTACTTTTTTTCATCTGCGCCTCGACTAACCAACAACCTTCTCCATACCTTACTCCCCCCCCCATTTTTCTGCCCTACAAATTGCTGTTAATTTAAAGCTCTGGCAAATTTCCGCGTAGCTGGCCGAACGCATTGTTGTTGTTGTTGTTGTCGCAGCTCTTGTACATAATGAGTGCGCGATGTTGGCCAGTTTTTTTCTTTATTCTTATATTTATTATACCCAAAACCCAGCATCATTAAGTGGGTATACTCTTGTGGTGCTGTCAGAGAACTTAATGGGCTGAGACGGAGAGGGAAAATTTATGAAACTTGGATTACACATAGTTGTAATACTTGAAGATATGTTTTGAAATTATGAAACTGAAAAGAAAGTGGATTAAACACTTATTAAATACTTTTGCAATTTTAAAATTAAAATTAAACATTTAATAGATACTTTTGTCATAGTTCAAAATATGTGTTAAGAAACGATACTTCGATACTTTTGTCAAAATTAAACTCAAAATTAAACACTTAAAAGATACTTTTGTCATAGGTATTCTTTGAACGGCAATTCCTTCAGTTAATTTCGCCA
Organism: Drosophila niveifrons; assembly: GCA_035046325.1. Lineage (NCBI taxonomy): Eukaryota > Metazoa > Arthropoda > Insecta > Diptera > Drosophilidae > Drosophila > Drosophila niveifrons. The sequence goes on along the minus strand of JAWNOC010000046.1, from coordinate 3,977,175 downwards.
TTTCTTTGGATCGATCAGCTCAGTATTTATGTACAACGCAATTGATTGCAAAGCGAAACACAAAAGGCGAAGTAAAAAAAAAAAAGAAACAGCAGCAAAGAATCAACAAAAAGTTGATTTTTTTTTTCTTCCATTTTCGTATTTTATTCCTACGCCTTTTCTTATTTTGCATTTTATTTCGGGAAGTGGGTTAAAATAAAATACAATCTTTCAAGGTTCACTGCGGAGAACTGTTGGCAGTTTTTTGTTTATTTTTTTGTTTTTGTTTTTCATTCTTTGCTCTCGTTGTGCTTTCTTGCTTAAGTACATGCACAAAGGTCAAGTGAGCAGTTTATGTACCTGCAAAAAAAAAAGAATAACAACATCATGGAATGGGATAGAAAATGGGATCTGACTTTGCGTGCTCTTGTCCAGGGGCAAATTTATTTTTACCTTTTTTTGGCATACGCTGATTTTTTCATGTTGTTTTGAGGTCAGTCATATATTTCAATTAAAGTTGAACATGCAAAGGCCGCAAGAATTTTGGGAGCTCACTGTCCCAAAGTCAAAAACAAGAAACGCACGAAAAAATATAAAGAGAATTCTTTATGTGTCGGCTTGAGCTCAACTCATGCGTGAGCTAATGAAAAATGATTTATATACGCGCCGCATAAAATTCCTTCAAGAAGAAGAAGGAAGTTGTTTTATGCGTGCGAGTTTGACTTGCTGACTTGGCCAGATTGAAGCCCAACCGATGGCACACACAATGTGTAATTAACACGCTGCAAGCAAACTCTATGTTAGAGAATGCTTAGAACTGAGTTTGTTAGATGTGGTTACCAAGCGAACGAGAGAAATGCAAAACCAAACAACAATCTTAGCTTTCCTGGTGCGAAATCGAAGCCACAATTGCAATAACAATGCAAAGCACACACTTACAGCCATTGCTGAATGCTTTACACAAGTTAAAGTTAAAGCCTCAAGAATGACTGCAGGCAACAAGAGAAATTGTGTGTTTCATATTCTTTCATTAGCATTGTTAGAAGCAGCACATTTAAACAGAATAAAGAGCAGAAGGCAGCCATGCGAAAATTATGCACATGCAGCCAACACACTGTAAAAGATACATTTTGTCCAAAACAGATGCAGAAGAGCAGCAGCTACAGCAACAGATACAGATACAGATGCAACTGCAGCTCAGTACGTAATTACAAATTTACAGTTTATAAATATTCAGCACAGCACAGCGCCCAAATAGAAGTAAGAGAAACAGATACAGATACAGATACAGATACAGCTAAAGCTGGCAAGCAAGAACAAGTTAATGTGGTGGATATGTGGGTGGGGCACAAAAGGGCGACTGCATCCGCCAGATGCGCTTAAGCATGTTACCCGAAAAAGCCGGGAATGCTGCTGCTGCTGCTGCTGCTGCAAAATGTGGCACACACAAAAGCGAGACAAAGGCATGAATGCTGGCTGGTTGGGAGACCCAAATGCATGCATACATCTAGACAAATAAATTAGCAACTAAACTAAAAAACAAAGCAAAGTGGTTAAAAGCGTTTTGCTGGGTGGGGCAGTTGAGTGCCCGCTTCTGCTTCTGCTTCTGCAGTTGCTGTTGCTTACTTCTATTTTGTGTTCCCCCCATTTGGCCATTCTTTTGTATAAATTGCGGAAAAAAAAGTGAGCCGGCAGCAATGAAATTATGTACAAATGCAGGGCGCGTGCAACCATAGAACACACACGAATACACACGCACACACTTTTACACACACATTCGCACACTCTTGGCTGGCAAACATGTTAAAAATTATTAAAACTGTAGGGAGCTCTTGCAACTGCACATTTGCACATTTCATTAGGGGAAAAGGAGCAGCTAACGAACTGTAAATACACTACATGAAAGGCAAGGCACAAAGATTGTAGAATAACTTTATAAAGTCAAGTATCAATATGTTAAAGTTGAAAATTTTTGTTCACATCAAATATTAAACAAAAAGAATGAACACAAAAGAGTGCAGTACTATTCATACAAATACCAAATTAATATACCAAAAATACTAGAATATGCCACAAGCTATATTTGTATAGTATAAATTATACCATAAATACTGAAATATATCACAAGCTATATTTGGTGTATAAAACGCATACTACACTTGAAATATAGTATAAAATATACCATAAATACTGAAATATATCACAAGCTGTATTTAGTATAAAAAATTTAGTACAAAATATACCACTAATACTGAAATATACCACAAGATGTATTTGGTATATTGCATATAGACTACACTAAGTACAAAATATACCAGATTTTAATAATTGTATACTCCAAGAATCGGCTCTAGCTTGATTTTTGCATTTCGCATTAAATCAGTCACATACCTTCGTTATATACTATATAAAATTATGCAAGCGCCTCTTTCGCTCGACTTTTATTAACATCCATTGGGACTTTGGCTCTAAACAGACGCTCATTATGCGGCTCCACAGTGTGCGTCTATTAACATTAACATGCAGTCAGTCTGCTTTTGTTTTCTTCATTTCTACATACGTATGTATATTTTTTTATTCTTTTTCATTTTCTTTTTTTTTGTTTTTTGTACTTTGCTAAAGAACCGAAATTGCCACACAAAACACGCGGCTGTTGTTGTCGGTCTGCCACTTGAGTGATTTTCAATATGAAAATGCATGCAAAAAGGGAGACAGACAAACAGACAGACGGATGGAGCGTTGTGTGTGTGTGGGGGAGTGTGTGGAGTTTTGTTGCATGCTTCGCTGGCTTCCAGCGCAGCAGCAGTAACATTATGTGGCAACAAAGACAGCAAACAGCAGCAATGGACTGCGGTTTTCAGACCATACCAGAATACCACACAGACACACAGATACATAGCCACACACACACACACGCATACATATAAAGCAGACATGTAATAACATGTCTGTTTTTTTGTCTATATATATGCGCAGAATGTTATGTATGGACAAAGGCAGCAACCTATTTAATTGCTAGAAATGCTCAGTTTATGCAAAATGCATTTTTATTTCACTCTAATTTCGCACGAACATGCAACATGATGTGGCAACAGCTTAAATACTTAGCATAATGAATAAATTCTCTGCTCTAAATTGCAATGAATAGATCAAGAATCCATCTCTAAATTGTACATCTTGAGTGAAAATTTGCATATGGCATTTTTCGTAACAGAATTTTTCATTCCTCTAGTTTTTTTTTTGGGGAGGAGTTGACAAAGTGTTTGCACAACAACAACAACGAATAAATAAATAAACAAAAACATTGTGATTTCATATTTATGAGGCTGCTGCCTCAAAAATATTTAAATTGATGCAGCTTCACAGTAATTGGAATTTCCAAAAAACACAAACACACGCACACACACACAAAGGCAACTGAAATTACAAAGTTTGACCTCTTTCTTGGCTGAAGATGGATAAATTTGTTATTTATTTGAAAGGATTTATTTTTGCCTTAATTTTGATTTGTTGTGTTTTGTGTGTGTGTGTGTGTGCTTTATTTTACAACTTTGCTTTCAGCTAATGGCTAAACGGGATCCAAAAGTTGTGCAAAGAAATGTGAATATGAATATTAGAGAGATAGAAAGTAGATATCAAACCACAGAGTATTTAGCCTATTTATTTAAATGTGAATTCCAATTAAATATAATTTGATTTGTAGTTCATTTGCATAGCTTGAAATACGATGCATAAATACATACAATATCTATATGAAATAATTGCAAAATGTATTTCACAAAATATGCCAGATATTTATATTGCCACAGATTATCATTTAGATGGAAATGAAATATAATTTATATGGAACGTTTTTCATGCACTCGACGCCATCTTTTTTTGCGTTGCTGAATGTGGCAAGTGGCATCCTTAGCTCAACCCTTTGGCAGCAGCTTAACCGATGTGTGCAACCTTCAGCTGAGCAGAGCAGAGCAGAGAGAACACACACTTGACTTGCAAATGGTTTTTCAGATGCATGGCCATGCAATGCTAAGTAGCAGTGAGCTTAATTAAATTAAACGCACACACACACACACACATGTGGATGTAAGAAAGAGCAGAGGGTGGCACAAGAGGAGAGTGGGGGGGGCACTCATGAATAGACATTAGGTATGCGTTAAAATTTAAGTGGCTTACACGAGCGTGTCATGTATACACACTTGTAAGAGAGAGAGGAGACGCTTCGTCCCGTCGACGCCTTGTTTGCCACTTTTGCATATGTATGACATAATTAGTGCTATAATAAAACCAACACACACATAGACACACACATATGTGTGTGTGTTGTAACCACTTCTAGCTCAAAAGTGGCAAAGTTGAAAAGTCGCAGTGCAACACACACACACAAACATTCTGTACGTAGCTCATTTGAAATGTTAATAAGATGCCTCCACTCGACATCATCTCGTACATCTTCTTCAGAGACTACGTTTTCTTTAGGCAACTTTTGCCCTACTCTTCTCCACTGACTATTTTGCATATTTTTCACGCTTTTTTATTTCTCTTTTTTTTGCAGTAAATTGCTTAAAAATACATTAAAAATGTACAACAAGCTGCAGTAAAAGGAGTAAAAGAAACAAATCAAACACACCGAAACGGAACGGAAAGGAAAAAAAGAGGAAGGAAGGCAAAAGACAAAAGGGATAACGCATACAATAACAGCAAAAGGTAAGTTAACATAAATATTATCTCAGCAGCCACTTAATATGCATGAATAACAATAATTAATGATTGTTTTGCAACAAAATAGAATGCGAAAAGAAAATAAAGAAGGAAAAGATAAATAAATTGCTTAAATGCATAAATTAAAACAACTGTTGAGAAAGTAGAACGAAGCTATAATAAAGTAGACAACATACTTTATTATGATTTAGGGCGTTAGAACATTATATATTTAAGTTTATACAACTTTTTCTTGTGGCAAACATAAACAAAGATATCAGCACAAAATTAGCACATTTGATCTCTCTAGTATTATTGCCAATATCTTAATCAAAAAACATCATCAACTAGGTGCAGTATCATAAGCATGATCTAATCTGTTTCGTCTAGTTAAATACAGACAAAGAAAGAAAGAGAGAGAAAGAGAGAGAGAGAGAGAGAGAGAGAGAGAGAAAGGCACACTCCTTAAGCATTTGCTTAATACGCTTGAAAGCCATAAATTACGCAGTGAATTCCCCAAAGAGATCATAACTTTTATCACTCACTGTCACGCAAAACTAACGTGGAATATATATTTTTCATATGGCGGGCAGCATTTTTATTTTATTTTATTTTTCGCTGGGCTATGTTACTACTATTCATGCATATATGCATATATAGTATATATAAAAGAAAGTTTGTGTGGGAGATGCAAACAAAATGAAGCAAAAATGGTTCATTCTCTTTGGCTGCATTGGTGAGATAAACATGCACAACAATTTATATTCTTTGCTGTGTGTGGAACAGTAGCACAAACACAGCCTGCAGCATGCAACACTTTTGCGTGCCCCAAAAGCAAACTCGTAACTGGCATTGCTGCCACACAGAGAGAACCGTAAAAAAACACACACACAACACTGGACTGCTAGACAAATTATGCGTCAAGTGCGATCCTGCGGCTCAAAGAGCTGAAGAATTTAATTAAATTCTCGCAGAAAGCCAGCGTCGCTGATCGAATTCGAGATACTACGTAAAGCAATTAAAATGTTGTAAACGACCTTTTGGCACTTTTCGAAAATTTACAGAGTACAACGCAGCTATTTGTTATATTTTAAATTGCGAAGCCAACTGACCAAAACTCTTTTCACATGTAGCGTAGTGTATGTAGTGTAGTGTAGTGTAGTGTAGTGTAGCGTTTGGTGAAAGACGCCCACTTAATTGAATTTCAGCAGCACAACCAAAACACTACAAAAAAAAAGCAAGCGTAAAGATAACAGAGTGAAAGAGTGAAAAAGAGAGAAGAGAGAGAGAGACACTGATGCAATTACATTTGCCACACAGAGTCACTTTGAAATGCAAGTAGAAAAGTCAAAAGAAGAAGAGGCAAACTTCGTTTTGGTTTTTGGTTTTGCATTCATTTGATTTTATGCGTATTTAATGCATAAATAATTCAATTCATTTCGCATTTCGTATTTTATTTCGCATTGCATAAATGATTTGCTGCTGTTTATTTGCAAACAATTCGAAATATGCGTGTGCATTTAAATGCGCCACAACTCGAACTCGAACTCTGGCATAATTTTGTATTTTTCGGTGCGACTAACAATCCAATAAATATTATAATTTAATTGGTCGACTGTCAGCGCGCAATTCGCGCCGCCACCCAAAAACACAGACAATTATGCAAAAATTACAAACAAGCGACTGCAATTAAAATTAAAAATTAACAAAATATTTGCCATTAAATATGCAACCTCACACACACACACATCGTATTAACACCCACAATGTGAAAGGACAGCAGCTTCAACGACTCATTAAATTTACATTTGCATATGAAATAGTTTCAACACGCAACAGAGACCAAAGCTTGTTGCTGTTGCTGTTGCTGTTGTTGTTGTTGTTGTTGGGGGTAAATAACTAATTAATGCAACTGTTGGTGGCAACAGGAGTCAAAGCAGCAACACAAGCAACGTTAGCTGATCCAGTGTATGTGTGTGCGTGTGTTTGGGTGTTGTTTATTGCTTTTTATTATGCATTTCCAAAATGTTCATGCGTATTTAGCATAAACTAAATTTATGCTTCAGCTCTCCAAAATGTGTCGCCAGCAGCTGCAGCAACCGAGCGTGCAACTGCCACCGACATTTTGTGGCAACCAATTAGGCCAAATTGTGTGTTGGCTTGTGTGCACAACACACACACACTCACATATTATACCATATATTAATAGTATATAGTATATACCACAACTCGACGTGCTGCGATTATGGTGTTATTGCAAATTTTTTTTCTTGTGTTGTGGGGCCAAATATTAAAATATAATTAAAAGGCCATTGCCTGATGGATGGCTGCCAAAATATTTAAACAGCTGTCACCAAAATGCCAAAAAACTAAAACTATGCCACATACACACATCCTTTTGTATGCTCTACTACATAATTATGTCGCTGATTTCTAATACCATACACTAACATACATTGTATGTGCTTTACAATTTTCCCTGGCATTGAGTCTTGGTGGCATTAAATGCACTTTACGAATTTTCGCATTTTTATGACAACATTTCATTTCGGCATTTCATTTTGAAGCGCCCAAAGGCCATGCAACACTTGCTTTTCCATTTGGTCGCAAGCTTCGACCTCCTGCCAAGGTTATAACTTCTTTTTATTTACTTTCTTTTATTTGCACTCTGATTTAATGGCTATAAAAAAAAAGTGCGACGTGCAGGGAGCGTGACAAAAGTGAACGTACATAAAAAAAAAAAACGAAAAACGAAAACAAAATCACAACGCACGCTGTGAATTTCAATATAAAAACACACGCGGGGCAAAGGACACGCGGCGGGCAGAGCAACAGTGCGTATACACAATGTTATTGCTGGGCCATGGAATTTTGGAATTTACTCGTTTGCATGATTTTCTTTCGCTCGCTTGCAACTTATTTCACTTTTTACTCGCCGTCTGACGACTTGGCAGCTTAAATCATTTGCAATTGAAACGTGGCGCTACAGTTCTCTTATTTTGTGGCGTTCGCCATAAAGTATGCAACGATTTTTGATTTATCCTTTTTGAAAGGCGCAAATGAGTGTGCGCGTATCTCACTCTGTGTGTGTGTGTGTGTGTGTTTGCCAGCCACCACATACATATACAAAATAAATACATAAATTGAAATGAAGTGCCAGCCACTTTTGTGCACATTTCAGAGATTTTAATCTTTATTTATCGCCTCTGCAACTGCGGTTGCGATCCGGTCCGCTCTCCGCTTCTGGGCGATATATATTAAGCAACGCCATATATATACATATATATACTTTAATATGCCTATAAACACGCGAATGTAGCGCAGATTTTAACACATCATCAGCCGACAAAAGAATATACAATATGCAGATAGATGCGAAGCCTGCTTTCATATTTATGCATTTTTAATGCAACACAACACAAGTGTCTGCAGCAAACAAACAAAAGCCGAACACAAATCCATTCAAAGATATTCATTTCAATGCTAGATTTGCAATAAACTCAAAAAAAAATAAAGTATATAAATCAAATACTGGACAAAAAGAAAACGAAATGAAAACATTTGCCATTGTTTTCGTTTTGGCAAAATATTATTTTTATTTTAATATCCATTGATTTGAAGTCGCGCACACACAGAGCACAGCAATCTGTTTGGCGGTGTGTTGGCATAGAATAAATAACCGGAAGCGGTTCGCTGTTTGCATCTGCGTGTGACTCTGAGTGTGTGTGTGTGTCTGTATATTTATGTAAAGAGTGTGTGTGGGTTGAGGGCGTTGCTTAAATATCCGCCACGGGATGCAATCAGCGCAAATATGCACAAATAATCCTGGCCAACACATAAATATTCCATGATATTGGCATTTTTAATATGCCACAACACATTACACATGTTTGTTCGTTAGCCAATGGACACCTTGTGTTACTCTGCAATATTACATTAAATACATGTGATGAAATGATTATTTAATGAAATTCAATTAAAGCTTAAGTGATGTCTTTGAAACACTGATTGTAGAGAATGTATATTGTAATTTACTTCTGTCTTTAACTCATCACTCTCAACTCTGGCATTTGTTTCTTGTAACTTGTGTTACTCTACAATAATTTTTGTGTAATATACATATATTAACTAAATATAATTAAATTGCACCTTAAGTGATGTTTTTATAAGACTTATTGTCTTAGATAATTTTCACTTATTCACTTCACTCTTTATCTGATCATTCCGTACTCAACAATTACTCATTATTAAAGGGTATTTTTCACGCTTTTATATTCATGCATTGGATATGCTTTTTATATAATTACACGCATATAGAAATTGAGTAGAGTGCCTGCATCAATCGCCAACTAATCCTGGCTTAATAGATTTCATGGCAATAAAATTGCCCATTGACCATTGGCAGCTGTCCAAATTTACTAATGGCCCTTTACAAACAGATGCCAACATTGCGTTCACTTGTGTCAAGGTCTCTCTTCCCCTCTCTACCCCCCTCTCTGCCTCTCTCAGTCAGTTGTGTAACAAGAGCGAGAACAGAACAAGAAAGTCGTGCACATTTCTAAATAACAAGCGCTACAAAATGTGCACAATTAGCGCTATAAATGGGGCTCCGAGACTTCTTCTTGCAATGGCAAGCAAGGAACGGAAGACGCTGTAAAGCAAACCCCATTTATGGTCCCAAAATGCCACAAATGCTGGCTGGGCAAACTTTAAACGTGACTCACATTTCAAAGCAACAATAAGAACTGCGGGCTCGCATCTCAGTTCTCGGTTCGCCCCAACTGTAAATGTATGCTGGACAATGGACAATGGACAATGGGACATCATCGCGTTGCCCCGCGAATTAAGCGGCATGCAACTCGTGCAATAAAACAAAGCGCAAATTATGAGGGCCCAAGCACTGGACAATGGCACACAAAGCAGCATAGAACAAAAGTGCGAGCAACAGTCAGAGAGTATCTTCAAGCATAGTCGACCAAAGAAATACCTTAAAGACAACTGTTTGAATTAACCCTAGAAAAGCAAGAATTTATTTGGAGAACTTTATTGAAAGCAACTAAAATTTGGAAATATTACTTAAAGTTTAGTTTGCGTTTTAAAAATATATATTATTTTAGATTATTTTATTCCTATTTAATTTAAAAAATATATATATTGTATTATTATATTCTTCACATCGTATTCTTCAGTTGCTCAACTATATTAATGAATTCAATTATAATACAATTCAATAATAATACAACTATTTTAAAGAATTCAATAATACTAAAAATATATTTTGTATTCCAATTTCATTTTATTGCTTAAAGCTCATTTCTATTAACCATTTTAATATGTAAAATTATGAAATTTTTCATTTACAATTCCTTGAAACAGTCATTCAATTTCAAATATTATACATATATGTTTTCCCTATTATAATACATTTGTATGATGATTAAGTTTATCACTGTAGTAACATACGGAAAATCCACCTTATAATTCATATTGCTTTTTATTTCATTCTATTATTCCCTTTTAATTCAAATTAAATTCAAATCATAATTTTGTCATCTTAATTTTTTTAATAATGTTAAAATTTTTAATTAATTTCCACTTAAATTTACATTTGGCATTAATTTTTTATTTGTTTGTAATGGTAGTTTAAACATTTTCGATCATTTCTAAATAACCAGAACCCAAAAAATCAATGCTTATTTTGTATGATGAATTCTTGGTCCATCTAGGGTTAAAACAAGCGCAACCTTTGGCAGGGTATAAGCAGCGCCCAGAACCCAAGGTAAAACTTAGGGAACACGCTGGGGCAGTTGAGTTGCGTTTAGTCGCTCGAAGCTGCCCAACGCTGTGGCCACGACAAAATTAAGTAGTTGTAGAACCAGTCCCAGAAGATTGAAGACAGCGCTACGCCAAAGGCGGCATTTGGTATTCGGCAAAGTCATCGCCGACTGCGAGTCGACTCTGTCTTCTTCACTGCTGTCTTTCGACATCGTTGTCATCGTTGCCACTGCCACCGCTGCTGCTGCTGCTGCTGCATGCCACTCGTAATTGAAGTGTACGCGTTGTGCGTCCCTTGACAATCAGACCAAGTTCTCTTTGGCCACACTTGGCAGGTTGGCATTACGCTGTATTATTTACAATGCCAAGTATACTCCGACTCCGACTCCAAACTCAGACTATATAGAGAGTTGTGCTTTAGCCTTCAGCTTCAGGGGATACGCTTGCATAATAAACTGTTGAAGCCAATGGGCGACATTTTCATTTGGAGACGTGTCCACTACTTTTTGCAGCAGCAGGTCTATTATTTTATTTCTATTTAGCTGCCAGCTGCCTCTTCAACTTGTTTATTTATGTGAATGACTGTGTGTGTGTGCGTGTGGAAGTTGCACATAAATTTAGTAAGCTGCTTAAGAGGAAACGTTGCCCAGTCTTTGAGGAATGGCTGGAGTATGGAGTAAATGGCAAGTGACGCCCCAAGGAAATGGTCAGTGAAAACTGGATAGATAGAATGACTAAGAAAACAGAAAACAGATCATCATAGACAAAGGCAAATACTAGAGCTTCAACAATCAAAGTGCTTGAATGAAAGCTGCTTAGCGTAGCATAACTCAACTCCAAAGTAACTAAAGATTATTTAGAAGGTAAATAGGTAGCGTGAAATGGAAATGGCATAAATCAAGAATGGCAAATCAAAAGTGGCTAATCAAAAGTGCACATAAATTTTTGGCTTACCAGCAGAAAACTAAAAACAAGTCAAGGAAGCAGCGGCTCGACCGCTAAAGTAACCATTTGAGTGACTTTGAGTTGCGTAAACAAGCCAAACAATGCTCTTCATAATAATCATAATAATAGCAACATCAGCAACAACAACATTGGCAAACACAACTATGAAAGCCCATCAAACTTGAATGCGTCACGCACACGGCACAAAGCTGGCCAACACTTTGGCCTGGCCTCAAGTACTTGGCGCCTGAAAAGGGAGAGCTCAACAAGTTCTGCGCTCTGTGCGACTTTGTCTTGGGGCACGAGCGCGCATTATGCAAAAAAAAAAAAGTTTGCAGCAACTTATAGAAGACAACATGATTAACAGACAAATGACATTACAAAGCCTTTCACTTTGTGACTGCTCACACTCTGTATGCCCTTTCTCTCTCTCTCTCTCTGCCTTTCTTTTCACTTGCTCTTGCTCTTGGTCTTTCGCTTCTCTTCTCTGGTTTTGTTTTTTCTTTACGCTAGCAGACAATGCGCTGCCTTTCATAGCATAGCAGACCCTTCGTTTTTCCAGGCGAACGCAAATCAGGTCTTAACCCCTTTTCTTTGCTGGTTTTTGCATCTGCTTAGTTGCATGCAACTTGAACTTAGCAGCCTCTCCGTTGAAAGTAATGAGCCTGATGGTGTGGGCACGAAAAAATATCTCATGGATTTGTCGCTGTGCTTTGAAGTTGCGCTCTCCTCGACTTTACACAGCTCATTAGATGTCTGTTAAACTGCACCAACTGCAGCAGCAGCAGCAGCTCTCATTAACAACTGGCTCAAATTATCATAATGAAAAACTCTGCTGCGAAGGTGCAACACAACAAGTCGAAAGATGTATCTCACAGTCAGAGTTGGCAAAATAATGCATGGGGCAAAATGTTGCACGCACTGTTGTGGCAAATTCTATTATGAGAATTCAATGCATGTTGCAAAGTAGCTAGCGTTCTCTTTTCTTCTCTCCTTTCCACACGAACGCTTCGCCCCAACCGCAGCAGCAGCAACAACAACGAAGTACTTGATGCTGTGGCAACGTCTTGGAGACTTGGAGGCGTTGCTGCGTAATCAGCTTGCAGTTTATTTTTAGTCATGAACACTCCGATTACAGCCGAAGAGGACGAAGAGCGCCAAGAGCTCAACAGCTCTTGTCGAAGAAGTCGAAGACCGGATACATATATAACAAAACAGCGGAGAATTTACACGACCACGCCCACTCTCATAAATACACATAGCTTTAGTTAGATATTAAGCAGCTTAGTTATGCTTTGAGCTTTGCTTTTTCTGTTGTTGCTGTTGCTGCTGCTGTAATTAGCTGCCATTAGGCTTGCTGCTGGCCATAATATTGATAAAGCAAAATCCAGCTAATTAATTGTTAATTTGTATTTAATTGCTGGCCAACAGGCTTATGATTATCGCAAAGCAAACAAATGATGTGTGTGTGTGTGTGTTTAGTATATTGTGTGTTCACTGTACTACTAGAGAAAGAGAGAGGGAGATGAAGTCTCTGCTGTATTTGGCAATATAGAGAACTGCAATGTTCGAAAGCAATAAGCAAAACGTACAGCGAGTTATATTTGCTCACGGCTTCACTCAGATGGCAATACCAATATGCCAGTACTTCACTGCTGCATCTTCTGCTTCCTTCTCTCCCCCCTCGAAGCACCTCCTCTCCGGCAACAGTGCTGTGTATAAACATGTCCCAGCTGCCAGTTTGGCACTTTTGTGTACACGAGAGAGGAGGAAAGGAGGCAAATTGTTGTAAACCACGTTGGGCGCCATAAACATTGGCTCACAACTGGCTCACAAAAGTTTCCAAGTATTGAAATCTTTTGCCAAAACGCAATACACACATACATCACACACACTCGCACATACATACACACACACACACATACACAACACTCGTTTCAGTCAGCAAGTCTCACAGGAAAGATACAAAACCACAAGCAGAGCAAAGAGCATTTGGCCAGCAAACTGCAAACTTGCCACTAGACGTGAGTGTACAGCGAGTGTGTGTGTATAGCTAGTGTGTGTGTGGGTGTTCTATGTATGTGTGTGTTTTGCAGCAAAACTTGCACAAGTGCTTTATTATTTTTTCGTTTCGCTTAAGTTTTTAATAAGAAATTATTAAACAAGTTGTAGTTTATTTGCTTTTTACGTTTTGCAACTGCAGCTAGTGTATATGTTAATATATGTGTGTATATGTGTGTGTGTGTGAGTATTAGTGTGTGTGTGCTATTGCTTTTACTGTTTGCTGTTGGTTGTTGCACGCCAGCAATTGTGGTAATTAGTCAAGTTGATTGATGAACGCTTTAACTCTAGTCTTACAATTACTCTAGCATACTTTTCGGGGCTGGCAACCTCTCAAAGCAATACGAAAATTGGAAATGTGGGGGGGAAAAAAACACGCGCTCTGTTCGCTCAGCGATGTCAACGTCATTAAAAGACGAGGACATTAAAACACTCTACGCTGTAATCCAACTGTCAGAGCATTAAGAAATATTTAAAGCATTTAATGCCATGCCTGAAATTGCTTACCCAGTGCGGGTTGTTGGTTCGCTGTCGTACCCGGCTCAAGTTAGATACCAGGGTATTGTTGAGTAGTGAGAGCAGAAAATATATTTAACAGAGAGTATTTAATGTATGCATATTATCATTTATAATTATTATTGACTCACCATCTATATTGACTCTCATCATCTATATTGAATTATCTCAGAGTATTTCATAACGCATGTGCATATTACTGATCAGCAGCAACAGCTGTATCAACGTAACTATTTATCCGTTATTATGGACAGCTACATTGGAGAATTCATTAGAGAAATCTTGAACTAACGAATTTGCACATCTTCTGACATAAATTCTACAATAAAAGACAAGTTTACTCTAGAATTGAAATGATTTTTCATTTGCTCCTCAAAATATATTGTTATGCTCCATCTTAATTACAAAATTGAAGAGCTACTATTACTCTGCACTTCCATTGACTTTCTTCTGAAATGTTATATCGTATCTTGAACCTTAACTTGTGAAATAATATATAAAACATATTAAATATGCGATAGCATTTTAAAATTGAAAGCAATACCAACACAACACTTTATAATTCGTGTGATAAACACAAATTTTTCACAACCTACTACGAATCGTTGCGATGCTTGAGAAGTAGAATAAAGTCAGAATATTATATAAAAAGTTTGCTGCCATTCCGATAGTAAGACATAAAGTTATCATACTAAAAGTGCTTGTAATGAAATATTAAGATTGAATATGTGTAGCAAGTATCTCTTAGTCAATCATACTCCACTATAACTTTCTTACCTGTCATTATTGCGCTTGTTGTTGCTACTACTGTTTCTATTATTTTCAGAAGTTGTTGTTGTTGTTGCTGTTGTTATTCGTTGATGTTGCTGTTGTTGTTACTTGCAGTAATAAAGCACACCGCAGGCATGCGAAAGCCAATTTTCCGAGGCAGCTCTGCGGGCGGCGCGACTATTTAATAGGCAGCAAAACACATATACACATGTGTGTGCTATACTATATAGCTGCCTGCCGGTTTATGTGTGCGAGTGTGTGTGTGAGTGTGTAACTGTAAAGGCGTACATTGAAGCACTTTGTAGAACGGCGGGCAATAAAAAACCAAAGTCTGCAGGCAACCTGGCGTCAACTGGCACGGCAACCCCAACTCGCTCTCTTCTACTCTCTCCACCTCCCTCCTCCCATCTGTCTCGTCGCGTCTGAAATGAAACTCAGACTCGCACTCACACTCACACCATTCGCATCATGCGCTGCGGTTGTAATTTAGTGTGCCTAATGAATTTAGTACCGTTACATACCGGAAAAGAGCACGTGAGTGCAAAAATGCGCACTCTCTTCTAGCCTGGCGAAACCAACATGTGTCCTGGTGTGTGTGTGAGAATGTGTGTGTAAATATGTGAGAAATCTGCGCGTTGGCAGAACTTCGTTAACCTTTATTAACGACTCGCAGAAGGAGGACGATGTGCGTCTAATTAAAGCAGACAAATGCCAGAGCGCACTGAAATGGGCCACAGTCCATATGATTTTATAATTCTGCAGACGTGTGTGTGTGTGTGTGTGAGAGAGAGAGTGAGAGTGAGAGTGTATGTGTGACGTTTAAAATTAACAATTATTTTTAATTGCGAGGCGGGCTGTGGAATTAGGTGCCGATGGGGCGCAGGCAAAAGATGAGACAGCAGGCCATCTGCAATCGCAGAGTCAACTTAATTGCCAGCCTGAAAGTATGCTTTCAATTTCAGTGTGAGATTGAGCAAGAGAGAGAGAGAGAGGGAGAGAGTGACAATGAGAGACACACACAAATTGCTTTTGCTTAGGCCTCATTAAATATGGTGCTCATTGTAGCCGTTGTTGCTGCTGCTTCAATTGAATGGACATTTTCGAAAAACTTGTCAACGAGAAAGGCAGCCTTAGATTGGATTGCATAAACAAGCGACGAGGCATATCAATGCAAAGCAGCAGCATCAACAACGAACAACAAACAACAACAGCTACAGCTACAGCAAAAGTAGATGTGCAGGTTATTTACACGGCCAGCGTAGCATAAAAGCTAAAAGTAATTTTCTTAAGTGAATATAAATGTTTAAAATGTTTGCCCAACACAACGCAACACAACAAGAAGAGCTCAGCTAGCTGGCCAGCCAGCCTCTTCTGGTCTGGCAAGCGTAGCCTGTTTAGATAAGCCAAGCCAAGCTAAATTTAAAAGCCAAAACAGCGCCTTGTGGCGAAGAAAGGGAAGGAAATGGAAGGCATAAGGCAGATGCTGGCAGACAGAAGGATATGCCGTTGTTGCACGGTTAACTTGGCCGCCAACGGGCGAAAAGTGCTTAAAGTTTTATGCGAAATTGAAGTTGGCTACACAAACACAAACACACACACACTGCAAAGCGTTGAACAGACGAACGACGAACGAGGAGCAGGCGTTTAGTTTGCAACCTTCTTGCATAAACAAATTGTACGGCAAGGCCAAAATCAGGTGTTGAGATTTAAATGGATTTGGCACACGACGCTTGGGTATCGAATTGACTCGGCTCTCTCTCTCACTCTCCCTATGTACATTGGGTCGTATACTTAACAAACACTGGAATACACACACACAAGTGGAATTCGTGTTAACGCTTACGGCTAATGGCTTAACAGCGATTGCCATGGCAAAATCAGTAAATAAGTAGCTCAGACTTCGATTAGTTCAAGTAGCATCAACTAAATTGCAAAAATCCCAGACAGACGCATTTCAATATTTAATGCAATTCCCACCAAAAAAAGAATCAACTTTAAGACAACTTTAAGTCTCGCAGTAAATCCAGCTAATATCTAAAATAAATGGAAAAAATAAAGAGAAGGAAGTCGAGCGCAGCTAATGCAATCTCAACGGAAATTCAATATGTTTAATTATTTGAACTTGCCGCCGGCGTCATTGTTGTAGCCTAATTAAAAGCCAAATGCCCAAGTAAATTGCGAGCAAAAAAAAAAAAAAAAGTTACCCGAAAATAAAAAAAAAAAACAAAAAAAATGGAAAATCAAATTACGGCGCGCATAATTAAATTGCCTTATCAAAAATTGTTCATTCAAAAGCAGCTGTCAGAGGCAACAAATTTATGGGGGACTTGCAGCTAAACTGAAGAGAGGCTGGAGAGTTGGCTGGAGGTTGACTGCTATTGCCAAGTGACAAGTGGAAAAAGCAGGCGAAACTTTTAATTGAATTCCTTTCAGAAATCTTTGTAATGGGCAGAATTTAATTGTCAGGCAGCAGGCCGAGCCTGGTCACGATAAAAATAGAGACTGAGAGAAAGGGAGCAATTTGGTTTTAAAGCTTTAACACGAAGTGCATGACAAATTCATTAAATGCACAAAGCCCATAGAGAGGCAGACAGAGAGAGAGTGCAACACACACTCTAGCCAAACATTTTACAACATTTTATGCACTCCCTGACCGTAATTACGCCACAGAGTTGCCAAAGAGACGACCAAGCACACATCAAGGGAGTTTTCGGAGGTGTGTCCAACCGACATGTAATGCAACATTGCTTGCGTTGCACACAGAGAGATGGATGGGAGTTATTTGGGTGGATGGTTGGGGTATAAAAGGACATGCAAAGGAAGGCAAAGAGGCTGCTCATATGACCGCTTCATTTGTGGATGTGCTACGGCAGGAGTTTTTCGCACGTGTCATTTGCCTTTTTCCTTATACGCATTGCAACTCGTTTGTTTTTCTTTATATGCAGCGTATGCTTAATTAACTGCACAAAAGTTGCAAGCACAAGAAATGCTGCAGTTAATAAGAATTATTACATTTTAATTTACAAAAATACTGTAAATTAATTTCATTTATTAAACACTTTATTAGCAAATGAGATATATCAGATGAAAGACTTTTACTGAATATGAGTCATATTGCTTAAGAGCTTAACTTTTTCGAAAATTAAACTATGTAGCGAACATAAAATATACAATTTTTTGACGAAAATATATTGGCATAAGCCTCATCCAACAAATTAAGTTGGACTTAAAATGTTTCTTTTCATAAATTTAGTCTCCAACTTAACATAATTATAATTTCAGGATTATACATAATGAGTATAACAATGATTTTCTCAAGGCAGCCTAAACTTTTTTATTTTTAAATTATTTATTAAGTGTTGAACCTGTACAACTTAAAAGGTAGCTTAATCCAATTCCCAATTAAACATAGAAAATAACAAAGGCACTTTAAGCAATCCAGCTAAATAAATACAATTCAAAATTCTACGAAGATACATGTGCACAAACATTTATAAGCATATAAGCAACAAAAGTTCTATTCTCAAACAATGATTATTTAAGTTGCTGAGTAAATAAAAGTCAACAACGCCTAAGGGTATGCAACACTTTGATTAATTGATTGATTTCACTCTATTATTTTGCAGAACGATGAGTTTGGCAGCGTTGCCGTCGCTGCTGCTGCTGCTGTTGCTGCAACTGAGCAGCTGGCAACTGAGCGAAGCGGATTTTGGACGCGATGAGTGCACAGATCTCAACAATGCTTCCTGTGAATGCGCTGTCCTCGTCTCCGAGTATGACATTAGCTGTCCGGCTCAGAGTTTTAGTCCCAAATTCAAGATTACCATCCGGCCGGGCATCAAGGTGATGATCGAGTGCAACATTACGAATCCGCTGGAGTTTAAGCAAATGCCGCAAATGCGAATCGGCAACATTTCCATGGTGCAGATCAAACGCTGTCCGCTGCCCTTCCACACACCGATTGCGGGTCTGCTCGACAACTTGGGCATCATCAACACGCACACAATGTTCTTCGAGAGCAATGATCTCGGCATGAATGTGACGAGCACGCATCTGGAGCGTCTGCAGAATTTGTCGCGTCTCCGTTTCGTGGCACGTCGCTTGTCGTATGTGCCCGAGGATTTGTTGCGGCATCTGCGCAACTTGAGCTGGCTGGATATGCGCTCAGCGAACTTGGTTGAGTTGCCCGCCAAACTGTTGGCCGATATGGAGTATCTGGAGTTCTTGGAGCTGGGCAGCAATAATCTGAGGCAGTTGCCACGCGGCATCTTTCGGGATCTGCACAAGTTGCAGCACTTGAATTTGTGGAGCAATCAGTTGCACAATCTGAGCAAACATGACTTTGAAGGTGCCCAGAGTGTGGTGGACATTGATTTGCATAACAATGGCATTGTTCAGCTGCGTCCCGATGTCTTTGCTCTGCTCACCAACATGACGGAGATCAATTTGAACAGCAACAACTTCCGTTCGTTGCCCGAGGGACTTTTCCAGCACAATCTCAAGTTGAGGCAGGTGAAGTTGCAATACAATCGTTCGCCACTGCCAGAGTTGCCATCGCGTCTGTTTGCCAATCTGCCAGAGTTGGGTTCGCTTTACTTGCGCTGCGAACTGGAAACTTTGCCAGCCGATATCTTTCAGGGATCGAGGAAATTGGAGAACATGACGCTGATGGACAACCTGCTAAGCACACTGCCCGCTCATCTGCTGGACGACCAAGAGAATCTTCTGGTGCTCGACTTGCAGCGCAATCGTCTGAGGCATTTGCCCGATGGCGTCTTTGATCATCAGGGCAAATTGCAGATACTCAATCTGGCTGATAATCAGCTGACGGAAATATCAAGGTAAGCTCAAGATATTCTATTTGATTAGGTTTTGAGTACTAAGACAAGTGCAAGGGCAATTAAGAATATCAAAGTGTTTAAGAGTCAGTGTAGATAATATAAGATAACAAAACTAAGCAGTCAAAACATTGCGAACTTTCGGATGTGTTCGACATTTTTCTGCCAGTTTTTGTTCAGTTTCTAGCTGTTTCTTTTGATAGCTATATTTGGCAACTTTTAACAACTCTTAGCAACTTTCCATATGATACTTTTGTATTAGTTTCTGGCTGTTTCTGGCAAATTCTAGAAATCACTTGACATTTTTACAAGTTTCGAATATGGTTTAAAGTTTCCAGCAAATTTCCACCAGTATCTGGTATTCTTACCAGTTATCACTTGCTGCTTCGACAGTTTTCAATTAGTTTTTCGCTATATTTCGCAGCTTCTTAGCAATATTGCTCTGTTTTCTACTACTTTACTGCTTTTTCTAGTTATTTCGGCACATCTGATATTTTTGGAACAGTTTCCTAGATATTTCTTGCTATTTCGAGATATTTCTAACAAAACTTCAGTTTCCGTTTAGTTCCCGCTTGTTTTCTAGTGTCTAGCAGTTTTTCATTTCTAAATCCTTTTAATCAGTTTTTGACAATTTTTGATTAATCTTCAATTTACCCACTTTCTTTACTTACAGCAAACTGTTCACCAGGCTGGCCAATCTGACGGAGCTGTATCTGAGCAACAACCATCTGAAGACGATACGTCGCAACGCCTTTGTGGGCAATTCGATGCTGCAGCAGCTGCATTTGGCCAACAATCGCATCGATCTGCAGGAATACATGGCACTAAGCTATGGCGATGTTGGATCGCCATTCAATTCTCTTCAGAGTCTGCAGACGCTCAATTTGCGCAACAATTCGCTGATGGTGATCTTCAGCGATTGGAAGTATACGATGAATGAGCTGCGTGAACTCGACCTGAGCTACAACAACTTGACGATATTGGAGAACACAGATCTGGTGTTTCTCACCAAATCGCAGCTGCAGGTCAATCTGACGCACAATCAAATACGCACCGTGCACTTCTACTCGAGCATCAGCAATATCTCAACGCTCGACACGGACACATCGAAGCTGGAGCACGGCATCGCCACGTTGCGTGTGGATCTCAATGATAATCCCATCGATTGTGATTGCACCTTGTTGCGTTTTCTGCAGTTCGCACGCGGTGAATTCCAGCCGGACTATGCCAAGAAGTGGATCGTTTCAGCGGATCGCCTCAAGTGCCAAGAACCAACAGCGCTGGCCGAGCGTTCGATGACTTCGGTGCATCCTCGTGAACTGCTCTGCAATTTTGATCTGACCGATAATCCCAGGGATCGACGTTGTCCGGCCAAATGCGAGTGCTTTGTGCGCACCTTTGACTCGGCGCTGATCATCAACTGTTCGAACAGTGATCTCACCAAGATACCCAAGTTGCCACGACTGCCACCGAATCTCTCGCTCTTTGAGTTGCATGTGGAGAACAATACGCTGCTCAAGCTGCCCGCTTACGATGCACCTGGCTATGCGAATGTCACGAGTCTCTATTTGGCCGGCAATAATCTCACCGAGGTGGAGGAGTCTCATCTGCCACGTCATCTGCAGTATTTGGACCTGCGACGCAATCAACTGGAGCAGCTGAATGCCACAGTGTTTAGCTATCTAAATAGCAGCATGGATAGACTACGAATGCGTCTCGCCGACAATCCTTGGGTCTGTGATTGCGATGCAGCTGATCTGCTGCACTACATGCAATCGAAACAGGATCCGGTGCTCGATAGCTTTGATCTCTTCTGCAGCGATGCCGAGATGCCCACACGTATGATTGATTTGCGCAAATCAGATTTGTGCTCGCAGCCACGAACTCTACTCATTGCCATCATTGTCGTTATCTCGCTGACGGGCTTCCTCATTGGCATCAGCGCAGCGGTGTACTACAAGTATCAGCAGGAGATCAAGATCTGGCTGTATGCACACAATCTGTGCTTGTGGCTGGTCACCGAGGCCGATGTGGATAAGGACAAAAAGTTCGATGCCTTCATTTCGTATTCGCACAAGGATCGCGAATTCATTGAGAATCATCTGGTGCCCAAGCTGGAGAACGGCAATCAAAAATACAAACTCTGTGTGCACGGTCGTGACTGGCTTGTGGGTGGCCTCATCACCGATAATATCTTCCAATCTGTGGCCGATTCACGACGAACAATCATTGTGCTAAGTCCGAACTTCATCGAATCCGTGTGGGCGAAAATGGAATTCCAGGCGGCGCATAAAGCGGCGCTAAACGATTGCGTTTCGCGTGTGATTGTCATCATCTACTCGGACATTGGGGATCACAAACAGCTGCCCAAGGATCTGCAGTCGTACCTCACCATGAACACGTACATCAAGTGGGATGATCCGTGGTTCTGGGATAGATTGATGTATGCGATGCCGCATCGTGGACCGAGTAGAAATTCAACAAATGGCACACTGATCAAATCGTTGCTGAAACGCAGTCCCGATGACAAGCTGGAGCTAATTAAACCGTCGCCGGTGACGCCAACGTTGACCACACCGCCGGGTGAGACCACAAAGAATCCGTTGGTGGCCAAATTAAATGGCAGCACACCGCACACGGCCATCATGATTGGCAATGGCAACGGCAATCTGTCGAATCTGTATGTGCCCAATGGCAAGTCACATCATGGTAATGGTCACGTTAATGGCGCCTTTATCATCAACACAAACGCCAAGCAGAGCGACGTATAGAATTGGCACAAATTGGAGCCCCACGACGAGGAGCTCTTGTTTCACTGAGGAGAAAGGGCGAAATCCACTATCCACTATCTCTCCCCCCCGCCTCTGACTTTCTAACTCACGCTCTCTCTCTCTCTCTGGCTCTGTCTCTGTCTCCCTCCAACAAAACTATACACACGCTCGCGTCACTTACTTCACTTATGCTATATATGACCAATTCCAAATTCCAGCTGAATGTAAAAAGCCTCGAGAACATTTTTGTAGCAAAACCTCAAATTGCACTCATTCTCATTCATATTCATATTTCTACATCTGTGTGTGTGTGAGTCTGAGTGCGAGTGTGTATGTAAAGTGTGTGTGTGTGTGTGTACAATGTCTAGCTGCATTCTATAGAATAGTTTTAACTAGAAATGCATTCTGCAATTTCGGCTGGTTAAATTCCATGCACAAAATTGGTGAAAATTTCAATTTTCAATATTTCATGTGGCCTTTGTTGACATAAAAAAAAAAAAGTGAAAACAAAAAAAAAATAGTAAAGAGAAAACAAAAACAAAATGCAAATTGCGCAGACGGCAATGAGAGCAAAGCAAAAAATGTGCAGAATTTAAGCTATTTAAGAGCTTATCACTCTGTTTAGTGTTATTGTATGCATTAAGTAATTTAAGCATCGTAATTATTTGTACATTTATCACTACCAACTCTAGCATGCTACTATTTATAGTTTCTTGTATTACGTTTTTAGTAATTACCTTATTTGTAAGATCACAGCACGCGAAGCTTCATGAAAACATCACACATTAATTGCTTTTAATTTTTTGAAGAGAAATTTAATTTAGTTTATCATTCTTTTTGCACGAATCTCAAGTTTTACTTAAGTTTTCATTTGAACAAATTGAGCTTTATTTTGTACAATCTATTATATCGTTATAGGCTATTGAGTAATGCACATGCAATATACATACATATGACGTATCCAAATAGTAGCATATAAACAATGCCGTGTACTGAAACGATTCATCATAATATAAAATTGCATATTTGGTAACTCGAAAAAAAGAGAATCGAAACAGAAACAAAATATATCACTGTATATAGCACATAAGGAGTACTTTGTATATTTCCCAAAAATCTCAAAAAACAAAAACAAAATGCATAACGCAATATATGTTTAATGTGACAAGTTTATAATGACGCTATTATCTCTGATACACGGCATACTTACTACATATTACATCACTTTATCAACTTTATGCATAAATACATCACTTCACAATTCAATAATCTACAAACAAGACAAGAAAATACATACATCAAGCAGCATATACTCATGTAATTAGCATTAATATATCGTATATACATAAGTAAGTAGCTATGTCATACATATTATACATATGTCTCTGAAATGTATTACCTAAGGTACCTACAAATTTATGCAGACACACTCATTTACTAATACATACATTATTGCATATAATTGTGTATGTAAAGAATACAAATACAATGAATAAAATATATTTTAAAATTTAAAACGCAACGTGTTTTGTTCTCTCTAATCGCAAAAGGCGCATCAGAAATATGCAATGCTTTCATTTCAGAACGGCAGCCTAAAAGTATGCTATGCGATTTATGTGCTAGTGCAACGCCCTTATTCAGCCTCAGCCTAAAAGCACGCCACAGTTTTTTCACTCGAGAAATATTTAGCAGCCTGCTGCATTTTCTGTTCGCCTGGTACTTCACCTGACGATTGAGTACGTTTTGGACGTTTGCGCAGCTGCCACAGGTGCACATGTGCGTCGTTGTGTATGTGAGTGTGTATGTAAGCGGGTGAGCGTGTGTAGGTGAGAGGTTGTAAGTGTGTGTGTGTGTCCGTTGTCTGCGGTTTACGACGACCGCAAACAGCTAAAATCCAAACTGAAATACCAGGGGAACAGAAACCAACAGCAAGCAGAGAATTTTAACAGCTGGCTGTTGTTCACATTTTAACAGAGCGCTGTTGAATGTTAACGTGGTAGCTTAGAACATTCAACTGCTAGATTTATTAGGAGCCTAACTGACGTTAAATTTAAATTGTTTTCATAAATTCTTTTTGATTTTCGGGTTCCTTCCTGAATGAAAAACTAGAAATATATATTTATTTTTCTTTATTTTCAATTTCTTTTTACATGTAGAATATATAAGTGTACATTTACGTTAGTATTTAATAAAATTGGGTAGTTTATACAGACGGCTTAAAATAACAAATAAATCAAAAATAGTTACTACAAATCAACAAATTTAAGTAAAAATCGTCCAGTCTCATATCACAAATAAAATACAAAAATAGTTTATGGACAACACAGAAAAAAATAACAGACAAAAATTATGTGTAAATGAAATACAAAAATATAAATACAGATTTTTGGTTTTGAGAAGTAAATGTGGCATAGTTAATTGTGAAAATTACTGCCAGAGTTTCAGAAAGCAATTGTCGCAGCAATTCTCAAGATTTGACTATATGCTAGGTATATATTTATATTTAGTAATTAAGTACTGTATGCAGCCATAATTGTTGGTAGGGGTTTTGCCTTTACATACGAAGTGCAGGTATATAAAATATATAATATATATGTATACATTTATAGAATTCCATTAACTGGGCTTTGTATGTTGTCGTCGTTGTCGTTAAGACGTATTGTACATAAGTAAGTAATATTATAATATTATAATTATTATTTTCCTTCAAACAATTTCGTTACTTGTCTACTTTTTAGGTCTTTAACTCACAATCAGTTGCTGTTTTTTTTTTTTTTTTCATTATTTTGTCTTTGGTGTTAAACGTTCCAAGCTTGTGGTATTATCATGTCTTTTTTTGTTTTAGTTTTTTTCTACACATCTTTTTTTGGTTAACTTTTGAATAGCAATCAGTACGCACCACTGCCGGCCACAGCCTTGGGATGGAGTTCATGTCCAGTTTCCCCTCTTTCTGTTACTATTTGCTCTTCTAGAGCAGCATATCATCATCGCTTTCGGTAAACTCGCCATTCGGCTCCAACAGCAGATTGGCTTCCTCGTTTGACTGCACCTAAAAGAGTCGGGAATAATGAAGTCGTAATGATTGATGGCACTTTGTGGACATTAGTCAATGGCAAGTTGCGTACCCTGGAATAGCGCACCGCTGAGCTGCTGCGTCGGAAGAAGCGACGCACGCGTTGCCTTCGCGCCGGCGAGAAGGCAAACATTCCCAGGAAGGCCACAAAGAATGTCACGGACAGGATAATTCCCATGATGGCTGTACAGAAAAATGACATCAAATGAAAGGAAATGCATGGCATAAGAGAACGCAGAACGCAAAAAAACACATTTTGGCTAGCTGCACTTACTGCCCACGGAGGCCGTTGGGCTGGGAACAGCTGCCAACACAGAGGGTACGGCTGCTGCCGTTGCTGCTGCTGTTGCTTCTGTTGCCTTTACAGTGGCTGCAGTAGTTGTTGTGCCTGCTTCGCTTGGCTTACCGAATGGCGTTGTATGTGTGCTGCTCGTCGACGTCGTCGTCGTCGTTGACGGCGTCGTTGTGGTTGATGAAGTTGTAGAACTCGTGCTGCTGCTTCCTGCTGCTGTTGTGTCTTCTGGCGGCGCACTGAGACCCAAGAAGTGGCAGATGCTCGGCGTGCGTTGCACATAAAGCAAACTGCACTGTGTGTCCTGTGTATGGAAGGGAAAACCGCATTTTAGTAATTAGAAACTTTCTTCATTAAGTGCAAAGAAAATAAATAAATAAATTGATATTGGAAAAATACATAAATTGCAACATAAAAGCCAGTATCTCTTGCTGTGCTCTGTTCATGGCATGCTTTACCCAAAAGGGCGGCAAACTGTGGCGCAACAACTGCCAGGCCAACACTCTCTGTCTCTCTCAGTCTGTCCATCCGTCCGGCTGCACGCTGCGTGTAACACTTTCGGCCAAAGACCATTTCCGGCGGGGCCAACAGCAACAGCAACAGCAACAGCAATAGCAACAGCAACAGCCAGAGCAACAGCAAGCGAAACGAAGCGCTGCAAATGTGCGCATAATTTAAAAACTTTTGCCGCGAACTGCAACTGGCAACTGGAGGCAACTGCAACTGCAAGTGGCAAAAACTCTCTAGCGCGCGTTCACAACTTTGTCGACGTCCCGGGTCGTGCAACCGGCCGTGGCGCCGCCCCAGACACCAAAACTAAAACATGTCGAGGACACCCAAGCCAAAGGCCCGAGTGCGCACAGCAAAAAAGGACAGCACGGAAAGCGGACAGCGGGTAGACGCATTAAAAAGTTTGCAGCCATTTAAAATCCCATTTCATTGAATCGCTAATTTTCCGACAGCGTCGCTGCCGCTAGCAGACAACGACGCTCTGCAACAACGGAAAAACACAACACACCAAAAACAACGAAAACGAAAAAAGAAAGCGAAACTAAAACTAAACTAGCAAAGCTGTCGCTGTGTTGCTTGCTTGTTTATCGTTGCATTGTTTAGAAGTTTTCCATCGCATGTGTGTGTGTGTGCAGCCCAAGCAATTTGCAAAGTCCACAGCGAGTTATAGATAGAACGTTAACTATTGGCTTAATTAATTGCATGTCATAGTCACGGTTAATCTAATTTGTTTGCTTATCTCAACACACAAACTTATTGTTTATATCATTTTTTAATTGTGAGCATGCCTCAATGGAGTATTTGAAGTGAACATGGTAACTTGTTGCATTCACTTAATTGAGCATGAAATGCATATCAAATAGAAGAGAGGGAGAAATAGAGGGAGCGAATAACCAATTGCCATTACGTATGCTTAACAAAGAAATTAAATTAATAACACCTACAAGTGAAGTGTGTAATGCAATGCAATGCAATTAACGGCAATCATAGCTTGGCAGTACTATATGCTATATATGCCATAGCCAAGTCATGCGTGTGTGTCCAGTTGACACCGCAAGTACTCCCTGAACTCAACTCAACTCAACCGTACCGAACTGAACTGCCTCCCCTTCTCTCTGTGTCTCTCTGTCTCATGCGACAAACGACATCGACGGCGGTCTCTGGTTAAAAGCTGCTTGCAGCTATTTGTGAACTGGTTTAAATTTGGGTCAATTGGTTTGTGCCACATGCGAGTGTGCGACACTGGGTATTGCAACAAGCTCCACTGACTACTACTGCTAACTGCCAGCAAGCAAATACAACTAAACCCGAGTGTAGAACGTCGCCGAGCGTTGGGCTGTGCTGTTTAACCAGCACAAACAGGGCGCCATCCAACCAGCCAGCCAGCCAGCAGCAACAACTGTAGCGAGTGCTACAATAACAACAGCTACTGAAAAAACAACAATTAAGAATGTCAGCGACTAATCGTGATCGACTGCAAAATATGCTGTCAATGGCAAACGAATTCAAAATGAATTCTAAAAATGGTTCAACTACATTTTTATATGTATCAATTTGCAAAATGATTGCAGTTTAAAAAAATGAATTTTAAGCGTAGCTAAATAAATTGAATACAATAAAGATTGAATCGACTTATCGAGTGGAATATATAGGTAGAAAAAGGTGGACCACTAAGCTTGTTTTAAATTATTTCTGTTGTCAATGATTAAACTGATTGAACTTCGAATTATCTAACAATGATTAAACTGATTGAACCTCAAATTCGAATTTAGTTGATAACTTAGTAGTTCTCTTATAACTACTAAACGATGTCGAATGTCTTGTCATTATTCACTTTCTATTATTGTTATTAATAATATTAAGTCTACAAGTTAACTATAATAAATCTTGCTAATTTTATAATGCAAATTTTTGAAGAATATTTCAACGACTTTCTGCTTCAACTTTGCCAAACTTTAAAGATTATTTCAAAGACTTTCAACTCCAACTTTGCCAAACAAAAAATCTTTTTATCACATCCATCCTCCCGTCACAAATACCCCTAACTTTCTTCTCTATATGTTTCATATCAGTGCACAAATCAATGAAGCCCGTTTGGCTAACAATGTCTGAGCGCAGGGCATAAAACAACTGAACGCCTACCTACAAAATGGACAGGCAAATATTTTCAATTGCTGATGGCGCCTCCTTTGGCAATTTGTGCGTAATGGACTACGACGGTTATACGAGCTCTTTTCGCATGAGTGTCTGTGTATTGGACAGTGCTTGTGTGTGTGTGTGTGTGTGTCGATATGGGTGTGTGTTTGGTTAAACCTCAGGCACTAATTGCTGCATTTTTGGCATGCTCTCGGACCAGGCTAATAAAGTTGCATACGTCGATGCCGACCACTAATTACAACGTGCTGCAAATTGACAATTTTGCTGCAACATGCGGTTGCCGCCTCTCCAGATATATATATATCTATATGTATATGTATGTATATGTTGCACACTCGTACATAATGCAAACAGAACACAAAATCAATTAAGAGATTGGGGGTTTGGTGCGCGAGAAACTGCAGTGGAAAATTTATTGTGCAGCAATTTAATTGAATTAGTTAGGTGAGTGAGCAGCAGCAGCAGCATCTCGAATGCCACACACAATCTTGACGAATGCTAATATATATGTATAAATCGTAATTACAAAGCAGCAGCGCGCGGCAGCAAATTTAATTAGAAGCTTAAGCTTACTGCTGATTAATATTGGCCTAATTATAATCAGAGCAGCAGCAATGGAATATGCAAAAGTGCAAAGTGCAATGACAATTATTTGATAAAGGGGCCAAAACGAAAGCAAAAGCAAAAGCAGATGCGTACAAAGCAGGTCAACGTGTTGGCTCAAAAGCACAAAGCGGGCAACAGCAAAATGCAGTTACAAAGAGCGCAACAAAAAAAAAAACAGCTCAGCTGCGAGCTGCCTGAAAGCCATATCTGGCGATCTAAGTCAAAGGCCAGGACCTGGGCTATGGGACAACGACAGCATGTTTTCGCTGTAACAAGTCAGGCACGTGCATTTTTAGCAGCGATTGTTAAGACAACAAAGGCTTGGCCAAAACAATAGCAATGCCCCGCCAGCTAAAAGCAGCAACGACTACACAACTATGTAAAAGCAACAGACACCACCAAGGAATACAAGAGAATAACGCAGGCAAAAAGAAAGAAAAAAGCAAAAAAAAAAAAAAAGAATGAAGCAGAAAAGAAATGGGGTGGCAAAACCAAAAGCCGCACAGGTTGGTAGGCAACATTTTTGCTGAAAGGCAACAGCAACAGCAACAGCAGCAGCAGCAAGGACAACACCACCAGCAACAACGACACCAACAACAACAAATGGCTGCAAAGCGGATTTGCCAAGTGGTAAGCATAACAAAGGACACCTGCCACATTGTTTTGTGCCCAGTTGCCACGCTCTGTGCTTGCTTTTGCTTCTGTGCGGCCTTTTTCTGCATATTTCTTATACATTTTCACTTTGACAACAACACCAGCTACACCAACAGCAACTCAACCCAACCCAACCCAACCCAAAGCTACAGCAACTCCTTTCGCCTTGCACATGCATACTATACAGCAAAAATATGTACGCTAAATCTACTTCAGGCTTCTCGCCTTACTTATGCTTTCTATATATATATGTGTGTGTGTGTGTGTGTAGTCTACTGTCTTCTAAGTGTGTCAATTTAATGCGCTTTTCCCTAGGCGCACAAAAGTATGCTACACTTTTTTTGTTGTTCGATATTTATTAAGCTGTCTGGACATTTCTAAAGAATTATTCATTCACCACACACATGCATAATTTAGAAAATAAACTCATTTAAAAGGAATAATTTGCAATGCAATGTCAATGTTGCTTCTCACAAGATTTTGATTGCTGTGCTAAAAGCATTTCTGACTTATTTCTGTAAGTGTTGCCAAAGCCTCTTACAGTCCTTTAATACTTTGATGGCAGCACAATAAAATTTCAGTGCTGATATTCTCACTGATTTTTATGGCAAATTGTAGTTGTTACCACTTCATTTAAAGTTTCGTTTCTTAAGCAGAATATTTTGCCAATATTGTTTGAATAATCTTTTAACAGAACGATTAAATTTGAAGTCACAAATCAGGCACAAGATATTGAAATTTGTTGTAGCAATTTTAAACCTGAAATTGTTGCTATTCTTTTTTGCTAATTTTACTTGCAACTATTTGATTTAAAGCGTAGTTAAGTACTTTGCTTATATTGCCTAAATAATCTTAAGTAGCAGACCATCTTTAAAAAGATATTTCTGCTCTTTCTGTTATATAAATTATTTTTGTTTTGTTAACATTTTGGCACTTACCTCTGTAATGGTTGTGAAATTCTCCGTGGTATTGCTGCATATCAAACGCAAATGCACATTCATTTTGCCTGCAAATGAAGTAAATGAAACCGATTCTGTGGTTAGCAATGGGCCAAAAATCTACGGCGTTTAATTAGCAGAGAGATGAAACCACAAACAAATGACACCAAACTTGACCCCAATAAAATGTGATGAAAGTCAGTTTAGAGAAAGAAAGAGAGATCAAGCAAAAGGCGGCATTTTATTTTAATTGACCGAAAAACAAGCTCAACAACAGCATCAAGGATAACAACCACAACATTCAGCAGCAACACAACACAACACAACACAACAATAATGCTTAAATGAATCCTTATCATAGCCTCGTCTAGGCTGCCAGCCCAGAGCTTCCCAAAAAACTACGGGTGTTCGTTTTATGCTGCAAAGTTATTACATAAAAGCTAAAAATAATTATCACTGGAGACGACAACAAAAGCCGCATGCAAGGCCAGCTCAGAGGGGAGCTGCTGAAACTGGGGAAGTAACAGCAACCACAAAAGGCTGCTCCAGCTCCTTTCTGCTCTGTGTGTGTGTGTGTGTGTGTGTGTGTGTGTGTGTGTGTTTGATGGGTGGCAGCTTTTGGGTTATGGGCTCAACTGGTAAACCGTTTTTGCCACTCGGCTTTGCTGCTTTTCCACTCTGCATTTCGCATGTCAGTGAGCACATTAGAATTGTCTGATCGCTTACAGATTGCCAAACCACACACACACACACACACATATATATATAAAACTGAGTTTTATAATGGTCGCTTCTCTCACTTAGTTGTATTCATTGTTATGTCATAATTAAATTGTCGCTTTTATTGCCAGATAACATACGAGACGAGTCCACTACGCAAAACAAAGCCCACAAAAAAAAACTTTCATTAAATGACAAAGTTTTGCTGGAGTATTTTTAGTGCCAATAAAATTCATGGCCATGCACACGAAACAACCGATAGAGGGCGGCACCTCTCTTCACTTCTCTTCTATTCTATTTTGTATTCTGTTTTGCTGCTTTAAATATTCATGACTCGAATGCAGCCGCCGCCGTCGCATAAAAAACGCTCGACAGCAGCCAGCAACAGAAAAAAAAATCTACAGCAAGATTATTTTACCGCATTATCTCGTCGACAATTTTATTTATCATTTTGCTTTACTTTTTTTGCTGCAGCTTTTTTTTTTTTGTTCGCCCTCCTGTCTATTTTGATAATTTCAAGTATTTTGCGTTTTAGTCGGCGAGCCGACACAAAAGGTTTTCTAGATAAGAGCACGGAAAAAAGTGGAATGGAAAATGGTGGAAAAGCTGCAGGAAAAAAGGCGAAATGGCGACAAGCGCAGCGCGAAAAATGTCGCAATGGCGCCCAAAAAGCAGGCAGCAAGCAGCAAAAAAAACAGCGCATTGTCAAGAGGTCGGCGAGGAGAAGAGGAGGAGGAGTGCAACATGTTGGAAGTGATGTGGTAGAAGGTCTGACAGATAAGCGAATGGAAAGTGCATTGGGCTGTGCGCCAATTCTAATGCGATTTTGTCATTTTCCGAGAGCAGCTCAAAAAGCCAAAGTAACACCCAAAAAAAAAAAAAAAAAAAAAACACATACTCGAAGTGAATGACCAAAAAAGAAAATGGCGTACGGCGGCCGGAAATGCGCGTGTTGCGCCAGCGGAAGTGCAAGCGGAAACGGATACGGAAACGACAAGCGACAAGGCAGCAACTCCTCAAGTAAGTCTCGCAAAACGCAAATCGAATTAGTTAGTTACGATGCACAAGTATCAAATGACGCCGTCAACTCACCCTCCTTGCCACAACCGGGCAGGTCGTGTGTGAAGAACAGATTGACCAGATCCTGCGAATAATCCGTCATGGTCTTGCGATACATGCCACACACATTAAGCTGCACCTTCTTCTGTTTGTAAGCAATCTGCAATTGAAAAGCAAAGTGTTCAATATAAACTCTTGTGTGTGAGTTGTCGCTTCTTTGTCTGCCTGGCAGCTGTCAAACTTACCTCAATCTTACCATCGTTGGTGAACGAGGCGTTCTTAAAGTTGAAACGCTGATGCGCCTCCTCCTGCACAATTTCGCAGGTGTCCGCATTGAAGGTGCACTCATGTGGCGGGCAAATGACACTCGTGCCCCAATCGAAATGATAGTGGCAGTCATCAATTTCAGTCAACACCGGTTGGCCCTACAATAAGATGGCATTACACAGAGAACAAGGCAAAGAATAGAGTTCTTTAAAATGGAGAATTTCACTTTATAAACTACTGAAAGTTGTTCACTTTTGAATGGCCAAAACCAATCTAGAAATTATTGTAATTCCTTTCAGCTCATTTTGGAAACACTTTTTCTTGTTTTAATACGGTATTCCTAATATTTATAAGTTTTAGTTTGAGAGTTCTGTTCTTTAATAAAGAATATATTCTATCATATTTGAAGCACAGCAATCGAGAATATTTCGAGATTTCTTTTTGGTTAGCTTTCAAAACTTTTAACTTTGAGAATTTTGCTTTCTTGAATCAAGTATTTATTCATTTATCTGTAAATGAACTGGCAAAGATCTTAATTCAAGAATAACTATCTAATATATATCTAAATGGCAACGTTTTGTTCTTCATTCTTCATTCAAATTGAGCTGTTAAAATAGATTTCCAAGGGCAGCCAATCTTGAATTAATCGAGACTGAATTTTATTTTCTTACATTGTTTTTTTTCGATTTGCTAAAACCAATCTCATAGGACTATCTTTTTTATCTATCTATCTTTCAACTTTTCTAGCTTACTCTCGTTTAAATTTTGAATATTCTTTTTCTTAATTTATACTCAATACTTACGCGACCCGCAGTCATGTTGCAGTTGAAGTGTATGGTCGTGGACAGATTCATGGCCTTATCGTTGGGACACGGGTCGCCACGAAGATAGAGTAGCTCGGCGGCGGTGTCGTTGAGTGCGGACAGTTTGACCAGCGGAAAACCAAGGCTCTGCAATGAAAAACAAGACAAGTGAAGAGAAGAAAGTAAGAGAAGGGTTGAAAGAGGAGAGTGACATGAAATGACATGACCAAACAACACGTGTCCAACATTATGACTGAGATTCGCCCGCAAATATGTGCAAAATCTCTCAGTACAAAACCAACTCGACGACGACTTTATCGATGAGTGCGTTAAGCGACTGTGTGGCAATGGATGGACAAATGTTATGGCCCCTGGCAGACAGTAACCTCGTCAGTTAGCCTCACACGACAAACAGAAGAGCATAGGACAAAACGACAATTGCACAAAATGGATGGCATTGCAAAGATTTCGATGGTCGAACCGACAAAGATGGAACGAACACACACGCATCGCTAGCCTTAGATGTTTAACGAGCTTTAAAGCACAGAGAGAGAAAGAGAGAGAGAGAGAGGGAGAAAAACACAGAGAAGAACGCATGCAATGTCCTTAGCGAGGCATTAGCTGTGCAAATTGCTCAATGATCGACCTTTTTGTCGCCTGTTCAATGACGCTTCAATTGCAACAGGCAACACTCAGTGCGAACTCCCCCAACTTCCCCACTCCCCCAACTTCCCCACTCCCCCCGCCACATCCCCTCATTCAATCTCTCAAAGCACGCGTCAGCCTTGAATGCCAGCTTTTTCCTACTTCCAACTCTTTTTGCTGCTGTCCCAACTCGGCTTCCTCCCAACTCTTTCTTCCTCCTGCTGCTGCTCTTGTTGCAGCTTAAACACTGTCAGTGGCAGCAACAGCAGCAGCAGCAGCAGAGGATGGCATCCAGGCAGCTGGCCAGTCGACCGGGCATTCAACTGGAGACGTGCGCTTAATGTCCAATGCAATGGCGCTCGAGTGGCACAAGATTTATGCCGGGGTCAGGCGACGTCGATGGCGATGGCGATGGCGGCGAACGTTGCACATGTTGTCGTCTCATCTTAAACGTATTAGCCACTGGCGGCAGACGGCGCCATCTCATTTCGTATGCAGCTCAGGCAAGGTTTAAGCAGTTTGCTCTATTATTTATTGCTAACCATTTCGCTAGCTGAGCAGTTTTTTTTTTTTTTTTGTCGCACTCCTCTCCTTTCTCCACTTCTCTATATATCTATATCGGAAATCCATTGAAAACTCAAAATCTGAACTAATGCGGCGTCAGCAAACAAGCAAATCTGGCAACTGGCAACTGCCAGCAGCATGGAATGTCCTTCAACAGGCAATCCTCATTAGCATTGGATATAGTTAGAATAGAAAGTAAGCTGAGCTGAGCAAATAGGGAGAGAGTGGAGAAGGAGAAGGAATTGGAAGTGTGGCAAGGGGCAAGCGACTAACTGGCGCCAGTTGCCAGCTTATCAGCTTAGCTGTAGCTGAAAGCTGGGAGCTGGAAGCTGTAGCTAAAGCTGAAGACGGCAACTTTTGAGTAACTTGCTGTTCCAAAATTTATTGAAAAACTTTCTTATCGCATTGGTACAAGCACAAGCAAGTGCTGTTTGTCTATGTTTCCTGGTCGCTTGTTTATATTTTCTTTTCTTTTCCTGGCACTTTTGCTCTGTTCTGGGCATACCCGGCCGGATTTAGGGTAAAAGGGTGTGATGACTTTGTTAAAATCGAAAATAATAGTTTAAATAAAACAAATTCCTAAACATAAGAAGTCTTTTTGATTATTGATTATCTACCAGGTCGTAGTTAATATAAAAAAATCTACCATCTGTCTGCCTGTCCGTCCGCCAGTTAACACATCGAAATCTCAAAAATTAAACTAGCTAAAGCTACCAAACTTGTAGACAATACTTGTATATCTTTAAAGATTACATATGTGAAAATAAATTCAATTCTCATGGGTTAAAAATGGAAAAATTAAATTTTTTGAGTTAGAAGCCTTAACACTTATATAGTGACATTTAAATATACATATAGTGCATATTAAAATATATATACTAGCAAATATTTGCAAATTAATATTGTATTTAATACTTGATTAAATTTAGCAAACAAACAAATGTATTTCCATTTGTTCTAATGCTAAACTTTCGGGTATTCAACCGTCAAACAAAGGTGACTGTAATTTTATTACTATGTTTTCTTTTTTTGCCTGCTTTAAGTTTTGTGAACTTTTCGCTCATAAGAGCAGGACACGAAGTGGAAGCGTTGACTGGACAAAGCAAAGAAAAGAACAAAACAGCAGACAGGCGGGTGGGCAACTTAATTGTTTGCAGATACAACGAACAAAAAAAAATAAATAAATAAGTTGCAAAAGAAAAGCAAAAGTAGAAATCTATTGAAGAAATAAAAAATGCCAAATAAAACACACACACACACAACAAAAACAGGGAAGAAAAGAAAACAATCCCGTAAGTTTTGTTGAACTACACGTAAAATGTAAGCTTAAGCCATGTTAGGATTTCCTGTTGCCCTAATTAAAAGTGCTGCCAGCTCTCGAAATCAAACAGAATGCTGATAAGAGCGAGAGTTGAGAGCATGTATCTAAATTCGAGATGTTGTCAAATGCTCTTCGGCGATATCCTTTCGCAGTTCAGTATCCACTTTTGACCACACTTGGGATGGCAACAACAAAAGCGAAGCTAAAGAAAGCTTTAGCTGGAAAAGCAATAAAGATTTGTGCAAGTTCAGCGTTTGGATTGAGATTGAGACATCAACAGCGAATGGAAGGACACATCTGGTGTATTCGCTGCGTGTCCTGTGGCGACACGCAGACCAGCCTCAAGGCTAGCCACAAGGACGCCCACAAATGGGCCGTGTCCATACACAACACAAGGGCTAGCATAATTTTGGGCCTTATTATGGCATAACAATGGTTTGTAAATTAGGACAAAATGTATAAAAATAGGACAATAGACCTTGAGATACTTGTAAAAAGAGATTTGTATTTTAAAATAGATTTTAATGCTCGCAAACTGGCTTTGAAGATTCTTAATCATTTGTAAGTAAGTTCATATTACTTTCATTACTCATTTTAAAATGAGATTTTAATGACACGCTACAGTTATATAGAGCAAATAGTTTTATCTCTAATAATTTGGTTTTTATACAGAAAGTAGATTAAATACTTGTTTATCTCTAAGTTATAGCACCCATTTATCCCTCTTAAATTCCGCATATAAATAGCATAGTTTGCTGAACAATTTTGATCAATTTCGAACAAAAATTCCGACGCTGTGCCATTAACAGGTTGAGACATGCCAAACGCGAAAGCATAGCGAAAAATTTATGACAAGAAGTCGCTGCATGACAATGAGCTGTCGCAGCGTGAATCTCGATTGGGTTGCAAAGTCAAATGTGCGCCAAGCCAATAGGTTGTTGAAAGAGCAGCCAAAGCAGCAGCAGCAGCAGCAGCTCAAGGATAATGCCGCTGCAGGATGTGCAACTGCAGCTGTAGCACATTAAAATATGTGCAAAATGCTGAGCGCAAATCAGAAGAAGCCAAACGCCATTCGACATTTGACAACTGTCAATGAGGGGGAGCAAAAAAAAACGGGTTGACTGAATGTGGAGGAGAAGTGAATTGAGTTCGAGAATGCGAAAGGAGTTGCACGTTCAAGTGCGCGTCAGCAGCTAGCAGCACATTTCCGTTTCCGCACACGAAATGCGCTGAAAACGGAGCATTTTCCCAATGCAAAACGTGGCACAAATGTCAACAGCAGCCCGCGCCAACAACAAGCGAGGGTCCGTCTCTCTCTCTCTCTCACTCTCTGCATGTGTGCAAATAAAGCAATATAAATTTTTAGAAAAATATATATAACCATGGCTACGTTATTTCTAGGCCAGTGGCATGCAAACAAAAGCCGACGGCACTTTGCCCCAAACGTTGCCATCCCCATTCGTTTCCCCCACTCGCCTCCTTATCCCACCGCAAGCCGGAAATGTTCTGCACAGCACGTCGCATGGGGCACACACACACACACACATCCACACACTCACACACGCATAGATACACAGAGGAGTCGCTTCATACAGCATGGATTGGATTGGTATTGTATTGGTTGGTTTTGGGGTGGGAGGGAGAAGGGCCAAAGGCAAGGGCTGCTGCCAACTGATGGCCGCTAAAAGCTGTTTTTACAGTTATATATGCATATGTATATCATCCAGCTGTGCATGTGTGTGCGAGTGTGTGTGTGTGTGTGTGTGTGTACTTTTACACCATCGTCAACGCCATAGCCGCATTTTGCCATATCCTTCCGTTCCCTTTTAGTTACCTCGCCCCTCCTTACGTTACTTCGCTTTACGTTGCGTTACGTTTTTGTTGGCCTTGCGTTGCGTTCACAAATATTTCGCTCGCGTTCTCAGCTCCCTATCTGCCACCTCCAGCATATGGCCCCGCCGCCATTTGCAGCGCGCGTACGTGATTATTTTTTTTTAACAACTTGAACAATGTTTTTTTGCTCTCGGCATGTGATAAAAGTTATGCTCAGGTTTCGGGTGCAGCGGCAATCGCGGAGCAGTCGCCTATGGCTGAGGCCGAGGCTGAGCACACGCACTTCATGCCCGCTAGCGACACAGCGATAGCATTATAATTCACATAATAATTGCATAAGAGCAGCTCAATGCCACAAAAGCCGACCTACGGCCTTTAAGTTAAGAGCCAAAGCGGAAACATCTCTATCTCTGGCACCGCAGACAGTTCGAAGCTGTCGCAAATGGAAGCTGTGTGCTCCCAGGCGACATTCGCGATTCGCTTGCGACAGTTTACTGAATTAAATCGATATAAAGAATGTGCTTCCAATGATGAGCATTAAATCCGATTGAAATAATACGCATATTTTCATCATCATAGCGCAAAAATATGGCTGGGATATTTTTATGTGGCATTTTAAAAATTGAAATATTGTATAGATAACAGACAGACTTTTTTTCTTTTGAATTGAGCCGCTTTAACAAAGGTTTCAAAAAATTAGTTGTAATTTTACTTTGGCCAAATTTAAAGCGAGTTTTATAAGCAAAATTTTGTCATGTATTCTCAAATATTTGCTGTAAAGAAGAAAAGATGTGCACAATCTTTTCAAGCAAATTCTATGTTAAATAGAAATTAGCAAACCAAAATCTAGGAAACAATAAATTATCCAAATTTATCTCAAAGCGAATTTTAATCGCACACTAAAATACTTTAACTTCTTCACGTCTATACTATTCGCAACTTAATGACCATATTTACCCCTGCTTAGAAAATCTGTTTCAACAATTGCTTAGCAAATAATAATAATAAGCTTGCACACCGTCCAAATTACGCTACCTAAATGTCTCAATTTGCAGCAATTTTTGTATAATTTCATATCGCAAAAGCAACAGCACTTTGTTTGCAATTATCGCATTCGCATTCGCATTCACATTCGCAACTCGCATTTAAAGCGGACAACAGAAAACCCGACAATGTTTGCGACCATTTTGTTGCATGAGCTGAAATCTCATTTCAAGCGAATTTCATAGCATACTTTTGTGAGCTTAAGTATTTAAGCGCAGGCCAACAGCACGGTCAGCAAAGCAGCGAGCGGGGGCGGAGAGGTTGGGGAATGGGAATAACTGAGCAGCATTCTCACAATTTGTGGCATTAAACAACTTTTAGACACTGAACACTCGCTGCACTCTTCAGTTGTCAACGATGGGTTCGTATGAGAACGAGAACGAGACTGAGAATGAGACTGAGACTGAGAGATATTTTGGTGGCAGCCTAATGAAGCAACCAAATCCACTGGTCACTAGGCAAAGATTGAAACGGAGTGAAGTGGAGCAGAGCAGAGCTTAGCAATTGGATTTGCAGCAGCATATTTAATGCATGAATGTGGCCGCAATTTTTGGGCATTTGGCCAAAACGGCTTAACGGTCAAATTGAAGCATTTACCATCAACTTATGTATGAGTATGTATATACACTTGAAAAAATCGGTACAATTCTAAATATTAACTTTCAGTACGTCAAATCCAAAAACAGCGCTCAAAATATCGATGATAATTTAAAATCACAACATGTTAGAAAAAAATGTTTGATGGGTAAAATCTTCGTAAAATTATTTTTTTCTATCTACACATAGTTTCTAGCAATGCTTTGGAGTAGTCTTTAAATTCCACAGAACTCTGACAATATTTTTTCTCAGTTTGGAACAAAAGAAAAATAATTTTGAGTAATTATGGAAAATTATTTTTAAATTGGGAAAATGCTGTTTAAAGTCTTTCTTTAAAGTAAATAAAAAGGATAAATCCAATAAAAGAATTTCCAATGTTCACATCTTATTTTAGAAATTGGTCGAAGTTTTTATAAAAAGCTTAACGATTTTTAAATGCATTTAACTTTGCAACAAATCTAAAGAAATATGGAAGAAGTTAAGATCGCAAAATTCTCAAAAACCATTCGGCAACAAGCTTGACTTATCAGCCCAATCCCTTTACTTGTTGCAATAATTTTCTCACTTAGCAAATCCCTAAAGCAAATACTAAAATAACGTGATTTTTCTCTCAGTTTAGCCAAAAGGTTCAAATGGGGAAATGGTCGCAATGTTAAGAGATGTGATATGAGAGATGGGAGTTGGTGGCTGCCAAATTGGTGCCAATTACCAGGAATATCATACACGCATACACACACCAACGCACACACAGACACATACGCATACGGACACACATCTGGTCGTCGATCGGTAAAGTTAAGCTTATAAGCGGATTTGTCTGCTACTTACCTGCTCCTCCTCGGGCGCATTGGCTGCCGACATTTTGGCCATGCAGGCACCTGAACCGCCAGCACAGCCTAATTGGTATTTCGGCACTAATGGTCGGCACACATTCAAAAAGAACTACAAGAATGATAGAGAGAAAGATGAGAACAATGAGAAAGAGAGACAAAGACAGAGACAGAGACAAAGGGCATCAAATTAGTTTCAACAGCACCGAGGGAAATCAGCGTGTGCAGTACAATGCTGGAGTCGATGCTGATAAACTCACCTTTGTGTTCTTGGCCAGCCGCTGGGCTTCCTTCGGCGGCAACTCGATGCGTGCCTCGTAGTTATCGTTGGCGTTAACCAATGGAGTCAGGTCAACGAGCTCTTCATAGAACTTTGCCTTGCATCTAATCTGCTGGAGGCAGGCAAGCGGCGTCTGATATTGAATTAACAACTGACAATTGGAGTCCTCAATTATTTGCACGGCATCGTTCGTTCCATTGTCCTTCGTCGCATTGTTCGCACAAACAAATTCGATTTTCGTCGTCCAACGGCGTCCACTTGCATCGCACACGGCGCCCTCGTCGTACAGTAAATACGGCGAGCCGCTCTGATTGAAACGCAAATGTGTGTTGAAGTTGCCCAGGTTGTAGGTCTGTTCATTCTGAGCATAGCAGGCGCCTGTAAAATGCACAAGCACAAGCACAATTCATGTTCACTGTCTCTCTCGCGACTCAACTCGACTCGCCTCGTTCTCGATTCGACACAAAAACGCGGCGAC
This sequence comes from Drosophila niveifrons, assembly GCA_035046325.1. Taxonomy (NCBI): domain Eukaryota; kingdom Metazoa; phylum Arthropoda; class Insecta; order Diptera; family Drosophilidae; genus Drosophila; species Drosophila niveifrons. Next base: position 3,936,147 of record JAWNOC010000046.1, on the reverse strand, counting down.
AAATGACACGCCAAACCACGTCCCCACTGTCACTCTTTCATTCGCTGCGCTGTTGGCAAATGGAGCAGTTTTGTGCTGTGAAAGCCACGTCCATCAGCCGATCAAAATCGAAATTAATTGCTGCTCTTGTTGCAGCACTCGCTTTTTTTCCTTTTTGCTTCTTGCTTTGCTCTTTTTTTTTTGGGTCTTTTACATTTCGAGCGAGCTGCTGTTGACTTTTGGCAAATTGAAAGCGTATTCAAACACAGAGTTAGATATGGCTTTATACTCGTATCTGTGCTACATCAAACACTGGCATATTAAGTATACGCACTTTATTTGTCTGACTTACTCACTCCCGCTCTCTCTCTCTCTATCTCTTTGAATACATTAATCCCACACATATTAAGTATACGCACTCTACACTTTTTCCCAGCCTACACATATATTTAACTAACAAGCAAATTAAGCAACGCATTCCGTTTGACAGGCAGCGTTAGGCTGGCAAAGCGCATGGATTAACTCGGCTCTTGAGGCCGCTTAAGACTGCTTAATGCCAAAGCTGAGCACAGTGTTTATGCGACGGGGGGTTGCTGCTTAGCTTAAAGACTGCATATTTATGGCTGCTTTAAGCAGTTGTCAATGCATTTGAATTGTGCTTTTGAAAACTGCAACCAAATTTCATTTCCCTTTGGCAAAGTTTTGTCTGATTTTGATTGAGCAGCTTCCAGTGGACAGGTTGCTGTGCATGTGATTGTGATTGTGATTTGACTTGAATATGGTAATTCCACTCACTCACTCCGTCGATTTCTATTTGCCAATTTTTTGTACTTTATTGCACATGCCACAACAGCAGCAACCGGACAACAACAACACTACCGAGCTTGTCGAGCATTGGCTTTTTGTGCACAGGTTGCCCCAAAGCCACACACAGTCAAAGTCAATTGAAGTGAGGGTTTCTCTGCTCATCTCTTCATGTATTTTTTTTTTCTTTTTTGCTAATACTCGTATTTGTATTTGAGGGTGAATTGAAAAGAAATCGACTGTCAACTAAATTGATAAATGACAATTCTGCTGCTGCGTGACAATACTAAAGAGAGATAGAGAATATGTGTTAGCAACTATGCAAGCAAATAACAGTCTTTCTCTCTTTCTGTGTGTTTGTGTCCTGCGGAAGCTTGCAATTGAGTTCAGCTGAGGCAAACACAAGAAACCAGCAGAAACAGGCAATCTGTTGACCACCTTGACAGTGTGCAGGGGGGGCAACTGAAATCATTTCCGTGACGAGATTAGCCAAAGGAGATTGATCTGTTGCCAAACATACACACACACACACACACAAACACAACGCAGACGCACCGAAAAACTGTGCCACAAAACACTCACAAATTCAATTCCAATGCAATCTCAACTTCAGCTTCTCGAGCCTCGGGGGCATTACAATCTGTGGCCACAGGGAAAGCCAAGCACAAGCACAACAACAGAGCAAAAAAAATAAAAAAAAAAACAAAAACAATAAATTGCTCAAATCGTTTAAATTGCATGAAAGGGTTAACTATAACAAGGGATAAGCAAGTCGAATTTTGTGGCGTTGATAAGCAACAAGACCAACAACATAAACAAGTATATAACACACAACTGTATATATATGTTTTATATACATATGTATGTATGTTTATTTGTATGTGTAGTACATTAAGATTGACAGAGCAAAAACGAGGCGAGTGTGCAGCAAAAAGACAAGAAACAAAACAAAACTCGGGGGCAAATTGAATTTCAATAAGAAAACAGTCAAGAAAGCGCCAAGAAAAGGGCTCAACAAGAAATGGGAAAGAAACAAATATATAAACGATTTAGTAGCTGAAGCACAGTGACTGAGTTTACGAAAACTCATTGCGAATATTAAGTTGGGAATATGCCAAAGAAATTAAAGAGATTGTCAAGTTAAAAAGAATATCAATTACAAAAATGTACAGCCTTAAATCAAATATTGAATCAAGATATCATGCTTCAGCTTTATGTGTTCTTAATTGTATGTTAACATTGAGTTTAAAAGGGATATCAAAAAATTCAGCTTGTGTTTGTTTGATTTTAATAAAATTTAAACAGTGGAAGTTTGCATAGCAAATATTACTCAAGTTATTCAAAGTGCTACTCAAGTAATTAAAAAGTTGTGAATTTAGCAACGTATTCTGAGAAATTTAACCACTGTGCACAACAGCAGCACATCCTGGCGCATCCTGGCGCAAAACAGCTGCTGGCCAAGTGTCAGGAACGGGGCGTGTCTCTAAATTGAATCTGCCCGACAGACCAAACAACAGAGGGAAATACAAAATAAAAAAAAACAAAAGCATAAAATAAAACCAAGCAGTCGAGGATACCAAAAACAGAAATTGAAAATTATAAACATTGAAGTGTACCAACTGCCGATGGCAAATAAACACACACATTCAACTATTTCAAGGATGTGCGCTTCCTGCTCATTGTGGTTGTTGTTGTAAATGTTTCTACTGCTGATGCTGCTGTTGCTGCTGATGTCCAGCTGCAATTGTTTGGCATTGCTTTTGGGCATTTTATGCATGCTGCCAGGCTATTTGATTATATTCTCGACTGTGTCCCTTCAGCAGTTTTGTGTGTGTATACTATATGTACATATATCATACGCACCGTTGGCCAACGCAACGTTTTATGTTTTGCATGTGATACAGTACCACATTGTAATTTCTAAATAAAACTAGAGGACAATACTATTTCCCCATGGGTTCATAAATACCAAAAACACACACACAGAGAGAGAGAAATGCTGCATGTAAAATGTAAAATGCAGAATGTTGAATGCAAATTACGCGTTCATAAAATGACGGCACAACGTGTGCGGCATAAGCAATTAACAACATTTTATTGCTGTTAGTCGTGGCCCAGCAGGCACTTGGTGGCAGTCAGCAGGCAGTAGGCAATAACTTGCAGGCTGGCAATGTGCAACGTGCAACGTGCAACGCGCTATCAAATGTGGAATTCAATAAAACAACAGCGCAATTGCAGCAACAAACAAAACTGATTCCAATGCTTTGGCCAATGCCGCGGAATTCTTGAATGGGCAAAAGCATAGACTATATACAAATATGGGTATTGGGTGAGCTAAACATGAAGTTACTCAGTTAAATATAGAATTTAAGATTTCGAAAATAAGTTGGCTTAGATGCTGATATTGAAGGGGTCCTAAAATAAGATTTTGTAGCTTAGACGCTGATATTGAAGGTGCTAAAATAAGTATTAAATCGATTAGGAATTTTGAATTAAAAAATATTTTATACTGTTTGACTACAGTGAAAACAGCAAGGAAGTATTATAGAAAATGTCTTGGAAATATGTATTGAAAAAAAGTAAAAAATGGAAGGATCACATAATTACCATTTTTAACATATGGATTCAGCTAAGATGTTAGGGGAATTTCAAAAATGTTTAATTCAGTATTATATTTATATTTCAGAAAACAATTTTGTAAAATTGTGCACCTTTTTAGTTGTTTATATAATTTAACTGAGGCTTAAATAAGTTACGTTAATTCAATCAATTAATTTCGAATGCTTTTCGGCATTAAACCTAGGCATATAACTATTAAATTTAATTTCATAGCCGCAATTTCTGAAAATTAAAATAATTTCGAAGTTGGACAATTTCACATAGCTGCTGATTCAGAAATATAGATTTCGTTTTAATATAACACTGAATTATACATTTTCAAATTCAATTAATATTTTTGTCGAACTCTTGGAGAAAAAAAAAAACTAAAAAAACTATTTTCAAAAACTAATAATAATTTAGTTGGAGTTAAAATTATTCTGTCAAAACTTTCAACAAATTACATTACCAATTTTTGCAGCTTCACTACTAAACAGAGAGATTCTCCCAGCTGCCTTTCGCCGTTCTAGAGGGTATAAAGCCAGCAATAAAGTCAGAAAGAACATCCAGCAATATGGCGTCTGTCAGTGTCAGCTGGGCGCCAGCCAGTTACGAGAGTTGCATTAGAAATGCACGCGTTGTTCACGGCTCTGTTCGCGTGACCGTGTCCTGCTATCTGCTATTTGCTATTTGCTTAACAAATGAAATTTTCGTGTAGTCCCGTCGCAAAAATGTTGTCCCCATGCCCAGACAGCACACCAACAGCAACAACAAAGACAACGACAAGACTCATACAAATCGTACATATCTCCCGTATATATGTATATATATGGAGTATTACATACATATGTGTAAGTAGAAATGCAACGGCGTCGGTGTCTGGCCCGGATAGCAATGTCAGTTGCCAAAAGCAAGTGAGCTTATTTATTTGTTTAGGCCCAGCGGTGGCCATGATTTCGTGCCCAAACTCTTGCAGCTCTCTCGCTCTGTGTATGTGTGTGTGTGTGTGTGAGTTTTCAACGTGCGAACTACGACAAGTCGTGAACTGGGAGCAATGCAGCTCCAGCTCCTACAGTTGAGAGCCGCGGGCAGTCAACCAAGCACAAAAAAAAAAGGACGCGCCAACGGAAATGCGTCTGCAGTCAACTAGAAATGCAGGCACAGACTCAATGCATGTGTGTGTGTGCGAGTGTGTGTGTGTGTGTGTGTGTGTGCGATGGGACATTGTATATTTCATGAATTTGTGCCCAGGCACGTTTGCAGTGCCAACAGCCCACATGGCTTGAATATTTGCAACGACAGCATGCATTTATTATGTTGGGCATATTAACAAATGCAAAAGACGACACAGCTGCATACCTCATCACACAACATTTACCAAAGATAACAATACGTATACGTAATAAATAAAAAACAGTCTTCCCTTTGCTTCGCATCGGCAGTAAACAAAATTACTACAATAAAAAGTCTTTATAGTGTAAACGCAATTCGTTGAAATCTGTTTACAATATTTGCACACTCACGACTCTAATTTGAAAACACAAAATTTCAATCGAGGGGGAAACTAACTGAGTTCTCCTCCTTTTTGCCCCACACATGATTTGTTTATATATTTACTATATGCACATGGTTGTATACTGCGTAAATACGTTATATGATGACCGCATCACAAATATGAATCATCGTTCCCTACACTGATTTTGTTGTTGTTGGAAAAAGACACGCATGAGCGATTCTCTATGCGCAGCAAGGAATAACAGACACAGCTTCAGCGTTCGCTTTAAACTGTAATATCCAAGGCTAAATTTAATTACTAAATTACAAGCAATTAAAGTGTTTGCTGCCAAAGGCTGCTGAAGCAGCAACAGAAACAGCTTTATGTGTTGCCCAAAAGCAGATAAAGTTCATTTGGCTGCTTTTGTCGCACTTAAATATGTCTGGCTTGCATGTTAAATTTTAATTACACTTTTTTCCAGGTAACAACAGCAACAGCAACAGCAGCAACAGCAGCAGCTGTCGTACGTGTTGCGACTGCACTTAAAATCTTCATTAATATTGCAAGCAACAAATGACCGACTTACCACCATCCGACAAGCAAGGCGTCCCAGCTCTGGCACACACAGCCACCGTATAGGTTTTGCCATCCTTGGTCAATTTGTGCGGTGCATGCTCACTGAGCGCACTCAGATCCAGCCTGTTTGCAAACACAAAAGAATTACATTTCGTATTGAAAAACTACGTGTATCTCAACTCGAATCGACTCACAGCTCATTGTCCGAAGCGATGACCGCACAAGGTTTCAGTTGCTTGCAGGCGAGTGGCGTGAAAATGTTGAAATGATAGGTGCAACCATCGTGATCTGTGCCCATAAACTCTGGATGTTCATTCTGCAAGCAAAACAAAAAAAAAAAACAGCTGTAGCACTTGTTGCACTCGCTGCAAGGAAGTACGCACCATAATTGTATTGTCGCAGTGGAAGTTCACAATGCTGCTGTAGTTGGCGCTGGAATTTCCTGCACACGGTGTCGATGAATTGTGTCGTATGAACAGTAGATTGTCCTTATATTCCGGCTGCGAGTTCACGTTGCCAAAGTTGATGAAACTACGTCAATAAAAGTTGATTTTTAATACACTTCCTATTGAGGCATAAACACTATATTTACCGCTTTTTAAGATCCGTCGCTTTGCGATCGTAGAGGCAAATGCTGCTGCCACTGGGACACATTGTATTCTCGCCATAAAGCACCGGCTTGCAGATGTTAATTATAAACAAACCGCCATCACGGTCTATGGTCCTATAATTAGCATCGCTCAATGACATCAGGTCGAATGTGCCGCCCACATCGTTGTATCGTACACTACAGCTATTCGATTGTAGGGCATCGGGCACGGGCAAACAGGCCAAGGATGTCTCGTAGTTGATGTAGAAGGAACACGCGTCATCGGACTAAAGCGAGCATTTATTAGATGATTTAACCAACAATTTAAAGTGATGTCAGTGCACTCACATAAGAGGTTATGTGGAACTGATTGGCATCCATAGTGTAGTCACAACTCAGTATCACATGCAGCTGATAGTTGGCATTGTCAGCAGTTCCATTCGGACACTTGGCACCACTCAAATAATTGAAATACATTTTGCCATTGTGATACTTCAACTCATGCTGGCGACCTGTGCAAGATGAGAAAGAAGAAATCCATGAAATACGATTGTTAACCAAAAGGATATCGAATTTCGCTTACCCAGCACATACTCCTTGCCCCCCTTCTTGAGGCAAGCGGCCACATTACTTTCGTTGTTGCAGCTGTGCGTCAAATTGCCGCACACATTAAACTCAAAGACATCGTAGTTCAAGTTCTTTACCACATGCGCCAGCTCCGATCGCAAACCGCTAAAGTCGAACTTGTAGCCATAAACGGGTTCCGTTATCGTGCAATCATGCGATGTTAAATCCTATTGAAAAATATAATTATGGTATATTTGTAAGAATTAAGTTCACACTTAAAATAAACAAAGTAAAATCAGAACAAAAATTGATTTTACTTTTTTCAGTATACGTAAATAAATACGAAATACGCAATTGACTTGAATGAAACTGAATTCGCATTTGAAAAAATGCCATTTCGTTGTATAAATTTGTTTTAACAGTTCTTATTGCAGTGCACACTAAGAGTACGTTTGAAAAATAACGGTCACTGCTAAGGCGCTGTTAGGGGTGTTAACAGGTGTGCTTACACTGTTGCTGTTGTTATTGTTACTTGGCAATCTGCCTGATTTATTGCTTATATGTGCGCCAACAAAGGCAACAATAAGAACGATACACAAACACACACAGACGCATATTTAGCTGGTCAAATTCGATAACTGTGTGTTCTTTTGACGTGTTAACATGGCAACAAGTGCGCAGTACGCAATTCGTTCAGCTGTTAACAAAACATGGTAACGAAAACAAACAAATGGCAAAAACTCCCGACGATTCTTCCCCTTCTTCGCCACTACTCTTTCTTTTTACATCCCCCGGCAAGCAACCCAAAGCAACCACTTACCAGCTGATTTGCGTCATTTGCAACGCTTACGTTGCAAGTTGCAAGTAAAATAATGGCCACTATTGACGCCTTGGTGGCGCCACAAAATCCAATTTTCTTTACATTACTCATTTTACAAGAAGTACCCGCATTTGCAATTTAAACAGAACCGCGAAGACCAAACACGAACAAAGCACTTCTTTCTTGTTGTTTTCTTACTTATATGTTAGAACGATTAACCCGTTTTGCACATTAAAAGTTGGAGTTTGATTAGGGAACTCTTATCGCAAGCAGGTCGTTAATTGGTCTGTGAAGTATTTGTATTGTTTATTTAGACTCGAAGTCAAAAGTCTTTGGTGGTGTTTCGATTTTTCAACGACCGTTTTGTTTTGCTCTTATCTGATTAGCCCGCTTGAATGCAATGTCCGATAAACACAAATATATAGCGCGCACACTATGAATCATTTAAATAAGTTTACTTTTCCTATTGGCAAATGCCACAAGCGATACCGTTCAGTGGACTTGATGAAATTGATTATTATTATAGTTAGCGGTCGCCGCGCCGGAGCCGTAGTGGAAATGCAAAAAAAAACAGCAACAGTGGTTGAAGAAGAAGCAAAACCAGGGATGTAGCGCACAAACAGCTGATCGACTGTTCGAGGTGCCCTCGTCAAATATGCAGCTGAGCTAGTTTGATTTTAGTATAATTTTGTTAGGTATATTTTATAATTTGACACTTTCGGTCACACCAAAGACTGTAGCTACAGTAAACAAGTTACAATTACATTTTATTTTTAAATCATTATTGCGTATAGTCTTAAATAATGGCTGCCAACATTGCGGCAGCAACTGCTGCAGGCGCTGAAGTCGATCCAGTGCTAAAGAAAGCCGTTAAATTGCTGCACTCCAGCAATCCAAGCTCGGCCGCCGAGCTACGCCTGTTGCTCGATGAAGCGCTCAAGTTGCGCTTCGGCCCAGAGAAAACCATAACAAAAAATATGAGCCAACGCATGTTAGATGACGAAGCTAACTTTCCGGGACGTGCCACTCCACAACCTCCAGCGCAAACGCTAGCAACTGATGAGATTATCAATCTCACCAACTCCCCCGATAAATTGCCATCAGAGTCGCCGGATACGATTGCGGACTCCGATGATGGCAGCGTTGGCGTTGGCTTGGCCATAAGCGGTGTGCTTAACACCGGTGACACAGGAGACTTTGGTGACCTCAATTGTTGTGTCTGCGGTGAAATGGTCTTTAAAGCCACCAATCGTTTGATTGAGTGCTCCAAATGCGGCGCTCTATATCACCAGGAATGTCACAATCCGCCCATTACCAACGAGGAGGCTTCTGACGATCAGGAGCACATCTGGCAATGCGATGCGTGCTGCAGCAAACCTTCGACAAGTCGATCAGCTGCCACACCAACCGCCACTGTGGCTGCACCAACAACAACAGTTGTTATTCCTGATGAACCAATGCCGCTGGCAAGCAAAGCTAAATCATCGGTGCCCTCATCACGTTCTTCAACTTCTTCAAACTCGTCATCCCCCTTCTACAAACCTGAAGCTAGCAGTTCCACTAATGCTAGCAGTAGCAGTAGCAGCAAACATGGCCACAAATCATCCTCATCATCATCCTCTAAGTCGCACAAAGAGGAGCGTGCTACAAAATCGGTGGCTCCCAGCTTAAGTGCCATCAGCGTGACGGAGAAACACAGCAGTAGCAGCACTTCATCAAGACGCAGCAGCTCCAATGCCAAGTCCAGTTCGAAGAGTTCCAAACATCACGAGAGCAGCAGTAGCAAACGGCGCAATAAATAAGATAACGGTTCACATTTTTATAATAAAAAAAAAAAACAAAAATTTGAAATAAAACTTCCTTTATTTTTCAGGAATAATCGAAAAATATAATATTATGTACTTCAACTATGGGTCTCTTATTTATTGGATTTAAAAAATGAAAACAAATAAAATGCTTATTTTCCAAGAAAAATAATAATGGTTTCTTTATTTCTTATGGTTCCATTATTATTTACAATAATACTTAAATTTCGAGTTATTCACTTGTATCAAAAAGCGACAAGAATATATTGTAAATATTGATGAAAAATAAACAAATGAAACATGTAAAAATAGAATTTAATTAAATGAGAAACAAAACTAATCAATGTCTGAACTTGCGTACAGTAACCGCAGGAGTTCGCGGGCTTTTGCGTGATGCCGAGTTGGGCGTACTTCTATCCGATGTAACTTTACGAAGATTGACACGCGTTGCGGGCGAATCTTTATTCGGGGTACGCGATGAAGGAGTTCCGTTCGTTCCATTAGAGACTTTACTGGATGTTTGTGCGCCCTTCTTCTTGCGCTTCACATTCACAATGACATTGGCATCCATGCTCACGTCCAGTTCAAAGTTGAACTCGTATGTTTTGTTGGAACGTGGCTGAGGCGTTAAATCATCATTAATCAACGTTTTGCCGGCACGGCCGCGCATTGAAGGCATCGGGCTAAAATTTAGTTTGGCACTCGAAGCAGCAGCAGCAGCTGGTGTTGGTGCTTTGGGTGTCTCATTAGTGTCCAGTTTAACGCGTTTTTTCGGGCTTCCACGCTGCAGCGACGAAGAATCGCCAGCCGCTCCAACTGCTTTATTGGCTGCCAACTTGCGACGTGGCGTGTAATCCACATCTTCCTCTTCATCGGTGTCGAGAATCACATCATCTGAAGAGTCAAGGGACACTACTGATGCCTCCTTTTTTATTTTAGGCGAAGGCTTGCCCGCAGTCTCAGCTTTCTTGGCTGTCAGCTTTGCCTTTGCTCCAGCTTTGTTAGCTGCCTGTCTCCCACGTGGCGTTTGATCTGCATTCTCTTCCACCTCCTCCTCGGCTGCATCCTTCTTACGTTTAGCTGCTGCCTTTTTTACCGGTGGGCTGTTATTATTGTTATTGCTCTGCGGCTTTAATGCGAAATCCAAATCGCCACTATTAGCAACTTTCATTTGCTTTAGCGCATTGCTAAACCATTCACGACACTTGTCGTAATCGGGCTGCTCGTTGTGCGCTAGCTTGACCACATATTTCATGTAATCTCCTATGGCTGCTGGAACGCCTTTGGGAAAAAGTGCCTTCAATGAGGCATTCACATCGTTCATAAATGTTTCCTTAGCCTGTTGAACTTTCACAGGGACTGCCAGCAGTTTCTGCTTAACCCAAGGCAACTCGACGCCCATCCATTCGATGAGATTGTAGCCCAATATTTCCAGATCTGAGCGTCTGGTAGGCACACCTAAATGTGCATCTCTCGATGTATATTCAATGGTACCGTTGTGCATCTTACGCGGATCCGGCTTAAAGTCACCAGTTACAAAATGCGAGGCGAGTCCAAAGTCAACCAAATAAGCTTGACCATTATCATTCTTGCCCTGACCCAGTAAAATGTTGGCAGCCTTGAGATCAGCATGTACATAGCCAGTGTTGTGAATGAACTGATACACATCGAGCATCTGCAGTGCCAGGCGATAGATAGTGGCCTCGGGCAAACGATTCCCGTTCTGCACATAGAATTTGTGGATATCGCTCCCATAACGCGGCATAACAATAAAACGATGCTTTTGACCATTAATGTCTGCAGAGCCGGTCGCCAAGATGTAAGGCATGCCCAGTGATTTAAGTTTCCTCTGCTTTTGAAATTGCTTGATTTCTTCTAGCTTGGCGTTGCGCAAATAGAAATGCATCTCCACAAACAAAGGTCCGTTTCCATGTGGCTCCTGAAAAATTTAATTTTGTTTACTCTACATATTTTTTGCTTATGCTAAAGTGACTCACGCATTTGACGACCGCATCATAGTTCTTCTCGCCGTTGCGACAGGCGGCATAAATCTCTCCGAAGCCACCAATGCCAATGGAGGATCCAATGCGCCATTGTCCCTTGACAAGATCTGTTAGAATTGTGCCTTCCTTTATCTTCTCCGGCATGGCATACAACTTGCCTTTGGCCTTTTTGGCCGGTGCTGCTTTTGGTTTGGCGGCGCGCGGCATTTTTATGATTATTTTCTTTTCGGGAATTTGACGCTAATCACTATACGTAGTACAAAATAATACTTCATTAAAGCCAAAGCCAAACACAAAATGAAACTACGCTTCGGCATTCAATGCGCGCCATTACACGCACAATGTGACATTCGCTCTAAACACATAAATTTGTCATTCACATTTGAACGTTACGTCACTTGAAATTCAAATGTGATCCCAATTTTGCGTTAACAGTGATTGTAACTTAACAGTAGCTTGGCTAGGAGTAAACATCAATTTTGAAAATTCGGTTTGTTTCTACTCTCTCTCTCCCTCTATAATAAATAATCCAATCGCAGTTTTATAATAATACTATTAAGCAATAACCAGTTTAAATACACACATATCTGTGTATATAGTGTTACCAGATTTTCCGATTTTTTGAATATGGTAACAGCATCTGTCTGATTTTTAACAGAATGCGGTTGTTACGGTTAGGCTTTTATGCAGCTTTCAAAAACTTAGTGTTGATGATGAATAAACATATTTTTCAATTATTTAAACGAATCATGAAAAACTGCACACGTTAAGCATTGCTATGGCTATCGGCTACGCACAGCATCCACATCCAATGCGCAGCTGTTTGAACTGTCACCCGGCTTTTGGATGCCACCCACCCTCAAAGCAAGTTTGGGGAGGCCTGCAACAGGACAATGCCATCACATTTAAAAGGCAGAGCATCGTCGTGTCCGTGCTCAGTAGATGTTCCACCATCTCGGCAGACAAATCAAGAGTTCCGTAAACGGGCAAAATTGCAAAACAAACGACTAGTAAAATGACACCGCGAGTCTAAAAAAACAACAAAATATTTGTGAAATATTCAAGTAGTAAAAATTAACGAAAATATAGTGCACGAAGAACAGGCCGAACAAGATGCAGCAAAGTGTGGCACAATATCGCATGCTAAAGTGTCTATTATTGTTGGCAATTCAAGTGGCATTCAATGTCCCAAAGGTAGAAGCATTGCCCGACATCATCAAAATTGGTAAGTTAGCAAACAGAGTTTTCAAATGAAAGCCCAGAAGCAAAATAGTAAACTGGGCTGTCAATAGTAGTTATGATTTCATTGATGAATTTTCCATAGCATCTTCAGCACATATCGATTTTTTTCACATCATCTTTATGAAAAGCGCGCGTGTGTGTATCCTTGTCAAAAATACTCATCGTACACTCGCCACACAAAGTGTGTCACTATGTTTGTTTGCTTGCTTGCTTGTTTGTTTGTTGTCATTTCAAAACTTTACTATGTATTTACCTTGGTGTGTGTATTAAGCTACATTTTTCCCACACAATTTATTGTCGCGCAGGTGGATTGTTCCATCCCTCGGATGACCATCAGGAGCTCGCCTTTCGCCAGGCTGTTGAGCGCATCAATGCCGACCGCTCCATTTTGCCCCGCTCCAAGCTTGTGGCCCAAATTGAGCGCATCTCGCCATTCGACAGCTTCCATGCCGGCAAACGAGGTAAGCACAACGTTCTGTGTTCGGGGATGATGGGGAGAGGTCTTAAGCGAACACCTCGCTCAATATACCTGTTATTGTTCTTTCTCTTTACTGCACTCCAGCTTGAGCTTGTTATTCCAGCTCTTGTTCCCATCACAACTTTGATTTAATAACATGTTTATGCGATGCCAATCAATAGCAAATAGAATCGCTTGCCTCAGGTTACCTTAGACAATAACTTGCTTGTTGTTTGTAATCGAAAACCAATAATGTTTTCTGCTTCAGAACAATTGACATTTACAATTGCATCGTAAATTGACCTGCAGATCTCTTCAATATTAAGCAAATATTGGTTACTAGACAAATAATTGATATTAATGGCTTGAAGGAAATTATACTATCAGGCTTACTAAACAATTTTATGGAATTCAGGTCAGAATATTTAAAAAGCGTATTCTTAAAATTATATTTCATGTGATGATGATTATTTATGAAGATTAGTATAGGAATTCCGAGAATTGTAGTATTGTTTTACGTTAAAAACAAATTCAATATAAACTGGTTGACCTTAAGTTTTGTAAAATTTACTATACACTTCGAAATAAGTTGTTATACTTTAAGCTCTGAATACATTTTGAAAGTAAAACATTTTTATACTTGACTTTGCTAGCACACAAATTTTGAAAACAAGTCAACTGTAAGATAGTAAACTTAACTAGTCTGACTTCTGGTTAATTGGTTTACTTTAAAAACCATTAAATTCGGCAAATATTTTCTTTTGCAACTCAAATATGCTTGCTGTGAAACTCTTTTAGCCATGTTATCTTCCACCTGCAGTTAATCTCAAAGAAGACAAGAACTTGTGCAAGGTTTTAAAGCTTTGCCTGGCCAAAGCTAAGACAAACGACATTAACACTAAAAAAAAAAAAATCATTCAATATACAGGCAAAAAATGTCCGAAAGCGTGTGATTGTGATAAATGAGACTCACAGAGCTCTCAGCTATCAGACTACAGACTACAGACAAGTAAGAGAATGTGGGTGATGTGACCACATGGAGAGTCACATGACCAGAAATACCTTGAGGCGCACTACAGAAAGCCAAAGTAAAATACGACAGTAACCGGTAGTCGAGAAGGACACACACACACAGACACAGATACACAGATGACTGGTTTATTTGCCACAAATTGAGGTGCCGCCACCCACATAGACAAGGCAAACATAACATGCTCTCGTGTGTAGGTGGTTGCATGCACCTGCACTTACACGTGCAACGTAATTTGATGAGGCAAAAAGGATGTGAGGCTGCTAAGAGGCAAAGCCAAAAAGCAAAATGAAATTATGTCTTTCTGAAGTGCATTTTAAATATGTATGTAGCAGTAGTAGTAGTAACTAGGCAAAAACCAAAACCGAACCGAACCGAACGTTACTGCAGCCAAGTGGCATGCTACTTGGTCTCATTATATCCAAGCAAATCCCTCAGTTAACTTACCGCCGAGATAATCTCGTTGGCACACATGACGATGATGATGATGGTGATGGTGATGGTGATGCCGAAGAGACTCTGGGATTGCAATTGGGATTGGGAACGCGCACCACAAAGCGCATTACGTGAGAATCTATTTAAGTCTTTGCCAGCTCTGCGGGGATTTATGTATAATTTTGCACAAAAAGTTGGCCAATAACTGCAAATCCTTGCCATGCACACAGTATATACTATTCCATCTGCTTTCATCTTACAGTTTGCGGCTTGCTCAACATTGGCGTCGCTGCAATTTTTGGACCACAATCCTCGCATACCGCGAGCCATGTGCAGAGCATCTGTGACAACATGGAGGTAAGTGGGTGGTCTTAAAATATGACTACACTCACCCACAATATGTTCATCTTTCTCTTTGTTTAGATACCCCATTTGGAGAATCGCTGGGACTATCGTCTGAGACGCGAAAGTTGCCTGGTGAATCTTTATCCCCATCCAAATACACTCTCAAAGGTAACGTCTTTTTCTGTGTGTGTGTGTGTGTGTAAAACTTTAGCTACTTTGTGTACTTGTGTTGCAACTCAGGCTTATGTGGATATTGTGCGTCATTGGGGCTGGAAGACGTTCACCATCATCTATGAGAACAACGATGGCATTGTACGACTGCAGGAGCTGCTTAAGGCTCACGGCATGACACCGTTTCCCATCACTGTGCGCCAACTTAGCGATAGCGGAGATTATCGGTAAGATATGACTTCACCATCAAAGGGATTAATCAGCTTAAACTTAAATTGCATTCTCTACTTAATAGGCCGCTGCTCAAGCAGATTAAGAACTCGGCTGAAGCGCACATTGTACTCGACTGTTCCACGGAGCGCATCCACGAGGTGCTCAAGCAGGCCCAACAGATTGGCATGATGAGCGATTATCATAGTTATTTGGTCACATCGTTGGATCTCCATACTGTCAATCTGGATGAGTTTCGTTATGGCGGCACAAATATCACAGGCTTTCGCTTGATTAACGAGAAGATCGTCTCGGATGTGGTGCGTCAGTGGAGCATAGACGAGAAGGGTCTGCTGCGATCGGCAAATCTAACAACTGTGCGCTCTGAGACGGCTCTAATGTATGATGCTGTGCATCTGTTTGCCAAGGCGTTGCATGATCTGGATACCTCGCAACAGATTGATATACATCCGATTAGCTGCGATGGTCAAAGCACTTGGCAGCACGGCTTTAGCTTAATCAACTATATGAAGATTGTGGAGATGAAGGGTCTAACGAATGTCATCAAGTTTGATCATCAAGGTTTTCGCACTGACTTTATGCTCGACATTGTGGAGCTAACGCCGGGTGGCATACGCAAAATTGGCACCTGGAACTCAACGCTGCCCGAGGGCATCAACTTTACACGCACCTTCAGCCAGAAGCAACAGGAAATCGAAGCGAACTTGAAGAATAAAACCTTAGTGGTTACTACCATATTGGTGAGTTGTCTTTAAAAGGGATGCTAATGAAAAATTTATGAATCTATTTTATATCCTTAGAGCAATCCTTACTGCATGCGCAAGGAGTCTGCAGTGCCGCTAACGGGCAACGATCAATTCGAAGGCTATGCCGTGGATCTTATACATGAAATATCGAGATCGCTGGGCTTCAACTATAAAATACAACTAGTGCCCGATGGCAGTTACGGCAGCCTCAATAAGTTGACTGGGTAAATAGCTATATTTGTATATTAATTACCTATTTTAACTATAAACTGATTTACAGCGAATGGAATGGCATGATAAGAGAGCTGTTGGAGCAACGCGCTGATCTGGCCATTGCGGATCTTACAATCACCTTTGAACGTGAACAGGCCGTAGATTTTACCACGCCGTTTATGAATCTTGGCGTCTCAATACTCTATCGCAAACCCATCAAGCAGCCGCCCAATTTGTTCTCCTTCCTGTCGCCCTTGTCGCTAGACGTTTGGATCTACATGGCCACAGCATATTTAGGTGTTTCCGTGCTACTCTTCATCTTGGCCAAGTGAGTGAATCAAAACTAAATAATTGCCATTTAAATTACAAATTATGATCTTTATAGATTTACGCCCTATGAGTGGCCTGCTTATACTGATGCTCATGGTGAGAAGGTTGAAAGTCAGTTCACTTTGCTCAACTGCATGTGGTTTGCCATTGGTTCATTGATGCAGCAGGGATGCGACTTTTTGCCCAAGTAAACAAACAATCTACTATGCATTAACTGAACTAAATTAATTGCAAATTTAATTTACTTTTAAAGAGCACTTTCGACGCGCATGGTGGCTGGCATTTGGTGGTTTTTCACACTCATCATGATTTCCTCGTACACTGCCAATTTGGCTGCATTTCTGACTGTCGAACGCATGGACTCGCCCATTGAGAGTGCAGAGGATTTGGCCAAGCAAACTAGAATCAAATACGGCGCACTCAAAGGTGGCAGCACAGCAGCTTTCTTTAGGGTAAGCAAAATAGTATTAAATCAAAATCAATTAACTAATTTAATTAATATGGTTACAGGACTCAAAGATCTCCACATATCAGCGCATGTGGTCGTTTATGGAATCGGCACGTCCATCAGTCTTTACGGCCAGCAATGGCGAGGGAGTGGAGCGTGTTGCCAAAGGCAAAGGTTCCTATGCTTTCCTGATGGAGTCCACATCGATTGAGTATGTGACCGAGCGCAATTGTGAATTAACGCAGGTGGGCGGCATGCTGGACACCAAGAGCTATGGCATAGCCACACCGCCAAGTGAGTGCAAAACGCAGAGATGATTGAATTGATTGTCAACTACAGACTGCATTTAATTCTATTTTACAGACTCGCCTTATCGCACTGCCATCAATAGCGTCATACTCAAGTTGCAGGAGGAGGGTAAACTGCATATACTGAAAACCAAATGGTGGAAGGAGAAACGAGGCGGGGGCAAATGTCGGGTTGAAACATCCAAATCGTCGTCGGCTGCCAATGAACTGGGACTGGCCAATGTGGGCGGCGTTTTTGTGGTGCTAATGGGCGGCATGGGCGTGGCCTGTGTCATAGCTGTCTGTGAGTTTGTGTGGAAGTCACGCAAAGTTGCCGTCGAGGAACGTTTAAGTGCCATTTTAAATGAATGAGGAAAATTGTAAACCCAAGACGAATGGGTTTAGTAATCGGTCGTATCGTTTTGGACCAGGAATTAATTCATGCAATTTGTTCATGATATCCCAATAAATACATGTGTGTATGTGTAGTATATAGCTACCAATCTGACGTTTAGGATCAGACCATAAATATAATGTTGGGAAGAAAGATATATATGGTAGAGAGAAATGGCGCCACCAATGAAAAATCGCACAAGAAAATCCCAAATAGAAGAAAAGAACGTTTCACTTGAAAAACTTTTGACAAGTAGCGATAGTCACGAAATTTATATACAACAACAATCTTATAATAAACACATACTTACATGCATAAAACACATATATACAAGAATATATATATATATACACAAAAGTTATATGATAAACGAACTTTCGTATTATGAATGATATAAATAGATTACAATTACAGAATACAGATTACAATCGAAATCGTATGCATTTATATTACAAATGAAAAGCATTTTTGGAATTGTACTTTAGCCAATAAGCGTAGTTAAATTATACACAAACAACATTTAATACATCCCCAATGCAAACATATACATACATATATAGACTTTTGACAAACATACTAATAATAAACTAACGAGAAGTAAACCTCCCCAACCCAATGCTCATAATAACTAAGGTAGAGATTACTTATATATGTAGCTAAGCCTAAGTCAAGTATATTTAATAATAATAGCTCGATAGTTTAAACCCTCCTCTCTTTATGGTTCCGATCCTTATCCGTTCTTAGCTTTAAGTTTGTACAATGTAATTACCTTACACGCAATTTTGATGAACAACAATTTCATAAATATAATTAAATAAACGAAGTTAACACTGCAAACACAATAATTCAATCCGGAATCCTTCGACCGAACACCTGCAGCAAATTGCTGCTTCGACTTTGACTGACATTCGATGTGAATGTGAATATGGGTGTGAATATGAGTGTACATGGTGAATGGGGATGTGAATGTCGACACCTAACCGCAAACTGTCAATCAGATGGTTAACCGCAGTAGGTTTTCCACCGGCTTTTCTCTCCATTCTTTATTGAATATTTAATGCGCCTTCTCCAAATGCGTTACAATCGTTTCCGATTTTAATTGGCTTTATGTTTTACGCGATATCCTCAAATACAGGAAAACAAAAGGCAACCTCGTAAGCATTGTTCGCTTTCACTTTTCAGTTGGCTTGCAGTGCTATCGACATCAACATGAAGTTTTCCGGATTCCTTTTCTCATTATTGTGTGGACTAAAATTTCTTTTTCTAGTGCCGGCAAGAGCCAATGACTTTTCCTCCTTTCTCAGTGCAAACGCTTCGCTTGGTAAGCTTGAATAACTGCTAAGGATATAGCCAACTTTTCTTTATGGTAATCCTTTTTAGCCGTGGTTGTGGATTACGAGTATATGGCTACACATAGACAAAATATAATGGCGCATTTCGAGAAAATCTTAAGCGATATTGTACGTGAGAATATGAAGAATGGTGGCATTAATGTGCGTTATTTTACGTGGAACTCCATCAAAATTAAAAAGGGTAAATAAAAATGAAAACTTGAAGGCATGATATAAAGAAGCCGACCAATCTTGGAATCTTTTAGAAAGTTAAAAGTAGTTACACTAAAGCTTTAATCAAACAAATCCTAATAATACCTTATTGAAATTTATCCGTGGATTATCTCTAGACTTTTTGGCCGCCATAACGGTGGCAGATTGTGAGAACACCTGGAATTTTTATAAAACCACGCAGCGTACTTCAGTTTTATTAATTGCCATCACAGACTCGGACTGTCCCCGTTTACCACTAAATCGTGCGTTGATGGTAAGCATAATTTGCAAACTATATAATAATTTTAAAGATTTCTTTAATCGTTACCCAAAAAGATACCCATGGTGGATCATGGCGATGAGTTTCCGCAAATCGTACTAGATGCCAAGGTGCAGGGCATTTTCAAATGGAAAGCAGTCATAGTGCTGGTCGATCAATCCATACGTGGGTAGCTTAAGGATTTAATCTCTTTTAGGTTAAAGATATATTTCATTCCTACCCTGTAGTTGAAAGCAATCCGATGCTGGTCAAGTCCATAGTGCACGAGAGCACCACCAATCATATACCGCCCATTTCGGTGATTCTCTACAAGATCAATGAGAAACTTCGTGGCCAGCAAAAGCGTGCTGAACTGCGTGAGGCATTGGCTCAATTTGCTCCGCCCAAACACGAATTGAAACGCCAAAACTTTCTGGTTATTTCCAAGTTTCATGAGGACATCATTGAGATTGCCGAGACACTGAGCATGTTTCATGTGAACAATCAATGGATGTTTTTTGTGCTCGATGAACTGCGTCGCGATTTCGATGCCAATACCGTGACCATAAATCTCGATGAAGGCGCCAATATTGCATTTGCTCTCAATGAAACTGTTGCCAATTGTGTTGATACTCTGAACTGCACCATAACTGAGGTATCAATGGCTCTAGTCACTTCTTTGTCACGCATGATTCTGGAAGAGCAATCTATCTATGGCAAAATATCAGATGAAGAGTGGGAATCGATACGTTTTACCAAGCAGGAGAAACAAGACGAAATGCTGGAATACATGAAGGTAAAGAATTCAGGAAAATAAACCAGACACAAAATTTCTGACAGAATCATGCACCATGATCTACTTTTAATGCTTGTGATTTCAAATACTTATATTTTTCCCAAATATTCATTTTATTTTATTTGTGTTGACCAATAATTATTATGGTATTCATTCGCTTTAAAAATAATCATTATAGTAACAAATATGTAATTTTTAAAATTAAACTTAGATATAACACTTTATAGATTAAGTAATCCTTTAACGCCCTTTACTATAGGATTACTTGAAGCTGAACAGCAAGTGCGCCAGTTGTGCCAGGTGGCGTTTTGAGACCGCTATTACCTGGGGCAAGAGTCAGGAGAATCGCAAATATCGTCAGGGTAAGCTTAGCTCTTGAAACCTTACTCCTTCAATAGCCTAAGTCCATCCGTTCTTAGCACCCACTCGCACATCCAAAAATCGAAACTTTGAGTTCCTAAACATTGGCTACTGGAGCCCTTTGTTGGGCTTCAACTGCCGGGAGCTTACATTCCCACACATCGAGCATCATTTTCGCAACATTACCATGGACATTGTGACGGTGCACGTGAGTCTTTGAATCAGGAATATAATTTTAATATATATTGGTTCACAATGCTCGTAGAATCCGCCCTGGCAAATACTGACCAAAGACAGTCGCGGCGTCATTGTCGAGCACAAAGGCATTGTCATGGAAATCCTCAAGGAACTAAGCCGTGCCCTCAATTTTAGTTACTACCTGCATGAGGCGAATTCTCACGAATACCAACCTTCGCTGATCCAGAGCACAAATGATAGCGTAAGCAACAAGTAGAGTAGATTATATAATTCAATTGCCTACAGCAATATTACAATATGCGCAGGATGAGCTAATGGGATCGATGACTTATCGCATTCCTTATCGCGTTGTTGAGCTGGTGCAACACAATGATTACTTTATGGCCGCTGTGGCAGCCACCATCGATGAGCCGCACAAGAAGCGTTTCAATTACACGCAACCCATAAGTGTGCAAAAATACACGTTCATATTGCGTCAACCGGATGAAGTGAGTCGCATTTATCTGTTTACGGCACCATTTACGCTGGAGACATGGGGCTGCCTGGCGGGGATTACACTGCTAACAGCGCCTATGCTGTATGCGGTCAATCGTCTAGTGCCGATGCCAGAGCTGCAGATCAAGGGACTGTCGACGGTCAAGAACTGCTTCTGGTACATCTATGGAGCACTGCTTCAACAAGGTAATTTATGCCTATTCCATTAGCTACCAGATATTTATTTCTTTTTATAGGCGGCATGTATTTGCCGCGAGCGGACAGCGGCAGATTGGTTGTGGGCTTCTGGTGGATCGTTGTCATTGTGCTCGTGACCACCTATTGTGGCAATCTTGTTGCTTTTCTCACGTTTCCCAAGTTCCAGCCAGGTATAGATTATCTGTCCCAACTCTTTAACCACAAGGAAATCAAGCAATATGGACTGCGCAATGGCACCTTCTTTGAGAAATATGTGGAGACCACAACACGCCAGGAATTCAAGCGTTTCGTGGAAAGTGCTGCTATCTACAATACAGCACAGGGCGAGAATGTCGAGGCAGTGAAACATGGGGACCGCATTAACATTGATTGGCGCATTAATCTGCAGCTGATTGTGCAGCAGCACTTCGAAGTCGATAAGGAGTGTCGCTTTGCTCTGGGCAAGGAAGACTTTGTGGATGAACAAATCGGCTTGATAGTACCATCGAGTAGCGCCTATTTGCATTTGATTAATCAACACATTGATCGATTGTTTCGCATGGGTTTCATTGAGCGTTGGCACAAAATCAATCTGCCGTCGATGGACAAGTGCAATGTTAAGAATGTTCAGCGACAGATCACCAATCACAAGGTAAACATGGATGATATGCAAGGCTGTTTCATGGTGTTGCTGTTTGGCATCATTGCAGCACTGTTGATCACTTGCTTTGAGTTTTGGTATCATCGTCTGGTTGTTGTGAAGCGACAGCGTAAGAACATTGCGTTTGCCAATTGAGAAATACAAGAAGACATGGAGTCGCATCCGATATTACAACTTGAAGTGTGTAAAATAAGTTGTGGTTTTAATTTGGGTTTTTACTATATGAACATTATTTTGCAATAAAAATCAGCTCCAGCTTATTCTGTTGTTCATCTCAGTTATCTCCTCTTTACGTCGAGTTGGCGTTGGGGCCACGACGACGGCCGAAGCCGTGCACAATGTTGACGAAGCGACGGTTGTACTGGATCCTGCGCTTAGCACGGCCGGTCTTCTTCTTCTTCTTTTCCTGCTTCTCAACCTTTGGGGTCTGGCCCTTGACCTTACCGGCACGCGCCAAAGAACCGTGCACCTTACCACCAATCATGGGAATGGTCAGATCCAACTCGAATGAGCTCAAGGCGGTCACGGGAGTCTCGTTGGTCAGGGCAGTACCCTCGCAGTTCAGGCTGAACTCCTCGGTATCGAAGCCATGCAGCTGAGCCAGCTGGGCCTGTTTTTTGAGGGAAACAAAAAAGTTAGGTTAGGGGGAAGTTTTTGTTGTCGTGACCAGCACAATTAACTTACCTTGACGCCAGCGATGGTGGCATCCTGGGACACCTCCAAGGCCTCAATTGTTTCCAAACCACGTACGAACAACTGCATATTGATGTGCTGTCAAAATCAAATAGGAATACAATTTAATATTGTCGTTCACACACACACACATGCAGACTACGCCTGCTACAGTACGAAAACACGTGTAGCACTGTGCATCGCTATTTTCACAATTTAGCGAAATGCTAACTATGACATTTTATGCTCATCACATTGCACACACTTTCTACTAGGCTTTGGGCATTATTTTGTTGTTAAAACCTTTTAAAATTGCATTTATTTAGCAAAAAAATTTGCTCACCTTGTCACTTCTATGCGGATCTATCGAAAAGAAAGAAACTAGGGTTGCTGTCGATATCTTACACTTTGTAATCGGACCGTATTTCCGTTAGAGGGCGCCACTCTTAAAAAAGCAACGCTGTTATTTGTTGTAGAGTGGCCAGAAGATTAAAAATACTAAATCAAGGTAACGCTTATTTAAATATGCAGGTCCGTTTTAAATTTTATTTTTTACAAGATTTCCAAATAGAATGAAATGAATTTTAAAAGTACTACAAATACTCGAGAATAAACTTTAGGTAGTGCGTGAGCGGCAAGGGACGAGTCTGACTGACGCCACACTAAGCTACACATACTGCGATTACCGCAATCTACGTAAAAATGGGAATTAGGTTAATCCACCTATGTCTAGCCTGTCGCGGTCGCTTGTTCCACTCCGTTATTATGTGCATATGCGCATAGGAGACAGTCTTTGTCCCTAAGAATAGAACCTTTAGAGCCCAAAGCGGCGCATGGCTGTGTTATTCTACGCCATTAGAATAAATATTGCCGCATTGTTTGTCAAACAGGACTAGATTAGTAACATAAACATTCGTTCATTGGACGCAAATCATAAGCCGATTTGACAAATTTGCACGAATTATCTGTGGCTAATGAGAGTGGCTTAAATTGTATTGCCAGAGATCTTTTCCTTTGCATTTCTTCTGCCTGCTAAGTGCATAGTTGAAATGGCATGAGTTGTAAAAGTACTCCTTTCTTCCTTCTCTTTCTTAGTGCCTGTCTTTTCTGGTCTAGAATATTTGCTATCTCTATTATAAGTCAGCTGCTACATTTACTATATCAAATGTCTCCAAATTTAATTCAAAGGACATCTGGGTAGTATCAATATCTCATACCCTTTTATCATAGTTTCCTTCCGTTTCTATTGCTGATGTTCATTTAATATGATTTCGGAAAGAGCGCATTCATCTTCTGTTTTTCTTTTTGGTCCAGTTCGTGGCCACTCATATGATCGGATTAGACCGAGATTAGGCGGCGTAGAGTATTGCAAGGATTTGCGTAAACTCATTTGTCAGACAAAATCATATGCGTCTTTAGCATTTGCAAAACTATTCTAAGCGGGGCGCTCCCCCTCTTGTCATTCTTTCTCTCTCTTTTTGTTTTTTGGTGAGGCTGCCGCTTTGTAATGTGATATTTTCCGTTGTATGCAAACAATGGCAGCCGGAAAAACAAATTATTCTTGACCATGAAAACGGCAACAATTGCAAAATCGGCTTAGGATACTTTCCACCCATATTGTCGGCATTGTTTGTTGTCTTTCCGGCACGCGAATTGAATCAGTTTCATTGAGGTTTTCCTTAAAAAGAACACAAGAAATTTTCCCATACGCAATAGTTTTTTTTTTTCGGGCCACAATGTTTGCACATGATGCACACTCCCATGAACACCTTGGAGGCCAGACATGGGAAAGGAATTAATCAAGTTTAAATTGCAGTTTCCGTAACAAAGATATCAAGTTTCCATTCTGGTCTTGCCACAAATTGCATTATGGAAGTTAATTGTAATGGGAAACTGGATTATTCGGTGTATTTGCATATACCTAAGCTAATTTGATAGTCTTGCTCTATATAAATTTATATATTAGTTTATATTAGTTGATAGTTAAAAGTGTTGTGGGTTATTTAATCACCATGATTAATTTTTCCAAATCTACCACAAACTACACTACAGTATCAAAGTTATATAAAGAAGCTTAAGCCATTTATTTATAAATAAAACTTCAATAAATTGTCATGTTTGGTAATTAACTATTTGTTATTAATAATAAACTTTTGGACACCTTGTTAAATTATACAATCTGGTTTGTAGAATTTAAAAAATCTAGATAGGGAACCAGATTGTAAAATTGAAAAAGTGTGCAAAAGTCGTTTATTACTAATAAATAGTTAGTTACCAAACATGACAATTTATTGAAGTTTTATTTATAAATAAATGACTTAGGCTTCTTTACTTAACTTTATGAAGAAATAAATATTCAGTTAATTCTCGTTGTTTTAAAAAATTTCAAAATTAATTTGAAGTATTGATTTAAATATAAATACTTATGAACAAATAATGTGTTTCAGCATGAGAAAAATAATTGATTCATAAGTTATTCATCTTCCAGCAAACACATTCCCGTTAAAAAATACCCAAAGATTGATAAATTGGGAGGCATAATAAAAATATATAAAATGTAGTTAGTATTTATTTATTGTCTTCTTTTTATAAATAATAGAGTTTCAACACAATTGAAATACTTGATTCATAATAAGAATAAATATTAAATTTGAAGGCACTTTAAAAATAAACATAATTTACTTAGTCTTCATATATTGTCTCTGTTTCATTAAGAACTTCTTATTTATATACTTATTGCTATATTTACTACATTATATACATCATCTTAACATGAACTAAAATCCAATCACAAGTTACGCAGTAACAGTCAAATGTGCTTTAAATTAATCCTTTTCCATTGAAGCTCATACGATGACAATCATTTCTGGCTCTGGACTGGAGGCATTCGAAGAGAAGGTGGAGTCACAGCTTTCGTCCTTTTCACGTTTCTCGCGTCGTTCACGTGCTCTGCGATTCTGGAACCAGATCTTCACTCTGGTGTTGGTCAAGTCGAGGGATTCAGCCAATCTATTGGCACCCTCGGCACTCAAATAGTTCGACTCCTTGTAGGCATTCTCCAGCGCCTGCAGCTGAGCGGGCGTAAAGGGAATGCGAGGCAGGCGACCAGGAGTACGCTTCGCAGGTCCTTGACGCAGTGCACGCGGCAACTTCGGAGGATGATAGCGTGTGTACTGCAGCCAGTCGTACATGGGCAGCTGTCCATCCTCCAGCGATGACAACGATGGTGGCGGAGGAGGCGACGTCTCCTTACGTGCCGAATGATGCGCATATGGATGATAAGCCATGCTGCCTCTCAATCTCAATGCAATGCCAGCTGAGGCATTGGTGCCCACGTATCTATCGCCGGCGCGATTCAATATATACTCGATGCTAAAGTCACTCATGCTGCTGACGTCCTGTCGTCCGATCCTTGTGCGTGGCAGGCTAAAGTGCTACTGTTTCGATCAGTGCGCATCCTTGGCTATTTAAGGACGTGCGGCAACTCAGCTCAGCCAATTGCGGCCATTTTGTGAGTGTGCTATAGTTGTCTCTTTCTTGCATGCATCTCAACTAATGCGAATCTCATTTGAGTGCAACGAGGCGTTTAATAGGCGTTGCCCAGGCTCTGGCCACAGACCAGCCCACATCCACATCCTCATCCACATTCACAGCCCGAAAAGCAGATCAGGTAAACAGGCAGTTTATTACCCTTATCAGACCCTGATTAGGCAGCACAAGTAATTGAAGTTGACACAGATACATCAGCAACAACTACAACTACAACACTGAAAGATACATGATTTGAATGCCAGTTGAAGTATCTGTATCTGTATCTGTATCCGTATCTGCATCTGTATCTGGTATCAGGTATTTGCTACTGTAAATATTATGTTGTGAATTTTGATTTCATGTGGTTTGATTTTTCAGGGTTGTGTTGCCTTCGTCCTCCCCTTTTTTACTGCTCCTGTTGGTCGTAATGAACTCATACTCTACGCCATTTTCGATGGGAAAACAAGCTGAGCCTCAAATTTTAATATGTTTTGATTGATTCGTAATTTTGTTTTCATCACGAATTGCATTTAGAGGGATGAGTTACCCTCGAGCAAACGCAAAAATATCAATTACACAAATGGAATACACTACAACACAGCAAAAACTTATATTAAAATGGTCGAGAGGAGTTAAAACTTGAAATGAAATAATGAAGAACAAGTTCTAAAAGTCTGAACAAATAAATAAAATAATTCAAAATTAAAGTTCAAATTAAAATTTAAGCAAGATTTCAATTCAATATATGATTACTTTTCCTATCATTTATTGTAACAAAAAAAAAATAATAATATACAAATTTAGCTTATCTCTAAATAAAATTATATAAGGTAGTATTAAAACTAAATATGTTAATTCTAACTTAAATAAAAACGCTAAAAATTGTTAAATTATTTTAATAATTGAGATACAATATAGAAATAAAGTGTGATAAAGAAATACTATAAATAGTTGTAATATAGAAATAAGATATTGATAAATTATTTAAAAATTGAGATATAAAATGTGATAAAAACAACCGTAAATTAAATAAAATTTAAAGACCTAAGAATATGTACATGCCTTAATATTAATTTTAAATTTGAGACGCATAGAAATTCATTTAATCAGTAATATTATTTATCAACATATATCAAGATTAATTCTATTTCTTGTTAAAAGTGTACTTAAGTAAATAATGTGAATAATATCAGTAAAATCAATATATAGCAACTAATCGTGCAAAGATTTTTGAACCTGCCTGTTTTTATGTTGTTTTCTTATAATTATAGCCTTAAGTGATAAGATTGTGCGGAATTCTTCTGTTTGCCGGAGGCAATCATGACCCACTCATAGAGTCCACATCCATCACGATATTGCAGCAATTAGATCGCTTGCAATTGTCATATAATTGTCAACTAATTTGTGCACAATCCCTGCCCTGCCCTGACTCACAATTGGTTTTTGCGGAAACACTCAGATGTCAGCTGACTGATAAGCGAACTGTAGTGAAACAATGCTGCCACAAGATACAGATACAGATACTAAAGTGGACTGCAGATGCAGTTTTTGTGGCAATTGCGGTGCGCCACCCTTGAGGGTTGATCTCTTCTAATTGCAAACGATATTCGTTATCGTTTAGTTTGAGCAGATGCAGAACTTCTTGGCGATCGCATCCTTGACACACTCGGAGACCTGACTGTATGCTGTAAGGCGACTGATTTCAGGCACTGTAACTGCAATGCGATTAGTCGCATTATTCCACGTCGTTGATGCCTCAAACAGACACTCCGCCGGCTCCGCCTCGTATCTGATCAAATAAAACTCCGTTCTGGCCGTATCCAAATTCTTGTCCCGCAACACGGACTGAATATTCGTCAACCGCAATGTCTCACACAATTCGGTCAAGTTCTGGGCAATCAAGTAATCATTTGTGGCCTTCACTAGCTGCTCGGCAATCTGCACTGCCGTCGGCTCATCCACAGCAATCTTTTCATAGTCCTGGCAAGTGCACCAATGTGGATCGATGGCCACATCTTTGCAACTTCGCGAGGCAGCTGCCTCAAAGAAGACGCTGTGACACTTGGGGCAACCTTCGGGTATAGGGAGTTTCTCTTGTGGCGTCTCCAACTCCAGTATGTGCCTCAGCGTGGCATAGATATCATAAGGCGACGTCAAGCGATTTTTATTACGCTGCAAACTGAGCGTGAATTGGGAATATTTCTCCCTGAACCAAATTGGAAGCCAGATATAAAGCACCGGCATGCGCTCCTCTAGGAAACCATTTGCCAGATTTCGCAAGTCACCAAAACGCATGCCATGATCGCTAAAGAACACCACGATGGAATTTTCAAAGGTGCCACTTTGATTCAAGGCTCGCATATATTGCAACAATCGCGCATCCATCGAGGTGGGCAGCGCAAAGTCATTGTGACTAAAGGAGTTCGTCCAGAACATGCCAAAGGTCGTTTGATTTCTGTAAACTCTATTAAACTGCACAGCAGCATCATAGACATACTCTGCGGAGTGACGACGTCCCACGCAATAAGGGATTCCCATTTCATATTCCTTCTTCAGTTCCTTATCGATAGCCAGTATAAAAGGACGCGCATAATAATCGGTGGGCGGCACTCGAAAGCCGCTCAGCAAATGATTGAATGTGGCATAAAGACTCCAATCCTCAGCATAAGCTGTCATGTAGCCCTTCTTTTTGTACGCCTTCCAGAGCATGGGACACGCATCCATGCCGCCCACTTCCTTGGGTCGACAAACCTGCTGCGATCGCGTATTGTTGAAGCCCGTCAAGACGGCCATCAGATTGGGAAATGTGTTGTCACCCATCTGCAGGGAAGAAGACTTTAAATTGGGTCAGAGTTTTAAGCAGTTTCTCACCTTATTGTAGCCCTGTAGTTCGTACCAATTCTCTTCTCTCAGATACTTGAACATTTGTGGCATGGTGCGCTCGAAATTCATGCGAGACATGGAATCAATGCCCCACAACAAAACACTTGGACGCCTTTCCTCCTCTGCAACTTTGGCTTTAACTGTTGGCTTAAGCGCTGCTTTTGGCTTTGGATGCACAAAGCTAAAGGCATCCTGTTGCAAGATCGAACGACCTTTCAACCAACGACACTCGGTGATGATCGCATTAATATGCTTTGGCACCACAAAATCCTGCTTAAAATTGCTGCAGCGTAACAATCTGAAATATTGCAAAATATAAATAAATATTTGAACATCATAATATGTCAAATAATATATAATTAATTTAATACTACCTTGATAATTAAACAATATAAACTAAATTCCCAAATAAAAAAAGGATAACAAGTGTTAAGGATTGTATAAAAAATATGAATAAGAATCTGAATAAAATATTTTATTATATTAAAAAATTTAAGTGGCTTGAACATATATTTTTCTCTATATTTTTATTATTTTATATATCAATTGATATATTTTAAAATAATTAATAATAATAATACTATTACTTTATAGTTATTGTAGTTATTACATATTAATATCATGAAAAACTGCACTGAAATTCAACTTGAACTGATAAAATAAAGAATCAGGCGTATTTTATATAAATCAATAAAATATTGCAGTTAAAAATTTCTATTTATTAAATACTTGAATAATCTATTATATTGTGAATTGTAATATTATTGTCAAGAAAACATTATTATAAATTTGAAATCTAAAATAAATCACTTTGAACTTTAAAGTTTGAACTGCTTAAGTAAATGATTGAAATTTGAATTTAAGAAATTTAATATTATGATATTTTATTTGGATCTTATAAATTTCGAATTCAAATATCAGCACTTTAAAGTTATTTAATAAAATTGCTTTGTGACTTACTTGTATAGATTATCCGCTTGTGTGCGATCTCCCGCTCTTAGGATTGGTTTGTAGCAGCATCTGATTTTGTCTCTGTTCATGTGCAGACTGTAGTTGCCTTCACTCTCGTCATAGTTCACTGTAATCAAATCCTTGCTAATGTCGCATTTTTTGTACGCCGTCTTATGGAATATTTTGAGCACATCACTCGTAAAAGGATTCACCGCAGGCATACGACAATTTTCAGTATAAACAAAATACTGAGATACTGCAAATAGATTCACAACTGATTCAATGCACTAAATTCACAACACTCATTAAACATACTTGAGGAATTTAACACAATTTCCTGAGGAGCATCCGTTTGAATAATCCCAATTTCGGTGGGCGGAATATTTGATTGAATTGGCAGATTGATGGTTGATTCAATGGTCAGATTGATTGTGGTTTCCGTTGACCATTTGTAGTAGACAAAGAGCAGGAGCACAATTGCCATGGCCAGCAGGCATTTGATGTGCAATTGTCCTAGTGCATATTCGTTTTGGCCCCTTTTAATGGGCCTTAGTAAATGATATCGTATTTTTGCCATTTTTGAAATAATTCACATTATTTAAGCCTTTATTTGAATTCGAAATAAATGCGTTTTGTGGTTGCCTTGATACGTTCCGTTTGGTGTCCCATATCCAACTGTCCAGTTATCAGCCAGCGAAACATAGAACAAATACATATTTGCTAAAGCTCTTTGTGGAGGCCCTGATAAATATGAATGTGAGTATATAGAAATGTGATGATAACAAATGCTGGTTCATTCATCGTTCAGCGGCATTTCTATCCACTTCCTCAGAAAAAAGAATTACATAAATATTCCAACTAATCTCCGGCATTTTCAACATATATTTTCAACGTAAATAAACAGTATAGTATAAAATATAGAATTCCATTTATTAATAGATCTGTGTTAAATATAGAAGATAATTAAATATATATCGTATTGCCTAGCAACGCAAAAATATGCTACATTTTAATGCTCATCGATCATTATTAAATGCTTGTTAAGCACTTCATGTTACGAAATGTAATCATAATGCGATCGTGATTCCGATTACTGATTCAATTCAAAATTATGTATATCTTATCAATTCAATTCAAATTAAAGTTGTTAATAATCCTGGCCATGGTAATCAATCATTTATTCTTTGAGCATTTTTATGCTTGTCTTTTAAGTAAAACAAAACGGAATTTACTATAGATATACTAAACTTGTACAAATGCAGTTATCTATAAAGAATAAGTTCTATATTTGTTTTCGTTGCGTTAATGTATCAATAGTGAATTAATTATAGCACATGTTTTATATCAGTTATCTATAAAAAGTTATCTATAAAAAAAGTAAACGTCATTTAATAAATGCATTGTTTACTTTTATATTGTACATTGAATGAATTAAATACTACAGTATCTATATTACACTTTTTTTTATAAAATTTGCAACAGAAATAAAACAACTAAAAATATGATATGGAATAGCATTTTAAGTTTATTGATAATTGTTTCATTTCTTTTATAAAATGTAATAAAACTTAGATTTCTCTTCATATTTATCATTCGATTGTAACAATATTTTCTATAGTTATTTCTTATGCATAATGCCCAATTTTGAGCTGTGCGTTGTTAGTTTTTAGGCAGTCATTATAAGCATTTCTATTAACAAATCTTATACAAAACATCTTATCTATCAACACTTAATTAGCTATTACAAATGCAATATTTTCTGGCTACAGCATCCTTAAGACACTGGGCTAAACTACTGTACTCATCCAATCGGCTAATGTCAGGTACTTCAATCTGAATGCGATGTGTTTTCTTCGACCACGATGCCGTCGCTTCGAAGGTAGCTTTAGCTCTCTTTGTCTTTACTTCATAGCGAATCAGATAGTATTCCAAATCCTTCTTCGTCGCTTTATTTATTCGCTGTGCAGAGAGGATTTTTGATAATTTCAATCGCTGACAAAGATCACCAAAGTGCTTGGCGATGAGATAATCATTTGTGGCATTCACCAGCTGCTTGGCTGCCTCCTCAATCACAGTATCACTCTGGGAAACATTCAACATGCTGCTGCAAGTGCACCAATGATCATCGATGCCGGCATCGCGACAACTACGCGATAAGTTGACTTCGTGCAACACGCTGTGGCAACTCGCACAGCCTTCGGGATGTGGCAACTTGTCCAGCGGCGTCTCCAGCTGCAGAAGGTGCTGCAATGTGGCATGGATGTCATAGGGCGATGTCAAGCGATTTCGATTGCGCTGCAAACTCCTCGCAAACTGCGGATATTGCAAGAGAAACCAATGTGGCAACCAGATATACATCAGTGGCATGCGTTCCTCGAGGAAACCGCTCTTCAAGGCACCGCTCTTCTAGTTTTTTGCTCAGCTCCTTTTCGATGGCCAGCATAAAGGTGCGTGCATAATAATCCGTTGGAGGCTTCACGAATCCCTTCTTGTTGTAGTTGAACGTAGTTCCCCTGGCCCAATCTTCGGCGTAGGCTGTAAAGTATCCACGTTCCTTGTACTCCTTCCAGACGATGGGACATTTAGCCAAGCCCCACAATTCTTTTGGCTTGCAAACCGAATACGCTCGAGTGCTGTTGAAGCCCGTTAAAAGTGCCATCAAATTGGGATAGGTATTGTCGCCCATCTAAAGCAGAGAATAAATAATAAAATAGTTGTTTATTTAGAGTCCAAACATAGCTTAGAATCTTCATTTTATATATAAAACTTTTGGAAACAATTGGGTATATGATTACTTTAGGTTTTTAAGCCAAGCTCGCTAAATGAAATAAGTAAAAGTATCGTCAACAAATTTAAGAGCTCTAGCTCTTCTTTTTTCCAAGATCCAGATGGCTATTGGAAAGGACGCATAGTGATGGCTTTTCCATATCGAATGTTAATTGCAATCTAGTATATAATTAATCCGGTCGCAAGCAAAAATAAATATATGATTTCACTGCCAAATTTCGTTCTTCATAGATATACAACATGCAAACTTAATAAAGAAATCTTTCTACCTAATCGTTATCAACCTTCTCGCCATTAATAAAAATTACTTCTCTGTCGTTTACTTACCTTATTGTAGCCCTGCAGTTCGTACCAATTCTGCTCTCTCAGATACTTGAACATTTGTGGCATGGTGCGTTCGAAATTCATGCGAGACAAGGAATCAATGCCCCACAGCAAGACACTTGGACGCCTTTGAGGCAAGTCTGTCTCAATAGTTTTTTTGAGGTTTGATTTCTTTGCTTGCACAAAGTTAAAAGCATCTTTCTGCACAACTTTTGTTGTATTCAATTTACGACAATTGGTAATGATGCCATCCACATCTTGAGGTACTTTAAAATCCTGTTTGAAATCAACGCATACCGAAAGTCTGCAAATGGTTTAATTTAATGGTTTGATTTTATTTTATTTGCACTTACTTGTAAGATTTTTCGGCGTTTAGTCCAGCACCGTAGCGTAGAATTGATTTGTAGCAACAACTGATATTAGCCACGTTCATGTGGAGACTATAAACACGCTCCGTCTCATCATAACGAACTGATAACAAATCCTTGTCGTTAGCACATGATTTGTAGGCAGTTTTTTTGAATATCCTCAACGCATCTTTGGCAAAAGGATTGCTGGCAGGCATTTGACATGTTGGCGTATAAACAAAATACTCTCCCAGATGGGGATCTAAGCAAAGAATTCTTTGATAATAGATCTGTTGTAAGAAGTTGCAACATCATTACCTTTTGTAGTCGAGGTAACCAATTGGGTTGTAGTAGTTGTAATATCTGTAGTTTCTGCTGGATAAGCAGTTGTAGTTTCTTCTGGAAAATCGCTTGTAGTTTCCTCATTGATGATCTCATAATGAGCTTGGCTTGTAGATTGAATTGAAGATGTGTTAGCTGTTGAAATCTCTTCCGAGTTAGTCTTGGAAAGAGTTTGCAATGGAATTGTGAATGTTATGCTGCAATTATACCAAATAATTAGCAGTATTAATCCGAATAGAGCACACACTTTCAACGGCCTGAGGGAAACAAATGGAGTCTCGCCTTCCGCTTGAAGCAAATGATATTTGTAGTTTGCCATTTGAAGTCAGCATCCGGCTCTAGAGTTCACATAATTACAAGCTCCACCCTCGACGGCTTAAACTATGGAACTGATAAGTTCAAAACTACGCTCCATGCTCTAAGTAGTTTGGCTTCGGATTTGTATGGTTGAGTTATTATCTACAAATATTATATATGTATGTGCCTAGTGTTTTATCTGAGAAACCAACATTAATGCACGAGAGGTCGTCACGAATATCATCATCATCATCTACAACAGCAGCATCATCGTCAAAACAATGCTAATGTTTAACTTCTTGCCTTCATCTTTGGTGATCATTTGCATTGTGTATTTTTTACAGCCTTACAATTGATTAATAACTCGTTTGTGAGCAATCCAAACATTCGCGAAAGGCAAACAAAATTAAGAAAATAATTATCGAGCGTGCTATGAGTTGCTTGTACAAATATACATATTAAAATACAAATTATTTTGTTTAACGATTAGCCAACTCAAAGTTGTATGAATATTATGTATTGGCTGAACATTTTGTAGGTCACTTTATTCAGCAGATAAGTTTATCTGAAACGTTGCACTATTGAGAACTAACTTCCAAAAGTCAGTGCGGATTTATATTTCCCTGCCATTACTAATTGGCTAACTATATCAAAAAAATCGTATATAATCTATTCTATACTGGAACTAATATGCATATCAAGAACAATTTGTTAATACTTTAAGTAATTAAAACAGCAATGCATATATCAACTCTTCTCAACTTGTAATATACCCTTAACTTTTTGACATAATACAAATTATATTTGATAATTAATATTCTCATCGTAATCAATATGTAAACTAGCTATTATTAAGAAATATAATCAGAATATAAATGTATAAAAATCTTAGTCACCAGCTGTAATTGAAGTAATAATTGCAAATGTAATTCTTATTGGTTTCATATTTTTTTGTTGTTGTTTTATTTCAATAATTTAAGTCATTTAAAAATGTACATATACAATAATATACGTATACTTTTTATAACACAAGTATACACAAAACTTCATAAATAATAATAAAATGTTCATGAAACGCATTACAAATACTACGCACTTGTTTCGTTCAATATGCCAAATTGTTGTTTTGTTTTTGTTTCTGTTTTGTTTTTTTTTTTCAGTGTACGCAGCTTGCAACCTGGCCACAAAAGGTAACGGCCAGTTGAAGCTCAGTAAAAAATGCGCGCACATCTCATTTCATTTGAAAATGTGTTCAGTTTAGCTATCGCATAATACATATGAATAGTTTTTAGTTTAGGTTTTTGTAATATTATGGTTTCATACATTCATTGACACGTTTCACACTTATTGTTCTTTTCGACATCATCGCTTATATGTGTATGTGTGTGTGTCCTCATGTTATTTCTACTTTCATCAGCTTCTCTACGTTTCACTTTTAATATTATACTGTGGGTGAGTTAGGTGTAATTGTTTTTATCTGTTATCTGTTTATTGGTAGGTTGGATTTCCTGTTGTTCTTTTTCTTTTACTGTTTTTTGCTCTTTTTCTTTTGCCTGCTACTGTTACAGACTGAATGCCTAATACATAAGATGCCACACACCCAAAGTGTGAGCGGATTGCTCATATAACAAATTCTAATACATATCATAATAATTTCATCAACACGACTCGGGTTTTTACTCTGTATATACGGTACGTAACTGTATTATCGGTATCTCTCTCTATATATTCTCTATGTGTTAGCT
The DNA here is from genome assembly GCA_035046325.1 of Drosophila niveifrons. NCBI lineage: Eukaryota > Metazoa > Arthropoda > Insecta > Diptera > Drosophilidae > Drosophila > Drosophila niveifrons. Next base: position 3,900,213 of record JAWNOC010000046.1, on the reverse strand, counting down.
CAACCACTACCCGCCCCGCATCTGCAACCGCATGCAGCTGCTGCTCCTTCTACTCCTTGTTGCATCTCCCGCAAAAAAAACACATTTCACGCACTTTATGTGTGAACGAGTTCCACGTAATTCGCCGGATACAATCCAACGCGTCCGTTCATGCGTCCCTTGCACCAGCCTTGTTCATCCTCATCTTCCAGTTTCTCGAAAACCTCACCTGGTGGCCAGCAAATGATAACAATATTAATATGAGTTGTGAATTGCACTCAAATAACACGTGTGTACCTTGCTTAAATGTGAGCTCGTCGCTTTCAGCGCCATCGTAGTCATATAACGCCTTAACCGGCACACCCGGCTCACCGTTGTCCACCAGCACATTGTCGGCCTCATCCCACTCCTCCTCCTCGTCGAATGGATTGGCATCGACTTTGCCGTTGCCGTTGCTGTTGTTGTTGTATGCAAATTGAAATCAATTAGTTCAATGAAAATGAGCGACAAATACGAACAACCAAAGTAGAGCAAAACCAACAATAAATAATTGTGGAACTGTATACATATATATATGTATATATAGTATCAGAGTTAGCAACTACTCGAATTCACAATTGTTTGTCTGCTGTGTTCAAACTTACGTTACGCTCGAATTGCGATTCGATGCCGCCGCTGCTGCTGCTGCTGTTGCCGTCGATGCTGCCGCTGCTGCTGACGCAGCTGTTGCTGCTGTTGACGATGACGACGACGACGACACCGTTGATTTGGCTTCGACTGTTGTGGCAGAGGTTTGAGTTATTGCTGCTTGTTCCTGCTTACCGCTCGCTTTGCTATTCACGCTCGCATTCTTCTTTAAGCTGTTGGTCGATGGATATTCCTGTGTGCACAAAATACAACATAGTTGTAGTAATTAAACAATAATCTGCTGTAAGCATAGCTTAGTTAGTCGGCTAGCTGGCTGGCTTACATGCACATCCTCGGCAACAGGTCGCTGATTAATAAGCGTTATGGGCGCGGCAGGCAAAGCCTCTTTTGATTTGTTGCCCTTGGCAATATCACGGAATTCCTCCGTGTATTCCTGCAAAGCGCAAAGCCAAAGTTACTACAAGTGTTTGTAAAGCGTTTAGTTTTAGCGGCAATCTCTACATACCACAAATGCTGGCCAATTCATGGCCATGTTAATGCCGTATTTGTTCGACCACAATTTCAAATCCTTTTGATGGTCCGCATTGTTGATTGTATGATAAAACTCTTCATAGATTTGTGGCAGGCTGCAAAGTGTAATCTCGATTAGTTTAACGACTTGATTATTGAGTGAGTCATTCAATGTTTACCTTTGCACTTTGGTCGGATCGAGACAGCTGTGCACATTAAATAGAACTTCCTTGAAGAACTGCAGTCGCGTCTTCTCCATGGTTTGGCACTTCTCAAACACGGATGTCATATCCTCAATGTAAACGGAATTGTATTTGGTGATCTCGCCAATGGCTTGCTCGTATTTCTCTCGGCACTTTTGCACCTGATCTTTGGTCTTTTGCACGCGGTCGTGCATCTTCTTCACCTGTAATAAATACCAAATGGTTTAGCAAAGCCATACAACCGTCTATACTATATATATGTATAGTTCTAACCTGATCTGGCGACAGCGAGCTGTCCGCATTGGCGTTGCGCTCTTGATTCGTGGCGCTGCGTTCCGTTTTGCAAGCCGAATGATAATCGGTTTTGGCCTTCTCCACTTTGGCCAAGAGTTTGGCCCATGGCTTCTGTGCCTTCTTGAACAGTTCCTCCATATCCTTGCGTTCCTTCATCTGCATCAGCGTGTGATGGTAGTTATCCTTTTGCCATGTCTTAATCTGCGTGTTCACATCGTTGCAGAGATTATCCTTAATCTTCATATGCACATCGGCCAAACGTTCCGATTCAGTTAAGACGCCCTTCCACGCCGCCTCTGTGGTGCCATATTCTGGCCCTGAAACCAGAAAATTAATAAAAGATTAATCAGTGTTAAGGTTTATCTATGTATCTATCTATCATCTATGACAATAATTGACAGTCATTATTAAAAGATGTTTCAAGTAGTAATATTGTCGTTGCTGTTTGTTGATTGCTGTTCGCTTGTTGTTGTCTGCTGATGTCATCGCAGACCTCTTAACACTCTTGAGACGGGCCTTTTTATCTAATCACCTATAAACGTGTGCGTGTGTATTTATCTTTGTGTGTGTGCGAGTGTGTGTGAGCCTCTTTTTGGCATGTTTATGGGTAGCTAAAGAAAAACTGTAATAAAATTTATACGCTCATGAGAGATGCCCACTTATTAATCACTGCAAATTGGGAATGCACGAAACTCGTTTGACCATTTTGACTAACGGGCTCAACTATTCTCAATTGGCACCCCACACATCACACACACACACACACACACACGTACACTTTAAGGTGTGTTGGTGTATGTGTGTACAGCGCACAAATTGAAGCGCTTAACACAGAAATAAACACGTTCTATTTTCTCATCGCATTGATTTTTGAAACCATTTTGAGCGGCGTCGCTCGATGGGTCTTCTTCTTCTAGACTGATGATAACTCTTCTTCGCTAATAGAGCGAGAGAGAAAGATACATAGAGAGAGACGCAACTGGGCAAATTCCATGCCAAATTGCTGTCTACAATGCTTACTGTGAAAGTGGACATAGAGCAAAGGCGGTGGCGGTGGCCACAGCAATAACAACAACAACAACGACAATAGCTAAAGCGGTTAGCAACTCTGCTCACGATGTACTCGATTTCATTTCGCAAAGACGCGCGCACAGTGGAACAAACAAATAGTATAAAACAAAGCAAATAAATGTAAAAAGTAAAATAAACAAAAAATTGCTTTGATTACGAAATGAATGTGTTACGAATGAATCAACAATAAAAATTAGTTCACATTCGCAGCACGCTTGCATGCAAATGGAGTTAACAGAGCACTGTTAAGGTGTCTGTTACTTGAAGAGCAGCGTCTAGACTCTAGACTGATAAACAAAAACTGATTCGAAATGATTCAGCGAAAACTATTTGAATAATTTGCAAATGATCTTGATACGGTATATTTCAATAGTTTTACAGTTTGAGCGGGACCACAGTGCGACAACAGGTAAGACAACGACGAGCAAAAATAAAATACGGCAAAAGAGCAGGAAAAAAAGTGGCAACAAAAAAGCCCATTAATAGCTTAAGCCACTTATCGCACAACAACAGAACAGAAGCAGCAACAGCAATAGCAACAACAATGCGCAATGGCAAATAAGAAGAACACAGAGCCAGTTGTCAGCCCACTGAGCAATGACGCTGCTGCTGGCAACGGGTCATCGCTGCTGCTGCGCTGCTTCTCTACTGCTATTGTTGTTTTTGCTTCATTGGGCAGGCGTGAATGAATGTGTAAACAAATAACACAAATACACACGACGCGCGCACACACATACAGACACAGAGAGTATAAGTGTTGATGCTCTTTGGTATTTTGTACTTACCTTTTTCAATGAGTTCACCCCATTTCTTGGACCAGGCCCGCAAACTTTTAGCGTATCCCTTCTCAATATCAGCGCGCTCCTGTATCAGTTGCTGTAGGTCATTGCAGAGTCTGTTTGCGCGAGTAGATGAAATGGGAAAAGAGAGAGAGAAAAAGAGATGCAAGAGATGTATCAAATGAAAACCGGTTTGCAGTTTTGCTGGTATTATTATTGCTGGCAATGACCCAACCAAAAACAGTATTTACAAATCTATTGTATCTTGATTTATTTGTGTTTTTTTTTTTGTTAGACCATTGTATGCACACTACTCACTTGTAACTATCATCGATGCGTTTGGTGGTGCGTTTGTAATTGCCGGGCTCCCAGAAGGATTCACTTCTAGCCTGCAGAAGCTGATCATCGCTGTGGTGGGACATTTCCTGTGGTGCAAAAGCAACAATAAAAATGTTTGTAATTCAAATACAATGAATAAGACTGAAATCATCAATAATTCTGGTGAGCAACTCAAAGCAGCAACTATAAATAATATTAATTGGAAGGCAAAAAAAAAAATAACATACTGATTGTAAACGTTCTTGAATTCAAATCAAGCATTGGCAGTTTACACCTGTATCACAAATAGTTTCAATTAAGGAGTGAAGACAACCCACAATAATTGATGGCTGTGACCTTATACGTTGCATACACCATTTCGATAAAGAATTATCAATTGAGTTATCGCCCAATCGTTTATCGCTTCAAAGGAATGCGTTGATTGGGTAACTCTGTGTTTGAAAGTTGCAGGCAGGCCATCATCAGCTGTTTGTAAACAATGCAAAGGTTGCTGCACACACATACATACATACAGGCACACATACTCTCCCTCTCTTTAACACATACACAGGCGCATAATTTTGTTATCAATGAAGGCGTCGTCTGTGAATGTGCCGGCATTTTGTTTTAAGGCGCGGGCGACGCAGGCGACTTTCTCATTAGATTACCGGACTCGCACTACTGAGGTCGTCTGCGCGTCAAGCAGGGGCGGATGCAGCGACTGCGACAGTGACAGAGCTTTGCTTTGACATCGTCATCATCGCTGTTGTTGTCGTTGCTGTCATTGCCGTTGATGTTGATGATGTTGCTGCTGCTGTTGCGTCCCTCATTGCTTACGGTGTTTTATTTCCATCGGGTTTTTTTCTTTTTATTCATTTTGCTGGTATAAATTTAGCTGCATGCAGTCATAACTACTTATTTAGCATTGTATTGTACACACGTTATGCGACTTTGATTTCTCGTATATTATGGGCAGCAGTCGACTTGTTTATTAATTTGATTACTATTTCTTGTTGTTATTGTTGTTGCTGTATGTAAGCAAGCACTTGCTGTTGTTGTTGCTGACTTCGTCGTCGCGGTCAGCGACGCCGCAGCATTGAAGTAGAAATTTTAAACAGAAAGTTAACAAACAGGTTGACGCATACTTCGCATATTTGTCGAGATAGATAAGCAGGCGCACACACAAACACTATAGCAGGCAACACACATGAACACATATGCAGGCAGACAAGTCAAGACACACGCACACACACACACATGCAAGGAGCACAGCCCAAAAAGATAAGCAGCGCCCCGAAACTCGTTTATCTGGCAGCAAGATTTGAAATTTACGTATTAATAACAAATACACATATTTTGCACCTGTATCTCGCTAGGTCAGCTTACATAAGTTCTGAATCACATACATTCTCTCTGTGCTATCAAATATTAATGTTTTGTTTAAAAGTTAATGGCCACCTCGCACACACACACGAACACGCACACAAATTGTTTCCTTCTTTTTTGCACTAATTTAGCGAGTGAAGCGTTGAGCGAGCAGCTCAGCGAAGAAGAACACTTCACACACACACAACACACGTAGAGAAACGTTCACACACATGCAATTTCACATTTGAAATTCCGCTACACAATATCCCCCCGCACCCAAAAACGTCCATACAACGCGTATGAAGAACATTGAAATGTTCTATGTAAAATATTCTTATTGCTGTTGAGTTGCCACAATTTTGTATTATTTTTGCACATTAGGTATTTTACACATTTAACCCATACGTTTTATCAAATTGAGTTTTGCTGTCTCCGTGTCCGAGTTCAGTTAAACGTACCAATAAACAAAATAGCCGTAAAAAGCACTACAACTTGCGTGTGTGTCTGAAATCGCCAACTAAAAAAACTAAGCAGGGCTGGCAATCGACAACTTGATTATGAGCTGGCCAGGGCTACAAACGCCAACTGGTTCACAGCAACAGCATCGCAGTTCCTATGATGCGATGACACCACCTTTAATTACGCTGTATGTTTTAGTTATGCCTTTAACAAAAACATTTTTATCACATTTATTTATATATAATTAATTTCTTCTTGAAAAAAAAAAACAGTTTTATAAAGAATTTAATTTAACTTAATCGTACCACCAATAAAAAATTCTGAAGTGTATGTTTAAGCGCCAAAAAATATACCAAAATAAAGAAATAATATTTCGGTGCTTACAAAAATAAAATAAAAGACGATAAAATACTTTTTTTCCTCACTTCCAGTTCTCCTTCTCTCTTTTATAAATCTTTTGTAAAAAAAACAATTTTCGGAAATTCTCGTAACCGAAAAACTAGCAGTTTGAAAAATATCAAAGAGGCAATTTCTGTACTTTTCAGTATTTTTATACCAAAAGTGTATATTAAACCGATTACGGTATCTCTATGCTGTAATATCAGCTTAAAATTTTAATCTGGTGGGAGTGCTGCTAATAATATATTACTCATTTTTACATTTTTTAACATTTTCTTATATTCAGAAATAGATGATTACTTACATTTTGCTGCAGAGTGCTGTGCAGACAACTTAGCACAAACCTCCTCGCATAATTGTTCAAGTCAGATACTAATACACCATTCATAATTTCTTAAAGAATACAGTTTATTTTAACAAATATGCTTTTACAATTTAGATTTGTTTTGACAGAAATTTCACAGAGTCTCCTCCCTTGTCACATACGACAGCATAAACTCAATTTTCTTTACAAGTTGCGTGAGTTTCGTGCGATTTAATTCAACACTGCCACTGGCTAGTGCAAAAACCTTTTGAAATGCAGCTTCCTCGGGATTCTTACGTTTACTCAATGCTTTTGTAGACTGTAACAAATAAAGTACATCGCTCAAGGCTGATAATTTGTTATTTCTTGTTGACATCAGTTGGCGGGCATCTTCCTGAAGTTGCTCACGACTCTCCACAATGAAATTGTTGTCTCCTCCCGCGCTGCCCACGGCAGCTGCACCAGCTGGTCCATTGCCCGTGGTGCACGCCTCCATCTCCACCGAAATGATGGCATCTTCGGCATCCTCAAAGTTGGTGCCATACTTTAACGTGGAACTGAGATTGACCAAATGGGCGACGGCTTCACTTGCATTCGTGCGCTGTTCGCCTCCAAAGAAACGTGCTATGCACGCATAAGCGCTTAAGATGTTCCACAGATTATAGTGCAGACAATGCGATGGGGTCTTCTTGCAGATGTCTGTGAATTTAGGTATATTTTTTTGAATTTCAGGCACATTCAATTGCTGCTCTGTTGGCGTATTGATGACCACAATCTTGGAATTCTTTGGCTTGCACCACCAGGGCTTGTAGTCGGGCATCAGTTTCATAATATCGCCACTGGCAATTAGCTTTTGGAATTCCTGTTGCTCCTCCATTGTTAAACGGCTCCAGACCTCGTCGGCATCGTTGATATCGATGCCTTTCAAGCGTGCCGCAATATCCTCTTCATCCTCGACAACTCCTTCTGCCAAAGATGTGTCAATATCATCGCCATCATCTCCCTCATTCTCGTCCCCATCCTCCTCCTGCTGTTCGTCATCCGAGTCCAAAGGATTGTCCAGACCATCCGCATCAAAGTCCTCCGGTTTGAAGCCGGCATCTGATGCGCGCATTCGCTTTAATATGTCGTATATTTTGCGCATGTCCTGCTGGCTCTCGGGTGTCGTTGTGGCACTTGCCAGCTCATCCTGTATGCACGCCTTATAGAATTCCTCGGAACACTTTAAATGCGGTTTGGATTTGTAGCAAGCAACGCTACAGTAAAGCGCATTGCACTTGGGGCAGGTGTACTTAAAATGCGTCTCCTTACAGCTGTAAGTGAGTGTCATAATAATTAAAAATTTTTTTATTGTATTTGTACTTACAAATGGCAAGTTTCTGTGGTTTCTGTCATCTTAATTTAAAAGCGCGTCTTCTAAACGTTAGCACAACAATAACTGAGGCCGGTAACAGCTGATTTTTATGCGTTGCCAGATAAACTCACCAAAAGAACGCGTGTGAGCCAAGCAAGTGTGGCAGCTCTGTCCCACAAATGTTAGTGGCAACTTCCCGCATTGACAGCTGCATATCAAAATTTTGTATTTTGTAAAAACAGAACGTGTTCCGTTTTCAAGCGAGATCAACGTCGTGCTCGTTCGTTCGTGGTCGTGGTTGAGTGAGTGAGTGTGAGCGAGAGAGAGTTACCTGATAGTTGGTACGAAATGTCAACAACAAGCGCAATTAACGGAAATCACTACGAACAATTGCATCAAGGACGCACCAGCATGTACAAGTCCAAAGTGGATGTTGTCCTGGGTGCCCAATGGGGCGATGAAGGCAAAGGCAAGGTCGTGGACATGCTTGCCTCCGAGGTGGACATTGTATGCAGGTGTCAGGTAAGCAACAACAATAACACCACGGCAACATTTCTACAAATCATTGAAAAATCAAAGTGGCAAAAAAATAACAGCTGATAAGAAGTTATCCTTGTGTCAAGGACACGACGCCGACGCTTTCAGTAACTGAAATATCGGCGCAATCATTGCGTCTGCCAAATCTGTTCTTTCATCAGCATCATCAGCACATATCTGAATTTCGCCAGAAGATACACTTATTTATTTTTCTTCTGATTTTTGTAGCTCTCCTCTACTATTATCGCAAGTGACGACCGCATGCTTCGCTTTTTCATTTATTGTATCGTCGCGCCGCGTTTTTTTCTACTTTCGTGTGTGTACATAGTATACTTGTGTATGTATGCAAGTGTGTGCACGTGTTTGTTAGTGTGTGTGTGTTCGCTCAGTCAGTCAGTCTGCCAACAACTGCTGCTTCAGCAAATTCGTCACCCGCTCTCTCAATCTGTCTCTCTCTTACTCTGACGTTAGTTGTTTCCTCCGTTCTACAGCACAGATACATACATACAACACACATGTAAAAATACACACACATAGGCAGCACACATGTGTTTGCCTTCTCAGAAAAACGCTAGGTTTACATAATCTCACCATTGTGAATGTCCCGCGCATTATTCAAAAAAGAAAAAAAAAAGCACAACTGTTTTCGCTGTACACACACAACAAATACATATGCGCAATGTATATTATGTACTAGTGTATGTGTGTATCTAACTGCAAGTAAATACTTGTAGTTTCAACTGTGTGTACAAATTCAATGTGTCTGTTTTTCACAGTTCCCGATTAATGTCAATTTTAACTGACTGTGAAACGGCGCTACCAACTTGTTGAATTCAGCTATTTTGCGGGCCTATTGAAATAAGTTGTGTGAGGGCAAACTCACAACAGTTCAATGAACAGCACTTTGTTCCAGTTCCTTTGCAATATAATTGCCCTTTTTGCATCATAACTTTTATATAGTCATCAGGCTTATCAAGATTGTGCGGCTTATTATTATATAATCACTTGAGCTAACTTTTGCTATATTATCTGAGTCACAGCACACGCCTCCAAAAAATTGGCTCTCTATATATTGCGCAGCGAAAGTTCCCTATAATGTCCAACGTATTCTCTACAATCTTATCAACATTCACAGTTCCCTATCTACGATTGTGTATATAGCTCATACTTTATAGCAGAAAGAGAGCGAAATATTGTTGTATTTGCGCATTTTGATTATCTTGTTTTGCTAATGGTCGAAATTTTTTGGTTATTTTCGTGCCTGGGATAGTTCCAGAATTTTTTTTTGGGTGTTTTTGCTAATGTTTTTCAAAAGTTTATTGTGCATACTATATATTAGTACGTATATTGCTTATAAGAGATTAACAAATGACAAAACAAAAAAGAAATACTTGTACAGTTGCCAAGAATTAACGTTTTCGCTTTTCTTTATCGCCACACATTTGATACGAAAAACTTTCGCAATAAATAATACTTTGTAGTCAGCTCGTCGTGTCAGTCACTTTAGATTCTGCATATTGTTTATTTTATTTGTTATTTAATACTACCTACGTTGTACAACATTATTATGCTTATTTATTTATCACACAAGTTTTAATGAACAGCAAAAAAAACACAAACTTGCTAATTTTATATACAAACAAAAGACGTATTTGGCACTCCTCTCACTCTCTGTTAAATTCTCCGATTATAATGTCAACCATCTTTAATTTATTTATCCACAGGGCGGTAATAATGCTGGACACACTGTGGTCGCTAACGGTACCGAATTCGATTTTCATCTGCTGCCCAGCGGTGTCGTGAACGAGAAATGCATTTCGGTCATCGGTAAGTGGAGAGTTCCCTCCTAGAGGATAATGGAGAGATTCAAGATAAAAGAAAGCAAAGAAATATTTTGAATTAAAGTAAGCATCTTTTCCTTTCCTTTTCTTTTCTTTAATTTTCTAATACTTTCAGTTTTTGTTGAAATCAAAATATAAACACACAGTTTTTTTATGTATATATTTATTTTATATATTTTATCTACTATGTATATAGAGAAGGTTTGTTTTTGTTGTTTTGTTTTTAGCTATTCTTCGTTCGTATAGAACACAAAATACTTATAGACACACTGGCATACAAATATTTTGTTTTTTTTTTTTTTTTTGTCTTTTTGGCAAGACTTTGTGCATCATTGACATTGGCTTCGCAGTTTGGTATTGACATCTGGCCATTTGGATAAAGGCTTTCTATTTTGGTCCCTTGCGACTCTCTCTCTAGGCCTTTTTTGCCGCAGTCATTCAAGTCAACAGACGTGCATTTTGTTATGCTTACTTAACTTAATTATATTTTTATTTATATCGTCATTACCCATGCACTTGCTTTCCGTATGATTGTTTGTTGTTATTATTATTTATTGCAAGGTCGTTTGTGTGACACAAACACAGCACAGCAAGGCGAAAGTAAATAATTTTGTGCTGCAAGTTTTGTGTATCTTGATTCTGGACTTAAAGTTTAATCGATGTTGTTGTCACAACAAAAGTTTGTAGCCTGTCATCGCTTGTCACAAGACTAATTTATGAGATAATCACAATCGCACCAATACAGCGAAAAATTTGCCTCACCAGCTTTGCAAAGCGTGTGCAATTTAGATATGCGGCTCAGGGTTGTACATATATACATATATACATATATATATATATATAGATACACACACATACATATATAGACATGGCAAATTATTCTAATCAAGCAATTAACTTATTATTTTCAAGTCGATTATACAACAGAAATAGAAACAAACAAAGCATTTCATCGTTAACTCGACTCGCGTGCTATGCCAAACTGAATTCGTTTCGAAGCGAACTTAACAACTTATCAGAAACTTGTGCAATTATACACACAATGTAAGAAATCCCCTTAGCAATATATGTAAACCGAGTAAAACCAGATAACTGCCTACTGTGTAATACTCTCTAATGTGGCACGTGCCTTTATGGTGCACATAAAACTGATTTTAAACTTTGAGTTCATGTTGATAAGATAGACAAAGTAAAGTCTTCAAATCCTGTCACTTAACTTGTTTTTATTCCTTTATAAGTCAGTCCAGAATAGAAGAACGTTGGCTGATTTTAAACTTGTTTTGAAGTTGATAAGATAGAGAAAGTCAAGTCTTCAAAGTCTGTCATTAGAACTGATTTTTATTCCTTGATAAAGATTGTCTACAAAAGTGTTAGGGATATTTCTCGGATTTTAAACTTGTAATGAAGTTGATTAGCGAAGTAAAGACTATCACTAAACAAGCTTATCTACAAAAGTAATTGTTTCCCTATATCTATTTTATACAATAAACAATATTTATTTTTCTTTCCATAATATTTATTTAATACTTATCATTATATAAGGGAAATTGACGCATTGCAATAATATTTATAGAAAATGAAATAATTCTACATACTACGTATAAATATAAGATTACTCTGAAAGTACTTAATGTTAGTGTTTAATGTATTTTTGTAGGCAACGGCGTTGTCATCCATCTGCCATCGCTGTTCGATGAGGTGCTGAAGAACGAAGCTAAGGGATTGCAGCATCTGGAGAATCGCTTGATCATCTCTGATCGTGCGCATCTTGTGTTCGATTTCCATCAGCATGTCGATGGCATGCAGGAGGCGGAGAAGGGTGGCAAGTCGCTGGGCACCACCAAGAAGGGTATTGGTCCGGCCTACTCCAGCAAGGCTACCCGCAACGGCATTCGTGTGGGCGAACTCCTCGGTGACTTTAACTTGTTCAGCGAGAAGTGAGTAATCGAATATTAAAAACTAAATGATTTAAATGTAAACTAATTATATTATGTCCGTGTGTGTTTATGACAGATTCAAATCGATTGTGAACACGCATTTGCGACTGTTCCCATCGATTAAGGTGGACGTCGATGCCGAGCTGGCACGCTACAAGGACTATGCGGAGAAGGTGCGCCCCTATGTCAAGGACACAATTTGCTTCCTGCACACAGCGCTGCGCAACGGCAAAACTATTCTGGTTGAGGGTGCCAATGCAGCTATGTTGGACATTGACTTCGGAACGTATCCCTATGTGACGAGCAGCAATTGCAGCATTGGCGGTGTCCTCACCGGTCTCGGTCTGCCGCCGCAGACAATTGGCGAAGTTATTGGCGTTGTCAAGGCTTACACGACGCGAGTCGGCGATGGACCTTTCCCCACGGAGCAGCTGAATGTAAACCATTATAAACATCTTAATATATTTAAATTTAAATAATGTGCTTTATTTTTTTATACAGGAAGTTGGCGAGCTGCTGCAGACCCGAGGCTTTGAGGTTGGCGTTACCACGAAGCGAAAGCGTCGCTGTGGCTGGCTGGATATTCCTCTGCTTAAGTATACATCGCTGGTCAACGGCTACACATGTATTTGCATAACGAAGCTGGACATTCTCGACACCTTTGAGGAGATCAAAGTGGGCATCAACTACAAACGCAGCAACGGCGAGAAGCTTGATCATTTCCCCGGCACCATTAGCGAGCTGGGTGCCATCGAAGTGGAGTATGCCGTACTGCCCGGCTGGAAAACGTCCACGGAGCACATACGCAACTTCAAGGAGTTGCCGGAGAATGCACAAAACTACGTACGCTTCTTGGAGAGCCATTTAAGCGTCCCTGTGCGCTGGGTGGGCGTTGGCAAGGGCCGTGAATCTATAATTAATGTACATTAGTTAGCCATACATACATATTTACATACACACATACTATAAATATGCGTATAGATGAGACAGAGACGCTTTAATATCCATTTATAACCCCCCATTAACCAGAGATGCATGCACACGTTTGTGCAGTCACTGGGCTTTTAACTATCCTAACTACAGTCTTAATCATAAAGTAATATTCCGATATTCTACGATGATGTATGTATCTACAACAAAACAATTTGGACACAAACTTTTAGCCTATTGCTTCATTAAGTTTAATTTTATAGTTTGATGGTCTACCATATTATAATTTTCACTTTTTTGGTTGTCGTTTTATAACAGAAAACTGCACAGACCTACACTTTTTTTTGGATTGTTGAGACGTACTTAGTTTTGTAAGATCGTCAAGTGCAGTTCCTAATTTTTGATATGAAAGAGAGAAACCGATATTCTTTATATATTGTACAATAACTAATTAACGTTGTTTTAATATTTAAATACAACATTGTGCTTTGTCATGTACATTTTTAATTTTAAACTGTATTTGAATGTTGGATTCTTGGCCCCGCGTCACAATCGCATTTGTTTTATCGCAAATTAGTTGAGAATGCGAAATTAAAATAACAATAAACAAAACAAGATTTTTTGGGCTTTTCAAAATGGGCGCTCACATCGGATGGATGTCGTTGGGAATGGTAAAAGGTCATTGCGAGCGTGGGCTGCCACCGCATTTTATTTGAATAAGTGGCAACGCCGTAGAGACTATGCTGGCATCGCTGTGACTGTCGCTCTTCCCATTTCGTTTTTGACCAGCAAGTTAACTGGTTCAGCGCTGCTCAAAATAACAAGATTTGAATATCTCGACCAGATAAATTGCTAAATAATGGTAAATATTTAGCTACAATACATTTAAATTAATTAAGACACATTACCTAAACGTACAGTGCACTAATTTCATAAAATAAACCACTGCACGTGGTAGGCGTGTTTCTGAGTGCAACATAACCTCACAATTTACTCATGTGTTGACATTTTAGGCTGCTGCTCCTAAGGACATTGAGAAGCCCCATGGTGGCGATTCTGCATCCGTGCACCGCATCCGTATCACCCTGACCTCCAGGAACGTTCGCTCCTTGGAGAATGTGTGCCGTGATCTGATCAACGGTGCCAAGAACCAGAATCTGCGTGTCAAGGTAAGCAGAAGAAGAAAAAGAGCCGCTTCCGCTTTTCTTGCATTTACCTGGAGGCTTCGTGTGCCCGCTTGCCGCTTAGCCTAGTCATTAATAAATGCTAGATCAAAGTTATAGCTTGAATTGACATCATTTTCACATTTGATTCATAAACAGTGTGAAGATTTTCCATGATTCCTGCAACAGCCCTAAAACATAGATGCAACTTTGCCTTTCTGTGTGATGTACTGTAAATATTTATAAATCTTTTCAATTTTCAGGGCCCAGTGCGCATGCCAACCAAGACCCTACGTATCACCACCCGTAAGACTCCTTGCGGTGAGGGTTCCAAGACCTGGGATCGTTTCCAGGTACGTTGATAGTTTAATAAAACATTGAAAAAACGATGTGGACAGATCAGATATCGTGCTATGGTTAAGCATAACCAGCCATTGTACAGTATCGCCGATTTGCCCAGATTAAACGTATTCTCATAGTCCACTTTGCTGGTTATTCCTCACAATTTGGCTCTCCGAATTCGACAATAAAATACAATTAATTGAATACTCAATACTTTAATTTGCAAGAGTAATTTTCAGTTAATAATAATGGCATTTCCCTCTTTTATAGATGAGAATCCACAAGCGCATCATCGATTTGCACTCGCCATCTGAGATCGTGAAGAAGATCACCTCGATCAACATTGAACCCGGAGTAGAGGTTGAGGTTACCATTGCCAACTAGATTCGGCGAAACGAACCGTTTCTTCTCAACATGCTGAAAAGTTGAGCATTTGAATAAAAACCAAACAACTTTTCATAAATAAACTTTTTTTATTTGCATTGTGCGGGCAGAAGAATTATTAGCATAAGATATGAAATAAGTACTGGAATGTGATGAAGTGCTTAAAGAACTTTGTTTAGTAGTAGTCCGGAACTGGAGCACAAGCGATTTTCACAAAATCAGCATAGCGTACAGTGCTGTTGTTGTTGACATTCGCCTCCCGGAAGATATTGTCCACCTCACGAACCGATAAACCTTCTCCCCAGTTCTGCAGCAAGTTGCGCAGCTGCCTAGCCGATATAGTGCCCTTATTCTGTGGATCGGCTGCACGGAAGGCAGCGATTACTTCATCCGGCAGACTTTCCACAGAGGAATGTTGATGCATTATATCCAGAAAGTCGGCAAAACTCATTTTGCCATTCTTTTGCTTCAAATACGAAACCAGCTCTTGTATGGTTGGCGATAAGCCCAAGGAACGCATAATAACCTGTTCATAGAATATATTTTATTGTCGTTCATTGTGAATATGACTAATACTTACAGTTAGTTCGTCCAAATTGTTAATTTGGCCCGAACGAGCAAACAGATAAAAACACTCACGGAATTCTAAGGGAAATAGATAAGATTTTTGATCAGTATGAAATCATTCTATGAGGGTCTATGTATATTTACCATCAATATCCTGTTCTTTGAAGTAACGAGCCTATAAGCATGAAAAAGAAAGTCACATAAAGAATTTATTTGTAATTAGCATAAGTATTTTTATGGGAAAATGGGTACAATCAGTCTAGTGGAAAGTAGACCAGAGAAATTATGAGTTAACAATGCATTTTCATTTCATAAGTTGCTTAACTCACAATGTTTGATTTTTTATTTATTAATTACAACTTACCATTATTTAAATGGATATATATATTGCACTTTAAACAAATAAAACAAAAAATAAATAAACGAAAAGAAAACTCAAACAGGTTGTAATGCAAACTACTAAGCGTTGCCACAAAGCTAAGTGCTCACCGATAACACTTATCGATATTTCGCTTACCTGTCGCAACAGCTGTCGAGGTCGTGTTACTGGCAAAAGGTGAAGAAGCAGCAGCAATTTGTGTACGTGTGTGTTTTGGATAGCCACTAAGCTCTAGCTACGTGGTGATTATCGTGCGTGCCACCGTATTCGAAATCCTCGCAAGCAATCCAAGCGATACCCATTGCCCAAATGCATTTAACAGATTTCACAGCAGCCTTGCTGCTCGCACTTCTCAGCTGCAGCAGCGCACAACGAGTGGCGCCCGGCGTTAATCCTCAGCATTATGTGAGTTGAACCAACAAGAGTTTCGATGTTGTAATAAATTGTGCAAGCAGCTGTTGTAGTTGTTGTTGTCTTATGAAATCGTACATTAACTGTTTTCCATTTTAACAACAGCAACAAGTGCCCCAGCAAGTGCCACAACATCACCAACAGCCGCCACCGCCACCACAATACCAACAGCAACAACAAATTCATAGCGCGCCTGGCGTTCCACAACAACAATATGTAAGTAGTTGTCAAGGATACATGGACACTTCATAATAACGAATATGCGCTCCACACTTTTCAGCAGCAGCAGCAAGTGCAATATCAGCAGGTTCCCGTGCAACAGCAGCAGCAGGTGCCACAGATGCAACAGCAACATATTCCCCAACAGCAAGTGCCACAGCAGCAACATCCACAGCAAGTGCAGCATCAGCAACAGCAGCAACATCATGGAGGCGGACATCATCATGGACAGCCGCAGCAGGTGCTAAACACGGGCAACATTCAGCAGGAGCGCGCGTAAGTTTCCCACAGTCACAATCATGGGGTATTATCATATCATTTGTGGCTAGCGCAATTAATCAATAGCGACTTAGAGGTGCTTAAAAACTCGCAAACAACTATTTGTTATCTTATCACCACGTTTAATGACAACGCGCGCACTTTATAGCAGGAATAGCAAATAAAACGCAAGGGTAATACAGAAGTCGGAACTTCAACTTTTCGCAGATGATATTTCATATTCTATCTATCATATATATATGCATATATACAAATTCTTTGACCTTACTGATCGCCAAAAGTTACTGCTAAGACCCTGCATCTTTTACATCAAATAGCAACTTTTATATAGCAAGGCTAAAGCTTTACTTTGTTCTTGGAATAAATTCTTCATTTTCGCATTACCATGTAATTTTTAAAGTGTAACTTCTAATAATTTGGCTTGCTTTTCAACGCCTTACAGTCACATCCAGGAGCATATGCAGGTGCCAATCGATACGAGCAAAATGTCTGAGGCTGAATTGCAGTTCCATTATTTTAAAATGCACGATTCGGATAACAACAATAAACTGGACGGCTGTGAGCTCATCAAGTCTCTAATTCACTGGCACGGTAAGCAGCTGGAACTTATTAACATCTACTATTGCTTTAATTATTTACCTGTAGTTTGTTGCTCGGTTTTCGTTTACGTTTTAATTCATGACTTTTGTTTTACCCTTTTACTTGCACGCACTACATTTGGTCTGATTGCGGTTGTGATTCTGAATCTGAATCTGATTCTGATACTGGTTGTGGTTGTGCTCATCATTTCTAAATCCATCTTGCATATGGCTTATTCTGATAATTAATTTAATAACAAATTTATAATAGAGCAAGGCAGCAAAGAGCAGCCAAACGGCGAGAAGCCGCATGTGGAGGAGAAAGTGTTCTCGGACGAGGAGCTTGTTGCTCTCATCGATCCCATACTGCAGATGGATGATACATCGCGAGACGGTTTCATTGACTATCCGGAATTCATCAAGGCTCAGCAGAAGGCTGCTGAGAAGATGCAACAGCAGCAGCAACATCCAGATCCAGCGCAGCAGCAACAACAGCAGCATCAGCAACAGCAGCAGCCACATCATTAGTCTATAGTTCGATAAATCAATCAGTTTGCATTATTACTATATAAATTCCAATCAAGCATAGTTCTGTCAACATCACTGTCCTTGGTCCGCATTCGTGCCCCCCACAAACACACAACATACAACACATACATGCCACATGCCACACTCGCAAATTCCAGCGCAAATTGTAATATATACTATATTTCCAAGAACAATTTTCGATAATGCTACAAGCATTCCAAAAAAAAATCGGGCAACTACTTTTGAACAAATTGTAATTTCTTCTTCGAATAGCACACGACGACGAATCTCTTCTCTTTGTGATCTGTGCAATGAAACTGTTTGTTTGTTTTTTTTTTATTATTGTTTTTTGCCTTCTTCTTCTCATAATTATTAGTTTCTTCTACGAATTATATAGTTATTTATAAGCGTCACTTCAAATTCAGCAAACAGCAAACTAAACAAAAAGTATCAACAGACTGATCACGTGTAAAACGTTTGTTTTGTAAAAAATGAAAAACGAAAATGATAGAAAAGAAAAGAAAAAAGCCTGGAACTAAATAATTTGATATAAACTATATATATACATATACTTAAATAGACGCGTGCAAAATTCTTTGTAAGTAAAACACTTTTGTTTTTATTTAGCGAATAAAAAATCACAGAAAATGAAAATTCATCTAACAAACGCCTTATAGTCTCGGGTTATTGGATTGGAAATATCATTTTACTTGTATCTTAACATCATTTTCTTAAATGTTTATTTATCATTTCAGTTGAGGATCCCAATAAACCGATTACCAAGGACACCGACAAGCCAGAAGATGATCACAAGGGCAATGTGTACACGGATAAGGCACTGGAGGATACCATAGACTATGTTCTCAAATCGATGGATTTGAATAACGATGGTTTTGTGGACTACGCGGAATACCGAAAAACCGAAGCCAACATTGGCAAAGACTAGAATTGATTTAAAAAGAGAGCCATAAAACTTGACAAAAAGAAATTTAGTTCATAAAATGCACATTTGTTATAACTTTTTATACTTTTCGAAAATAAAAGCCTGACTTAAAAGCAATGTTATTCAAGTTGAACCCTGGCAAAGCAAGTTTACTGCACGGTATAAACTTAAACAGCCGGCCGGCTAAGCAGCCCCCTAAAAGAAAGCTTTTATGCCGTACTAAAGCTCTTTTGCAACTTTGCTTTACACATTCTACGTCGAAGCGTCGCAGCGAACAGAAGCGTGAAAAGAGCGCAACAAAATGTGTTGATAATAAAAAAAATCAAAGAAAATGACAAGCAAAGTGTTGGTCAAAGGTGTCCAGTGAATATCGAAAAATTGCAATTACTCGCGATTATTATTCATTCATTTGTTATTCAAACAACAAGCATTCGCCGCGTGTGACCAATCAACAATCTCAATTAAATCGCGCTAGCAATGTAAGCAAAATAAATCAAGGCACAATTGAGCAACATAAAAACTGCGCTGGTTTCTAATTATGAATTGCATGCAAGCGATTATCGAGGGGGTAGGGTCGGAATTCCGTTGCGTTGCTTGGGGCGTCGTTTGTGTTTTTTTTTTCTTTTTGTTGACGAAGAATAAATATATCCGTATCCGGGAGCACGTGCTTGCGTGCAGCCAGGCACAAAGTGGCCTATGTACATATGTATAAATATTAGCTTCGTCCGTAAATAACAAATGTGTCAGGTTGCGTGTGTTATCGATTTTGCACAACGCCCTCGTCTCACCTCGTCCACCCATCATCCCCAGCCCAGGCTGGCGTCGCATGCAAAAGCTACCCAGGGGTGGGGAATGTACTTTGTGTTGTTGTAGCGTTGCCGGCCGGCTTTCGCTTGACACGAGAATGCTTTCACATCATTAGCTTAAATTTGATTGCCGTGTTTATTTTAGTTGCATACTTCCATAGCTATTTCGAGGTTTGAGAACGTGAAATTAGAGCGACTTTCAACGGAAATAATTTATAAAAAGTTAAAAGAATTTGAGAATTTTTTAATTTCGTCTTGTTCACAAAAACTTCAAAAAATTTAAGTAAACCTAAAAAATTTAAAATAAAAAGTATTGAGAAGGATAAAAATATATAATAAAGTTATTATTCTACTTTTAATTCATTATTCAAATAATATATGATTTCTACATTGCAGGGCTGCAATTCAGTCTTCCGGCAGACCCCGTGAGCGACTGCTCTACGCCTTTCGTGGGTGGATTGCGTTTGTTGCCTTCATGGATCTGGGCACCGCTTTTCGCAGTTACATCGAGCGCCGCAGTTTCCTGGGCGATCACAGCGATACACAGTTTATTGAAGGTGAGTATGGAGAATGATTTATCAAAAAATAACATACAAGACATGAATATTGAATTATCCTGCAGGTGATTATACCATATCACGCATCATTGGCATGTACTGTCTGCTGAAGGCAATCGCCCTAGTTCACTGCACTCTCTACATACATTACCGACCGTAAGTAAATAAATATCGTAGTTAAATTCCAGTTTAGCAGCTTTAATTATTCCACCTTTTTGTTTTTCTTTTATGTTGTACAGCGTTGTTAGCATGGGCGGCTGCTCCTTGGCTCTCACCATGGTCTTCTATGCCACTGAGGCACTCTATTTCCGCTCCAGTACTTTGAACTTTTACGTCATCTTCCCTTGTGTCTTGAATAGTAAGTAATACTTTAGCCCTTTAACAGAAACCATGAAAAACTTTGTGCATTCCTAAACAGCCATTACTCTGCTGGGCTTGATCTATATACCGAAAAGACTTCGTCTATGGGAACCAAATATGGATTTGGATGACGAGAACTCTCAATTATTAAAGTCGATGACTGGCTTTAAGCGACGTCGCGCGAAAAAGCAATAATTTAACGTCTAAACCAAAAAATACAACGAAGCGAAGCAATTTTTTTTTTTTAGAGTTTGAGACGTTAATCCATTATGGACTGCATTGATGTGATTGTCAACCATCAAAGAAACCTTAATTTATTTATATAGCAATAATGCTAACTAACCGAAGCCAAATTAGTGATTTTTATTATTATAAATTAAGAAAGCAGATACAAAAAATAATGCTCTTCATACATACGTCAATTCCTGACATTATCACTCAATAATAACATTTTGTACTTCCCTTTTAGCAACCATACATACATATACATATATATAATTACAACCGAATAGGGTTTATTACACTTTTAAAAAAGATATTTATATAGATTTAATAGTTGGTATGTTGCCATGTTAAAACATCACGTTAAAACCTTAAGTTCGCAAGTTAAAGTTAAGCAAATTTAGTATTCGACTCAAAAGGAATGGCTTTAAATTTACAAACAACAAGCACGTTTATAATCAAATATTTAAGTATTATATGGAATTTTTCCATTATAGACTCACAAGTAGTTAATTGCAATATTTGCACATTTAAATTTATATTTATACATAACGATCATATACGAATATATACATATGTAGGAGCGATGCTTTGTATAACACAAACATAAATATTTATTTCAAATGTATAAAAAAACAATAATAGACTTAGTAAAACATGTTTAAATTGCATATACTCAATAAAGAATTAAAGTTACTTAAATTCTTTTCGTTTGTAACGTATTTTTGTTATCAATAACAACTAGTGTTAACACATTTGAATTTGTCAGTGGCGCCAAATGCAAGACAGGGTCGTCGCCGTAACAGAACCAATGGATTCAGATGGCAGCGCCATGGTGTGAATTGCCGCCGATTAACTGCAATAATTGTTATCGATAACTAACTTGCTTACTACGACGCGGTGACTTCATTTAAAAAAGTAAATTGTATTTAAATCAAAAACAGTATTAACATTATGTATCGCAAGTTCAAGAAGCGCGCTAATCCAGTCAATCCCAAGCCACTCAATCCAATTGACGAGAATGCGACAATTAAAATACCAGTAAGTGATGATTGTGCTTTGTCTGAAGATCAATCAACAAATTTTGTTTTTGCCTTCTTAGCGCCTTTCTTCTGTTGATAAAGCAGATGATGCCATCGAGTCCTTTTCCCGGGAGAGTGAGGAGAATATCCCAGCGTCGCAGGAGCAAACGCAGCGTTTTCTATCCCAGCACAGCATTGCATTGGCTGCCACCTTGGGACGCACTCAATCCTCGTCGAGGATTAATTGCTCTCGCCAGCCCAACACCTTCTTCGAGATGGTACTGCTCAATGCGGGCGTACAACTAGACCATGATGACACATTTGTGCTGTCCTGTGATCACATTGCCATTGTGGCCAAAATACGCGATATTCTTGTGCGCTCACCCAAATATCCCGACAATATTGAGACATTTAAAACAGGCTTAAATGCCGCACTGGCTCCGAAATCGAAGCTGGCCCAAAATCTACTCAGCGGCTGTACGATTGATACAGCTGGCGAGGAGCAGGCGTATCAGTCACAGAACAGCATGTTCATTAACTTCCTCATGATTGACTTTCTACGCGAGCCTTGTCTGGAGGTGTTGTTCAACAAAATCGAAGAGATTGCCAAGCTGGAACGCGTGCAAACGATTCCCAGTTGCTTGCCTTTGTTGCCCCTGATGTTGGGTCAATTGCGCTATTTAACTCTGTCGCACAGCGATCAGATTTACTCGCACATCGAACGCATCTTTAACATTGGCAGCGACTCGACAAAAATGGACATTATCAACAATGCTGAGTTTGTCTTGGATGCCAGCAAGCACGATGACTTTGTGGATCTGCTAATGTAAGTACATGAATTTACTATACACTATTGTAGATATGCACACAAACAATAGATTTATTCATTCACCTTCGATCTAAATTTGTATTTAAGCATTAACTACGCCTGCAGCAAGGATCTGTTCCACTTAAGCACTGTGCAAATGCTCAGCAATTTGTCGCTAAATGCGAGGTCTCAAGGGAAGCTGCGTGAACGCATCTTGGACTTTATCAAGGAAGACAGCAGTTGCTCCAATGTGGTAAGCATCAGAAATACTTTTACAACGTTTGACTGTAAATAAAACGTTACCATTACTCTCTAGTTACTGCCTCATCTTATACGCCTGCTCCTAAACAGCCTCAATCAAGATACAGATGACATTGTGCGAGAGGTAAGAAATATTTGTATTATAATTTCAATTATGGTAATTAAAAGACTGTATTTTCTCAGCTGGTCTCTACGCTGCGTGAAGTCTTCAATTGGCGGTATAGAGCACAAGGTGATAATGCTGTTGAAATGGCCAGACCAGCGTCCAACGAAAAGCAATCTCAATTGGAACTGTTTGGCTTTCTGCAGCAAGGCTTAAGGCGCTCCAAGCGTTTCTATCAAATGTGGCAGCGGATTATTGCTGGTTTGCCTGCCATTGAATTTGGGTGCGATCTTCAAACATTTAATTGTATATTGCAAATTATTTATAGCATTGCATTGTCTGATTTGCAGATCCTTTGATTTCATTATGCTGCTGCTGCTCATACACATCAACGAGGACAATACGCTGTACATTCAAAACCTTGTGAGTGACTGTAAATTATTAATTAAGTTGCATTTAGTTACACAAGTTTGTTTTTTATTCACAGCTGCGCAGACGCATTAAGCTGGAGCACATCACAGTGGAAATTCTAGATGAAGTCAAAGAGCATTTTGCGCACATTTTGGAGTTGCACATAAGCGTTTTAATGCACATCTTACATGATTTTGTGCGTGAAAAGAATCGCATTGTGGCAGACTTTGCCAAAGGTGCTTATAGGTAAGCTAAATCTCTTAAAAATAAATTTGCCAATCACTCAATCAATCTCACTTTACAGCATACTATTCAAACTCTGCAACTCGATACAAAAGAATATACTCAAGAAGCTGCTGGAGCTAACGTTTGACAAGTCTGCCCAGCATGTGACCACTATGTCGCTAATATTGATGCGTGAATTGCAGCGCAAGAACTCGAAGCATATACAGAATTGTGCCATGCTCTTGCTGCCTCTGCTGGATCGTCTCAGCGATTTGACACTGCCACAAACACGTCTAGCCATGGATCTGCTGTGCCATGTTGCTTTCCCCGAACCCAAGCTAAAGGAATGTGCACCACTACAAGATCAAATTGAAATGATGGTTAAAAAGCAGCAGATTAACCGCGCTGACTATGTGCAACGACAGGGCATCATTGGCTGTGTGCAACTCATTGATGCTGTGGCACGTATCGAGACGCAGCTGCTAGAGAACGACGACTTGCAAACCAGTGTGGAGAGCATAACTTCTTTGCCCGACGGACGCAGCAAGCAGGCGGCTAACCTGATTAGTAAACAGCTAGGTTTTTAATTTTAAATTCTTTATTAATCAAAATACCTTTTATCACATTTTAGTGCTCACCCAGTCAGCCATACGCAACTCTCCTGAATTGTTGGCATTGTTCTATGACGAGTTGGCCAGCGTTTTGACTGTGCGTTATTACAATGCGGAATCGGCTTACATGCTGGACAACAAGTTTCTGATTTGGCTCTGCGAACTAATGACCTATCGCTTTCAGCAGAGTTTTGTCAGCGAGCATCAGCCAAATGCCATCAAGTGAGTGTAATCCTGTAATCAATTAATATTGTTAGAAACATTCAAATGCTTCCTACAGAGGCATTCAACTGGAGTACCAGAAGAATATTAATGAGCTGGACGAAACGAATGTGAATACGGAGTCCGAAGTGCTGAGCATTGGCATCAATATATCCGAGCTGGTTTTAGCGCCAAATAGCAAGTGAGTTAATCAACTCTTATATAAATAATTACTGCTTCTTAATACCACTTTCAACTTGCAGTGCTTGTGACTCCATTTTTGTGTTAGCCCCTCTATTTAACTTGGTCAGCGTGCTGCACAATCAACGCTATCAATTCAGCTTGGAGGTGATCAATGCGCTTCTCGGATGTGCCATCATATTGCCCTCGTTCTTTGATGATGCCAATTATATGGCCGTATTTGACAACTATGATGAGGAACTGCAGAAACAAATCTTAAACATTTACTTTCACACAGTCAACTGGATACGCGTTACGATTTGTGCCTTTGCCGCACAGAAGCACGATGCAACTCGCAAGCGTGTTTTAATGCGACTGGGTGATTTAATATGCATAGAGCAGCGTTTGAAGATACTTTTGACCCATGCACCTGTTGGTTTTGTGCCACCTCCGTGTCAATTCTTAAACAACCCAAAGCAGACTACAGCACAACAAGGTGTGCGCGAAAAACGTCAGACGGGCAAATCGAAAGCACTCCACAGTGAATCAATCAAAGAGACGGAGGACAATCAGCAACAATTTGGAAACCTTTCGAAAGTCGGCGATTTGACTATCAAATTGGGCTCTTGCAAGCCGGTAAAATGCAAAATTGACTTTGAGTCATTGTACGGGCCATTGGAGCGCTATCGACAGCTCGATGTTGGCATTATAGTGCTGCTGAAGGAGGAACCTTTTACCCTCAATCATCCACTCGAAGCCGAAGAGGTTGGCACGCACTTAGGCTTACTTGAGCTGCGTTTCATACTCACAGACCTGGTGCATAAGTTGGAAACCGTCATCAATGGCCATCAGGACGTAACAGATGCCGATTCATTGCGGTCGCATGTCGCTAAACCGGAGCACTTCATGTGCGATTTACAAGAGTGTCTCGGTGAAATCACAATGCGTTTAATTACGCTCGCTGAGCACATTGACGAGCAGCTGGAAAAGGTCAATAATGTGCATAGCAATTTGGATCTGTTCAAGGACAAGTTTAATTACGTGAAAACCTGTTTCGGCTTGTGTATTCATTTGTTTGCTTTGTACTTCTCTTGGAGCGAGTGGACTGACAAGTCGCAGTCACAGCTGCTGCTATGTAAGTATTAAATCAAATGTTGATTGTATAATTTGTTAATCATTATGTTTGCAGCTTCACTGCGAAATGCTCTGCCACCTGCCAAGCGCAAGTCACTCAAGAAGCCGTCGCAAGCTAGTCTTGCCACCCAGGTCTTTGATTACTTCCTGAAGTACGAGAAATCGGTGCTAAGCCTTGGCACCGCTGTCCAGCTGCAGCGTCTGCTACGCAGCCTACGGAAGCTGGGCGCCTCTGGGGAAAATGCTGCCAAACGAGCTGTGCAGCAAGCCGAGGAAATACGTAAATTATGCACCATAATGTTGAAGCGCAAATGGTATCATTATTCGGGTAGCCAGGAGAAGGGCGCACAGTGTAACATTCATCTGGACGAGCTCGTGAAGGGCTTTCTCAAAGATTCGCCATACGATCGTCAAAAGGACATTTTGTCAGATCTAAACGAGGAGTGCGGACTCTTGAATAAAAAAGACACGGCATTAGCTTCGTTCCCTAACATCAAAAAGTAAGTTCCAACTGATTAGATTTTGTTATTATGTAATTCTAATTATGATTTATTTTAGAGCTAACTTTCCGCTGCTCTTTCGTGGTTTGTGTGAGATTCTTATTGCCACATTAAGCGGCCAGTGTACAGCAGACATTGCTGGCGATCGCTTTCAGCTTTGGGAATCGACAATAGGATTGCTAAATGGTTTGCTGAATGTCGTTAAAAAGGTGGAGCAGCCTCGTAATTTTGGATTATTCCTAAAGCACTCACAGTTGTTTTTGAAGCTGCTGCTGCAACATGGACTTCCCGTGCTCGAAACTATTGTACGCGACAGTCCCGAGCGACTTGTCACATTTCTGAGCGAGCTGCAGAATGTAACAAAGTTTTTGCACAACTTGTGCTGCCATTCGAAGAGTATTAAGAACACTGCCATCATTTGTTATATACCCAGTCTGCGTGAAACTCTCGAGACGCTGGTGTTTCGAATGAAAGCCTTGCTGGCGGCCAACAAGTGTCATGCGGCCTTCCACATTAGCATTTTGGACAACAAGGATTTGCATGGCGATGCGATTCGAACACCCGCCGGCTCCTTTGCAACCGAAACGAATAGCGACGAGGAAATACCCGCAGATGACGATGATGTCGATGAATCCATACTCGACGACACTATGAGCGTCAGCAGCTCGACCAGACGTAGCAGCTTGGAGAATCGCAGTAAATCATCTTCACTCAGCAAAACATCTTCGCGCAGTAAATGCTTTTAAGAATATGACATTTGTAAATACGAATAAATAAATAAAAAATATAAAAACAACTTTAATAAAAAGTAGTTTTTATTTGGCCAATTAAATGCAGGTGAAGTATGTAATTTGAATTTATGCAAGGTAAGTAAACCTGCTCTAAAAATATGAAAATTCGAAATATTGTACCAGGCACCCAGAAGCGGACAGCAAGCGGCCATGCATAAAGTCACTCACTTTCAGAAACCGAGAGAGTAATTGCCCCCCGCTCTTAGGATCCACATGTCTCTCTCTCTTAGGATCCACATGTGCAGTTAAGTTGCTGGTTGAATTCACTTGCTATTCTATTATGTTCGCCTGGTATTTCAGCTACTGCAAGTGTCGTTTTTAAAAGGAATCTCGTATGTTTTTTTTAGAGCATTGCCACACAAACACATGCAATTCCTTTTATTGTAGTAGTAGATATTGTTGTTGCAGTTTCATTTGTTGTTGCTACTGGCTGCGTGGGGAAACTGCAAACGGCTAAAAAGTGTTAAGTCAGCAGGTAAAATACCAGGTAAACAGAAATCAGCAGAGAGCGGAAATTCAGAAAGTCACTTGCTGCACTTTTGTCTAATATAGAAATGTATTAAAAAGTTGTTTTTATTTGGACACTTAAATGCAGGTAAGGCACTTAAATTGAATTTATCCTGGGCCACTTAAATGCAGGTAAGGTATTTAATTTAAACTTATCTCTATTGCAATGCTCTTGATATTCCTGAAAAAAAAAGGTAAAAATTTGGATATCTGAAAAATTGTACCAGGCCATCAGAAGTGGGCCCCAAGCAACCATGCAGAAAGTCACTTGCATTCAAAACTCAAGAGTGCAATTGCCTTCCGCTCTTAGGATCCACATGCACCGCTCTTAGGATCCACATGAACAGTTGAGCTATTGGTAGAATTCACTTGCTACTTTATTATGTTCACCTGGTATTTCAGCTGCTGTAAGTGGCGTTTTACAAGGATTTTTTTTTAGATTTATCGAAACCTTGGACATTGGTAGTAGTAACTGTTGTTATTGTTGTAGTTATATTTGTTTTGCAAGTTTCTAAAAAGTGTCATATTAGCAGATGAAATACCAGGCGAACAGAAATCAGCAGCCAGCATAAATACAGTACAGTTTCTGTAACTGACCAATTGGTTGCCTCCTCTAAATAATGAGTTGAGTTTTGCATTGTTTATTTATTATCTGGATGCAATTTTATTTAATTTTTGTATTACAAATAATAACAAATGTATGTATATCAAATATTTTAGTACAATATGCTTCTCACTTTTATTCTCTTCGTTAACAATAATTGTTTTGTAAGACGTTAAAGTTTTGCTTCCTCTTCTTTTTTTTTGTTTGCTGCTGCTCCTCTTTCTTTCTTCTTTCATGTTTTTCTTTTTTTTTTTTGTTCTGAATGTTCTCTTAACTTTCTCTCATAATTGGCGACGTTACGTTCACGGTTCATATAAATCCCTCACATACGTGTGTTCTGTTGTGATGTTTGATTTTTTCGTATTCGTTTTTGTTTGTTAATTATCATTTATAAAGATTTGTAGTATAAAAGAAAAGAACAATTACAATTATAATTTAAAATCAATATAGAGAAACACACACAAACTATAAGTAAACATATGTTTTGTGTAATAGTAATAAAAATATATAGAGTATATATGTTGTGGATTGTGCAACTGATCAAACAAATCAAAAGTTGTGCTGATTTTTTTTTTTAATATAGTATAGTATTTTCTATTTGTATTATTTTAACTCGTATTATATATGTAACAGCCTGCTCTGGAAACTGACTATATCGACTCCACACATTCTCTTTAGAATCCTGGTAGACTGATAAAGATCTCTGGCAGTCTCTCCTAAACAGCTGCGCATTAGCCAATTATTTGAGGTTTTGAAATATACACATTCAAATTCAATTTGAGAAATACATTTGCTGAAAGGTTTGAAGAAGAATTTGGAAAAGATTGTTTTAACAAGAGACACTCGAATGTTTCACAAGTGCTGTTAATTAGTATATTTCAAATTACGCCAATTTTTTGTTTTTTTTTTTTTTTTGATTTATTAATTTTTATTGTTTTCTTTATTTGCCAATTTTTCAAAAACTTAAAACATTTTACACAAATTAATTTTAAAAATTTTTAATACGTACGCAGTCTGTTTAAAAGTAAAGTTAGATTATACACGCCTACATCTACATATACACTATATACTCATATATATATATCTATCGATATATGTATATATATATATATATAAAGAGAAAGATATTTTTATGTATGTATATATAGATTTAGTAATTATGATTAAATCTTGCCTTTGCATCATCACAATTCATGTAAAGTTGTTTGCTTTTGTTTTTTGTTTGAAATTTTCATATTTTGCTTTTGCTCAGTTTCCACGCGCCGTTTTTGCAATTTTGTTGTTATTATTGTTATTTTGTTGTTGATATTTGTTGTTGCTGTTATTGTTGTTGTTACTCTTTCAAGATTTATTTGTTTGAAGTTCAATTTACACACGTATACAGTTTTTATTATTGTTGGGGGTAAATATGATGTAGTAAGTAAGTAAGTAATATGTATCATTAGAGCTTGGGGGGTCTCTCAAAGGTCAATGAAATTTGCTTGCGCTTCTTTACAATACACAAAAAAATGTTTCAAATTATAAAACCAATTAAAGAGCTAAACAAATTAGTCCGGTAATTATTTTAAACATTAGGGCTTTAAGTTTAGTCGTAAAAATATTTTGCTAAAAATTAATATTCATATAGTTTAAAATATATATATAATGATGTGTATATATATATATATATTTAATTATGTAACATAATATTGAAAACTTAAGCGCACAAACAAAACTAATTATTCTCAAATTATAAACTAATTTTGCCAAACGTTTTTGCTTTCCCGAAAAAATTAAACAAAATTACAAATTACAATACATATTAACACAAATATATAGAGGGGGACCATGTAAGGGGGGGAGAGTATCGAAATTACAATTTTTTTTTTAAACTTCCAAAAATGATGATAAAATAAACAATTAATTACGGACCGCAAAGGCAGCAACGGCACATAATTTCGACTGTGTTGTTTTGAATTTTCAGATTTTTTTGTTGGATTTTCCTTAAATTTCGTTTTCAAACTTGAACGGATTGTTTAACAGGTTTGCCAATTTGTTTTTGCATAGTTTACAATAAAAACACATTAACAATTAAGACTTAAAAATAAGATTACAAATTTAAAACAATATAAAATCAGTACAGTATCAAATTAAACAAAACTTTATCATTAAACATATGTATACATATATATTTGCAATTTGAATTGGGTTCAGGTTTTTCGTTTGTTTTCTTTTTTTTTCGTTTTTTGTTTTATTTTGTCAAAAAAGTCACCAAAAAAATTTCGAAATTTCTTTTTAAGGCAAAAACATGCATTCAAACAAAGAAAAAAATGATTAAAAAGACGCAGCGGCGGCGTCTGAAAATTTACAATTACAATTTCATTCTATACGTTTGTGTGTGTTTAACAAAAATAAAAAAAATAAGATTTTAAAAATGAGAAATTTAAAAAAATGCATAACGAAACTTAGCACAAAAATTGTTTAAATATTTTGTTTAGTTAAAAATTTGTTTACTGCTTTAGTTTAATGTAGTTAGAAAATGGCGCACACTTTGCTGCTGGGTGTACCTCTAATTATTAGATGTGTGTGTTTGAGTGTGTGTGTGTGTTTGTTGTATGGGTGTGTGTGTGTGTGTTACTAAATTTAAGCTTAACTATGGTCATTTAGAATTTGTCGTAAATGTTCTTATTGTTGATTTTATTTATTTATTTATGTTTTTTTGTTGTGTTTTATTTTCTTTTGTTAATATATGTATCATTGTTGTATATTAATGTATTAAAGTTCTTTGCTGGTGTTGCAAATTTTTGCGCAAGTTTAAAAAGTATTTTTCTTTTTGCTCTGTTTTATTAGGCAACTGCTTGGTGTGTGTGTGTGTTTGAGTGTTTCTGTATCTGTATTCTGTGAGTGTGTGTGTGTCTAATTTTAAAATATCATATATTCCGTTTTTTAGGCGCTTGCTGAACAATGTTAATAGATACGTTTTTTATAAAAAACACACGCCCTTTTTCCAACATCTATCTTTACCTTTCTCTTTTACCATTATTTTTTTTATCGTTTTTCTTTTTGTTTTTTTGTTCTTGAGTTAAAAATTGGAAGTTTTGTTTGTTGTTAGTTTAAAACTAATTTAATTGTTTATACACTTTAGTTATTATTTTACTTAACTTTTTGCTTTACTTGAGATCTAGCAAAAAAAAAAATTTTTTTTAATGACCGAAAAATAAGAATTTTGCAAAATTTTCTTGTTGCGAAAAATCAGGCAAGTTGTTGTTGATGTTTTGTTTTTTTGTTTGATGTTTTGTTGTTGTTGTTATATAGGCATGGAGTTACAGTTAAATAATGCTATATATATGTATATATATATATATATATGTCTCTATATAAGTAAGTATATATAGGGTACCAGTTTCGATTTGCTAATGAAGCTTATCTTTTTCAGCAATTAAAAGAATATAAAAAAAACACAAGTTAGTTTTTAGTTAATTAAATTGTTTAAAGTGGGAGGAAGCTGCTGCTAGACGCGTTGGCTAATTGATTTCTCATATAATTATGTTTTGTAATTAATAATTTGTTATTTGCCATTATTAAATTCCCTATAATATTATCGCGTATTCTCCGACTGCATGTGATGTGTGTGTGTGTGTGAGTGTGTAGTATTTTGTTGTTGTTTTGTTTGTTGTTCTTACTAATTCGTTGCTTATCGATAGCAGATTTTTAAATTCTGCTCTGTATCTGATGATGCTGTGTATCTTCTGGGTGTGTATCTTATTATTTGTATTATTTTTTTCTTTTCTTGTGCAATTTCTTAGCTCTACTTTGTTTTTTGTTTTGTTTATTACTCATAATTGATTTCAAGTTACCTAAACTAGTTTGCAATTAAATCGGAAAGTCTTGCCAACTTGCACCGTCACACATCAGACATTATATAATAATGCCAGCTGTTGCGCATTAATTATTTTTTGTTTTTTATTAGTTCTCTCACTTCTCAACACATCCAAAACTAATTAGTTAATTTTTAAATTTTTGTATTGTTTTCTTTTCTTTTTTTTTAATTTTCAGTCAATGTTTCTTCATTAAGCTTTGCTTCTGAATTACTTTTTCTTCTCAATTTTCATCAATTTGTTTTTAGAGCTTTTTTTTCCATTTCGTATTTACAATTGAGGGGAAATTTTTTGTTATTGTGTGCAACTCGTTATTAAAGTCCATTGAATTTTGCAATTTGATTCATGTTTATACAAATAGTAGTAAAATTGTTAATATAATTATTAATTTCATTACATTTTTCATTAGGGGGCTGTTTTTTATCATGATTCTCAATTTGGTTTACGCGTTCATCTATGTATAAAAAAGTTGTTTTTTGTTTTTTTGCTTAAGTTTTAAAATCAATAAGAGCCTAATTGCAGTATATTGATATAAATATATATATATATATATGTCTATATATAGTTGTAGTTTTTTTTTTGTTTTGTTTTGTTTTGTTTTGTTATATATGCTCATTATTGTATCGACTTTCCAAGTTAAAAACGTATGTAATTCTCAAATTTTAAAAGGGGTTTTTTACTTTGCTTTCTTAAAAATGCTCTAATTACTTTGCTTTTAGGATTACTTTCTTTTATGCTTGATTTAAAGAAACTGAAGTGTTTTTGTTTTTTTTGTTTGTTTGCTAAAATGCTGCGGCAAGTCTATTATTATATATCTACTGCTTGCTATTGAATATCATTCATTATAGAACATTATTTCAGAGAGAGAGAGAGATATAGAGAGAAGGAGAGAGAGAGAGAGATAAAGAGTTGCGTGTGCAAAAGCTGTAAAATGATATAGTATTTCTTTTCCTCAAGGGTTAAGCCCAATTGCTAAATTGTTTATATAGGAGTGTTATTATTGCTTAAGTTGTTTTTGTTTGCTACGCTCGTTGCGAGTTTAGAAAAGATAAAAATTAGATAGATACATATATATGCTTGCTGTTCTTGTTGTTGTTGTTGCTGTAGTTGTAGTGCTTCTTAATATCCACGATGTTGTTGTTGGATGATTATTTAAACTGTTGTGTTGTTGTTGTGGTTTTAACTCCATGCCGAAAACGTATCCATATACCACTGTTCACCATTTGTGCCTAAGGGTTGCTGTGGTAGCGGTAAACTGCCCCAACTGCCGCCATTTCCTATCAAACCGCTCTGGTAACGTCGCTTAACATCTGCCGGATTTTGGTGACCTCCATCGAACTTACGTTTACCGACTACTGCATTAGCTCAAGCACAAGATGAAAGTTGTTGTGTTTGTAGTTGTTTGTTGTGTGTGTGTGTTGCATTTGAGTGTTGATGATGTGTGGAGAGGTGGAACGGTTTTAAAAAGAGAAAAAAGAGAGAGTTAAAATTGTTGTTAATACTACAAATGGAACAGAGATTTTTGGCTATTTTTTTTTTTTTGATTTTTTTTGTGGTTTTTTCATTTTTGGTTTCAGCTGGGCTATGGGATATATTTTTGTAGTCATTTTTCCTTTTTTTTTTTGTTTGTCAATTTATCAGTTATCATGTTATTGAATTTTCGATTTGGTAATTGGTTAAAAGACACACACAAATTTGATACGATTTTTATTAGTTAGCTCATTTTATTTAGCTTGTTTTTGCGTACAATTGGACAAGAAAATATTTGAAAGTGTCAGTTATTATATTTTTGTTGGACATATATATAAACACGCCAGGGACTCGTGTACACAAATGTTAAATCGTGTATGCTTGTATGTGTGTGTGTTTAATGGGTGAGTGTAATATACATGTGTGTGTATAATGTGGAAAAACGTTGTACATGAGATATTATCGCATTTTAGTTTATTTGTGTAAACAACATGAAACATTAATGTGTGCGTTGTGATAAAGAGTGTTTAAATTGTATAATGAAAGGGGGGTTTGGTGTGTTTCTTTTTGTGTGCTTGTCTTGGTGGTGGTGGTGGGGAGGATTCTTGACACCGATTCCCACACGACCGATCCTCAAATGGAGCGCTGTATCTTGCTTTCTAAAGTTGTGTATTTCGTTTTTCGTTTTTGTTGTCGCCTGTTAGTCGTCAAAGAATTTCGAATTTTGCCCTGTATATAGTAGATATTTTTGTGTGTGTATTGAACTGAACTGCTCTTCAAATTATTGCTGAGGGGGTTTTGTTTAAGGGTAAAATTAGCAAATATCAAGAGGCATCGTCAAGACATGAACTGAGTCAGGCTTCTCTTGTCATTACTTTTGCTGTTGCTGTAATTGCTGCCGTTTGTTGCTGCTGCCTTTTGTTCTTGATGTTTGCTCTTGAGATTTATTTTCTTGTTTGGTGTTTTGTTTTGTTTTTCAATTCTTTAAGGGCGCAATTTTAATTTTGTGTGTGTGAGCTAGAGCTCCTCTTGGCTTTCTTTTCGGCACGAGATGATTTGGACTTGCGTGAATGTTTCTTCGACTTGTGTTTTTTAATTTTGCCTGTCGAGGAGGTGCAGGTGGTGGTGGAGGTGGAGGAGCTCTGACGCTTCTTCAGTTTTCGGCTCGGCGAGCGACTCGAGTCGCTGCGCGCTGAGCTGACCACCGAGGAGCTACGCTTACTTGCCCTCCATGAATGTCTTGAGTGCAGATCCAGCTAGAAACAGATTTTAGTTGCATTTTTTTTTTGTTTTGTTTTTTGTTTTCGTTTCGATAATAATTTTGAGTGTGTTTTTGTTCTTTTGGTGGCGACCGTGGTGAATATTTTTATGAGTGAAAAACAAAGCTTATAATGGACACAAAAAAATAATATGTGGGTGTTCATATTATAGTAATATATGTATATATTATATATACGTAAAAAAGAGTAAAGCGTGTACAAAAATGTGTTGTGGGTAACAAAAAAAAAACAAAGCAATGACACGCTTTTGCTGCTGCTGCTGCTAGCAAAACAAACGAAGCAAGAGCGTGCAATGCCTAAAAGGATCCTTTTCATGTCTATACATATAGTGTGTGTGTTTGTGTATGTAGTGTGTTTGTATGTGTGTTTGTGTGTGGGCATATAGTAAACATAATACACGAATCGATTAGTATTTTGTGTGTGTGTGTAATATATAAAGAGGTATATGTATATATCAAATTTAACAACCAAATAAAAACATATTTGTATGTGGATTATGTATTAATATAACGGTATTATATATATATATATTACATATATATATTTATATGAATAGTTAGCTAATATATTAATTTGGGTTGGATTTTTTGTTTTGGGTAATTTTTGCTAGATAAAAAACGATTAGCAAAGCATAAACTTACATAATGTTGATTATAGGAGGTGTGTTATTATTTTTATTATTATTATTATTATTATTGTTCATATACTCGGGAAAAAACAACAAATGACAAAATTTAGAAAATTTATTATTATTATGAGGCACAAAAATATGTTTTTCGTTTTCATTTTCGTTCTTTTAATTTTGTGCAATCGCATTTCATTTTACAAGTTACAATTCTGTAGTTTTTATACGAAAAAAAATTATATACACGTACGTCAAAAAATTTTGTTGGGTTCGGAGAGGGGGGCTGTGGTGATGGAAAAGGGGGAAGAGGGGAAGAACTTCAACTCTCCACTGATTTTTCTCGACTCTATTTCGGCGCTGTCTACAACAGTATTTTTTGTTCTTTTTGTAGCATTAACTTTTTTTCGATTAGTACCGAGATATAATTGTGGGGGAGGTTAGGGGTTAAAATGGGGGGTGTTATTAAAGTGGGTGACTCTTTTTTTATTTGTTGTATTTGTGATCATATTAAAATACTAATCGATTCATAGAACGTTTACACAGCACATATATTCGGTATATACATACATACACATATATGCTTTACATTTTTTTGGTATTTTTTTCGCATTCTGTTATAGTGGCTTTCCATATACATACATACATAATGTGCGTGTGTGTCTGTGTCTGAGTGGGTGTGTGTGTGTGTGTATGTCTGTGTCTCTGTGTGTGTGCTGCTTACTGCTTTGATTGGCTGGTCGCATGCATATAAAAAAAACTATAGCATACATTTGAGCGCAGGGCAAAACAGATTGTCATCTATTATTATTATTATGATTGAAGAGAGCACAACAAAACACTCTCGACCACAATCCAAAAGCAGCAAGTAGCAAAAACTACATTAATTATATAGATATTTTTTCGATATTCATATTCATATTATATTTATATATTGTATGTATTAAAAAAAAAAAAAAAACGAATTAAGCATATTAAATGAAAAAATTGATTATCAATTGAATTGAGAGACGACTGAAATGCCAAAAGGTCACAACATTTAACACATTTACAAATGCAAAAAAAAAAATATAAGGTAGAGGTAGAAAACACACACATACACACGACATTTAAAAAAAAAAAAAAGAACGGTAAACCTTATGCGGCTGCTGCTGCTGCTGTTGATGCTCTTTTTCCACAGCAGAAGAGAGGCGGAGGCGGAGAAGAAGAGGAGCACAAAGGCAACTCCAAAATTCGTTCGATTGCAGGATGTGTGTGTGTGTGAGTCAATGTAGTTGTAAGTGTGTGTGTGATTCGTGTTGTGTGTGTGAGAGAGAGGAAGGGAAACACGGGGGTAATATTTTTTGCAGTTGGCTTTTAGCTTATTAATTTATGTGAATTTCTTGTTTGCTTTTTATAGAATGCTTGTGGTGTTTGTGTTGCTTTTGTTTGTTTGCTGTTGTTGTTGTTCTTGTTGTTGTTGTTGCGCTGCATCGTTCGTTCGTTGTTGTTGTTGTTGACGTTGCTTTAGGATTTTACTTTTTTGTTTGATTTGATTTTTGGATTTTGGATTCATTTTTGTTGGTTGGTTGATTTCGATTTTGTTTTTTTTTTTTTTGTTTTGATTTTTGGTTTTTGTTGTTAAGCTCACCTGGTAAACTTTGTAGCGGCTTGACGTGCTGGGTGCCAGGAGCGTTGGGACGCATTGGTGCCACCCCACGGACCCCCCCGGTTGCTGCCGGCGCCCCCTGAGCGGTGGCCGCCGCCCCCCGATGAGCCGCCGCCGCCGCCGCCGCCGCCTGTCCCACCGCCGGCGCTGCCGCCGCCTGTGGCGCTTGTTGGGCCCCCAGACGACTGATGCTGCCACGTTGGCCAACGGCTCGGCCACGCGGCACTGTGATTCCATGGCCACGTCCAGCCCCCTAATTATCACCAACATCATCATCATCATCACCATTCATCATCGTCATCATCATCATGGCATGCATGCATGTGAGTGTGTGTGTGTGTGAGTCGAGTGTGCATGATTGTTGAGTGTGTGTTGTGTGTGCGTGTGTGTGTGGTTTTTCGATATATATTGTTTCCATAGCGAGAGCGAAGAAGAAGTTTCCACATTTCCATATTTTTCCAGGTTTTGCGAGATGCGTTGGATTTTGTTTTTTTTTTTGGTTTTGATTTTGTTTTTGGTTCGATATCGAATTTGTTTGCAGTTTTGGTTTTAACAATTGGAATTTTTTGTACATAATAAATATATATATAAAATTGTGTGTAGATATATATGGATCGCCAAGATAATTTGTCAAATTTGTTGTTGGTCAGAGAAATATACAGTTTTTGGATTTTTGGAATTTTGAAGTTCAATTGCGAATTTCGAATTTTGTTTTTTTTTTTGCGGAGAGAAAAAAGATGGGCAAAATTTTCAATAACGGGTTTAACGATTTTTGGTATTTTTTAGAATCGAAAAGTTTGTCGATAGTTTTTTGGTCGTTGTTTGGTTTTTGGTTGGTTGCATTTTTTTTTGTTTTTGGATTGTTTGGGAGTATTATTTTTTTTTTTTTGTGGTAGAGATCATAAATTTGTTAGGAATTTTGTTTGGTTTTTTTGACGAACATATATATAATTTTTTTTTTTTTTGGTTTGGTTTTTGTTGCAAAGTTTTGAAAATTTTTGTTGTTACCGAAAAACAAATGATTTTTTGTTTGTATATATATAAGAGTATATAACAAGAACATATAT
The DNA here is from genome assembly GCA_035046325.1 of Drosophila niveifrons. Taxonomy (NCBI): domain Eukaryota; kingdom Metazoa; phylum Arthropoda; class Insecta; order Diptera; family Drosophilidae; genus Drosophila; species Drosophila niveifrons. The sequence goes on along the minus strand of JAWNOC010000046.1, from coordinate 3,862,242 downwards.
AAAAAAGAAAAGAAAGAAAAGAAAAATCGAAATAAACGCGTTAGATTCTTGTATTTTACATACAATAATATCTATATGTGGTAAGTATGTATATATTAAGTTATATGCAATGTATTTTGGTATTGTATTGTCTGGTTTTTTGTTTGGTTTATTCATGTATGAGTAAATTACGTCTGATTTGAGAAAAGAATGCTAATAATATATAGTAGTAGTTGGTATAATAATGTATTGACTTGTATAACAATTTATTAATTAATTAGGTGCTCGAGATGAGCAACAAATGCAATTTGTACTGCCTCTAAATATGGTATAAATATATTTTATGTATGACCAAATCACAGCGCAAGAATTGAATCCAAGTAACTAACAACTTTTTGTTTTTTGTTCGATTTAGTTTTGTTTTTAGCGTTCTGCTGCGATTGCGATTGACAAAATATCAAAAATAAAACTCTTTTTAATAAATTTGTCAATTTGTAGAGTACAACAAATGAAAACATTAAAAATATAAAATAAATAATAATATAAAAAAGCGTAGAGCGTTTTGGGCGGTACTTAAAAGTATGCTATGATATTTTTTTTGAATAACTAAAAGCAGTTTTTTTTTGTTCTTACCAACTAAAAAAAACAATGATTGATTTAAAAATATACAATTAACCTAAAAAGCGTAGCAGTAAAAAGCACCTGATGCATTAAAGCGTAATTAGAAATTAAACTAAAGCATAAAAATAAAGCGCAGCTGGTTTTTTTTTTTGTGTTTTGTTTTGATTAAATATAGGTTAATGGCAAAATAAGCGATGCAAAGCGTAAAAATAATAAATAAATTCTCCTTTTTTCGCAGGTAAATGGCCAAAAAGATGCGTGCATTTGTTGTTGTTGTTGAAGTTTTTGTTGGGTGTACTTTTGGGGTATGAGGGTGTGTGTTTGTTGTGCGATTGTTTTTGGGGTGCATGAAGTGGGTGGTGTTGTTGTATTGTTGTGCTGCACTTTGTTAGTCGTTGGCAGCAATGTTTTTTTTTTTTGTGGTGTCGTGCATAAAAAAATAAACAAAATGTAACAATAAATTTGGAGTGAAACAAATTGAAGCATCAAATTAACAAAAAGCTGAAATAAAAAGTGATTAATTTTGTTCTTTTCTTATGGGCTAGCTGAAGCATAATAATAATTAAGGCGTCAAATTTATTTGTAGTATTCACAAGCTACGGATCGACGACAATAGTACAAATTAGCTACGATAATAGATTCGCATGTGTTTTCTGTGTGGACTGTGTGTGACTGTAACTGTGACTCTGATGTTTCAATGTGATTTGGTAAGTGTGACTGCTAAGAGTTACTTTGTCTTTGTAATGGATAAATGCAACTTGGTTGACTGTTTGGTAACTGTGACTTTTGTTGGTAACTGTTACTGGTAAGTGTGACTGTTTTTTGTAACTGTGACTAGTAACAGTGATTGCAGTTGGTAACTGTGACTAGTAAAAGTGACAGCAGTTGGTAACTGTGACTAGTAACAGTGACAGCAGTTGGTAACTGTGACTAGTAACAGACTGCTGTTGGTAACTGTGACTGGTAACAGTGACTGCAGTTGTTAACTGTGACTAGAGACTAGTAACAGTGACAGCAGTTGGTAACCGTGACTAGTAACAGTGACTGCAGTTGGTAACTGTGACTAGTTACAGTGTCTGTTCTTAGTAACTGTGACTAGTAGCAAAGACTGATGTTGGTAACTGTGACTGTAACTGTGATTTTCGTATTTCGTGTGTTGATCGATGTTTGTGTTTGTTATTTACGAGGATGACGCACCATAACCACCGATGAATTGACCGTGCCACTTGCTTGGCCTCTTGATGGACGCTGCGAAGCGTTCACGGAGGTGCCGCCGCCGTTGCCTGCATTGCTGGGCATGGCAACAGCTGCGCTGTTGTTGACGCTGCTGCCGCCGCCGCCACCGCCGGCACCTCCATTGCCGCTCGCATTGTTCGGATAATCGTAATAACTGTAATCGCCCTCATAGACACGATAGACGTCATCATAGTACGAGTCAGCGCCAAAGCCGGGCCGATAGTCCGAATAGCCAAAATAATCATAATCGTAGTCTAGTTTTGCGGGGGCGGAAGGAGTTAGGTTTTGTTTTAGTTAAAAGGAATATGACAGACAGGTAAGGTGTGTGTGTGAGTGAGAGGTGGGTTAACTGTGTCCGTGTGTGTTGTGTGTGTAATTCCTAAACTCTTGCTTCAGTAGTCGAATTGTTTTACTCGAATTGGGCGCGTGCTAAACGCAGTTGATGAATTGAGAGAGAGTGGACAACAGAGGGGGTGGTGGTAGGTAGGTAAGGAGAACGAGGGGGGCGGGCACACACACATAATAATGTTGGTTTGGTTTGAGAGAGAGATGGCTTTGTTGTTTGTTTGTTTGGGTTACTTACCGGTGATAAAACATCAAACAGTATACAGGGTGCTTAACATTCGCTACACAGAGAACACAATTGCAACGTTTAATTATGATATAAACACAGAGCTATGAACAACGTTTAGAGGTTAGAGTCTAACACTAGTATTTATGTACTGTTATTTATCAAATTTAATATTATTATCATTATCAAAAGAGTATTATTGTCATTATTATATAGTTCAGAGAGCGAGAGAGTTTCAGCATTTTGATTTTTAAGTTTGGGAAGGAAAGGGAAAATAATTAACATACAACATTGAAAAAGAATTCTCTGACATGCAAAAAAAAAACAAAAAAATAAATAAATAAATGGAGACAGAGAGAGAGAGAGCATTATCATAATAGTAAAAGAGAGAGAGAGTGAGAAGAGAACTTGCAAATATGAAACATTTAGATATGATCTCAAATATGAAAAGAAAAATAGTAATTGAGGTTATGTTTTAATCAAAGTGAGGTTATGTGTGTGCGCATAAATTGGATGCCAATTCTCAAATATCGAATCTAGCTGGATACTGTTATTTAAGACTTGCTAGGTTGTTTTTCTTTTTGGGTGTTGGTTGTGCTAAGGTATATTGAGTGTGTGTGTGTGTAGATGTAATTTGTGTGTGTGTGTGTGTGTGTGTGTGTGTGGAGGGGGGACGGGGGCACGAGCGTACATGTTAGTGGGCAGCGCGCTTACTAACCTTATATATAGATATATAAATAACTAACTAAATTATATAGTTGTATATTAGATATGAGAGAGAGAGAGAGAGAGAGATAGAGACGATATTAAAACGATAAAAGTGATGAGAGATGAAAAACCGATGATAGAACTTAAACTTGTAAGCTGCAGAGACCAATTATTAGTTGTAGTTGTAGTTGATTTGTTTTTGTTTTAATCATTGTCGAACAGCAACTTTCAGACTTGGGGGTTAGTTTTTGTTTTTTTTTTCGCTGTGTTAGCGCTTTAGTAGCAATACATTTAACTAAAAGTTAACGCTAAAACGCATAATAACCTAACCACGTGTCTCTACTACGTACAAAACTACTACACAATCGTAATTGTTATTATACCCTGCGCATTATTATCAATTATTAATCTCGTTCTTGTTCTGTCTCTCATTTTTAAGGTGAGCCACAGCTCACGTTTCAATAGTGGTATATACACAAAAAGATATAGATATGATATCTTGGTAGATTTGTTGTCACTTATTTTGTGGCATATTTGCCCAACTTACCGTATTCACGGGGCATCGGCGTGCGGAGTGGCATACGCGCCCCTGGTATACGCATGGGCGTTATGGACATCATGCTGGGATGTGTCGGCGACAGGTTTCTGTATGGAGACAATGTTTCAAATCTTTACAAGGCAACACGCACAGCACAAAATGAGAGAGTGAATGTAGTGAGATATTTGTTGTTGTTGTTGTTATGATGGGAGGTTGATGTTTAATCGAGAACAAAGAAGTAGAAGTTGGTGTGTGGTTTGGTTTGGTTTGGAGATGGGGGGGATCATCCATTGTGATCACGGGCCGATAAAAAGAAAGAAAATATAATAAAAAGTACAAATTAATATAAATTGAAACGAGATAATGGCGTCTTGAAAAGCAAACAATTTTCTCAATTTTGTTTTTGAATCGAAATGAGAGCCCAATTTTCGTATGCAACGATTTCAGTATTCATATTTTTGAATTTTGCGCCAATTTAACATTTTTGTTGTGCTAGACAAGGATCAAGTGTGTGTATATGTCTGAGGTGTATGGATATATGTAAAAGTGTTGCAATCAACTTACCCAACGATTGCTGGACGCGCCTGCATCATTTGCATCATGCGTCTTTCGCGTGCGCGCAGAATTTCCTCCTTTTTCTTTTTGTCCGATGGCGGTTTGGCGAGTGAGACCTAATCATATATATATATACATTCATTAGTATATAATTATAGTACGATTTTAGAGAGCAGAAGACTTACCTCAATATTCGAGGCGCCGACCTCCTTGCCATTAAGGCCACGCATAGCTTCGACGGCGCTATCACGATCCTCAAAGTGTATAAAGGCATAGTCTTTAATCTTCTTAACGCGTTCCACTTTGCCATATTGCTCGAATTGTTCCTATTGAAAATAATCACAATTATTTACATATATGAAAATTTATTCATTAATCTATATAGCTGCTTACCTTTAGTTTTTCCTCTGTTACGTCTTGCGTCAGATTTCGCACGTAAAGCACTTTAACCTTGGACATTGTTTGTTCATCCGGCTCCTCCTGTGGATCGGCCCAGTCGACTATAATATCACATCCCCAAACCTGTGAAGAAATTTTAGCATAATTTTAAATTATAATCGATTTTATAATAAAGATCAAAATACTTACCTTAATTCTACCAGTGCCAAGTCTCCGTTTGGCCAGAGAAGCCGCCTTGTGTGACTCGTATTCGAGAAAGCAGAAGCCGCGATTCTTTTTCTTGTCATCCGGCGAGCTATAGATGATCACCTCGTAGAGGCCAGCTGTATATGGTAGGTTAATATCGTGATTAAGAATCATATTTGGAATAAGTTATGAAATCTCACATTTAATTATCTATTAATGCCAGAGAAGAACTCTGGACTTTGAGAGTAACTCTACTAAAATGATTATGATTAGTTTTTCGATTTTTTTTTTGTTTTTTTGTTCACACACACAGATAGAGAAATACAACAAAAAAGTATTTGTATTGACAGCATTTAAGTATGTGTAAGTGTAACAGTGTGTGTGTGTGAGAGAGACAGTAGTGTATGTGATAGAGAGAGAGAGAGATAGAGAGCATGTATATGTGGCTATATGTGATGATCTTTAAGAAGAGCGTCAAGAATCGTCGCACTCTTTTTTCAAGGTTTTTTTTAAGTTACAAATTATCGATTTTGAAAACCAATGCCAACAAATTCCTGCTTTAGTTACAACTTTTTCAAATATTTTTGAATAAATATAATTGCGCTAAGCTAAACATATTTTTTTTTTTGTGTTTTTGTTTATGAAGAGAGAGTTGTTCACATAGAGAAAGATACATAATGTATATATTATATATATAAAGAGAGAGAAGGAGAGAGAAAGAAGACACACTTAGAACATTAGAAAGTAAACAAAAATGAACTTGAATTCGGAGAATGGTTTGGATTTTGTTTTTTTAACTAAAAATAATACGCTTAGAGAGCACACACTGAGCTTTGTTTTTTTTTTTTGATTAACAAAAACAATAATAGGATAGTATACACTGAGAAAGACAGAGATATGTATATATAAGTAGTATTATAGCGAGAATTAGAGATAACTGAATTTTGTATACTTCGATCAAGAGTTGAGTAGTTTTTTTTTTAGAGAGAAATAATGGGTGGGGGGAGGAGGGTTACACGTTTACAGAAAGTGTAGTTTCTCCAGTCATTACCACAGTTACAATCGCTTATCGATATCGATGTCGATCATACGATTTTAGTACACGAATTGTTGTTGTTGTTTCTTCAAGTAAAAAGCTAACCAATTTGGTTGGGGTTTTATTGGTTTTTTTTTTTTTTGTTGGTTGTGTGTGCGCGATTTTGGGTTTTCTTTATAATAAATATATATATATATTGGTATTGGATATAAGTAGTATATTATATATGTATATGATAAAGACTGCGCTAAACAAAAAAAAACAATAAAAATAAAAGTATGAGGCTTTTTTGTTTCGTTTTTCAAAAATATTCAAAAATTGTGTTTCTATATATATTTTTTTTTTTAACTTTTTTTCTTCTTTTTGCGTTTGGCGAATTGTTTAGCTACAGGTTTTCAATTGGGCACATTAAAACAAATCATAAGTTGAATGTGTTACAATTAATTTTTTGTTGTATTTGCTAGCAGAAAATAGATAGAGAGGAGGACAGAGTTTGTTGAAAGTGGTGAAGGGTAGAGAGACGACAAAGGTTCTGTTTGTTGTCTGTTAGACTAAAGTAAAACTTCCACAATTTGTGGAGCTGTGGAAATTTTACCCGTTACTTTTTTGTTGTTCGATTTTGAGAAAGCATTTTAAAAGCGAAAATTGCAAAACAAAAATCCAATTTATACACTCGTTTTTCTCTTTGTTCTTTTTTGGTGGCTGTCTGCAAGTATCGCCCCTAAAAAGTTTACCTTGCGTTTGCGTTATAACCAATTTTAATTACCAATTCGCTGGGGGAGTTTCTGTTGGTGGTTTTAGGAGGTGGGATTTTTATATAGCTGGTTTCATTTGTTTTGTTTTTTTTTTTCTTTGCTTTGTTTGGTTTTTGGTTTTATTTTTTGTTTTGTTTTTGATCACTTACGTGCATGTTTAGAAAATTCCTCAATTAATTCGTCACGATCTCTAGTTTTAGGTATATTGCCGACAAATAGCCGGTGATTGTTAAATGATATCGTAACACCAATCTTTTTGCCTTTCCGAATTTCAAAATCATTTAGCTGCAATTGTTTAAAAGTTCACACAAAACAAAAGAAAATTTTGGTTTGCTATGAAAAAAATTTGTATCCATTTGGTATTGCGACTTTTTTGGTGACAATTTGGGTTTGGTTTTTTTTTTTTTTTTTTTTTTTGTTGGTGGGGTGAAAATTATGCTTTGTATATGTACTGTGAGTGTGTTTGGTGGGTGGGTGGTGGTGGTGTAGTTGTGGGTGGGTTTTTTTTTTATTGTTTTAAAAGTGGTGTTCTGTGTGTTGACTTAAAAAAATTGTAAGATCTAAACTTAGCCTTAGGGTAAGTATAATTCGTTTTAAATTAAGTATTTCACTTTGAGAGTGCGTGCCAAATAAAAAGGAATTTATAAAATATATATATCGTTTTGTTATGAAATTTGTAGCTATTATTAAATTTGTTGTCGTTCAACTAATAATTGTTTATTTGTACGTGTTTTTATTTTTACTACCGAAAATTGAATTATATTTGACGCCGAAAAGTCATCCGAAGTTTGCTCTTTTAACAGCCACATCACATCTTACCTTTTTTATGGGGAAGCAATATAATTTTTTTTATTTTATGTTTTGCGTTTACCAATTTCAGATGACCTTATAGCGGTATATTGGGTATTTGTATAATAAAAAAGAAGCCTATATAGTAGATATATAAGTAGTAAATATGCAATGCATAGGGAATTTTGCGATAATTTTAAATAGATTTGTTTTTATCTTTCCATTTGGTTTGTTTTTTTTTTTGGTTGTTGTACGCAAAGTTAATGACTGGAGATTATATAAACAAGTTAAGATAGAGTTGAGATAAAAGAAATGTTTTTGTACCGTTATTTGTTAAAGCGTATGATGACAAATGACAATGGCGTCTATGGGCTGGTGTGAGTATGGGGCGTGTCTTGTACGAATGTATGTATGAGTGTGTGTCTGTCTGTGTGTCTGTGTTTGTGTGCAACCTAAATACAATTTTTTTTTGTTTTACAAACACATATGATTCATTCGAGCTGGTTAAGTGCATCCATGGTATTGGTATTTTTTTGTTTTTTGTTTTTGTTTGTGGTTTTCTTGTTCTTTTTTTTTTTGTTTCATTTGAAAAGAGTCTCGAGTTCGAATTTGAGAAATGAGTACGCTTTTCGATATAGTATGTGACATGAATTTGTACTGCATATGTGGGGGTAAAATGACAAATGGTTATGGTAAATGGATGTGGATGAAAAGCATAGAGAAATGTTTAAAAATAACTTAAATAACGAAAAACAAAATAATCAAGGAAACCCAAAACACCTAAACGAAACCTTTCCTGCCTTCTCTTAATGCCTGCCTGTTGTAATTAGCCAATTATGTTTGAGCCAATTGGATTTTTGTTTACAATTTAATGCCGATTTTATTTTTTGGGAGCTCAATAAAAAAATGCGTGAAAGTGGAAAAAAAGAAGACGCAAGTTTTTATATCGCTCCCGATAGTTGGAAATTTTAAATAGTTTTTGATTAATTTCGTGTTTTTTTTTTTAATTTACCTGTAAGTTTACCGAACTCCTCTAAAATTTCATCTTTACCCTTCGACTTGGGTATATTGCCTACGAAAAGGCGCAGGTTCGGTACGCTTATATTTATTTTCAGACACTTGCCGGGTTTTATTTCGTGATTATCGAGCTAGATGTGGGTGGGAGAGGTAAAATGATGTTTTTTTTTCGTTTAATACCAATTCAATGTTAATAATAAATAATAAATGAAATCATAAATAATTAAGGTAAATCAACAAATTGGGTCGTTGGGTAGTCTTTTGAAAATAAAGTGGGAAGAAATCAAATGAAAAAGATTTTTTTTTGTTTTTTTTTTTTAAACAATTTTGCATTACCAATTTCGAAATGTTTTGTTGTTTTCGTTTGTAGCGTGGCCGCATTTTGAAATAATTTAAAAGTAAATGGTTTAGTTAGTGAGAGCGATTAGTTTTTTTTTTTATAATTTGATTATATTTGGGTTCTATCTTTCATGTTAGTTCAGTTGTTATTGGACATGCTCGACGGCCTGCTTTTCAATAAAACCAGACAATGGAAACGTACCCCTCATAAATATTGTTCATATATGTAAGTAATAAAGACATCTACATGACTACGATTTTATATGGTACGCTAAAGCTAAGTAGTAGAAGTACGACTTAAATATATAGGAAAAAAATAATAAAAGGGGAAATAAATTAAATAGAGAGGATTGCAGTTCAAATTGTTTTTGTTTGGTATCGCAGAGAGAACTCTTTTCAAATTTGCAAATTTCGGTTATCGGTGGTTGTTATCGCATATCGATATCGATGCTATCGCTTAACGAAATTACAATCTAGAAGACAGGACATGCATACATAACAAGTTACAGAGAGAAAGAGATAAATACAGAGAACATGTAAGAGCATAAGAGAGAGTGAGAAAGCTAGCTAGCGGTACAGCAAAGTTTTAAGGCAGCACTAAAAAAGACTGTTTAAGTTTTCTTTTAGATTTTTGGTATTTTTGGTATCAAAGCGCCGAATTGGTATATTTCTGGTTGTTCTGGTTCTTCATATGTTGCAGATGTAGTTGAGTTATCATTCGAATTTAGCAGTCGATTAATTTTGTTTTGCTATCGATTGTAAAATTTGGTGGCAAGCGGCTGTGTTGAATACCAAAACGTTTATCGAATGGTTACGTACGATTACTTTTTACCTACTATACAGAAAATTTTGATATATATAGAATATGTTGTGATACAATATATATATAGATAAATGGTATATAGTTATAGATAAGTTAACAATACATTTTATAAACATAAAGCGCTTTATGGACGGACGGTGTTTAATTGAGTGTTCATATTTTTTATTTTTGAGGTGGGTCAAGGGATAGTGGATACAGAGAGAGATATATAGAAAGATAGAAGGGGGTGGTAGGGGGAGATTGTATATATGTTTTTTTTTTGGTTGTGGTTGGCATAAATACCTGTCGCACAGCATTAACGGCCGCATCGCGATTTGTGAATGTGACAAATGCATAACCACGATTTGTGCCAGTCATCGGATCCATCATAAGTCGAAGGTCCCAAATGGTGCCACAGTCCTCGAACAGCGGGATTAGCTCATCCTCGAACATATCCTTGGGTATCTTGCCGCAAAACACTTCGCAGCCATTGCCGGGCACATTGCCCTCCCAATTGGGCGGAGGACCGCCATATTTTCGTTGTCCTGTCCAAAAGTAATGATATTATAGAAACGGAATAGAAAAAAAAAACTAGTAGGGGGCGCACCTGTGGTCACGTCCAGTGTGTAGCCGGTACGCTCGAGTATCTTTTTGATCTTGTCTTCGTCGGGTCCCTTCACCTGTATGGTGCTGGCGGTTGCGGGTACGCCCTGCTGACTGGCGCGACTCTTTTGACGATAGGTCTTCATGACCCCACACAGGTAGGCAGACTTATTTGACACATGCTCCAGATTTGACTCGAGGAACTGACTAAGCACATTCAAGGCACCTTCAACGGGAAACTCCTTGAGCGCGTCCAGGGCGCGCTCATCCAGCTCGGCGTGAGCAAGTTTACCGGTCTTATAGATTTCATCCAGTTTGCCCGCGACCTTTAATCAAAGAATACATCATATATTATAGACTTTCCTATAATAGTTCTATAACATATATATGTTGCTTACCTTCTTGTCCAGACCATATTCCAAGAGCTTGGGATAATCCTCTGTACGTTCGCCATCGCCACGGTCATCGGCTTTCTGGTTAATGTCATCTAATAATTCGCCATTGCCTTCCGCCATTTCTGCAAACAAAAATAAAAGAAATGCAATTTACATTTAATGAGTGCTGCTTGTAAAACTTTAAAGCTCTAAACGAGAACGCGACATGTAAATCATTCACACATTTCGGAGTTCAATGAACGTCGAACAACACACAGCAAGACAAATAGCAACAATATAAATATGAGTTGTTGCCCAAGTATTTTTGCACGCATCGCACGCACAAAATGATGAGCAGAGAGAGAGTGTGAGAGAGAGCAAGTCAGACAACAAAGAGAGCGTAGTAGGTGGGAAGAGAAGAGCGCACAGCAAAAGTTTGCCAAAAAGTTCGTTGACTTCAAACAAAATGCGTCCCACAAAAACCAATGTGGGAGTGATCAACAGCAGGGTGAGAGAGAGAGAGAGAGAGAACAACGGAGTCGGCGCACGCACAAATTAAGTGCGTGCGCTAAAAAGAGATAAGGCATCAAAGCACAAAAGGTAAACAATAGAAAAGGCGCGTTCGCGAATTGTGCGTATGTCCGAGCAACGAATAACGAGTTCCACTGTAGTCGCGGGTCGTTCGGCTGCCAACGCGTGCCATTAACATTAACCCATGACGTAGTCATCTCATAGACAGTGACGCCGCCCTGTAGTCGTTGTTATTGTTTTCTGGCAGTTGTTGCGGCGTTGTTGTTAATCAGCTGTGTGTCATTAGGACGGCGACGCATCGTAAAACTGGTTGCCAATAATAATATACACGCATTGTTGTGTGACGCAAAGACTGCAAAAGTAGTTGCTGATAACAAAATAACACGATTGCCATAAATATGCTATAATCATGCCATTTCTATGGAATCTGGTCTTTCGTGTCAGTGTGCAAGTCAATAATTATACGGACAAGTGTGTTACCAAGCCAATATCATCTATGCACCATTATCAGCAATAAAATACACACGCATGTGGGCGTGTTTCCAAGTGTGTGTGAGTGTGTGCGGCAAACAAAAACGAAATACAAAAAGCTGCAAGCACAAACAAAACGACAAGAACTATGGAACGCGATTATTGCGTAACGTTAGGCAAAAAAAAAAAAAAATCGTTGATCGCACAGAGAGAGAGTGAGAGCGCATAAAGACAGCGTCGTGAGAGCTAAGTGAACTAGCAAGCAAAGAGAGAGTCGAAATGCGTGGGGGGTGCAGTTGTTCTATGAGTACAGATATGTATGTGGATGTGTGTTTCGCTCATAATTCGCACACAGCACATTGCAAAAATATTTCGATGCTGTCGTTTTTGTTTGTTGCTTGCTTGCTTGCTATAATAAAGCTCTCACCCAGTTTAGCTCTCACTCTACGCTTTGTCAATTTGCTATATTGCCATTTCATTCTCTCTATGCTTTGCCGCTATCGTTCTTTGGCATGACATTGAAATAATTTTAGTGTTAGCATTTTCAGTTGCTGCCGCTGCTGCTGCTTCTGCTGTTTTGTTGTGTATTTTTTTGCGGTTGTGTTACTCACTTGTGCCCCTGACTAGTTGTCGTTGTTGGTGTTTCATCATATCGCAGTCTCTTGCTACAACAGCTGCTGCGGCGGCTGTTGCAGGGGCAATAAGCTGAGCGATATTTGCAAACATCACGATTTGATTTGAAATTTAGCTTTTATTTTTTTTTGGTAGTTTAATTATTTTAATTGAAATTCCCTTTTTTGTTTCGGAAAGTAAGTTTTTTTGCTTCGAATTTTCCGAAATGTTTGACGCACGGCTAATTTTTCACAACTGAGAAAGATGTGTAATGATTTTTGATGAGTCGTCACATTAAATGTCAAAATTTTTTCAAAGCCTACTTAATTAAATAGAAAGTCACAAATCATTGTCCATCTGGCAACTCTACAAAATGTTAAAGTGGCAACTCTGAGTTTGAATGCAACACTGCTAAAATTGAGCATTGTCATTTGCTGTGTGCTCATTTTTATTAAATGGCATTTTTTTGCAGGCTCATGTGTCACATGTGCTGGTATTTTCATTCAGAGACTTGACTTTAACATTCAATTTGCAAATTTTTTTCTGTGCTCCCTTAATATTTGTGGTTATTTTTTTTTTTCGTTGGGTCGTTCGTTCCTTATCCCTGGGCATCATTTTTAATGCATGTTTGTTGTGGCAACCAGCCGTGTTTGCAGTTTCAGTTTTGGGTTTCCGCCCTCGCCTATGGGTGCTCAACAAGAAGAAAGAAAAAACAAACGAGTAGAAGTGGAAAATATTTGCATGTTGCAATGTGGTAAAGCGAAAGGGCGTCGTTTGTTTTTTGCAGCCTGTGTGTGTGTGCTTGGTAACTACCTCAATAAATTTCATGTTGAAGCAGGCCCGGCCAGGATACGTAAACAACAACGACGAGCCGCCGCACATATCCTGCATATCCTGCTGCACTTGTGTCGGCGGTTAGTTCCAACTCTATTGCCATGCTATGCGCTTTTTTTTATATACGTATATAAAATTCTCCCCTCTTCTTCGTTGCACCCTTTACCTGCTGCTTCAGCCGGTTTGTTGCTGCTGGTGGTTGTTTGTTGTTGGGTTCTGGGCCAAAAGAGATAATGGCTGGTGTGTGTGTGTGTGTGTGAGTAAGGTTAGTAAATCAGCGATATGACAAATGCCCTGGCGCAACGACCAATTTAATGCAGCTTTCAATAACATAAACCCACACACACTGACAGTCAGACAAAAGAAAATCAAAATTGCTGATAAAGCGAAATAAATCGCTTTTTATATATTTTACAGCAACAGCAGCAGCAGCAGACATTACGACGCCCGACGTTGGATTGGATTCGTTGTGGACATGGGACGGTGTCTGGAACTGGAATTACAATGCAGTTGAAATTGCCAGACAGGGTGACACAGGGATGGTTGTTGCTGTTGTTGTTGTTGCGGTGTTGTGGGGGCAGGCAAAGTGAAGATGGGTTGTCTGAGGTCTGCACACAGCACAGAGCGAAGCATTTGGGGGTTGCTTTTGTTTACCAAGGCGAGCAAACGAAATGACACTTGGTGAAAGCTCTACTGACAGAAAGTGCAGGTCTACGCTTAATCGAAAGCTTAAGCAATAAAAGCTCTATTACACTTTAATTAATTAAAAAAGTTGAAACTTTCATTTAGCGATCATTTAAATCAATTCAATTGAACCGAAAGCTCGCAAAATTAAATTTAATTAGCGTTTCCAACTATTTCAAAACTTTATCTGCAACATTTTCGTTGACAATTCTCTTCGCAGCTTTTAATGCGCTTATTTCAAATTCTTATGGCCCATAATTTCGCTTAAACTTTAGCCAAAGTTTTCAATGCGCTTATGGAAATTCTTAGAGTGCATATTTTAGCGCAGATTTTCAGCAGTCTAAAGACATTCCCCACTTTATGACAGTTGCCCCATGTCATTGGAGCTTAAGCCGGCTTGTTCAAGTTACAAGAAGCTGCACAAGGGCACACGCCACAACAACACCGACTGCAGTGGAAGTGTTTTTTGAGTATGTGAGGAAGCGGGGACTTAGTTGGACGTCGTGGCTATGTAAATATTACTATTGCCATGGACGACGGCAACAATAGAATTGGCAAGAGCAGGCGAAACGTTTGTTGAGAAGGCGGGACTGGCTAGTTATTGATTTTCTTCAATGCGTTTTGCCGGCACAAACTTCTTTAAAGCAGAGCCCATGTGATATAGTGGAGACACAATGCAACCCTTTTGGGTCACATACTCCTCCCCCTTATACACAATCCCTTGGCCCGCCAGATAAGCCAGAGCAAACGAGTCGGGACGGAGTGGCATAAGCCGATTTAAGGCACGAAAATAGCTGCAGCAAGTAGTTGAAACTGCAGACATGCCACTTGAAAAGTGGCAAACGTTGCAAGAGGGAGCCAAAGGCAAGCGGAAGTGTGGCAAATGTTTGCTGTAATTTATGGCTCGACTCGGAACACAGGAAAAGCAGCAGCAGCGGCAGTTAAGGAATAGAAAGGGGAAGTAGAAGAAGGTAAAGGAGACGGGGAAGGGGCAGCAACGTGTTGGATCGATGCGGCCGCATAAGTTGCACAAATTAATGCCATTGCGACAACGTTGAAAATGTTTTTGCCTCACAAAGTGCATAAACTACACAAGAAGCTGGGAAGAGAGGGAGGAGGGAAAATTAAATGAATGAAAATACTTCTTGGTATAATTTATGGCAAAACGCATTGGCCATTAGGCAAATTGTGGCAGTAGCCTGAAAGCCGGCAGACAGGATAACAGCAAACTGGACAAGGATATTAAATGCATATAGAGCAAGTGAAAATGAGCAAATCTTACAAGTTTTTGGGGGTTGGAACCTTGTCGGCTCATAAATCAAGGCTGGACTCCCGCTGGAGAACCGGAAGCTTGCCAAGAAATAAGAAAAAAAGTAGAAACGACAGTTTGCCGTATCATCTACTTGGCCATTTTTGGATTGCCAAGAAACCAATCAGGCGGCGACTGTAAAATATTTGCACCAACAGCAGCAAAGCTCTTTTGGCAGCCGCACAACTTTCAATATTTGATGCACACACACACACACAAACACAAACACACGTAGATTTTTGTGGCCAAAAAGCGCAGGACATGCTCCACGATGCTCACGGACATCAACAAATGAAATTGCCAAATGGAAGGGAACTGAAGCTGTAGAATAGTTGGATTGCAGCAGTCACGTGCAACGGGGGCCCCGTTCAGGCCGTAAAAATTGACTGCAATGCGGCAAAGGGGCAGCAGCCCAAAGGGTTTGGGGGCACATGCAACGACAATTCACTGTTATGTGTGCAATGTTGAACTCTGCTCTCTTCCTTTCTCTCTCTATTTTACTGGGCTGTGTATTTGTGTTTGTGCCGTGTAAAGTTCGCACGAAAAAAAAGGACAACGTGCCGAGAGGCAAGTACATAAAGGCGTCGACAAAAGTCGCTTCGACAAAAATAACAATGCATTTTTCTTTTTCTTTTTTTTTTTTTTTTTGGTGAACACAAAGATCGAGGAACATGGAAAATGGGAAATGGCACACACAAAAGTTGCCGCCCAGTAACAAAAAAAGCACGCGTTGCACCATGGATAAGAAACAAATATACTTTTATAAACGCAAATTTAGTATAATTCTTAATTCACTAGAAAGTAAAGTACTATATCTTTAATAGTTACCAGGTGAGAGATAAGAAAAATGCAACGTCAGTCGTAAAAGTTGATGATCAATATTGCACGATCAACTTCTGATCAGAAAAAAACACTTTCATGACTTTATTGCTCCTAGTTCCCGAGATCTATCAATTTAAAGAAGCAGACGGACAGAAAGACAAAGAGCCTTAATCAAACTTTAGTATTAATTTATAGATTAGAAAAATGCAACGTCAGACGTAAAAGTTGGTATTTAATATTGCACGATCAACTTCTGATCAGAAAAAACAGTTGCATGACTTTAATCCTGCTAGTTCTCGAGATCTATAAATTTGAAGGAGCAGACGGACAGAAAGCCTTAATCAAACTTTAGTATTAATTTTAAACAAAATATACCAAAATAAGTTTGATCTACTTTTAAAGAACAAGACCTCATAGATCCACATAGTTATAATTTTAGCATTAAATGTTGAAACAAAGACTATAGAACCCTTTAAGATCCACATAGTTATAATGTCAGCATTAAATGCTGAAACAAAGACTATAGAACCTTAAGCCCACAGTGCGCTCTGCAGTGAAGAAAATAAAAGAAAATCAGCAAAGAGAAAAAGATAACTTCTAACTGTGCGCAGCTTTTTCCCCCCCTACTATAAATGAGAAGGTGGCCAAGTTCCGACAGTGAGACAAAGTTGGGGGGAGGGGGCATGTGAATATAGTTTGCCTTTCATGGCGAATTAGAAAAGTGCCGGCAGCAGGCGCCTCTCAATTCTGTGCTCTCCTCTCTCTCGCTGGCGTTTTTTATTTTGCATATTTTATTTGCGAAATTAGGCTGAATGGTTTTGGTTTGTTCCACTGGCTACGACTGAGTGCAGAGAGAGGCCCCGGCTTTAGGTTCAGCTTCAACCGGAGGCCGCCCGTTGTGCCACATGGAGGAGGCTCGAGGACATTTTGCGCCAAGCAATATTGTGGCCGCTAGCTGGTGCCTGGTACAACGATGACGATGACGATGTTGTTGGGTTGCCATATAGACATTGGTTGGTGCTGCAACCCGCTGATTGCATGGCGGTTGCGCCAACGACATGAAATGTTGCTGTTGCCGTTGCCTCTTCCTCTGCCACTGCTGCCTGTCTGCTTGCCTTGTTGTATAAATTGTGTGCCGCGAAAAAGGAAATTACAATGCGGTGCCAGAGCGTTGCACATATAAACGGCAAGTGTCAGCTGCAACTGACACTGCAACAAAGCTCATATTTGACTTATTCTCGTGTTCAGGCTTAATATGATTAAATGAAAAGCTCATTTGCTGTCAGAGAATTACTCCGAATTTTAATATTATCTTTTCACCTTGTGATTCAATTTTTTTGCATCGTTAATAAAATATTTTGGATAAGCTTTACGGTGCTTTAAGAGCTTCCCAAGCAACTACTAATACTACAAAAATTATTTTATACTATCTTTTGACCTTGTGTTTACATTTTTTGTAACATTGATAAAATACTTTATACTTAAGCTTTAATGTGCTTTTAGAGCTTTCCGAGCAACTACTACCTCAACAACTATTTCACCCATTTTACTTTTTAATCATTCTGCTTGCAAATAAAGTTTCTTGCAGGATTTGCGAACTAATCAACAACAAAAATTGCGATAACGAACTTTGTTTATGCAATTTCTTGTGCCCAAGAACTTTTCGTAGCCATGTGTTGTCATTAGTTCTCAATGTATTAAACGAAAATTTGTAATTTTTTGGGCTCGCGCAACTTTTCGAAAGGAAACAGAGGCAGAGGCAAGACCAGAGAGTTGCATTACAAGCTAAATGAAAAAGTCAAATGTATAAAAAAAAAAGGAGGCAACAGCAGAAAAGCGAAGCGAGCGCCAAGTTGAAATGAAAACGTGTTTGCCGGCAACGAACTCGAACTCGACTCGTTTGTGCCGCCGGCTCCAATTGACAACAGCACTCCCCTTCGCCTTGCACCCCCCTTGCAACAGCAAGCGACTCGACCCGGCCAACTTTCCTCCTTGCTTGCCCCCACCACCATCACATTGAACTCATGCATCATGCAACACACAAATGAAAAGAAGACTCTCTCCCTTTTGTAAGGAGGAGGAAGAGGGGGAAGCCAAAGCAGAAACGAAGAAAACATGGCGAAGCGCCAAATTATCCACACATGCCACATGGAGGAAAAGTAAAGATGAGGATGAGGACGTGGACGTGGCATGAAGCAAGCCAAGGCAAAAGAAACGGAAACAAGGCAAGAACTGCAAATAATTGCAGCTGTACCTTTCTCTCTCTCACTCTCTCGCTGTATATTGTTTGAATGGGTTGTCTCTGTTCGTCGTCTCTCTCTGCCAACTTTTCGCTCTCGCTCTCATGAAGAGAGAGCAAATGCAACGCGCAAGCTTTTTGTAGTCAGACGACAATGCAGGCAAAGTAAAAAGCTTTTTGGCGCTCTCTGCATTGTATGCAACGAGCCGCCGGCCGGTTTTCACACACACACACACACACACACACATACAAGGCAGACGATGTGATGTGCATGTGTGTGTGTGAGATGTGGACGCCATTTGGTTGACACGTGGCTGACGTGGAGTCCAAGCCAAATGTAAATGCAAAATGCATTTGCAAAAACAAAATTTAAGCGAATGTTGTTAAACAAGCAAAAGCAAATGTCAAAAAAATCAAGCTGGCAGCGCAAGGCAACAAACAGAGAAGCAGCGCAGATCCCAAGAAAAAAACTTAATCGAAGGAAAGGAAAGGCGACGCAAACCGGTTTCGCACACACACACACACAAGCAAACACTCGCACAGCAATTCAGCAACAACAAAAGAGAGATGCGAAACAACTTTGTCTGGACTTTTCTTTATTTTAAGTTCACTTTTAATGATTTGCTTGTTGCGGTGGCGTCGACGTCGTCGTCGATGACGGCGGCGTCGGCGGGGGGGCAATGCAAAAGCAAAAATCAAAATGGTGGACAGCCAGCATGCGACGTCGACAGCGCAGCTCCGAGAGACGTTGGTGACGACGACGACGCAGCGGCTTTTAATGCGATTGTGACGATGTTAAATGCATTGCCCACACACACACACACAGGCATACATAGATATAAATGTTCAGACAAGCAAGGCAGACAACAAAAAAAAAAGCTGCATGTCTGATTGTGTATGTGTGTGTGTGCTTGGGGCCGCTTTTGTTATGGCGTTGCCAGTGTGTGCGTGTGCAGTGTTGAACAACGCGGACAGCAGTGAGTGGGGCGTTGTTGTTGCTGCCGCCAAGCTTTGCTTCTAATTTCTATTTATTGCCGCTGCTCTTTGCCTTTTTGCATGC
This sequence comes from Drosophila niveifrons, assembly GCA_035046325.1. Taxonomy (NCBI): domain Eukaryota; kingdom Metazoa; phylum Arthropoda; class Insecta; order Diptera; family Drosophilidae; genus Drosophila; species Drosophila niveifrons. Next base: position 3,843,172 of record JAWNOC010000046.1, on the reverse strand, counting down.
GAGCGAAACACCTGAACGCACACATCGTATATTTAATTTCGTTTCATTTCACGCCACATGTCAGCTGTTTGCCTTTAAAAATATAACTGCACACACTCATACATACATTCAGACATATAAAAGTACAAACTTATATACATATAAAATGTTGCTGTCTAATTTTTGCACTTAATTGCACGCACACACACACATACACATGTACACACACTTGGGGGCTCTCTGCTGTGACAAGAAATGCCGTAGCTTTGCTTGTCGCGCCGTGTGCTTTTTACTAACACACTCTCACATGCACATTCGCTCACTCACAACACTGGCACTTGATATGGAGACTGCTTATTGCTCTTCCTGTTGTTGTTGTTGTTGGCTGCACGTGTCTGTGTGTGTGTGCGTTCGTTTGCAATCTTGTACTTTTCGTTTACCTTTTATTTAAAATTGCTTGCACTAGAAAAATTCACAAATAATTCACTTGTATGCACTAGATTTCGTTGTTGTTTCTATTTAATTTATTAGTTGCTAGCTCATTTGTATTTTATACATTTATATATATTATTTACAAGTTGTTTTATTTAATTTATGTATATATTTTATTATTTTATTTTGTTATTTATGAGATCACAGTGGCCGCCGCCGTTCCGTTCCGTTAGCGTGTCGCGTACCGCGCGCCGCGCTCTGCCCACATAACTCAACTCAACTCAAAAAAAACTCAGCGCACCGATTGCGATTGCGAATTGAGAGTGTGTGTGTGTGTGTATGCGTGAGTTTCGTTTATTTGTGTTGCGAATTCTCCAACGAGCATCAAAAATACATACGATTTTTTTTTTATATACACAATTATTATTACGGTATTGTGAACGCGCTCTTTTGTTCTATATTTTGATTTTTTGTTGTAGTGTAAAATTGCCAGTTGTATTTTCCTTTATGCTATTGCTAATTTCCGAATTATTTTGGCAGCCCGTCGTTGTTGTAATAATAAATATTAATGGCAAAAGAACGCAACGTCTACGTCACCGGTTCTCCGTTTAGTTCTTCGCACACAACACACACAACGTCGTCTGACGCTCGCTGGCTGCTGCTGCTGGCTGCTCTGCGTTCTGTTCTAGTGTTCGTCGTCGTCGTCTTCACGTCGTCACTTGCGTCGCACAACAAAACCCACAAACAACTCTGGGGAGTCGCAGCCGCAAAAGTCGTAACGCAAAAGCTGCAGCGACGTCGACGGCGACGACGGCGGCAACGGCAACGACTACAAAAATGCACACAGCCAAATTGAGTGTCGGCTACACAGACAGCGACGCATGCACACAAACACACACACAGATACTAAATGCACACGCACACCACGACGACGACGGTCAGAAGCAGGCAAAAAGTTTTGCAAAACGTGCAAAAAAAAAGCATTGCGAGAGAGCGAACGTTGAGAGAGCACGAGAGTGTGAGAGAGAGGCCGCGTGAGAACGCGTTTTGCAAACTTGGCGCTGACGCTGGCAGCGTCGAGAGAGCCAGAGAGAACGAACAGACAAAAGAGAGAATAAGTAGCGCGAGTGGCGGTAGAATTTGCACACAAAAACGTAAAGCGAAAAAACATGAGCACACAACACACAGATACAATACTCACACTCAGAGCTCGCTCTGGCTGCAGAAGATCGTTTTGTTTGTGTGTGTGAGTGACTTGAAATGCAAAAACGTGTACAAAAAAAAAACTTGACTGTCGACGAAGTTTTGTCGCGAGTGGATTGCAAATTTGTGCATGTGTGTAAGTGTGGAACGTAACGCTATCGCAAGTAAAAAGTAAAAAGCATACATTTTCACACATACACAATAGTAGTTTATAAAAATAAAAGTGAAATCTGCTCAAGGCAAATAAGTTTAAAAGGATTTTCCTAAAGTTAAAAAAAAAAACAAGCAGAGGCATAGTCAATCGTCGACGTTCCACATGCCATCCACATACAGACATGCACACGCATACATGCCTGTAGAAGCCACATTATTTGCGCGTCTATGCAAGAAAAAAAAAAACAAAGCAAGAGGAAATAAAAACAACTGCAAAACATTCCTTCGAAGGGGTTAAACGAGCGCACTCACATAATAATAACTACAACAAAACAAACATAGCACAGAGGCAAACACAAAAACAAACGCAAAGCAAAGTCTGTTAATTTTTCGTACCACTTTGAAAATGGATCCGAATTGCAACGTGAAATAAAATGCACGCACACCGTTGCAATTGAGCGAAGTACAAGCACGCACACACACGCTGCATTTATGTATGTACATCCGTGTGTGTGAGAATATGAAGAGATGGCCGAATGCGAGTGCGAGAAGAGACGAGTGACTGGCCGAACGAACCCTGCGCCCACGCTTATCTGGTGGGCTCGCCTTCGCCTTCGTTGCCTTCATCATCGTTCTGCCTTCGCATTCGCTGTCGTTAGTTGTTGTTATTCTTACTGCTGTTGTTGTTGTTGCTGTTGGCGCTGCCGCCATGCGGCATTTTGGTCATGAACTTGTGGGTTTCGTTTGCTCGTCTAGTTATTGGGTTTCGCGCCCTTCACTCACACTGTACTCTTCTCGCCCTCCACAACGGGTCAGTTTTTATTTGCATCCTTTTCCCCCAAAACAGTTTTCACAGCCACGTTCAATGCCATTTTAAGAGGGCGTCTTTTTTTGTGGGGGGAATTGCACGTGATTTCTTTGGTCATTTATACCCAAAAAATATGCAATTTAATTATTTGCTGTTCTCGCAAAGAACGCAAAAGTTTAAAAAACTCTCAAGTTACACAAATAAACACGGAAAATATAGATAAAAGTTCTGAATGTAACCTAAGAAGGAAGTACTCCCAAAAATTTGCAGAAATGAAAAATTTGTGAAATTAATCCAATACAAAAATGTTTGCTTTCATCAACCGATTTCATATGGGAAAGCAAATAAATTAAATATAGAAGTGCAGTCTATTTATAAGCTAAGGCTGATAATGTAGAGGGAGATCGCGTCAATCATGCAAAAAAAAAAAAATGCCACGTATAAGTAAAGTATAATCAAGAAGGGAACTCTCTCTCTACCGGTAACTAACCGTATAAGTATACAACTTTTATAAATATTTAAGAGTATATTTCGCAGTTTTACATCGACAATCTTCTCAAAATTGAATTGAAGAAATATATAGAAAAAAATGCGAGTCATATCAATATATTTTAATAACTTTGATATGAAAATTGTTTTGTCAGTATGTTGATATAATTCTGAAGATCGATAAAGTCGCCAAAACACAACCATAAAATATGAGCAAATCCACAACAGATTTATGATTTGTTGATCATTTAATAAGAATCTTTATTCTTATCAATAAGCTAGTAAAAATAAAAATTTCTATGCAGGACAATATTTAAATCATTTTTTACATTCATAAAGATACGGGGAATATGCAAGAATTCTTAAATCATAAAAACCCAAATTCTAAATATGAAGAAATTTATCATATAACAAGTTTTAAATGGAAGTGAAAAATATATTCGAACCCTCATGACAAAAAATAATGTAGGAGAAATATGCAATACTATTTGTTGTTTAGTATTGTCATGGAAAAAGTATTTCAACAATGAGAACAATTTTACGAAATTCAATCATTAAGACGGATAATTCTTATTTTTATGGTGGATTCTTTAGTTAACTTACTCATGCGAATTGGAGCAGTAGCTGAGTCGCTGCTGATGCTGAGGTGTGGTTGAGTATCCAAATGAGTATTGTATCCAATTGGTTGCAGCAGGTGTAGATAATTAATCCGAGTAACTGCCTTACGTTGGTTGGTAATATGTATGTGTATATATAATGTATATAGGTATTATTATTACGATTATTATTTAGTATTCTTTTGTATTTTTCACTTCACTTATTTTCAACGTTTACACTTCGTTTACTAGTAGTATTCAAATGCTTACGATATATCAAATGTAATGTTCTCTACGTGTTTTTCTCTTTGAGTTTTCTATTTCAAAATATTTTGTAGTACTTTTTTATTTTGCACGCAACGAACCGCAAAAAAGTCGTTTCTATATAGTATTTTATTTTAAAAGGGGTCGCGAGGTGCGGTACTGAATTGCAGCGGCGGCGAAGCTGACTGACCGGCGTACAGTAGAGCGTGAGTGATGATGATGATGATCTCAGTCAGTGTTAAAGAGGAGACATGCACACAGACACTGACACACACTTCTCAGGCTCTCTCCCTCGCTCAAGTGTGTTGCTCTGTCTCTCTTTCACTTTTCGCTGAAGAATGCAGGCCAGCGTCAATTGCAATCAGCGTTGCATTCGCCAACGAACTGATCTCGTTGATTGTCGCTCAGTTGGCTTTCGTTGTTGCTGGGGGCTGCGCGACGCAGGAAGTGCACGAAGCGTCGTCCGAATGCCGGCCGAACAAGTTACGAAGCACACCTCGGCTGCTGCTGCTGCAAACTGCAGTCGCTGCTGCTGCCTGTTGCACTCTTGCTCTCTCTCCCGCTCTCTTTTTCTGCTGCTTCCGCTAACTGCAGTGCGTTGCTCTCTCTAGCTTTTGGAGCTTTGATACGCGCTGCGGCGATCGTCAATCGATTACACTGTGGTCCAGCTCGGTTTACAAGCTTTTTTTTTCCTTGAGTATATCTATGTAAGTTTATGTTTGTATAGTAGGTAATTGCATCAATTATCTCAAGTTACGTAAATGCTGGTTTATGAAGAGCTTTCGATTAAAGCTTGTCTTTGTAGCTTTTGAGGTTTTGAGGCACACGTTGCAGTTTGCAATTGTAAAAGTGATTGCAATTGGTTTATTTTTCAATTTTGATTGGAATTTCCTTTCTTTTTTTCTTGTTTGTTTTATTCGAATTTTGCTGACTGCGTTTTACAGGGGCGAATTAAGAGACTGGGATGGGACAAAAGCTGTTGTTAGATCCTACAGCTGACGAACGACGAAGAGACGGGGGCCAAATCCAATTCAATAATCCGATCAATCCGATCCTTAATATGTTGTATTGTATGTATATTGTAGAGTTACAAAACGCAGTCGTATTCAATGTATTTCTTGTATTATATAATCTTAATTATTTTGTATTATCCGTTGCTCACTTTATGATCATTATTTGTTGCACCAAACACTTTAGAGAATTTAACTAAATAGTCTCGTCTCTCACTTTAGTTTACTTTTGTTTCTTGTTGTTTTTTTTTTTTATGTGTTTTTCTGCTTTTCAGGTTGTATTTGTTTCACTTGTTAGCAATTTATACATTTTATATTTAATTTTAATGCATTTCCAAACATGGCGCTGCATTTTTATGCGCTTCTCGTGCCCATAGAAACGTATTTTTATTATTATTTATATTTTCTGTTATTATTATTGTTTTTATTTTCTATAGAGATAATTTATTGTTAAATTAAAAGCGTATTTAGCTTATGTTCCTCGGTAACACTCTTTCCGTTTTAATAAAGTATACGTATTTAATAGATTTATTATAATAGATTTACCCTTTCTTTTATACAAAGTTGCAAATAAAGAAAAACTTAAACAAAAACTGGCAAATATATGTTGCACTTAGAGACACTATGAAAAATCTTTTAAAACACTAACAAAATGGAATTTCGGTATATTGGGTTATTTTCTTTTTGTTTCCTATGTGTATATGTGTGTGATGGGGTTTTTCCTTGCTATTGTTGTTGTTGCAGTTGCAGTTGCCGTTGCAATTTGTTTATTATCCAATGAGGCGTATGCGCGGACTCCGTTTTCTTTTACTTTTTTCTCGAAATTAAATTTTATTGCATCCAAAGTGTGTTGTTGACGTCGAAATTTCAAATAGAGAATTTTGCTAAATATTTTGTAAGGAGATTTTTGCTCGATGTGATATATTTCAACCGTTTGTGTAAAAAGTTCCAGATTTGTAACTGCGAATTTTTCGCATGGTCTTTTTGCGCGTCCGCGATACTTGCGAGTGGAGTGACGATGCGATACAGATACAGATACCCGGTCGTTCAGTTCAGTCAGACGACCGTCGACGTCGTCGTTAGCTACAGCGACAAAAAAGCTTGCAGCAGCAGCGGCGACACACCAATACTCTAAAATACACTCTGTCTCACCAACACACATGTGCATGTCTATAAAGTGTAGCCGGCAAAGCTTCACACACAAGCGCAGCGTGCGTTTCCTTTTTGTTTTGTTTTGCCATTCGCAAGTAGGCAAAAGGCGGCGAGCGCTGCATTGGTATTGGTGGTGTACGTGTGTGCACTGCATATATGCAGTCGCTCGCTCACTCACACGCAGCCAAAGTCTCGCTGCGCACACACACACACACAGACGGCTGAGTGTGCTTTTTGTAGTTTTCGCCACAGGCAGGGCAGAGTTACTCAGATACTCAGCGCTCTATAGCAACAACCACCCAGACACGACGCCGCAGTCGCAGTCGTTTTGTAGTCAAACATTTTGTAGCTCACAAGTTTGCTCTCACTCTCACTCTCGCTCACTGCTCGTTCGTTTGCTCTCTGCGACGCTCAGGCTCTCTTGGCATCTCTAGAAGCCGTTGTTGGCAATTTTTTTCGCCTTTTTTGCAATAGACTATTGGCATTTTTTATTTCTACATACCTACACACACAGACACACACAGTCGCAGCACATGCATAAGCACAGATAGAATACGTATGTATTTCTGTTGTTGTTGTTGTTGTTGAGTTGTGTTGTGTTGACCCCTCCTCAGAGTTTGGCGTTGCGTTTTGTCGCTATGCTGCTGAGGAACATTTCAATTAACTGCAATTCTTGTGCTTCGCAATCTGTTTTTATGATCCACACACATTCATTCAGCACTGCTGCGCTGTGTTCGCTTCCAAGTTTAATTAACTTCAAAGTCTGCTTGGCTTGACAAACGTATCTAGGCATCTAGAGAGTTGATGCGTCGATAAGATCTGTCACATACGTCACATGTCTCTCGCTGCCTCGCTCTCACTCCCTGTGTGCAGCGCACTGCAGGTGGAAGCTTAAAAGCTTAACTGTATTTAAGTGCGTGCATGCGTGTGTGTGTGTGTGCAATCAATGAGATCATCCAATTAGCTTGCTCATTATAGATCCTTCCAAATGACTAATCGCATTACGAACGAAAGCGAACAGAAGAGTAGATAATGTCAATGTCTTGGCTTCTTTTAACTGATAAGCATTTTATCAGTTACTCGATAAGCAATGCGATCTTATCATAGACAGATCAGCAAAGCTTTCGCTGATTGCAGAAATGTCGAAACTAAAGAAAAACGGGAAAAGTGAAAATGCATGCGAATGAAGCAAAGAATAAGGTCAGCAAAGAAAACTGCAAGCATAAAGAATAAAGAAAATAAGGACATGAGCGAGGATAAGACGATGGGCTCGCTGACCAGCAGCATCATCATCATCATCAAAAATCGTTGGCATCATCAAAGTCCAGCAACAACAACTGCAACAAATACAAAAAAAAAGTACGCGAAAAAAAAAATTATAAGAAAAATCGGCATTGAATCCTGTTTTTATTCCCACAGTTTTGTGCGCGAGGCTTACAACAACTGACCGGGGGACAACGTCGACGAAGCCCGAGATCGAGGCTGGTCAGCGACGACGACGACGACGACTGCGGCGCATGGTCATCATATGATGGTCTCAAAATAATAAGATGACATCCAACACTTCTTCTTTTGCAGGCAGAAAGCGCGATCAGGCCCTAACCTTACCCCATTTCGATGTGCCTCGCTCGCTCTCTCTCTCTCTCTCTCCCTCTACACTATGTGCAACCCTGCGACGTCGTCAGCCGCAGTCCGTTCCAAATATTTTTATATAAAAAAAAAAAATCGGCATAATAAAAAGTTTTTCAGCATGCTTTTAATTTCATTCCCCAGATACCAGAAGCAGCAGCAGGGGAGGGAAGAGGGTAGGGGCAGCAGGGACGCAGACAGCGGCGCACTTGGCCACACAAAAGGATATTGCGAGGCACGAAAAGGACCCAGACCCAGGGACTTGTCTCCATTCAAATGTGTGTACACTAGGTAGTTGAGGTTGAGCGAGAGAGAGGTAGTACTCGAATGTACCTGAACCTCTTGGCTCCGACAACCACAAAAGGATGGACATTGTCCAGTGACCAAAAACCTATTGAGCACACACTCTGATCATAGTTTCTCTCCTCTCCTCTTCTTCTCTCCTTCTGTTGCGGTGGTGGTTGTTGTCTCTGGCAGCTCTTTAACGCTGTCATATGCTCAAGCTTGAGCTTTTAAAAGTCTCGTGAAAGTTTCGGGATCACAGAATGAAAAGAATGGAGCAGGTTCTTTGAGGAGCCACAAGATTAAATATGAAGAAAGAAAATAAAAGAAAGCTCCAAGAAAATTTCGAACATAATTATTGTAAGTTTCATAGAATTTACTTATTATCTTTAAATAGATAGATTGTAAATAAAGAATAAAAATATACATATATATATATAAATTATTGTAAGAATGTGTTATTGAAATGGTATTAAGAAATAAAAATAATAAAAATAGGAAAAAAGTAGAATACTCAAAAAAAATAAAAAAATAAAAAAAATTGTTTAAATTTATTTATACAAATGTTGGAATTATTGTAAAGCTAAGGTAATTAAACCAGTAAATTAACGAAAACAAAAAAAATATAGAACTGAAGATTGGACAACTATCATTATAAGATATTTCAAAACTTCTACAAAATAAGAAATGTTCAATGGAAAATATGAAAAAACATTGAAACAAACCCAAAAAATATAAATAAAATATATAATAAATATAAATATAAAATATATATAAACTATATTTTTGATTTTTTGAATCATTGCATTTCATGTAGACACGTTTACATCATTTATGAAGTTGTATTTCAGAAATCAGATAATCGCATTAGTTAAAATGAGCCAGAATTTCAAAGCAACTATAAGTCACTGAACGAAGGATTTGAACCCAAAAACCTTTGCCTATATATTTTTTTATGGAAAACTGTGCTAAGCAATCATTTTGAATGTCAGTTAGTAGAGTTTAGGTTCATTCAGGTTCGCCGCTGCTGTTGCAAATGTTGTTTACCCAAAATCTTAAGAGCACAGGAAGTGGATGGGCTAGCAACGAAAAAGAAGCGTAAGCGATCGAGCGATCGAGTGATGCGCGAAGAAAGAAACTCAATGCGACATTTGCATTTTTAATGCAGACCAACAAATAAAATTGCGTTTTTTATGAGTTGATTTTGATTTGCGTTCGCTCGTTTTTTTTTTTTATTTTTTTTGTTGGAAATACAAACACACATATTGGCGACTGGTTCTAATTTTTTATTTGTGTGTTTTAATATACACTTTTTTTGTTGTGTGTGTGCGTGTGTGTGTTGCTTTGGCCATTGTGTGTGCGCCACGGTGTCACCTTCGAGCTGGAGGCAGGAGGCAGAAATGCTGCTGCTGCTGCTGACCAGACCAGACCAGACCAGACAAGACAAAAAAGCGCTAAGCAGAAAAGCACACACAGCTAGCTGCGATATCCTTTTGTGATATATGAGTAAGTTGTACCTGAAGGATGCGCCGCCGTCACTGAGCCGTTGTGCACACACACGACGCACACACAGTGGACAGAAGGAGGGAGGGAGTTAGGTAAGGAGGAGAGTGCTTGCCACTTTCGAGGCAAGCTGCAGTGTGTGTGTGTGTGTGTGTGTGTCTTGGAGTTTATCATTTGATATCGAGCGCGTAGAGTGTGATTATTGTTAGAAGAATGGCACAGCAGCAGCAGCAGCAGCGGATGTGAGGATGAGGAGAGGCACAAGCAGCAACCAACGGTGCAACACACCCAGATGATAGGAGCCACCCCTCAGCTTTCGAGCTTTCGTGGCAAGGAGGCGACCCTGCACCCCTCGCATATGGGGTGGTGCTGGTCTTCATTGTTTTTGATGCCCATCGCTGGTGGGAAAATTTATCTAAATTGTCGATGGCGTTTTTTCTTTTTTTATTCTTTCTATATTTTATTTCGTTTTTTTTTTTTTTGTTTTTTTGCTCTTTACTTTTGCTGAAAAAAGGATTTTGTATTCTTCTCAGATTTTTTTTTTTGTTGTGTGTTGTTTTTGTCATATTGTGGAATGTTTTGTCGTCACTTTTTTTGAAAATGATGCGCACGGCAAATGGCCCAAAGACCATAAATTAAGCCTCGGGAAGGACGAAAAAAAAAACGGAACGGGAAAAAAACTGACAGCATAGCAAGCCAAAGGATCAGCGTCGAATATGTAGAACAGAGTAGAAAAGGAAATTGGATGAAGGTGTTAAAATACAAAGAAGCCGTTGTTCTCTGCAGCCAACTCTTTTTTGAAAGTCGATGGCGATGTCGATGTTGATGTCGATGGCCAAAGTCATTTGATTGCCAGTCGCGCAATATTCTAAACGCGGCAAGAAAACATTTTTACCCAATTAGCTGTCAAACTTGGCCACTTGACAGCAACAGCAAAAGTGAGTGTGGGAGGCGGAGAAACGAAGGAGTTGAAGAGGAGGATGACTTCTTTTTTCATGCCAAGCACCGAAAAAAAAATAGAAAATAGAAAAGCGAAGAGAAGAGAGAACTGCAGAGCGGAAAACGGGCGACGCGGCGAATGCGACGTCAACTGCAGCTGAAGTTTTCCACTTTCTGTAGCTTTTGCCGCTTTTTGCTTTTCACACGCCACTGACGCTTAAGGGTTGGCAATTATTTTTAACGAACTTTTCTAGGCATTGCCATTGTAAGTGTGTGTGTGTGTGTTTGAATGTCCTGGCTCAATGTGCTGCAACAAGGAAGCTGCTGTTGAAACTGCGTTCTTCGGTTGTTGCTATTGCAAATATTACGCATACGCACCCATACACACACACGATTGAGAAATCTTTTGTGATCGCGTTTAAGTTGCATTTGAAGCACAGCTGCGATCGCAAATAAATGCGACACGTTGCAGCTGCAGCGCAATGCAACGTAGACGTGCAACAATCAACGCATTAAATCAATTTTAACTTGGCCTACTTTTCGCAGTGCACACAACTCGAACCCTTAACGACAAACAGCAACAACAACAACAACGATGGTGAGCAGAAGCAGCAGCAGTCGAGACTTTGTTGCCATTAGCTGCACAAATGCAGCTTGCCACATGGCGCAGCATGACGAGGAGACACACTCAGGGGAAGAGAAGGGGGAAGGAAATATGTGCAAAGGAAGCTCATTGAAACGCAATCTCTGCACATGGCGACGACAGCGCGATTCACATTTTTAGTTGAGCCACTTTTTTTTAGTTTGTTTTTTTCTTTCGCCTTTTTGTTGTTTTTGTTTTCGCGTTGTGTTAACCGTACTCGTAGTAGTTAAAATGCATTGCGCGTTATTCAATGGGAATTGTTTCACCTACATTCGAAAAGGTGCCACACCAAAAACTGTGGCAGGTTGCAAGTTGCAAGTTGCAGCTGCAGCCGTTGCAAGCTGCTGCTAAGGGGGAACACAGTCTTTTTTTTTTTCTTCTCGTAGCTAGCTTTTGCTTTCGTTAACGGCTGCTGACCGAGGTTTTTTCTCAGCGGACCCAAAATTTAATCTCGGCATCTAAGTACAGTGAAATACATTATAAGGAAAAACTCAGTGAAATACATTATAAGGAAAAGCTAAGTTGAATATATATTTTAAATTTGTATTTAAAAATGTTTGCCATTGAAATATATATATATTTTATTCTGAAAAATATACGAAATTAATATACCGAAAATATACTAAATTATACTAAAAGTATAGTATACGAAAAATTTCCTAAATTAATATGCCGAAAATATACTAAAATATACCATAAGTTATATTTAGTATATAATTATACTAGTACATATATACGAAAAATTTCCGAAATTAATATGCCAATAAAATACTGAAATATACCACAAGATATATTTAGTATATTGATATATTGGTACATTTAAGATATACTACAATTATATCTAAGCTTATTATTATTTTTTATGATTAGCTTAGCTAATAATTTTTCTAAATATTTCCGCTTGTTCATCGTAATAATTTCTTAGCATTGAAATTAGCGACAGCTCACTGTAACTTTACATCCTTTCAACCCTCTATTCAACCATATGCTAAAGAAAACTAAAACTTAAGCTCTTATTTTTCGCAACTAGGTTTCTCACTCGAAAAAAAAGAAACAAGAAAAACAAAATATTATGCATAGAAACGCAGGTTTGAATGCGAGGGGAGATTAAAGCTTTAGCATTTGTTGAGGCAAGGTTCATTAATATGAGTTCTTGCATGCATTTGCATACACACACATGACTTTTAAGTGCGTATGCTATTTACATTATCATCATCACACTTGGCAACAACGTGAGGCGTAAAGCGTTTTGAAGGGCCACACCAACCAGAGGATGAGAGATCGACAGCGGCATTGGCAGCCAAGCGTTGCCGGTTGCCGGAGAGAAGGCGTCGTCACCGTCTCTCCGCCCCCCGCTTATGACCCCACAATTATAACTGAGCCCAGGCACTGCAGCATATTACATAGCTATTTACTTAACCCATTAATTCTGCAGTGGCAACAGTCGAAAAAAAGGTGCTGACAACGTGCAACGTGAAACGTGGTGCACTGTGCCAAAAGGCGTGAAGAGCATGTTTTACATATGTATGTTTAAGTATACACATGTGTGTGTGTGTGTGTGTGTGTGCACTTATATTTGCATTATGTAAACGCACTCAGTGCGAAAAGTGGGCATGTGGTCTTTATATATGTTGAACCAACCGACGACGACTGGACCTACATCAACATCTTATGAGCAACATGTACATAAAAACTGACAGACGAGAGTGATAAACTTTAAAGCATTATTAAGATATATTTAAGATACACAATTTAAGAAAAACAGGTTAAATTAAATGTGATCGACATTGCATAAGTATATAACAATATACTAAATGCTATATTTGGTATATTGATAGAATTATATTAAAATATATCTTGGAATAAGTACAAAATATACTAGTTGGTCTACCAAAGCAATCCAAGAAATGCACCCTAGAGTATAATTCATAATAAAATAATACAAGGAACGACAATAAAAAAAAAAAAAAAATCGAACTGAATTTCAAATAATGTTTTTAACTCGGATCTTTTAATATATTGTTATGTGTTATATTTGGTATATAAAAATATACCACGCAATAAGTACAAAATATACAAGGTTACCTATCAAGGAAATCCAAGAAATTTAGCCTAGAATATAACTCCAGCTTAAGTCAATTAGAAACGGCGAGAAAATAAGAAAACAAATCTGACAGATCTCGGGTCTTTTGCCGAGTATATTTATATAGACTTTAACACTAAATATTTCTTATTCACATACATAGTTAAAAGACTAACATACTCTACCCCATTCTAAATAAATCGCGCTTAAAAAGTATTATTAAGATACAAATTTAATAAAAACAGGTAAGTAAAAGTGTGATCGACATTGCAGCAAAAGAGTTACAATTTTTCAAATGAATATAACATAAATGCTATATTTGGTATTTGGATAGTCGTATTTAGTATAATGAAAATATACCATGGGATAAGTACAAAATATACAAAAATAAACTTATGAAATGCAGCCTAGAATATAGTTCTAGCATAAAAAAAAAATGGAAAATCGAACAGAATTTAAAATAATGTTTTGTATATACATAATGTTTTCTATATAAACATATACTTTACACTAAATATTCACATACATAGTTGAAAGACTCTCATATACTCTACCCCATCTTAAATAAATCGCGCTTGAAAAGAAGTGCAAGGAACTTCATGAACAACAGTCAGATGCGCCTGAAGATGACGTCTGCAGGCAACGACGAAAACACACAGCAAAGACTAGAGACTAACGACTACAGACTACAGACTAGAGAACTCGACTTCAGTTTTGGGCCGTAACTAAAAAGTAAAAAGTAACCTGGCCAGGACAGATGATGCGGCAAGCAAAAGTCCTTGAAGTGCCGGCAGCAGACATCACCTAACCTCAAAAACTGTGTAGACGGATGTACGAGGCGAGCTGACTAATAAAAACATTTCCGCAAACCAATGCATATATGGTAGTAGCCTCCTCACTTTCCTCCCTTCTTGCCTTGTTAGTCTTTGTGTGACTTTCTGAAGCTTTTTTCAGGTCAGAAAGATAGAGAGAGAGAGGAGTGAGCGGAGCAGAGCATCGTTTTAAGTGTGTGGAAAAACTGAAAATTGCATTCAACCGAAAGAGCAGACTGAAGTGAAGTGCTGTTGCAAGAGCCAAATACACTTCCTCACATAATTAATTAATTGAATTGGCCCACTTACCGCCATGCTGTCCCATGGAGCTGGGTCGTGAGGGATATATCTCGGAATTGAATGCCCGATATGTTCCATGCGACAGATTATGCGCAACTGAAAGTAAAAATAAAGAATACAACAAAAAATTAGTATGGGATTTGAGTAGAATAAAAATACATACAAATAAGATAGAGAGAGAGAGAGAGAGATCTTACAAAATATATTTAGAGTAGTGCACTTTTATGTCGTATATTTTTAAAAAATAATAAATTAATTAGCAAAAAAAGGGAATAAACTTCTTGGGTATTCCGATAGCATCTGGGTTATTGCCATTGGATTTTTTTGCCCAGTTGCATTTTAGTTTCAGTTTAAAAAGCATTAAATTAAAGGGTCTAAAAAGGTCAAAGCGATGCTTACACTTTATTAAGGTATGCAAATTTCCCTCTAAAAAACCTTTTTTGGTTGGTCACTACTTCATATTGCTTTCATAATACACCGATCTTAGCAGGATAGTTTCGAAAATGGTGACTAAGATACTTTTTTTTGGTTGAGTTTAAAGTAGTTTTTGTTTCACTCGCTTTTTATTTAAGGTTGGCAATTTTAGTCACTTCCAATTTGGTGAATAAAAAGCGCTTTAAAAAGTAATTAAATACGTAAAGAGTCTAAGAAGGTCAAAGCTAATAATCGTCATTTTCAAATTGCTTCAATATTTTTACAATTTGCAGGGTATACAAGAGTTTTAAAGAACTGCTCTCGGCTCTGCTCCGATCAGCAGTTGCAAACTGCATTTCGCATAGCGCTGCTTAGACTGCATTTATGCAACACACACACACACATACACACAGACACAGTCTTCACTTATAGCAAAGTCTCACCCAAGCATACATTTGCAGTGCAGGGGGTAGAAGGCCTATAAAAAAAAAGTGCTGGATGCAACTTCGTTCACGAGGACGAAGTTAATGGCATACATGACAGCGCGTGTGAATGTGTATGTATGTATGTATGTGTGCGGAGTGTGACTTGTATGTGTGTGTGTGTGTGTGTGTGTGTGTGTGTGTGGGTACAGTATGTACCAAGCGGTGCATTGCTGCTCCTGGCACACAGCGCGACTCCTTTTAGCTTTTACTTAACGTTTCGCATTGTATTTTTTATTATGCTTATACATTTCTATGCATGAGTGTGTCGTGTATACATGTGTATTTTTGAGTGAGTGTGTGTATGAGTGTGAGTGTATGTGTGACCGGAAACTGCCATTTAAAGTGCATTTTAAGAGGACGATTGCGTCGCGGCGACGACGGCGTAGCGTGTGCTCCTCTCCTGGTCGACGTCCTCATCGTCCTCGTCCTCAGCTTCGTTGTCGTTGCTCGACTTGCTTTGCTTCACTTCACTTGTGTGTTAAGTGAAAAGCACCAGAACAAGAACAAGAACTTGTGTCCTGCTTCTTTAAATACCCGGTAACCATGGAATCAAAAAGGGGCTTATAACTATGTTTAAATTGAGAAACAACTAAAAGTAAAGCTAAGATGAAATATGCTCATATTTTTCTGTCACTTGCTTACAACTGCTGAAGTTATCAATTTTCTGGGCATGAGTTTATAACGATTCAACTTTTTTTTTTTAAAAAGCCTTCCTTTTTTCATGAAAGATCTTAAGAAAATACTTTCTCCGCAAAATGTGTTACAAGTATCTTTTAGTCGAGCATACTTTGCCTTAGCTTTTTTTTTTGTTTGTTATTGCTCTTGTTGTTTTGTTGTTTTTTGTTTTTATTATACACCAAGCGGTATTTGTTATTTTATGCACGCCAGCTCCTGCTACTGTGCTTTGTGCCGCATCCTCATACACACACACATACACACACACACACGACAATTTCCAACTGGCTGTAATTCAACTCCCTTTTTAATTACATTCAATACCCGTCGCCTCCGTCTCTCCTCCACATCGGCTCTGTCTGCGGCCAAAAGGTGTTGGCAGGCCCTTTTGGCTTAGCTCGCCATCTTTAACCTTCCTTTTGGCTAATAATATCGATTTCCAAACCCTCTCGGCCAAAGTAGCCTCAACAAGACAAGGTGTTAAAGCAATTTGTTAACCTGGCAGCATAGTAGAAGAAGAGAGCCAACAAAATGGGCAGCAGCAGCGCCAGAAGTGCAGTCAATTGCCAATAATCTCAATAAAGGGATCATATTTGCATGCAACTGCAGCAAAATCGCTTGCACTCGAACGCTATAATGCATTTTGGCAGCCGTGAAACTGTAGAGCTTAGCAAAGGATTGCCAAAGGATGAGCACAGGAATGATGTACAGTCAGCACATCCCATGCAGTTGGCCAAGGCAAACAAATGAGAAGGTTTAATGGCTAAAACTGTCGAAGACACGTTAAATTAAGTAAAGGGCTTGAAGGGATATTAACTAACCACATTTAATGAAGAGAAGTATTCATTATGAGAGAGCTTTAAAGCATAAAGCAATTATTAACTTTAAATTAAAGAGAAAAAGGAAGCTTAGTACCTTGGAAAAAAGTTGATTAAATGGTATAAAGCTTTGAAACGTTTTATTCAAGAAAATTTCTGAGGAGCTTTAAAGCTTAAAGCAATTATTAACTTCAAATTTAAGAGAAAGAGAAGAGACTTATTCTGAGGAGCTTAAATTCCTAAAGCAATTATTAACTTCAAATTTAAGAGAAAAAGAAAACTTAGTGCTTCGGAAGAAGCTATGAAGCTTTAATATGTTTTATGCAAAAAAAATTCTAAGGAGCTTTAAAGCTCTATCATTTAAAATTCAGCGGAAAGAACAACTAACTGTAACGCTCGAGCATGAAAACTAGTGCAACGACCATATTAATTATACCCGCTACCCATAGGGTAGAAGGGTATTATAACTTTGTGCCGGCAGGAAATGTATGTAACAGGTAGAAGGAGGCATCTCCGACCCTATAAAGTATATATATTCTTGATCAGCGTCAACAGCCGAGACGATATAGCCATGTCCGTCTGTCCGTCTGTCCGTATAAACACCTAGATCTCAGAGACTAAGAGATAGAGCAATAATTTTTTTTCGACAGCATTTGTTATGATTGCACGCAGATCAAGTTTGTTTTAAATTTTTGCCACGCCCACTTCCGCCCCCGCAAATCAGAAAAAATCGAATAACAAGAGTAATAATAAAGCTGGAGTCCCGAATTTTGGGATATACATTAGAAACTATAGTGCTTGTGACTTCTGAAAATTTGGTTGCGATCGGATCAAAATTGTGGAAGTTATTAAAGAAAAACTTTTGTATGGGCTAAAACGCCTACCTACTAGGGGTCTCAGTTGCTTTGGCCGACAATCTGGTATATTATGCCGTCTATGGTATATTTTGAAAGTGGTACTATACTAAATACCAAAAATATACATTTGGTATATTTTTAGTATTTTGTAGTATTTTTTGGTATATTTAGGAAATAATACCGCAATATTTTGCTTTTATTCAAAATGGGTAGCGGGTATCTCACAGTCGAGCACACTCGACTGTAGCTTTCTTACTTGTTTTTTAATTCAAATTAATTAAATGACCTTAAAAAGAACTATAACTATTTAGTTCTAATACAACAAATGCATTACGAAGAGATTTAAAACTCGAACTACAACATCAATGCTTTAAACCTTTGAAAGTCTTCGTGTATATTTTCAAGCTTTAACAAGCGACTTTCCAGCTTAGCATACCACAGTTGTATTTTCATTAGTAGTGCATTTATGCTTTGAAATGTAATAGCAGCTGCATTGTTTATGCTACCTCCCCACCCAGCACCCCCTTCCCTCACCCTGCTGCCTTGGTCGATGGTCCAGGAAGTTTTCCTTACCCTTGGGGCAGCAGTGGCATAAACTTTAAATATGTTTACACATGAGTTGGTTTTGGAAAAAATCGCTTTGTGCTATTTACTTTTTGCCATTTGCTCGCTCAGCCAACCCATACAACATTTCCAGAGGAATAGGTCAGTACGGTCCGGGTGAGGGTGTCTATAACTGAGTGTGTGTGTGTGTGTGTGTGTGGTGTAAGTGTGTTGTACTTATGTTAAAACAACAGAGCACAAAAAAAAAAAAAATGAAGTGTGCAAGAAAAGTCCGTGCGGTGCTTTGAAGTGCCCTGAGGTACATTATGTGCATATAATGAGCACATAATGAGTACATAACATACTTGTGTAATAAGTGCAATGGCTTCCCCCCTCTCCGCTTCCCTTTTGCTGCTGCAGTTTGCCGCACGGGGTTCAATGACAGCGTCGAAGGTCGAAGCTAGAGAGGTAGTAGCAATGAGAGGGATGCTCTGAGCGCATTATTATCCTTTTGGCATGCAGGATATCGCTGATATATGACTTCGATTTGAGTGGAAGGAGCTTCTGCTGTTGCTACTGCTGCTGCAACTATACTAAGCACTCGAAATGATGAATATCTCGAGTGTTTTTCCCCCTGTTGCATTGCAGCGACGACGAGGAGCAAATGCTTTTCCCCCTTTTGACAGCTGTGCTGTATCTCATAGATAAAAGTTAAAGCAAACTAGCAACTGCAACGGCGATGACAATGCTGTTGTTGTTGTTGTTGGCTAGGATGACCAGAAAAAAGCTAAACAGCAAGCCAGCAAGCAACTCTACCTCTTCGCTCTCTCTCACTCTCATCTTTTCAGTTTTTCTCAACGCGACTCTTGGTTCCTTTTCTTCTGGGTTTGCGACGCAACTTCCGCTGCAAGTTTGCTGGATTTTTGCATCATGCCTGCGCCTTGCCTCGCCTCGCCGATGACCAGAAGGAAATCTTTTGTAATCGTGCGATAACCCCAGCGAAGGACCGACAGAACTTGAAACTCAACCCCTAAAAATCATCGTTTATATACACATATATACGGAAAAAACAATGCCAAATGCAATGCAATTGCATGTCCAGCTTAGCAGGATGCCGATGGCAGCAGCCGAGGCAACAGCAGCAGCAACGTTCTGTGGCAGCCGGGCACAGGTCCTTTGCAGCAATTAGAACGCGGCTGCTGCTGCTTCTGCTTCTGTTTCGCCAGTTGTTGTTGTTGTTGTTGTTTATTTACATATCAAAATGGCATTATATTCATATTGCCGCGAATATAATAGCGAGCAAGTAAAAAAACAGGAGCCAGCAGCAAGGAGCAAAATAAATGCAACCGATTGCCGCATTGCATTTGCCTTTTGTGTTGCGCGATGCGAGAAGGAATCCTTTTTCGATATCTTTTGTGTGTTGTTTACTGCTCCTGCTGCAACGAATCGAAAGGATTTCTTCTTTTTTTGCAATCACCATTGCCATTGTGCCACAATTGTGTGGCAGACACCACAGACAGACAGACAGGAAGCGGGATAGGCCAGCTATGAAATTAATACGCATAAATTACACGCCAGATAAGCGGCAATTGAGCAAAAACCAAACGAAAAAAAAGGACATTGGAAAAGTGACCATGGGAACGGAATGCAATGCAACTCAAATGCAGTCCAAGGATGCGCTTCTTATTTTGTATGTAAAAATTATCTGCATAATAGAAAAATATGATCTCAATTTCCTGCAAAGCAATTCTGAAAGCTTCCAATTGTCTCTCCAATTGCAGCAAAGGGTTTAACAACAACTTTGTAAAATGCAATTATCCTTACAAAAGAAAATGCATTTCAAAGAAGCTTTAACAAAATGTCAACTAAGACTTGTTTTTGAATTCACATAAAAAAACATTTTTGGTGTCAGATTTGTTTTAGCTTAAACTTGAAATTTGCTAAGTTTTATTATCTTGCAAGAAATATCCTATAAATTGAAAAATATTTATCAACTCCTTTATTCTTGGCATACTTCCTAAATTGTATACAACAGATTTCTATAACAGATATCCCAGATTTGAGGCAACGCCTCTTTGAGCACAAGCAAATCTTTGTTTGCCCACACTCCAAAGCGAATCGAGTACTGTTGGCACTTGGGATGCTTAAAAGTAATTTGAAAGCGCTGACACAATGTGCAAAAAAAAGGACATAGAAGCGCAGGGGCAGCGCTCTGGCCCGATTCCTATGCAAGAACCGGTCCGCAATTTGTTGGAATTGCTACAAAACGGGGCGAGCTGAAGACGGGCAGCAGGACAAGCAGAATGACTGGGCTGTGTGTGTGTGTGTGTGTGTGTGTTTGTTGCTTGTGTCGAGTCATTTCTTATAGCTGCAACGTTTTTTGTGCTATTGTCGTAGGTCCTCTCGATAGGGAGCAAAAGTCTCGAGACTCAGTCAGGCACAACGGTATGTTATATATGTACATATGTATGTTGATGCAGTGGCAAACTGTGGCCAGGTTGTTTGGTCAGCAACCTGCAACCTGCAACCGGCAACCAGCAACCGGCAACGGTGACGACAAACGACAACGACAAACGGAGGCCGAGACAAATGGCATATGCGACAAGAACAACAATTGAATTACAAAAATTATTTTACTGCTGTTGCTGCTGCTGAGGCAAATAAAAGTTAGCAATGACTTGAAGCTAGGCAGTAGCAGCAGCAGCAGGACACGCCAAAAGGACGAGCCAAAGGCAGGACACATGTCAGAATACAAAACACACACACATATAACACTCGCACAACTCTCAAGTGGCCCTTTGCCAGCCAAAGGACATGTTCTCGAAAACGGAAATTAGGTGACAGGCTCAGACGAGACGACGAGTGAGACGCGTGCAGGTTATGCAGCTCTTTCTAAGAGCTTCGAAGACGCACAGTGGGCTGAGAGCCATTAACTGCAACATTTTCGGGGCAGTTGCAATTGCCGTTGTTTCACAGTGCTGTCGATTTCCACGTGCAAAATAATACAATGCGAGCGCATTGACAATGACTGTCTGGATTAAGAAAATGTTTTGCAACTATCAAGTAGCAATAATTGATATTCATTGATTAAGAAAATATTGTTGCAACTAGCAACAATTAATCAAATTGCAGCAAGTGATATTAAAGTTAATAAAAAGCATTTTAAATTTCGCAATATTACAATGTTAAAAAAATATATAAGAAGATGGATCCAGCGAATATGTTGTTAATCATTAATTCATATTATTGTAATAAATATAATGTGAGATTGTATCAGATCTTATTTCCAGAATGTCTAATAAACTTTTTTTTATCGAAATACAAATTTTTTTGTATTGTTTAAATTCTTTTTTTAATTTCTAA
The DNA here is from genome assembly GCA_035046325.1 of Drosophila niveifrons. Lineage (NCBI taxonomy): Eukaryota > Metazoa > Arthropoda > Insecta > Diptera > Drosophilidae > Drosophila > Drosophila niveifrons. Next base: position 3,821,740 of record JAWNOC010000046.1, on the reverse strand, counting down.
CTTTAAATATTTTATATATTTTAAATATTAATTATATTAGAAAGTTTCTCTGAACAGTATTTGGTTTTTTTCATTGAAGTTAAGTTTGACTGCATGGCAGTCAAAGTTCTGACCACTGTGCAAGCGACAAACATCTTGGGTCAACTTTAATTGCTGAATTGTTGTTCTTGCTGCGCTGCTCAAATTACTTTGATGTCGTCCTGTGTCTCGGGGCATAATCATAATGCTGATATATGCCGACAGGTTTCTCTTGCTATTGCTCCTCATTGCTTGCCCAAAATGAAGATTGATTTTGGCAGAAAAAGAAGTTCGCTGGTCGCGATAACAATTTGAGTAAAGCAAAGCAAAGCAAAGCAAAGCAGCTTCAGCAGCGTCTGCATGCTGCAGTTGTAGTTGTAGCAGCAATGGCACTTGTATTAGTGTATTATTGTGTATGTGTGAGTGGGCCTCTCTGAATATCTCTCAGACTGTCTGGCAGAGCGAGCGCGCGAGAGTCGCGTGTGCAATGCTGCAAAATTTCGTTCAAATTCGCATTCTTTTTTTTTTGTTTTTTTTTTTTGTTGTTTTGCACTCTTTGCTTTTTGTTGGTTTGGGTTATCGTCTGGCAACGGCAATCATAACAGCCCGAGGAGCCGAAACCAAAAACCGAATCGGCGAGGCCGAAGCCGAATAACATACACTCACACAACATTGTTAGACGATTGCTGCGATGCCAGGGGGGCAATGCAGTGGGGCCTGCATACGAAGAAGAAGACGATGACGACGATGGCGAATGTCAGGAGGAGGAGGAGGAGGAGGAGGCGAAGTGCAGAGTAGAGAGACAGGCAGGCAAACACAGCGCGCAGGCAGCGGCGGCAGCGACGGCGACGTTGTGGATTTTGATTCTGGGTCATTCACCCTTGACAAAAAAAATTTTGCGCTGTGTTAGGCCGCTTTTGTGAATGTTTTTCTGCCGTTGCCGCTGTCGTTGTTGTTGTTTATTTGGCTGGCTGGGATGGAAGTGCTTTGCATTGTTGTTGCTCTGCTGTACAGAGATATTTTGCTGCCGCTTCAACTGCTGATGCTGACGCCCAGCACGTACAGCAGGCATCCCAAATTTGGGGCTGCTCTTTGGCTAAATTTTTGGCATTTGTTTTGCTGTTGTTTTTTTTTTTTTGTTGCCCAAAATGCAATCCAAAGAGATCGCAGACATGTCGACAGCGCGTTTTGCATATGTCCAAAATCCTTTTTTTTTGCTTTTGCCATTTGATTTTGTTTAAATTATTCTTTGCTCTCTTTCTGTTGTTTGCCTATCTCTCTGTTTATTAGCATGCAAAAAGCACACTCTTTTTGTTTGCCATTTTTTTTTTATGGCTTTTGAGGTTTTTTGAACTTGAGTGCGCAATTTATTTGATTTAATTATAAATTTCTTTTATTTTTGGCTTGGCATTTTTTTGTTATTGTGCAGGGCGCTTGATAAAAATTATCAGAAGTGCTTTTGTGTATTGTGTTTGTATAAAAAATTAATTTTTTTTTTGTTGGCATGCTATAAAAATATATCTGGATATGCTTTTTGCACATCATGTGTGTTTATGGGAAGTCTGCCAACTTCATTTTTCGGCTCATTCAGTGTGGCAAAGTAGAAAACTATTTAATGCTTTGGCACTTTTTCAAATGAAACTTTAATCTCGTTGAGCTTAACTGCTAAATGGTTGTTTTTCCCCCTCCCCTGCTCCTTTCTTCCGTTTTTCATACTGTGTGCAAAATCCCCAAAAATAAACTGCTGGCAAAATGCAATAGCCGTTGGCATTTAGGACACGACAAAGGGGAACATGCTGAAACAGAAACAAAAGTAACAGCAGAAACAACAGCAGCAGCGACAAAGGCAACAACAACATTCAATTACAGGAGCGAACGCAAAACTAAACAATCAACTGAGTGAGCTAGACTTTTAGATACCCGCTACCATCTTCAGCGTATTTTAGTGTCACCAAAATGTTGCATTATTATTCATATTCTCATACATTCATAAATGATTGTAATGCTATTAAAAGAAAACATTTATTGAAAATAACAATGTTCACTGGTCATTAAATTATAATACCCTGCTACATTTTGAGATAGTAAATATAAACAGAACAGAGAATGAACCCAACAAAATAACTGCAACATTTTCGGGGCAGTTGCAGTTGCCGTTGTTTCGCAGTGCTGTCGATTCCCACGTGCAAAATAAAACAATGCGAGCGCCGCCGCCGCCGCGTAGATTTATCTGCATTACGAGGTGCGGCACAAGGATAAACAGTGCCTACCACACACACATTGGCACGGAAATGTCAGTCGACAAACTGAAAATTATGTTTGTGCCAAATTTTGCTACTCTCTTTTTTTTTTGGCCAGCAGAGAATTGGCGATGTAATCCAACTGGGCAAAAGCAACCAAAACAAGAAAACGAAATGAAAAAACCAAAACGACAGGTGTAATAAATAACCCAAGCGAACTGGCCAGAGTAAAAAAAAGAGGATGCCACTGCTAAAGGCAAAGAGAAAGGGGAGCAAGAGTGAGAGCAAGTGCAAGGAGAGGGGAACGAGTCGTCTCGTTCGCTCGCTAATTCGTGTCATTTAGCGCAGGTGGCGACACTGTGGCCAAAAGAAGAGCAAGAACAGATTGACAGTGATACGCGGCAGAGGGAGGCAGAAAGAGCGAAGGAAGCCAGGAAATGGTTGCGGTTCGAAACGCTGCGAAACTTACCCAAATATCTGTGTGCTGACCTCGTTGCGGTTATATGAATAATGCAAATGTTATGGCTATCAATGCCGATCTATTAAGTTTTTTTTTCGATATTGTTTGCCATTCCATAGGGCGGCCATTGGCTTCGTTGCATTGGCAGTCGCCCAAAAATATGCGCTGCACTCTTTTTTTTGGTTGTCACATGGCGGTGCTATAATAAATTGACTGTCAACTGCAGATTGCGTTATATGTGTGCATAATTAGAATACACGTTTGTTGTCGGGTGTGGGGTTTTTACAGTTGTTAATAATAAAAATGCAAGCTTGAGCAAAACACTTAAAATGCAAAAGCGAACTCTTCAATTGCAAATTTTCACTTTTTTTAAGATGGCGGTAAGTAACGGTGATTTGGCGCGTCGGCTGCCTTGCAATGAAAATTTCACTATTAAAATAAGTAAATTATAGTTTTAACAACAAATGTTGGTAATTTATGGACACAGAATTGTCTATTTGAGATTGCAAGTTTTATCTTCTTTAAATTTGGGTTTTTAATAAACGTTTACTTTTTAAATTCACTTTTGATTGCTAACTAAAGGAGGAGCAATACAGTGAAAACTATCGATGCACCCGCACATTATCGATATATTTTAAAAATAGATTTTTGTTGACAAACATTGCATCGATTACATCTGACTATTGTGTGCAACTAGACTTTTCTATATTTATTATTTTTTAAATTATTTCGAATCTTATTTACAAGATTAATTCATGTCTGCCTTTTTTATAAATATTTGTATATATATTTCCTTTTATAATAATTAAGAATAAAGAACTGGTTCGCGCTATGCCTGCAATTTGCAACACTGGCGCGAGCCACCCGCTACAACGCTTATAATCGATATATCGATATACGCAGTGTGACCGCCGCTACTGGTTCCGACCACTTGCAACACTGTTGTTTGAGGGCGTAGTTCCTCCAACAAGTGCAAAGCATCAATTTGTATTACTAATCAAACGCGTTGCGTTGTGAAGCTGCGGGCGTGCTCTGGAATTTAGTGTTTGTTTTAGTTTAGTTTTGTTTTTGCGTTTAAGTTAATACAGCGACGCCCCGCGCTACACATTAAGCTGCCCAGGCAGGCAGCTGTACATCAAACAAAGCCCCAACAAACAAAAAATGGTTTTGTTTCTGCCGTCGACAATTTTGGGACGCAGCTATTTGCTGTTTGTTCTTGTTCTGATCGTGGGTGTGTTCGCGCAGCACGAGTGGCAGGCTCGTGATGCCTTCGACGAGATCAAACGCCAATTTGATAAAGTCAATGCCGACAATTGTCCCATACAGCATCATGGAGATTTGTTTATGCCTACGGACGCCGTGTCCCACAAACCGGACATCAAGGAGGTGAATGTGAATCCTGTGTTCCCAAATCGCACAGCGCTGCTGCATCTGCAAAACATGGCGCTGAGTCGCAGCTTCTTCTGGAGTTATATACTGCAATCTCGTTTCATTCGTCCCGCCATCAACGATACTTATGATCCTGGCATGATGTACTACTTCCTGTCCACGGTGGCCGATGTCTCTGCCAATCCCAGCATCAACGCTTCGGCTATTTACTTCTCGCCGAACAGTTCATATTCGTCCTCGTATCGTGGCTTCTTCAATAAGACTTTTCCACGCTTTGGTCCACGTACTTTCCGTCAGGATGATTTCAACGATCCCATACATCTACAGAAGATCTCCACGTTGAACACTTTTGATGTGCAGGATTTGGGCGCTCATCATCCCGATACCATTTCCAAGGATTACACCCACGATTTGTACAAGATCAATGAATGGTATCGTGCATGGTTGCCCGATAACGTTGCCGGACGTCACGATACCAAGATCACGTATCAGGTGGAGATCCGCTATGCGAACAACACAAATGAAACGTACACGTTCCACGGACCGCCAGGCTCTGAGGAGAATCCCGGTCCCATTAAGCTGACACGCCCTTACTTTGATTGCGGACGCTCCAACAAGTGGCTGGTGGCTGCCGTGGTGCCCATCGCTGATATTTATCCCCGACACACGCAGTTCCGGCACATCGAGTATCCCAAGTGAGTGCAAAGGAGCATGTATTTTTCTAAAATTATTCATTTCAATTCAATTACCTCAGTTAATGACTGATTGAACCCACACACAAGCTGTATGATTCGGTGCTACATGTAATATACATAGCTTGGCTATTTCCAATATAATTCTATCTAAATTCAAATTCATCCATGAACAAAGCTTCCAGTGAGAACATAATCCACAGCTTGTAATGCAACCAGTGCTTAGCTTAGACACGAACCGTTTTTAAGCTGGCTTGTAATTAAGAAATATTGCATAAATGATTAAATGTTTTTAATCTTTTTATTAAATTTGAAACTCATTTTTTTTATTAGATACACTGCTGTCTCGGTGCTGGAAATGGACTTTGAGCGTATTGACATCAATCAGTGTCCGCTGGGCGAGGGCAACAAAGGTCCCAATCACTTTGCGGACACGGCGCGTTGCAAGAAGGAAACAACAGAGTGCGAACCATTGAATGGCTGGGGCTTTAGGCGTGGTGGCTATCAGTGCCGTTGCAAGCCAGGTTTTCGACTGCCGCCCACCGTGCGACGTCCTTATCTAGGCGAGATTGTGGAACGTGCACCAGCCGAACAATATTACAACGACTACGATTGCCTCAAAATTGGCTGTAAGCAAAGATTGTTTTTCTGCTTTGCATATGTACTTAATATTTGATTTACTTATAGGGATACAAAAGCTGCCCATTACTTGGGAACGTGCACCGTATCACATTAGGCAAAAGTATTTGAACATGCACCCGACGTATCGCAATTTTACAACAGGCTCGAAAGCACTCCACGCTCAACACTTGAACATTGATCAGGCATTGAAGTATATTCATGGCGTCAATTATCGCACATGCAAAAAGTAAGTAGCAAGAAATGCAATAAATATTGGTTATAAGAATAATAATGAATTCCTTGTTTTCAGCTTCCATCCTCAAGATTTGATACTGCGTGGCGATGTCAGCTCTGGCGCCAAGGATCAGTTTGAGAACGAAGCCAAGATGGCTGTGCGTCTGGCCAACTTTATCAGCGCCTTTTTGCAGGTAAGACGCTCGTCGTGATGGAAACAAGGTTAATGCTAAGGCTGTGCAGCTGTATTTCCCATCGCCTTCACGCTAAATGAAGAGCAATAATTGATAAACCCGACACCTATTAAGAGGCCTTCGACGTCGCCTCTTGAAAACTTCTCAAGTGTAAATTATAATTTTCCACGCGTAATTCAACTTCCTCGAATTTCCTGCAATGCCAGTTTCAGTTTCAGTTTGCAGCTTCAGCTTCTATATTTTTGGCTGTGTTGTGCCGAGAGTGTTGCGTGAATTAAATATTCAGTGTCAAACCATTACCAAAATGCTAAATTCATTAGTTTGAGGACACGAAAAACGGGTTCGCCACAAGGCGTCGTCGTCGTCGTCGTTGTCGTCTCTTCATTAAATGCGGCAAATGTTCACATCAACTGCTTCTCTCTAAATCTCCCTCTCTCTCTATGTTCTCGGGGGGAAAATCACAAAACTGCTCTCAAAACAAATTTGTACTTTGTTCCAGATATCGGATCCCAACGAAGTCTATTCGGGCAAACGTGTGGCGGACAAACCACTGACCGAGGATCAAATGATTGGTGAAACTCTGGCCATTCTAATGGGCGACAGCAAAGTGTGGTCCGCGCAGACGCTTTGGGAGCGCAATAAGTTCACGAATCGCACCTATTTTGCACCCTATGCCTACAAAACGGAGCTGAACACACGCAAATTTAAGGTGGAGGATCTGGCGCGTCTGAACAAAACACACGAGCTGTACACGGAGAAGAAGTACTTCAAGTTCTTGAAGCAACGCTGGAATACGAATTTTGACGATTTGGAAACGTTCTACTTGAAAATCAAGATACGACACAATGAGACAGGTGAATACCAGCAAAAGTACGAGCATTATCCCAACTCGTATCGTGCCGCAAACATGAAGCATGGCTACTGGACACAGCCGCAATTTGATTGTGATGGCTATGTGAAGAAATGGCTGGTGACCTATGCGGCGCCCTTCTTTGGCTGGGATAGCCTCAAAGTGAAACTGGAATTCAAGTAAGTAGAAGTTGAAGAATATAAAAAGGGGCCGGTCCGAAAACTGGTCGGATTGGATTGAGTCGAGTCGAGTCAAGTCGCTTGTCTTGGTTGCGTGCCGCTGTCACGGGCCTCAGGATCACCCCTTTTTTAGGGGATAGACCCCTAAGTCCCATTTGAAATTGTTTGCACTGTTGATTGTCTAATTTTCAAGTGTTGACATTGGCCCAACTTATGACTTGTGACTTTTCGACTCTTTCTCTCTGTGCTCTCGACGACAATTGTCATGCAAATGCTGGCCGGGGCAATTAAATTGACTAATTTGTTGTTTGCTTCATTCACAGAGGAGTGGTTGCCGTCTCCATGGACATGCTCCAGCTGGATATTAACCAGTGCCCGGACTGGTATTATGAACCGAATGCCTTCAAGAACACACACAAATGCGATCAGAAGACTTCATATGTGAGTAACTGAAGTCGTTTAATGAAGTTGCTGAAATGTTATCCTTTGTGTGCTTTTTTTTTTAGTGTGTGCCAATTCAGGGACGTGGCTATGAAACTGGTGGCTACAAGTGCGAGTGTCTGCAGGGCTACGAATATCCCTTCGAGGATTTAATCACCTACTACGATGGCCAATTGGTAGAGGCTGAGTATCAGAATATTGTGGCCGATAAGGAGACACGCTACGATATGTTCAAGTGCCGTTTGGCGGGCGCAGCGGGTTTGCAATCAGCATTGGGATTGGTCATTTCATTATTCGGTCTGACCATCACATTGCTCTATCGTTTTAGTTAAGCGCATCCCATCCCTTCATAAGCCAAATATCTTAACAATTCCGTCCGCAACTCTTAAAATCTCTATAACTTAAGCAAAAAAAAAACCGAAAAAAAAATCTCTGACAATGCAACACAGCAAACTGAAAGACACAAAATTGACACCCAAAACAAAACGCGCAGTTGCCCAAAAAAAAAAAAATCAAAAAGGAAAAAAAAAAACGCTCAACCAAGTTGTCCACTCTACTTCTGTGTATTCTCCATATTCTCTCTCTCTCTCCCTCAGCTTTGAACATTGTCATCATTTATCTGCAAGGCGATTAAGTTGTAGACATAATCTATTACAATGAATCTGGTTATTTGTCATTTCTATCAAAAGCGGCAGCCAAAAGCAGCAACGGCAGCAGCAGAGGCTACAGAAAAGCGCAAACAGCCGCGCCTACTGTGCTCAGATTACGGAAGCGTTTGCCAAATGTCGCTGCCGCTTGCTGTTGCCGCTGCTTCTTGTAGCTTTCGACTGTGGCCCTTTGCTAATGTCCGTGAAGATGCACAGCTGTGTGTGCGTGCTCCGAGAGTCGAGAGATCGCAAACCTGTTAACATCAAAACCCAGTTAGGCCTTTGCTTCTGCTGCTTCTCGCTGTATGTACCTACACCCCATCCACACACCACAGCAGAGGGGTTGTTTGTGCCGCACACACACACACCTTTCCTGCCTAGCCTGGGCAACAGGCACAAAAAAAAAAGCAACGCCTGCCTAGTGTTTTTCTTATATTAAATCGTCGTCGCCGTCCGTCGTGTTCCTTGGTCCATTCTTCGGCTGGCTTTTTTGCCTGAATTAAATATGCCGCCGTTTTTCTTATTTTTTATGCAGCTCTCCTCTATTTTTTTTTTTGCTTGATTATCATATGCGCTTGAATTTTTATTATCTATATATACATATACCCTGAGAACTTTTTCTATGCGCGGCACGGAACCAGTTTTATCAGCCACTTGGTCGTGGTCTTCCTTTCGGCTTCTTGGTCTCCTGCCAGGGCAATTCAAGGCACAAAAAAACAAAAAAAAAAAATTGCCAGCTCTTTTTTTAATTCATTAAAAAATGATATGGTCATAGAGAGGTAGCGTAGACTTGGACACAACTTGGCAAAAAAAAACATCACAAAATATTTTCACACATTTTTCATAGTCATATCACAGAGCAAAAACAGTGGGCAGTGACGACCGCTGCGTTTTGGGCAACTCCTCCATTTCCACATTTCGATTTGTGCCGTTGCCGGCTGAAGACTCTCCATAGAATCCGACGCAGCGGGAACACGTTCAAGTGGTTCTCGCATTTCCATATACCATATTTTTTATTATACTCTTATTATTTTGGCAACCCAATCATATCAGTTTGTAGGACAGTACAAAAACGAAAAGACAAATGAACGAAATTTTTAAGTGTTTTTAAGTGCCTTAACAAAAAGGAAATTAAATGTAAAAAAAAAAGACTTCAAAACGTAAGTCCGTCCAATATACAAATAATCACTGTCTCTTTTGTATTATGTATTTTTTATACTATACTTATTAAGTGCCTTGACAGAAGCGAATACATTCGATTTTTTTAAAACTATGTAACTCTCTTATAGTCTAATAATTGTGTAGTCTTAAGTTCGAATCTCGTTTGAAAAAAAACAGAGGAATCTTTTTTGTAATATGCCTTGTAAGCAATATAACATTTGTACCAATAAAATGACACTTAGAAAATTAATTGAGTATCACTTACCAAACTTATTCATATTGATTCGTCCAGGTAATTTTGGGGTTTGGTTTTGATTTATTTTTACTTTTTTTTTTTTGGGGAAACAAAAGACAAACACAACACACGAACTTTGAAAACCAAATACGTTATATACTATATATCTGCCGCCCGATGTTTTGTTAGCGGGCGTCACGTTGTTCTTAGATCGCGGTTAGTTGTTTTGCACGGCTGAACTGATACGATTTAGTTAGCGATCGGTCCGAGCTATCCGCGAAATATAAAAAAAGAATAAATCGTTAATTCAAACTTTGATTTACTTTTGATCCTTTTAGAATTTTAACAAATTTTGGAAGGTTTCAATTTTAATGAGAGATGTTTTTATACTGACGTCCGTACGTTGCCCTAGAATAAAGATTTCGAGTGCTGACATTTGACATTTTTCGCTTTGCCAACTAGATATCTATACAAATCGTAAGTAAAAATAAACAATTATGTTTTTTTTTTATGGTTTTTATGTGTTTATTTATTTTTTGGTTTTTTTCTTTTTGCTTGTTCTAAATACATAATAAATACCACTTGGCTCCTCTGAGCGGGGGTAAGTTCTATGGAGTTGGTTATCAAACGTCATCATTAAAAACTATCACAAATCAATTTATTGGATGTGGCTACACAATAATTTAATACAATACAAGTTACAAAGTAGGCAGCTGACAAATTGTATGATTCAAATACCAGTTGCAATGAATGCTTGAAACGAATCAGTCAGTCATTGAATACCTTGTGAGCTTCCTTTCTTTCTTATTCTTTTGTTAATTTACGCCTGGATTCAATCGTACAATATTTTCAGTGACTTTCACATTATTTATAATAATAATACAACAAGGATCAGATCGCTCAACAATAATACACAACATTTAGCTAATAAAAATTACATTCAATATTCGCCATTCACATTTGGTTTGTTTGTTTTTTTTTTGTCTCTCATAATAAAACAAAAAACACATTTAACATTTAACACAAGCCAAACTTTGAAAACAATTAACTATTTCATCTGCCCTTATTTTTTTTTGGTTTCTTTTGGATTTTTTTTTTTTTGTTTTATTGGAACTTCATGTGGCGTCTAGTAGCTAAAAATGAGCTTACAACTAAAGGGGTCATATTTTCTAGGTGTATCTAAAATTTAGGTGATGCCTCTTACATATCTTAATTTTGTTGTAACGATGTCTCATTTGTTTTTTGTTTTTTAATTTCTCTAGACTTATATAAAGATGTGCCGCAGTGTGGGTTTACTTTTAAAATATTTCTTTTGTATTATTGTTGTTTTTTTCTTGTAGATTTCGTTAATTTTAAGTTTAATGTATATAATTGCTAAAAACAATTGGCTTCGATATTTCATTCAATTTCCAATTTCGAGATTTTGAATTTTGAACTAAATTATTTTTCGTATATCAGTAAAGAGTTACTAATCTTAGTTAACAACATTCATGGGGCATTTCATTTGAGCTCAATTTGATCAAGACTCTACGAGTATTCATTGCTTCTGGTTCTGGGTTACAAAGTGCTTGGGTTTCCACATGGTGACATTTTTTGAGATTATAAACATATCTTGTGTGTAGATCATGAGCTATGTCTCTAGCTTTATCTGTATATTTTGATAATTGTAGCGTAATATAATATGTGTGTTAATTATTTAATATTTGAGCAAAAATTCGAGCTGCATGTGTGTACTTTTTTCTTTTCTTCACAACAAACAACATTGACAATTAAATTACCTACTTGCGATAATGATATAGTAAGTAAGTATAACTTATGTACGTACACCGCAACCATTAATTTTCTCAGTGTTTAAGTAACTGCTAAGGTGCCTGATTGTATTTGCAAATGCAGGTATATTTGATATGCACGATCCTCACTCGATACACTCGCGATTAACGATAACGATAAACATTAACGATTGCCTAGCTTCATTCTTTTTTGATTATCATTCTATTCTGTGGGCGCATAATAAACCACAGTGGATTTGCGTCTGAATCCCAAATTGAAGAAGGATGTCTCGGACTTTTTGCGCTCGTGCTCGTGTTCATGCTCGTTGCCAAAGTAGGAGAAGAGTCGCCCTGTGCCCGAGGGCGGAGCACGAATGCCGCCGCTACCCCGCCGACTGCCATGGCCATGGACACTGTGGCTGCTGCTCTGTCGATGGATCATGGTGAGGGATGTGTGCGAATGCTGGCGTTGCAAATTCTGTTGCTGCTGCTGCTGACTTTGATGGTGGCTGTGGTGACGTTGTTGGAATAGTTGCTGCAAATGGTGTTGGCTGTGATGATGTGGCGGATGTTGGTGGTGTGCGTTGGTGGTTGTGTTGCTGCCATGCAGAAACCCAGTTGTAGTTGGCGATAGATCAGTCATCTCACACGGCCAGAGGGTGAACGAAGATGGGACCTTATGTATCCCGTCCGATAGTCGATAATGGTGGGATGCTGACCTGTTGAAGTACCGCTCCGAGGGCCGCGACCCCATCTAGATATTGTCGAATCGAAACGAATCGATTTGAGTTTTGAAAGAAAATTGCAAATGTTAACGTTTGGCACTTGGAAAGTTTTATCTACAGCATTGAATTGTCTCGATTTTCTAGGCATTTTGTGTTCAATTCTAATGCTCTATAATATGTACACAAGTATTACGGATTTGTTTTAATTTTTGTTCCATTGAAGTTAGCTTTAAATATTTGATTGAACGCAAGTGCAGTGCGAAGCAAGAGAACGAAACAGCAATACTATCATAAAAGTGTTTAGAATTGAAATAAAATGTTTTGCCGATAGTTATGTCGATAGTATTACTATCATTGCCCTTATTATTCTGCACTGCATTTACGTGGTCTAACTAGTAGTTGACACTAAAATTGTTAGCTAAAAGTTTTATTTTTTTTTTTACTGATTTTTTACTGATGTTTCTTAAGTTTGTCACATATATTTTATAGTTTTTATTTTAAATATTTACAAAATCTATTGTTGTGTTGTTATTAGTGTGTGTTTCTGTCTGCGTGTGTGTTAGTGTTTGTGATTAGATATTTAGGACAATTTGTGGATTTAAGCGGAAGCTGTGCCACATAGAGATTCCAGTAGGCTACGATACTACAAATACTTAAAAAAGAAACAAACAATTGAAGCAAAGTGCAGCTATTTACAATGTTACTATGCAAATATTGAACAAATTATTATATAAAAGAGTTTATATAGAGAGATAGAGATATAGTTAGATAGAGGATATAGTACAAGGGCAGCTACGAGAAGTGGATTAAAACTAAGATAAGGGACAAACAAATTTGTAAGTAAAAAGCGCTCACCGTTTTATTTTTTTCGTTCGTATCTCAATTTTGAAATATTATTGTACTTTTTACTAAGTATTTGGTTTGTTTTTCATATATTTTTGTTTTTTTTTTTTTTTTTTTTTGTTTGGTATAAAATTGTTATTGTTCAACAGTAGTTATACGACATTTATATAAAAAATCATTATCATGTAGTGGGCCGTGGGGCTTAACAAAAATTCGCCTAAAGCCACATACGCCTCTCGCTACAAAAAATGTTGTTGTTTTTTTATATTATCAATAGTACTGTAGTATTATGTAAAGAGAGGATCGGGTATTATATTATTATTATTATTATTAGAATATCATGCGCTTGGCTCAAACAACATATGAGTTCGTATTGACAGCATAATATTTTCGTTTATGTTTATAATGGGACGCATAAATATGCTGCGATCTGTGAATAAAAAAATACAACACAAAGAGAACGAGAGAGAAATAGACAAAGAGAAAGAGAAGGAGAGAGAGAGAGAGAGAAAGAGAAAAGAACATATAATTTGAAGAGGATTTTGTAAAAGCACAAAACAAATGAGGAGAACATTAAACAACGTAAAACGTTTCCGAGCAATAAATAACTATAGACTAGAATTTGTAGTTAATATTACTGATACTATATGTTACGTCACTCCAGCTGATCTAAAAAATGTAATATGTGTGTGTGTGGGTGTATCTGTGTGTTGACTGGAAACTATACCTGGGATACGCATCAAATTAGAGGTACAAAAAAGCTTTTGGATGGTTTTTTTTTTGGGTACTTACCCGCAAAAGGACTCTCTTAATTTCTTTTGTGGGGTGTCTGTTTTTTGTTTTTCTTGTATGTGGAGGGGAAAATCATTTACAAAATATATTTATATATTCATATTCATGTATTTGTTGCTGTTGTTGTCTGTACAGAATTTCTGTGATTTGTCCAACTTTTAGCTTATGTGGTGCGAGAACGAACGCGTGATGTGCCGTTGCGCATATCTCGTGGACGGTCCGGTGACTGCAGCATCTCGTTTACAAAGCGCTGGCCTACCGCTACTTGGTGTATATATCATTTATATTTTTTACAAATTGTGTTCGTTGGTGAATTTTGCAAATGCGATTTAAATGTTGTATACAATTTGACGTGAGTTCAGTTTGTTGTTGATTTTTTGTAGCCAGGTTAATACATGTTGTTAATGTTTTTGAGTGTTTGTGTAGTTACAGAGAGAGAGAGAGAGAAACAGAGAGAGAGAGAGAAAGAGAGAGAGTTTCAAGAGGGGGAGACAGTCGACAGATCGGTGGTAGAGTGGTGAAGAAGAAAAACAAGAAGAAAAGAAGCAATAGTACAGATTAGCGGTGTTTTCTATATACAAATCAGAATAGAATTGTTTTTTTTTTTTTTTTTTTTTTTTTTGTAGTACTACAAGAGAGCTGCTATTACTAAAAATTTTCGTTAATGAGCAAATTTTTTTCGTGAATTATTTGCTTAAAACAAAACATATTCAAATGAAATTTCTTTTGTGGTGAGATTATGAAAAAAAAAACGCATAAAAAGTTCTGCAACAATTTGCATTTTGATTGCTGTGTTTTTGTCACACTTTAGAGATATATAATTTTTTTTTTTGGTGCGGTGACTGAGAGAATATTTGCGTGCTTTGGTCACTGGAGCACTGTTCAAAGGGGTTGCGAGAACCCCGGAAGAAGTTTGAGAACTTACCTTACTCGATCGTAAAGAAAAACTACGTGTTACCTACGCTACGAGTTACTTAAGATTGACGCAAAAAAAAAAACTACGCAAACTATCTAGTTATAGAGTATCTTAATTGAATAGCATAAGTTCAAAATCAAATGATTGAAATTTCGATATTTTACTTAGTATTCTGCAGTAACTGAGAAACGATGCAATAAATGAACGTAAGAATAATAAGGAATAAAAAGAAATGAAAGTTCAACTTGAATCCCTATTTAAAGCAATTGATTATTAAATAGTTTTTAAGAATACTTATCATGTCATACTTGTGTATGTTAAAGAGGTTATCGCGTCTAGATATTTTGGTTACGTATGTGGTAAGTATGCCCATTACAAAAACAAACCCGAAAGATTAAACTTCAATCAAATGATGTTATTTTTTGTATATAATAAAAATTATTTCGATATATCTTGTTTGGTATCTTGTTAAAGTTTTGAGTATGGTTTACCTATATATATATATATTAATAGTAAGTATGTAATAACAGAAAACTTGTCTCTTGTTTGGCACTTTAGTTTATGCTTAAATTAAAAACGGATTTTCTTTTCTTTTGTTTGCCAAGAACTCACGAAACTCACCTCGCATTGTGACCCAGCATTATGATGCTTCTGCAAATACAATTGAGAAATGTCGACACCATTTTTTATTTAAGAAATGAGTATAGTATATAGCAATAGAGTAGAGTATAGTTATAGTTATAGATTAGTTAAAAGTTGATTGAAGAAGACGTTCAAGAGACAGATATAGACAGAAGAATACACAGGACATAAGATAGTTGGTTAAATCATAGAGAAACTGAAACTGAAAGAAAGTTTGTCGAAGTTTCGAGAAAAGGAAAATGAGTGGCCAATTGGAAATTGGAAAACAAAAACAACAAATTAGATTGTAACGAAAACATGCCAATAATATAACACTTTATACGAATTCATTATTTGTATTTTATTTATATATTAAGGGGGGTTTTATGCGATTACGAGTATTTAATTATTTTACTTCTTGTTTTGTTTTTTTGCTGTGCTCCCGTAACCATACCATACACGTAAGTACACATACACTATATAATATATATAAGATTATATATATGTTGTAGGTCGCATTCTTAATTGCTTTTCACAGAAAGAGAGAGAGAGAGATAGAGGTAACAAGGTACAAATGTATCTTCAAAATTACAAATAACCTTACAACTAGATTTTTGTTACAGAACTAAACAATATATTTTTTTAGTGGGGACTCTGAGTCGTTCATGCTACGCGACGATACGATAACGATCTGGATATATCTTCTATATATATATTGTAAAGTTGTAATTGTTGCGCCCTGCTTAAAAAGTGCAGACAGTAAAAGGTATCAAAATGAGCATTATAAAACTGAAAATAAACGTTAGTTTAATCGTAATTGTAATCATGTATTTACAGCATTTGGTCAATCTCAATCCATGGATGGTTTGGGTGGACAATGTAATCAGAAAAGAAAGAAATGAAAGAGAAACTCAAGATAACTATACACAGTTGAATCGTTGTTGTTATAAAAAGAGAATTACAATAAGCGGCGTATACTATCAACAGATCGCACAACAAGCAGCCAAAAAACAAAATAAACAAGTAACGAGCCTGGGAACAGCATCTGTGCTGTAATCGATAGGTTTGTTAGGTTTGCTTTGGAGGGTGGGTCTTTACAGGTCGATTATACAATATGGTGGGTATTATAGTATATGGTAAATAGTAGTAAAATATATTCGCAACACCAGCGAAAGTCAAGCTACGCAGTTCACTTGTGTATTGTGTATTTTTTTGTTTTTGGGGTGTGTAAGAACTACATTTATATAGAGCCTGAGAGCATGGTCAATCAATATTTGGCAACAACATCCATATACAAAGATATTTTACACAAAATAAGAAGAGCTCCTTTGCAACGCAATGATGTACTTATTATGTTTTGTATGCAAAGTGTCAACAACAATCAAAACGATAGCGTCAAAAAACACATTAAGAAAAGTAACAACAATTTTTTGGTTTTTTTTGGGGTTTCATTTGCCAAACTGCACAACAACAGCCTGAAGTAGGTAATGTAATACATATATATATGTTTTTGTTAAAGTTGGTGTCATGTAACAAGGCAAAAGTGTAACTAAAGTTTATAAATAGGTTTTGAGTATATGTTGGTTTTATATATATATAGAGTATATCTTTGTTTTCAGAGGGGTGAGCGCAAAGTTTTTGGAAGCCAGGGTGTTTGTTAGTTGGTTATGTTTTTATCACAGTTGTGTATTTTTGTTAACTATAATGTACAGTTTAACATATCGAGATATATATGTGTGTGTGTGTGTTGATATTGAGAGCTTTGTATTCAGTCAGTAAAAAATCTGTCGGGTTCACAAAAAAAAAAAAAAATTATCTCTGGTAATTTACTATCTTATGATGCCAACGTTTAAAGTGTTTTCAAATTATGCTATAGATAATATTTGGTACTAAATTTATTTGCAATTATTTTGTTTTTGGTATTTTGTTGGGAGTTTTTGGTTTTGGCCTACCGAATGAGCATAGCGAATTTCGGCTAATTCACAACAACATTGGTAATGGAGTATGGCACGAACGCTCTTTCTGCAAGATGTATGTTTTTATATAGAATTAAATACATATTTTTATGGCATGTTAATACAAATATATATTAGCAATATTCATTTTGGTTTTTGTTTTTTTTTTTTTAGTGATTTTTTTCATTTAGATTCATGTTAAGTTAGTAAATTTCTTTTGTTTTTTTTTTTAATTGTAAATACGTTACAAATAAAACACGAAGTATTTAGAAAATAGAGTTGCAATAACGTAGAGAAAAAAAAACACAAAATGATAATATCGAAAAATATCGTAAAAATTATTGAAAAACACGCACAAGTTGTACTCACTAAGAAAAATTAGCATAATAGATAATAATATTGTATAGTATTGTATATATAACAACTTTATTTTGAGCATTTATTATTTGTAATGAAAAAAAAAAGAAAAAAAAAACAACTTAAATGAAACACAAAACGAGTAATGAGAATAAAGTCAAGTGGAAAGTACTTACCGTAGCAGCCGTGTTATATAATCGGGCCAGTTTTCGGGGAACATGACGAGGAAAAAACCAATGGCAATCAGAATGACCCCGGCGAGTTTCATGCCCGCAAATGTTGCACTGTACAGTATGACGTCGAGTGCTAGATGAAATACAGAAATGACGATAAATTAAAGGCGAGATCTTTGAACTCAAATCAACAGATCAACATACGAGTATGAACCAAATAATAATTGTATGGCAACAAACTCGCATGCAATAGAAAGTTTTGAGTCACGGCATCCAAAAATCCCATTCGAGTGGTTTTTGGACTACGTGTCGTATACGTACCGCCAGAAACGGGCACAGCGGTTATCAAACCCAATGTCACAAACATGTTGTAGGTAACGGCGGCACTGAACTGCATTAGTACGTGGAAAACTGCAATGAAAATTAATTATAACGATAAAAACTAAAGACGGATGGGGCGAAAAGTTTTCTTCTGAATGCAGTCTGTCGACTGCAGTTGTTATTGTATTATTGTATATGTATAAAGTTATAAAATCGTACCCAGTAGCAGCACGCTTGCTGCTAATAAAATGTTCCATGGTATGCTTTCTGAGGATAGGTTCTCGGCTCCGGTGAGGTAAAGGGCCAGCACAACGGGCCACAGCAGCAGAGCATTGAGCAGACCGAGTGCGGTGAATGTGAACGCGATTTGGCCCACCGGCGGATCGCCCATCACCTTGCGGAACATAACCTAAATAGCAAAACAGGCACGACATGAGCATATATGTATGTATATAGTAACATATCGCCAAGACACGACACGAACATCGGGCTGACAGGCGAACGACACAACGAACAACGAACAACGAACTTACCCTAAACACGGCATAGCCGGCAGCAGCTAACGTGGCCAGAACAACGCCGCCCAATGTGCGGCTCTCCGTAATGCCATCCATATAGGCCAACAGTGCGATGCCCGTGTCGCACAGGATAACAGCCACAATCTGTATATATATTTATATACTCGTATGTATTTTAAAGAAGTGGATGTGATGTGCTCTTGATACTCACCCGCACTCCAACGAATTGTTCGTGGAGTATGACCCAGGAGAGCAGATAGACGCAGGCAACATTTGTGGCAAACAACGCCAATGCATCTGTGGCAAAGAGTACGTGCAGCGACAGCGTATACAGATACGTAGTCACCAGCCACAGGATGCAAAAGGATAGGCAGCGATTGAGGAAGCGACCTGCAACGAAAGCAGCAGCAAAACAATTCCAACATATTGACCCACTTAACAGAAAATGGGGAAGGGAGGAAGTAAGCTTACACTAGAGTGTGCTCGATAGTGAGATGCACTTTGCAAATGTGTACAAAATAAAAAAGTCTGACTGAAGGACACAATTCGTACGGTAGAATTTTATTTAAATAAATAAGTAATAAATTAAAAAGTTTTTATCATATGAATAATTCATGTAACTTTTATCATTGCTATAAATAAATTCAGATTGATGGACCTAGTTTGTAATGTAGAATTTCATTTTAAGAAATGCATAAATATTTAAAATTAAAAATGTATTCAACTTATGATTTAGTTTACCAGGGTAATCAAATATTAAGCAATTATTTGAATTATATTATTATAGTGGAAAGACATATTTGATTTCCTTATTGCTCTTGCTTAACAATTTTAATCAGTCTAAGTGTGAGTTCATCCTTTGCTTACATATTTCTTCTTGCATATTTCTTCATTTACCACTACATGAATATATCCTTTTCTCCCACCTTTATCGTCCCCAATTTCAGTTCTCCTTTACTCACCTATGGTAAAACCACGCTCGCGAAATCCCCGCAGCACATCGGCCAGAATCTCGCTGAGCTTATCGCACTTGCGCGCCGATATCAGGCCCAGTATATAGATGGGAAAGAAGAGCAGTGAGAAGTTGGTAAAGAACCAGGCGGCAAAGAACGGTGCACTAAAGTAGACGGGCTGTCGCGGTGGTATGTTGAACATCTCGGTGGCGTCCTCGACATGATGCAGCGATGAATCGCTAATGGCCAGTATGTCCTCCAGTTCGGTGCTCAGTTCAGCGCGACTGGACGATGTGTCCAGATCGTCGTCCAGCTCATCGTCGTAGGGTGCACGATACAGATACATGTACTTGATGCAGTGTGTGGCGCCCACCCACGAGGCAGTTACCAAAATGGTGACGCACACGCCAAAGTACATCTGTTTAAGAAAGAAGAAAGCGATTGTTTTGAGCATATATGTATATATTAAAAGAAAGAGATATGAGCAATCCCAATAATCTTAATAACCTTCTTTGAAAGCGCAATCCAAACAATCTTGGTTACATTTACAATTCAAAAAAATAGAATATTTAATTGAGAAATACTTTTTAAATTAACTTTTTCAGTTTATAAAGTTAATATCATTATTTCTTATAATAGTTTGAGCAACTTTTCAAATTCTATTCTCGTAAAACTATTTTAAATTACCAACGGTAGAATTTTGGTTATTTTATGTTGAAATAATTAATAAATGAGTATTTTCTTTTTTGTAATTTGTTTTTAGTAATTATCTAAAGAATCTTAGTCAATTTCTAATTTGTTTTACTTATGAAGAGTAAATTTCTTCTGAAGGCTGAAGTAAACATTGTTCTTTATTCCTCTAAAGAATTAAATTTATTACCACTCCAATGAGTCTGAGTTGCTTTTTGATTTATTAAACATTTCAAAAAAGAGTTTCTTAACATCACTTAAATTTCTTACAAAAACTATAAATTAAACATTGCTCCAAATTTTTTTTAAGAACTATTATTCTTCTATCTACTTCGAATCAACAAATTTGAAGGTATTTTAGAATCTCATTAACTAATGGAAAACTTGATTTTACAATGCTAATTTGTAATTTGTTTTGACTCATTTCATTTTACCTTTGAAATAAATTTAATTGACTTTTTAATTGTAGTAAACTTTTTTGTCAAAATGCCCATAAATTTGAACTCTTTAACTTATGTTTACTCACCTTTTTGGCCAACTCGGAGCAGCAGCTCTCCTGGCAGGCCTTGAGCTTGCGGAACCGCACCTCGCCATCCTCGCCAGCTTGCCCATTGGGCGGATGATCGATGGCCAGCTGGCCGGCAGTCTGTGTATCGCTTGAATCACCACCGCCAATGCCACCGCCAACAATGCCACCGATGCCAAAGTTGTGTTGTGAACCATGTGTGCCAGTTGGTGTGTCCGCTTGGATGGTAATCACTTCATTGGGATCCTGTTGGCTGGATGATATTGAATCTTGGTGGGTTATTTGTGGATTGCTTGAGGTGAGCACATTGCTGAAGCCACAACCGATGCCGCCAACGCTGCTGCTGCTGGCGATGCCACCGCCACCGCCGCCGCCACCCGCTCCTCCTCCCCCTCCGGTGGTGCCATTAGTGGCAACTACAGTTGTTGCACCGCCTCCACCTCCTCCACTCGAGTTGTTATTGTTGTAGGGACCATTCGAGGAGGAGTCGCCGGTGACCACCACAGATGGAGTGCGCACGCGTTTCGGATTGAAGATGGCTGGAATTTCGCCGTCGCGCGTCATGCTATTCTCATTATTGCCCCAAGTTGTTGCTGCTGCCGATGACGTTCATAGTGTCCACCGAAGTCGTAACTTGCTTCTTGTTGTTAGTGGCTAAAGTAGGAGGAGTAAAAGTTCAGTTTGGTAATTAAGCATAAGAAATTAACACCAGCATTAGGGATATCCTTCAATATAGAGCAAGCAAGCAACGGGTTTAATTGTCAGAGACGACTATACGTGGAACGTGGAACGCGAAGCTTACGTGCTGGGCGCGATTAGAGGCAAAAGGTAGCCACAGCCAGAGGCACACGCAAAGCTCAAGACTCAATTCCCTTGTGATGGCCAACTTGCAGGCGACGGCTCCGAAATGGCTTGTAAGAAACAAGCAAAGGGCGAATTTCACACACCCAAATCACGCAGGCCACAAAACTCACTAATTTGCATACGCCTCTCGGACCCAACTCAACTCAACTCAAGGCAGCCTTGTTTCATTGCTAAATGCTCAACTCGCATTCGTATTCGGACTGGGCAAGGATAACATTGATTCCACACACTGTTGGCCATACATAACAATGGGGCATTATATTATGAATGTATGTGCAACAGCAGCAGCAACAGCCGCAGCAGGTCAAGTTGAGCCAAAGTCAACGCCGTCTGAGTGGACAATAAACAGTCAGTTGTTGCTGCCACACATACAGCAAGTGGGGCAATTTGTTCAACTTTTAGTGCAGCATTAAATATGCCCTCCCACTCCCACACTTCCATGACCTATGCCCTTTCCCTTTTACCATTCTATTTCCTCCACTTGCAAGGCCAGCCAAATTGTGCCTGCGTCCTTCGAATTGTCTTTTGAGCCGTTGTCCCATTGGGCATTCAGCTTGTCTCCGATAATGACATTCTAATTGAAACATTAAATATTAAGAGCGCCTACGCAAATACATAACTTGCCGACGCCCCCCTTTGATCCCCCTTGACCCAACACATCGATGCGTTTTAATAGCTTTATAATGATCGGTAATCAGACGTGACTTCTTCTTCCATACTTCCCCGCCCCATTAGTTTAATAGGCTGGATTTTCGCACAGGCTGCGTGGCAATTTTGATGTCATTGCTAATATTCGATTATATAATTATATTGATTTTTACAACCTTGAAGTGAGACGTTACGCATTAAAGTAGCTATCAAAAAGTGCTTTAAAGTGTGACTTATGATGGGTCTACATAGGAAGTGTGTAATAAAAGCATATGGATATTAAGTTTATGGTTCAAAAAGTTGTATCGAGCTTAATGAATAAATTGTTTCAGTTTTGTGAAATTTTTAAAATTGTTAAACTCATTTATAGACATATAAAAATATGAAACACAAAATGGTTTGGCCTTATTTATGTTACTATGAAACATCGTTAACGGCTGGAAATTCGATCTCTTAATACGATGGAATTTCACATTAAATTATAGACCAGCATTTGAGGGTTTTTCACTCCAACCATAAAACGTTAAACATATTTTGTTTATTTATGCACTAACAAATAAATGAATAAATTGAAATTTAGGCAAAAACTTCTGTTGATAATGAAACATAGAAAGAAATAAGTAGAGAATATTATAAGTAATATATTATTAATATATTTACTTTACCCTATCAAACGATGATTATACAAATTATATTACAGATAAAAGTTTGAGTATTAAAATGTATAAATGGTAATAACATAATAAATAAATCTTGCTCATTAATGCGCTACAAAAACAAATATATATAATATATATTTTTCTTATTAATGTACTGACTTATAAATAAACTATTCCATACCATCAAAGTTAACACGATGAATACATAAATTAAAATATACGCAAAAATGTCAGCATAAAACTAAAGCAAAGCATAAACAACTCGAAATATATTTTGTTTATTATTCAATTCTATCAAAATTGAATTTTAAATATTTATATTTAAGCAAAATAAATTGTACACTTTTCGATTTTAAAAATGCAATTCCTGAACTCGGCCAGCACTTTAATATTAATTGTAACTCGAGCGAAATCTTTTGCGTGCTTAAAGGCGCATTACGTATGCGCAGCGTTGCCAACTATGCGAAACTGCAACGAGATTCTCTCGCTTTACTGAATCTCTCGCTTTCAATGAATAATTAGCACGCTTGTTAGGTGCTTGATTACAAACAGCTACCAGCTACCGGCTACCTTGCTGTAAGTAAGTAGTTTGCTGTGAGCAACGAGACAGACCACAAATAGATGCGGAAAGTTAAGTTTGCGGCAATGGGAAAACTTGTTGTTGTTGTTGTTGTGGTGCTCATTGGAGCTTTGCTCAGCGGTAAATGGAATGCATAAAAAGTGGAGAAGGAAAAACAAATTTTCAAACGATATTTTGCAGTTGCTGCTGGGCAGGAATTTAAGTGCGGCAATCTCGAGGAGCGTCTGCTCTTCCAGAAGGATGAAGAGTCAACAGAGCCCGCCGAAAATCCCTGGATGGGCATTTTGTATCAGCTAAAGGGTAAGATTTCAAATATTCTAGGAAAAGGTACAACGAATGTTTGCTCGCTTTGTAGGTCATTTGTTTGAGAACACACGTTGCAGCGTCGTTATCGTCAGTGAGACTCATGTGCTGACAACAGCATCGTGTGTGCGACGCTTCAACGATCGCCCCGAGTTGGCGGCAGTGCGTCTGGGCATCTGGAATGAGACGCACACGGTGGGCGAGGAGTACATTTGCAATGTGAAGGGCTTCTGTGTGCCGGGCCCCGTGCAGCATAGTGTGTCAGAGATCAAGGTGCTGCCGCAGGCCGACAAGGATACGGGCGACAATGATTTGGCTCTGCTTAAGCTAACGAATCGCATAAAGTACACAGCTTACAAGCAACCGCTGTGCTTGCAGCCGAATGTGGAGCTCAAGTCGATGATTGGACACAATTTGCATTTCACTGGCTTTGAGCACAGTCATTACTCCAAGGGCAAGGGCACAGCCTACACTCTATCGAGGGAATACTGCACGGAACTGAGCAAAGCCTCGAGTCCACGGCCCGAGAATCAATTCTGCGGTTATCCGACGAAGCGCACCAAATTCTATGAAGGCGCCGCCATGATGGGCATGAATGTGGTCAACGGTGTGCCGCGTAGCTTCTATTTGGCTGGACTTCTCTCCGAGGTGGTCATCCAGGGCTCCACAACAGTCTTTGGCTTCCAAGACGTGCGACCCTGGCGCAGCTGGTTGATTGAGAATTCCCGCTGAACGGGGTATATTCCCCGACACAGACTTATATAATGCTATATACTGTATAATAATACAACTTATTTTTTCCCATTTATCCATTGATTTTACTAAAGTCTCTGATTACAAGTTCTCAATCGTGATTTTATATGCCCACAATTCCGCATTGAAAACGAGTTTTTCTGTTATTAATGCTTTAGTCATAAGTTGTAAATTCCGCAGAATGCAATTCTAAGATGCGCCGAGTCGCTTGATAAGTTTGCCACCAAGTACGAAACTTGTTAACAGCTATTACATAATATTATTTTCTTATCAATAAATAAAATCTACTCATTAACATTTACCGAGAGTTGTTTATACTTGAGTTTAAGTTTGCAAAGCAAAACTAAAACAGCACATTTCTGAGAAATTTCATATTAAACAGACAAAGTTGCGCTCTTTTTTATTAATCTCTTAATTATCTCTTAGTTATCGAGGCTAAGTGCAGCTTAACCCTACTTTACATTGAAAACTCAACTGCAACAACTTTTTGCGCTGCCCTCGCAAAAAAAAATAATCATACGCCGCGTTTAACTTGCGCCAATGTCGTTGAATGTTTTTCCAGTTTAGTTGACTTTCAGACGAGCTTTCAAATGCAACTATTACACGGCTTGATTTCTATTCTCCCGCTGCTGTTGCCGCTGGTTTTGCTGCTGACCACTTCCGTTGTCAATGTGAATGCGGCCAGTTTACAGGATGCCGAATGTGGCAGCATAAACGAGGAGCAGCTGCTGAGACAAACAGATTTTGCGGTGCCCACAGAGCATCAATGGCTGGCGCGCATTACTTACGAGCATGGTAAGTGCTGCCCATAACTGTGCACAAAGAGAAAAATTAGGCTCTAAAATCAAGAATAGAGCAATCCACAATTTCTAATTGTTGGTTAACAAATCTTGCAAAAAAATATTCCGAAGATAGACAAGAATTGTCATTGTTTGAAATGTTGAAGCAGTCGCATTTCTTTTAGTGAGTTGATTGGGTTCAAAAGTTATTAATTTCTATACACCATAAACTTAATAAATGGATTTTTTAGAAAAGCAGAAAATCCAGACAATTAAGATTCGTTAAATCAATTTTAATGTTGTTTTATGCTGATTCAAGACATTTGTGAATAATTTAAGAATAATAGATTAATACAAAACTTTCCAAAAGCCAAGTCAAGTCAAGTTAATAGAACCTATAAAAAACAATCTAAATTGAAGACTTTAACGATTCGATTAAGAGTTTAAACATCATTTTGGTTGAATATTGATTCAAGACCTTTTCTGTTGATTTAAGAAAAACAATATATTTTTGGATTCAATTTTTGGGATCTATTTTAAAATATTTGTGACTTGTTGCAAGTTCTTGTTTTGCAAACATTTCTTTCTCTCTCTGTGCATAACTAATCGCAAAGCTAATTGAGTGTGTTTAACCGCCAGGACACGAGGAAAAGCTGCCCAATGATGGCTGTCTGGGTGTGCTCATCTCGAAGCGCAATGTGCTCGCTCCTGCCCACTGTTTTGTGCAGTACGATGGCCAGGCGGATGCCTATTCGGTGCAGTTGGGTGTGTGGAACAAGAGCTCGAATGCACACGAAGTGGTCTGCGACAAGGATGGCTATTGTGTGCTGCCCGCACAGGATATACAGCTCAGCGAGATTGCCATACATCCCGAATACGATCCGCTAACGTTGAAGAACAGTTTGGCTGTGCTGCGACTGCAACGTGATGCCAAATTTTCGCACAATGTGATGCCCATCTGCATGCCACCGCTGAGCTTGACCAATGAGACATTGGTCGGTCAAATGTTTGTGGTTGCCGGGCTGCCCATTAAGGATATGTTCAAGCATAAGACCTGGGTGAATACCATCAGTCGTCCGTATTGCCAGAAGACGCACAATTCACTGATTACCAGCAGCACAACCATTTGTGGCTATCAGGATCGCATGAAAACCTATTATCAAGGAGCGCCTTTGGTGGGCATTCAAGTGAAATCGGATGTGCCGCAGAATTTCTACTTGGTTGGACTGTTGATGGACTCAAAGGAGGTGGAGAAAAAGGAAAGAATTGTCTCCAGTTTCTTGGATATCCGTCCGTACTTGAGTTTTATCAACCGCAATGCTGAGGGCTTAATTGTAAAAAGTTAAGGCTGAAGCTGAGTGAGTGTTTGGGGCACTGTTGAATAAAACAGCAACAACAGCTGCCAACAGGTCGGTTGTGTGTTAATTATTCAGTCATCACACTTGGGGCTCGAATTTACTTTACTTTAAGTTAACTTGAATTGTACTTTTTGTGCTTCTTTATTTTGTTCGTGCTCATGCAAAATGCAAATTGTTTATATGCTATTAATAGCTAATGTGAGAAATATGGAAAATAGCAGCTGTTCTTTTTTCTCCAACATTTCACTTTAGTTTGGCTTTTTTTGCAAAGTTTTTTGGAAAAACTTTAACTGTGTAACTATGACGGCAACTTTCGACAACAGACAAGCGACAGGCGACAGCCCGACAGTCGGCAGTCAACAAAACCAACAGCACAAAAAGACGAAAATGTTGTCATTTCTGGCGGGCCAAAAAAAGGGAAATGCTTTGAGCAATGGGTTGATGAGGTGGGGTCTCCCTCCTCTTGGCCGCTTGCCAAGCCATTCGCAAACCTTGCACAAATTTGTTTTGAGGTAAATTTTAATGGCTTTTGCCAGGTGCAAATCAAAGCCGACTACTCAGCATATCACAGCGAGAAGTTGTCTCTTGTTGTACTTCAAATGTTCAAGAAAAACTGTGCCTATGTATGTAGTTATTGCCCCTTTTTATGGCTGGTTGAGGCATGAAGCTTCTCCTGGCTAAAGCGCAGACAACAACCAGCTGAATGTATATGCATAATTACCGTGCTTAGTCGAGTCGTTGTCATTCCTTTGTAGCACACTTTTAGGCGCCAAATTGCTCTATGGAAAATGTGAAAGATGCCAACACGTTGACGACGTTCTGTTTGTTTGTTTGTTTGCTTGTCTTGGCGCTGCATTAAAATCACAATAAAATTTAAATTGCCAAACACAAGACGTGGCACAAAAAGAACGTGCGCAAATGTGCAGACTGATAGCAAAAAGCCGAGCCGGAATTGGGAGGCGGCGTTGGTTTGTGGGGATGGCTTGTTTACGGCGCAATGTAAATGCGATTCAAAACAAAACAAAAAACCGAACAGCTGAAAGCTGAAAGAGCGCGTGTCGCAAAAAAGATAGAGAGTGAGAGCGAAAGCTTACGCTCGCTCTCTCTCTGAGTAACTAGCGTGGGTGCCGTTCAAAAGGAAAGCAACGCTAGCAACGGTCGAGGACAACTCGACTCACGCGGCGTATACGCAATGTGACAGTTTTAGTGGTTATGGTCAAGCACAACGCTTGAGCGAGGGCACACACAGCGCAAAAAGCGAAAGTGACGCCAAAAATTGCCACAGACACACCTGCAACAACCGACTAGGCGCAACACCAACAACTACAACTAGAATGATGCCTCTCAAAAAATGGGTGGCACTTCAAAAAACGAAATGTTGCCCGCCAAGATGTTTCAATTTTCTCGGTGTTTTGACTGGGTTTGGGTGTTGTGCCATTGTGTTGTGTGTTTGAGTGGTGTTTTCTACCTTTCTTTGCTTATGCCTTTTATTTCTTTCGCTTTTCTATGCTTCGGGATAGACGCACACACCTTGACACCAGCCGCCATCTCAGAGTCTTGTCTAAATTGAGCTCACACACACACACAAACTCACACACAACTTGCCTGAGGGCGATATTCAGTTATTTTTTCTTTTTTTGGCATCTTACGGAGCAAGTGTAGTTGTTAGCTAGATAAGGTTAGATAGAGTACACACACACTCTTGGCAAATTGAATTTTTCTTATGTACACACAATAAGCAGTTGAGCAGGGAAATGACATTTTACACTTTTCCTCTTGCACTTGGTATGACAAGCTGTGGTTGCGCATTTCGTGTTATGAATGCTCATCGATGCGTTAAATGATTTTATATAATTTACTTAAGCACTCTTAATGGCACTTATGCGAGTGTGTGTGTGTGTGTGCGGGTCTGTGTGTGTGTGAAACTTTACGCAATTCTTTCCGCTTTTATCCACCTCTCCACTCCCCCCGCATTTTTCGCTATGCTTAGCTGTGCAACGTTTTTTGCTTCCTTATATAAAATACAATAAAAAACGCAAGAGACAGAGACCAGGCGACGCTCTGGTTGAAGCTGAGCCCTTTCTTTAATTCAATTACATATACATATGTATATATATATGTATGTACTTATATATGTATGGGTAAATTTATGTTGGTCTCATTGTTGTTGTATATAATTTGGAGCAACTCAAAAACTGTGAACACTGTGTGAACGGATACACAAAACGCACACGCACATAGATACACACACTAATACACTAACACACACACACACACTCACGCACGCAAACATCAACGGAGGCAAAAACTTATACTAGGGCATGGGTTTTTGGTCGCTTTATTCTTTTTTGTTTTTTGGTCTCGGGGGCTGCTTAGCGAGCACAGCAATAACAACAACAACGCAACTGCCACTTAAACTTGCCTTTTCACTAGTTTTCCTAGACGGGAGGAAAAACGCTTTTAGTTAGGTTGTTAGTTAGTTTTTGCTGCCGCTGGCGTTTTTCCAGCTTTCTTTTTTAACGCGCGCGCGACTCGCGTACCCAAAAATTTCAATGCATTCGCTCGGTCGTTTTAGGCCAGGAGTCTCAACGTCAACTGAAACCGATTCCTGAGCGCGCCTTCAAATTTGCCTAGCTAGGCGTCCAACAAAGCTTTGCTCTCCAAAAGCTTAGCTCACTCTCTTTGCCACCCACTAGCAAAGCTTTTGCTCTCTCTCTCGGACACTGTCTCTCACACTGGCAACTGTCACTCACTCTCCGCGTTGTCTGTTGACACTTGTTAGAGATTTTCTTTGCGTTTTGTATGTTGTTTGTTTTGGCTTTGGATCGGAAGTTGTTTTTAGGGGCCCCCATGTAGCGTTAACCCCTGGTTCCTTACCGCTCTAAGGACTTCTATTGGGCGGGTGTATGACTGTGGACAAATTCGAAGGACTCAATAAATTGTTCGGCAACGTCAACTATTTTAGATTGAACTTGATAAGCGGCGCAATTGCAGGCTCTAGATTTCCGTTGTGAGGCCCCAAAACTAAAAAAAAATAGACCCTCGAATGCCAAACGTTTAATAATCATATTGATAAATATTTGTTTATCATTAAGTGTACTACATCAACATAACGATTTTGATTGGGGGCCAAAGTAAAGTCAAGTAAAATCATCGAATAGAAAATTTGCATTCATTTTTGGCTACTTTAGTTCGCTGGCTCTTATCTTGGCATCTTAAAAATTTCTTTTACATACTTACCATTTATCAAACCCACTTAATTTGTTTATACACACATCTCTACAAATTATGAAAGCCATCATGGCTAATAATTTGTAACCTAATAAAGAACATTTTTCTTGCACGGCAATAATTTATTTAAAGAGATAGATAAAGCCGTCGCTTTACTGTCCTAAACAGCAGTATTTATCAAGATTATTGTAAATCAAACAGGTTTACGAAATGCCAAAATACTCAAAACGCTCATAAACCCCAACCAAAATTAGCATGTGAATAAACGAGGCGATGATGGGTAAGTGCCAAATGGTCAATGGCCACAAGACTTCCCACAAGCGAAAGACTTTCAACAGCTTGGCAAAACAGAATTGGGTTAGATCGGCATTAATATTATGCGTCCAGCGCTGGATAATGGCAAATTGATTTTCATAAAAAAACTTTCACTGACCAAAATCAACAAGCCAAAGTATAGGAATTCAAATGAGCTGCGCTTAAAGATCGTCACAATGCTAACGAAATCTACAGCGAAAAATTTGGATTGACAACCTGACTGCAGAGCGCATCAAGTATCAGTTGGCTTTGAGCCAGAAAAGAATACAGGCGTGAGTTGGCAACAATATTAATATTATTCAGTGATCATTCCTTTGCTGTATGGCAATGTATTGGCAACTATGGACAGCAGGCCTGCTGTTGGTCTGGATTGGTGCAGCCAACCAGGTCGAAGCAGCCAAGAAACACAGAACTGAAGTGATACAAATCTGGCAACCTCAAGAGCTGAAGCCATCTTACGCTAGGTAAGCCCAAAATTAAGTTCTTTAAACTTAGGATAACTTGTATTACTTACTCCACAGCCGACAGCTTGATTATCCCATCTATGTACCCCGTATATCCGGTGGATATCGCCGTGGTCAAGGACATCGTGTTCGTGCCAAGGCAGCGTCGCCAGTCACGACCACAACGCAACGACCCTTTGTGCGAGCTTGGAACAGTTTTGTGCGCAGCGTGCAACCGAATTTTGGTTTTAGAAATCTGACCAATCCATTGACAAATCTCTTCAACAATGGCAATGCCAATATCATCGAAACTGTTCCATTGCAGGCCATATATAATGATCAGAAAGAACAGGAGCAGCAGCAAGAACTGGAGCAGGATGACTCAGCAGCTACAACGCAGAGTCCCAGCAAACGGAAGCGCAAGCGACGCAAGCAGCAGAAGCGTCGTCCCGTCTACGATTCGGTGGAACAGGATGATGATCCTTATGGCTATTATGGCGGATCTTCTCTGCCCATTGCTTTGCCACATCAGCAACCAATGTACTACTATCCCAATCTGGAGAATTACTATGATTTGCGACGCTTGCAGGCATACAACGATTATGCCCAACATGCCAGTTACTATGATCCGTCGTACTACGAAGAGAGTACAGCCGAAGAGGATCAGTCACAATATGAGAGCGAGGAGAATGTTCGCAAATTGAGTGGCAAAAAATATGCAATTCTGCGTCCATTGGCATTGGCTATCAAAGTGCCGAACAACGATGCATCGGTCGCTGCAGTTGACGACGTAATCGACGACGATAGACTCGCTACCAATGACGAAGACGCTGCCAACGAGGCCGACGTCGTGGCTACCGAAGGTACAACTACTGATGACTCCGCCTCCACGCTCTCCGAGAGCATGCGCAATGCAATTGGCACGTACATGCGTGACGATCAACGAAATCGCGAACGTCAGCGTCAAGCTGAGAAAGAGGTGGAAGCATTGGGTATGGCTAAAATTAGACCACGTAATTGGCATAGTTTGCCAATAGCTGGGCGCCTGGTGAATGCGTCAAACAAGCGTCAATAAAAAGTTTGCAAACTATTTTTTATGAATATGATGTGTATTTTTTATGATGATGTTGTCGTTGTATGGGTTACGTTAGTTATGCGTGTGTACAAATGAGATGAAGTAAACACCTGCAAAAAGGATAAAACAACGAGGAGTTAAATGTATACCTTTCCATTGTAATTGCATTAAATTGTACTAAATTATTGAGGTAGAAGGTTCAATCACTTACTATACTAAACATCACAAGTAATGAGATTGTCAATATCTCAGCCGTAAAAAGAATATGTCATACAAGCTTAGTAAGTCGCGATGGACAACCAGCATTGGGATCAACGGGCAGAGCTACATGGCTCACATGTTCAACATCGTGAAAGTAGGCGTGTAGTAAAGCATTCTTGGCCGATATGCGTAGATTGGGATCATAGCAGAGCATAGACTGTTATAGAGAACACATCGATAAAAAAATGTTTAAAATGTATCTTATTATTAAGAACTTTTACCATAATCAGTTCGTGTGCTTCGTGTTCGCGTATAGCTGAAGGTACATTGGATGCTTCCCATTTGGGAAACTTGGCCTTAAAGTCGGGTAATTGTGTTACGCCGGGCCATTTGCTTTCATCTGGTGTGCTCAACGTGCGAAAGATGCGATAAAGTTGATCGATTTCACTGTCACCCGGAAATAATGAACGTCGCATTATCTGTCAGTTAGAAATACATTAAAAAATGCGATTGAGAGTAGGTGGAATGTCTTACCATCTCAGCGAATATGCAGCCTAGGCTCCAGATGTCCACGCCCGTTGAATAGAATTTTGTGCCGAGCAGAATTTCGGGTGCACGATACCAAAGCGTCACCACTTCATGTGTGTATGCTCTCATTGGCACATTAAAAGCCCGCGCTAATCCAAAATCAGCCAACTACAATGTGATCGTTTAGGAAATCAGTCATAAGTTGGGCGAAACTGTAAGTCTTACCTTAATATTGCCTTCTGTGTCCACAAGTAGATTCTGTGGCTTGAGATCTCGATGCAGAATGCGATTGGTATGACAAAAGTTGAGAGCATCAAATATCTGATACATGTAGCTCTAGAAAATGATAAAGATGACAATTAAATAAGATATGATATCATGGCATTTAGGACCTACTTTAATTAGCTGCGGCGTAAAGACATCCTTCTTCTTGTCCATCAATTTTTTGAGGTCCATGTTCAGATATTCAAAGATCATATACAGATTATTGCCCGATATGACCACATCGTGCAGTTGCACTACATTCTTGTGCCGCAGATTTTTCAGCAACGATATTTCTCTTATGGCAGTCGATGGGACACCCTCAGATTCGCTAAAACGCCGTAAATTACAGGATATTAGTGAACATGTTAACTGAGGGCAATATTCAATTGGCATATGATGAATTGGGCGGTACCACAAAGCCGAATCATGTGGTGCTACGTATATTGAAAATGCAGCCACGCAACACGCACAGAATCCGGGCTTTGTTGTGCAGCCAACCGAGGCGACATTTGACATTCGTCAAGGACATCAGGGACACCTTGCAGAAACGAAAATGTTCTCTGATAGCATTTTTACAGGAAATGTTATATTACGGAGTTCACATTAAGAAATTATTATATATATCACTACTATCCACTTCTGAGGACGCTCTGGATGAAGCTTGGAGATTATAATATACCCTTCGAGACGGATTTTCTTGAGTGCAACATCCTTTCCGGTTTGATTGTTGCACGCTTTGTATACTATGCCATAGGTGCCTTCGCCGATTTTCTCGGCCTGTTGAAAGTTGTCCAATATTTTGTGCATTTAATTGTTTCAACGCGGTTAAATAATTACAAAAACAGACAGAAACATAAAAAATGGAGGGAAAAAGTATGCTCCTAGCTAGGGTTGGCCGAATTTCCAGTTACTTATCGAAGTGTTTCTTAAACATAGCGCGATAGCGATATCGATGTTTTTGGCCAATCTTCCAACACTATTTGTTATGAATCAACAAGAGATTGCGTTTATTGAGTTTGTTTGTCTGGCTACTAGGGACCATACTAAAGAGATAGAATTTGATTTCAGCTTGTATGACCCTTAAGTCGGCTTAGTTTTAGTAAGGTCTTAGTAAGGTCACTACACCAACTACTTTATACTTTGCTGTTATATGGGTTTGGCTTCAGCCAAATTATTTCCATTTGTTGTTAAAGTATAATTTTCTGCTGTACTGATTTTACATTTATAAATTTAATAAATAATACAAATTATTTTGCATTTATCTAATCTATGTATTTTATTTGAAAATGTTTATCAACCAGTTAACAAGCTCACCAAAATCCGATATTTTTCGATAGCTATCGATAAGAGTCATCGCTATTGTACTACCACTAACCATACAATACATAGATACTTCGTTTCATACAAAAAATCCTATCTTTAAAAACTGAATTATTGTGAGCCCAGTCGGGTCGAGCGCTGCGATTCGAACACCAGAGCGTCTTCGGCTCATTTCGTAATTCGAAGTTCTAGCGCAGCGCGCTGCGCGCAGCGTCCGTCGCACACTTAGTTCAGTCGCAGATAAAATGCAGAACGATGAGCACGGGCGTATTTCGTTGCGCTGTGCTTTCGTTTCTATGTATGCGTGCGTGTATCTATATGCTCGCCTATATTAGCATTTGAATGCAAGTGAAGTTTTGCAACGTGCTGTTGCCTCGATGACAAGCAGCTAGCGTACGTCAATTTTGTTTTGCCGCGACGAAAGTCTCTAAGACGAAGACAAGAACAATTGTAGAGGCGAACATTATTACAACAAAATTTAATAATTATTTATAAGTACAAATTTTAAATGTAAATTTAATTTGGTTGTTTTTAACACTTTCGAGCCGCCCAAATAGTTTTTTTTTGTACCAATAAGCAAATTTACGTTTATTTTTTGCAATTGTGAAACATTTGCTACAAGCTGGGCAATTTTTGACGAAATACTGCAAGCAGTGCGAAAGCAGTTGATGACTACAGTGCAAGCAGTGCAGTGTGCAGTGCAGCGTCCTAACCGTAAAAACTGCTTTATTTGCTCCGCGGTGGAGTTTTTAAAAAATCCCATTAATAATCGTAGTATAGTTATTTACACCTTAGATCTGCGCTTAAGTACTATTAGTTATAATTTAAAATTTAATTAACACCTTGTAATATGTATGCTATTCAATTTTGCATGTGAAAGCCTGCCTGGAGTTTTTGCTTGATTCACCTACGAGTTGCTCAATTTACGTTTTACGTGATTCAATAAAAATGCCATAAAAATGTGTATTGTCCTGGGGCAGGCAGGCAGCAGCAGCAACAGAAGCAACAGCAGCAACATGACTTTGCCCCTTTTTGCAAGTGTTGTTGCGTGTGTTGCTTTGGCTTTACTGTGCTCTGACAGACATTCGCGTGCTGTGACTAACTGAGAAATGTTTTTGCCGCGCGTTTTGTTTCGTTGCCAGGCTCCCCCGAAATCACATTTAATGCCACATTAATCATGGCCAGAATGTGAAAGGGGCATGAAACATTGGGGGATGCATAATCAACTCATAACTAACAGCCATTTGCTTGGCATACTTGGTGACTTCATTAAACGCCTTCAGTTCCACCGAAGGGGAGCCAACGCTCACACATTGCTCATACGCAGCGCAGCGTGCGGCGACAATTAGCAATGAGTTGAAGAGAAAATTTGCTGCCAACACACGGAACAACTTGTAAATATCAACAGTGGGGGCGTGAGCGAACAAGTGGGCGCTCTTACACCTCCAGCTGAACACTATGTGAGCTGTATTTATGAGTGCAACTTTGCTGCGGCAATTTCCATATCCCCCAAAAACATTTCTGGGTGCAGTGTTTGTGCTTGTGGTCGATAAGAAGGTTGCATTGGCGTGGGTTGCACGTCTGCTTGCAAATACAGTCAAATATATAAATTATGCTCCACTGATATGTACTTTACTTTGGCGCCATTCAAGTGGCAGTAATATATGTAAAAAACTGCAATTTACCAAAAACAAAAAAAAAAGCAAAAAGAGGGACAGAATGATACCTAATGACTAAAGTTATACGCGCGAGCGAAAATCGGACAAAAATTACATTTGGAGGCGACTCGGCGACGACAATAAGCATCCCGATTCCGACACAACCCCAATTTTCCATCCGCGAAAGTTACACGTGATTTATGCATTTGGGTTTTTGGGGCCATGGAGTAAATAACTTGAAAGTACAATTTATTAACGGTACAATAGCCAAAAGAAATGAAGGTACAAGGCCTCAACGGGATGCCAGTTAAATGAAAACTGCGCAATTTTCACTCGCCTTCGCCTTCGCCTTCGCCTTCGTCTTCATTTTTATTTCCCTCTAAATTTCGAGTTTTCGTATTTTTGTTTTTCCTTGAACACAAATAATACATTAATCTCGAAGTCGGGCATTTTTAATCTTGCATAATTTAAATATTAAAATTTGTTAACAATTAATTGACACTAAAAAAAAACAAACAGATGTTCTTATCGAATTTTTCCAGACTCTATCATGTTTTTCGTTATTTATTTAAATTAAATTGTACTCGAGGAATAGTGTTGAATAATTAAACGCTTAACCGCAGTAATTTGCATACAGATTACAACCATGAAATCTCAATTGCCTAATTAAGCGTAAATCAGATTAATTATTTTGCATTTGCAGTATGTGTGTGTGTTGTTGTGTGTGTGTTTGTTATTTGCCAATTGTCGGATAATATGTTGTGTGCATTATTTAATTGAAATGCTCTCGATGTACGTAAGTTTAATTGATCAAATATCAGTAGAGTTCAGCAAATACTTGTGGATATAATAGCTTGCCTCTGGATTCTCGTAATTGCGGCTAACGAGCAACGTGTGCAACATGTGCAACGAGTAACATGCAACGTGCAACGGCCAACGTGCAACTACACAAATGCCTTCAGGATATTGGCACACAGAAAATGCGACATAGAAAAGCAGCAACCAAATAGACAATAACTATGTAAATCTGACCATTGACATCAATGCCAAGCAAAAATGTAACTTGTAAGCCAAACAATGGCCGCTGCACCAAAGTCTGCTTAACTATACAAAATATATATGTATACTGCTTGTATAACACCCATACACACACATACTCACACACTCACACATGGATAGACAAAAGCAGAGGCAGAAGCAAAGCTAAAAACACCGACAAAGGGGCAAAAGTAACAACTGCAGTCAACGCTGGAAGCAACTGCTGCCGGTTAAATTTAATTCCAATTGAATTGCGCTTAACAACGGCTGTCATTCCATCATCTAAGTGAAAGTGTATGAGTGTGTACGTGTGTGTGTGTGTGTACGTGTGTGGGTGTGGGCAATCGTGTGTAAAGCCAATGGCGGCTTTTTTTTATGTCCGTAGTCAGCAGCAACAACTGCAGACATAACCCTCTTTCTAACTTTAAAATAAATGATAGAAAAAAGAAAAAAAGTGCTATACATAAAAAAAAAAAATGAAAGCTGAAATTGAAAATGAGAATAAGAATGAATAATATTATGTGGTGATAAGCGGAAATGATATTTGCTGAGGGCATAACAAAAGCAACCATATAACACAATGGACTAAAGAATGTATGGGGGCAAAAAAAAGGATTGCGATAAAATGAAATCAATAGTAAACTATGCTCTATGCACTAAGCGTGTGCAATAAATTTTCAATTGAAGCAAACAACATTTGAGATTAACGTTCGTCGTTGACCTTGTTTCAACAAATACGCATAGCATACTTGCTTGAATAAATAGATTTCCATTTAGTATGCATATGATGGTGAGATAATAAAAGCGATAGCAGAAATTGAGTTGATTTTCAAATTCAATTTAGTTATTTTCTGGTCTTTAAATTTATAACGATAGTTTTTATGATTTCTGAAAATTTGGTTGCGCTAATTTGGTATATTTTGCACTCTTTGGTATATTTACTATATCAATATATCAAACAAAACAAGTGGTATATTTTTAATATTTATCACATAGTATATATTTTTAAGCACTCTATGGTATAGTTACTGTATCAATGTACCAAATATAACAGTTGGTATATTTTTAGTATTTGTGTGGCATATTTATTTGGTATATTTTCAATGTAATACCGCACTGGTTTGCTTATATTCACAATGGGTAGCGAGTATCTCACAGTCAAGCAATATGTACAAGATTCTCTAGTCATTATATTAAACTTTATTTTTTACAATTTTATTGTATTACTTTTTATGGAAGCTACATTTAAAAAAAAAATTATCATTTTTCTTTGTGAAAAAAAGGTAGTGAACTTTGAATAAAGTGTATTGAAATTATTCTTAACTCTTATTTTCTTTTTGAAAAGTAGTAATCAAGCTTCTTCCTATACTTATATTTTAAGAAAAATATTTATCACACCTTTTTTGTAGTAGCTGTATTTTGAAATACATTTAATGAAAAATGTTCTCATTTCCTAATACCATATTTATTCATAGCAAAATATGTTAGCACTACATTTAGCAAATATATATATGTTCTAATAGTCTCATTATTTAGCTCTTAGCTTCGCTCAGTTGCGTCCCTTGACTTGCATGAAGTACTCCTTGTTGGCCAGGCGATTTGTCTTGCCATTGGGACTGCGCTTGAGATCATCCACAATGATGGCGCCACCAATCAACTGCTTGTACGGAGCACCCACATGGTTGTGCACATAGTCGATTACATCCTCCGCCCGCAGTTGAACTCCCGGCTTGCTGACAACAGCTGCGGCAGCCTCATCACCCGTCGTATCGTTCCAGACACCAAATACACAAACATCTGCCACTTGTGGCATTTGGCAAATGACTTCCTCCACCTCGTGGGGATAGTACATAATATTTTGATACTTGAGCATATCCTTTTTGCGTTCCATTACGAACAGGAAGCCATCCTCATCTATGTACCCCAAATCCCCCGTATAGAACCAACGATTGCTGTCGCGTATGTTGCGTGACTCTTGCGTGTTGCCGAAATAACCAGCCCAATACTGACCGTTATTGAGACAGACTTCGCCCATCTCATTGGGTCCCAGGGGCACTTTACTCTCGTTGACTATCTTGGCCTTGAAGCCAGCGGTTAGACGACCCACCGATTTGGGTTTCTGATCGAAATTCCAATTGAAGGTGGCCCAAATGCCAACCTCAGTCATGCCGTAGGCAAAGTGCAACACATTGCCGGGCAAACGCTTTCGCAGCTGATTGAGTAAGTCCAACGAGCAACGAGCTCCCGTAAACATGCAATAATGCACGCTGTCCAAGTTGGTTTGCTCGTACTCCGGCGAGTGATAAACCATGGCGAGGTGGAAGGGCGCCAACAGCAGCCAGGTGATCTGATGTTTCTCAATGAGATGTAACAAGAGGCCAGCATCGAAAGCATTATCGGAGATAATTCTTTTGGTGCTAAATACAGCTGTTGTAATAACTGCAATGAGTCCAGTGATCCAGTCGAGGGAACTATGCGAATATTGCACATCCGCCGTGGTTAACATTCTGTGTAAAGTATGAAAAATTAGTTAGCAGTTATTACTTAAATCGCTTTACTTACAAATTGCCATTGAGTATCTTGCGACTGTTCGCTATGGTCACAGCTTTGGGTGTGCCCGTTGTGCCCGATGAGCAGATGATGGCCAACGTTTGATTGTTGCCCTGCTCCAACCGCACTGGCTTAAAGTTCTGCTCCACTTTGGTCAAGAGCAACTGCTCAATGGATATGCTATCCGCCGCATGTTTGCGCATCGTCACAATCTTTGGATTCAATGTTTTTGTGGCAGCTTTGACTGTGTTATATTCATCGCCATCGCAGAAGATCACTTGAGGTTTGGTAATGTTGAATAGCTTCTCTATGTTCGACTGATCATAGTTGACGTTGAGCGAATGAAAGGCAATGCCATTGAAGAAGCAGGCATAGGCCACAGCTGCCATATGTGTGGTGTTTCTGCCAATGATGCCCACCACATCAGTTTGCACCAAGCCCAGATTACGCAAATAGCAGGCAATGCTCATGGCATTCTGTAGCATCTCCTCACGCAACAGAACCGTATTTTCAGTAGCTGAAATCTACCAAGAGATTGCATAATCAATAAGGTATTAGAAACCTTAAATCAACTCACAACTTACCTGCGCAATTTGCTTGGGATGTCGCCGCATCTCATGGTAGACAATCTCACCTATTGACAGCTCGGGGTCAAAGTGATCGCGATCATCTAGGCTGGACCAAATCTTGCCCACCGGATCGTAGCTAATCTCTGGTTTGAATTCCATCTTGAATGTAAATGCGAGGCAATCGCCAGTGCAGTCGACTTTTTATACTCGGCTGATGTTCTCGATTTGTTTACTTTTTGTTTGTGATAAGCAAACGTCACACAAACGCAAACAACTCAATTTCACAATTACTCTTTTGTGCTGATTCATTTGATGATCTTTATCAAGCTGATATACATATATTTCTATTACATAAAAATATTTGTTCACATATAAAACAATTTGAAGTGGTTCGTTGATGGTACAATGTACAAACATGTGAGTTTAATGCTCACATTCTCATCTCAACACATTGTAAACTGCGGTAGCAACACTTAAGCAGATAAGAAGACGACCAACGAGAAAGCACAATAAACTTATGAAATGTTTAAAACATTTTGTTGTGTTTTTTCATTTCAATTATCAGCTGCGATGTAATTTAATTGCTTACATGTAATAGATTTAGAAAATTAGTAGTT
Organism: Drosophila niveifrons; assembly: GCA_035046325.1. Classification (NCBI taxonomy): domain Eukaryota; kingdom Metazoa; phylum Arthropoda; class Insecta; order Diptera; family Drosophilidae; genus Drosophila; species Drosophila niveifrons. The sequence goes on along the minus strand of JAWNOC010000046.1, from coordinate 3,781,467 downwards.
GATAGAGCAATTTGTTTACTTTTGTTACACAAATCATAAAAATGCAAACAAACTATTTTATAATGGACAATTTACTTGTATTCTGTAAACAAGTGAAGGCACATTTGGATTTTATCTTGAAGCTGTTGAGCTGAGAAGACCACGTGATAAGATTATTCTTGCAGATTTGTTTGTTTCGCTCAAGATTTGTGTAAAGCATGTGAATGAACGCAGATTGCACTTGAAAGTAAATATTATTTATGTGTAATTTGAATAGAAATTTTAATGTAAAGTTACACAGAATTCGATTTAGATTCGATTTACACGCCTTTGATAGGATTATTCTAAATTTTTTCCATTTCTCATTTCTCAGCCAGGTTATTATAGTAATGAGTAGGAATAAATATTATTCAATATTAATTGCTCATTAGCGAGTTTAATTGAAGCCGATTAACTAATAATATTTATTGAAAAGATTATTGAATTTTAGTTGATTTTTTAAACCTATTTATATGTTAAGCATTTCCTAACCACATTTTCAACTCGCCTCGATTAGGCACCATGCATAATTTAATTGACTTTAAACGCTTATTCGTGATATAAATTAAAGCTGATTAGCTGATAGAATATGTTTAAAGCATTTATGAATTTAGTTTCGTATTTAAACTTATTTATATTTCAAGCATTTCTCAACCATGTTTTCAACTCGCCTCTGTTAAGCATGATGCATAATTTATCAGTGGAAGCAACAGTTGAATGTTGCCGAGTTACATCGTTATTTTGCTAAAAGACTCTTGAGCAAATAGTCTAAAAACACTTTAAGCCCCTCTCAAATCGAAGTAATCGCAAATGGTTCGCTTTATCTATATTGTTGTAGTTATTTTTTCCTTTTCCCTACTATAAAAAAAAAAAACTAAAACATAATCTGTATGTGCTGTGCAAATATCAACATGATTGCTTTTGATTTTGCTCATTCCCCAACCCACTTGACGCAGCTCTGAGGGGCCGAGAGACAATTTATCTCTCTCTGAATTTAACATGCCACGCATCAATGTTTATAAGGCAAACCACACACACGCACACACACACACTCACGCACACACGCACACGCACTCTATTGCTATTGAAGCATATTATATGCGTGTGTGTGCGTGTGTGTGTATGGGAAAGTTTAAAAGTTGTTCATGCCTGGCATTTGGGATTTGTTGCAATATTCTAGAGCGGTGGCGTTGTGTCCCGTTTTGTGTTTCTGCTTCTTCAGCTGTTGGGTTGCGCGCCTCTCGTTTTGTATGCGCCACATTGCGTATACGCGCCGTGCGCCCCTCAAGGCTTACACACAGCAGACAGAGAGCAACGGCAACAACTACGAGACTGTGTATACTCATATATCTATTTGTATGGGGCATAATGGTGCTGAGCTGGGCCCTGTGCAAATCCGGCAGCATCTTCCGCACATTCTCGTAAATAAGTTTGAAATAAAAAAATAGAAGAAAACTGAAAATAAAAACGAATGTGGAAGCAAACGATAGAATTGCGATGGGAAGAGGGAAGAGGAAAGGGGGAAACATGGACGCTGCTTACAAAAAGGATTGTTGTCGCTGTCGGGGATGCTACGATAAATGGCACAAGTTCACATTAAGTGTGAAAAATCTATAAAAAGTTATAAAAGTGTCATTAGCGCCAACAATGGCGATATGCCATCACCAACACACACACACACACAACACACGCAGAAAGAAGACGAGACTCAAATATTGTGTGTAGCGTATGTGAAATCTCAATGTGTACTCATTGCATTTAAGCCTTGTAATAACCGTTGTTGCATTGCCAACAACATTTTCTGCCTTCTGCCTGCTTCCTTCCTCCTCTCTCAATTAAGTTCGCCTGACAGCAGTAATGCAGCTTTTTTCCCTTTATCATTTTGTTTGTGTGCTGTTTTCAAATCTCCTTTTTGCAGTCGTTTTGCTAACTAGCTGCTCGCACTTACATATGCTTATAAAATGTGCTGAGTAAAAGGTTTCCCATGTAGAAAATTCATTTGAAATGCGAGTCTCGCTTTCATTTGAATTAATTTCAAGCGTACGTAATACAAAGCCTCTTCTAGCAGCAGCAGCAGAAAGTGAAAATTAATCAAAGGATTAGATTAACTAAAGTAGTTGACTTCTAAATATTAAAGCTGACTTCGCAATCGCATTTATTATGTGTGTGTGTGTGTGTGTGGCAAAAACAAATGTCGTATTGTATGCAGCTTTCGGTTTTGTCGGCTGTCCATCGCCTTTGACAAATGTCACTGAAGTGGATTATGTAATTTATTTTATTCCTACCTATAGCCTATAGCTGTCAGTTGGATACAAAATCAAAGTTTTTCCAACGACTGGCTTAGAGCCGCAGGCGTCGCAAAACTTTTCGCCAAAGAAACGCAAAAGTTCGCTACGGAAGGGAAAGCCTTAATTAAAGCCCTCGGCCATGGGGCAGCGGGAGAAACAGCAGCAGCAGGAACAGTAGCAGCAGCATCAGCAACAGGTGATTTGTGGCAAGTTGCGGCTACCATGGGGCATGTTGCTGACAGCCGCCAAGTCCTTGAGCATTACATTATATTTTATTTATATACACTTCTGTATTTTATTTTCTATGCTTCTCATTTTTTGTTTTTTTTTTTTATAATTGTTTAAAAGTTAATTTCGAATTTGTGTCAGATAAAACAAGATTATTTTTGTATTATGCAAGTGGGAGAATTTTGCATTAGATTTGTTGTGTTCACATTCCAACGTTCCGAAATTCAACACACGCCTGGAAAAGTGCTTTCCATATTGCTTGATGTTGGCCAAAAGCCTTTTGGCTTTGGTAGTTGGCAAGTGGCAGCCAACGAACGCACAAACGCCGTGGCAGCCACTGCGCATGAATTCCATCTACGTATACGTAATTTTCGCACGCATTCCTCTGGCACTTGAAGTCAATGATTCGAGATGCAATGCCCCGTTGAAATTCTTATGTTTCTAACAAGCAGGAAAGAAATTTGTTACTGGCAACAAAGTGTTTTGGCCCCCCGCTTTTTGCCTTGTGTGTGTATGGCACACCATGTCGTATACGTATTTAACAAGAGCGTGTGTTTAGCAGTAGCAGCAACAGCAATAAGAGCAACAAGAGCAACAAGAACAACAATTGAATCAGCCCAAGGACTTCACAGCTGTCTACTTGAATTCTTTTGTTTTTTTTTTTTGGGTTCTGCGACTGTTTTATTTCACATTATATTCGATTTTAATTTATTGGCTTCGTTTTTCTTTTTTTCTTTTATTTTTGTTGAGAACACACCTGCACCTCATGCTCATTTGCCACGTTTTTTTTTCTCAGTTTGACATTTTACTGAATTTGTATTTTTCATTTTATTTAATGCGCTGTTGTGTGTTGGGCTTGGCTTTTTGGCAGTTCTTTGTGTTAGGCCTGGCGGCTGTGTTTTTCTTTCCCCTCAGTTAAATCTCTTGGCACAACACAAATGGGCCAACGGATAAGCGAAAGAAAACACAAATTAAATGAAGAGATTTGCCTTCAAAATCACCATTCAAATGTCAAGTTGTAGGTCGAATTCATGGCGTGCTTTAATATGCCAGACTTGAGATATTGACTGACTGAATGATGAACAAGAAAATTAGCTTAATTTTGCCTGCTGTCAAGCGAACTTATCTCCTGCAGCTATTTTGTTTGTTGTTCATTAACTACTTTTATGCTACTTGTTATGCAAAATGGTTCTTAATGTGGTTCGCATTGAACTAGGATGTAGATATTTTGCAAATCAATTATTAATTAATTGTTCGATTTTGCACAAATACAAAATACAAAATCTAATGCGATTATTTAGGTATTTGGATTACAGGATGTGGATCAATTAGTGCAGAAGTAATTCACTGATAACTAATGCGAATTCAATTTGCACATTTTACCGAATGCTTCTCACATTGAATTATTTATAAGCGAGTGTAACTCTATTTCCAAAAATGGATATTTATTATAACGAAAATACCACAAAATATTCACTGATTAATGGCGGTTTGTCAGGTTTTTGTGCTCTCCTTCCCCTCTTTGTGATAGACATTTCCGGGATGGTTTAAATTTCATTTCGAATTTGTTAGTTGGCCAACAGTTTACAGCTGCTGTTGCTGCTGCTGTTGCTGTCCGATGGAAGCCATTAATATTAAAATTGTATTTCAAGCTGGTGTCTGATTAAGTGCACTCTGGTTCCGCGACTGCACAACAACAATTGTTCTGTACTCTGTGTTGTGTTGTGCTCATCAGGCACATCGCTGGCCTCGCTTTTGTGTCATGGCAACTGTCCAGATTGTCTGCACTCGCTGTTTAAGACCAGACCCGAGAGAAGAAACTCATACCATGTACATACAGCAAGTAGTTGTAACTGAAACACACAGACGGAAATTGAAATTGAAACTGCGATGGCTGGACGCCAATGTGGTTGCCATAATGCGCGTAATTACTTTGTTAATGCTCCGCGTATTAAGTCAGCGAAATTAAATTATGTGCCAACAAATTTGACAAGCCTGCAAAACCAAAGCGGGCATCAAAAGCATATTGAATGTTTAAAGCATACACAGATCAGTTTCTTTAGTCAAGGACATTCATCTTAAAAATACTTTAATATCAAATAATTAAGTCTATCAAGTAAAAATCTCCCCATTTTTAAAGAAAGCAAAACAGTGTGATATTATTCTTAAAAAATATACCAATTAAATATTCCATAAAATACTAAAAGTATACTAAAAGCTGTATTTGATATACATTAAAAATACCATAATACCATATACCAGATTGTCCAAAAGCCCAATATGGAAAGCGGTTGGAAGAGCATTAATTTGTAATCTGAAAAAAGCAAAATACTCAAATTGATTTTAAACAATTTTATGATCTGTGTAAATTGATATTTTAAATATTTAAAGGTCCATCAAATTGAGCGACAACGAGCATAAAATCGTTGCTGATATTATAGTTGACTGTTGCTTTAATTAAGACATCAACTCACACCTTTTTTATTGTGCCATCCTCAATCTGTCGCGTCTAAATCATATTTAACAAATTTGACAAGCGCTTTTAATTAACTTATTTTCTCAATTAGCTGGAAAAGCGTTCATTATGCTCTTTAAATAATTTCATTTTAAAGTTTGCATCAATTTTGTGTTCGGTCCATTCAACGGCTGTTTGCTAAATCGTGAAATTGAATTAGAGCTCAAAAAGTTTTAGAGCGTTTAACAGGTGTTGATTGTGTCGACCGTTTATCAACTGCTTTTATGGCATTTGCTTAAGTCTTTAATGTTTTAATGGCAGGCACTTGAAGAGCTTTTTCCATATTTAGCATGCACTTGGCTTTTGGCTTTTAAGCATATTTAAGTTATGTTGTAATTGAGTCAGGCAGTTGCCTTTTATTTTTTTTGCCTCTTTTGATTGCGGATGCTTTCTAATTTCTATCATTCAGTGCAAGGCAAAAGTTGTGTTGAGAGTGAAAAATGCAAGTTGTGTTTATTTAGTTGCATGTAATTGCATTTAGTTTGCTGTAATTCAATTGAGCTTGGCTTGCCTTGTGCCTTGTGTGCCTTTGACTGTATTTCATTAGAAGCATATTCAGTTAAATGTTGCAACAAATTGACAGAAAATACTCAACGCAGACCACACAGACTTGTAAAGAGAGAGAGCACAGAGAGCGAGTAGAAAGTCAAGTCAGTCGAAGTGAAAAGTCCCAGTTTGAGTCTTAGTTTTATCTCCCTGGCCACATGCAATTTGCAACCGAAACCAAACCAAAGCAAAGCAGACAAAGTTTCATTTTCTATTTTGCCCGCACAAACAGCATGAACTCAAGTACAAGTACGGTATGTGTGTGTGTGTGTGTGTGTCGTGTCTACACTTTGTCATGCAAGTCAAACAGTGGTAAATGTCAAGATGAGAAGCCCCTGCCAAGTCACAGCTGTCTTGTCTGTCCGTCTCACTGTCCGCTTGACGTCAGTGGCGATTGATTTTTATTACACTCCGAGTTCCAGAACTCTAGAACTGAAGAGAAGCATCAAACAACTTTGACTCATGTCTCGTTATGGCCTGCGTGTGGCAATTTTTAATGGACATTTTCGTATGCCATCCCACGTCACTAATTCAATGGGATTTGTAAAGCAATTTTGTTGTTTGTATACGCAACATTTCGAATTTCGCATTTCGCAGGGGCACCTGAACTTAACTGGTCACAGTTCAAGTCTGTGGCAGTCAGTTATCGTATGCCTTTAAATGCTGTGCAAATGTTAAGCTACCACGGGAACAGCACTTGAAAGCCCAAAAGGCAAAACTCAAGAGCATCGAGTCGTTGATAAGTGGAGCTAATGTTGTGACTGCTCTCTCTCTCTCTCTCAACTAATTTGGGGGAATTTCTCAAAGGATTTACGCATCGCGAATTTCGGGAGGGTTTGGGTGTTAACATGTTAAGAATTTTTTTTGGTCTCGGGTTTCGATTACAAGCTCCCGATAGGGTCAAATTGTGTCTGAGCTCTGTCGTTTTTCGATTTCTCGTCTGGCACATTAACGAGGATTTGTTGGGCTGTCTTCTTGGCCATTGGCCATTGGTCCATGGGCTGCTTATTGTTGTAAGCCCTCAACTGATTGCCAAGTATTGATTTTATTTCTCCGCTTCGCTTCTGTACACTGCTGCGTATGAGTAATGTGATATCAGAGCAATGAGATTGCACAAATGCTTATGAATAAAACTGATAAATAACACACTGTTCATTAATAAACATTTGTGGCAGACACTTGCCGGCTGCTGCAGCTGCTGTCAAAGCCACTGGCCACTTAAACATGCCAACAAACCCAACATTCAAAGTGTTGAATTTGTATCCTCTTAGACTGCTTAGGCTGCCCCCTAAAGGAAGGAAAATGCCTGTTGGCTTTTTGGTTTTTGGTTTTTTGGTTTACTCGGTCGTAAATCTGATTTGCGGCAACCGCATTGGCAAATTCAACTGAATTACAGATACCAAAAGGCAGTTTGCACTCAGTTGTGCTACCTGTTGCTAACTGGAAATGGGAGATGGGAAATGGAATTGAAGGTCGCATTAAGTGTAAACAAACAAAAGTGGGTGGTGGCATTGGCATTTAGCATTCTATTCGCAGTTGTGAAGAGCAACACAATGTAATAATAATAAATATAATTGAATCTAAAGTACTTCATTTGGCGCATAAACACGTTCCAAGTTCCAATATTCGACTCTTATTTTTGTGCTATTATTAATAAACCACAAGAAAGTTATGCTACTGCCTACTGCCTACATAAGGCACGTGTAAACAGCGGCAACCACAAATAACAATTCAATTTCTGTTTAATACAAACACACACACACACACACAACCCACCCACAAACCTACACCCGTTCACACTCATACACTTTTACACTCGCACACGGACATGAATAATACATCATTCCTGGCGAGTTGCAGGTATGAAATTATTGACAGACGTCAAATGACGAAACATGGAAGAGCAAAGCGAGTAAACTTCGGAGCGAGTGTGTGCGTGTGTGTGTGGGAAGGTGTAGGAGTGCTTGTAAGTGTATGGGTGTGCAGGTGTGTGTGTGTGTGTGTGTGTGTAAGTATGCAGCACAACAATCAAACAAAATGAAAAGGCATTTGACTTTTTGGTTAGGCTTATTTCGTTTTTATGGAATTTTTTTCTTATCGACTTTCGTGTGCTCAACATATACTATATATATGTTTGATACTCTCAGCGAGTGCCAGACAGAGAAAGAAGGGAGAAGAGTGAATGTAACTGAGATTCTGAGTATTGTGTTTTGTTCATTCCGTTTACTTTTGCTATAAGACTTCCCACTTCTGCAGCACTCTTACATATTCAATTTATTTAATAGAATTGCGTTATTTGTACGTGTGGCAAATGTGAAATAAATTATTGTCCATGTGAGCAGCTTTTGGCTACATACTACAAGTATATATGTAGTATTATCCCTCGGGAGTTTGGGAGTACTGCATTGTCAGCAGCGTTTTAACATACCTGCCGAATCGAGTGAGTAATCAAACGTGAAATCGCACGAAGTAAGCATATTTTTATATCGATTTTCAAGATTATTACACAACAAATATTTTGCGAAAGATGTATTATTACAGCTGTCATTTAACGCTTCAAAAATGCGCTAAAGTATTTTAAAGTTTCCTAAGGCAATTTGTTAAACTATCAAGGCTGTCCGGTTGGTTCACTGAAAAAGGTTGCTTTTTCCTTGAAATTGCGAGACAGCCACCAGGGAACTAAAGCTGCTTTCCACTCACTCTGTTTCTCTCTCAACCTTTCTCTGTCTGTCTGTCTATCTCCACTTCAATTCAAGGACACGCATGCATCCTTTGGTGCTCCCTTGTCGGTGGCATCGTCATTCCATTAGTGTAAGCAGTTCTTAGGCGATTGAATGCTCGAGATTAATTTAATAATGAAGTGCAATTTTTGGCGCTAGTTACGTTAAAAACTTTACAGTTCTCGAGGCGCTTCTTATAAGATTTGTCGTAATTGTTGAAATTGCAAGATTTAACACTTAACTTTGGCGTTAGGCAGCAACAAGTTGTCTAACATATTCGCTCACATTCGATTAACATCTGCGCTACATGCTAATTAATAATGAGCTTGGCTTAGGTGTAGATAAAGAACACGATTTTCCCATTAGATAGTGAGAGAAAAGGCGTGACAAGTGCCAAGTAAAAGTTTTCAGCTATTTTAAATAATATGATTATTAGTTAAGAGGTTGGCAGACAACGGTGCGGATGTGTGATATCACTTTACTGCGCATAAGAGCGTTGCTTCTGTGCTTTCACTTTCATTTCAGTTGTCATTCCATCTTAACGCACAAAGTTCAAGTTGTGAAGGTTCTGAAGGGTTGTAAACCGAAAGCGAAACTTAATTTTGGATGCTGGATATTTGCATATTTTATTAACCCAAACAGCCGGCACACGCGGCCCTGAAAAACAGCATAACCCAATCAAAAAAGTTCGCCCCGCTCCCGCTGAAGCTGCCTTAATTTAATGCATAAACACAATTCTTAACTCTAGACAAAGTTCTACGGCGAAAAGGGTAAAACTCTCGCACTCGCACTCGCACTCGATTCACGATTCTCATTCTCATTCTTGGTGGAAATTGTGCGTTTGAATTTTGGCTAGAAAAATATTTAAATTAAATCTTAAAACGTGCTGAGAGTGTGGGCGTCTTTGGCAGCAGCAATCTCGATGCCTCAACCTCAATTTGAAGTTTGCCTTGGCGCGCTCAATAAATCTGCCCAAATTGGCCAGTGTGAGTGAGGTATAAGGATTTTGTTTTGTTATTCTTCGAATTGAGAGCTAACTCTCATATACTATACCGCGTGTGTTTATCGAGCCCATTTAAGCGCTTTACCAGGAATATGCTAAGTGCACACGCCTTTTGTGTTATGTGATACTCGAAGGCAACAACACACACACACTGTTATTTTGGTGGAAAAAATAAGCTTAAATTGTGTATTTTGCACATCTGCACAATTACGTATACGCAACGTAACGAGAGCAAAATCGAAAGATGCACACAAAGACAACAAAAGCTGATAAGCTCGATACTCTGGCAGTCACGTATCAGTTACTCGAACATTTTCAGTTTCAGTTGCAGTTTCGTTTTCGTTTTCGCTTTCGTTTTTCGTTTTTTTTTTTTTTTGCCAAAAATTTTATGCAGCAGCTGCAGTTTGAAATGGCAGCAGCGCCCACCGAGTTTTGGCCTTTTGCGTAGCATGGCCTAAAGGTGCGGCCAAACAAACTTGGCCTTTATCTTAACGCTTGAGTGAAGCGTAGCAATGCCCTGCTGGCAATGCTAAAAATTTTCCAGAATGCCAAAAGTCACCAGAAAAGTTCACTTTACACAGCCTTCAATCGGGCCTTTGAGTTGGACCAAAACGTTAATTCTGAATGAATATTTAAGTCGCCAACACCAACACCAGCACACACATACCCACACAAACACGGGTTTAATGAGTGTTCAACCATCAGGAACATCATGATCATCATCACCATCATAATAGACATCTCGATCAAAGTATCGTTTCATGTTCTGCTGTGTGTGTGTTGTGGTCTCGTGACCCCTTATGCTGCAAAAGTTCAATATTCAGCAGCCAAATGAGACTAATTGAGACTTCATCACCGTGCTCCATGTCATTGGCATTGGCATTGCCATAAACGAGTTGCTTTCGTTTCGTTTCGTTTCGTTTCGTTTCTCGTTTTGCCTTTCTCTATCTTGCTACATTCACTGTTTTTTTTTTTTGTTCTTGGTGTGGTTTTGATATTCTGCTTAGGTTTTCATGTTCAATGGCAGCACAAAATGGACACGCGTCATCAAGGATGGCGATGGCGACTGACATGGGCCAAATGGGGGCCAAAAAAGAATTGGGGACAGAGGTTTTGGGCATCCCTTTTTGGATTTCACACGTTCGTCGGCTGTCAGTTTGCCTCTCGACTTGTCGCTTACCTCGCCACTGTCAGTCAGAGTCGGAGAGTCGGAGATCCTTTCGCTTTGCCATTTCGCACTCGATGGCTCTTTTTTCAATTTGCGCCCCCGTTCGGTGAGAAAAACGTTTGCCACAATGGGTTATCAAATGACAACGTGCCACAAGGCGGACAACTAGTGCCACACACACACACGTATTGCTGCCAGCGCTTTTCAATTTCAATTGCTGCCTGTTTTAAATCGATTTTTATTATTATTACTACTACTATTACTATTTTTTTTTTTGTGTTTCCCATTTTTTTGTTGTTGTTGTTTTCATTGTTGTTAAACTTTTCTCGTTTATTTTTTTTTTTTGTGCGCCCCCTTTTAACATTATCGTTGGTGCAGCATGTGGCTGGTTTTTGTGGCTCAATGTCGGTTAGTCGTTGTCCTTAAAGCCGCTATAAAAATGTATGCCATTTTGCTGTGTCGCTAAATGATGAATTCCATAATGTCTGCTGCACGGATTTAGCGTTCAACCAACGGCAGCAATTGTTCTATAAATTGCTAAAATTTATTATCGTGCAGTGGCCACAGAGGTCATTTATTTCAACACAAACACACACACACACACACACACACATAAATTGTACAGAGTTCTAAGTTCTGGCAATTGGCCAGACCGCCTGCCGAGTTAATGTCAGCTAATGACCCGTCTGCGGCTTAGTTTTTAAAGAGTTCGCCAAACTTGACAAAGGCATTAAATTTCATCAAGTTGTCGCTGAAATTTTTTTTTGGCTAGCTGTCTACCCTCATTTGCCTAACTGACATGTCAACACGTCGTATACTTACTATATACGTTGTGAGTGGTGACGTCGCGTATGTCATCAGTCTTCCTTTTCCCTCACCCCTACTTCACGCTTTTATGTGTCCTTGCACCCCTTTGTTACCAGCTCAATTTCGTTGGCTGATCTGTCAGCTAGCCTCGCGGACAGGTTGCCATGCTTTTTGACTTGGCTTTATTTATGGTTTGTCATTACACACAGTGCGTATTGTCAGTCTGCGCACGCTGCGCAGATTTTTCGGGGCAAACGTTATGCACTTCATATACGTTGCCAGTTAAAAGAGTTGTGGGCGTTATGTATGCGATGTGGGCGTGTGCAATTTGCTTGATAGATGCCTGGCCATTGTGACGCGACTCTTGATTACGTGCGTCGCCTCTTTAGATTGCCAAAATTATGCGACTCTATCGCACAAGTACTGGCAAACTGTATAAATTCTCAAGTGGAAATAATCTAGTGAGCAAGAGGCGAGAGTACTTGAGAGCGGAATATCCGACACCCATTCTAAAGAATTGGCAAAATTTGGTGGCATTATCAAATTTGTGTGTTTCAACATTAACATCGCTCAATATCTAAAGAACAAATGAAACTGTTCTTAACAGAAGTTGAAATGCTAGAATGTTAACCTTACATAAATGTTAAAAGAATGTTGACGATATATTTTTGAATTACAAAATTTATCATGGGGAAAACAATCTTATTTAAAGAATAACTAATTTAGAATTACTCCAGAACTAAGATCTTAATTTAATAATTTTTTTTCAAATTGGCATAGATTTAACTCCAGGATTTATTTTTCTTCATTTTAAAACTATTTTTTTCTGTGTATTGCATTTAACATTCCATTTAAACATGATTTCGTTTAAATTTAAGAATTGTGTTTCGTTATTATAGAACTTTTCTTTTACTGTGTAACAAATTTTCATGGTAATAAATTGACAATTTAGCTCCAAATAGTGTTTAACTTTATACTTCTTCACTCTTTAAACAGTCTTTATGGTAGAACACTATAAGCCATTGGAAAATTTTGTGCTTTCAGAAAGTCATCTGGCTTTAAGATCTTCCGCAATGTTAACAAACTTTTGCTGCACAGTCATCTAGATGTCAGAAATTCGCTTTTTGCCTGTTGCCATCGAGTGTTAATCGAGTTAAGATTGATTTTTCATTGCTGAATTGAAAGCGTCGTGCAACGTTCCACGACGACGCTGGCAGGCTCTAGAAATTGATGTCAATTGCATTAAGTTATTAACGTAGTAATTACAAGAAATGAAAGAAAAAAAAAATGGTAAATGACAATTTTCTTATGCTGCAATTGAATTTGCTGTTGTCAATCGATGCGATGAATTTGGAAATTTCCTTAGCTGTGCAATTTTTGTCGAATGAATATTAAAACAATTATTGTAGTTTAATTGTGTGCAAATAAACGTAAAAGTTGTCTGATGATCAGTTAAATAAATAGATTAAATAAATATGCCAAAAACCAGGACAAGATGTTGTTGTTGTTGCTAAGCTGTTGCCTGAAACAAAGTGCAGGCAAATTTCTTGGAAAGGAATTTTTATTAGTCGTTTGTTTGCTTGCCAGCCTGCCAGTCTGTCTCTTTGTCTGTCTGTCTGTCACGGAGTCTGACTGTCTGTCTGTCTGTCTGTCTGCTGAATACGTAATTTGATGAGCACACGATACACACAAAGTCACCAGCTTGACACACACACAATGGGGCAAACAGCTGCCTCCTCCTGCTTCTCAACTCGAACAGCAGCCGAGGCGTGTAAATATGTATGAATGTTTTCACAGCTTCCGGCGTCGGCTCGTTGATAAGCTCAAGAATTTCAGATGCCTTCACTGATGCTGGTGCCAGCCATTATTGTCTTCACTTTGCTCTTGCCTCTTTACTCTTATTGTTGTTTAGCCAGAGTCAGCAGCAGCAGCAGCAGCAGCAGCATCAGCAGCAGCTTCGGGTTCGGCTTTAACCAACTTTAGCTTCGGTTGAGGTCGCTTTGGCTTCTGCTTGTTAGTTTACATTAAGTGTCCATGGGTTGCCTTGAGGCCTCCCTTTAGTTTTCTGCTGTGGCTGCTTGTCATGCGGTCGTGTGTTAAAACACTTATGCACACATACTACAGCATATACTCATATATGGTATTTGATGAGTACTCAGTTTATTCATATCCTTTATGCGTTGAGGGGAACTTCAAAACTCAATTGCCACACTGATGTTGACTTTAAAATTGCTTTGCACAAATTATTTATGATGGCAAACAATTTTGCACTGCCAAAAACAACACTTAACATTGCCAAATCAATGACAAACTTTAAGCAAAGAACTCTTTAACTTTAATCCTTAGCCCGTCTGCTTTAACATCGTCAATATATAAATTCGTTTGCTGCTCCCCTTTGTGCGCTTTTAATAAATTACATTTCTTGTCGGGGATTTGATTAAACACAAAATACAACACAAGCATCCACTGGCGCCCTGCGGCAACAACGGAAGTGGCAACAGGTGCCCGACCACAATGTAAAAATAAAAGGTTAATTCGCTGATCAAATCGCCAGCCTGATGATGACCACGCGCAGCTCGCATTAATGTTGGCATTTTTATTGTGCCAGATATTAAAGCGAAGAGCGAAGCATCCATCAGATGCAGCAACAGCAGATACTCAGCCTCAATAAATCCGAGCAGGTGAGCGCTTTTGGCAATGACAGTCAAGCTGATTGTCAGCCAGAATGTCGAGCTGACTGTCGTGCTGACTGCGGCCTGCCATTGTGTTGTGCTGGCGTTGACAATCACAGTGCCACTCAAAAAGTCCACAAAATGCTGTGCGAATTATATGAACCGCAATTTGCGCTATGCGACAAATTACGCAGCACAAAATTTTAAACCAAGAGACAGCGCGAGTTGGCGTTAGAGATGGGTTGAAGTACTTTAACATTTCGGCCAAGTGGCATTTGTGGGTGTGTATTGAATATTCAGGCAAAAAAGAGATGTGATTATATGCAAATTATTGTAATTTATTATGCGAGCGAGAAATGCTCGACTACTACCACCAAATGTCACGGGGTCGTCAACAACAATTTATGCAGCAACAACATCAACAGGAGAGCAAAAAATGAAACCCAAGCTCAAGCTTTGGTTGAACGATTCATTGCACAATGCAAAATTATGAAACGCCACGATGACGACTGCAGAATCTGCGTCAGGCAAGGACTTACAACAAGCTGCCTGTCCAGCTGTCCTGCTGTTCTGCTGTCCTCTTGTCCGTCTGACTGAATGAGCGCATTTGAGTGCTTCTGGGCAAAATGCTTTTAATATTCATCTAATGCACTCGACGCCCCGGGCGTCTGTTTTTGTATTGGCTTCATTTTTCTTTTGGTTGCGTGGTCGTTTCTGCAGTTGCAGCTCGGCAGCTCGGCAGCTGTTGGCCAGCTGCACAGTCAACTGCAGATGCTCTTCAAATGCCAAGCACCGAACACTGAAACTGATGTGCCGCAGAGAGAGAGAGAGAGAGAGAGAAAGAGACAGAAGTGAATGTTAAGTGAGTGTTTGGCTACCTGCGTCGTGTGTTTAGTGCTGCTTTTGTTCGGTAATCATTGATATGCCAGTGGTAATGCCTCGTGGATGCTACATTGATGGTGGTGGAGTATCAGCCAACTGGCTTCCTGTATGCAATTCAAATGCGCACGTGACGTATACGCAATATTGGCCATGCAAAAACTTATTGGCACTCTCGCTCTCGTTCTCGTTCTCGTTGTGTTGATTGTTGTTGTCTTTGATTAATCAGTGCACACAATATGCAAATGCGCACAGCATACGTCAGCAAGGACTACGTGATCAAGTTTAGTGCCTGGGCAGATATCTCAGTGCTCAGAGTAGTTGGGCAATAAACATAAACTTATTATGACTTTAAGTTGCCATTGCTTTGCTGCTTACTTGGCTGCTTACTTTTATGTGATGCTCTTATTGAGTTCACTACTCTCTGACCTTTGGCTGCCTAGCAGCAGCAACTAAGTTGCTATTTTTATACCCGTTACCCATAGGGTATAAATATTTTAAATGTAATAAACAGTATATCGATATACCAAATATATTTATTAGGTATATTTTAAGAATAGTACTGTTAGTATTCGACCCCCTACACATAGAATAGAATAATTTTAAATGTAAGAATATATCGATATACCAAATGTAGCCTTCAATATATTTTTAGTATTTTCAGTATATCAATTTTGTATATTTTAATAATAATACTGATATATCGATATACTAAACTAAGCATCTGGTACATTTTAGTATTTATGTGGTATATTAATTTGGTATATTTTAAGTTAACTTTTGTGCTGCACTTCGTATTGACTTCGCTGTCTATTTCTACGCTGTAGAATTACTTTTAAATTTACAAACAACAACAACAACAAACACAGTCATTTGGAGTTTATAATTCTGTCAGCAAGCAACAAATTTAATATTCATGCTCAGAGTTTCTTAAATCTTTGTCACGACACAAACGACAAATTACTTGAGTTTGCCATTTGATTGGCATGACGATGGCGGCGTCTGCTAAGACTGAAGAGCAAATGAATTCGAGAGACAGAATTAAAGTCAATTTTGGGCAAAGGTCACTGACTGTTCGCCACGAGTTGTGGGCGTGTGCTGCTGAGGCTTTGGGGCGTGGCTTCATGTTGACGTGTTGATATGTATTTGCCACTGGGAGACACGTGTCCTTTGCGTTGGTTACCGCTGGCTGTGTGTGTCTGTAATTGTGCTAATAAGACGCTGGCAATTAATGTATAATTTAATTAAAGTGTTGCCAGCTTTTCGCATTTACTTCATTCACAGCATAAAGGATGTGCGCTCGTGTTTGCCATTAGAATGTCTTCCGTGTGCAGCAATTAAAGCGAAGCAAAAGGAGCAGCAGCAGGAAAAACAGTTGATGCTGCCTCAAGTGATGGCAGCAACATACATATAGAGGAGCATAAAAATTGATTTATGCCCCACAAGTCAACTCCCAAGCTGCCTCATGCATTTTTGCGCCAAACTCGTAAATGCCGTGTGCCAAGTGGGCGAATGTGTGTGCGTGTGCGAAGTGTGTGTGCGTGTGTGTGTGTGTTGGCTGGGGAGCAACGCTGAAGCAAACCATTTCAATTGCAAGTCAAACACTTGGCGGCAAAGTGTGCGCACTACTTTTGAGTGTTGCACAGTTGAAATGTGATTAAATTTTGTGGCGTGGCAACAGCAGCAGCAGCAGGTGAGTTCCATAATTGCGTTAAATAAGCCACACAAGCTGTGCGGCTGCGAAATCGTTTTATGATGCGGCTGCAACAAGATGCAAGATGCGGTAGAGAGATTTCCACCACACAAGTGCTATCACTTGCTATCTCTGTTTCACTGTATGAAGCTGGCTTATTTACCATTCGCTGCCTCGCTGCCTCGCTCGCTCCCTCTCTCTCTCTCGCTTTGTGCAGATCCTCTGTGGGCACTCAGCCTTGGCCCGCTTACAGGTTGCATTATGAAAGTGGCCGCTGCAGGTGTGTGTGCTCACTTGTGTATTAATAAACAAATTACGCAATTAATAACACACACTGAGTGCTCAGATGTGCGCAAATTGTGACACGCTGCTGTGATAATGAAAGTGCGCCATCTATCGGTCGGCAGCTGTTGCTGCTTTTGCTGCTGCAATTTCTAGCAGGAAGGAAACAGCTCGAGTAGCAGTTGTAGCTCCATTGAGCTAAATTAAGCTAGGAGCAAAGCTGTCAGCTGCTCGTTTATAATTGTGTGTACCCTTGAGTGTGTGTGTGTGTGCAACATGTGCAACATCAAATTTGGGCCATTGCCTTTTACTGAACTCTACGCTTAGCTCACTCTCCTGCTCAAGTGCGTGGCTGCACTTCTTTCGAGCTGTTGGCCAAATGATGGATACTTCGCCGCCCCCTTTTCCTGTTTTCCCCCCTAGGCCAGCTGAATTGAAATTGAGTTAAGTTTTCGTGCGATGCCATATGAAAATGTGCCAGCAAGGCACATTTCTTTTTGTTACTGGCCCACTTCTCGTCTCTTCTCTTTTCTCGTTTTTCTTGCTATTCTTGCTCGGCCTGCTGCTGGCTGTTGCCTGTTGGCTGTTGGCTGTGCGCTCAGATGGAAAATCAAGCAAAATGTATCTGGCAGGCAGCCAGAAAACCAGGATAACCGAGCGAAACGAAAGCGTAAACCAGAAACGACAAACGAATATTTATTACAGGTGTTTGCATTTGAGTGACAGACGCGCCAGCAAAACAGTCGCATTAAGGGCGGATTCAATGAAATTCCGCAGCCAAAGATAGAAAACCTTTCTCTCCAACAACCAACAACTATACAACAAAATCCAATGGCAGTCCAAGATACGAGCAAACGAAATCAACGAAATGAAATCATAGAAAACAAACCGCCAAAAGTCAACGGCTTTGAATGCTAAGATAATGTATTTCTATTCCAAAATTATATTCACCAAGAAATTTCTTAAGCAGTTGCAGCAGCAATAATAGATTTACTGATTTGATAGAAAAATCAACAAACTTAAAGGAAAATTCAAGGGAAAGCTTATTCTTTAAAAGCCGTTTTATTATCGGAGTGGGCGGACGGACATTCAACCAAAAATAGAAAGAGGGAAGCGAAACAAATTGTAGCCGAGATTAACCGAGTCTGAGTCGTAGTCCTAAGATGTTAAGTAGCAAATCGATTGGGAAGGGAAAGCGAAAGAAAAATATTCAAATACCTATCGTGTATCGTGTGCTATTTTTATGATTATGAATGATGCTGTTGAACGCTGAGGGATATTGTGTAATCAGCTTTGAGTGAATTGAGCACCAGAAATCGTCAGATAAGTTGATTATAAGAAATTTTTTTTGGGTTATGAGCAAAAATGTAGTAGTCGAAATAATGCCAAGAACTTTCGGCAAAGCTTGCAGCCCAGAAAAGTTTTGTGCAAATATTTTTGCAGCAGCTTTAAGTTCCTTTGTCGAGTGTTGCACAAGCTAGCAACAACAACGAGGGAAAAAAAGTAGAAAAAAGGCTGCCAAGCAGTTGACTTACAATATGTATTAAGATCAAGGCGTTGACTTCTCTCAGCCCAAGCGATTTCACGTCAAAAGCAGCATAAAATATACCAGCTTGCACCTGAGTCCCACTTCGCCTCCCCTCCTCTCCACCACACTTACCTACTTTGAGAGCCAAAAAAAAAAAAAAAGATTGTAGTCAGCAGTTTTCTTTTGGTGACTTACGGACTAGCAAACTGCAGCGTTCGAGTGGATTTTCTTCGGCTGTTTATGCAAATTTACGTTTTGCAACAAAGCGGACCACGAAGAACGAACTGCAGTCAGAGTTTCCATTTTGGGCTATTCTCAAGCTAAAGTATCTTTTAGCTCGACAGCTGATTGTGAGATTTATTGCTGGCTTGGGGATTGCCAACAACAGCAGCAGTTCGTCTTTCATTTTGATTACAAAATTTCAGCAGAGCGTCGAGCAGCAGAACGGGGAGTGAGGAGTGAGGCAAGAACATGTTGAAGACAGGCAGGCTAAATAAAGGTTATATTTGTAACAGTGAAACAGAGAGAGAGAGAGAGAGAGAGACCAGAGCGATGGGCGGCTGCTCGTGTTTATGTTCATGTGCCCATCATATGTAATTAATTTGGCAACAGCTGTTTATCCTAATTAGAGATGAATCCTTGCCTCGGCCTGCCTGCGAATGTGTTTTCTGTGAGTGTGCGAGTGGGCGTGGATGGATGGCAAAAGGGTGTAACTGGGCGGGACTCGGATGAGCTGTGCTTATTTATCGCTTCACAGGCTTCCAGTTGGGAGCTCTAAACAAACAAATGTCAATGATTTGCTCTACTAATTGCAGGGTAGTATAGTTTAAATGTACCCAAGTCTCAACTAATGGAGCTTAATGGCTTCAGTTGTTGCCACAGCAAGGGAATGAAAACTTGGAACGAATATCAAAATATATATTTTTGTGTAAAATGTTGTGAGAATTTAAAGTATTGCAATACAAAATTTAAAAGTTATAATCTAGTATAAGGAATTATAAAGAAGTAAAAAAATTGAGAAGAAATATTAACAATTTATGTATTTATTGATATATGAAATGGTTGTTTAATAGCATGAACAAGGTAAATTATTCGATAAAATATTTTTAAATCAATGAAGAAAAGCCATCTTAGTAAAGAGAAACCTTAGAAAATTATCTATAAATGCTATGAATGCAGAATTATTAAAATGAGAATAACCAATTCGATAGAAATTCCACTTAAAAATATTTCAAAGAAATGTTAAAATCTAAAAATAAAATTGATTTGAATGTCTGAATGATTGAAAAATATCTTTGCAAAACATAACAAAACACTTTTCTTATACATACTTTCAGCTCAACGAAGTAACACTTAAGGCCTATTAACCAAAATACTTCTAATGCCGGTCCAGCTGGTTATAATCCTCCATTACATAATGCAATCAAATCAGCTGCTAAAATCGAAAGGGCAACAGACGCAATCAAAGCATTCACCACCTAATGGAAAACTGGTTAACAAAAGTAGTAACAAATATACGAGGAAAAAAGTGGAGAACAAAATGGAAATGAGCAAAAGGGGAAGAAAGCGGAAGGAGTAAAGAGAAGCCGAAAAGAAATTTGCTAAATTGACAATGTCAACTTTATCATCAAGTAAAATTGCAAATAAAGCAAAGGGAGCGTCAAAACGGAAAACCCAACACAATTTGCCACACAATTCGCACTTTTGTAAGCGGTGCGTGTCCTTTGCTCCTTTTTCCTTGGCCCATCCACACTTAGTGTGTGCCACGCCTCGTCTTGCCTTGCCTTGCCTTGCCTTGACGTTCTCGCTGTCTCATTGCATGGCCAAGAGCAAATTTTTTGATGCTCGCAATTTATTATGCGTCCTTTCGATGCCGATGTCCTTCAGTTGGTGTAAAGAAAAAACGCGGCGTCAAATGGCTAACAAGTAGCCGCGTATCAAAGTAAAATTTCTGACTCGCAATTCCGTCTATATATCCGATCCAGAAAGAAGAAAAGTGCACAAAACAACCAGAAACAACAAAATTGTGCCTAATTAGTCTTGTTATTGATATACTTGGCAATACTTGGGTGTTTTTTTTTCATCTGTTGTCTTGCCATATGATTTCTCGCATGCGATATTTGTGTCGCACGCAAGAAGCGACGCTGTTGCCGGCAATGGTAGCAAAGCGAACGACTGTTGCTGCTGTTTGCTTGTTGTGTTGTGTTGGAAAACTCGCAGCTGTTCTATTCTCAGTGTTCCATTGCCAGAACGTTTCGCGTGCGGTTGAAGCGACAAACAGAATCGAATCGACAATCAGTTTGTGTTGAAAATGCCGCCGCGTTGGTTGTGCAACGCATCAATAAAACGTTAAGGTTTGGCCGCCATTTTTAAATAGTGCATAACGGTACAATTGAATACGTACGTGCGTGCGTGTATGTGTGTGTGTGTGTGTTCCTTTTGTGCGTGGGTGTTTCACGTTGCGAGGCGAGGGAAACCGAAGTGAGTGAAGCGCTTCGTTAGTCGCCCAACGAAGTCGTGATCGCAGCCGTGTTTCCGTTTCATTCATTCAGTTGCCGTTGAGTCCTCGTGTTGAACAAAAGTGCTAAAGGATTTCGTCACCGTGTTTCAAAACCGAGTGATATTCAAGTGTGAATATGAATATGAATAAACAGCACAGCTGATATTCAATTTTTGTGACCACACACAATTCGGCCAATGACATTTGCAACAACTAAAACACAAACAACAACCACAACAACAGCTGCTACGTGCTCCAGACTGCAAATATCTCGGCGAGCACTCAACAGCAAAAAATTGAAATAAAAGAAAATAGAAAGAAAAATACAAACAAATGCAAATACTCGTAATTAAAATTATTTTGAGAGATTTGAGCAGTATGTGGAAGTGAGTGCACTCGGATTTACTTGTTATGCCATTCACTTATGTCGAGTGTAAAATGTCTTTTATGTGATTTTATTGTTTCTCGCGTGTTGTAATATTTGTTAGCTCACTAGCTGACTGTGTGTATTTTGGGTGTGTGTGTGTGTTTGTTCGTTTCTGCTACAATAATTTCTTTTGTTTTCAGCAATTAACATCGTTAGGAAATAATTTCAATTGTTGTTTCAATGTTTTGCTCAATTTGCATAATGTCTGATAAATATATGCATAAACAAAAGCAGGGACAAAAATTCAATTCCAACGCCGGAGGCAACAATTAAATGCATAAATTAATGTAAATTAGGCAATGTTTGTACTTTTTGTGCGTGCCCAATAAATCTTTAATGTTTGCTAATAATTTCGACAGTTAACAATTATTATGCTATAGCATATTTCAATGAATCGACAATGACAACCTAATAATTTAATATTTTTTTTTTCGTTGTTAGCAGACAAATTAATTATAGTAGCTTAGTTGAATTGTAGCATAAGAGTAAACAAATTTATTCTATTGAGCAGTTAACTATAAAATATGAACGTGCGTGACAACAAACAGTGCGAAAGAGACAGCAGCAGCAGAAGTATAAAAAACAAACAAAAAATTGTTAAACAAAACTGTCAAGCCGGTTACCGCCAGTAAAGTGCATCAGCATCAGCAACAACAGCAGCAACAACAGCAGCAACAACAACAGTAACTAGCAACAGCAAGTGCAATAACAACAATAACAACAACAACGGCTTGAAAACTTGACCGAATTTTCAATCAATTTGGCGTCTCTAATCTCGCCCAGAATCGCCTTCGACTTCACGATCGCGATCGCAATGATTTATTCAGGTAAGTCTCGATTTGAGAGCAGTTAAACGCACTTTTTTGTGCAGCTGCCAACGGCGTTTAGATATGCAAATTAATATATACATATGTGTATACATATATATCGAAAATACTCTATAGATGACTCTTGTTTTGGGCTTGGGATCGTTTCAGGGCTGAACTCTCAAGTGCAACTATTTTGAATGATTTTTATTGCGCTTTGCACTCGGCCGTAAATCCGCAAAACTTCAACTAATTACACTTTGCTTTCGGTGTCGAAAGCAATGTTAATTTTTTTTTGTTCTCTACCCTGTTTTCAGCTCACAACCAAAAACAGGTAGAATAATTGTGTTACAAACGTTTTGAAATTTTTAAATGATGTAAAGTTAAAAAAATCTCATACAAAAAATGCGATAATAAACGCTGACAAAGTAGATTAAATACATTTTAGAGAGTATGATTTAATGAACTCATTATAGGGCAACATTTAGTCGTAGCTTTTTTTCGGCTTCTTCAATACGACGTAATTAGCATTAAGGCGGAAGGGCAATATTACTAAATGTCATAAAAGAAAGACGCGTATTGTTGTATGTGCAATATTGTGGCTTTCAAATTGACACGTGCTCGTATAGTAACAGATTTTGTTACACTTTTTCCAGTAGTCTAATTAACTAAAGTGCCTTTGCATCATCGCCTAAACACCATATTGCCGGACATAGCTCATTTCTCCTCCCACCCACACAAAAAAAAAACAAGAAATAAAAGTTTTTTGTTTTCCTATCCCGCTCAATAAGCTGATATATCAGCTCTGACAGCCTCAACAACAAAGCGCGCTGACTAAGTGATAAAGTTTCAATAACATTAACTGAAAATGACACTTGAGCATTGCGCTTTGTGTTTGCCAGAGAAGTTAAGAGTTTCCAAAATGTAACAAGACTTAATAACAAGTTGAAAATCTCCAAGCCAAGCATATGTCGAATCTCAAAAGTGGCGATTAAAAGCCATTACACATAGTACAAAACTTGCAGTAATGTGTGTTCCTAGAATATGCAAGCAAAACTGACATTTGATGTAGATAATTGTAATTGACGGACGAAAAGGGCTGCTCTCGCACAATAGAGAATACGAAATGTGAAAAAGGTCAGACTGTGAAATTTAGAAATGTCGTAGGTGAGCATTATTAATAATGAATAAATGCGGCTAATGAGCATAAAAGCTTTTTCTTGTGTATGTGTGAATAATACAATACAGTAAAAATAAAAAACAATTAAATGTTTTAAGAGCGTCGGCGAGGACTTGATGCGGTTCAAAACCCTCGAGCTTGTCAAGTGCATGCAAATTTCGAAATAATTTCTTTGCAACAAGAACAATAAAAAGCAACTTTGACGACAGCCACGGCCTACGTGCATAAGGTAATGAAACCTGAGATTCTTTAGTCCACTTGAACAGCAAACAACAAAAGCTAAAGCGAAAAACATTCAAATTCAAAAGTGAGAATAACCACGTGAGTGTGCGAGTGTGCGAATGTGTGTGTGTGTGTGTGTGTGGGAATGGGAAATGGAAACTATCGACTGGGAACTTGGTAACCGGTAACTGCTGACTGACTGTCTGGGTGGCTGCCCAGAGAAAGAGAGATACACAGAGAGAGAGAGAGAGGTGCCCCAAACACTTATAAGGAAAGCAGTTGAAATCTACTTATTTATGAGGTGGTTATAAAATTGTTTTAGGTGTCTGCAGTTTGTGTGCGCTGGCATTAAACTTGGCATTAAATAACAATAACATAACAATAAAACAGCTCGAGCACGAATACACAGCCGCCTTGTTTGCCCCAAGATGCTTCAAGCGAAAGGTGTCGCCCAGCAGACAAGGAGCAATCGATGGGGAGGAGCTGAGGGGGAAGAAGACTGTGCCTGTGTGAACCCTTTCACGAATTGTGTACGCTTGTTTCAAGCGATTCGCGTTTTTCGTGCCACTTTGCAACTTTATTGCAATGTTTTGTCACCTCACGGCTCGCATGGCACACGTGTCGTATGGGCAATGTAACAGCATTTTCAGTCTGACAGCGAATGCGAAAACAAACAGAAAACAAACAATGACAAAGGCTCACCAAACTTCATTGCGCATACGACGCGTGAACCAGGTGCGTTTCACAACAACAACAGCAACAACAAAATTTACCCAGCGCCAACAAGAATTTCGGTGGCAACAAACGTAATATAGGGGAGCATACACAAAAGCGAATATACGAATATGCGGCTTGTATTTGTCTTTGTGGCTATCTGTAGAATATCTTTCACACGTTTTTTTATGATCTGCATGCGTTTTAATGCCCAGCGGAGAGTGCGTTGGATATACACGCTAAGATTGGATATAAAACATCTGAACTATTATTTGAGCAAATCAGCATCAACTTTTATGTCTTACTTCAAGTAATTCGCTTCTCTTAAAATTAGTTATAAGGTATCGTTTTTGTTTGTGTGTAGCTAGCAAACGCATTTTTATTTATAGCTGGCAGTTTGTTAGAAACGTTTGTGCCTTGTTTAAATAGATAGACTGTCATAAAGAAGCGCGGCAGGCACAAAAAAGAAGAAAAAACACAAAAATTGCGAGCGGCTGTTAAAGTTTTGATTGCCTGTAAATAAACAGCTCATTGCAGTGTTGTGCCATAAAAAATGGTTGCCAAATGAAGCTTAAAGAGCCAACTTTTTGGGAAAGCATTTCCAAGTACAACGAACGAGCGAGAGGAACTGAAAGAGAATGGCGAAAAGTCGTAGAGGCGGAAATGAGTTTGCAGCTCGTGGCGAGCTTAGCACTTGAAAAATCACTTAATTCATTTAAATAAGCACCAAAATGTCACAGCCAATGATGTGGAAGTCCATTTGCCCAAAGGACAACGCCAAACAGTTCGTTCGTTTGCTTTTACTCCAGCTGCATAAGTCTAAGAGTGTCTACAAACTAATTTAAAAATCCACTTGCTAAGCATTGCCAACACATTCACTTCTCTATGGGCCCACCTCTAACACCTATCCCATGGGCAACAACCTTGCGTTGGTTGGCTTTGCTTTGGCTATTTGCTTTTTCATTTCTTGCCTTTTTATGATGATTTTGCAGTGGCAAGCAACTCTCGGGGCATTGGGAACGCAAACATTTTAGCCTCAAGTGTTTAAATATAAAACGGAAATGAGCTTTCTTCCACCCAGACAGCGCAGTTGGTTGGCTGGACTGTCCTGGGGACAGAGTCAGCGTCCTACTTCTTAACTTACTTCACTACTTCTACTTCGTCGTCTAACGAATGACACTCCGTCTGGGATTATATGCCCGAAACGTGCCAAATGAACTGCACACACACACAGAGGCTTTCTTTTTCAACTTTTTCCCCGACAGCCGGGAGTACAAAGAAAAGAAAAATGTTAATTAATGATGGCAACTTTTTCGTGTCATGCTCCAAATTAATTGCACACCAAGGAAGTCATTTTGCATGATTCTCTTTTCGTTCAGTTTAATAATTTGTCATTTAGTTTTGTCATTGCTTTGATTGTTGTCGTTACTCGCATTCGCATTCGCAGTCGCAGTCGCTGTGGCATTCGCATTGTCAAAGTCATCTGCCATTAAATGAAATGTAAAAGCTGTCAAACGACACGATACGACACAAAAGACTGAGAGACGAAGAGCGACGAAGAGCGACTGACAGATAAATCAAATTCCTTTTTTGGGGGCTACCAACCACGCCTCAAGCGTTGCTCGTATGTGCATTTGTTGGCTTTTAAATTGTTTTCTCGATACGATAACGAATTGCATTTGCATTTCGCATTATTATGCAAAAAACTACAAAAATCAAATGACATCAAAATCTCAAGTAGACGACTCCAGCATACTCTACTAACTGCAGACTTTTTTCACCTGTAAAACATTTTTATTTTTTTATTTTATTTTATTGACAGAGTATTTGAAATCAAGTGGATAAAAAATGGAATATGCATTTGGAATTTATGGATTTGATTACAGTTGTTTTGTCATGTTGATTGGCAGCTCGAATTGGCAACAACTCATCAATTTGGCAATTCTCTCTACTCTGCTGTGCTGTGCTGCGCTGTGTTCAGTGTTCTGTTCTGCTCTGTGAAATTCTCTGTTTTCTGTTCAATTTCAATTTCGATTCCCCCATTTCGCTTTCAATGTCAGCTTTCAAAAACTATTTGTTGTCGAAGCACTTCGACTTTTCCGCTATATAGATTTATAGTCGAGTTAGCAATGGCAATGACAAATCCACTTTGAATTTTGTGGGTTGTGGGTGTGCTTTTCAATATTCGAAATTAATCAATTTGCCAGCGCGCTCTTTTGTCTAGTTATTGATCTGCTTTCGTTTTTCGCTCTCTTCTAATGCCATTGTCAATTAGGCTAATTGTGAGTACAATTTTCATTTATATTACCTGCTAAATGTTTGTTAGTGCATTATGACAGCTTGTTTTTTTGGCAGTTACTCATGCGTTTCTTACGACGCACCAAGTTTTGTGACACGCCCCATTAAGAGCGAGTAGAATCGCCAGATTTGAAACTTTTCTATGGGAAACGAATTTCATAATTTAGAAATGCATTTTAGTAAATTTAAAACTACAAAAGCTTTTTAACTATTTAGTTTGGGCCACAAAATATTTGTTTTAGCCACATGAAAATAAATGCAAAATAAGAGAAAACTAAAAGCGAGAAGCAATAAAACGGCAGTAACACACAACATGAAGCATCATGAAAGGAAAACTTGCTGAAATGCAAGAGGGAGAAAGGAATGTGCGCAAACTGAAAACAAATTTGCCCAAAGCGTTTTCACAGCCAATTTTTTATGCAAAGCTAAAGACAACGCCCCACATATATACACACATACAGACATAAAATACATATGCATATGTCTGGTGTACAATATTTTTTATATATTTTTTTTTTCCGTTGTTGTTTTGTTGTGCATGGTGCATAAATCCTTTTGTAGGTCTGAGGCGAAGTAGCCGCTCGTTTCGCGTCAGCACTGCTTATATCAGCATCTCAATGTGTATGTGTGTCTGTGTGCTTTTGGAAAAGCAATAAGCATGAAAGCCATAAAACACTCAACCACACACACACACACACACACGTAGAAAGAATAGCACACACATCGCATGCGTTTGCCAGGAAAGCGCACAACACTCGAAAGGCAAAATGCAACTTGCTTGCTGTGAATTTTTACACATACTTATTTACGCAGGCGAGAATACGAAGAATGAAGCACAAATGAATGTAAACAGCAACAACAACAACAATAACAACGACGACATCGAGGGACAACAGCTGCTCTCGTAAGGTGTGTTAGGGGAATGGGAATTGTGTCGTGCGCCCAACACTTAAGACACATTCAAGTCTAAATCTCAATCTGTTTTGCAGTCGAGTGATTTTGCCTTGTTACTTGACATTTTCGGCTCTTAAGCTGGACTTTGGGGCGCCATGATGGCAATATTTATGTCGTTTTATCTTATTAGAGTTTGCACATTTGAAAATTTCTTGTTTAACGGCAGCCAAGACACTTGTGAACGAGAGCATATATTATACATCATATTATGTTAAATATAAATCTCCATCAAATAATTCTTGTTTATCTATGCTTTAATTTGCGTTAATGTGCCCATAAATCTTGCTTTATTGTTGCTCACACAACATTTCGTTTAGCTTCATTTGCGCATTTTACAAGCACCCTAAAAGTATACTATAAAAAATTCTCACAACTAAAATTGAAGTTTTCTTGAAAATTTGTTGTTAAAGTTGACTCATCAATAGGTAGTTGACCAGAATTTATTATTAAGTTGTATTTATAAATATATCATACTAAAATTGTACCTTTCATTCTATTCTCGTGCCGTGTTTTTCATGTTAAGCAGCCATAAGCCTTGAGCTGCTTTAATAAATTAGAAAATGTTTTCGGATATTCACTCTGTGTGTTGCCTTCCCTTCAACTTCTTCCTCGCTGTGGTCATTAGCTAAGCTGTCCAAAATGGAATTATTTGACGAGCCAAAGCTTCTATCTGTCGAATATTTTTGTATTATTAAAAAACAACAAACAAACAAACAAACGCAAATTGTAGGCGCGGCGCCCTTTGCGTACAGAAAAACCTTTTCAGATGCAGATTACTTTGGCTGACAGCGAAATAAGTTATTACACAAAGAATATTAGAATTTTTGTGATTTATTTGAGGAGGGCTTTTGTGAACCGGAGTAATGAGTTCATAGATTGCTATATTGCGTCACTTTTATCGAGAAAATATATGGACATAATTATTATATATGGCAAAGTTCAGGCGAGTGTATTTAAATTGCGGCTATTAACACATGAAAGGAAAGGGTTTGACCTTTCAACTGAAACGAGTCGCAGTTCCAGATAAGCGATACAACTGTCGTTTGCTTTATGGTGGAATCAATTAAATTCATGTTTCGTGTCGTTTTTACTATTTTTAAATATCATAAATTGTCGCACCGACACGCGGAACATATTCAAGCATTGATTACGGACTCAACTATTGATTTTCTCTTGCTGGTCAATATTCAATTGTGTGTAGGCTCAGGAAAGTTGAATTGAAAAAGTTTTTGGCCACAGTTTTGAGTGTATGCAGAGAGAAAATGAGAATGTTAAAAGTAATTTCCATTTTGCATAGCACAAGCTATGCATACAAATTAACAATGGAAATGCAATTTGTCATACTCGGCACTTTGACGTTTCATTTTCGTATCCAGCTGAACACAGAAGGAAAAGGTTGCCTGACAACTTGGAAAAATTCTGCCATTTGGAAAATGACAGCGCACGAAATGAGAGAGAAAGAGAAAGAATGGATACTGGATGAGTGGAAAATATTCATAAAATGGACGGATGAAAAAGTGCAACCGCATTGCGCTTGAAAAATCAAATTAATCAACATAAATAACATTGTATTTTTCTTCGGAGGAAATTTTAAGTTATTTACGCATAAAAGCCGAAAAATTAATCGCTTTATTTGCTCAATCAACAAATGAAATGTGAAAGTTGAGAGTAGAGAAGCCAAAAGTTTTCTCAAGAACTACACAGTTGCAATGAAAAGTTTTGTAATGGCAATTTATAAATATTGATTGCTGCTGCTGTAGCTGACAAATAAACAGGTGACTTGTTGCCGGAAAAGTTATTGCAAACTTACTCGGTGCCCGGCAATTACATTTTGGAATATTGTTGTTCTTTGCACTCGCTCGCCAAACAATCTGCAATCAACTTCAATTGCACTTTAGTTGCTAGCAAATTAATGCTATAAGGATATCCACCGAGATAATCTGAACAAAATCCCTAAGTCACTTGTATTTGCATGTTTTGAATCTATAGCTCATATATATTACGTATACGACTCGTTCACAATATTTGTCAATAGCTCACAGCATTCGCTTTTCTTCTTTGTTTACAGTTTATTTGTGAAATACTAGAGCCAAGTTTATACTGACACGTTTTACGTCGTGCCGAAAAAAAAATAAAAGCAAAAGAAAATCAAAAATAAGAGAAAAGAAGAGATTTCCCCAGCTATCAGCTAGCTTGTCGTGTAAACAATCGTGTAAACATTTTGCCTGATGAGCAAGCTGCTGCTGCTGCTGTGAGTGCTAAGGATTTCCAGTGCAAGTGCAGTTCAAAGTGAATCGTGTCCCTTATTGTTGCTGTTGTTGTTCTATATGCTTAAGCAAACAACTGAGGCAACAGCAACAGCAACAACAGCAACAAGCAGCAGCTCACTTGCATAGAGACACAAACACACAGCAAAGTAGAGCGGCACACGGATCTCTGTGTTCTGAATGGAGACGACGTGCGGGCGCCGGGGGCCACGTGACGAAGAAGAAGGAGCTACAGCTATTGGGGCATTAAAATTGGCGAGTGTTTGCCAATATCAAGCACAAGCAGAAGAAGAAGGACAACAACACCAACAACAAGAACAACAACAACATGGCCATAGGGCAACAGCAACGAACTAAATGTAATTCATGGTTACAACAAACCAACAACAAACTGCTGCTACTGGTGAGTAAAAGCGAGCAACTGCTATATTTCGACAGAGAGAATCTCAAATAACATCATCACATATTAATGCCAGCAACTGCTGCAATTAACTCTAATTCAATTTAATTGCTAAATCAATATGCATACATGCGATGATTAAGCTGCGAAATCGTGCAACTTCTTAGCAGGATATATTAAAAGTCCAACACTTCTTACCACAAGTTGCCAACTAGTTCATCATAAGTCGTCTAAACGTGTGTATAATTAGTCCGGCTTGACGTGTTGAAAATATTGTTGGCAACATTTCCTGTTAATATTTCCGTTGCCGTTTCCGCTGTTGATGAAGGCACGCACATCCTGTCCCTTTGCTGTTGTTGCTACAAATTCACATGCCTCCTCCTGTGGGACACATTCACACACACACACACATGTCAACGGCAATTGAAATACAGTGCAGTGCAACATGTGTGGCAGCTGCTGACGTTTTGTTGCTGGCAAAATTGTGAGTTGCACATTTCAGCAATGTATTCAGTCGCATGTTGCAATCAACTTTGACATGTTGATACGTGCCCAAGACATTGATTATATTGTAACTGTCAAGGTTACAAGTTGAGGAACAGGCATGGAGGCAACAACACATTCGGGGACATGCCTATTGCATATGGCATGAATCTACATGCCACTTGTGACAAATGGCAACGAATGCACTCCGCTTTTATGTGTGTGGCACGCGTGATGTGCTTGGTAAACATTTCGTATACGCCACGGCATCGCGCCGCACGTCGCATGTCAGCTCGTAAAAAAGCGCATTAAAGAAACGAGTCGTCACACAAAAAGGATGCCAGAAGACTCGCTAATAGTTCAACTAAGTCTTAAAGCTCTGCTCACTTTTAATTAGTTAAAGTCTGCGTCTCAAATTGACATTCGATGCTTGTTTGTATATCAAGGATTTGAAAGCAAAGATAGCATAATTAATTAATGCGATTGCTATAATAGTTAGACAAATCCGTGCCTGAGGACGCAGTCATTAAGAGGCTTACATTTGCATTTCAGTTTAGTGGCAGTCTCTTCTTTTCTCTCTCTTTCTCTGTCTGTGTTTGCCACAACCACAAAAGCAGCACTTTTCGTTGTGTGGCTCAACGGATTTTGGCAGTGAATCCTCTGCTAGCCAAAGTGCCAAAGTTCAACTTGAAGTCAACAAAATTTTGTATTTCACAAGTAGTTTGCTTTTTCATTTAGCATTTACACATTTACCATTTCGCATTCCGCATTTTCCATTTGCCATTTACCATTTTCACGATTTTATTTCATTTCGTTGCATTTTTGTTTTCTGCTGTACGGTTATTTCTCGCGCAATTATCAACATTAAGTTAAAAGTTTCTGCGGGTTGCCAACAGCCAAATGCAGTTGCCACAAATTACCGAGCCAAAAAATTGTTCTCTCTGTGTGTGTGTGCGGGTGTGTAAATGTGTGTGTGTGTGTGTGTGTGTGGTTGTTGTGTAATGCACAACTTCCGCTTAAAATTGTTGCAAATTTTGCACTTAATTCAGCTCATTTGTGGATGTGCGCTGTATTCGGTGCTAATTGGCGCTCAGCTCTATTTTTTGGGGGCGAAAAGTTGTGGCCAAGTAAGACACTTTTGGCTAATAATAAATATACAGCAAATGAGCTTTTAATTCATGAAATTAAACCGATTAGATTAAGTTGATTTAACGTTTGGGAATTCAAAGTTGCTTGTTTTAATTTCATTTGTATTAATGGCATTTTCTACTCCATTTAATTGCACTGTGCGAATGCACTGAAAGTTCTCATACCTGCGGGCTACAAGCGCTGGAATGGCAACCACAATCGCAGTGTCTAATGGCAAAGTGTTTAATCCGCTTTTGGCCTTTTGTTAAGTGGCATGTCCATTAGTAATGTCAATACGAATGGAAGAGAACTAGCTGGAAATCCAATAAGTACTCACATATCTGTTACATTGTCTGCACTAGACTTTTGCTGAGTTGCTAAGCCAAGTCTTGCCCACACACATGCTAATAATAATTTCATTGAATTGAAAGATTGCAGCATTTTATAATATACGAGAATTTTGAATTTTTGCTAAAAGCTCAGTCTCAGCTCTAAGCGCACATAAATAAATGCCAAAATAAATTCAAAGTGCTTTGCTTTTATCTCGATTGAATTGAATATATGTTTATGCATATAGATTATTATACACATAAGTAAAATGAGCTGTAACATTCTCTTGAATATGAATATACACATATTCGCATTCGCATTCGAATTCACATTCAGATTTTATTGAAATTTTATGCGGCTCTTCAGAAAATCTCTCAATTAAATAGCCGTTTCGAAATGCATGCCACTGTTTTTTTCTTGCTTTATTTAATTCTCTTTTTTTCATGGCATTGTAATTAAATTTAACGCATGCCTTGCCATGCCTACGCGTTTAATGTCGCGGCTGTTAAGCCTTCGTCAACCCTGCGTATGCGTAACGCAGCCCAAAAGGGCAAAATTACGTATTCGCTGCGAGTTGCGAGCGGTTGGTAAAAAAAAAGCTTTTTGGGATTTACACACGCATCTCCTTTTAAATGTCAATTATTTATTATATGCGCAACAATTTAATGTTAGCAAATTTTGAACTTGTAACTTCATTTTGCCATTTTTCATTATTAGCTGTCATAAAGTTCACTTTTTACCACGCAATTTCAAATGTCAAATATCAACCAACTCTTATAGCACACTCACTTTCTGTATTTTTAATTTTCAATGCTAGACAAAAATCTCTCTTTTTTTTTTTTTTGCCAGGACTCACAGATAGCGAGTGCTCTATATATATATATCTCCCCTTGTCTTTTAAAATATTTGCATGCCCCAGTCACAAAGGCAGCTTCATATTTTTTGTCATGTGAGTAATTTATGTTGGCTTCCACACACACACATACACTGAGACTGAGTGTGGCTGATTGCCTTTATTGTGAGACCGCGTCATATTCCCCTTCAACAACTCGCAACAATTTTTTCAGTCTTCGCAAGCAAAGTATAGTAGAGTTCCTCTCGAAATATTTATACTTGAATATCTTCTTTGACACATTGCAGAGCAACTTCGTCTATATATAGTATAGTACTTGCTTTTTCTTCTCAGTTATAAATGCAATTTAATCTGTCAACTTCCATAGTTGCAAAGCACATACACACACTCGCATACACAAACCCAATTATCGGTATTAACCAAAAGCAGCTTGTTCAAAATACTTGAACAAAAGTTGCTATGCAGTGGGAAACAATGCACAAAGACTTCAAGACTTTGTATGTACGTAATACGTTTGGTGAAATTGTTGAGGTAGCCAACGTCACAATTCGCCTTGACAATGACTGAAGCAAACAAATCGATTTCTGTGGGAAATGAATTTTTGACATTTAATATTGAACAGAAATGGCAGTTGGAATGTAATTACAGCAACAAGCGCATTACACTCTCAGCAAATCACCAATCAGGCAGCCGGCAAGGTCCTCTTTCAGTTCGTTATGAATTTTTGTGCCATGTGAACAATGCAACAAAATACAAAATCTAACAGCTGCACTCAATCACAAGAGACCAACTAACTCGTTCGACATATGCATTTCTATACCTTATACTTACCTTCCTCGATGATGAGAAACAAAAGCAGACGTGCCAAAGTTTCTAACTATACTCGCTTGTATATTGTGGTAGAGAGTCAAGAGTCATGGGTGCTTAAACCAAATATATATTTTAATCGATTTATTGCGTGCCTTGAATATTCCATGCCCAGCAATTACCCAACCCAATAGAAGTCTGCTTCTTTTTGCGGTTGTTGTTGTTGTTGTTGGCTATATGCGTGCCTCGTCATTAAAGTCAAAAATAATTTTTAAATACTGTTCGCCACAAATATTGATTAGCGTCCAAATTGTGCGCAAAAACACTCGCTTTATGGACATTGATTGGCCGTTTTGCAATCGCCCAGTGTTTATAGCTTGTTTTTGATGGCAACGAATTGCGCTCGCTATGGCAACGCATTGGAATTCATTCATAAAATGCCATTCAGAAGTGCGCTGCCACTATGTATGCTTAATAAATATGTTCACAATGACGACAATTAATTACCACAATTAAATTGCAATGTGAACGCCAATTGAATACCAAGTGGTAAATCCTCAACTCTTTGAGCTCCCTCACTCTTTCTCTTCGTATTTCCGCGCTGCCATGTTGCAATTGCTGAAATGTCATCGCTTCCGTTTCCGCAAGCGCTTAACTTGCAATTATTTTTCAAGCAGAATTAAACAGCATTTTTACCCGGCTTACGTGTATTCTCTTTCACTTTTTGGCCTGCGGCCGTTGGCTATTCATTGAAGCTTTTTATACCCGCTACCCATAGCGTTGAAGGGTATTATCTCTTTGTGAGACATGTCCGTCTGTTAGTCTGTCCGACCGTCTTTATCAGCGACTAGATTCAGGAAACTATAAGAGATAAAGATATCAGATAAGATTCGATTGATTATCTAAAAATGGGTATCGGGTATCTCCCAGTCGAGTACGCTTACTTCCTCGGTTTGATATTGTTCAGGAATCTTCAGTCAAAAAAGCAAAACAAGCAAAAGTTTTACTGGTTTTTGCTATTGTTTCGTGTGTTGCCCGATTGTTCACCTTTTTATGCTCTGACCACTTTTGCTTTTGGCCACTTTTATTTCTTGTTTTCATAAATTAATTAGGCATGCCGGCCACGCAATGTGCTTTGTGGTCTAGGCAACATGAGCTAATTATGCATTGAGCTGGCTTTGAGTAACGCAATTTATATACAAACAAGTATAATATATTCTTGATTTTTTTTACTTCTGTTGCAGGTGGTGAACACAAAGATACACCCATCACAAAAGTACCGCCATGAATGAGACAGAGTGTGAGGATCTCATTAAATCTGTGAAATGGACGGAACCGGCGAATCTGATCTCTTTGGCCATACTCGAGTTTATCAACGTACTGGTCATTGGTGGCAATTGTCTTGTCATTGCCGCCGTCTTCTGTTCAAACAAATTACGTAGTGTTACCAATTTTTTCATCGTTAACTTAGCCGTAGCCGATTTACTCGTTGGCCTCGCGGTGCTACCATTCTCGGCCACCTGGGAGGTGTTCAAGGTGGGATTAACTGACCTAAATCAAATCTGGAAGTATTTATTGATTCTTTTTCTATTAAGGTTTGGATATTTGGCGATGTCTGGTGCCGCATTTGGCTGGCTGTGGATGTTTGGATGTGCACGGCATCGATATTGAATCTATGTGCCATATCGTTGGATCGCTACGTTGCAGT
Source organism: Drosophila niveifrons (assembly GCA_035046325.1). NCBI lineage: Eukaryota > Metazoa > Arthropoda > Insecta > Diptera > Drosophilidae > Drosophila > Drosophila niveifrons. The sequence goes on along the minus strand of JAWNOC010000046.1, from coordinate 3,746,043 downwards.
CACGCGACCCGTCACCTATCCAAGCATTATGTCAACGAAGAAGGCCAAGTCTTTAATCGCCGGCATTTGGGTACTCTCATTTGTTATATGCTTTCCACCTTTGGTGGGCTGGAAGGATCAAAAGGTAGGCCAACACCCACACGCGGCGGTATTTACAATAAATTAAACTGCTTTAACAATTTTTCGCTGCTACGGGAGTTCAAATTGAAAATGCGAAAACTGTTTTTGGCATGCAACCTCAGGCGAAAAAACGAAAACCTTAGGCCGACCTCAGTTTGGACAGCAGCAAAGTTCTCAATAAGACTGTCATTGACACCATTACACACAAGTTAAAGTTCTCTTCAAAAAAGCGAAGCCACAATGTGGAAAGCCTGGCTGCAATTTGGCTTATTTGTGCCAACATGTTACGCTCCTCCCCCAAGCCCCGAAACCTTTCTCACTTTGTGACTTTATGTCGGCAAGCTTGTCGTTTGTTTTTGCTCTGTTGTCTGACAGTCTGACTATTTGTTGTTGTTGTTGTGGTTGTTGTTGTCATTTTTGGCGCACATGCATAAAAATACTTACGTAATGACAATGATAATAATGTGCTACACATGCGACGACATGACAACAAGACCCCAAGCAGACAGACGGACAGACACACAGACTGGCTGGCATCATTCATGTTTCGTTGGGTAATCAGATCAGCAACTGCTGATAGCGCAACTAACTGGGCCAACGAAATACGACTTCCTTCAACACTTTATGTGTCTTTTGTTTTTGTTGTGCCTTAAGGCCAAGCAATAACAAATTCACTGGCCATATTGTTTCAACTTTGTGGCTAATGGAGACATTCAGAGTTGGACACCATACACATACACTCTCGTATCGTACACACACATAAATCTCTCATAGCTGGCGGGGCCATCACTGATATAACTTCTGTCTCTGCCAGACACTCACATCTCGTTTGGCTTAATCTTAATGGCCTAGCCTGGCCATCGAAATCATTCACTGAGCTGGCAACTCTACTCAGCAACTTCACTGAAATGCTATCCACACTGCATCTGTTGAATGCATTCAGCTCTGCAATTGCTTCACATTTCAGTGCTGACTTTATGAGCTTCATTTCTCAACTCGCTCCAAAATTATGCTGCTGCTGGGTATCGATTATTAATATGATACGGCCGTGTGCCATTGTTGGCAGCTGCTTGGCCAATGTAACAGCTCCCATTCCCCTTCTTCTTCACCATCTTATTCGCTCATCTTTCACTCATTCAATTTCGAGTCAGGTGTATGTGCTTCTGGCTTCTCTGCATATGACAGAGCATCTTGTGTGTGCTTGTAATTTCACCCTGACTCTCAAATGTCCCCCATGGCTTTAAACTGTTCAAATGCCACACAGAGAGAGAGAGAGGGTGGCTTTTATTAATACGTTCTTCACTTTATTATGCTCGCATATCCATAAACCGTATGAAACGAGGGTATCAAAGAAAGGTGTGCTAATCTATGTCGCCAGCAGAACGAAGAAGCATTTATGCTGCGTCAGCTGTGTGGGTTCAAAAGTTATGCCAAATCAATAGAAAGAAATTGCCGCACATTCATATATTATGCGAAACGTTTAAACTATTAAGTTAGGGTGTTTTTATAGTCGAGTTACGCGCATAAGCATCAAAAGCGTCTTCAGTTCGTGCTCCCAAAAAAGTATGCTACACCTTTTTTGGCAACATCATATTTATGCACAACACGTCGCCGAATATCTTGTGCAAAATAAACCGCTTTAAGTTGCATTTTTATTGGCTTATTGTGAGCAATGTGTGAGCTGGAAATTTCTACTTTTTTCTCTCATTTTTTTTTTGTGTTTGGTGTGTGCGCATCTAGAATTTCAATGTGGTAGCGATGACAAAGCTTTTAATATATAACCCCGTCAAGTGTCATATATACATTTTATTTTGTTATTTCATATTCCATTTCCCCTTACTCAAATTTCGTTCGTATCTTCGTTCTTTTCGCAGGCCATGGTACAACCGACCTACACACGGGGAAATTATACGCTTTACTATGCCACCACAATGTCAAGCACACAGGATGAGCAACTAGATATAGATAGCAATATTATTAAGCATAAAGAGGCCGCAGCCTCTTTGATAACTGCGAAGGGCAATGGCAATGCCTACGATCCATATGATCGCAACTTTGCGCCAATCGATGGCTCAGCTGAGATTCATATATCAGCCATTACAACAACAACAACAGCATCAACTACGAGTACAACAACAACAACGTCACCTGTTACTGAAATGGATTATGATCTGATAAATGCGCCAGTGCAAAATGTGCCACAACCGGCAACAAGTTGTCCCTGGAAATGTGAACTAACCAATGATAGAGGCTATGTGCTCTACTCAGCCTTGGGTTCCTTCTATATACCGATGTTCGTGATGCTCTTTTTCTACTGGCGCATCTATCGAGCTGCTGTGCGTACGACGAGAGCGATTAATCAAGGCTTCAAGACGACCAAGGGTGAGTACAGTGATGTTTGGCAGTTATTGAACACCATCTCCAATACACACACACTTACATACACACATTATTGGACACATATATTTCTCATTCAGCAACTTGTGCGTAGCTAAAAGTTTTTGTCCCTTCAATATATATATATATATTTTATACTAATTCTCATTCAATTCAATTCAATTTGATTCAAACTTTGATTCGATTTGATAATTTTTAGCGTAAGTTGTGTAATCCACGTAGCGTATGTAGTTCGTTTCAAGTACAATTTTATCCAAAATTTATATATAATATATCGACTGCTCAAACAATTTTCAAACTCTAAACGTGTAGAATATATATTTGTGTGGCGTCCTCTTGATCCTGTTTTTTGGTTTAACACACACCACAAAAGAAACGAGCCAAATCGAAAGTGTAAACACAAAACACAAAATAAAAATAATAATCAACATTATACATAACATAAACTCGTGTCATTGTCTCTTAACTCTTGGTTAAACACTTGTGCAACGATATATCAAAATTGGCAGCTAAATAAATCATCTCTTTGTCTCTTGTGCGTAATTGTCCTGTGTCAGCAAAAATTGTGAAAATCGATTTAATACTCAATTGGTATGAAACATTTATAAATAACCATACACACACATTATTTGTCGGTATTTTCTTTTTATGTTCTGCACTCGGTACATCATTAATAAAAATAAATAACAAAAATGAAAACAAATTATAAAAATATCTATATAAATAGTTGCCCCAAAATTATAGTCCCCTAAGTGAATACAACTGTTAATACAAACAAATTATTCGTTAACTATTAAGAACAAAAGTAAATAACTTTTAACAACCGAATTTGTATGTTTAAAGCAAAGAAAAATCACAAACACAAAATCCTTGTAATTAAATTCCAAACATAATTAAATTTAAAACAAAATAAATGCATACTTGTAGCTTCTACCATAGTTTAATAGCCTAGTCTCTACCCATGTAAGTAAACATTATAAATATTCTTTAAAATTACCTTTAATCGAAAATTGTCAATAATTTAAGTAAACTTTTTCCAACACACATTTTACACCTGTTCCACCTGAGCTTAAGCCAAATTGTATTTGGATTCAGTTAACACACAAATGACACACTTTGTATGCCTATAATTTGAAATTCCCTTTAAGCCTAGCCCCAAAACGTTTTAGTCAGCTCTTCTTTTCCCTCAATCCCACAAACAGAATTTCTTATATGTATATTTTCCTAATACCCTTACTGTATTAGGGAAAGTTTACTTTGTGTGTAGTCCAAACAAATAATAACTATGTACATATTTAATTTTGATTCTGCTTCTCTATTATCTATTCGACTATAGTTTAACTGCAAGTTCGTCGCTGAGTTGTGGAGAAATTAAGCACTGAATAAATAAAGTATATCAAGTGTATTTCATATTCTGACAAGTCTGTCTGAAAGTATTACCATATGTAGATGTACAATCCATATAATGAGCATTGTTTTTCATGCAATACTGAGTAAATTCCATGAACACAACCAAGGAGGACATCAAACAAATCGGCTTAGGCAAAAAGGCAGCGTAAATGAAATGAACAAACTTCAGCCATTAGGGCAGAAAAATCTACAGAGATGAGATGAGCGTGTGCGTTTGAATCTCTATTTAACTAGATTTTTTTCTTGTACTTTGCCTTTGTTGGCCAAAGGAAATACATTTTATTTGAAGTCGTCTTTAAAAGGACAAATTAAATTGTTATTAAATTTATACCTACTATGTTACAAACATGTCTCACATATGTGTGGCTCATTAGTTGCGCAATATTTTGCCAATACTGCAGTGCGCACTTTGTTCCGGCTGATCAGCTCATTGAGCACAGTTCTAGTTGAGTTTTTAATCTCATCGACTTTGGGGGTCTCCATAGGTAGACTGTCCAAAGTGTTGCCAAGCCAAGCGTACGCATTGGCTTTAATCAAAACCAAAGCCAAAACTGAAACCATAATCTAAAGCAACAACAAAGCCAACTCACTCGCTCAGTCGCCGACTGGCTAACTGACTAGCTGACTAAATGACGGGTTATATAATAAAAATCAATAGCCACGTTTCGTGCACACAACGCCAACGCTCCATTCGTAAGAGTCAATGCTCGTGCTAATTGCGTTAGGCCCCGCCCACAAGTCACTACAGTCACATCAGTCAGTTCCCCAAAAATAAATCAGTCCAGTCAAAAGTGCCTACAATTTGCCACAAGCCTAATGACAGTTTAATAGACAACAACAAAAAAACATAACATATAATTTTCATTACCGCCCAACCAAATAGAAATTGTTGACTTCAGTTTAGCAAAAGGCGTTTCTAATTTGGCTCGACTAAGGATTTCTCTTTTTATTACGGAGTGTTCATTTTTCGTGTTTATTGTTAAGCTTCAAAATTAATAAGTTGAATTGTTGTTCGATTCAAGAGGGCAAAAGGTGTGTGACAAATTTCTATAAACATAAATTAATATAGCAGCATGTTGTGATATCGTAAAATATAGAAAGCTACAATCGAGTGTGCTCGACTGTGAGATACACGCTACCGACTTTTAATAAAAGCTGTCAAAAATACGAAAGTATGATTATATTTGGAATATTGATATACCACTACATTCAAAATATACTATAGAGTATGAAATATAAAAACAGTGCGGTAGATTATATTAGGTATGCCTATAGAACATACTAATTCTTTAAAAATATACCATAAAGTACAAATAACCCAGATTCTTTAGCAAAGATGATAGCAGCTACTTCTTGAATAACTTCTAAGGCTTTTTATCGAAAAAGGATACTTCTATCTGATACACGATTCTATGAGTAGCAGATATAAAAAATTAAGTTGATTTTCAAACAGATAGACAGCAGGAAAGACAAATAGAACTCTGTCTTCTTGACTGTTGTTGACTACTTTCTAAGTAGCTTGATTTATATTTGCTAATTTCATTCTGAAACTTTAATGCGTATTATGCAATTTAATGCCTTTTGTTTGAACTGAAACTTGTGCTAATTGTGCACGTCATAAATGTGAGCTTCTACGACGTTAGTGATGACGACAACACATATTGTTTTATTTGTGTTGTTTTAGAGGTGTTGTTGTTGCTGTTGTTGCTGTTGCTGCTGTTGATGTTATGTTGATTTGTTTTGCAGTTGGCGTGTCCTTAGTCGACGCTATTTTGTAGACAAAGCCCAGATTTTACGGAATAGTCGCCTCGCAGCACATCAGCAGCGACAGCCTTGAAGCTACAACTACAACTACAACTAGAACACATACGCACGCTAAGGCACGCCCACGCACACACACACACACACACGCGTCAGTGAGCTTGTTATAGTTTTTGTGTGCGGGCCACTTGCCGTGCGTGTCTTCTATTCTCTCGCTTGCCACGTTTCTCGCTAGTTTTTATGCACAAATACAAACGCAAATGCTGAGAAACAAAAAACAAAAAAAAAAAGAAAACGAAAGTCTAAAAACATTTCGTGACACAATGCGGAGGCGTATGGCAGGTCATAGTTGTTGCTGTTGTTGTTGCTGCTACTGTTCAGGCTGCTTTCCTATATGACCCACACGCTCCTTAGTGGCTTTTGAAGGTAATCAAGTTTCAAGTTCAAAAACTAGCTGAGGTTCATGGCATAGTCGAGACTATTAAAATGTACGCAGAAGCGTCAAACCAAGCCAGAGACCCCCAAGCTGCTTGAGCGTCGAGCACTTGAGCCTGTTATTGTTGCGCCAGTTGCACATGAGCCGAGAGGGCTTTCAAAATTTCAATTTCAAAAGATATGACCCTGGCCCTGTGTCAACAACAACAACATCAACAACAACAACAGCCAAATTGTTCTGGCAGTCGTGGCAACTTTCACGCCTGCCTGTCTCAGCTTTCACCTTGACTTTCACTCCGACTCTTTCTTTCTCTCTCTCTCTCTCTCATGCCCATTAACTAGAGCCGCTTCCAGGTCCCTTTAGCATCAAGTGCCATTCAAAGGTCAAATGCAGTCGGATGTCGAGTTACACAGGCAGCTTTATAATGTGTAGATTTTGTTGTTGATTCACACACAGCCCTAAAAAAAACGACATTAAATTGACTAATTAAACATTTAATGAAGTGAATATAAACACACTAATTAAAGGGAAATACAATAGACAAACAATTGGCAATATAATTAAATATACAAATATAACGATGCAATATTCATTAAATATTGCCACAAAAGCGCACAATTCTTGAAACAATTTGTGCATTGACATTATCAATGAAATCGTACATTATTTATACCTGAAGCAAATTATTTATATTTTATTATTGCTCGTGTTATTATTTACTTTCCCGTTATGGGTGGGTGTTCGATCATCAATTTGCATATGCGATTGCGATTTCGACGGCGACTGCGAGTGGGAAAGCAAAAACATTTCAATTTGTCAACAGCTTAGATGGGAAAACCGTTTGCTTCGTTTGTTTGTTTTCACTGCGGAAACCCACGCGCATTTTTCTTACGTTTATTTAACTCGCTGGCGAAAGCGTTGCCCACATAATGTGCCCGAGGCCTTATCAGAGAGAGAGAGAGAGAAAGAGAGTTTTGCCCCACGACACACAAAAGGAAAGCAAATATGTATAAAAATAGTTTTTATGCGCACATTAATAGGGCAAAATTTGTTTTTGTTTGGCATTTTGAAAACTCTTTCAAATGGAATATTGCTGGCATTAACATGGATTTGCTTCCTTTTGCTCCTGATATCGCAACTATACTTTATACATAAATCAAAAGCATGTCTTTTGTATTTGCATTTTTCCATACATACTTTTATGGGTTCGTTTCCTGTGTGTTTTTATGCAAATGGACGTTTTTTCATATTTTTTCTACTCTTTGATATTTATGTAATTTGCTTTCTACCAATATTGTAATACAAAATGGTCACACAGCATATTTCCATATTGTACATTTGGGTTTTTGGGTCCCCGAAAGCAAAATCATATCTGATACGGGAAACTTTTGTCTGTAAATTTTATTCGTATGTGGATATTTCCGACATGCCAAATATGGTACGTACCATCGTCTATCAGTTGAAGTTAATTAAATTCCATTATGCAAATTGCGGTCTGGCTGTGTTGGACATTTTAATTATTTAATGGGAACACTGATTGATACACGACACCACAGGAGTTTGATTAATACATTTTACAATTGCTTTTTTTTTTATTGCAAATAATTGTTAAAATTCTTCTCGAGTTGTTATTTGTTTCATTTGAAATTTAAGTAAACATTATTTTTTATTTATTTTTTTTTTTGTATAATCCTTACAACAAATGCATGTCATCTCTCAAAACTTGTGTAATTTTAAATCCGATTAAATGCAGAACTGTTAGTGAATATATTACTGGCAACAGTAAAACGAAATCCAAATGCGAATAAAATCCTTGCTAAGTTTATCTATCACAAACACTTGTCATATAAACAAATTGTATAAACAAATAAACTTGAATTATCACACAAATTGATGCTGCCAGAAATAAAAACTCCAACAATAAATATGTATAAGAAAAAGACCCGAAAAACTTGAACAAAACTTTTTTACAACAATAAAGTTATTAGATTTTGTAAATTCAACAATTTATATATATTGTAATCGAAATATTATTTTAATACCTTAAATCTATTTAAGCATAATTGGAATGCAGATGCCTTGTCCTTCCCAACATAATTTAATAAATTTCAAATTTTTGCAGGAGCATGTTCTCTATTCAAATTTCTTAACAATTTCTCGCTCACATACACACTCTTTTTTAATAAATATCTCTTACAACGAGTTTAACGACTTTTTTAACGACTCTGTTGAGCATGCCCTAAAAAGTATGCTACATAAATTTGTATGGCATTGAATGAAGAATGAGAATTGAGAACATGTCCATTTCTTTATTATCATAACTATAATAAGTACTTACTCGTAGTGTGCAGATTTAATATAAACACATAACATACATACTTATAAATATGCAAATGTTTTTTTCCAACAAATATCTCAATGTTAACGTAGTTAGATTCCTGCCTTATATATTAACGTGTTTCACCAAATCTTTTACAACTACAAGCTACAATTACAATAATTCATTTGTCTCTAACCAAAACAAAAATAAAGGAACAATCACAATCCACACCAAAGTTCATGTATAATACAACAACTGAATGTTAATCAATGTTCACCACCACCAACAACAACAATTACAAACAATTTGTGTACTGAGTTCCATTTCGACTTCCCGAACAAAACAAACAAAACAAAACAACAAAAAACAAAAACACTCGACTTATTGCAGGCAGTCCACGCGAGTCGGGGGGCAATAATCGTGACGAGGACTCGCAACTAATCCTGCGCATCCATCGCGGACGTCCTTGCGGCACACCACAGCGCACTCCGCTCTCAGCCCACTCCATGTCCTCGACTCTGAGCGTGAACAGCAACGGAGCAGCTGGCGCCGCACTCAATAGCGAGGATCAACAGACTGCCTCACAGCTGAGCACGCCGAAGCGTGCCACCTCGATGCGTGTGAATCGCCAGCGTCACGAGAAGGTGGCCATCAAAGTGTCGTTTCCCTCCTCCGAGAATATGCTGGAAACTCCGCGCCTTGGAGGATCTCAGGCTCCGCCGCCCTCGCCCCATTATGCCGTAGTCAGCGCAAAAGGCGGCGCCAATGCGCTCTCCAATGGACGACGCGCCTCCTTCAAGAGCAGTCTCTTCGACATAGGCGAAACCACCTTCAATCTGGACGCAGGCAATCGAGCCACGGATCTGGAGCGCGGTAACTCGGCCTCAACAGCGGCGGCCAAGAAACGTGCGGGGAAACGCAGCGCCAAAATCCAGGTGAAACGCTTTCGCATGGAAACGAAAGCAGCAAAGACATTGGCCATCATTGTGGGCGGTTTCATAGTGTGTTGGCTGCCATTTTTCACGATGTATTTGATACGCGCATTCTGCGACCATTGCATACAACCGACGGTGTTCTCGGTGCTCTTCTGGCTGGGCTACTGCAACTCGGCTATCAATCCGATGATCTATGCGCTCTTCTCGCATGAGTTTCGCATCGCATTCAAGCGCATCGTGTGCCGTTGTGTTTGCACTCGCAGCGGTTTCCGGGCATCGGAGAATTTCCAGATGATTGCAGCGCGTGCATTGATGGCACCGGCAACATTCCATAAAACGATTTCGGGTTGTTCCGATGACGGCGATGGTGTTGATTTCAGCTGACTAATCGGCAGCTATGAGACGTCGAGTCCGTTGCAGCGTACCGCATCCTTGCCGCAGGAAGCCACGACCATCGATATCGATTCCAGCGGCAGCACAAAGCGTATACGACGTGGTGGCTTCTGCAAAGGTCGTGTGCTCTAAGAGAGAGGCAGAGAGTGCAGAAAAAGCAGTAACAACTACATCTACTTACATCTGACATGAGCCAATTTATTTCGCTTTTGTACTTTTGTAACCGCCGCCAGCAGCCCCATTGACATTGACATTGACAGTATTCGCATTCGCATTCGAACGACATTGTAACTTAATGGCAATAATTTTCGTGTATTTACCTAGGCCTAAGGCATATTAAGTATAAGTTAAAATGGGGACTTACACTCACGTTGAACAAACACACACTGTGAGATAAGTACATACTTACTTAGCATTAACTTAAATCTAACTAATATTGTATGTATGTATTGTATGTCTGTATACTAAGTACCTATGTTAAGCAGATCTATTGTTCCCTTTTGTTGTCAGCTAAATGTGTGCATCAGTTCAGTTATTACTATATACTATACGCGATATACTATATATATTTATGTATTATATACTTGTATTTAAAGTAATATATTTATGTGTATATCAGCCGATAATATTGGTTAAGTCAAATAGCATTTTCAATAAAAATTAAATGCAGAAAACCAAACAACACACACATGACAAAGAAAACATACATGAAAAAAATATATATATTAAACGAACGCCAACAAAAGTAAAGGTAATTTACAACACAAATTGATGAGCTTTGAAAGGTCAGTTAACAAAGTTGATTACAAGCATTTTAAAGAGTGTTTTATTAGAGACGAAAAAAGCAATGAAGTTGAGATTCAGCCAAGCATTTTAATTGAAATGAGTTCAATTTAAGCACTCTGCCATTGCCAAACTAATATTGATTCGTTTGTTCGACAACTTAATACTTAATTGCATTGCACTCGAAGACAGTAAACTGACTTTGGCGATGGCATGAAATGCTTTATTCTTTTACATTCTCATCCACTCGCTTGACGACTGGTAAATCAATTACTTTGATCGCATTTGGACAGTGAACAACTATTTCGTGTACATCAAAAAGTCAAAAGCAGACCGCATAGTTCGCATTTCACATTAAAGTGACCGGCAGGTCAAATATAAAGTATATTTATTGTTGTAGGTTCAATACATAGGTCAGAGAACTTGCTTTGCTATGTTGCAGACAGAGGCCATTAATAATGGATACGACGACTGTGAGCGACAACAAAAACAAAAACAACAACAAGAACAATCAGAATGACAAGGCATTATTGTGCTGATTATTCATTACATTCACGCGGCATGTAATGAAAATTTATACAGCTGTTAAACGTGCGTATGAGTAATAAATGCAAAACGGGCAGCAGCCAAGTCCGTCACGAGAGCAAGAAAGAAACAGAGTTCTGTGTGTGTGTGTGTGTGTGCGGAATTATGCAAATGTATGTGTATTAATGAAATAAAGTTCGCTTTGAAGGCAGCTTAAACACGCCTAAGACGAGCAGCAACAGCAGGACGATTGTTGCTGCCATAGACAGGCAGCAGCTCGAAGGAAGAACAGAGAGAGAATGAGAGAGAGAGGCAGACATTGAGTGCTTGTCGCGTTTATGCCAAAGACATTTGCATAATTACGCGTTTAATTTACTAAAGTGCAGCCCAGTTTGTTCTGGCCTGGCACGAACAACAGGCAGTCAGTTGTCGTAGTCAGTTAGTAGGCAACAAAATCGCGTGCGTGTTGTGCGCGTCGTTGTGCAGCGGGGCGTATGAGCGATATTCAATACGAGAATGAGAGAGAGAGAGAGAGCGACAGGAAACAGAATTGTGAATTTGTTTGCAATGCCAACTAACGTTAAATCCGATTTTCTTCCCTTCCCATTCCCTCGCATAGGCTCCAAAGGCATTGGCTCACGCTTCGAGGAGCAACGTTTGACACTGCGCATTCATCGTGGACGTGGCTCCAATCAACAGGACTCGATGCACAGCAATGGTAGCACCCAGAGCACCACCACAACCCTGGGCACACCATCACCGGAGCGTCTAAGCAAATACGCAACGCGGCGGCTGCATCATCAGCACGACAAGATCAAGATCTCAGTCTCGTATCCATCCAGCGAGAACATCAACGAGCTGGCACAATCGGAGACATCCTCGCACGAACGACGACCCTCCAGCAATGCGCTCTTCTCGGTGCACTACAACGGTTCGCATGGCCGCGAATCAACCGAATCGCAGCTCTACAGGCAGCAGCATCACGGGGGCAGCACCTGTTACTTGCAGGTGAGCAAAGCGCTGCCCGAGTTGGGACGACGTCAGAGCAACACGAGTGAAGCGGGCGGCGTTGGCGGACATCCGCGTTCGGCGAACAAAAAGATGGGCAGACGCAACATTAAGGCGCAGGTAAAACGCTTTCGCATGGAGACGAAGGCAGCCAAAACGCTGGCCATCATCGTGGGCATGTTCATCTTCTGCTGGTGTCCGTTCTTCACCATCTACATCATACGACCCTTCTGCCAGGATTGTGTGGATCCGCTGCTCTTCTCGGTGCTCTTCTGGCTGGGCTACTGCAATTCGGCTGTGAATCCCATGATCTATGCGCTCTTCTCCAAAGACTTTCGCTTCGCCTTCAAGCGCATCATTTGCCGTTGCTTCTGCTCGCGTCAGAGTGTCTCCCTGAAGAGTTCACGTCGTGGCTCGGATATGTCGGCCATTCGGATACAAGGACGTACGCCCAGTATTACGCCAAGTGCGGCGGCGCATAGTTTTGGCGATGAGAGCGAACTGCATCATTCACAGCACTCGGAGCTCGGCAATGATGCCAGATGACGTTCGTTTGGGCCCAGCTCAAGCTCGCACAGCAGCTTGGGTGGGCTACGCAAGACGAGTCTCAAGGTTCCCGTCTATGAGATCTGTCATCCGCTCGTCATGGAGACGCCCTCGTATTCGTATGTCGAGGCACCCGGTGATGCACAGCCACCAGTGACAACAGCAAATGCAACCTCGGCCACTGGGAATGGGAATGCAAAGCGAACGCAATTGTAGCCGCGGGAATTGTTGGCGCTGCGCAGCTTGGGAGCCTCTGAGGCACATTCGAATCTCATGCGGGGGCAGCGACCACGACGCACAGTTCGCATTGAGTACAGCGATGCGAGGGTCTAAAAAAAAGACGAGACACATTTCTAGTTGCACTACTTATAAGTAAAGTAAATAACTATAAATATAAATAGCCAAGTAAGTGGTTAAACCAGTTTACTCTTTGAGCTTTCCTCCGCGCTAAATAAGTAATTTATACATTATGCAATAGGTACGTTTAGTTAGCTACAAAAGTCATCAAAGTCTATGTCTATTTGATACTCAAGAAAACCAAAATTGATGTGAGCATTTGTAAAGGCCAAAATGCATTAGTTAAATGTAATTATTATTAACTAATTCTAATCGCTATACCAATTGAGAGTTGTACCTTTAAAAATTCCAACAACAAAATATTCATATACTACTATATACAATATACAATATACGAATATGTTTGAGAATACAAAATACAAATACAAATACGATAAACAATAAGATTACAAAATTACCGAAACCGAAACCAAAATTTGTTACATAAATGTTAATAAACTATAAACTATTGTTAATGTTGTCTGTATATGTGTGTCTGTGTGCTATTCAGTCTTCAACATTCTTCTGAGATATAATTATGTGACATACTCAAAATACCTAATCTTATATATTACTCTATATATAAATGTGTATATACCATAAGGATTAATTCTCACATACGATACGATACAAATATAATATGAAATAAGTACGATTCCAGTTAAAAACGTTCTGTGTGCTATAAATAAATTCAAATTTAATTTATTGAAATATAATTCTTAGCGTAATTTATGCTTCAAGCTGCTTTTGGCCTTCTTCGTCTCGACTGCCTTTTTCTTCTCTTTTCTCTTCATTTCTTTCGGTTAAGAGAACACAGCGGGTTGGCTTTCAATTAGACGGAATTTTTTTCGCGTCCGCAAGACGCAGACAAAGTGGGCGAAAGACGTCGACGACGACATAAAAGAAATGCAGTTAGAAAAATGTCTAGGCTTGCGTATCAAAGGCCAAATTAAATGTTGCAGCTGCAACTCAATTAGAACAAGGCTAAAAGCAAACTCCGATTATGGCTTAAAGCAGCGAAGAGAGAGCGAAGAAAACACGGCAAATAAATGCGCGCTGAATTGAAGTGAACAACTAATTTATGCGGCGGGGTAACTAACTAACTTTTATTTTGGCTGAGGAATCCAATTTATTTGGCTTTCGTTTTGGGTTTTGCCGCTGCTTACGTACAAAATGTTTCATTTGATGGAACTCAATTGATAAAACGCATTAACTTGGCGCTAAAGTTGCGCCGAGCCCCTCATTTAAGTACCTACCATAAAAACGTGTTCTTCGCTGCCCAAGTGCCCAAGTTGTTGTGTATATATATATATAGTAAGTATATCTGTTTGTGCAGAAGCAGCAGCAACCCCACAATAACTCCAAGGCAGATAACATCGATTGTTCATTTAAGTAAGTTCGACTTACCCTCCTAATATTAACAACAAAGCAGACAGGCGAAAAGGAATCCATTGTTTATCATCGACGCGGAACACCAACAGCAGAAAATCAACACTTTGTCTTGAGGAAGCTATAGAGACGCCTCGATTTAATTCACACAGCAATCAGACACTTATTTAGATTAAGTGCGCCAATTTAATTAATCAAATTGACTTCAATTTTTAATGAGAGTGTGTTCGCAAACTACGTTGTAAACTTTAGACTTTAGCAAACAAAAGTTTTTTATTCGCTTAATTGCGAATATAAATGGATTTAATACCGCTTTAAGCCTCAACACGTGCACGAAGTTCAACTTTGCTCTACTCTTTTTTAGGCTTTTTAGCAACAAACTCGCATGGGAAGAACACCAACAACAACACAACAAAAAAGAAATGAAATCCAAAAGCAAACAACCGCAAATACTTTGTACCCTGAATGCAAGTGATTCGATCGAACGACTCTGATACGGACTCGCACTCTTTTTCTGTCTCTGTCTCTGTCTCTTTCACTGTCTCTTTTTAGCGCTGAGTGCTTTTGGCTTTAGTCTAGTTCGGCTGTCACACGGAAGTTGTTTGCTCTTGCGAGGTGCCGAGAGGCGAACGGACAAACACACACACATAGAGAGAATGGGGACGGACATACTAACTAACGCTGCTCTGAGGGCAGGCAAATACTACACACACAACACTCGCTGCTATCGCACAATCGATAAAGCAAACAAATCTACAACGAGAGTAAGGGAAAGCAACAGCAAAATAGAAAGAGAACGAGTTGGAGAATAACAATGCAACCATTAATAGAGCCTCAGTGCTCATATGAACTTTTTTTGTACCCCCTCTGTTGTCTTTATCATGTAAATATTGTCGTTTTAGTCGAATGACCTACGTCTAATGCTACCCACAATATACCATAAAGTGTCTCTCTTTCACTTTGTACACTTTGTTTATGCAAAAGAAACCACAACAGTAGCAACAACAACTCTTTTCAGCCTCAGTTGTTGCAGGAAGTTAGCTCAACTATAAAGACTACAATGTGTGTAGTATTGAGCAATGGTGCGGAAATAAAAATATGAGCATTTGCAACAGACGCAGAAGAAACCTACAACGTCAACACAAAAAGTGCAGACAACACTTGCAAGGCAACTGCAAAACTCAGCGAACTGTTCACATAAGTACTTCACAACTAAACGTGTGGCAAAGTTACAATGCATCGCACAGTGGTACAAAAGATATTTGAGGTTGCGTCAGCCACCCAAAAAACTTTGCCAAATCATTGAGTGTTACATATGTCTAGTCAAAGTTTCTTAGAGTAAACATCGGTAGCAAAGTAAACTCAAAAACATTCCAATTGAGTTGAAGAAAGTTAATCTTCAGGTTTATTGATTGCAATTTGCTGTTGTTGGCCCAATTTTGTATTTATTAACCACATGGCAAAGCCAATCCCCTGCGGCCAAGTTTAATTTGCACTGCGGTATTTAACACACTGTTTAAACGAACCCTTGACATTTTGACACGCACACACACACACATAGTCACAGTTGTCGCTGCGGTTCACCGCATTGATAACCAGAAAAGGGGCAACACCCGTTGCCATGTGTAATATTGCAACTCGAACTTCAAGGGAAAGCTTTTTCTCTCTCTCTCTCTCCCAATTTGCAGCAGGCGTTAATTCCCTTAATTTAATTCTAATTGTTATGACCGCCCATGGTGCAATCAACACAACAACACGACAGCAGCAACAGCAGCAGCTTGATAAGCGGACCACTTAGCAATTGTTTTTCCGTTGACAATGCCCAAGGAAAACAAAAATAAGGAAGCACAAATACGAATACAAATAAAAATACACATACGCATTTCGTTGCCAGAGGCCTCGAGGGAAATATTGGGTCGTTGATGGCTGCTGAAATGATTTTTACACACTCATTTTAACTGCAAAAAGTTACACACTCGTTTTAGACCAAGTGCTCCGAAAAAAATGTCATACTTTGTAGTTCAATATTCCGTTTTCAATTCGAGTCTCTTTAATTTTGTTTTTGTCGCGTGGCCAACGAAACGAGTTTGACACCGTTTCGCTTTTTGTATTCTTGTTTTTTTTTCTGCGTCTGTTTCTGTTTTTGTTTTCTTTCTTTTTTTTTTTGTAGCAACCAATCCGCAAAAATGGCAAGCAATTGGCTTTTATGGCAAAGTGAAACACAGTCGAGTTAACCGGATATCCTTAAACCACTCTCACTCACTCCTCCACTTGCAGTTCGCACCACACTTCAGCACGGTCCACTTCAGCCCACTTTAGTCCCACTTTACTTTTGCAGTCGCAGTCCATTTACTGCCTTCTTTTTTGTGTGGGTGTGTGTATGTGTGTGTATGTGGCAATATACTTTTGGGCTACACTGTGTTATTGTAATTCTTGCTGTGTGCGTGTGTATTGGTGACGACTGTCAGTTTGGATTATCATTTCTTGTAATTTGTTGACGATAGCAGACGTTCAACTCAATTGAATAACTGACTTCGGTTGAATTCAATTTTGGCCAGTCAACCGCATGGCAAATGCACTTAAAGCCTGCTCCGGTTCTTATCCGCTATTGACACTCGATTTCACGCAGTTATAATTCCATTTATGGCAAACAAGCGTTAAATTTAACTCGCGTTGCAGTTCGAAAAGTTGCTTAAATTAGCTAAATTAGCTTAGCCTCAAAACTTTTGCTGGGCATTACACACCAAGTAGAATAACAACAACAACAACAACATCAGCATTGCCTGAGTCCTTTTTTACATAAACCTAAACGGTTTGAAATCTTATTTAAACAAACGCAAAAAGTTGGGTTTTCTTTATTAACTTTATTGCCCGAAGCATTTTGTTAGAAGCGGAAGCGGAAGTCAAAGTCATTGCCATTGCCAGGCATTTGCCTGTTCTCTGTTGTCTCTTGTCTCTCAGCCGCATAGATAAGTCTGTGTGTATGTGTGTGTGTGTGTAGGTGTAAGAGGGTGTGTATTTTTGGCCGCAAACTGAGCACCAAGGCAACTGCTACCAAAATGTCGACTGCTTATTATAAACATTTTTGAATACAACTGAAACACAAAGAGCCTGCAGCAAATACGAAATTGTTGCAACTTTACACTCATACACACACTCTCAGGTAGCAATCAATTTTTCCATCTCGAAATTCACTTGGCAACCAATTTAGCTAAACTAGTGTAGCAAATTCTTGGATTACAAATATGCAAAAATGGAAAATGGAAAATAGCAAAATGGCAAATACCAAAAATGCGCAAAATGTAAGCAAGTGTTAGTTTAGAATTCATCAGAAATGTGTGTTGCGGTGTTGCTTGTCACACTTGATAACTTCTTATTCGGAAAAAGCACTTACAGCTACCAAAAAATATATGTATGCAAAAGCATAAAGCAGCAAAAATAGAATTGCTTTTTGTTATGCCAATGCCATCAGAGAGCATTCAAATTACACACGATGCTCGACCTGTGTGGTCTGGCATCGAACAATCTAAACGTGGTGCGGTAAATGAGGCCCAAAACAAAAAAGACAAGGCGACGACAAAAGGCAAATACACAAAGCGGCCACAGACTTGGCCATTGAAACTCATTTGGCGTCCATTAATTGCAAGTTTATTGCCAGAAAATGGTTTCAAGACCCGCCCGCCGATGCCGTAACGATTCCCATGGGCTCGTCTGTCTGACCAAAACTCTTGCCGTCTGTTTGTTGTTGGCTTCGCCACGTGCAAATTTATTGCGCCTCCATTATGGCAATTCAGACAGAAGAGGGGACGGGGGAAGAGGGAATAGCAGCTAAAGACAGGTGGTCGAAAGCGCCTTCTTGGCTTGGTCCAGCTTTGAGTAACTTTCATGTTATTATAATAGCATTTCCTGGTTTACATTCTTGCAGTGCACGCGCCCCCAAGCAGTGGTTATGATTTTGATTTTGAGGGCCAATGTGAAGTAGTATTAATGGAAACTTCTCTTCAGATGTTTTAAGTAGGCGGTGATTTTCTATTAAGCAACACGCGAACACAGCTTTTGAAACTTTCAGTTACCAAATTATCCAATGGAAGCCAAAGTGTAAGTAACCAAGAGCTAAACAGCTAAATACTTTTCCCCTTAAATATACTTTAAAGCTGGCCATCAAAGATTCGCTATCTATGCTACATAAACTTCAACATTTAATTTGATTTTTAAAGCTATGGTAATGTTGTCCTTTAACAGCTTGCCAAAAATGTAATCTATTCATATTTAAACGCACATATAAACAACGCATAGCAAAATTGCCTCAACCTCAGCCAATTTCACTGCCATTTCACAATAACAGCGAGCATAGTCAGTGTCTTTGTGAAAATTAGCATTTTAATATCATTCCCAGTGGATGGCTTCCTTCCTCTCTCCGCCACTCTCGCTCTCCCATACACACAGAGCCATTTATTTTCATTCAGTCTTAATCAAAATCACAATTTTGCGCATTAATTTGCTGTTTGGTGTTCTGAATTTAAATTCAAAACTTTTCACTTGACATCCTGATGATATCTGATAGCTAACATTTATCGCTGCTCTTGTTGTTTTTGTTGTTGTTTCATAGTAATATAAACAGATATTAAAGGCGGCACCGCATTTAAACCTTTAACCTTAGTTGTTTATAGAGCTCAGTCCAATTTTCCAGTTGGATATATATTACTTACTCGACGCCCACATGCTCACATTTGGTAATGGAGACGCCCACATGGCCTAGGAAACAGAAGTCAGCTGGTTTTTGAATACCAAATGTCTTCTTTTTCTCTTTTTTTGTTTTTTTTGGTGCCATTTCGTGGGATTGCCTAAATGTCGAACTACGTTTTGTTAGGAAGGGAAGGGGAAACCATCGTCGTTTTGCCGCTGACAGCGCCAAGATAAACAGACTCCCTGCCGCTTGGCTGACTGGCATTAAGCAGCTGCATGCCACTCAACGTGGTCGTATCGCAGTCGCGAGTTCAGTTTTTGCCGCAGCACTCCAAACATCCAGCAGCAATTGCAACTTAGCCGCAACGACACCAAAAACGCCCCAAACCCCCGCTGCCGCAAAGAGAATGCCCATAGCGATTCTCGCTGGTTTGGCACACCAAAAAGAACGAGCTGCAGAACTAGGAAACTACTACGAACTACGAACTTTCAATACCCACATTGTCAACGTCGCGACGTTGCAGAAGCGGACAGACACAATGCGACAATGTGAATGCTGGATTTTGTGGTTTTGCCATGTTCAAATACACAGCGCCCGAAAGTATGCTACACTTTTTTTTGCTAAGCTGCAGTCAACGATGAGACGAGAATTTCAAGTAGCTAACTTTTTTTATAGTAGTACTTGTATTGCGACTGTTTTTTTTTGTGTTTGCGCTGCTTAAATAAAAAAAAGGCAGCCAATTGAGTTGTTTGGCCCAAAGAAACAAGAAACGTGAAAGCGCTGTTCCGATTACCCAACACAAAATGCCTGTTAATAAGCGGTAGCCATTAATCAATTGCTTCTCGACCGGCTAAAGAAAGTTCCCAACAGCCGCCACAAATTGAAGAGGACGACAACAAAAACAATAACAACAACAACAACAACAAGGACGGCGAAGGCGACATCGTTGGCGACGACACGAATTGACGTCAATCGAAACAAAACGGCCGATAGGGCATCAAGTCGAGCTGAATGAAATACAAACACTGTGAATGCTCATTGGTAAAACTTATCACGCAATTAGAGCTACCGCACACCTGGCCATAAATTATGCCCAAGCACAAAAGTAGGCAACACCAGAGCAGGCACAAAAAAATAGGAAGAAAAAACAAAAAATTAAAAGCCCAACTGAAAATCTAATGGGAGAAAAAAGGCAAAGTGAAAGCAGCTTTGGTCCCTAGGTCGTTGAAAAGTAATGTGTATACATTTTGTACCCTGTTTGGATTTTAGCTAGAACTTTGCACTTCCTTGTTCAAAGCGACGACGACGGCGGCGCACAGTGCGTATGATTAATGCGTTATAATAAAAGATGATTTGTTTTAAGAGTGAGTGAGAGCAAGCTGTGAGCAATGTGAAAAGTCAACAGCCGCTACACAAAAGTCAAACCTTCGAGACCCTCTGCGAACTGGCCTCAGGTGTAAGGCACCCACACACACACACTCACCCACACACAGAACACCCCACAATTACAGTGGTTGGACTGTGCCACATGTAAATTGGCTTTGAGCGCCTTTTTGGTTTGTGGGTGTTGGGTTCGGTTCGGCTCGACTCAGCTTTGCTTTTGCTTCGATTTTGGCAACATGTTTGTTGTGCAAGCTACCGCAGACATCAATATCAAAGGGAATGGAAGAGGGCAGTCATTTCTCGTCTACGTGGGAGTGGGAAAACAAATTGAGTAATCCCGTTGAAGCAAGAGCGCAATAAGGCTATAAATACACACGAAGTTAAGGAGCCAATTTGAACACGCTGCGGTTGATTGATATCACTCCAAAGAATGACTACGCGATTGATGTAATTGTGACCAATCGCGTCTTATATTCAGGTACTAAAAATATCCTGTCGCATTGCATTGTCGCCAGTAATTAATATTGTTGAGTCTGCGCTGACTTTTTACTTGCAAAAAGTACAAGAAATGCCGAGTGTCTTACATAAGCCAAATCAAGTCCCATGCCAACAGGTTGTGATGACGAAAGCCAAGAGCGAGGACAAGTCCAGGGATTGTGCGTCATTCAGTCGCAAAAATATATGTATATATGTAGTACAACTTGAGACTTGTCTCATAAACAGAGTCATGAATTAAGCAGCCCGATAACAACACTTGAATGCTTGTGGTCTCAGACTGCTGTTATATAGTATATATGTATATAAAATGTAGCCCGAATCTTAGCTGGGTTGCTCGGGTGCTGGGATGCTGGGCTGCTGCTCAGACAATATAAGAACAATACATTCAATTATCAAGGACTGCTCCA
Organism: Drosophila niveifrons; assembly: GCA_035046325.1. Classification (NCBI taxonomy): domain Eukaryota; kingdom Metazoa; phylum Arthropoda; class Insecta; order Diptera; family Drosophilidae; genus Drosophila; species Drosophila niveifrons. Next base: position 3,724,709 of record JAWNOC010000046.1, on the reverse strand, counting down.
GTTGCCATTGCTTCAATTGCTGTCAACTGCCAACAGCAGTTTGCATAAATGGACTTTTTGTCCTGCTTAACAAGAACTACGTCGACTACGCCACGTAATGAAACTTGCTCTCTAACTGGATTTGTAAATGCCTCACTGACTTTGTCTGTGTCTGTGACTGTGACTATGACTGAAGTTGTCGCTGCTGCTGTTATTAACACCAATTACATAAGTCAAGATTTTAGAGCCATGCCATGACCAACTAAAGAGAGTGTGACTTTAAATAGTATGGTCCCTGATTTACATTTTCATTTACATTTAGCTTTGATTAAAAGTTAGTCCGTTTCAACACTCAATTTATGTAAAGTCCAGAACCCCAAAAGATAGAGCCTTTGCCTTTTGCGTCAATGGTCTGTGCTGTGTAAATTGCACGCATTACCAGCAAACTATGGTCGAAATTTAACGCAAAACCCAAATGCTTTGCGAGCTCGATAAAGTATACGAAATTGATGGATGGCTGGTGGGGAGGGCGGTAGATGGTCTTGAGTATTTTGTGGTTTTACAAAGCAAGCGCCAGACAAGCTGGCGACAGCAAACTGATAAGCTCCTCGCCTCGCAAAAGCAGTACTATATCCTTGCTATTAATAGCAAATACTCGACGTACTGCGTTGCAGGACATCACACCACACTCACACACTCGCGCACTCTCATACAAAGTCAAAGCATAAAGCTTGCTTAAATTACAGTATACAAATTTTAGCAAAGCCTTAAAGTTCTATGACTTGAACATTTTTTGTTGTTGTGCCTTTGTATTTATCGTAGCTATTGTTGTTGGTTTTTATTTTTATTCCTTTGCTCATTTTTGCGCCGCCTTGGGGTAATGGGGTGTTGTACATTGTATGCTGTGGGGGTGTGAAGCGAGGGGTGTCAGCTGCGCTCGTAAATGTTTTACTCATTAGCCATTGCGTGAAAAAACCAATAAACGCCCCTCAGTCCATAACAATTCGTGAGGAGCCGACAAACGAAATGCAATCAAACCAGAAACTACAATACAGCCAATAACAAAACAAAATATTATATATATGTGTATATAAATGCTGTTATGATATGATCATAAAAGCAGAAACAACAGCGTCTAACTCAGCAAACCAATTTGTTGGCGCCCAATAAAAACAATAAAAACAATCAAAGTATTGCAAACACTTATTAAAGCCAACGAATTCTATACGGTTCGCTGAATTTTGAGCAATCGATTATATAGCATTCTTTTTTTTTTTGGTTTGGTTTCTTTCTTATAAGTTATAATTGTGCAAAACTTCTAACTCAACAACATATTAAATATCAATTAGAAGCATTTCTTTTGATTCCTTTGTAATAATAAAAAAAATGAAGGCAACATTTCCAAAATGAATGTTTTTTCTTTGAAATAATAAATAAAGAAGAATTTGTTCTGTTTATAATCCATAAATAAGCGGGAACTTTTAATATGAAAGTGTTTAATTGAATAACATAAATTTTAGAATTACTAAGTATTAAAAAGTGAGCATAGAATTGTAAGTATTCCTTGTAAATCTTAGGCAATTGCCCAAGCTCCGGATCCGTATTTCTTTTCTCTGATTTTCTAGGATAGGTGGGTCTACGATATAGCAACGATTTCCAACTAGTTAGAGCAGACCATTCAATCTCCTGCTCTGCAAGACTTTCAACACTGCTTGCCACCTCCTCAGATGGTTCATAAGGTTCCAATAGTGTATTATGAAATGCATCGCGAGATTGATCTTCACCTGCAGCTGGTAGAGGAGAAGCCTTCAACATATCGGCTTGCCATTTTTGTATAACTTTTGGTAAGTTGAATTGAACAAAAGATGAAATATTAACCATTATAATTTTGTGATATTTGTTTTTGGGGGATTATTGTGATATATTGTTGTTGACTGTTGACTGAAAGTAATTCGAATTTTACACAACAAATTGTAGAGCTGAGAAAGAGTGCAATGAAAAACACATTTACAGTTATTTTTGTGTCAACAATTTTCATTAATTCGGCATGCACAGCAAATGGCTTGCAGCTAAATTGTGACACCATGTTCAATGATTTATTGTGAATTAAATGCGGCTTAACACTGTGGTCTCTATACTCTCTCGAATACATGCGAATGTAATAAGTTCACCCGCCAGAGTTATTGATGACTTTGTCGACACTACGCAGAGTGAGACAGACAGGGAGAGAGAGAGAGAGAGAAACGAGACTGCATATTGTGACAGCTGTAACGACACTTGCGCCCAGTCAAATGTGGTTCGGAGGGGGGCAAGGGGCATTTGTAGCTTGTGTCGCACACACATGTGGTTGGCAGTCAAAGTTCAGCTCGGTTGTGGCTATTATTTGTGTGGTGTCAGCATCTCTTGTGTACATGTTGTACGAGTATTTTTATAAGCATCATAAATCATAGCACTTGGCTTATTTAAAAAGGTGAACAACAAATGCACTGCAAATGCGAAATGTCAACTTTATGGAGTTTGGAAGGGAAGCTTATACTAGTTTAATGGACTGTCCAAAAATAGATAGTGATAATCCCACACACACTCTCGGGGCTTTCAAGCTGTGTGCGAAGTGCTCTTCAATGTATTAATTTAAGCTTGTAAATAATCTTTATTCATTTTGCGTTCAAGTGCATGAAGTTTAATTCAATAAAGTAAATATTCCTCACTTTGTGCTCATTGAATGTTAATACTTTTCATTAGCACTGTAAGTTCGCAGCTATTTTTTCATTTAAAGCACTCTTCAGTTTTATAATTATAAATGACGCTCTTTTGATTCTTTTCAGTGTTGCCACATTAATTAGATATCACTCTCTCTCTGATTCAAGCGTTGTAATCAATGAATTGACAATTGAGGTCATGTGCTATACTCTAATTAAATATCCTAGTTACAGCAGCTGCACGAAGTGCTTGCTGTTCATTCGTGTGTGTGTCTCTCTGTTTGTCTGCCTGTCTGTCTGCACATTGAACATTCAACATCACGCATACGCCACATTGCTCATTACGCATTCGCCCAGTTGTAATCATTTCTGTAAACTGTTTTCGATCTGTACATCCAGCGGTCGCACAACCTTCCTCTCCCTCTCAGCGAAGCATATGCGAGGCACGTAAAAACCTTTTTTCTTTTTTTTTTCGTTTTGCTCTGTGTTGTAATTGTGGTTTAGTGGGCAGGGAGACGCTTGGTCTTGAGGGGTGAACTCTAGCGTTTAGAATCGACAGCAACTGCGTCAAGTTGACTTGCCTGACTGTCTGTCTGCTAACAAATGGAAGCGAATGGAATGAAGCTCTAGCAAAACTATTTATATGCGGCTTCCACCGTTTCAACATTCAACATCCAACATCTAACGCCCATCCCCAGGGCGTGTCTAGGGGTGTGGCGCAGGGAGCGGCCAGGATGTATGTGTGTGTGTGTGTGTGTGACTGAATGAGCAAGGGTCTCCACAACAGCTATTTATGGGGGGCAGCGCTGCTTCGTTGTTGCTGTTGTTGTTGTTTTTTGCTGCGGCCCGTCGATTGCCGCCTCTGTTTTGATTAATAGCGTCGACGTTCAGCCAGCTCCACCTTGAACATTGGTCACTCTCTCTTCATTCTCTCACTCGGGCGATGAATATTTGCAATGCCAGCAGAAAATAACAAAAATGAGGAATCTCAGTTAACTTTGCTTTGCAGTAAAGCAGACAACGTTAGCATATTTTTACGTGCCAGTCGCGTTCCAAAAACTCGCTGTACTAATTGGCTGCAACTTTGTTTTGCCGACGTAACTAGCTAAATGGCTAACTAGCTTTGCTCCTCGGCAGCTTGGCTGCCATCCTTTGGGCACACACACGCTGCGTCTTTTTATCAGCTGTAGCCACACGCACAAACAATTTACTCACAGACTCCGGCTTCATTCCCCATACCTAGCACCATCTGCACCATCCCTTCTCGTCCCGTGCTTGGTGCTGTGAATAATGTGCTGGGTTTTGTAGCTAAATGTTAAGGACGATAACGAGGACGAGCATGATGATGGTAATGGCCTCGTTGCCTTGCCTTGCCTTGCCTTGTCTCCCTTCTTTGTTGTTGTTATTGTTGTTGCTGTTGTTCTTTGCGCTTGTTGGCTTAATTGATTTAGTCGAAGCTGCACAGAGTTTAATAGTTGCTCATCATTTATGTGGAGCCGCACAGTGAAGAAGAGTCAACAAGACAACAGCAGCTTGCAGCTTACAGCTTACAGTGTTGGCCCCCAATGACGGGCACTTAATATACGCCACCACTGTGTTACACATTTGACACGCGACGTTGAGTACACACAAGTGCAAAAAATAAAAAAAAAAATACAAAAAAATAAAACAGTAAGTGAAACCGAAACCGGTTAGGTAGCTCCTCAAACGCCACTTTGCATCCAACACAACACAAGCCGCAAGCAAGCTCTTAGCTCTCAGCTCTCGCATGCAATCGAGCCCGGCTATTGAGTCAACGACGCCAACACCATTATGACCATTATGCACAACCAACTAACAACTACTCGCTTGGCGGATGGTGGCTGCTGGGGGATCGAGTCACCTCGCAGAGTTTGGATTCTTGACTGCGGGCGCATGGCCATGAATGGCATCTTATCTTGTTGGCTGCCATGGCTGACAGGTCGCTGCTGCTGCAGTAAAGTAGGAAGGTATTTTAATTATTTACTAGCTGATCAAGGCGAATATTTCAAGAATCTGTATTATATAATACCACAAACAGTGTTGCTAAACTGCATCTATGCGACAGCTGTGTACGCTATGTTTAATTTAATTATTAAGTTGCCAAAACTTTTTGATAACATGATAAGCATAATCAATCTGCTTAAGTTCTTAATAGAAAAGTAATCGATTTGAAAATAGAAAAAATATGCATTCATATAATTCTGTACTGCTGTGTATATATTAAGTATACAGCTCATGCTCATATTAAGTATACGAGTAAATTCCAAATAATTTGATGCACCTGGAAATAAGTTATAATGTGCTTAACTGTCTCAACACTTTATTACACATAAAAATAATGAGCCATCACAAACCAAACAGCGAAATTCTATTCCTTTTTTAATTAAGTTAAACCAAGTTTATTGCATTTTTAAGATAACCGCCGAATTTTTTGCGTCAAGGAAGGTGAGGCTCTTGAGCACATTATTCTCAACAATAAATCAAAAAGTGTTGCACTAAGAGAAATCACTTTGGTCTTAAGGTTTTGACAGATATCTTAAGGAAATTGGAATTATTGGAATGCTTAATTCTTAAATTTATACAATGAGAATTTGCTCTAGATATGTTAATTAAAATACTTTATTTTGAATTTAAATTTTTAAAATTTTGAAAATTGGCACCTTGGAAAAGTATGATACATAGAATAAATGAAAAACAAGGAAAAAAATTGTCCAAACCGTTTAATGAATTAATTTAAAGATATGTCATTTTTGCAGCACCCTTGCATTGATAACATAAGGGTTAATTTACTATACTTATATTAACAATATATTTTATATACCTGAAGTTAGAATTATAGCGAACTGAGTATTTCAACAAGCTGATCAACTGCATCCCAGACTCAATGTGTCATGGCTTGATTTAACTGCGTATTTGATCGGACGAGTATCGATCTTATTAATGTGTATTACATATTATTAATACTATAATAGTTTGTTGTATAGTAATTGTTGTACTCAAAGGTGCATTTTGCTCTAATTAACATCGGTGGCACTTGATTTATGCAGTTCGATGCTGCTGCCATTTATAGACAACACTGTTGCTGCTCTGCTGCTTTGAAGCTGCTTTTCAATTAATCATCAGCAAACTTATTGCGTATATAAACAACTCTAGGGCGTTGCCAATTCAGTCAGTTGGACAATACTCTCAGTCGAGCACGGACTCACCGAAACACACACACATACAAACACACACAAAAAGAGGAAAAGGGATAAAGAAATTTCTGCAGAAATGCGAACAACAGCGGTAAATATGCAATGGACTGTGATATTTATGAATGCTGCGAATCAATTGAGTGCATTTTGTACGCCAACAGTTGCTGAGCCTGCTGGGCCTGATGCTCTGCCACATCGATGGCAGCATGGGGCACGTGGTACCGTTGCCGGTGGCATTGCCAACGCCAGTGGCTGGCACATACTTGCTGCCACAGCCAGCGCCTGTGCTGCTGCTTGTGCAAGCACCAGCTCCCGAGGATGATGGCAGCTACAAGCCACCGATTCCACCAGCTGATGGCAGCTGGTCACCCCAACCCGGCTTAGAGGGCGAATATGTCGAGGCCTCGACTGCAGATGCCAGTTTAACGGATGCTTCACTGGTCGTAGACAGCTCCTCAGCTGTCGCTGCTCTAGATGAGAAGCTGGTTATTGATGCCTCTGCCAGTGCTTCAGCTGAAGCCGCGGCTGCTGCTGCTGCTGCGGCGGCTGCAGCGGGCGGTGCTGGAGGTGGCGGTGGAGGCGGTGCTGGCCAGGCAGGACAACCCGGCGGCCTTTTGGGCGGTGCTGGTGGGGCAGGAGGAGCTGGTGGCGCTGGAGCTGCTGGTGGTGGTGGTGCTGGCGGCGGCGGTGGTGGCGGTGGAACTTTGACATCCGGCTCGAGCGGACAGAGTGGACAGCCAGGTGGACCAAGTCCTGCGGGCGCACAACCGGATGGTGAGGATGGCGCCGATGGCGCTGACGGACCCGATGGACCGGATGGCTCGAAGGGCGGCAAAGGAGGCAAGGGCGGTCAAGGTGCACGCAATGGCGCCGGCGGCGGTGGCGGAGCTGGTGGCGCAGCGCCACAAGCAGCGCCCGTAGCTGTGGTGCTTCCGGCACCTGTTTGGCCGCTACCGGAACATAATTTGATGTAAGTTGAAAGCGTGGATGAACAGTGATTGAATTATTAGACTCATTTGTCTTGCTTTGCAGCACCGATGTTTAAGATGCCTGCCTGAAGTGCCAGATGCCAATTGCCAGTTAGTGTTTTAAGCCAACGTTTAGCCTTAGGTCTAGTCAATGTGTCAGCTAACCAGCAAGCGAATATTAAAATTCGAAAACGCAAGTTTCGGTCTTGTACACTCTGGTAGTGCACGCAATTAAAGCACGTTACAGTGGCAGTCATAAATCTCTATCTTTGTGCACTATTCGCAAACTGGGCCAACCAACTGGCCAAAAACTTTTAGCCTAGTCGCAACAACAGCTGCTGCACACAGATTCCCATTTCCTTTTGCTCTGACTCTGTCTCTGTCTCTCTTCCTCTTTGCACATTAGTCTTTCGTTCTCTTGCAGTGGCCTGGCGTTGACTCCACTCCCGGATGGCGAGCGAAGCAATTTAAACTTTTGTCAAATAACAATAAATAAGCTTGTCGTACATGTGTGACCACAACTGAGCAGAAGTCCGAGCATTTGTTATTATTACCCTTGTTATCGCTCTTGCTGTTGCTGTACTTGTTGTTGTTGCTTGTTTGTTATGCATAATTTTATGTCATATTAATGTGGCCAAAAGCTTTTGACAGCAGAGAGCTTGCCAATGCTCGAGTGCTCTGCAAATGAGCCGCATTTTATGCATATGCCTAAAAGTAGGCAACACAAATTGTCGATTCATTTACATGACACTCAACCTAATTTGCCAAAACTGAAAGAGAGTGGGAGAGCAATAGCGAACAAGAGAGGAAGAGAGGTGGGAAAACATACATTAAATTGACAGTTTTTTGGTAATGTTATCATGGCTTTAACTTTGTTGTTGACAGCTGCTGTGCTCGAACGGAAACTCACGTTCTGCTAAAAGTGCACAGAAAGCACAAGGCACACAAATCAATTTGACAGCTAAAGTTGCAACTTTTGTGCGCTGAACTCGTCGCAGCACCATTTGGGAAATAACAAAAAAAAAACACACACACACACACAAAAAGGAAAAGCGATGAGCAAAACTGTTGTGCCAGAGCAACAATCAGCATCTGCAATCGGGAAACGCATTTCGCTTTTCACATTTTCGCTGCTTACTTTTGGCGCTGTGCAAATGCGCAAAATATTGAGCGCATTTTCTGCATTAACAGCATCAACAGCAAAATTTGTTGCATTATCTCTGTATGTTGTTTCAATTTTGTTGCTGAAATAGTAGTTCACAGTTTTGTTGTTATTATTCGATTTGCACTGCATTGTATTGTGAGTGTGTGTGCACCGTTGAGCTCCGCATTGAGTTGCAAATAATTACATTAAAGTACTTTACTCATATTGCAAACAGCAGCCCGGTCAGCATAACACATAGTAAACACCAATGTGAATTAGTTTATTGGCTTACTAACACGCATTAGTAAGCCAATAAATTGCGTTTAAATTTACAACGAAATTTGACTTTAAAGTAAGATAAATAAATTCTATAATAATAATAATATTCTCAGAAATCATCAACTTCAAAGGAAACAGCTCAAAATAAAACATTTATTCTGTGGAAGCAGAATTTTTAAGTAAGTACGAGTATATCGTTTAAATTAAATAAATACAAGTTGTGAAAGGCAGAACTTAATGCCAGCCAAGGTTTTGCAATTAGACAAATTGCAAAAGAATATATAAAAGTACTACATAGATGTCTGTGATAATAGCAATTACAATGGGGATTTCAACACATGGATTTATTCAAATCGGATCAATTAGGCTATAAATTAACGCCTAAACCGTAAATTAAATTGAAGCAAGAAACATAAAAGCCACTTTAACCAAAAATATGCAAAATGCTTTGGCAAAATGTAAACGCCTACCAACAAAAAAAAAATGTGGCAAAGAGAACCTCGGCTTAAGAAAATGGCTTAGTAATTGTGTTATTTTATACAAATTGTTGCCAAGCATTTGTTTTTTTTTTTTTTTTTGTTGTTGTTTGCTTAACGGTTCTTTATTCGCAGTCGCAGTCGGAGTATTGAGCATTGGGCTGGAACTGGAACTGGCCCTCCAATTAAGAGTGGTTCTGGCCAACTTGAGGCAGAGCGGAGGAGCAGGCAACTGGTTGCCAAATTGTTGGCCATGCAAATGAGCCGCAAAGCGCAAATTCTTCGATTCGTATGAAAAATGAACTGGCAGAAATAATAATGCAACAACAAAACAAAACAAAATCAAAACAAAACAAAGTCGTGGCAAGAAGCGAATTGCTCGCCACTCAACGCCAAGCATAGCGCACAACACACAAAAATTGCAATAATAAAGTTGGCAAAAATGATTTGAACTAAAAACAACAATGCTGCACATTCACTTTTGACGTGGGCTTCGTCGATGGCCACGCCCACATCGCGCTTGTGGCAACGCGAAACGTTTGATCATTTGGTCAAGCTACCGTTGAGACTGTGCCACACATTCTGGCCACACAGCAACACGGCAACACTGACCATTTAAACGCTTGTTGGCAATTTAAATAATTTCAATTGCACCACAATTAGATGATTGGAGTCGAAAATCAAATGCTCAGAGATCACACACCAAATGATTCGATCCTTTTGCACCTGTTGACCTCAAGGTCAAGCTTTAGATTGAAATTTATGCCATTAATTCAATTGGCAAATGCGACGTACATGTCTAATTAAGTGGCTAACTTGTCCTGGCCACTAACCACTTAACGAGCGAACATTTTCGGTGGGCGTCGCAGAAGGCTTTTCCCCGGGAGGCTTTTCACCTTCTGTTGTTATTTATGTGTGCTGCAAATCGCACCAGGGCCAACCACTTGACGTTGTGATGTTGTATCGTGCCGTGACCTTTGCGTGTGCGCCAGAGATTGTTAATTTTTAATTAGTTGAGCCCGAAACGGCGGACGCGGAGGACAGTGTGCCCTGTAATTGACGGCGCGGTGAGCCAAGGTTATTGATTAGGTTGCAAAGGTTGCATTTCAATTTATGGCCTGCTGGCGTGAGGGCTACAAATTAATACTAACAACCCGCAGCCATCTGAACAACCCCGAGGCTAACACTAAACATTTTGCAAATTCGAATGCCCACCCAGCTTGCACTACACACTACACACTTTATATTTATATTTATTTTGGTGTTTTCACTTGACCGCAAATAGCTCAAAGCCATCACAATTCCAACAGCAGCAGCAACAAAATGTCACTTTTCCGAAATTGATTGATTGTTTGCGAATCGAATGTGTTTACAGATTCTTGGCTTACTCGCATTCTCTCCTCCCCATCCGTCCCTGTCATTCCGTCATTCTGCATTCCTTCTCAATGGCAGCCAGGATATGCATATTTCAATCGCTACACTCCAAATATCCCATGTATTCAACTTCCTTCTCCTTCTCCTCCTCCTCGCTCCTTTCTCTCTTATGCATAACAACCAATCGTAGTTCGAGTATGTGACACAACAAAAAGAAAAAGAAATGAAAGGAGCTCAGAGTGCTCAACATTCTGGATGGAAGTGCAAAAAGAGAATGTCGAACAATTTGAAATGCAATTCAAAAGATAATTCCACAAATTCTTATAAAGTCAACAAATTGCAATTCATAAAAATAAACAAGTTTTCTGTCAGACTGTAGCTTGAAAATAATTTTATTTAGCCTGTATTAATTGCTATGAAGATTGCAAGTGCCAAGCTTTATTATTATTAATATCACATTTCAATAGTATTGAATTATTTTAAAAATATTTTTTGTCGAAATATAAGAAAGTTATTTTCAGAAAATTTATCAGAAGGCAAGAAATTCATTAAAAAAAAAAAAAAAATTAAATGTATTTTACTTCATAAATATTAATTGCCATTTTATTCCTTATTTTATTTTGCAAAAATGAAATCATGAAAAAGACGTATGTCCATATATAATTTTGAAATTGAAATAGTTTTGCAGTTAAGGAAATTTTAGTATATTTATTTAAATATAAATTAATATATTTTAATAAAAATTTCTGTGAAATAATATATCTTAATGTATTTCATGTTTTTAAAATTATTTTTCTACACTTTTTTCCCCCCTCGTTCAATTAAAAAACACCTTTGTTTGTGATCAAATACATTTTTGCAGTTTATTTGTCTGTTTGCAGTTTCATATAATATATGTGGATACACATCCAGTACATGATTCAAGGTATATAAAAAATTACAACAATTATTTACAACATACTCGTTCAGCATTGCTCAAGTCTAGAATAGATAGAAGAGGAAATCATTGAAAGTATGTAAATTGAAGAGAGCAGAACTTAAAGAGACTTGACAGTGTGGGATCGTAAAGTTGAAGTAAATAAAGTTCGAGTGAAAAGTTCGAGAATAGTTCGATAGAAGACATTGTAGGAAAAGCTTTTGCAGTGACGGGCAAGTGAGACAGACGTCAGCTCAAATCTCCCGTGTGTGTAGTTCTTTCCATTGAAGTGTTGTTGCGTGTGTGTTTCAGAAGAGAGACAGAGACAGCGTTGAAGTTAAAGTTGTTGCTAATAAAAAGGTGTATAGAAGACAGAGTGAGAGGAAGAGAGTGTGAGGAGGAGAGGCAAAGCAACATATACGCTAGCTTGCTTCCGTTGTCGTCATTATCGTATCAATCGTCATATCAATGGCTGAACTTAATAGTGATTGTAGTGAGCATGATACTGGCCATCATCCTCATGCGCGGAGCCACCATAGTAACCACCATGGGCACCAGCACCGTGACTGGCAGCAGCCACAGCGTTCAGATGCGCGGCACGAGCGTGTTGCACCTCGGCGGGCTCAACGGGCACACCGTTGTGGATGACTGGAATGTGGATGGGACCCTTGTGCGCATAGCCGGTGGCATAGCTCTGGGCATGGCTGTCGTGGCTGGCCTCCCAGCGTCCATCGTAGTGGCCATCGTCCCAGGAGCTGTGCGAGCTGCTGCCATGCGCCGAAGCCTGCGACAGAGCGGCATAGTGAGCGGCCTTGGCGTGCTGCACCTCGGGAGTATCGACGGGCACACCATTGTGGATCACAGGCACATGGTAGCCACCGTGGGCAATAGGAGCGATGGCATGACCGGAACGGGCAGCGGCATGGGCGGCAAAGTGAGCGGCCTTAGCGTGTTGCACTTCTGGAGTCTCAACTGGAGCACCATGAGCATGCGCCACATGTCCCAGAGCCTTGGCATGGGCAGCATAATGTTCAGCCTTGGCGGCCTGCACATCGGGAGTATCAACCGGCACACCACCGTGAGTGAGTGGCACATGGGCAGCCGGAGCACCACCATAGGCCCAGGCACCGCCATAGATGGAACGCTTGTACAGATGATGAGCACCAGCATTGTGGGCGGCAGCAGCGTGAGCAGCAGCATGCGCAGCCTTGGCGTGTTGCACCTCGGGAGTATCGACTGGAACGCCACCGTGAGTCAGCACCGGAATGTGGATGCCACCGTGATGATGCGCAGCGTATGGCACATAGGCGGCATGGGCATGGGCAGCGGCATAGACGGGCGCCACATGGGGCACAGCGGGCGCCTGTGGCAGATTGGTGCCGACGGCATTGAAGCCATGATGAGGATCAGCGGTGTACGAGACGGACTGTGTGTGGCCATGTCCATCCACATAGGAGTAGGAGCCGTGGGTGGTGCCATCATGGGCACGCGTCTCGTGCTTCTGTGAGTTGGGATCGGCATAGCCATACGAATAGGTGTGGCTATGGGGATCCAGATGCTGATACTGTGTGGAAACGGCGCCGTGCCAAGAGGCGGACACCGTTGAGATGAGCAAAGCGGCGGCAATCAACTGCAATGGAAGCAAGAGAGAGTGTGTTGGAGATTAGGCTTATGCCATCGCTGATGCTGATACGTAACTGGGGCAATAATTGCGCATGTCAGTCAGTCAGTTGGTCACTCGGTTGTTCAGACTTTTCACCGCTTTTACTCGCTTTGCGCTTGCGCCAATGTTTCTCTTACTTTTCTTTTCGATTGCCTGGTAAACTGCTGATTGTCTGACCATCCCCACATGTCTTCTCTCTCTCTCTCTCTTTTGCCTAACAAAACGCCGTCATGCGAAACATTTGATTTGATTTTCGATTCGAGATACTGTTGGTTGATGTATTACCGCATACGAGCACGAGGCCATTATTATACTGCTACTACTATATGTATTATGTGGAGCAGCAGCGATTGAGCTGCCAAGCGGTGACTAAACTATCCGACATGCAACATGTCAACGGCTTATCAACCGCATGTTACACCGACTGTCAGCAGCAGTAACTAATTTCTGGGTGGCAAAGAAACCTGATCTGCCCATTGATTGAAGGATACAGTTCAAGCTGAGCTCAAATTATAGTTAAATAAAAACCTGATTGCTTTATTAATATGCATAAAAGGAAGTTGAAGGAAATATGGTATTTACTTGCGGAAAACTATTCGACTATTTCAATAACATAGCTAGGAATTAGTTATACTTCTATTATTTAATTTACACAATTTAAATGGAAGAGTTGCAATCGAAAAACATTACATAAAAGTTAGGAAATATTAAATTTCCATATAAAAAAATCGTGTTTGAACACATCTTAAAAGATTATCAGATTAATAGAAATCAGAAAAGCTATCAAAAAATCCAATTTTCGTATCAAATTTGATTTGTAATGTGCGTTATCGTAAATCTCTAAACCTTTAAAACAAGTCATGACTACTATGTGAGCAAATTCTTTGCAATATACCAATCAGAGGTTAATATTAAATATGTATGTTAAAAACTTTAAAAGCAAATTTTTTAACACGAACATCCAGTGAAGGAAGTTAAACTCGGAACAAATTTAATGCCTAAACATTTGCTGTAATAAAGCTGCTCACAACTTGTTGTATTTATGCATCGATTTATCCTTTTTCGCATGCTACATTTAAGTAATTTATTTAATGCACAATTTGTACGTTGCGTTTACTTACAAATGGCTTCATTTTTGTTCACAAAATGTTAATCACAAGTGTTTGGAAAGAAACGGCAACGGACCGTTTGAAAAGGAGTTTTGTTTGGGGATAATAGAAAAACACACACGACACAACACAAGACACTGCTGCTGGGTCGCTGGACGCTGGTTGAACCTCCTAGAATCTCGACTAGGACTGTTAACGAACTGTGCTGACTGTCGGCGGACGGCTCTAATATATACCGCCAGAGACAGGCGAAGTCGAAGTCGACTGAGTCGGCTGAGACGCCGGCGACTGCGCAAACACACCGAAAGCAAAAACAAAATGCAATAGCAATAGCAAAAGCAATAGCAATAGCAGCAACAACAATGGTAACAATATAACTACAATGAGAGCACAAGCAGAACAATGTGCCACAAGAGTAATCGAATTACAACGTTAATCGCGGCTTGAATCGGGTTTTAGCCAAAAGCCGAAGTCAGCCACAATCGCAGCCGCAGCCGAAGACGCGAAACGAGTATCGACGAGTATGTTGGTTGCCAAAGCAAATTGTTGCCAGACACATTTGGCTCGCTTTTAGCGGTTTTACAGCTAACGCTGGCACAACCGACAACCGACAAGATTCGTTATAGCCATTGGTGCTGCATTTTGCGTTTGTCACTGCAAAATGCTGCTGCCATGACCTTGCTTTCGATTGACTCAACGTCGGAAAAGAATTTTAATTGCGAGCTGGCGGTATTTGGATTTGGTTTTTTTTTTATATATATATATATTTGATTTTTTATGGTAGCTGTAAACGCGTTTTTTTGATTGCCAAGCCAAATGTGTGTTGTGTGTTGTGTGTGTGGGGGCAATTGAACTTCCGTGCATTGAACAATTAGCACTCATTATTTGGTAGAGGAGGGATTTATGTTCGATCTTATCGCCGCGTGCCTTTCCAAAAATGTTTCTGGCCAGACCACGCCCAACAACAATAACAACAGCAACAACATAAATGTTGCTGCTCACTCTCTAATATACACACAGCTAACAAGGGGCCTGGGCAGCAAATTAAAAAATTCTTATGAATGTCTTGATGTTGTTGCCAACGCTTAGGGAGTCGCAAGTTGCAGCAACTTGCAACATGCCACGGGCCGCAGCCGCAGCTCACAAAAGTGAGCAAAAACAAAAAATCAAGTAACAACAACTACAACAAGAAGAAAAATTGTAAACCAATTTCTGGGCGTTTTGCCTCTTTAATCATTGAACTGCATCGAAAAACGGCTGAAACGAAAAGTTTGCAAATTAAAAATAAAAGCGTAGCACACAAAACAAAAGACATAAAACGGTCTAGCTGCTGCTGCAGCTAAAGTTGTTGTTGCCACATGTTGCAGCATTTCTTTAGAGTCCATTCGACTCAATCTTGATGTTGCATTTGCCACACTTTGCAATTGTTGTTGTTGTTGCTGTTGTTGCTGCTGTTGCTATTGGTTTTTATTGTTTTACCTGCCGCAACACAAGAAACACATTTAATAACGAGTGCGCATAGAGTTCGATCATTTGCATTCGATAGGCGCCATCAGTGTGTCAGTGTATGTGTGTGCTTGTGTTGCATGTGGCACATGGCATAGTGTGCCACATATCGGCAACTTAATTTGCTCAGCTCTTGAGTGCCAGAGAGCCAGCGCCAATTTAATTTAAATAAACTGCAAACTCAACTTGCGCTTTTGAACTCCCCCAACAAAAAGTATGTGAATGTAGTGTGTGTATTTGGGGGCGTGGCGGGTGTGTTTTGACATTTTTGCAACATGCGCAACATTATAAATTATATTCCCGTTGTCACCTTCGTTTTCGTTTCCATTTTATTGTTATTATTTCTGTGTTTTTTTGTTTGCACCGATTGCCGACATGTGGGCTGAACTGCTCTCAAGTGCAATCTAAAGATTTGTGTACACTGCATACATGCCCACCTATCCTGCACAATTTGTGCAGCTATAATTATCATTTCATATGGGTGCGCTACAGCCAATGCAATGCGGTACATGACTGCATTGAAAAAAAGAACCGCTACAGCAGCGGAAAAAAAGTGCTAATTAAATAATCATATTTATTAAGTGATTTTCTCTATACTTAGGGAATGTTCTAAGCACTAGAATTAAGCAAGCTAATGACACGAGCTGCAAACTAAATGCTAGTTACTTTTAAAGTACTTATTTCACAGTTTAAATTCAACTTCAACAAATGTCATTTGCAGTTCATGTGTTATATATTTAATTATCACTATTAAACGCTGCACCATTTATCATAATAATATTACGAGCATATTAAGTATACGCGCCATAAACCATTTAAGTGTCTGGCTAAGTTCGTGTCATTTACAATTCTACGCTAGACAAATAACAAATTTAAACTACTTATGCCATTAAAAAAGTAAATATGACAAACGGAAATTCTTTTACAGTCGACAGCAGCTGCAAAAACTCAAATGCGCTGTCCAAAGTGCCACTTTAAGGGTCTCCAGTGACATATGAGCCAAATTCAAGCTGGAAACTAAAGATGGAAGCATGAGCACTTGATCACATATAAAGTAATATAAAATTAAAAGAGACTTAAAATTAAAATATTACATTAAATTATGAAAAGTAAATAAATATGTTATAGTTAAAATCTAAAATTTCAGAATTGTTGCCAAATCTTGTTAACTCGTGTCACGCTGCCATCACTAGCTGGCTTACTAATATAAATGTAAATTAATATAAAATTAAAAGAAGCTTAGCTATAAAATATTAAAGTATTAAAACAATAGAAACAAATATAGTAAAAATCAAAAACTTGATTTTAATTTTAAATTTGTCAAATCTTTAAAACTAGTGTCACGCTGCCATCACTAGCAGGCACACTATCATCCATCAAAACCGACTAAGAGTTGCATTCGTATTACAATGCCACACAGGCGTGGGTGAGAGGTTTTTATCAGACTGTCTGCGGCTTTGCTGTATGCAAATTGATGCATTCAACAGAATGCAGAATACAAAACAAAATCTGGCCATAAATTGCATGCCAAATGCCAGCTCGATGCAACTATTTAATTATTCTTGTTCAGATTTGTACCGACTGCACTTATGACTGACTGACTGACTGAGTGAGTGAGTGAATGGTTGAGTGAGTGAGTGAGTGAATGAATGTTTCTCACTCGACGAATATTTGTGCATAGTAAGTATTCGGTTTAATGTGCAGCCGTTTATCTTATTGCCCCGTGCACTCTATCCATATTCATATAGGTAAATCATGTTTAATTAATTGCACCAGCTGTAAAACAACATAATTATCAGCAAATTCTACCACAAAGTCGCCGCGGGTGTTGGCCACTTAACGAGTTGGCCCATACGGTCAGTTGACCAGATCAGCAGTTAACCAATTGTCGACCTGCTGGATCATTAGGCAAATGAGTGCGCCAACACTTTGCACTGTGCGCTGCAATTAAACTCAATTAATATTTAAATTTGAGCCAGCCCCAAAGACAATAAAAATGCAGCAGCACCGCACCACCGCAGCACAGCACCACAGCGACCACCACGTGGCAATCTTCATGCGCAATTTATAACTTTTTTTTTTTGGTTTGGTGTGGCCTGGGAAATCATAGCAAGCCAACGAAATCCCCTCTAGACCTGGCACGCATCACTGAGCCGCAGCTGGCATTGAAACTCTTGCAATCGCGTCGTCATATTGCAAACTCTGATTTTAGTCAGGTTTTTCTCTATTTTGAGGCAGTCATTAAAGCAACAGCTTCAACACCAACTCACTCCACAGTGCACACAGTGCAGTGAGCCGCATCCAAATACAAACTCTGTGCCTGACTTTTTGGCCAGGCGGATGCAGTTCAAGTCGAAGCGAAGCCAAGTCATGCGCTGTCCATGGGTGTATCAATTATTGCATTGCTTACGTGCAGTGTTTGCTCTTATTTGTTTTTACACAAAATGCATTTGCTTCAAATATTTGTGGTTAATTATCAACGCTAATTGTTTAGCAATTGTTGGTGGACTGCATACAGTACAGTATTCTTTTCTGACATTGTTCTATAGAAAATAACTTTTTTTTATTGTATTTCTTGGTATTGTGCTTTATTTAGTTGTTGCAGGAATTACTCGATTGACAATTTCAATAACATCATTTAGACACCCTGTATGCTAAGATCTGAAATAGAGTTATCTATAATTAAAGTCATCGCATTGATTTTTCATGTTAAATGTTTATAGAAAGAACTTTTGTGCAGCTGCAATTGCAATTTGAAAATGCACTTTATACTTACACCCTGTTTACTAATTGAAATTAGTACACTTACAATTTCAAAATATGTTTTTTAGATACCCCAAATATTACTTTTGTGCAGCTTGAACCAATATTTAAATCAACGCAATAAGATAGTAATGATAAGTTATATACATAAATGTCTATTGGACACCCTGTATGCTGACTTTAAAATCCACAATTTAAGTCAACCCATTTATTGGCAAAGTTATTTATTTTATAGACACCCTAAACATCGATTCTTGTACTACAGGAACCACTATATAAATAATAACATTTAATGACAATTTCAATTACATAAATGTCTTGCAGACATGTTAAAATCTTTAATAGACATTTCTGTAGTTGTAACAACAATTTAAATTATCGCATTTTTTATGCAACACACCCATGCGGATCAAGAATACACTTGTCTTTAACCATTTAAATCATTACGGTTATTGCCAATATAAGTTATTTTATAGCTGCCAGACACCCTGTAGACTCTGCAAGATCAAGAATTAACTCAATGTGCTGGCTAAGCGTGCAAAGCTAAAATAAATCATTAAAATTTATGAATTTAATTGCCTTCAATTATTGCCACAGATAAAAAGCGTTACAAACTGAGCCACTTGCCCAGAACAATGTTAACAACTGGCAGACTTGCCACCCGTTAGCGAGCAGTTACAGTTGCATTTACAGAGATCTCAGAGATCTTGTCTGAGTTTCTATTTGGATTATATGAGATTGGTTTTTTTCTTTTGCGCATTGAGTGGCAGATAATTCAATTCAATCAACGGTGGCCACCCTAACATGAAATTACGAAAATTATGGCGAGGGAAAAAAAAGATACTTGCTAACATGTCATTAGGGTGTTACCCGAGACGAGGGACGATGATGTTTGGTTATTGGTTGTTGGTTGTGGTTGTTGGTTGTTGGTGTGGACTGCAAATTGTGATCCGCATCTGTCAGCAGGCGGGGCAGCACTCGGCATGTAAGCCAAGCCGGGGCCAAGTTAATTGACTGGGGCTAGGGCCAACTGCAACTTTAGTTTTGCATTCAATCAAATCATAAATTTTGTTTTGTATGATTGATTGTCGCATTAGTTGGCAATTTGTCTGCGATGCGAATTGGGTGCAGCTCCCGATGATCGCGTGGGTTGTGCAGCTCAAGCTTAGAGAGATAGCAATTGCAATACCGATAGCGATATTGATATTGATATTAATATTGACTTTTGTGGCCCAGTTGCCAGTTGCCAGCTGACTGCCTGTTTGGTTGGTTTGCCAACAAACTGTATCAAACTTTTAAGCAATTTGACACGCTTCAAACCTGTATTTTCATGTTTTTTTTTTTTTTTTTTTGGCTGACTCTCTTGCAACACTCACCGAAGCCGGCAGCATTTTTGTGCAGCCAGTTGTCGCTCACACTGTTTGGCGATTCGCCACAGGTGCCATATAGGCCAAGCCCCAGTTCCTTTTGCCAAACTAAATCCCACGCTAAGTGAATGAAATAGATTCTCGAAAATTGTCAGCAACCAAATCGTATTAAGGATATGCACGTGCCAGGCAAAAGAATCACGAATGGCCGCGCGTCATTTAAACGCTTGACCTCCAACCAATTTGACATGGAAATTCTAAGCGACTATAAACGTAAAAGCCGAAACAAAATAGAGACCAACACTGAAATAACGATACACGGACTGGGATTGTTTTGTCGCATGCGAAAAATGACACATAAACCCCAAACTGAGGCACACCAACCAACAAGCTAGCCACATGCCCAAAAAATTCATGCCCATAAAGTTCGCACAAGCGAATGAAATGACGGGCCAGGCAGGCAACAACAAAAACAACAACAGACCAAACAAACTGGTTGAGGAACCATTTGCTGGCCTAGAGGCGCGGCCCCTGTTTTTGGCCTCTGATATTAAAATGGTCAAAAACGAGCAGAACAAAAATGTATAGATGAAAAAGAAAAGAAGTCAATGTGCATTAAAAATACGCCAAAAAAAGCCAAGCGCAGCTTGACCACCCAAACAAACTTCCAACACATTGGGGCATGCCACGGCTACGTGCGACAGCAGCCGTTGCAAATAAAAGTTTGCAGGGTGGCTGGCTGGCTGGCAAACTAAAGCAAACAACCGCAGTGGTTAAAGCCATCGCTGGGATTGATTCAGAGACCAGGCTGGTCAACGAACATCCGAACATCCGCAACGAACACACAAAAATAAAAAAAAAGAGCGCACACATAAAATGCGGAAAATAAAATCAGGTGAACGCTGTTTCAAATGCCGCTGATTTCAAGGATGTTCAACCGTAACCGTAACATGGCATAAAATTTAAACATCATAAAGTTGTACAAAATACCTGAGAGATTTCGCTACTTGACTACGCGCGCTGCGGGGCCGAGTGTGAATCTTGAGTACTTATAAAATAGCTAGCTGGATGGCAAATGCTCAGCAGCATGCCGCGTGCAACATAAAAATTGTCAGATAATTGATCTAAGAGGACATACTTTACCGTACACTGACAGCAGCTTAAAGCCCATTAGGTGCTCTTTTCCCTGCAGTGCTTTGGGCTATGGCAGCGAGCGTGATTAAAGCTTTAATGTGCTTTACAGCAAAGATAACATTTTTGCAGCTTAGAGCCACTGTAGATTGAAGCCATGCAAAGTTATAGTTTAGTTCTTATGAACTTTAAAATCCACTATTGTTTATATGCTTTTAACTATCAACTTTTAGCTTCTTATGTTTAAGCTGCAAGTTGCTAGTTTATATGTAAATTTACTAGCTTATAAATAAGAAATTTCAAGTTAATTGTGTAACAAACATATTAGATGGAAGGAACTTTTGCTTTTGCTTACATATTCTTAGCATAGAATTTTACTAGTGTCGCTTGAAATTTTTCATGATAACTTATCAACTTTCATTAGCTTTAATGAAAAAGCTCTCAATTTTATTTAGTAGCTTAGCATATTATGTATCTATAGCATATACTTTTATTAATTTATTAATCTAAGCTACTACTCTCACTTACAAAGCTTGCATATAAAGTCTACATTAACTTAGCGCTTAGCACATTCAAATCGCTGCGATTATGTCACAAGATTTGCAAGCTGTCTGTGATTGCGGCTAGCATTTAAATAATTGATGGAGCATATTTGGAATTGTCAGCTTGCGACTTGCATTAATGTAGCTTTAACAGCAAAAATAACTTAATTGGTATTTTGATAGATGTCTAAAGCACGTGTTTGGTTTCCAATTTTTGCAATCCCCTTATTCCCATTTTTTTTTTTGTTGTTTGTCGGATTTTTGCCTTTCCACATTTGGCATTTTCACGCATTCACATATACAGAGCAGCAAGCAGTTGGTAGCTGAAAGTTGTTTTATCACCGTCACGCATATTTATGCTATGCTCATATTTCTGGCACTTCCATTATTCATGCTCCATTTGAAGGTCACGTCGCTGACACCTCTGCTTGCCCAGGTCCAATCACCATTAGCCAAATACGAGTTAAAGGCCGTATCTCAATATCAATTCCTGAGAAGAGACAACAACGACAGCTATAACAAAAACAACAACAACAACAAAAAAGGCAAATGTCGCTCAAGTGTCGCACGTTCATGACGTTCCCTCCCCTCTCTCTTTCTCTGTCTCTTCCACTTTATCTCTCTCCCATTTGTTGTTATCCATCTCTAGCTCACGAGAGCTATGCATCTCTATCCAACAGGCTTGACAGTTTCAGTGTCACTTTCAAATTTACGCAATGACAGGAACGAAAAAATGTCCACAATGGCAAACTAAACGAGCCGAACCGCCCACAAAGATAACAAAGGTCACATTTGTGTCAAAAAAGCGAAACTTTTCAATTGATTGATCGGACAGGTTACAGCAAGCCCGGGCAGCCAGTTGACAGCAGAAATGACTTTCAAGGTTAATTAGTCTCAGAAATTCTGATAGCTGAGCTGAGCTTGAATTGAACTTTCGTACATAATGGCCAAAAGATCTATCTATGTAATCGACTTTGTCTTTGATATTTCTCAGTTTCAGCGAAAAAATAAAAAAGAGGAGATTGCTGTTTGCTGCACGTTGTCCTGCTGCCATGACATGACCTGCTGCGAAAAGTTCAGGAAATTAAAAAAGATTAAAAACTAATTAAGCACTGCAATTGCAGCAACATGAAACCAAAGCGCAGAGCGTAAAAGTGAGCTGATAGCAACTAGACAAGTTAGAATAACGTTAACTACCATTTTATCTGAGCATCACTGAGTGCAGCTAATTGCGCTAAAGTCAGCTAAAGTTTTACCACTCCTCCATTCATTTCAGCTTGGCGCGTCCCTTTTTAATTGCATCGCATTTTGCTTTCGCATCATTTATGGCTCCATCTTCCAGGTTATTGCAAAATTAATCGATTTGCATAATCTGAGTGTGGCAATTGAATTGTCACTTGCAATCACAACATGCTCGAACATTTTAATTGTCATCGCAGTTGCAGCCGCAGAGTGTGAAAGTCTTTGCAAGACAATTCAAATGCATTCCCATTCATTGTAAGTCAAATTAAATTAAAGCAAATTGCATTGGAAAACTTGCAACGCAACTTGTTAACGTTATTAGCGACAACTGTGGCAAATAGACAGTAACGACAACAACAACTCTTGCGTTCATTCATATGTGTTAAATTGTTGCTGTTACCAGGTGCGCAAACGCATGCCACGGGCGCATGCTGCGTATACGCAATCTGCGAGTCGTTAGCCTTGGAAGTGTTGGAAGTGCGACCAAAATGAAACCAGTTGCAACTGTGCAACGTGTCGATTAGCGGAAACTTGCGTGTGCCAGGCAATTGTAAGTCAATGTCATGACTGAAGTTCAACACGACTTCGCTCAATTCAACTCCGATTTGCGTAACACCGTAAATGAATGGATTGACTAATCGATCTGTGCAATGTCGAGTTCAATGCTTTTTCTTCCAAAGAAACTGTGCTCTGTTTGTTCGAAGTGCTACTTACTGAATAAGCTCAGGTGTGAACTCAATTGTTTAGCTACCAAAATACTTGACTCACACTCAAGAACTTTTTATGCTAATTAACTGACTCAAATACAAAAATTTTCTATAGAAACAAAGTGATTGCTTTGACTTTTAATTACTTAAAAAAAAAAATGTCAAAGAAAAAATAATATAATTATTTAAAAATAAAACGCTTATTTAACTACTAATTATATCACAAAAGCAATAATCTTATTATTTAAATATAAAACGTTTGTTAAATACTAATTACCTATGTATATAATCAACCATCGAAATTGTTTAAGCTTATTTATTGCTTTGAGTTTAGCAAATAATTGCTAAACATATCTTGAATTTCATTGCTATATTGAACAGTCAAAAGTCAATAACCTACCAGGCAATATCAATCCAAACTTGGGTATAAGCTAATGAAATGTCTAAAATTATTATACACAAAAAGTTGTCTTAAGCAATTTATTTATTTAACAATAAAACGATTGCCTAATTTCTCTATTACTCTAAGCAATTATTAAGAGTTCTGCATTCTTATCATTTATTAACAAATGCAAGTCCATTTATAACTTTGATTAGTATCTGAGGATTAAGTACAGCCAAGTAATTGCTAAGCATGTCTTGCTGCAATCATCGTGTAGTTCATTTTTATTTTTTTTTTTTATATATATTTCGGTTTCGGTTTTTGAGCAGTCAAGCGACAACAACCTACAAAATATTTGCAGTCAGTGTCGGCAGAATGCGAGAGGCGAGTATAAGTATTAGGCATATCAATTGCCCCGACTGTAACACCTCGGCGCATGCGCAATAACCAACAACAAAAGCTGGTCAACTGATGCGGGCGGGTGGTCAGTTCAATTCGGGCTCGAACACTACACGAGTCCACTCCAAAAATTGCAGGCGCCGCAGCCGCAATTGCCGTTGGCGGCATCGTAAAAGTGCAAAGTCACGGATGAATGAGCCCACAGTTTTTGGCCGACAGTTGCAGTTGCAATTGCCGTTGTTGTTGTTGCTGTTACTGTTGCTGGTCACCGATGCCTGGTGGAACTTTGCTTCAGCGACTCGTTTTAATTGATTTTGTTTTGGGCCTTGTGTCTGGTTGTGTTTGGTTGGTCAATTGCGGCTGGCGGCCACACTGGATGAGTTGCTAAACAAAATCGCAGCTTGGGCAACTAATTTAGTTGAACATGCCGTCTGGAGTGACCACCTCGGAGACAGTGTGGAAGCTAATCCAATCCCAGGCTATGCAAAACTAAGTATCGTGTTGCCAAATATTTCGCGGCCAAATTTGGGTTGCTCCTAATTTTGGTTAAGCCGCAACAAAAAAAAAACACTTGGCAGCAACAGCTCTCACCGCATAGTTGATGTTGTTGTTGTTAGTGTTATTGTAATTGCCGTGGTGTATAGATTTTGTTTTTAGTAGCTAATTTTCGAATGTGGCGGCCCAATGGATTTCCATTTCCACTCGCTTTGCCATAAAGTTTTTCGCGGCAAATGTTATTGGGCCACGCCAAGTGGTTGTTGCCGTTACTGTTGTTGCCATTGATGTGGCTGTTGCTGTTGCTGTCGCTGCTGCTGCTGCTGGCGCTGGTGCTGCTGCTATTGCTGTTGATGGTGTTTATGCAATCAAAATTCTTGCCGGCCCCCCGGGCAAATAGCAACAAGCCACAACGACTCGAATGGCACTTGTGGGTGCAATTGTAATTATCCTAATTTATGTTTGTGTGTGCTCGCTTTACCGCTGCACTTTTTTGTTGCTGTTGCTGTTGCTGTTGTTGTTGTCGATAGCGCATATTGCGCATACGCCCCATAGGCCCACCTACAACTGATTCTAATGCTGCACAGATTTATTGCAAATTATCTCGCCACTTGACAATGATCGATAGCAGCAAAATTTATGGACACAAAATTTCGCGTTTCAGTAAAGTAAAAGAGCTTGCTCCAATTTAAGCGGTGGCAACGTTTTTGATTCCTCCAGCATCGGCAGCAGCAACCAACTTCACTTTCAGGTCCACAGTTTGTGACAGCACTCGAGTGCACTCGAATCGCGGCTCGACTATCGATTACACATTTTCTGCTCCAGACAATTCCAAATGTTTTCCACTGTCAGCTTTGTTGGCTTTTACAATAATTAGCACCGAAATAAACGAGGCGACAATTGTGAATGGAGTCGTCGTCGTTGTTGTCGGCGTGAGTGCATTAGTGAAACGCTAGCCAAAAATGGAATTTTCGCGCTACATAAAATGAATTGAATGGACGTAATTAAGTGTAGAGTGCCAGCAGCTTTTAATGCTTCAAATTTATTTACACTACTCCCATTTGAAACTGGCATTACGAATATTTTAGTATTTAATTACATTGCCTTCCATGAATATTCATGTCTAAAACGGATCTGTAGCTTAAATGCAGCTCCTCCTCTTTGCTATTATTCATTTGTGCAATCCAACAAGTGTAAAAGCTACAGCCGGGTATGCTCGACTGTGAGATACCCGGTATTTATTTGCGGTATATCAACTATACCAAATGTATATACTTAAAATGTACAGAAATAGACCAATCTGTGTATGTGGCACAATGGGGTATAAATATACCAAATAACGATATACCAATACATTTAAAATATACCATAATGTAGAAAATATACCAACCTAATAATTGGTAATTATAAAGACTGCACTGTCGGCACTGATTAGGAATATGTATAATACTCTTAAAGGAATAAACATTTAAATGTGACAAATTTATGCTGCATTCAATGTTTATTGCTTTATATTGAAGAGTACAAGCAATTTCGTTAGAATCTGCGGCTCCTCAGGAACCTTCTCCTGGTGGTACCGTCTCTCCTGGTGGTAACGTCTCTGGTGCTAGATCCGTTTTCTCTCCTTCTCCTGATAGTAAACCTTCTTCTTTCGCCTCTATTACGCAATTGGCGACGCAAACGCCTAAGCTCACGCAGCGCCTCCCTATACTTTTTTTTTAGCCTCCTCAGCCTCTTTTTACAAGAGGTGGAGCTTGAGGAAGAAGAGCTGGAGCTGGAGCTGGAACTGGTAGTCGTGGTATCAGTGTCGCTAGCAGCGGTTGTTGTTGTGGTGGTGGTGGTGGTTGTCGTGGCTTCAGTTGTTGTTGTTGTCGTCGTCGTAGTTGTTGTCGAGGAGTCAGCATCGGTGAGCTGCACCAGACAAATGGCCAGGATGGCACATCCCAGAAATAAAGTTAGGACTCTCATGTTCAAGCTGAGTTGATCACTATGATTAGCTGTAATTTGACCCGATCTTTTTATACTAGGCAGCTCACATACTAGATGGAAAATTCTTGCACCTGTCACAATAATATCTAAGACTAGTGAGAATATATACTACGTTTATTGACTTTCATTTGAGTCAATGCCCATCAATAGCGTCATTTAATATTTACTCAACTGCTGGCCGTTAAAGAACTTTTGGGCAATGCACAACGGCGTGCTGCTATTAATAAACAACATAGTTTGCATATTTTTGTCTGCACATGGGTTTCCCAAAATCTGTCATATTAGATTCATAATAATTTGCCACAAAGCGCAAATGCCAACATCGCTTTCAGCGCTAATTAAACGCACAACATACAGTTGCGAAACTAAAAATAACACCAATTTTTATTTATAACTTTTCTATTTGTTCATACACATAACTAAGGGTTTCTGTACTTAATAAACATTCCAAAAAGTAATTCTAAATTTTATTTTCATAAAAGGAAAGTTACTTTCGAATGTTATATTTTAAAGTTATTTAAGTGCAATTTTTTAAAGTGGTACTATTTTTAATATCGCAACTGTATGCGTTCGAGATTGTCTCACACACATTATTCGCAAAAGCAAAGAATGTCTGCTAAGCAATAAAAGCTAAGCAACTTTTAAAGATTTGGCGATGAAAAAGACTACAAATGGTGGAGAACAACTGCATCAATAAAAATATGAAAAGTCAATTCCTATTATTAATGTATATACATACATTTATTTATTTAATTTATAATACCATAGAACTTAAAGTATACCAGATTATAACACAAAGCAAAGCAATGAACAGTAATTTCCTTATATTAGTATTTATAGAATAAATTTGCAATTAAATTTTCAGAAAATATCGAAACTCTAGTAATTAAATTACGAAAACTCTTCGTCATTTTCACTTTCCGCATATATACTTTTATACTTTATGGGGTCGGAGTCGCCTCCCTCTATCTGTTTCACACTTTTGCCATTGCCATAAAATTATAATACCCCTCTACGCTATAAGTAGCGTGTATAAAGACATTAAAAATCGTTTAACATGCAAATTCCAGTTGTATAATTTCTCATATCAATCAGGTATTAAATAATTAAATTAGCTAATAAAAACTACAACAATGGTAAGCGCAAACAAACAAATGCTTGACATGGGGCCAGAGGCGGGGTCAAGACACGTCAAATAGCTCGTAGGTGTAAACAATGTAATGTATTGAATGAAAAGAAATCACAAAACAAATTCAATATGAATGCTGATAATTGAAGTTAGAGTTGCGGTGGCGGTGGCGGTGGCGGAGACGGTGGCGACTATTCAGGTGTGGTCCAGTCGATACAAATTGAAATGTTCTTGTCAAGCTGTGACAACAATAAATGAGAACGTACAGAACATGTATGAGGTAAATCATTCAATAATCGCAAAACATAAGCGTAGACAACGCCAACTCGATTGATTAATGAACACTTTATGCTATTTTGCGATAATTAATGCTACTCAACTGTCAATTCAACTTTATTTGCACGCACATTCGAGTTGTCAGCTGTGAGTACTCGTATGATTTATTTTTCACTCAATACTGCATTCAATTAAATGCAAGAAAACAAAGAGTTCTCATGAAAATTCAAGTGACAAGCTGCATAAATAAATATAAAATATTTACTCTAAAATATGAAAAGTATTTTATTAAATTGACAATATAAACGAATAAATTAATTAACTTAAAAGTTGAATGTGGCGCTTGCTTTTACTTTTGTGCTCGCCTATTCACAAACGGAATGAAATGTGAATGTGTTCTCGCACTCAATTGAATTGCCAAAGCACTTTGCAGCTCTGAAGCTACACAGCTTTGCCTATTAAGTCAACTGATTACAGTTAAGCAACTCTGCTCTGATAATGCTCACAGCTGAATCGGAGTTCCCATCAAAGCAGTTGCGACAAGCGACGCGCGACGAGCGACGAGTCGCTGCTTTGCCCATATCAATTAGCGGTTAACTTGCGCCAATTAAATTCTGTGCCGGGACAGCAAAGTGCTGCAGGCCATTAGCGGCACTGGCTTTGCCACCATTATCCAGTCTCCAATCATTTACCACCGCCACCGCCACCGTCACCAGATTTCGTCGTCATCCCTCAGTGTTGAGTTTGGCAAAAACAATCACAGCGTCACTTGCCAAGGTGATAACAAGCAGATGCAGGCGGCAAGAAACCAACATCGATTTGGAAAGCTGCGATTCTTAAATCAGTCACAAAACATCAGCGACACTCGGAAGAAGGTGCTACAAGTGCTGCCTTAAATCCAAATAAAAATACAAAATTCAATTGGAAAAACCTGCAAGTGGAACGCAAAATTGCACAACGGAAGCATGTAAGTGTTGATAGAATTTTAATTAAAATTCAAATGACTTGCGGAACAACTAGTCAAAACAAAAGCGCCAATACATAACGAAAATATTTAATCAATTTTCGCGTTTGCAACTCTCTAAAAAAGAGTTCAACTCTTTGGTAAAGCAAAGAATTGAATTTGACTCGGGCGATTCACGTTTCTTAATTACAAAAAGTATTCAGAATACAGCAAATCAATTTCCAGTCTACTCGATTAGTCTGCCAAAAACAATCAGCAGGTCACTAATAATTAATGAACCTGTAAATAAATTAAGGGTTCATCTTCAGCTGTCACTCATTTATATTTCTGTCGATTAACGCGGGGTTCGTTTACCTTTTGCACACCGTCTATGATGTCACACACACATTGTGAATATATACTCGCATAGTTACTTAGTATATCGAGTGCATTCGATTGCGAGGCGCTCTTGAACTATGTAGAGATCAAGTGAATACTACAATGGGCATAACCATCCATGCTAGCAATTATATAACACGCCGGAGACTGCAATTGCGACTTGCGATTTACGAGAGTAGGCAACAACAATTTCCACCTATTTACACAAGCACACTAAATATATTATAGACATATGTACATAAATGTATCTGCTGATAAATTGACATGTTCTCCAATCTCGGTCAGAGCCGCTAATTAAAAGGTTTAAGGCTAAAATTAGCATACCAGGCAATGGCAATTCAAAGTGAATACTACTACAGATGCAGCACATAACATCTCCCCTCACACACACACACAGACACAAGAGAGAGATTTGCGTGTTTACAGTTCATGAAACTGAAATTCATGCCAGAGAAGTGGACAAAAGCCGCGACCCCAAACGAACGAGAGAAACTGCCCCTAGGCCACAGTTCCCTCTATATATTGAATATATGCCTATGAGAAGTCAGCTCGTAAGGGGGATAATGGGGGAGGCAGCGATGTGAATGAGGTGCATGGCGTCATATTACTAGATGGCATCGCATGCCACCAATTATCCGCATAATCTTGTAATACAAACCCGAACCAAGCCAATTTGCTTGAAAGTACCTTAAATTCACTTAACTAGTTGTGTGTTGTGCCTGTGATTATGCATATTCGCTTCGCTTCGCTGTAAATATGTACATTTGACATTTTCATTATAGTGTCGAAAATTACGTATACGCACCATGTAACAGCGAATGCTTTGGCATTGCACCAAAAAATATTATATTTAACGCGAATTTCATGTTTAAACTTCATATTAAGCTACAACACAAATAAAATATGCACATGTTATATATTTTGTGCTCAAGTTGAGCAAACACACACACACAAATATTTGACATTTTTACATTCGCTGAGCGCTAAAAATATGAACTTTCGCCTCTATTATGCATGACGAGTCTCAGCAACATTATAATATGACAAAAAAAACGAGCAGATGTATTTCCAGGAAAAGTGCATGAGAAACGCTATCATGCGTATGATAAATTTGCTTACAATTACATTACATTTGAATTATGAAATGTTGATAAAAGTCGGGTTCTAAAAAAAGTGACATCTAAATTTGCAAGGGTAAAAAATAAATAATTTTATGCAGGTCTTTAGTGTGGGATGGTTCTTTTATTATCAAAGTAAATGTCACATATTTTTATCAAATTTGCTATAAACTTTTAACGATTTAATGCAAATTGTCACTTTAAAAGTTATGCTTCTAAAGTTTTATTTTATTATTAAACCTTAAATTGCAGGGCTCAATTTATTGTCAATTTTTAATATAGAAGATAAAAAAATAATGTTAATTTATTTAAAAAAATACATGGTTTTTAATAGTTAATCACAATCTATAAGCAAATTTTAGATTTTTGTGTTAGGGCATAGTCATCTTTTTTTTAAAAACCTAAAATCGCAAATTCTTTATTTGACGTAGATTAGATTGGTCATAAAAAAACTTATAAAAATAATGTTAATTTATCTTCTTAAAGAAATTTATAGTTGACGATTTAAGTAAAGTCGCAATCAATTTATGATGATTTTATGCAAATTCTAGTTTGTTACTACCTTTTGAAGAGTTTCATATACTTATATATTCACACACTATACTTATATCAACATGTGCTTTTTTCCATCAGCACAACAACAAGCTGCCACTTAGCATAAAGTCTAAATGTTAAGTTAACAGCGTTGCATTAGCAGCATGTGAAAAGCGCAATGCTTTCAAATTGCATTTGCATTGTTTGAATACCAAACCAAACTGACCAAAGGGGGTTCTGCTTTTTGTTGTTCAGAGTTGTTTTGTTTGGCAACTAGTTGTGTGGCTTTACACTGGGCAAATCAATGAATGTTGATATGCTCCAGTCAACTGAATGTAGCGCACAAAGCCATAGACATAAGCGTTAAATTTAACCTGCTTGACAAAATGCTTGCCGGACTCTCTTGTGTGTGGCGATTCTGTGCAATTGTTTTGTGAAATTAAATTAAATTGATTGAATTTAGAGCTCAATTCATAGTTGAACCCAAAAACAGTCGTGGCGAGAAGGAGGGGAACGGGGGCAGAGGTCGAAAAAGCGGAGGTGCCACCGTTGTTGTGCCAGTGATAATGACACTAATTTCACAACGATATATGTTATGTTTGTTTGTTTGTTTGTTATTTGTGCATGGCATGGATACGCCTGCTCTTGATCTCTCCACATTCGTATACTATTATTAACAGAAGCTATGTGAGTGTGGGAGTGTGTGTGTGTGCATTGTGCAAAAGTGACTTGTTGATTAGGTCGCATTAATGCAAGCGGAAGTCGCTGCTTTGTGAGCAAACACAAATGAGGTTAAGAGGTCAACTGCAGGTAGCAGCAGCAAAAGCGTGTTGTTGTTTTGGGTTCAAGTATCGTACTTACATAAGGTCAAATCGTCATGTTGATTGTTTACTTGGGTTTACGCATAGCTTCGTTTGGTAAACAAAGATCACAATATAGTGGAAATTCCCCCTCTCTCTCTCTCTCTCCGTCTCCCTCCCTCAACTGTGTTCTATTTGCTACATCTTTTTTTTTATTGAAGCGCCAACGACGTCGTCGTCGTCGTCGTCTTCATTCAATTGTTTGTCGCGCGTCGTGATTGCGTCCAGTTCAGTTCAACTGAGGACGGGTGCAGAGTGCTCGGTCAGTCAGTCAGTCTGAAGCTGGCAACTTTTTTATACATTTTTTAGTAGGCTTCGCGAGCGCAACTGATGCGCCAGCACGATCTCTAGAGCTGGCTACTCACCAGTCAGTCCGTAGTCAGTCAGTCATTGGCTCGTCGTTGTCGCCGTCGTTGTTGTCGTCGGCTTTGGTTCTCTCATTGTTTCGCAATTGCGTCGCGCAAAAATTGCGTTTAATTAAAGTATAAAGGCCATAAAAACAGAACTAGTAGCATTTGGTAATCGGTGTTATCATATAGTATTCACTTTAATATTCACATTCGCACACGTTATGAGTCGACACAGCCCTTTGAAGCTCTCGCTGCCGCAGGTGCAACACAATGTTGCTGCCCCTTCGCGTCGCGTCGTTTTGGGTTTGGGGGTTAATCAACAGACGGGTCGAGTGCAATGGTGTCCGGGTCTAACGTGCTGTAAACTACTTTTGCTGCTTCCAGTGGTAATGCTGCCATTGACATTGGTGCTCTTGCTGCTGCTGCGGCTCGATGGCATGTTGCAGGCGCTGCAGCTCAGCGAACAGCAGCGGCAACAACAACACACCACAGCCAACGTCGAGTCCATGGCCGAGCTGATCAGCAGTGATTACGATTCACTGCTGCCGGATGGTGATGCCTACAATGCGTTGATCAATGAGGACTTTCTGCTGCCCACGCATAGCAAGCAAAGTCAGTTGGCCGCTTTGGCTGCACAACGTGCGCGACGTTGTCTGCCTTATCGCTATGGGAACGGGGAGACGTTGGATCTGGAGGAGCGCAGCATATTGTTGAAGGATGCGCGCACTTCGTTTCTGCCGCATAGCAGCGGTGTTGTGGCCATGCCCCGGGAGTGTCTTGAAGACGATGGAGCCACAGAAATGGATTACAATCCTAGGAAAGCGCTGCCCAAACGTTTTCCAGACTCGCTACAATTCTGGTCGGTGAGGGAACGTCGCGAGGCGGAGCAGCAGCAAAAGGAATTCGAGCAACCGGAATCCACGCTAGCGGAGCCAGCTCTGCCTTCCTTCTGGAACGAGCAGGGCAGCAGGAATGACATACGCTTAGCTCAAGCGAAGACGATGCAACGCTATATGGATGCACAAATTGATCCATGTGTGGATTTCTATAAATATGCCTGCGGCAATTGGGAGAAATTGCATCCCATACCCAAGGATAAGGCGGGCTTTGATACCTTTGAAATGCTGCGCGAAAGTCTTGATGTGGTGCTGCGTAATCTGCTCGAGAAGAACATGCAGCTGCCCAGCGCCGAGACGCGAGTACAGAATACGCTCTTCAAGCCGGAACCGGAAGCGGAGCAAGCAGCCGAGCTGACAGCCGAGCGACTGCGTCGCCATATTGTGCGCCGTCGCCATTTGTTAAATCGTGTGCTGGTGCGCTACAAACGCTTTAGCAACAATACAAAGCACAAGCGATTAATTGAGCCGGCACGCGAGAAATCACAGGAGGAACAAGCTGCTGCAGTGATTGCCACCAGCAACAAGGAAGACAAAAATGACAAGACGCTTAAGGAAAAGGAACCGCTGCCGGTGGCCACCAGCGAGTTTCTCAAGCCCAAACACGATGCACGACTCAAGGCTAAGAATCTCTACAAATCCTGTGTGAACAGCGAGTTACTTACGCGTCGTGGTCTTGAGCCACTGCAGACTTTGATTCGTCAGCTAGGCGGTTGGCCAGTTCTCGATCCGGAATGGCGCAGCACACACTTCAATTGGCAACAGTTGGCGGCCACGTTGCGACGCTACAACAACGACATACTCATTGTGCAGTGGGTGGGAGCGGATATCAAGAACTCGGAGGAGAACATCATACAGTTTGATCAAACGGGGCTGGGGTTGCCCACCCGAGAGTATTTCCTGCAGCAGAACAATGCCAAGTATCTGCATGCCTATCAGCGCTACATGTCGGAGGTGATGCAGAAACTTGGCGCCAGCAAACCGGATGCAATGCGCACCGCCACCGAACTGATTGCCTTTGAGACGCGACTGGCGGCGATTACAGCGCCAGCGGAGCAGCGACTCAACGTAACCAAGGTAAGCTTCAAGCCAAGATTTTATCTTAAGAGCAGTTAATTGTATTCAGTAAGCTCAGAATAGAGAATATAATACTAGTTTATATTAAAAGTTAGAAACAAGAGAAGGCCTATTGAAGGTTCACTTAATGAAAAAAATAATCAGTCAGTCAAACAGAATAAACAATACTCTCAATAGTATTTTATAATTTTGTCACACCCTTTGAGCGTAAATTTTAAGCTACAGACTACTTGCAGGATATGTTACTATAAGCTAGAAGCAGAGAAAAGCATAAGACACCCTTCTTTACTATTTAGCTGTCTGTCTGTCTGTTTGTCTGTCCACCTCTTTGAACACCAAGATCTTCAAGATCCTTAAGATAGAACTACCAAATTTGGGAACAGTTGTCAAAAACTTAAACTTAAGCCCTACCTTAAAATATAAATAAACCAATTCAATTTTAAAGGTGGAAGTTAGATATTCACTAATACTTTCATAGTGGTCGACCTCTAAGTATGATAGTACTAGAGGCAAATATTTTCAAATAAGTAACTGCCAATTTTATACCTTATGTTCACATTCCCTCTCACAGCTCTACAAACGCATGACACTGCAGCAGCTTCGGGCAGCCGTGCCTCAAATAGATTGGACGGCTTATCTTAGCACATTGCAAGGACGCAATGTCAATGAGACCGAGCAAGTGGTCATCTATGCGGTGGACTACATGAAGCAATTGGTGGCACTGCTGGCGATGACCGAACCACGCACCGTGGCCAATTATATGATGTGGCGCTTTGTGCGGCACCGCATCAACAACTTGGACGATCGCTTCGACGACATCAAGCAGAATTTCTATCATGCGTTGTTCGGACGCGAAGAGAGTCCACAGCGCTGGAAGGTGTGCATCTCTCAGGTGAACACAAACATGGGCATGGCAGTGGGTTCCATGTTTGTGAGTCGCTATTTCGATGACAATAGCAAACGGGATACGTTGCGTATGACACACGAGTTGCAGCAAGCTTTTCGTGATATACTCAAAACCACCGATTGGTTGGATCAGAGCACCAAGCGACTGGCCGAGGAAAAGGTGAATGCCATGTCGCTGAAAATAGGGTACCCCGACTTCATACTCAATGCCGAGGAGCTGAATGAAAAGTATGCGGGCATTGACATACATCCGGATAAGTATTTCGAGAATACACTCAATGTGCTGCTCCATACGGCGAAACAGGAGCAATCGAAGCTGCATGAGCGTGTGAACAAGACCAACTGGCAGACGGCGCCGGCCATTGTGAATGCCTACTACAGTCGCAATAAGAATCAAATCATGTTCCCGGCTGGCATACTCCAGCCACCGTTCTATCACCGGCACTTTCCCAAGTCATTGAACTTTGGCGGCATCGGTGTGGTCATTGGCCATGAGCTAACCCATGGCTTCGACGACAAGGGGCGACTGTTCGACAGCAATGGCAACATACACAAGTGGTGGACAGATGCGTCTATTCATGGCTTTGATGAGCGTGCTCGCTGCATCATTTCACAGTACGGCAATTATACGGTCGATGAGGTGGGCATCTCCTTGAATGGCGAGAGCACGCAAGGTAAGTCGTTAGTAATTGTTCTACCTCATTACTCCACTCACTTGTTGTTGTTTGTGTTCTTTGCAGGCGAGAATATCGCTGACAATGGCGGACTACGACAGGCATTCCATGCGTATAAGCGTTGGGCGCACGACAATCCACAAGAGGCGCTGGAGGACACGCTACCCGGACTCAATATGACGGGCCCACAGTTGTTCTTTTTGAATTTCGGACAGGTGTGGTGCGGTGCCATGCGACCGGAGGCGATACGCAATAAACTGAATACGGCCATCCATAGTCCGGGTCGCTATCGTGTGATTGGCACGCTCTCCAACTCCTATGACTTTGCCCGGGAGTTTAACTGTGCGGCGGGCACACCGATGAATCCTCCAAAGAAATGCAGTGTCTGGTAGAAAGTTTTTCATTCGCTGCATTCCTAGCATTACCTAGAGTATTAGAAATGTATTCCTACGCAACAAAAATACCAGTTAAAGACTAACACTAACTGTAAGTATTCGTTGGAATTCTCAATTTTGTATTCACATTCGCAATCATTGGTCTCAATTGGAGTTCTCCACAAGCTGCATGGCTTGTTGGGCCAACAACAGCGTCACACTTCACTTGCTACTCATTCGCATTCACATTCGCATATTCATATTCGCTTAATTAATGGTGATTTATGCCCAACAACAACAACAACAATAACAGTTGGTATGCCTACCCCAAGCTGTTGCTGTTATTGCCGTTGAGTTCTTCAATTCTTTCCTTAATTGTCTCTCTTTTTTTTTGCAATTGGCGCACAATTTGTTATGCGCCAGCGCCAAAGGATATTTTCTCCAATTAATCATATTTAAATATTGCAGCATTAATGTGTCTAGCATTTATAGGAAGACACAGTATACCACTTGCTGAAGTACAGCAGTTAATATCAATTACGATAACTGACCATTACTTGAGAGTTTCTCATCTGTTCATAATAAAATTTTTAGAAAATATTCAGAATAAGTTAGGAAATAAGCACAGTTAAATTCATATCCACATTTTCGTATTTACTTTACTTTCGTTTGTTAAAAAATTATTAATCTTTTCAAATATGAAAAAATTCACTAACATTTTAAAATACATTAACACATTACTTTTTAAAATTCGAAAATTACATTAAATTTGCAATATTTTAAACTATTTTCTTTATATATTTTCAGTTTTGTTAACGTTGGTCCCGTAAGCAGCAGCCCATAGAAAAGTAACTTGCCACTCACCTAACCAAGACATACTCAAAGATATATCACACATAATATATAGAATTATATTTATATATTGCAATGTGACAAAACTGTGCCAAAAAATAATTTGTATGCTTTCTAATTTTATATATTTCCTAGTATAATTAACTTATATTTTTAAACTTGTATTAATTTAGTTGAAACTGTAAGTAATGTTTGTGATAATTTCAATTAAAAACAAGCAACAAAAAAAAAAATGAATTTTCAAACATTCCCAAACTAAATCGTGCGTAAACAATTATTTTTTTGGGTTTTCCAACACACTACCGGCATATTGAAAAGCTCAAAACAAAAACAAACAATATTTTGGAAAACTTTTTTGAGCATATTTGGGAAACCAAATGATACTCAAGAGTCGTCACACAGCAGTCGGAGCCGTGAGCTCAACGGGAACGGAACTGCGAACGGTTCACGTTTGTGTGGGAGCGTTCCAAAAATATATATATATCAAAAGACTAAAAAAAATATAACAAAAATAGCTACGCACGATACCAAAAGTGGCTAAATGAAATATAAAAAGTATTTCTAAAATAATTAAAAAAGTTTATATTGTTAGAAATTAAACAGGATAACTAAAAGAAAATGCATTTTTGGTTAATTTGCATTATTTTGCTGTGGCCCAATGAGGTGCGTGGCTATGGATCTATGGATTCCTATAGAGAGCAATCCATACGCATAGGTAAGATCACTCATTAGCACGATCTCTTTTTCTCTCTCTTTGACTCAAAACTCTTGTTACAGGTCTTATCAGCGATGATCCCACGGAGCGCATACAACAAACCTTTGAGCATGCCATCTCTGTGGTGAACAGCGATCTTAGTATTCCACTTCAAGGCGATTCGGCCAATGTGGATTATGGAAACTCAGTGCACGCGTTTGGTGAACTCTGCAGACTGATGCAGGTGAATAGAGAATTCCATATTAATTGAACATTTTCCTATTAAAGAAATTTTCTTTTAGAATGGCGTCGGCGCCGTGTTTGGACCTTCGGCTAGGCACACAGCAGCGCATCTTTTCAGTGCCTGTGATGCCAAAGATTTGCCCTTTATCTATGCTCATCTTTCATCCGGCCAGCAGACAGATGGTTTTAATCTGCATCCACATGCCAAGGATATTGCTCATGCGCTCTACGATATTATAAAACAACTTGAATGGTCGCGATTTATATTTTGCTACGAATCTTGTATGATCTTTATTGAATCTTTATAGTTACAAATTTTTAATTAATCTCCCTCCACTTATAGCTGAATATCTTACTATATTAGATTATCTTGTTGAACTTTATGGCATCAAAAGTCCTCTTATTAAGGTCATGCGCTACGATCTCAATCTCAATGGCAATTACAAGGCTGTGCTCCGACGCATTCGAAAATCGGAGGACAGTCGCATTGTCGTCGTTGGCTCCGCCGAAGGCGTTGCTGAGCTGCTGCGACAGGCACAGCAGGTGGGCATCATGAATGAGGATTACACCTATCTGGTGGGCAACTTGGATCTGCACACTTTCCAGCTGGAGGAATACAAATATAGCGAAGCCAATATCACAGGCATTCGCATGTTTGATCCAGATAAAAAAGAAGTGCGCGAATTGATTGAAATATTAAATCGTGCTGTGGGCGAAAGTGAACCACTCGATTTTGGTAAGAGTTATCTATGAAATTGCCCATATACTTATTAAGCAGTCTACCCCCGCAGGCTCCTCACCCATTACTTTGGCCATGGCTCTTACCTATGATGCAGTGCGTGTCATTGCTGAGACCACCGACAATATGCCGTACCAACCACAGCAATTGAACTGCTCAGAGCGACATGATGTAGTGCAGCAAGATGGATCTACTTTTCGAAACTATATGCGAACGGTTAGAAACAAATATCGCACTAATAACGTATGATATCTTAACAATTAAATAATTTAATCAATTCCTTTTCAGTTGGATATCATGGACAAAACCATCACTGGACGCATCTTTTTTCAGGGCAATGTGCGCAAGGGCTTTAGCTTCGATGTGATTGAACTGCAACCCACAGGATTGATCAAAGTTGGGACCTGGGAAGAAGGAAAAGACTTTAAATTTAATCGTCCACCACAAGTACAGGAACTACTTGACAATGAAGAAAACTCGTTAGTTAACAAAACCTTCAAAGTGCTCATCTCGGTTCCGGTAAGCAAGTTATAGGTGACAGCTATCATTGAAATTAATATAGACTTGAGGAAAACTCTTTTTCAAACTCAGAACAAACCTTACGCTAGCTTGGTGGAAAGCATCAACACTTTGATTGGCAACAGCCAATATGAGGGATATGGCATTGATCTGATCAAGGAGCTGGCAGATAAACTGGGCTTTAACTTTACATTTCACAATGGAGGCAACGATTATGGTTTCTTCAACAAGACCACTAATCAAACAACAGGCATGCTCAAGGAAATTGTAGAGGGTGTAAGTTGCACCAAATTAAATACTTTAACATTAAATAATGATTTCTTTATAGCGCGCCGACTTGGCAATTACAGACTTGACCATCACATCAGAGCGAGAGGAGGCCATTGACTTCTCCATACCCTTTATGAATCTGGGTAAATCCTTCGGCAAACTTTCATTACATTTAAGTTATAATAAATCTGTATATTCAAAGGTATTGCCATTCTATATGTGAAGCCTCAAAAAGCGGACCCAGCGCTCTTTTCCTTCATGGACCCCTTTTCAAAAGAAGTGTGGCTGTATCTGGGCATTGCTTATCTGGGTGTTTCACTTTGTCTCTTTGTGCTGGGTCGTCTCTCGCCCTCTGAATGGGATAATCCCTATCCGTGTATAGAGGAACCGGAAGAGCTGGAGAATCAATTTACCATAAATAACTCACTGTGGTTTACCACGGGCGCCTTGCTGCAACAGGGCTCTGAAATTGCACCCAAGTAAACAAAGTGGACAAATGTGCAGAAATTAATTTTTTAATTGAATACTTTTGTCATTTACAGAGCTTTAAGTACACGCACTATATCATCTATCTGGTGGTTCTTCACGCTGATCATGGTCTCCTCATACACAGCCAACTTGGCTGCCTTTTTAACTATCGAGAATCCCTCGAGTTCTATTGACAGCGTCGAAGATTTGGCTGAGAACAAAGATGACGTTCAATATGGAGCCAAGCGCACAGGATCGACTAGGAATTTCTTTTTGGTAAGCGAGTTAAAAAAAGTTGAATTTAAACATAATGAATAATTTTAAATCTATATTATAGACATCTGAGGATCCCATTTACATGAAGATGAATGCGTATATGACGGAACATAAAGATATGTTGACTGAAACGAATCAGGAAGGCGTCGATAAGGTAAAGAGCGGCACCAAATACGCGTTTCTCATGGAGTCCACTTCCATTGAGTTTAATACGGTAAGGGAATGTAACCTCAAGAAGATTGGCGATGCTCTCGACGAGAAAGGTTACGGTATTGCAATGCCCAAAAGTGAGTACAAAATATCTATACGTTAAAGCGATCACTTACTGATATATTAAAAATAGATTGGCCATATCGTGATAAGTTCAACAATGCGTTGTTGGAGCTGCAAGAGCAAGGTGTCTTGGCCAGACTCAAGAACAAATGGTGGAATGAAATTGGAGCCGGAGTTTGTGGCGTAAGTAAAAATACTTTCCTTAATGACTTTATTTATTTTCATTATTGTCTTCAGGCCAAAAGCGATGATGACGGTCCTTCGGAGCTGGGCATGGAAAATTTGAGTGGCATTTATTTGGTGTTGATCGTCGGCTCGATTTTATCATTTGTGCTTTCGTTTTTCTATTGGTGTTTGTTTGTTTTCAAAAAAGCCAAATTCTATGACGTGCCCTTCTGCGATGCCTTGTCCGAAGAATTTAAGATTGTCATCAGTTTTGCGGAGAATGAACGAGCCTTGAAGAGCGCACAATCGGTTTATTCGCATAGTCGCAACTCTTCGCAATCCATCGAATCCCTCAAAACTGATTC
Source organism: Drosophila niveifrons (assembly GCA_035046325.1). NCBI lineage: Eukaryota > Metazoa > Arthropoda > Insecta > Diptera > Drosophilidae > Drosophila > Drosophila niveifrons. Next base: position 3,683,964 of record JAWNOC010000046.1, on the reverse strand, counting down.
TGAGGATCAGGTGCCAGAGGAAGAGTGACTTTTAAAATGTTCAACAATAATAGATAAATCATTTTTGCATTTCTACTCATTGTAATCTCTCTCTTAAATTTCGTTGAATAAACTTTGACTCAAAAGCTTTGGTTATTTTCACTCAAAAACATTTTCCAAATGCTTATTTTGGAAATGTTCGCAGTTTTCATTTTTCACTTGATGCGTAAAGAACACAAATTCCGAACCGCATTCTATAATAAATTATTAATTATATATATGCATAGCTAAAAATTATTTTAATTTATTGCAAAAATGCAGACAAAAAATATATTAATATGTTTCTTAATAGCATTGTTAACTAATTCGTTAATAAATGCCGAAGAAGCAGAACCAGAAATGTTGCCAGTCTACGAAAACATCCAGAATATGGGCAGTGTACCAATTGGTAAGTATTTTCTTATTTTTTTTTGTCGATCACGAACGATTTATTTTTAATGTCTCGTAAAGAGAACATGCTGTTCGTTCCATCATCGCCGAAAGCTCATAAAAATTGTTCTCAAGATTTGTTTGTTTGGGTTTTCAACTGATCGAGGCAGCTGTCTAGTCTTGAGAATAGACCGCAAATATGTTTGTACTATATATGCAATAAGTTCAAGTTTTTGTTGATAAACAAACCGGCGACACTGCTTTTATTTATGTTTTTTCTAGGTCTGCTGACTGATCAGAATACGGAGCAAATGAATATAGTATTTGATCATGCTATAAGTGTGGCGAATGAGGAGTTAGGTTTATCCCTAACATCACTCAAAGAGGAAGTCAACTATGGCGATGGCTATCACAGCTACAACACCTTGTGTCGCATGCTAGAGGTAAGTAGAGTATGAGTATAGAGTATATATAAAAATAGCTATAAATATCTTCCCTTTAGACGGGTATAGCTGGTGTCTTTGGTCCCTCGTCGCGTCACACGGCTGTGCATTTAATGTCCATATGCGATGCCATGGATATACCCCACATCTACTCCTATATGAGTGAATATGCCGAAGGTTTCAATCTGCATCCACATCCGGCGGATCTGTCGAAAGCACTTCACAGCATCATTAAACAATTTCAGTGGTCACGATTTACATTTCTCTACGAATCAGGTGCGTAGTGAATAGGTTTATATTTAGCTCATTTTTATGAAAAGTTTTTCTCTTAGCGGAATACCTGACCATACTCAATGAACTCAACACGATTTTCGGCATGAATGGGCCAATTGTGACTGTGCTACGCTATGATATGCAATTGAATGGCAATTATAAGCCTATTCTACGGAGAGTGCGAAAATCCTTGGACAATCGCATTGTGGTCGTGGGTAGCTCGGAGACGATGCCAGAGTTTCTAAATCAGGTAAAGTAACAAACATTGAGTGGGGATAAAAATTATTTTAAAATGAAATTGATCTGCCTTCAGGCTCAACAAGTTGGTATCATCAATGAAGATTATAGCTATATTATTGGCAACTTGGACTTTCATTCATTTGATCTGGAAGAATACAAATATAGCGAGGCCAACATCACAAGTCTGCGCTTGTTTTCCCCTGAAAAAATGGCTGTCAAAGAACTTATGCAAAAAATTGGCTACAACATTGAGCAAGACGAGTTTCGCAATGGTAAAAAATTGCGTTACTTATTTGCATTTTTATTTATTGTATTTTATACTATATTTATATTAGGATCATGTCCTCTAACTGTGGAAATGGCGCTGACCTACGATGCCGTGCAAGTATTTGCTGAAACTCTGAGAAATTTGCCCTTCCATCCAGTTTCGCAAAACTGCTCTCAGCGCACGGAAAGTGTGCGAGATGATGGCTCATCCTTTAAGAATTACATGAGAACGGTAACTTGGATTAAGCTCTAAGTTATTTTAATTAATAAATTCGATCTATCTTTTAGTTGCGTTTGAAGGATCGTTTGCTCACCGGGCCCATCAATTTCGAAGGCAATGTGCGCAAGGGTTATAGCTTGGATGTCATCGAGCTGCAGCCCTCGGGTATTGTCAAAGTAGGCAATTGGAATGAGTATCGTGGTTATAGAAAAGAGCGTATGCCACCCACCAATTCTCAATTTGACAACATTGACAATTCGCTGGCCAACAAAACATTCATAGTGTTGCTCTCAGTACCGGTAAAGTTGACTTATTTAATTAAATTACTCCTAAGTTCTAAACTGTGATTTATTTGCAGAACAAACCTTATGCCAGTTTGGTGGAGAGCTACAAGCAACTGGAGGGCAACAGTCAGTATGAGGGTTATGGTGTCGATTTGATCAAGGAACTGGCCGATAAGTTGGGTTTTAATTTTACTTTCAAAAATGGTGGCAATGATTACGGCACCTACAACAAGACCTCCAATGAATCCTCCGGCATGCTACGCGAAATCATGTATGGTGTAAGTACGAATTGAATATTTATTTATTTGCGCATTTACGAAAATATATATTTAATTTGATAGTATGCCGACTTGGCTATCACGGATTTAACAATCACGTCAGAGCGCGAAGAAGCCATCGATTTCAGTATTCCATTTATGAATCTAGGTAAGCACAAAGTTAACTAACTTTATGTTCACTGATTAACAGCATTAATCTTCCAGGCATTGCTATACTCTATTTGAAGCCACAGAAGGCAAAGCCAGAGCTTTTCACTTTCATGGATCCTTTCTCCGAGGACGTTTGGTGGTTCTTGGGACTCTCTTTTCTGGGAGTTTCGCTAAGTTTCTTTATACTCGGTCGTCTGTCTCCCAGTGAATGGGATAATCCATATCCTTGCATTGAAGAACCTGAAGAACTAGAGAATCAATTTACTATAGGCAATTCTGTATGGTTTACCACTGGAGCCTTGCTCCAGCAAGGATCAGAAATTGGACCCAAGTATGCAACTTTTATTAGGAACTCAACCCGAGTTTAATGAGTCTTCTCTTTAAGAGCACTGTCAACAAGAACTGTTGCCAGTTTCTGGTGGTTCTTCACATTAATTGTCGTCTCGTCTTATACTGCGAATTTGGCTGCTTTTTTGACCATTGAGAAACCTCAAAGTTTGATCAACAGCGTGGATGATTTGGCCGACAACAAAGAGGGCATTGTCTATGGCGCTAAGAGTGCTGGTTCTACAAGGAATTTCTTTTTGGTAAGAAACACTCATAACTATTTAAATTCGTGTTATTCATTGTTTGTCTTGCAGACATCGGAGGATGCTCGCTATGTAAAAATGAATAAATTTATGACCGAACATCCAGAGTATCTTACAGCCACTAATCAAGAAGGCGTCGATAGAGTAAAGACAAGCACAAACTATGCTTTTCTCATGGAGTCCACGTCCATTGAGTATAACACAAAGCGTGAATGTAATTTGAAAAAGATTGGCGATGCTCTCGATGAGAAAACCTACGGCATTGCCATGCGAAAATGTGAGACAAATTCAAGATTAATTTGAAATTCATTAAAATTGTAAAATGCCTTTTAGATTGGCCACATCGCGATAAGTTTAACAATGCTTTGCTAGAGCTGCAAGAGCAGGGTGTGCTCGAAAAGATGAAGAACAAATGGTGGAATGAGGTCGGTTCAGGCATTTGTGCCACCAAGGAGGATACCCCCGATGCCACGCCGCTGGCCATGGACAATTTAGCTGGCGTCTTTCTTGTGCTGCTCGTGGGCAGTTGTTGTGCCATGTTTTATGGTGCCATCAGCTGGGTGCTGTTCATCATCAAGAAGGCAAGACATTATAAGGTAAGACTCTCAACAACTTCAGTCGTACCAAGAAACTAATATCTTATCGTATTGCAGGTGCCACTGAAGGATGCCTTTAAGGAGGAGTTCGAGTTTCTCATTGACTTCAACAACTACATCAGAGTGCTGAAGAGTTCAGTCTCCATTTATTCGCGTAGTCGTCAATCCTCGATGTCAAATGGTTCGCAAAGGCATGAATTAAATTGAGAAAATTGCCATGTTTATTTAAAAGTTTCGTAATTCGAAGTCGAATTTGTTTGCCTCAAACGCACAGTTAAAAACTGCATTAAAAATTAATCAGAATCGTTTCGGAAAATATTACAGCATAAATGTGCATAAATATGCTTAATCGTTAATAGTTTAGTGTGTGTGTGTGTGTGCAAAAAAGCTTAAACCGTAAACAGACACAAAATCGTGCTCGATTTCTAAAAGCACCACAAGGAATATTGAACTACTTCAGCAGAGGTAGAGCTACGATTAACAAATATAGTAATTCGTATCGCATTTAGAATATATCTGGGAGGATTAATAAATACTATTAGTATGTTTAACAAATATTGCCCGAGTATTTCTGCTATACGAATTGAATTGAGATCCTCTTTAGGTCCAATGCTTTGCACGCCACAGCAAACAATGTATGTGGTTGTCCACGTCGGCTGGCGGTACCGATTTGGCAGCCCCATGCGTTGGTGTGCTCACCACAGAGCCAGCTGAACGTGATGTCGACTCAGCTGTGTCCACATAGCGTGAGATTAGAGAGCGATAGCGTCGACCAAGCGTGGCAATCAAGGGCACCCCCGCATTGCGCATGGTAATGATGGCCTTTATCTGCAAAAGAAAGCACAGTTGTCGTTAGTCGTGATTAAGGATTACATTGCACAAATTGTGCGTACCTCATTCTCGTAGGGTCGAAAGACGCTGATGGGACGCAAGGTTTGCAGCTCGGCGACAATGAGGCAACCCCAAGTGGTGCCAATATAGAGCTCAGTGTTGTGTGCGGCCAATGCGGAGATTTGGCATTTAATTAGATTCACATGCTCGTCAATTGCAATGCTCTGCAGTGACTCGGAGCAGGGCAACAGCTTCGAGCAGTCCAATTTGTTCTCAATGCGCTTCGAAGCAGCGCCCCATTGATAGACCATGCAACCGGGATACAGACAGCTAAAGACATGACTGTCATTGCTACACAAGCGTGACACCTTGACATCTTCGATGAGATTGGGCTCCTCGCTGTGGCACAATGCCTGATGGCCGCACACACCCGCCTCATTCACTGGAAATACGTTGATTTTGCCCGCAATCTCGCCGCACCAAAGCTCATAGACGCTGCCAAAGCAAGAGTGAAAAGTCAATTAGAGAGAGTTAAAGAAGCAATGCACATGCTAATCTCACCCATCAATGAGCACCGAGCAGGAGGCGTGCAACACAAAGCCGGAACAAATCTCGGTGAGCACAAAGGAGCCTTCGGCAAAGGCGCAATTGCTGGGCATGCGACTGGCATCCACCAGAAAGACTCGTCCATTGTGCAAGCCAACAGCAACGCGTGCAATTCCCTCCATGTAAACGAGACTTATCACCGCCGACTTGATGGCCGGATCGAGCATATAGGAAAACAAATGGGCATAGCTTGTGGTGCTGTACGCATGCAGATTGCCGGACACATCACCCATCCAAATGGCTTCGCCCACCAGACAACAGCACAGCATATTCACTTTGGGAATACGCTGAGCGGAGCGTGCACGCGACGTTGCTGAATTCTCTGGTGTCTTGGGCGTCGCCACTTGAGGCTGAGGTGCACAGCTAATGCTGCTGCACTGCAGCAAACTGCCTGTTGGCGACACATCGAGTATATCGATGCGAGAGCCGAACGCAGGCAGCCACAACTCTAGGCCAGAGCGATCCTCCTCCAAGCCGGCGGTCAGCAGTTGAAAGGCGCCGCAAACAATCTTGTCGCTGTGCGGCAAGGCGACCACATCGAGCAGATGAATGCACTCAGGAGCACTGAAAATAAATATAGAATGTTTATATAATAATAATATGATTATATCGGTCATATAGTTAGGGTTATAAGTAATGTTTTAAGACTCAATGAAATCACAATAAAGATTAGTCATATTTGCAATGCAATAAAAGCTTTTAACCATATAGAGTTTGGAAACTGCGTTTTAGTTAAAAATGTTGGCGAATCATTTAAGTTCATTAATATAGCAAATCAGCAAACGGTATTCAAACTTGCCCTTACCTGAGTATAGATACTATTTGACTAGCGGAGGGTCGACGACGTGGCTGCTCGTGCCAACAGAGCACCATAAGATCGAGACAACAGGTGGGAAACTGCGTCTCGCGTTGCGTCAACGCTGGACGACTACCCTCCAGTATGCACTCCTTGATGGACTCGTGTCCCTCAAATGGTTGACGTAGACTAATATTTTCATAGATGAACATGCCAAACGAGAAACAATCCACCTAAAGTTTGACAAAGAAATTAGTAAAACTCTGTGAAGCAAACAACAACAGCTTAGCTACCTTTTCGGTGTATTCCTCCTCGCCGTTAAAGCGTATAATCTCGGGCGCCATGAAGCCCTCGGTGCCACCAAAGCCCTTGGCGCTGAGACCAGCTGCCGTCTGGCGACTAATGCCATAGTCGGCGATCTTAATATGCACCTGATTCCTTGGACTATCCTCGCTGTGCGGTTGCGGCAGCTCCCACACAAGCACATTCTCCGACTTGAGATCGCGATAGATGATGCGACGACGATGCAGATACTCTATGGCGCGCGCTGCCTGCACCACAAGCATCTGGAACGTATGTGGACCCATGTGGGCGCCACTGCGCCTATACTGCCGGAGTAGAGCATCCAGACCGCCCAGAGGCGCTAATTCCAGTACCAGAGCAAGAGGTTTGATGCAAATGCCCACGAGCGGCACAATGTTTGGATGCTTGAGAGTCAACAGCACGGCGAGCTCCTGGCGAGCGGTGCAGTAAGCCTTGCAGGAGTGCTGCAACGGATCACGATCCCATTTACCCAGCGCCACCTTATAGGCCATCAAGGCGCTCTAAAAAGAAAATACAAATGAGTAACTATGAATTTCAGTATTTGAATTATGAACTTACCTCCTTGGCACGCGCACCTGGCGGCACCGGTTGCAGCATCTTCATCGCCACCGAGCGAAAGGCGCGTGCGCCACGCAACTTGCAACTGGCTTTGAATACAAAACCAAAAGCACCGCGTCCCAGCAGCGAACCTTTGACGATGCACTCGGTGGCAATTGTGTGCTTGTCGGGAATATCGGCAAAGATCACATCTGGCGCCAACTGTGCCATCGATTGCTCCAGATGTACGGGACAACTGAGTTTGCTTTGATTGTACACCGATAGTATGCACTCTTCAACCATCCATGCGTAGCAGACATTCGAGTTGTCTGGCAGATGATGTGAGGCATAAGAAGGATGACCATCAATGGAAGTGTTGCGCGATGAAAAAGCCGAATCCGGACCAACACCCGAATCAGCATCCGAACCGGCGCCTAAGGAATCCGCAGAGTGTCGTTCTCTGCTCGCTGTGGCATTTAGATAAGCGGAGAAAACATTTAAAGCGCCATCGTCACCTGGATCGCCAACGCCATGCAGAAAGTATGGGCCCCGTTTGCTGCTGCGACTGGGACGATTGCCATTGTAGTTGGGCTCTCGCTCCACAGGTTCTGCTGCATTTTGCAGCTGCAGCTTACGAAGACAACGAGGACACAGCACCAGTCGTGTGATCAAAAAGCGACCCTCGGAAGTGTGCACAAAACGCGTGCCCAGCGCGGGATACCAATCCTCCAGCAACAGATCAATGTGATCCACCACGAGAGCCAGCAATTTAGCTACCTGAGACATTTGTGGCTGCAGCTCAGCGAGAAGTTGTCGTTCACCCGCATCCAATTCTTGATAAATGCTCACATTGAACAAGGGAAAGTAGATGTCCAAAATGCTCGAAGAGCACAGATTCACATCACTCCAAATGCCATCCAGCTTGAGCTTGAAGCGATTGCTGGCCGTGCGAAAAGGCTGTGTACGCTCAGTGCTTTGGAAAGGCACTTCCCAGATGCGAAAGATTAGGATGGGGCCATAGTAAAGCGCCACGCCCGTTTGCCACAGATTCCACTGAGTATCCTGCTCCAGCGAACCGCGCAAATCAAAGTCCAGATATTTCTGCAATACGAAAGAAATTAGTTATAAAGTTTAGGGTAAAAGAAACTGTTCGAAATTGATATTCATCAAATAAGCAGGTTTTAAACTCAATATCATCTCTTTAGACTCACGTCTTGTGCAGCAACGTAGACACCACGTATGGACTCAATGATTTGCTCATCGGCCAGCACACGCGTGATCAAACGCGACCAGAAGCCCGAGGGAAAGTAGGTCATGAGCAGCATGCGACGCAAGCCTTGACTTGGCGAAGCTCCCGCAGTTGATGGCGTTCGTGGCGAGTGATGCTCATAGATCAGTTTATTCAGATTCAAATCTTGCGAAACAGAGCAACCCAAATTGAGACTACGTCCACGCACACGCTGCAGCAGTTTAACCGTGGTGCCATCGTTATAAGTGGCCGCCTCCTGCATCGGCAGCAATGAAGGAATGAGCAAAGTACGCGAATCCCAAGTCAGGGCCACCTCAAACTTGTTGAGCAAGCTGACTATGTAACTGCAAAATAAAAGACTTTAGTAAATTTATCTTTTACATCAGTTCAACTGCCACTCACCTGCGATTCCCATTGCCCTGAGCGTGTACACTGCGAAACAGCAGCTGCAAATCATCCAGCTTCATCACCCCAGTGGGCGCAAATGGATTAATCTCGCGCACTGTAACCACATGCGCCAACATATCGCACAGCCACTGCGGATCGAGGAAATAGTAATCCCTGAGCGTAGCATCGTCATAGTGCAAAAGTATACCGTTGTCATGACACCACGTCGTCGCCTGCTGCAACTCAGCAGAATCCCGGAAACTCTTATAGTTATGGAGTCGCATTTGTTCGGTGACGATACTGCGATACTGCTCTGCATCGAGCACAGGATCACGTCCAGCCGCACGCAAATTGCAGGCAATCACATTCACAATATCCTCCAGAGCAATGTAACTTGCGGGAATCTTTTGCAGCAACATAGGCTCTTTCGAACCCGGCGAACGCAGTTGCATAGCCGTGTCGTAGATGATGTTAGCAAGCAAATGGATATTGTGCAGCGTGCTGGGGAAGAAGTTATAAGAAGTTATAAGACGTTTATTGAGACAACAATATATCACTGAACTATCAACACTCAAATTTCACTATTTAAAACTTTATAAGGTCAGTCTTCGATAAGCTAAATCTTACCTTATCGAAGACACGAACCAATTTTGGTTCCAGTTGCAATCATTTATTTCAAAATAAACAATAATGTTTTGCAGACTCACCGACAGCTGATCTCAATGGAATCGATGACCCGCGGCAATCCAATCTTCTCGGCATCCGGAATCGCAATGAACTTTTCACGTATCAGCTGCTGCAGCTGCTCCGCCTGTTGCGCTGAGATGGACTCGCCCACCGTATCGAAATGTGTGCCCACAATGAGCACTGGAGAATTGGGCGCTCTTGCTTGAATGTTGCCCAGCCACTGCAGCAGCTCCGCCAAGCCTTTGTGACCATCACTAATGCGCCACAGCACCAGATACAAACTGCGCTTGGACAGAAAATATTGATGCGTGGCATAATACTCTTTCTGGCCGCCAAAATCCCAGGTGCGAAACACAATCGCCTGACAACCTGTCGCGCGTTTGCGCTTCTCGCAGATCCAGGTGCCAATATCGACACCCACCGTGGAGATGTTTGCCCGTCGCTGTGAACGCGATGTGCTGCGCGACTGTCCCATGCGTTTGGCCCAATGATTCTCATTGGCACGCGAACGATGCGCGCTAGCGCTGCTCGAGCCACTGCCCACGCCCTGGCGCAGCAGATCCAACAGCGTCGTCTTGCCAATGCCACAAGAGCCAACAACCATGAGCTTCATGCGTGCATAGGGCTGTGCGTCCTCGTAGATGGACTTCAGATAGCCGACAATGTCCATGGTCTTGTGCTTTTTGCTCTCGATCATCGAACGCAAGGGTTCTTGGAGCAGACAACCGCGTGTATTTAGATTCCATAGCCTAGAGAGCAATCCAAGATGTGGCGGCAACTCGGTAATCTGCACATTACCGCTTATGTTCAGCACCGATAGACTGCTAAGCTCGTGCAGTGAAGCGGGTATTTCCTTGAGGCAATTGTTGGTCATGTCCAGCATGGAGAGATTGGGAAATATCACCTTGGACTTGTTCACGCCCACCACACTCCAATCGGCATCTTCGCTCTCATTGAACAACGTCGTTGCATCATCTGTGGACAACTGAATGCGTGTCAGCAAATTGTCGGCCAAAATCAAGGTGCGCAACGCTTCCAGCCTTAAGTGCCGTCGATGTCGGCAAACGCTCTTCAGCACCGAAGCGCGAAAGCTGCAACTGCTGCCCTTGGCCGATGTCTTGTAGATGGGCTCATCGCTGCTCCCCTCCGGCAACTGCACATAACTGTAGCACAGCAGATTCGGATCGGAGTCGGTGATGCGTGGCAAACTGGGCCAACACGAGATCTCATTGTGACTCAAGTCGAGCTGCTTCAGCGTGGCTGGGTAACTGGTTACATGACCCATGGAACGCAGACTATTGTAGCTCATGTTCAGTCGCGTCAAGTTGACAGCAAGGCAAGGCAACGCAGCTGGGATACTGGTGAAGAGATTGTTGGCTATGTTAAGACTGCTCAACTGTGAGGCGCCATGTGGCGGCGCCTTGCCATCGATCGCCGCCTGTTCCTGCTCTTGCTCCTGCTCTTGTTGCCACTTCAAATCATTGTCCGTTATATCCAACGTTGTGGACCACAGATTGCGATGTGTTAGCGTCTGCTGGCAAAGGGTGTGCGGCTTATTTGACGAGGGTTCGTCAAAGGACTGCAGCAGCTGCAGCTTGTCCAGACTCAGCAGTGAACCACTTGTCTGCATGGGCGGCACAGGCAGCTCACGCAGCAGATTGAAGGCCACATTCAGTTCGCGCAGCTTCGGTGCACGCCACATATCAAAAGGCAGCTGTTGCAGTTTATTGTTGGAGATGTCCAGTATGGTCAAAGCGGGCAATTGGAAGATCGCAGCCGGCAAGGAAGTCAGCTGATTATCCTGCAGAAAGAGCTCGTCCAGCACGGGGCAATTGTAGCTCTTGGCTAGCGGCGCAGGCAGCTCCGTGATTTTGTTTTGTGCCACATTCAAATACCTGCAAAGGAAAAGAAGAGAGTTATAGACAAAAATATCCTAATAGGAGTTAAAAATTACTCTACTTACTTGAGGCTAACCAGATTGAAGAGCTCAGGCGGAATGCTGGTGAGCACGTTGTGCGAAAAGTCGATGCGCGTGATGGCCGTGAGCGCCACCTCGTTGAGCCTGGGATGCGAGGTGAGCTTGGGATTCAGCTGCAGCACACCGCTAACCAGCCACTCGCAACGCACAAAGGGCAGCTGAACGTTCATGCTGAGACTGTGCCAATCAATGATGGTGGGCACATTCGGGAACATGGCGCTGTACGAAATGTTGCTGGCCGAGGGCAGAAACACATTCACCTCCAGCGGCGTAGGCAAACCCTTCTTGTTGATCTTGTAGTCCGAATCAGGATGCACTCGACGCGCCAACAGGCGACTAAGCAACGCCTCATCCTCGCTAGCAATCGCCACACTAATCGCGGTGCCATTATCATCGCGTGCGCCAAACTTAAGCAGCAAATCCAGCATGGCTAACGAGCGTTGTTTGCACGCCTCGGCAATGGGCACATTGCTCAATCCGTAGATCTCCTCGCTGCACTTGGGATCGTTGTGATCCTCCACGGGCTTGGCCACAATATTGGGATTGGCGCCATGCTGCAGTAGCGCCTGTGCCACATCCACGTGACCGCCACGCACAGCGGCCAACAGAGCAGTTTCTCGCGCCGCTCCACACAACAAATTGATGTGTATCGGGCAACGTTGTGACTCCTGCTCAGCGGGCAAAGTTTGCGCTTCCAATGTGTCGCCTTCGCCAGATATGTGCAGCTTGGACATAATTGCTTGAATGCCAAAGGAAATGCGTTTGCGTGTGGGCGTTATGGGCGTGGATTGTCCCACTGTGACGCTAGTTGTGGAGCTGCTTCCATCTTCAACGCTGATCGTGCGACGACAGCGCAGCTGCCACTTGAGCAGCACACCCAGCAGCTGCTTGTTGCCCAGCAAACTGGCAATGTACAAACTGGTTTGGCCCGTCACATCCTGGGCATTGGCGTCAAAGGGCAGACGCCATTCCCACTGGCCCTCCTCATCGCGATATGTCTGATAGAGGTAGTCGGGATATGCGAAGCCAATAATCAGCTCCAATAGCTTGATATGCCCATTAATGCAAGCGGCATGCAACGGCAGCCAACGCTCCACAGTGGCCTGTTGTATGAGCTCCGGAAATCGCTCCAGCATCAGCTTGGCAATGCCATAGTGACCATTGTGCACAGCAGCATAAAGAGGTGAGTATTTTGTCACCGCATGTGAGCGTCCATCGGCGCCTGCATCTAGCAAACGCTGTGTGATGCTCTCAAAGCCGGATTGACAGGCGCTGCGTAGGAAAATAAAAGAATTAACATATGGCATAATCTTCAGCATCTGATACTTACAGAAAGAGCAGCGTATTCGCGCCCGCTGGTGCCATATTTACAATGATCTGCCGCTCTCTGCCCAGCGCCTCGAGCAGCACACGCACTGTGCGCTCATCTCCAGCGCTGACCGCCGTCCGCAGTTCACCATGCTTGATCTGACGCACTTCCTCACGCGCATCTGAGTGAGGAAAATGTTAAAACATATGTTGTTAAATGTTGCGCAAAGCGGTTTCGGTTTTCGCACCCCGTCCGCTGGAGACCTCAATGACCTCATCGACAAAATAGTCGCAAGCCTCCAGAGCGGTCTCAGTGCCCGCCTTGGGCTGGCCCACAAACTTCCAAGACATGCTGCCTGCCTTATGTAAGTCTATGCAAATTTTTCTGAATGCCCCATCAAGCGTCAAGAACAAGAACTGCAACCGTGCGAGTCGCCGCTTCAAATGTAACTGAGAGCTTGACGTTGCAACTAGCCTTGGAAAATCGATTCAACTGTCGCCGTTGCGTCTGTTGTCCGGTTTCATTCATTGATGACACGCTGCCACGCACTGCGCAAGACACACAAATCGCATAAAAACACACAACTGTTGCACATGTTGAAAATGGGTCATGGTAAGGTGGGCCATGGCCAGGTGAGTCTCATTCCATTGTTTACATTCAAATTGTCAGTAGGCACTTACTTGACTAATTGCCTGGTACACAGTAATTTAAGAAATAGGCCATTAAAAGCTTTTATTGTGCAATAGCAGCAATCCCAAAATGCTTGTTACAAATTCAAAACAAACTTATTTGGCGCGCCTTTTCTGTACTAAAGTTACAGCAGCGTTTGAGCTGGGTCACCCTGTAGTTCTGCCAGTTTATTGACTTTTACTTACCCTCATCTGAGTCGTCGTTTGAGTTCATTGCTTTATCGTAAACCCGCACTTTGCGCGTTGCATTCACTAAAATTTCTTTGCTCAGCACCTTACAAGTTTCTTCAGCAAATGTTGCACATTGTTTCACATTCTTAGCGCCACTTTTTTAAATATTCGCTGTTTTGCGAAATTTTGCTTTGTTTGTTTACTTTTGCACCATGAGCAGTGTGACCGCAAGTTGAATTACTGAAAATAATATTTGAATATAGAAAATGCGTAGAAATATACTATTAAAAACAATTGATCGTACCAAGCTATTGGTATATACTAATCTCATATATTGTAAATATTATCATTGGCTGCACTATGTCATAGAAGTTAAATAAAACAAATAAATAATAAGAAATATACATTCAACAAAATTTATATTACTTTGACTACGAGAGACATCGATGACTACTTAAAATAATCGATGTTTTGCAACAAAGCAAAGACATCAATGCTGCATCGATAGTTCCATCTTCACCTCTACTGCTTCTTTCAACAAGTAAACAAGATAAAAATGTAACTACAAATAAAATTAAAAGAAATTATACAAAAAAGTGAAAACTATTAATAATTGTGTTAATGACGTTATATGTGTAAAAGTGACACTGAAGGTTAGCAATCGCATAGCAATTTGATTAACGGGTAACATAAATCAAGCCTGCGCAGCTCACACCCAAAAAAAAATATATACATATATGCATATGTATATGTATGGAGGGAGGACACAGACTCGGATATAAAAACAACAATAATAACAAATGCGAAAAACCCCAATCATAAGTTTTGCGTTAATAGCTAAACTGACTCATTATTTAGTTGCAACAAACCTGGCCAAACAAAAAACACTTTTGGTTTTTTCCTGTGTGCAATAGCAAATATCAATGCCTAGCGACTTAGAGATGAGACATCAGTGGCAAAGGCCGTGCCGCGTAATGTTTACCCTTTCTACGCGTGAGTCGCATTGTTTCGTGTTGTCATTTGGGTTCGACTACCCCAAAAGTGCGCAATTGTTAAATGTACTCCAAACGCTTTAAGTGCGTATATTCTCCAGTATACCTCGCATTGCATTGTTATTGTATTACCACGAAATGCGCATCTAATTTATGCAATGCCCATAGGTAGCGCCACCAACGTAGAGTATGACAACTTCGCTATGTGTGTGGTTTCAATGTATTTAGCTCATTCTTGTTTTTATTTTTTGACTTGTTCGCCATTGCCGCCGTCGCAGTCGCCGTCATCTCTTCGCTCTCCCCGCCTGCTGTCGTCCAGCGGCATAATGTGTGTGTGATTCATACTAAAAATATAAAGTCAATGTTTTTTTTTTTTTTTTGGAGGTTTAATCCATACGGCAAGCTATAATTTCAAAATTTACGAGTTTTGTCAATGAAATCTTTTCATGTTTTCGGCGATTAACTGTAAATGATTACTTTCAGTTTATTAATCTTAACTTTGGTCTGGTGTGTGTTAATTTTAAATACCCCTCAATTCGGTTTAAACCGATTTTAACTGTTTGCAAACATTTCAAATAAATTCTTACGCATACAAATGCATATGCAGCGAATACACACATACACAATGAAAGTAATCTGAGAAACGTCGCCATCTTATGATGAAAGTGGGCGGTTAATTTCCATTCGAACGTCATTTGTTTGCTTTGTTGTTGTTCAAAAAATAACCCGGCGCCACCTTTTCGATTTGTATTTCAGAGAGATGATCACCATGACTAACATTGTGTCGCTAATTTAAATGGATAACTGCAAAAGCAGCCACAATAACAACAATGCAGCTACAAAAACAACAACGACAACAAGAAGAAAATCTGCTGATAACGATGAAAAGCTACTGCAATTGCATTCAACGATTAAAAGACAACAAATAAAAGTAAAACGAAAGAGCGGGAAACGGGCAGACAAAGAAGAGCACTTCTACACACACACACACAAACAAAAACACACTTGTATAGTGAAAATTTTTTGTTAGTTTTATAAGCTAAACACACAACTCGGACGCATTCTTATCAATCAAACGATCAAGCTGGCGTCCTGCACCATGCCTCCCCAACAGCAGCCAACACACTTTGGCCAAACCATGTTCTCAATATATCTGTGGAAAAACGATCCTCCGGATATTGTGACGCTCACTTGCCTTATACCCAATGGTCTGGTTATGCATATGTCTGTCAATTCGACGGCCACCATACGGGAGGTCAAAGTAGAGATGGTGGCACAGGCGAAGACTCGCTCCATGGGTTACATGATAAAGGAACCCTGCGATTATCTGGTCTATGGCATTGCACACTTTAATATTGAACCGTATACGGATGAAACGAAACGCTTGAACGAAGTCCAGCCCTATTTTGGTATCTTGAGCCTCGGCGAACGCACTGATACCAGCAGCTTCTCTAGCGACTATGAGCTAACCAAAATGGTCAGCGATATCATTGGCAATTCGTTTGATCATCAGAGCACACAAGGCACCCCAGAAGTGGATCATTTTCGCAGCAAAATGACGCAAATCTGCGATGACATCAAGCTGGAACGTTCAAAGTACACGTGGCAGCAACGTTTGGTCTACGAGCATCCCTTGCGTCTGGCCAATTCCACTGCGATGCCGGAGTTAATCCGTCAACGGCATCCTACGTCAGCGTTTCTGATTGTGGTCAAGAATGAGAATGATCAGAGCACATTTACACTGTCAGTGCTGGAGCATGATACGCCGCTGCAGCTGATTGAGAATACGCTGCAGAAGATGAATCGATCGCAAATGAAAATGAATGATCGCGCCACCGACTACATACTCAAAGTGAGCGGTCGCGATGAGTATTTGTTTGGGGATCATCCGCTGATACAGTTCCTCTACATCCAAGAGACGCTCTCGGATGCCGCCGTGCCCAATGCGGTGTTGCGTTCGGTTATGCGTCTCGAGTCCTACATCAATCATTACAACGATCAAAGCTTGGCGCTCAAACGGCCTCCGAAACCGGAACGCCAACCGACGGTGGCTTTGACGAAAACGCCGACCACACTGTGGAGCTTGGAGAAGCGCAACTTCTCGTTAACGTTGCACAGCATCACGAATGTGAATTTTGATCGTGTGCGCGCCTTTAAAGTTGGCGTGCGTGTTGGACTCTATCATGGCGAGCTGAAGCTGTGCAAACATTGCAGCATCGATGCACCCAGCTCGGGATTTTCACCTGATTTTCATTTTGAGCATGTGCTGGATTTTGATATGCAGATGAGCATGTTACCGCGCATGACACGGCTGTGCATTGTCATCTACGAGGTGACGAAGATGTCGCGCTCGAAGAAATCATCGAATAACAGTAGCACCCTTAAGGACATCTCCTACAATAATAATCCCTTGGCATGGGTGAACACCACACTCTTTGATTTCAAGAATCAATTGCATTCTGGTAGACATACGCTGTACACTTGGACGTATGCCGATGATATCCAATTGGATGAGGTACTGCATCCACTGGGAACCGTTGAGTCCAATCCCCGAAAAGACGGTTGCGCTGTGGTGCATTTGACATTCCATCATGGTGGCGGCGGCGAACAAATCTGCTATCCCAGTGAGGATGAGGTGCTGCAATATGCCGCGGATCGCGCGCGTGCCCGACGCGATCGTCAAAAACACCAAATGCTGGAGCCAGAGCAGCCGCATCAGAGTCTGCGTGAACTGTTGGGCAATTACAAGGGCAAGGATAAAATTGATGAGATGTTCGACCAGGATCGTAATGCCATGTGGGAGCGCAGGTAAGTTGTTCTCCGTCTCTCTAATACAATCAACACTATATTAATAAACTTATGTCCGACAGAAACGACTTCTTGCGCGAGTGTCCCGAGGAGCTGTCGGTGCTGCTGCACTGCGTCTATTGGAAGGAACGTGATAATGTGGCCGATATTTGGTATCTTCTCAACCAGTGGCCCTTAATTTCTATCGAACGTTCGCTCGAGCTTCTCGACTACGCTTATCCCGATCCAGCAGTGCGTCGATTTGCCATCAAATGTCTGAATTTGCTAAAGTAAGTTACTTACAAGATATTGCAGAAATTTCTTATCTTCTTCATTATTTAATTTACTCTACACCCAATGATTTAGTTGTCTCATTACTAATTATGGTTTTATCTCTAATGTATCTAGGGACGAAGAGCTATTGCTGTATCTATTACAGCTTGTGCAGGCCATTAAGCACGAATCCTATTTAGAAAACGACCTGGTCATATTCCTACTGGAGCGAGCACTGCGCAATCAGCGCATTGGACACTATTTCTTTTGGCACTTGCGTTCCGAAATGCAAACACCATGCATGCAAACACGCTTCGGTTTGCTGTTGGAAGCCTATCTCAAGGGTTGCAAGCAACATGTGAAGCCGCTGCGCAAACAGCTTGAAGTGCTGGATAAACTGAAGTTGGGCTCGGTGTTAGCCAAAAAGGGCAGCAAGGAGAAAGTGCGCACGCAACTGCAAAAGTTCTTGCATAATGAGCACAACAACGGTGTCTTCCAGAACATTAAAAACCCCTTGAATCCGAGCTTTAGATGCAGTCGTGTTACACCCGACAAGTGCAAGGTGATGGACAGTAAAATGAGACCACTGTTGGTCGTTTTTGAAAACGTGGATCAGACGGCAAGCGATGTGTATATTATCTTTAAAAATGGTGACGATCTTCGACAGGATATGTTGACTCTCCAAATGCTGCGCGTAATGGATCAGCTGTGGAAGCGCGAAGGGTAAGAATGAAGAATTCTTGATAATTATTAGAAATTTAAATGTATTTTTCTTGTTTGCAGCATGGACCTGCGCATGAGCATTTACAACTGCATTAGCATGGAGCAGAGATTGGGCATGATTGAGGTCGTACGATATGCGGAGACAATTGCCAATATACAAAAGGAGAAGGGCATGTTCTCGGCGACGTCGCCCTTCAAGAAGGGCTCGCTTTACAGCTGGCTGAAGGAGCACAACAAGGCGCCCGAGAAACTGAACAAGGCCATTAAGGAGTTTACGCTCAGCTGTGCTGGCTACTGTGTTGCCACCTACGTGCTGGGCGTAGCCGATCGACATTCTGACAATATAATGGTCAAACGCAATGGACAGGTGAGCAACGATTTAGGTTAGCTTTTAATGAATTTATTCAACTAAAAATGTTTAATCTCTTATAGCTCTTTCATATCGATTTTGGTCACATTCTTGGACATTTTAAGGAGAAGTTTGGTGTGCGCCGTGAGCGCGTTCCCTTTGTGTTAACCCACGATTTTGTCTATGTTATTAACAAAGGCTGCATTGATCGAGAAGCCAAGGAGTTTTGTCACTTTCAGAAATTGTGCGAGCGCGTAAGTTGCACTCATATTTCAATTGCAATAATTAAGAAAGTTTAATGACTTTCAAATATTTTTTGCAGGCATTTTTAACTTTACGCAAACACGGTTGCCTTATCTTATCGTTGTTCTCAATGATGATTTCAACGGGATTGCCGGAATTGTCCTCCAAGAAGGATCTTAACTATTTACGTGAGACTTTGGTATGTTAAAATATTGATGTGCTTGTATTATATTATTAATATATGGATCAATTCAACAGGTGCTGGATTACACGGAGGACGAGGCGCGCGAACATTTCCAGGCGAAATTCAGCGAAGCGTTGGCCAATTCATGGAAGACTTCACTAAATTGGGCGTCGCACAATTTCTCTAAGAACAACAAACAGTAAAAGACTACTATATAAGCAGCAACAGCAACAAGACAATTAAATGCGAGATAAATCCATACACAATCATACACAGACACAAACTCCCACATACAATCCGCAGATACTGTTACCTTTCTGTCTACAATTTCTGTGTTTCCGTTTTTTCCGGACGAGGCGTAGTACAATTTTTTATATAATACATACAACCGAGTTCAAAACTATGTGTTCACTATGTTAGGTCAAGATACTCACACAACACCCCAAACACACACACACATGCAAGCACACCCACTTATACTATCACATGTGCATAGATATAACCAGTCGAAAAGTCACAGTCGATCCCTCACAAAAAAGTTCTCCAATATTATTTTTCTGTGTTGTTCTTGTACATTTGTTTTTCGTAATGTTCATTTGCTAGAAAAGTTGTATAAATGTTTTTCCCAATTTAATTTGGCTCTTTTGTTGCTTACACTGAAAACAAACAAACAAACCACTTCCCTATTTTGATTTGTTATTTTGTTGCTTAGATTGAAGACAAACAAATTGTATCCCTATTTTGATTTGTTGCTTACTTTAAAAACAAACAAATCATCCCCCACTTGCACACACACTCACCTTTACAAATTGTAATTGAATGAATCCTATTATTATATATATTTAATTTAAGAAGTACACTATTATAAGTTAAATTGCCTATTATACAACCAATTTACAGTTTTCATCTTCTCGTTCAGTTGATACTTGATTTCTTGTACAAAAAAGTTTAATAAAAAGGTGTAATATATTAATTTGGAAATGGTTATTTTTCCATTTACATTAGAGACGCACAATTTTGTATATTCCCTTCATCATTGTGTAAATCCCACTGTCGAATTGATGTCATCGATTTATTTAGGAGACAATTGTCAACTGATTGAGGCCACTTTATCTGTAGCAAAGCGTTAATTGTGGTGTTATTTTCGGTACTCGGATTATGTAATTTAAGTCAAAATCACATGTAAGCCACTATGAAAAAATAAGCATCTTTTGTGTTTTATGGTTTTTGTAAAATTATGTTTATCGTGTAACATTGTATCATACATGACGAGATGATATTAGCAATTAAATGAAACCACATACGACATGCAGATATATCATGTAACGATATCTTCGTTCATAGTTGGCTGATATATATATTATCTTATACCGTATTTCATTACACATGAGTGAATGATATAAGCAATTAAATGAAACTACATACAAACAATGAAAATCGAGTAAAAAATAAATACAAAAATTAAGAAAAAAAAAAAAAAACAATTCGCCGGGTAATTTATAAAGGTATGCATACCTTCGACATATATGACTGATGTATACTGTAATCGAAACATACAAATAGAAATAAACAAATTGTGCTTCTACGATAAACTCTCTTGTTTTTGATATATCTTGATTGGCAGGTGGTTGGGAATATATTGGAATTACTTCCCAATCATACCTTAAATAAGCTGAAATGATCTTAAATATAAAACAAAATGTTAAAAGTTCATTTAGTATAAATTTTTATTTGACATCAATAATTCAGTTTCTGTTTATGTATATAAAATATATTATTTGTTTAAAACTAGTTTTGTTTTCAGTTTACTTTACACTCATCTCATCTATTGTCCATAGACGAAGCTGTATTTAATATATATATATATATATATATATATATATTTATTCATATATTTAAATACTATATAACCCTATCGCGAACTTTTCAGTTAGCTCCGCGCTTTTAGTGTTTGAAACCTTTCAGCAAAACAGCGTCATAAATGCACACAGTACACTTTTTGAAAAAAAAAACATTGCCAGCGTTAAACATATTATAAACAATTGGATGGTGGAATAAAAACACTACAATTTTATAAAACAAAAATGTTGTACACAGTACTGGTTTGTATTAAATGAATGGAAAATTGATTTAGTTTTGCAGTTTCCTTTTAAGTTTTTATTTTACAGATTGTAAAATTCGGTTATGGAATCGTTTTGATTTTATTATTGTTTAGAACTCAGTATTTCAAGTTAATATCCATTTTAAAAAAATAGTTTATATTTTATATATATGGGGTTTGTTTTCTCCACGTTTCTTTTTTTACTCTTTTGTTGCTGATGTTGATACATTGTTGTCGGTGTAAAAATACTGTATTTACAAAAATTACAACTATTTTTACTTATAGCATAACATATAAATAGTCATTTGTATTATATAAATAATTTAGAAAATATGAGAAATATTTTGTCTTTTTTTACTTTTAGGAATATATATTTTTTTTTGTTTTATTTAATTTGTATTACTTAGTTTCAGTTGTACGAAATTTAGGTCTGTGTTTCTTGTAAATATTTCTTTTCTGTATATGTAGACGTAGCATTTTTGTACATTTTTGCAATTTTTAGTTTAGTGTTGGCAAAATTGACAACTTTCGCATTATGCAAAGGCATACCGGAATCTTAATTTGTTTATAATTAATTGAATAGTTTAAGATTGACTCAAGACTGTATTTTTAATCAGTTCTGAGTTAAGCTTAAAAACATCAATCACAGTTTTCGAATTTGAATAATTTACACGAAAATGTTGCTCAATAGTTATTAAATATTTTGCAAGATTTTCAATAATTGAAATTTCTATGAAAGTATTGCAAAATACTTGATGATTTTGCAGTAATTTCATTAGAAATTACATTAAATTGAGATTATTAAAATAAAGTTTTTATTCTGTTCATTATCGTTATCTAAATTGCACGTATGACTGTGACATAATACAAAATCGAGTGTCAATTTTATTGCAATTAGGCAATCTGTAGTTTTGGACCTCTTCTTTAAAAGTATACCTTTATGTATGCATTTTAGAATAATAGTTCTCGATATAGTTAATTCTGAATTTTTGTAAGTAGTTCAAGTTTCGTAGTACATTTCTCTCCATCTTTAAATCTCTAGTTTTATTTTCATGTTCAAAGGCACACGCATTCTATAAAAATCTGATTTGTATTTGTTTGTTTGTTGTTTTCCTTTCTTTTTGTTTTTTTGTATTTTTTTTTTTTTTTTTCTTAGTCAAAATATTTTGTTACATACACGCACATACATATAAAAAGTAAGATGCAGTGGTCTATGTTATTTTTTGTTTTTTGTATCAATTTTATTTTTGTCTAAAAAATTTAAGTTCAGTCTGTTTCAAGGAAATGTTTTTGATAAAAAAAATCTAAGTGGCGACTTTTCAATAAGCGGTTCAGAATTCAAGGATTTGCTCAACCGAGTATTGAAAACCCGACTTTGAATATTTTTTGAGATTCTTTAAGACGTGCATCCTATGGGAATTAAAAAATATATATATTAAAATTTTACTCGTAGGTTAGCCAAAAAACGGTTTTGTTGGTTATTTTTTATACGCTTAGCTGATTGCATAAATAGTTTTGGAACGGGTTTTTTAAAAAAACATTTTGAAGTTTTGTTATTATGTAATATATAGTGTCGTAGTCATCAGCTTGTATTGTCGGCCTTAAAATAAAAAAAACCCTAGGTAGCTTAATGCAAAACAATTGAGTTACAAACTAAAAATAGCATCTAACTTATCCACTAATTATGAATGTAGTGTGGGGGTTTTGAATGTCGTCTTAAGCGCTACTAGTGCGATAAATGTACTTAACTCGAGGGATGCCCAAACACTGAAGCAACATAGGTATAGAGCTGGGGATCTCAGTGTTTTGACAGATTCAGTGGTAAGTCTGCAAGAAAGTGAATGAATTAATCAATCTATTGCAAAATCTTTTTTATTACCCATTTTGCATACCTGAACTTAGTTCATTCCTTAGACTACTATTTTGAAACATTGCAGATTGTACTGAGGAGCCGCCGCTGCCGAGCGCTGCACCTGTAGACGTTACGGACGCACTGGAGCTGGCCGGTGAACTGGAGACGATTGTGGTGCGATTACTGGACGACGACGACGATGCTGCAGACGACATTTGGTCAGTACATGATGATGTATCAGTCAGTTTTGGCGTGTGCGTTCGATGCTCGGCCAAATGTGTAGGCGGCGTACTATGATGCGGATGTCCTAAATGTTGATTCGAAGACGAAGACGACGGCGATGCCGATGCCGCCGCCTGCCCATAAGCAGCCGCTGCTGCCGCCACACTGGCCGGACTCACAACGCCATTGTAGCCCCCAAATGGATGATGATACGGTGATTGCGGCGATAGTCGCGCTCCAGCCGCGCTACTCGGTTGCGCATGCGGATGAGGCGGTGGCGGCGGCGGCAACAATGCTCCACCCGCCTGATAATGATGCATCCAAAGTGGATGCCGCATAGCGGCAAGCGTCGTTATATACGGATGATAGAGCGATGGCGAGACTACCGATGGAATGTATGCGGCTGCCGCAGCCGCTGCAGCAGCAGCTGCCACAGCAACGCTGCTTGTTGTGGGTGTGGCATTTGGACTCGCTGCACCGCCGCTGCCATTCAGTTGCGGCCCTGGTGGATACATATAATAATGCAAAGGCGAACCAGCCGCAGCCGCGGCAGCAGCAGCAGCGGCAGCTGCGCTTAGCGAGCCACGCTGCAGTTGAAGATGTTGCTGCTGCTGCTGCTGTTGTTGCTGTCGTCTTTCCGGCGATGATGTGCAGCGCTCGCCTGGCGAGGGGCAACTGTTGCTGGTTGCCGTGCTGCAATTGCTGGCCGTGGGTGAAGCAAACTCGCGTCGTATCGATGCAGTCTTCTTGGGCACGGTGCGGTGTGGTGTAGTCGTGTTGCCGACCGCCGGATCACGTGGCGAGGCACTCGTCGAGCGTGGCGGCGACAACAGATCGGCACGCGTGCCACTGGAGCTGCTGCTGCTGCTGGTCTGTGGAATGTAGGGCGCATAGAAGGAATGATGCTGAAGCTGTTGCGCATGCGCCGCCTGTGCCTGAGCCAGCTTATAGCTGTCCGGTGGCGTGCGTCGTCCATAGTCGATGGGCAGTGATGGTGAACCAGCCGCAGCATATGGTGGTGATCTCTGTTTTTTGCTTGCTGCATGCGATGGCGATTTACCGCCGTTGCTGCCGCTCATTTCCGGTGACTTGGGCGAGTTGAGCAGCGCAGCACGCGAATGTGGATGCGGATAGTTTGTTGGATTGGCATAGAGCGAATGATGAGGATGCGAAAGGGAATGCGGATGTTGAGGATGGGTTTGTGGATGATGATGATGCACATTACTGATGATTGTCGCCGGCTGATCGTGCGACTTCTTGTTGGAATTAGAGCTGCTGCTGCCCAGCAGCGAGTGTATGCTGTATGAGCTATTCAGTCGTGTTGGTTGCGTTGACGACGTTGATGCCGCCGCTGCTGCAACAGCTGTCGTTACTGTGGGCGTGATGTTGGGTAGCGTTTTCGCCTGTGGTGGCGCCAGATTCATCGGCACTGTCGATTTGTTAGCAACAATGCCACTGCAGCTACTTGATGATGTATTGCTGCTGCCACCTTTGGCACGACTTCGTTTGCCACCAACGCCGCTTCCACTGCCGCCGCCGCCGCTGCTGCCACCAACGCTGCCATTATTGATACAGCCATTGTTGTCCTCCAGCGAAACCTTTTCGAATTCACGCAGTATGCGTTTACGCGGCGACACATGCTGCAAATGGTATTCAACCAAACGATTCGTTGCTGTTGCAGACGATGGTGGCGAGACCTTCATAACAGTGTAAGAAGAAATTTTAGTTGAAATGCAAAGCAATTATATGGTATAAATTATTTACCTTATGCGCCAAAGAGTGACTTAGACTACCGATGGCTCCGCCACCGCTGCTACGTTCAGTTGCGGTTGATATTGATGCTGCTGATGATAACGACCCTGTTGACGTCGTTGTCGCTGTTGCTGCTGCTGCATTCGCCAGTGTTGCTGATGTCTTTGACAGTTGTTCGAGGCGCGCAGGCACGCCATCAATTAGTTTCTGTATGATGCTATTGAGCTTGGCTCTGGGTTTCTGCTTTTTAAGTCTTATGTCTGTAGTCGCCGTCGTTTTAACTTTTGTTGTTGTCCTTGCATCATCATCCGCTTCACACTTGGTGTGCAGCACCTTTACATCGCCTCCGCCATTCAGTTCGCTTGCTGCATTGCCGTTCGCTAAGCTAGATGTCGATGCTTCTGTGACTTCGGGCGTCGCATCGTCCACACTGATGTGCATGCCGTCCTCATCCTCGCTTGTGTTCATTTTCTCGACCATAGCTTCAGCTTTTACATCCACCACAACGTCAGTTTTGCAGTCATCGCTTTCCGCCTTCACCTCTATCGATTCCGACTCTGTCTTGATCTCACTTGACTCCACTTCGCTCTTAACAGTGTGTTTAATCTCATCTGCTGACTGCTGTTCCGTTGTTGTTTTTGTGGCATCCACTTCTTCGATAGCCTTTAAAGTTTCATCGCCATTCTCGTGCAAGTGAATGCGTTCGAATATGCTCTGCGAATCCTCGGTGCCAACGCTGACCTCGTAAGGGCGACGTCGTTTGCGTATAGCCGCCTGTCGTGCGCGTTGATTGAGCACATTGTGCCGGGGACGCTGATAGTATAGCGACAATTCTTTGGAGATGCCACGTCGTGGCCTTGTCTGCTTCCACGGCTGATCCCGCTGCCAGGGTGATGACTGGATGGAGCTGTTGTCATCCGAAACTGCAAAGTAAGATGAAAATGTTTAAAGTATATACGTTTAAATGTGACGCCGCTAACTTACAGCTTAGCGATGTGGAATTCTCGTTCTTTGGATACGTTGTTGTCACCGCAGACGTGGGCGTCACTGTGGCCGATGTGGCTGCCGAGGGCGTACGAAATGCCTTGCGCGGCACTGACACCCAACCGGCTTTGTCTCCTTCCTTAGCGCGTGCCAGTTCCAATATGAATTTGCCATCTATCAATCAAATAGGCATAAATTAATTTAGAACTGCAATGTAAATTTATGCTGCTTACCTTTGAAAAACTGTAGTCGACCGCCACAGCCGCCTAGACTGCTGCTGCTGCTGTTGTTGTTGCTGTGATTGCTGTGGTTGTTGCTGTTATGCATTGATATCGGATGCCTGCCCATATCAAAGCTGCTGCCGTTGCCGCCAAATTTGTTGTTGTGGCTCTTAACAGCGGCAGCAACATTTGGCCCATTTAATGCGCTATAATCCAAGACGCCTGCCATAACATCTACGTGCGGCTTTGAAGCTGCACTTGTGGCAGCAGCAGCAGCGGTAGCGAGCAACGTAGCCGAGGCTGTTGCCATTGTGTGGTGACTGGAACTTTTTGTTGTTGATGTTTGTGATAATGTGGGCGTGGTGCCATTGGATGTTGCTGACGTTGAGGATGTTGATGAAGTTGGGGATATTGTTGGTGGTGTTGCTGCTATTGATGGTGGCGGTGGCTTCAGTTCTGCTGGTGCGGCAGGCAGTTGAAATGTGGCAGCAGCTGCTGCTGTTAACAGTGTGGCGGCTGCTGCAGCAGCATTTGCGCCGTTTATGCCATTTTTAAGTAGAATCTTTGCAGCCGCCTCTGCAATAAGTCGCTCGTTGTTGTTGTTGTTGATGATAGTTGAACTGTTGGCAATGCTTGTCGAACTGTTGTGGTCAATGCTTGTTGAACTGCTATTGCTGGCGATGCTTGTTGAACTGTTGTTGTTGTTGTTATGACTGCTGCTACTGTTGTTGCTGTTGTTATTGCTCTTATTGCCGTTACCGTTGCGCTCATCGCTCATTTTTGCAGCCTTTCCAGCAGTAGCTGCAACATTTTTACGCCGTACATTAGTTATGCTGATTTTATTATGGGCGATTTACTTCAATTTTTATTATTTCTATTACTCTTTTCTTTACTGGTTTATTTTATTCTATTTTCCACACACACACATTTGTCGCAGTTTTATTTTCACTGCAGTTAGGGGAAAACACTAAATTTAAATCGTGTGGGGGAAAAATTCAATTAAAATATTGAAACATTTGTTTTTTTGCTTTTTCCTTTACTTTGTGTTTTTATACGCTTGCATTTTGTTTTTATATTTTGTGCTCCATCTTTCTTACTCCACACTCTGTTACATACACGCACACACACACTCGCTCGAACTTGTACACCTACACAGACAAACACTTTCCACGTTAACTTAAGGCACGAGCAGCAACACTCGCTACTTCACTCGTTCACTCTGCTCTTTTTCTCTCTGTCTGTCTGTCTCTCTCATTGGCTTTGCGCTCGCTCTCAGAGCGAGTGTCCGGCGCTCACACCCAAAGAACGTTGCTTGCTACTGCTGCGTGCTCCACCAACTGCCATTTTGTTTAATTTTTAATTTTAGCGTACGGTTTTGAATTTACATGCATAGTTGCTTTAAATGTGTGTTAAATCAACACAAAGCGATGCCACTTGCCAAAATGTGTCCTAGGTTATGGAAGAAGCGACATAAAACACTTGCAAAATAAAACTGTCGCGTGCAACAGTTGTATTGATAAAGGGAAGCAGCCGGCAAAAACTTTGCAATTAAAAATAAAACGAAAATCTACGCATAATCACACAAATATGGTTATCAACACGTCCCATTGGACTTCGATCATATATACAACATACATACATACATTGATGTACATATATATATTGCCATATGTTTTGAGATGCTGCGAAACTCAGCGAAATTTGTTGTTTTATTTATTGTTGTTGTTATTATCACTAGGCAGACTTCACTTATTTCGAGTTGAACTTTGTTGGTATTTATTGCACATTTTTATTGTTGGTTCACGCTGTAAGCGCGGCGACAAAACAACATAGTATTGTTTTTGTTGTTGTAAAATTCCTTGCGCACTCGGAGAGAGTACGCGGCCGCCGATTGCCGCACGATTTAACGGCGTCGCGTAACAAAATATGCCAGCTCGGCACCGTATATATTGGGGGAGCGTCTGCTATCATTTTTTATGTTGTTGAAAACTTAACGACAATTTTATTTATATCTCTTTATGCTTTTTAATGCCGTCGCATATTATTGCAGTAGATCATTTTTAATTAGGCACTTGTTTTATTCTTATTTTCACGCATACACAATAAGCGAAGAGCATTTGAGCAGTCGAAGGGAGTAGGAGGGAGCACAAAGAGCGTAGCATCACACAAAACGAAGCGGAAGAGGAGAGATAAAATAATAGAAAAAACGTTCTCCAATTACCATTACCATCGGCAATGTTTTTCACATTTTCACACAAAACGAGCGCACGCAAATATGTAAAATTGAAAGCAAAACGTTGCAGAATCCTTGCTGGGCACTTTGCAACTATTTTAAACCAATAAATTACTAAATAAATACGTTGAAACTTAATTTAAAAAAATTATCAACGAAAACGCAGTGCTTAACGTGACCGCAAGTTGAATTACAAAATATACCATTGCACTTTGGTAAATATACCAAAATATACCACATCTACAATTACTATCATGGTTACACTTTATTTAGATATGCGTTTTCAAGAAATTTTGAGTGTGGCGCAACTGCTTAAATTTATTTTAGGTAATTTCGTAATAGTTTAAGCATAATTAAAATGAAGTTAATGTTATCGAATTTAGATGTAACTTACAATAGTTTTTAAATGAAATTAAATTTTAAAATATGCCGAAGTTTGATTTTTCGGTATTGCAGTTCCAATAAGCTGAATTCCATTATAATATAAAATTTCAGTTAATACAATAATTTCACACAAGATAATCCAATATGTTTATATTGTTAAAAAATAAGTTTTTTATAGCAAAAAATCAACGTTAAATCCAGCTTAATCAAAAAACATCGGTCTTTCTTCAACAATATCAACAGTGCTTTGCACGACGCTGCCAACTTTCCTCTCTATTTTAAAATGTCAGCAATATGAACAGTGCAGTTTACCTAGCGTTGCCAACTTTTCAAAAAACCGCGAAATTCAAAAAAATTGGTTAGAGATAGAATAAAATTATTTATTTGACCGGATTGACCGAAAGGGGAACATTTAGCGATATTATGCAATATGATATTCTTTGTTAAAATTATACATTGAGCTACAGAAATATTTATGGTTTGTAAGTGTCTTTATTTCTGATTAATACTGTATGCTTTCTAAGAATCGGTTATTTCAATGTTTGAGCATGGAATAAAATATAATATAAGCTTATGCGTATGAAATGTGTTTTGTATATTGTAAGTATGCATAGTCGAATTACAACCCATTTGCTGCTTATAAATTAGTACAACTCCACTCAGCATTGTTCGTTAAATTTAATTAAAATGACGATCTACGACAACCCATGACATAATAATGTAGCACAATATCTTAATTAAATTGTGTTGTATGCGAAATATGCTTAATATGTAATATAGTTTATAATCTATGCGGTTTGATATGAGTGAAAAGTTTTCGAATTGCACAAAAGTGGTTAAGAGTTAGTTAGACACTTTGTAATATTGCACAAAGTAAATTGCAGTTTACACAACAAAGGGCACACATAATGAGTATAAGTATAAATTAATTAAATTTCGATATTATATAAACATAATTTAAATATCACAGACTTTTTGCCAATTGAATTAATATGCGTTTGGTTAATTTTGTATATGCCAAAATCATAAATGAAACCAAATCACCAAAAAATCAAATAAAATAGAATAAGAAAATTGCTTATATCTGCGTTTCGATAGGATTGGAAGTTGGGGACTGTAGCTTAATCTTAGATTCTAGCCGGGTTTAAGCGAATAAATCTAATCGCTCAATGACACCAGCTGTAATGAGCGCTCAAAAAGCAAGATTATTTTTCAGCTTTACTTGATTAAATGTTCGCTGAGGCACAACTTGCAGCTAATGTCATTGATTTGTAAAAATCAGTCAAATATTAAAATGAAATCAAGTCTTGTGTTGAACATGGCACATAATTAGGTAATGAAAAACCATGAGCCAAGCCTATGAAGATGATACACACTCTATTCTATGTTAAATACTGTTTTGATGTTCCGGAATCGCAGGATATTGATTATGTTGTTCAAACATTACCCAATGCAACATCCATGCGATGCAATTTGAGCTGCTCTCAATTAGTGCAAATTTTCCACACGACCCGACTGCAAACCGAGCGCATTTAATGCCATGCCAGGTAAAACGCCAACGCCACCAACACCGACGACACCGACACCAACAGTTCCCTCGCTTTCACTCTTCCAGGAGGACACAGGAATATGAGGTGCTGGCAAGCAATTACGTAGTGTCTGCACAATTTGTATGGTGTCCATGAGAGCTATAAAAGAAGAACTGTGAGCTAAAGTGTTCTTAAAAGGCAAAGTCACTGCCATTTACTCTTCTGCAGGCTTTCGCTCTGCTTGCCGTAGGGTTTGCACATCGATGGTCTAATGTAGGTCTTCATGCGCGACATGTTGCGCATTAGCTCTGAAAAAATACGCACAATCTTGTCCTGACCCACGCCCATGTGATCCAAACGATTGGCATCGTGACTGGCCCAAGCGCCATTGTGCAACGCCAACAGATCCTTGTTCGATTCAATCGAATCCAGATTGGAGCTGTAGACAAAATTGTTTTAAACTGTTATTTAAATATTTGAATATCCAAAACTTACCGCAACGACTCTGTGATATTCTTGTGCGTGAGTTGATCCATTGAGGAGTGCGAGGACGTTGATGATGAAGAGTGTGGCGACTGCGAAGGCGGCGGCAATGAGTGATGACCATGATGAAACTGTGCATTGGCACTAACAGCTGTTGAGGACGCATTGGCAGCCAAAGGCGTTGGTTGCTGCTGTTGTTGTTGATTGGCGGCCACAGCTGCAGCCACCGCTTGTGACTGCATCATGCCTTGGATTTGCAAATTGGCTGCCGCGGCCGCCACGGCCATGGGATCAAAATGCTTGGGATCGAGCTGAGCAAACACACGCTGCTTCTCCAGTGCGCTCAGGTTATTGAGCTTTTCCAGACTCTGCTGGGCAAGTACCCTATTTTGTTGTTGAATCAATGCGGCCGTTAGTTGTTGTTGATGCTTGGCTTGAGCCTGAGCTTGAGCTTGTTGCTGCTGCTGTTGTTGTTGCTGTTGTTGCTGCTGCTGCTGTTGTTGCTGCTGCTGTTGTTGCTGCTGCTGTTGCTGTTGATGATGTGCTGCTGCTGCAGCTGCACTTATTTGCGATAGCTGCGATTGAATGCTGCTCTGTTGCTGCTTGCTTAAGTGCTGCAACTGTGGCGGCACTTTGGAGCCACCTGATTTTGACAAATCAATCTCAACAGCGGCTGCGCTATTGCTCGAACTAGACACTCCGCTGCCTCCCGCATTGCCAGCGGCTGCAGCCCCTACAGCAGCAGCAGCGGCAGCACTACCAGCTGCTGCACTAGGAGGCAAATGCGAGAGACGTTGCAAGAAGTCGGGCGTATTGACGCCAGGATATTGCTGCTCCATAAAGGGCATGGGTGAGATGCCCATGTGATTCTTGTAATAGCGACACGCTGGACTCGGACATGATTGCACCACCTCTATGATAAACTCCTTCTCCATGCCAAATTGATCTCGTCCAATGGTATAGGATTCGATTACTGCACGCACCGTGGCATCCACGCTCAAGTGGAGTCCATGTGGGCCAGACATGTGCTTTAGCATGACGGCATTGGCAAAGTGCTCAAAGGGTAAAACAATCTTACCATTGTCACGCAGAATTAATCTACCCTGTGAGTCCAAAGTCAACCGATTGGCAAGCACCCTAAAAATTAGATGTAAATTGGGACTCTTTCAATTGGAAGCACTTTACTCACTGCAAATATGCTGCGCTTGGCAACATTGCATTATCCTTAAGATCGCTGAAGCATTGCAGCAGCTCAGCGCTGGGATTCCAGCCTTTGTTCTGCAAATACAGCTGCAGCAGCATGTAGAGCTTCTCGGTCACATAGCCAACGCCAGCGTTGGATTGTTGAGGCTGCTGTTGTTGCAGCATATCACTGTGTTGTGGGGCTCCCATTGAATTGGACAGATTGCTGCTGCTGCTGTTACCGCTGCCGACGACGGCATTGACCACGCCCACTCCAACGCCCCCATTAACGGGTCCCTTTGACAGCGCCGCCTTCATTGTTTCGGACAGATCCAATTTGTAGTTGTCGGGATAGAAATGTTTAACGTGCTCCTGCAATCACATTAAAAAGTATACACACACATATATAAACATAGAGACAGTCTCACACAGACAACGGCGCGAGTTCACACATTCGTATACATGTATACAGGCAAACACACCTATACACACCCAATCACCACCCACCCACCAATCGGAGCAGACGACTCACCAAATTGTTCATTTTTCGGCTATGGCAATTTGCTACTGCAGCAGCATCTGCATCTATTTGATGTGGCGCCACCACAGCATCTTTAAAACATTAACGGTTCGCGCTGTGCACTCAATGTGGAGTTGCAAGTTTGGGAATAATGCAATTTTAAACCGAAATTAAAATGCAAAAAAAATTGTATGTGTCTGCCGACTATTTCTGTTGTCCTTCGGCAAGGAAGTGGGGATTGTTGATATGCATTTTATCGATTCATCGCAGCTTAGCGATGCTTTACACATGCGATACATTTGAATTGATATCGATATTGCAACTTCTCTTTAGTGTAATTTATTATCCATAGGTAAATGAAACAATTGTTTGAACACATTTTTAATAAAAACTTTATAAAATATTCAATATCCAAACACGTTTATCAAAAAAAACCTGGAGAAATTCATGTAGCGATAATCTTGCACAAACTATTTGAAAAACAATTACTGCTAGAATTATTTTTAAGCTTTTATTATATATTCTAACTGTTTTAGTTAAATACATAGATTAAATATCAGCTTATTTATAATTTCATAAATGTTATTGCGTAAAGATAACTAGATGGAAACGTCACAAGTGAATGGCAAAAACGTCAAACATATCGAATAATATAGCTTGCGAAGCCGTTATTTCTTAAATATGAATTTGAGCGCACGCCTTAATAAATATTTACAAAATAATTACTAGCATGAGAAAAAACTGGCCTTATAATTGAATATTGCTTTGAAATTAGCTAAAAGGCACAACAAACTTTCATTATGTAGGTCCACGACAATTTGATTTAATTTCCAGCAGGCCTTAAGAGAGCAAAAAGACTTTTGCAAAATAATAATAACAATAAAATAAATGAGCTAATCATAATTTGCAGCACGCAAATGGTAAGAAGAAAACTTTCTTGGCACGCGATAAATTCATATGTATGTATGTACGATGCTCCAAGCGTAACAAGTAACGCCCCTCTATTAAACTATGGCTGACCACAACTTGGGCTATAGACTTGAGCAACAACGCCACCACTTGACCACCTTTAGAGTCGCACAGTCAACCACACGAACGCATGTAATAAACATTTTGCATGCGTTACCAGACGTCGCCGGCAACCGGATACGCTTTACCGGGGGTTGGGTAGCTATAGCAACTTTTGGCAAACAATAAGGGATAAATGCGCCTCCCACCAACGCTAGCAACTTGTTTAGTTGCCTACCTGTACCTGCAATTGTAGCTAGCAACGCTCCTTTCTAGCCAGGACTC
Organism: Drosophila niveifrons; assembly: GCA_035046325.1. NCBI lineage: Eukaryota > Metazoa > Arthropoda > Insecta > Diptera > Drosophilidae > Drosophila > Drosophila niveifrons. Next base: position 3,650,344 of record JAWNOC010000046.1, on the reverse strand, counting down.
AGTTCTGATTCGAAATCCAATGGGTTAACATTGAAAAAGGGACACTGAGCTTGCACTTGGAATATATTTTGGATTTATAATGTGCTTCCTAATAACAAATTGGCTGCTGCCTTTGGTGTGGACAATAGTTTTTATTCAATTTGGATACTGTAGTGTCCAGGACTCGAAACAATCGCCAACTCCTCATACATTTCGCTTTGTAAACCCTCAACAGTGCCTGAAAAACGAGTTCTATAATTTGAACTACTTTGATTGCGCATCATGCAACGAGGCTGGCAACGAGGCTGGTGGCATCAACGAGTTGCAGCCCACGGCGGACAGTAAGTGTGCCTATTGATTAAACAAATTTGTAAAATAAGGGCGAAGGGGGCGGGGAAGGAAACAACTATCATGTATTGCAATTTCTAGAGCTACTTAAATATGCATGTGTGTTGTTTAAGTAGGACTTAAGTAGGTTGATGACTGATATAGGGTTGAGTATTCGAGCGAAGAAGGGGCAAAGTACTTAAGGATAAAATGAGCACTGTATGGGTCCGATTCTTTCTTTAGCCTTATTGGTTTCTTAGAAATGACAATTTAAAATTCTGACTTGGGTTCATATTTTTACGACTTATCTAGAATTATTTATAGCTCCATACAGTGGACATCTTCAATTAGGATTGCTGCTTTTTTTGGGTTATTATACTTGCTATACTCTTCCTCTTTTAGAATTCTCCTGTCAGTGTCCCGTTGGACACGTGTCGATTTTCGAGAAGACCAAACGTTGGCCCAACTGTGAAGAGATCTGCTCCAATGCCACACATCCAGCTGAGAACTGCACAACATCTTGGCCAGCTCAATTGCCCAGCTGGGAATGTCATTATCAATATCTCAATGCAACAACATCTACGCAACAAGGCGTTGGAATTGTGTTGACTCGCACGAATCCTGGCAGCAACAGCAGCGATTGCCATGCCTGCGATGGCACCTACAACTTTCGTTACCAGGACTATTGCATAGCCAATACATTGATGCGTCCCTATTTGCACTACAATGCTTTCTGGCAGGCCACGAGCAGTCCCAAGCCCAACTCCAACTCGAGGCTGCACTTTGGTGATCTCAAGTTTGTGGCATTCTTTTGCTTGGCGATGAGAAACGAGACTGCCTGCCAGCAGTTGGCCAATCTGTGTGTACTCTCGCATTATTCCATGGACAAGCATTCGCCTTGTAGCGCTTTTTTGCTCACCCAGATGTCCGATGTGGTCATGAAATATGCTCATCCTGGTGATCAATCGCGTTCGCTGGAACCTTTTCTATTCTACAAGAAGGGCAGATCGACGCGTGAATTGCTGACTACAACTTTACAGCCTTCCAGTCAAATGGAACTGCAAATCTTTAGCACAAATTATGATCTTAGTGGGCGTCTAAAGCGCTGGGGCAGCTTTGACTTGCAGCAGCTGAATCTGTGTCCTGGTGAAGTGGCGCACAAACTGCATTTGGCGCAGCGACAGCAACAGATCAACTGTCAGTTGAGTCTGGAGCAACTGATCGATGCGGCCAGCAAAGAAGCAAATGATAACTACTTGAGTCTCTATTTGAACTTCAGCAGCAACTGGCAACATCTGCTGCATCAGCTGCCTGTGCTCATCGAGACGCTGACGCCGGAGAATAAGGTGAGCATGGTTGAGGGATATATTTAAACGTTTTTCTGTCCGTTCGCTTATATAAACAGCTGGATCTTGAAGACTATCAAAGCTGGAGACGTAAAATTTTAGGAGAGCTTTGCTGAAGTTCCTTTACGATTGAATTTACTTTTGGAATTTAGCTATTCTACTTGAGCTATTTAGCTATTCTATTTTTTTTTAAATTAATTCACTTTGCATCTCAATATTATTTTACTTTACTTGTATCCACAGCGTCCTCAATCAGAGGAATGGCAGCTGGTGAAACGCTTCCAACTCATCTCCGCACATCCCAAGGACAATCGCCAGCATCAGACTTTGCCACGCTACGAGGATGCGCACAAGTTGCAGTTGTATCGCTCGCTGCGCTACGTGGAGCACGTGCAACTGGAGTACAGCATTCAACCTGGTCATCACATTGGTTTGCCGCTGTTGCGTTTACGCTATCGCCACATCGAACTCACAGGGAATGCAACTCTCACTCAATTGTATCCTTTTCGATTGGTTGTCAAGTTCGAGCGATTGCATCCTGGTGTTGCAGCTCAACTGCTTCTTGAGCTCGCCTTGCCGCTGCTGCTGCTCTTGGCTTCGATTGCGGCACTGCTGCGTCTGCAGAATCTGCGACGTCGCCGTGGAGCGGAACTTTGCCAGACCAGCAATCTGCTGGAGTTGCTGTTACAGCTGGCCGCCAATGTGGCATTGGCATTACTGGTGACCGCCTTGTTGCTGCTGGCACTGCAGGCCTTCAATCCTCGCCAGCTGGCTGCGCTCATCTATCCCGGTTGTCTGCTGCAGTTGTTGTACTTGGGCGTTCATTTGCGACGCGCCAGTCAATTGGATTTGTTTCTCATCGATTGGGAGCGACCGCGCAGCAGCTGTGAGGCACAGCGTCTCAATCTGGACAGCTCTTCGTTGTGCTCCAGCGTGCGCACTTATGTGGCCGAGAGCAGCGTCTCCGCTTGGCGTGTGCTCTTCACCGCCAATGCTTGGATACGTCTGAGTGCCGCACAACGTTACTCCAGTCTGCTGCAGGCTTTTGTGGTCTTCGCTGCTCATCAGCTGCTTCAGCACTTTGCAAAGTCTCCATTAGATGCTGGTGTCAGTTGCTGCCTGATTGCCAGCATTTATGTGGCCACCTATTTGCTCCAGCTGCTGCTGGGTCGCATCTTCCAAGCGAATCTGCTGCAAAAGTTCATTGATCTCTGTAGCTTGGCCAACATTTCGTTATTCTCGCTACTGGAGCCAGGCTATGGTTACTATATCCATGGACGATCACCTCATGGCTTTGCGGATACGGACATGTCTTCGATGATACTGCAGCTGCAACGCGAGGCGCAAAATATGTGCGGTCGACGTGGATTGCTCATGGATTCCGATAAGCAGGCTTACATAATACTTCCTCCTAGGAATCTGCGGTAAGTTGTGCATATCAAATTAATTTCAATTTGTGTTAATATTTGTGATTCTTTAGCAACTACCTGGAGCGTTTATTGTTGCCATTGCAACGCAGTAGAAATGGCAGCATGTCGCAGACGCTGCTCTACCAAAAGGATCTACAGGTGCCCAGCATCGATGGCCAGGTGGAACGCACCTCTATTGCATATGCCAGCGTAAATCGTTTCTTTTGCGCCTTCATTGATCATGTAAGAAAAGGAGAATTAATACGTATTATATTCTATGTATATATTTGTACTCGGAGTATTATATTTTTCTGAATTTATTCATAAAGAATACTATATACATATATGTATATTAAACAGAATTATAATTGACAGGCCATCAAGGATATGGATTACATTATAAAAGAGAAAACTCTAGTCGAGAAGCTCTTCAATTGTGAAATTGAAAACTATCTAACCGACAGTAAGTTCAGTTTTAATCAAGTATTGAATATTCAATTATTAATTGATGATCTTGTCAGACAAGGGCACGTTCTACATCGATGACTCGCTGAGCTTTAGACGTCTGCTGTTGCTGGGCAATCATGTGCACATCTTTGTGCTGGAAATACTTGTGCTGCTCTCCGTTTATTTGCTGACTTCCAGTTTGTTCATTGCTGTTGCCTTGGCCTGCGGTTTGAATATGGTAAACTAATGATCACTTCTTGGTTGGAATTGTCTTGTCACAGCTATCCATCTTTTTTGGTTTTGTTGTGCAGTTATTACGCCACATCTTTAAGCTTTGGGTGCGTCGCAATGTGTCGCGCAAGACATTGATTGATGAGCGGTTTCTCCTCTAGCCCCGCAGCCAGTCGGATGAACAATATATGCGAGAGGATGGTTTCTTTGACATCTGAATAATGCTGTATGCTGAACAATTTAGTCTTTTTAATTTTTCATTTTTCATTTAGACAAACATAGTTCATTTGATAGTAAGTAGTACATTTATTAGTTATCTTTTAAGTGTTTATCATAAAACTTATGGCCTAAAAACAGATAAAATAATTTCTATGGTTTTTCCATTTTGTTTTTGTTTCGCATTCAACATATAAACACACTTAGTTATAAGCATGGATTTGTATTTCATTATCATTTTCATTTGCTTTGCTGTTGTAATTTCGATAGGATAGCACACATTCATGTTCCTCTATTTAATATATTTATATATATATATATATAGTCGATAATACATCTATATAATTTCAAGTTTATATTTATATTGTTTTTATTGTGTTTTTCCCAAAGTGTGACATGAGTAGGATAGAACAGCCTCCCTGCTCTACTAGTAGTATGCATAGATCGTTCAGTTTAGGATATATTGTATTGTGTTGTTGTTTATAAGTTGTTAAAATATTTATAAAAATATTCGCATTCATTTGCGAACTTTCGTTTTATTTCTATTTCTATTTAGTTTTCATTTTTAGCTTTCTTTTGATTTGACATCATATGAGATGAAAATAAGGTAATAATAAGCACAGCATTCAACTGGTTTTATGGATGTATTTGGAAATTATTATAATTACACTCATAATATACATATAGATAAGTATATGTATTTATATTATTATTATAATTATTATGTGTAGTAGTTTACGGTTATGGTTTTAATTTGCGGATGGTTCCCTAGTAGACTGATTGGCTGCTTGCCTGACCGGCTCTTTTTTTTATACTAAAAACGACAAACGTACAACATTAAAGGATCTATTTGCTTATATGAATATGTATGTTTGTATGTATATTGTGTGTGTGTGCTTAATTCTTTCGTTCCAAACTTATAACTCTAATTTGCAACTTATTACAAGTGTCTTCTTATATGGTATACGAATGTTTTACTGTCTGATGCTGATGCATGAGCATGTGCGAAAGAAAATAAAATATAATCAAAAGAGAAATGCGTTCGAATATTATAGTATATAGACAAGGTTGATAGATACTTTATCCGTTATGTATGGGCAATAAATATCGTACATAGCATTAGAGGGTAGAGAAGGGTGAAAATAATAAAACTTAGTTATTGAAATGAGTTTTTGTTTTTTGTATGCAATAATATAATATATAGTACATATTAGGATATAATTTGTTCATTATTTTTCGTTTTTGTTTTTATTGTTTATCGCTATCACAAAAGTAAATACAACTCTAACAGTTTGTTTTGGGGGGGTTAGAGAAGAGTCGGGAATACTCTAGAATTTTACAGTGAAGCCATCATTATGAAACTCACACAGAACTTCAACTAAGATTTAATCTCTACTTGGTATATATCTGTTTACATATGTATATTCAACACTTAAGACTGTAGCTAAAACATAGTATCTCTCTTCGATCCGAGTTGATGCTTGCGTTGCATTCATATTTAATGAAATCATATCAAATGACTTTGCTTATTTACAGTTTTCGGGGGAAATTAAAAACTAAATGTACACCAGCTACTTATTGTTGTGGTTGTTGTAGTTATGTTTTTGTTCTAAATGCTTATTAGTTAATTTAGCATACAATTATGTAACCATGTATTTCGTATTTAGCGCCATGCATAATTTACAACAAATGTGGTGTGTACATTATTAACGTGGTAACTGCGAGTGTGTACGGATATGTTCATTCGCGAGTGGTTTTTGTTTTTGTTTTTTAGGGGGCTTAGAGGCTTATTATAGGCCAAAGGCGGCGGCATATGCATGCAGTAGCTGGAGCACATAGTCGGCGCTCTCTTGTATTGCATTGCTGCCCAGACTACGCGGTCGTTGCGGCAAATCCAGCTCAAAATCCGGAAAGTTCAGCTCATGTTTTTGTTCATCCTCTTTGCTTGTTGGCTTTGCCTCATCGTCGTGTGTTAGCGCATATTCTTGTTCTAGCTGCTCCTTCTTCTGTTCTTCCTGCTGTTCATCCTCCTCCTTATGCGCTGGCTGCTGCATCTTCTCCTCATTCGACTGCGATTGCTGCTCCGTGCCCTTCTCGTCGGGCAAAAGCTCGTTCTATTCATGCACCGTTCGACGCGGACGTTTCGCTGGCAAGCTTGCGCCATCCTCACTGTCCGCCAGCGACGCTGAGCCGCAACTCTTGCGACCATTCTCTATTGGCGCAGGTGAGCCAGCAGCTGCCGCCACTAAGTTCGGTGAATTGGATGACGTGGACGCACCACTACCGCTGAGTTTGCCACCAAAGTTCGGCAACCATTTGGCCAGCTGCTCTTCGAAGAAGTTCTCCAAATACTTGGCATTGCTGTACGTTTTCGAGTCCTCCTGTGTGAAAGCAAACACAAGCAACACATATGTAAAAAACTGAGTCACGTTTAACGAAATGCACGAATGCACTCACCTGATAGAAGAGATAGGTGTTCTTGAAGATCAGACGCACGTCGGCCACAAAGCCAGCAATGTCCTTGTAGTGATTGGGACTGGAAGGATCCAGTCGCGTGCGTATAACATCCAATGACATGGGGCTGCAGCAATAATGAAAACATAATTAAAAAAAGTTTCTAATTGAGCGCAACAATTGCTACTTACTTGCAAATAATCTCATAGTATTGGGAGTTGGCTGGCGATTCCGGTTCGCGGAAATTGAGACTCTGCTCGTATTGACAGTAGAGCTCGAGGCAAATGCGCTGCAATATCCTTAGCTCCACGCTGCTCAATTCGCCGGGCTGTGACTTTTCGTTGCCCTCGGTTTTGGTCAGCTCCTTGAGATTAACGCAGAGCAGACACTGCCAGCTCTCGCTCTCATCGGGCAAGGAGCTAATCGCGGGTATGTGACAATTCTGATGGAATACCTTTGGGCATTTGTCGCAGCACATCAATTCACCGCCATCCAGGCATACGGCACACCAATCCTCGTTGGGATCATCTTTTTGTTCATTTTTATTATTAACTGATAGGATTAGTTTTCGGATATTGCATTTGTTTTTTGTATTTTTATGTGTGTGTTTGATATGTTTGTGTGTATGGGAATGGTGTATGGTGTATGGGTGTGTATGTGTTTGGTTTTCATTGTATTGTTTTGTTTTTTTATTTCGATTTTATTTGGAATTGGTTTGGTTTTTGGTTTGTTCAATAGGTATTTTTGATTGGTTAGTAATTGATTCGTACGTTTTATATTGCGCGTTTAGATTGGTTTTTGTAGTTTATTATTTTTGTGTTTTTTTTTTTTTGGTTTCGAAAACGAGTTTTGCAGTTTTGAAAATAGAAATAAACAAAGCAAAGTTATATGAGAATTGAATGTCGATACAAACCAGCAGCAAAACAGCAAAGTAAATGTTAAATATAAGCCTACGATACCACTTGGAATTTTACTCTCATACAAGTATTCTTTAATAAAATATTTCAATATTACAGCAATGTTTTACATTAAGCTTTAACCATTTAATATTAAAAAGACTTAATAGCATTTTGATAGCAATTTGGCAGAAAATAAAGAAACACACTCAGACACCCGCACACCCATTAAATCATAGCCATGATCCACAAATGAAGAAATTCGTTTATAATGAAATTGTTACTCACCTTCCTGAGTGTTGGACAGATCTGTGGAGCTGTGCACCTGCGGCGATGTGGTCTTAGTGCGTCCTTCGGGCAGCACTTGCACGCCATTCGAGTCCAACTTGGCAATTGTGGCAATCAGATCGTTAATGGAGTCATCGCGCACCTTATCAATGGGCTCAGTAAAATCCTTAGTATTCTATAATTATAATTTAATTTTAAGTAAACCGGCTAGTAATTAATTAATGCCCAACACAAACCTCATGCGTGCTGGGACTGGGTGTCTTTGGATTTGTCGAGGTGACATTGGAGAGTATGGAAACAGCCGGACCAAGTCCCAGAGCAGCGGCATTTAACTGAGCTATGCTATTCGCCGATGAGGATCCGTTGCCCGGAAGCGCAGCGCCGCCTATGCTTAGACTAGGCGGTGTGCTGTTCTTAAGAGTATTTGGAGATTTTAATGAGATTTTAAAATTTTCTGATGTCTGTCGTCCGTTGGCAAAGGGCAAGAGGGGTCCCTGCTGTTGGCAAACTGTGAAATCAAATTTGAAGTATTGATGCAAATAGTTGATGATGAAGGAAAAAGTATTTGCTACTCACTGTTGGATTGCTGCGCGGATTGTGGTATATGCCACTTGGCAAGACTGTGCATCGTGTTACTAGCTTGCGGCGGGCCAGAATTATAGCCAGCCTGGCTCCCATGAAACCCCAACGCCTGTGTGTAATTAGCAATTCATAACTCAAGTAAGTGAATTTATTGATTATTGATTTGCATTGCATTGTATGCGGCACTTACATTCTGCATGGGGTTGGGCATCATTGGTGGTCGCTGTAGTGCACCAGGCGATGGTATCTGTCCGCCACCGCCGCCGCCTCCTCCCGCTCCGGCCATGGCGGCAGCGGCTGCCTGCTGCTGTGCTGCATGCTGGCTGGCCATGCGCTGATATTGCGACTGAAATCGCGCATTACTGTTCATGAAATTGCTGTTGTCTCTCGGCCCGCCGCCCGGTCCACCACCGCCCTGGCCAAAATTTTGCTGCCCTGCCATAAAATGTGGACGCATCTGTGGACCCAACTGCTGATGAGCGGGCGACGGCGCGCCTTGCGGTCCGCCCGGATAGCTGGGCGGGCCATTGAAGCCCAGATGCGCGGTGGGACTCTGTGCCGCCTGATTGTTTAGCAGGCCACGCAGACTGATGTCTGAGGAAACAGAATGTTTTATCTACAAAAGTACTTTAAATTTAATCAAGTCAAGCCTGCACTTACCCATATTTTGCGGATGTGTAGAGGAGCTAACGTGTGGCTGACCCTGTCGTTGCATTCCTACAGGCGGCATGCCACCAAATCGTACTGCAAGTATATACAAATTAGCAGAGTTAATGGAAACACGTTAAATTGAATGCCTTAACACGCTTTGAGAAAGAAGAATAGAGAGAAAGCTTCTTGCCACCAGAGAGGGACAAAGATAGTGTGACCATAGGAGTGAAATTCATTAGTACCTTAAATACTACATCTGGAGAGGGACAAAAATAGTGTGACCATGGCAGTTAAATTCATTAGTACCTTAAATACTAAATCTAGTACAATGCAATTTTTGCCTGTGAATGGCAAATTTCTAACAAGAGTTAACGAATCTGTTGCAAAACAAATTCTAATGAATAATAAACGACGCATTTACAGACGAACGTCGGATATCCGTTTCCTGCTAAAAAACTGATAAAGTGAGGCTGACAAATAAACTGCAAAACATTTTATCGCAATAGAATTTTACAAAATTCCTTTAAAGTGGAATTAATTTGGTGTATACTATAACAAATTTTCTTTTACGACTGAGGTTATTTTTTTTGTTTGAAGAAGAAGGCTTAGTCCGATTCTGATGCATATTATATATAGGAAAATGGTCGCAAAATGTAAGGTTTCTAGCTGTTATTATATTTGACATTTCGACATTAATATAGCCGGATGGACAGACAGACGGATATTGAAATTTTGAAAAGTCCTCCTTGGACTTAAAAAAAAAAAATTTTAAATTTTGCCAAGTTTACCTGGTCCATCGCCTGGAAACGAACGACTCATAGACAGATTGTTGAACTGCTGAGCGGCGGCTGCGTTGCTGTATAGAGGAGGTCCATTCTGTGGACCAAAACCACCTGGAGGCCCATTGGGCGATAGTCCCGCCGTCATGCCCGGTGGCAAGCCTGGACGCAATGGTGGCGCCATATTCGGGCTGGGTGGCTGTCGTGGAGGCGGAGGAGCCGGTCCGTTTTGTGTGGGCGATGGCGCCGGTGGATATGGCTTGCCATCGACAATGACAATGCCCAGCTGTGAGATGACTTTCTGCAGTTCGGCCACCTGATTCAGCTGCACCTGAATGCGCACAGGAATCTCAGGATTTGGGATGTCAGCGCGTTGGCATTTGAGTTTTTGCAGATGTCGCACTAGGGACTTTTTGCTCGATAATATGGCAAAATCGCTGCCCTTCTCAAGGGCATTCTGCATAAATTCGATGCAATGATCTGTGTTATCTGACAGCAGCTGCAACGTCTCCTTCTTTTCCACAAGCACTTTCAGTTTGCTGTCACAGACCTCATTTAGGCGCATCACAAGCTGCTTGCCACGCATATTCACCGTGTTGGTAATTTTGACCACCATGGCGGTGATCTCTTTGATAAGATCCTTCTTTTTGTCATGTATCAGCTGCTGGCGATCATCGATCACTTTGGTCGCCGACGAGAGCAAGAAACGCTTATAGTTTATTTCGGAGACGAGCGTGGACAACGCTTGTCGCGACTCTGTGGCAATCTCGTGTGCAAACTTATACTTGTGATCTCGATGATCGCTCAGCTGGCAATCGCGACAAGTCAACTTGTCACAAGTCTCGCAAAACAACGACAGCTTCTCCTGTGTGTGCAGCTGGCACATGTGTAGTTTATCAATGCCCCCGGTGCCCACCAGCTGCTCGTTGTTGGCCTCATCCTTTGGCTTGATCGTGTGATCCTTGGTGATCTTGAGACGCTGATGCGCTTGCACACAATTGTCGCAAATGTACTCCGAGCAGTCCACGCACCACGATGTGGCCACCGCACCATCCGAGCAGCTGCTGCACTGTATGTTGGCTGTCAGCGAACTCTTGAGGCCATCGCTGGAGCCGTTGCCATCGCCATTGTCGCCGGCGGCGCATTGCTCGATGAGGAACTGATTCTCAATAATGTATTCGTTCTGTGAGGCATTGTCGCAGACCGGACAATGGATGAGCGGAGGCAGCGAACGATCCAGCTCCGAGAACTTGGTGTTCACACACTGGCCACAGGCCACGTGGAGGCATTCGAGCAGCTTGGGACGATCATTGATGCCCAGCACTTGGGCACAGTAGACGCACTTGAAGAGCGTAAACTTGGCGGATGCTGATGAATTTGATTCCGACTGCAAGAAAGAAATAAGAAAGTACGATTAAAATAAGTGCACTCGACTGTCAGATACTCGCTATATAAATAAAGAGTGACCAAAGCAACTTTAACAAGTAAGAAAGCTACAGTCGAGTGTGCTCGACTGTGAGATACCCGCTACCCATTTTGAATAAAAGCAAATTATTGCGGTATTATTTTCAAAATATACCAAAAAATACTGCAAAATGCTAAAAATATACCAAATGGTATATTTGGTATAACGATGTGGTACTAACATGCAAAATATACCATAGACGGCAAAATATACCAGATTGTCGGCCAAAGCATGTGTGACCCCTAGTAAGTAGGCGTTTTAGCCCATACAAAAGTATTTCTTTAATAACTTCCACAATTTTTATCTGATCTTAACCAAATTTTTAGGAATTATAAATAGTGTTGTTATTATTATACACACCAAAATTCGCAGCTTTAGCTTTTAAATTACGCTTGTAATTCGATTTTTTTGATTTACGGGGGCGGAAGTGGGCGTGGCAAAAATTTGAAACAAACTTGATCTGCGTGCAAACATAACAAATGCTATCGAAAAAAAATTATAGCTCTATCTCTTATAGTCTCTGAGATCCAGTGTTTCATACAGACAGACGGACAGACGGACAGACAGACAGACGGACAGACGGACATGGCTAGATCGTCTCGGCTGTTGACGCTGATCAAGAATATATATACTTTATAGGGTCGGAGATGCCTCCTTCTACCTGTTACATACATTTCCTGCCGGCACAAAGTTATAATACCCTTCTACCCTATGGGTAGCGGGTATAAAAACCTTTTAACTTTCCGAAATCGAGTCTGCTCGACTACAAGAATTAAAATTTCTAATTAAGCTTGTAGCTTTTTATTATTAGAGGTTTACTCACAATTTCTTTTGACATTTTTAAGTATATGTTAATTAAATATATATATAATGTATATATATTATCATATATTCCTATCCCGAAAGTAGCTTCCATAATGCTAAGAGCTTATCCCATTGCTTTTAAACAAAAAATTAAATATGCTTATCAGCAAATGAATTTCGAGTGCTGTGCCATAAGTTATCGTCAAGTGTATTGCCCCTTGGAGAGCAATATGTTATGCTTTGTATAAGACAATCAGGATAACGTATATATGTATCTGACAAGTAGCACTTTCCATGCATTGCTTATTCAACTGACTTATTTCCCTGTTCAATTCAAATATGATTGATACCTTATAAATTAAAGAGTCGCTAATCTAATCTAATCTTATCTTATCTATGTATTATATTGCTGCAGTCATAATAATGCGATAAAGTCACAGCCTGGTAAACTGTCGAATTTATAGAAATGACTCCAGGCGCTGTTGTCAATTGGGAGGAAAACATATTTCATTTTACTGACTCAACTTTCACAGCTTTTCTTAAATAAACTTGCATTTGAAATGCAAGAGATTTGTTGAAAGTATTTGCTTTTGCAGTCTCCTTATCCTCAGCAGGATATTAATGAACTGCGGCTCACGTTTGCATCGATCTCAGTGGCAGTTTCTCCTTTATAATTAATCGCAGCAAGTTTCGAACAAGACAAGAGAGCATAAATTCAATGCACACACAGAGAGATAAAAGCGAACAAATAGCGTACCATAATGGAATTGGGGATAGAATACTGCAAGACAACAGAAAGTGAGAGAGAGAGGGAAGGAGGGGCAAGTTGATTGGGGCGAGGGAGCTTCGTTGGTTGCTACGTCGTCTCTGACTGTCGCAGGGTAAGATTGATTAGTTTTATCTTGAGTTGGAGCACATAAATCCAATTGATTGATTATGCTTTTGCTCGATAAAGATTACTGCATTGGTATGCGAGTATTTTACATGCAGTCTCTCTTTCTCTCTCTATATATGTGTGTGTGTGTTTGTGCCAACGGAAGCGCCATGGACATTGATGAATGCCACAACACAATAGCAGCAGCAATGCGAGTTGTGCAAAAATGTTCTGGCTCGGCATTGCAATACGCAGTCCAGTGCCCAATGCTATGCAACGATCCGACGATCCATTTAAGGCCACCTGCTGACGTCAGCAAAAGAAAAAAGAGAAAAGCAGAGCAAGCGAAAGAAAGAGAGAGAGGGAGGGAGAAAGTGTGTCTCGATTTTCACCAAACGAATCTCTCTCGCTCTCAACTTTCAAAACGCCTCGGTAGTCATAAATCATCGCAGCCATTTTCTACAATATATATATATATATATTATATATATATATACATATATGGGAAGCTTGCCACATACCCACGCGCCGCGAGCAGACAACAAATATATATATACACAGTATAGATTCGGATTCGGAGTCAGGGCATTAGGGGGCGACGTTCCACTTGAAAGCCATTCATCATAATGTAGTATGTGTGTTTCCATGGCCATTGCTCACATTCTCCTCGCCTGCTCGCGGCACTAAAAAAAAAAAAACTGGTCGGCTCTCGGCTCGTGGCTTCGTGTTTTCGCTTTGCTCGGTTCGGCTCGCTGCTCGGCTCGCAACGACTCGGCTGGGCCGACGCAGCCCACTTAAAGTTGCTCAAGTCCGTCCGTCCGTCCATGGCGACTCTCTGACTTGGCATTAAAATTGTGTGTTGCGAAAAGCAACAGAAAAAAAAGAAGAAAAAATAAAATAAAATAAAATAACCAGCTGCTACCCCCATGCTTTCAATCTTATTGAAATGACTTGCCATAAACTGGAAACGGGTAGCAAACTCGTTTTCGAACCCCGCATTCCTCCGCATCCCGCATTCCTGGTTCGCTCGGGCGCTAGGAGCTCAATTTGGCCAACGAAAATTTCCAAAAACGATTCTTTTATGCAAGTAATTCTAATTAATAGGGTTTCCAATCAGCTTTTATTTTTTTTTCGGGTACCTGAAAGTTTAATCGATTTTTCAATCACTTCCGGGCCCCGAAACTCACGTACAAACACATTGAGAAATGTGAGGAAGGTGGAAGGTGCTGAATGTTGTGAAACACAAAAAAGGGGGTCAGAATTTGAACAGTTTTTTGTATAATTTATCTGCGACAGGTGGGCAAGAGTTCAGATTACTTATACGCATAGTTACACGACGGCGAAGAGCTTGGAATTGTATGTGGAACTAATCGGAACAGGATTAAATAAATCAATCAAATGTTGCTTATGCAGGTCGATAAGAATAAAATAATGTATTGCTTCCAATTAGTTTATAAGGGTTCATTAACCTGATTATTTTTGCTAGCAACCCGCATCTCGTGAGCTTAAATCAACAAGATTGTAAACTATTTGCTATGAAAGCATTATCTATAATCTATGCAGCATATCGAAATTTATGCTGAAGTATTACATATTCGATTTTATGCACATATTGTAAAAATGAAAAGAAGCAATAAAAACACCGAAACATACAAAGTATTGTAGGGAGAATTCAGCACTTTAACGCCCACACATAAGGGTAAAAAAAGCCTTTCCAGTTGCCTTTGTGTTGGCCATTAAAAACTGTCTATGGCAGACAGGCAACGAATGTATAAATAATTCTAAATCAATTTCAATTAGAGAATGTTGAAAGGATGCCACAACAACAAGGACAGCAACACAAGCAAGATGAGCTTCGCTTCGACAACAGCAACAGCAACAACAAAAATGCCCCAAAAGGCACGAAGCACTAGAAATGTGCTGACATGATGGAATGGCTGCATGTCGTCTGCTGGCATGGCGTCTGAATGAGTGCATTTATGATTGATGTAATTTTGATGAAAGTAATCACATTTCCATCCGGCATCCAGCACTGCGCTGAAGCCTTTTAAAGCCCCGTTTCACATTTCATTGCGAATTTATTTGCAATAACTTTTGCAGTTTGCAGAAAATATAAAAAAACTTTCTTTCTTGTTAGTCGCACACACACAGCAAACTTTATTGTGGAAATGAAAGAAGTTCTACAACTATATTTCATTCCCCTCACCAGCATATTTCAATCCCTTTTTGGATGATAGCAGACAGCCAGCCAAATCAGTGGAAAGTCCCATTGGCAACAACTTTCAGACGCATCTTTCACATGCCAAATCCAAATCCATTTACTTTTCCTTTTTTTTTTTTTGTTGTTTTGTGCTTTGCTTTTAGCAGGCAGCCATAATTCCATTAATTTGCGTGCTCACATCAAATTGGATTTTCAGTTAAGCCATCACTTTTCCTGCTTCGAGTTTTCCAACATAAAAGAGATGACGAAGCAATAAAGTCCTGCATGACAACCCATCAAATGAAAGGCATTTTCTCATTGATTTTATTAGGCAATCAAAATCCTAATCTAACTTTGAAGTCGACTCCAGACTTATCAATTTTAATAACTCAACAATTATTTATTAGTTCCTCAATTTTTAATTAATAAAGTTCAATTGGGGTCAATATAGTAATAATAATAAATTCAATTTTTTTAAGTTTTTACGCACTATCAACCTTATCAGCTAATTGTTCCGCAAGCTTTTTTTTAATTACAAAATCACTTATTTAGAGGCTTATGTTTATTAATAGCAAAACATTGGAATGCTAATGATATTTTAATGTACTACAGCTTGCATGAGATTTCAGATTATATATTGATTTTCAATGTCCCTTTTTACCATATTAATTGATTTCTAATGTCATAACACTTAATCATCTTGTTATAAGGTAGTGATTTTTTTTTTTTTTATATTTTGTGCTGTCTTTATTTTCCATGTTCGTTGCAATTTGTGTGGGGCTCTTTTTGAATAATTGGTCAATTAAATCGAACTACAAAGTTGTACGATCCAATTAGAGGCATGTGGACCAGAGACCTTTAATAATGATTATAGGATTAACATAGTTGTGACACAATTCCGTGTAATTTTGTGCAATTTGAAAACTTTTTGAATGTGCCCCATTCATTTCGAGTAATTTGAATGACAGTTTTGTATCCTTCAATGGCAGTTCGTTTATCATTTATTGCACAATTGCTGAAAGTCTGTTGCAATCATACGATGGTTGAGTGGATGAGTGGCCTTAAATTAAATATAAGCTATAATTACAAAGAAAATCGAACTGAAAGCGAACTCAAAACATTTTGTGTATTTCACAGCGAGTGCACCCACATCAACAACACCAAATGTCCAACAGCGTCGAGAGCATGATAAATGTCAGACAACATTGTTGTGCATAGCATTTGTATGGCTTTCGAAGGACGACATGCGAGCTGGCTGAGGCATAAATCAGTGTGCAATATGAGAGCATACATCATCTGTATGTCTGTGTGTGTGTGTGTTTGTGTATGCGTCATGAATCCTGATGGACAGCGGGTGGCATACAGCGGCCATTTTGTTAAAATTGCAAACGCTGCGTGCTGCTACTGCGTCCTGTTGCTATCCTCTGCCTGAATGCCTCGCTGTTGGTCATCATCGGCTGTATTTGGGTTTCAGCGGCCATTTTGTGCAAAAATCCTTTTGCACTGCAGGCATCTATGACTCCAAATTGCTCTCGGCCATGACGGCTGTCTTTGGCTCTCAGATTGCACACGTCCGCTTCGTTTATGCAACACAATATGCGCAATTTGCATTGTTTTTATCCCAAAAAATTAAAGCAAACTTCAAAGTGTTCAACACACAAACAACATTGTCCTTTGAACTTTAGCCACACACTCACTCACAGACGCTCGTCTCACGCAGTAAATCAACAACAATAATCAAAAGAGAAGGACAATTAATTGCATTTCAAGTTGCTTGTCTGCCCGAGACACATTCGAAACTTGAGGTTCGCATATCGATTTCTTGGTCTGGCGCACAAAGTCAAGTCGCCATACATCCTTATTATGTACAAGTACATATGGAGGAAACATAAGCCAATTTATCGTTTGCTTTCGACTTTGTCAAAATAAATTAATTTAATTAGTTTTGTTATGCACACATCAATGGGAATTCATTTGCCACAGTTTCCATGCGCAACTCGACTCAAATCCATTTGCAATTTGGCATGCAACGTTACGGCGCTTGGAAAGAATCAAATTACAGTCCAACCACATTTCAAACAGAAATTCAAATTTCATATTATAAACTAAGATAGCATTTGACCTTCTAGCCAAGCAGCAGAGAGTTCAAGAGTGCTACAAATGGGATTAGTAATAGTTATGACTAATTACTTAATCACTTAAGAGATAAAGTAATGGGAAATTTTCTTAGTCATCTTTTATATGGATAGTAATGACAGCAAATCTTAGGCTTAGGCACGTACACATACACACATTACATTTATAATTCCATTTGGTATCATAATTTGAAATCTTATTCAAGTCCTTGTATCATAAAGCTTACTAAAAGCCCGAGTCTTGGGGCTCAGGTGTCAAATCGCTACAGCAACATCAAAGGCAACAGCAAATGCTTATAAAAATGTGCAACGAGGATAATGAATAAAAGAAAACTCGGCTCTTGAAATATTTATGAGGCGAGGCAATAAACTAAAATTGCAAAGATATAACGCTCGAAAAATGCCAGACATAAATTGCGCCAAGTGCGCGAGTGAGCAAGAGAGCAAAACAGAATCGAAAGTAGCGCGCGAGCGAAAGAGAAACAATTGCAAATAAAACAGAGAGACGGATGAGAGAGAGTGCAAGCGAATAAGAAATATAGCAGAGAAGCAGATGGCACAATAAAATATTTTATACTCCCCATAATAAAAGCGAAAAACTTGATTGTGACTGTGAAACTTTGGCGAATGAACTAAACACAAAACAAAAAGGAGAAAAATAAAAACAAGAGAGAAATAAAATGTACACCCAGACTGTTAAAGGTGATGCGATTTATGAGATAGCGTTGACCAGGATCGCCACAACTTGGCCGCCAACCATCGATTCAGCCACACAGAGAAGCAGCCAGCCAGCCAGCTGAAATTCTCAATTTTTTAATGGCCTGTGTAGTGGTCTTGAGGCTTTTAAAGGAAAATAGAATAAAAGACCCTTTTTTGCATAATAATATATGTAAATAGAATGTGTAAGTTAAGCTTATTTAGATCGATTGCTAAGGGTTGTCGGCATGTAGAAAGTTGTACTCCAATTCTATTACAAATCCGAAGACTACATAAAAATTTCTCTTGTCTTGCTGATGTGCAGCTGTTGCACTTGCACCTGCCCAACAGCTTGCAACAGGCGCTCGAGGGTTGTTAGTGATCTTAATGATTGTCTGAAGTCTATTTCTATTGCAAGTGAAGGTAATTTATAGCCTGAACGATCAGATAAAACAATTCAGTAAGCAATTATTTTTATAGATAGTTAGGAAATATGTTCGCAATTTAGAAATGTAATCATTTTCAAATCAAGATTATAAAATAGGGTGATTAAGTAATTTACCAGGAAAATAAACTTATTTCGAACATAAATTACCAAAAAAGTGATCCTCTGATTTTTATTTTTATATTTTAAATTTATACTTATCCTTAGCAACCACAATGACTTTTCAACAAATATAAAGTAAAGGTCCAGACTAATAGGAGACAGACAATAATAACAGTTAATAACTCTCGTCGTTTTAAATAGGAACTTAACCACTTTTACATCTATGAAATGATATGGAATGTAGTGTGGCGTTTTGGGCCATTTGCTTAAATCGCCGACACATCCGGAAGCGACGCTGCAATTTCCGCTGCGGTTCAGGAACACTCTCAATGGTATGCCAAGAGGCCAAGGGAGAGGAAGACAGAGAGAGAAAGCAGAGAGACAGGGTTGCCCTAATGGGCAAAACCCTAATGACCTGACATAACATTTCATAACGCAATTTAAGCTACCCAGCGAGAGGAAGAAAAAAACATGAATTGCTACAGAAATGATGCCATAAAAATGTACGAGAATGTATTTGATTGCGGATTAACATAGGAGGACTCTCCACATTCCGAAGTTCCGAGCAAACGGGGTAAAACTCAATTGGAATAATCTGTTCAAAAACCCAAACCCAACGCAACCCACAATGTATGAAAATGTATCTTTTGGTTTGGAGTTGTTTTTTTTGCTGCTGCTGCTGCCTTCACATCATTTCCCATCGTCGCAGTCGTAAAGATTTAATTGTATGGAAATCGTAAATGGCACGCAAAAGAACCAAGAAAAAGTTTTTATGTGCTTTTTGGATGGGATACAGAGAAAATCGATTGGATACCATTAAGGTAACCAAAGAAACTCATACTCTGAGTCTCTCTCTCCCTATCTCTCTGAAAAAATGAATTTCTTTTGCATACCATACTTCACATTTTTCTACAATAAATACCTTCATTATGAAAGCCCATTTTTACTTTTTGTTTAGCATTTGGCAATTTTTACGTACAAGGAACACGAGAAGTTTTGGCTGTCAGCAGCGGCGATGACCTCAAAATGTGATTCATAACGACGACAATGACAACGAATCAAGCCGTCAGTCAGTCAGTCAAGTAGTCAAGCCATCAGTTCAGACCATCATGCCAATCCATTGAAGTTGATTGCTTTGAGTGGTTTCGCTGCGGTTTATTAAGATACATACTTATCGACCAAATTGAACAATCACTACAACCCATTAAAGAAAATGGTCTCAATTTTTGCAATAACTTGAAATATATCATTCTTTATACAATGTCTAATTATTGCTCATCACAATCGACATTGGAAACAAATTCGATTGTATTAAATCAAGCAAACATGTGCAGCACAATAATTTCAAAGAAAATTTAAGGGAATCCTTGAATATTATTATAAAATAAGAGATTTGAAACTTTTTTAAGTCATATTTTAAAATTTGGAATGTAATTGTCAAATTATTTTCTCAATTTTGTTTTAATGTAGAAGTAATCATAATAACAGCGGAAGAAGCTTTTAAATTGAATAACAAAATTTCTTAATTGCCGCAATTACATTTTGAGCATTAACCGAAATACTCCGACATGTTCCGCATTTCGTTTTCGCTCGAAATTTAAGCTTGGAACAGAAATATATTGGAAAAGCAAAGTAAAGTAGCCAGCTTGCACAAAATAAGCTAAAACCGCAAGCTAATGAAGCAGCCTGGTCGGGGTTCAGGGCCTATAACTGACTGGGGGATATATATCGTGTGGTGCCTGTTTCTGAGAGAAAATGACGACGACGACGACGAGGTCGACGAATTGGACATTGTGGGTTTGATGGTTCAAAGAGCTGGTCGCTGGTCTCTCTGGAGCTTACCAAAAACCGCCGACGGAGCTGCTGCTGTCGAGGCTGCCGCTGCTGCTGCGGTTTGCGGTTCTTTCTGTGCCTGATGCAACTGTTCGTGCTCCCGGGGCCATGACATAAACGGCAAATCTCCAACTCACACACACACAGACACAGAGACTAACACACGCTTAAATACATATTCCAAAATGGCGCCATAGTTGCTCTGATGTAGATACAAAATAGTAAAGCCGCAGGGGGTCCAAAAACGTGATGCTGCAGTAGATGCAGCAAACATTTTCCAACTCGGCTTATTGCGCCGTCCGTGTGGGAGTACATTAAGATTGGGGGCGTGGCACAGCTGGCAGCTGTCGAATGCAACGACGTGTCGCATGTCTGACTATAAATCTGCTTATGTCTACAATGACGACGACTCTTTTTGCCGGTCTCATTCAAGGATTTACGCGCAGCAGCTTATAACTTTTTCATTTTGTTTTTTTTTTTTTTCTTTTTTGGCCCAGCTACACAGCTCAAATAATACTCTACTTTTATTTCCAGTTCAATTTTAAAGTTAACTCAGCTTGTGCCACCTTCTTTATTCGCCTTTTTTATGCACTTTGCATTATAAGCCGCTTTATGTGATCGGATTATGTCCTGTGTGCGGAGCCTAATCCTCACAACCAATATGTTGGTAGCCTATCATCCCTCTTTGGGAGTTCAAATGATCCCCGTTCGCTCGTCTAGTCAACTTTAATTACGCACGCTCTGTGGTTGGATTAAGTCGACAGTCGGCGGTTGGCGGTCGACAGTTGCCACGCCCATAAAAAGCAATTAAAATGTGTATCTGTTGGATACATACAAAACGCTGACACAGGTACAGTAACAGTTGCTGAACAGGTGAAGTGACGGCCGGCAGAAGAGGGACGGACAAGTGGCAGGTGAGAAGGGACACTCGATTATGCTGCTATGAAAAGTGAAAAGCATATTTTCCAAGATCTTTTCGTTAAGATTACACAGCAGTAAAGTTAATTAGAAACTTTTCGGTAGCGTTCGCTTCTCATTCATTTACTTGTGCTTTACCCCTCCTGCCCCCTTTTCTACTATATATCCATTAGTATTGCGTCCCTCAGTTGGGTCATCGGCACTTTGCTTTGCTTGCATATTCTAGTGAAATTAGAGTTAATTGCACATCATTAAAAGCAAATTCTTGGAATTAATTTTATGTTTCGTCGAAAAAGCGAAAAACCAACACCAACAAATACATCAACAGCAACAACATCAGCGCAATAGCAATAAACAAAATGGCCGACAACCACCGTAATTCAGCGGCCCCATTCATTATGGTGTCAGATTCAATGAATAATTATAACCTGCACACACATACAGAATACAAGTATACACATACGCACACACGCACACACACATGCATTGCTTGTGACATTAATGATCCCAGCGCGCAGATAACGCACGGGAAATGCATCCAGTTGTGCTATTAAAATTTACGCTTAGATAAGCATTTGATTCCTATTCAATCACATAGTTCAATGTTCATAATAACGTATTTAGATGCACACACGCACACAAAAGAAATCGCCACTTCCGGTCTAAAAAAAAAAACTTTTTCCCATATCCTTCTGCATTGCTTTGCCATATACAAGTTATTTCTACTTAGTTTCCTATAGAAATTCGATGGTTTATGATTTCTAATCTCAACAAAAATCGAAAAATTCAATATATAATCATTAAATATAATATTCAAAATAATTTTCTTTTCCATTTTCTGCTTTGTAATCACGTCCCAATAATAAATTACATATCTCAAAAAAAAAACACTCATGGAACCATTAATTATTCCACTGTCCGCCATTTTGTCTGATGGTAGCCATTTTGTGTGCTTAAAATTGAGCTTCTGCTTTATTTGTCTGACTCTCATCCATCCATCATTCCTTTTAAACGAACATGAATCGGCACAAAGCGAAGGTTAATAAATGCTGCCGGCGGGAAAGACAGAGTGAAAAAAGATCGAGAGCAAGCACGGAGGGGATTCGTAGTAGCGGCAGCTGCACTTGTCTGAGGAACCAGTGCTGCCTCTTTTGTTATTTTTCGGCTAGGTTTAGACATTTTTAGATTTAGCCTATTTTTTAAATTTATATTAGTAATCAATATAGACATAAATCAAGGCAATAAGTTATTTGTCGCTCAATAAAAGTATTCGCGGGAAGTCTAATGAAAAAACATGAGGCAAATTCACAAAAACGGCTATGAAAAAACAAAATGGTACTTGTGTACATATTTTAAGATATTTTAAACGTTCTTTAAGAAACGATGTTATTTTTGCAACAGTATTCATCAAATCAAAAAAATTGTTCTTCAGCAACTTTAAACAATTATCACAAATTTGTTAATTTATTTTAGCCATTTTCTGGCAATTCTCGCCACTTTTGCTTACAGAATTCCGGCAGCACAGCTAGGAATACATGTCATTTACAGTCGCACACTCCACTTCACTACACTATATGTGTGGGTAAGTGTATGTGTATGTGTATGAGTTGAGTTGAGTTGTCTGCTACTCCGTCGCCACTCAAAGGCAAACACTAGGAATCGCATTTTTTTTGTTGAATCTGAATATTTTAGAAGAGCTCACGTTTGTAGCGCTCAAGCGCGAAGCGGCGACGGCAACAAATAATACATACACTTACGCTATTTACACACACTCGCACTCACATCACACACATGATAAAGAGACGAGTCATTCGCGCTGCAGCTGATCTTGATGGAGAGCCCTCAGCGCCAGAAGAGCGAGAGAGTAAATGAGTGCTAACGCGCTGTTGTTGTTGTTTTCTCTGTTGCTCTTGTTGTTGCTGTAGTAGTTACATATTTGCTTTGCCTTTCACGCCAAACGGCAAAACCAGAAAACCGAATGAACAACAAACAGCACGAGACTTTAGCACACGAAAGTGAAACACAATTTAAGCAAACGTCTGCTGACTGCGTATGTGTGTGTCAGTATTTTGCATGTGTAAGCGTATGTGTATGTGGGTGCTTTAGCATTTGTTTGTTATTGCTGCTGTTGCTGCTATTTGTTGTTTTTGTTATATCATGGGAAAAGATAACATACGAAATTGCACGAGACAATTGACGCTGCTGCTGCCTTCAAATGATAAGAGAATGCTTGCTGCATATGCAACTGATAACTCATAATGCTGTTTGTCTTATCAGAGAAACGAAAGCACGTGTTGCCCCTGCCATGCAAGTTATTAACCTCAACTGCTGCACCGAATGAAAAACAAAGTGAGATTAGATCAACTTACCCGCTTCTCAGCGCTATCGCAGGGATTGCCAACCGACGATGACGATGAGGAGGATGTGGATGTGGATGTAGTTGCCGCTGTACTGGGTAAATGATTTTGTGGCAAAACGGACACATCCGATGCCACCGAATCCAATTGTTCCTGCTTAATGCCCGCGATAAGTGGCAAAAAGTCATTTTTAAGATTCTCCAATTCCATATCCATATTTTCGAGAGTGTCACAAATTGTGTGTGTGTGGGAAACGGTTTGAACGTTCAACGTGGGCGTTGCAAGCTAATTTTAGCGCGTGAATTTTAGCAGCAGCTGCTGCCCTTGATGAACATTATTATTGTGACGTCGATGATAATGTTGAATATATATTGCAGGATTTCGATACCATTGCATTATTTGTATTCATTCCCTAGTAGGGAAGAAGCAACATAAAAACAACGCCAAATTGGCTGCACACAACACGCACACCTTTCCACTAACACTATTACAAACACTCGCACAGACACGACGCTGGGCACACACACTGTTGGAAACACACAAGTTACTTTTTGTGCACAAAATAGTTTCGCTTTCGTATGGTGAAAATTATTGTTGGTCTTTGTGTTTTTTTTTTTTTTTCTTATACTGCACGGCGTTTCGTTTATATTTCGGCTAATATTGCATGTTTTTTGTGGTTTTCGATTTTTATATTTTTGTTTTGTTGTATTGGCATTTTCGTTTTCACCTTCAGCACACACAGCGAGCGCTTGCAAAATTTTTTCTCTCTACTCTTTTGGAAGGCGAAAAACTTTCATTTTAAAATTTTTCACATTATGCTTAATTTTTTATGTAGTTAATGGTAATTCAATTGCACGACACTGATTGCGGTTTTGATAACGTACGGCGCAATTGTTTATTTGTTATACAAATGCAGATTTGTATTTTTATTGGCAATCAAATTTTTTGGTAGGGAAAACACACACGGTCACGGCGTTTACTCTCCTTGGACGCTTCTCTTGTACAAAAATTTTCAACTCGCGTAGCCATTTTGGATTCAATGGTGCTGCCACACATTTTGCAGATATAAAGTAGGCAAACACGTTCAGACCGAAAAATATTTGTTGTTTAATTAATTAACAAGCTGATATAAAGCAATGTTTAGTAATTGCCAAATTTTTTAAGTAATTGTATTTTTATTGAATATTTATTAATTTACTTATTTTTAAATCTATCTGTGTAGTGAGTTATAGGGTTGTCGATGTATCCGTCATGCAACAGCTGTGTTGTATACAATAGGCGAGAGAGAAGCGCACGTGTAATTTGGAATTTGTTGGTGTTAACATTTATTGAATAAAATTAAATAAATTAATGTTGTTAAACCACATGCTGAGCATCTACCGAAAGGCAGGTGAATTCCAATGACCTAGAGCCGTGTAATTAACAAATTATAAAGTAATTTATGAATTCTACAGTTTGCCTAAAAACAAATTTTATTAGCCGGTCACGACACAAATCTTTTGCTGCCGCAATGAGCGAAGCCCTCGACAAATTGGAACAGGATGCATTGGCAAGAAAGGAGGCCAAGGAAGCTGAGAATGAAACTGTAAAAGAAGCTAATCGTGTAAAGCGGACTTTAAAGCGTAAAAAGTGGGTGGACTGGAAGACACAAGATGACGAGGATGCGGCGAATGGCGTTAAACGTGCTCCTTTTGATCCTGCGGATCGCGTCAAGCGCAAGAAAAGCGCCATACTGCTGAGCTATTGTGGGGCCAACTATTTTGGCATGCAGCGCAATCCCGGAATGCAAACCATCGAGGAGGAGCTGTTCAAGGTGATGCTGAAGCACAAATGGATCACCGAAGATTCCTTTGAGCAGGTGCAAATCGCGTGCTTTCAACGTGCTGCACGCACTGATAAAGGCGTCTCGGCGGCACGTCAAGTGTGCTCTGTGAAGCTGCGTGAGTTTTATAAGCTTTTATTTTCAATTCGAGCTCATTGAATCTCTCAATTTGTAGCTGAAGAATTGAATTTGGAGGCATTCAATCAGGACTTGCCCGAGGAAATACGTTTGTTCGGCGTGGAACGCGTTACCAAAGGCTTCAATGCCAAGGATCAATGCAATGCTCGCACTTACACTTACACATTACCCACTGTGGCATTTGCTTTAAGTTCTGAGGAAACGCCGCCGGATCAGGAGACGTATCGCATTCCCCCGGAACTTACGGAAAAAGTCAGCGAGACACTCAAGCTATTTGAGGGGACGAAAAATTTTCACAACTTTACGAGTAAAAAGTAAGTTGCATTGTTTATATATACAAAACATTTATAACACATTTATTAAATTTACGCTTCATGTACAGGAACTTTTTAGATCCCTCCGCTAAGCGCTTCATCATGTCATTCACATGCAGTACGCCATTCCTGAGTCCACAAGGAGTGGAATTCGTTACACTGAAAGTGAAGGGTCAGAGCTTTATGCTGCATCAGATACGAAAAATGGTTGGCTTAACTATTGCCATCGTGCGAGGCAACACGACGACGACGACTCTAGAACGTGCGCTGACGGAGGAGCGCCTTGATTTACCCATGGCGCCAGGTCTGGGTCTCGTCTTAGATACAGTGCACTATGAGCGCTACAATGATCGATATGGCAAGGATGGTATTCATTCGCCACTCACCTGGGAGGCACAGGAACAGCAAGTGCGTGAGTTCATCGAAAAATATATCTATGCGAATATTTACAAAACGGAAGCGGAACAAAAAAATTTATTGGATTGGCTGAGTACTCTGCATTATCACTCGTACGACACGAGAAGGGAAGAGGCGACAACTGAAGCTGGCGGCAGTCAAAAGAAGAGCAACAATGAGGATGACGATGGCGAGGAATAGTTAAAAAAAACCATAGTTCTAGATTTGAATTCAAGACCCATATTGCAATTTTTATAGCAATGCAACATATTGTATAAAATAAATGCAGCTAAAGTTTAGAAACGTCCGCCCTTCTTCTTCTTGTGTCCACCCTTGCGATGTTGTTGCCTGGGACCAGGAGTAGGCTCCTGATATACTGGCGTCGCAGGCGAGTTCTTGCTCAAATTGGCGCGATTCGACATGTCGCTGTAAAAGCAGAAATAAGTTAGCAAAGTAGTTGGTAGAAATGTAACTGTTACTTACTATTGATCAGCTGCACCTGTGGCCATGCCCTGGGAGCCCTTGATGACATCCTTGCCACGTGCGCCACCACGCTTCTTACGGAATCCAGTGCGCTCATACTTGGGCAACCAGCGTTCGGGATCGGGTCCGACTTCAGCATTATAGTTCTTGGGCAGCTTGCCTTTGCGCTTGCGATTGGCGCTCTTTTTCTCGGCTGCCGGTGTGCTCGGTGAGGGTTCGATTTTGGCATTGGCCGACTTCTTGGCCGCCTTGGTGGACATTACCCAATTAGCCGCCTCAAGTGCATCGATTTCAGAGGCAGTGGTCAAAGTTTCCAGCTTAGGCAAACGTCGACTAATTTCCAATGCACGCTTGGGATTAAATTGCGCATAGGCAATGACAAGCTGAGCCAACACCTTCATGTCGTTGGGCTTTAGCTTGAGCAGCTCCTCCAACGAACTGGCCGCCGTCTCTGAAGCGCCACCACGCAAATGAAATTCGGCTGCCTGACGCCACATGTCCGACAAATCGGCGCTGCTGACATTGTTCTGCTTATACCACTCCACGGCCGACTTGAGCACGTCGGAAGCTGCGGGCTTGTTGTCAGTGCCCAGATAAAGCGAGACGAGTGCGGATACAACGCCAGGCTTGTACTTGGCTTCGCCCAGCGAAAGCAGCGTTTCAATAGCATCCTTGCGATTACCCTGTAAACAAAAAAGTTTATTTAAAAGATAATCATCAAATAAATGCAATGCTTAAAATGGGGTAGAAACTTTCAGTATTTCTTTTTTAAGTTCATTTAAGACATATGCTTTTCTACCAGTGCTTAATGAAGACATGAAACTGTAAGTAAGCTGCTTACCTGCAAAAGCTGCAGCTGAATGACGGCGAATTTGCTGATAAATGCATGCGACTTGTTCGCGACTGCAAATTTCTGCAACTGTTCAATGGCATCCTTATGCTTCTTGTCCTTAGCCAGTTGACTGCAGCGTATCAAAAGCGCCTCAAACTCAACCTGTGGATAGCTGGTGGCCAGTTTTTGTGTCAGCTGCTGCACTTGATCGCTAGCATTTGTATAAAGTGCCAACAGACAATTGTTTAAGGCAATAATTTGCTTTTGGCGCGACGTCAACTTTGGCTCGCAAGCTTCTGCCATGGCAGCGCGTATTTTCTTCTTTGAATCAAAGACATTTTGATCCTTATTGATGACCACCGCGTTATTGCTGGCCACCGCCACAAGAGCTGCATCCTTTGGCTTGTGTCGCAAGCATTCAGCGTAAATAACGCTGGCCTCCTTCAACTTGCCCTGCTGCTGCAGGCAGTAGGCCAACTGGACACGTATAACGTCCAGCTCCTCAAGTATTTCCTCTTCGCTGGCGCCCTCTTCCTCGAGAAACTCACGGCACAACTTCTCGCTAGTGCGCAACTTGCGTTCGGCTTCCACAAACTTTTGGCGATTAGATTGAATGCAAGCGCTATTGAAATATTGTTCGTAGGTGTCCTCTGGCACATCGGGCACTTCCTTTTCCTTGTCCAACGCCAAGTTTGCAGCTACTGCACTGAGATTGGTGCGACGTTCATCTTCATATTCATCGCTAGTATTCTTAATAATATCCTTATAGGCATCAAGACAATCATCATAGCGCTCCAGGCGATACAAAATCTGAGTGCGCAACTCCTTGAGCTTGGGGGGCAGCGGTTGAGGTAATCCCGCATCATCGATAGTCTTCAGCGCTTGGAGTTGCTTGTTCAAGCGATACTCGCAGTAGGATTTCTCGAAGATCAGCGATGTGCTGAGACGATTCTTCTCAATGAACTTATGAGCTTCGTCGAACTTGGACAGTTGCATGAGGCATACAACTTTGCAGTGCAATGCCGTTTGATCATCGGGAGCAACTCCTAAAACTGGGAAACACAAAACATAAATGCTTAGAGGGGGAATCTCCGACACATGCTCCCCATAAGAAATACTTACTGCGATTAACGGCTTTAACGGCCTTGTCGAACTCCTGATTTTGGCCAAACTTGTGCACATCGGCGTAGGCCGCTTTGATAAGCGCCTCTTTTGGATTTGTGTCTTTCGACATAGTTATAAAACAAAAATGTTAGCACAAATTTAATATCAGACAGTGAACTTTCGCCTCGTTTGCAACTTTTTTGACAGCTGGACACATCAGCAATAAAGTGACCGCACTATGATTACCAAAATATACTGTTGGAGTCCGATCAATTATACCACATTGGGTCCTACCAGATAGTGTGACCGAAGTTAACAAATAGATAACTTTCGCTATAGAAGCAGTTATGTTTGACAATTATAGTAAGCGGCAGCTGTTGATTATATTAAGGAAATAACAATTATATAAATATAGCCAAGTACATCTACAGATCCCAAGTAAAGCGAAAAACCTGAAAATGACCCTTTAATTGCGGTTGGTTCCACAACAAAATGGCCGCTATTGTAGGCAGGTAGGTGCCTCGTACGTTGTAAACTATCGCGGAATATAAGTTTTTGCATTGCAGCTGTCACAGAGATTAAAAAGGAGATGTTGGGTAAGTCCCTTGTGCAAATTATCTTCTTCCTTTCTGTTACCTGTTTTCTTATAAAAACTACAACCTCTTGGCGAAATCATACAGTCAACTGACAATCATTGAACGTACAACAACTCCAAACAAAGTTATTATTTCAGTAATACAAAAAACCTAGTTAAAGAGTCATAGTAAAATCATTGAAAAATATTTTACCCTTAAACTAAAACAGCTCTTAAAAGTTTGTGACAGTCTTGTGCGAAATTGTTTATAAAATGTCTGCAATTGATACTGTAAACAAAAAAGAACCACATTTTCGATCGCTGAAACCAACAGGACATGTAGGATTCGATAGTTTGCCTGATCAGTTGGTTAATAAAAGCGTTGAAAATGGATTTGTATTCAACATCATGTGCATAGGTGAGTGATATAATTATATGTATCTCTATACTCTTTAATTATATTGTTTTTTTTTTTTTTAATTTAGGCGAGACCGGTCTTGGCAAATCCACATTAATGGATACATTGTTTAATACGAGTTTCGAATCTACGCCGAGTCCTCACATATTGCCCAGTGTTAAATTAAAAGCGCACACTTATGAATTACAAGAAAGTAATGTTCGACTAAAACTAACGATCTGTGATACTGTTGGATATGGCGATCAGATCAACAAGGATGATTCTTTTAAAGCTGTTGTCGATTATCTTGATGTTCAGTTCGAAATCTATTTGCAGGAAGAACTAAAAATTAAGCGCTCACTTACAACGTGCCATGACAGTCGCATCCACATTTGCCTCTACTTCATTTGTCCAACAGGACACGGTTTAAAGTCTTTGGACTTGGTCTGCATGAAGAAGTTGGATAGCAAGGTTAACATTATTCCGGTTATTGCCAAAGCTGATACTATATCCAAGGAGGAACTGCAAAGATTTAAGACCAAAATCATGCAGGAACTGAAGAGCAATGGCGTTCACATCTATTATTTTCCCACTGATGATGAAACAGTTGCAGACACTAACTGTGCAATGAACGCCCATATTCCATTTGCTGTTGTTGGCAGCACTGAGTTCATTAAACTGGGTAATAAACTTATCCGTGCTCGTCAATATCCCTGGGGCACTGTCCAGGTGGAGAATGAGAACCATTGTGATTTTGTGAAGCTGCGAGAGATGCTCATTCGAACCAATATGGAAGATATGCGCGAGAAGACACACACAAAACATTATGAACTTTATCGGCAGAAGCGCTTAGAGCAGATGGGTTTTATTGATGTGGACAGCGAGAACAAGCCAGTCTCATTCCAACAAACGTTCGAGGCCAAGCGCTCTAATCATTTGGCTGAACTGCAATCTAAGGAAGAGAAAGTGCGCCAGATGTTTGTCCAGCGAGTAAAGGAAAAAGAGGCCGAGCTCAAGGATAGCGAGAAAGATTTACATTTGAAGTTCGAAAAGTTGAAGCATGATCATGCTGAGGATAAACGAAAGCACGAAGAATCTCGCAAAGCACTGGAAGAGGAATTTTTAGAATTTCAAAGGCGTAAACAACAGGTGGTCGCCTCCCACAATACCATGACATTGGGCAAAAGCAAGAAAAAATAGTAAACACAGCTTAATGCCATTGATCATTCATATTATACAACTAATCAAAAAAAAAAACTAATATTATTTTAAATAAATGTATTTTCTGCATAACAATGTTTTTTAATCTTACAGGAGTTTCCGCAAATTTAAAATTCGTATTTTATAGTGTGACCAGCTTAGAACAATTTGCTTTTACAGTGAATTGGAAGAATTAGAAGACAGCCCTGTCATAGTCGTGCATTTGTTACAACAGTATATTTGGTTATCAAAGATACGGCCACGCTGATTATATCAAGAAAATCACTCTCTGGCGACGCCTTTGCGAGCATCTCTTGTATCCGTGTTTTTTTGTGAAATTGTTGTAAAATGTCGGCTGAAGTTGATTTTGTAAATAAAAAGGAAATGCATTTACGCACTCTAAAGCAGTCGGGTCATGTGGGCTTCGATAGTTTGCCCGATCAATTGGTTAATAAAAGCGTTCAAAACGGATTCGTTTTCAACGTCATGTGTATAGGTGCGTATGTATGTGTGTATGCATATACAATTAAAGATTTGCTGGCATG
This sequence comes from Drosophila niveifrons, assembly GCA_035046325.1. NCBI lineage: Eukaryota > Metazoa > Arthropoda > Insecta > Diptera > Drosophilidae > Drosophila > Drosophila niveifrons. Next base: position 3,619,105 of record JAWNOC010000046.1, on the reverse strand, counting down.
CGTGTGTATGTGTGGGTGCCCAGCGAGTGTGTGTATGCGGCATTGTCTATGTGTGCAATATGTGAATCAACGATGAGAAATATTTAGCTTGCTTCAGAGAGAAGTGCATTGCACACAACATTTTAAAGCAGAGCAACACTCCCTGAGTCACTTACATATACAATCGCATACATATACTTATGCACGTGTATATGTGTGTGTACGTGTAAACATTGAAATTGTTGTAGAGTAGATTAATATGCAAAGTGTCTAGCAATCGATTTTCATCAATTGCTTTCTACAATTTCACCCTGACACAAATATTTATGCAGTGCCCAATTGAAGCCACTTGAGATCTCTCTAAGCATATCGCTTGAACCACATGTCTTGTCTAATATGGCCCCATTTTCACCCTCCTTTCTTTTTCCTTCAATTGCAGGCGAGACCGGTCTTGGCAAATCCACATTGATGGACACACTGTTCAACACCAGCTTTGAGTCCACGCCGAGTCCTCACACCTTACCCAGCGTTAAATTGAAGGCTCACACTTACGAACTACAAGAGAGCAACGTTCGACTTAAGCTGACGATTTGCGATACTGTTGGTTATGGGGATCAGATTAACAAGGATGATTCTTTCAAGGCAGTCGTCGACTACATTGATGCCCAGTTCGAGAATTACTTGCAGGAAGAGCTCAAGATTAAGAGATCGCTTGTCACATGTCATGACAGTCGCATCCACATTTGTCTCTACTTTATCTGCCCAACGGGACACGGCTTGAAGTCTTTGGATTTGGTCTGCATGAAGAAGCTGGACAGCAAGGTTAACATTATTCCAGTGATTGCCAAAGCTGATACTATTTCCAAGGCAGAACTGCAACGTTTTAAGGCCAAGATCATCCAGGAACTCAATAGCAATGGCGTTCATATCTATCAGTTTCCCACTGACGATGAAACTGTTGCAGATACCAATAGTTTAATGAATGCGCATATTCCCTTTGCTGTTGTAGGCAGCACCGAGTTTATTAAGGTGGGCAATAAACTCATCCGTGCTCGTCAGTATCCTTGGGGTACTGTCCAAGTGGAGAACGAGACACATTGCGATTTTGTGAAACTGCGAGAGATGCTCATTCGAACTAATATGGAAGATATGCGCGAGAAAACACACACAAGACATTATGAACTCTATCGACAGAAGCGACTAGAGCAGATGGGCTTCAGTGATGTAGACAGCGAGAACAAGCCTGTCTCGTTTCAACAAACATTCGAGGCCAAGCGCTCCAATCATCTAGCTGAATTGCAGTCGAAGGAAGAGGAAGTGCGTCAGATGTTTGTGCAGCGAGTTAAGGAAAAGGAAGCCGAGCTCAAGGACAGTGAGAAGGATTTGCATTTGAAGTTTGAGAAACTCAAGCGTGATCATGCCGAGGAGAAACGCAAACTTGAGGAATCTCGCAAAGCGCTGGAAGAGGACTACATCGATTTCCAGAGGCGCAAGCAGCAGTTGGCTACAGCTCATCATACACTGACGCTGGGCAAGAGCAAGAAGAAGTAGACAACGCATTGTAAAATGTCTTTGAACAATATCTTCGAGTATTTTGTGCGTTTTGCTTATTCCAAAGTAATTATTGCTTTTTTCATCTCGTTGTATTTCATTTATGCTATTAAGTTTACTTTAAATATTAACATATACACACTTACATACATACATAATACATACATATATGTATAATTATTTACAACTAACGAATAAACGAACTTAGTATTTTAAAAACAAAAACTGTTTGAATCATCAGTGTTGCCACATGCTTTAAGAAACGATGAGTAGCTAGTAAATTTGAGGTGCGTGAGCGAACTGACTCCAAAAGTTTTTATTAAACTTTATAACAACAACAAGATCGAGTCAAATAGATTCATGCACTTAAAAGTTTGTGTTTTAAGAATAAATAGCCAGTTTAGTAACGTTGCCACATTTCAAATATAAAAAATTCTAGCATTGATAATTAATTTGCAGTCGTAAATATTGTGGTATATGTTAAGCACCTTGGTATTTTTTGAAGTAAATCATGCGGTCACACTTCTACTATTGCGATTCACTTGCAGTTCTGTAAAATAAACGAAAACGCAATAATAGGTATACAAAAACATTAAAAAGCCAATAAAGTAAAAGCAATAACAACCGCAAGCCAACTAAAATAGTTTTACCATTTCGTGTAGTTTTCAACGTGGCTGTGAAACGCTGTTAAATCCAATTAGAATTGTGTGTTTCGTGTGAGTGTTTGTTTTTTGTTTTTCTTTCTTCGGGCGGGGGTAGCTACGAGTGTTGAGGAGAGTGTTACAAAAGTGATTTTTCATTATATGTGGAAAGTGTCGGATATTCCAAACCCCTATATTACTACTACCAATATTATTGCTTTGCAAAAATGCTTTGCATAAGCAATAGAGTTCTAGAAATATTTTCAGTGATATGTGTTCTTTTTCATACAGGTAAACAAACGAAACAAAAGGAATGCTAATGAAAACTTACAATAATTGTGGATAATATTTTTCACCCCGTTTCAGTTAATTGTAAGCACGTTGTTATAACGGCACCGAAACATATCCTACTCGGATCGACTGTGAACGTATCGGCCACACTCTACGATGGCAATAAAGTGGCCGAAAAGGGCACCTACAACTTTGCGTGGAAGGCGAGCGGTGGCCAAAAAGAGGTAAAAAAGACAACAGTAAATAACAATAATAGCAAAAGAAAGCGTCGTTTTTGCTATAAAGTCATACGAACACAACCCGCTTTACATGAACAACAATCTAATTGTTATGACTAATTGTGCACACATATGCAAAAAGGGGGACAAAGCACTCGAAGTGATTGTCGCAACGAACTCTTTATGCCCTATACTTATTCTATAATTTTTTTTTTTTGCTATGACAAAAAAAGAAAAATTGGAAATCTGTAGTCGACTCTAAGATACCATCTAATAGCATATAACATTAATATTTATAGTCCAATTTGGACTCCAAAGCAAAAAAAAAAAAAGTTAGAAAACTTTTTACAAGCTCAAAAATAAAATAATTGCTAGCAGATTTCGAATTCGGAAATACTTCTATTATTAATATTATAATAACTTATGTTGGGTGCATTGTAGGGCATTATCTTCTAAAGCTTGCTGCAAATACATTCAAATGGAATGCACATGTATATTCCCTCGGTATTTCCAGAGCGCTATTTATAGCAAAACGCTTTAATTGACATCTATTCACTCGATATATCGCATTTACAATGCAAATTCTGCGTCACTTGATAGGCTAGTTTGGTTTTTGTTGGTGCCTGGTACGTTTTGACAGCCTTTTCCCAAAGGTATTATGCGCTCAGTGGACTCGACAAGATCAATTTATTAAATGCGCCGCCGCAAATACTGGTTCTCCTCTAATTAAACTGCGTCACATCAAAATTAATGAATACATGTTTGCTGTTGTTGTCTTCTTTGGAAATTCAGGAATTCGCGATCTCTGAACCGATCAGCAACTGGACTATAAAATATCCCAGGGATGCATCAAAACTCGGGACTCATCGTTTGGAAGTCACCGTATCGGAAAAATTCATCTTGTGGATTTCAGTTGCTGAAGCTGAACAAAAATTTGAACTCGTCGATTCACTGACGGGCAGCTTGCAGCTGATACAGCATGAAAAGGTGCGCCAGGAGGACTTTGTGTCCACACAGGATGTAGTAAATCACCGCATTGATCTGTGGCCGGCTGATTATAAATTTTTAGAGGAGAATCACTACTATGTCAATACCTATTGGTTCCAAAATTGTACATATCTGGGCATGTCGCATGCCTATGAATATCAAGCAATATACCCCGAGGCTAATCAATACTATAACATAGGAGTTTTGGTTGTTGCTTCACCCAATGCCCCGCCTGAGCCCACAACATCAACGACAACTACAACAACTACCACTACAACAACTACAACTTCTACTACCTCGACGACAACGCCCGCCACAACAACTACGTCGACTACACCCGCGACAAGCACAACAACACCAGCCACAACCACACATCCAGCTACTACAACAACAACGCCAACAACAACGACAACAAAGCCAAATCAATCGCGTCGCCGCAAACGTGACTTGAACCAAACAATGCACGCAAATGCCGCATTGCTTGGTTTAAATTTAACAGTTGCCAAACAAAAGCAACTCGAGAGCAACAACAACACTGCTGATGTCAACTCATCCGTAGCGTTAGTAAATCCCTTGGGCGTGCGCAAGATTCAGCTATTGCCAGCGCCGGCGCCGCCCTTCAATTGCATTGATGGCAACGTGATTGCCAAAGATGCAAACAACACTTATGGCGTTTTCCAACGTCGTATTATCTCCAAAAGTGAGTACTTCAATAAACATTTAGTTAACCACATAATAACATATTATAATTTAATAACTTTCAGCACCAATCTCCAATTTTGGCACCACCGGAAAGAATTGGGTGGAGCACTGGAAGCTCACGGAACTCAAAGTCAATTTCAAGGGCTCGCCGCCTTTCGAATACTGCATATTGGCTTTTAATGGTGTGTACTAGCAGTGCTATAATTATGAGAGTTGGGAACATGGTTTGTGTCTTCTATAAGTACTGGTTAAGATTCGTACTACGATGCAGTGCTTATCTCAGAATTATCAGTGTTGGTATTAATTTTAAAAAGTAGGAGATAGATTCGTGGGTAATCCCTTATTATATTTGAAGACCGTATGATCAAATAAGCTCTATAGCGCTTAACATTTGAATTTTTTGATTATATAGTCGGTGTGTAGAGACAAAGCGTCGATGTTCCCTTTGCTCTTAGATAGGCGATGTCAGAAAGATTTTTAATAGAATTAGAGATTACAGTAGTTACATGAGCTTACAAAACATCGACTATCTTAAGGTTCGGCTATATTGTTTTTTTTTTTTTTGGTTTGTTTTAAGAATAAGCTTTTATTTAAAATATCTAGAAGGTGATTGGGTTAAGCATTGGGAAAAGTGATGCTAGGTATTGGTGGTCGATTGGTATTGGTTTGTTGGTAAGACATTTAGTCATATTACACCGATACGATCGATTCTATTAAGCTTTTTATTTGATGAATTGATGTAATATGTTATTTTGTTGTTAACATAATTCCATTATATTTACTTTGCAGCACCTTACAATGCCACAGGCAACGAGACGTGCAGCCCGTATATTAAGCAAGACCAAAACGAAATTGATTTTAGGCGCTACTATATAGAAAGTAGGGCCATATTGTTTTTCATACGCAACGAAGTTTCGGAGACCGTCAATCAGGTCACCATTAATATCTATGAAGGTAAAAGCTTCGATACGCTTCGCTTAAATATGTTTTTAACTTAATTTGTTTTGTTATGCTTTAGCCAAACGACAATCACAACTTTCGGTGGTAGTTGTGCCCATCGCTTGCACTCTCGTCGCCGTTTGTTTAGTCATCTTTGGCGCTGCATACTACATCCAAAGCGGCAACAGGTTAGTTATTCGGGAGTTTCCATTTTAGAAAGAATTGATTTAAAATGTTTCCTTAATAAAGGTTTAATGTGGAGGTGGCTGATTTCAATTTCGGTGACACGCAATCAGTGGACATGGAATACAAGACATTCCAGCAGCGATTGATTGACAGCATACGCGATGCATGGCCATGGCCCAGGTGGCGTCGCTATTCACAGTCAAGCACGGATCTCATTGCCGATCAGCCATCACCACGTGAAGGCGGTGGATTTGGCGATAATGCTGGCGAAGTGGACAGCAGTTTGCGCTACAATACGTTCAATTAATTACTCTTATTGCGATCGCTATTGTAGCATTATTTGTTATATAATCGTATCATTTAACCGATTTAATTTAATTTACTAGTCGTAAGTTATCAAATTTGATTTTGATTTGAATAGGTGCGTTTCGTACTTTTACGCCATTTGCATATTGTAAAATATGCTTATTTTGGTAGTGTGCTTCACAATCTCTTATTTTTTTTATACTTTCTATTTTTTGTTACCTTGTTGCCCCTTCACTTGTCTTTACAAATCGTTCTCGAAATCGTCCTCACATCAAAGAAACGCACACTTAACATGCTCACCAAAATTATAAAAAAAAAAGAAAATGGAAAGCCAATGAAGAAAAAGTTTATGGACGCAGCTGATACTCTCATAAAAAATGTTGCAAAAGACTGTCTTTGTTCTAAAAAAAAAAACATAAAAAAAGCAAGTAAGTGAACTGACTTCAAATAAATTGTTTATATAAAGTCAAAACATTGGATGATTGTATGCAATATAAGGGGAAATCCCCTCTCAAAAAATTATAAGACAAAGATACACGAAATACATAACAAAACACCTACATACATACAAGCAAACAAAAAACGCAAAATATAATATATTCATTGTGATAGAACTAACAGTATATTTGTATGTTTCAAACAAAAAAATAAGAAGAACATGGTCGAGACGAAAAAATAAATTATTATAATACTACATGGTTTGTGCCGATGAAAATAAAAATTCTTAATAGAATGACATACAAGTAAATACTTATATGTTAACATATAAAATTCTTTTGTGATATTTCTGTTTCAATTAGTATGTTCTTTTAATAAATTAAGCATTAACGAATCATGTCTGCTGATGGTTGAAGACTCAAACATAATCTCAGTCAGAGCACTGCGATTGGAATTCGAGAGCGATTGCCTATGCTTGTGATTCCTAGGGTGCGTACGGTATTACTTTGTTATTTATAGTGCAAAAATGAATGTTATTCCATTGTCTCTAAATTAACATCAAAGCCGACACGATGTTACATATATGAGTATGAAAAACAAGCAAAATTATGTGGTCGATAGTTAATTCATTAACATTAGAGTGTGCTTCAATTTTACTCCAAAATTAATATTTTTTATTTTTATATCTTTTGTTCATATGGGACAGATCTCAAAAATGTTGGAAAGGGGAATATGTTGGGAATAGGAAGATTGGGAAAACCGGGACTTAATGGAGGAGGAGGAGGTAAAGTTGATAGAGCTGCAGGTGGTGGTAATAGGGGCGGGAAAGGTAAAGCCAAATTAGGAGGTGGAATTAAGGGAAATACAGGTGGAGGAGGCAATATTGGTAAAGGAGGAAATATTAAAGGTGGTCGAGGTAATCGATGATGGTGAGTGTGGTGATGATTATGGTGATGGTGTGAATTAGAAGGTGTAGTAGACGTTACAGATTCTGTTGTTGTTATTGTAGAAGTTGGTGTTGTAGATTCGGTAGTTGTTACAGTAGAAGTTGGTGTTGTAGATTCTGTAGTTGTTACAGTAGAAGTTGGTGTTGTAGATTCAGTAGTTGGTATTGTAAGTTCTGTAGTTGTTGCGGTGGAAGTTGGTGTTGTAGATTCTGTAGTTGTTACGGTGGAAGTACGTGTTGTAGATTCTGTAGTTGTTACGGTAGAAGTTGGTGTTGTAGATTCTGTAGTTGTTACGGTGGAAGTTGGTGTTGTAGATTCTGTAGTTGTTACAGTAGAAGTTGGTGTTGAGGATTCTGTAGTTGTTACAGTAGAAGTTGGTGTTGTAGATTCTGAAGTTGTTACGGTGGAAGTAGGTGTTGTAGATTCAGTAGTTGGTGTTGTAGATTCTGTAGTTGTTGCAGTGGAAGTAGGTGTTGTAGATTCTGTAGTTGTTACGGTAGATGTTTCAGTTGTAGATTCTGTAGTTGTTACAGTAGAAGTTGGTGTTGTAGATTCTGTAGTTGTTACAGTAGAAGTTGGTGTTGTAGATTCTGTAGTTGTTACGGTAGATGTTTCAGTTGTAGATTCCGTAGTTGTTACAGTAGAAGTTGGTGTTGTAGATTCTGTAGTTGTAGTCGTAGGAGTTGATGTTGTGGCTTCTGTGGTTGTAGTGGTAGGAGTGGATGTTGTAGAAACCGTAGTTGATGATGGTGTTGTAGATTCTGTAGTTGTTATAGTAGACGTTGATGTTGTTGCTTCAGTAGTTGTAGTCGTACGAGTTGATGTTGTGGCTTCTGTGGTTATAGTGGTAGGAGTGGATGTTGAAGTTGGTGTTGTAGATTCTGTAGTTGAAGTCGTAGTTGATGTTGTCGCTTCAGTAGTTGTAGTCGTAGGAGTTGATGTTGTGGCTTCTGTGGTTGTAGTGGTAGGAGTGGATGTTGTAGAAACCGTTGTTGAAGTTGGTGTTGTAGATTCTGTAGTTGTAGTCGTAGGAGTTGATGTTGTCGCTTCAGTAGTTGTAGTCGTAGGAGTTGATGTTGTGGCTTCTGTGGATGTAGTGGTTGGAGTTGATGTTGTCGCTTCAGTAGTCGTAGGAGTTGATGTTGTGGCTTCTGTGGTTATAGTGGTTGGAGTGGATGTTGTAGAAACCGTAGTTGAAGTTGGTGTTGTAGATTCTGTAGTTGTAGTCGTAGTTGATGTTGTCGCTTCAGAAGTTGTAGTCGTAGGGGTTGATGTTGTGGCTTCTGTGGATATAGTGGTTGGAGTGGATGTTGTAGAAACCGTAGTTGAAGTTGGTGTTGTAGATTCTGTAGTTGTAGTCGTAGTTGATGTTGTCGCTTCAGTAGTTGTAGTCGTCGGAGTTGATGTTGTGGTTTCTGTGGTTGTAGTGGTAGGAGTGGATGTTGTAGAAACCGTTGTTGAAGTTGGTGTTGTAGATTCTGTAGTTGTAGTCGTAGGAGTTGATGTTGTCGCTTCAGTAGTTGTAGTCGTAGGAGTTGATGTTGTGGCTTCTGTGGTTGTAGTGGTAGGAGTGGATGTTGTAGAAACCGTTGTTGAAGTTGGTGTTGTAGATTCTGTAGTTGTAGTCGTAGGAGTTGATGTTGTCGCTTCAGTAGTTGTAGTCGTAGGAGTTGATGTTGTGGCTTCTGTGGATGTAGTGGTTGGAGTTGATGTTGTCGCTTCAGTAGTCGTAGGAGTTGATGTTGTGGCTTCTGTGGTTATAGTGGTTGGAGTGGATGTTGTAGAAACCGTAGTTGAAGTTGGTGTTGTAGATTCTGTAGTTGTAGTCGTAGTTGATGTTGTCGCTTCAGAAGTTGTAGTCGTAGGGGTTGATGTTGTGGCTTCTGTGGATATAGTGGTTGGAGTGGATGTTGTAGAAACCGTAGTTGAAGTTGGTGTTGTAGATTCTGTAGTTGTAGTCGTAGTTGATGTTGTCGCTTCAGTAGTTGTAGTCGTCGGAGTTGATGTTGTGGTTTCTGTGGTTGTAGTGGTAGGAGTGGATGTTGTAGAAACCGTTGTTGAAGTTGGTGTTGTAGATTCTGTAGTTGTAGTCGTAGGAGTTGATGTTGTCGCTTCAGTAGTTGTAGTCGTAGGAGTTGATGTTGTGGCTTCTGTGGATGTAGTGGTTGGAGTGGATGTTGTAGAAACCATTGTTGAAGTTGGTGTTGTAGATTCTGTAGTTGTAGTCGTACTTGATGTTGTCGCTTCAGTAGTCGTAGTAGTTGATGTTGTGGCTTCTGTGGATGTAGTGGTTGGAGTGGATGTTGTAGAAACCATTGTTGAAGTTGGTGTTGTAGATTCTGTAGTTGTAGTCGTAGGAGTTGATGTTGTCGCTTCAGTAGTTGTAGTCGTAGGAGTTGATGTTGTGGCTTCTGTAGTTGTAGTGGATGTTGTAGAAACCGTAGTTGAAGTTGGTGTTGTAGATTCTGTAGTTGTAGTCGTAGAAGTTGATGTTGTCGCTTCAGTAATTGTAGTCGTAGCAGTTGATGTTGTGGCTTCTGTGGTTGTAGTGGTAGCAGTGGATGTTGTAGAAACCGTAGTTGAAGTTGGTGTTGTGGATTGTGTAGTTATAATTGTTGATGTAGAAGAGCATAGTGGCAATTCTGGAAATAATTCGCACAATGATGAGGTAGTAGATATTGTTGATGTTGTGGCTTCTGTGGTTGGAGTGGATGTTGTAGAAACCGTAGTTGAAGTTGGTGTTGTAGATTCTGTAGTTGTAGTCGTAGTTGATGTTGTCGCTTCAGTAGTTGTAGTCGTAGGGGTTGATGTTGTCTCTTCAGTAGTTGTAGTCGTAGGAGTTGATGTTGTGGCTTCTGTGGATGTAGTGGTTGGAGTGGATGTTGTAGAAACCATTGTTGAAGTTGGTGTTGTAGATTCTGTAGTTGTAGTCGTACTTGATGTTGTCGCTTCAGTAGTCGTAGTAGTTGATGTTGTGGCTTCTGTGGATGTAGTGGTTGGAGTGGATGTTGTAGAAACCATTGTTGAAGTTGGTGTTGTAGATTCTGTAGTTGTAGTCGTAGGAGTTGATGTTGTCGCTTCAGTAGTTGTAGTCGTAGGAGTTGATGTTGTGGCTTCTGTAGTTGTAGTGGATGTTGTAGAAACCGTAGTTGAAGTTGGTGTTGTAGATTCTGTAGTTGTAGTCGTAGGAGTTGATGCTGTCGCTTCAATAGTTGTAGTCTTAGGAGTTGATGTTGTGGCTTCTGTGGTTGTAGTGGTAGCAGTGGATGTTGTAGAAACCGTAGTTGAAGTTGGTGTTGTGGATTGTGTAGTTATAATTGTTGATGTAGAAGAGCATAGTGGCAATTCTGGAAATAATTCGCACAATGATGAGGTAGTAGATATTGTTGATGTTGTGGCTTCTGTGGATGTAGTGGTTGGAGTGGATGTTGTAGAAACCGTAGTTGAAGTTGGTGTTGTAGATTCTGTAGTTGTAGTCGTAGTTGATGTTGTCGCTTCAGTAGTTGTAGTCGTAGGAGTTGATGTTGTTGTTTCTGTGGTTGTAGTGGTAGGAGTGGATGTTGTAGAAATCGTAGTTGAAGTTGGTGTTGTAGATTCTGTACTTGTAGTCGTAGGAGTTGATGCTGTCGCTTCAATAGTTGTAGTCTTAGGAGTTGATGTTGTGGCTTCTGTGGTTGTAGTGGTAGCAGTGGATGTTGTAGAAACCGTAGTTGAAGTTGGTGTTGTGGATTGTGTAGTTATAATTGTTGATGTAGAAGAGCATAGTGGCAATTCTGGAAATAATTCGCACAATGATGAGGTAGTAGATATTGTTGATGTTGTGGCTTCTGTGGTTGGAGTGGATGTTGTAGAAACCGTAGTTGAAGTTGGTGCTGTAGATTCTGTAGTTGTAGTCGTAGTTGATGTGGTCGCTTCAGTAGTTGTAGTCGTAGGGGTTGATGTTGTCGCTTCAGTAGTTGTAGTCGTAGGAGTTGATGTTGTGGTTTCTGTGGTTGTAGTGGTAGGAGTGGATGTTGTAGAAACCGTTGTTGAAGTTGGTGTTGTAGATTCTGTAGTTGTAGTCGTAGGAGTTGATGTTGTCGCTTCAATAGTTGTAGTCGTAGGAGTTGATGTTGTGGCTTCTGTGGTTGTAGTGGATGTTGTAGAAACCGTAGTTGAAGTTGGTGTTGTAGATTCTGTAGTTGTAGTCGTAGTTGATGTTGTAGATTCTGTAGTTGTAGTCGTAGGGGTTGATGTTGTCGCTTCAGTAGTTGTAGTCGTAGGAGTTGATGTTGTGGTTTCTGTGGTTGTAGTGGTAGGAGTGGATGTTGTAGAAACCGTTGTTGAAGTTGGTGTTGTAGATTCTGTAGTTGTAGTCGTAGGAGTTGATGTTGTCGCTTCAATAGTTGTAGTCGTAGGAGTTGATGTTGTGACTTCTGTGGTTGTAGTGGATGTTGTAGAAACCGTAGTTGAAGTTGGTGTTGTAGATTCTGTAGTTGTAGTCGTAGTTGATGTTGTAGATTCTGTAGTTGTAGTCGTAGGGGTTGATGTTGTCGCTTCAGTAGTTGTAGTCGTAGGAGTTGATGTTGTGGTTTCTGTGGTTGTAGTGGTAGGAGTGGATGTTGTAGAAATCGTAGTTGAAGTTGGTGTTGTAGATTCTGTAGTTGTAGTCGTGGGAATTGATGTTGTCGCTTCAGAAGTTGTAGTCGTAGGAGTTGATGTTGTGGCTTCTGTGGTTGTAGTGGTAGAAGTGGATGTTGTAGAAACCTTAGTTGAAGTTGGTGTTGTGGCTTCTGTGGTTGTAGTTGTTGAAGTACTAGAACATATTGGTAAGTTTGGGTAGAAATCGCACAAAGTTGTTATGCATGAATCCCAAAAAGGGAATAAATCACAAAAATTCTGCGTGGTTGCCACTTGTTGTTCTGTTGTGGTTTCTGTTATAATTTGCCTTGCGTAATTTGAAATCCCTTTGGTCATATCTACAGCCACTGCATTGCAAATTACAAGGACCATAAGAAACCTAAAAGACTAAAGTTCGATAGGTTTTACTACTAAGCAAAATAGAATACTGAAATTCTTACCATTTTGAGTTTCTCCCAAGCACTACATATTTTTCCTAATTCTCACCTATTTATATATACAAGTTAGCGTTCTTTTCTTTCATTATCTTTATATTTAATCATAAATTTCAGTAATGCTTTTACATAAATGTCATTTGGAGCTCTAATGGAATTTTCTTTATCTCAATTCGAGCAAGGCGCAAAGTAAGTCACAGTCCAGTAGGCTCGACTGTAAGATACCCGCTATCCGTTTTCAACAAAAGCAAAACAGTGCGGTGTTATTTTTTATATATACAAAAATAAAATATCCATAAAAATTAAATATACCATAGATTACAAAATAGAGCAGATTGTCAACCTAAACTATTAGGAACCGATAGCAGCAGCAACATTATTTATCCTATACTTTCAGACAGATGGACAGACAGACGGACGGGTGGATAGACGGACGTGGCTATATCGTGTTGGCTGTTGACGCTGATCAAGCATATATATTCTTTATGGGGTCAAAGATGTCTCCTTCTTATTGCTACAAACATTTTTTGTAGGCACAAACTTATAATAACCTTCTACCCTAAAACCCGACGAACGAAGCGCAATGATTTATTATTACTTTAAATACTAAAAGGGCATCTCACGCACAATACCCAAAAATGCACTTGACATTCCAAGAGATAGTCCAGTGCTCCAGTGTGCTGCTCGTTACATAATCGAGTACAAAATGCCCTCTAAGCTAGCGGGGTCTACTAGAGATAAGAAACTATTGTGAGCCTAGGATTTCATGAAACATACTTAAGTTATTTTAGAAATCCGGTTTAGTTGAAATAAAACATCATCGGTGTAGTTGAATTCAAACAGTATTTTTATTTGAAGTAATTCTTCTTTGTTTTATTTATTTACATTTAAATTCATATTCGTAAATAAATGAATAGTTTTCACATAAATTAATTTGTCCACTAAATACTCTCCTAATTGCTGGTTCTGTGCAGTTTAATTATACTATGTACTTCACATTAAAATTAATGAATACATTTTTGCTATTGTAATATTTTTTTTGTAAATCCAGAAAACTGCGATCTCTGAACTGAACAGCAGTTGAACGGTAAAATATCCGAGGAATGCATCAAAACTCGAGCCACATGTTGGAAGTCATCTTTGGGATTTCTGTTGTGAAAGCTGCACAAAAATTCGATCTCGTCGATTCGCTAAAAGCCTTCAAATGAAACATAAAATAAAATACTAACAGTACTAACAGTATATTTGTATCTTTCAAACAAAATATAAGCTGAATATAGTTAGGCTGAAAAGCAAAACACGGGTTCTTAGCGATGAAAATAAAAATTAGTAACAAAATGACATACAAAAAACTTCTACATATGTAAATAAATAAATCTGTTTGTGTTTTTCTATTTTAATTATTTTATATGAATGCTTATAGACAATTGATATTATCTTAAAATTCGGCCATGGATGTTTAATAACTGAATGAATGAATTTGTACAAAGAAATTTATATATAAGAATGTAAAACAGAGATTTTATTGCATTTTAATTAAACTTTATTCCATAATTAACATTTTTTGATTTTTATCTCTTTTGTTCAAATGCTGAAGACCTTAAAAATGTTGGAAAAGGAAATAAGTTTGGAAATAGGGGCCTTTGTGTATTAGGTCTAAACGGATTAGGAAGAATTGGGAAACCTGGTCTTAATGGAGTAGAAGGAGGCAAAGTTGATGAAGACGATAATGATGGAAATAGAGGAGGGAACGGCGGCAAAGTAGGTAGAGCCGGTAATGGGGGAAATAGAAGAGGCAAAGGAGGCAAAGTTGGCAGAACTGGTAGTGGTGGTAAGGGAGGAGGGAAAGGGGGTAAAGTTGGTAGAGCCGGTAATGGTGGTAATAGGGGAGGCAAAGGAGGCAAAGTTGGCAAAACCGGTAATGGAGGTAATGGAGGAGGGAAAGGGGGTAAAGTTGGTAGAACCGGTAATGGTGGTAATAGGGGAGGCAAAGGTAAAATAATATTAGGTGGTCGAGGCAATGATGGTAAAGGGGGAAATATTAAAGGTGGTCGAGGTAAATGGTGATGATGAATGTGGTGGTGATTATGGTGATGGTGAGAATTGGCAGGTGTAGTAAACGTTGTAGGTCCTGTAGTTTTAGAAGTTGGTGTTGTAGATTCAGTAGTTGTAACGGTAGAAATTGGGGTTGTAGATTCTGTAGTTGAATTGGTAGAAGTTGGGGTTGTAGATTCTGTAGTTGATTCGGTAGAAGTTGGTGTTGTAGATTCAGTAGTTGTAACGGTAGAAGTTGGTGTTGTAGATTCTGTAGAAGTTGGGGTTGTAGATTCTGTAGTTGATTCGGTAGAAGTTGGTGTTGTAGATTCAGTAGTTGTAACGGTAGAAGTTGGTGTTGTAGATTCCGTAGTAGATTCTGTAGAAGTTGGGGTTGTAGATTCTGTAGTTGATTCGGTAGAAGTTGGGGTTGTAGATTCTGTAGTTGATTCGGTAGAAGTTGGTGTTGTAGATTCAGTAGTTGTAACGGTAGAAGTTGGTGTTGTAGATTCTGTAGTAGATTCGGTAGAAGTTGGTGTTGTAGATTCAGTAGTTGTAACGGTAGAAGTTGGTGTTGTAGATTCAGTAGTTGATTCGGTAGAAGTTGGTGTTGTAGATTCAGTAGTTGTAACAGTAGAAGTTGGTGTTGAAGATTCAGTAGTTGTAACAGTAGAAGTTGGTGTTGAAGATTCTGTAGAAGTTGGGGTTGTAGATTCTGTAGTTGTAACGGTAGAAGTTGGTGTTGTAGATTCTGTAGTAGACTCTGTAGAAGTTGGGGTTGTAGATTCTGTAGTTGATTCGGTAGAAGTTGGTGTTGTAGATTCAGTAGTTGTAACGGTAGAAGTTGGGGTTGTAGATTCTGTAGTTGATTCGGTAGAAGTTGGTGTTGTAGATTCAGTAGTTGTAACGGTAGAAGTTGGTGTTGTAGATTCTGTAGTAGATTCGGTAGAAGTTGGGGTTGTAGATTCTGTAGTTGATTCGGTAGAAGTTGGGGTTGTAGATTCTGTAGTTGATTCGGTAGAAGTTGGTGTTGTAGATTCAGTAGTTGTAACGGTAGAAGTTGGTGTTGTAGATTCTGTAGTAGATTCGGTAGAAGTTGGTGTTGTAGATTCAGTAGTTGTAACGGTAGAAGTTGGTGTTGTAGATTCTGTAGTAGACTCTGTAGAAGTTGGGGTTGTAGATTCTGTAGTTGATTCGGTAGAAGTTGGTGTTGTAGATTCTGTAGTTGTAACGGTAGAAGTTGGTGTTGTAGATTCTGTAGAAGTTGGGGTTGTAGATTCTGTAGTTGATTCGGTAGAAGTTGGTGTTGTAGATTCAGTAGTTGTAACGGTAGAAGTTGGTGTTGTAGATTCAGTAGTTGTAACGGTAGAAGTTGGTGTTGTAGATTCTGTAGTAGACTCTGTAGAAGTTGGGGTTGTAGATTCTGTAGTTGATTCGGTAGAAGTTGGTGTTGTAGATTCAGTAGTTGTAACGGTAGAAGTTGGGGTTGTAGATTCTGTAGTTGATTCGGTAGAACTTGGTGTTGTAGATTCAGTAGTTGTAACGGTAGAAGTTGGTGTTGAAGATTCTGTAGAAGTTTGTGTTGTAGATTCTGTAGTAGACTCTGTAGAAGTTGGTGTTGTAGATTCTGTAGTTGATTCGGTAGAAGTTGGTGTTGTAGATTCAGTAGTTGTAACGCTAGAAGTTGGTGTTGTAGATTCTGTGGTTGATTCGGTGGAAGTTGGTGTTGTAGATTCTGTAGTTGATTCGGTAGAAGTTGGTGTTGTAGATTCAGTAGTTGTAAATGTAGAAGTTGGGGTTGTAGATTCTGTAGTTGATTCGGTAGAAGTTGGGGTTGTAGATTCTGTAGTTGATTCGGTAGAAGTTGGTGTTGTAGATTCAGTAGTTGTAACGGTAGAAGTTGGTGTTGTAGATTCTGTAGTAGATTCGGTAGAAGTTGGTGTTGTAGATTCAGTAGTTGTAACGGTAGAAGTTGGTGTTGTAGATTCTGTAGTAGACTCTGTAGAAGTTGGGGTTGTAGATTCTGTAGTTGATTCGGTAGAAGTTGGTGTTGTAGATTCAGTAGTTGATTCGGTAGAAGTTGGGGTTGTAGATTCTGTAGTTGATTCGGTAGAAGTTGGTGTTGTAGATTCAGTAGTTGTAACGGTAGAAGTTGGTGTTGTAGATTCTGTAGTAGATTCGGTAGAAGTTGGTGTTGTAGATTCAGTAGTTGTAACGGTAGAAGTTGGTGTTGTAGATTCTGTAGTAGACTCTGTAGAAGTTGGGGTTGTAGATTCTGTAGTTGATTCGGTAGAAGTTGGTGTTGTAGATTCTGTAGTTGATTCGGTAGAAGTTGGTGTTGTAGATTCTGTAGAAGTTGGGGTTGTAGATTCTGTAGTTGATTCGGTAGAAGTTGGTGTTGTAGATTCTGTAGTTGATTCGGTAGAAGTTGGTGTTGTAGATTCAGTAGTTGTAACGGTAGAAGTTGGTGTTGTAGATTCTGTAGTAGACTCTGTAGAAGTTGGGGTTGTAGATTCTGTAGTTGATTCGGTAGAAGTTGGTGTTGTAGATTCAGTAGTTGTAACGGTAGAAGTTGGTGTTGAAGATTCTGTAGAAGTTTGTGTTGTAGATTCTGTAGTAGACTCTGTAGAAGTTGGTGTTGTAGATTCTGTAGTTGATTCGGTAGAAGTTGGTGTTGTAGATTCAGTAGTTGTAACGCTAGAAGTTGGTGTTGTAGATTCTGTGGTTGATTCGGTGGAAGTTGGTGTTGTAGATTCTGTAGTTGATTCGGTAGAAGTTGGTGTTGTAGATTCAGTAGTTGTAAATGTAGAAGTTGGGGTTGTAGATTCTGTAGTTGATTCGGTAGAAGTTGGGGTTGTAGATTCTGTAGTTGATTCGGTAGAAGTTGGTGTTGTAGATTCAGTAGTTGTAACGGTAGAAGTTGGTGTTGTAGATTCTGTAGTAGATTCGGTAGAAGTTGGTGTTGTAGATTCAGTAGTTGTAACGGTAGAAGTTGGTGTTGTAGATTCTGTAGTAGACTCTGTAGAAGTTGGGGTTGTAGATTCTGTAGTTGATTCGGTAGAAGTTGGTGTTGTAGATTCTGTAGTTGATTCGGTCGAAGTTGGTGTTGTAGATTCAGTAGTTGATTCGGTAGAAGTTGGGGTTGTAGATTCTGTAGTTGATTCGGTAGAAGTTGGTGTTGTAGATTCAGTAGTTGTAACGGTAGAAGTTGGTGTTGTAGATTCTGTAGTAGATTCGGTAGAAGTTGGTGTTGTAGATTCAGTAGTTGTAACGGTAGAAGTTGGTGTTGTAGATTCTGTAGTAGACTCTGTAGAAGTTGGGGTTGTAGATTCTGTAGTTGATTCGGTAGAAGTTGGTGTTGTAGATTCTGTAGTTGATTCGGTAGAAGTTGGTGTTGTAGATTCTGTAGAAGTTGGGGTTGTAGATTCTGTAGTTGATTCGGTAGAAGTTGGTGTTGTAGATTCAGTAGTTGTAACGGTAGAAGTTGGTGTTGTAGATTCAGTAGTTGTAACGGTAGAAGTTGGTGTTGTAGATTCTGTAGTAGACTCTGTAGAAGTTGGGGTTGTAGATTCTGTAGTTGATTCGGTAGAAGTTGGTGTTGTAGATTCAGTAGTTGTAACGGTAGAAGTTGGGGTTGTAGATTCTGTAGTTGATTCGGTAGAACTTGGTGTTGTAGATTCAGTAGTTGTAACGGTAGAAGTTGGTGTTGAAGATTCTGTAGAAGTTTGTGTTGTAGATTCTGTAGTAGACTCTGTAGAAGTTGGTGTTGTAGATTCTGTAGTTGATTCGGTAGAAGTTGGTGTTGTAGATTCAGTAGTTGTAACGGTAGAAGTTGGTGTTGTAGATTCTGTGGTTGATTCGGTGGAAGTTGGTGTTGTAGATTCTGTAGTTGATTCGGTAGAAGTTGGTGTTGTAGATTCAGTAGTTGTAAATGTAGAAGTTGGGGTTGTAGATTCTGTAGTTGATTCGGTAGAAGTTGGTGTTGTAGATTCTGTAGTAGACTCTGTAGAAGTTGGGGTTGTAGATTCTGTAGAAGTTGGTGTTGGAGATTCTGTAATTGTAACGGTAGAAGTTGGTGTTGTAGATTCTGTAGTTGATTCGGTAGAAGTTGGTGTTGTAGATTCAGTAGTTGTAACGGTAGAAGTTGGTGTTGTAGATTCTGTAGTTGATTCGGTAGAAGTTGGTGTTGTAGATTCAGTAGTTGATTCGGTAGAAGTTGGTGTTGTAGATTCAGTAGTTGTAACGGTAGAAGTTGGTGTTGTAGATTCTGTAGTTGATTCGGTAGAAGTTGGTGTTGTAGATTCTGTAGTTGTAACTGTAGAAGTTGGTGTTGTAGATTCTGTAGTAGACTCTGTAGAAGTTGGGGTCGTAGATTCTGTAGTTGATTCGGTAGAAGTTGGTGTTGTAGATTCTGTAGTTGTAACTGTAGAAGTTGGTGTTGTAGATTCTGTAGTAGACTCTGTAGAAGTTGGGGTTGTAGATTCTGTAGTTGATTCGGTAGAATTTGGTGTTGTAGATTCTGTAGTTGATTCGGTAGAAGTTGGTGTTGTAGATTCAGTAGTTGATTCGGTAGAAGTTGGTGTTGTAGATTCTGTAGTTGATTCGGTAGAAGTTGGTGTTGTAGATTCTGTAGTTGTAACTGTAGACGTTGGTGTTGTAGATTCTGTAGTAGACTCTGTAGAAGTTGGGGTTGTAGATTCTGTAGTTGATTCGGTAGAAGTTGGTGTTGTAGATTCAGTAGTTGTAACGGTCGAAGTTGATGTTGTAGATTCAGTAGTTGTAACGGTAGAAGTTGGTGTTGTAGATTCTGTAGTTGATTCGGTAGAAGTTGGTGTTGTAGATTCAGTAGTTGATTCGGTAGAAGTTGGTGTTGTAGATTCAGTAGTTGTAACGGTAGAAGTTGGTGTTGTAGATTCTGTAGTTGATTCGGTAGAAGTGGGTGTTGTAGATTCAGTAGTTGATTCGGTAGAAGTTGGTGTTGTAGATTCTGTAGTTAATTCGGTAGAAGTTGGTGTTGTAGATTCTGTAGTTGTAATTGTAGAAGTTGGTGTTGTAGATTCTGTAGTAGACTCTGTAGAAGTTGGGGTTATAGATTCTGTAGTTGATTCGGTAGAAGTTGGTGTTGTAGATTCAGTAGTTGTAACGGTCGAAGTTGGTGTTGTAGATTCTGTAGTTGTAACTGTGAAAGTTGGTGTTGTAGATTCTGTAGTAGACTCTGTAGAAGTTGGGGCTGTAGATTCAGTAGTTGTAATGGTAGAAGTTGGTGTTGTAGATTCAGTAGTTGTAACGGTAGAAGTTGGTGTTGTAGATTCTGTAGTTGATTCGGTAGAAGTTGGTGTTGTAGATTCAGTAGTCGTAACGGTAGAAGTTGGGGTTGTAGATTCTGTAGTTGATTCGGTAGAAGCTGGGGTTGTAGATTCAGTAGTTGTAATGGTAGAAGTTGGTGTTGTAGATTCTGTAGTTGATTCGGTAGAAGTTGGGGTTGTAAATTCTGTAGTTGTAACTGTAGAAGTTGGTGTTGTAGATTCTGTAGTAGACTCTGTAGAAGTTGGGGTTGTAGATTCTGTAGTTGATTCGGTAGAAGTTGGTGTTGTAGATTCAGTAGTTGTAACGGTCGAAGTTGGTGTTGTAGATTCAGTAGTTGATTCGGTAGAAGTTGGTGTTGTAGATTCAGTAGTTGTAACGGTCGAAGTTGGTGTTGTAGATTCAGTAGTTGTAACGGTCGAAGTTGGTGTTGTAGATTCTGTAGTTGTAACGGTAGAAGTTGGTGTTGTAGATTCAGTAGTTGTAACGGTAGAAGTTGGTGTTGTAGATTCAGTAGTTGTAACGGTAGAAGTTGGTGTTGTAGATTCAGTAGTTGTAACGGTCGAAGTTGGTGTTGTAGATTCAGTAGATGATTCGGTAGAAGTTGGTGTTGTAGATTCTGTAGTTGTAACTGTAGAAGTTGGTGTTGTAGATTCTGTAGTAGACTCTGTAGAAGTTGGGGTTGTAGATTCTGTAGTTGATTCGGTAGAAGTTGGTGTTGTAGATTCAGTAGTTGTAACGGTCGAAGTTGGTGTTGTAGATTCAGTAGTTGATTCGGTAGAAGTTGGTGTTGTAGATTCAGTAGTTGTAACGGTAGAAGTTGGTGTTGTAGATTCTGTAGTTGATTCGGTAGAAGTTGGTGTTGTAGATTCAGTAGTTGTAACGGTAGAAGTTGGTGTTGTAGATTCTGTAGTTGATTCGGTAGAAGTTGGTGTTGTAGATTCTGTAGTTGTAACTGTAGAAGTTGGTGTTGTAGATTCTGTAGTAGACTCTGTAGAAGTTGGGGTTGTAGATTCTGTAGTTGATTCGGTAGAAGTTGGTGTTGTAGATTCTGTAGTTGATTCGGTAGAAGTTGGTGTTGTAGATTCAGTAGTTGATTCGGTAGAAGTTGGTGTTGTAGATTCAGTAGTTGTAACGGTAGAAGTTGGTGTTGTAGATTCTGTAGTTGATTCGGTAGAAGTTGGTGTTGTAGATTCTGTAGTTGTAACTGTAGAAGTTGGTGTTGTAGATTCTGTAGTAGACTCTGTAGAAGTTGGGGTTGTAGATTCTGTAGTTGATTCGGTAGAAGTTGATGTTGTAGATTCTGTAGTTGATTCGGTAGAAGTTGGTGTTGTAGATTCAGTAGTTGTAACGGTCGAAGTTGGTGTTGTAGATTTAGTAGTTGTAACGGTCGAAGTTGGTGTTGTAGATTCAGTAGTTGATTCGGTAGAAGTTGGTGTTGTAGATTCAGTAGTTGTAACGGTAGAAGTTGGTGTTGTAGATATAGTAGTTGATTCGGTAGAAGTTGGTGTTGTAGATTCAGTAGTTGATTCGGTAGAAGTTGGTGTTGTAGATTCAGTAGTTGTTACGGTAGAAGTTGGTGTTGTAGATTCTGTAGTTGATTCGGTAGAAGTTGGTGTTGTAGATTCTGTAGTTGTAACTGTAGAAGTTGGTGTTGTAGATTCTGTAGTAAACTCTGTAGAAGTTGGGGTTGTAGATTCTGTAGTTGATTCGGTAGAAGTTGGTGTTGTAGATTCTGTAGTTGATTCGGTAGAAGTTGGTGTTGTAGATTCTGTAGTTGATTCGGTAGAAGTTGGTGGTGTAGATTCAGTAGTTGATTCGGTAGAAGTTGGTGTTGTAGATTCAGTAGTTGTAACGGTAGAAGTTGGTGTTGTAGATTCTGTAGTTGATTCGGTAGAAGTTGGTGTTGTAGATTCAGTAGTTGTAACGGTAGAAGTTGGTGTTGTAGATTCTGTAGTTGATTCGGTAGAAGTTGGTGTTGTAGATTCTGTAGTAGACTCTGTAGAAGTTGGGGTTGTAGATTCTGTAGTTGATTCGGTAGAAGTTGATGTTGTAGATTCTGTAGTTGATTCGGTAGAAGTTGGTGTTGTAGATTCAGTAGTTGTAACGGTCGAAGTTGGTGTTGTAGATTCAGTAGTTGTAACGGTCGAAGTTGGTGTTGTAGATTCAGTAGTTGATTCGGTAGAAGTTGGTGTTGTAGATTCAGTAGTTGTAACGGTAGAAGTTGGTGTTGTAGATTCTGTAGTTGATTCGGTAGAAGTTGGTATTATAGATTCAGTAGTTGATTCGGTAGAAGTTGGTGTTGTAGATTCTGTAGTTGTAACTGTAGAAGTTGGTATTGTAGATTCTGTAGTAGACTCTGTAGAAGTTGGGGTTGTAGATTCTGTAGTTGATTCGGTAGAAGTTGGTGTTGTAGATTCTGTAGTTGATTCGGTAGAAGTTGGTGTTGTAGATTCTGTAGTTGATTCGGTAGAAGTTGGTGTTGTAGATTCAGTAGTTGATTCGGTAGAAGTTGGTGTTGTAGATTCAGTAGTTGTAACGGTAGAAGTTGGTGTTGTAGATTCTGTAGTTGATTCGGTAGAAGTTGGTGTTGTAGATTCTGTAGTTGTAACTGTAGAAGTTGGTGTTGTAGATTCTGTAGTAGACTCTGTAGAAGTTGGGGTTGTAGATTCTGTAGTTGATTCGGTAGAAGTTGGTGTTGTAGATTCTGTAGTTGATTCGGTAGAAGTTGGTGTTGTAGATTCAGTAGTTGATTCGGTAGAAGTTGGTGTTGTAGATTCAGTAGTTGATTCGGTAGAAGTTGGTGTTGTAGATTCAGTAGTTGTAACGGTAGAAGTTGGTGTTGTAGATTCAGTAGTTGTAACTGTAGAAGTTGGTGTTGTAGATTCTGTAGTAGACTCTGTAGAAGTTGGGGTTGTAGATTCTGTAGTTGATTCGGTAGAAGTTGGTGTTGTAGATTCTGTAGTTGATTCGGTAGAAGTTGGTGTTGTAGATTCAGTAGTTGATTCGGTAGAAGTTGGTGTTGTAGATTCAGTAGTTGTAACGGTAGAAGTTGGTGTTGTAGATTCAGTAGTCGTAACGGTAGAAGTTGGTGTTGTAGATTCTGTAGTTGTAACTGTAGAAGTTGGTGTTGTAGATTCAGTAGTTGTAACGGTAGAAGTTGGTGTTGTAGATTCAGTAGTTGTAACTGTAGAAGTTGGTGTTGTAGATTCAGTAGTTGTAACGGTAGAAGTTGGTGTTGTAGATTCTGTAGTTGTAACTGTAGAAGTTGGTGTTGTAGATTCTGTAGTTGATTCGGTAGAAGTTGGTGTTGTAGATTCTGTAGTTGATTCGGTAGAAGTTGGTGTTGTAGATTCAGTAGTTGATTCGGTAGAAGTTGGTGTTGTAGATTCAGTAGTTGTAACGGTAGAAGTTGGTGTTGTAGATTCTGTAGTTGATTCGGTAGAAGTTGGTGTTGTAGATTCAGTAGTTGTAACGGTAGAAGTTGGTGTTGTAGATTCTGTAGTTGATTCGGTAGAAGTTGGTGTTGTAGATTCTATAGTAGACTCTGTAGAAGTTGGGGTTGTAGATTCTGTAGTTGATTCGGTAGAAGTTGATGTTGTAGATTCTGTAGTTGATTCGGTAGAAGTTGGTGTTGTAGATTCAGTAGTTGTAACGGTCGAAGTTGGTGTTGTAGATTCAGTAGTTGTAACGGTCGAAGTTGGTGTTGTAGATTCAGTAGTTGATTCGGTAGAAGTTGGTGTTGTAGATTCAGTAGTTGTAACGGTAGAAGTTGGTGTTGTAGATTCTGTAGTTGATTCGGTAGAAGTTGGTGTTATAGATTCAGTAGTTGATTCGGTAGAAGTTGGTGTTGTAGATTCTGTAGTTGTAACTGTAGAAGTTGGTGTTGTAGATTCTGTAGTAGACTCTGTAGAAGTTGGGGTTGTAGATTCTGTAGTTGATTCGGTAGAAGTTGGTGTTGTAGATTCTGTAGTTGATTCGGTAGAAGTTGGTGTTGTAGATTCTGTAGTTGATTCGGTAGAAGTTGGTGTTGTAGATTCAGTAGTTGTAACGGTAGAAGTTGGTGTTGTAGATTCTGTAGTTGATTCGGTAGAAGTTGGTGTTGTAGATTCTGTAGTTGTAACTGTAGAAGTTGGTGTTGTAGATTCTGTAGTAGACTCTGTAGAAGTTGGGGTTGTAGATTCTGTAGTTGATTCGGTAGAAGTTGGTGTTGTAGATTCTGTAGTTGATTCGGTAGAAGTTGGTGTTGTAGATTCAGTAGTTGATTCGGTAGAAGTTGGTGTTGTAGATTCTGTAGTTGATTCGGTAGAAGTTGGTGTTGTAGATTCAGTAGTTGATTCGGTAGAAGTTGGTGTTGTAGATTCAGTAGTTGTAACGGTAGAAGTTGGTGTTGTAGATTCTGTAGTTGATTCGGTAGAAGTTGGTGTTGTAGATTCTGTAGTTGTAACTGTAGAAGTTGGTGTTGTAGATTCTGTAGTAGACTCTGTAGAAGTTGGAGTTGTAGATTCTGTAGTTGATTCGGTAGAAGTTGGTGTTGTAGATTCTGTAGTTGATTCGGTAGAAGTTGGTGTTGTAGATTCTGTAGTTGATTCGGTAGAAGTTGGTGTTGTAGATTCTGTAGTTGATTCGGTAGAAGTTGGTGTTGTAGATTCAGTAGTTGATTCGGTAGAAGTTGGTGTTGTAGATTCTGTAGTTGATTCGGTAGAAGTTGGTGTTGTAGATTCTGTAGTTGTAACTGTAGACGTTGGTGTTGTAGATTCTGTAGTAGACTCTGTAGAAGTTGGGGTTGTTGATTCTGTAGTTGATTCGGTAGAAGTTGGTGTTGTAGATTCTGTAGTTGATTCGGTAGAAGTTGGTGTTGTAGATTTAGTAGTTGATTCGGTAGAAGTTGGTGTTGTAGATTCTGTAGTTGATTCGGTAGAAGTTGGTGTTGTAGATTCTGTAGTTGTAACTGTAGACGTTGGTGTTGTAGATTCTGTAGTAGACACTGTAGAAGTTGGGGTTGTAGATTCTGTAGTTGATTCGGTAGAAGTTGCTGTTGTATATTCAGTAGTTGTAACGGTCGAAGTTAATGTTGTAGATTCAGTAGTTGTAACGGTAGAAGTTGGTGTTGTAGATTCTGTAGTTGATTCGGTAGAAGCTGGTGTTGTAGATTCTGTAGTTGATTCGGTAGAAGTTGGTGTTGTAGATTCAGTAGTTGATTCGGTAGAAGTTGGTGTTGTAGATTCAGTAGTTGTAACGGTAGAAGTTGGTGTTGTAGATTCTGTAGTTGATTCGCTAGAAGTTGGTGTTGTAGATTCTGTAGTTGTAACTGTAGAAGTTGGTGTTGTAGATTCTGTAGTAGACTCTGTAGAAGTTGGGGTTGTAGATTCTGTAGTTGATTCGGTAGAAGTTGGTGTTGTAGATTCTGTAGTTGATTCGGTAGAAGTTGGTGTTGTAGATTCAGTAGTTGATTCGGTAGAAGTTGGTGTTGTAGATTCTGTAGTTGATTCGGTAGAAGTTGGTGTTGTAGATTCTGTAGTTGTAACTGTAGAAGTTGGTGTTGTAGATTCTGTAGTTGTAACGGTAGAAGTTGGTGTTGTAGATTCTGTAGTTGATTCGGTAGAAGTTGGTGTTGTAGATTTTGTAGTTGTAACTGTAGAAGTTGGTGTTGTAGATTCTGTAGTAGACTCTGTAGAAGTTGGGGTTGTAGATTCTGTAGTTGATTCGGTAGAAGTTGGTGTTGTAGATTCTGTAGTTGATTCGGTAGAAGTTGGTGTTGTAGATTCTGTAGTTGATTCGGTAGAAGTTGGTGTTGTAGATTCAGTAGTTGATTCGGTAGAAGTTGGTGTTGTAGATTCAGTAGTTGTAACGGTAGAAGTTGGTGTTGTAGATTCAGTAGTCGTAACGGTAGAAGTTGGTGCTGTAGATTCTGTAGTTGTAACTGTAGAAGTTGGTGTTGTAGATTCTGTAGTAGACTCTGTAGAAGTTGGGGTTGTAGATTCTGTAGTTGATTCGGTAGAAGTTGGTGTTGTAGATTCTGTAGTTGATTCGGTAGAAGTTGGTGTTGTAGATTCAGTAGTTGATTCGGTAGAAGTTGGTGTTGTAGATTCAGTAGTTGTAACGGTAGAAGTTGGTGTTGTAGATTCAGTAGTCGTAACGGTAGAAGTTGGTGTTGTAGATTCTGTAGTTGTAACTGTAGAAGTTGGTGTTGTAGATTCTGTAGTAGACTCTGTAGAAGTTAGGGTTGTAGATTCTGTAGTTGATTCGGTAGAAGTTGGTGTTGTAGATATAGTAGTTGATTCGGTAGAAGTTGGTGTTGTAGATTCACTAGTTGATTCGGTAGAAGTTGGTGTTGTAGATTCAGTAGTTGTAACGGTAGAAGTTGGTGTTGTAGATTCTGTAGTTGATTCGGTAGAAGTTGGTGTTGTAGATTCTGTAGTTGTAACTGTAGAAGTTGGTGTTGTAGATTCTGTAGTAGACTCTGTAGAAGTTGGGGTTGTAGATTCTGTAGTTGATTCGGTAGAAGTTGGTGTTGTAGATTCTGTAGTTGATTCGGTAGAAGTTGGTGTTGTAGATTCTGTAGTTGATTCGGTAGAAGTTGGTGTTGTAGATTCAGTAGTTGATTCGGTAGAAGTTGGTGTTGTAGATTCAGTAGTTGTAACAGTAGAAGTTGGTGTTGTAGATTCTGTAGTTGATTCGGTAGAAGTTGGTGTTGTAGATTCTGTAGTTGATTCGGTAGAAGTTGGTGTTGTAGATTCTGTAGTAGACTCTGTAGAAGTTGGGGTTGTAGATTCTGTAGTTGATTCGGTAGAAGTTGATGTTGTAGATTCTGTAGTTGATTCGGTAGAAGTTGGTGTTGTAGATTCAGTAGTTGTAACGGTCGAAGTTGGTGTTGTAGATTCAGTAGTTGTAACGGTCGAAGTTGGTGTTGTAGATTCAGTAGTTGATTCGGTAGAAGTTGGTGTTGTAGATTCAGTAGTTGTAACGGTAGAAGTTGGTGTTGTAGATTCTGTACTTGATTCGGTAGAAGTTGGTGTTATAGATTCAGTAGTTGATTCGGTAGAAGTTGGTGTTGTAGATTCTGTAGTTGTAACTGTAGAAGTTGGTGTTGTAGATTCTGTAGTAGACTCTGTAGAAGTTGGGGTTGTAGATTCTGTAGTTGATTCGGTAGAAGTTGGTGTTGTAGATTCTGTAGTTGATTCGGTAGAAGTTGGTGTTGTAGATTCTGTAGTTGATTCGGTAGAAGTTGGTGTTGTAGATTCAGTAGTTGATTCGGTAGAAGTTGGTGTTGTAGATTCAGTAGTTGTAACGGTAGAAGTTGGTGTTGTAGATTCTGTAGTTGATTCGGTAGAAGTTGGTGTTGTAGATTCTGTAGTTGTAACTGTAGAAGTTGGTGTTGTAGATTCTGTAGTAGACTCTGTAGAAGTTGGGGTTGTAGATTCTGTAGTTGATTCGGTAGAAGTTGGTGTTGTAGATTCTGTAGTTGATTCGGTAGAAGTTGGTGTTGTAGATTCAGTAGTTGATTCGGTAGAAGTTGGTGTTGTAGATTCTGTAGTTGATTCGGTAGAAGTTGGTGTTGTAGATTCAGTAGTTGATTCGGTAGAAGTTGGTATTGTAGATTTAGTAGTTGTAACGGTAGAAGTTGGTGTTGTAGATTCTGTAGTTGATTCGGTAGAAGTTGGTGTTGTAGATTCTGTAGTTGTAACTGTAGAAGTTGGTGTTGTAGATTCTGTAGTAGACTCTGTAGAAGTTGGGGTTGTAGATTCTGTAGTTGATTCGGTAGAAGTTGGTGTTGTAGATTCTGTAGTTGATTCGGTAGAAGTTGGTGTTGTAGATTCTGTAGTTGATTCGGTAGAAGTTGGTGTTGTAGATTCTGTAGTTGATTCTGTAGAAGTTGGTGTTGTAGATTCTGTAGTTGATTCGGTAGAAGTTGGTGTTGTAGATTCTGTAGTTGTAACTGTAGAAGTTGGTGTTGTAGATTCTGTAGTAGACTCTGTAGAAGTTGGGGTTGTAGATTCTGTAGTTGATTCGGTAGAAAATGGTGTTGTAGATTCAGTAGTTGATTGGGTAGAAGTTGGTGTTGTAGATTCAGTAGCTGTAACGGTAGAAGTTGGTGTTGTAGATTCTGTAGTTGATTCGGTAGAAGTTGTTGTTGTAGATTCTGTAGTTGTAACTGTAGAAGTTGGTGTTGTAGATTCTGTAGTAGACTCTGTAGAAGTTGGAGTTATAGATTCTGTAGTTGATTCGGTAGAAGTTGGTGTTGTAGATTCAGTAGTTGTAACGGTCGAAGTTGGTGTTGTAGATTCTGTAGTTGTAACTGTGGAAGTTGGTGTTGTAGATTCTGTAGTAGACTCTGTAGAAGTTGGTGTTGTAGATTCTGTAGTTGATTCGGTAGAAGTTGGTGTTGTAGATTCATTAGTTGTAATGGTAGAAGTTGGTGTTGTAGATTCAGTAGTTGTAACGGTAGAAGTTGGTGTTGTAGATTCTGTAGTTGATTCGGTAGAAGTTGGTGTTGTAGATTCAGTAGTCGTAACGGTAGAAGTTGGGGTTGTAGATTCTGTAGTTGATTCGGTAGAAGTTGGTGTTGTAGATTCAGTAGTTGATTCGGTAGAAGTTGGTGTTGTAGATTCTGTAGTTGATTCGGTAGAAGTTGGTGTTGTAGATTCTGTAGTTGTAACTGTAGAAGTTGGTGTTGTAGATTCAGTAGTTGTAACGGTCGATGTTGGTGTTGTAGATTCAGTAGTTGATTCGGTAGAAGTTGGTGTTGTAGATTCAGTAGTTGTAACGGTCGAAGTTGGTGTTGTAGATTCAGTAGTTGTAACGGTAGAAGTTGGTGTTGTAGATTCAGTAGTTGATTCGGTAGAAGTTGGTGTTGTAGATTCAGTAGTTGTAACGGTAGAAGTTGGTGTTGTAGATTCTGTAGTTGATTCGGTAGAAGTTGGTGTTGTAGATTCTGTAGTTGTAACTGTAGAAGTTGGTGTTGTAGATTCTGTAGTAGACTCTGTAGAAGTTGGGGTTGTAGATTCTGTAGTTGATTCGGTAGAAGTTGGTGTTGTAGATTCAGTAGTTGTAACGGTCGAAGTTGGTGTTGTAGATTCAGTAGTTGTAACGGTCGATGTTGGTGTTGTAGATTCAGTAGTTGATTCGGTAGAAGTTGGTGTTGTAGATTCAGTAGTTGTAACGGTCGAAGTTGGTGTTGTAGATTCAGTAGTTGTAACGGTAGAAGTTGGTGTTGTAGATTCAGTAGTTGATTCGGTAGAAGTTGGTGTTGTAGATTCAGTAGTTGTAACGGTAGAAGTTGGTGTTGTAGATTCTGTAGTTGATTCGGTAGAAGTTGGTGTTGTAGATTTTGTAGTTGTAACTGTAGAAGTTGGTGTTGTAGATTCTGTAGTAGACTCTGTAGAAGTTGGGGTTGTAGATTCTGTAGTTGATTCGGTAGAAGTTGGTGTTGTAGATTCTGTAGTTGATTCGGTAGAAGTTGATGTTGTAGATTCTGTAGTTGATTCGGTAGAAGTTGGTGTTGTAGATTCAGTAGTTGATTCGGTAGAAGTTGGTGTTGTAGATTCTGTAGTTGATTCGGTAGAAGTTGGTGTTGTAGATTCTGTAGTTGTAACTGTAGACGTTGGTGTTGTAGATTCTGTAGTAGACTCTGTAGAAGTTGGGGTTGTAGATTCTGTAGTTGATTCGGTAGAAGTTGGTGTTGTAGATTCAGTAGTTGTAACGGTCGAAGTTGGTGTTGTAGATTCAGTAGTTGTAACGGTCGATGTTGGTGTTGTAGATTCAGTAGTTGATTCGGTAGAAGTTGGTGTTGTAGATTCAGTAGTTGTAACGGTAGAAGTTGGTGTTGTAGATTCAGTAGTTGTAACGGTAGAAGTTGGTGTTGTAGATTCAGTAGTTGATTCGGTAGAAGTTGGTGTTGTAGATTCAGTAGTTGTAACGGTCGAAGTTGGTGTTGTAGATTCAGTAGTTGTAACGGTAGAAGTTGGTGTTGTAGATTCAGTAGTTGATTCGGTAGAAGTTGGTGTTGTAGATTCAGTAGTTGTAACGGTAGAAGTTGGTGTTGTAGATTCTGTAGTTGATTCGGTAGAAGTTGGTGTTGTAGATTCTGTAGTTGTAACTGTAGAAGTTGGTGTTGTAGATTCTGTAGTAGACTCTGTAGAAGTTGGGGTTGTAGATTCTGTAGTTGATTCGGTAGAAGTTGGTGTTGTAGATTCAGTAGTTGTAACGGTCGAAGTTGGTGTTGTAGATTCAGTAGTTGTAACGGTCGATGTTGGTGTTGTAGATTCAGTAGTTGATTCGGTAGAAGTTGGTGTTGTAGATTCAGTAGTTGTAACGGTCGAAGTTGGTGTTGTAGATTCAATAGTTGTAACGGTAGAAGTTGGTGTTGTAGATTCAGTAGTTGATTCGGTAGAAGTTGGTGTTGTAGATTCAGTAGTTGTAACGGTAGAAGTTGGTGTTGTAGATTCTGTAGTTGATTCGGTAGAAGTTGGTGTTGTAGATTTTGTAGTTGTAACTGTAGAAGTTGGTGTTGTAGATTCTGTAGTAGACTCTGTAGAAGTTGGGGTTGTAGATTCTGTAGTTGATTCGGTAGAAGTTGGTGTTGTAGATTCTGTAGTTGATTCGGTAGAAGTTGGTGTTGTAGATTCTGTAGTTGATTCGGTAGAAGTTGGTGTTGTAGATTCAGTAGTTGATTCGGTAGAAGTTGGTGTTGTAGATTCTGTAGTTGATTCGGTAGAAGTTGGTGTTGTAGATTCTGTAGTTGTAACTGTAGACGTTGGTGTTGTAGATTCTGTAGTAGACTCGTAGAAGTTGGGGTTGTAGATTCTGTAGTTGATTCGGTAGAAGTTGGTGTTGTAGATTCAGTAGTTGTAACGGTCGAAGTTGGTGTTGTAGATTCAGTAGTTGTAACGGTCGATGTTGGTGTTGTAGATTCAGTAGTTGATTCGGTAGAAGTTGGTGTTGTAGATTTAGTAGTTGTAACGGTAGAAGTTGGTGTTGTAGATTCAGTAGTTGTAACGGTAGAAGTTGGTGTTGTAGATTCAGTAGTTGATTCGGTAGAAGTTGGTGTTGTAGATTCAGTAGTTGTAACGGTAGAAGTTGGTGTTGTAGATTCTGTAGTTGATTCGGTAGAAGTTGGTGTTGTAGATTCTGTAGTTGTAACTGTAGAAGTTGGTGTTGTAGATTCTGTAGTAGACTCTGTAGAAGTTGGGGTTGTAGATTCTGTAGTTGATTCGGTAGAAGTTGGTGTTGTAGATTCAGTAGTTGTAACGGTAGAAGTTGGTGTTGTAGATTCTGTAGTTGATTCGGTAGAAGTTGGTGTTGTAGATTCTGTAGTTGTAACGGTAGAAGTTGGTGTTGTAGATTCTGTAGTAGACTCTGTAGAAGTTGGGGTTGTAGATTCTGTAGTTGATTCGGTAGAAGTTGGTGTTGTAGATTCTGTAGTTGATTCGGTAGAAGTTGATGTTGTAGATTCTGTAGTTGATTCGGTAGAAGTTGGTGTTGTAGATTCAGTAGTCGTAACGGTAGAAGTTGGGGTTGTAGATTCTGTAGTTGATTCGGTAGAAGTTGGAGTTGTAGATTCAGAAGTTGTAACGGTAGAAGTCGGGGTTGTAGATTTTGTAGTATATTCTGTTGAAGTTGGGGTTGTAGATTCAGTAGTTGCAACAGTAGAAGTTGGTGTTGTGGATTCAGTAGTTGTAACGGTAGAAGTTGGAGTTGTAGATTCTGTAGTTGATTCGGTAGAAGTTGGTGTTGTAGATTCTGTAGTTGATTCGGTAGAAGTTGGTGTTGTAGATTCTGTAGTTGTAACGGTAGAAGTTGGTGTTGTAGATTCTGTAGTTGATTCGGTAGAAGTTGGTGTTGTAGATTCTGTAGTTGTAACGGTAGAAGTTGGTGTTGTAGATTCTGTAGTAGACTCTGTAGAAGTTGGGGTTGTAGATTCTGTAGTTGATTCGGTAGAAGTTGGTGTTGTAGATTCAGTAGTTGTAACGGTAGAATTTGGTGTTGTAGATTCTGTAGTTGATTCGGTAGAAGTTAGTGTTGTAGATTCTGTAGTAGACTCTGTAGAAGTTGGTGTTGTAGATTCTGTAGTAGACTCTGTAGAAATTTGGGTTGTAGATTCTGTAGTTGATTCGATAGAAGTTGGTGTTGTAGATTCTGTAGTTGTAACGGTAGAAGTTGGTGTTGTAGATTCTGTAGTTGATTCGGTAGAAGCTGGTGTTGTAGATTCTGTAGTTGTAACGGTAGAAGTTGGTGTTGTAGATTCTGTAGTAGACTCTGTAGAAGTTGGGGTTGTAGATTCTGTAGTTGATTCGGTAGAAGTTGGTGTTGTAGATTCAGTAGTTGTAACGGTAGAATTTGGTGTTGTAGATTTAGTAGTTGTAACGGTAGAAGTCGGGGTTGTAGATTCTGTGGTTGATTCGGTAGAAGTTGGTGTTGTAGATTCTGTAGTTGTAACGGTAGAAGTTGGTGTTGTAGATTCTGTAGTAGACTCTGTAGAAGTTGGGGTTGTAGATTCTGTAGTTGATTCGGTAGAAGTTGGTGTTGTAGATTCAGTAGTTGTAACTGTAGAAGTTGGTATTGTAGATTCTGTGGTTGATTCGGTAGAAGTTGGTGTTGTAGATTCAGTAGTTGATTCGGTAGAAGTTGGGGTTGTAGATTCTGTAGTTGATTCGGTAGAAGTTGGTGTTGTAGATTCTGTAGTAGACTCTGTAGAAGTTGGGGTTGTAGATTCTGTAGTAGACTCTGTAGAAGTTTGTGTTGTAGATTCTGTAGTTGATTCGGTAGAAGTTGGTGTTGTAGGTTCTGTAGTTGATTCGGTAGAAGTTGGGGTTGTAGATTCTGTAGTTGATTCGGTAGAAGTTGGGGTTGTAGATTCTGTGGTTGATTCGGTAGAAGTTGGTGTTGTAGATTCAGTAGTAGACTCTGTAGAAGTTGGGGTTGTAGATTCTGTAGTTGATTCGGTAGAAGTTGGGGTTGTAGATTCAGTAGTTGTAACGGTAGAAGTTGGTGTTGTAGATTCTGTAGTAGACTCTGTAGAAGTTGGGGTTGTAGATTCTGTAGTTGATTCGGTAGAAGTTGGGGTTGTAGATTCAGTAGTTGTAACGGTAGAAGTTGGTGTTGTAGATTCTGTAGTAGACTCTGTAGAAGTTGGGGTTGTAGATTCTGTAGTTGATTCGGTAGAAGTTGGGGTTGTAGATTCAGTAGTTGTAACGGTAGAAGTTGGTGTTGTAGATTCTGTAGTAGACTCTGTAGAAGTTGGGGTTGTAGATTCTGTAGTAGATTCTGTAGAAGTTGGTGTTGTAGATTCAGTAGTTGTAACAGTAGAAGTTGGTGTTGTAGATTCTGTAGAAGTTGGGGTTGTAGATTCTGAAGTTGATTCGGTAAAAGTTGGTGTTGTAGATTCAGTAGTTATAACGGTAGAAGTTGGTGTTGTAGATTCGGTAGAAGTTGGGGTTGTAGATTCTGTAGTTGATTCGGTAGAAGTTGGTGTTGTAGATTCTGTAGTTGATTCGGTAGAAGCTTCTGTTGTAGCTTCTGTAGATGTAATTGTAGAAGTTGGTGTTGTAGATTCAATAGAATCATAGATTAGATTCATTACTGGAGAAGTTGCTGTTGTTGTTAGTGATGAACACATTGGCGAGGATGGATAAAGATTGCACAATGTAGCTAAGCATTTTGGCCAAAATGGGAATATATCACATAAACCCTGAGTTGTTGTCTCTTGTTGTTCTTCCACTAAGATTTGCCTTGCGTATCTTGGAAACTTTTTGGACATGTCTGCAGTCACTGCATGACAAATTACAAGAACTATAAGACACCTAAAAGGCTAAATACGTTTCGATAGCTTTTATAACATTGAAAATTAGAATACTGTAAATCTTACCATTTTGAGTTTCCTTTAAGCACTGCTTATTGTCAGTCATTCTTACCTATTTATATGAACGTTTCAGCGAACTTACCTTACACTATCTTTATTTGTAATCATAAATTTCAATAATGCGTTTACCAAAATGGATTTTTTGGAATTCTAATGGAGCTGACTTTATCTGAATTCGAACAAGTGACGAAGTTACAATTTGTTACTTACAAGCGAGTGCGCTCGACTGTCGAATACCCGTTATTCATATTCAATAAAATAAATCCAGTGTAAAGTGGTATATCGTTAAAATATACATATAGAAAACAAAATATTTATACCCAAACGTTTATTTGTTGGCGACATATACTTGCATATTAAATAAACTATATAGTACAAAATATACCAGATAACTTATTTATTTTTTATGGTTAGTTATTTTAGCTTTTTCGCTGAGATCATGGTATATTTCTTTTGGTATATGTATAATATAAATTTACGGTCACATTAATGCGTCTCCTTGTTTATGTTTTTAAGCAATATGTTCTTAAACGATATTGGTCAGCCTTTGATATTGGATCCCAATAAAAGATACGGACCTTTCGAACAAGTACGCTGATATAATTAATTGATGTAATTTACAAATTTATATGTTCTCTCTTAAAATGAAGCACAATGGACCACTGCTGCTGACATCGGCCGCATTCCAGGAACATGTACTTCCCAATGATTGGTGTGGGCAAGTTTATGGAATTTCCGAAGATATTGCTCGTTTTCAGAGCATGGGATCATCGAAAACCTACAAATACAAAGTACTCAAACCACATGAACCAACACAAACTGAATACAGAAATATCAAAAACATTTTAACGCTGATTCCAGCGTCACAAAATACACACTTATATTATCTACAAAGTGAGTACATTTTTAGGGAAAAGTCAGAAACATAGTTACATTTTCGATTTGCAGATGATCATGTTAAAATGCTAATAGTTGACAAATTGACTGGATATTTGGACTTTATACCAAAAGCAGGCGCAAATTTTCATCAAGCGCTGGGAAGTGGCATCGATGTCATGTACATAGACGATTTATGCTACATAACAGGTGGAAATGAGGCCGAGCAACAAAGAGAGCATTTATATGTTCTCATTCAACTAATTAGACCTAAATACTTGTATGGATTAAGGCAAAATAAACTGCCGAGATGCCTGCTGGATTTGTGTGCTAGCAAAGCTTCATATCTCCACACGTAGTGAGCATAAGATAATATTAAAATTTTATAGTACAAATTTTAATTTACAGCGTATTTGTTTGTAACTAAAAAGCTTTAACTAAGATGAACAATTCTGGCTTTAGGCCTTTGTAGCCTTAGCTTTGCTTTTGACTTTCTTAACACGCTTCAGACCATCCATTTTGCTCTTCATAAACTGCGAGTACATTGCCATAATTGTGGGCACATCTTCCTGACTCACGATAGTGGAAATCTGAAAAGATTTGATCAGTTTACCTGTCATATATAAATTTTACTAATATAAAATTACCTTTTTTGACTTGGACTGTGCTCGCATCAGACACATGTAGGTTGATGGCTTGGGCAGCGGTTTCTTACCGGGACGTGGCACCGGACGATCATGTCCATCGTCTAAGAAGAGAATGAAAACACATTTTTTGGAATTACTAAAAGTCGCATGGCGCATTCCCAATACAATTTTACTTACAGCGCTTGAATGTAATGGTAAAGGACGAATCCTTCTTTGCATCGTTCGCAATCTTCTCTAAGCGCAGTATAAACTGAAACGAATTTTTTGTTTATTGATTGTAATTAGTTTTTTTTTTATTTATTTACATTTGAATTGTCCAGCAAAACCATTTCGTGGCAGCAGATATCAGTCGAGGTAAAAAGTGAATAGTGGTGGGACAACACCGATAACATTATCGATGTTAAAATTTTTTCTTAAAACATTATAACATTTATTTTTTTCTACAGATAACTATGTTCTAAATTCATTTATCATTGAATTTGTTTTCTTTTAGATGAAACTTAGACTTAAAAAAGCTTAATTTCTACTTTTCGTCCACCTTTCAATATGCGTCCCTATACCAAAAAGTATATTTGTGCAATTAATGGTCTCACTGTGTGATTTTGTATTGTTATTATAAATATAACTACTCTGATGCTATGAAAACATCAAACTCTTAGAATGACACAATATGTATATTTTCTAGAATTTGTCTCTTAACAGCGACATAAATGTTAACTACCATAACAGGTGCGTGACGTCACAAAAACTCACGAATGCTGCCAACATTCTCATATGCTATCAAGTTGGCAGGGCTGGCATTCGGTCTTGCTTCGCCACAAAAAAATTTTACACTAAAATTTTGTAAAATCAACGAAAACTTACAAGTGCAAGCAAATTGTGAGGCTATTGTACACACAAACCCATAGCGAAAAGTTGCCTGCATTACTTTAACAACAACGGCACACAACTATAATAGCAAAGCGCAGCGGGTTCCCTGGTTTATTGTTGGTGTGGTGTAAGCAAGCAGAGGAGAAACGATCGAACTACAAATTTTCTACTCGACGACCGCCAAAGAAAACAGAGCACTTTCAACCCATTCTACACCCTGCCCAAACGCCAACGAAGGTGGCAACGACAATAACAACATCAAACAACGGCATTGTGGCAACTTCCCCGCCCTCCAAGTAGTAAACAAAAGTCAAGCAACAAAATAAACTAGCAAACATGGTAAGCGCAACACACAAGATACATGTACAAATTTCGCGAGCCGGTCTCAAGAGTTCAGGACGCTGTTGTTGTTGCTGTTGTTCAAATTGCACGTCACTCGAAACACACACAAACAAACACATTTGTGGAGCGTGTGTGTGAATGAGCAAAAACGATGCGCTGAACTTTGACCGAAACCTTGTCAATAACACGAAATAATTCGCATTTTATTCGCTTGCAGGATGTGTTTCTAATGATCAGAAGGCAGAAAACAACCATTTTTACGGATGCCAAGGAAAACACATCAGTTGTTGAACTGAAACGCATGATCGAAGGTAAGTGTTAGTGTGTTAAGTGTGCGTGTGCTTCATTTGGTCTGACTGCTTTTAAATGTATGTGTGTGTGTGTGTTATTCCTATTTATAGCAAACAATTTGTTGATTATTAAGTAATTTTATGACCATCCAACACCATTATAGGCATCTTGAAAGTGCCACCAGGCGATCAGCGGTTATATAATCAGGACAATGACATCATGGAGGATGAGAATACGCTGCAGGATTACGGCGTTACAGTATCCACGGCAAAGGCGCAAGCTCCAGCGCAATTGGGTTTAATGTGCAGGTGAGAAAGACAGATACGAAAAAAAGTGAGCACTTCTAGTCACCCCAACTGTATTTGATCGCCGCAAGCGGGCATTGTCTGCTCCTGCAATTCATCGCATTTCCATGAAATACATTTGGGATGTTATGAAAGCCGCACTTTTTGAGTCACGCTGATAACACAGCTGTTGCTTTACATGCACAAACACACACATAAAAAGTACAGTTTGTGTGCGTGCATGTTTGCTGATATCGCTGCACGTGTCGTAAACTTGCTATTGAGTTGACATTTCACTGATGAACTCTTTTTTTCTTGATTGTTGGCAGGAATGAAATGGGTGATTTTGAGACGCTTGATATCACACCATACTCAGCACCGCCGGACTTACCAGAAGTTATGAAGAACCAAGAGGCCTCAAATGGACAAGAACAAGTCGCATAAACAAAACTATCAAAAGCGAAACATTCGACAAACAAGATCAACAGCAACAGCAAACAATTCAATCAATCAAACAATTGCTGCATGCTAGAGACAAAAATTTAAATGTTGAAAGAGTCAAAATTTTACTATCGTAACGCTCGCTTGTTTTTTCCCCTAAAAACAACAAAGTCAAAAACGCTGCAAATCGTGTTTCTACTCTGCCTGGTCAAAAAAACATCAACAAACAAACGTCAAACAACTGCAATTACAAGAGAAACTTAAAAACCAACAGCATGAATAGCTAACAAAAAATATCTATGCATTTTTTTCGTTGATTATATAGCAAGGAACAATTTAATTATTTAACATAATGCAAACAAATTTTTGTAAATTGGAATAGGACTTATCTCCTCCTCTATTGGTTGTTTTATTTTTTTTAATCATAAAATTTCTACGAATTTGTTTAAGTCAAAAGAAAAATTTCACAAAAAAAAAAGAAACGTTCTATATGGAAAAAAGTCACATTTGAAAATAGCTTCTAACAACAAGAAACAATAGCAAACAATTTGTAATTGATACTAAGAAACAAAAAGAAAAAAACGCGGTGAATATTTAAAATATTGGGATTTAAATTTATTATAATTTATAATCAAATTATGATTATTATTATTATTGTAATAATAAGATTTAATTATTATTAAAAACGAAAAAGAACAACTACCGTAATGTACCAATTAATCGCTGTCATCCATTTCGGATCCTGCGGCTGCTGTCACCGCAGCCACTTCAGCATCATTGGCATCCGTGACACCGCCATCATCCTCTTCCGCTGAGTCGATAAACGATGCATTGCTGCTCTGCTGCAGCTCTAGATGCTCTAGATACTCTTGCAGGCGGTCTTGGAAGAAATTGATGTACGTTTGCTTCTGTTGCGCCTTCGCTGGAAAGTAATGTCCACCATCGTGCTCCAGCACCTCAACGTTCTTGAATTGGGCCGCCAGCGCTTCACTCATGTCCTTGGGTATAATCTCATCCGTTAAGCCATAGATATGCAGGGTTGGAATTGTGATGCGCTCCTCATATGCGCTCATGTGCACCAGACTACCGGATATAAAACCCGAGCTAAGCACCGCGAATTCAGGTCGAATGGAGGTCACTAAAATGAAAGTAGTTGGTATAAGAAATCTGCTCAATTGTGGTACTATTGTAACCTACGCTTCTTCTTGGCCAGTCCACAGATTAAGCCCACAAAGCAAGCGCCCTGTGAAAAACCCAAGAGTCCTTGGAATGGACCTTGTGTTTTCCACGCTTGCTCCACTACATGCAGACTGTCCTGAAAGCCTATCGCGGGCCCACTCTTGTTGGTGCCCTTAAACGTGCCATCATCTTTATTGGCCCACCAACTACGCTGCTCCTCAACAGGCGCAGCATTGGGCTCGAGAGGGGCAGCCACATGTGGCGCAGAGATGAACACAAAGTCTGCGTATTTGCCGGCGAACTTGCGAAATGAGCCAAGTTTATTTTTAAACGAATCCGCTATAAATGAAATTGTATTAGTTGACATTCAATTAGGAAAACATTTAAATTACCATCTTGCCGGTAGCCGTGTAAGCAAAGGACGCGCACTTTTTCAGTGATCTCGATTTTTGCTGCCGAGGATGTGGATGCGCTACCCCCTGCGGCACCGCCGCTGGCACGGCTAGAGCCGGCTGCTTCTGCTTCGTTGTTGGTCATAATAGTTGGTTTATAAATAAAACGCCAGCTGCAAAAGGAGCGCGACAACAAATAATAGCAAGCCAATTTGAGGTTAAGCGATTAACAGCTGATTTGTGTTTGGCTTATAAATGTCGATTTGGTTATCGATTTTAAACTTATCATTTTATCATATTGATATCAAATTACATGTACTCAAGATGTGCGTCAAGATAGCTCCGCAACTTTAGCGTCACATATCGATAAAAAAATTTCTTCTAAAAAAAACTTTTTATTTTCGTCTTTTTATGTGATATTTAAACTTAAATTAAAAAAGTTTAAATGCAAAACAATAGAAAATTAAATTATCTTTCTATTAAATCCATGTTCGTCAAATTTCATGCAGTATTTATGCACTAAAATCGTGAATGAAAAATTGGGGTAGCAACATTTTTGCCAATATCTCGGCTTTGACAAGTTGTCGGCCAAATCGGATTATGACAAGTTATAGAGTATTGTTTTATAAATATACCCTCAAAAATTCATAAATTTCTGTTATACCGTTTTCGAGATATTTGGGAAAACTTCAATTCAGCTCCAGTCCCATACAAAATGAGCACAAAACTTCAATGTTGCCGATTAATGACCATAACTTTTTTTTAACTTTCTTGTCGGCCGTAGCACACATTATACTTTCGTAGATGCAACTATAAGGAAGATATGTACTAACTTTGGTTGAAATCCTTTAGACAGTTTTTGAGAAAATTTACCTTTTGTTAACCCTCAAAAACAAGTTCATTTCGCAGGTGCATTAAATCACTGGAACCAGCGTGGAACCAGGTCAGAGCCGACTCAAATCAGAAGACTTTAGTGTTAAATAACACCCTTTGGCTTTGGCGGGACTTTAAATGCTTGCAGAAAATAACTAAATGAAACAACTATAACCATAATTTAATATTACATTTAAATACTCTATTTACATATATATTGATTTATTATAATTAATAAATATACGCAATTTTATATTCTTATTTAAATCGTAATTTTGCAGTTTACTTGAACACTATTAGCGGCAAAACACTATGTTAACGTTATCATCAAATTATTTTTCATATTTGCACTTTGTCGGCCATGTCGCACTATTTCA
This sequence comes from Drosophila niveifrons, assembly GCA_035046325.1. NCBI lineage: Eukaryota > Metazoa > Arthropoda > Insecta > Diptera > Drosophilidae > Drosophila > Drosophila niveifrons. The sequence goes on along the minus strand of JAWNOC010000046.1, from coordinate 3,579,095 downwards.
TTCTATTCGAATCAAATGGACAACTATTTTGATTTTTGTTTTATTCAAATCGTTTAGACCGTTTTCGAGAAAATTCAATTTTTGTAATTATTGCGAAAATTACAAGTCAATTGGATTGGCAACGCTTAACATCTGCGAAGCTAGTACAAAGTTAGCGTCGAATTTTTGTTTTGCAGATTTTTCAACATTTTGACTATGTACATAATTGCTCAATACCTTAAAAAAAGATAATTAACATATGTATCATTTCCCAATATATACTACATAGCAAATTATCATAGTTTCTGAGAAAATTCAAAATACATCTAAATTTTTTGATTATACGCTCTCCTAGTCTTTATCAGAGAAGGCGCGCATTGCTATAATATAAACATAAAAAATTCAAATGCTTTGCAATTTGTTTTTTTCAAATCGTTTAGACCATTTTCAAGGAAATTAAATTTTAGTGATTATTGCCAAACTAATATTACCATGGTGGCAACACGTGTAACGGTCGAAAGTTGGGCCCGCTTTATAAAGCTTGGTGGCAACTCTGGAATATAACGATCTATATATTGGCAATCATTTAGAATAATTATAAAGTTATGTATATGTTTAAATGAGAGCATAGTTGAAGAGCTATATTATGACTGCAACTCTTCTTCATTAACATACAAATATAATAAATACCAATACCATTAAGAAAGAAAAAACACAAATGAAAATTTTGTTTTGGAAATATGTATTTGCCTATAATTGTAAAATATATAAAAAAAAAAAAAAATATATATATATATATTAATTATATATATATATATATATATATATATATATATATGAACATAATAAGTTCCTTTGATCACATTAAATGTGCTGTAGGTCTTGGACGTTAACGTAAACAGTACATTCAAGTGGTCCACATGAACACCAAGTCGACGCTTGTTTCATAAGCGCCTGAATTAAATTAAAGTAATTAGTATATATTCGAGTTCTTAGGACAACAATAATAATGAAAAACTATTTGACAATCAAGAATCAGAAAGCAAAAAAAAGGTTAAGAGATTTACCCGTCGGAGATTTGACATAATTTGCAAATTATATATTTCTGTGTATAACTATAATGAACACGTTTGCAATTTCTGCATATAGGTCGATCATAAAAAATACACTGAGACTCGGAAGGTGGTTTTTGCTCAGCACAGCAGTGTAAACAAAAACCATCTAGAGAATCTCCATACCGTAGAAGTGTATTAAACAACTCGCTCCTATATAAATCATGAGATTTTAAATTAGTAAGCGAACTGTTTAATAAAAATCTTTCAGCATATTGCAAAATTAAAATGCCACAATTGTAGCTATCAAATTGAGTTTCGTGTGGTATTTTAAATTTAAAATAAGTTACGTTGGGCTCTATAAGTTTTAACAATTTTATATAATAATTTTCAAACGGAGAAGTTTTCCCCAAATCCCCAAAGGGGTCTAAAAATAGTATTTGTTTACTCGACTTATTAATAATTAAAATATAAAAATGATTTTCAAAGCAATGGGGAACTATTAGTAATTTAAATTTATGATAATTAATATATTTGCCAATTAATTTTTCATTATTAAAACAAAATTGTCCTAATTGACATGGCAGATTTATGGCGGTTTCGATTTTGTTTTCATATAACAGAACAGTTAGGCTAACATCAACGATAAAATTTGTTAGCCATCGCTGATCGATTAACGAAAATAAATCGCCAAAACAAATCTTAAAAACAAATTGATTGCTATCCATGTCACCATGAACTTTCCTGAAAAGAGACTCAAAATTTAATATTATTATTTGTGAATTTAAATTTAAGTTTTTGGTTTCAGATAATCTAATTATTAATTTTTTGTGAACATCTTCCATATCAAATTAAGTTGAAATAGCTGAATTCGAGTAGTCCTGTTCAAAATTTTGTTCAACCTCCAGTTTACAAACTTTGACTTTACAGTTATGGAATTTTTACAAAGTGGAAAAATCATTTTTGAACATTCCCACTTTAAGCTTCTTCAAAGATGGCTTTTGCCATCTTTCAATCTAATTTCATCTAAACATTTATTTTCTTTAATTCTAAGTTTATTAGTTTTTGGTCTAATGATATCTACATTTGTTAGTTGGTCGTGTGAAGGGAGAGAAAGTTGAAGCTGCTTCATGACGGAAACAGAGTATTGCTCCATTTTCCGAATAAAGCGGTCTAACTTCAACCCCTTCTTATTGTTTGATTTAATAATACTATGTTTAACTACTTTAAAAAAACGACTCAATTGGCCCATTGCTTGGTCTTTAGCCAGATGAATCAATAAATATTCCAATAATATTAGTCCAGAAGGAAACATATACAATATACGTTTTTAAAATTAACTTTAACATTTTCGGACAGTAAAAATATTGTTCGCGTAAGATGTATTAAATTTATCTAAATTTTTAATGAATTCAATATAAATGTTTTCAAATTTTTTACGAAACGTACTTGCCAAAGTTATAGAATTTAGTGTTAAATCAGTTACTTTATCATTTAATGGTGTTTGGGCAAAAAATTGTTCATTAAAATTTAAAAAAAAAATGTATCTTTACGGTAATTTAAAAAATATGCTTTGGCGTTATCAACTATTTTATCAATACATAGAGAAAGAAGAATGATTGCAAGATTCTTGAACCATTTTTCTAGTTTTAACACGTTGTCAATCGAATAGGCGTAACCTAAGCAATTTCTTAAAAATGTTCTCAATTCAATGTTGTGTAAGCCAACTATCTCATCAATATTACGGCACATAATTTTGGAATAGTGACTTGTACAAAATTGAACACAAACATTAGGAAAAATCGAACTTATATTATATACATAATTAAAACAAATTTCATTATAATTTACAATATCAAGATTATTAAACTCTTTTAAAATGGTCCCAATAATAGCAAAACTGACATCAGTTATTATTCTCCTGCAAATAGGCCATTTGAATCGATTTTGCTAACAAGACTCCCGTAAATCGCACAAAAATCTTCCAATGTCATACGATGTATGATTAGAAAGTATTGCATGAGCTACGGGGAATACAATATGCAGCTTAGGGATATGGGCTACTAATGAATACAAAAATATTCTTTTCTTTACAAAGTGCAAAGGCTGCACTACATTTCCTGTGGCATCCATATGTAAAGTGCCTTGTTTTATATGGGTCAATAACATATTAATATGTTCTTTGTCCCATAAAAAGACTTCAAGTTTAGTTGATAAATACTGAATAAAATGAGAATGCCCTTTAGAAATCATACCGGAAGCATCGACAAAAGGATCCTTGTCGAAATCAAATTTGCCGTTGTTTTCGGATATTAAATTTGTCATCTGGTCATTACCAACTAAAGCTCTAGTCATCTTTAATTTGTTAATTTTTGTAAGTCTATATTCAAACGCAGTACAGTTTTTTATGGAGGCTCTTTCCATAAATCTGTTGACAGCCCTGCACTGTGTTTGATTTTTTAAATACCTAGTATGTGTTATTTTAAGACTACTTGTTAGTACTTTAACCACCCCATCAAGATGGATCCTTACAATAACCACACGCTACAAAATTTAATTTATTAATTCTTAGTATAAAACACAAGCATTATTATGAGAGCTATAAGCTTCTCTAATCATGTGTTCTATACTTTTTGAAGCTGAGAACTTGTTAGTTAATAAAGAATGTATATGTGTAAAATCAATTATCTTAAATTCACAGTCCTCATAATTGCATTTTGAAGACATAGCACGTGGGCTATTCAAATTGTCAACTAGGAGGACCGATCGATTCAAACTTTGATTTCCACTGTGGCACTCTTTTCAAAAACATTTCAAATTGGCTCCTATCAATGTTTCGTCTGCCGGCTCAGTGGAAATGTCAGTTGAATTTTTACCTGAGGTTAGTTTAATATTAGAACTTAAATCATAGCTACCCCTAGACTCATAGGCTCCATTAGTGACATCATTGGTTTTTGCCTGAAACTATATAAAAATTTAAATTAGAATTAAAATTATCACAAATATTTACATATATTAAATTCAAAATTTTAATACTTACACGTTGGAAGCACTTTAGCAAGGCATAACGATTCTTGCTAGTGTTGCGAAACGGAATCACTCGCTTCAGATTGGAATTTAGTTTGTCCAACAATATGTTGTAATCCAACGTCGAAAGTGTGCTTCCGGAAATTAGTCCCTCGGAAACTGCCTCCTGTATAGCATCCTTATATCCGTAGTTGCTATAAATGCATAAAACACATTGAAATTATTACTTGTTTTAAATGCAGGGACGCTTTAAAGGCAGGTATTGAGAAAAAATATGTTGCAACGTGAATAATAATAATTAAAATTATAATATATCTATATATATATATATATATAATTAAAATTATAATATATATATATATATATATATATATATATATATTATATATTATAATTTTAATTATATATATATATATATATATATAATAGATATATAATTACAATACTTGAACACTTCGAATATATATTTATGGCATTGAAAATATAGAATATATACTTTTCCAATCAATTTATATTTTCCCAGCCACTGCATTTTCATATATGTACATATACACATGTAGATAAACATGTATGTATGTACTTATGTATTTTCCTGCACCTAAACTTCACTGGATGTAATTTACATATGCATGTACTACTGTAAGTACTTACGATTTGGTGGACAAAAATTTAGGTGCCATTTTCAATATATTTTTCACTTTTACTTTATAAACTTTTAACTTTATAAATCACTTGCTGTGCAACAATTTCACAAAACACGCAATATTATTCCGTTATGTTCCAGAGTTGCCACCAAGCTTAATAAAGCGTGGCCCAACTTTCGGCCGTTACACGTGCTGCCACCATGGTAATATTAGTTTGGCAATAATCACTAAAATTATATTTCCCCGAAAATGGTCTAACCGATTTGAAAAAAAAAAAACAAATTGCAAAGCATTTGAATTTTTTATGTTTATATTATAGCAATGCGCGCCTTCTCTGATAAAGACTAGGAGAGCGTATAATCAAAAAATTTAGATGTATTTTGAATTTTTTCAGAAACTATGATAATTTGCTATGTAGTTTTCTCGAAAACGGTCTAAACGATTTGAATAAAACAAAAAGCAAAATATTTGTCCATTTGATTGGAATGGAATGAAATAGTGCGACATGGCCGACAAAGTTCTGCAAATATGAAAAATAATTTGATGATAACGTTAACATAGTGTTTTGCCGTTAACAGTGTTCAAGTAAACTGCAAAATTACGATTTAAATAAGAATATGAAATTGCGTATATTTATAATTTATAATAAATCAATATATATGTAAATAGAGTATTTAAATGTAATATTAAATTATGGTTATAGTTGTTTCATTTAGTTATTTTCTGCAAGCATTTAAAGTCCCGCCAAAGCCAAAGGGTGTTATTTAACACTAAAGTCTTCTGATTTGAGTCGGCTCTGGCCTGGTTCCACGCTGGTTCCAGTGATTTAATGCACCTGCGAAATGAACTTGTTTTTGAGGGTTAACAAAAGGTAAATTTTCTCAAAAACTGTCTAAAGGATTTCAACCAAAGTTAGTACATATCTTCCTTATAGTTGTATCTACGAAAGTATAATGTGCGCTATGGCCGACAAGAAAGTTAAAAAAAAGTTATGGTCATTAATCGGCAACATTGAAGTTTTGTGCTCATTTTGTATGGGACTGGAGCTGAGGTTATTGAACTTTTCCCAAAATATCTCGAAAATGGTAAAACAGAAATTTATGATTTTTTAAGAGTATATTCATAAAACAATACTCTATAACTTGTCATAAGCCGATTTGGCCGACAACTCGTCAAAGTCGAGATATTGGCCAAAATGTTGCTACCCCAATTTTTCATTCCCGTTTTCAGTGCATAAATACTGCATGCAATTTGACAAACATGGATTAATTAGAAGGATAATTTAGTTATATATTGTTTTGCATTTAAACTTTTTTAATTTATGCTTAAATATCACGTAAAAAGACGAAAATAAAAAGTTTTTTATCCGATATTTTCTTATCGATATGTGAGCTATCTTGACGTACATATTTGTTATTGAAATAAAATTTTTTATTTTTCATAGAAGTGTCAAATCGCAACTCTATCTATTTTATATTTATCGTGAGTGCTCAAAATATTCTCGCCATTATTTATGACGCGGTGCGAATGGTCACATTTTATTGTGTTATTGTTTTCTTTTATTGGAGTTGCTCGCCGGCAAAATGAACTTCTGCAGCATTGGTGAATTTCAAGTGATTTTACAGCAATATAAAGTAAGTGCAATCAGATTGATTCGCGTTAAATAGAATAATATTAAACATTAATCTCTAGTTTAGGTCACATAAAATATTATGTACAATCAAAATATTACCTGATGTTGTAAAGCTATACAAAAATAAAGAGCCGGAAAAAAATTACAACTGGATGACAGCGGCGCGTTGGAGCAGATTGGAGAGCTGTTTGCAAAGAACATTGGCAGACATTGGTAACTGGAAGCGTGAAGCATGTAAGCTAAAAGTCAAGATGCAAGTTGACAATTTTAAGGTCTCAATAAAGGCGACACAGCAGTATTTGCATGCATCAGAGAAGATGCTGAACGATGACGAGTTATCAAAAGTGAACTTAGGCCTTGAGATTGTTCTGCAATACATGTCGCATGATGATTTTATTATTCAGAGTGACGAAAGAGGGCCATCTGAACGAACTCATTTGGATGCTGAGAGAAGAAACAACTCAAGCTCGTAAGAATTATAATAAACAACCTTGCAATGTGGATTATATTGTTATGCACCTTACACTAGACGGCCAAATAAGACGAATGATATCGAGTTGCAGAGCAGCCAAAAAGCCTCGTCGTCGAGCAAAATACCACCATCATCCTCCCGAGACCGAAGATCGTTATCGCTAGATAGTAAACATCAAAAGATGTCGGAGTCAATCACCAAAAGTGAACATACGTCGCGTGGAACGCGATCAAAGCGCTTAAAGAGTCCGCATTCAAGGTATAATAAAATTTGAGTTTCTTTAATATATATATATATATATGAATTTTTAAACATAACTGCTTCAAGGTCGAATTCTATTGAAGCAAAACAAGAACGTCGTTCACCTCGTTCTCCAATAAAGACTGATCGTTACAGAGAATATGTCATTAGGTATTATTAAAATTCAATTTAAACTCGTAACTGCAACTTTTTTCATCAAAGAAAATCTTTTATCTACAGCAAAGAAAAGTCCCGTAAGCACAAGATAAAAGATTCCGCACAAAAAATTGACTGCAGTTCCAAAAAAATGCAAATACCTGCTATAAAACCTTCGCCAATTGTGCAACTCAATGGAGAAGCTCTTCGGAAAATTAACGAAATGCTCGATGTTCCCGAGCCACGTAAAGTAGATATACTGTAAGTTCTCTTTAGCAATTTATTGCAATTAAAAATTAATTTTTATTTTTATTTAATTTCACAGACTACTGGAGGATATGGATGAGGCAACAGTTTTGAACACATTTGAGAAATATCGGGTTGACTTTGATCAGGTATTTAAGGAAAGGCAGCATAAGTTTCAAACAACAAATTACCTGTCCATTGATCATTGCCATATTATGAATATCTTAAATGAAACTATACGTTCCAATATGATTAACAAACTCGGTGAAGTTTACTGCAAATCTGGCGTAAGTTTTCAGTTTTTAGTTGAAACCTGAGCAGAACTAAAGATCTACATTTACAGCCGCATGGAAGTCTTATTATAAATGCTTTATTACCACTTTGGATAATTCGTTTGTTTATGGACAAATATAAATTTACTGAGGATGAGGCAGTACGTCAAATTGCGGACCAATTGAAATATAGCACTTATCAAAATGCTGTAAAAAATGAGCCGCTTTTCTTGCATTGAAAGTGGCTGGGCAAATATTATTATTATTATAGAATATTGGCAGTCAACTGTTAATTTATTGAAGAAACAATTTAATTATCTTTATATATAATAAAAAATACCTAAAAAAAAATATTTACTTGAATATATTAAAAAAGCAAGAAACGAAAAATACTAGAAAAATAATTGCACACTTCGGTCACACAGAAGTACGGTCAAAAGAAAAACTGAGAACTAGCTGCAAAAATAAATTAAGAAAGACGCCTTATTATCGTTCCCATTGTTGTTTGTTATTATTATTGTTAAGAAGAGTTTCGAAACGATGCCTGAGTACATGATATGCCGAATATGTCTAACGGAGGACATGAATGTAGATACCATGACACCCCTCTATGACAATCAGAATGTTCAGTGTCCACTGGTTCGCAAAATAGAAGAAATCGGCAGCATTAAGGTATGCTTCTATAAATATATATAATATATAGTTTGATTTATGTGCTTGATTTGCAGCTGCCACCCCTGGAGGACATGCCCAGCCTTCTCTGCTGTAGTTGCGTCGGCAGCCTAACCAGCGCCTATAAATTTCGTGAGTTGTGCCAAGAAAGTGAACGAACCTTTGCCAGTAGCGTTGTTAAGGTAGAGTGACTGGAACACCCTTATAATTTCCAATCAAAGATAAAAGCTATGCTGGTGTTTGCAGGCCGAACTAAAGCTTGAACCCTCCGACGATGTCACACAATTGGAAAGTGAATCTGTGGAATACATTTATGAGGCGGCGACCAACGAGTTTATCGATGCCGACGAAGACATTGAGTTTGGCACCATGCTTGAAGAACGTTTGGAGGATACAATTGAGGCGGCGGACACAGAAACAGTATACGATGATTTTGAGGAATCCGGCGAATTAGACGATAAAAACCTATTACTGGGCAATGCCAGTGATAGTGATTACAATCCCAGCGAGCGTTTAAGGAAACCGAAAGTGCGTAAAACGCGACACAAACGTGGTCGCGGAAGGCCACGAAGTATTACGCATTCTGTGCTGAAGAATGGTGGTCAAGGCAAAACAACAGCAACAACAAATGCTGGTACAAATGCTAACAAATCCAGTGAGGAGACCTCGACGAATATTATGTGCGAAATATGTGGCAACATCTACTCGAAACGGGCTGCACTCAACATACATATGCGTCGTCACATGGCCGAGAAGCCATTCGAATGCGAGTAGGTTTCAGTTCTACAACCTATCATAAATCCTATAATATATAATTTGGGATTGGTTTCTCTTGCAGAATCTGCGCTAAAACGTTTGCTGGTCCCTCAGAGTTGAATCGGCACATTCGCGTTCACACAGGCGAAAAACCGTTCACATGCAAATACTGTTCGCGATCATTTGCGGATCGCAGTTCCAATATTCGACATGAAAGGTAGCTTGACAACTAAATATTTGATGTGCCTAACTTAAGGAGTGCTATCTATTCTTTTTCTAGAACTCACACAAATGAGCGCCCGTTTAGCTGTATAACGTGTGGCAAATCTTTTTCGTATTCGAACGTCCTTAAGAATCATATGCTGACTCATACTGGCGAAAAACCTTTCTTGTAAGTGGAACTGCTTTTATAAAAGTAATATTACATCGAATTAATCATTTCAGATGCATGCCGTGCAATAAAACATTTTCCCGCAAGCATCAGCTGGAGCAACACATTGGAACTATGACCCATCAGCAAACTGTGAGAGCTCTGCAAGCCAACAACGAACCAACTCGACACTCTGAGATATATTAGTCATCAATTCTTATGTTTAATTGTATAATATAAATTCTTATTGTAAATAAAAGTACAAATTTAAGATGTTATTTACATTAATCATTTGCTTTGTGGTTTACTTGCTCCTTCAATTTGATGAAAGTGACTATTCCTATGCGCACTCAGACGCAAAAGCTTCCTGAAACCATTACATTACATTTTACAAAGTTTACAGCTGCAGGCAGATAGTTTAAAGTTTATAATAGGCATAATTGTTATTTTACTTACTGGTGCTTGTTTGGCACAAATTTGTGTGTTTGTCGATGTTTGCTAAGCGAAATTAAACTAAGGCAACTGTTGCCACACGCTGAACAGCTCTGGGAACCAGATTTCTGCGCTTCCTATTCATCAGAATCTTTGTCTTTACTCTCAATCATAACCATCCTCAATAATATCTACATATATCAATGTAATCATTTTCTCACGTCTCCTCCACAATAATCTCGCAAAAAACCGAAATATATTTTTTTCTGGGTAATAATATGGCACATATATCGGGTTTGAATTTTAATGCTCACTATATAGAAATAAAGAGATTATATAATGATTATCTTAACTAATTTTCAGCCAACCTGCATTCTGCCAAGAGAACTTATTTGTTGAATTTAGTGACTATTTCAATGCGAAGACTCGCGATAATGTCCAATTATTTTTCCCCTTACATATTAATAATATAGTAGATTCATGTAATGAGCTGGTGTATTTGAAATGGCGGCTTCGAACGGTTATACTTGAAATACTCACATTTATTTTTTTCAAATATCATTTTGGCATCGATTATACATACATAAAATCGATTTTTTTTACACTTATCGAAATATCGATTGAACATTTTACACTTTTTGGTATATTTTACCTGTGCTTTTCTGTCATCAGCTGTTTATCTCTCCAATTAGAAAAGTTTGTTTGGTTGCTTTAATAACAAATAATAATATAAATATACATTTTCTTAAACAACAACAAAATGGTACTACAATGTAGAACATGTGCTAAAGTTATTTATAATAATAATCCAACGAATATTTTCGCAACTGAAAACATTCAAGTGCTGTCCAACATTCAATTGATAGCTGGAAATGCGGCAAGTTCAATGGCATAAAAAATGCATTTCAAAATTATATTTTCAATTTAATATTGCTTATAGCTAGAAGAAATTCCTGGTCTACCATTGCACATATGCGCTTGTTGTCTCGTTGACGTGAAACGTGCAATTTTTCATACAAAAACATTTCGAGAACGTTGCAACAGGACACAAGAACAACTCCAGAGCTTGTTAAACGAACATCAATCAGATGATGATGGTCAAGAACACATGAAAGAAGAACTACTCAGTGTATTCGAGAAAATCTTTCCCAAACCCAACGAGTACATTGCAGACAATTTGGTGGAATTAGAAGTAGCCAGTACAAATGATGATGGTGAGGATGAAAGCGACATGGATCCAGAATTCCTAACTGCCATCGTAAAGAACGAAGTAAAAAGCATAGATACGTATGGTAGTGAATGGCAAGATTCAGAGGAAGAAATCATTTCAGATCTAGACAATGATTTGAGTCCCAATGGTATAACACAAATATATTCTATAGTGCGATTTTATAAAAAAGTTTCTATTCAAGTTTTAGAAGTTGATAAACAGACGATTATTGGGTACGACCAGTTATCTTCAAGCAATCAAGAAAACAAGAATAAAAGAGAAGAAGATTGCAAGACGAATTCACCCAAAGTGAAGCGCTACAGAAGCTGGAAGAATCTGACAGAGGAGCAAATCGTTGAACGCAAGCGACAACAACGACGTCGCGATTGCATTTGTGATCAATGTGGAAAACATTTCACAGATCAGAGCAACTTTAAGCTGCACATGATACGGCATTCGGGCATAAAGAACTTTGAGTGCCAACGATGCTTAAAACGTTTCTACACAGATCACTTGCTGCAGCTCCACGAGCGAATCGTGCATCAGGGAGAACGTCCATATGGCTGTAAATACTGCAATAAAACGTTTCACAATAGCACGTCGAGAGCCGTTCACGAACGGTAAGTGAATCTACCTACATAAATAGTCAATTCATTTATTTATAAATTTTGCAGCCATCATACCAATTTGCGTCCTTTTTCCTGCGACTATTGTGAGAAAGAGTTCATATCTGCATCGGATCTAAAACGTCATATTTTAATACATAACGGAATCCGGGCATTTTTGTATGTAATGTATTAATTTTAAACAAAATAACTTTAAATTCATTATTACTGATCTTCACAGCTGCGACATATGTAACAAGAACTTCCAGCGCAGTACTCATTTGAAGGCTCACTTAAAATCAAAACTACACACTTTGAAAGCGGAAGATACACTTAAGAAATCTAATAAACATCTACTTTAATAGACTTAGCTCTATTATAAGAAATCTCATCATAAGTAAACAATGTACAATATTGTATGTAAACATGTTAGACTATTATTACAGCACAGCAACTAATGTTTTTTTTATTTATATAAAGTTTGTATGCAGGAATATACAATTTTATAATTTAAAAATTACAAATATAAAATTTTTTGTAATACCTAATTTCATTTAACAGGACTGATTATTTTTTAACGTCGGCTTCTGTTGCAAACATTTTCGTAAAATTAATTTCAGTATATTCTTGTTTCTGGAATATTAGAGTCTAGTATTTTATATATTTTGTTTGGATTCGGCATATTTTGGCTAAACAGATGCTATCACGCTGCCTCTGCCGACAAATAAACAAAGTACGCTGCTCGACCAATTGAAGTTTTATTTCAATTTGTGTTGAATATGGAAAGTTTTTGCCGTACTTGCGGCAAAACAGTGAATATAGAAAGTTGTATCAATATCTTTTCGACCCAGGGCCGTCGACTGCTGCACTTGGTGCGCACAATTTCCAACTGCTGGGTAACGACAAAATAAAACCACTTCAAATCCAAGTGATTTAAAAACACTAATAGCTCCATTTCCCCCTTCATAGGTAGAAAATGTTGTCGGTTTTCCAATTTATTTGTGCAACGACTGCCATACGCTGCTTAAAAAGCTTAGCACGTTTCGCAAACGGTGTGCCAAAATTGAAGCATTCCTCACCAGACGTAAAAACAAGTTGAGCGCGAACGATGGCATTTCACCAAAGGTATTACAAGAAGCTTGTAAAGCTACTGCTGACCCGCTGCGAATTGAAGAGGAGACGGTGAACATTAAGGAGGAGCCAGCGGGGGAGGAGCATTACAATCTGCTCGAGGAGGACGCGGAGAATGTCCGCCATCAACAGACGGAATCGGAAAACTATGACGTCGCCTCGTTACCATTTGATGGGGCTATCCAAGAGCCGCAAGTCGTAGATGTCTCTGCCCAACAACCGAAGCTCGAAGTAAACAAAGCAGCGAGAACCAAGCTTGAATCCCGAAAGTACACAATGCGTGTGGGCAAAAGAACCATGTACATTAAGCTTACGGATGAGCAACAACCCAAACGCATTGTGGACCGTGAACGGCAATGGGCATCGGCTCGTCCCTGCATCTGTGAGCACTGTGGCCGTCAGTTCAAGGATGGCAGCAATCTAAATGTTCATCTCTTGCGGCACACGGACACAAAGAATTACGAGTGTAAGCAATGTAACGAGAAATGCTACACTTTGCATTTGTTAAGACGGCATCAGCTGAAGCACACAGAGGGACCATATGAATGCACCTTCTGTGGTCTACAATACAGTACAAATAGCTCGCGAGTGCGTCATGAACGGTGAGTTTATTTTTAACAAAGAGTTTACGGCTTAATCCCGATTTTTCATTCGGTTTAATCCCGATTTTTCATTCGGTTTAATCCCGATTTTTCATTGGCAGCGAGGCGTGTAAGAAAGGACGAGCACCGCAGTCCAAAACCGAGGTTATCAAACGCGGCGAACGCACTTTTCAGTAAGTTGCATTCACTCAATAATTAATGTTTTTAATATATATTTGTTTTTATAAATCTGCAGCTGTGATGTCTGTGATCTTTGGTTCCTGCGTGCTGGGAATCTCACACAGCACCTAAATTCCTCGAACCACATTGCTAATGAACGACGCAAGAACAAAAAGTTTCAATTAAAGCAGAAAGAATCATAAGATGTGCCACTTTGCGATTTTTATTTAGATCAAAATAAAACTATTCCATTTGTGCATTTTTTGTTGACTTAAATTATATACAAATATTAGTCTAATTCCCTTTCGTTGTAACTTGAGTCTTCTACAATCTGCTGTTTTTCTATCTTTTGCAGATTATCCTTGTGCATTTTGCTGAACTGATGCGAATACAAGTTGAACTTGTACCGAAAATATGCATCACAAATGCCGCACCTGCAATTAACGATTAATTGTTAGTAATACATGTTTTAGATAATGCATGAATTAAATCGAACCTGTAAGGACGTTCGCCGGTATGAATGCGCTCATGCTCTTTCAGTTTGCTGCGCACATAGAAACCCTTGAGGCAAATATCGCATTCGAAGGGCCGCTTGCTGTCGTGCCTCATTTCATGCTTCTTTTTGGATTGAGGATCTGCAAATCGCATTTCACAGAGCTTGCACTTAAAGGGTGTCAGACCCAAGTGCAGATTGATATGACCATTTAACGCATATTTTGTTGCATAGCTCTTGTCACAATAGTTGCAATAATGACGCACATTCTCCTTAGGCTGTGGTTCCTGTGCTGGCAGCGGTGGCTTCTCCTTAATCTCGAGCCGCTGGTTCAATTTATTGACATTGCGATGAATACGTGGCGATGCTCCATGAACGTTTCTGCATCAGACAAAATAATTGGTTATTTTTTAAAATCAATTAATAATATTCCTCCTTACTTTTCATGCAGATAACGAGTATTCGACGAACTAAACGCTTTCGTGCAATAGTTGCACACGAATGGTAGTTCGCCGCGATGCCGGACACGGATATGCATGTTTCTCATGTACGCGTCATAGAATTGCTTGGGACACTCGGGGCAAGGATAGTTCTTGGTGCGCGTGTGGCGTAGCATGTGTATGGTTAGATTACAACGTACTCGGAATGAGGCGCCGCATTGATCGCAAACATGATTGAGTGGTAGTGCTCTGATCTGTTCACGACGAATGCGATTTTTTTCTTCTCTTGTACGCTTTGTGCGCTTAGGTTTCTTTTCCTGCACTCGGCGCTTTCGTTGTCTAATCACTGGCGTTTTTGGTAAGGGCGCTGGCGGTGATATTACCTTCTTTTTGCGGGGCCGCGGCAGCTTATCCACGCCTCTGTATTCGTTTAAAAGATCTTCATAGATCTGCGCCCCCAACGCAATGCTATTCGAATCTCCTGAGCCCGGATGTTGCACCTGACCCGTTTTTCTAATTACAGCATTTGGCATAGGTTCGACAATAATAGTGGCTTGCTCACTTTCACCTTCTGCGGACAGTATTGTAACATATTGCTCCGCTTTCATATCGCTGATGCTGTCGTTGTTATTGTCAAACGTCTGTGTTTCCTCCTCGTTATTGCAATTAGCAGCCTCCATTTTAATTTCGCTATCAAGATCCACATCGTCGCCACCTTGAAGTTGAAGCTCTGTGCGAATACAAGTTTCGCGGAATTCGATGGCGATGCGCAAGTTGTCCACGCAATTGGCGCACATGAAGTGTGAAATTTCTTCGGGACATTGTATCTGCAATAATGATTTTGATCACATTAGTAATAATAAAAGGTCTAAAACACTTCCTCAATCCAAAATAGCACTCCCTACAACTACGCTACTAAAATTCCTTAAAATCGTATCGTAAATTATATATAAAATATTCCAAAGAATTGACGTCTATAAGTTAGCTGACTACTCCTGTATTTTAAATAAACTATAAATTAGTTAGTACATTTTATAACTTACCCATATTCCCGTTATTACTTCAATGTGATACAACATCACAGCGTTTTCTTCGCAACAAAGATCTTTCGCTTTATCATCAGCGACAAAACAACGACCACAAGTGCGGCACTTCTGCTGCTTTATTAATGGTCTTGCTGGTTCATCCTTTTGACTGACTTCAACTACTATTTTCAACTGCTGGGCAGCCTGCTCCTCTGCCAAGGGATCTGCTTCTGAAGGCATGGGCGTAAATGAAACAAAAGCATTTCCCGTGGCGCTAACAAAATCCGGCACTGAGACAATGCCTGTATTGCGCACAAAATCTGGGGCAATTATAATTGCTCCACTGGCCTCGGCTGCCTCACGTGCTTCCGCCTCCTCTAGCAGTTCAGCGACCAGCTTTTGATTCTTGAGCTTCTCCGACTTCTCACGTTCAGCCTCACTAATATCATTTTTATTGATGCACGGCACTGCACCTGGTCTCAATGTTCGCTTCGAGCATAAGCCTAAAAAATAGGTTTTGATTATGGAATACCGTATTACATCGTAAACAATAACAAACCCATTTGAAATTGTAATCCCCCCTGGATGTCTTCCTCTTTAAAGTGCTCATTGCATATGACACTCTTAAGGTAGCTTTTGATTTTGTCTTTACTGTTCTTGCGGCAAAACAAGAACCACTTTTTTAAAGTCTCTGGATTCTTTGGAAAGCTAAAAAAACTATATTGTTGTGAATGTTTTTGACGCGACTTGAATTTGTTTGTGCAGTTATGCACCGCGCACTTCATTTTTTAATGCAAATAATTATTTTATTTGTGACGTCGATAGTGTGACCGCAAACTCTTTTTCACAATATACTGATATCGTTTTCAGAAAAATACTGCCTCGCTCATCAGCCTGGTAACACTTGCAACTGGTAACAAATAATAATCGATAACATTGCGTTGTGTTGAGCGCTTATTTTTAAATATTATTTTTTATATAGTTATTTGCTTAATCAGAGTCAACACCAGTTTCATCCAACTTTGACGTTGCTTTCTTTTGATGAGTCTTAGAACGATAATGTGTTTGTAAGCTCGACTTTCGATTGAAGTAAATGCAACAAGTTTCGCAGCTAAAACAAAATAGCCAATAAAATAAGTGACAATAAAGGGAAATATTGTAAAGACATACTAGAATGGTTGTTCTCCGGTGTGCACAATGGCATGTTTGTCCAAAGTACTTTTATTTACGAAATGTTTACCACATAAGGTACAAGTGAACGCCAGAATCTTAGTTTCAGTCTCTTTATGCTCGATATGGGATCTGGAGAGAAAAAAAAATGTTAATACTAATGTTTATTTAGTAATTGAGCAGTGTTTATTACCTTTGATGCCGTAATCGTGCCATACTATTTATAAAGCGTTTATTACAATATTTGCAGGCATAGGGCTGCTCTCCTCGATGCTGAATGCGTGTGTGTAAATTAACCAAATGCTGCGAATAATCTTTATAGTCGCATTCCACACAAGTAAATCGTTTAACTCCCAAATGTCGCTGTACGTGACGGTTGAAGTTGGCATTGTCATTAAAATGTCTTCCGCACTGATCACAAAAGAAATCTCTTGGCTTTTTAATCTTTTTAGATGTTAACGAATTATGTTGACTTTGGTTTGAAGTGTCCTCTGGCAACAAGTGGTAAGCATATAAAATTTGCTCAGTTTTATTTAAATTTTTATTGCTCTGTTCTTCATCGCCCGCTGAAGAGCAGTGATGTTGACAATGTCGACTTAAACTCCTTTTATTCACGAAATTTTTACCACATACATCGCAAGAGCAAACCCTTGGTGAGTGGTTTTGCGATGTTACTACTTTGTAGAGCAACTTTTGATTAAACTTTAAATCAATTGCATCTACTGCGTCCTCCAGCTCAATTGTAATGGCCTCATTAGCCAAAGGATCATCAATCTTTTCCTTTAAATTTCCTTTGGACGTACTGCCTCTCATCAGAAATAACCGATTAATTTGTATGCAGCGGGTACGAAATTCAATGGCATTATTTAAGTTATTTAAGCAATTTGAGCAAATTATACTAGGTATATTTAATTCTTTTGTTAGCTAAAATGAATAAGTAAACAATAATATGCTTTCTGAACTTTAGACGTTATTAACTCTTACCCAAATACCAGTAAGAATCTTTATTTTTTGCAGTATATCGTCATCATCAAATAATTGTTTCAATTTAAATCGATGAGTTCGTTTTCCACAAGTCCGACAGAGAAATGTGTCAGTCATTTTTTTATATTGTTTGTTTTGCTGGCGTTTGTTTATGTTTATGCACACATAAGAACAGGGCTGTTATTACATTTAACAAATTGTTGTATTGTGTGAATGTCATATTTACAATTCAAACCTGCATTGTGTGAATGTCATAGCCTCCAGCTACAGGATTGACTAGGTGAACCCCTTGTTCACATACAATTTCTAGTTATTTAACAATTTAATATCAATTTGGTTTAAATTGCGAAGAGCAGAAGCGCCTGGAGGGAGACGCTGAGGTCGGCCAAAACCCGAAATGGGTTGTAGTGCCACCTAATAATAATAATAATAATCAATTTGGTATATTTATTTTCTTACTAAATTCATTTCTAAATAATAAGAATCATTTATTTTAAATAACGCAATCAATATTCCATTAAAATTTAAAGTTTACTTATATCGATAACGAAGCATCCACTTCATTCATCCAATTCCTCTATAATTGATTCGGCAAATTCCAGGTCGTCCTGTTCAATAATAATATCCTCTTCTAAATCGTCAAAATCTTCGCCTTTGACCTGAGCAGCTTTTTTTTGGTGTTGCTTCGAGCGATAGTGTATTTTTAAATTTGTATTTCGAGGAAATGCAACATTGCAAACTTCGCAACTGAAATGTGATAAACATTGTTAGATCAAATAGACAACGATTCCATTATTAAACAAACCGATATGGTCGTTCCCCAGTGTGCAAAAACTCATGTTTATTTAAACAGGATCTAGTGCGATATGTTTTACCACAAACGCGACACTCATAGGTCCTATCACGCATATGTTGTAGTCTAAATGAACAAAAAACGATTATGATAAATCAGAGGAATTGTATTATTATGCTTACTGTTCATGTCGGGAACGGGAGGTGCTCGTATAAAATCGTTGATCGCAATGCTTGCAAGCATAAGGCATTTCTCCTTGGTGTTTGACGCGAATATGCAAATTAAGCAGATGTCCTGTGTAGTATTTTTCACCACATTCGTGGCACTCGAATGACTTTATTCCCGTATGTCGAACAATATGAATTTTTAGATTGCTGGCATCGGTGAAGTATCTGCCACATTGATCACACACATAGGTTTTGGTGTTTGATTTACCTTTCTTTGTACTATCTTCATTTACTTTAAGTTGTTTTGAACTTACGCGCCTAATTTGATTAGTGCGCTTATCTACTGAGCTGCTGCTCAACTGTTGCGTTTGCC
Organism: Drosophila niveifrons; assembly: GCA_035046325.1. Classification (NCBI taxonomy): domain Eukaryota; kingdom Metazoa; phylum Arthropoda; class Insecta; order Diptera; family Drosophilidae; genus Drosophila; species Drosophila niveifrons. Next base: position 3,559,992 of record JAWNOC010000046.1, on the reverse strand, counting down.
TTCGCCCTTGGTTTTTGCTTTGCTTGCAGCTAACGGCAGTTTGCATTTGTTTACGTTTATGTTCGTTTACTGTAAGGTTTGCTTGCGGCTCACTCAGTACAATCTCTGCATTCTCGATTTCTGTAGTTAGTGGATCGGATATGGCTGCTCCTTTTCCATTTCGCAAATATTTGTTCGTTTGGATACAGCGCTCTCGGAAGCTGATTGAATGGTTCAAGTCTAAATGACAACAAGCACAAATGTGCTTTGGCAGGTCTGGTTCCTCTGTTAACTGCAAACACAAAGAATAAGCATTTGAATATTTACTTTATTTAACAATAATTCCATAACTTACGTAGATGCCCGTCAGTATATGTAGCTGCCTTAAAAGGGTTTTACCTTCCGGCCCAAAGAGATTTTTAGCATTGAGATTGTAAATCTTTTCTCCACATGTTCTACACAAAATTAATTGTGACATTTTTATTTCTTTTGTAAAATATATTGCTTTATTTTAGCCAGCATTAAAAATGTGTCTTTGCTTCGTATAAAATTTGTAGTAAACAAACAAATGCGAATGGCAAATAAGTACAGCTGTACACGCGTTTCCGTGTGACTGCCGCTTATATCTTAGGCTCCATAGCACATAAGATTTCCTCATCCATTCGTTTTACACATCTAAATCAGCCAATACTGAGTCTGGAAACGGGATTGCTTCATTGGCCACGTTAGTCTCGTCACATCTGACCACGGTGGGAGCAGCATTGAGAACATCATTTGGATTTATGTGCGCTTCGCTGGCTCGCTTCTGATGCTGCTTTGTACGACAGTGAATCCTTAAGCCAGGTCTTCGAGGAAAGGCCACATTGCACAAGTCACAGCTAATAAAGGAACAATAATTAAAATTGTGGATTCAGGTACATTAAATTGTATAAATTCTAGGATGACAATTATTTTGTTCAATAAAAGCTCTTTTTTTTTAGTAAAAAAACTAAATATATTTTAAGATAAATATAATTATCATAATTGATTTTGGAAAAGGTCAAGCTCTAATAATATGAGAGCAGTTATATTATTATTTTCATGCTAAGTCTATGCCAAAGATGTGGCTTATTATTTGTATTTATTTAGTACCAAATTTTTCATTCAAATAAAACTCACCGATAAGGACGGAGACCTGTGTGCAAAAATTTATGTTTATTCAAACACGACTTGGTCAAATACTTTTTGCCGCAAATTTTGCACTCAAACGCCCAATCTCGAATATGACGCACTCTACAATGGAATATATGTAATTCAATTTATTAATTACCAGGCAACCTCTCCAAATATTACCTTTCATGACGAATCCGTGTGCTGCCCGAATGGAAGCGTTCGCCACAAAATTTGCAGGCAAATGGCTTTTCGCCCTTGTGTTTTACACGAATGTGCAACTGCATCAGGTATTTGGAGTAGTGTTCAGCTCCGCATTCCTCGCACTTGAAATTCTTCTCACCTCTGTGGCGTCTCATGTGTAACTCATGGTTGGCGATTGAAGTCGATTGGAGACCGCATAGTTCGCAGATAAATTTCTCTAACTTATCATCTTTTTTGATGCTCGACATGTTTGTTTTATTCTTGTTGCTGCCAACACTTTCAGTTGGTTCTTTTAGCTTCTTTTTAACATTAACATCACCATCAGTTGAGGGCAATTGTTGTGGCACTGGAGTTACGGAAGTCGCCTCGTCAGCACTCCAATCGTTAACATCATCACATGACGAGCTGAGGTTTTCCTCACTGTTGCTCCAACTATTCAAAGGCTTCAAAACCTTTGGTGTAGTCACTACGGGAGTGTTTATTTTGGAGTATTTATCATTTGTGATTAATTTTTCTTTTGATATTGGTGGTTTCTGTGTTTGAAGACGATGTGATATAGATTGCGAAGGTTTTACTTTAGGACTTGATAACATAGACTCCCTTGGTAAGCATCTTTTTGGAACTGTTAGTCTCATCCTTTCCAGTTTCCTCTGCTGAAACGACTGCTCCGTTTGCAGACAACGCTCGCGAAATGCGATTGCATGACACAAGTCCAAGTGACAGCAGCCGCAAATATAGTTAGGCATATGAATGTCTTCTCTTAACTGCAATTTTGAATAAACACATGTTGCTTAACATCCTTTTGTGGTGTTGATTGGTAAGAAGCTTACCAAGATGCCAGTTAAAGTTTCAATGTTTATTACGATTTCATCGTCATCGTCGTCGAAAAGGTTTTTGGTATTTGGATTAAATATCTTCTCAGCACACATTCTGCATTGCATTGACATTTTTTTTTAAAAGCGTCTTCGTTTAATGTGTAATGTTTCGTATATTAACTCCGATTTTATACGTCAGATAGAGCTGTTTTTTTTTGTTGTATGTAAACTAACACGAGAATGGCAAGCGTGTGTAGCAGCGCAATAGTGTGAATAGCAATTTGAAGGCGCGCATTTAAACATTTAAAATTCTGTATAGAAGTATAAATAGAAACTGCAGAAATACTGGTAAACTATTTATTCATCAACCTCTTCAATAATTGAATCAAAGTCAATATCATCATCGCTATAAATGTTCTCTTCAACTTCGGCAGATGCTGTCGTTTTTTCATGGGCTTCTTGAACTCGATGGCGATGACGTTCTGTTATATAGTGATTTTTTAAGTAGATATGTGCCTTAAATGTCTTATTACAAGGTTCACAACTAAAAAGTAAGAATTGAAAATATTATTTATTTGCCATGCATAGACACCTCTGCAAAACTTACCGATAAATCACTTCGCCTGTTTCATGAATCTGTTTATGATTGTTTAAGCTGATTTTGCTAACAAACGCTTTAGGACAAATGTTGCATGCAAATGGCAATTGATTCGAATGAAACTTTCTGCAAATGGAAAATAATTTATCAGCTTACAACTAACTTTATATAGTGACATTAACGGCTTACAGTTCATGACGACATCGACTGGGACTATTACGGAACCCCATTCCACAATATTTACATACAAAAGGCAATTCGCCTTTATGATGAACGCGAACATGAAGCAATAATTGGGAACGTGTGAAGAATTTACTGCTGCACTCCTGACATTGAAATTTCTTGATGCCCGAGTGACGCAACGCATGATCTTTCATGTTGCTCAAATCACTAAACGCCCAGCCGCATACATGGCAAATATACTTCTTCTCCGTAACATATCGCTTTTTTTTCTTGGCTTTTTTAATATTTTTACTGATTGCCACGGCAATATCATATATAGAATTGGAGTCATTCTGTTCGGTTGTGCTGCGACTTGCTTTTGTGCCATTCTTTACTGGATTTTGGTAACGCTTAATTCGTACTCGAGGATTAAGGTGGTTTGGTTTAGATATATGTCCACTGATCTTCCTATTTGCTTTTCCCTCAAAGCTCCTTGCATTGATTGGCCCTTCAATGATTTCATTTTCATCTAATGGATCTAAATGGTGTAAATCTTCTGAGTCCGAATGCTTATGGCTCAACAAATTGGTATTTGCATCTAAGCAGCGCAAGCGGAATGCCATCGAATGGTCCAAATCCAGGTAACAGCAAGAGCAAATGTGACTTGGCAGGCGGGAATCAAAAGAGATCTGTACATTTGTTGAAAGGGGTTTGAATCAGTTTTTGGTACATTGCAAGCTGTCAATTAAATTATACCTTGATTCCTGTAAGAGCTTCGATATTTTGTCTAATGTCCTCGTTCTCATGATTAAACAAATTTCTTGGATTTGCGTTAAAAATGGGTTCTGCACAAGTTCTGCACTGAAGCGGCATAATTTTACTAACAATATTTAGTTACTGACAACAATGCGACCGAAAGTTCGTAAACGAAGATACTATTTTACGTCGAAAAATACTCTAAGCATGTTAGCTTTATGTATAAAAGAAACAAAACTAGAGATACTAGATGATATTTTTGATAGTTATCCACATATAATATAAATTACAATTGTATTAAAAGTTGTGATTTTCAATTATTTTCAAAATATACATTCTGGTATTTCTTACTTATGGATAAATTAAAAATGGCGTTTTGTCATAATCAAAGCCAGCTGTTCCATTTCGTTGCCATTCACCCAACAATAAACAACATTCTTGCTGCAGTTTTTTGCAGTAAATGAAAACATTTAAAATAAACGCTGCATAATGGATGAATTGCTCACACATTGCCGCACTTGTGGTACAAGAATAAACAAAGAATTCGATGTCAATCTATTTGAAGAATCGAATTTCCAATTAGTAGCATTAATTCAAGATATTGCCGACATGTGGGTAAGTTTCGTTAAACAGATCGAGTAATGAAGCCATTTCTTCTTGTATATTTATATTAATTAATATAATGGTAGATGGAATATGACAACATTTTGCCGGATTTCATTTGTCTACGCTGTAAAACCATTTTGGACCAAATACTTCAATTCCGTTCAATTTGTCAAAGAACTCATCGAAAACTATTGGCGGCTATAAAAGATTTAAATAAACGTAACGTGCTGAACCATGACTATGAATCAAATCCAAAGGAAGATGACAAAGACTCACAACATATTGAGAGCAGTGTAGAATATGAGATAATACCAGAGTCTGACATTGAAGAAGAAGTACCTGAAACAATTAAATCAGACGTAATTTATGTTGAAAATGCGATAAAGTCAAAAGCTAAAAGGCGAGATAATCGCCACTTAAAGTCGTGGATCTGTGATCAATGTGGCGGAGTATTTAAATCGTCCACATACTTGAAACTGCATTTATTACGACATACCGATCAAAAGAAATTCGAATGTGATATCTGTAAACGAAGATACTATACACACAACGAAATGCTGCGCCATAAAATATTGCATACAAATGCGAGGCCTTATGCATGTCGTTATTGTGACAAAACATTTCGTGGTACGAGCAGCAAAGCAGTACATGAAAGGTTAGCGAAAAGTTTCTTCAAATACACATTATTTTAACTTTTATTTTTAACATCAGAACTCATACAAACGAGCGGCCATTTGACTGTCGCTATTGTGATAAATCCTTTAGATCGACATCAGTTCGCAAAATGCACGAGGGAGTGCATTTAAATAATCGCAAATTTCAGTAAGAAAATAGCTTTAACATATTAATATATCATTCTAATATTTTGCCTATTTTAGTTGTGAGCCATGCGATCAATGGTTTCTGCGTTCGTCACATTTGGTACTTCATCAAAAAACGAAAATACACAAGGCAAAATGCCCCAGGTTATAAGTATTTAATTTTGTAACATTTTGAATTTCAAATAAACGACGTTCACACGTCAACGTCAAGCATTAAATCAGCTGTTGAATTGTAATGTGAATAGCCAGTCTTCTTCTTGCTACTGAGGGAGCATACGCTGATCGGGCTAAGAAAAATCATATTGCTTATTGAAAGAGGTTTTTTATTAGTGTATTTAGACAAGTGGAGCTATTAATAAGGAATTGATTTTTATAAGAACGTAATTAAAGTGGTAACTCAATCTGATTGATTATTTACCCAACATAATGAAAGAAAGATGCACAAATCTCGGCGCGCATCATAAAAGATTGTTGCGTTTTGATAAAAATGACAAGATACGACTTATAGCAGCAGTGAGAATGCGACGTCTCCTCTGGGACATGAGAGACAGCGAACACAAGGATCTAATGTGTGTGAAGGAGGCCTGGCAATCAGTGGGTGCTGAAATGGGCAGAGAGGGTGAGTGACTAATTCACTAGTGGAAGTAAATAATTAAATGTCGCTTGTTTAGCAAATGAATGCAAAGTTGCTTGGCGTTCATTGCGCCAGAGTTATCGCTATCATTGCAAGGCGGCCAATTGTCGCTTCAATGTTGATGGTGACAGCGACGATGATTTTGATAAAGGCGATGTGGATCCTCTGGAAACTCCAGAAATTCATTGGGAATTTGCTACCCACATGGTATTCTTGCAGGAAATGTCAAGAAAAAGGTAAAGAAGATACACTATTAATTAACCAATTGATTGTTATTTAACCTTTTTAGGTCCGACTCTGCTTTGGATGAAACTCCTCCGACCGACTCAATAGTGGAGGATTACACGGATATGGAGTATCTGGAAAATTATGACATTGCAGAAGGTGACAATGAAGACAACGAGCAAGAGGAATATCCGACAGAAGATGACTTCGACGAAGATATTTACTATTTAACAAGTCCTTCGAAACAAATGGTACAGCAATCAAAGATGGTTATGGATGCAGTGTTATGTAGAACTTGTGTACAGCCGATAGAAGATGCTCAAACCTCTCAAAACCTTTTTGATCCTGACAACAATACAATACTGCAAGATATCAAAGAGCTGACAAATCTGCTAGTAAGCTGAGTTCATGACGCGCAATGTAAATTTATAACAATTTCTCTTTCTGCAGCTAACTCAAGATGGCGATCATTCGGATTTCATCTGTAGTCTCTGTCAGCAACATCTAGAGATGTCTATTGAATTTCGCAGGTCATGCATTGACGCACAGTCTCAAATCGTTATCAATATACACATGAAGGAGGGGCAGTCCGAAGAAATGGATTATCCAGAGAAGTTGCGCATTACCCAAAACAGTCCAATCGAAACACACTTGAGCACAAATGAAGTACGATTAGAGGATATTGATATATCAGAAAATGAAGAGTATTACGAAGAAGTTGATGAGCAGCCTCTGCCACTTCCAACAGCACCACCTTCAAATCGAAAGAAATTGAAAAAAGATGACAACGCCTTGAAATTGCAGTGTCATGAGTGTGGATTAACTTTCACTAGCCAAGATCTGCTCAAAATGCACATGCATCAGAAGCACAACATGCAGCTTCATACGAGGTTTGTATTTAAATCGTTTGAATCGAATGTCTAGAGTATGATAGTAATATTTAAGCTTTTTATAGATTTGTGTGCAAACATTGCGGACATGATTTCAAGTATTCAGCACCGCTTGTCGAGCATCTTAAGAGTATCGGGGTACATTTTGGCTACAATTGTGAGGAATGCGGTCAAAAGTTTCACAGCAGGCACTTCCTTAAGAAGCACAAAAGACGCATTCATGGTGTGGCTGATGAGCACATCTGTCACATTTGTGGAAAGAACTTCACAACTGGATTCAATCTGCGCAATCACATTGTACGGCATGCCGGCACTCGACCTCATAAGTGTAAATTATGCAGCGCTGCTTTTTCCACAACTGCAGAACTGAATAATCATAAGCGAACGCATGACAATGTACGTCCGTATCCTTGCCGTTATGCCTGTGGTAAATCCTTTCGACATTGCAGCAATCGCAGCACCCATGAAAGGTGAGATTCACTTAAAAAAAATTATAAATTTATTTATTAGTCTCTTAAATTACTATTTGCAGAGTGCATATGGATGGCAGCCAGCGGCCATTTCAATGTGAATATTGCGAAAAATCGTTTGTGACCAAAGGAGATTGCAGAGCCCATCAAATGGTTCATACGATGAGTCGAGATTACAATTGTGAAATTTGCGAGCAGAGCTTTAAACTGCAGAAACATTATCAGCATCATCTCACCACCAAGTCTCACAAAAAACTGGAAGCCCTTCCCAAAGTGCCCAAGAAGCAAGATTATGTTGCATAATATATTGCTAAGATAAGTGTAATCAATTTTGTATTTAGCAAAGAAGTAGTTTAATTATATAAGTTTATTTTAAAGAGCACACGATTTTATATTTTAGAATCGTATTGGTATATCATGAGGCATACTTCTCCATTGCCAAAATTAGTTGTTGATTAGTAAAAAGCAAAAAAAAAAAAAAAAAACCTGATTCATTCATATTACCTTACATATTATTAGTAGCTTATTTATTTTCATAGATTTTCATGGTGTTATCATAGCACATTAGTGTTGTAATTGGGCTCAAAATTCGTATCAGCCAAAAACTTTTCCTCAACTACAGTTGTTATCGGTCGTTGTGTGGAGATCCCCAAGATTAGGCTAATCAGCATATTTATAACAATTTAAAAAGGAACATCGTTCGCTGATATCAGTCTACACATTGACTGAAAATTCAAAACAATTGTAATAATAAAGTAAGTGATAAGATAATTGGTTTTCCATTTATCTTGGCCCATAACAATTTGAGTTTGTTATCTGAGTATTGATATAAACTTGCTAGTTTATAATCTACTTGACAAATATTGGCGTCAAGTAGATTATAAACTAGCAAGTTTATATCAATACTCAGATAACAAACTCAAATTGTTATGGGCCAAGATAAATGGAAAACCAATTATCTTATCATTTACTTTATTATTACAATTGTTTTGAATTTTCAGTCAATGTGTAAACTGATATCAGCGAACGATGTTCCTTTTTAAATTGTTATAAATATGCTGATTAGCCTAATCTTGGGGGTCTCCACACAACGACCGATAACAACTGTAGTTGAGGAAAAGTTTTTTGCTGATACGAATTTTGAGCTCAATTACTTTATTTCTATCTATTATCTTCAATTAATGACACTCCCTCGAATGAAACCTCTCAATAAGTAGGAGTATGATGAGCAGTTTATTTATCAACCAAGAATTTCAAGGAACGGAGTTGCTATTGGCAATATAGGCGATGATGTCTGATTTGGTAACCACTGCCAAGATCTTCTCGTTTTCGCCGACAACCAGCACACAGGGATCCACCTCCAGCACACGTGCCAACTTGCCAAGTATGTCACTCTCTGGCAGGCAAACAACACGTTTGTTAATCGCCTTCAAGGCAGGCTCATCCAGTTGCCTATTCATGCTGACCAGCTGATTGATGAGCGCCTCTTGACCCACAACGCCCAAAACAGCTCTGCAAATAGATGATGAAATTTGAAGGCGATTCAAGCAATCGAGTGATTATGTAACTTACCCAGATTTTTGGTCAACCATAGGCAGCTGCTCCACGGCATGTCGCTGCATCATCTCGATAGCCTGGCCCATTGTTGTGTTGACCTGCAGCGTGGCAACTGGACTGGACAGCTTTAATTCTGATATGGGCACATTCCACCACCAGTGACGATGGGGATTGTCGAGTTGCTTGAAGCCACGTGCCTCCATCCAGTTGTCTGACACAAACCGGGACATGTAGTTTCGAATGCCATCTGCAAGGATGACCACACAACGCTGCCCAGCCTTCAAGGAGCGTGCACACTTTAAGGCTGCAAACATAGCGCCACCACTGGAACCACCGCAGAGCAAACCCTCTTCGGCAATGAGGCGACGACTCATAGGAAAAATGTCAAGATCATAGACTTTGACCCACTCATCGATAACAGTGCCATCGTAGACGGTTGGTGGAAACTTGTAGCCAATGCCCTCCACTTCGTAGGACAGCACATCAGTCTTGTTGATCTCCATGGGACGAGCCAACACGGAGCCATAAGGATCGACGCCAATTACACGACAATTGGGAGCCTGCTCCTTGATTTTGCGCCCAACGCCAGTGATGGTGCCCACTGTGCCAGTGCAGAGCACCACCATGTCCACCTTGTTGTCCAACTGCCACAAAATCTCCGCAGCTGTGCCATCATAATGTGCCAGCGGATTGCCAGCGTTACGAAATTGATCTAGAACAATCGAGTTGGGTGTTTCACGCTGCAGCCGTTGGGCCACGTAATGAAGACCCTCCGCCGAATCGTAGGGCGCCTCGTTGGGTGTGCGAACAACTTGCGCGCCCAGAGCATGCAGTATGTAGACTCGCTCATTGGACATCCTTTCGGGCATGACAATGATGCACTTGTAACCCTTGACAGCAGAGGCCATGGCCAGGCCAATGCCCGTATTCCCCGACGTAGACTCAATGATGGTGTAGCCTGGCTTCAGCAGTCCTTTGTCCTCCGCATCCTGTATCATGCGATAGGCAACGCGATCCTTGACTGAGCCACCCGGATTCATGAACTCACACTTGGCATCTAATCACAGATATGAATTCAATTGACGCGATTAGCACATTGAAAACGTGATGATGACGTGACTGTGGCAATATAATTGCATCACTTTACTTACACATCTCACACTGAATGCCCTCCTTGGCGGGTATGTTGTTGAGTCTGACGAGTGGTGTGCAGCCAATGGCCTGCAGGATATCGGGGCTAATCTTCTGAGGATGCGCAATGCCTCGTTGCGTGTGCGGCGTCTGCTCCTTGGTGCCCAGATGCCAGGTGCATCGCGATGGCTGGCCAGGATCAATGAAATCTGCTGGCCTCACATAGCTGTTATTAGCTGCCATTGCTGTAAAATAATTTGGAATATATTTAGTCCTGTCTAAGTTATACTGGAACTTCAGTGTTGCTTTTCCGCTGCCGGTTCGCGATTGATTGAACTATTCATTGATCAGGCACTTCGCATGTTGGCAGTGGTCAGGCCCTCTTCGTGTAGAGTTATCAGTGCCACTTTTATTTTCCTTGTCTTATCGTAGATTGTTGTGAAATTGTTGGTAAAATTTTCCAGTATTCCCGGTTACTAAGTCACTAGATCTTTTACTATCTCAAACATGGCCGAATATGTAACAACTTTCTCAGCTTACATAGATCTTGATAGCTGTTGGGTTATCCTCGTAATTACAATATTCTTGTGATCCGCACTAAAAATCCTATAAATCTATACTTTTGTATTATATGATTTTATATACATACATATAAAATTTGTATCGAGCACTTGCTACCTTCCTCACAGCCAAAATATCACTAGATCTTATTTCACGGCTTGGGATTTATATAGCAACCCGATGTTATTTCGCACAGTTTATATTAATACTAGCACACATGGATGTATATGAATGTATACACGTTAAATAATTTTGCATCTGTATTATACGTTAAATATACAGCTTATATAGTCTAAGTCTCTCAGTAAAAGTTCTCAGATTATTAGGTTCAGTATACAACAATTGATCTTAAGAGAGTGAAAAATTGTCTGTTTTATATGTAAATGTAAAAAAGTCAAGTCATTATTGTAGTGTTTAAATTTACCTTGACTTTTCTTCGTAGCGTCAGTTAATTCAGTTTATCTAACTCGACTTTTGTTGAACCTCATAAACCGTTTTATTTTATTTATTATTATTATTATTGTTTTGTGCTATCAAGCGTGTGAATTTTGTGTTAATCGTGTGCCAAACACGCTTTCATTAATCACCGCACTTAAATATGAAAGCTTGATTGTAAAATACCCTGTACATTGCAATCCACCACATTATTATTAAAAGTTTATTTAAATTAAACTGCAATTTTGTGGGATTTTATTTAAAATGTTTGTAAACTGTGCTATTTCGTTAATTTTATCAATTTGTTAGATTTTTTTTTAAATTTTCGATTTTTGTTATCTACAACTAATATATTTTTATTATACCCCATCCTAAAACTTGAGTGTATAGAAATAATAAATTCGCTGTATATGATAAGGATCGTGAAGAGGAAGCGCTGCTGATAAGAAGCATTCAAGACAGATTTTTCATTGCTTGCGATTACGATTTATTTATTTATGTTCGATAAAAGTTATAGTAGGTGTTTTGTTTACATTTCCTAGGACTTCTTGAGTTTGTTGAAATTAATACAATCTGATATCGGCAACGATCTTGTCGTTATCGTAGATCTCCTTGGCATAGCACAAATTGGGGTAATCAAAGGCGGCGCCATAGCGATTCTTGCAACCGGAGGCTGCCTTATCGCCAGGGGTATAAACCGGCTGTCCGATCACATTCGAAGTGGCAAAGTTGCAAGTGATCACAAAGTGATTGTAATAATCGCGAGAGAATCGCACGGCAGCACAGCCCAAATGGGTGTTCTTCTCGGCAACGGCAATGGTGAACTTGGCGACGCTCTTGTCGGGCAACTCCTCGGGAAAACTGGCCAGAGTTTCGGGCGATGCATTGCTGCGCTCAGCGAACCATTTCTCAATCTGCTCCTTAATGATCTCCGCATCCGTGTACTCGGACTCGGCACCGCTATAACTGAAGATGGCATTGTTCTGGCCGGCATAAGCAAAGCGTTCGGTGCTGCGGCATTTATCGGGCAGCGACTGACAAGTCTGCACATTCAAGAGAGCCAGATAGGCGAGCTCCTCGCACCAGGTCATCTTGGCCATGCGAGCTGCCTTAGGTAAACCTTCAATGTCGCCGCCAGCCACTTTGTTGCGCAACTCATTGAACAGGCTGAGAATCAATTTCTGATGAGATTCCATCTTCACCGGACGTGCGCCCTTGGGGCAATCCTCGCTAAAGTTCTACAGCAGAGTTACAATTTACTATGACTATTGCGAGATTAGAGATTAAAGGTCTAGAGCATACTCCCTTATTGTTGCAGGCAATGTGTTTGTCTAGGCAAGTGGGCAAAGCACAGTAGTCCACTGCTGTGGCAATGCCAGCTAAGGTAGCCAATAGAATCAATACTTTCATTGTGCTTTGTTGCTTCCACAATCGGTATTCACCACAAACTGAAATTGCAACCCACAAACAGTTCCTATTTATAGGCCACAAAAATGTGGCAGATATTATTACAACTGAGTTCTGTGGAAGATCTGCTTCGCAATATGTACAACTGTTTTTGTTACGATATAAAATGTGTCCAAGATGTAATTACTAAAATGTTAAATTATGTTAAATGCACTGGTTAATTATATCATCATTAAGTTAAAAGCACTCCTCGAGAATTCTAGTGTTTGACGTCTCCATTGCCGTTTTGCTTGGCGCCAGCGCCAGATGCAATGTATGATGTGACATCCAGTTTGGTTGCCAGTGCCAAGACCTTCTGCTTGTCATCGATAATCAACACACTGGGATCCACCTCCAAGACACGTGCCAGCTTGCCCAGTATCTCAGTCTCAACCAGACGAATGACTTTCTTGTTTATTGCTTTGAGAGCTGGATCATCCAATTGCCTATTCATGCTGACAATCTGATTGATGAGCGTCTCTTGACCGACGACGCCCAAAACATTTCTGCAAATCGATGTAGAGATTAGCAAACGATTCAATCAGTCGAGCTAGTAAATTACTTACCCAGTTTCTTGGTCAACCATGGGCAGCTGCTCCACGCGATGCTGCTTCATCAGTGCGATGGCCTCACCCACAGTTGTGTTGGACTGCAGCGTGGCCACAGGTCTGGGCAGCTGCAGCTGGGAGATGGGCACACTCCACCACCAGTGACGATGCTCGTTGACGGGTTGCTTAAAGCCACGTGCCTCCATCCAGTTGTCGGACACAAACTTGGTCATGTAGTTGCGAATGCCATCGGGCAGAATGACCACACAACGCTGGCCAGCCTTCAAAGTGCGGGCATATTCAATAGCCGCATGCATGGCGCCACCGCTGGAACCACCGCAGAGCAGACCCTCCTCGGCGTTGAGGCGACGACTCATGGGGAAGCAGTCGGCATCGCAGATCTTGGTCCACACGTCCACGACGCTGTAGTCGAATACTGTTGGCAGAAAGTCGTAGCCAATGCCCTCCACCTCATAGAATTGCACATCAGTCTTATTGAGCTCCTCGGGACGCGCCAGCACGGAGCCATAGGGATCGACGCCCACCACTTGACAGTTGGGTGCCTGCTCCTTGATCTTGCGTCCAATGCCACTGATAGTGCCAGCTGTTCCAGCCGAAACCACAATCATGTCCACCTTGTTGTCCAACTGCCACAGAATCTCCGCAGCGGTGCCATCATAATGTGCCAGCGGATTGCTCGCGTTGCGATACTGATCCAGCACAATCGAGTTGGGAGTCTGGCGCTGCAGCTGCTGGGCCACATAGATCAATCCTTCGGGGGAATCGTAGGCTGCCTCCGTGGGCGTGCGTATAATCTTAGCACCCAGAGCACGCAGCGCATAAACTTTCTCGTTGGACATCTTCTCGGGCATGACAATGATGCACTTGTAGCCCTTGACTGCACAAGCCATGGCCAGGCCAATGCCCGTGTTGCCCGACGTCGGCTCAATGATGGTGAAGCCTGGCTTCAGTAGACCATGCTCCTCGGCATCCTGCACCATGCGATAGCCGATGCGATCCTTCACCGAGCCACCTGGATTCAGGTACTCGCACTTGGCATCTAAAAAGGAAGAATAGAATAAACATACTGTATTAGAGATTACAAAATTTCATTAAAGAGATATTCTTAGATCATCTATAGTTTATCCGACATCATCTTTAAATTAACCTTACAGTCGTCTGTTAAGACTGTTTAATTTAAATAAAACAGCTTATATGTTGCTATTACGAAAGCATCCTAATATATTTTAAATGACTTCCAAATTTCTTAACAGTACCAAATTATCAGAAATTACCTATTTTTAATTTTACAAAAATAATAAAGATTTATGAACTATATCGTATAGTCTTTAAGATGTTCGTGTATATTATCTTTTTTTTTATATTTGACTAATTTCATTCGAATGTACTAAATGATGATTGATTTTTAAAATTGATTTGTTGATATTTTTTAAATTAATTTGTCATGTTTACGTTATTTTAACAAAAGGGTTCAATTTCATCTTCGGTATTACCATTAATCATTGATCAGGCATATTATACTTTATAACGTCGGAGGAAATGCTCACAGATTTTTCCTCTTGGCATAAAGTTACGCTAACTTTCTAGGCTGTGAATAACGCCTAGAAATATTCTTCTTCCAAATTGAATATACTCACACATCTCACACTGAATGCCCTCCTTGGCGGGTATGTTGTTGAGCTTGACGAGTGGTGTGCAGCCAATCACCTCCAGGATATCGGGGGTAATCTTCTGACGATGAGCGATGCCACGTTGCGTGTGCGGCGTCTGCTCCTTGGTGCCCAGATGCCAGGTGCACTTCGACGGCTTACCGGGATCAATGAAATCCGCTGGACGCACATAGCCCTTATTCGCTGACATGACTGTGAATTAATTGCGAGTGAGACTGAATCAATAAAATGATGCGATTCCGCTGCCGACTCGTGCTTAAATGATTTGATTTCCTACGCTAAGATTAGCCGCCAGCCACCATCTGGCTGCTGCTCTTAGGGTCAAGCTAATGGTGAACCCAACTTATCACTTATCACTTGTTGCTTGTTGCTTGTTTTTTTTTTTAATTTTTTTCTGCCAACTCATGGTAGTTTTGTTGTGAATCGCCGCTTATTTGCCTGCTGACGTCACAAGCAGTGTTACCATGTCGCCTGAGCATCCTCAGCTATGAGAGGATTGCGTTATCTCTTCTTCTGATTGGGTAATTATTGCCAAAAATAAGTGAACTAGCACATTTCAAGGCAATGTCTTATCAATAACTTGTCGTGTTTTTATTACGTCGCATATTCGCATGAGTTTGTTATATTTTTTTTCAATTTCGTATTTGTCTAACATTTTTACATTTGATTGACGGAAACCGGCAAAATGCAAAAACAAAGTTTGTAAATACAATCCACACACAACATACATATATGTATGTACATAAGCAAAGCACATGTACACATACACGCACATTAATGTTTGTAGAAGGTACATGCATATGTACAGTAGCTGAATGCTACAAGTTTGCAGAAGAAGCATTGCTCTCTACTGCATTGCTGCATTGCAATTACATGCTTACCTGTATTTTATATTGTTTTATGTGCGTAGACACGTTTCAATTTTATGGCTGCAAACACTTGAGTATGCTCTCGCTAGCACTGCCAGATAAGAACTAAATTACCAATGTGCGCTTCAGGGCAAATACACGTGATAGATACGCGCGACGTTGTTGTTTCTCCAAATAGAATTTACTCTCTGAACATGTTGTCTGTGTACACAGCACACATACTATTCCCATACATGCTCAAGTGGACCCGCTACTGCAAACACACATAGGGCGACCGGCGACCTAGTGCTGCAAAAGGTTGGTTAAGAGTGTTGTTTAATTCCAACAGGAGCAGCGAACTTCAGTTTACCCAATTAGCATAGGAAAATCCAAAACGTATAGCGCGAAAACTCAAAACGAAAGAGATAGGCTATTGCTTTTGTTTTGCTGACTTCATTGTTTTTTAAAATTAAATGCATGTCATACTTGTAAACAAATGAATTCATGTTAAGCCGGTTTGCTGATCTGTGTATCTACTGCTGTTTTACTTGTTTTCCTGGTTTTCTATAGAACCAACTCCTTGGAGCAATAACCTCAGCAATGCAGCTAGCAGATACATTTCTATTGTATAAACACGTATTGATGTTTACACACATACTTAAGCATATTAGCAGACCAGTTTGTGGAACGCATTTCACACTAACCAGAGTTTGTTTGTACTACTTGTGGATCGCATTCGCAAATCATGCCGTTACAATTCAAAACATGAGTTTACGATTTATGTATTGCATAGTAAGTACTATTTAACAGTATTTACACATTTATAAAAATCAAACAACCTGATTACATCTATAAAATGGAAAGCGTGTCACTATCAATGGATCTTATCAGAACACAAATATTATGTTTACACTAAGAATAATGAAGCGCGTCGGATTCTTATCAGATTCAACACAATACACTAAGCTTATCGCTCATACGCCTTGTAATCTGTGTGGTGCATTTTATGACGGTATTTATAGAAATCTTTATGAACTCTCTCCAAAGCTTGGAGAGTCTATAAAATAATAAAATTCTATAAAGTGCAAAATTGATTAGAAACACTCACTGAAGATGTTCTATATGACGCATCTTATTTCCTGCATGCTGTGGAAATCCCCAATTCAACGTAATTTTGAAATAAATAATAAATTTGGGTTAATAAATTAATTAAATATATATTTTTACTTATATTATTGGGAATTACTTAAGCGGGAATAATTTTAGCAATTAACGCGAGCTGGAAGACGTTTCATTTGATAGTCTTCGCCGATCTTAAGCACAGCTAACATGCCCTGCACTGAGTGTGATTCGATGTGACAGTGATAGCTCCAGAAGCCAGGATTATCGGACATAAAACGAAGTATAACATAGCCCAGACCAGGCACCTGCACAGTGTCCTTAGCCACAGCTGGGTATTTATCGGGCAATCGACGCAGACGTCCTTGCCTATCTAGTTGTCGAATCTGCAAAGGATATTTGATATTATAAGTTTATAACTTAAAATTGAAAACAAAAAATTTAACATTTTATAACTTTTAACTTAAAATTTCAAAAATTAAAAAAAATAGTTAAATGAAAAAGAACAAGTTAAATTATTTGGCATGTAAGTTATTTTCTTCACTGAATTCGTAATTTTCTTTTTGAATTTTAAAATTACTAAAATTACAAAAATAAATAAATATATACAAGTATGAGTACGAGTAAAATTTGGTTTCAATTAAGTTTACTAGACCATTTTTAGTTTTCGAAATTAAGCTTGCAATTATGTTTTATTTAATGAGGGTTAAGGGATGACTTTATACATATAACTTTGCACCGACAACCCAAAAGTATTGTCCACCATTTTGTTATATCTAACTCAAATATTATATGGAATACTATATGACTGTTTAGGTAGTCAGACAGACATCGCTTGATTGCTATTGACCCTACATCATCTTTAGTGGCTATTCACCCACTTTAACAATTAGTGCTTCTAGAGTTAGGTTAGTAAAAATGACTTACATTTTTAAGATCTTGTAGATTGCCAAGGACGTCCTGTCCCACCACGCGGAAGGTGAAGCCGTGCATGTGGATGGGATGCGTGGCATCCATGTGATTGGTAACAACCATTTCGATGGGTCGATAGGCAGGCAAGCGAATCACATGGACACATTCGCACACCTCGCGATCACACTGTCGCTTCTTGGCGGCCAACGAACTGCGATTGCAGAAGTAGCCATCGTCCTGGTAGAGATAATGAGCCTGCAGCAATGAAATACCCGGTGGCATAAAGCTAATCTCATCGATTTGAAACAGAAGTTCGCCATTAGGCGCCTGGCGCAGATTCAGGCTGGAATAGTGCGTCAAGAACTTGGTGTAGCTGGGCCAGGGTACGGGATCCAATGAGCGCAGGGAGACAGTGCCCACATCCTTGTCGGGACTCGCCTGACGCAGGGCAGTTAACGACTCAGAGTCATTGGAAATCTTATAGCGGAAATCGTTGACAAAGATGGGCGGATAATCATTGTCATCTAGTTCTCTGGCCCTCTCACTGTCTAGTATGCTGCCCTGAGGCAACTCACTGCGAGCGGCGCCGCGATAGCTGAGCACAGCTCCCTGGTAGAGGCTGCGCTCCTCGCAGCGCTCGTAGCCACGCACACGGATCCAATAGTTCTTGGCATATTGATTCGCCTCGAGCACAAAGTCAAAGCGTTCGGCGGAGGTGAGAAAGAAGCCATCGGCGAGCACGGGTTCAATGTCGTTGCCATCGGTGCTGATGATGAGCAGCTTGTGCTGCTCAATGGAGAACTCCACGGGGCAGTTGAAGACCCCGTTGTAGATGACACGCATGCGATAGCGATAGCCAGGTGTTACCCTCAAACGCTCGTAGCGATGACGCGAATCCGGATCGGGCAGCTGGCTGAGATGATTGCGTCCCTTGCCGTTGATCAGTATGTTGCGCACCTGCTGCAAGTCGTAGTCGTAGAAGATGTCCTGCACCAACAGCGCATGCTCCACCAGATCGTAGTCATAGAGTCGGGCATGAGGATTCCGCTGATGCGGCTGACGCACTATCAAATTTCCAGCTATGCCAAAGCCACGCTGCCAACCCATATGACTGTGATACCACATCGATCCACTGCGATCCGCATGGAACTCATAGCGAAACACCTCACCCGGCTCCACCGGATACTGTGTCACATGTGGAACGCCATCCATTTCCGGAGTGCGTGACATGTGAATGCCATGCCAGTGCATAGTGCTCGATTCGCCCAGATAGTTGAGCACATCCACCACCACAGTGTCATTCTCGCAGAGCTCAATCGCCGGACCCGGCACCATGCGATTCACTGCCATCACCGGATTGGAGACGCCATCGCCATAGATACAGTTCTCCGAGGCACAAGCTCGCTCATCGTACGGACAACGTTGGCACTCAGGCCCGATGCGGCGATAGTTGTGCACCACCAGCTGATAGTAACAGCTCTGCGATTGTCCTTGCTGGCAGACGCGACGACACGGATGCCGCTCGAAGCCACCAAAGTTCGAGATATCCACCTGAGCATAGTCATCTTTCAGCTGTAATCCTCCATAGTGTGATGGCTCCTTGTTAGTCTTGTTCTTGTTCATCCAAGGGAATGTGAACCATTCGATTTTACCCTCTGGCTCCGTTAATTCTGTGCTGCCCAAGTCCAGTTGCAGTTGGAGCAGACACAGCAGCGTTGTCCACAGTAGCCAGCGATGGCTTTTACTTTTAGTTGACGGCGTAAACATGACGAGGCGCAACCTTCAACTGTGGCCAAGGGCCCGAGTTAACCCACGAAGAAAGTTTGGAAATTCAGCAAAGTGGACGCCACCCAATCCATAGTTGGACATGCGCGGCACGTGACGATCATAAAAGCTGAGCTGCATTTTATTAGCTTTTAATTTGCCAAACACAAGTGAATTTTAAGATCGCAGTGATCGACCAAGAGATGCCCTGTAAACTGCCCTGTTACTTATAGAATTGTTGTCAGTTTTACATTGAAGAAATTCAACACATAGTAAGACTAATTCAAAAACAATATAATTGAATTTATGTAATTAATCTTAGAGCCAATAGAAGTGGGAATTAAATGTTAAGTGTTATATTACAATTAAGAATGAGTTGCTATAGTTGTTCTCTTGTACACAGATTCAAACTTTTGGTAATAAAAATAGAAAATAATACAAGCTTCCCAATTAACATCAGAAGCTTTAATTTCTATTTTTGATAATTATTATCAATATTTACTAAATATGATATCATTTTGAAGTGGATTCATATTTTTTTCTTTTTTTTTTTTGTCAGTTAGTAGAAATTTAAATTTTAATGAATATTTTATCATTTTATTTTAAAGTTATTAAATTGTGTTCGGAATAAATGACTCAATATATTTTTTAGTTTTTTCTTTTAGAGCATTATTTCTATTTCTATTACAATTATAAAACAAACAGATATTTTACAACATAATTACTTTAAAATTGCATTTCTACTTAATTTTTTTTCGCAGTTATAAAGTCAGCATATAAAATTAATTACTTGAGTGACTATATTAAAAATATTCCCAAAAATCACTCAAATTATTACCAATTATTCAATTATCAAAGCAATTTAAAAATAAATAAAATCACTTAGGCTTTCCAAAAATTGTAAAGGAAACGAAAAAAATTTCGTCAAAGAATATTAATAAATTGCAGATCCCAAACTTCCAGCAATAATGAAGAATATGACATTAATATTCAAAATGCGAATAAGCTGCTTAAAGGACAATGGAATATTTTTATTATTATGTATATGATTGCTATACAAAATTTCAGTTAAATGTAGTTAAAAGTAAATGCTTTGCTTACATAGTCGATATTACTTCTCGACTTCTGCCGCAGGTGGAGCTGGTGGAGAAGTAGCAGGAGCTGTAGTTGTCATCATGGCAGTGCTCATGAGACTAATGACGCCACAGGCAATTGGTGCACCCACCGAGATCTCCTCATTCTGATAGGCCAAGGCATTGGGTACAGTCAAGGAGGAGGAGAAGACTTCCGCATTGAGTGCTGTATTCAGATCGATTGGCTTGCTATGAATAACTATGGAGCGTCCAATGATGCCATTGAAGCCAAAGAGCTGCAGATAGATGCTCATAAAGACTGCGGATACGCTGCCATCGTCCTTCACCTCCAGATTTCCCAGCTGCAAAGCAGAAAAACAGTAAATTATACCTCTTAAGGCAACTGCTTGAGCAACTCACAAAGTTATTGGGGAATTGTCCGCCGGTTGATTTGCAGCCATCGCTAATGTCGCCATAGGTGTGAATGTGAAGTGCATGTTTGCCAGCTGGCAACCCGGTGGCATTAATAGACACCTTGATGTCGCTGTTGTAGGGCAACTGCTGGAAAGAGATGATGCCCGCAGCGGCAGCAGCTTCGCCTTCTCCTGTAAGTCTAGCAGCTGCCTGCCACTGTGGTAGCTAAAGAAGTTAAAGAATTAGTATTGTAAGATTAGGTTTGGTAGTTCACCTACATAGGGGTAACCCAGATAAGCAGGCTGCGGTTGCAGCAGTGGACTAAGTAATCCTGCTGCCCCGATGCCGCCAAGAATCGGACCCACGCCACCTAGGGGCACCGTCAGACGTTCGTAGCGTTTCACTTTTGTGCCGGAGACAACTTTAACGTCATCCGATTGTCGCGTCAAATTGGCGGCTGGCGGACGCAGGCGATCCAACAGATTTTGTGCGCTGCCAGGCGCAAAAATGCCACTCAAAATGTTAAATAGCATAAATGCTCGTACTGCTCGACTCGCTCCGATCATGGCAATTAATTGGCGGATAGATGGATTCCAAAATTGGGGGATTAAGTACTCGCTGTACTGTACTCGCTGAGTAATTGAGTTGCACTGAACTGAACGCTGTGTGGGCCTGTCGATGTCGATGTCGTCGTTAGTTGCCAGTTGTATGTTTTCGGATGACTTCGACATGGTTTTCATGCTGATTGAACACGTTAATTATCCACAATACTACAGTGGACACCAGAATGGACAACGACGATGATTAGTTTGTTGCTGCTGTTCAGCTCAGTGGCAATTGAGTGTCGCGTGTTTGATGCTTCGTTACCTGTCCAGAGGCGTAGTCACTAGAGCTAACCATTCAATTCGATTCTATACAACTTCACATAACCTCAAATCACATAATGCCGCCTACAGTTTAAACGCTATGAGTCAATTCTAATTGAAAACCCAAACTAAAAAGTTGTAAGCCCTTCAAGCCTATTTCTTTATCTGCATCTTCCTCTGTAGCCAACTGATAGGTGAAAAGTTTGGTACAGGTGTTTAATAACTTATTTGATTCCACTTAACCTCAATTTACATTGAACTAAAAGTTTTATTAATTTATTTAATCAATGTACAACTCATGCCCCTTTTATAGACGACTCTGGACAAGTTCGCAATATAATTTGACACAATAAAATGCAATATTAGATCGACATCAGCCAATTGAAAGTGAAAACCTAACCTCAAAAAACAAACTGCACGACATGAAGAAGATACAATAGCAGTTTTGCTTTTTTCTTGACAAATCTGATCATACAATTGATTTGCAACCTAAATAATCAGATGACACAGAAACGCTTAGTGAGTAAGCCATCTATTTGTATGTATTTTTTATAAAGAATATACTAATTAATGCAATCGATATAATGGGATTATAATTTGACTTGGTAAAATGCAATATCAGATTGGAATTAGCGAACCTAACCTCAAAAGGCGTCGACACGCGAGAGATTCTTAAATACAGATGACACACATTTCCCAGTTTTAATTGTTATTAACAATGATTATATTTTGTTTTAATGGCGTTGGCAAAAGCCGCTGTTAAATTAGGTGACAGACAAGCTGGGGACAGGGAATTGGTTAGAGAATAATAAACTATGACAAGTTCTAATTACAATCTTAGCTAAAGCTAAATATAAATATCAATCTAGGTAATCAGCAGCATAATGGTTTAATTACACGCCGCTTTAACGGAAGCCACCGCGTTGGTTGTAGCCACCACGTCCTCCTCCTCCGCCTCCGCGATACCCTCCGCCTCCGCCACCTCCACGTCCTCCTCCTCCACCACGGTAACCGCTACCACCTCGTCCTCCACCGCCACCACGTCCACCACCGCCATCAGCTTGAGGATTCCAGCCAGAGCCCTGCACGCGTCCACTACTATTGAGCCACTGCTGGTCGCCTCTATCGCGATCTCGTTGCTCTTGCGGATGCTGTTGATACTGCTGTTGCTGTGGCTGCTGCCAGTTCTGACCTCCGCCACCGCCACCACCACCACGTCCTCCTCTATTGCCACCGCGATAGTTGCCACCACCACCGCCACGTCCACCTCCTCCAGCAGGTCCACCAGCTCGCTGCTGCTGCCATGAAGGCATCTCTGGCGGCGGCGGTGCATGCTCATTGGCCCGTCCTCCGCGATCCGGCACGCTGCCAATCACATGCTTCTCAATCTTCGAGGCTGTATTTTTTCGCACATTCACCGAGCTGGTCTTCTCAATGATTGCAAGATCTGCACGCGCCGCAAGCAGTGCCACAATGTTCGTGTCTGCTCCGCCATATTTTAGAGCATCCAACTGCTTTAACTTCTGCTGGAATCGATCGTTTATCTCATTCTGGCGATGCTTCATGCTGTCCGACCACTGGAAACTCTGAACGGTCGCCTCCAGACGCGTCAACATCATCTGACGCCGCAAATTGTACTCGCCATCCAGATCTTTGTGCATGGCCTCCAGCTGACGCCACTGGGCATCCGTGAGGGGTTTGTTCGAGCTCATAAGCGGCTCACTGATCACTGCTCTGTTCGTCTGCTTCAAACGTTGATCCAGCTTGGGCGTCAAGCGATCAAAAAGCAACTTCACATTGATTGTGCTGGGAATCTCACCCAGTTGCAGATCTTTGGTCAGCTGTGTGACAGCAGCTTGTAAATTGGATTCAGTCTTAGATCTCTTGCTGGGTGGCTCCGCCGGCTGCAGCTTCAGTGACATCTTCGTGGCCATCAACTCGCTTGTTAAGTAGTTGAGCAGCTGCAGCAGCGAGTCCCTGGTCTGGAAGCGTTCCGACATTGGCACAGCCACAAATTGACGATAGGGACATCCCAGCTCGGTCAACAGCAGCGACAATTCGAAGGCAAACTCACTGTGGTCCTTACTACTAGTGGCCACATGTTCGTCCGTCTTGCGCAGCAAATGTAATTGATTGGCCAGCCAATAAATCACCTCACGCAATTCAGCATCACCGATACCACCAGCCACAGCCTTCTGCAGTGATGGCTGATCCACGCCCTCATAGCCAAGTGCAGTCAGTGAGTCAATTATATCCAATTCGAGATCCATTTGTGCCGGCTGTCATTCGTTGTTATTGCCTTGTAGATGTATTCAGACTTTTTTATTTGCCGGGGTGTGACCACAAACATAATTGTAAAGCTTACCAAAAAAAAATATAATAACCTTGCCCTCTGGTCACATCTCCAAATATATTGCACAAAACGATTGTGTGGCGTTATCGATAAATCGCTTTGATTAGTACAATATGAGCGCACTCATTATTAATGCTTGAATCTTGATCACTAGCGTACTAAAAAAAATACCATTTGCATTTCATTTATATAACTTCATTTATTGTAATTTACCAATTTTAATATAATTTAAATATATATATGATTTTATATTTTTAAGTGTAGTTTATATATATATATATATATATATTTATATATATAATGTATATATGTATGTATTTTTTGTAAAGCAGGAAGTTTTAGGATTCGCAAGTGTTGCACCTTTGGTGCTACAAATTTTACATTTTTCGTTTTTTTGTTATACATACTTACAACATTTACTTATTTACTTAAAATGAACACACACATTTAGCTATTTAATGTATACAAATATATATATATAATCATAATAATATTCAGTTACTTCTTATCTTCCAGAAATAAATGTATCTAAAAAAAATGAATAGAAACAAGCATTTCTCACACACACGAAATACATACAATTTGATTTTGCAAATACACAAAAAAGGAAACACAAAAAGTGAATTAAGAATAAAACAAAATTTAAAAAAAAAAAATGATTTGTTGCTGTTGCTGCTGCTGCTACGCAAATGGCACAAAAATAAATTCCGCGCAAGAAAATTCGAAAATCAATGCAATGGGCGGGCGCGGCGACATATCGCCTAAGTGAAGCTATACTGATTATCAATGGCGCGTCCGGTACACTCGCCGCTTCCTGATGTTCCACCACCGGTCCCACCGGCAGCACCACCAACTCCAACTCCACCACCGCCACTGCCACTGGCACCACTATCGGCACCACCATGACGCGATGATGTGGCTGCCTGGAGTGAAGCGTTCGAAGCACGCAGGTGCGGTTGATCGAGAAAACCATGGCCTGCAGGTGGCGAACTGTGTATGGTCAATGGTGTGGGATCCAAATGAAAGTAGACTTGCTCCGGAAAATAGACGTGTGTTGGCTCTTGTGGCAGTTCGATTTCGTTTGTCTTTAGGCGAACACTTAGATTCATGGTAATCACTTCGTTGCACTGTGAATGGTTCAAGACGTATGGATATCTTCTATTAAATATCATTGAGGCGTTTTTCAATTAGTTTTTGATTTTTTGTTTTTTTTTTTTTTGTTTGTCGATTTCAATCTGTTGGTATGTGTGTTTTAAGGGGTTCGTTTGGTAGAGGGGAGAAGGGTTAAACATGAAGCATGCAACAAATTGGGGGAAACTTATTGAAACTAAGAACACAACAAACAACAAAGAAACCCCCAACAAAGAATGTACAACAAACGGATAAATTGAAAGATTCGAGAATTCTGGTTACAAATGCGGACAGACTCAGTTATTTTTCGGGAGTTCAAAGAGAAAACACAGAGAGAGAGAAAGATAAAGATAGGTCTTGGCTGCTGGCAATAAGACTATATCTATACCCCGCCGGCCGATTCGTTAATGAAATGAAATTAAAGTTGAAATCAAATAAAGGAAAATAAAAACCATCACTGACACTGAATTGACTCCAAAATTTTGGCTATCTCACATGTCTCGGCGATGGATGTCCATTGCTATTTCCATTCGCGTTGCCGCCGGCTCCACTACTCCCTCCAGCTCCACCCGCTGCCGCATCGACAGCCGCAGCACCTCCTCCTCCTCCACCCGCCGAGTCGTGCGACAATGTTGTGTTGGCAGCAACCATTGCCATGCCGATGGCCGATGCATCGTTCAGTCTGCTGGTGTGATGCACCCATTCAGTGAGCGTCACATCCGAAGTGCCGCCCGACTCCAGCGGTATGGGATTGTGTCGGAAATGCTCGAGCATCTCCTGTATAGTGGGGAACCACAGATGCTGCACACGACACTGTCCCTTCTCCGAGATTGTGAGTCGCAGATGCTTGGCACGTCCTTGGAAATTAAACGTCAGCACAAATTCGCCACGACGCGTCTCGCTCTGTCGCACCAAAAAGTAACCATGTCCCGCTGCCTCCGACTGCAGCACCATGCGTGCGGCCTCTGCACGCGGCAATGTGCCATGGAACCATGGGAACTGGCGCATCTCCGCCGTCAAATCGGCCACGTTTACATCAGAATCCGTTTCAAGCAGTTCGTTGCCATCAAAATTGCTGGAGGCCGATAAACGCTGTTCGCCGCGTTGTGGACGCGATGGAATATCGGGTGGCGCATTATTATGATCGTTGTTGAGCTGCGATGTGGTTAGGGCAGCATTTACATCATGCGACGAGGCAGCAACATTTGCATTACTATTGCCAGCCGCTGTGGCTGCCACCAAACCGCTGTCCGCTGACTGCGAGTTCACCAGATTGCCATTGGAGCCGCCCAATCCCAAACCACCTTGTTGCTGATATTGAGGATTCTGTATGCCGCCCAAAGCGCTGCCCGTGCCAGTGGGATTGGGATTAGTGGTGACTGGCGATGTCTGCATAGCAGCCGCAATAACATCCGAGTCAAGCATCGGCTGCTGAGTGGGCGGCGTGCGCATGCAATAGCGTATAGTGGCCAGCCAGCTGCGCATATCTTCTTGGCTGCCCGCTTCAATCACATACTCCATGTTGTTGTCGGCCTTCAGCACGAACGTATTGTTGCGATCCGGCATCTCCAGTGTGGTTGTTTCACGTGCCTCCGAGATGAGGAAACAAAAGACACCGCTGCGCGGTTTTGTCGATTTGGGCGGCGTATAAAACTCCAGCATATAACCGCCCACTGCTTTGACCAGTGCGAGACGACAACGTTCCCACTTCTGTGTGCCAGTTGTTTGATCTAAACTCTCCGCCGTCAAATTGTTAACGATGCCCTCTTTGCGGCACTCCACCACAATCTTTGCCAGCTTTGTTTTGCCACTCTGTTTGCTGCTGCCCACGCCGTCCACGTCGTCGGAGTTCTTGTGAAAGAATGCCTGCAAAAAGAAGAGTTTCTAACGTTAAACTTTCGACTTGTCTTTCCGATCTGCTTGCCAACTGGCAACAACTCGCTCACCTTGCCCTTGCGCAATCCCTTAAAGGAGAGGCGTCGCAAAAGCGACTTGGGAAACAGCCGCGATACCTCATGCTCCTCGGTATCAAAGCTATCACCACCTGCGCCGCCTTCCCCACCAAACAGCGAGCCAACGCCTGTCTTTAGATTGCTGCGACGCCTAAAGAACTCAGTGTCATAATGTTCCAAGAAGGAATCCACGAATCTCACTGCAAAACTACGATGTGGTATGCCGCGTGCTTCCTCCGGCGGCAGATTGCCGTTGATGTAACTGATGCATGCTTTGGCAAAGTCCGTTGCAGCAGCGTGAGCATGTCTATCGCAGAATTCCTCCCAACTTGTGCCTCCATACGTGTAGGATGTGCTGCTACTGCCAATGGCGTTGCCAGTGCCCATCGGCGCTGGTATCAAATCGCTGCCACCGGCTGCCCCCAGACTGGTGGTGGGTCCGATATAGCCGCCAGCGCTAAAGGCGCTTGAATTGGCAGCTGCGCTGTTTCCGCCCATGTGCACAAAGGACTGTCGTTGTTGTTTTTGTCTGCGTAGGTGGTGATGCTGCTCAGGCTCACTAAACCCGTCAATATTCAGTTTGCAACGCAGCTGTCTCTTGGGGCTCTGCAAACACAAAAAATCACTATTTTTATTATGTATTGTTTGTTTTTGTTTTTTTTTTTTTTTTGTTAATATTTTTGCTCAACAGCAGATTCACAATGCAAATGTGTTTTTGTTTTTGCACAAACAAACACATTCGAGCACCCACATAAACACACCCATGCATAGAATTTCTCACTGGGTATGTGCGCGATGTTACTCAATTTGCGTTCACGTTGCTCATTTTGCGTTTACGTTGTTTTGCTCTACGTTGATTGTAATATTCCACTTTACGTAGCGCGTAGGCGTATTTACGTATCTCTACACACACAGAGACTCCACATATCTATGTATGTAGCATGTACGTATGTTTGTAGAATGCGTGTTTGGGTGATATGGCTGCTGATTTGTTTTTGTTTTGCAGATTTGATGATAAGCTGGATTCAGCGGTAAATCAAGGCCATTTCAATGTCTCAACAACCATTGCTTTGCAGTTTGTTATTAAAATGCAACTCGCTATACGCTACCCGCACGTATGTGTGTGTAGTACACCTCCTACACAATCATTCTTTTCTCGGCTTTCATTTTTTCGAGGACTTCACTTACATTTATGCAGTATTTGTGTAGTTATTACGAACGGCGCACTGTTTGCAATTACTTTTTCACTTATTTCACAATTATTTACTACTTTTTCTCCACTATATTTTCATTTTCAAGAAGAAAAACACAACGCAATATAATCGTCTATCGTCTAAACGCCAAGAAAATCATTTATCGACCAATTACTCGGCCTTAATCGATTACCCTCCACTTGTATCGATTCGATGACAATCGATTATTGATATGTCGCTTAACATATCGGCACGCTGTATATCGCTCCGCAACTATTCAAAATACATTTCAAAAGCATTTAAAAATTAAATTGAAAAACATAAGATATTTGCATGTTTATGGTTAAATCTCACATTTTTATTGTTTCTATATGTTTCGAAATTGCATTTACTTAAAATTAGTATGTAACTACTATGAATACAATATTTATAGTAATGCATTATTGTTAGTTTTGCTTGATCATTATAAATAATTAAAATTCTTGAAACTTAATTGTGAAACACACGGAGTGCAACAGTTTTTGTTTTTCGTTTTTTATCTTTTTTTTTTTGTAACTTTTCATATTTTTTGTTTAAAACGAACACATGCATTTTGGCAAAATATTATTATTGTATGTGTAAGTGAAATTTTGATTTGAAATGGAGCAAATAAAATGGGGGACGGAAATTTGATTGAGAAATAATATGTAAAGATGCATAAAGCATTTTAGAGCGATATAATACTCATAATGGGAAATGTAGGCGCTCTTACTAACTATTATTTGTGATTGTTATTTAACTTAAGTATTTACAGAAAAATTACATACTTTTTGATAATGTAACTCGGATGCGGATAATTTAGTATTTGATTCATTGTATGCTGGAAATGTTGAAAATGCTTTAAAAAGTAGATGAACAAAATGAAATCTCAACAGTTGTTAGAAAAAAGAAATGCTAATACTAAAACCTTTACAATGTATTTAGTTTATGCAGGTTTTGTATTAAAAGGTTAAGAATGCAACTTGATAGGCATCTGAAAAATCTTCATTAATCTTGCTTACAAATTGTATTAAACTGTATCTATCTTCAGCTTTGCGTAACGTAAAACCAAAACACATCAACATATACATGTACATTTTTGTGGTTTTTAAAAATCTTTGCCACTTATATATACTAAATCTACATACATTTATTATTCGGTTTTGCTGTTACTTTACTAAAAAGAGGATCACCTAACTTATAAAAAAACGTTGATACGTATAATTAAACAATACGTACGTTATTAAGAGAGAATTCATAGTGTTTAAATTTGTTGTGTGTTCTTATTCTTTGCATTTTTTTGTGTTTTCTTTTTTTCATTCTTTTTTTGTAAGATAGAGTACACTCAGACTTCCAGTTGTTTTGATGGTGGATGCGCAATAAATGGTTCGCTCCACATGCGCCGCAGATCACCCTGAAGCAAAAAGGGAAGGATTCAATTAGAAGAAATTTAAAGTGAAGGTGCTTCGCATACCTTGAGATAGGCCATCAGCAAGAGGGGCAATAACGTGAACGGCACTAAGTACAGTAAGGCGGGCTGTGCGGCCTTAAACACCTCCGAGCTGACAGTTGCCGTTAAGAGACCCAAGAAATAGCTGCAATAAAACCGTACAATAAAGTTGATGCTTTGTGGCGCTGCGTTGCAGACTTACCCCAATAAGGAACAATGAAAATACGTCAACCTGGAGCCAACACCTTTTGGCGGCGATAGCGTTGGATCCGAGGTGACGCCCTGTGATTTTTTGTAGGCATCGTAGCGCAATACAAAGCACAACAGCAGTCCCGGCATTACCACATCGCCTAGGCCGAGCATCGAGAAGTGTCCCGTATTGTGTATGCTGGGGAAAACCAGTTTGCCCGGCAAATTCAGTTTCGGTGTGTCGCGCACAATGCCGCCCAAATTCAATTTGCGCGCCACAATGCCGACCGGATTCTCGGCGGGTCGTGTGGCCACCTTGACCATCACATTTGTGCTGAATATGTAGGATGAGAGGAATACCCAGAAGACGTCATAGATGAGCAGACCGGTCAACAGCAGCGTCGACACCTTCAAGCTGGGCAATCGCACAAACGCTATAAAGGCCACACATAGACCCATGCCCATAGCTAAAAGTATAAATACAGAAGATCAATAACAGTTTCTAATTGAATATAATTTGATGATCGTTCTGTTGTCATACCATCCATAAGCAGCCAATGGCCAGTGAGCACCCAGACGCAGACAATTGATACGGAGAGCGTAAAGCTGAATAGTTCTGCTGCCGTGAAACGTCCGCAGATGCCAAAGGAGAAGCGTTTGCCATCCGTGCACGGTCGAATTATATACTGGCACATGGGCAACAGAAGAAATGCCAGCGCCACAGTGGCAATAACTGCAAACAGAAAGGGATAATTAATCAAGGGAACATCTTGTGCCATATATTGTGTTACTTACTGGCTGTGCACACGGCAAAGAGCAGCTGCATCGAGTCAAAGAAGAAGAACATGATGAGCAGCGATATGGAAGCACCAAGAGGTAAGCACAGCGCATGCATCGTATCCAGCGTAGCAAACTTATCCGCTGCAACAGCAAGAAATCCAAATGAAATTCGCTGAATGGATTGAAATGAAGCAAACTTACTTGGCTCCTTTTCCACCTGCTCGCCGGTGAGCAAATTCGTCATGGATTCATTGCGTTTCTTTTGCTCACGCTCTCGCGCCTCCTGCTCAATGTTGAGACTGCGAAAGCTGCCATAGACAATTAACAGCATCGATATAAGGCAGGTGGAAACACGCGACGAGTCCATCACACTCGACACAGTCCAATGTAGTTCACGATACTCAGAACCAGCGGCTGCTGCTGCCGCCGCCGCTGCTGCTGCTGCACCGCCGCCACCAACGCTGCCGCCACCACCACCGCCAACAGTTTGCGCGCCGGCGCCGCCGTGCGACATGCTCAATCAATGATAAAGCGCTCAGGTGGCAACGCTGCTGCTGCAGTTGCCGTTGCCGCTGCGCAGGACTTGGCTTCGAATGTGCAACTCTCACTCTCACTCTCACTCTCTGGGAATCCTTATCAGAGTTTATCAATTGCTTTCGTTATCTGCTGAGTTGTTGTCTCTGCGACTCTGCTGGCTGCAATGAAACTGAAATTTGTTTTGGTCGTTTATTAGTTTAGTGATAAGCATGCGTCGTTGTTGGTCTTGTTTGGTAACCCTCAACGAAAAAGAACAAAAAATAAAATGATTCCGTATTATTTCATGTCTTTGCTTGTCTTTGCTCTATTCTCTATTTACTTTTTACTTTTTGTGGCTAGAACTTTAAACAGCTGCCACGACATACAAACAGCGAAATTCGAGATATACACCCAAAACTTAAATGATTTATGCAGCAATACCCGTTTAGCGCTCCTAAGACCTACAAATCCCAGACCATTAAGTGACACAAAGGTTAACTTTCATGCGGGTTAAACTTTTGCACCCCAAGAACAACAACAACTTAACAACAACAGCAGCAAAGCGAACCGCTGTTAAGCAGCAACTGTTGCCGGTGTGTGAAACAACAGCACAAAATAAAAACAAAAACGGGCCTAAAACATAAAGCAGGCCATAAAGAGTCGTTGGAATAAATTATAAAAGCATTACCCAGTTTCTGTTTCTGTTACGTTTTGCCCACTTCTAGTTAAAGTGATGTTGTTGTGGTTATTATTGTTGCTGCTGCTGCTGCTGTATTGTAATTGCCTATTGTTTTGCAACAAATTCTTAGGCTCACACACACTTTGCTTTGAGAGCCATCAAATTAAAGCGCTGTTCTACAAATACCCTTTCCCTTTCACAACTCAAAGTTTTTTTGGGACATTAATAAAACGCGGGTTAATTGCCCCAAACAAATAAGTAAATATGATTCTTAGTTAACCATTATATTAGGCTAGAAACAAAAGTGACAATGATAAATTATTAGCTGATTTCAGTCTTCAGAAGAAGTCAATAATAAAATTAATTTAACTTTTAGATAATTTGTTGTTCTTCCTTATCTGCCTCTTATAAGTTCGATAACATTTAATGCTTTATAAAACTTAACATAAATAAGTTCCTTAAATGTTAATGTTTAATTTTCGTTGATTTCTTTTAATTTACCTATACTTATTGTATCTTTTCACGTCTAGAGATTTATCACCTAAATTCTGCTCCTAATAAGTTGATCTTGCTTTAGGCAAACTAAGTTTTTTTTAAGCAATAAAACAACTATTATCACATTCAATGCCTCATAAAACTGAACTCAATTAAATTTCTTAACTTTAATGTTTCATTTCCGTTGTTTTCTGTTTTTTTTATTTAAATATACTCATTGTATCTTCTCAGCTGTAAAGTTTAATCACCCAAATTCTGCTTCTTGATCTTGCTTTAGGCAAAATTAGTTTTTTTTTAAGGAATAAAGTATTATTAAAAGCTTTTTTTTAATTGGTAACAAGTTTCGAGTCATTGATAATGACTTAAATTTGTATAAGCTCAACTAGCAGCTTCGTTAAACTTTAAGAATAATTTTTGGAGCTGTTCACTTTCGTTTAAAGTCAGCTCAAACTAGTTTAAGATTAGCTTAAGACTGGCTCATCAAAGCGCACACATTAAAAATCAAAAGCGAGTGCGCTAAAACAGAACACATTAATTCCTCTAAGTAGAACATATATTAAGCAACTGCAATTTACGTCGGAGAATCAGACTTAATATAAAAGTTAGGAGTTTTCAAAAAAATCTGCATTAAACTTTGGGTTGAAATAAATTGTCGTTTCTAAACTTGTAATTGTAAAATTCGCTTAAGCTCCTACATATAGCAAAATTATATAATGAAATAGATAAGTGAAAGAATATTTACTACTTGATTAGAAATGTACTATAATTAAAAAAAAAAAACCTTTGAAGTATTCACATAATTTTGTTCTCAAAATTAATTTAAATTAATTGAGCTAAATCAAATATAAGGTCATAAAAATATAATCCCCGTCATATCATGTTGCATACTTTTAAGCATACGCTTTCTTATTGTTTACAGGGTATACAACAGTTGTGTTGCTGCACGTGCTGCTGTTGTTGGGTTGATGCACTTGTGCTCTGTTAGCTCGCTGTTAAGTCTATGTTAAAAATGGTGTGTTGAGTGTTGATAATAATAATGGAGTGCATTCGTTCGTTCGTTAATAAAGTGAAGCATAAAAGACAAAAGCGAAACAGTTGCCAACAACTTCCTAGTTTCCATAGTTGTTGTTGTTGTTGTTGCAGCAGTTGCTGTTGCATCTATTGTGGCAGCATGTTGCCAAGTGCCGTTGCTCGCACTAAATTATGTGCTTTGTTGGAAATGTAGAGTAAGCGTATGTCTGTCTGTTTGTGTGTGTGTGTTTGTGGAATGCAAATGATTGAAATGTCTGAATGCATGTATGTGTTAGTGTGTGTGTGTGTATCTTGTGTGTCCCCCTTTTATAGATGCAACAATTTAATAGTTCCCACACGTTGCAGGCTTGATGAAATTATCAGACAGACGGACAGAAGACGCCTTCTGCTTCTTCTGCAGCCGGAAACAGAAAGGCGCTAATTAGAATTAAAGCAACGAACGATGAATGAAATAACAGTGTCGGCGACTTAATCATCAGCAGAATGGGCACGAGAGCATTAACTAATTAAGGCAAATTAAGTAATTACACACAATCACACACACACACACACACACACACACACACACACTCACAGCACTGAGAAAAACAGCTTACACTTTCTAATTTGCAAAACGCCCCGTTTTTTGATGATGTTTGCTGAGGTGCCTAATGATTACTTAAAGAAGTACAAAGTAATTGGCTGGCCGGCAAAATATGTATGTATGTACATATATAAAATAATAAATAAACTGCCCACATCGAAGGTGAAAGTGAAATTTACTTGCGGAAAACTACGACAACAAAAATACACACTTATCTATGTAGTTGTAATCTACACATGTATTTACATATGTATGTGTGTGTTTTTTGTCTGTATGCAAAGCAAGTTGTCGAGTTTCGCTGTTTTTGGCTTTTGCACTACTTCAATTATTTTTGGCCACACACACATACACATACACAGGCCAGCCAACATAATGACAACAGCAACAACAGTAACAACATACAAGAAGCGGCCTCGCAACTGGCTTCAAATGCAGCACTTGTGAAATTTTATATACACAACAACAAAAGTAACAACAACAAACTTTAAAGCGCAGGCAAAGCTTTTATTTATTTCTCGTATACAAAATGCTTAGACTCCACTTCAACAGCCGACGCTTCGCTCCACTGCGTAACAAAATTACAAGACACACACATTCACAAAGTCACTATGGGGCCATGTGTAAGACAAGTGTGTGGGGGGTGGAGTGGAGTGCAAGAGCGAGTGAGCGAGCGAGAGAGAACGAGAGCGAAATGAGGTATAAGGTAGGGGCTGGTCTTTAATTACTAAAAACTTAGGCAGCATGTTTCAATTCCATTGCACTATTTGTGGCACCACCAATGATAGGTGGCAAGTTGGGGGTGGAGTGTGGGGGACATTGCCTGCTTTGGGGATTTCTTTTGCTTACTTTTTGCCCTATGTGCTTCACATTTACTTTCGCGTTTGGCTGTGTATTTTGTTTTCCTTTTGTACCGATTTTCTTTGCGTTTTTTCTTGTGTTGCGGAAAAGCAGCAGCACAGCAGCTACATAATTTGTGAATGCATTTTCATTTTCGTGAATTGGCAGCAGCCTTTTGCACTTTTTCACTGGTTATTTCAATTACAAATTTGTGTCACTTGTAATGCATTTTTTTCACTCTTTCCTTCGCTTGCACTTATTCACTGTTTTTTTCTGATGGAAAAACAACGAACTGTGAGTGTGGCCCGACAACGTAAAGCCATAAAAGTCGCCTACAGCGTGACTGCAGATTGCACTGATAAATATACTACTTTGTCTACTATTACTAAAAATATACCGCCTTCACTAATAACTAGTTTGGCAGCACTTTCCTAGTGATGTGCATTCAGAGGCGCAATATTTTTATAAAAGCAAAAATGCGTTAAATGTATCTAGAGGGCTTGACAAAAGTAATGTAGATTTTTAGGAAAAATAGAAAATGATTAAAAAATATTAAGATTTGGTCGCAGAAAAATACGTAACACACTATATCCTAGATTATTTTATTCGATTCCTGACGTGCACCTTTAATTTAACATAAATTATTTGCTTGTAGAAGCAAAAATTCGAATTGTAAACCAATTAAAATGCTAAAAAGAAAAGAATAAAATAGATCATCACAAATGTGGCACTACAGTGTTGAGCAATGCTGGTTGAGTTATATTGTTATCGGGACTCGATAACACACATTTAGCAATTCGGGGTAATATTTTTGATTTTAAGCGCGGCCACACTGCCTCAGACGCGATTGAGAGAGCGCCGATGTTACTTCGATGTACAAATAAAAATTTAAATTACTGCTAAATGTAACGCGCTTAACGGATAAACGGATATTAGAAATTTAAGAACATCGTGTGTTATTTAACGTACTGCGAAACGAAAGCGGAACAATTTGTTCACAATAATTGTGCAAGTGCCAAGCCAAGTTCCCAAATTAGAAACTGCATAGAAGTCTGTCCGCAAGGGGGCAGCAAGAAACGCAGCTTCAGAGTTTCTTACAAGCGAATCGAAATCACTGCTGCACGGTCAACGCAGCAGCAGCAGGAAGCGAAGCCAACGCTAAACGGTGGTGAAAAAGTCAAATAGTGTGCGAAAAAATAAAAAAAAGTTAAAAATGGGTCTTAACGGCTGCTGTTCGTGTGTCAAATATTTGATGGTCCTTATAAACATCTTATTTTGGGTATGTACATATGCAAGCAGACAACAACAAGAGTAACAAAAACAACAAACAGAAGGCACAGCTAAACTCGAACTCACTAACACAAACAGCAACTGGAACACACACACGTAAATTGCGCGTGAGTGTGTGTGTATGTGAGTGCTTGCTCCCTACGCCTCTTTGTGGGCCTGTGCATTTTGCCATTCAGCCTGACATCGCGCGCACGCTCTCTTCTGTTTGCTGCTGCTTCTGCTGCTGCTCAATCCCTACTTCCAATAAACAATAGAAGTTCCGCTGCGGCTGGAGAGTGTGCGACACACACACCCACACAGACAGATAGCGAAAGCATCGCGTACGGGTCCCCTTTGCTCCCCCCCTGAGTTGTGGCTCCCACACAATTTCAGTTGTGTTGTTTTTCTTGTTTTTTTTTTCTGTTGGCCTTTTCCTGTTGGCTTTTTCTCTTCTTATATTTATGTGCGTGCGTTGGTTGTTAGTTTTGATTTCTACTTCTTCTTGCTTCTCGTATTCTTATCTACTACATTGAGTCCCATTCATTCCTTGGACTCAAGTGTGTGGGAGAGTTGTGTGTATGTATTTGTACATGTACATTTTTTATTGTATATGTGAATGTGTGTACATCGTGTATTGTGTAAAGTCAGGACCTAGATTTGGCGCCTTTTAGGTGCGCCACTCCCCTCTATAAAAATGAGTTCTCTCATTTCACAGTTCGTTCGAAAAGGGTTCAACGCTTCTTTTTAGTATAGTAGTATTTTTTCTTTGCTTTTTGTTTTACGCAATTGCCCGCTACAATATTTCTTCATCATTGAACGAAACAACGAACGTTTTAATTGCAATTAGTTTTTGTGTATTGTTTGTAGTTTCTTCTTCTCTTTTTTTTGCTTGCGAAATGTTTCAAGTAAAAATTTGTTTCTTGCTTCCATTCAATCTTTGTTTTTTGAATTTTCAATTTTCTCGTTTGTTGTATTTTGTTGTTGCCTTTTTCCGATTTTGTTCTCCCTATAGTATTTATTAGTCAAATCTATTTTCGAACAAAACCCGACAAAAGTTTTGCTTTCGTTCCGATGATGTTGATTTTTTCTAGATGTAGTTGTTGTTGTCGTGGGTGGGAGGTGGACGATTTATGCTTGATGTTGTTGTTGTATTTGGTGCGCACAGTGGTGTGAATTGTTCATAAATACGTATAAATATTTATGTGATTGGGAGTATATATTAAATTAATAGTAATTGCTATAAATAAAACATTTCATTTTGTTTTCTTTTCTTTTGGAAATGCACAACGGTTGCCTTGTGTTGCGTGCTTATTTTCAATTTTAGATTTTCCATGAACTTTTGCAACACTGTGACATAGATTTTGCAACCATTCATTTTCCATTTTCATCAGCCTCATCATCGTCATTATCGTCATCATCGCTATGGGGCTTCGTGATCAAATGCCACGATTTTAGTTGACGCTCAGTTCTTGATGCTGATGCCCCTCCACATCTCCCGCTGTCCACGCTATTACTGGACACCGATTGAAATTCATTAAACATACATACCACCGCCCACCCGCCTGGCAATTAAGCCAGACGTTTTGCTCTCCACCTTCTCCTTCTCCCCTATGATTTTTTTATTTTGCTCCATAATTCACTAAACTATGTATTTTTTCACGCAATTATTCATGCACACATTTTGCGTCATTTTGAATGTAGTTGTGCCTAAGGAGTCCAATTATCGATAAATGGTCTCTCTGTGATGTGATTCTCTTCATCTCTCTTTCACTCTTTGCTTGTCATTTTGGGCTGACTTACTAATGTAGGTCATGCAAGGACTTTGCACTTTTTTAACCATTTGGCATACATTTCTCTTTTTGCACGCGACAGCAACATATGCATACACATAATAAATAGTACATACTATACATATACATACATACATATGTATATGCCTATGTATGGCGTGTCATCAATTTGCAGCAATGACATTTGTATTTGTGTTTTGCTTGTTCTGCCTCCTTCATTAAAGCTCTCAGACACTTGTGCACACAGGCACACAAACTTTGACAGCAGAATGCACTTTGCCTTGCTCTCTCTTCTCTGGTGCACTCTCTCTCTTCGGTTTGAAGCTCGCTCTCTGCACTAGACGCGGACCACCCGCATGCACAGGTTCGACTTATGCGCTCTTGTTGCGGCTTTTTTTTATGATGTTGCGTTAATTGCTTCACACATTATGAATTGTCAGCGTCTGACAGTCAAGAGTAAATAAATACGCAAGTTTAAGAGAGTGACATATGGCATTAAGTTGGGTTTACTATGCTACATTGAGTAATTACTGCGTAATCTTATCGCTAAGTAGCGCCAGCTGAAAGAACAAACTTACGAAATCATTTTGTGGCAGATGCTTGACTTTTGATATGATTTATTCACAACGTTATAATATTTGCATAGCTACTGCTGCTGTAATGTTGTGTTAGAAGAAGTCTCTGCAATTTGTTTAGTCATTTTTCTCTGATTTTGATATCAAGTCTACAGTGGGACTGAATAATTAATAAACACACACGTGTGTACAACTATACTAATTGGATGAGTTGAGTTGCTGCTGTTTATTAATTAATAGGCAAATTCCGCACCTTGTTTGGGGCTTGGCTATTCGCTATCCCTAAGGTAAATTGTTATTACACATGAATACGCTGACATACCCTGTAAATGATATCATTGCATGATCTAATTGTGCAAGTTTAATACTTTTGGCGCAAGCAATAAAACTTTATGTAGTTACAAGGTATTCAAATTCAAATTCAATAAGAACACGAATTATTGAAGTATGTAAATATACGTGTATGTATATAAATTCATTTATAATCAGCTTTGCTTATATATGAGAGAGAAATATGAGTACACAGCTGAAAAGAATATTAAGTATACGATTTGCTCTGCTGCAAATGTTGACTGATAATAAGGTTATATAGCATCACATTCTCACTTGCCGGTCGGTTCAATGTCTCGCCTTGCTTAATTTCGACAAAGAAATAGCATTAGCGCAAAGCCATAAAAATTTCCCGCCTGCTGACATCATGAGTTACAAACAGCACAATGTTTCATGTGAATTGTATTGATGGGGTGGCGACACCAAGGGGGAAGGGGCAAAGAGTCTTGGGGATTCTTGGCACGAATTTTGCTGCCCGTTTTAATTGCCTCCCTCCGCCTCTCGATGCAGACACAGACACCAAGTAAAAAGCGTTTAACCTATTTTGAAACTATTAATTCGTCCTAATTTGGAAATTATGTTCTCCACATTTGTTTGCAGCTGATCGGTTTAACCATTGTGATCACCTCGCTATGGATGCTCACGGATCCCACGTTTATGCTATCGATGACGCAATCGTACAATCACTATCACATCGCCCTCTATGTCTTCCTGGCCATCGGTATACTGATCACATTGGGCGCATTCTTTGGATGCATGGGCGTCTGTCGAGAGTCGCAATGTCTGCTCGTTTCGGTAAGTGGAGCAAATTTGCAGTGGAGTTCAGTTTGGCAATTAAAATGCAGCGCCCACGACATTTGTATCCTACACAAGTCTGCAACTGCAATTGCAATTGCTGAAATTACAATCTTAGCGTCTGTGCTTTGATTTATATGTAGTATTTACATACAACACCCACTCGCTTGCAGCTCATTCATAAATCTCTCTTGCTTGCAGTTCTTCTGTGTCATACTCATTGTGATGGTGGCACAAATTGCCGCCGGTGCTTGGGCATTCCACAACAAAGACAAACTCGATGATATTGTGCGTGCGGCAGTTAAATCTTCGGTGCAGGAAGAATACGGACAGGCCACGATGAGTTCACGT
This sequence comes from Drosophila niveifrons, assembly GCA_035046325.1. Lineage (NCBI taxonomy): Eukaryota > Metazoa > Arthropoda > Insecta > Diptera > Drosophilidae > Drosophila > Drosophila niveifrons. The sequence goes on along the minus strand of JAWNOC010000046.1, from coordinate 3,520,000 downwards.
ACCGTGACTTTCGATACGCTGCAGAAGAATGTAAATATTTATGATTTGCTTTATTTATTGTGTAAACTCAACTCTTCTGTTTGCTTAGCTCAAATGCTGCGGCGCTGATGGACCTGGAGACTGGGCAACGAGTCGATTTAATAATGTCGATCGTACGAATATTGTGGATATTGCCGTCTCATCGCTGAATGTCTTTTATAACATACCCGAATCGTGTTGCAAAGAGGATCTCAAGGATAACGACTGTGAGCGGTCGCGTCATTTGAAATTTGGTGGTCCCCTAAACACATACATTTATCAGCAGGTATAATGCAACAAAATGATTAATCATAATCTCATCAAATCAAAACCTACAACACCTGCTTATTGAGGTGTGTTCGCGCCTAATTTGTATTTTTTTTTTTTTTGACCAATTTTGGTTCATCGGCGATTTTTACGATTGCCCCATTAAAGTTGATAATCCTTTATAATTCGTTGGCGTCTACGCCTGACACCGTGACGATAAAAATGTATTAATTATTATTGATATTCCGCACGCATTTCAAATGTCGGTGCAGAAGCACTTCTGCCCCTGCTACAAAATAAACAAACAATAAACAATTTGATTGCAGCGGAAATAAGAAGAGCCAGACAAACACACACACACTCACATATATCATGCTCTCTTTGAGTAAAACACTCTTAACTAATGCAAGTGCTTTCTCTTTCTGTTAATTAACAGGGCTGTGTTGACAAACTGATTGAAATCATCCACGAGAATTGGGTGACCATATTCGCCATAGCCGCCGCTGTTATACTGCTGGAACTGTTGTCGCTGACATTCGCCTTGAGCCTTTGCTGTGCGGTGAGGAATCAACATTACAAGGCCTGAGAATTACAGAATTCCCATAGGGAAATAACAGACGACGAGAAGTACTAACAAAACCAAATGCAAACTAAAGCCTAGGCGCCTAAGCGTTACTAAACCAACAAAAACAAATGAGAACATCAACAGCAAATTGGCGAATAAAATGTGAATAAAATGGCCAGCGAAAAAAGGCTAAAGTTGTTGTTGCTGCTGCGACAACAACAATTGGCTGGCTGCATTTGAAGGCTGTCGGTACTGGCAAATACTTTAAAAAACAATTTTGTAGTACTTTAATAACAACCACAAACAAGAACAACTGAGCAATTGTGTAAAAGATTTGAAAACTTGACATTTGAGTCAATCACATTTATATGAACTTGATACGCAACAACTTTTCTAACATATTTCTACATAAACAAAACAACAAACAAGAAAACCGAACACATTTTACAATAACGAAAAACAACAACACACAAAATTCAGCATAAATCTCTATAGGAAACCGAAAAATTAATATTAGGATAAAGCGAAACAGTTTCAAATTCGAGTAAAAACGCATAAATCTTAGTAAAGTACGATACATACTACTTATACGATACATACAAGCATAAAACTCTTCTATACACTCACATAGAAATCATTCACTAGCAATTTAAGCACAAACAACAGTAAAAACATCTTATTTGCCAAATTACAAAAACTACTCTACAAAAAAAAAGGCCTAAAAGCAATCAAAGTTTTTTAGTTTCAAAATCGTTTTTCGTTTTGAAATTTGATATTTTGTGTATACACAATTTTTAGAAAATGTAGCAAATGAGAAAAATGATAATTAAATCAAGCATTCCACAAGTGAATATGATTAAATTGCCATCCAAAGATCCAAACCCAAAAACAAAAACAACAAAAACCTAAACAAATTCTTATCAATTCTCTTGTGTAAAATCATGTGCTAAACAACAAAAAAAAAAAGAAAAAGAAAAAATCGAAATTAAATGTTTTCATGAAATTCGTTGAGCTTCGCGAAATTAAATGCCAAATATTTTATGTATTTACAAAATTTGTTTTTAACTCTGCAATGTTAAGTGACAGCGCACTGCTAACGACTGCTGTTAGTTGCACTGTTCGACATGCTGTTAACTAACAGCGACATGTAAATTACCCTGCCATATTTTAAATAACATTTACACCCATTCTCTCACTCACACACACACGCACACACACACTCGAAAAGTGAATTTGCATTATTTTTATAATGAACGCTTCGAACTCTTTTCATTATTAGTAAGTACAATTATTTATAAAGAAATACACACACACACAAACAAAGAAAAATCCCCATTTAATGAAATGTTATAAAGAGTACATTGTGAAATCATATTTACTAGCCGTACAAAATGTATTTTCTATATATATTATTTTTGATATCGCACATGAGACCCGTATATATGTATTTTCATTTGTCATAACGAATTTTGTATTTTAATTGTTGTTACATATATGAATTTTGTTGTTAGTTAAACGTAGCTGAGAGCGTCATACTTTGTACCCTTCACAACGTTCAAAATAAATGAAATCTACAACCAACCCAATGAACAAAAATTTAATTAAATTTAAACATTAATCTACAAGTAATCGTAAATTAATATATTGACAAATATATATATATATATATTTAAATTTACACAAAACAAAATGAAAGCAAAGGCAACAAACATTTATTTACATTAATTACATTTTATAGTAGTTAAGCCAATTTTTGATTTAGTGAAGTAAACAAAATTAATTGTAATGTTTGTGCAAATCGAGTTAAATTTTAAAACTGTAGTTTAAATACGAGTACAACAAATCAACCCGAAACCAACAAAATTACTCGAAATACGTTCAAATTATACCTAGAACTTCAATGAATCAACAAGTAAAAACATTAAAAAGTACATAAATGTTATAAAACCTCAATGTTAAGCTCACAAATCATTAAAAATCAAAACAATTACATCAAAATATCTCATATACAATTACATATAATATGTAAAACAAAGAAACTCTAGAAACATCTACAACTTTAGTCACAATTTGACATGTGTGGACAGTTGCCACAGGAAGGAAGTGAGTGCGTCATGAACCGGAGAATTAAGCAATAACATTGAATCCTGCAAAATGGATGCTCAAAACAAATAATTGATGTTTGCAATAAAAAAATACACACACACTCATTAAGAATTAAAAAGCAGTGACATAATTATTGATATTTCATAAATAAAATAAACATATATTTAACAAATAAAACACAGATTTTCAATGGGGAATATTTTCAGGGATTCAATAAAAATGCATTAGTTGTATTATTAAATTGTTATTTTTATTAAAATTGTTTATTTTTGCCCAGTTTTCGTGTTATTTGTTGTTATCTCTTGTTAAACATAATTTGTTATATCTAAATACTAACATATAGTTAAATGAAATTACAATTCCATTTGGGTGGAGAGAACAATAACAAAAGAGACACCAATTCTAAACTAACATGTATAATGAGATTTTTGTAGTGTTTTCTGGATTTGTTAATTGAAAAGTTAACCACAAATATTATTTTAATCGCAGACTCGGCTTGAATTTCTTTATTATAACAATCTTGAAGTAGAGATCTCATTAAAAACACAAAGAAAAAAACATAGCATACTTTTGAGATGAAAGTGCAATGTTCTGATTTTTTATATCCGTGAGCCTAAAAGTAGACTCTAATAATTTCATTGTGATATAGAGTTAAGCGAAATGCAGAACACTTCAGTTGTAATTTTGTTTTCATTTAATTGTTTAGAGTTTAGAATAATTTTGAATTCGATTATGTTATCAATGTGCATGGGTCACCTATTATACACGGTATGTACTTATAAACAATCCAAATCACTAACCACGTTTGCTGCTGTTAAGTTACATATTTTGTTTTCATTTCTTAAGTGTGTGAGTGTAAGTGTTTTGTATTTTTGTATGTTTACAAATTAGTTTAAGGATTGGCTTAAGTATTTGATAGCATACGAGTAAATTATATTAATTAACTTAGTGGATTATTTAGGATCGTCGGTGATACAATTTTGAATGCCACCTTTCATTCCAAGTAATCGTAATCGTAATTTAAATAGCTTATGTTTGAAAATTATTATCATAATTTACATTTACTAGGTACATTTTGATTTAATTTAGTTTCAACTAAATGCGAATGCAATAGATTTAGTTTAAAAAATACATGCATTAATTTTCATAGTTATTTTTTCAATTTCTTTCCTCGATCTGTTTCGACAATTCGCAATTCAAGCGAAATGTGAATTCGAAACAACCTTCCAATCAGGCTAAAAATAGAGGCTACATGGATAAGGATTCTCACGGGTTTTTCTAGCTAAACATCGAATTCGTTATGTGATCAAGATTTGGGGATTAGCTTAGTAGACACTTACACAAATTTAGTTACTCATACTAAACATTTAGCGGCTAAAAACAATGACAATCGTTTTGTTTTTTTTTTTGTTTTCATTTCATATCAATTGGTTAATTAAATAAATATATATAATAGTTTTAAGCGTTTCAATTTCATTATTTAGTTTTAGGTTTACTTTCCATTTACTTTCTTTTTGGTTTTGGTTTACTAGTTAGACATTTAAAAGGTAATTTAATTATCGTTTACATTCGGTTTGTTGGACAGTGTAAGTTAATACATATTGCATACTATACATACATACTAGGTAGAATTTTAGGGTGGTTTATCATGTAGGTCGCATAGGTTTCCAAGTTTCCATTTCAATGACATTCGCTGTCAACATTTAAGCGCATTTCTTCGTATTGCCAATAAGTTTAGACTTGATAATGATATATGGGAATGAAAAATTTGATCTTGCTTGGAGAAACATATTTAAATTTAAAACTCAGAAGTTCAAGTTCAAGCTGAAGCTGAAGCGACTGCAATTGAAATTCAAGTTTGCATTGCTTTTTCAATTCAGTGAATCAAATGAAATAATAATAGAAATATGAAATAACAATGGAAGAACATTTGTATAACTAAGGGGGAAATATATCAAACCACATTGATTGTCTCGACTCCATGCACAGTGGCATTCAATGAACGCGACGCGTAATTGTATTATGTTATATGTTAAGTAAGTATAAAACTTTTGCTGAAACAACAATTGTATTGTTCTGGAAGGTACAATGTAAAAAGAATGTTTTTTTTTTGTGTAGATTTGTTTTGTTTTCATTGTTTGCTGCATTTTTTGAGGCAATGTTGAATATTTCTAAAGCTGGGACAGTTTTGCTGTTTGCTGCCCGTTGATATGCTAAAAAATTATATATTTCTATTAATGCGAGTGCATGTCACATGTTGCATGTTCTGTTGCTGTAGAATGGGGCGTATGCTTAATATGCAGTTGCACGTGTATATATTTAAATCATTTAATGAAAGCGGCAGCTTAATTGAAAACTCATGTTTGGGCTTTGCTGCTCTTCATAATTAATAAATATGGTTCTTTTTAATCGTCAAGTGCTACTGTTTTTTTTTTTTATCGGTGGTAGTTTTGCATTTAGCGCAGAATAAAAAATTAAATTTAATTGGCAATTTAATGAAAAACCAAGAATCATTTGCATAAATTTAAAATACATTTTTTTAATTGTTTAATTGACCGCAAATTCTACGCCGCAATTAAAAATATGCAAATTTTACATGCATTTTTTTATTGGTGGTGGTTAAAACTCGTTAAATTCACTTTGAATTAAGAACTTTTATAGAAGATAAAAGTAATGATATATTAGGCGAATTTAATGGAAAAATTTAGACTAGCCGAGTTTGAAAATATTTTTTTTAAAAATGAGTTGCAAAAATTAATTGATTTTAGTTGAGGCAACTTATACATAAATAATAATTAGAATTGTTATTGTTATGTCTGCTAAATATACATACATACAAACATATGTTTATATTGTTGTTGTTGTATAAGTAAATTGCTGTTTTTTTTTGGTTTTTGTTTTTTTCAATTCAATCGAGTAAAGTAAATCGTGTTGCACAATTTGTTAAACTTCTTTAAACCAATTCCGTTTGTTAGTTGTTTGTTATTCATTTGGTTGGTGGTTTCGTTTTTTTTTTTTTTGAGTTTACTTTTGTTTTTGTTAATGCTCATTTAATTCCATGAAAGTAAAGTACATACGTTTTGGAATTGTATATACACATAAGTACACATATATAAGACCAATTCGCTTTTGACGGCAGGATTAAATTCATAATATGCATAAAAAAGTGACATATTGTATTCTTGTATCATTTGACTTTGTTGTCTTTTATAAATTTACGATCAATTTCCATCCAAAATCCGAACCGTAGACACATAAATGTTTTAAAGTTTCGTGGATTTTTATTATTATTTGTTGTAGCTGCCTAAACTAATGTTAAGTACTAATATATTGTGTCTTCTTCTTCAGATCGGATTTTTCTTTTGTTTAACTGGTGTTTTACGTTTAGTACAATTGTTGTTTGTGGTTGGCTTTGCTTTGTGGGCGCGTTTTGTGGATGTAGGTGTATTAATCGTAATTCAATTTATAGATCAATAAGCGGTATTATAGTCCTGGTATTGCGAATCGCTGGTTCGTCCGCTTGTCATCAAAGGTCATTGTCGAACATTTGCAGCGAACGCGTTACCAAATCGTCCTTGAGACAAGCCTCGAGAAACTCCTCTATCGTAATGATGCCATCTTGATTTAAGTCCAATTTGCGAAAGACTCGATCCACCTGGGCGAAAAGAAAAAAAGAAAAGAAGCTATTTATAACAAAACTTGAGCAATTGTTAATCGGATTAATCAATATGTATTCCACAGAAATGCGCACAGCACTGTGGAACTTTACTTATCAATAATGTGGCTGGCAGCGTTCGTCATTAAATAAAATTTCCGCTGCAGTTTCCGCTCATAGGCGCACACAAGGCTTCCGCTCAACGTTGCCAATCCGATTCCCCAGAGTAGTTAACCACACACACACATACACACACACACACACGTACACACATTTACATCACGCGTGTGTCGCTGTGTGCACAATTATAATTACTCATACGCAGCTTATGCCAGGCCACCGCCAACGTCAACGGATGCTGCACTTTATGTTACGTCAAGTGCGCCTCTTGCATAAAAAATGAATCGTCATGCAAAAACTATAACACACACACTCACACACACACACACATCTCCCACTCGATGATATTCAACAGCAACGCAGTTCGACATCGAATGGCTTTTCTTTTTCAACTTTATCAGCTTCTGTGCAGACTCAATGCAACAGCAATTTAATTAGCTGCAATTTAAGTCGCATTCGGTTCGAATTATTGCCGCACACGCGGCGAAATATTAAAGATATACAAACATTGCAGGCTGTCAACAGGCGGCAAGTTTAAGGAAATGTGAATTGCGCTTAACTTTAAGCCATCAATTTAAGCATTTAGTGGCTGGAAAGTCAATTCAGCAATACAATTTAATATTTGCAATTAAACCATTTTATTTGCTGCTGGTTGGTTGAGACAGAAATCTTTTTTATGCGAGTGCTGGAATCAGATAATAGGGAGATGCAAGTATTTCACTCAGTTATCAGCAGAAATCAATTATTGTATATGCAGTTACTCGATTGGTATATCAAGTATACGCAAATATAAGCGTCAATTTAGTGTAGTCATAAAGCAAGGCAAATATTTTATTTAATCTTATCTGATCTTTCGTCTTGCATTGTAAGAATATGATTTAGAGATCAAGTATACGCAAGGGTTCAATTGAGAAATCAACAAACCAAATCATTTTAGTCAATTTATTTTATAAGTAACCATGATATCAAAATACTTTTGTTAATCAAGACCAGATTTTTTATTTTTTATTTTAAGAGTCCTTTTAGGTTATGAGTAAAGCTATTTTATTTTATTTATCTAAACATTTTTGGAAGAAAACTTTTCAAAACTGATAAGTAGCAATAAATCACTATATATTTTTAATTGTAGTTATGCATTTCCTTGGAAATGAGCAACAATTTTTTAGCATTCATTTTCTTACATTCTTGCGCAGAATCAGTATTCGTTAGCTCGTAATAGAAATACGTAATTATTTCATTTAAAAATCAAGAACCCGCAAATCTGAGAGCTGATTTCGTTTATAAGTAATCAAGAGTGATATTTAAATTTATTTATCAGCATATTTTTAAAAGAAAACTATTTAAAACTGCATTGCTAAATTTATTTCTAGTTTTCTGCTCTTTTGCTAATCAGTTAGAACTCTCGCCTTGCTATCAGTATTTGTGAGTATATGATTTTATATAAGTGATACAAAAATCAAGTATACGCAGGTATTTAATTAAGAAATCAACAAAACTTAAACCAAATCAATTTATTTTTATAAGTAACCAAGATAACAGATTGCGTTTAGTTACTTTCTTCTTTGTTTAACAAATTCCTTGCAAATAAGCATTAATTGGCTTGCATTTCTTGCTCAGGATAAGCATGCGAAAGTTTGTATTACAAAAACTTAAGTATTCGATTTGAAAATCAAGTGTACGCATATACGAAGTTTTGAGAGTCGTTTTTATTTATAAGAAAAGAGATTGTAGATTTTATTTTATTCATAAGAACAATTTTGAAGGAAAACTATTCAAAACTGTATTGCTTTTAATGCATCATTTGTTTCTAGTTTTCTACACCTTTACTAATTAGTTACAATTCTCTTTTGACGTTTTGCTCACCTGATCTCTCGCCTTGCGATCATCCTCTGGCTGATGCGGTCTCCTGCCCATAAGCTCGTGGATGGCCAGCACAATTTCGCTGAGCTCGCCGCGACTTATGCGACCATCTCCATTGAGATCGTACAATTTGAAGGTCCAGCGCAGACGCTCGTAGACGGAGCCGCGCAACAGTGTCGATAAGGTGACCAGTAAATCCTGTGAATATGAATTTCGAAATATTACAATTATTATTTCATTATTAGATTTGATGATTGTGAGCATAATTACCCGAAAACTAATGGCGCCATTGCAATTAACATCGAAGGCTTTGAACACATAATGAGCATATAAACTGGAATCTGTGGTAATAGAAGAAGAAGCAGAAGAATATTATGTTCGGCAACGATTTTAGTGCTTTCAGATTGCCAGCGAGGGGGAAGGGAAAGAGGGAGGAGGGAGGCAAGTGCAAGCAAGCACTCTTCCCAAAAACTGGCGCACATAAATGAAATGTTGGCTTAAGTGGCGCTTTATGACGCGCAGCTATAAAACACCACAAAAAAAAAAAGAAACGAAAAACGCGAAGAACCCAAATAATGCCGGCAAGGACATTGAATTCACACAAGTATATATATATCTATATGTATGTATGTATGTATGTACACTTAAATACTTACTGCCATGTGGAAAGAATTTGGCGTAAATATCCTTAAAACAATCCTCGTGCACCACACCCTCGGGACATTCCTGCAAAGGCAAAAACGAAAATCTCTATGAAAATATGAGCGCAAAATATGGCATAGCAATGTGGAAAGGGCAACGCGAATGTCAAAAGGGGTCGGGGCAAAAAATATGGTAGATGGTAGATGGAAAAGGGAATACCAATGGCAATGGCAATAGCAATGTAGAAAGCTCAGTTCTTACGCGTTATGAATCCCTATTAAAATAGGCTTTGAACTCATTGTTGAGCTGATGGGGGGAAAGGGCGAATGAATGCTATTCTATAATTCAAATTTATAAGGCCGTAATGTCAAGTGTGCATTAAGCACCCTCTGCTTTATAGCAGATGATAAAAATTTATTATTATATCTAGACACATATTAATCTCTGCCTTTATCTCCTGCTCTTTTTCGTCTGGACTTAAAAGTACTTCAATATGCCAATGAATTGTTTTATTTATATCTTTATAATTACTGTGAAATTAAGAGGTATTAAATCGTGTCTGTACAATATTATACATTTTACTTTTGAATTTAACTATTGATCTGATCACTTTATCAATTTTATATTTACGTAAGTAAAAGCAAGCAATTTTTTAAAAAATTTAAAAATAATTCCATTCTTACAAGAAGAATACTGCAATTATATAATACTATAATACTATATTACTATAATACTATAATACTAACGCACAATTAATTTTTTATTTGATTTATTGACTACCTAATAATTGTATGAGAAAAAAATGATTTTATATAAAGTGTTGGCTCTTTAAATTGTATTACTTAAGCATGTCATAAAACTGTCTACACCTGAATCAATTAATACATTTATTCATAATTTTTTTTATTATTATACCCGTAGGATAGAAGGATATTATAGCTTTGTGCCTGCAGGAAATGTATGAAACAGGCAAAGTAAGTAATTTCCAATCCCACAAAGTACATATATTCTAGATCAAAAGCCGAGTCTGTATACTTATACCCTTTTGTCCGTTTTGTCTTTTGAATGGCACAAAACGAATCACAATCTGAACTATGTTTAAAATATAATAAAATATACTCAAGGCAAAATTTTGTACATCGATGTAGTTCTACACTTAAAATATAAAATAGAGTTTGTACTCAATATACCGATTGGTATCGATATACCAAATTTTGCCTTGAGTATATTTTATTATATTATCTTTTTTACTGAAAATGGGTACCGGGTATCTCACAGTCGGACACAGTCGCCTCAGCTTTCATACTTGATTTCTTATCTTAACAACTTGTTTACTTAAATTTATTCTTTTTTCTAATAAAGTGCTTAATCATTTAAATAAATAAAATATATATTTAATCACCTTACTTATTATTCATTATTTAGTTTGCCAAAAAGCCACTGTTAGACAAATAAAATTAATTTTATATCAAACAATGAATAAATCAATCTATTCCTAAGATTACTAATTGAAAAACCAAATACAGCGATCTATTAAAAGTAGTTGTAGAAATATTTCTTGAGCTATTAACAAGCTAGGCTCAAAGCTCGCCGCACATTTCGCGTTGGATTCAAATAGTCTACTTTGCTATTCATTGTTGGAGAATAACACACTCCACTTAATATAGTTGTTTTCTAAGAAAACTCGCTTTGTGTGGAAATCTCTGGTGATAAATCAGCTGAAGAATGCCCAAAAGCGAGCATTGTTCGCGTTGTTAAGCGTGTTTTTGCCCCATCTAGGATTACTTTAGTGATTTGGCTCTGGCTGTTGACCCACATTTGGCAACCAAACGAGAAGAAATGTGAGCGTAATCGTATGAATGCATATGACACACACACACACATGAACACACTCGGAGACACTCGAACACTCACTTGTACTTACACTTTTCTGCAATGAAATTCAAGACGCGTATGCATTAAATTGGCTGGCATTATTCGCGTCATCTCATTCTCTGGGCTGGCTGGCTGGCTGGCAGAAGTAAAAGCACTTTGGCTGCGCTTTTCGCTCGGCAGTTGAGCTCATAAATTTGGAGTGTGTGCCAGCCAGCAAATTCATATTCATATTCATATTCGCATTCACATTCGCATTCACATTCACATTTACTGGAGGGGTAAATGAATTGCATTGCGTATGTGTCCACTTACCGTTTTAAATCCTCTATACATGACGCGGATTTCCTGCTTGGTGAACTTGGTTTGACGGCACAAATCCTCGAGAGCAACTGGGATGGGTTTAGGCACTCGTGTGTGTTCCAACTCGTAGACCACCTCCTCGATGGGGCTTTCCGGTGGTGATGCCATGGCTCTTAAATCTTAATATATGCTGTTGATGATGATGATGCTGTTTGTGCAATTTAATTATATTTTATATTTCAATTATGTGCGCGTCTTTTCAATTTGCCCTTTTCTTCAACGCAATATCAATTTCCATTTTCATTTCTCAGGCGCAGCTCATTAGCCAAATTATCCACTAAGCACTCGTCATATAATGTATATATATATATTTCCTTAAATATATTCAATTTCTCGTCCTTGTGCTGAGGGAAAAAACTCTTTCAGTGATTATTCCGTTTTTGCGGTCGAGTACTATTTTTTTTTGGCTTCCTTCACCTTTGCATTTTGACGCGGCTAAGTCGCTAATGAGGCAAGCATTGCTGCAAGGAAAGAAAGAGAGAGCAGCATGAGCAATAGGTCAGAAAAAAAACAAACTTACATAAATCAGTGAGTCAAGCTAGCGCAACAAACCAAACCAGAGAGCGAGAGAGAGAGAAAGAGAGGAAAAGCGCAAGGACGCTGCTCATCATCAAGCGTGGCTTGCGGTCTGTCAGCGCTAGTCTGTGTGTGTGTATGTGTGTGTGTGTGTGTAAGGGTATTCTTGACTATTTGTTAAGGCCAACTTGCAGCTGCCGGAAGTGCAACTTGTTGTTGTTCGCAGCTAAGCAACAATACAGCTTATAATAAGCATGCCCTGTATATATACTAAGGGCTACATTAAGTATACGCAGTGTTTGCGCGCTGCACAGTAAAAAGAAACAACAAGTTGCGTGAATTGCAAGCCGTCAACATGCAAATGCTGATTATTATTGCGTGCCATAAATCAAAGCGAATCGAGTTATGCGCGCGCCTTCGCGTATGCAGCACCTATTTTCGCACTCCACGAATCTCGATGGGCGGGGGGGGGCGAGAAGAGGGGGCGTGGCAGAACGTGGGTTGGCAGGAAGTTGGTTAAGCAGTCTTGTTGCCTGTGCTGCTGCACTTGCTGCCTGTGGAAACCAGCAGCTGTCTGGAAAACTCAGATGATATTAATGAGCACTTTGCATGCAGAGACGAACTGAGTATGCGTCGTCAAAGATACCGCTTAATTGCACCACCAAATGGGGTAGTTTCGGGAGTGCGTGAGAATGCTGCAAATGCATTGACACAACAATTTGCACACTTTAACTGCGCTTTAAGTGGTTCAGCGCCGCACTGCACAACTCTGACTCTAACCTTTTTAATAATGCAGCTCCTTAAAGTATGCTACACTTTTTTATGGTGTACTCTAAATATTTTTAATGGAGGAGCAATTGTTAAATTAAATAAGTTATAACAAAGGGTAATAAAGCTTTTAAATCGTAATAATAAATCGTAATATATATATTTTGTTGCGATTCAGTCTTTTTTTGGAAAATATAAGTTTTTTCATTAAATTTAAATTAAAGATATAAATGTCAACAGTTCGTTCTTTAGTTAGTTAGCTAGATAAAATACAATTAAGAACACATACTCAATTTCTCTATAATAACATAAAGAATACTTAAATTCTTTAATTTAAATAAATGATTTTTTTTTTCGATTTTTTGTTGTTTATTACAATTTATGAGATATTTAATCATTTTTGTTCTCTTATTTTAAGTAAACAAAAGCATTTTTGTTCATTATCGACTTTGAATCAAATAAACTAATAAATGGTAATTAATGATTTATAAGATAAGATAAGTTTGTATTCCCAAATTCCCGAGTAGAAGAAGAAGTATTTTGTAGTCGTACATTCCTGATTCGACACATTGAAATTGGTTTATGTAAGCTTCGATATTTGATATTTATTGATGTGAAGGACAAATTGGAGAGTTGGCTGCAAATTGTGAATTTAATGCATCACTCTCTTTGTGAGCGTAGTCAAGCATTTTGCGAGCTGTCAAAATGCGCAACTTTATGAAACTGTAACTGTGTAGTTATATTGCTGAAATTCAGAGACAACCTCGAGCGAGCAAAACTTGATCGCATTTCTGTGTCCACTTGAGTCAATAGCTTGACCTCTTTGGCTTTGACAAAATGCAATAGCGCTTCAATGTTTGAAATGTGCTCAAGAGCGAGTGCCGGAAACTTTTGCACTATTTTCCATTTCCATTTTACACACACACACACAGACACACAACTTTGTCTGTGTTTGTTTTTGTGTGTGAAAGAAAGACTCAGTGAGCGAATGTGAGTGGTGGGCGTGAGAGTTGTGCTATCAAACGGACGGTAGACATCGCGTTCCATTTACCAAGTCAGGGCTATTTTTCAGTTGAAATTGATAAATCCAGCAGATTGTGTGGGTGGGTTGGGGGAGGGGAAATAGGTCACAGCGACGCCGGAAATAGCTTTGACAGTTTAATCCAAGCAAATATATTTCACGCAGTTCTCCAATTTGCTTCGGTAATTTCCTTTTGCCATGAAAATTCAAATTCCAACCAAACCGAACTGAACTGAACTTAAACCAAAAAAAAAAAACACCATCAAAAATAAATATTTACGTGTATTTGCCTAACCCTGACTTGTGCTTTTCTTGCTTTTCTGCAATTCAAATGAGCTGCAGCCTGTCCAATGCTGCGTATACATAATTCATCAATGCCAATGCTTGTAGCTCACTCACGATTCTCCATGGCGTCGCTTTTAGAAATGCATCAAGCGAGCAGCCGCAGGGCACTTTCATCAGCAAAGTGGACATATTATGTTATGTTATGTGTGTGTGTGTGTGTGTGTTTATAATCGAATCGATAAGTACTCTCTTGCATAGCTCATTTGCCGAGATTCTTTCAATTGCATAAATTAATAATAGGCTTCTGCAAGTACTTCACCTAATGCGTAGTAGATCAAGGTTTTGATTTATTACAGCAAATAGGGTGTACTGCATTTCAGGTAATGCGCAATCCAGCTTTGAATGCTACACAGAAAATCATAATTGTTGAAAGGCATCTTTCAAACGTTAGTAAATATTAAATTCAAATAATATATGAGTAATTTTCTGGCGAAGATGACGCGTGGTACACTATTTAAAGTGAAGACAATACATACCAAAACATTTTTGTTATTTGAAATAAAGATGAACCTTATAACTCTTGATGAGTACCTTAATTAGTAGTTAGAATGATTGTCGAATCATTTTCGTTTTTAAAGTAATTGCAAAAATGAGGGAATTCGCAGCAAAATTAAAAAAGTACAGGAATTTTATTATAAGACAGAAAAAGTTACTAGCTCTAAATATAGAGCTAAAAAAATAACCTTTACTTATTTTAAAAAGTGTTTCAATTTAAAATTTTCTCAATGAACCTAGCATTCTTTATTCACCTGAGAATATTTCGTATACACTTTCAAGAGAAACAATCTATTATCATTTCCCAAATCAGAGTAAAGTATTGTCTAAATTGTCTATCCATTTTATATATTTATACCCGCTAACCATAGTGTTGAAGAGTCTTATAAGTTTATGCCGGCAGGAAATCTATATAACAGGCTGAAGAACGCATCTCCGACCCCATAAAGTATATTTATTCTTCATCAGCGTCAACAGCCGAGACGATCTAGCCATGTCCGTCTGTCCGTCTGTCCGTATGAACACCTAGATCTCAGAGATAATAAGAGAAAGACTTTTTCGCAATTTTTGGTAACTTTCGCCGCCGCCACAAATCGACAAAAATCGAGCAAGAAGCGCGAGTTTTGACAATAATAATTATAAAAGTTTTTATTCCTTAGAATTTAGTTGCAATCGCATGAAAACTGTAGAACTTTTTTTAAGAAATACTTTTGTTTGGCAAATAACGTCTTCTGCAATCGGATCTTAGTTGCTTTGATTGACAATCTGGTATTTTTACCCTATTCATCGATATATCATCGGTATATTTTAGTATATTTTAAGAATAATACGGCACTGGTTTGCTTTTATTAAAATGCATAGCGGGTATCTCACATTAAAGTCACAGTTAAGTAAAGTCGATAAGACAAAGAGAAAAATATTTTAACATTAGATAATAATGAAAATATAAAAAAACATAAACTTAAACTTATATGTAAGTAAATCTTAAAAAGATAACCTAAACGGTGTTGTATAATCTTACAGTTCAGAATATTAAATAAAGCCCTGAAAATCTTATAACAAAATTATGAATTTATATTAAAATATACGTATAATTATTTTTATTAATTCTGAGTTCGTTGCATTATTGCAAATTGAGCCAAATTCAATAGATTGAAAGTGGTATTATCGTAATATGATATTATAAAATAATTAAAGGAAAAAATTAAACAGTGCTTTCATCATTATAGAAATATAAATCTGTATAACAAGAGCTAAAAAAGTCACTCGCAATAATCCAAAACTAGCACTAAAATACAATTTTAAATTGTTGGCGGTAAAATAAAAACTCTAGTTAATATATATATTGCTTATTTATTTGCCTTTAGCGCATAAAAAACGAGTATTAAATTCTATAGAGCTGCTCATAGTTATTTTTTTTTTAAATGCCCTCTAACGTCGTTTTTATTTTGTTGGCAAATGTGATACAATTAGCATAAACAGCTTATGGCTAGAGTAAGTCCATTAAATGGGGCCCATAACGCTAACAATATTCTGGCAGCAGTTGAAAAAGCGTGAAAAAGAAGAGGGAAAAATGGCAGCAGTTGAAAGCGTCAGCCAACTAATTGCATGACTCAATTTGCACAAATCGCAGGCAGCTGCAGCTGTGGCTGCATTTTACAGCATTTTTATATATCGTTTAAAGAGCGGAAGTCAGTGACAAGAAGAGAGAACGCGCGGAAGGAAGGAAGCGGGGTAGGCAGAAAGGAAGCTAGGCGCACATTTAACTTTTAAATGCAGTCGCGACTGCTTTGTGTGTGTGTGTGAGTGGTGTGTGTTATGGGTAACATGTTTGTCAAATATTACGTATACGACATGTGCACACGAACACCCAACGCGATTTTCGTTATATTCAATGCCAGCCCAGAAGCCAGTTAATTAAATATTAAATCAGGTCAGAGCTTAAACGTTTTAATGCGCAAATCTTTATTAGCCAATTGCAAAAGCGACAAAGTTGCCACAGTCAATGTTTGCACATTGAAATCCAGTTAAAGTGCGACAAAGACTTAAAGGCAAAAGACTTTGTCTTTGGCTCTGGGCTCCGGGGCTGATGGCTCTTGGCTGTTGGCATATGCAAATTGCGTTTCTCTGCCAACTTTTCTATGTTTATTCATTTGTCTAATTGTGTTCGTTGTGTGTGTGTGTGTGGTCTGCTGCTGGAAATATGGAAATACAAATAGAAATTCAAAATGGAAATGGAAATGAAAATGCTGCGCTGCTGGAATGGTGTGTGCATGTCAAGCCTTCAACTTCTAAATGGCAACGACAATATCAGCAGCAGCAGCAGCCAAAGCAGCAGCAGCCAAAAGCAACACAAAGGACAAGGCTTGCTGCTTCTCAGTGTGTTTGCCTTGCATGCAGACATGCAACGCCACTCGACTAAAAGCTAAACAAAAACGCAAGCCAAGCCCCACATACAATCCACACTCATCACACACACACACTCCCTCGTTGCCTAAAACACACACAGTGGTTCAAAAGCAAGCAACTAAATTGCTAGGGTTATAACATTGTAATACATAGCGCTAATTTAGTTGTTATTACTTCTCATTACAACTGCCATTTGCAAGTAGTTCTCTCTTTTGCACGATAATCAGTTTCCAAATTGCCAAAATGCAATAAAGAGCACACTCAACTATGCCTTGTGTCCTTCTCGTCCTTCAAGCGTTGAAGCCTTGATTCCAGCACAATACTCGTACTCAAAGCTAAGACTCTGAGAGCTGCAACCTAATGCAACTGACGAAGGTGCCGACATGTTGATGATACCATTGCCAGGCAGAGCATTAGCACTCTGTCTTCTTAGATTTGAATCGCAGGCAGTTGAAAGCAAGTTGCAACTGAAAACTAGGACACTTTGCAAAAGGTTTAAATGTGTACAATGACAATTGCTAAGAAAACAAATTAGTCTATTTCAATTTTAGCTTTTATATTTCATTATTTAATGAAGCATCTTTAATTGAAATTTTACAATTTCAACAATTTATAAAAATACCATACTGTTTTGGAATGAAAATAGTGATTATCAATTTATCAGTATGTATCTCTTAGAATGTGGAATTAAAGAAGTACGGATCAGTAAAGTCCTTCTAATGTTAAAGTATTAATCTTAACAATTAAAATAAAGCAGTGATTATCAAAATATATTTATAATATACATACCTATATAGATATTTTGTTTACGGAAGTTCAATTTAGCAATTGCTAACTATATTAAGTTTTAAATACATTCCTGATTAGCTTGCATATGAAGACTATACATATTTCATTTATTTAAATTCAAGTATTGCTGCAGTAGTAAATTCTTGCATCACCAAGTTTTATTCAAATATTATTCAAAATGAAAAGAAAAGACAAAGACAATTCCTTTTTTTTTTTAATGATTTCAATTTGTTTCTTATCCCTTATACTAGTAAATATCTGTTACAGTACAGAGAATGTACTTAACTTGTTTTAGTTTTATTAATCTGCTCAATAGAGAATATCAAAATAAATTTTACTGTTATTTCAAAGATTTCTTCCTTATTTTATTTATGCGTTTTTAAGTTACTTTTCAAGGAGAAAGCTAAAAGCAATATGGCTAATTTTGTAATATAAATTAAATTTTTTTTATAAATAATTATTTCACTTCCTACCTCCTCAAAACAATTATCAATTCTTCACTATGTGATATTCATATTTTTTAAATAACATATCCTAAGCATAAAAGATAAAATAAATTACTAAGGAAAATAATCAATTCTTCAAGTTGTGATGTTCATATTCATACAATTTCCTAAACATACAAAATAAAATAAATTATTTTAGTTTCTAAATTTCGTAAGCATACAAAATTAAATGCATTATTTTATTTCTTAGAAAACTTTTCAGTTCTTCACTATGTTATTTCTTTTCTTTCTTTCCACTTTCTATATTTGCAAAAATCTAGAAATTCGCCAGCATGAAATATGTTTTATTTAAGTGTAGCGAATGCATTTTCTAAATAAAGATATTTGCAACCCACTGTGCAATTGGCAATGTCGCCTAGTCTTTGTCATTTCCCGCTGCTTTCATGCCACTTTCACGGACACGAACACGAATACGGACACGGAGACGGACACGGAGACCAGTGTTGAGGAGTGGCACACACATTACAATACAATACGAGTTTGGCTGCTTGGTGGAATGGTGGCATGGGGCAGTGTGTGAAAAGCAGCGAAGCAACTAACCAGCAACTATCTAACTAAATGGCAACTGACAGCGTTCCACACGCAACCGCAGCAGGTGAACCGCATTTGTGTAGAAACTATGCATTATTAAATTGAGTATGGCAAGGCAACTCCTCTGAGCTCCTCCCACTCATCGCATGCGAGGACACTTGGCTGTGTGTTGCATGCTTCACAATTACTAAACACAATTGAATTCTTTTCTGGCAAGAAGCTACAAAAAGCAACGCCCCCAAGGTCGATAGCAGATCTTAAAAAATTGCGCCCACATCAAACAATAAATCACCGCCAATTATAGACAGCAATATTTTTTCGGGTTTTTTTTTTGCGGTCTTGGCCAAGTTTTTGGTTCGCGGCCGCGACAAATGATAAACGACTTTGAGCGAAACAAAGAAAAGCAAAGAGCGAAAGAATTGCAACACTTTTCAATCTGTTTGCCGAGATTGGCTGACACTTGATTTTGCTTGTTGTAGGCGAAACGAAATGCAAAAACAACTAAATACAAAGAGAAATCTAAAAACTGGCTAAGCACTTGCTGAGAAACGGCCAAATAATGAAGCAAAGGTCTTCGTGACGACATGTGAGAAATACTTCCAGTAAATTGAAATTGCAATTGCAATTCAAGGAATTTGCACGAGACTCTTCTGTTGGTTGGAGAGAGCTGGGAAAGCTGCATTGGTCTAACATTGGAGCTCTCTAATTAAAAATGCACAGGGTGGAAGATTGAAGGGAATTAAGGTGGTTTATACCCTGTAAATAGTTGAAGACGTATGTTTAAGAGCACTTCAATAGTTGTTTTAATATTACTGCTTTGTATTTTGTATTTAAGTAGTACTTTTCATTCACAAATTGAGTTGTGTCGTATCGTTGGAATCGAAGGAACTGGGTTTTAATAAAGTAGAATGGAAGGAATGAACTAAAGAATGTTCGATGGTAACCCATCGATAGTGTCGATAGTGCCACCGATTGTCGCCGATAATATCGCCTAACATATTGTACAAATTTTAATGTATTGCAGCTTGCTGACGATTTTATGATCGATGTCACCATGAATAGTGTCTGCTGCTATCAATTGTGGCTCGATAGTGCCCAACCATCGATAGTACCATCGATAGCTCTCCATCTTTATTAGAAATCAATAGTTCGTTCAGTTCAAAAAAAACTTAGCTCTTTTCACAAAACGAATGATAAAATGTGACCAGACTTAACAAGAAATTAAACAAGAATGATAAAGTGTGCCCAGAGATCATAATTAAGACTTCTAAGTAAAATACTTAATCAATATTGATACTTTCGGTTATCGATTGGGGATATTCAAAACCGTATAATAAAGAATGTAGGTTTCGATTATATTTAAAAGATCTGATAAAAAAAATGTACTTAATAATTAAAATTGTATATCAGAGCGATTGAAACTCGCTTAGTTTACAGGGTATCACTTTAGACAAACAGTTTGGTTGAACTTTCAGTGCCTGTCGGCAAATGTCTATGGGGGATTTCTGCTTGCATTTGATATTCACCATAATGGGAGCAGCGATGCATGCTCGCATAATTAGTAGAGAGATAAACGTTAATTGATTTACACTTCAACAACAGCATCGACATCGACGCCGACGTCGACATTGCTATCAACATCAACAGCGACATCAGGCTGACAGTCTCTCGATGCAGTTGCATATATGTATATATAGTACTCGTATCCATAATGGATAATTGAATTATGCGGCCATCTGAGCAAATGAAATTGAACCACACATCAATAAACTAACCGGCAACAAGATGCAATTTGTTGGCCAAAAGTGACGCCTGTTAAATTGAAAATAGCCAAGAATAACAAAGTGAGGCGAGTAGAAGACTACATACAAAATATTGTTAGATAGTCAAATTACAATTTAATGAATAAAGCAAGCCAATGGACCGATTTATATTGTATGGAAATTTGAAAATATAAAAGGAAAGATTGGAAAAGGGAAATGTTAACATAATCCGATTTTATTGCGTTAATCAATTAGTCAAGTAAAAATATTAATTTAAATTCCATTGCATTAAATTTTAGTTTTCAACTTAAATGCCATAAAAACTTTTTTGTGTGTTCGGTATTATAAGCGATATTTTCATAGCCTTAATAATAATAGCTCATTCCATATTAGTCTAAGAATATGTAAATCCTTAACAAAATATACTTGACAACTATACGTCAGTTAATCCATTTTTATTGTGAAGACCAATTAAATGCTTAAACGAAATTATTAATTTCAAAAATTTAAATTTAAATATACAACTTAAATGTCATTTACCATTTTATATTCAGTATTCGGAAGTTATTTTGATAAATAAGCGACAGCAATTTAAATTTTACTGCTAATGAGTTTTCCCATTTCCCTCCGAATTGAGTAAATTATGTTTTTACATTGTGTTGTGTGTGCAATAACTCTTTGGGCCCAACAGAGCCTAATAAATCCAGTTTAATAGTGGCGATTATAATCCGGACTGTCACTGATATGTTATGATCTATTTCACATTCCGCGAGCACGCATATTAATCACTTTTCACAAATTGTTTGCATGGGGAATCAATCGGAATATCCATATTTAATTTATACGTATTTTTATTGACTCTCTTTTTCATTTTGGAGCTCAACAATGAATCAGAGTGCATATAAATTGGACTGCTTTAAATCTGCAATTCAATTGATATTTTTGTTACTTTTTTTGAATAGAATTCTGAACAAAATATGAATATTTCATTGTATGTATGTGTGTGCACATGGGGAAATATCAATGTGACAGCGTGACGCATAATTAAAGTTTGTGAGTGTGCCAAAAGAATTGGCCGAAAAAGTTTGGGGCAGAAAGTTTGGCAAGTTGCCAGCTGATACGATGGCCTAAAGATGCGCTCCGGAAGCCATTAGTTATTATAAGTTGGCCTGTCGAAAAAGGTGAGCGGCATTTTGTTGAATTGAATAGTTTATATTCAATTATACAAAACGAGTGGCAAACGAGTCAGTTGCCAGCCAGTTGGGAAATTGCTTAACGATGCGTATACGTAATGTCATGGCATGGACTTGAAAATTTCTGTTTAACATTAAAACATAATCGCTGGGGAAATCAGTCTGAAAGTGTTGATGGCAAACTTCTTTGTGCGCTCACTTTTTTTTTTGTTGCTCACTACTTGTCATTTGGCTAGTTTGTTTCCTAATGAAAAAAAGACAAACCCAGAGAAAATGTGAAAGGGAAAAAACACCATGGAGATAATTCAAGAGCACATTTTGCGAGCTGTCGCTGTCGCTGCTGCTGTTGCTGCTGTTGTTGTTGTTGTTGCTGCTGCACGCAGCACTTTTGCCCCAGCGGAGCTTTAAGATAAGCCAAGAAACAATAACAAATTACTCCCCAGAGCAAGAGGAGCAGCATTCTCTGTTGCTGTTCCTGTTGTTGCTGTAGTTTCGCATCCTGGCAAGTGGATGCGGAGTAGTATATCCTTGTCCTTGTCAGGCGACACCATTTGCAATAATTTTTTAGTTAAATATTGTGCCCAAAAGCCATTTGGGCAACCAAACAAGGAACCACAATCAACGAATTCATGCCATTCGTATACGTAATCTTAAATCAACAAACGATACCCAATGCTTCTATTAGTGATAGCACAACACACACGATTATTAACCTTAACCTTAATGCATGTGTGAAATTTCAGAATGCCAACAGATTATCCTTAGGCATTTGTACTGCAAATAAATTCAACAGACAAATATTGCTTTTTATTTATTTTTCTATTTATTTCTTTGGTAGCTAGTGCGTGATTCACGCTTCTGCATTTTTTGATCACGTTGCCATCTCTAATGGCTAAGTATTTCCGACATGCTCACGGTCACGTTGGCCAAGTTAATTGCTGCCTCACCTACATAGTTGTAACCATAAATAGCATAAGAGAAGCTCACTACGAAAACTCAAGCGAAATACTAAGAAAATGTTTGACTCTGAAGTGTGCTGTAATAATATTTGAAAAGAAGAAAAATACTTATGGATTGTATACCTTTAATACTAATGTAGAAAGGATTTTCAGTTATTGAAAGAAGATTTGAATTAAATATTTAAATATAATTCTAGAAAAATTATAATAAGTAATAAAACTACAGTCGACTGTTCCCATATTCAATAAAAACCATAATGTAACAAATATATCAAAATTTAAAAACCGAAAAAAACAAAGTATACCACAGAGTACAAATTATACCATATGGTCGCAACTACGATCCGATATCTGTACCAGGTATTGCCATACAAATTTTTTTTGTTAATAACTTTTCTCCTTTGATAGCTGATCATAACCAAATTTTCAGTTCAAATAATAGTTTTAAATATTTTATTAAAGAAGCAATTTATTCAAATTAAGGGAAGCTTCCCTTAGTTCTAAAAAATACTTATTTTAAATTTAAAGATGCATTTTAACATCAAAAATAATAAAAGTTATTGCCCGCTACAATATAGAAAGGTATTATTGCTTTGTTCCGATAGATCTAAGCATTCTCCGACCAAAAAATCGGTATACAAGAAATAATTTTATATGAGGAAAAACGGCTGCTGTCGGGTCTTATTTTTGTTGGTATTATGTACTCAATAGTATATTTTAGATGACGTAGAATATAAAATGCCAAATCCTGTTACATAGATATGTGAAATATACATTCCGTTTATATTTCAGTATTTTTTGGTATATTTATGTGTTATTTTTATTGAAATCGAATAGTGCTCTTCTCACAGTCGAGCAAATTCTACTATAATTTAAACTCTTCTTTATTTCTAGTTTGAATTCTAGTTAAATACCATGCAATTTTGGCAATTCAAGCTTAATTTGATTGTGATTTAAGCTTCGCCAATCATATGTCAATCACTGCGCGAAATTAATGAAATTTCTATCTCATTGAATTGGAAATTTTGTGGTGAGTTCACCACACAATCAAAATCGAAGCAAATCACTTCGTAAACCTCACGCTCTAGTTTTAGATTTGAAATATGTTTAGAACCATACTTCACACAATCTATATTATTTAGAACTCGACATAATTAGCTCATCAGTTTTGCTGACCAATTGAGGCGTAGAGAAAAAGAAGTTGAAATATATTTGGAAAACTAGCTTGCAGATTTGCTGGCAATTATTCATCAAGTCCACAAAGAATTTTCTGCTTTTTGCGCAAAGTTTTACTCTATTTATACCCGCTACCCATAGGGTAGAAGGGTATTATAACTTTGTGCCGGCAGGAAATGTATGTAACAGGTAGAAGGAGGCATCTCCGACCCTATAAAGTATATATATTCTTGATCAGCGTCAACAGCCGAGACGATCTAGCCATGTCCGTCTGTCCGTCTGTCTGTCTGTCCGTCTGTCCGTCTGTCCGTATGAAACACTGGATCTCAGAGACTATAAGAGATAGAGCTATAATTTTTTTTCGACAGCATTTGTTATGTTTGCACGCAGATCAAGTTTGTTTCAAATTTTTGCCACGCCCACTTCCGCCCCCGCAAATCAAAAAAATCGAATTACAAATGTAATTTTAAAGCTAGAGCTGCGAGTTTTGGCACATATAATCATAACAATAGTATTTATGATTCCTGAAAATTTGGTTGCGTTCAGCTAAAAATCGTGGAAGTTATTGAAGAAATACTTTTGTATGGGCAAAAACGCCTACTTACTAGGGGTCGCAAATGCTTTGGCCGACAATCTGTTATATTTTGCCGTCTATGGTATATTTTGAATGTTAGTACCACATCGTTATACCAGATATACCATTTGGTATATTTTAAGCATTTTGCAGTATTTTTTGGTATATTTTGAAAATAATACCGCAATAATTTGCTTTTATTCAAAATGGGTAGCGGGTATCTCACAGTCGAGCACACTCGACTGTAGCTTTCTTACTTGTTTTTTTTTCGCTAGCTGCTGACGGAAATAAATTAAGCCAGCTCATAAATTAAAGTAAAGCGGGCAAGAACAACAACAACATCAACATAAAAAAAGAAATGATTGTTTTGTCCAGTGCAAAAACAGTTTGTGGTTGTGTGGCCAAAAATTATTTGTTAGTGACTGTAATGTGGCCCCAACAAAAAAAAAAAAAAAAATGTATACGCAGTGTGGCTTCTTCTTCGTCCAAATAGAAATTGCTAAGCATTTGCGTTTCGCCTTTTGCTTTGTGTTGGCCGATAAAGAAAATTATTGTCTAAAACTTGGCGCATATCGTCGAACCGGAAGTGCTCGCCTCATAAAAACTAGCGGGCGTCTCTCTCTCTATGTGTATGTGTGTGTCTGTGTGCGTCGCCAGCGGGACGACGTTCAATGGCATTTTATTGTTAAGCATTTCGCAGAGTAGTTGTTGTTGCTGGGAAGTACAATCGTATATGAAATTGCCACCCACTCAAAAAAAAAGAAAAAAGAAGAACTATTTTGGCAGTTTTGTTAGCTTGGCTGGCCGACAATGAAGTCAGTTTTTAGCCGCTTGGCCAGTGCCAAGTAACTTTCTTTCTGTTCTGTGCGAGTCAGTTTCATTTTGTGGGAGTCTCTAAAACTTTTGCAACGGAAATGCAAGCGCCAACTTTTTTGGCTCCAAGCGCTTTCCCTTTGTAACCCTTTTTTGCATGCTCTTCGAAATGTTTTGCTTTAATTTCATTTCTTTTCCTTTTTTAAGGGAAATTAATGAAAACAATTGGCAAAGAGTGCAAGCAGTAAGTTCTTGATTGGAGGCCACTTCAATGAGGCTACGATACAGTTGCATGTAACAAGTTTCCGGTTTCGCACACTCACTTACAGATACACACACACACACACTTATTCAAGCATGTCCAGGTCTGGCATCTTTTCAAAATAACTTGACATTTACGAGTCGAGCGATGTGTGTGTGTTTGGTTGTTGCTGAAGCGTATCATGAAACTGATTGCCGTTTCACTCAATTCAAGTCTTTCGGCTTTGGATTGCCTCAAGTGGCCTGGGCTCTTGATGTGAATGTGAATGTGCGACTCTCGGCTAGTGTAGCATGAAGGACCTCCGATGTATGGGCAAATCAAGCAGCAAAGCTTATTGGACTGCAAATAACGCCAACATCTATAATGAACATATTATGCAGATATTGCTGTACTCTACAATATTAACTGGCATTAATGCTCAACATGGTTTTTATGATTTTACTTTTTTTTCTTCTCTGTTTTTGGCAATTTTTATGGGTTTCTATGTTGTTGAGCAGCAATAAGCGAGAGAGAGACGTCAAGACGTGGCAATAAAAAATTGTGCAAAACTTTTTCAGCTAAAAATAAGCAGCAATAGCAACAGCAACAACAATGGTAATAAAAAAGAAAGGAAACATTCAAGGCGCAACTCATACAAAAAGTACGACGACGCGAAAAAGTATGCTATGCTTTTTTCCGTCGTCTCTCGCCTGGCGACGCAAAGCTGCCCTTCCTTGTACTTGTTCTTGTGCCCAGTCCCGACACAGTAATTAATGCTTGTAAGCACACCACTCGTCTCACTATGTGTGTGTGTGTGTGGCGTTTTTGTCGATGGCTGCCTTGTTGTTAATTGCATGTTTTCCCTCACAACATGTGCTGCCCCGCAAATCTAACTTTGAATTTTGTGTGCAGCCTCCATCTACGTACGTACATAATGTGTGGCAATTAAAAAATGTTACCAAATCTTGTTGGCATCAAGGTCGACCGCGTGCCCAAATGTCTGCCAGTTACACACACACACACCAACACACTCAGATTTCTTTTCTTTGCAACACATGGCGTATGCGTATTGCGTTCACAAGGCAAAACGCAAAATGCAAAACTTTGCACAACTTTGCATTCATCAGCTGGCCATAAAACCAACGAACGGAAGTTCGCATAAAAATATCAAAGTACATAAGAATATGTATTCTCCACTTTGTGTGTGTACTTTGTCTGTGGGTGTGCGTGTGTGTGTGTTTGTGTGTTTTATAGACACATCTGTGTCCCATACTCGTTTAGGAACGAACATCTTTGTTCTCTGTCTGGTTGCGTGGCCCATTTGTGTTTAATAAGTTGACCAATAATGCGACAATATTGTGACAATCATAAAATGTTGATGACAGGCAAATAATGATCTATAAATAGGTTTATAATGATTAAGTTTCTTGAGTGCACTCACAGCATCAATAACAACTATCAATTCAAATTAGTGCGAAAAAAGAAATATTGCATTAAATAAATTTGCAACAAACTTTGCTCTATGATTTATAGTCTTAAATGTTCAATTAAATATTTAAAGGTTTGCTTAAAGGCGAAAATAATCTTGTTAATCTTGTTGTTATTGTCTAAAAGTATTAATAGCAATTATGGGTAATAGTTAGCATATTTATTTAATTCAACGTTCTACATATATTAATTTCAGTTTATTTCTTTCTCATAAAAAAGAACTAATGAAATTTTTTAACATTTTTTTAGCAAGCAGAAATTTTGTTTGCTTCTGCCGCCGTAAATTGCTAAAATTTAATGGCAAGCGTTATTTTGAAGCAAGAGAAATGATTTTAAATACTTTTGTATGGGAAAAAAGGACCAACTTTCTACGGATTGCTTTGGCTAGTATATTTCGCACTCAATGGTATATTTTGAAAGTAGTACTACAGTAATATAACAAATACAGCATTTGGTATATTTTTAATACTTTTTGGGTCTATTGAATCGGTATATTTTAAAGTTAATACCGCACTTTTAGTCACAATGGGTAGCAGATATCTCAGAGTCGAGCACACACTTGGCTGTAACTTTCTTACTTGTTAATATTTTTGCGGTATATTGATTTGGTATATTTTAAAGTTAATACCGCACTGTTTGGCTTTTATCCACATTGGGTAGCGGTTTTAAAAACGCCAAACGAAATACATGTTGCTTTAACTGGTATATTTTGCATTCTATGGTATATTTTTAAAGTAGTACTGTAGTAATAAAACAAATACAGCATTTGGTATATTTTTTATAGTTTTTCAGTACATTGATTCGGTATATTTTAAAGTTAGTATCGCAGTTTTCGTCACAATGGGTAACTTTCTTACTGGTTAATATTTTTGTGATATATTGATTTAATATATTTTAAAATTAATACTACACTGTTCTGCTTTTATTTACAGTGGGTAGCGGATATCTCAGAGTCGAGCACGCTCAACTGTAGTTAACCATAACAACTTTATTTGCATTGAATTTAAATGAAAAGCAAATCAAGTAATAATTGCTTCATTAAAATGTAATTATAATAAAGCAAGGCATTATTAAGTATACGTAGCTTATGCCGACAGTCGTAAAGTTAAACTGCAAATTATATATTTAGGGCAAATCAAGTGAGATCTTAGAAAAAGTGCCTAAATGCAGATAATAGACTTTAAAGCTAATGCATTCCGAAACTCAACAGAGCAGAAAAAGTGATTTATGTGCTTACAAACACCTTTGCAAAACGCATAAATTATGCAATCAACTGTGTGTGTTTTTCCACAAATTGATTTCCAATAGCAGGGTTTTTTGTTGTCTTGGCTGTAAAGTGTGTGTATATAGTATCTGAACTATCTTTGCACAAGTATGTAATTAACTGCGTATTTTGATAGCCATAAAAAGGGAGAAAAGGAACACAACACCTAAAGTGATTAGGCAATTTATGTGGAAACGGGCTGAATCATTTCACGCCTTCTGCAGTTGCGTGTCACGTCGTTCAGGTAACAAATATTTGAGCAGGCTATAAAAGCTCACTCATAGCCTACACACTTTTCCCCCAAACTAAATTTGTCACTTGACCAAAGGTCGCAAACGGGAACAAAGAGCGAGAGAGAGGAAGAGAGGCAAACTTTAATCGCATTGAAAATGCATATAATTGAACGAGCATAATTTGATTAGTGACTTTGATTAGATTTGTCTCATGCCCTGATTGACTTTCGCTCCGCAATTGCGAAATGCGTTCAATTGAGTTGAGTTCAGATTGGTTTATTTTTAACATTTCCTATTTGCAGTTCCTTTTTTGTTACTCTTGTTGCTGTTGTTGTTGTTGGGGGCGTTCGCCCACTTTGCACAAGAGAAAACGCTTTTCTGTGTAGGCGTAGGCGCATGTGCATGTATGTGTGTATGCGAGTAAGCGTATGTGTGTGTGTGTGAGTGTGTGAATGAAACTAGAGCGCACCTTGATGCTATTTTTAAACGTCACACACAAAACAACAAACGGCCACAAAAGCAACAACATCAACAACAACAACAATCGTCGCTTAGTTTTGCGCTAAGTGTTTTTTTTTTGCTCCATGTTGCCGCCGCATCCTTTGTGCCACAGCATCGTAGGCCAAGTTCGCCGCGATGTTGTTGTTGTTGTTGTTGGCTTTATTGTTGCAGTTAGTTGGCAACACTTAAAATACAGCTGGGCAAATAACGTCAAGCATTATATAAATACATGACACTGAACGTTTTACTCACACATTATTTAATGAATTGCAGTGCACCTGAAGCACCCTCGAATTCGTTGAAAGCGCCCCTCTGGGGCATGTGGCACGAAGCTTGCGGCATGTGGGGCATGGGGCACTCAACGTTTTTATTGTGGTGTTACATTTGCTGCGAGTATCGCTTTCATGTTTAGCTATCTTAAACTTAATCTTTTTACTTTCACATTTGATACTTTGCTCAAGTTGCTCTGCGTAAAGTTTTAAGTTATTGCTAAAAGCTTAGAAGAGCTTTGCCACACAACTTGAAATGATAACTAACCTAATCTTGAGATCAAGTTTAATAATTAGTTCAAGGAAGATTTCTTAATAAAATCAGACTAAATAAAAATTAGAAGATATTTTAGATGTTCTTAAAGAGATTTCTTGAATGTTTTGGGATAGAGTTTGATATGCTCCAGTAAAAATATTTATGTATAGAAATAATATTACAAATATTTAAAAAAAAAAAAAGTGAAAATATGTGTTATAATTTAAATTTCCGCTCATTTATTGTAGAAGAAGTGTTAGTAAATAATTACTATGCACTGTTATTTTTCTAAGCATTAGCATATCAAAGCTAAATATAGTTTGGATTTAATTATAACTAACAAAGTTGTTGTCCACATCTCACTACACTTGAATTGTTTTCTAGTTTCGAAATTAATATGTTAATCTAAATTGGCATCAAAATGCGAATGGTTTTGTGGCACGATATCGAATGTACTTCGCTACAGCGTAGTATAATAACAAAGTGTTATTTGTTTTCCATTGTTGCATTTCATTCAGTTATTATTACCGATCTAACCAATCATGTGGAAGATAATTGTGGGCAGGACAAAGAGGATTATTTTATGAGGGGGCGTATAACAAGTTTTTGGACCCAATGTATGCAATTATAAGTTGTTTTTAGTGTAACAAAAACAACTCTTGAGTATAATTTGGGGTAGCTGGCAATCTAATATTATGGAGATTTTGGACGTTTTTGGTATTAAAAGTCATGGCTGTCAAAAAAAAGGAAAAGGAAAACCATTCTTCACGTATCATTTGCTTCTTATTGCTATTTATTATTTTAGGCTGCGTAATATAGACTTTTTTCTTAAGGGATACGATAAAGAAATAGAGAATCTTTTACTATGAATGAACGATGAAGGTGAACTTTTTCACATCTTTCACTTTACTTTGTTCTATCCAACACTATTTCAAAGGACATTCTATTGCTTAATATTTTAATTATTAAAACATTCCAAAGACAATTACTTGAGAAGTCTGTAATTTGGTGCACTTGAAAACAGTTGTCAAAGCTCCCACTGGGGAACTGGCAATTATGCATAGTATTCATAGTTGTAAATTATTCATATGCTATTATTCATTCATAGCTTACAAGAACTGAGCAAATAAATGTTGTGCTTTCGAATTTGGAATTTTCATAGTAATCTTTTTGTAGACCAACTTTTAGAGCCTACTGTGCGCGTCAGGTAAATTTGCGCGTGTTTCTGCTTATGCGTATGCGTGTGTATGTGTGTGTGTGTGTGTGTGTGTGTGTGTGTGTACTTTAGCATGTGTGCCTCTGTGTCTGTGGGAGTGTGTGAGAAATTGGCGTCTAGTTAAATAAATCGCATGCGATTACAATTTTATACAAATGTGTAGTTAGTTTTCAGCATGAGTTTTGTTTTCTGCTCCCTTTTCGCTCTGTTCGCTTTGTGCGTCTGCTTCGCTTTCGCTTTCCGTTTTAGTTTCTTGTTCATTTTCTCAGCTTAGCTTTGGCTTTGCTGTGCGAGTTTTTTTTATGGCGCCTGGCGTCGCTTAAATGAGTTGTTGTTTATAGTTGGCGAGTGTGTGTGAATGTGTGTGTGTGTGTGAGTGTGTGAGGGTGCAGGTGATAAATTTGCATTTGTAGCGTTACGCTATTGTTTACTTTATAGGTTAGTTTGTTTGCTTTGCTTCTGCTATGCATATATTTACCTTCGATGCCTTTGACGGCGACGGCGACGAGGACAACGGACGAGTTAACCTCTCTTTCCGTTTCTTGGGGTCTCTCTAAGCATGCCAGCAGCTACTTCAGCAGCAGCTCTTGACTTTGCCACTCAACGCACTTGACTTGAGCCTTGCCTTTACTTTACTTTCCTTGGCTTTCGCTTCTCACTCTCTATCTCTCTCTCTCTGTATGTTTTTATTTTGTTGTATGCTGCTTTTCGCGTGTCTCGTTTTAATTTGGTAATGACTTTGGCTTATTAATTTATTTGCATAGTTGCGCACATTTCATTTGTTGGTGTTGCTGTTGTTCCATTTTCGGTTCTTTATTTTTTTGCCAACTTGTCACTCACTTCACCTTACTTCTTTCCTTCACGCACACACATACTCACATTGAAATTTTTCGTTAGCTCGTTTCGTTATTGTCGCTTTCGCTGTTGTTGTCGCTCTTGTTTTTCTTGTTGTTGTTGTTGTTACTGTTGTCGCTTAAATTCGCTTGCAAAACGGAGCGGCAAAGCAAAAAGCCAAGCAAGCAAAGCAGCCTGCACAAGTAACCAAAAAAAGAAAAACCGAAAAAAAAGTGTATCTTTTAGATCCGGGCATATCCTTTATCTCGGACACAGCAGCAGCGCAGTCGACAGCGACCGCAGCTGCGACGCCAACAGCAGCAGAGTTAGCAGCTGCGGCCGTGGCACCGCCAGCAGCTGTAGCTGAGCAAAAAAAAATTTTGGTTTTGCTACGCGAAAATTTGAATGCTCGTTAATAAAAATAAAAATGTTTCCAAAATGGCCACACAGCAACAGCAATAACAACAATAATCAACAATTTGATGGAGCGACAAGAGCAGCGAGAGCAGCAGCCATAAATAAAAGTTATGAAGAACAAAACCGCGCAGAGCGTTGCCGCCAAGCGTAGCCCAGTTACCGTTAGTGCCCTTACCCAAAAAGCAGCAATCGACGCGCACACGCGAGTGTCCTATACACAACTGATTACAGGCTACGCGCTCCTTGCGACTGCGGTCCGACTGTTAGCGCTGACAGCGACGCCATGACTTCGACTCGCGTTCGGGTTAGCTTCGTGTGCTCGGCAATGGCAGCCGACAAACGACAATGGCGCGACGACAACAACAACATTACAGAAATTTGACTAAGCACAGCTTTAGCTTTGCCTGACGCCTGACAGCTGAGACGGCGACAGAGACAGAGGCAGCGGCGACAGCTTCACGTTATTATGCTTTCGCCGCAGCGCTGACAGCGGCGGGGGCTTTCTTACGGCGAGAGTCAAACGCATGAGAGAGCACACGAGAGGACATAGACAGAGAGAGCGAGTGGCAAATGGCAAATGACGGAGAGGCAGTCTGGAGCTCGAAACTATGTAAGAGAGTGAGAGTGTGTGGTGCGAAGGCACCCGCGCTTACAGTGGGACTATTTTATGTACTCCGTGCATTTTAAATAATTTTAAATGTGTAATGTAATTATAAATGGAAATCATAATAACTTTTTCTATACAAGTGACTAAGTGATATTTAAGACAGCAATAAAAGGCATAGAATAAGTATTAATGCAGAATAATGCCACGGTGCGCACAGCACACCTTACTCACACCTTCACACATACCGCACGCAGCTCAGGTTACGAGTCAAACAGTCTGGCAGCACTAGGAGACTTGGTTTCATACTCATCTCATCTCTTCGCATCTTAGCTCGTTTCGGGTTGCTTTCTGGTCTTGCCCTCTCTGTCTCGGGCATATGTTTTGCACCATGCTGTGCTGTTGGCGTCGCAGTCAACGTCGCTGTTAACTTTCGCTGTTAGACGACATAAAGCGCGTCTGAGAAATTATGCCCAAGAGCTTAGGATGAGCAAGTAGCCCTCCTCCCCCTCTCGCACCACAAGATTGTTGAGTATCGAGCATTGCCACACTTTTCACCAACAGCGGACGGACATTTTACAGCCAAATGACAAGTGCTTAGTGTGTGTGCTGCTGCTGCTGTTGTTGTTGTTGTTTTTTAGCATTTACATTTTTCAAGCTCTAAAATGGGCAACTTGTGGCAAATGGAAATGGAAATCAAAATGGAAGGAAGAAAGTGTGGCCAAGCCACTTGACGCACGCTTGCGCGCCTTTCAAATTTAGCGTATTAACTCATTAAATGTTCAAAAGCTCATTGCCTGCGAAATGTGCACACATCTGCTAAATAACAGCTGTATGTACATACATACATATATGTGAGGCTGTCAGTGTGTGCGAGTGTGTGAAATATGCACATGTGTCGCCTATGCGGCTGCGGCTGCTATTTTTCACACTCACAGCCCCCTTTGAGGGAGCGAGAGGAAGTGTGGATGATGGAGACGGAGAGGGGGGTTCACAGGGGGGTCGTTGCCTTAGCTCGACCGCTCGGCCGCTTTATGCAATTTAAATTAATTTCTGTAATTATTTTAGTGGCACACTTAAATAGCTTTATTTAAAATGCCAGAGATTACGTTCTGTTTGTGTGTGTGGGAGTTGCTCTCATCTCTGAGTGTGTGCTAATGTGTATGTGTATGTGAGGGTCAACTTGCATGCGCCTGAATAATTCATAACAAAATGTGGCCGGCTGTCTAAAATGACAGCTGCGTGCCGCAAATAATTACGGCGCGATTATAATGTGACCATGAAGCAATGCGCTGCACTGGCATCGTGCCTCGTGCCCCAAGAAGCATGCCCCACACACACAGCCCACACTAGCGTTGCAATGTGTTGCATGCCATCGCAGACATTGTGGCACCAGCTCAGCCAACGTCAACGCCTGCGTCAGCGCCAACGTCAACGTCAACGTCAGCTGCGACGCGTCGCTTCGACGTCCACACTGCCAATTTGCAGTCCTATTATGCGAGGTGGCCGCTGCCGACGACGACGAGTGCCAAGATTGCAGGCTGCTCTTGTAACTTGCAAGTTGCAGCAACACGCGACTAAAACAAACAACAAAGTAATGCTAACTGCAGAGTCTCGACTACATTATACCCTGCACAAAAATATATTTATTTATTTTTTAAAAGACGTATGTCAAATTAAAACTGAAATTATAAAATTGTTAGTTATAATCGTAAATTAATTATTTATAATTTATTGCAGTGACTCCTAAAACTAAATTAATTCAATATCTTACTAAGACTTTTAATGGAGACTAAAAATTAATTGAATTATAGTATTTTGGAATATTAAATTTCTAATAGTATAGTATAAGAAATATTTGTCATTTCATTAGTTCTTTAATATCTCTGTTATTTTTATATTCTAATAAAACTTAAAGTTGAACTTAAAAGATAAATATTCAATTGAACTACGCATAGTTTGAATTAAACAATATTTTTATTTTTAATTTGTATCATTTAATTGTAATAAATATGTTTTACAAAATGAATTTTAACTTTAAATATTTAAATAGTGCTAAGTACAAAATGCTGACCAAGTCCTACCCTACATAAAAATATTATACTTTTCCACTTTCTCAATTCTCATCCTATTATTATATGTTTTAATAATTGTAATAATGAAAGGAATTTTTTAAATAGGTTAAATTTGAAAAAGTTTTAAGTGGAAATAAAATTGTAAATATTTGTTAGATTCGGAATATTTAATTTGATAGTATTAATATTTAAACTGTCATAGAAGTATTTTGAAAAATAACAATGAACAATCTATAAATTGTGTTACTTCATACCTTACTTTCAATTTATCCTTGCCAAACAACTCATCCTCGCCCTTTAGGGATTTTGTGTTTACAGGGTATAAGCATTAACAACTTTTTGCCAAAGTTTGTGTAGTCAGAAAAGCAAAAAAGCAGCAAAGACAAAAATGGCAACAGCAACAAAAACAACAACAACAACAATAATTGCAGCAACTATAATAAAAACTATTTTGTTAAACAAATTGTGAACTTAATTGCTTGCGGCAAGTGAAAAGTTTGAGTTTCACAGTTGCCCCCGAATGCGGCATGCGGCATTCCATTAACATTTTCAAACTGATTGCCCCAAAAGAGAGCTAACAATTAAGAGATTCGTTTACTTACTCAAAAGGAAATTTTTTCAAATTAGGTTATGACCTTGAGAGTATTTTTTGGACTTGAATTAAAATTCGTTACTGTTTTCAAGTCTTTATATAATTTCCTATATTCATTTTTCTGATATAAAATTTTTAATTAAATTTTTGTTCCTAAAAAGGAACTAAAGCATAAAAGAAATTTAGATTATTGTAATAATAATCTTTTTTTAAATAATTTTTTAAAGTAAATCAAAGTAGCTTACGATTTTAAATATCTAGCAAATTTTCTAAATTCTGTGTTAACCAACTCTTTAATAAAACTTAATAGAAGGAAAAATCAAACCATAATTATTTTAAAGTTAATCCCTAGAGACAATCTCATGGTTTCTAAAAGAATGTTTTAAAAGAAATGAAAAAGTTCAGTTGAGTTCAGAAAGAATCACGAAAGATAAAAGATCGAAATGATATTTATAGGAAAACGTTTTAATCAATATTGTTTTGACATCAGCATATGAACAGCGCATTAATAAATATAATAATTTCCTTTGTTGTTTTTATAAAATACAATAAATAATTATTTCATAGTGTTTATGGTTTGCGATTGATTGCTGTTGAGTTTCAAATGTTACACTCATTTTTTTTTTGCGACTCACTTAATAAAAGTTACTAAAACAAAATGCACAAATATGAAGGAGGAGATTTTGTGGAGAAGGAGACATGAATTTCGCACGTATAAAAACAGTTGAGAGGGGGTGTCGAGGATGACGAGACAATGGCATTGAGGTGAGGAGGCGATGAGACGCCTCTTAATCCGACTTCGAATCAATTAAATCAGGCACTTTCGTTTCATTAACAGTCTCTGAAGTATCGACAACAGTCTGTGATGTGGTTTCCGACACGCTTTCCACAGGTGACTCCTCCTCTGGCTGTTGCTGTTCCTGTTGTTCCTCCTGCTGCGGTTGGTCTGCCTCCTGCTCAGCTGGTTCAGCTGCCGAGGATGCTGTGGCAGCTGCAGCTGCTGCGGCTGCAGCCTTTGCCTTCGACTTGGCCGCCTTCTTTTTGTTATTCTTCTTGGCATTGCTTGCGGCGCGTTGCTGCTCCTCCGCTTGTCGACTCTTCTCCGCCTCGGCAGCAGCGATTTTGGCATCATTGGTGGTCAGCAGCTTCATTTGATTCTGCAGATTGGCCAGCGTTTGCTTCAGCTCGGCGCAATTGCGCGTCATCAGCTCCATTTTGGCATTGTCCGAATTCACAGGCGCTATCTTGATGGGCGTCGGCTCCGGTGGCAGCTGCGGCATGGCGGGAATCTCAATGTTCTGCTCGCGCAGGGTCTGATGCAACGTGGTGCGCTCTAGTTGCAGAGCTCGCAACAGTTTCTGCAGCTGCTCCACTTGCTTCTGCAGACGTTCCGAGAGTTGATCTCGCTGCTGCTTCTCGGTGGCCAGTTCAATGACCATGGCGTTGGCTTTCTCGTATTTCTGACGCCAGCCCAGAGCCTCCTTTTCGATCTTCTTGGTGTGCTTGGACATCTTCTCCAGCTCGACCTTGTAGCTGCCAAACACTTCGTTTGATTTCTGCAACGATTGCTGGAAATCATCGTATTTGGCCGTGTAAATATTCAGCTGCTCCTTGAGCTGCTGTTCGCGCTCCGTTAGATCCTTGATGGCGCGTTGCGCCTGCAGCAGCTTCTCCAGTCCAATTTGGTTTTCTCTGCGAAGTACGTTCTATAAATATATTTAGCTTAAAGGGAATTTGATAGACTGTTTACTTGGTGAGTATCTCCTTCTCCATGGCCGCCTCGACTTGGGCCTTGTTGAGCTTCGCCTGATGCAGCTGCGACTCCAGATGCACCTGCTCGTTGAGCTTCTCCAAGTGCTTCTCACGCGCCTGATACTGTTCCGCCAGCAGTTTTAACCTAAAAAGTAAACCGCATGAACATATGGTTGGATGAT
The DNA here is from genome assembly GCA_035046325.1 of Drosophila niveifrons. Classification (NCBI taxonomy): domain Eukaryota; kingdom Metazoa; phylum Arthropoda; class Insecta; order Diptera; family Drosophilidae; genus Drosophila; species Drosophila niveifrons. The sequence goes on along the minus strand of JAWNOC010000046.1, from coordinate 3,482,750 downwards.
GCGTATTTTGTGGGGCATGCACTGATCTATAAATAGATCGCTCTTACTTTTTGGTCATTTCGATGTTGTAATCACGCAGCTTGATGTTCTCCTCGTTGTTCTTTGTTAGGGACTTCTGCACCTCGGTCAACGAGTTTTGGAACTTGGCCTGGCTCTCCTTGCGTCGCTCCTCCTCCACCTTGATCTGCAGCATGCTCTCGTTCTTCACCGATTTGAGAATGCGCTGCTGCTCCCGGCACACCTCCTGCAGCTTGTCGCGCATCAGCACGCTCTTGTTCAGCTCCCGCTGCACGTTCTCCTTCTCCCGCTGCTGACTCTCCATGTGCCGTTGCAGGGCGCGCATCTCTGTGTTTAGCCGGGCCACGTTCTTCTCGCTCTCCACATGTCGTTGCAGCAGCGCCTTCAGTTTGTCCTCACTGCTGCCGAATTCATCCAGCGATTTGAGCACCTGGGTTACAGTTATTTATTTATTATGGCGGTTGTTAGGTGCGAAGTTTTGTTGGGAGTTTGGAGTTGCTGAACTTACCACATCTTCGACTTTTTGCTCGCGCTGTTTTTCTTCGCGTGCCACCCGCTTGCCTTTGCTTAACTTTTCCATGCTCGATCGTGATCGTTTCTCTATATTAGTGTGTATATGTACTACTAGCTTGAATTTTTACTATATATGTTTTAGGCATCCAAAATAACACACACACATTGCTATCCGTCAAGTGAGAAAATACGGCCAGCAGCGGCAAAACGTTAACAGCTTTCTGGTATGTTATTTACAGACAGTGCGGCGTTGCGCTGTTAAAGTAAATTTCGGTTTATTGTTGGCTGGTTTTGTAAATGAAAGTTGCTAATTTATATTTCTAAAAATTACGTACTCCATTTATAGATAAATCCAGTGTAAATACCTTAATTTAAATAGTGTTTATTCGGTTTCCAAGCAATCTCTGTTTAATGTTTACGGTGCCATGACATTAACATTTAACAGACCACAGCTGTTTTCAATATTGACAACTACGTACCATTCATCCGAAACTACATGCGCTTAGCCCAATTATGTTATTATTATTTCCTTAACTAAAGTGTTAACTATAAAATAAACAAGTTTATTACAATAATTAAGCGTTAGCACTTCCAAAGTATTCGTGGCGGTCGTGCGATATACCGACTACTTACAAAATTCGATAAGGCGGCCTGTTAATTCAAATTTGCTGTTAAGTCTACGTGCGAGTGGAGCAGTTTAACATCAACAGCTGTTAAAATTAAACCGATAGTTGATTGTAGCCGCGACAACTCTTTTCCATTCGATATAATCGATATGCAGGCTAATTGGGTATGTATGCGTGTGTGTGACTTCGTCATATGACATTTTTCACGTCGTTTGTGTCACTTGCTTTTTTCAACTTGCATTGATACCACGGCCGAAGCGAGCAGTAAAACAGTTGTAAATTAAATAAATATATTTTAAAAAATGGCCAGCCAAACGCAGGGAATCCAGCAATTGCTTGCTGCTGAGAAAAAGGCAGCTGAAAAGGTTGCCGAAGCCCGTAAACGTAAGCAAAAAAGAACAAAAACACAATAATCCAATTGGACAGATACAGAAACTTACGTTTTTTCACTATCGACGTTACGCGCTTTTGAGCAAAGTCACATGATGCGCATATCGTGAAGTGTAAATATTGCTAAAATGACAATTCTTTGGTGCTGTAATTAACAGGCAAGGCAAGGAGATTGAAGCAAGCCAAGGATGAGGCTACTGAGGAGATTGAGAAATTCCGTCAGGAACGTGAACGCTCCTTCAAAGAGTTTGAGGCCAAGGTTAGTTAGTGAAAACAATTCTTAAGTTGGCAACTTATCTTCAATACTTCAATTTTACCCCTCGCTTCCCCTGTAGCATATGGGCAGCCGCGAAGGTGTCGCAGCCAAAATCGATGCTGATACTCGTGTGAAACTTTCCGATATGGAGGGTGCCATCAGGACACGCAAGGAACCCGTGATTCAGGAGATCTTGCAGTTCGTTTACAACATCTCGCCCGAGGTCCACAAGAACTACAACAGGAAGTAAAATGTATTGTTGTCTTGAGGGGTGGGGTTTTAGCCTAATCCCAAAGGAAAAATATGCTCGTTTCTATTGTAAATTCGATGTCCAAGTTCAACTCTTTTAAATGCATATAATTTAGCCCTTTAATAATAGTGCATTACTATATTAAACATACAAAGCTGTATTATTATTCCATATACTTATTAAAATTTGTTGTTTCACCAAATTGAAATTGTTTACGCAATTTCTTCAACTAAATTAATTTTGTGTGCATAATGTTTACGTTTTATTCAATGCAAAATACAAGTTGTTATTTTTTTGACTTTGATAGTTTTTCTTTAATTTGGGTTCAAGTTATCAAGTTACAATTTAAATCAATATGCTTGGATGTTTCCTGCAATCGAATAAATATGGAAACTTAATTGCTCTAAAATAAATTACAGATGTTTTATTTCCATAATAAAGAGCTTTCTTAAAGCTGTTGTTTTATTTAACATCTGGGTCCGTGTGTGACCACATAAATTTTCTAAAATATATACACAATGAGATATACCAAATTCCGAAATACCCCAATAATTGCGACTTGGTTACACTTGTATTGACTTTTTGATACATTTTCTAAGCGGGTCATTTTAAAAAGCTATTTAATATCGTGTTTTAAAGAGATCCTTGTACCATATACAACTTTGTTTCTTACTATTCGAGTGTTTATATCCTATTGATTAGATATTCCTTTTAACATAGCGTTTTTCGAATATGCAATTTCAAATAGAATGTTTGGTATATTTTGAAATTCGGCATGCGGTCACTCTACACCATAGTGTTTATTTTCGTTTCGCTCGGCGGTTGCTGTCGCATTGTGCCGCGGACTTTTTGCGCTGCCGTTATTTTTTCGTTGTTGAGCGCAGCGCAATCAGTGTAATGCAATTAATTGTGTAATATATTAAATGCTAACTATTTCGCATATAGTGCAAGGTTCAATAACCCAGCCAGTGATTGCATGCAGCCAACTTTAACAATTTCCGTTCCACATTCGAGTTGACCTCGTCGCGATTTTATGTCTTTTGGCCAACACGAACCCCGAAAATTTTGCCACACGCACATTGTTACACACGCACACCAATGCAAATGTCATGAATGAAAGTAAACAAGTTGGAAGAGAAATTAGCGCAAGTATAAAGCAATATGCTAAATTTAGCTAATGCCGGTGGTGATGCTGCTGCTAATGGTGATGGGCTGGAAACACCTCCGCAGCATCCACAGCACAGCGATGAATCCGCTCAATTGCTTGAGGAACAAAATTCGAAATTCGCAGCAACAGCTGTTAAGCAGCAGCTGGAACCTCCCTACACCGCCCCGCTGGCGCCCTATGACATGGATCTGGTGAAGAAGGTCAAGCTAAAGGGCAAACTAGTGGCCAGCGATAGCATTTGGTCAGAAGAACCCAAGAGCAGCAGCGGCAATAGTAATAGAAACAAGAGACCGGATACGGATGCATCGACGAGTTTTATGCATCACGAGCGTGGCGAAGATGTCGCCAAGACATCGAGTGAATCACTCGAATTACACGAGAAACGCTCTAGGTTTGCTGAGAGGTGAGTAACAAACGCTACATGAGGCGGACTTTGAATACCCCCTAAAGAGGAAACGATCATTAGTTCAATTTTTTCTTTATTTTGTATTTTACTCTGATCTTTTGTTGTGTTGGCATGTGCTCAGATCATTGTGCAGAATACAGGGTGTTTGTTTAGTAGTTTAAACCAAGTTTTATTTTTTTCGTGTTTCATATTATGGTTGACTATTTTATTAATTTTTTCTAAGGGTAGAGTGTATTTGATAATACACTACCGTTACTTAACTTAGTATCTAATACTAAAGTGAGTATGAGGCTACCTTTTTTATTAACTAGTCTGCAACATATTTATTAATTTAACTACGCAATGTACCAGATACAACTTACACAATTGAATTGCAAAAAAAAATTAACAATAAAAACGACATACGCAATTAAAGATCAGAGATAAGGGCTTTAAAAGAAGAAGGTTTCCTAAGGTTTGCGCCTGAATATACATAATTGAAGTGATATTTAGCAAAACCTCTCTTATCTTAAAGAAATAATTGCAGCGACACAAAAGTATTTGCATTAAGAGCGATTTCTGCAAGTCAATAAAGATTTGTTTTTGCACCAGATAAGAATGTTGCTCATCTTTAAATGTGGCAGTTATGTTTGAATAATAAATACGTAAATGTTTAAGTCAGTTGACTTAACCGCAAATCATTTGGAAAGCAAACAAAGAATGTTGATATTTACATAAAAGATAGCATTTAAGAGAGAATCAAAACCGTCACTATTTATACTGGTAAAGTAAAATAATTTGTAATCTTGCGATGAAAGAAATGTTTCCCATTTATTAACTATGTAGACTATTTCTTTGACACTCTGTTAATACAATTATTTACATCTCTCCGACTGTAACAAAAAAAGGTCAGTGAGCACTAAATTTTGTAGGTTAATGATAAGCATTAATAATTCATAAGCTTGCACACAGAACTATTATAATAATCCTAGACAGTTTCCGATAAATATAATTACTAATTCCAAACCCCAATATGCCAACGCCACATGCCTTTTTCAACACCTTAATGGACACCTTATACACGCGAGCTCACACACACGCACGCATACATTGTCTCTGCCAGACAGATTCCCTTGCACTTGCACAGACAGTGATCTGCCAAGCTCAACAAGTGCTCGCTCTCTCTTCTGTTGCTGCTGCTACTGCTCTCTTTCAAATTACTCTCATTTAAAGCTGCTCACGTTTTACCATGCGACGCAGACGCCAATAACAGCTGATTGGCCGCCGTGAGCTGCTGTTGTATGAGTGTCACTGAACCACTGTGTCTGTGAGGTGCGACTGGCGGACAGTCTCGCAATGCCAGACAACCCGGTAAATGTGCTGAGCATGCTCTCAGCTCAGCTGTTCGTCTCTTGTTTGAGCAATTGTTGTTTCTTTTAATAATCAGTTTGTTGTCGTTGCTGCTGCGCGTTGGTCGTTGTCGTCGCGTTGGGCTTTTTACGCAATTCGCTTTGCACCTCCGTTCTCACTCTCTGTTTAATTTATTAATAATTCGCGTGGACAACGTACGATTTACAATTTTATTGTGTGTTCGTTCAACAAGTATTCTGGGTTAATGTCAATTTCCCACAGGGTAAAGTTTATGCAGCTCTTAACGGAAACGGAAATACCCTTTCAACTGCTCTAAAAACGAGTTTATTTACTTATCAGTTGTTGTTGTTGATGCCCGTGTATTAATCATCACTTCAATTCAGGGACAAAGATTTCACTCAGTTTTATACGTGTCTTTCTTTTTAAATTTTATTTTTGATGTGGGTGTTGCTGCATTTATGTGTCACCGAATCTCATGAAAGTGTCAGTCAGGAACCGATCTAAACCGTATAATTATCAATAAACAATACACACACACATTATATAAGCAGTGCTTAAAATAATTTGCAAATTTCACCGTTCTCTTTCTCACATTTGTGCAGCGCGAAATTTTTAATAAATTCATTTGTTTTTGGCCTTGATTAAATAAAAAGCTGGCAAAAATGAGACCAACAAAGAAAAAACCTCTCAAATTGTTTGTAAATGTGAATATTTTTTAAAAAGCTTCAAGCTAATTACTTTGAGGCAGAAGGTTATTGTTTGTTGTGTTGCTTGTGGCTTACACGCCTATAAATTATTAAAATATATGTGTAGTATTAACTCTAAAAAAACTGCTACGAATGATAAGCCGAAAGGGAACACGAAATATAATGAGCTGAGCATCAAATTCGTCAATGAAATAGGCATAGTTTTTAAGTTTAACAGACCCCCAATCATTTGTTATGTGTCGGAGTCCGGTATATGTACAATATTTTATACATACATATATTCTTTAATTACACTAGACAACACATGATTGCGATAAACTTGCAACTATAAATGCGGGTTGTTCTTACAAGAAACAACTACTTGGAGATAAATGAATGCCGGAAACAGATAATTCTTAAATACTTTGTGCGTATTATGAAGTAAATTAATGGAGATTATTAAAGAGAAATCTTCAATAGTAAAATTCAATATTTAATCATTGTGTGTGGTAATTACTATATTACTGATAACATGACTCTTGGGTTCCCTTCGATTAAATATAATATATGCGTGAACATATAAATAAATGATTGCAACTTTTGATTATGCTTGTTAAATTCGTTGCTACTTAAAAAGTTACAGTTATGCTGGCTTCTGAGGTCGAATTTTTCTATAAATAAAAGCAAGATGGTTTCTTTTGAAAGTGCTTTGATTTAAAGTACACAAAACTAGTCACTTGAGGAAAGTAATATTCTAAAAACAAATATACATTAGCTGTGCCATCCTATTTCATATCATATCTCAGAGTGAAATCTACAAAATCTTGATAACAAAATGCCAGTCACTTCTTCACAGTCTACGAATATTGCAAACTATTCAACTTACTCATTTAATTGTTCATTGCACACAGTTATGTATAATTTGATGCGTGAATGAATCAGAAAACACATATTTTAGCTACTACAATCATGTGTATTTATTTGTGTATGTGGTTTTTCTACAGAATCGGGGTTCACAGTCAAATATTATATATAGTCATAGTATAGTATTCATGTATGTGCTAATGTGGCATATAAAGTGTGCAAATATTGAAAGCATTAGCAGCTCACATGGCGAAAAGTTGTCTTGAAGTACAAATTTATTGCTTTGGTAGCATTTTCTTACAGTTTTCTGTTAGAAACATAAAACGGACATAAAGTAAACAATAACAAGAAAACGAGATTCGAGTGTGCTCGACTGCGAGATACCTGCTACCTATTTAAAATGGAAAAATAGTGCTGTCATTCTTTAAATATACTATAATAATATACCACCATAGTTCTAAAATATACCAATGGCTTTATTTGGTATATTGATGTAGTACTAGATTCAAAATATATCATCAAGTAAAAGTATAGCAGAGATCTCTTATAGTCTCTGAGATCTTGGTGTTCATACGGACAGACGGCCAGACAGACGGATGGACAGACGAGCATGGCTATATTGTTTCATTCATTTCGTGCGCTCACAAAGTTAAAATTCCCTTCCACACTATGAAAAGTGGATCGTGCAGTTTATAGATAGAATTTAATATGCTTGTGGAAACTGATGCTTGCCATTAAATTCCAAACAGCTCCCATTCTTATTGACCTAAATAAGTAGTTGAGACTCTTGGGTGTGTTATGAGCTATGAGCACGCCAAATGGCTCCAGACTGTCCCCAATGGTGCTAAAAGTTTATGCTTTGACCACGGGGAGTAATTATGTGGGTTGGGTCCTTGCTGCTGGCTGCCTAATGAAATCAGTCAGAGACTCGCCTTTGTTTGGGAACTATTCCACTTGAGCAACCTGTTGAATATAATCTATAAATATTTTCGCATATTTGCAGCAGCGCATCGACCTTGCCACTGCCAGAGATTGATGGCCCAACGTTGCCCAACGGCAAGTCCAATCATTCGACACCTTTACTGCCAATGACTGACAACGGATACGATGAGCGCGAGTGCAGCTGTCCACGTGAATTCTATCAGAGGGCTGAGCTCAACACCTCGTTGTTCTTTGCGGACTGTTCGCGTTCCATTGACTTTGTACTTGCCTACAAGATCAACGTACACGAGCCCACCGAGGCGGAAAATGCGGAGAAGCGTCGTGTTTTCCAAGAGAATCTAATCCATCAAGGACTCGAGGTGGAGTTCAGCGAAAAGGAGCAAATCTACTTTGTCAAGGTGCGTCGCTTGCATTGATTATCTTTAACGGTGTTATTAATAGTTTCCTTTTTTTGCTTTCAGATACATGCTCCGCTTGAGGTGCTTCGTCGCTATGCTGAGATACTTAAGCTGCGAATGCCCATGAAGGAGGTGAGTGAGGAGCCGATGACTGCTTCTTGTTTGATCAATTATGAATAACATTTTCGATTTATTCCTATGGCCACACATTTTTGTGTTATTTTTAGTCCCTTTGTAATTTGCGCGTTCATGCGAGATCAAATCGTCTACACAATGCGGCGCATTATTTATCCAAGAAGGTCTGCCAAAGAGTCCAGGTCGTAATTACTTATATGCAATTAACAAATGTTTGCACATACGCTGCGATCTTTGAGTGCTCGTCTCTCTCTCTCTCTCCGCTAAAATCCTCAAAAAAAAGCTATAACTTTTATATCCCAACAGATTCCAAATTCTATATTCGTCACACTTTTAGCATTTGTTGTAGTTTTGATTTTGCCCGCTATTTAAAACTAACTCGCAATCCTGTTCAAATTGTATTGGCGCCCTTAAGTATGCTTCAATTATTTTTATGAATGAAGCATTATAATCCTTTGTTCTTGTGTTGTTGTTCTCAAATACTTATTCCACTAATATTCGATATTTAAACTGTTCTTTCTGCAATCACTTAATCATTTGTCTTACTCTTTTAGATTCCCGGCTTAGCTGTGGTCAATCGCTCCACGAAAAGTGTTTTTTCTAGTCTCAAATCCGTCTGCCAATTCTTTTTGAGTAATATCTATGTAGACGAAAAATTCTTTCCAAAGCGAGCACATCGTTTCACCGCCATCTACAGTCGCGACAAAGAGTATCTGTAAGTTAGTATGACTTTCTATAGTAAGGCATTAACTAATAGCTTCTTTTGTTTAGCTTTGATATACGGCAGGACTGCTTCTTTACGACGGCGGTGCGTTCGCGTATTGTGGAATTCATTTTGGATCGTCAGCGTTTTCCTGCCAAGCGTCACAATGAAATGGCCTTCGGCATCGAGCGTTTGGTGGCTGAGGGCGTCTATTGTGCCGCCTATCCACTGCATGATGTGAGTAATTGCCAAGCAACGATTAAGATTAATAATTAAACTTATTTACAACTTTTTTCAGGGCGAGATTACGGAGGTGGGTACAATGCGTGAATTGCTCTATACGAACTGGGCATCGGTTAAGAAATGGTATCGCTATCAGCCATTGGACGACATCAAGGAGTATTTTGGTGTCAAAATTGGTAAGCAATCGGTGCACACAATCACAACCAGTTCTTTAATTCCTTGTACTTTTGATTAGGTCTTTACTTCGCCTGGCTGGGATACTATACGTATATGCTGCTGCTTGCCTCCATTGTGGGTCTCATTTGCTTCATCTATTCCTGGATCTCACTCAAAAACTACGTGCCTATGTAATTAATCACTTACTTAATCTGAAATACAAATCTAATGAGTCTGTTTTACTTTTCAGCAAAGATATCTGCGATCGCTCGGATGATAACATCACAATGTGTCCTCTTTGCGAATGGTGCGACTTCTGGAAACTGAGAGAGACCTGCACTTATGCCAAAATCACGTATCTAATTGACAATCCAAGCACCATCTTCTTTGCCGTCTTTATGTCCTTTTGGGCCACGCTCTTTTTGGAGCTTTGGAAACGCTATTCAGCGGAGATAACGCATCGCTGGGATTTGACGGGATTCGATGTGCATGAGGAGCATCCGCGGCCACAGTATTTGGCACGCCTTGAGCACATTGAGCCCACGCGCACCGACTATGTGACCAACATCAAGGAGCCAACGGTGCCATTTTGGCGCATGAAGTTGCCAGCGACAGTTTTTAGTTTCTCCGTTGTGCTGTTGCTAATTGCTTTGGCCTTTGCGGCACTTGTTGGTGTCGTGGCGCATCGCATGTCCGTGCTGGCAGCCCTCAAAGTGAACGGCAGCAACATGACCACATCAAATGCGATTGTTATTGCCTCAGCATCAGCTGCTTTTGTCAATCTGTGCGTGCTTTACGTGCTCAACTATGTGAGTAGCTTGAGAATGTACTTAACTAAAGTATTTTATTACAAATAATTTATTTCCTAGCTGTATAATCATCTGGCTGAATATCTCACGGAGCTGGAAATGTGGCGCACTCAAACGCAATTCGATGATTCATTGACGCTTAAGATTTATTTGCTACAGTTTGTGAATTATTACGCTTCCATATTTTATATCGCGTTCTTCAAAGGCAAATTTGTTGGCCGTCCGGGCAAATATAATACGTTTTTTGAGCATCGCCAAGAGGAGGTAAGTTGACTGCTCACTCATTCTTTTATATCTAATTTCATTTAATTGCTTTGTTTTTATTATTTTAGTGCTCTTCTGGTGGCTGTCTGACTGAGCTTTGTATACAACTGGCCATCATAATGATTGGCAAGCAGGCTTTTAATACCATTTTGGAGGTTTACCTGCCCATGTTTTGGCGCAAGGTGCTCGCCATTCAAGTTGGCCTCTCACGACTCTTTAGCAATACAGTGAAGCCTGACAAAACAAAAGATGAGCGCTGGATGCGCGATTTCAAGCTGCTCGATTGGGGTGCTCGGAGTTTGTTTCCCGAGTATCTGGAGATGGTGCTGCAATATGGCTTTGTTACTATCTTTGTGGCTGCCTTTCCGCTGGCTCCCTTCTTTGCGCTACTTAATAACATACTCGAAATGCGGCTGGATGCCAAGAAGCTGCTGACACACCATAAGCGTCCCGTTTCGCAGCGTGTCAGAGACATTGGGGTTTGGTATCGCATACTCGATAGCATTGGAAAGCTAAGTGTGATAACGAATGTAAGTTTAACTGCAATTTAATTTAATTGCAATTAATAGTTCGTCTTCTTTTTATTAGGGTTTTATTATCGCCTTCACCTCGGACTTGATACCGCGTTTTGTTTATCGCGGCGTGTATTCTGATGATGGCACTTTAAATGGTTACTTGAATTTTACCCTGTCAAAGTATAAAATCGAGCCCTCCAACAACTCGAGCGTAACTTCATGCATGTAACTATACTTAATGTTGATTTACTGAATGCTTTTTAATATAAATTGTTTTTCTAAGGTACTCGGACTATCGAGAGCCACCAGGCGTAAAGAACCAATACGAATTGTCGAGCACGTTCTACATTATTCTCGCCTGTCGCTTGGGCTTCGTGGTAGTCTTCGAAGTAAGTTGTGATTGCTTGTTTTTCGTTTTATTTGTTACATTACATAAATGCTTGTACATTGGATTAAGAAAATGCCTCTTGCTCGAGATTCCAACTAAATAAGTTTGCTTTCTGTAGAGGGCCAATTTAGAGTTTGCTTGTCACTTGTCACATTTTAAACCTTGATATGCTGAAACATACCCGACGTCTCCACAATGCTCTCCTGCAGCGCACGATTCTCGTTTGTCGAGGTCTTCAGCATGCGATAAAGCGCATAAATTCCATAGGTAAAGAGTGCATTAAGTACTGAATGAAAGAATGTTAATTATATTTAAATATAACCAGTATTTGTGAAGAATGTTACCTGTGAAAACACCAAACAGAACGCTGCGTGCTATGCGTCGGTCTATAGAGGCATCCACTTCGTCAATCTTCAGCTCCAAGGAGACAAAGACGGCAACCTCAACGACCATTGATGCACACGCATTGATTAACCAGGGGGCAATGCAGACGAGTCGTCGCTTTAGGCAGTTTAAAATTAGTTTATTTTCACTTATTGAAACAGTATTAAGCTTACCTGTTTAATGCCATCGACTAGAATGCAAGCCACAATCAGATTTATCAATGCCTTGACCCACACAGTCACAGTTAGTATCATATAGAAAGCCTGACTAAATTCATGTACTAGCACATAGTCCACTATCAAAGGATATCAATTAAGTTAATCTCAAAGTTATATTTCCTTTATTTGTACTGACCCAACGTAGCGACAAATGTGCCAAAAGGACTCGTAACCTGCACTTCAGCCTGCTGCCATTGCGTCAAGTCCATGAAATCATAATACAAATGATAACTGGAGAGGCTCAGGACGCAAACTGCGATTAGGGCATCCAAACAGGCTATGCTTAAGCCAACGGAGCGCAGATTCAAACAGGCAAAGCGTTTCATTTTTATCGCGATTTAATCCTTTTCAAATTTTTATCCTTTTATGTGAAAGGGGTTTTTGTTTTTGAACGCGTGCGTTCTTCTCGAAGTATTTGCTGATACTGAATCAAATGGTTGCGCCCTGTTGACAAAACTAGGTCCGATTTTCATTTGTTTGTCATTTCCCCACATTTAAACAGTTCTTAACTTAGATAGAAAAGCCCCCGTGTTGCACATGAACTAGATCTATGGGCTTCTTCAGTTTATTTTAATGGCTAGCAGCTTGGCTATTGCAAGTGCTCCTCTTTCTTTTGCTTGCTTTATGCTCAACTTTTTGGTTATATATCTTTGGCTAAACACACTCGACTTATGTGGCTGATTTGCTGATATCCAATTGAACTAACACCAGACAAAAATGCATTTTTATGGTTTTACTCTGAACCAATAACCCCAATTGAAGCAAAAAGTAAGCACTAAAGTCTGATGAAATGAGGCCCAGCAATTAGTTGGTTGGAAAAGCACTTTGAAGGTTGTTTCGCGATACTCATTTTGATTTTGCTTTTGCAGAACTTTGTGGCCCTTGTGATGATACTGGTGCGCTGGTGTATTCCGGACATGAGCGTGGAGCTACGTGATCAAATTAGACGAGAAGTCTATATAACCAACGAGATTATCATTGACCAAGAGGCGCAACGTGCACGATTTGGTAAATACTAGAAATATTGCTAATGTGTTTCTTAAATATTTATCGTTAATTCTCATTAATTACAGAGCGTGCTAAGCGCAGCTATTCAATGCGCGATCCCAGTGATAATGAGGTGGATGCCGCCTCTGTGGATGAGCCGAACGCCAAGTTCTTAAAGATTGAGCGACTAATGAATCCCAATCTGTCGGAAATTGAAATGGACTCGATAATACATGGAGAGAACAAGACCACAGGCATTTCGGGTGCAGACTGTTAGAAATACATACTATTCAGTGATCCCCAGTGAAAACAAATGAATATCATCTAGTTGATTATGTTTAGCTTTAGTTTATTGTGTTATGCCAGTTCCTTTCACACACTTAATTAGTTTCATATCTAAAGAATATGTGCAATTGTTTTGCCATATGGTTTTAAGCTTTACTCACTCAACAAAATGCCTCATTTTGTTATAAACATATTTGAATAACAAACGATGTGCAAATGCCTCAAACTAAATATAAATAGAGCGCAATTATTTATAGCTCAGTTTGTGCCAAAAATAATAAACGCGCACAAATTGTAATTATACCAATGTTTTACAATATGCACAAACAAACCTATTAAGAATTGAATTCATTGTGTTATTATTATTAATTCATGCTATCCTTTTATTGCAATGTACTTATTGCATAGAAAATGTGTTAAGTTTTTCTCTCATACACTATTTATAATGAAACTCAGGCTCTCTTAAAGCACCCATTGAAACCGCAACTAAATGTGAATCTATTTTAGATAAAGTTATAAATCGTCGCTATACATAAATATTTATAAAGTGAAATATTCTCATATATATGAATAAGTAAATTATCTGGGCAATGAATGTGTATTTATTAAATTGATTGTAGAGATGTGAATAATGTATATTGAAATGAATCTTCTATTTACATAAAGTGAAATTGTATCAAAGTGATGTTGTATTATATTATTCTTGTGTTTAAATGGTTTTTAATAGGTTTATATTTTATTTATAAGTCATAGTGATGAATGTTGACCTAGGCACATAGAACTAAGCGAAGTGGTTAAAAGCAACTGTAAATTTAAGTGCTTTTGGTTAAGTGCAATGCATTTATTTCTAATAATTGCAGTAGTTTAAGGTAAATATTCTTTAAATGTAAACAGCTGAATCATTTTAGTTTAATTTAGGATTTAATTATTTGCTCTCATTCAATAAGTTTCCGCATAATCATGACTTTAAGCCCGCAGATTTGTAACGAGCTGGCAGCGTTTTCATTAACCCTGAGGCAAACGCCTGCTGCTGGGGCACAAAGTTACCCGTGGCGCAACAAGCATGCAATTGCTGCTTGTTGTCCCACTTCAGAAAGTACTCACACACACACACCCACACACCCTCGCTACAGTGATGAGTGCTTGTTGCTGTGTGAGCGCGTGGAAGCTTTAAATGTGTTTGTATTTTGCCCAAGAGCGGGACTAAGATGGCCAATAGATATTAGAGTAGAGCATTCGTAGTATAGGATATATACATATATTTGGCATGCATGTGCTGTTGCTCTCGTGTTGTTGTTGCGCATGTGCCAAAAACAATGACGTCACATGAGAAAAGCGTGCGCGATGGGAAACGCAATTGGGAGCGCAGCTGATTGCTTGCCGCCACAGCTCAGATGGTATGTTTGCAGCACAGAAGAAAAATAACAAATTTTCATTCGCTTACTTTGTTTTCCACAGTGTGGTGCGCTTTTGTTCGCTTCGCTCCTTCGCCATCTCTCACTCTCTGACTCGCTCGCGTTCTCGTTCTCGTTTCATTGCGCCCGCGCTTCGTACACTTTGTGTACATTTCTTGGCTGCCTTCTCGGGTCGTGGCGATTTGTTGTCATTCAGTTTGCGTTGCGGATTTCTGGTGTAAACAACAAAATCGAGAAAACAACCCGAACGGCAGCGTGGACAATGCCGGGTTCGATTGTGGCCGCCAGTTGCAGCTGCCTTAATCCCAATCCATTGCTGTGGCCAGCATTGGTTAAGCGTCGTGCATTGCCCTAAGGGAAAATCCGTTGTCCTGGCAACCAAAGCAACGCATGGTCAGCACAAATCATCACATAAAAAAACGCACACACGAACAAGCACAATAAGAAGAAGCTGTTGCCGGAAATCGCAAGTATGTCTTAATTAACTATCTGTGCGAATTATTTAATAATAATTGTAATTAACAAATCAAGCAAATGCTTTTTGCTTTTGACCCTTTGTGCTGCTCTAGACTATCGATTTTAGTTGCCGGTGGCGCCGACAGAACATTTAAGGAAATGTCCAGTGTCTTCACTTCTTTATTCTGTCTTCTGACATTCCACACTTTGTTGGCTGTCTCTCCTTTACATTCTTTGCTAATTTTTGGCGTCTTGGCAATTGCAATGCGACGCGCTGGCGTCTCTTTGTTTGACAAGTTTTTTCCGAACAAACGTTCTTTGTGATGATCCATTCTGTTGTCTTCAGAGGTCTTCAGCTGTCTGTGGGTGGAATCTATATTTATTCAGACTCGCACACACACACACACAGTGCATATAGTATTTCACATGTGGCGAGATGAATCAAGTCGACTTTAACGACAGACAGCTGAGTATAGTAAGTTGCCTTTGCTTTTACTTGTTGCGTATACTTAATATTCCTTTTACTTACTCAGTTGCTTATACTTAATGCATAGCAAATTCAGTTGACCTTCAACGTAGGGAGAGAACTTTTCAAAAGTAATTTAATAAATATTTATTAGTAGGCTTATAAATTTCATTTAGGAAACTTTCGTAATGCTTCTTCGCAAGGAATTGTTGTTGATAATTTTATTGATTTAATAAGCGGCATTAAGTGGGTAACTGAACTTTCGCATTA
Organism: Drosophila niveifrons; assembly: GCA_035046325.1. Classification (NCBI taxonomy): domain Eukaryota; kingdom Metazoa; phylum Arthropoda; class Insecta; order Diptera; family Drosophilidae; genus Drosophila; species Drosophila niveifrons. The sequence continues at coordinate 3,467,189 of JAWNOC010000046.1, read as the reverse complement.
GTCATAAGCGCCGCCCCAGGGCCGTTATGATATCTGGCATTAGCATAGTAATTAACTGCGTTCACTTGATGCCATTTCAATTATTTACCTACAATCGCTTCGCTTGACTTTGTTTGGTCTGAACTTAATGGTGGCGGAACCTCCCATCCATCGACACTCCAGACTCAAATTACAATGCAAGCATTGGCCCCGATTGACCGACTGAGTGACTGACTGACTGAGTGACCACTTCCCACTCCCATCAATTCCCTGGTTATTAAGCGAAATCAGAACGGAAGTTTGTCGGCTGCCATTCTTTTGTTTGCTTCCTGTTGTCATCATTGTGGCGACAAGTTTTCCAAATATGAGCTGAATTTTTATATTTTTAATTACATTCTTAAATAATAAACTTTTATTTTAGTTACACCAACCGAATGTTTACCAAGCATTCATTCATGTTATGCGATGCGTAAATGAAAACAAACATTGCGAATGATTTATTGATTTCACTTGCATTTAAGCATAAATTACGCATACGCAACGTATCCTCTAAAAGGTTATGAAACGCAATTTAATTGGCTTTAGTTTCTGAAAGTTTTTAGAGTCAGTCACAAGCTCAGCATCAGCTGCAATGCGCATGCTGAGTTAATTAAATTATATATGCTTTTTTACGACTATCCATAAATTTAGTTCAAATGTGCGACAATAAAAGATTTATACCTTTGCAAGCATATACAATAAATTCAAGCGAATTCAAACAGAGAAGCAATAACTTGGTAATCCATTCCCTCATATTTTTAAAAAGGGCTTAAATGAATTGTCTATTTGTTGAGCGCTCAATCTGCTTCTATGATGTCAGAATTCATATCATAAATAATCTATTAAGTGCATATATCAATTGTTGAGCAAATAAATTGATTGTTAACTCGCATTAATTACCCAAATTATTGTGTGCTATCCGAATTTGAATTAAAGACCAAAAATAATGAATAAACACAGCAACAACAATCAGAAGCCAAGCAACATCAATAATAATTCTCGTAGCATGAGCGAACAAAGCATAAAAAGCATTTCTGTAGCGTTTGCATAAAGGAAGAACTACAAATGTGCTGACTCACTAGCCGGATTTTACCATACAAAATGTGGTCTTCATATGCAGTCCTCTCCCCCCCACTTCCCCCCCGAAAAAAAGAGAAAAGAGAATGTATGTTTGTGTAAATAAATTAGGGTATGTTTATAAGAGAGGTGTAGTATCTGCGAGTGTGATTTCAATATAAAAAGAAAACAAGGCGCACGCGATTTGCGTGTCTATAATGTAACGCAATGTCTACGCTCTTGCACTGCTCTATAAAACATATACATACATATAGAATATGTATATTCGTAGATATGTAGTTGTCCTTGATAGCTATATATAGGCAATGGCCAACCGTCACTGGCAATGCCAATTTCATTTACATGACAGGAATGACTTTTGCCCCTTGGGAGAACCATCTCCTCGATGCTTTTGCTTGTCAGAAAATGATTAGTTTGAAAATGTTCACTTCATCCTCAATTCTATATAGACGTTGATTTATAACACTCCCAACCGCTGAAATCCTTTTCCGAATTGATAACCTCATTGGCAACACATTTATTTATGATAACTCTTAATTGTTTTGTTTACTTCGTTTGGAAATTAGCATAAGCATAAAATACAGTTTTGATTTTTGAAAATAAAAAAACCCAAAAACACATAACAATATCGTGATTGGAGTATTATTTAGCCAAAAAAGTTCCCCAGGGCAACCTAGAAATTTATTTATTGCAAAAACATTTTGCCACACATTTAACAAATAAATAATAATATTGAAATGAAATAAAACAATTATTTTATTTAAAGTGCGACCTATACCAATATTGGTTAAATTTATTTACAAATATTCAAAAAGGCAAACAGTTAAGTTGATTGATAAGAGCTTTAGAGACTTATACAAATATACAATTCTTATCAGTAGTCGGAACTAATTGCGCATTTAGTCGACTTCTTCAGAGACATGTGGGCGCCATAATGAAGAGCTAAACTAAACGATTTTTGTATTATTTACTGAACTTGTTGAGATTAAAAATAGCTGCGAGCTTGTTGTCAAGTATGATCGATAATTAGATACTATAAAGCGGAATAATTAGAATTTTATAAAAATTACTGTTGTGTTTGGGTAGATTAAATGTCTGGTTGTGTCTTATAACCTACTTAAAGTTAATATACCCTTCTATAAAGGCGCAATGAAAATGCATAGAGAGTATCGATATAAATATAAATAAACATAGATTAATTACGACACGCGATTGCTGAATGCAAATGGGAAATTAACGTAGATTAAATAAAATTAATATTGACATTTGCATTGCCCCACATATAATTGTACAGTTAAATCGATGTGAAGGCGGCCTTGAGTTCTATGAACGATTTCTGTTCAATATTGATTAAAGATTATAGAACAGTAAAAAGTTTTGATTCAAAAAAGCGAATACTAAGCGAACTTGTGTGGACTATATGTTTTTAAAATTAATTAATGAAAAGGCATAAAGATGTCTACCGCTGATGTGGTCGATAAACAATTGGCGCAGCACAGAAATGGAAAAGAAAGCAGAAAAGAAATTTCATTAAATTTTAGACGACAATATGAGCAGCAATAACAAATTCAGGCATGAGTATGCAATAAGTCTTAAAGACTGTTAGGATGGCAAATCTTACGAAAACAAGATATTCAGCCGTTTCCGACTCGCAAAAATCACGGCGAAGGTCGTCGGCATTTTAATTATCGTCAGACGGAGACAAACATAAATGAGAGCGAGTGAGGAAGAGATCAGCGAGAAAGAGAGAGAAGGAGAGGGCGGTGAACGCTCTCAGACGCAAATATCAAAACAAACACAAAGTTTCCTATATTGTATTTTGTCTGATTTTGCACTATTCATTAGAAATACACATTTACATGTACGTCACTTTCTTCGTTCAATATGAAACGTAAATTGAACCGGTTCAGTTTGGTTCAACAATAGATTGAACAATATAAGTAACTGTCGACAATCTTTCGATTGAGTGGAACCCTATTAAAGTGATATTCTGAGATCCTCAACGAAATTCCCCTTGCATTGCATTTTCTATTTATTGTGTCAATGTTTTTTCCCATCACGATGCAGCGGATTTTCCTTTTATTACCAATGCTTATCCCTTACATCCGTCAAGAGGGTTAAAATCCCCTTTCATTATGCGTTTGATCTGTTTTTCATGCTACCTGCATCATAAAATTGCGCCGTAGTTTCATTAAATGAAGGGGAATTGCTCTTTTACTTTTCATTCCCATCAGAGTTAAGTTTGTGGAAAAATGTTTGGGTTACTTCAGGTCAAACACTGTATTATCTGATTGCAGTGCGATTAAACATACCGCAAAGGGGAGTTAATTGTCATTGGATAACAAATGAGAGCTCTTTTTTTAAATAATATAACGAAAACATTAAAAAAGTATTTAAGTAATTACACTTTTTATTATTTAAACGACTAAATAATGTTGCATGGCATTTTAATGAGATTTTTTAATTACTAAAAACATATTTGGGATATTGATAAGAGTAGCATGATCCCAGATTCGCGGGGACTTTCCGTTCCGGAAAATAATGCAGTCTAGCGTTGAATCATACGGTTGGAGAATGCTATAAACAATTATGTCATTTGTGTGTCATTTGCAACACTAATTGCTGGCAAAGTGCCTAGCTCTGAACTAAACTATCTATGCAATGCACTAATACATACTGTAATCATATAGATATATGATACGCTACGATATGCGCCTATTACAAACTTAACTGACAGGTTGCACTTTACCGGTGGAAACTGGTTCTCTCATTCAGAGTAGGTCCTCTATACGGTATAACAAACGCATGAGCAACAAAGCAATGACCAAACAAAAAACGCAAAACACAACGACGCTAACAGCTGAGCGGCAATGGCAATGGCAAAGCCAAAGACAAAGACAAAGGCAAACGCAAACGCAAACGCAATTTGCATTCGAATGGGGGATGGGCATGTGCAGCAAATAACCAAGAGAGCAACAACAATGTAGTATAGAATACACTGTCTGTGAATGCAAAAGGTATATGCACTAAGTGGCTATTCAGAAGCTAATATTAAAAATAATTATAATATAGTGTAGTAACTATTGGAAAGTAAAAAAGGGTTAGGACTAGTTAATTAGTATGATTAATGCATGTCAAACATGATTTAGCAAATTCGTATGTAATTAGCGACTTTTAAAAATGCAGAGTATTTCATTGTCGATGTGCTTGCTCCTTTGGTAATTTGCCAGTACTTGTTGTATTTGCGCTTTTGCTCTACTATGTATATGTTGTTGTTGTTTTAATAGTTTTGCTGCCGCTGTTGTTGTTGCCGGTTCTCAAAGTCATGGCCGATATTCGAATACCTGCCGAGCAGTATCAGCAGCATAGTTGAACAGTTTGGCGACGGCGCTCGCGCAGCAGCGAACCTCCAAAAAGAAAGAAAGAAAGAATAAATACGAAATTAAGCTAAACGCGCAGTCGGAGGACTAACGGTGAATTTTGCATGTGCTGTGCATAAAAAAGAAAAAAACTATGATAATAGTAAATTATAAATAACGAAAAGAATCGTGCAAGAGTTCTCAAGTGTTATAAATAGTTTCTCTATTGAAATCAATAAAAAACAATATTAAACGAATTGTGTGCGATAAAGTGCAATTCATATTTTGTTTTTATAGAAATGTGTGAATGCACATGTGAATTTGTGTGTACTCGTATGTGTGTATGCGTGTGCATACATAATAACAATTAATTGACGGCAATTGAAGTGCAGCAACAGTGGCAGCCGAAGAGAACTTTGATAGCGGCAGCAGCTGAGGAAAAGGCTGAGGAAGCGTCATGCTAAATTTCTCGGAGGCGAGTGGAAAGTTTTTGTTCAATATTCAATTTCGATTTCAGTCGCCAAGTGTTGCATATAAAAATAGCAATTAACAAATTTATGCAACACTGTGGCAACTGTTCCAATACATATATTGTACATACATACTATATTCACATACCTACATCAACACACGCTACACTAGATATACATATGTACATATATTGTAATCGTTAAGTGTGCGTTTTAAAAATAAATAAAATTCTATTATATATGCCTTATATATGTGTGTAGTATATCCTAGTATCTACCTCGTATTTATTTAATTTTTCTTGTTAATTGATCTGCAGCCAAAGTGTTTGTTATTTCCTAAGATGTGTCACTCGTTTGCCTTTGGCATTTAAATTATTGCAGCAAGCAACGCTTTAGCTAACTGCTTTTCATTGTAAATTGAATTTAATGCTTTACGTTCTTACACCCAGTACATGGTGACAACCTGAAAGAACGTCTTTAATTTATTTGTTTGAATAAGACCAAAGTTTATTGTTCATATTATTTTTTTACTAAAATTCGACATCTGTATAGAAGAAAGAGCCTTCTTAAAGGGTATTTCCTAGTCAAATACCTCTCAGTAATTTAATTTTATGGTAGACACATCATTAACACTAGGACCGAGGAAGCAACTGCGCTGACAACAACGATGACAACAAGAAACATTGAATAATTTTGCACAATTCACCATGAACATTTTAATGTTTCCATTCGACCTTGTGAGTCGTTGCCTTGGAGAGAGAAGCGTGTTTGCTGTTGGCTCGGGGAGTTGTTTGAGCTCTTAGAAAATGTGTCAAAAGGATTTAAATGATTGAATAAAAAATAATGTCTTTCAATTGAAAGCAATCAAAGGCTATGCAGACAAAAATACACCGTAAGAAATGGCATACTTACATACATTTCAAGTTATAAAGAATTTAATTTAGGATTAAGGTGAAGTCGTTATTTTTAATGTTAACAAATGAAACGATGCACCAAATTATGGTTACTAAAAATGTTCCAAACATGACAATAGAGGCAAAAGACGAAAGATATGTTAGTAAAATTTCAAAGAAGCCATTTTACTTGAAATGAAGCATTAACCAACACTGGAGTACATTGGGGCATTCATTATTTGTATGCTGGCTCATTCATTAATTAGTTTCCACACACACAGCGTAAAATGCTGGTTACGTTTCTAGGTAAACAGCAAATTCTACGTCAATTTCATTATGTTTATCAACAAAGAGATAAATTGCCAACTTCTATCAACCAGTTGTTGCTAGCTGCCGAAGCAAATAACAATCACATATTCATATTCTGTTCTTGGAACTTATATCTTATGCACAATCATAACAGAACCGTCTGTTGTCGTTTGTTGTTAGCTGCTGTAAACGTGTTTAACTCGTATGCATCACGTTTCTGACGGGTTTGACTGACTGAGCTTTGATAAATGGCAGTTGATTGCTTGAACTTTATACGCGAAACAAACAGATTATTAACTTCACCACACTTACAAACACTAACAACAGGTTTAAATGCATTCGAAACTGCATTTCCACGTAGTAATTAAGAAGAACAGAAAAAAAAATAACCCAATTCAATGCTCACTTATATTGTATCGAACATCGTCAACAGGTTTCGGTGTTGTCCTAAAAATACGTTAAACGATAAATTCCAATAAACAATAACACCGAAAACACAGAAAAAATATAATAGATAAAAATTGTTTGTTCATAAATAAATTAAGCATGAACAAAAAGTTGTGTCACGTTTTTGACTCATTTCAAGAGGCCACATCAATGTGCGTTGTTGTTTGCTCGAAATGATAAATACTCGAGCATATAGCTCGGAATTATCTAGTATAAACCAGAGAGCATTCTTTCCATAGAGTATAGTTATAAATAGCTGTATTTGAAGTGTTGCCAAGTGTTAAAACTAGCTAGCCTTAGTTAAGGCTGAGGGTCAATGCGACTGACTTCAGAAAGTGGCTGCTTCTAGGCAATAGCCCGTAGAGACCTCTAGAGGAACAGCTGTTTGCCGAACGCTTATCATTGCACAATCTCGGCGTGCCGACGACGACAACAACCGACAACCGACAACGACGTAGTTGCTGTTGACTGAGAGACTCAGCTACTGTTTCTGCTAATTATGTGTTGGTGATAGTTGTTTTAGTGGTTCTACTTTAGATGTCTGGCTAATTGGCTCGGAAGAAGGGAAGAACGTTGTGTGCCAGCTGTTTTCGTCATCGTTAGTCTGACTGGGCTATCAGCTGGTTTCTCGGTTAGTTGGCTATTGAAATCATGCAGAGAATCTCTTTTGCAAATTCAGCTAAAATTGTATTAACTTAACGAGTAATCCAAGTCAGGCAGTAAGATTTGAACCGCTACCCATAGGGTAGAAGGGTATTATAACTTTGTGCCGGCAGGAAATTTATGTAGCAGGTTAAAGAAGGCATCTCTGACCCCATAAACTATCTATATAGTTCATCAGCCCCAACAGCCGAGACGATCTAGCCATGTCCGTCTGTCTGTCTGTCCGTCTGTCCATATGAAACACTGGATCTCAGAGACTATAAGAGATAGAGCTATAATTTTTTTTCGACAGCATTTGCTATGTTTGCACGCAGATCAAGTTTGTTTCAAATTTTGCCACGCCCACTTCCACTCGCGCAAATTGAAAAAATCGAATAACAAGTGTAATATTAAAGCTAGAATTGCAATTTTGGTACATACAATAATGATTACAGTCTTCATAATATCTGCAAATTTGGATGCGATCAGATAAAAATTGTTTAAGTTATTAAAGAAATACTTTTGTATGGGCAAAAACGACTACTTACAATGGTTCTTAGTTGTTTTGGCTGACAATCTGGTATATTTTGAACTCTTTAGTATATATTGAGTGTAGTACCATATAAATATACCAAATATACAATTTAGCATATTTTCGGCATTTTTGTGCTATATTATTTTAGTATATTTTCGAAAAATATATTTTTTAAATGGGTTGCGGATATCTCACAGTCGAGCACACTCGACTGTAGCTTTCTTACTTGTTGTATTTTAGTTTCTGTCATTTGTTTTTGTTACATTTGTTACCAGACCACACCCTGAGCCAGATCAATTTGTTTACGTCACGGTTTCATGGCTTCCATGGAATATTCCCAACATTTATGCTGGCACAAAAAAAACATAATCAAACATGAGATCATTTGCATACGCGTGCTGAATTCAAGTCGTATCGCGTCGTATTTTCGTATCGCATAGAGAGAGAGTCTCAATTGATTTATTTTGATACCGAGCTTCGATCGGCGATGACTTGACGCTATCCTTCAGTGCCTCGTTTATATAATATTTGCATTTGTTTGTGCGCTGTTATTTAACCCAACAATTGAATAGTATTTTTTTCCCCCTTCTTTTATTTTTGTTTTGTTTGCCTTTTGCTTTGATTGAAGGTTCTGCTTACCTAAAGTTTTGAACTGGTAAATTTCCAAGTTTATTATTATGAAAGATGGCAAACATTTTGTGCTGGCAACAAACTTTCGTCAATTGAATGCCACTTGGCAAATCAAAACAGATCAATTGAAATGAGCAAAATTCCTAGAATTAAAGAGTTTTGGGGATTAAATCAAATGTGCTGAAAACAAATAAAGAAGATCTTATATGCGAAGCGTCTTTTATATATGAATACACTAAACGTTGTGTTATTTTTGGGCGCTTCAAGCGGCGTTTTATCAAAAACTTTATCAACTTCCCCCCGCCACAAGGTTGGCATTGTTTATTCCAATTCAAGAGTCCAAGGTTTGCAAAACTATGAGTGCCTGTCTGCCTCAATGAGTACTCCACATGGCAGCACGTTCTCTGGCTCAAATTGTCGAATGCCATTGAACTGAAGGGCGTATCAGGTAGAAGCAGAGAGTGAATTAGATTATAGTGGAAAGCAGGTAACAACTGATAGATAAACTTACCAGAACTCAAGCCAATTATTTGACACCTGTCGAATAAATGTTTAGCATCAGCGAATCTGCTGGGGAGCGACGCTTATCGCATTCATTATTCTTTAATTGGCTTTTGAGGGTACAGTACATGACGCCATTTTTCTGGGCATTATCTGACTATGTCTATGGCACTCTCTCTCTCTCTTTCGCTCTGTCGATGTCTGGCCAATGTGGCAAACTGGCAACTGGCATCTGGCAGTTGGTTACAACTGACTTTAACCAGTCCGAGTCAGTTGGTGGCTTGTTGCTTGTGCTACTCAACGAGCTTTATCAATTTGCATGGCTGTACTCATACCTGAGTTAAGAAACTACGTTGTAAGCACGTTGTCCGATGGCATCTTATCAGTTGCATCAATTGTAGTATTTTGCTTCTTCCTTTTTGTGTTTCAAGTAAGTCTGCTAATTATGTGGAATATGTGCCCTTAGATTGTTATTTAGTCTTATTGACGCTCAAGATCATGTTGTAGAACTTCTCTTAAAGCTGTTGCCAACTGCTTTTGGCAGTTTAATATCTTATCTGCTTACAACTCTAAACAATAATTGAGCATTGTTATTTTCCTCTCTATAAATATGATTCACGATCGATTCAACTATTAATGACATTTTACCATGTTTTGTTTTTTGTTTTTATTAATTGAATTCAATTCAATTGTTGTATTATGCGATGATATCTCAAAGTTTTAGTGACTACAATAAGGCGTTTGGATTGAAGTTCAATTCGTTAATAATGAATTTATTGAAGAGCAAGTTTGACAATTTAATTAAGATATTATCCGTAGAATATGTCCTTTTTTGATGGCTAACATTACAATCATTTATTTAGTTATTTGGTATATTCATTTGGTATATTTTAAGAATAATACCGCATATACTTTATATATGAAAGCCCAATAACGAATTATTGGGTAATAGTAAAAATAGGCAAACTATGATATGTATTTTTGGCTTTAAGACTTAAAAAGATAAAGAATATTGTGAACTCTTGATAACTATAATAAAAAATATCCTATACATAAATGAAGGGTGTAAAAACTTAAGCCAATTAGCAATGATTTTATAAAGATAATTTAGAACAACAAATCGCAGTTGATGTTACTTTTCCATGCGTAAAAAAGATTGTCTCCAATTTCCGAAAACCCGTATAAAATGCCGAAACACATGCCTGTAATAATCATATAGCATAATGCCGGCAATCACTTGGCATGTAAATTCTCTTATCAGAGACACTCTGCATAATACCAAATAAAAGTTTAATTGCCAGTTTATTAATGTGCGCTGCATAAACTGTTCAATTGACGGCAAGTGTTTTGTATAAATATCTATTTATATACATACATTTAATGCCCCCATGTGTGAGTTTGCTTAGGGGAATAGATTCATAAGAAATGAATAAGAGACAGCGCAGCAACAAACAAACAAAAGCAAACATTTGCCATTAGCAACAATTAAATATTAATAGAAGCGAATGCTAAGAAAATTGAGGCAACATTTCTTATACGGTTATGACAGTTTATGTTCTGTTATAGTTGACAGAGAGAGAGAGAAAGGAACATCAACTGCAATGAACGTGCTGGAGACATAATGACGCCATATCTGCTGGATGGGGGATGCTTCTTGGAAGTCACCCATATAAAGAATATATAAAACTATGGTACAACAAATGAAAAGCGTGCTGCGCAGCTGATGCCATTGATTTGAAACTGTAAGAGCACAGAATACTTAAGACTGTGTGTGTGTGTATGAGTGTGTGTGTATGTGTGAGAGTAGTTTATATAAAGCAACTGTATTCATTTGAAGAAACTGGCACGCAAGGCATTTAAAACCGAAGACATTCGTTGAACTTGAAGTCAAAACGATTTCAATTGTCACGCGAGTAGCAGCCACAAATGCAGATCGCGAAACGAGTTTGTTTCTTTATGTATTTCACTTTTAATTGTGTCGCCAAAATGTAAAACTAACTGTAAACAAAACTCGCAACTCGTTACTTGTTATTCGTTATTCGTTACTCGCCGCTCGTCGCTCGTCGCTCGCTCCATTTCCAAGTTAACTGTGAAAAAAAACGAAACGCGTTATAAACTCAAACCAAAAATAAACACAAAAATCTGAGCTAATTTTTTAGCGAAAACGCAGCAGCAAAAAAAACCATCATAAAGATTTCATAATTAGTAAGTTCAATATGAGCATCTAATTTTGACTATTATAAAATATTTCGCACGTCTGTGCGAAACGAAACTCCTCTAAAAAAACATCTACGCATAAAGAGTACAAATTTATTAGATTTCAACGCGGATTCGAAATCAATTTTTACGTTTCAGTTAAATTAAATCAGAAAATAAACATACAAAATTAAGTTCGCGATAAATCTAGACAAACTAAATATTTATTTAATATATTAAATGTGTTTATTTTAAACATAATAAATATATACATTTCTTTAAAAAATAAACAATTACTTATTTTTAATTTGAAAGCGAGTTAAATAAGTGTTTTCGTGTACTTATTTTTAAATATTTTTGAGCAGCTCTCACTTTGGTATTGCCTTGCTTTTCCGATTATTATATATTTATTATTTACTTGTATCTGTGTTATTGTGCTGTTGCTGCTGTTGTTATTTTTGTTGCCGGTGAGCAGGTGCAAAAGTTGGCATTGCAGACTGTGAAACCAGAAGTGTCAATTCGCCATTGTATTCTGTGTTTTATTTGCCCGGCCCACAGCAAGTGGTCTCCATTTGACGCTTAGTCATATCAAAAATCCCATAAAGCAGGCAAACGGAAGGTGATTTAACTTGCGATTTATAGGGCGTTGTGAAATTATATTAAAGATAAACTTCAATATGCAAGTGTTTGTTGTTTTTATACTCGTATAAGCGTTGGCAACGCGGCGTATGCGTGATTTTGTTGTACAATTGTTGATAGTTGTATTTGCAAAATGCGAGTAGCGGATTTTCTTAACTTTATTTATACTTCAGCATTGTTCTTTGTTGAGATGAACAAAAGAGAATCCCATCTGTAAATATTTTGTGCTTGCGCTTTATGTATCTCAAAGTGGCTTCGTTTGTTTCCCTTTATGAAACTGCTTGGTTTTTTTTGCTGGCTTCTTTAAGCAATCGGTACAGTTTATCACAAAGAAGTCTAGCACATGTTTCATGATTGCACTTCAGCGTAAAAAAGTTTGATAAGATCGCATGTCTTAGATATGGGGTGAGCATTGTACTCACACACTTTTTATTTAGTCATCTATAGTTTTAGTCCTCAAAAGACATTAACACTTTAATGTTTTTTTGGCTACTTAAGTGTCAAGCTGGATCGACGTGTGGCATTATCTAATCTTGTATTAATTTTTTATTGTCATTGCGATTTTGCCTTAAAACACTTATTAATCTTTAATTACACAATTAAAGCATTAGCCATGAGCTTTGATTTCTGGCTTTCTACAGATAACATGGCCAGCAGTAAATATTTGCTTTGAATGGCAAAACACGCGGCTTTTTGTGACTTACCAGACGCTCGCCACAGACCCTAAATAAATATGGGCCAATATAAATTACGCAATTTTTTTTTTTTGGAAGTAGTACAAAGTTTGCAACTGAGCTACTTTCCCTATGATAAACCGACATCTTATCAGATGACAGCGTCGAATTATACAAAGTTGTAGAATCATGAAATGTCAGAGATCTTTAAAGAAATCTACTTTATCTTTTAAGAGATAACAATTGCAAACTAAGATAGTTTTTAAATATATATACAAGTATATACTGTATCAAGTTATGTTTTTATGATAATAAAATAAACATAAATTCAAGTTAGTTTTTTTCGGTACATCAAAAGGTCGCTCTTGTGCCGTAAAATAATGTAAATATTGCAAAATGAATGCCTTAATCAAAGACAGATTTGAGAGGCCATAAAATAATTAGTACAGCGATTGCCAGCTAATTCATGAATCAGTTGTTGAGTGTTGACACCAAGTACGAAAGTGTTTCCCCCAGTTTCATATGGTGTCGCTAATAGGGCAGATTTCAATTGAAATTGTATACAACACGTGCTTGGGCAATAATATATTTGGCGTAAGGAGTGCTTGTAAAATCGTTAAATGAAGGTAGAAAATCTGATTTATAGCATTGTGGGTGCAATTATCTGTGTGTGTGTGAGTTTGTGTTAAAATCAAATCAACTGCATTTCATTATAATCAAGTGAGTGTGTCTGTGTCTATGGATGTTAAATATGTTTAGCATACAACAAATTAGCAATATAATTTCTTGCGTGCTTTGCTGTGCTGGCGTCACAAGGTCCAAATGAGCATGTAAATCAAATGAAATCGTATCGAATCCAATCAACGCGTATACGCCGTGTGCGCCGCCTCATAAACGACCAAAAGCCTGTCTCGATTTGTGGCTTCGCTGCTGCTGACCTGTTTCTCTTTCACTTCTGTTCGTTTTTTTTTTGTGTGGTCTTCATTTCCGTCTCTCTCCCCCGCGTATTTTGTGGGCAAAACATGTTCGAAGTACAGCACCGAAAATCAAGCAAAAAACTGATTCCGAAAAATAACAAAACAATAAACACAAACACAAACACAAATACAAAAGCAAAACAAATCTTCTGTCTCTGGCCTTTTGCCTGTTGATTGCATTTGTTTTGGCCGTCGACGTCAGCGTCGACGTCAGCGTCGCTGTCTGCGTCGACGCCAGCGACGAGTCGAACAGCTGTTTGGCGTTTTTAATAAACAAACGGTGGCGTTGCTTTGGCTCAGTACGCAAAAGACAGTTCGTGGATACACATCGCCGGAGATTTTCGCGGGCGCGTTACAACTGCGCGCTAAACGGGCCGTTCGCTAGAACACAGACCCAAAACATCAGCAGTAAAGCTTTCGAAACACCAAAAATATATATTTATCAATTGTTTTCCAACAAATTCTGAACAAAACTCGCAATTAGCTGACTGCTTAGCCGCGACGTGTGCGCCATCGAGCCGTTGAACTTTGCCAAGAAAAGTATTTCAAAAACAATATTTCAAAAATAATATATATTTTTTATACAAAAAATATATTCAAATAATAGAACTTGATTTCAAAAACAAAATAAAACATATTTGTTTAGTGTCTGTGTTTTCTCTTTTGTCGCGTTGTTCGTAAACAAAATTTCCGTTCGCTGTTTTTCCTATCAAGACACGAAGCAAGTGCGTGTGTTTATTTTTGGATATACAGTATTTTGAAATTTCAAATATAAAAGTACACATCAGGTAATTAAAAGAAAAGTTTTAGCAAAATTATTTTATTTAGTATTTGTGGTGCAGTAAAAAGAAATCTTTTTAAATACAATCACTTGTGTTTTTTTTGGAAAACCTTGAAATGTGCTTAAAACAAGTATTGAGAATGCTTACACAAAAAATAAAAGTACAACATTTTTGGGTCTTTTGCAATCGCTCTGAAGTGAAACCAGTTGTAAAAAAATGTAAAATAAAATTGAAATTCAAATTGCTTTTGTGTATCTTTTTCGATTACAAATTGCGTAGCGCAATCAAAGTGCGAGAGAATTTGGATGACAGACAGTCGAAGTCTGGCCGCAGCCACACGTGTTTAGACTCAATTAGATGTCGATTAGTTTTTGAGTACTTGACAACCAGCGACAAGTTTCTAGTTTCTAGTTTATGGCCAGTCTACAGTGCGGACAATTAGTCAGCAATCACCAAGTGAGCAGCTGCTGTTTATTATTAGTCAGCTTCCAGCGACGACGACAAAAATGTGCTTTATCCAAAAGCGAGTGCTAATACAAATATTTGGCCACTGATAAGAGGTTATAGCTCAAATTATAGTTCGATAAAATGTGTGGCCTTAGATTGTATTACAGTTGCCGAGCGAGTGTCGCGATGTGAAAAGCGTGTTTTTTGTTTACGACAATAAGTTTTCACTAAATGTATTAGAGCCATGTGAGTGCTTGGAAATTGCCTCGACTAATTTATAATTTAAATAATTGGTGTGTTAAGTGGCTCTGTTTATTTATTTATTACAACATTCTCAATTCTGGCGTAGTCTAGTTCCTAGAACAATGGCAACACAGTGTGTTTCTCAGTAGCAATTTCCATAACATTTTCCAAGTACTACTATTTGAAATATGTGTCAATTGCGCTTTGAAACTCAGACTTAACTTTCTCTGCGACGACGATATATATTTGCATTTTCAATTTTAAATAATTTATGTGTCGTTATGTCGTCAAGTTTCAACAGGTTTCAATTCATTAACAAACTGGATAAATTTGTGTTTAATGTCAGCTTTCATTTAATGATTTGATTATAATTAATTACAATGTGAGGATGGTAAATAAATCATTTATTGTGCGCTAAATGCATGTATGAATTTGTTGTAAGGCTCTTTTTAAAAGTCAATAAATTCTTATTATGGAAATCAACAAATTTGCATCAACAACATAAGTAAGGCAGCAACATTTGAGTGTGCTCGACGGTGAGATACCCAACTAAACATTTTGAATAAATGTTAAGCAGTCCTGTATGATTTTCAAAATAAACAAAATAAATATACCATAAGAGACTGAGAATATACCAAATGCTAAATTCGGTTATTACATTCAAAATATACCATAGAGTGTTTTTGCCCATATAAAAGTATATCTTCTATAATTGTTTTGAATATTAAATCTTAGTTATTATTGTAAATATCAAAAACCGCCGCAATACTTTTAAAAATTCGTTTCTCATTTGATTTATATTGATTTGCAAAGGTTGATTTGGGCGTGGCAAAATTTTTAAACAAACTTGATCTAGTTGCAAACATAACGAGTGCTCTCGAAATAAATGTATTGCTCTGTCTCTTATAGTCTTGAGATATAGATACAGACCAAAGAATCGTCAGACAGACAGACAGACGAACACCCGAATATAGCTTTATCGTCTTGGCTATGGAAGCTGGTCATGAATATATCTTTTATGAGATCGGTGATGCCTCCATCTGACTGTTACATACATTTTTTGTCGGTACAAATTCCCCTCTACCCTATGGGTAGCGGGTATAAAAAATCGTTTGTGTATTTTTAAATAAAATTGAAAAATTATTCAACTGTATTTAAATTGATTGTTTTTATTTGTTTTATTGCAGAGATACCAAAGCTCCCAATGTGAACCAAATGCATAGACATTTATTATTTGCGTAACAACAGCTTACACTATACAACACAACACAGCACAGCACAGCACAGAACACACTCAGACAAACAAAACACACTGATCTTTACTGACACACGGAACAAATTGTGATACACAACAACAAAAAGAAAATAAAAGCCCATAAGGCCATCCAACAGCTGCAACAACAATAACAACTTCAGAGTACAAAAACAAGTGTACCAATACATCCAATATCGAAAACAGGAGCTCAGTCACAAGTCACAATGGATTTCGATCAAATTCTTGCCAAATGTGGCGACTTCAATCGCTATCAGTTTATGATACTCGCCCTTTTTGGTTTTATTAATATCATCGTATCGATGGTGCGTATACGCAATTTCAATTTCACTCCCATTCAACGGTATGCTTAAATTATATTATTTATTCACAGCATTACTTTACGCAAACAGTGATCAGTTTTGTGCCAGATCATTGGTGCTATCATGAGAAGTTAGTGAACATGACATATAAGGAAATAGCCGATATCTATTCCAAATTTGATAATCCTTCGTGCACCCGCCTCGCTGACATCGATGGACCAAATGTGACAGTCAGCACACAGGAATGCGAAAGATGGATATATAACTATGACTTCGGCTACAGAAGCATGAATACTGAGGTGAGTTCAAGGTTTCCACTTAATACGTTTGCCCCGTTTACCTGTTTATTTAAAATTAAATTAAATTAAAATGTATTTTTGTGTTGTCTGTCCATCAATCAACAGTTGAACTGGGTCTGTGACTCAGCGTATAAGGCACGCATCGGACAATCCCTGTTCTTTATTGGCTCCGTTGTCGGCACACTATTCTATGGACTGCTTTCCGATAAAATTGGACGTGTTCCAGCGCTGATATTGTCGAATTTTTGCGGCTTCGCTGGCGATTTCTCGACGATCTTCACCAAAAGTGTGGCCACCTTCACACTCTGCCGCTTCATCTCGGGCCTGGCTGCCGATACCAACTTCTATCTCATGTACATTATAGGTGAGATTAAAGCGCGAAATGTTTATTTTAGCAATAATCGCAAATGTGTTGTGTTTATTTTAACAGTTCTCGAATACATACGGCCCAGCATGCGAACTCTGGGTCTGAACATGGCCGTGGGTCTCTTCTATTGTCTTGGTCTAGTGTTTACGCCCTGGCTGGCTGTTTGGGCCGGACATTGGCAGATCTATTTGGCCTGCACATCGCTGCCCATTTTGCTAGTGGTGCTCTACTATTTTGTGGTGCAGGAGAGCGCTCAGTGGCTGGTGACGCGCAATGACATTGATGGCGCGATTGTGCGATTGAAGCGTGTCGCACGATTCAATGGCTGCCATGTGACGCAGGCGGACTTCGATGAGTTCCGTCGTCATTGTCAGATGACGCGTGAGATGCAGGGTGGCGATGATAAAAAGCATGCCACACTATTGGACATGTTTAAAACGCCGCGCATGCGCAAAAACACACTCATTCTGTTCTTCAAATCGTAAGTCGACAGCGTAACAAAATTTAAATCGTCTCATTACTCATACGCCTTGTATTGCAGCATGGTGATTACTCTGTGCTACGATGCCGTGTCACGTAATGTGGAGGGCATGGGCATCTCACCATTCATTATGTTCTCGCTGAGCGCCTTGGCCGTGCTGCCATCGAGCATTTTGCTCGTCCTACTCCAAGATCGTATTGGACGCAAAGGCATGGCGTCGGGTTCACTGTTGGTGGGCGGCATATTCACAGTAGCCGCTGGCATTGCCATCGCCTATCAGCAGCACAGTCACAACGCCATACTGCTCGCATGTCTCACGATTGCCGTGCGCTTCGGTGTGGCCATTTCCTATGAGTCCGGCTCGCAATACGCCACCGAACTGATACCCACATGTGTGCGTGGCCAGGGCGTGGCTGCGGTGCATGTGGCCGGCTTTGCGGCCTCCTTTTTGGCACCCTACATCCTCTGGCTGGGCACGTTCTTCAAGGCGGCGCCCTCAATCATATTGGGCGTGCTGTTCTTTGCCGGCTCCTTCGTTTGCCTGCTGCTGCCCGAAACGCTAAACAGGTAAGTGGAATCAACAATCAAATGTCAAGAATTCATTTAAAATTTAAATGATCTCTTCTTAGGAGTCTACCAACCACCATCGAAGAGGGTGAGGTCTTCGGCAAGGGCGAAAACATGTTCGACTTCCCTTGTCTGCAGCATCATGATGACGATGACTCCGACTCTGAGATGGAGAAGTACAAACGCAAGCATTCACTCATCGATGCCAAGCAGCAGGTGGAATCCGGCAACTATAACAAACGCAAGCAGTCGCTCATCGATGCCGATCGCGAGGAGCAGTCCCTCAAGGATGCCAAGCATTGAGAAACCATCTAGTTTGTAGTTTAGTTAAACAATTTTTGCCTAGGCCTTTAAGAGAGCAACAAAGCAAGCAACAAACAGAACAAATTTGAAACCCCCACTTTTCTGTAATCAAACTCTAGCTTATTATTAACTGAATATCCAGCAGCACAAACGTGTTTCCTCGTCTATTTGTGTGCTCAGCATCTGTCTATCATCTTTTTTCTACATATAGGCTTACTTACTATATATACATATATAGACTTATATAGACATAAATCTATTTAGGAACTCATAGATCTATGCAAATTAACAAAACAAAGTTAACCAACGTATATATTTTCCAAAAGCCTGTAAAATATCGAAATCGAAATTGAAATCGAAATTTGGAATCGCATAGTTAACATTTAAGCGGCACAATTTCACTTAACTGAAACAAATTGAATACTTACATATGTAATGAATAGTTATGATTATAAGTGCATTAGTATTTAGTACAAGTTCATTTCAATTTTGATTTTTACTTCGATTTGTAGTCAAATTCTAATTTGATACCGCCTACAAAGCTATTAAGAAAAAATTAATAAAACAATAATACTTATAGACATACATACATAAATAGTATTCATATATAGAAAATTTGAATTCGCTTTATGTTGGGCGTATCAACATTTCGATAGACGTCACGGGATCTTTGCGATTGTCCCAGAACACTAGCTTCAAAAACCTGCTACGATATTTGTAATTGAGATTTCTGTTGGAGACGTAAAAGTTAATTAATTTTGGCCTATATCTTATTAATATTAAGACTCACGTGGTGCCGCAATCATCAAACCACCAGCCACTTTTAATATCCTGTGCGCAATTCCTTTCAGAGTTAAGATCATTATCCCTATCGAAGGTGCTGAAACTTTTTCCCTCATTCTGTCGCATTCCGTCGCCAGCATCGCCACTGAATTCGCCTAGAGATCGTATGGCATAATTCTCATCTTCACCGGCAACTTCAAAGTGACTGTATTTAGCAACCTTCAATTCAGCTCCTGCTCTCAATCGAATGAGCAGCTGGTGAGGTTGTTGTTTTGTCATGAGATGCAGTTTCTCCAAGCCGATAAAGAACTCCTTTTGGAAGTCACCGAATCCCTCGCGATATTCAATCCATCGACGGTTGAAGTCAAGTGACTGATCCAAACGACGTTCAATTACAGACCAAACTAAATTGCTATCATCCGAATTACAGGGTATTTTAATTGTTTGTTCATTTTCGACCTTGACAAGATGTGTAGCGCTATAGTTGCCAAATGCGGGACAGATTAATTTATCAGATGGAATTACAGCGCTCTTTTGATTGGAATTCTTTAAGCAGACCATGAGTTTATCTGATAATTGAGTATTGCTTGAATTTAAGTTTTTATTTTCTGTAATTTGTTCAGCGAATTTGGAGTCCAGCTTAGTATAGTTATACTTTAAATCTGCAACATTGTGTTCGAGTTTTTTATGCGATATTTCTAGTTTATCAAAATAGTTCATACAATTTTCATTTTCGGTTTTTTCGTTCTTGAGTTCAGCAACTTTTTCTTCATATTGAGTCAATAATTTTTTATTTTCCAATTGTGCTTCCTCGAGTTCTTTGCTCAGTTGCTTTATTTCTGAATTTTCAATATTTGTTTTTGCTTTATTATTCCATTCGTTCAATAATTCTTGATTTTTGATTTTCTCAAACTCGAGGTCACTTTTCAATTGATTAATTTCAACATCTTTTTGCTTATTTTTGTTTGCGAGAGATTCGAGTGTGTTTCTTCGTAGAATAAGCTCATTCTCTTGATTTTGTATTTGTTGCTGAAGTTTAGATTGATTTTGGATTTGATGTTCTTGTTGCTCATTTATTTGGTTTAGTTTAGCGACGATCTCTTTTTGGCTATCAACCCTTGACCAACACTCAGTGAGATTCAGTGCTTGGGCTCTCAAAATGCTCTGCTGAGATGTACTTTGTTTCAGATCAATATCTTTTTGATTATTTGTGGCTTCAAGTGTTACGATTCTGTTATTTCGAAGACTAAGTTCACGTGTTTGATTTTCTATGTGCAATTTTTGTTGCTCAATTGTTTGTTTTAGTTGAGTGATGATTTCATCGTCAGTGTAAGCACTATTTAGCTGTGTCAAACATTTAGCCAGATTCACTTCTTGTTTTTTCAAAATGTTTTTCTGTGATGTTATTTTCAATTGTTGCAATTTAATCACTGTATCTCTATATTTGTTAATCGATTTATCTATTGACTTCCGATGATTCTTGAGAGGGATTATGTTTCGAACGCGTCTTTCCGTTTTATTGTAATTACTATTGTTGTCGACTGCTCCAATGGATACAGCGAAAAACAGCAGAGCCAAAAAAACGATAACAAATTTTTCCATTTCAGTTCTCTTCCGAACAATATTTTCTGCGCTTGCCAAGCGTCATTGGGGAACTGAATTACGATTTTCTTTTCGTTCTCTCGACCGTCCTATATTGATAACGAGTAAAAATTCTAGTCGACTTTGAGATACCCTGCAAAAATAATAAAATTATCTTGAAAGCGTATTTAAATGAATTATTTATATATATATAATAGAATATACTAATATTATAGTATGTACTATTATTACAATATATACTAATATAATTTTTTTTTGCTTAGCTTTCAATGGAAATAACAAGAGCATGCGAACAATATTGGCGCAAATGCCAATTACTCAAAATTAAGAGAGAGGAGAGAGAGAGAGAGAGAGAGTAAAATAGAGAGAATGAAAAAAACTGAAACAGGATGCAATAACGAAACAGTAGTCGACTATAAAATACTGCTACTTAAACAGGGATCTAACTTGAATCAGTTTGTGATTTCAAAAGGAATTGCCACTGTACATTATATTATTAAAATGGTTAGAAACGGTGATTGCACAAAGTGGAATATAAAGTAAAAAATCTAATCAATAATGTAAAATCAACACAACAATATTTAAAATTAATGGTTAACATTGTGAGTAAAATTACAAGAATTTTATTATTTAGAGTAATATACACTTTACTAAGTTTGCAATCGGTATAACAAGAGAGCGCAAATGCAAATTCTTCAAAGGCGGGAGAGAGAGAAACGAAAGTGAGCAAACAAAAACATAAACATGCGATAATGCTACCGCTCTCGACAGTGAAATACCGCTATCCATACGTCAATTTTTCTTCTTGTCACATATTTAAATTAAAAATGTAACTTCCACAAATAGAAATAGAAATCTATTGGAAATATTTATTTCATAAAAATGTTCAATTTCAACTACACTCAGTTGGCAAATGAAGTGACTTTTAAGGGAGTTTCCACTGTACTAAATAGACTTAAAGCGCTCTGAAATGCCGGTTGCACAAAGGCCACAAACCCATGCTAACCATATAGGTGACGGGTATATATATACACACACAATACAAACATAGCGAGTACTGTATAATTATCGGGTTTCCGATTTTGGCAGTTTCTGCTGTTGACGTATAGCTTTTCAATATGGATCTGGACTACATTGAATGCTTTTGTACCATTTATAGATTTGATGATCTCTCATTTGGTATTCACATACTGTTATACTGTGTTTTTTTTTTTGCCAGCGAACACTTTTAAATTGAGCAATTTGTCGAGCTGTCATTTTTTCTAATTATGAGATTTGTTTTACAAATTCCGAAATCTAGGGGAAATATGCTATGAACTCAAGGGTCTTATAGAATCGGATATAGTTATGTACTGGGATTGGCATTCTGCAATTTAATGTTGTCAATGAGTAAAAAGAGCGCCTGTTTACCAAAATTCAAAAAGTAAATAAGTTATTTTTAAAGCTGATTAATGAATTTCGCTCACTTGGAAACAATTGATTCATTCAATTGATAGATTTATTTTCGTTATTTTCAGTAATTGCTCCTGAACACATCCATAGTATAGAAATACAATCAATGGCGAAAAAAATTGCGTTGCAAATTGATAAAAGCTGACCCCAATAACTTTCCACGCAGACAAATATCCATACAAATTCTTACGATATTACGATTGACGAATGCTTTCTTTTCATTTTCGATTTTCAATTGCTTCCAAGTTTATTGGTTGATCATTCTGAAACTTGGAGAATTAATTGCAAATATTTTGAATAAAGAAGAGAAAAGAAGCTGCATAGTTTCTCACAAAACCATTATACCCTTTATTTCCCATTTTCAAAGCGTACACAAATAAATGTATTTAAAAATGCTGGAGCGGTGCCAGAACCAAAGTCAGATGCTGATGCTGAATGGCGATCTCACTTGAGCTTCTCGTTATGAAAAAACTCATTCATTGACTGCATGCAAAATGTCTACAAAAAAAAAATAGCAGACACGTAATTTTTGCTCTACTTGGTTTTCGCTCAAACTTTGACCGTTTGGCTCACTGATTAAAGACATGTGCTGCTTCAGAGCTTGCATGCTGGCTTTCATCACTTCATTTAATTTCTAATGAGTGGAAATCATATTAATTCACTATGTACTATTCTTTTTTTTTAATAGTCTAAGTTGACAACAAACAAATTTACATAGTTTATTTAGTTTTAGCTGACGCTATTGTTTTATATTGCATTTATTGATTTATTTTAATATATACTTGTAGTAAATATTAATGTTATTCGTTTAACTATTAATGTTGTTCGTTTGAGTATTAATGCATAAGCATATGTGAAGAAAGAAGCTTAGTTATTTTCTCTCTTTCACTAACTGTGATAGAAAAGAAACCTTAAATAAAATGATTACAATATGGAGTACTCTATTTGTTTTACTTTCGCTCCGAGTATCAATTGCTGACTAATAATCAATTTCTTTGTGGTGTCAAGCAACGAAAAATTCCATTTCATTTTTGAGTGTTTTTTGAGTGACCAAATGGATATATTTGCAAGCTAAGCCTTAAGATAGTATAGAATTTTGTGAATGGTATATTTTCCTTCTTCAACTATTGCAGTGTAATGATAATTGCCCAGAAAGTCTATAACTATCACTTTATGATTTAAATTCTAAATTTCATCCCCTTTTCTTAATTGTTGTTCAATATGTAGGTAGAGGAGGAATACATGATTTTAAATGTTTATTATATGTTAGTTGGCATCAAATAGCTTTGTTCACAATTTCATATTTGATAATACAGAACAATTAACATATGCCACTTAAATTATGCGGTTATCTTTATTTGTTTAAAAGTTATGATTTTTCCAAGAAAAAACTCAAACGACACCACTGTGCAGCGGCGCCAAGTAATATATATTGAGATGTATGCGTTGGGGATTAAGTAGAATCATATATATGTAAATATGTTTATATATGTATGTTTAACGGCTACATCATTATTACTATGCATACTTCACATGAGTAATATCTATCAGACCATTTGGTTACAGGAACTAACTTCACGTTAAGTTCATTATCAGGTTATTTTGTTTTCAGTTATCAGTGTCAGGTTCATCAGTTCCAAATTCCCGTTCAGGCATCAGACTTATTATCATTATCATTGGTCAAACTTTCGCGACGTTTGTGTAAACACGGAAAATATAGTGAACTTTCATTCATGGCAAATCGTTCGCCATCAGCCAAGTTTTCAGGCAGTTTCCTGTAAACGAAAGTTTTATATTTTTATTTATGTTTAAATAGTCGAAAATCACATTAAACTTACTTGTGTAACGTTTCCGGTAAAGTTAGGCATAAGCCAGCACCAAAGAACATCAAGCAACTGATGAAAATCGATGGCAATGGCTTATAGAATCTGGCCAAATAGATCACATAGAAGGCCAGCGAGCTGGAAGCCAAGCCCACCACATGAATATTAGAGACAGCGGCTCCTCGCACACTGGTTGGTATAATTTCTGCGGCATATTGAATCTCAGCATCGTAGGAAACAGTTGTGCCGTATCTCCCCAGGCCAATCATAATGGCCAATAGAACTGCATTCTCTTTGGGATCCAAGAAAGCAATCAAGAAACCGGTTACAGTGGTAATAATACCACCTACAAGCAGTGCACCACAGGCCATGCCCTTGCGACCGATGATATTCTGGAGCAAGAGGATCGTGCAACCCGCTGGCAGATAGTTGATCGAGGTGAGAGAGAACAGCTTAAAGGGCGAGGTGCCCAGGCCCTCCATATTACGATTGATTACATCGTAGGAGAGCGTAATGATCACCCTATAATGTAATGAATAATATAGAAGAAATGACAACTTGTACAACTCGAAAATAACTTACGATTTGACAAGCAGGGTGAGTGTGAATCTACGCAATCTCGGTGTTCTGAACATTCCCAGGAATGTGTCCTGATGCTTGTTTAGCTTTTGCTCCTCGTTGGCCTTCTCACGATAGTGCTTGATGAACTCATCGAAGACCGAGTCCTCCACCTGCCGTCCATTAAATTTAGCAACCCATTTGAGACACTGAACAGCACGATCATAACGCTGCTTTGTCAGCAGCCATTGAGCACTTTCGCAAATGAATATCGGATAGGCGAGAACTCCAAGAGCTGGTAGTGAGGCCAGCCAAAGATAGTGCCGCCAATTGCCAATCCAGATGGCAGCCCAGGGCGAAGTGACCAAGCCAAAGCAGTAGAAGACAGCAAGGATGATGTTGAGACCAAATGTGCGACGCTTAGGACTGAGGTACTCGAAAACTATAGAAGACATTAAAAGAGACATGAATATATTTAAAATTAGAGAGCAGTAACTAAGCTACATACCTAGAATGTACATCAGGTAGTACATGGTATCGGTGGACAGACCCGAAACGAATCTTGAGAAAGCAAACCAGGGCAGCGTGTGTATAAAGGAGGTCATAAAGTCCCCAGAAGCACCGGCGAGTGCTGCCATCAGCATGGATGGCAAGCGTCCAATGCGATCGGCTAGATATCCAAAGGTAATTGTGCCCACCACAGAGCCCACAAAGAAGAACGATTGTCCCACAGCCGCTTGATGCGACTTGTCGCAAACCCATTGAAGTTCAGTCGTAAGACTCTCGTAGCCACTCTCGCGCTCAAAGATCCAATTCTCACAGGTTTCGCCATCGGCTGCAATGCCGGTGCCATTAACAACACCTTCAAGCAGCGTGCAAGATGGATGTGTAATGTTCGAATAGATGGCGCGCAACGATTCGGCGCTGAGACCACTAAGATCATTATGAGAGCACCTAAATGGTGTAAGAATGTTAGAATTAAATTCCTTATATGATAACTATGTACCTACCAATGCTCTGGAGTAAATGTGATGAGAGTTTGCGAGAAATAATGCAACGAACTCAGTATGTTCGTATAGCCGTACAATATGAGAATAACAAATTGGAAACGTCCGAAGTTCCCGCATTTCTCCAGCACCCGATCAAAATCCATTGTGATATTCTATTTATTTATAAATCTTTAGCTCGTAGTTTTTACTTAACACTTTGATTCACTTTCGGGAGTTCTAGGCACCGTGCTCAGACTACATGCTCCTGTTCCAGCTCAGGTTGTGGCCTCTACTTTAACTTGTAGTGTTTTGAGTTGCTGCATTTGCGAGTCCGCGCCTTATATAGCATCTGGTGTCTAAGATTAAGAAGGCGGCAAATTGAATTGGGGGTGCTATCTACATTATATGGCTTTCAGACTTGCACAAACAGCGCACAGAAAGCGTTTGTTTAGACAAAGAGACTCAGCTACTGTCCGACTGTTAATTGCCTACATTAACCGGGACTTTTTACAATAAGTTGCCCCTCTCATAATGAACTGATGGTTGTAATGTTATCTTTGGCATACGGTTTAGTACGGAGTGTCTATCCATTGATAATCATTCGACTTGGCAACTATTGAACTGACTACACGTAAGGGGGTAAAATATTTGGCATCTTTAAAGGGGCTTTTCTGTGATGCGTATTTCTCTCAGTTTTGGCTTATCTGCCATTAAACTCGGCCGACCTACTGGCTTAGAGACCAAACAGTTCTGACGACCATCTTTTTGTGTTTATGGGATTTAGTATTATTATTTTTATGAATTTTACTTTTCGGCAATCACAAAGTTAGCTAAGTCCAAGATTTATACTAGAGTGGCCGTTGCTGTAAGTCACGCCTGTCGTATCAACATTTCGGAGGAATTACCTAAGGCTTTATGTGGCGTCTGGCATCTTTATAGCCTGAGCTTATACGCACACTTTTTATATGCCTTAGTTTGCATATAGTATAGATTACAACTCTATTGACTTTGTGAAATTCGCACTCCAGTCTCGGTTCCTAATACGATCGTAAAAGATCCGGAACCATCGACGTGATTATCATAATTCTCTAATCACTTTACTGAAATCCCCCTTAGCGACCATTTTAGTAGTTCATTTCTGACGTTTCTCTTTGGCTTAGTTGGAATTATCTAATTGCTTTATTGCCTCTAAATTGAGGGTAATTCAAGCATAAAACGGCTATAAAACGACGAAGTCATCTGATGCCAAATAGTATTAATCTATTAATCTAATGCCCCTTATTTGCATCCTTTAGAAAGTGCAACGATTGTGAAATGCAAATGTAAATGCAAAGTAAGTGTAATAAATTAAATTGTTTATTTTCAGGGATTTTCTTTTACAATTGTTGTGGGGGAATTTTCCATAGACACTATCGCTGCAACGTCTGGCGTTTCCTCTATCGACTTCCTGCTACACTTGAAGCAGGGAAAGTAGTACCAGCTCTCTCCCTTGCCAAATACTTCGCCATCCGCTAGTGTTTGAGGTAGTTTTCTGTGAGGAAAAGTTTATTAGTAATATACAAAAATATAAATAAACTTTACTCACTTGTGCAGTGTCTCTGGTAAGGTCAAACATAAGGCGGCACCTATAAACATTAGCAAACTAATGAAGATCGAAGGCAGTGGTTTATAGTAAGTGCCCAGGAAGATGATGTACGAACTGAAGAAGCCAAAGGCATAACCCACAACATGTATGTTGGACATGCCACGGCCTCGCACACTGGTCGGTATAATCTCGGCGGCATACTGAGCCTCGGCATCGTAGGCGACAACTCCACCAAAGCGACCCAAGCCCACCATCAAGGCAAGAATAACAGCATGTTCAGCCGGATTAAGACTAGCCACCAAGAAACCCGTTGCTGCTGTGATTATGGCACCCACAAAGAGCGAAGCACAGGCCATGCCCTTGCGACCGATGTAATTCTGGAAGAGAATTATAGTAATGCCGGCAGGTAGATACGTAAATCCCGTGTAAGAAAAGAGCTTGAAGGGTGAGGTTCCCATGCCCTCCATGTTGCGACTGAGTATGTCAAAGGCCACCGTGATGATCATGCTAAATCAAAATATTGCCATTAAATATCGTTTAATGTGTAACACCATTTTTAACTTACGATTTGATAAAGAGTATGATGGTAAATTTGCGCAGTCTTGGCGTTCTCAGCATGCCCATAAAGGTGTCCGATGTGGTTTTCTGTTCCTCATTCAGCTTCTCGTGATAGAATTTAATGAATTGATCGAACACAGACTCGTCCACTTGCCGTCCATTGAATTTGGCAATGCGACGCAGACATTGCGCAGCTTTTTCGAATTGCCGCTTCGTCAGCAGCCACTCAGCGCTCTCGAAGAGCAGGCAAGGATAGCAGAGCACTCCTAGGGCGGGCAGTGAAGCTAGCCACAGGTAATTCCGCCAGGTGCCCACCCAAAATGCCAACCATGGTGACATCATAAGGCCAATGCAGTAGAACACAGCCATAACCATGTTCAGGCCCAAAGTGCGACGCTTTGGACTGAGGTACTCGAAGACTGCAATGAACACAGTTTAGCGCAAAGGCGGGCAATTACTAAAATCTGAACTCACCCAAGATGTACATCAAAATGTATTGCGTATCAGTGGATAGACCGGCAATGAAGCGACCCATTGAGAAGAATGGCAGCGAGTTCACAAACGAGGTAATAAAGTCACCGAGAGCGCCAGTCAGTGTGGTCAGCATGCAGGCAGGCAGACGACCAATGCGATCCGCTAGATAGCCAAAGAACAAGGTGCCCAGCACGGAGCCTATGAAGAAGAAGGATTGACCCACTGCCAATTTGTACGCATCGTCACAGACCCATTCCAGCTGTGCACAATATTTGTGGACGTTAGTGTTAGCAAGGAAAGTGCAAAAACTGTTGCCTACTTCTAGGTGCTGCAATTAATTACCTCAGTTGTGATGCTCTCATAGCCATTTTCGCGTTCGAAGTTCCAGGATTGGCATTTGATTTCCTGATCTTGTTGCAAAACAGGATCCCACTCAATGTAACTGCACCTGGCCGACGATGTGCCATTTGCGAATGCGTAAATCTCAGGCGTATTTGAGGGATTGCACCTGGTAGACGGAAATGTGAATTAATTTGTATTTATTTAATTTAGCAAATCAAGTTATATTACGTATAAGGTGGCGTGAAACTGATGATGGTCTGCGAAAAGTAATGCAGTGACGATAGTATATTCGTATAGCCATAAAGACCCAGCAACACGAACTGATAGCGACCGAAGCTGCCACACTTCTCCAACACACTCTCGAAGTCCATGTCGAGCGCTTTTCCCAACGTGTCTACTTGACTCGTTAGCCGACGAGCGATTGGCAAAAATCTGCAGTAGCCACTCGCATTTATCACCAGGGGGGCTAAAGTGATCATGAAAAATGTATCTTATACGTATGAGAGTATACGAGTAACGACACATCCATTTTGTGGAGACAATTTTCGCTTATCATTTCATTCTTTTGTCTGTTTATTGATAAGAAGTTGACACGCGTTTAGGGGCCTAGTTAAACAAGATTTTCAGTTAGGGTGCGCTTACAATTTAAGGGCTCATAAATTTGGCTAAAAAGCGAAAATACAGAATACAGTATTTGCACATTTAAATTGTACAGGAAGCAGACATTGTTGATTTGGTTTAACTTTCGCTTTAAATAAGATGATCGTGACGTATTTTTCAGACGATTAAATGGAAAATTTTGTTTACAGGATATATTTAATGTCGCGCATTGTTGTGAAAGCTTTTTAGAAAAAACACTTTCTCCTTATCTCCAGGCGGTCAGAATAAGTTATTATATAAAGAGATAGACGAGGTATGTTAAGTAATATGTGGTCATTAGATGTTTGCCCATGAGGCAATTATTGTAATTTAGGGTCAAAAACGTAATCTTATTACGTATATTATTTACATTTACATTAATGCTACAAAGCGAATAGTTAACTATTATTTATTTTGTTACTTTATGAAATTCACTTCCTTTTCTTATTTTTCATTCGCACTCATTAAACTTTCTCATGTTAAGATATATTATATATATTTATTTATCTGATATTCTGTGTTCGTCATCATTTGCGTTGAGAAATATTAAACTTTCCATTTTGAATCTGCGTATGAGTTAATCAAAAAAAAAAAAAATAAATAAAAAGTGATTTAAAGACTCTCAGATTGCTTAACTATAAGTGCTTTATTTGTACAACGATATTGTTAAAAAGTGCTGACTACACATTTTATGAAGGAACTTTAAGTGGGAGCATAAAAGTATGCTAAAACTTTAACTAGACTAAAACACTCCACAACGAGATACGTTAAAAATAATTGGAGGAATCTATTGAGTTTGATTGCGACTTAGTTCTACCCGGAGCCAACTTGGTCACCGACTGTGTGCGCTTCTCCAAGAAGCTAAAGGTGTACCAGTGCTCGTTTTTGCCAAAGTTCTCGCCATCCGCCAGCGATGCGGGCAAAGTGCGATGCAGTGTCTCCGGCAGCAGCAGGCACAAGCAAGCGCCCAGCAGTGAAAGCACACCCAGAATGATTTCCGGCAAAGGCGAGAATATTGTGCGTGTGTAGAGAATGTAGGAGCTGAAGAAGGTGAAGGCATAGCCCATCACATGCACCGCTGCCACGCCCTGTCCACGGACACAAGTTGGTATTAGCTCAGTGGCATATTGGGCGCCCGAATTGTAAGCCACGGTGACTCCAAAGCGACCAATCACTGAGAGCGTCACCAGCAAAGTTGTTGCTGGAAGTAGATGGCAAAGTAACGGTTACAGATATGCGATGGTAAATTGAAAAAGAGATTAAGATATTGCTTAAGGCAAAGACAAAAAACAATTGCCTGGCAATAAATCACAAACCTGTTGCCAACTTACTTTGATGATTTTCGGAGATAGCGACAAAAAGCACGATACTAGTGACTGATATTAAAATGCCACTGATCAGCAGCGACATGGAAGCCATTGCCTTGCGACCAATGCGATCTTGGAGAGCGATGAGCAGTAAACAGGCTGGGAATATTGCGGTGGCACTCAATGAGAACATCACAAATGGCGAAATGCCAAGGCCTTGCACATTACGGGAAACAGCATCGTAACACAGAGTAATGACCATGCTATGCGTGGGCGAAGAGACAAAAGATTAAGTAGCAGCTTTGATGAGACTCTCATGATTGTTTTGCTCACGATTTGAAGAACAAGATGAGCGTGTTGCGGCGCAGACGAGGCGTCTTGAAGAGACCCAGCAGATTGGGTGCGCTCTTTGCGGTTTGTTGACTCTGCTTGCACTCCTCAATGAACTGATCATATTCCCGCTCCTCAACCTGTCGGCCATTGATCTTGGCCACACGTTTTAGGCAGCGCGCAGCTCGTTCGTATTGCTGTTTCGACACCAGCCACTGCACGCTTTCGGGCACAATGAAATAGAAAAGCGGCACTAGCGACAGTGGCAACGAAGTGACTAGCAAATAGCCACGCCAATTGCCCATGAGGACTGCAATCCAAGGTGCGCTGATCGAGCCAACGCAGTAGAAGATGCCTATGCAGATGCTCAGTCCAATAGTGCGCAACGAAGGACGCATATACTCCATAACTTCAAATAATAAAAGATGTTAACGATTTATTTAAAAGGCAAGCAACTTTAAGTACTCACCCAATATGTACATCATGAGAAAGTTGCTGTCGGTGGCAAAGCCAGAGATCAGACGAAACGTGCAGAAGAGCATCAGATTGGAGCTGAAAATGGTCAACATGTTGCCCAACATGGCAATCAGATTGGCCACAATCATAATGGGCACTCGGCCCAGTATATCTGCCAAATATCCCAGTGATAGCGTGCCCACAACGGAGCCCACAAAGAACATGGACTGGCCGAGAGTCAGCTGCCAGGCATTGTCACATATCCAGTTCATGTCGCTGGGAAAGCTCTTGTAACCCATGTAGAGTTCATAGTTGTAGCTATGGCATTTCCCAGAGATACTTTCATTCATGCCCAGTGGCTCACAGCTCGATTTTTGCGGTGGTTCAAAGTCTGCAGCCAAATCATCTGCACACCTATGCGTATAAGTGATATTAAGTATACTCAGCGGTGATCAGAGTACTTACCAATATTTGGGCACAAAACTGATGATTGTTTGTGAATAGTAGTGCAAAGCTGATAGTAAGTTGATCAAACTGAAGAGCAACAGCATCAGCCACTGCATGCGACTGAAGTCGCCGCACTTCACCAGCATTTTGTCCACCTCCAACATTGTGTTCTTTCGCTCACGCACAAATTGCATTCACATGAAACACACTCACTTCGACTGCTTTACATCAGCCAGTCAACTCAATTTGCCACTTGCATCTTATCTCGTTGCAGATCATTTGATTTGCCTTTGTTTTCGCAATTTTTCTGCGCGTCGCGCTAAATTTACTTAATTGCTGAAGCCAATTAGCTCTTTGAATTTCCGGAACGTCTGATCTTGACTCTTGGCGTTTATACAATTTAAGTTTGACAGTATTTACTTTGGTGTAAATATTTTGTGCAATTTAAACTAAATAAATGAAACATTTATCGCAGTTATTAAGCCTTTTATGTCTTAGAGCGGCAAGTAATAAAATTACACTTGAAGAATTTATGGTATTTGTAAAATATAACAAATTAAATCAAATCTTTCTTAAAATTTAATTAGGTTTTTTTAATTAGTATATATTACATTTTCCTATCTTTTCAGGCAAAATGAAGACCAAACTCGAGTTTTTTATCTCAAACAAATGAATATTTAAAATATTTGTAATTCAACGTTGTAAATATTGGTTTACTGAATTTTTAACAATTCACGAACATACACATTATATGTTATTATACATTACGAAATATTTATATACCGATTTGAAGCGCATTTTCTTCCTGTTTTTTTTTTTGGTTATCATCCATTTCAACGATTAATAAGTTCAATGGACTACGAAGATTGTACAATGTACAAACATTCATATATACATTAAATCAGTGATATGAGCTGAATTTTTAAGTTACACTTTACAAATTGAAACGATTTAAGTTTGGATTCGTAAGTTGTTCGCACGAATCCATCATCAAAATGATCGAATTAAGTTTTACGATTAGAAACAGCTTTTTTGCGAACATTAAATTCAAAACAGCTGAGCTTGAGGTAGTCACCGACCTATCCGATAATTTTGACTGTATTTTGTTATTCCGTTCTGTGAACCGTCTCAATCCGAAGTCAAGTTTAAAATGACGCCTCCCGTTGCATTTCGAATTATCCGAAAAACGAATGCACATCGCGATTATATACGAAGTGTGAGTGTGTTTGCGTTATTTCGAAAAAGATAAATATAGATTTTGAGCTCTGCGATGTGACGCTGCTCAAAAGATTCTTCTCATGCGATTTGATGCGATTTGTTTACAGTTATAATAATGTGACGTCTCTATGCGTGCTACTGAGTGGGTGATGATATGGCATTATAATCTTATTTTATGCCCTTACGTCGGGCACGTCTCAATTGGAATATTATTTATTATGACAAATTTGTATAATCTATAGTCCGCTCTTTCAATATCTAACATTTCGAATTCTTAGTCAATGTTTTAGATTTCACTTTATATACTTCACTTATACATGTTTTAAAGAATGTTCCATAGTCGTTGATTTTATATAAACATTTTTCTTGATTGACTGATTGCTCACCTTTAGTATTGTTGTCAAGTTTAAGGTTATCGTCTGATTAGCCACATATGCATTGACTTATATACTTCTAGGCAAGCCAGTGACATGCCAAATTTATCAAGCTAAATAATAAAATGGAGCTTAAGGCGTATTATAAATAATCGTTTGTTTATTTAAACAAGTGTTATTGCAAAATAACGATGTGCTTTGAGGCGTAAAAATACTGACTTAAGTTGAACAAATTAATTTTTTTATAATTTTTATATCGATATACTTTGAATTTCTTTGCTGAAATTAATTCCTTATATCAACTAATGGTGGTACACTTCTTGCTGTACATAGCATGAACTAAAGAATGCTTAAGCGAGTTAAGCTTTGAAAAATAAAACTGTCAATGTCAATAGCATATTTCTGATTTGCTTAAGATTTCAGAGCGCTCTGCTGGACTGAAAGCAGCATATGATGTATAGCACAGAAAAATGTGAGAATTAAAGAAACTGTGTCACACAACCTCTATAGAGGATCGATGTCTGCCATACGGAAAATACTACCTGTTATGGAATACATGAGGTGCCGTATTTTTGCAATTGTGACTTACTTTGTAAATTGGAAATGAAAATCATTGCATTAAAAGGCTTCAATTTGTAGTAAGATAAACAACTTTGCCGCTTCTACTATTCAAATGAATCCAAAAACACATGTGTATACTCGTTTGAGAAGACCATATAATTTGTTTAAAAAACAAAATGAAATTCATGATCAACTTATTCCATTTCGACTATCCAAATCTAGTAGGCAATACTTTTTTTTATTGTTTAGTTAAGAGCTTAACTTATCTTCTTAAGCTACTAAAGAATAATATGAATGTTAATACTAATTAGTAAATGAGTTACATTTCGATCGGAAAAATAAAAGAAACTATTGAGAGTTGAGTTGAAAATACATACATGGTATATATTTTTTACTAAAAATCGATTGTTCACAAACAAATCCTTTTACACAAAAGCTATGCCGAAGTTTTAATATCTTTTTCCCTTTTATCGAGCATTGAAAAGTAGAAACATGGTTCGTCCTTGGCAAAGCATTCTGCCTCAGCAAGGGTTTCGGGTAATTTCCTGTAATTAACAAAATGCTAAAAATAGAAGAGATAAATTGATTAATAATCATCATACCTGTTCAACGTTTCCGGTAATGTGAGGCATAAGCCTGCGCCAAAGAACATCAAAAGACTTATGAAAATTGATGGCAATGGCTTGTAGTATTTGGCCAAGTAGATCACATAGAAAACCAACGAATTTGATGCCAATCCAACAACATGTATATTGGAGATTGCCCTGCCTCGGACACTGGTTGGAATTATCTCGGCGGCATATTGTATTTCTGCATCATATGAAACACTGACACCGTAACGACCAAGGCCAATCATGATGGCCAATAGAACAGCATTCTCTTTAGGGTCTAAGAAGGCAATCAAAAAGCCAGTTACGGTGGTAATAATGCCGCCTATGAGAAGTGCACCACAGGCCATGCCCTTTCGACCGATGATATTCTGGAGCAAGAGGATCGTGCAACCCGCTGGCAGATAGTTGATCGATGTGAAGGAAAACAGCTTAAAGGGCGACAAGCCTAGACCCTCCATATTGCGGTTGATGACATCGTAGGAGAGTGTTATGATGACACTGTGAGGTATTTAATAATATTACACCGTGATTTAAGTAAGCATTCAAAACACTTACGATTTCAGCAACAATGTGAGTGTGAATCTGCGTAATCGCGGTGTTCGGAACATTCCCATGAAAGTGTCTTCATGAGTAGACAGTTTTTGTTCCTCGATGGCCTTCTCCCGATAGTGCTTGATGAACTCATCGAACACTGAGTCCTCCACCTGCCGTCCATTGAATTTGGCCACCCATTTGAGACATTGAACAGCACGATCATATCGCTGCTTTGTCAGCAGCCATTGAGCACTTTCGCAGATGAAGATCGGATAGGCGAGAACTCCAAGAGCTGGAAGTGAGGCCAGCCAAAGATAGTGCCGCCAATTGCCAATCCAGATGGCAGCCCAAGGTGAAGTGACCAAGCCAAAGCAGTAGAAGACGGCGAGGATGATGTTTAAGCCAAATGTGCGATGCTTAGGACTGAGGTACTCAAAAACTGGAATTGTGAATGCGAAAACCACTCAAAGGAAAAGCTTAAATTGCAATATTCTTACCTAAAATGTACATTAAATAGTACATAGTATCGGTAGAGAGTCCAGATATGAATCTTGAGAGCATAAACATTGGGAGAGTGTAGACAAATGAGGTTATAAAATCTCCCGATGCTCCCGCTAAAGTGGCCATTAGCAACGCCGGCATTCGTCCAATGCGATCTGCCAGAAATCCAAATAAAATGGTTCCCACAACTGATCCAATGAAGAAGAATGATTGTCCCACTGTCGAGTGATGTGACTTGTCACAAACCCATTTTAGCTGCAATGTTTTGAAATGATTAGCTTAGATATTAGCTGAACTTATGGCTCCACCTCAGTTGTTATGCTTTCATAGTCATATTCTCGCTTAAAGATCCAATCTGTGCATTCTCCAGCCTGGGCTGCAACTCCTGTGCCATTGATCACACTCTCCAACAATGTGCACGAAGCAGGAGTTATATTTGCGTATATCGAGCGCACTTCAGATACATTTAGATGCTGCAGATCATCGTGATTGCACCTGAAGATGTATCGAATATTTATGAAAATGGTTGACTTCACTTTTTTTTTTTGTTTTAACTAACCAATGTTCTGGAGTAAAAGTGATGAGTGTTTGCGAAAAGTAATGCAACGAGCCAAGTATATTTGTGAATCCATAGAGCAGTAATATCACATATTGAAACCGTCCAAAACTTCCGCACTTCTCGAGCACATCTGTAAAGTCCATAGTCTCTACGCCAACTAAAATGGATGAACTAACTAAGAGAGCTGCGCGAGTCTTTCCATATAAAAGTAAAATAATTTCCGTAGAACAGAAGCCATATTTTTCCGCTTGCAAACAGCTGATCGCTTTCCGTAACTGGGACCGCACTTCACTGGCGGCAGCTGCTTTCGATGGAGCGTATCTCAATGAAGTGATTATTCAGTCAATTGATAAATTGAACCATCGAACATCGCGGCGACAAACCTCATTTCAATTAAATTCTTTCAGGGTATGTGTAAGAGTTGAAAGTGTGTATATAATTGATATGTATATGTAAAACAGAACAAAACAAATTTACATAGACATAGTCATATCATTGAAAGTTGGCGAAATAAGTTTATAAAATGAAAGAATATTGTACTATAATGTTTTCAAATATAAAGAAAAGGGATTTAAAATTAGTCAAAAAATACATTTTCTGCATCTTTTCCATTTGAATTCGCAATGTTTTGTGCTTTAATACAATAGAGGCCATAAGATTATCTAATTAAAATTTAATCTCTAAGATCAATCTATAATCTATAAGTTGGTTTCAACTGTGTCACAATACTGCATTAAATTTAACCAAATATGCAAAAGACTTGTCGTATACAGCAGAGTTATAATATTCCTAGAAAAGAAGAAACTTTTTTGGTCCAAGACCAACTACTTATACTTCTTTCATATTCACATTAATTATTGTCATATTAAAGTGTTACCACGCTTAGCGATAAGTCGTGAGTACCCTGAGTAAGGGCAATAAGCATTTGACAACAGTTGTTGTGATCAATTGCTTTGATCTTCAAGCTGGTAATGCGGGCAGCGGCCAGCACGATTTAAGCTTTCAACGAGATTTGTCACATAATGGCTGGGAATAGCTGTCAATAGCAATGTGCATTGCATTGGCCGATCTGTTCGTCGTTTGCCTGTTGCAACAAATTGTTGCGAACATAAATTAAGCATTCGAAATGAACATGCAACTAATGACATTATTCGTTCTTGTTGCCGGATAGGATTGGAATTGTGGTTTTGCTGATTGGGTCTGTGTCAGGGCACGAATATAATGTGTGAACAAAATATAATACTCCATCCGCATCGAGTTGGGCATGTTGACCTTTCGCTTTATTCGGTGGCTGCTGGCTGTAGTCAGGCATTTTGTTTGTTGTAATTTAATTGTCGACTGTCTGACCTTTTGCCGAGTTTGTCTGGCTGCTGCTGCTGTCGACTGCCATTTCATTTTGGCAAACGCTTTGCGGCAAAGTTAGCCCACTAATTACGACGCTTTTAGCCTGGCCAAAAGTCCTACTAGTCGATAATAATTTAACATTAACATTTCAATTGTGTATGCTGTGCTGCGAACAGCGAAATAAATTTCCACATAATTGCCAAAAGTGAAAGGGCAAGCAAACGGGTCGGATCGATCTATCAAAAACCCTTTAAATGGTTTAGCGGAAGAATAACCTTTCTAAGCCAGCGCTGGCTTCACTTGAACCCAGACACACGATTCACTGCCAGGTGGCTGCCCAGTCGCAGTCGCAGTTGAAGTTAAACTCGAAGTCGTAGACTAACTTGTTGTCTGACTGCCTATCTGTCCCTCTTTCTGTCTGCTTCTCTGTTTTGTCTGCGCCATGTGGCATGATCAACTTGCTTGAATCGACTTCGTTTGGCTTGGCTTCGTCTCCCTCTTGATCTTCAATTAGTTTATTGTTTCGCTTGGTCTTTTGCGCCATGTGAAGCAGGCGACATTTGACGCCAGCTTTTAGTATAAATTGCCAGAACGCCATCGCAACGTTTGCAGTTGTTGTTTCTTCTTCTAGCGCGTTTGTTTCATCGTTGTGCTGCTGCTGCAATCCTGTACATTACATTCGGCCATATACCCATTGGCCCAAAAAGGATTGACGAGGACAATTCAAGCACAATTCCATGCTGAAGGTGTGTCTATAGCATTCACTACCTCAAAAAGGATTACTCGACTCAAGTGTTTGCTACTTACAGTTACTGCTGCTGAGCGCTGCGCTGGGCGTTGCCTACGCTGGCGTTATTGGACCCGGACCCTACTATGGTGGACCAGCTGGACCCTTGCATGGACCCTACGCTGGCTATGGGCCACATCATGGCCCACTGCCCGCTCCCTACGTGGCTCCAGGTCAGTCCACCTCATTACCCAATTGATTACCTGTAATGTAAAGCGTTTTCGCTGCAGCTCCCGCTCCCAAGCCCGCTGCTCCAGAGCCATATGATGCCGATCCCAAGTACTCGTTTGGCTATGACATCCAGGATGGCTACACTGGCGATCTGAAGAGTCAGCACGAGACGCGCCACGGCGATGTGGTCAAGGGCAGCTACTCGGTGGTCGATCCCGATGGCACCAAGCGCACCGTTGACTACACTGCTGATCCGCATCATGGCTTCAATGCAGTGGTGCGCAAGGAGCCGCTCGCCTATAAGCCAGCGGCACCAGCTCCACATGCCCTGGTGCCCGGACCGCCACCTGCTCCGCCATTGCCGGCTGTGCCTAAGCCTGCGCTGCCCCTGCTCTCTTATCCCTATGCTCTGGGACCTCTACATCGTGCTGCACCCGCTCCAGCTCCTGCTCCCGCTCCAGCACCTGCACCAGCTCCGGTTCCCGTTGCTCCCGCTCATCTGCCCACCGCACACTTCCATGCCGCTTACCCCGCACTCGCCCACAGTCCCTACGCACACTATCCCGCTGCTCTGCCCGCTCCCGCTGCTGATCCTCATGCCTACTATCATCACTGAGACCGAGCGACGTTTGGCGGTTAAAAGACGATCTTCAAACTGTTCTCAATCATCTATTTGCCTTGATACTCTTTCTCGCTTACTCTATCATTCTCTGTCTCTGTTCGACATTGTATCTCAACACACGAAAATCTGTTCTGCAAATGGTCTAGTATCTCCATCTCCATTATTGTGTTCGTCATTGAATGTTTGTAATCCACACATAAGTATGCACAATGTTCACATTACGCGGGCTTAATCCATAAGTTCTACTTAACCTTACTTTACATATATATCCATATATTTGATATGTATATGTATGCATGTGTTGTATTATTCTTCAAGTATAAGCTCAAATTTCGAAACTTAGGTTAATAAACTCGATAAACGAAAAGCAACAGGAGTTACTTACTTACTTATGTGTGGAAAGGAATGGGATTAAAATATATTTAATAACACCAATCTATATTCTTTAAGCATTTTAACCTAAAATCTGAATAAAACTTCTTGGTGTAACGCAATTAATGTGTTGTCTTTTATTTATTGTATCAACGTTTCGCAATCTTCATATATGTTCGTATTATATGATATACGAGTAATAATATTATAATTATGCCATTATGTATAAATATAATATGTATGTATGTGTGAGTGTTTGTTTGTATATAAACGTGTAAGTACGTTTTCTTGATATTACTCATTCTCTCATTTTTTTGTGTGTTTGCTTTGCCTGTTTGCACATGTATATGTATGCTTTACTATATGCATATGTATTTGTTTGTTGTATATGTATGTATGTATACTATATCTACGATTTTTGTAGCATAGATTGAAATGTGAAAGTTCTCTTTAATTACTCCTTCGATTTCATCCCTTCATCTTCTGCATGTTACAAATTAAATATAATATTTAATATTATAACCTTCCATTTTCATTTCATTTCGTTTCCAATTTCCTTCTCAATACGAGTATTCAGTTAGAATTGGTCTTGCCGCATTTAAATAAGATGTACAATACACAATGTAATAATACGATTATAGTCCTTAGTTTTGTAGTAAACGGTATCAAAAGATAGGTACAATTGAATTCGCCTGTGCCCAGGCACAAGCTACCACTAAAATAACTTATGGAGCCCGAAGTCCAAGCCCTTTGTCTACTTTCGTTCCTACATTCAAGTCGTAGGGAAACAAACAAAGCTTTAAAGATCAAAGATCAATTTATAGTGAAAGCTGCATCTATTTAACTAAGGGATCGATTAAGTAATTTCGGGGGAAGGAAAGTGCTTTTTCTGTGCAGTTCTGTGCTGTTTCGATTCGATTTACAATTGGACACAATTTGGCTAAGTGAAACTTAGATTAGTTCAGTTTTCGGTAATATTTCCAATATGTAGTATATTACATATGATTGATTATTTACCCCAAAATTAGTAGCTAATATAGCACGCAATATATAGTATTTAATTTCATATAATTTTCGTTGATTGTTTGGCTTTTAACATAAATGTATTGTGTATAATATTTATCATAGACAACCACTTGATACACTGAAGACTATTTTGGGATATGCTTGAATTGCTTCACTTCGCTTTCATTTTCATTTTAATTTTTACTTTTACTTTTACTTTAATTATTATTCACTCGTATTTTAAATGTTCATTAGTTTTACATCTATAAATATAAAATTATTACAAAGCTGGCAGCAGTTCTTTTCTGTTTAAATAAAAAAATTGTGGCTTGCGTGTTCTGTGGATAGCTGGATAGTGTGTTTAAGATTCTCAATTCTGGGTAACATGCATGCATTTAAATTCGTATTGAATATATTTAAATAGTACTTTAAATAGATACGCATATATGTATATTTTATGTTAGCCTAACTTTAATTGTAGGTTCTTGCATTTTCGTTTTTTGTCTTGAAGATATGTTTACTAAGGATTTCATATTATATATATCGTGTAATATATATATTTGGGATCTTTTGTCTAGTATCTGATTTAAGCATTTTGTTTCTCATTTTGGTTCATTTGTTTTTAACTTGAAACGGAGGGTTTTAAACGGTTTTGGTTGTAACCAATGATTATTGGTAGGACTTTCTTTTCGGCTAGAAAAATATGCATAGTGGGTAACTTTTCTACTACATTGATTGTGAGTTATGAGAAAATTCAATATGTACTTTCTTAGTCAGTTCTTGATGTACTCGTATATGTTATGATTATGTACTAAAAGCTAACTAAATTAGAATACAATCAGAAAATGATTTCTGAAACAAAAATGTTTTCAAGAGCGTTTAGATTTATAATCTACATTAAAGACTATTAAGTATTTATTGTTGTGGATATTCAATGAGTTTTTGTTTGTTTTTTAATTCTGTTTATCTGAATTTTATGATATAGTTTAGACATCTAAAAACGCACGATAAGTTTTGGTATTTAAAGCGAATCCAGTTGTATTTTTTCGATTATCATATCGACACCCGATGTGTACGATTAGGTATTTAATTTGACTAGTAGTAATAAATGGAATTGTATTGATTTATCTAGTAAACATTCAAGTTGCTTTCTGAATCTATATTGGATTATTTTGATAGTTAAGAGCATAGAAAAGGTGGTCCATTTAGTGATCGTTTTTTGTCTCGATTATTTGATGATTATTTATTTAAAATAACATATGATATGATGGTATCTACAATTAAAAAAATGAAAACCAAACAGCTGAAAGCGAAAAAGTAAAATAAAAATGCCAAAAAAAAACAAGTTGTTCAATAATAACTAATTTCTTTTAATAAAAAACATTGCAGCACACTTTTAGTTAGCACAATTTAAATTATAATACAAAATACACATTAATCGAAAATCAATAAATTATAAACTGTTCAATGGATAAAATCATAAATCGAATAGCATTTAAATGCCAATTGAATTTTTTGTTTTTAATACAACAAGAAAGAGGCCCGCTGGCTTTTTCTTTTATTACATCTATTGTGGTTTTGTTTTCTTTTTTCTTTTTTGACAAAAAAGTGCATTCTTTTTTAACAGTTTTGCTTGTGCTTGCAATTGATTATGCATAATTACGATGATTATGTTATATGTATATATGTAAATATCTTAACTAAAATTTATATTTCTGCATTATTTTCAGCTTTTAATATGTATCATTTACTTATTATTGATATCGTTTCGTAACTAATAAAAAACGTTGCTCAGCTTCCATTCTTATCATTGTTGTTGCTGTTAATATTCATATGTATGTATAAATATATGTACCACGATATTTGTATATATGTATAAGTTGTGTGTTTAGGTATATTAGTTGTATATATGCATACTGTTTAGAATTTGCTTGCACGCCAGCCAGTACAGTGAAGTATCTTTAAGTCGGCCCCTTCTACTTTAATATTATTTTCATTTTAGTATTGCCTTGCATTTCTCTTTTTGCATCCTTTGTTTTTTTTTTTAAGTATCGAAACTTATTTCTTTAGTTCCACACAGGTTTTCTCTGTATTTGTGGTCGTCGTCGTCGTTGTATTTGTTGTCGTGCTGCTGCTGCTCTCATCAAAGTCATCGTTGTTACTCTCGATTTCCTGTTCCGTAATGACAGTCACCAAATGATCAGCGGCGTCTGGATGGGATAAACAAAGCACAAATTTAATTAGACATTTATTTAATTAAATGTGATTTATTTATGTTCTTGATATATTTATTATATTTGTATTACCGCTTTGCCAAACACTCCAAATAAACGCTCTAGTTATGATCTGCAGTCAGTTTGTGGGGACAAGGGAAATTAAGCAAGAGAAATTTCACATTAGTTTGTTTAAATTGTATCGAAAAGAGTTGTGGCCATCAAACACGAACAACAACGAAAGCAAAAGCAATACGACTACTACATAAATACAGTTCAATACAATCAAATTAAATTCAGCACCGAAAAGTATGCAACAAAAAATGTGAACAAAACATGGTGAGGAGCGTGCTCCCCAAAAAATCAAGAACAAGAGTAACGAAACGGAAGATTGAAAACGAACTGAGGAAAAGTGTTGTGCTGTTGCTCAACGAAGTGCGCAAAACAACTAAAAAATGCAATTGGAAAATCTGGTAAAAGTCACTCAAGCAATTTCCGCACCGTTGTTCAAATGCTGCTGCAGTAAACTGGAATGCGGTGGCGGTGGCGGACGTCCGTCATCAACCAAATAGCCGGACGTTTGCATCCCATTATTCGGCAAGTCGATGCCACCGTTGCTTGTCAGCATGCCACGCTGTGCATGTTGCTGCTGCTGCTGCTGTTGTTGTTGCTGCTGCTGTTGTTGCTGCTGCTGATGCAGTGCGTTCAAGGCGCCACTCAACTGATGCTGATTATGCTTGGCAGCGAGACTTGCCAACTGTGGATGCTGTTGCAACTCGTTGCTCAGACCTGGCAGCATAATACCCTCTATTCGAAGGAAATAGGGTATATAGGGGACACATGCAAAGCCATGTTAGTCTCAAGACATATCGCGAATGAAGATTAAAGCTTGAAAAGTTCGTCAACTAAAACTTACTTGAATTGTGCTCATAGTGTCCGTTCTGCTGATTCATTTTGGCTGGTGAATCGGTGTTGAGCTGGGAAGCGGTCACCGAGCGAGTTTGCAGCGTGTTTGGTTTCGAGTTCAGTGCTGAGCCTGCGGCGCTGTTCAATGCGCTGCTGTTGGCGCTGCCGCCATTCGGTTCATCCAGAAGCTGTCGCAGACGCTGGAGTTGCGCCTCCAGCTGTCGATTGTGATCCTCGAGGATCTGCATGCGCGCCTCCAGGCGACCTTTGTGTTGACGCAACAGCTTCGCTTCGGCCATCATGTCCTTGGGAGGAAAACAAACACACAGATGTAAGTAAGAGTAATAATAAGTGTGCAACACTATCAAGAAAATTTACCTGTCCGTGCTCGCCTTGGCCGGAGAGACCTGTCATGCTAGAGCTGGAATGCTGCATGCCATTGCTGTCGTCGGGGGTGCCGCTCTGCTGTTTGCTGCACAGCTGCTGGTACTCGGCCTGCAGATTGGCATTCTCCTCCTCGAGATCACGGATGATGGCCTCCAGCTCTTCGCGCTGTTCCGCATCCATGGCGGCCATCACCTGCACCGGCGACTTGGGAGCACTGCCATTGTTCGTGGGCAGCGCTTGGCAATACTGTGCTATCAGCTGATGCTCATCATCGCTATCGGGCGTCGAGTTGGAGCCAGTGCCGCCGTATTCAACCTGCGCCAAACGCGACGCATACATCTCGAGGCGAGAGTGCATGTCGTTCTGCAGCTGATGCGTTGTATGCTGTGGACTAGGCGCAGGACTCTCGAGTGCATCGCCTATGATTTCATTAATGAAACTTTGAAGGAAACATGGACGTGGACATGGACATGGACACTTACCCTCAAGCACACTCTGCACCGGCAGATAGCCGACTCGTGGATGCTTCTTAAAGTATTTGCGACTCTTGAACTTATTTTTGAGCGCACGCGTAAAATCACGCACGTCTTCGGTGGATGTGGTCTATAAAATATGCAATTAAATAAGGAAACAAGAGTTGTATAAAGCATACGCACCGTTGTGCAATACTCTTGCATGGGATGGGTGAGCTTGTGGTTCTTGGCATTGCGGCCGAAGAAGAAACACTTTTGGCACATGTCGAAATTGAAGCACTTGAGGCAACGATAACGGAAGCCCACAATCGGATACTCTTTGCAAATGTTGCACTTGGCCTGATGC
Source organism: Drosophila niveifrons (assembly GCA_035046325.1). NCBI lineage: Eukaryota > Metazoa > Arthropoda > Insecta > Diptera > Drosophilidae > Drosophila > Drosophila niveifrons. The sequence goes on along the minus strand of JAWNOC010000046.1, from coordinate 3,422,429 downwards.
TTGGCCGCCTCGGCAGCAGCCAGACGATGCAGCACAGGCAGCCAGACGAGACTTTGTGGCTCATGCTGCAGCCAGCCGAGGAAGTGCTGCAGTTCAATTGAAATTTCCTGATTGCCATCGATGGCCTCCTGCGAAATGCCCGCCTGTTCAAGGCAAGAGCGCACCGAGGGCTCAATGTTGGAGCCACCAAAGGCAGCCACTTCACCCAATTGCCGAGGCACCTATCGAAGTGAAGAGTGTTTAGTAATCAGTTACTATATACTTTAGCCTCAATCTCACCTGTATGCAATCGTGTAGAAGCAGTCCCAAACGTCGTTGATCTGCTCGCCTTTCGGTATCAGCAACCAAGCGGAAGAGATAGCGATACTTCTCCTCGAGGTGACCGCGGCAGAGAAGCACAAGTCCCACCTTAAAGCTGAGCACGCGAATTTGGCCAGTTCGCTGCGAGTCGTAGACATTCAGTATCCAGTTGATGGCCAGGTCGAGCATTAGCGTCAAATCAATTTTATCGATTGTCACGTAGAGCGAATGCAGCACCGTTGTCATGTCCGGTATATCGATAAGCTTATCGTTCTGCGCCCGCAGCCCATGGCGATCGAACGATTCACAAGCGGTGGCCATCGAGATGCGATCAAGAGCTGAAATGTGAGATAGGTATAAATAAATATATAGAGATAAATATTTAATAGTGTATAAGATATATGTAAGAAAGTGTATGATATAAATGTTTATCAATTTACATAAATATAAATATAACACAAATACATAAATATATCATAAACATATACATCGATTTAAATATTTAAATATCTAAATTTTGATTGCGCCCTAAATATGTAAAACATAAAATATCTATAAAAGATATTATTTAATTATCTCCATATCTAAGTTTCGAAATATTTAAAGCTAAACAACTTTATATTTATTTAACACAAGCCAAGCTAATTTTTAAACAAAGATAATATAGCACTTAATAAATATTCATGAGACTTAAGTTGAGAAATCTAAATGTAAAATGGAAATATTCAAAAATAATTGAATACATATTTTTTTAAATAAGAAAATGTCTCAATATCTTATATTAAAATGTATAAATCTTGTCATGACTTAATATACCATTATATAAGTAAACTCTAGAAAAGTAAAGTATAAATAAATATATAATATCAGTATTCAAAAAAATTAATTAGACTACCACTTACCCAATCTCTTCTGGACCGAGCGCAGCTTCATCGCCGTGCGGTAGGCAGAGAAGCGTATTTCATTAAGATCGGCCAGTCCTTTCATCAGCTCAATCATCTCGGGATGGTCCCAGTGTGTGGTCTCGCGTTCGTGACTGGATGGAGAGGGAATACAGAGGTGGGTTAGTCATAATTGGCTGTCGGGTCAGAGAGCTGTCAATGCTGCTGCTACTCACTCGATGTAGTAAGGCACATTGGCGGCGGTTGTGGCACGCTCCCAGGGCGGCTTAACGCTCTGCCCCAAATTAGGTAATGGCCCAATGGTGCCACTGTTCGATGTGTTGCGTCCATCGTCGCCGTTCTCGTGCGTGTGATTAGCGCCAGCCTGGCACAAAACCTTCTGACGCTCGTCCATTGCAATTTGCAACAGTTTCATGCTGCAACGAACAAAGATAATCAAACGAATAATTCTCTCTCTCTCTCTCTCCTTCTTTGTGGAGCTGGGCAACCTGGGGAAAAGCCTACAGCACTTACCGTGTATTCAAATCCTCGAGTTTGGACAAACAGGGCGTTGGCACCAGCACCTGATTGGCGGTGAAGAAGGACTGCTGCTCATTGCAATCATCGAGCAGTGCACTGGCCGTGGTCATCTTGTCCCGCAGCCGTTGCAGCTGTTGCATCTGCTCATTTGCCTCGCCCACCGATGCGGGCGTCTGCCAGGCGTTCTTTGTTTGCTCAGCCAATGCGACGCGGGAGCTTAAATCCTCCAACACCTTCTGAAATTGGCGCATTTTCTGCAAGTAGCAAAATCATAGGGGATATCAATTAGCAATCTGGCGAGACAAGCCAAAGGAGGGGGGTGAAGCAGAAGGCGTAATCATATATGGTAATTATAATGGAAGCAATATTCCCCCGCTTCTTCAATTTAATCAGTTTTCGTCTGTCTGCTCTTATGAGTATTTAATTAGTTGTTAGTCGGCTTCTGTCTAGTTTCGCTTTCCTTTCCCACACACACACACACACACACACCCACACACACATGCATAGTTAGCTGTAAATATTGTGTTGCCTACTTTGCAGCTGTTTGAATAACTCTCTAGCGCATATTACGCATACGACACATTGTCGCTGCAATAATTAAGTAATGTCTTTATGGTCCAGCGCCCTTTGTTAGTCGAGTCGGGCCATCATAAAGCGGGTTGCAATTTAAAGTTTTCATATAAATAACTCAAAGGTATGCTATCTTCTCTTTACTTCCCCATTCTCTGTGCCTTTGTGTGCTGCTCTTCATTAGCAATAAAAAGCAAAAAGTGAGCTTTAACTTTTATGCGCAGCCAGAGAAGAGCAGCAGAGAAGGCACCATGTGGCCATGTGGCAGGTGGCAGGTGGAAGAAGGAAGAGTGCAGCATCATTTTGCTGTTGCCAATTTGAACGCTTTGTAAGTCGAAACTGTCAGCGGGAGTTGAGGCTGGCAACTGATGCCACAGCTACAGCAACTAATGGTTGTTGTTGTTGCTGCTGCTGCTGTTGCATGGCACACGTTTCATTTTGCACATTTTCATCATTTTCGCTTTTCAATTTCACTTTGGCAGACCATTTGGCGGAGTCGCAGTCGTCCCCTTTGGGAGTTTGTGCAACAAAAACTTTCATAGCTGCCATTTTGCATGGGAAATGCATGCAACAAGCAAAATGCATTTACCTGCGCAGCAAAACTTTCCATCTGACTTGCAATGTGCAAGAAGCCAACACAGGATGCCAGGACACGGCCAGATACAGTCTTGCCACCCAGGCAGCCAGCCACCTTGCCACCGTTTACTCTATTATTTCATTTAGTTATAGTTATTTTGCTGCTGCTACAGTTGCTTCTGCTGCTGCTCGGTTTTTATTTGTAATTCAGTTTTCTTCGAGTTTGTGTTTCTGATTTTGAACTTTGCCGTTTCAGCTCGTTCCCCGGGGCAAGTTTATGCTCCATAATGCATGCACGGACCATTTTACATGTGTCGTCGTCGTCGACCAAGGAATTGTTAGTTATTTAACAATCTATTTTTCTTAGTTTATTGCAAGTTTTATTTGGTTTGCATGCTAATGGCATTTGCCCAGTTTGGCAGCACAATTAAAATAAATATTTGCCTTTGCATTTTGCAATTGGAATAAACTCGATTTTGTTTGCAAATTTAATTGAATTCTTCTTTGCTGGCAATGGCAAAGTCAAAGGGCAGTCTTATCAATCATCGGCTGTGCCTTTTGGCAGGAACAGAGAACTAAACTCAAAGGCTTCCTTTGCTGATTTGTGCTGCAGCTAATTAAGCGTAAAAATAATCTGAAGTTGCAATTTGCTGCTCCATCAACAACAGCAGCAGTAACGACAACAACAACAACAACAATTGTTTGCTTTTGTACTTCTGCTTAATTAGCAAAACGGGGTGCAGCAGTGGCAGCTGCAACAAAGGCCGCAGCATTGGCGACAACACAGAGCCCGCTGCGGTTGTCGTCGTCGGTGAGCTGCAATCAATAATTTGATGTTTACAATAAATATGCAACCTGCCACATCCCACGCTACCGGCAGCGTCACTAATTAGTGGCAACAAGCCTCCGACGACGACGATGATGACGACAAGAAATCGTTTGATATCAAAGAACACAAACTCGCTGCTGATAGCAGTTCAATGACCTCTCGCTAGATGTTTTCTAATCAACGAAACACAGAGCCAAAGCCAGCAAAATATGCTTTGAGGAATCCTTTGCAAAGTCAATATATTCATTGTGGCAGCATAAGCAGCACAATTTAAAACGTGCCCCAGGAGCTTCTTCTTCCAGCTGAGTGCAGCTTCTTTCTGCTCTGCTCTGCTTTTCACGTGGCCAACTAAACAAGCAAAGCTGTCATCATATTTGCCCAGGCAGCAGCAGCTCTGGCTCAACTTGAGCTCCTTTGGGGCATGCAACAGCATCCGCTGTCAGTTGCAATGTCAGCTAGATTAGCAGACAAGACTTGACCGGCTTTAAGTTAGTTTGATTGATCAATTGCTCACAGCTCGAATGTTTAATTGACACTTTGAAGTTGTGTTCAAATATGTTAAATTCATAAATGCAAATAGAAATTTTGGTATTTGATTTGCATGTGGAAATAATTGCTCAAATTAATGAATATTTAGATTGATGGCAATTAAATGCTGCAAATACTTTCAATTATTAAGGAAACTGTGCGCCGAAACAATTTTCATGTTACATGTAATACAGACGGACACGTTGAAATTTATTGTTTAATTATGATTCCTTATTTGAATTCGTAGCTTAAAGCAAATAATGTAAGCATAAATAAATTAAACCAACATTTAAAAATATTGTGACAATAAGAAATAAAGCGACTTAAATCGGACTTTCGTTTGCTTTCGCTTTGGGCATTAAGCCCATAAATTGCACATTTAATTAATTGGGAATTGGGCGTGTGATTGAAAGTGCAATGCTTAAAGTCGTGCCGTATCACATCGATAGAGCTTAATTGCATATATAAATGTACATGAATGTATATTTTTTGTTGTATGTACATATATACGAATCGCCGGCGCTTTGGCCAATCCTTAATGGGGCAGTCGCTGTGCATTAATCAAGATTTTAATGGCAGGCGTGGGAGAGGGTAAAAGAAAGGGCAAAGAAGATGCGATTTAATTAAAATGGTAAGGCTTAAATGTGTATGCAAGTGTGTTATGTCGTATGTGGCACGAGACGAGTGCCACCGCCGAGAAATATATTTATGTTCAGTCTCACTTTGTGTGTGAGTAGGAGCAACAAGTTCGTTCGGGGCTTAGCGAAGACACAAACCTCATTTTCGTCGCGCAACATGCCGACAATTTGGAGAAACATGCGTTCCGCATCGTTCTGTGGATCGCATGTGGAATACGTGTCATCCATGAGCGTAATGTCACCGATGCGACAATGTAGCTGGTCCTCCGACGACGACGAGTACAGCGACAACATGTTGCGACGCCTTTGGTCGTTGGCAACATGTTGCTGGGCAACATCCACCACCACAATCGAGGGCGTTGAATGCGCCACTGAAGCGGACGCTGCTCCCGGTGCTGCCTCATCATCTGCATCTGGTTCATCGCATCCGCTGCTGCTGAGCTGTGAATAGCTGAGACTCAGCTGGCTGCTCTCATCGTGCTCCTCCTCATCGTGATCCAGCTCGAGTTCCAACTCCAGCTCCAGCTCCAGTTCATGCTCCAGCTCTGTGCCGCCGGTGCCGCTGTCGCCGCTCTGCGAACTCGCCTTCATCTGGTGTCCTGTGGAGGCGGTGGCAGCTGTTGCATTGGCCACCACCACGGCCAAGTGATTGTAGCCCTGGGATTCGCCGCTGCTGCTGCTGCTGCGACTGCGACGCTTCATCGAGCGAAAGGGCGACAGCAGGCGGCGTCGTGTGCTGCTCGTGGGCGTGGCATACGGCGGCAGCTGCAGTTGCTGTTGCATTTGCTGATGCGACGGTGCGCCGGCATAGCGTTCCAATGACCTTGACTTGCTGCGATTGCTATAGATTGTGGCACCAACACTTGCAGCAGCAGCAGCTGCTGCTCCATCTTTTGCACCTTCTTGTCTTCTCTTGCCGCTGTCATCGATGTGAGCGTTCTCTATAATTTCGCCAGCTTCATCGCTGGAGCTAAGCGACAACGTCGCTGCCGGCGTTGTTGCAGCAAATAGTCGCATCGTTGTTGTTGTTGTTATTGCTGCTGTTGGTGTTATGGCTGCTCAAGTTGCTTTTGTTGCTGTTGCGTTGGGTTAATTAATCTTTCGACTATGCAGATTTCAGGTTCTCGCTGCTTGTTCTTAGGCACTTGGCTGCTGCTGCTGTTGCATCGTTTTAGGGCACATTCTTGCGTAATGAACGCTTCTATTTTTGAGACCGGTTAAACAGGATTCACTTCTTATTTTTAAACTGCACACACGAGACACACGAGAGAGACTATTAGCCAAATAGTTAGCTGCAGCCAAGCAGCAACAACTACAACTACAACTACTAACTACAACTGCAAATGTTGTTACTCGCGCCTTATCGATGTGCTCAAATAAGCCACTAAATTACGCCGAAATTTCTCAGGGCCCCTCCGTCCCGCCCCGTTAACAATTTGAAGACCCTACGCGTTAATTATCCGATGTTTGCCTTTGTTATTGTCACTGTTAATGTTGTTGCTGTTGCTATTGCTGTGTTTTCAGTTCAGGCAAAAGGTTGTCGGCTGCATTTTGTTTGCACAATTGCTGGGCGTGTGTAAATTATGTTGGGCAATATTTGCCCTTAGATAAGTTCCTCAATGTGCCACAGACACCCAAGTTCCCTCCGTCCACTGAAGACTTCACTCAGAGTTGAGCCATGACATTGTTGTCGTCAGAGTTTCCGACATGTGCGACAATGTGATATGTTGTTTGTGGAGAAGGGCGGGGGGTGAAAGCCAACAAAAAGGTGGGAAACATAAGCGGAATCCCACCAAGTATATAACAAGTTAATAAGATAAGGTTCTTTCTTGTATGGTATGTTGGCAGTTGGCCCGTAAGGCTGTCAATGAGTTACAGGCAATTTAAAGGAGACGAGTTAACAAGAGGTTAAACTCACAGAGGGCAGCAAACACATCGATAGTTTAACGATAGTAAGGAATAATTTAATATTGAACTGAAGAAAATACTTCTAACTAATAGAGCCAGATAATCATCTTGATGGTTGGAAAATATATTACATAAAAGTCAACTTTAGTCAAAAATAAAAATATTTAATACGATAATCATATTGATAGTTCCTATAGAAGTTCAGTAAATAATTCTGAGCAGAAAAAAGTCAATCGGCAACTAATGACAAGCTTTAAACAGCTTTTAAGCTCGATAGTTTAACGATCGATTGATAAGGTAAAGAAATTAATACTTTAAAATCATTATCAATGATTGTAATAAAAGCGAAATCCATCACAGAATAATATTAAAATACTAGACATAGTATTGATATTTGCTTTCAATTTATTGCAGAGTAAACGATACTCATCAAAAGACAAGTCAATCAGCACTGTTGACAAGCTTAAATCAGCTTTAAAGTTCTCACAAGTGGACATGAGCATTTTGCTTTAAAGCACTTGCAAGTGTAATCCATTTAATTGTAGGCAACAAACCTAACCGTAACCTAAGAGAACATTGCCCAAGAAGAAAAGTGTCAAGTAGTTAATACTTCCAACTAAGCAATGACCCTACAGAAAACCAGAATAACTACAGAAGTACGGGTATCAGCGTTCCACGTACTCCTGCTTATCTGTTCTACGTGCGTGAGTAGAGAGTGAGAGAGACAGAAAGAGAGAGAAGTGGTGGTGGGGGAGAAGAGGGAGAGTCCCATGAAAAAAGATGATATTTCAGAATGAAGTGAAAAAAGCGCAGTAGACGAAAGCTCATTAAAATTCTAAGCCGTAAAGCAAAACAAAGTTTTAAACAAAGTCAAGGAGATGGCGTGGTGAGGTGAGTGAGGGAGAGGGAGTGTGGGAAGGGGTAACACTGGGCGGGTTCACAAGAGACAAGAAAGCTAACAAGCCATTGACAGACGACGACAGACGACGGCGACCAGTTAAACAACAACAACAGAGAGAGAGAGAGAGAGGGAAAGAGAATGCAAAGTTCTCCAAATACAACGAGCAGAAAAAGAAACAAGAAACACGAAGAAGAAAAAAAAAATATAAAGAAATACCGGAATACCGTCAAGTAATGCCGGTAATGACATTGTAACGGTATTTATTACAACATTATGACGAATGACAAGTGTCTAATTAGTTGTGGCAACATGCAAAGCTCACTCCACTCAAATAAACAACTTGTGCGTTGCATGTTGTTGCTGTTATTGTTGTTTGTGTTTGTGGCATGCATAAATTTTCAAGTTGTAGAATTTTCACAGAGACTTTTTCAATGGTGTGGTAATTGAAAATATGCCAACTTTATTTTCTGTGTTGTTTGTGTTTATGCGTTTTATATATCTTGATTGCAATTGATGTGACAAGTGCTGAGAATTATCAACTATTATGCGAATTTATCATTAGCAGACCCTTTGTTGTTGTTGTTGATGCATCGCAAATTATTTACATAGTGAATGCATTTCAATTTTGATTGATGTTACTCTTCTCTCGACTCGAACGTGAGAGAAATTCCAATGAATTTCACTTTTACCCCACCCACACACTCCCACTCTCCACTCTCTCCATCCTCTATACGCTCTATGTGTCTTCTAAATTATAAAATATGCATATGGTATCTGGTATCTGGTCTGCTACGTTGCCTTGCATACGAAATCCGCATTCGGTTTGACAGAATGCCGCATTCATGCTGAACGATGAACATAGGAATCTGTTCTTGTTGTTGTTTGGACATTGCTTTTCAATATGCAAATATATTTCGCTAAAAGTGAAAAACAAACCCACACTATTCTTGAATATGTGTGTGGATTGTGTAATTGAATAGCGCTAGGATAAAAGACCAGCTTGAAGAATTGTTTAGACTCTCCAACTCTAACGCATAATTAATTGAAGCTATTCATTATTTAATACGCATAAATTAAAGGCAAGGCGCCAGCTTTATTTCACCCTGAGCTCAGCCTTCAACTATTTTATGATTTTGGGTAACTTGGTAAATTCGCCACACATGTGATCAACACAATAATGTTATCTTTAATCTAACCGATTTTTGGCTGATTTTCACTTTCAATTCGACTAATACAAAATGCGGAGCACATGCGTTGCTGCAAAACTTTTTACTGGCGATTTGTGGACAGCAGCAGCAACAATAACAATAAATAAATCTTCTGAATTTGGTTATTTATGTGAAACCACAGGCGGGCAATTGGTAAATGCTAAATCCGTTTACCTGCGCCAAAGAAAACACTTTTTGAGGCGGTTTCTAAAACTAATTAAGTGGCCAGCAGGCCGCAGCTTTTTTTATTTTTTATTTTTGCTGCCTCTGGGAAGACAATGCGAATAGAAAGCCTGCGGTCATCACATTCATAACTCGTCACGATCTCCAGGTGTCTCCGATACAGATTCACAGATTTTCGATCGACCAGCCAAAACAAAAAAAAAGGGCTAAACTTGGTGAGAGTTGAGGGAGAGAAGACTGAGAGAGAGAGATCAACAAGCGTGACAAGAATACGAGATTAATACTTGTAATTTCAAGTCATGGAAAGTCGCAGCAATTGCGAATGAAAATGCTGATTCATGGACCGCAATGAAAGTCTCTCCAAAAAATTGTGATACAAATCAAATCAGAAGCAAAAACACAAACGAGGTTTTTTTTTCCAACTTTTTAGTTAGTCTTATCAATAAATAGTTTTATGCCCATGGCACGTGCTTAAGATAATTGCAGTTTGATTGAGCACCGCAACAGCTCAATGAACAATGAAGAACAATTTATAAACTCGACTTGAGCTGTGTGCTTTGTGCATTTTTAATCAGCTTGCATATAATCATTTTTGATAATTTTCTGTCAACACAGAAACACACAAATTGCCAGCTGAAAAGAGTCGCTGCAAGCCAACGACTTTGCGTAGTGCATTCAACTCTGATTCAGAGAATAATAATAATGGACGAAGCACAGAAGTTTGTCGATGACTGACAAATACTCTGAAATTTTTATATTTTTCTAAGCATTTGCGCATTTTGGGCAACTGAAGAATGTCTTTTAATCATCTTTGTTTTCATTCGTAATTGACTTGATTGATGAGTGAGCATATTTTCCCCAGAAATCTGTTGACTTTTTAATTGGATGTCATTTAAAAATTTAAATGAAAGAATTTGTAAAAAATTCTTTGTCATCCAGCAACATTTTCTTAGTTTTTACAACATCGAAAACGTTTCTTCAAGCGAATGATAATAGCTTCCTATGCTCAACAGGGAGCACTTTTGCCTTATTGCGGATTATTAAATTTGCATACTATATAAACATACACATACACATTGTATGTACTATATGTTGGCAACCGGAAATTTTCATCAGTTTTTCGTATTTTTGTAATTTATTGTATTTCAATGGAAATAAAAAGCAAAAGTGCATAATGTGCTCAGTCTTTTCATTTCAGCTTTTATTCGTCGTCGTCGTCTCTCTTGGATTGTTGCGCTCTGTTTGGCTTTTGCCAGTTGGAGAACTGAACTTGCCCCTCTTCCGTGTACCTCTCCTCTCTTCTCTCTGTCGCATAAGTAAACCACCATTCTGGGTGCCCGTCCATGCATAATTTCATGTTAAGTTCTGAGTCCCATTGTCAATGCTGTTGCTGTTGTTAGAGTGCGTGAATCGTAACCGAAATGCATTTGTTGCTCAAGAGACACAAACAATAGGGAAATGTGGAGGGGATATAATGAAATGGAAAATGGAAAATCGTAAATGTGTGGGCGTATTTCCATCTCACATTCCCTCACAACATTTTGTTATTGTTTTGAAAATGTCGTTTGTTATTCTTTTTGTGTTGTTGATTTTTTTTCGTTTTGTTTTCAGTGTTTAATGAATGCCGCGTCCCTAGTACAAGGCCATAGAACACACGATTAAATAAATGTATCTAGATCTAGACTCATTGATAAGCACACACACACATTGAACTAATGAACTTCGTGTTCCGAACAATAGATAACAACTTTACGAAATTAACATAAACAAACGTTGATATTGTTGAAGATGCAGATTGGAGTATGAAATATTAACGTAGAAAGTGTAGATTTGATTTGACATAAATGTTTTTACAGATCATTTGTTATTCACTTTCGCGCGAATCAATCAAATTTCTTAATTTATTTCGAGTGCAATTCTCATGCGTCATGCATAAAGTCATTTGCCACGCCCATTTGGCTCAATTCATGTGGCAGGCGCCACAAATGCGCAAAACATGAAAATTATAAACACAACTTGCAGTTAGCCCAGTTAAGCGAGAATTGCAACTTGAGGGGTGCTTTTTGGCCATGGGCTGCAATAAAAGTCAAGAGTGGCAAGCGACATGGCACAATTTATCACAAACAAATGATCACAACAAGAAGGCCTCCCCCTCTCTCTCTACCACTCTTTCTCTGTTTCTGCTTGCAATCGGATTCGGAATCGGAATGGGAATGGGAATCGGAAACGTCAGAAGAAGGAGAAGGCGATGGAGAAGTAGAAGGAGGTCAGTTGCAAGTCTTGAATTCAAGGATGGCGCGCCTTTAGGCCAAAAGGCGTGGCTGCTTGCGCGCCTCGCTTAAAAGGCTTTTGGTTAAACGAATTTTCATATCAATTTCGTTTGGCATCGCACGACAAACGTACAAAAAAGGACAGACGGACTGGCCCCCAAAGGCTTTTAGTGGGTGGAATGGCAAATGGAATCAATTGTTGAATTTTCCACAGTCGAGTCTGAAGTCGTGGCGAAGCGCGTCTTGAGGCGAAAATAACGTGGAAAATTTACAAGATGTTTTCGTTGCGATAAATAAAGTTGCAAATGTGAGCTGCATCAGCTGGCAGAAGGCAGGCAGGCGGGCAACTCGATACCCTCCACTCCCCCGCTTTCCTTCTCTTCTTCTTCCTTGTCCCACTCTCTTCAGGTGCACTTACTTTGTGTATCCGCCTGCCAGCAATTTGCTTCAAATTGCTGCTACGCATTCGTACAAATTGAAGGACTGCACTCCGAGAGAGTGTGTGTGTGTGTGTATGTGCGTGTGTGTGTTCTTGAATGTGGCTTAGAAACTGGTCCATTGGTCTAGAACCTTAAGACTTGTTTATTGCATTGCCAATGGCACAGCGAGAACTTTGCTTTTGCTTTTGCCTGCGCTCGTTGTCTACAAATGTTGTTGCGATTTAAATGGGGATCTGGCTTCGCGTGGTTTTGGATGACTATGGGTGGAGGAGAAGAGAGGAGAGTGAAGAGAGTGATGGGTGGGTGGGGCAGAGTATGTTATGTGTTATGTGGCTTGTGTGTGGCCTGCATGCAACACGGTTGTTGCCTTTGTGCCATTGTTTGTCAGCATGACATGGTTATTACAATTAATTGCCATTACTTATGCTGCCAGAGTGGGCATTTCAATTGCATGCAGATAATATTTATTAAGCAAAGCTTAAAGTGATTTTTATTTGTGCTTGAGCAAGACAAAATGAACAGTGAGTTTAGTCAAATAAGTATTAGGCTTTGCTTGAGTGGCGGCTACACAAATATTTGCCACTTATGCAAATTAATGTGATTGCTTAAAAGAACATGTTAATCTACTCTACGAAACTTTTGAAATATATATGTAGGTGAATGAATGAAATATAAAAAAAGTAATTCAGCTTTCAGTTTACTACGATTAAAGTGATTTCATTTGTATAAATATTATAAATATTTAATACCTATCAACTTGCTGATAAGCTGCAGTTTATCGAGTAAGCTTATCATTCGTAATCATTGTGACTGAAAGCGGAAGTCGATACCAAATATCGCTCAGAAAATCAGCAGCATATTAGACGTTTTATATAATGAATGACAGCTATGTGATCTTCAAAAACTAAAAAGAGTGCAAACTTTATATAGTTCAAATTTAAGAGAAATCGGTTAAGGATTTTTGCTGCAGTTTAGTTTGAAAAGCTATAGAACTTGTGTGGAATGTAATATGGTGACGCATTTTGATAAATATTAAATGCAAATAAACAAATAAAATAAATTTAAGAAATACAGTTCATAGCTGAATTACATGTTACTATGGTTAAGCTGATAATTGTATAAATATGATAATTATTTTATACTTATCAACTTGCTGCAATTCATCAAGTAAGCTTATCATTCGTAATCATTGTGACTGAAAGCGGAAGTCGAAACCAAATATCGCACAGAAAATCAGCAGCATATTAAACGTTTTATATAATGATATTCATATAATGAATGCCTGCAGTGTGTTTTTAATAAAAAAGCAAACTTTTTAGAGAAAAATTTTATCGGAAATCGCTTAAGGATTTTTTCTGCAGTTCAGTTTGGAAAGATATAGAACTCGCCTTATTTATTTGCACCGTGTGGAAAGTAATTTCCGCATATTTTATGATGACGCATTTTGATAAATAATAAACGCAGAGACCCCATCAAATATGAGTAAAATTTATGGCAAATACGATAGTAAAATTGTGAGTTATCAAACGCGACTGTGGCTAAAAGGTTAAAGCAGCTGCCAGCTGCAGGATAAGCTGTGAGCTATGAGTAAAAATTAGTTATGAAACTTGCAGATGCAAGAGACAATTAAAGCAAAACCCAGTTGGACATTCGTTCAGTTGTATAATCTATTCAATTAGAGCAACTGGCCAACGTGTTGGACATTTTGCGGCCTTTGTAAAAGTTTTCCTAAATGCCAAAAATGGACGCACGTATCAAATGCAGCAGCAGCAGCAGCAGCTGAGAGCATGAGAATAAAGTATAAAGTCCAGAACGTACTTGGAACGTGTGAGCACTCGAATGTGCTGCTTGTTCTTTTGTTTGTGAAAATTATTTTATAATCATTTTATCACATTTTCGAAGCAAGCTGCCGCCGGCACAGGAACAACTGTGGAAAGTGGCTGTAAAACTTTTCATGGCACACACACCTGCTGCTGCTTGCTGAAAGGATGCCGGAGCAGGATGTGTTGGCAGGATGTGAGAATGTGCCGAAGACAACACAATAGTGTTCACCTCCTTCCTAGTTGGCTGACTGGCTTCATCGTGTGCGCTCTCCTTTATGGCATTGAATCTTCATTTTCGTTAGACAATGACAAAAATGGAGCATAATAGATAAAATTAAGTGCAAGTGCAGCAGACATGCGATAAATGCTATAACCAAAAAAGGGGGGTAGACAACGATGGAGCTTCGTACATGGCATCCAACCTCAAATAGCTAAGCATGAAGCCATTAATAAAGTGTACTCAATGGCTTTCAGCTAAATGCAACGGGGCGCCAACAACAGCAAAATGAAAAAAAAAAATTGCCAGCTCTGCCTTTTGTGTGGCTGGTAAAACGTTTAAGGCGAATCGTTAGATAAACTTTTGGCAGCTGACAGGCCAGCTAAATGATATACGAGTATGACACATAAAGCTGATATATATGTAGATCATAACTGCAGAAATTTGTATATATAAAGTATCAAGTTTGAGGTCAAAATCTAGCTAAATAAAAGTTCAGCAAATTGAATTAAATATTCTGTGAAAATCTTTCTCTCTTTCACTCCTTTGCATATCATTTACACAGACCACTCTCAGACTCAGGCAAAAGTAAACTTTTACAACTTAAATATGAATAAAATACATTTTGGCAACCTTTGCCAAAAGTTATATGACGCTCCACCTTCTGCTTGCCACAGCAAACAGAGAAACAGCAAAGAGCAATTTTCATCAAATTTTAGCTAAAATTTGCCACAAATTTCACGCAAATTTTGGCATTATAACTTAAAGAAGAAGGCGTGACACCACCCGCAACTCAAACACCAACATTGTGGCAGGTGGCATGAGACATGAGGCATGAAGCATGAGGCAGGAGGTTGAGCACTTAAAAAAGGTGCACTTAAAGGCGTAACCTTTGAACGTTTGCCACCTACGCAACTAACAGACTGAAACGAGTGAACAAAAAAGGGGCGTGGCAGTGCTGGAGTGTAAGAACAATAATAATTTTAATGAGTTATAAAAAAAAGTCCTTTTACAACTCGTGCAAATAGGCATTTTCAGCAAGAGAGAGAGAGAGAGACTTTTACAGCCAGCAAATAAGTATATATAACCACAGATGTTGTTGAAAATAAAGTATGAAAATGTAAATGAAAATGAATATGAAAATGAAGAGAAAGAAATGCAAACAAAGCATAATAATGATAATAATAATGCGACGCATTCGTTGTGAAATGCAGCCAAAATAATTTTGAAAGTTTTAAACAGCGTTTTAGCCAAAATATAATTTAGTCACAATATTTTTTATGGCTCAATTTCCGTTTTTTTGTTTTCTCAACTTCCGCACATGGAACGCCAATGAGGCGCAACCAAATACGAGCACAAGTTGAAGCTATCACGGGTGATTAAGCACACTGCTCCAATCCCAATTGCAGAGAAGGAAAGACACAGCGACAGTCACTCACTCACTCATTCATTCACTCACTCACTCAGTCAGTCAATTGTTTTTTTTTGCACCAAGCCCAGGTTTTTGCCCTGTTTCAGTTTGTGAAAAATGATAAATATTCTCAGAGATCTATTTCGAGTTACCCAAACTTGCTTTTTTTTTGTTTTTGTAGGCGGGGTGTGTCACTTAATGGCTTTATGTCGAATGCTTAAAGAATGAACAGACACACAGACACAAGTTTGTTTTTACATTGTTTTCATTTGAGATTTTCAGCTGCGGCTTTTGTTATTTATTGATGATCTCTTGTCAATTTTTGTTTTTCAATTTTTTCCATTTTTTTTTTTCGTTTTGGGTATTCAAGTCAAGGCAATACAAACACTGTGGGGCAGGGCTAGAGATGATCTGCATGTAAATACTTTATTTGTACTCGCTCTGATGGGAAATTGATCTGGAGTTTGAACAAATTTGTAAAGACCATAGAAGTCAGCATTGATGTGATTAATGTGCTGCTGAAGTAACTGTATAGAATTGACAAATTTATACAAAGTTTTAGATGTAAAACAAGACTTTGAAATTATAGATATTTTTCATAAAAACAATGCTATTCAGCTGCTGAAATATAAACAAAGTATTACACATTGTTTTCAATCACACTTATTTGATTTAGTACTTCATTTTGACTGTGCCTAAGTATTAACACATTAATTCCTATAATATATTGTTTATTATGGCTTTATAAATACAAAGGAATTCAACTGCTGCAATATAAACAAATTTGTACACAAAAACTTTCATCACACTTCATTGATTTAGTATTTGAATTATGACAGAATTGATTTTTACTGTCTTAAACCCATAAACACATTAAATAGAAATTTCCATAAGGTATTGAAATGAAATTGAGCTGCTGAAATATGAAAAATTTCTGACACAGCATTTTTCATCGCTTTTCATTTGATAAAATATTTGAATTATGGCGAGCTTGAAGAGCGGATCTCTATTAATCTTGATCTTGCTTTTGATCTTTGCCATTAAATGCATTAAGTAGAAATATGACGGCTTCAAAAAAAACTTAGCAGCTCAGCTGCTGAAATATTTCCCACCAAAAATAAATTTGATTATTTGCTCTAGTATTTAAATTATGAGCAGTTTAAAACTTAACTGTCTTTATTTTTAGCATTAAGAATTTAAAGAGAAATTTCTGCAGTCTTATAAAAAGTAACCTATAACAAAATGTTGAAGTGTTGTCATTTTCATAATTAATTGTTGCACATAAGTACAATTTATCTAAAGTAGAAAGTTGTAGTTGATCGTCTTATTGAATGGCATAACATAAATAATGCGAACATCAATCAGGGAATTGAGATACGGGAGACACAAATAATACCGATAGCTGTGTGTGTGTGTTAATCGGCTTTAAATTGTTTATAGCTTCAGTTCACTAATTAAGTAGCACTAAGCGCATTTCGAGCATCGAATGCAAATCTTGGACCAAACAACTAAACAACATGGAATGCCATAATAGACAGGCCAGAGACAGGCGTTAGATATACACCATCAACTATCATGAAAAGGGGGAAGAATGGGGAGGGAGGGAAGGAGGCAAACTACAAGTTGTATATTTGCATTAACCCAGTGACACATTTTGACATAATCTGATTAATTGGCGTGTAAAGGAGAAATAAATTGAGATGGCTAATGAAGCGCAAATGGAGCGAAGACTCTCCACTGAGGCGTCAACGCCCACAACAAGCTGCAACTGGAACCGGCAACAAGTAGCATGGAAGTGAAGTGAGGTTACTAGGAAATTGAGTTAGAGAGCGCGCCATGCGAGTCGCTTCGAATTTCCAGCGAATAATAATCATTTACTTGGCAATCGGTCTGTCTGTCTAACTGGCCTCGAAGTCTGCCTTGCTAGATAGTCAATTTTTCCGCCTTACAATTAATTGATGTCAACGGCTTGTTGCAACCAGGAAAGATTGAGCAACGCAGACCGCAAAACGCAAACGCAAAACGGCGTCGTCTATCGTCGTCGTTGGCTTTGGCAACTTCATCAAAAGACGCGTCAAAAACTTGGCGGCAACTTGGCGGCGTTTGTCTTTCTTGTGGCTGCAGTCGATGTTTGTGGTGATTGGTTGCTTCTCAGCTGCTGCTGCCGCCGCCAACGCCGCAGAATCAATCAGGCATGGAAAAGCAGCGCACTTTCTCCCCCTTCCTCCTTTCCCCTTCCCGCATTGGGGGTCCGCCCACATTTTCAATTTATTAAATGACATTTGTTTTGTATGGCATGGCCTGGCCTGGCTCAATGTATAGTATTTGCCTAGATAAATACAAATACGGCATATATATATTAAGTATACGCACAGCAACATATATATTTGCGCCTATGGCCCCAAAGCATCAATTTTTAATTTCATTAGCGTGGCTGCGTGGCCCCAAAGCAGAGCCCCACTTTGCTTTTTCATTATCTGTTTTTCCAATTTGCATTTGCCGGTTACAGCACTCGCCATATTCCGGTTCATGGTTTGCCCATTTGAATTTTAAATCATTATTGATTTTCTTCGTATTTTTTTCCGTTTTTTTTTTTTTGTTTTTGCGCCCAGTTTCTGTTTCCTTTTTTTTTGTTTATTGTTGAGCTGCGCTGAGTTCAGTTCAGTTGAGCTGAGTTGTGCTTATCTTTGGCCCATTTTGCGGCGAAATTCTAAACAGTCTGTTAGCCACGCTAAAGGCGAGCACAGTCCATTTGGTAAATTTCAGGGCCAAACAAATTTGCTAATTACCCCAAAAGTGCACAAAATCTGTGTGTAAAGTACAAACAACCAAATCGAAAGGTGCGTGAGAGGAGAGAGCGAGGTCAAAAAGAACATCTAGGTAAAGCATAAACAGTTCTCTTCAATGAAGATTCTTTCGGGCATTTTCAGTTGAAAACACCACAAAAATAGCTAAACAACAAGCAGCAAAAACAGTGCGTGGAATTCATTCACCAACAGCTGCTCGCACTTAATGTTTGTTTAAACTCAGCCAAAAGAAAAATATTTAAATCTAAACAAAAGTTGGCAATTTATATTGATTGAACTGGAAGTCAACTTTAATTAGCAATTAAATAACAGGTAAATATATTTTATAAGTGATTAATCCTTAAATTGCAGTCTCAAGAAAGTATGAAATGGTATTTCTTAAAATTCTTTCACATTCGCAAATGCAACAAGAAATGTTTAAATCTAATCAAAAGTTGGCAACTTAAACCGATTTAAACAAATAACATGTTAATATTTTAGTTACAAATATTCAATCTTGTTTCACTTGATCAATGATTAATCTTTAAAGATGGCGCCTTAAAAAAAGTATAAAATGATGATTCGGAAAATTCTTTCACATTTGTAAATTCTATAAGAAATGTTTTCAAGAAAAATTTTTATATTTAAAGAAATGGTGTCATTTTACTGATTGAACTTAAAATCGCTTTTAATTAGTAAGTAAATAACAGGTAAATATTTGTGACAAAGTTCAAATGTGTTTTACTTGATTAATCCCTGTTTTCTGTATTATATTTCAATAGCAACACATAAACTCTTTATTTTTGATAGTAAAACAATCAATTTGGCAAAACATTACTCATGTATTTGATTATACAAAACCACAAGAATAAATAAAGAAGGCAATTGCAGGCAAAAACCAGCTGGCCATAATCGGAAAAATGTTTATTTAATAAATAAATTGGGGAAAATTGCGCAGCGCAGCAAAAATACTCGTAACTAACGTAAAATATTTCATGGGTGTTGTTGGCAATTAAAATGCTCGTAAAAGAAAATTCCCATATGTGAGTGAGTACTAGCTTGTATTTATTTTTGTATTTTCATTTTCAATTTACATATGGATGCAAATTGCAAGCAGGTAGCAAAACATTCTCTGTGGCACTCTGAATGCGTAAATCAAAACTTGATGCAAATATTTGAATGAATATAAATTGAAATATGCAGAAGTAGTAGCAACAAAAATACAATAATGAATCTGAATATGAATGTAAAGAGTTTAATGAAAAACTATTGTAAACTATTTCGTATGACTCATGTTGCATGTGAATAATGGAAATTCTAATGAATGTAACCGTAGAAGCAGCAGCTGTTGGTCATTAAAGTTCACTCTACGAAGAAATCTTTCTGGGCTTCAGTTCAACAACAATTTGCCATGCTTTCGAAGATAGTTTCTTGCTTATTAAAGTCGCATTAAAGCGGCTGCCAAATGTGCTCTTAACTGGGCTTAAAACCATTTGCAATGGCTCTCTTTTGTTGCCTTTTACTTTCCATTTTGTACAACCACAAAAAAAAAAAAAAAAAAGAATGAGGAACGGTCACCGCATCGTCGATGAACTAATTGTACTTTACAGGTATTTGTCCCAGTCAAAGTCAAATCTCGATCTGAGTTTCAGTTGCAGTTGTCTGTTGTCTGTGAATGCGGGCTGAGAGTTGACGTTGATAAATGACTTGGACTTGGACTTTTGTTGCAGCAGTCAGTATCTGTGAACTAACTAACTTGACAATGCATAACTGTGCAGTTAACTCTAGTTCATGAACTTTCGGCATTGTTGTTGCTCTTGTTGATGTAAATTTTCTGCTCAATTAAGCTGTCAGCATTTTGACAAACATTTGCGCTCATTAGAGCACGCCTAGAATTATTAATACTTGGCTGCCAAAGCAAACGAACGGCAACATCAAGTGGCAAGTGGCAAGTGGCAAGCAGGCAAGTGGCAAGCAGGCAATTTGTGGGTGATTTGCATAAAACGCCACTTGAAGTCTCGCGTGAGTTGTGATTTGTGTCCCCCCCCCGTACACTCCTTTTGGCCACTTCCTGGCCATGGTCATGGCCCAAAGTCTCGTCCCTTCGACAGCTGATGATTTGAATTATTTCATTTGTTTGCCCAACTGTTGATTTGCTTAACAGTTCAATGAAGCGCAACGGCATTTTCGATTCAGGGCGTGGCACTAATCGCAGCTGCGGATCAAAAACAACTACGGAAAGAACAAAATCGTCAAGTGGCGCCAACGGCGAAATATATTTAATTGAGTGCAACTCTCTCACAACATAATTGTTCAATTGAAATGAATGTCCACTGGCTGGCGAAGCTTCACAACATGCGGCAATTAGTGCAGCATTTTTTAATTGATTGCCGCCGAACGTTGCATGCCTCGGGGCATGCTTGAAGTGCATGTGAGGAAACGCGAAAACTATCGACATTTATCGAGCAGCTGAGTCTTGAACAAGACTCCGATAAGTAGGCTTTACGTGCTTATTCAGAGAGAGAAAGAAAGCGATTGCAGCGGCAAGAAAGTATGAAATGATAATTTCGAGAAATTCTTTCACATTATTCGCAGATTGCGCGAGAAATGTTTTCCAGATGTTCTTCGAATAGTTTTACGAAATATCTATAGCTGGTATTCCTTTACAGATACATACATACAGATATAGAGACAGTTCTTGTGGCAATCTAATACACTTATCTCAGCACGCTCAGCTGCAATTTATTCAGATAACTTATTTATTCACACCAACAGCTGTTGTTGTTGTTGTTGCTGCTCTTAGGCAAAAAGATACATTACATCTGCAGACTGCAGATACTTGAAATGTGCCACTGCCACACAGCCTTACCACACCCAACAACAACAGCAGTGGCAGCAGCAAGTATTTTTCATCGCCTTTGGCTGCCACAAATACGAATACGAGCTCTGCTTTTCTTATGCAATTCAAAGTATAGTATACAGACATTTTATGCAGCTCCATCACTTGACATGCAAAATGTGCAACTGCAACGGCGAGGCGCCTCTGTCTGTCGTTTATTTGGCAGTTGCATCTCTGAGCCAATAAATAAGCGCGTCAAACAGTTAACACTATTAACCGCATATTAATTGGCCGAAATAGACACCAGCCAGGATTAAGCGACGCGTCACGAAGTTGAAGTTGCGACATTTGCCTGACATTTGTATAAATTCCATAGAAGGCGTTCGCCATGCCACATGTGGCAAGGCCTTAAATGGCATTTGGCGTCTGCAAGTCGCGTATGTCAAATGCGTATTTGCCTCTTCTCCTCCTCCTCCACCTCCAACTTTTGCCTGCCATGCAAATGTCAAGTCGAGAGTACAGCGAGTATGTGGGTGAAGACGCCGGGCGTTGAGGCGGGGCGGTGTGGCAACTGCAGCGATAATTGCACATTTGTGGCACGCAAAAATTGCCGCGACTCGTCGTCGTCGTCTGCGCCAAACTAATAAATATCAATTGTGTACAGCACAACAACAACAACAAGTTGTTGCTTTGTCTTTGCATTTCTTTTGCTGTTCTTACAACATGTTGAAACATCTCACACACACACTCGAACACACACACACATACAGAAAGATGCAAACGCACATGGAACGCGACTTTACACATGCATAAATTAAACGCAATTAGCATAAACAATTTTCAGCTTTTAGCTGTAATCAAGAGTTGGCGAAATTGCAAATGGCAACTGCCAGGAGCACTCGATGTTGCTGCATGCAACCAACGATGCGTGGAATGTGCTGCAAATACGCATATGGCAAAATCTACTATGGAAATTTTTGGCTGTTTGTTTGTAGTCTACAGTCTGCAGGGTGCAAGTTTGTCGAATTTGGTGCTGATAACTGGCGCATTGAGAAGGGAAAAGGTGAGGCAATTGTTACAAATGATTGCATCACAAATTTCTGATGTTCCTTCGAGTATTTACTGCTGTCTGCAATTAGGCACAATTTGTTAAAGTACTTCCAGTTTATCTTCTTCTAAGTGAAATACTACCAATTAATCTTCTAATAATGTTATTAAGTGAGGATTTTATCAACATCAGAATATTGTAAGTAAAATTTAAATCAGCTAATATTATAATGAGGTGATTGAGTTGCCTTTAACATATCTGAATATTGCCAGTAAAACTAAAAATACTAAAATGCATATAAATCGAGCTTTTCTCTCTTAGTTGCTGAGAAAATTAAATCATAGCTTCTTTATCTTCCAGCTCTCTAGATATATTGTCAGCCAATTAAACTTTTTATATGTCATGCAAATAAATTTGTGTTTTCCGTAAACTATATCTACATATATTTTGCCATAAGAGTTTTATTTTACCTTAATGTTATCGAAAGTAGAATATCATAATTTGAACACGATTTTATTAAAAGTAAAATAAAGCATGTTATTTGTCTATTAAGCATATGTATCTATCGTATATAAATTTGATAAGTTTGGAGAACAGCAATTTAAAATCTTAACTGTAATGTATCAAATGAATTTGTATCTTTTTCTTATATGTACTATCAATATCATAACATTAATCCATTTTATTGTGGACAGCTATTTGAATCTCTACATGCTAGTATCTACTGTATTTTCCTAATCAGTAATCTATAGCCTTATTTTGTGTCTTTGCCATTTCTTATTAAATTAATTGACCCATTTATAGTAGACAATATTTGCAGAGTTGAAGCACTGAGTCAACTCTTCTGTGAATTCAAACAGTGCTGATGATTTCATACATATTGCAGCTGCTCTTGAATCAAAGTTTCAAGTAACAACGTTGTGCAGACAACGGCGAAGAAGCCTCAAAGCAGCAACCCATAAAGCCTCCTCTTCAGTCCAGCCAAAAATATGAACGTGAGCTCATAAAATAACAAATACGAATACAAATTCAACCACGACGAAGACGAACCCTCGACCAGAGCACGACGACTTTGCAGTCTCTGGCTGTTGAAGAGCCCGCACATGGTTGGTGTTTGTTTACACTTTATATATAAAGCATATATATATTCGTATACATTTAAAGTAAATACAAGTATCTGCATGTGTGCAAAGAATGCCAACAGCGTTTTTCTCGAAAGTATTTACGAATACTTATGGTGCTTAAATACTGTTTATTAGCAAGCCAATAAACGAAATGCAATTGTAAACAAACTGCAAATTGCAAAAAATATATTTTGCTTGAAAATAATTCATGAAACTTAAATAAATACACAGTTGAATGTTTGTTGTAAGGCGAAGCGAGTGAAGCATGGGAAAAACATGTCAAAATAACGACATAAAATATGACGACAATGAAAAGTGTTTCATGAACTGAGAATAAGTGTTGAAAATTGAAAGTAAATACAATATTTTAAAAACTATTTCAAGTTCTTTAACGCAAACATTTCCCTCAATTTGCTCACTTCCATCATAATTGCAGGGTATCAAAATGCGGGCAGGCGGCGCTTGGCAATCAAAATACGTTTTATTCAAGTGTTATTTTGCACGGAAACAGATCTTGTTGTTATGCGATATAGACACACACTCAAACCCATAAAAAACAACATCAAAAAACAGCAGGGTAAGCAGCTGCAATGAAACAAAATATATCCCCAAGTATTTCCATTGCAATGCAACACAGTCAAAAATTTTATATGTTTTTCTTTTGCTCAGACAAGGTCGAATTAAATTTGATATTGGTCAATGGGAAAGTGTTTTTTGCAAAATATAAAAAATTTGTAAATTATTTTATTTATTCATGTGGAAATTTGTTATGGTTAATCAAAGTGAATATTTTCAATAGAAATGCTTCTGTGTGTGCTCCATCAGAATGATTAGAAATCAAAACGTTTGTGTATCAATTAACATTTATGACCTCAATTGAGTGAGTGTCTGAGTAATAAAATTGTGCATAAAACATTTAATCAGGATTCAGCTAGCGCAGCTCTTCAGATTGTTGTTGAGAACATTTTGCAGTCCATTTCGTTGATGTATGAAAATATGTTGAGCTATTGCATTAATTGGTTGCGTTGTGGCGCTTATCTGTTAAAGTGGGTCAAAGTTTTATGATGGGGTTCAAATCCCTACCGCAACCCATCAACATGTGCACTACAACACACAATGTGTGTTGTGCTGCTTCTAATAAAAAACATAAAACATCCACACAATTGGCCCATTAAAAACCAGATGAAAACCGAGACGAGCTGACTTCGAGGGAAGCTTTCAATTTTATTGTAAAATTTTTGCGCTGCATTCGGTGGCATTAATTGTGGGCCTTGAGGCCGCTTTTCATCATCGTCATGGGCATTGACAGCATCATAAAAAACAGAGATCCCCTTCCTACTTTGTGTACTTAGAGCTTATTGTTATCGAAATGTTAGATAAAAGTGACACATTTATGAGCATATTGCACGACTTTGATGGAAGCTGAATATTATGGGAATGGCATGTGAATGTTATGTTTAACAAATGTACAATATATTGTTATTATTATTATGGAGAGGGGGCCGAAACACTTGTTGTTTGTGAGATTTATGCGGGGGTTAATAGAAATTTGTGTACAACAAAAAAGAAAAACAATAAAATTAAGAGATAAACATACTTTGAGCGTGTTGGTTATTAGAATCTGAGCTACAACTGAAACTGAACTGGTCTGCAAAATAAAAGATAAAAGAAAAGGGATAAAGGGGAAAAACAAATTGATAAGAAAACGTGTATTTAATTGGACGCAAACAAATCAGATTAATAGCGTGTTCAAATGCATTAATGAGAGTAACTAAATCTAGTATTAGAAACGGGAATTCTACTTGATTTTGTTTCGAATTTAATGGCAGCAAACTAAATGTGATTGTGTTGAATCGACCCTCGATTCGGGGCGACGATTGATGAGGAGCTCGCTGTGCTTAATTTGGTTGAAATGTTGTTCATTTAAAAGTGGCTGCTCCATTTGATTAGATTATGGGATGTTTTGCGAGGACCTTGAGCGAAATTCCAGACGAAGTTTTGAGTCATGTTCATGTCCTAATTAACCAAACTGACAACAAAGACATTTGGGATCGCGCCTTATGCCAGTTTTGCAAAATGGAATGCGCACAAAGAGATAAAGCCAACACACACACACACACAGACAGGCAGCCGTAATAACAATGACTAACAACTGTAAAAGATAAAAAATCGCACTCCCACACACACGCACACAGAGAATGGATAATACAGTGAGATGCTGGAGATGAAGATGTGCGACAATGTAAATTCAGTTGAGATACATGCGAGAGTATATGAAAAACAAGACGTTCGAGTTACTCTCGACTCCCCTCCAACCGATGACAAACAGAAAGGAGTCCCACAATCTGAGTCTCTGTCTCAGTCTCAGTCCTTGTCTCTGTCTCTGTCACTGTATGAGTTTCAGTTACAGTCAGAGAGTGCCTGAAGCTGACAGGGCAACAAGCAAATAAAGCGACAACTTTAACAAATACTCATCGTGAGTCCTGCTCCCAGCTTCCAACTCACACAGCTGGCAACCATAAGCTTACTAAATCTGAGCAACGCGCTCGCGCAAAAATAAAATAAGAAAAAACACCGCAGAAGAAGATAAAGAAGAAGAATTCAATAAAATGTTAAGTAAATAATAATAAACGACCTTCGCTGGTTGCCACCGAGAATCTCGCCTTTAGCCATTTTGACAGCCAAGCGTGGGATATTAAAAGTGTGGTCGCAATCTTGAGTTCATTCATTCCCCGCTTGATCTGCATAAACTACCAACTTACTTATCTGCCTGTAAGTGAGAAGAAACGGTAGACAAGTCTTCTGCATGTGTGTAATTAAAAGATAAACCTCGTGTAAATTTCATTATCAAATCCAAGTGGCGCAGGGCCAACGTTAAGACCGCAACAATAACAACAACAGCAATTAATAATAGTGCATTTGGGGTCAATTTGATTGCCACTAAAAGCCATCAACCTCCATTAGCAGCTGTTGTCATATTTAATTCTGCGATATTTATTTCGCAAAAGTCGCATTTGCTATGCAAATAAATATATATATTCATAAATAAATAAATCCATATTGCGTTCAAAATATATTTTGTTGTCTTTAGCTCATTTTATTTGTATTCTCTTTTTTTTTGGCAGCGAGAAATGTTTTGTTGTTTGTTTTTTTCGGCACATGCAGCAGAAATCGCAGCTTAACGCCGTCGCCACATATAGTTTCCCAACGTCACAACAATAACAACAATAAACAGCAAATGAATAACTAAATACACTCGTATATTTAGTCTAGATAAAGTATCAAATACAAGAACAAAATACACGCAAAACCGAGAGCAACATTTCAAATAAGTGCAATAAAAAGGGAGGTGGAACAAAAAAAAAGGAAAAACAAAGCTGAAGAGGCGCATAATTTTAAACGTGACTGCTACAAAGAATTTCATTTCATTTATCACACAACATTTTTGCCAAGCGACCGAAAGACGTCGTCGCCGTTGCTGTTGCCGTTGACGTTGACAAAAATTACTCGTATTATTATAAATTCGACCTTATTACTCTTGTTACTTTCGTTTGTTCTACAACAGTTTTTCGCGCTTTTCGAATCTTTTGCTACTGCTTTGAGTTGTAGTTGTTGTTGTTGCTGCTTTTGGCATTATATTTCACTTCTGGTTAAAACGAATGCGCTCAAGATTGATGGACAGGGCTTAGAACATAACGCGAAGAGGGGCGGCACAGTAAAACACTTGTGTTACTTTTTCTCTCTCTTTTCTATTTTCAAATGATTTGTATATCCTTGCACTGTGACTTGCATTTGTATCCGACCATATGCAAATGTATCTTTTTTCGATTGTTTCGCCGGTTGATCGCGTTCTGCGCGCGCGCTCTTTGCATCGACGGGAAAAAACGCAACCAACTTACGCGCCGACGTCTCGTAAACTGACCCAACAACAAAGCCGGCGGTCGTCGCATGCGTTAACAACACAACACAACAGCGCGGCGCAGCTGACGCTGGCAGCGACGCCAACGCCAACGTCGATGTCGACTGCAGCCACTTTGCGCTCAACTCCAATTGCTAACGAAACTTGTTCTCCCCGAAAAGCAGAGACAACAGTGCCTCACTACAATTCACTCACGCATCAGTGAGAACTTGTTGCTCGCATTTTGAGTATTGTTTATGGAAATATATGTATTTTTGTATCTTTGTATCTTTGTATCTGTGTATCTTTTTATCTTTATTTTGATTATTTTATTTCCCCACTTGCGCTTTTTGTGGCCGTGTCTCTCACTCTCTCGATCTCAGCTTCTGGCTCATTAAGTGCTTGTCGCATGGTGAGTATGTTGAGTGTTGAGTGTTGAATGTTCGACTATTGAGTGCCCCGAGTGCTGAGTGTTGAGTGGCTTGTCTGCCGGCCAATTGAGTGGCACTCGTGAGTGTTGTTTTTATACTCGTAACATTTCAATGAGCTTTACGATTTGCCTTGTTTATTGCCACAGTTTCTTTCTTTCCTTCCTTTTTTTTTTTCTTCTTTTTTGATTTTGTTTGTGGTTTTTTTTTTGGCTTATTCGAGACGATTTATAAATGCATTTGAATGGCCTGTTTGTCGCTCTGTTTTATATTTCCCGCATTTCGATTGTTTTTATTTGATTTTTATGGCATTTAACACGCATATTTTTGCGCGCGCCTTTTGTTGTGTGTTCTGTTTGATTCTCTCAATGATTTGAGGCTTATGAGTCACGGACGGGTTGTGGATCATTTATGGAGAACTGAAGGATTTACAGCCCACGATTCGATGTTTATAAACAGGCAAAATAAAAGCCATTCAACCCAGTGGAGATTATGCTTAATATGTGCGAACAGATGTGATTGCCAAATACTTTAAGTTGAAGTGAATGAAAATCTCATTCAAAACGAATTTGTAGAAGAATTTGTAGTGAAAGAATCTGCATTTGAAATTAACTAGAGTTTTCTTTGAAATATCTACACAAAAAATCACTTGCATTTCAATGCCAATCGTTGCCACATGCCACAAGCAGCCGCAAGCATTACTTTTGCATTGCTCAAAGCATTTTTACTTGGCCAACAAATCTTGGTGTTTCTCGGTTTCTCTTGTTCATGCACTTCCTGTTCTACTCACATGTCAGCTCATAACATTTTTTCCATTTTTCTCTTGCGGAGAAAAACAATGTGAAAAACCACACACTCAACACACACACACGCACACACACACATAGCATGTCAGTCAGCAAGTGACAAATACATTCTCATATGCCAATGTCTTCTGTCAACTGTCAGCTTCATTGAAGTCTTCATAAATCGGCAGAAGAATTCAAAGAGTTGATATGCAAAATGCATTTGCTATTTGCTATTTGTGCCGCTCGCTGACAAAGTGTGAAAAATGCTTGCGACGAGTTTTCCATTTTCTTTAATTTAAGTCATAGCCATCTCTCTCTTTCTATCTCTATCTTAAACTATTTCTCTACTCTCAGCGGATTTGGCCTACACACTTGTGCCGCCGGCAAAGGACGTGGAAGAGAAATGATTTTTATTAACTGCAGACGCGACACTGTAGACAAAACGAACTTCGGACTGAAAAACGGGCAGCCACGCTCGTTTTTTTTATTCGTTTTCTGTAAGTGTCGCTGGAAAATCTATTTTGAGCGCATAATTTTTCACGCTGCCACCTTTTGAGACAGATATTTTGTTTGTCCTCCGCATCTACATCTTCGGCGCTCTGCATATGCATTCGGATTCGGATTCAGATACAGATACATATCTTTACCAAAAGGCGATTTGTCGTCGTTTGCAATGCTAAAAGTATCTATGACTTTAGTTTCTTTTGCCAGCTTGTTGTTGTAGTCTCTGTCTTGTCGGATTTCCTGCATTTGCAAATTGAATTTTGCTCTGCGACCCGTTTGGGAAATTTCATTGAGCCATTTGCATATGGCATTTGCCTTCAAATGGAATTGTGTTGAAAGTGTTTTTGCTTTTCGCTGAGAAAGGCATTTTTGCAGTTATTACTTTTAGTTAAACTTTAGATACGCTTTGAGGAAAACCAATTATCTAATTTCAACGGAAGGAAATCTAATTACTAAACGCATGACTAAACCCTTAATTCCATTTAAGAGTGTGTTCATTTGGTAAAGTGGGCAAGTCGATTATTTAACTATTTGATGGTAAATGAATGTGCTTTTTCATATTACCAAAAGTGTTTACACAAAAAAATATGAGCATATCGCAAAAAAGCCCAAGTAAATATTTATGAAAAGCGCCCAGCTTCCAATTGGTTTGAAAGGGTGAAATTGTAAATTGTAAATGCGGTGTTCCACACAAAATGGCGCCACCAGACATTGAACAACGTGCAACACAAAAACAACAACAAAGAGGAAGATAAAAAAGAAAAATGACAGCGCAAATGAATTGGCCCAAATGTTGCGATGTATGTGTGTGTACATGACGATAGGAATACTATACTATATGAGTGTTTGTGTGTGTGTGTGTGTGCATTGTCAATATAACTGAACACGTTTGACAATTATACACGGTTGCATTTCGTGGCATATTGGTGCAGTTTCGCAAACAACAACAACAATACAACAACGACCAAAAACAAACAGAAACTGGCACAAAAAGTCAATGACTACGAGTGCAATATGTGGTCCTCAATTGATAGCGAGTGGGCGGATGGTTAGTGTTGGGGTTGGGGTTGAGAGCAGCTTTTGCAGCTGAGCAAAGTAATCGCCGAGCGCAGCTCACGGAAAACCAAAGCCAAAGCCGAAGCCAAGCCATTTTAGCGTGACAATCAATTGATTTCCCAAGTGGTATAAACGGAAAATATTTTTCCCCCTTTTCATATTTTTCAAACATTTCTATGCTACATTTTTTTGTTTTGGACATTTTTACGCTACGGGCGTTTTGCCATTTGTAATCAATGTTCGAAACATTTAATGGCGCGGTATGTGACAAAGTGTCGCTTAATATTGCATATAAATCATCGCGGAGTTTTATTTCCGTCTAATTAAAAGAAACAATAAAGCAACCAGGGATCCGCATGAATTCCACAAAAAATTACACAAAAAGTAAAGGAAAACGAAATGTAAATATTGTTGCTTTTGGTTTGAAAATGAAATATTGCCAGCTGCTGTTTGATTTCCATTTACGTATTTGTTTTTCTTGTATTTAATTCTGTTTGTTACTCTCAGCGCTCAAGGGGCTTGCTTTAAATGCGCATCGCAGTTTATGATTTTCTTTTTTTTTGTTTTAATATTTCATTCAACATTTTTCATAACTTTTCATTTGTTGCGTGAATTCCAATGAATTTTTTACATGGTTTCTGTCCCGGCTACGCCAAATGGATGCTAAGTGGAATGGATGTAACGCAACAAAAAATATGTTGCATACTTTTAGGGCTGCCCCTAAAAGGAAAACAAATTGCTTGGGCTGCACACAAAATGAAAATGAAAATCTCTTCGCTTCGGTTCGTTTCTATCGTCTTAAAAAATTTAAATTGATATTAGATTTAAAAAATCCAATTTATTGCCATAAATCAGAAAGGCAAACACGAAAACGACCAACATATTTCACACTGCGTATGAGTGATTTATAGAACGATAATAAAAAATACAAAATTGATTCTATGGTGCCTGGCCTTGCATAATAAACTAAACTGCAGTCGCACTTGCAGCGCTTCCCCCATATATTTTTTTTGCAACCCCAACTGGGCGAGCAGCAAGTAGAGCACTACGGCTAAGTGGACTCAAGGACAACGATGACAGGCAAGGCAAACACAGTCCGGCAGCTGCTCCTGCTGTGGCGAAGCTCAGCGGTCACAGAGGGTTAAATGAGTTGGCCGTATATGTGAGTGCCTGCGTGTGTGAGAGTGTGTGTTTGTGTGGATGCCGTCAATATCGACCACATGTGGTTAAATTATGGCGGAGAGCGTATTGTGCGCTCCCCTTTGGGAATGCAGTTCAGCACTGTTCTTCCTGCTGGTCATTGCAATTTCTATGCGCTTCAGCCACATATATTTTTGCCATTTTCTACAGTTTTACAGGAAATCAATGAAAATATTTTATAGCGTTAAGCAATTGGTTTCTAGTTGGCCATTCTGACTGCTATTCGTTGCCGATTTTCAACGTATTTAAGTTGGTCAAATGGTCGCATTGTGTTGCCTAGCACTGAGATACTAAGTGGCAATGCAATTTGATGCTCTAAAGCGTATCCAGGCTGCCATTGTCCTATTATTGTTGTTGTTCGCTCCACTCTTGAAGTCCTCGCTTATTTGTCCACTGAGCCAGAAGTTGCTGCTGCAGTTTCCGGCCATGAACTACACTCGGAGCATGACCAAATTCGAGGCAAACCTAAGTGTGCACTTTTCATTAGCATGTTTATTCGATGCTGCGCTTCGCTTGTGGTTTTCTAGAGCAGCTCTCAGCTTTGGACTAGCCATGACATTGATGTGGTCATGCATCATCTCGGAACCGGATTAGCGAGCAGTGCCAGAGAGCTGAAGAGAGTACTAATTGGGCTCACACTTGAGTGCGGATTGTGCAGCACAGCATTGATTAAGGCTGTGTGGCAAGTGCAATCCGCATTTTGCGGCTAACCAACTGACTGCAGTTCATTATGATAACATTTTAAATTTCCCTTTTTAAAGTGTGTTCAATGCAATTTCTTGCGACTTCATTTGCATTCCTTGGAATGCACAATGCAGCTGCTGCTGCTGCTGTGAATTGTATACAATTCTCTGGTTGGCCATTGTTTGCCGCATGAAAAGCAGCTGCCACAAACAGCAGTTTGCTTGTGCAACAATGCACTTTGCAATTCCATTTTGCAATCGCGTGCAAAAAATCACTTTAATTTCATTAATGTGAAACATGCAGAAAAAGGTGCCAAAATGTTGGTTACGTTACAATGGAAATTGTGCTGCGTTTTTTTTTAATTTTATATTTCACAGTTGACAATTTAAAAGGCTCCACATGGCATATGCTTAATAAGCAAACCGTAAATGCAACTTTAAATTCAATTAATGCAAGGCTTGTTTTTAATTAATAGAATCTTTCGCTCTTGCAGAAAGGCACAGTTCAAGCAGAGATAGAGACGAGAACATTTGTGTGGTCAATTAACCGCAGTGCATGCTGGAAAATGCTGCCTGACTTCGCCTGCTCTCGATGCCTTTCTAGTCTGGACAACGACAAAGTTTGTCCCACAGCCTGAGTCAAGGCAGAGCAAAGGAGTGTGAGTACATGTACCAGGCCATTTAGAGAGACTTCATTTAAACGAAACGAGACGAAACGAAAACGAAAAGGGAAAGGAAGGCAACCGCTCCATAAAGCGCCTCCTTTAAGCCTTGTACACTCAAACTTTCATTTGCGCTGCTCCATTTTTGTGCTGGTTTCGTGTTAATTGTTTTAAGTTGCATTTATTTAAACTTTTTACGTTTTTCCTCCCCTCTCTTCACGCTCTCTTTATCAAAACACCCACGTTTGCCAGTCGGCTAACTTTGCTCTGCTCTCCTCTTGTTGAGCTAACTTTTTTTTAATTCTATTTAATTTTTCGCTGCTGCCTTTGCCGTCTCTACCGTCTCTTCCGCTGGTGCACGTTGTTAATTTTGTTAAAGTTTTTCATATCAGTTTTTATTGTTGTCGCGCTGCACATCAACCTGCGTTGCGTGGCAAGCAAATTTTATACTCGCCAAACAATCGCCTGTCATAATAAAAAACTATAAGAAATTACTGGTTTTTTATACGATATTCATCTTATCACAACTTTTCATCGCAAACTTGTATCAAAATTGAATATTCAGCAAAGAAAATTCCACGAAAATGCTTATGCGATAACTTTGCCTTTGAGTTTAAGTATTTGTAGTGAAATTTTGTTGCGATAAAGCTTAAGATAAATCGTTGTGCAAGCTTTGCAAACTAATATTAAATGAATAAGGCAAGAATTCATACATTGGATTCATTTTGAACCAATTTGAAACGTTGTTATTAAAAACAAATTTATTAAGCAAAGTAGTCATAAATATAAGCAAACATTCGAAATTTTGATTGTTTTTACTTATTTGATTACATATTAAGAAAATTTGAAACATTTCTCTTGTAGTTGCCGCTTTAAATCATCATATCTCAGACCAAATGGAATCATATTTATGTGCAGAATAATACATAATTGATTCACAAACGAGATTAAGGCATTTTCAAGCAATTTAAATTGCAACTCCAATTTAGGTCACTTCAGATGTGAGGCGATAGGCAGGCGTGGCCAAATTTATTTACACAAATTCTCATGTATTTGTCTGCAGATTGACCCAATAAAATTAAAATTGCTCCCCACTAGGGAAAAGGACATAATATATGTCTATGTGTAAGCACATACATCGAAACATCGAAAGAATGTTATCTAAAATGCATAACACGAAAGCAGAGACGAGAGTCCGATTTAAGCAATAAATTTTGCACAAAATTGTTGCTAGATTTATGCAGGCTTGCTTTTAAATATATGTATAGTACATGGATTATCATCGTCTACCTCAATGTTTGGGGCTAGAGAGAAAGAAAGAGAGAGGACACATGTTAAAGCCTAAGTCTTAACGCTTGTTTGGGCCAAGCAAGTTACTTCGCTTTTTGCACTCAAGTGTCATATTTATGCGCACTTTGTTGCAAATATAAATGTATTTCTATGTTGTTGTATGTTTCTTCCCCCCATTGAAACATTGACATGCTGCATATTGTTTCGTTTTATGGCATTGCCATTCGAACCGCCCCGCATCTCCTCGCTCCGACTCTTTTTGCCGTTTGTTTCGTATTGATTTTCGCTTGGGCTTAGCCCAGTTGCCCAAAAGTATGCTATGCTTGTCTGTGCACTCAACGAGTTATTCACATGTGAACGAGTGGTGGTGGAGGGGGTGAGTGTGGGGTCGGGTGGTGTGTGTGTATGTTATACTCGCATATCCATTGTTTGCACACTCTGTGACATTTTTATGCGGCCAAACTTTGTTGCATCAAATTTACGGTGCGTATGAGTAACGACAGCCGTTGCCATCAGTCCGTCACATTTGTGGCAAATATTTTGTTGTTATTCCCGCTGGTGTTACTCTTGTTGTTGTTGTTGTTGTTGATGTTACTCTTGCTACCACTGCTGTTGTTTTGCAAAAACCAAACGACA
Source organism: Drosophila niveifrons (assembly GCA_035046325.1). NCBI lineage: Eukaryota > Metazoa > Arthropoda > Insecta > Diptera > Drosophilidae > Drosophila > Drosophila niveifrons. The sequence goes on along the minus strand of JAWNOC010000046.1, from coordinate 3,388,264 downwards.
GGCATCGTAAAAAGCACACTTGCATTTATTAGCCATCAGGCTGAAACCCACAAACCGAATCAGAATCCGAATCCGAATGTGAATGTGAATACGAATCCAACAGCCCCCCCCGGAAAACTCAAACCAATCAAACTGCCAAATTTCTAACGTTGCCATTCCACATTCCACATACATTCACATTCAACATTTTCCTCTACTGCTCTACTGTAATTGAATAATAAATATATGGCTTAAATTTTGAGGGTATTGCGATGCGGCTTAAAGTGTTCGAGTATTTCGCGTTAAATTTAAAAACTTTGAATATTATAATTAAATTCCAAAATAATATCGAAGTGCGAATTAAATTGCAGCCATTTGCATTACATTCATCCCACACTCATTTCGCATTGCGGAAATTGCGGAAATTATTTCAGCTCCTAATGACGACACCATTCAAAGGCCTCCGCGCAATTTCAACTCTGATTTGATTTCGTCTACAAATTGCTTGCTCCAAAAGTTTGCGCACACTTCGCACACCCGAAAAGAATGAAAAAGAAAGGAAATATAATTGCACACATACACCCACTGACACCTACACTGACACGCACACCCACACACTCTCACATACAGAGGCAGAAAAGAAAAAGGACCCTCGAAAAGAATAAAAGTTGAGAGCCGACTCGAAGTGAACACGAACACGAGCTGCTGCTAAAACAAATTGGAGGCCATAAAAATTACAAGAGTAACAAGCAAGTGTAGCCCTTGTGAGTCAATTCAAAAATTTCCCAAGAAGAAAATTTACCCGCAAGTCATAAGAAAATTATGAAAATGTAAGTGTAGGAAATGATGAAGTAACTAAGGTTATGATTGAGACTGGGGGAAATGCGCGAACGAAGAAGGAGGAGGAAGAAGAAGGGACTTACCGTCATGTATTCATCCAAACGATGCTTCCAATTGTCAGATCTATCGATTAGATTGTTCCATTGCTCCGAAAGTTTTCCCACCTCCCGCCGGATGCTGCGTGTCAGCTCACGGCTCTGCTCCTCGGCGGACATGTAACGTGAGTCGGAATCGTGTGCGGCTGCAAAGCAGAAGCAGAAAAACGAAAATTATATAAAAATCGGCAGGTAAAACAGCAAGCAGCAAGCAGCCAGCAGCCAGAAAGAGAAGCGTAAAACAATTGGAGAAGTTGTCGGTGTGTTGGCACGTAGCTTTATGAATTAGAGATGATATTATGGCTCTTAATGTCTACCGACAGCGATGATTATGCTGTAGAAGTGGAGGGGAGGATGGATGAAACTTTGATTATGCTGATTGCGCACAGTGATTAAATTTGCAATAAAATGATCTCAGTCGAGCAATTGTGTCGAGAGAGAGTTTGGGGCATAACTGAATGACAGCCACACTCAAGGGATAACTCTGTGATAACTTTAGCAAGTCAGGCAAATCAAATAAACACACTAAAATTATCGATTAGCCATAGACGAGATGCTATCTGCTATATATGTAAGTGTGTCAACCAAGGAATTCGCTTGAAAAATATTTGAAATGTCGTTAGACAAACTTGACGTGTGCATGTGGAGGAAATGGAATTGGAAATGCAAGAAAGACAGAGAGAGAGTGAGAGTGACAAGTGGCAGCTGAGGAAACCGAAGTCGAACTAAAGCGAAGCGAACGAAACCTCAACAGTGGCACAAAGAAGTATGACAACAACAGGCATTGGCCCCGTCGATGAACGTCAGAGTCAGTTGGCTAAATCTAAATTTAATTTAATGCACGAACGGAGCGAAGGCGAATAAGTTGGCAAAGGGAAGAGCGAGCGGGCAATTGCCAAGTTGTTTGGACAGTCGACATCTGGTAATATGACGTTAAGCAAATATCAAGGCTGTCTCTGATATTCTTTGAGCAGGACATGGCATCTCGTCCACTCTCTCTCTCTATCCCCGTTTGTAATATTCAAATTCAATTTAAAGATTGAGTTTATCGCTTCGCATGTTTTTTCTGCTCTTTGCGTGCCTCACTGAATCTCTACGCTGACTGACGACAGAGTTTGATGGAGCTGGCTGGAAATGGAAATGCAGATGAAGGCGAGGCAAGGATGAAATCTTAGCGGCAGCAAAACTTTTCCTTTTTTTTTTTAGATATTGCCTTTTCATTTCAATTTTCATCGAGTTTTCTCTTCTTACGGCCAACTCGAAGAATTAAATAACAAAAACTAGTTTAAATTGTAGATTTGAAATCGAAATTTTTTTAAAAGAAAACTAGTTGCGAAAGTAAAAGTGATTTCGCTCATAAGTTTTAAAACAAAGTTTTACTTTATTTAAATACATTATAATCAGTATATTGAGTATTTGAAAACAAAGTTGCTGAAATCTTAACTATTGAAACAATTTAGTAAAACTTTGAATGAGTTTCTTGGCAACACTTTTGAGTGGCGAAAAAATAATAAAAAAAAAAAACAATTAGTTTATATTTGCATAACGAAGTGATTGGTTTATATAATTTGCTATATTAATAATGATTTATTTTAATACTGTTTAAATTGAGTGCCACACAACAATCACGAATATCAATGGTTCAAATCAAATGCCAGGCTAAAAGCACAGAACCGTTAAGCCTGCCACAACAAAAGCAAATAGAGTAACACCCATGTGTGTATCGAATTCACACATACAATTCGATTTTAGACACACACTGTCGCAGTATTGATAGTTGGCACTAATAGCGTGCTAATCCCACTAATTGCTTTGGTTGCAATTATCGTTGACGCCTTCTATTAGACAGCCTGAGGGGCGTGGCTGTTGCTGATCTGTCTGCCCCTCTATTGGCAGCAAAAAGCAAAACAAAATAAACCAAAACCGAACCGAGTTCGCCATAGTCATTTGCTAAATTGTTAACTGTAGTTAAAAAAGTGCTAAGCCCCCAGCTAAAGGACACGAGTGAGAATAATGCTGCTGAGATAAGTTGCTCGACTGTGTTGTACCCTGTCAAGGAAGTGGGAGAGACAGATGAGAAATATATTCTCGAAGGGAATGTCGTCTGCTTCACAATTTTTTATTGTACCTTATGCGAAAAACCATTATGATGAATGCTTCATTGATTCTTTAACTTAACTCAATATATAGTACTTAATAAACTATCGCAAAAATACAAAGTTAATCTAAATAGATTAATTAACCATTCTGTAGTTGAAAACTAAATTTAGTTTTACGGATCATTATGTTATCTACTTGCTTTTTTATCATTTACGAATAGCAAATCATGGTTTCCATTTTATATTAATGAGGAATTGTTTAGATTTATCATCCGTATTCTAAACTTGATCAAACAAAAGCAATGTGTATTTACGCAGTGTAAGATTAAATTTAGTTTTCCCTATCATAATTTTTTGATTTAGCAATTACAAGTGCTACTTTAATTCTCCGTATCACGAACTCCAATTTAAATCAATGTAGAGTATTTAGCTTGTCATCGGCTTTCGAAACTTGTTCAAGCACAGCGAGCTATAGAGTCGTAAAAACAAAGCTCATGCAACGAAATCAATTGGCAATTCCGCAGCAGCCACTGGCAACAACTGTTGTCTACTTTTAGGCGCCTCACGTGCGGTAAAGCTCTGTGTGAACGCTTCTCTATGCATGTAATTGTCCGTGTATGCATGCGTGTGAATGAGTGTGCGGTTGTGTATGGGTGTGCGGGTGTGTGTAGTGTAGTGTGTGTGTAGTTGGGTCAGCTGCTAAGCTGCTGTGTGTAGTTGGAGCAGAGCTCAAAAGAGGTGCTCTTAAATTACGTTGTTGCCATTTGATTTTGAGATTTGGCAAACAACTCGACTGCAAATTTCGTGAATGAGTTGATGTTTGGCAATTGAATGTCCGAACGAACGAATGAATGAATGAATGAATAGAAGTGCAAGAGCAAGTTGCTAGCATACCAAACATGAACTAGTGAAATTCAAGCACTTTTACATGGCGGGTTTATTGCCCAATCAAAAAACGCATACTTTAAATAGTTGAAAAATTCATGGAGACTTTTTGTGGTCGAGGTTAATGTTGAAACAGCCAAGATGGCTATTTGATGGCGACGCGTTTAGTATCTGGCACGACCTCGTGGTAAAAACATAATAATTTAATGGAATATCGTAAAAAACTTACCCTCCGTATCGCTGGTGTCCGAAACGGGCGCCTCGCTGGCAATATACTGACGACCGCTCGTTAAATTGCTCTCAACAATTGGGCGTTTATCCTCCAGCTGACGTCGAAAAGCTTTATGATCATCCTGCAAGTGTATAGAAGACAAAACCAGCCAAATAAGAGGAGCACTTTTATTCTTTTTGTGGGGCAAATAAAGTCTATGTTAGTTGTCAATGGTGCAAAAAAAGATTTATGCAGCAGCCACAAATAAAAACCAAGCAAACTTATCGCTAAAAGTTATACAAAAAAAGAGGCGATTTTGGTCAATTGCAAATGAAATGGCCAAAGTGTTGTTCAAGCGCTGTTCAATAAAACATCATAGAGCCAAGTGCAGCAAAAGAGGAAAACTCACAATAATAAATATCGTGTTTAATGCATTTAGTGGAGAAAATGGCAAAAATGCAACACTACGCCGAGGCACAAGGCAAAAGGCAATACAAATGAAAGGCAATACAAGAAATGTAGGAAGTACAAGTACAAGGCAACTTCTTACAAACACACACACAGATACAGAAGCACACGCACACATTGGCATTAGCCCTCTAGGCAGTCGAAATGTAAATGTCCGGCAGACCGTAACTTAGTGGCAGGCAATAGATTCAGCTGGCTCCAAGGGTGAAAGTTGCCTCAGTTTTCTTTTTTTTCTTTTTGCTGCCTTGCCACACAGCAGGAGCTTGCTTACGTATGTGTGTGTGTGAGTGTAGGTTTGGGGGTAAGTGAAATTCAAGTGGCGCACGCTGTGTTAGACAGTGTTTCACCATTTTCAACTGGCCCCAGTCTGAACTCGAAGCTGTTGCTGCGAAATCTACTTTTCCCTTTTTTTCTACTTTTACTTCCCCTGACTGAGGCTAGAGACTCTTCTTAAGTGATTTCCGGCAGCATGCACATATATATACATACACACACGTATGGAACGGGGGAATGTGTGAATGTTTTTGACATAACAAGCATCATTTAACAATTATTTAAGAATTCGCTCGCAAACGCCAAAGTGGGACTTTCAATTCAACGCAAGCAATTCGGTCAAGTTGGCCACTAAGATATGAAAGCAGTGGCTAGTCTGAGTCTGAGTCTATCTCCCTTTCTCTCTCTCTCTCGCTCCATCTGTCTCCCTCTATCCACACTTTTAGCCACTGGCTAGCTGCGATTCAAGTGACTTCGCATAAAAAAGAAGAGGCAATTGCAATGTACACACTTATAAAGCACATTTCATATGAGGCTATAAAATACATTGACGCAGCAACTTCTGAATTATGTAATGGATATTCCTCGACTCTCCTCTCTTTTTGCTTTGCCCCCGTTATTTGAGTGTGCCAAGTGTGTGCCTGAAATGGCAATGATAAGCCAAAGGCCAGCAACTGAATCCAAATTAGCACACTTTGCACATACGAACGTAATATTACCAAATAAATTGAGCACTTAACAGAGATCATCTCAAAACACTTGAAACTAATAATCAAATAAATGGCAAGAATATTTTAAAGGAAAGTGTCAAAATAAAGATAAAAGTATTGAAAAATAAATTTAGTCAAAAAAATGTAAAAAACCATTTAAGGTAAGCAAAAATATTGAACAAAATAGACAACTCATATGTAAATACAGTTCAATAGCTAATAATTATATTGAGCTATAAAAATAAAGATAAATATTTTGAGAAACAACTTTATTCCAAAAAATGTATAAAATAAATATAAAAAAATAAATGAATTGTAAAAATGAACATAAGGATTTTGAGGCATACATTAATATAAAAAAAAATTCAAGAGACAGGATTATATTTAAATGTGTATCATTTAATTTTAACAAAAAATATTATATAAAATAAACAAGTAATATACAATATTCCAATGTAGTTTAATAATGGTTAATCATTTCAAATGTTAAAATATGAAAAGAAAATATTGATTAAATAAAACAAAATAAAATAAATGGAGATAAATTTTTTGAGCAATAAATAAATGCCAAAAAATGTATAAAGTTGGGATTATATTCTAATGCGAATAAATTAATTTGAGTAAAAATAATGAATAAAATAAACATGCAGTATTCAAATGTAGCTCAATAATTATTTATTGTTTCAAATTGTTTTAATTGCAACTTATTTTTATCTCTACTTGGCTGACTGTTTATTGTGCGCATAATATTAGCATTTGCATTTTTGAATATTACGTATAAGCTGCGTTACGTTGCGATGGCAACAAAAACGCACACCATACAAATAACAGTCGCAAAATCGAAAACAATATTAGTTTATGCTATAATTGTGCATTAGCACACAGGCATAAACAACAAACTTATATTGTATACCTAAACAAATTTTGTATGCAATCAAATAAACAAAAGGCCAAATGCAAATTTCATGTGAAAGGCAAATGAATTCAGTTGCCAAATATGTCCGATTCGATTGATATTCAATTTGATAAGCGGAGCTTAGTGTTTTGTTTGTGTTTTGCCTCTAATGCTAATATGATATTAGCAGGGATTTACAATTTAAGCTGTACTCATTTGTGGCAGCATTTGCATTCATTTCGCTGAGCGTGAACAATTCCTAGATACTACTACTATATATAATTATGGCTAAATATTTGCTTGAAGTCCTCACACACACATACACGTTTATATATTTATTCACCTACAAGCACGCACACATAATGGGCTTGGCAACCACTTTATGCGCCATTAAATCACAGAGAGACCCTCCAGTCACACGCAGAACGTTTGGCATTCTCATTCCTCATTCCCCATTCCCCATTCCTCACTGCTGGCTTCTCATTTCCCCCTCATTTCTCACTCTTCTCCGCACACACACCGAGGCGAAAAATTACAAATTGTGCCAGAAAATGGCACTAAAAATGCCAGTACCCATCCTTCCATTCCTCCCTTCGCTTTGCCTCGCCTCGCTTTAGATTTGTTGTGACCCCAAAAGCCTTCCACACAATTAGTTGGCCAGAGCAAATTGAGGTGCAGGTTCAAATTGGGTCGTTGCTGGCACACAAAAAGAGCCTCTAGCCCAACCTCATGATGAGCAGCATCAGCAGCAACTGCAGTGCTTAGCTTTATGCTCATATTTGGGGCATGCCACGTACTCTAAATATATATGTATGTACATACAAGTATTTTGCTGAAGCATCGCACTTGAGATTGACAGACCGAACAAATTCAAATTCAAACTTCATTCTCAACTTACCAATTGCTTTTGCAAACTCGCCGCATCGCCGCGCACTGGACCCAAGCCAAGGGTGCTTAGCTCTGTATCCTTGCGAATGACCCACTCGGTTAGCTCGCGGAGTGACAACAACAGCGCATTCCAATGCTCCGAATTTGATTCCAGGCGATTTCTGCAATGAGTCACAGAGATAGAGAAAAGGTTACCAGACGCCTTGAGGAAGTATAAATGCCATCATAATATTAAATTTAATTTGCACTTTACAACACACAGCTGTCTGTAGGTTCGTTGTTGATTATCAAGCAAGCAAAGCTGCCGTCCAACGACCGCAAAATGTCAGCGACAATTTGTCTACTTCCGCTTCGGGTTTGTTGCCTGTAAGTGGTGTAAGAGAGAGGTTGATTCTAATAAACCCGCCATTTGCCAACCGCCAGAGGGCAACGAAACAGCGACCCAAGTGGCCGGTCGTCGTCTATGCTTGAGCTACAAATTTGGAGGAGCTGTCGCTGTAATTGTGAAATGCCCTGGCCATTTTCATTTTCATTTTCTTATTCGTTTTATTTCCATTTCCAGTTTTATTTGCCGGCCAAAAGGCGGCGGCATCCTGTTCGCCATATCGCCAACCATATCGCAATGGCATATTTTGCGCCCCATTTTGTGAACGCGGCAAAAGAATGTAAAAAATCTGCATCCGCTAGCGCGCTCTTGCTCTGCTCTGTAATAACAATAGTCATCCTCTTGACTTTGGTCTGAGGGCTGAGAGCTGAGAGTTTGGCGCTTTGCGCCTTGTGCCTTTTGTCTGTTTATCTTTGGCCAAATTCCTGGGCTCCGTTTTCCTTATTATTTTTTTTTGACTCGCATTTGGCTTGTAATTAAGGCAGAGCATCGCATGGCATTCCATGGCATGGCTTGGCATATGCATGGGTTACACAGAGGCAAATTATAAAAGAAATAACTTGCGTCGGAAATATGCTCGGAAATAAGATGTATTCAAATATTCTCTCTCGGCTCGGCTTGGCTTTTAGCTCTGCTTCCACTTTCTACTTTCCGTTTTTCTTGTCTTTTCTTTTATTTTGTTGTCTTGCCACTTAAGATACCGAGTATTCTGTTCCACGTTTCGCCTCGCTTATGGCAAATGTCTTGTCAGATTTCCTTTCCTTTTCATTTCTTTTATTTTGTCATCTTCTGTCGCTGACTTTTGCAGACACAATTAGTGCGGCACAAGCAAATTGAGCCTGGCCAACAACAATTTCTGTGAATGCTTTAAGAATTGAACGAGAAAGGAAATTCATACGAGAAAATCATCATTTCAGGAGCTTTCGATCAATTTCGAGTGGTAGATTCAAATTGAAAAAGTCTGAATGTGGAATGTGTTTAAAATGAAACTCAAAGAAAATGCACAATAAATACCTTAATTCAGCATAACTGTCAGTGCTTAATACATTGATTGAGTATGGCAATTCTTTCATATTCATCATGCCAATTCGCACCGGAGTCGGATTATGTATTGCAACCCCATGACGAAAGCAACTCTGAATTCAGCTGTCCCAAATGTAATTTAAGGCAGACCGCAAGCAAACACACACATATCCACATGACAACCACGATGTTATATCAAATGGGTTCATCAATCTTCGCTCCAACTCAAACAACAATCAGACGAAGCGGTCGCCAGTCGACTGCCGACAGTCGCCAGTGGAAGAAATGTGCTGCACATTTGGAACACCTGTAGATGCCACAGGAAACATAAACCAAACTCTGCTGAAGGCAAAGTTTAGAGAGTCGAAGAGGGAAGAGCAGAAGACGATAGAAAGTTCAAAGCCAAGAAGTTTGCACATAAATGACCCAAAGCAAGAGCCGAATTGAGCCGCATGGCTAATACAAACAGCCAAAAAGCTACGCGAAATGCCAAATGCCGAATACGAAGCAAGGAAAAACTTTTCAAGTGCTGTTCAAAATATTTCATTGGAATTTATAAGCTAGCAAATCTCCGGCGAGCAACACAAACAACGCAAACTGAAGCCAAAAGCAAACACAAGACAAGAAGAAGAGCGCAACAGCAAACAACAACGCAAAGAAAAGGAAAAGCGAGCATCAATCGCTGCTGGCCACCAAGCCACTATAACAACAACTACCACAACAACAACAATGGCGGAAGTGGCCAAACTTGGCTAACGGAAATATGCCAAAACGCCAACAATGAGCGTAAATAGAAAGCGTCGCGAACTGACAAAGAATAATCGTCAGAAGTTGGCCAAACACAAAAGCTAGCCAGCCAAAAGCAGCCAGCACAATGGACCAAAAAGAGGCGGACAGCTGGCTGACTGACTGACAGTGGGCGTGGCTGGTGGATTTTGAGCACACTTAAGGTGTCATTCGTTAGGCTCTTGTGGCCTAATTGAAAAGCGCTCCACAACACCAGCACCAACAGAAAGCAGAAGAAAAAAAAGGAAGAGCACAGCGCAACATAAAATATTGTTGCCTACTTTTGTGGGCAGACGAAGCGTCATGTATACGCAGCGTTGTACGAGCGATGCCACATAATTGCCATTTATATTCATTTTGCGGCCGCTTGTTTTTCAACGATTTTCGCATGTCATCATCATTATTCATTTTAACCATCTTCGAGTCCCTCCTCTCCCCTCCCGCACTATGCAAACAGCCGCCTGACTTTGGCTCGCCCATCAGCATCATCATCCCGTGTCCATGTGGCCGGGCATCAATATCAACAAGCGGACAATATTTGTATACGCTGGCGTGCTTTATTTATGAAATGTGGAAATTACAAGCACGGCAGCGCGACACGAGGCACGAGACACGAGATACGAGACACGCTGCCTCCTGTGTTTGCACTCGATTTCATCACATTGTTGGCTCGACTGTCGTCAGCTCGTCTCGCCCCGCGTCACGATGACCAGAGACTGTGTCACACTCTGAACAATAAAGAATGGACAATAGCTTACACTGTCAATCTCTCGCTCTCTCTTTTTCTCTTTCACTCTTTTGCTGTCTCTCTCTGGTCGCGTTCTGGCTGTTTTCACGCGTTACGTACGTTTATTGATTTTCATTGGTTGGGGAGGATGCCCGAGAACTCATCGAACTCCGCTCTTACATCTGGCTTTCTGCCTGGTCAGGCGTAAAGTGTTATTGCCCAGCGTCGAGCGCTTCACTGGCTAGCTTGTTTGTACTGTTATTTTCGCATTTTCATCAACACAAAGTCTCTTAACCCGGCCAGCAGCTACAGCAACAGCAGCTGTAGCCTGTCTGTGAAAAAGTGGCCAACAACTTGAGCTTAATTTGGTTTAATTAACGCGTCAGCTTGCAAGTCTTTCAGCATTCCTAGCTGTGAACAAGCGTTGCACTTTAATGCTACTTAACAGCTGGCAAGAGAACAAGCTGCATAAAAAGAGTATTTATGTCATTTGGGGTATTTAAAACTAAATGAAATATTCATTAAATTATTGAAATATTCGACTGTAACTATTACCATTTGACAAAAGTAATAACTAACATGCAAATCTACATTTATTTCTCAATTATCAATATGCACATCATGTGCACAAATATTCAGCAATATTCTAAAGCTGTTAAAATATTTGCATTTAAATAAATGCTCAGAGAATGTGACATGTTATTTTCCCCCAATCGACCTTTTATGCACATTCATCATACGCCGCGTGGCCCAGTTAATACTACCGCAATGGCATGGCCATTTAGGCAGCACAACAAAACAGCAGTAAAGCCAACTTTTCGGATGTGGTTCAAGCATCATCATCATCCTCGGCAATAACAACAAAGCAAAAATGTAAAAAAAAATATGTATACAGAAAAAACGAAACACTTGAAGCCGTAAAAGAGACCGAAAAGCGAACGCCGACAACTGGCTGAGTGTAGAAGTGTAGGAGTGTAGGAGGAGGAAAAGCACTTACCTGATTGCAATACTTTTCGATTTTAAATTATTCCAACGTTGATTCATTTCATCCAAGCGACGCTGCAGCATAACCGCATCCTCTTGTGAGGTGAGCGAACCCAAAAGTTTGCGGCCGGTGCCATCGAGACGATCGTAAACAACGCGATGGGTTTCAATTTCCGATTGTAGATCCTGCAAAACGAAAAAGGTTCAATGAGTTAGCACAACAACCGAACAAAAAAATGAAGTAGAAATCGGAAATGCTAATAAATTAGTGTATGCAAAATTTATTCATAAGTGCGAGCCAGCGGGTTTCACGCTTGCCACACAACAGCTGGCACAACAGCTGCCCGGGAAATTGATTCTGAATTTCAATATGAACATAGCGAGCGAGAGAGAGAGAGAGCTCTAAACAAAAAGTGTGATATGCAAAGCGCGACTGCAAACATTTCAGACAAAGCACAATCTATCGCACACACAATCTACACACCCGACAGTCACACGCTTGCTCGGCCCCGGCCAATGGAGCACATCGTGGAGTAGGATTAAACGTCGGCCATTTAGCACAACAAGCAGGCCATGAAATTGCCGAGCAGGCCATCAATAAGCCCGTACACGCAGCTGGGGGCCAGCTAAATGCTTTTGTGTCCACTCACAATGCTCTCCCTCTCCCTCTCTCTGTCTCTACATCTCTCTTCATAGTGTTTTCAACATGAGTGACAAGTTTTTAAGCGCCCCTCCTTTCCACAAGCTGAATCTTCTCGCTTTGCAATTATTAACCGCATGTGACCTCCTCTCTTTGCCCAGGATTTGCTGCAGCCGCCTCTGTGGCTGCTGTTTCTCATTTCTGGCTGTCAGTGGCATCTGTTGTTGTGGCAGGTGTTTTATTTGTCAACTTTCGTTCCTCCTCCCCCTCTCTCCCTATCTCACTCCCCTACAGAAAAAAAGGCTTAAAAATGTTTCGGCTTTTGGTTTTGTTCGCTGGCGTTTTGTCGTTTGGACCCGAAAAACTCCAAAAATTTAGCCAGTTATTTGCTGTGGTTTTCTTGGTTAAGTCCCTGGCAAAAATACATATACACACATACACACGCATCCAACTATATATGTGTGTCACTGTGTATCTGTTTATTAGTATGTGTGTGTGTGTGTTTCCACTCTGTGTCTTGTGCATTTTAAGGCAGGTTTTATGAGGTTTTAGGGCTTTAACTTTGATGTGGCTTAGGTCATGCGGTAGAGATTGCAAACGTACGTTGAGAGTGGAGTCGGGAATGGAGTGCTCAGAGCAGCTTAGGACTACATCATAAGGTTGCACAGCTCAGCTGGAGCACAACACTGCTGAGGTTTCCCACTCTATGACATTAATAGTAAATTATATTGCTGGACATATGCGAGCGTGTAATTAAAATATTACCCAAAGATGAGATTCAAGTAATATCATAAGTTGGCATCTTGTTTTGCAATTAAAGAACAACGACTAAAGACTTCTAAAATGTTAGATGTTATTTAAGAAATACTTTTTTATGGCAATTTCATCTAGGTCTTAGCTGCTTTGGCTGACAATATGGTATATTTCGACCTCTATGGTCGAATATATTAGTTCATCGATGTACCAATTTTAGTGTTATTTTTGTTTTAGTATATTTTGAGATTAATACCTCACTCTTTTGGTTTAATTGAAGCTTCCTTACTTGGTTTACTTTATTCAGTTAAACAATGCTAATCATAATATTATTCTTTTTAACTTAGAATATCATATCATAACTACATATCATAAGAACTATATTGAATTATCAAATATGGTAATATCTATATTGATTTTTCTATGTAGCTGAAGGCGAAGTCTTAGTTGATTTTGTTATACTACCTCCATAAATTTACCTCCAAAGTCTTCTCTTATATGCATTTCAATCTCTATTTTATCCCCAGTCGTAAAAACTTGATGCAACATCTTTGCATCTCTCTCTCTCTCTGCTCATTACAATTTTCTTACTTGCTTGGTTAAACTATAAATAATGTACTTGGTTGAATTTTGATGGTTTTGTTTGTGCAGTGCACAGTTGAAATTTGTAATCAACGAGTTTGGCTAATTGAATAATTCAATCAATCAATCAATCACTCACACAAAACGTGCCAAATAAACTAATTAAAAGTGGAATTAGTGGCGCATATACACACAATCAAATGAACAAACAAACAAACATATATGCTTAGCATATAGCTAGCTAGCTAGTATAAAAATAGCAATGTCGGAAATGGCTTCTAAAATATGTGACTGTATGTGTGTGCGTATGTGATTGAGTGTGTGCGATTGCATGTGTGTGTGTGCATGTGTGTGTGTTTGCTAATTAAACCTTCATTAGGGCCCCAATTGCTTTTGTTGTGTGTAAACAAAAGAGCAAAAAAGAAGAAGACCAGAGTAGAGGAGACGTGCTAAAAGAGTCAGTGAAGGAAGAAAGAAGTAAATAAATAAACCCGAGCAGCGAAAGAAGCGCAAAAGGGCGCAAAATTCGACGACGTTTTTTGCGCTAGGAAGCTGTGTGCGAAACGAGGCTTCAATTAATTTGGCTTATGCATGTCACACACACGCATAGAGTAATACACTTACAACACACACACATACACACACGCACGCAGGAAGACCTACGCATAAACAGAGCAATTCAATTAATGCGCAAAAATTGTTTATACGCCAATAGAGCGGAAATGAGCGATCCTGCTGGCCGGAGAGAGAGAGAGAGAGGGGCAGAGTTGGGTTAACGCGTAAACCAGACAGCAAAACAAAGCATTTTTAACGAGCGTGTGTGTGTATGCGTGTGTATTTGTGGGCGTGGCTCGTGTAGCAAAAGCCGATTAAATCAATTAAAATGAGAAAATGCCAATGGCGATGGCGTCTCTAATAATGTCAGCAGTTTGTCGCGCTGCACTTGGTCATTATCCTCGCTGTCCTTCCTCTTTCCCCCCACACCACCATTTAAGCTGCTAATTAGTGTGCCAGAAAGACCTTAATTTGATATGCCCACAACCCCAACACACACACACACAAGCAAACCACACACTGTAATTTTCTATCAACTGACCATTTTTCTATTTCAATTTAAGGTCATTTGCTGTAAATCCAAGAAAAGCCGCAAGGCTCAGGTATTTCTCCATTGTGAGCGTTGCCGTTATATAAAGCAGAAGTGTGAAGGCCTTTTAACGTTGACTGCCTCACGCTTTGTTGCCTCATTTCTCATATTTTCCTGTTGCAAGACTTTGGCAAAAGTGCATGCATGCTTCCTCCCCAGTCTGCTTCCTTCCTTGCTTCTTTTATGCGCTACGCTTGCAGTTTTAAGCCCCAATTAAGTAAATGCCCAGCTTCGTCTTTGCCTGTCAGCCTCAGCTGCGTTGCATTTATGCCAGCACATAAAGCGAGACTTGCGTCTCGAATGGCATATGGACACGCACCCCTCCCACCCGCTGAAGGTGCTCGAGGCAATTTGTTGCTGTCGTTTACTATGACTGCACTCTGCGCGTTTCTTTTTAAATAATTACGCATCGCCCTTCGTCGAGAGTTGTGCCTTTAATATGCATTAAATGAATTATTTATTCAGTTTATGCTTTATTTAATTTCAGTTTTTCAACACAAGTCACTTCTTTGACTCTGAGAATTCATAGACGACAAGGCAAACTGTCTAAATTATGCACATGCTGTGTGTATGAATATTGAAGCGACCTCAGTGCGTATGATAAATATGCGATAACAACGAACAACTCACTTGCAATGTCTGCATGAATTTCAAATCAAATTTTTGAGTATAACCAAAAAGATACCTTTGGGTGTTTTTTATCATAAATAATAGCGCAGCATATCAGTCATAAAAGAGCGGCAAAAGCGGAAGGAATCGGAGAGTGGGAGACTGGGAGACGTACAAATAAAATGGAAATGGAAATGCGTTTATAACGCGCTCATAAATATATTAGGGGCACATAATAAACACATCAGCAAGTGATGTCGACTCCCAGCGAGAGTGACGAATGCTTAACAAGGCTGGCCAGGCAGCCTTCCTTCCTTCCTTTCTCCCCTCGGGTAGCAGGCTGTCAGCAGGCCAAGGCGGGGCAAGGCGAGGAGTCGGGGAGAGTATGCTGTGCTGTCAAGTGGGGCTCACCCGAGGCGTTCATGCGGCAGTGACAGCAGCCGTTGCGGCCCCTCGACTAGTCGACTGAACGCAAAAACGACAACGACAAATTTAAAGAGGACTCTCGATGAGGGAGCAACAACAACAACAAGAGCATCCCCCAAATGTTGTCGTTTTACATATTTTAGTCAGCCTCTTGTTTACATGCATGTAAATCCTTTATGGCCAACTTTAGCTGCCATTGCCAACGACAACAACATTGAAACGGAAAGAGAGAGAACAGAAATTTGATTTTCAGCGAGACACACATAACACAAATTGTGCTCAAGTTGTTTGCTCGATGCTTTGCAGCTTATTTGATTATGTTTATTTCACGTGTCACCTTTCACCTGAACGAAACAGAAAGTGTATTATACGACTGACTGCACAACGTGCTGCTGCTTTGGCTGTCTGTTTGTGTTGAGAATTTAAATTTGCAACTCGCATTTAATGCCATTTCATTTTTGTCGACAGCTGACGCTTTTGTTTCGAATAACATTTATTTTATTTGCTGGCAAACTTTTCAAACAAAATAAAGTGCAGTGGAAAGCTGCAAGAGGCAAATCAAAAATTCGTAAAACTGCAAAGAAAACTTTGAAAAGAGAGAAGGAAAGAAAAAGTTGCTTTAGCTAAAATACTGCCTAGTTTATTGCCTTTGGAAAACTAACACTAAAATGCTGCCAGAGCAGCAAAAATCTAAGCTGAAAATCATCTGTGTGCAATATGAACTTGGCTGCACTTGACTCAAGACTTATCTGTAAACTTTACGCTGCACTGAACACACACACACACACACAGACACTCGCTCATATATAAACACACCTGGCTAATGGGCTAACAAGACCACGTTTAGCAGGTGAAACGAGAAAGCCAAAACCCAAGTCAAATCAAAGTGCTGCGGTTGCGCCTCGGTTCTATCTCTTTCTCTTTAGCTGGCAAAGGACACAAAGTCAACCGAGTCAGTTGAGTTAAATGCTCATGGTTTTTGGTAACACACACTCTCGCACTCACACTCACATTTTGCTGTTGTTGTTGTTCTTTATATTATTAGACGCCCACATACGCTTTACTGCATCCGTGTGCGCCCAGTTTAATTTACTTTGGCATCCACCTTTGTGCGAGTACCTGCCGGCTTCCGTCTTCCGTCTTCATTCTGTCTGTGCTGTGCTGGGCTCATAAAAGTGTACGGTACAAGGTAGTTTCGGCCACGTTTCTGAGACCCCGGCAACCAAGGCATCCTTTTGCCATCTTCATCTCGTTTATAATCCTTTTTACACGCCGCCTGCAGCGGCTCTCTTTCCTTCACTCGGCTCAAGTTTATGGCTCTGTTTCCAGTTCCCTTGCCAGTCAGCATTATATTTTTAACCAGTGTCGCCTTCATTGTTTTAGCCGGCTTTTCCTTGTTCTTTTTTGCATTCAAAAGCCGCCCCTTTCTCTTTCTTTTTTTTTTGTGCCTTTCCTTTTGCTTTTTGCAGCTCGTTATGTGTTTGTGGTGCCTGCTGCCTACGTGTCATGCCATCACTCTTGACTCTCGAGTCTCGAGTTTTGAGTCCGTGGGTAGCTTTAATGGCCCAGCACGTAGAGCGATTGGAATGCCGTGTATCGAGTCGATATAGTTGCCATATAGCATAGTTGTAGCTTTAAACTCATTTGATATGCTTAAACCCCTTTGAGAACCACTTAGCTTCAGCAATTTCAAAAGCCCGTATCGCATTGCTGTCCAAGTTTCGCAAGACTCGTAAGTAGCTTGATGGGTAGCTAGCATAATCCTCAATGAAATGTCCACAGCTGTCCAACGGACAACAGAACAGAGAGACAATGGACGAAGGCAACCGGATACGGCTTACGTTTTACCTTTGACCATTGCTGTCTTTACTGAGTTTTCCATTTTGCATCATGCTGCTTTGCCTGTCCTGTGTCTCCTGTCGTTGCTGTCAGTGCTGTCTGCTGTATTTCTTATTGTTTCCAGCTGCAGGTGAGCTCTCGGTTTGTTTCTTTGTGTGTCGGAATTGTCCTCTTTGCATCTCAGCTCGGCTTTGAGCGCATCAACGTCATGGCCTGCATTCCGGGTTGCCTTTCTCTCCACTTTTTTTGCTCTTTCACTCTCAAGAAAAACAAAGAGTTGCGACAACAAAATAAAGAAAACAACACAAATAAACAAAACAAACGGTGCCATTATTTTTGTCAGGCTTGCACGTACGCCCGAGCACCTTGGCTTGATCCCCAGCACCTCAATCCCTCCCCTCTCTCCATCCCTCTCGAAACTGGCCATTGTTGCTGTGGAGTCCTCGGCTATTAACCCAAATCCCCCGAGTGCCAGTTGTTAGTATTTCAATGTGTCTGCCTCGCTGACTCCAGCGGAAAGTTCAACGGCAGCGACACACAGCACAAAAACAAAAAAACAAAACATACAAGTAAATTTATGTTGTTTTTTGCGTTTGATGCATATTAATCATACGCCATGTTTGCCGCACTTGCATTTCAATTGGCCAGCCAGTCCAGCCGTGCGTTTATTTTTACAGCGTGTTGACATTCTCAATGCAAATCCATTTGAGGCAAAAATTAATTAATTAAATGCCATTTATGCTCAGCATCCAAACATTCAAACATTCAAATACCCCAGAGCATCCATCCGCTTTAACATACTTAGTGGATGTAGCTGTTGTTGTTGTAGCTGTTGCACTCAGCATGTGTGTGTACATAAGCCGCTTTAATATCGCATGGATAAAAGCGCACACACAACATGAAATGCTTGTAAAAATATTTTTTAATTAAAAATGCTGTAAAAAAATGGTGAGCATGCTGCTAGCAGCGAAAACTAAAAGTGTTGAGTGCAAAAAATGCGAACAATTTTGTTTGATATTTTCATAGTTTTTGGCATACTTTGGGGATTTTTAGTTAGTGTGTGTTCAGGGCTGTCTTCAGTTGATGGCTAAGGAATTTCGATGTGTATATTTTGATATTAACTGACAAAGTGACTTAATTATTCACTTAGTGTTTAAGCTTAAAGCTTAGTCAACGAAAGATAAAGAAAAGCTTAAAAGATTTAAGTAAACTACTAAAAGAGATTATATTGTATACTAACCGAATAACAGCAGCTTTATGCATAGTATACACTGTATCTATTTTTATTGAAATCCTTTGTCTCATTTAAATACGAAAACAGTTGCACAATCTCCACAGAAACCATTCGAAATTCAACAGATTTAATGGCTATGCAAACTGAAATTTGTTATGCAATTGCTTGCAAATAGATGCCAAAAAGCTGAACGCTGCAAATCTCTCTGTCTCTCTTTTAAGTTGATGGAATTTATTAAGAGACCTCCTTGGTGGTACTTCATGCAGGTTGTCAGCGTTTGTTTGGCAACCGAAATTTATTATGCGGCACGTTAACGAACATTTAGCAATGCTAACAAAGGCCCAGCTTGGCGTATTGGCCAAGTTGGCAACAGTTTTCGCGTAGCTGGCACGAAAAAATGCATGCTTAAAATCAAGTGAAATGTGCCCCAGCCAAGTTAAGGTTTCAGTTTGCAGAGAGAGAGAAAGCAAATGGAAGATGGCAGCACTACAGTCGAAATGTTGGAATTTTTGCATTGAAGATTTGCGTGACGTTTGTTGCAAAAATATTTTGCATAGCAAACGAGGCTAAAGGACGCGCAAGGAGGCGAAACGAGGGCTGCAAACGCTCATTAAAATTCATAAAGGAGCGCAGCCAAAAAGAGAGAAAAACACAAAAACAAAAAAATCAAAAAAAGACAGAGAGAAATGGTAGAAAAACTGACAGCATCCAAATGTGTTATGCCATTACTTTTGTTTTATTTATTTATTTTCTTTTCCTTTTCTTTTCTTTTCGTATGCAACGGCGAGGCGAAGGGGAATACACAAAGTAAATTGAAATAAATAAAATGCGGTGGCATCATAATTGCGCGTCTGCGGCGCTCATATCCTTGCGGGAATAATAAAATTCCACATACGACCTCGGACTAAGACATGACGCTGCCGAAAATATAATTGAGAAATGTGTTTGGCTACAGAGAAGGAGTGGGGGAAGGGAAGATGAAGAGAAAGAGAGAGAGATAGAATGCGTGGTGGAGACAAACCAAAAGTAATATAAATATAATCCTCAGCAAATACAGAAAGAGAATTCATAAATTTCTCGCATATTCGTAAGTCAATTAGACTCAATTTCGACTCATGAGAACTTTGTCATAAAAAGAGCAAATTTAAATATGTCACCACAATAAAGAAAACATTTTCTTTTGTCAATCTTGAATTTAAATAAAGCCAAAAGCATGTTACCTTAAAGCAATAAGATTGAAAACCTATAACCTATAACAAATTTATTAAGATTAATGTTTTGGAAATTTTACGTAAAATAATTTAAATTTATCATTTTATGATACTTGTATTTGTAGTTGGAGCTGATATAAAACCTTCTAATAAACCTGTAAGTCTATTGTTTAAAGAAGATGGAAAACGTATTAAGAACTTTAATAACATTTGTGTGTTGAATATCTTATTCATCATTTGTAAATCTAATGCATTATAAATACTACTTCCAAGAAATAATGAGCAAGCTAAAGACAAATTTTATGTTTGCTTAAAAAATCACCAGAATAAAGACTACATTTCCTTTTGGCAATCTTAAATTGAAGCAAAGTTAAATTCATGTTGCTTACTTGTATTTAAAAAATTGCTAAAATTTTATAGTTGAAAATATATATCAAAATATATTTTAAGAAATTTGAGTAATAGATTCATCTAAATATCTTTGTTTTAGGGAATAAAGAAAAAAGAAAACATTATAAGGGAGAGTCTTAAATTTATGCAATAATTATGCGTAAGAAGTTTATACGCAGTAATGTGTTGAAATATTAATGTAGAATTATCTACTAAAATCTTCCACCGCAGTCAGATTTCACAAACTTGAATTAAAGCTTCTGAAAGAGCTTGTTCAAGGAAGCCACAGACAAAGTTTTTTTCCCATCTTGATTTTGCTGGTATTCATATAGAAACAATTAAATAAATTACATCTGGTTAGATTCTAGTATTTCCGGCTTTAGCCACAGCTCCTTGCAGTAGCAGTATTCTGCACACACATATACACAAAAGTGAAAAAGAAAATTAACTGCACTGGCAGCAAGTTTAATTTGTTTATTAAATATAAACGAGTTTTGTGTTTTTCACGTTTACATTTTGGCTCAGACATCGTAGTTAGTTGCCCAGGGATGCTCATCCACAGACTCATCATCATGACGATGAGAGAAGTTCGCAGACAGAGAAAGAGACACAGACAGAGACAGAGACAACGACAGAGGGAAGGACACTTTGAAACTACTTTAACTTTGTGTGGTGTCCTGGGAGGCCGTGATGCTCGTCGCATGTGCTTTTGACCTGCTCCACATGTCTGGGCTTGTTGATGATGTCTATCTGGGTTCAGTTCAGCATTTAAACCATTTCGTGGGTTACTCATAAACAGGCACTTTTATGTGGTGTAACCGGCACAAGTTTGCACAGGACGAGGCCACTGAGCGGCATTTTTAAATTAGTCGTAATAAATAATTAAGCATACGACACATGTGCACACGTATGTAAAATTTCGGTGTCTAACTGTATGACTGTGTGTGTGTGTGGCTTTTTCATGCAATCCTCTTGCAGTGCAAACAGCAAGAAAACTTGCAGTTGATATTTTGCTCGTTCTGTTGCTGTTTATGTTTGAATTGGCAAAGTTTTGCGCCTCAGTAAATAATTGGGAGTGGTGACAACAAGCGAGCAGCAAACACAACTTGCAACTCCTCATGTGTCAGCACAAAATGAAATATAAACAAATTAAAAAACTGAAACAGAACTTTCAGTTGCTTCTGTCTGTCTATAAACTGTAGCGAAGAATATGTTGACGTCATGTCATCAACACGTAAAAAAAAGGATGCAAAAATGTTGCAGACTTGGCAATTAAATATGAACGTAAGCGTCAGTATATCAACAATTCCATAACGAGAGCCGCTTTCATTATTTACTATACAGCAGCTTAACTTCAGTGTGGGAGTTTAGTATCTTTTTTGTTGCCAGCAAAACGTGCAGCTAATTCATCAACATTTTTAATTAACTTACTAAAAAAGTAAACGAAGAGCGATGTCTGCTCGGGGAAAATGGAAGAGAAGCAAAATAACAAGGGATAGAAAAGTAATGATAAGCCAGGGACAACACGGCAGTCAACTGCTCCTGCTGGTGTTGAAGTAAGTCCTTGCTTCTGGCTCCTGATGCTGTTGCTGTTACTCGTCTCAGCCAGCAAAGTCACGTAGTGACAACAACAACTGCAACAATGAGACAATAAGTGGCATGCAAACATCAACATCAACAACAACAGCAACAGCAGCGGCTGCAGAAGTTCAGACGCAACAAGGAAGCCAAAAGGAAGCACAATAACCATATTGAATGCCCGCACAGGATGCCAGTAAACACAGAGACATAAGTACAGGACATTGGCCAACTCAACAGACAGACAGACAGAAAGACAGAGAGGAGGACAGACAGTTGGCCCGGGAGACAAAGTGCAACTGGTTAAACGTTTTTCTTGTTGTTATTGTCGTGCATCAATTTGTCCAAGTCGAAATGGCAATGTTCCAAAAAAATATCTATAGAACAAGGCACATCGATGTTGTCGATTGATTGAACAATAGAGAAAAGCCAGGCAATGCATGTGCAGGTGCATTTAATATACTCTTTAGCTGTAGTTCGAAAACAAAGAACCCTTGTTTGTGTCATTATTTATCTTTGGTGTTACATAATTCAACACAAAAGCATAATACTCTTTGCAGTAGAGTCAATCAAAGCTAAACCTCAATCACGCTCAACTAGACAAATTGTCTGAATGGAAACGATGTAATGAAGAGCGCAACACAAAGCATGTTAACAATCAAATCATCAACAACAACAGACTCGATGTGCTTCGAATAAATTTTGTGCCCAACTTGATTTGCTGCTATTTTGAAAAGAATCCAAAGCGCTCAACTTTGAGATATAATTACAGATATCACAATTCATATCAAATTCAAACTGATCTTATCTTTTCATCAACTTTTATCCAAACACTGAAAGCGTATAGAATTAAAAAAGAGTAGAGCTCTAAATGACAAACATAAAATAGTTTAAGCGACGAAATTTCTTTTGTGAAATGCAAAACTACGCTAAGTTTAAGGCTATCACGATCTATAACTTTGAAATGATTTCTTATTAAACGAATAGTCATAAAAGATAAAGTCGGTGGTGCTTGACTGTAAGCTGCCCGTTATTCGAAGTAAAATATATCACTCAATACTAAAATATAACAAAGTCCACATTTGTAGTATATTCAAAATGGTATATTTGGTATAGAGCACAAAATATACCAGATTGTCAGCCGAAAGAATTTTAAACCTTTATCGAACTAATTTAATATAATTCAAATATAGGACTTGATGTAAAACGACTAAATGAAAATGTAGAAAACAAATTAATTAGCAATACAAACATACTCAAATATAATTAAAGATCAAGTTTAAATTTGGATTCTGGTATCTCTATTTGAGCTTAATTCAACTATAAAATGGTTTCTTTCAAATCGAATGAACGAAAAAGAAAAAAAACTAATAAAGTTAAAGAGCCAAATTTTCATCAAGCTATATTAAAATTTAACTAATTTTGGGGCTATCAAACTCTTGTGCATTATTTTATTGAATAATTCACAACATGCTTTTAATGTAACTATAAAATGATTTATTATAAAACAAAGCCTGCAGCCAGTGTTCAAGGTGCATTGTCAATTGTGTAAACTAAACAGAAAGAATGCTTATAAATGCGCATATCTGCCAATTACCCGTTACATGTTACAGTTGCCACCATTAAATTGCCTGCATATATATATAAATATATTATGATGTGCCCTCTGGTCACTATTCCAATATTTTATGCTGTATAATATAGCATGCTTTTGTGCTGGGCTCTGTATGAAATATAGTCTAGCTATTATATTTCATATTAAATTCGAGTTAATTTGTTTTCACATTATTTTTCGCTATGAGCAAACACAAGCACAAAAAACAAACACACACACATTTACACACTAATACAAATGTATGTATATGTATGTAGAAAAAAATTTGCATATGCTCGTTTAATTAATTAATTACCACCATTAAATTATGAGCATATTTTTTAAAAGCATTTGTTGTTTTTTTCTCTCTGAGCATTTTACGCGCAATTTCAGAAAATAACTTTATTCATTTTTTCTTTGGTTAGAAACATTTATGAATGCAAATGAGTGTTCTGTGTTAGTGTGTGGTTTTCAGTGTTTGTTTGTGTGTGTTTGATATGGTCATAATTCGTTTTACAGTTTATTTCATGTTTTTGCGAGTGTGTTCGCTCTGTTTTCTCTCATTCCCAAGTTCTCAATTTAAATTTATGCTGTCCCAAAGTGAATGCTATGTTTAAGGCTCTCTCTTTATAAGCTCGGTTTTCATTTTTTCCAACGACATTTTTGTTGGTGCATTTGTTTCATTTTTTATGTGCTAGTTTTTAATGTCCCATCGCAGCGCTCACTTTGCATAACTAATTAAAGTCAGTTGACGCTTTTCATGCGCCATTTCTCAACTCTGTTCAACTCGACTCCACTCGAGGCGAGGCGAGGCGACTCGTGTTGAGTGCAGTCTCCTCTTGGACCATAAAAAGGAAAAACGAAAAATTATTATGACACGCAAAAGGCGTTTCAAACGCAGCCCTGGATCAGGACTTTAGCTGCTTCTTCATCGTCTTCTTGTCATTGCCCACTTTAAGTAAGGGCGGATTGAAATTTACTATGAATTAAAAATGCAGCGACATCTGTCAGCCTTTTAAGGTTTCCATTAAATGCGCAGCTGAACATTTGAAACTAAGAAAGCACAAGCATATATTTAAGCTGGGGAATACTTGTGCAAAGCAAATAGTTATTAAACTATTAATATGAAATGAGTTCGAGTTGAGTGCACTTGGGAATAGTGTAGAAACGTAATAGAACATGAAATGGAAACATATTTAAAATGATTAAAAGTTATATAGACGACTTGATTAGTATCTTCTATACATTTCATTTTAAACTAAAATTTCATTTTGACTTTAATTTCATTACAGATTTCACAGCAGATTTTCTGAATTTCTATATTAAATTTGTCTTTTATTTCATTCATTTTAGTTTCAGCCAGACGTTATTTGACTTTATTGCTTTAATTTTTAACTTTAGATTCTATAAGTTTATAATTTCGGTTTTTATTGTTTTTATTAACAAATACAGTTCATATTTTTATTTTGTCTTTCATTTAATTTTATAAATTAGTAACGGACTTATTTTCTGTTCAATAATTTCATTCAGTAAATTTAAAATTGAAGTTTTTATTAGTTGTATTCTATTCAAGTTGTATTCTATTTAATTTAAAATTGCAGATGATTTTCAGCTCATAATTATATTTTTTCTTTTGCTTAAACCTTCTCAACAATAAGCGCATGAAAAGTTACGTACAGTCAATTTTTAAGCAACACATAAGTTTGGCTCTTGCAAGTTACCAATAGATATGAGAATTAAAAATTCAACAGCCTTGCAAGTTTTTCTCGCACCCAATTGGCCGATGACCTCGCCTGACCCCAAAAAGAGTAGCAACAACAACATCGACAGCAAAAGCAGCAGCAACTTTTCACAAATTATCAACGCAGTAAATGAAACTTTGTTTGTGGGAATGGCCCAGAAATTACACACACACACACAAAGAAACTAAAAGTTTTTTAGCCCTAGCACAAGTTTTAAAAGTGATGTTGGCGGTGGCAACTGCATTGGTAGTAAACACACACTCAGACACTCACATACGTGTAGGTAATTATGTAATACAAATAGGTAATGGAAGTTGCGCAAAAACTTGGTCAAGCAGAGAGTGAAAAGTGCTGTGCGAGTGTGTGTGTGTGTGTGTGTGCTAAAAACCACGTGCTTGTTGGCCAGTTAGCGCACAATTAAAAAGACAAATAGCCCGGCCAAACTGGTCAAGGCCCTTCTCTCGGGTGTATTTAGAGCGAAGGTAAAATGTACACTCACACACACACGGTAACATTTTTAGTAATTAAATTTATTAAAATAAATTGCCAATTTGCGATCGAGTTGGTCATTAACTTTTAATGAAAGGAGCGACCGGAAAACAAAAAGTTACAATGAATTCCGGGGCAAAATGTTGACGCAGAATTTAATAATGTCAAATAATAAACAGAAACAACATGAACAACAATGGAGAGTGACCCAGCCGCTAAAAGCTGAGTGGAAAATGCAACTTTTAATGTGCCACAAAATTACAAATACAATTATAATGCGCATGGTTGGCTTTATGTATTTTATTTTGCTCGCCTCTTCGTTTTTTTTCTGGCCCGCGTTCATTGTTGTTGTATTTAATGGCGTTGAGGCAAGAGCATAAAAGCGTCAACCTTGTTGCCACTTTACAAGAAAAATATTATTGCATCGTTGCTGATGGCAACACCAGGCGGTTTCTATGTCAAGAGCGAATAGCGAGTGGTGGAAATGGACGGAAGAAAATGCACTATATGCTGCATTTTCTATAAGTGCTTGGATGGAGTGGCAAAGTGGCAACAAAAGTCTAAAACGCATTTCCAGCTGAAGAGAATTCGTAAGGAATAACATTTAGTGCAGCCACGTCAAATATTTTGCCAAATAAAACAATTCGAGTTATCTGATAGTAAAAAGAAGGCGCATAAAAAACAAATTAATATTGCGATGGCTTCAAAAAGTCGTTCGGCCGCATTATGATGTCAAAAACAAGCAACAAGAAAAAATATTGAAAATGTTTTGAAACACGGCCGTGGCAAAGGCAACGGCAGAAGGCAAAACTTTTAAGGCCATAAAAAAGATGCCACAACAAAGTAAACAACATGAAAATAACGCAGACAATCTATTGAACAACAAGAAAGAAGAATGTACGAAAGCAACAACAAAATAAGAAAGAAAAAAAAAAAGAAGGAAAAAAACCCCAGCGAGACGTACATTAATAAAGTTGGCAACTTGCAGTTAACTTTACCCGTGAGTGTGCTTAAACATTATAAACAGCAATAGGGAAAGGCAGCCACAACAGCAAACGGCAAATGGGCAAACAAACGACTAAATTATGTTGCTCGTCAGGCGCCTAAAAGTATGCAACACGCACCGAAGCCATAAACAATATTAAACCACAGCATCGCTCGCTTGCTTGCCAGCAACTTCAGCCAGGCAGGCAGCAAATGGCAAACTGATTTAAAATTAAGCGAAATGATTTTACCTAACGTTGGAAAACAACCACACGCACACACCCTCTAATACAAATACACACTCACTCACACACACAAATGAGTGTCATCAATCACGCGGCGAGTGCTAAAAAAAAAAATGAAGTGAGAATGAAAAGTATGAAGATGGAATAAGGGAGTGCACGTTACTTAAGAAAGGATAAGCAGTTAACTTAATATCGCTAACGGAAGCGCTGCTGCTGATGCTGCGGGAAATGTTGCTCATTTCCCTGATATTAAGTAGCCGCCCTGTCAGACCGTGCTCGAGTATCAGCTGC
Source organism: Drosophila niveifrons (assembly GCA_035046325.1). Classification (NCBI taxonomy): domain Eukaryota; kingdom Metazoa; phylum Arthropoda; class Insecta; order Diptera; family Drosophilidae; genus Drosophila; species Drosophila niveifrons. The sequence goes on along the minus strand of JAWNOC010000046.1, from coordinate 3,361,265 downwards.
TGCCTGACTGCCGGCAGCTCGAAGAAACTTTTTTAATAATTTTATTGCTCAAAATTCGGTGTGCAATTATGCTAATAAATTCAATACACAAATCGGTGCGTTCATTGTCTTCTGGCGCTGATTTAATGCGTTCCACTTTCGTGGCAAGTAATTTTAAAGTGGGTTTTTCATCCTCCTCTTCCTCCTTCTTTTCTCCTCCTCAGCTCCTTACTTCTTCGCTCTTTCTAAGCGATAAAGTTGTTGGCCTAAGTGGCGCACTTCAAGTTTTGCGGTTCAGCGCAAAACACACACAAATTCAAAAGTTCGTCTCGCACTTTGTCAACTGACACACTTCACCTCTCAGCTCTCCGTCCTCCCCTTGCCCACTGTCTACACTCATACATAGACACATACAATTGCGGCTGCTGCTGTGGCTTCGAGTGGCTGTTTATGTCGCAATTGCCTGTCTCTCGACTCTTTATTCGAAGCTAATAAGTGTTGTCTCTCAACTGCAGCAGCAGTTGTTGTTGTTTTTCCTTTGGCTGCGGCTCTTGATAGCTTCCTGGGCCTGCCACTAGGAAGTTGTTGTCTCGTTTAGTTTATTTATTTGAAAATGATTTTACCAAGCAAAACCGCAGGTACTTGAAATTAAATTATTTACATTTTGCCTGTCATCAACGCCAAATGGGCAAAACACTCGACAACAGATTCGCATCAGCCAATCCCCCTACTTCCTCTCTCTCTCTCTCGTTCTCTCTCTCGTTCTACCTTGCACACTCTCCTTTTAACCAGTTTCTACGCCTTCGTCTGGCATACAAAACTTTGCTCATTTGCATTGTTTGCGGCGTTCATGTGTCTGTTGACACTTCCGCAAGCAATAAATTGTTGTTGCCTTTGTTTTTCAAGACATTTTTGCCCGAGTATGTGTGTGTGTGTGTGGGGAGAAGTGTGCTTAAATCTATTTATAAACATGCTTTTTTGCAGCTATAGATTATGCATCAAGCTGGGCAGTCACCCAACTCAACTTTAACTTTGAGAGCTTATTGAAAAGCAAGTTGTCTTTTGTCTACATTATAAATCCAAAAGAAGCATTTTAATCATCTTTCAAACACGCTATAAATTCAGCATTCTACTAGATGTCTTACTTTCGGCAAAATTTCTTTCAGTTCTTCACAGCACTTTAAGCAGTTCAGCCATAATTCAATGGCAAGTGTTTCGAGGCTCATAAATATAGAGCCTATGACATTAAATCACACATGAAGCAGATTAAACAGTGCTCAGAAGAGATAGGCAAAGAGAGAGAGAGACACATAAATTATGATGGCAGCTGCAAGCAAGACAACTGAATCGAAGCAACAGCAAAAGCAAAAGGAGAATCAGGAGTTGGCAATGGGTGTGTCAAGTCTTACAACTCTTGAAATAGCACAGACAATTGGACTAATGTGCACAAAGGAGGTGGGGGAGGAGGAGGAGGAGAGAAGTCTGCCCGAAAGGCAGACAAATTACGCAAACGAAAAGATACAACAGACAATACACACGAAAAGTATCTCACAGATACATGTTAACAGCGACAATAACAAGTTATGCGACAGACAGACATCCAAAGAGCGCATAACAATAAAATGCAAAGAGCAACTTGGCAAATTTATAACACAAAACTATGGCCAAAATACATGGGAAGGAAGTGATGAGGATGATGGGGATAAGAAGAAAAGGAAAACACATGTTGGTCTGTTGATTGTCACGTGTATGCTCTGCTGCTCTCCTTCTCCTTCTTCGTTTTCTAGTTCTTTGCGTGTGTGTTTTCCTTTTTTCGTAGTCTACTTTTTGGGGCCAGCGAGCTTATCCACATTTGACAGCACGACACTGAGCGCTCTCTCGCTAAAAGTATTTGGCAAGCAGATTTCTCGACTTGCCATTTACGACACCGTCACCGTCACCATCAACGCGACCCTCGGAGTCGACACGTTCTCCGAGTTGACTGGCTCTTAAAGGCGTAAGCAGCTTGCTTCGTGATACTTCACTTTTGTTAGAAGAGGCCTGGCCAAAAGTTTTTGGCTAGATTTAAGTGCGCCGCCAGTCGACTTGCTTAGTGTTTGAGACACATACACTTACTTATAAAGCGCTTACTTAAACCACAGCACATTAGGCGACTCTCTCTCTCTCTCTCTCTCTATGTGTTCAGTGTGTATGTTCAGCTCATGTCGCAGGCTTAACTTTGATTTCTCTGTGTAACTTTCTCACTTAAATGGGCGTTAGAGCGCTACAAAACTGTCGTCACTTGCAAAAGTTGAATGCCGAAAACTAAAGAAAGTGAATAAATTTTCGGTGGCTTTACGCAGCTTTGTGCCAACATCAAGCATAGTTCTTTATTTCTTGTGGCAATGCATGATAAACGATATGTGGGCAAATGTTTACCTCAAAATGTGGCAAACGAAATCAACTCGGACTGAGACTGAGACTGCTGCTAAGTACACTCGTTTGGCTTTTTAAATATTTAGCAAAATTCTTTTGACAGTCGTTGCTGCAAAAAGAACCTTTTATGGGATTTTCTGTGCACTCGCTCTCTCTCTCATTCGCTTTTCTCTGTGTCAGCTTAACATTTGCTGTCCTTTTGCTTATTGATTTTTTTTGCTGTCGGCTCCCCCTCAAATAAATGTCGAAATAAATAAAAGTACAACATAAAACTAAAAACCAGGTCGGACAACTGCAAAGCCACAAACAAAACAAAAAGAAACAAAACGAAACGAAATCCAACATGATCAAAACTGAGTACAAAATTTATAATGTTTGAGAGAACTTTTGAGTTGAGGTTTTTGGTTTTGAGTTCTTATTCGGTTTCACAGTAGGGATCTATTGTGTGTGTGTGTGGTTTCCACAAGCAATTCAAGTGTGAGATAATGTTATTTTTGCCCAACCACAAAAGACGCCGTTGAGCAACCCTTTTGGGCACAGACACAAAAACTACAATAAACGCACACGCCAGATAAGATGAGGAGCTTGAGAGAGAGTGAGAGAGAGCTGTGACATTTGAAAATTCTTTAAATATTAAAATCTTGATTAAGTTAAATGCGCATTTGGGGCCAACGCCACACTTAAGTACACACATTTTGCATTTGCTATGCACATAAACTGATTCCATGGCCATATGCCCCCAAATGAGGGACAACAAATCTCTGTTTGTGTCGTGTTCTTAGAGTTGGGTTTGGGTCTTCTTCATCAGACCGCAAAACTTTTTACTCCAAAGTAAATTCAACAACAAATTTCAAGCACGATTTGCGTCTGCTGTCAACGCTGTCTGCTGTCTTCTGTCTCCAGCTGGACACTTGAAGCATGCGAAATTTGTTTACGCGCTTTTATAGATTCTTTTTTCTTTGGGGGGGTTACTTTTGATTTTGGGTCTAGTAATTGGTAGATCTGACACCTACAGTAATAAAAGCTGCTTCTTCAATTAGAGCCTTAATTGCGCCCACATTCGTCAGCATTTCCTTCTCCCCTCCCGACAATCCATTCCCATCCCAAGGGTTGACCCCAACCATCGTTTAATGCTCAAGATTTTCTTTTCCTTTTTTTTTTTGCCGCCTTTTGTTTCGGTCGTGCATATTGAATTTTCTCTCTTTTTTTGTGTGTGTATTTTTTTGTTTTCTGCTCGCGAAGCCTACTTAAGTTGTCATTTTGATTGCTTTTGAAGCTTTCTGAAGCCTACGCTAATTTTTCTTATTCCCCGCTCTCGCTTCCCTCCTCCCCCCAAAACGAAACTCAGTTATTTCTGTCGTCCTCCATCTATCATTTTGTCATGCTGTCGCGGCGCAGCTAACACAATTTTCATTCATTCATTTTTTTTTTTTGGTTTTTTGTTAACATTTTTTATTCTGCTGTCTCGCATATTGAGAACCAGATTTGCATGTGACATTTCTCTGAAGCAGATGGAAACGGGCAATAGGAACCCAAAATCGCTGACACTGCGCCAAGCAAATTGGCCACGACATTGTCCCCTTTGCTCGCAGTCAATAAATAATTTTGTTGTTGTTGGCATTGAATTATTAAGTGACAAGAGAGGATAACAAAAGTGCGTCGATTCCCGTTCACTTTCCATTTCACATTTCACATTTTCCCCTTGGCCACTTGACAGTCGCAGTCGCAGAATTTTAGGGCTAAATCATTGCAATCTGCTTAAAGTCTAAGCAGCATTCAATGTGGTGTGGGTGCTGGAAATGATGTTATTAAATCCGCTTTAAATTTAATTATTAACTGCCATTGAGAGCAGGGCTCGCATTTCCAATTCAATATTGGCAGATGTCCCGAACATGAACAGAGGGGACAAAAGAGCTTAAAATAAAATACAAAAGCAAAACGGATAATTACATCTTTGAATCTCAAAATACGCAATAAGCTGCTATTTTAAAATGTGAGTCAAATTTACTGAGCTGTTTCTGATTATTGAAATAAACTTGAACAATAACTGTTTACAAATAGTGTTGTTGACATAAAGAAGTTAATTTATCATACAGTTGGGGAAATACCTGCGCTTGATTAATGATCAGCTCTGAACTTACCTGGAAAGAAACAAACAGAAAATACAATCATTAAATATGATTTAACTGGCTATAAAGATTGCAGGGGAAATGGCAAAATTGGAAAATTCCTGTGACAGTTTTATAAACGCGTTTGCTATCGAATTCGATGAAATTAGAACGCAACGAGCGAAGTTGAAGTGCTTTCAATGGTCAGCCAAAAGGAAACGGGAAGTGGAAATCAACAAACTGTTCCATATGTCACTTGCCATAAGCGTAGTATGTCTGTTTTGTAGGTCAGTTTTTCTACTCTATATATTTTCTTTCTAGAATTCATTTCCTCGCATTTCCTGAACGAACGAGTGCGGTTTAAATCAACGCAAGGTACAGCTCGAATATTTTTATATCAAAGAATATGTTGCGCCTAGCTTGAGGCGTTAAGGCACAACAATAAACACTGAAGAAGAAGTGGAAGAAGCAGTTCGTAGTGTGGCAGCTGTGGCAGTTGTGGCAGGCGCGACACAAACACACACACAACAAAAAAGTGATGGCAGAAATGAGCAAAACGGCAGCACAGCAAATGAGATTTTTAGGTCAACAAAGTCCAAGCCAGGGAAATACAGGCAACAGCAGCCGTTGAGGCCACGCGGTTTGTATGTCACTTGCTGCCCCCCGAGTTCGTTTCACTTTGCCTTTCACTCTCCCCCTCTCTCTTGCCAGCCAGCGTTTTTCTTTTGTTGCGGAGCTTTTCTGCCTTCTGCCTGAACGCTTTGATGCTGCGCTGGCCACGTGTGTTCATTTCAGGTGCTTTTCTCTATTTTTTTCACTGCTGTAACCAACTCGTCGCTTTATAGGCTAAATAAATACCGCAACAGCAGAGAGAGAGAGAGTATGGGTTATGGCCTGACTTGACACTTTTGTGCGTTGGTTTTTGCCTGCCTAGCGGCGTGTTATGTGTGGTTGGCTTTTTATGCAGGTAGCTGCCGGGTTCAGCTGCTGTGTTTGTAGAACTTCAATGTGGGCGAAAGTGCATTGCATACTTATAGGCACTTATGCGACGCATTACGCAGCTGACCTCAATTCCAAGCTGTTAATAGTGTTTCGAGGGAAAGAGAGAGAGAGGAAGAGAGGGAAAGAGGGAAACAAATATCAAGTGCAGACTGTAGACTGCAGACTGCTAGCTACGATTTGAGGCATCTGAAGTTGGATAATCCTTAACTATTTATAAACAACATGTTGACCCAAATTGAAGCGCCTAAAAGTGCGCTAGCTGCAAATGTTTTCATTCAATTTCGCAACTTGCCGAGTTCATTATATTTTCACATCATTACCAAGTCAGTTGGCAGTAGACGCTGCCAGCCAACAGCAGCCAGCAGCCATGGCCAGACACCAGCCAAATCCGAACGGAATCCAACAACGTTGCACGTTTTGCTATAACTATGCTAATTTTAACTCGTTTCGAAAATAACAAACTCACATCTAACCACAGCCACAGGCGGCGCAACAGAGATAGCAAATGGAGAGAGTGAGTGTGAGGGCGATAACTGAGTCTCATAACGCTGACGAGAGTTGTTAGCGCGCGCCACTTGCCTAGCGTATGTGTGTATGAGTGTGAGTGTGTAGGCAACAACCACAGACAGGCAACTAAACCGAACACAGGACACAGACAACCAGACAGACACATACACACATATGCTATGCGTTCGTTGCTTGGTGCAGATTTCCCATGTTGCATGTTGTTGTCGAAAATGGAGATGATGATTTTTACTTCCTTTTCGGTCTGGTCGCCGTAGAACGTTTCATTTTTACACAGCTACACAGCTACAACTCGGGTTTTTTCTTTCACTCCTCTTCTCTCCCTACATAGTTATAATTTGAATGTAAAGCTTGCACAACGTTGCGTATGTGTAACGGCGCAGGCAAAGCTGCGACTCAGGCACAAGCATAATGAATGCAACCCTAGATGCTGCCTCTGCTCGTTGCGAGTCATTAATGGTCACAATTATGACTGCCAACTACTGGTGAGTAATCAAGAATTTCTCAGTGCATATTTCGAATTCAACTCAGCTAGTCATAAAGAGAATTGCAAAAGTCCATTTGCCACAATGTTGAATGTCAAATGTGGTAGCAACATATGCTAAGCATTTCCTTTCGGTTATTTTTCAATACATATTTTTCGAGGAGTTATTTAATGGCTTTCTATATGCGTAAGCCATAAATTTGTTTTTATAGCAATAAAAATACAATTAACCCTGAACTATGAGTTATGATGAACTCACTGGCGAAAGAAACACGAAGAAGAAGGCGGCAAATTAAAGGTCATAAATAATTGGAACTAATTTCAACAGCAGTCGACCATTCACACACACATCAGCACTGAGTAGAGATGATGTCCCGTAGCACACACAGAGATGTGGACACGGACATGAAACCCAACACACACATGACACATAATCGCATAAAAGTAATAAACTCGGCAAAAAGTGGTTCGTTGTATGACAGACTAACTAACTAACTGAATGACTGACTGACTGAGTGTGTGTGCGAGTGTGTGTGTGTGTTTGGGTGCTTTGAGGGAGAGAAAATGGTTGTAAAGCTGGCACAAAGATGCTGCCTTCATCTGACATTAGGGCGCATTTAAACTCTCTATGCCAGCCAGACATAATCCAAGCGTAAACGTAAGACCAAAGAATCCCGCATGAACGTTGTCAACGTTTGCCACAGAGTGAGAGACAGAGATATGAAAAGATTAGCTTAATAGTTTATCAAACCAGAAAACAAAACTTGCTCAACAGACAAAAACTAAACTGGGTTAACACAATATTTAAACAAAAGCGTACCACATAAAAGTGCTAAGATCTAAACAATGCTGGCAATTAAGCAATGCACTAACTAAATTACCATACTATAACCTAAAGAAATGATAGTTTGTTAGTGAATAGAGCTCAATAAATGCAAATTGTTATTTTCGTATTGTCAAATATTATTAATGTCACCTTTAAAATGGTATTCTGTCGTGCTAAACTGTGCCTTGAATTTAAATTGGCCAACTTATGTTGTAGAGAAAATGTTGAATATGATGCAGCAACAATTTTTTGGAAATATTATCGGTGTTGGAGCAAGCCAACTAACAGTTTATTAGTATGTAAGGCGCACATGGCAGACAACGTTGTCGACACTCGTTTCTCTCGTAGCATGTTGTGGCTATCCAAGCTAAGGCAACATACAACTACTGATGTCCTTGTTGCTGCTGCTGTTGGTGTTGCTGTGATGTGGTCATGTCATTGCTTCAGCATGCTGATAAAAATTTTCAACAAACTTTTAAGCTAACGACATCGCCAACATGAAAGCACAATGTGTGAGAGCATGTTTGGGGTGTGTATCTAACGAGTTTTTTCTCAGCTTGCCACACGCTTTTCCGCCAATTTCGAGTGACTGCCACGCGGCGGCCATTTTGAAAAATGTCCAAACACTATTAGCTTTTTTTCTCCCTCCCTCCCCAACCGAAGAAGGAGCGATGTACGAGGAGGGTAGCAATACAATGGCTAAAATATTAGTTGCTACATGTTTCGTGTCATGAGGCTTTATTGCTGTTTTTTTGCTATTGTTGTTGCCCCCATGTTGCCACAGCAGCAGACACAGCCACAGTGTTGTTGCACTGTTGCAGCTGTGGCATCACAAATATTCATATATAAATTTTACTTGTCGAGAGCTGAGAACTCGCTTGGATGCAAATGCAGAAATGTTATACAAATATTTAATATGGATTTATGATGCGACATTAGTTTGATAGACAGACATACAAATGACATTTGGAGAGATCTCTCAAGACCAGCATCTGCATGTTGCGACAGCGTTTCTGCTGTCAAGTAAATGATATGGAAATTGATGACGATACACTGAAATCTATTAGAAACTTTGCAGCTATGACACTTGCAATAAATCTGGGTTTCAAATTCGAGTAAGAAAAGAAAGAAAAATTGGAACTGAAGAAACTATGAAATGCAAGCATTCAATCTGGATTTAAAATTCAACTAACAAGACAAAGAAAAGTTTAAATTGTTTATGATTGATGTAAGAAAACATGAAAAGAAATCAAAGCATATATCTGCATATATGAAGCTGTAATAGCCAGCATTAAGTCCGAGTTAAAATTGATGTTAAGAAGGAGAAGAAAAAAAAAAAAAGAGATCAAAGGAATATTTATAAGGAATATTAAGTCTGGATTAAAATTCAAAGTTACAAAGATTGCAGTTACTACAACTAACCTAATCTTAGTATAAACTAAGCTAAATTCAGCGCAGTTTTTCATTGCAAACTTCCACTGTGATCAATGCATATTTCTTCCACAATTTATTGTACGCTTTATGCTGTCTTTACAACTCATAAAATTGCATTTATCCCATGAACTCTCTAGTGCAATTCATTTCGCTTTACTATGCTATTGTCATTCCTCACAAAATTGTATTCCCAAATCAATTCTAATTCATAGCTTTTGGGCCAACTGTTGCCCAAGACAAGAGCAGGACGAACAGGCAGCGTAGAGGGAGAGAGAGAGAGAGACACTAGAAAACTGGTCGTAAATGCCCGTTTTTCAATTTTCCACACAATCGAGCGCAAGAGACGACAACACATGGAACTATGTGCTCAACTATTTCGAGTGTGGAGCACACACACACACACTGATACAAATGTCAGCCACTGCGTGTGTGTGTGTGTGTGTGTGTGTGATGGAAGGGAGGAGCGCGCCATAAATAAGCAGACTTTTCAACACATTAAACACAATAAATCCGAGCCGTAACAAAGACAACGAATAAACAACTTGACGCGTCTGTCAAACTGGGCGTTGAGTAATGTCAACATAGGCCAACAACAACCATGACAGACAGAAAAAAGGAAAAAAAAATGAGAGTTGTTGGCAGCATTTGGCATCTGAACTCGCTGAGTAATCTAAAATCCACACGGCGCGCGACTCAGACACAAAATCCAATTGAGTGTGATCGCATTGTTGCTGTCAATGCTGAGGCAAAAGCCGCACAGCACATTTGCCAGCATTAGTGAGATTGCAATTACGGCAATCGCTCTCTTCCCACTCTCTCTTTCAGTCTGCGCCTAAAAGCAGACTGCAGAAAAAAGGACATGGCATACACAATGCAATAACCATGACGACGAGCTAAACTGCAGTTGAGCTGTGGCAACAACTCGACTGCCTTCTGACAGTCAGTCATCAGCTGGTTGCCAACTGTCCCCATTTTATGCCCCCTCTCTCTCTCTCTTCTCTGGCCCAGCACACGCCTTTAATAAACACACTCGACCGGCTTTTGACTTTGATGTAGTGCGCTCGAGAAATGTCAAGTTGTCTCACTGTTTGTTTTGCTTTCTAACTCGTCGCACAGAAAAAAAAAGAAATGAAATGGGAGACAACTAATAAAGCTAAGGCCTGGCTTTAAAGTCTGAGCCTAAAAGTCGATTACCAACTAAACGCCAAGTGAAAGTAAAGTTTGTTTAGTCCTGAAGTTTAAGTGAAATTGCCATTTAAGTTCACGTCTCTCTATTTCTCCTTCTCTCTTTGGAATAGCTCAATTGATGGCACCCCTTGCAGTCAGAAGAGAGGGGGACACAAAACCCAATTTCCTGTCCACACGTTGAAGAAAAATCATGTACGTGAGTTTGTCTTTTTTTTCCCTTATGCAAAATTCAATTTGGGGAAAATGTAATCGATGCTAAGATGTGCAAAGAAAGTACATGACACACACACACATGAGGAATAAAAAAAAGACGAGTGCATGAAAATATGCTTACAGATATCGGTTGTTGTCGATTGTGTAGTGTGGGCGTAGGGGCGACATATGGGCGTGGCTCGACATACACTAGCGTACAATGCGAGAGTTTATTTCTACATCACTTGCTGTGCTATCAAGTGCACCCAAAAAAAAAAGCTACCCGTCTAGTAGCTGCATTGCCCGAGGGGACAGCTGCAGAGATGAACGCTTGAATTCCCTGTGGTTAGCAAATTGCGAAAAAGGGTATGCTTAAATGTAAGCTTCAATTGAAGCATAAGTCTGTTGGAATAAGAATTTATAATTGCGAAATTTTATTGTTGAATTTCATTCAGAACATAGCGTTTATAGTGCTTGAATAATGTTTTCAGCATCGAATTCTTAACATAATAAAATATTGAAAGCATTCTAAATTAGTTTACTCCTAGCTCTTTATCATTATTTCAATTGAAACCTTTGCTAAAATAGATATTTTGGAATGCCGAAAAATTATAAATGAAATCAAACCCACACAGCTTTATGGTCTTTAAATACTATTCTGCGTATTCTGATTATGATTATTAAATGTATTTCAAATCTAGAAATTTGTATTTGAAGCTCTGAAGACATTCGGCACATAAAATAGTAAATTAGAAATGCAGTAATATTTTAATGTATACAGTTTCATAAATTGTTAATGCTTTTGAAATTGCATTAAAAGGGTTCTTCGAAAATTCAACAGTTTTGATGATGGGTTCAACGTAGGATGAGAAATATACGTACAGCGTTTGAATGCTATTCAACCTGCACTAGTAAATACTTATATTAATTGTACCAAGTATTGTGGAACAGTCATTTATTTATATTTGCTGCAATTCAAACAATTATGTTACTTTTATTTTATATTTAATAGAAGCATTACAAATTAATGTGCACTTATTTATGTATAAATGCAGTAATTAAAACCTACACCTAAAGACCTTATAATTATATACGTTATTACAATTATTTAATAATACAATATAGCTTTTCAATGATACACTACGTATACTTAATAAAATATTTATTGAAAGTATTTGGTTCTGCGGAACATCAATGTATTTCTATTTGCAGAAATAGAAATAGTTCTCTAAAGAGCTCAACACAGCTTCAAAGTCTCACTTAACTTATTATGTTATTAAGGGCATTAAGATTTATGGCATACTTTTTAGCATACTTGGGGCAATTCAAACCTAGGGTTATTAAAATACTTCTTTATAAAGGCATCACTTATTGATCAATTTAGTTTCACTTGTAATATAGCTTTTCAATGATACACTGCACTGCTTACTAAAATATTAAAAGTATTTAAAATTAAGCCACACCATTTAATGTATAATTGCAGCTATTCTTTGCCATAACAATTTGATAAATTAGTCAACCCCCCGCAATTTGTAATTGCCCTACACACGTATGCACATCATTAACTTGAAGGGAAACGCTTGTCAGGTCGACATAAAATATTTGCAATTGCAACGGAATTATGGACAGTTTTACTTGCAGAACATTTGCTGGCAATACTTTTTTCGTTGTTTATTTTTGGCGTATGCTTAATGGATGTCACGTATACGCAGACGAACCGCAAACGAGCTGCGGCTTGTTGCACTTCTGAATGTGGGCGTGGCATCTCACTAGCTGATTGACTGAATCTCTTTCCTGCCCCCATTGCCAGTGATATTTACGTAATTGCTTGCAATTTTATTTTATGTAAATGTGTGTGTGTGTGTGTGTGTTATTTTTTACATCTGGGAGTATGCAACATTTTAAAAAGCAGTGTGGCAAATCCAGTGTTCCATTATGGCACTGTGGCATCTATCAATGCCCGAGAATGGAGAATGCAGTTACGTATGCTGATTAATGAAGCTGCCATTCAAAAGCGCTAAAAGGGTTGCCAGCCACCAATATCAAATTGAGCTGTTGCATGCTCTCCACTCCCTTCCACCCAAGAACAGATAAAGCGAGAGACAGAGCATGCGACAGTGATAAATAGAGAGAGGGGAAGGGGGGAAAGGGAAAGGGAAAGAGGAGGGAGTGAAGTATGGCGAACAAATTGGGAAAAACGCCGAACGCATTTCGTTTACCGCCTGCTGCAATCTGTGAGATACTTTTTCATCTACTTTTTGTGTGTCCCAGCATTTGCATAGCACTTTCGTTGCCCCATGCCCCATGTTAACCCAGTTGCATGCTGCACAGTTGCACGTGGCACGTTGCCCGATGCACCTGCAAAAACGCCCTTTAAGTTTTTTTCCAGTTTGTTTGCTGTGCTGCGCTACCAAAGAAAATATGTCAAAAATCAGCAAAAACGAAACAGAGAAAAAAAAGATTCTTTCGATCGCCTGCAGCTTGCAAATTTTCGTATGTTTGCCACACACACTTACACTCACACACGCACACACACACACATCAACTTAGTCTGTTGCACGTTGTGTACTTTTGTGCTGTCTACTGCTAAAGTTTCAGCACCCTGACGCCTTGTCAGACAACGAGTTGCAGCCTGAATGAATGCAAACAACTTCGTTGACTGTCGGCTCCGATTTTCCCTTATTTCTGCTTACCTTTTGTTTCTAGGTTTTTCGAAAAAAATGAATTTGTTCTTCGACATTTCTTTTTACCTTTTTCTGTGCATTTTTTATTGTGGCAAATGCAAACATAAAGTGAACTACTTTCTGCGCAGATCGAATTTAAATTGCAACTCACAATTGCAGCCCTTAGGATGAAGTCAATTGAGATACTGACACGTTTGCAGCCACAGTTCTCAAAGCACACGAAATTTGTTATCGTTTATCAAAAAGCGCTTCAAGTTATGGCAATAATTGATATGCCTGGAAAGTATATTTGATGCCATTTCATTCGAAATGAATGAAATATTTTTCGAATTTTATTGATAATGTAATTTATTATGGCTATTGCATTACAGTGGCTGCAACAAACAATAATTTAATACTGTTGAAACATGAATAAATGATACACGTTAGCTGCTTAAAAGTTGCTGCAGCACAATTCAATTTGATTTAATTGCAGCGGCGTAAAGTTTCGCGCCGGACAACAGCAGTTGGCTGTTATCCCAAAGAGCAAAAGCTGTTGATTAAACGAATTTGTAACATGCTTTTCAGCGTATGTTGTTGCCTTAATGGGCAACGTTCTCATGTTCTCGCCTCTCTCTTTCTCTCTCTCTCTCTCGACTGTGAGTAATGAAGTGCTTTAAATATTAAAACCAATTTACGTGACAACATACGCGTGTTATGAAGCTTGTTACCCGCATTCTTGTTGTTATTAATTCTATGGGATACCCAACACAAAAAAAAATTTGCAAAAAATACGTAAAAACGAGAAAGAAAAACGGAAACAGCTGACGTATTTCCATGGCTCCTGAACCTGGGCTCTCGTATTCCCAGGATCGTGTGACCAGTAAACTTTTGCAATTAATCAAGATAGGCCAACCAGCAAGAACAAGAGCACCAGCATCTGAACAACAACAACAACAACTACAACTACGACGACGATGACAACGTCGCATTTGCATGAAACTGGGCGAGAGCATATGGCAGACACACTACCTGAAACAATCTCCATCTGCCGCTATATCTCACTTGCTCTCACTCATTCTCATTCTCTCCTCTCTCTTTCTCTGTGTGGGCGACAAAGATTAATAATAATAACTACGACTAGCACAGCGGTCGGTCAGCAAGTGGCATAATCATGATTTATGACATGCAATTAATAAGCGACATGCCCAACCAACCGCCAGACCAAGCATCCAAGCATCCAACCAGCCAGCCAGGACTCGCAATTGAAAGCTGTTGAAAGTTTTCCATGCCCCATCCACCGATGCCGTCCTCAACTACTACTGGCTTCAACCTCCAACCTTCCACCTATATAGCAATTATTAAAGCACGCACTTTGTTTGGCCATTTTGTTGTTTGTTGCGGTTGCGTTTTAACCATCGCCATAAAAATGCAAAATAAAATAACCGCAAAATACAATATTTGAGGCAGAGATTATTATTATGCGGCTTAATCATAGAGAAAGGCGCAAGCCTGTGCTCGCTTTAATTGATTAAACTCGCATTAAGTGCAATTAATTGAAACGCAGGTGCTTAAATGAATGATCATTTTGCAGCCATCACCTGATCTCTTAGCAATTATGGTGGATTAAATTCTGCCGTTGAAATTGATTTAAATGTATTGTTACTACATTAATGGTGCAAGTTTCAAATTGAACGCAACACGTGCCTTGCAGAATACCCTGTGATTTTTGGAATAAGAAAATAAATATTGTAATACAAGAATTATTAAATCCACTTTTGGGTTATTGGATCGAGTAGCGAACTAAATTTTTAAATATATAAATTCCGACTAATTAACTTCTATTCAAGTAAAGAACAAGAGTTTCCAATAAATGTATAGTAAATAGTACACATATTAATATCTAAGGCTATATTGAATCTAGTTCTAGGTAATTCAAGTAGTGAATTTGTTGTCTTAATATAAATAGTACCGAATATAAATATAATATCATATGAATTTAACTCTAGCAAACGTAATCATTTAGCAAAATGATTGTTTTTCAAAAAATCAATAGTAAGTATTAAGTAATTGAATTATAACGTAGTTGCATTCAGTTACATATTGCGTCGTGCGCAGAATTTAAGAGACTCCAACTTTCAAAAAGGAGAGTATCGATACTTATTACCAGTGTGCCCAGATGTACACTAATAGTATTGCCAGATGCATATCCAACATAGTAGTAGAAAATTACCTAACCAGTTCAAGTAGCACCAAGGTTTTATTAATTTTAATGAATTATAAGTCATAAGTTATGTCTTCATAATTTGTTCATTATAAATGAATTCTTGAAGTAATCCAGAAATCTATTAAAATTTTTCTTTATTCATTTCTGGTAATTTATTGAAATTTACCTCATCAATTACAAAAATTATAAATCTTTACAGCAACTTTCCTCTTCTCTTTAAATATTCTGCCTTGCGAGGTATCCTTCTGTCAAGCACTTTTAACTGTCGCAAACTTAATTACTTGTATTCCTAGGTGTTGACCCCAAAATGGCAATTATTAATAGTTGCAGTAGTGCTCATTGTTGTCCTGTTTGTCATGGCTGTTGCTGCTGTAGTTGTTGTTGCTGCTGTTGCTGTTGCTTTGTGTGGTGTAACACAGCTAATTAAAATAAATGGCTTTTGGCAATGCTGTCAGTGCGGTACAATGTGCCAATGGTCACCCTATTGGCCGTCAATGGCGGCCACCACACTGAATGTTCGTTGGCCAAAATGAGTGCAAATGACGTTTCGGTTGGCCGCTTATTTTACAGTTCATTTATCGCAAAGGGTCCATTTGTGAGGGCATTTCGGGTATGTCCTTGTTATACTAGCAATTACTATTGTTGCTCTCTCATTTGTTGTTGCTCTGGTGGCTTTCGCCAGCAGTTTAAATAATTAGTTTGTAATGAAAATTGTTTGGCCTGGTCGTTGACCGCCAAACGCAATTATTTCAGTTTGCGGAAATTTTGTGCAATTGCTTGCAATTGCATTATGAAAAGCAGATTTTAGCCTTTTATATGCGTATGTGTGTGTATGTGTGTTTACTTTTTGCAACGCTGACAACAAAAACATTGTGGAAGAGCCACACGAAAGTAAACATCAAAATTTAAATGCATTTCATCAAATAAATTACCGAAATGACATTAAACAAATTGCAGCATTTTCATTAATTTTGCAGCCGCTTGACCTGCACTTATGCAATTAAAATTGCAAATAAATGCAAAGTGTTGGAGTTCTGGATATGATAGAAATCATTTCGTATTAAATTAAAGCATTTAATTCCCATTTAATATACCCAACAAAGTACATTCGGTGTTTGTAGGGTGCACAAAGTATGTCTGTAATTAACAAATTTAATTATATAATTATGCACATAAATTGCCAGGCAGTTATATCATATTTCACTGCACTTTACTCGCAATTTATATTGGTTCAGCCATCAATTACGAATTGCCATTAAGAGAGCGCATTGCAAATGCAAACCAAATAAATGTATTTACTGCAAGTTTTAACTAATTGAATCTCTCAAATGATTTCCAACTGAAATTTTGATCAAGCTTCTTTTAGCTGGCTGAAATCTTCTATTTAAAATTATTAAAATTGACTAACAATATGTTAAATGCATTATAGATGATGTTTTAAATTATTTAAAATTCTCAAAGCACTTTAGAACTAAATATCGAAACTAGTGCAAGTATTTGAGATATATTAGACTTTGTAGCCTTGACCAAAGAAATTTTTACTGTAGTAAAAATTGTAAGTGGAGTATTTAGCTAGGAATTTTTGTCAAATGTAAAAACTAAAAAATGTTTTTAAACTTTCTGCGGCATTTTACTAAAAGTTAAGGAATGGAATTTAATTAAAACTTTGGATTCGTAAGAGCAAAAAGGCAAGTTGACAAAATGCATTTAGCAATTTGTGTTAAGTTGCTAAAATTAAACCGATTCTTTTACGCATTAATTTTAATTTAGCAAGTTAAGAGATCTCTGAGCACTATAGGAAATTATTCCACTTAAGGATGCTTTTATGATTTTAGAAAGTCAACAGCTTATTTGCAGAGCTTTCTAATGCGTAACCAAAATGATGACCAAACTCTTTGACTAGCCACAAAGTAAATATATTATATGTATGTGTGTATAAATGATTTGCATTAGACTCGGCTTATTTGAATTACGAAAGCAATTTCAAGTTGTGTCCGACAGACAGAGACACAGATACAGACTCAGTCACAGCCACACACATATGTTATGTATATTTTACTGTGTGCAGAGAAATGCTAATCAAGAATGGCAGCCATAAAATGATGATATGCATATGCATAGCAAATGAATTGGAATTTGTACGAAGAAGGGAGCACTTTGTAGACACACACACACACACACACAATGTGTTAACTGATAAAGGGAGATAAGCAGCGACAGCGGCAACGGTAGCCACAGAGACAGGTGCATGGTCCTTCGGACCATAGACAATTAGAACGGAGCTCGTCATCATTAACCCGCAGAGCACATATCTGTGGCCATAACGGGTTAAGCCCATGGCCAGGGATAGCACTTGGCATTTCCGTTTCAGCCCTACAGGCGTGCTAAATTGTACGAAATTAGTTCTCTGATTTATTTTGCATATCAAATTTTCAGCACACACACTGAGATAGCAGAAGCAAAGGCAAATCAAATTTCATATGGAATGAGGAGTGGCTGCTGCTGATGCTAGTCAGGACATGATAGACCCACTGATTAGCTACTTTTGGGAATTTTCGTGACTTGTCGCTTGATTACTTCTCCCAAAATTGCCTGTTGCCAGTTTTATGGCCTTTACACACACACACATTCACAAAGTGTGCGACAGGCTCAATTTCTCTCTGTGGTTCATCATCATAAATGGGCCGACTACTACGAAAACTAAACATAAAATGTGTGGGCGTGGTCTACCGCCCTGCTCCCATTTCAATCTCAAATTTGATTAAAATTTCAATTTTGCTTCCTGCGCTTTCTCTGACGATTAGCATTGAAATTAGTTGCCTGCCCTCAAAATGACTTTGTAGTTTATTAATATTAATTGCTGATGTTCAGCATCAGCTATTTTCGCAAAATTGATGGGTTCGTCTCGTCTTCTTCGTTTTTGAAGTTTTAATGCGCTCTTCTTTCGGTGTGATGGTAAATGTTTAACTTTCTGGGTCATTAACTGATTTGATGGCTTTTGCCACATTATGCAATTGAGCGTAATATGCGGGTGGACAAGATAAGTTCGACCAGGGCAGCTGTAAATCGAAAGGACATCGTTCTTTGATGTATGTACGATGAAAGACAAACACACTGACCAAATATCCCATATAAACTGACCTCCAGGGAAAGAAACTCTCAAGTGAGATAAAATTAATAGCCACCATACGAAGTTATTGCTTATTGATATTTTTATATCATTTAATTATGATTGGTTTTGCTAGCTACGAAGTTAATTTTGCTTTAAAAGAAATTTGCAATAAAATGTATTTGTTTCATTTACTATTCTTTACATCTTAATAATAATAATAATATGAAGAAAAAACTTTAAATAATTTTATAATAATATCATTTGCGACTATTTTTTTGTATTTTGTAAGGTGTTTTGAAATAAGGCTCTTGGTTTTCATACCTATCTTATTGTTAGACTTTGTGGAATTGGCTCTGACCTCTTTTCTAATAATAATTATATATTTTTTTATATTTATAAAACTGGTTGTGTACTTACAACTTGGATTGAGTTAAAGACAAAGCTTAAGACATACCTGTAAGCAAAATAAATTTCAAATTAGTAAATGAAGTAATAGTATAAATAAAAATGAATTATGGAAAGGAATGATGACAAGGAATATTGGTAAATGAACAACACCAGCTGCCTTTGCTTGTCTTAAAAGTACTACTTTCTTTTTCTCTGTATTGATTCATACCTCTTTCTCATCTTGCTTTACTTACCTGACTTAAACGATCTTGACTGTCGATGATATCGATAAACAATCGCATGCGATCATCGAGTATTTGGAATCCATTTCTGGGCAGCAATAATAGATTCTGCACTGCATCTCGAATGCTGCCCGGAGTTGTGCTGCACGAGCTGCTGTCGTCGCTGTTGAAACCATTTTGCAATGGCTGAAATTGCTGCTGTTGCTGTTGCTGTTGATGATGTTGCTGCTGCTGCTGTTGGTATTGTTGTGAATGTTGCTGTTGTTGCTGCTGCTGCAGTTTGAGCTGCAGCGAATGCTGACGCAATGCCTCCGAGCACTTGCGCAAATAATCATAGGAACCTTTCGATTTGTACTTATCGGCCATCGCATGAAAGCTGTCCAATATCTCATTAAAGTCCGTCATGAGCGGGGCAGTCGAGGGCGTGGTCGTTGCACTCGACGGCGTTGTCACCGTGAGTGCCAACGAGCCCAGCGAACTGTTCGATTTACTCATCACCATTTGCTGTTGGTGCTGCTGTGGTGAACTGGTAATCACACGCAGCTCAGTGGTCAACGAACTGCAGCCATTGGCAGCCAGGGTTTTAAGGCTGCCGCTGCTGGCCGAGCTGCTGACCACTTTGCTGGGACTCAGAGCCTGCAAGTCCTCGCTCATCAGCCGCAAATTGTCGGAGATCTGATGGAAGCTCTCCGATGTAACCAGCGAATGTTCGCGCTGCTCCAATTTGGCATTGCTGCCACCGGGAAGAACACTGCTCTTGGGTCGCCTTCGACTGGACACACCAGCTGCTGCTGCTCCATTGCCAGCAGCCGCTGTGTTGCCCCCTGCTGCTGCTGCGGCCCCACCAACCACTCCTCCGCCAGGTGTGCCAGAAGTCACATCTGGCATTTGCAGCGGCTTCGAGATGAACGAGTCCAGCGTCTGCGAGTTGCTCAGCTTGCTGGGCTTGTCTGCGTTCTCAGGTATTTTATTGGCGCGTATCGCGTCCAGAAACTGACGCAGCTGATCCGAGGGCGTTGGCGGCGGTGGCGGCTCCTCTGCCACAGTTGCAACTGTTGCAGCCGCAGCCACTTTGGCTTCGCCATTGCGTTTCAACGTTGCTGTTGCCGCTGCTGCTGCTGCTGATGTTGCTGTTGCTGTGCTTGCTGCTGTGGTTGTTGCTGTCGGTTTGAGCACATCGTCGGGCATGTGTTGCTGATACTCTTGCCGCATGCTGCTCCTAATGTTGTCTAGAAACAGACGCAACTGATTCGAAGGCGTCTGCACTTCACCGGCGCCTGAAAGCGATGCCAGCGATTTGCTGACAATCTCTGGTGAAATCATATTCGGCTGAAAGTTGTTGTTGTTGTTATTGTTGTTGTTGCTGCTGGCGCCGTTGCTGTTAGGGGTCAAGAGATTGAGATTCGTTTGGGATTGCTTGGCCAGCTGCTGCTGCCGCTTCAGCTCCGACAGCAACTTCGCCTGCTCCGAATATTTGCGCACACTTTCGGTGATCGTGCGCAGCTGCTCGGAATAAGCGCGCAGCTGATGCTCGAGGTAAGCTTGATCCGGTCCAGGTGCTGGTGCCGCATAACTCGAGGGTCTGTTGTTCTCAGGCTTGCCGTTCTCCTGCAACGCCTCTTGGCTGTTACCGTGATAGCTCAGCGAGTGTCGCATTGTGTTTGTTGCCACTGTGGGCGTCGCTTGCAACATGTTATCGGTGCTGCAGCTCTTCTTCGGACTGCGCTGCCGACCCAGCGTGCCATTGTTGTTGACGCTGCCATTGCTGTTGCTGTTGGCAAAGCGACGCAACGGTATTGGTGGCGCCTCCGTCTGCATGCCGCCGCCGCCGCCATTGTAGCGATCGAGACTGCGCGGCCGCTGTACGCCGTTGCCATTGAGTTGTCCATTCAACTGTTGCTGCTGTTGTTGTTGCTGCTGCTGTTGCTGCTGCTGCAACGTTGGACCATTCGGCCTGGGCGTGCTCTGCGATCGTCTTGGCACAGCTGGCACGCCGCCAACCGTTGCTGTTGCTGGCTTGCGATGCTGCGGCACTGGCGGTGCCGGCTGCCCATTGGTTGGACTCTGACGATACTGCTGAAAGATGGCCGCATACAGCGACTCTTTGTCCGCAGCCGAGGCTGTGGTTGCTGTCGTTGTGGTGCTCACCAGACTCACAGCATTGCGCAGCTGCTGCTGCTGTCGCGACAACTGCAACAGTCGCTGCTGCTGCTGCGCATTGTAGTCCACAAAACTGGAGCGTGCTCCACCGCCAGCGGTGGGCGATGCTGTGGCTGCCGAGACAGCAATGCTGTGTGGTCGCTGCTTGAGTCCACGCAACCGCGATGGCTCCGCATACTCGGGCATCTCATAGCCACTCGCTGTGGTTGCTGGTGCCTTGGCAATGCTGGGCGCTGTTTCCGTTGGCGACGGACTGTTCAGAAACGGATTGTTCCCCTTTAATGCAATCGGCGTGGCAGCTCCTGGAATGCCTGCCGTGGGCAGCATGTTTGTCAGCTGTGGCGGTGGACCGGGCGAACTTTGCAGCGACTGTTGCTGCTGTGTGCTGCCGGGATAAAGCAGCGATTCACTTATATGCAGATCGAGTTCATGGGCATTCGGCTTGGCGTAGATGCTGCTCGCTGCATTGTTCCGAGTGGGGGGCGTGGCTGCGGCTGGGTAACCAGTTATGCGAAAGCCATTCATGTTGGCTGTGTGAAGCGATTGCTGTTGTTGCTGTTGATGCTGCTGCTGCTGATGTTGCTGTTGTGCGTTCTTTGCCGTTATTGTCGTTGTCATAGCGTGCTGAGCGGTTTGGCTACGTGGCCATTGTGCGCTTTCGTTGCTTTTGTCTGCTGTTGTTGCTGTTGCCACGCTTTGGGCATGGGAATTGTTGTTCAAATTGCTGGCCACTGGGGCAATCAATCAGCCAATCAATCGATCAATCAATCACTTACATCGTCTTCAACTTATCAATTCAACTGCACTACGTGGGGCAATTACTGAAATTTGTATTCGACTTCGTCGGTTGCTGTTTGAATTGAACGCAGTTTGCATTTAAATTTATTGTCGCACCCCGGGACGTATACGCAATATTTCGTGTGCTTTATGGCAATTGACAATAGTTCGCAGTCCCCTCGAGCAATAAATGACGCGATTTATGCATTTCGATATTAAATCAATGTGTGTGCGTTTAACCACTTATCGACTTGACATTAATTAAGCGATTGCCAATCGTTCTATCTAACATATATTCAGGTTTAATAAGTTTAAGAGATCAACTATCTATCTTAACACATTATTTTGTTGGTGAAACTGATACAATTCGAATTAAATAATATTGCATTTCAAAGCAAGTCTAAGAAGTCAATAGATTACATATAAAACGGTCTCTCGAAGTGTTTTTCCATTTCAATAAACTTCGCTTTAAATAATTGTTGATAATAATCGAAGTAGTAAATAAAGTAACAATAAATATTAACTGATATTACTAATATAAATACTACATAACTAATATTGAATTTAAAAAGAATTTTCAATATTACACAGTAGTTTATATAGTATTGTATTTAATTTAATTTCAATTACCTAACATTGCATTTAAAATAATGTTGAATATACAAGAAATAGTAAAGTAAATATTTCTGATACTCCTAATATGAATATGAATAATATTGGATTTAAAGAGATCTTAAAGTTATTAGCTAAGATTATTTTGAATTGCATTTTCCCAAACTGAAATTTCGTTTTAAATAATTTCCCAAGATACCAAATGTAGTAAACACTTTATGTTAATAACTATAATTGCTATTACACTCCATACAAAGAATTTAAATTAACATTTTCAGCAGAATTCTCTTGCTTGCAAGCTGCCTGAACTATTAACATAATATCGATTACATTGAATACCCATTTAATAAGATTATTTCAATTTCACATTCGATGTCTTTCAGTGGCAACATCAATTCCCAACTGAGACAAGACTAAGTCCAAATATATTTGCGGCAAATGCGAATGCAGTAAATCGAATGCACAATAAACCCCACTGCAAAAATGGAAATAATCAGCTAGCAAATTGAGCATTGCAGCAGCAGACAAGCGAAAGCTGAAGAGAGCGGCAGGCAGGCAATGTAAATATCAAATTGCTGGCAAATAGTGCTGCTGGGAGAAAAGCAGATGGCAATACCTGTCCAAATATTTCGATAAGCCATAAGCTCACGTCTTCTTGGCCTTGGCTTTGTCTTGGTCTCTGTTATGCAGGCCAAGGAATTTGGCAGGACGAAAACTCAAAATTGAGATGCCAACGATGCAGTCGCAGTTGCCAAAGTTCTCTCAGTTGCCAGTGTGTGTGTGGCGGGGCTTTGACAAAACTATTTATGACTGCTTCGCTGGCTACGTGGAGACGAAGACCGTAATTTTATGGCGACGTGTCAACAGCATTACAAACACATACACATACACAGAAATAACATACAGAGGAGACGGAAGCATTTGCACGCTTTAGAGCATAAATACGCCATAAAGGGAAAATGGGTGGCAAAGGGATGAAAAGGATACATGAGGAGACGACGATGTCAATGCTTGCGGTCGCTCGGCTAAAACTCGGCATTAACATAAATATTTAATAAAAAATGCGCATAAATTATAAAAACAAAGCAAAAAAAAAACAACGAAAAACAAGACAAACTCGCTGCAAATATGAAAATAAACAAATGAGTGCGGCGAGGAAAATGGGAAAATGAAACATGCCATAAGGGAAAATGCGCGCGCAAAACATGTTACAAAATACACACGCCTCACACACACACACACGTATACACATACTTGTATAGATGACAAAACATGTGCCGAGCGAGTTGAATCATTTGCATGCAACAACAAAAATTTAAACTTAAGTACACTGCGCGAAAACTGACAGCAGTAATAAAGAAATACAAATTATTTGCATAAGTGTATTGAATAATTCTAATTAATTTGCGGTGCAAATTTTGTTAACTAAAAATAGTAAAATGTAAAAACTTGTTGGGTACAAAAACTTTAAAATTTTCATTTAAAATTTCAATTAGGCAAGACACAAATTGAGATGGCAGCTGATTGAAGCAGTTGTAAATTTATGCGCACCGCATTTGGAGCTGTGTACACAGAGTGTGTGGCAAGCTGCAATGTCGTAGAAAACAGAGATAGCGAGAGAGTGAGAGGGAGAGAAAAGGGCACAGAGAATGTTGCTGTTGCACTTTGTCAGCTCGTCATGCTCAGCTGTCTGCTACGTGCTCAGCTGTCTGGCTGTCTGTCGTGGTTTATGACTAGGCAGCTCACTCACACACACACACACACACACACTTGGACGTAAGCTGACACACAGTCGCAGAGAGTGTGTCAGTGTGCTAAAGCTGAGGACAGTAATATTAGCAGCTGCAACAGCAGCAAAGTAACTTGTATCAACACTTTAGCACATGCACAACGAACTCAAGAGCGCCACTTGGCAACTGCAGAGGGGCAGAAGAGTGAAAGAGAGAGAGAGAGAGAGAGGGGTGGAGAAGCACACGCATACTACACCTGCTGACCCTTAGAGCGTTGCCCCTAAAAGCAGGCAACACAAAATGCCAGCTTCAGTTTTGACATATTTAGGCTAGCAACAACTACAACTACAAGCATTCTCTCTCTCTTTCTCTTTGTCTATCTCGCTCACACTTTGAACTAACTGCATCTCTTTACTCATTAGGAATTCCAGCTAAATGTTGCTCTGCCCATCCTCAGAGTGTGTATTGTGTGCCAAGATTTCGAAATGCTTTTGAATTTGCTAATGAACATAACTCACGAGCACACCGTGACTGACTGACAGACAAACAGCCAGAGAGATAGATAGAGAGAGCTAGAGAAGTAGAGAGATAGAGCTGGAGCACTGCGTAAGATGGAGAAACTCAGGCAAAGTTTTTGGTATTGTTTGTTTAAGTTTTAAATTAATGACAGCATATTTACTTGCGGTTGCTCAACTAGAGCAGCAGTTGCTGCTCTCTCTCTCTACATTCTACTTCTACCCTGTTTACCCACTGACCAACTCTTCAAAATAGATTAACAAAAATTAATGTTATGCTCGGTTTGTGCTTGCCCCATAAACTTGCGTTCTGCCTCTTCCCCTCTGCTGCTCAGTTGGTTTATCTGCATCAGAGCGAGTTGAAATTAAATAAGATATGCTGTCACTGTCATGGCTTTGTGTGTGCTCTCTCCATCTCCGTCTCTATCTCTCTGACTGTTTGCATGTTGTGTGCGGCTGATGAATCTCGGCAGCTAGGAATTTGATTCAATTTGTGGCAGCAGCAGCAGCGACTTGGCAAATACAGACCGCATCTTGGGTTTGTCTTTGCATGCAAAACACTGTCAAATGCCCCAAAGTGCTGTCTCTAAGGGTTGCTGTCATCCGTTGTTTGCCCTCTGGCTTGGTTATTAAATGATTTTGCGCAAAAGTGCAGCCGAAAAGTGGCATCAATTGCAGCTTCCAACGGGCACTTCAATTGATATCAATGAGTTCAAGTTAAGCATAATGTAAATCAAGTTGCCGCATCATCAATCCACTCAATTAATCTAATTAAAAACATGGCAAAGCCCGAGCCCGAGCACAAGCACACAAAAACACAACCAAACGAAAGCAAAGACCACACTCAATGATTTTCAATTAATGTTTAAGCTCCGCAGCAGCAAAAAAGAGGGAAGAGCAAGAGTTGAACGTGTAACCGCTGCACCACAGCAGAAGCAACCGCTGAAAGAGGAGACTGCAAAAAGCAAATCCCCAAAGCTGGAAGCAATTTTTTAAAACAAACTATCGACTAAGGCGCCAACACACACACAGAGAGAGACAAAGCAAACAAGGATAACAAATGAACAAAGAGTGAGGGCGAGGAGAAGGTTGTGTTGTATGTACAACTTGCAATGGCCGAAGAAACACTAAACAAATAGACATGATAAATTAAAAAGCAAAACGTATATAAACCAAACAGCAACCATCCCCATCTCACTCTTTCTTATCAGCATGTGGGCGTGGCTCTGCTATGGCATCTCGTCGCGCTTTGAAGGCGTCGTCTGAGTCCGTGCTTCAAGTGTGTTAAGTGGCATGCCCCGCAGGCCTCCACACACACATACACACACACATTCTGCAAAGGGTTCAGCAGCAGCAGAAGTTTCCCCCTTAACTCATCCCAAGCCACCGCAAGAACGCAGGATAAATAACAAAACGACACTGATAGGGAAAAGGGAATGTGGCAGCCAAAGATGGAAAGCAGCAAGGCGGAAAGGGGGGCGGGGCCAAGAGCCTTGTGCGGTTAAGCCTTCTGGCAGGTGTTGGAGCGTTTGCAAATGCGAACGATTTGCAATTTGCATAGTCCCCGATAGTCTCACTAGGGTTGTCAAGGCGCTCCAAATATTTATTTAATACGTATACGTAATATATGAAATTCATATTTA
This sequence comes from Drosophila niveifrons, assembly GCA_035046325.1. NCBI lineage: Eukaryota > Metazoa > Arthropoda > Insecta > Diptera > Drosophilidae > Drosophila > Drosophila niveifrons. The sequence continues at coordinate 3,335,044 of JAWNOC010000046.1, read as the reverse complement.
TATAATATATGAAGAAATGAAAAAAGAAGTAAAGTATATTGTAATTTTCGAAAATTCAGCTGCGTAGAAATAAATATACATTTTCAAATAATAATAATAATTTTGGAATAATAAATTGAAATATTGAATATTTTAAAGTGATAAAAATCGACAACTATTCATTACATAATATAATATTCATTACTATTAATGGAAGCAATTTCCTTCAAAATACAGTAAAGTATTTGAAAAGCGACATTTGTTTAATATCTTAAAAAAAAACTTTTAATAATTTAATAATTTTATTCACAAGTTTATTATTATCATTAGAGCAAGGAAAGAGCAAATAAATGTTTTTCCTAGACTTTAAAAATATAAACAAAAAAAATATTGTTTGGCAAAGAACAGATTATTACAAATTTATGGAATAAATGTCAATTTAATTTATTTTGATTTGCGTTTACATTTAGCAATCAAGAAATAACATTCTACATTTCAAACTATAAAAAAAAATTGTGATTGAAAAAGATTGTATTTTACTCAAAACCAATCATTTTATTTAATTACATTATTAGTAAATAATAAAACTGTGTGAAAGATAACATTTGCAATAGAACATTTTATTTGTTGATAAAAATACATAATTTAAGATGATCTATAATGTTATCAAAGAATAGAAATAAAAATAAAACTGTGTTGTAAAATTTAAAGGCATTTATTTATTTAAAATATTGGTTAAACCAAATACTTTGGTTGGCAACCCTATAATTGACAACTGAAACAACAGTGCACTGAGACTCTGCTATCGCTCACACTTGCCGTGAGTTAAGCCAATAGACAGTGCCAACATGGCCAGGACACCTTCGTCGTTGGTCGACACTGTGCAAATACGCAGTCAGCCAAGTGAGAAATGAAGACGAGACGAGTTAGTTAGAACACAGCCACAGCCAGAGAGATAGCCCAGAGATTGGCACGCTTCGCTGCCATTTGGCTTAACCCACAAACCAAGCAACCCACCATTCACCATCCACCACCCACAGAGCTCTAGTAACCATGTGCCAAGCCTCAAACGGGGGAGGTGGACATAAATCAGTTGGCGCGGGCGAGAGTGAGAGAAGAGGTTGCATAGAATTGGCCAAGAAAGAAAGCGTTGGCCGACACCAATGCGAAACACTAATTGAAACGCAAGGTAGAATTAATTGCCAGGGAAATGTAGGAAAATTTTTGTTCTTGGCCGGAAAGAAATTTCAAAAAGCACAAAAAAAAGTGAACGAAAGTAAAACTGAAACGTAACGGCACTTAAGTTGGCCAATTAAAGGCAACGCCCGTCCAAGAGCGAAGCAAATTGTCTGACCAGACACCAGGCACCAGCAAAAAGGGCAGAGATGGCGTTTAAGACAAGACACATTCCCCTTTCCCATTCCGATTCCCATTCTGTACAACAATGACCAGAAATTAGTTTTTCTCTCTTTTTGGTTAGACAATTTTATTATGGCCTAATTGAAACAACAAACGGGCCACAAATGAGCTGACACATGCGTGGCGATATATGAAATAATTAAGACCGTATACACAGTTCTCTCTCGCACTCGCTTAATTATAATGTATTTAAGTGTTAATTACGTTGGCAGATGTTCTTCGACCTAGAAAGTAAGACACAAACACGCCACGCTTTGCGTGTCTCAGGTGAATGACAAGCGGCTCGTTGATTTGCCAAGCGAATCGATTGCGGCATTAAATAGCAATTTGATATTCTTTTTATTGCAGCTCCTTGTGGCAGAAAAAGGCGTCGCAGCAAACAAAGAAAGGCCAAGTCTATGCTTAATAATTTTGCGGCATTTGCGGCTCAAAGTTTTAATCTACTAAAAGCTGACAGAAGTGTGATTATGCTACCCGGGATTGCCCATGTCAAGAAGCGTGTGTGAGCTTTGTTTTATGACGTGTGAGCATGACATTAAGTTGAGGTGGGTGTATTTCGATGTGGGTTATAAATTTGCCACACACACACTCACACAATGTAGCACATAAAATGCAGACTTAATGTCAAAAAGGAAACGATTTCAAGATGCTTTTGCCGCCGCTTTTTTATGTGATTGAATTTTAGCAAAGCAAATTCTCTTATTTTTTTCCGTTTTTATTATTTTATCTAGCCCAACAAAAACTTGACCAAATTGCACAATGGGAAACGCATTACGTATACGACACATCAACCCTGACGGGATTCTAATTATCGCAAAAATGAAATTCAAATTACAATCATAATCATTTAAATAATAATAGCGAAAGTTGAAGGCGAATTTTGAATGGCGTTTGAACCCTTTATATAATTTATTTATGAGTTGCGCGTTTGCCCCTTCGGCTGTTTTCTGTGTTCGCTGCGTTGGGGACATTAAAACTCGATTACATAATAAAAAGTTCTCGACTAAAACGTGCACGGCACACAAAATCGTCAAGGACAGAGCGTTAAAGAGATGAAGGGTAAAGAAAAGTTTCTCATCAACATTAATGCGCAACATTATAGGCATTAATATTGTAACTATTTCTACGAAAATCGATGCGAATTGCAATTTAATTGAAACCGAGTGCAAAAAATTGTAGCAGAGTGTGCAGGCATTCATTTGAATTGTAAAAAGTTTTGACGTGCATTTTCACGCACAAGTTGGTGGATAAATAAAATCACAATCAAAGTAATTGAATTCAACAAATCGTCGACAAGGCGAAACTCTGCGCAAAATTAATTCAATTCACTTACAATAATAATTTGCACAATAAAAACAGCAACAATTGAATGGGCAGCAACAACAACGACAACAACAGCAGCAGAGTTTGCCAGCTGTTTGTTTGAGTTGAACGGTAAACTTGCGCCCAGATTTAATCACACAAAATGGCTGCCAGTTACCGTTACCAGTCACTTCTTGCCATAGACATTCCAACGCATTCCCTGCTCCAGCTCCTGTTGCTCGCTCTCTACGTGCTTCTCTATTGGCTACGCAAAAGTTTTCCCCAGTCTTCTTCGTCCTCGTCGTTCGTTCTCGTAAAATTAATGAATCTGTTATGCAAAATCGACAACTAGCTGCAACAGTAACAAAGTAACAACAACGAAGTAGCAGCACAACAAATGCGGCAAACAATTAAACCAACTTGGACAGCAGGTGGAGATGCTTCTGCTGCTGCTTTCAGCTAAGTAAGTAGTTAAGTTAGTTTTACCGAGCGCAACAACTATGCGTAATACGCATAGTTAACGCTGATCAATCGAATTTGTTGACAAGCAAACAATCTGCAAGCGGGGTTAATGAAGCGGATTAAGATTGTAAAATACTTTCGAGCAAATCCCTTTACAAATTGCAGCCATAAACAGTCGCTTAAGCGTGGAAGCAAATGAGACAATATTGAGGTCGAACTATGTTCGAGGAAAGCTTTTACGTAAGTAATTATTCTTTTGTTTGACCCAATTAAAATGCTGGTTTATATAACTGAAAAAGAAGGATAATCATTAGCTGTTTTACACATCTCTAAATATATGTGTTTAAATGTTTCTGCTTATTTGAAGGGTTATTTTTTATTCAGACCTATACAAAGAGACAGATATCTAAAATACGATATCTTATTTTAATAGTCCTATCAGATGCTACCAAATTAAAGATAGTTATGAAACATAAAATTGTCACTAAAATCATCAAACTAAAGTGAGCACTTGCTACGAATTCTAGAAGACAGCTTACGACAATTTAACCCCAATTCAGCGCATACTCAAATTAAATTGTAATACTTAAAAACGACCGAAACAAGTTTGATTTATAGTTCAAAACTATATATGATATTAAAATATCAATTTCTATCAAAATCCAATCAAATGTCTGGTAAAGGCAATAAACGTTGCGTATATGCAATATTCAGTTGAACTGTTCATAGCGATGTCTTGACATTGCAACACGCTTAACTCGCTACAAATGACCAATTCCATTTACAAGCCGGGGACCAAGCACAAAAGCAAGCTTGCTGGGACCACCACGCGTCGTATACGCAATATGAGGCGCTCGCACTTGCCGCAGCGAAAAGAAATTGCGAAAGAGATTGTAGGTTTTTCCTTTTATTTTTCTTTAGCCAAATACTCGCCCAAGGCTGACTTGAGGCACGTTCTGCTGCTGCTGCTGTTGCTGCTGTTACTGCTTACAACAAGCTGCCCTTGGGCAGCCTCACTTTATTTTTATACGCATACGCAAACGAGAGTGTGAGAGAGTGGTGGGATGCTATAGAGAACCGCCTTGTACTTGTACTTGTACAACACTTAAATCCCAATTCGTTTTCGGTCGCTACAAGAATCACAGCACAGTGACCCAAAGATGAGCGAGCAGAGGAGAGAAGAACACTTACTTAGCATGCATGTATGGATATTTTATTGATACGCAACTTTGTGTGCGACGAATGCCGCTGGGCTGTTGTTCGGGTTCGGTTTGGTTTGGTTTGGTTTTTGTTTGGTCCCGAACTGAAGAAATGTGTGTGCGTGGCTTTTAATGCGTTTTTCAAGTGAGGTCTGTTCACTCGCTCGCTCGCTTGTCCCACCCTGCGGCTGCGTCATATATCGTATGTAGCAAGGGCATTTGCTTCTATTTTCTCTCACTTTTTTTTCGTTTTTTTTTCGTTCTCTGCGTGCCCAATTGAATGGCCATGGGCCAGACAAACGCCAACAGCAGCAGCAACAGTGGAGGACGCAGCAAGTCATATGGAAATCCCTTTGAGTTTGCAACGTTTTTCTTCTTGGCTTACACATTTTCACACTTGCGCGACCATTTTGCATACCCTAAGCGTTGACTTAGACGCCAAAATGTGTGGCGTATTAGTTGCCAAACATTTCTATTGACTTTTTGGAAGATTTGCTTCCCCTTTGAAATTAGCTTTTTAGGGTATTTGCACGTCAGTCTCATTTTTGTTGTTATTCTTTGGGTTTTTATTTCATATTGTGCGTCAAGCGATTCATTCATCTTCTTTGGCGTGGATTTCAGGCTCCGGCAACAATCAATAAAATTCAAGTTGCCTTTTTGCGTCAACTTCCCGCCATCTTCCTCGCTCATCTCTATTCGTCTCCACATACAAAAGTCATGCCAGCTGCTGACACAATGTGCGAGTTGTGCTGGGTTTCGAATCTTCTACTCCATATATATATATATTGAATGTCAGGGTATTTGCAAATGCCGCCTGATTAATGACGCAATAATTGTTGCCACACGCCACGCCACGCCACGTCCCCAAGACCAAATAGCACAAAAAGCCAAATGGTAAAACGACCCGCAAAACTCAACTGGACTCGGCTCGTTTCGACTTTCGGTTTAAGTTTTACTTTGAAAGGGATTGTTTTTTTTGTTTTAGCTCGAAACAAAGTGTTAAAAAATTGACTTTTGCATGCTTTCACGGCTTTTGGTGACTCGCTTAGTGAAATAGAGAGAGAGCGGGTGTCGTGTTCTGGCCATTTGATAGGATTATTATCGTGTTAGCCACGCCATTTTGGCCATTTGATTTTCTGTGGCTGTGTCCAAAGAAGCGTTTCGACGTTACGTTCAATTTACCAAATTGCTCAAATGGAAATATTTAGCTAACTCTTCTTGACTTGTGCCATTCACAGACTTAACGAGGCTTAAAAAAGCACAGCAAAGTTTTCCTCCCGCTTCTCGCTATGCGCTTTGTAATGAGGCTGATTTATTGAGCAAATTGTGAGATGGTTTTCCAATTGTTTTGCTTAAATGTTGATTTGAATTTCAATTGTATTTAATATTTAAGGAATTATGTGTAAGCTGTGTAATTAAACCACATACCAAAGAAATGTGCAAAATAAATTAAATCTAATAAATCATCATCAAATATGTATGGCGTATAATTCCAAGGCGGCTCCCACTGCGCGCTGCATCTTTAGTCATTAGCCGAGGGGCTTATGTGCTAAGTAAATCCCTTGGAGAAGCAGACACTCGCACACACACACTTACACACAACAAATAATTGCAGGATGCGTAAACAAAGCATAATTAACAAAAGAAGACCGGAAAAACGGGAGCGTTGGCGTTGGCGCGATAGAAATTATGCAAAACGCGGCAAATAAAGTACAAATTTATGTTGTAGAAATGTACCATAAAGGATTGCAGGATTCAGAATTCAACTCTGAAACTCTGAGGCTCTGAAGTGGGTTGGTTGCCAGGCGCGCTGCTAATTTGCTAAACTGCCTTTTGCTGCCGGTTATGGGCACAGGCAATGACGATGGCAACGCGTTGCCTCTAAAGCTCAAGCCAAAGGTAAAGGTAAATAATTTCTGGCGCCACAACGGTTGGCATATTTTTTATGAGCTTATTCACCCTTTTTTTTTTTGCTTGTCGTGTTTTGCCCGACTCGCCTCTCCATATTTTTCTTACGGCCTGTGGCACATAATTTAAGCACCTTTTTCTCTAAGCTCTCTTATCTAGCTGAATATTTAATTAACCGCAATGCCCAAGCATAAAGGCGAAAGAAAGTAAGGAAAAAAAATAACTGAAAACGATAGAAAAAAATTAGTGCAAGTACAACTGAAGTTTGTGTTAACTTTTGGAAGAGAACTGTGAAAATGTGCTGTTAACTGGGCCAAAAAACAACTGAAAGTTTTCCCAAAAATTTGTTGCAACATTTTCGTGACAGATTCCCCAAGAAATTTACAAACAACAAAACGGAGAGTGAGTGAGAAAGAAGAACTGCGCAACATAGAAAAGTTTCCAACTCATTTTCTACAGTTTTATCTTATTTAACTTTTATTATCTGTGGCGCTGTGCGCTTGATAAGCTTTATCTGACATGTGTATGGCTGGTCTTTTGATGTTCTTCTCGTGGTTGTTGTCGATGTTGTTGTTGTTGTTGTTGCTGTGGGTGTTGCAGTTGTTGCTGCTGTTGGCATTTTCAAATAGTTGTGAACTTTATCGCAGCAACAAACAGACGAGCGAATAAACAAACAGCACAGAACAGAATCGAGATAGACAGACAGAGATGAACAAACCAACAGCGAGAGAGAGAGAGAGATACCGCATTTTGTGGCTGCCACGCCCACAAGCCAACACACTAGCATCAGCGACGCCGCCGCTGCCGCCGCCTTTGCCACATGTCGCTTATAATTTGCTGTAAGTTTTGCGTGTCTGTTAACTGACATTTTGGCTTGTGTGGTTTTTATGCGCTGCCTCTTGACAAACTACAAAGCTCAGTGCTTTATATAGTGCAATAAACACCCTGTATGGGGAGTGAAGGTACACAGGGTATGCACGTTCCTAAAGATTAATGCAAACGGAAAGTTATTAGCAAAGGTTAAAGAAAACTAATGCTATAAATTACTTTTAAAATTTTTGTTAAAGTGCACTTATTTGATATATATCATAATTAACAAAACAAGCGTCTCAGCATTTAGTTTTCTATATATGTACTTCATTTTGTTGTATGGTCACACTTTATCTTAACCTTTCTTTTTGTATGTTCATTCAGTTTAGTTAAATGGTTTAATATATATATCGAAAATAAATTCGATGATGTATTTTTTATTTGGAAGCGGATATTGATAATTAAATATAATTCTATGAAGTAGAATAACTTTATCCTATTGTTCTCACTTCATGACGAACTAAACGCCTACAAAGCGTAAAGAAGGTAAGGATTCAGACGATACGAAATTTACTAATAAACCCTAAAGAATGCAATTGCTACCAAAAAAAACTATTCACTCCTTTTTATTATTTTCAGAATGTGAATAGCCAATTTGCATTATTAATAACAATAATTACTTGATGATAATAAACAAAAGCTCAATGATTTATATAAGTTTGCAGAAGACAAAGTGAGTCTTCCTTGAGTGTGACGATAAATTTAATAAGAAATTTATTAGATGAGACTAAAGAAATATAATTTAAAATATTGTTCTATATTTCTAGTCGGAAAAGTAAATATTTTACCAATTTACTTAATTAATATTATATAGTACATAATAATAAATCAAGTTTGTCACTTCACAGAGTATAAAAGCGTCGTCCACAAATAAGAATTTTAGCTCCTTTGCCTACATATGAAATCAGAACATGAAAACTGTTTCACTTTTATTTAGTTTTATTTTTACAGCATTTGTTTATGTCTCGACGATGACATTGAAAAATGCACATGTTGTATCTCATCTCTAATGTATATAGTACATTGTACTCGTATATAGTACAAGTTCATATCTATTCGCTGTCTCGCAATCAGTCAAGATTATGTTTATGTGTTTACAATATTTTTCTAGCTGATACTTTGATTGACATTTGTCTGTCATTCCCTCGACAACCAAAAAAGAAAAAACTCATATACTACTAGAATTTTGTCGCTCTGCTTTCTTTTCGTTTTTCTGCACTTCTCTCTGTTGTTTTTCATTTTCTCTTTTTCAATTACATTCGATTCTGAATTGTGTCGAAGCGTTGACTTTTTGGGGCATTTTCTGTTTTTGGCAATTTTTGGCTTTTCGACTTTTCAGCCTTGACGTATTTCCATTGCAACTGTCGAACATTTTTCGTTGATTTATGGTCAAATATACTCCGGAGAATTCACTTGCAAATTAGCTTTCAAATATTCTAGAAAGAAACGCTGCATATTTTCAGTTTATGTTTGTAATGTTCTTAAATTTAATGCGATTTATCTCTGAGAGAAAGCCGAGCAACATATACAACATTAAAACACTTTTAATATGTACATAATTCTGTTAAATTTTCGAATAAAACCTTGCCAGTAAAACATGCCATGATACAAGTACTTTGTGGCTGCTGAGAGAAAACAAAGCACAAGAGAAAAGTTTGTTGTGGCCAAGGCGATGGAAAGATACTCTGCAACCAATGCAGTTTACTCCGATTTAAACGAAAATTCCATAGGATTAAAAAATGTTTTATGTATTTCGAAGCTATTGTTTAATAGACATACTAAGCCAATGTGTTACATTCGTGATAAGGCAGCTGCAATACCTTTTCGACAAGAGCATAACAAGATAGAAAACAGAATAAATAATAGCAGCTTTGTGCTGTGTTGTTGCTGCGTGTTGATAACATGCGAAAATGTAGTTAACATTGCAAAACAGTAACGAATGAAGTGGAAGTGGAGCACACACAAAAAAAACAGAATAAAGGAAAAACAAAAACAGAAGCAGCAGCAACAGCAGCAACAACTCATATGCGTTGTAAAGAAAAGCGAGTGCGCACAAAAGTATGCAGCAATAACTGCAACGGCAGCTAAACAATTGCAATGCCTGTGTGTGTGTGTGTGTGTTTGTAAGTGTCTCTGTGTGTGTGTCTGCATTTCCAACTGCATAAAGTTCGCATTTAATTTCGTTGCATTTACACAAAAAAAAGAGAAAAGAACGAAAGCGAAGGAAAAAAAAAAGAAAAACGTGTAGCGTCGTTTTTCACAAATATCTTGCTCTGTGTTCTGGCTGTTGTTTTGACGTTGTTGCCATTGTTGTTGTTGTTGTTGTTGTTGTTGTTGTTTTTATCGCATGTTTGGCCGCGAGTTACCATTTGTGTGAGTGTGTGTGTGTTTGTGTGTTGCAAATGGAGATGCGCAAACACACACAGCAGCACAAACTCAAACTTCAACGCCAACAAACAACAATTTTGTCTGTGCGGCGTCTGCAACTCTCTTCTCTATCTCAACTTTAATAGCTCTATCTCTCTCTATCTCTTTCTCTCTCTTGCGCGCACTCTGACGCTAAATTAAATGCAATAACATTCCTGACAAAAGTGCGGAGAGAGGTCACAGCAACACAGTTAAATAAAAAATATTCAGCAACCGGTTGCAATGGAGCCCGCAACGGAAACCCTACAGGAGAGACTCTAGACTCCAGACTCCAGACTGCAGACAACAGAATGTGTTATTTTTTTTAGGGGAAATGTAGCTCACAAGTTTGTAATGTACGGGGTAAAACAATGGGGAGATGGGGGACGAAAAGCGATGAGGATAGACTGTGTGTCGCATTGCAAATGTGTCTGGGTAAAGTGCCACGTTAAAGCAATTATAGTCGAAGTGAAGATGTAATCTCCATGTGCATTGCACTTGCACATGAAAATGACAAATAACTTCATCGTTCTGTGATATACGACCACAAAGAGGTGGCTTCCATCTTGGTGTCTGCAAATTCCTTCTACTTGCTCTCTGCGCTGATAGCCAGCAGAGTAAACTTCATTGCGTGTTAAATTTATAGTTTGAGATAAGAAAATCAAAGACACAAAAAGGGGAAAAGAATCCAGCAGCAAGATATAACAGCTTAAGATAAAGTTAACACTAGCAAAATAATGATGAGGATATGCTAGTATATAAACATTGCTTTATAAAAAAGTAAACCACAATTCGATATTAAATTCGATTATTACAAATAAAATGAAAATGAAAATAGCAACGCGATGAAATCTGAAAATCAGTATGAAGAAAAGACAGAAAATGGGAAGAAGAATCCAGCAGCAAGATGTAACAGCTTAAGGTCAAGTTAATAATAGCAAAATAAAGATGCGGATAGTTTAGTAAATAAACATTGCTTTATAAAGAAGTCAAATACAATTCGAAGTCGCTTAAAATGAGAAGAAGAAAGAAGTACAATTATTGTAAATAATGAAAATAGCAAAGCCATGAAATCCGAAGTGAAGTTCGAAGAAAAGACAAAAAAAATGAATAAATGGGAAAAGGGGAAAATAATCCAACAGCAAGATATAACAGCTTCAGAACTAACACTAGCAGAAAAAATGATGTGGATATTTTAATAAATAAACATTGCTTTAGAAAATTTAAAGTAAAACACAATATTATATTCTGATTTTAACGTCACTTAAAATGAAAAGAAAAAAGAAGTACAATTATTGAAAATAAAATGAGAATGAAAATAGCATCGCTATGAAATCCGAAGTGAAGTTCGAAAAACCGATACCCACAGAGCCCTCAGATCCTAATTTGATATCAGAGCAAAGATCCCAAAGGCCAAATCGAGGTGTGAGGCACGTCTCAATTCGATCAGCGGGTTATGAAAGTGGACAAGACGATATTTCAGTGGTCGGTCAAAGAACGGCAAAGTGCAAGAAATTGTTTAAACTTATTGGCTACTGTTTGCTGTTTATCATATTTTTCATTGTCATTTTGATTGCCGTATCGAATAGTTGAAAATGAAGTTGAACAAGAAAACCACAACAAGGCGAAGAGTTGAATGTGAATTTGCAGTTGCTTTGTTTTTATTTCATTGCTGTCTGGACGAAGCTACCTCAAGAGTGTGCTACACTTTTTTCTGTGATGTGTCCTGGCCGGCCACGTTTTGACCGCTGACTGATGCCGAATGCTGACTGACAAGAGGCACTTGAATCTAGTTACTGTTGTCGCTGTTTGCCGCCAGTTCAGTTGACCCGCAGTCGCTCTTCAAACTAACCAGCAAAGCACACACACACACACACATTGCATTTTGTGGCTTTGATGGCCATTGCCATTGCATGTCCTGGCCCAAGTCGAGTGGCAGCAGCAGCAGCAGCAGCCGCCATTCCGTTCGTCAAGTGCTCCACAGGACTCTCATCCGTTATCCCTCTCCCCCTCACTCTCCTGCTTTTGTTTCTATGTAAAGTTTTTTCGCTTTGCGTTTTCACAATTTTTCCGCCTTTCCGCCTGTCCTCCTCCCTCTCTTACTCACACTCACTTCACTTGTTTGTGTGTTTTTCTCATTTCGTATTTTTTTCTCTTTTTGTTTTTCGGGCGCTTTGCGCGGAAATGTAAATTAATTGGTTTAACAAAGTGCACTTGAATTGTTGCTGCGGGTATATGTATGTGTGTGTTATTGTTTTTGTTGCTGCTGCTTTTATTGTTATTGCTATTTGGGATACTGCAAAGCATTCATAAAACCACCCCAAAAACCCCGAAAGAGGGAAATGCATAGAGTTAGAAAAATAGAAACGCATCGTATGATTGACTCTTTGACTTGCAGACAATAAATTCTAATGAAAAACTGTTCGAAGAGTGTTAACTTTAAAGAGCACTTGTCTTAAGAAAACTGAAGTATTGAAATTAAGATTGATTATATATATTTATTAGTGATTCAATTCTTTTTAATTTACATTTATTTTTGAAATAAGTATACAATTTTACATTTGATACCCCTGTGCTGCTAAGGTAGTTTAAGATTCTCCACTCAATAAAAATAAATAAAGCAAAATTAATTATATTTTCCATTCAACTATTTTTTCATGCTCTATTTCCACAGCTAATTTATAAATTCAACTTTCAACTTTTTACACCCAAACGTAATCAAAGACATTGCTTTAAAACGTCACCTGAACTATGAATAAACACCCACTAAACTTAATGTTATTTCACGTTTAAACTTAATTGATTGAGATTTTACAACAGCTTTTTTTCTTCAACTCTAGACCGACGTTGCACCTTTGTCAGCCACTCGAGCGTTATAATTTTTAACTAAACAGACTATTAATGGTAAAGTGGCGCTGCCTCAGACAACAAACAAGCCAACTGACCAAAGGGAAACGAAAATAAAAAAAACCGAATCCGAGTTCGAATTCCGAGTCGGAGAAACAAGCTCAAGTCGAAGCTCCAATCAAACGACTTTTGGCGAACCCACGCAGATCAAAGCAGCTGAAATAGACAATCGGGCAGACAATTTCTCAAGTGCTTCTAAGCTGCCGTCAACAACTCAAACAGCAACAACAACAACTAAGACAACAACAACTTGAGCATCAACAACAACTCAAACAACAAACTATGACAACTTCGATGCCTACGCACAATTTGTGTTTCTTTGTTTATTTCTTTTTCGTTGCTTTTGTAAAAGAGTATTACGTGCTTTGGTGTAAAGCTTGTTACCCAATAGCAAAGACAACTAGAATCAACATTTAGCAACTTGTTACTTGGCTTAGAAAGTGATAACTAACTCTAGACGAAATAGAACTACTTTGGCGCAATATAATCTTTGAAGATCTTAAAAGAGTAGAACTGCAATTAGTTCCACGAATTTAATTAAGAATTATATTTTATATTGAGAGATAATGTATCAATAGTTACAATATATGACATGCCATTCTAGCTAATGTTTAAAACATAGTTTGTAATGCATTTCAATTTCTTTTTAGGTTGCTCTTCAATATAATCTACAAAAAGAAATATTGCCATTATATCTGCCAATTTAATTTGCAATTATGGAGAAAATATTGAAAAATATTTTAATTTAATTCACAATTATTAAATAAATAGTTAAAGATATTATTCAAATTTGCATAGATAACATAATAAACACAGTAAACTAAATTCTCGCTGGTTGTTTGTAGGTTTAGATTGCTTAAGAAATGTTTTTCACTATATCTCTTTTCTCCTTTTACTTATCTAAATAATTGTTATATGACTAAAAATATTATCATTATCTTCCTTTAGTAAAAAATAGTCTATTAAATTTATTTATTTAATCAACTAATACAAAATAATTCTTTTAAGTATATAGTAAATTTATTAAGTAAATTTACTAATGCTCATAACAACTTATAATCGCATTGCAAGTGTAAATTGACTTCGATGTGTTGTTTAGTTTTTCTAATTTTCTTCAATATTTTTTTTCGTTTACGTTTGCTCTTTGTTTGTGAACTTGTTTTGGTTACTTGTTGCTTTTTTCTGTCTATGTCGCCGCCGTCGCCGTCGTTGCCTGCAACACCGCCGACGCCACAAGCGTCAACAGGTAAATGTAAACATGCCCCAAACACAGAGACAGAATCAGAGACAGAGACACGCGACCAGCTGGCGGAGGAGACAACAAGACACCAGCAGCCAAGCCAAAGAGTCCAAGAAGAAAACGCATGTTTGACATTTGTTATTGACCAACAGCGGCAAGCAGCAAAGCGGCAACAGACTCTGGTGGCATTTCCCCCCTCTCTCTCCCTTTCTCGTTCTGTCTCTCGAAAAAAAAGGGCCATGCATATTTTCTTGTCGTAATGCGCGTTGACAAAGAAAAACTTGTCGCAGTCAAAGTCTTTTCGAAAGCGCGGAAATCTCTTTATGAATGAAATTGGGACTCAAAACACGACGCGCCTCGATTCGGATTCGTTGCGACCCAATGGAGAGACTGTGTCAAGTAAAGTTAGTGTTGTCATTTGATAAATAATCATCATTCAATGGGTTGCTAAATCATGTTCCAGCTACACAAGTTGAAAGTTTATCTATTAATACGATCATCATGGTCAACGTGATCAATCAATGCTGTTTTTGCCTCTTCGATTTCAATTCAATTGTTCTTCTGTCTTCTTTCTTTTGTGTCTCACTCTCTCTCTCTCTCTCTTGGCTTCTGTTTAAACATCTGATTGTTTGTTCTCTGTTTGAGTTTTGTTGATTTTGAAAACCATTCAACTCTTGGCTTGAAGATGCTGTTTGAGCATAAGAATAATTATGTTGAATATAATTAAGATGAAGCACTTGAAGGCAATTACACTGCGTACGGAAGTGGAATGTTGAATACTTGAAAACTATTCAAGACATTTTCAAAAATGTTTTTAAAGCGAGTGTAAGACAAGTAAATACAAGTATGTTTATAATTATCTCACTCTCTTCTTTAAATAGAGAGATTCACAGAATTATTAATGAAATGTATTTGTGCGATATTTGAACTTTAATATGATAATTAAGTTGCCTATAGTTGTAATACAAAACTATTGAATATGCTAAATGCTCAAAGTTATTCATAAGACTATTAATGAAATAATGTAATTTTATATAGTTTCGTTTAAAAAATATTCTAACTTTAGTTTGATATTGAAGTTATATCTTATCTCTTAAAGCCCAACTTCGAAAACTAATTTTAGAAAGTCCGAATTCAATTTAAAATAAGTTCCAATGTCTTAAAAATATTTCTTTAACACATCGCTTAATAAGTGAAGTGAATGAGAGGGAAAAATATCTTGTACTTATCCAAACATTCTTCAATATAATCTATTCAAAATGCAATGCAATTATTCGAAACCTTTCCTAATTTATCACTAGCATGTATTAGAACTAGTTTAGTTTAGAATTTAATTTATCTATTATCTAACTCATAAAAAGATTTTTAGAAGATGAGATGCAATTCAGAAGAATACTCAAATATTAGCAGATGTTTGCTTAAGATTTTGACAATTTAACATTAGAAAGACATCGACATATCTGTGTCACATCAGGCAATTAAAGTTATTTATATCGAGCCCTTGTCAACAATAAGTGTAACTCACACATTGATTACCACCCTTTTGCAATGCAATAGAATGCCATTAAAAGTTGTTCGAATCGGTTATACTCGAATCAATCACACTCAAATATTGCTCATTACGTTGCACAAACACTTGTCAATTGCCCCATTTTGGAGTGTCAACCGAACTGCATGCCACAAAATGTCGTTTTAATTATGCACGATTTGAATGAAAGGCAATCAGAAGAAATATTCGTTCTACAGCCCAATTACAATGCACAATGCTGCAAACGATTCCTTGTGTTTATTTATGCACCACACACACACACACACATACACACTTATACACGTTTAACAATCACATATTTGCAGTTGTATTGTGTTCCAAATTTAGTACACTCAATATTTCATAAGATGGTATTAAAAAAATCTTGCACGAAATTTCAATTTTCATTTCAATTTCACTTAGTGTGTGTGTTGCACAATGCACGTTGCACGTTTCACACGCGTTGCAAAGGAGGCCAGGGAAATGTGTGCATAATTAATGCACACATTTCACTTTAAAATGCACACTCCCACACACACACACACACACACTCGCACACACACACATGCAGTTAGACACTCGCAGGAATGTATGCGGAGGGTTGGAAATATGGCGACGACTTTGCTTTAAGCAAAGATTTGCGATTAATTGTTGCATGGTGGATTCAATTTACATATGTGCATTTACAGCATATGTGTGAAAATGCGTATGTGTGTGTGTGTAAGTGCAATGCACGCCTGTAAGTATGCAACGCTTGCGAATTTTCGTTATTTATTCCATTTTACCGCTCAACATTTATTATTTAAATATGTCACAAAATCTTCCGTTTTTTGTGTATAATTTTTTATTTTTGAAATTTTTATTTAGTTTTTTTTTTGTGTGTGAATATTTAATATTCTTAGTAGAAGCCGGTTAAAATAAATTGTGCGCTCTTTTCGACCGTAATCAACGCGCGTCCGGGCGCATCTCAGAACACGAACTAAACGACGACAAAACCAATGGCAAATGCGAACCAAATGCCGAAGCAGCGACGCCGACGCCAGCGCCACAGCCACAGCATCCAGCGGCAGCAGCGACGCCGGCAGCGCAGCAGCTGGCAAGTTATCCAAAATAGCGACAC
The DNA here is from genome assembly GCA_035046325.1 of Drosophila niveifrons. Classification (NCBI taxonomy): domain Eukaryota; kingdom Metazoa; phylum Arthropoda; class Insecta; order Diptera; family Drosophilidae; genus Drosophila; species Drosophila niveifrons. The sequence continues at coordinate 3,318,704 of JAWNOC010000046.1, read as the reverse complement.
TCGCTTCAAGTCGGCATCGACATCAACATCGGCATCGGGCATCGGGGCAGCGGCGTGTGCCGAGATAACAAAAACAGAGAACGAAAACGAAAACAGCCGTCGAGAGGGAACTCGAAGTGTAGAGTTTGGGGGCTGCTCTCTCATCAGAGCGCTCTCCGCTCCCACTCTACACGGCGAACAGCCGGTAAATATAACGGTTTTTGGCCGGCAAAATACAACAAATGAAATGCATGTCAAAGTTAAGCAAATCAAATGCAAGACGAACAAATACTCTGTACAATAAATGGAGAGTATTTCATAGTAAATATGAACTAATTAATTAAAACATTTAACGACTAATAATGGAAATATTTTGTAGAAAATTTTAATTGACAAGTCATTTAAAATTCTTAAATAAATACTGCACTGTTAAAGGTAGAGTATTGCCTACAAAAAAATAAAGTCAAATATGTTTCACAATAATAACTGAAAAATATTTTAAAGTAGTTAATAAATAATGAAATCTAGGTGGATATTAATGAACTTTTAAATTTAAATTTTGACTATTCGTAATGAATGATGAGAATATTTTAAAATACGTTCCTAAACAATTTATATACTTCGAATTCTATTATACAAAATATAGATGGATAATCCGTACAATTCAAATGTAGAATTATAACCACAGTGTTTTGCATTTACTGTAACAAATATAAAGCTTTTGATAAATGAATTTTTATACTTAAAACGCTGATAGCTAATATGCTCCAAATCCAACTGTGGGACAAAACAAACTTTGACAACAAATAATTTATCAAAGTTCTTATCAAGTCACCGGGTTTTGGCAGCCTACAGAAGAAAACTCTACTAAAAAGCTCTTATACAATAAGCTAAAGCTTTTGAGAGACTTGTTGTATACATATCCACAAATAACTTAAAGCTTATTTTTGAGCTTATGAGACGTATACGATAAATGGTAAAAGGACTTAGCTGGTATTTGAACCCATTGCAAAAGCTTTTAAATGTTACGATACACGTCCTGAAAGCTCACAACGATTTAAAAACTCAAAAGACAACCCATTAGAGGCAATTGACTAAATGGGAGTTAGAGTGATAAAAAGGATGCTTCACATGAATAATTAAATGCGAAAAGAATCCAAATAAATTATTATAATTGAATTGCTTGTGTGAATCCTGCATAGAAATGTGTGCGTGAGTGCGCGGAAAAACGAAGCGAAAGGGGAAAGCGAAGAAAATAAAAGTATTGAAAAGAAAAGTGAAAAGGGAAACGCATTTAGAATAATTGCCTCAACAAATTGAATGCGTAATTATAAGAAAGTGGAAGAAGAGCAGCCACATGAATAGATGATGTTGTTGTTGCTGATAATACTGATGATGACGTTGGAGGGCCAGTAACCCAAGTAGATCAACAACAACAACAACAACAACGAACATAGAAAGGGGCAAACAAACAGACGCCACGCAGCACTTGAAATACGCGCCGCACTTGCGAGTGATGCGTGGGTGCAACATGCAGAGGCATGCCTTTGGTGTCGCTGATAAGTGCCACAGTCGATCTGAATCGAGGGGAGTGGGCGTGAGTTCGTGTCTGTGTGTGTGTTGCTGCAGCAATGGCAATTCGGATTGCAAATGCAATTGAGACATTAAGTGGTCGAGAGTTGCTCGACTTGCCTCGATTCGGATTGAGGGGTAGGGGGGAGGGAGAGAAGCTCGTTCCAATCCGTGCCGGTCAACAAAGTACGCAAATTCGAGTAGCTGCACATAGTACTACAATATTGAGCTCTCAAGTGCCCCAGCTCCCAGCTGGAGATCTGATATCACAAATGGCTTGCATGTTTCATGGTCATGCAGGGAAAATGGAAAACGGTTTAAGGCAAATTAACTGATAAACTCAATGGAGCGTGAGGAGTAGGTTGAGGAGGAGGAGGCGGCAGCGACTCATTGGATGCGGGCCAATTAAACGCATAGCAAGAAAAACGAACATGAAGAAGAAAACACATTAATGAAAACGCTTAAAGGAAAATTGCAAGCATGCTCTCAATGATTTGTTTCACAAACGAAAGATTTTCCCCATGGGTCAATGAATAAATAAACAAATGAGGCATTGCCACAATTTAAGTCTTGGCAAAAGTGATTGAATTATAGAATGATTTTTTTAATACCTTAATCTTACTTCTATAATATTGTATATCATTAAAAAAAAGAACAAATTTTATAGAGCAATAAATAGTTGCTTAAATGTTCACAAATCATTATGAATATTAAAATAATTTAAAAGCATAAATTGTCAATTGAAATAGGCACACACATTATTTGCTTTTTATTGCAAGAGCAATAAGTATGTTAAAAGGTTTTCATATTTTCAAAGATATGTGCCATTATTTATACTTTGTATTTAAAATATTTACAACAATTTGCTCCACTGGGGCCAATGCTCCATACACACAGAATGTAAAGGCACTTTGCAGTGCATAAATCTATCAATTGAGCGCACTGTTTAATTATTTTACAAAGGCAGCGGTGTGTTCATAAAAAGTTCATTCGACTCAAGAGGAGCCATTTGGGGTCAGAGATGAAGTGGGGAACGTATGTAGGCGATTGATATATCTGCACTTACCTTGAACATGAGGGGATTACGTTCAATGTCCGATTCAGCATTTTCACAAAGTGTCTCCGTTTCCGAGAGAAAAGCCAGGAACTATACAAAAAGTGAAAATAAGTTAGTGTTGCATTAGCAGATTAAATATTATACTTTTACTTACCTGATCCATGGAGCGATCAAATGATTGCAGACTGTGCACAGCAGCATGAAGTTGTTTGCCACGATTGATCACGCCATTGTTCAAGTTCGAGTAGCTGCAAAAGAATCGAATATTTTAATAAATTGCACTCGGAATGTTGTTTATGATTTTAAATAGACTTAAATACATTAAGAAACTAAATCAGTGCAAGCAAAATTGCACTGGAACAACCTATTACAAGATACATTTAAGTATTCCGACCTCAAATCGAACTATAAGAAAATTAAACAATGCGATTATCAAGTTTAAAAAATCGTTTTAACAACAAATTGACTCTTTACATATCATAATGCTCTAGTAGTTTAGAATCTAATGGCGAGCTTGTTGTTTAAAAAAGTCTTCTAACATTGGTTTCATTTTTTGTTCATTATGCTATAAATCAGTATTAAATACAAAATTCAACTACGAAATTCAAACTGAAGGCTTTTGCTTAAGTTCTTTAGAAATGCGAAAGCGTGACTTTCAATTATATCTTTTCTTTTTTAAAATTAAATTTAAGTAAACAGTTATCTATCTACACATTAAATTGATAAGCTAAACTTAAAGTAGTTGAATTCATTTTCCTCAGAAACCTCAGTTTCTACACTTTATGCTATTCAAAACTAGTTCTCTTGTTCACTCAAATGTCTAAAAATTAATTCCTAAACATATTTGCCTATACATTTATCTATTTTAACAATATACTCATGTACATTTATATAAACTAATAATTATAATTTCAAGCCTTTATATTCCAAATTCTTTTTTAATCAAATCAATTCGAATTCTAGCAATCTGAAGATAATTATAATTTGTTGCTTTCAAACCATTTCATAACAATTTCTTTAATAATTAAATCAATTCGAATTCTAGCTCTTACTTTTCTTTTGCAAGATGTATAATTGCATTACAAGACAAATTTACTAGGAATTCTATTTATACAACATATGCTCTTATAATCTTAAGATAATTATATTTTGTAATTAAGTCATTGCTTGCAGCAATGTTGAGCAAAATATCTTTGAGGGATATTGCATACTTAAGCAATCTAAAGCCCCGTAATGAATGTTTTGCAAATGCTGAGCTCAAAGTGAAAATACTTGAGCAGATAATCGTGAACAGTGAACATTGAACAGTTGTCTAACTATCACACTTTGTGGGCAGAGAGCGCAAGTCATTGCATTGCAATAAATGCAAATGCCGGGAAAGTGATTTGAATTTACAACGTGAAAGTTGAGCGAGGCTTTTGCATATAATTAAAAGCAGAAGGTGTCATGAGCAGGATTTTCAATATGCACTCACCGTTGATTAATGGCTTCCGTCATCTTTTTAATTCTGGAAGTATCATCGTTGGGATAGACTGCAATTAGATTCTGTGTCAAATCGCTGAAGAGCTCAAAGTGCTGCTTATTCTGATGCAGCTCGGCGTGGAAGGACTGTGAAATAGATAGATTTGAAAATTAATTTTTGCACTGCAAAAAGAGAAGTGAACTCACCTTCTGCTCCTTCTGCTGTGCCTCCAATATATCAGCTGTGGTGGCAATTGTGCCCATTCGCTCAGCACGCTGTTCCATGCGTGCCAACCACTTCTCGAGCTCGAGACGCTTCGCCTCAAAGCTGGCCAATTGAGATATCGAGAAATTGAACATGATGATTAATTAGATTGACCTATTAAAATGGATAAGGATAAGGCGATAACCTACCGCTGTGAATCGCTCAGCATGCTCTTCAACTGTGCGGCACGTTGCAACACACACTGCGACGTCTCATCCCAATGCTCCCTCAGTCGAGTAACTGTCGAGAAAGGGAGAAAATCAAGTTTAAATAAAATTGTATTTTTCCTCTACTTTTTTTTTAGTTGAGTTTTGCGTGTACTTCGTTAACGGTTATGGTTACCAATCAAAACAGAAACAGAACAAACGTATTATATAATTATTTAATGGGTCACAACATAAATTAGCTGGGAACTGGAACTGGGACTAGAGCTTAGAGCTGCAACCGGAACCGGAACCGTTGTCCCAAATCGAGAGTTATGTAAACTTTGCCATGCAATTTCATTAGTACAAAAAACTGCGTTAGCTTTGTGTTGAGTTCTTTGTTTTTCGTTTTATTTTTCATAGGAAGTGTTTTTTCGAGTGTCTGGAGTAGTTATTATGGTAGTTAAAAAGTCCACTCTGGCGCCGTTTTTCAACGGGGGGCGGAGCGGAAGGGGCGTGGCTGTTAAGTGTCACAGAACTTGGTTAGCGGTTTTGGTTTGGTACACAGATTGTTTTTTGTATTCGTTTGTTACCTTTGAGAAAGCAACGTAAATAGTCTAAATCAGCTGAACAGTGCGGAGCTAATGAGAACTGTTTTAATTCTGGTCGGAAATGAGGAAATAAATAATAATAATCATTTTATAAATAGTCAAATTCAACATTAATGCTATTTATGGCAAAATGTAAACGCATTTTTTCCCGCATTGATTCCCCTAAGATTCAAATTGACCTTAAAGGTAGTATATATGATTATTAAGGTAAGCTGCTCAGTAAATTCTTAAAATTAAGTTTATACTTCAAATGATTTATCTGATCCAACAATTACAATTCTATAAGTTTCATCAAATAGACTTCAATTTATAATCTATCTAGAAATGAGAAAATTTCTTCGTTTTTTTTTCATCCATTTAAATTTTTTAAGTTTGATTAAACAGAATTAAAATAAATTTGTATATCGTTTTATTTAATTTTTGTAAATGTAAATGTTCCAAAATTAAAATTATAGTAATATATTTTAGGACAATTATTGTAAATTAAATAAAAACTTTTGTGTTGGAAACAATTCTAACAAACACAAATAAAAAGAAATTAACAATATAATTTATTCGTACATGTAAACTATTCTCTTGATTAATAAAAATAAATGGAAACATATAATTCTGCTTATCGTGTGCAGGAGTTTTTTAACAAGAATTTTATAAGCTATCTCAGGATATGTTCATCAAGTCTTATACTAATGTTTAATATATCTGAACGTGATTAGTTGACTTATTTATAAGGCAAATATTCTACTTAAAGGTAAAAGATAAATATAAACGAATTGATAGCATTTAGGAGATTAATATTATTGTTTCAAATATAGTCCAATAAATTTTATTACTTCTACATAAATATGAAATATACAGAGGCCAGCAGAAGTGTAAAAGTGAAAATTTGAACTCATTGAATAAAAAAAAATTTAAAACAACTTATATGAATTTTTGTTTCTTTTGTATATAGCAGAATTTAATAAAGATTATTGGAAAACATATTTTTACAAATTTCACATTACCTTATGTGGAAGGCAGAAGTGACAAACATGTATCCACTTTTGCTAGCCCCAGTATATATCATTAATAATCTATAACATTATTTAAAGTATCGTTGAATAAATCTAACAATTTCCACGTAATTGTCAATTATGAATATAAATTAAATGATAAACAAACTGTTTGAAATATGGTCCTTCAATGTAAATTAGATATATAAATTAAGTGGTAGATAATATTGTTTCAAATATTGTTAAATAAATCGCACCAATGAGTGGAGATAGTAAAAGGTACAAAATCTCTCTTATTGCTTGAAGAGATTTAATAACAGATTTCAACACGATCGTTACAAATCTTTTTCAAGTGTTGCAACACGTTTTGTGATTCTTACCCTGCATGCCACCAGCTGTTGTCTGAGACATTTGCGTCTCGTCGTGCGACGATCGACGCCGCATGCGCAGCTCTTCTCGGGACAAGCCACCGGCTCCAACTCCAACTCCGACGCCAACTCCGACGCCGACGGCGACACCGGCGCCAGCAGCAACCTGAGCGGCGGCAGCAGCAGCGGCCGCAGCTGCCCGCGACTGAGCCTGATGCTGGAGCAGAGCGGCAGCTGCCGCCGAGCCGGGCAACTGGCCCATGTTGTGAACCACCTGGGGCGGAATGTTGCCCAAGAGTTGCTGGCGAATCTGTTCGCGAAATTCGCTGCTCAGCGGCATCGGCGGCTGTGGCGACTGCTGCTGCTGCTGATTCGTTTGTCCGGCTGCTGATGCCTGAGTCGCCGCCTGATGATGCCCCACGGCATTCAAATTGTTCTGCATGCGATGGCGACTATACTGCAACTCGAGTGGTAAATTACGATCCAGAGAGCGCATATGATGTTCGATTGTGGAGCGCATCGATTGCTCCACTTGCGAGGCGGACGCAGAGCTGACCGAAGAGGATGAGGAATTGTGCATGGATTGCTGCTGGGCCTGGGCACGCAGCTGCTTCAGTTCCTCGAGTGATTGTCGTGAGTCGCCAGCTCGACTCTCGTCCAGCGACAAGTTGCGCTCATAGTTCGAAGTGCGGAGATTCACCGAGCTGCCCAAATGTCGTCCGCCACCAGCGGCCAAGCTCGCCTTGAAGCTAAGATCAAAGTTGTTCTGCACAGCCGCCTCCAGGCTCCGGAGATTCATCTGCTCCTGCATGGCTCGCTCCATGTTCCGCAGACCGCTCTCAATGCCACGCAGTGCATCCTCGGAGCCGAATTCATCCGTGGGCGAAGCAACAGCTGCTGCCGCTGCTGCTGTTGGTCGCTGATTCAGCTTCTTGGCCTCGCTGGCTCTTGTGGGCGCCGGCGATGGCACCGGATTTACATTGGCCAACGCATTCTTTGAGCTCTGTTCGCTGAGTGCAGCCACCGCCGATTGCAGCACCAGCGGCGGTGGAGGTGGCGGCATCTCAAACGGATTCGAACAGCGTCTGGCTGCCATGGCTTCTGCCGACAGCGTTGAGTGTTTCTCCGGCGGCGGCGGTGGCTTCTCCTTGAACTTGAGCGCAGCCAGCGGCGAGTTCTGTGCACTATTCTGTGCCGAGCTCTGCGCCGACGCCGGCTTCTTGGGCAACGGCGGTGGCTGACGCAAGGGAGGCGGCAACCCGGGCACCACCATCACCTGGCCATCGGGCATGCTCTTCAGGCTGTGCCGCTTGGGTGGTATCTCTGGCGGAGCCGAACGATCGCTGGAACCACGCGCTGGAATTGCGGGCACTGGCCGACTTTGAGGTGGCAATGGCGGTGGCATTGACTTTTGCTGTTGATCCTGGGAGCTCTGCTTGCGCAGCAGCTGCTGAGCACGGAGTGCGGCTTGGGCAGCCAGCTCCGAGTTGAGTCGTGGTATTTGTGGCGCCAACTTGGGCGCTTGTTCATCGTTGTTGTTGGGCACTGTGGGCGGCACTGGAGGCGGCGGTTTGGCAGTCATCGTTGTTGGATTTTCTGGCTCTTGTGTTTTGTGCGTTGCGTTGTGCGTTCTCTAGTTGTTGCAGTGATCTCTGTTGGATTCTGCTTTGGTTTTTTGCGGTGACTTGTATCGGGGGAACAAGGGGGAAGCTGTGTGTTGCGGGTTGCGGGTTACGCTTGGGTTTTTTCACTTGATATTCGCCATCATCACGTGCGGTTTGCGTTACGCATATTGCGACTTCGTTCGCGACTCAATTGAAAATGCGCCTAGTTGTTGACATTGGCAATTGGTGAAATGGTAATGGGTAAACGTAATGGTAAAAGGCAAATGGCAAAATCGCAAATGGTAAACATATGCAAGGGGGCGGGGGCCTCGTAGCCTCTCATCCAGCGCGGTTTTTGTGTGCCTGGTCTGGGTTTGTTTATACAACGTGCCGGAAACTCAACACGGTTACAGGCCACAGGCAAGCACACAAACAACAACAACAGTGACAACAACAACAATCAATGGGGGCAAACAAATGCCAGCAACGAAAAAGAGAAACCGACACAATTCTAAGAGCACTTTCGACACACTCACACCCACTTATACACACACACTTCAAGTTGCTCTCACTCACTCGCTCTCTCTCTCTCTCTCTGGCTTCTGTTCTGTTCTGTTCTCTCTCACAATTTGTCTCTCTGTCTGTTTTTCACCACACTTTGTGCCGCGCTCTGCGCCGGCTGTCAACGCGAACACAGAGACTGAGGCGGCATTTTGTCGTCTCTCAACACACACACACTCTCACACATATGCGCTCACACACACACACAAACGTCGCATACTTTTTGGCGCTGTTTTGCTTTGCTGCCTGCTTCGAAGTACAGTAGTTATTGCACATAAAAAACTGAGCATTTGAGACAATCAAATTTCTAACAGATTCAATGTTTTTTAAGAGTCTTTTTTAGTGTCATAAAATAGTTATTTATGCCCTTCAGATGACAAATGAGTAAAATTTGAGGATAGTAATTCTTAAGCTCCAAATAAAAACTATTTAATTTGAATGCAATTTATATTTCTAATGCAAAATTGTGTAAAATGAATATAAAAATATATAACAAATATAATATAAAGAATGCTCGATTCTAAGAAAAAAAAACAGTTATTGGTCAGAGCAAATATACCAAATTCAAGATTGACTTCTCTAAGGCATTAAATACTGTAGTCTTATTTTGTGGCTTCATATTTTAACTCTAATTGACTACCAAAAGCTGACATAATTGTATAATTGTATACCTAATATAAACTTTAATAAAAATAACCATAATTATTCTAGCAAAATAATGTTTAAAGCCATTACTGTATCTGTCTAGTTCTAAGGTAGTTTATAAATTTCATAATTCAATATCAAGAACGTATGCAAATGTAAATGTAACAAACTTTAGTATTTATACCAGCAACCCTAAGGGGAGAAAGGTATCATTACCTTTTGCCTACCACAAAGTATAAATTTTCTTGATTTCGATTAAATAAAAGTTGTAGAAGTTATTTAACAAATACACATGTAGGCTGCTTTGACTAGCAATCTGGTATATTTTAGTTGTATTACTATGGTATATTTTAGTTTTAGTACTATAATAATTTGCGGAATATATCTTTTCTTATATTTAACTATTTTTGCAATTGGTTTTTAGTATATTTTTCGACTATGATTTCATTCAGTTGAATATCAAAAACTTCTTTTGAACATTTCGACAATAATAAAGTGCAACATTTAGTATTCATATAGTGGAAATACTTTAAGACACAATGATTACTGTAGCTAAGAAGCTCTTTAGATGGCCTGTAGAGTGGTTTGCAGAGACATTCGGTGACTGTTGAGTGAACAACGAGGCGCCTAAATTTTACGCAGCACCACGAAGAACTTTGCCTTTTACTCGCGCTTCTGCTGCTGCTGCTGCTTTTGGCACCTGCAACAAGAAGCAACAGACAAATTTGGTATTGTTATTGCTGCGTTGCCGTCAGTTTTTTGTGCCTGTGTTTGTGTTGCATGTGCGCTTTTATTTTGCCGTCCAGCAGTCAGCAGTGCACTATGGGGCATTTTCCATTTTAGCTGGCATTTAATATTACGAGTAAACCATAAGAGATTTTTTACTGCAGTTTTCGGTATTATGTTACTATATTCCGAAAGAATGTATCATAAAAAAGTAGGCGTGGCAACACCTCTACCGCCCACAAAAATCGGAAAAAATTGAATATTACGGACACCTGTGGAGTTAGTATTATGAAATTTGTACACCTATATATACTTACCTTTCAGAATTCGACACGCCCCTTAAAATTTTTCTCCGCCCCTTCCGCCCACAAAATTTTGAAAAAATTGAATATTTTGAGCAATTTTAGAGCAAACTACCCCATTCTTGGTAGACATAATATAAATCCTAGCCCGGATGTGCACTGCAAATTTTGTGCCGATCGGATTAAAAACATGGAAGTTATTCACAAAACATTGCCTAGACGGCCCTTCTCTCTATTTCCCACAGAGCACAAATCAGTGTTGGAAAACGTGAGGTTCTCTCAGAAAAATACAAATTGTGCCAATAATGCGGAATAATGCGCAATAAGACAACTATTGATGGATTAAGAATTGTCAACACTACAACACACACTTAAAGGTTTTGCTAACCTTTGCTAACTTCATTTTCAAAATCCTTTCCAAAGTTGAAAATTGTTCTTCAAAATCTAGCTTAAAAAGCTTTTAAAAAATTACAAAATTTTAATATAAACACACACAATTTGATTAATTATTTACATTTAACATATAGTACATACATGCGAAATTATTATCCATGACTTCTTTTTTTTATTAATAGCTTTCAACATAAATAAATGAATAACAAAGTTCACAGAAAAAAAAAATACAAACTTGCGCACGTGCTCTCGAAATCAAAATCTGACTTTACAGCTGTTATGCTTAACAGAACTGTTAAGTTTTAAAATTTTGAGTATGAGCCATAAAAGTTTGATGTTTTGGTGATGTATTGACCAGAAAATTTTTCTATTTGGGCGACTTTTAAAAAACCCCTAAATGCCAGCTAAAATGGAAAATGCCCCATAGTGCAGTGGCATGGCATTAAAATCCCAAAGTAAAACGGCCCGTGGCAGGTGCATTTAACTTCTGGCACACCTTTAAATGCATCTCCCCATCATCATCATGCAACAACACAATGTCGACGCTGTCGGCCATTTTCGCTTACTGCATTTTTATTGTTCACCTGCCACCGCCTGACTGACTTCTGTCTGCTTTGTTTTGCGCTGTTATTCCATTCTCTTTTCCCCCACTGTTTTACGTATTGTTCTGCAACAAATTGTAGCATTGCCAACGACAGACACAGCAGACAGCCAGTTTCAGTTTTTGGCTTTCAGTTTTATGTGTTTGGCTCGAAAAATGCTTGACGTTGTTTAATAGTTTTTTAAATCATGTGCAAACTGGCATAAATGCAAGAATAATGTGTTGTTTCCTGCTGTTCGCTGCAATAATGACTGTAGTGCTACTTTTATTTATATTGCATAATTAATCTTTGAGCATGTAGAGTTGAGTTTTTGACTTTAAGCTGATAATTTGTTTGGCTTAAAGTTTGATGTTTGGCATTTGCCTGAGAGTAAGAATTAATTAATAAAATGTCAAATTAATTTGGCTTCCATAAAGAGCTATTTTTTAAGCAGGTACTCGAACTTTTCTAACAGTGCTTAAATAATCAATACAGTACTTTAAATATATCAAAATGGTCAGAGATATTAACATTTATATGAAGTATATTTCCTGCATTCCCACAAAAGTCAATTGTATTTATGAGCGAACGAATCTATCCATCAATGTGAGTTGTGTTATGCTCGAAATACCATGAAAAGGGCAACACAAATGACCTTAACAGTGAGTGTGTGTAATATTTCAACAACACTCGATTGACCATTGTTTTTAGTTCACTGCCAGAGCGCATCATTAATCATACTCTGCCAAGAAAAGTAACTGACTCTTTAATATACATTCTTCTGGCATAAAAAGATTATTTTAAGCCCCAATGCAAATTGTCTATTTTCAGTAGAAACAATATGCAACAATTTGCAGAAACTTTCTCAACAATCACACAATATGATTGTCGCTGAGGAGCGAGTTAAGTGGAAAGAAAGCAGTAAAACAAGTGGAAAACTATTTTCATACACAACACGTTCACATTTACGTTTGCGTTTGTTGTTGCGGACATCTACAGAAATGAAATGTTGTTTTCCGCCTAAAAGTATGCAATCAAGTCAAATAACTTGAGTGTGTGTTTCGACGCCGCGCGTTTCGTGCTCTTGTGTGTTGTGGTTGTTGATGTGGATGTCGATGTCGATGTTGAAGTTGTTTTTGCTGTTGTTCATCGTGTTGTTCTTGCTGTGTTCGTTGCCATTTGAGTGAGCGGCAACATTTTTGTTCTCATCTTTTTTTTTGTGATTGCGTTGCTGTTTTTGTGTGGAGGCCTTCTCCAATGAATTGCCATTCACAACGCACACACACACCCCTCAAGTTATGCTACATAATTTTTTCTCAGCTGCTGCCGCCGCTTGCGTCGCCTTCGCGTTTTCCGCTGCGCACTCATGTAATTTATTGAAACACATTTATTTCCCTATGATGTGAACAGCACCAGAAACAACAACAAGAACAGCAACAACAACATCAAGAGGCACAACGTTGCCTTATTGTTGCTGTTGCCACAAATACGCCCACTTTATTTTTGCGTCTCTTTTGTCGGTTTCAGCTTCGTTTTATTGAATATTTATATGTAAATTCTGTGTCCGTCGTTGGGGAATTTATTATTATTATTATTATAATAGAATTCTCTCATGTTATATGTATTAATTAATTAGACAAATGCTAATATTATGCTGCATTTATGTGGAATTCTTATAAATTCCTAGACAAAGTAGCCATAAATTTAAATTCCACAGCAATTTGCTTCCAAATTTCATTTTATGATATTCTAAAATGGATAAAATAAAGATCTAATTTTTTGTATGCAGAAGGAATCTTGATTTGACGATGGAGTAGCATATATGTATTTTAAATTCTTAAATAGAAAGAATAACAGCCACATTTCATTTGATTTGATGGTGGATTATAAAGAAAGTACGAATAAGAATTCCGAATTTTTAGCAAAAGTATGCCAAGAAAACTAAATGAAATATTGACGAAAATAATAGACTGCATTTTCATAGAGTATCCTTTGTATTTTTGGTACTTAATTCCATGACAATGTGAACATTTTAATAAGCTATAATTCGATTTGTTAAATCTGAACTGCAGCAGATAAATATTCAGCTGCATTTATTTTCAATTGAACTGTTTTCTTCTGTCCTTTTATGCATTTTTATTCAATTTGATATCTTTTAATGTCATTTTTAATTTGTCATTATTGCAGTCGGGCAATTTATTTAATAAATTCCATTTATTTTGACATGTGTATATCAATGGTGTATTCACTTTTTATTTAGTTTCATTATTCAATGATAAATATGCCATTTTTTTTTTTTGTTGTTTGAACTTTTCGCATTCATTTTTATCAACACCATTTGCATTTGTAATTTCCGTTTTTTTTGTAGTTTCGACTGTTGCATGCTGCGGGCATCGGATAAATTCCATTAAACTCGTGCATTTCATTAATTCTGAACAGCGTTTTTGTTTTTTTGTAGTCTGTTGCTTTTGTTTTTTTTGATGCTGCATTCTTTGGTTCTCTTATATTTATGCGCGCGAGTTCTTTATTTGTTGTTGCGAATTTATTTCCATGCGCTGCTTTGCAACATTTCAGTTTGTTCGACAACAACATTTGCGGCTTTTGCCACCCTCTGAGTTTATTGATTTACAAAAGTAGCGGCGGTAAAAACAACAACAACAACAATAACAAGAGCGACACCGGCGTAGCAGAGGGAGCGAACAAGAGAATGAGAGAGAGAAAGAGAGAGACAACATGCGGGGGTGTGTGTGTATGAGAGAGAGCGAGAGAGAGAGAGAGAGAGTGTGAGAGTGAGGGGGACAGGGCTGGGCAATAATCCATCGCAGACAAAAACTTTAAATGCCTTTTTTGTGGCTTGGCTTTAGTTGGCACTTAAAAGCAGCCTTAGCACACACACACACACGCACACACACACACTTTGACAAATCACTTTAAAGTCCTCTCAAATGAAACGATAGCAATCTAATGCTCTGCTAATTGAATGCAATTATTATGGCTTAGTTTCTCGCTTTTTACGACATTCACCACGACACACAAAATTTACAGATTTTCATGAATGGCAGAGGCAGAGTTTTTCACGCGTCGCACAACAAAGAAAGGCGGCACAAGAAAAACAAGTAAGCAGACGAGATATACGACGGCAACGGCAACGGCGACGATTACGACTACGGCGTTAAGGAGTCGGATTCAGATTCACAACCGTTTGCCCACGAATGTCCTGGGCTGACTGCTGTCGCAAAGTCCGCACAACTGGCCCCAGAACACAAAGAGCGGCGTTTTCAACACGGAACTGTTTTTACTACGCTTTCGCTACGCTCACAGCTCACAACTCAGAGCTGAGTTCAGAACTCCATAGCGCCATGGAGCTGCAACCCCCAGCAGGAGAATCTACTCGTTGGCATAGGGTAAACAAAGACGAACACAACCGTGCTCTGTGTGTGCAAAGCAACCCCAACATAATTACAACTCGCCTCCCCACAAAATGGTAAAAAAAAAAACACGAAACTGAAACTTGACAAATAATCAACCACCCACCTGGCTGTCTCTCTCTCTTATCTCAGTGTGTTCTCTCTTCTACAGTCTGATTTTCTCTTTAACCGGCATTCCGGCAGTTTTGTTTTGCTTTTGTGTGTGTGTCATGCGCATTGAGTTGCTCCATAGCCGGAGGAGCAGCCGGAATTTCAGAGACCATTCTGGGGCCAGCAACCTTCCTGCCACATGTTGTGACTGTCGACTGCCGCAAACCTTGACAACTGATAAGAAACTTTTTTTCCGTTCGCCCTTTTTTATTTCTCTGTGTACTTCTTGCGTTTTTATATATATTTATTTGTAGTTGTTGTTGTTGTCTAACAGCTTTCCACAGGGTTGCACACACACACACACACACACACACTCCAAAAAGCGTGCCGGGGCCATTGACGGAATTTGTGTGTGTCTCCGTGAGTGTGTTTGTCACAGTGCGTATGTGAGTATGGGTTATGTTATGTTCTGTTTTCATAGCGTAGTAGATATTTGTTTGAAGCCCCCCTCCTCCTTCTCCTCTGCTCTCTTCTGGCGGGGTTGGTAATCACGTGGGGACTTCGAGGAAATTGTTTCGTCTGCAACGGCTCTAATGACTGCAAGCCCCAAGAGTGACAAGAGGGGATGCAGAAGGGAAAAGGGCACACAACATTTCAAGCCAAGTGCGAAAATTACAACAAATATACATTAATGAGAATGCTTCTATTACAAGCGAGTAGTAAATATTAAAGAGATTTACGCATGTTTATGTTTTTATTACAATTTCATTTAGGAACTTTATGTAAGGAATTCCAATTCTTTGCTTTTAGTTATGCTAAATTTAACATAAATTAAGTGCATCTCATTTCAGTTGAGTCTAGCCTCTAAAATGTAAAAGGATTGATCAGTTTAAAAAGTAAAGTAAATTTATAATATTATTTTAATGGTACATATATTAATAAAATAAATATATCATCTGATTATTTATTTATTCATTTAATGGAATGCCTTTCAGTGTCACTTCATAAATAAAGCAAAATTTAATTGATGAACTTTAAGTAAGCAATTTCATATATTTGATTTAAGAAACTGTTCATATGGATAATAACTATTTGAAGTGAAAAAAAAACATAGGCTGAAAAATTTTAAAAATAAGTAAAGGGTATTCTTATAGCTCTTGACTTGCACTATACTTAGAACTTTGGGATAAATGTTGAAGAAGTTATTCAAGAAATACTTCTTTAAGGCAAAACAAAAAAAATCCTACTGCAATCAGGTCTTAACTGCCTTTGCTGGCAATGTGGTATATTTAGTACTATGTGGGATATATTTAGAATCTAGTACTATGGTATGCTAATACCAAATATCGCCTTAAGTATATTTCAGTATTTTTGTGGTATATTAATATCATGTATTTCGAATGAAATACTTCATAGATATACCATATAAAGCCTTCGGTTTATTTAAGTATTTTTGCGGTACATCATTTTGGTATAATTTATAAATGTTACACCACAGTTTTTTTAGTATTCATGGGTAGCGGGTGTATTACAGTAGATCACACTCAACTGTAGCATTCTTACTTGCTTTTTTATGAAATGATGGTATTTTTGTTATTTTAAAGTTAGAGCTCTCGATTCTCTATACCTGAATTACTTAAAAACTTGTAATTATTAAAATCATAAGGATAATTAAGTTCAAATACTTCACTATATCCCAGACAATTTATTTAATTGTGCTAGCATACCCTTAATTATTTTCCCAGAGAGTATATCAACTTTGAAATGCAGACTCCTAAAGCGTACTCCAAAAAAATGTAAAACGCAGCTCACTTTAATGAATTTAATTAAAATTCATTCTCGAGCATATTCCAGATGTCATTGTGCCGCAGTGTGGACGCACAGGACTCGCAGGACTAAAGAGCAGGCGGCAGGACTCGCACACAAAATCCGCACTCACACATGACAAGCACGTACAGTTTAACCCAAGACAATTTGCGTAATGAGTGTGAGTGTCATATCCCAGGCACATCTCATGCAACAGAAACAACAACAACAACAGCAACAACAACTGAAAAAATCCAGCCCAAAGCGAGTTAAAAGGCACATAGAGAAAAAAACTTTATCCTCTGGGGCTGGTGACAAGAACAGAAACAGAAACAGGAGCAGAAAGGCAGCTAGAGCAAAACACTTCTTGGTCTAATGTTCAGCAAAATAGTTTAAATGCCAGAGAACCTGTAATATTTACAAACACACACACTCACACACACATTTTTTACATAATTTCATTCTGTGTGTGTGTAAAACTATCCTGTGGCAAATGGTCGTAACTTGGCGACTAAACGGCTGACAGCGATGACAATTATTTAATTTAATGCGTGCTTTCAATTCCACGTTAAGGAGAAGAAGAAAGCCTAGGAGATGGAGAGCGTTGAGTGCTGAGAGTTGAGCGTTGAAAGTGCTCTCAAGTTTCATAAAGCCGCCAAGTCTCAAGCAAAGCCAAATCCAAAGCCATAGGCAAAGCAATAGCCAACGAGACAAAACCCAGGCCAAAGCCCAATTGCCCCCGGTGGCAAAGGGTCTGAGGTTAAGCAGCCATGAAGACTACACTTTTAAGTAATTAAAAACAAAAGAAAAACTCGACCAAATAACGAAGTCTTCATACACTTTTTATTCGACGATGGAGGCACTAACAAAACGTGAATGGGGAAAGCGTATTCCCAAGTTAAGTTGAACAAAGTACTTGACAAAATTAATATATTAATTATTTTAAGCATACCGCACAGCAATAATTTATACCATAAAACTTAATTAAAGCAAAGTCTCAGCAGACATTAACAAAATTTTGAAATACTCTACTGTAATCTTTGAGAGTACCAAAAATTTTAGTTTAATATAATATTAACAATTAATTAACCAAATTTAAATAAACAATTTAAACATTTTTGCAACATTTTAAAGATGATATTTAAAAAATGTATACTAAGTCTATCACATACGCATATATCTATATATATTATTAAGTAAAAAATTTCGCGATTATTTTAAAATTTTTATGATTGATCTTTCTATTCAAAACGATTTAATTATATAAATGTTTCTTTAAAACAGGACTAGCAAATTTAAAAAAAAAGAATATAAATATGTACAATTTGTAATGTTGCTAAATTTTCTGAACAAATAATATCACGAAATATTTGATCTACATTTTCTAAAATTTCATTTGTGACAACAATGAAATGATAACAAATGTTTTCAGCAAAATTACTTTAAATCATTTTAGTATAAATCACTTAAATATAAAAGAGTTTATTTAACGTAAATATCTTTTAAAATTTTTCTAAATTTTCTACAAAATAAATATAAAATGTCCCATATATTTAGTATATTTTTATCAATAATAAAATCATATTTATGCAAATCTTTTAAGTTCTAAAGCAAAAAATGTTAAAATTTTTCTGAATTTTTTAGAAAATAAATATATAATTTCCCATATATTTAGGATATATTTAGATATTTTTATCATAAATATATGCTAAAAACTTCTAGAAATCTTTCTTTATAACATATCGCTTAAAACACTTTATTAAAACCTATACATATATTCATTATAATTTTCCAAAATGTTCTGGATGTTTAAACGCTTGCATAAATTAGCAATTCTTTTCCGAAAAAGTTCTTGACAACGAAGCAGACAGACAGTCATTGACTACCAGGAGACAATCAGGGGTAGCAGCATATCGAGGAGGAGGAGGGGGGGAAAGTCTAAAATAGGAGGGAGGCCAGGCCTATTAAAGCATGTAATGGCGTGAAGTGGGCGTCCAACTGGGCGCCAACGGAGAGAATGTCGCCTTCACAGAGGGGAGTTCGGAGTTATGAGGGGGGGAAGTTGGTTTTGAAGCCGGCACTAAGAGAGAAAGACGGCAATTAGAGGCAATTTGGTAGCCGGGTTGTGGCCGCTTCCCAGGACCACATGCTGAGGACTCTGCCTCCAGACTCTGTGGCAGCGAGTGCGTTGTCCTTACAGTGAATGCGCTTTGCCTTCATTGTTGTGGTTGCTGTTGTTGTTGTTGTTGCTGTGGTGCAGAAAACTGCAGCAACAGCCGCTGCACTAAAATTGCATGTCAAAGACAGATTTACGAGCCGCCCACACACACACACACACAGATTGCCCCCATTTTGCTTCTACTTTGCTTTGTAGGCATTTTATTTATGATAACAGCACACAACTAGTCAGCCAGCAGATGGGGCCAACTTAAGAGGAGGGAGGGGCAACCTAGGGGGAGCGAGGTTGGCAAAACTTTTGCCTGGCACGCCAATGGGCCATATGAGATAATAAATAATGGTTTAATTAAGCGTCAGCTTACAAAATGCGTAATTAATTGATTTTGTGTGCAGTTCGTTTGTTCTGCGATAAGCAAAAAGTGCTGGGCAGGGAACAAGTAGCAAACTCAATTCCGCTATCAACTGACCCAGCCCAACTGATTGCCCGACTCTCTCCTTCTCTTCCTCCCTTTCTCTTTCTCTTGAACCAAACCCATTGCAGTCGATACCAATTGGGCTAATGCACAATTGTGGCAACGTTTAACAAATTGTTTCAAGACCACTGTGCACAATGTTTGGTGTTTTGATAAAAACAAAATGTGTCTGGAGTAAAAGCTGCTTGCTAAATTGTGGTTTTAGTTCAAGAAATTGGTTGACAAAAATTTTAAAGCTGTGTTTTATAAATACTCAAATTTTCGATTAAAAATGTGCTGCAAACAGCAAAGAAATAATAATAATAAATCTTTCGAAAGTCATAAACATGCACTACTTCAAGCTAACATATTTTATTCTTTATTTTTATAACATATTTAAGAGGTCACTTAAAAGCCAAAAGAAAGAAAGCAAACAAAACTAAACATAAAAGGGTATAAAAATTGAGTAGAAAAATATGAAATGTCATAGCTCAAATAAATATTATATAGAAAAGACAGACTACCCATAAAAATGAAATTGATGTGAACATAATAAAAAGATAGTTAAAAGATTGGGAATTTTTATTATTTAAGTCTTTATAGTGCGTATAAATAATTTTACATTTCATATATATCACGAATAAAACTTAAAAGGATTTTGACAGTATTTATTATTTCTTTTTTAAAGGGTCGTAGACTTAATATATAAGAAAAATAAATATAAATATAGCTAAACATTATTTTGTTTATAAAAACTGAATCGATCAGTACATAATCTAAGAAGGCGACCAACAGAAACTGCGTTACTATGAGCATAATAAAAGACAGTTTAAATAATGATGATCGAAATCTTTATACTAGATACAAGCGTTTACAAATGCGTTGATTAATTCTAAATTTTGTACATATAGTTGCCCAATTAAGTCACATATTATCCCTAAAAGCATATACCCCCTGTGCTCGCTATGTTTACAGGGTATCCACAAAGGAATCTCGTCCCTTGACTACGGCGATGGCGATGGCATCAGTAATGCGCCCTGAGGTACCACAACAAAGACGATTCCCCAGTACCTTGTGGCATGTGGCATGCGGCATGTCGCATGCATGTTGAATGTAACCGTGCAGCAACAAGAGTCAAGAGTCAAGCAGACGCTGATGCTCGTGTAGTACGTGAAGCGCGAGCAGGACAAGTTACAAATGTTTATGACAAACCAAACATAATAATCTGTAGCAACATGTGAACACAACACAACAAAAACAATAAAGTGCAGGCCAATCCCCTTGAATATGAACAAAACTATATAAGCTGCACACACACAACAAACAGCAGCAACAACAACAACAACAATGAGAGTAAGAAGAAGAACAGTGGCTGCATGTAGCATAAAAATGTTGACTGCCCTCTTCCCCCTCGACGCTTGTCAATTAAATGTCAACTGGCATAAATGTTGGCAGCATTAAAATACTGCAGAGAGCACAAACAAAATGCAGTAGCAGCAACAAATAATAATGCGGCGTGTGATTTTATTTTAGAGCATGCGCCTCGAGGTATGCTATAAAAATTCAACAACTTTCTCTTGCGCGCTCTTTCAGTTTGCTCTTTTTCTTCCTCGGCCAGTGACTGTCAAACTGTGCTAAGCAAATTCACCATCAACATGAACTCACAAGAAGAGACTCACTGAGACAGTTGCTGATTGGATTTGGTGTGTGTGTCTGTTTTTTTTTTTTTGGGCATTTTATGCATTCTCAAGTTGTTTGTGTGCTTGCTTGGAGTGTATTTTATTTGTGTTTGTGTTTGTGTTTACTATGAACTTTGCCATTGTCTTTCATTGCCAGTTGACAGAGTTGACTTTACCGCCTCTGTTTACCCTGTTTTACGCATTCAAAAGCGACCATATCAAATTAGCATTAAGCTTATGCTCACTGCAGATTTATAGGGTATACTTTGAGCGACTATCAACGTCTATTGTTTTGTGCTTGTCCTTTCTTGCTGCAGCTGGGGCAAAAGACAGCCAAATGCTACGCATAGCGAGGCGACTTGGTGTCAGGAGGTTCACGGCCTCGTTATGTAAATGTTTGCAGCCAGCCAGCTGCCTTCCTCCACATGTGCTGCCCCTTTGGCCCCTTTTCTCGCCCTCACATGCGCTGCCCATCAGCTATAGCTATGGGCCAGTTAGCCAGCCAAGTGGCAAGTCTGAGTTGGCAGTTTTAAGTGGATCTAGTCTCTGTTTCAGTTTCTGTTTTCACTCCCAACGAGTATGTGAATTTCCTCCTACATATGTGTGTGTGTGTGTTGCAGTCTGGCAAAGCGGAAATTTGTTTGCTCGCAAATCGTTAAGGGAAATGGTAAATGCTATTCTGGACAGTGCTCCCTAGGTGGAAAGCAATCATGGCATGCAATTCATAATGGCATTTAGCAGATGGCAAACATTCAGCAGCAGTCAGCACTCCTCAGTTCGTCAGCTAAATGGCCTAATCGAATTACCAAGTGCCATCGAATTGCCCAAAATTTGTTTGATGAAACGAGCAAAATTCAAATCACTTCCAGCAAATGAACGGAGCAATTATTGATTAGCTATTAAGCTGAGCATAAAACAATGTGTAGGCCTAGTAGATGACATCAACTTTATTAACATTTTACCCCCATAGGAACTGCATCTGCATTTGTTGTTGAATCATAAATATGATTTTCGAAATGCAAATTGCAAATTAGAGTCAAGACTTAATTAGGAATAATCTGTATTCGAAACACAGGCATATGAGCTAACTACTAAAGCTTAAAATCAATAAGCAAAAGTATTTTTAATAATGAATCTATTTTCTTCACAGCTTAAGTTTATAGCAGAAAAGTCTAAAGTTCAAAGACTAAAAACTTTGCATCAACACAATCCGATAAATCATTATAAAAGTGTCCTTTCAATAATGAATTTTAAAAATCGTATTCTGAAAAGAATCATCCATTCTAAATTCTTCCATTTGTAAACCTTTGTATGTCACCTTATATGGCAATACAACCATTGCTTTTAATTGAAAAGAATATGAACTAAAAAGACTAAAGTTTGAACACTAAAGACTTTGCATTACGGAAATGTCATTATTGAAATCATTTAATAATAAATAATTTTGTTCAATAATACATCTATCTTTGCACTAATTTCTATTTCTTCATCAGAAGATATTCATTCTTAAAAAGTATCCAAAAATGGTTCCCCTTTAAGAGCATTTTTCTAACCAGCATTGCCTTTGCTTAGGCCCAATTTAAAAGCACTTACCTTTCTCCTGTAGCTGCTGTCGCTTGATATCACCTTTAAGCACTTCCGCCGTGTGGACCAGTTCATTGAGTTGCGGCTTTTTCATTTTCAATTCACGCAAAACTTTCTGCAATGTTCAAAATGCATTTAAAGTGGACCACTCAGAGTTGCACTCCATTTTTTTTTTATATTTCTCTCTATTTTTTGTATATTTTTCTTTTTTTTCACTTACCTCCTGTTTTTCAATGGCCAGGCGAACGGCATCCACATCGTCGACGAGCACGCTCTGTATCTTGATCATGTTTTGTTCCCAAGTTAGCCAGTCGGAAATGTGCAGCACTGACTTATCAAAGCTGCTGGCCAAAGTGCCGCTTCCACTCGGTTCGTTGTTGTAATCTGTAAAATGCAAATTGCGAAATGTTCAGTAGGCAACAAAAAAACAAAAAACACAACAGGCAGAAGAAAGAATATAAATAGCAAAACTCAAATGCAAAGTGAAAGATGATAATTAGATGGCTCTCTCTCTCTCTCTGATTCTTTTGGGCCGAACAGATGACGACGACTCAACCTCATTAACGGCAGCTGCTGTGGTTCAAAAAGCCCAGCAATTGTGGTCAGTTTGCCCCCCATTCGCAGTGGCAGTGGCAGCTTGTGGTTCAAGTGTGCCACATTTCTAGAGTTCACTCTCTCTCTTTATTAATCAGTTGCCTGTCGGCTCGTTGCGTTGCGTTGCGGCTCGCCTCGACTCAATTCAATTCAACTCGACGAGACTCGACTCGACTCAACTCGGCAGTGTTTGGTCTTTTCAAAAAGTGCCTGTCGAGCGGCGCATAAAAAATCGTGGAGTAAAAGAAAAACTATTTCAATGAAGCCAACTTTCGAGAGGCTTTATTGGACTGTGATGCGTCAGTGCCTGCACAGTGGTGCAAAGGACGAAGGAAATAGAGTAAAATTAATTTATATTATTTAATTCTAACCAAAGACTTTATTATGTCAAAATTTACGTACATTTATAGATTTTTCAATCAAAAATCAATTGTTATAATAAACAAGGTGTGAGTTAGCAATATTATACATAGGAAATTCTAGCTACATAAGCTTGTTCCATTACTTTATGGGGTCGGAGATGCCTCCTTCTACCTGTTATATAGTATACATTTCCCGACGGCACAAAGTTATATTACCCTTCTACCCTATGTGTAGCGGGTATTATAATGAAATAAAATAAATTTTTAAAAAAGAAAAAAAAATCCATCAAGTGAATGCAAGCTACAGAAGAATATTGAAATTGAAAATAATATATAATACTAATTTATTATACTTTTAGAAATGAGATATACTTTATCTTATCTTTTTTCTAAGAATATTACGACAAGTAAAACAGTGGTAAAATAAATTAAAATCATTTCACTAAAAATGTCATTACTCCATACTCATTTCATTTTTCCTTTTTTTAGTTCTTAGTTAGTTCTTTTTTTCTAATTTGTTTCCCTGTTCATAGCTCTGTTGACAGTGTGCAACGTTTTTTGGGAGATGCGGGTCACTTTGAGGGGCACTTGTCAAATGCTTGAGCACGGATCGTTGCCTGCTTTAAGGCGCGCGACACTGAACAATGCACATAATAAAATTATTTTTGATATTTTCGCTCGTCTGTTGCTCATTTCTCATTCGCCAAGGCAGCCTAAATGGCAATTTTCAATTGAAAAGCGCCCAAAATTGCTGGGCCGCCAACCAACGAAAACATTTCAAAGGCAAACCCAAAGCGAAGAGGAAGATGCGAAAACGCTTCGAATACTTGGCGTACAAAAAAAGTAAGTATGAAGAAAGAATTGAAAGCAGCGCTTGGTAGGCGGCCAAGCCCAAGAAAGTCCCGCGTAAGCCTAAGAAAGTAGTACAGAAATTTATGAAAGTTTTTGGGAAGGCTTAAGTTGCACATAAGCCCTGAAAACAAACCCAATAACAAACTATATTATATAACTATGTGTGTGTGAGTGTCCAGTCGCACTTTGTTTTTGTTTTCCACGCCGGATTAGAGTCTCCCCCTTTGCTTTTTTTTTGCTCGCTTCAAGGGATTTGGATGCGAAGAAAGAAAGGGAAAACGTGAACAGGTTTTGAGGCAGGACCGTTACTAGACACGTCTATGTGTGGCAGCTAGGAACGAATGAATGAATGAATGAATGCCACATGTCTGTATGCATTTAGAATGAATTTCATGAGAGTCACAGCACATAAGAGGCTGTTAAGCAAACACACATATGAAAAAAAGCAAGCAATGTATGTTTGTAACAAGCCCGGGACACCCACACACGTAGTGAAGTAGCTGGAGAGGAAAAACACGTTAAGTGCAAAATATCTTTTCACTCATTTTGACGCATGTATTGTGCCCTTCCCATTATTGTCTTTTGTCTCCTCTCTCTGGCAGGTGCAAAATGGTAGAAAATCATCACAAACACAACACAAAAAAAAAACGAGGAAGGAAGATGGGCAAAAAAAAATGTATGTAAGTGAAACACGTTGAAATTGCCAAAGGAAGTGGGCCTGATAAAGCTAACGTCGCCCTCTCCTTTGGTCGCCAGCAAGGGAAAATGTCATAATTCATTAAAAACGCTGGGAAAGCGTGTCGTTGTCGTCGTTTCTTCCCCGTCGCGCTGCTGCTGCTCAATGTCACTCAGCGCTGTTGCTGCTTACACTTTTGCCAGCAGCTCCTCTTTCAATGCTTTTGTTGTGTTTAAGAATCAATGATGATAAATATAAACTGGCAGCGACTCTTTAAACACATTGAATTAGTTTTGGGAGAAATTCAGTAAACCGTTTATTATAAAATAATTTATCAAGATCACTCAAGCACTATAAATAATTTGATTAGCGAAATTTAATAGTGGACCACTTGTTGTGACTTTTCATCGTTAACATCAACTAGTTTCACATTCGCATTTTATTAAAAAATAATTACTTTAATTTATATTTTTAATTTGCACTCATTCACTTTGTTTTTATTGCATTTAATTATTTTTTAAACTATTTTTTCGCACAATTTTCTCTTAGTATTTTTTTTTTAATTTCTTATTTAGTTATGCATTTTATCATTTTGCTTCCTTTCGGTTGAACGTTTTGTTTTGAAATGTTTTCGCAGTCCTTAACAGCTGTTTGACCAAAGACCGCAAAAGCTTTACTGTTCCATAAAGCGGCAAGGCAAAAGCTTGCAGTGTTATAGCTACCAGCTTTTGCTACGCGAGCAAGCAGTACGAAGTAGGCAGCGCAAGCAGTGTCAACTGAAAACATTCAGTTCAAAAATAAACAGACTTCACATGAAAACACACATGTTTTGAACAAACAACATAAAACATAAAAACACAAACAACACAACATAAAATACTTAAGAATACAAGCAATTGTAAATCGGGAAAAGGTTAGATTAATATATACAAAGATACTAATAAGGAATCCATCATGACTACCCCAAAATCCTATATGAAGTCACGAAATTATGATAGCAAACTCTCGAACGTAAACTTTGTGCCCCAGAACCGTGTGAATATGGCTGATCGCGACTATGGCCTAATGCAGGTAACTGCACAATCTGGAACTCCACACCCACGGGTACTAACTGCCCTCAATATAGACACGCTCAAAGAGCGACTCGAGGAGGAGCACGACAAACACTTAAAAGGCCAGAGATCAATAAATAAAGAATCGATACTGACAAAGCATATTAAACCTGAAGGAAAAAACCGCGAAACTCAAATCGTGTATCCCAAACATGGAGACGTTGGTACGCTTTTCAAAAAGAAAGCTAAGGACACAGTATCTCTCTCCTCAACGAATCGACCCTCTAAAACCATATCCGAAAAGGCCAAATTGAGGGACAAACCGAAATATGTAAACATTGCCGTGAGGAGCATAGACTCATCAACAAGCATTTCGTCGAGCTCTGTGTCTAGTGCTCGATACATGAGCTTCAACGAGCGTCGTCGCTTATTTCACGAGGGCGAATTTACCATTGCCAAGAATGGGAAAAAGATGAGTGACAGTCTTATGCCGCAGCATGTGAAGCATTCGTGGATCCCGAATGAACACATCGATAGCGAAGGGGAGCAAGCTAGAGCTGCAATCGAGGTGTTTATCAAGAAACACGGCTTCGTTATGGCTCCGTCGGGGACGCTGACAAATTTGCGTCGTGTCTCTTCGAATATGAGCAAACGGACCATATCGGAGCATCCGTCGATTTAAAGTATTCATTCGGTAAATACCAAAATTGCTTGATGATGCATGTGATGAATAGTGAACTTTCATTCAAATGTATTCTGAATGCATTTTCCCTATTTCTCGGATGCTATGTCGACTTTACGTTTTTCACTTTATATAGATTTTAGGCAGCATTTTATTATAATCTTAATTAAAGCGTGGAAACCTTTTATTTTGGTTTAATTGAAGCAAATAAAACGTAATAAATATATTTCAATAATAATAATTTGATATTTAAGCACTGCTAAGTGGGCTCTGAAATCAGTGACAGAATACTTAAGATTAAAAAAATATAAATATGAAATTCACACATACAAACTACAACGTATTCATCACACAAATTGCACCTGACAACTCTTTAGAAAAACACCGCCAAAATGATAACTACACATCAGCCCAAAAAATCCATGCTAAGGAAGCGATCAGCTCCGAAGATTGAGAATAATCTGCAAATCATTGCGCCGCAGACTCCGAATATTGTTGAGCGCGATTATGGTTTAATGCGAATACCTGGTCATCAAGCATCGACTCAGCATCCGAATAAGACTTTGGGATTGCCCAGCTATCCTTCGGAGGATCAAACTGAAGCATCTAACAATTCAACGGTCAACTTTCACATAAAAGCATTGAAAAAATCGCAGTTAAAACCGCGTGAGCATATGATGATCGGTACACCACACCCAAATAAAGCTCTTGCCCTTGATCCAAAAATTCTCATCAAGGACTACGAAGCCGTGAAGGAACGAATGTCGATCAGGAACACTGACATTGAATCACGCTTCAACTGTCAGCCATATTCAATATTGAAACACAACTTGCTCAATAGGAAACAAGGCAAAAAAGTCACCATAATACTTCCCTCGTTAAGAGGATATACCGCATCAACCAGTTCCTCCACCGACGATTCTAAATTGGACTCTCTAAATGAAATTAACGCCATTTCACCACCTACTTCTATCAAAACGCAAAACTTAAGCTTTCGCGAACGTCGACGCCTATTTCATGAAGGTGAATATACGATTGCCAAAAACGGCAAACGGATGACTGAACGTGTGATGCATGTTCCTAAAAACTCAATAGTTAATGTTGAAAGTGAGCACATTCAAAACGACAAAAAGGCAAAAAATGATATCGAGGAATACATCATAAATCATGGCTTTCGATTGACACAATGTGCACTAAGCAAGGCCTTATACATATTCCAAAAATAAGTTTTCATGTATATTAACCATAAAGATGTTGTTTAGTACAGAAACAATCAAATTCTTAGTTTGATAGATTATACTTCTATATGCAATGAAAAAAAAACTCTTTTTATATGTTTCTCATAACCCGATAGCATTTAGCTTTTTTCCATTGTCGTATAGCACTCAGCTTCCGATTCAGGTTTAGCTATTTAAAGCAGTAGGCGTTGCAAGCAGTTCAACAACGAACATTGTTCAGTTTTATTCAATTTGAAAACTGTTCACAACTACACTTTGCGCACTTAAATACTAAAAACAAAAAAAAAGAAAGAAAAAATATAACATAAAAGCAAATAGAAAACTATACAATAAAAACTCCAACATAAAATACAAGCATAGGTATTAAATATACTATTAAGCAGCCAAAATTTGTTGTTTAAAATGAATAAGCCGGACAAAAAGTCAAACGAACTGAAAATTTCAGCACCGTCAACCATGAATCTGACGGATCGCGATTATGGGCTAATGAAGGTATCTCAAGACAAAAGCAGAACTCCATATCCACGCTCATCCAAGGGCATCGACCCCGAAGTGCTGCGGAGTCGCCTCAATTCAGAACACAAAAATTTAGTTTTGTCAGCGGACGCGGTATCCGATGTCGAACCATTGGAGGACGAAAGCGTTGGTTCACCCTCACAGCGGATTTCTTACCTCAAGGCGCCAATGCATATAAACCATAATCTTTCGAAGAACCTGTCGAACCACAAAACTGCTTTTGGATTAGATGGGTCTACCACACGCTCAGTCAGCATATCGAAATTGGCCAAAAAAGCTGGACATTCGAACAGGGGTTCGACCACTCAATACCTTTCCGTTGGTACCCCACATCCCAAGCAGCGTATTGTCCTGAATCCCAGCAGCTTAATGCGCCGCTTGACCGAAATCCGTTCCCACGAACCCGTTTCAAAGCGAGAGAAAAGGGTCAGCTTTAGCATAAGCAGCTACTCTATAAGCCCAAAACTATCTGAAAGTTCTATTCGAAAAGATGAACGAAAAGATAAACTTTCGTTTGCAGAGCGTCGACGTTTATTCCATTTGGCAGAGTTTACGATTGCCAAGAATGGCAAGAAACTGTGCGATTGGCCACTCTCCGAGCAATCGCAGACATTCGAAGGGCGCGATTCGATTGCCATTAACGCCGAGAAAGCAAAAGCTGAGATGGAACAATATCTGCGAAAAAGAGGCATAACAAAGAGTTTCCTCAACATTGTTACGGCTCCCATGCATCGCGAATCTTACCCTGACAGCATGAGCTCAATTGGCGAAAGGACTCCTACACCATTCAGCTCAGAACCAAGCGCTATTTCTAAAAAGTCATCTGTTCGAATCGCGGAAAAATCAATTCAGTTGGAAAATAACGAGAGTCTCATTCGTTCTTATAGGATGTAGCAAAGCCATCGAAAGATACTATCGATATTTACCGAATGTAGATACAAATTATCAATAAATACTTATTTTTTTGTAAATCGACTTTTAAAGCTGCGACTTTAAACTTACTTTAGTTTCAACTTCAAAGTATGCTTTCTCTATCCTAGCAGCATATAAGAAAAGAGAATACATTTTGACTGAATTGAGTACTGGCAAAAGTATCTCTCGATTCAATTTACTATGTATTAAATAGCTTTCATATCTGTTATCTCCAGATATGCCTGGTCTAATTTTGGTATAAATTAGTGAATCCAAAGAAGAAACTTTTCATCAATGTTCTAAATCGTTAACCTAAGATGCTACCGAATAATATTATTGATATTTACCGGTACAAATTACCATTAAATACTTCTTTTCTTGTAAACTTTGTCTTTTGACGCTGCAGCTTTAAACTGGCTTTTGTTTCAACTAAAGATTCTATAAGAAGGATACTGAAAGTACAGCTAAATTACAGAAATTTGAAAAGAATAAATTTCGACTGCTATTTACTTGCTATTTATTTATTTAAATAGTTTCCATTTCTGTTATCTGGGGCCTGGTCTAATTTTGATACAAATCAGAGAAACTTTTACTACATTCCAAAAGTAGATAGCATATTTTTTGAAATGCGAATAAAATATATGTATGTTTCAAATTAAACATCTGTTAAATGTTCTAAACTTTATCCATTTTAGAGCAAAATAATTGTTCATTTTATTAATGATTGTTTTTAATCGTTAACATGAAGCTAACGAAAGATACTTTTGCTGTGAGTCGGAAGTAAATAGATATTAGCAATACATATAAGCTTATATGTTCCCTTTTAAAACTATTGTCTTGGTCTAACATATACTCTAATGACTTCTTCTGCATAAACAGTTCTTTAATGATTGATCTAAAAGCATACTTGCTCGTTCTCGAAAGTGCATCACAAGATACTTTCCCGCACGTATGCAGATACAAATTGGAATGCAAATAAATATGATCAGCCTTTGTTGCAAATTCCCCTTCTTGAACTTGCTCTAGTTGGAAAGCTATATTCAAATGAATTCGTGCCCATCAACAGTTCTTTAATGATTGATCCACAAAACATATTTGCATCTGTTGCCCGCTAGTGCAACCCAAGAAGCAACACATAAACCAGTAAGCAAACACCAAAAATATGCATATGAAATGTCAAAAGTGCCACTGACATGACCCATTTGGACGGACCCCTGCCCCTCCTCCCTTCGCCAACCCACGCCTCGGGGCCCTTAGTTGAACCGTGCTGTATACGGCATAAATATTTACCAACAAAATAAAATGAAAACAAACGCTGAAAGGGTGGTGGAGGGGGAGGAGGCAAAGTAAGCATAGAGCAGCTGCAACAAGAGCCATAGTCATAAAATGCAACAAAATGTTGCTGGCTGCAGAAAAATGTGAAATTGAAAACTTCAAACGCCGAACAAAAAAAAAATATGTGTGTGTGTAAAAACAATTACAATACTCAAAACGAAAGGCAACGAATGGCAGAAAAAAAACAAAAAAAACAAGTAAGAAAGCTACAGTCGAGTGTGCTCGACTGTGAGATACCCGCTACCCATTTTGAATAAAAGCAAAATATTGCGGTATTATTTTCAAAATATACCGAAAATACTAAAAAATACTGCAAAATATACCAAGTGGTATATTTGGTATATCGATATAGTACTACATTTAAAATTTACCATGGACGGCACAATATACCAGATTATCGGCCAAAGCATTTTAGACCCCCCGTAAGTGGCCGTTTTAACCCATACAAAAGTATTTCTTTAATAACTTCCACAATTTTCATCTGATCGCAACCAAATTTTCAGGAATCATAAATACTATTGTTGTTATTATATATACCAAAACTTGCAGCTCTAGCTTTAAAATTACACTTGTAATTCGTTTTTTTTGATTTGCGGGGGCGGAAGTGGGCGTGGCAAAAATTTGAAACAAACTTGATCTGCGTGCAAACATAACAAATGCTGTCGAAAAAAAATTATAGCTCTATCTCTTACAGTCTCTGAGATCCAGTGTTTCATACAGACAGACGGACAGACGGACAGACGGACAGACACACAGACAGACAGACGGACAGACGGACATGGCTAGATCGTCTCGGCTGTTGACGCTGATCAAGAATATATATACTTTATAGGGTCGGAGATGCCTCCTTCTACCTGTTACATACATTTCCTGCCGGCACAAAGTTATAATACCCTTCTACCCTATGGGTAGCGGGTATAAAAAGAAATATTGCTGCGTGCTTATTTGAGACTTTTTGCAGCTGCCATTCAAACTTGACGAAAAATGTAAATTTTTAAATGTTTTGCACATCTTAAATGCAGCCAAAGATGCAATATTGATTTCGACCAAACAAAATAATTGCAAAATAAATGCATAAATTACTGATGAGCTACAAATGAGCCGCAAGTTAAATCAAGTTGAAAACAATTTGGCTTACACTTCATTTCGTGAACATACAAATTAAACATTTATGCGATTACGAAGCGGAATAAAGTTGAAAACATATTACAAATTAATGAGAGAAGGTTTTAAGAGAATTGATTATTGATTGAAAGTGTACAAAATATTTATAAAATTTAAAAACTCACAACAGTTCATATTTATGTAAAGAGTACGTGAGAATATTTCGAAATATGTAGTTCGAAAAATTGACAACACATAAAACCACTGATAAATGTGACCAGTAAATCGAGTTCATATTGACACTGGCCACATCGTGTTATTGACCAAGGTTATGGTTACAAATGTAGCAAAAGCAAATGCAATTTGAAAATTATTACAAACCAAAAGGGAAATAATACAAATGTAGAGAAAATCACTTACCCTGTCGACTGGCGACGCCTGATCCATTGCTGTTGCTGTTGCCGTTGCCAATTTTAGTGCCATTTTTCAGTTCGGTCAATGAGAGCTCAATCGAATCGGCATGAGCAATCAAATTGTTTTTAGTCTGAAGTGAAAAGTGGGGCGAAGATACACAAAAAAAAAAAAACAAAAAGGGATGAGTAGAGTAAATGAAGACAGAGTGAACTTTGTGCGTTTCTTACGAACCTTTTCGATTTCACTCATCATGACGGGCGTAACCTTTGGCATTTGAGGATTCTTTCCGATGGCACCGACAATGACCTGTAAATCGTCTCGGCGTTCCTGCAAAAAACCAATAGCAAGATGTAACAAATAAGTAAAAAAAACGAAAACCAACTTAGTTGCAGCACATACAGCTTAAGCTCGCACTCTTTTGTGATGAAAAATTAACAATAAATCAGGCGGAAACGGAAACGGAAATGGCAATGGAAAGAGAAAGAAGACACTAACAAAATGGACACCACTGGGAAGTCCAACGGAGTTTGTTATTCAATTCCAACTGTGAATTCCCCCTTTGCAAAAGCAAACTTCCTCAATAGTTCTCTGTATGCGATGCGATGCGATGCGTTTGTGTGACACGAGTGTAGAGAAAGGAAAGTGTGTGGGGGGGCATGTATACCGCATCCGATGCGTTTATCAGCCAACAAAATTGCATTGAGTTCAGCTGATTTAACACACACAATTTTTTGGCGCCAAGTGAAATTTTCTCGCACACAACACTTTAATGAACACTAAATAAATTACGAAAGAATTTTTGAAGCAACGCCCGACCGTTTCACACATAAAGACGCGTAGAGACTGAAGACAAAAAAAACACAGCATTTGCTGCCGGCAAACAGTAAGAGAAAAAACTCAAGAAGATTGAATTGCTTAATTTCGCTTTCCTCTCTCTCTCTCTTTAATTGATCTGAAAGCTGTGCTCTTTAGAAGTGTACCAAATGTTTGATTTTTCCTTATTTTCTTTTTCTATTTTTAATCATAGGTTTCCCACTTTTGCGTATATTTCAGTTTCGTTTGGGGTTTTTGTCATCATTGGGACCAGACCATAAAAAAAAAGAAATACAAAACAAAAATAAAAATAAACAACAAATGCACGCATTGATTAATGATGGATTTCAGACGACGGCATTATCTAGGGATTGATTTTGTCGCGTTGAAAAGAATTTAGTTGGCTGACGACGAAAATTTGTCAAATCATTTTAAAATGCAGGCGATTGGAAATTGCCAAATATGAACAACAATTTTATGAGAATTCACTAACAAGAAAATATAATTGTAATAGTTAATTTTTCTAGTTTTTCTAGTTTAATTTTTACAATTCAAACAATATTTTAGATGTACACATTTTAGAAGATGTTTCCATTTAAATTGCGTTCAATTGGAAATTACGTTTAATAAGAAAGTTAAATAAACTAAATAATTAATTTAATAAATGACAAATATAGTTCTTTTTGGAACTAAGAATTTACACAGATGTTTTCAATTTGCTATATTAATTTCAAAGAATATTTCCATTGCAATAGATGAATCTATCAAGACACTGTGCATTTAGTCATCTCTTAAATTTATTCCTCTTTAAGAAAAAAACATTCTCATCTCTTCGCGGACTACACAAAAATATTGTTTGTTTGCTTCTTGTTAATGCAGTCGTACGACAAGATGTCTCGATGTCTCTGTGTAACTATGTCAAAATTTTTGTTGGTTTATTTTGGGGCATTTCTAATGGCAGCATTTAGTTTTGGTTTGGTTTGGTATGGTTTTGGTTTTGGTTTGTGTGCCGTTGCCCTGAATTCTCAAGAGGCCAATTAACTTGTGAACGCCACACGAAAGAGAGCAAAAATAAAAAAATACAAAATATAAAATCATTTCGGTCATCTTCAAAGATGTCGAAAATTGTGATGCGAATATAAATAATGCCTGAGCGATTTTTAGAATGAAAACAATGCAAAAATATAAATAAATTCAATTAAGTTTTGGTCCATTAATTGTTGTATTCGCTGGCAAAAGGCCAGCATTTAATTAAGCTGGTCACACTTACGTTGATATCCTCCATGCGTTTCTCTAGCTCAGTGCTGGACTTGAGGTCAACGGGCTTCTCAATGAGCACGTTAATGCGTCGCAATCCCTTCGTGACCAGCTCCTCAATGTTAACACTCTCCGGCATGGGACGTGGAGCTGATGAGCCAGTGACTTTGCATCTGAATGAAGTAATGAAATTTAAATTAGAAAAGTAACTTTTCTGATGCCTGTTTCATTTACTTGGCCTGTTGCACCTCGCGGAACTTTTCACGCAATATAATCTGGGTGAGCATAACTAGGCGAGAGATGCCGCCTTGTTTGCCATGGGTCTCAAGCACCAAGGAGTCGCCCCTGGAGATCAGCGTGGCAGCATCGGGCGCAATTAGAAGTCGCAAGTCCTCGCTGAAAAGATTCAATTTATTAATGAATTGTAATTTACATCATAATTCCAATTTGTACATTATATAGATACAGATACATATAAACGACTATTCAACGCTCAATTTTAAAATTTAATTTAAATTTCTGTATTTTATCATATATTTGCAAATCAATTTGAAAATAAAATTAAATTTTTTATATTTTCTATTCTCGTTTTATTTGGTATTTTCCCGTTTTATCTCTTATTTTTTATATTTCGCAAGATAAAAGACAATTCCACATTTAATGTTGAAATTGAATTTAATTTTATCAAAATAATCTTAAACAAATATTTTGCAAATCAATTAGAAAATATAATTAAAATTCCTATATTTTATATTCTAGTTTTAAACTTAAATAAAATTTTAAACATTTCGCGAGAGTTCAATAAACATTGCAAAAGTTCTATAAATGGTTTGCATTTTAAAATGAATTTTAAACTTAAACCCAATTTGATGTATTTTTAAAGAGTTTTATGCAAATATTAAATTAAATTCAGTTTTTTTCTTTTATTTTTATTAATACTTTAAATTATATATGTATATTAAATGAGCCGCATTGTTCTATATTTCACAGAGTTGGCTCTTAAAAAGTTAAATTAATATTTGTAATCTAAATTTATATTTTATAAATAGAGTTTTATTATATTGTAAATTTATATTTTTAAAATTAAACTCAACTACGAAACTCAATATTATTGCTAATCTTTGATTAAATAGAAAATAAATAAAATGGACGTATTCTACTTACGCTTCGCTCTCGTGACACTGTTCGATCTTGACCTTGGTCAATTCCAGTTTGTAGATCATCTGCTCGGCCAACTTATTAAAGTCCTGCACACGCTGTTCCAAGCCAGTTGGAGCACCAGCTTCTCCACAAGGCGGACTCTTCAGGGTCTCATTGGAGTCATCGAGAGGTGTCGAGGGCATCGAGCTGAGCACCTTGCTCAGAAAAGAGTTTGGCTTCTTGGTCGAGGGCGTCTCAATGCGACTCTGCGTTAGTTGAACGATAAAACGAAAAAAAAAAGAGAATATGCAAGAATATCGAAATGATGAAATCACCTTGAGCTATTGAACAAAAGTTACCGTATCACTATCGGAGTCAAACGTTGGTGTCATTTCCATCGAGAAACGCGGTATTTCCTCATCATCGGAGAATACCAAGGGCTCAATATCGTAGCCTGTCTCCTTATCGGGACTATAGAAACTATTACGAATGGGCGATTCGGGTTCTGTGTCCGGCGTCAGTGCCTCCAATTCTGGTTGCAACTGACGCCAGCGTTTCGCCTTGGGACGCTCTTCAGTTGCTGTTGTTGTCGCTGTTGTTGTTGGTGTTGTAGTTGCCTGAGTTGTAGGCTGCTGTTCGGTTTCTTCTTCGGAATCTCGCAGAATATCACGCTCATGAGCTATGCGTTTGCGTTTTTCATCAAAGGAGATGCGCTGCTTTTCCACACGCAAAAACGGAGTGCTTGTATTGCCCGCTCCAGGACGCAGCAGTTCCGTCTCATCCTCGTTATTCTCCTCCATCTCAGCTGGCTTCAGCTTTGGTGATTCGCATAACGAACGTTTGCTCTTGCTCCGACGCACCTCTTTGCCATCGGCATCGACACGTAGCGAGGAGTCCGAGTCCTCAGACAGATCCACAATCTGTACAGTCTGCACATACTCGGGCAGCAAAGGTTCCACGCTCTCCAAGATGTTCACGGTGTCCACGATTTCGCCTTGCTGCGGCTCAAGAGCGATATTCTGCACCGACATCTTATCGTTCTGTATGTTCTTCACCTTGATCTCAACCACTTGCGCAGGTGCTGCTGGCGCTTTGCGTTTATTCTTCGATGGCTTTGGTGGTGCCATCGATTCGGCAACCATTTTAGCGGGATTCAACGAGATCTGGGAGAAGAGAGTACTCGATTCGGCCAGACGAAAAGTTTGTGGTGGCAACAAATCCGGCAAGACTTGTTCACCTGTTGCCTCCGCTTCGGTGGCTGCCTTGGGAGATGGAGAAGCAGCTTCGCCAGCTTGAGGTGTGCGCGCACGTCTTTGACGCACTGTATCGCTAACTACAACAATTTCCGTATCGTCGTCGTCGTTGGGTTTGGCCAAAATGCTTGGCTGATTGTGGCGCGTTTTCAATGTATCCTGTGCATAAGTTTTCAATTGAATGTTTTTTGTTTTTTTTTTCGATTTTTGCCAAATTATGTTAAGGTTACAATAAGCAAGTTGCTGTACATTAGCATTGGTGAAATATTTGGATGGATTGGACGCAGCCGCACACCAATAATTGAACGCCATTATAGGGGACAGTACAAAAGGATATCAACATATATATATAAAACAATTGTATATATATACATTGATTTGAAGCGTGAAAATGACACCAAGTTAAGATCTCGTAGAGCTAGTGATACGGTGATTTCTGGTATTTTATTTTTGGTTTATTTGTTTTGGGTGATGGTTGTTGGTTTTATCTTTTTTCTGGTTGTAAATTAGCTTTGGTGGAAAGATTATTATGAATGTTTAATGTTTTATTTATAAATGTGTGTGTGTGTGTGGGTGGTAAATGAAATTGCAAAAGAAATTCATAATCAACAAATTAAATTAAAAATAAATAAAAGTATAATATGTAAAGCAGTTTTTGGGTTAGTAGCATTTAAATACGCTTAGATTAAGGCCACACGAAATGTTTGTTACAAATATAAAGTTTATAAATAATTAAAAATACAAATATTTTACAACTTAAATATGAGGTGAAAATTCTTAAAGATTTCTTCTTGCATAAAATACAGGATTTAAAAATGGGTTGGGCGTTCGCTTTGGCAAACGGAACTCGAGAAATTCGAATCCAATTTAAGTGCGACCCAGAATGAAATGAAAAGCGAAGAAGGATGCTGAAGGACTTGTGTGTGTGTGTGTATGCGTGTGAGTGTGTGAATGTGGTTACTTGTGAATGGGAAACCAAAAGAATTACGATGACAAACAAAGAGTGTAAAAAAAAGTGCATGAATGGGAATCGAATAAGCAAAGAAGAGAGGTGAATAAATGAAAATGGCAGATAAGAAAGACCGACACATACTCGTAAGTTAGCGAATGGTTCAAGGACACAATTTTATATACAACATGTTCAAGCATTTGCTTAAATTAAATTAATTCGTATTAATAACGGACTGGCAATCGTTTAGTACGCACCACAACAATCGCAATCACTTGTTGCTGCAACTTTTCAATTTCCGGATTCGACGGCACATTTATCTCCTTCAGATCATGTTCCATGGCTCTGTGAAGGTTAAAGATTGTTTATGTTATTGAATATATTAATCAGACTATCATTTATTAACAGACTTTAGCGTATCCAGTGATATGTTATCCAAGTTCTGCAGTGTTGCCTTCATCTCGGTTAAACGTTTGATTATATCAGCACTTGTCAACTTATGATAAGTTGCCTTCAGTCCATCGATGCGTTGACGCGTCTCCTGCATGCAGCTCTGATCACAGGACTTGCTGTACTCATTGTAGTGATCCTCGCAACGTTGCAGCACATCCTCAAACTCCAGTAGTATAGAGTTGCGATCATGCAACTCCTGTGGCGACTCGAAGCGGCGTATTAACTCATCTGCAGACTCGAAGCATTGCTCCAGTTGCCTGGCCAGCTTGAGAAGACGCTCTAGAAAAGCCTTCGACTGCGTGACATTCTCGCCGAGCGTATTGTACAGATGCTTCAGTGCATCGATGCGTTGACTCAGCTGCTTCGGGGACAATGTGTATTTATCCTCACACACCCGACGTCCCGTCTTTATGGTGCTCTCGATCTCCGCTTTGATTTCGGAGAGTGTGCGATAAATTTGCTAAAAATAATGTTAGGTTAATAGGGAATTCATTTTATTGCTATGCGTTACATACCAAACACTTTTGATACTGAGCCTGCACGGTGCTGGGACCAGCTGAAGCCACATCTAGCACCAAAGTCGAGTGCTCCACATTGCGTAGATCGCCGTAGGCTCGATTCAAGCGCGATTCGTAGGCGGGCTGTGGTGCAGTGCATTTGTTGAGCTTCGCCTGACACGCCTTGAAGCGCATCTCCATCAAATTGAGCTGCTCCTGCAACCGATTGGCAGCTCCAGTTTTCCCCTTGCGGGTGTGCTCTGCAATCAATTCAGTTATGTCCTTAAAGTTGCGCTCGTTAATGGCAAATTCGCGGGCCAAAATCTGAAACACAAAAATATGCTTTAATAATGTGCTAAGTAATATAAATCTGTCGAATAGCATTCGATTTTCCTACT
The DNA here is from genome assembly GCA_035046325.1 of Drosophila niveifrons. Taxonomy (NCBI): domain Eukaryota; kingdom Metazoa; phylum Arthropoda; class Insecta; order Diptera; family Drosophilidae; genus Drosophila; species Drosophila niveifrons. The sequence continues at coordinate 3,279,733 of JAWNOC010000046.1, read as the reverse complement.
ATTTAGTATGAAGCTATCTACAAGTTAAATTCAATTAATAAATAAATGTGAATTTCCACAACAATGCGGATTTTTTCTAAACTAAATAAATTAATGAAGCACACACCTTTTTAAACTTTTGGAAAACATTGCCTCAGCTTTTAGATAGCTAATATTTTATGAGTTCATAATTAACTAATGTATGGGAAAATAATTAATTTGATTAAAAACTACTTCAAGTTCTGGAAAAAAAATGTATCTATTTTAAATCTTTAGTCGCTTCTATATTTGCAACCAAAGATGTTATATTATTTAGCATCTGTAATATCAAGTTGACTATTAGCTTATTAGGTTTAATTAAGAGTTTTAAATGCATAGTTATTATTAAATATTTATTTTTTATCATTATTATTTTTTAGTTTAAAATTTAGTCAAATTTTCATAAACATACTTTCCCCACCATTCGCTAATTTGAGATTTACTTTTTTTCTATTCAAACATATAAATATTTCTGGACAACAATTGAAATAAATTAGCCGCGTTTAAAGCCATGGAATGTGAGGTTTTCCACTCGATCGCTTTTAAATGAATTATAATTTAACCCTAGAGCCTAAACTTTCTAATATGATATAGTTCTCATATTCATATAAAGGCATTCCATATTACCTGAAAATCGTCGGGCAGATCCTCGATGGTCACATCGTTTTCCAGATGCTCGCTGAGTATGTCGTCCATGCGCGTTAGCCACGCCTCCAGTTGGACCACCGCCCGCTCCGATTGCTCCGCCTCGCTGACCTTCTCCTCGAGCAGCTCGGTGCGCTTTTTGGCCTGCTGTTGCAGCTGTGTCCAGCGCACCACAATGCCATCGATGTCCTTGCGCATAACATCGGCCATGAATTCATTATCAATTAGCTCGTTGCCAATTTCCTGAATCTTGTCCAACCACTCTTCGGAATGAGCGCGCAGCACGTTCTCCAGATCCTAAATAAAAATTTGAATAAGTTGTAATTAAAAGAGCTATAAGTATGAATTAAAGATCAACTTACGTCTAGCTCTTCCATAATCTCCTCGGCATCAGCAGCGTTTTCGGGTGTGTTGCGTATCTTGTTCTCGAGGCGATCCAAATAGCCAGTTTCGCTGACCATGAACTTCTTGAACTCCCCCAGCTGCGTGGAGATGTGCTCCAACAGCGCAGTCTTGGCATACACACGTTCCGTGACCTCAGACCAGCGAGCATTGAGGCGTGTAAACTGTTTGGCCAACGTGCCATCCTTCTCCATCTCCTTCTCCTTGTCTGTGTCCTGTTCGCTGTCCTTGTGCTGCAGCTCATCCATTTGCAGCAGCAGCTCGCCGCCCAGCTCGTTGAGTTCCCGAAATTGCGTGGCCTCCCTCTCACAGGTCTCCTTGAGCGTCTGGAATTTGCATTTGCTCTGGAACAGCTCGTTGGAATTCGCAATGTCAGCGACACCCGTTTTGGGCGTGTTCGCCTCCAGTTCGCTGAGCCAACGCTCCGTTTGCTGCAGTCGCTGTTGAATCACCTCGATTTGCGACTGCAGCGCCGACTGCTGTTGCCGCTGTGCTTGATGCAGTTGCTCCACCTGCTGGTAGAGCGCATTCAGTGCACTTATCTGTGATTGCAGCGTTTCGCGCTGCACTTCCTCCGACTCCTTGATGAGTATCTCGCTGAAGTTACGCGCACTAATCACATCAATCTCCAGCTTGCGCAAATCCTGCGCTTGCACCACTTCCGGGGCACTGCTGAGCACCGCTATAATCGAATTGTATTCGGCCACGAAATGATTGAGGTTCTCAATCGCCGTCGTCTGTTTGATGACGCGTTCGCTCAGCTGCTCCGGCAAACGTTGCCAGGCAGCTTGTAACTCAGCGGTCAAGAGCTGAGCAGGCACACGTTCATAGATGGGTTTCAGTGACTCCAGTTCATCGACCAGTTGATTGAGCAGCTGCTGCTGTTGCTGCATTGCCTCCAGATTTGAGACACGCACCTTTTGCCCAGCGACTTTGGCCACAAACTGCTCCAGTTGTTGCACCTGTTGGACAAGATTCTCGCCGCCACGCTGTTGGATGAGCGCCTGCAACGCTTGCTTCATGTCATGCCAACTGTCGTAGAAGATGCCAAAGTCTGACTTCCATTCGATCAGCTGGTCATCGAGTGCTTCGGTGGCTTCGCGTGCCTCGGCAATCTCCGTGGACAGCGATTCCATGTGACTGAGTCGCTGCTCCAGCGATTGGCAGCTTGCCGAACTCGCATGTTGTTTATACCAATCCCGAGAGTCGGCGAGGACGAGCTTGAAGCCAGTCAGGCTGTTGTAGTAACGCTCCTTGGCCAGCAGCGTGCTGCTCTCGTTCTGCTGATTGGTCAGACGTTGATTCAATGCCGCATAGCGTTGCTCCAGCTGCTTGATGTGCGCCGCTTCTAAGAGCAACTTGCGAGCTGGTTCCTCTTGCTCACACACTTCGTAGAGTTTCTTGAGTTCGGGTAAAGTGTTGGCACGACGTTGCGTCTCTGACTGCAGCTCCTTGAGCAGCTCGCACTGATTGCGCAGACTTTGACGCTGCAGCTGCTGCAATTGCTGCTCCACATCCTGCACATGACTAAAGTGCTCCATGATCTGCGTCTCAAGCGCAAAGAAATTGTCGCCATTGCGCAATTTACGCTTCTTGCTTGCTAGTTGATCCTGTTGCTGCTCCTGCTGTAGTTGCTGTGGTTGTTCTACCTCCTCCTCTTCATCGCCGAATCGGATAATCATTTGATAATCCACCCAACCTTCGGGACGCACCACACGACTGTCATCGTAGCTAGCACGATCGCGTCCGAAATTGAAACCCTTTGTCTCAATGCGCAGCGTTTGCACCTCGAGAATTTGCTTGAGAGCATCCAGACGATCCTCGTAGCTCTCCAGCTGCATTAGCACACGTTCGCCTTTGTCGTCGCCATCCTGCAAAGTGGCTGCCACCATTTGCCGTAAGTCAATGAGATAACGCTGCAACTCGAGCAGATCCTTGGCACAATAGTTCAGCTCATTGATGCGCTGTGTAATGCCGCCCACGTCGGTCACATCCCGCGTCTCCATGCGCTTCAGATCCTGCTCTCGAGCATCCAACCAGCGTGAGATGCATTTGTATTGCTGCAACTTTTCGGTGCGCAAATCAATCCACTTGACCACATGTGACCAACGCTCGCCCAGCGCACTCAAACGATCCTCGAGATCGTTGAAATTACCCGAGGTATCGTTGACTATAACTACCATGCTGCTAATGCTGTCCACCAGCTCTTGTTGCTCGCTGAGATCGGACTTCAGTTGTCGGGCCTCTGCTAGCTGCTGCTCCGCCTCGTTTAGGGTGGGTCCAATGTCGCTCATATGTGAGATACGATCCTCGACATTAGTGAGAAACTGACGCAATTGCTCCAGTTTCTGCTTCTGGAACTCAGCCAGACGCATGAGGATCTTTGCCTGCATATCCAAGGCACGCAATCGCAGCGTCTCCCAGCGTTCATTCAGCAGCACCATCTGTTGACGCACCTCGTTCTGATCCTCCTGCGAGAGTCCCGAACCGTCTTTCTTCTGCGACTCGTTGATCAGATTGCTGCCCTCTTCGAGCGCTTCGCCCACAAACTCCTGATGTTCGGTTAACTTCAGCATAAAGTTTTCATTGTCGTGAAACTGCAGCTTAGCGGTCTGAAAGTCCTCGGGATCGGGCAACTCCTGCGACAGCAGCTGCTCATCCTCCAGGAGTAGAGTTAGCACCGCCTCCAGAGCCGTCTGATAGCTGCTAATCTCCACACTGGCATTTGTGGCCGTGCTCAAAGGACGCACTGAACTCGCCTTGAGCTCCATACTCGTCGCACTGTCCGAGGTGTAGAGCTCCCGCTCGGTATCCAGCGGCACCTCATCGAGATCCGTAATACTGGTGCAGGGTACGCGTTCCCTTTCGCTGGCTCGCATCGATTCCATGGCATGGAACAGACACATCACATACATCTGTATCGACTTGTTGTCCGGCTTGTGTGTGTGCACATCCTCCGCATCGAGCAGCTTCTCGATCTTGAAATGCCGATGCGCCAAATCAAAGGCCAAATGCAGACGCTGCAACGCATGTTGCCCCAAGGCAGTCTCGAGATCCAGCTCATCGAGATGTGCAGCCAATATCATCAGAAAAGCGCGTCCATCAGCCCATGAGCTGGCGAAATCGTTGAGGGACAAGCCATGGGGCTCGGTGTATTGACGCGCCCAGGCTAGCAGGGATTTCTCAACGCCATTGCTGGAATGGCTTTTGACTAGATGCTGGCCATTGAACTCGAGCGCAATTAGCCAGATGAGGCCCAGGGTGAGCTTGGCATTGCCGCCGACAATATCATCACTGGAGATGTTAACCAATCGGACGCCATGCTGTTGAATCACGTGCAGCACCTTGTTCAGATTGTTTATGTGATGCACTCGCATGCGGCCCTTTTCGGGTTTCTGTTTGGAAAAACGAGAGAACAGACGAGAAAAGTATTCAGTACACAATATCTTGAAATAAGTTTTCAAATATATATCGATAACTTTGATGTCGGCAAGTAAAAAGAATTACAAACACAACAAAAGCACTAGAGAATTAATCGATAAGTAAATTATAAACACATCTCTAGTGTCTAGTGAAAGCACTAATGTATCGATAAATAACTGAATGCATCTACTGTAGACTTTCCATTTCATTAAATTTATATTATTCTTTGAATACTAAAATGACATTTATGAATTTCTGCATAACAAAACCAGACGCAAAATCGAATATAAGAATCTGACGTAATAAATTGGTACCAACTTAAAAAATGATGGAATAATATATAAAGTTCGCATTCTGTTTCTTCGTAAGGCATAATAAAAGGAACACTTATTATTTGTTTAACTTAAAAATGTTTTAATTTTTTGTTTTGTAATAAAATCTTAAAAGACTAAAATGTCTTGTCCTCCTTTTCTTTCAATATTTTCAAACACATTTATGTTCTTAGATATCACAAAAAAAAAAATTATTATCACAGCTACAGTTACTAGTATAAACTTAATTATGCATTCAGTTTAACCAATTTAAAATAAAATTTTATTTGAACATTTACTAATAGGAAACTAATGCGACGCCAAAAAGATATTATGCTTATCTTAACTACTGTAAATTAAATGAGCTGACATTAAGTTTTGATTTAAAGTGCAAAAAACGTATTCTATTAAATGCCAGCAAAAGTTAAAGTTATAGCGTCATTTCATATTCCTTTACCGAGAGAATTTAAAGGAAAGTGCGCGTTACTATAAAGAATATTGGCAAATTAATAGTATTTTAAAAATGGATATAAAACTATTATATCAGATGTTCTGTAACGTTTTCGCTCAAAGAAATGCATTGATATCTATGATTTTAAACAATGTTTTATCATCAATAATTCTGCAACTGCAAGTAGAAAATTGCTAAACGAAAACCATTTATTTTTTGTGCTTTGGCAAAAAGTAAAATAAAAATGGAAAACTCTTTTGCCAAAGCGACTGGCAACACGAAGCTCAAAAATTGAGTAATAAAATAAGGAAAGTTTTGTAGAAAACTGGTAGCTTTGCCATCAGGTGAGCATAAACCATGCAGGTAAATTCCCACAATGCTAAAAGTTTGAAAATTGTTCGGAGAACTAAAGACACTGGCTGCACTTTTGTTAAGATGCGAGGAACAAAGTTAAAGCTTTAAGTAGTGAAGTAATTAAGAAAAAATAAACTTAAATTTCAAGACAAAAGCTTAAGCAATTTAAAAGTGTAAGTTGAAATAGAGAAGTTAAGTACTTGATATTAAAGGCAATAAATAACGGGTCTATGATCGGAGGGGTGGATCAGGGTTCTATTTACTTAATTAGTAAATAAGTAAACCAAAGTTACAATGGCGAATTTAACGAATTTAACATGATTTTGTATTTATATTTTTTAGGTCGATCGATTAACTAATGGTTCTTGTAATAAACTTTTGAATTTAATCGTGACTTATTGTAATACTAATTAAATAAAATTAATATTTTGGTATTTTTCCTGAAAGCTTGTAGTGAAACAATTTGCAATTGCAGTATACTTTTTAAGTTGTAAATATTAAGAAAATACTAAAATGAATTTTTTATTTTCTCTACTCTTTTATTGACAATCTGTCTGTTAAAACAAGAAGTAAATTGTATAATTAATATTAAATTAACAGAATTAACAGTTTTCCAATGATCCCTGCTATTATATATAACATCTATTCAGATCGTTCAAATTATCTAGCCAGTATGTGGTATCATTTCAGTCTTCTTACTGTTCAACTGTTATCTACTAGACTTAAATGAATGAAATAAAAACCTTTCACTTACCAGCTGTGTTTGTGTCAGTGTGCTGAGCAGGGCCAACAAACGATGGCCATCTCGGAGGTCCAAGAACAAATCGTTCACTGGCGAGCACTGGGTATTGCTTAGATGTGAATTGATCCATTTCGTAAAAGTTTTCTTCTGTATGTGCTGTCGTTCATCTGCAAAATGGAATTGATGGCAAATTGGTTAGAGAATAGACGGAATTAAGTTAGCTATGTTATGTATGTATGTTAGGCTATGCAGTTAATAGGGCCAGGCCAATCTCTGCCCACCTCGGGCTGCATCGGCCGCCTTTAATGGCATTTTGTAGGCCATGCCACACGTTGGCCCCAGAAGAGAGGCACTCGTTATGAACCAGTGCACGTCCAAGGTGGCAACGTTGTGCAGTCTTGTCTTGTCTTGTCTTGTCTCTCTTGTCGCATTGTTCGGGCCTAGCTTCAACTCGACTCTGCTAATGAACTGAACCGAAAACGTGCCAAAATCAATTAGTATAGTCCGAGTAGATTCGAAGTCATTCTCCAAATGCCCCGAGTGTTTTTCCCCCACTCCCCAGTCACCCACCCCCTCCCCTGGGTTCCATTTCATTTGTCAGTTTTGTGTGAAACTGCAATTGTTGGCCAAAACAATTTGCATGTAACGTCACTTTGCCAACGTTTTGCACACCCACAACACGAATTCAAATACGAATACGTCTGTGAATGCAAAAGCGAGTGCGACTGCGACTGCGAGTGCGAGTTGCTCGTGTGGTTGCAACAAAGTTCCACTCTCCAGTCGACAAATTGAAGCTCTGATTGATGGCGGTTTTGGCTTTGCCACGCATCTTGATTGTCTTTCTAACTGACACAGACAATTACTCATTAAACCGCAGTTATTGATGATGCTGCCACTCATTGCGAAGTGAGGTGAGTGTTTATTATGTACCCCTCATTATGCAGATGTAGATTTTAGTTCAGATTAGTTCGTGTGTCATTAACTCACGCGATATGTTTGCCTGCCAACGAATTTTAGTTGCATACAAATTTGATCTCTTCATGAAATACAACAATTAAATATATATTTATTCTAAATATTATACATGTATTTTATATTTGCTTTGTATAGATTTTTTTTAAATTTGTGTCAAAAATTCCTCATTAAAAATTAAATGTAAAATTTCAGCATCCTTGTTTTAATACCATATAAATGTTTTCTTGTTAAAATGTATACACCATTTAACAAAATAATTGTTCCAATGCAAATAATTGTATACTATTTTCAAGTGGCTTACACAATTGAATTGCATCGTATATAAATAAAATTTGATTTATTACTATTACATATGTGTAAATGACAGCAGACAAGTGCTATTAATATATTTTGTTTTATAGAGCAAACTATTTAGGTGATTCATGATATAAATTCTTGTTATTTAATCAAAGTCATTCTTTTTTTGCAGTGTTGTTTGTTTTGAGCTAAATAGATGTCGTCTAAAATATTTTTATACTTATGAAGAAGAGAAATGCTAATAATATCTTTTTGTTTTAAAGAGGAAACTGTTTAGGTAATTCATCAAAAAAAATTCTCGCTATTAAAGCAAAGCAATTCTTACATATTCAGAGGTGCTATTTACGAGTACACACAAAATTCATTTCAATTTCACTTGTTGGTGTAACAAACTCTTTTTCACAGTGGCCACAAAAACATTGACTATTTTGTTTGTCTTTTTCCTAAAAAAAGTAATGAAACTGTGCTTTTGTGAAAAAATTTCAATGATTCGTAAGGAGTGTTTAATTTGTGATTAAACTTTGTTCAAATAGTAATAAATTCTAACCACTCGGAATTCAGATGTTTGACGTTTGCTGATTTTCCAAATCTCAAGTAATTTCTGTGGCACCTCTCATTGTATGATTTGTGATATTTTAAGAATTGCACAAAATATAAAATCTTATTTTGTATATATTTATATTATTTGCTATTTAAATCAAAAGCGAATTCCACTTGACCTCGATTCTCTTTGAATACTCTTTAATTGTCAATTGCAATTTGGTGACTGCACATGGGATAGACTTTAATATAATATCAATCAACTTGACAATTTCTTTCAGAGATTGACGCATTCGTTGCCGCAATTGGCGACAGCTCATTAAAACTGGCAACTGCAATGATGAATGATAATTATCTTTATATCAAAGACAGAAAGTTGTGCAACATGCAAGGACATGAGGATTACATTTCAATGCCAACGGCGAGAGTGAGGAAAAGTATGGCGAGTCCTTTATAAGGGAAAACTGAACAACATCAAGTCTGTGGCACGTCACTCACTTGAGTGCAGTTTAATTGCCATATAAATGAGGGCAGCAGCTTTGCTGCAGTGCCAACTAATTGCTGGCATAAACTGTTAGTAAGACTGCCACCCACTTATCATACACGAACACACACACATACTCACTCACGCACACACAGATGTGTACACACCCAACCACACATTATTGATCGAGAACGACGTGGAATGTGGAAAGCGAGTTGAAAGTAACAAGGCTGGGCCAACAAACTGTTGCATGTGGCCGACAAATGAGGCCAACTGTAAAGTGCGTAGTCAGGACGTGGACCAGGCTAATATCCTTTGACATTGCACGTACAAAAGTCGTCAGTCAATGCAGCAGCAGCCAAGGAGTCTGAGCCGCAGAGACTCGCCTCTGACTGTTCATCAATTAATTACCAAGTGGACTTGGAGTCCGAGTTCCGAGTTCGAATTGAGTCAAAGTCTTTTGGCGGATATTTTGCGTGACGTTTGCTAATTAAATGAAATTTCATTATTTGCATTAATTGGAGCTTACGAGTCTGCACAAATTAGCTTAGTTCTGTCACTCTCTCTCCATCTCTCTCTCTCTCTCTCTCTTCACAGACAAACTGCAAACAAACACTCACCAGGCAAATTGGCTTTGCTGTCGACAATTAAATAAAATTTACCATACCAACAGCACAATCTATGTTGCCTGCTGTGTCAGCAACAGCTTCACAGAGAGAGCATCGCAAAGGAGCATCATCATTTTCAGTGTCAATTACGGCAATTTCAGCAACAGTTGATGCTGCTGTTGCAACTGCAATTTTAAATGCAGTCTGCATATGTTTTTTGCTGTTGTTGTTGTTTACCAGGAAATACTTTTTTGTGTGTGCTCTCTTAATTTCTTGCAGTTGTTTGTTTGTCTTCCAAGCTGTTTGCCAATTGTTTTGTTTTTTTTTTGTTTTTTTTTCTGGGAAAACTCTTGTTCACCTGAGGTTGCATTGGTTTCGTTGACATTTGGTTTTGCTAACAGTTGGTAGCAAAGTTCGATTCGTTCAGCAAATAAAAGCTTTAAATGCTTCATCAATGTTTGGAAATTGATTTGTGGTAAAGTAGAGAAAAAGTAACTCGATTATCTTTGTTTCTTTGCAATTGAGTGATTTGCTCTTTTATTATAGTTATTTTATATTCGAAAGTTTTCCTTTGTTATTTTCACAATTCGTTAAATTTATGTTTTGTTTAATTACACATCTATCAATAATTTATACTTTTTCCCCAACCTTCACCCAAGTGGAACCTATTCAATGTAGCTTTATTGTGCCGAATTTCCTCTCCACATCAGACAAACAATTGCGATATTTGTGTCAAATCAATCGACAACCTTCAAAAAGCGAAACGAATAGCGTAAAATTTGCAATTCATATTTGTCGTCGCTGCATTGTTTCATTTGAATTTCAATAACAATTTATGGCAAATTGAAAACCAAATAACATGAAACTAAGCAAAAAAAAAAACAAAAATTCTGTATTTACTGAGCCCAAATAATAAAAGTTGTCTTGAATTGAATTCAATTGAATAACGGACAAGCTGACAGACTGATGTCATTACGATCAAATTCATTTGCGATTCTTTCTCGATTTGTCGCGTTTTTGTGGCTCCATTGCGATTCCATTCCCGAATACACATTCACAACAAAAACACCCACACAAAGCACAGCATCAGCAACAGCATCAGTTGGTTTCAATGGTAATTTTCATTGTTGTTGTCGCCTTTTTGTAAATTTTTATTGCTTTCAATTATAAAACAATAAATCGACATTTTATAGCTCTCAAAGCCAGACAGCGGCATATGAAAATCATTTTTGTCGAGTTTTGAAGCACAAAAAAAAAAAAACGAAAATAATAAAAGTAAAAAAGTTTTTGGGGTGTAAACCATAAAAAATATCGATTACCCGCCGTTTTGTCAGTCAATAAAAAAAACTGAAGATAAAAGCGTGTTGTTTTCTTTTTAATTGATTTGAGGTATTAGGTTTATAACAAATTCAATTTGACGCAATCTTTTGTATTCCTCGAATGTCTAAAGTGTTGCGGGCTCGAATTGTTTGATTGCGAGCATGACATTGAATTGAAAAGGTGAATGTCTATTTTTGGCATGCCCTTTCGATGAATTTTATTTTTAAGCATGAGAAGTGGAAGTAAACTGAAGCAATTGAATGGCCAAAACAACTTCATGATTAACTATTTGGTAAGTACTTCATATGAAATAATATACAGACAGCCATGAAAGTTAATTAGTAATCTATTTGGGAGTTTAAATTTGAAAAGTTTTGATTTTTAATCGTAGGTGTAAGAAACTTAAAACAATTAAAAAGTCAAAACAACTTCACGATTAACTCTTTATTAAAAACAAAAAAATATATATATTTAAAAGTATGTTAAAGAAAATAATAGCAATTCATTGTAAGTGCTTGGTATTTACTCAAATTCGAAATTGAAATTTGGACTCCTATGAAAATTATTTTTAATCATAAGTCGAAAAAACTTGAAACATTTATATGGTCAAAACAGCTTCAAGATTAATAATTGGATACATATAAATAGCAATTAATTGTACAAAATGTAACTCTTTTGAATTTTATTCTGAAATATGAGTATAAGTAATTAAATAGGCAATTAATTTTACGTATTAAAATATTGCATTCTGGACTCTGTTGAATTCTACTTTTGATCATAAGAAAATTAAGTAACTTAAAGGTTAGTTTAAAGCTCAATTAAGTATAAAATAATTACCTAATAAGTAAAATACTAAGTAAAAATAAATGTTAAGTAATTGTAATTTGCTTAAAATTTAAGACTCGGTAAGTGCTGTTACAATTTAACTATTAATAATAGATATTTTATTCTTTCTTTGAATTGCAGTACACATTTATTTTTACTCAATAGAAGTGGAAATAAGTTAAAGTCTTAAACAAAACTAAAATATTAAATATAAATTGCTCTAATCTGTCTTCAGATAGAATGTCATAATTGTAATTCCTTAAACTACTTTGCAGCTTTAAGAGCATTTCAATAATTCATAATCTATTGCTTAGAGGAGGGTGAGTGAAAAAACAACCAAACATATAAAAAGACAAAACAAAACAATGCTGGAAAAAGTGATGTTTATATATAGAAATAAAATGTAAACAAAATACGCCAAGGCGCTACAATTTGTTTATTATTGGACAAGCGCTTGGCATGTGCCATTGCTCCGATCCGGAATCCCGGAATCCGGATCCCTCGCCTTTGGGTCAACACACACACAAGACTCACGCACAGCTCGCTCTCAACAACAACAACAACTGGAACAACAACAACAACAGCAAAAGCTACATACTTGGGGAGACTACCGTAACAAATATTTATTTATTATGTACGTATTGTGTGTTTGTATTGGTGCCTCAGTGTGCATTTGTATATGTGTGTCACGCACAGAGCGCCAAGAAAATTCAAAAAGGTGAAGGAACTCGTAGTGTGGCTTTGAAAATTGATAAGCGTCTCACTAGCTATCTATCCCCATATACTCGTATATACATATATACACACAGAGTATTATTATCAGCCTTACGATTTAAATGAGTGAACACACTAGAGAAGCCAAAGCATGGGATTGGGCTATTCGTTCCGATTCGTTAATTATTCAACAATAATATCAAGACCAAATTGAAATTCCGGTCGGGCAAAAAAAAAAGCACAACAAAAAAAGTAAAAACAACAACAAAAGTAAAATGAGAGCATGATTTATGAGCGTGATATAATACTGAGTACCTTGTGTACATAAGGTACAGTAAAGACTCCCTAACTCACCAACGAGCTGTTGTAAAATGAATAAACATTTACCCAACGGCAGCTGGAGTGTATCTTAAACAAATTTTAGTTATTTTTTTTTTGATAACACCATCAAGAGAAGCTTAATATGAATTCCTCAAATATATCATTTAAGAGTTAACCAAACTAAATCACCAACTAAAGGTGTTTAAAACACATTTCTCAAATATTTGATTTCTACTGATCTTTACTTAAGCGCACACTAATTTGCGTTAAGCTTTTGTTTCATATTTGTTATTTAAATTTATTTATTTATTTTGTTATTTAAAAACATTTGGTACTTAATGAAAATTTTACTATCACGACATGACTTCAAATTTAAATAAAAAATTACTTTTATTATCAGAAAAACTAAGCCTAAGCCTTAGGGCGTCTATTTTATTGATCAACAACTTATTTTGAGAAGCTTTAAGATAATGCTTGAAAAATGCAGTTGTGTTTAATTTGAATATTCATTAGAATATTATATTTAAATGATCATTAAATACCGCATGTTTTTGCTTATACACTTCAGTTTAATCCTCATTAAAACAATAAATATCAAACAAAATTCAACACAAGTCAGCGTGTGTCTAATTTAAGATCAGCATTGTATGAGATGTTTAATGGTATAGCTAGAAATAACTTAACTCTATTAAAATGATTTTATTAAATCTTCATATCTTTTTCATACAAATATAATTATAATAAAATAATATATTTTATTATCATTAACGAAACTTAACTAAATTACCAATATTTAATGCTATTATCTCCTCTTGATAAAAATTACTGCACTTCCAAGTAGCTGACGTTAAAAGTGCCATAAATCGGGTGAAACTTAACATAAAAGAAAATAAAGAAAAAATTGCAAAAATATGCGCAATGAATACTCTTTACTTTAAAGCAGGCTAAAGTATGATGATGAGATGCACAGTTTGTCAAAAAAACAACAAAAAATTGGAGCAAACTTTTTCGTGTAAAAATTTTATTTTCAGGTTTCTGGTTGTTCAACTTTTGCTAAGTTATTTTAACAGCCATTGAGGCGCGTTTGGGGCTTGGGGTTAGGGTGGAGCTGTGGGTTGAGTTCCCTGTACGCATCAGTGACTTTGTTGCCATGACTTTATAATGACAATACCATAAAGCCGGCTCGACTCAACTCGACTCGGCATTGTCTGTGTGACCCCAGGCAGCTTCAATTTTAATTGCCAGTTGTCGCTGGGCTTTTACAGCCCATATGGGAAATGCAGTCTCAGCAACAAGACCAACACCAACACCCCAACATCAACAGCAACAACATCACTGCCAACACCAGCATGATCAACATTTTCCATTTCATTCATAATACTGAGACTAAAACATTTTTATTGTTCTACTTACACACAAACGTACAACGTGTACTAAATTGTCTGCTGGAATGTGCTTTTTATACCCTGGCTCTAAAAGGGGGTATCATAAATTTATTATAAACTGACTGAAGGCGACAAGCTAACTCGCATATTCACTTAGTTGCTTTAATCATTTTTGGTGCTTCATGGAATACATATATTTTTTAATTTACTAAAATTCTAGAGTGTTTTGCTTGTACATTTTCTAATTTATTAAAGTTCCTTGAAATGTAAATTTTCTAATTTATTAAAATGCTGTAAACGGTTTTCTTTGTAATACAATTTTTTGGAATTGATTAAAATTGTTGGAATTGTTTCTTGAAATACCCAAAAAACACTTTATAGGATATCTACCTTTATATCATTACTTTATATTAAAACAATTTCAGTTGAAATGAACATTTACAAATGGAATTTGTTAAACTGGTTATTGAACATATGTACAAACTGTGTTTGCATATTGCATAACAATGACATAATAAATAAACTAAAAAGAACAGATTGAAGCAGCTGTCATTTAGAGTGTATTGAATTGGAAACTATTTACAGGGTATATGCTGGTCTAGTAATTGCGCCCACCCACTTCATTTTTTATCAGACTTATTGCCTTTGTATATTTCGATTACCGGCACTTTTGTATCGTTTTGTACGTGACGCCTTCTTCAATACGTCGCATGTGACACGCATTTCGATAGTTGAGTTTGTTTTTTGCCCACTTCATTATTTGTTCTCGCTCTTTCTTGATATATTTTTTTTTTTTTTTGTGTTATTTTTTGCGTTATTTTTAGGAAATATTTGATATGTACATATATTATTGTGTACTGTTTTATGCACTCAATTGAGTTTTTATTTATTTTCAGTTTCTTACGAATCGAAGATTACATTTCCTCGCCAATGTATTATTCAATTTGGGGTGTGATGAAGCCTGAATTAAATATGTGAAACTCGTTTTTATGTGAGCGACTGTGCCGAAGGAAATTAAAGCTGAGAGCTTTTGTTCTAGTTTTTAAATTTTTCCAAAAACAAATAAAACTGAATACATATATGGTATTCTATTCTCTGCCAAACATTCTAAATTATTTATTTATTTATTTTCTTCTTCACAATTTATACACCTATTTACTAAACAGCGAATTCTGATTTATCAGCAATGTTTTGCAAATTGCGATTTCTAGCGCACTTGATAATAATAAATGTGCAAAGAACCATGCCAACGTGAATTTAAAATACATTTCCGTTTATTTGAGAATGGTAAACACAATTTGTTCCACAACTTAAAAATCACAGCGCACATTCAGCGTGGCGCTCATTTGGAGCTCGTGTATTGCCTGTTAATGGCCACAAAGTTCCCATATTAAGAGACAAGCAATTGAACAAGCAACAACAAATTAAATGCATCATTCCAGCAAACATTTGAGGCAACTTTGGCCCGCATAAATTAGTATACTGACTGCATTTCAATGTATATTCCAAACAAAACAAAAAAAAAACACCTTAAAACGAAATACACAAAAAATGTCAGAAGATCATGGGAAAACCTGTTCGAAGCAAACGAGACCAGAGACCGGAGACCAGAGACCGGAGGCCAGAGAGCTCAACCAGCATATCCAACACTTTCAGAGTGCTTCTTGACGTACCGAATATGCTGCCAAAGGCTTATCAACGTGGGGGACAAACAAGACCCGAGTCATGTTTATGTCTATAACCAGCTACAGCCAGAAAGCCAAAGTCAAAGCCCCCACAATGGCCCAGCCAACCACCTCAATCTCCACCTCCACCATTGCGTCGACGTCATTGTTTGGCAGCGGCTTTTGGACGCCTGTCGCTTAGCTGTTTGGTCTCTCCGTCTGTCCGTTCGTCTGTCCGTCTGTTCGTCTGTTGTTGTTTGTTTCGCTGGCCGAACTCTTTGCACTCCGTGCAAGCGGAAGTTTTAACTCATTTTTGTTGTTTTACAAATATGACTTTTTTTTATAGCCCAACCGCAGCTCCGCTGTTCGGTCAACACTTTGGGCAACACTTCCGACATTCGGTGTTTGCTGGATTTGCATAGACTCTGCCGGATGGGCAGCACCTCTCAAATTAGCATGCAACGTTACATTGCGGAGAGTGTGACAATATTGTTATTAATTTTGCGCAACTACCGCTATCTAAATACAGTTATTTTATTACAACTTTACTGCAGCTGTAAATTGAAATTGTTCCCTTCCAATTAAATCAATTAGATTCGCTAAGAACTCAAAATGATTTCATTCATTACATTTTATAAAGTGTATTTTATGTTTTTGGTTGTAACACACACCAATTATCCAAATACAGTTCTTGTTCATTTTGGGAATTTCATTAAAATCATTGAAATTATCTTCACAACAAGGTTAATTATAGTAAATTTTATAAAAATAAATAGCAACTTGGCAAAACTAATTAACAAAGATTTAAGTTAATAAAGAAATACTTTTGTTTGGGCAAAAATGCCTACTGCAATCGAGACTTAGTTTTTTTTGTATCTTGTATATTTCCCACTTAATAGTACATTTTCAATGTAGTACTGTAACAATTTACCAAATAATAATAATACACTTTAAGTAGTCTGTATACTTTTAGTATTTTGCCGGTATATGATTTTTGGTAAATTCTAACATTAACACCGCACAGTTTTGTGTTATTCAAAATGGGTAGCGGGGTAATCTAAAATGTTTTTAGATTTGTTCGTAATGCAATTGTCTTTATTTTTGAGGTTTGAAGTTAAGTTCGACCTTAATAAATATAAAAGCCTTAACAATCATATCACTCATTTAATTTAAACATAACTTAAATTGATTTTAATTATTTCTATACAACATTTAACTATGATATAGAATTTATTTTTCAATAAATGTATCCATTCACTTGTACGGCAATAAATTCAATTTAGTAAGCATTCATTTCTCTTTCAAGTTCAAAGTTACAAACAGCTTTACACTCAATTTAGCTTCAACTCGACTTTAATCAACATAAAAACAATATTTATATATCTTCAAATGTTTATTTATTATATTTATAATTTTCGTCCCCGCGATTAAATGGCTCTCAGCGCTACGGCAAGTAGCTTGATTTGTGCCTTTTTGTACTCCATGCACTTTAGAGTCTATCTATAAATATTCATTAATTTATTTTAGCCATATCTTAGCCAACGGCCCACTCTAAACACTTTACGCCTTATTAACTTTCGGCTTAGTCGACGTTGCCTTGTGGTTTTCTTCAAAATTGATTACAAATCCACTTAGGCGGCGAGTTTTTTCGTTGAGCTGACAAAATGCCGCGACTGCTGCTTAAATTTTACGCATTCATTAATGTTTCGGATAATTGAATTTACTTATCGTGAAATTCATTCATTCAAGCAGCCAAGCAACAAAAACAACAACAACACCAACGACAAAATGAAGTATTGGCAAATGCTTACGACAAACTGCGATAATGATGACACGACTGGGGAATCTACAATTAAGTAGAAGCAGCAAAGAGCGAAAGAGTCAACGATTTGGCAATTGACCATAAACTGGTTGCTGGCTTAAACACAGACAGCAAGAACATATATTCGTAATAGCCAGGAAGCAGGCTGCAGATGTCTTTTTGCTAATTTTAGTAATTGAAGAGAGATTGCACACAGCATTATTGGAAAACTGCAGGTTCTATTATCTGGGAATTTGTGTAATTGGAAGAGAGAGAGAAAAGTAGAGTTTGTCAGGAAAATCTAAGCAAAACTGAACTGAAAATAAAATAATTTAATGTTGATTGCTAAAATTAAGGAGATTCCAGAAATGGGAACACACGTAAATGCTACATATATGATATATCTTTCTTATCTATAAGAATTCATTTAATTTTGGATATTATTTGCATTTACTTCATACGAAAAACCAAAATTAACATAAAACACTTATCGAATTGTAAAAGAATAGCACAAAAACCTAACCAAAATCCCATTTAAAAATTTAAGCTTTTTTTTATTTTATTGTACAAATTTAGGAGATTCCGGAAATGGAAACAAACCTAAATGCTACTTATGTACAGGAATATATTTAATGTATTTGTTTTAATTTAATTTTTGAAAGACTAAATTAGTGTATTTTAAAAAGAATACAACAAAAAATAAACTAAATCTCTCTTTCATTTATTTGTTGAAATTTAGGAGATTCCGGAAATGAAAACACACTCTTCTATGTTATGTATAAGAAAAACACAAAGTCGGACACATGAATGTATTTGCTATTTTGCCATGAAAGACTAAGGTATTGTAAAAATAAAAGAATAAAATAAATCTAAAACTTTTACCAGTTAGTAGTATGTTGTTATTATATTTTTATATAAATTAAAGAATCTTCAGAAATAGGATCAACATACTCTTATAGGTTAGATATAAGAAAAGTGTAGACTCTGGCAAGACTAAACTTTTTAAGTATTGAAAGAGATTGTAACAAATAACATAAAACTTTTACTGCATTTAATTGCATTTTGCTATTATATTTGTGTATAGATTTAAGGAGGCTACAGAAAATGGGAACACACTCTACTATGTTATGTATACGAAAAGTGCAGACTCTGGTTACTTGAATGTTCAAGTGTATTTGCCATTTACTTTGGCCATGCGTTGCCTCTCCTAGGCCTTATTAAAGCCCACTTAGGCCGAATGGCTCTTTAGTTGCCGCGAGGACTTGCACTTGACTGGGCTAGACCAGGTTGTCGACTACGACTATGACTACAACGATGACTACGACAGCGACTACGATAGCGACTCCATCTCCCCATTTTGTCTGCTTATTGCTCATTTTTATTTTCATTACATGTGCGCTTCATTTTTGTATCCCGCAACACACTTGCAACATTCTCTGTCGCTGCCCCCTTTTAAGCCGCACTTTAATTGATAGGGCTTTAACTTTTTGTAGCTATTGCCGTAACATTTCCCAACGGAGCGTGAGAATACGCTTCAGTCATGTGTTATTAATTTATACGACAACTCATATATCGCAAAATTATTGGACAAACAAACTGAGAAGACGAACGCACACACACATAACATAGAGCTAAAGTAGAGTTAAAAGATACAGAAGCCAGCTTGTCATTTAATTCGTGACAATTAACAGAATTTGTTTGTTGTTTTTGTACAACGTTGTCTTTCAATTTCAAAGGAGCTGTAGACCTACATAGTATCATATATAATTGAATCGACTCAAATGTTGACCCTGGCCATGGCTTCTTCCTCCCATTCCAAGTTATTCTGTTTATTTACTCAGAGTCTCTCTCTCCCTCTCACTCTTGAGACAAGTTTTCGAGTCTGTTTCATGGCTATTATCGATTTATTAATTGTCGTTATTGTCACACTTTCGATGCGTAATAAAAAATAAAGAACAACAACTATGACTATTATTTATTTATAGTTGTTAGACAGGGAATTGTATCGTTTAATCGGTGTAAAAATGTTCATTGATTGCCTCTAGATATTAAACTAATCGTCTAGTGGCAACATAAATATTTTTGAATGTTTCTATTGTTTTCAGTTTGTCAAATTTTTCAGATAATTGTTACTCTCTATCGATTTAATTAATATTTAGGCGCACAAAAATTGCACAAGATTATCATCTTTTATAAATTAGCCAATTTATAGTTTATCACTTGAATGTTATATATGGATTTTTCGCTTCGTGTATAAAAATTGTTTAATAATTTAATGAATGTTTTGCGGTCATTTAAGTCTTCGATATTAATTGAAGCTTGCTTATATCCATATATAACATTTAAGTGATAAACTATAAATTGGGTAATTTTCAAAAGATGAAATTTGAAATTTTCTTAAATTTTTTATTTCAGATGCTCACCAATTGTCATGCCACATAAATTTAATACTTTGAAAGTTCTTTCAATAACAAACTTATTTAAGGAAAACACAATAGCTATCACAAGATATGTGGCGTTTTATTAATTGAAGTATTTTTTAATTTGCTGCATAGATAAGTTATCCAATTATAATGCTATAAATAATAAATGTAATTGAGTTCATTCAGAGAGCAGATGTTTCATTTAATTTCTCATTTTATAAAAAAGTTTTTTGGGTTTTTTTTAAATTGTTGTGTTAAATATTAACAATAAGGTTTCTCACCAACTATGCTAGGAAACATATTGCCGAAAGCTATATTAACTTATTTGGAGAGACGTAATAATATATTTTTTGAACAATTCAAATTATAACATATTAAAATTGTCATATTAGTTGCTCAACATTTTACAGGTTAAACAAATTTATGTAAAATGCGAAATGCCAAAAGTTAAATCCATAAAAAAACTTATTTAAAGAAAAAAACAGATGTTTCTTTTTATTCTGCAAGGAATGCCAACTTTGACTTTCGCATGCTTTGAAGCCACATGTGTTCGTTGGTCGATCCCCCGGCTCAATCTTGGCTTCAACATGAACCCAATCAATCTGTACGCCCCACAAGATAAAATATACGAACTGCAGCAGCAGCAACAGCAGCCACAGTAGAGATACCCTCAATACACACGTATAAAATCAATTCATAACTCAAACAGTGTTATCAGTCACATTGATCGATGTGGCGTGCAACGAAGCAAGAAATACAGAAAACGAAATAAGAAATATAAAATGGAAAATATGAGCAGAAAAGAGAAAGGGCGCTTCGAATGGAGAGTGGATAGTGAAGAGTAGAGAGTCAAGAGAGGTTTAAGTCAGATACATCAGATGGATGCATGTTATATGCACGTTAGCGATCAGTTTTCCCACTGCAGTCGATGATTTGTAACGCTTCAATGCGGTTTATCATGTTTGTCTTGGCGTCGGAGACAAAACTGCGAGAGTCAAAGTCGATTTGAAGTTGAATGGAACAACACAAACAGCATTTATGGTCAAGTGAGTTTGCAAACATTTCACTCACTTTGAGATGCCTTCAAACTTGAGCTTCACCGCATCTTTTTTGCTTTATTGCTTTTACTGTTTGTCTGTCGTTGTTGATAACTTGGCCCGCAATGTTTGGCCATTCAATTTGCCTTATTGGGTACGCAAACTTTCTAATTAGACATTGTTGATGGAAACTGTCTGCAACAGTCAGTCACTCACTCAGTCAGTCACTCAGTCAGTCACTCAGTCAAGCATCCATTCAGTCAGCCTCTTTTCTATGTGGGGGAGAACGTTCGTTTTCAATTTGCGATAATACTTATTGATGCCAGTTGACAGTCGACTCGAATGTTTATTTTTAGTTACGAGTCGAGTAATAACAATAGCTGCAGCAACTTGTCAGGTGCTTATACAACTCAATTCTCAAGTATTCTACAGCTGTGTATTAGTTTATACTAGATATTCAACAGTATTATGAGTCGTCACGTAGTACAGACTCTTGAGTAGACTCAAGTCTATCTCATCTAAGTTTCAAAAATATATGTATATCTATAGGGAAAAGCCTGCAGATGATATGACTCAGCTAGATGTGAAGATATATAGGGTACAGCTGAATATACATATATATTAATAGATCACATTTTCAAGGTGAGATAAGATGATAAATTACAATAATAGAAGCTATGCAATACAGTTTGTAATATCCTATTATTGTGAATTATGTGAATTTAATACTACAACAAAAAATACTTTTAAAAATGATTTTTATAAATGGCAATTTAGACAACAAATTTATATGATAAATTATAAAAATATGAAAGATTCTAATCAACCCCAAATTATAGAAAAATAAGATTAAAAAGCATTTTACACAAATTCATATATAAATTAATATAAATATATATAAGTTCTATCAACTATATTTTATAATTCCAAATAGAATTCTCTAAAAATTTGTATAATAATTTTAAGACAAAACAAATACACAAATGTGTACAAAAGATCGATGAATTTGATAACTTTAAAAGCATCTATAAAATATTTAATAATGTTGTAAGTAATCGAAATCATAGGATATACTATTTATACTACTATATAAATAATAAATTATAAAACTCTTCATTTGGTATTGTCAATCGAATAAAAACTGTAAACTTTGTTTGGCAAGTGTATTAAATGAGACGAGTTCATCAGGTTCGTACGCTCAATTTCTGCAATTGGGAATTAACTTTAAGCTGATCCATAGAAATTGGAGCAGCGCACTCAAAATTGCGTGCCCATTCAGTTGAGCTTTGACCAATTTTTGGTCTCAGGGTCTCGAGAAGCGATCTTCCCGAACTGTTCAAATTAACCCCATTAGAGCGCTTCGATATTGTGCTGTGCCCTCATTAAAGTTCAGTTTCAGTTTCGAGTTTGAGTTTGAGTTGAGAAAGAGATACTAGAAGTTGAAATAGAAATGGTATTGTATGTTTGCACCAGCTCGAAGCCGACCACGATAACGACCACATGTTGCACACGCCCGGCACGGGCACACACACAAATACACAAATACAGAAAGATATAAACACACACACACATAGTGTGAGATAGAGATACATAACTAGAGAGACTGGAGCATCTGCATCTCGCTGGTTAAGCAGTTAATGATCAGACAAACAGCGGGCGTGGTTCAATTTGCCGACACTGGCGGTTTCGCTTTATAAACAACACAAGCTGAAATATCTAAACACTTCCATCTCTCTCTCTCTTTCGCTTGCCATCTCTATCGCTCTCTGCGTAAGCCGCTAATGAGATCCGACCACTGTGAGGTTTGTGTCGTCTATCGGTAATTGAGACTCGATTTTGTTACGAGACCGCATCAATTTGTGCTTGCCATTCTGCCCCACACAATTCGTGTGTGTGGGTTACTCGCAGTTTGGCTTTTAATGTATCCATGTATCTACATATTCAAAAGCACTTACACACACACACACACACAATTGCATCAGGCAGCTGCTGGCTTTTGGAATGCGAATGCGCATTTGCATTTGGCCACATGTGGCAGACAAACAGCATGCCACACAGCCAATTCTGTCTGTCTGTCTTTCTGTTCCGCAGTATGCTGCCTTGAATGTGGAGCAGCCGCCACAAGCGAGTGAAAAATAGTCACGCCCATAAAAAAAAAACAACAAAATTACTCAAGATTACAACTCGCAATTTGTTACTTTAATGGCTTTCCATTTGCTTTGCTTTGCTTTTGCTTTTGGGCCTCTGTCTCTGAATGATTGCATTTCTGGTAGCTACCAGATCATAAATTTGCCATGTGATCTCATCAATTTGTTGATGACATCTAATCTATGCTCACCTATTGAATAAATTCCTCTAACTTGGGCGTTCTGTTTTGTGCAAAATTAATGAGCGCATTAATGGGCAAATTAATCAGAAAAGTGCACAAAATGGTGCCGAGTGTGTGAATAGAGAATTCTTTTTACAAGATTTTAAATTTTAGTATTTCTAATAAATAACTTAAAGCGGCATTCTTTAATTACTAACGTAATTTCTATAGGAAAAAATTTTAAAATTAAAAAAAAAAAAGTTTTTATTTTGATTTAATATAAATAAGGTAAACTAAAACATAAGAAAAATTAAATTCTACTTTATTTTAAAGAATTCTACTGTATTTTTATTAAAAAATTCTATTTGATACTAAAAACATCTCTATCCATATAGAAGAACAATTTTGAAACCATGACATACATTTTAAATACACATTAACAAATATAAACCAATTCCTAACTATAAGAAAATTATTAATTTTCATTGTTTTTTTTTTTTTTTGTAATTTGATTACTATTATTATAAAATTTAGATTTAAGAATATACATTTGTTTCCTTTTTTCATTTGGTATTTAATTGCTTAACTTAAAAGTCACATTCCATTAGAAATCGTCAGCTTACCAATTAAAATCGCTGGTTCCATATTCCTTAATCGCTGTAATGCGAAATCTGCCTTAAATCCAAAATTTCGTTACGTTTCAATGTACGTTGATTTTTTTTCAGGTTGTAAAATACAAATTCGTTGAATCACATTCACTTTTTTCTTGTTAATTGATTTTAAAATGCAAATTTTGGCTATTTTATGGCCATTTTTTCACTTTCGCACTTATGTATATTATATTCGGTGTTTTTTTTTTTTAACTCTTTCGTATTATTTCGCGGTAATTAATGTAAATAAAGGCGCGCCGCAAATTGTTGCTATACCACAAAACATAAAAAAAAAATCTAAAAAAGGTGCCAAATTTGATGGGAAACAAGAAATGAAAAGTGACACCTGTAACGTTCCCGCTTTGAATTGTTTGCAAAAGCAAAATAAACAAAGAAGGAATATGAAAAGCAAACACACCGAAACAAACACAAAAACAAACAAAAAAGCGAAAATGAAGCGGGCAGAGCGAAACGCGCGAAAAAGAACAACAAACTACTTTAATGAGTTCTTTTTTTTTTGGTTTTGTTTATTTATATAGTTGTTTGCTTGCACGCTGGTTAATTTAACACGTCTTTTAGTTTGTTGTTTGCTTATTTTGATAGTGCAGTCCGTTATTCACATTATCACAATACGAGTGCATGAGTGTATTCCTTATCGCAAAGAGCGCGAGAGAGTAAGCACAGGTGCCTCTCTCTCTCTCTCTCTCTCTCTTGAAGGTGATCCGAAAACAAACACCGGTTGATGAAACCAAGCTGACGGCATGGTTGGCAATTGGAACACGGTAAGAAGCACGCTCATACATTCCAATAAGCACGCGCATGGAAAGCGAAAACCAGATATGAAACACTGGAAACACGATGGAACAGACAACAGTTTCGCTGCCGCTAACTCTGCTGACGTCGCCGTTGCTGTTGCTGTCGCGGGTAATTTGTGAGTCAAAGAATCAGCCAGCAGCAGCAAGCAACAACAACTACATTCGTTCAGCTTGTATGTGTGTGTATGCGCCTTCAGTATTGTGTGCATGTGTGTAAGTAAGAAAAAAGAGTTAAAGACAATGCCATAGAAAAATTTGTTTCTTTTTCGCTGCTCGACAAACAAAAGGAAGAAGAACAAAAACTGGGTAAACCAATTGGAAAATATTTTTCCAAACTTTAATTTAGCACTTTACAGTATTAATTTCTGATAAAACCGAGTTGTTTTTGCACACTATACACTTGAACTTGTTGCTTCGCTGCCAGCGATGGCGTCAACGTCGGCGTCCACTTTTAATTGAAATTTTTTGCACTGGCTTTTTGGCCAAATATTCACATAGTGCTTGTTGTGTGCACAATTTTTGATTACACATTTTTAATTAAACTTTTTGAGCCACTTTTATTGCGAACACTCTCATACAACGAAGCGTTGCTTTTTAAACGCTTTTTATTGCTACCCTTTGCACTGTTGCTGCTTCTTCCTCACACTTTTTTCGTTGTTTTTTTCTTTACCACTACCGTAAAACGCAATAACCTTCCGCGCACTTATTGCGATGTTTCTCGCGCGACTGCGCTCTAGTGACTGTCTGATTGGAACAAACCGATCTTCACTGTAAGCGGCAGTTCTGCCCTGTTAAAGTGCAGAGAGAGCGGTGAGAGAGCAAAGTTATGTTAGTTTACAGTCATGCTTAACATTAACCGCTTAGATATATTAACAGTTATTGATAAATTCAATTGCATTTCTTTAAATATTATTGGATGATAACTAATAATGTGATTAGTAAAAATAATATTTAAATTTTAAGAGTATTCGAATTTCGGCTTATGCTTCTATGTTCTATGTTGAACAACATCATGCGCTCAGTGCTCGCTGCTTGGTTAACAGCAGCTGAGCACAATGGCTCAAATGTTTCATTTCCATCCTGTTGCGCTGAGCATTGGAATTTGCTCTTGAAGTGGAAAATCATAATTGAAAACGAATTGGAATTAATTGATGAACATCGATAGAAGAAGAAAGTAACAATATGATTGATCACGCCTCTTATCAAACGACATTCAATTCTCCCTTGTTGTATATTTGTTGCGCTGAGTTTTGATTTTGATTTTGTTGAAGGTATTTGATAGAACCCTTTTGACAAATATTTAGACTACTTTGTAAATAATAATAACAATAATAATCAATAATCTATATAACAACAAATGGGTGTAATCGACCTAGGGATACTCTATGGGAGAGTCCATTTAGTAGGAGACACGTTTGGGTGAGATTGGAAATAATATTGTAATTTGGCTTAGTTAAGGAAAGATTGATTGATTGATGATTCTATATATAACCTTTTTTGTCTATATCTTCTATATTATTTGGATATTTAATGTTGATGTATGTTGTGTATAGAAGTAAATAATATTAGCACTTTAAAATATGTGTAATTACAATGTATATAAAATGATTAATTTGACTTCATCATATTTTTGTAGAAAGTCAAGATCAATTGAGATGGGGATACAATCCAAAAATTATCAACAAAATGCAAAATATGCTGGCACCTATTTTATAACAACTTTAAAGTTACATAAAGTATTACACTAAAAGAATTTTTTTTAGCTATTTATATATTCCTTTATACATACATATATAATCACGTATCTGCACCGGACTTTTCACATCATTCTTTATGTATGCAAAAGTTTCAGCACAGCGGCATTTTTATCAAATTTTAAAGCTATGGCAAACAGAAGATAAGCGCAGGAAATGTAGACACTTCTATTAGGTGTGTTGCTACCTATATCGTATATACTATGATAGCACCTTATGTAGTTATTATGCACACAGACCCATATCTCTTATAAAGAAATTGCAGCAATTCGAGACTTACCCATAGTTTTAACCAGAAACTCATCGTAGTTTATTAAAGGCGGCGTTGAGGCGCCCTGAACAACATATAGAAAATCCTCGTCACTGCAAACGGAATCATAATCGCTGGGATCGTGCATGATGATAGTTGGTGATAACAATTTCTATGTAAAAACAACTGCACCTCACAACATTTTATTGGACAAATTATCAATTAAACAAATTGCGAAGAACACTGTCGCATACTTTTAGGCTGCACTTCAATTGTTTGAAGATAGAAAACAACTTTCACTTTTTCAGACGAACACAAAAAAACAAATATTTACTGCAGTTACAACTGAATTTTTGTTATGATCTATAATTGTATTGCATTCTATTGATAACACAACCGAAATGAAACGAAACGAGACGAAAGCTGACAACCGAATAGACGAGAATTTAAAGTGCGACTAAATGCGAGAAGTGCTGAGACAGAAGTCTAATCAACGGCAAGTAAAACAAATAAAACGACTCTCGACTGATTAGAATACTTAAGAACTGAAAACAGAGACTAATTGTGGAATTTGCTCAGCAAATTCTCTCAGTTAACATTGCCTATCATAACATTCATTCTCTATTTGGGCGAAAGTAATTCCGAGAGAACTGTCAGGCCTATTAGCTCCCATATCTTATCGCTCTAAACTCGTATGGTATTGAAACAAGCAAATACCTGAGACTGCTAACTGATAGCTCTACTTTTTTTTTTGTTTTTTTTTTTGTTAATTAATTAATAGTACTCTAGTCACACGGCAATATGTTGATTCTTAACATTTCCAAATGTGCTACACAGATAAGATCTGACGAGTTGCTTAAGAATATGATGGGAATGCGCGAATTATTATCTTTACGACTTAGAGATGATATCTACACTTAATCTTTGAGGGAATACCAGTTCCATTTTTCCTTATTATTACGTAAAATCCAGCGATGCATTTCTGAAATATCATGTTTAATAATTTTATATAGTTTATCCACGTTTTCCCACCCTCAAATGAAAAGATTCGTTTGTTTTTAAAACAGCACACCAAAGAAATAGCTTCATTGGAATGTTAAAAATTGTATTTAAGTGTCTGTATTTTTTAATCTATACACATAGAATTGTTTATATATAGTATATAGTAATATATATATGTATTCTTTTCTTGCATTGTAATTGAATTCAAGTTTTGCTTAATTTCATTTCAACATTTTCTTAGTTGTTTTTTTGTGTGATTTTTGAAGAGTCATTCGCTCTTGTCTGCTGCAATTATTTTTGCTACATTTTCATCGGATATGTTTATTGATATATGCTATAAGAAATACTTCATAATATCTAAATTTAAAACGTAAAGAAATATGATAAAGAAAATAAAAAGAGTAAATATATTCCAAATTCCATTCTTGATGAGTCGGAAATTTGGAATATCCCTTGGATAGAATAATTGAGTAGAATAAGTTAAGTTGGTGTTCAAGTGAAATATAGTTTTGCAGAATTGTTTCAGCATTTTAATGGTTTGGGTCAGTTTTAGGGCTTAAAATGCTGAAACAAGTTACAAAGGCAATTAACGAAATTATATTTCAAATAAAGCAAATTATAATTATTTTTAAATTGTATTTCTCGTTTTCCTTATTTTCTTTCATATTGTTTGTAGATTTTCAGCTAATTCATTTGCTTGTTTTGTTCTCATATTTGATATGTTTTCGTTAATTGATATGTTGCATATTATATTTAATAATAGATTTTTCAATTGTTGTACCGTTTTTGCGGTCTCTCATAGCGTTGGGTAACATCTATAGCAAATCCGCTGATATGTATGCGATATAGTTCTGTGGCTTATCATATAGTTTCTCATAAATTGTTTGTATATCATTATATTCCTTAGATTGTGTATAATAAATTTTAAAATTTTCAAAAATATGCATAAAGAAACGCACAATTATTTTGTTTTTTTTTTTTTCGATTTTTGTTTTTTTTTTGGTTTTGTAGATATGTTGAGAGTTACGATAGGATTTCGAGTAAACGATATAAAAGTGTTGTATTACATTTAGTTAACAAATATGCAAATATATAATAATTTATAAAATAAACAAAATAAATTATCACTTTTTATATTTTTTTTTTGTTTGTTTCTTACTTCATTTCATGCTGCGTTCGTATTTCATTTGCATCGTTTTGAAATTTGTAGTTTGTCTCTTTATTTACATTTTGGGAGAGCATATACACATACATATGTATATATGTAGGTATATAAGTGTATTATATAATAAGTTATAAATATTCTTGTATATTATATATATCTGTATATATATTTCATATATATATATATATATATATATATATATATGTTCAATGGATCTTTTTCTTTCATTCTTCATTCAAAACCACACTTAATTTATTATCATTTTGAATATTTTCTTCTTTTTTTCTTGGTATATTAATTATTTAATTATAAACATTTAAATTTATATAGACAACTAGTAGTTACCGAAATTTCAAATTATGAAATCATATGAATTGTATTTTTTGCATTTCTTTTTACTTTTCTATCAATACTTTGTTTTCTACCAGCTAATTCAAGGTACTTATAACTCCATTATTTAGTTGTAATTTGTTGATAATTTTTGATATGTATTCGTTTTTCATCTGCTTTCTTAGAACGTTGGGTTCGTTTACTTGCTTTGCATCGAACTGAACTATCTTGAAGACGCCCCTTTTTCAGGGAATGAGTCAAGATATTTCCCATTTCGTATTAACAATTCCGTGCTCTTTCATTTCACATAATATTTTCCAATTAAATGAACTAGTTGAATAGGTAAGCAAAAGTTAGTCAAGTGTAAACTAAAATCATTTGTTTTAGTAGCCAATTTTGTGGTTGAGTTTCTTATACCATTTGTTATAGATCGTTTTCCAAAGGGGTCAGCTTCGAGGTAGTTTCAAAATTGGCCACTAAAATAATCATCATCATAATCTCATGAGTTTCATTTTGGTTACTATTTTTCTTTGTCGTTTTTTTTTTTGTGTATTGGTTAGAGATTCGAAAAAAGTGTTGATTAACATTTTATATATTAGTAATAATAATTATAACATTGATATGTTTTCATATATATGTATTTTGTTCCGTTTTGTTCGCATCTTGAATTCGTTAATTATGCAACTCGACAATTTTGTGTTTGGTTGTGTTTTCGTGTTCAGTAGCCCGACATTTGCCACCTGGTATATATATATGCGAATAAGTGTTCTATTATTTCTATATCGTTACAACAACAATAGCTGCAGGGGCTTTGCTAGTAGGATATACAATTACACTAAGTTCTAGACGATATTTTCTACATCTAGGTAAATATATATAGTTGCGTATATACGAGTATATAATAAGTTGATATAGAAAAGAAGTGTTCTCAAAAATTGACTAGATATTGGTTTGTTGGAAGGTTCTTTACTGATAGCATTTGGTTTCCATTTATAGCGGTTGAAACACATAGGATTTCAGGATTAAGTGAATACCTTTTGTGTGTGTGTTTGGGATTCTTGAAACTAGAAAGTTTTTGTGAGGCATCTTGAAACACTTACAAATAGATCGATTAAAGTTTGTTAACACATACATATACATTTAAGAAAGAGATTTCGTATCATAATCATTACTATATTTATCGATTTTTCGTTTTGTGTTTAGTTATTATAATATTTTTCTTTTGTATTACTTGATATTTTTCTTTTGCCCAACGATCCTGCTTCCTAAATTTTTGTTTGTATTTTAGTTAATCATTTCGTGAATTTTTCATTGTAATGTTGGATTTCGTTTTCGAAAGTTTTTGGGTTAGTCACTGAAGGGATGCGCGTTAATTTTCTCAAAATTTGACGAAGTTTTCAACATAAAATGAACTGAAAGATCGAGATTGAAAGAGCGCAGAAGAAATTTGGGAGAAAGCATTTGTAGAATAGTTTAGACGATTTTTCGCATTGTTTTTTTTTTTTTTGGTTTCTTTGCATTTTTCATTTCATATTTTGTAGTTTTTGTCGTTAACCAAAATATTTCCTATATTAGTACTATGATTTTTTTTCTCGGTTTTCTATGATTTTGCATTTTTTTTTCATATTTTTGTTGCGTTTTTTTCGGTGTTTTTTCTATAAAAAGTTTCATTTGAATTAAAATAATAAAAGCATAATTTTGAAATAATTAGCATAAAACTAAATAGATTTGTTGTTGAAAAGAATAAAATTAGGAGCGTTTTGAGAAAATATTTCATTTATGACTGTAGATGTGTGTATATGACTGTGTGTAATACAAAATAATATGTTTAATTGTTGTAATTGTCGTATGGAGTACCGAAGTATGAGTAAAAACTAGGATTAATGGGCTGTGCATGTGAATAATAAAATCCAGAAGCCGGATCAGGCGCTACTCAGTCAAGGAAACCAGTGTTGACCAATTTCTCCAAAAAGAACTTGACATCACCCAATTCGGAATCCTTGATGCCCAGCGATTTCAACATGCCCAAGTCTCCATTTTCCACAGCCATAAAAACAGAACGCAAGTGCTCCAAGTCGGATCTGCAAAAGAAAACGTAATAAAGTTTCAAATTGTTTATTACTCTTCATTTCAAAACGAAACTTTTTGCTTCTAGGAAACTGTAAACTTTATTTGCACACAAAACAGAGCCACGTACTTATAACAAACTATTGTTGAAAGAAAAGTAAACTGTGGTGAAAAGTCAATTTTGTTATAGCAAAAAACAAAAAGTAGGAATCATAGTTAGAAAATGTGGGATTGAGATTAAGTTTAAGGAGAATAGTACATTTATTATGGTTAAATGTAATTTTCTTGTAAGAATTTGTTAAGAAATAGAACCATAAATAATCATGAAAAGAATTCACAAAAGCTCCACCGATAATACTTTCATTTTATTCCAACAAGTTATGTACTTCAAAAACTCTATTCTCAAAATTGTAAAGCAATAATAATGTTTTAAATTTAAATTATTTTTGGCCAAGCACTTAAACTAAAATGTAAAACTTTTTAAATGTCAAAGCAATTCCTTAAACGATATCCAAAATTCTATCGCATCCGATAGATAATAATTTATATTTTGGGAACTGTCAACACTATTGCCAATATCCACAGTCTGGCAACGCCATAATAAAGTGAAATATATTTTAGCAAAACTGTACACAGGAGGAACTGCGGAAAAAGCCAATTTGTAAAAAAGTTAAATTTGAAGACTAGTTCAAATTTAAGGACTAGTATTGAATAATCTTCCACAACCTTGGATGAAATTATCTGAACAGAAATATAGCGATAAACTTAGTTCTTAGTAAATATCATATTCAATCATGGCTGTAGTTTGTCATGCAAGTTTGAGTAAACGAAATTTATTTTTTTACAATATGTAAAAATACAAAATGTTTTTTTAAGCCTTTACTAAATAAATAGGGTATAATAATCAAAACTGGCTTCTCAACTGAAAATGTTGCGTGTATTTAAATTCTCTATGCTTTAAGCAAGAAAATCAAAATTTCTCTTGCTCGTGAGTCGATACAATACGGGAATCAGTAAATGTTTATTAAAATCTTCACTTAATAAAAATTGGTTTAATAATCAAATGCAACTATTTGAATTAATAAATGGCGCTTAAATATTTGCTTGAAGAAGACTGTCCTCATTTGAAAATGTTATATAAAAATTTGGTATTTCAAAATGAAATTCTATTTGCTTTAAAAATTTTAACCACAGCTTTTAGCCACTGTGTAATTTTGAAGAAAAACATACGCGCCGAGAGACAAAGAGCGACAAGTACACATGAGTTTTGTTTGTGGCGGTTTGCTTAAAATTATACGCTTTAGTTAATTAATCCCTGCAGGTGCCTCTTGTACTCATTCTCGTTCTTTTTAATGTTTGTTTGTGGTCCGAAACTTCATTATGAGCATCATCTCGAAACGACAAACGACAGACAACGAGACACGAGTGAAAGTAAACAGAAAAAGTGAAACAAAAACAAAGCGCGACAAAGGCAACATTGCAAAATATACATTAATATCATTATCATTTGCGTGTTCTCCGCTCGAGATGTTTGAACCCTTCAGCCTCATGCTCGCACTTGCTGGCCATATTGCCTGCCACAAAAGTGCTCTCGCAGGCCATTGCCAAACTTTCTGGGCCATGTCACATTCGGGCGTTTGTGCGATAATTTGCGTTGATGAAATTTTCTAAATGCCAAGAGGGAAGTTCCTGTCGCCGGCCAGACACAGGCATAAGAGTCTCTCTCTCTCTCTCTCGCTCTCTCTCCATCTCATTCATAAAATTTCCTTTTTTTTTTTTTTGTTAATTTATCAAGCTGTGCGTGGGGACTTTACGTGTCTAGTCTGCCTCACAATTACCCACACTCAGCACAGTTCTGTGGTTGTTGTTGTTGGTTCATTGTTATTGCCCTCCATTTTGTGGTTAGTTTTTGTTGTGCTAATTTAATGAAATTTCACCTTTATATGAGAGCTAAGCCTGTTGGACCTTTGCTTGTCGTTAGCTTGTGCTTTATGAGTGCGTTTTCGCCATTTATCACATTTACAGTTCGTCTTATTATACCCTGTAAATTGGCTGGGATGAGAAATAGCAGAGCAGATGTGAGTGGACTACAAGTATTTAAAGCTTTAAAGCTGACAAACGAACATTTTTTCAAGCATCATTCTCAGAAAATAAGATCTCACATACTGCTTGCTCTTATTTTCATTTGTTAATTAAATAACAACATCAAATTTTAAGGAAATGTATTTTAGAATCACTGGAATATATCTTCGTTATTTAATATTCGACGGGAGAGAATAATGAGCTGCGTGTTTTGAATTAATGTCATTAAAACATTTTAATGAGTGCGACTAAATAAACCACAGCAAATATTGTTATCGTTATAATTAATTATAACACAGGTATTGAGTTGTTCTCATATTAAAGTTTGTTACTTGATATTCTAAAAAAAAGAATTCAATCTTATTGAAATTGATAGTTAATTGATAGTTCAAAGAGATGTAGAATTGTTAGGAAGTGTATTACAAAATAGAGTTCAACTTTAAAACTAAATGATATTATAGGATAAACTGTAATAAAACTATCAAATTTATGTGTTCATCTTGATTATTTTCCTATACATACACTTTTTACTCTGTTGTTAAAATTTGTTTCCCAAAGACAGAAAAATTTAACTTATTATGAGTATCACAAAGTATTTTTAAGAACAAAGTCGCCGATAAGAGAGCGAGTAATTAAATTTAAGACGTGTTTATTAACAATTTCGTTATTTTGTGAAAAATACTTTGTCAAGGACAAACTTACAAGGATCGATGCTGCATATAAAATTTTATAGGTTGGCAAGTGCCTTCAGCTCAAGTTGAACATGCATAAATTGTGACACAACTTTGCCAACGCTGTACAGGGTATAATAAGCCAAGGGAACAGAACTCAGTGTGTAAAATGTCAAGCGTATAGCCGAAATAAGCAAATAAACAACAGGCAAAACAGAAGCCAGACTAAAAGGGAAAATGGAGAATGTTGAACGGCACGTAAACGGGTGAGAGCATAAGATATTTTAAAATTTCATAACATTTTTGTGGCTGGTGACCAGAAACAGAGGAAAGCAGTAGGAGATGGAGGCGGAGATGCAAAAGGACATACGCATAATTCAAGAGCAGCGTCAAGGACGTCGCTGGATGTTGCACAAAACAAAAGGCTAGCACAGCCAAGGGGAAGGAGGAGAAGGGGGAAAAGGATGCTGGACTCAAAAATAAAAATAGCTCTGGGTAATGCAAAAGGTTATTTAAGAGCTTTCATTATTTATACTATTTTTGGTAACCAACTTGCTCGAGGGGTTTATGCAACTCGAGGCACTAAATTAAAATTTTGTGCTTCATGCACAACAGCACATGATGCTAAAACAAAAGGATTTCTATATCTCTCTCTCTCTCCGTGTCTTTTTGGCACTCGGTTTGCGGCACCCTCGAGCATTTTGGGTTATCTGACCTTACTTCATTAGATGCAAAACGGCGCAAAAGTCCTCAATCGTTTGTGATTCACTCAAAGCAATGGCCACCGGCTCAACGCCTCCCATTGGGGCAAGGGCGTCACGTGCCTTGCTGCCAAATAGTTTCTCCAGATAATTGGGTCCATGCGAGGCGATTAAGCTTTGCAAAAAGGATGCAGTCTCCTCCACCGGCGGACGCTTGGCTGCACAAAAGAGAAACGAGAAAGAGGGAAAAGGAAAACGTATAAGTAATTATTTAGCTGTAATTGAGTTTCAACCCGTGTCAGTTTTCAAGTGTACAGTTCGTGTGGGAGTTAAGTATTATGTTTGCAGCTGCTAAAGATACTTTTCCGTGGCCATAATTCACTTAATGATTACCCTCATAATCGATTTTATGTTCTTATACTGCATATGGCTGCCATTAATTGCATTGTGCTTTCATTCACAATTCCACAATCAATTATTAATAAATTGAATATTACAATATAAATTACAAATGGAGTGCTAATTGAAAAGAAAGTACGTATATCTGTTCTGCAGATATTAATTTACATTTATTTAATCGCCTTGTCTGCACTTGCTGAACTTTTTTTATCGAAGTTAATTTTTTATGATTATTATCAATATCACATTTATGTGGTTTTTTATTGTTTATTCGATATTAAACCAAAGCGAAAAATGGGTGTCAGTATAAGGTGTCTCTTGGTTTTAAGATTATAAATTAAATTCAACATTAGCTTTATTAAGCTTGCTACTGCACTTTAAAAATAAATTTAAGCTTCTTTCAATTTATATTTTCACGATTATTAGCAATATCACATTTGTACAAATTTATTTAACTATATAAAGTTCATCTTTTTTGTTTACCTACACATACTATATTATCTATTTTATAGATGGGGTTAATAAAATGTTTACTTACTTAGGAAACTATTTCAAAATATAACTAAAAGCAGCTATTAGCCACTTTCATACTCAAGACACGCTCTAGTGCATAAAGTTTCAAAGTTTTGCATACAAATTGCAAGTGCAAAAGTTAGAAATCGTTTAGCAAATTATTGTTATTTGTATGTAGCCCCAGTCTATGTAATTCTCTTAGGTGCAAACTCAACACTATCTCATTCTTGCAGACATTTAAGCTCAGTTTTATTTTGTGAATTTAAATAACAACTTACAGAGGCACGTGCCAAAACTTAAATAGGGTTTTAGCTCATTAAATATTTGCATAGGAACATGCAAAGAAATTTGCCAAATTCATTGGACAATGGCAACCACTTTTAAATATTTAATGGCACATGTCAGCTTGATAACAAGAAAGTTACAGTCGGGTGTGCTTGACTGAGAAATACTCGGTACCTATTTGTAAAGAGAAGAAAAACAATGCGGAGCTGATATTATCGTAAAAATACATCAAATTAATATACTGAAAAATACTAAAATACACCAAAAGTTATATTTGATATTTTAAGATACTGCATGGTGACAAGAAAGCTGGGTGTGATTGACTGAGAAATACCCATTACATATTGTTTCTTAAATAAAAAATAATAATAATAAAAAACAGATACCCGGTACGTATTGTTTCTTTATTATAAACAACAAATAATAATAATAAAATATATCAAAATTAATATATTGAAAAAATACTACATTTTGCGAAAATCTATACCTCATTAACAAAAATAGTAAAGACTACAAAATATACTAGACTTCTAACTAATTCAATTAAGATTTGGTAAAACATCTCAGATTTTTCTCCAATCGCAACCAAATTTTCAGTAAGAATGCCATTTATAATACCCTTCTTCTTTCATACTGTTTAGGTAGCGTGTATAAAACCCCAATTTAATATTAATTTCGTAGTTTAGAGCCCAATGGGAAAACTAAACCGAGACGTTGCTTGTTAGACAATTTATTTGTGATTATTTAAATGCTCAACGAAAGTAATCCTTTATTTGATTTGCATTATTCTTGTATATCGGTCAGTTGCCAATGTTTAAAGGTCAGACAAGAGTCAGTAGAGCAGTCAGTCAGTTATTCAGGCAATCAGTCAGTCAGTGAGTCAGTCAGTCATTCAGGCAGCTATTCAGTTGTTAAGTTTAAAAATACAAAGAAAACACTGCTTGATGTTGGCTTTTAAGCCAACTGGCTGCACTTTTGAACCCTAACCCCTGTCGACATACATACATATGCTGTCTGTTGTTAGCATTTTTAATGGTTGCAAGGACACGTTAGCCTCGCATACAGCGTGGATGTCTGTGTGTGTGTGTGTGGGCTGATTCAGTTACTGACTGTATTTGTTATGCAAATGGCGCAGTTTGCAAGCATTTTTTTTTTTTTTTTGTTGCCCTGTTTCAGCTGCTTCTGTGTGTGAACATATCGCCTGGGAGCGCCACATTTCTATATACATTATATCAGTTTGTGTGTGTCGTTTGTGTTTGCCTTTAACTTGTTACATATTCAAGCGATGTATATCTGCACTCCAGATTGAAAGAGAACCCTACGTAGCATTAGCAGGCTCTTTGACTGCCCGCAGCCTTGCTTAACGCTCCCAGCCCTTTTTTTTCCAATACTAAACTGAAATGTTAACTTTACATTTCCCTTCTCTTTTATTTTTTTTGTATTGTTGATAAAAAAAGAATGTATGCAAAATTATGTTAATTTCCCAGGGGTATTCGAGTGCAGCGCATTAAAAGTTTTTCCAATTTTATTGCAGTTACTCGTACAACATATAAATATTTTCCTGTTTTTTTTTTTTTTACTACAATATGTGTATTGTTTTTGCATTTGTGGAATAATTGAATGTGTGTGGAACTTTTTTAAGTGGACTGTTAAGCATTGGAAATTCATATTATAACACAAACCATTTATAGCAATTTCATAAGCAGAAAACTTGCTGAAATTACTTTTATTTTATTACGTATAAAAAGCTTAAAGCTACAATAAGTAAATTTCACAGGAAGCAAATTTAAATCTATCTGCAGCACACTTGAAACATTTTTAATTAAAATCAGCCTACTTTCAATTCAAATTCAATTCTGATTTCAATGCCACTTGCTACCTGCCAAGGCGAGGCGCTAATTATTATTCATTAATAAACACTTTTAGAATGGCGTGCCAAGGCGAGAAGGAACTAAGCCAGTTGCTTCAGTTGCTCGCTGTGCTTCTATAAATTAAGGCAGCAACAATTGGCTGAGCTTCAGATTGGGGAGGCCAAAGAAGGCGGCCAAACAGACAAACGACAACTTGAGCTTGCCATTTAGCACCCCCGGAGATAGAAAGCGGAAGCCAGAGAAAGAATAGAAAGCACAGAGAAAGAAGAAGAAGGAGAGTGCGGAGTTTTGTAGCGCATAATTTATCAAAGACATTCGAGCCTGCTGCTATAACTTGCGACCGACACTTTGTAAATGATTTCATTGTCGAAAATAGTTTTTTCTTTCGGCGTCCCTTGGCAATTCTTTTACGGAACAATGGCACACGGAAAATTTATGGCAAACTGGCGACTGACTTTATCCTGGCAACGAATTTCGCTTGGTCGCGACTTTCAGTCAACTGAATTGTGGCAATTAGTGGCAACAATTTGCTGTTTGCTTAAAGTTTCTCTCATCCTTTTGCTCCGGGTTTGCCACCCACAAAATTAGTCGCTCAATTTGCGCATCGTTTGTAGATTTAAAATTTATCTCCTGACTCTCTACATTTATAGGCCAGCAAATATCTTAATTGCGGCTTGTGTAACAATTGTTTGGGTGAATTGATGTCACAACTTTTATCTGCAAGGTACTTAATAATTGAGTAAGATATTCTGGCATTGATTGATGTGAAAAGTGTTTAAATGAAATTTTAATATTACTAAGAAACTAGCATATTAATTTTTGAAAAATCTAAATGAAAGTATACTTTAAGCATTTCATTTTCATGGCTGTGAATACAATATGATAGCATAGTTCTGAAACTATTTTTAAACCTGCTACTCATAGAGTAAAACTTTGTGACTGGTTAATAATGTATATCTGTCTATCTGTCTGTTTGTCTGTATAAAACTCTGAATCTCAGAGATGTGAAGCTAAAAATTTTAGTGCTGACAATAATAACTACAGTATTTACGATTTATGATTTGTATGATTATCATTATCATCATTATGATTTGATGCCTAGCGCAATCGAGTTTTAACTGCCTTAGCTGGCAATGTGTTATATTTTGTACTTTACAATAAAAAATAGGCTTTGAAATGCTTAAGTATTTTTATAGAATGTTTTCGGTAAATTCGTAGAATATAGTTTTATTAATAAAGGATAACGGATATCTCTCAATAAAAAACACTTGATTGCAGCTTATTTACTTGTTTAAGTAAAATACTGTGGCTTTAATTAATATGAAAAGTAGAAAAAATTTAAAGATATCGAATAAACTCGCATATTAATAAGTACGAATAATTGATATAAAAGTACATTTTTCAATATGAAGGCATAGTTGTCTAACATGAATTCATAAACTATCTTTTATGTAAGCAACTTTGTCCTTGATTGATGTGAAAAGTCTATTTTCTAACTAGTTAAATTGAGAAACAACAACGACACTTGCTTATT
Organism: Drosophila niveifrons; assembly: GCA_035046325.1. Classification (NCBI taxonomy): domain Eukaryota; kingdom Metazoa; phylum Arthropoda; class Insecta; order Diptera; family Drosophilidae; genus Drosophila; species Drosophila niveifrons. Next base: position 3,240,596 of record JAWNOC010000046.1, on the reverse strand, counting down.
AATCACTGCTAATAATTGAAGTGAAAGTTTACGAAGCTTGAAGCGTTGCTTTTTCATGGCTGTGCATACAATATGAAGATTGCATCCATCAACTATTTTTTTTTGTTTGGTGAAACTCTGTCATTGTCGAAAAGTTTTGTTGCGGCATGTTTTACACATTAAATTCATGCCGCAAAACTTTCAACGTGCAAAACTGGACGACAAAATTGAAACTTTTTGATTTGCTGGCAAAAGTTTTTTAGCTGCTGCTGCTGTTGCTTCTGTGTGTGAGTGTCAGTGTGTGGCTAATTTGATTAGATTTCGGGCAAGAAGAACATAACACGAACATAAAGTCGGCAACTTGTGTGCGAAATCTTGTAAAGTGCAACATCGTGTTACAAATTCAACTGAGTAGCCCAATCTCTGGATTTGGCAGAGTTTCGCCTGCTGGCCATGGAAGCTATTTGTGTCCTTGACATTTCTGACACACACACACACACATGACACTCTAACAGTCCTAATTGAAATACGGCCTTTAATTTCCTGCCCGGGATTTCTGGTAGCTACATTTTGCCAATTTCAAGCTTCAATCGAAAATGTTTTGCCAGATTTTTGATTGCATTCCTGCGGGGCGCAATTTCGCTTGACATTGATTAAGCCAAGACATCAAATGGCCAGATTAATTGAATTATTTGCGCTTGTTTCGCTGCAGTTTTGCAACTAATTAACGTTATGACTTGTGGCCAACAGCGCGTATGCGTAATTTATGTGCTGCAACTGCAAAAGCGAATCGGAAATTTTCACAGTTCGTCGTACTTACCCGCTGTGCAAAGACGCATATCCTCATCGTAGCCATCGGAGCAATCGGGCGCACCATCGCATAAATATTGTATGGAAATGCAATTACCATCGACGGGACACTTGAATGGCTCGTACGCATGGCAGGGTTCTGCAAAGAGTCAAGAGAGGGGAGAAAAATTCCATGAAATACGAACACTCAAATAGTCATTTCGAAATGAATGATGTCTGCGTTCGCTAGAGTACAATAATAAAAGTCAATTTTAAGAAAAGCAAAACCAAATCTGCAAATCTCAAATGAATTCGCATATTCAATTCAAAATAAATAATTACTTTCCTTTACCTGCTGCAAGAAGAGAATAATTAATCAAAAACATTTAAAATATAAAAATTGCATATGTGATTTCAACATTTAGTTTTAAATGTGTAAACCCCAGAGGCTAAAGAACCACTTAATGTTTGTAGCTTATTTTGCTATATATTCACCCATATATTTAACATGTCAAACAATTGTACAAATTCCTCTTTATTCCCTGTCTTTGCTGTTTACTCGTTTCTTTGGGGACCTGTAGCATTGCAATCGCATTTGCGCTTGTTAAGCGGATTTATTCAACATAAAACACAGAGACGCATATATCCATGTATGTGTTTTCTTTGCTTTATTTGTTTTTTTATTTTACGGCAGATTTTGCTGTTGTTCTTGCGGTTTTAACTCTTGTCATTTGCATGCATATAATATTTTACATTTGTCTTTCTTATTGATTTTCATAGCATTTGAATTTTTTGGTTAAAGTTGCATAAACAATTCAACAACTTGCCAAGAACTATCAAAGTATAATTGCGCTTCTTTTATACCAAAATATGTTTGTTATATTGTTTATTCTCGCATCACTTTATTTCCACCTGGAGTCTATTAGCCAAAGCTGCATAAATTTGAATTGCAAAAGCAATTTCAACATGTTGACGTTATTTATGCAACTCCAGTGAAACTTGCAAACAACGAGAAGGAGAAGAATATAGAAGGAAATTGCAGCTAAAGTTTAATAGAAAAAATGTCAAGTGCCAAGTTGAAAACTTGGGCATTTAGCATTTTGATAAAGTTTTCATTCTGGATATATTTTAAAATTGAATTAAACTTGGGCGCAAGCAATGCTCAATGCTGCTATAAAAGGGCAGGTAAATGGCATCAGGTAATTCTTTTTAGCTAATATATTTTAAGCAGGTCTTTTATGGATAAAAAAGCAAAAGACCGCACATAACCGTAAAGTAAATGCGGTGCAAAAAACCAAATGTCGGAAAGTAAACCTCTTTTTGCCACGGCTACATTAAAGCCAGACAAATGAACATAAATACCTAAGCCAGACGGCAAAAGACACACACACACAAACACACACACGCACACAGAAATAGCTGCGCACAAATGGCAGTGAAAATTGCTGGTGAAAAGCTGAAGTGAAAAGCTTTGCTCTTTTGTCCCTGGCCACGTGCCTGGGTGAAATAAAACCAATTTACGCAGTGGAAATAAAAATGTTGGCGCAAATTCACAGTCAAAACACAAAAGAACCTAAAAACACAAAACAACAGCAGCAACAACAACAACAACAACAGCAACACTGAAAGAAAACATGCGAAAATTAAAATACCAAATTTTTGAGCTGCGCTCCATGCATGTTAACAAATGGTGCAGGATATAGGCGAGGAAAGCACAACGAAAGCAAAAGGCAGGAGCAACAGCAAAAGGACAACAATAAATTCAATTAACTTGCGCCTTGTTTGGGTTTCATTTTGATTTCCTTTTCTCTTCACTCAACAGAAAATGGCCTCAGAGTGCGCATCGCCAGCTAATGCGCATTTAAGGAGACTTTTATGAACAGTGAAAATTAGTGAATGAAATTGAAGGGGAAGCAACAGAAAACAGCAAAAAAACATAAAAAAAAAACAAAACAATTACAAAGATGAAAATAAATTAATTGCGTTGATTGTCAGTTAATGTATTTTCATGTTTGTCTTTTCCATTTAACAATTAAGTGCACATTTCTGATCCCTTTTTATACCCAGCACACACTTCGCAATAGGGAGTGATTAACTTGCTTAAACATCATCATTTTTAATGGAGTATAGCGCATCTGCTATTTCAGCATATCCATCACAAATACTTGCTTTCATTAATCAATTTTGCATTAATATTTATGTTATAAATATGCTTTTGTTTGTGTAATTTTAATTGCCCGAAACGCATTTAATTTAATATTCTGTAATTAATTCAGATTATGTTATTGCTAACATAAATTAATTAAAAACCAGTAAACATCAAACGTTTTAACTTGATTAAATGATTTCATAAAAGTATATATATGTAAAGTTTAAGACTTTGAGTTTAAAATACAATAAAAGGTACTACCAACTATGAATCTGATAAAAGATTACAAGAGTTTTATATTGATAGGTGTATTAATACTCCAATAAACCATGAACCATGTTTACAAAAGTCAAAATTCATTTAATTAACTCCGACAAAACTTACTTCATTTGGTCGATTAAGAAATCAATACTTAAATAATGATTGAACAATTACTCGAATCATATAATACTCATACGCAGCGTATGCAAATGATTTTCAAAACATTCAAAACAATAAGCAAGTCGCTTACAAAATCAAACGATTATCGTTTAACCTCAAAGCAACTAAATCAACACAGAAATTCGAAGGGGCAACAAGGGAAAATGTTTGTGTGCTTGTGTCCTTTGAACAACAACGTATACAAAGTATTTTCCAGAGAATTGACATAAAAGCGACTTTAAGTGTGAGCATAAAACGTTTTGACAGCTTTCCCAATAAATGTACGTAAGTTTATTGTGGCGAACCCTTTTTTTGTTGGCAATTTTTTGTGTTGTTGCTTTTTGGCAGCTTTTTTCGTGGTCCGAAAACCTTTTGACCTTTACATCAATTGTGGCTGCGATTTCTGCTACGCACAAACACACATACAGACACACACTCACACACACAATAAAGCAAATCATCATTCAAGTTGGCAACTTGGCAAAAGTACTTCGTAGTCGCACTTGTTTACTTGCCAAGTGAATGAATTATGGAATTGCTCCCTTGGCTTGTCAATTATCACGGTCCTCTGGGTACATAAATTCCAATTGTTGCAACATCAAATGCTAATGAATAGCTCGCGGCTTCAGTTCAACTTTCTTGTGTTCCTAAATTTGTATTGTATGAAATTTTGCGTTCATTGACAGCAGTCTGAAAATTAAGTAGTCTGGCGCGTGCAACAGGGCGTATGTGTGATAAAAGGCCAAGTGCTTGACAGCCCTCAAAATTATAGGCCTCCTGCTTAGCAGCTCTGCGGGGAAAGTGTACATTGACATTTTCATCAGCCCCTAAACTAAGTGTAGTACACTAAGTGGGGAAAGTGTACATTGACATTTTCATCAGCCCCAAAACTAAGTGCTTAAGCCCTCGAAATTACAGTCATTTAGTTCACTTTAGTTGAACTTGAAAATGTGGGAGTGTCTCTTGATAATTATACCTCAATTTTGGGGTGCTTTTAAGTGTACGCATTTAAACATACTTATGCTAAGCTGTCTAAAGGTTTTAAAGTAGCTAAAGTCAACATGGAAAACTTTGCTTCAGCAAGTAAGAAAACTAGTGTCGAGACGAGTGTACATACTGTGTACGACTGTAAGATACCCGAAGCTCATTCTCAATGGAAGCAAACAGCGTAGCAAACATATAAACGTATAAGAGTAATAGACTAAAATTTATATATAGTATGTTGATATAACAAGCGATATCTCGCAGAGTCTCGAGGTGTTTAAACAAAAGATTATTGTTTAGAAAAATTAAGCAGTTTAACCATTCTAAATAAAAGCAAAATAGTTAAAATAAATCAGACACATGTGCTGCAATAAAATACTAAAATATACCGAAACGTAAAAAGGTAAATTTATATAGCGAATATATTCTTTGAGATAGAGGTGTCCAAACGGAGAGACAAGCTTGGCTATACCGTCTCGCCTGTTGACGCTGATCAAGAATATAGTTATGGAACATAATCCACCTTAACCATTAATTATTTAGAAAAAACAAAAAATTACAAATATACCAAATAAATTTACGGCAAATATACTAAATTTATACCAAAGGCTTTATATGGTATATGGAAATAATACTACATTCAATCACACCACATTGTATATTACATACAAAAACCTTAAATAATTTTCCAGGTATCATAAATACTATAGTTTTTAATGTACCTAAAATCGTGTGGACGTGGCAAACATTTGAAAGAAGTGTTATCTAACAAGCGCTATCGAAAAATATAATATCTATTATAGTATCTGAGATCGAAGTGTTCATTCAAACAGATGAACACGACTACATGATCTTGGCTGTTGACGCTGATCAAGAATATATGTATTTACTTTATGGGGTTTGAGATGCCTCCTTCTATCATACATTGCCTGCCGGCACAAAGTTAAAATACCCTTCTATCCTATGGTTAGCGGGTATAAAAATAAGTTTATCGTTGAATTCAAGCTTAAATCGACCAAAACTAAAGACAAAACGTTTAGAATCAATTTATGTACAGCTGCTAGATGCAACCAGCTGTGTAGCTGACTACAGATAACTACACATTCTTATTCAGTTTCCCCATGCGATACCATTAACAAACACTAGTGCTGTCCCCCGAAAAATGCCTATTGATTGAGCAGAACACATTATGTGCAATGAAGTGAATAAACAAAGTATGTCGGAGCAGTCAATAAAGTCTGTTTGCTTGACTTGATTTTAAATTCTGTATTTGTTTAAGGTGAGAGGCAACAAGTGCGCACAAAAGTAGGCAACAGAAATTTTCGTAGTTACAATTTCGTCTTCTTTAACCTGAAAATAAATACAAGCAGAGTCTTTGTGTGTGCGCGTGTGCGCGTTGTTGCCTTGGCATGAATTAATTTACGAAAAATCCAGCAGACCAAATGAGTTGACTGTGTTGAATGGAAATGAAAATGAAAATGTGAACGAAGCTTGTCAGCTGTGGCGTTCTCGGTGGCTTCTGGTGGCAATGTACACTTAATAAATGTTGCATAAATGTCACAGACTATGGAAGACGACACGCACCTGTCAGAGCTGTAACACACACACACACACACACACATACTGACGGGTTCTCTTGTGGCCGGTTGTGAAGAATATTAAGCATGCGAGAGCACACACAATGTCCGGCCAAAAGCATAAACATAAAAGCCAAAATAGCATTTTGTGCTAAGCACTGCACGTGACACGTTGCCACAGACAGGAAAAAGCAATTGGAATTGGCATTGAAAGCCCTGAGCTGATACTGAGAGAAGCTGAGTAAACTGTGTGTTGTAAGATGAGAAAAGTGTCTTTATGCGTGTGCATGTGTGTGTGCTAAAAAAAAAAGTGTTGACACATGAGGCGTATGCGCAATATGTGTTCTTCCCATGTTCAATATACGCCTGCCAATTGCACTCTGGCTGTCACACGCAATTGCCAAGGTGTGCCCTGTCATGTGGCAAAGTTGTGGCAAACTGTCTTTCTTGGCTAGCGGATAATAATAATAGTAATAATAATAATCCCAGTTTGGCGGCAAGTCAATTACTCATCTGACTAGATTCCATCGTGCAACTGTTGCAAAACAACATGACTCATCGAATTTCGTGTGGAGGTAAAAAGGAACCCATTCTTTGGCCGAGTACTTTGTGTGCTTCCTGCGGGCAGACTAAGCATATTCTCGACCACAACACAACACAACATGACGTATACGCAATATAAACAAAATAATTATACACGCTCGTACTCACACACACACACCCTATTACAAGTGAGCTCTTATGAAAATTACTTTCCTTCCGCTGTGCCTTTATCATGGACATGTTTCCCACCCATATATGTATGTACTGTTGTTGTGTTGCCTTCAGTTGGAAACTAGTTTGATTGCATATAACTAATTGTTTTGCTTATAAATTAGCACATTTGTATGCACTGCCACGCTCAAGAACGACAACAATGCTGACGTAATTTATTATAGCAACCGGAGACATGCATCTTCCACCAGACACATAGATAGACAGCACTACTTTGAGAGATAGAGAGAGAGAGGGAGAGAGAGAAAGATATCTCTAGTAGTGGAGTAAGAGTTCAAATGGTACGTGGAGAGCCCAGACATGTTGATTTGTTTCATTCGCTTTGAATTGAATGTGCTAATGGCACGAACTATGTCTTGATTATAATACTCAGCAGCTGCAGCTGAGACGTCTTTCTACTACTTACTCCTATATACAATAGTATAAATAAACAACTATGCAATGTGGGAATTCTAGCAATAAAATAACGCAGTTGCAGCAAAAGCTGTTTGTACAGTTTGCTTTTGCGTTTGCGTTCGTGGCTCACAATCAAGTGGGTGAAATCCCGCAGCGAGTGTTGTACGTCAACTGTTTAATATTGTAGTTCTGCAAGTAAATATTCAACAATCGATAAAGTGGTTGCATCTTCGCTTCAAGAGAAACACAAAACTTTGCTTCGGGGCTTAGTTAGTTGCGCTCTGTCAACCATATTCAGTTTATGATTGTTATTTCTAGAAATTCGCAACTGTATTTCTGTATTACAAAAAAGTATCAATTTATATTTTTAGCTTTCTTTGTTTATCATACAGTTTATACTTATTGAAATGAAAACCTAGAACTTCCTTAGCAACTTCTAATTATAACTATAATCTCGCTTAGATTTCCCGCTGTTCATTCACTTCGACCTGCACAAGCTGAGCTGAACTCTGACCTACGGAAATTGACCACTTTAAGCAACTAAATATTTAATAAGCAAGCAAGACAGGATAGCCAAAGCACACACATGGCGTATACGCAACAAAGTGCAAGTCATGTTTCCCCTGTGCCATGTCTGTGTCTGTGTTGTCGAATACAAAGTATAATTAAATTTAATTGGCTTTATTGCGAATGTGTGTGTATTTATAGATTGGCGTCGACTTGCCACTAATATTCATTATTGTCTCCCAATTTTAATTAATTAAATTATTTGTATATTTTGCTGGCCAGATAATCAGCTAATGATACCGTTTGATTAACCAATTAACTTGATGTCCAAGCAAATAAGCAAGAGAATATAGAAACATATTTGACTTGAGTAAGACGATATGCTTCCACTTTGCACAAAGCTTTTAACTGAAAGCCATACGTGTCGTATGCGCAATATATATGTATATTGTGCTGGCTTTGTCACGTCAACTGCAATTTACAGCCAACAATTGCAGCTTAGCTGACTCATGCAATTGCCCAGGTGTCACCTTGCACTGCATTCGTCTCGTTTTAAGTTGCCGCAGTAAAAGTTTTACAAGCGAAATAACAATGGAAACAATATCAAAACTACAATTTCAGATGCATGATTTATTTCGTTTTATTATTGTCCGCTTGCAGATTTGTACTGCTATTTTTTTCTGTGAAAGGCGTGAAAACCGTGGAAAAACGATGCCATAAATTTTGCACTTTTATTGACGCTAGCCTCGTAAAAAGTGCATTTGGTTTAGCGGAAATAATGCTGGCGAATATGCGACTATAAATTCTTGGCAAAAATTTGTTTGCATTTTCCCAAGCGTGTGTTCGTGTATGGAAACGTGTGAAACTATAATCATAAATTACATTTTCTAATAGCTTAGCCGGATGTGTGCACAACTAATGCAATTTGTGTGAATCGCAGCAAAACGAAAACAGAAAAAAAAAGAACGGATAAAATGACAATCTAAAGAGGAATAATTCTACCTCTATTTACTTTTCCTTTAAAAAGAAATCTCCTTAAACATATTAAGTATACGCCTCGCAGGCAGTTCACATATGTGTTGACTCTCTTTTTTATGCTGCCGCTTGCAATTTGTTGACAGGAAATGAACCGGAAATTGTGCACATCATTAGGTTGAAATGCAATTTCCAGGTGCATTTTTAAGCTTTCATTCAGCCATGAATATAAATATAATATGCAATTTATTCTTTGCCCCAAGCGAGGCAAAACATTTCATTAAAATAAAATGAGAATTGCATTTTGGTTGAATGAGCACAGCTGATTAAATTAAATAAACACATTTCGAGTTAGAACAAAAATGCAAATCAAAATTTGAAAGTCTCTTGATGCAAAATAAATCGTTTAAGGCTTGAACAATTGCAACCGTTTCTAGTCGCTGCTGTATCTCAATTGATGTTGGGCAACCAACCAAAGTCAGCTAACTGAATTCTCCGTAAAATGGTTAGTACCAGCTTTTTCCCCGTTGGCATTCAGTGCAAGTCAACCGCAAATATTTTCCACCACATTTTCTGCTAGCTGTTGGTTTTTGATTTGCGTTTTGCTCGCTCACTCGCTCTCTCTTCCCCTCTCTGTCTCTTAGTTTTGCTGGCCTGCTTTTATTTTTTGTGTTCAACACGCAACAGACAAAACAATGTCATTAAAGCAAAATAAGCGAACAGAAGTAAACACTCGTCACATCCTTCTATGCCACTCGCCTCTCGCCCTCTCTACAAAAACGCCCCAAAAATATTCACAAAATGGCTGAGCGACCATGTGTCAGTGGCTGCAATCAACCAAACTGCCAACAACACACACACAGAGACACTCACTCACACACAGGCAGCAACACTCTCACACAAACAATTGTCCATTGGCATTTTTCTACCCGCAACACGTTGTGTGGAAGGGTATTATAACCTTTTTCTTCAGCGCATGTATGGAATAGTCAGAAGAATGCTTCTTTAACCGCATAAAGTATTTAAATTCTTGATCAGCGTCAACTGCTGAGAGAATAGTAAGAATTCGTATGTTCGTATTAACACATACATATATGTAGCTCTCTGAGAGGTTTATATTATTCTGTATTAACAGCACTTGCTCATTTTTGGTATATTCAAAAATTCGTAAAGTCTTTATAGCTCCTAAAAATTTGGTTGCGATCGTTTAGAAATTGTAGAAGTTCTTTGAAAATAATTTTAAATGTCAAAAAGGAAGGGTTTTATAACTTTGTATCTTCAACAGACAGAAGAAGTCAGCTCGCCCCTACAAACAATATTTATTCATGATCAGCATTAACTGCCGAGACGATATAGCCATGAATCTCTTTTCTTATAAACACCTGTGTAGATCTCAGGGTCTATAGGAAATTTATCTATTAATTTTGCATACTTCAGCCCCCGCAAATCGATTAAATTCGAAAAACAAGCGTTAGTTTTAAACAAGAGAAGCGATTTTGGTACACACAATAATAAATATAATATTTAAATGGTTGCCGTCAGATACAATTGTTTGGAAGTTATTTACAAAATACTTTTTTATGGAAAAAACGCCCTTTTAGTATTGTATATTTTGCACTCTATGGAATATTTTGAATATAAAACCAATACCAGATATCTCCTTTCGTATATTCTTAGTATATTTGTGGTATACTAATTTGGTATATTATAAAATTGGATTCACAATGGATAGCGGGTATTTTACAATCGAATACTCTCCATTTTTGCTTTCTTACTTGTTTTTTTTTGTTGTATGTTGTTGCGGGTGGCAGGCTGTCGAATGGCATCGGTGGCATGTGGCATGCGGCAGTGCTAACAATGAACAAACTACACCACACGATACAACCAGTTAAATATATACAAACACACTCGCATATCTATATTTGTACAGTCAAAGTTCGCATTAGTCGAAAATAAACGTAATACGCTGGCTAAAACTACAAATTTCGTAATTCGAATGCAAATTTTGCGGGTTTCATTTTACACAGCACTTACGCTCGAGTTTGCCAAATAAATAGCGTAATTAAACAAACTTTGCGACAAAACGCTAAAATAAACGCATCGTTATTTGGTTTCAAATTTCGCGCGTCGTTCTTGTTGCTGTCATAATTTAATTTGATAAATTTCATGGGAATTTATGTTGAGCTAGAGCATCAGATAGTGCAGAGTAAATTGAGAATATTTGGTCATACTATAAATAGGTAAATGTTTGCCTCATTTAATAATTAGAAATCATTTTAGAAGATGATTCTCTTTCGAGTTTTAATTAGATAAATTCACATATTAATCTTCTAAAAAAAATGTAGCTACTTTTTTTATGAATTTCGTAGAAAATGTAAAGCTTACAAATTTAATAATAATAATTTTATGCGAATTTAAAAATTAAGAATGGTAGAAATCAAAATAATACGTATTTGATACAGAAATAAGTACAATTAAATTAAATATTAATTAGAAGTAATCATTAAGCTTTATGATTACTATTAAATATTCACAATATGGGAATAAAGTTTCACATATTTTTAATAATAAGTAATATTAATCGAATTGAAATAGTTATACATAAAGAAAACAAATTCAAAATTATAAAAATAAGATTTAGTGACAAACACTATAATTTATACTATATATATGACTTAGCTAACTTAACAAATAATTAAATGAATAAAAAATGAGTACTCCAGATGTTAAATTTATTTAAATAACTAGCAACAAATTTTAATACAAACATTTAAACTAATAAATAAATATATACCAAATAATATATTACCAATATTTTCAACCAAACATTTTCGTTTTCTATAAAATTTCGTATTTTTTTCTGTCATTTACAATTTAAAACGAGAATAAACTAAATTGTCAGCAACTTGTTTGCTTCTCTAGTGTTAGCAAGCTGCCAAACGAGTCGATTACAATTGTATGCAATTCAATTTGTTGTGTGTGTGTGTCAACAACTTTTCCGCTCACTTTCACATGCAACAGCGATTCAGAGTCAAACTCAAACACAAACACACAAAGCCACACACACATAGGCGCACTTACAATTAAGTGTTATATGCCCCAAAAACGACAAGTGACTAAACACGATTGATGTTAAGCCAAACAGCTCACTTGTAGAGCCACCTGGCTGCCATTCTGCCATTGAGTCGCTCTAACTGAATGACACTTGCGATAGTAAATGTCCATGGCGTTGTGGATGAAAGCAAAAGGAAATCAAGCAAATTGGTGGAATTTCCGTTTCCTGCTTTTACTGCGACTATAATGCCATGTTTGTCAACGATTTTCGTTTTTGGCTGCTATCAAAAGCTGTGCCACTTCTCTTCCTCTCTTTGAATAACAAACGAACAAATGTTTTGCTTTTTTATTGCCTGACATTTTGATTAAAGTGTCATAAAGGATGCTTTAATTGCCTGCAAGAAAGCGCATTCAATTGTCGTTAACAGTTTGTCATAAAACTTGAACTTGTTTGTGATTTGGCGTGGCAAATGCATTGAAGTCACATTTGATTGCCCATTCGATTGTCAATTGCGATTTTAATGGACTTCCCATACATACGTATATATATTTAGCAGTGTCTTAAAGTCGCCTTGACCGAATTGCGAGTTGTTTAGTGAGGGGGGCGAATAAATATTCTGCAACAGTGTTGTGGCAGAAAATAGCATTTACACAAAATGTCAGCGACATTGTGGCTTGTGGCTTGTGACAAGGTCCTTTTCGTCCTGTGCTGTCCTGGTGACACATTTGTTGACCACATTAATTGATTTGGCGGCCACAAAGGCCAACGTTGCCATGCGTCACTTGCATAAACTTGTGGGGGTCGACCTTGCACTTGGCTCCTCCAAGCACGTTGCAACTGAAATAATGCTTAAATAATTACCACTTGACGCACACACACACACACACAGCTAAATATGACAATTAAGCCAAGCCAGCGTTGAGCATGGCAAAAGACGTGGAAAAAATAATAAATGCTCTCGCAGCGTTGACGTTGAAACCAGGCCAAAGCCAGACAAGTCGACTCAGTGGCAGCAGCAACATCATCATTGTCATCATCATCCTCATCATCGTCGACGTCTGGCAGCTCATAATGCTATTTAAGTGCAGGCAATTAAAAATGTGGCACAAGTCGAAGCAGCTGCTTAGCTGACGCTATCATTAAACTCGAGCATTTAACACGGCTTCAAAGAAAAAGCAAAAAATAAAAAGGAGTTAAGCGCCATAATGTAGTGTATTTAAAGTCTGTTCTTTTTTTGATTTTTTTGTTTGCTACCTTCCACAAGAAAAAAAAAGAAAAATTCCCGAGGCGTCGTAAACACGAGTCGACATTACCGGCAGGCCAGTTATTAACGAGCGGTAATCATGAAAAATGTTTGCTGTGCCACCCCCGCAATAAAACAAACGGGAAATGCACAAACAAGCCAACAACTGAGCCTGACTTGAGTCGCTTATTTACGCACGTATTTGCCAAATTCCTGCGGTCTCTCTGGAGCATTCATTTGAATTAGGCGCCTAATTGAAAGCACGTTAAGCCTGCCAAGCAGTTGTTGTCTCAGCTGCTGCTCAGTTGTTGTTGCTGTTCGTGTTGTTGTCACTCGTTGTAATTGATTAATGAGCGCAACATTCGTTTTGATTAACGCCTCCGACAGCTTTGTCTAGTACAACACATAAAATAAAATATTATGCATACGCCATGTTGGCAAGCATTGAAACCAGCTAAGCAAACAATTGCTTGTTTATGAAGTGTCACCTGTTCTTTGTTTTATGCTTTTTACATTTTCGACACAATCCATTTGATATTCAATGCTCAAGAGACAACACCTTGTGTCATAATCATCCCGGATGACAGGCATTTGGTTATCTGTCTCGGCTTAATCCTCACAATCAAATGCATAATACTATTTAAGTGCAGTAAATGCCGAAAGTTAAAGTTAAAGTAAATGCCTCATGGTCTGATAGAGAGAGTATCAGGGCTGTCAATCAAAGTGCCAGCAATCTTTTGGCTTTATTTTAAATACATTTCCAGCAGCCGCATTATAAGCCAAGCGCTTGCTAATTTCGCACACATGCACGCACACATGAGCACACCCACATGTATACATACACACACACACCAGCAGGGATAACGATAAAACTCGGCACTTTCCCTACGGCAGCTTAACGCCTCACATTTGACTATCTCATGACAATGCTCCAAATAATCCTGCTCACGGCAACAGGGAGCTTGTACACACAACAACAGAAACATCGAAGCAAATGGGGAAAAAATGAAAATAAGCCGGATGTGAATATGTAAATTAAATCCAGACAAAAAACAAGCAACAAGCCGCTCGATGATGGCGACACAGGTGTGTGTGTGTGCACTCTTGAATGAAACAATGAAAGCAGCACAGCACAGTTGATAAATTATTTACATTAAATCGTTTTGTGCGACTCGCAATGCTTTCTTCAAAGCCTGCCCAATGTGCTCCTCCTAACTCAAACACAAACTCGCATATGTGAACTTTCTCAACCGCCTTCGCAGCTAGCGAGGACTCAGCAACAGCTGCGACTGGATAATCAAGCAACCAGAACTAAATAATGTACAGCAAATTAAATACATATATTTTTGTTGTTGTTTTTCTGTGTGGGAAGTTCTGAGATGAAGCACAAAATTACCAAATGAATATTCATGAGTAAACAATGTATTTCATTCAGGTTTGTCCTCTAAAGAAAAAGTTAAAAACAAATATGTAATGCCTTTAATGTATTCCAATTTTATTATAATTAAGATATGGTTAAAAAGTTTGTCATATTTGATGGCGTCTAGAAAAGAGAAAGAAAGATTCTCTGCCTTAGCTTCCATATTACTTTTTTGACTTTCGGATTATTTCTTTTTCCCAGTGGAGTCCTAAATTACAAATACTAGTAAATTAAATTATACTAAGAACAGTTGGTCATGAATATTAATGGCATTAAAAATACAATAATAATGCAAAATAAATTAGCCAATTTCCAATTAAAAATGTTGATAATAGCAAATAGATAAATCGCAAATTGTCTGCACAAAATCAAACTCATTATTGAATAAAATACTAAACCGCTTACGATTGGCCAAAATCAATTATCAATTATAAATATTTATAAAAGAGTAATAAATTCTTTGCACAAAATGAGATTATTGAATGAAATACTTAAACAAAGCTGCAATAATTAATAAATTTGTATTAAATTTTAAGCTGATGGCAATTTATGTTAATGTGCATGACTTTCTTGCAATATTTAGTACTGCACTTAGTACAGCATTCAATCATTAAATTTGATTCTGCTCAAATGAGATTGCCCAACATTTTGCGCGGCATGAGATATTGGCGCCCAGCGGAGAGTGTTGCTCAAATATTTATGACGAATTCATTTAGCCATAAGCAAATCAATCAATCAATTGAGCAAGGCGACCAACTGCGTCACAGCGTCAACAACAGCAGCAACAGCAACAACGAGACACGCCCACATTGTCGATGTCTATGCTAAAAGCCTCCCAGGAAATGGAAAAGTCGAAATCGAAGAGGGAGTCCAACGGCGTGGCGTGGCGTGGCAAATTGCGTGATAGTCGTCAGCTGGTTGGCAACCCTTGCTGCCCACATTCACGATTCGTGTATCTATCATATCAATCCAAACATTTGATAGAAAACTCGTATTTTTGCACAACATCCTTCGTGTTTTCCCGTTGGCAGCACATTTATCAGGCAATTACCGCGGCTCTTAATTTATGGCGCCGACAAATCCGTCAATTTGCCCTGCAATCCTTCTTCTGCCTCGCTATCATTAAATACATTTTCTTTTTGGTTACGCCCCATAAATTTGAGCTTTGCATTTTCCAATGCCATTTGCCTTCTGATTGAATTACATTAAGTTCTGGTTAAGCCTCTTTTTGTTCAGTCCCAAGTGCAATATCGAGCTGTTTTCTTTTTGCATGCCTTTTGATTGGCCTACTTAATGGCTTTGTAATGATTTTCGTTATTAGCCTCAGGGACCTCGGGCTAAAACAAGTTGCTGTCATTGCGCTGACGATGATGGCACTAAGATAGCAACCAGCAATTTGTGTGAACCCCCAAGCACCAAAACTATACTATTGCCAATTAAGTGCTGTATCGCCATTTGTCATTGTGGATTATTAAGGTTAGTCGGCGATGTTGTATTGATTTGACATTACCGTTCCTGCAGGGCTTTCATATGTTCTCTATACTGATACGATTTTTGTAATGTTTGTTGTTGTTTGGGGATGTTTCCAAATGTCGGACAAATTAGAAATCAATACAAGCTTAACGCGCCGCTTGTAAAGTTGTTCAATATGTGAGCTAACTAAATTGTCATTCTTAATTTCATTATTGTCGATACTGAATGTGATAAAAGCTATTAAGTATTCGAATTAAAATCAATATACGACAATGAATTGAGGTTTGACCTGAGGCGTTTAACAATTAAAGGCATTGCCATTTAAATCGTAGTGCAATGTAAAATCGCTCTTTAATTCTTCACGAACTTGAAAGTTTGCTGGCCTATGATTTCTTTAGTTTGTTCTTATTCGAACTAATTTGTCAATTCCAATCATTAGCGTTTACCAACTTTAAATAGTTTTCTTTTATATGGTATATGAATGTATTCATTTTTAAGAAAAGCTTTATTTTAATTATATCAATTTCTAAACTAAAGAATGCGAATGTTTCAGTGGTGTGGTTAAGATTTCAGTGTTAAATTTAGGCACACAAAGGTTGCTGAAAAACGGTCACACTTAAATTTCAGGATCTTGCAGAGTATAGACTTGATCTCAAGTTATTTATTTCGTTCATTTAGTGACAGCGCTTAATCAATGATAATATTCATAATATCAACATAACTTCTATCATCCGAATTTTTATTAGTGTTTGCTTTTATATCTCTATTATTCTCCAATTATGCTAATTGAACTTCTGTTCTTATATTGTTTCATTATTGTTGATATAAATGCGTTGAGAATTATTAGGCATTTGAATAATAATGTTATATATCTATCAATTTATATTTGCATTTTATAGGCCATCGATTTTGTTGCATATATTTAATAATAACAGTATCTTTACACTAACACTACTTATATCATACGAATTTTCATAAGTATTTGCATTAACCTTCTTAAATACTTCATTTATAATAATACAAATTATGTTTATTTCAAAATTTGAATTATTATTAACAATATGAAACAATTTATTTGTGTTTTAAATTGACTTATTACGAATATTTATTAGAATGCTGATATAATAACTATTCGTAGTAGTAAATAGCTTGCTTTTGAATTTAAATTTCTATAAATAGATATTTGCTTTCATTTATTAAATTCAACATCTCTTTAATTTTACCATTATGGTAATTCTACTTCTCCTCTCTGTTCTTAAATTATTCATGCTAATGTGCAACCTGTAGCAGCCATTATCAAAATCACTTGTCCACACTATTATCTCCTTTATTTTATTAATTTAGCAGCAATGCGCCACCTTAAGCTGAGCTTTCAGCTTAATGCTAAATAATTAATAAACTATTCCTTAAGAGTTTAAATGTTTGTTCATACTTTGAAGCACACGGGAGCTCTTAGAGCAGCAGGCAACAGGAAAGCTTATGCAAAATTCGCTCTCCACAAGGCGAATGAAGCCTTTTCAACTCTGGCGAAATTCCGGCACGAATGCAACAAAATCTAATAAAAACTTACACTTTAACCCCATTGTTGAGCTACGCTATAGTGCTTCAGTTTGGCTGTTTAAGTGCCGCAGTCCAGCGATGCTGGTTAAACTGTCGGCAACGTGTTGCGAAGCCAAAAGTCATAAAAGAAACACCAGCCGCACATTGAAGCTTGGCTTAAATCATTGCCTCCACTAATAATGAAAAAGCAACCGAGAATACTATAGAGAAAGAAAGAGAGATAACGGGAGAAAAGGGCAGAGGACAGACGGAGTTTTTAAAGCAAAGGCAGCGCAATACAGCGAAACTCATAAAACTTGAGCAATCGCGCATAAATCTCCTGCAGACAAAATGGCCAACTGTTGTTGTTGTTTATCTTTGGCCAACTCGGTCTTGCTGTTTTTTTCCTCTTTTCTTTTCTTTTCAGTTCATTTTTTTTTTGTTCGAGTCATGCAAAAGTTTTCATGCGATAGCGGGGAGTATTGGCATTCAGCAATAATAAAAGCCACTGGGGCAAATCGAAAAAAGTAAAGAAAGTGGGCGACAGGTGAAAGCGGCGCGTGTTTCTTGTGATGGATCTAAGCGAACGGGTAAAAGAAATTCAAACTTGGCAGGTGTTTTATACGGTTCTTGAGTGGCTAATCAAGACAGCCTGATCTCTATAACATATATATGTTCCTTTTTATTCAACTTTTATTATCACAAGTAGCAAATCAATGAAACAATTTAAAACGCAACGCAATTGACTAGCAAACTTTTGATTCGCAGACTGCAAATTGAGGCCTGTTTACAGGGTATATATATTCATAGCAACTATTGTGACTTTTGTGCGCTATATCTGTTGTCACGTTGTTCGCATAAAACCCTTTAATGCCTGCACAGTCGCCACTTACCATTAAAAGCTTTTTTTGCCCGAAAAATCATGGCGAAAAAAAATCAATATATAAAAAATATAAGGGTCGCCATTGATTTTACATGCAAACGACTCGTCCATAATATTTTTGTGCGCTTTATTTATATCATCACAAATCGAAACAGCTGCGCTGAAATCTTTTTGAACTTTGAACGGCATTGGTTTAAGTATTCTGTGATTTGTTAAGTCCACACCTCTTTTTTCACCCAACAAATTTCTATTGCGAGTTTTCAAAGACTCTTTCCAAAATTTAATATTATGTTAAGCGAACTCATAGCCTTGAGAAATCCGCGACTTTATTTTCAAAATATGCTACAATGAATTTTAATTAACATATATGTATAATACAATATTATAATAAGCAGAGCGAAGAATGGAATTTATACATGCTTAACCAGGTAAAAGCTAAGCCTGCTTGCAAGTGTATAGAATATTCGGTTTATAAAAGCAATCTCAAGTATATATTTCTTTTTGTGACTGCCTAAGGGTTGGAGGTGTAAGCAAGCGTGTTCGTGCCACGGCGCTATAGTCAAACATCTTTGCAACATGCAATATGAAAGGCAACGCCAACAGCAGCAACGTGAATGGCAGCACATAAATCTGTAAATGTGATAAATGGCTGTAAAGCGTAACTTAATGTTTATTTAAAATAATGATGATGAGCTGCTGTTCATGCGGCTGCCGCTGCTCCTGCTTTTGCCTCTGTGGCATGCGGCAAGTGGAGGTGCTGGACTGTAGCCATGGCTACAAGGCACATCCAGTTACCAGTTCCAGTTACCAGTGAACAGAGCTAAAGTATCGTATGCAAATTTACCCGACACATTAGGCGAAATTGTCAAATGTCAGTTGTGAGTGGCTCTGTTTAAGGGACGCGCGCTGCCAACTGCCAGCTGCTGCCTTTCAGATGTCAATTATTCATAAATTGCGCATACGTTGACGCTCATTACGCATACGACCCATGTGTGTGTGTGTGTGCGTGTGAATGGTGAGCGTGGTGCATGAACACACAAATTGCTTTCATTTTGTGTGTGCGTGCATGTAAGTAAATGTGCGAGTATATATATGATATTAATTTGATTTACATATCGCCACGTGGCAAATGTCCCTTTTACCTTTTTACATGTATTTTGCCTGGGCATTTCGTTATTAGCATAAGTTCAAATAGCTGAAGCGGGAAGCCGACGTCTTTTGAGCTTAAACTTTTGTGCTTCTTGTAATTTCTGTCAAATGTTGTTTATAATGCCGACGCAACCGAATAATTTACGCACGAAATCGAAAAAGTTTCGGCCAATTGTTTTTATAACGCGTTTTGTCTGTTTCCCCCGCTTCATTGTTTGTTTGTTTGTTTGTTTATCTTGGCGGCTGCTGATGTTGCTGGTTCCGTTTACGCTTAGTAAGCGATCACGATGAATATAAATGAATAAATTTTCACAAAGTATTTGCAAACTTAAAAGCATTATTAATGGCTCCCCATCGTGCTTGAGTTGCAAATAAATACTTAACTAACTTTACGACAGGTATCAAGTTGACTCTATAGATAGAAGGAAAACTGTAGTTAATAATTGTTTATGAAGTTGGGCGCTGCTGAGATGAGAGTAAAAGGTCTCTGGTGTCGTCGTGGCAACGAGAGCAGACACCAAATCCCAACAGATACATTTTAAAATGAAATAAAAGCCGCACTCAATGTCTGCGAATAAAAATCTGTATATATTTTATATTTATTTGATGTGCCAGGCCACAATTTTTATTATTTATTTCTCTCTCTCTCTAATACTCTCAGTCTCGTTGACTGTCGCAGTCTAAATACACAACGGGATGAGTAATGACAACTTTATCGTTCATCTGTTTGACTTGGGCGTTGTCAGCGCTGTTTTGTTCTATGAGCCTGTCGCACACACATAGACGCGTATACATATTTGATTATGCTCGTATTGCATTGGTCGCTTGTCAAAATAAATTCAACTTTGATGTATTTGCCAGTCAGTGGCGGAGTAATCATAAGATGACATGTCTTGGGACCAAAACACACACAGCACCATTCGCATTCGCTTTATGAATATTGTCCCAACATTAGGGCATCTATTATGCAAGACGGCACTTCCATTTGGCCCTCGACCCAACAATCATAAACTTGACTCAATGCCGTCATTAACAGTTACAAATGCCCACAAAGAACTTGGGTTCGCAAATCTGACAGGAGTTCACTGAAATGGCCTGCAGTCGACAGTTCACTTTGCTCTTTTCTGCTTTCTGCTTTCTGCTTTGCTGTTTTCACTTTTCTGTTTTCCCTTTTTGGTTCTTTTGACACATTTTGTTATGAAAATGCATTTATTCTGTACAATTGTATGCAATAAGCTGTTTTTATTGGATTTCCTTTGAATTCTATTTTCGTTTCCTCAGCGCAAACAAAAAATGTTGCATACTTTTCGGTGTTTTCTTCTTATTTTTTAAAGTCTAAAACAAAGTCTAGAAATGAACCCGAAGAGGAATTTAAAAGGGATTTCAATATTTCAGTAAAAAGTGTAGCATACTTTTCGGTGTTTTCATTTTACACCGCAGCCTAGAAATAACTCCGAAGAGAAAAGTCAAACAGGGATTATAGCATAAATTCTTATAAAACTGTTACCGGATGTCATTGCTATTTAAGCTATTAATAATTGAAGATGAACAACTTAAGAAACTTTGATGAGAATTGACTTATATTTCCTCACATTAAGTATACATTAAGAATAAAATATTTAAGTGGGATAAGTCTTACCCTGCCTAGGCCATTAGAAAACTGTCTTTAAACTCGACACACTGCATGTCCATTGAGTTTGCTTTCAGAATGTAGTGAAATTGTTTTGTTCGGCTTGTCTTGACGTAGATTCCCAAAAAACAAATCTTTAAACAAAATTTCAAATTGCTTTAAACTTTTAAACCAAAATAACAAAAAAATAAAAAAAAAATAAATACAGGAATATTGAACCAGTTGAATGTGAAGATGCAGGCGCATCATGCCATGCCAGATTTCCGATGCCGGAATAATTGCCAACACAAGGAATGTCAGCGCCATGCACCACTCGGCATCATCGATCAGCATACACAATGCAAATGCCTGGGCGAGGTGAATGCCTCATCGATATTCCTGGAGAACGTACTTGACTTGGCCAACACATTAGCCCAGATTATGATCATCTGCGGACTGCACGAGTGCAAAGCCAAGTCCACCGTCGATATTATAACCTACGCCTTTCTGCACTACGATCAGGTTTGCTACTGCATCGACACGGTGCCCAAGAAGCGTTTGCGCAAAGAGGATTTATTCCACGAATTGGGCAAAAAGTCGCTGATGAACAAAGTCGAAGCACATCTGGCCTATAGCATCATCAAACGTGGCTTCAAGGCTTTCTACTACGAGCCCAAGGAGGAGTTGACCTACGATGATCAGGGCAGGCCCAGCTACAATGATGAATGTGTTTGGGTGCATGCGGCCCGCAAGTCAGCCGAAAGTTTTGCCCGCTTCGATGGACTCTCATGCAGCGAACAGATGGCCTACGAGGCCAAGATTAAGGTGGCATTCAAGAAGTACTACGATCGCATGCAGACGCGTAAGCGCCAGCCAGAGGGCGATGATTGCAACTGTTGTTTCTGTGCCAAGAAGCGCGGACATTTGGTCTATGCCAAGGAGCCGGTGCCTTGCAGCACCAAACGCAAGCCGAAGCATGTCTGCCCCTATTGTTGCAAGAAGAAACAGAAACAACTGTACACTCATCCAGCCCGCCAACAGCCCAAGTGTCCCAAGTGCCACAAGGCACGCAAATTCTGCTGTTGTGCCAAAATTGACTTCAGTCTGCAGTGGGTCAAGAGCATCTGGGACCGACCCGATTTCAATCAGTACTACAAGAACGAAATCGCCGAGATCGAAGAGCGTTTGGTCAAAGGTACGTGCTGGCTGCCACCCGAGCCGCTGGCGGCGGATGGTGCCGATGGCGAAGAAGTCGAAGAGGAGGAACTTGTGCCTGCGGAAACTCAATTGGCCTTGGCTGGCAAGAGTGCGGCTGTATTGACGCCAGACGAGGAGGAAGAGCCCGCGATGCCAGCCCCAGAAACAGTCGGCGATGGTCAAGATGAGGTAAAACCCGCAGAGGATTAAAGGTTGAAAGGCGTCAGTGAAAAAGTAAAGCAAAATTATAGTTTACAAAATTTAAAAGACTTTGAAAATAAAGCCAAGCTTTTAAACAAGCGAAAGAGTTGCTCAATTTAAATTCAACACTTAGCGTGGCTAATAGGGAAAGTGGCTTTAAACTCAAAATACGTACACATTTAAATATGGGTTTCAGTTTTTACTTCTCACTTTAAGTGGACAATTTTCTTAATTTAATTTGAACATTCAAAATGACTGTTACGAATTTTTTGAGTTTCCCTCAAATATTTCAAAAACTTCACAAAATTTAAAAGATTTATTCAGAAAAACTTAATTAATTTAGTTAAAATCTGAATAAAAATTGATTTCATTCTAATTTTTAATATCATACTTAAAATTCAGAATAGAAAATGTGACATCGCCGTCTTTTATATCGAAAATCTCAATCGAATAGGTTGCAGCACTTACTACCAGCGGAATGAAAGCGGATTGATAGTGGAATCATTCCGCTCTAAATTAGACGGTGGAAGGACCTGTGCCGCCGTAGAATGGAATTGAGTGAAAGCGATTTCTGTGGCATCCCTGAGTATTATATTTTACATACAAAATTAAGTTATAGTATACAAGTAAAATATAGTATTACATTGTTAGACCTTCCATATTTCTGCAGCTCTTAAAGCGACTCTATAAATGGGCTGAACATGAGAATGCATGGCAAGTTTCCAGAAGCCATTTAACAAACAGCAGCACTATTAAGGCATAGAACGTGTTGCATTTCTGCATCTACTCGTACTTCATCTCAACCGCAATACGCCTGGCAGCAGCTGCTGGCTTCTGCGGCACAGATCCCGCACACAAAAGTGCCTGTCGACACTTACCACAAAGCACACACACAAACACACACACACACACACATACACATGCACATAGAGGAGACATGGTATCCACAACACGATAATTCCCTAGCCGACCACAACAAGAATGGGGAACAACAGCAGCTGCAGTTGCAGTTGCATTCGAGTGCAGCAATGAGAGGCATTGCAAATGCCTGAGAATCCTTTAAATTGTCCAATATTTCTTTTGCTAGTCAGCATAGTCAGAGGAGATTGGTTCATTAAAACGAGTTGTGTCAAGCTATTTGCATCTGAATACCCAAGTTCATTGTATATTGCGAATATAATGAAGAGTAAAAAGTGCCAGAAGAAACATAAATGAAAATAAATGTGTTATGAAATAGGAGTTGTGAATTTCCAAATAGAAAATGTGGAAGAATTCATTTAAAATTCAATCTCTTGAAATAATTAATAAAAATACAAGTATCTAATACTAATGTGCTATTTTAAATTTTTAAACTCCTTAGTTGAATGAAAGAAAACGAACATACAGAAAATGTAGAACGAAAATAAGAGACTAATACTTTATAAATAGTTATAGTAAATGAAATAACATCATAATATAAATTGTCTAAATTACTGAAATACATAAGTAAAAGAAAATGTAAAATCAAAATAAAAGTCCAGTCAAATATTGTACAGAGTAAAACGTTGGCGAGCTCACTCCAGTCGGAAATACAAACTGTTTTGGGAGCCTTTTAGCGTTGCTTTTGCCTTTGAAGTCCGCTCAGAAAGTTTCTCGTCTATTTATTTCACTAATCTCAAACTGTGTTGCAGCGTCGATCAAGTGCAAACGCGGATGGAAATGGAAGCAACTCGTTGCAGGCAACATGCAACCCGTAGGTGAGCAAAACTTTTTGCCTCGCTGACGCTTTTGAAAGCCAATGCCGAGGACGAGGTTAAAAGCGTAAAAGTTTTCAATTTCAAGAGCATGGCAAACTGAAATCCTGCTTATGGACTGTCATAAACACCTGCCAAACAGCAATAGCAACAACAACAAAACTGCGGCTAAAACAATAATAGGCTGAACACACGCTGCACATTTGAAATGTGTGTTTGCGGAAGCGTCGATGAAATGCATGCAATAAATAATTTAAATCTATTCTCACCGCCCACAAAAGCCACAAAATCGAATTTCGATTTCTATAATTTGGCCAATTCACGAACTTTGCCCCAGCTGCAATCAACTCATCCATCGATTTGTGTCTCTTGTGGTTACCGGAGTGACAGGAATTTGACGCTGAAAAGTATGCTATTGTTTTGATTTCAATTTTCAATTTGATTTTCATCTCATTTTATCAAATATTAATTGCAGTAATCGAGTAATTACATATTCAGCTTTGAAGTATCAATTATTTTGAATTGCATTTGCTTTTGCATAAAGCGATTACATTTATCCATAAGTCCATAAATTAGCATATACTTTGCATCGTTAAAACTAATGTTGAGTAAAGTGTGAGGCATCTATTATTCAAATTGCCGTAGGGAATTGTTTTACACTCGCATTAAAAATGTGAATCTCACACTACGATGTGCATGCATAACATTAATGAAGCAGATGAGCTAAGTTGCCGCTGTAATAATTAAATAGTTGCCATAGCAAAAGTTTGCTTAAAAGTGCCGCATTTAAAAAAAAATCTTAAATACAAAATGTGAGAAACTAATTAGCAGCGATGCAGATACCTTGAAAATTACGTATACGCAGCCAACTTTCCGGGGCGTAAAGTTACCGCGTCCAACTGAGAAACCTAATTAAGCTAAAAAGTTGCCAAGGTGTAACATGAGTGAATGCAAAAAAAAAAATGAAAATGAAAACGAAAATTATATCAAGTCGTAAATTACGTGAACAAACAGCGAGCTACTGACAAGAGAGCAAACGAATGCAAAAATCAATTTCAAATGAAATGTAACAGCAACAGCGAAATCCAAATGCTGACTGCATTGAATATCTATATACTCAGTCTACACCTGAATGTGTCTGTTTGTGCCTCGGGTTATGTCAGGTCGATGGTTGAGGGCGTTGAGGGCATTTCAACACCATAGACCATAACATAGTTTGGTATGCTTATGTGCAATATGCAATATTGAATTGCTTTTAATGCTTGCAGCTAAATTGGATATTCAAGCCAGACGCAGTCAGATGCAGCCACAAAATGCCACAACAGCAAAGGGACAGGAGGGACAGGAGACCTCAACATCGAAGACAGAAACCAAGAACTTGGCCAAGCCACTGAATGTGCGCAAAAGTCACAAGTGGATCTTGAGTGCAAATGCTGCAAATGGTCTCAACTAAAGCGCATCTGCATCTGCATTTTGTGGTTATAGTTTAAGTATCTTTTAGCTGTCACGTTTGCCGCCGAGACTGTCATTCCTTGAGCTGAGCTCAGCTGGCATTACCAACGGTTTGGCTATATGCCAAATTGGATTTTTATATCCATTCTTTTCAACGACGACTGTCTGCACACAAAAAATATATATGCATTAAGGGCGAGCACAATACAATATGCAAATGTGGCATTAAAATAGAATAACTCTTATTTATACTAGATGCCTTGAATATGAAATTCTGATAAATAAAATGCATTTCCACGATGTTTACTCAATTGTCAAGGCTGCCTTAATGTCATGTCTATCTATTATGGATAGAAGGCACTAAGCAGACAGATTGCGGAGAAGAATAAAGCACTAAAAATCGTGAGTAGTCTGAGCTGAGTCAGCTCGCATTTTTAGTCTTCTCATCTCTAGCAACTTCAGTTTTTACTCAATCATGCCTACTTTCCATTTCCTGCTGCAAATGATCAATTATTATCGCGTTTCGCTTGGTATATTGAACTTGAATTTCGAGCAGAAGCCACAAATCAATATGACACGCCCGCAGCTTGACTGTTTTTGTTTTTCCTTGTTTTTTGTTTTTTGTTTTTTAGAGGCGAACCGCATTTTCATACACTTTGGCTTAATGAAAAAGCCATGTTACACCTGCGCTATTTTTGCTGGCCCTGGCCCACGTTGCGTATGAGTAATGCATGAAGGTCCTCAATGACTGGCTTAACCAACGCGTCGTGTCGCTTCGCTTCGCGTT
The DNA here is from genome assembly GCA_035046325.1 of Drosophila niveifrons. NCBI lineage: Eukaryota > Metazoa > Arthropoda > Insecta > Diptera > Drosophilidae > Drosophila > Drosophila niveifrons. The sequence continues at coordinate 3,214,305 of JAWNOC010000046.1, read as the reverse complement.
GCGTTGACTGTCTTGCTGACGGGGTCCGTAGGTAATTAATAAGTTCTTTATTTTTTCTGTGCGCGTGCTAAAACTTTAACGGGGGGCTGAGCGAGAGGGCGTGTCGAGCGCATTGTAAGTACACGCACACACACACACACATATTAGGTAGAAGAAATGTGAAAAGTGAAAAGCGAAACAAGAAACGCAAACTCAGCAAAAAACAAAAAAAAAAAGGAAAAACACTTTCGCTTGAATCGCTGTCGGCAGCCCGTAAAATTGACAAGCCGTAAAAAGCGATACATATATAGTAGATATGTATATGTATAGACATTTTTGTAGTTGTTATTGTTGTTGTTCTTGTTGTTGCTGTGGGGGAGCGAGCAACAATTTGGTCTGCATTCTTTGTGAACCCATAGACCATCGTCAAATAATATTACGCCATAAAAAGCGCGCATTGTGGAAAGTAAAAGCGAATATTTTAGCCATTTACCCGCAGTTAGTTATAGCTGGCTGCCTTCGTCTCAGGCTCATTACCATTATATGTACAAGCAATAAAAGTATGCATAATGTGAATGCTGAAATAGTTAAAGGACCTCGCAGTCGCCAGTCACCAGTCGCAATATTCACGTTACTACGTCATTTTTGTTTATATATATAAAAGTCTTCAACAATATCTGTATCGATTCAAGTTGAGTCACAAAATCAATTTGAATTGACCTTTAAGCCTACAGTTGGGGTCTTTATTTTGTTGACAGTTGCAACTATACTAGATAGAGTTGCAAATTTACATTGTGAAAAGACAAGTTTGTCCTGAAAGTATTAAATGTATTCTTAGTAAACAGTGCTGACTTTCTTTCTGCTGATGATTTGTCTTTGGAAATTAAAAACTGCGAATACTTTTTCATTAAACAACAAACATACAACTCTTTTTCTTTATATAATCTAGTTATTTGTGAATGTAATAAAACGTGAAAAAGTATTTTATGGTAAACCTTTGTTATAGAAGTGAAATTGCGATATTATGTTAAGCCTTTTATTATTATTTACAGTTGTAAATAAACTGTTTAAATATATTTTTAAATTAAATTTAAAGTAGAAATTTAATCATATTCAAAAAACTATTTATTAAACTAACAGCAACTAAGATCCACTTGCTAAGCTTTTAAAAATATTAGAAAATCTCCCCAAACAGTTTGCTTTCATTTTTCTGCTATTCAACCCTTCAAGCGCAACAATTTGTAACCTACAACTGAGACCAAATTAAAAGTAGTTTATGTCTCTTAATTTCCATATCAAATGAGAGCGATATGCGTTGCCTATGCTATTAATCTACATATGATTGGATTGTGTTGTGTTGTCGCTGACAGTTATTAAAGCCTACGACCATATGGCTGATTGGCATGCGTTGCAAAGTTGTTTTGCCAGTTGGGTCAATGTTAACGCGGCGTATACGTAACGGAACGTTGTCGAGCGAAATGGCGAGTGGTGGACAGAGGATAGCAACGATATTTGCATACGCATATCTAATAAATTCATAGATTTGCATATCAATGTTCCAGTTTGCACAAAATTGGCGAGCGGACAACAAATCACTTCTTCGTCTGCCTAATTAAACTGTCAACGTAATTAAATTTATCACATTTATGAAAACAAAGTCCCAAAGAATTTGCTGTGTGTGTTGTTTATCTTCGACTATTCGGCCCGTTGGCAATTTTATAACAATGGAAAATTGCTTGCAAATGGCTTTGACAGTCGTGGTAAATTTACTAGTTATTTTACCCAACGTTTAGCTTGAAATTTATATTGTTATTATTTATGTCCTCAGGCCCACAAATTGCCCAAACGGCAAGAGGACAGATACGCTTGGAAAGTTTTGCCTAGCAATAACAATAAATATTTTGCAAAAAGTTCTCTCTCACATGTAGCAACAGAGTAAGACATTAATTTCCGAAATATTTCTTTTGTGCAAGTTTATGTAATTTGAGAGGTATTTGCAAATACTTTATGATTTGGATTTAAATTCGATTGGTTGGCAATTTCAATTACAACTGCTGCTTTTGTTGCATATTGTAAAGTTTAATTGAATGATAGACATTGAATATGCAAAGCGTAGTCAATCATTTTATTATTTATGAAGAACATTGCACATTTGAAGTAAAAATAATAAAATGTTTTTTGAGGCAGCACAAAATTACGTATACGTAATTGAAATGTTTTCTACAAATATTGCTGCAGTACAGTAAATGGAATATAACTTTGTTGATACTCTGCACTATGCAGTGTGTAACAATTTTGTATGCTACCATTTCACATATTACACATACGCAGATTGTAACATAGGATATCAACTTTTTGTTTGTAAAGAGTATTCCAGCTTGTTTTCTCAACTAAATTGCGATTACTTATCTATTGTATACTCAATTAGGCATATTTATTCACCATTGAGCTAAGGCCTTATGTTTGTTATTCAGCGACTAATTGATTTCCGAACATTGTGATTATTTTGGTAACAAGCAAAAGCAAATGAAATTGAAATTGATGTTGATAGCATTGGCGTTGGCGATGTTCATATTGTGAGTAGTTTTGATGACGCCATAAGACTGCCCATTGATGGCTCTCTCTTCATTAGGCAACTGTATTCATGTCGGGTAATTTCCGTACTATATTTATTAGGGACGCAATCATAGTATCGATACAATCGTATGCTATGTAATTCAATTAGAATTCTGGGAGTGCTTCAATCAGAAAATGCTACGTGAAAGTTCGCTGTGAATTATGTAATATTTAATTTATTTCTTGTACAAAGCAAAGCAGAGAGCACAAAGAAATGGGGCACATAATTCGAGCATGTGAGTGCACTCGGGTGTATTTTGGTAAAAGCAAAGCGTCAACAAATGGCAAACAAAACGTAGCATACTCCAAGACGTTCGCTGGAGCGTGCCACAAATGCTAATGCAAATGCGAAAGCAAATATGAAACACAAAACGCAACTTGCCGCTTTCCGCTTGCCACTGCCCCACAATGGGGCATTATATTGGCTTACAACATTTCGTGCTGGCATTGAAGCCTCGTTGCCCATTTACGTGATCGTTTGCCACCACAGCTGCAGATGCTGACTGCTGAATGCTTCCTGCTGCCTGCTGCAGTTGCATGCCATTCAAAATGAAATCTCCATGGAAGCCAAATGGGGCACACACACTCTAGCACACCACATCAATGAGTCCCAAAAATGAAAATTGTGATTATAAACCCAGCATTATGCTGTATCTGCAACATGGCCACCTGTGACCTTTGACCAAAGAGGAATCGAGCTGAACTACAGTTTAACCGCCATCAAGTTTATTCGTTTATTTCCTGCACAGTTGAGCGGCTCTTCTAATTTGATTAAAACTTTTGGTTTGCTACGCTTTGGGAGTCGTGAAGACTCCCGAAAAACTTCGGCTGCTGCTGTCAGCTTATTGTGCTAATGTTTCGAAATTAATTTTCTTGCCCAAGCACTTTTCCTCTTTTCTTCATATTTTTCGTGGTCTTTCGCAACATGCTGCAACTTGTTCGCTGCGTGTCTCATTAGGTATAAATAAGTAAAAAACCCCAAAAACTGAATTCGTGCCGCGCGTAACTTTTAATGGATTTTTTCCACCTCTCTCTTTCTCTTAAGCGCACACAAGGCAACGGTAAGAGTCAAAGGATTGGGCACGTTCTCATTAGAGGTTCATTCACAGCCATGTTATCAAATATGACCGCTCAGCGATTTATGTTTATTGCTCTTTTGCCGTCATAAATTCGCTTAACTCTTGAAATATCCTTTAAGCCAGCTATGAAATATTTTCCCCTAAGGTCAAATTTATTGAAATTTTAAGCGACACCTTTTGTGTAGCCCGATAATCGGCGTCAAATCAACTCAAGTCGAATGCCCTTTCACTGCAAAAGGCCACTTAAAAACTATTTTCAATCAAGCATCGCTGAGTTGCTGACACATAACTTGCTTGCATGCAGTAACCACTAACTCAAAGTGGATAACGTTGCGGCAATTGTCCAACCATAAAATCGCAAAAAAAAAAGTGAAGAAGGAAAAGGAAACTCTATTAAAATGTCATGCGGTGCTTTGTAATATCCGGAGCTTTTGTTTGCAACAAGCTCAGTTCGCTGCACAATTATTAACTGCCATGAAACAGAAAAGCAAAAGCAAAAAAAATCGTGAAAAACTAAAAATTATGACCAGAACCACGTTCGTTAGTGGCCACGTCAACGGTGGCCAGTAAGGCGGCCAAAGCCAAATGCCACATATACAAAAGCCACCGACAACGACCGCCTCAGGTGAGTGATGGACACCGTTCAAGGAAACGTTGACGACACAGGCCATAAAAAAAAAATACAGAACGCAGAAAACAGAAAAATAACACGGCATGCCGAGAGAGAAAGCAAAACATCCAAGCATCGCACTGTCCCATCAAACTAAGACCACAAGTTACAAGCTGCGTGCATTTTGAAGTTTCCGGATTTGTCAAGTAACTTTGAGCTGCAACTTTTTGGGATTAGCGATTTCTAGTTGGTCATTCAATTATTTGCATGAAAAGTTTAAATACAAATATGTAAAAGTTTATTTGCGAAACATCTATATTTTTTGCAAAGAGTTCTAGCAAAACAATTTTTATTATTTATCAGAAATTTTACTAAACCTATATTGACATTTTTGTGCCAACAGAAACTACAACTTTTCTGCAAAATGAAATTACAAATACTCAAAATAAATATTAACAAAAATAAGAATTTGTTTAACTTCGACAGACTAAAACATAACTCACATCACCACATTTTATTATTAATCCAACTAAACTGAAATTGTTTCTCTTTGTATAATTCTATAGACCTCAACTTTGCTGTAAAATCTAAACACAAACATACCGAGGTTAGTTTTCAAATATAAACACAAAATTCTCTCTATTTTACTTTGGTAATTGAAAATTCGAGTAACAAATTATATTTTTAATCTGAGATTTATTCAAGGTAAAATTAAAATTTTAGAAGAAAATTTTAACGACTTCAAGTTTGCTAAAGTAAATTTTCAAAATTGGGAATTTAGTTTACTTCGACAAACTAAAGCATAGCACACAAACATCGCATTTTATTATTAATATAACTAAACTGAAATTGCTTCTTTTGTAAAGAATTTTTACGGACCGTAGTTTTACTGAGTTTTCGACATTGATAATTGAAAATTCGAGCAACAATTTATATTTTTAATCAGAGATTTATCTAAAGTGAAATTAAAATTTTATCACAAGTTTGCTGTAAAGTTTAAATATAAATTTGTAAGAGTAAGTTTCCAAATACAATTAAAAACTATTTCCTCATTTATAGTTGACAATGTGTGCTTCTTCTACGAGCAAATTTTAAATAACGATTTTTGTACAACATTAAATGAACTCAACTTTGCTACGTAGTGTTTCCTGTGAAGCTGCAAGTCTCTACCCAATGGAATTACTTTTGCATTTTTTATACAGAGCAAAAATTATGGCAACTGCATGTGACAGGTGGAAAAAAAAAACTGAAAATTTACCAACTGAAGTGTGTAATGCAACTAGAGTTGCTGTCAAAACGACGACGACTGAGCTGACCTTTAATATTATAAATTAAAAATGGTGTCTGCTCATCAAAATTATAAGCTTTAAAGATGTTGACTGTAAAATAATTTAAAAAAACAACTGAAATTTGACAGACTTTCTCTATGGTCAATATAACCTTTTGTCAACAGTTACAGGGTATAGCAAAAGGTTTTCTTTGCTCGTCATTTGAATGAAATTGGAAACGGAATTAAACATGACTGTGACAGATGCAGTTGGAAATCTGATAATTGCAAAAATTGAAGTATCCGTATAAGAAAATAATTGGATTTAACAGCGAATTTCAAAATTATATTGCAACATTTTTTATGCATTTATTATTGAAAACAATAAGCTTCCTATTTAATGCATGAATTATGCATAAACAATGCAGCTGTCACCACAACAAATTATTATGAATGTAACTTTAATTTCAAACTCTTATTACAGTTGTTTATGAGTCGACTGGTGTTAATTTAATTATATAATAAATTCCGAACGTAAAAAAAAACTACGGGAAATTCCAAACAGTTAACGAAGAGCAATTAAAACCAAGCACAAATGGGGTACGAATGCATTTGATCCGCGAGGACTTGGCTAGTTTATATAATTGCGAAAGTTCATTTTAAACACGCAAGCGTTAAATATTTGCGCATTTCGTTTGTTGGGTTTTGCCGCTGGGAAATATTTAACTTGCAAATGCTCTACAATAGAAAGCTGCGCATGAAATGAAGAACAATAAATTAATAGAAATGTTGATAAAAAAAAGTGCATATAATTTATGTACGCATAATTTCGCACACAAACTCTTGTATTGGAAAACTAATTAACTAATTCAATTTATGCTCAATTAAAATTGATCAAACTCAAAGCATATTATCGCCATCAATTTAATTACGCAATTAGTATTTAGTTTCCATCGATTTGCGCCATCACAGTTTTCAGTTCGCCTAATTCATTTGCAGCCAATTATGTAAATTTAAATGGGAATTAATTGAATTACATTAGCAATGCACTTACCATTGCGCTTCTCAGATGGATCCGCTTTATGGCCATACAATCGACTCAAATCGATGGCACTCGCTGTTTTCTGGAGCAACAACAGCGACAGGATGAAGGTGGGCCAGATCGAGCGTCGCTGATGCTGGTCCATGGTCAATGGCATCGAGGACGACATCCTGCTTAAAGCACTCGCGTTAAGATTTTGCTATTCGCTTAGTGTGTGTGTCTCTCTCTCGCTCTTGCTCTCGATAACTACAATTTTATCTGCAGTTCGTATCTATAACTGAGTCGGAAACAAATATAGAGGAACAACTTTGCTTTTTCGCAACGCGCACGTTTGCCGCTTTATTCGAGTGTTTTGAGAAAGTTTTCTAGTTAGTTTGCGTTCTGTTTTCACCGCCCCCTCAGGCAGAGGAGTGAGGGCAGGGGTGGAGAGTGAGTGAGAGATTTTTACTTCGCGTCACGACCGCGTCACTCTCTCACTTGCCACTTGGAGTGTTGTTTCTTCTTTCCTTCTTCTTTTTCTTCTTTGCTGCTGCTGCTGCCGGGTTCTGATTGAATTATTGTTGGCACTTCTGCTGCAGTTACGTGGTTCTATATACTATATATAGTACGCTATGCTAATCGCCTTCTAATGGAGTTATACGCACCAGAAATTAGCTTGATTCTTAAGTTAACTTTTCGTTACGTTGATTCGATTTCTACGCGTTTTATTTCGTTTCTACTACAAAGCAAGAAGCTACAAACCGTTTGGTTATACTTTTCTAAATATTTTCGGTTACGGTTTCGGTTTCGTTTTTCGCTTAAAACTTAAAATCGAAAAGAATTTGCAGGCAAACAAATATTATGTTTTAGTCGACTTTTTACATTTTTCTACACTGCAACGAGAAGAGGAGAAGGAAAATGTTATTTAGTAATTAGAAAATATATTAATTCAGCAATATTTATATTTGGGTATCAAAGTTGGCATTGCGAATTTGTTTCACTACGTTATTTTTCAATGAGCCCCAAAATGTATGCTACATTTTCTAACATCACATTTTGATAGAAATCTTGAAAAGTGACAAATTGCAATCGAGCTAATCATTCTTGTTGTTAAAAGTATTCAATGAAATAATATGGTCACACAATACCGATCATAATACAGATTTGAATTTGGATTTTATAACAGTTTATATTGTTCTTTACTGTACACTTAAAGTGTCTCAACACTTTAGTTTACTTGCTTCTAAAAGTATGCAACATTTACTAACAAATTCGATTTAAAAAATAAGAGGTTGTGAAACCTTCTTATTAAAAGTATTTCGCCCAATAATGTGACCACAGAGAATAAAATGTCAAGTAAAGTTTTGCTAAAACAAACTCAGTTAAATGCTTAGCAACTATGAGAAACGATTGAGCCGCAAGCCGGCCACAAAAGCGCACAAAAGTGTGGGTAAACTGCTAATGAGAAGAAAAACAAAATGATAATATCATTGAAGTGGGGCAAAATAATCAGAGATAAATAGGGGCAGAGAGAGAAAGAGAAAGAGAGAGAATGAAGTGCAATTAAAGCAAACTCAATAATTAAGAGCTAAGTACAACAAACATGAAAGTGAACAAGCGTATGCCTAATTAACACAATATGAACTTTCACACCAAATTTTCACTTCACACGCGAATGACACACACACATGGCACACACACACACACACACACACACACACGCACAGACACACATGCGTAAAGTAAGTCAAACATAATGTGAATATAGATGAACGTCATACGACGGCAAAGCAATTTACATGGCAATGTCGACTAATCAGCTTAACAAACTTTAACATCCATTTTTATTTTTGTTTTGGGTGCTACGAAAAGTTGAACAACCCTTTTGCCTTTTAAGAAATGTGGTAAATACACACACTCACACAGTGGCAGATTCACATGTGTGTGTGTATGTGTAATCCACTCGGGCCATACTTGAGCGCGTTTTAATGACTCTCTGGAGCACCCAAAACACATACGCAGCAATTCCAGCTAAAGGAAATTGTTTGAAAGCAGCCAGCAAGTAATGAAAGGGAGCCCGAAACCAGACCTTTAATTATAGCCAAGTTAAACCTTTTTTTTTTTGTGCTCATGTTGTTGCCTTTCTCACAATTTTTGCTTTTCGCCTGAGCATTGCTTAAGAGGCACAAAAAAAAAGCATACCAAACCGGACACAACTTTACACAAAAGTCAAGCTGGCTGAAGGCGAAAACTTTTACCATACTTTTTCGGGGGCAATCAAAAATGTAGCTCAATTCCTCAGCAAAGAGATGGGCAAAACTTTGTCTAAGCTTCACGCTCCCCAGCACTTCTACAGCTTCTACATAAAATACACAACCGACAAAAAAAAATGATGGAACATCAAGAAACACAAGCGACAGCATATTAATTAGTCACTTTTCCTTTTACTCTACTAAAGTTTGCCCAGTTTTTTTGTATTTTTTTTTTCGTTGTTTGCCTTTTTTGGTTGCGTGGACATTTTTGTTTGACTTTAAGGAAGTTAAGTTGCTAAACATTTAGGTTGCCCTTGGACCGGCGGCTTTTTAACTGTCAATGTTGATGTAGGCCTTGTCTGGCCAAGGCAATAACAAAACGACCGAAAAAAAAAGAAAACCCTTTTTTCCCACTGCTCTAATTAAAGTGCGGGAGCAGCTAAAGGAAGAAAGATGAGCACACAATGTTTGCTGGAATTTAAATGAAAATTTATGAGCTACCAGACGAGTTGCAATTGTTTGGCACTGACAAACATGAAACTGCATATGGGGATTTATGTCGAAAGCGGACAAATTGGATTGGACTAGAAGCTCTAGTCAAGTGGAGTTATTTATGTTTGTCAAGCTCAGTCAAAGTAAATCCTAACTGAATGAAAATTGGGTTATTAAACTCAGTGTAGTAAAATAATTGAAATCAGAATTTAGATGACTCTACTTTCTACGTAACTTGCAGCTAATAAAATAGTCGTTTAATATGGAAAAGTTCTTTTCTTTTAACAACTTTGCAAACGATGCCGAAAAACTTGCGAAAACTCGTTCCTTTATTAAAATGGTCTGGCAAAAGCAATCGAATACGAAATTCAAGCGGCGGATGCAGGTGAATTCAGCCCGCGAGAATTACATCATAAAGCCTTGTGACAATTCCCAGCCAGACATATACCATGTCAATAACGAACCACATTCTTTAATAAACCGAAATGAAAGTTTTTGTGTGTGGTAACGATTTAACAAACACCAAAGGCAAAAGACGAAGGCGAAGGCGAAGGAAAAGGAGCGTTTAAACGTCAGGGAAAATACATTTGGCGAACAAATTATATACTCCAGAGGCCAAAAACATAGCGAAAATATTTTAAGACGTGTTTGCCGTACACAAAATGGGGAATGAACGAAACGAAACGAACGAAAGTGTAACCACATGGCCACCAGCCTGGCCAAAAATACTACTACGGCGATAAGCCACAAGGGGCGAACAGGCGGCAGATGGCAATAAAGTAGGGAAACTAAGTGAATTATGGGGATAGGTGGCAAAATGTGTGCACAAATAAAACAAATACTCTTCGTATATATAAAAACGGCACAAATTGTTTTAATAAGCAGCTTTAGCGATGCCGTTTGGTAGCAAAGAGTAACCTTTTTATGGGTGCCAAAAGATCAAGTTGTGACCAAAATTGAAACTAAAAGTCAACAAAACGTGAAGCCAAATGCTTTGCGAACCTATTTAAAGATTAAATAAAATAGCACACGATGATAAATGAAATTCGAGATAGAGACAGAGACTGTAATTTTTGGGCACCATAACTTTTGGTTACCTTTGGGTACTTTTAAAGTTGAAAAATGTATAGCAGGCGAAATCACAAACAAGCATTAATTTGCATAATATGTATACGAGCTGCGTAAGCAGAGACTGGCCACAGCAGCAACAACAGCAACAACAACAACAGAGAGAACAATAATAACAGCAACAACCAGTGAAAAGCTGAGCATTTTTCCAGCCTTTTTCATATAATTTTGTAACGCTGGCGACCAGGTTTTGGGGGCTTTGTGTTTCCTTAATGCATAATTTAACAGCTGCCGTTGCCGAGGGACGTGCGGACGAAAGATGTGAAAGAGACACAGCCTGGAGTGAGGGAGAGAAAAGCGAACAGAGACTGTGGCTGAGACTGAGACTGGGAAAGAGAGAAGGCATGGCAACACAGTGAGAAAGCGCGCTTGAAGAAACAAAAAAAAAACAAAATAAGAAGTAGGCAACAATCAACAGCCGCGTGTTGTTATTCAAAGCACAAGGAAAAAACAAACACACGGCGTATACGCAACATGAATCAACTGGCAACGGGCAACTAACGAGGCTGGAACTGAGACTAAGACTGCAGATGGCGGCACTCAGATGAATAATGTGCAAAACGACTGTTCTTGAATTAAATTCTTTGAAGCACACACTCACACACACACACATACATAGAGAGTCACAATCACAAAGACACGTAGAAAGTACACATAAACTTGGCTATAAGATTTGTTTGTTGTTGTCAATACGGTTACTTGATTTGGTTTCGCTTTTTCTATTTTTTTTGGTTTTTTAGTGCGCCAAAGAAGGGTTCCACATTTCTATATCATATTTTATTACAAAGAAACCAACACACACACAGACACAGACACTGTCACACACGCACAGCGAAAAACGCGGCAATATCAAGGGCAATTTTTGTATTTATTGTCAAAAAAATCCATTTGCTGAATATTTTGTGTATATGTATGTATATGAGTGTATAGTAAGAATATATTTGGTTACAGTACGTTTGAGTACGAGCCAACAACTCGAACAACTATTTACAACTCCGCTTGAGTGTAAGTTTCAAACTCGACTGAAGCGTTGAGCGTTTTGTCGCCGTCTTTTATGCACTGCCAAATCGACTCAAAGTGCCGCCAGCTTTGAGTGCAACGCCTACGCGATTTTGTGTTGCTCTCTCTCTCGCGAGGCTCTCTCGAGTGTGTCCTTTACGACCAGAGCAGAGTCGCATTTTCCACTCAACTCAACTCAAAGCAAAATAAAAAAACAAACGCAACACGCTGTCTGCCCATAGGGCTTTGTTTCCTTTCGGCCGCTCCCCAGCTTTGCTTTGTGTCAAGTGCAAAGGTGATGAGAATGAGCGACTCCTTAGGGCCAGGCTGCCTCTCCCTCTCCAGCTCCGCCTCGTATTACAACAAGTTGCCACACTTGGGCAGACGCTGCTGCTCTTCACTTTTCGATTAATAAATAAATAACGCAATTATTGCGAAACAAAAAAAAAGACAACATAAATTACAAATGAATTAGAAAATATAAATAAAAATACTTTAAATACCTTATTTTTAATTTAAAATTATATATTTTGAATTTTTTGCATTCTCGTTTATTATCTTTTTTATTGCATTTCTAACAGAACTCAAATAGTTAATAGCTAAAAATGATTTTTATTTTGATTTTTTTTTTGTGTACGATGGTAAGAAATTTCCCAAATTAAAAGCAAGTTCGATGGCGAATATCAATTTGGAATTTCATTTAAATATACATATTGAATTCTAGTACTACAAAAGACAACAATCCAAAGTTTATAGCTCCTTCTAATAGATAACCATTTTATTTAATTGTATATGTATTTTTATTGTATTATTTGTTATCTCCATTGACAAGTTCTAAAGATAAAAGACGCACTGGGTAAATTTAAGCAAAAAACCAAACAGAGCTGTAATTTTTTTTTAAATATACCAAGTTAATATACCACTAAAACAAAAATATACTGATGACTATATTTGGTATATTTATTTGATAATAAATGAAAAAACAATATAGCAAAAAACTGAACATAGCAGATTGTCAGCCAAAGCAGTTTGCCATACATAGTTTCCACAATTTTTATCTGACATCACAATTAGATTAGTTATTATTATATATACTGGAAATTCTAGCTTCCAAAATACGCATGTTACTCGCTTTGTTTCGATTTACGAAGAAGGAAGTGTGCGAACAGACAGAAAGACGGACATTGATATATCGTCTCTACTGTTGACGCTGATCAAGAATATATACATGACAAACATTTCCTGCAGGTCAAGATGGCTGGTATTTTATAAAGCCAGCTACATCAGGGTGTCTTTCTATGCACATAATGAGCTTAATATTACAAATTGAAATGGGCAAATCCATTTGAGAAACTTGATAAGCAAAAGCACATATCAATTACAATCAGACCACGAAAGCAGAACTCTCAAGGTCATGCAATGTGCATCAAATGCGAGAGCAGAAGAGCAGAAGGGCGGAAGACAATAAAAAGCAAACTCATCAATATACGTACTTACGAGTTCCAAGAATAACCACACTCACACACATACATCTACAATTACACATCGCAGGACCGCAAGCATTAAATGTGCGCGTAATTAAAGCAACTAATATTAATTAGTGGCGGCACCAGCTCCACTCGAATATCCCTTGACTGCTGGGATGTGATGATGCTCAGCGTAACTTATGACTTCCTGGTAACAAAAACACATGCCAATGAAATCTAACCCAATGCCAATCTTATAATTTTTGCCAACACACTCACTGCTGAGTGCAAAGAAGCAACAAGAAGCACAAAAACAAAAGGCAAAAAAACAAATGAAAAGCAAAAGCAAACTCATTGAAGAGAATGCCGGTTACGTACCCGCCCCGTTGGCGTCCCACGCAACGCAAAAGATACTCGCAATCGAGCAGAAATAGCTCTGTATCCAATAGTTTGCCCACAATGGGCGCCCACGCTATAACGAGAGCAGCGCTGATTCGCTCCAGTCGCAAAGCTCAAGAGGGGAAATTCGATGTTTCTCCTCCTGCATTTGCGTTGGCGTTACACTCAAATCGGTATCGGAATCGGTGAGGAGAGGGGTAGGCAAAGAGAGCTTTCGGTTTGTTTATCTTTTGGGCCATAGCACAAAACGAAGCCAACGGCATTTATTTCATGGGTTTTATTCGACATTTTCACTTCATTATAAAAATGTTTATTTATGAACTGACTTTTGCAAAATTCTGCAACATCTCGTTTTGAGGATATATAATAAATATTTTCGTAAGCTATGGCTTACTTTATTGTAGCACTCTACTATTTTGAAAATATATTTTACAAATTTATAGCTGGAAATTGACGATATTCACTTTGAAATTGTTAACTATAATATAAAAAAATTATTGTAACGTATTTATTTAAATTTTAATTTGGCTGATACAATAAATAGAAAAAAAATACCCGTTACCTAATTTTAATGAAAGCAAAACAGCGTGGTATTAATTTTGAAATATACCAAATTAATATATCTCACAAATGCTAAAAATATACCAATGGCCTTATTTAATGTATTGATATACTACAACATTCAATATATACCGTAGAGTGCAAAATATACCAGACTACTATACTGTAGTTAGTTTTGTCAATTTACGGAGGCGGAAGTGAGAGTGTCACAAATTTTAAATAAACTTCATCTGCGGGAAAGTATAAAAAGTGCTATCTATATATATTAAAGCCTTTGAGATACAGTGTTTTAAACAAACAGATGGACAGACAGACGGACGGTTGTTGACGCTGATAAAGAATATATACTTTCTTTATGGAGTCGGAGATGCCTCATTTTGCCTGTTACATATGTAGATTTTATGAAGACACCAAGTTATAATACCTTTCTACCCTATGGGTGGCGGGTATAAGCAAAATCTCGATTATTATAGTTATTTATAGAAAAAAATTGCTGCAGTACCTCAATAAAAAACGAGACAGAGCGACTAAATAGGTACAAACAAATTGTATAATTATCATTATGACATTTGTGCATAAATATTTGATGTATGACTTGACATACTCGACACGCATGTCTTATCGAAAATTGAAAAAACTTTATTGTAAGCAAGTGTTGGATGTATTATTCAATTGCATAATTAACAGCAATGCATAAATTATATACAAGTAAAATTTTTTGCATAAACTGCAGTACTTATTAATTATTTTGTTCTACAAAATTGTCAGCGCTCAATTCATAATATAAACCAATTAATAAACATGCATCATAGGGGCAACTTTCGTATGTGAAAATTTGCTATAAAATAGCAGCTCAACTCAGTTGAAAACTTCAGTTGATAATATGAAGCGCTTTAGCAAATTCATCTACTTCATTACCTCGATTATCGGGTTTGTAATGTGTGCTGAAAAAGCCGCTTTGAATCCCTATCGACGCAATGTGGAGCTGCTGTTGCAGGAGCCAAGTTCAGGATTCTATACGAAGAATGATGCAGCTGCAGTGAAAGAACTTTGGATAAGCCAAAAACTGGATCATTTTGATGAATTCAATACGAAAACATGGCAAATGGTAAATGAGTTAGATAGCAAACCAGACTTTAGTTACAATGGTTTTCCTTCAGCGCTATCTGCAGAACGCAGAGTATCACAAGCCCCAAGGACCCATCTACATATTTGTGGGTGGCGAGTGGACCATAACTCCAGGATTACTAAGCACGGGTCTCACACATGATATGGCTGTGGAAAACGGTGGCATGTTGTACTACACAGAGCATCGTTACTACGGACAGAGTTGGCCACACAAGTGAGTCAATTAAATGATTAATTAATTGTTGATATATGTAATTTCTTTCGTATACTTAGAAATAATAGCTTAACTGTGGCACAACTTCATCACTTGAGCTTGGAGCAGGCTTTGGCTGATTTGGCTTACTTTATACGCTATCAGAAGTCGCACAATCCTCATTTAAACCACTCCAAAGTTATATTAATTGGTGGATCATATTCGGGCAGCATGGCTGCCTGGATGACACAACTCTATCCGGAACTCGTAGCAGCGAGTTGGGCTTCCAGTGCTCCACTGCTCGCCAAGGCGGATTTCCATGGTAAGCATAAAACTTTTACTGAAATGTAAAACTTTCTATAACGTTCACAGACTATATGGAACATGTCAGCAATTCACTCCAACTAAGCTATGGTCGGAATTGCACAGAGCGTTTGGAGTTGGGGCTGCAACACTTGGTTGAGTTATTCAAGGCGAACGAAACTGAGAGTCTACTCAAAGCGTTGAATGCCTGCGGGAATTTTAATGCAAGTGATGCGCTGGATCGCATCTCATTTTTCAACGGCATTGGCAATTACTTTGCATTGATTGTGCAGAGTTACAGGTGAGTTCATCTTCAGCAGAATGCAAATGGTAAAACAGCTTTCACTACACCAAAAAGTGCGTATATTCCGGTACTCTGCAATGCACTGCTGAGGCAGCAGTCAAGCGAAGAAGAGAAGGCTTTGCAAAATGTTCTAGAGCAGCTCTATGCGGATGAGACACAGTGTCAGGACTTTAGTTATCAGGCCATGCTGCAACTCTTTGCCGAGCATTCAGATCAAAGTTCGGGCAGTAAGTGTTTTCGGTTGACTGATGAGTGAAACGAGAAATGGGAAAATTGAAAACTTTGCTGTTTTGCAGCACGCGCCTGGCTGTATCAGACGTGCAATCAGTTTGGCTGGTATACCACAACAATCTCGGAGAGCAGTTCATCCAGCAGTTTTGGCAGCCAGGTGCCTCTCTGGTATTTTGAGCATCTTTGCCGCGACTCCTTTGGTGGTGGGCAAACGTCAAGCAAGCTGCAGGCGAACATTGCTCGACTGAATGCACAATTCGGTGGCATCGCTTTCAATCAGAGCGAACGTTATCGCGAGGTCATCTTCACTCATGGCCAACTGGATCCGTGGCGAGCGCTGGGACAGCAGCATGGCAATCAGGCCATCGTTCTGCCAGGTATGTGTTGGCTGTGTGTGTGTGTGTGTGCAATTAGCTGGGTAAACTTGAGGGTTAATTTATCGTCTATCTTGCGGCAGGATACTCGCATGTGGAGGATTTGGCCAGCATCAATGTGAGAGACACAGTGTCCATGAATCTGGCCAAGCTGCGGGTCATGTCCTTTCTGCGTCGACACATTGCAGCCATATAAATGACTTGAAGCGTCCCCCATACATTATTAAATCAACAACTTGTTGTCCACGTGGAAGACAATTTGTAAATTCCTTTATGTGTAGGCGTTGGGTAAACAGAGACAAATTGAGTGACACTTGGACGTAAGTGAGATGTGTGTGTGTATGAGTTGCTCAAGTGCCAGAGTGTGTGTGTGGGTGTAAGGACTCTTGTGTGAGTGTGTGTGGGTGGGTGTATATTGTTTGCTTAGCTTGAGGCATTGAGCAAAGCAATTTCTGTTGATTAGCAAAATGCATTTACGCGTCTTGTTCACTTTGTTTGCTGAGTTCATAAGCAAAAGATCGCTGCTTACTTATTTGTAAAGTAAGCGAGCTCGTTTTCATCAACTATGCAGCAGATTTTTACATTTTTAAGTATATTCAGTGCCCACTTTAAATGATCAAGTTCATTGCGAAGTTTTACGCGCTACTTTGCAAGACCATCTACAACATAGTCAATATAATGGCCCCTTAGCTATGCATTGTTCTTAAGGATAAGCAAACTCTTTTAGCTAACACCTCAAATATCCACTCTTCTTGGATGACACTTTGTATATTACATTTGCTATAGATTTTAAGAGCAATTATGGCACAACAATTGCTGGGCGATTGTCACAGTAAGTTAAATTTCTTTTAGTTCATGCCTCATATTTTCCATTCATTTAAGTAGAGTTCAGTTTACTGTAAATGCCTTCTTAACCAGCTAACTAAATTTCATGGATAAAGTTTTAGTTTTTCTGCTGTCGCCTTTACTTTGTCACGTTGACTGCTTTTCGCATGTGGAGACTTATAAATAAACCAACAGCTTCATCGATGCTGCAATAAAATCTCACCTTGTTTTTTTATCTCCCCATTTAATATTTCGATCACAAACTTACACATAGTCTGGTTTAGCTCTACTCTAGACATTTTATGCCAAACTCTTGCCGCTTACTTAAAGCCAATTCGCTTGCCAGCATGGCGTATACGCAATGTCAATGCAATGTACAAAACTTACACAAGCATAGCGAAAGCCAAACGACGTATAAAATATTTTTACACAAAAAGTCATAAAATGAAAAAAATATGAAAAAACCAAAGAGAGCAACAGTGTGTTTTACGCAACAGGAGCACGCATTTCGGATGGAATGTGTAATTGTCAGATTTTTTCCATACTACATGTGGGCGAGTGAATGGCGAACGAATTGTTTCAGGCAGGAGAAACACGTATTGTGCATTCCGAAAAGGATTGCAAGGAACATGACAGTCGGTGTTAAATTATTGAAGCCAAAGATGCGCCACCGCGTAAAGCGCGAAAGTGAAATGGGCCTTAGAGATGAACACGTGTCGTCAGCATGTATAAAATTTTATTTAGTATTTTTTTTAAATATTTATAAAAAAATTCAATATATACATACAATATATAGAGTCGATAGATGCATCTACATTTACTTCTATATCTAAGATAATTTCGTAATATAAAATTCAGATAATTTCCTTCGTGCTTACTCGTGTCACGACAAAGTGTTATCACTAGACCTCACCATGTGTAACTTCTAGCCGATGCCAGGAGGCGCTTAACGGCAGTGGAACGCTATGAAAAGTTATTATTATTGAAGCTCGTTCTCGATGTTGTTGTCGCTGCCATTTTTGATGTCTTTTTTTCTCGGGCAAATATTGCAAATTGCTTAAATGGCACAATTGATGTTGTACTCTCATTGTGTTTACTCGTTCTTTTCTTTTCGTTTTTTTTTTTTTTTTGCCTTGCTCTTCGGTTGTTAATTAAGCCCAGCATGCCGACAAAAAATCATCAATATAAGTAAATAACATTTAATGCGGCAAAGTACAGATATGCATTAAAGATCAAGAAGGTTTCATACCCTGCAACAGTAAAAGTCCGCATAAATTGTATTAACAATAGGTACAATCTTTATATGTGTTGTACAAAAATACAAAAAAATTGTAATGACATTTATAAGCAACTAAGTATCAAATATTTAACGCCTAAAATTTAATCTCATTTCCTTAAAAAGTATTCTTCCGATTTTACTAAAAACAAACCCAGAAAAAATCTAATTAAACTAACAAAAATATTAAATTGAAATATTTTAACCGATTTTGCAAAATTTTATTTTTATAAAAATAATAAAAACATACACTTAAAAATGCGAATATTCTAATAAATAGTCTTTAAATAGGTATAATAAAATATTTATTCTTAAATCAGTTTGAATTAAACAATGTTTAAAAAAAAAACAGTGACAGAAACATCGCCAATGGCATTTCAGCTAAAAGCTTTACAACGCTCTTTGCTGCTTTATAAGCTCTAAAAAGCTCTGCCTACTCATGCGCTCATCAAAGCACATGCTCTCTCACTCACTCACTGCGGCGCTCAGTGAAAGCTTTAGCTCTTTGACTCAAAAGTCAAACTCGTATGTTATGAATGGGGCAGGCATCCTGTTGCTTGAACAAACTTGTAACAGGTGGCAAGGCTTCAACAGTGCTCAATGCTCAATGCGCTGGGAGACAGCTTTAATGGAGCTGCTGGCATTTGATGGCCAGATGGTATATGAGCATTGCTAAAAGGCCAACCCCAAAACAAGAAACAAAAAAAAACTGAGCGGAAGTTGATGCGAGATGGAGAGAAGGTCTGAAACGCTTTCCGCAGACACCTTGACACTGTAACATACAAATACTTGCAAAGATTCAGATACAGGTCGAGGTACAGGCAGACATTTGCATGTGTTGGCATCAAGCTGAAATTACAATGGCAATGACAACAATTACTTGGCTCCTCTACTCGACAGCATATAGTCAGCTCTTAAGATTACACTAAGGGTTTTGGCGTTTGTTACCTTGAATTTTTCTTACTATAATTTGTTGCTACACTGAAATAACACCGACAAAAAGTGGATTACACGGCTGTTGTCTGGCAGTTTATACAGCCCTTGAGTTAGGCTGAGCTGCAAAACTTAATGGAAATGGTACCCAAACAAATTGCTGGCCAACTAAGGATTATGGCAAGTGTCCTTGAAAAGTGAGGTATGTCATTTGTGAAGAAGTTGCAATGAAGTGAACTAATGTATTTGCTGTAGAGCTTCATATGAAAGTTATTACTGCAATGGGAGTGCTTTTAGGGTTACAAAAGTAAGTTTAACCATCATAAGTGTGAAGTGCACCGAAGTTTGTCATTTATTAAATATGAATAATAATCGGTCCAGTTCTAAAAACATTTTTAACTATGTTTTATTATGAATTTATAATCAAAATTTCATTATAAGTACTAAAATATTTCAAGAAATATTTTTAAAGAATTGAAATTTTTTTTTTCTTTTAAGATTTTTGTCTGCTTCACATGTTAAGGAAATTTAAGCATACAAATTTCCAAAGAAGTCAGTTTCACTTGAAGTACGCACATCTGTATCTGTTTTTATGTATCAATGTCAAACTTCAGACTTGGCGTAGGTGTTGCGGTTAATTCACTGGATACGTCTCCATCTTCTTTCTACCACCCACATCAATTATGCTAAGTAAAAATGCAAAGTTATTCAACTTAGTGGCTTGGCTAATCGGTAGCCAAAAACTCACCTGAGGCAGCCCAAAATAAATCACATGCGTCTCTCTTTGAACTCTGTACACACGTGCACACGTCAAATCAAAATATTTTTAAAGGCATCCCCTTCTTACTTAAAATTCTAAAAGTTCATCATTCATCGTGGCTCAGTGTTGCATTCATTTTGGCTTTTCTTTTCTCTCTTTTGGCGCAAGACGATCTTTTAAAACTTTTGCGCTCTTATCAGGATTATAATTTAATTTTTCCTACCATCCCCGTGCGAATTAACCTTGTCTTCACCTCAGCAGCATTGCCGTTGTCCCCCTCGGTGCACTTAATTAGCCATGGGCCAATTATTTTCCAGATTTCAGCCACTTGGCAAGTGAGCTTTAATTGAGCATGCTTGCCCACGTCGCAATTCCGTTTATGTCTTCATACTTTCACATTTACCCAGAGGCTTTTCATGATTATTACAAAATGTTAAGGCGGAAAAAAATTGTATAAAGCATATTATTTTTCTTTTTTTTTGTTAAATGTTGCCTTTTATTTATCATTAGCGTAAACCTTGACCTTTGTCAAAGGTTTTTTTATTCATTGTATGCCAAGCATACGACAAAATTAATTTTAAATTCTCCGAAAATGTGTAGTAATAGAATTCCTACATATTAATGGTATTCGTAAAGGTTATTGCAATAATCATTGTATACTATATTTATCAATTAAATACATTTGATATTTGGGGCTGACATGTCCCAAGTAAATATATAGGCACTTCCCCAATATTTCACACGATTGTTTCCATTTCCACAAAAGGCGCCGCCAATTAAATAACATGAGTAGAATTTAAGCATAGACATAACAAATCAGTTGGGTGAAATATTCTTGGAATTGTCACCATTTGGCTTGTTTGTTCGAGGACTCGATTTGTTTTTGGTATTAGAGAATTTCCTAAAAGGATTTGGATGAGCTTGACTTGCTCCCGTTAAACCTAGCTGGGGTTGTGGACGAAAGCCCTGAGGTCGAGGCCCACATTTGGAAGGCTTCTTCGAGCAATTGCCATTCAAATTCATTTTTGCAATTGATTCACTCAAATCAGTTTGATATTTCTGTTTTCTCTGCCAGTGGTATTCAAGATGATCCTTAAACTTGGGAAAATTACCAGTTTTGAAAGTGCATTGATTGCATTGAACGGGTAAAGTTTTGCGCAAACTCTCTGCCTGCTCCGGTGACATGGGCTCAATAAATCCTTTAAAATTAATCAGCGCGCAGACAGTTTGAAATGTGATAAACAACTCAGTATTGAATGTATTCCAATGCTGAATTCGGCTCATGGTATCCGCATAAAAATCCTTGGAAACGACATGCATATTCAGACGATTCATAAATGCATCCATTTTAAATCCAATCAGAAAATTACTCAATTGCGATTGCGTTTGCTGTTCAATGGTCTGAACGGCCAGTTCCAACATGTGGTCCAGCAGATGCAAATGTTTACGCGATAGCTTTAATTCAGAAATACATACAAACAGATCGTTCTGAGAACAAAAACAAAAAAAAATACTTACCGCTGTCACATTAACTATATCCTCCTTGGGTAGAACAACAAAGTGATACTTTGCTTTCGGTACATCCACATTGCGAAGCACCGCCGCTTGATTAGTTTCCATGACAACATCCTGGCCAGCTTCCATTTTGCGGGTCAATAGACCACGTTGGAATTCGACGTCCGTCTCATCTGCCATGACTACATCAACTTTATATGATTGCAAAATTCTTTTTGTGATTGTCAATTTACAGTGTGGTAAACGCTTCCAATATTAGTGATGTGCAATTTATTAAGTGATCGATAAATTCAATAATGACGTGTTATTAAAAAACAATCAAAATGTATTTGTGTTTGACATAAATAAATGTTTTATATGTTTCATTAAAAGTTATAAAATGCAATTAAGAAATTTATTGACAGATTGAGTATTTAAGAAACAATAATATCGATGAAACTATCGATACTTTGTTCTGCGTCTCAAGTACGTGCCATAAAATGTCGCCAGAGAGAACATTATTTTAATTAGCTGATGCAGCACTTTGCTCTTCAAATGATATCAAATTTCTACTCTGGCCCGTTGTAAAAAAGCTGAAAGCACGTACATACAGGCATTCATTTTATATTTATTTGCAAGGCACACTTATTTTTAAATACATGCGTACATACATAAATATATTTATTGAATACATATTCTCTTATCTATGTATATAATTCGATTCGCTGAATGCTGCTGGTTACCCTTCAGATTTATTGCCTGCAGCTTTGTTTACGTTATTGTTTGGCTTTTGGCCTTTAGGCTTCCACTTGGGTTTGTTTTGGTGATTTTTGATTGGTTGTGTCTTCAATACTGTGGAGTTATTGCCAATATCAGCTTTAGCGTTTGGGTTCTGCTTCTGTTGAGGTTTTGGCTTAGTTTGCTTGGCTTCATTCGCTTCAGATGGCAATCTATTTGAATTATTTCCAGATGAATCGACACCAGGTTGATTTTGTTTATACTGAGGCTTTGGAGTCCACCTGGGTTTATCGTGGATGGTTCCATTCTCCCAATTGGTAGGTTTGACTGGGCCTTGATATCGATTGAAGTTGGCCATGTTTGGTGTCTGCTTAAATGGATTAAACCGGGGAGCCGATTCAGTTGACTGTGGTGCAAGAAATCTCATATAATTCTGTTGGTTAATAGTGCTATTAGCATTCCACATGCGCTGCTGCGGTTGCTGAAATGGATTAAAGCTTGAATTGCCATAAGCAATAGGTGGAGGTGCTCCCATTAGGCCCTGCCCAAGCATAGGTTGCAAATACGGCTGATGTTGTCTGCTTGCAGACTTCTGGAAGTGCCTGTCAAAATGGTTTTGATACGGCAGCATTGGCTGCTGTTGTTCGCAATCGGTTGGCACATGATTTTGACGCTGGCGCCAATTGGCTGACGTGGTCTTTGTCTCTCTGCTGGTGGCCTTAGTTTCATTTTGATCAGATGGATTTGAACGCCACTCTATTGACTGCGGTTTCATTTCCTTGGGTAATTTAGGACTCTCGACGTTACTTTCTTGCTCATCCAATTTTGATTCATCAAGCATTTGAGTGATCTTCTCCAGCTGCTTCTTGACTTCAAAGTCGTGTTCACGATCATTCCAATGTTTATACAGATGACCTTTTAAATGCAATAAATTGTTTGTCTTGAATTCACATTGATTACATTGCAGTGTTTTTACAGATCGCAATTCTAATGCTTTTTCCTCAGAAAGTGGCTCAATGCAGCCTTGTAAGCGTAGAAGGGCATAAGCAGCCTGATAGGTTAGAAACAAATCTGAGTGGAAGCTATTCCAATGCGATACTTTTTTAAGCGAAACAGAATAAAAGTCATTTGATATCACATGCATGCTTAGCCGATTCATAAATGCATCCATTTTAAAGCCCACGAGAAAATTATTCGATGTCAAGTGATTTTGCTGCTCAATGATTTGATTGGCAAGCTCCATCATATGATCCAAAAGCGGAATATGCTCCTGTTTTAACTGTAAAATATATGAAATATATGTATGAATTGTGCAATATCAATGGTACTGAACTTACTAAAGTCACATTTGCAATATCTTCTTTGCATACAATAAGAAAATGATATTGTGCCTTGGGGTAACGATCCTTCATTACCGCAGCCCGATCACTTTCAATCAATATTTGGTCCTTAGCCTCCAACTGTTTAGCTAACGCGTGCCTTGCCAAGCTTTTTTCATCCATTGCGGTAACAAATATTCTGGGAACTACCCAATTGCTTCTGCTTCTAGTATGTACTGAATGACAATGTAATACGATAACTATCGACACTTGTTGAGATTGGATATGTCATCATCGAATAATAGTGTTGAGCAGTGCGCAGTGGACTTATAGTTTATTGATGCCAAAATATCGATGTGTGCATATCGATTGAACAGATCGTCGATATTTACAATCGCATTTTTAAAGACTTAACGCCGGTTATAACTTATAAGTGAATCTTCGTAATTCAACAATTAAATAACATCAAAAATGTTTTACAATGCTGTTTTTATTGTTTGTGTAGGCCAATTTTTGAATT
Organism: Drosophila niveifrons; assembly: GCA_035046325.1. Lineage (NCBI taxonomy): Eukaryota > Metazoa > Arthropoda > Insecta > Diptera > Drosophilidae > Drosophila > Drosophila niveifrons. Next base: position 3,190,038 of record JAWNOC010000046.1, on the reverse strand, counting down.
ACCAGAAAACACAAATGAAAACATTAATAAATAGTTTTTACAATACACCTATTGTATGCGACCTGTTCGTCGTTATGCTACTTTTATAAGCATCAAACTCACTTAGAATTGTTGGCTCTTCGAATGTAATTTTTATAAAGTACTTATACTGTGGCCTTTTAAATGCTCTTTGAATGATGGAATATTTTTTGCCACAAATGAACACTGATTGCACTTTAACGGAGTGGCAAGCAGCGCTTCTTTTGTAACTTTTGATAAGCGTTTGATGGAGCCTTCGCTATTGAGCTGAGTGTATAGGGCTTAATAGAAAATGGTTATATGTATATTATGTTTTAACAAATATATTTGAATTAATTAACTTACAATCGTAGGGCAAAAATAGCTGAGTGTTGAAACTGTTCCAGTGTTTTTTTGTCTTTAGGCAGTTTGAAACGAAATCTTTGGAAATTACATGTAAATGCAAACGTTGCATGCTAGGCTCAGCATGAAATCCAATTTGGAAATTGCCAATTTTTTCGCCACGAATTTCTATGACATTGTGAGCCAAAAGATGCAATTCGTCCAAAAGCGGCAAGTGAGTTTTATTCAACTATTAGAGAAATTTGTTATGTGGTGGCATACATTGCTTAGAATTTGAGTTGAATCTACCTGAAATATGCTTGCTATATCCGCTTTGGGTAGTACAAGATAATGATGACGCGCTTTTGGGAATTTATCGGCAATAACAACAGCAACTTCTGTTGAGATTATCCAATTTGATGGATCCAAAATTGTTTTGATTAACCCAGTTTGCCAAGACATTTCACTCAATCAGCTGTTTGACAGCTGTTGTTCAGCTGCCAGCAGTGCTGTACAAAATAATGATTTTTAGCGCGAACAGTGCTGGTAAATACAGTTGAACGCAAAATGCTGCGTGCGCTAAGTGTATTAATAAATATTTGATGTAAATATTTAGCATGTAATAGATTTGTATAATTAAATTAAATATTTATGAATAATTTTATTGCCAAAAAGGTCGAAGTAATTAGTTTATGCTCATTTTGCGCGCTCCATACGAATTGTGCTAGCCAACACTGCACCACTGGCACATGCAACCCTGCACGCAACCCTGCAGCAACAACAATGAAGAGCCACAAGAGCCGAGAAGAATATTATTTGTTTGGCCGTCTAAATGTGCTTGTGTGCAGCGTGTGGGCAAGTAAAAAAGTGTGTAGAGCACAACATACAAAATCAGCGCTGCATTTTTTACGCAACGCAGGCGAAAATTTCTCAATTACGTGATTACATTTCAATTGGAATTCATTCGAATCTCGTTTTGAAGCGTCCACTGCAGCGCCAAGCTAACGGAAATTTGGCAACTCGGAATATTTGAGGAAATTGACCAGACAATACAATACCAAATACTTCGAAAGATTATTACGCAAAACTAATGACAAATGGCGAGCACAGTGGATGTAAAGAAGTCACGCCTCATGGCCGAACCATTGCACATACAGCGCCTGGAGGCGGCATTAAATATGCGACCATTTATGGAGATGGCTCGCCAAGCGCTCAAACAACCGCTGAGCAGCGGTAGTGGGGGAGAGGATAGCACCACTGAACTGGAAGCAGAACAGGATGCGCCGGTGGATGACTCCGATGATTCCTCAACGCGTGTGGGAGTGGTAAAATTAAAGCATAAACAGCAACGACGTAAACGACTCCTGGGCAGCAAAGAGGGTATGTATGAAATATGTACAAAAGTTGCAGTCCATTCGGTAATTTGTTTGCCTTGCAGAACGACAAAGTGTCAAGGCACAAATCTACAATTTCAATGACTTGACCAGTGATCGGGAATGGCTCTACGATCTCATACTCAGCGACACTGAAAGTGAGCCGCCAATGAGCGATGAAGACGCATATATTGGCCAAATGTTGCGCGAGCATCTCCAAGAGCAACGTCAGCGCAAAAACTATTACAAGAAACCCACAGTAAGTGTCCATCTAATATCTAATAATAGATATCAGTTAATTATAAATTCCGTTTGCTTACAGAATGCTCAGTATGCTTATTATGGTAGTGGTTTGCTGTCCAATCACGATGTCTACGCAGAGCGACAACAGGCCACAGTTGGAGTGCGTAAACGGCGACGTCGCACCAAGCAGGAGATACTAATGGCACGCCTGGCCGAGGCACAGGCCGGACCTAAACCGCCCAAGCAAAGGCGAAGAGGTCGAAAGAAGCGTAGCACAATGGACTCTCCGGAGTCGGGCGAGGTGCACCCCTCGGATCTGGGCAAGTACAGCTTTGGCGATACGCTGGTTGGCAACGATGATGATGATGAGGACAATGGCGAGGTGGATTACAAGCGAGAGCTGGCCAATTTGGCATTGGATTATCCAGAAGAGGATGAGGAAATCGAGGAGGAAGTGGATGTGGTGGGCGCCACCGATGGTCAGGTGACTCGTGTACGTCGACGTCGCAAAAATCCTGAAGTGCTGGCGGCGCGACGACGTCGCATCTGGCAGATTATGTCAAAGAAGGAATGCGCTCGCATGCAACGCATCAAGAGCAACAATCACAAGGAGATGCTAGCGAATTGCAAGCGTGTGGCCGGCATGTGTGCCAAGGTGGTGAGGCAACGTGCGCTCAACTCGCAGCGCATCATGAAGGAGACGGTGTGGCGAGCCAAGCGGCTGACACGCGAAATGCTCACGTATTGGAAGCGCTATGAGCGCGTGGAGCGTGATCAACGTCGCAAGCAGGAGCGTGAGGCGGAAGAGCAGCGCAAACAGGATGTGGAACTGATTGAGGTGAAGCGACAGCAGCGAAAGCTGAACTTTCTCATTACACAAACAGAGCTTTATGCTCACTTCATGTCCAAGAAACTGGGCCAGGGCACGGAGGAGGATCAGTTGCGCATTCTCAACCAGCTGGACGAGGAGCACAATGCTCGACTGGCTGTGCACGATGATTACGATGCTGGTGAAATGAAGCAGCTGGCGCAGGCGAATGCAGAGGCTGCACTGCAGCGTGATTTGGACAAAACGCGTGCATTTGATGTACCCTTCAAAAAGGAACAAATGCTGGAGCAACTGCAGGAACTGGAACAAACGCAGCCAGCGGTCACTGAGCAGATGAAAGATCTGCCACAGCCCAAGATGTTCAAGGGGACACTGAAGGGTTATCAGATCAAGGGAATGACATGGCTGGCAAATATCTACGATCAGGGCATCAGTGGCATACTAGCTGATGAGATGGGCTTGGGCAAGACGGTGCAATCAATCGCGTTTCTCTGTCACATTGCCGAGCATTACGGCGTCTGGGGCCCGTTTCTGGTCATCTCGCCAGCCTCGACGCTGCACAATTGGCAACAGGAAATGGCACGCTTTGTGCCTGATTTTAATGTTGTGCCCTATTGGGGTTCGCCCAACGAACGCAAGATCCTGCGTCAGTTTTGGGAGCAAAAGCATCTGCATACACGCGAGGCCAGTTTTCATGTGGTAATCACATCGTATCAGCTGGTGGTCAGTGATTACAAGTACTTCAATCGCATCAAATGGCAGTATATGGTGCTGGATGAGGCGCAGGCCATTAAGAGTGCCGCCTCGCAACGCTGGAAGCTGCTGCTGGCCTTCAATTGTCGCAATCGCTTGCTGCTCAGTGGCACGCCCATACAGAACAGCATGGCGGAGCTCTGGGCGCTGTTGCATTTCATTATGCCAACGCTCTTTGATTCACATGATGAGTTTAACGAATGGTTCTCCAAGGACATTGAATCGCATGCTGAGAACAAAACGGGCATCGATGAGAAACAAATTTCACGCCTGCACATGATTTTGAAGCCGTTTATGCTGCGTCGCATCAAGAAGGATGTGGAGAACGAGTTGTCCGATAAGATTGAGATAATGGTTTATTGTCCGCTAACCATACGCCAAAAACTGTTGTATCGTGCTCTTAAGCAAAAGATACGCATCGAGGATCTATTGCATTTGGCGAGTGGTGGCTCGACGGCATCGGCAGCATCGGAGGGCGCCATCTTGGATCGAAACTTCACGTCGAATCTCATGAATCTGGTCATGCAGTTCCGCAAGGTGTGCAATCATCCCGAGCTTTTTGAGCGACGCGATGCCCGGAGTCCATTTAGCATGCGTTGCGCTGAGTTTGTGCTACCTCGTTTGGTCTTCAACGACGGATTGTTGAACACTGCGCTGCCTAGTCGCAAACACTTGCTGTATAATCGGTGAGTTGCTTTTCAGAGTAGCTTATATCAATGCTTGACTTGGCTTTGTTGCAGTTTTAATATCTTCAAGGCGGCGCATATGCAGTCATCACTTTTTGAGGATGTGCATGTGAACAACTGCTTTGGTTTCAGTCGCTTCTGTGATTTGTCCCCGTCCGACATGGAAGACGTCACTTGGCATGGCCTCATTGCTTTGTAAGTATGCGAATTTAAACAAATTTGTAACATTAAATAAGTTGCATTCTATTTGAAAGTCTGTTGCACTATCGTCGCGTGCTTGCCAAGCAGCCGTTGCTCTCCTATCGTCGTCAATGGTGGCCACATCAACCTGCCACGCGCTATCAGCTGTTGGAGCCCACACTTGAGCGAAAACTTGTGCCGGATTATTTGCTCACAGATAGTGTGCTAAGGAAATTCATCTTTACCGCAGTGGTACGTTATAGAAATTTGTATATGGGAAGTAATGCTATTAATTTCTATTCGATTGTGACAGACGTCCGGGGAGAGCAGCGTTTATGCTTTTGGAGATTATTTGACTGTTAACATGCAGGAGACTATTGAGCATCGTGTGACACGCTCGAAAATACTTAAAGAGAAGTCAACGCTCATCGAGGAGCTTGTCGATGCCAATGGACAGCCACAAGTGAAAGCAGAGACCGATATGGAGATTGAATCGGTGGAGGTGCAAACCAAATCGAATACAAAGAGCGATGTTAAAGTGACTACACTGCATTTACTGCCCGAGTTTCCATATCGTCCACGCAAGCCGCAGATCTACAAATGCGAAGCTCTGCAAATGCCACGATTCCTCTATGGACTCGGTCAGCGTGTGCAGGCTGTGGATAGGCATTTATAGTGAGTACTCCCACCTGAATCACAATGCTAAAGTGATCTGCTAATCTCTGTTGATATTCATTTTGATAGTTGTGAAAGTCGTGCTGCCGCCTGGACCCACATACGACATCTGCAATGCGAGAACAGTTTGGGCAAAGAGCTGGTCACGACGGGCTTGGCTCTGTGCAAGCCCCGTAATGGTTGGTCATCGATTGTCGTGCCCGACAAGGAGACACTTATCACAGATGCTGGCAAGCTGTTTGTGCTCGACAGTCTTCTCACGCGCCTCAAGGCCGAGGGTCATCGTGTGCTCATCTATTCACAAATGACCAAAATGATTGATCTACTTGAGGTGCGTGTACTTACCGAAATTTCTAAGGTGCCCATATTAATGTGTGCAAAATTATTATTTTCAGGAATACATGTGGCATCGCAAGCACCGATATATGCGTCTGGATGGTTCCAGTAAGATATCTGCACGTCGTGATATGGTCGCCGATTTCCAAACTCGCGCCGATATTTTTGTTTTTCTGCTCTCAACGCGAGCTGGCGGATTGGGCATCAATTTAACTGCTGCTGATACGGTAAGCTAACGATTTTCTGTATTATCACTAATTTATTTAGTTTAAATTAACTTCAACCAAAAGAGTTACTTAATATTTTCTTTGTAAATAGGAATGAAAAGTGTTTCTGTTTAGACTTATTAGCTGGAATCAGTGTAACTTTTCTCTATTTGTTACTTGAATTCAATTAGAAACGAGTCCAGCATTTTAAGTCGACAAAATTGATTTGGTATTAAAATGGATTTATCCAGTCATATGTTAATATTGCCCATAAGCACACCGGTCAAGTTGCCGCATATAGCGGCCAATCTAACGCCACATAAATCTGGTAGTACTCCAATGCCACAATCGATATCATGTAGTTTCGATCCAGAGAAGCGTAATGGATTGGATTTGGATTTGAAATTAACAGATATTGTGGAACCACCAGGCAAAGGAAATAATCGTAAACTTGCGGGAAGGCGCAATAAGCAGATGAATCCAATCGTTGATTTCACTGATCAATTAGATCGATCAATTTCGTGTCCATTTCAGAAGTCGACGGTCAAGAAACAGAATTGCGTTTTGCATATAAACTACAATGGACAACAAGCGGCATTAGTGTGTCAGGTGCGAACCAATGATTTGGCTGCACTTAAGTATCGCTTATCGCCGCTGTTGTGTCAACATAAATCACGCTTTCGTAACGTTCAGATCGAGCGTAATCTATTCAAGCCCACTGGTTTCATCCATGCCCTTGCGACTTGTCAAACGACCATCGATTTGGCGGCGTTGAAGTTAGATGCACAGCGATGCAAGGCGCAGGACTGTAAAGTAATCAGTATGGCTGAGGGAAAGCTGTGCTTCAATTGCCAGCCATCGGATTTAGCAAAGGTTACAGCCAGACTCAGGCTATGTGGCTATAAGCCTCTTTGCTCCGAGGTTGGACACTGTGCGCGGGATTCGTTGGTAAAGTTGCCAGTGGCACAATTGCAACGCTATGCGAAGTTCCTCAAGGCCCTTAAGGCGGACGCGGACATGGTGAAGGTCTATGACAATGTGGAGAACTCGACGGCGACGCTGCACGGCTGACAGCAGAGGAATCAGCAGAATTGGCAGCTGGCAGATTTATGCAAGTGTTCGATGGTCTTGTAGCCATTTGCTCGACTACTTGTTTATGCATTGCGCGGTCTTTGGGATCGCCCGAGCAGCTATTGTCATGATTTACACATTTTGATCTTTATCACAACAATGACACTGCCTTAAGCCACAAGAAATTCTCAGCCAAAAGGATGCAATATAGACTTTGTCTTTCTCTCTCTGTCTCTCTCACCTTTTCTCTTTTTCTCATTCTGTTTGATTCGATTTTGTGGTGATTTCTGGCTGATGGTGGGACTCTGGCTGGGGCTGCTGGGCTTCGTGTGAACATTTTCGCTTGGTTCCTAAATCATTTTGTCACTGATTTTGATTTGTTATTCGCGCTCGCCGCGAAGTAATTTGGTTTGTCTCCTCTCGTTTGTTTCTCAGTTTTATTGTTTGGTTCTCAGGCTCAGCTCTCGCTGTTGACTAATTCCTTTTTGGCATTCTGCCATGCCAATAAGTATTTGGATGCGATTCTTTTCGCGGCTGCTTTTATTTCTCAACTGATCTGCTGAAAAGAACAAATTATAAGGATTATAAATAAGTTGAGCACGTTTGTTATAACAAATTATATGCCATTCTAGACTAGTTTTAAATTATTTTGAAAATATTTTACAAATTGCAAGAATTTGTATTTTCTTTTTTTTTTTTTTCAATAAAATTGCTGAAAAATTATCGCAGTGTGTGAGAAACACAATTCGGGTTGCAAAAGTATTTACTCTTCATGTCGTTGGCGCATACCAAAATAATTTGATCGCACACAACAAAAGCGAACTCAACACTTTGGTATTTCTTTGCCTCTCCCTCTGCTAACGGAAATCGTTGAGGCCTCCACAAAATTGTACCAGTTACATTTTAAATGATATGAGAGCATTTCATTAATTGTATTTTATGCCATTTATAAACAAATTGTATGGCATTGTTTATTTCATTTGTGAGCCACAAGATTCGATTTGATTCCTCGAGCGTCATTATCATGCGCGTCTTGATTTTCGTTGTCCACAAGATTTATGACATTTTCGAAATCGTAGCAAATGTCTTTAGGTAGCCGCAGTCGATCGCTTTCGTCACCTCTTTGTATGCTCGACACGTTTCAGAATTTAGTGCAATTCATTGGGTGTACAAATTTCTTGTCTCGCTTCGGGCTATCTTAATCTATGATCCAAGCGACAGTTACCATGACAAACTCTGCAACTTGTCACACCTTCCCTAGTGTATTCACTACTTATTTTCAGTAATGTTCATTTTAATTTTAGACCAGCAAATACATGTAATATAAATATTATCTATAGCTTGAAACTCCTTTTGCTATCATATGTAACACGATTTACTCAATTAATGTTTTTGATTAATAGTAGTTTCTTATAAAGGTATACAAACCTTCTGTAACATAAAAAATTTAAAATTTTTAATTAGCTTGTCAAAATATATCAGGCAAAAATAGAAACAAGTAAGAAAGCTACAGTCGAGTGTGCTCGACTGTGGGATACCAATTACCTATTTTGAATAAAGCCAAACTATAGCATTGTTTTTCTTAAAATATACCAAAATAATATACCAAAAATACTCAAAATTATGGAAAATGTTATATGTATTTGGTATATTGATATGGTAGTTACTTAATTATACTCAGTATATGCTATAGAGCGCAAAATATATTACATTGACAGATCGAAAATTTTATCTGATCGCAATCAAATTTTCATCCATCACAAAGACTGTAGTTAGTATTATTTATACTCTAGGTTTAATTTTTTTGTCAATTTGTGGGATGTTCGTGTTTCAAAGATTTGAAACAAACTTGATCTGAGGGCAAGCATAACAAATGCTATTAAGAGCTAGCTCTACCTCGTATAGTCTCTGAGATCCAGTGTTTCATACGGACAGACGGACATGGCTAGATCGTCTCGGCTGTTGACGCTGATCAAGAAAATATATACTTAATGGGTCCGGAGATGCCTTTCCTACACGGCCCTAGAAACTTTGCGTACTTATTGCTACAATGTTCAAGAAAAATTTGTTGATTTTATTAAGTAGTCCCAAATATTTGTTAAAAAGAAAACAACTTTCGATGTTGGGTGCAATTTTTGATAACAGATTTATAGGAATATGTATATATAAAGTGCTTCATAATATAGTATTGAGATTAATATACATCTGCCAACGACTCTGAATCGTGCTGATTATTGTGTATGAATTAAAAAGTTTTTGTTTTTTTTGTTTTTCTTTTCTTGCGTCCTTATGCAAGCCACTCGCGAATAAGCTCTGCAATGCGCTCCTTAGAGGCGCGCAAAGCTACACTGTCAGAGGCCCCAATTGAGCCCAGATCAGAGCAGTGAGAAGCTTGTGGATAAATGGTGGCACCTTGTGCCAGGCCGGCTCCAACCTTGGCCCAGGGATCTAAACCACCCTGGGTGAAATAAACGTTTTCAACGCTCTCGATGCCTCCAAACTCATTATTTGTGTCCCTGATTAGTTTACGAATATTTGCCTCAGAATAGTCAGAACCGAAAACATCTTCACAAATGTCGGTGTAAAGGGTCACTGGGAAATTAGATCCAAATGGTTGACTGCGACTACCAGAGGACTGGAACCATCCAAATTCGCTGCATGTCTGGAATGTCCAAGCTAGACCATCGCCATCGTAGTTGTCCTTCGACCACAAGTAATAGTTAACAGTTTCTTGGTATCTGGTGTTGACACAAGCCGGATATCCGAGACGCCATTGCACAAATTTCGACAAAGCTACATAATCGTTGTCACTGAAGCTACGCAGATTTGAACAGTATTGGGCCAATTCATAGTTCTCGGGTCTTGAAGGAGAAGACAAGTTTAGAGAAAATTTAGCAAATTAATATTTATAGTTACTTCTGGTATTGAGCGATATTGGCGAAAACGTTCGCAACAGTGCTAAAGTATTGCCACTGATCTCTTTCATCGTCCTCGTCAAAATCACTGCAGAGATTTAATTCTTTCTTAGCCTGAGCACCCTCGCCGTTATAGAACAAATTTTCAAAATAGGAGGTGGCATTGTCAATGATGTTGTAGCAAAAGTCGCCTCCTAGCTCTCTGTATGCTTGTCCAACCACTTTCATGAAATCTGAAAAATACCCACATGAATGTGAATAGTCATATATTTTTATGATTAATTTACCCACCTCTAAAGTTAACCTTGGCTTCAAGGGGAGCACTGGATGCCCAACTGCCGACAATGACATCGGGATACAATTTCTTTAGCCAAGTGGCCATGGTTGCAGAGTAAGAACATCCTTGAACAACAACCTTCGAGTCCTTGTACTTGTCCTCCTCCTTAAGAACCTTGATAACATTCACCACATCGGCCAAAGCTTGCTTCACATTGTGATACTTGCTAAGGTTTTCTGTGGATAGGGGTCTAAAAGTATTGTTAAGGGGTTAATTAATGCTAGAAAAAGAAAAGATTTTGAGTTATTGTACGTAATAGGGATACTCTGGCCAAAGAATCGATGTTCTGTGGTAAGAATGGTGCCCTTGTGTTCCTTTGCGATGTCTGCCAGATGTACTAATCCAATATCTCCAGGTTGTATTACCCATTCGCCACCAAGATAAATGAATATCGGGGATCCCTCCACGAAGTTGTGCTCGTTAATCAGAATGCGCTGAATATAGTTTTCTTTATGATTTTAGTTATATTGGTTAAATTATATATTATTCAATCTTACGTTTTGCCACGTCGCATTATTGTCCTCATCAAAGTTGTCCAGCTTTTGGGTGATCCAGCGAGTCTTAACATGGGAATGCTTGGTAGTCGGCTGTCTTGGTGGCCCATGGTGCATTTCCTTCAATGTTTTAATAAAGGCAGGAATTTCAGGTTCCTTCGAACTAACTGTGGATAAAGGTGCTAGCACTAGTACTAGCTGCAGTACCACTAAAGAATACTTCATCTTGTTGGTGTGTTAAGAAATTTTAGACTGAGTATTTACTCAAAACCCCAGCCTATTTATAATAAAAATAAGTCTTCAATGAGCCGCCGTTTCAGATAATTAAAGCCTAAGCATTTTCAAAATCATAAATAACACAAATAAATTTATTGATATACTGGAATCTTTCAATTACAAAAAGAATTTGCAATTTCTAAGTTATCTATAACACTTTTAGGCTCCAAACACCGCAGATGTCTCTAGAAAAAGCAAAAAAAAAATTTCTCACATCTTTTTTTGTACTTTATAATTTTAACATTCAATATTTAATAGCCATTGAAGAGAACTGAAATGAATTAAGATTTTGATATATGAAAGTCTAAAGCATTATCGGCCCATCAACCGCCTTACACTTCAATAAATAGAGTTCTTAATTGATTCAATGATATCAGTTGCTACAGAACTAGCTTGATTTTAACTTTACACAAGCATTTGATATAACAAAATTTACTGTTTGATAATTTTTATTTTTAAGTATATTTAATAGATTATAATAATAAAAAAAAACACCTATATTAATAATATGTGGCGATTTCGATCTTATGCAAGCCACTGGCGAATAAGTTCGGAAACACGCTCTTTAGAGGCGCGTAAAGCTGCACTGTCCGAGGAGCTTATTGAACCCAGATCAGAGCAGTGAGCAGCTTGCGGAATTATGGTGGCTCCTTGTGCCACACCAGCTCCAACCTTGGCCCAGGGATCCAAACCACCCTGGGTGAAATACACGTCCTCAACGCTTTCGATACCACCAAAATCAGCATTTGTCTCCTTGATTAGTTTGCGAATATTTGCCTCAGAATAGTCAGATCCGAAAACATCCTCACAAATATCGGTGTAAAGGGTCACTGGGAAATTAGATCCGAAGGGCTGATTGCGACTACCTGAGGACTGGAACCAGCCAAATTCGCTGCATGTCTGGAATGTCCAAGCCAGACCATCGCCATCGTAGTTGTCCTTCGACCACAAGTAGTAATCGACAGCGTCCTGGTATTTGGTGTTGACACACTCCGGATTTTCAAGTTGGCTTTGCACAAATTTAGACAAAGCCACATAATCATTATCACTGAAGTTACGAAGTTTCGAACAGTGGTTGGACAAGTCATTGTTTTGAGGTCTAAATAGAGAAAATAACATTTAGAGACAATTGGGTAGAAAAAATACCTTTACTTACATCTGGTATTGAGCGAGGTTTGCAAAAACATTGGCAACAGTGCTGAAGTATTGCCACTGATCTTTTTCATCGTCCTCGTCAAAATCACTGCAAAGATTTAATTCTTTCTTGGCCTGGGCTCCTTGTCCGTTATAGAATAAATTTTCATAATAGGAGGTGGCATTGTCAATGATGTTGTAGCAATAGTCGCCTCCCAGCTGCCTGTAGGCTTCTCCAACAACTATCATAAAATCTGAAAAATACCCACATGAATGTTAATAGTCATACATTTTTATGATTAATTTACCCACCTCTAAAGTTAACCTTGGCTTCAAGGGGAGCACTGGATGCCCAACTGCCAACAATGACATCGGGATACAATTTCTTGAGCCAAGTTGCCATGGTTGCAGAGTAAGAACATCCTTGAACAACAACCTTCGAGTCTTTGTACTTGTCCTCCTCCTTAAGAACCTTGATAACATTCACCACATCGGCCAAAGCTTGCTTCACATTTTGATACTTGCTAAGGTTTTCTGTGGATAGGGGTCTAAAAGGATCGTTAAGGGGTTAATTAATGCTAGAACTAGGAGTGTGTTTGAGTTATCGTACTTAATAGGGATACTCTCGCCGAAGAATCGATGTTCTGTGGTAAGAATGGTGCCCTTGTGTTCCTTTGCGATGTCAGCCAGATGTACTGATCCAATATCTCCAGGTTGTATTACCCATTCGCCACCAAGATAAATGAATATCGGGGATCCCTCCACGAAGTTGTGCTCGTTAATCAGAATGCGCTGAATAAAGTTTTATTATGATTTTAGTTTTGTTGGCTAAATTATTTATTATTCAATCTTACGTTTTGCCACGTCGCATTATTGGCTTTATCAAAGTTGTCCAGTTTCTGCGTGATCCAGCGAGTCTTAACATGGGATTTCCTGGTGGTGGCCTGCCTAGGGGGGCCACGTTGAAGGTCCTTTAGGGATTTAATAAAGGCAGGAACTTCAGTTTTTGGCAGACTAGCTGAATAAACTAGAGGTGCTACTAAAAGAAGGACTAAAGTAAACTTCATCTTGTTTGCTTGTTGACAATTTGTCGAATGATTTTCTACCCCAATACATGGCCTATTTATTCGAAATGTTCTTCAATAGATTGCAGCTACCGATAGCCGTGAAGTAATGTGCAAATATTGGTAATAAATTTTGTCTTAAGTCCTCATATAATGCTGATAAAAGCTTGGGTTGTGTAAGTCACGTGTTACATCATGTTGTCTAGGATGCACTAATGCATTAATCTGACATAATGCATTTTTATTGGTTAAACATAGATTAGAAGTCATTCTACTTCAATTAAATATTTTATATTATATTTATTTGTAAATACTTTTCAGATAGTATAATCAATGTGTTTTGTAATACCTTATGGTATAATGTAGCGAGTTGTAATGCTTAGAGGTAAAGACATTTGCTGTTGGAGAAAATACTTGGAATGGGAGAAATTATACTATATTTTAACCTGCACCGAAACAGAAAATTCGGTCTTGAATAAATAATTTTGCTATTAGTATAAAGAAAGAAGTGAAAACGGTCGATACAGTTTCCTCTTTTTAAACATCGATGAAAAAAGCATATAGAAAAATGATTCTTTTGCAACCGAGACCTAAACCTAAAATAAAAATAAATTTCATACATTCAATTAATCTTTTATTATTCGCGAATTAATTAAATACATATCTAATAATATTCTTTTTAAACTCTATAAAAAATCAAAAATTTTAATTTCTTATTTTTGAAATTATAAAATAAAAAAATCGTATACGATGTTAAATAGTGTAATGCACACTTCAACAATTTACCTCTATCATTGGCCATTGTTGACAATTTTATTTTGGTCTACTAATAACAATCGAAAGGTTTTTGCCCCTCAGCTATTACACAGTTATTGCTTAACTTAATTGAAAATGGTTGTCAATAAGTGGGACTTATAAATCTAAGACCCTTTCGAAGGGTACTTCTTTGAAGAGCCCTCTTATTGATGATTGTTTGACATTTTTTTACTTTCGAGTTTGTTCTATATAGATACACAATTTAGGTAACTGTATCTCTTTGACATATTTCAAAATTTAAACGAGAGTAGTTTTCATCGTAAGCGAATTTAATTATAAACAATTTTAAACAAATGTGGTAAAAACATGTAAGAAAGCTACACTGGGGTAAGCTTGACTGTGTAATACGTGCCCCTCAAAATCAATAAAGGCAAAACAATACGAAACAATTAAAAAAATATATAAAAGAAATTTACATATTTTTTTTTTGGTATATCAACATTTAAAATATACTGCAGGGTTTCATATATACCAGGTTGTCAATCAAAGCAATGGCGATCCGACAGCAACAGCCGTTTGTTGCTATACAAAATTATTTCGTATATAATTTTGTGTCGACAGGAAATGTATGTAACAAGTAGAATGAGGCATCTCCGACCCTATAAAGTATGAATATTCTTGATCAGCGTCAACAGCCGAGACGATCTAGCCATGTCCGTCTTTCTGTCCTTCTCTCTGTATAAAATACTCGATCCTAGAGACTTTAAGAGGTAAAGCTATGATTTTTATCGTCAGCATTTGATATGTCTGCACGCAGATCAGGTTTGTTTCAAATTTTTGCCACGCCCACTTCCGCCCCGGCAAATTGACATAAATCTAATAACAAGCGGTTCAAAGCTAGAGTCGAATTTTGATAAATACAATGCTGACTATCGTTTTTATGATTCCTAAAAAATTGGCTGCGATCAGATAAAGCAAGTATGAAAGCTACAGTCGAGTGTGCTCGACGGTATTTTTTCAAATTATACTAAAATAATATAGCTCAAAAATACCGAAGATATACTAAATTGTATATTTGGTATATTGATATGGTGCTACACTCAATATATACTATAGAGTGCAAAATATACCAGATTATCAGCAAATGCGACTTTGATCCCTAGTAAGTAGTCGTTTTTGCCCATACAATAGTATTTCTTTAATAACTATGCTAAGTATGCTATGCTAAGTATATGGCCATCTCCGAGACGCCGACCACATTAACATACATATACTTGATTATCAGCGTCAACAAATGAGACGACACAGCTACATATGCTCATCTGTCAGTCTATCTTTCTGTCTAAATTTAACAATGAATCAGAGACTATAAGAGATATAGAGACATATTCGATCTGTGAGCAACAATATCAAGTATTGTCAAATACGTAAAATTGTACCTGCATCTTTTATAGCATTGACAAAGAAAGCTTCTAATAATTATCAGGTAATCGATCTGGCCGCTTAAAAAAGCAGACTATAAAGATTGATGTGACCCACAAAAATTTTCAGGACGAGCGTATATTAACATGTTATTTATTGTTACACAAATTTGGATAGTTGAATTAGATTAGTTAATCAACAGTTCAAAAAACTTATAAGTCGTCTTGCACTTCAATAGAAATAATTTTCAATTGGCTCATTGAAATAAATTGATAGATAATTAATTTGTTTTTAACGACAAGCACTTGATATAGTACAAATGACTGTTCGATAGTTATTTATTAAATCATAATAATAGTAGTAAGAAACACAAAAAAGTATTGACAATATGTGTAAGAGGAATTTAAATTCATGCAAGCCACTGGGCAATAAGTTCGGATACACGTTCCTTCGAAGCGCGCAGGGCTGCACTGTCCGAGGCGCTAATTGAACCCAGATCAGAGCAGTGAGAAGCTTGTGGAATTATGGTGGCTCCTTGTGCTACACCAGCTCCAACCTTGGCCCAGGGATCCAAACCACCCTGGGTGAAATAAACGTCCTCAATGCTTTCGATCCCACCAAAATCAGCATTTGTCTCCTTGATTAGTTTGCGAATCTTTGCCTCAGAATAGTCAGATCCGAAAACATCTTCACAAATGTCGGTGTAAAGGGTGACTGGGAAATTAGATCCAAATGGTTGACTGCGACTACCAGAGGACTGGAACCATCCAAATTCACTGCATGTCTGGAATGTCCAAGCCAGACCATCGCCATCGTAGTTGTCCTTCGACCACAAGTAATAGTTAACAGTTCCTTGGTATCTGGTGTTGACACAAGCCGGATATCCGAGACGCCATTGCACAAATTTAGACAAAGCTACATAATCGTTGTCACTGAAGCTACGCAGAACTGAACAGTATTGGGCCAAGTCATAGTTCTCGGGTCTTCAAATAGAAAACAAGTTTAGAGAAAATTTAGCAAATTAATATTTATAGTTACTTCTGGTATTGAGCGATATTGGCGAAAACGTTCGCAACAGTGCTGAAGTATTGCCACTGATCTTGCTCGTTATCCTCGTCAAAGTTACTGCAGAGGTTTAATTCTTTCTTAGCCTGAGCCCCCTCGCCGTTATAGAACAAATTTTCATAGTAGGATGTGGCGTTGTCGATGATGTCGTAGCAATAGTCTCCCCCTAGCTCTCTGTATGCTTGTCCAACAACTTTCATAAACTCTGCAAAAAAATCATATGTGTACTGTTGGAGCCGTCGATTTATGCGATTAATTTACCCACCTCTAAAGTTAACCTTGGCTTCAAGGGGAGCACTGGATGCCCAACTGCCGACAATGACATCAGGATACAATTTCTTTAGCCAAGTGGCCATGGTTGCTGAGTAAGAACATCCTTGAACAACAACCTTCGAGTCTTTGTACTTGTCCTCCTCCTTAAGAACCTTGATAACATTCACCACATCGGCCAAAGCTTGCTTTACATTTTGATACTTGCTAAGGTTTTCTGTGGACAGTGGCCTAAAAGGATCGTTAAGGGATTAATTAATGCTAGAACTAGGAATGTGTTTGTGTTATCGTACGTAATAGGAATACTCTCGCCGAAGAATCGATGTTCTGTGGTGAGAATGGTGCCATTATGTTCTTTTGCGAGGTCTGCCAGAAGCCCTGATGCTATATCCTCAGGCTTAATAACCCATTCGCCACCAAGGTAAATGAATATCGGAGATCCCTCCACGAAATTGTCTTCATTAATTATAATGCGCTAAGAATATTTTTTTGCTGTAATTCTAGTTCATTAATTAAAAGTTATATGAAATCTTACGTCTTCCCAAGTTGCCTCATTGTCATCGTCAAAGTTGTCCAGTTTTTGCGTTATCCAACGAGTCTGCGCGTTGACCCGCTTGGTGATGGGCTCTCGCGGAGGACCACGATGAAGGTCCTTCAAGGATTGAATGAAGGCAGGAATTTCAGGTTTTGGCAGACTAGCTGAATAAGCTAAAGGCGCAACTAAGGTTAGAACTAGAATTAGAGTATACTTCATCTTTTTTGGTTGTTGACAATATGTAGAATGATTTCCTAGCCCAATAAGCGGACTATTTATTCAAAATATTCTTGAATAGATTACAAAATTGATAGGGGTTAAGTAATGTGCAAATATTGGCCTTTAATTATGTGTTAAGCCGTGCTATCATGATGATAAAAGTGCTACTAATGCATTGTTTTATTGCATTTTTATTGCTCTAATTGTTAAATGGCTCCTAAGGAAAGTTCCGCGTTCTAAATATTTTGTGGGGTGTACTAAAAGACAGATAGAATGTTTTGATACCCGCTACCCATAGGGTAGAAGGGTATTAAAATCTCCGACCCCATAAAATATACATATTCTTGTTCAGCGTTCATATAAAAATTGTTGAAATCATTTTAGAATTAATTTTATAAGGCAGCTGCTGCATTCGCCTTCGCTATATATTTGTGTATTTTGCATACCTAAAAAATATGTATTTATTGTATTGCCAATATTTGGCATTTATTTTTAAAAGGAGTAGTGGGTGTCGAATACACACTATTTCAAGTCTGTAATAATGATTTTGTTATTTGAATACCCTGCTAAATAGTGTAATGCGAACTTGACTCATTTACCATTGAATGTTGACCATTTAATTCAGCTTAATTAGAGGTAAACAAAAGTTTCTTGCCCCTCAACTATTATACTGTCATCATTGTTTAGCTACATGTGAAATTATTATCTATAAGTGGAACCTGCGCAATAAATAAAACTTAGGCCATTAAAGGGAACTTATCTTTGGAGTGCACTCTGCTCATCGCGGTCGGTTTATTAATAGATAGATAGAGGATTAGAGGAATAAAGAATGATTCAATTGAATAAAAATAAAACAAGTAAGAAAGCTACCCGCTACCCATTTTCAATAAAAGCAAAATATTGCGGTATTATTTTCAAAATATACCGAAAATACTGCAAAATACTAAAAATATACCAAATATACCGTTTGGTATATTTTTAGTATTTAGTATAGCACCACTTTCAAAATATACCATAGACGACATAATATACCAGATTGTCGGCCATAGTAACTGAGACCCCTAGTAAGTAGGCGTTTTAGCCCATACAAAAGTATTTCTTTAATAACTTCCACAATTTTTATCTGATCGCAACCAAATTTTCAGGAATTATAAATACTATTGTTATTATTCTAGTTTTAGCTTTAAAGTTTTAGTTGTAATTCGATTTTTTTGATTTTCGGGGGCGGAAGTGGGCGTGGCAAAAAAATTTAAAAAAAACTTGATCTGCGTGCAACCATAACAAATGCTGTCGAAAAAAAATTTAAGATATATCTCTTATAGTCTCTGAGATCCAGTGTTTCATACGGACAGACGGACATGGCTAGATCGTCTCGGCTGTTGACGCTGATCAAGAATATATATACTTTATAGGGTCGGAGATGCCTCTTTCTACCTGTTACATACAATTCCTGTCGGCACAAAGTTATAATACCCTTTTACCCTATGGGTAGCGGGTATAATGAATATAAGACGATAGTAGAAGTATGCTACATTTTCCACCTTAAATTTAAATGTATTCCCTTAAAAAAGTCACAACTTATACCCAACTGTAACAGAATTTAAGGGAAGAAAATCTGCGATACGTCCCCTTAAAATTTAAAATTACAGTAATATTAAGACATAATTTGGAAAAATATTTGAGTTGTCCTTAAATGTTCCTGTGTTATTAGGGTATAATGACTTTATAACAATGATGATAAATATCATTGATGCTCTTAAAAACTATCAATAAAAAAGTTCCCTGAAATATTGAAACATGCATTGCATAAGTTTAGGCTTTGAAAATTCCTGTTCTATAAACAAAAAAGCTTTTATCAGCACAATTTTACAACGGTTAGTTTACACTCTGTATTTGGCTTATCTGTAAATTGTGGCTGAAATAGTTGAGAAGTGTTAACAAAGTTTAGGCCAACCATTCTCGCACTAATTCCGCAATACGTTGCTTGGAAGCACGCATTTCTTGGGTGTCAATAGCGGAGATTGAACTGAAGTCAGCACAATGGGAGGCACCAGTAATGACCGTGGCACCCTCGGCAACGCCATGACCAATGGGATTCCAGGGATCGAGACCACCGTGAGTCATGTAAATGTTCTCGACATCGGGGCTCATGCCACCAAAGTCCTCATTGGTCTGGGCAGTGTTGCTGACAATTTGCGAGCTGGCGTACTTCGAGCTGAAGACATCCTTGCAGAGTTCAATGTAGAGTGTGGCAGGGAAGTTTTTGCCAAATGGCTGATTGTTCGAAGTTGATGACTGATACCAGCCATACTCATTGCAGGTCTGATAATACCATGGTCGAGCTAAAAGCACAACAAATTATATAAAATCAGCTGGTAATCAGTTAAGGGGCAATGTTAACAACTTACACGCGCTAAAATTGTCAATGCTCCACAGATAATAGTCGACAGTGCTCTGATAGCGAGCATCAACACAGCTTGGATAGCTCCAGGCCCAATAGGCAAAGTTGGCAATGGCCGCCGCGTCATCATCAAAGCTCAGCAGAAAGTCACAATAATACTCAATATCGCCGGTTCTGCCAATGTATAAAAAATAGGTATAAGTGGAAAATACAGTCGATATTTTGAACTTACGTTTGATATTGCGCGACACCGGAGAAAATGTTGGAAATGCTGCCAAACAAACTCCACTTATCAAGATCGTTGTTATGATCGAAATCACTGCAAAGACGCAGCATCGCATGTGCCTGGGCACTATTGTTGACAAACATCTGCTCCAGATCATTGATGCCCTTCTGTATGCGATCGTAACACTGTTGGCCACCCAATTGCTTGAATGCTTCTCCCACCACCTCCTTGTACTCGCTGAAATCAACCTTGGCCAGCAGAGGAGCACTCGATGCCCAGCCACCGACAACCAAGTCGGGATAGAGACGCTTGAACCACACAACCATGGTGGCCGAATAGGAGCCACCGCTAAGCACAACCTTTGAGTTGGTCAACTGAGGATTCTCCGCCTTGATGGTGGTAATAAATTTGGCCACATCAGCCAGAGCTTGCTTCACATGCAGATACTGCAGATTCTCGGTGGACATATCGCTGCAAGAAAATAGATTAATAATAGATGATTTGATAGAGTGTTATCATGCTTACCTAGTGGGGAGGCTCTGACCGTAGTAACGATGTTCGGTGTAGAGCAGCAGACCTTGGTGCTCCTTGGCCATGTCGTACCAGTGACCCTGAAGAATCATACCAGATGAGGCTTCCCATTCGCCGCCCAAGAAGATGAAAATGGGACTGCCTTCCGTTTGGAATTCATCGTTGACCAAATAGCGCTGCAATCAGTGAAAATTGATTCACTATTCCTTAAGTGATTCCCTTAAACGAGCTTACCATTTGATAGGTGCCCGTGTTGGTTTCATCAAAGTGATCCAGTGGTTGAGTAATCCATTTCTCCTCGACCGTGGCACGATTGTGCACAACCTGCTGTGGTGGACCACGATGCAAGTCTTTTAGAGTTTTCACCAGAACAGGCACATCTTTCTTCCACTTGAGGGCATTGCTTTGACTGGCCAAAACCAGCAGCGCCAGACTGACCAACTTTATTGCCAGCATTGCTCGACGTAAATGAAATTCTCAATTGGTCAACGTGCAATTTTAAAGGCCGCCTCGCGATCGCGATTTATCGATGGCCAAAAAAGATGGCTATAAATTTACTATGCGATAAGGAAGCACTGATAAGGTGGGCTTTTTAGCAAACCTCTATCTTGAATTTATGATATGCCATGATTGCTACTAATATTTCCTAGTATTTACGAGAGATTCAATTACTTTGTTGCCATGAGTAGAGAGAACTGTGCCTTAATCCATGCAGCATATCTGCACAAAAGAAAATCGGGGTATTTCCGTATATGTATGTAGCTATGAAGCCTGTAAAATGTTTCAAATTTTCACATGATCTGTTTATTGCAGTCATAAATACACACATTTATAGATAATCATTATCGCTAAACAGAATAACTAATATAGGTGTAGCAAACTTCAATTTAACCATTGACGCACCAATTCAGCGACACGTTCCTTTGAAGCACGCATTTCGCTGGAGTCGCTGGCGCTGATCGAGCCAAAGTCCTTGCAGTGAGCATACTCTGAAATACATTATTACATCATAATTTAGTTATTTGAAATAGTTTATCACTTGCTCAATCTTTACCTGGTATGATGGTGGCCTGAGTTTCGTTTTGAATGCCCATGGCTCGCCAGGGATCCAATTGGCCGTGAGTGATGTAAACATTCTCCACATTCGGTTCAAGTCCGCCAAAGTATTCATTGGTTTCCGCCACTTTGTCGCCAATGAACGAATTGCTGTACTGCAAACCATAAACATCGGCACACATTGTGGTATAGTAAGTGACTGGGAACTTGGTGCCAAAGGGTTGAGCAGCTGAACCTGAAGTTTGATACCAGCCATACTCATTGCAAGTCTGATAGATCCATTGACGCACTGCAAAAATGTATTCCCAATAATTAAAAGAATAGCGTGTGAATTGTAGTGAACTACTCACTGATGTTGCCCGTGTATCTCGACTCCAGAAGTGGTGCAAGTATGGCATTGTAGCTGAGATCGTAACATTTGCCACCGCTTTGAGCAAACACAGTCAACAAATACTTGCTGAGGCCAATCAAATCACTGCTCTCCGACATGATGGTCTGACAAACGCCCTCAATTTGGCCAGCACTAGAAAATTCATAAAATTGAAATTAAACAAAGTCTACAACTATATCATTATAAGCTCACTTGTGAGTCTGCACAACACCTGCAAAGATATCAGAGACTTCGCTGAATAGTGTCCAGACATCCAGATCGCTGTACACATCGAACTTTTCGCACAGTTTGAGCAGCGCCTTCACCTCGCCACCTCGCTTTGTGGCAAGCATTGTTTCCAGCTCGGCAATGCCATTCTGAATACGATTGTAGCAGGCAGAGCCGCCCATCAAGGCAATAGACTGACCCGTAATCTCCTTGTATTCTAAGATGATTTAAGCGTAAATAAGATATCAATAATAATACTGCAATATTTGTACTAACCTACAAAGTTGACCTTGGCAAAGAGTGGTGCACTGGATGCCCAACCACCGGTGGCCAAATCGGGATACGTTTTCTTGAACCAGGTGACCATGGTAGCCGAGTAGGAGCCGCCCACAATGATGACTTTCGAGTCACTCAAGCCCTCATAAGTTGCCTTCTTAGTGCGTATGAAATGCGCCAAGTCAGCCAGCGCTTGCTTCACATGCAAATACTTGATGTTTTCATTGGACAAGTCACTGTAGAACAACAAGTATTGTTTAGCTTTAAATCAATCTAATCTCTGTTGACTACAACTCACGGCAGTGGCTTGCTTTCGCCGTAGTAACGATGCTCGGTGTAGGCCAAAAGTCCTTTGTGCTCCTTGGCCATGTCGTACATGTGGCCACCAGTAACGTATCCTGTCGAAATAGCCCACTCGCCGCCAAGGAAAATGAAAAGCGGACCCCCGGCCTCGAAGAACACATCGTTCAGCATGTAGCGCTGCGATAAAAAGTTACGTATTCTTAGTACACTTTCAATGATTATGCAATGCATGATTCATTACCATTTGCCAGGTGCGAGTCTCGGCATCATCGAAGTGATCCAACTGCTGTTCAATCCACAATGTTTGCACCTCATCGGCACGATTCTGATTGCCTGGCACCGGTGGCTCCTGATGCAGTTGCTTGAATGTCTGCTGGAATATGTTGGCATTAACCTGAGCATAACCCAGGGCTAGCAGTGCCAACGTTATTGCGATTACACCGTGTGCCATCGTTGTGGATTGATCGACAACTGTGGCTAAAGTTTCACAGCGAGTAGCGCTAATACCTTACGCTTAACGCCACAGGCAAATCTTATCGAAGCATGCAATTAATTAGGGTATTATCGCTTAAGGGGTTGTAAACAACAGCACAACATTGTTGGCCTAAAACCTCAACACAAATGTCATGCGGTGTGCTAATCATTTTGTGTTAGTCCAACTAAGGTTTTCACTCCATTTCAGCTGATAATACTTATCGATAAGGCATAAATAGCATGCTCTACATTATTGTTAATTAGTGAGGCTATCGTCTCGAGCAATCGATAGACAATTTTGATGATTTATTTTTAACATTTACGTTTAACATTTGATTAAAGTTTCACGCGTTGTGCCATTGCCATTTATCCAGTCCCTTATCAAATCGATGGCTTTTTGCTGAGCTGCTGAAGTCTCTGGCCAATCTGTTGGCGCACGTGCTCTCAGCTCTTTGCAGTGTCCAATTCCTATAAATAAAATCTATAGTATTAAGTTGTAGTAGAGATATAAAGTTGTACCTGGTATGATTGTAGCACATTCGTCGACGATGCCCGCCCAACGCCAAGGATCATATTCGGCTTTTGTGAAATAAATATGATCAACCTTCGGGTGTTGAGCTCCATATTTTGCTGAGATTTCATCAACCTTGCCACTAATGTAATCGATGGTGAATTTAGGCCCAAAAGCCTCTTTACACTTTGCTACTTCTTTCCCAAATGGATGGGTGTTTCCAAAAGGTTGATGACGTGAACTTGTGGTGAAAATGTCACCAAACTCATTGCAGGTTTGATAAAACTGTTGACGAGCTGTAAACGATTCGCTTATGATCTATGTTTCATACTTTCAGTATCAATAATTGAACTTACACGCATATTTCGGATTGAAGTTTATCATATCAATTTTATCATTGCGGTCAATAACAGTTTGCGAATTGAATAACTTTAGTAATCGGCCGAACTCGTTAATGTTTTTCGGGTCAACTGATGTAATATTTCTGCACAGTTTTTGCATTCCAGTCGCACTGAGAAAAGAAAAAAATTGTAAATAATTGATAAATCTCTAGGGTGCAATTAATGACGCTCACTTGCGATGTTGTGCATGTACTAAAATAATGGTGCGCATATCTTCATAATGCTCGGTCAAATTGAGTAACTTCAACATTTTATAGCTATCACTATTCTGATCTTTGTGTTTCAAAAATGTTTTGGCAAAGTGCTCGACACGATCATAGCAAGCATCCCCTCCGAATTTTCGTAATGATTTGCCAACACTTACATAGGCATCTGAAGAAAACAAATTAATTAAATTAAGAATGGAAATTTCACCTCAAATATTACCCGAATAATCAAGCCGATAGTTAAGTGCAGCCCCTGCTGCCCAGCCACCATCGATTAGATCTGGATAATCTTTGCGAAAGTATGTTACCAAATTGGCAGCATACGAACATCCGATCAGTATGACTTTAGAATTGGCTATTTCTGGAATCGTGGCCTTCTGTTGTCTTATAAAATGCGCCAGATCGGCTAGAACTTGCCTTAAAGTCAGATATTGTAGGTTCTCAACTGTCATATTTCTACAAATAAGCTGAATTTAAAACTGTCATTTTGATATTCCCATTAATTTGTACTCACTGTACTGGCCAACTTCTGCCATAGTATCGATGCTCGGTTTCAAATGCATACGCATGGAAAATTTCTACAAGTTCAAAATACATTCCAAAAAAATGATTTTTTGGCATCATTTCCCATTCTGCATTTATATTGATCATTATCGGTCCACCAGGCTTAAAGAATGTATCACTCGCCAAATATCGCTGAGAACATGATTGTTATTCTTATTCTTCGTATATCAAATTGTCATTAAATTTCTAAAACTTGCCATTTGCCACGTGCGTTTGTCACTATTATTAAAATGATCTACTTTTTGTTCAATCAACATTGGTTTTTCAACGATGTCCATGAATGCTGCCAAAAGGAAAGTCAATTGACTGAGCAATAATAAACACACAAGCTGCAGCTTCATTGCACTCAGTTCTTATCCAACAAACTAATGTCGAATGAACTTATTAGCTCATCTTTTTATAAGCAGAAAGGTGTGACATAAATTTGTAGCAGTTAAATTAGATTATATGCTTGAAAAGATCAAATATACACTGCGATTATGCACGCTGAACTCAAAAGCATTGTAAAAGTTTAAAATTTTAAATATAAATCTATATTTCTTAGTTTAAGATATACTTTAACTTCTTAAAGAAGATATATAATATTCGAAATTGTTGGAATTACAAATTGCATTTTAAATTTAATTGAAAACCAGATGTTTGATGTTCGCTAAATATTTAAGAATGTTTTCTATGATCGAGTGCCTTGTGTTTACTCCCCCCAAGTCACAATCTATTTTATATTGAGGCTGAACTATTCGTGCCTTTATCTGAATTTAAATGAAATGCAGAACATGTCTATTAAGCGGAAATGCCATCCCAAAAAAAGGGAACAATACAGAGCACTCATCAGAGAACACGTGTTCTAAATTCAATGTTCAATATAATTAGGTTTATCAGTGCCGGAAATGGCAACCCTTAAATAAAAATCGCTGCACACTTGCACTCTGCACATGCAGCGCATACAAAAAAAAGAGTTTTCCTTGTGTGAGGAAAAACAGGAAAGGCGTAGAAAATCGTGACACAATAAAGTGGATTACAAAAAGAGCCCGGTATCGGTATTTTTCCTTTCTTATATTTGAGATATGCATATCAAAAGGATAGCGAAAGGATGTGCGTGTCTTCTACGCATTTGCATATTCATTTGAAATTCGAATATTGAACCAATGATGATATTTAATCTGTTTCTCTTTTGCTTATGGTACTTGCAGGTTATCTTCTATGATTCGGACTGGAATCCCACCGTGGACCAACAGGCCATGGATCGCGCCCATCGTTTGGGCCAGACCAAACAGGTGACCGTTTACCGTCTGATCTGCAAGGGAACGATTGAGGAGCGCATTTTGCAGCGAGCCCGAGAAAAGAGCGAGGTAAGCAACTGACTTGAGTGCCAGGAAACCGCAAAACTCTTTTTGTGTTGTACTTCTTTCTTATTTATCAAAAACGAAGCAATTGCTTGGGGTTCCAGCAGCATTGTTTAGTCGCATATTAGGCACGTGCGTGAACTTCCCTTTGGGGCATTGTTGCGCCTTCTTCAAAAACTGGCAAATGAAACACGAGCCGCACACATGAAACACTTGTACACGACACTGCATTCATTGTTTGGGGGGTAAAACGATACCGGAAATTAATTATACAATTGGTTAGGCGACATTTTGGTTACGCCTTTAAGTTCTCTTCTACATATATATATATATATACACAAACACTTGGCCATTGTAATGCCTACTGTCTGCATTTATTAGTTTAATTGCCGAACCCTCGATTATCATATTAAAGTGCTTAGACCGACGAAGAGCGGAAGAAAATCCCCTTGGCGCTTCGACGTGTTTCATTTCACTTCCTGGCGCATTGCTCTTTTAAGATTTTTGAACCAATTTATGCATATATTAATGTTAATATTTATCGCTGCTTCTTTTGTAGATTCAACGCATGGTCATAAGTGGCGGCAATTTCAAGCCAGATACGCTGAAGCCCAAAGAAGTTGTGTCTTTGCTTTTGGATGACGAAGAAATTGAAATGAAATGTAAGTTTTGCTAAAATCGAAAAGCTGACCTAATTATGTAACTATTGATGTATACACTCTGTTAACAGATCGCCAGGAAGCAAAGCTGCAAGTGAAAGAGGAGGCTACTGCATCCAGCTCCCCCGTTACAACGGCAACAGCGGCAACATCAGGCGCAGCTGCAGCACAGAATGAACGCAAACGACGCCGACCAAATAAGGTAAGTGCAAAGCCCAATGCCCAATACCCAATACCGAGTGCCCAAAATGGACAACAGCGAAAAAGAATGCGTAATCTAAAGACTTCCGGTTGGAGTACACGAAAGTATTTGCAGCTATTACGAGAGAAGAGTTTTGTCGCTTGAACGCATGATCCGAATGGCTGTTAATGGCCAGGTTATTAGACCAAGTTTACACTTGTTACATGCGGCGACAAGTTGCGCAGTCTCTCAATGAAAGTAAATGATCTCTTAAGTGAAGTTCAAATTGCGACTTGGCCATATAGAGATCCACAGCATTGAGTCTGGCTTTTGTTGTTCTTACTTGGGCACTGTGCATGGTGGTCATGGTCACGTGATTCATGCAACAGCAGCAACAGCAACAGCAGCAACGACAATTCAATTTGCTACAAGACTCAACTCATCGCACTGGGCTTGTCGTGGTCTGCTACGTAGCGTGCTTTGAACTTGCTGCCAGCTTTGGATCTCTTATTGCTGCCTATATACAATATTCATTCATCCAAGTGCTGTGTTGTGTTCGTCTTCCCCATCGAGTTGTCTAAAGCAAACACTCGCTGCTCTAACCAACTTCGGAGTTGCGTCCAACTCTCGTTTTGGCTCTTAGGCTCTTGGAAAACAGTTTCAAGTACCTTTTGCTTGGTGGTGCAGCCCACCTTCTCGCTTCTCGGTTTCGCTAAATGATTTTGTGCGTTCAATGGAACACTGATTATGGTCTGTTGCCTCTTTTTCTTTTTCATTGCTTTGTTTCTTCTTCTGTTTCTGTTTCTTGTTTTGTCTTTACGCTTTTCTCTCTCTTGGCTCTCTATGCTGTAAGTTTTTGGATGAGTTCTACTCTTAGGGGTCTCTGTCTGCTTCACTCTCAGTTGGTTGGTTTGGAGGGGTTCGACTTGCAGTCAAGTTCATATACCACAATCTATAAGTACTTTTTATGGCACGCAGCCATCTTGTTGCATGCTTCCTCTTGCTGTGTGCTGCTACCTCTTGCACTGCAACGTCTGGCTGTCAATTCATTTACTGTTTGCCAGTTCAAGTTTGAGGCTAAGTGGCATCAACCATAGATATGCTTTCTTTCTATTTATACTCGCATTAAAATGATTCACTTGGAACTGATTGCACTCGTTCTGTGTCACAGTTGTTACATGTTTTTAACGGTTTTCCAGAGCTAACAACCACTTAGCCTCATTAGTGTATGCTCTATGCTCCATTGAGCCAGATGCAAGTTGAACTTTAACTATTCATTCCCAACAATAACAAGTGTAATCCCAAGCTAGTTGCTACTGTGCTGCATATCTTGATAATTGCCAACGAAATCTGTGCAAATTTTATGCAAAACTGTTGAAAATCTACCCCACAGTCCAGCTAACCCCTGAAGCATATCCTCATTCCCAGTTCCCGAAACTTCTTAGACCTTGTAGCTGATCAACCCGACAAGAAGAAGAAAAACAACAACAACAACAGGAGAGTGAGGCATAAATTATAAAGTGAAACCTTTAGCTAGGGTTGGGCCCAGTTAGCACTTGAGGATGGGGTGGAATATTTAGATAACAAAACTATGCACATACTTCAGCCCAACTATTTCCGTTGCTCATAAAAATGCTAATTGATCGTTATTGTTATACTAAAATGTATATTTTTTCTTTATTACAACTATCCATCTTTAGGACGTGAATATGGGTGGCACCACGATTGCGGCCAATGAAGAGGACGGCGCCAGTTGCAGCAAACGCATTAAACACGAGTTGGATGAGGATTTAATTGATGTTGGCATTGCGTCATCCACATCCAGCGCTGGCACCGACAGCACCAACCAAATACTCAGCCAAGAGACTTATGTGCCAGGTGCAACATGTGTGTTACAACAGCAACTGCAGCAGTCGACGCAAGCTGACAATGATTCCGATAATGAGGCTTTAGTTGTCGATGGCGATAGTCCAAGTGGCTTGTCGCAAAACGATTCAATGAGTGAGTACCACAAGTATATTAAATTTAATTTTCTTTATACATAAACCAATTTCCTTTACATAAACGAAATTCGAAGTTATTCAAGTACCGCTCCTTTTTTGCATTTGCACTCGCTGTCAGTTCACATAAGACCCATTTAACCAACCGTATTGCAACATGCAACACAAATTCTTAACATATTCCAATCACTTTGTAATTAATAATTCAAATGATTTGGCAATTGGCAATTGGCATCGCGAAGGCATCGCAGAATGCGGTCGAACAGCTGAGTGAGTTGGCTTTAAACAACTTGGCCCGTTTGTTATGAGTTGCAAATAGCATGTGGGATGTGCAACAAGAACTACTAGCAACAAGCAACAGCAAACAGCAAACTTAATGATTGCAACTTGTTTGCCGCATGCAATTTGCATTCGAAATAAAAGAGCGCAAAAATAAATAAAATTTGAAATTTGTTTAACAATTAACCAATCGAAAGTACAAGACGTTGAAAAGTAGGCAACAACAGCACGACAAGTGCAACATCAACAGATTTGGCAACAGGCAAAGAGACAACAAACAACAACCAACAACCAACAACAACCTGCTAACTGATTCCAACTTGTCTTTGGCTTTGACTATTTGCCTGGTTAACTGCCTCGCAGATGGGTTTACAATGCGATCGTAACAAATTTAAGCGTATGTCGTTCGCTCTTGTTGTTGGCCTGTCGGTTGATAACGTTTTCATTTGTAATGGCCAACTCGCAGATTTTTTGCTGCATTCGTTTTCTTTTTGCTTTTTTTTTGTTTTTTTGGCCACGTACGCAACCCAATTTAATATCGCGCACTCGCTGTCAGTGTTTGCCATTTGCTGCCAGTTGATTATGTTCCTCGAATGCGGTTCGCTTGTCAGTTAGTTGGAATCGCTTTTATTTTTTTGGTCTATTGATTTGCTTGGCTCACAAGCACTATATAGCGAGAGTGCATTAAAATACCACAAACAAAAAACGAGGCGCTCATAAATATTTTTTATATGCCATTTCATTGGCGTTTTTTTGCTTTTGCTGATGAATGCAGGGCTTGGCAAATGAAAACATCTAATTTAATCAATGGCTTCACGTGTTTTGGCTACATAAATTGTGTTACTCGTTTCGAGTTTTGTTTTTGTTGTTTGGCTTACCTCTTCTCTTGCCTTGATTTCGTAATTTCGCCGTCTTCCTTTTTTTTTGCTGTTATTATGTTTGTTGTGGGCCAAAATGAGAAATTGTCATGAGAATACGAATTGAGTCAACGGATTTGTCTTTTATTGATATGTTCACATTTCATTGCCTCAAACGAGCTGTTTGGCATTTAAGTTCGTTTTTTCCTGTAGTTGTTAATAATTAAAATTAACTACGAGAGAAAGACGGGGCAAGATTTTTTGATTTATCGAATTGAATACGAAATGAAACGTATGGAAATATAATTTATTATAAAAAGAAAGCCATCAATTGAATTGGAATATCCAATCCAATCACGTTTAAAGTATTTATCTAACACAAAGTGCAGTTTTAAATTAGTTTAATTATGCTTTAAGAATCTCGAGAAGAGCTGCTTAAAGAATCTCATTGCTGCACTTCACATCCGGTCTGAGAAGCAACCCTAACTAACTACTCGAGAGTTCATCCAATTACGCGTGCCTCACGCACTCGACACTAGTTAAAAGTTAAGAGATTTCTGCTTCACGAACGCAGTTTAATTAACTGCATTCCATGGCACAGACACTTGATGTGGTCCATAACAACGGAGTCTTCACAGTTTTTCGTTACGTTTTACCCGCTGAGAGCACATTTAATTTTATGCAGGCAGGATTGTTTTTTTTTTTTTTTTTTTTGCTCGCTTGCCTGTTGATTGTAAACAATTTTTCGCATTTTCTTGGCAAACGGCGCCAGAAATGTGGGTTAATTTTACACAATACAACAGTCGCGAAGTGAGTCCACAAATCATCCGGTTGCCTAGACATCGTGCAAGGCATTCAAATTGTTTCTGGCCATTGTGTAACGAAAGAGAGTAAAACTATTTTTTAATTGATTTCATTGAAGTAACGCAGTTCATTTCATTTTCGAAATGGACACGTGCCAAGAGTCGCAGCACTTCATTTCTGTTTTTGATTGTGCAAAATGATACGGATTACTTTCTCAACAATGAGCAACTGCATTCAACAGATACTTTATCTGTATCTATAGTCTGTCTGGCTGGCAACAACGCCCAATTGAATGTGGCACACAGATCGTATTCATTATTCATTAGCTTTGGTGCATAGATCCTTGTCCACTTTGTCAACAAGCAACTTGTGATACATATAAATAATTAAAGAAACAGTTGTAAAACAAGGTGCAAAACTCCCAAAGAACAAGACAATAACAACGATAAACGATAAATAAATAAATAATGGATAACAAACAAAAGCGATAAATACAACAACAGACAACAAAAAAGTCTCTCATAGAATACACGTTAGCCATGAGTTACAATTACGCTCAAATCTTGGCAGCAAATCAAAAAACTGCGAACAAAAACGCTGATTGGCCACAAAAATTCACACAGCTTACAAATAATTACAAAATTCATGTGAAGAAAAACAACAAAAAAAAGTATCTGAAATGTTGGCATACGAAATATGTGCGTTTTGTTGAGCTTTAATAAAAATTAACAATAAATTGCATAGGCTCGTTTGCTAATGGCTGTGTCTGAGTCGTGTATTTATTATTGTTACGACTATTTGGATTCTCTTTACTGTCATTCGAGCATAAATTTACACCTTATTGGCCCCCATAGCGCCCAGAGCGAGTACGTGCCTCACAGGCCA
The DNA here is from genome assembly GCA_035046325.1 of Drosophila niveifrons. Classification (NCBI taxonomy): domain Eukaryota; kingdom Metazoa; phylum Arthropoda; class Insecta; order Diptera; family Drosophilidae; genus Drosophila; species Drosophila niveifrons. The sequence goes on along the minus strand of JAWNOC010000046.1, from coordinate 3,158,305 downwards.
GAACTTCGATCTCAGTTTAAGATATATTTTTGTGTTGCATGTATCTGAGATCCGATTGACGGTTGCAATCGTGATCACAGTTGCCACTTGTCCATTTGATTTAAAACTTTATAATTAAAGTGGTTTTGACTTAAATTGGTTAATCATATTTACTCAATGTGAAGTATTTCCAACGAGAAAACTAAAACATGAGCAAATGCATAACATTCAGGCGCACTTTGAGTATAGAATTTGTTTCGCTATTCGCTTTTGCTTAACTGCAAATTGGCGTTTATTTCATTTAAATGCGAGAATTTTCGACGGTTCTTAAATCAAATTATTAGTGAAGGTATTTTTGAGCAATGGACATGAGTTATGTTACAACAGTTATTTGCTAAGAACTCAATTTGCATATTTACAAGTTTCATTAGTTGAACAAATTTTGAGATGTCAATTTCGTAATTACTATTGATAACAAAAGCAAATACAATGTTAAGTGGAAAATCTAAATATTTTAATTAGTTTTTAAATTAAGCAGGTTGCGGCTGGCAAACAAACCCATTTGTGTAACAACAATGTAACAAAAGTTATTTATTTAGAACTCAATTATCATCTATATGTTATATATTATCTTTATTGTTGAAGTTTTGCAAAAGGAATGAACAATCAAAGCATACAAAACTCATGACGTCTTATATCTAATTTTTTTTTCGACTGCCGGTAAAAAAACCGTTCATAAGTAATGGGAATAAGTTATGGTGCATATTTGTTTTATCTATTTGTTATGAAGTTTTGAAATGTCGATTTCCCAACTGTTATCTATTAGTAATGAAAGAATAGAATCGTCGTAATTATAAATATGAATCCACAACAAACAATACGTAAAGAAATTGACGAGAAAAGATTACAGGCAATGTTAAAACACATTTTATTTAATCCTTTAAAATGTACATACTTATCTTTTTTTAGTAAGGGGAATGCACAATTTAGTGTTTCTATTTTAGTACACCAATGAAGTATTTAAACAAATTGTAGAATATTACTTTTTTATAACCAGTTATTTAAAAGTTCTTGCAGATAGTATTCTCACATCTTATTTTGATATAAAGTAAGTGTATATAAAAGTAAGTGTATGCGGATAGTGATATCTACTTTATAATTCAAGAAGTATTTGAACTTTTGGTGGCAATTTTTCGTCTACTTTGAATTGCAGAACTAAGTGCATTCAAAGTACAACAAATTCAAATGCAACTTTTGGAATTCTGCTAAAATATTTGTCATCTATTCGAATAAATCCGGCAATAGCAAGTATTTGAAAAGAGTTGCATATTTCCCCAGTCACAAAGCAAACGGCTTAATCACGCACTCCTGGCCAGGAAGAAGAGGAAGAAGCAGATGCAGAAGAGAGGAGCACAACACAATAAAGCTGGCGACACGCATTCGAGGTCATAACCCAATTCCTTTTGTAGTCATTGTTCGACTGCCTTACGACGACGACGACGACGACGACACCGAAGACAACTATGAATTGAACCGATCGCAGTTGGATGAGCTTGGCTAACTGGCACTCTTTGAGTATAAGTTTACTCGTTCTTGCTGCTGTTTTATCATCAATAGCAGCTGTATTTTGCTTGAATGCCATTCGACATCCATTACAAAAGCTGTGCGCTGTGGCTTGCGTTCTTCGTTCTTGCGACTTGCGTCGATGCCCAATTGAAATTCGGTGCGCATTGCAATTGATCGCACTTTTTGCCTTGTGATTGCTGCGAGTACCTTTCTAACGTTGTTGTGTTTGTCGTCGTCGTCGTTGTTTGCTGGCCCGCTTGCTGGCATTGTCGCCCATCTTCATTATCATCCAGGCTGCCGCGTGTTGCATTTGATGATGTGCATCGCCGCCGCCGCCGTCGTTGTTGTCTTCGACTTGCAACAGCGTTGCCTTCATGTCGCCACATCGTTGTTGCTGTCGTCGGCAGTTTGTTGGTTACCGTTGTCATGATTTGTTGTCGCCAGTTTCTAAGCTGGTCGAACCACGATTTTGTGTCTGGCTCTTTTTACTTGCTTTGGTTTCCTTTCTGTTCTCTTGCCACATACCTTTCTCTCTCTCTCTCTCTTTGCCTGCTTTTGCTTTCGTGTTAGCCAACGCAGTAGCCAAGCGAGTATTATCGATGCCTGTAGAATTTTAATAATTCACAAGTCACTTTTTTTTGGTTGTGTTGCGTTTTTTCTGTTGCCCTCCTTCGCTTGCTTGTTGGGCATTTCCTGTTGCCGGAACTGTTACTTTACTCTAAGGACAACACTCAGACCAAGTTCAAAGTCATCAATCTGAGTTTGCGACTGTATGTATGTGTGTGTGTGTGTGTGTGTGAGTAACTCACACTCAACCGCAGAGTGCTCATAACATGTGTGAAATTGACACCACATATGCCATCGGGACACATCGAGTGGAGCTGACGGCGGAAACAAAAGCAATTTTACGCTACATTTGCTTAATGATACAACCCTCGATATACGCCAAGGCAGATGTTACTCTGAATACCACTAAAGAAAAAACTATTGGCTACTTTGAGGATACAGTACTTGTAATTAGCTTACCAAATAGTCAGTTTCTTTTTTTGTTGTCATGTTGTACGAGTATTACCCATAAACCAGGCATTGATTTCTCATCAAAATGTAAAAGTTTTGTTTGATATAAATTTCCGAGTATTTTTATACATTGAAAATAACAATGCAGAGCATTGGAAAAAACATTGTTCGAAAATTATATCAAATTGTAGGTTTTTAACAAGTTTGGACAAAAAGTCAAAATTAACGGCACACTAAGTGAAAGAATGAGTTCGATCAGCAATGTGCAGCCCAGTTGGCTAGAATGGGTTAATCGCAATGCGATGCCAAAACAAATTTATTCGGCTGGTCCAAGAATGGAACCAACTCGTTGGCAAAGAGCTGGACCCATGAGCCGGCAGCAATGGGTTAATTTCTACAAATGGGTGGAGACAAATGGCGGAGTCAACTATCAGCGATCAATAGAGAAACCCAAACGAAGGAGTCGCACTTTTATACCTGGTGTATTCTTTTGTGTGGAGGCCAAGGAGCGGGAGAGGCTAGAGAAAAAAAGGCGATTGCAGGAAAAATGTGAAAATCTGAGTATTCCCCGCTACAAGCGCGATAAATTCATTGCACCACCCCCAAAACCGTTTCCATTTCGACCACAAATCGATTACCGACGGCCACAACAGAAACCGGAACGCGGACGTCCTTGGCCGGTGCCAATTGTGCCGTGTTGTTTTCAGCACGAGGATCTTAAGGCAGCCTTCTGGGCCAAATTGCGTTTTCCCATCTCGAGAAATGCGTTGCAAGCGAGGCCCACACAGAAAGTCATTGAGTTGGCCCAACCGCGAGTCTATCCACCACAGCCACATTGTCCCATCCCAATAGATTTTGACAATATGCCACGCAAGCAGAAGAAAATGACACCAACTCAGTGGAGGATGCATTTGTCTCGACTCGAGTATTTAGCTAAGCCGAATCGACGTGTGCAAGCTGAACTGGACATCCGTCGGTGCAGTAGATGCAAGAATCGAATGCTCAGGCAATGAAAGGATTGGATGCACAGCAATTCGATGGGTTACTGAAAGACGATAGACGATACATTTTTGTCTAATGTATGTCAGTAAGTCAGGGAATTGCTGCTCAATGAATCCAACTTGATAAGTGAAGATTGTCGAATTTCATAGTTTAAATACATAAACACTTTTACATTGCTAAAATTGTATGTTGTTGTTAGGATAGTGAGAAGATTACTAATCCATTATTGTATTATGTTCATAGTTGCTTTATATTCTTATAGGTCCAATCTATAATTCTACTATGACCATAATTGAGTTTTTTTTGTCATAGCTTGCCTCTGAACAGCATTAAAACAGGCACTACTCAAAAATATTACATGCAGTGGCGAACTCAAATGTTTGTTCTATGTACGATTCCTTTAAATTTTGTTATTATCAGATAAAAGTTGTTGAAGTTATTTGAGAATTACTTTCGTATAGGGAAAACGGCTACTTAGTTACTGGTATATTTTGTTACAATCTGTTATATTTTGAATGGTGTTATATCAATATACCAAAAACATAGCCTGCCTTTGACATGTTTCATTATTTTTTTGTGGTATATTATAAGAATATTACCGCACTGCTTGGGCTTTCTCACTTGTTAAAATATAATTTGGTCCTCTCATTATTTGAAACTTCAAATATAATAAATGAATTAAACATCCTTTGATCTTAAATTGAATGAATATTCAGCGTATACCTGTACTGACCTTTAATTCATAGAAAAACTATTTCAGTTTTTACAAGTATCATTTGGTCTACTTTGTATTGAAGAGCTCTTAAATTGTGAATCGACACAGTTCAGCTTTTGCAAAGCAAATCGATTTATGCGGCGTTTAAAATGTAAATTCCGAAATAAAGTGCTAACTTTGACGCCTTGACTTAAATGGCAAAAACTAGTCGAATTTGTAAATCGTTTCAAATAACTCAGTGCTTTTACGACTGTCGATAGCATGCCTTGCCCTGCTTTGCTGGCTAATTCTATTTCTACGGCATTAATTTTATAAAAGTCTACAAAGGCACACAAAAAACAGGCATAAATATACATATTTTAAAATTTCAAGTGTTAAATTGATTTGCACAGAATAAAATGAGTAACGAGGGAGAGAATATTGAGGCTGATGGAGGCGACAAGGATGAGAACGCGCCTCCTGAACCATCCTGGGTGGCATGGGTCGAGCGCAATTCTCGTCCCGTGAAACGATGTCGTCCGAAAGTGGAACGCCAGTTGACACGCTGGCAGAAACCGGGACCCATGTCGAAGAAGGATTGGCGCAAGTTCTTTCAGTGGGCGCTGGAGAAAGCCATGCCCAGGGAAGTGCCTATGGTGGAACAACCTGTGCCCTGCACCGAAAAGATATTGCCATGTGCGCGAGCCAAGCGCGAAATGGAAATGGACGATTTGTTGGAAAAAATGGAGGCGCTATCGAAGCCGCTGCCACGCAAAGTGACCCCAAAACATGTTTACTATCGCGAAGAGTTTCCCTACTCTCCGGCCATTGTGTGGGGACAGCCAGCGAAACACGACAAAGGACGACCCTTTCGAGGACCCTTTATGCCCTGCTGTTTTGTGAACAAGGATCTCGAGGATGACTATTGGGCCCAGTTGCGGTTTCCAGTGCGTCCATCAGCTTTGAAAGCGCGTCCCACAGCGCGCATACTCAGCTTGGCCAAGCCGCATATAAAGCCACCAAATCCACCGCATTGTCCCATACCAGAGAAGCCTGTGGAGCCGATGGATGAACCGCCACCAAAGCGCAAAAAGTTTACACCACGGGGTTGGCGATTGCATCAAATACGATTGATCTATCTGTCGAAGCCAGTGACTCGTCCCGAGTTTGAATATTTCTATATGTAAAGTCAAGTAGTCTCTTATGATTTGGCCAATGTAAAATTCCCTGTGCTGTTCAGTTTTGTAGTAAATCATAATCTCACAACTCACACAATAAGGTAGCCAATCTTGCCAATCTACAATTGCCAGCAATTTCACGCTGATTACAGTAGCCGTAACACACAGCAAGAAGAAAACTCTGGCCAAGACTCAAGGAGAAGGCAAGGCGGCGCACTTAGTCATGGCAGGCGCATTAGAGTCGTCTCTGGCAGTCAAAGGTGAGCAGCCACAATGAATGCCATTGTGGCAGACTTTGTGCTTCTCTCCCGTTGGTGTCTTGGCGTCTCTTGGATTCTCTACCCAAATGTCTGCTTATCGAGCGTAGCAAACATGCGTCACATTGGGTCAAGACAGGATCAAGGTTCACAAATGATCATCAGTCAAATCAATTAGATAATTGAATGAATGATTTCTAAAATCCGATTATGTACACCAAAGCACCTTTAGTTCTTTAAGTTGCTTAAGTCGAATGTATCTGATTTTCCTGCTGCCTGACGTTTCGTGTTAATGCACAATATGTTTTTGGATGGGGGGCAACAACTTTGCTGGCAACAAACAAAAGCGAAAATGTTTATTATCAATCATAAATACGTGTTCTACCTTGTAAAAAAGTAGTCGAAATATTATCAATAACAGCCAAACATGCGCTGCTTAAGAAGTCCTTAAGTATTGAGGGAAAGTTTGTAAAGAAAGCTTAGCTATGGACACATTATTATTAGAATATGAGAAGAAATTTTTACTTTTCTGCCACAGATTATCTTATAGATAAAAAAAAAAAAACATGAGGATCGAACTTTAAAATGTGTAATTGAAATTTTGTTTTTGACTTAAATTTCTTTGACTTTGACTATAACATTTTTCTATATAAAATATATTGTAAGGCAACTTTTGGTTCCTCTTGGTAGAGCATTTAACAGTCGATTCCTTAAGTCTGTTCATATTATTTTCTCTGCAACTGTTTCGATGACTTTTGGGGGTAAATTCTGCTAAAAAGCGAAACTTTTGACAATTTCTGTGACTTGCTGCAATGCCGCGCAACATTTGACCGAAATCCATGGCAAATGCAAAGCAACAGCAACAACAACAACAGCAACAATAACAATAGACAACCAGCGAAATAACAAATTGCCCAAAAAAGTAAATAGTGTATGGGAAAAAGGATTGCCTTCGGATTGAATATTATTGATAAAACTTATGGCAGCACACACAGGGCATGGCAATTCAATATATATTGTATATTTCCTTTTTGGCACTCGCTCTCGATTGAGAGGCGCTTGATGGTTGGTTGGCTAGATTGTTGGGGCCCCGAGAGCTGGGAGTCTCATTAAAAACTGTTGCAAGTTGTTGGCAATGCCACAAAGGGGCCAACTAGACGACGACTGCTACGTCTAGCGGCAGAAATGATGATCATCATTATCGTCTAACTGACGAGACGCAAGTTGATCATGAGCAACTTGGTCGAGACGAGACGAAGATCATGATGTTGCTGCTGCTGCTGTGTTGATGTTGATTGGAATTGGGATTGTGATGATGTTGCTGCACTTGCGTTGCATACCAAAATACTCGTAGCACAAGCGCCTAGCAATGTCGCCAATGCGACAACGAGACAACGACAGCAGCAACATCAACAGCAACAGCAACAACAACAAGAAGTGGAACAACAACCACATTGTTGTTCGCCAGTTGTTTGTTGCCCGTCTCTCTTGTTGACTTTGTTTTATTTATGCAATTTACAGTTAAGTCAAAGGGAAGAAATACCAAAAAACTAACGCAAAAACAAAAGGAAAACCTCTTTCCGCGCTGTCTATATACACAAATAAAATATGCACTCACATTCACATTGAGATTCACATTCGCATTCGCATTCAGTAGAGTGGTTCTTGAACCCTGCACGATGAAAGGTCTACAGTTTTCGACTTGTTCTGTTCTGTGCTGACAGGAATTTGTGTTTAGGCCTTGCTAAGAAAATGTAACACGTTAGGTACAAATATGGTCATGACACACATTACATGTTGCAGAGCAGCTGCTGCCATTCAACTGAGCGCCATCAGAAGTGGGTGTTTTGATTGACGAGAGTGATGAATACCGCTCGATTTAGGCAGGAAAAGGACAATGCAATATATATTATGTTATATTTAAGCTTATTACATTAAAGTTCAGTCGTCTAATCTAATCTAATTTGATCAGCTGCAGCAAGCATTGAAAAACATAATTGGTTGAAGAAAAAATCTATAACAAAGTCAAACCATTAGAAAAACTCTCTATAACTTTGATAAATTAACATTTATATTCTCTAAAACTAAATAGTTAATACACCAAATTTAAAGCTTAATGGGTAACAGTATGTAATGAGCATATTTTTTTTGTAACATTCAAGGTAGACTTACGTATTTCATTTTAGTTAAACACGTATTAAAAAGCTAAGGCTTTCAATTAAAACATTAATTTTTTTTAATTGTTTGACAAGGTCAGTTCAATTAAGGTAAAACAGAATAAGCTCCTTTGATTGTAATCTACTTTTAATATTGTGTTTTATATCCGTTTCAAAAGTCTATATACACGTTTGATGTACTTGATTATATTCAACACCCAAACTGACCTATGCCTAGTTATTAGTTGCATTAAATTTAATTACAAGGCTACACAATGTAAGAAGCCATCATTTTCAGACATTTGAACTTATTAAATATGCTAAAAATTGTAACTAAAAATTAATACGCAGAGATGTGGCACTCCTCCTTGAACTCTGGCCTCTGTCAGCTGGCAAAAAGAAGATATCCATAAGCGTATCAGTTGCTTAAGTAATAGCTCTTCGGCTGCCACAGAGAAACCGCATAATTGCTGGCGCCGAAATGAGTGAATTTATGGCATAAAATAAGATAAATGTGCTGTTAAAATGTAACAAAAAAAGAGAGAAGAATTCGGCAATAATATATTGGAGTTTGTTGTTTGTTTATAGCGAGCTCTCGCTGTTTGTTTTACCGGGTGGTTGCTTTGTGCCAGCTGTTTAATGGGAACCGCAAAAAAGGCGAAATGAGGAGAAACCAAAAAAAAAAAAACAAAATAAATAAATAAAAAAAGTACCCCAATTAATCAATAAAACCCATAATTCTTATTGCAGACTTCCTGGGCGAATTTGGCGGCATTTCGTCGGTGCGGCGACGTCACCACCCGCGCGGCACGAAGCGAGGACGACCACGTGGCAGCACACGACGCGGCGGTGGCCATGGATCGCTGCAGCGCGTGCCGACGCCGACGACGGCGACGACTTCGCCAGCGATTGGAAGTGCAACTGGAGCGACCACATCACCGCTGCCGCCACAGCAGGAAGCGGCGGCTGAGGCTGCAAGTGGCCCGTCCGTGCCACAAAACGATGAAGGTAAGTGGCGAGTTTTTTGTTGTGTTGTTGTTTCTGTTTGTTATTGAACCACTTCCTGGTTTTATTTTTTACCGTCGCGGACTCTCGAGTGTCACTTGTCGCTAATCGCTGTCATAATCACGTTTATCGCCTGCCTTTTACATGCTTACATACACAAGTATTTGTGTGCTGCATCTTCACCAGCAATTGCTGCCACTTGAGTGGCATTATCTCTGCACTTTGTGGTCGACTTCCCCCTTTTTTTTGTTCCTTACTCTTCGTTTGCTTGTGGTATTTTTGGGCTGCCCGCATTTATTTTGGGGGAATATTGTAGTACGTGACAATTTCAGCACGCAGCACAAACCATTATCATTATGATCCTCATCATCATTTTCATCATTATTATATTCATTGGCATCCAGTGCACTTGGCTCCCCATCGGGTTGCAACTCTCCATTCCTTTTAAAGAGCTTTAGTTGAGCGTTCTCGCCCCTTACGCAGTCAAAGCAAATATTTGTTAAGAGATTTGCATCTGGCTTCATTATCGTAGATTTTGTGGGGAAAACAAGAAGGTAGCAAACAATTTTCACGGGCTAACGAATAGTGAATACTCTTGTCGATCGTGATGACACGATAAAGGGATTTGAATTCGTATAATATATGGGGGGAGTTTTAGAGAACTCATTAATATTTGACACAAATCATTGATATAGAAATATTTAAGAAAGAGAATATTTAATTTATGGCTAGTCTTAAACATTAAAAAATCCAAATAAAATACTGAATTAGAAAACATATAATTCTTCATTTAAAAGGGGAAAACTATAATGGGACTTTACCTAATTATATTTATAGTACCCTATCGAAAGTGTATAAAAAAATTCCTTTTTGGAGCTGAAAATGTGACTGATTTCTCAGTTATTTTAAGAGATGTAAAGGACACTTAATTAAAAGTAAAGCATTCTTCTAAATGTTACAAATAAAGCTCATACTATACTTAACAATATATAAGAAAATATTCCACCATTATTGCAAACTCAAATCTGTATAATATTCGTACAAATTTTCATTAACAAACTGCCAATTTCGTATCGAATTAACGCATTTGTAATGCTTGAAATTATTTCCGAAACACGTTTCAAAATTTATATTGATCTCTCTAACATTTCAATCGATATCCATGGCAAGTAATTGAGAGCTGTGAGCGAGCTGTCGATTATTGCAAATTATGCAAACAGCTGCTCAAAATTTAAAGCCAGAAATTAATGCAGCCAACAGACAAAACTCAAATAGAAAATTGTGCACTGATCACAATTCGCGTGCAATTTTCAGTAGAAAATGCCTGAGGAAAAACCGAAAACAGAAAAACACGTTGGTTGGCTGGCGCACATGTCAAATTTACACGACAAATGATAATTGCATAAATCGGCTTAAATGCTTAGACTCATAACCAAAATGTTGTTGCTGTTGTATCGTGCTGTAGTCGCGGGGTGGAGGAAGGAGGACAATGCAAAATGCTGCGGGCAGCGCCAGACAACACGTGACAGAAATAAACTCCATGGTACTCAATGGAGGCATAATCGCAAATGCAAATGCAGCGCAGACATCGAAGTGTTGTAACGACCATAAGATACCCTAGAAAGAATATAAAATCAATTGATGAATTATGAAGAGAATTCAGAATTAAATTAAACGTGAAATCGATAGAGCACAACATTCATTAATATAATAAAAGAGAATTCGCAATTAAAGTGAAATGTCAACAAAAACTTACAACTTGATATAAATCAATTTAAAATGAAGCAACAAGTTTAAATTTGACTAAAGTAGTGCTTAAGTTAATAAAGAGAATTTACAATTGACACAATACAAAAAATGACAAGAAATTTATGTACAACTGAAAAATTAAATGATATCTTTAAGTCATCACAATAGGAAAATATGTATGGTACAACTATTGCACAATATACCAATGCTAATGGTATTTAACTAAACACTTCAATTAATCAATTTATTCACATACCCGCAACCACATCTCGCAATTATAGTCACGTGTCATCATAAAACTAACAACTTAATATAATTACATTTAAAATGAAGAATTTACAATTGACACAATATTAAAACATTGAATGGAACAAGAATTTTATAAACGTGCATATAACTGAAACATTAAACATTTAAGTAACCCCAATAGGGACATATTTATAATACAGCTAATGGATAATTGCAGAAACCTAGGCAATGTTCAACTAAACACTGCAATAAATCAATTAATTTTAAGCCTTATTCACCTGCCCGCAACTCACGTCATTACAGGGTATTTTTGCAAACGCAACATTGCATAAATGCCACTTAACCACGTTGAGTGGAGTGGAGTGGAGTGTGCTCAGCACTCTGAGCGCACACAGGACACTTTTGGCTCGTGTGGATTCGGCAATTAAAAAGCCACAATTGAAGCGCCCAAAAGTATGCAACATTGTTGCGTGCAAAAAGGGATGCGGATGCGTGGCAGGATTCGCTGCCGAAACGTGCAGCCACAAGCGTCGGGGGTATTAGCGACAACATTGTTGCAATTTACGAGCTACGCACTAATTTGCCTTATTTGCATTTGAAGCAGGGGATTTAATGCACATGCCCATTAATGGACGAGTACTTTACTGCCTTTTGGCTCTATCACAGACTTCAACTAATCCGCTTTTACAAATTGTTTCGTTTTGCAGACTCATCCAGCATTTTCCCGGTGCTCGCCAGCCCAATGGGCACACCATCCGCCTCGTTGGTCAAACGCGGACCGGGAAGACCGCGCTCCAAGACATCGACGCCGGTGAGTCGCGGCACACGCGGTGCTCCTCGAGCCAGGCGACCCATGGGTCCGTTGCTGGTGCCGATTGGACGCAGTCCCGATGCCACGCCCCCCGCCAATAGTCCGGCCACAAGCCGAGCGCCCAGCCCCTCATCACATGGAACACTCGATTAACTTTTATGAATTCCATCGACTAATGTGATGTGCTGCAGTCATTGTTAATGGCATTTATATGTTTCATCAGCAGTTAGGCAAAATAAATTGTATAATATGAATGTTGCACTCTGTAATGACAAAACTAAAACAAGTTAAGTGGTTCCAAAAAATAAATGAAAAACTGTTTCTAATACTTTGCTTTACTTTTATACCCATGATCTAGAAGGGTATTATAACTTCGTCTATCGAGAAAATATATGCAGCAAACTGAAGAAGTCATTTTTGGTACATACAATGAAGATGATGATCTTTATGATTCCTGAAAAATGATAAAAAGTGCTGAGGGTTTTCAATAAATTATTTTATATGTCAATAAACGAGACAATCTGGTTTATTTTTCGTACTTTATGGGTATCTTTTGAATGTAGTAGTATATCAATATACAAAATATAGCCCTCAGTATATTTTTATTTTAAATTCAGTATATATTTGCAAGGTTTTGCTTGAATTGCTTCGGATCAAGGGTACTCAACTGTAGCTTGTCTAAGTATCAGCTTCTTGCTCTAATAGTTTTATCCATTCTAAGATGACATTTAAAAACTTCTGACAATGTCTTCCACATGAGGACACAAGCACAAGAAGAGTCGAATAAAAAACAATTGAAGGACAGCTGGCGCTCTTGTTGCTATATATAAAGTTGAGTGAAAACCATTATGATGCTGACTTTGTCTAAGATAAATTGAATTAGAGACGGCGAACGCGCACATTCATCATCACCGGGAGACAGGCAGCCAGCAGGCGCTTGTGATAGATAGTCCTAGAGAGCTAAAAAAACGACCGAAATCCGAGTGCTGAACCCTCGCCGACAAATAGTAGGAGTAGACATTTTAATTTCCGAAAAATGGACTAGCAAGAATGCAGCAAAAGAATGTTTGCTTCTTGAGGGTTTCGTTCTTCTTTTTTTATGGGATCAGCAGGGACTTAAGTGCCAAGACATTTCTCCACATTGTTGTCGAGCATGCGCGCATCAATTTAGAGTTTAGATCTTCCTTCAGGTTGGGGTAGCTGAATTTAGTAGAGCATGCTGCTGCGTTTCTTCTTTTTCTTTTTTTTTTAAAAGCAACGAAAGGGATGCGAAAAAGGGGAAAGAAAAAAGTAGATGCTGCATGCCAACGCACACACCTTCGAGATTGCTGTTGTGTCTTGTCTTTCATTCTTTGCGGCCTTTTGGGGTGTAGGCTGTAGCGGAAAGGATTTCATTTTTTTTTTGAAGCTGAAGACAATTAAGAAGGAGTATGCCAGCACTTGGATTTCCTTGCGCTCCGTTAGAGAGTGAATTTAATCCTTTTGCTTATTTTTTCAAGGTGTGGCCACGCAATGTGTGCATGCTGGGCGTATCCTTGTTATTGTCTTGATTTATCGACCAAGCATCTTGGCCTCGTGCAGCTTACAGCTTATAGAAGCAGCATGGAGCAGCACAAAAAGGATTTAAGCCAGCATTTTGTGGTTTATTAGTTGCGCTGGATTAGAGCACAAGAATAAAAACGGTAGCAGCTGCCTTTATAAGAAGCTAGGCAGCCTGATGATCTGCGGATGTGAAGGCGGCTTAAGGATCTATAGAGAGTTATTTTTGAACTAGATTTAAGCAAAAGTGTAGTACTAATAATAATTTTAGTGTTTAAGGTAATGTAAATAAATTAAACAAAATAATGTAAAGAATATCTGAAGCCAATACTGACGTGAAAAATTCTACAGTAATGCAAGATTTATGCTTATAAATAGATATTACATACACTTACTTTGAATTTAATGACACATTTTCAATAATAATATATAATTTATAAGAACTTGCACTTTTTAATGTAATATTCTTAGCACTCAGATTATCTGAAGTAATTATTTTAATGAAGTTATTATTGAAGTAATAAATAGCTAACATAATTTGAAGCTTATATAGTTAAATGTGTGATGACTAAAAGAAAAACAAATAATTAGCTAAAAAATCAAACAAAATACTTGTAGTAATGTCGGATCTCTGTCAGTCCTATGCAATTGTGAAACTATTATTAAATATTCAAATGCAAAATTAGCAACTAACGTTGTCCACACCTTCACAAACAGATAACAGGAGTTGCCAGTTGTCGCCAGTGGGGCGAACCTGCGGCCGGCATTTAAACAATTTCTTTTTGCTGACTAAGAACAAGAAGAAGAACAACAACAACAACAGCAGACGGTCAAGACGATTGAAATGCTGTTTGCGATTTTTAATTGAAGAAAAAATGCGCAAGTGTGCGTTTGTCTGAGTCCGAGATCGAGTCTCTCTGCATTGCAGCTAAATCTTAGCTTTTGCCTCTGACTGTCTGGCTGCCTGTCAGCTGGTTGTGTTGTGTGTGTGTTTGTGTGTCGGGATCGGGATGGCTGCTAATTAATAAACGCACTGCCGGCAGGGGAGGCAACCGATGAACGACGACAACGAAAATTGCAACGACAACTGCAACTGCAACAGCAACTGAGGTGAAGTCTGGAGCTGAGACTAAGACTGAGGTTGAGGCCGCCCGACGCCGTCGCAGATGCCACTTGGCATAAATGCACACTTTTAAAATTGTTGAGATTCTCCAACTGTAGCTTAAACGTGCAGCTTTATGACAGTCGAGTCTCTCTCTCTCTCTCTCTCTCTCTCTGTCTCTTTCGGGACGAGTCCAAACACCAAATGAAAAACTTGTATAAACCACTTGCAGTCGGCATCAGAATATTAAGAATTGTCATATTGAAAAGTCCAAGATGCCAACAACAGTCAATGCCAAGAGCTACATCTGTTGACAACAACAACAGCGAAGTGCAACACGAACTCAAAGCATGATCATTTTTATATACCTGACAACAGTTGCAAAATATTCGCTGATCTCCCCATCGAGTATACTCCTCAGCAGTGTAGAGTATCTCAGAATGTTGCATAACAAGTTTTGCCAAGTTGTGTTATTTGTGAGTTATTGTCTGACACAGGGAGCGTGTCCTGTTTATTTCATTAGCTTTTGGGGCCCTAACATCATATTACCGTTCAAAATGCTGATGTTTTCTCTTTGCTTCAACTCTTTTCAGACTTGTCAGGCATAATGTGCTGGCATTTCAGTTATTTGACTTTATGTTTCTCTTTCGTTTCATAAATAATGAAAATCATGCACTGTAACTAATTGCAGAATTTTTGAAAAAAATTTCCCTTGCAAGTTTTTTACGTTCTTCTCATAATTTGATTATGGGCTTTATTTTTGTTTTTATGCCTATTTTCTCTAGTTATTATTGCTGTGCCTTGATTGTGGCGCTAATTTAATGTCATGCACACTTAATGGCTGCGCTTCTGTGTTGACTCAGAAGACGACGGGTGTTGATTACAACTAACTAAATTATGTTTTGATACTGCATTCCCACTGTCAAATTGTACTGAAAGGGTATGATGATTTGTTATAGTCTGTGCTATCAGAATATTATATGCAATATCTTTGCTTTACTAGCCTTCACTGTTGAAGTTAGTTGGTTGTATTCGGCATTTGCATAGCTTATTCTAATAAATATATTCAGAAACATAATTTCAGCTTGCGAAGTATTTCATTTAATTACAGGGTAGCGGCTACTCCAACATTCTCGGCTATATATCCAATGTTTTTATTACAGCACAAAAATTTGTTGCTGCCTTCTTTGCCATACAATTATTTTGGCAGCCGATGCGTGAATGCGTCAAATGCGTCGTTGCGTGGTGGCCGAGGTTCGAGCTGAGCGTTTTGTCTTCTTTGGGCTAAAACAAATGACTTAGACAACGAACGTGGCAACGGAAATGCTTTAACAGTTTTACAAGTTTATTAATTTATGCCCGATAATAAAAGTTTGGCATTAAAACTAATTATGTCTTGTGAGTTGACTTTAATTTGTAATGCGATTTGTTGATGAACTTACCTCAATGACTGACCTTTGCCTTGTATTTGTTTTCACTTCAGACGGAGTTCTACAAAAAATGAAATAATAATAATATTGTATGAAAACATAATTGCGATTATTCCCATAGCCTCAGACATAGAGAGGCCAAGATATAGCCAATGCATGTATTGTAGTAACTTGTTAACTTAATTGACTTCGCTTTTTTATTAAAAACTAATTCAATAATGAAAACATATCAATAAACACACACGCCGATGCCCGGCGTCGACAAGTGACGGCTTTCAAAATTACTTCGCAAGCAGTTTGCCAAGATGCCTTGGCACAAAAAAGCAAAAAAACAGAAAAAAGCACAGCATGTCGTTGACAGGAGGACAGGAGCACAGGAGAAGCAGGAACAAAAACCCACTGCAACAACAATAATTAAAAAAAAAATTTAATTGATGCATTAAAGCAGGCAACAAGTTTTGCTGCAACTTCAACTCCAACTTCAAGTTTGTGTGTGTTTTCTGTTTTTCTGTGTCGATCTTCAGCTTTTCTGTTTTTCTTTACAATATATTTCTCTCTCTTTCTGTCTCTTTGGCACCGTCTTGGCGCCCGTACAAATTGTAAGAAACAAGTAGTAGCTAGGCAAAAAGCTTACCACACTATTTTTAACTGTCTGTCAGGAACCAGGGTCCGTGGTATCATTAACAAACCTAAAGAGCTCATTACAGGGCCAAGCCGGCAAGAGTACGTATTTGAAATATTTACATTAAAATTGTTCTGTCGTGAATGTCATTTTCGATTTTGCTGATGTCTCTGGCGGCATTGCTTGAAGTTCTCATCAATAATTGTTATTTGCTCTGCTTGCCATAACAAATGACTGAGGCAGCGAACTTGGTTGTTGTAAGTCTGAAAATATAGGTAAAGAATTGTGAATAAATTGATATTCATAATGCATATATGTATAATTATATTATTACTATATTATATACTATTGCTTGCAATTACAAATGACTGAAGCAGCGAATTTAGGTGATGTGAGAGAGAAGAGAGTAAAAGAATTGTAACTAAATATATATACATAAGAGATTAGATTAGAGTTAAATACCCAATACCAATACCCAATAAATATTATTAATAAAAAACCAGTTTATACTATATGAGCAACTCTCATTCGAAAAATTTCGCGTTTACTGATTACAGGGTAAAAAACATCAGCTGAACAAATTTTTAAACTAAGTAAAGGTTATTCTCTGAATTAGAGCTAAGATTGGATGTACAAACTTTTTGTGTTTTACTGATAAAATATACAAATTCGTTAAATTTTGGTTTTTCATGCGAATTCGTTCATTTTGGCAGTTCACTTAAGAGTATTACTAATATATTTATGTATATATTTCATTCAATATCAAATAACTGAGACAACGATCTTGACTGTTGTATGTAGAGTATGGGTTTTTCATACGTATTAAACTATTTAGAGATTATTCTTGTACATTAAGTAAATGAACAAACGTATATGAAATGTGTATAAATTGCACTAACAGATAACTGAGGAAGCAACCTTTAATCTTCTATATATATATATATATAGTTGAGTAAATTGTTTGTTAAAAAACTGTATACAACTAGTATATAAACCTTTCTTTTCGTTAAACACTTATTGAATGCGAATACACGTATACATATATATTAAGTAAGTTTGCATCTGGAGCACATATTAAATTTTCAATTTGTTGCCGCCTGTTTGCAGGCTGTCCAATCAACATGCACATGCACATTCACACTCCGACTCCGACTGGAGCATAAAGTAAACAATTACTCAATTTGGCCTGGGAGCGAGTGGAACGCTCTTTACCATTAACATATCGCATCCTTTGGATCTGCAAAACTGCAGCCGCATGCAACTTGACAAATATGCTTTCAGCTCTAATTATACACCAAAGAGCGAACCGCGAATGCGCAATGCGCATGAGCATGCTCATTGAGTTGGCCGTGTGGCAGGACACAATGGATGGAATGGATGGGAACGGCAACAATGTTGAAGACGCTGACCGGGGCAACGAGACTGACCCCAATACCAAACAAATTTTGACCAGGGCAACCCTTTCAGACACGTTCAGCGGACAAGGCTGTATAATTACGCCGAATGAATATGTGAATGTCAACTGAACAACGGGACAATAAAAAAGGTAGCAAATTAAATTGTATTAAAATTTTTATTTCATTTCTTATATTTTTTCTTGTGTTTATTTCAGTTTGTTGCGTGTGAACGAAACATCGCAAAAACGTAAGCACTGTGAAATAAGAAATACGAGCTATGCAAATGAACAAAAGTGAAAAGAAGAAATTTTTTGGGGAAGTCTGTGAAATTTTAGAAACATTTCAATTAGGCTCGCTTTGGGGCTTCGTTATCTGCTATCAGCTATCTTGAGCAGTCGTTAAAATTCAGTTTGAATGAGATTAAATTTGCATAAAACAAATTTGTGGCGAGCAAAGAAATGACAACAAATTATCAAAGGGTCGCTTACGCTGACTGTGACTGTCACACAATGTTTTGCTTTATCACAATCTATTATTCACTTTTACAGCAACTCACAGCATAGACCTCCCAATTAGCTTGATTTATTGTAATAAACTCGCCAATCTGTTTATTCTCTTCTTTATTTTTAGCTCTCTCGTTGAGCTTGAGCATTTCATTGAATGTGACTCAAGCAGGTTTTGTTTTTGTGTGTCTTGTATTATTAATTATTGTTGAAAACATTTATGTTAAGCACGTACAAAAGAACTGTCAAACTCATCCAAGTTGGTGCCGTCAACTTGGCGCCACTTTGGCCACATGCAATGCAATTTATTTCTGCTGAAATAATTAAAATAATAAATAATCTTGGATGCACAATTTCTCGCTCTCTCTCTCCCCGATCATTTTTAAGTAGAAAATAAATACAAAAATTGGCAGGAAAAGTTCGCGTGTTCCAAAAAGGGCTAACTAACTAGCTTATGAACTAATTATGCAGGCAACAATGCTAAAAAAAATTTATTTACATTTTTGGGCATGAAATTGTTGCACATCTTCACATTTGGACAACTTTTGCACAGTGGTTAAAGGTTTGCTGTATTTATTTGCCCCTGAATTCAATGGGATATAACGACCAACTAAAAAGTTCCCAAACTCTCGAATTTCTGTTTCCAAAATTTAACTTTTCAAGACGATATCAGTTTCAATTCAAAGCCAATCGTTGTGTAAGCTATTAACCTTATGCTAATAAATTAGGCCTATTATATAAATTGAACACTAACTTCAACTATATTTACGACAGTTTTTTTTACAACTTTTTTACACCTATCGATGATCAGCGTTAGACAAAATAAAAATGAAAACAGAAAGCTGTCAACTTTAACCATGGAAAAATCTTGATAACTTTTCTTGCTAAAGTTGTATCTCTTTCTAAGTGCAACAAACATTTTT
Organism: Drosophila niveifrons; assembly: GCA_035046325.1. NCBI lineage: Eukaryota > Metazoa > Arthropoda > Insecta > Diptera > Drosophilidae > Drosophila > Drosophila niveifrons. Next base: position 3,139,126 of record JAWNOC010000046.1, on the reverse strand, counting down.
CCCTCACTTTTCTTTAAATTTGGCACACTGTCTACGTTTTTGGCTTTGCTCGTTTTTGGTGTTTATTAGAGCGGCGCCAGTTAATGACTTTTGGCAGTTGTTGCGCTGCTTGCAATGTTTGTCATGCCATGAACTTAATTCATAATTTATATGATAAATTTATTTATGAACAATTAACAATTTGGAACTATAATTTTCGTGTCCGTTAGCCTGTGCCTGGGATCATTGTTGATTTCAATTCTTTGTTTTGGTCTAGCAAATCTGAGTTCGTTTCTTAAGTCTTTTGTTTCAGTGACCACAGCAACGGACGCATTTCGCTTTTACTCAATAATACAACTGCAAATTGCTGGCGGTAAAAATCAGTATAAATTAAGCATTAAATGCATAACATCACGGATCACGGTCAATGCATACAGATGGCAATTTCCATGCAAATTATATACATTAATGCACCCAACATACACACGTATTGTCCACAAGTAAGGTTCACGCACGAAGAGGTTTGGCTGGCTGCGATCGATCGATCGATCGATGGATCCCATCGATGCATCGTATTGTTGCTGTTGGTGATGATGGCCACACTTCGGGCGACAACTTTGCAAACTGTTTTTCGCACCTCACGGCCCTGAAAACCAACTTTCCTAAAGTGTGAACATCAGGCAACCAACTCTGAGCTCTGAGAGGTCTGAGGTCCAGTAGCTGGACACGCGCAAAAGAAAGTGCGAGCGCCGCCGCAACTTGCCTCGAGGACATGTAAACTGTTTGAGGTGTGGCGAAACATGAGCGCCATGATAGCAGCAGCAGCAGCAATGACAATGCCTATGCAGCAACTGTTGACGCTGCTGGTGACGACACTTTCTTTTCCTTTCCAGCAACAACAACCAACAACAACAGCTGCAATCAAATTGCGCCCTGGCCTCAGGCAATTTAAGAATTCTCAAGGCGAAAGTCCATGTGAAGTGCGTGCGCCGCTGCAGCAGCATACATTGGAGGGCGTGTGGATGGGCTGGTGGGCGTGGCAGATAGCCTGCAATGTGCACCGCAAATTATGAGGTGTTATGTCAATGCGGTCGCCGTAGCCACAGCCACACAACCACACAACAGTCGCTGAGATGGTCCAACGCTGGCGTTAAAGTGCCTGAAAATGTGCGCTAAAAGTCACACGACCAAAAGCTTGTGAAAGGCTTCAAAGTGCCCATCACATCGCGTTGGCTATATAATTGAAAACGCCCCGACGAAAGGGAAATCCGTAAGCTACCGAAAGGACGCTGCAATTAACAGGCTGGGGCAAAAGGCATTGCTGTAATGCATATAATGAAGTTCACGTCTACATTGGCTGCATAAAAAACAGATGATTAATCATTTCTTGTATACATTTATTTAAATATATTATTCGCGTTGAAAAATCGACAGCAATTTTTTAAAAAAGTACGATAAGTGAAGTGACAATTTGAAGAGCTTATATTAAATATTTTCAGGTTTTTTTTTCATATATTTTCAATTATAATTATCGCCAATAAGATTGAGCATAAAAATGAATCTAACTGTAAATCAGTTTACTTTAATTATTTTTACTAGTTTTACTCTATTTATTAATAATAAGAAAATAAGTTTACAAAATTTATCTACAAAAAAAAAAATAATAAAATTTAATGACTTTCTTATATCAAAGATTGTTTATGTTTTACTTTTGTTGTAGTTATAATTCAAGAAATTTTCATTAAAAGAATATTTCAACATATTTCAATAATATAAAAAAACACACATTCTTCATTAAATAATTTAACTATTGCATTTGTTTTGAAAATAATGACAACAAAAATGTATTATATATAATTTATAACACATATTCCTTATATCACGCTTGTTCATTATTGCTAAAATGATCTAATTCAGTTTCTTGAATTTGTCACCTCGTAATTCATGCACTTATTACTAATGCCTTATGATGTAAGTTTATTTTTATTTGCCCGATTTCAATAATCGAATTTCAATAACTGAAGGAACTGAGTATTCTTGACTCAAGCACTCTTAACTAAGGCATTTCATCTAGCTTAAAATAGTTTGCAACTGAACAGGTTGCACACCAGTTGCATGTTGTTTTTGCAACTGTTGTTGTTATTGTAATTGTCATGGTTGTTGTTATTGACTTCACTTGTTGTCATTGTCGTTCGCCAATGGACTTTGTCGCTGTCATCGTCATCGTCATCGCCATCGCCATCGTCGTTGGTCGCTCGATTTGCGGCTGTAAACGTGCAGCATTTTATGAAATTGCTTGTTGTTATTATTATGGTTATTATTAGTAGCATTTCTTGTTGTTGCTGCTGTTTGCTGCTGCTGTGTGTCATTTGAAGTTTGGCGCTGGCGCTCTCACGACGACGGTTCTCTACGAAAATATAAACATAACAATCATTACAAGCAGCATTACAACAACGCCGCAGAGAGAAAAATAAAAAACGAAAGCCGAACAAAAAAAAAACATTATTGATATTTATGAGAATTATGTCGACTTCCTGCTTTGCTACACGGCTACACGGTGGCGTCTTAAGTGGCGCTAAATGCGTGCATTTAATATAATAAATCTCTTTTGTTGTTATTTATTATTATTTTCATTACTATTATTTCATGAGTTTTCAGTTTTCGTTGTTATTGCTGTTTAAGCCAAGCTTTGTGTCTCTAGACACGTACGCGTCAAGATTAAGTGGCGTAAAGTGAAGTGAAGTCAAGTGAAAGGGTCGACAGCCTATACAAATGCTGGCTTAATCGTTAAAAGCCGCATAAAATATTTGGTATATGGGAAATTTATAGCTAAAAATTAGGAGAATGCTGCAAGTTTGTTGCCTAAGTCTTTTGTTTAATCGTGAACTTTCAGAAGATTTACTCTTTAACAAAATCAATTGCATAGGGGAAAACTATTATTATATGTAGTGAAATCCTTGCAGACATTACATTCCGTTAGCATAGTCTTGGCTCATGCATCATTTCGTGGGACACTTGGATGGAGGAGTTTTTTGGGAAATATATGTGGCCATTGTTGCGCCATTTCATGCTCAAACGGAAGGCATAGAAACGCACAATGTTGTCATGCCACATCCATTGTCGCAGTCTGGCTTATTGATTGTTTGTTTTGCCTGCTGCCAAAGGCGTTGTCCCGTTGACAATTGGTCATAAGTTAGACTGCCCAATGGTCGGTCATAAGGAGTAGCAACAACAAAACATGTTGCAGTATGTCAACGCATTGTCTTCCCAAAGTTATGTGCAGCATTTACAAAACATTTCCTTAAGAAGTCGACAGTAAAGAGTCTATGAAATCGATTGCACAGCTTCCAAGAGAGGCAGCGATAATGTGAGAGCAACGCCCAGCGGAGTGCAATCTTTGATTAATCATGGTGCCGAGCTATGAATGAAGCGTATAAATGAAATGATTCGAAAAGTGAAAAGAGCATTCTAAACGCAATGTTTGAGAGCATGTCGAGCAACGAAAATGTTAAAGGTGGTAAAAGATTTAAACTAAAAGAAAATTCATATGATTAAGCTGGAGAAAGGCTTAGAAAAAGAGAATTAATTTTACCAAACAAAAATAAGTAAATGTTGTAGAAAATAAGTAAATAAAATGAATCCTACCGTGAAAATAATACTTAAAATTGTAAATTGTTTTGTTATATTATATTATATTAAGAGGGCAAAGTTTGTTTTTTAAAAGTTTAATCTGGAAAAAAGTAAATTACAGAAAAACCTTAATAAATAGTTTTTGCAAAAAAGTTTAAGATTTTGGGAGAAAAGCAAATTTAAAAGAAAAAAAAAATAAATTAAATAGATTAAGCAAAAAATTAAAATATGTGTTTAATATTACAGATCAATACAAAAGAATGTACTTAATGTATTGGTACAAATCAATAAAAAAAAAACAAATGAAAATTGTGCTTATCTTTTTAAACTAATATATTTCGGTTTTTTATAAACGAACTATATTTATGAGTAATTTACTATTTTTTCCTTTTTTGCAATTTATATTATTGATAATAAATTAATTTTTGTTAAGAAATGTATACTAAGTAATAAAAGTTAATATGAATACACCTTTTAAATTTTTACATAAGTATACACCATTTTTTTTATTGTAATGTTGTGCATTTTAGTAAATTTCTCTAGCTTCTTGTTTATTTTGATGTATTGACATGCGCATTCCCCGCTGCTTTCTCAAACACACAATAAATAATTCGGCAGCTCCCTCGCTCCCTGACGCGCCAACGGCACCCACATCTGCCCCGTGTGCCCAAATAGTGTCAACACAAGAGTCAAGAGAACAAAGCAACCAGCATATAAGACATTACACACTCGTACATACGGAGAACGACACTCACGCTGGCATTGGGCAAACAGTGGCAATATTTGGCTCTTGTTGTTTACAATGTTGAGCCCTCGCCTGGGGACGCCATGGGTCGGTTTCTTGAGAAATTGGCGCATGCTGTGAATTTGCGCAGACATATCTATCTATGAGTAAGTATTTTCACCATATACCATATCCCATATAGTGTACTCATAGTCATAGTCATGGGCAATATTGCGTTGCTTTTGTTTGGCAGCGGATTTGCGATTGGGATTTCGTTTTTTTGTCTCTCTTCTTATTTTCTTTTATTTTCATATTTTTGGCTTTTGCATGCTTTATTTTTCATTCACGCCAGCGACAGAGACACGATGATACATTGTGCGAATCCACAGTCAGATATCAAGCCTAAGGCTCTTTTTTACGTTGTTGTTGTTGGTTGTATGTTGTTCGTTTTGGTTGGTTTGCCAGCTATAAAGTGTCAACGGCAGCGGCTACCGTTCTACGTACAAGCTTTGTAAGCATTTCTTCATATTTTTGTGGGCAAACAAACGCTGGCTGGTTTATCTGATCCTGTTGAGTCATGCAAGCTGCAGTGCCAGCTAGCCAGCCAGCATTTGAATTATGGAGATGATAATGCGTTTGCTTATGTGTGACATGAGTGCCATTCCGTGCCGTTGCCTTTTCGTTATTTCGTTATTTCGCTACGCGACGCAGAAATTTACATTTGAAGCAGCCACAAAGCAGCAGTAACAGAGCTGGAGTTGCATTCTCTTGGTCGGCAAGTGCCTGGGATCTTAGCTCAATTAAATGTCTTGTACTGGACGAACAATCAGCTCGGCACTTGCCGAAAAAGAAACAACTCAAAACTTAACACGCGCACACTGTCCGCTTAATTGAGTTGATTAACCCTCCTGCAACTACTCGACTCTTCACCATCGCCACCAACATCACCATCATCATCAGTAGACAGCGACCAGTTTGCCATTCTGGAGCATGTTGCAGAGCAAAAAAAATTGCCACCGCTGCGACATGCGCTTGAGAAAATAAAAATATATAAATTCACAAACATGCCACCGCCAATGTATTTATATAAAGCAAAAATAACGGTAACATCAAAATATTTCTGGCAAACATTGCGGCAATCAACGCCTGACAGGGCTACCGCCTTCTCTTCCTCCTCCTCTTGTACTCCTCCTGTTCACCGCCTTCTTCCGCCCTCTTTTGGCATGTCATGTTTGGCCTCCTGCTCTTCTCAAATTAACGACACTCGGCACAGTCTTCATCGCTGTTTTTCGCCGTTGCTGTTGTGCGTCTCCGAATGATATGAAATGAAATGCAATTTTTGAAATAATTAAATATGATGCCCAACATATTTTCTGGCTTCCACATGCGTCATGTTCTCGCGTTCTTCACCTGAATTTCGCTGAAATTGTATTTGCAATTTTCACCACAGCACTAAAAATTCATTATGTAAATTTTTTTAATGAACTTTTGCTTTTACCAATAAAGAAAGTTTTTATAGATCAATTCGTGAACTAATTACACCAGAATTGATGATAGCTTTATTAATTTTAAATAATTGAATGTTTAACTTTTTATCTCACAAATAATTTCAAATTTTACTTTTTATAATAAAGTATAGATAAATATAGATATTCTATATTAGTATATTAACCCATAAAACAATCAGAGAGAAAACTAAAGTCGAGAGAACTCGACTGTGAGATATCCGATACCAATTTTAAATATAAGCAAAAAAGTGTGTTATTATTCCTAAGATTTACCAAAAGTACAAACATATACAGAATTATATAATTGATACATAAATAGACATATATACATAATTGTATAACATTCTAAATATAGCCAAAGCAGTTAATACCATATCTTATCTCCAAAAAAAATCGATCTTTAAAGAAAATCCAATAGTAATACTAAATAAAAAATATATTAAAATATGTTTATAAATAACATAGTTAGAACATTTTTATCGTCTCTTAACTTAAGCTCCTGAAATCTCACAACTGAAGAGTTTTTCCTAGAAGATCATTTTGGTTGTCGAATCCGTTATGAGCAACTGTTAATTTGCCAAAATGAGAAGAAAAAGAAGTGTAACTTTGGACTACTTCAGAGAAAAGTCGACTTACAGCCCATATTCTCTTCGCTAATGACAAGCGACAAATTAATGGGTTCAACATTTTTGAGAAGAATGTGGCAAATAAAAAATAGTCGAGACACTTGCCACTTGACCCTGTGCACTCATTAAACCTCGCACACACACACGCACATACACATACAGATTTGGTCCATACTAAGCCATGAAAGCACATGGGTTCCACTCTCAGTTTGTTGATGGGGTCTATGACAGCAGCAGCTGCTTGGAAGGCCCAGTTCAGCGGCCGAAACTCTCACTAGGCACTTAAAAATTAACACTTTTGACAGCCAAACGGACTTTCAAATGTACAACGACCAAAAACAGACAACCAGCAACTGGTTGCTACAACAACAACAACTATAACAGCAGAAAGAGTTTGTGGCAAGGCGCAACAAAGTGTCAATGTTGCTGGCAGCGGCTTTAACAAGATTGGCAGAGAAGACGGCAGATGAGACAACGACAAAGACAACAACGACCAGCTGAACTAAGGCCAATCTGGAGATTTTTCTCATAAGGTGCAAAATCTGTGGATATCATCATAAAACTCAGCAACAACAACACAAAATGCCGACTGAAGAAACAAAGTCATAAAAGCCACAGCCACAGACTGAAACCGCCTCTTTTCAGCTTCACTTGCGAGGAAGATGGGAAACCCAGAGAGCAGGCGGGGGGAGCATACTGAGGAAAGGAGCAGCTAAAGTTTGCTCCTAATTAGCTGAGCTCAACAATTGAGCTGAAATGCGTCTCAATAAATGTGTATATTTTATTACATAAGTATTAAAAACACATACAGCGTATATATATAATTTTTTGCTGTTGTTCGTATTTTTCCCCAATTGCGCATCCTGAGGAGGTGAACGGTTAAACAATGAAGCAGTTAAAATGTGCGGCTAATAAATAAATTAAGTCTTTAACGATGACAACGGACCTCGGCTCCAAAAACAAAACACGGCAGGGCGCTCTCGAACATCTCAATTATGTTGTTTAAGCTCATTGTTTTTGGATTTTTTCTTAATTTTCTTATGGTTATGGTTATTTGAGTTGCTTTTGTTGTTGTCGCTGTTGTTGTGCTTTGCGGTTTATCTCCATCCGCAGATCGCAGATCGCTGGCAGCAGCCAGTTGCCCAAAATTGCGGAAATTCGTTGTTACATTTTAAATGGGCTCATAAATGTGCCGCCCCCCTACCCGACCATGCCTACCGCCCACCGAGACTGACCCCAATGGGTTACTCACCCCGCTGTTCTCAGCCCCCAATGCAAATCATTTTTGACTCCAATTAAAATTGTAATAATATTTTTTTAAAGCTTTATTTTGTTGTTAATTCTCTTAATTAGCTAATTTGCAAACAATTAAAGCTAGAAAAATGTGTGCTTGCCAAGATTACAACATGCTGTGGCATTTGCCACAAAGTTGCCAACTCATTTGATTGCCGATAGAAGCTAACGAGTGAATGATTTCATGTTAAGTCATGCCGGAAAACTTACTCACCAAATGGCGAAATTCAGTTCAGAAAGTGAAATGTTTGTGGAGTAAATATTTTGAAATAGAAAGAAAGCGGTTGTGTAATTGTTGTGCAAACAAAGTTAAAACTGATTGAGTTTAGAAAAAGTCTACTATGATATTAATATTAGCACTATAGTGCAATATAATTTCATTCATTCATTTAGATTTAGCTCAGAATAAGTCTACTTGGATAGTGTATATTATTATGTAGTACTGAATCGTTGTGAAAGAATCATTTATAGTCAACAAATACTTAAATATTCGACGTATAAAATGAGTATATATATTTTCAGGAACTGTCTTAAGTTTCTTTTGAGTTTTAAGGCATATACGATCCGAAAACCGCATCAATAATCGACTATTTTTCGAGGATCTTATTATATTTAGATTTTTTTGAACAATAACAAATACATTTTGAGTTTCGAACGGAATATGAGCTAAGAAGCGTAACTTTACTTCAATTGAATTACCTTTCATTGAAAACACTTGATCTATACGGAACCGCCTGCATTATTCACTGTTCGGAGCAATTGCTCTTCATCTATTTTGCTAGAAATCTATTCACTCTAAGAGTTATTGCCAAAAACGAGACGCTGTTCCCACGTTTGGCCAATGTACCAAAAACACAGTTTTATAACCGTAACCAGACACACACATAGCGATAGCCTGAGAATCTTTCGTGATGTCCACCTGTAAAAACCTTAACTTAAAATTGAAGAGGAAAGAAGATCGGTTTTGTTGCAATCCCGTAGTTCCAGCTGCGTGCGACAGAGAACAGATACGCACGAAATGGTTTTTATTTTTTCTTTCTCTTCTCTACTATTCCCCATCTTTCTTTCAGTTTTTTCAATGTTATTTTTTTGTGTTCTGGCAGGTAGATCATTTCCGAACAATTGAGTTTTTAAAATGACAATTTTAGTCGTTCGCTCGCTGTGAACAGAAATAGAACAATGCCAAATGGATTGGCACTGGAAATACACCTGAGCAGCAGCACCAGAGTGAAAGATCACTTCTATTATGATGCGGCACAGAGAAAATAATGCTTCATATAATTAAAAACGGGAGAGAGACAGCACAACAACAACAACAAAAAAGAGAGAAACACAACAAGTACGCTTCATAAACATGCGATGGAGAATGGCTTAAGAAAGCAGCTGCCAAAAAAAAAAAGTATTAAAGTAAAACAAGTTTGTTGCCTGAGTCTTTTGTTTTGCAAGCGGGCGCCCATCAAGTTTGTTTTTATTTTCCTTTGTATATGGTTGTTGTTGTTGTTGTTTTTGGTTTTGAGCCTTCTTTCGATTTAACGCTTCACTACTGACAAATGAGTAGCATATCCTGTTGATCCTGTTGCGAGCAAATAATTATAATGCCCTACACCACGTGTGAACGCTGCAAACTTTAATTGCAAAAATAATTAAAAGCTCATAAATTAAGGAAGCAGCAAAAAATGAAAAGTGCAAATTTAATTATGCCCCAACTCAATTAATTCATTAAGAAGCAAACAGAAACAGCAACAACAACAATGAGGCGAGAGTTAAATCAATCAACGCCAAATACGTGTATTCATTCTCCCTAAGGACATTGGGCAGTATCCACTTGTCAGCCAATTGCAACCGGTTTGCCAGGTAGTCAGAGTCGGAGTCGGAGTTGGAGTTGGAGTTGGAGCTGCTCCTTGTGCACATCCTTACTTAGAATATGTATTATGCAAGTGCCGTTTTGCGCCAAGAAGTGCAAGGAGTGCGCCAAGAGCCTTTCATAATTTATTGATTTTATATGGCGTCACATTTGTCTCTTTGTCTGTCTCGCAACACTGAGCGCTGACAGTTTTTGCCACTGCCATCTTCGCTGCGACATTTTGACAGTTGCAGGCTGTCATCCCAGTCAGCCGCTGTGCTGTCACTTTAATTGCAACTGACGCATTGCCAAAAAAACGAAAAAAAACGTAAAACAAAAATAATAAACTACTGGATCCAGCTTTTGCTTCTTCCCTTCGAACGATAAGCTCGACTGTCATTTCAATTTTTCATGCTGCCAAATAAAGAGCGCAAGGTGCGCCTACTGGCCCCTCATTTTGCTGTCCTGCTATCCAGTTTTATTGAAGTACTGCAGTACTATCAGTCCCATATATGTATGATTAAATAATATGTAATGCTTCGCTCAACCCTTTGACCATAATTCATGGCTGTATGCCAACGGTAGTTTGTGGCTTAAGTCTTTTGTTTTGCGACAGGGTGAGCCAAGTTAATTATTGAAGATTGCATCATCAAGTTGTTAATATTAATGCAGTAGATGTACTTGTCGATAACACATGTTGTTTACTTAACTTGTGATTATTGAGAAGTTAATACGATATGCCAATAATATTTTGTTGTTGATTAATTTGACTCAATATTCAGCTAGACGAGATTTGTCCTACATTTCAAATGAATGTTTAATTTAATTGTAAAATTCCGTTAAATATTTTCTATCTTCTTAAACTACTAACTTCTAAATATAAATCCAAATTAAATTCGATATTCATTTAATATTTTGTTATCGAATAATATATCAGATTTTTTTTACATCTAACTTGCTAATTTTATTTCTATCTTCTTTTCTTATTTTCACGTGAACTATATCAATTATTCCTAATTTAATATTAAATTTCCACTACTTATTTTCTATATTCTTTAAATACCTAACCCAAAATAACATCTGTTATTTATTCGTATTTAATTTAAAAATTTTAGTTAAATATTTTCTTGAAGAAGTCTGAGACATTCACTCCATGTTAAAAGAAAGGAAGTTTGAGTAACTTTTCACGCTTTTTCGATTCGACTTTCCCCTACTTTAATGAAGGTATGCAATTATGCTTTGAATATTTATGGTATTTAAGAAATTGCCTAATTATCGAGCCGAAAATGTGTTGCATGCTGCATTTACCGTTAGCTGGGCTTATTATGGATTCACTTTCATGCGACTGCAACACGAAATTGAGTGGAAAGTGCAACCCTTATGCCTCTTGCGATGAATAGATAATAAATAAGAAAAATGCAGACGAACTGCAATTAAAACCGAAACACGAAGAGGCAAAAGTTAACCCTTTTGAGCCATTAATTCTAACAAAACCTTTCAGCCATCACGCTGCGGCAGGTGCAAAGGTTAAAGCCGAGCGCTAATGATATCAATATAAAATGTAAATGAAATGATCTAGAAGTTGATGAGATGATGGGGAGAAAAGGGGAGCTTGAATATGTCGGATAAGTCAACAATTAAAACGCAATTTTGTGCCAAATCCTTGGTAACTGTAACTGCAAGCAGATGCAGCTGCAACTGCAACTGCAACTGCAACTGGAAGTGTTGCAACCTGTTGCAGATGCATATCACATTTTTTGGCTGGCTGCTCATTAACAGAATGACTGCAACAACGGAGCATCGGAGTATTTAGTTTTATTAATTTTGATAGTCAAGTTTGTGTGTCGCTTGCCACACATGCAACATGCAACACGCGTGCGCAGTGCAGCATGACCAAAGCCCAACCAAATTGAGTCCTAAACAGCTCAACCAAGGGGTAGTAGACACGCTCTCTTCATTTCTCTTAGCCCTTTATCGAAATGCAGCCAAAAATTAACCAAAAATACGGCAGGCGACGCTTTGTTTCGTGCCTCTGCCCCATCCGCATCCTGTGTTCGATTTCTACGCTTTCTACACTCACTCTGCCACTGCTGCTGCCACTGCCACAGACATTGCCACGTTATGGTCTGCCTCGGTTCGCTTCGGTTAGGAACAGGTGTAATGATTTTTCTTTTGCACCTTGACTTTTGCTTCCGTTTTGCAGCTCTTCTCGATAACTTTTTCTCTTTTCGCCGAGGGGTAATTTGTGCACATTTACTTCCTGAGCACAAACAAATGTGCCAGCAAAAAAAAAAAAACATTCAATATGTGTATACAGACTGCTCCATTTGAGTTGTCACTTCTGACTCTGACTTGAAAGTTCCACCAATTGAATCTTTTTGTCTTTTTCTGCAATGAACTCTATAAAAATACATTTTAGTTAACTATATTCATGACATGCCCAATTCCTTTTTGCGCTTGTGCTCCTCGGACTCGGAGTTTGTAAACATGGAAAGCGCATAATGCAGTATGGGCAAAACTATGAAAAGTTTCGGAAAAGTTCGCCAACTTATCTTCATTATGCAGCCCCAGACCACGCAGCTTACGATATCAATTTTGTAGTTGCTTGAAATGAAAAAACTTTAAGAATTTATTTAAATTTGTGTTATCGGTTTGAGTTGTGTGGCTTTGAGTTGAGACACCCTGTATTTTTGCCCCTGTTTAATCGTTAATTTTGTACTAAGGACTTTATTATCGACATTGAATCGCAAGCGACACAAACCAGAAGCATTTAAACACACTGAGAGCAATTTGCGGTCATTTCTACTAATATATTCAATTTCAAAGAAAAATAATATTATGAAATCAAACAAAAAAATATGTATTTCGTAATCAAAAAAGTAAATTTCTGAACAACTAAAAATGATTTAAAAAGGGAATTAATTAAAATAGATCTAAAAGTGTTTATATTCAAAATTTAAATAGTATTGTAATATAAAAAATATATATTTTTTTTATTCTTTAAGAAAATTGCTAAGCAGTTAAATATAAATTTATAGAAATAAATAAATAATTATTAAAAAAAATGTATTGTTATTGAAATAAGTTCTTAAGCAATTGAAAATTTAAGAAATCCTTTTTTTTGCAAAAATATTAGTATTTAGAACTTTACATTTAGAATTTTTTAGCTCTACTCATTACATATTACTTAATAACGAAATTAATTGAAATTTTCTTAATGCTTTAATATTCAAGTTTACAATTTTATTCTGGGAATATGTTATTGATCATATAATATGATTTAAGAACGAAATAAATTTAAAAATTTGGATGATATAATGTTTATATTTCAAATTTTACTCTGGTTAGATTTCATTGCTTAATGTAATACGATTTTGAAAAGGGATTTAATTTCTTTCACTGTACTTGGCATGACAATGTAATATAACCGCAAGACAACTTCCTCAATATCAATCATTACGCCTCTGCAATATTTCCTACCCCCGTATAAAACTTTCTTCATAAACCATTCATGTATGTGGCTCCTCTTCCCTCAGTACAAAATCCAAAAAAAAAGAAAAAAGTGAAAAAAACAGTTGCTTTTGGGCTTTTGCGAAGCAGGTTGGGTAAGTGGCAACTGCAATTTTCAGGTGTTAGCCGAGTTGAGTTGAGTTGAGTTGAGTTGAGCTGGGGGCAACCCTTTCATTAGACGAGGCAAAAATGATATATTTAATCCGTTCATTCGGTCCTTCGATCGTATATGCAGTGAAGCGAATGCTTGTCTTCGATATAACAGCAACAGCAACAACAACAACAACATTTGGGGCTGGTAATGATAAACCTGATATGGAACACACTTAAGGGCTTAACTTGGGTAATCTGCAGTTTGTTCAAGTAGAAACAGCAGCGACAACAACTTCAACTTCAACTTCGACTGGAACTGAGACTGAGACTGCGACTCCGACACAAACTGTGACTGGGCCAGCGAAATTAAAACATAAGTGTGCGTAAGGTTTATGGAGATTGAGAAGCGAGCACTCTTTGTGATGCGGGAAGGAAGGGGAGGGTAGCAGAGCAGTGCACTTGCAACTCAAGGAGGGGGGAACAGGAGCAAACAGATCGCAGATGCAGATCGCTGTGCCACAGTCGCTCGCAGGTTGCAGGTGGATTTCTCAAGTGGCTGCGTCCGTTCTCTTATGACAGCATAAAATGTATATGCATGTAAATGTGACTGAGTGTGTGTGTGTGTGTGTTTGAGTGTGTTCCAGAGGGCTGGCATTGAAAATGAGAGCAACTGTGAATAGACTTGACTTCACATGGGATTCATTCATTCTGTTTGAAGTGGAACAAGTGTCTGGGCATTAAAGCTGTTCGCTCAGATCTGAATTAAAATTGAAATTGAAGTAAATTCAATTAGAAAAATATAATATAAGACCAGAGAGAATATTACGGAAAAAAATTAACTACTATAATTGTAAATAATACGTAATAAACGAAAGTGAAATAAGTTGAAGTTTCAATGCAGTATTAGTAAAAGAAAAAGTATATTTAGTAGATGCTATGTGCTTTATTATAAATATTCAAATATTAATCGTGATCAAAGAATATTTTCTTAACGTTTTATTGAGGAGAATTGGGGGAAAACACTTTATAAACGTTGTAAAATGTGTAAAAATTAAAGTTTATACTACAAAATATAATAGCTAGTTAGAAAACAAGATTTGTTGTAATGTTAAATATTAATATTAGATGTATAATTATTAAGAGTTATGTCCATTTTATAGCTGCTTGAAAGTACATATACAAAACATATTATATGCATATGTATTATTACACTTTTCAATATAAATATTAAGTACTGACAATCAATAAAAAGAAGAGTAAATAAGAATAAAACAATGTTTTTCAAGTACCATCTGCAACTCCTTCGAATACAGACTTTTAATCGAAACAGCTAACTAAATAAATTTAATTCGTGAAATCAATTATGATTTCAAAGGCATTAACAGTTAAATATTTAAACATCAATATTAAATATCGACATCAGAAATAAGAATAAATTATGGTGTTTAGACTCTTTTCTCTTTGAATACAGTTTTTACATGATGATTTAATTATTGGATTTAAATTAAATTCTTTATGCGAACTAAATGATTTTTGATGACACTATTGATTTATTTTTAGACGCTTTTGTCAGCATCGACGTGAATTGAATTGTTTTATAATTTAATCGGCAATTTGATTGACAGTTTTATTGTCAAATCGGATAGACTTTTGAGATTTATAGCAGTCATACGCTACACATTAGCTGGTGTGACTTTGAAATGAATGTCAGCTTAAATTTGACTGCCAGAGTTTGACTAGCCAAGAAGAAGCTAGAGAGCTCAGTTCTCCATAATCAATTATGTGATAGAGAAGATAGAAAAGGCAAAGGCAACAGAAGTCAATCCCAAAGGAGCCAAGGAGCAGTTGTTAGACGCATTATTCATGCTTGCTTAAGACTTGGCAAAGCAATTTCTTCGTTGACTTTTTTCTTGGGATGCGGAGGGGGAAATGCAATTGTATGTTTGGATGGTGTCAGAAGTCGCAAAGCAATCCATCAATTTAACAGCCATGGAAAATCAACAAAAGTGAGTGCGAGAGACGCGTGAACAAAGAAGCAGGAAAATCGTAAAATAAATTGTACGAAAATATATCAAAGGACAAAGAAAGGACACAGCAGTAGTCATGGGGTGGAATTTCTTGCAATTCGAAAGAAACAATGCGACAGTAGTCGCAGCATGTTGCAGTTTGCAATGAAATGGGGGGAGAAAAGCAAAAAGATCCTTTTTGTGGCATGTTTGCGTAATGTTAACAAGAAGACTGTGCAAACTTTAAGTTGGCCCACCTCATCAACATCTTCGGCAGCTGGCGAAGAGTCAACAAACTGTGGCGCACACAACGCGTGCCATATGTCAAGTTCAGAAACTAGTCGAAAAAATCGACGCAGACAAAAGTTGTCGTCGTGTGTAATTAAAAACCACACGCTTATCATTTATTTAAGAGTATCCAAGCAAATCGTTGCCCTGCTCCAAGTTGATGCGGCTGCTGTTGCTGCTGTTGCTGCCCCAGCGCCGGTTTTTGATTGGCTTCGCGGCAGCGCATTAAATGTCGCATTCAAAAAACGAAGACGATGACATAAAAAAATCAACCCATATAATCCTGGCGCTGTTGTTGTTGTGGCAGCCGGCGTAGTCCATCAACTGCAACAACTGTCGCCCATCGGCATCAGGTTCACTTTATTCGCTGCCAGATTTTGTTGTATTTTTTCTGCATTTCGTTATTGTATTTCTTGATTTTTTTGGGGGCTCGTGTGTGTGTGTGGCAACATCGACAGCAGCAGCAGCAGCAGCGACATGCGACATGCCGCAAACATTCCACTCGATAAATTTCCAGCTATCAAATTGAAGCTCCGCTTGCCGCATATATTTTAAACCAAATATTAAGGGGTCCACCTCTTTTTTGGGGAGCTGCTCTCAGAGGGGGAAACTTGCACCCGGTATCTTGTGGCATGCAGGAGAGAAATGTCTCTGCGGAAGCATCTGCCAAAGTTGTCGTGTGTCTATATCAGTTATATAAATATATACAAATTGAATGCTTTCATGGGACCAAAAAAAAATTAATTCAATTGGAGAAATGCAATCAACGAAGTGCTTTAATACCTTGCCAATATAAATAATCATGAAAGCAAGTAAATGGCAAAGTAAGATGCTGCAAAATGTATGCTTATATATTTAATAATGTATTTTATATCTAATTTAAAGCAATAAAAATTATTATAGTAAATTTAAATTTCTTACATTTATGAATTTGGCGCTTCCCATATATTGTGTATGTTTGAAAGTACATTAAATGTGTTAGCTAATAAAAATAAAGAAGGGTTTCCAAAAGAGTTCACAAAATAAGTTCTTCTGATAAACTCGATAACCTGGTATGTTAAGTACCCTAAAGTATATTTCGAATGTAGTACTATTTTAATATACAGAATCTGTATTACAGATGTGAACTTTGAAATAGCAGTGCGACAGTTATTATCCATATTTACTAAAATATTGAGTTATCAACAATCCAAAAATTGTTGAATTCCATAACAATAAATACATTAAACTATTATAACTAAATTTTGTCTCTAAGTTGCGGTCATAATAGAATTACTATTCAATTCAATCTTAAATGGTTTGGTGCACAGCTGTTTAAAAGTTCTCTACCATGCCAAATGTAGCCTTCGGTATATTTTTGTATATTTGAGGTATGCTTTTGTATTTCACAGTCTTGTTTACTAGTTTAATATGACATTTTTTAAAGACTGCAAACTTTAATTCAATATTAATAAATTTAAGATATTTTAAAGTGTTTATTATTAAATTTGAAATCAACAACGTAAAATAAATAAAATTAAATTGATAAACAGCCAACAAAATTGAAGGAGCCTTAATGGGCTCTCCCAATAAATTGTTTATATATTGTAGAATCAAAATGTGTTACGTCAACAATAAATTTAAATTCAGCAAAACCTACAAAGAATTTATAGATCGCAATTTCCAACCTCGCGCGTTCTCTATAAAGCCTAAAAGCAAATTGAGTAATTGAATAATTGCTAATTGTAGTTTTATGTGTCCAAGTCAAGCTTTGGCAACAATGTCAGCTGTGGCCAACATCAGTATGTAAAATTCGTGTAAGCAGCAACAAACATGCGTCGAACATCAACAAAGTACAAAGTCGTAAATTCAGTGGAATTAACAAATGGATGAACGCTTTTAAAACGCCTTAACGTGGCCAACGCCCGAGTGGCATGACAAATAAGTTAATGGGCAAAAAGCAAGAAAAGAAATAGACATTTGAAGAAGATATTGGCATGCGTGGGGCAGTCGTAAACATGGGCAATAGATACACACCCAAAGAATAGTTTGCTTGGAAATCGTATAGAAATATTTCCCAATAAACGAAGCAACAGTTTGTCGACTTGAGCGTAGATTTCTAACTAAGTAGCAACTGCTGTGATTGCAACCATTTTGTAGCAACTACAAGCGGCAGCAGCTGCTGCTGCTGCTGCACTCACACACGAAACATAAAAAGAGAAATAACAAAAGTAAATCTGTTTGGCATGGTAAAAAAGAAAGAAAGAACGAATGAAACAAATCCAAACTGCAGACTGCAGACTGCAGCCTGTTGCGCACAGGATGACTGCGTTGCAGTAAGTATTATCCTTGGAAAAAAGATACCTGCTGTGACCATGCCAACTGGCAAAGAGGACCCTCAATCTGTTGCACATGTCCCTAGCTCTCACATTCTCTCTCGAATTTTCGTTCTGTGTTTTGATTGGGAATCTGTTGCAGTCGCAAGGTGTTCCACTGACCCTATTCTCGAGTAGTTTCCAAATCTGTCCATATGCCATATGCGAGTTGTTTAAGTACAGTTGCCACACACAAACACAAACCGAGATCATTTGGCTAGTTAACAACACCCACACCCAATGCGGAATGGAAAAGCTAATAAAGTTGTCATTGCAGCACGATTGAGCAGTTAACCAATGATTTTCCCACTACACTTGCGGCACTGCGGCACGTACAGCAACCAAAGAAGCGGAGGCAGCAATTACCCAGCCAGAGTCATTACAGTGGCAAAACCAAAGTTGGCCATAACAATCGAGTGGCGCTATATAATCATAGACGACCACGTCCGGACTCGCTCAGCAAACTGGAACTGGAGTTAACTTCAAGTAGAGTGGAATGATGTGATGTGATGTGGCTGTGGCTGTGGCATGGAGCTGAACCCATTGGCCAGACGGCACTCTAAATCAATTAACAGCACGTCAAAAGTGTTGAAAATTGGACCAACAAGTGCAAGGCGGCCTCAGCTAATAGATAAACTGGTCAGAGAAGCGAAGAAGGGGGCGTGGAGCGGGGGAGCTGCTTTTGTCTGGCACTGGCAGCTGGGAAAGTGAGGTGCAAAATGTGTAGCACAGGCAAGCGGAGCAGAGCAGGGCGAGTTGTGTCTGCGTTGAAGGCTAATCAGCATGCAAATAATGTTGCCGCCTCTGCAATGAAGATTAAAGAGCCATGTAGCATTGATAGCCAGCGTAGTCAAAAGGGGGAGACCAGCACACAGAGAGGGGTGGTGGGGGGGAAAGAGACCAAAACCAGTTGCAGCTCGTTGAGAAAAATTATTGAGTGAAATGAATTTGTTAACACCTCGCTGGCAAGGCGAGCAGGGCGTGGTCCAACATGGACCGATAATTAAGTATGCGTCACGTTGGCGTTAGGCTTGCTTCTCCTCTCGTCGCGGTTACATATTTGACTGCCCCATTAGCGGGCGTATGCGATTTTTAAGTGCAACTTCAACTGCAACAGCAACATGCAGACATGTCTTCATTAGCCTCACAAATGATACCAACTAAATGGCATTGTAATTATTATGATTATTTGCCTGCTGACTTTGTTTATTTGTTTGCCATTTCGATTGGCGTTCACTTGCCACATTGCCACACATGCCACAGCAGCAGCAGCAGCATTTGATTTTGGATTTCGTTTCGTTTAACAAGTTTTTTTCACTTTTATTTATGATGAAGATGTCAATCTGTCGGCCAATTGGCTCTGTGTCGGCATGTGTTTGCTTTTCCAATTGCCTGGTCTGCTTTCCTCTGCTCTGGTCCACTTCTTGGCCATCGCTATCTATTGGCATCGTGTACGCTGTGTGGTGGCTGTCAGTGTCAGTGTCACAGCGACATGTTTTCCCCCATTTCACATGGCCTGGGAAAAGTTGGCTATACACAAAAAAAAAAAAACAGATCTGCTCGTATTCGTATTTGGATTGATGTTGACATTTGAAATTGGAACTCAACACAGGCTAATTGAAACATTTACAAATGCTTTACTTATGATCACAACGATTCCAACGAGTTGTTGAACTCCGCTACAAATGCAAATTGCTAAAAAACAAAAAGAACAAAAACGAGAAGAAACGTATTTACGATAAACCAAACAATTTTATGACCAAATTTCATTGAGGCATTTACCAAATGGAAGGGTAACTTAGCAGCATGTTCTCTCTTCGCCAGCACGTGTCGCGCTTACAAATGACTCCCAAATGGCTATGATGATGGCCCAACGGTAGTCCAAAAAAGCATCTGAGGCTTTGCCGAAAACAAAAAAATAAAAAAAAAAATCATGGCACGTATGTGTGTGTCACCGATATGGCACACTCACGAAATCTCTCTCCTCTGGTTTTTTGGGGGGGCATTGGACAGACTATACGAGTTCGACTTGGACTTGGACTTGGCAGAAGTTCGACAGTTCCGACCAAAAAGCTTCTTTCGGGGCCTGGAGGCGTGCGGCTATTTTATGTCAAAATAATTGTTAATCCACAAGGGAGCAGCGACAACATTTTGGGTAGCTTCGTCATCGGCATCGACTTGGAGTACATCGGAGTACAGATATTTACGAGTAGCTGTTGCACTCGAAACGTGACAAGCTTATGAAGATTTATGGGGTTCAGTTGGGGCCGCCCATTGGCGACATTGTCGCCATTGTCGCCATTCTCCATTCTCACGATCGGTGTTCGATCGACAGTTTCTTTCCTGATTCTTTTGTTTTTGTGATTCTTTACAATTTCGTTTGCTTAATTTAAGTACAAAGTACGTGCAAGACACCACATGAGACACCAGGCATTGATTTTTAATTTATCCATTAAAATGCAATCATCACGCCCGCCAGCCAGCCAAATGTTCGTTGCCCAATGTCGCGACATTCCCAAGCTCTTCTTCGATTGCTTTTTAGCCCCACCTCCAGTGTTAGCTCCTTTGTTTTATAATTTGCACAGAAAATATGGCACCATAATTTCATCATTTTATATCCCATTTGACTGCTACATTTAAATACTCATTCACTTCGAATGCAGACTGCATGTTCTCGCGAATTCGAGTACAAGTAGCTCAATCGATTCCCATTCGCATTCGCATTGTGAATATTTAATTCCTTCTAGAGAACTGCTCCATTTTCGTCATTTCGACATTGCAAATGGCCGCGCTGTGAGCTGTTTTTTAATGCCAAATTAGAGTGGAGACTTTATAGCAATATCGATAAATAGCTACTAAAAAAATATTGTTCTTAAGAAATCAAAAATATGTTTTTACTGAAAAAAGTATTGAAATTTACAGACACTCGTTAAATGTTTGCTCATGAAACGGGGAAATTCATTCAACTTAGTTGGGTAACCTAAATAAAAATATATTAAAATTAAAGGTTTTTTAAAAATAGTTTAATTTTTTCATATAAATAATTTTCATTCAAATAATTTGGGTAACTTAAATAAAAATATATTCAAATTAAATTTTCTTTAAAATTAGCTTAACTTTTTTCATATGAAATAGTTGAATTAAAAATATATGTACATGTTAGTATGAATTAGATTATAAATTCATTGCCTAACATTTCTATTTATTCAGGAAAATCTCATTTAATAATGTTTTATTTATTTTAAGCTATTCTATATTTGTCCCTCAAACAACTAAATATTATTTATGGTTCCTTTTAGCTTCATTGTTAATCTGTAAGGTATATCAAGGAAGAAAACTACTATTGAAAATCTTCTTTTAGAAACGAAAGCGGCTTTATTGCTTAAATATACCTAATATAGTATACCATAAGCGCTAGAAGTTACCAAAAGTTTTATTTGGTATGTTATAACAATATTATTTTATATTTATATTTTGTAGTACTGACAGCTAATTAGACAGACTTTTTTGTTTTTGATTGGGGGCATTTAGTAAATCTTTTCTTGGCCAGCTGATTACTACGACTCTTTTATAAATTCAAACAAACACTGTAGTGACTGCAATCAATCAAGCATGCTTAGAGCAACCTGGTGTTCTCAAGGTAGTACAATATGCACTGTGTCAGCATCACTTCCCGTTATGATTAGCATATTCAGCTCGACAGGCGCAACAGAAATGTGAAGAACTAGCAGCCTAACTCTTTTCCCACTCACAGATGCACATCGAAGTGCAGAAGGATAGACACATGTTTGACATTATCAAGCCGCAGCATCCACGGTTGTTTGAATTTTTAATGCTCATCACACATGTTGAATGGGTCACAGAGACTCTGTTGTTGTTCAAAAATGGAAATAAATTCAAAAACCAAAACCGAACAGTTGTGATTTGTATACGGGGACAACTGTTGCACAGAAGGTTTCTTCTGTTTTTTTTTTTTTTTTTTGTTTTTTTTGGGAACCGAAACTGGGTAAAAAGATCTGCGATTGGGATTTCAGAGTAGTTGGAGAATTGAGACTGCAACTGGAAATGGAAATGGGACTGCTATTATTTCCGCTTTTGTGCACCGTTTGTTTTTGAGTTTTGTTTTGATTCTTGAGCCGCGACTGCTGTTTCCGCATCCTTGTTGTTCATTCGTTTCGCATCGTTTTTGCGCATCTGTCGCTGAGACAGGTATGACTGTGAACAAGGATACAGGTACAGGATCAATTCGCAGTTCCCAGAGCAACAGCTACGCACCTTTTTGATGATCGTTTTGCTTCCTCAACGCGCATTTCACAAACCGGAAGTTTTTATGTCTTTTGTAACTAATCGTCAAGGATCACAGATTTCGGCAAATTACAACGAGGCGGGAGGTTAATGAGCATCTTTTGGGGGAAATTCCGAAGACAAGAATGAAAGAAAGAAAGGCATGAGAAAAATATTATTTACAGACAGTTCAGAGGTTGAACAGGTTTACCGTTTTGCCAAATTTGCATGACCGGATGTTGTTGCTCTCTTATTTTTTGCTTGTTTCCTTTTACTTTGGGGTGAAAGGTGATGCCGGTGATCTGTTTGAGTTTGTTTCCTGAACAATTGGGATTATAATTGAATGTCAACTTCTTAAGCAGATCCTTGAAGTGAAATTCGAGTTGTTCTTTGATAGTCGGATAAAGCAACAGATTGAGCAACTATTATTTATTTTCTATGCAACTAAATTTCCAAAAAGTTCTTCCCCTTTTTGTTAAGTTGTCTTCCACAAATCAATCGCTTTTAATGGCATTATAAACGACTCTATTTTTTAGCTCCACACGAAAAAAACATGAACAGAACATGGCAGCACATCGATTGGGGTCTAAGTTGCTATCAAGATTAAGCCAAGCAACAGGAGATAAAGCTGCAGTGTGTGGCAAGGACAATGCAGTGGAAATTATGATATAAATTATACAATGCACATTGCAACATTTTAAAGGAACACCGGCTGCCAGCAGGACAGCAACGACTGCGGACTGTCCAGGACGAAAATCGTGCAGGACAATAGCGTGTCGAACAACAGCAACAAACTACAAACTACCTGCTGGCTGTCAGCTTGAACCTGCCGATGCTTATCACCGGTTTAAAGCGTCTCAAATGAGTCTGGCCCCAGTGTGACGGCCAAGCGGCAAGGTGAGGACTTTGTCTTGGCAGCGTGACGTGCGATTAGAGATTAGGACAAGGACGACAGAAGAGCTGGTCAGTCGACCCCTATGCTTATGAAATAAAAAGAGAAGAGAAAACCGAAACAAACACTGAAAAAATTGTATCTTGCTGTTAGACAAATGCCTTCATTGGAAACGATTCACAATAGTTTTCACATAAAATTAGTTTTAAAACATAAAAAATAGAAATTTGTACGATAAGTTGAGGCTGCTTGAAGCCTGCAGCAGTTGTAATGTTTTAATGATCTTTAATGGTTATAAAGTGTGATAAGAAGAAAAAAAAAGAAATTGTGTTCTTAAAGAGCTATTTTCTTTATATATTACGTATTCATTATTTGCGGAATAAGTAAAAAATTAATGAATTTTATCATAAATAACTATTAAGTTATTTTACTTGGAATGATTTTTAAAATGATTATGAAAAAGTATTTTATAATTTTAATAACTAAAATATTTCTTTTATCTGTTGATTTTGACTATGAGTTATTAGCATTAAATTAAATTACATTTTAAATTAAAAATTTCAATATAATACAAATTTCATAATAAATGAATGTACATCCCACTTAATTTAAGTTATAAATTAAAATTAAAATGTATTAATTCAAGAACTCAGGGGATATTTAATATAATCCAGCATTCACTGAGGAGATTGGGAAAAGCCAAAAAAACCGAAGTAGATAAAGTATTAGTTTAATTTTTTATATTTACTGAATTGCAAATTTTTTGTAAGAAGCAATAATTTATAATAATTTCTTTTCATTTATATTATGATATACATTTACTAATATTATTTGGAAGTTTCAACATACGTATATCGACATCCATTCAATTCAATTGTTTACAATTTTCCTTATACTAAGCAATGCTACTGCAAATATATATCCTACAAAAAGTTGGCATACATCTGGTATCTTTAGGCGAGTATTAAATTCAGTGCGTCGCAAATTGTCAAAGGCTTAGACAAACAGCAGCAGCAGCAGCAGCAGACAGGAGAAGGGAATTAAAAACAACAATGCGAACGGATTCAATGTGACGCGTGAAAGAGCAAGAAGGATAATCGCTATTGTGGAGCATGTTTGCGTAAATTTGCAGGGCAATTGTCGCCAGAGGAAATAAAAGGATTAAAGTGCTACGTAGAATATAAAAATATGAAATTGTTGGCAGCTGCCAGGAGAACATTATGTGGGTGCTTTGCCAGGACATTAGTTGAGTATTTGGCGACAATCGCTTGGCATTGAAGGACTTTTCGGCAGAGGCATATGCTAATTGGAGAGCAGCAGCTGACCGGAGACTGGCGACAGGATATGAACGAATGGCAGAAATTTCTATTAAAAAAAAAATAAAGTATCACATCATCATTATTTTTTCACTCGACTTTTTCGGTAGTAATAAGGACACGCACGCTCCAAAAGTGAAATGCAATGACAGGATCAACGCTAGTGACAGCTGCTGGCTGGCTGGCTGGCGACACAGCACATGCCAGCTAAAGCAGGATACGCATATCCTGCGCATTTTTAAAAATTTCCAGATTTTCTCTATTAAAAAATTCGTGCACAGCCTCATCCTGGCACGCGCTTGACCTTGACATTGTGCCTAGATCGAGCTGGGACTGTACACGACGTTGTTCATGATGATGATGATGATGATGACGAGGCGCAGCCGGCAGCTAGTGGAGGAGTCAAGCGTTGGCGAGAGCACGAAGGAGAGGCACACACAAACACACACACACAGGTACAAAAGGCAGACTACCTAGCAGTGTCTTCATTTTTTGTACGTTTTACTTGTTTTTTTTGTTGTGTCTTGTTGTTTGTAAGTATCCTGTTCCAAATGTCCTGCGTGTGCATGCGTACAGCAACAACAACAAGAACAACAAGAAGAACAACAACAGCAACAACTACAATGCCAAGAAAAGACAACAGCTAAAAAAGAAGCGAACAAAAATTGAGCGGGGCAGATGTTTCCTCAACAGGCTGCAAGTAAAAAATAAATAACACCACGCATGATCAGTTCACTTGGTCTTGGTCCTGTTTCTCTCTCCACTCTCCTGCTCCTGCTTTTATCTTTCTTACTTTATGCTTAGCCGTGTTTTTTAGTGCGTAGCATGGAGCATTGTCCTCAAAGTTCCTCGCGTAAATCTGCTGACTACGTCGCCTATTGTCTCTGACAGGCTTTAAGGGAATCAGAAGCAAGGAAATCATTATTATTATCATGCTTAGGACATTGTAGAACTGCGGGTGTCTTTCAATCCGCTAGATTGTCTTCAGATCCCAACTGACTTCACTTCGCTGACTCCATAGTTTGTGAGCACAACTCAAGGTCGCTTTTTCATTGACTATGCAGCTCAGGTTTGGCGGCACATGCTGGTCAGCTTCTTGGAATGACGCAAATCATAAACTTTGGATGTATATATTGCCCAGCTGCAACGATATATTACCACTTATGTTAATATATCTTCACAAACTCATTCATACATCCAAACTTTCCATTTGTACAAAAGGAAGGGCAGAAAGAAGGAACTTTAAACAACGAAATATAAAATAAAATACAATATTTTTAATTGAATCATATTACATACCAAAAAAATGTTTGAAAAATGTTTAAAAAAATGTACATCACAAATTTGAAAATAAAGTTTGTATGACAAGAGGAATAGTCTAAATAATTACTTTATTATAAGAATTAAAAAAGTTTAAAATAATATATTTTTATGTAATAAATACAATAATAGTTTCTCAAATTTTAAGAAATGTTGTTAAATTTAATATGACTTATTATTTCTGGAATACTTGGCGATTTTTTTGTACATTGAATACTAACCTACTAACAAGGGATCTAAGTTACTTTGTCAGTACTTAGGAATTGATAATTTGGTATATTTTGCATTCTATGGTATATTTTGAATGAAGTAATATATCATTATACCAAATATAGCCTATGGAATATTTTTCGTGTTTAAAACTTTTTTATAGTTTTTAGTTTAGTACTTAGGTACTGACAACTATATTAGATCAATATACCAAATATGACATTTAGTATATTCTCAGTATTTTTGCGACATATTAATTTGGTATCTTTTAAAATGAATACCGCACAGATTGTCTTTTATTCAAAAAGGGCACATGTATTTTACAATTGAGCAAACTCGACTGTAGCTTTGGTACTTGTTTATTGAAAAGTTAAAAACTAATAAATTGGCTTAATAACTTTAGATATTTTAGAATGAAAACAACATTAAAGTTAGAATATTAGAATATATATATGATAAGATACCGTTACTGTTACTGGTAAATATAATAAAACTTAAACAATAACATTCAACGGAACTAATTTAATACATGAATTTTATTGTTTTTTAATAATTACTCAAAAATATTTATATTTTATTACAAATTTATATAAAATTTTAACAAATCACAACTCGTTTTTGTAATATTAAAATTCAGCTGTCTCCTTAAATGTTCAATATATTATTCCCCTATCATTTTTCTTTTTAATACCACTAAACACTCTTAACTACTCAATGACCCATCAAGCAGCTGCTTCTTGACATTCATTACTCAAACAACCATCATATTGAATCAGTTTCATAGACTGTTTAATGATACTGTCATCCATAAGCAGCTGTATTTATTATCAGCCTCCCACAATATTATTGATGAATCAATTGAGCTCAATAAAGTGTGCATCAAATTAGCCAATTCCTTTTGAAAATGGTGAAAATTGCATGCATTTCCCTGCAAATTTATACAATTTTTGGCAACAATTTTTGCAGCTTGCAGCTCGATGAATCCTTTGACAATTGTGACAATTGTCGCTTGACATTTGCGCCAGCATGTTTGCACAATTTGCGCAAACATGCCCCAGAAATGTCTATTGATCCCATTATCAACTCGTTTGCATTGTATTTCGAATCCTTTTCTTTTGTGTTTTTGATTTTAGATCCGCCTTTTGATTAGCTGCGCTTGCGGTGCGAAATGTTGAAAGTCTTTCGGAGATTAGATTCTGTGTTAGTTTTCGATATGGATATGTCAATAGAGGTCGCGTGATATGTTTGCTCAATCAAATTGTGAGATTTCCAAGCATCTGCATAGTTTGGCCATTGTTTTCGTTTGATTCTTTGAAATCGTTGTATAGTTGTTGCTACGTGCCTTGGGTGAATCCTTTGGCCTTAGCATCTGGTTGAGCTTCTTAGAAACCAAACGCTGAGAAACGCTCTCAATAAAAGGGCCATAAATCTACTCAGCCGGAGACGGAGTGCAATTCACACTCAAGCGTGATACTTTGACTGATTGTTATGCAATGGTCCAAACACATCTGTTCCGGCCACTTCATCACCATAGAGCAAACAGTTGAATATATATGTATTGTGGCATGCAACAAGCATAGCCAAGGTGCAAGTAAAGAGTCCTTGGACCGAGGACACAGGTTCAGTGCGTGCAGCTTGTGCAGCTTTTGTTTACACTAACTCACTTGCTGAGTGGCCTCGACTGACCCTCTTTGATCCTGCGGCCTGTGGCCTATGGTCTGCTATTCTGCTATCCTGCTGCTTACCGCTTTGCCTGCCTGTTGCATGTGCGCTTCCTTTTGTTTTACGCATTTGCAGCTGCCACGCATTTGTGGAAATGCATATTTGCATATGCGTACGCACAGTGGGTGTTTTCTCTGTTCTAGCCACACAATGCCAAGGCATTTTTCTACATTTTTACGCATCACCTGTCCTGTCCTAGTTGATCCCAACAATGCCACGTGCTTTGTTAACCCAAACTGACCTGTGCACACAGTGAACTGAATTTGCTGAGCCAGCTTAAGTCAACGTCGTGGGTGTTTTTCTAGTTCTAGTTTCTGAATAGAAAACATATTTTATCGCTGCACATCTAAAGCAGACTTTAGCTGCAGATTTTTGCTAATTTGTACACGAACAATCTGTTTGATCTTAAGTTACAGATTGTAGTGCAGATGCTAAATTGATAGGCCTGATGAGGCAAATGCTTAAGGATTAAGGCGAACTAAGTATTAAGAAGGTTTTCAAATTTTGAGTTTGGAATTATTTTTTAAATTCAACTTCACAGAAGAAAGACAACAACACATTCCTTAGAATATTCTTTTCCAAATATATTAGGTAATCTGAGTTGATTAGTTGAATTAAATATCTTTTAGAGTCCTTCGATTAAATTACTTTGTAGCCAGATCAAGAATTCTTTTTAATAATACATTGCTTTTATCGCATATTTTGTTATTAGCCACAATATGGTTTCTAATTACAGAAACTATAATACGAAAGTTAATGTATACAATGCTGGAATCTGAAATAGAATCATTCAATACATATGCATATACAATAAATATTTAATTTTTGGGCTCATTTTTTTATATTTTAAGAATCTCTTATTCAGATTCTTCATTTAAAACTTTAAAACTTTTAGGAACTCTACAAATTTATATCTGACAAACTCTAGAATCTGAAACAAAATATTTAAAAGCCAGCAATAAATATATTTAGCATCAACTGTTATGTGGCAAGAGAAAATCTTATTCTTTCAACTTTTAGGAAACTCTTGAATTTGAATATACATATATATTTTTCAAACCGAACCCTAAAATATATGTTGTTTCTATTTTATAATGATAGAATCTAAATAAGAATCTTTCAAAACCAAACCCAAAATATTTTCAATTTATATGAACATTAATAAGACAGAAACTAAATAGAAACATCTCAACATATTGAAAAGTATTTAAGACAAAATTCAATATTTTATGTTACAGTTTATAGTTTCAAGGAACTCTTATTCTATGCCAGAAATACAGAATACTATTATACTATATCTCTCCTCAGAAATCCCCCGTCAACCACAGACTGCATTGTGCCTGAGCATTGGAGCATACTGCCGTATCTCACGAGGCTATACTTTAGCTATCAACCTTTTTCAACAGATTCAATAAATTGCATCACATCGGGAGCAGGAAGAAGAAAGCGAGTCGCTGTCCTCGTCCCTGTTTTGACACCATTAAATGCACATTTCTGGCATTCAAAGTCTGTGAAGCATAGACCAGAACTTTGGTTGCGTGCGTTGTAATAAATTTTATATAAATTTGACAAAATGAATCAAAACAATGCAGGGAAGAAGGATGCAAGGATGGCCGAGCTAAGCGTAGCAGTTAAAATGCAGCGACACGCACGAAATGCGAAACAATTGCAGCACGCGGCAGGACACAAAAACCCTGACGACAGCAGAGACAATGGGCCAAGTACTTGAGTGGACAATGAGCCAAGTCTTTTCTTGGTCCTGATAAGACTCTCTCTCTCGGACTAAGAAATGCTGGCAAAGGCAAACGCAGAGGCAAAGGCGGCTGCATGCAGCACCTGGTGTTTGTTATTTACTGACACGGCCAGGACAACGGGCAAGGACGACGGACGTTGCAGTACAGTTTTGGCAAAAACGCATCAAGATGCAACTGCAGCAGCACGTGCTCTAGTGGCTGGCAGAGCTGCCACTCGAAGGACATATGGAGTATAACTCTGTTTTGTGTTGCAGCCGCTGCATCCCACGAGAAATGGGAACGGCTCAATTATGAGCGTCAAATTAAATTTTGGTAACACAAACAACCCTTTTGTGCATCTCTCTATCTCTATCTCTCTAGTCTGGACATTGGCCAGGTTGAAGTTGAGGTCCAGGTGGTAAATCCCTAACCCGTCGACGATAATTACGCCATGCGCCGCGCATTTGACTTGGCTTTGAAGGAGCCCAAACTCAAACTCAAACTCGAAAACTCAAACGCGAACATGAACCCTTCGGCAACTGTTTCAATTTGAACTCTTTGCTCTTGGCTTGGCGTCTGCTGCTGCTATAATTCGATGGCATCTGTAACCGAGGGTTTTTTTTTATCCTTTCGTTGTTTTTAGCCACGTAGATTTTCAACAACGTCGTTCATTAGTCCATCCTTTTTTTCCCATTTCATTCGATCCTTCTGGCCCTCACTATGTTTCTTTTTCGTTTTTTTTTTTTTGGCAGTTGGTCATTACGCATGCACTGGCAGATGCTCTTTCTTCTTCTACGTCTTCGTCTGTGCCTTCGTTTCATTTCGTAGAAGGGTCAACTGTCCATTTGGATGCCGTTGGCTGCCGCCTGTAAACAACACCTTTGATTTTGAACTGAAGTTGAAGTCGAAGTCGAAGTCGGAGTTAAAGCTGGCAGTCAAATTGAATTCCTTCATCTGCTTCTGTTGCCTTCATCTGGCTGCAGTTAGAAGGGTTTGCCCTTAGTCCTTTGGCTCCTGCTTTCGATGCGACGCTCTAGATAAAGCTGCACAGCGGCTGCAGAGAGTGAAGTAAATTAAAATTATATATAAATAAAAAGAACAACTTTGCAGCCGTTCCTTGCTTCCTTGGCAGTCAATTCGGCTAACAATGTTTTAAATCCCCAGAGCTGACAGCCAAAAACAACTGTTTCGCATGTTTTGCTTTCTGATACTAATCGGAAATCATCCAAACATATAATGAGAGACAATTGTTGAAGTTGAACTTTAGTTTATTTCAGAATCATTTATTTCAAGAAATGTTATAAAAGAGTACATAATAAAACATAATAAAACGATTTAAAATTAAGTTGTTATTAATTCAACAATTAATTTTGAATTTTGAAACGAGTTAAAATCATTGTTACATCTCATTAAACAGCTTGTAAATATGTTTTATATAATTCTGAATTTATTTCCTACTAATTTTGCATACACAGGGAGAATAAAATCTAAAATCAAGATATTTTCGTTCTTATAATAAACAATCTTCATACAAGATATTTCTTCAAATAACAATCGTTGAATATAGTTTAGTTTAGTTTTCGATTTGTTTTAGTATCTAAGAAATTCCTCAAATCATTTTTAAAAGTAGTAACTATCCTTACTGACACATTAAGCACAATCTTAATTTAATAGTATGATTCTTTATATATTGTAATAAAAGGGATTTATTTAAAAATCTTTGAAAAATGTATCCAACTTTTATACATAGTTTTTAGTATCAAGAAAATTCCTCAACATATTTTGAAAAGTGCTTCTTAACTTGGCTGACACATTATGCATAATCTTCTTTGATGTCGCTCGTAATCTGTTAAATAAATTCATTTACTTTAGCTGCAAATGTCGCAAATGACTCGCAACTGTGCAAATAATGAAATTAGTCGCAAATCCTTTGTGTAAACAGTGTCTGAATAAATCATTTACGTAAAATGAGCACAATTTGCAAGAAGCTGTCAGCAAGCAACAAAGCAAAAGTAAAACAATGAGACGAAGAAATGAAAATAAAATGTAAAAGGAAAAACTAACAATGATTTGGCGATAGTAAGGAGTCGTGTCAGTCGGTAGCCGAGGAAGGATATCGGTAGCCTTGGCGACAGACGGACAACTCAAACAACTGTCCACAACTCTGGCATATGGCGATAGATACTACATATAGTATTTGCTCGCATTCTATAGAAGTTTGTGGAACTCAATCCCTGGTCAAGCATCAGTGGCATCGTTATGGACTTTAAGTGGCAAGAACTCGCCGTCTGCAACGCCGCATGTGTCGTATCGGGTGCCATACAACAACGAACAACCGACAACCAACAACAGAAAAAAGGACCAAAAGGAATCACTGTAACTCTGCAACTCCGTCTGCGTCTGTGTCTGTGTTGTTGTAGGTGTTGCCAGGTACAACCCACCCAAGAGTCCAAGGTCTGCGTCCGCTCTGCGCCTGCGTCCAGTTGCAAGAAGGTCCTGCGGTGTCGTTTACATTTGTCATTCTTGTGGTTTTTCTTCGACTGCCTTTTGTTTCGTTTAACACATCTTTTGGCATCGCTTAATGCGGCTGCCTCTGCGGCTGTGGCTGCCACATAAATTGCTTTCGTATTACTTACAACGATTTGTTGCCAACTTTTTGATTGAAATTGAGTTCAATATCAAATATAAATTCCCAAAATTGCGAAACATTTCCAGCTCAATTTGCAGCAATTATCAAGAATTTGTAGCAAATTCCGCTTGGCTCAAATATCAAGTATTAAAAGTAATTTAAATTGCTGCTAAAGAATGTTGGATTAATTTTATTGTTATGAATCCTATGGTCAGCAGATTTAACTGTCTGCTAAAATGTATTTTCTTTAATTTAAGGAAAATTCATCTGCTCAAATATCAAATATTAAATGTAACTTAAGATATCTATTGAAATCTGTTGAAGGTTTTTTCTTTAATTTAAGGAATTTTCTCAAATATCAAATATTAAATGTAACTTATCTATTATGTAAGATATCTGTTAAAATCCTTAAACATTAGACTTATAGCCGCATAGTTGCTTAAGTACAATAGTTCACATATTTAACAGTCTGTTCAAAACTCTTTTAATGCCTAAAAGATACAAAAGCATTTGGGAATTTAAAACCAATTAAGCTACTGAAATTTCAGATATAACTAACATAAGGTCCACAAGACAATTGTTTTTTATCTTATAATGCTAAAAGCTTGATTGGTCTGCCGTACTAAAATATGCATCATTGTATATTTCAGATACATATTTTACTTTTATCATATTTTGTTATTTTCTGTAATTTAGACATGCTCAGATTGGATCATTTATAAAATTTAATATTAAACAATGAATGCAAGCTATATTTTATTGTTAAGAAACTTATCGTAGCTATATATATAAATTAGTCTCTTTAAATTCTTTTAATTTAGTAGTACCAGAAGAAGAATAACAAATACATATTGTAATTATTCTTAAGACTGTTTGTAATTTGAAATTAAGCGCAATTTCAGACTTTTTAAAATGTCGAATACCATATATTAAATGAAGCTAAGATAGTTGCCAAAGAACGCACTTAATTCTTAGGTGTCTTATGGCTATCAAAGTCTCTTCTCTAAACTCATTTCTTTTTTTTCAAAACTGTGCGTAATATTTCTCAGCGCTAAATGTATCTAAAAGATACAAAGGTATTTTGCAATTTAGCGCACCCTTTTTGAGCTGGTTTCTCGTCCCTCGACATAGCTTTGAAATTACTTTCTGGTAATTGGCGAGATCCGAGTGAAAAATAGAACATATTGCTGAAAAGCTTGAAGCAGGCGCAAAACGATGTTTGGCCTGACCCCGCGGCAACCCCAGCGGTCAAAACTTTGAGCTGGGCGCAGAGACAACAGTTGGTCTCTGACAGCAGCTCTGACGCTGAGTTTGAGATGGAGTTGAAGTTGGAGTTGGAGTTAATGTTGTTCGAGTAGTTGTAGCTGTAGTTGGAGCACCAACCTGCCAGTCTCTCTCTCTCTCTCTCTCTCTCTGTTGCTCTCTCTATCTCTCTGTCTCGCTGTCTGGCTGTAAAATTGCCAATGCGCATGCGCGCCGGGGCAACAATTTCACATTTAATGATAATAATGATGGCGATAATAGGCTAAAATTAGTTAAACACGAATTATAACTAAAGAAACAAAATACAAGAAAAAAGGGTTTGGATATTGCGAGGGAGCGCGCAACATGCCAGAGATAATGGAGAAAAGGGGCACCGGAGGGGAGCACTCAACTATTTCCTTTAGCAAGTTAAGTGCCGCCAGCTGTTGTTCGAGATTGGCTCTGGCAAAGCCAAATTGCCATGGCTCAAAGTAAAGTTGGCCAACTAATTTGGCTCAGGTGCTGCGCACCAGCGAAAACGGAACAAATTTATAACAATTTTCTGATCGGTAGGTCGCTAGAAATTGAGTTCCATTTTCAGCCATGTGATTGAAATGCTGTTAACCAACAAACTATTCTCTCTACGACTCTCTATTAAACACATTTCCCTCCAGCTCTCTCAGGCATTTTTGTCACGTCCATAAATGATAAACATTTTGTTCGGCTGTCGCGTCTTTGGAATCATTTTATGGCTACTTACTTGCATTTACGATTATTTTGGGGCTGGGACCTTGGCTTTGTTTTTGGGTTTTTTTTGTTTTTTGCCTTTGCATTTATTTGTCACCCAAAACTTTGATCTGACCGCCACCGGGAGACAGGCAGCTATTAATGAAGGTCCAGTTTAACGAGTTAACAGACTATTTAGACGGCTTTAAACTGTGCTGATGAGCTGCAAGTGGCTGCCAACTTCCCAACTGACCACACACACAATTGAAACTTCTTTGCTGACAGCCATGGGACATTTCATTTCAAGCTCTTACAATGAGAATCATTTATAGATTGCACTCGAAGACCACCCATAATTACTTCCACTTATCTCATGATAATAGATTTGTTCACATTTAAACAACAACACAAAAAGTCTCCATTTGATTGCATAATAGTTTTAGATTCAAATTAAAGCAACATCCATTTGTCTTGCTTTATTTCAAATTATATTGAAAGTTGCATTAAAAGCTCAAATTGTTAACTATAAAAGCAGCTTAAGACCCTGAGAGTCATGGCATGACTTTTAATTTGACTTCAAGTTGTCTGTTAGCTTAAATAATAACAATAAAAATAAAATTATCAACTGCAATATTAGAAACTTGTTCCCATCATTAGATTTTTATGCAGCAGCTCAACTTTGAGCTCTATTAATAGGTTGAAAGTACCTTTGAAGTACATAATACATAATAATAAAAGTTTAAGTACGTTCACCAAATTTATAGAATATTAACTTGAATATTAACTGAGCTTTTAGTCAATTTTTGAAAGGTATATTAGTTTAAAGAATAATACTAAATTTAGAATATTCTTTGTAATTAATTAATTTTGATCAGATGAAATAAATTGTACATTTATACTATATTTCTACTATTTATTTAGAAAACATTTTATTTTAGTAAATATTTTAAGTATATGATCAGTACATAAGTACATACAGTACACAATGTAATACGTATATTAACAAAAATATAGAATTTTAAACAATTACAATTACAAAATATATTTATCGTTTTTTAATTCATATTATTTAAATACTGTTTTATTATTCGTTATAATTCCCTTTGATCAAAATTAAAGTAACGTTTGAGAAACATTAAAAAATTTAATAATTTGCTGAAGTATGAAGTTATGAAATAATATATCAATTTCTTCAGCTGCTTGAAGAAAACATATTCAATAGCATTATCTTTCATGAAAGTTGCGGTATATTCAATAACATACTTGAGATCCTTGCGAATTTGGAATCGGAAACTGTTGATTGAGAACGAATAAACTCTTCCTCTTTTCCATACTTGACCCAATTGCATAAGAAATTTGCAGCTGATCGCACATTAGGCTCCAGGGGCTTGTATTATGGCTATCGATTTCCCGCAAAATGGAAATTATGCCTCAAAAAAATGAAGAGAGAGAATAAAGGAAACCACTCAGCGGCGCAGCTTGAACTATGAACTAAGGCACAGACAACGGAGCTGAATTGAAATATTACATGATGGATAACCAATCAAGCGATTATCCTTATAATTATGATGATGGACGATTGCCAGTCAGTCAGTCAGTCAGCCAGCTACCGATGCCTCTGTGCTCCAGTTTTTGGGCCTTATCGCTGATCGACCACAAAATGCAATAAACAGAAGGCGCAATGCAGTCAAGAAAATTTGACAGGCAAGTAACAGCTTCATTTTGGCCGAATACAAAAGAGCCAAATGTGAAATGTATAACATATATAGAACAGAGAAGAAGGAGGAGATCGGCCAAGGCATTCTTTACGCTTTGACGACAGCCTTAAAAGATGTCAGAATAGAGAGGAGGAGGGGGAAACTCATCTGCTGGATTCGTTACAGACAGGGGTGGAAGGAAAAGAGAGAGAGAGAGAGGGGGGAACAGACCTGCAGACAATGCGCTATACGTTGATCTTTTGTCTGACTTTGAGCCATTGTTTCTGAACTGCCGAAGTACAGTCTCTCTTTGTGGTCTATTAAATGAAGATTTGTAGTCCGATACGGCATGACTTTAAGGATAATTTTCATTGCGCAACATAAGCTGAAGTCATAAGTCGAGATATGTATATATTTAAATTAAATTAAGTACAGGCAAAAACTAATAAAAACTAAACGATCGAGCCCACTTAATGAGGCGCAACAAAGTATCCGAGGGAGGGAGGGGGAAGAAAACAGGATAATCAAAGTCATAAAAACGGAACGAGATCGTAAAACTCTTATCCTCGCGGACAGATGCTAAAGCGGAAGGATACGCAACACTTTTATTGCACTTTTGCGCAAACAGATAAACACAACTATATAGCTATGACTATATAGATGGTCTGAGAATCGCGCGTGCCATGCCGGGTTTATCTTTTTTTCATTTTTTCTGTTTTTGAGCAGCTGCCACCTCGATAAGAACGATCCATCGAGTTCGCTTTGCTCTTTTACCTTTTCAACATTTCAAATCGATATCGTTTGGCTTTGTATTTGCTTAGATTTCGGTCGCTTCAGAATACTATCTTATCTGCTGCCAACGCTTGAACCCCTTATCTCTATCTGTATCTCTATCTGTTGCTGGTATTTGTATCTCATCATGCTTCAAACCGAGTTTGTCTCCGGCTTAAGTGCTGTCCGCTTTGCACTTCTCAGTACCTGGCACTGGCACCCAAAACTCAAAACTGAACTTAACCCCAATATTTCTCAGAAATATTGTTTGTCTGCGCATTTGCAGAAAGCTTAGCACGCGCCAAAAAAAAAATGATACAAGATACCTATATATAAGGTATTCTTTATTTGAGCTGTGTCAATATTTCTTTGGTATTTTATGTAACGGCATTTTTGAAAAGGGAATTTCTTATCAAAAGGGCACATTAGAAACATTCCACGATTGAAAGGGCTCCAAAGAATGCATCTATCTATTTCGATATTTTCTTATAAATAAATTGTATAATTTTCACAATTCAGGTACAGTTCCGCTTTAAGTCGACTTACATTGATTACAGTCACAATAAAACATGCTACAAGAGGAATGATGAATGAAGAAACGTCGCATTCAATAAAAATAAAGAAGTCAACAACATCATCGGCGACAACAGCAACAAGCAACAGCAACAAGGCGAAGGTAGAGATAATCAGCCCGCATAAATACAAATTAAAGTGCAGGCGACTTACGGTTAATATATGCAACAACTACAACGAAAAGAGGGGAAACAACAACAACAACAACAATGATAAATACAAAGAGAAAGAAATAGCATAAAAATTAAATTTGTCGCGTGTTTGCCGCCTGCTGCTGACGAAGTAACCGAAAACAACAAACGACTCAAGCTGGAGATGCGACTTCAAGTTGAAGTCGAAGACGAACTTGGAGTTCGAGTTGTAGTCGGAGTCGGAGTTGGAGTTGGAGTCCAAGTCGAAGTCGAAGTCGAAAGCAGAAAGATGGCAAAACAAAGTTAAAGCCAGCGACTCTCGAACTCGGGCCCAGCATTCATTGCTAATCATGGTAATTATGGCAATGAAAAAGTTGCCCAGGCAGCACAACCAACTAAAGAAGGTACCTAGAGATAAGGGAAATGATCGTCCAAGGAATACCCTGTACTAATAATATAAGTTAGTTGAATAACAGTACGGAAAGAAATAAATTATATACGTTTAAGTTAGTAAGAAGTCAAACATTGCGAAATAAATTAAAGCAAGAATACGAAAAAAATTGATTAAAATTAAATGGTTGAAAGGTTTGCCACATAAAGTAATTTAATATTAACTCTATTCATTTGAATTATCTATTAAATATAATAATAAGCAAAAAATTTAGTAATGAATTAATACTAATGAACATGCATAACATTTAATACTGTCAATGTTTATAAAAATGTGAAAGTAATAAATACAATATTTCAACAATTCAACTTCAAGATAACTTAATTTTATAAAATGTAAATATAATGTATTTTTTAAAAATAACTTTTTTCATTCACGCAAAATCTTATTAAATCAAATGTATAATAAATCATTAAAATGAATTTGAATTAAAATAAGTAACTTCTAATAAAATCATTTCGTCAATAAAATCGTTTAAATTTCAGAAATTCATTTATTTTAAAAAATATTTTATTTTATACTTAAATAAAATGTGTTCTTAGTGTCGAATCAATATTTTGAATAATTATCTGTTTTAATTGCAATAAATAACCTAATTTTATCGTAATACAGTCCCATTTCTAATGTGTCATATACAATTTAATATATATTTTAATAGTCCTTTTATCTCTCTTCTTTTATTTTCAATCTGTATATTTTAACAATAAGTAATAAATAATAATAAATTAGAAATATTAAGTAACATGTTTTCAATTGCTTAAAATTATCTATCGGGGAGATCGAGAATAGAAAAGTGTCTGAGTATAAAATTTATTTTTTACCAAGCAATTTGTTTGAATTAAAACAATAAACTAAGTAAGATTCAAACATACATAATATAAGATTCAAACAAAACATAATATTTATTGTAAACAAAATTCAATTATCATAAGAGCTTGCTTCCCCAAAGGGAATTAATACAGGGTATAAACAGAAATGAAAACCCAACTGAGGAGCACTTCTTTATTTTTTCGTGTGTCTGTCTGGTTGTTGTCCCTGATAAATAATAAAAGAAAAAACAGTAAATACACCTGTTGGCAGCAGTTGACGTGCATGTTGTTGTTCTCTCCCTCTCTCTCACTCTCTTTCTCTTTCGCTCTATGAGTGTGTGTTAGTGTTGAGTGCTGTCTGTGTCTTTAGATGTGGTTGTGACTGACTGTGAATGTGACTGACTTGTGGCTGCGCATGCGCAAAAGTTGTTGGGCAGAAAAACGGAAGTTTGTTGGCATCAACACAAACACCGGATGCAGCTTGCCTGCTGCTTCTGCTTCTTCATCTTCGTCAACTGCTGATGCTTCTTCTTCTTCAACTGCTGCTGCTTCTTCTTCTTCAACTGCTGGCAGGACAACAACGCATTACTCGTAATGTTGTTGCTTCTTTTTGCTTTTTTTTTTTGGAGTGCAACAGGTTGTTGGCTCCCATTGGCAAAATGTGGAAAAGCTTTGCTAAATTATTTTTTATTTTTATTTTCGGGCAGCGACTCTTCAAAATGATTAGCTCTCTGCAGGGAACCCGTTTTGCTTATCTCACTTAAGCAACCCCGAAATAAAGGGTTTTCATTATGCTTAATCTGACCAATTCCCAGCTGCCGGCTTCATTCTCATCAACGGCTTTTTTTTTGTGTTTTAACTTAACTTTCCATTAACCTGTAATCTGTTTGATACACATATTCTCACCGCATGTGTTTTTCTGTGTGTGTGCAGATCAGATTTTCATTATCGCTTAAAAGTTCATTAAAAATGACAAAATGCACAGGAAGCTACTGCGATTATATTCATGTGATTGCAACAGTTGACAAAACTCATTTAAATATTACTTTCAATTTGGGTCAGCAATTCAATTTTGTAGCCCCAAGTAATGCGATTTGACAGCCAGATATGACAGGTATCTCGTAGTTTATATTGCAAAACGGTGTAAAATATGATAGTCGAAAAACGATTAACGAATGAAGGACGTTTTTTCCACAGATCTTGTGTGATTTCCTAACCAAAGGAATTCACAAAGGTATTATTATATATTTTTAAAAATATTTATTAAATTTTAAATAAAATTTGAGTGTGATATTGAGTGTATATTACTAATCTGTATTAAAGATTTTGTGACTCGAATTAAAAAATTTAATACAATATAAAACATAACATTTTAATAACTAAACTTTATGATTTTGTATTTTTATACCCACTACGCATAGGCTAAAGGTGTCTTAAATGTGTGTAACAGGCAGAAGGAAGGAGGAAGAATCTTAGACCCAGTAAAGTTTATATATTCTTGATCAGCGTCAATAGCCAGGATGATATAGCCCGGTCCATCTGTATGACAATCTGATCTATTTTGTACTCTATGGTATATTTTGAATATATGAAGCTCTTTACCAAAATGTCAAATGTAGCCCTTGGTATATTTTAACATTTGTGGTATATTATTTTGG
Organism: Drosophila niveifrons; assembly: GCA_035046325.1. Taxonomy (NCBI): domain Eukaryota; kingdom Metazoa; phylum Arthropoda; class Insecta; order Diptera; family Drosophilidae; genus Drosophila; species Drosophila niveifrons. Next base: position 3,099,108 of record JAWNOC010000046.1, on the reverse strand, counting down.
TATATTTTTAGTATATGGTTTTATTAAAAAGGGGTACGAGTATCTCACACTTTGAGTATACTCGAATTCCATTATTTGTTACTTCTAATTAAATTACGAAGTTAAGTTTTGTATTATTAATAATAAATATAAATTCATATTAAGCAGAATAAAAGTTGAAGTAGTAATTGTTATTGCGATTTTAACATAATTTTTTTTTTATTTTAAATTGGAAATTTTAAAATTTGAATAATACATATAATGATAATGGGCATTGAAAGAATAGATAACTACTTCTGTATTTTATTCAATATTATGTTTAGATAGCGAGTAATTTCATAATATAGAAAATTACGAAAATTTTTTTACATTATCCTTTTAATGTTCCCCAGTTTAACAGGGATAACCATCGCACCAATAAATTGCTCCCCTAGCATTTAGTTTTAATGCCAACTTTTCCCCCTCAAGTAAGACAGGAGACAAAGTTTATTGACAAAGCAATTTGAAATGGAAAACGGCAGAGGGGGATTTGGCTTATTTGTTATTTTGGCTAATTGCCGAAATGGTAAGACTGCAGGATAGCAAGGATAACAGGATAGTCAGCGAGGACTAAAGTAAACAACATTAGCAAGCAGCAATTTGCTGATATGACGACGCTGTCTAGACAGTCAGGTTCATTTTCATTGCCAAGGGTCAGTGTCAGTTCAGTGTTGAATATAATATGTTTTTAGTTATTTTAAATACAGGTGCACCTGCAGTGTCTTGGAAATTAATCATTTAGGCCAGAGGGAGTGCGCCTTAAAACGCCCACCGATGTTACCAAATTGCAGACGTGAGTTGGCCCAAAAAACAAGTAAGAAAAACACAAAAATGATTGTGCAAAATGGCTGAACTAACAAATCTTTCGCTTTGTCGGCCCGCCATGGAGATGGAAAATAGAAAATTGAAAATGCAGCAACTCAGCAGCAGGTCGATCGAAAACTACGTGTGTCAAATCGCATTTTGTAGGCACGCACTGAGACGTGTCCTTTACGATCTGCCGCCTGATCCTTTGGGTTTTCCTTCGATTGGTTTCATTTTTTTTTCATTTTGGGTATTGCCCGGCAATGTGTTTGGGAAATTCATTAGGCTTCGACGTGGAGTGGAGTGAAGTGAAGTAAAGTAGAGTACTGTACTTGCCAAGTGCAACATGTGTTGTACATAGGATGGAAATGGTCGCATATCGAGTACTTGACGCGATAAGATATAGCCACTTGAATTATTATAGCATATGCTTCGAAGGCTACTTCAAGTGATCCTTGGAATCGGTCGAAGGTTTGGCATTGTGCGCAAAAATGCGCTGTGAAATCAATTTCAAGAGAAAATTCAATATTCCATAAGGCAAAGTCTGTTAAAGAATTTAGAGGAATGCCATTTGGCAAGGACTAAGAAACCTAATTTCAAGTTGTAAGAACAACAAAATTAGAGAAATATATGTATATAAAATACTACAAAAATACAAATAAATGATACCTTAAATTTATTCTTTATGTATACATTTTTGTGTTGGTTATTATAAATCAAGAACTATGTATATTAAATTAGTTTTAAGTACCAGGGTTCGATTAAAAAACAAAGGATTTGAAAAGAATCAATACTAACGGTGATCAAAAGTCAAAATCTAATTATTTTTTAAAAGCAAAAAACAATATAATATATATGAGAGTTGTGCACTTGATTTAAGATCATATCATACTATTCACCCTCTTTGAGTTCTGAAAGTATTCCTATTATATTTAATATATAAACTGTAAATTTGTTGGAGGTATAATCTATTGCTCTTTTAGGATAATTTGCCTACAATTTTACTTATCAATTGTTGTCGATTTTAATACAAGTTTTAATTGAATTTGTTTAAAATATGTGTCATTATACAAATATTATAAAAAATAAATAAAAATTCAAATAAACAACTTCATATTCCCAAATTGATTGCCTCAGTAAAAAACCCAATCAAAATTGCAGAGAAGACCCGGAACTCTTCCGAAGAACATCTCGAATTTCATTCACATAACCACACTCTTACTATTATCAAGCAAATATTTGACAAGTCTCATAGTTTCAGATATTTGCTGAAGCTGAAAACCCTTTTGGGGCAACACTACTTGACTCAACATTTTCGCTGACTGCGCCTGTGGAACATTTCCCTCACTTCCCACGCTTAGAGAACTTCCGTTTGCATAAGATCCTCAGATACCAGATTCAAACACAATCCAAGAGATGAAGAATTCCCACACAAAACAACGCGAGACTGAGATTCCCCAAAGAGCCAAGAGGAGGACTATGCAATGCACCTGATATACACCCTCGCATTTGTTGTCTTTGTTTTTTGGCAAACTGTGCTGAGGGTGCTCCTTAGTATCTCCCTCTTCTTTGCTCTCGCTCTCTCTTGCTGTCTCTGTCTGTCTTGTGGTCGAAAAGGATGCGCCACTTCCGTTCTCAGCGCGTTGAGAAATCAGATAACATTCATTTCGATGCTGCTGCCAATTAGGACAACAACAGTTTCTAACAAAAAGGATTAAAGACTAGAAATTGGCACTTCACCAGCTGTTGCGGGAGTCAAGATGAGAGTGAGAGAGGGAGAGACTCTGAGACAGTGGGAAACTGGCGAAAATCACATCAAAAATTCACACGGAAGTAAATGTCGAACAATCAAAACAAATCTCAAAACTGTTCTCAATCTATCGAAGATGCACAACAGCTGCTGCCCTCGCTTCTTCTGAGCCTCCTGGGAACATCGAAATGGGGATAGTCAAAGTACCTGCTGCTTTCAAAATGTATGTGTGTGTGTGTGTGTGTGTGGGAAGCACACATGTCCTCATCTCGGTTGAGTTCTGTTCTCGATGCTTCCTTTCACTGTTTTACGGTTTTGCATGAAATCAAACATAAAAATGTCGATTTCTGTGTTCCTTGTGTTTTGTTACATTTGCATCCTGTGGGAAACTCATCGCTGCACCGAGTCCTGCGAGTCCTGAGAAAACTCGATGGAGTACACCTGCCAAGGGTGGCAGCGATAGTATTGTGGTTGGGAAATCTTAACGAGACAAGGGAGAGTCCTTTGCATGAGGAATGTTTTATCTGAAGAGCTGAAGGATAGTGATTTTAAATTGATTGTTACACAGGTTTCGGATTTGGCTAGGATAATGTTAGAATGAATTTAATTTCGAGAAAGTTCGAATATCCTCGATGAAAGCAGTAAAAAGAAACTCAAATACTGTAAAAAAAAGAATAGATTGACTTCATCGAAAGTTCTGTTGTTATAATTGTAAGTAAAGTAACTGGAATTTTAATATACTATATGTACATATTTAATCTATAAAGCCAAAGAAAATAGACAACAGATTTGTATACCCGCTACCCATAGGGTAGAAGAGTATTATAACTTTGTGCTGTCAGGAAATGCATGCAACAGGTAGACAGAGGCATCTCCGACCCTATAAAGTATATATATTCTAGACCAGCGTCAACAGCCGAGACGATCTAGCCTTGTCCGTCTGCCCGTATGAACACCTAGATCTTAGAGACTATAAGAGATAAAGCTCTAATTTTTTCGACAGCATTTGTTATATTTGCACGCAGATCAAGTTTGTTTCAAATTTTTGCCACGCCCACTTGTTAAATTATAAATTTAACTATTTAAATTAATATATGTAATCAAAAATGGCAAAGACAATAAATTAAAAAGGCCACAAAAAACCATTCCCAATTATCCTGATTGCACAGGATATTTCCAGTCCACACACAGACAGTCCAGTCTGAGTAAATACAAAAAAATGAAGTCATCTCATATTTGTGACAGACGCTTAAACTTGCGACACTCAAAAGGCACTTGAGAGCAAGGAGACACTTGACTTCGTTTGCAGAGACTCGATTTCCAATCGATCGAAGAGCCAAACATCCGGGCAAAGAGAGTGAGAGACGAGTAAAAGGACCAAGTCAGGACACACTTGTTGTTATTATTATTTGGCGACATCCGACATCCTTATTTGCATGGCGTGGGCAAAGCGCAGGAAATGTGCGCGAGGCAACTGCAAAACTGGTCACAGCAGCAACAACAGCAACGGCAACAACAACTACCTGCTGCGTTGTCATCCTCGCTTTAGTTGTTGTTGTTGTTGTCCTTCGCGCAAAACCGGAAGTAGTCAAGGCTCAAGGTGCAAAACAACAAGCAGCACAGCAGCATGTGGATGATGGATGGCTGCCTTGACTGGAGACTGTGCCAGGGACACAGACTGAGACTGAGACTTCAACTGAGACTGCGACTTGGACTACGATGGCGACGCAGCTTCGCCAGGACACGCGTAATTTGATTCGCGCTCATAGACATCAACTCAAAAAAAAAAAAAAAATAATAAGGATCTACACCCGCGCTCGCTTGCCTTTGTTCAGTCAAAAAGGAAGGAAGGAAGGAAGTGCCTTATGAAATTCCCACGAACTGCGAACTTCTTCTTTTTTCGCTTGAGCCTGTTGCTGGACTATCGCAAGGATCCACGCCATCCACACTTCCGGTTTCGCTGCGTCGTACACAACTTTTTACGCATCCACCAAAAACACCAATTCACAAAAATTCACTATTCACAATTCACGAATTGCGCCTTTCCAGTTTTTTTTTGATGAATGAAAACGCGCAAACGAGTTATGCTGTTTCATAACAGGATGTTTACTGGTATCCCCAACAGGCTCGACTTCTCTTTTCTCTCTTTGCGTCTTTCTCTCTCTCGTTTTATTGCACTCCACAAGGACACTACTGTGGAACATGTGCCGCGAATTCTTGGAATCATTTGAATAGCAGCGTCCACATAATTCTCGGAAATTCCCAAAAACCAAAGCTGGACACACAAAGCACAAAAAGGATACAGCAAAAAAAAACCTGAAAAAGGATGCGAAATTTTTGGCTGCAAATTATATACAAATTCATTAACTAGATTATTTGGCAGATACAGTTTCATGAATGAAAATATCATATTTATTTTATAGAAATTAAATAGCAAACTAAAAAACTTAAAAAATATTAAATATTATAACTAAAAATAAAATATATTTTTAATGAAATCTCCATATGGAACTTACATAATAGAATTAAATATTAAAATAAAAACATATATCGCTTTTGGTTAATATCACGAAATCTAATATATTTTCAATGAAATCTCCATATAGAACTTAAATAACAAAATAAAACTTATATCGGATTTGATTTTGTCATTAAATAATATCATGAAAACTAATATATTTTTTACGAAATCTCTATATAGAACTGTAAGATACTCGCTATCCATTTTCAATAATACCAGACTCCAAAAATATACCAAATTAATATAGCAAAAATACTAAAATATACCAACGGTTATATATGTTAAAAAGCTTATATTTATTCATTTTCAATAATACCACACTCCAAAAATATACCAAATTAATATAGCAAAAATACTAAAATATACGAACGGTTATATGTATATGGTATAAAGTTCATATTTATTCATTTTCAATAATACCACACTCCAAAAATATACCAAATTAATATATAGTAATGATTTATTTATTTTTATAGAACTAACTACTTAAATTTGAAATATTTTATGTTTGAAATGAATTTAAGTAACAACAATAACTTGAATATTCAAATATTAAATATAAATAAGAAGAAAAAACCTTATATGTATTGTAAAAATAAGCTCTAGCTGTAGTCAACCTTTATTTAAATGTAGTCTTGTGCTATCCAGACTGACGATCAATACAAGTGTAAACAGTTCATAAGTTTTTCATCAGCCCAGCTGCCCCTCATTTCTGCCTTTTGCCCCCTCTTGTTGCACAGTGTCACAGCCACGCGACTAATTTCCAGCTTTTTAACAACAAAAAAAAAAGAAAAGAAAACAAGTAAAACTAAAGAAAAGAAGAGGAGAGGAGAAGAAAACATCAAGTGCGCTGGTCAAAAAAGAAAGATGAGCAAAGGCGAAAAGAGAAGCTGCAGAGAGCGAGGCGAGCGCGAGGAGATCAACAAGTGATCAACTGATCAAGTGAGCAACTGGGCAACTGATCGACTGATCGACCGATCGTCAGTTCGCCAATTGGCCAAATCGCCGCGTGCGTGTGGAGTACATGACCCCAATTTCTTTTGGCTGTGTTGTTTTTTTGGTCTCTTCTTTTTTTCGCTCTCTTCGTTGTCTTTTTGTCTTGGCTTATTATTCAAAACGGCAAGGTGCCCGGCGGCTGTAAAGACTGTAAAGGAAGGGGAGCCTGGGGAGGGGGAGAAAGGGGACACCTTTTTGGAAGGATGATGTATGTTGCGCTTTCAATTTGGAGCAGCAGGACATCTGTTTGGCCAACCTGGACTTTTGGCTACCTGCCCCCAACACCAACAACACTAACAACAAAAAAACACAACACAATACAACCGGTTTACAGGTGCTAACTTGGCTCAGACTCGGACTCTGACTCTTTGGCCCTTTCGGCTTTGCTGCCCCACAGCCCGCAGCTTTTGGCGGCCATAAATTTGTGTTTAATTTAAAAACTTTTCACTCTTCTCGCTCGCTCGCTCGCATTTTACTGCCTAATTTATGGCGCGAAAAGATTTTTGTTTAAATATTGAACTTCCCAGGAGTCTGCACAGCCCAACTTCAACTCCAACTCCATCTGCATGTCCATGTCCCACTCCAAAGCTTGAAAGTGAGGTGAAACTCTTGGTGGCTCTTGTAAAATTGGGTGTTGACTTGATTGCATTTTTATTATACCCAGCAGACAGGCGGAAAAAACGGGTAGTTGAACACAATTCAAAAATAGTTAACAATTTTTCATTTGTTTTTTCTATTGCTGTTGTAATTGCAAAAGAAAAGGCTTAGGAGCGAAGCGGTACACTAGCGCCACCTAGCGTGTAAAACTTTGTCGTATAGAACCCTATTATGTCTGTAATATAATCCATATAAAATAACTATCTTTATGAACTTGTCTTGATATTTTATATAAATTTTTGTAATATTTTGTCTTGTTTTTCAGTTTTTTTTTTTTTGCTTCAGGCAATTTACTGCATATTTAGTGAATGTATACTCTAGTCAATATTTATATTATTATAGTTTTAGCTATAGTTTAACATATATTGAAATTTACTTATCATTTTTTTTACTTCTCAGCTATAATAAAATAAGTGTATTCTAAAGCGAACACATAAAACAAAACTTTTTTTATTTAAAATAAAATTTAAAATATTCGTCAGTTTGCTTTTTACACTATCCTAATCAAATTATACAGGGTATTTCACTATTGAGCGTGATTTTCAGCTTTTGCTGCTGCACTTTTTGCACTTTTGTTCCTCCTTCTTTTACTCTCGGATCATGCAAAATGTTCTCGTCGCTCCAAACAAACTTCAAAAACATGCAAATTAATGAAGACCGATTTTTATATACAAATTTCGGACAACTCTATTGAAAAGCCGCCCGGGAATCGATTCGCTGGATGAGCTGCAGCTTCCTTCCCTTTTGGGCCATTTATCAGTGCGTTTAACCCCCCGATTCTCTTTCTTGACTTCCCAGAAGTTTTTGGCTCCTTTGTGATTTACAATGTTTGCTAATGTTAATGGAACAGCATTAATCTTTTTCAATTTTCCAAGTCTCTGGTGTTTTTTGTTTTTTACTTATCGTTCTCTCTTAGAAATAAAGTAAAACTAAAATAATTGTTGAATATGCTTGGTAAAAGATTAAAAGAAACTTTGAAATTGCAAAATTTATACATTTAAAATCAATTTTTACAATATAGGTTTTTAGGGTAATTCTTCAGTATGTAAATTATTAAAAAATAATCATTTTTGATTAGTACAAATAGTCACTGGAAACAAGAATTTAAATGATAAAATTGATTATAAGTTTTACGAACTCTTTGCATACCTCTTTAAATTTCTTGACCGTTATTTTCCTTGCTTTTTTGTTTCTGAGCGCCAAAAACTGTTGAAATGCCTTTCACATGTAAATCACATTTCATAAAAGAGTTTAAAATCCTTTTATGCGAAGTTCCTGCAGCTTATCATCTAAGGTTCTGCTGCCCCTAAACAATACAAAAATCCCAAACGAACAATCAACCCTTTTATAAACAGGAGGGTTCAAAAACAAATCATACATTGGCGATTTTGCGCGGGCAACATTTGTACCCAACACTTAAATATAACATCAAACATTTGCAACTTATTTAATTGAAAAGAATATTTAAATAAAATGAATTTAAACTAATGTTATTCATTAAGGTAATTCATTAAATGTTCTTGACAACCAAACACCTTGTTTCGCAGCGCAGCAATGTTGCTGCAACATTTGGTACTGCTCGCAACATTTTCATGAAATGCACTAAATATGCACACAAAACGCGTTTGGCTCTCAGCAACACCAAAACACACAGCAGCTGTCCCGTTTGCACGCGCAGGCGCACCCAGCTTACCGCTCACATACAGCAGATGTAATACAGGGATGACCACGAAAAAGTACGTGAGTACGGCAGACGTTTTGTGTGTTGCGCTCTCCCGAATGCGCTCTCTTTTTGCGCGCTCTCTCTCACACTATGTGTGCGCTCTCTCTGCAGCAGAGCGGTCGCCGCTAAAAAGACAATTTCAAAAATAAAATAATGTCTGCTTTCATTCTGTTTTGGATTGTTGCGCTGTGCGGTTCGTTGCGGCCAAATACGCTCAGTGGCTCATATCGCTCTTACGTCGTGCTCACATCGCAGCGTTCATCGTTTATCGGTCGTGTCGCGCGTCGCTTTCAAAAAACAAAAAATATATATTTTTGTACGTAATTGCAATTCTTGAAAGTGCAACTTAAATTTCCAAATAATAAATTTCAAAAGTGAAGAAGTTTTAACGAAACACAATTATTGCATGTGTTTATGTGTGTGCATGTGTCTATTTTTCTATATGGCGCTACATTGAGAGTGCGTTTTTTATATAGAAATCATCAAATTTACTAGCGGCATTTTTTGTGCCCCCCTTTCACCCTCCTCCCCTTTCACGTGTGTGTGCGAGAGTGCGTGAAAGAGAGAAAAGGCCGCAAATCGCCAAAAAATAAAAAAAAATTATTTCGTCTTGCAATAAAAACAAAACGAAAAAAATGTGGCGCGTGCACGTGTAAAATAAAATAGCAAAAAAGAAACACACATAAAAAACAACAACAAAATGCACGCAAAAGTATCAACACCAAAAAGCATGTGCCGCAGTTAGCTGCAAATAAGATAAAAATATATGAAAAAAGAATTGCCAAAAATACAATACAATAAAATACGCAAAGTAAACTATAATATTTTGATGTTGTAATTGTGTATGTGCGTGTGTAGCAGCAACAACAGCAAGAGCAACAACATTGCCGCCTCACAAGGATTATTACACTAAAAACACACAACAACAACAACTTCAACTTACTTCAATAACAGCAACAACAACTAAAGCAATAAACATGCATTGGATTAAATGTTTATTAACCGCATTCATTTGCTCCACAGTCATTGTGCAGGTGAGTTTCAATCGTCCTCTTGCTTTACCTTTACATCATGCATTAATTTTCATAGCAGCAGCTACTTGTTGTTGCCTTGCCTTCCTTTGCCTTTTTTCTTTCGTTTTTGGCAATTCTCGCTTTACACACACTCGCACATAGTCACATGAATGCGCGCCTGCGTTTTTGCAGCTGCCGTTTGCATTTGTATTAGTGTCTGTCGCCTCGTTTTGCATGCGGAGCTTTTAGCGTTGCCAGTTTTTATGATTACACCAATTTTAGCGGTTTTATAGCCCATTGACAGCTTGCATATTTTAACTAACTCTGTAAATAGCTAAATTCTTCATAATTTGATTATTCTACCCAAATTCAAAACTTAGAATCTCTTAATAATTTTAAGTTATCGCAAGACAACTTTCTTTTATGGCGGAAATTGTTTAAAACTTAAATTTCCTAGTTAATTAATTATGTTGTTAGGAAGTTGTGAATTTATTTTCAATTATTTTAGAATATCATAAATTATTCCGTAATTCGCTAAAATCATTATTATAAATAAAAATGAAAGCAATTGACAAGTAAGACATTTTCACATTTAGTTTACGTTTTTATTTTTATGTTACTTTGATCCAGTACAATTCCGTTATTCCTTAAAATAATATCAATTTTAGGCAATACGAAAATCTGAAAAATAGGCGATCACTGTAATACGATATGCTAAGTTTCTCCCCTTTCAAAACAGCTGAGCAAACAGGGGTTGGTTTTGGGCAAGGGCGTCAACACCCTTCGCTCACTTCTCGTTCATACGGTTATTTTAGATGAAAACTAGTTTTGGATTTTTTTCTGGATTGTCAAACAGGTCCATGCCGAAAATTCAACAGCCTTTAGACAGGCTCAAAAAATTACCACCAACGGCGTATGCCTTAAAAATTAAAAAAAAAGAATGAAACGATATGCGTATAAAAAACAAAAAAAAAACGAGAAGCTGCTCGATTTCAATACGTGCAGAGTGTAAAGTCAGAAGAGAGTGTGTCGGTGTGCGATGTGTGTGTAAATGGCAACATCTGCCGCTGTCAACATTTTTGCATGCGCTTTTTACATGGGCGTTTTTGGCTACACTTTGCGTAGGTCAACGTCAACATCGTCGTCGTCGTCGTCACACATGCGCAGCTTGCTTCTGCATCTTTCATTGATCTTTAACGCAGGCAGCCAGCAGCATCCCCTGGCCACATTGCATGTGGTTCTCCACACACAGCTTTGACACGTTGCGTGCTTTACTTTTGCTCTTGTTTTTTTTTTTTTTTTTTTTTTGCGCCGTCGTCTTCTTCGTTTTCATTTAGTTGCTAATTTTAACAGCACTCAAAAAACTGTCTTGAAACCTCCTGCGGTCTCGAGAGACGCCGATTCCACCAGCTGAAATGTTTTACAAGTTCAACTTAAGAAAGTGCAGCTGTTGTTGCCTCGCTTCAGGACAACACAGACTTTTTTTGCTTGCTGTTTGGTCACACTAATTTAAGGCAGAGCATCTCTTACTTTACTTTGGTATTAGAATTGATCACGCTCTTCCTCTCTTTTTGTCTTGTTTGGTGTTTTAGTCTGTCTGTTTAACATATTATACTCGACATGCAGTATAATTGTTGTTGTGCTTGTTTTTGTTCTCCGTTTCATGCAATTTTCATATTAACATTGAGACAGCGTTGACGGCTTGAGTGAATGGATGAATGAATGGCGCTATTTCATCTTTTTCTTAGCTTTTGTCTCCGTATTCGTATTGCGCACTTTATAACATAATTAATTGCAATTTAGAAACGAATGTGTGTGAGTGTGTGTGAGATGTGGGGGAGCAACAGAGACAAAGATGTGGAAGTAGTGACTCCCACACACACACACAAACACACATACATTGGCATACAGAAGCTGTTTCCCAAGCCCGTTGTTAACGGTTGATTGTGATGATGAATTTAAATGATTAATAAACAACGTAGCAAAGCCAAAGGGCACACGCTATCTCGCTCTCACTCTTCCTTTCCTACAGTACTCTCTAAGTACGTCTCTCTATCTCTCTGTCGCTCGTTCTTGCTGTTTGGAGTAGCAAATGCTAAGCAAACACCTGTAAAATGAGTGTGTTCAGTTAGTTTGCACATGTGTGTGTGAGTGTTTGTGACTAACCCACAACATTCAAACTGTCAGTCAGTCAGTCAGTTAGTTAGTCAGGCAGTCATTGTAAGTTGACGTTGAAGACACTGCGCAGAAATGGCAAAAATAAAGAAAATGAAGAGAAGACTGATAGAGAGAGGGAAAGAGAGAGAGGATAGAGGAGTGCGATGTGGTCTTAACTAGTCGCGTCAGGGCTGAGTGATCACAGTATAAATTTACCATAGCTCGTAAAAACCAACAGCTAACTGAGCAAAAGCAAACTGAGTCAAGCAAAAGGTAAACAATGCAACGCACTATTTTCTAACACTTTTAACAAGTGTCTTCTCCTCCTCTTCTACTGCTTCTTCTTCTTCGTTCCCTCTTGGCATTTCAGCTTTCAAGTTCTCTCCTCGTCAGTTTCTCTTCCTCTTATTTATGTGTGCCCAAAAGGTCTTCAAGCGTAATAAAGTTCATAGTTGAAGGCAAAACAAGACAAAAGAACTATAACAAGTGTATAAACAAAAAAATTCATAATAATAAAATTAAAACAAAAAAAAAATTATGAATTCGGATTGCAACAAGTTTTCTTTTGCTTTCGACAAAAAATTCCATGAAAATGTGTTTGTTGGGAAAGCATGGAAAGAAAAAAGATTTGCTGCATTTTCTGTGTGTGTGGGGGCGACTTAAGCGAATTTCCCTCGCTTGGGAAATTATGCCCAGCTCTCCCCAAAAACCTAAACGAAAAAGCAAAAAGTGTGAGAAAATATGTTAAACATTAAAATGGTGTCAAATTGTTGGACAAAACTATTGTGGTTTCTGTCATTGCACATCTTCAATCTTTGCAGCGCTTTGTTTCTTCCCAACAAACACGTGTGTGTCTGTGTGTAAGTGTGTGTAAATGTTTCAGTGTTATGCAAATTGATTTGCTTTGTACATATTTTGACAACTGCCTGCACCTTTGTTTGCCTCTTGTCCCTCTGTCTTTGTGTTTGTGCGCTGCATATCAAATAGTTGGATAGTTACAACTCCCATCTCCAAGCTTCGACTCCCATCACCAACCACAGCTGTCTCGCTCTTGCACTTGCCTTTGCTTAACCTTCCTTCCGCTTATTGCTTTTTCTAACATTTCTTTGATGCGAGCTTTTTATTAATTCAGTTTCGTTCGCTTGTCTCCAGCATCAGCAACGCATCATTGCTGATCGTCTATTAATTCTTTTTTCTCCTTATATTATTCTATTTTTTGTTGTTGTTGGCTGCACTGATCTTCTTCAAAGCGCCGTTGAAAACAAGTTTTTGGTCGCTCTTAGTCGCTCTCAGCAGCTGCCAGCTGCACTTTATGGAGTACAAGCAAAAGCAAAAAACACAAAAAAAAACAACAAAAAACAGCAACAACACTTCAATTCACTTTTAAGTCACGTTTTGCTCTTTTTTGCGCTTGATGCTGCTCTTTCGCTTAAGTTGCAGCCGCAGCACCAGCTGACAACAACAACAGCAACAACAGACGTTAAACTGTTATAGCCTATGGGGCTTTTTTTGTGCTCTCTCACTAAAGTTGCTCTCCCGCTCTCTTTGGCCGCTCTCTCTCTCTCTTTTAAACATGGCGAGCTCTGCAAGCATTGCACTGCTGTTTGTTGTTGTTGCTGTGGCTGCTTCTTCACCTGGCGTTTGGTTTGCTGCTTACACCTTTTGCTGCGCCTCCGACTAAACTCGGCGTCGCGTCGCTTCGTCACTTTGTCGTTCTGTTCGCTCGTTCGTTCGTTTGTCGTTCGTCCGCTCGTTCGTTCGTTTGTTCGTTTTAACCATCAATGTTGACCGGCAAAATCGTATGCCGTGGGAAACAATTCGGTTTTACTTGTACATTTTTTTCAACGTTTTTCTGCGCCTGCCTGTTGCTGTCGACGTCGCTGCTGCTGCTGTTGATGTTGCTGTTGCTGCTGCTTCTTTTTGTGCTGCTCTTTTGCGTCCGTTTTGCCGTGTGTTGTTTTGTTTTTGTTTTTTTTTTCTTCTACTCATTTTTTTGTGCTGGCCTGCTGCTTATTAATACACGTTTTGTTGTACGTAGCGCAGCAGCTTCGTTGTCGACGTCGACTGCGCAGTCTGCTGCATTGCATTTGTCTGCGCGTTCGTTGCTTAAGTCTTTAGTTTTGCGTGTATCTTGGGCGTTTTTTTTTTACTTTTTCGTTGGTTTAGCTAACTCATTTCTTTAGTTTTTGTTTGATTTGCACAAGGTTTATGGTGTGTTTGCATTCGCAATTGCAATTGGAATCGTATCGGAATCGCAATAAAACATTTATAATTGCATTATCTCATTTATCGACGCCCTTCTTCATCTTCTTCTTCTGACTATTTCTCTTCAATTGCCGCTGACAATTACAAAAGGAGTCCGATAAATGTTAGCGCCAAGCCCATTAAATGTTAGTTAAGCGGCTTTGCTACAGTTTTTCTTTTCGCTTATTATTCAGTTCCCCTCTTTTATTATATACTTTTTTTTTTTAAATTACATCTCGTATTGTGGCAGCCACGCTTCGGCTTTTTATTTCGTTTGGTTACCCCAACGGATTACACCTGCGCGTCGAAAGGGGCCACAGCATCTGAGGCAGGCTGAAGGGGCAACCTCAGACGACGCACTTCTGCTTAATTGAGCAATTAAACACCCATGTTCGTACAAAGAGATGAAGTAAACCAACAACAAGTCAGCCACGTTAACAATAAAAGCTTCCCAAGCCAACCACATGTGGAGCACCGACTGCTGCTCTGTGTGTGTTTGTGTGCTCTCTGCTCATGTCTTGTTAACAATTAAATTGTCATTTTAACAAGCTTCACTTGTTGTTGTTAAAATGTTAATTGCCGAACAGTTATAGAAAATGTTGAGCGGCAATCAGAGCAATAACTCTAGAGCGCCTATTTTTGGGCATTGCCTTGTTGTACTAACGTATTGAGAGCTTTCTGTTGTGCGCCCATTTATGGCTGCCAGTGAAGTCATAATTACTATATGGCTTAAGTGCTCCCAGCAAAACTCCATATACACTTGACGACGCACCATAATCAGCGATGCACAAAAATTTCCCTACAAATTTCCCAATATGGGAAATTTTCTAATCAACTAAATAACTCAATTAATGATTTAATAAAGTGTTTAAAAGTGTTTGCCAAATCATTCGTGCCATAAACGTAAATTTCCCATAAAAGGAAATTCTCTCGAAAGTGTCAAATACACGCGCTGACCTATTTCACAAATTCGCTTCACACCTTGTAGTCGTAAAATCACCAATTCGAATTAATTGAGAAATTTATGATGACGGCGACGACGACGACGACTATCAAAAGAAAGAAATTTGCAAATCTAAATATGCAAATGCGGCGCTTCAAACCCAAAACAGAAAACTATACCGAGTTGGTCTCTCTCTTTTACCCAGGTTAAACTTGTAACCCGAAAAGCCGAAACAAAGTTACAAAAAAACAAAAAATCGACCGCTTGCTGTGCATTTTGCTTTGCTTTTTGTTTGCCTTGCTATGTCGTTCTTGTCTCTTAATATTTCATAAGCCCGTTTTGTCCTTTGCATGGGTCTCTTTTTATTGCCTTTGCGCGAACTGCAGCCAAATTGCTACTCGATATTGGTATTTTTGGGGGCTTTGTTGCTGATCGCCAAGTAAAATTCCACATTCAGTTATTTGCAGCTCCTCTTTTCTCGATTGTTTTTTCGTTTTTTGGTTAAATACCATGCTGAAAGATTTATTGTTCATGTTTGTTGGTTTGTTTGGGGATGCTGCATTCTTGCTAAGTTTTCGTGTGTTGTGTCTGCAAACCCGATCTCGATCTCGATTTCGATTCCCTCTACATCGTGTCAACTTTAATGAATTGCTTTTTAATTTGATTATACTAATGCCGTACTCTCTTTGCTTTCTTTGTTGTCCAGGTTCACAGTACCGGCAATTTCGAAGTGCGCCTCAAATACTTCGGCAATGAGCATGGACGCGACAGCGAGGGACATTGCTGTAGCGGGGAAACGGATGCGACGACAGGCAAGTGCATTGGCACATGCAAGACGCGGTTTCGCGTCTGTCTCAAGCAGTATCAGGCGACCATCGATACAACATCGCAATGCACGTACGGCGATGTTGTGACGCCGATACTTGGCGAAAACTCATTCAATCTCTCGGATGCGCAAAGCTTACAGAACAAAGGCTTTTCCAATCCCATACAGTTTGCCTTCAACTTTGCCTGGCCGGTAAGTAAACTCTCGATGCTCCCTCCTCCCCCAAATGGTTTCTAGTCTGTAAAAACTATATTTAGCACTGACTCATCAAGGTCTCAGTTCAGTTGGGACAATTCTACTCACTCGTTCACTCGCTCAGTCAGTCAGTCAATAAAATGCTGCTCAGTGATGTCTCCTCTTCAGTGTAATTTCTTTTTAATTCTTTCCTCTTGCTAATTTGTTTGGGGGCTTTTTATAGCACAACGTCTCGCTCTCTCTCTCTCTCTCTGAGTGAGTGAGTGAGGCATGTGTTTCCGCCCGTGTGTCCTTGTCAAGGGTTGTTGGCGCAAACATCTGTCGGCTATTAAAGTGCGCTGAAAAACGCGTGCGCCACCGCGTCGCACCACCAGCGACAATTTCCAGCTCGCTGCTTCCACAACGAGAAAGAAAAAGCGAGCGAGCGAGAGGAATCAACCCCTATAAAGAGCGAACGTTACTTTTTTTTTCTCGCAATTTGACTTTTGATCATCGTGTTTCAGCAGATTTAAATTTATTTGCCGCTAGAAATACAGTTTTTCATTTGCAATTCAATAAGACTTTTGCTCGTCTAGTGCAACTAAATACTTTAGATCAACGTTTAACTGACGCTTTCAGCCATGGTCTTCTTTGCGCACGTGTTTGCTTAATAAATTGCTCAAAAAGAAACAGAAAATACTGCAACTGAAATTCTTCTTCGCTGCACCTTTTATGCTCGAGTGGCCAAGTAATATATGATGGAGGTAGCATGCCATGCATTTCTTAATTATTACGGGGCACATTCGCTATATACCAACTCACCCCACACACAAACACACACACAAACATACACACATAGCTTACCTTGTGCTGAAAGTTACTCAAGCTGCAACGCGGCGGCAACCCGCTTGCATATTTTGTAACGTATTTTTCAAGCGGTTTTCGTTGTTGCTGCTGCCCGCAGCGTGTGTGCGGCTTACTTAAGGGGTGGATTTTCTTCCCCTCTCTCTGCTGTCTCTGCTGTGTTGCTGCCAGCATATACACTTTACTTCCTAATTGTTTATTGTGCTACGCGCATGTGCAGCGTCACTATTATTATCATTACACAAATGTGTCTGGCTGGCTACCTTTTGTGGAAGTGGCAAAGTCATGCTACGCCTGAGGGGAAGCGAAGAGAGTAGAAGAGGAGAGAAGACTTTGCTAGCTAGATGTTGGCACGTGAAATGTGTAAGTTGCATACATATTTTATCAGTTCTCGCAGCGAGCCAAGTGCAAAGATATGCATAAATATGCATGTAAAATGCAATTAGCGAAATTTCCCAAATGGGGAAATTTTACAGCAGCTAGCACAGCACGCGCCAAAAGTATAAAATATTCATATTTACAACATATAGAAGGGAGGGAAATTTCTAGAGAAGCACACTTTAAAGCTTAAAATTTTCATATTAACATTATGTATAAATAAGGGAAATTCCTAGAGACAAAAATAGATGGGGGAAATTTCGAGTTATTTCGTCTATTATTGACATTTGCAAACAGGGAACACTGACTATTTTAATACAAATAAATGCTGAAAATAGAGCGCATCAACACTTTCAACTTTAAATATTTCTAGGTCAAACTATAAATTTAATTATAGGAGGCGACTAGACGCGACCGGTCGTCGCATCAACTAATTTAATGTTGCACTTAATTAAAACGAGGCACGGGATGGGCACGGGGCACGCATGCCATGAAAGCAGCACGCCAGGGAGATGTTCTTCTTTTTTTTTGCAGCAGCAGCAGCATTGGGGGTTGCCGGAGTCATCATCTCCCCGACTCCGCCTTATCCGCAATGCCAGCATGCGCCTCCTCTCATTCAGCTGTGCCTAAAAATAGTCGAGCAACAGCAGCAGCAACTTTGACGCTCCTCATCGTTGTCTGTGGCTGAACTTTGTTACTTCTGTCCGTCTGTCTGTCTGTTTGTGTGTGCTGTCGAAGTCCGTCTGCGGGTGTCTTCTCTTGTCTTGTCTCTTGTCTCCGGTTGCTACGTGGCTACCACTCCTACTCTTGCGCCCTATGCATTTGGCATGCACTTCACCCTATGCTGCAGATATTGACGTTGATATACAGCGCCATTGCACGCGATCCACGTACGTTGCACACCCAAGACTACGAGTATGTGTGTATGGATGTCGCTCATTTATTTTTGGAGCTCATACATATGCACACATTTATGTATATATCTTTTTTATGTTTACTTATGTATTTTATGTACGGCTGTCTTCGTCATAACTCAACATAATGTAACACGCTGCTTATAGAACTTGCCGCAAGACGCTCCATTCAATATCATAAATTTCCCTATTTGGGAAATTTTTGTAAAGTGGCAAAACAAGCAAATTGAGTACACTTGTTGTGTTAGTGACTTGCTAAAATTGAAAATATAAAATTTCCCTCAATGGGATATTTTTTACTAAAAGGGAAATTTGAGAATTTGATCGTATTCAGCAATTGTGACTACTGTATGACCAAAAACGGTTGTAGCATTCAATTGATTCATTCGTTTTATTCATTTCATTTGGCCATTGTCAGGCCGTCTGATGATGATCAATGTCTGATTTGTTTCCTGTCGTGCCCATCAACTTTATGCCCATTTGCGAATGCAATTTTCAATGTCTGGCCACACCAAATGCACTCAACTCAACATTCAGACTCCACTTGAACACTCCACAGCTGGCATAGAGGTTATGCAATCTACGTTATCAACTAAATTAATTCTACATCTGACTCCCACACTCGAAAAATCTACTCAACTGACGACGCAATCGAAAGTTAGTCAAAAATTAGTCATTTACATGCAACGCAATGCTGCTGCATCGTGAATCGGTCTCTCTGAAAGCAACGCAATCTGACGCCCAACCAAGTGTTAGTGTTAGAGACACCTCTGCAAGTCTCGCTCGTCGAGTCTCTCTCTCAATACGCATTATGCATTTTGGATTTTGTGTCATCTCTGCCGGTTTCCTTTGCCTTCTTGCCTCTCCCTGCCCCCGACTGCAGCTGCATTGGTAATCAAGTGTGAATTGAGGGCGCTGCCAGTTGCAAGTTGCATTTGCATTTGCACTCGATTGCATTAGTGGCTTGTATTGGATTGGATTGTGGATAGTGGATTGGTCTCGTCGTCTGGCCTGGTCATGTGGGCGGCGTTAGTTTCGAGCATGTTTCGCGGTGCTGTCATAATCTGTTTATAATGAGCTTTGTGGGCTGTGGGACTGCGATTTCGATTTGTAAAAGCTTTCGAGCCATTAGGTTAGTTATGGCCCAGATGGATATCTTTATAACTAGACAAAACTGTTCATTTCCCGTCTCTCTCTCTTTGTGATGAACTTTCTTTAATGTGCTTTCTTCTCTCTTTCTCTTTACTTACAGGGCACTTTTACGCTGATCGTCGAAGCTTGGCACGATACGAACAACAGCGCGAATTCGCGTTCAAACAG
Organism: Drosophila niveifrons; assembly: GCA_035046325.1. Classification (NCBI taxonomy): domain Eukaryota; kingdom Metazoa; phylum Arthropoda; class Insecta; order Diptera; family Drosophilidae; genus Drosophila; species Drosophila niveifrons. The sequence goes on along the minus strand of JAWNOC010000046.1, from coordinate 3,079,806 downwards.
TAAGTACACCCAAAAAAAAACATACATTATGAAATTCATATCCTGCTAAGAATATCCTGTGACACAGTTATTGCTTCCTCGGTCATAACTGTCGCATCCTGTCGATCAACGACAGGATCAGGATCAACGACACCTGATCTGATCGAATTTCTAGTTTCATTTTCAAACTAAACGCAACTAACCAAAGCTCTCTCGACACTTGTGTGTATAAGATTTCCGGCACATTGAATGGTTTTAAATAACCCTTTTTTTATGCGCTTAGTTGTTGTTGGGGATAAACCACGACTTGTCGCCTTTGTTGTCTGCTCGCCTTGGCAATGAACGGAAGTGTGCTGAGGTCGACTCATCCTCTCATTGTCTTGGCTTGTGTCTGTCTTGTTTTTCTGCTTCAGCTTTTTGGTTTATCACGAATTTGTAGTGCTAGGCACAGGACTTAATCGTTGTTGATTATTTCGCTGTGGAATTTAGCGATCGTGTAGAGCGTGTAATTCATCTTGGAACAATGCGACATGCTCCCACAGAGATTTCCACTCTCGATAAGGACCACACACCAATAACATACATACATACAAATATCGATTTAGACTAGTGTGGTCCATTATTTCGAAGGACATTCAATCTTGTTTTTCATTTTCTTTTCTTTTTTTATCTGCTGCAGTTTTTCTTCTTGAATTTTCCCACACACACCTGGCTGCTGCAGCTACCTGCCTAATTTCTACCTGCATTAGAGATTTCTTTTTATCCAAATTAAAAAATTCAGTGGAATTTCTTTCTATTTCTATTTATAAAGTTGGCCTAGTCCTCTTTGTTGGAATTTTAATTGTTTAGCAATCGGGCATCCTGCTGAGAACAGTGCTTGCTCTAGCTAATAGATCTTTATCTGGCTCCGCGTTTTTTTTTTGCGATTTCAATTTAAAGCAGTTGCTGTACGCGCTTGTCAAGGATTAATTTCATTATTTCAAAGTTGTTGCAGTTGTTGTTCGATCTCCCGCATACTTGAAGCTGCATAGCAAGTTTACGCCTGTCTCTCGAGTGCGTTGCATTGCCAACGAGTTTAGCAGCTCTTTTTGTTATATTCATTTAACATAAATTACATACAAAAAAGGAACAGCAGCTTAAAAGAAGAAGAGGGAATACAACACAAAAAGAAACCTGCAACAAGCCATGAGATGAGGAGGGAAGTGGAGAAGACAGAGGAGGAGGAAGAGTCTCTATCCGTATCGGTCTCAGTTTGGGATTCAACTGTTGCGACCTTTTCGCCGGCTTTTGCCTGCAGGCAAACTTGCCACAAGTTGTGTGCCTCGAGGAAGCTGTGAGAGTGAGAAAGGAGAATGGGGAATGGAGAGAGAGAAAGAGCAGGGGGAAGCAAGCACACACACACACACACAGCTTGACCGCCTTCGTTTTGCGTCGTGCAAGGTGATTCTTGGGTTGATGCGTCGAAAATCTTTCAACTCATGGCTCTTAAGATTTTCGCTGAAGTTCTTTATTTTTTGCGTGCTTTTTTTTTTTGTTGTTTCGTTGGTTGTTGTTCACCTATCCCTACCTACCAATTAATCTCTGCCAATGCCAAAGTTGTTAGTTGCACGTTGTTGTTGCACGCTGTTTTGCTGCTTTGGTTGCTTCGGCTGGCTGGCGATGTTGTTAAAATGCTTATCTTTTAATTTTAACTCATTGGATCAAGCGGCAGCCCTGGCAACAGTCGCAGCAAGTCCCGCGACCACAAACTTGTTGCCGCCGCCGTCGTCGTGTGTCTTGATAAAATGGTATTTTATAAATTCCTTTAAAAGAAGTCAAAGCGCAACGTCGACGACGACGGCGACGGCGACTGCGACTAAATATTTGCAGTTGTCGAGTTGCCTTTACACTTAAGCCTTGCCCCTTGTCGAGAGAGTCAAGTTTAAGATGCTGCTTGTTGCAAATTTGTTGCGCACAAATTTCACTCATTTGTTTTCAAGTGTTTAGCAAATTTCCCAAGTGGGGAAATTGCAACTAGAGTTGCTTGCTCACAGTCTAACAAGCTTCAAATGTGTTTGGGGTTCTAATTGGGTCGATTAGAAAATTTCCCCAGCAGGGATATTTTTGGGACATATTTGGGAATTTTTTTGATGGACTTTCTATAACCTAAAAAGTGACTTTCCGCATTGGTCGCACGTTAATCATGAGATTCGCGGCTTCTGTCAAAATTCCCCAGGCAGGGAAATCTTGAATTGATAAGTCTCAGCTGATATTTCCGCCTAGAGCGACCATTAATCATGTTATTAGGGGCCAGTTTTTCAATAATTGCGAAAGTTGTCACACGCAACTTTTCAATTTGTGTGCGAATTGTGTCTTTTGAATCCTTTTTTTTATAGATAATTAAAAAAATGCCGTTTTGCGTAAATATTTGCGCATGATTTTCTATATTTCCCTCTGCACACAAGCGTGCACACTTGTAAACTGGCCAAACTGGACCCCAAAAAGTTGCAGTCAAATTGTGCGTTTCGCTTGAAGCGTTGCCGGCACGTCGCCTAATAACCTGCCATGCCACAAGACTCACATGTGTGTGTGTGTTGGTGTGTGTGTGTGTGTTGCAAATGTAAATAAAACCACAACACACAATTCAATTCGGTTATGCATTTTTTTTTTTTTTGGTATTATTTATTTTTTGGCATTTTTGGGGAATGTTGTTGGCTTGGCGCGAGCGTTTTTCCATGTTGCCACGTCAGGTGAGGCAAGTTTCAACTTGGCTTAGAATTTCTGTAATGCATATTTTCTGACTGTGGTGTAATTAATTAGTTTGCTATTTGGATATGGATATTTGGGCACTAACCAGTTGGTCAGCTTGTCAAATCAATTTGCGTTCAACTGTCTTTCTCTTTTACTCTTTCTGAGTCTGTCTGTCTCGCTTTAATCATGTCAATTGCTGCTCTAATCTAAATCCTGCTTTAGCGACTTTCACTCTTGGCTCATCTTGCGAGCAACTTTTGCTTTTGTGTCTCCCAAAATATGCCACACAAAAACTTTATTCTTATTGCGACTGCAAGATTTTTAGCATTGCCGAAGATTTATGCAGCGTTTTTGTATACTTTATTTATATTTATTTAGCATTCGCTGTTGTTGTTTTCTTTCGTATTTCGTATTTCCAAACTAAACAAAACTCTTGGCCCGCTTCGACTTCGAGTTGAGTTTCGACTTGGCTGCATGCAATTCGAATAGTCATGCACCTGCAATTTACTTTATAGACCATGGCATAATGTGGCTACACACACACTTGCACACACACACAGTTGCAAACAAGTTGCCATCCAATAGACCGGTCTCAGCTCGAACAGCTGAAAATGCAACTGTCGTCTGTGTCTGCTTCGCCTTCTCTTTGGCTTCGTTGTCTCCCCTCCCTTCTCTCTCTTTCCAGCGTGTGTCGTGTGTTGCATGGCTGGCTGACTTGCTGCCTGCCTGTTGCCAGTTGCCGCCCGCCGCAGACACTGCAAATGAAATATATATATATACTATATATGTATATGTATATATATTTGCTGCTATCCGCATACCTTGGCACTTGACTTGCAGTTGCCGAGTTTGAATATGGGATTTTTGTACAAATCTGTGGCAAGTTTTGTCTATGCTTAATCTTCGAAAACAACCAAAATTCCAAGCAATTGCCGCAAGCATTTAACCCATTCTCACTCTCGACTCCAATTAATCTTCATTAGGGCCGCAAATGCTCCTCTTTTCATTTTTTTCAGTTGTCTTGAGTTTCTCACACACACGTTATCTTTATGCCTATATTTATGTTTATGGTTTCGGTTTCGTATCTGTTTCAGATCTGCTCATCCAACGACTGTCCGTGCAACAAGTTCTCGATGTCTCATCCGAGTGGAAGACCAACAAGTCCGAGTCCGCATACACATGGCTTGAATACGGCTTTCGTGTCACCTGCGATCCGCACTATTATGGCTCCGGCTGTGCCAATCTCTGCCGGCCACGCGATGATCAATTCGGTCACTACACATGCTCTGAAACCGGGGAAATTATCTGCCTAACGGGCTGGCAAGGCAAATACTGCGAGAAACGTAAGTAACTTAATTATATTGTAGAGTTTAAGTGGGGGAAATTTAAAGTAAGTAAGGGACATTACAACTAAGTAGCTTAAATATATTGTAGACTTTAAAAGAGGGAAATTTAAAGTTAGTTTGGGAAATTTTACACTAAGTAACTTATTGTAGAGTTTAAAAGAGGGAAATTTCAAATTTGTGATTTTAATATTGTATTTCAAAAGAATAGGAAATTTGAGTTTAGAGGTTTAAGTTTAAGGGAAGGAAATTTCAAGTTAGTAAGGGAAATTTCAGATTTTCATTTTGTATTTCAAAGGAAAGGGAAATTTAAGTTTAGAGGGGAAATTTCGAAATTTATGATTAAAATTATATAGAAATAACTAAAGAGTTATTCCTTACTGTTGAATCAGATCCTTGAGAACCGGTTTCTCAATTTGTATCGAGTGGCAAATATCATCAAAGTCGAGATGGGGGCCAAAAACTACTTGAGTTCAATTCTCCATTCGCCACAAAATGATTTTTACATTCTTTTGCGCTGAAGCTCTTCTCAATCATGTTTGTTGTAAATGTTGCTGTTGTGAATGTTGTTGTTGCTGTTGCCTTGTCAAGTGCCGCGTTTCTTGTGCCGCACTTCACGGGCAACTCTCATTATTATTGAAAATCACTTGCTTGTCAAATCAAATGAGATGATTGTACACAAAAAACATAAGAGAGAGAGAGAGAGGGAGGGAGAGGGGAACTGAGACAAGGAGCTGCTAACGAATTAAAAGTGTAATTATATTTTTTTAGTTTTGTGTGTGAATGCGTAGCTATGAATTCGATGATTTGACGAAAATTTGAATACAAAAATTATTCAAAGTGGAAAAAATCAAAGTCAAACAAATAAATTAAAAATCAATGAGGAGAAATCATTTGTCATTTGGCATGTGGTATGGGGCATGGGGCATGGGGCATGTGAGGCAGAACAAACAGGCGCAACAAAACGACGTAACGAACTGAAAACCCAAAATGAAATCACATGAGGAAGCCAGGCCACAAAGCAAAGCAAAACAAAACAGAAAAGCAACAGCAACAAAAACAACAATAACAAAAACTCGGACACAGACCCTTTTATAGTAGCAGCTACCTAGGCAGCATTTACCTGTAGATCACCTGGGAAGGGGGGCAAGGGCAGCAGGGGGAAGAAGAAGGGACACACTGTGAATCAGAGCACAAAACTGAAACTGACGAAGAGCACAAAAATCTTCCCACGCCAAGTGCAAAGGGGCCCCCGAGGAGGTTCTCTCCATATAAACATACATACATACAAACATATATTCAAGGTGTGGTGGACACACACACTAACACACACACACACGCATAGAAGGGGCATGCAACAGCTTCTTGATCATCATCCTCGTTGACGTCGCTTTTTGAGTATCTTCCTGCGACGTCGACGACGATTGTCGAACGTCGTCTGCATGCCGCACATTGCTGAGGACGAGAACGAACTCAAGAAGAAGAAGAAGATGAAGATGAAGAAGCAGACAACATAGAAGAAGAAGAAGAAGAAGCAACAGACTTCCTTTAGGGCTGGACACGGCTGATTACACCTTAAATGTGCCTCTCAATCGTTCGGCTGCCTTTGCCTCTGCTTTTGCTTCCTTTATAGCTGCTTCGCTTTTTTCGGCCACAACAATTTTTTGGTGTCCTTCTGCTGCTGCTGCTGCCGGTTAAGCAACTTGCCACAGCAGCTGCCTCTTCCGCTCTTCTGCTTCAACTTAAATGAGCTTAAATTAAGGCAAAATTATTTTCCAGCAGCAGCAGCAACAGCAGCAAAATAAAAAGCCAAAACGTGTGTGGACGAAGCCTTTATTAAATTGGCCCAAAAGGTTTTTTTTGTGTCTGTTGTTGAATGAAGCTTCGTTCGATCTGCGTGCATTTTAATTTCAAGGAAATGAGCTATTTGCAGCTAAAGGTGTTTTTTGTTTTTACTTTATGAATGAATGGAGCACAGCTGCTGCCCAAAAAAAATACTAAAACAAAGAGTGCAACATTTGCCAAAGATACAAATGTATCTGAGGGATGCTCCAAGTGAAAGTAAATAGCAAACAGAGAGATAGAGATAGTGAGATAATCGCAGACTCAATCTAGAGCTTGCGGGCGTGTGAAACAACATCAAGAATCAAGAATTTCTTAGCCACGTTTAGTTGGCTACCAGCTAACAACAGCAATCTCACTTTCGCAGAACGTTCTCTTGGCCATGTAATAAAAATCATTGCCAATTGCCAATATTACGGCTTATATATATTATCTGCGTGTGTGCGGGGGAATTAAAAGCAGCAAGAAGGAAGAAGGGAGGGAGGGGGCAAACACGTTTTTGTGATTTTCTAGCAATTTTCCCGCATGCTGCTGCTGATGTTGAATGAAACTCAAAGCCAACGTTTTAAAGAGCTGGGCTTTTGTGCATTCGCAATCTTCACGATTCTTCAGCGAGCGAGTGAAGAACCCTTGCGACACAAGGCGGGCGGGCGCAACTCCCCTACTTCCTGTGTGCCACAGCCCATGCCACACAGCCCAAGAAACATGTTTGCCACATTCTTGAAGCCCTCTTCTTCACTGCTTGCAACTCCTTTTCTCTCTCTCTCTCCGTCTCTCTCTGTGTCTCTCTCGCTCTTTCAATATACAATCGAAGTTTTCGTCGAACCTTTTGGAGCTTGGGAATCTGTTTTCGGGCCGCTTGTGGCAACTTGTAGTTGTTGTTGTTGCTGTGGCTGCTGCTGCTGCTGCAAGAGCTCTTCGTTCGTGGCCATGGGATTATTTCATTTTGTGGTGTTTCCTTTTTGGCCTCGTCGCGCATATTAGAAACAAGTTATTCCTGCTGCTGCTGCTGCGGCTCTTGTTGTTGTTGTTGCCTCTGCCTCACAGTTTGACAGTCACTGGCGTTTTCGGGGCCATGATTCATTTGAGCACCCCCCCGCCCCTCCCCGAATTCATTTCTCTCTGCTTTTATTTCGATTTTAATTCGAGAAGATGTTTTAGTTTTTTGTTTTAGTGTTTTTTCATTGCTTTGAAACGCGTGAAAAAGAAAGTTTTATTTTCCACTATTGTTTTTTTCCGTATAAAACGAAATGTGGGCGCCACACGCTTGTGGCACGCATGCTGTGTGGGCAGGTGTTGAGAAAGTGTCGCCATTATGGGCATTTAGTCAATTTATACAAAACTAATCAACATATCAATTAATTTGATTGACATTTAATCCATACTTCGCTTCTTCTATTTACAGCCAAATGCGCCAAAGGTTGTGTCCATGGTCAATGCGATAAGCCCAATCAATGCAAGTAAGTACAACAACAACAACCAAAAAAAAACCAATTTAATTTAAATACATTTGCATTATGCATCTAGTTGTTGCTTAGCAACATTTCTTGGCAACATGTTGCTAATTAAAGCTGATGAGCTTTTTGTTACCTTTTTGTCTGTTTGCTGCACGTTTTTATTTCTTCCTCTTCGTTTGTTTGCCAAACTCAACAACAACAACAACATCAACAATTGTCATTGGACACACCTTTTTCTTGTTGCTTGTGTTGGCTACCAACTTTGTTAAAAGGGCAAAAGCAACAAACGTTTAGTGTGTGGCACGTTTTTGTTTTTATGCACAAGGAAATTCTTGGCTTGAGTGCATTGGCTGTCATTTGATTGCCGAGCGGTTTTGCATTACAATTTTATTCGAGTGCCGCTGCTGATGCAAAAAAAAAAAAAAAACAACAAAAAATATAATCAAACACATAACCTGCAAACTGCAATTGAATTACAAAGTTTTCCCACATTTTTCATAGGGCAGCAGCAACAACAGTGACAAAGCACAAGGTGTAAGCCAACACTTTTGACGACGCTCGCAAATATTTTATGCATGAAATTTCAAGCTCAAATCTCAAATAAAGCAAAGGCAAAGACAAAAACAAAAGCAGCTGTTGACTCGCGTTGCCAACTCTTTTGAGTGCAGAAAAGCTAATTGCGCTTAGATCTTTTCTTTGATCAACACAGCACAGGATGTTGATCATTATTTATGCATTGCTGGCCAATAAAGTTTCCCCCTCCCCTCTCTCTATCTCTCTCTCTCTCATTCTTCATCATTCCCAACGGAAATCAAACATTTTGTGGTTCAATAATTGTGCCAAAAACACAAAATTCAGACACATCATTGCCACAAGCAGCAGCAGCAGAGCCAAAAGTGTTATTGATTGTGATTTTGGGATAAAATGTTTACTTTATAAACACAGACCCCTTCACTCTCCTCTCTCTCTGCGCTCCCCTTTAGTTCGTAGTTCGTAGAAAAAACCGCAAGCAGTTACGCTCAAGCATGCGTGTGCCACTCACAGCCCAAAAAAAAAAAAAGCAAAACCATTGAAAATTAAAGTGCTTTTACTTCGAATGGTGGGAATATTTTAATAATTCTAAGCGCGCACGTTATATGACCAAATACACACTCACACACAAGCATACGCATACTCATTGGACTGGTAGTTGGCAACTCTGTTGTGTTTGACATTTCTGCTTGTGTATACACTGACGCATATCAATTACCACTTGTCTGTAAGCTTGCTCTCGCTCTCTCTTCCCCACTCCCCACACAAATACACCTACTCTTGGCGACTGCTTTGAATTATTGCCAATTGAGAGTTTGTGGGTGAAGGATTTGTCTTTTGTTTTTGTTTGTCTTTAGTGTTTGCATATTAATCGAAATTGCATTTGCTGCCAGTGAGAGCGCATGTGTGTGTGTGTGTGTTTCATAGGAAGCGCAATGCAAAGTGGAACGCGCAGCGCTGCGTTTAAATAAATTAATTTTGTGCTTGCGATCGTGAGAAATGCAAAAGAGCCCCCCTCTATCTCTCTCTCTTTCTGTCTCCCTCTCACTACATCAACTGCGGATATGCACACTTGAAAATAACTGCAGCAACAACAACAGCAACAGGGTCGCATCATTTTATTGTTTCTTTTCTTTTTTTGCTTTTTGACTTTCAAGTTGACATGCCTTTTCCTTTGACTTACCCCTCTTTTCTCCTTTCGGCGCACGGCTGTCAAGCGCATATCCCGCCTTGGGGGCATCTCACAGCACTTGAGATCATTTGGGCAAAGCAGAAAATGGAGATGAAGAAGGAGCAGTAAAAGTGCACATCCAACGCAAATTGCTCTCTCTCTCCCTCTCTGTCTGTCTTTGCTTTGCTCAGCCAAGCGTTGCTGCGCCCACATAGGCAATTACATACAAATACCAATACAAATGCATATGTATTGATTTGTGTGAGCGATTTGCTAAACAGGTGATGCGTTGTGTCTGTCTGTCTGCTTGCATCGTCTTCTGCTGATTCGCTTTGCTTGCCTTTCGCATTTACTCCAAACTTCAAAAGTAAACCAGCGCCGCAAGCGCAATAAGCGTGTCCAGCGTCCGCTTTAGTTTAGCTCTTTTTCTTTTTTCTTATTTACATTTGCATATTTCATTGATGAAACATTCAAACAGAGAAAGAGCGATAATACTAATTGTGCATGTAGTTGGCAGCCCTCTTTCGATAACTATCGACGCACGAGTAAAGCAGGTCGATATCACTAATTGTAAATGTAGTTGGCAATCATTTTTCGGAAGTTATCGATGCACTCACAATGCGGGTCATTTGAATTGGTGAACTTTCAACTAATTTCAACATTTATTTTTCTCTATTTACAGCTGTCAGAATGGATGGCGTGGACCACTGTGCGACGAGTGCGCACCTTATCCAAACTGTGTGCACGGCACCTGTGAGAAGCCCTGGCAATGCATTTGCAAGGAGGGCTGGGGTGGTTTCTTCTGCAACCTGGATCTCAACTATTGCACCAACCATCGTCCCTGCTTGAATGGCGGCACCTGCTTCAACACCGGCCCCGCTCTCTACACCTGCCAATGTGCACCCGGCTTCAGTGGCAACGACTGCCAGACCGAGATCAGTTCCTGCGATGCCGATGTGAATCCCTGCCAGAATGGCGGCACCTGCGTCAATGAGAACACAGAACGTGGCTATAAATGTCTATGCCCCATGGGCTGGAACGGTCGTCTTTGCGAGGAGAAGCTCTTGACTTGCGCGGATAAACCATGTCATCAGGGCAGATGTCGGGATACGAATACGAGCAACAGCAAGCAGGGATTTCAGTGCGATTGCCCCACGGGATACAGCGGCACAACTTGTGAACTGCATCTGGACAACTGCAGTCCCAATCCATGCCAGAATGGCGGAACCTGTCAGCCCAATGGCAAGTGCACCTGTCGCGAAGGCTTCACGGGCGCCAAGTGTGAGCAGAACATCGATGACTGTGTGGACAACAAGTGCCAGAATGGCGGTACCTGCATTGATCTGGTCAACCAATATCGCTGCCAATGTGCACCCGGTTTCCATGGACCACGCTGCAGCCGACGTGTCGATCTCTGCCTGACGATTCCCTGCGCCAACGGCGGCAACTGCACCAATCTGAACAACGACTATCAGTGTGATTGTCGTCCCGGATTCACGGGTCGCGACTGCTCCATTGATGTGGACGAGTGCCTGAGTCATCCTTGCCACAATGGCGGCACCTGCATGAATCGTGTCAACAGTTTCAAGTGCCTCTGTGCCAATGGCTATCGCGGCATACAATGCGATGAGGAATCCTACGACTCGGTGACATATGGAGCACATCAGTATGATGCCACCACACAGGCGCGTGCCGATGGTCTCACCAATGCCCAAGTGGTGCTGATTGCCATCTTCTCTGTGGCCATGCCGCTGGTGGCTGTGATTGCCGCCTGCGTTGTGTTCTGTATGAAGCGCAAGCGGAAGCGTGCCCAGGAGAAGGACGATGCCGAGGCCCGCAAACAGAACGAACAGAATGCGGTGGCCACACTGCATCACAATGGCAGCGGAGTCGTCGGCGTTGGCGTCGGAGTTGGTGGACTTCCGGCTGGAGCTTTGGGCGTGAAACGCGGCAGCAGCGGTGGCCTGACCTTTGACAACAGCAACCCGAACATCATCAAGAACACGTGGGACAAGTCGGTGAATAATATTTGTGCCTCCGCTGCTGCTGCAGCTGCTGCCGCAGCTGCGGCGGACGAGTGTCGCATGTACTCCGGGGCCTTGGCTAATTATGCGGCTGCCGCTGATAACAATGCCAACTCGGAGTTCTGCGGCGTTGGCCAAATTGCGCCGCTGCAGCGCGCCAAATCGCAGAAGCAACTCAACACGGATCCAACGCTCATGCATCGTGCCTCGCAGCTGCTCTCCGCTGGCGCTGCAAGTGGCGTTGCCTCCGCTTCGGCAGCGGCAGCAGCGTCAACGACGTCACCAACCAAAGACTACAGCGCAGCAGCGGGCGGCGCAACGGGAGCGGGCAGCGAGGGCAAGGGTAAGCGGATCTCAGTGCTCGGCGAGGGCTCCTATTGCAGCCAGCGTTGGCCATCCCTGGCCGCTGCTAGCGTTGCCGGCGCCTGCTCCTCCCAGCTGATGGCTGCAGCCTCAGCAACGGGCAGCGGCGCGGCGACGACGCAGCGCACTGTGGTCTGTGGCACGCCGCACATGTAAAGACAAGACTGCAAAGGGACGAAACGGGGAAGAGAACGAGAGAAAGAGGGAGAGAGAGAGACGCCAAATGGGCCACACGTGGCTTTGTTGTTGATTGAAGCAGTGCAGTCGTGAAAATTGTAACAAGCTTAACTCTACACTCACACACACACACACAATTGTAAATTATTTAAATTTCGCATGGACTGATCAAATATTTCATTCACTATCGATAACTTTTCGATGAATTCGACTCACTTGACTTGGCGCTAATCGGCGCGGCTTGTAAAACTCTCCACGGCATGTAGACAAAGCGCCAGCAGCCAACTAAACAAAAACTCTACAAACTGGACAAACACAACACAACTCACAAAAAACTCTACACTGACGTTTTGCATGTTACTGAAAAATCTGCTTCAATTATTATTATTATTATTTTGAAATAGTTGCGATCAATTGTACATAATTAATACTTTACGCAAAAAATCGAAAAAACTCTACACTAGGCGTTAGATTCTAAGCATAGAATTATTACAAGAATAATGAAAGAAATTCCTCATTGACGCGCAAGCATTTTGTACATAGTAATTATAGGAAAAAAAAAACAATCGGATATACGACATACACAAAAAAAAAAACTTACAAAAAAAATACTTAAAAATTGACTATCTCGCGCTCTTATTTTAAGTGTCTAAAGTAAATACAATAAGCATATATGCATAGAGCATAATTAAATTTAACTCTAGCTTAATTTAGCCTAAACAAACAGACAAACAAGCGAAGACAAACAAAACATTTAGTGATTCTTGTTATAAGTTCTTAATTATAATTTAGTTTCTATACCACAAACACATACACAAAAAACACTCTCGATTCTTATTTCATACGATTTTTTTGTTTTTTTAAACATTTCTTTTATATGATTTTTTTTGGCATTTTTTTTTAATTTGGAGCTACTATTTAAAGCACAAGAAAGTCAACAATATTTATACAATTTACACATATATGTAAACTGAATTGAATTTATAAATCTTAAGCGTAAATTATATGGAAATTGAAAAAAAAAAAAATTCAAAAACCCGAAAAATAATTGAATGAAATATACAAAATACAACAAACAAAAAAGCACGCATATTATAATTATGTAGATGTTGGTAAAGTCTTCACACACACACACACACACAGAAAGAAACACAAAACAGAATAGTCTTATTATAATTACTTTTGTTATTCTCAACAATGATTTACATTTAATTTTGATCTCAAGCCCATTGAACGCAAGAAAACTGTTTGCGAAATTCCAAAATATCAAAATTAAATCTTCAAACTTACAGTTAAATTGCAAATGGTTCCTCGTTAGTGTAAAAACTAGTTGTAAAAGTGCTAAATACAATACATATATATATTTTTATACATTTGCTACTTAAAAAAAGGAAATGAAGAAAACTCTAAACTCTCCATACACACACACACAAACAATCAGCGCTCATCAATACTTATCTCAAGTAATTTTTGTATATACTTAAAATCTCTCTTTATAAACATTTTGTTATCTACGCTCATTCATGATATATGCTTAATATACATTTATATATACACACAACTATATATATAAATATATATTTTTTTATAAATATTTAATTTTTTAAATAGTCGTTTTTAGTAATTTATATTTTTATTGCAAAACACAAAAATTCTAGAAAACCCTTAAAAAAAACCAACACGCGTCAGATTGTAAAAAATTCACACAACATATTTATACAAAATGATAAAACACATACACAAAAATAGTAGTTACATGCATACAATTGTAATTTAGTGTTGTACTTACGATTTAGTCTAAACAATTTTATGAAATTTTAGAAATTAAACAAATGAAATGAAAAACGCAAGAAAGAAAAACAAGCAACAAAAAAACAACAAAAAAAAAACGAACAAACAAAATGCAAAAGAAAAAAATATGAAAAAAAAACAATAAAATTTGTATGAATGAATTCTAAAAAAAAAAAAAACAAAATGGCTTTATTACTTAACTTTCAGCTGGGGTGGCAACTCTGCGGGAGGCAACTCTGCGGCACTATGAAGTTAAGATCGCAACGAGGAAGTGCTTGAGATAAACAAAATAAATATTGACGTTTATTATGCAACATTTGCATAGAGGAGAGGAAAATTAAAGTAGATTCTAGCGCTAAAAATGCCATTTTAATTGCAATGCAAAGGCGCAAAAATACATCAAATAGAGGAGACAGCATCAACCACTAATTAAAGAGAAGAAGAAAGCGACAGTGGCTGATGTACTATGGGCACTAAATCAATTATTTTGATAAGACTTAAGTTAGTTATTGAAATGTTAATCTTTAGTTTGAAAAGCGAAATAGATTAGGCGGGAATTTTTAGAAAAAGTTTGTCCAGCTTAAATGTTTATTGTTTTTTTTTTCAGCTTACTAATATATAATTGTAATAGTCAAATCAAAACAAAATAAATTACAGTGTGTTTTCGCTATGCTAGATCTTGAACTTAACAGAATCTTTTCAATGCTGAACACTGTGGCAAAAAAAATGTAATTGGGCTGATAAATATGAAACATGAAATGAATATATAAAGAAATGGAATCTTTTGAAGGAAAATCTAAAGGGATTGTCAATTTATATTAAGTGAAAACAGCGAATTAGAAAGCGAAAACTAACTACAGCATAATTCAGTAATATTTGGTTGCATTAAAATTCATTCAAATTGTTTCACGCTAACAAATCAATCAATTAAATATGTATAATGAACAAAAAAAATTTCACCTTATCGCTGCTATCAATTTGAGCACTCCAAGTGCCATTCTATCCCATGGTAAATTGCCGGTCTGTGGCATTATAATCGTACAGAGGCACAGCCTGGTCGTAGTTCTTAGTTGCAGCCTGGTCACCGGTCGCTGCAACAAAGCATTAACAATAAATTCTCGCATGCCATTGTGAAATTCTCACAATAATCATAAATAATACTTTATTTTTACTTCTTAAACGGCGCTGCTGCTGCCGCCGCTTGCAGCGGCAGTTAATGAAGTTGCTGCAGAGTGCGTATGCTTATGGGATGTTGCAGCATTGTTGCTGCTTTTGCTTTGTTGCCTTGTCAACATGGGCCACAAATATCATAACTATATAGTCGTAGTCGCTGATGGGCGATCCAAGATGCGAGATGCGGCTCGAGACTCGTTCTTTTGCCTAATTAAGCAACTTTAAACTTGGCAACACAAAGTGGCAAGTCATTTGGACAGTGGGCAGTATACGCATGTGTGTGTCTGCTATATCATTTACAAAACAATTACGCATACGCCATGGCGGCGAGATGCATCAGAGACAGAGAGAGAGAGTGAGAGCGGTCCACTTCAATGTTAAACCATTAAAATGCACTATGAAAATATTATGTTAGGCTGTGCACACTTAACATAAGAGACAGAGATGGAACTTGGGGACCCGTGACAATGCTCATTCAAACAAGAGATTTTACGGTCTCGTTTCGTTTCGTTTGTTTGTTTATCAAGTTGCGTTTACTCCACATTTTGTCATTTCATGGGCCGAAGACGAAGACGACTCTATCACTTGGCACCTAATTGTGTTTACGTAGGCGTCGTTGGGTCCTTCACAGCCAACTCGAAATTAACTCATTGAAAACCCGCTTCAATTATGTTTAGACAAACAATAACAGCGAGCCACAGCGTTGACAGTAATAACTGACCCCATCATGGATGCCAAAAACAACAACAACAACAACCACATCACAAGAATCCAAATCCCAGACTCTGTTTGTATTTTTATGCCTTTGTCTGCGCCTTTGAAACCAGTTGAAAAATGTTTGGCTCAATTCTCATAATACAAAACCGAAAAAATCCAAAACCAAAGGAGGAAAAAATAAAAGAACAGAACTAAACTGAACTGAAAAAAAAAGATCAACAAGAAGTTTGTGTTCTTGTTCTCATTCTTGTCGCTTTGGCTTGTCTCCTATATAAAGTTCTCCGTAGTCGAGTTTTTCGGATTGTTTTTTTTTTTTTTTTGTATTTCTTGTTGCTGGTTTTTTTTTTTGTTTCGAATCCATCGTGCATTCATTGTCTGCAGCTAATCGCCATAAAAGATCTCGCTTTTCATCTTCGTGACGCTCAACTGCGTTGTTGATCTTGAAAATTTGCTCTAAACGAGCGAAGCAACAACAACATGAACAACAATCAAACAACAACTATAGCAACAACAGCAACAACAGCTGCTGCTGTTGCTGCTGCTGCTAGATACGAAATCAAAATACATCGTAAACTGAGACTGAGCAATCGGATTGCTGGATTTAAATGCGCTCAGTGCACATGATCGGAAATTGTTGCTGATGCTAAAGGATTTACCTATCAACACTGCGAGAAATGCGGTAGCTAAAAGTTGAGGTTGCTTAGGAAGCAATTTTCAAAATATTAAATTAATTTGAAACTGACAGTAATGCTTTTCTAGGTTCGAAAAAGAATTTTAAGCAGAACGAAAGATTATAAATATGATTTTTTTTTATTTTACTTGAAGAAATATAGTAAAGTTTCAATACATTAATGTAGCACCACAAATGTTGATATACTTAAACATTTATATTATATGTACAGCTGAAACTTAAGAGAAGAGATAAATGAATTTAAAGAATAAATTATATACTTACATATGTTATTTACTTTAATATAACTCAATTCAATAAGTTTTTAGGCATAATTTTAGTTAATTTTTTTTCTATAATTTTTTTAATTTGAATAAATATTTACAAAATTTATATAGATTCTTTAAAGAGCAAATAATTTTAAGCTTCATTATGAAGTATCAACCCCACCTTTCCTGTCAAGATCATGCCCTTTTCGCTCAGTGTAGGGCTACTCATATTTCAAAAAGTGTCTACGAAAAACGAACACCGAACGAAACCGTAAATGGGCCATAATTTAATGAGCTCCATTCATTCATTTCGACAATTACGTTCCCAAAATGAGAAAACGAACTAGAGACAGAGACTGGAGACTGAAGACTGAAGACTCTGAATGCTCACAAACAGCTCCAATTCTATCAAAGACGAAGATGAAACCGAGGATGCGGTGCGGCTGTGGATGAAGATGGAAGAAGGAAGAGAAATGAAGAGAAAAAAGGTCATCTTATCATAAATAAACTGACATAAAATCAAGAATCAAATTCAAAGCGAAGACAAGGCAAGACAACAAATCCGTGGCCAAAAAGTACATTGTGGAGAATTACACAATAAATGAAATGCAGACCAATGGAGCGCACTCAGTCGGTGAGACAGGAAGGTAGCAGCAGGAGAGGGGGAGACGAAGACAGAAACAGAAACTGAGACTGAGACTGAGACGTCGACGGCAACTTGGCACGGAAAGACGCCAGACAAAAAGCGCACACAAAAAATGATTCACTATGGAATTTTATGAGCTGAGAACATTTTCAAACTGCCTTCAATGCCATGGGATACAACTCTGACTGTGACTATGAGTGTGAATGTGTGAGTTCGAGTGTATTCACCAGCTGAGTGAGCTTAGCAACTGAAGTAGCCAAAGTCGAAGTCGAAGTCGAAGAATGGCTTATCTAGTCGGCATGTAAATGAGATCGATAAAATATTAAAGTAAATGCTTAAAGATGCACTGCGAGATACGACAAAATCTAGCCTAAACCTTAAGCCTTCCTTTCCCACTTGAGCCTAATTGAGTGTGAAGACGCTGGAGAGCGATTTGTGGGGATTAAGATTCAGCTATCTTCGAACTGCTGCTGCAGCTGAGTTTTTGGATTCAGGTAGCGCCGCTGCCCATTTAAACCTAATAAATTTCATTTAAACGGACAGCAAACAAAACGCTTCAACTTCATTTCTACTGTTATAATTTATTTCACATAACAAAAACAATTCCCGAATACGAATACGAATACAAATCTGCATCCGCATCTGAAGATGTTGCTGTATCTGTATCTGCATCCAAATACAAATCCATTTGAGAGATAAGAGTGCAGCTTCCAAAGCCTTTCCCCACCATCATCTCCATCTCTCCTTGCTGTCTCTTGCTGACTTTGTCTTCGTTGTCGCTGCATAATTTGTCGTCGCTTGTTTTGGGTTTTGTTTTTGTTCTTGTATCTTGTAGATACATTTGTAAGTTGGACCCGCTTTAATTCGTTTGAATTTTGTTCAAACGGCCAGCGCCAGCAGCCACAGCAGCAGCAACAGCAGCAGAGACAGAGATCATCGTGTGTGTCTCTGATCTCGGCTTCAGCTTCTTTTTTTTTTTTTGTTGGTTGGTATTTTATTAATGATGTGGGAACTTCTGTTCTCTGAGCTGATTTCTGTTATGTTTTTTTCTTTCTTTTTGTGCGTTGCCTTGTAATGCGCCCATTTAGTTTTCATTAATTATGTGAAATACTTTCATTAATATCGTACTCAACCAGTTGGAGATTTATCCAACTTAAATCCCAAACACACACACAGAACACACAACAGCCTCTGGGCGCCGCTTCAGTAGGTTGAACTTTTGCATTTTGACCTGATTTGCTCAACTTGACAAGTTCAATTTGTAAAGATGAATGATGAGAGTTCTAATTTAATTTAGAATATATTTTTATTATATTAATTTTGTATTTCAATGATAATTGTGGATTATATCATTGGTATTTTTCTCTATCGGAAATTAATCTACTATTTTCATGGTGTGAATTTAGTACTCTTAATATTAACTTTTACTAATACATGTCAACATGTCTTCATTTACAAATCTGTTCATAGTTGTCCAATAGTTAAAGTGAAATCAGAAACTACAATTCCAACATTTCTTTATAGCAAAATTATGACTAAAAAGTCGACATCCTTATATTTGATTATAAACTTTATTTTGTCATTTAATTGTATTTTCTTAATATTATTTATGCTATGCTGAAACTTCACTTTCTCGTTTTACCTTAAATGGAAGATCATTTAAAAATGCGCCCAAAAAAAAAGAATTTAAAGATTAAACCCAATTGACCCACATACTAAAGTGCGAGGCAGTTCTGCTTAAAAATACTTCAAGCTGACGCAAAATGCAGTATTTACTGGCAAACAGCAGAAGTCAGAAAGTTGGTTCACACTATTTGGAAATACGTATCGAGAAAAACAAATACCGCAAATATAAATATGCAGGGTAAAAAAAGCAGAGTCGAAGATGCCAATACCGAAAAAAAACGGTTTTCAATTCGGTTTATTTGTCTTTGACAAACAGAGAACCCAGAAAAAAGAAGGTAACCAAAGCGAAGTCGCATTGAAAAACTTGAAATAAATCAAGCACATGCCACAGAGTGCGAGAGAGAGAGAAGAGTAAGAAAGAAAGAGAGGGGAGAGTGCTGAAGCTCTAGCCTCATAATCATATTGATGTATTACAATAGTTTGTGGAAGTACACGGATCGTCTCGTGGCTGTAAAAACAGCCATAAAAACTACAAAACATTGCTGTGAGCTTCGAGCATCGAGAACCCAACAAGAGTTACAATCCAAATGAGTTATAAGTGTTGTTGTTGTTCTTGTTTCTTTCATCCATCCATACCTGCAACAACAGAGCATCCGACAAGATTGACATGCGTACGCAGCGGAGTCAGAGTCAGAGTCGAAGTCGGAGTCGGAGTTTGGAGCCAATGTTTGGAGTTCCCTTCAACCTTCTCCTTCCTCTTCTCCTCTCTGCATGAAAACAATGCGTGAACCAACTGAACCGACTGCTGTTAACGATGTGGGCATTGAGGCTATATAAATAATGGAAATGCATACTAATTAAATTGTGAGAACCTTGTGTCTTTGCTGCCCCTGAGATCTCAGAGATCTTCTTCGCCTAATGCCCAATGATTTGCACTCGGCATCGGTTTACCTTTAGATAGCATCTCCTCCACCCTCCCTCTATACTCTACTATAATATTTTCCCTGCAACGAGATGCTAATTATCACCAGCTGGCCATTCGAGAGTGTGAGAGTGTTGCCACACTAATTGCATTTGTCAATAGCTTGCATTATCGACTGTCTGCCAGTGTTTGTCCAACAATTTTCAATGCTTCTCTTCTAACAACATGTAATTCTTTTGTGCACAACGGTTTCGCTTTTCGTGCTCATTCCAAGGAGTAGCTGATTACATTTAAATGTATATCTAAATTTAACATTTTGTCTCTTAATAATAATGTACCATATTCACTAATTAAATGACTATTACAACAAATTATATAAAACAAGAAAGAGTGAAATATCCGTTTTCAAGAAAATGATATTACTTGCATTACTTGCATTTTTAAAAATGTATGTTTATTTATTAAAGTGATATTTTTTGTGGCGTTTGCTTATTTATTGTATACTATAGTTAATAATATATTAGCAATACATTTTATTAGAAAAAAAGTTTAATAATTTGCTCATTGATATTTTATGTATTGTATGCAATCTGAATAATTCCTTACCTTAGCGCATCGCGTATAAATTAAAAATATAGTACAATAGGGGTGAACAAGTTTTCTATTTAATTTACAAATTTGATAAACATTTCCTTGCCTATTTTGAATTATTTATAACCATTTGCATTCTTGATAAATAATGTTATGTAGATTACTCATTATATCACTGAAAGCATTATTTTTACATATCTGCCACATGAGCCAATTATGCCACAGGCTCCAAGTGCAACAGTTAGTTGCAAGTTGTAACTTGCTAGCCTCACAAGGGATTCCAAAATCTCGGCTTTAAAAGAGTTTCACGACTTTGCGTTCAACAATGACAACAACTTAACTTTGCACACATCTCTTGTTTCGCCTTCCCCATTCCCCAACTCCCCCTTCTTGCCACTTTTGGCTCCCACTATTGCTCTATGTGTGTGTCTAATTCCAAAAGCCCAAAAAAGCGAATAGAAAAAAAAAATAGGCGAACACAATCGACGAAAATGTGAACAATTGAACAAGTTGCGGGCCTTTGGGCGTCTGCTGATGGAAGGAAGCTCGATTGCTACTTGCTGACAATGCCAATGTGTATACCAGTTACCAGTTACCGAGTACTGGGTACTGGTTACTCTCCGCTGACACAACTTTCAATGCAGTTGCGCACACAATAGAACCGAAAACACATCGAACAATTACGGTACTCGGTACTCAGATCATTCGGTGACCGCTATACGCCTCAGACTCAGCCTCATGTTGTTGTTGTTGTTGTTGTTCTTGACTTTGGAAAATGTCCAAACATTGTCGGAAATTTGTTAACTTTAATTTCTGTTGCTTTTCGGACAGGTCGGTTGCCTGAACAAGCCAAAAGGCTTGTGGATGATTCCTTTTCATCCTCTACTCTTCTCCTCTTTTCGATCGATACGAATGAAAGTCGCGGGCGTTGTGCCATTTTCCATCTCCGTTGTTGTTGCTGTTGTATTGTCTTTTATTGGCCAGTTAATCGAAATTATGACAATCCTTGCAATAGCTTTTAACGGTTTCCCGGCATCGACATTACGAAGCTGTGCCGTAAATTTGTTTGTCAACTTGTTCGACAGCCGCGCCGCTAAAAATGAATTGTCGGTCTATTAGTTGCCCACTCCAATCCCCTTCACTCCTCTCCTCTCCACTCCATCAAGGCAGTCCACCTTTTTCACCGCCTTGTCCGATCGCTAGTTGTTGTGTTGTTGGTAATTAGGAGTTTATGGACTTGCTAATTGACAACCGACACGTCTTTAAAGTAAATATGGAATGTGCTTGAAACTATTATGCGAAATATATATGCATGTAAAGCAATCTGGATTTATCGCAAATTCACAAGTTTAATGCGTCTTTTTAATGGTTTCATTTAATAATATTTATTAAGCGCATAGATTGCACTTCAAATTCGCATATGGTTATTCTAAAAGCTGCAGCTTATCGTGCAATTTAAGAGATTTTACGTTTAGTTGTGAAACTATTTTGATTACCTGTTCATTAAAAAAAGGAATTTGCATTTAACTTTAGGAATTCTGTTGGCTTAATAGCATTTCCTTTGCTGGCTTTTGTCATATATACATTTTTTTTTAATTTGAGATACATTTGTAGTAATTATTATTAATTGAAAAAATATATGAAGTTAAAGATATCAAGAAAGCAAAAAGAAAATAATATATTGTAAGTAACTATACGAAAAAAATAATTTTCAAGAAAAAATATAATAATACCAATATAATATAAATCTACATACAATATAATAACACAATATAATATACAATAAAAAAATTTTATGGAATAAATTTAAAAATTTTCTTTACAAAGGATTGTCATTTAAATTAAATCGCAATTTATTAAAATTAAAATAAAATATATAAATATAAATACTAAATTGAAACTCTTTATGAAGACAATAGAAAAAATGCATTTTCAAGAAATTCACCCATTTTAAAGTATAAGAAAAGAAAAGTACGAGTTGACTTGATATTAATTATTAAAAATCATTACTTAAAATAATAACATTATATTAGAATTTGTATATATATTATAACTAATAATGATGTATAAATATAATGTATATATATATTATTATTAAATCTATAATTTGTTACCTCTGCTATGCTAGTCTCTCTTTCTATTTACAATCTTTGAATTGTTATTACAAGAATCTCTCGATAAACTTGGATTTCATAATTAAGCAGACTGTTTGCATTCCGTTACCAAATTAGTTAAATTATGCATACCAAAAAATAAAAAGCTATGAAGAATTGCTGGCGAATCAAAGACATTCTTACAACTCTCTTATGACAGCGATGAGGCCAAAACTGTGGTTCTTAGTGTGGAGTGGGAGAGTCGGGGAGTCGGGGAGAGTCCATAAACGGAAGTCGAGAGCTCATCAAAAGCGATCCAAACAAAGTGGCTCTCAGCATAGGTGACATTTTTGGAATATCCATATGTATATAGCATATAACTGAAATAGTGGTAAGCGTCTTTAGAGTTGCAAAGTTGCGAGGGACAAAAGCTTTCTCAGCCATTGCAAACTCGTTATGAGGCGAACACAAATCAATTTAACGATGGCCTAGCCCAGTTCAGTTCAAGCTCGAAGATCGGGTTTTTCGAGGCTGCCACAACATCAATCGTAGTCGCAGTTGATGTTGAAGTCGCAATCGCAATCACAATCGATGTTCATTCACTATCAGAGTGGGAAAAAGACAACAACCGAGTGGACAACTTAGCAACTTGCAACTGGGCAACTGGGCAACTGTCGGCTTTGGCTTTGGCCTGTTTGGCGGCGGCGTCGAGTTGGACTTCCTGTTGTCGCGTCATTATTGTCCATCATCATTTCCATTCGTAATGAGGCGCTGGCTACTAAAATGAAGTTGATCTGCAGTTCATTTAGATGCCGCCAGCTCTAGAGAGTGAGTGCCTCACATAGCGGGGGCGGGGGCGGGGGCTGACTCTGCATTGGGCCCTGCACGATTCTCTTCTGTCCAATGATCAGCTGTGACAATTTTTCCTGCTCCTAGCTACACAGAAAAAGCAATGCGAGACATAATGTATGGGCCGCAGAGCCTTGTGGCAGGCAACCTTATGTACAACATTTACTATGTTCGCTGACATTCTTCGCGTAATTCTTCAATTTCAATTGCATACTGCGATAGACCCAGCTACAAACAGCAACAGCTTCCCAGTTGTTGTGGTCTTCGACTTGCTTC
Organism: Drosophila niveifrons; assembly: GCA_035046325.1. Lineage (NCBI taxonomy): Eukaryota > Metazoa > Arthropoda > Insecta > Diptera > Drosophilidae > Drosophila > Drosophila niveifrons. Next base: position 3,056,566 of record JAWNOC010000046.1, on the reverse strand, counting down.
TTGTTTGTGTGTGCTTTTCCAGTTCTTTTGTTTCGTTTTTCCTTTTTGCCAACAATTGTCGCGACATTTTTCTAGGTAAAACTCACGATCAATTGGCGACACGCTTCTTCTTGGCAGCCAAAACCTGTCGACGTCTGCGTGAGTTGTAGCCCCAGTCTCAGTCTCGGTCCTGGTCTCTTCAGTTCTTCGGTTCTCCAGTCTCGGATCTCTTCAGTTGCAGCCTGAGATGCTTCTCCTTCTTTCTGCATCTTGGCATCGTCGACGATCGACGCATTGTTCTGAACCGGCAGCGCAAACAGCAGCGATAAAAGTGTTTATCATGTTTGCAATTATATGCTAAAATTGTAATTGCAAATGTTTGCCTAAGCTCTAAAGGGCCTTTACTTTTCCAGCCAGACGTCAGCGTTGAGCTGATGCTGCATGTGAAACCTGCCTCAGCCCAGAACAGAACAGAGCTAAGCTTTACTTTGAAGTGTTTCGTTGTTTAAATGGATTTCTTAAACGGTTCTACTGAACATATTGTATTTACCATTTCAATGCTGAGAACCGGATGTGAAAGACTTTGACTTGACCAGCGCTTCCCTCGTTTAAGGCGTGAATACACCACGGAAGCATAAACACTCACTTTGGTTATTCATATTTAACCGTTCCAACTTAAGATGAGCTTAAGCCAAGTTCAAAATGATGAAGTGACAATTATTAAAAGAGCAATAACTAATACTTCAGATAAATCGAAATGGGAAAGAAATGCTTAATTCATTATAAAAATCAAATTACTTAAAAATGATTATTTCCATTATCGGTTAGTATCGGTTAGATCTCTGTTTAACATTCAACTGAATCATCTTTATTATATAAATTAACATACTTAACTCACTTAAACCACTCACTTAAACCACTCTTCAAAGAACACTCAGAGATCTGCTAATCTTTTTGTCTATATTCAACAATTGAGTTGGTTGTTCATTTTGGGAAAGCATGTTGGAAATATTCATTTGATAAGAATCTTTCAAGATAATTAAAAGTTGTGAGAAAAACCCACGGCATAAATTAGAAACGACAAGAGAAAAAGGAGGCTAGTTAAGCTGAAGAGTCGTTGAGGCATTTGTCTTGTGATTGTGATTATGGATTATGGACGTGAAAACGGGTGGGCGCACCTGAAAGTGAGGCTCATGCATCATGCAAGCCATCCAAGCATCCAGGCATCAAGTGGCCATAAATTTAACAACTGACCTCAGCTGCATCAACACTCCATCAAAATCTCGGCACTTAATGTTCGTGTGCCCACCCAAAAAAGGCCATGTGATGGCGATGGCAATGGCGATGAAGATGATGTTGCTGATGCTGATGCTCAACTTGAAGACGACGACGACGAAGATGGTTGCAAGTGCAACATGCAGGCAGTTTGGGTTCAGTGCTGTGTGTGTGTGTCTGAGGTGCATCCGAAGTGCAGCTAATTTAAGGAAATGCTTACTCAACGCAACACCGTCCGACGACACCAACAATGAACCACGTTTAAAGCGAGTGAGAGAGATTGCGGAGACAAAGAGCGAAAGGGATGGAGGCATATAAAGAGGCGCTCTCTGTCGACATCAGTATGGAGGCGTTTTGCTGCTGCTGCTGCTGCTGCAACGCGTGGCGTCCACTTTTGGTTGTCAAGCAAATTACATATATGATTTTTATGTGACAAATGAGCTTAAGATGTTGTCGTTGATGGGACAGTTCAGTTTCGGTTGTGCTTCACTTCGTTTTCTCTCGCTTTGGCCAGCTAAGCGTGGCACGAAGATGGCAACGTGACATGCAAGTGCCTCACGTGAGTTGAAGTACTAAACGTAGTTTAAGCAAAAATTACAAGATGGCATAACTAATTGAGTTTTTTCTTTTTTTTTATGTCGAAAGTGCTTTACCATTAAAAAGACTGAATACTTGATTGTTGATTAGCTTAATTTACTTTTGTTGAACGTGCTGATTAATTTATGTACACATTGTATATAAAAATATTAATGATTATATGATAAATTGATTAGTTTAATCCATTTATGTTAAACACTTACAGTAAACACATCTTTAGGTTTTATTGGTCACATCGATAAAGTTTGATTATAATATCAATGCTTATATAACATTCGAAATGTCATTTCAGGTATTTGAATTCTATTAATGTTTCCTCTCGCGCTTATAAGTATAATAAAATATAATGACACAGTTTTAATTATCGAAATATTTATATTTGAAATATTATTTGGTTAGCAAATAAATCTACTTAATCATTAACGCACATCAAATCATTTCTAAATATATATGGAAACATTTAAAATTCAATTTATATTGTATTCTAGTTTAACAATAAAGTAATACATCATGTATTATTTAGTTTTAAATATTGAAATATTATTTCTTAGTCATATAAGTTATCTCACGCACATCACAATTCGTTCACAACTATCGCCTCACGCACCCATCGCTAGATCACGTTTACAACATGCTGGAGGCTTTTACTATTTTCTAGTCACACTCACGCACTGCGATTGACATGCTGACACATATCGCAGTCTTGTTTTATTTTTGTGCGTTTTGTGAAGGCTTTGTTGCATCTGTTGCATCTGTTGCATCTGCTTTTCAATTTTGTTTTTATGATATTTTCTTGTAAAGATTTGCATATAAATGCTGAACATGTGTTACGCCCGCGCTTCTTGTTTCCGTCTTTCGACTTTTCTTCAGCCTTCGAGTCTTCGAGTTGTGTTTGTGTGGAAAAGTGAGAGTAAAGGTCTCGACTCGATGCTGCTGTATGTAGCTTTTGTCTCGCTTTGCTTGATTTATCACTCTCTCGCCCAGTTGAGTTTGAGACTAGCATGCAAGTATCTTTTACGACGTGTTAACTTCGAGGTAGGTAGAGACACCTATCCATCTCATTTGGCAGTTACATGCAACTGCGCATTCCATCCGTGTTTTCACTGCATTAAAATAGCTGCAAGCTGCGTGAGTGCATTCAATGCATTCTCTTCGATTGAACCATTGTCATAAGCGCAATCGTTAAATTTGGCAAATATGGTTAGAGCGGGTCTTAACTTGACGCAATGCTCTGCAACAAGCTGCAGCAAAAGTATCTCACAATTTGCTATCAAATAACTATAATAGAACCTGTCACTTTGGCATGCTTAAATGCCATTTTGATGTTTACTTTGATTAGAAGAATGAACTCTATTCTAGAAAGGGAAGTTTTCATGAACTTTAAATACAGCAAATTAAATATATGTATGTAGTTTCAAAAAAGGCTTCTATGGTCACCTAGCTTTATATGAATCACTATTTAATAAATATATTTTATCAATATACGATATTAGGGAAAGTTGACACCAGCACCAAAAAGTAAATTTATTATACTAATTAAAACCGTCTTCTTTTGACATATTTAAATCTTTGTAACACTATCTAAAGTACATTCTAAAATAGTCTCCCCTTTAGTAGCCCTTCGTTGTCAGCTATCTCAATAAGTATTTGGCTGCCATTCCCAAGCAATTCTCTGAGCTAATCTGGGCAACGCAGACATAGTTGACCTTTGGCCTAAAGCAGATTTTTACGTTGACATGCAAAATTCTAAAATGCTGAAGATGCATGTGTATGAGTTAGAGCCAAACTCATTAAGTCGAACAAGTGGCGTTGCGCATGCCTAGGCCATGGCTATAAACAAGCCTTTATCTGGGCAAAAGTATGCGAAAATTCCATATGCGACATTATTCTCATAACCGAAGAGTTTATTAGCTAAGCCAATACACTCGCAACTACTTCAAAGTGCAGCCTCATCGTCTTGTTCTCAAGTTCTCTGTTCTGGGCTGTGACTTGGCTGCAGTCGAGTGTTGGACCATAAATCACAGTGACGACGATGCGACTAATTAAAAAATCGACACGCTAAACTGGCAAAAGACGAAATTAACATTAACTCTGTGGCACAGTCAGCGAGTCAAGGGCTGCCTCAGGGGGAAACAAACACCCGCCGACAGACGTCAAGTTAAAGTCAAGTCAAGATGGGAATCAGCTTTTTGGTATCTCGCAGCCATAAAACAAAGCACAGAGACAACAGGGAAGAGAGAATGGAGGGTGCAAGCGAGCATGCAACAGGCGCTACGTCAATCGGACTGATTGCCTTTGTCCTTAGCTTCAGCTTTAGCTATAGCTTTTGTCTTCTTTTGTGCCTCTTGCATTTGTTTACCCCGACTACGACTAAGACTGCGAATCTACAACAACGAGACATCGAGTACATCGAGTAGAATGTAGAACTTACAGCTCTTGTGGCCACTGGTCGCCTGTAAAAATAATCGACAATAATGTCAACAAGTTTTTGCGTAACATACTCGTACTCGTATTCTCTGGGATTCTCGATGCTCGATTCTCTTTGGGATGCAGCACTCTGGCTGCTCAGCTTGTTGGCGATCAGTTTTGCTTGGCGTGCAGGTGATCAATGTTTGGGATCAACTGCAGCAACCGGAAAGAACGACTCGTAAGTCAACAGCAGATTTAAGCAGTCAAAGTGCACTGCAAGAAAAATTTGCGTAGTTTGGAACTTCGAATTAATATTAAGGAAAAGCTTTTATTTCTTTTAATAGTATAGCTTATTAATTTCATCATTTCTTATTAAGCTTAAAAACTTAAAATATATTTTAATATAATATATTTTAATAATATACACTGCAAGAAATATATGGGCAGTTTGGAACTTACTTTTCTTTATATTTCTCACTTACTTACAGTTAATTTAGATCAAAATTTAAGAGCATACTATATTTATAACTAGTATTTAAATACACTGCACAAAAACAAAGCAATTGGGTGTCACTATAATTTACAGTGAATTTAGAATTAATCTTAAGGAACAGGATTAAAAGGATTTTTTAAAGTAACAAAATACATTGCTATAATAAAAGTTAGTTTGGTAATAGTTTAGTTTATTAATTTACATAATTTATTAAACTTAAGAGCTTAAAAGATATTTCTACAATAATAATATACACTGAAAGAAAAATATGGGTAATTTGGTATTTTTCTGATCTATATATTTTATTACTATAATTTATAAATAATTTAGAATTTAGTAATTTATTTAATAATTTCCATACTTTTGGTTTTATTAATATTATTACTTTTTCCACATTATCTTAAATTTATTTAAAATGAACTTCAACACAAAATTGTTATGGCTATTTACATTTTATCACCGAGCACCATGAACAAGGTCTTCTATTCTTTTTTACAGTAATCAATCAGCCTGGGAAATATGGAACAAGCATTCGCTTATGAACTATATCTTTATTTTACTGCTTGCTTTTGCTATTTTGTTAATAAATAAAACACGATGTTGAAAACCTCTCAATGCTAATAACAATATATTTGTTCAACCATAAACTTTTCTGCCAGTGTATCGACCCACAATCAGCTTCTTCTTCGATAGCCACAATCTTCCACTGTCCACCCGTCTTTTCAAGTCTCTCTCTCCCTTTGCTTTCCTCTTTCGTCTGCACTGCAGCATTCTCTCTCTCAGGATTTTAGCCAGCGACAAGGCTCGTCATCAACGCTCAGTGTTGATGGCATTAATTCGATAATGCATAAAAATAAGGAATACGCTTCATTGGACTCTAATTGCTAAACGCAAACAGCAACAGCAGCAACAGCAGCAACAACAACCGCAATTCGTATACAACGTGAAGATGACAACGACAGTTGAAACATCCTCAGTCTGCATTAAAGCCAGGCTAAGACTGACTGAGGCTGAGAGTGCGGTTGCAAGTGCATTTGATGGCTCTCGAAGTGGAAGCCCTTTTGGTCAGGTTGGTCAGGTTGGGATAGGAAGCGGGCGGACTGATCGACGACTGCTCCAACAACGTTGCGTGTAATTAAAACGCAAACTTGTCCCGGTGCCAGTGCAATCCTGGATTGCCATGGATTGCAGTTTGAAGTTGAAAGCCGAATGGGTATACAAAGGTGGGGAAGCGGGAAGAGGGAAGGGGGCAGAAGTAGGTGAAAGACGGAGTTAGCCGGGCGCACAGGCTGATTTCTTGAAAGATTTGTAAACGTAAACTTTCGAAAAAGAAGAAATAAACCAGAAGTAAATATCGACAAACGTCGTCGTCGCCGACGTCGCTGTTGTAGTTGTTGCGTCTCGAAGAAGAAAAATTAAGAAAAACTTAAATGAGTTAAAAATTCCACACAACTGCGTGAGAAGTTGCCGCCAGTCGACAGTCAAGAGACGAGAGCTGAGAGTCGCGAGTTGAGAGGCAAGAGGCAGTTGCAGCAATTGAGGCTGCCTCTTGTTGCCGTTTGGTTTTGTTTTCGGTTTTGCGGTTTATGCATTTGGCCTAAGCCAGAGAGGGATACAGAGAGGGAGAAGAGGAGAGGCGAGAGACAGCGAAGCAACCAAACAACGTTGCATTTATTGATTGCCGCGCTGCGATTATTGTTTAAACTGTTTTCAATGCGTTTACTTTGTGTAAATATTATTTTTTCAATTTATGAGCCACGCCAAAGATGCCATCCGTCCGCATGGTTCGTTGGATGCATCCCATTCTCCATTCCCCTGACCCTCTCCTTCCTCCTCTTAACTGCATTCTGCGCCCCTTCTCTGATGATTCCCAGCAGCGACTGTCAGCCTGGCTGACAGACAGTTTGTCTCTCGGTTTGTTTTATTGCGTTGGCGCGCAGACAAATATCAATTGAAAATCCAATGAATCGAAATTGGAAATCCTCAAGATACAAAATCTTCATCATTAAAATTGTGTCCCACTCCAAAGTGTACTCTTCCACAGGGAATATGCGATTTGAACAGATTACGAGACATTTGATAAGGTTGACAAATTTGTGATCTGTGATTTGACAGTTTTAGATATTGAATTTATATACTAGACTGTTATAGCTAAAAATTTATAACAAATCTTGAATAGCCTATATTTAATATTTATTTAAGAACTCTAGCTATGATAATGATGTTGATAATGTTGTTATTTTAAAACTTTGGAATTTAATAGTTTTCAATATTTTCTGTTATGAAATGTTTAAATAAATAATAGTAAACAAACAAACATAATTTATAATAGTTTTTTTTTTAAACTTAAATATGTTTTCAACTACAATTTAAAATGTAGTAGATATAATAATCTTTAATTTTCGATAGATCGAATGTAATAATATAATAATAATATGAATCTATTAATATCATTTCACCATTTAAAATATTAGAGCACTTTAATTTCATATAAAAACTATTTTGCAATCCTAAAAAACATAAGCATTTAATTATTCTAAAATAATATGAGGATTTAAATATTTAAAATAAACAAATAATTTGTGTTTCGATAAAAAGTTCTTTACTCTAACTATAAGTTAATCAAAAGTGTAGAGTAGCTTAACTTTTACTTGACTTTCGTTACAACATTCATTCATTACGTTTGAAATATGCCGAAATGCTTTAATGTTATTAAATTATTATGATTTAACGGCAGTTGTTCGTAATTGGCATTCTCAGCATTGCGTTAGCTTCAATTCAATCGACGAGTAAAGAATTTGGGTTTTAGGAAAGTTTCCGCAATTGCAGATGGAGGTAAGCAAAAAGTTTAATAAATATTAAAAAAGAAACTGTTGAAACAAAAAGTAATTATATAAAAAACGAATGATTTTCCTGCACTCTTAACTGTAGTATCCAGATAAAATGGGAATGGGAACTCGCACAAAACAGCTGTCAGCGAGGTTGATAACTCAATAGAGATATGTTGAAGCGGACAACAAGTGTGTGTGTGTGTGTGAGTGTGTTGCACATGCGCAGCATGCCACGCTCATTTGGCATAACGAACATTTGTAGACAAGCGCCATCTAATGCCAGTCGAAATTGGAGTTGGAGTCGAAGTTGAAGCTGAAGCTGGAGACGTCTCCAGCTAGCAGGCGCTGCGTGTGACTCGGTGGACATGCTGGGTGCGACAAGCTGCCAAAGATCAAACGTTGTTGTCGCCAACAGCATGCGGCAGCAGGTAGATGATGACGATGCTGCCTCAGATGTTGATGATGATGATGATGCGGGTTGATGTCCACAACAAACGAAATTGGCGAAAAAGAAGTGAGCACGTCTTAGTCTCAATCGCTGTCTGACTTGGCAATCATAATTATCATTATGATGTTTTGTGGCCAGAGTTGCAACATGTGGCACGCACACACACACTGTCCACTCAGTCAGAGCAAGCAAAAAGATATATGACCATATAGCTCTGATCTAATTAATAGGCTGCATAGTTTTTTGCACCTGCGTTTGCTGCGTGAAAATTTGTTAAGTTTACTTTCAATTTTCCAATCTCCGCCTGCCCCATCTGGATGGATGCACAATGTGTTTACTCGCATGTGTTTTTTATGGCAAAACACGATCGCTACGTGCGTTCGTGTCCAGTTCCAGTTGCAGTCGCAAGTTGCAAGTTGCAAGCTGCCGCTCGAGCTGCACACATTATTAATTTGTATGATATAATCGGTTTTTGGGGAGGCGTGTTTCCTCAATTCGCGCCATGTACAAAAAATTAGTTGCCATTTGCTTTGATTGATGGAAATCCATAATAAATGTTAAATCGTTATTAAAGTCATGTTGTGCTGCTTTGATTGCCGCTAATAAGCGTAATTCATAGCACATTAGTTGCCTCCAATAGCGTTTAGTTTATGGGCATCAATAACTTTACGCTGTCAATGCTTGAAGAGCAAAGAGCGAAAGTATTAGCAAGTGTTTAGAATATAAATTATGGTCAAGAAAATAATACATTGTCTATATTTAATGTTTTGGATTAATTGAGTCATCTCTAGGAGTGTGCTTAGTAAGTTTTTTAGGCCTACACAGAATTTAATTTGACTTGCTTAACAATTTTTTTAATCCTTGATTCGGCTTAATTGCTAGAGCTGCTACTCTTTGGTTAGAAGGGTATTATAACTTTGTGTCTACAGGAAATGTATGTAACAGAAAGAATATTATTCCTGATTGTTGATCAGATAAAAATTATTGTTATTATTTAAGAATTTTTCGTGTAAAAAACAACTGTTTCAGTCGGGTCTTATTTGCTTTGGTATCTGGTGAATTTGCAGTCTATGGTATATTTTGAATGTATGATGATAAAAATATATATATAATAGAATATAGACTTCAGTAAATATCAGTATTTTTGCGGTATATTTATTTGGAATAGGTAAAAACAACGCACTGCTTAGCTTATTTATACTTATGGAACACACTTGGTTATATATTTTAAATTAAGATAGTTGAAGTGATAGGAAAATAATAATAATAATAGAATAATGTAAATATAATGCTTATAAAAATACAACCGAATTTCTATTGAGGATACTCTGATAAAATTTCGCAAGATGAAATTACTATCCACACTCAACTCTTGAAAGTTAAATAAATAAATCAAGGGTGTTGATATGTGCAAATCAAGATTTATTCAACTAACAAATTAAACTAATAAAAATTGGATACCTTAATGTTAAGGAAAGTGAGTTTTCCGAATTGAAATAATTCGCTTTAGCTGTCATTACAATTTGTCTCGATTTACAAGAGTTTTCGCATGTAAAAATCATAAATGTAACTCTTAGCTTTAATGTGCCCAGTTGATGAAGATATATAGACAGTGCGAGCAGTGTACCGATTTAATGCCAGCATAAATCCTACGGGCAAACGAAACGCGAACGCGACTGCGAACGAAACCAAATGGAACGAAATGGAAGTTGAAAGCACAGCAATGTCCATTTTGGCCATTTCGGCGTGGCAACGCTAATTGGATATTCACACTTTTACACATTTGGGGCGGTGTAAATGAGGCAAAAAGGAAAAAGCGCCACTCCCAAAATAGGCAACTGGTAAGCGCCAAGTGGCAAGCGGTAAAAAGGCATTCAACGCATACGCAAAAGTAACAGCAACAGCCGCCGGAGTGAGCATCAGTTACAGCCAAGTTAAGGCAAGTGTGTGTGGAGTGTGCATTGTGTGCAGTTTATGGCCAAGATGGAAAAATGGTAACAAAAGCACTCGTCATGACGCTGAGTATCTTGGTAACAAGAGTGAGATCTGTATGTGTGTGTGTAGACCCCAAAAATAGGCATACCAATGTGTGCGCATGCGCGGAATTTATGGTGACATTTGAGTGATTCGCGCAACGTGTCATGAGCTGCTCTCGAGGATCAACAGGAGCAGCGGGAGCAACGTTACGTTTTGGTGTAAAAGCCAATTAAATTGGTAGAGAAGTGGAACATTGTCGGCATCGGCATCGCCGTCGACTGTCTGACTTATGGCCCAGCAGCATGTAATTGCATTGAAGTCGCATCAGCTCGCATTTTGGCCGTTTCAACTCTGCCGATTATCCCAGCTGTCTTGTTGTTGCTCTTGTTGTTGTCCACTCCACTCCAATCCACTTCACTCCAATTCATTCCATTCCATTCCAGTCCAGGCTATGCAATGCATATAAGTGGACCACAAAATTAGCGTAATTTTCATTCGCCACCGACGCAGCCAAACTCTGGGCGACTCTCGGACAAGTGTCAAAGTGAAAGAGGCGAAATGCGAATACGATTGCGAATTCTCTCGCACAGGTTGAAATTCTTAAGAAATGCAGATGCAGAGCTTCAAGCTCCGGTCACACACTTTCTGATCTTTTTATGGCGATAAGAAGGCTCGACCCCTTTTGCGCATATGGCACACATAACGATTATTCCATATTTACTTATTGTACTTATTGCCCAGCTCTTTAGGTCCCAGGACTTGAGGTCCAACCTGAGATTTCGCAGTCAGTCCCAGACACACAACGAGAGACTGAGACTGAGTCGGAGACTCAGACCGCAAACGCAGGCATATTATTTGCGCGATTAAATTGATCGCGGCTGCCTTTCTGCTCTGCTCTGTTTTGTTCAAGTCTGGGGTCTCTCCTTCAGGCTCTCAACATCAGCATCAGCAGCAGAGTCAGAGTCAGGGGCAACTCTGTGACTCCTACTGTGCCTGTCTGTGTCTGCGTCTCTGTCTGGACTTCAGCTCGAGTTCGAGGCTTCTGCAGCAGTCAACTTCACGCTTCGCTCAAGCATCACCAAATAAATTTCATTGAGCGTCCCTGCACAGTGGTGCACAAGCGCAGCATAAAACTTTTAAACAGAAATAATGGTGAATTTTTCAAATTATAAAATAACATTTTATCCAATAATAAATAATATTTAAATTTAGTACTAAAAATTGAACGAATACAAGCAACATATTTAACATCATAACTACACAAGGAAAATATTCAGTATTGAAATTCTGAGATGCTCAGCTTATACTATATAATGAACTATGCGATGACACTAGATTATTTTATTATTATACCAGTAAGTAATATTTTTAATTTTATGCATTGATAAAAGATAAAATATTAAGTACAATATTGCAATGAGTTTACAAATTACATGCATATATTAAATTGTATTAAGTAAGTATGCAAAGTATACAAAGGTTATTTACTCTAATAATCCTATTCAATATTTCAATTATTGCAAAAGTTATATCAATATCAGAATGATTTAAAAATATTTTAATTCAATTTATTAATATTTTTTTAAATATTTCTAAGTTATTTTTTCATTATAATCAATTATTGAGATATATATCCATATCCACATCTTAAAATACCCGCTACCCATAAGGTAGAAGGGTATTACTTTGTGCCGGCACGAAATGAATTTAGCAGATATCAGACGGAGGTATCTCCGACCCCATGAAGTATATATATTCTCAAAGTAGCCATGTCCATCTGGACGTCTGTCTGTCCGTATGAAACACTGGTTCTCAGAGACTATAGATAGAGCACTATTTTTTATTCGATAGCATTTGTTATGTTTGAACCCAGATTTTTGTGGTATATAATTTCGGTGTATTTGGTTTGGTATATTAAACGGGTAGCGGGTATCTCACACTCGAGCATACTCAACTGTAGCTTTCTTATTTGTTTTTTTATTTTTGGATTTTAATCAAAGATTTCTAAATATTTTTTGTATATTTGAGGACACTGTGCATAGGGCAGCAATGTTACTGTTGCAGCAGCACTCACTTTGTGTGATCCATGGCGATGCGCGAGACTGAAGCTTCTGCTCCTTGCGTTTCGCTGCGCTGCTGAAAAACGCATTCCAAGTTCTTTACCTTTTCCTTTTGCTGTTGTTGTTGTTGTTGTTGCTGTTGCTGTTGCGTTTACCTTTAACTTTACCTTTGCCTTCGCACTTACCTTTGCCTTTACCTTTACCTTTGAGTTTAGTTTACCTTTTGGGTTTGTGTTGAGCTTTAGTTTTACCTTGGCATTTTAGTTTTGATCGCTGAGTGCGCTGCATGCCGCAGCGCATGCTTCATCTGTTGCATGTAGTTACCGCTTTCATGGCTAAGTGGTTGACTGGACATGGTCATCTTATTTCGCTGCTTTGTGTTTTGGGTGAGCAGGCCTCATCCCGAACCAACATCCCCAGCCTCATCCTCAATGTTGTCGTCATCCTTTTGGCTGTTCCTTTTGCTGTTGCGTGTCACGTACAAGCAATTCGCATGTTTCAAAAATGCTTTGGACATGGCTCTCTGTTTGTCTCGCTTGTTTTTGTTTTTTTTTTTGTTTAGGTGGCTTTTGCCACAGCAGCGAGGTTTTGCTTTCGGTTTTGATAGTCGCCGTCAACTTCGACTTCGACTTCGGGTTCTGCTGGGCGCGGCATGTTCTTGCCACAACCCGATGCAAGGCAACGCGGGGCAGGCGAAGGCACATACTTGAGCGCATGCTTAAAAATAAATGTTAATTCTTTTATTTATTTCCTTTGTCAGATTAAACGGTTTAAAGGTTACACAAGCGCGTAAAGGATCCTCCTGCTTCATAATGACTGGCTGCTGTGTAAATCAGTCACGATGAAGCTGCTAAAAAATAATGCATTTAATGGCCAGGTCATAGCAGGCAATAAGTAGTAAATATTTTACGAACTTGCCAGGAGAATACACAAGGTTATCTAGACTTGCATACAAATGATGGAACTTTCCTTCCTCCGTGATAGCATTGATAAGATGTCTTCTCTTCCTTCTTCTGACCCCTCCGTAACTCACTTTTATCGGTCATTCGCACTTGCACATCCCAATTAACACACACGACAACTCTGCCAGAGCTTTGCCCTGCCCTGGCTTGGATCGGGTTGGCCAACTCTCTGGTCTGATATAGCTGGCAGATAATGTGTGGAGTCAGTTGACTCCCTTGGGGCAGTCGCATACCAGTTCTCACGCTGCGTCTGGTCACCTTTTGGTGACCAATGGAAACCAGTACACATCAATCTGGTGGCAGTGTCAACACCCCAGCAGTCGCCAGTTGCCAGTTTGTAAGTTGCCAACTGTCTAGGAACCAGGCAAAGGCAGCCGAGCAACGCGGCAACGGCACCGGTTACCACCAACTGTTCCACTCCTGTTGACGTGCGATGCCCTAAAAGGATATTGCACTCCTATTGACTTGTTAATGTGATCACTTTAACTGACCCAAATATAGTCAAACGTTTCAATTTGTGCAACGCTTTTGGGCAATTGATAGCCATGATGCCCACAGCCCACAGAAGTCAACTCGATGTCGAGTCAGTCTCTGACTTGAAGTCTCGCTTCCCAGTTGCAGTCGCAGTCGCAGTCGCAGTTTCAATCGCAGTTCATCGTCACCAGCGGACAAGCGCGTAACGCGGTTGTAGAGCGCCTTAGGCCTTAGGTCTTTTTACAGTCTTCAGCGCAGAGTCAGCCTCTGCCTACAACTCAACTCAACACAAGTCGACTCCACTCAACTTGGCTTGGCTTCATTTCATTTCGTTTCGTTTGGCTTGGCTGGCTGTTGTCTTAGATCGTCTGACGCCAGTTGACAGATTGCCCCGAGGCTAAAAGTCGCTGTCTGTATTTGGGTTTGTATTTTGGCTTTTGCTGGGTGTTGATGAGTCAGTGATATGACTATAGTTGGGAAATGCTTGCAGCAAGTTGAATGTGATGTAGTGGGAAGCCTGCGTAATTGAAATAGATAAATTAGGGATAGCGTAAAGTGGCATTAAAGCGCATCCCTTCACTTTCACACATATAGTATAATACTAATTCAATGCACAACTTTATAAGACCTAAACTTGACCATAAAATGTTAACTTGACTGCAACTTATTAACTGAGCAGCAGGCCACACGCTACGCCAACAATCATTGATCATTCGTTAGCTTTGGCCAAACTTATATTGAAACATTAAAGATGCTTATAGAGAGGAGGAATGCAAAAGGAATAAGAAAAGAGAAGGAGAACAACATCATTGAAGAACGCATTTCATTAACCTGCTGCAGCAAAGCCCAACGACTGGACTGCAGTGTATGAGAAGTTATGAGCGAACGTGAGGCGCAGCATGGATGCTGTGGCAATTTTTTTCCTTTCCTTTGCGATTTTTTTTCGGTTTGGCCTGCCGCCTGCTCATCTCAAAGATTATGAAAAGTGCCTCTCGCTGCTCGCATTGCGTATGCTCGCATCTTCAAAGGCTTCAAAGGCCAAAATGCAGTCCAGGTTGCCGGGTTTGCAATCAGGTTGCGACGATCTCTCAGTCAGAGTCAGAGTCAGAGTCAGTGCCATCATCATCCGCAGTCGACGCCAACAACAAGAACAACGGAGCTAAGTGCAACGCTCAGCATGTGCAACAACATTAAGAAAACTACGTCGACGTCGCAAACGATGCCCAACCATTTGTTGGCAATCTTAAGGGCCATAGAATAACACTGTTGCAACATAGACATGTGTGTGTGTGTGTGTGTGCACAGCTTCTTTTTGGGCTGTCTCCTTTTGGTATGCTGCGTGTGCTCTATAGGTGGTCATTATCACGACTCAACTGCGCGTCCTATGGGCCTGGGAGCTGGGCCAGATTGCACCGAGATGATGGAGCGATGCAATCTTTAAGCTGCGCCCTAACCTTGCAGCATAATTGCACTTTTCAAATGCTTTTTGCAACGCACTAAAATATAAATGAATATTATAATTTATTCAAAAGATATTTAGTAAATTTAGTATATAGTAAGCGCATAAATTTTACAATTTTCAAAGCTAATTCCATATTTTTGCATTACTTATCAAAACTATTTCATTGTATACGTAATTTTATTACACATACGCACTGCTGTACAATAACAATTAATTAAGTATGGCTCAAATCTCACCATAACTAAACAACCCTAATCAGTGTAGTGTAAAAAGCACACACAAAATTCTCGTATTCTTTTTTCTGTTGTTGTTGCTGGCAAAAATCTCAGCAGCAGCCGCAGCCCAACCGCATTTTCGAACTGCTGTTCTACTTAATTTGCCGCTGCGTGAGTTGCCGATTTGGATGAGGCAGCAACTGCGAGAGAGCAACTGCCACCAGCAGATATCGACGAAGCAGACAGACACAGCAGAGATACTCAAATCTTTCCACCGCAGCGAGCAAACTCAGCTTTCAACTTCAGCTGACCAGCAACGAAGCAACAACAATTACCGCATTACCGACGCGCTGTTGACTGACTGACTCTCCGACTCTGACTCTAAATGTGGCTAAGGATGAGGATGAGGCTGTGACTGTGACTGTGGCTGAGGTTGAGGACGTTGAGGGCGTCGTGACATGGCGGTGGTGGTGGCGGTGGCGGTATCCGAGTGACTTCTGCGCCACTTTTGCGGCTCGGTTTTACTTATTTGATTTGTTTATGCAGATTAAATGCAAACGATCTTGATAATGACATTAACCGACAGAAGAAGAAGACGACAGCGTCAGGGACACGAAATGAGAGACGTTTTCAACTGGGAACAACTCCGAGGCTCCGAGACTGCGAATGCGACTGCAACTGCGACTGTGTTGTCTGGATTGTTAACTTGACAGCTTTTGAAGGCAGCTTCGTGAGCCTCGCACCGCAATCGTCATGAGCAGCACCAACGGCAACAGAAGTGAAAGAGCAACAGCTGAAGCAGAAGAGAATCTCCACGAAGATGGATGATGGAGAAGCAAGCGGAGAAGGAGGCTGTGCAGTTGGTTCAGTGTCTGACCCAGCGCCGCTTTTGGTCAATGTGCTTAAAATTAATGCCCGAAACTGAAAACGCGTCTGAACTTTGGTCTGTTGCTTTCCCCTCGCTCCTTTCTTCGTCTTCAACAACTTGTAGCCTAATTAGTTGAAAAACGGATTATGCCAATGTAGCTGCAGCCACAAATGTCGCAGCTCATTAAAGCCGATGCTGTTATTGCCTCGGATCTCGCACCTTGTCGCTTGATATGCGAAATTGTGGAGTGCAATTTTTGAGTTTTACCATCGATGGCCATAAACAAAATGCTCAACAAGCTTTACAGCACTATTAACATTAAAAGCAGTTAAACACTTTAGCTTTATTGTACCGCACAGCACATCGACTGAGCCTGAGCGTTAAAAATCGCCATTAAATTGGCCAACTCGCAAAAAAAAAAATACACAAAAAAACAAAAACGCCGCTTTAAATTGCTGACTTCATAATTTTTGTTGGCCCGAAAGACCAAAGCAAAAACAAGCAAATCAATATCAGCCATATTTTTATGCTTGACGCATGCGCGCTCAGCTTCCGTGGCGTGTGTTTTTTCATGCCTCTGATTTTCTTATTTTTTTTTTTTTGTGGTCTTTGATTTCTATTGGGGCATCGATTCAATTTCGAATCCCTCTTCACGGTTCTCATTCGGTTCTGCCTGCCGCCTGCTTCATTATCATTTAGCGACGTTTTTGCGACTTTTCTTTTTACATTTCCGGTGGTCGAGTCAAAATTAATCAACAGCTTCATGGTTATCGTGTCCAATATCATCATCAGTCGACAGCTCAGCCGCAAAAGTCAGCGACCGCATCGAAGTCCAGTCGATCTGAAGGAAGCCTCATCATAATTATCGTTGGCTTCTCCTTTTCTTTATGCTGTTTTTTACTTCATTTGTTGCTGTATTTGTGAAAAGGATTTATATTTGAAAAGGAGTTGGCAAACTTCAATCAAATGATGAGTTTGAGTGAAGCGTCTGTTTAAGTTTCTTCTGGTTCGTAATTGTAGTCGAATTAGTTATGCAAATTTCTGTTTGGAATATAATTATTGGTATTTACTTTATTTGCTTAAGACTGACTATTAAAATGCAAAATCAAGATTGCTCTAAAATATAATTATGTTTATTTACTTTATTTATATCAGAATGATAATTAACATATTTTTAATATTTACTAATTTCCAACTTTTATTTTCTCTATGTTTATATGTACATCGTAATCGAGCCATCTTTAACGCATTTTCCCAAAAGTTTCTATTGTTGTTAGATGGTCTCAAATGCAGCTGGCAATAATATCCTAGACTGGTCTACAAGTATTTCGATTTTTTTGTTGTAACCCGTACAGTAACAACAAAAACAACAACACTGAAAATAATGCCAAAAGTGAAAGCTTCGGGACAAAGTCATTTGAAATCAACTTAATGCCAGCATTTCATCTTCATCTTAGACAGAGAGCAACAGCAACAACTGCAACCATAGTCGACAACCGAAACAACTCGCAGTTATTGAAATTCAATGTAAATCTATGGTGATATGTCATACAGGCGTAGAAAATGCGCCAACGACAACGGCAACAAAAACATAAAAAACAAAACCAACTCTGACTGCAAGTGGAAACTCAGTCACAGGCTTCGACATGGAGTCGGAGGCAGGTGCTCGATGGCTCGCTTCCCAGGCACCAAAGAGTTAACCAAATTTTCGTTAAAACGAAAGGCAAACTGTGCACGTCATTGATATTTTGTAAATGCATTAAATATATGTATTTAATTCGAGTTGGCTAAAACGAAAAGATACGAATTGAAACCAAGCAGCCTCACAGAGAGCCTGCAACAGGTTGCAGCTTGCAACAGTTTGCTGCCTCTTGTCCGGTTGCGCATTGCAAAACTTGTCAAACGCAAACGCAATCGATACGAATATCAATCAAATCCATAGAAAAAAGGTCCATACAAAAAAGAAACCAAACGAATCGCAAAAAAATGAGAGAAATACTTCTATTCAAAAGCCGTTGACAACCGTAGGCAGTCAGTGGACAAATAAACGATTCGAAATCAATAAACCGAACATTTATGCATATGATATTGAACAGATCGCGGCGACTTTAACGACATTTGAAAATCCGGAAGCGATAAATATTTTTCGAATGTGTGTGTGCTACCTTTTTTTCTCTTTTTTTTTTTGATTTCAATATACCCTACACGCATAAAATGTGTTAACAGGGAGTAGAAGATTAGATAAAGAATATAAAGAGGGCACACAGACTGACTTGGTAGAAGAAAATATTGAAATGACAACAAAAATCCCTTTCTAGCATAGGAATATATTATAAAAATTTAAGATTAATTAAGTTCTGTAAATGATAAAGTATTTAGTAAACATTTTTAGATTTATTATTCAATTATTTGTAACTAAAATAATAAATTTATAATAAAGAAATGCTAGCCAAATTCACATATAATATTGTGATGGAAGTGAATTATAAATCATTAAAAAACATGCTTAACATTTCATTTTGAATATACAAAATACAATTTTGCATGAAGAAGGTACTAACAAAATTTGTAAAAATTTTAAAATTATTAGTATTATCAATTGTTATTCTCAATTATTTTTACATACAATAACCAATATTTAATAGAGAAACCCTAACAAAATTTGTAAAAATTCGAAATGCAATGTAATTCAAATTTATCTGAATTCTCCTGTAAATTCTTTTTTTTCTTACAGGGTATCTTGCTCTGTGGCATATTTATTGTACAACACTTTTTAATACGCAAAGAAAATTCGATGTAAAATGTGACTCAGTTTGTGTTTTGAGGTGTCGTCTCGCGATCTGTTGTCTTGCAGGTATTTAGCTGCATTTTATCTGTTGTTTTTTAAGTATTTTAATTTAAATAACTCTTGTAAATACCCTTTGTCTTTTGGGGGCCCCATTCGACTGCTGTGGTGGCTATTCAGAGTGAGTATTTGGGTCATCAGTGGCTCTTGTATCATTTTGTGGTTTTCACATTTTTATTTTATGATTTCTGCGCCAACGGTCAACGTCTTGGTCGTTGGGAAGTTTTGCAGATGCTACACAAATTAATTATGACAGTTTATTTATTTAATTATTTCAGTTGACTTCAAAGCCAAATGCCGCTGTTTCTTTTATTTTTTGCGCTAATTATGTTGTGACTCAGACGAGGATTAGATGTAAAATAATGGTCAGCATGGAAATGGATGAGTTGCTTTTGTTTATGTTGCCATAAAAGGAAACGATTATAGCGGTGACTAAAGCATAGGATACAATAAAAATAAATGGTAGCGCAAAAAGGTGATAATGAAAAGGAAGAAGTGTGGATAAATAATGATCGGATTATGGGCAGACAGATGGAAATAAAGATAACTCAATGTGTAGGTAGACGGCTTGAATATATTTATAGTAATATGAATAACTAAGAATGGAGTAGTAATAAAAGTTAGTTAATATAAATAATATAATATTATAAATTCTCAGTTTTAGATAGACGATCAGCATAATTTTTGAAAAATGAATCAAAATTTGTGTATGTTAGAATAGAATCATAGTGTATAGTCGATATAAATATCTGCTTTTAAAGTAAATATTCTATATATAATATTCTTAATCATAAATAATACTTTCGATCATTTCATTTTTGCTTTCGAAAATGAATTTCATTGTTGTAAGTATAATGCATTCTATAGATGTTGTAAGTATTCTTATAGGTTACTTAACAGATTTGAATGGATTAGTAAACTTTAGTTAATATAAATATGTAAAATAAACATTCTTCATGTTCTTATTAATTGACATTCTTTAGATAATTTTATTTCTACTTTCGATAGTCAACTTCATTATCGTCAAATAAATTTCATATTTCTGCAAAAGTATACATAGACATTTATGCATAAGTATTGTTTGGTCTTGCCTTGCCTCTATTTGCTGTTGCTTGCGGATTCACTTGTAAATGGTGAAGACCCAATGACCCGCTTCCCCGCTCTTCTCTTCCCCCCTCTCATATTTTCCGCTTTAAAGAGGCACAAATCCATTAGGCGCATTGTTGTTCCGCCCAGCATTTTGGCAAATGCATCGCTAATTGTTGGTTCTGCGCAACAATTTGCAAACGAAACTTTCAGTTTCGCATTTGCTGTGCGATGAGGAGCAGGGGGAGGGAAGGGAGTCTGAGCCATAAACAAAGATTTTTGTGACACAAGACGAAATGAACCCGCAAACTTTCACCTTTTGGCAAATATTTTATCATCATTTGGCAAGTACATTAAACAAAATTGCAGAAAATGTCATAGTTTGAGCACAAGCCCTGCAACAAGTCAGAGGCAAAGGTAATCTCAGTCAACAACCTGTTGCAAGTTGCCAGTTGCCTGTTGCCAGTTGCCAATTGTGCTTGGGGGTACTAATTACCCTCTGGTACTGAAAAACAAATTTTCAGCCACATATTTACATGGTGGGGAGCAGCCTCAAAAAAAAAAAAATATAGTTGCTAGATAATTTGTATAACCAAAAAGGAAAAGGAAAAACAACAAACTAAATACTAAACACTTAATGCACGATAAACAAAGACTGCAGCTCCTAAAGATGTTGTCGTTGGCCTGTTCAAACTGTTCAACTTGGCTGACTAAGCCGAAGACTGTCAGCCAGACCAGGCTGCCTATCAACGTGGGCTCATCAACAATAACAATATCGACGTCGACGCTTAAGCTGGAGCTTCATTAGCAAGACAAGACTGGAGACTCGAGTGAAACCTTTTAAAGAGTGAAACCAGCAACAGCCACAGCGTTGACCTCCGCGGTCTGACCTCAGATTGTAACGCCCGCCCAGCTCCTCGGTTAACTATGTATGGCAAATCAACATGCAACATAAGTACAAGCCAGATAAGCGAGAGACGCGGCCAAACTCATCTAGGCCTGGTCTTCACTGTCCTCCACTACACTGCACTGTGCTCTTGGCCTGGCCGTTAGTTGAATTAGCTGGGCCAGCTACTTACCTTAGCCTTGCTGTGACTATCTGGCTGATGCATCTGTTAGTTACACATTTTGCTGATTTAATTTTCATGTTGCAAGTTGCAATGCAACACCGGCAACACTTCCATCAAACCAACTCAGCTGAGCTGACCAAACCCAAGAGACGAGACTCTGTCTCTTCTCTCCTTCATCCTCGCCGGACGTTTTCCAGTCAATGTTGCGGCAAAGTGCATAATTGGTTTATTATTTTTATTTTATTTGCTCTACCGCTTCCTGCCATATCGCGCGCATCGCTGAGCACCACAAAACCCTCCCAACAAGCTACACCCTTTCCCTTTCCATCTGCTCCCCCTGCGCTTCTAGCATCCACATCTCTGTGGGCTCTTTTTTGCCCTACCCTATTTCATTCTGCTGCTGCTGCTGTTGCCGCTCTCGTGGCACTTGATTTTCATTGAAATCGTCGACATCTTCTGTCCTCTCTTGCCTCGTTTTAACTCTTCTCGTTTTTTTCGTTTTTCGTTTTTTTGTCATCTTTGAAGTGTGTCTCAACGCTCGTCGAGTCGACTTGCCTCGACTCATCGCTTTTTGCCAGCAAGGCGTGATTTACATTTTTTCTTTTTTTTTTTTTTTGCTTAGCTTAGCTTTTCTTTTTTTGTTTGATAAAATATTTGTGTCTACTTTTGGTTTGTGCACCGACTGAGTTTTCCTTTTTATCGTGCCAAGGTGTGCCATCAATTGTGTCTGTCTCACAAACGTTTTTCCTCCTTCTCGTTTTCTTGTTTTCTTTTCTCTTGTTTTTTCCTTTTTTTTTTGTCATAATAAGAAATTGCAAGCAAACTAACCCAGTTGATGTCCCCTCCATAATTTGTCTTCTATTCACTTTCAAAGTATCACGTAAAAAGAACTACAGCAGATCAATATGTTGAAAAAATAAAAATTATTATTTGGCTGTGTAAAATAAAAATCATAATATCTCTTATAATTATTATTGATTGCATTTTATCCACCTCCAAGGCATCAACTAAAATATAGATCAGAATGTACTAAAGAGTTGCGATGAATATTAATCATTATTCTTTTGTATATTACAAATGAATTTAATAAGCAACTTAATCACCAACTGAAGGAACTACTGAGATATAATGATGAATATTCCAAAATATAATTTGGTAAATTTATTAAAAATTTAATGGCAAAACTATATTTATTATTTATTGAAGCCTATTAATCTTTAACATATTACCTGAAAGAAAAGTAAAATAAAGATTTTAATATACTGAGAAATGGTGATGAATATTCTCAACTTTATTTTAATTATTCCAAATAAACATAATGCCCAAAAGAAGAAATCATTTAAATGCCAGCAAATCTACAGTTATTATTTATGATTTAACTATGAAATAACTTAAAGAAGATTTTAAAATAAATCATAAATTAGTGATAAATAGTTAAATTGCAGATGAACTTTAACATCAATGAGTATAATTAATAATTTTAAAGTATTACTAACACCAAAATCATATTAACTTAACTCGGATTGAAATCTAAATTCACAAATTCACAAACTTAAACTGCTTTCGAGTCCCAAGTAGATGAATCAATTATGTTGCAGCTCGCCTAATTGCAGTGTTAACACGTTTCCCAATTTGTATCTTGTTATCGCATAAGTATCTACAATCAAATTCATTAGCGATCGTCAGTTGCAATTGCTTTGTTAAAGTTCACAGAACAATTATCGCCATAGATTGACCTTGAATAGTCTCTCTACTATATACATATGTATATAGTAATTGGCTTCACACGTCAATTGACCTAGGGTAAACCTATAATCAAATATGCCCACACCCAGCTGACAATGACCACCCAGATGTGAGAGAACCAAATTAAATGTGAGCCAATTAAATACCGGAAGCCTGCAAAATTATTGCATTAA
Organism: Drosophila niveifrons; assembly: GCA_035046325.1. Lineage (NCBI taxonomy): Eukaryota > Metazoa > Arthropoda > Insecta > Diptera > Drosophilidae > Drosophila > Drosophila niveifrons. The sequence continues at coordinate 3,033,596 of JAWNOC010000046.1, read as the reverse complement.
ATAACTAAGCCTTTAATTACATGGTGTTAGAGGCAGATCGAAAAGATTTTTTAATGAATGGAAAGCGAGGGATCGTTCTGTTGTCAAACAAACCCCAAAACAAAGAGAGCAAAAGAGCCAAAAACGAGATCGAAACAAGCTTCGAAAAACCGGGGACTGTTTTGTTGGGACATAAATCACACGACGAACAGACGCCAGGGATTTACTTTGAACTCGAAAAGATCAAGATGAAAATCAAAATCAAAATCCTATTAATCAACGATATGGCCCATACTTTAAGAGTGAGACTGAGACTGAGACTCAGACTGAAGCTGAGCTGGCGGTTTCAACAAAATTAACACCCAGCTAATGCCAAATGCCGACAAAAGCTGATGAAAACGAACATAAACTGAAACCAAATGCCGCTGCCAATCTTTTAGTTTTGGGGGCGCTTTACGCCTTCGATTCTGACACTCTGCCCCTCCCTCTCGTATCTCTATCTATTATATATCTGTGTATGTGTGTGTGTGTGTGTGTCTTGTTAATTGCGTCTAATAAGCAGTTTGAAGTTGTTCTCACAAAACGCCAACGCCAACGCCATCGACATTGCCATAGACGACGACTCAGACGGTTGACCGTTCGAATACCCATGATTAAAGTCGTCCTCATCGTCATCGTAGTCATCGACATGGACAACGACGACGACGACGAAGTCGTGTGTTGTCTGCTGTGCTGTGGTGTGCTGAGTGTGTGTTGAATGCTGTGTGCTCATTTGAATCTCGACGAGCTGCCGCCTGTTAATCTCAAGATCAACACATTGTGCAGTCAGCCACGGCAGCGGCTTCATAAAACAAATATCGTTTCGTGTACGCTAACTAGTCGACTTGGCCACCATCATCACCATCACCATCACCACCATCATCATCAGCACTTTGATCATCATTCAGTTGTACTTGGCTTGCTCAATTTTTCGTTTGGGGGCGCAAAAGAATTCTTCTCTTCATCTTTTTGTATTTTCGCTTTATTGATTTGAAAAATCTAATCATGCAATAAATTGGCCAATTGTTTTGCGTTCACTCACTTCGTCCTCTTCTTCTTCTTCTTCTTTTTGGTCAGCTGGGCTCAACACAAAAAAAAAGATAAATAAATAAAGAAAACAATGCCTACTCTTGGCCTGGTCAAGCTGCGCTTGTATTGTACAGATCTCGTGTTGTTTGCACATGTTTGATTTATTGTATTGTACACTGAAGCTCTCCGTAAGCTTGTAATTGATAGTTGGAATTTGTAATTAATACTCGGCTATTTATAGCGTGCTGAGAGCTGGAGTTCGAGTCCGACATGAGAACTACTTACTTATGTATTATTATGTGGTAGCCCTTGGTAGCTCTTGTTTGACTACCAACGGTTGCAAGGTGTTGTTGATTAACCAAAGGAAACTCTACATAGGAGCCAGTGAATATGTTTGTTTTAGTGGGGAAAAGATGCAAGTCGAAAAGTGATGAAAACGTTATACTACAGAATAAAATATTGCTCTTATTTTGCCAATCCTTTTGTAAAGCGTTCAAGTACAAACATAATTCCTTTATTAATTAATATTAATATTTTGCTGATTAAACAAGGAAGTGTTATTAAAGTTGTAGTAATATAGTTGGTATTTTATTAATTTATTTTTCTTTGCTGTGATCTTATTTTTTGTTTAATCTTCTCCAAAGTCTTAAAGCAAATTTAATAAAAATATTTTTGAAAATTGTTTTGAATTTTTAGTTTTAGTATTCCTCGCATGATTTTGTGAAATAAATTCTTTTATTTATTTCTTTTTCCTTACTCCGACCTAATTCTTCCAATCCTGTTGTAAAGCCTTTAAGCTGCCGCAGTAAAATCTTTATACTGAAATTAATAAAATTTTGTGGAAAACTTAGTGATTCTATAGTTGTAATATTTATTGCGTGATTTCGTTAGGCGCAGACACTTGTGAAATGTTTGCAATAAATATTTATTTCTCATAACTCTATTTGGAATTCCGCAGTGATTTTAATCTTTGCTTTTCTTCATGTAATGCGCTTATGACTAAGCCGGAGTCTAACCTAGTTTGAGGGAGCACTGTGGGCCGCAGCACACTTGGCCAAATAAGAAAACCCGTTGGGCAGCAACGTCGACAGCGACGACGACGACAACTGACTGTCAGCGTGGCAAGCACTTGTTGCATGCACCACCACGAGAGCAGCAGCGGCAGCACAAGTTGCTGATGCCCCACAAAATGCAGTCGCTCTAAACTATTTATACTTAAGTATAGTTTATTGACGCCGGCAACGACTAAAACTCCAGCAAAATGCTGCAAATGTCAACAAGTTGCTCGATGACGATGCTATTGATGCCCGCCTATTTTTATTCGTTTTGTTGCCTCCGCTGTTGCTGTTGTAGTTGTTGTTGTTGTTATGATTGTTGTTGTATGAAATCGATTGGCAACAATTTTTTGTTACGACTGTTTTGCGATTTGAGCTGAAGTCACAGCGAAGGAGAGTGGGCCAGCCAACACGTCTAAAGATTATTTTTAAGGTGCGCACTTTTGAGGTTGGTCCTCCTGATTTTCCAAATGCAACGCCTGTTAGTTTACCGTTTTCGTTTTGCTGCCACCTCCTCGTTGCATGCCCCCTGCTGCTGCTGCTGTTATTGCTGCCGCTGCCGATGCGACGCCGAGAGATGAGAGATGAGGTTGCATGCAACGGGCGGACGCCGTCCAAGCCGATGTGTATTTCGAATACTTTGAATCATGACTGCCAACAATCGAATATCGGCAGCGTCTTTTTTACAGTGGTGCACTCACAATTTAATAAATGTTAATCTTGGAATTACGCCTATTAATTTAAATGTAATTTTAATTGAATATTATTTAAGTCAAGGTTTTAATTAAAACAGTAACTTTGAAGCGCAAAGAAGTATTCCATAAAATTACGACAATTTTTCAATACTTAATGTCATTAATGTTAGGAGTAATTAATGATCTAAAAAATATGGTATTTTATGTTCTCCATATTGACTTTTTCACTATCAAGTTCATCTGTTTAAGTGCAACAGACAAAATTGACCTGTAATCACTTTTTTTTATTACACTTTTTAAACTTATTCCCTGAAGTTTACTAATAAATTCTTCAATCAATAAAAAAATCCAGCATTTGTAAATGTTACTCGATTATTTTTGAGATTACTTGATTATCAAAATAATATTTGTTTATATTTTATTTATTTCATTATCCATCTACAGGACTCTATGATTTATAGCTTTTTACCACTGTGCTGTTGTTGCGGCGCGTTCTTTGACAATTTTCAACGCCTTCGTTGGATCAACATCAACGCTGCCTGCATGAGATGGCAACTGTTGCTGTGGCCTGCTGCGGTGGTGTTGCTGTTGGTAATGCTGAAGCTGAAGCTGAAGCTGTAGCTGTAGCTGTAGCTGATGCTGCTGTTTGATGGCTGGAAGACTTTGGATATTTGATGATGTTTTTTTGAGTTTTTCTTTTGTGGATCGGCAATGGGTTTGTTGTGCCAACGGCGTCTTGCTGTTGCTGCTGCTGCTGCTGCTGTTGTTATTGTTGTTGATGATTTTATTATTATTTTACCTATGCACTTCCTATTGGGTAATATTTGATTTGCATTCCAGTTGATGCGCATCACGCTGCAGCCGCTGTTGGCTGCACTGAATGAATTGCATTTTAATTAGATTCATGGTTTTAGGTGAGGTTCCCAATGCTCAAATCTCAGAACATTCCCATTGCATACCGAAATCATGTTTGCCAGCATTCGTACTTCATACTTGTAATCTTAACTCGTACCAACCTCACAGCCTGGCTCTGACCTTTTCCAGCCAGCATACTCGTAGTTGAGCTAACATTCCAATTTCAATTCCCTAACAATTGTTTGTTTGTCTACCTCCCTCTCCCTCTCTCTTTGTGTCTTTGTTTTTTTTTTTTTTTTTTTTTGGCCACTTAAAAATGTTACTTGTGTCAACACGATGTCAGCCCCCAACAAAATGCCTTCGGGCCGTTCATTAACACCTTATATACACACACATAGTATAGAGTTTTTTTGTAGATTTCACAGTCAGAAAATGAAATTCCATGTGCGGTTTCATTAATTGTGTTTGCCGATGCCAAAGTGGTAATGAGATGGCCGCGTCTGTGCCAATGAACATGACTTGTTACAGGTTCTTAGCCAGCTTCACAAACAAAGACATCATCGTTGTCCCCCTCTCTCACCCTCTCTCTCTTTCTCCCCAATTGTCTTTACAGTCTGTTAATAGTTGTCTCTTTGTATGTAGGCGGTGTCTATTGGCTCGGTCAGGTTTCTAATTTCAATAATTGTTAATTGCTTTGCTGAGTGCTTTCTGTAGTTGTTGCTGACTGACCAATTGATATTTTGATATTCTCTCCCCCCTCTTTTACACTTTTTCTGTGTTATTGTTTATATGTTTTGGTGTGCAGGTTTCAAATGTCCAACAAATTAACGGCTCTTTCAATTTATTGAATGTCGAATGAACGTTCCGTTAATAATTTTACGATTATATCACTTCCAAACAGGCTTGAATAGAACCTGCTACAGCTATGTAAAATTGCTAAATGATAGTTTCGATGGGCTCAATAGTATTGGATGTTATACAATTATATATATTATTAAGAGTAAACATTGATTTTTATTCGTTAGTAACTCTCTGTTTTACTATCGATATTTTGGAAATACCATCGATATAAAATATTTGTCTACTAATTAGTGTGAAACTATAGAAAACAGACGTAATATTGAATTGAATTATTTTCAAGAGTAACATGTGCAAAATTGCAACTAATACTAATAGATACCTTGTCTGGCTTTTGAGTTGCATATGACTAACACAAGTGGTAAGTGCTTGTCTCCACAAATTGTCAAATTAGGCAAACCTTTAGCCAATTTGGTAATACGCCGAAGCAACCGAAAAACACACCGCAAATAGACGTAACTCGACGAATTTTGAAGACGCCTTCTGCAGACTGTGGCAAAACTTTGAATAAGGCGTTACTCAGAAAATTTACGTCTATGTTAGTTAGTCAAAGTTATTACCTTTAAAAAACACACTAATAAGCATAAAACAAAATATTTTTGACTACCAAAAATAAACATTAAACAGCCCACTGGTAAAATTAAGAGACTTGCGCAACTTGTTGCCAATTGATGAGGTAATATCTGAATATGACTGTGGCAGGGGATAGAATGGAAAGGCAACTCAAGTGCAATTAAAAATCAAAGCGTAGGAAGTACATCAAAGAAATTACACAAAGCAGAATCCTTGGCCACATAATCCCTTTGATCGAATTAAATTGCAAACAGGCGATTTGGCTTTAACTCTGGCAAGTTGTGCAACGAGATATTGATTGTGTTGTGGCCACCATTAACCTGCTCTACTTGCCCTAATAGGCACTTGAACCCAACGTGCCCAGCTTGACACCGTTTGCCACTCAGTTAGCCAGTCTGTCTGCCAGCCAGCCACCCACTCGACTCGATGAGTCGAGTCCATAATATGTCTCAATCTCAATAAAGTTTGCCGACTTAACGCCCATCGAATTCGTGTCATGGCACAAATTTCCAAGTCAAGCGAAACGGAAGTGTCGGCACATAACAAAGTGGCCCCAGCCCGGCCCACAAGCACTCAGCACGAGGATATGAATTGGTTGGAGAAAAAGTATGAGGCCAGCCTTATTTCTTATGGCATATCAATGGCATAACTTGTGCAAAGCACATAAGTAATTGCATCGACCCACAGGCAAGGCTGTTGTATCCTTGTAAATCAGCACGCCAAAAACTTTTGCTGTGTGTTGCCTTTGTTTTGTCACGTCATTGTTAAAAGCGACAGGCCAACTATCGTCCTTGGGATGAGACCTACAGGTATCGCTATCCGACTTTCTATTCATAATATACTTAATATAATATATTATGAATGTATGAATTATGATTATGTTCATTATGATTTTCGCAACATTGTCCTACTTGTACATACTATATATATGACAAGACAGATAACGACGGACAACAACAAGATGAACTGTAACATTTGACTTTTTTTACAGTTTGGCGTGTTATTTTCTTTAACTGATAAGAACTAGCTCTTAATTTTGTTAAATAGATGATACAACCTTTCAAACATGACTAAGATCTTTAAAATGCGTGCATTAGAAAAAAAACAAGTAAGAAAGCTACAGTCGAGTGTGCTCGACTGTGAGATACCCGCTACCCATTTAGAATAAAAGCAAAATATTGCGGTATTATTTTCAAAATATACCAAAAAAATACTAAAAAATACTGCAAATTATACCAAGTGGTATATTTGGTATATCGATATAATACCACATTCAAAATATACCATAGACGGCATAATATACCAGATTGTCGTCCAAAGCAACTAAGGCCCCTAGTAAGTAGGCGTTTTTGCCCATACAAAAGTATTTCTTCAATAACTTCCACAATTTTTAACTGAACGCAACCAAATTTTTAGGAATCATAAATACTATTGTTATGATTATATGTGCCAAAACTTGCAGCTCTAGCTTTAAAATTACACTTGTAATTCGATTTTTTTGATTTTCGGGGGCGGAAGTGGGCGTGGCAAAAATTTGAAACAAACTTGATCTGCGTGCAAACATAACAAATGCTGTCGAAAAAAAATTATAGCTCTATCTCTTATAGTCTCTGAGATCCAGTGTTTCATACGGACAGACGGACAGACGGACAGACACACAGACACACAGACACACAGACACACAGACAGACAGACGGACAGACGGACATGGCTAGATCGTCTCGGCTGTTGACGCTGATCAAGAATATATATACTTTATAGGGTCGGAGATGCCTCCTTCTACCTGTTACATACATTTCCTGCCGGCACAAAGTTATAATACCCTTCTACCCTATGGGTAGCGGGTATAATTACAGACCTTTGAAGTTGAAACAATGAACTCGTGTTACAGTTTTGCTCGTCAGTGTATGTACAAGTAAGACAATGTTGCGAAAATCATAATGAACATTGACATGTATGACATACATGTCATAGAATTCCCGAAATTCCCTTTTCAGTTAAGGTAATATAAATAATATAAACAAAATTTCTTAAAAATATAACAACAATTCATACATATGTACAAGTAGGATGATGTATATATGTACATATGTATAGTACATTAAGTATATTATGAATAGAAAGTAGGATAGCGATAACTGTAGGTATCTCTTTTATTGTAAATAATTATCAACGCAATTGAGGTAATATAAATACTATAAATCCAGCTCTTCAATTGAGGTAATATAAATAATATAAACGCAATTCGCGAAAATATAACAATAATTCATACAAATGTATGAAATGTATGACATGATTGGCATGTATGACATGTATGACGTCATGGGCGATAAACAATGATGCAGTACACCCAGCCACCCACTGCGCTGCTTTTCATTGCCCTGGCAGTTTCCTGGCTCACCTTCTGATTGCAATTTCGGGGTGCCAAACATTTGGCAGGCAACCAAGCAGCAGCAAAATTGGTGCCAGCGAAAAAGTTATTTGTTTATTGATTGCCGTCATTTTATTTACCGTATAATTTGAATTAAAATTTTGTTTCGGCTCGGCTTGTTTTCCTTTTTCTTTGCTATCAAGGACTTGCTGATATCGTTAGCAATCGATTCAATTGCAGTGTTGCCGCAACCTGATTTAAGCTGCAAGGTACTTTTATTGGGGTTTATGGAGCGTATGTGTAATATTTAATGTAATACATTTTTGCTGCAGATGTTTGGGGCTTTCTTTTGTGTGTGTGTGTGTGTGTGTGTTTACTTCCAAAGTAGTGAAATCCTTTTGACCGTTCCCAAAATTTACTAAGAATAATTGTTAGTAATTTTTATTGGTCTAGTTCTTTTATACTCATATTAAAATACACATTAAAATCTTTGGATATTTGTAGAGCAATTTAAAAGCACTTAAATTTTGTTGTCTAAATATTTTTTATACCCGCTACCCATAGGGTAGAAGGGTATTATAACTTTGTGCCGGCAGGAAATGTATGTAACAGGTAGAAGGAGGCATCTCCGACCCTATAAAGTATATATATTCTTGATCAGCGTCAACAGCCGAGACGATATAGCCATGTCCGTCTGTCCGTCTGTCCGTCTGTCCGTCCGTCTGTATGAACACCTAGATCTCAGAGACTATAAGAGATAGAGCTATAATTTTTTTTCGACAGCATTTGTTATGATTGCACGCAGATCAAGTTTGTTTTAAATTTTTGCCACGCCCACTTCCGCCCCCGCAAATCAGAAAAAATCGAATAACAAGAGTAATAATAAAGCTGGAGTCCCGAATTTTGGGATATACATTAGAAACTATAGTCCTTGTGACTTCTGAAAATTTGGTTGCGATCGGATCAAAATTGTGGAAGTTATTAAAGAAATACTTTTGTATGGGCTAAAACGCCTACTTACTAGGGGTCTCATTTGCTTTGGCCGACAATCTGGTATATTATGCCGTCTATGGTATATTTTGAAAGTGGTACTATACTGAATACCAAAAATATACCAAATATATCATTTGGTATATTTTTAGTATTTTGTAGTATTTTTTGGTATATTTAGAAAATAATATCGCAATATTTTGCTTTTATTCAAAATGGGTAGCGGGTATCTCACAGTCGAGCACACTCGACTGTAGCTTTCTTACTTGTTTAATAAGCTTTCGTTTTAATGATTCAACAAAATAAATCTTAAATTAACAATATAAGCATTTTAGAGTATCTATATTCGATCACTTTCATCTAGAATTTTCTCCTTTAGACTGTGACAATTCTCACTCAGCATTGGGAAATTGGAATTTACAGTTTCTAATCATCATTATAATGTAACTTTGTTGACGTAATTGCACTTTCGAGTCATCGTGTAACATAAACATCAACAACAACAAAAGAATACCTTACAGCTTTTACAGCTTCCGCCTGTGTGTGACTTAGTATGTGTGAGTATCTCAGTTGTGAGTATCTTCTATCTGACAGTTGTTTGTATCTTCATTTTACTTACAAAGAAATTTTGCAACTTAATTTTTATGACTGGAGAGAAATTGTTGCTTGCGGTTTCAGTTTTCAGTTGTTGTTGTCTCTGCTGTTGATTATTATTTTTATTATTATTATTCTTGCTTACCTACTCGCATGTCTCTTTTAAGGGAAGACAAAAAGAAAACAAAACAAAACGGAAAGGCAAAAAGGGAAAAGGGCGCCATTCGGCTATAAAATGTAGCGGAGAAATGTCAAGTGCAGCGCCAGCGACGACATAAATACATTATTGGCATCTCAGCGGGATGAAGATGTGAGGAGAGAATATACATACATATACTATATTCTGACTGCAGCGTCATCGTGCTTAAGTTTGCCCCGCAGCGCAGCTTGCAACACTCGATGATGCATTGCTGTTATTTTTAATTACTGCCAAGTCGCAGCAGCAGGCAGCAACAATGTCTCGCAAAAGTATCTGTCAGCTACATACATATGTAGTATACACATGGCAATAGAGTATGTTATGTGCATGTGAGAACATGCACTTATTAATTACGTTCGCTTTTCAACTTGACACAAGTATTTTGCATATGACGTCATTAGCCATGTGCTGTTGACATTTAAGTCTATATCGGGGGTCACTTTGTTATGCTATTCATTATGTGTTTTTGTCGTTGTTTTCGCTTTTCATCTGCATCTGTATCTGAACTTTTCGTTCTTTGTGCGCTCGTCGCCCATTGTCTCTGCTCTGCATCGAGGAGCAGGAGGGTGGCAAAGGCGTCAGTCTACATACACATAGTATGACGCCAAATGTCAAGGAGCTGTGGGCAAAAAGCTTTGATCTTGTTGCCCAAGCCAAGCTATTAGTTGGCCTACAAGTGCTATGGGCCAAATAACGTTCACACTTAGCTCGACTCGAGTAGTGAATATGAATCTTATATTTCTCAGTAATAAATCATTATCAATTAAAAGAATTTGCTTTGCTTAAGGCTTCCCTCTCCAATGCCACGTCCTAAATACCACACTTTAGAGTTAATTTAATTTAACAATGCAACAAAAAGTATTGTCAAAACTAGTAAATAAATTAGCAATTTGAAAAGAGAGAAAATACCAAAAGACATTTTCATTAGCATTGCGAGAGAGGAACTAAAAAATGGTTTCTAATTACTTTGAGCCATGACCATAGCTAGACTTGTTTTTCTCTTCTATTTGGGGCTGCAGCGAGGTGTGGTTGGCTTTGTGGCAAACATAAAATTTCATTTTCCTATTTAATTACAAAAGAGTCGACTCTCACAAATGAGCTGGAAATATGGTGAGCTTGGTGCAGGAGCTGAAGCGTTAGCGGTAGCAGGCCATAAATGAGTCAACGACGACCCAAGGCAAAATACCAAGTCCTGGCCATTTGCCCCATTCTCCATTCCCCATTTCCATTCCCCATTGGCGGCAAAGTCATAAGCCACAGAGCAAAACGGCATGAAATAAAGAAACGAGTTAGCTGCAACAGCCACAGTCGACCCTGTCGAGATGCTAAAGATTCTGTGGAAATGTTTATTAAAGTCGAGGATTTTATGATTATGCCGCACACAGTCGTAGAACTGGCCAAGAACCAAAAGCTGCGGTTGCTGCTGCTGCTGCTGCTGTTGCCAATAGCCAGTGGCGCGGCTGCGTAGGCAATTAATTTGGCCAACAGCCAGCATCGATGAAATGCCATTCATATTGCCTGCCTGCCTGCCTGACTGACTAGTTGACTACACAACTGCCTTTCTGCCAAGCTGCCAACTTGCCAACTTGCCTGCCAGCTTGGTAGTTTGGCAGCCTGGCTTCCATTCCAAAGAAATGCAGAAAGCCAGCATGCATCTAAACTGAGGCTATTCAAATTTCAGTTTGGTAATTTGCGAGCCGCACAACTCATACGGTAATTATGTGAAAATGCATTTTGGTGGGCCCCAACTTTTTCAGCCACTGCCACTTTTGGCCTCACCTCAACTCACAGCGACTCTCTGTCCGTCTGTCTGTCTGTCCAGCCCACCTGCCAACCACTGTCAATGCATCTCGACTTATTTCATTTGCAATCGTGGACCGATTGGCAATTCGCTGCTTTTCCCACTAACCCAAGCTTAACCACTCGGCTTCACTATTTGGGTGGCTAACGTTTGAGGTGGTTGTTGTTGGCCCACCTGGAAGCCAGAAGCTCACAAGTGTGTGTCACTTTTAGTTGTCATATGCACAACAAATATTGCGTTCCTCGTTTTTTTTGGATACTACTTACTGTTAGAATCGACGATCCATGCTGGCGATTAATCAAATTTTACAAACAGCCAACAGTTGGATGGGTGAAAAAGAAATAAATAATGTCTATTAATACCCTATAAAACCTAACAGCACCAACTGTGTGTGGAATCAGATAGTTCTCAGCCAATAAAATGAATGCTTGATTAGAAAATGCAACTTAAATATATATAAATGGTAGATAACACAAAAGCCATAACAACTGATTAGCCCCAACGGACAGCAACAGTTTAGTAACATATTTTAACTACTTTTTAGCAGCTTGTAAACAATCATCGGATGATCTATAAAATATACGATTTTTTAATTACCTAATATAGAAGTATTCTACTTAAAAAAAAATTTAAAGTACATTTTAATTTAAAATCAATTTTATACAGTCAAGTGTGCTCTCCTAGAAGTCTATACTAAAAATATACCAAAGAATATAAATTATACCAAAACCTAACTACGGGTATAATTACTAGATTAAATTAGTTTTGAAAATAACCTCAAATATCTAAAAATTTATAGGTAAAAAGAAATACAATAAAAACCCTTTTTGTGCGCATTGTTTATTCAAAGGATATCTACATTAAAAAAGTTATGTAAGTTATTATAGTAAAAAAAACTATAAATTATGTAAATATAAGTTAAAATAAATTAAATTTGAATTATCTAAACAATAAAGCAATAACCCAAAAACTATTCAGAGTATATGCTTCACTTTTCTCCCAAAAAAAAATTACACCGATTGTCACATTCGACGTGGTAACATTAATTAAACAAAATACATGTGGCAATATCATACATGACATGCAACAGGAACAACGCCACAACGATAGAGGCCAAAAATATTGCCAGAGATGGAGGGAAATTGCAGAGAAAAGTTATGAACTATATACAAGAGTTTATGCGGCAACAAAGTTGTTCGATAGAAAACATTTTCCTCCAATTTTTGCATATTTTCAACACACCAACACAACACTATAGTGCACACTGTGGCAACTGTGGCAACAACAGACGAGCGACGAGCGACAAGCGAGGCAACATCGGTCGCAGCAACAAATCAAATAAGGAAAAATGTCGCCAAACTTTTCAATTCAACTGTCAATCAGTTTGAGATAGCGGCGGTCTGAAGAGCCAGCGGCAACAATAATGACATTTATGCAAAATAGCCATCGGCAGACCGACTCAGAGAGTGCAATGGAAATTGTAGCTGACCTGACTGCATTGCACTGCTCTTGTTGTGTGCACAGAGACTGAAGCCTGACTGAGTGTGTGTGTGTGTGTGTGTGTGTGTGTGTATTGGATGCCGGAGCTGATGCCGGCTGCCTTTTTGCCTGTGCTTGGTCACCTTTGCCATAATAATTGCACTTGCATTGCATGCAAATCAAATTGTCATCACCCAGCCGTCTTCCAACTGAACTGTAGGCGTCCATTGGTCCACATCGTCCAGCGGCTCGCTTTATTGGCCCCAAAGGAGCGCTGAGTCTCTCATACTCATACTCATACCAGCCGACATTGACGATGGTCAGACAGACAGTCGAGGCAGTCATCCAACTATCCAGGCATCCAAGTATCCCAGCAGCAAGTCAGGGCATTGCCTGAATGATCGATGACAGAGTTTGTGTTTGATTGAAAGCAATTGGTGGCACCGTCACTTGGTCTGCGCCTCGCGATGGGCGCGGATAGCGGCATCAACGTCTCTCGCTCTCAGTCTCTAGGCTTTGTGAATGCCCTAACGATGGGCACGATTTGTTTTGCAATGCAGTACGTAACTACTTTGAAGATAAGACTAGTATCTACTTGGTTAAACCTAGATATTATTATATAATGCTGATAACTGCATCTGCACTTAATTGCACCTAATTGAATAAATTTAAATACAATTATACCTTAAAGTAGTTTAATTTATAATCAAATTGCTTATTGCATTTAATTGCACCTCTCTCTGTTTATGTAAAAGATTATGCAAACATCTACGCTAAAGCAAGTTCTTTGCAGTGGGGAAAGTAAATAAAAACTATTAGATTTAAATGAATAAAGAAATTTTATATATTTCTTTTTTATAATAATTATTTGTTATCCCAACGCTGGAGAATCTTTTTAGTATAAAAAATTTTCGACATATTAACTTAAAATAACAAAAGTACTTGCAATAATCACTTCAGTATTGATAATTTGGATGCGATCAGGAAAAAAAACGTAGGAATCAATTTTATAAAGCAAACAGCCGGTTATACTTTGAATTTGGTAGTATATGGATATATCAATTACAGCCTTCGGTATATTTTAATATGTTCATTTTCCACATTTAAACAAATACTACCCTGTGTGTTTTTTATCAGATAATAGACTAAAACTTTCTTACTTATTTAGTAAAATTTCAATTTTAGATTTCTTAACCTTTTTTGTAATTAGTTTCTTTATTAAGTATCGAACCAGTACAGCAGGAAGAAAATAGTACTATAACAACACCTTTATCATTTTATTTTTACTATTTCTTATTATTTATTTTAGTTTATTTATTATCTTTTGATTTACATTTTTTTATTTCTCTTGCATCCCTTCAGTAAACCTATACCGCAAGTGTATAAAAAATGCGACTTGCAGTTAAGTATGATCTCATCTTTCTGCTTTTACGGCCAGTCAATGCATTGTTTTTTTGGCTTCGCAGACTTTACGGTAGCTCGCTTTGTGAAAATTATTGCCACACGCGTTTTGGGGCGCATATGGAAAAATTTAGTGCCTGACAGTTTCTGCGTTGGCGATGCTTAAGTATCTTTTTGTTGTCGTTGTTGTGGCGGCTTAGCGCGTTTAACGGCAAATTTTGATGCAGTGCAGCTATAATTGCCATTTGTTTATAGCTGCATTGTGAGTACTATTTACATACCGAGTTATGATTGTTGTGAGTCGCATTTGTGGTAAATGTAAAAAAAAGTACTTAAAAGTATTTCAATACCTGGCTAATAAAGACTACCAATTACAGCGAGTTAATCCCTTGAATGTCGCTATCAACTGTAGTTAATTATTTTAACGCAGCTAGGTTTATGTTTCCAATTATCTGCCTGAGTCCTTTCTTTAATTAACCGAATGCAAATAAGCCGCATCGCTCCCTTTCCATTCCCCTTCACCTTCTAAAGATGCGCGAGATGCATGGCAATGGCAAATCCGGGTAACAAATTAATTTGTCATATTAACAATTGCCGCATAAAGTCACACGCTCGCCAAACCCACCAAGATGTGATCATTACACGTTGATGATCATTACGACCACAAGGGCCCCATCCACAGGCAGAAAATGACTAACTAAGCAACCAAGTTGACTAACTGACTTAACTGAGCCTTAGCCTACGGCAATGGCTCTCAATCTGGCTCTGACGCTGAATCTGACGCTGACTCTGACTCTGACTCTGGTTTGTACTTACATACATTGAACAATACGCAAACTTACAGCACTCACTGTGTGTGCTGTGTTGATGTGTTGCATTTCGTAGATTTTTTAATTGAAAAAACATGTTTTACGAGCATCGCTAACCACGACGATGACTACACCAACAACTACGTAGCAACTACGTAATGCTTATTCAAGTCAGAATGCCGCAGGCGAGAGTGCTCGACTACCAGATATCCCCCAATCAACTGAAAAGTTCCCATCGTTTGAAGACACCCACTGCTAACTGAGATTGCGCTTCTCTGAACTCACGCTGCTGCTCCATAAAATGCAGTGTAATTTGTAGCAAGTAATTAAAACCATGATTTTATACGCTTTGCAAATTGACTTGTCCTATATCATTTCGAAATATAAATGCATTTGTTTAGAACTAGAAATCTCAAATATAAAATTATTTACCAAATTATGTCAAACATAAAAAATAAATAAATTTATAGCTAGGAATGATTATAATTAAATTACTACCAAAAATATATTAAAGAATTAGTTGATAAATGAATATATTTATAATAAGGAATCGTTAAGATTAAATTTGGACCTGCTGGCTGCTCTTTATGTTACATTCAAATACTCAAAATACTCACCTTTGATTGTTAATTCTTAATGGGTATCTAGTGACAGAAAAAAAAGCTCTGGGGCGCAGTCGCTGTAGAAGATGACGCTGTCGTTAGTTAAGAAACGCGCAGTTTTTAAGAGCCTTAGTGCTTAGGTGCTGCCTAACAAGTCGACTTTAAGTACTTTGCCAGTTAAGTTTTGCATCTGAAATCACAGCAATGACTTGGGCAATGAAAAATCTGTGCATTGAATGCATCATGACTTAATCTCGCCGCAGAATAATACAATGTGTAGTTTTGGATTTAATGCATAAATAAAATGGAATTAGTTTTGCAAGCCACATTGGATTTATTACAAAACATTATATTCTTTTATTAGTCTAAAACTGTAGATAAACAATTTCAAGCGTCATTTCGAACGTACATGAGCTGTAAAAAGATAGTTAAAATATTAAGAAAATAATTCAGTCAAGCCGGTTATAGACAATCCTACAATAAGCTGTTCAAAGACGTATTTTATAATATCATTTAATTCGGTTTGAGAGATGATAATTTGCTCACTCAACGCTGATAGCTGCAGCATACTTTTGGGCCAGTTGTGGCACTCTTCGCTTTGTGGTATCTGCAATCTGTGTTGAACTAACCTGGCGTTAAGCAGTAACAATTTAATTACAACTTGACCCATTCGCTAATCAAATCTATGCTTTACAAATGCATTTAAACCGAAGCCAGTTGTTAACCGTTAATGGTCAACTTTTAATTAGCAATTAACTCTGGAGTTGCATAATCTGAAGCTGCAAACTATCAAATGCCATTGCAAGGGGCACGCAAAAGAGTTAAAGAAAATGCAATAAATAAACGAAATACAAATTAAATAAATGTGCGGCATTTAAATGCAACTTGCCAGCAACTTAAAGCACTCGCCGCTAATCTCTGGCAGTCTGAGAATCCTAACCGAGGCTGTGGCTCTAAGACGGACTGACTAACTGACTGACTGACTGACTAACTGACAGGGAAAGAGGCACGCACATTGTGGACTGAAAGTGGGACTTGCAGCAGCAGAAGTTGGACTCTCTGACTGTGACACTTGGCGCATCTTTAAAGCGAATGACCGCAAACGGCAGATGGGCGATTAGGCTGAAAGTCAAGCTTCAGCTTCAGCTACAGCTTCAGTTGATAGCCACTCTTCTGCTGCTCCTGCAGATAGAAAGTTTCCGCTTGCAACTGACCCGGCTACTGAGCCAATGAAAAATGCACGCAGCAACTTTGCCGCAGCTTAGTGAGCGAGACCCAAAAAGATCGAAATGAAGAGAAACGCAACGAAACGGAGAGAAATGCAAAATAACAGCCATAACAGAATGCAAACGCGTAATAAAAATTAAAAATCCAAAAAAAAAAAACAACACCAAAAAGAGTGGAAAGCCACAATTCCTTTAGCTCTCTCGCTCTCGCTCCCACACACTGTCTCTTTCAGTCTCTCTGCTTGTGTCGTATAACTAACGGATAAGCGCTGTGAAATTGACGCTGACAAGCCTAGAAGTTGTTATTGTTGTTGTTGCTGGCCAGTTTGCATGAAGTGGGCAACGTTGCGTATGCTTAATCAGCGCATTTGCATCGTGCGTTGGGTTGCGTGCAACTGTTGCCATGCTGTGACTATCATTAATTTTTCATATTCATAATCATCATCTAGTCAACGTGCTTTAACTTGAACGAACGCACACTGCCAGTTAGTTCACACTCTGCCACAGTCTTTAGCCATAGAGTTGCAGCCACCTTTTGCTTTGGTGTCAAAATGCTTTTTTCTTTCACATTTTTCACGCGATTTATGCACCTTTTTGTGGCATCATTGCCCACTTCCTCTTCTTCATTCTCTTCACTCTCTCGTCTCATCTCAACTTGCTTGCCACTCTGCCACTTACAACTTGCCACTTGCCACTTACCACTTTGGTTAACATCTTTTACATGCAACGCATTCTGGCGCCCAACTAACAAACAAATTTTTCGAAAGGCTCCTTTTTTGGCGGAGTGCTGATATTTTGATGAATGCACATGAAAGTGTGTAACTAATATGCGTGTGCGCCTCAAACTATTTATGTGTGTGTGTGTGTGTGTGTGTGTGAGTGTGTTGATGCGAGGGGCAATCCAAATTGTAGAAAAGATTAGCCAACGATTAAGTGCGATTAAACCTAGACACGTTAAGACTTTCTTATTAAATGCGCTCGTGAAAGTTGTGCGAAAATATATCTATATTAAAAGAAGCATCTTTAAGAGTAGAGACATATATATATAATTCAATTGTTTCTGAAATTTAAATTTCATGGAAAATAGAAAGAAATATTTTAGTAAATATGGTAAGCAGAATCAAAACTTTATACAAATGTGCCTTTTTAAGAGTATTATATATTTATTTGTTATTTCTCTAGCAGTAACTTAGCAGTGGGTGTTAGAATTATTTTCAATTTTGCAAATAATTCAGGCATAAAACAATAAAGAAACCTAGCCTGAAAAGAATTGGACATAAAGCAAAAATCTCCCATGTGCCAATTCCCATTGTAAGTTGAGCGGCAACAAGCACTTTTAATTTGAATACCCTGTAGACAGCTTCAGGCGTTGAAGAGGTATGCTAAGTGGAAAGATTTCTAATTTGAAATAATTAAATTTATATAATATAAAATTGCGTCTCATCATATAAATATAAATTTATTTGTAACCAGGTGGTATATTATTAAAACAATTCTTTTTTATTATAATTGTGGCTTGAAATTAAGTTTCATAAGTATAGTCAGATCAATTTACCCCATCAGCCTGATCTAGTTTATAATTTGATAACATTTTTAATTTAATATTTAATTTAATAAAGTTTTTTTGTTTATTAAGCTAATCTTTTCGAAAAGCTTTTACAGGGTATCAATTCGTACAGCAAGCGTAGCGAACTTTAGCTGTTCATGCAAATAAATAGGTGAGCATTGGGCCCAGTAGGGACTCCAAAAGAGTTCTAAAAGTGCTGCAATAAAAATCACGGAGCTGCGTAGAGTCGAACAGAATCGTTAAATTTTGTAGAAAATAGTGTGAAAATGGTCTCACATACACATATACGCAGCTGCGATGTAAGTATTTGTACGAATATGTATGAGTATAGGTGCTAATATGTGAAATAAAAGAAACTTTAAATGGCACCGGTTAAATTTTGGACGGCTTAATGCTTGAACGCTTGTACAACACAAGCGAAGACAGTTTAATTACGGCGTGAAGTTGTGCACAGTCCGTCGTTTGTTGTATACAGAGCCGACCGATCCGGTCTAGCATTACCAACAACAACAACAACAATAACTTAAACAACAACTAGTTGGTAGTTAAGCCTTTTTATTTTAGCCTTTTGTTTCATAGACTTGAGGCGCGATTTGTTACCCCAGTTTGATGAGATTTTAATGCAAGCGTGAATCATAAAATCGCAGCTTGATGACGTTTCGAGCAAAAGAGACAGAGAGAGAATGGATGCTAGTCGAGTACTCGAATGTCTCTAGCTTATGAGTGGGTGACCATAATAGTACATTGCAAATTTCCCTGGCTCTTGGCCCTGAGGGATCAGGTGTCATAGTCAAAACGATGAAGCGCAACTTCAATTCTGCGAGCGACTCGAATGGAGGATGATGCTATGAATTAACTGCTAAATCAATTGATTTGTTACCCTAGCTAATTGCAAATAATTGCACTAACATTCACCAAAGTCTTAATCGAAACCTCAGAGAATGACTAATCAATCATATGGTAGACCAGAGGAGGATTCCTCAAAACTTGCAGGCCATCATATTCCTCTCCCAGGCATGCAGAGCCATCAATTAGCCAAACCTTTCTCATTTGGTAATGACTAATTACTTAGAATTACCATTTGGCCGCCAGGAGCTTTTATGGCCTTTTGGACTAGGGACTCTTTTTTTTAACAGCGACGCCAATCACATTCGATGCAAATGAGTGTCCTCCCCATGCTTCCTTTGGGACCCCATGCCGTTTAAATGTTCGCCAACTTGTTGTGGCTGCATCGCAACATGATCAACTGCCAAAGCAGTCAAATAAATTAATTGCAGAAGAGCTGAAGAACGCACAGTGGAGAAAAATGCAACAGGTATGAAAATGGCAACAGTGGAATAACAAAACAAGGAAAAAGCAAAAGTCAAGTATACTCGACTTGGAGATACGCCCAAACCATTTTTAATAAAATCAAAACAAGATGGTATAATCGTTAGTATATATCAACTTAAAATACCAGAAATATAGTAAAATATATTAAAAAGCATATTTGGTATATCGATATACTACTCTATCACAAATATACCATAAAGCTCAAAATATACCAGATTGTTAACCAAAGCATTCAGGACCCGACAACAGCAGCTGTTTTTTGGCGAATAAAATGATTTCTTAAATAACTTCTTCGACTTTTTATCACGAATTTCCAGAGAAATCAACTTTTAGCATATTATAACACCCTTTTACCTCATGGGTATCGGGTATAAAAAGATAAAGCCAGCGAGAGCAGATCACCCAAGTCAAGTTGATCGCTTTATTAAGCCCAAAAACAAAAACAAGTTACTGTCTGCATTTTAAATCAATAACTTTGGCAATTAAATTCCATGCGGTGGTCCACAGAGAGCCAGCGTTTAATAAAGTTAGCATTTGTCTTGTCAAAAATTTATTGGCATTTGTATTCTTAAACTGTTGCTGTTTAGCGATTGTGATCTCTGGTATGCCGCCTCATGCCGCCTCATTTCAAACTGACCGCCAGCAGCGATTGTTGTGGACAATTTTCTACCGTTGTTGATGTTGTTATTGTTGCTGTTGTTGTTTTCCTGGGGTACAATTAAAAGACATGAAGCGATTGCCATTCGACTGGCATTCATTTGACTTGATTGCCGACAGTTAACAATGCGAATGCGACTGCGATTGCGATCGGTCTCTGTTGATAAGCCTCGGTAACAGTCAATTGCAGAGTTTTCACCTTTTGCCTCATTGCGAATTGATTAACTTATGCAAATGCTCGAAACTGTTACCACAGATCTCACAATCGCACACCCCCAACCAAGACAGCCGAGGATAGACAGAGGACCGAGGACAGAAGAGTCGCAACTGTGACAAAAGGCGTTGCCATGCACGCTTTGCGGCAAACCTCCCTTCTGCTCCCTTCTTCATCCTACTTTCAGCAGCTTTGATTTTTCCTTCTTTGCTTCTTTTTCTGTAGTTTTGTGTAATTTCCATCAAGCGGCGCTTTTCAGCTTTTTGGCCAACAGACATGGCATGGCATAAAGATTCTCATGTTTTTCCCTTTTTTTTTTTGTAAGTTTGCTTTTTGGACAGCTCCAAAAAGCAACGGCGTCGTCATCGTCGCTGGTGTCGGTGGATTTTCAATTTCTAATGTAGTGCACGTTACGCCCTGAAGGGGTTTTTATTTTATACTTTTCAACTTTACGGTTTTATTTATTTATGCTAGCGTTGCTTTGCTCTCTGGCACAGTGGTGTTTAATTTCGTAAAAGGTTATCATAAAGGGCGATGCCTTTTCCACTAATATGTGTGCTACTTACAGCGTAAAAACTTATTAATAAAAAATGTATATTATCATGAAATAAAAATTAATGATAACATCAACGACTTTTTAGGGTATATTCAATAAAAGGTTATAAAAGCATCGAATCAAAGTAGTTAAATTATATTTCTATATTTAAATGTATTATTCACGAAATAATCTTCCCATATTTAATAGTTGTCTATGAATAAAATACTTTTAACAAATTAAAATAATAATGGGTTAACAAATTTATTTATTAATGCAGTTTACTATAACAAGTTTTATTTTCACCTTTATTTTTGATTATATACCTTATGGTTCCTGTAATTAATTTTAATATATTTATTATATTTTAGTAAAATTACTTATTTAAGATTATTAAATTAAACTTTTCTTTGAATTAAGTGAAGTTGCTTCTCTTTATATAAATAAATTTGTTGCTTGTGAGAGCATGCCAATTAATTTCTCTTTCATCCCCCTTCTAGTTTTGGCAACTTTGTCCCACGGTGACAACCATCAGACGCCATTTGATGACAAACTTCAAAACGTTTGCATGCAATATTTGTTGTTGTCTATTTTATGATTGCTGGTTTCTTGTCGATGTTGCCAATGTGGTCTATGTTATTGCTGTTGCCATTGCTGTGGTGTTGGTGGTGCACACTTTTAGTCATCACCATGTCAGCGGCTCAGACAGCGATCCAAACAATCAAAATGATATGCAAATATATGTAAGAGTACCGCTACGAAAAAGGCGTGGGTTAATTGTGACTTTATCATACGAAGACTTCGACGTCAACGACGACAGCCAAAAGGAACAATGAAAATTCGCAATCGAAAGGAAAAAATCAAATTTATTACAAATTTAAGCATAGAAACCAACACCACGATATCGCATACAACAACAACAGCAACAACAACAGCAGCCCTAGCAACGACTGCAACAGCAACAGCAACTTGCAACTGGCAAACTGACAACTTGCAACGAAGTCGCGACGATGCGGCAAGTTATAGATTTCGTCATAGTTGTCAAAGAGAAGGAGGAGGAAGCATGCAGGGAAATCTAAAAATCGGAAAATCTGTTGTAAATAAACCTGTCAACCGACACCAACGCGATACACTGTGAACTACGAACTTGCAGACCGCCCAGTCGGCTGTGCGCTGTATGCTCAATGGGGGCGTGGCCAAAACTAAATCGTTTGAAATACATAAAACACATTAACACAGCCAACCTGGGAACTTGGCAACTGGCAACTGGCAACTAGCAAATGGGAATGGCTAAGGGAACAACGGAAATGGTCGCATGCATGTCAAGTTTTCCCATAGCAACGCAAACGAAAGGCGCCTCAAGTGGATTCAAGATTTGGACTGAAGCGTAACATATTCCGAAAAAAGCACTTTAATACAACAAACAACAACGTCATCATACACCCAGTCTGTGATCTGCTAACAGTAACACTAACAGTAAATCCAACCGTAGCCGTAACGATAACGATAATAAACGTTACGTTAGCGTATCCATCTTAGACACACAATTCCTGCCTGTAGACGAGTCGAAAACCGCGACCCACATATTCGGCATCGCTGCGAAAGGGCAACACAATGGGTCCGGCGGCAATATCCCTCACTGTGGCATGCATGTTGAAATCCTCGTTCTCGGTGCCATCGTTGAACCTCTCCCCGCACAACCGCACCGAATTGATGGCTATGAAATCGTCCGGGCAATTGAAGATGCCAGCGCCAGCCTGGCCATCGGACACCAGATCATTCTCAGCTGCAAGCAAACAGAAACAGAAATCAGACTATGAATATCGATCGATCTTTCTTACCTACACTCATCCTTGTTAACGATCTGAAAGTCGGGCTGATCGCCACCCAATTGCTCTGTATTATAACTGATGCTACACACATTTTTGGATCTTGCCAAGCATATGGCATAGTTCATATTATTCTAGAAAACAATAAATAATCATTTACTGCATATTATTAAAGAAAAGTTTCATTTGAGTACCAAATAAGTGGCCTCCCGATTATTTACAATGCTGCCATCCGCATCGTAGTTAAAGGACTTGATAATTCCTTCACCATCGCTATAATATTGCAGGCAATTATCTGGCGCCAGATCATCATCAACCTGACTTATCTTGATATTGAAGGAGCGACCACCGCCAGACACCTTGACAAACACCGAAAAATACACTTTACCCTCATTTGAGTCGCCGACGTGTACATAAACTTTTGGGTAAGCATGGAGAGTAAATGTAATAATAGCAGATCAAAGGATTGATATGAGTACTCACTGTGTTGACCAGTGTTGATGCCACAGAGAATAGGTATATTAAAATTAGCATTGTGGCCTGATATAATAAACTGATCATCTATGCAATCGCCATTGGTGGGGCGACTAAGCTAAAGAAAAGTAAGAAATATAGATGGCATAAAAATTAAATTAATACGACTGTAACCTACAAAGTAAATAAAAAAAAACATATTTAAAAAATGAAATTTCAAGTTACCCAAATGACAACTTCCTCAAATACCAATCAATCAATCAACAATTTTATAAATAAAAAAGAGCTCCTTAAATACTTATAGCATAATAATTCTAAAGTTACTATAACTTTCAAAATAAAAATAAACATATTTAAAAAATCAAAAAAAAAATTAATTAAAAAACAATAATCTCATATTTTCAATAATTTGTTAATATTGATAGTACATTCAAAATGCAATTATCAGAGTGAAATAACATATGTAAGCAAATTTGCGCTAAATAGATGGTGAAATCATATGCATTATTTATCGTATGCAAAAATTAAATAATCGATATATTTTATAGGTCGATATTATGGAAATTTAAGATATATGACTTTAGTTAAAATGTATTTTTGAATAGATAAAGATCTCAATACGAGCAATAAAGCCGATATTTAAATTTAGTTTAGTTAGTTTTATTATTAAAAAAACTGGATTGGAAAATCAGGAAAATCCAGCGATCTCAGATGATTTCAATAACACAGACACACCCAAGAAAATAAATGTTTTAAAGTACCTCAAACATTTGGAAATCGAGTCGCAGCTGCTGCACACCTTTTCGCACATTAACGATCAGCACACAGATCATCATTTCGCGCACCGCTTGCGGATAGTTGGGACTCTCAAAGTATACGGTCTGTTGGCTGGTAACATCGCCGCAACCGTTAACAACTGAAAGCGAAAGCAGATAAGCGCGAGCATTAAAAAACCACTTTGCGATCACATTTTATGTTGCTCGATCGAAAACGAATTAGATTGGCAACTCACAGATGCAACAGGCACCGACACCATCGGCACAACTCTCGGTGGGAATGCCACCCAAACTTTTGCACTCGAACTCGTGATAGCAAACCCCTTCCATGGTGCGTATGTCGCCCATGGAGACACTGCACTTGGTGTTGGGGAATTTGATCACCTCGAAGAGACTGAGGAAGCCCTTGCCCTTGGCTTTGGGTGCACTTGGCTGCTTCAGTATGAGATTCGCCTCGACTGGCGAGCCAAAGATGAGCTGCTTCAGCTTCAGCGCCAGTTTGCCGGGAAACGTTTGCGGCTGCATGATCGAGCTGCGCGTTGTCGACGGTGTGGGCGGCACTGAAGGTCGCATCGAAGGTCGAGGTGTTGGCATTGGCATTGGCATCATATCCGAGGGAACGGGAGTGGGCATCATATCAGTTGGTGGCATTGTCTGCGGTGGATCGGGCAATGGCTCGGTTGTCGGACGCATGGGTATCGTTGGCTCTGGCTCATCATCCGGTGGCATGGTGGTTGGCGCTGGTGGTGCTGGCTCTGTGGGCATTGCAGGCATCTCTGTGGCAGGCATTTCTTGTGGTGCTGGTGGCGCCATTGTCATCTCCGGCTCCATTTGCTGGGCGAACTTCTGCAGATGAAAGCCCGGCTGATAGCGCAGCGTATAGTGGAGGCCAATGCCATCGATGGCCATGCCGCCGAATCGCTGTGGCGCTGATGATGATCTGATGTTGCCACGTCGACTCTTCTTGACGCCCATCGTCACAAAATCACGTTGATCGTGGTGGGCCACAGCCACGCCCACATAATAGAGCGTCAAAACGAGAGCGCTTATCAACGCATCACGTTTTAACAACATTATTAACGGAACTCCAGTCAGCGACTGCCTGTGGCATGCCGCAAGCTGCAACGCTGCATCTGTCGCTGCCACAGCTGCCACAACAACAGCATTGCGTTTGCGTTGCTTTTCTTCTTTGGCTTTATTAGAGCATTAATTGTTTGCAGTTGTAGTTGTTCCCCGGCATTTTCCCGATTACTCGGCACTGGGCAACCTTCACTTTTGCAGTATTTTCTTACGTTTCACGACAATCAAACAACAAAGTCACGCTATTGTGATCTTGGCCACATGTGGCCCACGTTGTTGCTGTGGCTGTTGCTGTGACTGTGGCTTGCCTCTCCTCTTATGGCTATGACAACTCTTGTTGCTGCTCTGCTCGAAACAGTTGCCAACTATGTGAGATATTTTTGCAAATTACCTCAAAAAATTGTTCACCTTCAGTGTTTAACTTTTGGCTGCTCTGGGAAATGGAATAGCAAATAGAAATGCTGAGAAAATGAGTCGACACAAAACTCAAAAAGAAGTCGCTCAGTGCAGCTTGCAACATGGCCGAAAATGTTGCTTTAAACAGCAACAACATTTTCTAGAATAAAGTTCAAGACAGTTGTAAAAAGATGCCGTTCTTCTTTTTACTACTTTAGTATCTTATAGATACTTTTTATTGCCCTCCAGATGCCTTGGTATTTGCTTATCAAAATTCTTCAACAGTTATTTTCTATAATTTTATATCTTTGTTTTATTAATACATAATCTGACATTTTTCATAAAGAAGCTTTTGTGTCTTCATTATGTTTTGAGTCTGTTTTACTTATTATTTACAATTGCTAAACACACCTTTTTTTAAAGTATTTGTAATACTTATTTGTATATATTTCGAAACATTTCTTATCGGCAAATAGATCAGAAATATTTCTGTTAAACACTTTAAAAGCTTAGCAGTTTGTTAGCTTTAGATGATCTATTGTATGCAAATCAACAATGCAGACTTTGCCCCGTGCATGAGCGTGATTGATCACGATTAGTTAAACCAGCATAATGATCCATCCATTCAGGCTGTTGATAATGATAATCTTTAAAGGAAAAACGCCCGCATTGTCGCTACGAAATATGAGCTGCATCTCGTATTGGAATTTTGTTTGTCAAGTGTGCAATTATTTATAATTTTAGCCAAGTTGTTAAGCTGTTTCCAGCTGCCAATTGACGCTGTTGCTGTTGTTGGTTGTGGCTGCTGTTGTTACTGCTGTTGTTGTTGCTGTCAGTAGTGCAATAGCAATTGCAGTTGTCGTTCGTTCATTCGTTCGGCTGTCTGTTGGTGTTGCCAACAATTAACAATTTTAACCTTGTTGTGCATGATGCATGTGCTGATAATGATCATAATCATGCTCGTAATGATCACAATGATGATGCACTTGCACTCGCTCATGTGCATAAAAAGCTGCTAAATGATTTTTTATTTATTTTTTTTTTGTTTTGTTTTTTCTTATTTTCATTTCACTGTCTTACTTAAGAGGCTCTTCGATCGTCTTTGCAATTAAAATGATTTCAATTTCAGTTGCGCCAACTCAAAACTCACAACATTAGATATTGATATTTATTACCAGATGTTACTCATTTGCATACTCAATAATAGTATCAGCCGATTGACGGCAATACTCTCATTAGGCACTATTAATTATGAAAGTTTTAATTGATGGTGGAATCACAAATGTCGACTTATGAATCAATGTTGCAATCGAATAACGAGTCATCGTTTTGCATTTAGCCGTAATTTATTTGAAAGTAATTGTCTTTAACGCAACTGACATCGATGGGGTTGCAAATACTCGCATACTTAGCTTCGCATAGTATGATATTTGCCAAGAGGCGAGACGATCTCTGTCTATCTGTAAGTTATTCAATTGCTCTGAGGAGCACTCAAGTCTAAACTGTGGTGAATACGAGTGCGAGTACATAAGGAAAACGGGTTGGCATTTGCATTTGCATATGCTCGTAAGTATTTATTGCTATTTGAAACTCTGCTTTTAGAAAGTTATAGTCACAGTTGCAACACAATTTAGTGCGTCATAAAATTAGCAAACAACAAATTAGATGCTGATTGTGAACATTCTCAATATGATCGAAATCTTAGAAATTACTTTCTAAAAGCGATTATTTTTGTTGCACTTGAACAGTTTTTCTATCTTGACAACAAAAATTGTTGTCGCCGTTCTGTAAATATTAAAATTGATAGTTGAAAAATAAATGATTTAATACCTTAATCAAGTGTAAGTAAAGTTTTTAATTTATTAAAAATGGTAACCCAATCATAATAATGAAATATTCTAGCTAAGCTAGAAAGACTTCTAATATAAAAAGCTTTAATTTGAACATCGAATAAATTTTATATTTTTGTCGAGTATTTATTTTACCATCGAAACAAACCATATAAATATAAAATATATTAAAAATAAAAATAATAGCTGTTCAATTCTAATAACGAAAATCTTGCTATGTTGTGAATATCGAAATTAACGATTTTAAAAATGGTTTTATTTGAATAGAAGTAATTGTTTTTTATTTTACCAAAATAAGTATCGACACTATTTAAGACAAATACCTTAAAAATAAAAGATATTGTCCTTAAAGTTTGTTTTATTAATTTTATAACATAAATAATTCTGTTTATGTTGTGAATATTTAAATTTTTAATGGGAAAATTTCGGATCGAAAATTAATTTCTAACTATTTCTTAAAAAATTTTGAAATTACATTTTGTTGAAAGAAACTGATATACATAGTATTTATTAGTGCACGCACTTGACAAATGCAAATCGCTTTTTGCAATAGTTTCCCATATTATCTCATAGGCTCTTTCCGATATTTACACAACACTCGAACAGTATTCAAAGCTCAGCTGCTGGTTGCTGCTGCCTCAAAGCAATTGCTGCCTTGATGTCTGCACTGATGTCTGTCGTCGCCTTATGGCCAGCCAGCCAGCCAGCCACGTACAGACAATTCCCAGCCATTAATTGAATCAAATCGAACGTTACGCATGCGTCACGCGAAATGACAAAGGGAGCCGCCAATGCTCCAATGCCATCAACTGGGAGAGGCTCTCACAGCACATATGTACATATGTGGCTGCTCCATAGATGACGACAACGACGACGACGACGACGACGATGATGATAATGATGAAGAAGACGATGATCAGAAATGAAGAGAACTGCAGGAGCCTGGGGCCAGGGCGTCCACTTCAGACAGCAGCATTGTGTGCACATTATTGTTATTGCTATTATGTTATGTATTTGTATGGTCTAAGTGGGAATCGCAGTTGGAGCACAGGAGACGTTCAGAGTGGGTGTGGGAGGAGTGGTTGCTGGTGTGGCTAGAAGGTATCTAAAAGAAGCCAGTATGTGTGTGTGTGTGTGTGGAAGTGATCAGCAAAACTGGATGCTGGGCACTTGGCAACCGGCAAATCAAACCGTGGTAAAAACCCACTTAATTGACATTTAGTGGACACTCGAATGCGAATGCAAATTCTGTGTGTGGAGGACGAGCAGCTGCAAGGCGAGTGCCAAAGAGAAGCTGCGTTAAACGGCAACAGCGATGAACATCAGGCATCGAGCATTGGGCATCAGCTATAAGTACTCGCTCGAGTAGTAGTTTTTTCCTTTTGGACTGCTGTCCATTTATTGAATGAGCTGGCATTCTCTAATGCGACTTCAGCTCCAAAAGCCACGCCAATGATGACGTTGATAATGAGCATGTTGCCTCCTGGTTGGCCCCTTATTGCTGCTGCTGCTGCTGCCGCTGCTGTTGTTGTTGTTCTAGTCATGATTTCTGAAGATGCAAAGCAGCAACAGCAACAGCAGCAGCAGCAGCATCGGCAGCAGACATCATTACAATATAATTGATGGGTTATAACCCACTAACGGTAGATTCGAAAATATTTTCCTTTGCATTTTGGCTGTTTGGCCAAGTTGATGGCAAGTTTTTGCTTTTTGGCTTATGAGCAGACAGCCAGTTTTTTGCCGTTTAGAAATTATTATTGTTCCATTTGACAGCTCGCAAGTTGTGCGTATACATCGATTGCCGATTTATCTATAATGCCACCAAATCGGCTGGGAAAACGTATGCGCTTGACATAGAAAACTACTTTGTAGATATGCACACGCATATTTTGTGGCTTTAGGAGGTGTTTAATTTGCCAAGTGGCCAACTGATAGCTAAGAGGGGTCACTTCATGGCTATCGATATGGTTGATGCACAAATAATCTTCGCCGATTTCATTGCAGTTTCAATGCCAAAAGCATAAAACATTCCACATCTCGACCTGCTTAGCTTTTGGACCACATCGAAGTGCATAAGTAAAAAATAAATAAAAAGCTAACCATTAATTTCAATGTCATTTGCGTCGAAACAAAACAAAAACAAGTTCAAAGTATTTACCGAAAATTGTATCACTCATAACAACTATAGATACGTTTAAGTTCACAAAAAGTCCAAAAATTGCAGAAAGCCATTTGCGGTTATACTTTTTCCCCTTTGACTGCAATTCGTTTTGTTTCACTTGTGGTCTTAGTTGCAATGCCGTCTTAACCGCAAATGTGACGCCTTTGATACCCTATAGGGAAATATTTACAGAGGCTGTATTTGAGAATTTTTGGAGGCATAACGAAATATTTGGTATATGTAGATCACTTCGTATTCATTTTATTTCATAGATATATATCACAGTTGTTGTGTAAAAGAAATCTGAAATGAGAAAAAAAATTGTAATTGTCGTTGATAATAATGTTAAACCTAATGAAGTACTAAACAGCATATAATAAAAAAATATATAATTAAAAAATATATAAAAATATATGGTTTTATATCTACAAAAATATTTCTGCATATAATTTAGTACAGAGTATCATCCAACCAAGCTCTATAAATGTTAAATTTTGTTTTCTGTTAATGTCTTATTATTTTAATCCAATTGTTAACAAGACGTAATCGCCGATTTATACTCTGCTATAAATGTAGTTGAATTTTTATATATTTGCATCTAACAATTTTATTTACAAAATTCAATATATGCAATAATATATATTGTTCCAGTCTTTGAAAATATTCTAATAATTTAACATTAAGGGGTTCTGTTATTTTAAAGTAAACAAGTAAGAAAACTACAGTCGAGTGTGCTCGACTGTGAGATACCCGCTACCCATTTTGAATAAAAGCAAAATATTGCGGTATTATTTTCAAAATATACCGAAAACATTGAAAAATACTAAAAATATACCAAATGGTATATTTGGTATAACGATGTGGTACTAACATTCAAAATATACCATAGACGGCATAATATACCAGATTGTCGGCCAAAGCAACTGAGACCCCTAGTCAGTGTTGCCAGAATCTCTGAAGCAACAATTGCTAGATTTGAGAAAAAAAGTTGCTAAAAATTGCTAAAATTATACAAAAAATTGCCAACAAAATTGCTAAATCTTTTAATGACATTTTTTATCAAGTTTGTACATTTTTAATTCATTTATGAATAAAATATTGAAATTAAAAATAAAAAAGAACAGGATTTCGGATTTTCATGATTTTGTTAACACTTAGTGGGCAAAAATTACATTTGAAATGCAAGTCAGTGAACTCAAACAGCTCACATAATCGAACCACTTGGTTAAATGCAAGCTCCGATTTCATTGCAAATTATTAATCGCAAATTTTGCAGTGAATGACAATAGGAATACAAAATAAAAAGGATTTAAGTAAAGAATAAATACAAAAATTGCAAAAATAGCTAAAATTGCCAAAAGAGAAATAAAAAGTTGCTAAATTTTTAGCTAATAGCATTTAAAATAAAAAAGTTGCAAATTAACTAAAGCAACTAAATTGCTAAACTGGCAGCACTGCTTCACAGTTTCACAATTTGTATTTATTGTCTGCACGAACTAACTTCGCACATAAACTATCAACAGAATCGATAATGCAAATTTTTCAAGTTAATACATCCTATGGGTAGAAGAGCTATCGGAACTATTTAAAAAGTGCTAAAAGTAGCCGAAGCATTAAAAAAAAATGCTAGATTTCTAGCTAATAGCTTTTCACAAAATCTTATAGCTTTTGCAGTTTCAAAATAGCTAGATCTAGCAATAAAATTGTTAAAATGGCAACACTGCCTCTAGTAAGTAGGCGTTTTAGCCCATACAAAAGTATTTCTTTAATAACTTCCACAATTTTTATCTGATCGCAACCAAATTTTTAGGAATCATAAATACTTATCTTATTATTATATGTACCACTTCCAGCTTTAAAATTACGCTTGTTATATAAGTATAATTTTGTATTATAATATAAAGTAAAAATATATGTTTTTAATCTTAAGAAATGGAATCCTGTAAGTCAAAATAAACCAGGTAGTAGTTAGTTTAAATCAATGCAGCTACAATGATGCATCGATAGCTATTTAATCAACTAACCCGATTTAAAGTTATTTATTGCAGCGCTCTGAAAAGTGCGTTGTAGCCCATTAATGGCTCCAATTGGCTAATTGTGTGCCGGCCTTTGTTGCCACAAAAGTTGGGCCCAAAAAGGATGTCAGGCGGAAGCTAAGCTTGGTTTTCGGTTTTCAGTTTTCGGTTTTTCAGCTACCGTTCGTTGTTTGCGGCCATTGGCATTTGGCTTTTTTTGGCACAACACATTTGTGGCAACACTTGTTGGCTTTGTTCTGCACTCTGACTCCTGTGCGTGGCTTGCGGCAACTGAGGCCATAGTGTACCCCAAGTCGAACATTGATCAAGATCCATAATGAGCGATAACTGCAGTTGCGTCTGTTTTTTTGTGTTGCTGTTGCTGTTGCCGTTGCTTTTGTTTCGTCCTGAGATTACGAGCGGTTTTTCTCAAATGACCCCCCAAAAAAAAAGAAGTTACGTATCTTTCGGATGCAGAGCAAAACATCCGCATAACGTTCGGATCGCAGAGCTAAATGTTGCATGTAGCGGCATTTTTGTTGTTGATGTTGTTGTTGTTTTCGGTTTGTCTCTGTGGCGCTGCAAAATTAAACTGTTAACTTGCCATGTTTAGCTGCCATTGTTTTGGCCTGTCCTGTCCTGTCCTGTCCAGACATTGTCTTAGCTCGTGGGTTACATATGTATATGCCGCTGCAAGTACAAGTAGTATCCGCATCTGTATGTATATATCTGGGTATCTGTGTATCTGGTGTATATCTGGTATCTGTATCGCTATCTAATCGCTTTCTAATAGCCTCAGCTCGCCTGGCGATCTATGTTACCTGTCAGCGGCGCTTGTTTGCTTAATAGATTTCTGCCTAACAATTTTTTTGTCCGATCGATGTTGTTTTTTTTTTTTTGTTTGTTTTGGCAACCCATTTTAAACATATTAATAAATTAGAAAATCTTTTTGCTGCTATTTTTCCTCTCTTGGCTTATGTTTTTTGCCTTTGCCTGCTGCTGGCCTTTAAACTTTAATGCCTGTTGCATGTTGATCGCCGGATTGTCTGCAGCGTTTGTGCGGTTGGCCAAAACAACCTTCAAAATTAAGTTGTCTCAGTTAGTTATTTATTTTTAATTACTGCCAGCAACGATCTATGTGGCTTTTTGTTGCTGTTGTTGTTGTTTTCCCTGCAGTTGCTGTAATTAATTATCCATTGAAGTGTGATGAACTTTAAACGGATATCGATAGAGCAAGTACTACTTAGAGTAGATCTAGGATTTGAGCAGACAAATTGTGCATAAATCAAGAAGCTGGCATCTCATTTGTTTTATCGTGAGAAGAATTCAGCTACCAAAAAAATGAAATTGTTGTTAACAAATTTGGTCTTTGAAAATCGACTGAAATACAGCATGTTTAATATTTAAATTTAATCCCGTAAGTAAATGCCACTAATTACACATGTAGAATAAGTAAAATATGTTGCGAGTCTTCATAGATCATTGCCAATTTGGGAGGAAGAGTCCAAATGCAAATACATTGCCTGAGGAAAATACTTGCAGTAAATGTATTTCCGGCAACTCGTTAGCTAAATTATGCAAAAAAAATTATTACATTCAATATGTTAGAGGCATACATCAAGCATTTAGCAACTTTCTACATCTGCATAATAAATTGAATACATCAGAAACTATAAATAATTGCCAACAACTGGCAAACAAGCAACAAGTTCAGCCAACAAATGAAGAAATTTTGTTAGAATTGCGATTTTTGAAAAATGTACAAACTCTGCGTAAGAAGTGTGTGTGTGTGTGTCTCACAGCGAAGGCTAATGGCCCCTGAGACAACAACATGCCAAGAACAACAGCAACAGCAACAACAACAGCTTACAAGCTGGCCAAGCTGTGCGAGACAAGTGCAGGTAACACCATTACCTGTTGGTCAACCTGTACAGTGTACACAAGTCAAACGCGATGAAATATCTCACAGGCAAATCCCAAAAAAGAGATACTCGTAAATGGGGAAAGTATTTATACGCAAATAGTCATAAATAGACTTCAGAAAATCTCGACTAACTTTAGCAAAGAAAAACTCAAGTTGAGCATTAAATTGCTAAGAAGAAAACATACTAAAAGTTAACTTAAGAAATTGGTGAATTTACTGCACACACACCCTGTAGGGTATTGAAAACTCTGGCATGCCGCTGCTGGTATATGACACATGTGTGTGCCACAAGTCAGAAGATGACCGCGACCGCAACGTCGACGCACGACAGCCTCAGAGTCAAAGGCAGAGACGGAGACGGAGACTGACAGAGAAAGAGAGAAAGAGAGGTTGGGGCCAGGCAATCGGCCAAACTGTCAGACATGGTGCGTTGTGTGCCAAAAGAGCAACCGCAGCAACACAAGCAACTGGCAACGGGCAACGTGCAACGTGCAACAGGCAACCTGGCAAGCAACAGACAACGGACATGGACAGCCGACAGTCGAACAAGCAACAGGCGCAAGTCAAGTGAATGGCCAATGACCACCAAATTGGCAGTAAAGCATACAAAAATAACTTCAAATGGTCAAAAGGTTAACAAAATCAAGCAGTGTGCGCAAAGAACACAAACTGTGGGGCAGAGTGTGGGAAGAGGCACTTGACTGTGTTGCTGCTGCTGTGCTGTTGCTTGTGCAACACAGCTGTCTCCGCCAGTCAGCAGCATGCGCAACATGTTGCCAGCATTCCGTCAGTTCTTGTTGTTGTTGTTGTTGTTGCTTTTGAGTCTGCTGCTGCGACGGCAGCAACATAATCCCCCAGCCAATGCATTTTTGCACCGACTCCACTAAAAAATGATTAATGAGTTGCCTCATTACTTGGCGAAAATCAATGTCGCGCATATTCTCTGCTGGGCCCAAAAGGAAGTTCTGGCCCAGGCAGCCAGTTGGCCGTGTTGCACGACGTTGTCGTCGCATAATAAATCGATCATATTTTTACCATGCCAACTCAAATATCACAAACGTCAGCGCTGATTCTCATTTGCTGATGCTGATTCTGATTCTGATTCAACTCCAGTGACAATCTGCTCCTGCGACGTGTGCGAGTCGATGACGCCAACAGTCTGCATCCGAAAGAGACTTGCCACCACACATGTGTGTTGTGCACAACCTTGGAGCTTGGAGCAGAGCAACACATACAGACACACCCTCTCTCGATGTGATCAAGTGACTGACTTCAATTCTCAGTGTTGTCTGATCTTGCGCTTCGTGTTTTGTGGCCTTTTCTTTTAATTGCAATCGCGCGCCTGCCTCACTAACTGACTGACTGACTGAGTGGCTGACTGGCTGGTTGCTTGCCACATTGCCTACTGCTGTCTCCAACCCAGTTGGCAGCTTGCAGCTTGCTGCCTGTGGTGGTGCTGACTGATTTTATTTATTAAACTGTTGACATTCTGTTTACCGCTGGCGCTCAGCTTCTTTTGATGTCATCAGCCATCAGATATCCGTATCAACAGCTTTGGTGGCGCCTCCAACGGTTTAAATTTATTGCTGCCTTTAGTTATTGATTAACTTGCATCGACGACAGTTTCGATTTCCTGCTCGGTTAAGAAATTCTGATATTTTTTTAAGTACATTTTTTGATTTTAATCATCAGTTGACAGTAGCGTGTTAATATACAAAAATGTTTTTAGCCTCTTACGGCACTTACGGAAGTTGTATTAAAGTCCCTGCAAAATCGAGTAGAGATCAATTTGTCTGTACTTTCTAGCTTAAAAACAGTCCACTGTTTCATTTTCAAATATTATAGATTCATTTTTAGGGAACAATTAAAAGGAATCTCTAAGGAGTGAAGACTTTTATGTGTTTTGGTTTAATTAAGAATCTTGTCGACACAGATAGTCAAAGTAAATTTATATTAACATTTTCATAGATTAACGAAAAAGCTCCTATACTATTGTGTTTGCCTAGTATTTCAAGTATTGCTTCGATATGTTATTGTTATTGCTGCTGACCGTCTTCCAAAAGAAATTAAAAAGCATAAACAAGCACCACCCTGTGGGTGGTGAGGGAACTAGCTACACATTTTTCATATACAAGTTTTTTTGACTCGGTTTCTGCAATGCACATAATTATTTTACTTATGAAAATATCTTTGTGAAATATCAATACTGCCACACCTTAAAGTATATTTTGTTAAATTGTTATCTACGTATATGTTCAGAGATATACTCGAGCATAACTTATTGC
The DNA here is from genome assembly GCA_035046325.1 of Drosophila niveifrons. Taxonomy (NCBI): domain Eukaryota; kingdom Metazoa; phylum Arthropoda; class Insecta; order Diptera; family Drosophilidae; genus Drosophila; species Drosophila niveifrons. The sequence goes on along the minus strand of JAWNOC010000046.1, from coordinate 2,997,946 downwards.
TAACCAAAAATCTATAAAAAAAACTTAATCAGCAAAGCGATATAGAAATTTCTAGCTATTGAGGGTTATAAAATTAGTCGGGTCATTGAATCGTTACACTTTATAACACACATGATCTCTGTTCATATGACAAGCTTGTTAATCAGTCGAAAAGTGAAAGTGTGAAATAATAAAATAAAATAAACGAGTGCATTATCAATGCGCTTTAAACACACACACAGACAGCGAAGGTAAAATGATAATCGTAATAAATGAAATATTTATTTTAAATTGAGTCAAGCTGCAGTTCGTTCTGCTTGGTTGAGGCCAATAAACCAAAGCGATTGAACTCTTTATCGCTAAGGTAAAAAGTAAACAAACAAATATTGTAAATTATCGGGTAAAGTAGTGCCAAATCGAACTAGTTGAAATTGTATCTGGTGCTTATAGAATTTATGGCCTTTATCAAAGTCGCGGCTGGTTAAAGTTTACCTTTCCCACAAATCGAAATCACTCCACTTCCTTCACTCTAGATACCTATTTCAATAACTATGTAGTGGGTACTGCAATTAGATCAAACGAAGGCAGTCAGATATTATAACAACAGCGACATTACATGGTTATGGGTTATTATTATTGCTGTTGTTGTCGGCGACACAAACAAGTTGAATGGCATTGCAAATGTGCAACAGACAGAGAGAGAGAGAGAGGGAGAGAGTGGTTGCCACTGTGGCAACAGCCACAGCAACAGCAGCCAAGTGCCAGCAGCAGTTTGATTGTTATTGCCAATGAATGAATGCACTTGCTGCCTTTGTCTGTGAGGATTGTCTGTGCTCTTCATCTCCAACTCCATCTCCAGCTTCGACTTCGGCTCAACTTTGCCAGCGCCAGGGGGCATGCAACACATTTTGCGGTCTGTTGCTGCTGCAGCTTCTGCTGCCATTGTTTTCTGCTGCTGCTGCTGCCCTTTGTTGTTGCGTAAGCCCAGGGGGTGTTGATGTTATTGTTGTCGTTGCTGCTGTTGTTGCTGCTGCTGCTGCTGCTGCTTCTTGTTGTTATGGAGCATTTGGTATTTACAAATGTGTTGGCAATGAATTTACCGCCATGCCGCAAACAACAATTTCCGTTTGGCATTATATTGCAACTCTACTCCACACTCTTCCGTTAGATCCTGCCACATGCAACTCCAACTTCAACTTCAACTCCATCTCCGATTCAAACTCAAATCCATATTGTCGCTGACATTTTCACACTTTCATTGGAGTGGGAGAAAAACTCGTTAAGTTGCCAGCAGCTGCTCCTTCGGCAAGGGATTGAATTAATCCTTCTGTTGCTCTTTCTGTGGCTGTTGCCTGATGATTTATTGATGCCGTTTTTACTGTATGTGGTTTATGACCATTCCCATTTGACTCCCAACTTTAAATTCAATTTCAATACTCGAGTACACTAAATGCAAGTTAAAGTTTAAAAATGTAATATTCGTAATCATCTTCAATATGAGTAAAAATCATAAAAACTTATTTGTAAATTAAAACATTTGTAGTTAAGAAATTGTGTCTGAACTGATAATAATTTCAATAAAGCTAAAGATTACAGAGTCTTAGATTTGATTAGAATTATATTGATTATATCTTACGTGAACTCCTAAATATAATATATTAAAACCATGAAACAGGCTGTGGATAAGTTATTCTGTTTGTACGATATTTAGAGAAATTTAAAGATAGAAACAGATATACCAATATATAACGGACATTTTAAGCAATTTATTTGCTTTCAGTTAAATTTACTTTCTCAAAAAAACAATAAAAATTAAAGTAACGTAAACGTAACAAATATATTCAAATATTTTCATAAATTGTAAAATATGTGACATTTACTTAATAAGGTTATGTTGTTTTCAATTCCCACACATTATATTTAAAGCCAATAAATTTTCACTTCACATCGATAAATATGAATATGACATCAAATTAATTATATATGTAGCTCTGAAAATGCAGAACAGACAATAAAGGTTTCGCATGCTTTAAATACCTTTTCAACGAGAGCAATTCAAAAGCTGTTGAGATTTCAACACTCTTTTTGATAGGAGCAAGTAATTGATAAGCGAGTGCCCATTGTTCTGCTCACTGCTGCTGCTGCTAGTGCTGGGAATATGCTCGTAACTACATAAATTAATGTGCATACAATACTTGTACAACAAGGCTAATAACAATCGATACGAGGCAGAAACAGAGGCAGAGGTAGAGGCAAAGAGGTAGAGGCAAAGAGGCCAAGTCCAGAGGCAGTGTCGACAGCAGGAATCGCCACTTCTTCAATTGATTTTGAAAGAGGCAGCACGAAACCGACTTTGTTGGTGGCACTGACCATTCATTCCTCGGCAAAAACGGTGACTGTAGTGCTGAGGGGGATGGGGACGGAGAGCATCTAGAACAATGGATAAAACTGTATAACGAGTGGTATTGAATGAATTGATATTGGTATCGGCATTGTGTCCTGCACAAAAAAAAAAAGCAAAGCAAAAGCAAAGCAGAAACAACTGAAAATCGTATCAATTGAAACCAGTTTCGATGTCGTCGTTGTTAACACATGTTGGCCGGGTCGATTGTCCAGACATATAAATTTTCAAATGCCAGCAGCAGGAACTGCAAATTGAAACTGGAACTCGAGTAGGCTTTGGCTTTAAGGTCGTATATACATAAGTTTCGAGCTTAGTGTAATTTCTAGCAGATGACAAAACAATATTTTTTTCGTAAAGTCAATGAGCAGTAATTAATCAGAAAAATAAAATTCGTAAAATTCAAGTGGTTGCACAATGTCCAACCTTCAAGATGTACCGCTTGCAGAGCCAGAGAATATAACACCGACCACAGACCAAGAGAATGTCACTACAAGCAAAAGCAATTCGCTGAAACGCTTCTTCAAGATAGGCAAAAAGTCCGCTTCCAGCCAGGACATCAATGTCAATTCCTGCGAAGTGGTGGTGGAGGATCAGGAGGGCACTAAAGATCCGGCCAAGCCGCGCACAATCGGCCGCTTTTTGACACGATTGAAGAGCGCCAATAAAACAGGTGATTATTATGAGAAAACGCTTTCGATTCGCATCTCACATTTGATTCAGCCGACTTGTCAGCTACAGAAGCAATGACTGAGCCCGCATCGGGTTCAAATGTTCCAGCTGAGAAGGTGGCGCCAGCTCCGAATGCCAAGCCCACATTGAAGACATCGATCTCAAGCTATTGGAAACTGCTGTTTCATCGCCAGAAGGCAGCAAATCGTGAGGGTGCAGATGCAGATGCTGCTGAAGAGCAAGAACCGACATTCGATTCTAAAGAAATGCAGCAGCAGCAGCAGCAGCAGAAGTTGGTGCAGCAGGAGCAGCAAACTGATCCCATTAAGGCGGAAGATGCATTCACTGTGACACCGGCAACATCGCAACAGCAGCTCGAAGCAAAGGTGCCACAAAAGTTGGCTGAACTGAATATGGCGAGCCTCTGCGTACCCCAGATTTTGGAGGAGGTGCAAGTGCTTCCAATCTCCGATGAGATTGTTGATCCAATGCTTGAGGAAAGCATTGAAAATTAGATTGACAATTTTGCCATAAAAATTAGTTGAATGTTTTTTGATTTTGACAATGCGCTTACAACCAGCCTTTTGCCTAATTACTGATTACACTTTATCGAAGGACTCTCTTCTCTCTCTCTCTCTCACACACATACACATAAGCACACACACAATGACGTAGCAGTTTTACATTAGTTTCAGCACCTGCAGCAGTTAAGCTTTGCATCAAATTGTGATTGCTTAATAAAGCATTTATCAAGCGTATATTGATTATTTTATTTGACTGCATACTCAATCCCTTAACAGTTGGTAAACTGATTCCAAATTTGCTTTTAGCACAGTTCATAGAGTTCAGTTAAATCTCGTGTTAAAGTGCGAATCGGCTTGGATTTCTCCCCCATTGTTTTTGGCCAGGTTAAGAGGTGCTGTCTAAGCCAGACAACAGTGCGGCGACAACCCTTCAAGTTTTCACTTTCCAATGAAGCCCTAAAACAAATTTTCCTTTTCGAACGAAGTCGACTGAATAAAATTTTAAAATCTTTATACCGTTTTCATTTTAAACTGAAGTCAGTATAAACTTTTTAACAATGTTGTATTAATCGGCAGTCTAAGAATATAAAATCAGGTTAGATCGCATGCAATTTATTATCAAATTTATGTTTGCAACAAACAAAGATAGTCTACTTTTAAATTCAGGTGCAATTTTATTGGATTTTTTAAGATTTAACTTACAAAAATATGTATTTATTGTAAATTAAAACACATTTTAGAGGATAATGAAAATAATATAAAAAAATGGATTGACATTCCACTCAAGTTTACTATTTATTTTAGAAATTTTTAAAAATTTGAATTATTATTGAAATTTAAATAAAATGTACTTAGTGTTCTGGTTTCACTTTTATTTAATTTTCAATGCCATAAATGATGCTCAAAACTACCCATTCCAATATTTAGTTTACCACTTTTATCACAGCACATCCAACTCACGGTATGTTGACAATTTCCAAGTTTCCAAAAAGGCTAACCTGTAGCCTTGTGGTGGGAAACAGCTGGAAGTTATTTACAAACATTACGTGTCAACTGCGCAGAATCGACACGGCAACAAACTGATAAGCAAAGGACTGACTTTGTAAATATTTACCTTTGAGCCGACCAAAACAAACACTTGTTGAAGCGTTGGGTGGGCGTCAAGGGAAAGCACGAAAGGAAAAACTCGCGAGCTGCGAAAATGCGAATGTAAACATGGATTATGCGCATGTCCCAGTTGCAGCTGGTTTTTGCTTTTTTTGGCCCGAATGCAGGGTGAGTGTTAATCAGCAGCGAGAAAAGTGGGTCAGTACGCACTCGCCCTCGCCGTATGATGTGAATACAAATGCCGCTACACATTTGAAGAGAGAAAAAGATACAAACTAAATCTACTTAATAGAAGTAAAATGAAAATAATTGAATGTGTTGCTTAATCTATACAAAGAAAACACTCTAAAAATGCTACTTAAATAACTGAATGTCAAAGTGAAAAGCAACAGGGTCGCCGGGCGCATCCAACAGATTTTCCAGCTATAGAAATTCTTGCACAGATACACACCACAATCCGGGGCACAGTTTAGTTATAGAGATTTTTCTTTGTGGTCAAGGTGCGCAGTAAAATTTGTAAAAAATTGCAAATTTATTGAAAAAACTAACAAATTTCGAGGTAATTTTATGAAAAACTCGACAACTAATTCCAATTTTTTAACAGGCATATGCAGTTTTCTATTTATCTATGAAATTTCGTGTAGTTTTCAACATTTTGCTGTTGCAGCATCAACTCTGTTGACTGCCACTGATTACGTAATGTTGAAATCTGCACAATTGATAGATAGCAATTTTATAAATTGTGTAAATCAAATTATTAATAGAATGCGAAGTCCCTCGGCAGCAGTTTCGGCAATGCGAAGGATTTGTCTGATATAATGACTGGCAGCTTTAAGGTGCAACTCATCAACATGGGCACTCGCGCTGCCGCCTGTAAGTATGCCACAGAAGTCTCCGACTCTCGGAGTCTCAAAATCGTTGCGTCTTTTTCCTCTTCTTTACAGTTCAGGCAAAACTGAGAGCCCTTCATGAATACCATGTACGCTTATTGCACAACGTCTTACCTGCGCCCTCTGGCGTCGATATTGCTAACAATATCAAATACTTTTCTCAAACTCTATTAAGTAAGTTTAAAATGAAATTGGCATAGCTTAAATCGGTTCATAATGAATGCATATTTTGAACAGCTGTCCTTAAAGATGTGCGCACCTCTCCGCACGAACTTATACGCGATCCTCTCGAAGACCCAACTCGCATGTCTGCCTATCCAAATCTCGAATATGGCAATCTCTATAATGCACTTACTATGCTCATTGATGTGGCACCTTGCATCCAGTACGGACAAATCGGTAAGTAATAAAATTGCTACAATCAATATGAAGAAAAATAATAAATTATAAAATAAATAAAGTCCAGCAGATTATATATAAATTTAATAGTATCAATATAACAAATTTAAATAGTTTTTTTTTAGTTTTATTGGAGATATCAACTTAAAATTGTATTCTTAATTTTTTATAAAATTAAATCTTATTTTGGATATTATTTTTATTATTAGCACTATTATTATTACTTAAGTTAAAATTTTGAATTATTAATTTTTTTTTTTTAATTTTCTTTTTATTTTAAATTATAAAAGCTAACTTCAGTTTCTATTCTTGATTTATATTATATAAATCAAATTTAATTTGCATAATAAAATCTTTATATTTTGATCATTATTATCTTTAAATTCAAAAATGTATTTATCAATTTTATTATTGACTTTCAGTATAAATATCGATTATTTTTGTATATTTGGAAATTATATTAAATTCTAAACCATATCCAATAGTGGCTTTTTATGCTTTAAATGAGAATTAAATGAATATTTTCATACAAAAAACATAATATTTTAATCACAACAGCTAGAAATAAAAATTATAATAATAATGAATGCAATCTTGATTCCAGTCTTTGGCAAAGCTCTACTACAATGTCTTAGCTGCATTCTACCCTTTCTTGACAAGGATCTTATTGATAATCTACCCTATCTAGTCAGCTCTACTATATCTGTACTACCGCCAGCCTTGCATCAGGACATTGTCAATGCGCTATGCTACTATATCTTACCCTTTACTATAAGTATGTATTGTGCATAACTGTTATACAAACTGTGCTAATTGCATTTATAACATTCGCTAGCACGTCGCAGCGCCGATGAGCAGGAATGCCAAGCTTGCCAGTCTGTCTCCTCAGTCATCATGATGGTACTGCAGTACTCTAAAAACCCAGGTAGCTAACACAATATATATGTAGTTAATAGATATAGCTAAAATTATATGTTCTTTCAGCTCATCACTGTCAGCTTTTAGAATGTCTGATGACGCTGAAGCACAACGTGGTCAAGGACATTCTCTGTGTGGTCGCCTATGGCACAGCTGTCTCTCGCTCTTCGGCTGCCAAGCTGCTCTTCTACTATTGGCCCGCCTTCGATGCCAACCTCTTTGATCGCAAGGTGCTGCTCTCAAAGCTGACAAGTAAGTATTAAATAAGTAAAGTATCAATATTTACTGAACTTTAAACTGAAGATTGAAATATTGTTTAAAGAGTTACTTACAATTTAAAATCTGGCTTTAGGCATTTGATTTAATTTTCACTCTGCGTAATTCCTCCAACTTTGAATTAAGCATTAATATTGAGTGTTTAAGGCAAGAAGATAGTATAAATTTCAAATGAGTTAGATATAATTATTATGTTGCGATTAATTTAAATAACGTATTAGCATTTTCGTTCTTAGTTAAATCTTAAAATTAAATCTTAAAATTAAATTAGGAATTCATTATTATTTATGTTTATTATATTATTTGTATAAGAGATTCTTAATCTTTATTTCTCACACAATTTTAGAATCTTAACTCAAATTTTATTAAATTTGTTAAAATTTAGATGAATATTACAATATTCGTATGGAATTCCCGTAATAAACATTCTTGCTCATTTTAGACGACCTGGTGCCCTTCACCTGTCAGCGTGAGCATTGCCCCAATGCGGGCAATGCTGAGGCAGCCAAAGTGTGCTATGATCATAGCATCAGCATCACCTACGCCCCCGACTGTCCTCCCCCACTCTATCTGTGCATCGAGTGCGCCAATGAGATACATCGCGAGCATGCGAATCTCGAGTTTGGCGACATTCTTCATCCCATGCAGCAGGTGTCGATGGTGTGCGAGAACAAGAACTGTCGCTCCAATGAGAAGTCCGCCTTCTCCATTTGTTTCTCCACCGAATGCGCCAGCTACAATGGCAATCATCCCATACGCTATTGTGGCCAGTGTCACAGCAATCGTCACAACTCTCGACGCGGCGGAGATCATGTGGTGCATCGCAGTTTGCAGCCAGCCTGGCAAATGGATCCAGAGATGCAGATGCACATGGTCGAGTCGGTGGTCAGTTTGCTGCGCGAGGCGAAGCCGCTCAACTTTGAGCCCGGCAAAGATTCCTCCTCGGATGCCAAGAAGAATGGCCACGGCCTCACGCCCGACAACATTTCTCTCGAGGAGCGACAGATGCTGGGCCGCTATGGCATTTGGCTGCTCGTTGGTCGCTGCACTCCAACTGCGGACACACCTGTCGAGGTGCTGGGCAGAATTCTGAGCATGCTCTTTCACTGGTTCCATGTCACAGCCTACTCTTATGACGGTAGGTAGATATAGTTATCTTTTGACTACTAACTCGAACTAATCTCAACTTCAACTACAGCTGCTGGTCAGATTGAAAGCACCATAGAGAAGCTAAAGGTGGATCATGTGTGCAACTGGCTGAAGGAGATCTGTCGCATTCACTACAACGTGTTTATCTCCTGCTTACTGCCCCATCCTCCGGAATACGCACGCGTTGGTGGCCACTGGGAAACACTCGCTTCCCGCACCAGCCACCTCAAGGAGGGACTGCAGCGTCTGATCTGTCTGGTGCCCTATGAAGTGATCACCTCGGAAATCTGGGATTATGTGATGCCTCATTGGATGGAGGCCATCACTAATGATGTGGCCGAAAAGGAGCTGAATGAACTGAAGATTGTGCTGAGCAAAATTCTCGATCCCGAAATGTCGCCTCTGGGTTTCGATGCCAAGACCATGTACAATTTTGTGGCCATTCGCTTCGAGAAGACAACAGCTAAAGTTCAACAGCAGGCGCTGCACTGGCTGCAGATACTGACCAAGCTGGAGATACTCATACCGTTGGTCCAACTCTTTGCCATGTTTGGCGACGGAGTGCGCATCATGAAGTACGGCATACAGCATGAGTTGATGCGCGAGAAGGAGAAGGATCCGCAGGTGCAGCAGCAGCAGGCCAAGGCACCCAAGACGCCGTGCAAGGAGAGCAAGGCGGAGATGGCCAATCCACCCAGACGCAGCTCCATCTGTAAGTAGTCAAAGTAACTGGTCAATGTAATCCATTAAACAAACATTCTCTCTTGCAGCACCTGTTGTCGAAGATGACTCCGGCAATACTTCAGCTATTTCAGATGATGAGGCACCTACAAATCGACACACAGAATTCTCCACTGATGCCGAGCATAATCTGACCTGTTGCATTCTTATGCTGGATATTCTGCTCAAGCAAATGGAACTCCAGGATGTGGAGCAGCACATGGGCATTCACACCAGTGTCTGCGAGAATGTCTCGCGTCTCATCAAATGCATGGTAACTGCTGCTCGTGTTGGTCTCAGCAGCCATGTCTGTGCTCTCAAGGTGAGTTAATTTACACTGAGGAACAAATTTTTTATACTAAAAAAAAACCCAAGAGAGAGAAACCGAGAAGAAGAATTTGAAAATCAGGTTCCAAAATAGTTCTAGTCTGGCCAGTCTTGAAATAAAAATTGGGAAAAGTTTAAGACGAAATATCTCAAACATTCATTAACATAAATTAAAAACAAAAAATATAAACACCGTTTCTACTTTTTATTTAATTTTTTGTTGCATTTCATATATTCACACACTTTATTAGTGATTACATTAACACTTGATTTTGATTGAAATTCTGTAAGAAAAGAATAACAACATTTTTATGGCTGAATTTTAGAAAGAAAAAAACAATAAAATAAAATGAAATGTTATGCCAATTCCTTTTAGTATTGAAAATTTCTCAATCTCAAAAATGCTACTTTTTTCATTAGAATATTTGCTCAGTAAAGCCTTCACCTTATTTCCTCTTTCAGGTGGCAGAGTGTGCATATTGTGAGGCATCCACGATGTGGCATCAGTTGTCCACCAAGCTAGTTGAGTTCATGGCTCCCCTGAATCCTGTTAGGCCACCAGATGTAAGTAAAATTGTATTATTATATAAGAGCCATATGCTCACAATGATCATAGGTGCCCATTGAGGACATCATCGAGGAGGAGAAATCGTCACGCAAATCGCCGCCGGAGTCTGATAAGGAGAAGACCCGAGAGCGCGATGTTTCCTTGTCCATGGCACCATTGCCCATTCCCTTGGGTCCACTTGGAGGCTTTGCAGGTAAGACTGAATATATCCTTGATTTTCCCACCCGTTTAGTTTGATTTGATAAAATATTCGAATTCAGATGTTAAATATCTGTCGAAAAAGTCGTCAAAGTTAAAGCTCCCCTCAACCCACCCGTTATAAATAAAAATACGAAATACTTGTAACTAACCACTGTAAAAGTAATGCAGTGAAAGTCACCCAACTTTTGTAGCTTAAGTAGCATCATTGGCCAAACTATAAATATATAGTATATATTGAGGGCCAATGAATGGTATGACGCCCTAGGAAGGGGCGTCCCTTGTATACATTCAATTAACTTAGACTTAAAGCCACGTTTAAAGCGCATACCAAACAAATAAAAAAAAGAACATTGTTCCTAGTTACCTTTAAACTGCACCTGCTATGCTCTGTAAAATAAATTTGCATAAAAACCTGACAACTAGACCCAGAAGACCCACCTCCAATCGCAACCGCAACCCGAAACAATTACTTAACCCAGTTTAAACAAGATCGAGACTAAAACTCCAGCCACACTTCAAACATTTCAACAAGAACAACAATAAATTGATGAGATTAAAACTGCGTGTGAAACGCATAAATTCCAAAGTAATCGCATTTAAACATTTTCCATTTAAACTAATTTGGCTTTAATTTATATGTCTATCTCTTGCTATTTAACTATTTCTATCTCTCTCTCTCTGTCTCTACATAAATATATATATATATCTGTATCTGTATCTGTATATCTTTCTCTCTCTCTATCTCTAACATATTCAACGCGTCTACTGTATAACTAACTAACTCGCTCGCTCGCTCGCTCGCTGTCTCGCTCGCACACGCACTTTTCTCGCGCGTACCAACTGTCTGTCTATCACTGTCACACACTGTCTATCGGATCTATCGACCCGATGAATAAATAACCCAACCAACTCTTGCTATTCTTATATATACAATTCAACAAATAACAATTTACAATTAACAATAACAAACGAACGCCAACTACTATCATCAAAAATACTAAAAAAAAACTTATATATATATACTATCTATCAATCATTATCAGATATCTTTAAGCTAGATCAATTCTTTTCAGACGATGGAAAAATTATTATAATGGCAGGTGATGCACCCAAAAGCAAATTTTTCATTCGTTAAAGAAAAAAACCAAAAACCAAAAACAAATTCTACAAAATTACTCACAACTTAAAATAATCAATCAAAAATTCACAATACATTCTTAACATTTTGTTAATCAGTTCGAAAAGCATTTCGTTACAAATTCAACTTTCAAAACTTTAATCACAAGAAAAGACATCCTCAAACTAATATCATACACCTCAGCAACACCACCAACAAAAATAAACAGAAACAGACTCTCGACACTCCACCTCTAACTCTACTACTACTATATCTCTGTTTAGCTTTCTAGAATACATATGATTTAGCATATAACAGCTTTAATATACTTACTTGTAGTGATAACTGCCCCCATTTGATCCATTTAGTTGAATATTATCTTTCGGTTCGGTATTCTCGCAACTCTACACACAAATGCGTTCTCCACAAAAACACAACAGCAACAACAACTACTCGTACTCCAGTAGCCAGCGTGCCTTGAATATACATTTTCGTTGATCTATCATTTTATTTCGAAACGAATATTTTCTATAGGAAATCGCATTCTTTATTCCATACGTGTCTGCGAGTGTCCTCAGTTTGTTCCCAAATCTCGGGAAATTCAATGTAGATAAACCAAAGACAATATTTTATTTGGTGGAAATATTATAATATCTAATTTTACTAAATATTAGGCTTTTACTCATATTGACTTCAAATATATTTAAATCTGAGCTGAATTTGAACTGAACACACTCACAGACTGACCCCCCTCAATTGGAAATAGAAAATTTGTTGAAAATTCTATACCTGCATGTCACATTTTTCAGTGAATTTTTGGAAAACTCCATGATCAATGTCATTTGAATGACCTTTCTAGGATTTATACTTATGTGTATGAACTTGGTTGCATGCCCCATTAGTTGAATGCAATGCGTTTTCTTGTCCACTTAAACGATTTCGATTTCATTTCTAGCAAAAGTTCAATAACCAAAATCTGTTTGTCAGATTCAAGCAATTACTAATCTTATCTGTATTTTCCTTGATACTCATACATACTTTTCTCTTCATAAAGGTCCTGTCCCTGTGGCTGTACCGCAACCTGAACCGCACTCTGTGGGCGGAGTGCTCGTCCATATGCCCCACGTCTGTTCCGTATGTATTTCGATTTTAAATATTCGTATAAACATTAGAATTCTCTATTACATATCTTAACTTCTTTGGTTACGAACACTACAATACACACACATTCAAGATCAATACTCAATACCAAAATAATAACAAATAAACCAAATATATTATGCGTTTAAGTAGGTATCTTGAATAATGAAACACACCCCATATATACAACTATACCAATATATATATCGATATACATTTTTTATAAATATCCAAATAATTTATTACAGCAACATAACAATACAGTTTTCAAATGAAAATTCAGTTGACTTCGGTTCATTTCATATTCGAATTTCAAATTTCCAATTTATGATTTCGATAAGCAAAAAAAAAAAAACGCAAACGCAAACCAATCAAAATCCAACGTTCAACGTTAAAAAATTCAACAAAATTTTTCATTTTTTCATATATTTTTTATAGAATAACGAAAATGGGCATTCAGTTGATAATAATGAATTGAGAAAAGTTCACGCCACAGACGAGGTACTTTGTGCATTCATTAACAAAAACCAAAAAAAAAAAAAAACAAAAACAAATAAAACGTGCTACAAACAGTTTCTTTTTAATATTAGTTGTATTATTATTTGGCTGATTAAGCTAACGAAACCATCATATAATTCGATAATCGTATTCGACTATTTCAATTTGTCCATTTTATTTAAATTATTAATCTAATTTTTTTATATATCGTACTCTTCGTGTTAAATGTATATAAATTGTACAGCGTGTTTTCTCATCTTTTTATTTTGCTTACTAAAATTCGTCTTACATTCATTTTATATTCTTTTTCATTCTAATTATTATAAGTCAAAACTAAACATTTAGTGTGATGTTTAGCAGCTTTTCAACAAATAGCGAAAATAGCATTTTGTTAATTCAACTCTCAAATTTTTAAATAGAATAGTCTTATTCGGAATGCCGAAGATTTAATACTCTTGCAGATAGAAATTGATGCTAAACTCAAAAGAAAAGAAATATAAATTATATATAAGATTTCCGATTGCTAGTTTTATATATTATTAACACAATTCTAACAAATATTATTATGATCCCATCTGCAAGTTTATAAAAATTCTAGCTTCTGTTGTAAATTATTTCAAATTAGTATATTTTCGACTTATTTAAGGTGTTTTAGCAGATCAACTAAAAGCGTTTCAATGAATAGATGTTTTGTAGTCGAATTTCTAGGTTATACAGTTTTAGGCTGCTGAATCCAATTTCAAGTGTTCAAAATTCTAGATTAATTAAATTTTGTTATTTTAAATTTCAAGTTTTCCTTTCACTCCCGTGTCTCAAAGTATCTTGTATGTGTGTGAATATAAATTGCGAAGTACTCGTACATGCAAACGGAAAGATCGTAATTGAAAATTAATTACAATATTTAATACTTATCTTATGTGTACATTTTATTTGAATATTACTCTCCACATTTCTCCATCATACATATGTGAATATTACCTTAATTTATTCAATACTCTTTAAACACGTAAATCAACGTTTTTTATTCCCTTCCCCCCATTTAATTTGTGATCATTGTTGATGAGCATGTTTCGTGTACCAGCACCGTCACAATTATTTAAAAAGTCCACCACCAAAAAAAAAAAGAAATCGAATAACAATTGTACAATAATACCGTTAATGCACAAATACTCGTACCTTACAAATTTAATGCAATTCTTACATGTTTTTATGTCAATTATTTATGTACATTATTATACAAAACCAAAAAAATACAAAATGATATAATGATAATGGATGTGTAAGTTGAAGCGTGCAAATTGATTGCATTTGTCTCCATGTGTACTAAATGTGTGAAGAATGTAATCTCAGCCGTACACCTAATGTAATATAACGTGTAAATATGCCGTAAACATGTTGCAAATTGTCCGCCATGGATTGTGTAAACGATGCTTCGCCGCAATGTAAACCCCCTTTGCTATCTAATGCAGATCATGACGGCAACGGTAGAAACAGTTTCAGAGCAACTCGATCTGGCCTCCATATTGCCCACAGATCGTGCCATCGCTCGCTCCATCACGCTCTCCGATGCAGATGTTGGCAGCGCCAATGTCAGCGTCACCAAGGCCTCGGTGATGGGCGAGAATGGCGCCAATGGCAGCAATGGCGGGGAGAATGGCAGCGGATCGGACGAAGACGAGGAGGAGGAGGATAGCGATGATTTCTGGCATACTTCGGTGGGCAAGTTCAAATTTACGCTCGATCAGTTGCCACAAACACTACAGTACATTCACCAACTGCTAACGGTACGTATGCGTAATATCTGAAAAAGGTTTCCATTGTGAATTTAAGTTGCCTCTAATAAAATTATTATTATTTGAAAAAACAAAATGTGACAAAATTCTACTTATATTTCATTTTAGTTCTCTAAAATATTATTACCAAAGTAAAAAAAAAAAACGAAACTATATTGATTTTGATAAAAAGAATTAGATTATTTTTTATATTAGAGTTGTCTTTTTTTTAAGTATTTCGTATAAACATTATATATTTAACTATATTAGAGATTATAAAATTAAGGTAGATTGCAATGATATAAATATATATAAGGTGAAATTAATGCAACAATTGTTAAGAACTAAGATTTATTAAATATCATCAATAAGTAATTTTAATTAAATATTTTTTCACATATTAAAAAATTAAACGTGATGTATCTTTTGCCTGATTGAAAAGTATTTTTATGATGATTTATACCTTGTTTTCTCCTCTTTAAATGCAATATTTTTAAATCGCATTGCATTTCTTTCTTCTTTTCTATAGGAAATACCTACTATCAAGAAACCGGAGATACTCTACTATGTGCTTCAGTGCCTGAAGACGATGGCGCTGCATGGCGATGCTTTGGCAAAGGCGGCGAGGGAGCAAAGGGGCTTCTTCATCTGGTGCCAGGAGAATTTGTTGATCAAAAAGTGAGTAGCAATTTGAATCCAATGCGAATATAAATATTCTTGTGTTGCTCTTCAGTTTGTGGGAGCTGTGCAATGCGGAGCACTCGCACATCTGTCAGGTGTGCGTGCCGCTGTTGCTGCACTGCATCACGCTGCCGCTGGGCTCCGATGTGTTTTGGCGCGTGGTGCAGGAGGCCTTCCACGATGTGGATTGGCGGGTACGCTTCACGGCAGTGGAACGAGTAACCGTGATTACACGTTTTATGGATTCGACACCGCTGCGCTCTGAGGTGGGACTGCAAACGGCATTGGCGACCGCCTTCTGTCATCTGATTGCCAGCATGGATGACATCAATGTGTATGTGGCGCAGCGGGCGACTCTCTATATCGGAACCATACATGATACGGCAATACGGTCACTGCTCTTCTGCTTGGAATCGCAATTCGATCTCTTCATTGTCGATCGACCCGTGGTCCTGCAATCTGTCTATCAGCTGCACAACTCTCTCTCCGATCGCAAAATGCTCGGCTGGGAGTTCTTCCTCAATCGCTTCGATACGCTCTTCGTCGAGGCGCAAATCAATCTAGAGAAATGTGGCGATATTTCGTATTTGCGCGATCTGCGCAACTCCGACAATGGCAGCGAAGCGCTCTCGGCCAAAATATTGAAAGCACGCGAGGCTCTCAGCCAATCGGACACCAGCGGAAGCATGGCCAAAACATTGAGCGCCTCCTTTGGCACCAAATGGCCCTATAAACGGACCATGTCCGCGCCAGCCAGCATGGCCCCACGTCAGGATTCCAAGTTCGGTGAGTAGAACATTCAAAGGAATACAGAAAAAAAAGTTTTAAAATAAAAAAAAAAGATTTTGAATTATGCTGAAATCAAGTCAATTTTTAACCCAGAAGATAAATTCGAAATTCTTATATCAAACGATTTCTGAAAGTTTTTTTGCGATCAGTTAATCAAGATTTTATGTTGCTTTAATTGACAATCTGGTATATTTTGCGCACCATGGTATATTTTAAATGTAGTAGTAAATAAAAAGTTAAAGTATAGATATTAGTATATTTTCGCTATTGTTCAATGATAATTTAGCACTGCTTTGCTTTTACCGAAAATGGGAAGCGTGTATCTCAACTGAACTTGTTTAAAGATGGAAAAGTTCTCAAATTCAAGATTTTAATTCAAGATTTTAGCACGTAATCTTTCATTGTATATTAATCAATTGAAAATGTATTTATTTTTGTGACTTACAGCAGTGCCGGAGAAAGAGAAGATCTACAGTCGCCAAGTGTCGGCACCCATATTGAAGCGGAAGACCTCGCGCTTTGGATTGGGTCAGTTCCTAGGGAGTAGTAGTGGCAATCAAAATGCCAGCACAGCTAGTCATAGTGTCGCCACAACTAGTAATCCATTGCATACACGCTCAAAAGCCGCCCCGCCACCGCCCCCCTGTCCCATACACCATGCCCCGCCACACAACACTGCGTTCACCTATCACCACCATCCACATCATTATCCGCATTCACATCCCCATCCACATCATCCACATCCGTATACACACGCGACCCACCATCCACACACACACGCTCACACACATCCGCATTCACACACAGCTGGTAGTAGTGCACAAGTAGCGACGTTTGCCTCGGCTCATAGTCAAAGTCACCAGTATTTAGTGCATTGCGTACCGCCTAGTCATCACAGTCCAATGCCCACGCTGCAGGAGGCCGAGACCTTGCTGCGCTCCCAGGCTGCCCAGCAGCCCTTTCAGCAGCCGGTGACTAACGCCACAACTTCCACAACGATCACTTCAAGTTCCATGCAACCAGCAACAGTCGCAACAGCAGCAACAACCACAGCAGCAGTGACTACCAATGCAACTAGTACAACAAGTGCTGTTGGCATGCCAACGGCATCCTCGACATCGGGCCACACCTTTGCCACCTCCCTACATTCCCATTTCCAAAAGCATCCCTCGGCACCAAATCTGTTGCCGCCACAGCCAATGGTGACTGCACCCAGTCCCAGTCCCTCGGCACTGGCCTTTCCCATGCATTGCACTTGTGATGTCGCTCCGCATTCGGGTGCCAATGCCGCAGCCGCAGCCGCAGCCGCAGCAGCCGCTGGCACCACGGGCAGCACCTCGGCCAATCCAGGTAGGTTGTAGAGCATGTGTGTCCGACAACCAATCTATCGATGTTCAATTCATTTGATTTATTTGTGTTATCTGTTATCCTTGCTCTCTGTTGTCCAACCCTTCTCCAACAGCTGTAAATGTTTAATAATGTTCCTTTTATAATTTTGCAAATATTTAAATTATCACAGCTCGTTTAATTACTTGGAAATATTCTTATTACTAATTTATCGAAATACATTCCAGAATTTGGAAGCTTCTTAAAGCACAATTCTCAATTAAATATCCACATGACTTGGTAAAGATTAAGGCTTCGATTTTTCAGCTTTCAGCTTCTCATCAGATAGGAAACGCTCAAATCAAAATCTTTTTTCATTTTTAAATAAAATTAAATTTTTTCTTCTCTTGCGCACGTTAAAATTTTAATTTTTCAAATATTTCTGATATCAATTTTTGTTTTGAATTACTTCTAGCTATTTTATTAACTTTACTACAAGTGATTTGAGTTTATCAATTTTATGAGCACTGCATGACTTTTTAACTTTTCAATCCAGCTCTTAAGACCAATTTCTTAACCGGTCTATAACCGTTTCATGCGACTAATCTTAACCGATATGCGATTCGTTTTTGATGTAAGTGATCCTTGAGTTCCAAAAGTGTCAATTCTCAAAAAGTTTATGAATTTCTTAAAACAGTTAGGACATCCTTTAACTTTTCTATTCTCTCTTTAGTACATACATTTTTGGTTCTCTTTGAAATGTTTGTATAAATGTTAAATGTGAATTTTGAATTTAGCCGATCGATGTTGATAAATGTAACATTATTGCTTTCCACACACACAAAATCAAAATCATTTTACGTGTACCCTTCCGAACTGGTATGTATGCTCTCTAAACATCTATTGTGAACGTATCCATCGTATAAACTATAAATGTCTCTCTATCTCTCTGTAACTCTCCTACTATTTCTTGACCCACAACAACAATAACTCTAAAATCTCGAAAACTTTACAAAACAACACCCTGTGTATATACAAATTTTCGTACATACAAAATATACACACAAGCAGTATATATACATCCAAATATATATACTATATCTGTATCAATCAATTTCAATCTATTTGTGCAATTGGCATGTGGCTGTAAGAAAAACAAAAATCAAAATCAAAAAAAAAAAGAAAATCATGAATCGGTGTTTTTCCCTTTGGCATATAAGCAAATATTAATCACGTCGGTAGAGAATAATAGTCTTTACTATATCCTCTTTAGATGGACACATCCATTCGCTGGGCGGACTTAACGATGATAATCTTATCGGACTACTTAGTCGCATTACGGAACTGGAGGAATCGGATCGGGAGACAATCCATTTGCTGGTCTTTATGCTGATGCAGTTCATGTCACGCACAGATCAGGCATTCCCATCAGAGGATAAACCCGTGACCAGGACCCAGAATATTGTGTTAAAACATCTGTTCTTGCTCTTGGGACACAATCAGATCGACAAGACCTTCCACACTACGCCCGATTCATTGCGGTAATATAAATCACACCCAAATGTTTTTACAGCTATTGAAATGTTCCACTCTTTACAGTGTCTCCGCTGTCTTCAATGCTTTCTTGGCCAATCTGCCACAAGTTCTGGATCAGAATCATTTGATTGGAGGTCTCATCTTACCCTCAGTCATGCAAATCATTTTGTATGCTCCCAATCCCACCCACACCTCGGGTGAATCCTATCAGAATATTGTCTTTAACTATTCTCTGTGGCATTTGGAGCAGTATCCTCGACGCAATTGGCTTTTCACGCTGCTCGTTGTACTCTACAAGTATTCCTATACCCAGCCACCGTTGAGTGGTTATGTCATTTCGGCCATCCGCATGATTATGAACAGTCTGCGTGGCCATTTCCATCAGTGTCGCCGCATTCCCACAACTACCATACTGGACATTCAGGGTGTGGGTGGTGCAGCTAGATCGCGCGATGTCAGCCAACCTTCGCTGGGCACAGATCCCGATGATAAGGAGGCCAGTCCACCGGCCAGTCCCATGTTTCCATCCGAAGGCACCAGCGCTGCCTCCAAGAGCAAGGGTCAAAATGTGGCCTTCACACCGAAGCTGCAGCACGCGTTCCGCAAATACAACGATTCCAGTTTGGATGCCGATGAAACCGAATCCGAATTGGTGGCCATTCCCGAGAGCGATCTCTCGGACAGCACTCTTCATGGCAGCAGTGCTCCGGTATGGAGAAAGTTCTTAAATCATTTGACTTTCTAGCAACTGTGTTTACTTTGCAGGGCTCCTTCGATGATACCATTCATTTTGAGGACATTCTGCCCACGGCTAAGATGGAGCTCCGCAATCGACGCACCGTGGAATACACCGAGGAGGTAAGTTTTATCATGCTTATACGTGCATTTATACATTACGACATATTACGTATACGCTGCGTCATCCGTGTGGTTGTTTGTTATGCAGTTTTGGTATGTGAAGACTGATTTTCATTCAAATAAGCCAAGAGCTAAAGCAGAACTTTGGTGCAGATCGTTTAATGTGTACATAGTAAAAACTGAGAATATTTAGCTATTTATTGGGAATACTTTTAAGAACTAGTTCTATTTTAAATTAATACTTCTATTCTTTTAGCAGGACAAGGAATTTTATGCATATTTATATATAGAAAATGTTTATTTACAAGTATAGTATAAATGAACAAACCCTATAATATCTAAAGCAATGATCTATTTGTTTACAAAATTTTAAATTAAATAAAGAACATAGATATCAGAATAAATTCTAAAGCAATATTTTGTATAATAGTAGATATTTTTTCACTTTCGTATGTAAATATTATATTTGTTTTAAATTAAAACGGTACTTTTTAAATTAACACTTTTCTTACCTTTTTATTCACAGAAGTCCAGCAAGTCGCTAAAGTCAATGATCACTACCAAAACTGGAGATACGTATACGACCAAGATCAAGGGCAGCACCAGCGAATCCGTGAGCACCACCGTGGTGACAACGCACACACGTCACAGTCTGCAAGAGGGAGTTCGCATGATTGTCACACCGCTGGTCGGACCGGAAACTACAGAGACAGCCATCGTGAGTCCTCCAGTGGACGTTCATCGTGCGGTGACCGTGCGCAACAAGTCGCTAGAGAATGCCGCCGCCTCGACATCGAAAATGTTTGCAGCCATTGCCACGAATCATCTCAAAGCATTGGGTGCACTGCAGGATATGCCAGCAGCCACCACAGCTGCTGCTGCTAGCGTGTCCAGCAAGAACGGCTCGAGCAGCGGCAGCGGCAGTCGGTCGACTAATGGCGGCACAGCTGCTCCAGCGGTAGCAACCAAACCCATTGGACGCCACAAAACGATTGTGGAGTGCAGCGCGGGCACCTCGAGCTCTTCGGCTGACGAGGCACGTCGCGAGAAGAAGTCACAAACCAAATCATTGCGACGCACAGATAAAACTTATGGTTCACCCGATTCGCCGCTCTCCAAGATGAGCGTCATGCCCAATCCTAGGGATGAAGTCGATGCTGGTCTGTTGCCGCCGCCCAAGAGCATTGCAGCTCTCGAGATACCAACGCCAGAGCGTCTGCTGCCCATTGGCACACAGGACACAGTGGCCACATTAGTGGAGCGTGTGCGCGATGGACTCAATCTGCCGGACATCAGTCACCTGAAGCAGGACAGTCTGGATGTGTCGGAGAGCACCAAGGACGATGTGACAGCCAGCAGTCGCAACAATTCGCCACGTCGCCTCATCAAGCAGGTTGCCCTAGAATCGCCACCTAATCCCAATGCAGCTGCTGCAGCCGCTTCAACGGATGCACAGACTCAAGCGTCTTCGCAGGCACAAACGCAAGCTCAGCCGGATTTGCATACATCTATACTGAAGAATGTCACCCAGGATCTGAAGCAGACTACAGCGGACCGTCCAACAAATGCCTCAGGACCTTCAGCCACATCGAACAGCATTAAACGACCCCGACAGAAACTTGCGCCCTTCAATGTGGACACCAATGCCATACCAGATATACGCTCTCGCTATGCTGGCTCCTGGCCACCGCCGCCTTTCCAGCCAGCTGAGGAGCATGACGAGGACGGCGATGAGGCCACCGATATGCCCAATGGTCACACCACACATACAGCCAATCATGCACCACGAGGGGTAATTAAAAGCATCCTCAAAATTTAGCTAAATTTAATTCTTTATTACTTCAGCAGAGCTCACGACGTGTTGGCGACTACACCATCGTTGAACGCTGCTCGGATTGCGGCGCTGTCATCGAGGAGTACACGGATGAGGAGATTGGCATCTTGATTGTCATTCTAGGCACCTTCATACATCGCGAGCCTGCCATGGCGGCGCCCTTTTTACCCGAGGTGCTCACCATCTCATCGCGGTAGGTTGAACTAGCAAATTGCTCCGACAACTGCTGATTATGAATCTCTTACAGCATCTGCTTGAGCGGCACACATGCCTGGCAGGGTGAGAATGGTTTGCCCCTGGCCAGCAGTGCCCAGGCTGTAGCTCTCCAATTCATACGCTGCGTGCTGCATCAGCTGGCGCCCAATGGCATCTTCTTGCAGGTCTTCCAAACTCAAATGAAAAGTGAGTTCAGTAAGCCAATATCAGTCAAAGATTTGTTCCTCAATTGTGGATTTCCCTTGCAGTCAAGATACGCCACAATCACTTCCGCAGCATTGCTAAAGCACTGCAGGACTTCCAGGATCTAAATGCCACCAGTCCCATCTACATGGTCTGTGAGTCGCTGACCTCCAAGAAGGCACTGCCCATCGATCAGCTGCCCGTCATCTTCCGCAACATGGCCGAGTATCTGCAGTGTGTGCCCGCTGAGGCGGGAGTTGGACTCGCAGTATGGTCACAAGCAATGCAGGCAATGGAATCGCTGCTGCGCCAGGTCATTGTGATCATGCCCAGCCTAAGCAATGCCGAGTATATGCTCGATCTCATTGCCGCCACATTGCGCTTGAATTGCGTACCTAAGACACTGCTGGATCCCTACTCCAAGATCATGGCCTATTGTGTGCAGCACACGAATCTGGAATATCAAACCCTTTACGATTTGTGCACGTTGAATACACGCTCCTTTAACAAGGATCGCGACAAGAATTTGCTATGCCGTCAGATGATCTTTGAGTTTGTGCAGGCTTTGAAGTTCAAGTCCAATATACCCGATCATAATCTACTCATGATTATTGGCTTTGTGCTGCTCGATGCAGGCGGTACTCTTCCACCTGGAGCTCTGCCTGGCCTACCAGATGCGGCTCCCGTTCTGACCACCAATGCAGCGGATTGCTTGCGTACATATATCAACGATGTCATTGATTTTCTTGCCGATTTCCATACGCTGAGCAAAATCAAGGTGAGTTGCAAAGAGTCTCGATTACTGTCCATTGGAAAGTAAGCTACATCTTTGCAGAATTTCAAGAACGGACAATCGAGCAATGGCCTGGGCGAAGACACCTTGGGTGGCGTGCTAAAAGGCGCTGTGGCGCAGTATCTGGCTTTGGAAATGTCGCGTGGCAACTCGAGGGACAACAAAGCCGTCGCTCGCTATCTTCCCTGGCTCAATAATGCGCCCTCCTCACTCCAACAGGGGTAAGCTTGAAGGAGAATTAAATGGTGCTAATCTCTAATAAACAATTATCTGCTTGCAGTCCCAAGGAGTTCACCGAGTGCGTGGGTCACATGCGTCTGCTTTCTTGGCTACTCCTTGGCTCCCTCACCCACATGGCGCTGATGCAGCGTCGCCAGGAGACGCAAACGTTGCCACCTCCAGTGCCACCAAATGTGGCACCTGGCCAAGGACAACCGCCGGCAGCAACAGTGCATTATCAGCATCAGGGCGTCACTTATTCCCAACCAGTGCCACAGGAGGCTTCTTGCCACATTGCCGATCACATTCAGGTCATATTCGCTGGCTTTGCCGAGCAATCCAAAACATCTGTTCTACACATGTCGTCGTTATTCCATGCCTTTACGCTGTGCCAACTCTGGACGGTTTATCTGGAGCAAATGGCGCACAACACCAACAGCAATGCCGAGGGCAGCACGTTGGGTGTGCTCTTTGAGTTCTGGACCAAGGTGACGCCTTGCATACTCCAGTTGGTCTCCCATGCCAAACCGGCAAACAAGGATATGCATGCACAGTCCAGCGTTGATTTCCAAACGCAAAGTGCCAATTCAAAGCTGTCCGAGATGGTTAATTTGCACTTCCTCAGCCTGCTCGAAGCACTGAAGGAGACCAATTCCACCGTGCTAGGCAAATTGTTGCCCATGTGGAGCACTGTGCTCTCCTCGCAGACACAGCTCTCGGATACGTTGCATGTACGGCTGCAGAATGTACGTGACTATGCGCCGGATTATGAGGAGTTGCAGACCAACAAATCGGAGGCGCTGCTCAAGTGGTTGCAGCGTCTGCAATTCAAGATGGGACAAATCGAGTTGCAAGCCTCAACAGCCACACAATTTTACTCTATTTAAATTACAGCTTAGCAGCGTATTTGCCTTAGAGCCGAAACCACATAGAATCTACATGTTATCGATGTTGTAATCTGCGTTATGAAAATATAGACAATTTATAATGTTAATTGGAATGTTTGACACTTGAATTACATATTTAAAATATTCCTTTGCATTTGATTGGACAGTGATTCAATTAAGTAACAAATTACAAATCAGAGATTATAAATAATTATTTTGGCAGATCGATTGACAATTTCTTTAGTTAAACTACTTAGAAAAATAGATTGGTTTTAATAACTTACAATTCAAGGATGACTTGCAATTTAATATATCATGAACTTTTGGTCAAATCGCCTGCTCTGTTTCCACAAGTTTTTCACAAAATATATTATTTTTAATTAGATCGCACAACTTCTAATTCAACTAGTGTAACCTATACTTCTAAGTCTCCTTAACAATCCTTTCAAATCTTCATTCGTAGACTGTATAATGAATACCAGCGCTTGCAGTCTCGGTTATTGTTGGATCATGCACTTCATTCTCCTCGCTCGCACGCTGCCTGCCCTCGATTAGATAATCCACCTGAGGATTGCGATACTGTTGAAAGGAGGGCTTAGTTTTGAGTATAGAGTCCTCAGGCAGACGCATGCTTGTCACTTTTCCGCTGAGTTGTCGGTTGGCCAAACGTTGCTCCGCCTGCTTAATACGCAATTCCTATCAAAAAATAGGACAAGTTTAAGTTTATAGCTGACCACAGTTTATAGCTGACCTTCATACCTTGACTTTCTGCATGAAGTCAACTTGCAGGTTAGCTGATTCTGTGAGTGGCACCAGCTGAACCTCTTTGTGTTGGATAAGCGGTGGCGTTGCTGCCGTCACCTCCCAATATTTGCCCTTCTTGCGTATGCGTTCCTTGGCTGGATCATGCACATTCGAAACTGTGGTTCGAAATGGTCTAAACTTCTCGCGTTCGGCTGTCGTTGCCTGCACCTCGGTCTTCTCAATGAGATACAGAGCATGTTGCTCCAGTGTTGTGTCAGGGGAACGTTTCGCAGCCAACTTGGACACATCGATTTCAATGATTTGTGCTGGTACTGTTTCACTGGCACTGCTGGACATGCTCTGATCGGCTAAAGCTGAATCCGGTGATGCAGGCGCTGGTCCAAATGATGCAATGTCGGCCAAATCATCGGCTGTAATTAAAGTGGCGGGCGGCGGCAGAACTTTAACTTGACGCTCGTGCATTGTTCCTTGGGCAATGACACGCAACGGATCCATTTCCTGCTCGTCGTCACTGTCAAGCACATCGTCCACATGCGAGCTGTCGTCCGCTTGACTACGACCGTGCCATTCGAGATTATTAAGAGTCGTCTTGCCCTTGGATGCAATGTTCAGTTCGCCAAGCAGTTCGGCAGCGGCGTCCACATCGTCCCGACGTTTAATCTCGGCCAGCAACTTATCGTAGGCCTCCTGTATACGCTTTCCCTTGTCCGGCAACAGTTGTAAGCGTTTTCTATGCAACAGTCAAACAATATTCAATTCTCAAAACAATTCCTATGCTAACTTACTTGAATGCTAACAATTTGGCTTGCCTATCTTTGATTTCGAGCAGTTCCGGATAGCGCAACGTCTTGAGGTCTTTGACATGATGTTCCTTAACTTGTGCAGTGCCAGGAATCCTGTTTAATGGTGGATGAGCAGTTGGTACACTCATCTTGTTTCGTATTTATTCGCAATATCACTGTTTTGTTTGCCGCGACATGCGTTAGGGTTACCATTCTTGATAATTTACATTTATCGCTGTCGATTGAAAAATACCAACCGCAAGTTGTTATCGCATCGATAAATTTTCAATTATTTAAATCACAGTTAACTGTTAACTTAAGTCTAAAAAAATATTACCCCATGAAATAATAAATAAGTAATTAATTGAAACCATGCCCAACGCATTAGTTAAACCTAAAGGCCCATATGAGCTTAATAAGCGATTTCGGCATATGGAGGAACGTCAAGTGGAATGGAATCGTCACCAGTTTAGGAAACAAAAGAAAAAACATAAATGGCGTTTACTTAAATTACTTTCATATTATTTTGCATTTTACCTATTCTTAGCTGCTTTTTCAATTGGTTATTTTGTATTGCTTGTAAAGCTTCGCATACCAGCTAACCACCCTCGTCAGCCAAAGGGAACAGGACTATCCTCCGTACCTGGACAATTTGTGGGAAATGTGAAATTAATACGTTACAAGGAGAATCAAATAAAAGAACTAAGTCCATATGTTGAACAACTCGACAAATTTGTTGCCAAATATGGCACAGAAGGAATGCGTCATTTGAGAGAGTGCAATTTGGATAATTATTGGGGATATGATTCTGGACTTCCATGCATTTTACTAAAACTGAATTTTGCTCTCAATTTCATAGCTGTTACCTATGACGATTCAATAACACTTCCCAAACAGGTGCCCAACGATCTATATGATTACATTCTGCAATTGTCAGAGGAACATCGCACAAATCGCATTTGGGTAGCCTGTAATTTCATGGATAACCAAACTATTGCGCGTATCGAATATGTTCCCTATCGTTATTATGACTCGGATGGATTATTTTTAAAGAGCAACTCGTTTATACGCTCAATCTCTGAGAACCTAACCGATGAAGTTACGAAAGAGGATCCAGCATACCGTCGAGTTATTGGCGTTCAATTTCATAATCTTCCAGTTAATCAGGATGTTTATGTAAAGTGCCAAGTGTGGGCGAAAAACATTCCTCTAAGATTCGCAACGACAGTATTTCTACTTCACGTGGAAGCTCTGAAAATTGAAGAGAAAGTGGACGACGATTATATATAAATTATATTGTAAATCAAAGTAAACATAGAAATAATTTACTAAAACTCTACGCAAATAGTATTAAAAATATATTTCACTCATACTTGTGCATAAATACATATTTTATATTTTCCTCAATCGTGTAAAATATGCCAGAAGACCATATAATACCCGCTGGAGACTACAAAATCCGCAAGAGATTTCGAAACGAGGAGATCATACGTCGCAAGAGAGACTTACCCTGGAGAAAACAAGTCTTGGACCTAGAGAAAAAAAAACTTTTTGGACGTACAGCTTGGGAATGGTGCAGAATTATTGGATTCTACCTTGTATTATATTTGCTTATCGCTCTGATAGTGGTATTCTGGATTCTTATATTCTATTATTTCGTGTACATACCTGATCGACCCTTGTGGCTCAAAGGCGCGCCTGGTGTTTCAATAGTACCCACAGGAATGAGTACAATAGACTTTCACCCACATGATGAAAGGGAAATCGATCCCATTGCCAACAATATAGATCGATTTTTTGATAAAGTCGAAGCAAGTAGTCAGAGTAAGAAGGTTTTCGATGAGTGCAACAGAGACAAAACATGGGGTTATTTTGCAAAAGAACCTTGTGTGTTCATTAAATTGAACAAAGTATATGGATTCGAACCAGAAACTTATGAATCTGAATCGGAGCTACCCGAAGGTAGTCCCAGTGAAATAGCAGATTTGATGACCCAATATGGTGGTTTTGCAAAAATTTGGTTAACATGCGATGCGACTAATGAGGAAAACTCACCATCAATCAACTATCTACCCTACCCATATTTTGATACAAGCACCGATATGAAAGGTTTAAATCGTGTGGTCGCCTTACAATTAACGGATATGCCTATAAACGAAGATATAACCATCATCTGCAAAGTGTGGGCTAAAAATATTCGCATTGATATGGCATATCGGGGTACTGGTCATACAAGATTCACGATTAAAATGCGTGGAAAGGCGTAACTCCATTACAAAGTTTGAGTTTGGATTATTTACAAAATTCTGAAGAATGTTAAGCATATAGAATAATATAATTATTTTCCCTTTAGAGGATTAATTACATATGTAGTTTTTAATTTTAGATCTTCACATAAATGATTTTATCAAATGATTGAAATAGAATTACGTTATTACTCAAAAAACGGAACAGTAATTTAGTTTGAAAAGCATTTACTTGGAAATTAATTAATATCTTAATGAAAAAAAAGTGTATAAATATAATTTTCAATACATTTTTATATGCAGATCGGTATATTTAAAAGTTTGTGCTTCGGTCACACTGCTTGGGTGAGTGAGTGAGAGGTAGGGATTTGCCCTAAGAGCAGAATTTCGTCAGCAGACAACGCGTCAACGAGAAAATGGCAGGCGAAGATTTGATTGTCCAGTTCCAACAGCTCGGAATGAGCGAGCAGAAAGCCAAGGAGACGCTCAAGAATGCAAATGTGACCAAGAATCTACAACTGGCGCTTGCCGAAACCAAATTGCCGCTACCCGATGGCGCTGGCATGTTGCTCTACCACATGGCCAGCAAACTAAAGCCACAAATTGCCGGACAACTGCCGCTGCTGGTGAAATATATAGTGGAACGCAAG
This sequence comes from Drosophila niveifrons, assembly GCA_035046325.1. NCBI lineage: Eukaryota > Metazoa > Arthropoda > Insecta > Diptera > Drosophilidae > Drosophila > Drosophila niveifrons. The sequence goes on along the minus strand of JAWNOC010000046.1, from coordinate 2,969,523 downwards.
TTGGACAATACTCAACGAGTGGATGCGGCTTTGGAATACTTACTCAAACTGGGACAGAAGAAGAACGCCACTGTTGATGTATCGGAATTTGAACGCGAATGCGGCGTTGGAGTCGTCGTCACGCCAGAGGAGATTGAGCGCATTGTGCAGCAGAAGATAAAGGGCAGCTATAAAGCGATACTGTTGGAGCAGCGCTATCACTTTAATTCATTTAAGATAATGCAGGAAGTGCGCAACGAATTGAAATGGGCGGATGCCAAGTCATTGAAGTCAGCCATTGATGTGGAAATCTTTGATCTACTCGGTCCCAAGACCGAGGCGGACTTAAAGCCACTGCCTAAGCAGTCGGACAAGCAGCCAAAGGCCAATGCAAAGGCCGAAGTCAAGGCAGCCGCAGCTGCTGAAACAGACGGCGCCAATACGATTGCCGAGTTGATGAAGACCAAGGTGCATTTCCATGCGCCGGGCGAAAACTATAAGACCGATGGCTATGTGGTCACCGAGCACACGGAGCAACTTTTGTGCGATCATCTCAAGGCCACTGGTGGCCGAGTGCAGACACGTTTCCCACCCGAACCCAATGGCATTCTGCACATTGGTCATGCGAAGGCGATCAACATTAACTTTGGCTATGCGGCGGCACATGATGGTGCCTGCTATCTGCGCTATGACGACACGAATCCTGAGAAGGAGGAGGAGAAGTTCTTCATTGCCATACGCGAAATGGTCGAATGGTTGGGCTACAAACCCTGCAAGATTACCTACTCGTCGGATAACTTTCAGCAACTCTACGATTGGGCTGTTGTCTTGATTAAGAAGAACCTAGCCTATGTGTGCCACCAGAAGGCCGACGAGCTGAAGGGCTTTAATCCGCCACCAAGTCCTTGGCGCGAACGTCCCATTGAGGAGTCGCTCATTCTGTTTGAGGACATGCGACGCGGTAAGATCGATGAGGGCGCTGCAACGCTGCGTCTTAAGCTGACGCTGGAGGAGGGCAAAGTGGATCCGGTGGCGTATCGCATCAAGTTCATAGCGCATCATCGCACTGGCGCAGCGTGGTGCATTTATCCGACCTACGATTACACGCATTGCCTTTGCGACTCCATCGAACAGATCACGCATTCGTTGTGCACCAAGGAGTTCCAGTCGCGTCGCTCTTCCTACTATTGGCTCTGCAATGCTCTCAACATTTACTGCCCCGTGCAGTGGGAATATGGACGTCTCAATATGAACTATGCGCTGGTGTCCAAACGCAAGATTGCCAAACTCATTACTGAGCGCATTGTCCATGACTGGGATGATCCACGTCTGTTTACGCTGACGGCGTTGCGCCGTCGTGGTTTCCCCGCCGAAGCCATCAACAATTTCTGCGCTCAGATGGGCGTCACAGGCGCCCAGATCTCTGTGGATCCCGCTATGTTGGAGGCCGCTGTGCGGGATGTTTTAAATGTCAGTGCACCACGTCGTCTCATTGTGCTGGAACCGCTGAAGGTAACCATGAGCAACTATCCGCATAAGGCAGCGGTTGAGCTTGAAGTACCCAACTTCCCACAGAATCCAGAGCTGGGTACGCACAAGATTACGCTAGATCGTGTGCTCTACATTGAGCGTAGCGACTTCAAAGAGGAGCCGGAGAAGGGCTATCGTCGTCTCTCCCCACAGCAGTCAGTTGGCCTACGTCACGCTGGTCTGGTCATTAGCGTGGAGCAAGTGGTCCGTGATCCAGTCACTGGAGAAATCGTGGAACTTATTTGCACCAGCAAATCGGCTGAGGAGGCTGAGAAGCCCAAGGCGTTTGTGCAGTGGGTGTCGCAGCCCATTCAGCTAGAGGTGCGTCTCTATGAGCAGCTGTTCAAGCACAAGAATCCCGAGGATCCCAACGAGGTGCCCGGCGGTTTCCTCAGCGACATCAGCGCCGACTCAATGTCCGTCCTTTGTGCCTATGCAGATCGCTCCTTGAAAGGCGTTAAAGTATACGATAAGTTCCAGTTTGAACGCATTGGCTTCTTTTCGGTTGATCCAGATACAAATGGTAGTCATATCGTGTTTAATCGCACTGTTGGACTCAAGGAAGATGCAGGAAAGAAGTGAAAAATGATAAAATCAACTTCACATGATATTTTTATAACATATATTGAGAGACCACAATAAATACGATTTGTAAAATCACTTTTGCTCATTTCTTTCCCTCAACCATAATGATGTGGTAACCAAATTTCGTCTTAATCGGTGGATCGGTGTAAACGGGATTGTTGACAGTCGAAATGGGCAAAGCGAAGGCTGCATCCTGGAAGGGTCCGACCATGGCGCCGCGTATCTGCCAGCCCAAGTCGCCGCCCTGGCGTGCCTTATCCTCGCTGTAAGCGGTCGCCACTTCGGGAAACTTTTGGCCTGCCTTTAGTTTCTCCATGGCCTCCATAATCTTGCCCTGCTTCTCGCAGAGAATATGCCGCACTTTCACAGAGTTGCCGCCTTTCTTCTCCTTGCCAGCACCTGTGAATTACTCAGTGTTAGTTGGCTTTAAGCTATCGTGCAAGCACATTATACTTTTATCCTCTGCCGCTGGCTTTTTGCCACCTTTTGCGGCATCCTTTCCGCCTTTTGCATCCTTTTTGGGTGGCATGCTCAATTTGTAAACAACAACTACAATTTCCAAGGTTGCCACTCCACTTATCACCACATGTGTGCTGCCATTTGACAGTATTGTAAAATAACAAAAAATATCGGTAAAACGTAAGCAACTAACTGAGTGATTTTGTAGAGAATATATTTTAACTTATTATAAATATTATAATGTAATTTATATAGCATTAATGTTTTAATATAACTTTATTGAAATTCGTTTAATTTTGTCATGTGTAATAGCTGGAAATCAATCAATTCTCAATTGAAAATTGTATTTACTGGTATATTTTTTGTAGAAAGTGTCATATTTTGGTATTAAGTTTTTGGTCACGCTGCCAACAACTCGCCTCCCCGCTCCTTTTCACTTTAGCGAGGCAAAATTTGTCACATTTCCTTGGCAAAATTGTAAGTTTTGTCATTGTAATTCAAGTGTAAATAAAGTAAAAACGTAGCAATCTCTTCCCATACAGTGCAGTTAGTGATTGATCATTAAATCATCTTGAGTAACGTCAAGACTTACGCGTAACGCAGCAGACAAAGTAACACTAGCAACAACGAAGCAAAATGCCTAAGAATAAGGGAAAAGGTGGCAAAAATCGTCGTCGTGGAAAGAACGAAAATGAATTCGAAAAGCGTGAACTGATCTTCAAAGAGGATCAGCAGGAGTACGCGCAGGTGACCAAAATGCTGGGCAATGGTCGCTTGGAGGCAATGTGCTTTGATGGCGTCAAACGTCTGTGTCATATTCGGGGGAAACTTCGTAAGAAGGTAAGTGCGTGTGAGTGTGGGTGTCTATGTTCGCCTTTCTATATGTGTGTCTGTGCGTGCGTGAGTATCAGTGACACGGTGCGCTCTTATTTGTGTATTTGTTTGTGTGCGAATACGCGTGCACATCGAATCGTAAATTGCAATGCGCTTTGCTTTGTTTGCCGCCCTTGGGAAAACATATTATCAATATTTTCGCTATAAACAAAGTGTAAAAAATTATTAATATTTTAGTATTGACAATTTAACAGCTGCATACAGCTGACTTGCATTTGCAAATACGGAGAGAGTATTTCTCTTTTGCATTTTACTCTGCCTCTGGGCCAATGGCCTTCAAAAATTGCAAACAATGGCGAATCATTTCTCGGAACTCTTATGTACATCCATTTCTATGTACGCGTCTGTACCTAACTTTGTACATACTTTTGCTGCTATACTAAGATTTACAAAGCGCTACCTGCTCTCTTCTCTTTGCGTTTACATCTCTTTAAATGTCACGTCCAATGTTTTTTCACTCTGCTTTCTTTGTCCATTTCTTGTTGCTGCGTTTTAAATTCAAATGACAGACCTTTAATATTCAATACAATACAAATTTTTCTTGAACAGCAAGGCATAATAATCTTTACTTTACCTATAGAGACAATTCCTGTCTCTCTTTACTGCGAATAAACTAAAGTCTCCTTAATAAATAATTTGTGTAGATAGACACGCTTGAATTTCATTAATTAGTCTGCAATATTTATTGATATGTACTTAGTAGAGAAAGTGTTGATAAAAATACGATTTGACAACCGAGTAATCTTTTTAGGAAATTTTCCCAATCATTAATCGTATGTGACCCATTTTTGCCTTCGATAAATTTCGTGGTATTTACCTTTAGAGAAGACATCTTCACTATCATTATCTTAAGCGATGGATCATTTTAATATGTATACTTTATGTATTTCATAAAAACAACATTTCATAGTTATTTTGCTTAGAACTCATATTCTTTTTATCGAATCTTTAAATAAACACAAACTGGCAGTTTTCTTGTAATGTTATGTGATTACACGTACCTGCTTTTGAAGGAAAACATTTTAAAATACAGATTACTATGAAATATTTTAATATTTGTGCCACTTATATATCATAGCATTTACATAGATTAAACTTTGTGGTATTTTCCCAATAGAAAGCTAAGAAGTTACGATATAGTATACTAAAGAATATCTTAATATTTATACGCCATGTAGATATGTCCTAATAAATAACGGAATTTAAACTATACCTTCAGTTCGTGGTACTTTCCCTTAAGAAAGACATTTCAAATGTATATCAAATCTACGACGTCACTACTAAATGGTAATCTTAAGAATATCCTCATATTTATGCCCCCACGTATTTCTTAATAAATTACCCATTTTGTCTCTAGATTGACCAAACTTCGTGGTACTTACCCTTAAGAAAGTATCTTAAATGTCTGTCAAAACAACGACGTCACAAATTGAACAACGCAGAGCTGTAAACTGCGTCATTGATAGCAAAGAGAACTAGACGTTTGATTAATTTACAATATTTGAGTACGTAACCAAATAATGTCCACTTTCATATCGGAATTCGCATAACACAAAACAAACAAGAAATCTAATTACCAGATAGCAACGACAGATGTAAACTTAAATAAGCCTTGTGAAAATCAATTTAAAACGCATTTGCAATAGCACACACAGCGTGTCATAAATTGGCACACTCCAAAGTATATTACCAAATGTGGACATATCGGTGACAAATTAGCACGTGTTGATTGGTCAAAGTAAATTGGGCATCATGATTATAATCACAATCGCTGCAGCGCAATGGAATCCATTGATTAGATATGAGGAAACCAAAATGGCAAAGACATTTAATAAATGAATACATAAAGTACGTCGCAATAGGGCTATAAAACAACATCGCTGTTAGCCAGGCTTATGTAAATGGACTTTAAATTAGGTTTTGTGGCCTTATCAGTAAGGTCATTTCTGTTGCCTCACCATGACTTAAGCTATTAATTGTTGTGGGGCGAGGCGCCATTTCCCCAGACTAGTGCCAAAATTTCACCATATATTTAAACGGTAATGTAATGTGCATACCTTAGATTAAACCTGGAGATTGCTGCTGCTGCTACTAAGCAGTTGATATTTAATCTTTCGAGTGGTTTGCTGGGGATCTGTAACGTCTCAAGTGCTTTATTCCCTATAATAATGATAGTACACCACTATCAAACCTGTTGATATTCTCTTAAAATAGCAGAGGTAAAGTTGTGTCAATATTTTGATAGCTACTAAAGTTGGAGGCGTGTGCTAAACTTAGAAATGCATTTACCAATATTAAGTGTCTATTGATTAATAGTCTAATTATATTGATTACTATCAGTTCGATCAGTTCTAGTTAATTCTGTTTTCTAATCAACTTGATCTTAATGCAACCTGGAAATAATACTCTTTATGTTGACACTTTAAATACTTGAGCTTCTTTGGGTTATAAATATATTTTCTCTTTTTTTCAAAATTTCTAATGTTTTATATAGATTATTTGCTCTCTATAAATCCTGAAAATTTCATGCTAATCGGTTAAAAAGCAAAGAAGATAATTGCAAATAGCACTTGCTAGTTTATTGTGCATTGTTAGGTGAAAAGCTATAAATTTTGTACAATCAATTATTGCCTTAAAGTTAGACAACAGTTGTAATTCATAGGGGGGTAAATACCCGCTGGTAGTTGACTCAAGTCTCAAAACCTTATGATCGATTTGAAAATTTAATTTCCTGGAAGCGATTAACCGTGTCAGCTGTTATGCTGATGATTCCAAAGTTCGCCAAGACTGATCTGGGCAAACATACTTTGAGCCATTCGCCAACATGCTGTCAATCATTAGGCAGGCGGCATGGATACGACGCTGAGTGCAGTTGTAATCTCCAGACTTAATCTCTGGTAGATTTCCCCTTGGAACACGCTAGCGTGTCAGAGTCTAGGCGAATGTTGAGTCAAGGCCCCATGCTCATTTTGCTAATCTGTCGACATCTGCGTGACTAATGCACGACTCAAAAAAACGACGAGGGCCGAGCCCCGTCAACTTATCTATGAACGCCACCCTGGAAACGTAAAGTCAATTTCACAATAAGCACAGTTTTTAGACTGGCAGAAATGATACTCGGGAAGTGTATAAATATATATCTTTTTTCTTTTTATTAGGAACATATTTTTTGCGTCTTGAAACTTAAATGACTAGGAATTTAAAGGCAGTAACATATGCTTTATATAAGTTTATTACTTAATTCTACTGAGATTAGCTTTAATAAGTTATTTTTGGTTTTTGTTTTTCTTTGAGGTTTTCTTTTAATTCTCTTTTGTTATTTTTTTTTTTCGATTTTTGCTTAATTCGAGCTGCGATCAGGAACTGTCTCCATCGTAGAGTTGATTTCTTCTTTACATGAATTGAGTGGCAGTGGTGATGATCTGATTGATCCAATCGGTGAACGCCGAGACGCGCACAAAGACAGAGGGCGCATTCTTCTGGCCACATGGCATGCGACCCCAGGACACGATGCCGATGACAATGTTGCTTTGATCCAGATGCGGTTCACAGCACTCCTGCATCAGGGGTCCTCCCGAGTCAGCGGTGCAGATGCTGACTCCTCCAGTGAGTGGCCCAGTGCAGAGATTCGTCTCGTGCAACTGGAGGCCGGAACGTGCGAGAATTTGCTCACAGAGCGTCATATCCAAAATGGGCATATTCGCCTCCTGCAGCTTGTGCGGATAGTCGGGCACAGCTGTCATCGAGACATTGCCCCAGCCATAGAGCGTGCCAAAGCCCTCGGGTTGGGCATCCTGTTCGGGCAACGCTGCCGCCTGCACATACTCATTGAACTCGAGCGGCTTCTTGGTGTAGATGAGCGCAATGTCGTAGGGATTCACTCCGCCCAAATACAGCTCGTGGCGCACATAGTAATCGATGTTGCGCATCTGAACGCTGGCCGCCTCGCCACGACGATTGTGAATGTCGTGGCTGCCGGCAACGATTACCGAATTGGCCACCGCCTGCGGTGAGCTGAGGCAGTGAGCGGCCGTGAGTATCCAGTGCTCGTTGATCACAGTGCCGGCGCAATAGTGCACCAGACCCTGATCCGGTGTCCGCATCTGAATGCTGACCACGTATGGAGCCGAATGTGCTTGCGCCTCACGCTTGGCCAGAAACTTTTTGCTCCAGTGCGTCTGCTGTGGTGACTCGAGTGTGCTAATGCGGTTCTCCAACAGTCCGTAGCTGGACAAATCCATGGCCATGGTGCGAGCAGCCAAGCTGTTGCTGCCTCCGCCGCATTTGCGGATGGGCAGCTGGCCGCTGTTGTGGGCAGCCGAGCTGAGCACAACCATTATGCTGGCTATAGTTGAGAGTAGCACCGAGTAGATACATCTGTAGGATATGAGCATGATTATGTCCTCGCTCTGATTGCACGCCCCGCACGTTATTAGATTACTGCTGAGCGTAATTTTGACGGTTTTCACACGTCGCGAACTAACGAAAATTGCTTTTTTGTTTTGTTTTTTGAATTTGTATTTGCGTTGAGGTTGTTTTGTTGTAGTTTTGTGTGTGTGTTGCTTGGTTGTGGATCGTGTGTGGTTGGCAATGTCAAGCACACACACTCGTTTTAACTTTTTGCTTTGGTGTGTCGATAACACTTCACTTGTATTCCCTTTAGCTTTAGCATGGAATTCACTTTCAGCAGCCGAGCTGATTTGCCGTAATTGTTGCTTCTCTGTTTGGAGGTACTTTAAAATTTGCAGTTGCCTCTCGACTCGGGGCCGTATTTATAGCAAAGAGTGTGCGAAAATGCCAAAAGAGAGCGAGAGAAATTCAACTGACTTGAAGCGCTGTCATTGGCTGATTACGCTTTTATCTAGCAGCCAACTTGAGAGAGAGAGAGAGAGAAACTTGCTGTTATCAATTTGATAAGAAAATTTGCGTCTACTTTTATTAAACACTTTTTTTTGTTGCCTTGTGAAATGCCCTACAGATGTTTGAAAGGTTTGTTGTTATGCAAGGAATATTCGCAATGTAATACAGAATCAAATAAGTCAAATTAGAATACCTAAATGTTCACTATGAACAATATGAATCAGTAGTGTTAGCTTGTCTTCAATCTATAACGAATTGGTGGAAATTACTTTGTTGCACTTTTATTTAAATACCTCAAGACAGATAGTCAATAACTTTAGGAAAGTGTATTTTAAAGTTGCCAACTAACCCAGACAATCTTGGGTTTTTTATCCATTGATGACTATATAGGCTCGCTATTTCAATCAGATGAAGCGATATTAGGTTGCCCCTGGCTATATATAGTATGCTTTCATATTGGCACCTGCTCTTTGAAATACCAGAATACCAGAATGATGACGAAGTGAGCCCCACTCGGGGTAATCAATGCAGCGTCCCTCACCTACCCTTGCCTTCTGTATGGAGGGGGCAATAACACAATCAGCAATTAGTTAGCAAACCGTTCCATATTATTGGGTGCTTCCCAGACCCGTGCCATGCCCGCCTGTGGTCTCGTTATCTATCTCTAGCGCTCTCCCGCCCTTGGGTAATATGCCAAATTTGCAGTGCTTTAGTCACGAATCGTGTATCTATATTACCTGCCAGCCCGATCGTAGCTCTGCGCTGTGATACCCAACGATACTCATGCCCAAACATGTCCATTTCCCCATTATTTGATAGGGCTAAGCCAGTGCAGCACGCCATCACTCACACGCTTTGTCTTATAGCTGGCTGTTGTTATAACTGTTGTCTGTTGCTCCTTTTGCCTTTTATGATTAATACTCCAAAGTTCAATCACAGCCCTATGTGTGTGTTTATTTTGATGGTATAACGTAATTCTTGAATTATTCGCTCGCTTAATGATACTTTTCAGTCGAATTCGTTATCAGTTTTTCTTGTTATCACTCTACTTGGGATCACTTGGCTGGCTATATGAATATATGTATGTGTCATATTTAATGCACTTACTATGCTACCAGGTATTTATTGCACTCACTGCTCTAATAACAAAATACTACAACCACCAGGCCAGGAAGTTGAATTTGAGGAAATGAATTTTATCAATGGGAATTCACTCCACAAGTTCAGAATGCTGTAGGTCAGTTACCTCAAACGTTGAGTAATTGTCCGAGTTGAATTCGTGAATAATTGTGCATTCAAGCTAAGCCCAAATATTTGCACGTATTTAAACTCTTCTTCCGTTGACGTCAACAGTTTGCTGAAAGCCCAGCAAACTAAAATGCTAATCATATCTTTGGCGTTTGATCGTTTTTAAGTACTGCTAAATGCAGTAGTAAATAATTAGTAGATGCAGATAAGCTACTCACAAAATAAAAGTAATTTGATAACTTCAAGTGGGTTAACGCCCACCAACATTCCTTTTAAATTGAAAAAAATGCATATTGATTAACCAAAAGCTGTAGATAATGATTATTCGTTCAATGAGTACCATAACACAATCATTAAGCATAAAGCTACAACAAAAGAATAAAACTAATCAAAATTAAAATCACTGTCATGCTTTCTGATTTGATATAAAAAGTTCATGTTCATTATTACCCTTGAACTATATAAAAATTAGTCATTTTTATAATACATAGTGCTGAACTCAGTAAATTGTATACAATCTTGATATTATTTTCTTAGACAGTTGTATTTTAAATGCGCAATAAAATTTATATAATTTTTAAATAAAATTACTTCCTCTTGACTCTGATTTTCGTTAATAATAAGCGTGCCACCTGCTAATAATGTATAAAAATAGAACGCATTGTAAATGTGTTGGTATTTATTGGTAGTGAGTAAAAGTGTGTAACGGAAGTCCGATAAATATGGGTTTATTAGGTGCAATATTATTTTAGTAATACTTATCAAAGAATATGAAAATAGGCGAAAATGTTGGTCGTAAATAGTCGTAAAAAACACATAACAAAACATTCTTTTATTTGTAATAAAGATGAATCGTAAAGCTGATTTAGTATTAAATTTTCTGTTTTAAGATGAATGAATTTATATACTTTATCGTAAAACAGAAAATCCTGAAATCAATCTTAGCTCTATGTATATTCCCAATCTAGAGCTAACCTTCACCAAGTTGCAAAATAGTTTCAGTATTTTTTTTTTGTCATAAATTATTTGTAAATAAATTCGCACGCGACATTTTTCGACAAAGAATAACACTTTTTATTTTAATTATCTATAATGTTTATCATTTTATCTCCTAACCAACTTAAGTGCAACTTCCTAGCTAATCTTGACGTCATGCTCATTCATAAGATTATTAAAAAAGATTGTTTCGTGTTGTCAACCAAATTAGTTCGCAGTCAGTCTTGCCAAGCCTTTCAGAACACAACACAAATCTACGCACTTGTTATAAATGTGTTTTCAATTGATAATTTGCTGATAATGATGCGAGTATCTGCAACATGAAAAAGACACTCACGTGATTAACAGATTATGAGTTTTTTGTGCTAGAAACATGCAGGTTATTTACTTTTATTCTATTACCTCGAATTCGGAAATATTTTTATTTAGCAAACACATGAAAAATGAAGCAAATGGTTGCGCTTCATTGTGAAATACTGAGAACTCTCTGGCGCCCATTTATTTTAAGATCTGCTATCTAAATATTCCAAGCTGTTGAGTCACGCGAGTTTCCCAATGAGATACGTGTTCAACGGTTGTATATTTGCTAATGAAATTGGAACATGTTTTGTGAAGTGGCTGATAAAATGCTAAACAGTTTGATAAATGCTTTTCTCCTTCTACTCTTCATTGCAGGTGTGGATCAATCAGGGCGACATCATATTGGTGGGTTTGCGTGACTATCAGGACTCGAAGGCTGATGTTATATTGAAGTACACACCCGATGAGGCCAGAAATCTGAAGACGTACGGTGAATTCCCTGAATCGGTGCGCATCAATGAGACAGTCACATTCGTCGAGGATGGCTTCGATGAAGATATTGAGTTCGGCGATGAGATTAGTTCAGAGGATGATGCTGATTCCGTTGACAATATCTGATTAACAAAAAATAGAGAAGCATCATCGGGGGCGACAACAGCAACAACAACAACAACAATAACAGCAACAACAGAAGCAACAGCCGAAGAAGTAGGGAATTAAACAAATTTGTAAAAAGCCGACAACAAAACAAAAACCAATCTCCCTTCCCCACAACAAAATAAACAAACCAATAAACAACAACATCAACTCACACCTTCCTTAAACACTCACAAATTCACACGGACAAGCTTCGAGGAAAGAGACCAGAGAGCAATACATCCCGTGCGGCATTAGTAACCACTGCAAGCGAGAAAAGGAAGTGACAAATCCATTATAGAATTCAGTAATAAATCTTTAACAAATTTAGAGTTATTCTTCGACAAATTTTAAAACTTTCTTTTATTATTCGGATGCCAAATTTCAATAGTTCTCTTTTCATTCATCAATGTTCAATTATGAAATGAAGTCAACAACACCAAGTAGATCTTGTTATAAAACAAAAATGAATATTGAAAACAAATCAACATTACGAGACACAAAACAATATATTATTTCAATTTAAAAAAAAATGTAACGATATTATGTAGTTACTTTTTTTAACAAACCAAAACGGATCAACTAAAGGATAATGAATTAAATACAAATGGTTCTACATACACATAGGGTAACATTTTGAATTGTAGCTAGCGAGTAAGCAAAATCAAAAGTAATCATCTCTACAACAAAATATGAAATATCGATGTGTTGTTCTTAGGTGTTCTCAATTTTGTTTTCTCCATCAATTTTTGAGTTCTTCCTGCCAGATCAGCGGAATCTTTCAGTGTTCCTTTTTACTTTTTTAATATTGATTTTTGTTTGGTTCTAAAGTCATAATATTCCACTTTGCTGTCCCTTTGCATTCAATTTTATACGAAGATAAATAAATGCATATGAAAAAGTAATGATTATTATAATTAAGAAAGGACAAAAAATTTCAATAAATAGTTAATTTAACCGAATGCAAAACAGCAAATAAACGAGCGAGTTTTATTTTCTTTGGCAGACATACAAACATGTATTTATTAAATGCACAGAAATAGCAAATTACAACTCTTCGTGATGGGAGGGAAACTTCTTTAGGATGGCATGATATAGATTGTAAAATGCATAAACTGAAACCGTTACAATAACAAGCAATGCTCCTCCAAATGCGATGCTCAGAAAATTGCCATCAATAATGCCAGCAGAACGATGGCGTTTTGTGGAAAAGATTTCCTCGGTTGAGGCTGGGTTATTCTGTTGCTGTGCCGTACGCTCTGCCATCAATCGTTTCATGGTACTCAAGCGCTCCCGCAAAACCTCCACGGATTCCGTGTCTAAGTCCGAAGCACCTAAAAATATAACTCATTTGGAAATCTTTGAATGCATCAAATATTTAAAAAGCTTACCGCCTGTTTGTGTGGTCATTGTTTTAGGCAATAATTCCTTCTTTCTTCTAATATGTTATTATTTAGGTATGCTAACGGGTTTGGCAGGAGTGTCAGGGTGTGAAACAGGCGCATGTGCATAACGGCCAAAATATCGATTTCACTGTTGAGTATTGCTGAGCACTAGAGCGCAAGTGTTGCACAGCGACTAAACTCATCTTATCGATAAGTGGTATATTTTCGTCCAATTTTAGCCACTTTTTCAATAACATTGGCAACACGTGCAACGCGCGCGCATTGAGTGTTTGTTTTTAGTTGATTTACATTTAAATGGTTTAAAATGGGTTTAACTAAACAATATTTAGCGTATCGTGTCATAGACAGTTTTAATATCATCGCATCTGGTCGTAGCAATGTGAATTTCGCCGTTGTCGATAAAAGCGAGGGACGTTACGTTGCGGCTCCGGCAGCTGAGAATGTGATCATCTGGGACTTGCGGTGAGCACTGATTTTAATTTAATAGTGCTTAAATTATAAATTTTATTATTTTATAGTATGGGCGATCGTAAGCTGACGCTGCGTCGCGAGAAACATGAAGTTACCGCCTTGCGTGTCTCACCCGATCATCTTCACATTGCCGTTGGCTATGCGGATGGCGTAGTTCAGATCTTTGATCTCAGCTCGCGTACGTATTACGATGCTATCTGCTCATTGGCGCTGCACAAGAATGCTGTCAGTATATTGCGGTACGATGCACATGGCATGCGCTTGGTCAGCGGAGGTTTGGACACTGAACTGGTCGTAGTTGATGTGGTGGAGCAGGCTGGACGACAGCGCCTTAGTGGTCACAATGCTGCCGTAACAGATGCACATTTTCTGCAGCGATTGGTAGATCAGGAAGTGGTAGTCAGCTGCTCAAAGGATACACAAATCAAGTTTTGGAATCTGGAAACACAGTTCTGCTTTAAAACTATTGTTGACAATCGCACGGAGATCTGGGCTTTGGCTTTTATCAACGATCTGATGGTCGCCGGAGCTGGAGAGAGCGGCATGAATGTCTATCGGCTGCGCAAACGGGAGACCAACGATGGTCAGACACTGGAGTCCGCTGTAGAAGGTTTGTCTATTGATGATGAGGATACAATTAGTCCGTTGAGTGTCAGCAACTGTGGCACCATTCAGCGAGCGGGTAAGGGACGCACTGTCAATCTGGTTGCCGATCCCAATGAGCGTGTGATTAGCTGTCATGGCACCAATGATCTCATCGAGAGCTTTTACATTTGCACACCCGAAGAGGCCAAGAGTCGTCTGGCCAAGCGGCTGAAAAAGGCTCGCAAGAAGGCCGAGTCTGCTGAAGCCAACGAACAAGACGATGAGCAGCTGTCCAAGGAGCTGTCGCTGAGCGACGAAATAAAACGGCTGGAAAGCATCAAGACAAAGCAAAAGATCAAATCCATTGATGTGCTGCTGGGCGAGAACAAAGAATTGCGAGTTTTGGTCAGCTTATCCAACAATAGTCTCTGCCTCTACTCGCTGGAGGCATCCTTGAAGTCCCGCAAGGCAGTAGACACCAGCGTCAAAGTGTTGCGCTCCCTCACACGACTTGGTCATCAATCGGAGGTGCGTTCCGTGTGCTTCAGTAACGATTCGCTGGCCATTGGCTCTGGTGCTGGTGATTCCTTTAAGCTCTGGGATCGCGATGCTATGCAATGTATGCGCACAGTGTCCACGGATTACATTCTATGCTCACGCTTTGTGCCTGGTGATCGATATGTGCTGCTGGGCATGAAAAGTGGCGCATTGCTCATTGTGGATGTCGGTGCTGCGGATATTGTGGAGAACATCCCCGCTCATGAGAGTGAACTGTGGAGCATTGCACTGTTACCGGATCAGAAAGGCTGTGTGACGGGTAGTGGAGATACTACACTCAAGATCTGGAGCTTTGAACTCATCGATGCAGGCGAAGGAGCTGCCCAGACTAAAGTTCTGTCGCTGCTGCACAAGAATACCCTAAAGCTGGAGGAGACGGTTCTCTGTGTGTCCGTCAGTCCGGACATGAAGTATCTGGCCGTGGGTTTGTTGGATTCCACTGTTAAAGTGTTCTTCCTGGACACCTTTAAATTCTATCTATCGCTTTACGGACACAAGTTGCCAGTGCTCTGCATGGACATCTCCTATGACTCGCAATTAATTGCTACCGGTTCCGCGGATCGCAATATTAAGATTTGGGGCCTCA
This sequence comes from Drosophila niveifrons, assembly GCA_035046325.1. Classification (NCBI taxonomy): domain Eukaryota; kingdom Metazoa; phylum Arthropoda; class Insecta; order Diptera; family Drosophilidae; genus Drosophila; species Drosophila niveifrons. Next base: position 2,954,430 of record JAWNOC010000046.1, on the reverse strand, counting down.
ACTTTGGTGATTGTCATCGTTCGATCTTTGCGCATGACGACTCGGTAATGTCGCTACAATTTATACCTAAGACACACATGTTCTTCAGCTGCGGCAAGGATGGCAAAGTGAAGCAATGGGATGGCGACTCCTTTGAGAAGATTCTCACACTTCCAGGGCACATCGGAGAGGCACACAGTCTGGCTGTCTCCCCCAATGGTCGCTATCTGGTCAGCTGTGGCTCTGATCGCACGCTGCGAATGTATGAGCGCACCGACGAGACGATTGTGCTTAAGGATGTGCAGGAAGAGGAACGCGAGCAGCAGGAGAATGAGCAACTAGCCACCGGCGAAGACAACACTGTGGCGCTGCTGCCTGGCCTGAAGTTGCCCTCTCGCAAAACTGTTGGCTCTGAGCAGGCAGCCGAGTCGATTATGGAATGCCTGGAGATCTCGAAACAGTTCGAGGTGGAAGCCGAAGAGAAGCCCGAACCGCATCCTCTGATGTTGGCGCTGCAGGTGAAGAATCCCAATGATTTCCTGGTCGCTACACTTGTGCGCATACGCACCTCCGACATGGAGGAGGCGCTGCTGCTGCTCCCCTTCTCCATTGTCTGTGAAGTGCTCGAACGTCTGCCCGCTTTGATCAATCAACGACCCGACGAACTGGAGCTGCTATGTCGTGTTACCGTCTTCCTCTTTAAGGTGCACATGAAACCCATCGCAGCGAGCAAAACGATGAAGCCGCTGTTGATCAAGCTGCTCGGTCTGCTCAAGCGTGATGTGCAGCAACTACGCGATGTCATGGGCTACAATCTGCATGCGCTGTCGCTGCTGCAATCCGAGGTGGAGCAACGAGAAGGCGTCCAACTGTTCCGGGAGGCGACACAGATCAGGCGAAAGAACGAGAAGAAGCGACGCCAGGCGGTTAAGCGGCGCATCCAGATACAAATGGTTTAAGATGTGTGTTTAATGTAGGACTTTAATTTTATCAAGATAATCTACAATAATAAGATGCATTATTGTAACACAAACGAGCACCACTTGCAATTTTAGCCAGGTATAATCAATAGAGATAAAAGGATTGTGTGAACAGGTGTGTGTGTCTATTTGGGGAGGAGCGAGGTGTGTAGAGAGAAGTGTGTAGTTTGTGGTCGAGAATTTGGAAAACATAAAACACACAACAAAAACTGGACAAGAGTGGACGACAGTGACATCTGACGTGAGGCATAGAGAGCAACCAAAAGGTATTTCCGATTCAACAAATGCCAGCCTTTGGATAGCAGCCAGCATCGGCGGGTGCATTGCCACAAGAACCTGTGAGAGATGCAATGATGGTTAGCTTAAGAAAAAGAATGTAAAACTCCCAAATTTGCCTCAAGATTGCTACTCTATGAAAATGTCATGCAAGAAGTCTTAATTTGAAAAATTTCGTGATTCTATTCTATAGACAATTCTTGTTTTAAAGATAACCGATTACTGGAAGATGTCTAACGATAACAGAATGGACGTTTTATACATCTATGTAGCTCTAATTGTAGGAACGTTCATATAAACGAGCAGACAGCCCGAAGGACAAGGTTAGATTGCCTTGTTTGTTGGCATATCCAAAAATATTAAATGATGCCTTAGTCCGTTAGTTATAAAATGTGATGTGAGGTTCTTCTATGGACATTCAGGTGGACGTCATCATTGCGGCTCGCCGCAAAGGCGAAATACCTTTCTTCCTAATAAGAGGTTTCAAAATGACCCTCCCGTACCCCTCTCACTATACTCACCACCGCAACGCTGAAAGGCACCGGGTGGCCCGTAGCTGAGCTTCTGTATGGAGCACTTCTCCATAGCGCCGCTGGGTCGGCAATAGGTTGTAGCGCGTGCCCAGGGCATCGGCTCCTTGGGCTGCACACAGTTGGGCAGATAGCTCAACTTGTAGGTGGTGCAGTTCTCCATGGGTCCGCTGTTGCGACAGAAGCCCTGGAGTGGCTTGACCGGATCGGGACGTGGGAAGCACGTAACATCCACGGGCATATAGCTTAGCTTGTTGACGGTACAACGCTCCATGGCGGTGCTGGGACGACAGAATGCCGTGAGCGGCATAATGGGAGCACGACGAACATGTGGCTTGGGCACAAAATCGTGCTTCTGTGTGGTCATGGCATACATGGGTCCATCGAAGCGCAGTCCATTCTCCATGGGGCGTATGGGCGGAGTGCGTTCCGTGCAACTGGGTTGATACGAGAGCTGCGGAACTAGTAAATTAGCGAAGAAGTTTGAAAAATATATGTAGTCTTCACCTTCTGCACGGTGCAACGCTCAAGAGGTTCTGTGGCACGACGGAAAGTGTCGCGAGGCATGATGGGCATCGGTTTGGTGCGTGACGCATCCACGGGCATGTAGCTCAGCTTATAAATGGTGCTGGAGGCGCCAGCATCGTTGCCCAGAAACTTCAGACTGCTCATGGGCAGCATGGGTGCAGTGCGTCCGGCATTGCAATTGGGCATATAGCTCAAGTTGTACGTGGTGCAAATGTTCTGATAGTTGGGCGGCACACAGCGTATCTTGTCAGCCCAGGGTGTTGGCTCCTTGGGTGGTATGCAGACCGGCATATACGACAGCTTCTGCACCGAGCAACGTTCCATGGGTCCGACGGGCTTGCAATAATGCGAATTCTGTGGCATCAGCTTCGGTGGCGGATTCGCGCAAACATCCACCGGCATGTAGCTCAACTTCTGTATGGTGCACCGTTCCAAGGGCGCAGTCGAGGTGCAAATAGCCACATGTGGCAGGCAAGGAGCACGCTTCACATTGCCCTTGGGCACGTAGTCGTGCTTCTGAGAAGACATCGCATAAATGGGACCCTCAAAGCGCAGCCCGCTCTCCGCCGGCAGAATGGGCATCGTGCGCTGCGAGGGACACGGCGGCATGTAGCTCAACTTCTGAACGGTGCACTTCTCCATGGGAGCAGTATTGGGGCTAATATGATTACAGGGGCGCACCGAGACGGCGGCCAGACCGGGGCCAGCGTTGCCGTAATAAGATCGCCTATAGATGGTATTTGTGTCCATGGGTGCATTGGAGCGCATTAGATGCGACTGTGGAATGATGGGCAGCGTGCGTGCTGGCTGCTGATAGCAACAGCCGGAGTAGTCGCCACAATCGCAGGGCGGACACGAGGCGCCGGGTGGACAGGGTGGATAGTCCACGGGCGCCTGGCAAGGATCACAGGACGTGGGGCATGCATTGCAGTCGCCAGACATTGTTCGCAGGCGAAGTCGAAAATCAAACAATTAAATCTGCAGACGAATTTCTTATAATAAACTTTATCTCTTAGGTCTTTTCCACCCACCTGGTTTTAAAAAGCGTGCTTCGTGGCACGCTTCTTTTGACGAGCGTGTAATACCAAGATCCTTAAGGAATTGCCACTTGTTAAAGGAAATAATTTTGTTTGCCCCAAGTACAGAATAATTGCTGTATCGTAAACACATCCGAAAAAAAGAAAAAATAAATATAAAATTTTGCTTTGACGTACAACGATGAAGTATTTACAGATTATACTGAGGATCCCGTCTAAGGAACACATACAAAATCTCGAGTCTCGTTTGAACTTTGCACCACAGCCAACTGTGTAAAACATTTACAGATCACAAAGCCAACTCTAAACAATAAAATAATAGACATTTTCTATCAATAATACTTTATTTAGACATTTCCATTGGTTGAAATCGAACACTGCTAAATCCGTAGTTGAGGTAGTAGCCACGTTGCCTGAGCATTTCGGCAGACTGCGAATCGATCGATATAATGAGCTTCATGAGAGGTCCCGACTGTGCCCGATAAAGCATGTGCCAATCGTCGACAGCAAGTCCCTCGTTCTGCTCATCAATGAGACGCAGCGAATACTTCACCGAGCTCGTCGGCAGTGCTGGAAAAATGCCCGCAAAGACCCGCTTGAAGGGCACCTCAGTCTCGGGTATCACCTGCAACGAGGCGCCTTCCCAAGGGCGCAGTCGCGTGTCCATGGTACGCAACCAGTTGACGGTGTCGATGTCGTGGCAGCTGACCGACAGCCAACCCTGGCGGAAATAGCAGCCAGAGAATTGTGGTTTCACGGAGTCCGAGTCCTGTCGCCGTATGAGGTCGATAATACTTTGCTGCACCGCCTCCAGCTGCGGCACACTCCACAGTTCGCTGGGATAATCGCCCGGCAGTATTGCCAAATTGAGGCATTGTGGCTCCTCTTGTACCGGCGGCTGCACAACAGGTCTTGCAGCAGGTCCTCGTAATACTGGTGCTCCAAGACGTGCTTGCACTGGCAATCGTTCCCTTGGCGCTAATGAAGGAGGTGTCGGCAACGAGATCGACATGAGCGGCTCAATTGATTCTCGCCAGTTGCCTGGTGGCTCAGCGTAGTTATCCTGTTGCTGAGGTGGCTGCCTTGACGATTTTTTAGTTGTCTTCATTGGCAGCAAAGCCTGCAGTCTGGCCTCATCTCGATTCATGCCGGTGCGCACCAAATGCTGGAAACGCTTCTTGGCCGCACCACAGAGACGAATACGTTCCACTGGCGGGCCATTGTTAAAGTGTTGGTGTTGTTGTTGTTGTAGTTTTGGTTGTTTTCGTTTTGCGTTCATTCTAGTTTTGATTCCCACGAGTGTAGGGGTCGGGTAGGTCGACCGTGACATAGCCCCCAGTATCACGGCAAGGCGATTTGGGAAATTTGCAACCGGAGGTCGCCAGGTATCCGGAGGTCACCGTTCGAAGACAGCGAAATTCACGCAGCTGCCATGCGGGCCCATTGGCACGGTTGCGATTGACACCAGGGCCTTGCGGGTTTTATCGAGTTGTCCTCTCTAGATCCGCCATATTCAGTCGAAAGCAGTAGCACCTCGAGCAGGATGTGGCCAATTAAAGGTCACGTATGGTCGGTCTTAGGCAGGTGTCTGCCTCTGCCTGCCACCGTGGCACACACACACCAATTGATGTGCCACAGCAGCAGCGCTTGGCTACCAATTGAGGGGTTGTGTATTTTGATAATTGGTTTACATTTATTTCAGTTCATCGTATAGTTTGACATACATATGTGTATACTTAGTTGCCTGAATATCTAACTAGGTTCTATAGCTTAAGAGCTAATTTCTTTCGTTCCGTCTTTCGGATAGCACACACATCGTTCACATAAGTTAATCAGATTATGCAGCAATATTGGAAATGGTTTAAACGGTTTGCCTAACTAGTTGACTATAAACTAAATCGGGAACTAAATCCACAAAAAAAGCATTTACATAAACATTAATCAAAACGCGCGAAAAGCTATAAACAAATAAATTACATTAACAATCAAATGGAAATCAAACAATTATTTTTATTTTTCGAAGCCAATTCAGCATTTTGATTCGATGCAATAGCATTAAAATGGATTTGTTAAAATAATTCCTAAAGTCGCTAATTAACCTTAACAGAAATATCATGTTTTTGTGTACGTATACTTAGTTAATCGCTTTGTGTGTGTGTGTATGTTTATTTTTTCGGTTTGTGTTGGTGGAAATACAATATGGTTCAGTTCCAACAACATTATGCTGCTTCGCCCTTATCGACATAGAATTCCTTGTATAATAGCTATTTAAATATAGTTTTTGCTGTTTTCTATTCCTGCTTCTGCTCCAACTGCTTTTTGATATTATCGTTAATATGTATAGTTTTTCTCTTTATTTTCATTGATTATTGATTGCCCTCACAGCGTAGGCAGATTTTCGGGCTGATACTCTAGGAAATTGGCCGGGAATTGACCCTGTCGTCCATTTACCTCGCCATAAAGCCAATCCTCGTTGATACGATAAAGCACATTGACCAGTTCGTTCTCCTGCAGAACACAAATGCATTAATATCGATGTTTAATGATGAAAGTACTTCCAAGTACTTACTCTTAAGGCCAAATCTCCCTCAACCTCGCCAGGGAAATTATACAAACAACGCACCATCGTCGTGTGCTGTTGTTGTTGTTGCTGTGGCGCTGGCTGTTGTTGATGGGACTGAGCTGCACCGCCCAATGGCACCTTGACTTCCACATAATTAACCGGAAACAGACCTTCACAGCCAGCACGCGTGCGTCCTCGGAACCATTCCTCGGTGGGCTGCTCCAGCAGATAGATTTTCTCGTTCTCCTGCCAAGTGAAAAAAAGCTGTGTTAATAAAGTTGCAAATGTTTGATATATTTTTTTATTTACTCTAAAACTTAGATCGCCTTCCTCGACGCCGTCAAAGTCATAGAGCGCTATGCAATATGCCAGCTGAGTCTCCTCCACATAACCCGAGCTGCCGTTGCTCAACGCCAGCGCATCCACTTTGCCCGAGATCACGTCCAGTAGCGAAATGTGACCAGCTGGAGCCGCAGAAGCAGCTGCTGCTGCTGCTGCTGACAGCGGCGGTGGAGCACCCTTGGGCATGGGTGGCGATGGGGGCGTGTTGTTGCCATGGGCAAACATCGGTGGCTGGCCGCCAATGAATGGCGGCGGCTTTGGTGCCTTCGGTTTGGCCGAGATCTTCGGCTTGATGATGGTGGGCATGCTCAGCGATTGTGTGGGCGGCAACAGACTGCGACCATTGCACAGCGGATTATCCGAGCTGCGCATCGATTGCTGCTGCTGCTGCTGATACTGCGTCGTCTGCATTTGACGCACTGGCGCCGCACCAAAGCTATCAACGCCACCACCATAGATGTTGTTGTCCACCGCTTCCCATGGATCCACCAGGGGACTCTGTGTGGCCGGTCGAGAGCGTGTGTAATCATCCTCGAAACCGCTCTCCGGCTGCGATACGCTGCCATTGTTGGGTGAACTGAAATTGCTGTCCGAGCTAAAGCTATCCACGCTGACGCAATCGCTGTTCGACTTCTGGGTAAATGTGGGCGATGATGGCGGCGAATCGAAACTGATGAGTTGTGCATCTGCCTCGCTTCGATAGCTGTTCTTGGTCACATTCGTCGTTGTCATCGATGTGGTTGTTGTGCTCGCCGTATTCCATGCCGCATTCCAGTCGTAAAGATTGGCGCTAGACGTTGACGTTGCCGTTGCTGCTGCAGTCGAGGATGTGGTTGCTCCGGCATGACCGCTGCTCAGGCCGTAGACGCGACTCTGCGCTGCAGCCTTGGAAGCAGCAGCCGATGCCGTTGCCGTTGTCGACTTTTTGCGATTGAATATGTTGCTAATGATGCCACCAGCTCCCCCGCTACTGCCACTGCCACCGCCAACAGCACCACTCGTTGTTGTCATTTTGCGACCATTGACCTGCACTTTTGGCGGTGGCGGTCGCGGCGGCGGCATCTTCTTAAAGCTGTTGCCATTCCCAGCAGCACCAGCACCAGCATCAAATGGTGAGTCATTCCAATTGGTCGCTGGCGTGTAGCGTGCCTGGGGAAACTTTCTCGTTATGCTTGATCCCGTTGTTGTGCTGCTGCTGCTATCCACATCAAAGAAGTTGTTGTTGTTGCTGTTCCACTTTTGCTGTTGATGTTGCTGCTGCTGTTGCATTGGTCCCTTTGGTGGCGGTGGCAACTTGATGGTCAACTTCTGCAACCCGCCGTTGGCCGCCTGCTGCTGCTGCAAATGTTGCTGTTGCAGTTGCATTCGCAGTTGCTCCAGACTCGCATTCGCACCCGCCGCTGCGCTTTGACCCCGCGATCCTGGCGGCGCTGGCGCTGGTCTCGATGGTATTGTCATTGTGCCTGCAATTGAAAGCGAATACATCAACACACTGCGAATAATTTGTAGTTAATACCACTCAAGAGATGCGCCTTAAGAGATAACGCTTATCGTTGAGATGTGTATGATAAGAAACGATAAGAAATGATTCTAACTGATGTCGTTTCTCAGAAGTCTGACATCTCTCCCCAAAAAAATATACGACATGTAAAGCCTGAATATTCCTACTCAAAATTTTATTAACTTAGGTTTCTGTGTGTCTGTTGCTGAATTGTCAACACACACAAAAAACACTTCTCTTCACGCACAGCATCTGCCTCAATTAGTTTGCACTTAAAGCGGTTGAAAGCTTTTTGAAATACATCTGCTTTAATTGCCTTCATTCAGTATAGAGATAAATGTATTTTCTAAGATGAATATTGAACAGCTATTAATAATTTGAGACTGAGAATAATATAAGAAAGTTATTCCTATCTTCACTTTAGCATTAACACGCAAATAAGTTACAATTCAAAGAGAAATATTATTATCGGCTGGGAATAAAATAAAATATATCAATCTTGCTACAGTTCAAACAGAAAAAAAAAACACTTTACGCTAAATTTCTTTATACAAAAATACCAAAAGAAAGCTAAATAATATTCATAAAAAAATATTTCTGTTTTTGTTTGTTCAAGTTCAATTAGCCTATATAATTATTAGAAGTATTTGTTTATGTTTCCATCCATCTAAAACTTATTTATAACCTGATTTTGCTTTAAAATTTTAAATAATTTGCTCCAAATCAATTCAACCATTTTATTTTATTTTAAACGCAAGCATTCAAATTAGTTTTGAGTGTTTTTTCCACTTGACTGTTTAATTATTCAATTAGAGCACATTATTAAAATTGTGCTATTTACGAAAAAGAAAATAAGCACAAAAGTTATTTCCAGACAGAATGCGCATATTGTTTATTTCTAGAGCAATTTTAATGAATCGCGAAAAATAACAAAACACTTTACAGCGTAACCCGAATAAAATCACTTTATAGATTGGCAAAAAAAAAGAAAACGTAACTCTTACAATTGAAACAACTTGGGCAACTTGGGTCTGCAATGACACTAATTTGTTAAATCACGTAACACTTTTATTGTTAAATTGCAATCGAGTGTTGTAGAGCTGCAACTAAACTCGACAGCTGATTAATATTAAATAAACACTTCTAATTGCCGAAGCCATCCATCATCATCATCAATGGGGAAATGTTTAAAACGTAAAAAGCAAATCGATCAGCAAGCCACAAGAGAATAGTAAAAAAAGGCGCAAAAGTTGAGCAGAAAGAAAACAGCAACAAATAAATAAATAAATTATTAAAATACAATTTGCGGCCAGGCATTTACGTCATCAATATAAAGCGAATAGAACGCCCACAAAAAGACTTTAACAATGGGCAACAAATTCAACTTTGATCAGAGAAATGTGGGAGGAATGCAATTCCGACTAAAAAAATTAAAAATAAAGAGTTTGCGATTACGCGAAAAAAAAACGGAAAAACAATTCGGTGGTCGGCACATCCCAGAACGAAAGATTGCATTAACAACAACAATATTGTAAATCGTATTAAAAGTCGCATTTGCTATGAAAATGTGCTTATCAAAAACAAAAACTCGCATATTCTTTTACGCAGCAAATAAATTCCGTTACTAGAATTCATTCATTTTTAAAATCCATATTTCGTTTGACAAATGCTACTGATAATAATGATAATGATGATGCTGCTGTCTAATGACCTCCAGCTGCGTCATCGCATAACGACGAATTCCCCAGAAAAATATTGGCAAAAACAATAGTCCGCCCCAGTCTATAGCTAATTATATACGTAGTAGATGGGACTTATTTATGAGTGTATTATGTATACAAGTAGATAGAGAGCATTTTATATTTATTAGTCTGGCAGTCTATTCGATAACTGTCGGCAAAATTGAGTCAAGCATTCTAAGTAGCTGTGGTGGCATGAATGTGTGCCACTTTTGTTTGCTGCTGACTGTTGCACATGCCACGATTATACATGCCACATGAGCAAATACTGAACTGCGCCTGGATAATATGCATATACATATATATGTATCTTGACACATGGCGCAACATTGTTTGCATTAAAGTTAGACACGGAATGGGAAAAAACCAAACAGAACATGCAAGCAAACGACTTTAAGATATAAAGAAAATAAGCAAATTGCTGAATAAGCTTGATTTTGTTTTTTAAACTTCACTCTTGTTGACTTAAAATGAGTTTAAGATATTAAAAAATATTTAAATAAAAATAAATCACATACAAAGAGTTTAGAAAGCTTGATATAAAGATTGATACAATCAAGTGTGAACTAAAAACGTCGTAAGTTTATTTGAATAATCAGTTCAGCTTGACTAAATGTGATTTTACTCCGCATAAATATCACTTCGCATGCTCTTTAGATAACAATCTCTCAGAGAACAAACTATCTATTGTTCATAATTGTTCACAATCTTTAAGCACCGATTTTTGCATTTTGTGTGCACAACTCTCAACAGAAGCAGCTGTTAGCAGTATATTTTGTTTTTTAATTCTTTTCAGAAATTTCATAAACTTTCATTTCCAAGTGTAAACAAAAGAGTCCCAAATATTGCATGCGAAATTCATGTAAATTTTGTTGTGGATAAAAAAGTCTAGATGAATACCGTTCATATGCTATTTACATCACAATCAAATGCCAATAGACTTCAAGCACGAACCCAAACTAAAAGTGGTGACTAAACATCTGTGTTAACAGCTGAGATAATATAAACCAAGACTAAACGAGTTGGAGCTATAATTTTTTGAAAGTACTTATTATTCGGTAGTATTTTTGGGATCGGTAGTATATTTAGAAGGTAATCCTATATCGAAATACCAAAGATAACATTCGGTATACTAAATCGATAGTAACACTATATCGATATACCAAACATATTCGGTATATTTTAGTATTTTTGTTAAATTAATTTAGTATAATCCATGAATGATACCGCTAGTTTATTTAAGTAACATATATACCCTATTCAACTCTTAAAATTGTCACAACATCACCAAATTCATTAGCTTGTTTATTGTGAACGTGGCACGTTTTGCTCGACAAAAACATCAATGAGCACTTACAGAACTAACAGAATCAATCTAATTAAAGTCACCTCTGAAGGGTATTTGAACACGTAGATGAATATACATATATATGCTCATCTGTATATGTCTGTCTTTTACCCCTAGCTACGTGAGCTCAACTTGGGAGCAAGTGCATTTGAATTTTGGTGCTTTTCCTGCTAATTAATCAATGTGTACCATTTAACACACGATCCACTGGATGTATCCCCCAATGGGTTGGCATATATAATCGGCATATCGGAATATATCAGCTCACAACAGATGCAATTATCGTATTCGTTTTGGCCTTGTCTAAACCAACAACAATGAAAGCTTTTACGTCAATTGCAGAGCAGCTCAAATTGTGCCTCCAATCAATTATCAGGCATTATGTGATTAAAAAAGAGGGGGAAAGCGTAGAGAGCTGCAGCTAAAGAACTATTTTTAGTGCAAACGTGTCAGTTCCACCTTTTATTGATAAACGATAGTTGTAACTAAGAAGATTTTTCGGCATTTAATTCTACAAATAGAAGCAAAAAGAAATTGTTTATAAAAGAAAAATATTTCAATAACATTTAACCATTTCGGAGCTGAATTATATTACGGCAAGTTAAAAAATGTTTATAAGAATGTATTAAAATTAATATTTCCTTATTATTAATATTATTCAAATTATTATAATATAATTATTATAATAATAATTAATAATGCGTTAAAAGTAAATCTTGCTTCTATGCAACGTTGTATTTTTGAGTTAATCTCGTCAGAAATTGCATTGAAAGTATTTCGCCAACTGAAACATTATTGCGATAAGACGCTTACATTTTTATAGTAGACGGATCAGCTTGTACTTTCCCAAAGACCTTTTATAAAACTGGTGAACTATGCCTACGCAAGCATTCTCTTCCGCTGCTGATAAATCCGAGTTTATATTTCCTACAGTTTCCACAAAATTAAAATGTAGAAATATATACATATATCGAATGCTTGTACAGTTGAAAGCTTTTTATATTAGGTAACTATCTAATTTCTATGCCAGTTTGATAAATAGCTTCCGCTTAATACGTCACATTAGCTAGTTAGTAGCAAGTTTCATTTTTAATGTGCTTAAACATGATGTCATCTTACCGAAATGATGTTAAATTAAAAGTACGAATATTTATAAATTATTTCAAGTTCACAAGTTTCTAGTAATTGTCAAAATTTTTATTTTTAAAATTCTTTTTATAATTTCGAAACAGGTTTTGCCAATTAAAAGCGAATAATAGAATTAACAAATTAGTAACAGCTCGGATGACATGTTAAGCCTTGTAAAACCCAAACTAACGGCCGTAGAATTGTCGCCCTTGTCCAAACTAAGCTCACACATACCTACATACATAGGTATGGATATATTTGTGTATGTATGTGCGTGTATGCAAAGTGTTGTAAAAGCTTAATGCACTGCTAAGGTCACGCCTAGGTTTGTTATAATGCCATTGTCCCACACATGTGCACAGTAATGTTCCCGCTTATACAGGGTGTAATACATAGAGAGATATCTTTTTGTATAGTTGGGTGGTAATTCTCTAGGGGTTTTCGTTATATTGTTGCCGGCGACAACCGGTTAAAGCTGAAACCACTTCGCAAAGTGAAATGATTAGACTAGGAAGCAGTTTAGTTGCATTCATATGCAAGTTTTATGCTTTTTATTATACCCTGCACCTTCAGCAAAGGTATGTCAAAGTTGAGTGTTACCATGAACTTGTAAATTTTATGATTTTTTAGTATCATAGTGGTAGTTTCGCAAATTTGCGTGGGTCAATGGCGCTTTCAACTTGACGAGACACACACACACACACACACACAGATATGTGCTCAGGTTAATCATGAACCGGCGACAACTTTTACTTAAAGTACTCGTAAAACTTGAACCACGCGCGCTCTCAAAGCTCTTGTAAGAAAGGCAAAGCAGAACTCAGCTGAACAAAAGAAAGTGCTTTTTTCTCTTTCAGTCTTGCTGTTGTTGTGTGTGTGAAAGCATCTCAGAAATGATAGCAAAGTGAGAGCAAATACGTGTAGGTCGGTCGATCACTTTGTCAAGCATTGTCAAGACACACACACACACACACACACACATGCACACATTCAGTGCACACTCATAATAGAGTTCATGAACATTATCACAAATGGACTCTTAAGTAAATAATTGATTAACTATAAACGACGTTTCAAAGAGACAATTTTCTATGCTCTATTTTATATTATTATTATTATTATTGTTCGTATTGTATTTGCTGAGACCGTTTGCTGCTTTTGGCACTGGGCAGCAATTGTTGATTGCTCGACATTTCGTCAATTGGCAAACCCAAAACAAAATCAACAATATCGAACACCAGCAACTACAACAACCACATGCAATGACCTTGAGCTTTTATTTTCAATTGTTAAAATGCTAGAAATATAATCAAATAAACAAGAAAACAAATTGCTTACTTACTAGATCAATACCCTTGCAGTAATGTTTTTATTTGGCTACCCAATCTAATCTAATCTACAATCTATGCCACTTTCATTTTTAGGTAGATAATAATATACTCAGCTAAGACAGTTTTATAATGTTTTAGATTTGTATTTCATACCATAAATTCTGTACTTTTGCAATCAAGTTTATGGACTCAACTGATCGTCTGCACTATTTATTTTCTCTTTAAAAGTTTAAAGTAATTTCCAAATTAATTCGCCACATTTTATCTATGAATTCTATGCATATTTCCTTGTCATGCTTAGTTTCAATGCTGTTCAGGGGTTCAATAATGTAATGCAATAACAATTAATAAATGCTGCACACGTTAAGTATTACAAATATGCAGATATGTGAGGAATATCTTATATAGTAAAGCAATACGTAATTGAAACGCCATTCGAAGCGCCATCAAAAAAACGTCTCGAACTTAAATTGAATTTATTGCGGCAAATAAAGAATTTAATGAACTTACAGACAGACACACCCTTACACAAAGATATATGTATATACTATAACATACAGGAACGCCTCAATTTCAGCTCTGACGTTGAACTTGCCAAAATGTATGAACATACATATATTATAAGTAGGAAGCAGTCTGTGAGGGAACGTGCCCAAGAGAACACGCACATTACTTAATGCTATTTAAGTTATTAAAAACACACCAAGAAGTTCATTCAATTTGCATAAAAAGCGTTGACTCAGTTCCAAAATGGGAGGGGGTGGGAGGCTTATGGGTCGCACAGTGAATGTGCTTTGTTTGATGTTGAGGTTAAGGTCTTTGGAAACGATCTCATAATTATGATGACTCTTTAGAATGACGGAAAGAAAAAGAAGAAAGCAGAGACTGATTGACTAATAAGTACTTGAGTATTCTATTGCCTTACATGGGAAAAAAGTGATTTACACAGAAAAATGATTAATATAATTTAAAATTAATTTTTATGAAACACTTTTTTTTATAAATTTAAATATTTCCCTAACCAAAAAAATCAGCAATTATCGTCATAAAAAACACATACGTATTTCAAAGAAATTAGCTCATACATTTGTACCACAATTTATAATAATATTTTATTGTATGGTTTTTAACTTTGAAATGAATCAGCCAAATTACCAGAATCCTGAGGGATTCATAATAAGATAGATAGTGATTTAATACAGTTTAGTTGATTAATTTTCGCAAACTATGTTGTGTTAAAATTATAATCTTCTAGCATTTACTATTTGGGCGGACGGTTTAGAGTTCAGTCAGACAGTAAATAAGTTAATCAGGACAAAGAACTTTATACAAGAAGATGTATTAAACTTTTAATGAAGAGCACTATCCTTAAAATTAAAGCAAGCTTCCTTTGTGGCGCCTTCTAAGGTCAAGGTGTCTGCTTCATAGTCGCATATCAATAGAGTTGTTGTTGTGAACACAGTTTGATATGCGACACATAACAATTTACGCAAATTTGTGTAGTTTGCGCAAATGTTTGACATATTTGCACAACCACACAAAAAGAAAAAACAAACGAGAAAAAACGAAAAATTGAAAAGTTTAAAACGTGCACAAACGTCACAATCTTTTGTTGTCTGTCATAGCAAACACGCACACAGACACATGCGGTATTTAGAGATCTGGCAAAATAAAAAAAACACGAGTTAAAATTACGAATACGAATGTGAATGCGAATGTGAAAATGAAAATCCATTTAAATAGCATGCGATTGTTATGCGAAGGTGTGTGTGAAAAGCAAATGGAATAATCAGTATGACTTAAACTCGCCCCCATCGGAAGAAGTTCAGCAGAAAACAGAAAATAAAATGAGCATCAGAACTGGTTATAAATGAAACATCAAATACACAACTTAAAATTCACATATGTATTTAAAACAGTATGAAATCATTCATAGATTGAAGCCATTAAATGCGCTGCAAATGGAATATGTAGTTTTATTCTTCTTCTTGTATATAACAGCATTTTGTATAACAGTTTACATTGCTCCTTTTGTTTTGTATGCCAGCTGGGTGTCTTCGCTCTTTTTTGTTTTTGTTTTTGAATAACGTCAGGTGGTTAAGAATGAAAAAAGATAAACGTATTTGCTTAAACAGCACGTTGACTTGTAACGAATTAACGCGGGTGCAGAGAGAGCGAGAGAGCGAGAGAGTTAAGCATTCATCATATTCGTTGAATTCCGAATTTTACATTCGCATTCATGCGTTGCAAGGCACAATCTGTACGGAATCTAGGTCAAAGTTGAACAGAAAGCTTAACGCATGAATGCATACAATCACACATGACAATATATTTAATTAAATTGATAAAATGCTGTGTAAATTAACTTTTAGTTTATCAATAAATGCGCTTTTATTGTAGGGAATCTCTGTAATTAACATATGATTGATAATGTTGTAGCAGATAGCTTTTTGTGGCTATCTATTTATTCTAGCAACAGCAAAAATAAGAGAAAGCAAAACGTGCAGCAAATGGCTATGCGATAAATTTGCTCATGTGTGAGAGTGTTTGCTTGTAAGTGTGCTTGTAGTTGTGCATGTGTTATACACTTGTCGTTTCCTGTTTTGTACAACGCGACGCTATCACAAAATGGAAGACGATACAATAATTACACAAAAAGCGAGAAGAGAAACCCTTTCAAGAACTTATCGATAAGTTTTGCCAGCTGTCAAAAGCGGCAGCTTGCTGCATCTTGTGGCAAACTCAGTGAGTTGGAAAGTGAATGTAACAGACGGAAGCAGAACATGCAACACCTGCTGCTGCTTCAGAATGAAAACGAAATGCTTGACAGAGTAGAAATGCTCAGAGGGAAGTAGTGTCAAGTCAACTCAACTCAACTCAAGTCCTGTCAAAGTGGACGACAACAACAACACGCTCACACACTCAATCATATATTTGCAGTTGTATTTGTTCATGTTCATATTTTAACTAAGCCACAAATCAAACAACAAATAACGCACCACACAACAAAATTATGCAATGTACAATTTGTTTTTGTTATTGTACAATAGTTGAACGCGTCTTACATGCTTACAAAGCGTACGATAAAAATGTTTGTGTGTATATAAATAAATATACTATTTGTATAGTAAATATGTGTGCAACAATAAGTCGACCTTGCTGAGCAGTTTAATCAAGTAAAAAACGAGCAGAGGGAGAGAAGTATTCGTCATCCAATGGTTTATACTTTTTTACGTTTTTTATTAGCATTAGAACAAACCCCTCGCGAATGAATTGGCAATTAAAATTAATGATAAGGCGGGTAACTAACCTTTTGCTGATTTGGCCGTAACGACGTCGCTGCTGTTTTGTTGTTGTTGTTTTATTTCTGCTGCTGATGCGCTCCAAATGTGTTACGGGTTAACAAACAAAAGCCAAGACCCAAGACACAAGACCAACGACCAACAGGCCAGGCCAAAATGACTAATACTCACTCACTCACACACTAACGCTACACAATAGCGAAAACGTTTTTGCCGCGCGCGCTCTTCAAACTAGCCACTAGATGTTAGTGTGCGTGCGTCACACACACACACTCGCAGACAACAATAAAACAACACGAAAAAAGGCAGCTGCAAATTGCAGTGCTATTTTGCTAGCCACACGAATCGATGGATGGCTGGCAGGCTGGATAATTATATGTATATTCTTCACTTTACAACAGCAAGCAGCACACTCACACTTAACTAACTTTATTTATCGCAATTTGTTAATGCTTTTTTATTTGCATTAGTATTTGTACGCTTTGTACAAATTAATCTCGATTTCTTTTTGTAACTGCGCCGCGACTTTTGTTTGCTGCGTTTTCCGCTCGACAGCTGCCAGCAGTGTGACCACAAGTTGACTACCCAAATATACCACTTACTACTATGCAATATTTATGCAACCAGAGTTGTGCCGCTTCTCAAAAGATAACGTAAATATGGAAGACTACTTATATTTTATAGCTATTTATTTACAAAGTAATTTACAAAAATTATTACGTTATTTTATATATAAAATTCTAGGTATGCTGTGCTACAAAATTCGTTTTACAAATTCAATTTTAAATAGAGTACATTTACCAGCACTGCGCAACAGCTGTTCCTCGATTGTTGTAGGCAACAACATAACCAACGGAAAGCATAAATACCAAACAAAAGAAAACCCAAAACTGAAAAATTTAACTATCGCTAATATCTTAAGGCTGGGCCTATTATTGCGTTCATACAGCATGGCCTGGCGTTCCGTGGGAGCTAATAATGCGGATTTAATACGTCAGCTACGAGGTAAGAGACCAACAAGTGCAACTTTCTTGAATTTTTATTTTATATATTATATGCATTTTGCATAGATTACGGCGTCATTGCGTCTGAACCTGTGGCAAATGCAATGATTGCCACAGATCGCAAGTTCTACTGTCCTCGTAATCCGTATATGGATGCACCGCAACCAATTGGAGGGAATGTCACTATCAGTGCTCCTCATATGGTAAAATGAAATTTCAAAAATTAGTCAGATTAATTAAACTAATTTCGTTTTTTACACAGCATGCTTTTGCTTTGGAATATTTGCGGGATCATCTAAAGCCTGGTGCTCATGTACTGGATGTGGGGTCAGGCTCGGGTTATTTAACGGCTTGCTTCTATCGCTATATAAAGGAAAAGGGCGAAAATGCTAACACTCGAATCGTGGGCATCGAGCATCAGCACTCTTTGGTAGCTTTAAGCAAGAGCAATCTCAACTCAGATGATGCGAGCATGCTGGATTCGGATCTTCTGCACATTATCGAGGGAGATGGTCGCAAAGGACACGCAGCTTTAGCGCCGTACGATGCCATTCATGTGGGAGCTGCTGCTCCCGAAACGCCCACCGAATTAATCAATCAGCTGGCCAATGGAGGACGTCTCATTGTTCCTGTTGGCCCCGAAGGTGGCTCACAGTATATGCAGCAAGTAAGAAGGTTACTTTACATGCTGTAAATTGATTTACAAAATTTGATTTGCAGTATGACAAGGATGAAAATGGTAAAGTTCAGATGACACGTCTCATGGGTGTCATGTATGTCCCCTTGACCGACTTGCGATCTTGACTGCATTACTTGGGAATGGTGCTGGTTCCTGTTCTCCTACTAGGGTTTACCCTCTACCGATTATGGATATATTATCATTAATTGTATTGGTTCTAATTGGTCTACCTTAGACATGAATTTGAATTGCTTCTTGATACCGATTTAGTTAAGTTATATTTTATTAAAAAAAAATAAAGAAATAATGGCATAGACAAGTAAATTTTTTTAATTTACAATAATAGAATTATTCAGTCATGGTTATATCAATCATACAAATATTTTAAAATAAACCGCGTCAAATGTCTATCGATTGCTTTTTCGTCTACTAGGCTTTGACTTTTCAGGGTTGCTGTCATATGGTGTTATCGATTTAATTGCAACCAAAGCCAGAAGTTGTGAGCTGCAACAGGTCCAGCAGGATAAGTACGAAAACAATGGCGAAGGCAAATGTTGGCAAGCTGCGCATTAAAAGTTTAAATGAATTGCAACACATAAGCAGTGCTGATGAAACACTTATAAATTCGCCTACTGAAAAAACACCGGAAAATGCAAAAAAGGCGCCAAACAGAAGAGCTGCAACAACAACAAAGAAGAAGCACATTGATAAATTAGAAGAGAATGCAGCTGAAAATAAAAGTAAAACAACAGTTAAACGCGGCGGCAAAAAGGAACCGTTGCCGGGTCAAACGCGCATCGACTACTTCTTCAAGAGCTGCGCCAAAAGTTACAAAGTCGAGAAAACTGGTAAAAAGTCAAAACAGTGCCGCAAGCCAACCGGATGCAAACGCTTATTTGACAACGAATCGGAATTGGCAACAGCGACAACTGTAACGACAGCGGAAACGGGTTCGGATGTGGAATACAAGCCGCAAACGAAACCCTGCCGCAAGCGGACACAACCACAGCGCAATGCCAAGGCAAAATGCAAAACAACGCCATGTGATGTAATTGATCTCTGCTCGGATGAAGAAGAGATTGTCCCAAAACAAAGCCCATCTTGCAGAGCTCCCGAAGGCACGCCCGTTAAAGAAAGTGCCGGGGTGCTTGCTAACTTGGACCCACAGCAAACAGAAGCCAGTAGCGCTATGGTTGTTATACCATGTCGTAATCTCCCAAGCGTCAACAAGGAGTCAACAAATGATGCATCCGGCAAGGAGAATATGCCCCTAAGACGATCACGCCGACGCCTCCCGCCCTATAAACTTGTTGAAGGCACCAACTTTGTGGTAGATGGCTTTCAGTTTGGCGACATTCCGGGCGCAACGCATTATTTCCTCAGTCATTACCATGCCGATCACTATGTGGGCCTCACCAAGAAGTTCGCCCATCCGCTTTATATGAGCCCAATTACGGCGCGCTTGGTGCGCACTTTTATACCCATTGCTGAGCAGTATTTGCATGAGATCGATGTGGATGAGACCATTACAGTCGATGGCGTTGAGATCACCGCCTTGGAAGCCAATCAGTAAGTCCGATAAGATATTTCTAATCAGATCGCAATCAGTTAAGCTAATCACTTACAGTTGTCCCGGAGCCATTATGCTGCTCTTCAAGCTTAACACTGGAAAGTGCATTTTGCATACTGGCGATTTTCGTGCCAGCTTTGAGATGGAATCACTGCCCATCTTTTGGAATCAACCTGACATTGATCTGCTTTATCTGGACACCACATATCTGGCGGAAAACTATGACTTTTGCCATCAGTCGGAGAGCATTACACGTCTGTGTCACTTGGTTAGTGAATTTCACGAAAAGCATGCCACGAAACGCATTTTACACGTTTGCGGCTCATATGTGATTGGCAAGGAGAAGTTGTGGCTGGCATTGGCCAAGGAGTTCTCGCTGCGCATTTGGACTGAACCACATCGTCGCAAGGCCATCGACTGTCTCAATTGGCCAGAACTGCAGGAGTTACTGTGCGATGATCCCTTTGAAGCTAACTTGCATGTCATCAGCATGGGCAAGATAAGCTATCCAGTAAGTGGAATTTACTGTCACTAATAACTTACCAGTTTTCTTATATTTTCACTCTCTAATTCGACAGCAACTAGATCAGTACTTTAAGCAATACGAGGGACAGTATGATATGCTTTTGGGCATTCGGCCCAGTGGCTGGGAAAAAAATTCCAAGCCATCGTATGGCAAGCGTATCAGTGTGATTGGCATTGAATATTCAGAGCACTCAAGCTATAAAGAATTGGAGCGTTTCGTTCGCTTCCTCAAACCAAAGCAAGTAATCAGCACAGTTCCAGTGGGACGCGATCTCTGTGTGACAGGCAATGTGCCCACAAAATGGTATCAATACGAGGGCTGTGGCCGCATGATTAGCATTTCCTATCAACCGTCTATTTCGTCATACTTTCAATCAAGACTGCGTTTGCTGCGGTCCAAAATGGCTAAGCGTCCTAGTATGGCAGTTAGTCCAATGAACGCTAATCAAAATAAACAGGGAACAAGCCCTGCACAATCCAACGAAGTCATGATTCAAGATGCTATAGATTTAATCAAAAATTATCTGTCAACTCATCGCGAGGAATGCGGTTAAATGTCGTCAATGTTTAAGAATTAAATTTATGTTTTTTGTTTAATATTGATAATTGAAACAACCATTCGAATACAAATATGTTAAGTCTGCCACTTAACGCTCTTAAAACCCTTGCTATATTTTTTCACCTATTGAATAAACCAAATGTTATACAAGGCATGTTTGATGTTTTTATTATCGTTTGTATTTCTGCACATTTAATCGAATATACATATATATATATAATTATTTATTTATATCTAATTTCGAATCTAATCCATATATTTATGTATATTTTTTGTTTCCTCTAGTTGACATAGTTACACTCGCTTATTTAGCTGATGCTTAACGTACTGACTTTTGAGGACTTTTAACTGGTATAGTTCTTGTTTTTATTTATTTTTTTATTTATTTATGATATTCACAATGAATAAGGAGAAATTCTTCACTAAGCTCCAATGGCTTAAGCAATAAATATGAGGTTACTTTTAAACAATTCTTGGTGATATGTTTTAGGTATAAATTAAAATAGTGTACACAGAAAAAAAAACGTATGAGCTTCGAATTATGGAATGGAGATAATCTATTGATTTTTGTTGCTCGTTCATCATTTCCTTTTTGTTTGTAAACAATTGACTACACGAAACAATATAACCTGACAAATCAGCCAGTTAACTGTGATAATGAGATGTGAATGTAATTGAAATAAATAGCAAGTGACTTTTTGCCAAAAACAAAACAAATTTAACAAAATGTTTTCGCTGTGGGAGGATTACAACTAAAAATCGTTTGGCCATAATTATAGTAAGTAGTAGATAACAACAAAGCACAACAGGTAGGCGACAATTTTTCTTGAGGGTCCCGACCACATTATCAATATATATATATATATAGCTGGCGGGCAATACGAGAGTTCCCAAGTGGCGCGATCAATTAACTGCGAATAGATAAGACGAATTAGTTTATCAAATGAAATGAAATGAAATTGAAATGCTGTTCATGACCTACCACCAAGAGAAGAATGGACTCTTGTTTTGGAAGCGCTGCGTAAAGGAAAAAAAGCGACTGCCGTTGGAGCTAAAAAAAGAAATAAAATAACATTACTATGGAGTAGTAATTGGAGTGTTAGAACATTGACTTACCGCTCAACAACGACCGCTGGCATTTGGACCAACTGCACAGGTGATTTTCCATCACGCAGCGCTTGAGTTAGATTCAAAATCTGTCCACGCATCACGGACATCTGTCGCTCGAATAGCCGCTTATCGAAGCCACGATCCTGCTGAAACAAATACAACAGTTCCGTGCAGATCTCCTCCACGAAATTCATGTCCGACAGCTGTGGCAACACCTGATCCTTGATGTCATCGCTGAATGGAACCTTTGCCTGCGGCAACCAGGCCCAATGATAGGGATATGCACGCCAAGAATCGGGATGCTTGAATGGGAATGCCAAGCCATTGTCAATGGCAGCGATTTTAATTTGCGGCGCCTCGACCAGATTCCATGTGGGCTCCTCAGACATATGCGCTGGCTTCTTGGAACTCGTATTAGGTATATCTTCATCGTCGGTCGTCACATAGCTGTTGCCCGCATTCGATGGCTCATTTATGCCCATCGAAGTGGGCGATGGGGGGCTACCACCAGCCGTTGAACGTTGCAATCCAGCCTCCAGCGTCACTGGCGCCGACTGCTCGTTCAAATCGATAATTGGCTGTCCCCCAACGGAATGCGTACGTGACATTTTGCGACCTCCAGTGCCGCCCACTTCGCCCACCAGCTTGGGTGCCACATACTTGATCAGCCAGTTGTCGTTGCCCCTGTCCGTGTTGCGTATGATGTAGTCCAGCACCACCAAACGTTCGAACTGAAGCTGAAACGATTTCGCCAAAGCTGGCGACAGCTGTTCGTGCTCGAAGCGACGCAACCAATAGTCGGCATCCTTGTAACCCTCGACAAACAGCTGAAAAGAACCAGTCTTGAGCGGCAGACTCATGCGATTAAAGTGCGCCGATGGATAATGCTCCTTGATGCGTTTCTTGAGCTTGGCCTTCTGCCGATCGATGCGCGCATAGTTGAAACTCTCAGCCACCAAACGCACCACTCGCGTCTTGGGCACCACATTCAGATTGAGCTTGCGATCCACCAAACTTGCGCCAGACTCGGACAAGTAGCTATTGAATTAAAAGAAGTTGAAGTAGATATATCATTAGGAATTCTCAATCTACTTACCCTTGATTGGGTATCAAGCAGGCGCGTCCAAAGCAACAGGGACAGCACAGCTTGTGCATCCATTTGGTCCACTTGGGATTCAGTCTGCCATAGGGCTCCTCATCCTTGGGCTTAAACACGGCCAGACAGCGTTGCTACAATGTCATATAAACGTATTTTAGTAGACAGACTTTGTAATTTGTAAAATGTCTCGAGCTAAACCAAAAGTCTTGCGAGTCGCAACTTTGCTGCAACACTTCCCCGTTTAGTCGCTTCTTTTGATTTATGCGCTCTTTGGAGATTGTCAGCTTAAAACTCTGCAGCTGACATCAATGCGTGGCGCAAGAGTTTTGAAATGGAAGACTTGGAGCTATACTCACGTTTAATGCATCTTTAACAAAGTAGGAACCGCTGCTGCCTTGATAGATTCTTTCCGGCAGAATGCCCTGCTCGATGGCATATTCCGCCTGTGCCACAATCTCCGAGAACAGAGGATCGTCTGCAAGAAAAATCAATTATATAATTATGAATTATTATCATATGCAGTAATGTGGAATTTACTAATGAAATTTGTGCGCAATATGAAAATGCGCATTGCCTTTGACGGCGCCTAAAAGCAGACTGCAAAATGTGATTCAATTATAAACGAAATGTGATGTGTAAATAATTAATAACAATGACTGTGCTTCAGAGCATGTCGTGACACAGCTGTTGCTATAAATATCCAACAGACTGTGGCCTATTGATTGCCTTAAAGACTTTTACTCCCTTTCTCTACCTATGAACTCAAAGTTTTCGTTAAACTCGCCCAGATCCTGGCAAATGCTGAACACGTGCTGGACGAAATTGTCGCGACTGGAGCCCACTGAATGCGGCATTGAAATGACAATGGAAAAAAATAGTAATGCAAACAGCTTGCGATAAGCAGCCAGCGTTCAATTAAAATTGTTGGCCCAGTTAAAAGTATTTGCATATCTAAAGCATTTCGATAAGGTGCCACACATGCCTCGCCACTTGCCACATGGCTACCTGCCTAACTTACACATATTCTTCAGCGGACAATTGGCACATTGGCATTTGGGCTGTTGAATTCTCACTTCGGTGACTTCGGTCGAGTCATGTGTCGTGGGCTGCGTGGAGTAGACAACAGGTACTTCATCCTCATCCGACTGTGATGGTAGATAATCCTTCTCGCCTTCGAGACATTTTTGCTTGCAGCAATGACATTCGTATCCCACATAGCTCGATACATCTGAATCATCCTCTTGAGTGGCATTTTCATTATTATTATTGTTGTTGTTGTTAGTTGGCTCTATTAGTATAACGGGTTCAGCTTGTGGTCTTGGTTTTTGAGGTGGTGTTGGCGGCTTTGGATCGGTTCCTGTCTGTTGGTCGCGATAAGTCGACATTGCTGCACATAGCTTTATGCATCCAGTTAATGTTATTATTACTTATGTCCATTCATCGACAAGGATTTGCTGCGCATTACCCATTTTTACTAATACTTGCAATTAATTTTGTAACTTTTTCAATTTAGTTTATTGTGTTTTTGTGTTGTGACAAAATCGTATTTCAATTATTTACTGAAGGGAAACTCAAATGCGATTATTCGTAGAATGTCGCGCAATTGCTTCTTCTTTTTTTATTGCCTTGTTGGCTATAATTTTTGCATATACTATATCACATAATAATATGCACAAATATTACGTATACGTGTTTCACATTGGATCAGCGCACATTGAGTCAGTCAGTCAGTCAGTTAGCTTTGTGTGCAGATTGAATTAAATAAGAATTTGTCGGAAATTCAACTTAATAAAAACGCACACACAAAAGAGTTGAATAGCAAGCAAGAGAGAGCGAGAGAACTTGTTGAACTATGAACAATATAGAAGTCGACTTGTTTATACGCTCGCCAAACGAATTCATAACCAGCATATTTATCTTTTAACTACGTCATGCATTTGCAGCCATATATAGTTAAAGGTCAGGCAACCAACGCTATTTATAATTCTGTTTAGTTTTGAAACTATTACACTTTAACAATAAATAAATAATGCTATTTTTGGCATTCAAAACAGTTTTTGAATACTAAAGAAATACTGCAATTATCTGCAAAGTGCAATAAATATTTAAGGGTTTATTTCCATTTAAAAATAAACTTCTTCAACATTTAGCTGAACTTTTAACTGAAAATTGTTTATATAAACAAAATCAGTTGCCTGCAAAACTGCGGAATAAATCAAAATCTCACATTATATGCAATGCATTAAAGTTAAAAGATTATATTGAGCAAATGAATTCATTTCACAATGTACCTAAAATTCTGAGCAATTATCTTCAATGTGCAATTTAAATAATAAATAACAATTTAACTAACCTAAAATACTTTTAAGCAGCATTAAGCAATTGTCTGAATATACAATTTTATGTAATGAATTATATTTAGTTTAAATTCGATACACTCATTGCTCTGGCTATCAAATTATGCATAAGAGCTACAAAACTAGAAAATAGAGATTACAACCAAATGTGAGTGCTTTACAGGCTGAATCAACAAGACGGAATTAAATATAAAGCTGTAAATTAAGGGAAATCCCTTGGCAATGTTTCCTACTTGAGATAAAGATAGAAAGCAATTCAATTTCACAAGCAGATTGCTTGAGTAGCAATGAGCAATGAGCGACACAATGAAGGAAGCCCCACATGAGTTGTAAGACTTCTTTTTGCTAGTTTTGTTTTGCCAGTTTGACTCACCGCCAAAGGTGTTTGACACGAGGTCAAGATGATCGTGTCCACGTCCCAGTGCGCCAAGTAGATCAGTGATGCGACTGCCGTGGCTGCCACCGCCGAGCAGTGGCTGCGATTCGCGATTATCGCTGCCCGCGTCCGTCGACATGCCCTCGAAATCGATTTCTGGCACCAAACAAATATCGTCGACCTCTGCGTCGTGTGGCAAACGCGTTGTTGTCGTTGCTTTCAGCGGTGATGTGGACGTTGAAGTAGCTGTGTTTGCCGCTGTCGTTCCACGTCGTGTTGGTGTTGCAATCTGACTAATCATCAACGCTGCTGCTGCCGCTGTCGCTGACTGCTGTTGCTTTTGCGGTGTCGTTGTGCTTGATCTGCCGCTTAAACTATCGCTGCTCTCCTCAGAGTGCTGTTTGCTCTTAGCTTTGGCATTGCCATTTCGTAGTCCAGGCGGGTTTCTGCTTTTGTTGTTCAGCAACACAACGCACTCTTCTTCATCGTCGCCATCAGCATCGTCGTCGTCGTCGTCGCCGTCGTCACCATCGTGCAGCAATAAGAGTTCATGTTGCGGTTGCTTCTTTTTGCTGCTGTTGTTGTTGTTGTTGGTGACAAAGAGATCTACATTTCCACCTTCGTCGCCCCCACCAGCGGTGCCATCATTGTGAGCCACATCATTGCTCACAATGTTATCACCAGACGCAGCATCATCATCATCAACAGCAACATCATCATCATCGTCGTCCACTGATAACAATATTTGATCTCTATCTTTTTTAGGTTTACGCCTCGAACGCCGTTTGCCATTGGTTGCCTTGCCAATCGTATTAATCTGCATGGGGTAACATTTCTCATTACAATTTTTGGATCTTTAATCTTTAACAGACTCACCTCCACTTGCGTCGTCAACTGATTGAGACCGTTGTTGGCTTCGAAGCCATTCAGCAGCGGCGCCAGCTGATTGCTACCTGCTGTTGTTGTCGTTGTTGTTGCCTGCTGCTTGAGAAAATCACCAATGAGATCCACTTCATCTTCCAGCTGCAGCAGAGGCGCTTCGCTCTTCGACTGGGCGTTATTCATGACTGTATGTTCTTAATTTCTTTTTGTGGGATGGGGTGGGGTAGCTTCAAAACGATGAATTGGGGAATGCAGCAGCCAGAACACAAACAACAAAGGCGCGCGTTGTATGACTTTTTTATGTGACGAACACTGTTTGTTATCTGCTGCTGGGCTCAACGCCTCTATTATTCAGAATTTGCATGTTCTACAATTTAATCTTCAATTTGGTACAATGACTGTTTTTGTTGGTTTTTTGTTGCTTATTCTGCGCATTAGCAAATTATTGATTTGGTTGCTCTCGCTAAAGATTATATATATATCGATTCTTTCCTGCCAGATACGAAAATGATGAGCCACCAGGCTGTCCACTCACCCACGAATCAGCTGACGGTACTATCCACTCGTTCATAATTGCAATTGTTCTTGACAAAATTCTACAATCGATTACTTAAGGTTTGAAATCGTTTTTTTAACCGTTTAGCAGAGTGACCATTTATTCTCGGGATCAGTATATATTTTGGGAGCTAGTGCTCCCAATTTATTTTTTTACTTAAATGATTTTAATCAGCTCGGTATTCTTACAATATTAGCTGATAAATAAAAAACAAGAGGTCTGTTTTTATTACACATAAATACAATATTAAATTTAGAGTCCTTGTTAGTATTGATATGGCCAAGTAAATTTTTCAGCTACGGTCACTCTGACGCCACTTTAATGCCATGTTTACATTTTTTAGTTTATTGATTTTAGATAAAACTTGATCTCATTTTTTAACTTTATTCTTATTTAAATATCTAGTTTATCTACAATGCGTTTTCTTTACAGTGCAAGGGATCGTCGTAACCTGTCAATGCCATTCAATACTTTGGCAAGCTCCCGCTGCAGATTTGTACTTTCAGCAACCAGTTCTATGGATTTCTTGAATTGTTCCACCGCAGTCCGCAAGCTCATTGGTGGTAAGACGCTAAACCAGTACAAAGGCTCCACGTAACCGTTTTCCTTGTCGACTGAATGTCTCTCAATGCTGACCTCATCCGTTTTATTATCATCTGCGTTATTCACAACCCGACAAAGGGCATTGAATTCCGCACTGTTCTCAGTTGGAATTTGGGCTGACGACAGCGATTGCCCCCCTTGCTGAAACTTGGTCCGAGCCAAGAGAATGGCACCACTGGCGTTTGTTCGTTCGATATCCAGCCGGCACTGAGTGTGTGCTTCGATTAGATGAAACATATCCAAGTATAGGGAGTCCAGCAATTGCCCAGATGCATTTTTGTCACTCTTATTACTATCAGCAGTCATTTTTACACTTGTTTTGAGGGTAAGTGAAATGAATTGACGACTTTTTGTTGTGAAGACAGAACCAATCATATGATCAATAACAGCCCTGCTTTTGTGAAACAAGATTACCACTTCGTACTTATGTTAACGAATGAAGTACGGTCACACGTCGACCCTGTAGTTAAATAAAGTTACTTTGCACATCTAGAGTTTTCAAAAATAATTTATTGAAAGGAATAATAATTAATTCAAAAATAAAATAAATAAATATCAATTATTTATCAAAATCGTCGTTCCTTGCCATATAAAATTGATGGAATTTTCAAAAGTGCCGCCATGGATATCTACTCATGAGCAAAGAACTAATTCAGAAAGTGAACTAATGCTCAGCCCTGCTGTTAACTGAAATTTTCTGCAGATGCAGCTGTTGTTTTATTACACTGTCGATAAAGGGTATTTCTGCTGTGTCATAATGATTGTAATTTTTGTTCAATATCGCAAAAATAAATTCGTTGTAGAAAAAAGTCTTAAGCATTGTGGCACACTTCAAATCAAGATTTAATCTATTAAATGTGAATATGTATAAATCAATATATGTTAATATGGAGAGCTCAGCTAGGGTATGTAAGCTTCGGTGCGAGATAATAAGATCTCATGTAGTATTATAGCGACGCGACCGCCGGATTAGAGAAAGTTATAAAAACGGGCAGCAATTAGCAAGTAGCAGTTAGTTTACAAAATATTACTAAAAGTGGCAGTTAAATCTGTGCGCAATTCAACAATTTAACGACAATCATAGATAAAATAGTTGAAAGTCATAATACTTTATAGTATTGTCGTGCAAGCAATAGTTCCAAAGTTGAAGTTCAATTTGAACAGTGCTTTTGATATAATGCGAAATAGCGAAAATACGGAGGACACGGATTTGCGTAGCCGAAAATGCGGAAACAACAACAAATTCGATGACAGTGTTCATGATGACAAATCGTCTTGGTCCATTGAAGCACAGGTGCTGCCATCTATTGATATGTATATGTACTAATATTGGTGTGTCGCTGCTTGCAAGATAAATACAAGTGACCAGTATAATTAGCAGAGGTGACATACGCTTAAACCAAATATCACGAAGCTATTACATGTGTTTCTGCATGTGCTTGTGTGTACGGGTGTGTGTATGCGTATCTGTGTAATTCTCAGTGTTGTCAACCCTTGAAGAGATTAAAAAAGCAATAAAGCTAAATACATAACTATAAAAATAGCTAATAAACTTACAACCAAACGCAAAGATAAAAGGTTCTTATAACATTTTATACAACATTTATAGCGATATATAAAATTCATAGTTTTTTTTAAACAAAATCATATTACTATTTTTGAGTATCACTTCTGTGTTTATCAACTTGTAATGATGTTATATCAAATAATATTTTTGAGAAAAAATTCATTCATACTTTATAGATAAATGTTTGACAATACTTATAAACAGTAAAAAAAGCTAAAATTAAAAAAGGCTAGAAAACTTGTTTCCCATTCTTAACAGCTGAGTTGGCAACACTGACATTTAGCCAGGTTAAGATTTTGTATTACGAAGTGAGATGTATTGACGCCACATCATTTCTGTCAAGAAAGAATTATATCTGCTAAATATAGGCAAATACATAGATATGTATGTGTTTGTTTATCTTATCAAAGCACAGAAATCCCACACATATTCAACACTCATACGAATTTAAGTGACTTGGCGCTAATTATTATCTCTTATCAATTATTCAGACAACACGGAAAACTAACATAGAACTCAGTGAATCAACTGACAGCAATTCCCAGGTGAACAATAAAATGTCAACGACTCCAAACAAGTCTGTCTTGCACCGTAGTAGTCTTGGAGAAAGTTCAACTGAAGATTTGGACAATCGCAGTGTTAACAACATGTGGCGCAATGAGTTTAGGCCAAACGACGAGACTCCAATAGAAGAACGCGAGGAACAGGTGGCAGCTAGCAAGAAGAGATTCATCGATATAGTTGATATAGTCATACGCATTGTCATTGTCATCGTTTTTTTGTGAGTACAATGTGCATCTGTTTTTAAAGCCACATAAAAAAATGACTCACATTTTCCATCCACGTTGCAGCAAATTGGAAACGACGCCCGCATTCAAGAGGGAAATACACTCAGAAGAGCTGTGGCTCTACAAGAATCCACGACGGCCCGATATCGTTAGAGGCGGTGATCTATTGATACTGGTTATAACTGTTCCCCTGGCGCTCACCTTAATATTCTATGCGTTCACCAAGAATCGAAGGGATTTCCGTGCTGCCAGCTGGGCTTGGACATTGGCCGTCTGCATGAATGGCATTCCAACGAGTCTCTTGAAGATTACCGTGGGTCGCCCACGACCAGATTACTTTTATCGCTGCTTTCCCGATGGCATTATGCTGCTAAATGAAACGGCAAACACGCTGGGCTCGTCACTGCTCGATTTTAATTGCACGGGCATCGCTAGTGAAATCAACGAGGGCCGTAAGAGTTTTCCCAGTGGTCACTCGTCATGTAAGTACAACAAGCTAATCCAACGAAAGCTGTCTCTAATATTTATTGGTATTTTTACAGTTGCCTTTGCTAGCTTTGGATTCGTTACCTACTATGTGGGTGCTAAGCTGCATGCCTTTGATGCTCGTGGACGAGGACAAACGTGGCGTCTTTGCGTTGCCGTTGTGCCACTCATTGTGGCGACCTTGGTGGCTGTCAGTCGCACCTGTGACTACCATCATCACTGGCAGGATGTGACAGTTGGTGCGCTAATTGGACTCGTCTGTGGCTACTACAGCTACAGACAGTATTATCCCTCGATCTTTTCGACAGAGGCGGGCAAACCATTTTCTCGTTGGTCGAGAATCAAGCGCCGTGAGGCAAATGAGGAGTTGGATGATACAGGGGATAGTGGCGATGTGCTGAGAAGGCCGCTGCTGGGCAACAACAAGGAACAGTCCAAGTGGTATTAGGCAAATATATTATATCACATAATTAGCTTTACTCTTTTAAGTGTTGTTATAGAGAGAGGTTTACATTACCAATTCCTAAAAGGTAATCACCTGACATTTTAATGTCGGCTTTAAAGCACACCACTGTGCAGAATATCAGTGCAGTTTGGCTTAAATAGATATATAGATGTATCTAGTAGTTTGTAGCTTAGTGTAAGCTGGGACACACTAATTCAGAAAAGGGTATTATATGTACTTTCAATTCAATTATATGTAGTTCAATTCGAAAGCTTTCTTCGCTAGTCGCCGAAACAAGATGATAATAATGTTATTGATCATGCTATCGTACAATTAAACTAAAAATTGTCTGGGAACAAATAAACATTGACAATATATATCTCGCAACTGAAACCATTTCATTTCGTTCACCAAAATATTCTACAAAATCAAAGGAACAATTTAAAATAGTTATTTTGGAAGAACTAAAGAAGCTGATTTTAGAAATCTTAGCTTAAGCTACTATTTCGCTTATGTAAAAAATACTTTGCTAAATCAAAGGAACAATTTATAATAGGTATGACGATGCTATAGTTCAATTAATATCAAATAATAAAGACGTTGAGTAACTTATCTTGTAACTTAAACAATCATTCCGTTATTGTACAAAGTATTGCAATAAATTAAACGAACAATTTATCATTTCATTTCCTTCTTTTTTTATTTGGCTAAAATGTAAATTTTAACGAGTTTATCTTTATATATGCTTATTCTGCAGCAGCAACATCCGAACATTGTAAATACAAATTTGCTACATCCTCAAAAACGTTTACCGAAATCTAGCCTAAAATTGTTACCAAGTGATTCAATTGCTTCCCTTTAACCTATGGAGTTAAAGGCCTGCAGGAGCACCTGCTTCTCCCGCTCCTTTTTCTTTACGACATCCAAGCTGCGCTGCCTCCAGGTGCTCTTGCGCAACTTAATGGGTCGACTGCCCACATAACGCCCGTCCATTTCTTTCATGGCGCGTATAAAATCGGCTGGTTCACGAAAGCTGACGAATCCGAATCCCTTGCTCTTCCCAGTTCGTTTATCTCGCACAACACGCGCACGCTGGAACGATGGGAACTTGTTGAAGGTGCGCGTAAGGACTTCGTCGTTGACATCGTTGCCGAGATCGCCGCAGAATATGCGAAAATCATCATCCGGCCAGTCGGCCAACGATGAATCCTCCCACACAGTGCCGCCTGCAATTCGCACCGTTTTGCGATCCTTCTTTTTGCGCTCTGTGGTCTGAAATGATTGCAATGCGGACGAGGCACGCGCCGCCTTGATTGCCTCCTCGGCAATGGGATTCGGTCCTGATTTTTCCGCCTTGAGCTTCTTCAGTTTCTGTGTTACATCAAACTGAATGGAATTGATGTTGATATCAATAGCTGGCGCCGTTGCTACTGTCGGCACATGCACCGACTGACGACACTGATACAACTTGGGCGCGCTGCTCAGAACAACGGGAGTGGGCGCCATGGTCTTGGCTGGTGATGTGGATGTTGTGTTGCTGCCCGTGGGTACGAAGGTGGACATGAACGTGGGTGGCGGCGGTATCGGTGGAGGGGGTACCGTTAGGCGCGGCTGATGCTGTTGAAGTCTCTGCTGTACGTTTGTATACGTATTTGCCGCGATTATTGGACGCACTTGATTGGGAACGAAGAGATTGCGAGCGGGCGGCTTGGAGATCTCGGCTTCGAAGCGCGACAGTTCGTCCTCGATGTTGCGACGCTTGGTGCCCATTGTGAAGGCCGTTACTTTATAAATAAGTCAAAATTCAAAAAATTAAAATCAATTATTCAATTTTCACGGCAAATGCTTCCCAGACAACAGATGTTTGTAGTGTTTCAGAGTGACCATAAATTGCATTTGAGAATATATCAAAAGATACCTTAAATACCTTTTCCAACAAACTTACCTAGAAATAATATAAAAACATAGATTTATTGTGCGGATTTAATTTAATTTGCGTTGGCTTATAATATGTAAATGAATATAATTAAAATAAATAAAATAAAAATAAATACAAACTGGTCTAAATACGGTCTAAATTTAGTACATGTGCCGGACAAGAAAAGATTCTATTACAACTCTGTTGGTGTATCGAACTGATGTGAACTTCGATATTTTTCATATTACCGATAATTCTAGTTGTCGCTACAACAGCTTAGTGCAAGTAATAATACATAATTTAATTAAACATTAAAAAAATTTGCATTGCGTTGTAACCAATTTGACTGTGATAGCAACAAGTATTTTTGAAGCGAATCACATAGCCCAAAAAGAGACACAGTTGAATCGCAGCTCATACAAACACACTCACATTGTTGAAAGCAACAACAACAATTGTACAAAGTTGAAATAATTAATTGGCGTACATAATAATGCCACCAAAAGAACGCAGTATAGCTATGATGGGTTACCGTTCAGTCGGTAAGTACAATGCTAATCTTGTCCAACTTCAGCTTTAGTCTGACTAACTTTGTTGCTGCTACAGCTGCTGTTGAAGTATTGAAAGTTCGTGGGTGCGTGTAGCCTTGTTGTTGTTGGTTGTGCTGTAATTGCGTAGTATTTTGACAACACACATACAACAACGACAACAAGAACGACGCAGCTAACAATTTTATACATCATAACAAATAATTGCGTCTCCAATAGGTAAATCATCGCTCAGTATACAGTTTGTTGAAGGCCAATTCGTGGACTCTTATGATCCTACAATTGAAAATAGTAAGTAACAAATATGTGCATATGTATGGACTTATAAACTTAACAGCTGTTTTTTGAAAAATGTAAACAGCATTTTCCCACAATTTGAAATTAGTCATTTTTGTGAAGGATGATAGTCGACTTCATGTGTTCATGTGATTTACTCATGCACAAAGAACGCAATTCGACATTAGCACGAGCTTAACACACTTTTTACATAATTTATTACAGCATTCACCAAGGTTACACGAGTCAACTCGCAGGATTATGGCGTTAAACTGGTCGATACAGCTGGACAGGACGAGTATAGCATATTTCCGGTACAATATAGCATGGATTTTCATGGCTATGTATTGGTATATTCCATAACTAGTCAAAAGTCCTTTGAAGTTATCAAAATTATCTACGAAAAGCTGTTGGATGTGATGGGCAAGAAATAGTATGAAAACCCCTCTAACTCTTTGTCTTAGATTTGCTTAAAAATGAATCGTTGTTGCAGCGTACCTGTTGTCTTAGTTGGAAATAAGACAGATTTGCATCAAGAGCGCACAGTTACCACAGAGGAGGGCAAGAAACTGGCTGAATCCTGGCGAGCAGCATTTCTCGAAACATCCGCTAAACAAAATGAAGTGAGTTTAAAAAATAAAATTCTATACCTTCGACTTTTTCCACATCGTTTTCTTTTTTTATAGTCTGTGGGCGACATTTTTCATCAATTACTGATGCTAATTGAAAACGAGAATGGCAATCCACCGGAGAAGAGCAGTTGTATTGTATCATAAGTTTAATGTGAAAATGGCAATGGCAATATGAAATCGGTTCATTATCTATTCTTATGTAAAGAATTTTTGTCTGAGAAGCATGAAAACATATACAAACTAGTAGTTACTAAGTTAATACGGCAAATAAAAACAAAAACACAATCACACAAGAACTAACAACATTATTGAGGTGCCACAAATGAATGCTCAGCAGCGATTGTGGTAGCCGTTTAGCAAACAAAGCAGGTTTAAGTTAGTACACTTTTTCACAATAACAATAACAGTTACAAAATTTATATGCAAAACTTACAATGTCTTTAGTTTCAATTTAAATATAATTTGTACTATTAATCCAATATCTTTCGTATTGTTTTATTTAATTGAATTAGCTATTGATTTTCCCATTCGTGCTGATTAATTAGCAATTATAATTATTATTTCTTAATATTAATTTTTATTTCCATGTAATAAAGTAAAGTATTAAAAATTGCTGGGCTTCAATTTATGGAAAGGGTTTCGACGAGTATTGTAAACATGTTCAGAACACTACAGTATTTTTATTAAGTAGAGCATTTGAAAACTAATCGGACTAAAAGAGAATTGATCTGACCTACTTAAGTAAACAGCATGAAAAGCTCTCTTTATTATGATAGGCCAATAAATAAAAAGAAATCATAGTTGCGCTGAATCAAAGTATCAAACGACAAAATTAAATGGTAATTTGTTTTTTTTTTTTTAGCAAAATCGAGTTAATTATAAGTGTCATTAGTTATTATTATGTGTGACTTCATCAGCGGGGTTTTTTTCTTTTAAACTCGGCGCCAACATTGCTGAAAAAATGACACGGTGACAACATTGCTGTTTAGCACTAAACATATTTGCAGTCAACATCGCAGTGCTGGAAAGTAAAAATGTCAGAAAAATGCGTTGTTAAGCACTGCACATTGTTTACAGTCAGTCCGCGTTTTTATTTGTGTGGTGAAGCAGTATTTGTTTGTTTGTCGATATGGATTTAAATACGTTGCTGCAACGTGCACAAAACCTAGCAAAAGGAAGCGCGGAATGTGAATTGCCTGGTGTGGAGCGAACGCTGCAGCAGGTGTTGCAAGCCACAGACCAATTGCACAGTCGTGTCACCCAAACGGGCGCCAAAGAAATACAAGCGTAAGAAGAACTCACATTCTTATTTTACCGGCATTTTACAATTTGTGCAATTTAGGCAAATACTGCTGGGATCCAAGGGCATTGATTTACCTAAACTAAACCAAAAACTCGAGGCGCTTCAAACGGGAAAAACATTTGAACCCGTGGAAGCTGCCAATGCCGACACAGATGTCTCTACATTTTTGAAGAATGAGCGAGAAAATGCGATTCTCTCTGTCATCGAGGATACCAACAAGAATGTACATAAGTTAACTTCGCTCATATATGAATTATTAATATTTTGGGATTTTGCAGATTAGCGACTCCGTGAATAAGCAAAAATGGGGGAACTTAATAAGCAACTGGAACGAGGAGAAAACTCGTTTGCTGGATGCTCTAATTGCACCCTCGCAGAACTTCATAGACTTGCAGCGACTGCCCGAGCAGATAATCCTAAACCCCGACAGCTCTCCCCCCTCCTGTTTGGATAAACTGAGCTTAAAGTACGCCCAGGAGTTGTCTCAATACAATGGACTAGTCTTGAGAGGTCGCCCACGGCCAAATCTGGTGCAGAGATTCGCCCAGCTAGCTAGCCAGTTTGGCGATGCACGTCTGGCCGAGATGTGGATGTTGCTCGCGTGTGTGACACAAGTGGGTGAAATCCCCACTACACCTTGTGATCCTATTAAGAGCCGCCAACAGCGTCCAGAGTTTGTGCAGCATGCAAAAACGTATCTGGAGCGTCGCTACAGACTTTACATCAGCTCCGTTATGGTGGCCAGTGACGATAGCTATCAACTGGTGCGCAATTATGTGAGCCAACGGTTTAGCGGACAGCAGATCATTGGTTTAGTGGACACGGCCGGTGGCAAACCATTGTGGCCACTCATCTATTACAGCTTACGTTGCGGCGCCGTCGATACTGCTGTGGAATTTCTGCGAGAGGCCGGACCTAGTTGTGATGAGTTTGCCCAGCTCATTGCGGATCGTCAAGCGGGTGTCGTGAACTCGAAAATCGAGAGTCAACTGAAGCTGCAGTATGCCAACAAAATACGCAACACCACGGATGCCTATAAGAAGGCTGTCTACTGCATTTTGCTTGGCTGCGATACGAACGAAGTGCATAGCGAGGTGGCCAAGACCATTGATGACTTTCTCTGGATTAAATTGGCTATGCTACGTCCTGGGGATGCAGCTAGCTATGGCCACCTGCAAACCTCGTTTATTGAAAACTATGGCGAAAAGTATTTCAATGCTGGTCAGCAGCCACACCTCTACTTCCAGGCGCTGGCGCTCACCGGTCAGTTTGAAGCTGCTATTGAATTTCTTTCCCGCACCGATGCCAATCGTGTGCACGCCGTGCACATGGCCATTGCCCTCAATGAGCTGGGCATTTTGGGTGGCGTGCGCAGCGTAGCTCAGCCTCTGCTAACCATTGACATTGCGGATCCGACTCCTATGCGTCGTCTGAATCTGGCGCGTCTCATTCGCCTCTATGTGCAGCGTTTTGAGAGCACAGACACCGCCGAGGCGCTGCACTATTATTATACGTTGCGAAATTTGCATGATCCTAAGGGGCGCAACATGTTCTTGACGTGCGTCTGTGATCTGGTCGTGGACAGCGGTGTGTTGGACACCAGCATCTTTGACCTGATATTCGGGCAGCGGAAGACGGGCA
Organism: Drosophila niveifrons; assembly: GCA_035046325.1. NCBI lineage: Eukaryota > Metazoa > Arthropoda > Insecta > Diptera > Drosophilidae > Drosophila > Drosophila niveifrons. Next base: position 2,916,922 of record JAWNOC010000046.1, on the reverse strand, counting down.
TTGTAGCCGATCATGAAGTCAGCGGGTAAGTTTAATTATTTTCCTTCATTAATGTAAATAATACTTTAACTATAAATGTTTCCACAGCGGCTTATTTCGACAATTTAGCTGTCCGGAGTTTGATACACAAACGATAGCTGGCTTAGTGGCCGATGAGCTGGTTGCCCGTGGCAGCTTTGAGATGGCAGTGCGCTTGTATGATATGGCTGGCAAACTAAACCTGGCACTGAAACATATTTCCATTCTATTGGCTCAAGTAGTCCAGCAGCCGGCCGTAGAGGGCACATTGCGTGCCCGGCTCAGCTTGGAGACAGAGCGCTACAGCAAGCTGCTTAGTGCACGCAACACGGAGATTGAACCCAAGATCCTTATAAGCTTTTCGTTGCTCCGGGATCTGCTTAAGTTTTTCGATAACTACAATGAAAGCAAGCATTTGGTGGCCCTGGAGCAGCTCGATCATACACGACTTATACCGAATAATGTTCAGGAGGTGGATGAATGTCTGGTGAACGTTCGCCGATTAAGCGGCGAGGTTATCAAGGTAATACCTGATGTCATGGTGGCCGCAATGGACATTATCCACATAAAGTACAAGCAGATGAGATCGGGCACGGAACCAGTTAGTATAATGCATTACGAGCAAACCCAACAGTTGCGTGAACGTGCCAAGGCCATTGCAAACATGGCAGCTACGATGCCATATTGTCCCACAAATCAGCGGCTGTTGCAGCTCGAGCTGTTAATGCATTGAAAAGAGCAATAAAAATGCGTAATTAAATCTTTTCAACTGTTTACATTTATTTAGCGGATATTCATTATCGTTATTTTCGGTAATTAATTAATTAAGTCTTTGTTAATGCATTTCTAAGGCTTTACATTTTAAATTGCCGCTCATCAATTAAAAGCAGTGCTGTAATACATCTATATCAACAGCTGTAGTTGATGTGAGACCAGCTGACACTTGCGTCGCTTGAGAGCACTGTATAAATGTTATTTGTACCAAAATCTAGTTCGGTCACATTACGCTTCTGCTCGAGATGGCAATAAATTTTTTTGTAGAAAACGCGTACTTTTTCTAATCAGCAATATGTTTTCGATGGCATAAAAGCAGCAGTTGTAAGTGTCTACATGTGTGCCTTAAATATGCAATTATAAATTGTATATACAACAGATTCATGTTGCTTTTGTGCTGCGTAAATAAATTTTAATGAAGCGCAGTTTTGTATGTGTAGTCTGTGTGTGTGTGTGTGTGTACGGGTTTTGTCTGTCGCCGCTTTTGGCTCAGAAGAGTAGCAGGTGTGGGCTGCACATGCTAAAAACTAACTTTAATCGCAACTTGATATTTAAAACGAGGTAAAAAACACAAAAAAGAAGGCAGCGTAACACAAAACCGACGACGACAACTTCGAGTGGTAGTTTGCGTGTATGTGTGTACGCGCGTGTATGTGTTGCGTATGGATTCGCGTGCGTGTGCCGCAATTAAACAATAAGAAGCACAAGTGCTGTTTGTGTTTGTGTTGTGATGGATGGGCTTTGATGGTTGGTGCGGGGGGTGGTGATGCGGCGGTTTGTTTGTCTGTGTTGTGTTGGGCGTGGAACGCACAATTGCCAGGCGAAACTTTTTTTTGTATTTTTTGTTGAAGCAGAGAAGTCTGTGTCCGAGAATCCGTCTCGTCAGAGTTAACGAAGCACGAAATTGCGTTAATGTTGAGAGAGTTGTGAAAGGTTGTGTGTGTGTTTGCATTCGCCAGCAAAGCTAGTTAATGATTAAAATGTTAAGCCTGTAGTACTTGAATTGCCTGCGCAAAAAAGCAAACGTGAAATGAAAATGTGTCTGGCCTCGTAAGTAAACTAATTGTTTACATGATGAGTGCTCTCGATCTTTGAATCGCTGGAATTTTTTCATGAAATTATATTGTGAGCGATCGCAATAAAAACAAATACACATGCGAGATATTTTCAATTAATGATTTCAATTGCTGCTTTTGTGGATTTAGCAGATTCCATACAAATTTTTTTTGATTTTCTTTGCAGCTTTTGATTTTTGTTTGAAACGATTGAGCAAAAAGGCAATAACACCAACGACAACAACACGCACAGTCTGGCAATGGACTAAACAGCTGCTAGCAAAGACAACAACCACACTATGTCACTGCAACCGCCAAATGCAGCCGCTGCGAACAGCGCTGCAAGTAGCGGCAATGGCAACCATCAGTTGCTGCGACCTCAGTCGCTTGCTGCGCCGGATCGTGAACCCGTCGAGTTTAACATCAATTTGGTCGGTGCACCACCCGAAGTGGAGCAACTGGTGGACCAAATTAAATGCGTAGCCGAGCAGTTTCTCTATCACTGGAAGAGTTTTCCCATTGGTAAATTGCTTATCCTGAAATTCAGCGACTATATTCTAAACATTTCATTATCTATTACATGTATCTAGTGCTACCACAACCATTGGCCAGTGGCAGCCTAATTGTGACGACGCAGAATGCGACGAATAGCGTCAGCGGTCGCAAGAAGCGACCCATTAATCAGAGTGACCTATTTATAGCGCCGCCCTTTGATGAACTGGATGCGGTTGCCTCCGATGGCAGCGGCGAGCCGCGTCGCCTCACAAATGCACAATTGAAAAGTTTACGCGAAACTGGGTGAGTTTTGGGGTCGCATGCAACAACAAATCGAAACCGAAAATGAAACTGAAACTGAAGAGCTGCTAATAATAATAGTGTGATGATGATTAAGATAATGATGATGATGATGGCGCAGTCAAGCAGCAAATATGCAGCTAAAATAGAAAGAAAAATATAACAATGAAGCATGCAGAGGGCGTTACACATATTTTGTTCAATCATTAAGCAATTTCGCTGCGTATACGCAATACGCGTTAAATATGAATGCGTTAAATGCGTATACGTAACATAAATGCCGTCATAAATGCTGCTGCTGCTGCTGCTGCTGCTTTTGCTATTGCAATTTGTCTAAAGCGCTTCGCCAAAGAAAGCAAAAATAAATAGGCAGCAAACAAATCATTTGTCACATTGCGCACGCACCACAAAGCCACAAAAGCTAATCGCAACAAAAACAATATACAAAATTCAAGCATGTCTTTTTCAAGTCTTTATTGGGGGCGGCAGAAACATCTACTATACAGTTTTTAACTTAATTTGCATGCAACACTTCTGATCACAAAAAAACACACTCAACTAACTTCTAACAAACATTAAATGCGCAAATGTCTGTGTGTGTGTGTGTTTAAAGTTGCAATTAACGTAAACAAAATGTGTTTGTATGTGAAATATTTCTGTAAAGCTTGCAAAAGGATAAATATGGAAAGCCGAAGAAATTAACTTTGGAACAATTGGAAACAATACGTAAAAATGGGTAAATAAACAACAACAAATAAGCAACGAACAACTCAAAAACAAAACCGATATAAATGTTTTGCGTGTTTGCCATTTGCAATTAAAAAACATTAATTAGTCAGTGTTACCTAAGCCATAATGTACATACTATATATGTATAAATATATAGACTATATATATTTTCATTTTCAAAACCCAACATGCATAAATTATGCGTGTGCTACATTAAGTTGTTTTTGTGTATTTCTTTAATGTGTGTACTACTCATAAATTTTTAGCTACGTCAAAATTGATGCATGCAAAAATCGACAAAATCGAAAGATCGACAACAAAATCAATGCATGCAAACCGAATGAGCGAAATATTGAAATGTTTTAGCAAACTCCCCCAAAACCTTTGAACCATAATTATTTTAATCGTGGGACTTCCCTTCATAGAGTCAAGCGTGAAATCTTATTTGGTTTATATTTGAAATTCATTTTTAGTTCAGATCTAGGATAGTTACTACTAATCCAATTTCATTTCATTAACACAACACATTTCACACACCAATTGATACTCAACTAACGCACACACAAAATTCCAAAAGAACACACATTCACATCATATCACACCATCTGGAAACATTACACAGAGAATCTGGACCACGCTTGAGCATGCCAATTCAATTTGTCATTAAGTTATGTGTGTGTATTTATCATATTATGTGTGTCTTATCTGTTGCCTCACGCATTCGCTTTCCTCACTTTTCCCCATTGAAATAATCTCTAACATTTTACACTTGTCTATTATTTACACACAGTGAATTCGATGTGCCGAGCCTGCACTTTACCGGCCAAGTGCACAAGTGGCGTCTGTCGCAGCTGTTGCAGAAGGGCACACTGCGTGCCCACGACTCCTTCCTCAGCGATCTGGCGTTGGCAGCCCGCTTTGTAGTCGTCACGGCCCGTGCCCGCATCTTCTCGCATTTCTTTTCTGTGGTGCATGCAGCGCATGCACTGCTCGATGCTCTCATCCGGTTGGCGGACATGTTTATCGGTGTGCCAGCGTTGTTGGCTCACAATCTCGACTATAAGATCAAAGAGGAACGCTGCCGTTTTCTAATTGCCGAGCTGGTGTGTCGGGTAAGCGCTTTTTACTTACTTTTTCGTACTTCTTTCTGATAGTTGTCTTTCGCGTCTTGCAGCCAGAGTTCGAGGATTGTTTGGATGGTTTGTGTTCGTATGTGCGCAAGATGCTGCGTCGTGCCACCATGGAAAAGTTTGATTTCAACAGCTGCGAGGTGACACAACCGGTGCCATATCTGTTCCTCACACCAAAGGGCCAGGAGATTGATCTGCGCTTGTTTTGTCGCGATATCATGCGCAAAGCTCTGCCCATTTTAGTTGGCATATTGGAGCGAGAGACACGTGGCTGGTTTTTGCATTTCCGCGAGCGTCTTATTGCCGAGCTGCGCGCCAAGAAGCTGAACGATAAGGAGATCGAGGAGGAAGTGAACGAGGCGGTCATGAAGGAATATTTGCAGCGTGTCTACAGCTCGATTATGTCCAATGCCAAGCTGGCAGAGTTGGGCAACGGTGTGCCGCAATTGCTGGTGGAGCAGGCGCAATCGGTGGTCATCATGTACAAGGCGGTGGACAAGGTGCAGCAGGATATTAAGCGCACACGTGAGGATCACCAGAAGTGCCTGTCCAATGATCATTCTGTGTTGTCCCGGGTTGCGCCCTGGCTGCGCTCGAAGCTGCGCAACGCCGAGCAGCACAAGCTTTACAAGTGCGCCTGGTCGGCGCATGAGGAGGCGTTGAAGATGTGCAGCCAGCATAATTTGCATCAGACCGCCTACTTTTTGTCCCGTGACCTGGCTTTCATGAAGGAACGCGAGCCTGTGCTGCTCAAGGAGCTCAAGAATGCCAAGACACCCACGCGTAGCTTCCAGTGGGCATGTCGTATTTGGTCGCCGCAGGCTTGGATCATTCGACGCAATTTCCAAGGGCAATCCGATGTGATTCCCACCGTGATAAGTCAGCAGGCTACATCAATTGTTACGCCACGCTCGGATCCCAGCCAGCCTGTATTTCTGGTGGAGAAGGAAATGCTACGCACGACCAGCACTCGTTGGCCCTTCTGGAGGCTATTGAATCTGTTGCAGCGCACTTGGTGTTGGACCTGGAACATGATGTTTCTGCTTGGCATTTTGGTGCCGTGGTGCAGTCCGCTGGGATTGCGTGCACTCTTCTGCATCAAACCCTTCATGCCGGATCTGGAACTATCGCAAATCAATGGGACACTCTTTCCGCGCAAAACCAGCATCACGCAGACCTTGGCCTCGCGTCTCATCGAGCTCTGGCGACACATATCAAAGTCACGCACGCATTTCGAAACAGAACCGGACACAGGTGAGCAGCATTGAATAATTTGAAATTCCCTTTTCCGTAATAATATTTCCAAATATTATTGGTAGGCTTCATTGGCAAGGGTTTGACTCGCAATTTGAATCGCACTTGGAACTACTTTGTCAAAGGATTTCTGGGCACGATTGTCATTCTGTTTGCATTCCCACTGATTTGCCTGGCAACCAGTTGCCTAAGTATTGGCCTGGCATTGTGTGCACCGCTTTGGATACCCGTGTTTGTGCTCTTGCTGCACATCTACATGATACTCGTTTATGATTTGGATGCCCCGGATAACACGCGAAATCGTTATTGCATTCTGCTCGAGGCGCTCGTATGGAACTTCCTTGTACAGGGCCTGCTGCAGCCACTGGCAGCAATTTTTGTAGCCACGCTGCTTTGTCCGCTTGCAGCAGGCCTTGTATTAATAGGTATTTAAACCATTGTTGGGCTCTTGCTGGACAGTTACTAATTATTGTCTTTATTTCGATAGTTGGCGTTGTGCGATACACGTTCCGTTTGCTTTGGGATTCGCTCACGTTTCATTTGTTCATCAAGAAATGCGGACGTGTGCCAGCTTCGGATAGCATTGCTGTGAAAAGGATTGCCGGACCAGGTTTGGCACTGGATTATTACTTCATTATACGCCCCGAACAGGCTTTGGCAGCACTAGAGGCTAAAATGGAACTGGATGAGCTGCAGGCGTATCAACATGCCACCGAACGTGTCGTGCTGCAACCGCAGCAAGATTTCCTGCAGTTTGTCGAAGCCTGTTTTGGACCCTTCTCCGCGCAGCTGTCGAAGACGGGTCCATATTTGGCGCTTGATCGGGAGGCACAGGATTTAATGACCACATTACACGAGAAGCTGGAGAAACGACGCAGAGAGCTGCAAACGACATTAACCACACAGGTCAAGTCGCGCATTAAGCTGAATACCAAAGAATTGAAGGTAAAGAAACTTTGAATCTAATACATAAAATGCTCTTATTTAACACTTTGATTGCCGTAGATTGCTATACAACTGGCCGCCCATTTACTCGAGAAATACTATCCGTCTCATGTCATCGGTAGATTGTCGATAAGCGAAGAAGAATTTTGGGACAACAAGGTAAATAAAGTGAAGGAATCAAAGTTGTGTTGAATTATGTTTAATTAATGTGTTTTTTTTTTTTCATTTACTGTCTCTTTTAGGGTCTCTCGGTCAATGATTGGCCGGGACTCGCTGGTCTCATTTACACAGAGATATTTAGTTTAGATTTTCTAACGCCATTGACTGAAAACGATACGCATTTTAAACTAGAACCACATGCCTCGCTTGATCTAATACGTTACACGGAGATGGTTAAGAATGCCAACGATGTGATCGGTTCGAAGGGCCTCGACTTGCTGGGCAATGTGTATGCGCCGCGTGGCAATGTCCAGGTGCATTTACCATTTCTTGAGGTGACTGCATTCAATCCGCGATCACGCATCACGTTAACTTTCCGCAAGCCCGAGAAGCGGTAAGCAAATGCCATGGATTGTAAAGTATTATTGTTAAATATCCTATTTTATGCAGCGATATGTCGGTGGGCTTAACGACACCGCGAGTGCGTGCCCATCGTGCACAACATGTGCCAAAGGCGGCACAGGATGCCCCGAAGCCCTGGCGTCCATGGAAGCAAAAGAGCAGTGAGCGTAGCGTAACCGAAAAGCTGCTCATACCGCTGCCTGTTCCGCATCCTGTGCACATTGCAATTGCTATCTACAATCGCGATACAGAGCAACCAATACCCTTGGACTCGGAGCTAGTCTGGGAGATACTTAAGTCCATCGAGGATTGTCAAGGCGGCGATGCAATGGTGCGTATACGCAATGTGTTTAATTAAGTTCGATCTAATTCATTTAGTTGCATTCTCAGGCTGTACATTCAGTGGCGCGTTACCATGGAGCGGTGATGGAGTCGAGTAATGATTCTCTCGCCACCAGCAGCAGCATTGGCAGCACTCGAGAGTCTGGCTCTGGGTCAGTGTCTGGCTCGGCAATTGGCAACGGCACCGAGACTTTACCCTGTGGCAATCGAGAGGTAAATGATTCAATAAATGTTAACTCAATTAAAAAATAATGGTTGTGTATTCCAAATAGGTTTGCACACAGGTGAAAGTTGATGCAGAGCCGGCGCCCAGCGCCTCTGGCTTCCATTGGACGCTGAGCAATTGGGGCGCGGCACAAACGGCACGGCGACGCACTAATTCAAATGTGCGGGTTGATTTGGCCAGTCCCGAGGATATATCGCTGGATACGGATAGTTCGCGTGCTGTTTTCAACAATGCCTACGGCACCACAGTCTAAATTGCTTGTCATCGGCATCAACAACTTGATATATACATAGATAGATATGTATATATTTAGGTACAAATACGAGTATGTATGTGAATGTGTGTGAGCGCCGCTTCGACGCCTTAGCTCGCCTGCATTTCTCTTCAAACAACATTCAAATTATTCGCATTATCTGCAGTTAGGCTTTTGTATATGACACGCATAACCAAAATGGCATTTCGCGAATTAATAGCTTTATTTGACTAAAACTCGTTCGATTCATAATGGGCTATGTTGGGCACTCCCCGAATTGTTTTGTGTGGAGGGTATTCGAATGGCTTAAGCAGGCATTGCTAGTTAAAAGTGTAGTATGGAACAAATTTATTCATATATACATACATACATATATATATATATTTACATACACATATGCGTATATGATATACATACATATAAATTGAGTTGATAGTATACAAAAACTTATACACAAACACTGATACACATACACACTCGCTCACACACAAACAAACTCTAAATAACAAAAAACAACAAGAACTTATTTCTAGTCGCAAGCAAATTTTATGCAGAAATTTAACTCGAATTCTTCTTATGCAACTAACAATTAGGAATACATACTACAAGCTATAGCTTCGCGCTCGAACAGCTTCAACAAGCAAGCAAAGGAAACATTTAAGATCAGTTGTAGTTTTTAGCTTTTTGTTCCGATTTGTACAATAACAAATCAACTAATACTGCGCTGTGGTCCAACAGCAAATTCCGTCGGCATTTCAATCGCTTTAATTTTGTCTGTCTGAAACACACATTTCAAAATTTAGCTTCATTTACAAATGAATTAATGAATGGTTTCAATGATAGATTTGATCATTAAATTGGGTTAAGCAATAGTGAGACTTATAAATCCATGTGGATAGTTTCAATGATTAGAATTTCAAATCCTTTTTTTATAGAGTAGATAGATATTGCATGAGATCATTAACACTGACCGATTTACAAATATCATCTTCATCATAAAGCAGAAGGTTCAAAAGTATTGTGTTCCTATATACATCGTATTGTATTGAAATTGTATTTTCAATTAGGAAACTCAAAATGTTAGTGCTCCCTTGGATCGATGCTCAGATAGATAACTGATCAATTGCAATTATATATTTGATTTAATGAAAATTAACTGATTGAATTGATATCAAAGTACAAGTATAGCAACAACTGTAAACAATAGAAGACTATTAGTTATTATAATCATTTCCCCGAATCAATTTTGTTGAATATTCCAAAAGAAATACAGATTTTGACCGATGGAAAATTAAATTCTGGCACCAAATGTGCAATGGCCATGAGATTTTCTTTGTACCTAAGAAATACAAGGACCTAATTTTAACAAAACATAAGTAACGATACATTTTAATTATACTAGATGCCACGAATTGTACTATGAGAAGTTAATGAAATATTGTTAATTAATATTAAATATGGTATAACAACTAATTTATATACTTACACATAGTAACAGAGAGTACGTGTATTAAGTACTATGTTTTTAATACTACTTCGATTCCTTCTCTTTCTCTTCCAAACGAAAAACGCAAAACATATACACAAGTGAACATAAATAAATAGTATAAACAACAAATAAAATAACATATTGTACAACAAAAAAAAAGATGAAAAACAAAAACAACAGCATTAAACAAAGGCAGTAAATTATACCTTTAAAATGTAACTTTTCACATTTATAAATCTAGTGAGATTAAAATATACAAATAATGATTGTTAACAAGTTTTCAAAAGTATCTGCCGCTTTCCAATTAATTAGCTGTTATCTGTATTACAAATCTTTCCTCCCCCGCCCATTCTTTCCTATACATATGCCCTCCAAAGTATTCTGTATCAAATCTTTTTCAATATTGTTATTTTAACTGCCACACAACTTTTAGTATTATTTTATAACATTATCTATAATTATTTACACTCTATGCACTGCTCACTAACCTCAGTTTATAACTTCGGCAGCTTCCAGTGTTTGATTTTTCTATACCTTTTTTAAATATTTATATATGTATAACAAAAAAAAAATGCAATCTGCTAACCTGTTCAGTTGAGACTAATCGGAACACTTGCATCGATTGGTTTGAATTGAGCATTTAAGCAAACTAGCCCTAATTATGATTTTAAGCAAAACATGAACAAATTGAATGAAATTTTTACATATATTCATACATATATATGCATACAAATATACATACATACAAGCATAATTATGTAGTTATACAACTTAAACAAAAACCATACAGATTGAAACCAGAAACGATAATCTCAAGAGCGCATTGAACAATTTTATGAAAATGGATCGTAGTTTAATTAATATGTAATAAAACAAATGTTGGATAAAAAATAAATATAAATCGTGTGTTTTTACTTTAATTTAAGTATTATTTTTAAATTCGCATATGTTGAGAACACAGTTTGCTCCTATTCAGTCACCTCTTCAGCTTGCGGCTAATTTATGTTCGCCTGGTATTTTACTTGCTGAGTTTAGCAGCGACGGCATCGGCAAGAGGTTTCTTTAAAAATTTACTGCATACTTTTAAGGGCAAAAAAAAAATAATTTAAGCATTCTGAAAATTAGTACTTCGGCGGCTATATCCTCGCATTTTTTATAGAACACTGTATCCCAAAATAAAGTTTAGCATTTTTAATTAGAAATTACAACTGTAATGTTAGTTTTGTTTTATATGTCAATATGCTTTTTATATGATTGGACAAAAAGACGTCTTGATCCTTTTTTAAATGACCGAGATGCGGTGGAATATTTAAATTGTAGACCAATTTTTTGTCTACCTCTCAAAAAATTTGATAATTTTGTAGAGATTCTTGAATACCAATTAAATAATCTTCTTATCCTGGCTATCAAAAGATATATTCTTACGTGATCCTTCAAGAGTTAATCGTGTTGTGATGAAATTACGGATGTGAGAAGTTATGAATTTTAAAAGTCACACACAAAATCGAACTTTTTCCTTATTACTTTGCATTCCAATATGATTGTATGGATACAGTTTGTAGATTATGAATTTCTTTTTATTAAAATAGCTTAATTATTAAACAGATTCTTAGGAATATTAATTAATTGTTAGCTTATAATAAAATTAACCAACAAAACTCGCATCGAGTACAAGGTAATAAACAATTCGAAACGGTGAATATATAAGGGAACGTATAATCACAATAACTGATTAGTTTTCTGTTTGATTTCTAGATTGCAACTGTGGATTTGATGATAATTAATTATTGTAATTTACAAATAACGTTTGTATGTTTATATATAATTAACAAAATAATGGATAAGTAACTTAAAAACAGCTCAAATTAACAATTAAGTAAATTTTCCAAGTCGCTTTGCGACACATTGCCATTGAAAGAGTGTATATAAAAAGTGGGTATAAAAGGTTGTAGAAATAGTTGAGGGATAGGAGAATAACTTTTGGAAATGCGGATCAAGAAATCCACTAAATAACATTTTAACAGCCCTAAGTTCTCTGAGTGAGTGTACTAGTTATATATGAAGGTACTTTTCTTAGTTAAAGTACATGAATGGTCGAGTCTAATAAACTGTCTTGAGAAAATGTTTTACTGGCATTCGATTATAAGTAATACAGATTGGATACAAATAGTATATGGTCCGGAGCAGTAAAAGTTCTCCAAGTTTTCATCTAAAAAACGGAAATTTAACATTTTATAATGGGGCTTCCCGAGTGACCAACTACTGACTGAGATTGGAACAAATTACGAGTGGAAAGTAGTGCCGAATACTTTTAAGTTAACTTCTATGTAGTGCATAATCATCTACACAAGGGAATGTTTTAAATTCAATCGACTTGATTATGATTTCATTTGATTTCTGTGCTATGCTAAGTCTTGCGTTAACCCCTATTTTTCTCAATATCTAATTTCTGGCTCTCTGGCCGTCGTGTTGAGCAGTCCCAATCGCTGTTTCTGTTTGCGTTGTTCCGTCATGTGATCCTTGAGCTCGTGCAGCTGTGTCGACAGGTTCTTGATCAGCAGCTGTGTCTCCAGCAACTGGGCCTGCATGCTGCGCAGTTCAATCTGTTCGCCATCGGCATCGACAGCGGCCAGCGACATGGCCCGTAATCGTGGAAACCATTCCAATATGCCGGCCTTCACCATGGCGTATACGTAACTCTCGGGTCCGGTAAACTCTGTGGGATCCTTTACCTTGACCAGTACAATGAAGTACAAGTAATGCCACATATTGTGTTCGCTCTTAATGTGCTCCTCAAAGCTGACCGTTTTGTTATCGAACGCGGAGCGATTCAGGGAACAAATGAAACAAGTTGTCTTCAATATCGCTTCCTTTTGCTGCTTCTCCGATCTCAGATCGGCGAAGGTATCGATAATCACACCAAAGATTAAATTCAACACGATAATGATGACAATGAAGAAGAAAAGCAGATCATAGATTACGCGTGCCACAAAGAGACCCTCCTGCAAGTGAAAAATACTCATTAAAAACTAGAAATTAAGTGAAATACAATAGCTTTTTACCTTGCTGGATGGTGCTCTGAGTATATCGCCAATGCCGCCTCCATTGCGTAATCCTTGGTTTAAAGTTGTCACAATGCACATGACTAGCGAGTCACAGGAACGTTCCTTGGCATCGCCATTGGTAGCCACCTGTTGTGAGGGGTTCCCATTGCAGCCACCTAGTTCATCTGGCTTGGCGCATGTATCTTCTAAGGACGCAGGCATCGAGATAGTCACAGGCGTTGTAGTTTCCTCCTCAAAGTCAACAGAGACCAGGAAATCATCTTTGAAGAACATGTAGCCAATGATGGAGAATAGATAAACCAATATCAATGCCAAAACCGCAGTCAAAACGATGGAGCGACCGTTGCGAGTCACAGAGCGAATAACGTTAACCAGAGTTTCCTCACGATAAACAACATCAAAGAGCTGAAACACACATTATATATTAATTGGATTTCATTGGATTTCTTTCATTTACATATATATGATATTTACCAGCAGAGAATAGAAGAACGGATGGAAAATCAGTCCACAGAAGCAGAATGCTATATAAATGCAGTGATAGAGCAGCTGAACATCAGTGATGATCTTAAGGAAGCGTTTCTCCAGCGTGCCTTTATTACCCATTATGCTCACAATATGAACGCTCTTCAGAGTCACCTGCAAAGGTATTTTGAAATGAATTAAATTGCATTTGAAATTGATTTGATTCTGAGTTTTACTCACCGTGACAACGCCCAAAAGGCAGAGTGTCGATTCCGGACCCAGCATGAATATAAAACGGAGTATTACAGAGCCAATGAATGTGCGTATTCCTGATTCGCGGGGCAGCGTTATCACAATTACCAGCGAGAATATCAATATGGCCCAAAATAGTAGAGAAATGTGCGAGCTGAGTTCTGCAATTAAATTAACAAAATAATAAGAGGCTGATAATAAATAGGAATAGTAAATTGTTGGCTTAAAAATAGAATGTGTACAATACCAAAAATACGATCATTTACTTTTAGATAGAAAGTTCGAATAAAAAAATGATTTTTTGACAAACTAAATACTTTTTGTGGAAGAAAGTAACGATGTATATATGTAATATGTTTGTTCTTAAAAGCAACAATGTTTGCAAAGAAATCCCTATACACCAAAAAATTTACAATGTCTTCATTTACCTGGCACAGTGTTGTCGAAGGGATAGAAGAAAGCCACAATCATGTTGATAACGACCACGCAATTGAAGAGAATACTACTCCACAATGACATATAGCTGCTAATCCAGAAGAGCAACTGCTGACCTGTAGGAATTAGGAATTTTAAGTGTTACAAAATAAACTCAGAATAAATGACTTAGAACATACTTCGCAGTTTCTTTTGCCATTTCATCTCGTTGAACATTTCCTCGGCCTTGTCAAAGAAGTCTGCCACTTTCGAACCCTGATCATCACGCTCGGCCGTGTTAAGTATTTTAATTTTCGTGTCTGTGGTTAGATATTCGCATATCTCGGGTATAGGGAATACAATTTGCTCCAGAGTGCGGTCATTGCGAACGATCTAAACAAGAATACAATTTTTATTTAATTTCTATAATTCATAGTAAAGTTGTGAGTGAGAGAAACCCACTTCAATTTGAGCTGTGTGAGTCGCGTAGTACATGAGAGCCTGACTTGTCTTGGCATCAAAGCTGGCCGACTGAGGATCCTCGGAGGCCTTCAAGAGTGCAGCCAATTCCTTGTTGTGCTGTGCCAGCTGATGACAGAGTATATAAATGTTGTGTCCCACCTCCCGGGGACTGACCGTTGCATCATCGTCATCTGTGGTTGCACTCGGCTCATCCGCATCGTCCTGCTCATCGATCAGCTCCTCCTGGTGATAGGCCTTGCAAGCGACTTCGACCAGCTGCTTGGGATTCATGTTGTAGAGAATGCGCTCGGCATTCTCGCTGTCGCCGCGACTCTCCATGATGGCCAGCAGCAGCTTCGAAGCGTTATTCTTGAGCTCCAACACCAGATCCATGCGATTCTCGCCCAGCGGATTAATGTTGTTCAATATCAAGGCCGTAATAATGTCCAAGCCATTCGATTCGTGTGTGGCAATGCAGTTCTGGTTCTCATGGCACGGTCCCTGACAATACTCGGTCAGCGTCTCCAGCGTCTGATTGATGAGCGCCACATTGTGCTCGTTTATGTAGAGTCCCAGTAATCCAAGGCCTCCTGTGGTGGAGCCACAAATGCAATCGAGGAACATGAGTGTCTCGGAAACGAGATTGTTGTTGGTTTTGTTGTTCTGATTGCGCAGCAGATTCTGCAGATCAGGATTGTGATTCTCGCAGAGCAGTTGGAGAAAACGTAGAATGGGTTGCATCACTAGCACCTTGTTGGACAGTTGATTGCGTTGCTCCTTGGTGTCACGATGCTTCTCCAGTTTCTCAGCGAGTATATCCTCGAGCGGACTATTCACACTGATCGCTGAACTCTCCTCGCCCGAGTGTATATTCCGAGCATTGCCATAGGCTCGTGCTGTGGCCAAACCTGCATTATGCAGCTCCCGCTTCAGTTCATCCGTAATGACGACACCATTGCTTTTGATGCCATGCTTGCGCGAGATCTTGTCCAGCTCCATATTGGCGTCCTGCTTGTGCTCATGCGCCTTTGCCGCAATGTCTGTGGTGTTGACGGAGACCGTTGATTTGATCTCCTGCTGGGCATCCTTCATCTTCTCAAAGAACACCTTGAAGAAGGCCTGATTCAGATCATCGCTGAGGAACTTCTGGAACATGCCCTTCTGTATGATGGGATTGCCGCCCTCGAGCAGCGCTATTCCCAGCTCAACAGCCTCCACAAAGATGTTGGGCGAATGCACCGATTTGATGACCAGTTCGACGACTAAATCGGAGGCACCCTCGCGATCCAAATGATTCTGCATTTCGTGCAACGTTTTGCCGGCACGTGCCAAATACTTGGCACCCGGTCCATGGGTAACCAGATGCAGCTGCTTGGCCGGATCGGAGGCAGCTGCAGCAGCAGCCGCAGCAGCAATTGCAGCCGCTGCCGGCAGCTGCGAGTGTTCTTCCTCCAACTTGGGTGCGCTCTTTGTCTGGAAATAACGGAGTAGCAACGTCTGGCGCAATGCGTCACCCTTTTCGCCATAGTTGACATCGATGGCCATCATTTCGCGCAGCGTACGCAGCACTTTGACACACATGCGCTCCTCCTTCTCCTCGAGCAGCTTCTCCGTGTGCTTGATCAGTTTGCGAATGAAGCCGCCGCTCTCACAACGTTTCCTCGCCTCGGTGCCAGCGGGAAAGAGCAGCTCAGAGCGATAGAGTATGTCGACGAGCAGCGAGAGTTCCGCTTCAACGACCGGCTTTAGTTGATCCTCTAGCAGCGAGACAATGTCCTGCAGACCCTCTATAATAGAGCGATCCCAGCGCATCAGATTGGCGGATTGTTGCGTCTCGTATTTGGGTTGCTTGGAGGCCAGCAGCCACTTGGTTGTCTGACGCGTCAGCATCGCCGTCTTGCTTGACATGTTTGCCACCTGTTGCTCCAGCTCCAGCGGCAACACAATGCTGCGCATCTTCGCCGACTCGGTCAACGTGCGTATGCAGTTCTCCACATTGAAGCGATCGGCCAGCGACAACCATTTGCATTGGGTGAGACGATAGGCTGCCTGCAGCAGCTGCACAAAGATCACTTGCCGCGACTGGATGATCGTGCTCTGATCGGAGAAGGGGCTGGAGAAGAAGCTGCTTAGCAAGTTGGTCACACCGTTGAGCACATAAGCCAACAGCGTCTTGTTTGCAGTGGCTGTAGTATTCGATATCAATTGATTGAGATCGACGAGGAAACTCTTTTCAAAGAGACTCCACATGTGACCGGATGCATAAATCTCCTTCATTTCCACCTCGGTATCAATGTAGCAATGATTGAGGAAATCCACATAAGCCTCTTTCACTTCTGGCATGCAGAGGGGATGACAAATGACCGTGACAATGTCATCGAGAGATATTAGATTGTTGCACTTGATCTCCGTGTAGACATTCTTGCCCATGGTGCAGCAGGCGAGCAGCTTGACCAGCTCCACATGATACTTGAGCGGACTGTCGTCGGGCAGCTGAGTGCGTCGCTGTAGCTGCTGTTGCATCATCTGCACAAAGTGATGGAACGATGTCTTGTCATTGTAGAACACCAGCACATCTTCGCCGGCATTGATGAGCTCCTGCATCACCATGTCCTGGCACTTGCGTATGAATTGATTCTCTGCCTTGACGATTGTCTGCAGGAACTGCAAGTAGGCCACATGCCGGCCATGGATCTCGATGCAGTGTACAAAGTGCTGAACCACCTTGTCTGTCACCTCGTTGCAAAGTGCCAGGTTATCCTTGAAGATGGCGCACACAGTCTTCGCCTCGAGTATCTAAAAAGGGAAATTAGCTGCATTAGTTTGTGCTTAAACTTCGCTGCTTGACCGACTTACGCCTGGATTAAGAAACAAGTCGAGATGATTGTGAAGCAGCACTTGATTTTGCTGATTGCCAAGGCAAAAGTTCTGCAGAAATTCGTGAGCCAGACACATGAGCTCCTTCATCAGCACATCGTCCTTTTCGTCATAGGGATTCTGCAGCAGATCTAGGACCACGGTGTGGACTCCCACATTGCGCAGCAGTCGCTGTTCATGCTTGCGTGGCTTCACAATGGGACCTGCAAGAGGAAGATACTTTGTATCTTAAGGTTGTTCAAGCAGATCGTTGGATTTATTTTCTCACCTGCTGTTACGCAAAACTTGTTCATGCGTATAAGGATCTCCTTGACCTTCTGATACTCGCTGCGCTGCTCTGGCGACAATGTGGCATCATACTCCAGACTATCCGCACCTCCCACAGCATCGGTGCCCAGCTCATCTGTCGCCTTGGCCTTGTAGACCCACAACTCTGACTTCTCCACACTCTGACGCAATATGTCCAAGTCTGATTTGATTTGCTTGTAGGACTCCACATCGCTGTCCGAGACCAGGAGTTGCACCTGTAAGTTTGTAAAAGGTTTGCTTAGTTTATATCACATCTTGTTGTGCCAAATTCATTATAAATGTTGCAAAAATAATACATACAAAATCAAAATGTCTTTCATTACGATATGCGCTATACGTCCACTTTAGTGTTAATTGGTTAGTTGATTGATTGAGTTGTTAGTTAGTTTTAGTTTTGGTTAGTTAGTTAGTGTGTGTGTTAATAGTACGTGTATTACAAGTGTGTGTTGCATATGAGAAATGTTACGTGTAACACGTGTATTAGTTGAGATCGAGAGCGCAAAACGAGATCGAGAGCGCGTTGCATGCAAACACAAGAGAGATGAAGAATATATATTGAGAGAGAAAGAGAGAAATTAGAGAGCAACAACTATAGTGCAAATGCCCAAGTAATAAGATTAGTTTATCTACTATATGTAACTAGCAACAAATAATAATCGGCATTCCGAAAATTTGAATACGCTTGCAGAGATACCTTAAAACAACTTTGATAAGGCCGTATCTAAATTAAATTGTCGTTATAAAGTTTATAATTTGATTAGGTTTGCTTTGAGTTTAAGTTTTTAATGACGCAGACCGACTTGCTGTCATGCAAACATTTCAGATGTACAAATATAATTTAAAGTCAATTGGTTATAGTATTTCAAATATTGCCAAATGAACAGACGACTTCTATAAAAGAATCTCTAGATTTAAAGTTGTCTTATCGTACTTATTATGCCATATATTCTGTCTTAAGCCACAATCCGCATTAAAGTTGTTTTCATATTACATTTAAAACTAAATAACTAGGCTACATAACATACATATCAATAAATTACATTCTGCTAAGTTTGTAAGATTTCAATCATTGAGCTAGCTTTTGTAATATTGTAAATATGTTCAAATTATATATACTCATGAAATTTAAAATTCTAATACACTCTGCAAGCGTATAACAAGGCTACAAACGGAAAAAGTTTCAATTCGTCTCTAGCTTCTTTCTCAATTTCAACAAAATGTGCATCAAAATGTTGCCGCCTTGTTTGAGTTCGCGTCATTAACTATCAACTGAAGCATTTACTTGATTAGCTTACCTGGCGAAAGGCTTGCAACACCTCTTGCCGCTGACTAAAGTGCCTGAATAGCAGATGCAGTGCACCCGAAACCAAAGGCGCATAATCATGCATGATCAGGTGCAGCAGCACACGCAGAAAAGTGCGTCCACCTTGTCCATCCAGATCCAAATTGGCGGCATCGCTGCGTTCGCAATCGAAGATGCCCTCTGCCTGCACTCCAATCGATTCCAGATCGATGTTCTTCTGACGCGCCGCTGCCGCTGCAGCAGTCGCTGCGGCTGCAGCCATTGCTGCCTCGGCGGCGGCAATCTGCTCCGAATCTGTGGTCCCAGCACTGCCAGGCGGCGTCGGTTGTGGTTGCTGCTGTGATGGATCCTCGTTGACAGGTGTGGTGGTAGTTTGACCCTGAGCAACCACCTCAGACTCATCGAATTCGCGCTTGAATATCGACAGCAGGCAGCTGATTCTATAGTCGAGACGCACGTCCAGAATGAATTGAAGAATTTCTATAATCTTGAGCTTAGTGTCCATGACCAGCGGATATTCTTTCATCAGCTGCGAGACAGACTTGCGCTGCTGTAGCGCTATAGAGGGAGCAGCAATCGCTTGACCAACTGATCCAAGCGCCAACGAGGTCATCACTGTGCTCATGTCACCAATGGAGCGCAGCACGCCGCCCTCAGCTGCAAGAGGAAGGAAGAGATTAGCTTAAAGACAGATTAGACAACCATCAACGAAGCTTACCATCGTTATTGGTCTCCTCATCGACAGCTTGTCATTTGGGAGATGCAGAAAACTTACTTAGCTAACTAATCTAAAGGGATTTACTGGATCCCAAAACAAACTACTCACAGTCAATATCCGTGTTTACAAAGGCGCCACCAGTTGTCGTCTCCGAGACGCAGTCTAGAATGGAGAGCAGCGTCTTGGTCAAACGCAGCAGATCGCTGAAGCTGTAGAAGCCAAAGTAGATTAAATCTCGGGCCAGTTTGACGACCTATAGTTGGATATACAATTTAAGTTCAATCTGCTTTAATAGAAATACTTTTAAGGCTTACCTCGAAGGTCAGTTTGTTCTGCTCCTGATCCGTGAATAGCCACGCCTTGGTGGCCACATTGCACAGATAGTTCTCCACAAAAGCAATAGTTGTGTTGAACTTGGCACGACAAGCTTGTTTATTCTGATCCGGCTGTTGATTCTTGCCATCGTAACTAAGATAAATACGTAAGTTTAGATTGTAAACTTAAGTAGCATAGAGCACATTACTCACTCCATTATGGACATCTTGGAGGGTATTTCACTCCATAGTCGCGCATATTTCACAGGCGTCACAGGCTCCTGCGGATCACGATCGACATGCATGTGCAACATCAGCCTACAGAAGGAGGCACGCAGCTCATATGGCATAGTTTCATCGGACATGCATCTGCAGCAGATTAAAGTAATATTAACAATAGTTTCGACAAGTACAAAACAATACTCACTTTAGTATCAAATCAATGTCCAGTTGGGGCGAGAGTCTGTTCAGCGCCAGATACTGACGATTGAGGCACATGTTGGAGAACAGATTCAATTGATGGCGATAATAGTTTAATATGGCCGCTTCCTGTTCACAGCCATCGGCTACGCAGTTCGCAAGATCCGCCATCGAACGCGAAGACTATAAAAGGAAAAGAAATATGTTTAATTGATGAAATACAAAGTTGATAAGTTGCCTTGTTTACCGGTTGACCCTTCCACTGCAAATGTATCTCGTATTTCTCGCCTGGCGAGATGGCATCCTCATCATTCAAGCTCGCACTGTCCCAGGTGGTGGTGGTCGAAGTGGACTGCACATCGGAGCGATCCTCATCGTCGCCAGCGACCTCAGTGAGCGTAGCCAAGCAAACATCTTCCGAGGCGCCTTTGTAGCAACGAACAGCGGCGCCACCACGCAACGCTTTCACTTGTGTATCGATCAAAATGTCCACATTTTTGTCGCTGAGCACGCTCTTGCAAATCAGCTCCTGGGTGACGGCAATCGCTTTGCGATTCGAGACACACAGATCGGAGAGGTAGTCGAGGAAACGCGAGTCCCAGTTGTGCATGTTCTTGCGCACCAGACCCACAAATGTCTCGATCTCCGCGGCCGTAATGTGCTTCTCCAGCAGCTTGCGATTGTTGTGCAGCAGTGCCGTGATGGTGTCCTCGGCGAGTATATCGTAGCCGATCTGCTTCTGCATCAGGCCAAAGTGTTTGGCTATGTACTCCTGATTCTTGCGATAGTCCTGCTGCGAGAGACGCAGTATGCGATAGCACAGCCGAAAGATGTTCTTGTAGGGACTGTTCTTCGGATCGCTGAGCTCGTCCAGTCGCAGAAATGGTCCATCGCCTGCCGTGTGCTCCTGGAATGGTCCCTGGAGTATCTTGAACAGTTGCTTGAGAATGTATTGCTCGCGGAGCAGCTTCTGGCGATCGCGTATGGGATTCTTGATGGTAAACTCCAGTGCCTTGGTCTTGTTCTGTTCGTTCTCCATGCCCGCTATGAAGTAGACAATGTCCTGCAGCAGCGAGATTAAAGCACGTCGCTCATTGATCGAGATGCTGCCATTGTCCAGTTTGCTAGTGACCGTGGCCAGCACTTTGCACGCATCATTGGCAAAGTCCAGATCACGCACTTCCACCGGGGAGACGGGTATCAAGGCGAAGGCTTCTTTGTCCTCCTTTATGGGTGAGCAGCAGACCTTTGACATGACAGGTTTATCGTCGTCTGCATCGATGGGTATGGATGTGGCATGAACCCAGGTATTGGAGCAGATGTGCTGCAGTCGCACATAGCTCGATTGTGGCACAAGGCTGTCCGGGCGTGCCATTGTGGTGGCATCCAGCACAAAGACGGAGGCAATGTCCGCGGAATATGGCACCGACACAAGGCGATACTGTTTGCCCTTCGGTTTGTCTATCAAAGTAGAAAGATATACCATACATTATAAGATAAATGTTAAGTTTAATGTCTGACTTACCGTTCATTGTGGAGTTCATGGTGCAGCTGAGTCCCGAGTCCTGCAGCAGGGATTCGTGCACATTCATGGGCAGCACACCAGCAGCTACATCGGACTCAGATTCAGCAGCCAGATAATGACCTGTGGCCAAGTGCTTA
The DNA here is from genome assembly GCA_035046325.1 of Drosophila niveifrons. Taxonomy (NCBI): domain Eukaryota; kingdom Metazoa; phylum Arthropoda; class Insecta; order Diptera; family Drosophilidae; genus Drosophila; species Drosophila niveifrons. Next base: position 2,895,090 of record JAWNOC010000046.1, on the reverse strand, counting down.
AAGCGGTACAATGAGTTCCAGTCGCCGGCACCGCCACGACATGAATCGTGTTGCACCACCTCGATCTCCCAGAGCGCTTTGCTGCTGGTTGCCGCCGTGGCGCTTGTGCGTCCAGTGGTGCGCAGAAAGACATGGTATTGCTTCTTGTACTCGTCCATCGTTAGGAACTTCTCCTGCTCGGCGTGAAAGAGTCGCACCACATCGCCGCCCTTGAGTATGTGCTCCTGATTCTCCTTGTGCTCCATGAACAGTGAGATTTTCCACGATGTCGATGAGTTGAGTACGTTCACCTCTTTACAGCCGGGATTATCGGGCAGCTCGTAATTGGCAGCCACATGCAGATTCTGTTGATCCGCATTCACCGGACTCAAAATCACTTTATCGCCCACCACCACATAGTCGCCAATGGAGCGCAGCTTGTAGAAGGGTTTGATGTAGAACCAAGAGCCTTCATTGCCATTGGCATCCAGATAAACACGCATTGCATTCTTCTCCAGCAGCGATGGCAGACGCTTGTTCACGGTCAGATACTTGTTGGACTTCAAGTGGAGCAACTGCACCACAGCGCGTCCATATTGTATAAAGGTGCCTAATAGCTTCTTGTTTTCGGTCTCATTCTGTTTCTTTTCAATCTCCGCTGCGTGCTAAAGTAGAGTAAAAAGTATTTAGCTAATAACATAGCAGATTATTAACTATTCTTAACTTACATGCAAACGCTTTAGCAGATTGGGATCTGTATTGGAGCTGGCTGATTGCTTGGCTGCCTTCCAGAATTGCTTCTGTGCGGAATACCGATTCATGGGACATATTTTGATAAGGCAATCTGTAAAGTAGTAACCAAGTTAAATGAAGTGCACTTAAATCAAGTTAAAGTTGCAGTATTTACCTCGAAACTTTTTGGGTGGACAACTTAAATCTCCCGCCTCGGGACACACAACCGTTCGGTCATCCACCAAGCTATGGGAGAGCACAAAAAACGAGTCAGTTTATTATATATGAAACGAATTAAGACTTCTTCTTGCTAAGTGTATGTTTATCTAGGCTAAAGTTTGGCAGATTTAAATAGAGTGAGAAAAAAGTTACGAAAATATCTTAAGAACTTTTTGGCTATTGTGAGATTATTTACAATAGAGTGAGAAGAAAACTATTTGAAAGAAATTAAGTGGATTTTTGTATTTATTGAACTACCAGCAATCAACACGGAGCGGAACCACATATAATCCTTGGGTTGAGTACATATTGGCATTGCTCAAATTTAAAGGAAAAGTTGGGGAATAAACAATATATATATTACTTTATTTGCAAGGAATTGTTTCTAAGCTTTTTTGTTATAATTTGTCCCTCGTTAAATAATGAGTTGAAATGTATAATATAATAAAAATTCTTTATGTAGTAAGATGAGTTTAAATTTACTTTAAATTAGGAAAATAAAAATATAGTACTTCAGTCTTTCAAGAAATACTTGAACATAAGTTATGAATATCAAAAGAAGATACCTAATGCAATTTTCTATCAACCCTACATCAATTACAAAGTACTCTTGAGTGGGCTTTCAATTGGGTCTATTAAGACCATCAAGAATACTAAAAGGTAAGCCGTCGTTGCCTTAAGGCACACTGTGCAACAGTTGGCAGAGCAGGCTGTCAATTGAAATGTCATAGAGTGCAAGTACGAGTATGAGTACTTGTACTGTGAATGAGTGTGAGTATGAGTGCGAGTGCAAGTGAGTCGACTACAAGTGTGTGTGTGCGATGAATGGTACTCACCCGAGTGTGCTCAAGAAACCGCACACGCTGCCCTCCGCATAAAGCGAAACAATGTCGCCCAAGTGAAGGAAGCTCGCCGAGCCAATTATATTGTCGCCCATGATGAAGTGCGGCGCGGGGAGGGGCGTGGAGACACGTGCTAATAGCGTATGCTAGTCTCTAGTGCGTGATGTGTGTTTGTCGTCTCTCTCTCTCTCTCCCTCTCTCTGGGGTGGCGCTTAGCCCCCTTTCTGATTCCTTTCTGTTGTTTGCTATTGTTTTGTCTGCGGCCGGTTATACGAGTTAATTGCACAGATTTGTCGTTGTCCTTCGCCTTTTTGCTTCTGCTTCTGCTGTGTTGCGTATCCTGCGCGAGTGAAACGAAAAGAGAAAAGCATAATAACAATATTAATTATAATAATAACAACATAATGCAGGCATTACAAATCACATGTGCTCGCTCTAATTATATTACATAACCGGACTATAATTAGTCTGCAAACTTATCGTAGCCTTATCAGCAGAGCTTTACTGCCATTGACCCACAGTGCGTATGAGCAACGTGCCTTTTCTACTAGCTGAGGGGTGTGTCGATATCTGAATTATGCATAAATCGCAAAGAACAAAAATATATTTCTGTTGTGGTTTCGACCTCAATATGGTCACTAAGCATACATATAGAGAAATACCCTTAATATAGTCATATCTATTTTGGAACACTCGCAGCGCGCTTTCATCATTCAATTGATAAGCAAAAAAATATATATTTGTGAATTAAATAAATTATAAACAGTTTTCGAAATGATCTGCTATAATTAGCAGTCAATTTAATTTAATGTTTTAAACTAATTTCGCACGAATTTAATCATTTAATTTATTAGCTTAAAGAAAAACAGAAAAGCAGCGCTGCCAACTTGGCGTTAAGGCAATGCCAACTTAAATGTATCTTTATCGTTCATCTTCAGCAACTTTCAAGGAAGTCCGGTGAAATTGAGCTAAAAGCGTATCTCAACTTCAACTTGACTTCCTTGGCTGTCAAGTCAAGCACTTTCCCATGTATCCTCTGCTCATACAATATGTATCTTGTGCTCCCAAACTATAAGGACACTCTTTATGTGGGTGGCATTGCTGGGGTTGATGACAGTTGTAATGTACAGTTTCGCTTTTCGAATATGTAAACTTGTCGTTTATTTTAACGATTTTCAGTTGTATCTGCACGACATGCTTTTCATTTTTATGATTTGTCACTATTGTTCTCAGTTAATGGCAGCATTACGACTTAAACGAAGGATAGAAATATGAAAGAAGCAAATAGTAATGGGTTTTATTGTTTCACAGACTTAATGCTGTCATACCGCATTGATTTTAACAGCATTGTTGAATTGCAAATGGAATGCTTCTTTGATTTAAAGAGTGATATTTCTTCAAAGCATTATGAAATCAATTTATTGGTTTCTATTCATCTATCGTTGCTCTGACGTTCAAGAGTTCCCATAAATATAAATATCAGGTATTTGGAAGTAACACGTTAATTACAAGATCCAACAGAAAAATAAACATTGCCTCAAGTATAACAAACAAGGGGAGAATTAAGGTTGAGAGTGATGTATTGAAAGATACCCTATTATTAACACAGATTGCTTAATAATAAACATATATGTTATATACCTTTAAAAAGGCATTTATAGACACTCGCTAAAGTATGTAATTAACTTAAGTATGTAAATAATATAGTAAAGTTTTAAAAATCGCAAAAGCTACTTCATAATAAGAGATCTAGTAAGTTTTAATAGACTCTATGAATCAATATTATTATCCCCCCTTTTAGAACTTTCATCACTGTTTCTAGGGTATATGAAATCAATAAAATACATGAAGTTTCCGGATTCTATTTGTTGATATATTAACTATTTAATAGGTGATTATTTTGTTTTGGGTCAGTCACCGACTGATTTGTACGATTTATTGTGGCCACTGCCCAAAATGTGGAGCTTTATGGATGGAGAAGTATTCGGAATATCCATTTGATATTATGTTGTTGCTGTATCCACACATGTGTGTTTGTGGCAAGCACGACACTTGCATAATAATGAGTTGGTAGAGCTCAACTTGCGTATACACATAATTGGCAATAGATTTATTTGACAGCTCGACAACTTTTGTAATATGACAAAATTCCAGGAAGAAGGCTGCTCGCTAATTAGCATAAATCTCTAGGCCAAAAGCTTTCCATCAATTTCGGATGCTTGGGCTTCAAAAGGGGAAATTAAAATTTCATATTTATGTGCACACATCCTTCCTTTGGGGCACGGCCCAAGCGAAAGGCATTCAATGAATTCCCAGAACGTGAAAGTAGAGAACAGGCAACGAAGGCAAACAAAAGTTTCCCTGCCAGTCACTCGTAAAATGTGAGTGACATTGCCCCTTGGGGCAAGAGTTTCTCTGTGTGTTTGGCAGGATACTAACCTGAGCACATTGTTGGGCTGTTGGGCAAAACGGAAAAGCGAATTGTGTTTGTGCAGAATGTGTGTTTAAATCGTGTCAATGTGCCAGCTGCAGCGGCAATCACACATCAATCATTCATTCATTCATTCACTTCGGCATTTGTTCACTGATTCAATTCACATTCTCGTACAATTTTCACATGCTTTTTTTTTTGTACGGCGCCGACTACGATTAAATCAGTTCACAGCTATGAAATGTGTGTGCATTAATTTCTTATCATAATAAATTATACACAAATATTCTACGTTTTCTCTTCACTCTACAGTAATTCTCTCGCACGCTCTCTCTTTCTATCTATGCCTCATTGTTTTTTTGTGGCATCGTTCACAGCTGTTGGACAATTAAATAGAATTTATTTAATATTGCATAAAATTTAATTAACAAGCAATTCAATCAAATATCTACACACACCCACACATAGGCGCCTGTTCATGTGTGTGTGTGTGTGTGCATGTGAAGGAGCGATGAATACACATGACGAGCAGCAGACATTTGCCTACAATTTTTTTTAGCTTACGGATGCTTACACACACACATACACACACAAATACACAGACACACAGCGTTCACTTGACTTTATTCGCCAGGTGTACATTTTCATGCTTTTGTTAGAAGAAGAAGAATAACCACAACACTTACAAATATCTTCACCAAATTTTTTCAGATGTAAACAAAATCGCGGCACAGAAAAAATCGTCGTATTTATTTTTTGCTGTTTTCTTATGCATATATGTTTTGTTATTTTTTTTTGTTTTTTAGTTGTTGTTGTCGCTTGTTTTTCGCAATGGATTTTAGGTGGATTAGAATAAATAAGCAAAGCTCATAAATAATTGATGATTTTTTTTTCTGGTAGTAGCTAGAGCTATTTAAATTTTTTCTTATTCGGATTCGGATGCTTCGCGGCGACGAGAGGAGGCGAAAACGTTTTGAACGAACGTTCCGAGAGAATGCCGACGGCGACCCACAAAAGGCCAGCGCTCAAATGAGAATGCTGGAAAAGCTCAAGTGTCGAGTGGCTCGCTGACAAAAGCTCAGGCGAACGCACAAAAAAGCTTTGCTCAAATGTAAGTCACTGGGTTCCGGTTGATGTTGTTGTTGTAATTCTCGCTCTCACTCTATGTTGAGGGTGTAGCTTTCTGAGTGCTTTTTCGCACACACAACAACTTTTGCTTTCATTCATGTGTATTTTTTTTGTTTGCCATGTTCGCCTCACACTTCGCTTTACGCATCAACGCTGCAAATTAGCTTTCTTAGTTGTGCATTAGTTTTGCCTTCCTCTCCCACTTCCGCTCGTTCTCTCGACTTACGCTTTCTTTCGCTTGAGTGATGTGAACGCTGCTGGCGCGTGTGCAAATTTGATTTGATTTGAGGCAAGTTTCGCCAGAGCCGATGACTTTGCATGCTCATTGAGAATGCAATTGCATTTTCCGGGTCAGGGTCACGATTAACTTAAGACCTGTGCATCAACAACTTTTCTCTATTCCGCCGCAAATCAAATGCCTTTAAGCCTGTTGCTTATTTACGAGTGTTTTCCTCTAACAATAGATGAGCAGTTGTAGTGCTAGAAACTCAAGAGAGTGCTTAAGTAATAAATACAACAAAAAAAGCTGCTTTAGCTCAAGGTCTGAACTTTGAGCGCGACTTAGTAATATTTGCATTTACAGTAAAATGGAAATTGACTCAGAAGAAATAAAGAACATTTCTTCTTTTTTTTTTTAATGAAGCCCATTTTTATTGCTGACAACCTTGCGACATTGATTGACCTAGGCGCATAAGTTGTATGTATGCTCAAAGCAGAAACTGAAGAGCTTTATTATCGGCCGTGTCGAAGCCACTAATCCAATTAAACAATGTACACAAAAAATTCAAATTAAAAACGAATCAATCTGAAGTGGAATTAAAAGCACTTAACAGTTAGTCACACTCACACTAACAAGCAAGTATGAAACTTACTGATAAAATCAAATGCGTGCGTCGACCGCAAATCACAACAACAACAACATAAAAAGCGCACACAACAAAAGCGCTACAAGTGGCCAATCGACGTTGAAGCTGGCAGCGACGGTGACAGCGACAGCGACGTTGTCGGCGACTGCGACGCTAATGAACGCACGTGAGTGAACTGGAAAAAAATCAGCTGAGCGACGAATGAAAACAACAAAGCGAACGGCGTGCAAAACAAAAGGCAAACTATTTGTTTACATGGGCAAGGCGCAGGCGTAGCGCAGCTTTCGTTAAGCTTGCAAAGCTGCTGTCACATTCAAAGCTGCTTTTTGGCAACGCGAAAGCTTCGTAAGCTCAGGCAGAAAGTTCAGGTCGCCAAAGGGATATTCTTCAGTAGCAAAGCGTCGCGCAAGGCGCAAAGTTGTGACCCAAGTAGTCCAACTCAAAGGGCGGAGAGCGAGTGACAGTGAGGCTTAAAATTGCCATTGAGTGTTCATTGCGTGGCGACGGTGCGTATGAGCTATTGGTTGAACAAATCGCGGAGTGGAGGCTGCCAGTATCATCATTGGCCGCCCTACGTGTGTGTGTGTGCGTGTGTGTAAAACGATTGTTGTTGATAAAATGAAAAGCTTCTAGTTTAGCAAAACTTCTAATAAAACAAATAAGAAAAACGAAAATAGAACAAGCGAAATTAAATTTTATGTGGCTCAAGACGAAATTAAACAGTGAAAGTTTGCCAAAGTCTTTGCCCAAAAAAAGAAAAAGAAATTCAAGCAAGAAGCATAAAAGTTCTATGTGCCAGCAACTGTGAGTGTGTGAGTGTGTTCGTGAGTCTCTCTGTGTGTGTGTATGTGCGCGACAGCAAAAGGAATAGAGAAAGCAAAGCATCCCGTAGGAGTGGCACACATACAAAAGTGTTTGCATAACTTAAGGCGACCCGTCTCTCTGTGCTGTGCTGTGCCTACAAATACATTGAAATACACACACACATACACACACTAGTTGGTATAAAGCCAATATAATTTGATTAAAGTCATGTCCGAGCAGTAGCACAAAAGAATATAGGACGAATGCTGCTAAGCATTGATTCATGTGAAAAGTAAATACAGCAACAGCGAATATTAGCTGTCGATATGCGCCAGCATATTTTCTTTATTTTTAAAGGCGTGGCTGCTGACAGGCATCCTGTTACAGGTACATCCTGTCGGTTTCCGTTGCAAATATGTTCATAATTATGACACAACAGCGCGAATCCTTTTCTTATACACATTTTATTAAAGTAAGAATTACTTAAGTGGCTTTTTTTTCAATAAATTTTGCATCACTTGGTCTGGGTTGCCAATAAACAGCTTAAGGATCCACTCAACTCAATGATGCGCAGCGGAAAAAGGGAACATATGTTTAGCAATTCGTGTGTGAAAATTTCGTAAAAAGAAAAAAACAAGTCGATGCTATTGTTGAATTTGAAATACTCTGGTGCACATCAACTGACCGGCATAAGGGTCCTGCCATAATGTATATCCTTTAGGCTGTCATTGTGTTCTTGAGTCTTTCGAAAGTTCGTAATGCCCACAGATCAGCAATATAAACATAAGTATATATAGACTAACTTTCTGCACACTCCGACACACACACACACTTGCACACACGCCCTGGCCATTCTTGGCTTGACAAAGTCAGCTGAAACGCAAACGCTTTAGCAAATGGTCCTCCGGTTGCTCCTTGTCGTCGTTGTCGTTGTCGTTGTCCTTCGTCGCTACTTTATTGGCTTAGGCAGCTTTCGAACTAAGACGAACGCACAATGAAAATGAGGGGGAATAAAGGTTAAAGCAACAGGAGCAAAGAGGCGAATTTCTAAAGTTTTTTAGGCATCGATTGAAGCTTTTGTGTTGTGCGACACTTTTGTGGAAGCTGTCCTCCACCCCCTTCTAAAATCGAGACTATATTACCCCAGCTGATCTTTCTTCTGTAACCAGCCGCCCCTGAGCGTCATAAAACAATTGACGTTTACTTTTGGTAAATTCAATTATGGCAGTATGTGAGTATTTTGTGAAAGGACGAAAATTTGTGCAGCACATCCGGTTTGTGTTGTGGGGATGAGCTCAAGGATATCCTGCCAATTTGATTGCATCCGCCATCAGGCGAATTCCGATGAGTTAGAGATGATAAATTTAAAAGCCACATGCAAGTCAAATGATTTGCCCTCTGCACCTGTTGGCGGATATTTTCGTATTTAGTACTCGATGTCAATTGAATCACAATTTCACAATCAAATCCACAATGTCAACAGTTATTAAAGTTTTGCGAACAAAAAAATAAACGCCAGCCGCAAATTTAAATTGATAACAATGCATCATGAAATCAATGGAAAAATACAGGGTCATTCAGTCGGAGATAATGCTGACTATAGAGAAAATGTTATGAATAATTAATGCAATTAACTTTATCATTTTTAATAACTTAGTAACAAATATTACAGAGTTAATTGCAGTTCGTGCTTAAAATGTTTGTATTCCAAAACAAACTTTATTTACAGCTCGTAGATTCTATATAACACCCATAGATTGCATTATTTTTAACAAATGTAATATTTTATTTAATTTCATAATACTGTCAGCAATAAAGGGAATTACTTTAAAGTTATTTTTCTATAGCAAATGTTATTTATGAGTTGTAAGCCTAAAAGTTATGAAAAGTTTTTTCCTTGGCTGTCACCCTGTATGATGTAAATACGTATGCACACGTTTGTCTATGCATAAATATGCTTTTATATGGCTCTATCTATATATGTATGTACGTTAGTTTGTGCATCTGCATGTCAGTTTGAATTACATAAAAGCCACCGCCGTCCGCCGCTTGCCAGTTTCAATCAGGTTAAAAAAAAACACAACCCACACAAGGCATTAATATCAACAATAACAATAACAACAACAGACATAACAACAACAAAAACGACAACAAAATACCAATTAAACAAAATGTAAGCCATGGCACGTTCGCCATGTGAAAACATCACAACAAAAGCAACACATAAAACACAAGTCCTCAGAGTTTTGGAATGAGCAAAAGAGCGCAACAAATTAGCGCCAATGTCTGGTAAAACACATATATATATACGTATATATATGTGGGGGATATACTTGGTGTATGACTCAGTGGAGCATTGATGGCTGATTCCCCATACTGCAGTTGCGTATGGCTAATCAACTAAATCAATAGCGAAATAATGCAAATAACAAACATGGAGAAAATGCATTTATTCCATAGATACCAAAAATGGGTTTACAATGCACATCGATAGAAGACTTTCAAGGCCTCAAATTATTATAAAAAATATCTAAATATCTCATAGTTCATTACTTAGTTCATACACAGCATTTATTTTTAATTTTTCTGAATGTAAGCAATATTTTAATGATTTTATTTACCTTATCTAGAGTTCCGCTTGTTAATTTAATAATTGCTTTTTTTCACGCTATTTATTTTCAATGCTAAATCTTTACCTAAAATTCATTCCCAATTATTCATTGAACCATTTATTTATTTACCTATATTAATTATCAATTTCAATTTGATCTAGATTTGATGTCATTTATTACTCGTTATTCCAAAAGTAAACATTGTTTTTTTTAGATAAATACCAAATATATAAAATTTACCACAATTATTGTTCTCCATAGTCATAGTTCCGGCTATTCATTTTATAATTAAATGTGATCTATGGCATTCCACTATATCTCCCATTTTTCTAAGATAAACAAAAATTTTCAAAATTCCAAACTTTTACGTAAAATTTTGCCACAATTAATGCTTGAAATATCGCCTTAGTCATATTTGTGAATTTCAAACTAATAATAATGCAGCAGTTATTCCCCATTTTTCTGAATGTAAACAATGCTTTTATAAACTTTGTAGTATTTTTCTTTGAAAACTTGCTTTGATTGCCCAATTTTAACGTAAATTGTTAAAGAATTCCCCACTTGTATGATAAAGATCTCATCTGAATCAAGATATACCATAAATTTCGCCTTTGATTGCTGCTCTAATTACTTTGAAGGGCATTCAATTGAACCAGTTTCAGTTTCAGTTCCAGTTCATGTTGGGTTAAGAATATTTGTATCTCTTATTTATAAGATAAATTGTCGTTTAACTTTTTATGTTGATTGGGCATATTGAAGTAATGCAGAGCCGCATCTCGGCAAAGGCAAAAAAGGCATTTTTGTTGCCGCTCAATTGATCTGCAAATTATGCACATAACTATGTATAGTCTACATATAGTATTCACATACATATCCACATAAATCAGATATTACAAGCAGTAGATGTTTGTGTATGTGTGTGAGCTTCATGCATAACTCAAAGTGCTCTCGATGGCTCAGTCATTGATTTTCGCTGAAAGTTTAATTGAGTCGTCATCGGCAGTTTGCTGTGGATTCTGTCTGCGTGTGTGTGGCTGTGTGTGTTGTGTGAGAGTATTTACGAATCTTTGTGTGTGCATGCGAATGTAAGTGGGTGCCGTTAAAAATTCTGCAATGCGCGTGAAAATGTTTGCGCCGCGCGAGCTCAACGCAACAAAAAAAAGGAAATAAAAATGAAAACAGAAAAGAAAAGTTGAATGCAAACGCGTGCTGTCGCATCATCATGCATGTGGCGCCATCTGCCCACCCCACACAACAACTGCAACAACAAGCTTCGCTTCGCTTTGCGTTGCTCTGTGACAGCGGCAACCTCCTCACATGAATACGAAAAGCTCTCTTTGCTCTCGCTCTCTTTCTCTGGGTGGCTGTCTGCTATGTGGCGCTTAATTAAGCACGCGTCTGTCTGCTGTAGAGTGAGAGCATGCGAGAGTGAGAGGGTGTCTGTGTTTGTGTTGTGTTGTTGTTGGGAGTGTTTGTAATTGATTCTGAATAGGCAACGAGAGGTCGAATCATTTTGCTGTTTGTGCTGTTGTTGTTGTTGCTGCTGCTCTGATTTGTCTTCAATTATTCAACGTGAAAGCAAACTTGTTTTTAGCAATTAGCCACAATGCCGCTTTTATGCTATCAAAGACTTTTACGGTGACCTGGTTGAAAAGTGCAGCGAGCCCTTTGAATGCCCATAAAACATGCAACACTGTCTGGGCGTGTGTAATGAGCCCAGTTGAGCCACTCCAACAGGTGGAACGGGTTTTTATAGGGACATACACACACACTTGCATATTTGAGGAATGTATAGCAAAATGAGTAAATTGTCGTTATGTACTTACAATATCAGCAGCAGCGTTTTGTCGTATTTTATAATCGAAGCAATTGTGCGCAGCGTTGAGATTTCTTTTCACATTTTATTTTTATTCTTTCGTACTTTTTATATTGGTAACTGAATCATCTGATCAATCACAGACATAAGTAATATACATATATTTATATATGTATTTGGGGGGAGGGAGCACACTGGCAACTAGCTCGTAAATCGAATAATTTTATTGCAAATTAATTTTTATGGGCGCACACTCATAGAGACACACACACACACAAGCACACACTCTCGACTCGAAAAGGCACTTGAAAGAACTCAATATATTTTTCACCTTGAGTACGCGCACTTAACCACAAAAAGCGCAAAGGGGAAGCAGAAACAAAAACGGTGACCGTATACAATAATAACAATAACAATGTTTGAGCAGCGACCGCGGCAGCAACGGCGACGTCGTCGTCGCTGTTTCACAGTTTCTGTTTCTGTTTCTGTCAATGAGCAAAACGCTAAAAAAAAAAACACAAAAAACACGCGACAATAATTCCGTGAAAAGCAACACAGAAGACGTTGGATACAAAACGTTAGACGACAATTACCGCTCCCCGCCCCCACAGCACACAACAACCACAACAACAACGCCAAAAGTCAACTTTTGAGACACCAAGTTGGCCGTTGGCCGCAGCTTGAGACAAGACAATGACTGCGACGTCAGCGTCGACGCAAGCAAACAACAAATCACACAGAGAATGCACAAATTTTCATTTACAATTTTCACATAATTCCATGCACGATTTCGCTTACGCCAATATCAACACTTGAACCTTCAATAGGGCCATGCACTTTTTTAATAATTTAAAACACAAATTAACAGCTTAAATAGTAATAAATTGTGATTTTCAAACGCGATACGTTTTTATAATTGTGCTTGCGTAGCGAGCTGCGCGATAAGGAAAAACCGCGGCAAAGCGACACGCGACAACATCGACGACTGAACTGAGTGCGAGCGAGCAACAAGTGTCAAAAACATATGATCGTCAAGTTTACAAAAGTCTGGCAGCACTGGCGTCAAAATTAACATATGTAGCTTAACACCATAGATGGGGCAACGCTATGTATGCTCACGATCATTACTGGCAACTCTACCCGCGGTTGGCGCGGATTTAAGAAGAACTAACAGATAACCTTCATTTTAAATGAAAAACACTTAATACATAACAAATATTTTAATTGCAGAAAATGTACAGATGTTAATAAATTAAGAGGGAGCTTGTGAGATTGACGCGCACAGTTTACATTTCCCCAAAGTTTGTAAATAACAAAAAGTCCCCCTGCAGCAATATGGCTGCTGCATTTGTTTATCGCCTGCTTTTGTCTGCGGCATCTATTGTTAATGTGCTGCCGATTGGAGCACAAAGGCATACAGCTTCAGATAATCCCTCGACATACAATATAGGCGGTGTATTGAGCAATTCCGACAGCGAGGCGCATTTTCGCACAACAATAGCGGTAAGCGTATTATCCCCTAAATGGATTGCCAATTGCCAATGTGCTTTCTCTCTCTCTCTCTCTGTCTCTCTTCCTTCATTCTCAATCCCTACAGCATTTAAATTTCGATCAGCAGTATGTGCCACGCAAGGTTACCTATTACGATAAGACAATACGGATGGATAAGAACCCAATTAAGACCGTATTTAATGTCTGCGACAAGCTTATTGAAAAGCGTGTAAGTACTAAAAGCAAGAAGGTACAATTTCTCAACTACATCTACACGTAGTTGGCAGAATGACAGACAGGCAGGCGGCAATGCAAATGCAATTACGGTGCCATTTCCCCTGTTGAATGCCAGTCGTGCTGGGTCTTCATTTTAATAATTCAAAAGGAAATGATTCGGAAATGAGTCGATGACAAGCGGTAATTCGGCCGTGCATATCACACACAGAGAGTCGGAGTCGTCCAGCAGAAATCCGAGCAAAGTAAACGATGAGCGATTTAATATAGTCATGGTTATGAATTCTTGATTTGGTGTGCTTCAACATGACGTAAGTCGCTGTTGATGTAATGCGAATGTTCATCTTAAAGTGAACTTTTTATGACGTGCAAATTGTTAACAAACATAATAGAAATGCTTCATGAAGTAACTTAAGAGTAATACCCTCTGGGTTCATTAATCAAACATTGCCTAGTACATAGCTCAGCTGTGTGCACCATTCGAATCAATTTGGAATTGTGCTTCCATGCCGACGCAATTGTCATTTATCATTTGCCACCCAAGATGTGGACGCTTTTAACCTTTCATTACACACCCAGGAGAACGAATCAGTGTCAGTTGAGAATCGTGGCAAAGCGAGGAAAGTCGAGTCGACTCGATTCGACTTTTTGTCGTCTGTTGTCAGGCTCTGGCAACAAATGATGTACATATATTTTTGCAGTCAATTGCAGATCCTGGCAACGCCCAATTCGATTTACACTTCCGCTTGTCTGCCGATTGTCGATTTGCCTCTGGCTGCCCCCTTTCACTCTCTCTCTCTCTCTCTACCTTCACCTGTCGCATTGCTCATTTCCATTGATTTTGTGTCGTTTTTCAGGTCTACGCGGTTGTTGTGTCGCATGAGCAAACCTCAGGCGATTTGTCGCCAGCAGCTGTGAGCTATACAAGTGGTTTCTATTCCATACCTGTCATTGGCATATCCTCCCGAGATGCGGCCTTCTCCGACAAGAATATACACGTCTCATTCCTCCGCACCGTTCCCCCGTACTATCATCAGGCGGACGTTTGGCTCGAAATGCTCAGTCACTTTCTGTATACGAAGGTAAGCGAAATGAGAGGACCAGACCAAAATGTTGTGAATTATGATTTGTTGACATATGGCATTGTCATTGCCATCGACAGGTAATCATCATTCACAGTTCCGATACGGATGGACGCGCCATTTTGGGTCGCTTCCAGACCACATCGCAGACCTACTATGATGATGTCGATGTGCGGGCAACCGTTGAATTGATTGTTGAATTCGAGCCAAAGTTGGAGAGTTTTACGGAGCATTTAATAGACATGAAGACGGCACAGTCCAGGGTCTATCTGATGTATGCGAGGTATGTAAATGACCCTGCAAATGGCGAAGCACCAAAATTAGTTTGGGCGTCGACCAAATATATGGAAAGGACATTTGGTGACCCTTTTAAGGGTTTTCTTCTAGCTTTGATAATTTATTGTAGGGCGTTGCCTAAAAGTATGCTGCAAAAAATTCAATGGAAATGTGAAACTCTTTAAAGGAACTTTCTGCTTTAATTCCGTTTTTTGTTTGTTTATTATTAGTTAATATTTTTTTAAATTTATTTAATTATTTACTTTTTAATGAAATGGGTACTCAAACATTTAAAAAACTGTCATAGATGTTTCGAGTTGTACACACTAAATAGGAATATTTTTTATTTAGGTGTCGCCTAGAAGTATGCAACACAAAATGTATGAGCTTTAAGAAATTTCTTCTTGTGTTATTGTTAAATGGGGCTTATATTTTACAATTCAATTCTTTCATACATACATTTTGTTATTTAAAATATAGTTTGTTGTTGTTTTTTTTTAAGGAATGAGTATATAAAGTAGAAGTACTCATATATTTAATAAACTGCCAATGGTGCTCAGATTTTCATGCATTTGTAAAGCTCTGTTGGCTGGCAGGCTTATTACATGACACGGCCATTGTGGCATGTCCCCGAACATGAATGATATATTAACGAGAGGCCATTGTTGTGTCTTCTGCCTTCTGCCCGCAGCACTGAGGATGCGCAAGTGATATTCCGCGATGCTGGCGAATATAATATGACTGGCGAGGGACATGTGTGGATTGTGACGGAGCAGGCGCTGCATGCGGACAATACGCCGGACGGAGTGCTTGGCCTGAAGCTGGAGCACGCCCATGGCGACAAGGGACACATTAGGGTAAGTTAAGCGTGGCTGAGGCAGTGTCTGACAAAGCGCTTTAATTATGAATCATAAATGATGCTGGCCATGTAGGATAGCGTTTATGTGTTGGCATCGGCAATTAAGGAAATGATTTCAAACGAAACTATAGCTGAGGCGCCCAAGGATTGTGGCGATTCGGCGGTCAATTGGGAATCAGGTGAGCAACTGAAATTGAGAAACAAATAATAGATGCAATAATTTAAACTCTCGATAGGCAAGCGTCTGTTTCAGTACCTGAAGACTAGAAACATAACGGGAGAGACGGGTCAAGTGGCCTTTGATGACAATGGGGATCGCATCTATGCGGGCTACGATGTGATCAACATAAGAGAGCAACAGCAGCAACATGTTGTGGGCAAGTTCAGCTACGATAGTGTAAGTTAAAGTGAATTTTATAAATCTTACTTGTTTGTATTAAGTTATTTTTTTTTGTTTTGCTGCAGTTGAAGGGCAAAATGCGCATGCGCATCAACGACAGCGAGATCATCTGGGGTGGCAAACAGAAGCGCAAGCCGGAGGGCATCATGATACCCACTCACCTCAAGGTGCTCACCATAGAGGAGAAGCCTTTTGTCTATGTCCGACGCATGGGTGACGACGAGTTCCGCTGTGAGCCTGACGAGCGTCCTTGTCCTCTCTTTAATGCCAGCGATGCCTCAAGTAGATAACCAAATTCTTCTATTCGGATTATTGTTTAATTAAGATATATTTTGTGCTTTTTAGCTAATGAGTTCTGCTGTCGCGGCTACTGCATTGATCTGCTCATTGAGCTGTCGAAGCGCATCAATTTTACCTATGATCTAGCTTTATCACCCGATGGCCAGTTTGGGCATTACATACTGAGGAACAGCACTGGAGCTTTGGCCTTGCGCAAGGAGTGGACGGGACTAATTGGCGAACTGGTCAATGAACGTGCCGAGTAAGATCTGTTGCCTTTGCCAGTGATTGTTGTTGCTTCAAATTGATAATATGTTTAACGTGTGATTGTGTTTCTTTCTGTTTTCTCTTTTATTTTTAGCATGATCGTTGCACCACTAACCATTAATCCGGAGCGTGCCGAGTACATTGAATTCTCGAAACCATTCAAATACCAAGGCATTACAATACTCGAGAAGAAACCGTCCCGATCGAGTACTCTTGTGTCTTTCTTGCAGCCATTTAGTAACACGCTATGGATCTTGGTAATGGTGTCGGTTCATGTTGTGGCGCTCGTCCTCTATCTGCTCGACAGGTGCGTAATAACTGATTCCTATTTCCCACCCCCTCCTCCACCTCACACACGCACACAAACCCAGTGATACTTGCCTAAAGGGAGGAATGGATGATTTGATGAATATGCTCGTTGCATTTGGCGGTTGAAACGCAGCGAGCACAACGAACATCCTCTCGATTGCGATCTTACACTTGCCACCCTGTAATCTACCTGAAACTTTTAGATATAGTGCTAAATTATTTGAAAATACTACTTTACCACATTCATCTAGTTTATTGAAGTATCCATCAATGCAATCTTTATTCTTTTTAATATTTTAGAGATTAGAATATTTGTCAAGTCAAAAATATCAACGTTTTTAAACGATCGAAGAGTGTTGAATATCATAACCATTAAAAAAAAGACAAACAATTCTCAGAATTTCTTATTTATTTGCTTATTTTTTTTGTATTAAAAATTGTATTTAATTATTAACAGAATCAAATTGATATGCTCTCAATAGCTCATTAAAAAAAGAAATACAAATTTCGAAATTTTAGTTTCATATTGATTCGATAGTACATAAAAATTAAAGAATTATAATATAGTTAGTATAAAAAAAGTTAAACAATTCTCAGAAATTCATATTTACTAGATTTTTTGTATTACAAAGAGTATTTTAGTATCAGCTATAGTATAAACTATAGATGATTTCTACGATATTCATATTGATTCGGTAGTATTCGATAGTTTATAATTTACTTAGTATAACTCAACTTAACTTAACTTTAAATATTTACAAAGATAGTACATTAAAAGATACAAGTAATATAAATTTCGAGATATGCCCAGTAAATATTATAGGGTGGCGAGTATTCCCAAGTCGAGCACACTCGACTGTTCTATGTTTATGTTTACTATTCCCACGACATCACTTGACCATGGTAGAACATTTGTGTGATAAAATGTATATTGTGTTTAACTCACATGGACTCTCTAATACCCTACCTATGTAGATTCTCACCGTTTGGACGCTTCAAGCTCTCGCACACGGACAGCAACGAGGAGAAGGCCCTCAATCTCAGCTCTGCGGTGTGGTTCGCCTGGGGTGTGCTGCTCAATAGCGGCATTGGTGAGGGAACACCGCGCAGCTTCTCGGCCCGTGTGCTGGGCATGGTCTGGGCCGGTTTTGCCATGATTATTGTCGCCTCCTACACTGCCAACCTGGCTGCCTTCCTTGTGCTCGAGCGGCCCAAGACAAAGCTGAGCGGCATCAACGATGCTCGCTTGCGCAACACCATGGAGAATCTGACGTGTGCCACCGTCAAGGGGTCATCGGTGGACATGTACTTTCGTCGGCAGGTGGAACTCTCGAACATGTATCGCACCATGGAGTCCAACAACTATGTGACCGCCGAGCAGGCTATTCAGGATGTGAAGAAGGGGTAAACGTTTTGCCAGCGAAATTGCAGAAATCGCTCTCCTCCATCTAGCTGAAAAAACCAAAAAAAAATATAGTCGCATGATTTTGGCACCACCAACCACAACAACAACAACAACTCCAAACTACAACAACAACAACTCGAACTCCAACCAACTACAAGAACAACAAATCTCACTTTCCACTCAATTCAAGCTCTCTCTCTTTCTCTATTTCTCTCTCTCTCTCTCTCTATTTAGTAGCTATATCGTAGTTAATCGTAATTGTATTCGTAATCGTATTGACCCCCAAACTTCCAACTCTAAATGTTTTCTATCAACTTTCCTCCTTATATTAAATGTTGTATTTCCTTTGCGCTTTCAATCTCGTTCAGCTGCTCATGAAATTGTTTTGTCTTTTGCAGCAAACTGATGGCATTCATTTGGGACTCGTCTCGCTTGGAGTATGAGGCTTCCAAGGATTGTGAGCTGGTCACAGCTGGCGAACTATTTGGACGCAGCGGCTATGGCATAGGATTGCAGAAGGGTTCACCCTGGACAGATGCTGTCACGCTGGCCATACTCGAGTTTCATGAAAGTAAGTTGACTATACAGCTCATAACTTCTTTAGATAATTAAATTTTATACCAATGCCAGGTGGCTTCATGGAGAAACTGGACAAGCAGTGGATCTTTCATGGTCATGTGCAGCAGAACTGCGAGCTGTTTGAGAAAACACCCAATACGCTGGGACTGAAGAACATGGCTGGCGTGTTCATCCTGGTGGGCGTGGGCATTGCTGGAGGCGTTGGGCTCATCATTATCGAGGTCATCTACAAGAAGCATCAGGTGAAGAAGCAAAAGCGGTTGGACATAGCTCGCCATGCCGCCGACAAGTGGCGTGGCACCATTGAGGTAACTTTTGACTTGCCTCCAGAATTAAAATCAATTTATAAATCTAATGTAATCCCTCTTTTAGAAACGCAAAACGATACGCGCCTCGCTGGCCATGCAGCGTCAGTACAACGTGGGTCTGATGGCATCCCATGCACCTGGCACCATCAGCCTGGCAGTGGATAAGCGACGCTATCCTCGCCTGGGTCAACGTCTTGGACCGGAGCGCGCTTGGCCAGGAGATGCTGCCGATGTGCTGCGCATCCGGCGACCCTATGAACTGGCCAAATCCGGATTGGCACCACCTCAATTGGGTCTGGGAAAGACGCGACCCCAACAGAATCAATTGCCACCGCGCTACTCGCCCGGTTATACCAGCGATGTGTCGCACTTGGTCGTTTAAGTTAACATTTTGAGCTGCCCTTTGGGGGCGAATAGCAAACAACAAAACCAAAGATAGTATTACGATTACGATGATTATAATTATTGCCAACGATTATACGTCGCAATGTGTCCCATGCTCAATACCTGAGGATTTACAAAGCCAATTGAGAATTTATACCTAAACATTGCATGCCACAAAATTTGCTGGGACTTTAATCAAGCACTGGGAGTCCACTTTAAGGCAGTGTAACTTAATTTGGTATTTTAAAATACTAACTCACTTTAATTAATTAAATATTCATATCAAATAATTTATAGATCTGAGATGATCTATATAGAATAACAATTTGTTGTTCTTTTCTGCAACGCTTTATTTGAATATAGTAAGAATTGAATATCATTGCAAATGCAAATTTATTTCTTACACTTTGAATTGCGAAGAAAAATAATTATATTTTATTCTAAAATAAATCTGGCTTACTCTTGATTTGTCATTTCCCCTTCTCACCTAACATAATCAAGTGTGCCCTTGAGTCCCAGCAAAGTATAAAAACACAGATGCCACATATATTTACAAAAACATATAGGAAATGAATTATATGATGTATGAACGATCGTATTGTTATGATTAAGCAGCATTTATTTTATTGTGGTTAAGTTTGTGTAGATTCCTCATAAGATGATAAGAATTTGTTAAACTCTGTCTCTCGTCTGCTTACTGCTATGTATATTCCAAAACTATCCAAGTACTTTATATACCCCGCTTCAGCGTCTACTTGTACTCTAATCCCAAGTTGTTGTTATAGTATCGAATCACCATCTTAAGTAGCCCATCATCATCATCATTCATTGTACACACAAAAACCCACCCATTGTTACTACTTCAGAATCAAAACTCGAATACGATTTTCTGGCTATATATTTGAGCCACAAACGAAATGCTCCGATTTTCTGCTAAACTACGAACAAAGAAATACTCTACAATTTATACACTACAAAGATTCAAGAGAGTTTATTATGTCCGAAACAGCTGTCGGTTTAATTGTTAATACACCTTCTTATTAACTGGCTGAATTTGTATTAATCAAACATAAACAAACCAAAATTAAACGAGACACTTAAACAAATATAGAAATTAATAAAAAATTTACAGCTTAAACGAAACGAGAACTTAAACTAAAAGAAAAAACTTTAAAAGTCATTAAACAACAACCAAAAAAAAAAAAACAAGAAAAGTTAAGTACATCAAATGTCTACTTCATAAGTTATAAGTGTGAAAGTTAACAGCATAAATGTGGATCAACGGAACATTCATTAACAAACAAAAAATAAGAAAGCAAATAAGAATTTTAAATGTTTTGAATGTGTAAACTATTTATGCCAAACCAAATAAATATAAATATTTATTAGAAGAAAATACATGCACATTGATTTCATTTACGCTCAATTAAACGGGGAGGGAATGAGTTTCTATACAAAATTCAAGATCAGCACTCATTGATATCATTTCCTTTTTCAATCAGTGCGAACACAACAAATAAATATTTATCCATTGGTTGCGAGATTTCTGTTGTATCTCAATTTTTATTTTTAGCATTCGCGAATGATTGACACGTTAAATGAATATTCATTTTGGCAATAATGATGATTGATGGCTTCATTAATCTGTTTGCATTTCCATATTGGATCGATCTTTACGATTGCTCTGTAAATCTGTTTCCGATCAGCAATAGTTTTAGGCATCGACTGCGAACCGGGAACTACGCGTAAATCATAATCAATCAACAGGTATACTAGCTTTTTATCAGCTGTTGCCTATCTTTGGCCTTGCCTGTGACCCAGTCTTTACCAGATTTAGTTAGTTCACCTTATCGACTATCGACTTATGCAAGCCACAGACAATATTCCCACTCAAGACTCTCCCCATGGAACTCTTACGAGTCGCATTAAATAAACAGATTATCTGCACGTAACTCTACTCTGCTGTGCTCTCCTTCTCTCTCCCCTCATTGTGCTTGTCACACATTCATAAGCTTAACCTTTTATTTAATTAAAACAAAACTTTAAACACCGTTAACCCATAAAAGCTGACCCTTTTTTAGGGCATCCCAGCGCACAAGGAAGCAGCAAGCAGGTTCTCGAGAAAGTGCCAAAGAGATGTGACCACTTACAACAAACTGTTTGTGAAGTGAGGTGCATAAATCTCTTGCTGCTATTATAATAACAATAAACAAACAAAGAAACAAGTAGGCAGGCGCAAGTTGCAAGCGTGCTCGACTGAAGTATACGCTGTAGTGATAAAGAAAATCCAAAATTTGTGTGTTCATGATAATTTTATTTAATAAAGTACTTACTTATAGTATTACACGTCTAGATTATTAGGCAATAGAATATTCTTAAACAGTATGAAGGCCTTAGTTACTATGATTATATTATTATACTAAATATTTTAATTTCATATTGATTATCTTAAAGTCCACTTTAAGCACAGAAGCAATTTTTTTTTTTTTTTTTTTTTTAAATTTAAAGTTATAAAAATATATGAATTATGAAATAAGTTTAAAATTGAAGAATTCTATCCAAAATTATGGTAAGTTAATTTTAAAATCGTACTTCAATTATAGCATCAATAAAATAATATAAAATGTTTACCTAATTTCAATTGTTATGAGCATATATCCCAATTTAGAGTATATTTTCTATTTTTATCTTATTAAAAGACTCTCTTTTTGTAATCTTATGAAGGGTAAAATGTTTATTGCGCATACATCATATTTCTTGCCTTTAACAATGACAGCAATGAAAAATAAATAAACAATAAAGTCAAGCTATCGACGAACCCTTTGAAAAACAATTTAATTGCATTTGATAAAGTTGTGGAAACACGTGTAAAACTGCTGACAGCTTCAGATACTGTGCACATTGTCTAAAAATATTAAATTAATATAATTAGGGTAATTAAATATTTCATTCTAAATAGTTTTTTTTATACACATTCATATTTGCTTCTGTGGGATTTTTGCATTTCTTTATCAATTGTCACACTCGCCGGCCATCAAACAACAACAGCGCAAGATGAATAACAGCAACTACAACTGCTACATCCAACCAGACAACCAGCCAAGCAACTCACCAACTGGACAAATGGACAACCGAGCAAACCGAGTCGAACCATCCAACCAGACGAGCCGACGCTGAGCGGGTTGTAACTGCAACAAAGCGGTTCGAATCAGTCCGATTAATGACTGGGCGATGCTGGTGAAGCATCAGCTTCGTTAGCCGTTTGGTAAAGGAGAAATACAACGAACATGACAAACAACTAAAGACGCTGCAATTGCAAACACGTGACTTGCAAATACCCTGCGGCGTTAGTAATGAATTCTAATATTAGTCTTATGATTTGTTATCAGGGAAGGGAGTATTATTATATTGAGAGTTGCTTATGTTAGATTTAAATTTACGAACAATAAATGTATAAAATGAATGGAATACGAATGAATTCTAATATTAGTCTTATGCTTACTTCTCAGGGAAGGGAGTATTAAATAGTATTTCTATTAAAGAGAATTAAACACAAAAAGTCAAATATTTTAAAAGCTGTTAATGTTAAATTTAAATTTACGAACAACAAATGTATAAAATGAATTGTATACTAATGAATTCTAATATTAGTCTTATGCTCAGTTATCAGGTAAGAGAGTATTAAATAGTATTCATAAAAAAGATAATTATCTACAAAAACTAAAATATATTGAGAGTTGTTTATGTTAGATTTAAATTTAAGGACAATAAACGTATAAATACGAATAGTAAACTTCATTGATAATCCACAATAAAAATAAGGAAATTAAATATGAGTAAAAATATATATTTTTTCTATTATGTACATAGTAAGTATTATAATATGAACTCACTAGCTAAACACGCCATCTAACATTGGGTAGAGTATACAAAATAAAGCACAAAAATACAATATTTTGCTGTAACATATAATCTGCATTTATAATACTTAAATATAGCAATTAAAAAGATTAAACGTATAGTAAACTTCATTTAGATTCCGATATAAATAAGCATATTTAAAAATTATATAAATAGAGCTAAAATTTCATTTCTGAGTAAGTGTTATAAATCGACCTTCTATAAAAAGTTAACACCCATACATGCAGTGTAGAGTATACAAATTAAACAAGAAAATGAAATAACTGCGCTAAGCTCAGGCGGCCTAAAAAATCCCCAAGTCCATGTCCCAATGGCAAGTGCTTTAGAAGTGAAAGATGAAGCGATGCAGGAAGAAAACTAGTTAGCCTCATGTCAAGATTCAAGGCGCACAAAAAGTAAATATATCGAATCGCAATTCTAATATTTGCATTCGATGACGTTGTGTTGACTCATCGCATGACGAGCTTGACATGGATGCCATTTGAATACTTCTTGCGAACCGGAAAAGTTCAGTCCACTATCTAAATCGGAAGACAATAATGTTTAATAAAAAGAATGTGACAGTCAACAAATTAAAACTTGGCACCGCATGAACTTTGATAGCAAATAGCTTAAATAGAAATAGCCCAAACAATGAGGAAAAACTCATGTTGCTCAAATCAGGTTAAGGGTCACTTACATTTTGGACAACTGTTTCCATTTAAGGTAACAAAATGAACTCCCAAATGCGATCTGGGGCAGTTGAAACCGGTTTGCAGCCTTGCTAGGAATTTAGCATCTTTTATTATTTACGTTCCGTAGAAAATGAAATTGTCTGTTGAAAAATGGCATGTGCCATTGGCAATGGAATGCCGCACTTTTGATTTCGATGCCATAAAGCGAGAAACATGTAAGACTGGGAAGAGTATGCTGAGTGTAATTGAAATCTTGGCACACGTTGACAGACTCAACTGTTCTGTTCTTTATCTAATCACTTAACACGCAGCTAGCTAGCTAGCTAGATATAGGTGGCTCTATAAACATATCGATCGATGGGAATGCAGCAAATGGCGAAAAAAGGGATCCAGACCCGCAGATAGAAACCAATTGACGTCAGGCATCCGCATTCAAGTCGAGTCAAGTAACCCAAACATCGGATCGAGAGTCACACGCAACAATTAAAGAGGAGACAAAGGCTCAGCAAAGCGATTGTATCTAGATACTTACTCGATCTCTGCGGAATTGTCGCAACGCTTGCGTTAAATTCAAACCTTTTTAAAGTGGTATAAAGCAGTTAATTCAATTAATAATCAAGTGTCAAATAATTTTTGTTTTTTTCTTGTCGTTTGATAAGTGCCATTGTTGTTTTATTTGTTGTCTTTTATAATAACCCAAAGCCGCAGCTAATTGATAGGTGCCGACATTTGCCGATGCCCGACTGGAGACCCCCAAATCGAAATCGAAGCAAGTTCTTCCCCCCCTCTTCACCCAGATGATGCAAGATCTATCGACTATATCATGTCATTGGGAGATATTGAAATAATCGTCGCACTCGTACTCGTATATAAGTCTATTAATTAGCAGTTACAAACTGTTATACAATGTAAACGACTTGTCAACTGTTAAGCATTTTATTTTCGTGGCTATAAAACAATAAATTTGTCTATTTCAACAACTGTTGTCTCTTCCAATTAGACAAATTTGTCCCTAGGCCAGCTAGATACGGCGCCCACGTGGGCCTTTATATTCCCCATATATATCGGACGACACTGTCCATTAAGGTGTTAACAAGTGCAGTAAACGCCTTGAATGTCAAGCAAACTGCTTGCAACAGGTTCGATGCGGTTCGATTGCGATTGACGCCATTTCCATGGAACACTGCTATTACTATATGACAATATTTTTTTTGCTAATCGTCGAACAGTTCTTTTGTTCGTGATAGCTTAACCTATCCCAAGAACAGCAGGCACCTTAGAGAGTCGATAGCTGACACTAGCTTCAAGAGCTTTACGTAACTTTAGTCACCTCGAAACTGAGTAATATCTTCGAAAATTACATATGGCTAAAATTAAAACTAATCTTAATTACAGCCAAGCAATAATAATGCACTTTTACACATACATTTTCTCATTAAAACAAACAATAACAAATTAGTTTTAAAATGTGCTAGACCTTGCGCTACTCTCTGCTAGGGAAACACAAATTTTAAATAGTTTTCATACAAAAATTAAGTTTCTGATTTCAAACTGTATTTTAATACAAAATTTATTAAATTGAAATTGTTTTGCCATATTTTTAGGTGCCGTAATAAAAGTCTTTCAGGAGTATGCGCAAAATAAAATGAATATCAAAGCAAAACATTTTAATTTGCCAACCATTTGGGTTTTATGAGCCCCTTGGCCATAAACAAATTAAGTTTATTTCTTTAAACAGAAATAATTGCGTCTTCAGGCTTTCGAATTCAACAAAGATAGAGCATACTACCTCTAGGAATCGAGTCTTCCTATTTCGAAAATCTAACATTGCCACCACAAATCGATGCAATCGAAAGACTAATGGGAATCAAGCAGCAGGGAAACAATTGAATTATGACAGCTAAAGTAAACCCTGCTGCCAGCATATACATATACTTCTACTATATATATAGTATATAGACTCTGATATATAAGCATATGTAAATATATACCTATATATAGATCGGAGAACAATCGATTTCTGAGTAGCAATATTGATGGTGCCTTAAGTCGAATGCATAAAAATACAAATTGAATTCGTATCAAAATGTGCGGCGAATCGCATTTAGAAAATTATAAACAAATGTGTAAACTATTAATAATTGCCATGAGAAATTGCCCGAAAATACGAATGCCGAATGGGTGTGAAAATCGTACATCGTAAAAGTATAAAACTTCCAGTTACGTTTTCATATATGCAAAATGAATTTATTAATAATAAGTGTAATAAAAAAATTACGACTTTGGTCATGGAGTGTTAAGTAAATGCATAGCAAAATGCAATTATAACACTTATACAATGCTTCACATTCCACTAACAATTTACAAACATAAAGACGAACTAATATACTGATTAACAACGAGTGACAAAAACAATAATAATAATAATGATGGGCAAAAGTGACGAAGCAAGCTCAACGAAAATGTTTAAACTCGTTGCTGATACAATTGTTTGGATAATAAACAAATACTTTTTTTATTCACACAATTCGAAATTATCTCTGTACACATAACATACGAGAAAACGATTATTATTCTCGTCTGTTTTAGCCACAATCAACATCATCATCAGCATCGAGAACACGTAATAGTCATGCTCTGAGGTGAATTCAAGCCGAAAACCATGACGATGAACGATGTGGGAGTAAATTTTCCAAAATTTCCAATTTACCGGAAGTAATTTGCAAAATCAAATTTGAAGAAAATGTTTTATTTTGGATTTATCTCTTTTTCTGAACATATAGACACAACGATTGTAGATAATCGAAAGATATCTCTAGGATTACTCAATTTATACAGCCCCATAATCGTCAATAATATCTTATAGTCATACTATATTGCATAAGGTATCTGGCACATGCCCTGAAGGCATAAACCAAGATAAGATACAAGAACAATATTTAGAAAATCTGGTTAGAAGTCAACCCACATTGGGGAAGCGTTAAAATATTTAAGTATCATATATAACGTATGATAATCTCTTTTCCGATTACATCTGTAAACGTTTGCAGAATTCTTCTGCCTTTGGGGGAATCTCGACAACATTTGTAAATGCGTAAATATTGGGGGAAGTGAAGGCTGTTTTGGTTCAACAACCCGCAGAAAGAACTAATAATGTAACTCGAAATCAAATAAGAAACAAACAAAGCTAATTTAGGGCTAAAACTTGTTTGAAATCGTGGGGGGAAAACAGACATCTAATACATTTTCCCAATGTGTGTTTGCCGCAATAAGAGCGTCAATTGAAATTGCAAAGAGAACTACTGAAGAGCAAATGGATCGATGTTAACAATATCAGCCAGAAGCTGCAGAAGCCAAGAGCTGCGGTATATCGTTAACGTTAAAGTCGGTTCGTTTTGCGATCGGAGACGGCGGAGAGCCACTTTCATATGCTTTAATAAGAAACAGCAACTCTTCTCGCTGCTCAGCTGTATTTGTGTATGGACTGTAACTGCCTTTTGGCTCAGCTGGCAGCGGGTTGCCAGCCGCAAGCCGCCAGCCAATCAAACCAGATAAAACCGACTTTAATTCGATTAATGGGGTTTTTCGCTACGCTCTTTGGCCAGATTGTGTCGTTGTTGTTGTTGTTACTGTTGCGGTCTGAGCAGTAAAGATGTGTTGTGATGTGAGTGAGAGTGTGAGCATGTGTTTGTGTTATTCGAATGTGTCGCCGTCGCATTGTTATGAATTAAGTAAACAAAAGAAACAAGCTAATAGCAGCCTTAGGCACTGCAAAGAAGAAATCATTGACAAACTTCAACTAAATAAGAGTGCGTGTGAAATTAGACAAGTGCTAACCGACAATGCTAATTGATCTGGTATTTTGCATATTGCGCCTAAATTATCATAAATATACCAAAAGCAGGCAACAGGTCCTGGCGCTGTTAACACTGCAGACCACTCTGTTAATGTAATGTAAACTACCAGCAGTGTAATGTTTACACTTGTTGTTATTGTAGTTCCTGCATAATCACCATAGAGAGCGCGTTGCTCAAAAGTGCTACAACTGCTTGCTTTCCTGGCGGCTGTGTGTTTATGGTGGTATGTGTGAGCGAGTCACAAACAAACACTTGTTGTTGAAAACTCACCACACTCACTGACGCTCGCACTCTCCCTCGCACTCGCACACAGGCGCATTGCGCTTATTCTTACGCTCGACGCTCGTATATTTTTGATTGGTAATCAAGCCAAAGCCGAAGCAGCAAACAGTCAGAATGGTATCCATAATCAAACAAGAAAAAATACCATAATAATCAAGCGGCAAAAACTCGAGAACACTCAAACGATGTGCGACAGCCAGCGCGTTAAGTTGTAAGTTGTAACCGGCGCGTTCAGCATTTCTCATTTTACGAGTAGTAGTAGAGTACAACAACACAAAATCAATGTGCTAAATACGATATCAGCAGCGAAATATTCACTGTGTGTGTTTTTGTTAAATATATATGCCAGCCAGCATTTCGTTTTGGCAGTTAAACGTTGTTCAAACTTCGTCGCGCACACACGTCGTATACGCAACGATTACGGCTCCGTTTATTCGCACGCCAAACTCGCAACTGGAGTCTTCTATTGGTTAAGGTCCTGCTGGACCTACGTCGAGTGTGCTCAGTGTGTATTGTTTTTATTTGAA
The DNA here is from genome assembly GCA_035046325.1 of Drosophila niveifrons. Taxonomy (NCBI): domain Eukaryota; kingdom Metazoa; phylum Arthropoda; class Insecta; order Diptera; family Drosophilidae; genus Drosophila; species Drosophila niveifrons. The sequence goes on along the minus strand of JAWNOC010000046.1, from coordinate 2,866,527 downwards.
TCAACTCAATTCACAAAAAAAAAAATCCCCGCGCAACGAGTGTTTTAAAAATAACAAAACAAAATTCGAAAGATATAATTATTCGGAGAACACATAAAGTTGATTCACCAACACAATGGGAGATCGTTTTCAAATCTCAAAGGTTAATGGCAACGCCAACGTGAACGCCGCCTTCGATGGCGAGCCTGCTTCCGCCGTCAACAACAGCAACAGCAACAACTCTAACTGCAACAGCAACAACGTTGAACACGCTGCCAATAGACCGGCGACAATTGCTGCAGATAGTTATCATGGCCACGAGAATCATCTGCAGCCCAAGGCTGGAGACAGTGGCGAGAATCGTCGCACTTCGCGTTTATCCTTCCGTGGCTTTGGACAATTCCTGCGCAAATCCGACGCCGAACGCAAGTTCAGCTTGGCTCAGCTAACAAAGTGGGTGTTATTCATATTCATGCATTCACACTTATTCACAGTATTCGCTCACGTGTAATTACTTTCCGCTCTTTGGCCTTTTGTGTATCGCTGTTTGACGTTTTTACGAACCGTAGTATTAGAATCTGCCTTGCAGTTTCGTTATATTTCAGTGTGTTTTATGTTGCCGCACTCCATTAAAATCCTACTTGAGTGCAATTTAATAGAATTGCTTTGTTGTCAACAGCGAAACAACAATGCCAACTTTCAATCAAAACCGTTTCATTTCATTATCTCGCCCCTGAATTCCAATAATCATTCTAAGTATTATCGGCCAAGATTACCAGAAGCGTAGTAATTATATTGCTGCGACATTCAATAAAAACAAAATTCAATCTATTCAATGAACTTAAACTGTCTGCACTTAATTTGTGCTATAAGCAATTTACATTAATTTTGTAACAATTGAGAAAAAAACCAACATTGTATACCAATTATTTAATCACGCTTTGCTCAGAACTATTAATTATTGTTACAAGACTAGTTTTCCCCCTCTCAGAGATTCAGTTAATAAAGTACGCAGTTAAATCCCACATGATAACGATAATGATATTTTAAACAACTTTCAATTTGCATAATCAAAAATGCTCACACCGATTTTGAATATTGCTAGTAGCATTTTATTGTTTGGCTAAAGTGCCTATAAAACCTGAATTCTGTATAATATTGTTGCAAAAACACAAACGGAGAGCAAAGGAAGTATCAAAAACAGAGCAACTCAAACAAAGTGAAACATGGAAAGCAATTTTTGCTTTTATTTTTTCAGTTTTTGTCAAATGACCTTTTGGCAACAACAACAAAAATGTTGCCAAAAACAAAAAAGTAAATAAAAATGTGAATGTTTTTATGTATTTTTGTAAAGCTGAAATGAGGTTATTTCGGCTTTTATATTATATTATATATTCCAATCACGTTTATCAGATGTTTAAACTTCAATTTAAATGAAGAGTGCATTATGAGGAAAATGTGTGCAGTTAACTGCATCTTTACATTCATAAAATATGTGTTTACTTTTTAGCATTATAGGCCATTAAAGTACATACAACCACAATTAGCATTAAGTGTCACGTGTGTCTGGGAACTTGTGTTATGTGAATAACTTAAAAGCTGAACTTGTTATTGATGAGTTTTTAATGTAAGCTGTTTGCTGTTTGCTGTTTGCTCTCGTATCAAAGATTTATCCAAATCCAGACTGGAGGTGAACAACCTAGGCGATCTATAAAGATCGGTTTCAATTACATCATCTAATTTATGCATATTCATATTTAGTTGCTCATTAATTTAGGAAATTATGGCATTGAGAAATACTTTAAGCACGAGACTAACACACAAACAATTTGAAGTCACAAGCTCGACCCATGGGCCAAGATCAGTTTAATCAAAGAACAGAGAGGAGGGGATACAATTGGGAAATGAAGAAGAAGTGCACAAATTACAGTTGCTTTCTTATTTCCCATTTCGCATTTCGTGCAGCGTACTTTTCCAGCAATAAAGCCAACTGCGAATTAAATTCAATTAAAAACATGCCAAGAAGCCATCCAAAACATTTTCTGTAAGCATTCAATTTGCTGTATGAAATATAGACGAACAATTTGATTTCAAAAACTTTGCGCACGGCAAATAAACCAAACAAGTTACATCAGCGTCCAGTGCAAATCAATAAACATATGTGCGAATGTAACAAGCGGCAGTGCACGACTTGGAGATACCCTTTAACTTTTATATTCAGTATACAATTGATGGAAAAGTTTCCGTCTGATAACTCAAAAACTGGTTTTCAAAGTCGATCAATTTCTCATTTAACATCGATGCACCTTGAATCAATGTATTGAATTTAGGAAAGAGGCAACTTAATTTGTAGCCCAAGTCAACCCTCAACTGGATGCGTTTCAGTTATGATTCAGATTGCGAGCTGGAATCGGTTTGGGGAGTTGATGAGTTCACGAGCTCTGATGAGTTCTGTGTGCCAACAACAAATTAGTCATTGTCTCCGGCTGCCAAGAGATGCTGTGTGTGTGTGAATGTGTGTGATATCATCTTAACTCATCTCATCTCTCATCGAAAGGAACAACAACAGGGAGACAACAGACTCGTAAACGAGTTCAATTGATCGAACAAGTATTCCCCCTTGCTTCCTCACCATCTTTTCCCCTCTTCTCTCCTTCAGCTGTTGCGGCTCCAATTGTCCAACTAAATCATACTAGCTAAATCTCAACGAAACCGCCGCACAACCAATAGATCAATATATGTACACACACACACACACATTCACACTCTTACAAAACATGCAATAAGAATTGTTTATACGATCGTAGCTCAGTTGTCTGCGAGAACTGTCTGCGCCCTGAATGAATTATTGTGTGTACTGGGAATTAAGCAAAATCAAAAATAATAACAACAAATGACTTTTGCCTCACATCTGTAAATTGCAACGGCCCAGCATTAGAAGCCCAGCTAATTGCCGCGCCATCAGATTTTCATCAGATACCAATTGAGTTTATTATTTGTATATTTTCGGTTTGATGAGCAGAATAGGAAAACAAAGCAATCGAGGTTGCAACTGCCACAACAATTTATCTGTTTATTTATTGCCTGCGAAGTATGCAACAAAAAGTTGTATCAACTTTGTCAAATCTTAATTAAGTGTCAACATCCTTCACTCAGTTCATTAAGTTAATTTTGATGATGCGCTTCCGGTTCAATGGCGCCACAAAATGCAGTCATCTTTCCCCTTGCCCCCTTTCTCCTTGCCACATATTGATATTTCTTTTTTGGCAATTTTATTCGTTGGCTTTCAAAATTATCTCTGGCATTGGATTTTGGAATTGCCGTTTTCTGTGTTTCTGTTTTCATTTCGAATCAGTAAATATACATAATAAAAATTAAAAGAGTCTGCACGTTTCATTTTCCTTTTGCTGACCAGACAGCAACAGATCAATAATAACAAACTAAGAGAACTTGAATAGAGAATGCAACTAGGAGATACCCTGTAATTAAGGTTGTACAACTTTGAATGTTTATTAAACTGTTTGATGTGTTACCAACAGTTTCTATGACTTATTATACCCCTTACCCTGTCTCTTAATGAGTATTCCGTTCAGTTAATAACGTAGCACAGACTTGGGCCATTTTTCATCAAGTTTTTTGTGCTGCTTCCATATTGTGAGCAGTCAGTTTCCCCTTTGGCCACCTTGACCACTCTGCGTGTTTTTATTATAAGTATTATTTATTTGCTTCGTTCTTTTTGGAATTTTCGGTATCGAGTGTGTTACTTGTGTTTTCGCCTCTCTGGCGGATATTTGTGCTTCGCATTCTGCAGGCTACGGACATGCTGCCAGATGCGATGATAGTGCTAGTGCCTTTTTATCAGTATGCTAATTTTCCACTCCAAATCGAGCTAATCGAATTAATCATCCAATCATTTCATCTATTGCAGGGAAACGCTTCCGCGTTTGGATAACTATCGCATTTCTATGCGCAATCTGAAGCGTCCCTCAATTGGAGAACTTCAGGGCGAGGCAGCAGATCAGGTAAGTTTCAAGAATTATATAGTGCATATAAGTTAACAGTGATAAATGCGAACAGAACTCATACATTTCATTGGCAGAAAAAGTGTGCAAAATATGAAAAAAACAAAAATTTGATTAGTGCTTAAGTGAATTGGAATTCAATGCGAATTCTTTACAAATCAAATAAACATTTTATGTCAGCCTCGTGCCAGTTTAACGAGTGCTTATAGTCACTTTAATAAGCATATAATAGGGTCAACATTGGCCATAAGCCTGATGTTCAATGAATGAATCATTTCATTCATTTCAGTAAAAGTAGAAAGAAAAGTAAAAAAAGAGTTCCTCACAAAAGAAAGATAACAAAAGATTTCCAAAAAGTATTAAAACTAGCATTCAAAATATTTTAGTAATTCATATTTATATACTCAATCCCATCCAATTAAATTACCCATTCGCATTCGCATTTACATTTCCAATTTTATTTATCAATCTTGCATTCATCTTGTCATTTCTAGTAAATATTGTGATATTCCACAATGATTAGTGACGTTTTTCTGGATTTTCATATCGAAATCCGAATATTTTCCCTATTAGATCGAACACAAAACTTGTGCGGACTTTGCTGCATCTGTTTGTGTATATTTGAAAACATCTCAAGTGCTTGGGAGGTATAAACAGTAAAATTTGTGGGACGCCTACAAATCAGCAAAAGATAAAGAATAGAAAAACCGAAAATTTCAGCAAATGAAATCAAAAATCAGTTCCCATAGTTGTTTTTGTTATTATTTTAGCTGCTTTATGTACACAAGAGAAGCAAAGAGACGAGTACATACTTTGCTTTGAAAGTTGTCTAAGTGTATGTACATAGTTTATTAATACGATTGTTGTATTTATTTACTTGAAATATTTTCACATTTTCAATGCGTTTTCCATGACGTATACGCAATATTATTTCCCTCTTTTTCGTACTTCGTACTTCGCAGAGATTTGTGCGCGTGTAAACAAGACGCGAAATGATGACGTTGCCTTTGGTTTTAGCATTATTATCTGCACAGTTGTTTTTGTGTTCTGTGGCACCTTTTGTTCATCCGCACGGCGCCCTATCATTCAATTACCGAAAGACGTCGTGGCAAGTGACTAGGGACAATAGGTGGCAAGTGGCGCAAGTGGCAGAAACCTTTTAGATACTTAGTCAGAGCCACGGTTTTTATGCTTATCGCCAAAGCAGTAAATTTTATGCGTCTATTGCGACTTGCGGTCGAACACATTTTGCTCTTCTGTGCGTATATTGTTTAATTAATTCGCTTCTCTCTCTCTCTTACTAAGCGCGCTACTGTTACGCGTTGTGGGACTACGCGGCGTATGATAGATATCGTAAAAATTGCATTACAGCGCCAAGGGCTCATTAGGGGAATACCAATGAAACGCGTCGCATAAAATGTAATTGACGAGGCGGCTTTAAGTGTTCATCCATCGCAGACCAAAAAGCTTAACCCACAATTATATTGCAGCTGATAACTAGAGTAAAAGTTTGTTCGCTTTAAAGCGTTGACATATGCTAAAATAACAGATGTTCGAATCAAAACAATCGCATATTCATTTGATATTTTGAAAACCTATGGCAATGATAAATTTCTATAGAATAAGTTAAATATTTATTTCATGTGAAGCTAGCTATCAAAAGTGGTTTTGCAAATAGGGAAATTTGTGGAAAGAAAAATCAACATTTTACATTTTTATTGGGTTAAATTATTTGTACAATATCTTCTACGATACAAAATATGTTTATTAATTTATATATATAGTATTAAGCTTTGAAACTTAGTGCACAGTTCAGTTTGAGTTTATTGCTAAAAGTAAAAATAAATTTGAAAATTCTTCTCTGTTTAAAAAAACACTGAGATAATTATTTTTATTCATATATATTTGCTACTAATTTCCAGTTAACTCATTTATATTAATTAGTTTAAACAAATATTCAATATATTTTTACATACTAAAGTGTGAATAGCAAGCAGCTTGTTTAGAAATTCCATAAGAAGCTTAAAATATGTGAATATTTAACAAAACGTGTTTTAGCAAGATGCCAAATTTCATGCATGTTTAAGCACAATAGCGCAATAAATAATTGTGTATGCTTAAAATGAAGAATTACTTTTCATATAAACACTATGAATTTCTTTGTGGCTGCTTGCATACAAAGTCTTAAGTAGATTTGCACTTCAGGCCACCAAGAAAGAGAGCGAAGAGTGGGTGGGAGTGGAGGGTGAAACGTTCGTTCGACATGTGTCTTGAAAGATGACACCAATGACAGCCTTGAAGCCAAATTAATTGTCAACAAGATGGCTGCAGCCATGCAACGTTGCGTTCCGCTGCGCCGCATGGACATTGTTTTAACTGGCCACCCGGCAACAAGCACACACAGAGCACAATGGCAACAGCAATAACAATAACAACGACAACTAGATGGCGTTAGTCAACAACATTACAAGTGTGAAAAATGCACATCGCGTATCATTAAAATTGACAGCAGCAGCAGCAGCAGCCGGCAGATGGCGCTGTCGTTGCCATCGATCGATGTCACTGCTCGCAGTTCAACGAAGGATTTCTATTAAAGCTCATTCCCTCACATATGTGTGCTTCTACGAGTATGTGTGTGTGTGTTTGTGTGTGTGAGTTGAGAACCTGTCAAATGTGCTGACAGTTTGTCAATGCGATAAGCATTCAACTTGAAAAATTGTTTACTTTCAACTGGTAATAAATTAAAATGTGGCAGACGAAAACACCAACAAAATACGTATGAAATCAAACATTTAATCACTCCAGTTCTCGGCAGTTTTTCGGTTCACCACTTGTTTTTTTGACAGCAATTTAATATCAAGTTGATTGCACATAATTTGACAGCGTCAGATTTAATCCATAGCACACTCAACAAGCCAGATAAAAACGCTCTCGACTTTCGACTACTGCTGAAGCAGCCCTCGTTCAGTTTAAGTATCCGATAATATGCATAAATCATATGTTTGCATACCTTCTCGGTACATCGAACATGTTTTCCGTGCAGCTGAAAAGCTTAGCAAAGATTTTAGTGTACCACGCGGCGTATGCGCATTTTTTTTTTTGTTCTATTCGCATTTTGTGTGTGTTTACATCATCAGCAGCGCGCCTGTGGCGCATTTTCTAACGGCTCGTGCCGCAGCAGCGACCGGCATTTTTCCTTTTTCTAATTTCTATTTTCCCCTTCTTATTTTTTTTCTATTTTCCATTTTCCATTTGGCATTTGAATTGCGCTTTGTGCTTTGTGTGCTGCACTTGCTTGGGGGCATTGTAGTAATTACAATTGTAATTTGCAATTCATATCAAAAGAGTCGTTGCTATATTTACAACATTTATCGATTCCTTTATACGATTTTACTGCTGTTTATTTAGCGCATATTTCTCGAATCGTTTAACAATACAAACACAATGTTTTCGCCCCCTATTCGCATTGCTCTTCAACGACTTTAATGGGCAATTGCCAAAATGTTTTCACAATTGCTAGTTGTAATAATTCGCTGATGCTAAGAGTTGAAATTATCAACGAATTTTCAGACCTTTTCATACATAAAGGCGCAGCTTTCAACTGTCTGTTTTGTAATAGCAGGATTAATAAAATGTAATAAAAATAATTTAAATTTGAATTCGCGGAATTTCGTTTTCCCTTCGACTAAACTATATTTTGGGATAAAGTTCAAATATCAAATATTATGGTAATAATAATAATTGTGTTGCTAAAAATATATTTTCGCAATCAGCTGTCGCATCGTTAAGTAGCTGTCAAATTCAATCCCCATCGCATCACACAAGTCACAATTTCAATTCCAATTCGGATTTCTATTTTGTTGCGCGTGGCTTTTGTGGCTAAAGAAATTTTCCACGCATCGGCAAGCGCCTTTAACTAAACTAAATTAAATTGCCCTGACGAGCACAAGCCACACACACACACACACAAGCAAAGAGAAAGAGGGAGAAAACTGAGTCTGTCTGTCTGTCTATCTATCTGTCTCTATGGATGTCCAACAGCTTGTGTTGTCTGACGGTTCGAGACTCTTTCCTCGTGGGTGTGTTTCGAGTACGTGCATTCGTCTGTCTGTCCGTCTTTCGGTCTGTCTGACAGTCGCTGAGCGCCGCCAAAAATGTGTAAACAATCAACATTGACCACCCACAGCCAGGAGAACACAGAACCAGCTAGCAGAGCACAGAGCCAAGCTGAGTAACTAGGCAACTGTCTGGGGAAGGACAACACGAGTTGAATGGGGTGTGTGTGTATAGTATATTACACTTATGGGCCATGGGCAATGTCTATCGATGTCACTCGATGTTGTGGCGGTGACTCCTTCTTTGCCGCCTCTCTGACATCGCACATTTTAAAAACATTCAATTATGTGAGCAAACAATAAAATAGATGAACACAGCTCCAAAAAGCTGGCAAATAAATACGACTAACCAAACAATAACAAAACTCAACCTGTGAATTGCGAGTGGAAAAATATTGCGAGTGCCATCAAAAGTTATTAATTTGTCACCATTGTAAATGGATTAAATGGACACAGACAATCAATTGAAGCATTGTTTACTTGTTTCGTCTACATTTAGCGTTTAATATTTGTATTCCACGTAGAAAACTTTCCGAAGAAATTCTTCAATTGCCTTAAAAACATATAAATTATTTATTAAACTTGTTTTCATTCTCCATTTATGCATTCCCATTATTTATATTTCTTTACTCTTTATTTTTTGATTTACTTGCAAAAACAGAAATCATTAATGTACGTTAATAATTATTATATACTCGTATCTTGTCCATTAAAATAATTTATGCTTATCTTCTCAAGTATTCGATTTACTTGCATCGCATATATTAAAATCATTTATGTTTATCCAGCCTCCACCATTCGACTTACTTCGTCATTTATTTTAACATCTTGTTCTCTTCAATGATAATTGAAAAGATAAATGTATCAATACGAAGTCACAAGGTGCTAAATTGATCGTAAAATCAATAAAGCAATGTGCGAAAATTGTAATCATCGGTTAATTTGTGCGAATTACGTTCAGTGCTCACAAATGACTTTATGAATAATGTGAAAACTAATTGAATTATTTAGCTATTAATATTATGATATAATTTGACTCGAGATAGTATTTTAATTATCAGCTTAGAATGCATTTCAATAAATAATCTAAATGAGGGGAGTTGACTTAATTAGGGTAAATTGAAATAAATCAAAATGAATGTCTATGATAATATCTTACAATAGATTTATAAAAAAAGCTAATGACTTCCATTTAACGAACGTTTCGATGATGACTTTTTGAATGGTTATAAACTTAGAGCGAAGCATGCGGAAACGTTAATTATATAGTAGTCCAGAGAATAAAATAAATCACTGACTTTGTTTTCTAACTGGATCAGCTCTGTTATTAAATGTAAAAGTTAAAAATAGACAATGATTTACAGCTTGGCTTTCTCTGGATATTGTTTAACTTTAGACAATGTTAGATATTTTATATATATATATTTTCCGTAGACAAGATTGCCAAATAGTTTTAACTAATACTATTTTTTTTGATGTTTTTTAGAGCATTACCATACCAGATGCCACGGAACCGGAACCAACTGGCGGTCAAATTAAGCTTGGCTGGATTGTGGGCGTCCTTATACCATGTCTACTCAACATTTGGGGTGTCATGCTGTTCCTGCGTCTCAGCTGGGTCGTCGCCGAGTCCGGCATCATGTGGTCGTTAATTATAATCGCCATCTCGGCGGTGGTCTGTATTATAACGACGCTCTCGCTGTCGGCCATTAGTACCAATGGCGAGGTGAAGGGCGGCGGCGTCTACTTCATCATCTCCCGCTCCTTGGGACCCGAGTTTGGCGCCTCTGTTGGCGTTGTGTTTGCCTTTGCCAACGCCGTCTCGGCCTCCATGAACACCATCGGTTTCTGCGAGTCCCTCAATGTACTGTTAAGTGAGTACCTCAATAAGAGAGAGAGTGAGAAAGAGATAGTACTAACGATATCTTTTTAACATATTCAGAGGGTAATGGGCTGAAAATATTCGATAACGGCATCAATGATATTCGCATTGTGGGCACTGTCACGCTGTTGGTTCTGATCCTCATCTGCTGCGTGGGCATGGAGTGGGAGACCAAGGCACAGAACTTTCTCATTGTCACCATTGTGCTGGCAATATTCAACTTTCTGATTGGTGCCGCCATTGGACCACGCGGTGATGAGACACTCATATCTAAGGGCTTCGTTGGATTCTCCTGTAAGTTGTGCCCATTGATGAGACTTACTGTGTGGTTGCTAACTTGTTTGTTCATTCACTTGATTCCCAGGGGACACCTTCAAGGAGAATTTCGTGTCGGACTATCGCTATGCCGAGGGCGTCGATCACGACTTCTTCAGCGTGTTTGCCATCTTCTTTCCCAGCGTCACAGGCATTCAGGCGGGCGCAAATATTTGCGGCGATCTCAAGGATGCTGGCGCTGCCATTCCCAAGGGCACTTTCTGGTCGCTGCTCATCTCGATGACATCGTATGCGCTCTTCGTGCTCTTCGCTGGCGGCGCCGCTGTCCGCGATGCTTCTGGCAATCCGCAGGATCTAATCAATGGCACTCTGGTGGCTTCGGAGCTGCCCTGCTTTAAGACCGAAAATTGTACCTGGGGTCTGTTCAACTCCTACGAGATGATGCAGGAGATGTCCCTCTGGGGACCACTCATCTATGCCGGTTGCTTTGCGGCCACGTTGAGCACGGCGCTGACAAATCTGTTGTCAGTGCCGCGCCTGGTGCAAGCTCTGGGCATCGATCAGATCTATCCGGGTTTGATTTTCTTCTCCAAGCCATACGGCAAGCATGGCGAACCCTATCGCGGCTATGTGCTGACCTTCCTGATCTCCACCGGTTTCCTGCTGATCGGTGAACTCAATCTGATTGCCCCACTCATCTCAACGTTTTATCTGGCTTCGTATGCTCTCATCAACTTCTGCACCTTCCATGCGGCCTTTGTCAAACCCTTGGGCTGGAGACCTACGTTTAAGTACTACAATGCTTGGCTGAGTCTGTTTGGCTTCGCTTTGTGTGTGGCAATCATGTTCCTCATCAACTACGTGGCCGCCATTCTAACTTTCGGGATCATCTTTGCCCTCTACCTGGTCGTGATGTACCGCAAACCGGATGCGAACTGGGGATCCACAACTCAGGCTCAGCAATACAAGGCTGCGCTCATGGCTGTGCATCGACTGCAGAACGTCTCGGATCACGTGAAGAACTATCATCCACAGGTGCTTGTGCTCTCTGGCGATCCCAAAACGCGTCCACCACTCGTTGACTTTGGCTTTCTTCTAACGAAGAACAATTCGCTGATGTTTGTGGGCAACATAATACCTGTAAGCAAATGAAGTTGTCGTTGCAACTATAATATATTAACTATTTAGCCGATACTTCTGTAGGTTCGTGTGGGCTACAAGAATCGCCTCAATCTGATCAAGGATGGCCAAAAATACTTGGATGCGCGCAAGATTAAGGGCTTCTACAATGTCATCGATGGCTTCAGCATTGAGGATGGCATCAATGCGATGATCAAGTCGACGGGCTTTGGCAAAATGTCACCCAACATCGTGCTAGTGGGCTACAAGCCAGACTGGAATCGCTGTCGCAAGGAGGAGGTTGAGAGCTACTTTTCCATATTGCAGTAAGTAATTGAATCCTTAATATGGGATCAATTCTAATCTTATCTTTACAGTAATGCCTTCTCTCAGCGCATGGGCGTCGCCTTGCTGCGCCTGCCCAATGGCTTGGACTTCTCGGAGCTGAGTCCCGAGGTCACCATTCCACCCAGCAGTCTGGGACACATGAACACAGCGAATGCCCAGGGCTTTACCAACGAGCTGATGCCAGCGGCGAATGCTGCTTCCGAATTGCTGCACATCGATTCGAACCTGAATTTGGCCAGCATGGATAGTCCCAGTCCCAACTCGTCGTACACCATGCCACAGCCCGCTCCGATGCCCAACATGCAGCGCACTTCCCGCAGCTACAAGGTGAACAACAGTGATGACGCTGCCATCACGTATCATACCAAAGGCGGCTCCGAGGTGCCGAAGAATGTGCTTGAAGCAGTCACCATATTCACACGCAAGCAGCCTAAGGGCACCATCGATGTCTTCTGGCTCTATGATGACGGAGGTGGGTTATAAACTTGTCATGCTATGTCTATCCAACACTTTTAATATAATTTCTGTTATGAGCAGGTCTGACAATTCTTTTGCCATATATCATTTCGATGCGTTCGCATTGGCAGAACTGCAGATTGCGTGTGTTTACCATGTGCCATGGCAAGGACGAGGAGCAGGAAGAGAAGAGGTAAAATAAAAAACTTATTACAAACTAAAACGATGAATACTAATCGCCTTACTCTGCTCACAGCATGGCCAGTCTGCTGACCAAGTTCCGCATCAAATACTCAGAGCTTATCATGCTCAAAGGCGTCTCGGATCAGCCGCGTCACGACACCATGCTGAAGCACAAGCGACTCATCGAACCCTTCCGACGCAGCGCCCGCAACGAGTTCGGCATCACCGACGAAGAGCTGCACAACATGGCAGAGAAGACGCAACGACAGCTGCGCATCCATGAGCTGGTCGTTAAGCACTCCTCCAATGCCTCGCTGGTGGTCATGTCGTTGCCCATGCCACGCAAGGTAAAGTAGATTTGAAATCCATTCCATATTCAGTTCACAATATGCTTTTACATGCTTTCTAGGAGGCAATATCCGCACCTTTGTACATGTCCTGGCTGGAGATGCTGACGTCTGATATTAAATGTCCTGTGGCATTGGCACGCGGCAACCAGACGCCTGTCCTGACACTCTACTCTTAGGCTAAGCGATGCGATGCGACGCAACGTTTCCAGTTCGAGTACAATTTAGTATTATTAGCGTTTAGGCGTTTCAAAGTTCCGTGCGTCGCCACAGAAATACTTATGTACTTTTATATAAACAACATGCAACACACACACACACACGTCGGAACGGAACTCCCAAAACTTGATAGTCCCTAGAACGTACGTTATAGCAGAGCCCAAAACTCCCCCAAATTAGTTTGTAAGTTGATAACGAATTATACTGGTTATATATGCGCATATTGTCTAAATATAATCGAGTAATAATAAACAACACAATTACAACTTGTGTGGCATCTAATCCAATTGAATGAGCTTCAGCAAATCTTTGTTTGTGTTTGTGGTCAGCAGTCAACGTATACATAAATATGTATGTTTGTCTATTATTTGATGGATACAAATGTGGCATAGAAATAATGCATGTTCATAAATATAGTATGAGGAGTATAAAGCATTGGTTATACAATAATAATTCTCTAGTAGTAGGCGCGTCTTGGATTATTCTGTAATTAGAGAAACAACAGCATTTGTTATTATTCTACTTTGATGTATTCTTTTGCTTGGCTCACCAATGGATTGGGACGAAAGCGATAGGCCAACATCATGCGCTTGCGATACGCATCGTACTCATTGTCGCAATCTTCTGGCTGAGCAGCGCTGCTTACTCCCAGACCCTGATTGCCATCTCTTTGTGGTGCTCTACAAAATACACAAGTCGTTAAATGAAATTCTTAATCTCGCTATTGCTAGTAATTACTTATTGACTGGATCGACAATGCCAGCGCCGTCTTGACCCAGACCTTGACCCTCTTTCCAGCCGAGCTTCTGCAGCATTTGGAAGCCAATGTTATCCTCCTTAAGTTTGTACTCTTTGTAATCGCTTAAATCTGGTTGTCTATTGCTCTTCTTCGCCTCGTACTGTTCCATGAATTTCTTCAGCTCTTCGGGCGGCAAAAAGTCACCAATATGATGCTTGCCTTCGCTCTGTTTGGTCAGTGCATTGGCCCACAAATGGGTGGCCTCCATTTCGGCTGTGCGCAACTTGTGCTCCCAAGTGCCACCATCGATATCCTCATCCGAATCGTATTCATACTTGAATTTGCCACCGCGAGCTAAGCGATCAATCTCCTGACGCTTGCGCATCATGTCCTGATACAACAAATTGACCTTAAAGTGCTCTTCGCACTGCTTCCATTGATCCTCCGACAGCTGAGTGGAACCATAATTGAGGCGTGCATATTGCAGCAGAGCCGGATCGCTACGTGTTATGCTGCTCAGAATGGGCTTGTTCTGATTGCCAAAACTAGTGGGAGTACCTAGAGAGGAACGAACGAACGGATGTGTAGCTGACCCAGGATCTAAATTGCAAGTTGCCCTATGCTATGATGACATTTGCTTAAAGTGGCACCAAAAGTATTAGATTCATTCAGTGGAACTTAATTTAAATGCAAATTGAATGCTTTTCGTTTTGTATTTTTTTTTTGGTTTTTTTCTTTTTTCTAATCTTTATTTGCCACTTTTATCAATTGTCCTCGGAGCATGGCACATTACTCACTTGAGCTACTCGGTAGCTGCTCCTTCTCGCCCCAGCGACTTTTGCGCTCACGCTTGCGTCGCTGTCGCTGCGTCTCTCTCTCATCTCTGTCGTCCTGATCGAGCAGCTCGTTGCCTTCACCATCGGCGGCCAAGGCAGCAGCCTCCTCTTCGCGCTCTCGTCGCTCTTCATCGCTGAGCTCATTGCGGCATTCGATGCGTCGCTTAATATTGTCACGATTGCGATCCATCATGCCTCGCATATACTCGTCATCCGAATCGAAATCGGCACTCATTGCCGACTCCGGGTCGTATTTATCCGCTGCTGAATTGCTGTTATTGTCCTCCTGTTGTTGCTGCTGTTGCGGCAGCGGTTGCTGCTGCTGCGGCTGTTGTTGCTGTTGTGATAGCTGTTGTTTCCTTGTTTAGCTGCTGCTCGCGTTGTCGCTCTGCCCGCTGTCGTCCATAATCGAGGAGCTGTGTGCGATAGCTTCGATACTGTTCGCAGCTCTTATCATAAAGAAACCTATTTTAAAATTTCAAAATAAAAAGGTAAAACAACACAATGAAAAGTGCCCAATTGCAGAAAATATACAAAGACATTATATGAGTAACTGGTATTTTTTGTTTGTTTTTGTTTTAAAGATTCCTTCGGCTTTTAATCCTCCTCCAAGTGTATGGGTAAAGGCGACGTCAACTCACGGCCTACGTACGATGTGTGATTTGGGTGCAATGTGCGCAGGAGTCAGGTCTCGAAGGTCAGTTAACTATGCTCAAGAATAGATCGGACTCTCTAGATATTTAAGTCTCCATAGTTTGTCGTTTGTCAGTGTGGTTTTATCAATTTCTTGATAATTCGAAGAAAAGCTATTTGAGTATTCTAATTGTATGGCAGTTAAAATTAAAAGTCATGCCCCCACTTGCAATTGAGTTGTAAATAAAAACTAAAACAAATTTCATTTAGCTGTAATTGGAAAAACATCCCCATTTGTAACTAATTTACTCGAACTCGTTTTAATCTAAATTAAATAGCCCTGCGCATGATCAAATGTGCAGCTGATTTACCACAAGGCCGGATGCAATTCGCTTCTATGCAAACGTATTTTATCTTCGTAATCTTCACCATTTTCGGCGACCAGTGCGATTAGGTTTTCTATGCACGTTGGCAATTGTATGCACGTTTCTGAAAAAACTACATAAATTGCTTTAAAATCGTGCACAACGATTTGTATAATAATAATAAATTGATAAATAGGAATGAAAGTTATTAGGATATTAAGTGAATGGTGTTAGGATTTCAAGAGGAGGGAGATTCAAAAACAGGATTTGGGTTTTAATGATTTGATTTGATGGGGAATATTTGTGGAATAACAGAACAGAACATGAAAAACATTGATTGTGAAATTATTACACACCTTGTGGCGGTGTTGTCAGTTGTGGTTGTTGTTGTTGCTGCTGCTGCGACTGTTGCTGCTGTGGCAGATCCTCAGGTTGCATGGGAGGCGGTGGAGGTGGCGGTGGATTTACCGTTACCAGCTCGGGCAGCAATCCCAACTGTTCGCTCGGTGTGACATTCGGTATTTGGATGGCCTCCAGATTAATCTGTGGCTTTGGTATTGCATTCAAATCGAAATCTTTTGGTTGCGGTATCGCATTCAATTGATGCATTGCCGCTGCTTCGGGCGGCAATTGTGTTGGTCCCAATTGCATATAGATGGGCGTTAAGTTTGCCAACGCAATAGGCAACTGTGGCGGTGGTGGCGGCGGCGGCGGTGGCACTGCAGACGGATGCAGTAAGTGATGAGGATGATGATGATGACCGTGGAAGAAAGCCGGCATTGGCATTTGTGGTGGTCCCTGTGCCAGTAGTGTAGGATTAAACGCAAACGGCGGTGGTGGTGGCGGTGGGCCAGGCAAACTAAATGCCAGAGGAGTGGGTGCTGTATTCGCCACGGTCATGGTGCCAGCCATGGAGGTGGCGATGACCGCAGCCGCTGCACTCGTTGCTATTGTGCTGACAGACTGCTCAATTTGCTGCTGTGGACTATTGTTCTCACCACTTGGCGAGTCAATGGCATTGTTTTCTTCGCTGCTGCAAGGAAAATAATGTATGTGAGCCGAGATTTCTCAGTTGGTTGGCGTACATGTGGAAATCGCTTACCTAGTAGGCACAACTATGATGGGTGGCGCTGGCTTGGGCTGTTCATGTTTTTCCAGTATCTTCTTAAAGTTCTCCAGAAAGGAACCATCGTTACAAAACGTATTCTTCACCTTGGGCGGTGGCTGCTCGACATTGGGTTGAGGCAGCTGCTGCCGTTTAAGGCTAAATGTGATTTTGCCCGTCTTTCCGGTGAAACTGTTTAATGTCTTGGGCGTTAAGTCATCACCTGTTCTTCCCTTTCCAGCTCCAACGCCCGTTTGATCGCCATTCTCCGTTTCCAGTGCATCGCCTGCTTCGTCCTCAGCAGCGCACTGTGGTGTTGCTAGTAACTCTTCTGGCTCTTTCTCTTGCTCCTCATCGTGCTCGTCCTGTTCGGCAGCAGGAGCAGGCGTCGTCACTGGCAGCAGCGTTTCCATCGTTTTCATTTGAGCTGCCAAAGATTGGGCAGCGGCGACGGCTTTCGCCAGCTGCGCTGTCCTCTGCTTTTCGAGTATTTCTTGACGCTTCTTGGCAATTATCTCCTCCTGTTTGCTCATTTGCGCAAAGCGATCAATGCGATGATTACGTTGCGCCATACTTTTGCTGTTTTCTGCTCCGAGTGCTTATATAAAACCTCGCTGTCTGTCTCTTTAGATAGTTTTGTTCGCACGGCAAGTAAAAAGTTTTCATATAAAAAAAGTTACCAAGAATGGCCACTCTATGCAAAAAGCAGTGTGACCGCGCTCGCAAAATACCAAATGATTCTAAAATGTTCTCTGGCACGCAAAATACTAAAATCCCTTTGGCTTGAATGATTTTTATTAAATTTGTTTGTTTTTGTAAACACATATAATTATAAGGGAAGCTGTTTGGTTACTTGGTTATTAATTTGGGGAACGCTTTTAAGTTTTTTATACTCCAAATATATGTAATAAACTTTGTAAACAATGGATAGGATTATGTTATTCCGAAATACATTTCAAATATATAGTAGTTAAACATTTAGAAAAACACTTAATATATTTTCGTTCAATATTCACTTAAAGTGAATTATTTTTGTAAATATGGTACGTTTCACATGTATATTTAGATAATTGATAATAAGTGTATCTAAATGCGCCTAAAAATACAAACTGTTATTAATTCGATTATGTTCCTTTTACATAAAAATAGTGGAGAATAAATTAGTTTGTAATATACGAATTGATTTCTTTAAATTTATCTAAGTAAATTTAGGTACTATTAATCCTTGCATCATATCAAAACTATTTCCGTCAGGTTGAACAGTCTCGATCGCTTCATTTGCTAGTCTCACTTTTAAGAACCCATAATCGTCAATTCCAACAACGGTGGCTTCTTTTTCTTGATTATTTTGAAGGCATATCTTAATGCTTTGTTCGCTGTAAAGGAAAAAATAAACATTCTAAATCTGTTTTGGTTTAATCAATTCAATTTACCTATGTAGCCAAAGTTCATAGTACAGTTCGTAAAAGGACTTGAAATTGCCGTTTTGTACATCAGCCAAAAGTCTTTCAATTTCATTGAAGACCAAGGCAATAAACTGTTCGTACTTAAGCAATGGTAATTTCACTTCGGGCATTCGCACATTATAGTCCTTTATCATATCGTTTATGCAAACCGTTGGTTTTGAATTGTTTAGATTAATGCCACAGCCAATGTTCACTATTGCTAGCGAACCCAATAAAGTGGTATTGACGACAAGTCCGCCAATCTTGTTATTGCCATTTGCAATAATATCATTTGGCCATTTTAAGGCTATATCCAGCACCTGCAATATTAGCGGTAATGTTGGTATATTTTTGAGTCGTTACTTAATGGTTAATTAGGTAAGGTCACACTATTTGATTGCATGTGATTGGCATCAAACAATCAGCTGATTAATTATTGATATGAAAGAATGGCATTAAATTGAAAAATTATAATAGACAAAATAACAAATACAATATTTTTATGATTCTATTGTTAGTATTTAGTAATAAATTAAATATAAGAAGACACAGCGATAAATTGGAGGGCTTGTACACTCGATAGCTGTGCCATATGCATATCGATAACTTCGACGATAGTTTTGCAGCTCTACTACTTGGGTGTAGAGAAATTTCGTGCGTGCAGCAACAACACAACGAGCGAGCACCCGTTCTGTCTGCCCCCCAAAAAAAATAGAAAACCAAACGAAACGAAGAACTATAAAAATTATCGCGTTTTTTTTTCGGTTTAGCAAAGCGGAAGCTTGCAAGCTATTCGCATTTAAACTACAACTGTGTGTGTGTGTACATATGTGTGTTTAAGCTGAAAGCAAAAAGTGCGACAGAATGTGTGGTGTCGAAAGTGATGGAGGAGGAAATAACAAACGCTGATAATAAAAACGCGTCTGAAAAAATCAATCAGTTTTTCTTTTTTCTTAATGCTGCTGTAAAAGGGGCGCGCGGGCGGGCGACACTACAAAAATGAGCAGCAGCGCCGCCGCCGCCCAGCTGACTGCGTCGTCAGTCAGTAGCAGCAGCAGCAGCAACAACAATTCAACAACGACGACGAGTGAAAGCAATCTTATCATCATACAGGATATGATTGAGCTGTCGGCCAACCATCTGGAAGGATTGCGCACGCAATGTTCGACAACAGCGACGCTCACGCAACAGGAGATACGCTGCCTGGAGTCCAAGCTGGTGCGCTACTTCTCCGAACTGCTGTTGACCAAAACACGGCTCAACGAACGTATACCCGCCAACGGTTTGCTGCCCCATCATCAGGCGACGGGCAGCAGTGAGTTGCGGCAATGGTTGCGTGTTGTGGGCTTGAGTCCCGAGTCGCTGACGTCGTGTTTAAGTCGATTGACAACGCTGGAGGAGACATTGCAGCTAAGCGACGAAGAACTAAAGCAGCTGCTCGCCAATAATCCCAGCCATCAGTTGGACGAGGAGATGCGTCGGCTAACCAAAGCGCTGCATAATCTACGCAAATGCATGGAGACTATCGACAGTTCCTCAAGTGGCCACATGGACCCGGAGCAATGGCATTGGGACTCTTGGGATCGACCGCATGCGGCGCCAATGCATCACATGCATCATCGCGGCAGCATTGGCAATATTGGCCTGGGTGGTGCACTGAGTACATCATCGCCGCGTGCGCATCATCGACAGCATCCGCATAGCAATCTGAAGGCAGCCAAGGTGACACAGCAGCAACAACAGCAACAGCAGCCGCTGACTGGTTCACAGTTGACCTTAACGTTGACGCCATCGCCACCCAACTCGCCCTTTACGCCCAGCCACGCCTCCGGCACCGCCTCTGCAAGTGGCACTCCGCAGCGCACACGCAGTTCTGCCACATCAGCTGGTGCAACGGGAGCGTCAACAACTGTGGGCACGCCACCGCCTGCGAAGAAGCATCAGACGTTGCTGATGCAACACACCACAAGCAGCGCCTCGGACAGCAGCAGCATCGTGGGCGGCGGCAGCAGCAGCGGCGCAGAGCAACCGCCACGTCCGCCACGCAATCGCCTGCCCACAGATCCCAGTCCCGATAGTCACAGTTCGACCAGCTCCACGGACATCTATGTGGACTCGGTGAACAGTAGCAGCAATGTGTTGCTGGTGCCACCGTCACCGGGTGTTGCCCACGTGGGCATGGGACACACGATCAAGCATCGTTTCAGCAAATGGTTTTGCTTCATGGCCACCTGCAAGTTGTGCCAGAAGCAAATGCTCAGCCATGGTCTCAGGTGCATCGATTGCAAGTACATTTGCCACAAATCCTGCGCCCCTCATGTGCCGCCATCGTGCGGCTTGCCACCGGAATACGTACACGAGTTTCGACAGACGCAGGTGGGCGGCCGTTGGGATGCAACGCAACTGGGTGTGGCTGGCAATAGCAAGGCGTCGCCGGTGCTGAGGAAGAGCACACTGGGCAAGCCGCAACAGTTGCAGCAACATCAGTTGCAACAGCACGGCGACAGCAGCTCGCCCAGCTCCAGTTGCACAAGCTCCACACCAAGCAGTCCAGCGCTGTTCCAGCAGCAGCAGCAACAGCATCAACAGTTGCTGGTATCTACGCCAACTGGCTGCCATCCGAAGCCATTGCCAGCACTGCCAACACAGCAGCAACATCCACAACAACAACAACAGCAGCAGCAACCGCATAGTCAATTCAACTTCCCCAACGTGACCATCACGAGCAGCAATGCGTGTAATAGCAACGCGAGCAATGCTTCACAAACGCTTATCTCGAATGAGACGTCAGCGGTGGGTGTTGTTGTTGCCAGCGAATCACTGACCAATGGCAACAACAATACAAACAGCGCTCACAATGCAATGAACAGCAGCAGCAGCAATCACAGTGGCAACAACAGTAGCAACAGCAACAGTCATAGTCACAGTCACGGCAACAGCAATAACAACAGTAACAGCAACAGCAACAGTTGCAGCAACAACAGCAGCAGCTCGAACAACGGACACATTCATTCACTAACCGGCAGCCAAGTGTCCACACACTCCACGGTGTCGCAGGTGTCGAATGTGAGCAGCAGCGGCAGTGCAACCTACACGGGCAGCCTGGTAAACAGCGGCAGCTTCTTTCCACGCAAACTGAGCAATGCGGGCGTGGACAAGCGGATTCCCTTCACCAGCGAATATAGCGACACCCACAAGTCCAACGATAGCGACAAGACGGTATCGTTGTCGGGAAGTGCCAGCACAGATTCGGATCGTACGCCAGTGCGTCTGGATTCCACCGAGGATGGCGATTCGGGACAGTGGCGGCAGAATTCGATATCGCTCAAGGAATGGGACATACCCTATGGAGATCTGCATTTACTCGAACGCATTGGTCAAGGGCGCTTTGGCACCGTGCATCGTGCGCTGTGGCACGGCGATGTGGCCGTCAAGCTGCTCAATGAAGACTATCTCCAGGATGAGCATATGCTGGACTCGTTTCGCAATGAGGTGACCAATTTCAAGAAGACTCGCCATGAGAATCTGGTGCTTTTCATGGGCGCCTGCATGAATCCGCCGCATCTGGCCATTGTCACGTCACTGTGCAAGGGCAACACACTCTACACGTACATTCATCAGCGACGGGAGAAGTTTGCCATGAATCGCACGCTGTTGATTGCCCAGCAGATTGCCCAGGGTATGGGTTATTTGCATGCCCGTGACATCATACACAAGGACTTGCGCACGAAGAACATCTTCATTGAGAACGGCAAGGTGATCATCACGGATTTTGGACTGTTCAGCTCGACAAAGCTGCTGTACTGTGATATGGGATTGGGTGTGCCCCAGAACTGGTTGTGCTACCTGGCGCCGGAATTGATACGCGCTCTGCAGCCGTCCAAGCCGCGTGGCGAGTGCCTGGAGTTCACCTGCTATTCGGATGTCTTCTCGTTTGGCACCGTTTGGTATGAGCTCATTTGCGGCGAGTTCACGTTCAAGGATCAGCCGGCGGAATCGGTGATTTGGCAGGTGGGACGTGGCATGAAGCAATCATTGGCCAATCTGCAGTCGGGGCGAGACGTCAAGGATCTGCTGATGCTGTGCTGGGCATACGACAAGGAGCAGCGACCGGATTTTGCACGTCTACTCTCAATGCTTGAGCATTTGCCAAAGAAACGTTTGGCGCGCAGTCCATCGCATCCCGTCAATCTTTCGCGTTCCGCAGAGTCTGTCTTCTAAGCACACACTCACATAAACAAAAACACGCTGGCACAGTTTCTAATTAGCACAATTCCATGTTCTATGTAAATGTAAGTTGCACTCACACACATACACATAGAGGCAAAACTCATCATGTAAACGGTGTGCGTGCAAAATGTCAAATGTGAAGTAAGAAAGCGACTCAGAGCAAAGCTCATCTCCCCATTTCACCTCCCCCCCCCACACTATGTATTTAGCATGTACGCAACTCGACGACTCTCAAAGCAAAGTTCAAATGTGCAAAAACAAAAACAAAGCGATTACTGTAAATATAATACGAATATATCCAAAATTCTAGCAATTTACAAATGCATTGTAAAAAAAGAAATATGTATATTTAATTTTTAAAATTACATATGTATGCAAATCAAATGTTAAATTAAACACAAAGCATAATGAAAAGACATCGTTGAAATATGTATGTTTAAAGAACGAAAAGAAAACTTGAGAAAATGCATTATATATACATAGACAGACGGACAGGCAGACAGAGAAACATATATAACATACATAAATGAAAAGCAAGCACTGTGGCAAATCTAAATGTAAACGTAAATCAGGTGAGCAATTTTAAAATTGTTAATTATGTGTAAGCAAAGCTCTATATATCTAAATATAAACAAATATATATATATATAGTATATCGTATACATATATGCATATGTATACAGGTGTATATTAAATTGTGTATTGTAAATTGTAAGTAAATAATTAGCAAACGAGTTGATGCAAAAATAAACAAAACAAAATAAAATATATATATATACTATACGAACAATTGTCAAAATAAAAACTATCACTAAACATAGCCGCTATTTCATGCAATCTTTTTTATTGGCAAACAAAATTTATGCAATTTTTGCGAATTGGAATTTGAAATTTGTTTCTCATAGTCATAGCTTCTACTGCTGCTTCTCCTATCACTTCAAATTCGTTTACTATCGATATACACAACTATCGCTTCATATTCGACTACTATCACTTCATACTTAACTCCTATCGATTTATGACTAGCTTTTACTATCGATATACACTACTATCGCTTCATATTCGACTTCTATTTCTTCATACTTAACTCCTCTCGATTCATGACTACTATCGATTCATGCTCTACTTATATCTACTATCACAACTACTGTACGATAAATACAATCACTTCAAATACTGTTACATAGAAATACTCTAATAGGTAACGAAATATGCTTTAACTTCTTATGAATTATCCAATTCAGACTTAATATGTTTACTATAACACACCGGATTTCAAAATGTGTTTTACAAATCTGAAACTGGTATTCAAAGTGTATATATCAATGTTGAAATATTTATGAATGTTATGAAGACTACAAAAGATCTTATGATAAATGTGTAGAACCATCATTGCAAATATTTGTTCAATTTTTGGGGTACTCTAAGGAGTCACTTAAATGTTTCAAAACGTGATAGGTTTAGCACTTACCCTATATTGTGGATGGCTTCGAAGAGTGTTCACAATCGCGGCTCCAATAATGTGTTGTATCAAAGGCAGTCGGCTCCCCAATGGCGAATCTGTAGCAATGTGCAGTTGTGTGGAAAACATAGCGCAACCCAAAGGACTAAGCCACTAAATGCGAGAGAAAGTCAAATTTATTATTACACAACTCATTTCATTGGCTATTCGTTTCAATAGTTACCTGATTGTTGCTACGACCCACGCCTGCAGTCTGCTGCAGCGGCAGCACAGCGATGCCATGCACCAGCTCCAGATCGTTGATCACATACATCGAGCTGCTGACAACGGGCGCATAGATGACCAGACGTCCAATGTGCTCAGTTTTCAGGTTCTGCAAAGGGTATATATAAAATTAGAAACGGAAATTAAAATTATTTTTAGTGTAAAAAATAATACAAAACTTCGAAAATTAATCGAAATTTCAATAAATATAAATTTATGTTTTTAACATTTTGAAATGGAAATTAATTTAAAGCAATACGAGTAATATTTAAAAATTTGTATTTACATTTAAAATACAATTCAATTAATTTAAATTTTCAAAAATGTTCTTATTTTTTAATTTTTGTTGTGTGAGCTTTGAATTTGAATTCAATTGATACTCCACAAATATTACATATTTAAAGTTTTTTTTTAATAATCAATCAAAAATATTAAAATAATATTAATTCAATTTGCATTTTCAATTTGTTGAAAATGAAAAAGTTGAAACAATTAATTTTTGTTAACTGATATATAATTTTTGCAATCTCTTTCGATAAAAATTGTCAACAATAATAATAACAACATAATATTCCAACACTTACATCAAAATAGTCCACAGTGGAGAAATCATCTGGGCAGGAATGTATCAGTATAGGCAAGACATTGGTATTAGCCGCTGGCGCTTTATCATCCTTGCCACAGAACTTCATGGTTAGCTTGGGTGTGACGATAACGTTCTCAGTGCCACTGCAGCGTGGACGCAGCTTCTCCAGCAGCTCAAATTTCGACTGCATGGGAAAGAATGATTAGCCCTGATGAGGTAAAATATACTTGGCTGTTTACCTCATGACGCCCCAAGAAATAAGCCTGCTTAAAGATGACCCCAGCAGAAGTTGGATCTGCGGATTCAGCACCTCGAACCTGGACACCCAAATACTTGCGCAACAGATCCGTAAAGATCTCGAGACGTGTGTTCTCGTTCTGCTTGAGGATGGCGAATTTCACTTCATCAAACTCAAACTCACTGGGATTCGTCTCCAGATGAACCTGCAACAAGGGTTTAAAATGAGTTTAAAATGCAAATCTTTTCGGGGAATTTTCAAAGCATTACCTGAGAGAAGACAGCTTTGCCGCCGCTTTGCAGGCTGTTGGCCAGCATCAGGCTGGGCGTGTTCCAGGTCTCTTCAGTGCCCAGTACTTTGACATCCAGCTTGTGAGTCTGGCCACTGAGATCCTTTAGTTCCATGGACCTTGGACATACTAGAGCTCTAAGCGGCGTTCGTTTCGTATTTTGATTTTGTTTTTTGTTTGATTTGGTTTTTTATTTTTTAGTTTTGGTTTGGTTTTTGTTAGTTTTTGTTAATGGCAAATAGGATTGTAATAGTAGAGGGCGCACACATACAAGCACATACACACAGACAGCGAAGAGAGCGAGAGATAAACACAGTGGACAGCACACGAGGATAAAAAGTATAATAAAATAAAGCAAGCCGGATTGAAATTAATTAAAAGAGTTACATTTAAATTTTTAATAGAGAATTGAGTGCGTTGTACCGATTAAAAGTAGTTAAGAGTAGTTTTTGGTGTAGAAGTAACACACATAGAAACACGATATATCAGATTGTGAATTCGATTAGAGAAACCAAAAACAAATTGAGATAAAACGCCAATTTGAGCATGAAACGTTTGAGAAACACAAAAGAGATTGGAATTAGTAAGAAAATGATTGAGAGTACCTTAGGTAAAGTATTTGAAAACACACAATATTCAACTACATAAAAGAGTATTTACAACTGGTTTCATCTTTCGATTGTTCTTTATACCTATTTGAATGTAAAAACTTTGAATTGAATTTATTAGGTGCGCCTGCAAGTATGCAGCAAAAATAAAACGCATCTTGCCCAGGCGAATGTTGTAAGTAACATGCATTGGAATGAATGAAGGATCAAATCAAGTATTAACTCGTTGTGGATTAGATATTTAACTGTATTACACTCGGATGTTGTGGTGGGCATGTTAACTTTCATTTCAAAACAATTCCAAAACGGGGAATCACTTCGAAATCGAAATCAACTTACGGTTTACGGGAATGACTTGGACCCGCAGACTCCTCGCTGTCAGTGGAGAAGTTCTTCTTGACCGGAGAGGGTTGATAGCAAAAGATGTGATGCATCATCTTGACACGCTGCCACTTGTCGTAGGAAAACTGAACCAACTCGTGTTCCCGCACCTGCAATTAGTGAACAATTAGCAGTTACTCAATTACAATCAAAGTCTTATCAAACTCACCTCTGCTGTGCGATAGTTGGGCAAGATGAAGTGCAAGATGTCCGAGCAGAGACTCAACACACGACCGCCTTGCAGAAAGTAATCGACCAAAACCTGACCAATGCCAGGAGCTACAGAGCCGCAGACAACGAGTAAAGCTGTCTGCTCAATCCAATATTTCTGTGCCGCCTGCTGAGGCGTCAATGCATAAATCGTGTACACATCGCGCTCTAGCAGCTGACGCAGTGTAGCAATCGCCGATTCTCGGGCACTGGCACTGTCCGAATAGACGAGCACATTGAGTGGCTTGCTCTCGCCTAGACTATCCTTATTCCGACGCAACACAGGACGAGATCGGGAGGCAGTGGCAGCAACTCCACTTGCCGGAGTAGTTGGTGGTGAATTGGGTTTGACGGCCACAAAACTTTTGCTCGGCGTCGATGTCTTTGATGGTGGCGTGGAAGATGTAGTTGCATCTGCAGCCTTTGGGCTATCCTGCACATCGATGGGTGGCTGACGTTGCGTCACTTTGCTGGCTGCAATCTTCTCCAGCTCACTAGGCTTATTCAAAGGACTCTGCACAGGCGAAGGCTGCTTCAGCGGCGTCACAAGTGGCGTGGCCAACGCCTTGGCTGGTGATGTCGCCTTTGTGGTTGGCTCCACCACAGCCACCGCTTTGACTGGCGTTGTTCCAGTCACAAGTGGCGGTTCAACTTGACGCTGTGGCGTCAACTCCTGCTTGGGCAGACCCGTCTTGCCCTCGGTTCGATTCTTTTGCAGCTCAAACTCGGTGGCCTGATGAGCCAGCACACTGAGCGCACGCAGATCCTTCAAATGCTTCTGCCAGCTTTCGGCATTCATGTCAATAGATATTCTCGATTGCCGCTTCACATGTTTCGTTAGCAGTTCAATTGGTTGCGGTTGTCCTTCACGCTGAACAGCTGAACAATATCGCAACAAAAATAAAGAACAAAATCAATGTTGGTTGTAAAGTTGAACAAAATTGAGGCAACTAATCAGCTACGGGGCTTACACTCAATCCGCATCAGTGGCAAATTATCATTTATGCATAAATTGTTTTGTAAAAATGTCATTATCAATAGTTTGGTGAAATGCTCAACATCCGTTTCGATGAGCACCGCCAGGTGGGAGTCAATTTTCCATGCTATTAGCTTACCGTAATCTTCCAGCTGTAAAGAGAGAAAAATATATACGATTAATCGGGAATCAATTTGATCGTAGAGGGTTAACCTAGATGCACTTATTCGAAATTAAAGCTTATCAGACTGCAAATTCGAAAATGCCATTACTAATTCTGATAAGAAATGCAACTATATAAAGGTAATTGTGGACAGGCTTTTAGTCTGTTTCATTCGATCAACTGTAAACAATGCCCGTGGAAATAACCGCGCACTTCCAAGATATACAACTAAACAATTTGGTTAGAAATTTTAAAATAAAAAATATAAATAAATAATCAATTATGATATGTAAACAGATTGGTAGCGGTTCCTATGGAGATGTCTATGAAGCGAAATGGCAAACTCAAGGCCGGGAAAAATGTATCGCTCTGAAGATAATTCGAAACAATAATCAAGTATCAGAGTCCGAGAAAAAGAAGTGCAAGGAAGATCTTCGCAGGGAAATTCGCAATCTACAAAAGTTCTACCATACGAATATTGTACAATTGTATGGAGTATCTAAGGATGGGAACAACAGAATATGTCTGCTCTTGGAGCATGCAGACTGCGGATCACTTCACTATTTCTTGCATGTTACAAAAAAGAAAAAAGTCACTGTGGATCATAAGCTAAATTGGATGGTGCAATGTGCCAGGGTAAATACAGAATACAATTTAATTTTTATCATTGAAATAATTCGTATACTTAATGTTCATTTCAGGCTTTGGAGTACTTGCATAAAAATAAAACATTTCATCGTGATCTTAAGCCGCAAAATATGTTACTTTTCCACAATTATTGTACATTAAAACTGTGTGATTTTGGGACAGTGAAACAAATCAGAACCAATAATACAACCGGAACTGGTACTTATGGTTATATGGCTCCAGAAGTTGCAGTGAGTGCATTATTGTAGATAAGATTATGATTGAGTACACAATTTATTTTCAAAGGATGCAAGCAGAAAATACACCGAAATTTGTGATGTCTTTAGCTATGGTATTGTTTTCTGGGAAGTAATGTCTAGAAAGAAACCATTCTATGATTCTGAAATTAAGGATCCAATATCCATTCAACAAAACCTAATCCAAGGTAAAAGAAAAAAAACAAATTTTGTGCAGCATTACTTATTACTTATTTGTTCATCGCTCTAGGTAAACGTCCCAATATACAAGATATGAAGTTAAATAAAGATTGCAATTACCTAATTAAATTAATTGAATTGTGCTGGAATACTAAAGCCGATATGCGACCATCTATGCAAAGTATTGCAAATGGCTTAACAAACATTTTAATTTAATTTCATGTTGATTAAATCGTGTTGAGACATTTGTGTTCTATGAATAAAGTTAAACATCGTTACACTTTTTTTGCTTATCAGTGCAAATGGTGGCAAATAGTTTGAAGATAAGCTGTTATCAAACTGAAAAGCAGTCAATACATTTTGCTTTATAACACTTCCGCTAAACACGGAACTAGTTTATGATCAGCCATAACAGTGAAAATTCTATTAGCTGGACATTCACCGTCGGGCGAATTTCATATGGTTCAAAGATTGCTTCATTTTTTTTTATCTATTACACCACAGCTTTTATTGCTTTTAATAATATTATTTTGTAGTTAAACTAACTTCTATTATAATAAAAAAGATTTTCTAATAAATGTATGATCAATTAATTCCTATGACACCATTGGTATCTGTATCTTATATTAGTATATTATGGATTAATACATTAATGACCATGTCATCGAGAAAACATATCCGTTAAAAAAATTTCTTTAAAAGTGCAAATTGCGGACATATTTTGCTTATTCATTGAAGTAACAAGAACAGTATGTAATTTAATTACTGATTATCTATTTCTGTTTCAATTAAGCATATTTCATTGTACAACGTTTGAGAGAGACGTGAACCCGACAGTAACACAATAAGCATTACTTTTCAGCAATCCCGCCATTATCACTTTACATTTTTATTGTGAATGTCAATTTTTTATTGGCGGACGTAAAATTATCGGAGCCACTTCGTAATAGAAATAACACTGATAGCCAGTTATTATATATAAACTTTGGTGGCAATCGGTTTGTGTTAGTTCTTATGCGCACTACTTTGGATCGTTTAGAAGAGGGAAACACTGAATTCATCCAGAATTAACATAGTTGTGACATTCAATTATGGGCATAAGCTACGATAATATAACTCTTTTGGATAGGGTAAGAGTAAATAGACATTACAAATAAATGTATCACTTAAAGTTAATTGATTTTACACAATAGATTGATGGTGGTACCTATGGTGATCTGTACAAGGCAATTTGGATACCTGAAAGCCTAGAAATTGCTGTGAAAAAATTAAGAAACAGTTCAGATGAAATAAATGTCCAGAGAGAAATTCAAAATCTGAAAGATTTAAAACATAAAAATATTGTGACACTATACGGCGACTCTAAAGATCATAAAAATAATATCTGCTTATTTTTGGAGTATGCAGAATGTGGATCGTTGTATAAGTATTTGCACGAAACTCAAAGTCACATTTCCAATCGCATTAAGATAGATTGGATGCTTCAATGCGCCGAGGTGAGTTTGTTGTATTTGATACCAGCGATTATATTAGTTTCGTCGTCTTTATAGGGAATGGAGTATTTGCATAGTAAGAAAACATTCCATCGGGATCTTAAGACAAAGAACCTGTTGCTTTTCGACGAACATCGTACATTGAAAATATGTGACTTTGGTACAGTGAAACAGATCACAACAACTAATACAAACCTGAAGGGAACATATGGATATATGGCACCTGAAGTTGCCGTAAGTTTTTAATATATGATCAATTTTATTATTTAGTTTATATCTAATATTCTAGAAATCAAAAAGATATACAGAAAAGTGCGATGTTTTTAGCTTTGGATTTGTTTTCTGGGAAGTACTGGCAAGAAAGAAGCCCTTTTACAATTATGGGAGATTTCACGAACTGGCCCTAATGAATAAGATTTGTGAAGGTAATCAACATTTAAAAATATATAGCAATTCTGTATTATTTGCATATTCCCGCAGGTGCACGTCCGGAGATAAGCGATATAAAGGAACATAAGGAAACGAACAACTTAAAACCAATAATTAAAATGTGCTGGGAGCATAAGCCTGAGAGACGTTTGAGTATGTTTAGAGCGGCTTATCTTTTAAAGAATTGTAAGAAAAATGATCGTGTGAATGGAAGGTAGCCGTTTTAATAAAATCTTATCATTAAAAGTTTAGTCATCTTTATAATTAAAAGATTGTGTCATCAAAATGAGATAGCATGTCAGCTATGTTATCACCTTTACATCGATAGTGTATAGTATATATGTGTATGTACAGTATTGTGTCGATATTGAGGCACCCATCTTTTACTCAACAACGCAACGCAATTTCAAAATAAATACATGGTGAATTATTATAATTTGTTAGCCAATGTAAGACAATTTTTAGTTATAATTTGATGAATATATATTTACAATTAATAAAATAAGAAGTAAAACCTATTTTTCAATTAAAAATCATTTGCCAAACTAAAAATAAGTATAAAAAGGGGGTTTGTTGCAAAACGTTAGCAATACTTTATCCGCTATATTAATTTTTTCGTTAGCTATGCTTATTGAAAAAAAAAAACTTTTTGAAATGTATATATCAATTTCTGGATTGTGTTTCTGAAAATAGTGTAAGATGTCGAAAGTATTAGAGTGAGTAAAATAAAAGCCTTACAAATATTTTTGGTTGACACTGAATCTAAAAACCCTTCAAGTCGAAATAAACCGGGTATACAAACGCGGAAGCGCTGATAAGTTGCTGCTTAGACAAAACCTGCGTTGACCCAACTGAACCCAAATTATTTCATTCCACGCATTCTACAGAAATCACGCCAAAGTTGGCAAGCCCAAAAAACATTGATCGACTTACCCGCACCGCTTTGGTGTTTGTAGTTTGTGGACTGCCGGCATCCCGCTGCACTTCGATCTGCGATTCAACGAGGAGATGCAAATACTGTGACTTATCTGGCGATAGTGTGATACGGGGCAACGGCTGTTGCTGCTGTTCAGCCTCTGTAGGCGTGGTAATTGGCGTTGCGGTGTCCGAGGCGTGAGCAAAGGGCAGCAGACTAGGCGCGCTGGGGAAACTAATCCATGGTGTAATTTGCACCGCTTGCAAGGGACGCAGACAGCAACCGCGCTGGTTGCCATGCAACCACAATATATCCGTGACCTTGGCCGCATTACGATTACCGCACAGTTCTGAGCTGGCAAATGTTGGGTCTGCACAAATACACAGAGCATTATTTGTTGCTTCGATAAAATGTACATTTGAGTGTACGACTTCTTCCTACTCACCGAAGCCATCGTCGTTGCCAGTTTGAAGCGTGTAGAACGCAATGCTCGATGATTGCGCCAACTGCTCTGCAATTTTGTTGCATGCCCTTTGGATTCGCCAGGACTGCACCAAAGTGGCGCTCACGTAATAGAGTGTCAACATTCTTGCAGCTTAGTAACAACAATAAGCGGCAACACGGCAGTTTTAATTTGCTATTATTGTTGTTGTGGCCATTACACACACACGCACATGAGAAACAAACTGAAAATACGCTCGTCAAGTTCTCAGACACTTTTGAAAATCAATTTGCCGTGTCGTAATTTTTGTGTGTTGTGCAAAATTGAATTTGCATTTATCACTGCTGGAGCGCTTGCTTCCTTGCCAACCAACCAACAACTGTTTGACACACTTTTCTCATTTCGCTATGTCATGACATTTATTGTTGATTACTTTCACACGCACATTCGACGAGACGATGCGACGCTTCGCGTTGTTCCCCGTGTAAAAGCTTATCAATTGTAGAAGAAGGGTGTTTTGATAAGAATGCAAGTCATTCACAGTGATACGTATTAAAAAAATCAGCTGCTAGGTTAGCGTTGGCCAAAAGCTTACACATTACTTTGTTTACAACATTGTTGTTGCATGTAGAACATACGGAAACTCAGCTGGCAAGCTTTTTAAAAATAGTGATGTGTTAAAAATTTCTGTTGGGGTCTGTTTTCCTATATTCACTTATATATTTAAGTTTTCTAGCTATTGCTACTTAAACTTGCAAAAAATATTCGATACTCAAATGTTCTTCATCAAAACATTGTCATTCACAGCGATATTTGACATATTATTGGCGGGTGCTCAAAAGCTCAATATCACTATAATTAAAAATATAAAAAAAATAAAAACATTATCGAAAATTGCTATTGAACAACGATTAAACAAGTAAATCAATTATTTTATGAAGATTACAACAATTGTATGGATGGCGGTATGCTTTTTTAAGCTTAAAGGTAAAAATACCAAAAAATACTAGCAGTTATCGACATGCTATCGATTCTTTTTGAGCATCTACATCTCTCAAAAGCTAAACGGTACACTAACGTTTTCAAATCTAATGAATTTTAAATGTTGCCTATGAAGAGTAAAAATGTTCTGAATTAAACGCTTAAGTTTAAGGATTTCATTATTTTTATTTTTGTAGCTGAGCTGTAGTAGTGATCATTTGTAATCCGTTATTAGCTCAGCCTTGGGAATTTATTGAAATATTCGTTTGCAACAATATAAAACAAGTTTGGCTTAGCTTTGGCAAACAGCAATTCAAATTGCCTCTCTTTCTTTCTTACACTCATTAGGCACGGTTGATGTTTCGCTTTGAATGCCGTCACTCGGCCCATTTCGGCTTGCCTCAACTTCGGCTTGAATTGGCCAAAGCACTGTGGCCAAATCGCAGAGCAGTTAGTACGTCAACGTCGCAGCTGCAAGTAAGACGTGTTATCGGCGGTCGCGCTGTGAGTCGGGCAAGTGAATGAAGCAAAAAACACGTTAAAATTTCGTCATCGTTTCCCTCGTTCAACGCGCGCGTAAAAAAGCAAAACAAACCAAAATAAAGTGAGTGCAGTAACAATGTTGTTGTTGCTGTTTTTCTTTTTACTCTGCTAGTAAATATATTCTGTTCTAGTTGTTGTTGCCGTTGCTGTGGTAATTCAAACACATTTGTGTGTGTGTGTGTGTGTGCATGGGTGTTAATGTTGCTGTTGCTGTTGTTTTTTTGTGTTGGCCACAAAATGCGCGCATTGGGCCATAATAAACATAACATATTAATTGCAACAAACATGTAATTGCAATTACCAAGATTGAACCACAAAATATACGATTATTGTGCATGGAATGTTTGCGGCAATTGGCCAGAAATCATGTGTATTGATTTTCGCCATTATATATTAATGCTCAGCACACAACAACAAAAAAGCCCACACCAAAAAAACGCAACAAAAATTGTAACGAAATTGTGTCCGTGCCTTGGACCGTTGCTCGCACATGAACTACACACACACACACACACACATGCACACATGGAGACACGTACACTCACACTAACGCGCGCATAGTCATGCTAACAAGCAGGCGCCAACACGCACACACTACCAGCCACATACACACACACAGACTATTACAAACGACAGACGTCGTCCTCTTTGGCTGTAACTGACAGCTGCCAAGTGCCAGAGCTTGTCGTCAACAAGTCTATCAAAAGTACGTTTGTCATTTCTGTTGCAATCCAGTCGCCATTCCCCCTCCCTCCCACTTTCCCGCCATCCTTTCGACGAATCATCCAACTAATACTCTGTGTGTGTGTGAATTTCCTTTGTGTCTGCCAATATTTAGTTTGTTTTAAACTAGCCAGTTTTTCCAACTAAATGTACGGTTGTAAGTATGTGTGCTATATTATATTGCCCCCGATCTCTCAGTCAAGTTCTGCTCTAAGTGCTTTCGTCCTTTCATTTGCATTTGTTTGTTCTGCAAATACTCGAATCATCGCGAAAATCCATTCCATAAGTTAATAACAAAAGCAATAAAATTGAAAAGAAAATCCATTTTCGGCCCATCGAAAATTTAATACCCTTGATATCTTTCTAATACTAAATGGATTAAAATGAAGCAACCATTATATAAATTATCTTTCAATTTATATTAAAAGACATAATCTTAACAAAAATTATTATAAATGATGTCCATTATTTTGTTCAAGATTTGTTATACTGGTAAATAAATAAGTGTTCTTTGCAACATTAGTAAAGCAGATGATAAAAAATTATATTTTTCTAAAATTTCAATCTAATCTAAAATAGAGTTCGAGTTTTGTGAAGTGTATTAATTATTATGTATATTTAATATTTAAAATAACAAATTTAGTAACGTTTAAATAAAATAATGTATAGAATTTTTTTTAATTTCAAGATAAAGTGATTCTAGTTTGCGTGCTTTTATTATATAAAGTTCGTTTACCCCAAGGATAGGCAACGATTAAGTCGAGCACTGCCTTTCATCGTCCTTTTACTTGCAATGACGCATTCAATTGTATTCATTCATTGTATTCGCGATGACGTTGACGATAATTAAATGACGGCAACTTCAGTTCGTATTTGTGATTAGAAAAAGGACGCATTATATAATAAATTCTGAGGCGTAATCGTATTAAGATTAACGCCTACAAGCATTGAGTTATCAATTACATTTCTTGTTTATTTGGAGTAAAGTAAAAGAAAATAGGAAATTAATAAAAATTACATTATTTTCATTGAATAGACATGAAATTGAATGCTTTGTTTACTTTTGTGAACTTTGAGCCGCGAGACAATGAAATAATGTGGTTGGGAAGTACATAAGATTTAATTTTTTGATTCGAATACCCTGTAACTTTTAAAGGCGAAAACAGTTTAGCTGGTTTACTATTTATTCCATTTTTCTTTCTTTTCTTTAAAGTAATGGAATTCGTAATGAAAGTATTGCCTCAAGTCTCAAATACCTAAAATGATTTTCAGTTGAATGAATTTCCTCATTGACTGACAGGGTGTCTAAGAGTCGAACACGCTCGAGGCTTCCACTCGTATGCAGTTTTGGTTATTTATTGTTGCTTAAGGGAGCAATGGATACAGTATTGTTTTGTTATGTAGAATCATTTGTTTCTGCTTGGAAAAACACTCGAAACACTCACGTATTTGTTTATTCGTAGGTTTATAGTTATTTATGAATCAGTGAGAGTGAAAGAAAAAAGGAGATGGAGAGAATTGTGAGAGTGTATGTATGTCGGGTTATGTTCTGCCAAAAGTTATACAAATGCCTCATAAAATACCCGGCTGACTTCTGCAGGCGTCGCTGCTGTTGCTTTATTCAAATTGAGTTGTTGCTTATTCATGCATTTTGTTGCACTGCTGCATGCTCCATTGTTAGACACAAAACACACACACACACACATCTGTGTACACATGGAACACACATATGTGTGTGTGCTGTTGTAGTTACAGTCATTCATTCATGAAGGTCTGGCGATGTTGTTCCATGCACAACACGAGGCTTGACTTGCCCCACAGTCGGCCTGACATTTCCATGGTGTGTGTCTGTCAGAGCTCAAGTATCTGTTACGTTTAAATGCCGGTCCACACACACAAACACACATACACACATACACTCATACATAAACAAGCACACACACACACTCTCATACCATATTGTATGCTCGCCCCAAGTGTGCACTTTCACTTTTTATGCCGTTGCGAATAAACAAAAACTGGCAAAACGACAATCGTGATCAGGTTTAAGTTTTTAAGTCTCAGTTTCAGTTTCGGTTCTGGTGATGGACGCGTGTCAGGTGTGTGCACAATATGCTACCAATTGTTTTAACATACGAACATACTTGTTTACAAAATAGAAAAACTGCATAAAATACACAAAAGAATGACGTATAAAAAAAGAATTGTACCAACGGAGTTGTCAATACGACCTATAAAGCAAAAATCAAGTTGCAATTTAATACTATGAATTTAAACATAAACAACACATGAATTGCATACCAAATATTATGGGTGAAGATTTAAATTTTTAATTTAATTAATTTGTGTTTATTAAAAAACTGTTTATAAATGAAGTACATTTATTCACGGAAACATTGAAAATTCGAATTTAATAATTGTCATTTAAATGTAAATTTGTGAAACTTTGATTTTCAACTATTTAATTTGTTGTTGCTTATTTTTATAGAGCACGTTTATTAAAAACTTGTAGAGCTGGAATAAATTGAACAATTGCCATTTAAATGACATAATAACAAGTTAGTAAACTACATTTAAGTGTTCTATTTCAATAAAAGCAAAAAGTAGTCTTATTATTCTTAAAATATGCCAAAACAATGTACAGAATAAATGCTAAAACATAACGAAGGCTCAATATCGATAAATATATACTAGAGTATATAAAATATCAAATGTTTGTTTGTTTGAATCCTGAAATGAATTTATCATTGAAATCTGTATAAACAGGAATAATTTTGGAATTTATTATTCAATTATTTTCTTTAGTTATAAAAATTAAATTTTAAAATCAATTTTAATGAAGATATGTTCATTTTTCTTATGCCAATATTTAGTTGTAATACTCGACTCCTTGGCTTCTGGGTCTGGTCAAAGAAACACGACACGCAACCAGCTCTGCTGGTTCCGTATTGAGTTTCATGTTCGGCATTTTGCTGGGCTCTAAATCATGCATTCAATTGCCATGATTGCCACCGAGAGGTACATAGAGAGAGAGAGAGGGAGAGAGACAGAGAACGAGATTGGTCAAAGAAAGCCTAAACAGAGAGAGCGAGAGGAGTTTTAAGCAATCATGTGCATTTTTTAGTCTTTTGTGCAATCGCAATCAACATTTGGCCAAGTAACATAATCATAGTGTAAACTGCGGCATGTTATATAATATGTTTGCAACGTTTGGATTGGATGAGATGAGAAGAGAGGAGAGCAGAGCAGAGTGGAAAGCAGCTGCTGCGGGTTAAATTATAATTGCAACGTGCAACGTGAATAAAAGGTTTTATGTTTAGGGGTAGATGCAAATGCATTTCTAATTGCCAGTTGATGTTGGCCACAAAAACATTTCGATCAATATTAATCATACGCCTAATTGTACAATCATTTGACCAGCATGTTGCGCATACGCCGCATATGCCGCAATTGTTCAACGTCCGTTTGGCACGATATTTCACATATACGTGAATGAAGCTATGTCATTATTTATATTTTTAGATGACAATTTATTTAGCTGTTATTATATTGACAATGAACTGGCATCAAGATAATAAAGCAGCAAAGGAATATTAAGTTATGATACAATATATAAATAAATACAGTTTTTAATATCTTACAGAAACTATTATTGCTGAATTTTGAATTCACTCTAACTCAAATTTGTATTACATTTCGCTAAAGTGTCAGAATGATTGATTTGTGTGTAGCCAAAATGGAGACTACTACTTGTTTTGGGCCCGTTAAGTTGTTAGATTTTGGGGGCTGCAACTTTAGCTGCTGCAATACATCAATGTCAGAGTTCGACTGCGAACTACTATATGAAGGAAATTGTGTAGAGTGTTTATTCCATAAATAAATCAAATGGTAAATATTTAATATGTAATCAATAAAACCGGGATTGGATTCCTCGCACATCTCTCAGTTTCACTTTGCAGAGCACATTAAATTATATTCTTGGTTCAAAATCTGTAAATCTATTTTCGTAGTCATGCAGATAAACTGCATGTTGAATTTTAAGCTGTAGATTTGAAAGTCTCCCCTAAGAAAAGTCTCAAAGGTGAATCAATATTAATGCCGTAGTGCTTACATTTCAATTTCTAGTAATTTTATTTTTATTTTTATGTTCATTTTCATTTCCATGTTGTGGTCGTGCAACGTGCGAATAGTTGCCCCTAAACGTTGCCATCAACATGCCTCACATTCGCTACCCTTTTTTATTCTTTCACTCGCAGTTTTTCCCCCCTTCGTGCGGCTGCAGTGTGAAATGTGTCGACTGCACACAACGTACACAATATTCAACGTGTAAATGATATAAAAAATGGCAGCACTACAAGCAGAAGGGGCTGCCACGTTGCAGCAGCAGCAACTACAATAAAGCGGGGTGACAAGTGCAAATGTCTAACCTGCAGCATTGCTTGCACTCAGCTGCATTTCCATGGCACCTCAGCTGGTGTGTGTATTAATACCCAGCACTTGAGCTACACACTGAGGGGTATGATGTGTGTGTATGGGGTGGCCATGTACATTGTTGTTCGGGGGGTGTCATTAGTTGATGTAGCGAAGGGCTCTAATTTGCGTGAGGTTTGAAAGTTCGAATACCCTTTGCGGCACTTGCCACAGAGGGGGAGATTGTTGATTGGTGAATGAAAGTTAAAAGGGAGAAACATTTTAAAGAATGTTTAAATTCATTTTAAAGAATGTTTAAATTCATTTTCTTGTGTAATTTGATATTTTGTTGTTGTTGTTTTTTTCAATAACAACAAATGTAATGAGCTTAATACGTACTGATATTGAGAAGCTAAAATTTCTTTAATACACATGTTCAACTTTTCAATTAAAAATATATAAAAACCAAATGCATTAACCATTTAAAAGAAGTCATATAGTTCAATTTAAATATTTTCGAGTTTAACAGCATAAGTTAAAATAAAATATAATATTAAATTAAATTTAAATATAATACTAGATATAATATAATAAATAAAAAATTGTATATCTTTTTTATCCACACTGTTTTACAGGGTATATAAAAATATAGTTCATCCGTCTAGTGATCTGCCCACTTTGTTTAGATGCACGCGAATGTGCGTGGGTGTATGTGTGTATGTGTGTGTGTGTGTGTGTAGGTGTTTGTATAGTTGAAGTGCACGCAAAGTTTTGTTGTGCATTTGCCATGCTTCTATTTTAAGGACCAACTCGTGTGGTCCTGCCCATGCAACATGCGTACAACTTGGCCATGGCTTGCGTTTGTGTGTGGGCTTGTCATTCTCATACCCTCGCTGCAATGCTGCCTGCCACCTGCTGCTGCTGCTGGTGGCATGGTAATTGTGCTGTAGCTTCTGATATGTTATGTTGCACGTTGCGTATACGTCATGTGAGCGCCGTTAGACAAACAAGCGTTGTGTTTTTTGTTTTTGTTTTTAAATGCCCTTACGCTGTTGATTCTAGGCAGCACTGTTGACTGCCAGCTGCATTCTTCAGTCTATTACGTCTCTATCTCTATCACTCACTCGCACTCCCTCTCTCTCTCTCTCTCTCTCTCTCTCTGTCTCTCTTTCATTCACTCATCATCTGCGTGGTATTTGCATTGCGCTTTTTCAGCATTTTCATTCGTTATGCACAAACAACAAACAAATCAACTTATTTGCCAGCATTTTTTGGTTGCAGCTCATTCTCAGCTCTTGCTCTATTTATAAAGAGAGTGTGAGTGCGAGCGAGAGAGAGAGAGGTATACCGTTATTGCCCCTGTTGCTGTTGTTGTTGTTGCTGGTCATGTTGGAGCTTGTTTGCTTTGAGCTGAACTGATTGAGTGCAGTTTGCACACATCAGCCCCATGGCCTCCCATAGAGTTGGTCGAGTGGTCAACTCAAAAGTCGAATGAAACAGGCAAAGCGATTAAGGCAAATTCGAAAAGCAAAAAAAAAAGAAAATTATCGAATACGCACACATTTACATCAAGCCAGGAATTCGTTTATGGGAAAATGCAATTCAAAAAATTACCGACATAATAGTAATATGAAATTTCATTGAGAATTTCAGGCTGGAATATTAAATTCCAGCCAATCTTCCGGAATGCCAAACTGTCGGGAATCCAATTTTGAAGCAGAAAAGGGAAATTATGTTTAATTGATATTTGGGTATTCCGGCATTTTTAGACCCTTCAAGTCAATTAAAAAAGTTTAATTAAAATTATCAGCAATGTATGTCCATCATCTGCCTCTTTCTCTTCC
Organism: Drosophila niveifrons; assembly: GCA_035046325.1. NCBI lineage: Eukaryota > Metazoa > Arthropoda > Insecta > Diptera > Drosophilidae > Drosophila > Drosophila niveifrons. The sequence continues at coordinate 2,826,206 of JAWNOC010000046.1, read as the reverse complement.
TCTCGCACTCGCACATTCCCCTCTTATTCTCATCTGTCTGTCATAATCAAGCAGTTGGGCGAAAACATGAAATTGTTTTTATCCTGTCATGGCCCAAAATACAAATTTTTCTTTGGAATTTTCAGCAATTTTCGCATTTATTGCCTTATCTTTTTTTATGTGTTCATTTGGTAATTAAATTTATAAATAATGCAAGATAAAAATGCGAAAAGTATTCAAAGCAAAGTTTATTATAAAACACATATCGAATAGTTTAATACATTTATTTAAGTATTAAGTTCTAAAATACTTTATATAGAAAAACGTATATATCAATTACATAATTGAAAATGTGCAGTAATTAAAAATTAATACGCGAAATGAGCATTGAAATATCGTAAACCTTTTTGTTGCATTATTGAACAGCAAAATCATTTTTTATCTTTGAATATTTTACTTCTGCCAATGCATTGGAATAATCATAGCTTACCACATTTTTACATTAACCTTTGACACTCAAAATTGTTGTTGTATGTGAAAAAATGAAATTATTCCCTTCTTTGCTTTTATGTTGTTAGCGTTAATCAGAATCTGCCCGTTTTGTTCGAGCGTATACGTAATACTCCACCTAGAGAACTCATACGCACTGTGGCACTTCACATACTCAAAGTACTTATGCGCTTTTGCATTCAACTAGCTCTGCTTGTGCAGCTGAGCATTTATTAGCTGCAAGAGCTTTCGTTTTTGTTTGAAGTGATTTACATAGGAATTGAAGTTTTCTGCAATAATAAAAAGAGCATCTTGCCGTTATTCTCGATTGCTCTTTGCTTAGTGGCTGGCTTCACACTTGAAGCGAGGGTTGTGAGAATGTGGGAGATCTATCAAGAGGAAAGCAAACATTTCATTTCATCATCAACGCCATGGCAGCCATTCATCCAGTCATCCATTGGCCAAAGAGCCGAAGAGCAGGATTCTACTATGTAATAGTAACTTTATCCATTCATGTCCAGCCGCATAAAGATACATAGATGACGACGACGACGACGACGCAAACGACGAGAGCTTTGCAAATCAAATCTTTAAAGTTGGCCAAGCTGCGCGCTTATCGATGTTGCTGCAGGCGTTCCTCATCACATTTCCCTTCTATCCCTCCTCACTCACTTTCTTGCCGTTCTCGTTACAAAGTTGTGCAATAAAGTTTAACGCATTTTTTGCTTCATGCACTTTGCTTCATCATCAATTTTTATTGAAATTGACACTATCTGGACAGCAAACTGTGGGGTGGCAAGTATGATGGTGAAGGGGGATGTCGGGGGGGAAGGAAGCTGCGCGAAATGAATCAGTGTAACATTTTGTCAGGGACACTTTTAATGAGCAGCAACTCGAGCAGACAGAAAATCCACTTTGCTCGTTCCCGCAGGGGGGCGACGGGCTTATAAACTTGCTAATTGGATTAGATTTTTGCGATATGAAGTAAATTCATTAAGAATCTTTTTATACTTCGTACTTTGAGGGCTTTAACGTTCTCAACTGCACATAAATGGAATTAAAAATTTATTGCCAACTTTTTCTGCATTTTTTTTCCATTTGCCTGCCTGTCATCTGTTAGCTGTTTCATTACAACACTTGGCAACTAATAAGCAGCGAAAGTTCAGACAGTAAAACAAAAGCAACATGAACAACAGTTCATAAAAAAGATGAAAAAAAAAAAATAAAAAAATACACGTAATAGAAACAGTAGCGAGAGACAGCAACAAATGGCAAACAGTAAACAGCTGCGACACAGTCTTTTGGCTGGGAGAGTGAGAGCTTTTGACCATCTTGGAGTGTGAGAGCTTTTCAGCATAGTCGTAAAAACACAGAAGCATACAAATACATACATACATATGCATGCACAGAGTAAAGATGACTGAAAAAGATGTTCAACTGGTTTGCTTAAAGCCATAAAAGACAACAACAATAACAACAACAATAAGCGATAGCGACAGACGAAACGACAAACGAACCGAACCGAGGCGAAACGAAAACAAAAGTAAACGGCGCGCAACAAAGGCGCTAAAAGAGCGAGACAACAACAGCAGCAACAGCAACATTTTTGAGCACAATAACTGTAAATACTACATAGTAAAGCAAGACAATCAAAAAACATAAATTGAGTCAGTTAGTCAACTGAAAACTGAGTCAATATACGTTGATTGCCAGTGGCGAGTGGAGTGGAGGGAGAGGCTAATGAAATCGAAAGCGAATGCATTGCGTGCTTTGGTCGAGTGTAAATATTGCATAAGTTGAACTGTGAATGAATTCTTACACTTACGAGTGCGAAAGCTGTAACAATTGATTGGCAAATATTGTGATAGAATTTCTTGCTTATTATGCATTTAAATGATTTCATCGACACAGTCGAATAAACTTTGCTTTAAAACTCGATGTCGCCGTCGCTGTCGCATCTGCAGCTTGTTGACTTTATTATAATATTCAAATGAAATTTTGTTGACATACTCACAATAAGGCTGCCGTCATCCTTTCTATGTACTAAAAAGCAGAGCTGGAGCTGTCGAAAGCATTATTTAGATTTTTAGCATCGAAAGAATGCGTTTGCAAATTTTGAAGAATGGCATAAAAAACAAGTGTAAAGTCGAATGTTCTAGACTCTGAGATTCCCTCTGACTATTTTCAACAAAAACAAAAGAATGTGGTATTATTATCCAAATATACCAAATTGATATGCCAATAAACTTAACAATATATCAAAGTTACATTTGTAGATCGATATACTACGCCTATGGCTATACCGCAAATACCTAATTAATATGTCGAAAAAATACTAAAATTCACCTTAGGCTGTATTTTGTATAAAGATATACTGTGTCTATTGATATATCGAACATTTCGGCTATTGGTGCTGATCAAGAATATGCATTTATGGTTTTGGAAATGCCTTCTTTTGTCTGTTAAATATGTATTTAAACCTTTACTCTATAAGTAGCTTTAAGATTCTCAAAGATTCAGCTGCTCAATATTCAACTTGCTGTCAGTATGTTATTTAATACATAATAAATACGTACAGAATAGTTTTTTTTTTAGGATTTACGATAAAGTACCTCTTTAGCAAAAGTTCATTATTTATGCAGCATCAGTAAGCAGTGAATTTTCGCCCAAGAGTAACTAAATTTTTGTGTTAGGCTTTTTATGCCTTATAGCCTTCGAAATTAACAACGCATCTCATCTTATCCGTTTTACGACTGATTTTTAGTGCTCATCGTAATGCCAGTCATTATTGTGGCCCTGTTTAATGACTGTCCCTTGGCCCCGTCATTTCGCAAAACAAATCTCGCAAGTAAAAGTAAAGACAGGCAGAGGCAAGACAAGAAATTTATGCTCTTTTTTAATTCGCCTTTTGGTCTCTTAATGGATGAGCCTTGCGGCATTACAATGAGCAAACAGTTGGGGACCAATTAGTAGGTTAAGAGGCACAAAAGTAATTGAAAGCTCTAATGGATAACTAAAGATGAAAGTTACTTAATAAACTAATGAGTTGGTGCAGCATTAGCTTGAATTTACTACAATGCAATTGTAAGGAAAGGAAACATTGATCCAGGGCCTAGATTACGAATCTAATTATGAAGAGCCCTTTGTTAATGTTATTAGCTGTCTTCAAACTTTTTTGTTTTGGTAATATAAATCAATTATTCATACTGCTTACTATATAATTATAAAAATTATTTTAATGCAATATAACATTTCTAAACAAACAATTTAATTATTCCTCTCCAATCGTTGTTCGCAGATACGATACAATGGCAAGAACCTAAAATCAAATCATTATGCAAATTCTATAAGAATTAAAAATTGTTTTTTTAATTTTTATTATATATTCTTACATTATAGGGTTATGAATGATTAATATTGGAATTTATAAGCAATGAATCGAAGAATATTTTTTTCAAATGATAATTGAACATTTCTCCTTACCAAAAGTTTGCAAATATGGAATGTGATATTCTACATAAATGGAGGGAAGTCGCTGAATTTTTAAAATAAACTGAGATTGATCTAGAAATATACGGAACTTTATTATTAGTCAATTTAGTAATTTAATTTACACTTTAAAGACTTCTACAGGTAGTTTCTTGGTAGATTGCATTGCTCAAAGTACACAAAAAAAGAGTCTAACACATCACACTTAATTTTTGTAAAACGTGAGCTAAAGACAGCTGTTGATACAGTGAATAATAACAACAAGTAAGAAGCTACAGTTAAGTGTGCTCGACTGTGAGATATCCGCTACCCATTTTGAATAAGAGCAAAATATTGCGGTATTATTTTTAAAATATACCGAAAATACTGCAAAATACTAAAAACATACCAAATGGCATATTTGGTATAACGATATAGTACCACATTCAAAATATACCATAGACGGCATAATATACCAGATTGTCGGCCAAAGCAAATGAGGCCCCTAGTAAGTAGGCGTTATAACCCATACAAAAGTATTTCTTTAATAACTTCCACAAATTTTTATCTGATCGCAACCAAATTTTCAGGAATCATAAATACTATTGTGATTATTATATACACCAAAATTCGCCCAGCTCTAGCTTTAAAATTACGCTTGTTATTCGATTTTATTTGATTTGCGGGGGCGGAAGTGGCAAAAATTTTATATAAACTTAATCTGCGTGCAAACATAACAAATGCTGTGGAAAAAAAATTATAGCTCTATCTCCTATAGTCTCTGAGATCTAGGTGTTCATACGGACAGACGGACATGGCTCGATCGTCTCAGCTGTTGACGCTGATCAAGAATATATATACTTTATAGGGTCGGAGATGCCTCCTTCTACCTGTTACATACATTTCCTGCCGGCACAAAGTTATAACACCCTTCTACCCTATGGGTAGCGGGTATAAAAATATATTTAAATTCGCTTCATTATGTAAAGAAGTACAATAGATTTGGTAAATAGCCTGCAGAATATTTGAAAAATATTAAACGTATCTAATCAGTCAATAATAACGTAGGTTGATTTGGATTTAGGTGCCAACTGAATGTTTTTTCAAATAAGTCCTTTAATTACTTTACGGTTGGTTACGTATATAGTTCATTGTTATTATCTACAAAAAAAAAAAATTCACAAATTTAAAAAATAGTCTTTGAGTGTTTTACGATTTTATTTAATCTCGTAGAAGCAAAATGTTGATAGATATTTTCGTTTTCCAATTGTTGTCGGTCGCTGGCATTATTTGAATTTGGTATTCGCCAGATGGTAGTGGCAGGAATTTTATAAACTCCTCTTTAAATACCAAATCTCGTATAATAATATCATGCTGAAATTTAAATTTATTGGACTACAATAAAATTGAACTTGTAACACTTTTGGCTTACCCCGTAGGGACAGGTGTGATTTAAATTTGATCTTGGGGCGATACTATCGTAAACGATTTTAGCGAATGATAATTTCTGTTGATCTCGCATAAATTTGCAAAAATCGAAGGTTGTGTTAAACATAAACGGTCGAAATCCATTGAATTTTCGTAATAAACTCAGATTTACCTAGATTATCAAAATAACTTAATGAAATTACATTATATGGATCGATAATACACAAACCTTAGCATTATTAAAAGGTCCTTTTAGGAGCTTCGCATGAATATTCAATGCCACAATTCCTCGCCCAAGTAAATTAAGATCACATTTCTCATAGGCACAATAAGATGGATCAAATACCTCACACTTGACGTTTGTAAAACGTTGCGATATGCCTGATAGAAAGCCACCGGATAATACTAAAAGTAGGAACGGAACCGACATTGTTAGTCCAACAAAAATGTAATAAAACTGATTCGTCCACAATTTGTTTTCAAATCACAAAAAAATATCTGCACGTATCTAATAATTTAATTCAAATTGGGATAATAAAATGATGAAACAATTAAATGACCATTAAGGCTAGAGAATTCTTTTTTAACTATAGTTGACATGAGTAAAATAAAGCTAAACGAAATAGTTCCAATCAGAATAAAACGTGAATGAATAAAACGTGATTTGTTAAATAACATTATTCTTAGTTCACCTATATCGAAGTCTATCTATTTACTACTTCAAATCATTAGATATGCATAGTTGCGGTATTTACTTTATATAATTTACCTCAATACGCACTCTTAAATGCGTAGACAAAATACAGATTAACATTTAATTCAATATTCGAAAAGAGTGCTCGATTATGGGGTACCCGCTAGCCGTTTTCAATACAAGCAAAAGATTGTTAAAATTTATTGTTATAATAAAAAATTAAATTTAAAAATTTTTTTAATAAATTATATTTGATAAGGAATTTACGCTTTTTATATCCGCTACCCATAGGGTAGAAGGGTATTATAACTTTGTGCCGGCAGTAAATGTATTTAACAGGTAGAAGGAGGCATCTCCGACCCTATAAAGTATATATATTCTTGATCAGCGTCAACAGCCAAGACGATCTAGCCATGTCCGTCTGTCCGTTTGTTTGTCTTACCGTTTGTCTGTATGAAACACTGGATCTCAGAGACTATAAGAGATAGAGCTATAATTTTTTTTCGACAGCATTTGTTATGTTTGCAGGCAGATCAAGTTTGTTTCAACTTTTTGCCACACCCACTTCCGCCCCCGCAAATCAATAAAATCGAATTACAAGTGTAAGTTTAAAGCTAGAGCTGCAAGTTTTGGTACATATAATAATAACAATAGTATTTATGATTCCTGAAAATTTGGTTTCGATCAGATAAAAATTTGTGGAAGTTATTAAAGAAATACTTTTGTATGGGCTATAACGCCTACTTACTAGAGGTCTCATTTGCTTTGGCCGACAATTTGGTATATTATGCCGTCTATGGTATATTTTGAATGTGGTACTATATCGTTATACCAAATATACCATTTGGTATGTTTTTAGTACCTTGCAGTATTTTCGGTATATTTTGAAAATAATACCGCAATATTTTGCTTTTATTCAAAATGGGTAGCGGGTATCAACACAGTCGAGCACACTCGACTGTAGCTTTCTTACTTGTTTTTAATTCTCTTAATGCATGAGCCGTGGCATTACAATGAGCAAACAGTTGGGGACCAATTAGTAGGTTAAGAGGCACAAAAGTAATGGAAAGCTCTAATGGATAACTAAAGATGAAAGTTAATTTATAAACTAATGGATTGGTGCAGCATCAGATTTTATTTACTGCATTTATATGGAAAGGAAAAATTGATCCTGGACCTATATTCTAAATCTAATAATAAAGGGCGCTTTATTAAAATTATTAGCTGTCTTTTATAATATATGTATTTTATAATATATATTCAAATTTGCCTCATTATGTAAAGAAATACAATAGATTTGGTAAATTGCCACCTCAATATTTGATAAATATTAAACGTATCTAATCAGTCAATAATAACGTTCGTTGATGATTATTTAACGGCTTACTGAAAGATTTATCAAATAAGTCATTTAATTACTTTACGGTTGGTTACTTGCTGATAATATGAAGTGACTCAAGTATATAGACTATGGACTATTCGTAATCCAGACTACTTAGGTCATTGTTATTTACCAAAAAAAATTCACAAATTTAAAAAATAGTCTTTGAGTGTATTAAGATTTTATTTAATCACGTAGAAGCAAAATGTTGACAGATATTTTCGTTTTCCAATTGTTGTTGGTCGCTGGCATTATTTGAATTTGGTATTCGCCAGATGGTAGTGGCAGGAATTTGAAAAACTCCTCCTTAAATACCAAATCTCGTATAATAATATCATGCTGAAATTTAAATTTATTGGATTACAATTGCATTGAACTTGTAACACTTTTGGCTTACCCCGTAGGGACAGGTGTGATTTAAATTTGATCTTGGGGCGATACTATCGTAAACGATTTTAGCGAATGATAATTTCTGTTGATCTCGCATAAATTTGCAAAAATCGAAGGTTGTGTTAAACATAAAAGGTCGAAATCCATTGAATTTTCGTAATAAACTCAGATTTACCTATATTTTAAAAATAACTTAATAAAATTACATTATATTGTTCGATAATATACAAACTTTAGCGTTATTAAAAGGTCCTTTTAGGAGTTTCGCATGAATATTCAAAGCCACAATTCCTCGTCCAAGTAAATTGAGATCACATTTCTCGTAGGCACAATAAGATGGATCAAAGACCTCACACTTGACGTTTGTAAAACGTTGCGATATGCCTGATAGAAAGCCACCGGATAATACTAAAAGTAGGAACGGAACCGACATTGTTAGACCAACAAAAATGTAATAAAACTGATTCGTCCACAATTTGTTTTGAAATCACAAAATAAATATTGACTGCACGTAACTAATAATTTAATTCCAAGTGAGATGATAAAACAATGTAACAATTAAATGATCATTAAGGCTAGAGAATTCTTTTTTAAACTATAGTCGACATGAGTAAACAAAACCTAAGCGAAATAGTTCCAATCAGAATAAAACGTGAATGAATAAAACGTGATGTGTTAAATAACATTATTCTTAGTTCATCTATATCGAAGTCTATCTATTTACTACTTAAAATCCATTAGATATGCATAGTAGCGTTATTTACTATAAATTTATTTTACCTCAATACGCACTCTTAAATGTGTAGACAAAATACAGATTAACATTTAATTCAATATTCGAAAAGAGTGCTCGATTATGGGGTACCCGCTAGCCGTTTTTAATACAAGCAAAAGATTGTTAAAATTTATTATTATAATATAAAATTAAATTTAAATATTTTTTTAATAGAATATATTTGATAAGGAATTTACGCTCTTTTTTAATTCGCCTTTTGGTCTCCTAATGGGTGAGCCTTGCGGCATTACAATGAGCAAACAGTTGGGTTAAGGGGCACAAAAGTAATTGAAAGCTCTAATGGATAACTAAAGATGAAAGTTACTTTATAACTAATGGATTGGTGCAGCATCAGATTTTATTTACTGCATTTATATGGAAAGGAAAAATTGATCCTGGACCTAGATTCTAAATCTAATAATAAAGAGCCCTTTATTAAAATTATTAGCTGTCTTCAACGTAAATCAATTATTCGTACGGCTTACTTTAACTTTACTTTACATTGATCCATCAATAAAAAAAAAATAAATATAAATACGGTCCGCATAGTCAAGCAGACCCAACACTTCAAAGCCGACTGCCAGTAAATTTAAATATACATATTTTATAATATATGTTTTAATTCGATAGCTTTATTATGTAAAGAAATACAATAGATCAGGTAAAATGCCAGCAGAATATTTGAAAAATATTAAATGTATTTAATCAGTCAATAATAACGTACGTCGAAGAGGATTTAACTGCCTACTGAAAGATTTATTAAATGAGTTCGGATGATATGAAATGACTCAAGTATATGGACTATGGAATATTCGTAATCTAGACTACTTAGGTCATTGTTATCCTCCAAAAAAAAATTCACAAGTATTAAAAACAGACTTGAGGTGTTTTAAGATTTTATTAAGTCTTGTAGAAGTAAAATGTTAACAGAAACTTTCGTTTTCCAATTGTTGTCGGTCGATGGCATTACTTGAATTTGGTATTCGCCAGATGGTAGTGGCAGGAATTTGAAAAGCTCCTCTTTAAATACCAAATCTCGAACAATAATATCATGCTGAAATTTATATTTTTACGATTACAATTACATTTACTTATAACACTTTCGGCTTACCCCGTAGGGACAGGTGTGATTTAGATTTGATTTTGGGACGAAACTATCGACTATGATTTTAGCGAATGATAATTTTTGTTGATCTCGCATAAATTTGCAAAAATCGAAAGTTGTGTTAATCATAAAAGGTCGAAATCCATTGAATTTTCGTAATAAACTCAGATTTACCTAGATTGTCAAAATAAATTAATGAAATTACATTATATGGATCGATAATATACAAACCTTAGCATTATTAAAAGGTCCTTTTAGGAGCTTCGCATGAATATTCAATGCCACAATTCCTCGTCCAAGTAAATTGAGATCACATTTCTCGTAGGCACAATAAGATGGATCAAATACCTCACACTTGACGTTTGTAAAACGTTGCGTGTTGCCTGATAGAAAGCCACTAAATAATACTAAAAGTGTGAACGGAATCGACATTGTTAGTCCAACAAAAATGTAATAAAACTGATTGGTTCACAATTTGTTTTCAAGTCCAGATAAACAATATCGACTATATGCAATTAACTGTTCAAAATTGTTCGGAAATTAAATGCTTTCGAAAATGATACAATTTCGGTGTTTTGATTTTTCGGACTTGAATTTTTACTTCGAGTAGAACAAAAATGTAACAATTAAACGATAATTAAGGCTACAGAAATTTGAGTTAAATAAACTTAAGCGAAATAGGTTCCAAGCAGAATAAAACGTGATTTGTTAAATAACATTATTCTTAATTCTAGCTTCAAAATTACGCTTGTTATTCGATTTTTTTGATTGCGGGGCGGAAGTGGGCGTGCAAACATAACAAATGCTGTCGAAAAAAATGTATAGCTCTATCTCTTATAGTCTCTGAGATCCAGTGTTTCATACTGACAGACGGACAGACGAATAGACAGACAGACGGACATGGCTAGATCGTCTCGGCTGTTGGCGCTGATCAAGAATATATGTATATACTTTATAGGGTCGGAGATGCCTCCTTCTACCTGTTACATACATTTACTGCCGGCACAAAGTTATAATACTCTTCCAGCCTATGGGTAGCGGGTATAAAAATTCAAATACGGTCCGCATAGTCAAGCAGACCCAACACTTTAAAGCCGACTGCCAGTAATTTAAAAAATACGTATTTTATAATATATGTTTAAATTTGATTAGTTCAATATGTAAGGAAGAACAGTAGATTAGGTAAATTGGCAGCAGAATATTTGAAAAATATTACTTTACGGTTGGTTACGTGCTGATGATATGAAATGACTCAAGTATATAGACTATGGACTATTCGTAATCCAGACTACTTAGGTCATTCTTATCTACCAAAATATAAAATCACATGTATTAAAAATAGTTATGGGGTGTTTTAAGATTTTATTAAATCTTTTAGAAGTAAAATGTTGACAGATATTTTCGTTTTCCAATTGTTGTCGGTCGCTGGCATTACTTGAATTTGGTATTCGCCAGGTGGTAGTGGCAGGAATTTGAAAAGCTCCTCCTTTAATACCAAATCGCGAACAATAATATCATGCTGAAATTTAAATTTTTACGATTACAATTGCATTTACTTATAACACTTTCGGCTTACCCCGTAGGGACAGGTGTGATTTAGATTTGATGTTGCGGCGATAGCATCGACTATGATTTTAGCGAATGATAATTTCTGTTCACCTCGCATAAATTTGCAAAAATCGAAAGTTATGTTAAACATAAAAGGTCGAAATCCATTAAATTTTCGTAATAAACTCAAATTTGCCTAGATTTTAAAAATAACTTAATGAAATTACATTATATTGTTCGATAATATACAAACTTTAGCGTTATTAAAAGGTCCTTTTAGGAGTTTCGCATGAATATTCAAAGCCACAATTCCTCGTCCAAGTAAATTGAGATCACATTTCTCGTAGGCACAATAAGATGGATCAAAGACCTCACACTTGACGTTTGTAAAACGTTGCGATATGCCTGATAGAAAGCCTCCGGATAATACTAAAAGTATGAACGGAATCGACATTGTTAGTCCAACAAAAATGTAATAAAACTGATTCGCCCACAATTTGTTTTCAAGTCCAAATAAACAATATCGACTATATGCAAATAATTGTTCAAAGTTGTTCGAATGTTAAATGCTTTCGAAAATGATACAATTTCAGTGGTTGGATTTTTTGGAAATGCATTTTTAATTTCGAGTAGAACAAAAATGTAACAATTAAACGATAATTAAGGCTACAGAAATTTGAGTTAAATAAACTTAAGCGAAATAGGCTCCAAGCACAATAAAACGTGAATTAATTTGAGTATTTAATGATTTATTAAATAACAGTTTTTTTGATTAACCTCTATCCAAGCTAGAATCTAGGATTGTTAGCTACACAAATTAAACTTCACCAATAACTTTAAAAATTTTGTTGGAGTTGATAGTTCTCAGATTTCATGAAATCTTCTTGGAGCAAAATGTTGGCAGATATATTAGTTTTCTGTTTTTTGATTATCTGTCGCAGTCTTTTCTTAAATCTAATAATTGGCAGGTGGTAAATACAAGAATTATAAAAGATATTCTTTAAATACCAAATTACGCACAAAAATTTCATCCTCTAACTGCAATAATACATTCATAGCGAAAGCATTTACGAACTATTTATTGACTTAGCTCATAAGGTCAGGTGTGATTTAGATTAGATTTTATTATTTTTAAATAATTTCTTTAATGAGTTTGTGCATCATCAGGTTTAATTTACTGCAATGCAATTATAAAGAAACATCGATCCTAAACATAGATTCTTAATCTAATTAACAAAATATCCTTTGTTTAAGTTATTAACTGTCTCAAACCTTTTTTTTTTAGTAACATAAAACAATTAACTTCACCTTTTTTACTAATTTAATAATAATTTTAATGCAATATAAAATTTCGAAAAATGTCGAAATATGTATATACAATAAATACAATTCCTCTCCAATCGGTGTTCGCGGACACATTTATCGGAAACTTATATTTTATTATTAACACCCACTATTCCCTATCATCGATAAATAAATAAAATTTGTTTACATTTTTTATTTATTTACTTACATGATTTAGACACGAATGATTAATATTAGAAATTTGGAATAAATCAAAGAATATTTCCTCAAATGATAATTGGAAATTTCTCTTTTCCAAAAGTTTGCAAATATCGCATGTGATATTGTACATAAATGAAAGGAAACTACTTAATTTTAAAAAATAACTGAGATTGATCTGGAAATATACAGAACATTATAATTAGTTAATTTTGTAGTTTCATAGAGACTTCTACAGATAATATCTGTACTGCAGAGTGCTTATTAAATCTGACAATTCCACGTCTCAACACCTTAAGATTGCATTGCTTAAAGTGTACAAAAGAAGAGTCCACAACTTCACACTCTCTGTTTGTAAAACCTGAGCTAGAGACAGCCATTGATCCAGCGATTAACAACACATAGTCTGGCAGACCCAACACTTCAATGCCGACTGCCAGTAAATTTAAAAATACATAATTTATAATATATATTCAAATTCGCTCCATTATGTAAAGAAGTACAATAGATTAGGTAAATTGCCACCAGAATATTTGATAAATATTAAACGTATCTAATCAGTCAATAATAACGTTCGTTGATGAGGATTTAACGGCTTACTGAAAGATTTATCAAATAAGTCATTTAATTACTTTACGGGTGGTTACTTGCTGATAATATGAAGTGACTCAAGTATATAGACTATGGACTATTCGTAATCCAGACTACTTGTCATCATTCTTATCTACCAAAATATAAAATCACATGTATTAAATATAGTTTTGGGGTGTTTTAAGATTTTATTAAGTCTTGTAGAAGCAAAATGTTGACAGATATTTTCGTTTTCCAATTATTGTTGGTCGATGGCATTACTTGAATTTGGTATTCGCCAGATGGTAGTGGCAGGAATTTGAAAAGCTCCTCTTTAAATACCAAATCTCGTATAATAATATCATGCTGAAATTTAAATTTATTGGATTACAATTGCATTGAACTTTTAACACTTTTGGCTTACCCCGTAGGGACAGGTGTGATTTAGGTTTGATGTTGTGGCGATAGCATCGACTATGATTTTAGCGAATCATAATTTTTGTTGATCTCGCATAAATTTGCAAAAATCGAAAGTTGTGTTAAACATAAAAGGTCGAAATCCATTGAATTTTCGTAATAAACTCAGATTTACCTAGATTTTAAAAATAACTTAATGAAATTACATTATATTGTTCGATAATATACAAACCTTAGCATTATTAAAAGGTCCTTTTAGGAGCTTCGCATGAATATTCAATGCCACAATTCCTCGTCCAAGTAAATTGAGATCACATTTCTCGTAGGCACAATAAGATGGATCAAAGACCTCACACTTGATGTTTGTAAAACGTTGCGATATGCCTGATAGAAAGCCACTAAATAATACTAAAAGTGTAAACGGAATCGACATTGTTAGTCCAACAAAAATGTAATAAAACTGATTCGTCCACAATTTGTTTTAAAGTTGCAATAAAAAATATCTACTATATGCAATTAACTGTTCAAAGTTGTTCTTATATTAAATGCTTTCAAAAAAGATAATTGATGATTTCGAGTAGAACAAAAATGTAATAATAAAACAATAATTAAGGCTACGGAAATTTGAATTAAATAAACTTAAGCAAAATAGGTTCCAAGCAGAATAAAACGTGAATTAATTTGAGTGTTGAATGATTTATTAAATAACGGTTTTTTTGATTCACCTCTATTAAAGCTAGGATCTATTCTTATCTAAATAAATAATTTAAGCCAATAATTTTAAAAATGTTAGTTGGAGTTGATAGTTCAAAGACTTAATTAAATCTTTTTGAACCAAAATGTTGATTATCTGTCGCAGTTTTTTTTTAAATCTAAAACTCGTCAGGTGGTAAATTCAAGAATTAGAAGAATTATTCTTTGAATACTATCTCTGTGGGATAGGTGACTTATTGTCACCTTATAATAGTAAGACAATAAACGGAGACAACTTTGTGTGTCAAAGAACTGATTTATAATGATTTTTGTTTTTTAGAGTTCCGTAAAATCCATTAGATATGCATAGTTGCGTTATTTACTTTTAATTTGTTTACCTCATTACGCATAATTAAATACGTAGTATACAGACAAATTAACATTTCGTTCAATATTTGAATAGAGCGGAAAATTTTAGAAGTGTAAGCACAATTTAATAAGTAAGAAAATTAAAGTCAAGAGCGCAGGATTATGAGCGATTAAAAGCAAAAGAGTGTTTTATTATTCTGACAATTATTCTTAAAATATAAAATTTCATTAAAAAAAATTACTTTAAAAGGATATATTTGACAAGAAATTTACGCTCTTTTTATACACGCTACCCATAGGGTAGAAGGGTATTATAACTTTGTGCCGGCAGGAAATGTATGTAACAGGTGGAAGAAGGCATCTCCGACCCCATAAAGTATATATATTCTTGATCAGTGCCAACAGCCGAGACGATCTAGCCATGTCCGTCTGTCTGTCTGTGTGGCTGTCCGTCTGTCAGTATGAAACACTGGATCTCAGAGACTATAAGAGATAGAGCTATACATTTTTTTCGACAGCATTTGTTATGTTTGCACGCAGATCAAGTTTGTTTCAAAATGTTGTCACGCCCACTTCCGCCCCCGTAAATTGAAAAAATCGAATATCAAGTGTAATTTGAAAGCTAGAGTTGGTACATAGAATAATGACTGCAGTCTTCATAATCTCTGAAAATTTGGTTGTGATCAGATAAAAATTGGCGAAGTTATTAAATAAATTCTTTTGTGTGGATAAAAACGACTTCTTTCTAGGGGTCTTAGTTGCTTTAGCTGTCAATCTCTTATATTTTGCACTCTCTCTCGAGCACACTCGACTGTGCTTTCTTACTTGTTTTAATATGAATTTTACTGCCCACTGAAGGGACTATTTATAATTCAGACAACTTATCTAATTGTTAGCTACAATCAAAAATTCACAAATATTAAAAATAGTCTTGGGGCGTTTTACGATTTTATTAAGTCTTGTAGAAGTAAAATGTTAACAGAAACTTTCGTTTTCCAATTGTTGTCGGTCGATGGCATTACTTGAATTTGGTATTCGCCAGATGGTAGTGGCAGGAATTTGAAAAGCTCCTCCTTAAATACCAAATCTCGAACAATAATATCATGCTAAAATTTAAATTTATTGGATTGCAATTGCATTGAACTTTTAACCCTTTTGGCTTACCCCGTAGGGACAGGTGTGATTTAGGTTTGATGTTGTGGCGATAGCATCGACTATGATTTTAGCGAATGATAATTTTTGTTGATCTCGCATAAATTTGCAGAAATCGAAAGTTGTGTTAAACATAAAAGGTCGAAATCCATTGAATTTTCGTAATAAACTCAGATTTACCTAGATTTTAAAAATAACTTAATGAAATTACATTATATTGCTCGATAATATTCAAACCTTAGCATTATTAAAAGGTCCTTTTAGGAGCTTCGCATGAATATTCAATGCCACAATTCCGCGTCCAAGTAAATTGAGATCACATTTCTCGTAGGCACAATAAGATGGATCAAAGACCTCACACTTGATGTTTGTAAAACGTTGCGATATGCCTGATAGAAAGCCACTAAATAATACTAAAAGTGTGAACGGAATCGACATTGTTAGTCCAACAAAAATGTAATAAAACTGATTCGTCCACAATTTGTTTTCAAGTCACAATAACAAATATTGAATGTACACAATTATTGATTTTCAGACATTAAAAGCATTCCAAAATGACAAAATGTAATTAATTAAATTCAGTATTTTGATTTTTCAGAAATGGATTTTTAATTTCGAGAACAAAAATGTAACAATTAAATGATAATTAAGAGTAGTTTTTTTTCAATTACAGTCAACATCAGTTAAAAAAACTTCAGCAAAATAGGTTCCAAGCAATAAAAACGTGATTTAAATTGTGTGTTGAATGATTTATCAAATAACGTTATTCTTAATTCATCAGATTTGATTAAATCGTTGTTGGCAGATATTTTAGTTTTCCAAAGGTTATCTGTCGCAGTCTTTATTTGAATTTTATATTCGGCAAGAATGTAAGAATTTGAAAAATTATTCTTTGAATACCAAATCACGCACAATAATTTCATCCTGTAACTGCAATAATACATTTATAGCGAAAACATATACGAACTTTTCATTACTTACCTCATAAGGTCAGGTTTCATTTAGATTAGATTGTAAAACTATAAGCTCGTAAACTATTGTTTCAAATCATAGTTTCTTGTGATGTTGCAACCACTTTCAAAACTTTACAGGTTTATTAAACATAAACGGTCGAAATCCCATGAAGTTATGCCATAAACTGAGATTTACCTGAATCAATAAAAAAAAATCGTATTTTAAACAAAATATAATAACTATATTACGTGCTTAACCTTAGAATTTTGAAATGGTCCTTTTAACAGTTTACCTCAACATTGAGAGCCATGATTACTCGTAGTAAGATGGATCCAATACATCGCATTTAACATATGTACCACCTGATAATAGTAAGAGGTTAAACGAAGCTAACATATACTATTTAACACTGAAAAAATACCAAAATAATCCAAGTACTACATTAGTATATCGATATACTATTACATTCAAAATATACCACAGAGTTCCAAACATACCAGATTTTGAACCAACACAACAAAGATCTGACCGCGACAGGCGTTTTTACAATACTCATTTATTTCTTACAAAAACCGAAACAATTCTTATATGACGTATCGAAACACGAACTTAGATGCACTTTCTACACTCTTAAAAATATTATATATATACAAAGAAGAATAAACTTACTCAATTTGTATAAATTTATTTATTTACTTTCTCGTAAAGTTAGATATAACACAATTTATGTAATGTGTTTAATCAAGTAGAACAAAGTTCGACTCTCTTGAAAAATATTATTATCTTGAAATTCAAAAACAAAATAAAAAACGATAATCATCACCTTAAATTTTCTCTGTTCCCCATTGCAGTTGGCCGGAATGCATAATGGAAACGCGTGTAACAATCATGTAAAATTGCGTTAAAAGCAAATGGCAGGAAATGGAGTGTGCGGCATGGAAGAGAGCGAGAGCATCAAATTGGTATTAGAGGTTAACAAGCAATTGCAACAGCCGGCGAAATAGAGGCGGGTAGAGCTGAAGGAGGCAACAGTTCGTAACAACTGAAATTTGTGGGCGTATGGGCGTGGCGTGGCAGCGTTGAGGGAAGCAAAAAGCGACGCAGCCTGACATACACACACACACACAGACACAGACACAGGCTCGCCCATATACAGACATAAAAGTCAATTAATGTACAATTACAACAACAAGAAGAACAACAACAAAACGGTTGCGATTCAGATGTGAGACGTGAGGAGAGCGAGGGAGTGAGAGACAGAGAGAGAGAGAGAAAGGGAGTCAAAGTACAGGATAAGCGAACGGAAACGGCTGGCAACAGAAATTTCTTCAAATTACACGCAACGTGAGTTGTATAAGAGAAGAGACAGAGAAGACGACGACGACGACGACGAAGGCTAAGGAGGCGGTGCAAGGAGGGGTGTGCGAGGGCCCAATACCAAATCCAATGCTCGCTGCTGGCCACAAAATGACTTTCGTTAACAAGCTGAGCAAAAGCTTCCGCTGGCTGCGCTGCTCGACACTGTGCGCCATTTTGTTTTATATGTTTTTCATTGGCCTCATATTGCACAGCACCAGCCACAAGCTGCAGCAGCAGCAGCAGCAACAACAACAGCAGCAGCAGCAAGGGGAGCAACAACAGGAGGCGAGCACAGTTGACCAGGCCCCAGTGCTGGCCAAGTCTACGCCCAATAGTCGCGACCAGCAGGAACTGGAGCAACCACAGCAAAAGCAACAGCAAAAGCAACAACAAAAGCAAAAGCTGAAGCTGAACAATTCGGATTTGGGCAATGCTCAGACGAAGCAGACGGAGCAGCGGCAAAAAGTGCAAGCGATGTCTGCTAATGAGGTGGGTGGCAGCAGCGATGGAGCCAAAGAAGGCGGTGGCAGCAAATCCAAGTCACAGCAACGACCACAGCCCGAAACAGTTATAATAACGACCAGCAATGTGAACGAGAAGCAAATACTTGCTAAAGCTTTCAAACGGTAAGTTGCGGCTGAGTTATGGCCTGCTCTATGGCAGGTCTGGTCACCCTAGCTTCCGCTAGCTCGGTGTACGCTTGATAATTTGGCGCTAGTTTGGCGCCAGCTTCATTGTTGCTGCCTGCTGCCGGCTGCCTGCGGCCATTGTTCACGCTCCTCTCTCTCCGGGGGAGAGGGGGTTGGGGAGAACAAAGGAAGATAGATGGAGAAGAAGCGAGAGTTACAGCATAGAAGCCAAACACAGTGCGTAGCATAATTGTGTGTACGACAAATTGTGAAATTTATGGCAGCCATTGAGTTGTCTTCTTCTTGTACATTTGATCGATGTTCGCAAAGGTGCTTTTGGGACCTCACGAATCCAATTTGTTATTTCGACTGATTTTGATTTGCTTCCTTGCATTGGCCGTCGGCTAATCGGATTACCGGTCCCCGGCACACAGCCTAAAGCCCATCATAATTATTGATTAAAGCGAAAAAGTAGTGACAGTCCCAAAATCGGTTTTCAGTTATCAGTTCTGCTTAAGAGCTAAACTTTAAAATCGTAGCTAAAGATTTACGCTTGAAATCCTTACGCAGCACATTTATCATGTATCTGCTGTAACTGACCCGTGAAAATTTATGACGGTTCTTAGCAGCGAGTGCGATTTCTGCAACAAGGCGTATGAGTAATGTACCAATAGTCGCATGAGTAATGCGAGCGTTTAGTTTAACAGTCTAATGATGGATAATTATTCTACTCAATATTAATGAATGCATTTAAAGTTACTTATAGATAATTGTTACTCTTATTTTGTATATACATTTTGATTGGCAATAATTAAAATATATTCGACAACATTACCAAAAAAGGTTCATTGTGAGAAGCCTTCAGAATCTCTCTTTGGTATTTCACCATTCGTCTTAAAAAATCCTTTAAGAAAATATAAACTACAAAACCATTTAAGTTTCAATAAATACTTTGAAAATATTATTTGCTAATTTGTTCAATAAATTGCCTTTGCATTTCAAAGAGATGTAGAGCAACTTGCTTTTTAATACCAAATAATCCCCAGTCAGCCCAGATACATTTCGTTCAAAAATTGTCTAAAGCGAGCTTAAAGCCATAAAATTGTTTCAAATTAAAGTGAAAGACATATGCACACACACACACACACACACACACACCCACACCCACACACACACAGACACTCACACGCAGAGACTGACAGCAAATTGTGCATAGGCTTGGGGAAATTTCAATAATGGCATTTTGTGCAACTTGACCTTTAGTCAATTTATTAATATGTTTATCTAAAAATAAACCTGGCTTTGACAGGTATCAAAGCTCGAAGCAAAAGCAGCAAACAGCTTGACAATGCTGTCAAAATGTGCGACAGGCAGTCGGTATTGCTTAAGAGGCTGAAGTAAATTTATTTGTTTTACTGTTTTGATGCTTTTTGCCAAGAAATATATTTGGTTATATCTCGTTATGTTGATCAATTAAAATTTCAATCGGCTTTATGGATATCAATTAAATTTAATTGCCCAAAAATGCCGTAAAAATGTATTTGATATTTTTATTTTGAAAGCTCCAAAAAGGAAAATTCGAAATAACAACATGGAAATTCCCCTAACAGCTGTCAAGCGCTGTGGGTTCGCCAAAGGCTTTGCCATCTGTGCGATTTGTGTTTTATATTTAATCCTCAATCAAATATTAACACAACCAAAATGCATATACACA
The DNA here is from genome assembly GCA_035046325.1 of Drosophila niveifrons. Lineage (NCBI taxonomy): Eukaryota > Metazoa > Arthropoda > Insecta > Diptera > Drosophilidae > Drosophila > Drosophila niveifrons. The sequence goes on along the minus strand of JAWNOC010000046.1, from coordinate 2,805,589 downwards.
ACATACACAGCATACATACAACGTTGCATGCCTTTAAATTCATTTAATTTTCATGTTTCGATTTTGTGCCCGAATTAGTATTGAACTATCATTAATTTTGATTAGGTAAACGCCATGTAAATAACGTTGTTTACTTATGCGCATCCTGTGTTGCCTGCCATCAAGGACATTCCCCCTTGAATCAGTTTCAAAACTATTTTAATATTTATTGAATAGATAAGGCCAGCATGAATGCATTTGTATGTATGTATGTGTCGATGGCAATTTTAAAACTGCAATACAAATATAGATTGAATAACATTTTCAACATCAATGCATATTTACAATGTTAAAGTTTGAAATTTAATATATCAAAGTTGATTAGTTTTGTGCTCTGCACATTAAAATTACAAACTCTCCAGTCTTCACTTCTAGAATGTATATTTGTGTGGAATAAATTCTTACTTTTGGTCGTGTCCCCAGCCTGCCATTTATAGCATCCAAAAGTTTTCTGGCCAAAATGAGAAAAAGAAATTGTATGTGAAATTGCAGTGCAGAGAAGATGATTGCTCGACAACTGAGGCAAAGTTTATTTTGATTTCGATTTTGATTTCGATTTGGATGCTGATTTTGATTGCTGTCTGGGACGAACTTAGCCGTAAATTTGCAAATCACTTGCCAGATTTTCAAGTCTCCAGTTTCAAGTTTGTTTTAGTGTGCGCTCGGAATTTAAGGCATTTATTTTGCTCGATTGCATCGGAAGTTCAAATGATTTTGTTCTTTACGGGTTTTACCTATATTGACCAGCACTCGACATGCATAAGCCAACACTTGTCAGCTAATTACGCAATTGGAGAGGCAACACACCAAATAGTAGAAGTACAACTAGTCGGAAAGTAATTGCTATGGAGGACACAAGTGGTTTCTATAACGATTACAGCTGCACACTTGGGGGTAATTATGTGTATTCAAGCAAATAAACACAAAGGACCCTCTTCCCATAAACTCAAGACGCTCTCAAATTGCACTATTACAAACATGTGCACATATCTAAGGAATTCATATTAAAGCAAAGCGCTGAAGAAGCTCAAGATTTGGGCGTTAGAAATCTGCTGAAGTATGCTAAACGTTTACGCTTTGAAAGGAAATAGTTCCGCATTTGATTGAGTTGCTGGAAGTTGAAGAGTTTGGGTTGGCAGACAAAGAAATTAGCAAATTTTCGGGGGACTTTCTATTTGAATAAACACTCTAATTTGGGTAAAACTTTTAAATGGATTTAATTTAAGTTGAACAGTATATTAGCTTGCATTTAAATTGAAGTGATGATATATGGTATGTTTAATATAACAATTACAATTATTTAATTTTTGTTTAAATTGCAAGCTCAATTCATGTCATAGATGGTGAAAATTGAAACCTAATTATGAGTTTTAATTTAATATGTTAATTTCATAATTTTGAACAACACATATCAATAAATTCAAATATTAATAGAAAAAGCCATCTTTAATTACTCTACGATCAGTTTAAAGAGCCTGCAATTGAATTAAAGAAGTTTTTTCTTTTATATTAAATCAATTCAATTTTAGTGAATATAAAGTTTATTATAAGTTTAATTAATTTATGTTTTAATAAGAATATAAATTCAGTTAAACAATTCTCTTAAAATCTATGAAATGCTGAAATTTTAAATTGAGTATGAAATTTAATTTCAGAAGAAGAAAATTAAAGTTTATTTAATAATTAATATAATATGTCCTTTAAGTCCTTTAAATAATCAATGGTCGAATAGGAAATTTTATTAATTGTCGAAAATGTAAACTAGCAAAAGTAAAGTAGCGAAATTTTTATATTTACATTAGAAAATATAATCATTTTATTTGCACTTTCATAACAAAATGGTTTGAATTTAAGAAATTAAATGTAAAACTGTAATTTAAATTAAGGCAATTTTTTATATACATATTTAAAATCACACATATAGTTAATACATTTCATTTCGCCGCTAATTGAAGCCTATTTAAATTATTTGCTCAAAGCCATATCAAATATAATTCATTTATTTTCAAAAATAAGAATATAATTTGAATTTAATAAATTAAATTTAAACTAATTCAAATTAAGTTTATGAAGCGATATTTAAAATCACACATATAATTAACAAATTTCGTTTCGACGCTAATTGAAACTAATTTAAATTATTCGCTCAAAGCCATAGACTGGATGAATTTTTAAACCGAGTAAATAGAATGAGTTTTCTAGCAGAATTCGCATAAACTTAATAACTTAATGTTAAACTAAGTGTTTAACTGTTAGTTGCCCTGGGGGAGCATAAACTTACTACAGTCATTCAGAGCACAATGCGAGTGACTTAGTGGCAGGAAAAGCGTCGAGGTGTTGCTAAGGACAGTTGAATAATATGAGGTAGAAAGTCTCAGCAGGTGGGCAGAGCTGGGCTGGGCCCGAAAGATGACAGCTATAAGATTGCCCCAAACAGGTGTCAGCTATTAAAAGTGCCAGAAGCAAGAAGAGGGAAGCCAAGGTAGGTGGAGCAAACCAACGAAATAATCAACAAATGGCAGCTGGGGGAATATGTGGCTGAGACTCTGTGTGGTATTTCCCTTTGAGTGTGTGTTTCTGGGTGTGTGTGTCTGTGTGTGTGTGTGCGTGGGCACAGTGGTTTCATTAGCATATAGTTGAGGCATTAGAACTTGAATAAATAAACTGGCAACTAAAGCGATTTCAACTTGGATTCCTTCCGCAAAACTTTTGTTTGTTTTCCCTAAAATTTCCTTCTTTTTTTTGGCATTAAACTCCACTTCCATTTTGCGGTCTCGCCATGTCGCAGTTGGAGTTTGAGTTTCGCTGACCTCAAAGCTTCCCCAAGCGAACAAATCCTCGCCAGAATAAAAAAAATATAAAAACAAATAAGCCAACGACAAAAAAAGGAAAATGAGGAAAGTGTAGAAGTTTTTTTTTTTTTTTTGGGCACTCTCACATCTTCTACGCACAGTTTTGGCTGAAAAGTTCTTCATTTGTCGTCTGCGTTTTGCACATTTTTGCATTTTTTTTCCCCCTTTATTTGTTTGCCAAAGGACGACAGAGTTGTGGGGCAAAGAGACCTCAGACTTCTGAGCACGACGGGTTTCGTTACTAGACAAAAGTGCATTTTGCATAAGCCTTGTGGTTTTTTCTTTCCGAATTGCTAGTTGTGGATATTCTGTATTTTTTTTCCTTTTTTTTTTTTTGTGTTGCTTGCTTTTCTTTTATGAGACATCGAAGAAGATTTTGTGAAATGGAATCCTTGCTTGGGTTTGTCTTAGTCGACGACGACGACGACGACTGCTTGCCATTTGTGTCAAAGTTGTGCATGCAAATAGTCCTTGATATCCTTTTAGCAATGCAATAAAATCAAATGCAAGCAGAGCTCTCAACATGACAGTATAGCCTCGCTGTCGAGGCAAAGCCTGTGACGATAATGAAAATTGAAAATATCCTAAGTAACTTATGGATTCAACAAATTGAATCGAAAACTTAATTTTGGAACATCAATGTGACTAGCAAATTGCAGCAATTTTGCGGGTAATAAGTTAAATAATTTGGGAATACTTCTTTAAATGTGTTGTTTGTCCTTTGATTTATCACATCGAAAATGTCTTCGTTAATTTGACTTCAATCGCCGCAGTTTTTTCGTAATCCGATACTAAAGCTAAAACATCTTAAGTGACTTTTAAATAAGCTGTGGAAAAGAGAATAGATAAGCAGCTTTTTAAAGCACTTAGAGACAATATACATAAGAAACATGGAGAGTATATTTTCCTTTTGAGTCACTGTAGCATATTAAACAAGGAGAAGCAAATAATGCATATTTGAATGGGAGGCAGAGTGTGAAGGCGTGAAGAATAGTTTTTATATCATCTTACTCACTTTGTTAATAATTTTTGGCAAAGATCGCAAAAAGCAGAAGTGAAAGAAGAAAAAGAAAGTTTCGTGGGTGAGAAGAGAATGCATTTTGCGGTGGCTCTAGTTCATTTGGCTCATAGACCCTGCGGCGCTTTGTGTTCTCGGTGATATTAATTAATCAGCTTCTCGACCAAAACTTTGCACACGTATCAAAAGTCATCTCACAACTAATGATATAGTTTCCGCTGCTAGTTTTCATAGTGGCAAGAGTTGTTTAGTCTTTCTTATTCGCAACTTTTCCATTCTAGAGAAACTTGCGAGTGCGAATGAAGTTTTTGTTCTGCCTGGCGTTGCGTTGCGTTGCGATGCGTTGCGTGTTGTGTGCGCTCAAGTTTCGCGTTAGTTTGTGGCATGCAACTGGGTGAGCCAGCGAAAGCGGAAGTGTGGCACTTTTGCGCAGTGCTAAATCAATGTAGAAACCAAAAAGCATGGCTGGCAGCAGCGTAAGGGTTACACTATGTACCATAGTAGGCGAGAGAGGCACCATCAGCAACAGTCGCAGCAACAGCCACAGCAGAACTGTCCTAATTGGAATGCCCCCAACAGGACGTTAATGTGCCGCGTGTGATGATAGCTGCGCTTCGCCAGAGAAACGCACAATTAAAATTTATAACAATAGTCGGTGTCGCGATGTTGCCATGGCAATTCCAGATACAATTTAATTGCCCCCAAATGGGTCACCGGCTTCGTTTCTCCTCTCCACACATACACAGACACACACACACACAGAAACATTGCGAGAGAAAAGCGGCCTTTGCCACATTATTAAAATGAAATTTAAATGCAAAAGCCACAAATGATGGCTATTAATTTCATCACACGCAATTATCACAACATTTTTCGGTCAGTTAATTGCCGTTTAATGCTTTGACGACAACTGCGAACCATTAAATCGGTTTCGTATCCTTTATCACCAGATCGCTGAGTTTCTAAATATAACATTCCTTTTATGCCAACGAAGTTTTCATAAACTCATCAGCTTACCTTAAGTAAAGTGAAAAGCAAACTAATTTAGCTTTGATGTCTTAAGGAAAATAACGATTTATTCACTGGATATGGAAAATATGATTTTCATTTCTTCCATTAGAAAATTCTTCTAATTTTTGAAATTTGTTTATTGTTGGTAAGAGTTAGCATGATGCATTTAAAATTAGTATAGCTTTCTGACAAGTAGACATTGGGAGGAACGCTTAAGTTATTTCTTCTTTCCATTAAAAAGTGAAAAAAAACTGATTATTAACTTGAATAAGAATTTGCCATTTTTGTTAGTTCGAGTAAGAAAATTAAAAGTTATTGCTTACTTTAGGAAATTCTCTCAATATATCGAAATATTTGAGAGATAAATAATCTCTAGTGTTGTAGTGTTTTGTTCTCTTCACTAGGAAAATAATTGATTTAAATATTTATATCTGATATGTAGTTCTTAAATCTTTCACATTTCTCAATATTCAAATTCTATAATTTTTGCAAGGATACTTCTACACTCATTTTTCCAAGCGAATATTGTGCTTAATTCAAAAGAACTGAAACAAATGCGATAACTTGCATTCCCATTTCTTAATACATTTTTGTGTAGGGTATATTAATTATATGCACATGGAAAACTTAAGAAAGCAGAAAGCTTGGTTGACGGCTGCTCTCTGCATACTTTGGTTTGTTGAAGTTTAGTTTGAAATTAAAAGTTTAAATATTTAAATTAAAATCTGCAAGCACACCAAAGATCTTAGGCAAACTTTCGTAATTATTAATTTATGGACTATTTGGTTATTTATTTGTAGTGCTGATCGGAATCATGATGGTCGTCTGAGCATCCAGGAGCTGGGCCAGTACATAAATCGCCGGATTGTGGAGCATATAGACATCGCCATCATGAACAATGCTCGAGAGTTTCGGCGTGTGGATATTGCTCCAGCTGATGGACTGATCACTTGGGATGAGTATCATCGATTCTTTCTGCGCGAACACGGCATGACAGAGGCCGATATCGATGAGCACGATGAGATCCGGCACACCTCACTCAATCGCAAGGCACGCGAGGATATGATGAGGGACAAGGCACGTTGGTCCGAGGCGGCGAGAACCGATCTCTTTACGCTGACCATCGATGAGTATCTGAGCTTTAGGCATCCGGAATCGAGTGTTGCCAATCTGTTGGAGTTGGTGGATGATTTGTTGCGTCAGTTCGATCAGGATGGGGATGATCAGCTGACGCTGGAGGAGTTCTCCGATCTGAATGTGGACGATGATGACGATCTGCTGCGCAAGTCCTTAATCTCCAAAACGCTGGTCGAGCGACGCGAGGAATTTAAGCGCATCATCGATAAGAATCACGATGGCAAAGCCGATCGTGGTGAACTGCTGGACTATGTGAATCCCAAGACACCACGCTATGCCCTTCAAGAGGCGGCCACTTTGTTCAGCTTGTGTGATGAGAACAAGGATGAATTGTTAACACTCAAAGAGGTGAGTTTACTATAAGTTACGTATTAAAGAATATATTCTAATGGAATGATTACAGATGACTGACAATGCGGAAATATTTTTGCAGTCCAAGATGATCGACACGGCGAATAGTTTTCACACTGAATTCTAATTAGAATAATCAATCCCGATTTTACACACTTCAAATCATCTGCAACCGTCCCTCCCAGTTCAATCTAGAACCATCCCAACTCACATCTATCAGAAAAAAACGTAAAAACTATATAATCTTTGTGCATTTATAGTGATATTAATTTGTAAGTTGTTGCACGTAATGTTTAATAATAACAAAAATAAAATATAGTACACACACACATTACTAACGGATAACAATAATAATAATAATATAATATTTAGGTATAATTTTGTTAGAACTTTGTACTACGTAACCATTAAGTGCAAGAGGCAATTCATTTAATGTGTGATCTTAATTAAAAGTTTTACTTAAGAATGCAAAGCAATTGGAAACCGAATACTCCAAATTATACAAAACACAAAAAAAAACAAAAAGAAATTACACAATAATATACGTAATTTTATGAAAACACTAAAATGAAATAAATGTTTGTTTTCTTTAGTGGGAATTGAAAATGGAATTGAAATTGCCAATTTTAATTTATTGTATTTATTTCAGTTTGGCAATTTACTTGCCATAACAAGTTTATTTGTTGATTTTTATTTATTTCGCAGAGTGAAAAGAATGTATATTGAAAAGTAGATTGGAAATCCATTAAATTTCTCAATCTTAAAAAATAATGTCCAATAATGAATTTAAGTTTAAACAAATTTTTAAAAAATATAATTTTTCAATCATTGCAAAATTTTATATTATTAAAAGAAAATGTGATTGCATATCAAATTGTTGTATTTAATTTAAAATCATTTAATCTTCAACTTTGAGTTTACTCCATTTTAAAAAAAAAAAAGAATATAATCTTGAATTTGAAGAATTTGCCAAATAGAATTTTTTGAAAAATTTTGTTCTATGTTTAGGAACTTACCTTGTTGGTTAAATTTGGACATAATATAATCTTTATTCAAGATATTTTAGTGTGGTGTTCTTCTGCCTGATTCATTACTCAGTTATTATTATTTATGAGATTTGCTTAAAACACGCACACCAAAAGCACATCCACAAGGATATTTGATTTACGATTGCATTATGCCAGTTTTGCAATAACAAAGAGTTGCTGCAATTGCGATAATATTCTGAGAACACTTGAACTGCAAACACTGTTAAATCCTTTTAACATGCGTAAGCATATAGCACGCCATCTTACCAAAATTAGCTCTAATTTGGTCATGTCCTTACTGATTTATTCGCATAATAGCAAACGACCATCGACACAGATTTCGTTAGCCATGAGAGCGCCCTCCCCTGGGTATCTGTTAGTCGAGCGGACTGAAGCACGTTTTAAGCATGTCATAAGTACTTGTTTTTCTTATATGACATCCATTAGATGCTGTGCTATCCATGTTAAGAAATTAATTTGGCAACGTCTTTAAGCCTCTTATTCCGTCCTGTTTTTCCGCTCAGCAGACAAATCGACGTCATTAAACATAATCCCATGTTCAATTTGTTGTTGCTGCTCTTGCTGCTGTGCAGAAAGATAAATAAGAGGAGACAAATGATAAATAAGTGGCACTTGAGCATGGCCAACGAAATGGCAAAGAAAACCTGTCTCCACTCCGCTCCCTCCGCTCTCTCTCTCTGCTGTTGCCTTCACTGCTCATGGCAACCACGCTTCGTGGACTATGAGAGAGCCTGCCAAAGCTTGATGAATATCCTTGAGAATTTAACAGGCAATTGACTTACTGATGGGTGTTAATACTTCTTTAATCGCCTCATCGAATTTCCATCGGTTGAGCGGACCCGACAAAAAAGATTTTAAAGAAATGATAGAATTGGGAATAAAAGATTTTCGAAGCTAGAGAGCATCTTCCAGTCGGATAAACTCTCAGTTGAGTAGAAAATAGGCTTGTTTTGCTGACAGAGGGGGAAACTCAACAAAAGGGCTGTCGACAATAGTCGGCAATATAGCAATAGACAGACGAATGCGTAATTGAATCTAATTATTCGGAAGCTTCAGATAATGAGCACGTAAAACGCAAGGAATAACATGAACAGGATATGACCAGAACATGACCACACCAGAGAGCACAAACACTCGGACAAACAGAGAGTTCGACATTAGCTTGTATTAAGTGCATGTGTGTTTGCACGTGGGTGTGTGTGTGTGCTTATCTGCGTGTGTAACTGTACACCAGTTGTTTGTTTAGCTCAGCGGAAACGGAAACGGAGACGACAACAGCAACGTTTCGACTACTAAGATAATAAAGTCTGCAGGAAACTCAATATACCCTTCAAGAAGTTGTGGAAAGTAATAGAGAAACAGGTTGGCCTCTTAAATATTTATAGTTTAAATTTGTCGATTACCAAATAATAGAATTTACAATGCCTAATTGAAGATCGCTCAACTAGTCCAATTAAAAAGATAGTTTAAATATAAATATTATTATATTAATCACTACAAATGAAACCTGTTCCTTCAGTCGCCTATATAGCATTATAATTCCAATTGAAATTCAGATAAAACACCTCATAAAAAATCACTTAATAATGATAATAAATATATTCAATAAATAAAATTACCTTCAATTTCAATTCAATTTTGCCACACATCGCTAAAAATGTGTTAAAATAAAAATTGATCGTTCTCCTGACTGCTTTAGACATAATTTTTTTGCTTTGTCACAAATCTAATAGACTATATACAAAATAATATTTCTGCAGTTCTAAGAAAACTATCCAACTAAAATTCGTTCCTCACAACTTTTAACTCATTGACCCCGTTTTCAATGAGGCAATCGTTTACATAATATATATTCTCTTGGTTCTCTATCCTAAATAAAATTGAGTTAACAACTAACTCCAATTTAATGTTATATTCCCTATTTAATATAACTACAACTTTGAGCAGCATTTGCTATGTTGACAGATCAGCTATAAACAACTCTCTACCATTTATATGGTCTTAATTTAATAGATCCCTAGCGACGTTTCCCTAAGCTTCTCTCTTTTGCTGCTCTAAGAATTTAGTGTCTCATATATGGTACAACTGTTAGCTTATGTTGGATACTGCCTCCCCCAAATTATTGCGTTTGCTCTTATCTATTACCCCATAAATTGTTAACTGCTGCCTGTTGCTGAAAGAAGAAGAACGCAATTAGTTTGTGCACGTTCATATATTCATTTTATTTCGCAATTATTCCAATGGTCACATCTTCAATGTATTATCGTGTTCTACTTCTTCAGGAAGGGACTAACAACAGCTGTGGCAGCATATGTGGTGGTCAACGGTGCGGAGTAGACGGCGGCAGGAGCAGCAGCAGCATACGTGGCCACGGGAGTCCTGTAGACGGGAGCAGCATAGGTGGAGTAGGATCTAAGAGGAGACAGAGCCGAGTAGGTGGAAACAGGTGCCACAGCCGAATAGGTGGCAAGTGGTGCCACAGCCGAGTAGCTGGTAACTGGAGCCACGGCTGAATAGGTGGCCACGGGGGCAGCCAATAAGCCAGCTTGGGCGACGGCAATGCAAAGCGCCAAACAGATGAGGAATTTCATATTGGTTTCGTTGGTGTGCTGGGTTTTGTTTGTTGACTGATGCTAGTTGGCAATCAGCAGTGGCTTTTTATAGCCAACCGACAGTCCAATGCATCGCCGTGAACCCGTTTTGCGGCGATACATGAGCAAAAGCGTCAAATTAGAACACAATGACAATATTCAATTTGTGCTTTGTAATGCTCCGCAGTACAATTTGAGCACAATATGCGTATTTCTTGCTCTATGCGGATGCTGTCAACTCTAGTGTTAATTGTGCTTTTGGGTGTTTTGTGCCTGTCAGCAAACAGTTGTCAAACAGTTGTTCATTATCCACTTTAATTACGTTATCAGCAGTTCTTAATTAGCCTTTTGCGAAAAGCAATTCATAGAAATGGAAAGCAAATGCCATTCGAGATAAAATTCTGAAATTAATCTTAGCAATTATAGATTGTTAGCTATTATCACTCATACTTAAATGTACAATTGTATCATCTATAATTGCTACAATTCTAATTCATTGATCATTCAATTCAATTTAAATGGTTTGACATTAGACGAATTTCTGAAATTAATCTGGGTAGCTACAAATATTAGTAAGATTTGCGGAATTGAAAGTACAATTGGAATTATTTAATTTAATTTAAAATCTTATACAAATGAAATACAATTTTTAGAACTCGTTTCATTGCCATTTAATGCTTATACCTTTTGTTTAAATTAAATGGTTTGGTTTTAAATAAAATTCTGAGCAATTATAAATTGATTTCTATTATTACACTTAATTAAAAGTACAATCAAAAGTGTTTATTATTGCTGAAATTCTTAGATATTTAAAAACTATAAATTCCAGCATGAATTGATCATTTGTTTATGAAATTAGTATACATTATTAGGCATTAAATGAACTTCTAAAATTAATCTAAGTAAGTACAAATATTAACAGGAATATTCGCAAACTTGAAAGTGCAATTGGAATTATATGTTAAGGTTTAGAATCTGATGTATTTCAGATATAGATTCTTTAATTCTATTCATATAGCTTGAAGCTAATGTTTTTCGTTTATGGCTTTGAATTAAATAGTTTGGCATTAGTTAAATTTCCAAATTTAATATGAGCAAGAAATGTTAGATGGGAATGTACAGCATTAAACGCTTATTGATACAATTTATTATTATTCAAGATCTTATAAAGTTGAGATTCAATATCTTATAAAGTTAAGATATAATTTCTACAATTCATTTCATTTACCATATTTTTATGAGTGTCATTTAAATGATTTGACATTAAGTGAAATTTCGAATGTAATCCAAGTAATTATGAATATCAGCTGCTAAATTAAAAAGTTAAAAGTACAATTGGAATTATTTATTATTGCTTTAATTTGAATATATCGAAGATATAAATTCTATTCAATTAGATTGATAAATTATAGAAATTGAAAGTTTATTATAATGGTTTTCACATCAACATAAATCGTTTGACAATATATGAATTTCTAAAAATAGTCATATGAAAAATGAACATTTGCTATTATTAAGCAACATTAAAAGTTAAACCAGCTTTATTTAGTATTAGTTAAAATATTATTTGATTTGATGTAACTACGCTATTTACATTTCAAATATTACATTATTTTTATACCTGAAATGTGATATCAAAAGCCATAATTACTTTGCGAACATTGTGCATAAAAGCCTCAATGCTCAAGAGATTTTACATTTACATTTGCAGTATTGTGTTTGTTTATATAGCATATGTTATATAGCATATATACTGAGTATCATATTATTGCGCACGCTAGAATAGCTTTATTTTCAAAAAAAAAAAAAAAAAAAGAATTGCTAATGTTTTTGATGTTCCGTATGATGTTGCTAATTAAATTAAAACGAACGTACTACATCAAGAGTTGAACATAAGAGTAAACATAATTCCCAAGAAAGCAAGAGTCCTTCTTCCATGTGAGTACTTCTTTTGAGTTGGCGTTTTGTGTCTGTCATTATTTGATATTTCTATAACGATTTCGGTTTATTTCTTTGGGGTATTCATAAATTGAGTTGGTAACATAAAACAAATGGCATCAGGCGAACTTAACGAGCCGCAAAAAAGGAGCAGAGCTCACAGTATCTTCAATATGTGAGCGATATAAAATGAAGTCCCTTGCCTCTCTCTCTCTCTCTCTCTCTCTCTCTCTCTCTCTCTCTGTCGCTGCTCGTCGTACATTTTTGCCATACAAATGTTTTGCATTATTAGTACACAGAGCAGGCCAAGTCGGAGGTCGGAGTTCGGTGCTCGGTGCTTGGAACGTGGACATGAAAGAAAGTCTGGTAGTAGTAGAAAATGTTCTACACGTAAGTTACATTAGTCAAACCGGAATTTTTGCCGAGCTGGGCAAATGGTATGGAGGACGGAGTGAGGCGCTCCATAAGTTAGAAAATTATTGAAGAGCTCTGGCCAAGGAACCACGAAAACCAGAGCGAAAGAGAGATAGAGAGAGTGAGGTCCAAAAAGAAGCCAGCATAAATATGCTAGACACATAGACAAATGCTATCTGTTCGTTCGTGTGTGTTTCTGTGTGTTAGTTTGTCTTTGCCATAAATGCTTCATCTTCAACTCATACATATTAAAATCTCGGAAAATAAACTTCAACAGTTCACAAAATGAAAACAAAACAACTGAGAATGTCTAGTTAGGAGCGTGAGGCTAGCAGATACCCCTTGATGTCCTCTCATTAGGTTGTGACAATTTCAATTTCAAATTCAAGTAATTACATTTCTTTATATATATACACAACAAATTCAACACTCTTTCTTTGTGCAAATAACAATTGTAGTTGCTGGCAATCAAGAGTGGTTCTCTTTGGGTTACAGGGTATGCAAAAATAAACAAGAAAACAAACACATTCATTCACTCACTCGCACTGTGCTTTGTGGGTGGCTGAGGTATCTAGAGGGGGAGGGGGCGGTCGAGGGGGGTGGATACTCATGCATTTTAAAATCCAGCCATTAGAGAACTCCGTTATTTGGTATGCGGAATATGATTTGAGCACGTTTTCGGCGCCTGACATTGCATTTAACATTTTGCATGCATAACTGAGAACACACACACACAGCAGGATCAAGAACAAGAGCTGCAAAACCAAATAGAAAGTCGTCGACGGAGGTGGAGGTCGAGAAGCAGTAGGATAAGAGAAAAACAAAACCAGAAAAAACAAAAAAAAAAAAAAAAACAGCAAAACACACACTCAAAAGTAAACCGCCAGAAGTTAAGGACGTTACAGTGCCAGACGGAGAAAAAGGGACATGCCTGAAAGCAATTAAATGTGTTCAAATTTAAATTCAAATTTAAAGTTATACAAAATAAATCATTTCCAAATTCTTTCGGTCGTGTAACAATGTATAACCATAAAGGATTTCGGTTAAATTGGCTAACAACACATCATTTAACAGGAGCGAGGAAGGAGGCCAAGGACATGAGGCCAGCCGCATAAGATAGTCGACAACAATTTGGCACAATGGCTGAGAATGAAATGTTTGCGGCTTTCACTTGGTCAGTTTCGAATTGTTTGCAAAAGTTTCGTGATTGTTCAGCAGGGAATGAAATCGAAATATTTAAAATGCAATTAATAGAAATTACTTCAAATTACAACTAAGTGAAACAAATTATTTTGCTTACAATTGTATTTCATTATTTAATTATTCATTTAATTATTTATTTATGCTTTAGAAATACATCAAGTATTTTATATTTGATTAAAGATATGTTATTATCTATTTAATGTGGAATATAAGTACATAGTTGCTAAATTTTACTTAAAATTTATAATTCTAAATTAATAATAATGTGATTTCAACTTGTGATACATTTTCATATTTTACTACAAGCTCGCTTATTTAATTTTAATTTCTTCCATTTTATAAATATGCATTTTCTGTTTTTTTTTTTAAGTACATTTATTTAATTTTGTTTTGAACATAGGCTAATAAATTCATATCAATGTAATTTCAAATTAAAAGACATTTTCAGTTTATTGACAAAAACATTAATTTAATTTCATTTTAAATATATCATAACAAATTCATTTTAATACGATTTGCACTTGTAACACGTTTTTGTATTTTTATTATTTATTTTTTTCTACAATCTACAATTTATGACACCCACAAATTGTACTTCCATTTGGTTTATTTTACGCAGAGATTTGTTTTATTTTTCGCCATCGCCCTTTTATTGAAATACACAGTTAAGCTAGTTCAGAAATTGAAATATTATTGTTTAATTGATAATCCATTAAATGTTGAAAATTGCTTGCATCGCCAATTCTTTTTAGCCTCATCAAACTTTTACAATCCAATAGGAAAAACTTGCAAAACAATTTCAATGTGAAATTGGTGGACAAAAACTTGTTGTAATCGTGATATTTGAAATGAATAATTCGCACATTTCGCTGTTCATTTTTTTGCACAAATCCCCAAAGTTTATGATTTTTATTATTGTATATACATTTTTTTTTTGTATTCCTTTATCACATTTGTTGCCATTGTGTGGCAACCTGCACCCAAATGACAATAAAAGGTAATTTGGTAGTAACAACTTGAAGGCAAACACTTAACTAACTTTGTGTGTGTCTGTCCAAGTCCTCGTTCTCGCTCTCGTTCTCGATTTGAGCTACAGGAGGTCGCAGCTCGAACTTTACACACCGTCGTGTGTGAATAACAGTTTGTGTATGAATGTGAGTGTGTGTGTGTGTGTGTGCGAGAGTGTGTGCGAACTCATTCACATACATGAAAAGTAAAAAGCAATTTTCGTAACATTTGCATGCCTTAAACCAACACACACAAGAATATACACACAGACACACCCACACACACACATGCTCAAACTGTCAGGTGGAGTATGAGGCGGCCACGAAAGCATCAACACACGGGCAGCACCAGCAGTAGGAGCAGGAGCAGCAGTAGCAACAACTGGCAAGGACATGCGGCCTACCTTTACATGTAGAGTAGCAAAAACTACGACAATGTGTGAGGGTGTGTGTCGGTGTGTGTGTGTGTGTGTGGGTGTGGAAGTTGAATGGAGTACGTGTTGTGCTGAAAATGCAATTTGCCTTCTGTGCGAAAAGTACGTAAAATTTATGCAAATTTCCCCGAACTGCCCCCTGACCCAATGTTAATGTTGTTGCTGCTGTTGTTGTTGTTGGGCCATGGCGACTCTGCTACAAGCGGAAGCAGGAAATGCGCCATTGTATGTGTGTGTGTGTGTGTCCCATGTGCATGTGTGTGTGTGTGTGTGTGTATGTGTGAGTATTGAGAACGCGCTAAAATGAAAATGTAGTGAAATATGCGATAGATCGCCCAAAGCAAAGGCAAAAAATGTGTGAACGCAAAACTATTAAGTATACGCAACGTTGCATATATCCTATTCAAATATTCCAATAAAAAATGTGTGAAAATGAAGACGTAAATTTTAAATTATTTTGTTATTTATCACTTTTTATTAATATTTATTTATATTATTTATATTTTTAATTTCCTTATTTTTAGTAAATATGCCATTTTGTTATTCCCTTTTATTTAGAGAGTATTGCAACATGCAATAAGCCTGGGTGCGAATGCAAGAACTAATGCGACAACAGCAAAGGCAACCACAGCGGCAGCAACAACAACAACAACTACAACAATAACGGCAACAAAGCCAGCAACGACAGCGCGTAAATACGCCATCGATAGTTTTTGAGAATGTGTATACGCCGCGTATGCTGCGATGTGTAGCTTTGCTCTATGTGCCATTGTTTGTGTATGTGTGTGTGTGTGTGTGTTTTAGTAGTGCCCCTTGCGACGGATTTTATAGAAAGCAAAAACAACAAAAAAAAAAAAAAGAAAACATATATTTTTGTATACACGAAGCAGGACCATTGGGCAAAGAAATGTGTCTGTATACGGAAAATGAAATGCCGCCGGTTAGTCCAGCGTCCACACACATAAAGCACACGGCTATGCCTCCATATTGGTTGTGTTTATGTATGTGTGTGTGTGCACTGCACGTGCCTTTGACATGCCGACATTGCCTCCATATGAGTGCTCGTATTAGTATGTATGTATGTGTTAGGATGTGTGTGTGTTGGTGCGTCTGCGTTTTGGCTTATGGGCAAAGAAGTTGAAGCGTATTAAGCAAACAGCACCGCAGGCAACACCAGCGCCCTTTGTAGCCACACTCATGCAACACACACTTGCCCCTTTCCCTCCTCCAAAAAAAAAAAGAAAGTGGCAAGTGAAGTGTAGGCCAGCGGATACAGGCGAGACGAGTGTGTGTGTGTGTGTGTGTTGATAACGAGCTGCGAGATAAACGACAGCATTTAATGCGTTCAAATCTTTTTTAACACCACATCAAGCCATTTTTCAATCCTGATCTGAGCATAAAGATTAAGTTGTCTTTAAGTCGCCCAAGCCCGGGATTGCAGCAACGCCTCTTTCCTCGCTCTCGCTTTGGTTGCCTGGCGCCTTGCCACCAATTGCTGCACAATGCGGGGCTGTCATCGTTGCTTAAGCACATTTTTATATCCATATAATACAGCACTTTGTTAGATTGCAAAATGGAGACTTCAAAAAGCAGTCTCTCATATGGAGTTTTTGAATGAATTTTTATGAAGTGATAAATAATCAAATTGTAGGCCATTTAAGCAACTCTTTGATGACGGTCTCAAAATTATGCGTCTGCTTTGTTAAAGTTCGCAATCTATGATCTAAAAGGTTGCCAAATGATTTAGTTCACCGAAGTAAAGACTGAGCACTTTCCAGTACGAAGTTCGAGGAAAAGTTTATGAAATATTACACTTGGGTTGCATCTTAAGTGGAGGAAATATATAGTAAAGATATCAAGTCAATTTTAGCTTGAAATCGGAACTTGGAACAGTGCTGAATATTTAATGAAGTAAAGGCGGAGCATTTTTTTGACTATCAACTTATTTTATTTTCACATTTTTGTTTTTTAGCAGCCAACTAGAGCATTTTCCAAATATCGATTTCACTTTTTGGCATTGTGTGCCCTAAATTTTACCTGACATTTGGAGAGACGTGCTTTTGCAAAAACACACGAAAAAAAAACGAGCTGCAACATAAACTAGGATAGGAAGGACTTTGTGAATGGCACAAAAGTTAAATTTGTTGGCGAAAGAAAAAGGAAAATTAGTTGAGTTTGTGTTCAGGTCAAAACAATTATTTGAGCTCAGCATTGCAGCACTGCATTCCGAAAAAGAAACGGAAATGAAGCTTGAATTTGATGAAAATCGAAATGAAAATGAAAATGAAAACGAAAGATATTCGTGCACAGGCGATGACAGTGCAAAGAAACTTTTAGGCACATAATTCAGTTTTATGAATGCACGGGGAACAAACGTTGCCTCGGGATGTCGGCGACTGAGAGCGTTTTTAATCAAAGAAATATGTACCTGACTGTCAGCGTACATAGCTGAAAGCTATATGCTATATACTATAATATTATTCACAGACTGACAACAACAACAATTCATGAAAAGTGATTAATATTTGTTTGTTCCAGCTGCCAGACACATTCGCATGGCGCATTCATTAAACGTGTCCCCAATGCGCTCATCTGGCACATAAATCTCCCTTGGAACTTTATCTCATTATAGAATATGATTAATTTTGTTGTTAACTGGTTAATTTGAGACGCAACCAGAGAGATAGAAAGAGAGAGAGAGATAGAGAGCAGACAATATGGGTTTCTCTGATGCTGACATTTTCCATTTCGTATGCTAATAAAAACCTGGCCAGAAAAAGCTTTGCACTAATAATAACTGGCGCCAACGATTTATGGCATCCATATATCAGGCATTTTGCAAAGCAGGTCCTTAACTTGCCAGCCAACCAACCTAAAAAAAACAGAGAGTCCACACGCACACACACACACACACACATATCTAAATTTAGCAGAAAAAATCTGAAATGAAAGCCAAATGTTTGTCCAAATTACTTGACGGGTCATAAAATGTTTTACACAATGTGGCTTAATTCTTTAGGCAAATAGCAGAGAAATTTACGAGCTGTCTAGGCGAATGATGAATACTCTTGAATTGCACTCGTAAATTGATTTTTTCAGCCTTGTTATTAATATTTATTTATTGTTGCGAACAGTTCTTTTAAACGTTTTACCTTAATGTTTAACAAATTCATTTTATATAGTTAAGTTGTCTGTTAAAATTCCCCAAATAGAACTCGCAGCCACTCAATTCAACTTAAGGACGGAACAATACCCTCTATAAGAGCATGCGTGCTCTTATTGTTATAACCATAAAAAAAAGGTAAAGCCTTGGCTTTAGCAGGGCTTTCATCATTTCTGTCCCTTGTTGTTGGCATTATGTCGTGAACTTTATACATACTTTATAGCTGAGCAGTTTGCTGCTGCTGTTTGCTGTTGCACTTGCCCATGCCCAACCTACAATTGCCACTAAGAGCTTAAGCAGCTGGCCAAAATATACAGAATCCTTTGGCTGAAGTAAGCAGTTGCCTTTGTAAATAAATAAAATGGATCATGTCTTTAAGCCTTACAATTCACAAATCCAAATATTTGATTTTAAGGAAATGTTATTTTTATAAATTGTATTGTCTTTTTTTTTTTGGTGGGGTTTTGCAGTACACACAAGAGATCCTTTTGGGTTGAGTACTGAATGTACTTGTTATAAGTACGTGGCATCCTTGAAAGCTATTACCAAAATGAAGCTTTGGGGGAGAAATGTTGCGAGAACAGCAGAAACCACAGAGGCACGCCTTTAATAAGTCAGAATAACTGAAGAAATATCGCTGCTGTTGCCGCCTACAACAACGCATGTATTCAAGTATGTGTCTCTCTGTGTGTGTGTGTGTGCAAGGACATGAGTTTATCAAACACAAACGCAGCTAGGTGAGGACAAATATTTGTTGCCTGTTGTGCCCGGCTCACACTTTGGCGTACTTAGGCTGTTTGTATAGTGAGCGTTTGCTCTCTTGCGAGCAGTTTGCTTTTCCATTATGCTTTGTGCACGACTTTCGTAAACGTTCACGCAATTGCTTTCGCACTGATAAATTAAAGTTAAAGTTCAAGTTTTAAATCCTTCGCTCTTTATTATCTGCAATAGCAGTTTGGTTGCCACAGAGTCCCACAGCAATTAGCCGTCTCTTCGTCGTCCTCGTACTTTCGTTTAATTGAGCCAAGCTCATTGACTTCCTACTGGTGCCTTTCAATCACAGTCTAATTGGCTTACTCCACTCGTACTCCACGCAGTTCAATAATATTCCCCGTTCCCAGTTGTTTCACCTGCTTCCTCGAATAGCAACCCAACCACCTTATCACCTTTTGGCGACCTACTTTCAGGCCTCATTGAATTACGTTCGCTTGGGCAGTGGACGACGCACAGCAGGCTGCCACATCAGGCGATATTGAGGTTGCTGTTAATGCTGATGCTGCTGCTGCTGAGGTTGAGGCTGAGGCTCAGCCTCCGACTCAGAATCAGAGTGAGATTGAGGCTGAGTTGTAGTTTCGGGCTTGGCCCAGTTGACTTCAAAGGACGTGCTCGGCAGCTGCTTTACATAAATATTTATGCGAATTAATTTGTCGGCACGCATGTGGACGGTGCTTGAAAGGGTGTTGAGGGGTTTGTGTTGTGCGATCAATCAGACATGAAACAATATTTACAGTTTGAAAACGAACTACGAATTAACTCGATTGGCTTAACTTGCGGTTGATGTCCCACTGTGCCATCAAGAACAGAGCACAACCATCCAAAAGGGACTAAGGTCGTCTCTGTCTGTGTCTGTTTCTTTTGCTGTTGCTGTCCATATGCCTGCAGGTATGCTCCTGTGGCGCCTGCTGTTGACAGCCATAAGCCAACAAGAACAAACATGCACACACACACTGTGTCAGTGTGTTTATGGACACAGCAATTGCCTTAAAGTATACAATAGCCAAACAAGAATAACTTGGATTTTGCAAAAGTGAGTTGCGGCATCTTTAAGCAATTGAAACGATATTTAAATACTCTAAGAGTGGGCAGAACTCAAGTGGCAATAATATGCTGCATCTGCGGCAAATAATGCAATTAATCCCATTAATTATTTAGTTTGGCCTACTTAACTCTTAAGTTGATTATGCTCTATGTTTGTCAATCACTCAATTGAAATTCCTATTCAGATTTCTGTTTGTATGTCGTGTGGATTATTTGTGACATCTCAATAACATTTCAATTGCAATTCAGTGTCATAATCAGAAATTAAAATGCAAGTAACTTTCAGTTATACTTTTAAAACTTTTTAAACTTAACAGCAATAATAATTCAAATAATTGAGTATTCAAAAAGATAGGAACTTACATAAATTTACATTCCGAAATGTGATATTGAGTATTTTTGAGTATGGTATAAATTTAATTGCAATAATGAAGCCTCTTCATGTATACATCATCATTATTATTCCATAATATTCCACTCGGCGGAGAGTGTATAATGTCATAAGTATATTTTCAAAATGTAATTTCAATTCATAATTAAATGCAGTCGATGCATGTAAAAATGTATATGAAGTGCGCAATTAAGTGCAGATGATTGCGAACCTTCACACTTAATGGCCTTAACGAGTGAATGCCAATGAAGCCAATTGACAAAATTGATTTAAGCGAGCACTGTCAACGAGATCGAGTATTGATTTCAGCTGCATAATAAAGTTATTATGCCCATGCCAAGGGTATATGTATGGAAGTGTGTTATGCGTATGTGTAACCCTTATAGCAAGAGCACAATAACATTAAATATTGTTCCAAGTATCCAACAAATGTTCAACGGTGCGTATGATTGATATAAATATATATATCTACACCCACACACACATAAGCACATGTACGAGATGTGATTGTTTAAGTTGTATTAGTAAAGTCAACAATGCCAACAGAGTCGATTCAACAGAAAAGTAGGAAAACAAAAACATTGCACACATTTAAAAAGAATAATAACCATATACATATATTTGCCTATCTGTGTGTGTGATATGTTTATATGTGTGCGTGTGTGTGTCTTAACTGTCATGACTTGCTTGAACAAATAGCAATTGCATTGCGCTCTGAGTCAACTTGGTTGTTCGTATGTGAGCTTCAAGGCGATTAAGTCAAAGGATTTGCTACTTTCCACTTGCCACTTGCTACTTGCCACAGCTCACTGGCTTATTTTGATTGCAGTGCTTCAGCCTCTTCTATCTCTATCTCTTTTTCGGTCCAATTTGTTATTGTATTTGCTGCCTTGCTGATAATCGCCTTATGCTGCATGGCAAAGCAACTATTAAGCAAACAAATAATAGTTCTAAGGCCACAGTCGGACTAGCTTTTAGCAACTGAAACTAACAGAGAGAAAGACAAGAAACTAATATATGGAAATATGCCACATTAATATAAGTAATAACTAAGCTCAATAAACATAAAATAAATTGTTTGTGATGTGACTCAAACAATATTGTTATTACTAATAGTTATTATAGGCAATAAATTCCATTGGATAAAATTGAAAGTATACAATAAACATATTAGTTGACAATATCTTATATTTATTTATTATTTTCATTCAATATTACATTTAACTTACATAAAAAGCTCAAAAAATAATATATTATACATAAGTTGATTAGTAAATCATTATTCCATTTACTATTATTTTTAATTAAAAAATATTGTTTTGGCTTTATATTCACTGCAATAAGTTAAAAGCCTTTACCTCTCTTTGAATATTATAGATATTAAATTCTGAGTAATTATGAATATTTCGCTGAAAATTGGAAATGTGCTTACCCGACTTTATATACATTTATTTCCCAGAAAACAACTTTCTAGAAACTATATTTTGTGCCATTCGAAAGTACTCCTAAATATTCCATAGTCATGATGAAGATATATTTTTATTAAAGTCAGAAAATATATATTCACTAACAAAAAGTTCCACCAACAACCTTTGAAATAAAACAAATTTATTAAATATCGTTTATATGCGAGTAGCTTCATTTAATGCAAAATTAAAATATATCAATTGCAAATTGAACACAAACAATTGCCAACCTGAAGAAGACTCACAAACAGCGCATATCTATTCATTAAAATTGCATACAATTAAAATTAAATAACACCGCAATATAAACTTATTAGGTAAATTCTTTCAGCGCACGAAATTCTAGTCACAATTTATTTAATGTCACCACATTGAATATTCATTAAATTATTTAGAAACTATAATTTATTATTGAGCTTTAATATGTGTTAGTTAATCGAAATAAATAAACGAATAATATGCTTAATTTCGGCAATCATAGAGAACAAAGTAATCGAAATATATGTATATGAATATATGTAATCAATGTAAAGTTCAGAGTTGGGGCCAATAGAAGAAATCCCTCTTGTTGATGTCTGAACCATTTTTGTATTGGCTGCTGTAGAAGAATTTTGATTGATTGTCTGCTCAGTTGCTTATGCACGGGCAAATCTGTGAGGGATTGTTTGGCAAATTGCTAACAGTTGGGCACTAACGATTAAGAGTTCGTATCTACAATGTGTACTATATATTATGGGGTATAATCCCTTTTTCATATTTCATGTAATATTCGTAGCGTTATCTAATGCAAGATTGCGCACACAACTGGGCATAAACAATTCACAAAGAAATGAAAATGATGAAGAGGATGGGGGAGGAGGAGCAAAATTTATATAAAGAATTTTCTTATACAATCTGCTTTAACAAGCTGCACAATTCACAATTCGCCTTGGTGTCACGAACATGGAACATCGCTGGGAATGATGTTAAGCAAGGAGGCATCCTCCACACAAGCCAACGACAACTGCAACCAAGCCAACACACCTGCTCTGACTGTGTGTATGTGTGTCGTTGTGTGTGTGTGGGTGTGTGTGTTGATTGCACAAAGCAACCAAGCCAGTCAAGTCCTTGGTGACGTGTTGAACGAAAGAATGAAACAAGCAACTGTTAGCAGAGCCAAGGAACAGAAAGAACACCGGGGACACGGCTCAGCTGAGTTGCGACCGTTAAGGCAGCACAGTGGTCGAAAAGCAGTTGTTAATGGATTGCAACTGGGCTACAATTTGCCACACAATCAGGCAGTAATTGATTAATTCACGAATATATAATTGTTTTAAAGCATTTATTAATTTATATTATATTAAATTCTATTTTCAATTTTGTCCAAATTCGTATAAAAATTATTATCATATTAAAAGATATTTCTGTTTTGTAAAGCTTAATATCATTATTTCATTTGTTCAAAATATTTCTTATTAGACACTCTCAAAAATCAAGCATCAGTAAGACAAACCGGGCTATAATTTATCGTATAATCATGCAGCGTTTTAGTTTTTCTAGAATAAAAAACCCTATTGAAACATTTATTAATTTATTCTGAATTTTCTAATTAAATTACAAAACTTCAATTTCATTGATGTTTAAAGTTTCCTACTTAATTTCATTTCTTTAGGCAAACCTAAACTTCACAATAATATCTTTTTTAATATGTTTCATTTAGACACTCCCAGAATTTCTTTATTTAAGCCTGAACTTCACAATAAAATATTTTTTAATATACTTCATTTAGACTCTCCCAGAATTAACTATGTATTGAACCTCCTCTCTCTCCTTTGAACAATTGGCTTTCATAAGTATTATACACATTTCTTTTAATGATTCATTCATTTTAACTATGCGTAATAAACGTGTAGAGCTTTATTATCATCATGTTCGTCGAAGAATTTTCAGCATTCCTTTCATTCCATGCTGTCATCAACATTGCTTCAATCTGCACTTCGAAATTAGCTCTATTGAAGCCAGAGCAAGACGTCAGAGTATTTCTCTGGCAACAACGGTCTGCTTCCTGTATTGTGCTTTTCCTTCACTTCTTATCTGCTTCCCATTTCCCCTTCATTCTCTCTCTCTCTTTTGCTCTTCATCAATTGAAAATTGTGAAGTTTTTTTGTTGTGTTGTTTGGTTTTGCAATCATTTCTCTTTGCTACTGTTGTAGATGTTGCTGTTGTTGTTGTTGTTGTTATGTTTGTGTATATGTAGGTGGACACGTGTCCACGTGCGTCGTTGTACTCTGCCACTAACGGTAAATGCTTGCTTGCACCATGTTGACCCCTCACGTTACCGTTGCGACACACACTGTTGCCCGGGCAACATGCAAAACTGCAGTTTTCCATGCGAAAACACGCGTCGATTCACACACACACACATACATATACACACGCGCATATCCCAACATTCAAATACAATAGACAATGTGTGTGTGTGTGGGTGCGTGTATGTGTGTGATGATAGAGCGGGAATGTTGTTGGAGGGTATAAAGTCGCCTGACAGATTAGGTTTACAATTGCCAATACTAATGAACTGTCAATTCCACCACATGTTGAACTACCAAACGAATAAGCATCAATTCAACGTAAGCGACAACGCCTGATAAATACTCTACATTGCCAAGGGTATTGTAACTAGAAGACTTTCTACCATAAAAATAGTAATAAATTCATTATTTGTTTTTGTTTATTTTGATTTAATTTCTTAATGAATAAATGATATAACAACAAAATAAATTTAATAGTCAATAATGTTGATAATTATTAAATTTTTAAATATTTCCTTATTTGGCGTCTAAATAATCAAAGTATTTATAATGCCTTGATTAGAAACCAAAAAATGTTCAACATAACCTCAAATTTGCACTGAATTACGCTGAAAAGTATGCAATGTTTTGGTTTAGCCAGCAGGGAATTACGTATACGTATATCGTAACAATAATATTAACTCTATTATGGTATAATATGTAAAAATAATAATAATAGGCTATGAAAAATATAGAAAAATTAAATATTTCATTACAATAAACTAAAATCAAAGTAAAAATTAATATTTTCAAAATGTTTTTTAATTTTTTTTCAGAGGTTTTATTGTATGTTACTATTTTGCAATAGAGTATATTAACGGCATTACTATATTAACGGCTTGCATAGCTAGATAATGTCCAATAGCAGTATTAGTAAACTGATAGATACTTGTATTTATATTAATTCAATGATGTAAGTACTGTATTAGTAGTAAGAACTTTTCTACATTCAAATTTTTAATGCGAACCTTCCTAACCTTTTACTGAACTAACGTTAAATATGAATGTAGATGAACCATTTTGTTAATTGTAATCACCAAAACATTTCTTTTGTTGTGCAAATACTTTTAAAAAAGTTATATATTATCAAAAAATCAAAAATATTTTATCTTTACTGACAATACTAACAATACAACAAACTGCATGAGGTTGTGAATATGCCCGCTTAAAAAAATATAAGCAACGTAATAAGCAGCAACAGTTTGTGGCTGCACGAGTCTCAGTTCTCCTTCTGGGGCTGTCGACTTGTCGTAGCACTCACTATCAGCAGCGGGGGCGTACAGGGAAACGCTGCTCAGCGTCGCGCTGTTTAGCTGAGCGTAGTGCAGTGCTCAAAATGCAACGAGCTGTGTGTTAAGTGTTTCCCGCTGCCATTGGCACTCACACACACACACCCATACACACACACACACACTCGAAGAGAGACGGGCACACGCGCTCAGCTTTGTATTGACGCACTCAACAGGGCGATGAGAACACGTCAAAGGCATAAAAGCCCCCGAAACGAATCCAAGTACCAAGTGAGCTGCAGTCACATTCGCAGTCGCAGTCGGCAATTGAGCGTTGACGCGAGCGCGTCGCGTGTACGGAATATAAGTAAAAGAAAACTCGTTTTTCTGCAATTGATAATACGAGCAATTGATCAATTTGTTGCACTCGTAGATAAATTTAGCAAAACACAAATCATCTGGAATTAAGAAAATGGCCTTGCGGAGCGCGAATGTAATGTGGTTTCGCCATGGATTGCGACTCCACGATAATCCAGCTTTATTATCTGCATTGGCGGACAAAGATCATGGCGTTGCATTAATACCCATATTCATATTCGATGGCGAGAGTGCTGGTAAATAAACTAACAATGTTTTGCATCTATGTTCTGCATCTTCGATTACATTTATCATCGGCTAACTGTGAGCTAATAGCGCAATTCAGCGACTTTTTGGTTACCAAATATTTAGTTGGCCATATCATTTTACGCTTCTCATGCAGTGTTTTGCATGACTCGCGGGGCAGACAGCGATGAACGGCAGCGGGTACTGCAAGTATAATGAGTACTGTGAGTACTCGCTTGCATTTGTATTCGTTCTCAGACCTAGGTGCAATACAGCAATGCGTTCTAATCCAATTTGCGAGAGCAAGCGAGAGAGCGAGACTGTGAGAGACATCGCTAACAAGCGATTGAATCGAATGCAATTTGCTGCTCAGAGAGACTCTGCCTGATAAGATACATAAGTATATAGATACTTATGTATATCTATGTACAATGCATTGCCGGCACACATGCAAATTTCTTTTTAATATATACAAATATTTATAAGTACAGTATTTGCAAAAAAAGGTGTTTTGAATTCGCTTTGATCGCCAAGATAATTTCAACGGTAATTTTTATTCGTTACATTGTAATTATTTGAGAATGTTAATAATCATGCCAAGAAAACAAAAACGAGTTCAAAAAAATGAATTTATAAATAATAATAGAACAATACAATTCATTATACCAATACCAAATAAATATATTTTTATTTAGTATATTAGAAGAAATTCAGAGATTAATGTGAAATTGATTATTGTATTTAACTACTTAATGAGACAATATATAACATCTAAACTGGATGTTAATATAAACTACTAAAAACTATTTGATTTCGCGCATTTCTTACTTTCCTTACATATAATTAAACAAATTCAATCTGTAAAACAAATAAGAAAGCTGCTCAGCTGCGAGATAATAATATTTTTTTTTTCGATTTACGAGGGCGAGTGTGGAAAATGTTTGAAATAAACTTGAAAACTTTGCGTGCAAAAATAACAAATGCTGTTCATAAAAAAATAATATACCTCAATCTCCTATAGTCTCTGAGATCCAGTACCAATTGAAATGTTTTTTGTTTTATTTACACTTGTATGGTTAATATTTTAATATTTTAATATTTCTTAGGCACTAAGAGCGTTGGATTCAATCGCATGCGATTTTTGCTGGACTCGCTGCAGGACATCGACCAGCAGCTGCAATCGGAGACTGAAGGTCGAGGGCGTCTGTTCATTTTTGAGGGTAATCCAGTGGAGATCTTTCGGCGACTCAATGAACAGGTGCGTCTGCACAAGATCTGCGTGGAGCAGGATTGCGAACCCATTTGGAATGAGCGCGATGATGCGACCAAGAATCTGTGCAACGAGCTGGGCATCGAGTATGTGGAGAAAGTGTCGCACACGTTGTGGGATCCACGTACAGTGATCGATACGAATGGCGGCATTGCACCACTGACTTATCAAATGTTCCTGGTTAGTTAATCTTGGCATCTTTCATCATTATGTAAATTACTCATATGCAAATTTCTTTAACAGCACACTGTGCAAATTATTGGCTTGCCACCACGACCTGTGCATGATCCGCATTTCGGAGGCGTGAGCTTTGTGCAGTTGTCACCAGAGTTGCGCCGAGATTTGGGTTGTTTTGAGCAGCCGCCTACGCCGGAGCATTTCAACATATACAGCGATAATATGGGCTACTTGGCCAAGATCAATTGGATCGGCGGAGAGAGCCAAGCATTGGAACTGTTGGGCGAGCGTCTAAAGATTGAACAGCATGCCTTTGAGCGTGGCTTTTATCTGCCCAATCAGGCAATGCCCAACATTCTGGATACGCCCAGATCGATGAGTGCTCATCTGCGCTTTGGCTGCCTCTCGGTGCGTCGATTCTATTGGAGTGTGCACGATCTCTTCAAGAATGTGCAGCTTCGCGCCTGTGTGCGTGGCGTTCAAATGACGGGCGGCGCTCACATAACCGGACAGCTTATCTGGCGTGAGTACTTCTATACGATGTCGGTGAATAATCCGAATTACGACCGCATGGAAGGCAACGAGATTTGCCTAAGCATCCCCTGGGCTAAGCCCAACGATGAGCAACTGCAGCGTTGGCGTCTGGGACAAACCGGATTTCCTCTCATCGATGGTGCTATGCGACAGCTACTCGCTGAGGGTTGGCTGCATCACACACTGCGCAACACAGTTGCCACATTCCTAACACGCGGCGGCCTTTGGCAAAACTGGGAGTACGGTGTGCAGCATTTTCTCAAGTATCTTCTGGATGCCGATTGGTCTGTTTGTGCTGGCAATTGGATGTGGGTATCGAGTTCGGCGTTTGAGCGCTTGCTTGATTCCTCGCTGGTCACCTGCCCGGTTGCATTGGCCAAGCGCCTGGATCCCGAGGGCATCTACATCAAGCAGTACGTACCGGAGCTGCAGAATGTGCCCAAGGAATTCATGTGAGTTCAGATGCGTATACTTAATATTACAAATGTTAAGCTGTGATTTCGATAGCAGAAAAGACCGAATTATTTTTAATATAAGAGGTTGTTTTCTTTAGCTGCGAAAACTCAATTTAAAACTACAAATACTTTATATTAATAACTTTTAGCTCTTGATCCTTTGAAGAATGATCATCAGAATAGAGAGCAATATTTTGAGCATTAGAGATTCGAATTCTTTTGAGCTTGAAATTTTAAAAT
The DNA here is from genome assembly GCA_035046325.1 of Drosophila niveifrons. NCBI lineage: Eukaryota > Metazoa > Arthropoda > Insecta > Diptera > Drosophilidae > Drosophila > Drosophila niveifrons. The sequence continues at coordinate 2,776,869 of JAWNOC010000046.1, read as the reverse complement.
CGCTTTTACTTTAAACCAAACATTTGTAACTGTTGAACTTTGAATAGCTAAATGCGGAAAGGTATGTTCAAACCTTTTGGTGAAATCAAATAGTTGTAATTATTGAACAATATCAAAGCGAATTCAGAGCACAAAACAACTTTTCTAGGGATGAAAGTTTTTATTTTAGCAGCTCTCTTTATTATTTAATGTGCTAATATTTTCTATATATTTCTAATGAAACTTCTTCTGTTTATTACTTAAGCTATGCATCAATTTGTGCAACCATAATAAAATTCCATTGCTCAAAAGATTTTATCTTAAAGCGAGTCTAGGATATCCTATTTGTGGCCCATACTTAATTTTTATTGCATAAAATATTTTTTTCTAATATGAATCTAGGATAATTTAATCTGATTTGAGTTAGAATTACTTTAACAAAATTAAGATTGCTTGAATACGTCGCTCTTTTATTTATTTTATATACTTCTATTCCATATAATTTCAATTAACTTGCAGTAGAATTATCTAAGTATAAAAAATTTAAACTAAAATAAATTACTTTTGTAGTTTTGTTACTTCATTTACTTTGTATTCATTTATAATACCTTTACCTTTACCTTTACCTTTAATTTAATTTCTTTCACTGCATTTAACTTATTTCAGTCATGAGCCCTGGCGGATGTCTGCCGAGCAACAGGAGCGCTACGAGTGTCTCATCGGCGTGCATTATCCGGAGCGTATACTTGATCTTGCGGTGGCCGGCAAACGCAATACGCTGGCCATGAATTCGCTGCGAAGTTCGCTGATAACTCCACCGCCGCATTGTCGTCCTTCGAATGAGGAGGAAGTGCGTCAGTTTTTTTGGTTGGCCGATTGAACTGAGCGTGGTTTTTATGTATAATGTTTCTCATACTAAGATGTATCTGTTTTAATGTCCTCAGTATCGATATAATAAAAATTAATCACTATTCAAGTATCATTAATAATGCTTTATTCTGTTTTCAATTTGTAATTTTTTAATTAAAATATTTGCTACAATACAATTTGTATTTTCAATGTTTTTAACAGCTTATATAACCCATACATACATTACTTTTTTTTGTTTTGTTGTTAGCTTATTTTAAAGTGATTTACATATAATTATTATTATCATTTTTTATTACATTATCAAATTAACGTCATCAATTAAAATGAATTCATTGTGTGTTTGGTTTTTTGTTGTTTGAGAAAAATTGAACGCGAATTAAGTTGAAAGTTTTCAATTTAATTATATAATTAATTAGATTCATTCTTAATTTGAAAGTTTATTTTCCATTTATTTATAATTCTCTAGTTCGTTTTTTGTTTTGTTTTTTTTCTCCGTTCTTTGACTTGTGTATATTTTATGTTAATGCCTAAAATTGTATTTCGAATATAATCCTTTGGTTTCATTTTTGTTTGCATTTTACTTGTAGAATGTGTGCAATAAATTTCGTTATACCAAGGCCAATATTATGGGTTTAGCTTATGGGCTTGTTTAATGGGACCTATAAAGATTTATTGTTGAAACTTGAGTCCCTCGACAGTTGTTACAAATTAGTAAGGAAAACAGAAAAGTTATCCCCGACAAGGCCGAAGCTAAAAGGTTCCTCACAAAGAATCCTTAAGGACGAAGAAAAATTTCTACACATATAGAAGTGGAGAAGTATTCGTTGAATCTTTCTTTGCAAGGAATACGCAGAATATACAGATCTCGAAATACGAATAAATTCGAATAAACATTTAGAGCGCATTTTGTTGGGGGAAAAAAACGATTTGCATAGTGTAATATATATATATATAAATATGTATGTAAATTTCCTATATACTTATTTAGTATATATGGTATTACGGTACAATTGCTGAATAAAATATTCAACCAACCAACGAAATTGAACGGGAACTCACAGCAAATAACAATATACTCTTTTTACAACTATTTGAATATCATCTCATAACGCATTTGTAACATATATTCAAGGATTTTCCCCTATTCTTTTACAGATTCCGTTTCGGTATTTGTTTTTTTTTTTGTTTTCCTGTTCTATGTATTATGTACAAACACACATACATAAGTATCTACAGTGAGGCCATGCATGGCTTACATGTTGTGTATATCTCCTCTCTATATATATGCATATATGTATATGCTGTGTATAGGTGTGTAGATGTGTGAGTGTTCGTGTCCGTGTTCGTGTTTTGGCTACAACGAAAAAACCCGGCTCAGATTTTGCCTATAAAAATAAAAGCATTCGCCCCATTAAATATGCAATACTTTCCCCAGCATTATGTAAATTTTTATCTTGCTGCCAGTGCGTTTTTGTCCTAACTGTGTCTCATGAAGTTACACATATGGAAAATCCATGCTTTAAGCTTATGAGGTTCAATTAAATTCACTTTTGTGAGTGTATTTCGTATTTCATATTTTATAGTTACTATTTATTACCTTATACTGGTTTCCATGCTGTGCTTTATATTCATTTATATTATTATTATAAGTATTATATGTTTGTGTCTGTTAAAAGCCGTTCGTTAGGTTTTACTTTAAAATGGACGTTTTATAGATAGATAAAGTTAATACTTTGAGCAGAAAATAGCGGCAAGTGTTTGAAACATTCGGAGTTGGTACTACTTAGAGGTGGTGCCCATATATCTATATAAGATGTGTGTGCTCTGATCAAATTTAGACAATGCTATCAATTCTGGCAGTATATATTGTATATTCATGTTTTCGTTTGCTCATCTACTCTACAAAGAAAAAACGAGATCACCTTCAAATCAAATGGGCAGAGGTTGAAGTCATGGGGGGAGGTGAGAAAGAGTTTATCAGCTTGAAGAATTGATATGCTATATGGCATAATACCGGAAATAAATTAGCAACCCCCCTTTAGTCTTACGGTTCTACATAATTCATGAATTCGCACCTCGAACTCAACTTCGCCGCTTTGCTAAGCAAATGCAAGACTCGCTCACAAACCCTTTCCAATGTAAATATATCAAGAAATCTGACTTCATAGCACGATTTACATATGCAGATCGTTCCACTTCATTTTTTATGGCTTTGTTTGGTGGTGTGTGTGGGTTTTATATGTGTGTGTGTTCTATATATCAGACAAGTTGATATCGACTTTTGTTTTTATTGGTTTTACTTGGCTTCGATGCACTTTTTATTCATTTCATTTGACTCTTTTTTTGTGTGTGTGTGTTGTTTTGTCAGGCAACGTTTTGTGTTGCATTGTTGCTATTAAACTTTTTACATTTGCTGTCATTTAGTTTATTTCATTTACAGTTGCAACTTAAACAAATTATATCAATAATACAAATTGAATTCGAGGCAACAACTTTTAAATATATTAATGCTAAAGTGTGACTTTGTTTTTGTAATAATGTTGAAAGGGATTAAATGGATTGTGTGTGTTGTTGTATATATCCTGATAACATTTTTCGTACAAAATAAAACTTAACCAAAGGGCACTGTTGTTGATTGGTGTTTTTGTTGCTACTGATCCTGCTTTTGTTGTTGATGTGTTGTTTGGGAGCTACTCTAGATCTAAGCTTTGCTGTTGTTTTATTTTTTTTTGTTTTTTTTTTTTGTTGTTATACACTTGGTGTTTTTGTTGTTCTTCCTCCTCCTGTGGGCAATTCTTTTAACGTTGCCGTTTCCTTTTCTCAATCGCATTTTAGTTAAGTTTTCCATATTAAATTTATATATGCTCTTTTTACCATTTCATTGCATGTTGTTTTTCATGTGTGTTTTCTTTTACATTTACATATTTGTTTTTATTAATTGTCTACTAAATTTAATCACCATCCGCACGCATTCCCCGCACCTCGCCCACCAGACGCGCCTTGTCAAGCTCATCCTTGACCTTATCCTCGATGGCGCGAATGTCCTCCATTGTTAGACCGAACCAGCGATCAGTTGAACAGAAAACTTGGCTGTAGTAAAAGAAAATATCGAGTTGAATAAAACGTATATTTGATTCCAATTATATAGCATTTATCTCACCGATGGAAGTTTGTAAAGAGACGTCGCTCGGACTTTTGTATGAAATTCTCTACTCTTGTCTGCAGACCAAACCATTTGAACTCACACGTGACCAGCTTATAGCAGGTCATCACAGGATCAACGCGTTTTCGCCAATCAGCGCCCACTAAAGGACCACGACCAGTTTTCTTCGATTGGTAGCTGTGAAGAAAGATATGACATTAAATATTTGTTATATTACAAATTAAATTAAAAATTAACTTACGTTGTTGGATCCTCTTCGGGCTTATAGTCAGCGGGCAGAATCGGATCATTGGCAATGTCGATGTGAACAACTTCGCGCACTTTCAGCTTATCGGGCGTCAGTTCATGAACCTGAAAGTAGATGGATTGAAGACAGAATCGCCATTTTAGAAACCAATATTATGTGTGACAGATGTTGAGCAGCACAATTAAAGCAACATTGAAGCTAAATTAACTAATTACAGGTTCGATTTGCATAGCATTACACTCAACCTAAAAGCGATAAAACGATCTGATAAATGTATAAAGAACACAAAAGTGTGTAAAAATCATAATTAATTTCGAATAACTCACATTGGGCAAATCGCCAAAATCGTTTTCAAAATGATGCGAATCAACATAAATTGCAAAGTTTTGATTCATATAGCCGGGATTCTAACAGTGAAACAGCCAAAAATTATGAACAGAAATACCGAAAAAGGAAACGCACCCAAAAATGTTGCAAATGTTCAATTTAAAAATTCCACAACCAAAAACGAATTTGCAATATAAATGAACAAACGATTTTGAAGACAATTTTTAACATTTTTTTGTTTAGATTTTGAACAGATTTCGTTATTGTTTATAATCGTGTAAGTAATGGAAGAAATAGAGAAATACGAAAAACACAAATTAGTTAAATACTGTACATGAAATTCACTTACATTTTCTGAGTCTCCCGCATCTCCGACGTGCAACGTGTCGATGATTATTTTGAATGCCTCTTTCATGAATTTGGGATTCTAAAAGAGTGTGTATTAAATCCATAGGGTTAAATAAAAATGTTTCGATCAAATGTATCCCTTATTCAATTACAATTTATGTAAATCTATTAAATAAAAAGTCTTGTGTTGAGTGTCAAATCTTAAATACTTGCTGCTCAAACTTAATTTACAGATTTAAAAGGTTATATTGAATGTTTAACAATTTTTCAATCAATTTTCAACTGCATTTACTTAACAGTTTCATTCTCTGAATATTCGCGTTTCATTATCACAAAGGGGGGATTCGATGTGTAAGGTCCTCAACATCGATTGAAAAGAAATCAATTTGCAGTAAGCGGATTGCGAGCCCTTTAACCCCTTTGTGCAGTTAAGACTCTTCAGTTTTATACAGATAATATCAAGAGATGTTTACGTTGTTTTCCTCGCTCGTATAAAAATGAAACTTTTTGCCCCCGCATATGCATATCTCGTATGTATGAGTGTATATATATTTACCGTAATAATCGTTCGACAATAAGGATAAGCATTCCATGCCTCCTCATGTATCTCCAATGAGCCCTTGGGCGCCAATAGTCTTATGTACGCTGGAACTTTTGATTGCAGATGGTAGATCTTATATGTATACTGACCGGAATTGTATTTGCCGCCTGAGAATTAAAATGAGGGAGAAAAAAACCAGAGAGACAGTAAAATAAAAGTGGACAGTGGCGTTTGCTTTAAAATAGCTGCTTACCCAACAATGGATAATTTTCGAAGGGTTCATTTTTTAATACCTCAATGCCCTCACCACCTCCCGTGTTCTCCTTTGACGCCTCTGCCACTGAGAATAATTGTGCTACTTGATACTGTAAACAGAGCGGAAGAATGGCAACAAAAAATAATCATTAAAACGCATAAAAGGCATTAAGTATGCAATCTCTCTCTTACCTCATCCACGGTTAATGGTAAAGTCACGCGGCTGAAATGAGACACAAACAAAAAAAGAAGCGAGGATACATGTTAAACAAATATAAAAGGTATTTTTAATTAATTAATTTTAATATGTGCTTCAATTTTTAATTAAATGTGCGCGCTTCAAAACTTTTCTTGGTCTGCGCACAAAATTCATTTCCGAAAACAACCTAAAAGTATGCTACACTTTAAAGTTCGAGTAAGCGAGTGTGTGTGTCTGAGTTCACACACAAAAGCAAAGAAGAGGAAGAGAGAGAGAGAGAGAGAGAGGGAGGGAGAGACGGTTCTGGTCCCTGGCACAACATAATTGCGACGGCCTTGAAACTTATTCGCACTGGCTTCACTTTGTTGCGGTTCTTGTGGCATGGCCCAGGGACCACAAATTGAATAAGTCACCTACTGTAAACACGAAATTACAAAACATTTGCGAAAGCCTAACCGCGTTTGTATACTCTCTCAAAAGTCTTTGAATTATATATTGCAAAATTTACTATACTCAAAAATATTTCAAAAACTATTGAGATATGCAACAATAAATACTACAGAGAAACTAAAAAATATACACACATATTATTAAGGTCAAAATTAACAAAGTCAAGTTTGGTTTACTTTTGAATTATGCAAAATGTTAAATGTTAAACAAATGGAACTGCTGTAAAAATAAAAACTATCAAGAGAGCTACAGTTGAGTGTGTTCGACTGTAAAATACCCGCTACTCATTTTCAATAAAAGCCAAAAAGTGCTAAATTGTCTTAATAATATACCCTAAAAATAATAAAATATATCGAATGTCATTTTTGTTGTATCGATGAAGTACTACGTTCGAAATACACCATAGAAGTAAAAAATATACCTGATTGTCAGCCAAAGCAGCTAAGAACCGATTGCGATTTAATAAATTCTACAATTTTTATCCGATCGCAATCACATTCTCAGGTGTGATTAATACTATTGTTATTATAGTCTATACCAAAATTCGACACTTGCTTCAAAGTTACGCTTGCTTTTCGTATTTTGCAGATTTGCGGGTACTGAATTTTGATACAAACTTGATCTGTGTGCGATCATTAAAAAAATTATAGCCCTATCTCTTATCTGACAGACGGTTTTTACTATATCGTCTCGGATGTTGACGCTGATCAAGAATATATATACTTTATGGGTCTTTCTGCCTGTCACATACATTTCCTACCGGCACAAAGTTATAATACCTTTCTACCTTATGGGCGTCGGGTATACAAATAATATTTTTCAAGGTCTGCGTAAAACAAGTACATCGGACATCTCGATGCAGTATTTTTTTTGTGTCTAGAGAGGAAATGAGAAATTGGCAAGAAAGTGGTGGCGCCTTTTGGCCGTGACGTAAGCATTTTGATGCAGCCGTAAACTTGCCCAAGGTGCAAAACTTGGCCCATAAAACAGAGGTAGTTAAGTTTCTCATTTAGCCAAGTTATATGAGCTGTCGTCGCGTTGACATTTTTTTTTTTTTTGTATTTTTGTTGTTTTTGTCATTATCAAGCTGAGGCACGCAGAGAGCAGAGAGAGAAGAGAGCAGCGTGCAACAATATGAGAGAATTAAGAACAATGAGATTTTCCAGCCTGTTTGCTGGGGATGTGGCTGTGGCACCTCTGACTGTGGCTGCTGCCGTTTTAGAGGCGGCTTTCAGTGGCAATTAACCTTTTGCCATTGTTGACACGTTTAATGACGTGTTGCTAATTGCCTGCCTAATGCCACACGGAACCTTGTGGGCGTGGCCCTGTCTTATTGGACTCATGGACTCACGGACTTCGACTCACTTAACCTCTGTTGCCATCTCTATCTCCATCTATTTCCTCTGCCGCTGTTGCTGCTGCTTATGCTGCCACAGACCATTTGTCGGCCTCAAAAAGTTGACTCGGCAACTGCAACTTAATAAAGGTTAAAGTTCAGCCCACTTAACACCTCGGAAAGCAACAGCAACGCACAGTTGCTTAGTTGGCTCATCTTTGTAGCGAGTGGGCGTGGCAACAAACTGGGCAATTTATTCACAAAACTGTGTGCCAAGTAAATTGACTTATTTACACTTAATTTGGTGTGCAAAACAGTTAATCCTCAACCTTTGAGCATGGTGGTGAAATGGATTAGAAGATTAAATGCGTCAGCTGGGCTCGATTATCAAGGGGCTTAATTTATTTGTGCTGTGTTGATGCTGTTGAAAATTGAATTTGTAAGGTATTCCTCCTTAAAGGGAAACACAATTGAATAGCAGAAAGTTTATCTCAAAGGAAGCGATGGAATTTAACTGAATTTAAACGATACAATTTATTTTAATATGCTTAAAAGCAAAAAAAAAAAGGTAATTTACTTAAATTTGCAAACTTTGTTGCCTATTTAAATAAATGGAAATACAAACTTAAAGTGAGCATTTTCCGCTTTGCTTGCCAGTTTAATCAGCTGCCGTTGAATCAATTCAAATTACAAAAGTTTCTGATAAAGTAAATTGCTCGTAAAGCGTGTTCCCCTCACTCGCTATACAAACATTAACAAATAGAGCAAACAAGCGAACAAACAAAGCAACAACACAGTCGAGATAAATGACTGCGGCAAATAAGATAAGTAAATAACTTTTTTTTTGGAGCAGGGTTCAAACTAACTAGGTCAAAAATCAAATGGCGACAGATCAAACGAAATGTGTCTGCTACAGCGCGTAACGCTGACTAAGAAGAAGAAGAACAAGCTAAAATATAGTACAAAAAAAAATTATGCAGAGGAGCGAGGGGGGGGGAGTATTAAAGTGCAGAGATACGGTCGGAAAGTTGGCTTAGAAAACGAAACAAGACAAGTGGGAGGCACTTTGAAAATTGCCACGATGTGCTTGAGTTGTCATTGGGAAAGTGAAAGAGCGGCAAGAGGGGAAAAAGTCAAAAGAGTCACGAAAATAAAACAACAAAATATTGAAGTACTCTTAATGAGCGACCCGAGCAAAAGTCCAAACACTCTTCCCCGGGACACAAGGGCAATCCATTGAGTACAGAGATCCAAACACACAAACACATGGAAGGGGAATTCCATTGTCTTTGTTGTCATAATTGAAAATGGAACGTGAATATGCGGTTAAGTTTGTATGTGTGTGTGTTGGCCAGATGAGACAAGCTTGGCCAAGGCTCTTCTGCTGCCGCTGCTGTGGCCGACTTGTGTGCGTGGATTCCACTTGAATGAGCTCTACAGATTGGCCTAATAGTGATTTGTGAAGGCCACCCCACAAAACACGATATGAACAGGAAAGAGTCATTATTGGCATTGATTGCTTCATACCCTGCAATTTGAATGTGCAAATAAATAGTTACAATTTCACCATTGAAATTGATATTTTCGACTTGTTTTACGGCATCATCAAACCATATTTACTATCAGATACATAATCTATATGGGCTATATGATGCCATATATGATATTTATCGGTCTATGGAATAGATTAGAAACTGTCATACAACTTACATTAAGGTTCAATAATGGAATAGAAAAGTATTCAAACAGCTAGCTATATTAAATGTGAGATAATTCACTTTGCATTCTGTTTCGTTTATCATAAAAATAGTTGCAAAAATGTCAGCTTTATGTCGTTACATTATATTAGAATCATTTGTTTTATATTATATTGATTAGTATAATTATTCAAAATTGTTGTCATATTTCTTCTATTGTATTTTGAAATTCGATTTCTTCACACACTTCTCTCTTTGCAATAGTAAACTTTAAAACATTCTACTGTATATATTTTGTACAAATATTTTTCGAGCTCCATTTGTAAGTGTCTCGTTGAACAAGGCTGCTAAAAAAATGCTGTTAGTTCTCTTATCTTATCGCAACAACGACTCACACAATAAACAATATGTATCGGTGTCTGTAAATCTGATTAGGAAAACGAACAAATGCGCAATCGAAATGATTTGGAAATTGAATACAAATTGGGGAACTAAAGAGTCGATTCATAGACAGATACTACAAGATAGTCATATTAAAGTTTAACAACTTTCACGCGACCAACAAACACAATCAAAACTAGTATTAGATTGCTCTTGGTTGTTTGCTTAGTTTGAATTTGAAGCTGATTCGATGCCTCAAATGCTACAGATGCAATTTTCTATCAGTTTTAGCGATCGTTCAAAGTTCTATTTGAAAAGTGACTGTGCACGTGGCGCAATGACACTAGCTTATTATAAGTACAATAATAGTCACAACAATTAAAGCGAGATCAGCACATTAAGCGAGTGTATTGCTAAGCTATAATCGCTTCCCAAAACTTGTTTTATGTTTTGCTAACTTGAAGCATTCAACGTTGACCTCACGCAATTAAATACTAAACATATTTGTCTATATTGTAAAGTAACTCGTAAGCTCTCAGTTTAAATATCCTATAAAATGTCTTGAGAGTTCATCGAAAAGCTATAAAGATTCATAAAAGTTGTATACAAATTTTACTATTAAAGCCAGTAATGTCATCTCCAAATACAATTTACCAAAAATATGGCTACACTTTTAACATATTCAATTTAAAATCTATAATATATGTACATCATAGTTATTATATCATGTTTACTAACGATCCTACGCCAAAACTTTACAGAATATAGTCACTTATAAACTAATGCCAAATGGTTGCATGAAAAACTATATTGCAATCAAAATATTTGTTTAGCTCAACCGCAATTATTTATACGAAATACAATTTAAAACTACAAACAAACATTTGCGTGATATGGAATATATGTATATATGAATATAGTTGTAGTGCAAATGTATTCATATCATGCTGGTGATTGTTTTTCTTGCTGTTGATTCGGTGGTGTGGAAATTATAAAAATTTCAACGCTATTGTTAAATGAAGCAAAAAGTGCGCCTACTGCGGAACGCATAAACATTTCAATGCCCATTGGCAATGACATAAAACAAATAGCGGAAAACACAACACAACAACAACAACAATCATGAATATATTATTGTTTAATTTAAGCGACAGCTCGCCACTTGCGTTGGCCAGTAATTAATTTCTGATGTGTGTTTAAAATTTGTTTGCTCCAACTTTTCTGCTGGCTGTTGACAGTTTTTCATTCACATCGCGATAACAAATACACACACACAAAAAAAAGAAGAAAAACGAAATGGCAAACAATATATCGCTTACTCCGCATACTCCCCCTTCCCCGCATCTCATTCGACCCCTCACTTGACTCATGACCACAGCTTTTTATTGACGACAGCTATTTATTGTTGGTCGCGTTTTGCGGTTTTCTAAATTTGTTTAGGTTCTTTCTCCACTTGCGATTTCATTTCATTTACCTTTCTTTCGCAGTAATTGTTTGTTTTCTACCGTTTTCGACATTTCACTATAATTTGGTGTTATGTAAACATTGGCTGAACGTACTGAATTACAGCTACAGCAATTAGATAATATAACTCTAATTGGATTTCTTTGTATTGAGCTCAAAACAGCAATTATAAATATTGAAAACAACTGAAGAAGGATCTATTTAAAACTGCAATTAACAAAACTGGCAAAGTTCGAAATATCTGAAATTATAATAAACCAGTAATTTGAGTAAAGTGTGAAGAGTGTCAGAGTCTTAGTATAAAATGTTGAAAAATCTAAATAAGCTATATTTAAGTAAAGAATACTTTTAGTAAAAGTAAAACAACAAATGCTAATACAATGTATAATTTATTTTAAATCCCTTGCATGATTTATCAATCAATCGGAAAGCCTACAAATTATAATTAATGAAACTTATTAATGGAAATAATGAACATTACAAATATCGAGCTGGAATCGCAATATTGTCAGACAATTTCCGAATTGATTGAGTACCGAAGAAGATGCTATCTGTGCTTCTCTTTGTACATCTGTATTTCTGCTCTGTTAATCAGAGCTGTGCCGTGTGTCCTTCAATTGTCGCACAAAGTCAAATCAATTAAAAATTAAACAGTTTATTTTTGGCAATTTCCGCTCATAAATGGAAAATGTCAAGGCGCAGGGAGATGGCCGGAGACACAGCTAACGTGAACAACATGCAAATGACAAAATGAAATCATGCCCAATTGATGCGTCAACACATCAGACAGGTAAAATTCATTTTTATCGATAAACTTATTAATCGAAGTGGATGTGAAAAATGCAAAATAGTGGTGGAAGAACAAAGTGAATGAAGAAAAATTCAAAATTTTGCAATCTTCATTTTGATTGCAAGCTCAAGTTAATAATAAGCAAAGTCAACAAAGTAATTGAGCATTAAAATCGTAAAAGTTAATGCCTGAAATAGCCCTTGGCAAACGAATTGCTCAATTGGCAGGCAACAATAAGGTGTGAAAGAGACAGTAAAAAAAACACTCACACACTCGCATGCACGCACGAATGCATGCATTGCCAGTATGTAGGTGGTAAAAACACACGTCGTCGTGAGTCGCGACGCTTGCCGTTATCAAAAGTATTGCCAACTTGTTTGATTAAATGTAGCTGCTGATAACGCAGCTGGAAAACCGGCGCGCAAAACTAGCATGATAAAACGGTGTAGTCAATAGTCAGGAGAGTGTGAGGGAGACAGCAAGAGAGCCAAAGAGAGTGTCAAAAGGCGAAAAAAAAATAGACAGAGAGAGGACAGCTGTCAGACAGATGAGTCATGCCAACAACAAAAAATATAAACTTTGTACTCTCCTTTCAGCCAACAACGCAACACCAACAACAAAGACACCAAATATCGGTAACGTGGCAGAGGCGCTCTTCAACGATTTTTGGCGACGCATGCAAATGAAAGTTGTTTATTTTCATTCTTTCTTTCTTGAACTTATTTATGGATTGCGGAAGTGTTTTTGCTTAATAAAGACGTAAATAACTTTGAATATATTAGATTAGGATTTGGTGCTACTCTCGTTACGTCATCTGTGGAGTCATGTCAACAACAACAAAAGCTCAAACAGAGAGCTAAATGAATGAAGCGCCCTCTATTGTGCGCTGATAAGAACAACAGTCCCTGCATTGACCAAGACAATAATAATAATATGAATAAGAAAAAAGAAAGTTAATAAATTGAAGCAATTTTGCAAATCAGTTGGCAACGCGACTTCCAAGTAAAACGATAACGAGTACGAAAGAGAGCGAAAGCGAGTGAGAGCAGCACGAGAGCGCAGCGTCTGAGTATAAATGAGCGTAAAATCGATTTGTCACAATCAGCGGCTTGTCCACGTTATGCACCACAGTTGGCAACACACACAAAAAAAATTGACAATTTAACAAAACAAAAATACTTACAATTCCTTGATCTGCATTTTATTTCCTTTCAAATGTATTGCTACGTTGATTTACTGTTTTATTTGTTTGTAAGGCGGCAAGCAGCACCACACCAAAAGAGCGAGATGGATGGAGAATAAGAGAGGGAGAGAGGGGAAATTTTGATTTAGATTTTTTGGAATTTTAATGTGTTGCACTTGAATGCAACCTTCACACACGCGATCACGGAGGAGAATGCACTTAAAATGCGACGATTTTTCAATGACTGACAAGTGGGAAAAGCAATAGGTTTTCCCACACTCCTTTTATTGATGGAATATAATTTTGTGTGTGATGTTAACTGCCCACTTTTTAAGCAGTTTTTCCGTTTTGTTGCATGTCGGCAAAAAGCACGAGTCACTTACGCACACAATCACACACTCACACAACCGCTCTCCAATGACAGACACACAGCCACTCACACAAACAAATACTTCTTGCGCCAACTATAATTTGTACACGTACAACTTCTATTGCTAATTGCAGTTGACTGCCGTTTTTGTTTACTCGCGAAAACGCTTTGCGTATATATTCAGTTTCAGCAGTAATAGTAATTGATTTTTGTACACGACGACGAGACGCAATGTGACCGAACTATACAAAGTCAACGTGAACACAGACAACAATAGTGTTGTGAGCAAATGTCATTTGAAATTATCTATAGATTTTCTGGTATTTTTCATTACTTTACTACCAGTGGTCACACTGGCAGCAACAACAATTTGTAACTGCAATCGATAAAATTCCATTGTTACGTTTAATCGAAATACTTGCACGTGTAGCACGCAAAACATAAATGTTCGCATTTGATTAATAAAGAGATAAACAATAAATATGGGAAAATTAAATGTTACGGTATTGCGTTACCTGACCAGAGAGGACTTTCGTGTGCTGACAGCCATCGAAATGGGAATGAAGAATCACGAACTGGTGCCCGGTCCACTGGCAGCTGCCATTGCGAACCTCAAGACAGGCGGAGTCCACAAGTTACTCAAGGAGTTGTGCAAGCACAAACTCTTATCCTACGAGCGTGGCAAGAGATGTAAGTTTACTGAAAAAAAAAACGAAGTTCTCTTGTTAATGTTGAGTACCTGCTTTGTAGATGACGGTTATCGCTTGACAAACACAGGCTACGATTATCTAGCACTCAAATCCTTGACGCTGCGTGGATCTGTAAGTTCTTTTGGTAATCAGATCGGCATTGGCAAGGAATCGAACATCTATGTAGTTGCTGACGAGGATGGCACACCTATTTGCCTTAAATTGCATCGTCTGGGTCGCACTTGCTTCCGCAATGTAAAGTCAAAGCGAGATTATCATGGACGCAGACATAAGGCATCCTGGTTGTATTTGTCGCGCATCTCGGCGACTCGTGAATTTGCTTACATGTCGGCTCTGTATGATCGTGGCTTTCCCGTGCCCAAGCCCATTGATTTCAATCGCCACTGCGTGCTCATGGATCTGGTCAAAGGCTGGCCAATGTGAGTGAATTGCAATGCAGATTTATTTACGTTTATATCAATTTGTTGTATTTATAGGACACAAGTACATGAGCTGCTGGATGCTCCACAGGTTTATGATGACCTCATGAACCTCATAGTGCGCCTGGGCAACTCTGGAGTTATTCACGGTGATTTCAATGAGTTTAATTTGATGGTCACCGACGAAGGCAAACCTATTCTCATTGATTTCCCACAAATGATGTCCACTTCTCACGAGAATGCTGAATTGTAAGTGAAGATTCAGAATTTTTTGTTTTATGTTGTTATTTTTCAATTGTTCATAGCTTCTTTGAGCGTGACGTGAACTGTGTTCGTGAAATGTTCCGCCGCAAGTTTGGTTACGAAAGCGAGGATTATCCCAAGTTCAGTGATTTGGTTCGTGATGATGACCTGGACGCTGAGGTACATTGCACTGGCTATGGTTTCACCAAGGAAATGGAGGAAGAGCTGCTGCAAGAATACGGCATGGTTGAGCTCGACGATCACCAGGATGAGGAGGAAGATGAGGAACACGCTGCTGATGATGAGCCACCAAATTTAGTGCCTGCTGCTGCCGAGATTGACGAGTATCGGAAACAGTTGGAGAATGAAGTCTCATACAGTGAGACGAAGGTTACACAGAAATCGGATGATGCTATTAGGCGTTACATTGAATCTTGTACACAGTACTTAGGCAATCTGAGTGTTGGTCCTGAAGTCTCTGATCAGACTTTGGCTGCAGCACCAAAAGTCATTGAAACTGTCGCCCCAATCGAAGAAGTCAGAGAGAAATCCATAGAAGTGCCGGCTGCAGCAGAACCAACAAAAGAAGCAGTTGATGATGCACATTCCATCAGTTCTAATGACTTGGAGACGGATGACATGCCTGAACTGGCCGGCCTCGATCCCAATTCTCGAATGTATCGCCTCAAAATGGTCGAGCAGATGCTTAACGATGCGCGCAGTCAGCGTTCCTACTCCACCACAGCCAGCACAATAGCTCCCTCAGTGATCACTGATCGCATACGCCGCAACATGGATGTACGGGAGAGGCGTGAGCATCGCAAGCGCTGCGTTGCCAAGGGAGAGGCAAGTGCTGTGCATCGTCATCGTAAGGAGAATAAGGATGTGGTGAAGGAATACGCGGGCTGGGATTTTTAATTTATTATGATTTTTCACTTGGATAAACTTTAATGTATATAATCATTGATACAAATCTATTAATATATTCACATTTATGCTTTATTGAGGTCGAACTTTTACTTGCAACTACTGAAATGATTTCGTAATCTTGAAAATAATGGCAATTTACTTTTGTGGTGAAATAGGTACTTAACCTATCCCAAGATTTTTTATTGTGCAATAGGGTTTAATATGCAGCTCAATAGATTCCGTTGATATCATTTCAAATATTCCAGACAGAAGTTTTTTTTCAAATGTGCAAGTCAAGTGTGATGTAAACGTTGTTCACGTTGCGTTTGATGCGCTAACACGGGACTGAAAGCAAACTGGTGTATAAACACGGAGAGACCCCTCGAGATAGATTTATTGGGGTGCGGTAATGGCAAAGCAGCGCTAATCTTACAAATACAATATCATCTCTATAAGCTCTCAGCGGCAATAAACACTATGTAAATAAAAACGTGGTCCAATAGAGACTGATTATCGTCAAAGGAAATCTTAATATAAAAGTCAAACGCATCCGCATATAGAACACTCGTAAGCAACACCTGTTGATATCAAGTTCATGAGGCGGCAATTAAAGGATACAAAAATGTCTAAGGAAATTGTTAACGAATTCCATGTGGCGCCCGTTTGGCTTACCCATGATTACGTCGAACAGAAACTGCGAGAGCATCTCAAGGATAAGACTCTGCAGCTGCAAGAGTTGCAGATTCAGCCAGCCACAGCCAATGGAGAAAATTATTCAAGTGTGATGACGCGTATAAATGTGAAATACATCGACAAAACTGGGAAGAACAAGAAGGATACATACCTGGTGAAGACCACATTTGCTGACAAGGATCCGACGGCTTATTTGCTGGAGCCCTACGGCATTTATGTCCGAGAAATGGACATGTACGAAGAGGTGCTGCCCAAGATGGCAGAAATTCTGAGGCAGAGCCTTGGCGATCGTCACCAGCAGTTGTTTGCAGGCACAATGAATGTGGATCGAGAGCGTAACTCGATCATATTTCAGGACATGTCCTTGGAAAAGTATTTTGTGGCAGACCGCCTCAAGCAATTGGATCGCGAACACGCTGAACTGGCGTTGGAAAAATTGGCCTTATTCCATGCCGCTTCCACGGTGCTGAACGAAAGGCAACCTGGCATATTTGCCGATAAATACGAACGATGCTTCTTCAATAAACACACCCGAGGATATCAGCCCATGATGGAGAATATGATAAAGGCTTTGGAACTATCCATTCGAGATGATGAGGAACTGCATCAACGCTATGGGGAAAAACTCAAAAGAGTCGCTGAACATATTATGGAATATTGCGAAAGACTAATGGAACCGAAGAAGGAGGATTTCTTGACCTTGTGCCACGGCGATCTTTGGACAGCCAATATGATGTTCCAGAACAACGCACAAGGAAGACCTAACAATGTGATATTAATAGATTTTCAGTTTAGTGTCTGGAACTCACCGGCCGTTGATTTACATTACTTTTTCTGCACATCCTTTCGAGACGATCTTTGCCATACCGAAATGGTTCAATTTTATCATACAAAACTTATTCAGGCTTTGAAGAATCTCAATTTCAAGGGTCACATACCGAGCCTATTCGACTTTCAGCTACAGTTTCAAGCTCGCTCTTTTTATTGTAAGTATCTGGATGTTATTGAATTGATTACCAAATTTGTAACATATTGTGCGCTTTGTAGGTATTTTTGCAGCCTTTGCTTTTCAACCTTGTATGTTGCATGTCGGGAAAGACGAGTTTTCCATACAAAGAGCAATTTGTTCCTCAAAAGAAGCTGAAGCGGTGCGAATTTCTCTTTATAAAACAGAAATCATGCGACGAAAAATAAGGAGGTTCTTGCCGATTTTTGATCGCTTGGGTTTGCTGGATGATATGTAAATTAATTTTCAAATGAATAAAGAACATATACCGAAATATTATAAATTAACCTAGAAAAGTTAAGGTTCTTTTAAAGAATTACAATAAAAATAATAATATTTTTTTTAAAATATATATATTTTTTTTAAACTTTATCTGATTGCGACCAAATTTTTAGGAATCATAAGTACTGTAGTTGTTATTAGCTTTAAAAAATTTGAAACAAACTGTTGACGCTGATTAAGAATGTATACACTTTATAGGATCGGAGACATTTAATTATGCCTGCCAAGTAACATTTCTGCGTCGGATCAACATGGTGTCCACCCAAAGCAGTTAACTATGTGTGGAAAAATTACACCAAATGAAGGTGTTCGCTATTTACTGTATTTCCCCTAGCTAAACCGATATTTAATTGCAACGATTAGATAAGAGTCACTTGAGTCTAAATAAAAAAACACTTGAGATATAAAACACAATAAAATATACACGATACTTTATGGCTTATGACTGTGTGTTAGTAATACAGATTTTGCACACAAACAATAACAATAGAGTCTTTTATCTTGCACAAAAAAAAATAAAATGTTTGTTCATTCAGAAGATTGTTACGAAATAACATCTGTTTACACAAGTATTAAGTCGTTAAATATGCGTATTACCCTCTTACTTTCTAGGAAAATAATACAAGTGTAATAATATTCGAATAAAATATCTGTTGTTTACTTAAAAGTAACAAGTAAGAAAGCTACAGTCGAGTGTGCTCGACTGTGAGATACCCGCTACCTATTTTGAATAAAAGCAAAATATTTCGGTATTATTTCCTAAATATACCAAAAAATACTACAAAATACTAAAAATATACCAAATGATATATTTGGTATATTTTTGGTATTAAGTATAGTACAACTTTCAAAATATACCATAGACGGCATAATATACCAGATTGTCGGCCAAAGCAAATGAGACCCCTAGTAAGTAGGCGTTTTAGCCCATACAAAAGTATTTCTTTAATAACTTCCACAATTTTGATCCGATCGCAACCAAATTTTCAGAAGTCACAAGGACTATAGTTTCTAATGTATATCCCAAAATTCGGGACTCCAGCTTTATTATTACTCTTGTTATTCGATTTTTTCTGATTTGCGGGGGCGGAAGTGGGCGTGGCAAAAATTTAAAACAAACTTGATCTGCGTGCAATCATAACAAATGCTGTCGAAAAAAAATTATAGCTCTATCTCTTATAGTCTCTGAGATCTAGGTGTTCATACAGACGGACGGACAGACGGACAGACGGACAGACGGACATGGCTATATCGTCTCGGCTGTTGACGCTGATCAAGAATATATATACTTTATAGGGTCGGAGATGCCTCCTTCTACCTGTTACATACATTTCCTGCCGGCACAAAGTTATAATACCCTTCTACCCTATGGGTAGCGGGTATAAAAATGATAGCTCTCCTTGCTATTATTTTTATTAGGTTTTTTCCTTTTTTCCCACAGATGGTGTGATGAATTTCGTTATGGTCTTGGTCTAGTGAACTTTGCTGTTAGAATCTTGACCTTGCTATAAATAGTCCCGAGGATCAAAGGATTCCTTTTATTTTATAATACTTATATTTTAAGGTATTTAAAATAAAGAAAAACAAGTATTTGTTTACGTATTTTTAACAATTTGCCAATAAAACTAATTTTTAATTAAACTTAATTTTAATCGCATAATGAGGTATCTAAAGTTGTCAACCCTAAGAATATTCGATCACATGAATGCACAAGCATTTATTAAAACAACCAGCTTAATTGATTAATTATTTGTGTAATCTAAATTATACACCTTACTATTTAGTAGAATGATGAAATATAATGGTATATTCTAGATCTTTTAAACGACTCCGAGTTGTATTATGTTGTAATCTTTGTGCATGTGGTAGGTGCTTTGCAAACAAAGTGAGACCTTGTTTGGAATAAATAATAAAAGAATGAGAAAGATAAAGTCAAGTACACGACTGTGAGATACCCGCTACCCATTTTTCCAATAAAAACAAAACCGATCGAGAGCAATATTATTAAAATATACCAGCTATACACATATGTTTATATAATAAATTGTCAACAACAGTTTTTTGCATTTAAAATTATTCATAAATAACAACTTTTTTTGTTTTTGATTTCATCGCATTTAAATTTTCAGATTTCAAATTTAAAGGAATGATAACAAAAAAAAAAAATTAGCTCTTGCTTTTATTGTCTTTGAGATCGTACATTTAGGCAATGTGGACAATAATCGATGATTTTTCTGTTTGACACAAAGTCATTATACCCTTCTACCCTATGGGTAACGGTTATACAGATCTAAACATGAACGTTCTCGCCGAGTGCAGTAGACCTCTCGGGATAGATTATTGATACATGAGAATGACGAGTCAGAATTCTACAAACATATATTCAAACATGTACAATGTACATTGAACATATATTGATAAGTCTAAATAAAATACTTAACTTTTACATAGAAGTGCCGTCTTACCAGAATTCACCGAAAAATTGATTTAATCAATACCAAAACGCTTGATTGACACAATAGATTTTCCTATCTATACTACCTCATACTAATTTTAGTAATGTTTTATCAATAAATGGCTTTTTTTTAAACTAATTCAAGTTTGTACGCAGACTTTTTCTATTTAAAAAACTGGTGTACTTTTGGTTTTTTGATTTTAATTAAATAAGTTGCTGATGGAAATAAATGAAGACTGGTTAAAATTTTTAATAATAAATCAGTTGTTAATTAAAAATTAAGTCAATAACTTCAATACAACTATTTTTATTTAACATCAAAGTTGCGCGTCAAGGGTGTACACAGACTTTTTCTGGCTAGTGTATATTGATAAATCTAAATAAAATACTTAACTTTTACTAGAAGTTCCGTCTTATCACGGACCCGTCACTATATAAATGACCTGAAAAAGTGAATGCGGCACAAACGTAAAATAGAATTGTAGACGTTAAGTTGTATCTATAATTCGTTAACTCAGCAATCACCTCATGTCTCAGCCAATTGTTAACGAATTCCATGTGGCACCCATCTTTCTTACTCGAGATTACGTCGAACAGAAGCTGCGTGCGTACGTCAAGGATGCAAAACTTCAATTGACGGAACTCCAGGTCACACCTGGTACGGCCAATGGGGAGAATTTTGTCAGCGTGATGACACGCATTACTATGAAGTACAAGAACAAGGATCTGGTAAACCAGAGTGCAACGTTTTTAGTGAAGACTACATTCGCTGACAAGGATCCGGTTGCCCATCTGCTGGAGCCATACGGCATTTATTTAAGCAAGAGTTGCGTGATCCTAGAAAGCTGTTTGCAGGCACAATGAATGTGGATCGAGAGCGCAATTCAATCATATTTGAGGACATGTCCTTGGAAAAGTATTTTGTGGCAGACCGCCTTAAGCAATTGGATCGCGAACACGCTGAAATGGTGTTGGAGAAATTGGCCTTATTCCATGCGACTTCAACGGTACTCAACGAAAGACAACCTGGCATATTTGCGGATAAATTCGAACGCTGCTTCTTCAATAAGCACACCAGAGGCTACCAACCAATGATGGAGAATTTGATAAAAGCTTTGGAAATATCCCTTCGAGATGATGAGGAACTGCATCAACGCTATGGGGAAAAGCTCAAGAGAGTTGCTGAACATATTATGGAATATTGCGAAAGATTAATGGAACCGAAGAAGGATGATTTCTTGACCTTGTGCCACGGTGATCTTTGGACATCGAATATAATGTTTCACAATAACGATCAAAGCAGTCCAGACAATGTGATCTTCATAGATTTTCAGTTTAGTGTCTGGAACTCACCGGCTATAGATCTGCAATACTTTCTCTGGTCATCATTGCAAGACGATCTTTGCCATGCCGAAATGGTTCAATTTTATCATACTAAACTTGTTCAGGCTTTGAAGAATCTCAATTTCAAGGGTCACATACCGAGCCTATTCGACTTCCAGCTACAGTTCCAAGCTCGTTCTTTTTATGGTGCGAAACTAGTTTTTTCAATTTCAATTGATGATAACTTTAAAATATGTTTTTTACATTGCAGCTATTTTTGGAGGCCTGACTTTCCTGCCCTGCATGATGCACGTCGGGAAGGAAGAGCTCTCCATACAAAGGGCCATTTCTCCTTTAAAGGAAGATGAAGCTGTACGTGTTTCCTTGTATAAAACCCAAATAATGCGACAGAAAATTAAGAGGTTTTTGCCAATTTTTGATCGCATGGGCTTATTAGATGACATGTAGATTTAATATATTTGTAAATAAAGAAAAAAGTGCAATAGAATTAATAGTTAAAGTATAACTGATGTTTAAATGCATCTATAGGATAAAAAACTCTTAAGGCTGGTTAAAACAAAATATGTATATCAGCAGTTTGAAGAAATATGTCTCTTGAGTCTCACAGAACGCTTCTTGAGATATCTAAGAAAAATATACTCTATACTTTATAAATTGAGAGTGTATGTTAGTTACATATATTGGTCTGACTATCTTACACCGTCAAACGAGACAAGAACAATAACAATAGATTCATTTATTCATTCAAGAGATATAGAGATTTAGTAGTCGGACTTATTGCCCGATATTAAGATACTGACTGGGCAAACAATAGAAATTTAAAAACTTGAAATTTTTCTTGCTATCATTTTGCTGCTTTTTCTTTTAGAATTCTCTTTGTTGTGTGGTGAAATACGTTGAGGATGTTGGCAATTTATGTTTTACATTCATTACTTCTGTAGTAATTATGTAAATAACTCATTCAATTGGTTAAATTATTTTTGCCATCGAAATTATAAGCTTTATAAAGAACTAGAATATAATATAAAAATTGATTCTAGAAAATGTTATGCAGTTATCTGTATACCCGTTGTAGATGCTTCGTAAACAATGTGAGACCTTGTTTTTTAATACATAATAAAAAGAAATCTAGACATGCACGTTTACGTCGAAAGCTGACGACCCCTCCGGACAGATTAATTGAGGCGCGGCGATGACGAGGCAGAATGCTACAAACATCTATGTACATATATGGGTAATAGAGACGTTAAATCTAAATAAAACACGTAACACGTTTTATATAGTCATAGACGTGGTTCCATCTGCCGTCTTATCACAGTCCCCTAACTGTATATAAAGTGAGAAATACGGATGCGGCGCAAAGGTAAACTAAAATTCTAGACGTTTAGATGTCTCTGTGAATCGTAAGATTATAAGAACAGAAGCTGCAAGTGTATTTTAAGGATGCCAAACTGCAGCTGACGGAACTACAGGTGACTCCAGACACAATGTAGAGTACAAGGACAAGTATCTGGCAAATCAGCGAGCAACATTTCTGGTAAAGACCAGACAAAGATCCAGCTAAGCATCTACTCGGTCCCTACGGCATATATGTGCGAGAAATGGATATGTACCAGGAGGTGCATCCCAAGCTGGCAGCAATTATAAAGCAGGAGTTGGGTGACCCAAGGAAGCTGTTTTTGAATAGCGAGCGTGATTCGTAGATTGGATAAATAGAAAATATACGCCTCCAATTATCTGAGCTAAAGAATATACATTTCAAGTCGATAAGAGCAATACAGTTATTGTATATTTTGGTTCAGCAAAGTAAAATGTAGCTAAAAAGCTGCAACATTGAAAGAGAACTTTGAATATAAAGAGATTAAGACGAAGCAGTGAAATAGGAAAAGAATCTTTGCTTGGTGTTAATTTCGCTTCGCCCGGTATTGTACTTGCTAAACCGTTCAACTTTAAGTGGTACACAACAATCTAAACCCACGCGGAGCTACTAAATTCCAATCGCTGCAGGTTTTTTTAGGGTAACTTCTGAAGATGAATAAAGAATCGGCAGAGGGCGTGGCATATTCGAAGTAAAAAACAATATTTTGTATTATATTTTATATATATAATTTAAAATTATAAATGTTAAAGAACTTTTTACTTAGTAGAAAATTTACAATATTTGCTGTAGTTGTTTTTCAGGTGTGTGTAGCATGATTTATGGTTATGGTGTTAGGCATGTGGCAACTTGAGAAGTCTGTTATATGGTGGTTGCTATTTGTGTCTTCAAATCGTGCGTTGTTCTGTGGTGTTTGTGTAGTTTCACGTGATGATGTGTTAACAAAATTAAAAGACGATTCATTCAGTCTATATTCTCTCAAAGAATAACCGTAGATGCGAGGATTCCCGATCAATTCATGCAGGTGTGCTTTTGGTTCGTTTCTCGCTCTCACGAAAATGACGCTCTTATTACTTATTACTAAACTACTGTTCTTTAGAGAATAACTAGATTACGTTAACTGGAGCCGACAGGAACTTAAGGTTTGTTATTTCGCTTTGCGGCACCTTTGCAACTGTCAGCCAGGCCTGCGGCATCATGTGATGCAGTATCGATTCGAGGCGATCGACCGGCAAATAGGCGATCGGCTCCGCCGAGTTGTTCAACTTGTCGTTCGGTGGCACGCCTGGTATCGGTAGCACCACTGGGATGCAGTCTTTCTCCGGATTCATGGCCAAGGCGCGAGTCGCACTGAGCAGCTCAAAGCTGAGACCCAATCGGAAAACCATCAGCTGTTCGCTGTTTTCATTAATGGCCTGCATGATATAGTGAACCATGTAGGCGGTATTCTGAATGAAATTGGGCATCAGAAGCAGCTCCTTAACGGATTTGCAATCTGTGAGCTGGCGACTGAAGTCTTTATCCACATTAACGTTGATCAACTCCAAACGCTGGACAGTGCCACCAGCGGCCAGGCCACTCATAATCTCGTTGATGATAAACGAACGATTTCCGTTATTCTCGACTCGCAAATGCCGCAGACGCTTCAGGTTAGGCAGCACCTCTTCACCAAAGGTGCGAGTTTTCATGCCACGACAGGAGCCCAGTAAAAGGGTCTCCAATTGCTGCAATCCCTTTAGATGGAGCAAGTCCAGTTGGCTCATGTTGTTCACACCGCGCAAGCTTAGCTCACGCAATTTGGTCAAGGACTGCATGGGCGTTAGGGAAACGATGCTGGCCTTGGGCTCGGTCATGCGAATGCGCAGCACTCGCAGCTCCGACATCTTGTCAAGCTGGGACAAGCTCAGGTTTCGGCTGGTGCAAGTAGCACGCAGCTCGACGAGGCGCGGCAAACGCCTTAGTATCAGCTGAATAAACTCGGCGTCTGTGGCATCCGTTCGAAGCACACGCAATGATTTCAAGCTACGCAAATCGCCCTCCATACGCAATTTGGGGTTGTCCATCTTGACGCCCATCATATCCAGCTCACGGGTGCGATAGCGCACCATGTCACGCAAGCAGAGCGTCCAGTTGGTCACGTGAGTGTCGCGTAACTTGACTGTGCGCCAGACGTTGCGATCGCGACCAATCATGGCCCAAGTATTGCACACTTTCGACATGCGCACGCGATCCTGTAAGTAAATTTCAATTAA
The DNA here is from genome assembly GCA_035046325.1 of Drosophila niveifrons. Lineage (NCBI taxonomy): Eukaryota > Metazoa > Arthropoda > Insecta > Diptera > Drosophilidae > Drosophila > Drosophila niveifrons. The sequence continues at coordinate 2,751,578 of JAWNOC010000046.1, read as the reverse complement.
GCGATTGTCATTACTACTTGTGTGGCCATCAAACTTACATGGAAGTCCAGTGTTTTCATCACAGCCAACAGCACTTGGCAGTTAATATTCCCCAACGATACGGATTGGACAATGCTTTCAATATTATTCTTTCCATTGGAAAAGTGCGTGCCATAAAACTTTTCCATATTGACCAAGTTTGATTCACGTGCAATGCTGTAACGACAAAAATAAAATAATAGTTGAAAATACAAACAATGTTTTTTTTTTTAAATAACTTTAAAGCTAACTTAATATACGACTTGTAAGCAACATCATCTTTTGATCAATCGAAACTTTGTCTTATCTAAGCTGACAGTTTCATTTTGCTTTTAAAGTTTTCCCTTTTAATCACATCCGCAAGTTTGTTGCTTTGTGTTATTCCAATATCAGCAAACTAAATATATGTATATACAAAGACTGAAACTGAACCGAACTGATCAGAGCAGCAGCAGGATTGCGTTGATGTCAGTGATGATTTTTCCCTTTAGTTCGACACTCAGGACTCACACTTGCAACTGGGCACGCTGAGGCGGTCCATACACAGCGACAGCCTTGCGACCATTGATGACAACAATTTCCTGTGGCTTCGGTGTGACTTTAATGGGCGACTCGTTGAACAGCTGCTCTGGCGGCAATGGGCAAGGCGTTTTAATCTCCGCAATTTCAGCCAAGCTGCTGCTGCTATTGCCGCTCAACTCCATTAGCGCTTCTTGGTAGCTGAATGATTTTTGATAGCTTAAATCATTGATGCTCAAGTTGTTGGCATTAACATTCTCATCGATAGGTTCCTTTTCCTTCTCTTTCTCCTTATCCTTCTCCTTTTTGTTGGGGTGCGCCAGTGACGATTCGGGCCTAATACAGCTCTATATCGTGGAGTGAAGATAAAACTTAAGAATTTGTTGCTTGAAATTAGCAAAAAATGCGTCGCACTTACCGTGCAAATGTATTTGTCGGTCTTGCCATTCGGTGCGCCCATTGCAAAGGCCTGCTTCTTATCCTTGATGCTCAACATACAAAGAGCACAGACAATGGTGTTATCCACCAGTTGCTTAGGCGGCAATACTCCGCCCTGCTGATGAATCATTGGTGTCTTTGATCCAGCAGCCTGTGGCTGCTTTTGCTTTGTGTGCTGATTGCTGATGATAGACCAAGGAAGAATGTTTCGCAATTGATTGGCAAAACTAATTGATTGGATGCTTACCTGCGCTTGCGTGCATTGTGACTGCCTAGAGATCCGGTGCCACCGCCATCGTTACTGTTGCTGGCAGCCAAGACGCGCGCATTGCCCTTGACGGCCATAGTCGGAGTCCAACCCTGTGGCGGGGGACTGGCGCCCTTGGGTGCCTTTGGCTTGGGCACACGTTTGCCAGAAACTAACTCGACCGGAGGCGTTTGTGGCACTTCCTTGACTACTGCTGGTGTCTTTGGATGGGACTGCGTTTGCTTCGGCTGCGATTTGAGTTGCTGCTGCTGCTCCTCGCGTAGCTGCTTGGCGGCTGCCATCGATTTGCGATGCTCCACCACCGGTTGGGCAGTGCGCATTGTCTCAAACTCCTCGCCAGCGTTCTGCAGCGCGCGCTGGAAGCAGAAATGATCGATGGTCAGTTCGCCGCTCAGCAGCGGTATAATGTCATCGCGAGATCGCATCTTTTTGCCAGCTGGTGATATGAAGACGACATCGGCACGCTGACGCGACTGTGACGTATTGCCGCTGCGCATTACCAGCTCACGTTTCCAACCGTATTTAAAGGGCAACTTATAATAGCTATCAGTAGACGGCAGCTTATTGGCCGCAATCGAACGACGACGCACGGTCGAATTTCCAGCATCGTTTCCAGCATCCTCAGTAGGTGTCGAGCGGCTGTTACCCGCAGTCTTGAGGGGAACAGCAATCTCCTCGTTTATGGGGCCAACGCTGCGAGCGCGTGCATTTTGCTGCCCGATATCGATGTCGTTATTGGAGTGGTTCATTGACTTGGAGCGTATGCGCATATTCTCATTTACTTGTCCGTTGAAGCTGCGTTTACGCGAGCTGCTATCGTTATTTGTCAAAGAGCCCTTTGATGTTTCCTCCTGCGTTGGCAACTGGGGATGCAGCAAAGAATCTTCGCAAGCAGCATCGTCGGCATATTTTTTGCGCTTCTGTCCAAGCAAAGAGGGAGAGAGCGAGCGAGTATGAAAGGAAGAACATAAAAATAGATTAGTTCGTGTAATAAGTGGTTAACTAAATCCCTAGTTTCCACCTTGTTAGGCAATTCAGTTTGTGGTTCTGAAGATTCAGATTGTGGCTCTGGTTCAGGCTCTGGAGGATGAGATGGTGTTTCTGGTTGAGGTTCAAGTTCAAATGATGTGGCTGGTGGCTCTTGATGTTGCTCTTCTGATGCTAGACGATCGACAACGTTAGGCAAACTACTGTTGTCGTTGCGATCGTCGTTGTTATCGACGCTGTTGTTGTCGTCGCTTGGCTTTGGACTTTCGATAGTCGAATTTAACGTATTTGTATTTGAGATTGTTGTTGTGGTTGCTGCTGTTGTGGCTGATGCTGCTGCTGTGGTTGTCGACATCGTCGTCGTCGTCGTTGCTGCTGCTGGGCTCGTAGTGTTCGCTAACGTTTTGTTGACAAAATTGGACGACGACGTACTAGAAGCGGAGCAAGAAGAAGACGACGACGAGTGTCGCCGCCGCCATCGTTGTCGTTGCCCCAACTCGGACTCTGATGGCGACTGCGTTTGCTGTTCCTCTCTGGGGAATACGCTCAGGCCTGTGGCACAGATGGCCTTTAGATCAGCGGGCAGCGGCTACGCATACAATATGTGTATATGCACATATATAAATACACGTGAAAAAAGAACATGGGAGAGAGAGACACAGAATAGAGAAATACAAATGCAGAAGAAAACATGGCAAATGTTTGCAGAAAAAGAATAAAGAAGCAGGCACACGCAAGCAAGCCGCGTCATCAAAATCAGATTAATCCAATTAAGTTTTTATGAAGCATGTATTATTAAATAATATAAGTACTGTGACAAGAATGCAGTAGTGAAGGTGTGTTAAACTTGTTTTGAGTGTTAAATGTAGTTAAGATAGTGACTGAGATGCTTTGACAAAAACTTACCGGATCCCCATCGGCATCCGAGTTGCTTTCGGTGCTGTTTGTGATCAACATCTTTGGATAGCTGCCAGTGAATCCAGCGAGTGCCATATCCTTTGAATTGCTACGCATTTTTGCTTTGGTGCGCTTTCTTTTCGATCTTCCTCGATTTTGAGACAATGAAGCTATTGAGGGTGGATGCGAATAGAGTTGATTTTAATTGTTAATTCGATAATAAATGTAAACATTTAAACTTACCACCTGATTTCGTGGAGTCCGAATCACTGGTATAGTTCAAACGATTATCCTCAAACGAAGTCAAATCATTGCTCGACATTTGACTGTCGCTGCCCGTGTCAATTGTATCACATGGGACACTCATCATGCTCACCTGAGGGAAAAAACAAAATTTGACTAGTACAATAAAATATTTTTAATTTATATTCTTTAGTATCCATGCGCTCAGAAATAAATATTGTCTTCATTAGCCTTATAACGTTTGAAAAAATATTACGAATAAGCAACAGTTCAAATGTTCATTAAGAGAGCGCGTTAACATTTTTGTTTACATCTATAATAGAAAGGGATTTTTTTTTCTTGTTCAAATATTTCCAGACTTACAAGTCGCTAGTTTGGAAAAAAAAATTACTATTAAAGCTTCAACTATGTGGCCAACAAAAATAACACAACTAATTTTATTTTAAACAGAATAAAAACAAAATGATTCTGTTAATTTTAATTCCTGTCAAGGGAAGCCGCGACAAAAGCGCATGTAAAAAATTGACACACACAGATGCGTAAGTTTTTCACCGCAAACCAAAAAGCGAGAACAAGTCACACACAACGAAATTGCTGTTGGTGTTTCCCATAAAGTAGAAAGAAGTACTGAATAACAAAACAAAACGTTCGACAAAATACTGCAGCCATCACTGTTGTACCATTTTATTCGCTTAGTCTTCTTTGCTATGCAAAGATCGGACAACATAAATATACAAGCAAACACAGATTTTCGATGAAATCAAGGTTAAGCTTGCATTGGTAATGAAATTGCAAGCAGTGTAAAAAATTGAAAAATACCATTCAAAACAATCTATTTACAGGTTGACTTTGGCTTTTGTTTGGGTTCATTGTTCGTTCACATGCAATTTCAAGTCAAGGGTTAATTTTGCGCCACAAATTGTTATTGTTGCCAATGCAATACACACTTTCAACATGTGTCTGTATTCTGTCAGTGTGTTTGTGAGAGCCGGCTTACCGGCAATTTTCTATGGCCACCATAGTTTCAACAACGGAACAAGAGATTTTGTAATTTTATCGTATACGCACACGTTTTTTTATACTTATACATTTACAGCTTAAATAATTTTTATGCAGAACAAATAATGGGATAGCAATTATTGTCGGCGGCGCTTTTGCAAATTACGCGTGGTGTCTCTGCGTATTTACACACACACACACACAGCCACAAAAAACACATATGCCAATTTTTTGTGTGTATGCGACTGACGCTACAGCGTCTTCGCAATTTTAATTGCACGAGCTAACACTTTGTACTGCAGTCATGCAACTTATTTCTTAACTATTCAATTACATTCAGCGTACACAAACCTTATATATAGCACACAAAATTCGCACAAATTTTCACTTTACAGAATTAAAACGCGTAACTTCAAACCAAACGCAATAAAACACGCACGGCACCCCCGCGGCGCATCTAATAATGAAAATTCACTGGCCAGTGTGACCGGGAGTAGTAGAGATCTATTTTGGAAACAACGGCGGATATGGACATCGATGTCTCATACAGAGAAGCTGTATGAAAGTGGACTATTTGGACTAGACATCGTCAATAAATATGTGTATACCTTTTTTATTATAGTCTAAATACAAATGAGTTAAAACGATATTAATTAATTACATTTGAAAATATACTAAAACTGTTGAATATAATGGCTGCAGTTGAAAATGTTATACTCAAAATGGTACGCCATCTGTCTAAGTTATTCTGTTGTCATCATTAGGACTGTTAAGCGGCTGTTATTGTAATCGATAACTTGTCAAGGCGATAGCAAGCTTTGCAAAAATGCGAAACGTTTAAATTTGAATGCACTTTGGTGTCAGTATGAAGTGTTCATCTTAAGAATTTCACAATGGAGTATGATTTTCATATCATATTGCATGTAAGAACTTGTATGCCCGACACCCACAGGGTAGAAGCGTATTATATGTTCTTGCACAGCGTAAACAGCCGAGACAATATAGCCTGTGCTCGTAGTCCACGTAAAGTGTCTTTGCGAACCTTATCATACATGACCATCTCGGTGGTGCTTGCCGACTTAATGTATACAGACTTAATATATTTGTAGTTAAAGACAATAATGAAATAGAATTGATAGTTTTTTACATATAATATGATGTTCCAATGCATTTATAGGATAGGAAGCTCTTAAACAAAATGGCAGCAAATTGAAGAAATCTATCTTCTGAGTCTCACAGAAGTGTTCTTGAGATATCTAAGCAAAATAGACTATACTTTATGAATTACGAGTGTGTGAAGCTATACAGGTCTGACTATCTTACACCTTCCAACGAGACGCGAACAATAACAATAGACTCTTTTACTCATTCAAGAGATTCTTACGAAATATATTTGCATAAGGATTAAGTAGCTAAATGCGCGGGGTTTATTGCCCGATATTAAGTTACTGGCTAGTCAAACAATACAAATTTAATAATATTTGAATAAATAAAACTGTTGTTTACTTACACGTAAAATTTATCGTTTTTTGTTTTTTGCTATTCTTTTGTTTTAGAATTTCTTTATTGTGTGTTGAAATACGTTTATGATCTAGGAAATTTATGTTTTACATTGATTACTTCTGTATGTAAAAATTTTTAGTATAATAGTCAAATTTTTGCATATACGACTCCAATATATATTTTAATACACAAATATTTCTTTGGCCCAACATTTAATTCGGCCCAACTATTGAAGATATAGTCGTGATTTCTCAAATACTTCAACAAATGTAAAGCATTTAGTGTCTAGTTATATAACCTACCCTAAATGCACTGAAACACGTGCGCCATTATCTTTACTATATGTACATATGTATGTTTATGAAAATAACTCATTCAATTGGTTCAATTAATTTTGCCGACTAAATTATAAGCTTTATAAAGAACAAGAATAATATAATATAAAAGTTTATTCTAGAATTTTAAGATGCATGCGAGTTCTGTTATGCAGTAATCTGTATCCACGTTGTAGATGCTTCGCAAACAATGTGAGACCTTGTTTGGAATATATAATAAAAAGAATCTAGACATGTACGTTCACGTCGAAAGCTGACGACCCCTCCGGACAGATTAATTGAGGCGCGGCGATGACGAGGCAGAATGCTACAAACATCTATGTATATGGGTAATAGAGACGTTAAATCTAAATAAAAGACGTAAGTTTTATATAGTCGTAGACGTGGTTCCATCTGTCGTCTTATCACAGTCCCCTAACTGTATATAAGATGAGAAAATGTGGATGCGGCGCAAACGTAAACTAGAATTCTAGACGTTAGGGTGAATCTGTGAATAGTTAGATTATAAACCACACAATGCCTGAGCCAATTGTTAACGAGTTTCATGTGGCGCCCGTCTGGCTTACTCACGATTACGTCGAACAGAAGCTGCGAGTGTACTTTAAGGATGCCCACCTGCAGCTGACGGAACTACAGGTGACTCCAGGCACTGCTAATGGGGAGAACTATGCCAGCGTGATGACGCGCATCAATGTAGAGTACCGGGACAAGGATCTGGCAAATCAGCGAGCAACATTTCTGGTAAAGACCACATTTGCTGACAAGGATCCAGCTGCGCATCTACTCGGTCCCTACGGCATCTATGTGCGAGAAATGGATATGTACCAGGAGGTGCTTCCCAAGTTGGCTGCAATCATAAAGCAGGAGTTGGGTGACCCAAGGAAGCTGTTTGCAGCCACAGTGAATGTGGATCGTGACCGCGATTCTATCATATTCGAGGATATGTCATTGGAAAAGTACTTTGTGGCAGATCGCATCAAGCAATTGGATCGTGAGCACATGCAGCTGGTGCTAGAGAAGTTAGCTGAATTCCATGCCGCCTCCGCGATACTTAACGAAAGGCAACCGGGAATCTTTGCTGAGAAGTACGACCGTTGCTTTTTTAATAACCACACTAGAGGATATACGCCAGTGATGCAGAATATGGTGAAAGCTTTGATTAGATCCTTGGAGGATGATAAGGAGTTGCATGATCGTTATGCTGAGAAACTCAAGGGAGTCGCCGAGCATATTATGGACTATGGCGAAAGAACAATGATACCAAAGAAAGATGATTTTGTGACTTTGTGCCACGGTGATCTCTGGACGACGAATATGATGTTCAAGAACAATGAACAAGGAAAACCAAAAAATGTGATCTTCATTGATTTTCAGTTTAGTGTTTACAACTCTCCGGCAATCGATCTGCAGTATCTATTTAGCACATCCTTGCAGGATGGTATCTGTCACATCGAAATGGTGCAGTTTTATCATGGAAAACTTGTGGAGGCCTTGAAGAAGCTCAATTACAAGGGCGCAATTCCAACTCTATTTGACTTCCAGTTGCAGTTCCAAGCAAGATACTTCTATTGTAAGAGACATATAATCAGCTGATTTGTTTTGAATTTTAATTGAAATATTCTTATTCGAATTTGTTTACAGCTATTTTCTCATCATTTTGCTTCTTGCCTGCAATGTTGCACAGTGGAAGTGAAGAGTTCTCAATTGAAAGAGCAGCATCTTTTGCAGAGAAGGATGCTGAAGTTCGAGTTGCACTGCATAAAGCTGATGTCATGAGCCAGAAAGTGAAGAAGCTGTTGCCTTTTTTCGACAAAAGGGGATTGTTCGATGAAATGTAATTCCGTTTATAGCTAATATGTTCCCAGTTTAATAAAAGTTTAAGAAAATGTATCTACCCAAATTATATTGCCAAGTGATATAAAATAATAAAAGAATTTTTGAACATCAAAGTTTGTTTTAATATGTTGTTACTTTGCGACTGTACACTTGATATATTGTATAATGAAGTTTGTTTTCATTTTAAAGTTGTCTTAAAATGCAGCCAAATTTTTTTTTATCTAAGTATCACTACCATCGGCTAATGAACTCTGTACTTACTCAGAAACCTATTACGAAATCTCTTTGCACAGAGATTTAAATTTTATATAGCTTGTCTTTATTATCAGACGGCAGGCAATAAACTAAGTAAGTTAAAAATAATAATATTTAAGTTTTTTATGTGTACATAAACGGAAAACTTATCGCTATTCTCCCTATACATTTTTCAGTTTGCTTTTTACCTCTTTACTCCAGTTTGTGCCTTATATATAGTGTAGATAGACTTTATAAGTTTCTGCGAAGAGAATATACATATATGTTACAGACAGCACGTAGCAAGATCCCACAGAGTATATACATACATTTTTCCCGATCTTTGAGATTAAAAGATCTAGAGCTACCAAATTTGGTTTTTACTTTTAATGATTGCAGATACCTTTTTTTTTTTTAATTTTAGTACGATCCCATAAACGTTAAAAATACATACATACGTTATATGTATAACATATAAATACGTTATATTGAAACATTCGTTTTGAGTTTGCGCATTTCAACATTGACTCGAATTTTTTGCTTTATTTTGTTTCGACTACTTAATACTCAAAAAAAAAAAAACTTGTTCAAATTGTTATGAAATTATTCTACAGCCAAGAGCTGGTATCTCTTAATTTATCTTCTCTAGGATGCCCAAGAATATAAAACATTTGTATTATTCATAATTTTTTTAAATGCCACGTGTCATTCATAACTTTTACATTAAATTGGACTTAAAGGACTTAAAAGAGCCACTGGGAGTCAAGCCAGTTAGATATGTACCCATTATATATTTGAAATAGATTCTGAAATCTATATGCTATGCAGTATCCACCCGGATTAATTCAATAATAATAAAATGATCTATAATGTTAAGTTTCATTGTATTATATTCCAAATAAATGATTAATCTAGTTATTGTATACAAATAAGTTTTTCTAATCCCAGGATTAAAAAATAATATGTAGATATGGCGGTTATAATAGAATAATAGAACTAAGTACTATTCCCATTCCTGAACATCGAGCAGACCACACTGGTTAAATATGGGCAGCCAATGCTTAAGGTTCTCCCGAAGTTTCTTGTTGTTGTAGGCCACTTTCTTAAAGTTGCGACTTCTTTCATTGTCCAACATCAAGGCATTAAAATCGGCGTCGGCAGTCTGATCGTTGATCATTATAGCCTGGCAGGTAAGTGTAGAAGTCACGGCTGCAATAGAGGATTCAAATTATTTACAGTTTTAAAGCTTTGATTAAAGTACTCACCCATGAATTTGCCCTTTTCCAATTGTAACCACATCTGACGAAGCGTGGGTATATAGCCAGTGAAGTCAAATGCTCGCAACGTATCGACAAGAACACTATGATAGTATTCAATCAAAGCATTTGTGTGTTTAATTCGCAGCTCTGGCTGCAGTGATGTGGAAAAGAAGTAATGAAGATCTATGGCTGGTGAGCCCCAGGCCGAGAATTGAAAGTCAATGAGCAACATGTCCAGATCCCTGTTTTCGGTTTTTGGTCGCAACATTATGTTGTTGACCCACAGATCGCCGTGTGTTAAAGTATTGAATTCATCATCCTTCGGGTCGTAGACACGCTCAGTGTACTCCATAACCAAATTTTTCAGACGCTTCAGTTTATCGGCATAAACATTGCCAAGCTCTGGACACTCAGCAGCAAAGGCAGCGGCCTCACCAAAAAAGTTTTCAAACATCGGCGCAAATCCTCGTGAATGGCGATTGAAAATGCCATGATCTAGTTTGGTCAGCAAACCTGGTTGACGTTCGTTGAACACGGCAGCAGCAGCATGCATCTTGGCCAGCTTCCTCAACGCCAGCTTTGTGAATTCCAAGTCGTAGCCAATTAAACGATCCCCAATAGCATATTTACAGATTGCTAGATCCTCAAAGATGATGGCCGAATGCTCGTAATCCACGTAAAGCGTCTTTGCGAATAGTTTTTCCGACTTATCTGTTTCATCCAACAGTGCACTCAACTGCGGCAGAATTTTATCATACATGACCATCTCGGTGGTGCTCGCCTGATAGCCGGCAAATATGCCCGAAATGAAAGGATCATTCTCATACGTAGTCTTCACAATAAAGTTTTCACTTTCCGATGCATTTGAGCCACTGCGCACATAATCCACTTTGATTCTAGTCATAACACTAGCATAATTTTCACCCTTGGCCGTCGCTGGCTTAATGCTTAGATCGGTGATATTGAGATCGTTGTCCTTTTTGTAGCGACGCAGAATGTTCTCCACATAGGGCACAGTTAGCCACTGTGGAGCAGGATGGTAATTGTCAGCGTCGTTGCCGTTGCCGTTAGCGTTACCGTTACGTGATTCGCCCATGACTGTTTCTGATGTTTCTGTATCAAGAACTCAAACAGCAGTCGCTATTTATAAGAACGACAAGTGATCCTCGTCCATCTAGTCGTATACGTAACTACGTAACGAATATTTCGCTTTATGATCGCTGTAAAATAGCTAGATTAAGACAATTGTTGTACCTTTGTCTCGCGAACAAAACGCTCACATTTCGTTTAATCCCTATGAAGCGTGCTTTATGCGAGGGTCGCCCAGAAACTATTTAATTTTAAGATGAAAACACTGGCATAGACAGAGGGTAGTTTATTTGAAATAATTGTATCGGCATATTTTATTTATTTTGTATTAATTACATGTTAGTTTATTTAAAGTTCAAACGTGAAATATATAATTCGATCATCTTAAAAATTATTCCATATTCTTTTGGATTGAAAAAATCTTCAATTATATTAGTCACTATAAAAAGAAATGCTCTAATTTGAATAAATTTTATATTATTCTCAGATTATGTTTACTTAGTACAAGATAAGATGCCGTTGAAATATAAATTATTATTATTTTGGTTAAAGTACTTGGTTTCGAATGTCGGGAAAGGTCTAGAAATTGTGAAAAAGAATTTGTATATTTACAATTTCGAACTGTGAAACTTTCGCACATCCTCTCGCACATAAAAGTATAGTATAAAAGTGTCTGTGAAATTTCATTTTCTTTTTTTACACATTGCACATATGCATATACTATTTAATCTAATTTTCTGCTCAGTCATCGGAGAACAAAAACAACTACTATTCCCAACTATATAAGATAGTAGTTTTGATTAAAAAAAAACGCTAGTTATTTTATGGCAGATCACGCGTGCTCTATATAAATCGTATAAAATTTACATTTGTTTTATCTGCTTGACAACTAATAAACCCGTCAAGCTATTTGCATAATAAAACCATAAACCATAAACAATTAACGTCGAGTCTTTATTTGCTCTCACTTGTTAGTTTAGCATAAGTATTTCCCACCTTATCAACTAGAAAGCATCTCGTCAAATTTTGCACGCTTTCAAGCTTATCAAATGAATGATGACGTCTTAACTTTTTCCTAGGTTATGTTGAATATCTCCTGCACCATAAATAAGACACGTTTTCTGCTGGTGGTGCGATAAAAATGTGTATAATTTACACTTACTGTGGCTTAACGCTTTGTTCGCGAAAGATCTTTTGGTTGAGAGCAAAAGCCTTTACAATCTCAATCCTTTATCATTGCATGACGTGTCGCTTTTTAAATGATTCTAAATTCGTTTTTTTGTGTAAGTTATCACAACGATGATAAGAGCAGAAACCACTAGAATACTTCGAAGCTTAAATTTTCTAAGCTGGCTAAGTTTTTGATTACAGCGTCCTAATCAGTGGTGTCATATGGAGTGTAATTAAATATACAATATTTATTAAAATTGACTTCCCTTTTCTTTTTTTGTTGCTCCATGATTGAGAAAAGAAATAATTTTGACCAATTTGATCTTCATCATTGCATGACGTGTCGCTTTTTAAATGATTGCAAACTCTTTTTTTTGTTTAGGTTATCACAACGATGATAAGAGCAGAAACCACTGGAATACTATGAAGCTTAGATTTCCTATCCAAACAGAGACACGAAGAAGCACAAAGCTGGCTAAGTGGAGTGTAATTAAATTTACAATTACCAATTACCAATTTAACAATTTTTCAGGTAGAATATAAAATACAATTTTTATATTTCAAAATTTTGAATTTATTTACAAACTTAGGAAAACTTAAATCATTTTTAAATCATTTAAATCATTCTTATTTCTTAAGGGGCTTACATTTATTATAAATCCTTTGAAAGGGGACGAGTAAGGCCATTTTAATTTAATTTAATATATGTAATGTTCATCGTATCTACATTGCTTGGTCAATTTGGGTACTTTTAGAGCTTTTTACGATGTTTAAACGATGTTTTTTAAATTTGCGAGATTAAAATATTTATTATTTATTTTAACAATTCACAAATTATATTAATTGCTTATTGTTATTTTTATAAAATCATATACCACGACTAGCTTACTCCTTTGTACAAATAAGGTTTTTTGAACGATTGCTGGTTTACTACTTTTTATTTTATAGAAACAATAAATGTAGATATATCAATTTTGGTTTTAATTTTTATCAAGTCGATTCAAACAATCCTCTCTACAAATTTTCTTAGCATTTTTTGTAGTCGATTCAATCCAACCTTCTCTTAACAAATTTGTTTAGGGTATTAAAAGCACAAAATGCTGATATCATTTTGTAGTTATGCCTAAAAGTTTACTATAGTTAAGAGTCAATTTGGAAGTGCTTGGTACTTGAATAGTTTACTCGTATACATATATATTTGTAACAAAAGTTTATTGGTTACGTTTTATTTAAATTCAATAATTAACTAAATACGATTCTTATAATTGTTTATTTACTAGCAACATTGATTAACCTCTAGTAAGCCTTTGCGGTCAAACATAGGCATCAGAGCTTTGAGATTCTGTTGAACTATGGGATTCTTGTAGAGACGATTCTTAAAGCGAATGCCGCGCTCATCATCATTCATTAGAGCATTGAAGCATGCATCTGTGGAATCCTCGCTGATCATCACGGGCTGAACAACAACTGCCGAGTGCATGGCTACAAAACAAATAACAATGAATTCAATATACATATATATCATACATCAGGATTATAAGAATGACTTACCAAAGAAGCGTTTTTGCTCGGCCTGCATTTGAAATTCATGTAAGCTGGGAATTGGATGGGCTTTGTAATTCAGTTGCCTGAGAGTATTTGTGAATATTCCATGGTAGAAATTAAAGAGATCACCCTGTTCCTCCCGACGCAATGGCTCTCTGAGCGATGTGTTGAAGAAATGATGCAAATCAATTGTGGGCGAACCCCAAAAAGAATACTGAAAATCAATCAGCAATATATCCTCTGGACGTCCAGTTGCTGCATCATATTTGACCATCACATTATTTGTCCAAACATCGCCATGTGCCAGAACATTCACAGAATCACTTATAGGTTCAAAGCATTCGCGTCCAATGTCCATGTAGTGTGGAGCCAACTCAAACAGCTTCTGGGCATATGGAGCACACTCCGGTTCCTGGGTCATCCAGCGAGCGGCTGCCAGAAGACCACCGACAAAGTATCCGCTGTAGGCATTTGTGTAACGATTGAAGAAGCCTCGATCATAGGTTTCTAGCCGGCCAGAGTTGCGTTCATTGAAAACAGCTGAAGTGGCATGCATTTTCGCCAGCTTTCGCAGTATCAGATGGACATGCTCCTTATCCAATCGCTTTACACGATCCGCCATAACATATTTAGCGACCGACAGATCTTCAAAGATAATAGCTGAGCGTTCGCGATCTACAAACACAGCAGTGGGAAAAAGTGGTTCAAATGCATCGGTTTCCTTGAGGAGTTCTGTCAGCTTGGGCAAGACTTCCTCATAGAGCGTCATTTCCCGATTAAATATATCATAGGGTTCCATTAGTTCCTTGGTCAGTTCGTCATCTTCAATGGCGGTCTTAACAATCAGATTCTGCTTCAAAATTTCTTCAGGTTGTTGAGAGAGTGTAAATTGCACGCGAGCTCGGGTCAAAACACCGCCATAATTCTCTCCCGGACCCAGAGCGGGATTCACTTCCAATTTCACGATACGCAAATTGGAGTCTTTATAATATGAACTTAGCGCATGCGCAATGTAATCGAGAGTCAGCCATTCGGGTGCTGCTGCCATCTTGTACCGTTATTTTAGAAAGTTGGACGATTCTAATGCAAACTCAAGAGATGCAACGGCTTTTATACGAGCCATCTCTTTAGGTGAAGGTGAACATTGCTCTATAATGCATCGCAGATTCCGACAATCCCCCGCATATATATGATATGCACTTGAGCTACTAATTGCCTTATCCGCTATATGATACTCGTATTTACTTAATGCTGCTTAATGCCGTTGCCGTGTGGCAACAGGTCTCACGCCGTAGGCGAGAAATGACGTGTGCCAGACAAATGGCTGATAACTGTCGCATGGAAAAGTTAATAAGTCCGGCTGTCATCTAGCGTGATTTAAAGCTGGGAACAGCAGACTTTGAGTCGATTTCACACTATACAATTAACTATGCGACATACAAGTTTTTTTTTAGCGAATTTTTTTTTTCTTTTCTCTATTCATTTTGTATTTACAGATTAGGCTACAATTTTGTTATGAAGTGTATCACGCTCCGGTCCAACCTTTATAAATTATATACTGACAGTTGTCACTCGCTTACGGCTGATCCATACTATAAGCTGCGACTTTGTATTCAAATGACGCATTTTCTCCTAAGATTAAAGACGATAAGAATACAAGTACTACAAGTCTAGTAAATTAGGATGTTTGCCCAGACGCTTTTAAGAATTGTTTCAACATTTACAGAATGTTTATAAATTCTTTTTTATTTATCAGTACTTTAAAAGCAATTAAATTTATTTATGGCTATTTGTTTTTAATTTTACTGTTTACTCATATACTTATACTTATACTGATCAATTATTTTAAAAACTGAAATTATATAAAAACAACTAAAATTAAAAGTAATTTTTATTTTAAATATTGAAAAGAAATATTATTTTTAAGTTCGAATAAAAAACATTATTGACTATATCTCTTAAAACAATTATTGAAGAACAGTAAATGGGGGGTCCTTGATTAAAAGTCTTTCAATGTTTAATGCTGAGCGTGTAATGAATTATACCAAGAAATAATTGAAATATAAGAAACGATTAAAATAATGGAAATTGTGAAATAGTATTTTTTAAATTTAAAAAAACTTGTATAATTTAACAGAAAATTAGAGGAACCAGACTGCAAATAATACTTACACTTTTAATTATAAATAAAAACGGCTAAATAATTGAATTATTCTAATTTTCCGCATATATAACCGGTAATCTTGAATCGGTAATCTTTTGGTTACCATGCGAATGTAAAAAGTTAGTCCTAAGTGTGAAAGAAATACAATCTTGTGTTTGCAAGTGTAAACTATTTTATCAGTCTTACTACTAACACTGAGTGATATCTATTTGAAAGCTAAGTTTGTATAGTATACCGCCACAATTAGGCAGTAGCAAAAAACGGAGACGTCAACTGTACGAGTTGAAAGCGGCAGAACTAATAAAAGTGATAATCTGTAGACACGCTCTCTTTTGTTTACAGCTGTGGAAACAGTTAATCTGCATTTCTATAGACATATGTTATGCGGGCATAAATTACACTTGAGAGAGGAATACGATATGGCAAACAAACCGCTACGATGTATAAAACCCCAAATGGTCCAGATTTTCCAACCCATTCACAAACCAAGCGCCTCAAGCTCACTTGAATTACTTTCTCACAATGTCGGTTACGGATCTGATAAGTGCACTCGATGCTATTCCAAAGCACATCCCAGTAGTTCCTGAATCGAATCCTATTTTTCTTGATGCCCCCGATTGGCTAACAGAAAACTATTTACTCAATGCTATGCGCAAGTTCTATGGCGACGAAAAGTTGAAGATCACAGCCTTGGATGGTTGTCCTGCTCTAGGACGAGGCGAAAACTACGGAGGTGTTTTGACTCGCATCAAGGCGGAGTTTACAACACGTGGCAAATCGCAGATTGGACATTATATAGTAAAGACCTCGTTTGAAAGCGATGAGTTCTCACGCAAAACCATGGAGCCCTACGATATATTCAATCGGGAAATGTCCATCTATGAACAGATCCTGCCAAAGCTCAAAGCGCTGCTGTTGGAAATCAATGACGAGGAGCAAATCTTTGCAGAGACAATGGCTGTTGACTATGATCGATCTGCGCTGATCTTTGAAGATCTCCGTGTACGTGGATTCACAATGCCCGATCGTCTGATAGGCTTAGACCTGAAGCTGGCTAAAATAGTGCTACGTAAATTGGCCAAAATGCATGCCACATCAGCAGTGCTCAATGAGCGAGAGTGTGGCGCCCTGGAGACCTATGATCGTGGCATGTTTAATCGCCACACTGACAACTATGCGCCATGCTTTCTGGGCATGCTAGAGGCAGCCAGCAGACGTATCGCACAATGGCCAGGATATGAACAATACGCCGAGAAATTAAATGCCCTTCTTCCTATTTATATGGAGCTGGGCAAACGCGTCTTTGATGTTTGTCCGAGCGTTAATGTCTTGGCTCATGGCGATCTTTGGACAAACAATGTGCTGGTCAAGTACGACAAGGCTACCGGAGAAGCTGAGGATGTCATCATTATCGATTTCCAGTATGCAGCTTGGGGATCACCAGCAATTGATCTATTCTACTTTCTGAATTCCTCGATGGAATTCGATGTTCATGTGAATAATCAGGAGGAGCTTATTCAACACTACTTCGAGATCTTCTCGGAGACGCTACGAAAACTTCGTTACAAGGCGCCGATTCCTAGCCTCCACAAATTTCACTTGGATTTAAAGAAAAAATCATTCTATGGTAAGCCTCACGAAATACATATTCTGTTTGGATGAATAACAATCTCGATTTATATAATTCCAGCTATGCATACTAGCATCAATATCTTTGCTGTCCAGCGAAATGTTGAAACAGCAGATGCGGACTTTAATGCTCTAATGTCGACAAATCAACGTGGTATTAATTTTAAGAATGGTTGCTATAACAACCCGATAACGCAAAGAGTTCTACGAAAACTGTTGCCCTTCTTTAACAACCAGGGTTTACTCGATGCAGATCAAATTCAAGATTAAAGATTCAATAATTTTATTTTTGTGATATTTCTACATTACCTGCATACATTTTGACAGTTCTTTAGACTATAATCTAAATACATTTTATATTAAAACGAATATATATTGAAAACAATACAAACAAAATAACAACATAATATTATCTTTTTAATATACAAATATTTTAAAAACTTAATTATTTTATCTCAACTCATAAATTTATAAAAATAAAACATACAGTATTTAAAGAGACATAATTGAATATTTTCAATATATACATTTAAATATATTTGTACATACTGTATTTATTATTATTGAAAATATACCAAAATAATACATATAAAGTAAAAGCTTTCGAAACTACGACTAAATAATACCTACTGATGAGAGCGGCAAAGTTTTGGTCACTATCAAAGCTTTAGCAGCAACTGTGCTCTCCAAATATGGTTGGACTTGTTATGATTTGTAAACAAAGGAAATGTATTTCTTGCTCTCCCTCTCTTTGGGCCACTAGCTGTCTCTCTCAACTGGTCTTTCGTCAAGTGTTTGACAATTGAATTGGATTCTCTCGCTCTCTCAGTCTATCTACAAGACAACCTTATATGGAAGTGCATAATGTTTGATAATTTATAAACTAAACACATTATCAAATACTAATATCTAAATGTGTTACTGCTATAGACAGTGAAAGTATTAAATTGTTCCCACTGTTTAATATTAAGTCGCTCTCACGCTCTCTGTTGTTATTAGTCATGTTGGGGTTTTTCTGTATTTACTCTGAAAGCTCTCTAGCGACAAACACAGATATAAAATATAATTCGTTCAATGCACTTCTTTTAGTGAGTTCTCAAACATCCCGCGTTGCAAATATAAACGATTGTCGGCAACAATAATGTCATCCCAGTTTAATCCCGATGAACTGGAGGCTCTCGAATGGCTAAACACGGAATATTTTACGCAAATATTAATCAAGTATGAGAATGCGGCGGAATTAATAATAAATGATCTCAAGTTATCGCCGGCAAGTGCACAAGGCGATCACTATGCAAGTGTCATGTTTCGGGCTTTCGTCAAGTATACAACTTCTAATGGATCGTGTTCAAAGTCTTTAATTATCAAGACCATGCCCGAGCAAGGCGGCCGAAAAAAAGAAATGGTCGATGATTCACACATATTCCACACTGAAATTGCCATGTACACCGAGGTGTTACCCAAATTTGAGGCAATACTGCGAAGCGTAGGAGACGATACAAGTCTCTATGTGCCGTGCATTTATCACAGCTTGGAGCCAAGACAAGTGATGGTGTTTGATGACTTGGTTCCTCAGGGTTATCAAGTGATACGTGACAGATCCGCCAATATAGAAGAGATTAACGCTGCACTCGAGAAATTGGCTAAGTGGCATGCAATTAGTCAAAAATTGATTATGGAACAACCTCAATTATTTGATAACTTGCGGTATAATCTATCTACACTTCCCAACTTTCTGAATCAAAGTTTCCTCACGAACGCTCTACCAAACTTTATATACATGCTGAATGAGGTGGAAAGCTTACAAAAGTATAAAAAGCACTTTGAAGCAATGCGAGGCCACTTGATTCAACGATGGGCCGATTCTTTGGGAGAGTATCAAAAAAATCCTCAGAAGAATGTACATTATGTTCTATGTCATGGGGACTTTCACATAAGGAACTTGATGTTCAAGAATAATAACAGCTGCATGTTTATAGACTTCCAACTTTCCCATGTGGGGCCTTTGGTCAATGATTTCCTTTATGCAATGTACATGTTTTTTGGCCCTGATGAACGTGGAAAGCTTCGCGATGAATTGATATCGCATTATTTAAAGACTTTTGCTGATACTTCGCAAAAAATTGGTAGTGTGAAAAAGGCACCCAGTTTTCAAGATTTTCAAAGTCAGCTGATTGATAATAAATACAATGGTAAGTGTAAGTGAAAAAGAAATAATATTTGAAATCTAAGTGGTTTTATCAATTTAATTTCTAGAATTTATGCTTCTCACAACCTTTCTGCCCATTCAAATTGCATCACGAAAGAACGCCATTGATCCGTTTCGTCGAAGAACTAGCATGTATAAAGATAAGGATTATCAGGACGAGGTGGAATTTCATTTAGCTCGTATGGAACAGATGGGTTACTTTAATGATGCATAAATTACAACTAGTCTGAAGGAAACACGATCAATAATCTGCTTGTGGGTATTTTCTTCAAATAGTAGTGTTCGTATTGTATTTATTAAACACTAATATTTGCGTATATTAATTATTTTAAAAATAAATAAATATTTTTAAATATATTCCATTTAAAAATCTGTGCAGATGTGGATATACATATATAGAAAAAAGCCTTTATCATAATATGTGAAATCAAAATTTAAAATGGCGCCAACACATTTCACAATTTTTGATAGATTTTCAACACTTAAGCTTACAAAGAAATATCAACTAAAAAGCTCGATAAAAAGCTTTCCCACTACATAAATTGAGACAGCAGTCTTGCAAATTTTTTAGTCTTTTTATAAACATTCAACGTAAAGCACAATCGAAAATGTCAGCTGATATTGATAGCTATAATGCCGATGAGTTGGTAGCACCTGAATGGCTAAATGAACAGTTCTTTAAAGACGTTCTAACGCATGATCATAATGATCCTAACGTGAAAGTGATTGACTTTAAAATATCTCCAGCAACTGCTAAAGGAGATCATTATGCGAGTATTATGTTCCGAGCAGAGATTGAGTATTCAATAGGGAATGCCAAGCTTTCAAAACCAATCATCATCAAAACAATGCCCGAGCAGGAAGGCCACAAGAAAGAGTTTCTCGGCGAGGCGAAATTCTTTCCAACTGAAATTGCAATGTACACAGAAGTGTTACCAAAATTGGAAGCAATACTTCGCGAGGCTGGCGACGAGACGAGTTTATGTGCCAAGTGCATATATCATACTCTTGAACCGCGCCAGGTAATGGTCTTCGAAGATTTGGTGCCCCAGGGTTACTCGGTTGTGCGCAAGAGAGTAGCTAACTTGGAGGAGATCAAAGCTGCCATTGCAAAGCTGGCCAAATGGCATGCAGTTAGTTTCAAGTTGCTTAAGGAAGATGCTACAGTGTTCGATAAAATGAAGTATGATTTGACTGAAGTTCCCAATTACCTCGAACAGGATTTTATGAAGACTAGCCTGCCAAACCTAATCACGTCACTTGGAAAGAATGATAAGCTAAAGGGTTATCTCAAATATCTTGAACCCCTAAAAGAGACTCTTTTAAGTCGCTGGGTTGAAATCATACGTGAATACAGAGAGAATCGCCAAGAAGATGCTTACTATGTTTTATGTCACGGCGATTTCCATCTGAAGAATATGATGTTTAAGGGAACCGAATGCATGCTCTTGGACTTCCAAATATCCTACGTAGGATCTATGACAAATGATTTATTGTATGCCATGTATTTGTTCTATGGCCCTGAAGAGCGACGATATAGATATGACGAGCTTATTTATTTTTACTTCACTAATTTGACAAACACCTTAAAAACTATTGGCTATCAAGGAAAGATGCCAAGCTTGGTTGAGTTTCGAAAGCAATTATTCGAAAGAAGAGATCATGGTAAGTTTAAAATGGCAGCTCAAGATGTCTAAATTTTAATCTAATTCATAATTTATTTTCACAGAAATTTTATTGATGTCAATATTTTTGCCTGGATTCAATTGCATGAGAAAAGGCCAAGATCCTGGAGAGCTGCTGACGGATCCTACAAAATTGTCTCAAATGTTTGATGATAAAGACTTTCACGAAGAGTTGGAATATCTGCTACCTCGTATGCTTCATTTAGGCTACTTCGAGCAGCTTGAATGAATGTTTTACTTTTATCTTTATCTATAATACAAGCGTTCAAATATAAATACTTTAACATGAGTTTTATTGTTACGCAGTTTCATTTCTGTGATTGTGCTGTGTCATATGGCTATAACAGATATTAAATGGTTTGAACAACCAACTATTATCTTGAAATGAACTCTGCGAACTTAAAGTTCAATTTGTATGCACGACCGATAATGCTTTTATAGTTGTTGATACTTGATACGTTTTTTGTTAGAGCTTTCAGTAAGGAAGATATCAATATAACGCTTAAATAGTAGAATAGTAGTAAATAGTGGCATAAGCAATCATACAAAGCTCTAAATCTCTGCAAGGAATAGATTATATACAAAAAAGACAGGGGGAGAGATATGGCCAATGAAAAGACAAATGAAATAATTTCGTTTAGTAATGTTTCCTGGGGAAAAGCGTTCTTTTATTTCGACTAGATTATGCTGTATACTTTCAGGGTTTTAAAATCTTAAGTTAAATAGTCTTCCTACTAAATACAGGGTCTGCTGAGATTGATAACACTACCAGAAAATATAAATGGAAATTGTTTTTATGAAAAATACTTTGAACCTCCAAATGTATGTAATTGTTTGTTTGTCTGATTATTGTTATCAAAATGTTGTAGTACCTATCTATTTGTTTACCTGATTATTCTTATCAAAGTATTGCAAAACTTATCAATTCCAAGATGTAACTAAATAATCAACTGAAATTGCTTCCGTGATTAATATACATATGTACATACATAGCTGTACTCATTTTTAAATACTCTTATTTTAATAGTTTTTTTTTCTTACTAGATTTACAATGAAAACAATCTTAACAAACTTGACAAAGTGTATGTTCACTCATTTTATTTGCTTAGTATTCATATGGTGTATAAATGTAAAGCATGTGTTTTGCACATTAATTGAATTTTTCCTTAAAGTGACAAGCTGTATCCTATTATATATTTAGCCTATCAAACACATATACCTTACCTACTAGTTGAAGATTAATCCAGAAGTTTCTAAAGGCAATTGTGAATTTCACCTAAGACTGAAATTAAAAGCTTCCAAATTCCAGATAAGATTCAAGATGAAATAAATATGCAGTTTCAGGAGATACACAATTAGTTTTTTGTTGAGTTTAGCCCCGGTAACTGACACCTAAAATGTCGTCAACTAATGATAATTTTAATGCTGATGAGTTAAATCCACCCGCGTGGATGAACGAGCGATTCTTCAAGAAAATTCTTACTGAATATTCTAAAGATCCTCATGTAAAAGTGCTTAATTACAAGATATCCCCAGCAACTGCAAAAGGAGATCATTATGCAAGTGTTATGTTCCGAGCAAATGTTGATTACTCAACACAAAAGAAAACTCTTTCAAAGTCTTTGATTATTAAGACTATGCCCGAAGAGGAAGGACATAAAAAAGACTTTTTGGACGATACGCACGTTTTTCCTACGGAGATCGCCATGTATACAGAAATATTGCCCAAGTTCGAAGAAATACTGTCTGAAGCAGGTGATGAGACTACTTTTTGTGCCCGCTGCATATATCACAGTCTGGAACCGCATCAAGTAATGGTTTTAGAAGACCTGGTTCCCCACAAATATGAAGTAATACGTAACAGACCAGCAAGTATAGAAGAAATAAAATCTGGAATGGGAAAACTAGCAAAATGGCAGGCGGTTAGTTTTAAGGTGCTAAAGGACCAAACAGGATTGCTTGATAAAATGCAGTACGATCTAACAACGATGCCAAATTTCTTGGACGAAGATATTATGACAACTGGATTTCCGATGTTCTTAGAAGCATTGAAAAGTGTGGAAAGTTTACAAAAATACATCAAGTATTTTGAGCCCATTAAAGATATTATAATTCCGCGCTGGGTAAAAATAATACGTGAATACAGAGAGAATCGACAAGAAGATGCTTACTATGTACTTTGTCATGGAGACTTCCATTTAAAAAATATGATGTTCAGGGGAACGGAATGCATGTTACTCGATTTTCAGTTGTCCTACGTAGGATCCATAACAAACGATGTGCTCTATGCGATATACATGATCTTAAGTGCTGAGGATCGCCGAGATAAGCTTGATGAACTTATCTATCATTATTTTATAACATTTGCAAAAACACTAGAGAAGATTGGTTATCAAGGAAAGAAGCCTAGTTTGGTAGAATTTCGAAAGCAAATATTTGATAGAAAATATACTGGTGTGTTTGCTACATAAATAACTTACAATAATTGCTTGTTTACTAACTCATTTATTTTTGTTCGCAGAAATCTTTTTGATAAGTACATTTTTACCTATATTTAATCATGTGCGTAATGGAGAGCCTCTGGCAGACTTAATGGAAAATGAAGAGTTACGTCGTAAGTTATATCACACCAAGGAATATCTTGA
Source organism: Drosophila niveifrons (assembly GCA_035046325.1). NCBI lineage: Eukaryota > Metazoa > Arthropoda > Insecta > Diptera > Drosophilidae > Drosophila > Drosophila niveifrons. The sequence continues at coordinate 2,727,906 of JAWNOC010000046.1, read as the reverse complement.
CGATTTAGAGCATCTGTTGTCTCGTATGCTTCACTTGGGATATTTTGAACAATTAGAATAAATTGGGTAAATATACTTAAATAAGTGAAGCTTGGAAAAAGTTGAAAGTTCATAAGTATATTACAAAATTAATATCGACAGAAATTCTGTCAATATATATAAAGAAAGGTGTATTTTTAAGTGAGTTTATAAAAGCTGTAACTTTCATGATAGAACAATTAAAAATATTATTAAAATATAAATTAGAATAAGTTGGGTTCATTGAATTATTCATGATACATATTGCTTTTCCTTACTTGCTGTAAAAAATAAGAATCTTATCGATCAGATAAGAATACACAAATGCCATTGTTAAGTGAAACGATTAGTTCGCTTTGAAATTGTAGGGTATTTCGCATTCAATTGATTTTTGTAGCCAATTTTAAACGGATTCTACTAGCATAATATTAGCATAAGTGGTGTTATTTTACTATATTTAAATGTTGCTTCAAAGTTTAGGTTAGTTTCTCATATATATAAACATTCTTTCTAATAAAACATTTCAAATCCATATTTACTTTGGAAGGGTATACAAATTTAGATTTTATGTACGTATCACAACTTCTAGAATCATTCAAAAGCTTTCGATTACTATCATTTCGTATTGCACACACGTTTGAAACTAATATAAACGTTATTATTATGCTCAAGATAAAGAGTGATGAAATCAATTAAATAAATACAGAGCGCCGCAATATTCGCTGTTAGTTATTTTGTGAATTCGAGACCGGCAACACACGAAGAATATCTGCAAAAATGACGTCAAACATTGACAATTATAATGCGGATGAGCTGGAAGCTCCCGCTTGGTTGAATGGTCAATTCTTTAAGGCTGTTTTAGTTAAGCACCTTAACGATCCTAATGTGAAAGTGATTGACTTTAAAACATCACCAGCAACTGCTAAAGGAGATCACTATGCAAGTGTCATGTTTCGGACTAAAGTTGACTACTCACTCGAAAACAAAACATATTCTAAGTCTTTGATAATTAAGACCATGCCCGAAATAGAAGGACATAAAAAGGAATTTATAGGTGACTCGCACATTTTCCCAACAGAGATCGCAATGTACACCGAAATATTACCAATGTTCGAGAAGATACTATCTGAAGCAGGTGATAAGATTACGTTTTGTGCCCGTTGCATTTATCACAGCCTGGAACCGCGTCAAGTGATGGTTTTCGAAGATCTGGTTCTCCAAAACTATGAAGTAATACGTAAAAGACCAGCGAGCTTAGATGAAATCAAAACTGCGTTGGGAAAACTGGCAAAATGGCAGGCAGTTAGTTTTAAGTTGCTAAAGGATAAATCAGGACTGTTCGATAAGTTGCAGTATGATCTCACAACATTGCCAAATTTCCTGGAACAAGATATTCTGAAATCTGGGTTTCCGACATTCTTGGAAGTACTGGATAGTGTGGAAAGTTTAAAAAAATATCGCAAGTACTTCGAACCCATAAAAGATGTTATGATTCAACGCTGGGTTAATATAATTCGTGAGTACAGAGAGAATCGTCAAGAAGATGCTTACTATGTACTCTGCCATGGAGACTTCCATGTAAAAAATATGATGTTCAGAGGAACGGACTGCATGTTGCTCGACTTTCAGATGTCTTACGTTGGATCCATTACAAATGACGTGCTCTATGCGGTATACATGCTGTTTAATCCTGAGGATCGTCGGGACAACTACGATGAACTTATTTACCACTATTTTTCAACATTTGCAAATACATTAGATAAGATTGGTTATCAAGGAAAGAAGCCAAGTTTGGTAGAATTTCGAAAGCAGTTATTTGACAGAAAATATTCCGGTACGTTGGTTTAAAAAATTAGCCATTTCTTAAGTATTAAATCTTTGAATTTTGTTTTGCAGAAATATTTTTAATGAGTACATTTCTACCAATCTTCAATCATATGCGTAACGGACAGGATCCAGCAGAATTCATGGAAAATGCTGATAAATGTCGGGAGTTATATAACAGCAAGGAGTATCTTGACGATTTGGAACATATTTTGCCTCGTATGCTTCATTTGGGATATTTTGAACAGTTAGAATAAATACTTGCATAAAATGTATAAAAAGTCACTTTATTTTGTTGCACAACCTTTAAATTAACAATATTCATATTTTAGAAGGCGATAATCTTCTAGGAATATGTACAATAAAATTATTTTGATTGATAAAAAAATTGTTTTTACTTATATAAAAATAATCCTAAGATAAGTGTTGGAAATTTATATACAAAGATATCGATTATACCATCGCTTAAGCTTTTTTCCCTATCTACAGTATATAATTTTTGATGCTAGTATACTAGTTAAATTTATATATATGTAGAAGACTCATTAAAATCATTGTTTTCCATTTTGATCTATAAACTTTGGTAAAAGCGTAGCGAGTCGCCAATGTCTCCTTTCTCGTCTTCTTCTTTCCTAACGCTTCGAGAACAATCGCGCCACGCTCAGCCCGTATAGCTGTCCCGCTCGGACCTCGCCTTCACCAATCAACCATTCTTTATATTTTTATTTAGCGTTCCTTAATACTAATAATGTTTTTAACATCTGCATTACTAATCTAATTTATGCTAATTTAACAGTCATAGAAATTCAAACTTTACATTTTAACTATCTGTTCCACGACATATACTTATACAATACTACATATACTATCAAAAAAGTTTTACTTATAACTAAATGATGTAGTAAGTCAAAGAAATACTTAATTAATTTCGACATTTTCTGCCTTGTAGTTTATATTTTTCATTTTTGAAAATGCATATAAATACAAATAGAATTTCTTAATTTACAGCTGGAACAGGTCATGTCACCAGTCACGTTGGCGGACATTGTCTGGCATGACGAGTCATCCAGTGTTCTACTGGACTGTCTGGCAGTCACTAGGAATAACAATTCGTTATACACAGGGTGATCCACGCTCGCGGTTGTTTCTGTAAGCGCTCAGTAGGACTGCTTTCCTATTTGCTAATATGGTGAAATAATAGAAGCCTCTTATACATTTATAGAAAGGTGCTTTCTATACCTGCTACCCATAGGATAGAAGGGTATTCAAAAGCAGAGTATATATATTGGTGATCAGCATCAACAGCTAAGAAAATGGCTGCCTGTCTCTCTAATGCATACATACATCTCTGGGATAATAGATGGGCCTAAGTATTTTTTTTCTAATAGTAGTTTTAAATTTTTGTCACGCCCACTTCGATATATAACATATAGCTAGGATATATTAGTATTGTTCGGTATATTAATTTAGTATATTTTAACAATAATACAATGCTGTTTTGCTTTTACTAGAACGGGTACCGGGTATCTCACAGTCCAGCATACTTCACAAGAGCTTTCTTACTCTAATAATAACTAATACAATCAAGTATTGTAGTTTTTCTACCATTGAAATTAGCAACAAATAAATGTATTTACGATCAGGTTCAAAGATTGAGACGACTGTTTATGCGGAAACAGATTATTCTCTAGGATATATAAGTCTGTACAGATGTTATATAACATACTTGTGTGTTAAGATTACTAATTAATTGGTATCTCGTGGCTAGACTTTAGGCAATGTGGTTTGATAATTATTTTGCAAGTGCTTCAAGCATTTGTTTAGGAGTCAGCATGACCAACATGAATTGCTAAAGCTGGCACAGCTTTCGTATGCTAAAAGCTTTTGGTACACAAGTTTGATTGATTAAATTTAATAAATACTACAAAATCATACAAATGAAGTAAATACCCCATCTTCTTTACAATCACCTCAAAAATAGAGAACAAATTATGCAATATTGTTAAATTTAATATTAGTATTCACATATTTTTCCATTGGTAATGCTTTCTTAAAAGCAAAAGTTTCTAGCATTGTGCTTACAACTAGCCCCATATACTCTCTGATAGAGTATAAGAATACAAGTTCACATGTACGCACGACGTACTATCACTTTTAAATGATCTGTTCAAAAGCTTTCGATAACTATCGTTGCGAATTTCACATTCGAAAAGTTTGAAAAGTAATGCTTATAAAGCTTAATAGAAACCGCCAAAACGTGTATAAAAACACAGGGAGGCAAGAATGACAATCAGTTGTTTTCTGAATTTAAAGCAGTCAGCACAAAATGACGCCAAACATAGACAATTATAATGCGGATGAGCTTGAAGCTCCCGCTTGGTTGAATGATCAATTCTTTAGGGATATTTTAGTTAATCACCTTAACAATGCTAATGTGAAAGTGATTGACTTTAAAACATCTCCAGCCACTGCTAAGGGTGATCATTATGCCAGTGTCATGTTCCGCGGGCTAGTCGAATATTCAACAGAGGAGGGAACATTTTCCAAGTCGTTGATTATTAAGACAATGCCTGAAGAGGAAGGCCATAAAAAGGAGTTTTTGGGTGATTCGCACATTTTCCCCACGGAGATCACCATGTACACGAAAGTATTGCCCAAGTTCGAAGAGATACTAGCTGAAGCAGGTGATAAGACTACGTTTTGTGCCAAGTGCATCTTTTACACTAAAGAGCCGCGTCAAGTGATGGTCTTTGAAGATCTGGTTCCACAAAAGTATGATGTGATTCGTAAAAGACCCGCTACCATAGATGAGATAAAATCCGCAATGGAAAAGCTGGCAAAATGGCAGGCTGTTAGTTACAAGCTGCTTCAAGAAAAATCAGACTTGTTTGATACTTTACAATATGATTTGACAACAATGCCAAATATTTTGGAGCAAGAAGTTGTTACAAGTGGATTTCCTACGTTTTTGGAAACCTTGCAGAGCATTGACAGCTTAAAACAGTATGTCAAGTACTTCGAACCGTTAAAGGACAAATTAATTCAACGCTGGGTAGAAGCTCTTCGTGAATATCGTGTGAACCGAAAAGACGATTCATACTACGTTTTGTGCCACGGAGATTTTCATTTAAAGAATATGATGTTCAAGGGAACCGACTGTATGCTGCTCGACTTTCAGATGTCCTACGTGGGAGCTTTGACAAATGATATACTATATTCGATTTACATGCTCCTTGGTCCCGAGGAGCGTCGAGAGAAACGTGATGAACTTATTTACTATTTTTTCACGACTTTCACAAACACCCTCGAAAAAATTGGATACCAGGGAAAGAAGCCCAGCTTGGTTGAATTCCGCAGACAGTTACATGACAAAAAATATATTGGTAAGTAAATGACAATGGCTGAAGTTATTCAGATACTAATTTTGTGTATTATTGTCCCGCCACAGATATCTTTTTGATGAGTTCATTTTTGCCAACCTTCAATCATATGCGCAAGGGAAACGATCCCGCAGATTTTTTGGAAGATGCTGATAAACGTCGTGCATTATATGCCGAAAAGGACTTCCAAGAGGAGTTGGAATATCTGGTACCTCGAATGGTGCATTTGGGATATTTCGAGTAGTTAAGACAGAGTGTTTAAAAATAAAAGTACGAGTAATAAGACTATAAGATTCATATTTGAAAATTTGGGGGCAGAAAACGCTTTTTAATAATAACGAGTTAATTGCTAGGTTGATTTGTTTTTAATCAGCTGTATTATTAGCATTCATAACAATGTTTGGACACCAATTCTGTTTGTCTCGTGCCCAACTAGCTATACACGATGATTTTGCATTAATTTTTTGCTGAACAAGCTGCTGTTATCAAGTCCCATTCAAGTTTTTTGCTAAGGCATGGAACTAAATAAAATTATAAACAAATTTGCAAAGCTTTTTCAAAGCTTTTATAATCGCTCTGCTTGGGACCAGACGCTGCCAAGATACGTTTAATCAAATTGTCTCTTGGCTGATATAAATAAGCAAATTAAATATGTGCTTAACAAGTGTATGTTTACAGTTGTTGAGGTAGCTTGGGGGCAAAGTACTTATAATGCGATTCAATTTAATAGGTTTACTTCGAAAGCTTTTTCGTTCCGTTAGGTATGAATTTAGATTATTGAAATCAAATGCTCTGAAACCTTTTAAAAGAATATTAGTATATATTTGGTATGTCAAAAAAAATAAAATAATATATGTTAATACAAAATTCGTTTTCTTTTTAATTATCTACATGTAAAGCATTTGGTACCAGCCATATTATAATGTAAAATTTAACACGAATATATTAATTTTGTTGGTGCATTTTAAAAGTTGTAGTAAAATATAAGTATTCATTTGATTGTGTATGCCGTCTACATAAGTTTTGGACTGATTATAAAATAAATTAGGAATATGAAAACTATTTTCTCATTCGTAAAACTATACGAAACTATTTTTTGATTACCTATACACCATATATATGTACAAGATCTCACTGATCTGACTGTAATCATGACTTGTTGAGTTTTTCAATGATAAAGCACAAATCTGGATATACGATATCTCGGTTATTTAAATTAGCTATAAAGATAAGCTTTAATAAAACAGAAAACTAGCGTATATAAGAGATGCTCTCGCCGCTATGCAATTGAGTTTCGTCTTACAGCTGAAAGCAGTCAAATTGAATTATAATGCCGCCGAACAGTGAATCCTACAACTTAGATGAGCTGGAAGCACCCAGCTGGCTGGATGCAGAATATGTAAAAGAGATATTGAGCAGCCATGAGAACGATGAGAGTGTCGAAGTAATCACTTTAAAGATAACACCCGCCAGTGGGAAAGGAGATCATTATGCAAGTATTATGTTCAGAGCTACGGTCGAGTATAAGACGTCAAAGGGCAAATTCAACAAGTCACTGATTCTCAAGACTATGCCCGAGAAAGATGGACACAAAAAGGATATGCTGGATGAATCTCACATCTTCGATACGGAGATTAAAATGTACACAGAGTTACTACCAAGGTTCGAGGAGATCTTGCGAGAAGCTGGGGATGAGACCTCGCTATACGTGCCCTGTATTTATCACAGCTTGAAGCCAAGGCAGGTGATGGTCTTTGAGGATCTTTTGCCTCAGGGTTATGTGGTAGTCCGTGATCGCCAGCCAACCATAGAGGAGGTTCACAGTGCCTTTACAAAACTAGCAAAGTGGCATGCTGTTAGCTACAAACTGAACAAAGAGGAACCTGCCTTGTTGGAGAAATGCAAACACAGCCTTATGGAACTTCCCAAGATTACAGAGCAAACCCTGTTCTCAAGTGCCATGGATTTTTTCTTGCAGATGTTGGACTCTCAGCCAGATCTGAGAGTTTATAAGCCATATTTTGAAAAAATACGTCCCACTTACTTGCAGCATTGCGTAAACAGTTTCCGAGAGTATCGAATGAATCCTCAAGAGGATGCATACTATGTTTTGTGCCATGGCGACTTTCATTTGAGGAATATGATGTTCAAACACAATAAAACAACGGGACAATTGGAGGACTGTATGCTTCTTGACTTTCAGATGTGCAATGTGGGTCCCATGGCCAATGACATTCTTTATGCCATCTATAGTTTGTTATCCCCGGAGCAAAGACAAAACCAACGCGATGAGATTGTCTACTTTTATTATTCAAAGTTTATCGAGACATTGAATAAAATCAATTATGATGGCGAAATTCCCACTTTGGTCAGGCTTCGTGAGCAGCTTTTCCGCCACAAATATTTGGGTAAAAAATCGTTGACGCATGTTTCTATTCCATTGGTTAATTGTTGCTCTTTTATTTTAGATTTCTTTTTGTTCACAACTTTTTTGCCTCTCTTTGTTGCAATTCACAATACCGACTTTGCACTATCTGATATGATTGAAGACAAAGAACTGAGATCTACCTTTTATAACTATAAGGAATATTTGGCGGAAGTTCGACACAACTTACCTCGTTATTTACATCTGGGATACTTTGACGATTTGGAATAATAAACAATTAAAGTCATTTTCCATAGCTTGTTTTGCACACACTCACGCATATGCCACAAATGTAACGGTTAATGCACTCATCAAGCTTACATTATTAGGAGCTCGTTAAATACGGGTGATTTTAAAACACTCAAATTATCCCGCATTGAACCACTAAACTAAGTTTTTTGCAATTGAAATAAATTGATCTTTACTTTATCTTATACATTTTTTTCACCCGCGGAATTATTGCAAAGGTAGGTAACTTTTTTTAAATCCATCGATGTAATATCGATAACAGCATCGATGTTTTGCCAGCTCTATTAAGGTGACCATTCTTGATTTTGCTCTTTTGAAGACTTAATTTACCAATATCAAAAAAAAGAATTGCTTGACAAATGTTAATAATGCATCGAAACATATTTTTTTTTTATTTATTCAAATATTATATAAGTTACAAAAATGAATAGTAGTTGAGTAAATATTTTGAATAATCTCCCAACCATTGTGACCTTTCATGTTATCGATAACAACTCAGCAATCAGCTGTTGACCGTAACGTGTAGTGCAAACAGCATTCCCGCATTTTGTAAGCGATGAAGATTTGAAACTAAGTATTCATAAGTAAATAATGCAATATGGCTCAAGAGCAAAGTGACTTACTGTGCCGCGTTTGCCTAAAGCAAGACGAGCTCATGGTTGATGTCTATGAGCATGTGGAGGAGCAGCAAACCGATTTATGCACGTTACTTGAACGATGTGGCGACATTAAAGTGAGTAGACCGAATGTTTATATTGCATTTAGTAAATTATTTTATATTTTTGAATAGGTTGACAAGACGGACTCGTTTCCTAAGTATTTGTGCCAAGAGTGTACAAAGGAGCTGCTAATCGCAGCCAAGTTTCGCGACAAATGCGCTGCAACGGAACAATTGCTGCGCCACAGTGAAGCAGAAGCTTCTTGCAGCATCGATGCAAGTGAATTGGTTGACAGGGAGTCGGTAAAGCATGATTCTGAAGATGATATGGACGATATCATAGAATATGACCCAAGTCAACATGTGGAGCTATACGAAGAGTGCGAAACCCACGCGAAAGAACAGAAATTGCTTGCAACAGTGCAGCAAACAATTGCTGTTGCCATTTTTAACTGTGATGAGTGCGGTGCAGTCTTTCAGCAGGCTGCAACGCTGCAGCGCCACTTAGCTAAAGCACATCCTACCGCCGAAACCAGCAATTGTTCGCATTGCGGACACAGTTTTACACAGAGCATAAATCTGCAGCGACATAGCTGCAATGTCATAAGTAACGAGGCGCCTCAAATGACCCATCATCGTTGTATCTACTGTGGCAAGAGCCTGCAATCTGCCGCCAGCCTGGCTATGCACATACGCCTCCATAATGGAGAGCGACCCTTTGCCTGTGATGTTTGCCCAAAGACTTTTAAAACAAATGGAGCGCTTGTCAGCCATCAGAAGCGACACCTTAAGCTGGTGGAATACAAGTGTGAATACTGTGGTAAGGGATTCGTTGAGTCCAGCAATCTGCGTCGCCACATCATTGCGTTGCATACCTCCGAACGTCCACACACCTGCACCATCTGCCAGCGCAGTTTCTCGCGCGTCTATCTGCTGGAGCTGCACAAGCGCACACATACTGGAGAACGTCCTTATGCTTGCAGTCATTGCGATCGCAGCTTTGCCCAGTTAAGTGTGCTGCGCACCCATGAACGCATTCATACGGGGGAGCGGCGACATCGGTGCGCTCTTTGCCAGAAAACCTTTAGCCGCTTAATGCAGTTGAAGAAGCACGAGCTCAAGCCATGTATTGTGGACTCCGAGGTGATCATACGCGGCGATGAGGAAGTCTCTTAGTTTGAAGTATAGTAAATTATTGCCAAGAACGAGTCCAGTGAATATACTGTCTGCTTCACTAAGTAAGTGTCTTCAGTCCATTTTTTTTTTTAGCTTAGTTGCCCCTTCACTATTTGGCTGCTGGCAAAGCCTTCTATTATTGTGCTCTCTGATTCTTTCACAGAACTAATTTTAAAAGTTCGTATAAATGACTACTGACAAAGCCTTCTTTCTCCTATATATATTATTTACAGCTTTTTTAAAACAATCGCAGTACAAATTCAATAATTGTAATTTTCTTCGACAATTAAACCTCATAAAGATAACGCTTTCTTTTTCTAACATAATTTATATTTAATAGGACTAAACGATTGTAGTTTTAAAAGTTATAGATAATGTCTCAGTGATGCTTCTTCTAAATGCAGGTTAAGTAGATGTCCGTAAAGCGTTCTATTTGTAACATATTTCCATCGATATTTAATTTTCATCGATATTTATAACCATACTTACTTTTCTCCCTTTCTTCCGTTTCAAAACTTTTTGACTTCGAGAATTGTAACTCACAATTCTTGTTGTGAAGCAATTATGTATGTGGCTGCTGACAAAGCGCTACGCGAATTTTTCTCTGCTTAGTTGAACTCTTGCCAATTTTTTTAGTTAGCATTAATTGTAGATTAATTCAATTCTAGAGCTATAACTTCCATAAGTTTTGCCCACAATTTATGATCAATAAGAAGACAAAAACAAAATAAATATTTTTCTTGTTTTTATTGCATGCACATAAAGGATTAGTTAAGTTGTTTTGTTCCTTTTAGTTTTTTTTTTGGGGGGGTTTAATTAGCCTACAAGTTACAACAGATTATGGTAATTACATAAATGCCTGTTAAGTGCCATACACCTGGCTGCATCAATAAGTTATTTGTATTATTATAATGCAAACTTCCCATATACATATATATATTCTATTTGATTTCATCATGAACTTTTCTTGTTGACAAAAATTACATATACTTAACATGCACTTTCTTTAATATTTTTGTTATTACGTTTAGGGCACAAAATTGTTATTTGATTTGAAAAGTTGCGATTTTGTACATTTATATATAAAGATATTGGATGTTTTGTAATTTGATTTGCATGCATCTTGTATCTTATACATTATGTGGTTATATATAATTTTTGTTTTATATATATGTATATGCATATTAAATGTATTATTTGGTTTTCTCTTAAAAACTGCTCAACTGCTTTGTTCTCGACCTGTTGCGAAGTCCATTTCGATTGCGATTAGCGAAATGGAAATTCAGAATAGGTCTTATTCGAATTTCACAGAAATTTTTATAACATCATTTTCGGACTTGCATAGAATTAATGTTTTCTGATGCACCGAAAAGTATGCTTTAAATATTTCGGCGAAATGTGAATTGTAAACATTTCTTAATAATATTGTAATCATTTTATTCGATTAGTTGATTTTTATGAGTGCTGGCAAATGTAAGTCCAATTTATGGCGCATTAAAATATCTTTGGGGAGTTTTTCGCATTTGAGAAAGAGTTGTTCATCATGTATGGCGGGCAGGCGGCGGGACAAACTACGCTCAATCCTCAGCTGTGTCAATCGTTATCGTTATCGGGTCGTTTTCGGGGTCGTGGTCGAGGGGAATCAGGGATACAATTAGTCTACAAGAGCGTCGCCTCTGCCAAGAATTGAAGCAATAAAACGGTTAATCGAAAGTCTTTTTCTTGTTGTTGGTTTTGTCGGAATTTTAGTCATATAACAACGACAAAATGAGGTGAGGGTGGGAGCGAAGGGTGAGCAAAACAGGGTGATTTTATATACAGGGTGCTCCACCGATTACACCGCTGCGCTATGCTCCGATCGTCGGAAATACTTACGAGCCTGCACATTGAGATCGTCGAGCAGCAGCTCATTGGACGATCTAGAGCGTTTGGGAAAGATGAGAGCATTGCGCAGCGGCGTCACATGCGCCACATTGGAACGCGGCTTGGGCGGCGGCACTGGCGGGGCACGCTTCTGTTTGTGCGACACACGCTTCAGTTGCCGCACAAAGGATTGACTCAACGTCGAGCCGCGATTAAAGTCTTCGTTCAATTGCGGCTGTGCCGCATATTTGTGCAGCGGCGTCGGTGTTGCCACCGCAGCCATTGCTGCCGCTTGTTGCAACTGCTGCTCCGAATGCGTGCGCTTGCCGCTGCCCCCCGAGCTGCTCTTAAGACGCTCGAAGAGATTGGTCAGCGTGCTGGAGCGTTGTTGAAGTGGCGGTGGCGCTGGTGCCGGATACTTTTGCAACGCCGGATGGCTGTGCTTTGGCGTGCGCCCCGCCCCTGCTGTGGTGGGCGTGGTCGAGGCTGTTTGAGCTCGGCTGGCAAATACATCATCGTCCAGTTCGCTGAGACTGACCAGCATATGCTCGTCGTCGTACAAGTCGTCGGTGTTCGTAATTGTGTTGGTGAAGGTGCGACTGGTGGCCAGTTCCTCTTCTTCCCCCTCTTCGTCGTCGTAGCGTGCAAATATCTCGTCAAAGGCCGCGTTCACAATGTATGCCTCATCCTGCAGCTCCTCTTCGCTGGTCTGCTGTTGTTGCTGAGCGCGCTGGCGTTGCGATAGCAGCGTACCAAAGAGATTCTTGCGATAATCCTCGGCTGCAATGCCGCCGTACAGTGGCTGCAAATGTTCGGTGGAATGTGCCGTGGTGGCAGCCATTGGAGGCAAGTTGGCCAATTGGTTGGCCAGACTCTGAGTGCTGCAACTGTTTGTTAGCTTGCCAGGTGCAGGATGTTGCTGTTGTTGTTGCTGTGCGACGTTGTTGTTGCTGGTTAGTATGCAATGTTGTGCCTTTGCCAGTGCCAATGTCTGTGCCTGCAGCTTCTGCTTTTGACGTTGCATGTGCTGCACCCGCTGCCGCAATTCCTGCGACTTGCGTTTCACTTGACTGTATTTGCTTTGGCTCGTGTGAACGTTGCTGTTGCTTTGGTTGCTGTTGCTTTGGTTGTTCGTGCGCAGCTCATACTTACTCTGCTCACGGTCACGCTCCTGCTCGGCCTCGGCGAGTCGACGCTGCAGCGCCAACGTTTCAAAGGTGTGCACAACACTGCCGACGTGTGTGCTAATCTCCGGTATGCCCAGGTCGCCGCTAAACATGTCACGCTGATGTCGCTGCTGTGTCGACAGCAATTCGCCACCGCCGCGCACATGTCCATGGCCATGGGCGTGACAATGGCGGATGGGCGGCACAGGACAGTGTTGAGTATGAACAGCGGCGGCAGCACAGGGAAATTGCTCAATGAATTCGGTGGCTTCCTGTTGCCACAACAGATTGCCGAGCTCATCGTGGCCGCTGGCGCTGGCAACTGTTGACGACTGTTTTGTGTTCATGTATGTATATGTGGTGTGGGATTTGTTGTAGTTGTTGTTGTTGATGTTGTTGTTGTGTACGAGTTGTTGGCAGATATTTCAAGCAAATTGTTAATGAAATAAATAAATAAAATCTGATTAGCCAAGGGTCTTTCAAGAAAGTATGTAGAACGACTTTTTTTGTTGTTGTTGGTGAGCTGAGGGGCCAAGAGGGAGGGACTTGGGGGTGAATGGGGTAAATACTTAATGCTCTAGCCATATCTTAAATACATAATAACTAATTACGCTTAGCATTGCTATATACACATGACCACATTGAACAATTAATCATTTAACTTTCATCTTTGGTTTCTTGGTTTTGTTTTTTTTTTTTTAACTGGTTTTGTTATCGATTTTGTTAATAGCTGATCTTATGGCGTATATATTAGGTGTTAATAATAATCGTAATAATGTTTCAACTCATTTGCGAGTTCTGCATATTTGGAAATTCAACTACCAGCTAAATTATTTTTATATACTATTTAAGTTTCTAATTCATTTAGGCTAAATTCCGGTTTCTTCTTTTCAATGTAATATAGTTATATATTATATTTTGGTATGGGATTTTTGGTTGTTGTTGTGAAATATTTAAATAAAACAACAACACAAAACAGAGCTGCCCACAGCACAGAGCAGCAGTGTGTGTGCGTGTTTGTATGCGTGTGTTTATGGAGAGAGCAATTATTCGGGGCGCACAAAAGTATGCTACAAATTGTTGATATTCAAGCTGTTGCGTATTCGCAATTATTTTGGCGCTTAAAAGTATGCTACGATTTTAATGCCACAACTTAAATGATAATCAAATCGAAAATTGCATTTGAGTGGGCGTTAGTGTGCGTGTGTGTGTTGGTGTGTGTGGGTGCAATTGATGTGGATGTGCGGCAACAACAGTTTTTGCAGCTGAGACAACAATTGAGGTGAGTGTGTGTGTTTACGTGTGTTTAAATTGGTGGTCTGTAAGTATGTGTGTGTGCGTGTTTCTGGTTGTGGGCTTTAATAATAGTTATTATCAAATGGTAAACTATCACTGGAGCTGGAATAGTGCTGTTGTGGCGGTTGCTGTGACAGCAATTGATTGTTGCCGTTGCGTTTCATGTGTGGCTGCTGCTGCTGTTGTTGTTGCTGTTGCTGTTGCTGCTTGTTGTTGCCGCTGCTGCTGTTGCTGCACTTTTGCTGCTGCTTGTGCAGCGCTTTGAAGTCATCTTGCGACTTGCTATTCTTAGAGCTATGCTTGCTCTTGTGACCCTTGCTATGTTTTGTGTGCTTCAAACTGTGGTGTTGGTGGTGTGAGTGTTGTTGCTGTTGTTGTTGCTGCTGCTGTTGGTTAGGGTGGCTGTTGTGTTGTTGTTGTTGTTGATAGTGGTGCTCAATGTGTGCTATGTTGCTGCTGCTGTGATAGTGTGGATGCTGCTGCTGATGTTGCTGCTGTGAAGTATCGCTGGCGGTGCCGCTGCTGCCATAACTATAGATCTGTGACTTTGACTGGCTGCGATGCGTATGCGGATGCGAATGTAGATTTGCCACGCTATAATGCTCGGGATCGAGACTGTCGAAGGTCTGCAGATAATGCGGATTGATCTGAGTGCAATAATCACTGCCAACATCAGTTTGTTGCTGCTGTTGCTGTTTGAGTTGCTTGCGATCGAGCGTATTGTTGCTACGTACAGCATGAAATTGATGTGGCTGCTGCTGATGATCGAGAGAATTAAAGTGTTGTAGATGCGTCATGTTGTAGCTCAAGTGTTGATAATGCGAATCCGAGTTGTGTTGTTGCTGCTGTTTGGCTCCATTTTTCATGGGCAATGGCGGTGGTTGCTGTTGCTGCTGTTGTTGTTGTTGTTGTTGCTGTTGTGCATTCGGTGATCGTCGGTGTGTGTTGCTGTTGCTGCTGCCGTTGCCGTTGCCATTCGATTTGAAACTATTGCTGCCACTGTGCAATGTCAGACTGTTGCTGCTGTGATTGCTGCCATTATCGTTCTTCGTTTTGATCGCAATAAAAGTGTTGGGCAACGGCGGCAATGGTGGAGTGCCGGTTGGTGTCGTAATGCTCGTCGCTGACGACGAGCAATTTGTTGCTAATGCGGCTGCGGATGCTGCTGTGGCTGCTGATGATGTTGTGGTGCTGGCCACATTAAGTTCCCGCTACGCGATGTGATGCCCGCCAAATGTGCGCAGCACTGGCACGCTCTGATTGTGGTTGATTGAAAGTAGTTGTTGGTGGTGGTGCGTGTTGTTGGTGTGCATGTTGTTGTTGTTGGTTGTTGGTTTATACATATAGCAATTGATTGATTGTTGTTGTTGTTGTTGTGGTCGGTTGGTGGTGCGTGTTGGGTGTGTGTTAATGTGTGTTAGGCCCAGTTGTTGTAGTTGTTGTTGTGGTGGTGGTGGTTGTTATCGGAAAATGAAATTTCAGAGCGTAAAAAGAGACGAAAAAAGGAAAAGAGTAGATACTTATCATATAAGTCGTGTATGAGATATATATAAATTGATTGCTTATCTGTAACTTGTATGTGTGTTAGTTTATAACTGTGTGTATTCAAGTATTACTGTATTGGTGTCTTCTGCTTTTTATTTTCGTTTTTCATATTTTCTTTTTGGTTTTGTTTTTGAGTGGTGCGTCAGTTTGTTTTACGGGGCGGGTGGGTAGGAGAGAGAGACACGAGTCGTGGGCGTGTCTCTGGAGTTGGATTAATAAATATGTATATATATATTTGTACTAACTAATCGATTAGTTACAAGTGCTTAGAACAAAGTTGTACAAAATTGTGAAAAATATTAACGGAAATAAAAAGGAAAAAAGACAAAAATTAATTTCGTTAATTGCTTCAAGCTACTGTTACACTTTACACAGACATAAAGCACGCACACACGCTCACAAAAATGCACAGACATACATACATATATACAGCAGATTTGTGGACTGGCAAAAGTAAAGCAAAGTCCTTTAGACATTATCCAGATGAGATAAATTCCAAGCGAGGCCAAGCGAAATTTCATGCATCGATGCGGCTGCTACAGTTGCTACCACAGCCACTGCTGCTGCTGTGGCAGACGTGGCAGCATCAAGTGGCGTGTAAAACTTATTTAATTCGGCAACGGGCCGAGTTGCCAGCCAAGCTGCAGTCAGCGCGTTGCAAATGAAGCAGCGCCCAAAAAAGGAAAATAACAAAAAAAACGATGGCAGCAATTTGCTCGACTAGCACATACCCTGCACATGCACACAGACAAACACACGCTCAATCATAAAATGGCATGCAAAAGTAGACGTGCAGCAATAAAATTATAGCTGTAGAGAAAGTGCTTAAAGATCTTAATAAACACATTTACAAGATGCCAAATTGCAATCATCAGACAATAAATATGCATAATTTTAAATTGTTGTTTACTCCCAGAGATATCACTTTCAGCTACTCGCTTTGAAGTGCATTTCGCGGGGTATTAAAAAGAGAAGAAAAAAAAGAGAGCGAGAGAGAGAGAGAGAGAGAGGGAACTGCGCGACGAAGAAAGTTAATTAGCCGGGACAATTTGGAAAAAGTGAGCATAAGTTTTAATAAGAAAGCGAGAGCTGTGCGCTAATGCGTTGCAAAATGAGTGGGGCGTGGCAGTGGCAGCGCCTTTTTAAAACTTGCCATATTAAAGTTTTTAAATAAAGCGCAACGCAGACACGCGTTTTCCGCCCGCGTGTGTGTTTGTTAAACACTGTATGTCTGGGCAGTTAGATAGAGTGAGAGAGAGAGAGAAAAAAGTGAGAGGTAAATTCCACATTTAAATTTAAAAAGTTTTGTTGCGTGGCCTTTTGCGGCAAGAGGCACTTTGTCTTTGGCAAGCTGCAACTGCCACATGCCGTTTTCTGCATAGTCAATAACAAATGCTGGCGACACTTACACACACACACACACAAAACGAAAGAAGCATGAGCACTTTGGGTGGGCTAAAGAAACTTTCATTCATTCACTCAATGCGCACTCAAAGGCACTACATGTGGCACTTGGGGCAACTTCGACGGCGGCACATAAAAGTTGACAAGCGTTGACATAATTTTACACGCAATGACAAGTTGAAGGAGCCGCAGAATGTGCCGTCTTCGTCTTCGTCTTCATCTTCATACATGTATATGCAACACTCAAGTGCGCGTAAGTAAGTGAAACCTCTAGCTGCCCCTGCCCCACTGCA
Organism: Drosophila niveifrons; assembly: GCA_035046325.1. Lineage (NCBI taxonomy): Eukaryota > Metazoa > Arthropoda > Insecta > Diptera > Drosophilidae > Drosophila > Drosophila niveifrons. The sequence goes on along the minus strand of JAWNOC010000046.1, from coordinate 2,710,609 downwards.
CTGCAGCTTGAGACGCCGCAAAGTGCTTGCTGCATTTTCTGCATCATTTACTAACATGCGCACATTGATGGAAATTTAATAGACTTGCCACATAATTGCGGCGCTTGCAATTTATGCTTGACTGCTAATGATGGATTGCGGATCTTGACGTTGATCCAGTTATAAGTTCACCAGCTGCAAATAGCCCGAGCAAGAGGGAGCGGACATTGTGTCGTAGGTGGAACATTAGATTATCAATGGCTGGCGGGGATTCTTGCAAGCGAAGTTAGAGGGAAGAAAGGGAGACGAAGTGAAGCGACATCATCAACAGCCGGAAGTGACTGTGTCGCTTAACGGTGGGGCAAGCGACAAGCAGCACAGCAGCGTTACGGAAGTTCAACTCAGTGCCACAAAAATTTGAAAACTTTGTAAACAAAACTTTTGAGCTGTGCACTTTGCTGCTGGCGCGAAACGAGACTAAACGAACCGAAAGCAAAGGCAAAACACCAGGCGACGATGCGCAGGACCCTTTACCCTAAAAAGCAACAACAACACGATGTATATACCTACATCTATCTATATACAGATCTATATATATGTACATATCTCCCCCTTTCTGTATCTGTATGTAGAGCAGAACATCCTGGCAGTCGGTCTGCTTGTCAGCAGCTGCGGAAAGTTTGCCACACGGCAAATGGTTGTTGCACGACTTGTGCTAAACTTGCCTCTTCAGTAGCTTAGCAGACAGCAAAACTGTGGAGACACGTGGGGATGGGGAGGGGGGTGCCATGCAACTACAATGCTTTCATCAATTGTCCAGCGGATGTTTGGCTCAGCAGTCGGAGTCGACTGAATCGCAGTCGTCTCGAGTCCTGACAGTGCTTCCGCCGTTCTCTAGTCGACTTCCGTGTGCCACGATTGCTCCCCGCAACCCCCGCTAACCAAACGCTGATCAAAGCTAACTGCACTTTAAAAATGGCAGCCAACTCGAATGTGCCACAATAAGCAGCAGAAAGAAAGCTGCTTTGTAAATATTATACCGAATGAAGGGAAAAGAAAGGAGCTACTGCATTTTGCATTTCATTTGAAGAAAATGCAGTAAGTTTTCTCCCCCAATCCCACTTTTCCACAGCACACTCCTCGCTCGTTTTGTGTACAATTGTAATAACTATCTCAGCGAGTGTTTGAAATGCGTTTACCCGAAAACTTTTACAGCTGCCAGTGCAAGAATGTTTATACTTTTGCATTTTTGTGTGTGCGACTTCTGCTGTAACTCGACAAAGTGCGCGGAGTGTAAATACAGAGTGGAGGAGAGAAGAGAGAGGGAAGGGGAAACTGCCAGGCACGTACTTCAGTTAGTTGTAAATAAAATGTAAATTGTTGTTATTTGTGCAAAAGAGTGTTTGCGAGTAATATTTACTTGCAGCGCACAAAAGTATGCAACACTTTTCCCCCCGCTAGCAACCTCTTTGCATACGTAATATTGCTCATACCACACGTTAGCCCGCAGCTAGCAATTAATGCGTGCGTGTGTGTGTGCGTGAATGAGTGTGTGTTTGCATTGCCCGCAGCGCAGGCCAACAGCAATCGGCATCAAGCAAATCACAATAAATTGCAAAAGCCAAAGCCAAATGCGAAAACTGAAAGCTGAAAGCCCTTTGCGGCCTGCAGGCGACGTGAGCGATGTATTTCTATGGGATCTGCAGGTGTGTGCCAGAGAGCGTCTGTGTGTGTGTGTGCTGCGGTCATATCATATGCTCGTGCTTAAATTAAATGATTAACAAGGTTATTTACGGCTCGCGCTGTAAGCCAAATGTGTGTGGGCCACGCTGACAACATGTATTTGCCGCTAGACAGCGTTCGCAGTTGTGGCAATAATACGCACACCTGTGTAAGTTTCGCTTTTTCTGTTTTTTTTTTTTTGTTTTTTGTTGTGCGAGTATATGTGGCACAAATAATGCGGTCAATATGAGGCCACAGCTAGCGGCGTTTCAAGGGCAAGCGGAAACGGATGCGGAAGCAGAGTTTGTGGTTCTTGTTGCTGTTGTAAAGGTTGTTGTCGGAGCCGCTTTCAGCACGTAAATTGCCGTGTCCAGAGCGAACGGTCAATTGCTTTGCTCAAACAGACGACAGGCTGCGGTGCTTGTTTTGTTTGCTGATTGCGCAAATATTTGCGCAGGCATTAAACGCAGAATTGATGGCCAAACAGAGCTCTCTCTCTCTCTCCCCGGCCCCGCAGACGGAGTGAGAAGGTGAGGCCAACACCAAACCGGGCCGGCCGCAATATAAATTTAAATATTAACGCCGACTTAACGGCAATGAGTCGCTTGGTTTTTGTTTCAACCTTCGCTGACTTCTTGACCGCCACCGCTGCCGCCGCGAAGCGAAGCGTTTGCCTTAATGCTAACAGCCTCGTTACGTTTTATTGCATGCACAGTCGCAGGATAAGTGCGAGTAGCCAAGGGACAGGAATACTCCTCTGCGTCAGGAATTCTGTATAGTCATTACCACGCACACGAGACACAAGCCACGAGCAACAGAAAAAAAAAGAAAAAGAGAGAAGAAAAAGGTACCCGAATTGTGATTATGAACACAAATTTGCGCTTAAATTGTGGGGCATTAGTTGGGCGCATTTTTATTAAAAAGCGCAAACTCATTAAATTTTATTACAAGTTAAATTTTTCAATAAGGCTGCCAAAAGCTCGCAAAACACGCTAAACGTGTAACTTTAAGGCCAATTAGCTGTGCTCGACCTGATAAGAATAATGCTGATAGAGTTGGCATAACCCAAACCTCTTTGCGGCCAACTAATTGATTATTCAAACCACACTAAACATTTATTTCGATTGCTGTAATTATTTCTTATTGATTTGAAAAGGGAATAAATACTTTTAGAGTGAATGCCGCATTGTATTTATTATTGCTATATCAATTGCAGATGGCAGATTATGGATTTCTATAATTGTTTGTCATTTAAATTTGACATCTGGCTTTGTAGTTGTGCAATGTTCGCACTGCAGTTCTCTAATTAATTTATGATTAGCCTTATTTATGCAAATTTCCAAATTTGTTTTTCTCAACTCACTTTAAAAGCCTTTCTTTTAAATCTTTATTATACCATAAAAAAGAGCTATAAGATAAATTATTGCAATTTCAAAAAGTTTGCAGCCTAGAAGCACTTAAAGACCAGTCTTAGTTTATTTCGAGTAGCCTTGCATCTGCTTCTAGTTTAGTCATTTAATCACTAATTTAGTTAAGCCTTAGTTTAGTTCGTTCAGGTTGCCTTTTTTCTCTCTGAGTTGTTTCAGCATTCGAGCAATAAAATGCAAATTTGTGTTGTGCTCCGTTTAAGTAGATTAAAAAATAAAAAATACCTGCAGATGGTGATACTCGCTGCACAAATATACGAATATAAATTACATTTATGGTCCCCCCTTTTGTTGAAAACTTTAGCGAGCACACCTATCCAGCACACCACACATACACATACACACTCTCAAATATGTATGTGTAAGCTCTTGCACTAGCAGCAGGGCACATACTTAAGCCCCTTCTTATGAAGCATGCCATTTATGACATCCGTGCACCGAAAAGAAGCAGACGAAAAATTTTACAAAAAAAGCAACTGATGGAGATAATAGTGTACGTAGAGCTATGCAGCTAGCGAATACCCTATAAATATGATTTGCAATAAATTTGTATTATAATGAGCTCAGTTTAAAAGAGCTGCTTTAGAAATATAACTATGTTTATTATATCTATACAACAAAATTCTATTCTATGATTGGGTATAACTGCAGCATTGCATGCCCCAACCCATTAAACGGCTATAGCGTATTAAAAGCTGAAGGATAAAAGAAAAAAAAAAAACACCGAAGAAGCAGCCAGAAGAATGGTAACGCATAAAAACCATATTAAATGCCTTACTCTCGGCGCTATTGTTTTTCGGCTTGTCTGTGCCAGCGTCTGGAGCAGGACTATGAGATGAGCTGGGAGGTTTTTGGGTTGGCGGACGGCTTTCGTTTGTCATCTTTTAATGGTGCAATTAGAGCACACCAAATGCGTTTGCTGAAAGCTGAGCTGCGGTTGCTGCTGCTGATGCTGCTGTGGCTGTAGCTGTTGCTGTTGCTGTTGCTGTCGCTGGCATCATAAAGGATTTTTAATAATAGCGCCAAATTACAATAGGCAGTCGTACACACACATACACTGCACATGTGCGTTATCTGTGTGTAGACACAAATTGCGTATACGCCGTGGCACTTTGAAACAAAAGCCACGGCAATGCGAAGTTGATGTTGTTGTTGTTGCTGGCGTTGTGTGTGTGGCCAGGACTTAGCTAGGATAGTGGGAGTATCCTTTTTGCAGCTGTCTTTGCTTTGGCTTTAGCTTCAGCTTCAGCTTCAGTTTGGGCTGCCTCCATTTCAACTTGTTGTTTGTTGTAATTTGATGCGCCATTGTTTGCCGCATGCGTTTTTCATTGTCTCCGACGACACTTTAGTGTCAGCTGAGATTTTCGGTTGTTGTTCTTATTGTTGCCATCGTTGTTGTTATTGTTGTTGCTGTTTGCTTGTTTAGTTCTTTGGTTCTTTGGTCTTCTAGTTCTTTTGCTTATTTCGTTGTTTGTTTTGCAAGCTTCTGGTTTTTGCGTTTACTTCTCGCTTATATCGCCATTGCTATGCAATTTTGTTGTGTAATTTATGCGCTTATTGTTTCTTCATTTTGCATTTTGCATTTTACATTTTGTGAGTTGTCATTAGTTTGCCTGAGCATGCGGCAAACGACGATCTGCCACAAGCGTCAGCTGCAGAAATTTATTTGTCCAACTTGCAGAACGCCCTTCAAGCTCAAAGTTTTTCCCCCAGAGCCGCAAGTTCATTTTCCGTTCGCTCTAATTCGGTTTAAATAGCCACAAGGCTATTCGTCTTTTTTTTTTTTTGAAGTGAAGTAAATGGCGAGAAAATTAAAGAAAAATGTAAAAATGATTAAAGACAAAGCGCGGCTACAAACCGGAAAAGCGTTGAAAGTCGAGTCGCCAGCTCAATGAACTCAATGCGGAAATGCGAATGCAATAAATTATTGCGGTGCCGAATGAAGCGACACACGGCTGATGTTCAGGGCGAGGGGCAGAGAAGGGAATTCTGGGAAAACATAAATCCTTTCGGAAATTTATGGAGCGTTGAACTTAAAATGAATACACAATAAAATGTTGTATATGCAGCAGCGCAATGCAACCAAGATGCCGCATTCAAAGTAGAATACAGTGGCAAAAACGGCTTGCTGAGGGCGTAAGAGAATACTGAGAAAGCGAAACAGAGTGTGTGTGAGAAAAACAAAGGACACACAGGAGTAACAATAATAAAATTTATTAACGTTGAACAATTTTGCATTTCCTGCCCAGGGGCCAAGCAAATGATGTAAGAAAAGGTCCCCACAAAAGATGTAATAAAATTAATGCTACGCCATTATATTTTATATGAATGTCCTTATATTTATACATATACGTGTGTGTATCGATATGTGTGAGTGTGCAATGGGGCATTCAAATGGCGCTGAAATGCGTTCAATACGAATGTGCACCATAAGCATGTAATGACAACTGAGAACCGGCAACTGAGACTGGAGACTGGATATGAGAAATCACATCAAATGTCTTTTTCTCAGCTTATCATTAACGATTTTGACACATTTTGATATATTGGGTCAATAATTTATATTCGTATTGCCTATTCGAATGCGAGTTTAGGCAATCAAAATCAGTTTACGTTGCGTATGAGCAATTATTCATTATATTACGACATACTTACTTTTGTTTTATTCGTTATGCTGGAAGGCTGAATTTAGTTTGACGACATTATGATACATTTTAGTTAAGGATGGACACAAACAAACAATGAATGTAAAACATTTGAGGAACTCTTTAAGATTAATTTATATCAAATATTTCATTCTTAACAATTCTCTTGTTTGTCTTTTCCAAATTTATGTACTGAATAAAGTCGAAAAAATGTTTGTAAATTGTTAATTGTGTTTAAAATATTTTTTAGAAATTTACATTTTCTAACTTTTGAAGTATATATAATTTAATGCAAGTGTCCTCACACGTTATTGACTTCATTATTATCGAGGTTTTAACAATCTATCTTTTTACCCATTCAAAGATAAACTCGTAGAAGATGGAAAGTTCAAAACGGTCAAACTGTTGTTATAGCTCAGAAAGAACGAACACATCCTGTTAAGATTGAAGTTCATAGAACACATTCGAGTTATGCAGTCATGCTTGGAGACGAGCGAAAGATGCGACAAATACATTCAGAGATATTCAGAGATGGTTTCCCCCAAGTCAAGTTAAAGCGATTATTATTATAGTAGATCGGTGCATAGGTAACATTGTAAAATTGTGAGTGCTTCGAGCAAATTTGGTGCATATTAAGAAAGTTGCAAGTGATGCGGGGCAAGGGACTGAGCGCAGCGACTTATCGTGCAACTAATAGACGGAGGCAGACGGGGCAAGTGCAATTTTTGGTGGCATTGTGGAAATTATAATTAAACTAAGTTGAAACTCATAATAAGTGCACTTAAAACTAAAGTCAATTGAACTTTTTTTTCGGTGTGTGTGTGTGTGTGAGTGTGTGGGGAGAAAAGCTTAAAATAGCTGGAAAACTGAAACCAGCAAAGGAAATAAAATATACATTTTTATATTGTGCTGCAGGTGAAATTGCTTAATTAAATTGCTGCTAGATGTTGTTGGTTTTTTTTCTTTCTGTTTTTTTTTTGAAAACTATTTCGAAACTTAAATTATATTTAAAAAGTTCTCAAACTGTGCTCTGGCTAGTTTCACATACCCGAAAATAACGAAGAATAAAAAAGAACAAAAAATGCAAAATTATAAAACAAATGGGAAACCAAATTGAAATGCAAACTTTGGTATATGCAAATTACATTGGGGGTGCACATTAGAATCGCTAAGGGTGTTAAATTTCACGGGTAGTTATGATGACAGAAAAAGGCTACGATGCAATAAAGATAAAAAACAAAAACCGAAAGTAGAAAAGAGAAAAGAGAACAAAACAACCAACGAAATTGTGTGAGACGGGCTTGTGCAACGAGGGTCGGTTTATGTGCTATTATTATTCTAGCTATTGTAGGCAGTGTTTCTCTGTGTATGTGAGTGTGTAGGGTGTGTGGCATGTTGCAAGTCTCTGTGGAGCATATTAATTCATTAACGAAACTTAAATGGCATGTGAAATTATTAATTGCTGGCTTAATTAATTTATAATGAGTTTGGCGGCGGCAACAACAGCTGGCTGTTCCTGGTCATCAGCCATAAGCCAGAGTAGATCACGCTGCATTAAGCATACGCCATGTGGTGCAATTGTAATGAATGTGATGAATGATCGTGTAAAACGTAAAACGTGCCAATTAGTGTGAATCGATGTGAGTGTGTATTTTGTTGGCTAATAATACTGTACAAAAGAGGTGCGCTCTAATTGAAAGAAGTATGCGAATATGTGAGTTTTACTCTGTGTGTATTTGATTGTGTTTAATTGCCTACTTATTGAGGAGGAGGGCGAGTGTTTTTAATAAATGTGTAAAGAGTGTAAAGTGTGTGTGAAAGTGTGTTTTTGGGTGATGTGTTTTGGTGTGGTGTGGAGTGTGTGGATTTAAGTTTCAAAGAGTTTACTTTCTTGTAGGATCTCATTTAGCGCGTTCACTGGTTATCACAGAACATTCAGTTAAAAATTACAATATGCATTGGATGATGCGTACACTAGATGACTAATTCGTAAGTATATATATATATGTATGTATATATTGATTTCGTATAGGTTAATAGGCAAATACGTATATGGTATACAAGTACAAGTATATAAGTATTAAAATAATTCGATATGTATTTCGATCAAAGTAAATAAAATCCAATAAAACGTTCGTATAGTAATTAGTATATATATATATATTGTACATACTCCGGGTTGCACCACAAAAACAAATCATTATTATAATCAGGTTAGCTCGAAATTAGCTTGGTACAAGTACAATTATTATGTTATGCTTAATTGTTCATTTTTTTTTTGGTTTTGGTTTTTTTGGTATGTGTTTTCTTTTTTTTTTTTTTTTGGTTGGTTTCGTTTTGTAATATTAAACTTTATGCGCAAATCACGATCATCAGCAGAACGAACGAACGAACGAACGAAGGAACGAGGGAACGAACGTAGGAACTGGGGAATTTGCAGCAAATTTCCGCACGTTCCTTACGTCTATATAGATATATATGCATGTGGACACATATATTTATATAGTGTAGTTAGATATATGTAGTTAGATATAAATGTTTCAATTCAATGTACATATCAAAGTAAAAATTCAATCAATTCAGTTCATTCGCTTATTATTACATCATCAAAGTTCATCAAAAGTAAGAAAAATAATCATATACATAAATATATATTCATTATTATTTAGATATATATGTATAATTCATATGTTTATGTGTGTGTATATATATATATATAGTTAGTTAAGGTCAATTCATCAATCCATATCAATTAAACAATTTACATATATGCGTATATATAGAGAGAGAGTTAGAGATTTAGAGAGAGAGAGAGAGAGACAAGAGAGGAAGTACATTTTGGGGGGCGCTCACCAAGTCCATAAAAAGCAAGAATTTAAAAATGTGAAAATCAAAAAGAAATACGGTAAAGTTCGCTATGAATTTGAGGGGCATTTTAACTATCCATTAAATTTGAATAAAATAAAAAATATATTTAGTGTGGAATTCTCAGGTCTCGGATTTAAATTTACATTATTAATATTCCTGCAGTCACATAAGTGAAAATTAAAGCATACTTTGAGGGGCTTTTTCAGGGGCGGAACTGGGGGACAACGCAGAACATAAAAAATACAAAAATTAATTATAGTTTCGAGTTGAATAAAGATAATTCGTATATGCAAGTTAAGAACATTTGCCAAAGTGTAAGTGTGTGTGTGAGTATTTGATGTGTGGATTTGTGTGTTGTGTTTTCAGTTTGCCAACGATCTCTACCTGCAGCTCATTGTTTGCTATAAACTTGCGGGATATTTTTGGGCATTTTTCGTTGTTTGTTTTAATTTGTATTACAAAAAGAAAACGAAGGAAAAAACGCATTGTACAATCAACTAACAGTGGGAGCGCACAGAGCCTTAAAAATTCATAACAAATGGGGCAGCACTCGGGCCATGAATAAATCAGAACTGAAAAGCAAAAAAAATTGTTGTATTGTTTCATCCATACAAAGAGAAAATTATCCAAACATTTGCACAAGGCACACACATCGGCAAGGTGGGATACGAATGCGAATACGAATGCGAATGCGAATATAACGAATAAAATCGATAATTATTAATAATAATAATAATAATAATAATGCGCAATGCAATATTAATGGAAATTCAAATGAAAATGTATTAAAATACAGACACACGCGCGATTGTTTTCATATTTTTTACTTATTCGTTTTTTCTTCTCATTTTTATTATTTGTTATAAATTTGTTTTTATTTTTCCATTGTGTAATACGGTACTCAGTTGCATCTGCTCTTCATTCTTTTCCATTATAAATTAGTTGCTCTGCATTATCAATAATTATCATATAAATATTTGTGTAACTTATTTATTTATTTGCATGGGTTTTTCTTTTCTTTCTTACTTTTTTTTTGTTTCGGTCTTTTTATTTGTTGAACTGCTTGGCAAACACAATTCGTGAAGAGATTTGCTACTACATAAAATATATATAAAACGGTATAAATTGCAACTATCTAGGTTTAATCAATTATGCTAATCGTTTTGGGATGCACTTAGGATTTGTCATGGAAATTACATAATGCACAGCTTTAACTACTTTCAAAGAATCGCGTGGCTAATTGAGCTGAAGTCTGGGTTCTAAATAGTTCTCAAATTCATGTTAAATATTGCAACGATTTTGGCTGCTTTAAATGCATTTTTATTCAAGTATTACAAGCTTGCTAATTAGTGCTACAAAATATAGCTAAAAATGATTAGAAATCGATCTAAGATTTAACATGAATATGAGAAACAGAAAGGAACAACTGCTAAACTGACTTTGATCTCGTTCTACGAGTAAGTATACATATTTGGTGCTCTTTCTATTTTGATTATAGTTGTTGGTTGGTTGTTTGGTTGATTTAATTTGATTTATTCGCAGAACCATAATAAAAACAAATGAAAACGTACAAAAAATGAATAAGTTTTATTTAATATCAAATTATTGAGTTGCTTTAGGCGATTCAGTTGCAAATAAATAAAGGCATATTAATAATTTTATTTTATACACTTAATAATATAAATTAAATACAAAGTGCACACATTTACATTGCATTTCACTTGAGATTCAAAACGTCATCATCATCCATATCATCATCATCCATATCATCATCATCATTGTGATTAATCATTACAATTTTTCGTGCCAGATTGGCCGCCAGGCTTTGTAATTTCAATTTTAATTGGGGTCTGCAAACACGCTGTCTCATATATCTTTACTTTAAACTAAAAGGTATATTATATATGTAAATGTAGGCTCAATCATTAAATTAAAACATCGATTAAATTGGGTTAAATGTATGCAGATAAGGTTGTCGTCTTCAATTACTTATAATTAACACATGTAAATCAAAACAGTTAACCACGCAGAGCGACACATAACAAACACAAAATGTACTTCAACCGAAACAAAACTTTTGAAAATTTATGCAAAAATTCGAGGAAAAATTCATTGCGTTTCATACAATATCATTGCAAGGATGCAAACAGGTTTGTGTTTACCTACGTTGGGCGCCAAAAACGAAATTAAGAGTGTTGGAAAAATACACACAAAACAAAAAGAGAAAATATTCATTATAACGTGCCTGGTTGTGTTGTGTTTATCGATGATGCAACACACTGAAATTGTCATTACAGTTTTTTGCAATTACACTCATTAACAAGAGAAAAGAAAATAAAAAACTTTTAATGTTGAACGGAATTATTTAACACAACACTTTCGAAGCAACCTGCAAATTTCTTACTCAAAAATATTTAATCTGATTATAATCAAGCTATTGATCATCTTTGTTAATAAGTGTATTTTTTGCACTTAAATTTATTGAGTTGTGTGAAAATATTCATTCGCTTTAAATAACATTCAGCATTTACTGAAGGAAAGGAAACCAATTTTTATGGTTGACAGCAAAAAATGAAATTATAATAATTGCACTTTATATGTATTCAGTAGATATGTATATTTGTTGCAATTTGCTGTTGCTGTTGCTGTTGTTTCTGTGCTTTCATGTTTTTTTTAATGTTTGCATTGCGTTTGATTTGTTTGCACTTCGCGTTTGCGGTTGAAGCTGCGGGTTGGCATCTGGGTGGAAGTTTTCAGTTTATACTTTTGGATTTTAATGCATTATCTGAACTCGGCTTTAATTGGTTGTAATTAAGAATTATAATTAATGCACTGTTACTGAGTTGACAGCGCATGAAATGAGAATGTTTTTCGTTTTTTTTTTTACTCTTGTTTTAATACATTGCATAAGGCAATTAAATGTTAAATGAAATGTGCCAATTGAAATAGTTAATACAACGTTGGGAAAGTGAAAGTGGAAACTCGCAGTTTTCTTTCAAGTGCTCTTTTGCAATTTGCTAATTTGAGTGTGTTTGCGTGGGTGTTTTTAGGTGAGTGTTAGTGAGTCGTGGGCATGCGTGTGTGTGTATGTGTGTGTGTGTGTGCATATGTGCTGGCCATAATATGCAAGAAAATACCTGCGAAAATGCTGCTGTGGCTGCTGCTCGAGTTTATGCCATAAGTCGCGGCATTAAGCCAAAGTTGAGTTTGAGTTGGCCAACAACTTTCACAACTCGTACAATTAATTGGATTATGCGATTAGCAGACAAGATGTACAACAAAATGTAGCTCAAGTTGCATCAAGTATGCGGCAATAGCTCCTGCATTTTTCTAGCATTCTCCAAGACCAACACAACTGCCAACAAGTGTCGAAAGTTGAGCATAAATTTCTGAATGGAATGGCAAGTGGCAAGTGGCAACTGGCAAGTGGCAAACGGTGCTTGCTTGCAACATCGTGGCATTGTTTGCTGCAAATTGTGTAATGATGCAATAAAATGCTTTTGTTGATTTCTGCGTTTAACAAATTGGCCAAGAAATGAAAAAGCGACTCTTTTGCCATTGCTTTTGCCTTTGCCTTTGCCTTGGTCAAGGCGTGGCCAGAACTTGAAGTTTTGTGATTTATGCACTGATAAAGTTTGTGGTGCGTGTCTCGAGTTGGCTGACGTGGCGTTTATTTATGAGACTTGTTGGTTTTTAAAGGCACAAACGCAAACACAAGAACGGAAAACACAGACGAAAACAAATTGTAAGCAATGCTGTTATCCTCCAAGGATTAATAACAATTCATTGCTGGGGTTAATTGAATGCACAAAATCCGTTGCGCTTGCCCAAACAGACAAATTACAATCACGGCAACGGCAAAAATAAAAATGCGAATATTCTTCTACACTTGTATGAAATGAAATGAAATCACACACACACACATATATATACTCATCACACACATGATGTACATGACAGGACATGCTGCATGAGCCGGAGGAGGAAAACATCAACAAAATGTATGAAATAAACAAACAAATATAAATATTTAAACATAGTGTAAACAAGTTGTAAAATGCAAGCAGAGGGCAACACACACACACACTAACACACGCACACAACTCTTGATGTCCCTTGCTTTTAGAATGCTGTGGAAAATACTTTTGGGGGACGGCAATCATAAAAACAGAAAAAGGGGGAAATTCTTGGCGGCATATACCGAATTTTAAGTAGGCACTAGATTTAGTTACATACAAACGTGAGTGTGTGCGAGTGTAGAAGGAGTGTGTTGTGGAAGCTTTATGAAAATAAAACACAAAAAGTTACAAATTCGGACGCACAACATTTTTCTTTGGGGGAAACTTTAAATAAATGTGGCAAATGTTTAGGTAGAAAAAGTAAATGCTTGCGGTTAACAGTTCATGTTGTTTTTTACACTTGCTTTTTATATTTTTGTTTATGTGAAAGTTGCCTGTCGCCAGGACTAGAGATCGTAAAACATGCCTCAACGCAGAGACAGCAAAACGAAAAAGGAATAAAATGTGAAAAACATAAAGATAAACACAATGGAAAAGTAAGAGTTGTTGATAGTTAAGCAAGCGGCAAACAAGTTGCATGTTGCAAGTTGCATGTTGTACAAAACTGATAGCGTAATAGACGCTGTTAAAAACGCGCACGACACGCGCTCAAATCGCGTGCAAAGCAGGCAAAAATGCGAAAGGAATTTCTCGAGGTTCTCTGGGGGAGAGGTTGTAAATTGTGATTTTGTTTGTTTCGGTTGCTTATTACACACAGAAATTAATGAATGTTATTGCAAAAAGAATGAAAACGCAATACAAACCAACAGTAACAGAAACGGAAACCGAAGTAAATTTGAATTGAAAGAATGCGCAAAATGCCATGGAGCACATACATACATACATACAGACGAAAGTTAGAATACGATAAACGAGAATTACGTTCTTGATAGTGTAAAGTTTTTGGGTTTCTTGTATGCGGTTTAACTGGTTGGTTACTTGCTTTGATTTCTAAATGTTTTACATGGTTTTCGTTATCAATATATCATTTTTGTTTTTTTTTTTTTCAGGATGTGTATGTGATTGTGTCTGTTATCAACTGGAATCTCGACGAAATCGAAAAACTAATATGAAAAATATAATTATATAAGTATAAGTTTAAGTTTAAGTATAAGTATGAGTAACATTAACATAAACTAAAATTAACATTAGCACATTAAATAATAGAGAAATATATATATATAGAGAGATAGAGAGAGAGAGAACGATAGAGAGACGAATGCATCAAGATATATCCTAAAGTAAGAATACTAAGTATCAATACGATTACTTAATTCAATTGTGTGCAGCTAAAGCTGCGCTTTTTGGTTGCCTGTTATGCTTGTTATAGTTGCTGTTTGTAGTTGTAGTTGTTGCAATAAGAGTACTTAAAACAAATGTAAACACGAAACATAGGCTTAGGCATAGAAAATGGGGGGATAAAAATATGGAGCATCGCCTTCACTTCACATAAGAAATATTATATACGATATAAGTTCAATTTCTGTTAAGTCACGGCACAGTATTAGCAGATGTATGTGTGTGTGTAGTGTATAGGTGTAGATGTATGTGTCTAGTGTATATATATGTGTGTAGCTGTTTTCAAGAATCTTAGGTCTTTAGTCTTTTGGTTTGCTGTCGTTGTCGTGCCCCATTCTCAATTTCTGCTCACTTATTTAAACAAATCAAATTCAAATCTCAAGCTGTGTAAATCACATATTTATCTCTGATAAAAAGATTAATTGGTTTATGTTTTTGCTTGTGTACGTGTGTTGCAACAAGCGACTGCCGCTGATAACGTCGAGACCTCAAGACCGCCATCAAAGGAATTTTAATTTGACTTTCATTAATTTATGTGACACACAGTGTTGCGATACGTTGCGCGTTGCATTGCATCGTGTTGAAACGTTGCAGCTACAAACTGCCGATAAGTTGATGGTCAGCCATAAAGCGAGCCATGAATTATTGTTGTCGTCGTTGCTGTTGCTGTTGCAGTTGCAGCACGTTGATAGGCAGGACCTGCCCCATATGCATTATGCAGCAATTGCTGTTGTCAACCATGGTCTTTCTTTCTTCTTTCGCCCCGGCGACAACAACATTGGTTGCCGCGCAAAGCCAACAGCTGCCAGCCAGTAAATTAAGCGGAAAAGTGTGTTCGGCTGGCCCACAATAACAGCAACATGCGGCTGCTGTTGCTGCTACTGTGCAACAAATGAAGAAAAAATACTATGGCCGCCAGTGATAGACTAGCAGATACCCTGTACATGCTTTAAGAGAAAAAGTTGTCTTGAAAATATAATCTATAAACCCCTTTCTTTATTAATCACATTTGGCATTCCCAATCTGCACATTTACAGGGTATCGCAAGGAATACCTCGGCACAAATGGAAACGGGGCAACGTGCCTGGGAAAGGGGGTCAATGAGTTGGAGGGGGTAAGAGACTCCCTGTGTTATTTGCTGCAGTTGGAAATAACTCAGCCGCAAATGAGATAAATTGCGCGCACACAGATAATTGCAATGAAGAGGGACGATGAGAAGGCTTTCAGAGGAGAGGAGAGAGCCAGGCGAGAGAAGGGGAATGGAAAGAGGGAATTACATGGCAATCATTTTTACAGTTTGCAAGTCGAGGCTATGAAAATATTTATATGCAGTCGCGTGTTGCAAATGCATTTTGGGGTTTATGATTGAAAATATCGCGCATACGCCGCATATGTTGGCAATAAATGAGAAATTAATGAGTCAGTCGACAGTTGAAAGTCGTCGCTCGTCGCTCAGCGCTTGTCGCTCGTTGCTTTTGTCGTTTGTTTATTACAATTAGTTGTTGTCGTTGTAGTTGTAGTTGTAGTTGTATTTACAGTGATACTTAAAATTAAACACACACAGTTTATTGAAGTCGTACAATAAGTATACGCCATGGCGCCTCTCGCCATCGCCACAATATATCCTTTTTTTCCCGCATTTGCTGTGGCATTAATAAATAAATTTAATACGTTGTTGGCGCCTCGATATCTCGTTGTTATTGTATTCTTTTTTTTGCTTGTTTCATTTCTTTTTTTTTCCATTACTTGCTTTCAGCTTAATTACAGATTTTCATATTTTATGCGCTTTGTCATTACGTTCGTCGCAGTTTGTTGTAAATTTTAGTAGTCGTAGTTTAATTTCCTTTATGTCAACTGGAAGCTCAAATTGTCCTTTCGTATTTTCATTTATTAAGCTGCTTTTTTCTGTTTCGTAATGTTTACTATTTAATTTAACTTAATAGCTTTGCAATGGGGGATACATTTGTGACTTTCATTTATTTGGCATAGTCTAACTTCAGCTTAGTGGTATTATTTCAACATTTACGTATAATAATTTCTGTAACTTTGAGTGGGATTCAACTTGAACTTAACTCACAGAACACTCGCACAATCTTAAGTGTACATTTATGTTTGTATGTAAATATGTCAAGAGTTTTCTTCTTTCAACGATTAGCAGGAAAATTTGATAATTGTGTAATGAAGGAATAATTAATTTTACATAATTTGAGTATCTTACAAGTAGACAAGTAGAGAGGGGATTATGTACTATATATACTTTATGGTTTCTATGCTCTCAACGAGAATATAAATTTGATTTACTCTGTAATTGTAATTCTCTGTGTGTGTTTTGTGTGTGTGTATTTGCTATTAACTTGGCTAATTAATTTAATTTAACATTACAATTTGTAAGACTTTCCATCAATGCTAATTGAATTGTTTTTATTGTCAGTAGTTTACGATAATGTGGTATACCTAACTATACATATACTACGAGTATACATGATGATTACGATTCATATTTAATACATATACATACATAAGCATGAGGCTCATTTACATACAGCTAACATTTACAGCAGTGGATAGTTTGTTAGTTCGGCGCATTTCTTATTCGCACACGCCGAATCTTAGTTTGAATATATGCAATAGTTATTATTTAGTTAGAGTTATTTATATATATTGTAACAAATCTTTGTCTTTTTTCTCATAGTAAATGCTCAGTTTTGAGTAGTTAATTGATCGTTTTGAAATAGCTCTTAAAATGCTGGATTTTTCAGTGAGCAAAGTCTGTTCAGATGAGAATCCAAAATGAGGATTCAAATGGTCGTTGTCTTGGTAAAAAAGCCTGTTCTCCAAAATTATTTACGATTTTCGGATCAAATAAGAATCCATCAGCTGGAGAATGACTTTAATATAAGTTATATTACAGAAGAGTTACAGAAAGTAGTATTTCTCTTGGTGAATTGCTTTAACTGATGAACTGTTTAAGCTCTCACATAGTTCGCAGTTTCAATTGCATTCCCCAAACTCGTGTTAAATCCTGCATTGAGCTCATATTGCACATGATGATAAAAGCAATTTGGCAGCAACTGAACGCCGAGTTTCTATGTGAATTGAAAGCATTGACAAACATTTGTACACAGCATTCGAGTGGGTCAATTGGGAGAGCGCTGATGGAGGAGGCAGGACAACGTTAATCCAATCAGCAGCGTTAACAATTTGTAATTGTAATTTGGGCAAACGAAACCCGAATTGTTGCATGGATAAACATGCAACGAGAGGCAGATACAGATACAGACACAGACACAGACACAGACACAGACACTGACAGAATGCAAGCGAAATATTTCGCAGCAATTCGCAGTCGATGGACAGGTGTGGCAGCTGGGAGGCATGCCACACGATCGATAGTAATTTAATCGGTCGCTAACACTCATATTCCAGAATGAAGGATTCGTGTTCACTCACAAAGCCTGCACCAACGGATGCGGATGTGGATGCTGCTGCTGGTGTTGCATGTTGCTGCTGCAATGCTGCAGCAGATCGTCCCAAATTGACTTGTGACAACATTGCGGTGGCCGATAATTTGCCATTGTAGCCGTTGCTGCTGCTGTTACTGCCATTGCTGATGTTAGGCACTGTTGTTGGCGTGGCGCCGTAATAGTTGAGTGCCGAGATTAGCGGAGCACCAGCCGACGGCGCCAGCGGCTGCTGCTGACTGCGACGTTTGGCCATGTAATCTGTGGAGGTTGTCGTTGCAGCTGCAACTGCAACTGCACTTGCACCTGCCGCATTGCGCAGCGCGATGAAGGTGTCAAAATTGTCGGCTGTCGAGGAGGCATTCGAGGTGCTCGAGTTGCGACGTGCAACGGCCGCCTGCTGCTGCAGTTGCTGTTGCAAATGCTGTTGCTGTTTCGAGATATGCGATGCGGTGGGCAAAAGCAGCTTCTGCTGCTGTTGGTGCTGCGACATGGACGAGTTCGATGATGATGAATTGGACAGCGAGGATGAGTTGACTGAGTGCGCGGGCGGATGCTGTTGCTGATTTGCGTAGTATTTTCGCAAATTCTCGAGCATATAGCGATTATTTGCACTCGTATTGGTGTTTGCATTTCCAGCTGACAGCATCGTTGTCCCTGTCGCTGTGGCTGCTGCTGCCGCCGAGGGCGTTGTTGCAGCTGCAACTGCTGTCGTCGTTGATGCTGGCTCAGTTTTGTGCAGCTGTTGCTGTTGTTGTAACTGTTTGCTGCTGGTGGCATAGAGCGCATCAGTGCCTGGCAAGCCACCAACATCGTTAGCCATTGCTGTTGCTGTTGCAGTTGCTGATGCAGATGCAGATGTTGCAGCTGTGCGCAGCGCATGGCTGCGTTTGTAACTATCTGCCTCATTGCTGCCGGCCATAAAATAGCGCTTGCTGCTGTTGCTGTTGCTGCTGCTGCTGCCACTTGCTGCCTGCTGCTGATGACTGCGCGCATAGTGCGCCTCCATGAGGTCGGCGCGTCGTTGCTTTGTGGCATACACCACCTCGGTGGGCACCTCGCCACCGCTACCACCACCGCCAAAGCCATAGTACTCGCCGCGAACGTACAGTTGCTCCATGGCCTCTGCCTCGTTGTATCGCAACGGCAGGCGGTCGAAATCGCTGCGGCTGCGACTACGTTGAAAATGCGCCAAGTAGCTCTCGCCACCCAGAGGCGCCTCCAACGAAGACTTGTCCAATCTATCGATTGCTCGTTGCTGTTGCTGTTGCTGCCCGTCAGTTGCAATCGCCTGTCGCTGTAAATGCTGATTGAGCGATTGATAGAATGTGCTCTCGGCGAGATTCTCATTATACGATGTCCTGGCTCCAGGATTGAGCTGTCTTTCCCGTTCCCGTTCCCTTTCCCTTTCCCGTTGCAGTTTGCGATGCTGCCAATCAGCAGCTCCGTCGTCGTCGTCGTCATCGTCTTCTTCTTCGTCGCACTCATTCATATTGATGCGAATGCGTATATCGCGAGCCATATAATCCGACTCGTTAGACGCTGCCAGATGTCTGACACGCTCCTCATCCAGTTCATCAGGCACAGCTACATCTACAACCTCATCACCGTCATCATCATCGTCGTCGTCGTCGTCATCGTCGTAAAAGAAACGCGCTGATTTAGCGCTTTCGGCTAGCAGCAGGTCCTCGCTCTCCTCGAGGCCCAGCGCATAGTTGGTCAGATTATCAAAGTAGTATTCACACATTTTGTCGGGATGCTCGTAGCGCAATTTGAGCACAGCTTCGCTTCGCTCTCTTTCCCTCTCCTGCTCCAATTGCTGCTGTTGCTGCTCTCGCTGCTCTTCCTGCTCCATGCTCCGAGGTTGTTGAGCTGTTGGACCGCTGAACACGGAAGCATAATCGGAGCTGCTCATCGAGTCCTCCGACTGCTGCCCACGTCCAGCAGCACGCGCTGAAATGGGCAGTGTGCCCAAATTCTCGTAATTGCTGCTCGCTGCCTGCGATTGACTTCGCTTGTGGCGTCGATTCGCTCTCGTTTCAGATGCCTCTGGCAGCGCTCGCTGTGCGGCAAGAGCACGACGTTGGGCTCCACTAATGCGACCAACAGAGTGCGCCGACTGTTTGCTGCTGCTCAGCTGCTGCTCAAAGTTCTGCTCGAGATAATGCTCCAGATAGTGCAGATTCTTGCTTAGATCTATCTCGGACTTGTAGCTCTTGTAGATGGTCGCTTGCTTGCCTGCGGCATGCGCTGCAGCGCACCGCGATTCATAGTTGGAGATGTGCGCGCGATCGCTGATAAAGCGGAAACTCTCATCTTTGGCTAGAGTGTGGAAGCCGCTGAACTCGCTGCCTCCGCCGCTGCTGCTGGCATCGCTCTGTTGCGCCTTGAAGTTGCGGCACTTCTCGCGTATCTTTTGTATGCCCTGCCGCGTTTTCGCCTGCAACCGCTCAAAGTAATTGGACTTGGGTGTGGTCGAGACAAGGCGTGGTCTGTACGCCGTGTGCTGTATGTCGTAGCCACCGCTGCCCGCGGCACGCATGCTCTGAATGCTCTGAGTGCGATTCGGATAGCGATAGCTGAGCTTCAGCTTGGGCATCGATGGCGGCTCTTCCGGCTTGTGCAACTTGCGCAGCGACAACTGCTTGAAGATGGCGCGCGCTCGCTTCGGTTTGCTGGCCGTGGCATCCTCGGTGAAGTCCTGGCGCTCAAAGCGACGCACAGGCACTCCATGGAGATAATGTGGATTGGCTGGCGTTGCTTGGCGACTGCAATTCGAGCTCGACTCGAAGAGTCTTCGCAATCCGCGTGAGCTGCTGCGCTGTGGCCGCACATTGGCGCGAATTGCCGAATTGGCGCTATTGGCGCTGCGCAGGCGAGGATTAACCCCAAGTGTGAGGATTTCGTCGTCGTGGAATATGGAGAAGGGATTCGTAATCACCGTGGAGTTGTCGCCGGGCGTGGGTGATGGCGATGGTGTTGCTGTTGTCGGTGATGGTGAACGGCGTAGGCTGCTTACGGATCTAGTCTTAAGGCTAATTTTATGCTGTCTAGAGTTAGGATTATGTATGCCTAAATACTGCTTACTGTCTAATACAACTACAACTTTGGCTTCATTGTGTTGGTGTACTAATTGTTCTTTTAACAGATTCTTCTGTTGTTGTTGCTGTTGTTGCTGTGGTCGCAAGTCTGCCTCGGATCGAGATCGTCGCTTGCGTCGACGCAAGCGTCGCAGCTCCTTTAAGGAGTTGCTCTGCTTGCGAAATCTATAGAAAGGATTGTTAATGCTCAGCTTTTGCAGCAACAACTGTGACTCTTCTTCGCTAAGTTTATTGTCCCCCTGTGCCCCCGTGTGGTGCAGCTGCTGTTGCTGCTCCTCCTCCTCACTAGTCACATTCAATTGCAGCAGCTTGCCTATGACAGGTATTTGTTTCAGCTCACAGTTCATGTTGTTCTCAAGCTGCTGCTGCTGTTGATTGCTGCTGCTACTACTATTTTTGCTACTATTTAGTGTACTTGCTAGACTTAGACTATTGCAACTGCCCCCCTTTGACACCAGCATGTTGTTGTCGCTACTGCTGCTGTTGTTGCTGCTGACTCTGGCTGCGTCTGAGCTTCTGTCCGCTGGTGTCGTTTCGATTGTGTTGTTATTACTACTATTGGTCAGTGTGGTTGTTGTTATGCTTGAATTATTATTGTTATTGTTGTTCTTGTTGTTGTTACTATTATCGTGTTGTTGTTCATGTTGTGGTAGTTCTTGTTGTTGTTGTTGTTCTGGTTGTTGTTGCTGTTGAAGCTCGTTGCTTTCGCTATCAACTGCCTGCTAGACCCTAGTGGGCGGTTGTAATATCATTGCAGCCATGCGTACCTTCATTGCCTCCGGCGAGCCATGTCCTGGATACTGTTGTTGCGGATGTTGTGAAGCGGCATGCAACGCGGCCGCTGCCGCAGCTTGCTGTTGCTGTTGCTGATGTTGCTGCTGCTGCTGTTGTTGCTGCTGCTGTTGCTGCTGCTGCTGATGATGATGGAAGCCGGCGGGCGTGGTGTAAATTGAATCACCTTGGGGGCCACTTGTGCTATCCGAGCGTGATTTCAAATCAGCCTTTTCGCTGCGGGCGACAAACAAAAACGCAAAAGTCAGAGAAAAGTGTCTTATCAAAAAAGCCAGACGATGACTTGGTGACAATTGTGTTTGTGTTGGGGATGTGAATGAGAGAAGGCCTTCCTAATTTGCGGGCATTGATTGGCAAATTTTATGCCTGTCGCATATCTAAATATTCATCTATTTTCGCTGCCTACAGGCAATTGCTTTAGTAGCTGGGGATGCTAAAAACCCGCCGAAATTTCTATTGCCTAACATTTTGATTGATCCAACAATTTTATGAATATCAATGCTGTTTTTTTTTTGTAGTGTGTGTGTGTGTATAGTTTTGGGAGCGCGCCCCAAAAACTATGCTATGCAATTGCATTTTCGCTTATACGAGTGCGTATGTGTGTCTGCTTGTAGCATAAGCGAAATATGGTAATTTTTAAATGGAGGAAATAGGAGTGGAGGCGTGGGAGGAGGAGGCGGCCAAGTCAAGCGGCGAGCCAAATAACCGCCACGGCCTCATAACTCATGTCAGCCAAAACGAAGGCTGCAATGAGCGATTGTTAAGGGGCGTGTCAGTATTTGTGTCTGTGTCTGCGCTCTCTGGCATCTCGCTATCCATATGTGTATGTGTATGTGTGTGTGTGTGTGTGTTTGCTTGATGCTGTGTGTGCGCGCGGCAAAACACTGAAATATTTTTCAAACAAAAGTCGACTTGGCAATATTGAATATATGAAAAACGTAAAATATTTCACAAGCACACACGCTGCTGTGGCCGCATTATTCATTGCTTTGCTCATAAAGGTGTGTGTGTGAGCGGTTGTGTGCGTGTGTGTGTTTGTGTGTGGCCAGTCGGGACGCATAAATTGGCACGCCAGCGCCACCTGTTGGCTGCTCGTTGCACTGCACAGCGCACGCCTTTCATAAAAATGTATCATAACCGGCCACCATTTGTTGTGTGTGTGTGTGCGTATGAAACTGTGTGTGCTTGTTGGGGTATGTGTATGTAGAGGTGTGTGTGTGTGAGGGTGTTATGCTTCAACTTACCTGTCCTTATCCGATGATTTATAGCCAGTGGAACCTGCAAAACGAGTAAAAATAATGCATGAGTTTCGAGCACTTGTTCGTTTGGTTGGTTATTTTATATATTTTATTTCTCATAACACGACTTTTCGCGGTATTCTGAATAAGCGAGCGTGTGTCTAGCAGAAACTTGACCTTTAAATACTCTAAGCAGAAACTATTCAAGTATTGAGAAAAGTGTTAGTAGTTATAAAATATATTCTTCATGAGAAATCAATAAACTTATGTATCAACTAATAATTCTTGAAATGTCCAAATTAAAATACTGAATAATCCATAAAGCATTTTATTTCTCTCTTAATATGAAAGTATTCTTGTAATCTTAATAGACAGAAAAACGTTTACCTTAAACGTTTTAAGTAAAATCGTTATTGTAACATTATTTGTTTAGGTCTTCAAACAAGTTGTGAAAACAGAGGCAAAGAATATAATATTCTTAGATGGTTGATATGATCGACATTCCAAATTTTTAAATACAGGAAAAATGAATTTATATTTGGAAAATTTAATAATTTAGTTTTATTTATTATGTGACTGTACTTAGGTTAGTTTTTAAAACCTATTATTTAATTTAGCTACCCATTTTGAACGGCTTTTAATTTGCAGAGTATAACATGCTGATATAATTCGTATTTATAGACTGATTGACGGACTTAGATGGATGGCTAGACGCAGCCCCAGATGCAACTACACACGGGTGCATGCAGCGACAGATACATCTGCAGATACAGATACATTTGTAAAATACATTTTACACTTTGACAAATGAGGCGTGAACCAATTGATGGCAAAAGGTGTAAAGTTGCGATGCCCAAAAAGTAAAGAACAAGAAATACAGACACTCGGATGGATAAAGAATGAGGTAATTTTGATGGATGTATACTAGATGAAATTGTGCTCTCCTTTCGATTGGGAGGTGTAGTTTTCCCCACTTGAAGATATGTCAAATGGCATTTGATAACTTGGCAACTGGCAACTGGCGGCAGCTGTGTCTCAAATTTCAACATTTTCCCAGCGAAAATTGACAATTTGATTGACAACTGATAAATTGCACGCGCCGTTGTAGCATGCCAAGGATTGATCCCCAATTTTGTGGGCAACGTTGGATTTAAAGCACGCAATCGAATCCCAAAGCACAATTTCAGTGTGTGCAAAAAAAAAAACTTTTTAGAGGAAATGTCCTTGAATAAGTTCCCTACCCCAAACGAAAGTGAACGAGGCTGAGGGGGAAAAAGCAGAAACTTTTCTTTTTGCCTTCTTTTAAGCCAAATTGTTTTCTTATGCTTCTTTTAGCTGTTTGTAAATTGTTTTACCAAATGTGCATTTTAATTGCGCGTTGAGCAAAACTTTTGCCGCTTTCTGCTTGGATTTTGATTTCTAATTAGCCTGCCCCGTTCCCCCTTTTCTTTTTGGCCGAAAATTTAACGACTTTAAGCAGACGCATTAAAAGGACAGAAAAGAATGGAGTCGTCGCTTTGAAATGTGAGCTGCGTCCTTACAGGACCTTAACCCTTTTGTCTTGGCCAACTGACCGCAGGCATGTTGGCGGCGCAAAATGTGCTAATGAATATTTTATGAGATTTATTTGAGTTGCCAGTTGCCAGCGGAAACAAAGAAAAATATTAAAATAAAAATCAAGTAAAGAAAACAAAAACATCGAAATAAAAAACAAGCAAAATAAAGGCGCGGCTATTCTGGCACATTTCTTTGCTCGTTTTCTGTTCTCCCATGTTTTCTCTCTCTCTCGCAGTCTCAATATGTATGTGTGTGTGTTTGTGCAGCAAGTTTTTTGTGTTTTTGCAATTAGTGTGACAGGAACGTGGCATGCGGCTGAGGGAAGCGGCACGGACACGGGCATGGGAACGAGACGCTCAAAGTTCGTCGCCATCTGCCAGAATAATGAAGAAATGCTTTAATTGTTGCGGCTTTGAGGCGTTTGTAATTAATATTCGCTGCTGTTTGAGTTCCTAATTGTTGTTTTTGTTTTTGTTTTCAGGTCCTTTTGCTGTTGTCTATCTAGTTTTTTTTCTCTTTGCTTATTTTTTGGTTCTACTGTTTTTGCTACTTTTTTGTGGGGTTTGTTTTGAGACGAATTCAATATTTTTAATGAGCAACTGCTTCACGCTGCACTTTGCTATCGCATTCCATTATCTCAACCTTTGCCATCAACTTACAAATTGAAGAGACTGTTTTTGAAAGAGTAAAACGCACTTATTTAGATTTCAACAACTCTTATCAGCGCTTTGAAATTATATATGCGATTGCAATATTTTAAATATCTAAGAACTGATATTTATCATGGCATTACAAATAAAATTATTATTATGTACATCTTCTATGTTGGTAGCAATAGAGGTAATACAAATTTGAAAAGAGTTGATGTACTTCTTAATGAAACAAGAGATCATAAATTTTGTTGATTAGCTTTAAATGTAACAAGAATTTTTTAATTACTCTCCAATGCCTTTGAACATAATACTATTATTATTTGCATGTCTTTAACAAAATGTAGCAACAAATACTTCCATCTTACAATTTCTAAAGTTATTTCCTTTGTAAGTAAATTATAAAGAATATTTAAAAAACTTTCTTTTTATAAACTCAACAGATGATTGAAACAATGTTGCATTTATAGGAATAAGCACAATGTACTCAGCAGTTTAAACCCATGAAATAATTTTATAGTAGACTTATTTCTGAATAGTAATGGATGTAGTAGTAAGTACTTCAAATACTATTCTGTGAAAAACACTATAGATTATTCAGATACAGTCATATTTTTGAATAGCTTTTTATTGGTGTAATCTGAGTATGCGAATATAAATTTATTTAAAATAATAAAAAATTAAATGTAGCTGGTTGAACTTACCCTTGAAGCAGCACTTCTTGCTCTTGATTGCATAGATGCAGAGGCAGATCAGGATGAAAATGGCAGCCATGCAGCCGCCGGCGACGCCCAGCAGATAGCTCATCTCCAAAGGTTCTACGCATTGTGTGTGTGTGTTTGTGTTGAGGGGGCAGCGATGGAATCGGGTTGTTAATTTTGTTGTTATCGGCAGCGTAAAGAGAATTTTTGCATTTTATATATGGTTTGATTTTAATTGAAGTAATTAATG
This sequence comes from Drosophila niveifrons, assembly GCA_035046325.1. Classification (NCBI taxonomy): domain Eukaryota; kingdom Metazoa; phylum Arthropoda; class Insecta; order Diptera; family Drosophilidae; genus Drosophila; species Drosophila niveifrons. The sequence continues at coordinate 2,684,861 of JAWNOC010000046.1, read as the reverse complement.
TCTGCATTCCATATGGGAAATAGTTAATAACTCCGTTTTTTTGTTTGTTTCATTTCATTTGCATGCAATGCGCAAATATTAAAATTAATTAATGAGCGAGAGTTATGTGAGAGTGAGCTCAAGTGAAGCTGCACTTGTGGATATCCTGTAAAGCACGTTAAAGAAGTGTGCTTCAAAGTGCTCTGCAAGGATGTCCGTGTGTGTGTGTGTATATGTGTGTGAACTTATGTGTAATATGGTAGAAAAATAAAGAAAACACTATGCACCTGCAAACGTACCCTCCACAATTAAATGAATGGCATGGCGATCGGTGCCTCGTTCGTTCTCGACGACGAGGTAATAGGGACGAGAGTCGTGCTCATCTGTGTGATGAATCTGCAGTGTGGACAGGTAGCAATCCTCGCGAGTATCCTGCAGCATATCCTCGGCATGGAAGCGGTCTAAAAAGTGGATACAAAGCAGAGAGTCAGATATGTAAATAGCAATTTTATGGATATTTCCGGTTAAATGGCGCGTATTTTAATTGCATATCATACGGACAAATAATAGCACTAAAATTACAAACAATTTGTCGATGCATAAATTAAATTCACAATATGTGCAAAAAATGAGAGATGTAAAGAGAGAGAGAGAAAGTTGTTAAAGAGGAGGGGCGAAACAACGGGGCGTATGTGCAACAAGGAAAATGTCGCAACACGCCCGCTGCATGCGCTTGGTTTGATTTCTGTCAGTGGCAAGTACGCCGGATTACACGCACGGAGGCACAGACGGACAGCGAGACTGATGGACAGACCGACAGACAGACAGAGAGATTGGCAGGCAGACGCGACACACGGACTGAAGGGCAGACAGACAGCCGGATGCACACGCAGACAAGCTGAAAATGAAGAGTAATGCGCGAGATTTGTTGGTAGCGCTGTTGCAAGCTCGAGGTGGCGCCACAATGCAGTTTAAACTGAAAAACGAGCTGCATATGCGAGCGGCAGCCTGACTCTGGCTCTGACTCTGACTCTGTGTATTTGGCTGTCTGTTGAATCCTGGATTACAGCCTGGACTGACAAGCGTGGGAAGTCTGTTCTGAGTGTCGTCGCCAAAGGAGAGCAGAGAGAGGGAGAGAGAGAGAGTAAGTGGGACATGGAAGAAGGGACAAGGGGCAGCTGCCAATGCTAATGCCATAGTAGAGCAGCTTGATGCTGGCATTTGTCTGATTTTGGCCATGTAATTTGTCTTGATTTGTGCGTCATGTGGCACGTCCCATTGCCTAGCTGTCCTGGCCACACGTATCACGTATGCTCAACGTTTGTTCAATGTCAAATTTGCGGGAAAGGTTTGTTAATGAGCACTCAAGCGTGCGGCGAAGCCAACAAAACACACACACACCCGCACAGCATCAGAGGGCAGCTTTTGGCTCCCGCTGTGCGTGACGTGCAACGAGCGTTTGATGCCATCCATGTGGCTGCCACAGTCGCAGCCACAGGCGCAGCGTTAATTGAGTTGCGGCTTATTGAAAAAGAAAAACTACAACTAAGCATCTAATTGCATTTTCATTAGCTGCCCAATGAAGCGCATCAAGTATACGCACCTACGCCAGAACCAGCCTCCAGACGCAATGAACCCCATTCCCAGGCAACGCGCAGAGGCCTCGGATCTGCACAGACGACCATTGTCAGGCTTGCGGACTCGCCGCGTTTAACGGAGACCGTGTGCATGGATGGATGCAGACGAAGCACTTGTGGAGCACCTGCAAAAAGTGTAAAGAAACAAAGAAAATCAAGTTAATCAGCTTTGATAAAGCATACAGAGAGAGTGAGAACATTTCTATTAACTTTGATGATTCATGTTGCTGCAGTTGACACTTATTTATCTAAATTACGCATACGCAACGTTTGTTGAATAACAATAATGAATAATTCAAAACCTCAATCGACAAATGCCACACGTTTTAAAATAAAATCAATTTGCAAATCATTAATTGCTATCCTTTAACAAATAGTTTTTTCGCTATATAATTATTTAACAAATTAGATTTTATAAAGTGTGTGCATACATTAATTATGTATTTAAAATTTTATTTATTACCTATTTACCTTTGATTATTAATTTATTTCTATTTTGCTTACTAGTTTATTTATGTAAAGAAAACGAGTTGATTTTTACTGCAAGTTCTTCTCTCAATTTGTGCAATTTAATAATTTAACGCTTATAATTCATGCACTGAATTTTCAAGTATTAATTGGTTTTGCCGTTGCCGCAAATATATTGATTTTGCCACGATTGTCAGCCTAAAACAACAGGCACTATTGTTTGTCTATTAACTGCAATAATTTGTTGTAATGCCCACAGCGTAGTGAATATTTAAGTGCTCTAATAATAAGCAAATAATTCTGCTGCTGTTTAACTGCCAAAATATGTGAACTATTTAGTTTACACAATTCCCTAGCTGTCCAATTTGAGCTACATGTATGTTTAATCACATGAAGTTGCAATTTATCTGTTGGAACTGAGCTGCAACTGACATGCTAATCGTACAGTAAAATAACTGAAAGTATTAGGGTTGCCTGTAAGGTTGACTGTGAGATACTCTATTCATAAGATAGAAGGGTGTCGTCAGGAAATATATGTTACAGGTAGATGGAGGCATCTATATATATATATATATATAGATGATCTACGTCAACAGCCCAGACAATCTAGTCGTGTCCGTCTGTCTGACTGTCCGTATGAACACAGATATGAGATATAGCTATAAATTTTTCGATAACACTTGTTATGTTTGCACGCAGATCAAGTTTGTTTAAAATGTTTGCCACGCCCACTTTCGCACATGTAAATGAACAAAAATCGAATAACTAGTGTAATTTTAAAGTTACTGAGAAATTGGATGCGATCGGATAAAAGCTGTAGAAGTTATTTAAGAAATTCTTTTGTATCGGCACAACTATCTACTTATTATGGGTTTTAGTTGCTTTGGCTGACAATCTGGTATATTTCGAATATATTACTATATAATTAAACCAAATACAAACTTGGTATTTTTAAAAGAAATTTTGCGGTATATTAGCTTGGTATATTTTAAGATTAATACCACACTGCTCTGCTTTTATACAAAATCGGTAGCGGGTGTAACTTTCTTACTTGTTTTTTTTTTTTTAAAGAATAATTCAGTCTAAAAAAAATTGTAAAGCTGTAACTCGTGTGAGAATACGAATTACTTTTATATATATTTTTTTTACCTTGCAGTATTTTTAATATTGTAGGGTATACATAGAATTATTGTCAATTGTTGTTGTGGCTGTGGTAAATTGCCTGCAGGCCTCGCATCCTTGTACACATAATGAGGTACTTTTGTTGCAGCCTGTAGCTAAAGCTGTTTCTGTTTCTGTTGTTGTTGTTAGTTAACTAACGAACTAGTTAGTTACTTTAAGCATATTCGACACATAAACACATACACACACATGCGGAGTGTGTTTTTTATGCTAAACCTCTCGCTCTTTCTCGCACTCATTTTTTTTGCACTGTGTCTCCATGGTTTTTTGCGTCCTGGTTGGCTCTGCTAAATTGCTCGTGTCCTTGGTTGGTCATAAATTATGTACGTGCTGCGGTATTCAGCACTAAATTTAAATATATATTTTTTCTGCTTTTTTCATTCCACCATTTTCTGTGTTGTTGTTTTTTTTTTGCCTTCTTTTTAGCAACTCTCTCGTCGCTCGCCCCGAGCTCTGTTCATGGCAGTTGGTCTGTTCTCTTTTTTCGCTGTACTCTTTCTTTTTTTTCTGTGGTCTGGTCATAAGTTCATTTTGATTTTGTGTTACATTTTGGTTTAGTCTGTTGGCAACGCCAGTTGCCGCTTTGCTGCATTTGCAACGCGACCAAAAAGGCGCCTCAGGAGAGAGCGAAGGGGAAAAAATCGCAGACGCTTAAAATGTTTTCGACGCGTTTTCCGGTTGCAGCTTTTAATGGAGTTTTGTGTTATTTTAAGTGAGCATTAGTTCAGCTGGGAATCGTGGTGAGAGAGTGAACCTAGTGAAGGAATGCACAAAATTCCAGAGCAAGTTACTCTCAACCCACATGGGACACACGAGTTGAGAGTACTTCTTTTATCGCCGTTGTAAATTTGCAAGTGGCCATCACTTGCAAATTGTTGTTGTCTCTTGTTGATGCTCCTGTTGTTGCTATTGCTGTTGTTGCTATTGCGGTCATCAGCTTGCCTAACAGTTGCTTACATTGTTTGTCGGTTCGCTTGCCATGTCGTAACTCACTTTTCACAGCATTTCATATTTCAACACCAAACATTTGAATATGATATGATATTGTGATACCCTGTAGTCAAGCTAACAGATTTTAATAAACTCTAAACTTTACTGAAAACTTTACATAAGTATTTATCATAAATAAGTTTTCCTTTCTCACGTAACTTTCGGATTACTTTTATATAAATTCGTGTTTTCTAAGTCTTGGCCAAGAAAAATGGGTAACTTTTGCGTACATCAATCTACATTCTGCTCTGCTGCTCTTTTTACTGTTGTTTGCTGTTTGCTTTTTGGCTTTGGCGACAGTTGTGGTTGTAGTCATATTTTGCGGCTTTGCGGATTGTGCGGTGTCCTGGCCCCCAGCAACATGTTCATAAAACATAACCATATAACGCACTTACCCACAACTTGCAGCGACACTGGATCGGATATGGAAACACGCTCCTGACCATTGATGTAGCTGGTGGCGCGGCACTCGTATTCGCCCTGATACTCATACGTCACGTTATCGATAACCAAACGCGCTTCGTTGCCCCGCTCCACGTACTTTGAGCCATGCGATATTCTGAAAATATAAAAATAAAAGAAAACATGAGAATCCGCAACATAAATGCATAATGCAGAGTTTGGAATCTATATCGCAAATCCCTCCTCATGTCCCGAAATGATCAATAGAAGTGACTGTAAACAGCAGTCGAAGTTGCATAAGGCGAACAAAATACAGCATACTTTTGAGCGTTCGCTTGCTTGCGCTTTTCATTTTCTGTTTGCGTCCGATTTTCTGATTGGGCCAAAAATGCAGCAGCCACATTGCAAACTTTGGGTGCCAACTAAAAGCGGTGGACGATGGCAGTGGTTAAGGGGCATACTTTCTTCTTCTGCTTTTGCTGTTGCTGTTCTTGTTGCTGTTGCTGTTGCTGTTGCGGAGCTGCAGCAATATTGAAAATTGCGTATGTGAGACGAAGATATTTTCGTTGCTTGTTGCAAGCAAAAAATATTTGATACATTTTTTAATATGAGAAATGCCTTTTATGTTGCGAAATGCTTTCAGCTCGTATCTCCACATACAGACACACACACGTACATACTCATATACACACACACACACACACACAGACTGTCAGTTGTGCGCCCAGACAAATTCCTTTGATATTCGTACATAGTTTGTGCCCGGACTTATTTTCCGATACTTTTTTTGCGTTCCCTGTCGCCAGGCTTAAAGCGCCAATTAAAGTCGGCTTCAGACTCGAAAAGACGCAATTAAAGGCAATATATTAAAAAGCCATTTAAATGCAAAGGCCCCCAAATGAAGTCGCAAAACTTCATCGACTTACGAAAGAAAACCAGAAAATTATTTGGCCAACATACTCGAACTTAACGTAAATCAAAGGGACATTCCTTTTACTCAGCAAGAAGACTGAACAGTCGCTGAAATGTTTCAAACTGCTATTTAATAAAACGGAGTTGTGCCTAAAGGGTAATTGCTTGAGCATCCCAGCTGAAGATCTATTCTTGCGGCGATTCATTTGCAAACCATGGATCAAGTCACAAGTGCTGGACTGATGCAGCTGTGTCACAGCATTTGCATGTGTGGCTACCGCAGGACAACGTTTTGAAGTTGCCTGCGGCGTAAGGTACTTTGGCATGCAAACCTCCTGAGCATAGGCAGGCTGTCAACATCGCACACCATTGATTTATTGCACACTCAACCACTCAGTGTGTTGTATATTTTGTTTGGCACGCGCCATTTAATGTGTCAGCTGACATAGCAGATGCGTGGGAGGCGAAGGAGGAGGAGGAGGTGGAGGGTGGCAAGCGGCAGCACGCATGGAAATTAGTTTTCAACAATTGACATTTAATTTCTGATAAACACGCGCGGGCACGCTTCATTAAGTCAACACGCCACAGCGTGTTGCATGCGGCATTTGTTATTAGAAGCGAATCAATCTGCTCAAGGAGCCATGCCACGCATTCGTCTATACATATGTATATGAAGGAGAGTGCAAACAAATGAGAAATGAGAAGCACAAATCACGTACGCTCGCTCTCTCATCTCTCTCTGCTGGCGGCGTTAGACTTTGTGGCACGCGCATGATGAGTGTTTCGATTTTTCCAACTGTCTGCGGATGCCTGTTGAATGGACAAACGTAACGAATGAGCGGACGGATGAGCGCATCGCTGCTTTGCATACTAATGCCTAAAGAGTTGCAGCAAGAATACGGTTGAGGCTGCAACCGAAAGGACACTCTCTATGTGGAACATAACCCAGAGTTAAATGGGAGTCGTCTTGCAACGCTGTCACAGCTTTTGTGCACAATTTCCGCTATGCAGCTAATTAAAATGACGCAAACATCAAGAGTAATAGTTCGAGGGCGTGGACACGATTTAGCAGCAGCAGTAACTGCAGACAGACTGCTGCTGCGGCTGCTGTTGCATGTGGCAACAGCGAATCAGGAAGTACACTTCTATACTATGTAGTTGCTGCTGAAGGGCAGAGAAGGGGGTCAATTATATTGCGAGCTTATAAACTAAGCAAAAACTCATTACAGTCGAAAGTTTTCTTAAGCAATCAGCTGCTGGTGGCTTATTAAAATATAGTTTATACGTCTGCCAGCATTGATATTTGTACAGAGAGACTCGCAGAATAATATTACGTATACGTCGTGAAAACATATCAATGCAGCCGCCAAAACTAAATATTACGTATACGTCGTTAGAATTTTCATATTTAATGTGCAAGAAACCGTCAAAAATTCAAGACTGCATATTAAATTTACTGCTTGCAAAATTTATGTAATAACTTAATCGCATTAAAGAAAGTATGCAATGTGAATTTGACGCAGACTTCATAGTGCGGCAAGCCGCATTTTGGGGTCGAGTTGAAGCATTTTCCACTTACCTCTGGACCCATTTGTAAGACGGCATTGGATTGCCATCGGCGACGCACTCGAAGGCGGCAGGACTAAAGAGTGGCGCTGTGGTGAGACGGTCCGGTCCGGCTGAGACAATTTTGGGTGGATCTGTGGGCAGAATAAACAAAGACGTAGACGGAGGAGAAAGTAGAGGAGGTAGGAAGAAGAACGTCAATACAAAATTAAGGAAAAGTTAGCCAAGCAAATGCAGAAACAACAACAGCATCGCTGGCAAAGATAAACAAAACGAAGCACTCACATTTCACGTCCAGCTGCACTGACAGCTGCTCCGAGATGCCCACCGAGTTCTGTGCCTGGCAGGTGTACAATCCAGCGTCCCGTCGTCCAACAGGACGCAGCTGCAGTGTTTCCTAGCGAGTGAACGAGAGACAGACATTGGGGGGAGGGTAAGTTGGCAATTTAATACAATTACAAATTTCTGCTACACTTAAGATAAATACGCAGCAGAGAGAAGAGCGACGTAGAGCAATTTCTGGCTGGAATGGAGCCAGGTTGTCGCCTGGATGAGCTTCTTACTTACCTGCGAGCTGGCTATCTCGGAGCGTCCGGCACGTCGCCAAACGATGCTGGCCGGCGGATTGGCATCGGCCACGCAGCGCAGCACAAGCGCATCCTTATCCTCTTCCAAGTCGATTTCCGGTGAGCCAATTAGACGAATGGTTGGAGCGTCTGCAAAGCACAAGATGAACACAAGTTGACTAAGCAAAACAAGCACAAGAAACATGAAACAAGAAACAAGTCAACAAGGCAACACAAGCCAACGACAACGGCAACGGCAATGGCTATGGCAACAGCAACTGCTTTGGCCAAAACCCAAGCAGTTTTGTCCCTGCAACTATCGTCTGTGTGCCCTTTCTGCTTCCACTTCTGCTTCTACTTCGGGCTAAACTCTTGAATTGCTTAACAAAACAGGAAATTGCTGCAAATTGTAGCTAATTGAATTGTTACAGCTGTTTGCCATGTCTGTTTAGTTTTTGACTTTAAGCCAAATGAAATGACTGCAATCAACTTCCCTTCCTCAACTGAGACTATCGAGTCCACAGCTCTGAATCATCCCCTTCCTTGGTTATTATAATTCCGTTTGCGAAATGTGCAATGAATTCGCATTGCCAGTAAACAACGATGAAATATATATACGTAGTTTATTTATATATCAATATCCATCGAGGGGAAACCGACTAACATAAATGCTGCACCAACCAAAGGACATGCAATTGTAAAGTTTTTATGCTGGGGAATATGTTAAGACGAAAGCTTCACACTGCTAAGTTATCATATTTCTAATATATAGGGTGAATCTTATTTGTAAAAATATATTTAAATTAAACAATTGGGGGCAATACAAAAATTAAAATTATTTATTTAAGATTGCACTTGATATGCAGAATGGTTGAAGTTTTATATTGTTTGGAATTTTTATAACCTGTAAGGTCATTGGAATAACAGTTTAAGGAACAATAAACTTCGACCAAAAAGTTTTCTACATTTGTAGAGGTATTTGCTTCTGCTACTAACATTTTGAATCATTTCGAAGCTAGAGGTAAATTCCAACGTTGTAAAATTAAAAAGTTGTTTAAAGCAACAACAAAATATAATCGCAATTGAATTCGAATAGGGACGATTTAAAATATTTCAATTGAAAGTGAGTTGTCTATTTTTATTATTAAAGAGTTTTGCACACAATTACCATTTAAAGTATGAGTTGAAAATACAGAAACCTGCACAATTTATTTTGGCATCTCTTCGACTTTAGTTTATGGTGAATTGCATTGGTTACTAACAACATAACTAAACTATTACAGTTTCTCTTGTCCGAACCGTTTTTACTTTGTTCGACCCCATTTACAATTTAAAAATCCTTTTGAAATGTACTTACATTTGATATCCATGCGCGCCTCGACTGGTATGGATTTGGCCTCGTAGTTATCATGGTAGGCAATGCAGCGGAGTGTATCGCCATGTCGCTCACGGATGGCGGGCACTTGGACCACTGAAGTAGCCGACCAGGTGCGTGTGTTATCCGGCTCGGTGGCATTCACTTGAGGGTGTATGGGTGAGATTTCCTGGTCGCCTGTTCAGAGAAGAAGAGACGACGACGAGTTGCAACATCAAATCGTTGAAATTAATTAACACGACAATGTCAGAGGTTGATGTGAATGTGAATGCGATTGTGGATGGGGATGTGAATGTGGGAGTTGTGTGTATGGTGGATATAACAAGAGCAATCAAAGGATAACAACTGCAGCATGAAAGCACTTACCCAAATACCATCTGAGCGTTGCAGGCGGATTACCATAATGTGAGGCGCATTTGACTGTCGCCACGGCTCCGGCGTCGACCGTGATGTTGTGTCCTGGCGGCAATGGTGCGCCCTCATACTCGAGACGTGGACGTTGTGGCGCCACTGCAAGTGGCAAGCAAAGTGGAAACGACACAAACACACACACACACACATACATAGATTAGTTATACGGTTTTTGTGGTCCGCAATAAATGTCATCATTGCGACTCGCCAAGCTTAGCACACAAAATTTAATTAAATCCCCCAACTGAAGCACCTGCTTTATTTGTTATGCATTGGCCTTCTTCCCCCTTCCCACTCACCGAACTCATTCAAAGCCAAACCAACCAGCAGTTGGCATTTATAAATCAGAGCTACTGGTTGCTTCGTCTAACAGCCGAAAAATTAATCATACGCAACGTTGGCGAATTTTCTATGCATACAAAATTGATTTGTTTTTTTTTCTACTTTTTGTGTGGCCAAAAGATAACACTTACCACGTACTACCAATCGCACCGGTTGACTGGTCAGCGCATCCTGTGTGGTAAACTCACTGGCCGTCACTTGACACTCCCACAGGCCGTCGTCGAAGTCCAGCGTGGCCGAGCGTATCCACAGGGAGCAGTCGCCGGCGATTTGCATGGGCGGTGGCGGATGTAGATCGAGATGTAAGACGCCATTGCTGCTGAACGGACGTGCGGCCCATTCGTATTTCTTCGGATAGATGCCCACGGGCTGTGAATCATAGAGAAGAGAGTATGGGGAATGTGTTGCATTAGCACAGCTGTTGAAACAATGGAGAGCAGATGACAGCCATCATGATGATCATCACGTTGATGGGGATGATGATGATGATGATGACGTTCATGGGGATGGCGTTGAAATGGAGCGTCGGACCTGGCAAACGACATGTTTAGCATGTTTAACTTTTCGATGTAGTCAGCCGTATAATTTCGTCTACGATTTGCCGCACGCACACACTTGCCGCACATCACACACACATACACACGGAGTGAGACATACACAAACAGTTCGACAGACAGACAGACAGACAGAGAGAGAGAGAGCCAGCAGAGTTCGACTATTCTATTGAATGGGCACTGACCGCCCACGTTTCGATTCCCCTTGCATTCTGCCCTTGACTCTCTGCTCTGCTCTGATTTGGTCTGCTGCCATTTTCAACTACGTGTCGTTTAACTCCACTTACAGGACTCGTTGTCCTGCTGTTGTTATTGCTGCTGCTGTTGCTGCTCTTTCTAAATTGGCATTAGTTTGTTTGCTAATTGGAAATTAAATTACAATTAGTGATCTTTGAGCGTGGCCATCGTTGCCATTTAAGTATTTATGTCCTGCCAACGTGACACCGTTCCCCTGGGCTACTTAATTGCCATTTCCTTGCCACGCCTTCAATCGGCATTAGTTTAGTCTCAATTTAACCCTTAAATTGTCTGCACATCTTTTAATGGGTTCAATTCATTTAAACACTACATTCCGTTTACACAAAGGTCACTTCACCAGCTCCCTTGTCTATCAGGTGCAACAAAGAGATTGCCAAACAAATTTGATTACATCGATAACCCAAAGAGGTTAAAGAACGTGTCTCTAATGCTTTGAATAAGCAAGATTAGAAGCCGAGTTGAGGGCAAATGTGATTGTTGAGTAACGAAGAGAAGATATTGTTTGTATTTCACCATCTGATTACCAAGGGAGCAATGTCAACGTTTTATATTTGAAGACAGTTAAATATTTTTAAGAAACAAATAAACTATAACAATTTATAAATTTCTGAAAAAATAGTATTTTGCATAAATTGCATTTCACTTTATTATTTTTTGTCAATAAATGTTATCAATACATTTTAAATAGTTTGGATTACAGGGCATCACCTAGGCATGTTTTAGTTTATATTTAGTTTATCTTTTTCGATTTCCCCTTTAATTTAACAAACATGATGGAACTTTAAGTGGTCCCAATGGCATTCACCACAAACTATTCTTATTCAGAGATCGTAAAAGATGCCGCAGTAAATTGCATAACAGCCTCATATTTAAATTCCATATTAGCTAAGGGCGATGCCTTGTGGGAGGGATATATTTTAAATATTATTTCATTTTAGTTTCGACAGTTTTGTGTGTGTTATCTCTGGGCAACCATCGTCTGGTCAGCTGCAGTTGCCAATACTTTGACCCCAGGATAAGCAACTGTCATATTTCTATATCCGTGTGTGTGTGTGTGTACTTGCAAATACAATAAAGACATGTTCGATACGTGCAACTGCCGGAATAACAATTTCGAAAGCCAACGAATATTGTGCTGTCTCTCAGTTTGCTTATTTGTGTGGCAATGTTTTGTGGTGGATTGGGTGTTCACCGCCATCAAAAGCAGTCAAATCGTTTCCAATCGACATAATTTCTATATTTGCCACTGTTATTGTATACTACAATGAATGATTGCAAAGTATATTCGATACATTTGTGCATAGAAAGGTGTAAAAATGTATTGAAATCTTTAATAGAGATTGACATTATTTGATTTAAAAATAAAGTCAATACTTGCACTTCAGTTAAATGGTTTTAATATTTGAATTTTTATTGTGAAATTGTTAAACTCCAATTAAGCTTTCTTAAATTGCTTTTGAATTGAGGTATTCATGTCAGCAAAAGCAAACTTTTACCTATAACTAATATGAGTTCTTATATCTTTCTCTGCTCTGTTTGTTTGCTCCTGGATGTGAGCTATCAACTAGCTTGGAAATATGTCTCTTAATTTGCATTTATGTTCTGTGTGTCTGGGCATTGGACGAGCGACCTAAGCCTCAATTGAAATGCAAGTCTCTTAACATTTGGGGACCAACACACATGCTGGGAAATTGTCTACTTATGATAACTATACGGAGAAATATATGGAAAACTATACAAACGGCATACGGAATGAAAATGGGGAAGTTAGTTTAAAAAGCAAACATAAACAACAACAATTGGCATAAATATGCAAAAATAAGTAGAATTTTAAATGAAAGCCAAACAACAAGAGCAGCAGCTATGTGTATGCTGGGGACACCACGAAGGTGATTTCAAAAGTAGTAGTTATGCTTTAAAGTTAACAAAAATATTTTGGAAATTTGGTTTCAAATGGAGAACTTTAAGACTCGATTAACTAAACATGAAAAATGTATATTGCTTTTGGAAAGTATGTAATGAAAGCACCAACAGAGTTTTCTTTCCAATCATTTCTCATTTACTGTGCAAACAAGGTATAGGGAAATTTTGTAGTTCTCAGCTTTTTTTGTAAAAGAAACCACAACTCTTTGGACTGCCCTCGCTCAAGAGTTGCTCATGCAGATGGAGAAGGACATTCGATGCATGCAAATGTTCTTCTTGGCCAAAAGAACGTATGTGTTTTGTGTTCCGAATAGTGGAGCTCTCCTCCTTAGTCCTGGAGACACATACACACACACACACACACACATACATACACACCATGTAAACATTTAAGTATATCGAGGCGATGCTCTGCAATGCAATTCAGCGATGTGCAGCATATGAAAAAGAACATTTTCAGATGCTTTGTGATTTTTGTCATGCAAGTACCCCACTCTCGGCGGGCATTTGATTTTGCATAACAACCATAAGCAACAATAAGAACCACACACAAAAGGAGACAAACGAGAACTGTGGAGCTTTGGGGTAAATAAAAGTTATGCCACAAACGCATACAAATGTCATGAATAGCAAGCAGCCAGCCAAATCATCTGTCAAGTGTCCTTCGCACAAACCTTGGATCGATGCCTTGGACATCTTTGGCTCTCTTTCTTTCTCTCTGTGGGTCATCACATAATAAATCGACAGAACATTTTCAACGCATGCAAATTAACACTACAGAGGAAGTCGATTGGCTTCAGCCAATGAAGACACACCAGGGACAACCTTTGAAACAACTCAAATTTGTTTGTTTAAAGAAACAACTTCGTGTGTGAGTGTGTGTGTGTGCTCTGAGGTGACCAGAGAACAAAGCAAGTTAATTGGGTTCTATCTCACAGCTCGTATGTTTCCCATTCAGTTTCTTTGCAGGCCTTTGCAATAAAAGGAAATTCCATAGTGCGTTCATGCAAATAGCCAGGATATGAGCCTTTTTCTCAACGCTCGTCGCTCTCTCTTCTCTATACAAGTAATGTAATGCAAATCTCTGGTTCAATTTTTGGACTTGCACCTGTATCCTGTATAATGTTCTTTCCATGTCGAGCTCAAATATACACGGCAAAAATATATGCAATGTTTGCTTATTTGCAGCAGCATGTTAATTAATTTACATGGCACAGACAGAAAGGAAAAGTGAACAATGCTAATGCTGCGAAATATGGTTGTCTACATCTTCAAGTTCTGCTCGGTTTTCCTTGAATAGAAATTCAGATCCGACTCATAATATTTTGTTTGTTTTCTCACTGTGTATCGCGCCCTAAGCTTTTGCTTCTAGTCATGCTGTCACGCACTTTTGATTAAAACTTCGGGCTAAACACACGGCCTAATCAAAGCAAGTCCTGGCGGGCAAAGAAACGCTGTCCAGCGAGCCTATCAAAATGCCAGACTTGCAAAGTCAAAGGTCACAGCAGCAGTGTTGTGTTTCATCAGCTCAACTCGCATTATTGGCTTGCAGAGCGTAAATTACTTTTGGCTGGCACATGTGTGCATGTCTGTGTGTGTGTTTGCTACAGTCAAGTCAGGCAGTCAAAACAGCACTTAATTGAACCACAGTACGCGTCTAGCATCTGAAATGACTTTCAGTTACCTCTACGAATGAAAGTTTGCTAGAGAAATTTATAGACTGCAAATACAGCAAAGTCGACGGCATGTGAAATGAATACAATTATGAACAACATCGAATTGTATGATTACCTTGTTATCCTTTTGCCAGGAGCACGTGCCGCGCTGATCGATCACTTTGCATGTGAGCAAGGCATCCTCGTGCGGATTCACCTCAGTGTATGTGGGTTGTTCCGAAAATCGCTGAAAACACTCGATTCCTGGAAAGAGAGAAAATGAAAAAAAGAGATTCATTAAAAATGAAACCTTTGCTTTTTGTAATTTCCCCCCTCTGCTCTGAGTTTCTTATCGCGCAAGTTTGTTAATCAGCTGCGAGTTGACATTGCTGCACAGCATCATAAACAAGCAGAACCCGTTTTTTCTTACTCGTTTCGTTGCCTCCCAACTCTTCTACTGCGCATGTAAGTATGCTATATTTTTTAATATCGCGCATCGCGTCCTGCATTTGTCACGCACGCGGGCAATTATCAAGAGAAGTCGCCACGAGAACGCAGTGCTCCAACAACCATTTGGTTATCTTTGTAGCATACTCTGCTCTATATGGGTGCTTCATTATCATTTGGCTGCGTTTCTTTTTATCTACGCAACTGCATGTCCTTGCTATGGGTGGGCAAGCTTTTTTGGGTTAATATGTTACGCTGGCAAGAGTTTGGATTCATACTAATATCATCGTAAGAACAATATAGGATTTGTGAATAAAGCTTTATCTGACTATATTTTTATGCTCTTTTAAGGGTTATTAACATATCAATTAAAGAAACTATATTTTAAGCCTTAAAGGTTTCATTAAACAATATAATAAATGGAGCAAACTCATTTTAGTTTCTTTATTTTACTTAACATTTTAACTGAAGTGCGCATCGTGAAAAGTGTATCAAATTGTCGTCAGTTGCAAGAGTTCTTCTCTCTATATCTGGTAGGTGCTTGGCGCTGGCACAGAATTTATGTTAATTGCTGGCATGTTGAATATTTTCTTCGCTCTTGCACTCAATTACACCAATTACAGGTGGAAATTACACGCGCTGCTTGCGCACGATAAAAACAGGTGGGTTCACTCTGACTTCGAGGGAGTGAGTGTTTGAGTGGAGATCTAAAGGGAGGGAATGAGAGTACTTTCGGTTCGAGAGGTGAGCATCTTCTTAATGATGCGGAAACTGAGATGCTGCAGCTAAAGCCAAAGCTAAAGCTAAAGCTAAAATTCAAGCACAAGCTTAAAAGGCTCTGAAGGTGGCCACCTTAAATTACTAAAGCTAAAGGCAACCATCATGAGTAAATCAAAGCTGTTAGCTTTTTTATGCATGTTTTACATAATATTGTCCATTGAGTTAACTTCACTCTTTCCTCTTCTCGGCAGCTTTGACATCGAGCGTACTTTTGCTTTATGCGGTCTGATTTCCTTGGCCAAGTTACCTGGCTTGCCAACTTCCGTTTATATATGGCCAATAAACAAGTATAAACAAACGTTCTCATGCGTCATTGTGTATGCGCGATTGCGCCTGTGTGCGTGCGTCTATGTGTGTGTCACTACGTGTGCTTGTGTGTGTGTGCGTGCTGTATAAGCTGGCATCGTTTCGTGTGCTGACAACACGTGACCGCCGTTAGCTGCCGAGTTGCCATCATTTTTGACATGCTAGCACCCAAACAACCACACACTCACACACATACATTCACACACTTACATGCATTCACACACACACGCACACACACATTCACGCATACTCTCACGCAATGATTTATTACGCGTGATTGGCGTGATTGCCACTTTGATGCTTTATTTCATCTTCCCGTTGTTGTAAACGTTTTGCTGCCCATTCTCTCTCTGTTCCTCTCTCTCTTTCCCTTTCTCTTTACCACACTTCCGCTTCCCCCCGGCAACCAGTTGACTTCCTCGACCCTCGCTTTGTTATTGCAGCCTTTCGCTCTGTTTGCGTTTTATCGCATTTCGTGTATAAATTCGCTTTGTATTTCAATTACGATGCGGCATTGCAGCCTTCTCCTTCTCTTTCCCACCCCACCCCACCATGCTTCCCCCCTGCCTGTGCCCATTGCTGCAACGAACCCAACGCATGACGAATTCTTCCCACCATGGTTTAAAGGCTATTTCAATTTGGCATTCGATCCAAATAGTGTCCAGCTGACATGTTGTTGCCAATGCAGTTGGCATTTGATTTATGCCACTTGCAACTGCAACTTTCTGCCACAATTTGCTTCAGCTTACAAAACTATGCTTAAGCATTCGAATTTTCTTCGATTCAATTTGAGTTCCTATTGACATTTACTAAATTTTAAATAAATGAAATACAAATACTGTAGAGATTGCTATTTTGATATGAATGAATTTGAATCTCGATTCAATATCAAATAGTAATAAGTTCTTTATTGAAATCTTGATAAACAAAATATATTTGCTAGTTTTTAGTTTCACATAACTATTTTGAAGCTTTTGAATAAAATTGCATTTTCAACCTCAAAAATTGTTATGTTAAATATTTAAATATTATAGACAGATAAAGAAAGTTATTTACTACTTTTTGGGAGCTTAATTAAATTTGGAATTAAATGCAGAATTTCTTAACTCTATAAAAATACTTTTATTCAATGCTATAGTTTATAGCTGAGTGAGACACAGAATTCTCCAGCTAGGTGCATAATACCTTAGACTTTTTATAGCACAGTTTATCAGAAATGAGATGTGCCACTTCTGCTAGGACAATGGGAACGTATGACTTCTCAAGTCCAACAACAGCTTGCCGCCTGATGTGCTTAAGCTATAGAAACCCAGAAGGGGGGCTATATATCTTTCAAATGGCGGCAGTGATTTCACTTTGGCTTTGGGATGAGACAATGCCTACTGCGGGGACAATTTGCTTTAAAAGCACTCATGAAATGCTCTTCTATTTGAGAGGGTTGAGGAAGTAGCACTCGACTAAAGATGCCATCAATTCTATGGAAATATTAAAAATATTACAAGTTTAACAGACATTTTTGCGAAAATCTTTTATAAAGATACACAAATTTCATCCTTGACTGAGTTTTGTCTCTTTTTGATTGAAGAAGTTGTGCGTTGAATTCTCGTTGTTGTTTCTTTTGCGCTGTTGCGCTGTTTTTCTAACATGGCGCAACTTAATTGAAAGACATTGTAATGTAAAGATTTGCTGAGTAAAAGCCGCAGACAAATAAATAAGCAGAGTGCCAACAACAAAAGCAAGCGAAATGCCTATTTGCGTTATGCAAATAAAAATATTAAAAATAAATAAAGTCCCCAACGAAATGCAAACTCGCCAAAGTGAAAGAGCGGCAACTGTGGCAGCTACCCCCAAAAAAAACGGAAACAAATAAACATTGAGTGGGTGGCAGAGAGGAGAGCGAAGTGATGGAGGCAGCCACAGCTTCAGTTTCAGCAACAACTCCAGCTGCGATTGCAGTTTTAGCTGCTGTTGCTGTTCTTGTTGTTGTTGCTGTAGATTCAAGTGCGTGCCGCTGAGTGCTGCTTACAGCTTTCTGTTGCCGTTCTTGTTGCTGTTGTTGCAGCTGGCCCCGCGCGCTTGCCACGCTCAAGTGGCGTTTGTGCTTCGAGTGGAATGTGCTCGTCCCGTGCGCTTAGTCTCTGCAACCCGCTTCACTTTCGAGTGCTCGACGTGCCTGCGCACAGCTAGCAAGGATAACAATTACTCTAGGAGCATGTCCGTCATGGCTTCTCGTCTGTCTCTTTTTTATCTATACTCATTTTTTTTCCCGCTATTTCTTTTTATTTATTTTCAATTGTTTAGAGCTTAAATACTTTGCGCTCCTTTGCTTTTAAATACATTTTTCCCATCTGTCCTGTGTTTTCCTGAGCTCAGCTTTGGTCTCTCTTTCTCTCGCTCTTCAACATGTCAGACACACACTTTGTCAAGGGCCGCTCCACGGCGGCGGCTGTGTTTGCTTTGGATGATGCATAGCTGTGTAATAATTTCCCGTAGACGTCCGCGGCATGCAACAAACAGCTGCATGGCATTGCATCACGGCAAGGCAAGGCAAGCGAGAAGCGGGTCAATTGCGCCTGTCTCTGGTCAGCAATAAAATAGCTGGCCAAAGTGTTTGTCGAAGGACAACACGTTACTCATACGCAGCGTGTTACGCTGCTCTCAACAGCACAGAGCAGAGCATAGCACAGACAATTTAAGGCAATTCCCAGTGCGTATTCACACTGTCGATGGGCTGGCTCCCTTGGTGGCCTAGGCACGTTAGCTATTCCCCCATTTGGAGGAGACTACCTTTCGAGTGGCGTTGCTTTGTCGGCAATCAATGAAAGCAATTTGTGAATCTCTTGTGCAATTCTGCGAAATACAAACGAGCTCACATTGCTGCAAATCCGCCGGCATCACACATACACACACACGCACACATGCGACACATGAGATATTCAAGAGGTATTGGCAGAAATACACAAAAAAAAAAAAGAATGTATGCAAATCAAATATGGACGATGATTTGTAAATTTTCAAATTTATAACTCCCGTATCACAGAGAGCAGGAGCACCAGACGAGCAGAAGAAGACGCAGCTGCTCTCTTACTTAATGGAGAGGAGGGTGGCGGATGATGATGCTGCTCCCCCCCGTTGGCATTGACGCAACACATACGCTGAGTAGGTGCTAAGCAAACATGCAAGCCATGGGGATTATAACAGGGAATACTCGTTTGCTCTACACAAAAAAGGCGAGCCAGACACGCCCAAACAACAAAAGAAATAACAACAAAAACGACAATATCTTCGACAGCAGCAACACGAAACATCAGCAAAGCAAACGCGCAAAACGTTTAGGTTGCTAGAGCCTGACACCGCTGCGAGGTCCTTGAGTGAGCGTGAGTGAGTGTGTGTGTGTGTGCGTTAAGCTCAAATGGGTTGCTTGCGTTATCCTGGCAGCTGCCTTCAGCCAGTTATCCTGCCACCTACTTAAGCATAATGATATATTAACCTTACCAAGTGATTGTTATTTGATATTCAACAGATTTCTTCGCCTTGGCTTTGCATCTCTCCTCCTTCCCAAATAAATCCCCAATCCAAAACTGAAGCCGAACCCAATTCCTGTCTCGATTGTAAGGCTAAATCGATGTGAGTGTGTGTTGTTATTATTTCATAAGCTCAGCTTCGCTCACGCTTGCTTTGACTGCCATTGTGCGCACATTAAGTTGACTGAAGTGTTTGCTTCAATAGTGCGTATACGTAATGTGGCACAAAGTAGATTTATCAACGCTGCCACTCGTCGAGAAGTGTGTGTGTGTGAGTAAGGAAATTATATCTAGTTGGGGAGGTGTGACCGCTTCAAGTGTCGCATTTGATTTTCAATAGCGCTTTGTAAATTGACACGAACTTTGGCGACTTTGTCGCCTTCCGCCCCCGCCCCTTGACTGACCTCAACTCAAGTATTATTGTCAGTCAGTCAGGCGGGATGTAATATTTTACTTTTATTTTTCATATTTTCATAGCTCATTGAGTGAACGCGCGAAATGGACTGTAACGGTCTCAGTTTTCCCTGCCTCGATTCTCGCCCCGTTTGACCCTCGAAATTTATGCATTTATTTGTAGAGCATGGCTCGTTGATTTATTGTATTGTGCTCGCTGGTATTGTAATATTTTTATCCAAGTGTCGCACTTCAAAGAGCACGATGTGTGTGTGTGCTTGTGTGTGAGTTCATAAAGCTCTGAAGTGGCCACTTTGAATGACTGGGCTCTGGCTTCTATGTAATGTGTGTATTATATTTCTATGGCACTCGAGTTTGACCGAAAAGTTGTATTTACTTTCGATTAGCGAGTGCAGTCAACAGTTTAAGTGGCAGCCCGGCAGCCTGGCAGCCAGGTGACTTACAGTGGCCCAGAAATGCCAACAGCAGGAGCAGTCAAAGGCAGCAACAGCAGCAGAGAATGAAATATGGACGCATATTTAATCAGTGAAAATGCGACAACGAAACGAAATTGGATGGCGACAGCTTTGTGGCGGAAAAGCCAGTGTCAAAAGCACGCAAAGCACAGCAAATAGCTAACACACACACACACACACACATTCGTGTGGTAAGCTTCGCTCTCTTGCGGGGCGTGTCGACATTAATATGCAAAAGGGGCTTTGGCTTGGAGCCATGCCACGGCGACTCTCGGTTCACCTGGCGTATGCGTAACAATTAAAAAGGCCAACAACATGGAGCATAGCTAACATGCCAACGCGTCGGTCTGGAGTTGGAGGTGGAGCAGAGGATCAGCATGACAGATAAGCGTAATAACAATTAATTAAAATATATATCTGATAAGCAGAGCTTGGCTCTAGCTAGCTAGCTTGCTGGCTGGCAGGCACACTCGACATTTGATATCTGATGCAGCAATTAAACGCGTGTCGCAAGTCGAGATTGCGGCTGGCATAAAGTAAGCCTATTATATTAAGCAGGAGAGTATATTGATACATACATATGTGGCACGTTCGAATGTTGCAACAATCAGCGCTGCCATTCACCAAAACTCATTCGTGCAATGGCCGCACAAACAATGGCAGGCAATTTGAGGGCCAATTTCTATGCTTCAGTTGGCACACAACTTTGTTGGCTTTGTATAACAACGTCTATTAATTAAACTGATTAAATTGAACTCTATGGGGAAAGCGAGAAAGCAGGAGAAGTGCTTGCCATACTTGTCTCAAATTAATGCACTTAGCCAAAGTTTCGTTGGTGATAAACATAATAATATCGTAAAGCAAATATTTCTCTCTCTAATACAAATCGAATTATGTCATTAGCTGCGTGTCAAGACGGAGGCCAAAGTTCCAAGGGCTTTCACTTCTGGCTTAGCTTTGCTTTGCTTTCAAGTTTGACTTTTCATTTTGGTATTTATTTGGGCGTACTTGATTGATTGGATATGAGCGTGCCGTATATGTATTAGTGTGTATGTGTGTGTAAAAGTAATTGAAGATTATCAGCCTGTCAAGCAGCTCAAAAGGTTATGTCATTTGCTGCAGCTAATCAGAGACCACTCGACAAACTCTGCCTTTTAATTGCATAGTAAACGACTCTATTGACAGCTAGACACTTTGCCTGATTGTGTTGGAAATTATTTACAAAGTGCTTTCAGCCTTTAGCGGAGAATTCGTGTAGAAGCAAAGCTTAAGCTGCCAACAGGGTAACTCAGTGTTGAGCATAGTCCAAACTATGACTGGTTTTTGCTGTTTTTCGCATTCATACGCTTCAAGTGAAATTACTTTATGCTTTTCCCCAGTTGACACCATCTTCGCCTGCCCCATTCAGCACTTGAGCACGTTAGCGAGCGTTGTCTGTAGCAGAAAAGTCGAGCATCAACCACTCCCCAGAAACAGCACCTCACCTCGGGCGTTGTTCACTTTTGTCGCGCGTCTTTTGCAGGCACTTAATGTGTCGCGTCAACTGCTGTCTCCCTGCCTCCCTCTCTTTTTGCCACCCACAGCCAGCCAGTCGGGCTGCAACACTCTGAGGCAGCTGACTTTATTGTTGTACGGGCTGCCTAAAAACAATGCAGATGCAGGCATCGCACATGCAGACAGCAACAGCCACAGCAACAGCAACAACAATGGAAACGAATAACGAGCAGGACAGACCGACAGATAGACAGACCGAGAGACTGGAGAGACGGACAAGCAAATTTCAGCACGGAAGCGGAAGTCATTGTTGTCGCACAATGGCGAACGCGTCGCAATTATAATAATTTTGATTGCATACCCAGTTGCTTGCACCTCTTTTCATTCTTCACCCCGGCCGCCCCCTTCCCTTGGGTGCACTGCAGAAGCAGCAGCTTGTTATTGTTGGCAGCGGTTGCATGAATTATGCAACTTCCTTGCCCCTTGAGGGTAGCAACAGCCACAACCAGGCACACGTGTTTCATTCGCCCGCTGCACCAACAACAACAACAACCTCTTCTTGCTCCATCCCGTTGGCTGTTGGCAAGGCGATGATTTTTATTCCTTTTTAGTGGATTTTTATTTTAATTACGAGCACTCGACGTTCCGCTCCTCTCATGTGCCGCCGCCCCCCCTTCCTAACAGATAGCAATGTAGAGAGATGACAAGTAATGCCATTGGAAGGAGCAATGAGAGTGCTCCGCTTTGTCATCGCAAGTTGAAGTAATTAGCAATGAGGCAAAGGATTGTGTTTTGGGTTGACAGATGTGAGCCTTGGCATTTGTAGAAACCTTCTAAAGTTTACAAATTATTTCTTTCTCTTCATAGAATTCTTTAATAAATCGATTATTTTTATTATAATTTTCTTGACATTTCTATCAAGATAAAAATATGTGACTTCAATAACTTTGTGTTATATTCTTTCAAATATATAAATAGTTAGAAGCATTCTTATTATTCAAATATTATATTCGGAAAATAAGTAATAAGAATCTTTTATCTTCTCTGAATCTTGGAATTCTGCTCATTTATTAAAAGCGATTTCTCTGGCTTTTCTTAGATTTTACAATCACTCCCTGTGGTCAGTTGACAATTGATAGAATTGCTGGGATTGTGGAAGTAGACGTTGCTAGCTGACAACTTGCCTTGACTAGACTTTGCTCGAAAATAATTTTCTTGAGAGCTGCTTTGATTTGGCTAAGTAAACTGTGAAAACTGTGAAGCTGGAAAACTCAGCAAGCCGCAAATGGCAAATGGAGAAGGAAGAGAAGGCAAAAACGCAAAGAAGAAAGGCAGCAGCAAAAAGACAAGTACTTGTCTCAGCTGTTTATTGTGTGTGGGTATCAGTGCTATCATTTGCTTTTAATTTGACTCGAGGGCGTAATTAAAGAAAAATGTAAAGGCTTTGATTGTAAGCCACTGGCTTCTCCTCAGGCCGTTGCGGGGATAGATGAGGCGGAGTGGGAAGGGGAAGACTGCAGACAGCTGGGGATAGAGGAGACATTTTACAAGCTGAACTGAAAATGCAAATCAGAGAAATGCAAACTAAAAGCAAAGAAGCAAATGAAAATTTGCAAAGAGTGCGAGAGAAGGAGACGTTGAAAGTACCCAGTAATGTGGTAATTGTTTCAAGGCAGCACAAACAGAACCCCAGATGAGCACGAAGCAGGCGGACATCGCCTTAAAGGACATAAATTCCATTTAACCTGACGCTGCAGGCTCTTTCTCTCTCTGAAAGATTGTTCAGTCGTTTGTTCGTTCGTTTAGTGAGTCAGTCAGCCGCTTGCACGGTCGGTTTGACTCACAGACAGTCTGTCGGCTTGGCTCGCAACTGGCAGGCGCTGAAAGTCAGTGGACTAACACATAAATTTGCCTTTGTTTCAGTTGCATAACACATCCTGTTACACTCACACATACACACACTCGCAGACTGAAAGTCGCAAACATACATGCCACACATGCTGCATGCATGCATGCAGTGTAAGAGAGGACAGCGACACCGACACCAGTCACCAATACGTAGAGGCATGTGCAACTTTTACTGCTGACTCAGCCCTGGAGATGGGCTACAGCAAAAAAAAATAGAGAAGCAGAAAATAAAAATAAGAAAACTAAAAACAAAAATGAATAGTTCAGCTAAAAGTGATGTGCTAAAAGATACTCTTTATTTCCAGTACTAATATATTTCTTTGAGAAGCGTTTTCTTATTACATTTAAGAAGGCATATTTGCATCTCGACTTTGATCGAAACTTCTTTTATTTTCTGTATTTATACACCCTTATAAAATTCATAATGAGATTATTAAAGAAAATTAGTTTTTGTTAAAGACTAAATTGGTTATTGAATTAATAATTACTTTCACAATGAATTGCCTTATTAATTATTATAATAGCAGAACTTTTTTCATAATGCGTATTTTAATAGAAATTTGGTTATGGCTTAATAATTTAATTATTTGGTCATTATTTACAACATGAGCTTTGAAGAAATTTCGACATTTTTTGGAACAGTCAATTATTGAATTTATAATTATCACACAATATAACATTTTTTTTTTTTTATTATTGAAATTTAGTTTTGGAAATAGCATTTAAAATGACGATTAAACATGGAAGCCTAGTCACAACATATTATACATATCATTTGATTTCTTATTTCTATTTCACTATTTGAGCTCATCCTTTTGGTTGTGTTACTTGAGTGCAGGGTATAGAAATAGTGCCAAAACGCTTGGAAGTTTGAAGAAGCAGACGAAGTTATGCAAAGTCAGCAGCGGACATTGACATGCAAGCATGTGTGAGTGAGACTATGTGTGAGTGTCTGAGTGTGTGTGTAAAAAGTGTGATTCAATTTGCAGTTTTGACATAACAGCCAGACAGACACACACACACACACACACACACAGTTACAGAGAAGCAAACTAACCCATACACACAGAGATAGACGTAGACGAAGAGTAAAGTCAAATTGCCATATTTCATCTATGACTTTTATGACTTTTTCTTTTATTTTGAGTGCTTTCTCTAACACATACACATATACAGTCACGCTTCCCCTTACGTTGCCACGCCCACGTTGCTGTTTTTTGCGCCAGTGCAACGAATTTATATGCATGCAGAACTTTATGAACTTTTAGACATTTCATTTACACGTATCGCCTTTTGGCTGCTCTCGACTCAACTCACAAATATTCTTTGAGGTGAGTTCGCGCTCACGCTTCTGCAATTCGTGTATTCGTGTATGTACCTTGCCACAACCCAATTTATCTCCGCTCCCTCCCTCTCTCTCCCTTATCCGCCCACCTCACGCACACCTTCCTCAGTACGATATATTCGCTTCAATATCGTCCACGCAGTGCGTGAAATACTCTTTTGC
Source organism: Drosophila niveifrons (assembly GCA_035046325.1). Classification (NCBI taxonomy): domain Eukaryota; kingdom Metazoa; phylum Arthropoda; class Insecta; order Diptera; family Drosophilidae; genus Drosophila; species Drosophila niveifrons. The sequence continues at coordinate 2,659,806 of JAWNOC010000046.1, read as the reverse complement.
CATTTGGCAGTCGCTGCTGTCGTGCTTGTAGAACTCCTTGGGGCATTTCTGCATTGCGTGGATGCGCACACAGATGGTCACGTCCAGGGCAAAGGAGTTGCAGTCATCCGTGATGAATTCAATATCCGGCAGCTGCATCTTAAAGAGTTTGCCATGCTGCGCTCCTGCAAAAATAGGCATGCGGATTTAACGCTTTTCACATTCATTTTCGCGCTATTCCGCCAATCGAAAGTTCGCTCACGAAATACGCTGCATTTGGTAAAGGCATCGACCAGAAAGGGCACGGATATCGCTTGTGGCGACGGCATTGTGTTCTCCAAGTTCAGTCTGACGTTGCCAATGTCCAGATGAAATGGCGGATCGATTTCCGTGTAGCCAGAGCTAATGTAGTTGCATTCCTCAATGCACTAAGAGCCGTAATTAACCAATTTCAATTTCCTAATTACTTTGAAGTGAACCGCTTACCACATTGATGGCATATTGCTCGACAAACGTGAAGCGACGGTTTTTGGGCAAATTCAGACTTCTGCGACACTCTGCATATCCTTTGTCGAGACTGGGAAATGTGAGACGACAACAACTAACAGCCAGACTCTGTTAGAAAAAATTATTTTCAAGTGTTTACTGTCTGCTTTGAGTTGGCATTTTGCTTACTGTGGCCTTGGCTCGCATCTTTTTGCAGTCCAGCTCGCAATTGGCGAACAAACAAAGTAAAAACTGAGAATTAATCTAAAATGCTATTCATGAACATCCTTTCATAATTAGCTAATTTACTCACGAGTGTTAGCAGCGTGACTGAAAGTGATTGCAGCATGTTCAACTCGAGACTGATGAAACAATTTTTGATGTTTAATTGAATTAATCGAACATGACAGCAAATGAGGCACATTTCATGGCTGCTGCACGCACTTTTCATTTGAGTTTTGGGCCAATTAAAATAAATGAAATCATCAGAGTGGCCAATTAGCGTACGTGGCATTTCCATTCGACTGCTTAATGGACAGACAAGGAGACAGTTTGTAGTCAGGGGAGGGGAACATTTTAATTGGCAACAGAAACAAATATAAATTGAACTATTCACAAATAGACGCGCGCAAGGTAATTTATGAGTGTTTCGATCAAACAAACACTTGGAAAGCAGACGAAGTGCAGGCAGGACCTTCGATGAGCCTTGAGCCTGATTAATAATGCTGGCACGCAAACAACACGTATACGACGGGTGAGACTCCTTCAAGGTCAGAAGTCAGCAGAGAGTCAAGAGTCGCCCGTCCACCCATTGGAGCAGGCAAGTGGCCAAGTTAATAAATTGTTTGGCGTTGTTAACTAAATTTTGATTACCAGGAGCAACAGCAACAACAACAAAAGGGGCAACATTAAGGACTGCGCTCCATCAATGGAAAGGACTTCTTCCTTCTGGGGAGCAACAACACTTTTTCTTGATTTATTGATATGCTAATTGAGTGTTTGCACGTTGGCCTTTTTTAATAGCGACTTTGACTTCGGCTCAGTCTCCTTTTTTCACCCACTCTTTCGGAGTGTGTGTGTTGGGTCGAAATTATGAGCCATGGCACGCAATTTGCATGGCGAGTGTTGTTCAAATTAATTGTAAATGGTTGTAATTTGCTCTGCGGTGTTGCCAATGCCGTTGCCGCTGCCGCTGCCATTGCCATTGCCAATGTTCGCTTTTCGCGTTTACAGTTTAATTGCAGCTTACACGAGCTGCCGCCCACGTCTGCTCTCAGTGGGGAAAATCGGCCTTGGGGTCACAACAGAGCCTTGGGAGAGGGAGTCCGGCATTGTCCAACTGCTTTAATTAATTTATGGCCATGTCTGGCGCGACTGGCGCGCCAGTTGTTGGTTGGTAAACGCCCGTCATTTTGGACTTTGAGCGTGTTTAACGTGACGTATGAGTGATTTATGCTGATGGAGTGTGCAAACACGTTAAGCGCTAGCCTTTCGCAACAGTTTAACTGTCAATTATCAATTGTCACTTGACGCTCATGCAAAGCTTATCAAGATGTGTCTTTTCATTTCATTTGACATTAATGGCCAAATATTTGATTACAATTTGATAGTTATTAAATCGCATTGTTCACAGTTGAAGACAACTTTCAATCTATTACATTTACCTCTAAATCTCTATTGAATCACTTTAGCCTTAATTGACTGCTTGCTTGCTATCATTATCATCAACTGAGTCTAAGTCTATAGCACAAACTGTCAGCACCATGGCAACAAATGCTATTTTGGCGCCTTTCCCCTATGTGATTTATTCACGCTGCTCTCAAACTCTACCGAATGCCTACACACACTCAAGTGTTTGCAAATCGGCTTAGACGGTGTAATATGCTGTTATAGAAGTAATGCGAATATATTCGTGTAGATATTCCTCAACTCATCGCAAAGTGAAACGCACATTTGATTGCAGCTTTCTTTTTCCACAGCTGGAGACACACACATATCGAATACATCATGGGACACATAGACCCACATATAAATCAGTGCTAGATGTTGTTGTTGGCACTGTTTGGGGGATTTGCCTGCATAATTACTTAAATACAAGTGGGAATTATTCGGCTTGAGTTGGATTTTTATGCCTCGTTGCCTAGTTTATGGCTCCTTGTTCTTGTTGTTGTCACTGCTGCTGGAGGCGTGGCCAAGCTCGTTTTTAATGAAATTATTCGTTATTACGTATAGGTGGCTCCATCGTCTCCCCAAGAGCTTACACATATCCGGCCGCCGCTGGAGCTTGCGCCAGAGGCTCCGTTAGTTTTGCACGCAATTTAATTATATTTCCAACTTCATGTATCTGTGTGTGTGTGTGTGGGTGTCTGTGTACTGACTGCCGAAATTAGTAGGAAATTGTTAATGCGATAACAGAGTTTTTGGGGTGTGAGAGTATGCGACGGTTGCTTGGCAGCCATATGGATAAAAAAAGGCAATAAGTATAAGCTGTGTGACTTTTTGATGCTCTGTAAGCAGGGGTTAAAGAAGTTTTACTATTTTGGAATATATATTTATTATAGAATGCTCATTGGCAACAAGCAAACAATTGAAAAGAGTTTTAGAAAAGTTTACCCAGTTAACTACTCTTAATATCAAGCGATTGCAGGGTATGTGGATTGCTTACATAAGTTGAATCCAGCAATAAAGTTTCAGTACGCCCAACTGATTTAAGAGTGCCGTAAGCCTTCACAACGAGTGCATGCTTAAGCAGGGAATTCATTAAGCATTAAAGAGAGTGAGTGGCAGAGCAGAAGCAAAAGCAGTAGCAAAAGCAACCAGTTGCCAGTCGCTAGAAGTAAAAGCAGTTGCAGTTAAAGAAATTCATTTGCCACATGCCACATTAATCGTGGCATGGCCAGCTGATGCGTTGCCTTCCTCTTCTGTGCTCTCTTCTCCACCAAGTGAGAAAATGCATTGAAGACGCATTTGCGGTAAACGTTGGGGCATGTGCATCGACATGGAGGGATACAGCTTGCGAGGTTAGTTTGGGGCGTGTGGCAGCAACTAAATTAAAGATGCAACTCACGCTGCAGCTGCTGAGTACGTTGAGTGTACGCTGTACGCTGAGCTGTCGGCTTTTGCCACACATAAATCAGTTTTAAATGCGTATAAATAAATTGTAGCTGGTTACTGCCTCAGGTGGGTGGCGCCACTGCCCATTGCCAGCGAGACCGCAAAGAGTTCATTTTCTGGGGCAACTACAGCATAGATTACATTCAGTCGCAGTGCATACTGTGCATAATATAATGTTACATTATTGAAAAGTGGTAACGACTGAAAGATTTAAGAAATTACGAATTCACAAAACTTTTTGCATTTTATTTAAGAATGATATCCTAACAGCTAATGAATTTCGTTAACAAAAAAAAGTCTTTACAAATTTTGAAGCTAGACTCTCGAATTTTGGTACAGGCAATAATAACTATAGTTTTTATGATCTCTAAAAAACTGGTTGCCATTGAATAAAATTTCTTGATATGTGTATAAGAAATACTTTTGTTTGGGAAAAAGGCTTACTTTCTAGGGAACTTAGCCAAAGGGCTGACAATTTGGAATATTATATATTCTAATAATATGTAGCGGGTATATTACAGTCGAGCACTCTCGACTGTAGCCTTTTTACTTGTTAATTTTGCGACTGCATAATAATGAAATTATTCTTATCGAACTCTGGTTGCTTGTTATTTATAACATATTAAATTTTAGAATTAAAACATCATTCATAGTGATAGTTCCATCAACTCTTGCAAAATTAATTGGTATATGTGTGAGATGCATGGACTTGTGCGTGTGTGCGTGTGTGTGTCTCAGCACACAGCTAAGCACACAAAACATGCTCGCAGCGTAATCCGTTGTCTTCGTTTTGACAATTTATGCCAACGTGCCAAAGGCGCACCGCGGGGAACTCTTGCATATCCTTCGGCATGCGCCCGAAGAGAAAGAGAAAAGTGGGAGAGGGCTTCAAGGAAGCTGGCAGCATGTGTCGCCATGTTTGTCTTGTGTTTGTTTTCATGGCAGCAGCGAGTTGCGCGTGTGGCCTTGTTATTTATTCAAGCGCGGGGGACCAAAACGGTTTATTCTTCTCAGAAATGCGCTGCTCTACTCTCAGTTGCCCCACGCTCCACTCCCTCCCTCCTCGACCTTTCTTCACTACTCGCTGTCTGTTGTTTCCATCTTATTTTAGCTACTATAGATACTTGACTGCGTTTAATCAAAGGATTTTCACATTAAATTTAACTAATTTACTTAGCTTTTATTTGATTTTTCTCGCTGCTTCGCGTGCCCTGCGCTCTCTTGGTTATGTTATTATTGGAATTTCATAGTCCAATTTTGTGCCTAAATTAAATTTTAATTACGCGCTTTTGACTCACAGTCTACGTGCACAAGCATATCGTTAGCCTTTTGCCCTAATTGGCAGTGAGGCGGAAGTGTGCGAATGTGTGTGTGGGTGTGTGGGTCTGTGTGTGTGTGTGTGTGTGTGTGTGTGAGTGTGACCTTTGACAACATTTATGGCGGATCGCGATATTAATTTTTATCTATTCACACCCTGAACAGCTAAACACATGCAATGGGCTGGATTTGGGGCCAAAGGCAATCCCAAAATGAAAATTGTTGCATACTTTTTGGCGCCGCATAAAATATAAATATTTATTAAAGCCACACACACAAAAGTTTTACTTTCGTTTTTAGCCCCTCGCAAAAAATCCGTTGTCGGAAATTGTTGTGCCAAGCAGACTTCCCGCCCACACACACACACACACTCACGCTTCAACACACACACAAACACATATTGTATATTCAACCAAAGCTGTATTGTGTGCATTTTTGACTTTCTTTGTGGTTTTGTACGTCCGCGTGTCTCGTCTGCCACCGCTGAGCCACAAAGATAAGCTTGACACAGAAAGACACACCACACAAACATATAGCACAACTCAACAGACACACACACACATGTTCTGCTTCAAAAGTAGAGGAAAAAAATACAGTCGAAAACAACAGACATAACAACAGGAAAGAATATTTAAATGCCAAATGCCGCAGGCGAAACACTCTTTTTGATATTCCAGTTCATCCATAAAAGACAATGTGCTATACAATAACTATCCGCAGATTGAATTAAATTTGCGTTTAATAACAAATGAAATAAAATAGAAAACTTGATTATAACGTTTATGATATAATTGGAAAACATTATAGTATGAAAATTAAATTAAATGTTTATTAACTATCAAATGAAATTAAATAGTTAAATATAAATTGCAAACAAAACTAAAATGTGAAGAATTGCATCGCAAGAGCATAAATTCTGAACAGATTAAACTAAATTAATTTAATGGATATTGGAAACTGATCTACAATGTTCATAATATAAATGCAGAGAATAAAATTGGAAAAAAAGAACAATGTTCATAACACAATTGATGTACTCAAAGTTAGTGTATGAAATCAGAACGGCAGCAACTCGATATGAAAGTTTTAGCATTTGTTGTGGTTGCAGTTCGTGATGTTTTGCTTCAGCCCAAAAGTGAGTCAGGGTTGGGGAAATTGAGGCTTACGTTATGCTTCATGAACTTTGAAATTAATATAATTTACAGCGAGAAATTCATGATATTTTAGGTAATTAATTTTGTATAGAAGCCCTTAAAACTATGCCACAACACAGAGTAACTACACACATGCAAGCGTCAATTAGCTGTTATGCCAGGTATGCTAACTCTATGATGGCTCTGTCCTCTGAGTGCAGCTGGCAAATGTTTTAATTTAATTCATTTGCCCCCTTCGACATTGTTTTCTCATTAGGTTGCTCTGACATTTAATCAACGTTATATTGAATTAAACAAATTTGTTTCTAAATTGAAACTCACATACCATCCACACAAACCCTGCCCCAAAACGAATTAGGCCAACTGGCGTTGCACGTTGCCTCTCGTCAGGTGGCATGCAGCAAAAGCGCATGTTTTGCATTGACAGACGGTTTGTTTGCCACCAGCTGCAGTGGCAACATATTTGACTATTTGGACAGCAACTGCGTCTATTGACAAGTGAGTTACGAGAACTGGGCAAATTGAAACTTTAAAGTGTCATCAGGACTGTCCAGCTCCGAAAGTTTGTTCACTTTTAATCGGGGTCATCAGCGAATGGAAAATATTTGACATCTGATGCATACAAATGAAACTCATAAGTTGAATGAACAGCACTGAAAAACACAAGCTCAATAAATATTCGTAAGTATTTCATGCATTTCTCTTCTTTTTTTCAACTATACGTCAATATATTTTAAAATATCCAGTAAAAAATTCACAGATACTTGCTTGTCGTTCATTGCTCTCTATAAAGCATACATATTTAAATGGTTTTTATTTTTATATTTTTTGGTACTTGTGAAAGTTGCGTATATGCAATTTCAAGCGCTGCGACAAACTGTCACTCTTTATTACAGCAGCTACCTTTCAGCTGATCTGCATATTTTTACATGTCAGCTGCACTTCATCACAAATAATCATATACGAATGAAAGCTAAAACGAATTTGAAGGGAGGGCACAAAGGACGATAAAATAAAAGAAGAGCATTTTAACATTTTAAATCCAATAATAGTAAAAGATAATTTAAAGAAACGGATACGAAAAAAAATAAATAAATTTAATATAAATAAATATGTATTAACAAGAAAACTAACTAACTCCATCTATCTCTAAAAAAAAGTACGCAATATAATATACTCATATGTTAGTTTGAAGATTAGTAAAAGTATTTTAGAATGTGACTGCTACTAGATAAATATTTATTTTATTTTATTGAACCATTATAAATATTTGAGTTTTCATCAATTTTCATTAAACCCTGCACAGAAATATTTCTAGGTATGCAAACGAAAATTTCATAAAATTTACGGAAAATGCAAATTTGCGCTTTTTTAAACTGGCAACTAATGAATTTTCGATGCAATGACACTTGTTACACATGGCAAAAGCCATTTGCAGTCATCAGAGAGTTCTGAAAGCAACGTGTGTGTTGCATGTTACAATTTGTGTGTGTGTTTGTGTTTGTGTGTGTTTTTCTAAAGTGGTGCTGACAGTGACAAGCGCGGCGGCAAGTGAAATGTAATCAATATGCGAGTTCTATGTGGTGTTTGCAACAACTGTCATGCGAATTGCGAGCGAAGACGCAAAAGAGATGTCAATTTAACTAAATTGACAACAAAACAATTTCGTGAGGCAAATGCAACATGCCACCAAGTGTGGCAGTGTGCTCATTGCGTGTGCCAGCTGCAGCAGCAATGCCTGCTGCATGGCTTGAAATTACATGCCACTGATAATAATGCAAGGTAAAATGTAAAAGTTGGCTTCATTTCAACAATGTTGGCTTGCAACTCAATTCAGTCTGAACCCCTCGCCCCGACCACGCCTACTCTTGCCACAACATGTGTCGCCCCGACAGAAGAAAGCTAAAAAACGAGAAAGGAGAAGAAGGGGCAGCAGCAATATAAAATTTTACGAGTCGTTTACACAAATAGCAACACTGTTGCCAATAAACACAAAGAGCGGCAGAAAAGGACAGGAGAGGAGAGAGTGTGAAGTGTGGCAGAGTAGCAGAGTAGCAGAGCTGCCCCTATCAAAGGTCGTGGCAACAACAGCAGCAGCAGTTGCGTTTGCCCCCATGAGACTCCCCTTTGTATTTTTTTCTTCTACTGTTCGTTTCGTTTGCAATTTTTATATTGTTGCAAAATGTTTTCGTTTCAACGCTCTTATATTTATTTTGTGCGCACACAAAAAAGTTGTTTGTAGCCTTTTTACCAGCCACCATTTTCCCTCCTTCTCCTCCTCCTCTTCCTGCTCCTCCTTTTCCCCTTCATGCTGCAAAGCTAGCATCAAAACTGGCCAAACAGCCGCTGCCATTGTTAGCTGGAAGGCGGGAGGAGTCATCATCGCTTTATTGAGTATCCCGCCCAAACATGACTATAAGCGTGGGAGAGCGGGAAAGTGTGAGTGTGTGTTCCTCTGTTGTGTTTGCCAAAATAATGGATTTTTATGCACATTTTATTTGGCTGGCAACGGCTGCAAACAGCAAAATGATTGCAAAAAAAAATCGGAAATGCAAAGAAAATTGAAGTGAAAACAATAGATTTATTTGTTTGTGTGTGCGCTTGTGTGTGTGTGTGACAGGAAACACGATTGAAAGCAAGTGCAGTTTCATGTTGATTGGAAACTTGGAACAATTAAAAATTACGCATACGCCATATCGTATCATGCAGTCGCCGCAGCGATGCGAGAACAACGTTAGATGAAGTGGCTGTATTGAGTGCCTAAATGGGTCACTTCACAATTTAAAGAGCTGGCTAGTCGGAGGTCTAGGGAAATATTTGCAATTTACACAGGCAAATAGAAAAATTGCAACCAGGAATTGACTTTGATCAGAGAGCGAGTGAGAGAATTGAGTTATCTGCCGACAAGGAAACACAAATTTGATTTCCAATATCGAAATCACCTTTTGTTGCCAATGACGAGTTATAAAATAATATTTTATGGCTGCTGCTTTTAGTTTACTACTATGTAGCGAGCGAGTTCATGTGCTGATAAGGACATCAGAAGCAGCAGCAGCAGCAAAAGCAGCCATCTAACTACGAACTGCAAATGGCCGCAGAGCACATAAAAGTCAGACCGTAAACACACACGCAGCAGGACAACTAAGGACATGTGTAGTATAGTTTTCGGCACTGAACGACAGCGCTTTCACCTAGTTTACCTCATCTTTCCACCTGCTTTCGAAGTCTGTTTAAAAGTTGCCTTGGGCTGAAGGCAAAACTACTCAACTCCTTGACTGTATTCGCTTTCATTTCGTTTTTCTCTCATCGTGCTTTCATTTGCGCGTCTTCTCTTTTGGCTTTGCGAGCTGTACTTATTGTCGTTGTTATTGCTGCTGTTGTTGCTGTCTCGTTTAGCACAATTTTTATATGCATTTTTGTGTCACATTTAGTTGTTGTCGTTATTTTTATGATTTTTATTTTCCCGACATTTTTAGTGTGTGGACTTCTGTCTTAGTGTCTCTATCTCTACCTCCCATCTCTCTACAACTCTCTCCCACTCGCTGTGTCATTTTGTCACATAGTTTTTATGTTTTATTTAGCTAAAGTCGACTTGGCATTGGATGACGTGTCCTGCTCCTGCTCCTTTAGCTCTGCATTTTATGTGCGCGCCTTTTACTTTAGCCAGCTCTACTTTGTGGCCGTTATCCTTGTTCATATTTTATGAGTTTTCATTTGCCGCACAAATGGAGTAGCGCTCATTGGTTACTTGTTAGCTGACAATATCCTTGCAGCAGGATCTGCCTTAATTACTTATCGCTTGGCACAGCCATTGTCAATTTTTAAACGTTCGCAGTTTTGTTTCGCATTTGACACTTAACTGCTTTTTATTAGCCGTCTCCTCGCTCACATTTGTCATTGTTCCTTTGACGGCATTGTTGTTCCTTAATGTGCCTGGGCTGTGGCCCGTTAGTTCAGCTTTGTTGCGTCTTGTCATAAAATTATTTATGTCCCATTGCGTAAAATGTTTTAAATGGTAGCACAGAAGCTTACGAGAGTTAGGGTTGGCTATTTATTTAGCTAATTAAATGTTCATTTCAATTGATTGCCTCAACTTAAAATAGTGGCACTGATTGCCAACGAGCAGCTCCACCTCCTACCATCAAAAGCATATATCTACTATACGCTGGAGTGGGAAACTTGGTTGGCTGGCTGAGGACAAGGCAAGACATGGCAAGGACAAGCACTTGGACAAGACAGTGCGAGAGGCAATCGTGCACTCGAAACGTAAGTTGGCAGCAGGACGAGGCAAGGACACGATGTTGTGCTGTATTTAAAAGGATTATGCACTTGTGTTCGACTTGAGGCTACAGCAAATGCATTGTAAGCAGCCGCGTGTTAAGCTGTGATAAATTGCCCCTCAACTCGAAAACAATTGAACAGACACCGTGCAACACACACTCGTGCTTAAGTCCAAAACTGGTTGCCAGGACACACGCTAAGCTACACACACACACACACACACATGCAGCAGGGTAAGCGTACAGCTGCCGTTAGCGAAAAACAATTGCAGTAGGAAAAAGTTTTATTGAAAAACATTTTAAATGTGTTTGCCTTGCATCGTCGTTGTCGTTGTTGTTATTGTTGTTGTTCTTGTAGTAACTGCGACATCTTGTTGTAGCACTTGAAATCGCAGTGGCCAGGCCCTTAAGTCGACAGTATCAGCCAGAAAGTTGCCACATTATTCATCGACCTGCCACACACAGATCTGAATCTGTGCTATATATATATATTTAATATAATGTTTGTATGTAAATATACTATATATTCTATTTCGATTTCAAATTGTATTTTGTTATTGCAAGCAGCTGCACGTTGCATGTGGCACGTTCAATTTTCATATCATTGAATTTCATTTCATGTGATTTTGATTTGATTTCCCATTTTTGTGCTGACCTTTGCCCTTCGGTCAGCAAATGCTGCAATATTAATAAAATTAATTTTTGCATTTACTGCAAAACTTTTGATTTATTTACGCTTGCAATTTTATTCATAAATTACTATTTTATGCCTCAGCAGCAGCTCAGTCTAAGCGCTCAGGTCATAAATTTAAATTATTTATACGCTTATCAAGAGTTGTCCTTCCTCTTCCATGCTCTGTGTCTCTCCTGAGCTTGACAGCAAATTTGTAGTCCCAATCAAACACTAATCAACATGCATTTGCAGGCTCAACAAGTCTACATTGTCTTCAACTAGATTGTTGTGACTAAAGCTTGAGTATTTGGCTGGGTGAAAAGCAATCTAATAACATTTTTGTTTTGTTTGACAACCTCGAGTATTTTGCATTATGTAGCTTCATTTGCTTCTCAAAAATACAATTAAAATCAAGCAGTACTTTTATGTTTTGTAGATGCTACCTCACTTGTCATCTATCGCGCAACAGGGTAGCTTGGTTCAAGCCATTCTAAGTTAGTCTCATGTGCAGCAAATTTTCGCAAAAGTTGCCAGTTTTTAGCCAACTGTCTGTGTCTGTATTGTGGCCAATGGAACTGGTCACAGTTTTGTGTGTATTTCGGTTTTTCACTGGCCAGCGGGCGGGTGAAAGTGAATGGGATGAGGGGTTTTTTCTCTGGCATTCCTGGGGCCTCTGGACATGGCATTTGGTCAACTGTGTGTGGCTTTGGAGTGGCTACCAAGAATCGGAAAAGCCAAACGAAGTTCCTTTGGGTTTGCTGTTGCTTTTTGGTTTCGGTGTCGAGAGTGTCACATTTGCTGTTGCTGTTGCATTTATTGTTTTGATTTCAGTTTGTTGTCTTCTTCTTTTTTCAGCTGCTGTCGTTGCTGTGCTTTTGTCCCTTTATGCTGAATTGAAATCACAACAATGCTAAGGGAGTGACCCTTAAGTGCTCAGCTCGACTCGCTTTGCCACTCAACTCCTGCAGGAAATTACAGGAAACAATATAAAAGAACCGGGCCAACAAGCGTTAGCCCAAAGATGGCACTCTGGACAAGTTCTCTGACCAAGCCATTGTGATCATTCTTCAATAGCTTGGCTAACAAGTCAGAAATTTGTGTACTAAATTCCAATGAATGATGGTATTTAAACAGTTTTACTAGCTAGATATTAGGAATATTTTTGGGGTTCTCAAATGAAATCGAACTCGATGAAGGAGTCTGCTCGGTTAAGTGCACTTTTCTGTCGAACTCTTGAAGCTTGACTTTAAACTGTGCAGCGAGTAAAACACTGAAATTTACTTACTTAACTGAGGCGAGATATAACCAAGATTCCAACTGCAGATATAGCACACTTTACGGTTAGCATTTGGGAACAGGAACCTGCATTCACCTGCTGCAACTTCTGTGTGAGTAATTGTGTGGCACAAAAGAGGCGAAAGAGAGAGAAAAAAAGAGGGAAACGTATGCAAAAGTAAACTAAATAAGCGAGCAGACGCAACCGAGGTAGCGGGGCGTACACTGAAATCCTTTTTAAATAGCTTCAACGCAAATGAGTTTATGCACATCACACATACGCCGAGTGGGCAGCCACAGGAACAGACAGACAGACGGACGGACAGACGGGCGGAGCATAGGCAGCAGTAGAGGGTGAAATGGGTGCCGGGTACTGCGTTGTTGGTCAGCAAAAGTCCATTTGCCAAGCGCTAAATAAGCAACAACTGGACTAAGAGGACTCTGGCATAAAGGACAGACTGAGAGATGGGAAGATAGACGGTGAGTCAGTCTGGAGTTCGCAGCTCGCAGCCACAGCCAAAGTCATGGAGTCAATGAATGAAGTGAAATTACTTAATGGCACCAAATTGTACTTTGCTTAATTACTTGGCCACTAACATAGTAACCCCCTCGCTGCTCCCTCCTCGCTCACCCCACCACACTCTCAATCCCCATCTCTCACCACACACCACATGTCATTTATATGTGCGCGCACTGGCAGGAGGCAAAAGGAGTCGTGGGTGCCGTAAAAACAACGTTACGTATACGTCGCTCTTAGCGCTCGTAAACATAACTGTGTGTGCGCAGTGTATGTGTGTGTGTGTGTGAGCTACCTTCTTTATGGCTTGTTTCTTTTGAGCTTTGCGTTTTGTGTGTGCCTTCACTTCCGCTCCACATTCTCATCCCTGTTGTTCAAGCCGTTTTGCTTGTTTGGCTGTGCGCTCGACTTGCTTTCTGGTTTTGGTTTCGTTGCGTTTCGTTTGCTTTTTTCGGCTTTGGCTTACTCGGGTTTTTGGGGTTTTTCTACCGCGCCACGCAACGCCACGAGACGAGACGCGAAGTCTTCTTGGGCGCTTAAATAATCTGGCTCCCCACCTTCGCTTTTAATTTACGTCGCGTATACGCAATATATGACATTTTAAATTGTTTATGTCTTTCGTAACGGGCGCCAAAGGCCAGCACGCACGATAAAGACAACAATAGCCAAGCTCGGGATTATTACATTCCCTTTTGCTCTCTGCTTCTTGACTATTGTCTAAATGGTCGACACATTCCCCACTTGGCTAATAGAATATAGCGCAAGTGAGTGCTTATGTGTGTGTGTGTGGTTTTTAGTTAATTGTTGAGAGCATTGTTGTATTGCTGATTGATGCGCTTGGGCGTTGATTTGCTTAGGGCTTTTGAGCCGCGGCCAACAACTTTTCGAGTTAAGCGGCTTTTGGCCTATCATATTTGCAAAAGTTGTTGTTGCTGTTGTTATTGCTGCAAACGGTCAGCTGATCGAAGCTTCCTTCCCCGCCGTAAATATGCCCTGAGCCTATGTGCAAATATTTGTTTATTTAACTCTCTGTTCAGGGGGGGAGGAGAATGGAAAGGAATTATTGGCCTAGGGTTTGTGCTTTCAGCTGAACGCACACACGCTGCGCTCTGTCCGGGGTTTTAGGTGTTGTTTGCACATGCTTTGTTATACGCAGTGTAAACACTAATAAGTGGGTGTGGCAACGCCCACTTGTCACTGTGTGCGTGCGAGGGAGCGAGAGGAAGGGAGAGCATTGAAAATATTTTAATAATCATGCAGTGCATTAACTTTTGACTGCCTCAGTGTGCGTGCTCTTCTCCACATGTGTAATTGCATAATAACAATGCACTCGTGTGGCCATTAGACAAACACCGAATGCGAGAGGGAGAGCTAGATGTAGAGCAGGACAGAGTTGCTTGCATTTGGCAGTTGTATTTGTGTGTTGTTGGTAAATTATTTAGGCTTCCTGTCCATTGTGCCATTTTATTAGTATTCGAAATTTAGGTTAATTAAAAACTTATTTGGGGCTTGCGTTCGAATTGCCTGTGCAGCTGGCACACACACACACACGCATACTCACACACACACAATCTCATTACATATATCTAATGGCATACACGCCAACCCAAAGTTGCCTCATTTATGTGCTTGTGTGCGGAAAATGTTGCAATTGCAATCGATTTTGCATTCGCTCGCAATATTTATAACCGTATATATTGGCATAGCTATCGTGCCAGCAGCAATGTGTCCTGAGCGTGTGTTGTGTGTTTATGTATCATTGGCCCTTATCGAGAGTAATTAATATGAATTCATTGCAAATGTGCTGCATACTTAAGGGCTGCCACTGGCGAATGCGATCAATTTGACGCTGCCAACATCCACAGACCACTTGAAGCCTTCAGCTATGCGAGGGCAGCAAGGAGGAGACTTACGTTAAGAAGACTAGTTATATTTGTGGTAAATTTCACCAACAAAAAAAAGCATAGAATTTAAGAAATATATTTAGGTTTAAGCATGCACTACAATTGCTTTCATATCAGGCATTTTCTAGTTGCAATAATTCTTAGCGTTTGCATTTAATGTTAGAATTTGTATAAAGTATTGCATCTAAAATTCCTTCTATTTGATCTACGAGCTTAATTGCAATGCACTTTACACAAACTACCCTCGCAGCGAGGATAAATGGCAACTGTCTCACTTCATTGCCCCCAGAATGTATCCATTGGACATCTGTATTGTTGTGTAGAAAGCATTGACAAATGCAAATGCGCTTGCACTATGATAATATTTTCCAGCAAATATCACAAATCGGCAATAGCAAAGTAAACGGCTAACAAATATTTATAGCATTCGACGCGAAGCGAAGAGCTGCTGCAATATTTATTACAAGTTGCATGCAGCAAAAGGGCAATAGCAACAGCAACAACAACAGCAACAATGGCTGCCTGGCATCGTTGCCGAAGTAGCTAGAGAAAAAGGCCAAAAGCCTGAGCCAGTGGCAAGTAGAAAGACACAGAACAGCACAGAGGGATGAGGAAGAGAAGGAGGAGGGGGACAAGCGAAGCGACGAGGAAAATAATAGAACAACAGCAGCTGCCATAGTCTATTGCCATTCAAGGATTCCATAGCTTGGCTTGGATAAAGCAAGCCAAAGAGCACTAGCTAGGCAGTCCGGCAGGCAGCTCTTGGCAACCCGTCCGTCCCACCCATCCAAAAAGCAAAGGCATTCGCAGTGGAAATCATTTAAATAAAAGTCAATGTCATGCCATGTAGAAAAGACAGCGAATAAATAGTCATGACTCAAGGAAAAGAGTGAGTGAGAGGCGTGGAGAGGAGAAGTGGAGTAAATGTCTGTCTGAGAAATATGGGGTGTATGTGTAATATGCTAGACAGACGGCAAATGTTGAAAAACGAAGAAACGTAGCGAAAACTTGATGCGCCTTATAAATGTCACAAGCGCTAAGCTTGCCACAACAATAGCAACACCAACACCAACTCAACTAGAAGCAAATCTCGGCAGCTTGAGCACATTTAATTTGGCATCCAAAATGAGCTACGCTGACAGATGGCAGTCTTCTGGCAGGTGTAGGCTTCAGCTTTGGCTTCCACTTCCACTTTGCTTTTGTCCTCGTCCTCGTCTTCGTCTTCGTTTTCGCCTGCGTCTTTGTTGTTCGGCCCAGCGCCTTAATGTATTTTCGTTTTATGGGCTCATTAAATTACGCTTTATTGCCGTTAAAATAAAATATTATGTGATAAAAATGCCGAAATGATGGCAAAGTCTTGCAAAGTCCTCAGTCAGCGACTCGTTTGAGTGGCAAGAATTACATTTTAAATGCGCTAATAAAAGCAAGCATCACGTCAACAGTGCTCTTCTGTACTATAAGTCATTCTGAATGCATGTGGCATGCAATTGCAGGTGCTTCTCATTAAGGATGCCGCATCCCATTCTATTTAGTTTCTCTCTGGCCTGTTGACCATCAAGAACTCAAAGAAATATTCGAGTGCCTCTCAAACATCTACAAATTAGTGAAACTGACGCAAAAGCCCATTAAAAGTTTATTATATTCACGAAAGCAACGGGTATCCCAAATAAGTTGTAAAATCGGCTTATAGAGGAAAATGCAATATGGTTTCGAAACCAGCGGCCATAAAAATTGTTTACCTCAAAGATGATTTTAACGAGTATACCTATATATTTCATTAGATAAATGTTCACTAAGTTAAAAACATTTGCTTTTAAGAACGTTTTTATAAATATTGTGAGTTTAAATAAAGTCGAATATTTTTAATTTTATGAATTTATCATTCTAAGATATTAGTATATCAATAATAATAGCAATGCAATATTATTCTTAAGTTTACTACTAAGATGCCTAACAATAACATAAAGTAGAATGACTCTTATTCATCGTATACTTTATATCCTTTTCCTATGATATTTCAACAGGCTTCGGACTCAACTCGACTGGCAAATTGTACGCTACAGTCCGTTTAATTTATTTGAATGTTGCTTCAGCTTTTTGTCTATTTCATTTTGTTTGCTGTTGTTTCTTTTGTTTTTTTAATTATTGCATTTTTGCCGTGGCGAACATTTTGTGTCTGCCGTGGGGCTATTTTTTGGGCTTGTCACATTTGAATAAAATGAATGAATAGAAAACGAGAACTAGAAGCAGGGGCTTTGGTGTAGCTCCTAACAAGGGTCGCTGTTTGGAAGCGGCACTGCACTTTGCCAGCAGAAAATGTCAGCCCCAACTAATCGGATTAGTGTGTCACTAGTTTTTACAGACTTCACATGTGCGTGTATGTATGGGTGTGTGTGTGTGTGTGTGTGTGTTGTGTTGTGTCTGTGTGACGAATGGCTCCATGGCATACGGCGGCTGAGTACGGCGTTCGTTAGCCCAAGTGACCTCCATTTGAGACTCGGGCTTCCAGTCTGGGATTCAGTGGGCAGCGGCACGTTTTAGTGTAATTAAAAAGATATGCATGCATGTATATAGCGTAGCAGGATCTGTGTCTGCCCCAGACAGGCGAACATCTCTCCCTCTTCCTCGGACTCTGTCATGCAAATGCTACAAATGTGAACGACACTAAATCTGTGTCACTTGCCTTAAATTTGGAATATCAATTGAAAATTTAAGAGCATTTCACAGGTGAATCCAACTCACATATCCGCAGGACATGCGATGTCAGCGTGACACGGACACATCCTGTGGCTTGTCATTTCAAAGTGAAAGAGCATAATTTTGACATATGCGATTACAACGGGAAGCACAACAAATACGACAACAAACTGCACAAATAGCACTGAAAGAGCACAACACGTAGAATACGCAGGATTCAGCAACCAGACCATAAAATACAGCTCTATACATGAATGCATGATGACACACGCACAGTTACCCTGGAAATATTTTAAACTATATCGCAGAGCGCAGCTGATGCCACCCAGCGGACAACATTATATGACTACAGAGTATGCAAAATGAAACAATAAAGCAACGAGCAATAAAACTAGAAACCGCGTCAAGCCAAAGCAGCAGCAAAAGCACATCAATCAACGCCGGGGATTGGAAAGGAATGAAGAGGAAAGGCAAGGGATATGGCGACTGAAGCAAAAGCAAAGCAACGTCACGTTGCAAGGATAAACGTATTGTGTGAAAGAAAGTGTTGTGTGTTTAGCTGCGCCAACCAACCAGTTATTGTTATTGTAGTTGTAGCTTTAGCTATAGCTGTATCTGTAGTTGTTTGCAGTTGTTTCATGCCGCTCTGGCGACCACAAAATACCTACTAGTCACGAACCCGGCTGGTGGATAGGTGGTTTGGTGGTTGGCAGTCGGTAGAGGAGGGGGCTGGCTGGCTGGGATGAGGTTACAGTCAGTCAGTTATAGCAACGGACGTACAGCAACTACATGAACATAAATATAAAATATCTAAGCGACACTTCTCTCTCTTTCTCTCTGAGCTCTGTGTGCGTGTGTTTGTGACCCAACAAGATTAAAAGTGCTGTCGGGGGCAAAAACAAACCAACAGCAAAAAGAAGAAGAAGAAAAAACAAAGTCATACAACTTTCTATGTGGATGTGTTGTCAGTCACAAAAACAACAACTAAAATGCGCCACTCCGCAAAGTTTGGCCCAAACAATTAAAGGTGGCAATTTCATTTAGACAATTTTGCTGGCCCTTTTAAGTATGCTACACAATTTGCAAAGTTGTAAAAAATAAACTAAATGAACTAAACTAAAACGACTAGCAGATATCCTTTACTCACTTTAAGACGGAATTAACCAAGCAACTACATAAATGCTATAAGCATTCATATACTATATATTCAAATGTGCTTTTAAGCTTCAACATAAAATGAAATGTATCTACAGCTCGTAAATGAGACTGTACATAATAAATTGAATGGCTTTGACTGCTATCCGGGTTCTAAGCTCATAAAATGACTTGACGGCTAGACGGAAGGATGCTAAGTGTATCAAGAAAATTCATTTAGCCCAGCTTTCGGGCAAATTTTGTTTAGAGTCTTCTGATTTTTATTTATTTCTTTTTTGCTAAGTTGACACATGTCGAGCACTGAAAGTCTTCTCTATTTCATTTAAAATTTAATTTTATATATATAATATCAAAATATTTTTTGAGCTTGCGTCAACGCGTCTTTTTGGGTATGTGAATTCATAGCTTGAGTTGCGAAAATTGCCTTGAAAAATAATATTTAAATTTGTTATGAATAAATATTTATTTAAAACGAAGTAGAAACTGTTTTGAACATAAACTTAAATATCCTTTTTTAACCCAATTAAATTGAAAATAGTATAAATAATAAAATTTTAATTGACTATACGTCACATTATTAAATTATTATGTAGCAAGTTTTACTGACTTCTTTTGAGCAACATGAAATATGTTTTCTTCTCTTAAGAAAAGAATTCAGAATTATCTCAAAATTAGTTTAAGCAAATAATGTATTATTTTTATTATTGTTTTTAATTTGACACATTTGAAGATCAAAGAAATTTCTAATAAGCATTGATTAAAAATATACATGTCTCACTTCTCGTAAGTTTTTCATATTAACTATTTGTGACTAATCAGTGTGCAACTACCAAAGAAAACAGCGTGTTATGCGCCTGATAACTCTGCCAGCAACACCAACTAGTTTATTTATATAGTTGTATTGTGGATCTGTCTGTATTGTTGTGTGTGCGTGATATATGGCTGATTAAGTGGGGAAAAGGTGCTACAAAGCTGTCTCAATCTCTCTCGATGCCAGCGAGTGGCGCCAGCAAACTATGGACCAATCCATGTGTGTGAAGGTGTGAAGAGGGGGGTGTGAGGAACCCAAAGGAGACAGAAACCAAATGAATCCCAACAAGAACAACACAATAGAAGAAACAGGATATACACTGAGTGTAAGGACAGCATAAATAAATAAGCATGTATGCAGGCACATTATGTACACTTCTCGCTCTCGCTCTCTCAGTGTGTGTGACTGAGTGTGTGTATTATTTTATGGCTCATGGTAATTACAGGTGTCGCTATAATAAATTACCTTTGAATTTACTGTTTGTCGTTCTCATCGTTGTTGTTGCTGTTGTTATCGCTGTCGTTGTCATCGTCGCTGTAGTTGTGTGTTCGTTGTTCTTGTCACTAGTGTCAAGGGGAGGGAGAAGAGAGAGAGAGCGAGAGAGCGGGTCAGGCTCGCAGGATAACTCGTTGCCCGGCGGCAGCTGCTTGGGCTGCTGTTGCTGGCAGCTCGCATGTTCTGCCATTGATAAGCTTTATTAAAAAGGATAATGAGCCTGTGGCCGTAAGCGACTCTATATAGTATATGCTTGTATGTGTGTGTGTAGTGCGGTTTTGTAGTGCGTAAGTGTGTGCGTGTGTCTGCCATGTACATGTGTCCATTATAAGTTTCGTTGTTGTTTACGAGTTGTTGGCGCTTATTGTCGTCCCCGATGTTGTTCCTGTTGCCGCTGTGTTCGTACTGCTGTAGTTGTTAATAGTTATGAGTTAATGGTTTTTTGTTTGCTTTCATGTTTGTTTGCCGTTTTTGCCCCCATTATTATTTTTGGATTATTATGATTACTTTTGTTCCGGCATATATAATCAAATTAACTCTATGCGTGGTTTCTGACTAACAACGAAAATCAACAACTATTTTTGGGTTTTTGTTTTGCTTTTGTGTGTTTCGTTCCATTTTTTGTTTGTTTTTTTTTTTTGGTTTTTTACACTTGACCATAATGTAAATCTCGCCTCTGATGAGGGTCGTGTCTCTCGCTTCTCTTGTAGCAGGTGGCCGAAGTCTCCTTCTGCTTGCTCCTCTCAGCAGATTGTCGAGAACTTTTTTGCCAAACGACTTTTTGATGTTGTTGATTAAGTTTTGATTAGCTGCTACTGCTGTTTGTTTGCTCTGTCGATTCGTATGGACACATCGAAACACAAATACAACATTCAATGGACAAATACAAATAACAAAAAAACTTCTTAAATCGTTGCAGAAACAGCTGCTACACAGATACCTCACTCCCTCATAGTTCGCTTCGCTCCCATTTAGCTCAACGGCCAACTCCCGAGAGAAGCAGAAACATTGCAACGCGAAACGATTTATCGAGTATGCTGAAATGCAGAAATTATATTCTTGTATATATTTGCGTAGTAAGTTGCCCAGTTCCAACTCTACTTCTTTTCTTACTGTTTAACGGGCAAGAGTTGCCAACTTTTGTAGCAGTCGTAGATATATTTACAAAAATGTTCGAAAATCTTTGAGATCATATGGTCAAAGACTCCTTTTAAGTTAAGGGTATACACTATAAACTTACTATGCCCAAAAGGTGGTCATATAAATGATTTCTTCTTAATTTACACTCCAAATAAAAGCTGAAGTACTTTTTGCGTTGGCGAAAAATAGCTGAGTGGTCAGCACTGTTCCCAATGGTTCAGGTTATATTCGCTCTGCTTTAAGGTCGACTGCATTTTGCCAATTTGATGCACTGTATAAGCTGCTGCTGCTGCCCAGGAACGGGAAGCGCATAAAAATAATTCGTTATGTGAGTCGCAGCATTTCCCTTGTGTGTTTCTCACACAGACTTCTATTTGCTTTTGCCTTGGATCTCTCTTTCTAGGTCTGTGTGGTGAAATGTGTGAATTTTTTGCCTGACAGTCGCAATTTAGCGACTGTTTGCCAGCTGATTGAGATGCAGCGTATACACACTGGAGATTTGACTTGGCGTTTAACAATGTCCACTTTGATGGCCCAATTGTCACGAGTCGTCATCCTGAGGGTAACACACGTTAAGTATACCTCACGTTGTTGAATGAGTTGAGCTGTTTTCACGCTTGTTTTGCATTTTCAGCCAGTGGTGCCATACTTTCAGGCAACCAAATGAAATATCGCAGCCATCACAAGCAGTCCACGTGTAAGCAATCGCAGTAGCTCTCTCGCTTTTTCATTCAGTCGCTTGCTTAAGACTGTGTGTGTGTGTGTGAAGCATGCATTTCGCTCGGCTGCCACTTGAAGCTAAGCAGGAAACGGAAATTACTTTGCAAACACTTTGCACCACCTTTTGCCAGTAAGTCGCGTGGCAAGCGTGGCGTATACGTAACTCCAATGCTGCAAAAGTCAAGTGAAGTCAAGTTTGGTTCGCTTTCTGCCATCCTTTTTGCGTAATTTTCTTATGCCATTCTGGCCATTTAGTCCCTGGCCGCTGCCGCCGTCGTTGCCGTATCCTTTTATGGTCATAAGCAATGTGAAATATGAATTGCGGTTACTTGAAATCTGCGCAGCAAGCGACCAACGTCAAGCCATCGCCATTGGCTAACCACACCAAACGTTTTTGCCTTCTCCCGCTTGGCTGGCTACTTCAAAACATACACACACACACGCACACGCAACAAAACACAACAAAAAGGTAACAACTAAAGCATCAACTGCATTTAAGTTTGTTGTTGTTATTGTGCCGTGTGTTTGCCTGCTCGTTGTGGCACATTGCCATTTTATGGCTAAATCCACTTTAGCTGCGAGCAAGAAATGATGTGTGTTAGTAAGTGTATATCTGTGTATATATGTTTTTGTAAATGCTGCTGCTGCTGCTGTTGCCTCTGCCTAAGTCCATTGCCTGCGTCGCCTTATTGAAAGTTGTTGTAAGTTAAATTATGGCCCAAAAAGGCTGCTGGTTCTTGGCTTGACTGCTGCTGTTGCTGCTGCTGCTGGTGTTGTGTGTCCTGTGACTCACATGTGCCTGTAGCTCTGTTGTTGCTTTGCTTTGCTTTGCTCCGACTCTGGCTCTGGGTTAAAATTACCTTTAAATTGAAAATTATTGTATGTGCGCGCACTCAACTTCATGCAACTCCATCGCCTTGCCTCTCCGCACCTTAGTCAAAGTACTAAAAACATAAATTTCTGTGGTTTCTGCTCAAAATTGCGGTGGATGCGATCCTCGGCCTGCCGCTTGCCAGACGGCCTGCCTTCTAGCATATGGCAATTGGCGATGGTTGAATTTCTGCCTGTGCCTGTAAAATCGGAGTGGTGGTGGTGACGTTGACGATGGCGATGGAGGATAGCGGATGGCGGGTGGCGGCATCGCGGTTGCTTGTGGCTTAAAACGCTGTCGAGCTTTGAATTACTTTTTCAATTTGAGGCTCTTGAGGCCGCAAGAGCGCGGCAGGTAAATGAATTAATGTGCGGCAAGTGGCGTGCGAATGTTAAGCAACTTCTAGAGGGTTCAATTTGTATTCATAAACGCGGCGCATTTGTTATTTTATTAATTTGTTTTGTTTGCTTTTAGCCTATATTTGGTTATGCTCAGATGAAAAAAATCACCCAAAAATAGCAATCTGGCGTTGGCGTTGACTTTGACGTTATGCAAAATACAACGTATACGTAATTTCTTTGAATTTGCCAGAATATTGCGTTTAAAGTAAAATCAACTTTCATTTAATCTCAGCTAAAAAAATCAACAATTTAAATTTACTTGTAACCTTGACCTTCAAGTTGTCAAGACAATTGCGTAATTCAATTCCATTCAACATTAAGAACATATAAGTTTGTTGGCTGGGCGTATACGTAATTTGAATTTCTAAGAAAACATTTCATAATTTACTTTAATGTTTTAGATATTTTCAGATTTACCAAAATAACATTCCCCAAACAAAATCTGTCTTACATTTCTATTCTCTGCATTCAACAATCCACTTGGCGCCAATGGTGCGTATACGTAATTGTGTTAAGTCCAACTACAATCAACAGGGCGTATGCGCCACTTCAATTTACACCACTTTGTTAGACCAATCGAAGGTGCTCCCAGTTGCCAAATAAATTGGAAAATGCAAGCAGTCTATTCTCACTTGCCTCTGTTCCTGCTTTTCCCCTCCTCATCGTTTCCTTCCTAAATGCGTTGGTTTATGCTCCACTTTCGTTGATCAACAAATGTTCGTGTTGTGTCAATTTTGAATAGGCTTTTAAAATGATTAAATTTCATTTCATAAATATTTTACAGTCCGACTAAGGGGCAGAGAGAGAGCAGTGCTAGCTGACTTGCAAGGATATCAATTTCACTTCGATTTCTATTGTCCTGCAATGACAACAAATCGACTCTGTGGGTGTGTGACTGTATCTGTCTGTGTATATGTGTGTCTATGTGTGAGGGCCAATTTTAAAGCTGGCTGTTACGTGCGGCACGCCCACTGACAAGGCGTACGCCCTTTGGCCATAATTCTTGTTCTCTTGTCACTCTGTCGCTGGCCGCTTGTGCAAATGTGTCTCATGGAGACCTTCGCCTCAAGAGGTTCTTGGGTTCAACAATTTTGAACTTGTCTATGTGTTTCCCCTCCTCTCTCTCACTCTACGCTTGTGCTTGTGTGTGTGTTCTAGTTACTATTTGGCACGCGTTTGTCGTTGCTGCAAATTGTCGTGCCCCGGCCCAAACTGTCGGCATTGTGGCTTGTTTGTTTGCCTGGCGGGCTCGTAAATAAATCATTTGATAACTTGACGCTGCCTTTGCAATCGACAACAACACACACACACGCTTATACTCATACTCAAACTCATTTTGCAAAGCCAATATATCGAGTCGACGCCGCCACCGCCACCGCTGACGTCGCTGTGCGGTTTCTGTGCTCGCCATTGGTCAAGGACTCACCTAAGCGGCAGAACTTCAGGAGCTGTCGCCGTCCACTGTTACAAGATTTTGTGATTTATATGCCTTTGCTTTGACGTGACCCATCGGCCTGGCGCTTATCGATTTTGGCCAGGCTAATGGCGAACGAACGAATGAACGAACGAATGAACGAGATACACTCGCATGTCGGCCACTTTGTTGTTTTGGCTTTATCTGCGCGCCATCCGACCGCAACGCAAACTTTTGGCCAAGCCAAATGGCGTCGTTAATTTTTACTGTCTGCCTCTCGCTCGCTAACACAACCGAACGAAACCAAAACCAAACCAAACCACACCAGAACAGAACAGAACAGAAGAGAACGGAACAGAACTGAGTTGAGCTGAGCTGAGTAGAAAAGAACAGTTCATCCTGACTGTGAACCGAACCATGCAGCCAAATAGTCAAACAGCAAGGCAAAAGTTATAGCCATCTGCAGTTTCAATTATCTAGTTGCGAGCCAGGGAGACAAACACTTTCATGTGGCCAACCGATCTTTCGACTGCTGCAAAAACTCTTTGGCCAACTATTTGCGTTGCGTTGAAGTTCGCATAGCTGAAATACCCGAAATTGATTTCCTTTGTCATGTCAGCAACTCTCCTAGCTGACACTTCCACTTCCCTTTCCCAAATCAGCTCATTTAAGGTCGAACGCAGACTCGAGAGTAAAGTTGAAGTAAAGCCTTTTCAATTACCAAAACTGTGGCCAAAAACTTTTCGGCCATGACCAAGCAGATGGGCTATAAAGCTTAGCCTTGTTGCTCCATAAAAGAGTCGAAAGTTTCAATCAATTGGCCTGCCGTAGCATCACAAAACAACAGCTCAAAACATGATTTTTTACTTAGTTCTTCTTCGTCTCAGCAGAAGAAGAAGAAGAAGACGCAGAAACTCTGCCCCTATTTGCTATGCTGCTCCTTTTGACCTATATATGTAAATAAGTCGTAGGTATAGCTTGAGAGCTAAGCGCTGTGTCTGCTGTCATAACTGCTTCGCGAAGAGGTTCAGAGGCACTCTTTAAGGATTTACTGTCAAACTCAATTTGTGACTGCCATGTGTGCTCTATGTGTGAGTGTGTGTGTGTGTTGAAGCAATCTGCTATTAATAGCATTTTCCAGCAGTGCAATACACTGAGCTGGGCAAATGTGCTAGCAGCTCTGTGCTCGTAAGTCGCCCAGCATCCACCAGATTGTGTATGGCTCTTAAGAATCAACTTAAATGCTTTACATGACATGCACTCTCTCTCACTCTCTCTCTCTCTTTCTCCCACTCTTCGTTCCCCTTTGTCATTTTTGCCCATCTGCCAAACCCTTCAAGTCCTGACGAGCACAGTTCGAGTAGAACTAGAAAAAAATGATGGAAAAAACTAAAAACGAGAATTCTTTTATATTCGTCACTTTAATGAACAAGTTTTAATACTCTGGCAAAGTACTAATAAATAAATCGTATTACTTATTTAATTTGTTTGCTGACAGAAAAAAACAAAATCTTGTTATACGACTATAGCGAAGCTACAAATCTTATTAGTTTATTTCATTTAATCTGAAATTTCAATAATATTGTTAATGTTGTGATTTTTATTAAAAAATCTAAGGAATTCCGAAAGTAATTGGTTTTCAAATTTGTTAAATTTTTGTGTTAATTTTAATGCATTTGGAACAGAAAATCATAATAAATTAAGAAAAACAACTATGTAAGTTTTCATTTTAATGTGATCATTTACCAATATTGGTAAAAATTGATATTTTATATTTTTAACACTACTCTATTAAAACATGTAATTATATATTCATTTTAAAAGTTCAATAGCAGCCATCAAATTGATCAGTTGATGGTATACTCAATAAAACACCGAAGCCTAATTAGCATGAGAATAAATAGATCGAATAACAGCTATCAAATATAGATTGATCAGTTAATGATATGAAATAGCTACTCAATCAAACTCCGAAGCCTAATTAACGTCTGAATAAATAGATCGCAATGAGAGCAAATCGTACGAGTTCATTGGGCCGATTAAGCATATGTAATCCTAACCTTATGAGGACCCACAAATAACTCCTGCAATGGTCTAAACGTAATGCCCGCTTTAAGGGTATAATAAAGATTATTTATAATCATGCTCGCTGGGGCACAACGCATCCAAGCGAAAGCGAGCAACTCGACTCGACTCATCGCTTCGCTCCAAATTCATAAGCCTCTGTACAGACACTTCCCCTTGTCCCTGACCCCTTTCTCTCTGCAACACACTCCACACTCTCCACATTTGCTGTCATTGACTGGAGGGGAATGAAATGAAGAGGTAGCCGTATCGCTAACTTAACTGTGCGCTTAAAGCGGCTCAGATGCTGCCTCACATGTATGGGGATTAGATATTTCAAAAGTTTCTGACCCAAAAGGATTTGCCCAGCGAGTGTGGGTGGGAGAGAGAGAGAGAGAGGGTGGTGGAGAAAGGTAGCGAGAAAAACGAGAAGAGAAGGATGTATATTGGTGCACATGGCAAACAAACGACTATGGTTTTTGTTTGCTTGACTTTGTTGCCACTTGGCAACAATAGCAACATGCCATGTGGCAACAGAGACTTAAAGAGAGGCGGTGAGCGAGAGGGGCAGTCGAGCAGATTCTGCCTATTTGCCTGAATAGCCATTATCTTCATCTTCATCATCATCAACAACATCGATGGGTTTTTTGGGGGCTGGCAGCTCTGTATGTTTGTGTGTGTGTGTGGCTGCCACACAATACTCACTCGACAGTTTAGGGTCTAACCCCTTTTTTGCGTTTCTGATCTATGCCGCACACACACACACACACACAGCTACCATACATGGAGAAAAGTTTCGTGGCGCCACAAATACCAAAGCAGCCACCTTGCTCTCGCTCTCGCTCCCGTTGACTGTTGCACAGTTGTCATGGCAAATTTTTGAAAGGAGATATTCAATTTGCTCAGCACTCATAATACGCTTGCTAAGCGGCTTGAAGTTTTCGTTTCGCTTTCGGTTTTGCTGCTACTTTAAGTAGCCACAAATTGAGGCAACAAATCTCTTATTTGTTCGACTAATTTGATCAAGTGGCGTGACGATAAAAGCAGCCAACTTCCGCCCAGAGTGCTTAATTATGTTCCGAGCACTTTCTGACTTGCTGCCACGATTTATTGCAACTGGAGCTTGCAACAATTGTCAGGCAATTAAATTTATTAGTTGCAAATGTTTGTGTGTTCGCTTCGTATGCAAGGCTGCAAGGATTATAACACGAAAAATGCAAACAAAAAAAGAAAAAGTAGTTCAACGTCATCAGAGCACAATGGCCCAGGTAGTATGTGATAGCGGTTGTGTGTGTGGCATGCTGCCTTGCGGCTGCATGGGGCATGACTCAGTGAGTCCATAAAAATTCAAACAATACGGCAAAGCTCATCAGGCGCATCAGCAGGTCTTAGCCATGGCCCAAAGCTGCCAGCAAATCCGTTTCAATATGAAGAGCGAGCGACAGGAGCCGAGGGCGAGGCATGGACACGAAAAGAGTCCTGCGGGGGACGGAGAGGAATGCAGTCAAATTTACAATTTAAAATGCATGCATAATGAATATGTTTGCAGCCAAAGACTTTCAGCATGCCACAACACAAGGACACACCCCGCAGCAACAACAACTAGAACAACAACAACTCACTCTTGCGGCAAGCAACAAAAACAAAACAAGACAACAACAAAAAAAAGCAAGCAAAAAACTGGAAGAAAGAGCTTTGGTAAAAAAAAGAGGGCAGAAAACCATCAACAAGGCCACTCAGCTCAGCACGACTCGACAAAATCCTTAATCTGTGCGAATGATGCTTAAAGAAGAGCCACAGTAGAAGCAACAGCAATAGCAACAGCAACGGAAGCAGCTTCAGCCCCAAACCGAACTTTACCAAATTTAACCGAACTAGGTTTTAGTCCTTGTTTTGTTTTGCATTAGAAAAGTACTACTAGCAACATCATACAACATGCTGCTGCTCCCCATCAACTACTGCTGCTGCTGCTGCCTCTGCTGTGTGCACATATTTGCTGTACTTTGTTTGCTTGCTGTTTTGCCTGGGCAACTGACAACAGGGGCATCAGAAAATGGGGGCAAGAACACGTCGTCAGGAGTCTGTTGATGCCCCCCTTCTCTGGTTTTTCTTTCAGGAATTTTTGCATAATTTCGTTAGTAAAAAGTATGCTTTTGTCTGTGCGACAGCAACAGCAGCAGCAGCAAATTCAATGCGAAATACAATACACATACGACCCGTTGCACAGTACTTGACTTTACGCAGACACACACACGCTTAACCTATACCCAAGCCTTTGGATTCATCTCTCAAATTTCGTGCTCAAATTTCCGTTTTCTAATTTCTAATTTAATTAGGCGCGTGGCACATGACGCTGCTCGTAAAGCCCAACGCAATCAGATGCTCGATGTATGTTCATGTGTGTGTGTGTGTGGGACACAAACAACAACAGTCACATACACCCACAAGCAATGTGTCCCTGTTGATCCACACATGGCTCCCTTCTCACACATGCTGGTATTTACATATGAGCAACATTTTCATTACGTGCTGCTGCAAGCCAATGCCACAGAGCCTGCCCCTGACCCCACATTTTGCTCCTTCCTGGCACCCTCTCATTGTTGGGCTCTCGCGATAACGTTGGGGGGAGTGCGAACAGAATTTCCACTGCGACAATTTTTCACATTTTTCATATTTCCCGTTTGGCTGGCTTTTTATTGCTGGAGTTACCTTTAATTGTCGCACACGTGGCAACACCAAATGGCACTCAACGTTCGCGTTCATGCTTGTGACTCCGCTTGCTTGCTTGTGTATGCGTGTGTGTGTGTTGCAATATTGATTGGCCGCGCAACGCATTGATTAAGTTTTCCGGTTTATAATTATTTTAGTGTAATTAAAAGTTGCCCTTGGCAACTTGACTCTCTGCCACAGCTACAGCCAGACCTACAGCACCAACCACAGCTGCTCCAACCACTCGTGACCTTCTCTTTCCACTCTCAACTTGCGTTGTTATTGAGTCAACTTTGTGCACCGTATGTTAGGTCAAATATTAAAGAGTCATAGCAAACAATTCCCAAAGTGTGCCATTGCTAAAAAAGTTTAATTTTCATAGAAAATTTGCCAGCATGATGGTTGAAGAGAAGGGTTTCGAGGGAGAAGGAACAGAGGAAGCAGCATGTGCGTGCGTATGCGGGATTTAGCTGGGAATGCAGTCAACTATTCAATGGGATCACACTTGATAAATGTTACGAGAGACGCCATAAAAGCCCATTAAACACATTTCAAATTGAAAAGTCATGCTTTGGGGTCACTCACTTCCCACCCTCCCATTCATGCCCCCACCTTCTAACCTTCACCCACATTCCCCACCACCCATAGCTCTCTTACTATTTGCATACCAAACACACACAGTTTACATAATGTTTTACATAAATTTTACTTTGAATACTTCAAGTTTGGCCAACCGTTCGTCCTTTTTGCGTGCTCGTCCTGTCTGCCGACCTTTCAGCGACCATTAGCCAAAAGCTTTTATAAACTGCAACTCCCCGAATGTTTCTGTCTCTCTCTCTTCTCCCGAAAATAAGCTCAGATGGAAAAGTTTATACTTCGATTACTCGTAAAAGATTTAATCTGTGTCCAGTCAGCTAAATAAAAAACCGCAATGCTGTATTTGCCAGACCAAACTAACTACAATTAAATAATTGACACAGCAAATATGAAGTGTGCTGCAAAGGTAAATGCAAGTAGAAAGAATACCCTGGGTTGTATTTAACTATTGAGAAAATAATTATTATAAGTAACGAATTAAGCAAAATCCGTCGAAATTTGTCTTAATGTAATGGGTACCAAAAATTTGTTTTGTAATAAGTCTATCAAAATACCGAAGAGGTTTGGGATTACTAGGAGTATCCGTAAATAGTATAAGGATTATAAATAAAATGATTATCAAAATGTATTTTATTCTTATATGGATAATAAATGTTATTAAACGTATAGTATTGCGCAATGTGTCAACTTGCGTTATAATTTTGTGCCTGCAGGAAACGAGTGTTACAATGGAAAGGCATTATTTTCGACCCTATAAAGTATATACGTATGTATATATAGTTGATCAGGGACATCAACTGAGACTTTGGCTTTCTCGTTTGCTCTATTTGAAACAGGGTACTTTTTTTTTGGTATTAGAGAACATGATGTAGAACATGCTCAAGGTTGCAAGTCTTCAAAGAGCCGCAAGCACATTAGCTTGTATTACAAACTATGTAATAAAAAAAAGGTGCCAACGACTAGACAAATCTTTCTCTTTTTCTCAAGCTCAGTGCACTTTTTGTCAGATTTCTTAATTGCCTCAGAATTAAGGATGCCTACAAGCACATTGCTTTCAAGTCTCTTACTTTTATAATCTCTCTGTTACGACACAAGCTGAGCTGTTGCCGTTTTTTCTGGCTGTCTCATCCATTAGCATGAGTATCTTATAATCCCTGCACAAAGTTAAGTTTTCTTCTCTTTTTTTTTTTTGCTTTCTAAAAAGCTCTTCAAAGGGTATAGAATAACTACGCAAATCTTAAGATTATGTCGTTCTTTAAAGAGTGCGTTTAGACCACTTGAAAGCTGAGACACACTTTAAGTGTTTGCCCACACACACACAACACACACACACATCATAAATTTCGTGCCTTACAAGAAATGTGCCTACTATTTAGAAGTTACTCTAATATATACTCCCACACTACAAACACATACACACACACACACTTACGCTCAAACGCTATCACACTCAGACACGATACGAGAAATGGGCCTTAATAATGTCTTGACCATTATCCTGCATATAAAGTTGTTCATTTGCTTGTATTTTTGTGTTTCTCCGTGTTCGTTTTTTTTTTTTTGCTTGTTTCATTCTCGTTGTTGGCTTTGATTTCGCCCCAGTCGCCGTCGTCGTCATCATTGTGTATGCTGTGTGGGCTTTTGGCGCTTTTCCACAGTGTTTCATGATCTTGGTTTTTGGCTCGACACACACACACACACACTCACACATATATAAACACACATCGATTGTTGTCGTTGTGCTCATTGTTGTTGCTCTTGTTGTTATTGCCATTGTGTTGCATACATAATAAATTTTATGAAACGTAAATTTTTATCGAAACCAATTTTTGGCAGTGCCATAAAACGACACGAAACAAAACTTTCTCCGCGCCCGTGCTCTGCACCTCTCTCTCTCTCGATGTATGTTTGAATGTGTGCTTGGCTTTCATAATAAAAATCGAATGTTTTATTTATGTTTTCCTACGATTTGTAAAGATTCGCTCAATGGCTTTTCTCACTCTTCCAATTTGTTTGGCAAAAGAAGAAGAGTTTTTTCACCTTAATCATATTATGTCAAATATATAATAATAATTCAAAACTTATTTGTTAGTAAAACAAATCAAGCATTTATAAATTTGCAATCATTAAAATACCTCACATACTTAAAACCGGAAAGAAAACTAATTTATCAGTTTTTCATTTTTGGTTTCGAGATTATTTTCTGCCGCATTCGATATTAGCAATGCAAATGCCAACAGATAAATCATTTTCAATCATATTCATGAAAAACTATTGGAGCATTCTAAAGAGACGCCAACGCATCGAATGGAACCAATAGACAGACAGACAGACAGTCGGACAGCAAATATAGCAAATACTTTAACAAAACATAAATGGGAAATACGCATAAAATGCAAAACACACAGCACAGCAGAACGGAGGCAAACAGACGGACGGACAGACGGACGGACGGACGGACATCATGGCCAACAAATAGAAACAATGTCAACATTTTTTTGTTGTAAGTTAAACAAGCAAAAATATTGCAAATAAAACGAACGAAAATGAAAATGAAACTGAAAACCGTGCGACCAACTGACACACACACACACACATACACACAGAAAAAGCGGCAACCGAGCTGTTGATTTCGTAATATATAGTAAATTCGTTGTATATATACTAGCATTTTTTTGTATTTATTGTAGAATCGTATCGTTCATTTTACTGTTTGCTTTTGTTGACATTACAAAAAAAATAGTAAGAAGCTGATGAAAGAGGAGCGTGCGTTGTGTGGAGGAGGGGGTTTGACAGGAAATGCGAAAATGTTTTCAAATCATTCATGCACAACAAACAGTCGCCTAAAAGGTGCGCCGCATTACGTATACGCATTACGTATACGAACAGTGTGAACTTGGCATCAATTCGAGTTCGCATAAAAACCAGAAGAGAGAGAAAGAGAGAGAGTAAAATTAAATGAATATAAACCGTTATTTGTCATTGGATTCAATCTGCCGATGGCAATCCGTTTGCCCATAATTGTATTATACACATACAAACAGAAAATTGTTAACCACAGCAGATTATGCATGCTGGGCTGAGCGACTGTCGACCGACAACTGACGACCGACGTTTGACGACTGGACAGAGTTGATGATATTAATTTGAAGGACGGTTTTATGACACGCGCCAACACATTAAAACCAGTCGCCCATCCTTTTGTCTCTTTGCATCGCCATTTCGTGTGCTGCGTGTCATTAAAAATTCATCAGCTTTAATAAATTAATGCATTTATGTGGAACACAGGTAATGTAATGCCTACAGTTTCATAATTATTTTTCAATTATGCACTGCAGTCCGAAGTTGAGTATTAAGTGCGGTTGCACCTCAAGCAGTGCAAAAGTATCTTGCGATTAAGCTCATCGGAGTAGAAGACCATTAACACACACACACACACACCCACACGCATAGCAACACAGACAACTTGATTGAACTTTTGTAGGAGACTGTGTCGAGATTAATGCTAATGTGACAACTTAATCGAAAGCCATTTATAAGTCATGTCAAGTGGCGGGCAGATACCTCGCCCACGTTATGACAACGCCGACGACAGTCGCTGTCAATGGATGACGACGCCTAAGTGTAGGCAACGCCAAGCTAGCTAAAGGAGATGCCACAGCATGACAACGACAAATCCATAAAAAAAGAAACGATGCGAAGCGAGGCTACGTTAAATATTTGCATTAATTTTGGGGCTGCGATAAGTCAGACCGAGTCACAGGAGAAGTGAAAGTAGAATATTGTATACAGAGACCGACAGAACGTAGAAAGGAAACAGGAACATTCGCCCTGGCACTTACCCGGCAAGCCTGATGTCAGGCTGATAAGCAGCAATAGTTGCGCTATCAGCTCTTTGATGCTGCTCCGGTTGTTCATGATGCTCCTCCTGCTCTTGCTTCTGCTTGTTCTTGTGCTTCTGCTGCTCATTTTGTCGTTTATCGAGCGTCGTTGGCTGCTTCTGCTGCTGCTTCTTGCTGCCTCTTATCGCGCAATGCGTTACTTTGTCAACGACTTACTCTCGCTCTCTGGCTCACGCTGCTATCTCCCAGCTAGCTCTGTCTTGCTGCCACTTCAAGTGGATGTTAAGTGCCACGCACTTGACTTTTATTGCGCGGCACGAATGTTTACCGTTAGTAGACAACTAGTTTGCCACGTTTTGTTGCCAGTTGCCAAATTCTATGCCAATTTTCTTATTATTTTACATATGTTTCGCTGTTATTGTGTTATAAATGTATCAAAATATAAATAACGAATACGACGCGTGCACAAAGTTTCATCACAACACTACAAAAAATGTGAATCAATTAAACCAAAATGGAAATTTCAAAACGATTTTCAGTTGTTCTGTTTTAATTTTGGTTGTTGTTTTGTGTTTTTGTCGACTATTTTGGCTGACACTTTTCACTCGGTTGTAAAGTTCAATTTGCTTTGTGATGAGGAAATTTGGCCAATAATTTGCATGAATTCAATATGCTGGCGAGTTTTTTGTGTGCTTTCTTTGCAATCATTTGTTAGGATTATTTTTGTTATTGTTACGCGACGCAGAGCAGTGGGAATGGTTGTTTCTGCTGTTGTTGTTGTTGGTCCTTTTGTTGTCCTTTTGCTGCATGCTATAATTTCACTTTGCACTGCACTGCAAACGTTGCACGCTCTGTTTTCGATTTGTGTTTGTGTTGTTGTTGCTACTGTTGCTGTTGTTGTTGTTGTTTTTAATCAAGAATTTACACAGTCACCGCATCGGGCGTTGGTGGCAAACAAATTGTTGTTGTTATTGTTGCTTGTTGTATTTGCAGGCAGCGAAATGAAAGCACAATGCAAAATTTTCAATCAAAACTTTTTACTCGCTTTCCCAGTGCTGCAAGTTTGTTTTGCTGTTTTGTATTCTTTTTTTTTTTTTATTTGTGTTTTTGTATTTTTTTTGTTTTTGTTTTGCTTTTGTTGCTTTTTAGCGCTCGTTAGCCACGACAATCCCGTTCTACTTCTTCTACTTTTTTCAATTTTTAATGCAATTTCCACGCTTAACTGCACTTTTTGCCGTTTTTCTTCGTATTTTCCCTTTTCTTTTCTTTTTGAAATTTGCTGCTGCTGAATCTCTAGCTGTTGTTGCTGATGCTGTTTCTGTTTCTGTTGCCGTTTTATATCGCA
The DNA here is from genome assembly GCA_035046325.1 of Drosophila niveifrons. Classification (NCBI taxonomy): domain Eukaryota; kingdom Metazoa; phylum Arthropoda; class Insecta; order Diptera; family Drosophilidae; genus Drosophila; species Drosophila niveifrons. The sequence continues at coordinate 2,624,846 of JAWNOC010000046.1, read as the reverse complement.
TTTATTTACACGGACACAGCACTAACACTCACGCACACGCACACAGATACAGATACAAACACACACTAGGAAAATATGCACACAATTTGCATTCTCTAGCCGTCTCTCTCTCTCTCGCACACTTTGTTTCTCTATCTCTATCTGCGTGTCTCTTTGGCTTGTTTTGTTTCCTGTTGCTCGCACAAATTCAAATTACTTTTGTCGTTATTGTTTGTATTGTTATTGTTGCCGGTTGTTATCATCGACGTTGTTATAGTTGTTGTTGCTTTTACATGTCATGTTCATTGCTTCAATTCAGTGTTGGCAGCTTGCTGTGTGACTGTCTGGCTGCTTTGCAACGACAACATGACTCTGCGTGGCAGCCACAAGATGTTGCTTCGATTCGGAATTTGCTGCAGCTTCGCTTTTCCTTTGGGCCACGCCTTGGGCATCTTCACTTGTTTCACATGCCACAAAATTGTCTGAAACGAAAGCAAAACACGAGAAACACATTAAAATTTTACTGCAGAAAAAAAAAAATATATACGAGAAACATTTAAACGAATTCACATTAATAAGAATTTGCTTTGCACTCGCAATCAAGTGAAATAAGTTTGGATATTTTTATTAAATCAACACACACACACACACACATACACACATATGCATATGCTACTGAAAAGTGTTAGGGGTATATGGGTAGAGGGGTAGAGAGACAGGGGAGGAACAGGAGCAGGAACAGGCTTATTTAAAATTTCCTTTGAAGCAACTCTCGCATTTTCATAATTTATTAGTCCCAGCTTTTGCCGCTTCTTTGACGCTTTCATTGCGAACTTTTTTGTTTGATATTTCAACTTTTTGCGCAGCATGAGTGATGCCCCATCTTGATGCTAACCCATGCCACGCACAGCTGCTGCTGCCACACGTCGGAATATGAGTTGTGTGTAGGCCGCAATATCATTCTCGGATTCTGGCCGGAAAATGCGTCACTCACTCGCCGTTGACTCGACGTCTACGCACAGTCGAAGGTTGCAGCAACTTCTGACTGATGGCTGTCTAGGCCTCTTTCTGTTTTTTTTTTTTTTCGTGTTGCTGCTCCCAACCAACTTCTTGTTGCTGCAACCTCTGCAACTGCTGTTGATGTTGCAGTGGCAGCAGGCAAAGCTAAAGTGCATAAGAGCGCTATGCATTATGCTTTATTTTCCGCTTGACACCTTTGGGCGTCGTTGCGCATTTCCTTTCTGTGCAACCAGCATGCCAGCAACCAACACACCGTGCCACGCCTACTTGCCTCCTGCTTGGTTGTGCACTAGCTTTTTGTATGTGCATAAAGAGACTTCTCTGTTCTCTTCTGTTCTGCTCTGCTCTGTTCTTTTTTAGCCTGGCCGAGAGGCTTAACTTTGCTGCAAGGCTACGACGACGGTTGCTGTGGTACTCGACTCGTTGGCGGTGGCGGTGGTGGTGGCGTCTCCCTGGCTTCTTATCAACGTGGCAGTCGACTGCCACACAGACGTCATGTCGTTAGTGCTGAATTGAAATTTATTATTCTGCTTTGTCGTGCGTGTATATGCCAGGCACTTTTATGCCACACACACTCACACACATGCCACCAGCAGTTCCCCATTCCCCATCCAGCAGCAACCCTTTTATGAGTGGGTATTTAATATTTTAATGCAAAACCTCCACCCACAGTCCCCTGCACACACCTTGACTACACTTTATCGCTGTTAATTGCTTTCCAGTCGGGCGCACGGCAGCAAGGGCGACCTTTGATGCTGTTGTGATCGCACTTAAGGATATTGTTTACATGTCTCAATTATCCTTTGACTGCCACCGAGTCGCGCATGCCACTTCGCAGTCCACTTCCTCTGCTTGCCTGACTGACGCTTTTTTTTCCCCCAGTTTCTTTTGTTCTAATTTCAAAGCAAACTTTTGACAGCCTTGAAGTCTGACACTGCACATCAAATGCGAGGCCTCTCGAATTTCCCATTTGCCATCGACTTGAACAAATTACAGAGCAATTGCGAATTGCTAAAATGAAGATTGAGGGCCAAGAGCGAGCTGAGAACTAGTCTTGAATACCAGATTGTGCTTTTGCCCCAGCACTCTGGGCGCACTTTTATGTAAACCAAATGCGTGTGCTAATACTGTAGATTCATTCCCTGCCTGCTTCGCCCCTAGCTTAGTCATTTTAGATAGCCATCATCGAGCTGTAGGCAATTTGTGGCATCGCAGCCTAAGTGGAAGTAACGTTAGGGTTTACTTTTTGCTGAATGAGAGACAAAAAAATAAAAGTTGTTGCCACTTTTTCTTGGTTTTTTGTGTGTTGCTGACATTTGCCGTTTCGCCGCTTAACTTGAGACAGACGGGGAGACGGGGCATAAGGATGTTGGGCGAGAAATTATGCAAAGATTGTGTGCAGAACTTGAGACAGGCCCAAACAAGAAGCAGAAGTAGACGCAAAAGCAGAAGAAGGGCAGTCAAGTTGCCTTAACAGAGGTCAGTGCTGGGCACGAAAACTTTCTGTCGAGTGACATGTAAATTTTGCCACAGGCAGTGCGCCATTTTGTTTTTTTTTTGCTGCCACACGAAAGAGTTGCCTGCAACAAAAAAGAGACGAGCAGTGAGAGAAAGAGAGTTGGAGAAAAAACGAGAACTACGTCGACATGATGATAATTTGGCATACTCGACGACCATCAGCGCATTGCCCAGGAGCCACATTTTCTTTTCATGAAAATCAGTTAAATGAGTTTGTTTACATGTCTTGGGCTTGGGCTTGGGCTTGGGCTGCAAAACAGGCGAAACGGCAAAACCGGAAAACAAAAACACACGCTTTAAATGTATGCAAAGTGTGTGTGGCAGAGAGTGTAGTGGAGGAGGGGTTGGGGTGTGCTGTGGCATATTGTCTGGACGCTGTGGCGGCTCGTTTTTCTGCGGAAATAAATGTAAGAAAAATCCCCATACAATTTACGTTTTGCAGCCTAAAAGTATGCAGCATGTAATTTGCGTTTTGTTTGCCCTACACGTTGTTCACGCTCGTTGTTGTTTTTTGCTGCTGTCGGTGCTGTTGTTGCTGCCGTTTGCTTTATGTAATTTGCATGTAAACATGTGCTTATTTTCATGCCTCCTGGCAACCACACACACTACACTCAAACACATACACACACACAAGCAAGCAGACATGCACACTCACACCTAGAGAGCACGCGAATTTACGCCAAACATCAAATGATTTTGTTTAACATATTTTGTTATTAAGTGTGGAAATGTGCATATTTTGTTCAAGCTGCCTTTTCCTCTAGACATGAGTATGTATATGTTACTACGTGTGTGTGTGTGAGTGTGTGTGTGAACCCTTTTTAGGCAGCTCGCTGTTCGTGTCTGCAGTAAATTTCCGTTTGCCATCATTCAGTCAGCGAGCTGAGCTGGTGATGAGGCATGAGGCAGTCGCATACTTCAGCTGAACTTTCTGTGTTGCATGAACTTCTTAAATTATTGGCTACAGCTATAAACTGCACGGCTCTAAGCTCTGCCCCTGCAACACCCACTAAAACTGAACTATGAACTTTCTACTGCCCGCTTTCTTTTTTTTTGGTGGTCTTTGCGAATTATGTTCTGTGGAAAGTTCAAACACATTTCTTCGGTTTACTTCGACTGCAGCTGCTCCTTGCCTGGTGACTCACATTTGGCAATTGACAATTGACAGTTGGCCCAAAAACTTTGGCCAATTAGTGCTGTCAAGCCACGCCCGCCACGCCCCAGAGTCTAGACGGAGTCTTCTTTGGCGATGCACTTCAGCTGCAGCTCACGTCAGCAATGCGTTGGCTACCAATTTGTTTGCCCTCGCACACACACACACACACACACACAACCCTAGTTGGCCATAACAATTTCTGTTGGCCATTTGGCCGTGTTGCATATAAAGCGGCATCAACTCCAGCCAGAACGTGGCCACACTTCCTAATGCTGCTGCTGCGCTTTGAGGCAACCCAATCAACGATACGTTGAAGTCTTCTTTCCTCAGTCCCTCTCTTTGTTTTTGCTGCTCGCTTCTCTTTCTCTTTCTCTTTCATTGTATAAAGGTTTTATTGTCGTAAGTCGAAGACATGGCTGCTCCCCATCGCTTAAATGTTTGCATTACTTTACTCATGGCTCATGGCTCCTGGCTTATAGCTTGTAATGGTAAATGTGTTTAAGCCTTTGTTGCTAGAACGCAGTATGCCCGTTATTGTAACTGCTACGAGTGGGAAGAGGGAGGCAGCTTAGTAAATACAAAGTGTTAAATGCTTGGGGCTTAGGGCTTGCCACTAGCTGCAGTCTAAATATATATACACATATATACGATATTTGTAGCTATGAATAGATGTGGATGCATATTAAAACTCAACAAAAGGGTTGTATTCATTTCTTATTTAAAACTACCACTCAGATGCAAGTGTATCTGTATCTGTATCTGTATCGGTATCTATAAATGTATCTGCAGCACATGCATCGTTTGATAGCTAGAGCTCCGGCAAAGTGTGTTTATTTATTGAACTGTGAATAAATATTTTTTTGCCGGTCAACAACTTGAAGCACCTTCGACACAGACAGTCTCTAAGCGATTTGATAGCCAGCTTCGCCTCCCTCACTTTCACCTTTACGAAGACGAATCGATAAGATACTTGAGGCATGACTGTGTTGACTTTGCAGTTTGCAGCTACGAGTGTGTACTGTAATTATGTGAATGTCTGTACGTGAGTGTGTGTGTGTGTGTGTGTGAGTGTGTTGGCTGTAACCTAATTCAGAGCATGGCTTAAATGGACTTACAGTCTATTGACTCACTGAGTTTTATATGCGAATGGGAATGCGAGTGTGTGTGAGATGCAAGCTTACCCATTGATTGTCTTCTTGTCCCATAAAAATTGGACTCTTCCTTCAATGCGACACTGCGTGACGCAGCTGGCTCTCATTAAAGCCAAGTGCTACCGTTTTCCTCCTCTCAATTATTTGCTCTTTCCTCTTTTCTCCAGCAGCACTCATTCACTCAGAAACAGAGAGAGGGAAAGCTTAAGAGAGAGAAAGGGACAGATAGAGGGATAAAGAGGGAAAGAAAGGCATCTGAAAAAGGCTCTTCAGCTTTATCGCTGTAATCAATTGTCTGCATTTGAATAGTTGACAACCGATTTATGGACCATTGACTGAGCAGCAGCCAGAACAGCAACAACAACACGATGAGAAGAAGAAGAATGAGCAAAAGCAGCAGGCGAGTGATGCCAAAGCCAACTGTGCCCCGCCCAGAGCTCATTTCTTTTGTACTTGCGGTCGTCGCTTGTGTCGCATCTCTGACCAGTTCTTATTGCCCCCTCTATGTGTGTGTCGGTGTGTCGGTGTGTGTGTGTGTGTGGCAGTATCCTTTTCGGAAATCAAGTGGAATGACCCACAAGGTTCGTCTCTGGTTCGCTCGGTAACTTCTGTTTTTCTATGTTTTACGTAATTTCACTGAGAAGCCGGAAATGGCTAGGAAATTGAGCCAACAATAACAGCAGCATCAGCTACAGCCACATCTACAGCAAGACCAACTACCACAACAACAGCTATTGCTATTGCTTTGCCAACAGCAATAACAACAACAGCAACAACAACAACTACAACTGACATCATGCACGAATAAGAATAATAACGAAAATGTCAGACCAAGCGGCAATTCGTCCTGAGTCCTTTTGCCAGCCAGCCTAGCTTCGTCTGTCTGTCTATCTGTCTATCTGTCTTGCTCTCAGTCAGTGCGACGGTCAGCCACTGGCCCAGATAATGTACTGCCAAGTGTTTTTGACCTTTTCTCATTTTGTTTTTCTGTTGTTTTTCATTTTTTTTTTATTTCTGCTCCCTCTCTCTCAGTGTTTTTGGCCCTTTTCGTTGTCCATTTCATATTTGGTGTGGTCTGTCATAAAGTCTGTCGCAAAGGACATGGCGAACGCATCCGTTTCTGGCTCAGCTCCAAGGCTAACCATCACTACCACCGTTGTGGACATCCAACTGTGTGTATGTCTGTGTGTGTGGACTATATTCTGTCTTCTGTCGACTGCCGACTGACCGCTGACCTACTGCCATAAGCAGCTGCTGTTGTCGCTCTTGTTTTAATGCGCTCCACTTCAAATTATTTAAAACTTAATGCAAATGAAATGCTCCACAAAATGTAGGCCGTTAAGGAGTTCAAGTTCAGACATGCCCATTACAGACTTACTCCTTCTCTGCTCTGACTCTGGCTCTGGCTCTGGCACAGTGTGGCCGAATAAGAACTGAACGGTAATTTCATTTTACTGACACTTTTCCCAAAACTAAAACTTGCTGACGAAGGCTAAATGTGCATGGGAAAGTGGCTGTAATATTAGCATATTTCTTGCCTTCGGTGAGGCTTATTTTATTGACGAACAGGTAGTAGAGTTTAAATTGAGGGGGTTTGAATAATACATAGCCTTGGGTTAGGCAGCTTAACCGATAAATAAGGGAGAGTATTGCGGTAGAATTGAAGAAGTTATCTACATATGTGATATACATATGTTTTTCAAGTTACTTGGCTGATTACTCGTTCATTGTATCACAATAATCAATGAAAACATATTTTTAAATTTATATTTAAAATAGATTGCATCCAATAGATTTTGATTGAACTATGAATAACTAGTTCAGGCAATTTTTTAAAACTTTTTGTAATCAAATATTATCACTATAATTTTTTAGTATGCAAATTATGAAAATTAAGAAATGAATTTATTTAAAGTTTAAGAAGCTATCATAGTTTTATTTCATTTCAAAATTATTCAGCTAAATAAAAAATAAATTCGGAATTTATGAAGTGCTGAAGTGAACATTACAAAAATGTTTAGTAACTAAATCAAAGTATTTTTAATTAATCGTTTGATCTGTAAACTATTGCAATAATTATATTTGAGCAACTGTAGGTTATAAACATATAAATACAAATATATGCACATATTTATTGAACTGACTCTCCAATTTTCATTTGGAATTTAGACTTGTAAAACAAAAGCTATTCTTATTATTTTTTGATTACAAACTTCAGCATGAATATCTCGATTTATTTTCCTTTAACTTTCATTTTCTCTGACACACTATTATCCTACTTCTATATGTAAATTACTTTGTTTTATAGCTTCATTTGGCCACTGTGCAAAGCCATTATTAGAGTCAGTATTACTAAGGGAGAGGATTCGAATTATCTTAACTAGCAAAGGTGCTGGCCTAGACTGGCTTTAAGCCTAGTTACGGTTGTTGTGAGGCAACTGGCAACTGTCTCTTGCATGCTATATATGGTGCATGTTGCATGCAGTTGCTGGCTGCTCGTACTTGGATTGCATCAATTCAGCTTGTCGGATGCGGCGACACACACACGTCTTCTGGGCATTCACTTGGCAGGCTCTTGGCACGGCTTTGCATTTGGGTTAATGTAGTATTTGTGTTTTGTGCTCAAGCACCAAAGGCATCAGCGACGGATTGATGTCAGTCCCACCAACACACTCACATACACAGAGAGAGATAGAGAGAGAGACACAGAGAGAGCTGAGCTGAGCTGGGCTGAGCGGTCCTTAGTCCGTTGTTGTAGAAGTTTTCATCATTGGATTGCCGTAAGGGGCGCTTTTTGTCAGCGACTGCAAGGCACGTTTGCCACTGTGAGAAATATGTCAGCATCTTCTTCGCTTTCGCTTAGATTGGCATTGTCATAAAATGCCAACGCTCCACTTCCACACCCCCACAGAGAAAAAAATGCACAAGACTGTGATTGCACAGCCTCGTTGCCTCGTTGCCGCGTTCCTCGCTCCTCATGCCACATGTCGCATGCCGTACCGTACGTGTAGTCGGTTTAAAGAATGAATTGCACTTTATTGTTGGCATTTTGTCATGTGGCTGCTTCGGTTTGGTCCGGTACCGACACCGACGCCAACGCCAACACCGACACCGACATCGACACCGGCAAGGCACGTCTTGGGCTTTAAATAGTTAAGTAGCCAGCCACACCCGGCGCACTTATGAAACCACAGATGAATTTCCACTAAAACGTGTTGCTATTTGACTCTCCGTTTCCCAATGGACTCACACCACATATTTCCGGTCAGCACAGATAGCCACAACTTGCAACCTCAGCCTCAAGCTAAACCGCAAAATACAATTTAAATACCCTGCAGCTGAAAGGTGATTCAAATAAAGGGAAAGAACAGTTGGAGATAAACATCGAAACGTTTTACAAAGACCACTAAATACTCAAGCGAATAAAAGTTAATTTATATATTTTTATAATTTGAAATGCAGTTGAGACTTTAATTGAATCAATTTGTTGCACAAAACAATTTTGTTTAATTTAGATAAAATATGAATTTCATTTAAAAAATAAAATTTACTCTTTTATTGAACTAATTTGAATAAATAATTTGTTGCTCTGCACAATTTAGTTTATTTCACATAAAATAAGTATCTTATCATTTTTTGCTTGAAATTTCAATTTTGTTAGAGCATACTCTATCTAAATTTATACTCAAATTATCTGCTAGTCCATCAAACCCGCCAGCAGCAATCTTTCACCCTCCACGCACAATGCACAAAAAATTCAATCAAAATTGTTGCCATTTAGTTTGACATTTCATTTTGATGGCTGGCGAAATGATGATGAAGTGCACTGCATTGCCATTGCCATTGCAGGGCGTGGCAATCGCCCCAATTCTTCACTCCCCCTATTGACCTCTCCTCTCCTCAATATCCTGCTGAAGACGTGGCCAGCAATTTCAGTTAGCTGTTGGTTTTTTATAGAGTGTCAAAGTGGCACAAGAATTTTTCTAGCTGCATTTTTTTGAGAAAAAAAAAGAAGAAGCTGGAAAACATATAAAAGCGATGAGAAGGAAATACTAAAGTGACCGCAAGCTGTGGGTGTTGCTGGCTCAACTGATGGTTCAGCTGGTGGTTCAGCTCGTTTTAGTGCGAGTATCGTGGAAAATTGATTTTGTTTTTCCTGCAGCTGACTGGCCGCAGTGCGATAAGAATTTGCGTTTTTCTCTCGCACTGTTGCACTTAATCAAAAACTTTTCATAATTTGCTGCAACAGAATTGAAGCAGAAATTGCACTCTTTCTCTCTTTTTTTTTGTTATTTTGTTTCGCTTTATTATTGATAGCCAGAGGGGTTCATTCGAAGGCTTAATAATATTTATTTATCTGTTTTTTTCTTGTTAATTTTTTTGTTCTTTTGAAGGTGTTGATTAAAGTGGAAATTGAAGTGGCGCAGCAAATTATAAAAAGGGGGAAAAATAGCGTAAAAGATAATAAACAGAAATACGTATTCTGAATATAAACTATGCGAACTTTTTACATAAAAAGTAGGCAGTTTTTATAAAGATCTGTTAAATGTGGTTGAAAATAAGGTGTGGAGTTTTCTGTCATCGCCAACTTCATTTCCCCACTTAAAGGATAATTATGCCCCATATCAACTGAAGGCCAACAAGAGTGAAGGCCCTGATACAGCTGCCCTCTTACTTCTTTTGTGTACGGTTTGTGCCTGCTTCTTACTCTGCTATTCTTTTATCTTTTCTATGAAATCAAATAAATGTTTTAAAAGTGAAATCATTGGTTTATAACAAATCAGCGTCAAAATGTGTATTAAATTCCATATAATAAAGTGATTCAAGCATGAAACAGAATTCTTTGTACACACACACAGACATTCACATACACACACACATACATAAATATGCTTAAGGAATTGTCTGTGTAGAATTTTTTCACACGTTCGCATTAGGTTTGCTTTTGCACCATGCCTGAAAGCACATGAGAATTCATAAAACTCCCTGTGTCTGCCTACAAGTTTATGAGTGTGCGAAACACACACACACACATACACTCGCACATATTCGCACACAGCGGGTGTGGAAGAGACAGAGCTGCTATAAGGAGCTATCAAGAAATCACAACAAATTTACAAGTGCCACACAAATGTTTGACAAAAAGTTTCTGAAAAGCTTTTCACTGATTTTGCAACGTCTCAACGATTTCTTTGCCACACAACGAGCGAGAGTCGGCAGAGATGCGTGGGGGCAGGGGGCATGTTAGCCATAGACATTTATGGCCCAAGATGCTATCGGGTTGACATAAGTTAAGCTGCTTTGCTTTGCTGTTTTCGCTTTAAAAACAGCAGCAGCAACAACATCGCAACAAACAACAATAACACCAACAACAGCAAGTAAAAGCCACCAAAAATTTTAGCTTGCACAACAGTGCGTATGAAAACAAACTCATGAGCTCTAGTGTTCAATGGCATGTGTATCTGTATGAGTTTGTGTGTGTGCTTACAGTTGAAAAGGGTGTTCTGGGTATTCGAAATGTGGCAACAACGCGTAAATTCATACTTGCAACATTTTTCGAGCGAACCGAAAAACCGCACAACAACTTCACGTATTCAAAACTTTTGAATTGTGAAGAAGACGACGAGGACGATGGCGGCGCCAGTTGTTTAGACTGTTGCCACTGCGACTTGTTTAGACTTGTCTGCTATTTAGTGTTGACACGCAAGGCAATTTGGCAAATGCAAACAGCACGACCAAATATTACGCATACGCCGCGTATGCGCCTCGTTTTCTTGGATATTAAATAAACTTGCGCCATTTCAGTTTCGCGCCTCAACAGCAAACCGCAGTCTCCTCCCCCACCCACCATTCCGCCTTACTACTCGTAACGGTTATTGCTTATTACATGGCATGAGGGTCGAAGGCGACCCATCAGACAGCTCGCTTTTAAGTAGTTTGCCGTGCGCCATGTACAACTCCCACACACAGTTGACTTTGAAAATCACAAGAGGAAATCTGCTTATGTGTGTGTGTGTGAGTGTGTGGGTGTGTGAGTTACAACACAAAGGGAATTTAAATAAATAGCATAAACATTTTGCATAGCAGAACTGCTTTGAGACTGCAAAGACTTTGCTCAGCTCATGTGTATAATCAACTTTCTCTTCCTCCATTCTCTTCTCTCATTTTCCCATTTGATGAGGCTTAGTCCCAGCGCAGAGCTCAGTGCCTGATGAAGTGCGTGAAATTGATAAATGAACTACGACTGATGCTGTCTCTGACTCTGCGTCTGACTCTGACTTCGACTTCGACTCTGTTTCCTATGCTGTGCAGCTGTTGCGTTGGCATGCGGTGCGTATGCGTAATATTGTGAAGTGAAGTCAGCGCTGTATCGCGTCCTCATCGGAGAGCGGGCGCGTGAAACAACTTGAGTGCCTCGCTGAAATCCTCGATATGGGCTGATAAACCACACGAAAATTGGCTGCTCGTTGTGCGGCCGCATAAATTAGGACGATTCCCGCTGTGTGTTGTCGCCACGAATAGTCGAGGTTGAGTGAAAAAAAGGCTAAACGCGTAAGCGCTTAACATTTAAATGCTAAATAGCTGGTAAAAGGATAACGCATATCCTTATTGCCACCTAGCAGCACGTTTGACTAGCTCTCCAGCTGGGCGTGGCCTCATCCCCAGCCACAGCACAGTCCCAGCTCCATTCGCATGGCTTGTTGTGGCGTGACTGCAAACAGGCAAGCCGGCAAACAGGACAGCACGACATCATGGCCTCCTCCTACCTCGAACGCAGAAATTAAAGTGTTACCAAAATAATAACAACAAATTGCCTGCGATACAACAAGCAAAAACAACGCTCGTTTGCGAAAATGTTGCGACTCTCGCAACGGGTTACAACAAGGACATTTCGCTGTCTCTCTGTGGGCGGTCTGGCAACGCTGCCTCTTTGTGTATGTGAGCATGTGTGTGTGTGTGTATGTGTGTGTGTGTGTGTGGCACGAGGTCACGCGTTGCGCCGCCTGCCACCAGGCCAAACGACATTTATTCAAATTGCATAGCCAGTCGACATTATATCAGCTTGACATGCGATTGTCCCTGAAAGCCCAAATACCAGAGCATACAATATTGAATAAGGGGCACAAAAAAGAAGGGAACATGTTTGCCAATTCCAAGGTATTCTTGCAACTAAAAGGCTTTTACGAATGGCCCATAAGGCACAACAGTCTAATAAAGCATTTCATTCATTTTCTTTTCAGATTTTGTCCCCATTTCGTTAGGCAAATTAATGGCAAACTAGCTAACTATGCAGACGGCAACTCTTGAAGACGTGACTAAAGGTTTAAACATTTTATCGAAAATATTTACTGCATTGATAACAGCCTGATTTAAATTGGCTTTATTTTGGTTATTATTTTCCTAATCAAATATGTATTTTCTATATTTCAATTTCAATTATTTCTGCATATTCTCATTATATTTCTGAAAAACAAAGCTTCAATTTATATTGTAACAACTATACAAAACTCTGTATTATACAAGTACAGACCAGAAGAACACCGTAGCTCCTCGTAAATTGTTATTTACAAGAGCCTTTACTTAAAATAAGATAACTTTATTATGTAGCTGCTCTCGGGGGCAATTTGCTTAAAATATTTGTAGAGATTTCTCAACTTTGGCACGTAGAAAATAGTTTTCTTTTCTTTATTTTTGACAACTTAAAGTCGGTTGTTTTTTGGTTTGCCTTTTTTTGCAGTTCTCTTTCGTTTATTTGCGGACAAGTCGAGCAAAAGAATGAGGTAAAGGAGAACAAGGCGTGGTATTCCTTTTCGCTTTTTACGAATTCCAACTTGACTCTTTAGTTGTGCTGCCGTTGCAAGTGTATTGCAAGTGTGTTGCAAGAGTGTTGAAATGGTTGCAGTGCCTCGTGGTGCATGCCAACCGACGCCCATTAAGATCGTTTGTTTCGCATTTTTCTCAGGCGCCGAAAATAAATTAAAGACCGAAAATGTTTCCTCGCCGCGTTTTCTTTTTTTACGGCCTTTGTTGCAGTCACAGTAACATTTTCTATGCTGCCAGCACTCTTTAATCTTTCTTTATGTTTTTTTTTTCGCTCCGTTTTTGGTGGTACGTTTCTCATTTCAACATTGTGTGAGTCCTTGTAGTCGCCGATTCTGTTTCACACGATGCAATGCGACGCAGCGCTTACAATGTCTGAGGACAAAATCTGCAATCTACAAATGCTGCAGCTGGACTCGCAAGCTGAAGAAAAATGCCGCTGAAACGTGCGCAACGTTTTGTCGGATATCCGTTGTGCCACTGGCATTGTGGGTGGGTGGACGAGTGGCGACTGCCTTTTAATCGTGCCTCAAGTGCAGGCCGTGCTAACGGAAGGTGAAACAAGCTACAGTCTCCAGCAGACTCAGGCAGAGGAAGCAGTCGAGGAGGGTAAAAGGGAGTTGCGTTACTTAAATGTAACCTAAATGCCCGGCAAGCGGATATGTCGCGTTAAATTGCAAATGGCTGACACTAAGTGGTGCAGTGGTTCAACTGCCATCACGCCAACGACGACGACGACGACGGCGGCTGACTGTGACGCATATTTATCAGCATATCGTTCCACATTTGGCGTGACAGATACGTTATAATTACACAGAAATATGTAGTTGCTTGCACCTTGTACCCAGCACAAAACAAAGCTGAGCGGGTATAATAGAAGTACTTGACAGCAATTAAAACTGCATGATTTTTTGTTCCTTATACCTTTGTTTTTTAAATGACAATTATATCATTGTTTCATTTAATTTTTTAATATTACTACGTACTTTCTTTTCTTTTACAGGATATCCCAGCGTTGCTCAAGCTCACTCTTAGCATAAATTGACTAGTTATGCAATAAATTTACTCGAATGTCTTGGCCGAAACAAAGCCAAGGAGTTAATTGCATGTTATCGCAGTGCAGATGTTGCAGCTGTTGCAAAAGCCTCTCCACACAGAATAAGTTGCATGCAACGAGTTGATGAGAATTTATTGCGCTGGCACACACACTCGCACATATACAACCACAATGCTATTTGTTAACTGCATATTTGTGTGTGTGTGTGCGTATGTGAGTCATGCACAACAATTAGTTGAGCCGCAGCAAAGCTAACACCAATATATAATGCCTGACAAATGCAAACCGATGCACACACGAGCATCACAACTAAATAAATACGCACTCACACACACACACTTGTGTGTGCAGGCAAACACACACTCATATAGAGATAGCATGTCTCGTTGTTAATGTGGTTGTTGATGCTGCAGTCGCAGTCGCAGAGTTTCTATTGCTGCTATTTCGGGTGCTGTGACATTTGCTTAACCCACCGCTGACAAACACGGCGTTGGCGATGGCGATGGCGAGGCGATTGCGAATGCGTAATGCTTAATATTGCATAACCCCGGTATGCATGCCAAAAAGCACATTAACTGCACACGGATACACACCAATACTCACACACGCCCCAGTTAACTCGCTCACTATGTTCAAGTCACATATAGACAGCAGGCGGACAGCAGGCGAAAGAGGAGGAAGAGGCTTTGGCAATTGTGCTCTGACTGCTGCTGCTGCTGCTGCTGTTGGCGTGAAATTGTCATGCGCCATCTAGCGTTAGAAAATTGAATTATGAATAATTGCGTTTTGTTGGTTCTACCAGATGTGTCTGTGCCTGTGTGTGTGTGTGAGCTACCTGCATCTCTCTGCTTGTGTGGCTGTTTTTGTTGCTGGCATGTTGCCTACTTTTGTGCGCTCGCTTCCGGCCCAGTTGCCATCCGCCGCGTTTGCCTCGTGTGCGGCGACTTTAACTATTTCATATGCATGCCAGACAGCGCAAACTCAACTCAGCAAGGGCTCGAACGTATGTGTGTTTGTACATGTGTGTGGGTATATTTACCTTGGCTTTAATATTACAGAAACCCACATAGCACGTGCTTCGTGCTGCGGTTAACGATTGCATCTCATTGCATTTCCCTGCGTGTGAGAATGAATGTGTGTATTTGTGTATTTGAGTGTGTATTTACTTATGCAGTCAAACCAATTTGCCTTTTTGGCACATTAAGAGTCAGCTGCTGATGCTGATGGTGAAGCCGAGGCTGATGCTGATGCTGACAAAGTCATAAATGATATCCATACAATTAAATACTTGCGGCAGGCTTCCTTTTTCACGGGGAATCAGAAGCGGCGGAAGAGGAAGGAGTCCTTTAACAATGTCACTGCCATTGGCCCTAATCTACTTAGCGAGCCATTCAGAGCATGTCACAATGCCAAAGCAGCACGGACAAGCACAATGAACCTTTGCCCATCAGGCTTGAGGCGTTGCCTCGTTGGCATTGTGTGGACTGGCCATTTGCTCGGTGACTCCAAGCGCGACAAAATGAAGCGACAATCCTGACGAGAACGAAAATGAGAACGAAACGACAACGAGAACGACAACGGGAACGAGAGAGTGTGTAAAAAGAAAATCTAATTTAGCGCAAGTAAAGGCAGCCATGGTCATCATCAGCCTCCTCCCTCAAAGCCCCCATTGACTAAGCCATCATGTGGCAGCAGCATCACCGAGCTGGGGCAACGACAGGTTGCCCACGTTTGCTGCTGCCTGATGCCTCACGACGTTTCCTGCCTCTCATGTAGCGCGCGTGGCGTTTGACAGTAATTTGGTGAAAAATATATTTGCCGCTTAATTTTTATAAACTTGCGAGGCAATTTTGAGAACTTCTTCTGCCTCGAACAGAGTTAAGTACACAAGCGATCCGTTTTCTCCATTTACATTTTTAAAGTATTTTCCCGAAGTTAGCGCTGAGCACGTGTCACGATATCGGCTGCGATACATTATTGGTTTCTATATATCTATATTATACAACGAAGAACAGCTGTTAATATAAGGCTGTGAATTTCTATTTATGTCACAAAAGGCCTAATGTCAATGTAAATTCTATTTTTGTCGCGACAACACTCAAATTTCACAACAATAAAAGTGTCTGTAATGCAATATTCGTCCCATTAAATTCTGTCGCTTTTTTTTGGAGATGTTTGCATGTCACGCGGAAATACAATTAATTTAATTTTGTTTACTTACAGAAGCAGCTTAAATAAAATTACATATTCTCAGAATCATATTTCATTCGACTTTGATAACTTTGGAAAAGTTAAAAATGAGACTTAAGGAAAGTAAAAATAAAGCATTGAATTATAATAATTGTTGCAAATTACACAACTTGAATAACGTTTTCTCAGAATCAAGCTTTATTTGAATTTGGTAAATTTGGAATAGTCGATAGTTAAGCTTAAAGAAAATAAAAGTATCTAATTCACTTAGTAAAAATATGGTAAATTGCACATAGTGTTGAAATAGCTCAAAATAAGTTGAAAATTTATTTTAAAGGTAATCTTCTAGGTAAATTATAGTTGCAGAAGCTTACAAACATGTTCAAAATATTCATACGCAAAAATAACAAACATTCTAAGCTTCTTTGCCATCTCTAGTTGAACTCTCGACTCTTGTGCTACGTTTGCCATATGTGCTACGTTATTATTAAATCGCATACTCATTGCTGTTGCTGTTGTTGTAGTTGTTGTTGTTGTTGCTGCTGCTGCTGCTTGCCTGGGTGTTAAACATTGTTATAAACGCGCGTCAACATCCAGCAGCTGCTTGTGCTTGTCATCATAATGGAGCATGAGAATGGCTGTCGAGCGGGGGAGCGGGGGAAGGATGACAACGGAAATGGGATTGCGATTGGGAATAGGAATGGGATTGTGTATCCCTATGGCATAGCTGCCTTGACATTTAAGTCGTGTCCTTGTAGTCACCCTGATTTGCTTTACTTGCCTGCGCTGCCGCCGTTGATGAGCGTAAAAAAGCAATTGTTGCGCCTAATAGACATTCATGGCCAGCACCCGAAGGCCTCTTTCTACTCGCCTCCTTTCCCTTTTTGGCTATGACAAAATGCTACATATTTTATTAAGTATTTTTTGGCTGGCTTTCAATAAATTCAGTGGGGCATGTGATTACGCATACACATGTGGCGGTGCTCACATGCCACGTCATGTTGCCTCCACTTCCATTCTAATCAATTGTTATGCGGCAAGCTCCCAATCTCCCTTTACTCCCACTCTCCCTTCTTCTGTCCATTTTTATGCTCTGCCTTCTTCCTATGCTCCTGGTATTCATCTTCATCGTTGTCGTCGTCGTCGTCGTCGTCGTCGTCGTCGTCGTCTTCATCGTCATTGTCGACGACGATTGATGCGGGCATAAAAAGCAGCTCATTATGCTTGAGTGCCATATAATTATGGATTTTCTATGGAAATATTCTGCTGCCGCATACGCTGTACGCTCTTTGTAAGGGGACTTAAAAGGTACTTAGCATTGCAATCTGCCCTCTTGCTGCCATCAAACCACCGTCGAGCGACCTTTTTAATTTGTAAACAAGATTAAATTGCTTTGTAGATGGTGTCAACCATCTAATGCCACAGACAAGCATTCGCGCATTGATTCAATTACAATAAATAATTGCCAAAGGATGTGGTACATTTGCAACCATAAATTATTTGAATGTATACTTGATGATTATCCTACAAAGTTGGAGAGGAGATCCTTTATTTGACTTCAATTTGAAAAGGTACGTTTGTAAGATACCCGTTATACGTATTGCGTGAAACCAAAGGCTATGTAATTTTAAAGCTCGCGATTTATGATATCTATGTACAATACGAACTATAGTCTGTGGGATTTCTGAAAATTTGGTTGCGATCAGATAAAAATTATCGCAGTAATTAAAGAAATACTTTTGTATGGGCAAAAACGCATACTTACTAGGGGTCTAAGTTGCTTTAGCTTACAATCTGGTATATTTCACACTTTATGGTATATATTGAGTGTAGTACCATATCAATAAACAAAATATACAATATATATAGTCACAGTAGAGCACACTTGACTGTAGCTTTCTTATTTATTTACTATGCTTTGATCTTTAATGATTATTAAATATGTATGTATCAATTAGAATATATTTTGTTACATTTTTAAAAAATATTTTATAAATGTAACAAAACTCTATTTTGTTAACATGCTCAACAAAATACTAATTTACAATGAAACAAATATACTTCGAAAGAGTGAAGGCCTCAATTGATTTATTCTATTTACATATCATATTTGTATTGATCAAACTTGTAATGCAAACTGTTGCTAATATTACTAAGTTCTGTTGTCAAAAGTATTCATTAAATGCCTATTGAACACACAACAGGATACAGTCTGAATATTTAATATAAACTGATGTGTGTATAAATAAGTCAAAGTTTCGCATGTTTTAATAGCAAATCTCAGCTGTTGAGTCTAACGTATGCTCTATATTTAGCAAAAGTTTTGTGTAGTAAATCTCGTGACTGAATTTGAATGCTCTTGGCTTATAATCAGCTTAACAGGGTGCAACCAACACACATAAAACGAGCTAAAGAGCGACAGAGAGAGAGAGAGAGAGAGAGAGAGAGAAGCAGTTATATTTGACTCGAGTGACACCTGGTTTTCCGCTAATTAATTAGCCGAACAACAAGAATCCAAAAAAACAGTCAAGAAAAATATATGCGCTATAAACACGCGAACAACGAGACGCTGACGCTGGAAACTGACGTTGTTGTTGTTATTTGTTAGCTGACGGTGGAGGTGACGTTGACAGTGACCAAGAGCGACTGTTGCAGCAATGAACTTTGACACAAAGTGTCAACTGTAGCGTCTTCTGATGCTGTAGCTTCTGCTGCTGCTGTTGCTGCTCTTGTTGGAAGCTGCCAGTGTCACTAAAAATGTCTTACAAGAAAATCTACTTAACGAATTTTTGAGACAAGCGCAGCCAGCAGCAAATCAGCGTTGAATGGCGTTGGGGCAAGGCGGGGCAAATTGGTAGCTACAATTAGCAGAAGGGAGTCAGCTGCCACCTGCCACACACCAACAGCAGCAACTATTGCCAGTAAGTGCAACAATGATGGCGCATGTTGCGCTTCAAAAGACGCTGTCTCTTCTGGGAGGAACACGAGATCGCTGGGAAGGTATTTTTATAAACTGCCAAAAAGTTTGTTGTCGCACAATGATGTGACAGTTGCTGCCTGTTGTGATAAGCAAAAAGTTGGCGCTGCCAACATGACGTGACTTAAAGAGATCGAGCGCGATTTTAAAGCATCGTTTGCCTAATTGAAATTTCGCGCTGGGTGTCAAACGGAAGCAGCTGCTGTTTGTTATTTGCCGTTTGTCGCGCGAACGCTTCCGGCTGTTAGCTCTTACTTTCTCTGGCTGATTTCGAAGCTGCCCTCAGATGAGATGAGATGCGATGCGATGTGATGTAAGGAAGGCGCATGCACGAGCGCCTAAAAGTACACAGTATTGATATAGATTACGTGCAACCGCAACGTTCGCTTCAACCACGTGCGTGCCGCTTCCTAGGGGCAACGTTGAGTGGGAGGGGCGAGAGACGAGTGCGTGTGCAAAACTTTTGCAGACGCACAGAGCAAAAAAGCACAGAGCAACACAAAAAAACAACAGTAGAACAACAAAAAATGAGAAAAGCAAAAGAAATATAAAGCATAACACTTGACATTGACAAATTAGTTCCAGAAGACAACAGCGTACTGTCGTGTCTTGTTGTAGACTCTTCACCGCAGCAACCACAGCCACAAGAGAGAGAGGGAGTCAAGCGGGCACGCAGGGGGTGCAGAGAACTCGCGTCAGTTGGTTAAACCAACTTCTGCCAGCTGCCGAGCTAGAAGCCAGGAGCTAGGAGCTGTGTGTAGGTTAAAAATAATAAAATACCTACTGACATGATAGACACGAAGGACTTTTCTTTTTATTTAACGTAGATTGGAAAAGTTTCGACAGTCCAGTGGAGCAGCAGCAGTAGCATCAACAGGAGCAGCAGCAGCGGCAGCTTGACTTTGCCGCACTTGCACTTAAGTAACTGGCAACAATGGCAGCTGTGATTTGCCCCAAAACCGAACAATGCCTGATGCCCAGGCGAATAGAGGACTACGCTTCGTTCCCACCTCGATGCCAACTGTCCCTTAACGAATCCGTATTCGCTTCCCTCCTCTGCCTCTCTCTCTCTACCGTTACCTGTATGCGAACATGTGTAGCTAATGTTACATATTATATAACTTACAGACAACACGCATTCAGTGTGTGTGTGTGTGAGTATTTGGGTCATGGCTGTGCGCCGCGATGCGTAGGACACAAATTGCGAAAAATTTATTGCATAGTTTCGGGCGCAAAAGTAGTTAAAGTAAATCTGAGCAACCACCACTTTCTCTTCACTCCTCGCCTCTGCTCTCCTCATCTTATGGGCTAATGAGTTATGCAACGAAGCTGCCAGGCAAGCTGGGACTAGGGAAGCAGCTGGAGTCACAAGCGGAGTGGAGTGGAGGGGGACCATGATGGAAAACAATTATAAGCACACCAAAAAGTATGCAAGTATTTTATTTTTTTTTCGTTGCTTCCACTCTCAGTACATTACTTACGGCAACTAAGCGAAACTTTGTACGCGCCTGACAAACTTTATGCTTTTCAATTTATTTGCAAGTTGTGCCCCGCAGTTAGGACCAGGCCAATAGACCCTAGCTGGTCAATTCTGGCATTGTGGTCGAAGCACACCCGCTGAGCGGGGGATGGGAGGGGGCGTTACATTATTGCGTCTCAAATTATGCAACAAATAAATCAACGAGATCAACGAAATAAGTGCCCGAATCTTAATACCCGTCAATCAGGACTTACAAGTTGGGGACGCCCCACAGCGAAATATGACAAGAGGGAAAAATATATGAAAAATAAAAGAGAAAAAAAGTGAATTGTCGACTAAGCAATACTCTACAGAAATTTAAGTTTTCTGTGATTCTATTTATTACTCGAAATAATTGAGCTATAAGTTTGTTAATTTATTCAGCAAATATTATAATTTAATATAATATATAATATTATAAGTCTGACTGCAGCTAAATTTCATATTTTAATTAATTATCGATTGGAAACAAAATGTATGGCATACTAATATAACAAATACTATTGCATTGTTGTAGTCTGAAATTTAAATTTGACCCAGTTTAAATATAAAAACGGAATTTAAGTAGTCTTATGTGAATGAAAACAGACAACATTTCAATAAAAATATTGTCTGAAAGGTAGAGTACAGTTGCAGACTTCTGATTATTATTTACGAGTACTTTTTTGTTCAATTTTCAGTTTGGCATTCGCGAAGTTTGTTAAGCAACAAAAGCCGTAAGCGTATTAGGAAATTTCTTAGGTGAAGCGGGTAGAAAAGAACGAACACTCACTTAGGAATTGTTTTTAAATTTATCATAAAAAAACATTTTGAGCTGCCTTTTCAACAACTTTACAATTTTTGTCCGTTCATCCCAAACAGATAAGTGAGGAAAGAAAAAAGAAACAAAAAAAAGAAGATTTTTTTTGGGGGGACAGACTTTCGAGGCAAATACAAAGTACTTGCCACATCCGTTAGAATTGGAGTTAGAGTCGAAGTTGAAGTTGAAGTTTATTAAAACATAGCTATGGAAAAATGTTGGAGCAAAGTGCAGTTGGTTTTGTTCTGCTTTTGCGTTTGCCTTTACTTTACTTTTGCATTGCTTTGCTTTGTTTTGCTTTGCTGCGTCTCTCCCACTAATTTATCAGCGTCTCTCGATGTTGGCTGTTGGCTGGCCCACTTCTGTTAGCCATCTCTCCATCTCACATCGCTGGCCACCTAAGTGCGGCACTTCATTTGCATTTAAAATGTTTTCGCCTGCTCAGTTTCAGCCTCAACTTTGGCCATTCATTTGGCACATTTCTCTTTGTTTGCCAATTGAGCGCTGCTGCTTTTGCTGCTTCTCCTTCTGCTCGTGGTGAACGTGGTGAGGAGCATCTGAGTGGGTCAAGTGGGTCGCCCAATGTTTATTTGTTTTCCAGCACGCTCGAGTTTATTTCTCCTTCTTCTCTCTATCGTGCTGTTCTTGTTTTGTTCTTACTCTCTTTTGCCTTTTCGTCTATCGATTTCGATTACAGTTCCCACGATGATGATGAGTGTAACCGAAACGTAACTCATCTGTAATTTGGCTAAATTAAACGGTTGCCCATCTCAAAAGCGGTTTTGAATAATCGTCGGCCACTTAACGCCCACCTAAAAATAAAAAAAACCCTGCAATTCCTGACCCTTCATTCCCGCTGCCTGCTGCCTGTTGTCTGCTTCTTATTTATGTTTCCTGTGCGCCCCTAAGTATGCAATAAAATGGTATTTAAGATACATAATGAAATTGGCGCTTTTAAATTATTGTTCCATACACAAAAACAGAGGCATTAAGATAAAAGAAAAAGGACGAACCTTTTAATTTATGACGGACACCAGAGGGGCGTGGCACTGCCCTCCCTCCACCTAAATGTAGGCATTAAACTTGACCGTCTTTAATGCACGTAAACACACTTACATATATACATATAATAAAGAGAACAACATTGCAAATTAAACGCTAATTGTGTCGGGCTGCCTTTGAAGATGATGAATGAGGGGCATGCAAAAATATAAAACGCAAACGCAGCGAAAGCATATTAAAAATTAATTTAAATTTTTAATTCATACGCCAATGTCCACAAACGGAAGTCCCGATGGCCCCGAGGCAAAAAACAGGCGGAGAAACCTTACACGGTAATTGGGGGAAATGTTTTGTGTAAGTGAAAACTAAATGAAAAACGTATGGACGATTCAAAAATTATTTTTAGAATCTCTTAGAGAGCATAAAAACTTTAAAATAATTTAATATTTCACTCATATTCTACTGTATTTTTTAGCAATTTAATTTAGCTTTAAACACTAAATACATTTCCACCTTGAAGTATGTTTACCAAATGCGACAAATTGTAGTTAATTTTTTTTAGAACTTTTTAAGTCAAGAGCAATACAACATGTGTATGATGTCAATTATTAAATATAATGAAAATGAAGGGAAAATGATATAAAAGTATTTCATTGATCTCTATATATTTTTCTGCACTTAAATTTATTTATGAATTAGTTGAACTAATTCCATATCGCAAATTGATTTGGATTTCTAACAACCAGCTTTGAATAAAAATAAATACACTTTAAGTACGCAATGATGTGTATATTCAAACGAATAATTCAATGTTTTCAATACCATGAACAATATTTGGTTGGTTGCTCAGCTTATACTTTGAGAGTTCACTTGACCCCGCCTTGAACATTTTGTATCGCTTCATGGTAACTTTGACACTTTCCGAAATTAATTACTTTAAAGTTGGCCGACCACGCTCTTCAGCATCCTGCATCCGGACTCGCCTCCGCCCCACTTTGCTGTCCGAAATTAAATAATAAATTATTATTTCTATGCGAGCCAATGAAGTGTGCCAAATTTAATGGTGTGCCCATGGAGCACATAGTTGGCTAAGTAGTGCGCCACTTCAAAGTAATTGCTAAATATACAGAAAGACAGAGAGAGACAGAGAGAGAGATTCACACGAGCTCAGCACAGAAAAATAAATTAAAATAAATCACTTTAATCTTTCGGCATAATTTCATTTGGATAATTATGAACGCGCCGCTCTGTTGACAGCAGCATTTTAAATCACTCGTTTTTAAGTCGTGTTTTTTTTTTTTTAATATTTTTCTCTCCTCGCTTACAGTTTATCAGACCGAGG
Source organism: Drosophila niveifrons (assembly GCA_035046325.1). Lineage (NCBI taxonomy): Eukaryota > Metazoa > Arthropoda > Insecta > Diptera > Drosophilidae > Drosophila > Drosophila niveifrons. The sequence goes on along the minus strand of JAWNOC010000046.1, from coordinate 2,601,315 downwards.
CAGATGTGTTTGAATCTTAACTGTTTCAGCGAAATATTTCAGCCTACATTTTCTATTACTCAACAAATTGCCCCACGGACCAGAGCCCATCCTCATGTCTCCTGCCAGACTAACTGTTCTTCTGCTTGGCAAACAATTTATGTGACAGACACATTCGCAATTTTGCCGTTGATGCTTTCAGCCATTAGTTGCCGTTGCTGTGCTACAATTTGTATACCCTGTGACGATTGAAAGTGCCCAAGAGCAGCGTATAAGACTAGTCTTTGGTATTTCAGATATTTTGCACATGCTACACTAATTATTAGTGAGTATTTGTTACTTCAGCATTCGCTACTTACTTCTCACATATTTTTGTATATTTTCAGAGTCTGTCAAGCTGGTGCAACGACTGAGTTTTCACGTTAGACTGCACAAAATACTGTCAAAGTCAACGACTTTTGTAGTCAGTAGACAATAAAAACAAGTCGATCATCAGCAGTGTGTATTGTACGCTATCATTACACTGAATCTTTGGGACATACCTGCAAATATAAAGAAATAGAAGAATATTAGTTGCCTTTGCGTATTAAAGTAAGAGTAATGTTTAGTTTTAACCAAGTGTCTCTTGAGAGTGTGTCGGCAATTCGACATTTTTCAAGCCGCTACCCGAACAACCAAATTAGAATTGATTGCCCGTCTTCAAGGACAACCCAAACACACACACACACACACACATAGATAAAATGAATATGCTGCTGTCTGACGCAGGCTGTTAAAAAAAGGAGGCCATGGAAATCAGCTTAGCACCAATAATACCTATACATATATATGCACACATACAAATGTGTCAACACCTTTTTATGAACATGTTAGTGTGTGCGAGTGTGTGTGTGTTCGGTGGAAGGAGCCACGCCTACTAATCTTCCACTCCACTAAAACTGTTTATATGTATACAAATTTACATATGTATGTGATTTGTTTTTTGGCGCGTGTCTTTGCTTTCAGTCAACAGCATATTTCGTTTGTTATACCCTGTACAAAGTATAAACAGAGGTGTTTTGGATGCTTCTAAGATATATAAATCAACTTTTGATACAATCACAATTTATGTTCATCTTTTGCAGCTAATCTAAGTAAACATAAATCTAAATATTTTCGACTCGAGCAACTGAAAAAATGTTTCAATTTAAAATGTTTTACATAGCATTAGTTGTCATTGATCATCGTTTGACACCTTAGCTATACATTTCGATTACTTTCCATCGATTAATTGATAAGAGCTAAAGTATCTGACAGTCATACACTTTGGTCTAGGCCATTCATATTTATATACACATTTTTTTTGGGGGGCGAAGCTTTCAGGTGGGCCAAACGCACCAAAAGCAAACGAACAACGCAGTGAGTGGAAAAATCTATATTCATAAGCGAAACGCACACACACACATCGAAGGAGGCCTCCACAGAATTATGAGACCGTGCGCTCCAATTTCACAAAAATAAAGCAATATTTTTTCGGTGCAGAGAGTGAAAGAGAATGGAAGAGAGAGAGAGAGAGAGAGAGAAGGAAAGGCACGCACGAAAACCGTAACAAGTCGTCTGTGTAAACGTTGAGCCAACTGGCAACTGGCAACTGGCAACGGCTGGCGACGAAACCCTTTTGACGAAGGAGCCTCAATCGAAGCGAGCATAGGGAAGCGGGAAGAAGAGCAATTTGTGCGCCTAAAAGCAGGCAGCACAAAAAGGTTGCCGCATTCGATAAGATGGCAATGGCTCGTTGTTGCCCCAAGGGCACGCACACACACACACCCCCAACAACAACAAGCACACACACACACACACGCAAGCAGGTGTGTGACATGCTAAAAATCTAGCGACTGTCATAATTTGACACACACTCGCTGGCGCAGCTCGATTCAGATTGAGATTCAGATTTAGCTGCAGATTCAATCGCTCGTTCAATGCGTCAACCATTCAACCCGAGTGCCTTCTTCCACTTCCCCCGTTTTTTCACCTCCTTCTCCTCCATCTGTTCACAATGTCAATGTCAACTGGCTTGTCAAAAGCAGTCTCATCCTCGCTTTGTCCCTCGCTTTATTTGGCTTTTCAGCACGCATTTAGGAAAGGTGTTGGCCCGCTTTATGGCTGCTCAGTTCGCTCATTCTTTTCTCTTTCTTTCCCTTTTCTTTTTTGCCGCTAACGTTGACACTGCCGCTGCCGCTGACGCTGACGATTTGCGTTATTTTCAGGTTCATTTAGCGTTTAATGCTTGTAAAGAAATTTTAATTTTATGGCCAGGTGCCAAGGCGCCCCAAAGCCGAGGACAAAAGGCCAAAAGACTTAACCAGCAGCAGCAGCAGCGAAAGGAAAACAAAAACAAATTTCACAAAGGATTTGCTGCGGTTCAGTGAGCGAGTAGAACATTGTCTTTTTGATATGCCCAGCGATTCCTTAACAATCGATACAAAATTGGAGGCAAACAAACACACACACACACACACACACACACACAGTCGGCGACTTTAACCAATCCAGTCAAATTGCATGCTCAATCAATTTGCGAGCAAACATTTAAGCCTGAGATAGAAGGGAAGGACAAACGGAGGAGGGGATGCTGTGCGGCTTGTGGGGTGTCATATGTGTGGCAGCGGCTTGCGGTAAAGTTTTCGCGTTAAGTTGACAAATTATTTTGGTAAATATTTGCGTGATTTCGATAATAATGTTGCTACGCTTCATGCACAGCCGATAAGTTCAGTCGCGCTTCAGTTTGATTCGGTTTGTAGGCTGTGGTCGCTGTGGTTTCGCTTGCGTGTGTAAGCTTTGTATCTGTGTGAGTGTGTGTGTGTGTTGTGTCTAACTCGGCTGAAACAATGTTGCTCGAAAGTGAGCCTAGTTCGCATAGTTCGGCCTAACTCGCCGTGGCCCGGCGGCATGGCAATTAATTAGCTGGCAGTCAGAAGCGCACATATCGAATATTAATTACCGCACGCGCTTGACTGCCCCCAAGTCCCTCCTTCTACCCTTCTACCCTTGCTGCACCCACACACACACACATGCCACACATAATTAAGGACCATTGACAACAGCGCGGGGCAAAACAAACACTCGTACTCGCCATACAAAAACACTTGGGGGCAAGTGCTTAAGATAGAACCTTAAAGCCACTCGATAGCCCGCACAACGATTCCACTTTGTGGTGTAATTAACACCTGCTGGCCATCTAAATAGTGCGTCATGCATGCATGTGTGTGTGTGTGTGTGTTAGCCGCACAATTAGCTGGATGGGTCAAATGCCGGTAGGCTTCATTAGCATTAGAGTCCAGCTTTTGGTTGACAATCCCAACACTGTCCAATATACTACACACACACACACATTTTCCACACTGAGAGAGCAGAAAAGAAACTTTAGCAGCTTTTGCTGGTTGCAAGTAGCCATGACCGTGACACTTGCTGCACAATGCTGGGGCATTGTCTGTGCACCACCCGTAACATCAACAGCAACAAGTCGAAACACTTTCTAATGAACTTTTCGACAACGGCCACAATTCTCAGCGCAAATCTAAACCAAAAAAAAGCAAATACATAAACACACAAACAAAGCAGGTGAATTACGTGGCCATAGACCATAAACTCCACCACAATGCGAGACAACATAGAGAGATAAATACAGAGAGAGGGCCAGAAAGAGAGAGAGCAAGCTATTCTGTTGTAGAGGAAAAAAAGACAATGGCGAAAACTGTTAGCCAGCCATGACGATTATGGCGCTAAATTTAATGCAAACGCGACGAGCTCAAAAACTGAAGTCTAATTGTTCCATAGCCAACAGCCAAGGAACAACTTTATCTAGGGGTTCAGCTTAATTTAGATAAAACAAGCAAACGAATATAAAAGTTTTGCGAGACCAGAATAATAAACACCCTTTTCTGACGATTAATTGCATAAATAAATGATTTGGAATAACAATACTGGAGTTAATGAGAGCAAGATATGTAAAATTAACTTTGTATACAAATTAAAAGAAAAAGTTTTGATATAACTTTCAAGTAAATATAATATAGTAAATATTAAGTTATTAATAGCAAGTCTTCAAATTAAGCAGTTTTTCACTTGGAGCATTGTCTTAGCCAAATTTATAGTAAGCTTAGAAGCTTATGTATATCATTAAACGGAAAATAAATAATTTGATCATAAATAAATAAATTTAATATTTGAAATGTCTAACATTTATTATTTTTCTATACAATAATTACAGGTTTTAAATTTAACAGATGTGTTAAAATGGTTCAGAAATATAAAGAAATTTTTGTTATAAAAATGATAGTTTTCCAGTAATCAAATACTGTTTTTATTATTTCTTACAAAGAATACAAAGAAATTTTACTATGTACCAAAGAAATACTCAAGAATATTTCAAGAACAACTGTGCTCATATTTATCTTAAAAAGTATTATAATAATATGCAAAGTGTATAATAGAATAATCAACATGCCAATTCATAGAATATAGAATGTTCAATAAAAATAATCATTAATGTCAATACGAAAAACAGTTGTGCTATTCGCATCGTCTTTAGATGTATGGATACAAATTGCAAATGAAATATACAAATTGTGTTGTTTAATAATCTCCCTACCAATTTCCAGTACATAATATGCTAAATCAAAAAGATTATTTTTAGTATCCGTATGAATTAATAATTAACTTGATATACCCGATTAGGGAGTACAAAAAAGTGCAGAGTAATCCGCAAAAATAAAGTTGTTATCGTAAATGCGAGTTTAGCAAAGTTGGACTGCAATTTGATGTGTGTTGCAAATAAAAATGAATGAATAAAATTCCAAATTGCTTAAATTATGCATGAAATATTGAAAAGCCCTTTAACAGCGAACAGCTCAGGCGAATAAATAGTATGAATGGATAACTGACACCCATGGCTGCTGCTATTGGAGGAGTTTGGAATGCAGCAATGAAACCAATACGAATCCCAATCAGGCAGCATCATTTTCTCATTATGGCAACAATACAGTACAGCAAAGAGGAAGCGAGATGCAGAAAGAACGAACGAGAAAAAACCAACAAGGCAATCATGCGACCTGCCTCAGGCAGCTGCCTCAATTGCCATCGCATCGAACTGCGGAGGAGTCAAGAAAAGAGAAGAGAAGAGAAGATTGCGGGGGCGCAATGGACGATGTGCTGAGCAAGGTCAGTTGTCAGTTGGCAACGCACTCTTGAGGCACCGACCATGTGCAGCCACTGAACACATCATCGATATTCATGCGTCGCCAGGGAGGCAACAGAAGACAGGAGGTGGCATGTGGCAGGTGGAGTAGGCAATTATTGGCTCGCGCGCAAGCAAAGAGATTGTGTGTGTTGCAACACACTGACTCCTCTTGCCTCACCCGAAGGGGCATTAATTATTTATGGACTCGGCTCGACTCGACAATGTTGACTTATGAATATAAACATGCTGTTTGTTGTTTGTCGTTGCCTCTTCCTGCTTGTTTATTTATTTGCTTGTTTGCTGTATTCTTATGCAATTGTTAACGGTTTATTAGCCAGCTAATTACAAGCAAGGACACAGCACGCGATGAGTCAGAGGCAGACAATGTTGCTACCTGCAGCTGTTACTATGAGATTGCCTTGCATTAAATAGACATTAGGTTGCGCGCGCCTGTCTGTGGCATGCAACGTCGCGACAGTTCCTCCCGATAGCAGCAGGCTTATCGCACGCGCTGTTGTTGTGACTCTCTCTCTACTTGCCACTCATTTCCGCTGCACGTTGCACGTTGCACGTGTGTGCGCAAAGAGGCGTAAAATCAAAAAGCAAATGCTGAGGTAAGCAACTTATGGAATCTGTTAATATGTCCAAAACAACACCTAAATACACACATATGTATAAAAATATACATCTCTGAGTGCTGTGTATCATTTTACTGACACCCGCAACTCAGCTGCTTCCCATGGGCTAAACAATTAAAAGCATTCAGCAACAAACAAACGAAACTAATAAACCGCATGACCAGTCTGTTTCCCCCTCGCTCCCCCCTTGTTTGCTTCCATCGCTGTGGCTCAGCTTACAGCTTACCGCTGAGTCTTTGTTTGCTTTATGATGCTGCAGGAAATGACTCAAAGTTGGACACCAAAACTGACCAAGAGAAATAAAACAAAATGTGTGTGTGTTGCTGGGAGCGAGGGAGCGAGGCTTTTGCAATTTCGCACTTCATTTAGCGTTAAATTAACAACAGCTCGAAACAAGCTAAAAAAGAACGAAATGAAACTCAATAATTCCCAAAGAATTCTGGCATAAGGCACGAAAAACACATAAAAGTGAAGAGAAGTGGAAAACGAAGACGAGATCTGCTCTGAGGCACGAATATCCATTTAATCAGAGCTAAGCGCATATGCAACCAGAGCGTCTGCGTGCTGAAGCATAAATAAGAATGAGCACGCGGCAGCAACAGAAAATGCAACTTCAACAGCGGACAGCGAACAGCGAACAGCAATGCGGTGATGCGCTTCAGTGCCGCAGAACGAGCGAACAACCAGTTCTTTGTGACAGTGGCAATAGCAGGCAAAAAAAAAAAAAATTATAAAGCTTTGCGGCAGCCACAGCGACACTCGCTCTATGTGTGTTTGTGTTGCATGCAACAAGCTCATAAATGCACAGTCGCAACACCAAACAAACAACCAACTAAATGTGAAGGCCAAAGAGTCAAAGCGCCGCTCGTTGCTCGTTGCTTGCTCTATGGCAGCTGTGTGGCAGTTGCAACAACAACAACATCAACAACAACAACAACGTTTGGTCGTCGGGTCAGTTGATGCTAACGATGCGACGGCAGCGCATTAAATGCACAGATTTCTTGGCTATCCACATCGAAATTGAATTGAATAAAGCGTTGCCCATTGTGGCAGCAACCACTTCGCCAGCTGCCCCCCTCTACTCTTCTTAAAATGTTGCTGCTGCTGGCCAGGCAGCCTTTCATAATCGCAAATTGATGCGCCAGCAACGTCTTCGTCTCGAACTCTTCGCTCGCGCTCTTTGTGCAGTGGAGCGTGGGAGCGCTTTTGAGCAGAGCGTCGCATGTGGCAACCAGCAACTGGTTCGCCAGTTGCCAGCAGCGCAAAGAGGGGCAGCGGAGGCAGCAGGCAACTTTTAGTTATTGGCTAATGCCGAAGACGAAGCCGCTGACGATGCCATGCGTTTGGACAGCTGTGCGCGTTCGCCTGAATTGATAACCGCGAAATGACAAAGCCAATACCATAAAATTCATTACATTCCATTTTTCCTATACCCTGTGCACAAGGTAAACTGGGTGTTTGTGGCAATTAACTCAGCTCAAGTGGCAAGCGCTATTATTAAATCATAATTAAGAGCTTTCAAAGGTCAAATCCAATGTAAGCACAAATAACATTTGTATATCGTGTGTATAAAAGTGCCTAAATAATAGTCTAATTAGGTAAAGTTCAGTTCAATAAATGTAAATAGGGCAATTCTAATTATTCTATACTATTTCCTAAAACTACATCGCTTTATTAGTTTGTTTGTTGTAATTATTACACTTTTCTGTCTTTAGGTTCAATTAAACTTCTAACACATTTTCCTTTCAGCTGTAATCTCACTCTATCATGTCAAGATAATTATTATGACATTTCAAAAAGAATTTCTTGGGAATAAAAGAAAATTAGCATTTTCAGCTATGCCATAATTTGTGTGTTTAACGGGTCTAAAATTGAATTTGTTTTTTTTGTAATGATAACTAATATGTGTCTGGTGTAGGCTACTCGAAATGAGGTAGGAGTTTAAGATATCTTTTATATATCTTTTGGTCACTTTACTTTCGTAAACAGCGAAATTGAAATGTAAATGACTAAGAAGTTCTCTTAAACAATTCATAATTTGATGTTTCTTTAGATATTAGAATGCATTTATCTCAGCTATTGCCTGATTACCATTGAGTTTGTCTAACTTAATTTTATTCTTCAGCTTCTATAATTAGAATGTCATCTCTATTATTCTATCCAATAATTGAATTTCACCAATTCTAAACTCCGCTTACAGGGTATCTCTGAGTCATAAACACGCACATTAGAATCATTTCTGCTGCCCATTTGATGAGTTTTTCGCTTTCATTTCATTACTCTTCCCCCACAGCTTTCTTCCCCTCTCTATCTATCTCTCCTCTCTATCTCTCACTCTTTGTATTTGTTGATATTTCTCGAATTGATTTCTTGTTAATTTTACATTTGCAGTTCGTTTGCTTTTCATAGGCCACCGACAATGAAAACGTTTTGTTTTCTTTCCCCTGAGTCAAGGTCCAGGTTTCTCACAAGAGAGCTGCCCCCAAAAGTCGCTCTCACTCTCTCTCTCTCTCGCTCACTCGTTATCTGTCTCATTCATTCAACACAGAACGTGGCGCCAGTCTGTGCTCTTTTGTCGGCTGCTTTTGTTGTTGCTGGCGTGTTTTTGTTTTTATGAGCTCGACTCATTTTAGTGTTGGCCTTTCCCTTTGGTGCCATTGTTTTAGTTAAGTTGACCATTTGTATACAATTGTGCTACGCTTTGTGTCCTGCCGCACAGACGCGCCACATCGCCACATCGCAGCACGCTTATCTTCAAAAAATATGCCCAGGACGCGCACTCTGATTTCGCCTCCTCCCCGCTCCTCCCGCTTGGAGCAGCTTGTGCATTTGTGGGCTCATTTATTTTCATTTGCTTTGTCATAACAATTTTATTTTTTTTCGACATTCTTTTTTTTTTTGTTTTGTGTGTGTTTGGGAACGCATCCGCAATATTTGTGCCATTATATTCGAATTTGTTTTTTTTTGTTTTTGTTTTTCTCGTGTTCTTGTTGGCTACTTAATGCAATTGCCGCAACAAATTTGATTTGGCCATAAAATGGCAAATTCGCCAAATAAAAGGAGAATGAAATCAAATTAACATAATTGCCAGAGATTTGTGATGTCAGCCAAGAAGGAGCAGCAGCAGCAAAGGCACAAAAAGTACATTCCATAAGAATGACAAATCTTCCGCACAGTGGTTGCAAATCTATCTTGCTATATAGAAGCATGAGAAAGAGGTCATCTATACACAAATGTTTCATATGAAGTATAAATGGAAAGATGTGCTTCTAATTATTAAACCGGTTTGCAAATAAATATATTTCAAATTTGCCTGCATAACTATTTGTGATACAAAACTTGATCAGTTGCAAAATGTTATTTTCTCTAACTTAAATAAAGTGTAGTATTAATTATTACTATTATTATGTTAAAAAATATTTATATTTCGACCAAGTTTAGAAGAAAGTAGTTTTTGTGTATTATTTTCATTATATTTTTATTAATTTTATTAGGCAAAACTGCTAAAATTTGTTTTGCAATTCAATGTGAACTTTTAATTATGATTTAAGACAACAATATTTTAATATAACATAAATTTTTGGAAATATATTTTTCAATAAAACAATAAATTTTGCGCCAACACATCCTTTTTGTTTTGGTCATTAACGTTTTCAGCAGAAACTCAAAATATTTATTTGCTGGCAATTTGTTTGGTCCAGTGTCCAGTGTCTGATGTTCAATGTATTGTTAAGCGGCTTTTATCGACCACAAGCAAAAACATCAACAACATCAACAACAACAACAATAACAACAGTAACAACAATAAGAAGAAAAAGAATGACAACACCTTCGTGTTGTAGCATTTGCGTGGTATTCATCGACTGTCGCAGCTCGTTAGCACCTCGAAGTGGAAAGAGAGAAAACACTCTGTGTATAGGTCGATGGTTCATAGAGATTGTTGCTGCTGCTGCTGTTGCTGTTGTTGCTGTTATTGTGGATGCCACTGGCGAGGCAATTGTTAAGTTTCGCATTTTGTATAACCCGGGAATCGAAAGGTAATCGTAATCGGCTTAGGGGGCAAACGAAGCTTCAGGGGGCAACCAGAGGGCATGCAGCAATAATAATAATAACATTAAATAACGGACAACAAGTAATGACAATTGAAGATTTACGACTCGCAAAAAAGCAAATAACCAACAAACAAGCTGCAGCTGACTCAACGTATAAGCGAAGCAGATACCCTGTAAAATGGATTAGGCTTAGCTTATGCGAGATGATCAATTTAAGGTGTGTAACTCACGAGTTGTATATTTGTATAGACGAAAGAAAAATAGTTTTCCAATTATTATAATTGTAAATAAAGTTATACTAATTAGCGAATTTAAACTTATTCGTTATATTATATTATATTATTATAATATTTTGTAGAATTACTTTTCTGATACCTTATGGTATTTTAATCTACTATTTGTATATGTTTCGTATATTTTATTTTTTTTTTTAGTCTAAGCTTCAGCTTTAGAAGAAAAGAAGCTATAATAAGAAAATATAATTATGATGTCATATGGTTTTTTCATTTATTTCATGTTTATATTATGTTAAATTTATGACATTGGGTCAAGTTAAAGTTTTAGCTTCATTATGTTTATTATTATAGTAATACCATTTTAAAAAATCATTTTTCTATCATAATACATTTCACTTCGAAACTTATTTTCACAACAAATATAAAATCATTACTTCTTTTGAACGAAGTACCTTACTACTAATATCTATAGGGTATGTCAATTTTGGAGAGGAGGCTGCCAACAAGCAGCCAGAGATGAAGAAGCAAGCAAGTAAGCGCTGAGTGTAACCAACAAGCTGCACGAAGTTGTGTGCCAGTCTCATTACAACGCTGCACGTTGCACGAGCAATGCATTTTCAACAACAACAGCAACAGCAACAACCACAACAACAGCAACAAATATTACTAATTAGATTGCAGGCAGCGTTGCTGATCGCTCAACTCAACTCGACTTGCAACGAGCCACAATCGTGCTGTTGCTGTTGCTCCCACACATGCAACGTGCTGCAGCAAAGATGAGTTGCTTTCAACTAAGCTTCAAAATGCAAAAAGGTTGTAGTTGTTGCTGTTATTGTTGTTGGTGGAAGGCAAATGCAGAAAACGCTGGCGAAAACTGTGTCAATGTCTGTGAACTGGAACTGGAGCGTTGCAACGCTTCCCTTGCCCCTCTCTTTCGCCACCCCTTTTTCAAAGTTGTTGCTGGCGCTGCGATTATTGTTTTTGCTGCGCTTCTTTGCAGCAGCAACATCAACATCAACAGCAACAGCAGCAGCAGCATCAGCAGCATGCCAATTTACAGCTCATGCTGAAGATGCTGCAAAATGCAGAGAAGGGCCATGAAAATCGTGCCATGCGGAGCTAGAGTCAGAGTCAGAGTTGGAGTTGGAATCGGAGTCGCGTCGGGGCCAATTCCAATCGCCAGCTGAAAGCTCTTTTGTTACTCTTCATGCCACTGATTTTCAGGTGGGCGTAAGCTACCAAATTGCTCAAGTGAATGTCTGAATGTGTATGTGTGTGTGTGTGTGTATGTGTGTGTGTGCACACCTGTAATATACCAAATACCAAATTGCATATACACACAGGTGCAGAATGCAGCCAAGTGCATCAACATTTCTTGCTAACTGCTTCTGTGGCCAGCCTCTGAAATAAAGCCGCTGCTTTGAGCCAAAATAGTTTTTAAATTCATTGACGCCTTTAGATGATTCTCACTGCATTCCCTTCGCTAAGTACTACTAAAAGTTTCTTGAACAAATGTTTATTTAGAAAAACAATGCAAAAAACCAAATTACTATTAGCATAAATTTATGTGTGAATAAATTGATTTTGACTGTGTAGTTATTTGATGGATTCAACTGCTCGTGTATTTAACAAATACATTAAGCAATTTTCAAATTGAATATGTAAAATTCTTGTTTAAATAATTTTAACAAATATCGCTACCGCTAGAATATTTTGTACATTTATTTCTTACAATTGAATTTCGCGTGTCTCTCTTTTTTATTCTTTTGTGTAGTTTTTAATTGAATGTGAGATAACTTATTGATTTCTAAATTGTTTATTAAGGTTTCTTTTGTAAATAGGTTTTATGCATCTATTATCAACTAACTTTCAACTTTAAATACTAATAAAATATATTTTTTAATAACTGTATTTGTTTAAATTGTTAACCATATTTATAAATGTGTTGTAATTACAAAAAAGAATTTAAATGGTCGTGTTTACGTTCATTAAGTAGCTAATATCTAATAAGTTACATTTCTTTATTAAAGTCCATAAAATTTGTAAGTTGCAACAACAAATCAATTTTTCAATATTGAAACAATTTTTATGTTACTCTTTCTTAATGCAATAATAATCAATTTAAAGGCAAAATATATATGAATGCCTAATAATATAATTGAATTTTAATGTTAGAATAAACCGTTCAAACAATTTGTTATGCATTGAATTCCAAAATATATTTACAAAAATATATTTATTAATAACTGTTCTCATTTATATTGTAATCCATACTTATAAATAAGTTTTACCTACGAATAAATAAATCAAATGACCGTGATTACCTTTATTGAGTATTTAATATCTACTAAGTAACATTTATAAAAGAATTTAAGTTGCAACAACAAATCAATTTATAAAAATTTAAACAATTTTAATGTTGCAGAAATAATCAATTTAAAGGCAAAATATATTTGAATGCCTAATAATATAATTGAATTTTAATGATAGAATAAAGCATTCAAACGATTTGTTATGCATTGAATTTCATTATTATTTATTTAAACAGCGTTAACCTTGGAAACTCACAGCATAAGCTGTAATATTTTTAGGAATTTCGTATCTCGAATTTCAAGCGAATCGGAAGTGGAACGAACAGGGGACAAGAGTCGTCAAAAACATTTGAACATTTGATGTGCGACTGCAACAAAGAGAGAGAGAAAGTGTTTGTCATTGCAACAACTGATCATTTGGTTAATGGCTACGAAGACGACACCGAAGCCGTTTGTTGCCTTCAATCAGCGTGGAGACAAGGTAGACACAGAGACGGAGAGAGAAAAAGACGAGCTTGGAGGCACAACCTTCGGCGGCTTGTGGGCAAACGCATTAAAACCCAATCAGACTGAAGGCAAAGCGAAGAGAAGAGAAGAGAGAGGGGCATGTGGACGTGGGGCGTGGCATGATATCTGAGCCATCAGCTAATGAGACTTTGACTGCGCTTGCCCAACTCCCCGTTGCCTCCACTGATGGCTCTTTAGTTTTCGATTTGGCTGCCACACGAAATAACAAAAGATACAAAGCAACAAACGAGGAGAGAAAAGTAGTATGTTTTCCCCCCTCTCTTCCCTCTCCACTCTACGAAGACATCGAGAAACTGTCAACGCATGTCAAATGAAAGATACATTTGACAGCCGTCGTCCAGACGAACGCTCAATTAAAGCCTCCAAAATGGGGCTTAGAGAGCCTCGGCCAAAGTGACTGGGCCAACACGCATCAGTTTTTGGCCCCAAAAAGAAATCAATTAGTGCAAATTAGTGAGGCGGCCAGTTGAGAAGCAAAAGTTGACTGCAGGGCAAGCAGGTTGCCCTGTACAAATACCCTGTAATCACAGCTGACAGCTTGAAACGGGCACCAAATGAGATTACTATTATAAGCGATTATAAACTATAATTTGATACAACTGATTAATTTGTAATTTACTTCGTTATCATCTTAAGCATTTCCCATTTAATATTTAACAAATAAGTGTAGTATCTAATAGTCGATCAATGCCTTTAAGGCGCTTCTTGCGCGTGTGCCTTGGCTTTTTATTGTTGCCATTATAAGTAAATTATTTGGCTTGTGGCTTTTGATATGGGTATTCAATTTGTTTCTAATGAATTTTTGAGTAGAAATTCATTAGACTTTTGACTCGAATTTGATTGCCACCTCACAAAAGGCAAAAGCCGACAGCAGAAAACCGAAAAGCGAAAACCGAAAAGCTGAATCGCTTTGTCTGGGCCACAATCTGCCCAGCAGCAGCAGCAGCAGCAAAAGAAGCAATATAATAAAATTATGACTTAATCTTAAGTGGATTTGAGCACTCTTTTTGGGGAGGGTGAGCAGAGAGGAGAGGGGCGGGGCAAGTTCATTGGCCGCCCCGTCGTGTGATTAACGCAACTTGAATTTCCATTAGTGCATTTCAAGTGCGACGCTCGCTAATGTCTCCTAATTGCACCAGCTACTGTTCACACACACACACACACACACTCGCACACTCGTGCATTTTTGTGGCTAATGTTGGCACTCGTAAAATTATGCGCTTATCTGCATGCAACCGATTGGCTGCCACACTGCGTAGCATGCCGCATGAATCACACTCCAAAAAGCATTCAAACATTCGGTGGCCCATGGAAAATGAAAAATTCTAAATTGATAACTCAAATTGAAACAGACACTCGGGCGTTTATTCATTTCGACTTTAAGTTAAAAGCCTAGGAAAATTAGATGCCATTAACAGATTTTATTGATACCCTGATAATAGATTAAAGAAGCTAAGTTAATCGAAGAGCAAAGGGTAATAACAAACAATAATAAACCTGTATAAATAATGTATTTTCATTAACGTATATTAGAATTCGCACTAAATATAAATCGAATATTTATACTATAGATATCCCCACACATTATTAAATCATTTTCTATGAAATTCTAATTATAGTCTAGTCTGGCAGCAGGTTTTCTTGTAGTATTTAATAGCTTGAAAGTAATCATGATATACAACAACATTTGGACATTAATTTGTATGAATGGTAACCGATATCTTTAGCTGTTTATAGGCCAATTGATCGATATAAATAATAAACAATATTTGAACAATAATTATAGTCAAACGCGCAACGTCAGAAGTACTAGAATTACCCTCCATTAATTGCGTGGGTGTCTTACATTTCCTATAGGAAATCGTAAGTAAAGATTATGACAAAGTTATTATAGAAAAAATAAAAACCCAACAAAGTGAATGAACCTGATGAGACACACTTCATGTATTTTTTAAATGTAATATAAATTTGTATTCAATCTAGAATAAATTTATAAATTTATATCTTGTAACTAACGCAAACATTTTAAGTATGACTCAACACATAATCATATTATATATAAAGAAGTTTAATGACATTTTTGTAAAGAATAAGAAAGCTATTGCAACACAAGTGAAGCTACTTTAGAGTCTTGCAAGAAAATGCATCTTTAAAAATAGAGTCTAAACATTCAACTTAATTAACAACTAATGAATGAAATTAGTTATGAATAGTTAACACATATAAAAAGGATTTTAAACTTAATTTTTGATTCCTTATAAATTTTATTAAAATTTGGGAATCTATAAAGGCTATTTGTTAAAAATAAAGAATAAATTCAAAATAAATAATATTAAATCCAAACATTATTCGTTCCAAAGAATTAATCATTCAATTCATCAAACATCATTCAATCCACACATTTGTAGAGCAATTGTAAGTCGCATTTTGTTCAACTTCTCTTAGTTGCAGAGCTTTTATTCCGGCTTTTTACATTGTTTCCGAATGAAAAATAAAATGCCAGTTGACTGTCTGTTGATTGACGGTGGATGGTTGCTTCCGTCTGCTCATTTTTTAGTGGCAAATTTCTAGTTAAGACTTTTTCAATTATTCGATTTCAGCATCAGCGCGTCATGAACTCATTAGGCGAAGTGGATGCAGCAGACCGAAAATTCAAATAGACGTAACTCTCGCATTGCACGATTTCTATGATATGAGATATGGATGCGAATAGAAATCACATTTTGACTTTGTTTTCATTATTTCTTTGTTTGTTTTGCGCACAGTTATGCAAATGAAAGCCTCTTATATAGTTATTATTGATTGGTTGATTGGCATTTGAGCATTTGTGGCACAAAACACCTTAATGACAACTAATTGCAGCATTTACCACGAAAATGAAAATGGTTAGAATTAAAGAACAGAAAACAGGCAAAGTGGCGCAGTCAAAGCAAAGTCTTCTTGCAATTTGTGATTGGGGGGCGAAATTCGCAGAAAAGTGTTTTATTTTCAATGCATTCGATGGAAAGTAAACTAAGCCAATTGATTGAATTGATTTCGCGGAAAAAGTCCGCTGACACAGCAGATACTACTTGCAACACGGTGGCGGGGCCTAGTTATGGGGACAGGTAATTACTAGCGAACGTTACTGCTTTGCTGGTTGCAAGTGTTTCAAGGACTGCTGCCCCATGCAGAGGCATGAATAATTCCAGTTAATTGAGTGCACTCCAATCTCTCTCTCTCTCTCACTCTCTGTCGCTTTGTCTCTTTGTCATTACACATATGCGTTATGTGGGAGTGTCCCCTGTGCATTTCCGCTTCCGGCTTTGACAACCTACAACAATCGCTCTCGCATGGGGTTGATAAGCAGCGAGATCAACTACAACATCAACACCAACAGCAACGGCATCACGGTGCGCTATGCCTCACTTGGCTAATTCTAGTTTAATATTCAAATTATTTTACATTTTCACAAGCCGGAAAATGCCAACAGTTGAGGGTGGCTCAGCTGCACTCTGCTGCCACTTGCCACATGCCTCTTGCCCCCTTTTGAAACTCTTCTCGCTGTACCTGTGTGTGCCTCTATTATTCTTGTAGCATGCAATTGGGCTGCGTTGTTGCTGCAACTAACTTGAGTTTCGTTCGTTTACATTGAGGGGAGGAAATGAGGATGCAACTGAAGTAGGAGAGAGTAGGGGAGTAGGGTAAATACATACACCACATATAGTATACCATCGCAGTATTCTGTTTTCTAAACTTGCGCTCACAAATAACAGGCCCAAAATGAAACGAAACGAAACGCAACGACGTCGACTGCGACGTCGACGGCGACGGCGACGTCAACGTTCTGCTTCGCTTGCTTCGACGGTGGTAAATAACAACTACGATAGCGATTTGTTAATCTTACTCGACCAGCAGTCACCCTATGTGAATTATGGAAATGCCATGAAATGTAGGTGTAATTGCAGAAATAGTTCCAAGAATATAAAAGTGGTAAAAACAAAGAAATTTATGTAGAAAGTACAATAATATAATTGAAATATTTTCAATTATTTGTGAAGTTGTTTTACATTTCCTAGAAAGGTCATTAATATATGCAAATATATATATTAATAAAAAGTAATTCTGCAGAAACTTGATAAATTGTAGAAGTTTCAAAGAATTTCAATCAACATCCTAAACAAACTTTTAACTATTTTTATTTGAACTGAACTTAACTTTGGAAATATGATGGCATTAAAATAAAGCTGCAATATGTATATCATCATCATATACAATCTCACTTAAATACATACTTCACTTTTCGTCATAGCGAAAATATCCATCTCATTAATCAGATCTAGAATTCTAAATAAGTCAAGGATGAAAATTACAGTTGCTTCTCAAAATATATGCAAAGATGTTTAATAATGTAACTACACAGAAATAAACGTAATAGAATATAAAAAATCATGTATTATGATGATGAAATTGCTTAAAATTGAAAGCAGAAAATAAATTCATAAAACGAAATAAAAATACTAGAATATTTTTAGAGTAACCATTCTTTAAATTAAGGAAAGAAATTCATATTTTAAGCTTACAAAACGCCAGAACTTATGCTCAGCACAACAAAGCAAAAACTAAATGTACTCAATATTTACAAATTATCTTTTTGATCAGTTTTAGTATGAAAATTGTAAAACTTCGTTGGCGC
Organism: Drosophila niveifrons; assembly: GCA_035046325.1. Taxonomy (NCBI): domain Eukaryota; kingdom Metazoa; phylum Arthropoda; class Insecta; order Diptera; family Drosophilidae; genus Drosophila; species Drosophila niveifrons. The sequence goes on along the minus strand of JAWNOC010000046.1, from coordinate 2,583,677 downwards.
ATATTAAATTTAAATACCAGTTCCAAAAAATAGCTATTAAACATTTAAAAAATCGCAGCCACAATGTAGGCAATAAATGCTGAGAGCTTTCACCCAATTACAGGGTATAAAAAGCAGAGTACCAACAACAACTTAAGCAAATATATTCACATATTTACAGCAAGAGCGATAGCAACAGCAACAACAACAACAACAAGAGCAACAATAGGGCATGTGTTGTGTAAATTCATAAACGGCCGAGTTTAACGAACTGCGTTTTGGCTTTTGTTTTCCTTTTCCCTTTTTTTTTTGTTGGTGTTTCTTTAATTTTTGTTCGTTGCTGTTTTGTTGGAATTGCGAGCAACAACCAATTTGGCGATCTCCGATTCGTTTTTTGCCATGGTTCTCTGCACAATTTTTGCATTTGGTAAGCCAAGACATCAGCGCACACAAACACAAACATATAAACACAAATACACCAACACACAGGCACAGAAACACAATCACGCACACTCTACACACACACACAGAGAGAGCAGAGCAAGAACAATGCGAGTACAAACAATAAATTGAAATGAAATGAATGAAATACATTCAACAGCAAATAAACCAGCAAACAAACAAACAACAAAAACAACAACAACAACAAAATACGACAACCAATTTGTGTTGCATTCAAGAATTTTTAATTCAATTATGAATATCATATTATGTATACTATACTACATTGCCTCCTTGCCGACTTTATTGCCAGGCATCTGGATATCACGATTATCACACTTTCATTTCCATTGGCATTTTAAATAAATTAAATGTGCAATCCAGAAAAAACTAAAGACTCTTTTAACAATGTAACTATGCTGCTCTACATTTGAGATTTGCATTTTTATGTCTCTTGTCGATGAAGGTAACAAAAATTTATATGCCAAACATTTTCATGCAAACCATGCTAATCAATAAATTGCATAAATTTATGATCTCTGGAATTTACTAAAATCATGCTCAATAATCATATTAAATATTTTCACAATATTTAATAGAAACTTCGTTATAATACTATTTATGATAAATGTAAATTTTTTTAATTCTATTTTATATTTCGAATTTCAAAAGAAATCCCTAAGCGGATTACGACTGTAATAAATTTTAAATATGCGCAAATAGCCTTTTTCTTTATCTTTTATTTAAATTAATTCTAAAATATACTCCCAGCATATTCTGCATAAATATTTACAATATTTTGCAAAGTATTTCAAATTTTCTATTTTTCCTATTCTTTACAATTAAATTGGAAAATGAAATTCGATTATTTGCAAAATATCTAAACAAACATTATTGATTTGTTTTGCTTTCATTTCATCTATGCTTTCAGTTTTCTATCTCATTATTATACATTATGAAATTATTCTAACAATACATTATTTAAATGCATACTTATGTGTGAACAATATTTTCCTGATTATATTAATCCATTCAAACTGTTTGCTTTACCAAATCACAATGCCAATCAAAGCACCCTCAAGTTTATCCCTTGAGTTAATATAGTTACCAAAGGTTGCCGAAATTTGAATCTGGCGCCCTGCATTATGTATATATATATGTGTGTAGCATCAGGAAGTAAAGAATAACTTCATAAGGTAGCTCAGCGTAACTTTATCAACTGTAGAATGATATCGTATCCACATGCAAAGCAGCTTTTGACTACCTTCACTCCCCCTCCTCCGTTGGAGCCTCGCTGAGATCCTTTTCCGCCCTCATATGCATGAGATAAAACCGATTTTCTAACAGCATTGCAACATTTTTCTTATTTACGAGCCACGTAGCCATAAAACGCATACATAAATTTTCTTGGAGCCAAAACCAAAATAGCAAAAGCGAGAGAAAGATATATATATATATTTTTTTCGAGGATGTGGATGTGGATGAATGCAAGTCTTCGTCGATGTCGTTGCTGGTTTTGAAGCAACCGAAAAGGAATAAAGAAATTGATATAAATGTTTGTGCAAACAGACAGTCAAAGCGATGGGGCGAAAGGGAGGGGGAGAAACCCTTTTCCCTAGTTCGCAAATAGATAGAATTATGGGAAATGTGCGCAAATTTGTAGAAATGGCCCCGAGAAAAGTGTCGTCAGATGGATGACTCTTTTACGATTTGTTGTGTGTGTGGAGAGAGAGTTCAAGTCAAATGCGATACGAAAGTATCAAGAAAGCTTTATGACAGATTTCTGGATGAGCTTTAAAATCCTTTTTTTTTTGTTATGCGTATTGCGTTTGGCGCCAGTTCATTTTATCTGGCAAAAAGTTTTTGCTCCTGCAGAACACTTCATTTCATCTGCTCCATAAAATGTGCGTCAATATTTTTGTTGGAGGGGTGAAGGGGTGAGGGGTGAGGGGGAAGAAATACAAAACAATTTCCGATTATTACACTGGGCTCGAAATTGAAGGGGCACTTTTCACTCACGGCAATAACCATTAATAAAAATGGCAGGCATTTAAAATTAAATGACTCCATCGCACGCGTCGCCTGCCCCTCCCCCTCCCTTCTCCTTCTCCCACTTGAGAAAAATAAAAGACGAAGTCGAAGACTTCGAGGGGTGGCAACTTTGAAAACACAAAACTTTTAGGCAATTTCATTTCAACTGGAGCGCGGAATTTAAGCACCATTTGCATATCAAAACAAAATGAAATCCTGCGTCCTGTGCCGACACCGACATCCACATCGCCATCGACACAGCTGGCATCTTGAATGGAAATAAAATTTGGCATCCAGCTCCTTGCTCCTTGCTCCTTGTCTGCTCCTCTTTCGAGAAGTGTCGACGGCGACGCAAAACAATTAGCGGAAAATGTTCTCAAACAATTTGCACGCCTCGAATTGAGTTAATTGCAGATATTTGGGTTAGACTTTTGGCCCCCTTCCCCTTTCCCCTCACTCTGTTGTCCCACGTCAAAATATCATTAACATGAATTTATAAACAATAAAACGTCAGCTTAATTAAATTTTATTGTGTGACTTTCGGACACGTCGATGCTATTCTATTTATGCGTCAATTAATTGGAGGCGCCTCCATTCTCAAAACTTCGCTTCAAAGGACACTTTCCCTTAAATAACTGTCCATAAATAAATACGTATGTGTGTGTGTGTGTGTGTGTGTGGGCGCATCGAAGCGTTTAATCCTTTGTCACATTTCATACTCGCTGTTGGCCCTGGCACTCAGCGGGCTCAAAGGCTGTAAGCCCGGCCATATCCTCGGCTCGTAAATAAAGAAAAAGATTGTGCATTTTATTGATGAGCCAAAAAGTAAACGACGCCCAGGGCCAAAAAATTGGCTTCGAGTTCACTTTTGTTGCTGTTGTTGTTGTTTGTTATGGTTGCTGTTGCTGTTGTGATTGCAACTTTCTTTTCGAGGACACTCGAAAGCCGAAAGTTAAGACTTAGCACGAAGTCAAAGTGAAACTGTGTCAAACTATTTTCCACGACAACACTTGTTTAATAGATACGTTGCTGTTGTTGCACTTGCCACTTGCCACACAGTTTAGTTAGTTAGCTACATTTCACGTGCATTTTCTCAATTTTTCATTTCTTATTTATTTTTTTGTTGTTGTTGTTGCTATACCTTTTCTTTTTGCAATATTTTCTATTCCTTTTTATGTTTGGTTGGTTGTATTTATTTGTTGTTGTTGTTCGCTTCGTTTTCAGGAGGGTAGCGGAGAATATCGCGAGTTACTTTGGGGGGCGACCCGCGTTACGCGTTGGGGTAGGTTGGCTCTATGTATGATAGAGAGTAGTAGGTAAGTAAGTATGTTTCACTTTTTGGTACCTAGTTATGTGAACTCGGAAACTCGCGTAGGCCGCAGCTGCCAACTGTCCCGCACGAAATCCCAAAGTGAACTGAGCTCTGAACCTCAGGCAACGTCAGTCAGCGTCGGACATGCAAGCTGAGTGGAACGTGAACCCAAGCCCGAGTCACACAACTCGAACGCGGCGAGAGAGCGCTCTCTCCCTCTTGCTCTCTGTTGCGAGAGCGTGCGTGAAACAAGTGGAATTGAACTGCAAGTATATGTGTGGGAATGAGCGACCTAACACAATGCGCTCAAACACGTTCGTGTTGGCTAAGCAGCGAACATGTTGTGTTTACGTTTTTTATGCCGCTATGCAGGCGGAAGGCTCTCAACGTGGTTTGAGCGTGTTACCAAGCAAAAGTTGCAGCAACATGTGTTGGCAACATTTTAACAGCGGCACAAATGTAGAGTATTTTGGTTAAATTCGAATGTTATGAATGAAAACAATACCAGAATTAAATGGAAAGTATTTTGTTGAAATTGTAATTATTGAATGTCTGTTAGTTTTTAAGTTGATAGCTCAAGCAGTTCATTATATATATTAATTAAGTGAAGCTATTCTTTATGGTATCTAGTTTCATAAGCATATACTTTCGATTCTTAACGATATTTCACTCAAGCGAGACAAGCAAACGACTTGCGGGAAATCATCTAATGCCTCACACACATCGACATTATAAAGAGTTTGTCGCTTGAATGGTTTGTGGCAATGTAACGACTTAAAGTACTGTCGTTGTTGTTGCTGCCTGCGTGAGGCATGCCCCGATTGTGTCGCACAAATTATGGACCTAAGGTAACGCATAAAACGCATCGCTGACTTTTGCTCTGCTTTGCTTTGCTCGTTTCGCGTTCGTCTCGAATTATTTTATACGCTCAAGTGATTGTTCCCCCTCTCAGTGTTGCCTGCCCCTTCAACGAGGCCACGCCCACGCGCCCCAAATTGTGTGTGTGCGACAGTCAACGTTTAATTAAGAGTCTTGATACAGTTCTTTATTTTTTTTGCCATGCCACACGCACCGCAAGTGACCGAAATTCAAAAACCAAACAAACGTTTCACAGTGGCATGCAACACGGAGGCAACACGGAGGCAACACGGTGCTTTAAGGTGCCTATCAACTGACAACTTGCCGCGTTGATACCGCAAAATTCGCATTAAAATCAAATGCCATTTCAGATATGCGACTGCAAAGCGGGAGGCAGTGTTGCAAGAAGAAGAGGAGGAGTGGGAAGAGGGGGAGGGGCACTTGCAACGAGGACGAGTCGCTAAGGAGCGCCTGCAGTGTTGTACTGACAGCGCACAGCTAATGACTAATGGACTCTTAATGATCTAACAAGGTGCACAGAACGAACGGAAGAGAGAGAGAGAGAGAGAGAGGGGAAGAGAGTGGGGCATGCAACACAACACCTTGCAAACGACATGCAATGAAGCGAAGGATGCGAAGGACTCGCTGCAGTTGTTGTTGCCATTGTTGTTGCTGTTTGGCGACAAAGTTCAAAACTTAATAATGCCACATTAGTTTTCGGGGCAGGATGACGACGCGACGTTGCTGCCACGATGATGTTGCAACTAGCAGCAAGCAGCTAACAGCTAACAACTAACAGCGGAGTGCTTTACGTTATTTTTCGGCAAGCAACGAAACGATGCCGTTTACAGCGTGCAACGTGCAAGGTGCCACGTGCAACGGTGTTGCCACCTTGCCACCTTGCAGCACGTCGCGCGCGATTCGCGACTCGCGAGCATGCAAAATGCGACGGTCGTCCTTTTAAAGGACATTCTGCAAGTGCAACAACTTTGTCAGCAACATTGACAAAAATTAAATTAGTACATTTTGTTGCAAACTTATTTCGAGGGGCAACTTTGCTGCAGCTGACCAGCTGAGGTCACAGGTCACTGCGCTTCTTGACATTACTGTGGCTGCCACACACACACTTTTGCGCTATTCATGCGCTTCATTTATCACATAGCTGTCGCTTCTCCGTCTGCTGTGCAAAATTAGGCTTTGGTTTTGTCGGTGAGACGCGATGCCGTTTTACACGCTGCCGCACAAAGCAAATGCTTGCAACATATGTCAAGTAATCAGCAGGCAACTTTGCCACACAGACCTCGACTCGATTCCCAAATTCGAATCGACCAACAGATCTCTGTCTGCCTTGAAGGAACTTTACTGACGCCAACCTTCGCGGCACATGCCAAGCATAAAATTGAATACATATATATCTGTGCTCCCATCTGCCTCTCTGCTCCCCTCTCTCTCTATCGCTCTCTCTCGCTGCCATACTTTGCCTACGTCTATAAAATGAACCCACAGACGGCAATCGCAAAAGGTAACTTTGCTAGACGAGCCGACGAACTGTGCGTTAAGTAAACCTTGCAAACAAATCCCAAGCCCAAGCCAACATCAACGGCAACAGCAACGGCAGTAACAACAACAGCAACGACAACAGCAACGTTGACTGCGACGGCGACGCCCTTAACGCCTGGTTGCGCTCACTTCAGGAGCGCATTCACTCTGTGAAGGCAAGATATAAGCTTCTCGTGGAATATATGTTTATTTCTAAAGCCCATTTAAAAAAAACCAAACTCAAAAATATTAAGATTAAAAATCGATTAATCGTAAAAACTTCTTATATATTAGAAGTGCTATATTCCTGTTAAATTAATAATAAAAATCAAAATAAATGCATTTATCATAAACAGAATAGTTTTCTAAATCTGCTTAAATGATACTAATACAAATCATACAAACATCAGCATATTTAATTCTAGAAAATAACTATATAATATTGTAACAATAGTAACAAGTAAGAAAACTACAGTCGAGGGTGCTCGACTGTGAGATACCCGCTACCCCTTTTGAAAAGCAAAATATTGCTGTATTATTTTCGAAATATACCAATAATACTGCAAAATACTAAAAATATACCAAATGGTATATTTGGCATAACGATGTGATACTAACATTCAAAATATACCATAGACGGCATAATATACCAGATTGTCAGCTAAAGCATTTGAGACCCCCCGTAAGTGGGCGTTTTCCCCCATACAAAAGTATTTCTTTAATAACTTCCACATTTTTTATCTGATCGCAACCAAATTTTCAGGAATCATAAACACTATTGTTATTATTATATATACCCAAATTCGCAGCTTTAACTTTAAAATTACGCTTGTTATTCGATTTTTTTGATTTGCGGAGGCGGAAGTGGGCGTGGCAAAAATTTGAAACAAACTTGATCTGCATGCAAACATAACAAATGCTGTCGAAAAAAAATTATAGCTCTATCTCTTATAGTCTCTGAGATCCAGTGTTTCATACGGACAGACGGACAGACGGACAGACAGACAGACACACAGACAGACAGACGGACAGACGGACATGGCTAGATCGTCTCGGCTGTTGACGCTGATCAAGAATATATATACTTTATAGGGTCGGAGATGCCTCCTTCTACCTGTTACATACATTTCCTGCCGGCACAAAGTTATAATACCCTTCTACCCTATGGGTAGCGGGTATAAAAATAGCCATACAATACATTTTTAAGGTTTGCCGACTAATTCCTGAATATTGATTACAGTAAAACTCTCAATTAATATCGCAAGTTTAATTTATCACTGAGGACAACAAATCCAGCGCGCCCTCTGAGATTTATAACTTTGCTTAAAAAACTGCTTAATGAAAATTATTTAAAACTTTATTGAAACAATTACATTTCGATTAAAAAAGTCTTTTTCTTTTAAAAGATAAAAAATTATATTGTAATATTTTTCTGCTTAATTTTAAGTAAATTCTATTTGGCATTTCGCTTGTTTTTTTTTTCTTAAATCCTAATTATTAGTAACTTATTAAATACTAGTAAAATTCTTTTTAATTTATTTTAATATCAATATAGTTTTATTTTAATTTTTAATTTATTTTAATTTCAATATAGTTTTATTCTATAACTCAAATTTTTTTTCATATTGTTATTTGGGTATATTGTTGTTTATGGTTATTTTTCTGGTCTAATCATGTAATACTTAAATGAAGTTATATGAGTATACATTTATATTATTATATAATTTTTAGCATCAGTAACCACTTAAAATCATTTTAAACTTTGAAATATTTCTGAAATATATCAATTTAAACGCTCTACTCAATACACATCTGAAGAATTAAAAGATCTGTTGGGCCTAGATTGAACCGCTCCTGTGCTTGAAGCTACCTGCACCCCTCGCAATTTGATTCTGGCCCCGTAAGTAATGTTGTCGCCGTCAGTTTGTACATGGAACAAACAGTTAGAGGACAGGAGAAGGCAGCTCTAAGAGTGAGTGAGCGAGTGAGTGAGGGGGAGGCATATAGATTTGGGTATAGGAAGTAGATGGACAGAACGACGCCGACAAATTTTGACTTGCCGTTACGCTCGACTGCATCGCGACTCCGACGACGCCGAAGAACAGAGAGAGACAAAGAAAGAGAAAGGGGGGAAAGAGAGAGAAGAGTTTGTTGTTTACTTTTGAACAACAACTGCGAGCAGAGGCCCATAAAGCACACGGCAACCGCAAAATTGCGACTGTGAAAAGTGCTCGCCGAGGAGGGGAGGGTAAATGGGAAAGGAGGAGGGGGTGAGACAGTTTGTTTTTGTGTTTAATTTTGTTGGTAATGCGTAATGCATGGGAATGATATTCATTCGAGTTGTCAAACCAATTGACAATAGTTGTGTGAGAATGTTTTTTAAGCCGGAGAATGGGAGAAAAGCGGTTGTTTATGTGCGTGTGTGTTTGTGTGTGGCATAAACTGTTGTGCCTGCAACATGGGGCAAGCGCACACAAAAGCGCGAGTCGCTGAGTGGCATTCCAGTTTATTATGCGTTATAATCAACAACAGCAGCAACGGCAGCAAGAAGCTGGTACAGGACATTGCACACACAGCATCCTTTCGGTGCAACACGGAACCCTCAACGCGCCACTTAGCCGGCAACTGCTTGCAACGCGAGTCAGTTGAAGTCATGCCTGCACTTTTTACTCCCTTTCCTTTCTTTTTTTTTGCATCCCTTTGTGGCAACATTCAAAAGGTGGCAAAGGGGTGGGGTAGGGAAAGTGTTGGGGGCATGACTACCGTTAAGTGCTTTCCACCTGGCGAGTCCGCTATGCCAAATGCCACATGCCACATGCCACACGTGGCCTGTACTACGGACGCTTTGCTCATTTGTTGGTGGCCCTTTCTCATTTGGCTAAGTGCGTTGAAGTCGTTGGCCCCGTCAGAGAATTAGACTGTCTTCACAGCAACACCAACAGCAGCAGCAGCAGCAGCAACATTAACGCTGCTGATAAATGAAATCAAGTTTTACTGCCACAGCCAAAACGGGCAAAAGAAAGAGAAAGAGTTAAACGTGCAACAGCCGCACTCGAGACTATTCAGAATGATGCAACCTTTGGCTGCCGCAGCTAGCGCAGCAAACTTCTGACAAGTGTCCACGTGTGGCATTGCAGTACAGCACATTTGCAACGCTGTGGCACAAACAATTTAAATGGCAGCCGCTGCCGCTGTTGCTGTTGCTGCTGCGCTGGTCTGCCGCTTAGTTGCGCTCACAAGTGGTCGCTGGGGTTTGACACGGAGTCAGTGACACCCAACTTCGTACTCCGCATGTGACTGCAAACTGTCGACTGTGTGGCACTTTGTCGCCTTGCCCCACTCACACAGAGCAGCGCGCTTCAATACTTTAATACAAAAATATGCAAATTATTTTTCCTGCTCTGCTCTGTTTTTTTTTTTTTTTTGTTGTTTGTGTTGCATTGCATTGCTGTGGCACAAATGCCGCAAGCAGCGTCAAGCAACAGTGGCGACAAGGACAAAGACGTCGACGTCGACGCGTCGCGTCCTGTGGCATGAGGGAAAGAGAGAGAGGCAAGCATGTTGACGGCGACGTCACTTTAATTAAAATTAAATATTTTTACGCTCAGCGCCAACGAAATGCGTCTGTGGCAACACAGAGTGCAACAGCGACAGCTGAAGTAGGAGGAGCAGAGCAGAGGGAAGAGAGGGGCAACTTGGGGAATGGGTTATCAGTGAATTGATTAAAAAAATTGCTAAGGGCAGCCGCTTAACAAATGCGCTTCAAAGAAAATATGCATATTTAATTGTGACATGAGCTGATTAAAGCCGACATCATTACATGTCTTCAAGAATTTTAAGCTTACTTAATGATTTATACAACAAGAAGTGCTTAACTGCGGGTGACTTTTCTTTAAAAGTCGCGTTACTCAAAGATGTCAGATTTAATGGTTGTGTTTGTGTTAAATTTATTATATTCATAGAAATTAGGTATCTACAGGATTTAAATTAAGAAATATCTTATATACATATATTTCCTTATATTTAACTTATCTCGCATAATATTATATCATATTTTCTCCACACTTCGTAATATTTTCCTCACTTTTCATGGCTGTATATAAATATAATAATCATACGAGTATATTCGTAACAACTACAAAATTTAGTTATTCCAAATCTTTTCAATTTTCAAATAAATTTAATTTACAATATGTTGAAATTTTTGGCAGTTATTTTATATACAGTGATATAATCGCATAACTCATTTCAACATTCAATGACTGACAGATTTGTGAAGTCTTGCATGAAGTAAAGTGTAAAGAGTGAAGTGCCAGCTTGCAATTAGGATGTAATTTTCATTTTGCGCTCCTTTCACAGTGCATTAAAGTGCAGTTATATTGGCCAAAATGCAACTGTTGTATTTCCTTAAGGGACTCGAAATTGTTGTCTGTCGTCAGTCGTAGAGCTGTTCAGCTGTTCAGCAGTTGTTGGGCTTCTACATAGTTGAAAATCCTTTTAGTTTAAGCTCTGCTTTTCGCCTTTGCAGTTGCTTTTGTTGCTACTCTTGTTGTAGCTGTTGTAGCCTTTCCTCCTATCTGCCGTTGGCACTAGTTTTTCCAACTCTTTTCACATTGTGCGCTGATTTGCTGTTTTAGTTGCTTGTTAAGCTGCGTACTTCTTGTCCCTACTTACTACTGTTGACTTTTACTGCAGCAGTACTCTAAAACAGAGTATCTTCACATTGAGGTTACTTCAGAAAAGCGATCAGATACCTGACTACATAAGGATTAAACACTTTAGACAAATGTTAAGTAAAGCAATAAAGAATATTTGCAGGAATTATAAAAATTATTTTATTAAAAAGGTATTGGTCTTAATAATAGTAATGAGCTTTCTTATTTTTGAAAATTGTAACTAAGGAATATTCGTATATTTTTATATACGATAGTTTCATATGCATAGTTTCATTACCATTCAAAATAATTATAATGCAGATATTAAAAGTTGCTTAAATAAAACATAATCTATATTCCAAATATAAAATACTGCATATATGATGAACAACAATAATAAAATAAAAGAAAATTTAGAAAAGAAACGAAAATACCAAATCGAAATTCAAAAAACTACATTTAAGAAGTATTGAATTGAATTGAGGTTTAACAAATTGTGAAAATTGAAAAAAAAACGCTTGTTTATCATTATCTATTATTATTAAATATCAAGTTAAATCAAAAATTAATATTTGCAGTAGTTCGACTTATTAATAATAACGAGCTTTCTTTTTTTTTTTTTGAAAGTGACTTCTAAGGAATATTCGTATATTTTTAGATCTTTCAGAGATCGTTTAATATTAAATATAAAAACATAGTTTCATTACCATTAAAAATCATTATTATAAAGATATTATAAGTTGCTTAAATAAAACATAATCTATATTCGAAATTCAAAAAACTGCATTCAGAATTGATAAATTGTGATAATTAAAGAACCTAGTGATCACTCAATATCAAATCTATATTCATCTGCATTCGAGTTTAATAAATAAGAAAACTAATAACAGAAATTATATAGACAAAAAATAAAGTCAATCAATGCAACCTAACCCTATGCACTTTTCTTAATAAAGTGTTATAAATAAGTTATTTTTTGGCTATTCAGATGCCAACAGCGTCAAGAAAAGCACTGCAAACTCTTCACGTAGTGTATTTAATAGTTGCGCCTTGAAGTATGCATTAGATTGTATGTAGCTTTGGTATCCTTGGTCTGCGGTTTGACCAGCGGGTGTCGCAACTGCTGCCAGCTGGAGAAATAACTAAAAACTGTTCATTAAGTTGGCACTGTTTGCAAATTTATCATAACTTGGCCAAAACCGGATTTCAAGAATCCCTTCCGCACAATGAATGAGCAGCATTTCCTCACTCAATGCGGTCTTTAATAACAGCTTAAAGCAATGCAGTGCGATGGACAAGACACACACACACGTAAAGTCAGAAGTGTATGAAATCGATTTAATTTCGTCACTGAAGCGAAAGTAAACAATGGTAGAAAGAGAGAAGGAAGTAGAAGTGGAAACAAAGCAATGCCCAAAAGAAGAACAACAATCGTCACAGCAAAGTTGTTGACAGCTCACGTTCTCGTTGTCCAATAGATGATGCTGATGACGTTCCACTCGCTCTCTCTATGTGTGTATGTGTGTGTGTTGTTGTTCTTGTTGTGCGTGTGCTGTTGTTGTTGCAGTGTGTGCGTTATACTCGCACTCGTATTTCGGCGTATGCGTTCGCGTTGTCCAACAGACCGAAATAGGAAACCAAATTAATCACAAATATTACTTTTTGTAACAACTCCCAGCCAGCAGCGGGTGTTGTTGTTGTTTCTCTGTTCTGTGTCACTGTCAGTATATATGTATACATATATATAGCTGTATGTATGTGTGTGTGTGCGGACCAAGTCTATTTATGTGTCAATATGAGGTTTGAAGAGCTTGGCAGGACGTTCTTTTGTCGACTACGTGTCTTCCTTTTACTTGACGCTCACTCGATTATGTTTTCAGTTCATGTTTTTGGAATTATTTCATTTCATTTTTTCGCATTTTTTCGTTTTTGTGTATTTTTTGAAGTCGCATTTTCGCATCAGCTCTGCACGTGCAACAAACTGTCTGTTGCCTCCTTATCTCCTCGCTCCTCCACTTTTGTCACTCCTCATATCTTGCTTTTTTGCTCTACACTTCATCGTTGTTTGTTCTCTACCCTGGACCCATTAAGGAATTTACGAAGAGAGTTAAGAGTCCGCTTTGACCAATGTGAGAACACATCAACTTGCTTTTAGTGAACTAAGCTTTTAATATTTTCAGTAAATTAGTGCACACTCTTTATTATTTTCTTTTTCATTTGGAATTTTATTTTGAATACTTTCACGAAGAATAAAAATACTATATATGATTAAAATAATTAAAATAGAAGCTTATAATTTGCTGTAATCTCATAGTACACGACAGTTTTCATAGGAATTAATACAGTAAATTAAAAACTTTTTGTTTACAGTCATATTATATGACACTAAATGTGTTATAAAATACTATACTTAACACTAAGAACTTACTGCATAAATGTGAATAGAAATTTGTTTTAGACACTTCGCCTTTCAATTAAAAATATATTAAAAAAGTAGTAACAAAAAATAATATAAGAAATATAAAATTCTATGAGTACTATAGAATAACATACTAAATGTGTCATAAAATACTATACTTAATACTGAGAGTTCAATGCATACATATGAATAGATCTATTTTGTGGGTACTTCGCCTTTGAATGAAATTTTAAAGCAATTAAGACTCAACTAGAGCAAACATAGAGTATCTGTAAGTTCATCAAACTTCACTAACAGGCACTGCCTTGTGCTCGTATTTATTAAATTGACACATGCTGACAACAGCCAGAACAACGCCAGCGTTGAGGCATCGACGCACTCAAAAAGAAGTTGCACTTGGTCAAGAGCAAACTCAGTGCCGCAATCTGCCTTCTTTCTCTTTCGTTTTTCTCCCTCTCTCGCTCTCACTCTCTTTTTATTTCGCTGCTGTCTTCTGGCTGCTGTCAGCCTCCCATCGTGCCGAGCTCAGTTTCAGTTTCCTCTTTTCGCATGTCAGTTGCAAAAATAAATCACTCAAAGGGAAGTCAGTGTGTGTGTGCCACACGAAATGGATACTTACTCCCCCCTTTCACTCTCCTCCAACCACCCCTTTACTCTGCATTTCCTGCCTGAGAAGATGAGGCAAGCAAACTGCATCAATTTCAGTTGCAGTTGCAAGCAAAACACACAGCAAACAACTCAAAAAAAAGAAAACGAAAAAAACTACGAAATATTTTAATTTTTCGCAAAATTAACTCGACTCGAAATTATTATGCAAATGCCAAGAACAAAAATTACAACACACACACACACTCTTAGCACACACGCCCAAATCACTTAAGTGGGCTGCTTGCTTAGCTGCCTCTAACTGCGTAGCATAAAACAATAATTGCAACATCAACAACAAACAGCAGCTCTGTGTTGGTGAAGGGGGGAAAGGGGAAGGGGTGTCCAAAGGGTTGGCAAGTTTTCTTTCGCCAGCGCCCGCTATTCGCCTGATTAATACAAATGAGCGGCGATTTGTCATGTCACTGCGTTTAAATTTATCATTTTACTCGACAGGCGAGAGGCGCCCGCTGCAATTGTTGCTATTGTTGTTGTTGCGATTGTTGTGATTGCTGCTGTTTTTTCTTTATTGTTGTTGTTGTTGTTATTGCTGTTTCCTACATGCCCTGTCGTAATGCCATTTTGTTGCCCATTCCTTCAGCGCTTTCCCCTTTCTTTTTTTTCTGTGTTAGCAATTTCTCTCTCTTCGCCTGTTTGTTTTTTGCTCCTTCCGGTCTGGCATTTCCTACACCCTCACCCAAAAAACAAAAAAATAACAGCGACGGCGCCAAGATCACACAGCCAATGCACATTTTGGCGCTGATTCTGAGTAAATTTTATGTAGCATATGGCAAGGCGCAACATTTTTTTGTTAATGGCCTGTAAAAGTCTGCTTTTTTCCAGCCTGCAATGTTCTCTCTTTATGTGTGTGTGTGTGTGTGTGTTGCCGGATAGCCGAACATTTTTGCTTGGCCATTGACATGACGCTCGCTTTTGCAAAACTCTGTTGCTGCCACAGCAATCGTTTGTTAGTATTTCGTTTTTTTCCCCGTTGCTGTTGTTGTTGTTGTTGTTTGGCCAAAAGCATAATTCGATTAGCTTTTATCGCAGCGTGTTGAACTGCAATCATTGCGGAAAAATGCCAATTAGAAAAGTTATCTGTCTCTCTTTCCTCCTCTCTCTCTCTCTTTCTATCTTTCTCAGTTAGAATTCAGTTACTACTATAGTCAACGGTTGCAGCTGTGGCCAAGTTTTGTGCTGCTGTTGGCTCAACTTTGAGCTAATGAGCAATAGCGAGCCAAAGTCAATGAAACTTTTGCCTTACATTGCTCAAAATACTAAAACACAAAACAAGCTCGACACACAAATCCAGCATTTCAACAAAAAGCTACGAAATTTGAGTACAATAAACTTTATGTTGCCAGCAACAACAGCAAGAACAACGACGACAACAACAGCAATTGACAATAGCAACAACAGCAACAACAACAACAGCAGCAGCAAAGTCGAAAAGGAGCAGCAGAAACTGAGCAGAGAGAAAGAGAAAGAGAAGAGAAGAGAAAAGGTAGCTAAAACTATTCTACACAGCACCTGCGATAACATGAGCTTACAAACACACATACACTCATACACACACACGCACACCGATACGCAACAACCTTCGAAAACTTGGCAGTTTCATTTTCACTTTAATCAAAAAGTTTTTGCAACGCCACCAAAAATTTGCATTCATTTTAATTTTACGCTAAATAAATTATTATCTAAAGCACTAAACGTAACCGAGAGAATGTGTGTGTATATGCGTGTGTGTGTGTGTGTTTTGTAAAGTTTTGCCTTGCTGCATGCAACGCCTGGTTGCCACAGTGCTGAGTATAGGAAATTGAAGTGTTGCACCTGAAGTTGCAGCTGTAATTTGGATTGATAAATGCAAACGAATTTGGCAAACTCATTGCAGCGACTCCATTGTGCCACATGCTGCACACTTGCTGCTGTAATTAATAAATATAAACACACACAGCTCGTTCACTCACTGTGACTAAGATGAAGACGAGGACTGAGATTAGTACTCGCAAGCAGCTGCAACTGTGCCACTATTATTAGTGTTGCACTGTCATTTAAGTTGTTTGCTGCCAGACACATTTGCGGCACTCGCAAGCGGAACTCGCGTTTTTGATAACATTTTAATGAAAACTGTCAGTTGCAAACGTGCAACGCGCCAAGAGGCGCCACACAGCCAACAGCGCTGCTTTGTCAAGTGTGAATTCAACACTTGTGACTTGACATTTTTAGGCGAAATACTCGGTTGTTGCTTGCGCCATCTTCATAAGTTGCGCATACGCCCCGTACAACCACAGAGCTCATCTACTTGCGTGTGGCACCAGCTGCACTTTGCTATACATTAGGCAAAATGCCTGAGCCAAGGCAAAACAATTGCCGCTGCTTTGTTTGCCCAGCCGATGTGACGTCGCTTTTCTCTTGACTCCATTTTATCTCCTTCCTTTCTTCGGCTGCATTTTGCTCATTTTGTTGGCTAAATTAAAATTGCATCCGTCAGAAGAGCAACGTGGAGTAGTTGAGTGCGGTCATACTCCTTAGCTTTTCCCATTTGCCATTTGCCTGAAAATGTCTTCTTTAATTTCGTGCAATTCGTGCCACGTTACGCATACGCCACGTGGTCGGTGGAAGTGGTGGCAACAACGTCTTAAAGTCGAATGCTTAACAATTTAATTGCGGGCACGGAAATGAGCTTTTGGCCATGTCAAACGTGACAGCCTAAGCGCACATTGCACAGCCACCACCATGAGGCAATTAACTTGCCACGCGCCCAGCAAGCAAAACAACAAAAAAAGTTCACTGCGAAATGCATTTAAAAATGGCTCACGGGCGCCATTTTGTGAGTTGGCTCACCAACTGGCAACTCAATTTGAGTGCAAACGACCAAAGCATAAACAGAGGGCACAAGAGTAGTTCACCCACCCACCCACACCCACCCACACACACCCACACGCACACACACATATAGAAATAGAGAGAGCGACTCGAGCAATGTGTGCGAATCGGATTGGCCGGTCAGTTGGATTTGTTTGTGCATCAAATTGCAATTGCCGTTGCATTTGAATGCATGCATACATCTATGTGTATGTGTGTAAAAGTGTGTGTGGAAGTGTGTGTGTCGAGCGGAAATAAAACCAAAACGGATATGCTTACTAAGTGCCTGTACACACAGCGGCCACATCCGCCGGTGCAAGGTTGTTGCAGACTTCAACGCCAGCGGCGAAACCAACGCCCCCGACTTTATTTTTAGACATTGCCCTACACCCCTCTCCCTTTAACCCACCTTTGATGCTCTGCCCTCGTGTGTGCTGATGTCCTGGTGCCCTGGTCTTCTATGCCTAGCTGCCGGTGTCAGTCTATTTGCATTTACGGTGATAGGTGCATCCATTTTTGTTATTCTTCTGCACTCTGTGAAAGGTTAAAATGTTTCTTCATTGAATATGTAACATAAAAATACGATGAAGGCAATATTAGTTGTTGAATATAAAATATGGAAGGATACAATAAACATAACTTATACAAAAATGTAGAAAGCCAATTATAAATGTAATTGGCACAATTTATTAAAATAAAAGAAAAAATATATTTCTAAAATAAACGAGTTTTATATTTCAAAAGAATTATGTATGGAACATGAAATTTAGTTTTTGAAGATAAAATGCATAAAATGCAATAAATATAACTTGCACAAACACGTATAGTAACAATATAATTAGCGCACTTTATTAAAATTAAGGAAATGAATATGTTTGAAGTGAACGAAATTTATATTTCAATGAAAATGTGACGGCAAATTTGCCCTGCTCTAATTAACGAGATTTATTTGTAAAGAATTTCATAATATTTTAACAGAGTTGAAGCTACAAATTGGCAAATTCTATAATTGCATATGCACTTTTCCCGATTCATTCATTGCCAATTTTAATTGTTATTCGCTATTGAGATAGCTTTAATAATTTAAATAAAATAATGAAATCATAGAAGTACTATGCTATCTTATTACGAAATTCAATACTAAATTCAACTATTTTATTGAAAATAGTTGATGCATGAATAACACATTTTACAAGTTGCATTTTAATTTAGTCTAGACTGTAGACATTTTTCCATTACCAATAATAATAAAAATTTATAACAATATTAAATGCTTAGGCATTCGACTTTACCTCTTTTATAAATATATATATTTGGTTTTGAGTATAACAAATGTTATTTGACATAGATATTTAAACAATTTTAAATTTTCGTTTATACTTGAAGTAAAATTGAAATATTAATTGAATTTGATTCCTTCACCGTTCAACGACAGTAGAGATCAATTTCAGTTAGAGTATCGCTGTTGTTTGAACTGACCATCAACACTTTTTACTTCGAGTCAGAGTTAGTTTGAGTTGGGTGCAAAGTCGAGTTGAGAATTTGTTGCCTACTGTGAGGCACAAATTGTATCGCCGATAATAGACAGCAGCAATTGGGTAGCGATTTTCATGGAGATTTATGAAATAGTTGGAGTGGCAACAAAAACTGGGCAAAGCTCAATGCTGCCGCCATTGAGGTATTGAGGTATACAGAGAGTTTACTTTCCAGTTGGTTGCATATCCATTGGACACTCTATCAGACAACGACAGCGACTTGCCCCAAAGTTGAATGTACTTTAATAAATTGCTACAAGTTTTTTGTGTCACTGGAACCGAAAGAGGAGGCGGCGTCAAGGCAGCGAGGCAGCGAGGCAGCAAGGAGACAAGCAACGGGCTGAGCATCTGCTCTGTCGATGTCCTCGGCTTGGTCAATAAAGTCAATTTCAAACACAGATTGAATGTCATGGAGGATATCATATGCGCACTGGCACTTGAGCCAGGGGAGACGCAGAGACGCGACAAACGCATCGATGCAAAAGTTGAACAAGACAGTGACTGAAACCGAGAGAGAGGAACGGAGGAAGAGAGAGGAAGAAAGATAGACCGCAGGAATCGTTAGACGTTGTCTGCGTTGGCAAAACTTGTGGCGCAAACTTTGCAAACAAAGCAAAAACTTTGACAGCTTTTGTTCGTCGTGTTGCATACGATTTTGGCTTTTCCCGAATATTTTCCTCTATAATTCACACCTCACAGACCGCAGTGGCAACTGTTTTTCTTTCGGCGAAGTCAAATGCGATTGCATCGCCAGCTGCTAATTATTCCAAAAGGCAACGCCAGCCCTTCTTCTTCTTCTGTCACTGTCATCCTTTTTGTTTTTCTCTCTCGCTCTCTTTTTCTGTTATCAGTTAGGAGGGCAGCGACATTGCGCATCTCAGTTGGTCCGTTAAATCGCCTTAGTTTCGGCTGGTCGCCTCGTTCGCTCTGAGGAGCAGCGTGAAAGCTAGGCAAAGATTTGCGCGCTGTTCGCCGCTTAGTCAAATTAATCCGCTAAATGAGTTTTGAGTGACATCAGGCTGAACACCGAATTCGCCTGACTTGCTTATCTTTTCGGGGTCTATGCACAAAAAAGAAAAAAACAACAACAAATGCAGATGGTTATGTCAAAGGTCATTCTGATACAAAGAGTGCGAAAATATTTGCAAACGAAATGTGAAAACAATGCAGCGACGCTTGGATATAAATACAATAAATTGAATATCATTTGTTTATGCGCTCCGATGCGTTTACCAACTGACAGGGTCGCTCAACAACAACAACAAGAAGAATGCGTACACACACGTGTGTAAACGAGCAACAAAGCAGGTCGAACTGTACATAAAATGTAATAAAATGCGAGCATTGCAGGTGTCATCGAAAGCGATGGGCAACTGTCAGGGCGATGACGCCAGCAAAGGCCACACTTTTGTGGCTAAAATATACAACACAGCTCATGTGAATATACACTCACACACAAGCAAACACACACACACACGAACACATGCACACATACATATTTATGCAATTTAAAGTAAAACACAAAACTGTCCCGCTGTTGGCCAACGTGACGTATGCGCAATGTGCATGTGCGGGCATGTGCAAAGCACAAGCACAAGAGGCGAGACCTACAAGCGGGGCAGAGGAGTGCGGAATAAGGCGTTCAGAGGTGCATTTGCGTGCTGGCATCCATGGTTTCTATTTCTATCCCCCTTCCCCCCTCCCATCATTCATCCTCCTGCTTGCTTTTGTAGCTGTAGATGCTTTTTCAATTCTGACCAAAAATGTCGAACGCGCTTAGCCCTAGTCCGGTGCCGATGGCGACGCTTTGACACGAAACAAATTTAACTTTTTCATCTCGAGCGCACAAACAAACAAACAAGAAACAAACAAACAAACCAACACTCACACTCTTACGCTTACAGACTCACTCAACGAGTCACTAAACTGAAGTGTGTATGCGTCTGTGTGTACGTGTGTGTGTACGTGTGTGTGTGAGAGTTACAGGGGGGAATTTTTACATAGAGATGCGTGCAGCTCGAGCACGAAAAAGCAGCTTTAAGTACATATAACATCAGCTATTGCCTAATGTTATTTGTCAAGTTGGGAGTTTCTAGCAGAATATTTATGAAATTACAAGTATTATTGTAACATAAACTTAATATTTGGCAGTAAATGGATCAATTTTCGCAAAATAACTTTGATCTATTTAAAAATACAAAACATAATACAAATTTGAGCTAAATCATATACTAAATATTTTGTAAAAAATTTGTACTTTACATCAAAGACAAATATTTGTTATTTATATAATTATAATTATTTACAAAAATTACTATTTGGAAATAATAAACGAATATTGTTATATTAACATTGAATTGGTCATGTATATATCGTATACTTAATATTTATATAAATAAATAAATACGGACATACATCATTTATGGTTTCTCTAAAAATTAAGGAAAAATTGGATAGCGCTGTGAGTTTTTCACAATTGTTTAGGTACATTAAAAAATTTTTGGTGAAAACGCATTTATTTATCGCAAAATATAAATAAATACCTATAAAGAAAACTTTGAATTTGCTTTAATAATTGATAAAAGGCATTATTTAATTTAAATTTATTTTGTCTACTTAATATTTTTAATATTGATTAAATAAATAAATATTTCTTTAGCAAAATTTTTTGAAAAAATGCTAAACTTGCAGAAAAAAAGTCATGTATTTTGCAAAATTTTATATTTTTTCGAAGCATTGCGAACTTTAATCGTCAATCAAGAATATGACATTATAATAATGGTAGGAGGTATCAAAATTGATTTTAATCCGAATTCTACATTATTTTTAAATGTAGTCACAATTAATACAGTTGGACTATTGATTATGAAAATTGAAAACTTGTTTATTGTAAGTGAAGCAGTGAAGCATTATACAAATCATCGGCAACCTTAGACATGTATTCTTGTAGACAACACCTCAACTGGTCGCTTCAGCTTACAAGTGGATTGAGTTCGTGTTGTGAATTGTGGTTGCACAAAATCACGACAGAAAATCCAACTAGAAATGGTCTCCGCTGCTGGCGCACTGGCCATGGCCATGTGACACGAAAAAATGCACACGGATCGTGGCCAACTCTAACATAGGATACGAACGCCAATCGGTATGCCGCCCTTTGCATGCTTTACGCTCTGCTGCATACTTTCAGGCGGCAAAGCGATTTTGCGTTTTTGGCATAGGAGGAAAGCGTCGCCGTAACAGCGCTCACAAAGTGAGAGAAAAAATAAGTAAGAGTGCTTTACATTCTTGTACTATGTGATAAACTAGTAAATGCCTTGTAAAATATGTATGAGAGTAAAAAAGAGAGAATTTATAAGATATAAGATATATGCAACGAAATGTAGTATAACACTTTAATAATAAAATCGATAATTTTAGTACTTTTACAATTTTATGTTTCCTTTTTCTTCTTCAAGAGCAATAGACTCCAATAACAAAACTTTATTAAGAATATAAAGCATTGTTAAAGAGCTTTTGGATAGATTTTATTTTGCGCTTCATGCGAATTGTCAAATTTATGTGGCTTTGCAATTCAAAGACACAATTTGTTGGATACTTTAAGAAATTATTCATTGATTTCTTCTAGTCGAGACGAATGCAAAAAATACAGAAAATAATAATAGAATATCACCTCTTGGGTTGCATTCTAAGGTTACAGGGTATAAAAAAGAAAAGTGAGCAGCACCAGAAAATGCATAAAATATGCGCATATTTAATTTTGACTAGGCGTGCAGCCAGCAGGTGCAAGTGCAGCTACCTCTATGTATTGGTGTTGTGTGTGTTTGTTGTTGTTGTTGACGCTACTGATGTTGTTGTTGTTGTTATTGCTTTCATAAATATGCATGTGGCAGTTTGTGCCTTTAATTAAAATGCAACGCAGTAGCCAGAAAAAAAGAATCAAAATAAAAAAAACGAGAAATATGAGAGGGGAAAAACTGCAAAGACAACAAGAATACACGCCAAATTTTGCGTTGCCTTAAGATTGATTGGATTTTATGTTGGTTCTTATACTCGCATATCAAAAACAATTTCAATTACACAAAGTATTCGCATCCAAATGGTGTCCAGCAATTCTCTAGCTACGACTACAGTTAAAGCGTTTCTCTGCCTCTCTCTCTTTATGCGCTGACTCTCGGTTATTGCCACAACTTCGGCTAATTAATTCATGCAAATGTACCCCCAAAACTGGCTGCGTTGGGGGCTAATTATGCGGCGCCCCGCTCCGATTCTTTGTGTTCTCCTCTCTCTCTCCCTTTCTCTCTATGCTTCCTCTTTCTGTAGTCGCATTGACATTTTGTCAATGTTGTCAACATGAAATCCCAAACAGAAGTGTCATAAACTTTGACAACAGCCAAACTCTGCGACAGTCCCCAACTGTCTCATCCCGTTCTTTCTTTCTCTGAGTCTTTCTACAAGTTCTGCCCTGTGTCTTCTTATCCTGTTACAGAGTACAAGGGCGTCATTTGCGCTGTCGTTTTGTAAAATTAATTAAACAAAAATGTAAGCAGAGTACAAATAATTTTCCGGCGCGTGCTCCAAAGTCCAACTTAAATGAATTTCTCAACAGTTTCTGACTCCACAGAGAACGCAGTTCATACACTGAGCGAAAGATTTGATTTTCTAAATTGTCTAGGCCCTGACAACATTCTTAACAATGCTTTTTTCTACAAAAGAAAACTCTGGTTTCTTAAATAAAAGCTGCAAATATAAATTAGAACACAAAGTCTAAGAAACATGTCTTTAAATATGTTTCTTAACACAATCGATAATTATTATCAACTATATTTAAATCTATCAACATTTTTAATAAAGTTATACAAACAATATTTTAAGTAATGGCAAGTATGTATAACATGTTAAACTTACGATTACATGAAACTTTATATAACAATTATTTATAAAAGTTTTAACATGACTTTAACGATATCTTTTTGTATAAAACTTATTCTATAGTTATTAATATAGCAATCGACAATTTCGATAGGGTTAAATAAGCAAAATATTTGAGTAGGGTAAGTAGTGAGTGAAAAATCCATGCAATCAATACAATAGATATTTGCACAACATAAGCATTTAATAACAACATTTTCTTGCGCATAAAACTGCAATGCTTTTTGCTGATAAAAGTTTCAAATATTGGGATTTATACAATTTATTTTAATGCACAGTTCAGCAAATTTGTTGAAATATTTGCTTTAATTCTGGCTTTTGAATTTGTACAAGTTTCATTATTCTTTTTGGCTTTAGCTTACTGGAATTCCGTTGGTCAATAATGTTATTTTTTTGATAGAATATGTAAATGTAATTTATTAAAAAACACTACTAATTCTTTAACATAACGATGAAGAAGCTATAGATATATGTTTCGATCGATTGACTCACACTCAACATGAGTATCAATTCTACACTAATTAGTGTAAAGCATCGACTTTATCTCAATTTATTGACTGCTCTTAATTCATTCATACAATTTTTTGTTTGATTTGGCGTCTTCACTTGTATTTTAATTATTAATACATCTTTAAAACTTAAAGAAAATATTTGAAGAAATTAAGTGTAAAATTTGTCTCAGTGTAGATATCTTGGAGTCGGGTCATATGGGAAGCAAACTTTGTTTGGGGCTCTATTAAATTTTTAAGCTAGAGCTGGCAAACTAACTGTTAATGCTGGAGTTGTCACCTTTTTGGGCGTAAACTTATGCGAAGATTAGAAGGAAATTGCAATGAATATTTCATCTGCCACAAGCGCAGCGAGATGGCATCTAAAACGAGGGGGAGAGAGAGAGCTGAGGGAGAGTGTTAATGGGAGGAGATTGGCTGCCAAAATATGTGATGAGTTGTGCAAGATTGAAACAACAACTTGGTGGCGCTGTCGTTGTTGTTGTCGCTGCCACACCCACAATAACAATGTAATTTGCGACAAAAGGTTTTACAAGCGGCGAAGAAGAAGAAGAAGAAGCGTGGTGAACTGGTGGCATGCCCCAAAATAAGCGCGGCAGCCAGCAATAATGCTCGTTCGTCCCAAAATGCAGTGCAAGGAAATCAACTGCGGCCAAAAAACAATGGAAATTGCACTTAAGAAAATGAATTGCATGCAAATGAGCACGTGGGTGGCAATGCGGAGTGGCAAGGTGGCATTGTGGCAAGGTGGCACGGTGGCACAGTGGCTTGCAAGTGGCAGGGTGGCAGCATGCAAAACAAAACCACAAGTCAACCAGCGAACAAGCAGCTAAGCAACAACAACAACAACATTAACAACTGGAGCGAGAGGAAGAGGCAACGTTGCAAGGTTATTCGGTGACGCCCCAGGCCACAAACAGGCGTTAAAACGCCGCCGCGAAATGTGTTGTTGCAGCTGCTGCTGCTGTTCTTGCTTCTGCTTCTGCTTCCGCTGCTGCTGCTGCTTCTGCTTTTGGCGGTTGGCAACGCGCAATAAATTTGCCATGGATAAATTTTTGTACATTTGATTTTCAGCAAGTTTAACGACATTTTAATGTGCTTTGAAAACAAACAGAAAAAGCAGCCACGCCCATACACCACACTCATCGTCTCTTCCACTTACAACATACCAAAGTCATTGGCAGCAGCCACTGTTAACTTTGCCTCATGTGTTGCTGGCAAATAAAAATGCGCACTTTTAATCAAATTAATAGTTCCGTGTGCGCTCAACCTGAGAGCGTCCCAACCACACTGAGGTCAAGCAGTCAGCCCTCAACATTCAACATTCAGCAGTCGACGGTAGTCAACGGTCAACGTTCAGCTCTATGCCACGTTTCACTCTTCTGTCAACCCTCTCCCTTCCCTCCAAATTGAAGTCCCCTCGCAAAACCATCTACAGCTATTTGTGTCCCTTTTTCCACTGATGCATTCATTTCCAGCGCCATTTCGATTTCTGGCATTTAACAAATAAGACAAATCCGAGACGACAATAGTCGACTATGCAATACGCTGCAAAATAAAGTACTAAATACAACTAAAGCACAAAGACTTGAAAAACTACAAGTAGAAACGAACTTATAGTTTTTAAAAAATGGAAAGAAGATTAATAAAAACAAAACAACATTTATTGCTTTATTTGTAAAATGTTTATAATTCCCAAGAGATTTAAATAATTCAATAATGAAACTAGTATAATAAATTATTAGAGAAAATTGGAGTTCATATAAAAGCCCATAGCTTAGGAGTAAGGATTAAATTATTAAATGAAAAAGATATTTATTTAAAAGCCTATACGTTAGATGGAAATATTTAAAATATAAATAAAATCATGTAATGAGTTAAAGAAATCAAAACGTAGTATTATAATTGGGAAACGTCTTTAATATTAAAAAATTAAATTTAGTAAACTTCGAACTTCTGACTTTTTAAGCGAAAAGAAAAAAATATAAGTAGTCTTATGTAAAAGATATTTATTTAATATAAACTTCATTTTACATTTTTATAATATGACTAAATGGGTAAGTATTACATAACAGTAGAAGTTGTAGGTGGGAAATACTTAATTTAAAACTCAAAATTAAATTTCAAACTAAAAACTTATTTAAGCAAAGCAAATAAATATATTATTTTGATATTTATACAATAACAATCAGGTGTGAAACCTTTTTAGATAAAATAAATTTCTGAATTTAATATCAGGGACATAGATGTTCATCTTGTAACAATTAGGACAGAAGTTACCACTTATGTTCGATGGAAAAGGAGATGCAGCTCGCTGACTGTTACATACACTTGCAGAGTTTTACGATACCCATTTGGAGCGTTTTTATGGATACAGGATATAAAAGTGCAGTTCACTGTGTGAGTGCGTAAGTAAGTGAGTAAGTCTGCGAGTGTGTGTGTGTGTGTGTGTATGTGATGCATGGCAAAAACACTAAAATCGCTTTGGCAATCAAATGCGAAATCAAAATCCGAAATTGAAAAACGCAAACAAAATTGTGAAGTGGACTTTACGAGTCTATCGAAAGTGTTTGAAATTCGCTAGCGAATACTTGTAATAGGACAGAGGAGTACCCCAGAGGGGGCGTATGGTGTAAAGGGGGGCGTGGCCATTGAGTCACGGCAGTGCATTAAGTGCTAACTGCCAACGCTTAACTATAGCGCAAAACTTTTGAACTGAAAACTGCTGCTGTGCAGCACTCTTGAGGGGCAGTCTGGCCAGCAGTCGGGACACGCTCAAAAGGACTCATTGAGCAGCCAGTAGGGGAGAATGAAGAGAAAGCAGTAGAGGAGTGGAGGAAAGCAACGTGGTGGTAGCATGGGCTCTAATCAATCAATCCACAACTGTTTCCACAAATAAGTATTAAGCCCAACCACACTTTCGAAATGCTCTAATTACTTTAAAAGCCGCGCTGCCGATTGCTCTGCCTGGCCCTTTGGTCAACCACACGCAGCAGCAGCGGCAGCAGCAAGGGAAGCAAGTGATTCAGGTGGCGCTAAAATGAGGAGAGAAACTGGCACAAGGACTGGAATAGGGAGAGGATGTGTGGCATAGCATAGCTTATGTGATTTTTCACACCGTTTGCCAAAAACGCCAGCATTGCGCTTTTTATGGAACGTTTTGCAGCAATACAAACAGCCAAAGCAGACCATAAATAAATAATTCAATACGTTATTTTATTTAATGCTGTAATGCCCTAGAAATATTAAACAACATATAGGGTATATCAATATATGCGATAAGATATGTGAATGAACTGATTTATGTTTACTTTAAGTGTTAATTACTGCTGTACTGCATTAAAAAGTAATAAGTAAGAAAATATTAATATGATATGATATGATAATTTGAGAAAGATTTATGTGTAAGAAAGGAATGTCTAAAAACCGAAGGATCAAAAGAGTCGCCTATAAGCAACACTATTGTTTCAATAAAAATATCCGTATCACAAATTTTTATACATCATTTAAGTCATTTGGTTTAGTTAGCTGGGAACTTTACTGAATTTTAGCATTGTAAATGAAATATTATCATTATGTTTACTATTGTATTAATATATAATAACACCTAAACATTACTAAACCTTCCTGAAAGAATTAGAAAATTATTTTAAATAGAAAAAATTTCAAAAGCAGCCTTTAGTTTCCTTTGAATTATATTCCAATCAAGAATTTCTGAGTATTTGTTAGCCTTAATATTTACTTACATTTCATTTGAGCTAATTTCGAGAGCAGGGTATTTGTTAGCCTAAATCATTGCATTATTTATTGCCTACTTTTGCCAGTTGATTTGCTGCTGCGGCCTAACCAATAAATCACTCATTAAAGCGCCTCAAACTAATGCGACAAATGTGCGCAGCGGCCACATAAATTAAAATTAACATTTGGTTGTAACTACACACATGTCCGAATGTGTATCTGTGTGTCAGTGTGTGTGTGAGTGTGTGTGTGAGTGTGTGTGAATTAGTAAAATGAAACCCCAACATGATGACCACAAGCTGCCACAGCAACAGCAGCGGCAGCAGCTTCGCAATTTAATGAGTTCAACTGTACACCCTCACATAAGCACTTACACACACACACACACACATTCGCACACACACATTACAGTTGTTGACCTGACTAAAGTGAGCTTGGTAAATTTGAAGCTTGGCCAATTTGATGCCAAATTAAATAACAACATTTTGAATTGCTTGCGAATTGCTAAATATATATTTTGAATTATTTATGATAAACGTTTTCGCAAGCCACTTTTCAATTGACGCGTTTTGCTCCCCACCACCAACAACAAGCAAAAGCACAAATAACAACAACAGAAACATCAACAAAAGGACGAGCCTGCGGCAAGTTGGCAACATTAAGAATGCGGAGTCCCAAACCCTTTTTGCGCACCTGCCAAATTCCAAATGCCAAGGCGGCAACTAAACAAATTTCCAGCCACAAGGCGACATAAATTTTTCTTATGAATAAATTATTGAGCTCACAGCCGCTGGGCATTGAGATGTTGTTGGTCCCAAGATCTGCTCCTTCTGCTCCTTCTCACTATCCTTTCCACTTTTTTTTTGGGCAGGAGGCTACTTAAGCTCCTGTCTGAGGGTGTGCGTGTGTGTGGGTTCAACCACTTGACTTGGTCCAGTGACTCTGAGCGGGCTGTAAATGTCTTGTTTTTGCCTCAACCCCGAGCTGGATTGCATGTACACATGTTTAGTCCTTGACAGGACGACCAACAACGGTGACAACAACGACATTTAACACTTGCTCTTCAAGAGACCATAAAATGTATTTTTATATGCTTGCTTCTTGTTGCTTTGTCAAGATTCTTGTGCGCAGCCTTTTAGATAATTTATCATCATTTGCTTGGACGGTAGACTGCGAAAAGTAGGCAACCATTTTTTCCACCACACTTCCTTTAAGCTCTCGCTTGTTACGCATACAACTGCAGCTGAAAGTCTTTCGGACTTCTAAAGAATGTTTGCGGTAAGTGTAATTTGCTATAACTCTCATATGACACTTGGACAACTGCTAATGAAACTCTGGTCATATTTTTAGATTGTGTTGATTAATTGTTACGTCTTGTGTCTTATTTTAGACATTTCTTTTGCTAACAAAGATTGCCCAAATATTTGCTAAATGGATGTTTAAAATATCAAATATCGCTTCAATTTATTTTAACTACAAATGTATTTTAAAAATAAATCAATTTTAAATATACAAGCATAAAAATTTTTCCTTAATATCGCTGTAATCACTTTTAAACAATACATTTTTAAATAAACATTAAAACTTTCCTATAATAATACATTCATGCACATTCCTAAATAATTTTTATACAATTTTCTCTAAAACCTCAAAGTTTATTCCTTTAAAAATTGTTTCCTAATAACTGATGACTATTTAAATTTCCCATGACAATGTCAACTGTTGCTTAATTAAATTTTTGATAAACAAAATTAGTTTAACTCTTAATTTTGCTGTTATCAAACAATGCAACGCAAATATGCAAACGCAAATCGATGCATATTAAAATGTTTTGTAAATAGATAAAAGTGTAGAGTCTGGTCCAGCTGTGAGATAAAACTTGGTGTAATTTCCGCCTCATTAGGGGACTGAAAGCGCCCACAGATGATGATTCAGTAAATAGTTCTAAACATATATGTAGATACAGCCTACCATCAGCGATTGCAATCAAACTTCAAACAAATGACACATTTCAATGTTGATTATCTTTATTTTTTTTTTTGTGGTATGTTGTGTGCATGTGAATTTAATTTAAAATTCATTTGAACGTTTATTGCAATTTTCTAAATTGCATTGATTGGGCGAGTGTGTGTCTGCGTGTGTTTGTGCGTGAAAAATCATCAAATGCACAAACAAAAAACAACAGTTATAACAATAACAACAACAAATATGCAAATATGAAAAGTGATTTTGGTGCCATAAATGAATTGCATTCAGCTGGAAGCTAAAAGACAGAGGGGGAGAGAGAGAGAAAGTTGCGCACTTTTAATGCTAATTTTAAGGGAATTTAATTGCAATCGATTTACGATTTGCGATTGGCTTCAATTCAATTGCTTTCATTAGGTTGATTGGAAAATTCCTTGGCAAGTTATTAAATTGTTATAAATAAATATGAAATAAGTTTGGCAAACAACCAAAGGGCATGAAAACGAGAAAAGTTGTGAAAACATATTGCAACTTTCTTTCTTTCTTTCTTATCCCTTTTTGCGCCCTACTTGCGGCACCCAACTCTCGAAGCAAATCAAACTGCCCTCAAGCCAAACATCAATCAATCAAGCTACCTCTTCACCGCCCTCCTCACAGCCCGATACCCTAGACTTCGAACAAGTTTCCAGTTGTGGCTGGACTTAGTCTCAAAGTATTTACAACATATGCAACTTGTACAACGTGGCGTATGATGAATACTTAAGGGCAAGCATTTCATTATTATTATGCAGGCCCTTTTCGGTCATTGGGCTTAAGCCAATACTCACACACACAAACAGACAACACACAACCCACACACACACACACAAACAAATACTTTTGTGGATTCGTATCGCTAGATAAATCCATGGGAAAAAGTTTTTGGCTTTGGCTTGGAAAAACTTTTGCCTTGGCATCAGTTTTGCATTTTCGCCTTTGCACTTGGCTTTTTATGCAACTTTCTATTCATGAATAATTAACGGCATTGTTGTTGCTCAATAGCGTCGGCGGTTTGTCAAAGAGCCGACTCCAAATTTCTAGTTCCCGAAAAGTAGTTGAGAGCAGCTCGCTCTCTGTTTCACCCTCTCTCTCTCTCTGTCTCTTTCTGTGTGTGGGAGGGTGGCATATTCCGGCTGCACGTGGGTTATGCTTAAAGTTTTAACTGCGCCCAGGGGCATGCAATGGTTATAGTTGCGCTTGAACTTGTCAGCCAAGTTCGAAGTCCGCAAGCAACCAGCACTAGCATGGCTTATAAAATTTAATTGGATTTTGATGCCACAAACAGCAGTAGTGATAACAAGAGCGAAGGGGAACTGAAGCAGCGCATAAATTGATTTGCCGGCCAGCGAACAAACGCTGTTCGTTCTGCAACCATGCACCCTAGTTGAAATTTCTTACAACCATTTCATAACCATATCCTTTAACTATTTGCAACACACTTTGGTGCACTGCCACACGCGCCATCAGCCACGCCACTTGGCTAACTGACGCTTTTATTGCACATCCCTGTTGACCGGCAACAAAATAGTTTAATTCCGCCCAATGCCAATGACCGAGTCCGCATATTGCAGCTCCACTGCACGATATGCAACACATGCAACACTCCATTTAAATGCCCGAACGTGACTCTCGATGCAGCTACCAGATTTGCCTCAGCAAATCGAAGCCAATACTTGCAGTTGTGTCGCCCTGCTTCTTCACTCCCCTCAACATACATACATCGAGATGGGTTCAATAAACCCTGCGATTGTTAGATGCATTTATTATATGATTTTTAATCTCACTCTCGAATGTCATCAATCATTTGACAGCTCAATTTCAACGAAATGTGAGTGTCTTTAATGCTGCTGCACTTTTATAGTGGCTTTTAAATTGTTATTGATATTATTGGAAAATTCAGTTGATGCTAGTCTATTATATATTTACATTAATAAAAGAAAGCAACATTATTTATTCTATTAATAATAATAAGATATTTTATTTCCTTTATTGTATATTGTCACAGTAAAATACATAGGTCACACAAAAATGGTATATCAATTATATAATTTAAAATTTAAGATATACTCTACTATACAATGATACACAATTTCAGCATGAATAAACTTCAATTTGAGTTGTCATTAATTGTCGGCAAGAGAATTAAACAAGTGAGAAAATGGACAGTTGGTTTGAGATGATTTTCTAATTAAATGAATTCACACAATGCCCAAAGACAGAGACAGAGAGACAGAGGCAGTAGCAAAAGCAGGGAAAGCAACGACAACAACAATGGCAGTCAAACTTCTATATCCGTTTCCGTTAGGTTTCTGTTACAGTTACGATTACAATTAGAAATTCGCGGCATTAAACAATTCAATTATGCAAGAGGCAAATCAGCAGCAACACCATCACCAGCATCCATCCACAGCCAATTCTTGTTCGATTCAACTTTTAATTACTAACTCAAAGGAGAAATAGTCGAACAGTTTGCTCATCGGCTGATGAGCACACTTCTCTCCCAATCTCCCACCTCACCCCACCTATCTCTCCCTCACTCTCTCTCACACTCGCTCACTTTGTCTGTATCTAAGAGAATCTATCTAAAAGGGTCAGAGAAGCAGCAAACAGGCGCCGACAAAATGAAGTCTTAAATCACAGCATGTTATTTCCGCTGCACGCGCTGCGCGAGTGCGCTCCAAAGGAAGAAAGCGGAGATGTCCTGGTGGGTGTCGCTGCTGAGCTGAACGCTGCTGGAGCGGCGCATTTAACGTTCCGTTTCCGGCTCTGTGTGGCCCTGGCGAGGACATCGCGCTAAGGACGATTATGTCGCCCACGCTCAGAGATCAAAATCGCCAAAGAGAATTGTTTTTTCTCTGTTTCTCTGTTGTTTTTTTTTCTTTTTTGATATCCAGGATACTGCTGCTCCTGCTGCTGCGTTGTTTTGCCTTTTGGGTTTTATCAGTAGCGCCTTTTATGTCATCATAACCGCATAACGCAATGGACTCCATAACAAGGAGACTGTCCCAGTGCTGCCTGCTGCCTGCTGCTTGGACAGTCGCCGGCCATCCTGCGGAATGGCGAACGAGCAAGCGAATGTCCGTTTACATAAATTTCGTGGCGCAGCACAAGGAAAACTGTCGAGCGTGCAGAAAAATGAGATGACAAATGAAGTTTGTCGGCTAATGGCAGCGGAAATGCGAGCGGGATAGGGACGAGCACAGAAAACGGGGATGCGGACCAGCGACGAAGGACGGGGGCACAATTGGAACGTAAACTGCGATGGGGACTGAGACTGAGACTGAAACTGGGCAGCCGTCAAAAGGTTCGGTAGGTACCAGCTTACACTTTTTGCGGCGTGGCAATGAACGGAAGTTGAAACAAACAAGTAAATAAATGGCGCCAATTGGGCGACACAGCCAGACCACCGCCCCCCCTTCGCATCCCCACTTTTAACCCTGCTGCAAAGGCAGCTGGCCAAACGAGGCGAATCCTGGCAAGGCACTGACTGCTGGTGTCGTCTGTTGTTTTAAAATTGCTGGGGACGTGGGGAATTTATTTGGTAATCTGAACTGAGTCAGCCAAAGCGATTATTACGAGTAAACACAATCCATTTTCGCGTATGATTGGTGGCTCCAGCGGTCCACATAATTAACAGCGTAGTGAAGAGCACAGCTCTGTCTGCTTAGCAACGTCATCAGATTACCGCCTCTGCAGTCCTTTTCTAGAGTTGCGAACGTAACTCAATATTAAAAACCAATATCCTTAACGCGACGAGCACTTCACTTAGTGGCACAGTGGATGGCATAATAGATAATAGATAATAGATAATAGATAATAGATAATAGATAATAGATAATAGATAATAGATAATAGATAATAGATAATAGATAATAGATAATAGATAATAGATAATAGATAATAGATAATAGATAATAGATAATAGATAATAGATAATAGATAATAGATAATAGATAATAGATAATAGATAATAGATAATAGATAATAGATAATAGATAATAGATAATAGATAATAGATAATAGATAATAGATAATAGATAATAGATAATAGATAATAGATAATAGATAATAGATAATAGATAATAGATAATAGATAATAGATAATAGATAATAGATAATAGATAATAGATAATAGATAATAGATAATAGATAATAGATAATAGATAATAGATAATAGATAATAGATAATAGATAATAGATAATAGATAATAGATAATAGATAATAGATAATAGATAATTAATAATTGATATTTATGAATTTTACGCGCATATCTGGATACGATTTCCACTGTGACAATCTCAGTATCTACTTCGGTCTGCTTCCAAAATGATAACACAGTCTCACCAACACGCACAGAACCATATATATATAGTTCACTAAGGGAACTCATTGAGTAACCCCTGCCAGGAGCAAACATAAACATGCTGAAAATCTAATCGCCAGCTACAATCAAAGTGTCCAGTTTTGATATTAAGTTCAGCATTAAATGTGAGCCAGACAAGTGTCTGGGCGGCGGCCATATTCACTAAATAGCACAGATACGACAAGTACTAGCAGCGACCACTATTTGGCAATGCGTGTGTGCTGCGTATACGTAATTTGAAGGGCGTCATGTGGGGTATAATGAGCCATCAGCTGGACATCGCTTCGACTTGGCTGCGGGGCAGTCAGGACATTTACTACAAGCATACATAAAGTCAACTTTGCGTCTACGTATTAGTGTCTATCAGTGTGTGTATGTGTGTCACCCCAGGGCGTTGTAAATATTATTCTTATCTTACACTATAAATCTACATATGACAATTTTAGCACAGCTGCCTGACCAACCGACAGCTGCCACATGGACCAACAAGCCATCTTGTTATGGTTTACCTTAAAGTTGTCGGAGCTTATAATGGGATGCTTCATATTTTACTATATTTTTAATTAGCATAATGACGAGACTTGCCGCTATTGCCTATAAATTTTATTGATAATTTTTGGTTTTTGGCATTTTATTTCTTTCCATTTCTTTTCAACTTATTAAATGTTTGCTGAATGAGGTTTCCATTTGCCATTTAGTTTGATTTTAGTGTTTTATACCCGCTACCCATAGAGTAGAAGGGTATTATAACTTTGTGTTTTCAGGCAAAGTATGTAACAGCCAGAAGAAAGCCTTTTCGAGAGAAAATATCTCAGAGACGATAATACAGCATATTTCATTTTTGGCACGCCCACTTACGCCCCTAAATGACAAGTGCAAGCTGGAGTTACAAATTTTAAAAATTTGCCTGTGACAGAAAATAAAAAATGTATGAGTAATTTAAGAAATCATTTTGTATGGACTCACAATCCGGTTTATTTTGCACTGTACGGTTTATGAGTACTGCATTTAAATATAAATACACCAATTAAAATCTTTGTTATATTGTATATTAGTAATTTTTGGTATATTTAAAAAATAATACAGCTTTCTTTTGCTTTAAACTCAAAATGTGTATCGGGTATCTCACAGTCGAGTACACTCGACTGTAGCTTTCTTACTTGTTTGCATTTAATTTGCCTATTACCGATCACAATCGAAACTTTTATGAACTTTTATATAAAATTGTTTATGTGTGAAAATGACACTTCTTATATTTATTGCATACTTGACTTTCAAAAGAAACAGAAAAGGGAAGTAAATGCTGCTCATCTTCATATTTAATTGTCAATTTTACTCAGTTACCCTAATTAGCAATTTTATTGCAAATATATATTTTTCTTCCAGTACTTTTTCGTTCTCAAAGGCAACAACTGAAGCAAAGATATTGCTCGAAGTGCCACTTTATAGTTGTGTTGCACCAACAGTGAGTTACGAGTTGAGTCTATGCTTATCTCGAGCTGACTCACACCTTAACTTTCTGAGAGGAACAGAGAGAGAATGAGAACTAAAAGGTGGGTGTGGGGCGGAAAGGTGGCACCTAAAGGAAATTCAATGAAACTCCCCAAAGTTGTCATAGCACACATAAGTCACTGCCACATGTTTCAGCTGAGCGTTGTGGCAGTTTTTGTGGCTGGCATGCCATGTGCGGCATGTTTTGCAGAAATGTGGCACATGCATGAAATTGCATAAATCAGGAAACTGGATACGAAAGGACATACAATTCTGCTGATAGCAAAGAGCATACCAAAGACAACAGCAACAACTGCAGTAAAATGAAACAAAACCAAATAAAAACAAAAAGCAAAAACAAAAAAAAAAACGAAACAAGCATGTACTACGTAGATACAACATCCGGATGCATAGCAACAGCTGCACGCTGTATGCTGCTTGTTGCAAGAACAACAACAGCAGCAGTAGCAGAAAGCAGAGCAACCGAGGCAAGGACATTCCGCGAAAGGACAAAACAAAACGCAACGGACAATGGACAATGGAATGAAGCGTCATAAAGGCAACGGCGTTGGCAGCGATGTTTAGTTTTATGGACTGGACACACAGGCGACGCGGCGGTCACACTCACCCTGTGGTCGGTCAGTGGCAGGTACCACAGTGGCTGCCAAGTGAATCTCTGCCTGATAAGATGTGGCAGGGAGGCGAGAAGAGACGCCAGGCTGGTTGGCTAGCTGGCTGGCTGCCTGATTGCCTCGGTGCCATCAAAACAAAGCGAGCTGCGACGCTGTGTCCGCTGTTGCTGTTGCTGTTGCTGTTGCTGCAGTGAGTTCACGTCAGGATGAATGCCACTTAACTTTGACCCTAACGAATGCGCGATAGTTAGGAATTGCTGCTGCCCCTTGTGGGCGTATTTTTCCTGGTGCGTGTGTGTGTGTGCTAGCTTGTCGGCCATTTTGCGTTATCAGCGGTCAACGCCGCAGCAGCCAGAACATCCGCAACATCCCCAACATTCCCATCCTTACTGCCACATCCTTTCACATCCTTGGCCGAGGGCAAGTTGTTGACACTTTTATGAACTCCACAGACTGGCCATGTTGTGTGCGGCTTTTGTTGCGGTTTGCTGGACTTTGCAGCAAACCGCGCACGCAACGTCAGACCCAATCCTAGCTGTAGCTGCTGCTGTTCTATTGCTTTTGCCGTAGCTACTTCTTTCATCCCTGCCATGCACTCGCTAATTTGAGGCAACGCCAATGAAGTCTGCCAAGCTCCAAGTCCAAAAAGCATTGCCAATTGTAATTTTGGGCAAACGGCTCTTAATGCAACGATACGATCATAGATTTAAAGTACAGTCTCATTATAATAATACTTTATAAAATCTTTATGAGGATTTCAATAACGATTGGAACTACTAATGACATTTTTGTAATTACTTTTCAGCTTTAATAAATCCTTTACATATGTTTATACATTGCTTTTCCTTAAACTATTCTTAGAAGAAAATATGAAAATTACCAATGATCTTCTTTCGTCACTATTCTAACGAAGGATTCTGTTTATTATTATTATCATGGCTACGAAAATTGTTTATTCGTCCTTTACATTTTATGAAATTCAAAACAATATTTGATAAAAAAAAGTAAGAGTCTATACTTTATAAAAAACAATGTGTTACTAGAGCTTTTGAGTACCTTAGACTGTTTAAGTTTTAGAATTTAGTGCCACTTATTCTAAATTGCCAATATATTGCATTTAAGAAACAATTTATACTTATTAAAATCCGCTAAATATTGTTTAATTCTATATTGAGAAGTTTGCTAAAGTGTCTCAGTTAATTTGAAGCATAGAAACGAAGTAGTACAAATAAATTGGTTAACGAACAAATTAATTGAGCCAAGAACTCAATCAAGTTGCTTCAACTTTAGTGGGGCAATACCCACTACGCTATTAAGGAAAGTAGTTCAGAGGTTTCCAATAAAAGGAGGCCAAATTCCTGCACTTTGAGTAACAACACTCAATTGAACTTTTCAATGGAGAGAATAAATGCTATGCTCAGCCCACAGGGCAAAGGGCAAGCATCAATTGTCTGGCAGCCAAAGCGTAGCTACTTCGTGGTCTACTATGCATGAGATACAGCCACAGCGCATTGTTCCAGCGAGTGCTGGCCATTAAAGTGGTTATAGCCTTACGTCATGTGATTCGGTCGCATTGAGATGGCATTGTTCGCTGACAGTGTTAAGGTGTTGCGGCTGATGTTGTTAGCGAAGGCGGTTGACATTCGCCAAGCAGCCTAAAATCAACCACACACACACACACACACACAGGCAATTGCAAAGCCTTGCCTCTTGGCTACTTGTCACTTGTGAATGGGTGTGAGTGTGAGTGTGAATGTGATTGCGACTGCGGTTATGGCCACTCAAGACACAAAGCCAGCATCGCCGGCCATCGTCGAGCCGCAGGGAATGAGCAAAAGGGCTCTCAAGCACATAATTGCAATCGTGATGGCTCGTAAAAATGTCAATTTTAATAAATTGCCATAAAAAAAATGTTTGCTGCTCATTTGCATTGAGCATTGCGCATTGGGCGATGGACGATGGACGATGGGCAATGAGCAGAGCTGGGCAAAGTCCATCTTGACATTTTCATTACGCAGCGACAGCCATTGCACTTGGCCACGAGGCCAGCCACAGTAGAGGACAACAAGAGATGCGGCCACTCGTCGCCATCAACAGTCTATTGTTATAGTTGCTGTCTCTCTTTCTCTCTCTCTCTGTCTTTCTCTCATCTACTTTCGCTCTCAGTAGAACTTGCAAGTGCCTCATTCCATTTCAATTCTCCCTCGCAGTTTGCATAATGTGCTCTTGCAATATTTTAATTAAAAAATTTCTGCAGTTGATTCTATGTTTTGGGTTCAGTTCATTATGCGGTTGCATTGTGTTCTCAGTTTGATGGCGCATTAAGCCAAAAAGGACTTTTCAGTTCGAATTCTTTGGCCAAGTGACAGGCTGACAGCACAACGGCAACGACAACAGCAACAACAACAACAACAACAGCAACAGCAAAGCAGCAGCATCAGCACTTGAGGCACAAGACAAACAGCTTTTATGCAATAGGACTATCTATAATGTGCTCCAGTTCGCATCCTCGTCTCCACTGAGGGGAAGCAACCGATTTGTCAGGCTTGAGAAATGACCACACAAAAAGACGCAATAACTTGGCCAACTGGCTGTTCACTTTTAAATTAATTGTTTGTGCACAAATTGTATATACAAGCATGGGGATAAATGCACTGAAAATAAAATGCGATGCCTTAAGCTAACATTTTCAATCATTTGTATATTTTATAATTCTTACTTTGAAAATAAGCCTTACAAATTATTATATAATAAGAAAACAAATTAAATATATAATTGATTTCTTAATGAAAAAAGAAAAGAAAAGAAATGAAAAGGAACAATTTAATGAATCATTATAAGACCTTAAAGACACTGAGAATAATGTGTTACTCTTTAAAGTTGGTATCTTTACATTTTTAATTAACATTTTAATATTAATAATTTTCACACTGTACAAATAAAAAATAATAATTTTCTTTGAAAATTATTGAATAAACATGAAATCTTAACACGAATGAATTATTGTTTATAATATTACAAGAATTTAAGATTTTCTGCAGTGCACATCAAATGGAATAAAGATGAAAAAATTGCCGAAACATTCAATCAATATTAACAAGAATTACTGAAAGAGTTGCCTTGAGAAAAATCCACACTTCAGCTTGATTTATCCCCTCAAGGAGCAACATGGAATGTGTTTTTCTCAGTGCACACACAAGTGCAAATGAAATGGAAAACGCAGCTGTTTGGACATGTGAGTGTGTGTGTGTACTCGTACATATGTGTGTATGTGGTAAGCAACGCCCTTACACGACAGCACAAGTGACGGGACACATGGCGTATGCGTGCTGCCAGCTGTCACCAGCTAATGGGATACAAAACAACTGCAGTCTCATTGAAAGCCTCTTTCTCCTTCTCGTTCTCCCATCTCCCTCTCACTTTCTCTCTTCGTCTTTCTTTTGCTGTCTTCTACATGTTTTTATGTATGTTCTAGGCAAACATAAATAATGAAACATACCACACTTGATTATAGCTCCAAAGCGACGCAACGCTAAAAAAGTAATTAAAATTTTGTCAACATTTTTTCTAACTGTTTCTCATTGCCGCCTGAACAACATTCGAGATTTAGGCGCTTGCTTTAAGCCATCTGTTTGCCAATGTGGGTGCTCAAGTGTACGTGTGTGTGTGTGTGTGTTCGCAACTGGGACAATTCAAATATCATGTCCCCTGCTCAACACCTAACCAAATAGCATCATAAAACCCATTAAAATGCAAAACTGTCGCAACAATTGTGCGGGGGACGTGCCGCACACCACAAAATGCTTAATAATAATGTTTAAATTTAGCTTTTTTCCTCTATATTTTGGTTATGTTAAGCAAATATTTGGTTGGCTAACAAATACATGGCATAATTGTAGCATTAACATCTGTTAGCCCACGTTTCAATTTTGATTTTAATAAATACGCTGCAAATTATAAATTCCTGGAAAAGTGAGAATATTGGTTAAGGAATAAATAGTTCAAATTTGATTTAAATTTTACTTTTGCTTTTACTTTTTTTATTTTACTTCTCTACTGTTACGCATTTATTTAATTTGCAGAGTATTAATTGAAATTTAAATAATTAAATGATTTTAATAAATGCATTATACTTAAATAACTTTAACATTTTGCTGGACTACAAAAACATTATTGTAATTTACCAGTTGTTAAATGGTTTCCATCACTCTGATAAGCTGAACTATGTATAGGATAACTAGTTGTTTAGCAAACAAAAACATTTGCGTACATCTGATTTCTAAATGCTTATTAAGCACTTTGTTGGCTTGTAGCTTTAATATTAATAAATGTGGTATTCAATTGATAATATACAAATGAAAAACTCGTTAGTATTATCGGCGCCTATTATTTATATATGCGTCTGTGCGTCTCCATTTGTGTGTGTCTGTGTTTGTGTCTGTGTGTGTGTGGGCGTGGCAATCAATTGTTGTCATAATATTTGCGCGATTTTCAGCTTATCATTATTTACATGTGCTGAGCTTCAAGCGCTAATAGCTTAACTATTCTAATCCATTGTAAATATTTACGCAAATGCCAAACATAATGGCTCCACGCATATGTCTTTCGATATATGTAAGTGTCTGAGTTTGTATGTGCCTAGTCTTTGTATATGTGTGTGTGTCTCAATATGTGGGACGCACAGCTTCATTAATATTGCGAAAGTCGTTTTGAGT
This sequence comes from Drosophila niveifrons, assembly GCA_035046325.1. NCBI lineage: Eukaryota > Metazoa > Arthropoda > Insecta > Diptera > Drosophilidae > Drosophila > Drosophila niveifrons. Next base: position 2,543,013 of record JAWNOC010000046.1, on the reverse strand, counting down.
TGTGGCAAATGTAAATACTGGCATCATTTTTCGCTTTTACTTACGATGCGCTGAAATATCGTCGATTTGACTTCGTTTTGAGTTACGAAAACTCGATAGACCGCAAATAATTAATTCTATTCAATTTGAGACAGAACAAAGCTCAAAACTCATTAGACTTTAAATGCAATCAACTTTTTGCCGCACATTTATTGTGTTTTGTGGGTGAGATAGGCAACTAAAAGGGTATATAGATATTAAGCAATTAAATAAAGCACATTTTAAAACGAATTTTAACGCAGATAAGATACTTCATAAAAATATTTCCTTAAAAATTTTTGTATCATTCAATTTCTCACAAAATTGTTATTTAATAACACTTGAAAATTAAAAAATTGTTCTTAAAAATTGAATTATAATGTTTATACGCAATGTCTAACACTATTTTTATTTAATATCCATAAATATAATCAAATTAAGAATCTAATGTGTTATTAACTATATTCCGAATGCCTTTAAAAATTTAGTTTTTACGCCATTCAGAAAGCTGAAAGTATAAACAGAGTATTTGTTAGTCAACCACCCAAATTTAATGCCAATTTGGTTGTTTTATGTTTTAGGTTTTGTGTTGCAAGTCGTAAATATCTATTAAATTATTCAACTAAATGGCAATTAAAATCGGTAACAATCGTTTACGTGTGCGATAAGTGTTTATACATAGTTACGTTACGTATACGTAATAATAGATAATTTATTCCACTGCATTATAATTCAAAATTTAAATTCAACATAAATTGGGTCAAGATGCATTTAATTTGGACTTCAATTCTTAAAGAGAGTTATTGGGTGAGGTTTAGTTTATGCAACGCAAATAATTTTGTTAAGCAAATTAACGAAAACAAAAACAAATAGATAATAAATAATAAAATAAAAGCAAAATTATACACTATTTACGCGCTCCTTATGTACCAATATAAAAAATGAATTTCCGTTTAAATTTGATGTAATTTATTGAATGAAATGATTTTTACAAAATTTCTACAGCAACGAATTGGATTTTGTAATTAAATCGGGGTTTTTTGCCTTTGCTCTGCGTTTGTATTTATTTGCATATGTATGTTTTGGCCAATGTTGTGTAAGCCTAATTTAATTACAAATGCCATAAAATTGACCGACAGCAACAGCAACAGCAAAAGCAAAAGTGGGTGCAAAAAAGTGTGTGCTCGATACTTTGGACAATAACTGCGAATTTTAATTAAATGCAAATAAGTGACGAGTTTGTGTGTGCGTGTGTGTGTGTGAGAGAGTGTGTGTGGCATGTGGCGTTATTGCATATTAAATTTGCAGCATTTTTGGTTCGTTTGATGTTTTCCAGTTTTGAGGCTGCACACGCCGTGTGACTTTTCAATGTGCGCAGCAGCTGAGCGACCGCCGCCCAAAAGTATGCAACATTTTCAAATCAAATTTTGGCCATTTTATGCAATTATGCATGCAATTGTGGCATGTGCACATGTTGTTGCTGCTGATGCTATATGTGTTTGTTTGTGTGGCAGTAGTGATGCCTCTCTATTGCATTTTCATTTGATTTCATTTGTGGCCATTCAAATTTGCAACAAATTTCGTTTTTCTCTTTTTTTTTGTATTATTGTTGTGCTCCTTGGTTTTTGCTGTTCGCCTGACTGTCGCCCAGCTGGGCAACCATTAATGCCACTTCAACTAAATTATGACACACTCACACACACACTTTACATATGACAACGAGGCTGCTGCTGCTGTTGTGGCAACTGTAATACTTGCGAATAACATGGAAAAGTCCTTCGCATCCTTTGCACATCAACATCAACGCCTGTTGGGCGCATGTTAAACACTCAAATGCAATTTGTTAGACAAGATATGTGGCAACCGCCGCGAAGCTGCACAAATCCCCCTCCTTTCCCCTTTCCCTTCCCGTTCCCTTTCCTTATATCCTATACCCTATATGCCTGTCAGGCTGTCGGCTATGTTGGCAGCTGCAAAATTTATGCAAACGCATGCGCCAGCCGAACGCATAATTCACATAATTTGTAGCAGTTGCATTTTTCGCCAAAATGCTGCTACATTCAACTTCTTCTCGTTGCTGCTGTTGCCACATCTGCTGCGGCGCTTTGGCGTGTTTGATATGTTTTGTTGCCTGTTGTGGCAAGCGGCAAGTGGCAAGTGCCATAAGACAGCAGTCACCACACTGATGCATTGCTGATGGTCGAACAATTTAGCATATAACAAAATTGCATTGCAAATTATCAACATGGAAAATAGCAAAAACCCATCACACAACCCTCAACTCCTTCTCCACCAGCACACATTGAGGCATCTTCAATGTGGCACAACTGCCACTCAACTGGGAGCAACACTTTAAAAATATGCCACAACTTATTTAAAAGCATTCAGATGCGGACAACAGCTGCTGACGACAAGCAGACGAAGACGAGTTTATTAAAAGCAAAAATAACCAAGTGCCAAATGGATGCCGACGAAAAGGCAGCAAAAAGGTCTTAAAGATTTTGCATTTACCAAACCCAACGCACACCTGACACACTTGGGAGGTCATAAATTAAGCATCCTGCCATTTGACACATGGTCATAGTTGGGATAAGACTCCGACAACAGATGTGCCAAACACTTAATAAATTGAGACTTTAATTAAGCGCACACGAAGCTATGCAAATTTAAACTAAAACATTAAAATAAATGACTTTTGGTTTATTATAAATAAATTCCTATTCAAGTCAGGCATAGAAATGTGCAAGAAAACTTTTAAGATCAATCTAAAAGTCAAAAACCTAAACAATTATAAATATTTATTGTTCATTTGATTAAAGTAAAAAGACATTTAAAATCTCACTAAAACCATTGATAGCTTAGAATAAAACAAAGCACAGGGCTTTATAATGTAATAGCACTTATCGATTTACACCTTAGCATAATATCATGAAAGTATATCTAATAAAGAAATAATTTCAGTAAGCGTTGTTCTATGTTATTCATATGGCATATCTACTTCTTCAAAAACAAATAAGAAAGCTTGTACCACAGAAAAACTAAAATATACCATCTATGTTAATATTGTACGACTTCGTAATAAACCGTAAATATAAAAATATACCATATTGTCATCCAAATCAACTAAGACCCGATTACAGTAGGCGTTATTTGCCATTCAGAATCAAATAATTCTCAGGAAACATAAATACTATAATTATTATTGCATGTACTAAAAAACACTCTAGCTTCAAAGTTATGCTTGTTTTTCAACTTCTGTCTATTTGCGCGGCAGAAGTGGCCATGGTGAAAATTTAAAACAAACTGCGATCAAACATAACAAATACTGCCGTAAAATAATAATATGCCTCTTATAGTTTCTGAGATCCAAATAATCAAATAATCTATGTATTTATACGGAAAGACGGGCATGGCTTAATCGTCTCGGCTGCTGACGCTGAGAATGTATATACTTTATGAGTTAGAAGACTCATTCGATTACCCGTTAAATACATTTCCGGCAGGCGGTAACGGGTAGAATAATCCAGATGAATCTCTTAAACGCGAAATTGATATTTGTTTCAGATGGAAGAAGATAGAACACAAGCTATTCATTGTCACTTAGAAAAGATTCAACTTAGAAATAATAAAATAACTATCTACACAAATTCTAAATGGCTATTGTACCTTTGATAAATGTTAACAAACTTTGCAGTATCACTGGCATTACATAAATAAGACAAGGCAATAGTCAATATATTATACACAATCACCAATATAAATTAGACTTTTATTAAAAAATCGAATAACTTCAACATTAAATAAGGTATATCATGCAACCTTCAAGCATAACTACGGAGATAAGTTCAAGCTTTTGTTAAAAATAATCTCATTGAACTGCTGCAACGCACAATCCATAATTGTTTTGAATAAAACATAAATTTATGGCAGTAATATCGAGTTTTGTAATCAGCACAAAGCGAAAGAAAGTGAAGCAGAAAGATGCCGATAGACAGATGAATGTGGCAGAAGAGGGAAGATGGTAAAAGTTTTTAATTAAAAATCTGCCAATAAATTATTTGTCACGCGAACAAAGACGATGTCAGGCCGAAGAAGCAGCAGAAGCAGCAACGGGAGCAGCAACAATAATCATAATAAGCAACCACAACTCAAAAGAAAATTCATTACAACAAATATTTCTCATTAACTGATTATGCAAGGCATTAGCATAGACAACAGCAGCAGCAGCCAACTTGCTGCACCCTGATGGCACCTCCTCCTCCTCATCCCCATTCTCTGCCTTCGCCCCCCGTTCGCACTCACCCACTCAGCGGACATTGCGCACTTCTTGTCAGGCGTCTTTTGCGTTTTGCAAAGTTTTTCTAATTGAAAATGCAAACGGGGCCAGCTCAAAGGGGAGACGCTGGTTACGCAGATCAGCAAGGGCCAAAAGCTACAGCTGCATAACTCGGCCACGTCTCTCTGGCCAGTTTTGCTTATGGGCCGCCAATGGGGAACAAGTAACAGCAGCAGCAATAAGCGAACTCTACACAAAATACAAATAATAAATTTAAAATAGCCGCGAAATGGCGTTGAGGCAACAGCAACAGCAATAGCAGTATGTACAAAAGCGTAAAAGCGCGAAAATACAAAACAATACCAGACGATGGCAGTGGGCGGCGGGGGGAAGGTGGTTGCAAGGCCACAAAGTGGGCGTGTGGCCGGGAGTTTGGTACATTGCGTGTTGTATTTGCTGTGTGGCAGGCGAGTGGCAAGTCAAAGTCTTAAATTGAAAATGAAACTTAAATTAAAATGCCAACTGGAGTGGAACGAAAATGATATTAAAACCGAAGCAGATGCAGCAGCAACAAAAATGCATTCAGCAATAACAACAAACTATGCTCGGCAAGAACAACAATAACATAACATAGAAGAAGCTGCTGCTGCTATAGGAGAAGAGAACGGCATGCCAGCCTGTGTTCTGTCCGTCCGTCCGTCTGTCTGGCTGTCTGCCTGTCTGTCTGTCTTTCCGTCTGTCTGTCTGTTCGCCTGCATTGGCATTGATAGTTGACAGTTTTGCAGCTGTGAGAGGGGATGCTAGGGGGGGATGCTGAGGGCTGCAGTGAGTGTGCGAACAAGTGGCATTTTGTGGCATGCCACAACAACCTCAAGTTTGTCAACAATAATGAAATTGTCGCATTCACAATGCAACGAGACTTTACAGTTTTCTAATTAAGTAGCAAAAAGGTAATTTATACCCACTCGCACGTATTGAATATATATGCCATACACCCACACACACACACACCCACACACACACATGTTCGAACATATTGCACTGCATAGTGCAGAAAAGTTTCAACTCATTTGTGCACTCTTCGATCGTTAAATGCATAAATAACGTAGTGCAGTACGACTGCCGGATGCTGCAAGACTTGTACGCATATGTACATACACACATATATATGAAGTATATATATATATGCGGGTCGACGCGGCGTATACGCAACGCATTACCTCTGCTCTGAATTATGCATTTCACTGTTGCCGCTGCTGCACTTCGACACAAATGTGCGCATTTCTCATATGGCACAGCACAAACGGATAGCACAGTCATTCTTTACATAATATAATGATAAAGAAGAGAATTACTCAGTGCACGAGAGACCCGGGCGCACTGAAAGGAAAAACCTGGCCAAATGGAAGAGAGTGAAATGAAGAGAAAGCGCAGTAATGGCAGATTCGACAATTAACCTTAAGCAGTAAAATAATTCGATCGATTCCTGAAAACGAAAATCAACTCAAGATTGAAGTGGCAATAACAACTGCAACTGGCGGAGTTTCAGATGAGAAACTGCCAACAATGTGTTTTAAAAATATTTATTTATTATTAATTTCCTTGTACATCAAAAAGGATATATTGATTCCGTCAGAAAACAAATTTATATATTTATTTTCGTAAAAATGACACTTCGAAAATTAGCCTTGTGAAATAGAATAATGCCATCGATGGTTGAAAATGAAAATCAAATAAAGTTTGAAGTAGCAATAAGAATTGTCGAACAGAGAGTCAGAAAGATAAAATGTCCATAAAAAATATTATTTATTGATTACTTACATTAACATTATGGTTTGTATTGCCTAAGCTAAACAATAATTTATTTATTTTTGTAGTAATGAGATTCTCGACAATTAATCTTAAGAAGTAGAATAATTCAATCGATGTGTACATAAAACTAAATATTGAAATCGCTCTGAAGAAAAAATTCGAATGCAACAGTGTCCTTAAAAATATTTAATTCTTTTCTGTTAAATCATTGAGGTTCTTGAGATTCTTGGAAGAATGGAAAAATAACTTTAAGGAGAAGACTACTTTAACCAGTGACTAATAAGGAAAATAAACTAAAGTCAGTAATTTACGTAGTAATTGCAAAAGAGAAACTTTGAAAGCATCATTTTCTTTAAAAATAAAGTTAAATAATCCTCTTTTGTTAACACAGTTCAAAGCATATGTAGAACATATTGCCTCAGATAAAAAATTAACCATTAATAGTCGAATAATCCATTTATATTGAACTAAATATTTATGTAGAAATACCGATTCCCAAGTTCAGTTTCAAATGATAAGCTTCAAAGTTAATCAAAAATGTTATTTATTAATTTCCTTGTATATTTTAAAAGACAATTTCGACCGTAGATTTTATTGCACGAGATAAGAAATGTAAAGATTTGTAAATTGAAGCTTTACCTATTATACCACAAAGAAGCTTCAATAACATAAGAGTTGCAAGATTTAGTAGACAAAGACAGTAAAATTGCCATACAAACACACATGCCTTATTAATGTATCAAACTGGCTAATATGAATACTTTCAAGTCGAAAAATACAATAGCAAAAGACGACTGTTGTTCGTTTAATGACACAAAAATCAACATTCTTTCACATTAGTGTAGATATAGAACGATGCATAGATAATAGAGCCTTTCTTTGCATAATATAATGACTGCGGCAACTGCACACGCTGTGCCTCCTGCAGCTGCAACTGCAGCAGCAGCAGCAACTGAAACTTCTTTCACCGCCCACATTTGACTCGAGTAAACTGAAAGAAAACGACCGAGTATTCCGTTTAAATCTTTTGCAAGCAGCTTACGCAGACAGCTAAAAGAGCACAAACAGTTTAGAGAACGAGGCAGAGTGAGGGAGTGTGAGAGTTTGAAAAGGCATTTCATGGTTGCTTCGTTGCAGTGTTTTCCATTGTGCAGTCAATAAAAATAAATGTCATAAAGAGCAGCTTAAACGACAAATGCGTCAGCGTGCAAATACTTGAGCATACAGAATGGCCATGGCCACTGGAAATGGCAATGAGAACGAGGATGAGAACTAGAATGAGAGAAAGCAAAGCGAAGAGTTGCAATTGGTAATGCCTCTGGAGCTTGGCAAACAGGCAACAAACAAAACAACTGCCAAGCTTCTGTATACTTTTTAGCTGCAAAGTGTACTAGTTGCTGCAGATAGACAACCATAAAAGCCAAAATTACCAGAAAGCAGTTTGAATTTGCCAAAGGGTGTGTGTGTGTGTGTGTGTGTAGTACAGTAAAGTGGAGTGAGTGTAGTTTGTAGCAACTAATCAAGCCATCGCCACTTTAGCGCAAACTCAATTTGCAGGATTAATAATGAAACTGTTGCATACTTATTGGGGCGGCAGCATTGCCCCTGCTACCGCTTCTGCTGCTGCCGCAGTCGCCTCTCTTTACATACTAATGATGTGCACTGCACATGAAGCTGATTTAATTTCCGTTCGTTCTACCTGCCACCCACACATACAGTTGCAACGGACACCACCGCAAGACTCAACGCAGGCATAAAAGTCAACGGCAGCAAACGCTCTGGGAACGAAACTTTTCCCAGCAAATACAGCTACTTAGTTGGCTGTGTGCATGTGTATGTGTGTGTGTGTGTGTGTAGGTGGGTGTATGTCATGCATCAAACTTTAACATAAACTCGGTTGCCGCATCCGTTTCCGCTGCCTTCACGACGCAGAACCTAGTCTGTTTCAACTTAATTTTCTTCTAAGAACTTTTTGCAAGTGTGCGTTGGATACGTTATATATACATATATGTGTGTATGTGTGTGTGTGTGTGTGTGTGTGTGTGTGTGTGTGTGTGTTCGTCTTGTAGCTACTTAACCACAGCTACAGCTATAGCTGCCACTGCCATTGCCGCAACTCTGCTGTCGCCGTCGTTTTGTTGTAATCTAGCGTAAAAAATGAATTATGTGCACATGCATTTCTTATGCGAAAAATAGACTATGTACTCGTCTCCCTCACCTCCTTCACTTCTTCACTTCTTCTTCCGTCCACACCCTCCAAATATCTCCACATTCAACCTCCACATCAACGTCCTACGCCCGCCTCGTTGCTCGGTTGCCGTTTAAGCCGTTGAGTAATGAGCAAATGAAATCCGGCTGCTTATCTTTGTGCATACAAGGCAGCGGCTCTTTGTGGCTGCTTTGTGTGGCTCAGCGGCACATTAAGCCCTCATCTCAACTTATACTATACACAATTCACATACCAAGAAATGAAGAGAGAACGAGAGCAAGAACGAGTTCGAGTTGGAGAGAACTTCTTTCATGTTGACCCACTTTCAAATGCTGAGCAACTTTCCGGTAATTGCTCAAACCAAAGTTAATTGCATTTGCATTTTGAGAAATGACCCAAGTGCCATCCACACCAAAAGGTCAAACTCACACACACCCGTCTTTTAATGGCACACAATTTGTGACATTAGTCAGAACGAATTGAGTTAAATCAATCAAAGCGAATAGTATAATGCCGCCTAACAAAACGCACATTAATGTCACCTATCAAAATCAATCAGAAAATAGCAACAGCAGCAGCAGCAGCCGAAGCTTCCCTTTTGTGGCCTTAATCAAGGCCATAAATCGACGGATGAACCCAAACAAATGCCTGTCTGGCCAGAACTGACATCGAATCATTTAACAATCAGTTAAAGTCATTTGCCTACAATACAAGAAGCATTTCCAGCTCCGTCAATAATAGATATTGGTGAACATGAACTTATTGAATTTTCTAACAAATTAAAGTTAATCGGTCAATTAAGTTACTCAGATAAGTAATTATGATTCAATTTTTGATAAAAACTGTAAAGGTAAACTCAACCTTTTTTTATATGCCAACAAATTACACAATAATCTCTTTTCCATTATGGTGTTATTAGTTTTTTTTTATATTGTTTACCATGCCATATAATAAATAAACGCATTACAATTGAACTCTAACCAGCTTTTGAAACAATAAGCAGCTAATTATTATGAGTTTTCGAAATTAAATATTAACAATTTGTAAAAAAAAATCTAGCAAACACTTAATCGGTATTAAGTTAAAATTATTTATGCTGTTGCCTTAACTAATCTGTTATGTTACAAATTTTTTACAAACAAACTAATTTAAACATTTTTATCATTCAAACGACAGCTGATAATTCTATCTAAATAAAGAAATAAACAAATAAACACTTCTCAATAAACTACAACTACAACATTTGCAATTTGTGGTACAACAATTTTCCCCCATTAGAATTGATGTCCATTTGTATGTAATAAATCGCTTTCGCCAAAAATAACCAAATTGTTAGCTAGTTTCTATAAAAAAAAGAAAACAAATACCAAAAAATCTAGCTCTCTATCACATTTATAAGCTTTTAGTGTATATTTGTTGACTATTTTGTTTGACCATTTGGCTTACAAAAAACCGAACAGAAAAAAAACATTCAATTAACTTTTCGATATATCATTGCGCGGCACATTAAAGTGCTTAGAAACGCACAGCTTTTCGCACATTTTTCGCAGCGAGTGCAAAGAAAAAGATGATGAAAAAATATTGTCTAACGACTAACTGACAGTTGCAACAATTTTGCGATTTTCCAAAGCCATTTTTATACACATTTTCCGTGGACAACCAACGAATCGAAGCGATAAAACTGGCATCGCATTGCTCACACACTCATACTCGGGCCGCACTCAACTTTTGACAAGAAAAACTGCACTCGAAATCAATAAATCATATGGCGGCAATGCTAAGCTCAAACTACAATCCATCCGACCCATCCAACAGCATGAATAGGGGGCGGGTTAGTAAAGGGAGGATTAGAGGAGGCGTTGCACATATTGTTTCAATATTTGAATTCAATTTAATGGCAGCTAATTGAAAAAATAGCGAACTGAGCCCAAAATGCGGCAACAGTAATACATCAGAGTTTGCTGAGCCACTGCACTGGGTCACATTTGGGTACCCTGTAAACTATTAACGCGAGAAAAAGGTTATCTTAAACACAATTTCTAATAGCATTCAGTTACATAGTTTGATATACAAATCTAAATTTGTTAGATGCTGCGTATACGTAATTAACCAGCTTCACTTATTTACACTTCTTGAATAAACAATATTTTAAATTTTGTGCTGTAGAATGTGGAATGAATTTTCGGATTTTGATTATATTATTATTGTTAAATGATATTTGACTACGAGATATTTTCCAATTGTCTACAGGACAACTCACAGTCTCGCAATCTCTGCACAAAACTTACTGACTTTTCTTTTTGTCCAAAATGACAACAGCTTTTTTTTGTGTTTGGTATACTGGCCACTGGACACGCCTCACTGGGTCATGTGAATCAATGTGAGCGTGTGTGGCAGCTGTGTGTGTCTATCCCGGGTGTTGAGTTATTTGCACGTTTTGATAAGTGGATTTAACAATCAGCAGCAAGCACGAAAAGCAAAAAAAAAAACAAAAAAAAACGAAAAGCAACAGCAGTGTTGGATCAAAGAATCAATTTTTTTATCGTGAATTTTGTTCAGCTTATTTTGCAATTTTCTTTTTTAGAACGTTATACATTTCAATCGCAAATGCCGCGACTCTTTCAATGCGTTCTTTTTTGTTGAAATATAACAGGGAATTTAGTGACTTTTAGATAGAAGTCGCTGGTCAAACAACTTGTGTGACAGAAGCTTACAAAGGAACTCTTAAAAATATAAAGGTGCTCTAAACGATTTTATTTGTCTTCTTTAAATCAACCCAAGGGAAAAGCTACCTCTGTCACGTTTTTATTAATTCGTCTACTGTCATAAGCAAACAAACAGGAATCACATACCGAAAGGAAAATATCGTTTTAATCCCATGTATATTTATTACAAAATAAAATAAGCAAAATATCTACTAATTGACATGGCCCCCAACGAACACAGTTAAAATGCGAGTAAGTTTATTATGAAATATGAGCATATTATAACAACAAATTGGCAACACAAACAATGCAGCTATGTTGGATATTGAAAATGTCCCCACCTCCTCACCCTCCCCACCCTGTTGCTTGTTGCCTGTTGCCTGTTGCCATTTGAAAATCACACAAGACGTGACCAGAAATTAAATGATTTTAGCCCAGATGAAGCTTTAGTCACAGCAAAATTTCATAAAAATGAAAAATAAATCCCCTGTAAAGACCCAACCATAATGGAAGCGACTATACAACATATATATATACGTATATACATGTGTATAAATAAACGACAGAACAGCGCAGTCGTATTTTAGTTGCGTTGGCAATTTAAACTCCGAATAAAATGCGAAAAAAGGAAAATGTATTTTAATATGTTTTATGAGCGCAGTTTTTGAAAAGGCCGCAAGCAACTGAAGCGCAATTGCCAATGGTAGTTGCAGGTGATTTATAAATTCGTCAAAATGCGCCAACTGCAACTGTTGGCTCTATTATTGTTACCGAGCAACCAAACACACATCACTATATTGCTGGCCAAGTCCCAGCTGCTGGCCATTTCCACCCAGCCAAGAAGCACATAGAAAGCCCAATGGAACTAGAGCTGAAGCTGAAGCTGGAGCTCAGCACAACGCGTCATTGTCGCATTGTCGGTTTGTCGCATTTCGCACACTTCAGCGCATAAATTGCTAATATTGCTGAGTGCGTAACACATACTCACACACACACATGCATACACATACAAAGTGCATTACATGCAATCAAACAGCAAGCGGAAAAATGTCCACTGCTTCAAGGAATACAAAAATAGAAGTTTTTGCCCGCCACGAATTGGCAACACACTAGCAGTTATTGTTTATAATGTTAAGCTACAATTAATTGCATAATAATACAACTTCAGTATATTCATCAAGTATAAGTATATTCCACAAATCATTTTATATGGCAGACAAAAACTGTTTGCTGCTATTAAAACTCGATTGGGTTAATTGACAATTTGGTATATTTTTTACACCATGATATATTTTGAAGATAGTACTATAAACAAAATATACCATTCGGAATGTTTCAGCGATATTTTAAGTATATTGATTTGGTAAGTGCAAATAACGCACGGTGTAAGCAAAAATATGTAGCTGTAGCAATTTTAAGTGTGTATAAATATTTACTAAATTCTATTACAGCAATTTTTCTAATATTCAGAAATTAGTAATATATAGAAATGTCATTGGCTATTTACTTTTTTCTAATAATTTATTTAGTGCCAAGCGGAAAACTCAATTCGAGCAACCAATATACTCACCATCAAATAGTATTCCTTCAAACTCTAAAAAATCAAACTACCCAGAGTTAGAGCATTACTACTCAACTGCCATGGAGCATAGAAGTTTCAAAAAAAAGCTCAAATATACTAGAAAAAAAACGAATTTTTCCTATATGTAATGTATGAGTAAACAAATGCGAAAAATAGGCAACGTTTACATATTTTCTTGTTCATTCTTTTCATTTGTTTTTTTGCGAATTTGCAACGGGGCAAAGTGCTGGGTTAATGGACAGCACATGCGTTTGCATAATGAAGAGTTTTGCAACTGATGAGGTTGAGCCTTTGAAAGCATACAAACTATGCATGTATCACAGCATAGGATTTGAAACAGGATATGCGGTTTTTCGCTCCTCTTTTTTATTATGGTATGTTTCTGTGAGTTTATTTGGCATTCATGGAACACAGCAGGGCAACAAACTTGTTGGATTAATGCTGCACCCGGAAACTAATGCAATGACCCAAAAAAATGGTCATGCATACGTACATTAACCAGAGGTGGGCTTTGTTATTGTATCCTTTATTTTCACCAAGAATATAATATTGAGAACAGAGACTAACCGTACATCTAAGTTTCTTAACGCAGAGAACGCAGAAAAAATTAGCGGATACTATGAATATACAAATAAATAAGAAACATATATATAACGAAACAATTTAATAAATATATAAAATATTTATACATATCTAAACCGCACTCATGCTCACTGTAGGAGCAAATTAAACAGACTTCACTTCATTTTAAATGCATAATAAGCTTGACAGTTCAATTGCACGATATTTATTTGAAAGCCCACAAAATTGATGTAAATTATAAATAATAAGATGCGAAAAAAAAATGTGCAAGAAAGCTTCTTAAAAAGAAGGTAAATGAGACGATAACGAATATATATTATATAACATATTAGTTTTTGACCGCAATATTAAAAAGAAATTGTTCTCAGAGTTTTAGCATTGATACAAAATAAATTATTTTATTGTAGTAAACCCAATAAATAAACTTTATTTTTCAATACATAAAGAACAAAGGTATATCTTTGTGCTAGCATGAAAAATATGTAACAAGCGAAAGAAATCATGTCTAGCCCAATAAAGTCGACATTTTCTTGATTAGCGCTAATAGCTGAGCCATATTCCTCTGCTGTTTGTTCGCATTAATACCTAGATCTCAGGGACTATAAGAAATAAATTGTTTTGACAGCACTTGTTTTGTATGCATGCAGATCAAGTTCAAGTAAACACAATAATAATTACAGTATTAATTATTCCTGCGAACAAATAAAAATTTTGGAAGTTATTGAGAAAATACTATTGTACGGCAAAAAAAAACGCTTACTGCAATAGGGTCGTGAAGCTTTTTCTGACAATCTGTTATGTTTAGTATATTTTGAACATAGTACAATATATATTTACCAAATATAGAATTGGGTATAATTTAGTATTTTGTGGTATATTCTTTTGGTATATTGTATTGTACCGCACTGTTTTGCTCTTAATCAAAATGGTTACCGACTCGACTGTTGCTTTCTTATCTGCTTACACAATTGCAATGTCAATTTATAATTACAATTGCATAGTTGAAAGTTTCAAAATTGACTAAGAACTGTTTTAAGTCCAATTGTGGACTCAAAAATCTATTTATAAGTATTGCATACATTTTCGTGCCGTCCATTTAAAATTGACTTGGCAAGCGAGTGCATAATAGATCACTTCAAGATTTAATCGATAATAAAACCACTCGAGCTGCCAGATGGGAAAAATCGCCAAACAAAACAGAAATCGAGCAATTGAAACGTTTAAATAAATGCAATGGAAAACGAATCAGCGCATCAAACCCAACCAATGTGAACTAGAGCAGACCAAGCCAGAACGCAAAGTCATTTCTCACCCAATCGATAGATAGATGGATAGATGGTTTATAAATGCCGATTGGGTACGTCAAGTCCCCATCTCTCTCCCTCTCCTCCTTCCATCGATTACATTGCTATGAAGTGAAGCGCACTTCAAATAAATTAAATCTTCAAGTATTTCGACACTGCAGCGAATAACAACAAGAAACCAAAATGCTTACAACCAAAACGCTGCCACAAATGAAAATGTGTAAATAGTCGAAGAATATGTATCGATAAACTACTTTTAGCTCAGCAAGTATTAAAAGTAAAGGTACTTTAAGATACAAGATAAGAAGCCTTCTTAGAGAAACACTTGGCAAAGCAAACTTTTCAGTATTGTGCAGATTTTTATAAGCTCACCTGAAGTTGAATAATAATTACTTGCATTTAGAGTTTGTAAACGAATCTTCAATAAATAAAAGTGTATATAAATATCTTGATATATATCAAACTCAAAAATAAAAATTCAACCAATTTCAACATTTTTCCTCTACAATTTTTTACTATGTTTACTATGTTTGCTTTACAAATAATTCATTTGTTGCATGAGTGAAAATAGTAATCATTAATGATTTTATTCGGTTTATTTCTTTCTGTCACTTGTAATCTATATTAATTTGAATCTTTAATACACCTTTCTAACGCCTTTCAAATTAGACTTCCCATATTCAATTACAAAGACAAAAGTATGCCACTGCGGACAAGTCCTTAGAAGATAACCTATGTGTGTACTCATGTCCTACCAAGGACATATAGGAAAAGCGCACAAACGAACTGCAGGAGCAAAAAAAGGAAACTCGGCCATCCCAGATTTGGGCCAAATTGAAAGACAAAAAAAGCGCGTTGCGAGCTCATCAAGCAAAGGCGTAGAATGGAGAATTGAAAAGAAATGAAACAAAAAAAAAACAAGGGAAAATCACCCAATTGAAATGGGGTAGCGCAACACAAATTTTCTTCATTTATCGCGCGTGAAATTTCAATGTGTGCCTTTTGCATTGCTGCAGTTTTCCACGTGAAGACTGGAAAATACAATTAAGCCATTGGGACGCAAGTTGCTCAAGTGATGGTCCCTCAACATGAAATTGTTTTTATCTACCATACAAACTCGTACGTTTGTGTGTGTGTGTGGGTGTGTTGCACAAATCAGTGGGGCAAGCAAAGTTGCGAGTATTGGCTAGAGGAAGGCGACGCAAAACTTTTCGCCAAACTTTTATGAGCAGCCAACGAAAATTTCGTGTGAGTTTTCTCTATGTTTTGCTTGGAATATTGCGCTGGAGACTGCGCTCGCCCCTTAAGCGGGAATTGATTTGATATGTATGTGTGTGTGTGTGTGTGTGTGTGTGTGTGTGTGTGTGTGTTTACGTGGGCTTCTGCCTCTATATGTCTGTGACTGTGTACACAATTTGCATAAACTTGTCCAACACAAAAGCAAAAAAAAAAGAAGTTCAATGAGCGCCCGATGAGTCTGGCAGCTGCACTTTATTCTGTCACCTGCTGTTCTCTGTCGTCTCCATTCCTTGACTGAACGTTTTCTCATCTTGTTACACTTCATTATGGTAATTTGAGTTAGACATTGCCTCACACTAGATCGCTTACATACCCAAACCTCAACTCGGCCGGGTTTCAATTTCAATTACATCACGAGACCAACAAAATTGTTACCTAAGCTGCAGTATGTCGCATATTTGATACTCTTGACTTGATGACGTTATTATTGAATATTTGTTATCCCCAAATTAAATAATATAACAGAAATAAGAATACTTTCTTTAACGAAAACGCAAACTAACTAACGCAAACAAACTAACAAACTGCTTCAATCCCCTAAATTAAATAATATCAAATTATTAAATGCTGGTACTATGAATACAAAATTCACATCATAAAATCCTTTTTATTTTTATTAAATTAAAAACTTTTCTCATTTTTTGGTATTTCTAACATCGCTGATGGTATCAAGAAATACTTGCAATAATACAGAATTCTATTCATACATTCTAAAGAAAATTTTTAATTACTCATTTGTATGAACAAAAAAATAATATTTCAAGAAATGTCAATATAGAATAATTCAAAATGGTTTTTCGTTTTTTTTTATCCCTGTGTACAAGCCTTAAATTCTATCATTTTCAGACGTATAGATTTGGTAAACAAATTTGATTAAGCTATTCATACAATTTATATTCTTCTATTCAAAAAGTAAAAGGAGTCACAAAAATGTGCAGACAAGTTCTTCGAGTAATTTTGTCACATTTAGTTAGTTAGTCACAGAATGGAGCCACAAAAAAAATGAAAAAGAAAAGAAAAGAAAAAGAGGCACAACTGGCACATAATCCATTGTTAATTTTACATTTGGTAACAACTTCCGCTGGACAAGCCACTGAACGACTGAGGTCCAATGCAGGCGACCAGTTCTCGACCATGTCCAAAAGCAGTTGTAATGCAGTACTCCTTCCTCAGTGTGACTATGGGTGTGTGTGTGTGGGAGTGTGTGACATTTGACACATTTGCTGCGGAAACTCATACAGCCTGTGGTCGTAACTGTGTGTGTGTGTGTGTGTGTGTGTGTAAGTCTGCGTTGATGTTCGTTTGTTAGCACTAGCCACAAAATTTCTATTTGATGTGAAGTCTCTGCGGTCTTGGCGACAATTTTTGGTTATGGCCAACAAATGCCCAGAACTTTTGACACTCCAACTGGCTCCGTTTTGGAGTATCCAGTGCTCGCTATAAATTCCCCCCTTTATGTTGACTTTATGCTAGACACTGCACAACATTCGTTTATTCTCTATGGCTCTATGGATGCATGTATGTATAGCGCAGTCTATTGATGACTTTTGGCTTTTGTTTTGGCAGCCAACATTTCGGTTAGCCAAGTATTGTTTGCCTAATGTCCAGTGTGTATAGTATATTGATAGGTTGACTTTGTGTTTTTGGAAACGAAAATAAAACCCGATAAAATGTATGCAGCAATTAATAAAATAACAACTTTGCGTTAAATTAATTGTATTTTATGTCGGGCTTGTTAATGGCAAGATATGCATCAATGGCACAATGTCGACATATCGCACAGCACATATTGTG
Organism: Drosophila niveifrons; assembly: GCA_035046325.1. Classification (NCBI taxonomy): domain Eukaryota; kingdom Metazoa; phylum Arthropoda; class Insecta; order Diptera; family Drosophilidae; genus Drosophila; species Drosophila niveifrons. Next base: position 2,525,432 of record JAWNOC010000046.1, on the reverse strand, counting down.
CTTATCGGCCCAAAATGCTGGCCTTAAGCTTCCCTCCCTCTTTCTCTCTCTCTCCTACCGAAAATATATATGTACATATATATTACAACAAGGACAATGTCGCCTGCTGTGCTATAGTTGCACCGGATGCTGTTGTTGTTGCCGTTGTTGTTGTTGTTGTTGTGACCATGCGCACCACTGGGCAAATGAACAATTTATAACCGCTTAATTGAGCACATTTAGAAGCAAGCAGGAACCACCGCAAACACACACACACACACACACACACGGACACACATGCTGGTGTCCTGGAAGCAGCTAAACATAAGGTCAACTCGGACGACAGCACAGATGAATCCCCCACAGCACGCCACGTCATCATGCCCACCCGTTGCTCGTCTTGGCCCAAAGACTCGACTACTCTATAAAATCAATGACAATCCACGCACATGAGCAATCGCTACTGCAGCAAGTCCTGTGTCCCTTCTTCCATTTCCATTTCCACATTTCCTCAATTCCACATTTCCCCAGCACCAATCTCATTTTCAACGGCAGTACACAAGTCTATATTGGTCAGCTGGTCAGCAATTTAATGAGCACCCATTTGGTGCTCCTTCAGTTGGATTTAACCCCGTTCGCATGCATATTAGATGTGTATTAAAAGCGCGCCTCGTTGAACAAATTAATTTACAAGTACTTAGTGTCAGGGCTGCAGAGCGGATTTCCTTTCAAAGAAGCAGCTAAGTCAATTTCAAATTAATCGCGGTCGTGTAATTAAACCAATTGCAAAGCAAGCCAAGAAACGTAATTGCATTTACATTATTTATTTACAATAAGTGCTAACTACATACGTAGAATTTATTGGTTGTGCCCTATCATCACAATTTAGTAGCTCAATTATCAGCTCTGGAGAATAATAAAAAGGAAAAGTGCTGAACAAAATATATCTAAATAAACTTACAATATTTAAATAAAAAATGAAATAATTAAATAAAAAATATACAATAACAACTTTACAATCAATACTATATTTTTAATTTATTAAATAATTTGGCTAACCTTTAAATTCTTTAAAACCATAAGAAACGATTCCTGTTTTCAAGACACTGCCATAATCTGATTAGAATCATCACCGAATTTGTTGTGCGTGTTTGCGCCCATCCCTAGTCAGCACACATTTCTCTTCCATCCCACCCCCTGGCAATTACAACCAATCTGCTGCGGCCTGGCTGGATTCGATTGTTAGCCAACAACCCGTAGATGGGAACTTGGGTCGGTCCTTGGTACTACAATTGAGACACGAATCTGGCGTTCAAGCTCCCCCGTCCTCTGTCCTCCATCCCAGTGTCGTACTATTAACTTCAAGTGCGTATTTAGCGCCAAGTAGCATGTCAAAAGCAAAGATTCATTCACACAATCTTGTATCAGGTGAGGTAAATTAAGTAGGTGCCGTGATATGAAAGTATCCATGAAATTCATTCGCACACTCTCGTTCTGACGGGGTCATAGCAACCAAGACTGTCTGGCTGCCTGACTTCCTGGCGTTTGCCTAAGCCCCAAAAGCAACCGCAATTTTCTTAAGCAGCCATACAAAAACAACAAAAGCTAAACAAACATCAGAGACAAGCGAGAGTTAAGCATCTTCTTCGCTGTCATATTGTGAATGGAACTACTTAAGCGCGTTGGCATTACGAAACAAGCAAAGCCACAGGTAAAGTCATTGCCACACCTCCTTTCTTAGCAAACAATATGGTAATATTTTGATTTCCATTGTGAAATGTCAACCCACGCCTAGAGGCGACTAAGACGACGAGCCAATCAACCAAAGATTGCGTAGCAGTTAGGCGGTAAATTCAAATCACGGTAGAGCTAGTGGACTAAAGCTAACTGCTGTGACATGAGCATGTCAGTATGCCAGTAACTATCGAAATATGAGTTATCGACATTTTTGTGTTGAGAGCAATTGAGATATTGGATAATTATTTTGAATAACGAAATATCAATACAATTAAAATATTAATTTATAATTTAATGACATATTTACATATGCAAGTACCATCTAGGTTTAACCGAAAAATATATGCATATGAAAACCATTTTAATAAATCAAGGCAAATTGTTTACGACACACGATTTTTGCAGCTCAAACTGCAGTTGTAATTTGAATTCATATAATTCAATTAGATGTTAATGTAATCAAAATACCTTCCTCAATCAACTGCAATAATTAATCACAATGCGTTTGCAGTCTTGACCCAGGCCGATTACGCAGATGTGGTGGATTTTTCGTAAGTACAAAACGGTCACACTGGGCACAGCTGTTTTAATTGTTTTGTTTACGTTTTGATGTGGGATTCGGATAGGGACGCAGTAGCATTATCAGCACACAGCAAAACATTTTCACATACATATTTGTTTAGAATATATACATATATATAGTGCAAGAGCTCAATCAATTCGTGTTTATTAGAAGTAAAACAAATAAGTTGCATTGTGTTCGTGCAATAACGAGTTGCAATTAATCAACAACAACTGGTTCGATAGCAATTAAGTATTAAGTGCAAGTAAGTGAAACAGCTCAGCTAACTCAGCTCAGAGCACAAAGGGCAGATAAACAAATTGAATGAAGCCGCGTAAATTACTCATTATCAGTGTTTCGTTCTGTTTCGCTTGACCCGTCCCACAGATAAGCACATTGACTCGTGAAAGTACATCATTAATAACAATAACTTTGCACACGTGTAGTACGATATCTAAATCTAGCTATAACCCGTTAAATAATCTATAAGATTTGCCAACCTTGGAGCTATAAAAAGCAAAAGTGCAAAATCCGATAAGGCTTGATGAGTTCGAACATAGTGATAAGATTAAAATGCCAAGCTGACTGTGTTGGCCAATGCCTTTTAGCCCTGGTTCTGACCTTGGCCTAGACCCCATTTCCAAGCCATATTTTGTAACATATACGAGTTGTAATCTCCTCTCTCTCTCTTTACTACAGATAATGGCCATTCAAAGCAAAATATTGGATCCATTGTGCGTCAGTTGTCAGGAATTTCAGCATCCATGGACAAACAAGTGTGTGAATGCCACCGCTGGTATCTTGCTCTCGGCCACGCCCTACTGCCTACGTGTATACACGATCGTTTACGCCTTCTCGCTGCTCATGCGTCACCGGGTCCCGACGCTGGAGGATCTGAAGCGTACCATTCAGGGCATAATACAATCAACAGCGTTTCTAGTGACAAATGCCTACACATTCATACTCTACAATTGCCTGATACGTAATCTGCTCGGGCGCTATTATTTTGGTACCGTGGCCTTTGTGCCCTCGTTCCTATCATCGCTCACAGCCATTCTGGTAGAGCGTCCGGCACGCCGTCCACTGCTCACACTGTATGTGGCCAATGTGGCCACCGAAGCACTTTGGAGAATGGCCGAATCACGCAACTGGGTGCATTCCATTTCACATGGGCAAACGTACATTTTTGGTGCCAGCATTTCGATACTTTTGTACCTATACCGCCTGGGCACAACTAACGATTCCATTTTCAATATACTACGCATCTTTGTGGGCAGGGAGGAGGCGGGTCCAATTGCCAAGCCACAGCCGATCAGCGACGAGCAACCAGCTCCGTCACGACGTCGACCAAATGTGCGATTTTCCACTATTGCCGACTGGGTAAATGTCTACAGCAATCTCATCCGTGGCAAACATGACAGCTGTCGCCATAAGACCAGCTGTTGTAGCTATGCCGTATTCGGCGGTTTGCGACCTTTTATCGGAGGTGTTGGGCTGCAGGTGGCGCTTAAGCTGGTCATGAACTTTAAGACTATCGCACAAGGTCGCATGCTGTGGAAGAAGCAAATCTTCAATCAGAGCACGCTGCAACTGGGCATCTTTATGGGCAGTTTCTCATTTCTCTATAAGGCAAGTTTAGCACTTCTTAATTTCATTTTGCAAAATCATTAATCTTTTGAAATTGCAGTCGGTTTCTTGTCTGCTACGGCATTGCTTCAATAGGGATAAAGCCACTTTTGCCATACCAGCTGGTTTGATAGCTTCGTTCACATTTAAACTGTATCCAGACAATACAGTTGCCTTGTACGTCATGTGGAAGGCGCTACAAGTGAGTTGCAGTTGTGTCTCAAAGTTAAGCATATCGCTAATCCACTTTGCAATTCCAGATACTCTGCGGCATTGGTCAGGAGAATGGCATAGTACCGCATATACCCAACTTTATGCTCTATCTTTATGCCTTCTTCACCGCGGTGCTTTTCCATGCGGGCATTATGGAGGCGCAATCGCTGCGACCCAACTACTACAAATTTCTCCAAGCGATATCGGGCGAGAGGCAAGTGATAACGCGGCAAAAAGTTAATATAAATAACCCACTAACTATCTTTATTCACAGGCTCAACAAATTCAACTTGAGCGCCTTTGATGTATTCGGTCTAAACACTCAAGGACAAACAAATGAGATGCTGAAGAGCCTGAAAATCCTGGACAAGACCTCATTGCCGTTGTACTCGTTTGCCTCATGAGCTAATCGCAGCGTTCGGATGGAACTAAAACGTGCCTAAACAAATATATAAATTTATAAAGTGTTTAGAATAAGTCTCTCAGCACTCAAAGTGCGCATATCCAGCGTTCGATACGCCTCTATTTCTATTTAAATCATGCGATGTATATATGTATGTATTTACCTATGTATAACTATTTGTAAGTCAGTCTATAAACCATAAGTTATGGGCCCTCACTCAATGGCCGCACTCCGATTAACTAATGACCGATCTATTTAGTATTGAGGTGTATTGACTGTTTTTGTTTTTGGTAATTGAATTTAATAAAAAAAAATATACGAAACACAAGAATTTTAATTCTTTTACTTTAATCTCTCAACCTTAGCATGGCTCAGCATAAATTGTCGATAAGGCTTACAACATAACAGTTGAGTTTGCGTGGCAGATAAGAAACCAGTTTCGAAAACTATTTCATAGTAAATAGTTTCAAGTCAGTCGCGTTTGGTGCGTGCTGGCACATGGTTAGACCAAAATATAAATTGTTTAAAGCAAAAGGTTTAAATCTTAATAGAACTGTGTGCGCAACATTTACTTTACATTTACTTATCATCGGATTACTTGATGTAATCCAAGTAAAGAATAAATCAGCAGTATACGAAATATAGTATTATAGTTTTAAATATAACAGCTTTAAAATGGCAGCACAAAGTAAATTAATGGAAGCAGCTATAAACTGTAGCTGTCAAGAATATCTTCATCCTTGGACTTCTAGCTGTGCCAGTGGCTCAGCCGGCATAATACTCTCCGCCTTGCCCTATTCCTTACGCACCTACAGTATGGTCTATTTAGTAAGTATCCAAGTGAATTATAATATTACAAAATTTAAAAAAAAATCTAAATCTTCGTGATTTTATTGCTTTCTGTGCTTCAAAACGTGCATGTTAATAATCTGTTCTAATCAATTGGATTGCTGGAAAAGAATTCTATTGCTAAGCTCTTTATCATTAAATGGAAATAATATGGAAATATCGCACCACCTGACCAAGTGCTTCGTCACTCAAAAGTACTTTAATTGCAAAACATATGCAGATTAAGATTAATGGCTATCGACGTTATGCGTCTAGCCATACAATTTGAACAAACATCAACAATTAAGGCCCCATAAAACACTACCATAATTGTTAGACAGATTTAAGTACAGATATAAACAACAAATGAACTATGAGAATTTGTTAAGTACGTTTCAAAATGTTTTTAATCGGCCCAGATAAGCCAGAACATAGTCAGAAAAAGTAGCAAATGGAATTTGATAAATCTATTCGATTATGTTGACAAAAATATGCTTGGAATTTTGGTTTTAATCTATTTACCAATTTTTAATAATAATTTCCTTGATTTCTTCACAGTTGGCGCTGCTATTGAGAAGACGCATTCCCACACTCCAGGACCTCAAACGCACAATAATTGGAATTTTGAAATCATCAGCTTTCCTAACAACAAACACATTTGGCGTGAACTTTTTTATTTGTTTAATGCGCCTGTTACTGGGTCGTTTCTACTTCTGGACAATCGCGTATATTCCCGCCTTCATAGCTAGTTTTGTTGCACTGTTAGTTGAGCGACCAGAGCGCCGTACTTCATTGACTCTTTATGTGGCAAATGTATCCACGGAATCACTGTGGAAGATGCTCGAGGCACGCGGCATTGTCCGCTCCATTCCCAATGGACAGGTTCTAGTTCTGGGCTGCAGTGTGACTGCCCTGCTCTACATGTATCGACTTGGTATCCACAAAACAAAGCTAAAGGATTCTGCTTTTAAGGCACTACAATTGCTTATTGGCAAGGAGGAGCAGGGTCCAATCGAGAGCTCCACTGGGGAGGCAACCACACAAAGCTCATTGGAGCAACCTCTGAATTTGAGGAAAATCTCCGCTTATATACAAATCTACAAGCACCTGCTCAGCATTAAGCACTCCAGTTGTCCACATCGAAAAGGATGTAGTTCTCATGCTTTGATGGGTGGACTGAAGCCATTTATTGGCGGAGTGGGAGTTCAAGTCGGTCTAAAGATTCTGTTAAATCTGCGAAAGATATTTAACTTGCAGCTGGATTGGCGAAAACAAATATTCAACAAAGACAACCTAAGCCTGGGACTGGCCTTGGGTAGTTTCTCCCTGAGCTATAAGGTAACTAAAGCAATTGAATGCCAATTCATATATATTTATTTATAAACTGAACTTTGGGACACAAAAGGTCTACAAGCAGAAGAAACTATCTAGAATTATTTGTAGAAGTAAAGTTAACTTTAAATCCCATATTTAGTTGCTTTCATGTGCTCTTCGTCACATCTGCGGCTATGACAGCGCCGTCTTTGCGATACCAGCTGGACTTTTAGGTTCGATTGGACTCCTGCACTTCCCGAACACAACAATTGCTCTGTACGTGATGTGGAGGACTCTACATTTACTCTATAATTGGGGACGTGAAGAGGGAATACTGCCGGAAGTACCTTACTTTGTGATAATGCTCTACTCTGCTTGCACTGCGTTAATCTTTCATAGTGCAATCGTAGAGCCAAAATCTTTGCGAAGTAGTTATTACAAATTTGGATCGGATATTTCAGGAGAAAGGTATGGAAAAGTTATTTGAAATATTAATACTATGATTCATTATTACATTATTTCTGCAGAATATGTCGCTTCAATGTGAGTCCATTTGATGCCTATGGATTTGGCACACAAAGTCAAGCTGATAGTGTGATTAAAAAGCTCAAAATTGATCTGAGCCGAAAACTGCCCAAGATTCCATTGGTAGTTTAAATGTAAGTGATATATATATTCATTTAATATTTTTTTTTATATTAATTTGCCATTTTATACAGATGTTTCTGGCTTTTCAACAACTGCAAACTGACGTATTCACACTTAATACTCTAAATCAAATAATGGCAATGTTGAGAAGACGTAAAACTCTAACAATACCGACTGTTTGAATGACACTGCGACACTGCCAATATCTAGTAAACGATCTAAGGTGTATTACCTGTTTTGCTTTGGAATAAAACTAACAACTAACGCAGCACATTAAATCTCTTTTTAACAGTTTTTTCGAACTAAGAGCAAAAAACCGAGAGAGTTACACTCGCCGATAAACATCCGATAAGAAATATAGTACACTCAATTTCTCATGTTTCGACAATTGTAGCTCGCGTGTCAGATAAGAACCAATTTCGAATACTCTCCCGCAAAAATAGTTTCAGTTGAGTTTGGAGCGTGCAACAACATGGTTACTCCATGACAAATTATTAATGTTTTCACAAACATTTTACTGTGACTCAAAGGTTAAACCGTAATTGAACTGTGTGTAAATTAGACAATTACTCGATCGGATGGTTTATTTGCATAATACTAGTCTACGTGGGGGAATATCAAACGCGAAGTTTACGTGGAGAGAACTTGTCATTTGCACTTTGTACGGAGTATTCGATGTCTCGCTGTTCGCTTTCCATCGATAAGCTTTATCATTTCGGTGCGCATAGTTCGATAATCTTAACAGCACAACTTAAGGCTTAATCGTACCACCTGCTACATAAATAATATATTGTAATTACAAGCATAAACTGCAAGACCAACAACAATGGCTGCACAAAGTAAACTCATGGAGGCGGCCATCAACGTCAGCTGTAAGGATTATCTCCATCCTTGGACCGACAGCTGCTTTGCCGGCACTGCTGGAATATTGCTCAGCTCCATTCCCTATACCCTGCGCACCTATGCCGCGGTTTATCTGGCAAGTATAAATGCACTTTGGCAATAACGTAATCAAGCATCCGGCATATCAGTCTCCAGCTCACGATGAAAGTACATTTGCTAATCGCGAAATATAATAATACCTAATGCTTAACATTAGTAAAATTTTGCCTTAGAAATGTTAATCTTATGAATTATAGCTTAAGTCCATTGACCAGTTGCTATAGATAAGTTCAATTGTACTTCAGGAAACATCCGACCTACCTATGTAGGTTGAATTGTGGTATCATAAATAACATTAAACAACAATCAGATTAGCCGAGGGCAACAAAATCGAACCACAACTCTTGACGATAAGTAAAGTGTAATATTAAATGGGATTATAATATTATAATATAACATTGAAAAACTATATGCGAACTTCTTTAATAATCTTCTAAAATGAATTATAATTTCTTCAATTGAATATTTTAGTATTACCGGTAGTAGAAATCTTTTTAATTCAAGTATATATATGTTTGATCAGCGTCAACAGATGCTAGGTAACGCCAAAGTCCGCAGATCAAGTTCAAAGCAATCATACTTTTATTGCTGAATTGACTTTAAGTGATTTTTTAAACCCACAATAGTAACGACACAATGATTCTTTAAAATTTAGTTGTGATCAAGTAAATATCTTAGAAGATATTTAGGAAATTATTTTAATATGCTGCACTGGACTCTTAGTTGATATGGTTGACCAGTTGGTATATTTTACTCTCAATGATATATTTCTAGCATATTAGAATATCTTTTTACCAAATATAGTCTTTGGAATATTTAAAAATATTTTAGTATTCGATAAATTTATTGATTTGATATATTTTAAGAATAAATCCGAACTCTTTTGTTTTTATTGAAAATGGGTAGCGCGTATCTACAGTTGAGCACACTCCTTTGTAGCTTTTTTACTTATTTACAAAAAAAGTTTCAAATTATTTTAATTCCTAAAGCATTTGAAACTTTATTTTGATTAATTTTAGGTCTATGGCAGTTTTCCTATTTTAAATTTGAACAGATTAGTATTCAATTTAAGAAAATTATTCGCATAGAAACAAACGAAAATGTTCAGAGAAGGCATCTGCGGCTCAGCTCATTATACCATTCAATAATATACTTTTGAGATTATCTGTATCACAGCTAAGATAATATTTTAAGAATGCTGACTAATATCATCTCCGTCCCTCTTCACAGTTCTCGCTGGTCATGCGAATGCGTATTCCAACGCTTTTGGACCTCAAACGCACAGTTTATGGAATTTTAAAGTCAACAGCTTTCCTAACAACAAATGCCTATGGATTTAGCTTGTGTGTTTGTCTTCTGCGCCTGTTGCTGGGTCGCTTTTACTTCAGCACTGTAGCCTATTTTCCCACCTTTATAGCCAGCATTATTTCACTGACGATCGAGCGTCCAGCGCGTCGGGTTCCTCTGGCACTTTATGTGGCAAATGTGTCCACGGAATCACTGTGGAAGATGCTCGAAGCACGCGGCATTGTTCGCTCCATTCCCAATGGACAGGTTTTAGTCCTGGGCTGCAGTATAACTGCTTTGCTCTACATGTATCGACTTGGTGTGCATAAGACCAAGGTCAAGGATGCCACCTTTAGGGCGCTGCAACTGCTCATTGGCAAGGATGAGCAGGGACCAATTGAAGAGCCCAAAGAGACTACAAGCAACCAAAGCTCAAGGCCTCTGAACTTTTCCAGCATTTCCGCTTATGTACAGATCTATGATAAGCTTCGAAAGAACAAACACCAGAGCTGTCCACATCGTCAAGGATGCGCGCCTTATGCTTTGATGGGAGGTCTGAAACCCTTCCTCGGTGGAGTTGGCGTTCAAGTGGGTCTAAAGCTGCTTTTGAACATTCCCAAGATAGTCAATATGAAACTGGATTGGCGAACACAAATATTCAACAAAAGCAACTTGAATTTGGGATTGGCTTTGGGAAGCTTTTCACTTGTCTACAAGGTAAATTTTGAACCCTTGAACTTTAATCTTCTGTTAATATAATATAATCATCTTAAAAAGCAAAGGTGATAGAAAGAAGGAGTTTCTCAAACGGTTTTCCACAAATTTAATAAGCATTATTGGCTGTAAAATTTCAGAAAAATCAAATTAATCAAAGATATTTATTAATCAGAATAATAATATTCAACGAAGTTCTACGAATATTTTACGACCTTCTCATAATAATTTTTTATCGTTTCAGTTAATATCTTGTGGACTTCGTCATGTCTGCGGCTATGATAGCGAATTCTTTGTCATACCTGCTGGACTTTTGGGTTCGATTGGACTCCTTCATTTCCCCAACATAACCATTGCCTTGTATGTGATGTGGAAGGCGTTGCAGCTTCTTTATAATTGGGGCCGTGAGGAGGGAGTGCTGCCAACAGTGCCCTATTTTATCATGATATTTTACTCAGCCTGCACAGCGTTGCTTTTCCATTGCGCAATTCTGGAACCACAATCGTTGCGAAGCAGCTACTACAAGTTCCTCATGGATATCTCTGGCGATAGGTAAGTGAATAACTATATTGAATATAATGCAATTTCTAATCATTACTTCAACTTTTTAGAGTATGTCGCTTCAATGTGAGTCAGTTTGATGCCTTTGGACATGGAACTCAGGGTCAAGTGAATGAAGTTGTGAAAAAACTCAAAATAGATCTAAGTCGAGTGCTGCCAAAGTTTCCATTGGCCGTGTGAACGAATTTACTTTAATTTTAATGAAAATGGTGCGGAACAGTAAAAGATAGTTAGTGCAATCATTTGACAGCAACAAGAAAAAATATTGTAACAAACAGAAAAGTTCAAATTAAATGCTTGTGCATGCCCCAAAGTGGCCATAAAGGCGTTTTATGTACGGCTCCAGAAAGTGGGTGAACATTCATCACGGTGGCAAACAACGACAACGCACATTCCGAGCTCATTCTGTTGCCCCTCGTATCCTCCTCCCATCATCATCGTCATCGTCATCGTCATCATCCTGCATAAATGCAAATGGAATGGCAGACAATGGCGCCGAGCCTAGGCGCTACTCAATTATTTACATTTATATGTCATAGAAATTTATTGCCCGACATAATTCACTCGGGCTGGCCGAAAGTGCAGCGTTTAAAAATTTTACTAAAAATAAAAGAAATACAAATAAAAATGAAAATAAAAATAATGTGTAACGCGCAGTCGCTGCCCTTGGCCAGATGATTATCCTTGGCTTGGCTTCACTTCGGAGTTGCGTGACGAGGCTTAACAAATGAATTATTGGCCGGGGTCAAATTTAATGTGCCACTTCGTTATGTCTCCGGATGGGTATGCTTCCTCTTTTAATAAGTCTCCAACGATGGAGCGTCTTGTGTCAGTCCCTTTGTCTGTCAGTTGCTTGTTTTGCTGATTCTCATTTTAAATTGAGCTGAAAATAATGAAAATGCAAATTGGTCGCTTCTGTTGATGTTGCTGTTACTGTTGCTCTGTCGGAACCCGCTGACAACAAAGTGTAGCATACTTTACACTGTGCAGTTGCAGCCTCTCTCACTCTCTCTCTTGTTCTCGCTTAGTATTTATGAAATTTATATATGCAACTTGGGCTTGGACACAGGCGCAGTCTGTGAGCCCTGAGTCAAGTCAACAGCATGGAAAATACAAATGAACCAAGTGACAAATCTCATTAATCACAACCAAGATTTTATTTGCAATGAAAGAGACGAAATCCTCTCTCTCTCTCTCTCTCTCGTCCTTTGTGGGTGTAAAATTATCAGCTTAGCAGCTGCAATTGTTGTTGCTACTTGTTGTTCTTCGTCCTTGAGCGCGTCAGATGAAGAATGAGTAAACTGGAACGGAAAAAATGCATATAAATTGAATATTATAAATTGCCTTATGCCAACTTCTGTTCTTCGTGCCACTCACTTAGCGCCCCGTTTAGCTGCTTGCCTCAGGGCTTGTTGCAAAGTCGTAACTTCATTTAAGTCAATCACAATTCTCTTCTTCCACTGTCACTCTTTGCTGTTGCTGTTGCCTGCTACTCAAATTGTAAACAAGAAAATTATGCAAATAAATAAACTCGCCCCAGTTCGACTACATGCAACATGCAGCATGCAGCAAGCAGCAGCGTAAACCGGGCGAAAACCAATGAAAAATTATGGCCTGATGCATAAATTGGCACTTACTGGCAGCTTACAACGTTCGTTCAGCAGTAAACAATTAAAAGCAACTAAGTTGGGGGAACAATGGTTGCGTATATGAAAAATACCCTAGAAATATTAATAAAGCAGATGTTTTACTCTTTTAGTTTTGATTTTAGTACTACAATTAAGCAAGAAAACCTTTTCTATTAGCAATCTATTTATTTTTATCGAACACAGCAAAAAGGGCTCCATAAATTTCCTATTCACCAATTAAGTTTCTTCAATGGTTCGGAAAATTTGCTCTTAATATTGCCTTTTTAAGGTCTGGTAATAATTGCAGGGTGTGCAACTTGAACTGTACATTTAATAGCAATCTAAATAGAATGAACTTTCATGCAAATGAAATTGCTGCTGTCGAATACAGAAACAAACAAAAAAAAATGCTAGCAAACAGCAATAAGTCCTGTTGCACCTTTGGGTGTGTGTGTGTGTGGTATCCTGCTTGTTTTTGTGGACTTTCCTATTGCAGTAAATTACATTTGATATTTTTACGAAGACAGGCCAAATGACAAGGTATGTCAACGTAAGATAAGCACCAAGTGAAAGACGGAGACGATGGCAACTACTGATGACCGCCTCGAGGAACAAGCCAAGCCAGTCAGAGAGTCAGACAGTCAGCAAAGTCAGCCAAGGAGTGTCCTTCTGCGAGTATGAAAAAGTTGATATAAATGACATTTTAGCTCTATTTCTATTTCTCTTTTTATTTTTTTTCTTTTATTGTGTGTTGAGCATTTTTTAATTAAAATTTCTTGGTCACTCTGTTTCGGCCATTCAGATATTTCAATGTGATGTGAAAATGGAAATGAAATAGAATACGACGACAACATCGAGCTGAGACATAATCGGGTCACAAATAAAATTGTTTAACTGTTGCCGACAGTTTACTGAAAACAACAACTTTCATATATAATAATCCTAGCATGTACGTTAAGACTGAGCTCACAAATTATGGCATGACAGCAACTGTTGCACGACAAGATAACATAAAATTAACACAGAAAATAAGTATTCCATAGTAGTATAAGTATATGAGAAGCTGGGTAATTATAATATTTTAATTTAATGTGAATATTGTCAGGCTATATTCTTATGTATTTTGGCACTCTCACTTTGATTCGATTTAAATATTTTTAAAATGTAATTCCTTTTTATGTTTAACCAATGTATTTCTCATGAAATTAGATATAAATATCATTTTTATCTTTATTCCATATCATAAGTATATTATATTGCTAAATATATGGTTTGATGCATTTGATTATTAGCTTGTGTTTAGTTTTGTTTAAAATTGTTATTTTTAAGTTACATTGTAACTGATTTCAATTGCGAACATCATGATTATGAAAGCGTTATTGTCACTCAAAATGTAAGAACAAAAACCAGTTGGAAGCTCAAAAAAGGAATCAAATTTTTAATAACATTGATATTTGAAAGCGAATCATGTTTTAATGTTAATTAATATATATAAACCGAATTTAAATGCATAATGATTAACTAAAAATTGCTGTAATTTTTCTTAGGTATATCCTAATGTCTAAGAAAGATTAAAAAAAGGAGAATACATTTAAAAGTTGATAATAATGTAATTAATTTAAATTCAAAATGAATTATAATTATTTCATAACCCGAAAACCTTACTTAAATGTATTTAAAACAAAAATATTTTGCACGATATGCTAATGGAATCATAATTTCAATGGAAACCTGAATATATAACTTAGGTGTTTTTTAATGACCTCAAATTATTTACTTAATAAATTATTTTAGTAAATCTAAGTGTAAGTTAAAAATAAAGATACATATTTAAAATAAATTTATGAGACACTAACAAATAGTAAACAATATATATATATATATAGCATAATATTGTAAATCAACCGACTAATAAGACACACGCCTATTAACTGACTCATTGATCAGGCAGTTAACAGAGAAGGGAGCAGTGACTTATCAGCGAAGATATAGCAAGAGATAAGGCAAAGCGATAAATGTGGCAAGTTAACAGAGATATTACAGCACTACGCTTATAAACATTTCAACAATGAGTCCGCAACAATGTTGCGTCAACATTTGGCCCACCCCAAAAAGTTCCACACTCGAAGTTCGTTCAAAGCTTCAAACACACTCAAACATGAGAGTCCTACGGCAACATTCGGCACTGCTTCGGCTTTTTGAGATTGTGGATAGTCGTCACAGGACTCGGATGCAGTCGGAAACTGCAGCTAGGCGTTTGCCATGGTACGTATCCTGTGGAACCATCGTCAGTCTAACTGGGTTAGTGGTACAAGTTCAGTTTTGTCTCTGGCGCAGCGCATGTGTTTCATTGCCAGAGTTGCTGTGGAATTGAAACAGGATTAAACGAGGAGCACGACACAACTCGACGTCCTTCAATTGATGCTCTGAGTGGCCCATGATATTCCGTTGGGAATACAACGGCTCGACAGATTACGTTTAAATAAATATAATACGAAACTAAATTTGTGGTTACTGTTTGGGGGTCCTGGGTATACAGCAACCGCTGAATGTAACATCTGGAATTATATCACCTCAGTTGTGCGATGTGGACAATTCATTAATTTGTATATTTCAGCTAACAACAGTCGCTAAAAGACTAAAATTTTATTCGCATTGGTATTTCTTTATCAAATAATATAATATAATTTTGGCCACAATTGGCATTTATCTATTTGCAATATGTTTAAGCTCTAAAGTGATTATAATTGTATCCATTTAAAATGTTTTTTAATCTAAACAGCCATTAATTAATTATGCATACTTTGCTGATATTTTCAAAAATCAATACTGTAGTATAAGCCTTTGGCATTGCAATTGTTCAGTAAACAGAGCAGTGTTTAAATTTATAAATATGTTTGCAATAAACCTCTTCAAAATAACAAAATACAAAATCTTTATTTAATAGACAGTTTTTGTTTGCTTACTGTAGCAAAAGTTTATTTTGCAATATTAAAATTGTTATTTCAATAAACAAATCTGCATTATTTATGCAATCATTTCAAAGAAGTTTTTATGTTGCACGCTGCTCTCACAATTCTTTTTATTTTCTGCAGTGCATAGTTCATTCCACTTTATATTTTTTTTAACTATTAATTCCGTCATCCAATTATGTTGTTTGACTGCCATCATGTTGTTCGACTTTTTAGCTGCACTTTTTCAATTTTATATAATTCTCTAGAAGTGCTTGTAATTTGCCTCTAATTGAAGTGACAAGGTTTACCAATTTGTAAGCCCGGCTATCAACATCGACAGCCCCACATTTGGATCGTTTACCCGACGAAACGATGCAGTGTTCGTCTTGGTTTGCCACTCTTTGTCTTTTTCAGCGCTTTTTGAAATACTTTTGTTTGTTTTCCTGCAGCAGGCTTTCCTCTCCGTCTGGCAGCCAGTATCCTGGCACTGCAAGTTATCTTTTGCTTTTACTTCCTGCTCAAATGCATCATCTGCTGCCGTTGCCCAGTTATTGGCAATGGTTAAACGTTCTCGTTCTCGTTCTCGTCTCAACGTCTCGACATCGTTGTCGTTGTCGTTGCCTTTGTTCCTTCACTGGCGATGTTTACCTTCATCGTGCAGTGATGTGGCCCACATGGCTTTGCCTGGTTGCCTGGCTGCCTTGCTGCCTGGCACTTTTGGTTTGGCCGACAACGCGCCTTGTGCCAAGAGCATCTTTCCTTTGTTATGCTTGCGCCACGCCGCTCGACAATTGCGCCGCTGATTGCCCTCATTTCAGACTTGAAATAATATTAAAAACTTTTACTCAACTGAAGACACGAGATCTATACGAGTTGTATGTGTTATACATACATATATACGAGTATGTGGCAGTCTCTCATTCTCTCTTTCTCACTATCTCTATGTCCCACTGTCTGTGTTCACGGTTAGTCGCTTTTCCTTTTGTCGCTTTTGCTTTGTCTTCGCCTGTGCGCCTAAATGTATGCTTCAGCCGCACTTTGTGGAGCTTGCAGCTGCCAATGCTGCAGCTGCAGCTGTTGCAGTTGCAGTTGTGCCCGTATCTGCGCGCTTTGATTCTCATTTGTGTCTGCTTTTATTTACCACATAAATCACGTGCTCTGTGCCCCGTCTCAAAGCCGACAAGGACACATTTCTATCTATCTACTTAGCCTCGTAGCAGTGCTTGAAGCGACTTCCACTTCCTTTTTTGCCTTTGCCACAGCCACAGCCAGTTGTTGTGCTTCACGACTTTGTCCCATACAATCTGATTCTACCTCTGTCTCTCTCTCTCTCTCTCTATATCTCTATCCCTGCTCAACTCTTCAATCGCACAATAAGAGAACTACTTTTTGGCTGTTAGTTGCTATTTTTACGATTGCCCATTTTCTTTCATTTCATAGAATTTTCATTGTCTACTTGGCATGCTTCCACTCTACCCATCTCGCTTCCACACTCTCCCTCTCTCTCTCTCTCTCTCTATTTCTCACTCTAGTCTCTGTTTCTTTTAGCCAGCTTTTCGACGCGATAGCACACGTATCCGCTTTTGCCGATTTTTCAGCAATTGCAGTTGTTATATTTGTTGCCACACTCATTGTTGTTATTGTTACTGTTGCTGTTGCTGTTGTTATCGTTGTTAGTCATACCACTAGTCGTCGCTGTTGCTGGAGCGTGTGTAGGTGTCTGCTCTTTGGGTAATTGATGATTTACAACTTATTTACGCTTCAATTGTGCAATAATTGAAAATTGCTCCAAATTCATTTGGGCATTCTTTGATTTCTTGTTTCCCTAGCTCCCATCTCTCCTCTCTCTCTCTCTTCCTGCTCTTCACTGCTCTCCTTGTGTTTTTTTTTTATGTTGCCATTGGCAACGCACCGAGGCTAACTTACAGGTCAGCGCTGCTATCGATTGGCCATGTTTCCCATGCGGTCAATGGCATTTTTTATTGCTCGCCCCTTAACGTAAGCTAGCCGAGCTTTAAAGGAGACTACAAACTACATATACTCGTATATACCCTGCACTTAACCTAGAAAGAAATCGTGAAATCTTTCCTCACATTATACTTTTTATTCAGGTCTCAGCCATCACTGGGTATAATTAATCAGCTTTACGATCACGTTAAGTTTACTTCAACATAAATGGAGCATAGCAAATGAAAATGGCGAACGGATTAAACAGCAGCAGCAGCAACGAAACGAAAACATTTGCAGCGGCTAAAAATATGTGATAAAACTGTTGAAATCGCTGGCAAAAACCAAAAACCAAAGACAAAGAGAAATGTTGATCCAAAGGCAAGCGGACAGCCAGCATCAGCATCAGCAGCAGCAACAGCACTTGCTAAAATTACACAAGTTGGCATTGGGCCACAGTAAATTGAAATAGATGCAGCAACGTGGCCAAAAACACTGGCCAAGAGCAGCTAGCAGCCATCCAAGCAGGCAGCCGGTAGCCGAGCCTTTAAATGCAATTCGAAATAAATGAAGCAGCTCAAGCAAATTTTCACTGCGCAGCAAATTTAATGGCTTTCAACTTGACTGCGGCAGCTGCGCCAACAAATTTGTGAATAGCATATGGCCAGATCCTGAGCCTGTCAGTTGCCAGCTGCCAGCTGGCTGCAGCTTGTGCAAGCAGACTGCAGGCGTATACGTAATGGCGTATACGTAATGTCGACACTTCCTCGGCGACTACTACAATTGGCTATGAAATTATGTTTTGTTTTTTTTTTTTTGTTAGGCTTGAACTATTAAAGTCATTAGAAGCTGCCATAAATTTGTTACCTGGCCCCGGCTCAACGGTGAACGGTAAACGGTAAACACATGGCCGAGTCTCGAGTTTGAAGCGGACAAATGGCGGTGCGACTGCAAAATGTTGCCTAATTTTTTTGGTTGCGTCCATGTCGACAGTGACAAAGTTGCAGTCAACGCTGAGCGTGACACATAAATTTGATTTTTGTTGTTCTAGGCCTCTGCTAATTCGTGGGCGCTAATTCGTGGGCGTGGTCATAAATAAAAACGAAGAAGCAAGCGCACAGAAATGCACAAGCACAAATTATGGCACAAATGCGAGGCTGCATTAGCAGCACACACACATGCATAGTGCTGCCAGAGGCAAGAGGCACAGGCACAGGCCAGGCACTGGCTATTAGATTACCCAATGACCATTTAACAAGCCTCTCTGCTTCACTCGCCCGATCAGCTGCAACTCGAAAAGCTGCTACCATTTCGCATTCACGCTGTCATGACCCCATGATAAGTGAGCTTGCTATCTCTATGTGTGTGTGTATGTGTTGTGGTGATTATTTTGTCGGGCCGCAAAAATGAAACCAGTTTCTGGTTGACTAATTCCTTCAATTGCATTGGACGACAACGACAGATAATTGCCGTATGATTTTTGGTCAGATGTTGCGTATGCGCAATATTTGCAACCGCTTCAAACTAAATCCCCGACCCCAGTTGGTCGTCTAGTCTAGTCAGCTTTTGTCGCAAAGCCAGCATAATTGCTCGGCGCTTTAAACGTAATTAAATGTGCGGCATCCTTGTAGCCCAAGTGCGAAAGCGGAAGCACTCCAGACGGGGTTAACGATGGCCTACAGCTTTAGCTCTAACCTTAACCCGTCTAGCTTTTGGCAAACAATAAACAGATGCCAGGTGCGAGTGCTGGACTAGCAGCTACCCTGCAGTATTTTATTTGGTTTACTTTTTCTTTTATTTATTAAATCTTTTCTTTAGCTGAGACTAACAATAAGTCATCAAGTCGTACAATAAACATTAATAAATCATGAAATTAATAAAACTGCCTTCATTTTTTATACCCCCCTTTGAGGTGATGTAATTTACGTGGTATCGCGATCATTGCAATTTAAAATGGTCGCCGAACATTTGAGCAGCTCTTATCACTTAAACGGGGCATCGTGCGGCAGTGTGGCAAGCAACGAAACCGAGGCGCCACCTTGTCACTTGATGTAGTACGTCGATTTGCCTTGGACCGATTGTTATGCTAGCTGGCATAGTACGAGTATAGAAAGCAGATAAAGTGAGGAAACCCAGAGAAGCGACATCGAAAGAGAGAAGCAAGTGAAAGAGTGTGCCCACCACACACAGCAACACACCGACGCACACACACAGCAATACAGCCCACTCAATTTCAGTGCACTTAAAACGGAAACGGAAGCGGTGAGCACTCATTGTCAGGCTCAGGCGCTACTTTGTTTGCCCAGCGCCATTTGCCATTTTTCCCTCACTCTCTCTTGGTCGCCTTGACCATTTACCCATTCAGCTGGCTTGCCATCTATACGTCGTCTTTGCTGCTGCCTGCTGCCTGCTGGCTGTTGGTTGTTGCCTGTTTCGGTTTTGGTTTTTTAGCTATCTATCGGTTAAATACTCAGCTCGAGCGTGTTAAAGTACATTTGATTTGATTTGTTGTTGACGTCCTTACTCTTGCTGCTTCTCCTAGTTAATGGACACTTTGCTGTAGCTGTATTGGTCTGACACTAATCGCTCAGTTAGTCCACAATACGTCTCCCCTCTCTCTCTTACTACAGCTGTCTGTCAACAGAAATCCAGAGAGAGAAAGAGAGAGAGAGAGTGGACAGCATTTTTAATGCAATTTGTCTGATTTGTTGTTGACATATCTGATTGTTGTTGTTGCTACTGTTGCTGGCTTGTTGGTTGTCGTGATTTGTTGCTGATTTTGTCATTTAGTGATTATAACGTTTCGCTCCCCCACCCTCCCCACACGTTGATAAATTGCCATGCAATCATCACTAATTGTCATCAAAATTAAGTGAATTCCACGTTTTAATTGAAATCCTTTTGGCCTCTAAACTTGCCATCGCTTGCTATCTCTGTCTGTGTTTGCTTTAAAGTCCAATTAGTGAGCATAAGTGGCCAAACAATTCTGCAAATCAACTGCCACCACACCACACACCGCTCACACACACACACATACACACAGAGACATAAGAAAATAAACTCTGGGCCTGTAGCAATCAATGCTGTCTAATTGTTTCCGAAAAGATTGACTGACCAACAACTCTCCGCACACTGAACTTGGCCTAAGGTCGTCCTCGTTGTATGGTGGATGGTGACTGCAACAACAACAGCCACTTTGATCAGCTGAACAGCTGCAGCTGCTACAGCTACTGCTGCTACTGCTGTCTGTTGCAATCGGTTGCGACTCCGACTGGCACAGCCCATGTCCTTGTCTCAATGATGTCCTGTACCAGCATCCGGTGCCGGTCTCATCAACATCAACATGTGAAAGTACCCAATGTGTGTGTGTATGTGTGTGTGTATGAGTGCGTGTGGCAGACAATTACATGACCCAGCTGACCCAGCCAACTGACTGACTCACTGGCTGGCTAAGCAGCTCTGATGAGGTTGCAGCTGCTGCTGCTGTGGTTGCACAGCACAGTCATTTGCTACCGCATCAAGGTACCGAGAGTATGGCATTATAGCATGATGAGCCTCATTCAGAACTCAATCTGTGCAGCTATTAACTCTTCTTCGCACTCAAAGAAACTTTCAAAACTCTTTTTTCTTTTCTTTTCTTGTTTTGCTTAGCTGCAAACTCGATTGTTCTAATCAAGGCGGAAATTGTTGCCGGGATGCATTTGCGGATGCGCCTTTAATTTGTTTACCATGCAATGGCCAACACAAAAACTTTTACCAAAGTGTCCTTCTCTGACTTTATGTTGTTGCGCTTGAGAATGGGACTAAAATGTGAGGGGGAAATTATTTAATTGTGCCAAGCAAAAGTCTCGACGCACATTGACTTCCTGGCTGTCGGTGCGGAAGGAACAGTTAATGAATGTGAAGAAGTCCCCAGACTTGCGACGAGTTCATATCGAAGTCGAGTTGTGAGTTATTGGCACAGCGTGCGTCTGTAAGACATCAACACCAAATGAAGGACACCATCAGCACATCATGCAGCAAACCAAAAAAGAAGGACTACAGAAGCTCTTTGCTGCTGCTGCTAGCAATTATGGCAATTCAAAGTCACGTAGTATGGCAACAGATTTTCCAAATGATTTCATAAGTGCAGACAACTTTCGACAGAGGCCAATGCCACAGGGCGGAGCGAGTTACATTTGTCGATTTTCAATCGTAAAGCCTTAAAGCCCACTTGTTGCTACGAAAATGTAATTTAAGCAATCGCTGCATGACACTGTCAGCACAAACATATTTTCTATTTGTAGCCCAAAAAGGAGACCCAGCATGTGTGCCGAGCAGAGGACATTAATCATAACTATAGTGCACTAAAAATAGGCATCAATAATAGCCCAAAAAAAAGGCCCAACCAATGACAACACTGCTAGTCAGGTAAATACAGCTGCTGCTCATGCCCATAAATACAATCAGCAGAACTAGAGCCAAGTATTTACCCAAAACGCTTCCAATCAATTTATCCGCTTAAGCAGCGTGCAACAAACATTTTTGTACCCGTTACCCATTCGATAGAAGGGTGTTATAATTTGGTAGCTACAGGCAATATATATGATAGGCAGAAGAACGCATATATAAAGTATCTGTCTGTCCATCTGTCTGTCTGACCGTATAAAATACCTAAAATACCTTAACAGTTCTTAGTTGATTTGCTTGGCAATCTGGTATATTTTTTACTTTATGAATATTTAAAATGTATCGATATACTTTTATATCGATATCTTTTAAATATAATACCGCACTGTTTTGCTTTTACTTATTTATATTTATTGAAAATGTGTAGCGGGTATCTTACAGTCGAGCACACTCGAGCTTCCTACTTGTTTTTATTGCAACTGCGACTTTGCTGCTTGGCAATGGCTCAGTTTGGCAAACCTGGCAGAACTATCTCTGAGATAACTTCGACTTCAAGTTGAGGCCTTCACCCCCACCCTCGCATCAAATTTATTGATACCGTAAAAGCGGAAGCCGTGCTCCACAAAATTTTAAGAGCAGCGCTCATTTCACTTACGGCTTAACACGCGATTAAATTCTAATATGGATTTTATTACGGGGAGAATGGAAGATATTAAGTGCAGAGGTAGCTGTGACAAATGACAGGTGCCATAAGCACGAGCTGCGATCATTGACAAGTTTCGGCATTAAACGCGTTTATTGTACTTGCAACGGCAGCGCAAAAGCGCGCGTTAATGACTGTCCTTGCCACCTCCACCTCTACCACCATAAGCCATAAGGATGCGACGCAAACGCAAACATTTTATTAATGCCGCTTAGGCGCCAAGTGCCAAAGCAGTTGATAAAGATTGATTGATTGATTGAGTGAGTGAGCGAGTGACTGTTCGGCTTGACAAATTGTTCTGTCATAATTTTGTCATACGATTGCCACAAAGATTTCATTTGCTGTTGCGTATGAGTAATCAGATATTACGTATACGCCGGCAAAGACATTGCAGCTGCAGCAAACACGACGCACACAATCATCAGCATTAAAAACAAATAATTTTACACACACACACACATGCAGTGGTTGTTAAGCTTTAATTTTGTGCAGGATTTACACAGAAACAGCAGCAGCTTCAGTTGACTTAACGAGCACACGTAGATAGATGTCGGTGCGTGTGTGCACAGTTGATGAGCTAAATTAAATATTGCAACACAAATAACAATAAAAACATACGCGTAATTGCATGCAGGATAAAAGCCAAATACATTCACATGATGTATTAAGAAAGCTAAAGGCGTCAGGTTGCAACTATGTCATGTGTGTGTGTGTGTGTGTGTGACAACATGTAGCACACACACATATTTAATTAACATTTGTGTGATGCAAAGCTGGACACAACACTCAGTCTGTCATTGAATCAAGCCGTGATTATGCTGCACGTTGTCATGTTGCAGCTTTGCTTGATTAGCGTCACTTTGTTTCGGTTTCCGTTTCTGTCTCTGTTTCTGTTTCTATTTCTGTTTCTATTTCTGTTTCTATTGCATATGCCGCCTCATTATGAGCTGAAGTTGCAGACGTCGCTGCGTGCCCCAAAGCCAAAATCGCAGCTAAGAAAACAATGTCCAGACAAAACATGTTGCAATTGCAGTTGGCGTTCTTCTTCTTTCGCCGCTTCTGCCACTTCTCGTTCCCATTTTGGAAGTGCCACAAAAATGGTTTATTGTCGCTGCGCGTCTTGTTGCCTGTCTCGATGCCTTTTGCCACGCCTTTTGTTTCAACTGCTGTCAGCTGTCAGCAGACATGTCCTTTATGTCGGTTTCGCCGTCTTTGGAGCCGAAATCTGTTTGCAATCGCATTGCGACTTTAAGCTGCTCCCAAAATATTTATATGCTCCATTTTATGGTGCAACAGACTTTGGTTGCCAAGTTTGATATAGTAGCAGAAACTGTTAATACTAATATTTGCCTTCAACTGTTGCACAAAACTTCTTACTATAAACTTTTGTAAGATTTTCATTTTTTTTTAATGTGTTGTTATTTATGTTTCATACCCTGTAACATGGTTATAAAGGACTTTCGGCTGCATTTGTTTTCAACTTATCGTATTCATTGTTTCTTCTCTATTTTCGTGTTATGTCTGCATTATTTACATTGCTTGTCTAACCATAGCTTAAAATATTTTTGTATCCTCTCTTTTAATCATTTTTACTCTAATCGATTTATATTCTCAAATTTTCCTTCTCAACTTTGTTTATCTACACATTAGCTTCTAAATAATTTCTTTCTTTTTATGTTCAGTTTTATATTTCGTTTTCTCCTTTCTTGTATTTACCATAGCTCTACGTTTTTCTTTTCACAAACATTGAGAATCCAAATCTCTGCAACATTGTGAGCTTTGCCCTAGGTAACTTTAAGTACAGCACACTGAGACAAAACTTATTTTTATTGCATTCATTCGTTGGTCTTTTTTGAGGTTTTTTGTAGAAACAAAAGCTGCTTTCTGCTTTCAGTTGGCAGACCAAACGCACTTTGCTAATATTAATGCCAAAGTGCAAAAGGTAGAAAACTTGTTTGCCGAAATGGACTTAAGCCCCGGCAGTTGTCTCAAAGTTGACCCTCAACAGCCACACACACAAACAAGGACATGCCCAGGACTTTTAGCATATGTGTGTTATAAATAAATATACATACATACATATATTTGAAATACTCGCAACTTTTCTTGCAATGTGAAGTGCATTTAAGCTTCAAGCTCTGCCTTACACTTCGTCCCTCAGTAAAGTTATCAAACCACAGAGTCCTTGTGACGGAGCGAGATACGAGTGTGTGTATGTGAGTGTGAATGTTTTGCTGCTTAAACAAATTTGCACCTGTTTGCATGAAATTGAAAGCTGAGTCCAGCTGGCAGGCAAATTGCATGAAACACACGCATCTCGTTTCTCGTTTCTCTGCTGCATTTGATCCTGCCGAAAAGGGTATTAAGTCTTAAGTTACACACTTGCAAAACAAACACCTGCACACGCACACGCACATAAACATAAATATTTAACATTTCATTCATCAAATTGTTGAAATTTACTTTACAGTCGCCGACTGCACAAATAACAATTTTCTTGCATAACTTTAGGCGCGCCATAATAATAATTTCAATATCTGTTTATTTATACTCATATCATACATATAAACATTATTTCATAAACACACACACACACAGACACGTACATCGCTCGTTCACATCAACAAATAGATAATCAAATTGTGCAAATATCTAGCAAAGTCGCATGTCGCACACACACCATGAACTTTCCAATATTCTGTGTCATGCGGCAAGTTCCATGGCGAGATCTCAGCAAAGTGCTGACCACAAAAAGCCAACTTGACTATCCACACTCACACAAACACAAATAGCCACACACACACACTCTCCCAAACACAATAAAGTTGCAACCGCAGGGGACAACGTTGAAAGTCGCACCAACTGCCATTACCTAAGCATTGATATTTATTCGCACGTAAAGGAAACATTCACACTTATACATAGCAAAAATATCATCAGACTTTTGCTAAATTGTTATTACAAATTTAATAAGTGAAGAGAATGTGTAGCTGCATATTTGCAGAAGCAAACAATTATTATAGATCAAACAACGAAATAAGAAAGCTAGTCAAACAGCTGTGAAAGGTGATAGCCAAATACTATATATTGTATTTAAGTAAGTACAACAAAAATAATATAACAAATGTAAATTAGAAAATAAATTAAATTTATGCATTATTTGCACTAAAAGTAACACATATTTTAATTTGAAACATATATTTTAAAACAAATTATTCTTTAATATTAATAGGTTGATAGTCAAGTCGTTTAAATAACTATAAAAAAAATCAGATTTATGTATTTATAAATAAATAAATTCGATGCCTTAATTTCACTAAGCGAACGAAGAGAAAGACTTAAAAATGAGACAAAACTCCATCTATCTAAAAAAATCAGATTTATGTATTTATAAATAAATAAATTCGATGCCTTAATTTCACTAAGCGAACGAAGAGAAAGACTTAAAAATGAGACAAAACTCCATCTATTACATCACAAAAGATCTCTTTTATCCCTTTTATACAATATTTGAAGTTCAGCTACAAATTTTAAATTATCTTATCTCTTTCGCCACTGAACCTTGTGCTCCAGCATATCAACATTAACCAAAAGCAGCACTTGGCCATCTGCAGATAAAAGAAGAAAAGTACTTTAAAAAACCAGCCTAAATTTTATTAATTCATTGTTTTTAGATTTCGTTATCTTTTGAACTCTGTGCGAACTCTCCTCAAACATGAACTCGTAAAAATAATCACAAGATTATACATACATATGATCCCAAGGAATTATCTTTACCAACTGAACTAATATAAAGAGTGCCAGCATTTAATAAGACACACTTGATGCATTCAGAATGAAGTTCCAGCCAGAGACCACGTACAATGCGGAGGAAAAGATTTGGTATGGACATTCAAAGCGTTCATACTTTGGAGAAGATCTATCTATGGGAGAAATTATTTTTCGGGAAATGAAACGACATCCGAAACTTATAGCTCAAGTAAGTAATTGCCAAATCGAGCAGCAAAACTCAAACTATAATTCTTGAAACAGATTTCAGACACTGAGAATACGTTGCTAACCCGTGAAGAGCTCCGTTTTAATTCAATGCGTGTGGCCAGTTTTATGCGAAGACTAGGAATGGTTCAGTCCGATATTGTGGGCATTATAGCGAGAAATACAACTCACATATTTGCTGTGGCCTATGCATGTTTTTTCAATGGCATTGCCTTCCACTCGCTCAATATCGGCTATGAGGAGTCGACCATTGACAAACTCTTTGATATTACGAAGCCTCGTTTGATATTCTGTGATGGTGACGAGTACGAGAAAGTCAAGGCAGCTACAATTCATCTCAATGTAATGATTATTACAATGCGCAATCAACATAAGGACTCTATCAGCATTGACAAAGTGCTAGCTACTCCTATAGAAGAGGATTTCAAACCTGCCATACTAGAGAAAGGCATTGATCAGACTCTGGCCATACTCTGCTCCTCGGGCACAACAGGAACACCCAAAGCGGTGACCATTACCAACAGTCGCAAGATCTTATACTTCAGAGAGTAAGTATACTATATATTTCGTATTCTTTTTGTAATTCCAATTCTTTCTTCAGACAGATGACCACCAATGACGTTATGTATTCGCACAGCACTTTGGACTGGTTGTCGGGACTTGCGGTTACAGTCAGCTCGGGTGTTTTTAGCAGCACTCGAATTATTGCTGGCAATCGCTTTGATCCAGCCCGACTTTTGCGACTTATTGAGAAATATAAAATCTCTTGGCTAGGACAAACGCCCGCTCAATTGGCAATTATGGCGCACTGCAAGGAATTCGATCAAGCCAATTTACAGAGTATACGCAGTCATATATACGGAGGTGGTCAGCCTTCTCGTGAAGCTCAAGATCTGATTCGAAATCGTCTAAGTGGCGATTATTTGCATATAGTGTACGGATTTACGGAAATCGGCTACGTTTCTCTGAATCGGAATTTTGATGAGAAACCCAATTCAGTTGGACGATTGGTTGACGGCATCAAGCTGAAGATACTCAACGAACGGGGCGAACTTTTGGGACCAAATGAAGTGGGAGAGATTTGTGCAGACAATGGTGAACATTGGCCTGGATATTACGGAAATTCCGAGGAGACAGAGAAACTTCGGGATATTAAACATTGGTTCCACAGCGGAGACTTGGGCTATATGGACGACGATGGTTTTCTCTATATAGTTGGACGTAAAAAGGATATGCTCAAGTACCAAAATATCATGTATTACCCGATCGAAATAGAGAAAATTATTTCACAGATGCCTGACGTAATCGACGTCTGTGTCTTTGGCATCTGGACTCCACATAACGGTGACGAAGCAGCTGCTGCAGTGGTAAGGAGAGCTGACTCTCAAATAACCGCTGAGGATGTGGTGGACTATGTGCAACATCAAACAACTGCCAAGTATAAACAGTTGAATGGCGGCGCCATCATTGTAGACGATCTGATGCGCAGCCCGAACGGGAAAACAAATCGTGCAGCCACAAAGGACTACTTCATCAACATGATGCAAAGCGAAACTGATTAGTTAGGCTGTCACATCTGCAAGTTGTCGGGGTTTGTTGAAATTAATCTAATAAAAAATGTGTATACCCTAAATATGCCATCAACATTTAATACATAGATATTTAATTGCATTTTATTGTTAACCAATACTTATAAAAAAAAAAAAAATATTGTCTCTCCAACTTGAGCAGAATTTAAACCAAAGCTAGAATCTGAACCAGAATCGGAACCAAGTAAGATAGCTGAAATGGATTGAGCTCGACTATAAGATACCCGCTACTCACTTTTAATAAACGCAAAACAGTTTGGTCTTAATCCTAACATATACTAAATGATAATACCGCAAGAACTATGAAATATACCAAAGGCTATATTTGTAGTATATTAATATAGTACCTTTCAACCGGCCTAAGCAAATATGACCCGCAGTAAGTAGGCGTTTTACGCTTATTAATTAATTTTTATCGAATTTCGAGCAAGCCAAAAATTTGAAGGAAACTTGATTGGCGTGCAAACATAAGAAGTGCTGCCAAAATTATGTCTCTATCTCTTATAGTCTCGGATATCGAGGTTCATACAAACGGAGGGATAGAAAGACAGACTGAAAGATGGACATGGTAATATCGTCTCAACTGTTAACGCTGATCAAAAATATATACACTTACACATATTTTATATCGGCACAAAGTTATATATAATATATAAAGTTATATATAGTATTTGTTACTGAGTTTACTAATTTTGTCATTTGTTGATTAAACTTATAAAACTAATTCACATAAAATGTTTCCAGTGGTTTGAAAAATGTGTAATCATAATAAATTGTAAATTTTTTACTTTATCCTTTATTTTCTAATGAAACAATATCTATGTTAAATAGTTTCAACATAACGCAAATAATCTGGTGTTTGGCCTAAATTTTATTTTTGTGCGTATTAAATCTAAGTTTAGATAATCATATCTACATTAACATAACAATTAAGATTAGCGGCAGGGGTCGTCTTTATCTAATGGCTTAATTTCATTTCTCATATCTGTTGTTGAAAGCAACACTGAAAATAATACATTTACACTATTATTGTTTGACTTGTGGCAGGTTTTCCAAAATATTTCATTGCCTTGCTGCATATCTCATCATTTCTATTCACCTCAAATATGTATCTTCAATTATTAGAATGTGAATACGTCATAACGCAAATAATTTACGACTAAGATAAGGAATTAAAACATATGATTTCACTCTCCCGCATAATCATTGCAATTCATGATTGTGGCATTTAACAGTGAGACGAAATAAACTATGGTC
This sequence comes from Drosophila niveifrons, assembly GCA_035046325.1. Classification (NCBI taxonomy): domain Eukaryota; kingdom Metazoa; phylum Arthropoda; class Insecta; order Diptera; family Drosophilidae; genus Drosophila; species Drosophila niveifrons. The sequence goes on along the minus strand of JAWNOC010000046.1, from coordinate 2,496,155 downwards.
TACTATTGTGGCATTAACATTACATTTAACAGCATTTGTGGCAGCTTCACAGAAAATACCACAACACACTTTGCGCTCAAATTGTTTATGGTTCGTCCTTTGAAATGGCTTTACACCGAAATGTTACCAACTTTTTTCGACTGCCGAAAGTTGCCGCAACGAACGGGGCAGCAGAAAAAAACCGCAATATCATAAATATTTTATGTTGCGGCATGTTTTTCGGTTCGCCGTTTTGCATTTTGCTCCACTTCTGCGGCTCAATTTTTTAAATGCTTTATAAATAGTTTTGTTTTTAGATGAGAAAAAGCTTTCTCAAATTGCAATCAAAATAAGCGGGCGCAGAGTGTAAGACTGCAAAATACCCTCCGATTTGTTCAAGAAATTAAAAATACTAGATTTATATATTTATAGTAAAAAATAATGTTAAAGGGAAGAAACTATGTATTCACACTAAATTAAGAACATTAACACAATAACATAACCAAAACAATTTATGGTTTATAGAGTCAAAACAACATGTAATGGGTAACAAGTGAAGCATTCTTTAAGTAAATAAGATTCTATACAATTAAGTTTAATTTGTCAATATGTATTGTGAACATTACTTAGTATCGAAAAATCAAAATACATTAACAGTTAACATGTTAGGAACAGTAAAACTAGGATGTTTGAATTTGGAAGTGAGATTAAACTAGGAAACTAAATCAATAATCCATAAGAAGTCTTTAAATATTAATTATTTTAAAATTGATTACATGCAGAAGCATAATTCTCATTTATAGTACATATCAAAAATAGCTCTGAAAATAGCAAATCATAATGACATTTCAGTTTAATTACGCAAAGTGCTCGTCTCTTCATAATTAGCATAGTGCATGAAGCCGCGAAACGAGCAGCTGCAATTGTTGCCACATGCTAATCTCAGTAACATTTTGCTGCGGCACGTTTAACTATCGTTCGCCTAGAGAATGTCGAAAGCATGTAGAGCCATGTTAAGTCTGTTAAGTACTAAGAGAGAGAAGCTTTATTGAGAACTTTAGCTTCATTGTGTTTGTCAATTGTCGCAACAATCATCGATTATCGGACGGAGTGTGGGGGCCTTGAATCTTTAAGGATAACCAGGCCAATTGTCCAGCATCCGGTGGGCTGTGAGTTGACTTACCAATTGAGAGTACACTGGGCCGGGGATCCAGAGCACAGGAACTGCAATGCATGGGGGACATGTTGCATGCCCCATTGCCCTGTCAATGGCAGTTGCAACTGCAGCTGCATCTGCATCTGCATCTGCACTCGATGCAAGGCCATTGTTATTTTGCTACCTGCAACAGCTGCCACAGCTGAGACTCCACAACAGCAGCAGTAGCAGCAGCAGCAGCAAATGTTGCAATTACTATGCACCAAGCGCATGACTGTGTGTGTGTGCATAAGCATGTCAGACTGAGTGTGAATGTGTGTGTATGAGTGTATGAGTGTGTGTCTGTGCAGTGCATGCAAAAGTTCAATATGTAAATGGGCATTGTGTGCGTGAACTGTCAACACATGAGCAAACGAGCGAAAATGAAACAGTCAACGGGGGAGTCATCAACATGAACAATGAAAATGCAAGCAAACACACACAAACACACACACAGTCACACACACATAAGAGATGAGCGGAAAATTATTGACCACAAATACAGCAACAATTGCAACACACATTTTGTGGGTCACTGGCACAGGACCAATTGGGACCAGAGCTGTCAATTCTCGATTACCGAAACAAGGCGGATACAAGTGAGAGTACATGACCTGTAGATGTCCCGAACAACTAAAACAAGGGAATAACGGGAGTTGTGAGTAACAAGTAACCGAAAAAATTACAGTTCGAAAATAAGTTCATAAATATGTCTAAAGACTACAGTTAGAAATTTATAATTAAAATCAAAAAGTAACAAGCTAAATCAAGCGAATTAAATATAAGATTGAAATCTTAATGGATATGAGTATAATTAAAGAGTAAAGAGTAGAGATTAAACTAGTATAAAGAGTTAAGTATAAAAAAATGTATAGAATATGATTGTAGTAAGCTTAAAATAACGAATAAACACAAACGAAAACAATATAAAGAATGACAAATATATTGAAAAGTATTATGCAAATAAAGTAAAATGGAACGTAATGTAAATAACAAGTGAATATAACAAGCAGCTAATCTATGAATTCAAACAAATAATAAATAGCGACAAGACAGATATGGTAAGGCTATCTCATAAAGAATAATACAAATAAAACACATTCCGTTTAAGAACGAATTACAAATATTAAGCAAGTAAGTAAAGGCAAGGCCAAATGCGGTGCGTAAAGAATTGACGAGTGCCTATCAATAATAAATACTATAAATTAAGTAATTAATATGATTAAATATGCCTAATGGTCATCCCTGGTATCTGAGACGACTTATAGCGCAATATTAAGGTTATTCTAAAAAGGAAGGAAATGCCACATTGGGACACATACGCCCACAGGTTTAAACTATATAACCCAAATATGGAACCCGGCTCAGAACTGCCCACACTGCCTTAACCCACGAGAACCTACTAAAAGGAAAATCTAAGCCCAGATGCCCCAAATGCGGCGGAGAATTATCAATTCAACACATGTTAGATACGCCTATTTGGCCAGATGCAACCTACCTCTCTTCTTACCTTACCAACTAACAATAATGTTAAACTACTATATAAATTCCTAGACATCAACAACTTATTAAACAACATATAAATGAACTATCGAGTCGATGGCCTTAGTTGCTTATGCAATTTAAGTTAAAAATTATAAGTCAAATGAAGCGTGTTTAGAAATAGCGACTCGCCATTAGCGAGTACCTAGCCAACGAGTAAGCCAGACTAACAAATGGAGATAATCAAATAAGAGAAAAACTAATTATCAAACGGCGAGTAACTAGTAAATTGTAATGAATAAATAAACACATATTACCAAGTAAGAACAAACTAGTAGTTAATAGTGAAAATTAACTGAAATTAAAGCCATTTAGCTCTCACACAAGTTAAATTCCGCTTCAAATTGCCCTCTCCAGGCACTTCAACTCGGCTCAGTCAAGCGCCAACACTTATGAAAATGGTTTTTCCGCCATTGCGAAAATGCAGTAAATGATTTGCAAATGTTTGGCACTTGTGCTTTCATCAAGTACTTTACAGTTTAGCTACAGGAAAATGCGCGAAAATTTCTTGCAATGCTGACATGTTGCCAGTTACACGCACCATAATACAAACATGTATTCTGTACGAGTTAGAGTGTGTGTGTGTGTGTGAATTTGTATATGTGTATTTGTGAACAAGTGTTGTATGCATTTGTTGCGAAGGCATGCGCTTAATAATTAAGCATAGATGCCACACACATAGACACACACACACACTCACAGTGGTAACAAGGTTCTTGTTGTTATACCCAGTATTTCTAAATTATGAAAATGGAGAGAATGATCGACTTTAAATAAATGTTTTGAAAGTTAATTATAAAATTTGGAATTCAACTAAGTAAATTTAAGTTAAAAATTCTTTGCGACTTAATTCTTTAGACTTTAGTCAATGACAGAAAAGCTGAATCTTTCTCCTGGACAACTCTGCATTTGGTAATTTCAACTAATGCGTATTGTGCTGCTGTTTGTTGCAGCAACATGCGGCGCGCTTTTGTCTGGCCACCGAGCCAAGCCGGCTGACATCAGCCCAACGAGGGCTTCGACTGCCATTGCGGTTTCTCACATGTCGACTTAATTAAAGAAAACTTAATTAAATGATAAAACAGCGGCAGCCAACAAAGTTATGTGAAATATTTCATGTATGTACACAAACACACACACACATACTCACAAACACTAAAGTATGTGAGTGTGTGTGGCAACTGTGTACCACCAACAAATACCAGCATTAACAACAAGTACAACAACAGCAACCGTATGCAACCAGTTCCTAAAGATAGACACAATATGCCCATGTCTCTTCATCAGTTCAGCAGTTGAGCAATCAGTTGATCAGATTGTTGCCTTAGCGACTTTAAAATGAAATTCCCCGCCCCCCGAAGCTCTTCTCCCATCTCCTCACTCCTTTGATGGCAGCCTATTCAGGCAGGATTTTCAACTAATTGACATAGCAATTGACCAACAGGTGTCTGCAAATGGCCAAAGCACTTTCAGGGCTATTGAAAGCAGCATCAATTATTGACTTGAATAACGAAGATTATCAATGGCCCAACTGCCGTACGAAATTGACGTGAAAGCTGTGTACAATACAACCGGATTTATGTTTACACACTTCTTCTGGGGTATATCAAATTTAAAAGGTGAAATAAAACTGACAGAAAATATATTGGCTTAATTGCTTTGTAAGTATAAATAGGATTTCTTGTCATTTCTTATCATCAACAATTTCTCTGAATTATTTCACAACAAACTTATGTTAGAAATGAAGCTTTGCATTAAATACTTTAGTATACGGCTAATATGTATATCGATTTAAAAATATAATTGGAATTCCAAAAAAAATTGTTTTTGAAATACATATTTAAAATTTTTAGTCTATTATAATTTTAAAATAATAGTATATTAAATTAAAACAAATGTTAATAAAAAACGAAATTATATATTCAAATAATTGACAAGTATGCCATTGAATATTTTATACTGCAATTGCAAAACTTATTAATAAAAATAATAATAATATTACCTACTTTTGGAAAAAATTTCATTGAAAAACCAAAATTTTATATACTTATCAAAATTTTTCTCTAAAAAACCTTTATTACAATTTACAATTTCAAAATACTATTTAAAAACTGGTTAATACAAAATAATATTTTTATATTTACATATGTACATTTATTAATAATAAAATTCTTTTGTATTTGTTATATTATTAATATTTAACAAAAAGGAAGTTTATTTGCTGGCTACATTCATTTGAATATTTTAAGCTTAACTCAACTTCATTATAATTTATAAATTTTAGCAAGACAATTTTTAAATAATAATATTAACATATTTTCATTCATAAATGCATTGATAATTATATCGTTTGGCATTTGTTAAACTATTTCTATTTAAAAACGAACTTATTCAGGGTACTATTGCAGTCTGTAGTTGTTGTCCTACTTTTAGCTCTATCAATATTCCATGTTCAATGCGTAGCTACAGCAACTTCAAATGCCTCTGCAAGAGTATTACGAGTTCGACATTTGAAAGTGATTTATTGTTGTGATAAAACAGCAACCAGTGGAAAATGCTGTCTGCTGAAAGGGGGCTCTGCAACTCATTCGTAAACGTTCCAAGTGCTGGGACACTAGGACACTCGTCCTTGCATTCGTCCCTGTTAGAACACACAAAACAGATACATTAGCGGCCATAACGTATGAGCTCTTCACTCCGCATGTGTGTGTGTGTGTGCGAGTGTGTGAGTTCATATCTGAGTGTGTGAGTGTGGGGATGTGCATATGGATATGGAATGCCACTGCTTTTAGATGACTATGCTGAAATGGCTCTATAAGTGTTTATGCAACTGGGCGAGTGACTGCCTGCCTGCCTCACTGCCTCACTGCCTCAGTGCGTGCCTGTTGCCGCCTGTTGCCAAGAAAACACTGACACTTTTCCGCATGTTATGCCTGTTGTTGCAATTGTTTGCATTCACACACACACACGCAAATGCCTCACTGCATTGCATTATGGCATTGTCTCTGTCAATATTGTGTGCCGTTGTTGTTGTTGTTATTGCTGTTGCTGTTGCTGTTGCATGGCACTGTTTCGACAATGCACAACAGACCGAAAAAAAAATACATTTGTTGCAGACTTTTAGGCTGCTTTTGCAAATTCATGTACCACTTTAATGGAGCCTCCCTCCATTTCAAAATACGAAATTGTATGCAAATTAACTGACATGTTGCAACTTCAGCTTGTGGAATACTGTTTCAAGTTGCACTTCTCAACCAATTCCAGAGCAATAAGTAGGCCAGCAATTTAAGATAAATGCATTCAATGCAAGGACATTCCATTTAAAATTTGCTCTGTTTAAAACATGGTAGAAAAGTTCTCAAAAAGACGCAGCCAACATTAACTTCTAGAAGAAGTTTATTTTTGTCATCAACAATGGCCCTTCCACAGATAAATACTTTTTTTTACACTAATTTTAAAAATGAATTATGATAAATAGTTTCTGAGTATTTCTTAATTCTACTATCTAATGAAACTGAATGTTTTCACTTCAAAGTAAAGTGAAAGTGACAAGGGAAATATGATTATGTATAAAAACCAATCTGTCAATAGAATTAAATTTCCTTTTTTAGACATTTAGACAACTTGAAATCGAATCACTTGAATTGGCGTCAACACATCAACTTTCAGCCCGGAAAAAAGAGAAAAAGTTTCGCTTATAAACTGGCAGCATCTATGACTCAATATGCACAACTCAAGCCGAATCAATGGTGCGTTTTGGACTACGAATATACTCATATGCTCGAACTCGAATACGGTGTTGACTTCACTGCCGCATGCCGCATGCCACATGCCACTGCAGTTCAGTCAGTTTCGTGTCCACTCAATTTCGCCATGTCACTACACACACACATACGCACATACGTAGTGAACACACAACATCCGGCGGAATAATGCTTCTGTGCACGCTCTACAGCTGCACATCCTGCCCCAAAGGAGGTGCCAGCGATTTCTGCATTTTGTTGTTTACGCGCATTGATGCTAATGCCAACTTCTGCTGTCATTGCTGCCGCTGCCACTGCTGCTATTGCTACTGCAATACCAATTTTAGGGTCATCGATTTACTGAAATTGTACTGCCCCATTGTCGTGTCGCCGCTCCTTTTTATGGCCGTTGTCAAGTCGCATTTTATTATGATCGCGGACACGTGCAGCCAGCGAGGCAACTGAAACTGCTGCAAAAATCCGGCTCCAGCCCATGTTCTTGATGAAAACTGTTTCAACGAATGAACCGAATAAAAAAGAACAACCAAAGCCAAAACCAAACAAGTAAGAAAGCTACAGTCGAGTGTGCTCGACTCTGAGACACCTGCTACCCATTTTAAATATAAGCAAAATAATGCGGCATTTTTCAAAATATTCTAAAAATAATATAGCACAAAAATACCGAAAATGTACTAAATTGTATATTTGGTATATATATATATGGAACTACATACAATATATACTAAAAAAATATACTAGATTGTCAGCTAAAGCAATAAGGATCCCTAGTAAGTAGGCATTTTTGCCCATATATTTCTTCTTTAGGAACTTTTACAATTTTTATCTTATCGCATCCAAATTTACAGGGGTCACGAAGACTATAGTCGTCATTGTATATACCGAAATTCGCAATTGTAGTTTTAAAATTACACTTGTTGTTCGATTTTTTCTTTTTGCGGAGCCGGAAGTGAGCGTGTCAAACATTTGAAACAAACTTGATCTGCGTGCAAATAAATTTATAAAAATTTTAAAATATTTGATGAAGATTAATTTGTTTAGATAAGAATTGATAGACTTCGATGAATTGAGAATAACGTTATTAAGCAAACGATTCGACACTCAAATTAATTCCCGTTTTATTCTGCTTGAAACCTATTTCGCTTATCGTTTAATTGTTACATTTTTATCCTACTCGAAATCATCAATTATCATTTTTAAAAGCATATAATATCCTAACAACTTTGAACAGTTAATTGCATATAGTCGATATTGTTTATTTGGACTTGAAAACAAATTGTGGACGAATCAGTTTTATTGCATTTTTGTTGGACTAACAATGTCGGTTCCCTTCATACTTTTAGTATTATCCGGAGGCTTTCTATCAGGCATATCGCAACGTTGTACAAACATCAAGTGTGAGGTATATGATCCATCTTATTCTGCCTACGAGAAATGTGATCTTAATTTACGTGGGCGAGGAATTGTCGCTTTGAATGTTCATGCGAAAGTCCTAAAAGGACCTTTTTATAATATTAAGGTTTGTATACTTTCGTACTGATAATATATAAACTAATAATAAGTATAATAATGTAATTATATAATGCTATTTTTTTTTAATCTAGGTAAATCTGAGTTTATTACGAAAATTCAATGGATTTCGACCGTTTATGTTTAACACAACTTTCGATTTCTGCAAATTTATGCGAGATCAACAGAAATTATCATTTGCTAAAATCATAGCCACAGCATCAAACCTAAATCACACCTGTCCCTACGGGGTAAGCCAAACGTGTTACAAGTTCAATGTAATTGATATTTAATAAATGTAAATTTCAGAAAGAAGTGATTGTTCGAGATTTGGTATTTAAAGAGGAGTTTTTCAAATTCCTTCCACTACCATCTGGCGAATACCAAGTTCAAGCAATGGTAGGAACTGAAAACCGCTGGATGACAAAAATATCTGTTAACATTTTGCTTCAACAAGATTTATTAAAATCTTAAAGCACTGAAAGACTATTTTTAACATTTGAAAAATTGTTTTTGGTATATAACAATGAGCTTAGAAGTCTGGATTACAAATAGTCCACAGATATATTCGAGTCATTTTTTATTTTTAAAACGTAACCAACCGTAAAGTAATTAAATGACAAATTTCATAAATCATTCAGTGGGCAGTTTAATTCATATTCAAAAAATATTTATAAAAGTCGATGAATTAGGTGCTATTAATGTTGTCCAAATATTCTGCTGACAATTTAATTAATCTATTGTATTAATCTTTACATTATAAACTTAGCTAATAAAACATATGTTGAAATGTTCGGAAAATATTCTTCGATTCATTGCTCATTGGCGTTTTAGCCCATACAAAAGTATTTCTTTAATAACTTCTACAATTTTTATCTAATCGCAACCAAAAAGGAATCATAAATACTATTGTTATTATTATATACACCAAAATTCGCAGCCTAAGCTTTAAAATTACGCTTGTTATTCGATTGTATTTGATTTACAGGGGCGGAAGTGGACGTGGCAAAAATTTGAAACAAACTTGATCTGAGTGCAAACATAACAAATGCTGTCGAAAAATTATAGCTCTGTCTCTTATAGTCTCTGAGATCTAGGTGTTCATACGAACAGACGGACAGACGTGTGTCTGACAGACAGACGGACATGGCTAGATCGTCTCGGCTGTTGGCGCTGATCAAGAATATATATACTTTATAGGGTCGTAGATGCCTCCTTCTAGCTGTTACATACATTTGCTGCCGGCACAAAGTTATAATACCCTTCTACCCAATGGGTAGCGGGTATAAAAACAAACTCTACTTTGCATTCACTTTCGACAACAACATGCATATGAATATCTTTTGCTGCCTCTTGCAGACCGTTTCGCTATTTTCGCAGCATACTTTTGGGCGACAAAAAAATACCAAACAGCAATTTCTTCTCTTTTGGCTGCTGCCTCCTTTGAGTGTGCATGTGATGTGTTTTTGTTTGTGTTTGTTTGCAAATTACAGCTGGTGATTTTCACCATTCTCCTCAACACTCTCCGCTCTGCTGCAATGTTGCGCGTATCTTTTTGATTGTTGTCATGTCAGAGACTCTTTCACTGCTGCTGCAATTCCGCATTTATCAATGCCCTGTACACTATTTATGGGGCGAAAAGGTTATTACGACTAAGTAAATGGCATTTAATTTACTTTTCATTAAGTGTGTGCATTAATTTATATTTTTATTTTCAATTAAAATATTTCAAACTTATCATACAATAATGATTCACAGGATATTTGGATGTGTATTATCCCTTCCTAGTTTCACTTTATGCCATGTGGATATTAGAAAATCATTTTTGTGTGACTCGACTGTTTCGGTTTTTTCCCCCCAAACTGCATAAAACACTTCTCGCTGTAAATGCGAGTGTATTCGAAATTAAACTTCCTGTCACACAATTAGTGCGGCATCCGTTTGCTAAATGAAATAAATTCCCAATAAACAAAAAAATATATATATTTGCACATTTTAACACAACTTTCAAATAGAATGAAATGTATTTCCATTGAATTTCCATGCATAAATTTACTCTGTGCTGCTCTGATCGATTGATTGTCAGTGCTCTTCAAGCTTGCCGATAGTGCGACAAAAAAAAATACAGAAAGCAATAAATTTCCGGTTCCACTATTATAGCTCAATGTTGTGCAAATTGATTTTTGATAAGCAACACAGCAACAATTTGCTACGCAACGAAGAAAATTTCACAAACCACAAAATGATTAGATCAATGTCCAATAAACAGCAAAACAACACGAAGCGAGTGGGCGATTGAATCATTGGAAGCAAACATTAATAGCAATTCAACAGAAATGTTTCGGTTTACTATCTCGCTACAATTTCGATTATATTTGAGTTAAGGCTTCAAATAATTATAATAATTTAATATGGAATATAAATAGGTTATATGAAATAATACCACAACTTTAATGTTTATTAACATCATTAAATATATTATTGAAACTTACTTTTAAAACAACAAATAAAATTATATGTTTATTAATTTGGCATTTATCTAAAACTGAAGTAAATTAATCGCCCCAGTATTTATACTATATAATACTTTAAGACAGTGTATTACAAAAACAAAACAACATATTACAAGCTAGCCACAACATGACATGGCCATGAGACTAACAACAACGCACGAGCTGATAATGAAAATGAGTTTTCATGGAGGCGGTAGAAAGAGTTTTTTTTGTTGTGTGTGTGTGTGTGTGTGGGTGCGAAGGGCATGAGTTGATGTTGATTGATTTTGCGTTTGACTAAGCTGACAGGCAAGTCAGGGCGCCATAACTATGACTTATGTTAGGCGATTGCTTAATTAAAACGGCCAGCAGCAGCGACAACAACAAGGACAACAAAAATAACAACAACGGGCGGGGGAAAAGAACAATTTCGTTAGGTTCATGAGTAGCTGCAACCGGTGGCAGAAAGCGAATCAAAACAGTTTGAAAAGAAAACTTTTTAATGAGTTGTGGCAGGCCCAACAGGCATACTCTTCTTTGCCAGCTGTTTTACCAATAATTTAACACACGTTACGTATACGCGCCGTATACGCACACACACCACTTGCTGCACAATCCAATCAAAAGTTTACAATTCACGCTCGAAATATCGCACTTTGGTTGACACACTCCACGTTGTCTCCGGCCCAATTGAGAAACGCCAACATGCCCCCTCCTCGGTTTTCCTGTCACAGCCTCGTGCCTCATCCAATCTCGGAATCTCCCCCTCCCACTCTCGCTCGCTCTTCTCGCCGTTTGAACATGATATGTATAGGTGTCGCGGGAGCATGGGCTGTTGTTGTCAAAGCTGCTTAGTACAATGGCTTTAAGTGCCTGCGCCCGCAAGTATGCCATAAAAGATAGCTACTCGTAACGTTAAGCGAATACCGCATTGTAAAAAATTAAGTACCACGTGGCAGCTGTGTTCGCCCTCTTATACTACATAATAACTGCCTACCAATGTTTATCCGATTTATGCCGCATTTGTGTAAATCTTCATTTCCCGTACAAAACTCTTGTGCTTATTATGATTTAAGCCAACCTGAGCTAACATCACATTATTTCAATCTTTTCACTTCAATTTGCAAAATATGCAAAAGTACTTTTCAAAATGTATATTTATTGTATAAATGTCTGCAAAGAAGTTTTCTTCAAGAATGTTTTTCACTGTGTTTATATTTAAACAATAGTATTATTGTTGTTAAATTGTATTTAAAATAAATAATTCTTTTCACTCTTAATAAGCCAAACATTTTCCACAAGCTTCAATTTAAACCTAGTCAGAAAACAACTTTCAATACCCGATGCCGATTTTCATTAAAAGCATAATAGTATTAAATCTATATTGTCAAAATAATATACTGATAAAAATACTGAGATATACCAAATGCCATATGTGGTATACGGAAATACTACGACATTAAAAATATACAACAGTAACCAAAAAATATTCGATTAAATACGACATGTTTGGGCAACAGAATTGAAATGTTTTCTAATTTTCACAATTTAAATAAATAAACTAACTGTCAACAAAAAGAATGGAGAAAATATTGCTTATTTGCAATCAGAATCTTTTCCAACAGTAATGCATATTTAAAATTTTAAGAACTATTTCAAATTAATTAAATTTTATTGCATCAGTATTGATTGATTTACAAACTTAACAATACTGTTAATATCGTTTGTGCTGTATGGCATTACAATAGTTGACATTTTGGACATAATCACACACACTTATTGCACCTGCTTCAATATACAATATGTGCATAAATATTTGCAAGTGTATGTGCGTCTGTGTGTGTGTGTGAGTCGCGTTTGTAGCTCACGTGCTCGTTATTCATGAGTTGCTTACAAATTCATTGCACATTACAGCTGCAACAACAATAGCAACAGCAGCAGCAACAGCAGCAGCTCAGACAGCAGCAAGTGGCTGCCAAGCAGCGAGAGGAATCGATAGAAAGAGAGAGGAGTGGGTGTGGTAGGAGGGGAGAAGGGGAAATTGCGCGACGTTACGGCGGCAGCGACTCTATTAGGATCCATCAATGTCAGCCAATTTATGCGCATATTAAAAATGCGGTCTGCCAATGACAAACACAGCGGCTGCGACCCTTCAAATGCACACACTCTCACCCACTCACACAATGACGCATGTGTGTGTGTGTGTGTGAGGCGCATATGACGTGAGCTTTCGTTGCGAACGCACAAAATTGAGGTACAAGTCACAAGAACGTGACAAAAGCAGGCGAGACATAGATCTAAACACCAGCGTGTGCAGCATTTGAGGTGGTTTGGGGAGGACTGAGGTGGTTTGGGGAGGACTGAGGTGGTTTGAGGTGGACTGGGTTTTGTGTGTTGGGGTATAAATGTAACTTTAATGTGCTCGCAAGCACACACACACACCCACACACAGGTAGTGATTAGTGTGCTTGTGTGTTGGTTGGGTTACAATTGCAGTTGCCGATAAGCAGTACAGTCAGCGTCAGAGTCAGAGTTGGGGTCAGACACAGGCACCAATTATGACAAATGCATTCAATTGAGTTGAAATGCATATCCTTATCGGCACACAGAGAACACACTTTGTGGGGGCGGCGGGGGTCACTTCCTTGGGGCTGAGACAAGCTTATCGACATTTGTGCAGGTGTGCCACTGTGACACTAATACTAATGCCATTGACGTAAAGATACTTCTACAACCCTCCAACAAAACGAAGGACAACGATGTGCAAATGCAAGGAACAACAACAAGGAAGATGGCAAGGTTGAAAAGTAGAAGACCACTTTCGATAGTGGGAGTAAACGCAGCGCACAGCTGGCAACAGTTTTGGCTTAATTATTTCCATTCCTAATATGGTAAATGGGTTAATTAAGTGCTGTAAAACCCTGTTGAAGATAACTTCAACATTTAACTAAACTTCAATACGATTGTACCTTAGAAATCGTCCATCAAAGTACAATTCATTAGCTATTTGACCTCAACGTACACAGCAAATGCGCATGAAATATTCACAAAGAGCGACAAACCCTATTAGACGGACAATTGCCAAGTTAACGGTTCATGCAAGTCTCTGTGGTACGACTTTATGCATCGGTAACTAAGAATATCAAAACTATAAGCTATAATACGTGAGTGTACTATATGTACTTATGTATGTGTGGCATTATATATCTAGCTAATACGCAAATAGACAGCTTACATTGAAACACAGTCGGAGCGCACCACAGAGTGATAATGATAATAATGAAACATTTAATAATTTCAATAAATTTCACACACACACAAACGCACACACACTCACAGCACACATTAAGGAGCTTGTCTCTAATGGCAAGCCATAAAATAATGCACTGCGCGAAAAATTTGAAGAACAAAAAAAATAAAGTACATTAAATAGTTCATGCAAATAATTTCATACTAAGCTTACTTTGTTTTTCTTAGAATTAGATAAATCGAATATTTCAAATATATGACATGAAATAATCTCCTAACTAAATCACAAATTAAAACACAGTAACTCAAAATTCATATGTAGATTCAATATTTCAATATTCAATATTTTACTTACCTTATGGCTTAATTTCGGTTGAGCTTCGTTTTGTAAAGAATTTTATTAATCTTTTGGCATTTATTTAAAATTCAATTTGAGCTGTTGCTGTTTCTTTATTTTTGCAGTGCATCGAACTTCTCTAACGACTTGTTCAGTGTATAAAGTCCTTATTTGAATAGCTGAACACAAATTTCTATCAATTGCATTTGTTTGGGCACTGAATGCCGCAGGATTTGCCTTGTGTGCACTTTATTTATTTATTTTGTGTGATGGCATAATACGAATCGCAATAATAACAAAATTCCAACACACTCCACTCACACACACACATACACTCACACACACACACACAAATACTCAAATACAAATACTTGCTATGCGTTGCTTGTTGGTTTTTAATGTATGCAAATTTTGTTGGTCCCCAACAACATCCTTGAGATACTCGCACTGCATTACGGCCTTCTCTTCTGCTAATGAGCTGTGAAATATTTTGTATTTTGTACTTATATCCGTTGCTCAACTTGTTTAATATTTAAATAATCATTTTCTGCTCTGTTTCTGGATTATGCATTCAACTACAACTGCGATTTGAATATTAGAACATTTTGAAATTGTTTCGACATTTGTAAGTTGATGTAGAGCACAAAATTTAAATTGAATTTTATTAGAATTTTTAGAGATTGTTGCTTTATATTTCATCTAACACACATGTATATATTTCTTGGTATTATTTAAATTAACTTGTGAACAAATAAACAAAACTATTGCTGCTTTCAACTTTAAAATATTTGTTACACTTCTGACATTATCATGCAACAGTTAACTATACTAAACATCCACTTTCTCACGATTTTCAATATCCTGATTACCCTCAGGGCGTCTGCTTTCAGTCTAGATTGCCACGCATGCTTAAAAGTGCAAAGCATATAAGAAGCTAGTAGATTAAGAGCTACCCAAATCCATTGATAAGAAAAGGCAAAACCACCAAAGAGGCAATGGAAAGCGACCAACAACAACGAGTTATATACTTCGGGAATCTATGAAACTGCCGAAAAGCCATTGCGATTTTGGCTTTTTGTCTGATAACCAAGAGGCGAAATGTGCGACTCGTGATAGAGTTAAGCGCCACACGCAGTAAGTTGAACAAATCAAAAGCAAACCTTGCTGCACCACCCAGCGAGTGGCACGCAAACATATTGCGAATATTAACGAAATTAGTAAAATACCAGAAAAATGCATTTAAAATTGGGTGCAGTCACTTTTATACCCTGTAAATTATCAAACTCACTAAGGATGTTTAGAAAACAAGTGTTATTAGATTGATGTTAATTTGGGTTGGAATATTTATCACTTTTGTAAATATACATACATAAGTACTTTAATAAAAATGTTAATCCAAGAAAGCGCAAAATATATATTTCAACAAGAGATTTGAAATTACTTGTAAACAGGTTTAATAGAAATACAAAAAAAATTAAAAATATTTTATTTTGATTTTATTATATTAAATCTAGTATTCAATACTACATTTAATAGAGAAGAGAGGACTGGCTGCTGAGGCGTTCGACTCAAAAATAAAAATAAATTAACGAATTTATCTTATTTAGGAATACTTTAAGTTCTTACTAACAAATAAGCTATTCTACAAATATTATATAAAATTCTTAATTAGTAATTTTTTTCTAAGATCTACAGGCTTAATTTTTAATATTTTTTAACTATGGGGTTAGTCAATGTTTTTATTATATAATGTTTAATTTAAATAGACTTTAAATAAATTAGTAGATTAAAAGGGTATCTTTCGATAATATACTCCCTACCTGTACTTCTATAGACCACGTAAAATGCCAATAAACTGCGAATGTGAAACTTTCAGCTCTTGTGCTCTTTTTCGCGCTGACTGGGAAAAAAGTTGGCCGTGTTTGCGAGAAACTGGCAAATGGGGTTCGTGTTCGTGTTTAAATTGTTAAAACAGACTTTATGCAGGTGTTGCTGCTGCCTCTTATGCAAAATGAATGCGGCAATTATAGAAGCCTCGATGTGTGCGAGTGTGTGTGTGTGATATAAAAGTTATTTTGGCACGCAACGAAAATGTGTAATCAATTGTAATTAAGCGCAACAAACAAGTAAACCGAAGCAAACTGAACTGACTTGTCAGCGCCGCGCAGTATGCAACAGTTTTTTCCTCGCTTTTTCGCAGTTAATATTTAAAGTAACTTTAGTTAATTGAGAGCAAGCGCAAAGCGAGGAGGGGTGGGGGGGGGGGAAACTTTAAGAGAGTGAGCCAACAACTGAAATGGCCCAATGCCAGGCAATGTTTGCTGAGATACGAATACGAATACGAATGCACACACATTCACACACATTGAAAATGTGGGCCAACACACACATAACACACACACACACACACAGGGACAGAGACATAGACAGTGCGGCGTTATCATTGCACATTTCACTGTTTGGTGTAACAATTACAGCAAAGCCCACAACAAATACAATACCAAGAGCATCAACAACAACAACAACAAACAACATTTGGCACACATTCAAAATTGCCAGCAGCCAAAACAAGCATATTTCCCTCACCCAAAAAGAGAACCTCCCCTTCCGACATCTGCCCCCTTCCCCTATGCCATGTCATAAGTTTGTTTTTGATAATATGAAACAGCACACATACATTTACAACTGTTTGTGTGTGTGTTTCTGTGGTTTTCCGGCCAACAAAAATAAGAAAAACAAATGAAGGTTTATAGGTAATTGCTTTGTTTGCATTTGCCGAAAGAGGAAACTGCAAAAAGTCTTATTTTTGAGACCTGCTCAGGATAAATTTAACAATGCCAAATAAAGTACAAATGTATATTTGTTGTACTATATTTATTTAGCAATTTAACAAAATACCTTTTGTATGTCGAAGACATTAAAGAAATTTACGAAAAAGACAGCTACCTTGAATTTTAAATAAACTTAACTTGTTCAAATTATTTTGGCTTTTATCTAAAAATATTCATCTTGCGAATTACCGTCAATAACTCATCAAGTCATCCAGGTAGTCATGACACAAGAACGTGTTAATATAGTATGAATACCAAGAGTTATCAGATTTACAGTCCAATTATTATTATTTTTAAACATAAGTCTTTTTATAACTAAATTGTACACAAATTACACAAGTAGCTGTAGTCATTATTTCACAGTTCTTTTGACAATTAGAGTCAACTGGCAACATTTAATGGCTATTAAATCAAGTGTAACGACATCTCTTTAACAGCTGGAACTATAAAGTTATTAAGATCTTGTATCACAACGCTCGAAGCCATTGAAATCAGTTGCTTATGAAACCTTGAAGTGTTCACTTAATTTTCGGATATGACGACTGTCAGTTTTTATATACTGCAGAATTTTCTAATTCGTACTTTAGCGTTTACTCCAACGCGTCCATTATATTTGGCACGATCTGAAGAAAAAGTCGTCGAAAATTTGGAATTGTACGAACCAGATGCGCTTCAAATTCCCCCAGTTCATGTTACTGACAAGTTTAATTCACAACCAGACAACATCGATGCTAAGAATCAACAAAGTTCGTAAGTTTAAATGCAATTAAGAATCCACTACAAAAAATAATATTATTAAAGATCCCAAAGCTCTGTAGTTGATTTGGAGCCTGTCGATGGCTATCCACTTGGCGTTCCAAGTAATCGGCGACCTGTTTTCCATTCTTCTATTCCCAAACGCAACTGCCACATTATCAAATGCCCAAAGTTCTCACATGCCACATTCGGCACTGACTTTAAAAAGTGCTACGAGTTCTTAAATCCGTGTTACTTGGCGGTTGCCAGCTGCCTACGCTACAATGCTCAACTTCCTCGTAAGCTTTGAAAACCATAATTAAATAAAAAAAAACTATTCTCTTTAATTCGATATATTTTATACAGGTCTTAAAGTTGTCGAGAAGAGTCAATGTCATAACCTAGAGTCGTAATTGCAATGTGCTGCATATATTTATCAATAATATTAAATTTCCTGCCTGATTTCTATTTCGCATAACTCAACATTATTTAATTACAATAAGCTTTTTTACTGCTTAGCACTTTTCGGCTATTCAACATCGCATTTTCTTTGATGTTAACAATTATTGTATTTGTACGAATTTATTTCATTGAATTTGAAACAAAAACAAATGGCAAAATTGACAAGTTCTCATGCACTTTAACTTGTCTATACAAATTAATTTAATTCTTTTCGTATTTTTTTCAATAAATTTGATAATTTAATTTACTCTCTGCTATAAAACACAAAGGAAATGTATTTTAACAATTATTGAAAGGAAGCTGAGCTTATTTGAATTTTACATTTAGATTCAATATTTAGAAGCAGCTCCTAATCAAAAAGATTGCAAAGGATATCATGCAGTCGCGCTTTTTTCTTGTTTTTGTATAAACAAAGCCAACGTAAGCCACAGTTTAGATTTATTTGAAAGGTCAAAACACATGTTAGTTTTATGCGAGGGTTAAATAAACAATATTTAATAGTGCATGCAAATGGCAACTTTAAAACAAACAAGTAATAAAGCTATGCTCGAGTGGGCTCCCATTTTTAGTAAATGCAAAACTATACCATACTGTTTCCAATTAAATATACCAAATAAATACACCAAACAAATGCAAAAATATTCCGAAACTATACTTAAAAAATACCACAGGGTACAAAGTAAACCATTGTTGTTCTACAATAACAAATGCCGTCGAACAATTTTAGCTCTATTCCTAAAATCTATCAAACTAAACGGAAAAATTTTTAATAATCGAATTCGAATATATTTTATATATATATATATATATATATATATATATTGTATATTTCTAAAAACGTCCCTCGCAATTGCAAACCATCATAACAATTGAAACTTTAAATCGACAACAGTTGCCAAATCAACATTTAGTGTGAATATTGCAAACAATTTGATAAATTAATCCAGATTTTGTATAACACAATCTCGCTATATAATATGTACATTCATTCGCATATACATATGTATGTAAATACACAGACAAATACACTCGTAAAGCAGGCTCATGACAAATGGAGAACAGAATTTAAAATTGTAATTGCATATGAAAATAAATCTTAAATGACAATATGGTAA
Source organism: Drosophila niveifrons (assembly GCA_035046325.1). NCBI lineage: Eukaryota > Metazoa > Arthropoda > Insecta > Diptera > Drosophilidae > Drosophila > Drosophila niveifrons. The sequence continues at coordinate 2,476,948 of JAWNOC010000046.1, read as the reverse complement.
TATAAATACACAAATGCACTTCATTAACGATGCTCTAACAAATGTGTTTCACACTCTGCTCTCACACAAACAGAATGTATATAATAATATTAAATGAGCAAACTCATTAAAATCAGGTCAAATTCACTTAGCCTAGCAGGATAGATTTAAAACATCAGAGTGTTAACTCTTATGAAAGTACGTTGAAGTGTTGTGCTTTAATTGGAAAATAAGTCAAATAGAAAAACAAAGAAAATATCAAGTAGGAATGTGTAAATTGTAAGTGATTGATTAACAAATACTCTTTAAAAAGTTTACATTAAATTAGATAACGAAAAGTAAAGAACTACAAATTCAATTCTTTCATAAAACGACTTGGATTTGAAGTATTTAAATGTAGCTTTTTTCCAAGTAAACTTAAAAGTGAGATAACAAATGTAATCGGAGAGCTCCTCATTTACTCTGTGGCATATTTACAGGGTATGTGGTATGAGGTGACAGTGCAAGTGACTTTTATTTGCAGCAATCTGAGTCAGCTACATATAAGGCTCGGATGACAACAGCCCAGAAGGCAGTAACAATCATTGGCTTTGGCTACGGCTTTAGCTCTATGGCATTGGCTTTGACTTCGGCCTTAGCTTTTGCTTTGTCTCACGCTATGGAAAGGAGAAGCAGGAGCAGGAGCAGGAGCTGCAGTGGTAGTAAAGCAAACCCATTCGCTATAGGAAGCCAGGCAAGTCAAATATAATGCTGTCACATGGCAACTGCACAAACAGAAGATACTCAGATAACTGACAGCACAATGCTGTGTTGTTCCAAGTTTCTCTTGCTATGAAATTAAACTTGGAAGCAACACAAATAGTGGAAGCAAAAGGCTCAACAAGGTCACAGGATGCCTCAACTACAATAAAAGAGACAAGAACTGACCTAATAAAAAAGCCAACTGCCTTAAAGCAAAATCGAACTAATATTTTTGTTACATCATTAATTTATTTATTTGTATATTCAACTATCGTAAAAATCATTTTGAAATCAATGTCTTCTATCGTTTTCCCAATTTCGAATGGCTTCAGTCGATTAATCGTTGAGCACTTAACTAATTGAGGATGTCATCGATTTCCCGAGGCTAATTTATTTCGACTTAGGCGCAATTAGACACGCCCACTCAGCCAAACAGCAAGCAACTGTTACTGTTCACAGGACCAATGCTAATTGAGAGATTCGTAGGCGAGCCTCATCAATTGGGCGTGGCTGTGGCTTCATAACTGTCAATTATCAAATCGTCGCTGGTCGCTATAAAAGCTCTTCAAGCTGCACACTACAATGCAGAGCACTCTACGAAAATGGTCGGAAAATTTTGGAGATACACAGAGAAAACAATGGCGACCAGTGATAAGACCATCAAGTTGAAAAAGTTCTTTCAATTCGTTAACATCTTTTACTTATCCATCGGCATGGTAGCCTACGACACTGAGGATTGGAACAACAGACACACGCCCGAAGTGCGCAAGTGGACGAGTCGCCTGTTGAGCTGGATTTTCATTTTCCAAGTGCTAAATCTGAATTTGGTGCTCATCTCGGAACTGATCTATGTGGGATTGGCATTTGCGAGCGCCAACAATTTCTTGGAGGCCACCATGAATCTCTGTTTCATTGGCTATGTGGTGATTGGCGTAATCAAAATACGTGACATTTGGTCTCAGCGATCTCAGCTGACGCGAGTTGTCGCTCAACTCCAGCGACTGCATCCAACAAATGCGGGAGAACAGGGCGAATACTTAATGGATAAATATCTGCGTGATTATCGCAAAGTGAGCATCTTCTATTTCTCAATGTACATGGTGCTCATCTGGATCTACAACTTGTATTGGGCCTTCTACTATTTGGTCTACGATTTCTGGCTTGGAATACGCACCTTTAAGCGCATGCTACCCTATTACTGCTGGACACCCTGGGATTGGAGCACCAATTGGAGTTATTACGTCATGTATTTTTCACAGAATTTGGCTGGACAAACGTGTGTCTCAGGTCAACTAGCTGCGGATATGTTTATGTGTGCTCTGGTCACATTGCTAGTCATGCATTTTAAACGACTGGCCACACAGATCGAACAGCATGTGGCTGGGCAGCAGACGCCAGAAGAAGATCTGCATTTTCTGCAAAAAAACATCGTCTATCATCAAAGTTTGCTTATACTTTGCGAGGATGTGAATCAAATCTTTGGCATCTCATTGTTTTGCAACTTTGCCAGCTCATCGTTCATCATTTGTTTTATGATCTTTCAAATTACGATTGGCGGCAACATCGATACGCTGGTAATGTTGGCGTTTTTTCTCTTCTGCGCCATGGTGCAGGTATTCATGATTGGCAGCTACGCACAGCGGCTGATTAACGCAGTAAGTTTACATATAGAAGTGTAGAACAAGTAACAAATACTGCGTATTTATAGAGCCAACAAGTCGGACAAGCTGTGTATAATCATGACTGGTTTGGCGGTGAATTGCGCTATCGTCAAATGTTGATTCTTATAATTAAGCGTGCTCAACGTCCAAGCTATCTCAAAGCCAGCATCTTTTTGAATGTTTCACTAATAACTGTCACGGATGTAAGTTATATGTTATGCAAACTGTTTTTACTATTCTAAACCTCTTTTCCTTTGCAGCTATTGCAACTTTCATACAAGTTCTTTGCCCTATTACGCACTATGTACGCTAAGTAAAAAGAAACATAGTGTCATAGCTCTCAGCTTTCAGTCATTCTTGATAGTGCAAGCATAGCTTAGCTTAATGTGCTCAGCAATTAGCTTTTGCAAGTAAAACTCAGAGTGACAATATGCTAAGTGATATAAGTGACGGTGATCGGCAATATACAAATATGCATTGTTTTAAACAGCTTAATATGAGTTTAGCTCTATATTTTTATTTTACAAAATGCGCAAAGCTTTAGCTGTCCGTTTAGTTAGTAATGTGACTGGCAGCAAGTGCAAGTGAAACTGACAAAATGATTGGGGAAATGATTACTGAATTGGCCAAATCATGCCACAACAATCATTTACGCCAAATCCACAACAGTTGTGGCTTCTAATTAAATTAAACAACCAACTGGCGCTGCTTGTGGTACAACACAAAGAGTATCGCTTAAAAAATACAAGAGAAATACAGCACACACCAAGCATGCCAATGGAAAAATACCCTAGATTTCTTTATAATATTGTTGTAGTTTAAAAATAAAGATTTTAATATCACATAAAATTGTTTTACCGTTTAATGTACTTTATTTACAATGACATCAGTGTGTTATATAATAAATTTTAGAAGCAATATACCTCATGGTCAGAGCTGAAGGAGTATAAGCTGCGACCGCTGGTCATAATGAGTAGAGAAAATTCGCGCTGATTTTACTTTGGCTCGCTTACAGCAAACGCTGTTTGGTTAGCACAGACCAGGGGGGAGAGAGGACGTAATAAGGGAGTGCTGGATGGAACTGTGGCGCTGACCGTGTTACCACAAAAGGCTATGATTAATTATCGCCATTTCGTTTGCACAAAATGCGCGTGAAATGCAAGACAAATCTTTGACGCTGCTCTAAAATTAGCAGCAAAGCGCGAAACGAAAGAGAAATGCTTGTAAAAGAAGAACTCTGAGAGCTGGCACCTTGAACAACAACAACAATGAGAGCGCATCATTTGCACAGTTGTTCATTAAGCCAATGTCATGCCGCCATTTTAATTAAAGTTCTCTCAGCACACACACACACACACACACACACACACATATATATATATTCACACGCAAATGAGAAAAAATTGCGATTGGCATTTAGGCGCGACGGCAGCGCTTATGCAAGACTTAAAATTAATTGCAAAATTGGCTGCTAAATTGCATTTTTATGACTGTAAAATTGAAAAGTTGTCACAACACACACACACACACATACAATCGCACACATATAGAGAGAAGAGAGAACGTGGCTAATTACATTTCTACGTCTGGCAGTCAGATAGATGGCAAAATTGAAGAATTTTTTCAATTAAAATTAGAAGGCAACAAAAAACAAAAAAAAAATAACAGAACGTACAACAAGAAAGCGAAGCACATTCGCGTAACCAAATGGCAATCAGATGGACACAGCCAAGTCCGACAAGTGGGCGTGTCTGGTAGGCGCTGCCCTAATCTAATTAGAAATACGCGCGTCACGAACTTGACTCCCAATGAAATGTTCCTTTCCTATCCTTCACCGCCCCCCACCCCCCGCGGGACTCTACGTTGGCAATTCTGTTGAATCCAGAAAATGTGCACCATGGCGTATGGCAAAATAGTTTCGACTAATTTCATTTGCGTTTGCAGTTTTCATTTGCAAAAGTTGGAAAAACTTCTTCCACAGTCTACTACTCCACCTGACCAACTGAATGGCCACCATCATCCACCACCCCCCCACCCCGCATAACCCTTGCACTTGCATCGCAGCCAGTGGCGCATTTCCATGGGATGCCAAACCGCCATTAATCAAAGTAATTGCAGGCGACAAATGGCAGCGGCCGAGGGGCAACAGCGAGCGGCACTTGTCCAGGTGCAGCTCTGTCTTGGCCTTTAGTCTTAAGCCCTCTCGGCAGCATGGAAAACCCATCAACAGTTTGGCCCAATTTTGCACGCTTATGTCAACTTTAAAGTGCACTTTAATAGCTGAGATCTGCATTAAAATTAGATTCTTAAAAGCATTGAGGATCCTCTTGTGATCATCAATCAGGTTTTCATTTAAGAAAACGCAAACTTTTTGTATTGTATTGAGTCAGATTTATGTCGGAAGACGTATTGTGCGAATAAATTAATTTCGAAACAGAAAACCAAACAAATAGTAGCAAGCAAAATAATGGAAAGAAAGTTTAAATATATATTGGGAAAAGTTTTTATTTTCGCTTGGATTGCGGATGGCAAAAGCAGTGGCAATTCAGTGGCTTCTTGTATGAGAGGAGTCCTGTTGCAATTCCAGGATATATATTGACTTATAAAAATGTCAATATCCAAGGCAAGCGCAAACGCGCAAGAAGAAGACGGAGACGAAGAGGAAGCAGCAAAATTGCAATTGCAAGCAAGTTTTTGCTCTCGTTGAGAAATTGTATTTCATTTCATCAAATGAAGAAAAATCGTACATTCTTATAAGGTCAGCAGCGCGTTGTGAACGTTCTCGGGCGTGGAAAAGCCTCGCCGTGGAAACGAGGAACGAGAGAGGAGGCAGGGGGAGCGATAGCATCCATTGTCGAGTTGTTGGCGCCGCAGTTGCTGCACGTCACTTTGTCACATTCGCATTGAATTTGACATACGACTATGTACAATACACACACACACACACTCATAGTCTCATATACACATACATATATGTGTGTATGTATGTATTTGACTTGCAAAGGATTAGAGCGAATGCCAATTTTTGAGCATTTTTCATATGCCTTAAGCTCGGGTGACCCACTGCTAAGACTTCCGCTCACATGCCCCTAAGCTGGCTACCCCTTTCACTACTACCCCCCCCCCCCTCCACCCAGTCATCTCCCCACCCATTTCTTTCAACAACAGACTCCCCCTAAGGACTGCATTTGTCAATTCGCACTTACTTCATTTGAGTAAACACATTTGCTGCATTTCATATTTCCAGTCACGTTCTTAGCATAAATAACACACACACACATACACACACACTTGCATATACATAAAGTACATATGTGTTGTGTATATTTCACTTTGACAAGATTAAATCTGCTTAAATTGTCACATAGTCTTTGGCCAAAAGCGCAATTACAAAGGCTTTAACTGTATTTTAATCAAATAAAGAATTTCATGGGCTCAGCTCTCTAAAGTTTTTACGAGTTGTGCGCCTTTTTTTATTTTTATAGCTAATAAAATTAAACTGACTGTCTTTCTATAAGTTATGAAATAATATTTTAAATGTAGCTTGGTGTAGTATTATTCTTAAATCTTTTTTAAAAACAAACTCTCTTAATGTCACACATCGGAATTTATTTTTATAATTTTGCGAATGTTTTCAATTTAGCGAAATGCTTAAAAGCGAAAACTTGTCACGTGCCTTAGACGGAGGATGGAACCGAGAACCAAAGCCAAAAACCGAGTCGGAATCATTCGTTATACATTCTCCTTAGATACAATTATTTTGGAATTTCCTTCGTTTTTATATTTGTATCGTTATTCAAGAAATAATAAATTGCTTAATCTAACGTTTGGCGTGATTAAGATGAAAACAAAACTTTCAACTATTTGTCATGGTTTTAGTTTTTTTTCGTTTCTCTATTTTGATGGTTAAAGTTTTTAAATATCTACTCCAAATACACACTGGCTTATAATAGTATGTATTGTAGATAAAACTGAAACTGAAACTAAACAATTTGAGGCTTGCTCGCAAGAAATTCCGCAAAATAAACCGAGTCCGCTGTTGCCACCGCAGGAATTCAAATTAAATGAAAATTGCAGCAAAAGTATTGCTGCGCGGAGCAGAGCAATAAATACCAGTTAATTGTATCTTTTTACAGTTTAATATAAACATAAAAGTAGGCAGTAAAAAAAGAAAAATCTTAAAGTAATATTCTTGTTGTGCTGTGATAATTTACTGCATTATTATTAAGCAAGAGATATAAGTAATTATTAGAATGTTTGTTTATTATCTTGTATTTACATTTTAACTTATATTTTTGTGATGTAAGGAAATAAAGAACCTTTAATAAATTTTGTTTTGAAGCTTCGAAACTTGCGGCAAAGATTTTTGAATACAAACAAACTGAAAGCACAACTGTATTTCAAGAATGGACTCGATTGGAAGAATTACAATTCGAAACAATAAATATGAAACAATTGCATTACTGAATTGCAAGTAGCTCCATTCTCTCTCTCTTCCTCACTCTCTCTCTCTCTCTCTCTTTCTCTGTTTGTCTCTATCACACACACACATACACCAACACACACTTAAAAGGCTTCGGCAGTAACAACAATTTGTAACGAGAATAACAATGCGAGTTTGCAGTTGCATATTGCTAAAATGCAATCGTACAACACTATTACACACACACACACACACACACACACACACACACACATGCATTTGCACACACAAATTTATTGAACATAAGCATCAATAGTGGTTCAATTTTCAACCTATTTTGCCTCGGCCTGAACGGCTGCATTTATTTTGCAATTTATGCAAGGGGTTCGCTCACAGTCTCTCAGTTTGCAGACTGCTCATACGCACTGTTGTCCAGCCTTGCTTGCTGCTATGTTATGCACAGCACGACCAATAAAATACTATGTTACATAAATAGAATGTACACCGTTGTAAACTATCAAATAAATAATAATTCGTCGGACAACACACACAATAAACAACGTGTTCAAATGAACAACAAAATGAAGCAAGAAGCAGTTTTTATTCAACATTTCCCAAGCTAAATATCAGCAATGCTTCTATGCAGATCTTAACAGTATAAGTTTTATTGTGTATGTATTGCATTGAGTCAAAACACAATATTCCGTATTTCAACTTTAAGCTCTGCTCTTCCAAGCATAGTCGGCTTCGAATTCATTTCAAGTAATTAACATAAAGATTTTGATTTTCAAGTTTACAAAACATTGCAAATCTTAATATTTTATTCAAAATTGCTTGTTAAATAAAATTTTTGTTTTAAATACATTCAGCCATGAGCCACAAAAATGAAGATTTAAATAATGAAGACGACCTAAATGAGTTGGAGGCTGCAATCTCAGCGGGTTTCGAAGGAGACGGCAACGAATATACACCGCTCAAAGAAATGATCCGCAACCAATTGAGCAACATTTTAAGTGAATCTGATGTTAAACGTGAAATAAACCGAATGCTTGAACATTTATTTTCGCAAACAAGAGAAATCGAAACGAGCACGGAATATGTGAAAAAGGAAGATCTAGAGAATATTGTCCGCAATGCAGTCATCGATTCGCTGACAACGCAAAAAATGTACAACAAGCAGTTTGAAGAACGTTTAGAGAAATTGGAGAAAGTACTGTGGCACCTCAGTCGTCGTGTTGACACTATGTCAAGCGATTTAAGAGAACTAAATAGAATTGTAAGACCTCGCGAAGAAGCTGTCTCACGCCTGAATGGCGGCACAGATTATGAAACCGAACTACAGTTCATAAAATCAATGCAGAGCAGTTTCCTAATATCAGCAGAAGAGCAGCAGAAGGTGCGTCAGTTTCTGGATGACAACAACTCAGACTTGGCTAAGTCATCAACACGGCCGATATCGGACGAAATTGAACAACGTGCCGCAGCCCAGCGGCAATATGACGCAAATATGCTCATGTATCGCAAATCGCTGGCAAGTTTGCAGCTAAACAATCATTGTGGTCCCAACTGGGAAGCTGTAGGCAAGGCACATGATCAGACCGAGGACGAGAAGTGAATGAATGTGGAGAAAATCACACAGCATTGTAATTTAAATAAACATCAACAAAATGTCAACTTACGTGTGTAATTTTATTATCCCCAGCATATCGTTGTTGTTACTTTGGACACGACGCTTGCGATAAAGAGGGAGAATGAGATGATTGGGAAAGCAGCGACAGCAACTAGAAATGTATTGAGTGTGTGTCCTTTGAATGGGAAGCGTTGCATGTGTGTGTCCAGTGTGTATAAATGTGATATGTATGGGTGGGCAAGCAAATAACAAGATTTTACGCTTGTTTTCACATCAAACACAGGATAAATGAAAAGAAAAATCACAGCAAAAGGAAGCATCAGAATTTACACTCTAGGAGTCTTCTTTAGTTTTGTGTTTCAAGTGTTCGTGTTTTTTGTTTTTCTTTATAGCAGCGCAAAATGGAAGATTACAAAAGTCTGAAACAAGTTTGTAGTTTAGCGTTTTTTTTTTAGGCTTGTTGCAGCGAGTCTTTCATTAAGTGATGTCTGTCAGTCAAATGTTGTTCCAGTGCCAAAAGCATGGCATCCAAAAAATCCGCTAAACTAATCTTCTGATCCAGCTCAAATGAGTCCCGACTCGTGTGCTGAGCATGTGCCAAAAGCGGCAACTTTCGCAGGGTGCGTCCACTTAGCCCTGTGCTGCGCTCTGCCAGATTCGATAGCAATCCCTCGGCGTCCGCTGCATTCGCATCCAGATCCTCCATTTCCACAATATGCTTGGCCATCAATTCAACAAGCATTGACTTGTAAATCGAGCGAATCGCCGGCATGGCGGGCAAGCCAATGAATTGACGTATATCCGCACGATCCAAGAAGGCCAAGTCAATGCTATGCGCCAGATTCGATGTCGCTAATATGAGCACATTGGGCGATAATTTGATCTCATCCAATTGCGTCAGCATGGCATTAACAACACGCATCGAATCTAGCGGCTCATGACTGTTCATAGTAGTCCGGGCATATGCCAATGATTCCACTTCATCGATTAGCACGCAAACCAAATTATTTTTATCGGACACAAGTTCACCAATCTTTCCAAAAATACGTGCCACCAATTTGCCGCTCTCAGAGAACCATTTAGAGAATAAGCTATGACTATTGATCTCCACCAGATGCGTGTAGGGAAAACTATTCTGAGTGCGAATTGCCAATTTCTGGGCAAGAGCTTTGCACAGACTCGTTTTGCCAGTACCGGGTGGACCGTGAAGCAATAGGAGACGATTACAGGCAATCACATTGATGTCCACGCTGTGCTGTGAGAAACTCAAGGCGGATAACGCGAATTTAAGCAACTACAAGAATGAATATCAAGATATTATAAATGTTCCTGCATAAAAACAATCATCATACCTTCTCCTTAAGTCCCTGCTCGTAAATTAAGTTATCCCAAAGGCCTACGTATTCCTTGGAAGGCAGCAAGGTATGATTGGCAGCTAGCACATTATCGGCATCTTCATCGCCGCCGCCATCGAACAGACCCGACTCTGAACGCATTTCCGGGCGCTGTGTCATGTAAAAGTGATACAGGAATTTATACTTTTGGGGATCTTCCATTGTGCCATCTTCTCCGTTGTCTCTCTCTATCAAAATACTCTCCACTTGATCAAACTTCACATCAGGTGCGAAAGTCACATTCCAGCGGACATTTTTTGCTGCTTGCAGGTACGCGCTCAATTGAGGCTCGATCGCCGCTCGAAGCGTCTGAATTCGCCTGTACCACAATTATGAAAATTAATTAAAACATTTTTATATTATCCCTAACTAAACTTACTGTTCGCTACGCTGCAAACGCACTTCAACATGCACTGTATTACTACAACTTAAAAACATTATTCAGCTAAAACAAGCAACGCGCGGTTCGGGAAAATATTTTAAAGTACAACTGCGCTAGAGTGACCAAACTTGAAGTTGTAAAATATGCGCCAAATAAACGAGTAGTATCGATGTGCAGTACTTCAAATTGCCGGTCGTGATTTTCGATAGATTTAAATTGATATGGAGTATACTACTTTTAATTGTATTATTTTAATATTATACTCAAACAACATTATTACTAACAGTTGCTTATATCGTTTACTTCAGGAAATAAGAACAAAACGAATATTAGTATCTAATCGTAGACTCCAAGAAGTACTTGTTAAATTTGCGCCATCCAAAACGCTTCGTTGGGTCCTTTTTGCTCCATGAAGGCGCTAAATTTGGCATAAGACCAGCCTTTTGTGCCATTGTGACAAGTGTGCCGATTTTCTTTTGTTGTCGGTGGCATAATCCTGTTATGCGTCTGGGTAGCATGCAGCCATCAGATCGAACGTATTGCGATAAGATGAGTACATCAGTATGTTTAATGTCCAAGCCCAAGGTGCATTCTGGACAGAAGGTGCTGTCACAGGCTGGTTTTAGCATCTTCTCTGAGCGTGGCGACACAACATCAACTCCCTCGTAGATACGAGCATTATTCTCCGTTTTTTCGTGTACTTTTTATAAACAAAACAAACAGAACAAGGTTATGAAACAGCCGATTTTGTTGAATCTTACTCACTTTCTTTTATAAGTACTGATGGGGTTGCTGTTATGCTACGCGCTTGCCAAAGCGTGCTACGAATCGTTATGGTTGCAGCTTTTAAGAGCGTAGCCATGCTTTACTTAATATTTTTATAAATAACAGCAGATTTTTGACAAACACAATGCTTCTATTGCATGTATCGATACTACGAATCGATACATTACAGCATTAATCGATATATATCTACTTGCCTATTGCTGTTATTATCGATTACTTTATATCTTTTTATGCCGACACATACAACGATTGATTCCTAGCTTAAAAAAATGAGTAAGTTAATTTGTTTATTGAAAATATTTAAAATACTCTGGCTCTAACAGTAATTTTTTAAAATAGCCGCATCAATTACGACAAAGAGCACGCTCATCTCTTCAATTATTTCCGGCATATTGAGCTTGCTCATATTTGCAACGTTGCGCTTTTACGCACAGTGGTTCAATCACTCGCAACTAAACATTTTGTTTGGCGGCTACTTGTTTTCCTGGCTGTTCATACTAAGCCTCACCTGTATATCAAATGCCGAGATGTTGATATTCGGTCCCGATTTCCAAGCGAAACTTGTCCCCGAAATCATTCTCTGCCTATCGCTGACAGCAGCTGCTGCCGGCGTCGTTCATCGCGTTTGTGCCACAACTAGGTAAGAAAATACAACGCCCCATTGGAGCTCAAAAATTAATTATTTCCATTTGTCTGTTTAAAAAAATGCACAGTTCTGTGATTCTGATAAAGCTAAAAAATCTGAAATATAGAGAAAATAATTAAATTAGCTTCTTTATGTATTTTCATCAAACATATACCCTATAAATCTTATACTGAGTATTATTTGGCTACAGATATTAATAAATATATTTTAATTGGTTTCAGTATTATGTTCTCTTTGGTCGGACTATATTTCATCAATCGAATCTCATCGAAGTATTATAACAATGCAGTGATTGCAGTGGATGCCCCTTTGCGTAAGAGTGGAAAAAAATTCAAATAGGTTGCATATTTTATGTAGAATTTAAAAATATTTATATGGAACAATACAATTTATAATTAATTTAATACAATAGTAATAAATGAGAAATTACATAAAATAAAAACTGTCACATTTAAGTTATGTAGTTACGACGCTGGTGGATCGTTACCAGTTTCGGAAGCTACTTCATTCGCGGCCTCTGCTAAAGAACTCAAGATATTAAAGTCAATGAAGCGCACCAACTATAAGATAGAACAAATTGAGATTTAATAATAATAAGAATAATAGGATAAATATATTACCATGAGACTCGACTTTGTTTTTTCCGTTTTGTTCTTGTCGTTCAATTTGTTTCGCAGCGTTTTGAACCATTCAGATATTTCAATTTGAGTCTCTAGTTGTGGCAATTCAAAACCCCGATAGCCGGCTTGCTTTAACGCTGCATTATTTGTATTTAGAGCAGCTGTAGCCAAAATTAATCCAAAACTCTTGACAAGAGTATATATTTTGCACACGGACCATTCACCCACGATAACATCAACTTTAAGTGTCTTTATCATTTGCCATATTTCTGAAATCTTCCATTTAAAAAAAAATTAAAGAAAAATGTTTTAATTGAACCTAACTTACATTTCGATATATATGCATAATTATGTCCGATTCAGGATTGCTCAACTCAGAGATAAATGCTCGCAATAATCCCAGAGATATCATTTTTCCAGTTTCACTTGCTGTGATCATATGTGGTAGAGCAGTTAATAAATAAATCATGTAATTGTAGTCTTTATTGTTCTCCTCGAGGCGGGCAGCGAATTTGAAATTATCTAATAGTTCTCTTGTCACATAGTCAATCATAGTTGGCTTTAACATATCCGCATAATTGAAACATTCATTGAGAAGTTCAAGACGTCCATTTAGTAATTCCAGATCTCCAAGTAAAAGGAGCATAACTGCAACAGTATACAATGAAGATAACTCTTCTAGACTCAAGTCTTCTTTTAGAGCGATAGTCAAGTGCCCACATAGCTAAAATTGATAGAAATTCAATTTTTCATACATACATTCTAATTTAAACAATATACAATATAATCTACTTTTAGTGAATCCTCCAAAGTCTCCAATTTCTCCTTTAATTCGTCTGCATCGTAGTAATTATCAAGATTATTTAATCTAGAAAGTACATTGCGCAATTGTAGGTAATTAAAATTTTTTACGTTTGAATCCATCAATAAGAAGATTTGTTGTTTATTTATCCCTCTTTTTAATGTGTTTAATATTTTCAAAACAGCTGATGGACTGATGAAGTGCAACCCTGAGATTTTATTTTCCATATTAAATTTATTAGTTTGTTAAAGAGTAACAGAGCAGCTTACAACAGCTGTAAAATAACTTAATAAACACTTAATTTAAATATATTGAAAACTATGGAAAGGTTATAAAATTATCGAATAATACGTAAATTTAATCTTGATTTCTAACCCATTTGACAATGTACGGTATATTACACCTTTAGAGTATAAAAGCAACACTGTATTACGAATGCTGCATTTTTAGTATATTTCGAAACTTAACTTTTGCGGTCAGGCTATACAGCACTACACATTAGTGATTTTCGCACGCACGAGCACGGACTAACGCTAAATTTTCAGCAAAACAGCTTTTTTTGTTTTAATCGTAAGTACATTAAAAATTGTGTGGAACATTAAGTAAATTATAAGTACAAACATATATCATAAAGTAAAGTAAAATAGTACCAGCATAAAATTTTTTAAATGTATGTACGCCTTCAGATGGCCCATTTGTATGAACATATATGTGTGTGTACATATAATTTAAAAGAAAGGTTATAAATACTTAGATAATTTTGTGTATATACACATATTTCTTTTGTTAGTGATTCATAATCAATAGAAAATAATCAATTTCTGTTTATCACACTGGCTAAACGGTGTCTAGTATGACTGTACCTATGTACATAATTAAATAAAAGTGCCATGGGAAAAATTACGTTCGTAGTCATTTAAAAGTAGCTGTTGTAGGGACCGAAAACCGTGTAATCTGTGAATTTACAGCAGTGTTATTAATATAGTATTAAGAAAACGGCTGCTTCATTTGCAAAAAGAAAAGGAAGACAATAAATAAAACCTCGAAAGACAAAGAACACATGGACAGACACACTTGCCCATACACATGTGTGTGTGTTGGTTTGAATGGCAATGTATTGCTACAAAATGGCGCCGACCACATGTCGTCGTCGTGTCGTTGTCGGCGTCGGTATTCAACGAATTCGTCGTGTGTCATTTGCTTTCTGAATTTCGTTTAACAAAGTGGTGTGCGCAGAACAAGTAAAAGGCGCTCGGTCGTCAAAGCACTTTTAACAAAAAGAATACATATGTATGTACCACATATACATCCACAGTAACCGACTTATATTTTTTATTAAAAATAGAATTCTTGATATACACAGATTTCAGAATCAGACAAAATTGTTTAAAGTTAATATTGTGAAACAAGCTAAACCATTCAGTAGAAATTTCTGCGGTGTCGTCTCACGCGCTCTCTCTTCCACTTTCAACTGTTGAGTGTGTGTGAGTGTATTTATGTGCGTGCGTGTCAATTTTAAGAAAGTAGACGGCGCGGCATATTTGGAAGAAGCTCTAAAATATATTTTAATCAATTACATTCAACGCGAGGTTATACACATTTCAAGTTGTTAGCTGTGCTTAACGGCCATCAGACTCACAAATACATGCGCGCATCTTCTAACCTCGCAAACACTCCGCATACATTAACACACACACGCGCTTCAATACAATTGAAATACTTATTATATTAAGGAGGAGTTTGCAAGGCGGAAGTAAGATCTAAGCTAACGTTATTTGCCTTAATTGAAAGTGTACGATTCTTAACAGTTTTTGCATTTCAAATATAAACTGACAAGTCACGAAAAAAATACATTCATAAACACATTTTTATGTACATTGACCTCGTTTACCATCGCTGCTGCGTCGTCGTCGCCAGTAACAAAGTCAACGCTTATGTACATTTTTTCGTAAAAAAAAAAGAAAGAAAAAGATTTCACTGTTTCTTTTACCCGTTGCTTCTATAGGCGAGTTCTCGCCGTTTGCCTTTCATTCGCTCTTTCTGCATTATCAAACTGTAAAGATTACACACACATCCATGCGCATGAATATGTGTAAAAAACACACACATAAACGCTCGCCGATCAAGCAATTTTTTTTTTAGGTTAGACAGCATTTGCACTCGATTTTCATATTCAACGTGTAAAATTAACTTTTTTTTAATTGATTCAGTAGCTTTGTGTGTAACGTCATATATATATATTTTAACTAGAGTGAAGTCAAATATTAAAAAAAAAAAATAATAAATTTTATTAAACAACCTTTTTCCCTCATTTATTCCATTTTAGCAATTTATTGTATGAGTCAAAAAACTGAAAGACCAGTGCTATCGGGTCAACGCATCAAGACCAGAAAAAGAGGTAAGAATCAAATAGTTAATACTATCGAATAAGTTATAACTTGTGATTTTTAAAAATTTAGATGAAAGAGAAAAATATGACCCAACGGGATTCCGTGATGCGGTCATTGCTGGTCTCGAAAAAACTGAAGGCGACCTGGATCAAATCTCTAAATTTCTAGACAGCGCGGGCAACAAGCTCGATTATCGTCGTTACGGTGAAGTGCTCTTTGATATATTGATTGCGGGTGGTCTATTGGTGCCTGGCGGTTCCATATCTCAAGATGGCGAGAAGCCCCGCACAAATTACTGCATCTTTGATGCACCCGAGGATATTGAATCAATGCGCAATCATGAACAGGTTTGTTATTTTCTTATATAGAACTAAATCGACTGTTTATAAGATTTGTGCATATAATTAGAACCGGTTATTGGCCTATGCAGATAATCGGTGTCAATATATGCCATAGGATTGGCTACATTTTACTTGTCTTTATTTTGTGTTGAAAAACAATTGCATACAATCTAAAGATTTCTAATGTCGCGACAAAACCAGTCACAATGTTAATATAGTATAAAAGTTGGTAACCTCCCAACGGTATGTGTGCGTATTATTAGAACCGGTTAATGATATTGTTTGTAATCTAATCGGTGTCGAAATATGCAATATTAAATGCCTCATTTTACTTGTCTTTGATTTTCGCCATTATCTCGATTTTTAAAGATTTCTAATGATGCAACACTGATTCATAAATGTACATATATGTATTCTCAATGTATAAAAGTGCCCATACTAACTATATAATATAATTTTCATTTTAATTTACAGGTGTTTGTCAAGCTCATTCGACGTTACAAGTATCTTGAGAAAATGTTCGAAGAGGAGATGGGTAAAGTTTTGTTATTCGTAAAGGGCTTTACGCCAAGTGAACGCATTAAGCTTGCGCGCATGACTGCGCTTTGGTTAGGTAAGCACATCTCATAGCTATATGTAAATATGTATTCAATTTATATATTATAGTCAACTATTTTTTGTTCGGGTTTTGTAACTGACTGAATATAAACTCGTTTAGAAAGTTGGCTAAGAATAAACTTACTCTTGGTATACTGACTCTTGCATGTCAAACTTTAACCCAAATGCAAAAGCCACGAGCCCAAGGACATGTTATCCTTTAGAAAAGGCAGCTTGAAATTAATACTTATATAGAACTGACTAATTCTGTCAATTATACTTGAAAATATTGGAAAAAAAAACTACATAAAATCTTTTAAAATTTGGATTTTAAAACTCATAATAAATTGTTTACATTAGAGAATGAAATTATTTGTAAGCTAACAAATGGATTTTACTAATAATTGCAGTTAATGGCTCTGTACCGCCAAATGTCTTGCTGGTATTGAACAACGAGCATCTGATCAAGGATGGCATTGCACTTGAGTTTTTATTGGAGCTGTTTTTGACGTTCAAGCAAGAGAAGGGCATTGCATATCTGATTCAGGCGCTTAAAAAGGGTGGACTGGAAAGCAAGTAAGTTTTAATTTGCTAAAACTATAAATACAAACAGTTTGCGTCTTCAATAGGCTAGGCAGATAGAAAATAAAAGCAAATTCTAAATCAAATGTACACACTCGTATCCGGAATGTTTTTCAGGAAGATCAATAATAATTGTTTTTTGTATCTTTAATTGACATTCCCAGACTAATTGGAATTTAATGCAACTCGCAAATGAACTCTAGCTTCATTTGGGTGCCCATTTCATTTCAGACAAACATATTCTTAAATAACTTTATTTGTTGTATACTAAATCCCAATCCATATCTATTTGCATTTCTCTCACAGACTTATGGACTTTTTCCCACCAAACAAACGTACTGAGGAATATTTTAAACAAGTTTTTCTTGACAAAGAACTCAATGAGATAATTAAATTGCATAAAGCGCAGGCTAGCCAAGAGGCTAAACGTGAACTGCAGCAGACTCTCATCGATGATATTAACGACGAGAAGGCTCATAGTGAAATCACTGCAGACATCAAAGAGTTTGCACAACGTACCAACATTCCTGATCATGAGATAATTGTTATTGTAAGTTCCCATCACAGTATTGTGGTTAACTGATAATATAAGATCGTTGGTTTTGATTTTTATTTCAGATTTGGTCTACTATCATGTCGTTGGGAGAATGGAATAAGAAAGAGGAGCTGGTCACTGATCAAGCTGTTCGTCATCTGAAGGCATACTGCACATTGTTGCAGGCTTTTGCCTCAACGGATCGTTCAGAACTGGCGTTGATATTGAAGGTGCAAGAGTTCTGCTATGAGAACATGAACTTCATGAAGGCGTTCCAAAAGATCATCTTGCTGTTCTACAAAACCGAAGTGTTATCTGAGGAGATCATCTTGCGCTGGTACAAAGATGGACACTCCAACAAGGGCAAAATGCATTTCCTTGAGCAAATGCGAAAATTCGTTGAGTGGCTTCAATCTGCCGAGGAGGGTTAGTATTCATTTGTTTTCTACGCTTTAAATAATATATTTTTTTATTCATTGCATTGGCAAATTTTGAGAAAGGTAATGCTTTTATTTTGCGTAGCATTATCTTTGTACAAATTTGCAAAAGCAAATGGGTTTTTTGCTTGCCTCGCTGTCCTTCATTCAATGAACTTTGCAGGCCAATGAAAACCTGGACAATTCATCAAGCTAGTTTTCACTATGCAATTTATCCTTTTATATGTTTTTAAGCTCTTGTATCTTAGAGAACTTTTGATAAATATGCAAGAGTAAAAGAATGATTGGGTGTCCATATAACTTATACTATGATAGTTACATTTGGCCAATAATTGTTCGGATAAGCTTACAAGATAGAACCCTGTGTACTCTGCATACTATTAAACGAATATAAAATCGGTTTTCTAGAGATGAGAACACGAAACCATGAAAGTGTGCAAGAGCAAAAGAATGATTGGGTGTCCAAATAACTTATAAACTCATAGTTAAATTTGGCCAATAATCGTTCGGACAAAGCGAAACTTTATAATTTTGTTAAGCATTGTTAAAATTTTTTTCTTTGTTTATTACAGAATCTGAATCGGAAGACGAGCAGAAACTAGGCGACTAATAATGGTCCAATATCACAGTCGCAACCAACAACCATCATTTATATTTCGCATAAAACAACAGCCAACCGAACTACACTCCCGTTTGGAATACTTTTCCTAGATGTTAGCAAAACAATATCCCCATGCACTCTGCAAATGCGCGTTGAAGGAGGGAGAGAGAGAGAGGAGAGTGAATGATAAAGCCAAGCCGCAAAATTCGAAATTTATTGTACACAGTTTAATTTAATTTTCCATAAAATTACTGAATTATTTTTTTTGAAATGTGCACTTCAAATTGTTAAAATTTTCTTAATTTATGATCAATATTTAAGTGAATTCCACACAAAAAAAAACCCAAAAACAAACCAAGTGTATAAATTGTTTATAATCGCATTGTTATATGTGCGTGCGTGTATCAGGATCACCCTCGCATGCATCACATATATAGACTGTTAATTTTTCAATTTAAAATCTATAAGAAATGATTTTTAACTAAAACTGGTCAGGAAATAGTAAATGCATCGACAAACGATTTATATAAATACTTTACAACAAAACAAAACAAATTTCAAAGACAAATCGGCGCAATGTCATTCAAAAAATATGTATGGGAGAATACCGAACTTCTCTATTCGAATGGAAATGTGAGGGGAGGTATGATTAAAAATTGCATGGAAAACAAGATATACATACATTAATATATACAATTAAAATAAACAGATGTAAAACAAGAAAAAGTTGTGTTCATTTTTATTTAATGGATTTGCGAATTGCACACACTTTATTATTGTCCTTAAAATTGGCTATATATCCCTCAACTTTAGTTTTTTTAGTCGATTTTCTGTTGCTTATAACTGCCGGATCTGTGCAAGCCAAATTCAAGTCCTGGAGAACTTTAGACTAGATTTAATGGAGTTTTCTTAATGCTCGTGTTTTTTTTAATTTTTCTCAGCCAGCTGTAGTTGGTAAAAAGCAACGGAAACTTCTATAATCGTAGGGTTAATTTCAGAGTACCATGTGGGGTATTTGATTTGCACCTAGCATCGCTTGGATTACGGGCTAAAAAATATATTTTCTTGTGGTTTTGTTTTTGGAAATACTGTTTTTATTCAACATAAATTTTGTTTAAGTTTAAAAGTAATTTTGTTGCATTTATAATTCATTTTACTCGATGTTATATATATGTAATAATGCATATGCTATTGGTTTTCTTTATTGTATTTGTTATGCTAAATTTGTAGTTACTTTTTTTTCGTGAACACGCAAACATTTAAATACAATAATGTGTTTGTTTTTAAGAGCCAGATATGAACGTGCGTTTTAATTATTCCTGCAGATGTGCGACATCGACGGCAGCTTTGTACATAAATTGTTATGACTAATTTCCATTTTCATATAGTTTTTTTTTTCATCATTTAATTATATGTATATATTTATATATATTTTATTTATGGTTTATATGATTTGGAATTGGAAGCAGGTAAAACATCAGGCATTTATAATATGTAAGTTATATGTGAACAAATTTAGCTACTTGGCCACTTGACAATACTTCGTTAACTGATCTCGCGTGCAATTCGTTTTTGGTAACTGTGTGTACTCTACGTTTCTCGATCAACAACAGACTTTGTATGTTTTAATTTGATCTTAATGTATCTTTAATACAATGTGCCAGTTGCAAGTGCGCAGACGCAAATTACCGACGAGCCAGCGAAATTGATGGCATTTAATTTTGATGGGTCGTCGGTAATAATGCTGAGAGTGCGTCTGGTGTACGTTGCAAGTGGCACACGTGCCTCACCGCTGCATCGCACATTGCAGTTTCATTTAATTTGTGTTTAAATATATTTGAATAACATGTCTAAAGAGAAGGATAACAACAATTAAACAGTAATCGAAAAAATAAAAAAATATACAACAAAAATTACAGATACAGAGAAAAGGGGTGGCAAAAACAAAAGATTATAATATTACAGAAATATATTGCAAAGACGCATTCGCATCGACATAACTAAAAAAAAAATAATGTACGGATCGCAAAAATGTTTTGAGGAATGTTATTATGATTAGCTTAATATTGTTAAACGCCGGTTAGTTCATAAAAACAAACTTTAACAAACTCTTTTTTTACGGATTTGAATGCACTTCGAACTTGATTTATCTGTTGAAATATTTTCTAAAATATATTGTAAGTATTTTCATTTTTGGCAAATATGTAAGTTCATATGCGTTATTAACTCATATTTGTTGCTTACATATCCAACCAAAGGTTCATGTGTGTTTTTGTTTTTTCAGTTTCACTATAAAAAGACAACGGCAATAATAATTATAATTAATAGACACAATTTTGTTTAAATAAAGTTCAAGAGTTCAATGGGGATCGTCTCGTTCATCCAAATAGTGGGTGTTCTTATTGTTGATGGTAAACTTGAACTTTTTACTTTTTTTGTTTAATGTATTTGTGGTATTTGCGTTATTGTTTTCTTGTTGATTTTGCACTTAAAGACAAATTTAATCGGTGAATTTGCGATTAACGTTACGACCGAACAGAGCGTTACGGATTTCTGGCACAAGCTGCTGTGAAATCAATTCTAATCTGGACTCCAGGGTATTTGGCACCTATAAAAATAAGAGTTATGCTGCAATTAGACCGATTTGATTAGAATAATGTACAATGAAAATAACATACCTTGATGCGTCCATTCAATGCCAACAATTCGACACCTCCGCAAGTATCCGCAGCCAGGTATTCTCTCTCGTCCACGAAGAGTTCGACATCCTGATTCATATGGGCTTTGTACTGCTCAATGGATGACTGAAGGACATCCTTAACGAGAGGTACATCGACTTGACGGCAGCGAAGAGTTACTTTGGGTTCCATCACCTGATACAGGCCTTGGACAATCAGTTTGCTCAGAACTTCTTTGTATTCGGCCTCATTCTTGGTGACTTCACCGAGACGTTTGCGTGCATCATCCAGCACACTGCTCACATGATCTTCACGTACTTTAAGCACCTATCGAAACATTTGCAAAGCCGTAAGTTAACTAATTTTTCAAATGTGGAATTCCGGTTCTTAAAGTTTAGGCGACAGTGAGTTGTTGTTCGATTACATTATAATACAGTTAAAAAAAGTATGTCTTTCTCAAGGTCTGCAACTTAACTGAACGATTAATATTATGTTTATGTAATACTATCAAATTTGTTCTAGCTTTGTTTAAATTGTTAATAGTTATTTCCCTATGCAATTTTGTAGAAAACACGAGACTTTAACACTTTTTCTTCTTCTATTGTCTATTACCGATGATTGGAGAGTTAGCTTAGAGATAAAAACTTGAGAAAATCTATTATTGTTAAGTGGTAACTTGAGTCAAATAACCGGCCTTAATTAGGAATATTGGACACACCTTCAAGCGAGCCTGATTGAGCATATTTGAGGATTGGATTTTCTTCTGCAGCTCGACCTGTTTCTCCTTCTTCTCGTAGTACTCCATGATCTTGAGACGCTGCTGCTGGACGAGACGTCCCTTCTCAATATTGAACTCTTCTTCGGCTTTGGCATCGATCTCCTCGGCTTTTTCATTGGCCTCTTGCTCAATGAATGCCATCATATGTTTGATCTACAAATGGAATAACGACAAATTAGTAATAGTTATTGAAACACATACATATGTCTATATATAATATAAATAATAAATCAAGCCTTACGCTATCATAGGACCATGGCATTTATCTTTTCATCACATAAATAAATATAATATAAACTGCAGCTGCTCTCAAACATGCATTTTATATTATTTTATATGTTTTTAGTTTTAGTTAAAATAATTCAGTGACATTGATAAGGCGCACAGCAGAGCGCATTAATAACCCAGTCGTGTGACAGTGCTGGCAATAGGGTCTTGGTTACGACAGCTGTCTCGCTTTAACACATTGACACAAGTGTAGTGCGTGTCACATGACCAATAAGTATTTTAGCTTTTTGCTGTAAAGAAATCAACAATCTTTTTTCTTCCACCTACTATTTATTTTGCAGTCTAACTGCCGATTTAAGCAAACTCCCAATATATTACATATTTTTCCCCCGATTAACATTTCACATGTTTAAAATTATGCACATACGACGACTTGAAAAAGTTGCGAGTAAAATTCACATGACTTTTCACTCGCAATGAGAATCCCATGACTTCGCCATCTTCTCTCGCTATCTGCATATTTTTGGCATTAACATTACGTTCACTTGGTAAAACTATTTTGAATTCATATTCATTGATTGCTTTAAACTCCCAGTATAAATTTATGTTGTGGTTTTGTACACTTGGTATTTACCTGTTTTTGAACATCAGCATCGCTCAAAGCCATTTTGACTGCTTTTTTCTCACTTGCACAAAATCAAAAGGGAAATTCAATAGTTCCGAAGGAATTCACGTGCTATCGTGCCTGAAATAGTTTGAACTTTATATTTAATTTCTTTATTATACAACGTAAATGCAAAAGTTTAAATATGTTAAATTTGACACGAGATTAAACGGAACCGAAAATATACTTGCAGTGTGAGTGCCTTCTGCCCGTCGTCTAAAATTTTCACTACCACAAATCGATCATATGATTTTTACCTCGTGATTAGTGTGACCATAAAATGAGTTTTCAAAGACACTATTTTATGTTACAAATATACCAACATATCTACATATGGTTGTACTTAATCAAAGGACATCTGTCGGTTTTAAAATTATTTTAATAATGCTAAAAGAGTATTTAATGAATAATTAGTTACAATTAAATAAATAAATAGATATATATTGTGATTTTTCATATATTTCTATAGCAAATATAAAGAAAATCTACTGCAGTAATTAGGTGTTGGAAAACATTAACACAACTTATTATTGCTAAACTTTGCAGTGCAAAGTTTACACTAATAAAAATTCAATTAGAATAGGGAATATAATATATTTTATTATTATTAATCAATTAAAATTTTAAATGTTTAATTAATGGAATATAATTCTAGTATCTATGCAGTGCTGTCAACATAGACCTCCGTCTGTTACGATATTTTTTAATTTGCACATGTAATTTTATTGATTAGCATCAATACGGGTCCACTGGGTATCTCATAGTCGCACATACTTGTCTGGTGTTACCAATTCATTTATACTATAAACTAAAAGTAATCTGTATCGAGTTTGATATATTTTAAACATCCACCAAGCGGTCACACTGTTTAAAACTTTAATAAACGTAGGTACACACGCTTTTTGCAGAAATTGTATTTGTTTTAAAATAAATAATTATCAATTAGTCAAGCATAATGGAGACGCTCCTGGAGCAGCAGCGTCGATACCATGAAGAGCGGGAGCGCATTATCAAGTTGATGGTCGACGAACATGCCACAAAAAAGGCCGGCGAAAAGGAGCGTATACACAGTGAGCATCGGTTAAAGTATCTGATGGAACTGCATCATAATGCAACCGCTCAGCTGCGTGATCTCTATGAGGACAAAGACAATGAGCGGAAGGCCGAGATTGCTGCACTCTCGGGACCAAATGAATTTAACGAATTCTATGCACGCTTAAAACAGATTAAAGCATTCTACAAAACGCACCCGGCTGAAGTCAGTGTTCCCCTTTCTGTGGAGTTCGAGGAGATGATCAAAGTCTATAGCAATCCCGATGATATGAGCGCCTTGGTCGAGTTTACTGACGAGGAGGGTGGAGGACGCTATTTGGATTTGAACGAATGTTACGAACTATATCTCAATTTGCGTGGCGTCGAAAAGTTGGACTATATCACGTATCTCATGTCTTTTGATCATGTCTTCGATATACCACGTGAGCGCAAGAATCGCGAGTATCGCAAATATGTGGAGACACTCAACCAATATCTACACAGCTTCCTGCAGCGCATTCAACCGCTGCTCGATCTGGAGAGCGAAATGGTTAAAGTCGAGCTGGAGTTTCAGCGCCAGTGGCTGCAAGGCACATTCCCTGGTTGGGCGCTAAAGGAAACAGAATCGGCGCTCGCCAATACCGGCGCCCATCTGGACTTATCTGCCTTCTCCAGCTGGGAGGAGTTGGCATCTCTGGGCCTGGATCGCCTCAAATCCGGTCTGGTGGCACTCGGTCTCAAATGTGGCGGCACCTTAGAGGAGCGAGCACAACGTCTGTTTACCACTAAGGGCAAAACCACCCTGGATCCGGCGTTGATGGCCAAGAAACCAACCGCCAAAAATGCCAATGCACAAACGCGTGAGAATGAGCGAAATAAGGATATTGCCCAATTGGAGGCTTTATTATACAAATACGCCGAACTGTTATCTGAACAACGAGCGGCTACCAAGGAGAATGTACAGCGCAAACAGGCGCGTACGGGCGGCGAGCGAGATGACAGCGATGTGGAGGCCAGCGAATCGGATAACGATGATGATCCTGATGCCGATGATGTTCCCTTTAATCCCAAGAATCTTCCACTGGGCTGGGATGGCAAACCAATACCGTATTGGCTTTATAAGTTGCATGGCCTGAACATTAGCTACAATTGCGAGATTTGTGGCAATTTCACGTACAAAGGACCCAAGGCATTTCAGCGACACTTTGCCGAGTGGCGACATGCGCATGGAATGCGTTGTCTGGGTATTCCAAATACTGCGCATTTTGCCAATGTCACGCAAATTGAGGATGCTATCACGCTGTGGGAGAAGTTGAAGTCACAGAAGCAAAGCGAACGCTGGATTGCCGATCAGGAAGAAGAGTTCGAGGACTCGTTGGGCAATGTTGTGAATCGCAAAACATTTGAGGATTTGAAGCGACAAGGACTGCTCTAATGAAGTCATTTTATATATCACCAATTTTGTAATGCTTAAATACAATATGCCTAAAATTTATAGAATTGCGCCTGCATTTTTAGTCCCACCTTGTTTATTTTTGCCAGGGGTAAAATGCTAAATTTCTGGGAAGCATCTGCTTTGTGCTTTACTTCCGTCTGCAACCAGGGAAACTCCTGATAGTGCACATCATGACTCAGATGTTGAAAGTCGATCTGTGTGGTGTGAATATGCAGTTTAAACTTGGAATCGTTGGGCAGTTTGGGCAATTTTTTACAGCGTTCCGCCAACTTGTACAGAGCCGATCGAAGCTGCTGTTCGTATTCCAATAAATACTGATCTGTTGTCTGGATCAACTCTAGTGATATTGGCAGCATTTCGATCACATAGCTCTCCAAGTGTTTGCTTTCGTGTTCATAGACAAGAAGTTCCAATTTAATTGCTTCGTGCTTTGGGTTCTCCATCATTTTCTCCACAGTCTTTAAAACATTGGCGATATAGCATTTCAATGCCGGAAATGTCAATATAAAGACCGGTGTGTTGTAAACCAGAATTTTTTTGAAGATTTGCGACGGATACAGTTCACGAACGTAGAGAATGTGATTTACAAATATTTCTACAGCCTCCAAATGTATGGCAGCAATATCTTCGGCATTCATTTTAATTGAAACAATCGCGATAATTTCATTATGCGCCATAATGTATTTGCTGACTTTTGACATTCACACTGCAATCTCGAATAAATGAAGCCCTAGTATTAAAAACTTGCAGCCCTGGCTAGTCCGCTTCAAACTGTATGAAAAGAAAACACTAAAACTGTTTTTTCGTGTTCAATATTAGAAATTATATTTAAGATTTGGGTTACTTTTCAAATAATTTGCATTTAGTGATATTACATATAAATTGAATGCAATGACTTCCTTTCAACGATTAAGCAGTAAATTAATTAATTAAATTAAGTTAAAAAAAAACAAATTTATTTTTTATAGTAAACAAAAATCGGTGCTCCATTTTCACTTTCAAAGGTTCCTTCCAATCCTTGGGATATAAAATACTTGCACAACCATATTTATGTGGTAGACGTCGAGGAACAATAGATTCTGCGGCTTCAGATCAGGTAAACCTCGACTCATTTTACGCCTCATTTAATATGTTGACATATTAAAAAAAAAGAGCGTAATTTTAAACAGTTTTCGTGCGCTTAAGAATTCATCACGCAGCACTTTGCAGCAGACTAGAGAATTAAACAGATTTTCGTCGAAACAATTTGGCAAGATACCAATAAGAAAGTAGTAAAAACTTGATTGTCGTCATGAGTTCTCTGCTTAAGTTATTAAAATTATTGGGTGCACAAGTATCTGCAAAAATATTAATAAATAAATGGCTGATTATATTAAGATTTTTCGTTTCAATACATACATATATCAATATTTGCTATGGCCTAGTGCCTTTTGGCTCTGTTATGTAGCATATCATCTATGCAATCTATACACGGCCGTTTTTTTGGATCAGCAAGCCAGCACATTTGTATTATTGTTTTGACGTCCATATCAAGAAATGTTCTAAATTTAAAATCATTTAAAATTGGTCGATCGCCTAAAACGATAAAAAAAAAATTATAATGAATTGTTGAGTAGCTTATATTTTAATTATAATCACCTTGCGTAACTTTATTTTGAATAGCCAATGGATTCAAATTTTTAAACTCATCAAAGGACTTCTTCCTATACATTACTTCCCAGACAATAATGCCAAAGCTAAAAATATCACATTTTTCACTGTATATCCCATCAGCATTCTTTTTGATAAAAACAACGGAATTTAGTCCTTCCATACAAAATTGTATGGTTAGTGCTATAGTGAAAACTGCCATATTTTGGCTAATATTTTGAATTAATCGAAACAAGTGCGATATCGATAAAAAATTGGCTAGTTATTTCACTTGCAAATTTTAGCGCGGTATACAAATTTATAATTCAATGGACTGAATCTTTTTCTTCTTTAAGAGCTTTTATAGTTCTTATGGTAATTTTACAGCGTCGGCAAAAAAATCGTTGACCAAAGTTTTCCCAACTTACGATATTCTGGGGTAAACTGGGCTTCATAAACTACAACTTGAATTGAATTTATCTTCGATCACATTAATATTTAAATCATATTTACACTATAAAACACAGATATTATAGTATTTACTTAGCTAGTGTTTGCCCATATCATATGAACTATAAGCAACACAAAAAGTTGTATATGTATATGGTTTGGTTTTGTTTATTTAATGTGTGTAAAAATGCATTGCCAGTTTAGGCAACCAGAGCAGAGGCTGTGCTGGATTCGTATTTCCAGTTGGGGGCCAGAACGCTCTTAGTTTTGTAGTAGCGTGCCAAACGGTGAATTCTAGACTCGACCAGAATTAGACGGAACTTGCCATCCTTATCCTTGCGGTTGCGCTCCAAATGCTTGCGGATGGCGACGGCCTTCTTGATCATATGATACAGGTCCTCAGGAATGTCGGGTTTTAAGCCAACCGATTTCATAATGCGCAGGATT
This sequence comes from Drosophila niveifrons, assembly GCA_035046325.1. Taxonomy (NCBI): domain Eukaryota; kingdom Metazoa; phylum Arthropoda; class Insecta; order Diptera; family Drosophilidae; genus Drosophila; species Drosophila niveifrons. Next base: position 2,449,039 of record JAWNOC010000046.1, on the reverse strand, counting down.
TTGTTACCATTGACGAACCGCACTTGGGCTACGCCGTGGGAGTCCCGCAGAATGATACCTAAAATGCATAGGTAATGGTTTATTTGTGTAAACATAACCTCAAATTGTAAATATAAACAACAATACCAATTTTGGAAGGAGTCAAACCCTTCTTGCCGAGTTTCTTGATCTGATCCTTGACATCCGCGGAATTGAGTTTCAGCCACGATGGCACAGTGCGTCTGTAAGGTAAAGCTGATTGGGAAATACCCTTGCTGTCAATAAAATAAATTTGTTAAAAATTATAATAGGCGGCAACAACAAAATCAGCAAGTGTTTTTCTTAGCAACATGTGCCAGCCTTCATAAAGTGGGTTGGGTTACTGACTGTAGGTCAGTAAGAATTTAGATTCTTGAACATAAAAAGGCGGCCGCATTTATTAATAACTTCTTGCTATTTAGACAACCATCAGCGGATTTTACCCTGGAGCGTGCATACGACCCATGTTGAGTGCTTAGATTTTGACACCGAAAAGAAATTGGAGACTTGCTATGAAACGCAAAATTGAGTTGATGTCTCCACTCTATGATTTCTAACAGAGTTGTATTTTGAACTCACCGATAATAAAAACTTGAAATCTGTTTCAAATTATTTTTTTTTTTTTTAATAGATCATTGTGAAAGAATAATAAATAATGACCCTTATTTACAACTCTTGTGTTTTTGCAAAGTAAGCAATCATTATTATACTAATAATGCCACCAATCAACAGAACATATGAATTGTTTTGTAATATATTGTAGTGCAATTTTTGTAGTTATATACTTCATTGTGTAAATTCGCTAATTCTATTTCCATCTAATTATAATTTTAGTAAAATAAATTCTTGTTAATTAATATAAATAATATTAAAATTAAATTACAATTGAATGTAAGTGTGCCCATATACCACAAGACAATCTGCTCCTCATCATTGGAATTTCTTGTTCATTTCGCGTTCGCGTTCGCTTCGAGATACATACTTTTTTCAGCCCTGTGAGAAATTTTGTCGAAAATTGAGAGAGCAAAACAAAATCGTAAGTACATAAATACATATAAAGTCTAATTGGAAAGAAAACAAGGGTTCGCGCCTTTTCTAATATTAAAAAACTAAAATATCAATTAAAAAGATTTACAAATTTGATAAATCCTATATTTTGCAGCAGGCAGCCCCGTTCTTACGTCTTTAATAATTGGTATACTTCATGTTATTGTATGCTTGTGTACGTGTATGTATGTGTATGTATTTTAAGTAACATGCCTTCAATTCCGGAAAAAATATACTAACCATTTAAATTGTTTGTTTACAGTCTTTGATATCACCGTTAAAAAAACACCAAAATGGACTCGGACATTGAAGAAGGTATGTGTTGAATTGTATATTTACGATGTAGCGCCAATTTCGCGATACTCCTGTTACATACGTACAAATGTCAGTGTAGGCAATGTGCGTTTAAATGTATGTTTGTGTGAATGGGTCTGTGCGTGTGTTTACACGTGTGGTTGCTGTTGTAGTGTGCGTTTAGTTATATGTATGCGTATGTATGACGATTGTATTTATCGCTTCTTTTGGCCAGTTGTTTTTGTTCTCAATTTGGAGATGAACACACGTTGCCTGCGGCTAAGTCGAGAGGCGGCTTCATTTAATGGTGAAAAACCAAAAGAATAACGAAATAAAATTCTAAAAAACTATTAAATCATTACCAATTTATTTTTGCAGACTATGACAGCGTGAAGCGAAATCTGCTCGAATTTGCGAATAAAAGGCCGGGGACCAATGCGGCCAGAGCTATTACAGCGTACAATGAAACTCCCAGTTTATCCTCGCTGATCATGGTGTTGGAGGAGATATCAAAAAATACAGATTTCTCCACCGATATGCATCTCTCCACCAGCTACGTATGTAAAAACCTTACGTTCCAATATAACGAATAATGCTTATTAATTTTTGTTAGTATATGGATGAGTTTTTGCGACAAATCGAATGCCCAACGGTGCCGAGACGATCCATTATCGCAGCCGCCGGTAACGTGTTGCAATATTGCGGTAAAATCTATGGAGATCGTGTAGAGTTCGTGCACCAAAAAGTGGAGAATCAGATTGAGGCACTAATTTATGCAGATCCCAAAAAGGTGGAGAATGGCAACAATAACGGGTTAGTAAACAATTTAACTGTAAAAGTTGGCATGCTTTTAATTCAACAGCCGTCGCCATGCTGTCTACGTGGAGTCAGTCACCCATATGCTTATCATATGGACGCTTATCTGCGTTTCTTTCATTCTACATTGTTTCTACTCAATTCCTTTTTTTTCCATTTTATAAAGAATTACTCATTTGATAATAATTACTTTCGTATTTCCAAAGATTACATTTTATTCAGATTACATTTCATTCATTCTTAAAAAACAATATTTTTTTATAATAATCAAATTTTTATCAAGTTTATTAACATTTTTACATTTATTTGTATTTCTTCTGCCAGCAATGTTGGCGAGTCAAAAAAACCCGAAGAAACGCGTAAGCGCCGCACAAAGAAATTGGCTCAGAAGGACTTCGATCCATTCAATTTTCAAATGGAACCGAAAAAATTCAAAACACTTTCGGAGGAGAAACACTTTAGTCGCACCGGGTTTGAGACGAATAAAAATCGAAATCGTACCATTGAGCACATGTACCAGGATCATACACCGAGCAGGCTGTGGGAACATGAACCTATAATAGACCCAGATAATCCCTATGAAAGGGATGATAAAAAGAATTATAAGTTATTTACCTACCATCCAGAGCCTCGATATAATACTCTTTTACCAGATATTCCATTCGAGCGTCTAAATTTGATTAAGGAATATGTGAATATGAATCAGATGGATGTGTCGGATACTTTACATGAGAATCTGTCGAACAAAGAGTACCTGGATGAGTATATCGCATTAGAGAATCAAATGCTTGCTTCGCGTTATAGTGAAACAACTGGACGAAGAGCTGACATGGATGACGTATTAAATAGGGCTTCCAAGCGATTGCACGAGAATGCAGAGCTGTCGTCAGCTTTGGAACATATTGAAGAGCCGTCGCATAAACGAAGACACACACAGGACGCAGATGACAAACTAAAGGATAAAATAGGTATGCAGATTAAAGAGATTTAAATGTGAATATTGTATTAACCAAAACGTTTATAGAGGATACATTGCTAATCGATACGTTGGATGCCTTATCATTGGTCGAACCATCTGAAAAGACCACTCTTTGTGACGATAAAAGTCCAATCGAAGAGCCGTTGACCCTTAGTAATATTGTGGAAAGAAACGAGTCCTGTGGATTACTCGTCTCGGAAGATTTATCCAAATTAAATCTGACTGAGCCTGACAAGAAAATATCTGACAACATCGATCTGATTGATTCGGGTATTGGCATGGAGGATGTGAGCGATTTTCCATCAGCAGGTAAACTAAAGTACACAAAGTCTTCGATGTCGACGACTAGGAATGTGATCAGGCTAAGTTTTTTTTGTTATTTTTTTTTTCGGTTGCCACTTTCTTTGACTTACAGAACCTTTGTTTTTATTTTATTTATGTATGCATTTCGTTTGCTGTGACTGCGCTGCCCTCATTCACACACACATTCAGAATGTTGTGCAGCTCAATCTTTTGATGACGAGGGTGTTGTTCTTACAGATAACATTGATGAGCAGCGTCTGCAATCGCTATCGCCCAAGGTTATGGTACATGACATCTTGCCGGGTGTGCCCGATAAAGCCAACCTAAGCGTACGCGTCGATGCTGAAATGCTCGCCCTCAGTGGTATCAATGAACAGCTTGAGGAAATTGTCGATGTGCCGCGCGATGTTCGCTATCCCATTGTGAACAACATCTTTGGGCTGCCAGTGAATAAACTCAGACGAGAATGCATATTTAAGCTTGGCAAAGAATACGATCTTTTCAAGAAATCGGTAATGGTTTTGATCTCCATAGATACAAACGCGAAAGTAACTAATGTCTTTTATTTTTAGCGTTTGCCAAGTAAGCGAGTTTGCGAGCCGAAAAAACCTGCAGCAACTACAGCGCTTAACAACTCCCCTACATCGGATTCAACATCCAGTGATAATAGTCCCTTGGATTGGCCCTTGGATCGAATGGAATTTGATAAGGACGAGAGTATGTGGCTAATATTGTAATATCCGATTAGATCTTTATGAAAAATTCTTTCTTTATATACAGACTTTAAAGGGTTCAGGCGACCAACGTATGACTCTGGTATCGATCACGAGGAGCTAAGAGCAGAGTCAAGTCATATTGCATCGGATGCAAATAGTATTGTTGATGTGAAAACTGAAGATCATCCGGATTTGACAGCGCTTGAAGAGATTCAACAAGTCAGAGTAGCGAACGAGATTCTTGAAGATGATAAACCACAATCGAATATATCACAAGGAGCAATAGCATTGGACACAACAGTGGAAGAAAATAACCCGATTGATGTTTTGCCAGAAATCGAAGGGAACACAGCAACAGTCCTTTTAGAAGATAATGAATGCGACATGTCAGCAACAGCCATGGATATTGACGAATGCGAACCAGGCATTGATACATTAGATGAGGATCTAAACGATGAAAGCATAGACCTTAACAAAGATTCAACCAGCTTAGATGAGATTACCAATGCTAAGGTAACACTGCCGACAGTGGTTTTGCAAGATTCATATATGTTATTGTAAGAATGTTGTTTAACCTTTCAGATTAACGACTGGCATAGACGACTAGCGCCCATATTGGATGCGGCTCATGATCGACAAAACTTTAGTATTCAGGATGTGAGCGATGAGGTTATCATAAAGTGTCAGGAGCAAGATGGAGTAGCGACACTGGGCGATGTGATGGAAGATAAAGATGAAACGAAACTATGTTGCTATTTTCTATCATCACTATTACTAGTAAAAACATAGAATGAAATTTTCTAATTCAGAGTAATAAATTCTTAATATTTTGCAGACAAACCAAGGAAATGTGGCGCTCAAAATTGACAAGCGGGACAAAAGCAAGCCAACTGATTTAAAGGATTTTAAAATGCAATTGCTTAGTACAGAGAGGAAACAACTGAATCCGGAGGATGATATTGGAAACGTGCGCAGTAGTAATGCAAAGACAACACCGATGGTAACAGCATCAACATCTCATATTGTCAAATCGAAGCGAGGCCGATGCGATGACGACGGGCAAAGCGTAAATGTAAAGACGGTGCGACTTATAAAACCTGTACCCAAGGCGCACATGCGTCCAGAAGATGCTGACTCTGGCATATCATCTTTGCCAGCATCAGCATCATATACCGATGACACGTAGCATGAACTGTACCAGTAGAATGTGCTGCAGATCATGTTTATGTCAGTGTGTGTAAATTGTGTGCCTCAACGTTTTGTTCTATGTGTAGTTGTGTTTCGACTTAAGTGACGTTCGTAGAACAATGTATATCAGTCTTTAAGGATTTTCGTCCAGTATAGTTGCAATAGCCATATCTCGTGAAGCAGTTAGATTTTGTAAAATCTACTTTGAGTTTGCTAATCTCATGAATTATCTATTACAGCCTCACTTTTTACAGTCTTACGTCAAAATTAAGCGACTTCGTTGGCCGCTCCATTGACAAAAGCAACAATGCTGTACAAACCCATCAAAAAACATTTTAATTTTCCTTCTTTTCTGTATATCTTTACTTGACAAAATGTACAAATTTAATTTTTAAGTTTTTTTTTTTTTTTGTCTACATGAGATGTAATTTTAGTTTTAACTTTGACCGTTTTTAGTGTATCATAGTGTTTAAACCTAAATTGAAGCAGTATTATTTGAGCTCGATTTCCTTAAGCTTGAAATGAGGCCGCGTTTTCTTAATTCACATTTTTTTTTTCATTTTTCTATGCTTTCATTAATTTTTGAGTTTTCCATTTAATTTTTCAATATTTTTGATTTATTTTCGTATCATTTTTCTTTCGATTTATTCATTTTTATTTGATTTAATTTTTCATTTTGAAATTTCATCATCATTATTATAACCATTTTTTTTCTTCTTTATTTTCTTGATTTAACTGATTCATAATGCGCAATTTATAAATTTTTTCAGAAACAGACTCGTTAAAATCAAGAATTCATTTATCAAGAATCACAGTACACAAATTTTGGAAATCACTTTGAGCTGATAGTACGAACAATAAAAGTACCTGATCTCCTAAATTATAACGAAAATTGATTTTATTTTTAAAAGTTTTAAGGATATGTAAATAAAGTATACACTTTTAGATATATACATATACATATACATGATACAGACAATTTCTATTTACATGGCATATTTGAATGTGCAAAATCAATTTTTTTTTCATAGTTATAAGAACACAAATACAAAATGAATGAAGTCATTAAAAGCATAAACAACTGTGATTGTTTTAAAATTCTTGGGGATAATTAAATAAAAAGATTTTGGGGAATATGTGGTTAAAGTTGTGCAGGAGGAATGCTGCTTGATTTACTGTCGCTTAACTTAGTATAAGTGGTAAATACAATATATTTGAACGGTGAGATAATGCTAATCAGAATCGCTGCTGCCATCCGATTTAGCCTTCTCCTCATCCTTTTGCTCCTCAGTCTTGTAGTGGCGATACTCCTTCTTAAGTTCCCACATGTTTTTGTGCGGATTTTTCATGTTGTAATCGCAGACATCCTTAAGTATTTCTTTCAGGTAGCTAATGGGTTGGTTGGTTATCTTCACCAGATCCTTGATATTATAGTATTGATGCTTCTCAAACGCATGGAAGAGCATGTCCATCACAGCATTCTTATCATCACGAGCCTTCTTACCCTCGGCCTTCTTACGCTCACGATATTCAATCTGCAAATGAAAAATACCTTTTTGGAATATATTCTTGTAATATAAAAATTTAATCTTACATTGTGTGCATGATCCTTGACAGGCTTAAAGTTCTGTACGATTTTGTCGATGGGCTGCACACGTCGCTGTGGCTCCGATGCCTTACGTATAGACTCCAGTTTAAGTTTCATATAACAAGTGTCGGCAATTGGCCGGCACTCCAGCTTCTGCACAATTCGACCCTCCATATACAGTTTCTCGCTGTCTGGCGTTGCTGTCGACGCACTCGAACCATTTTCTTTGCCATTGCTAGATGCAGCAGAAGCCGCTGACGTCTCCGTTGGCGTCATGTGCGAAAAGACACCGAGTGTCTGCTTTGTCACTTGGGATACGTCGAGCACATGCTCGGTGGGTATCTTCTCGTCAGGATCGAGGGCGAGCACAGCCTGTGTGAGTGATAAAGACACTTGCGCCTTTTGACCGGGTGTCTTGCTGATGCGCAACTTTCCAACATCCATGTTAGATGGCGCCTTCTCCCATTTCTGAGCAACGTATTTGGGAACTTTCACTAGCCAGACGCCACGTCCAGCATTGGACAAATCCAGTTCTTTATCAATAATTTGTACCTTTTCCTTGTCATCTTTAGACATGCTTATTTATTTTTATTGTATATTATTTATTTTTTTTTTAATGCGCAATCCAAACTGTCACATTCAGAAATGCAATTGCGAAATATTAACTGCACAGCTGTAGAGTTGCCATCGTGGCAGAACATAAAAAATGTTACCAGAAAATGCGAAACAAGCATGAAGGTTACTTTAAACAATGCAAGCATGTGATGTCACTAACATTAGCTTAAATAAAAAAAAATTTGTTAATAAAGCGCCGCCTTATTAATTTATTTTTACAAAATTAATGTATGCGTAAATTTCGACTAAATATCTTAATTTTATATTTTATTCTTTTTTAATTATTTTTCCTACTTACCTTGCTACAAACAAACAGTGCTGCCAGCCCGCTTTTTTTGTATCACTATCACTGCAGCAGCTGACAGCTGACACAACTCTCACACGCTGGCTTTTTACACTCGAAGAGGGAAAAAATAGTGTGTGTTGAAAATTGTTTGGAAAACGCTGGATTAGAAGGAAATGGCACCGCCAGCGGCACGGGCGCGTTACAACGCCAACAAGGCTGACAACCAGATACCGACGAAGAAGCCACCGAAACGCTTAAATGACAAAAGAGATGCTACCGGCGACGCTCAAGTCACCGGCACCAAAAAGGAAAAGCGGTATGTAAATATGTATATAAAATTTGATGGACAAACAATAAATTAAATGCATTGCTGGGCAGACAAAAGCAAGCGGCTGCGGCTGTGGCCAACTCAACGGAAAAGACACCGTTACCAGCCACCCCGATAATGCCAAGTGTTCACACTGCCTTCAAGACATTCGTTAGCGCCCGACTTTGTAGTGCCATTTGGGCGTACATTGCTGACTGTGATGAGACCTTCAATTATTGGGAACCGCTGCACTACATCATTAATGGCCATGGTCTGCAGACCTGGGAGTACAGTCCAGAGTTTGGATTGCGGTCTTACACATATTTGCTGCTTCAAGGTGTGCCTGGTTGGATCTATCAGAAGATCTTTAATCCGAGTCCGATACTTATCTTCTACATGGTACGATGCATGTTGGGCTTTGGCTGTGCTGTCATGGAACGCTTCATGTACAAGTGAGTACAATTGTTATATCGTAATTGACACAGCTAAACTGGTATACTTTGCAGATCAATTTGCCAAGAGTTTGGCATTCATGTGGGACGACTTTGGCTAATCTTTCAGCTCTTTAGCGTAGGAATGTTTGTGTCCAGCACCGCATTGCTACCATCCTCATTCTCCATGTACTTTGGCTGCTCAGCCTTGGCTGCCTGGTGGCAGAAACGTTACAGTTTAGCAATCTTCTTTACGGCGATTTCGGCGCTTCTTGGCTGGCCATTTGCAGCGTTAATTGGTGTGCCACTTGTGCTGGAACTGTTGCTCCGGCAACGCGATTGGCGCACATTTGTGCAGTGGACATTAATATCGGGTGCGACGATTGCACTGCCCATGATTGCCATTGATTCGAGCTACTTTGGTAAGCTGACGTTTGCGCCGCTTAACATTGTCTGGTACAATGTGTTTACCAGCCACGGACCGAACATATTTGGCACTGAGCCATTGAGTTACTACATCATTAATGGCTTCCTTAACTTTAACATTATTTGGGTGAGTCACTCTTGTTGTCATCTTTGACTATTGCTAATTGCGTTTGTTGTTCATAGTTGTTGGCTCTACAACTGCCCATAATGCTGGTCATGGACTATTTGATTGTGCCAGCCAAGTACAAGTCGACGCTGAACTTTCCACGCTATATATCGTTGGCACCGTTGTATCTTTGGCTCTTAGTTTTCTTTGCCCAGCCACACAAGGAGGAACGCTTCCTGTTTCCGGTTTATCCACTGATATCGCTTTGCGGCGCCATCACTGTGGATGTCTATCAGCGAATCTTCTTTCGCTTCAAATCACTGGTGTTCAAGATCAAGGCGGGCATCCACTACTTGGACCACAGCATGTTCATTGCTATTATCGTAATGATTGCCAGCACTTTGTTGGGACTTTCTCGTGTATTCGCGTTGTATCGCAATTATCATGCACCCATGGATTTGATGCTTGAGCTGAATCAATTTAAGGCGACGCCACAGTATCGAGCTGATGAAATTTATAATGTATGCATTGGCAAGGATTGGCATCGTTATCCAGGCAGCTTCTTCTTTCCGGCGCGCAATTTCCGTTTGCGTTTCCTTAAGTCGGAGTTCCGTGGCATGTTACCAGCTTACTATGAGGGTGGCATTAATGCTACTCAATTGGTGCATCCCTATTTTAATGATCAAAATATCGAGAACGAGCACATGTACTTTGATTATGATCAATGTCATTTTCTAATCGATTTCGATGAGGGCAAATATACGGAACTGGAGCCGAGCTACTCCAGACGAACCAAAGACTGGTCCATTATGAAGTCATTGCCATTCCTTATACAGGAGAAATCGCATAAGGTGCTGCGTGCTTTCTATGTTCCATTCCTAACCGACAATCACATCAAATACGGAGATTTCAATCTACTTAAGCGCAAAAAGACACGTAACGGTAGCTAGGAATGAAGAAAAAGATTAAAATCGTAACGTGACTGAATCCGTGACCATGCAATCCAGAGAGCATTACCATGCATCCATCATAATCTGCCCAAAATTGTAATTAATATTTATTTTGTATGTCCCAAAAGTTCTGTTTTGTTCAAGTTCCTTCCCCATTTCAATTTGCGCAAAGTTTCTGAAAATTGACCTGATTTTAGTTTGTAAGACAAAATCATCAACGAATTGCTTAATTAATTAATGTCATTATGTGTTTCTACATATTATATTATGCCAAAGCTGTAAAGATTATGCTGAATCGAACTAGTGTTTAAGCGATAATAATAAAAACAAAAGAAAATTCTATAAATTCTTTGAAATATTCATGCGACTTATTAATTTGTTGTCACAACTTTAAAAAAGTCCAATTCAATAGATACATATTCAATAATAACTTTTTTAATCCCATCCCAAATAATGAAAAATGTTCAGTTTTTACCATATTGCTCAATAGAGTTTATTCTTAAGCTTGTCATTAAAGTATCATAATAAGTGGGAAGCAAAATTGTACAATGGAATTCGCTTTCTTAAAACTACAGGTGCTGGATGTTTACAATGCTATATTTGGTCTACTACATGTACAGTGGGCCTATAACCTAAACACGACGCTTGACTTAGACCTATTACAGTCGAACCTCTCCACAACGAACGCTTCAACGCTAGAAGTTCGTTGTAGCGAGTTTCGACGGCACCTTCTTAGCTGTCGATCCAGCAATATTTACAAAAATAAAAGACGAACATTCCTTGGCTGTCTGTCCTAAAAGTAGACAGTTAGATTGTTTTCGGAGGAGCCCATCGTATCGGAAGCGCTGAGCAGATTGGATGCAGCCCCCACTGCATTGCCATTGGACGTTGTCGAGATGGTTGTGACGCCTCCGACGCCAGTCGTAACCGTTTTGCGATTGTTGTTCTCCGGCGTCGTCTGCTGTTGATCGTGCTGTGAGAGAGAATCGTGCTCGATTTCATCCTCCTCGTAGAGCTGACCGTTGGCCGAGGCGCGCGAAACGATGCCTGGTAGAAAGACTATATATAGTGAATGCTCTGGGCAGCTGGGACAGACAGACTCTATGTGTGTGCGTGTGGGGGATTAGTCAACTTACTGCGCACCGTTGCCGCATAGCTTTCCCGCTGTCGTTCTCGTTCCCGTTCTCGCTCACGCTCCAGCAAATTGACGGCATTGCCAAGCGCCATACTGCTACTGGCTCCACTGCCCACATGGTGCAACCCATTATTGATGGGATTGCTGAGTGTCATGTTATTGCCAGCCGCATGCTTCATGTGCAGCACAGAGACGCCGCCGCTGGTAACGCTGGCACCATTGCCATTGCCGGCCAGCTTCTCGTGCGTCACCAGATTCGCCGATGAGACACTGCTGTGTGCCTGACTGTGGACACGATTGCGTCCCAGGCTAAGACCGCCCGAGCTGCCCTTGCGCTGCTTCTTGGAGCGCACAATGTAGCAGCTCAGCGCCATGATTATCAGCAGAAACAGCCCCACAATCATGCCAAACATGCCTAGCATGCTGTTGTTCCAGCTGGACTGTGCCAACGTCAGACCTTCCATTGTGACGCTCACGGGCACCGACGTGCTACGCGGCGGCACTCCGGAGTCCGTAGCAATGGCAATCAGGTGCACAGTGGACTCGTTGAGGCTTTGCAGCTGCTCGGGTCGCATGTATATGTTGCCTGTGGCATCGATCTCAAAGAGACCCGCATGCTGGCCACGCAGCGACAGCTCCAACTTGTCATTGCGATCGCCATCAGCCGCCTCCACTTTGCCAATCAGCACGCCCTCAAAGGAGTCGGCACGGGATTGGAGCGACTGCTGGAAAGATTAAAATAATGGTCAGCATAATGCATTTTTCTAAATATATTCTACTTTTGCTTAGGTAACTTAGAAAAATAAAGGACGCTGCTAATAAAAAAACTGACAACTAAAAAATTATTATTTAAAAACAAAACTAAAGTTTACTAGGCTCATTTGCGAAATTAACGATTTTGGAATCTGCGCGGAGGACTGAATATTTCATATGAAATACAAATATTTAATTAAACACTTAAATTATGCAAGTTAAAAATATTAGAATCAAGGATATAAAGCTTGCTAGCAATGTCCCAATTTTGAATAATGTCTTTATAATACTATGGTATATTTTGAATAAATCAATATACCAAGTATAACTTTCGGTATTTCTTTATTATCTTGGTATATTTCATATTTTAGAATAATACCGCACAGCCAAGTATCTAACAGTCGAGCACACTTGTCTGTAGCAATGTGAATAAGGATCGAATCGACCAGTGAAAAACTTATTAAAATTAAATACCGCATTCAGAACTCAGCTCTGAAACTAGTTTAAATTCCAGTTGCTTGAATACTTACGCTCTTGGGCACCATGAACTCGTAGTGAGTCTCTCGGAAACGCGGCTCCCAGTCGTTCACATCGATCACCTCTAGCGTGACCTCAGCCGAGGTGCTGTTCGTTAGTCCATCACTAGCAATTACCTGGAACTCGTGCTTCGTCATCTTCTCGTAGTCCAGGGGCTTCGCCAGCACCAGCTCGCCCAGCGAGCCCACGCTAAAGAACTGTGAATTTATGGGATCCGCAATGGTGTACTTGAGATGCTTGCCGGGTTTATTGGTGGGCAGCGCCAGGATCCTATTGCCCACTGCGGTATCCTCGCGTATACGCATCACAAAACGCTTCTGGACAAAGGTGAGACTGCTGAGATCACTGTGGGTGCCAGGACGTGTTAACTGCACTGTGGTCAATGCATAACGATCGGGATTATCGATTTGTGTGGCCTTCACAACCAAAGTGGCGCCGTGCGTTAAGTCCGCATAGCCAATGGGCGTTAGCAGCGTTATGACGCCGTTGTGAGGATGCACTCGAAAGTATTTGGCGTCTTGAGACTGCACTATGGTGTACTGAATGGGCGCACAGATGCCCTCGTCCTGGTCGACGGCCTTGAGAGGTTCGGGTCGCATACGCAGCTCGCCGGCGCGACCATCGGCTGGCAGCTCGGCACTGTAGGATTCACGCAGGAATTTGGGATTCTGGTCGTCGGCATCTGTGATTACCACACGCAGCAGCGTGTCCGAGTGTCGGGGCGGTGTGCCCTGATCCTGGGCACGCAACTTCACCGTAAAGTTCTGCAGCTGCTCGTAGTCGAGTGCCTTTTTCAGCACCAGTGTGCCCTCCAAGGGATTGAGGAACTGCACCAGCTCCGCATAGGGACCGGGCAGCACTTGGTACTCCACTGTGGAGAATGGTCCAGGCTGATCGGCATCTTCAGCGCGAGCGCCTTGTAGAATGCGTGTACCGGGCACCGTCACCTCAGACAGCGTCAAAGTGTAGGGTGTGCCAATCCATTGCGGTGCATTATCATTGACATCCGTGACGCGTACATTGACGGGAATGACGAAGCTCTGCAAGCACGAAAAAGAAGAGCCAACAAAAAGTGATTGAGTTGAGCGTCAAGCCAAGTCAAAAGATAAACACCTTGCCTAATGCCGGGTACCGAGTGCCGGGTGCAAACAATCGACTGGTCACTGACCCCAGAAATGCCCGAGTTCAAAGCGCCAACAGTTAAAAGTACTCACGATTGCGCCTTCTCCTGCTCCACAGCACCTCGATTGCCGCCCATAAAGCACTGCATATATTTGCATGTTCAAAGCAACCCCCAAAAACGGCACCCCGGAAGTACTAATGGCTAATTTATGGGCCCAGACGTCTAAGCCGGCTAACCACAGGACAGGAGCTCAAAGCCCGAACTCCGCTCCAGCTCTGCTTGTGGAGCTCCTGCATTGCAAGTAAAAGTTAAGTTAAGTTAAGTTGGTTTCTGTTTGTTTGATTCTAAAATTGAAATAGGCGTCGTTGTCTAAAAAGTTTTCAATTGTTTATAGAGTACAAGAAATAGCCGCAACTTGGTCCTTGTCCTAGGGATAACCCCACACATATATATGTACTATATATACAGAATCGTGTTTACCCAATTTCATTTCACTACCTGGACCCTTACTACATCGGGATACCGCCCTTTCTTCTTTTGTGGTACCTCGGCACGCACATCCATCATCCAAACCGGGTAGAGGATGGGTGAAATGTGGAGACCGCTTCGATATAGGTTAATTGGTTGCCCATTAAGCATTAGTTGAGTGCGCGGCACGACAGCAAGAAAGTTCTGCAGGTGCTGAATGCGGCTAAGAAAAAGTTGATTCCAGGAACACACCACAAAACCCTAGTATGTCCCTAAGAGGCTAAACCCCCAACGTGGGTTAATTAAAGTGGTCAGTAGGTTTGATTGATTGAATGCTATGGGCATTTGCTAGAAAAGAGACTTTTTTCTTTGGGTCAGTTGCAGGGGTACTTGAGGAAATTATTTCAAAACTATTTTTAGAAATTTGAAAATATTAAATATTTTTTGAAAAATATTCAAATACTTTGAATAGCTTGTTGTACTTTTTATAAATTTAGCTTTATTATATGTAGTTTTGAAATGGGGGACATTTATGTTATAAAGCCTTTAGGTTTACAAAAAAAAAAACGTATTATTACTTCTGACTATCAGTTAGAATAACATTTTTTTTTTTTGGCGATGTTAAATATTTTATTAAAGAACAAAAACCTAAGTTAAAGCTTACCGGATCTGTCGAGCGTCTTCGCACGCAAATGACATTCACGTAGATGGATGAGGGACCTCGCAGACCCTCCTTGTCCAGCTCAACGGAGAGAGCCAAGTCCTTGGTGCCCGCCACAATTTCAACGGGTGCATTCTTCTCTCTCAACGATAAGTTGATGTCCCCCGTCTCGGCATTGGGATCGCCATTAATACGAAGTTTGCCAATTATGGAGCCCACAGTTAGATCCTCAGTGGCTAGAAAGCTTTCCGCTGATCCGCCGCCTTCTAGATAACATCTGGAGTCTAGTATCGCTCCATTTGCGACTGCAACGAAAAGGAAAAATAGAACCAAAGTGAAAATTTGTTCGAGCCCGATCTCTCGCTCTCTCTCTCTCTTTCAGCTTTACTTTTCTTTTTTATTTTCTTTATATCGAGCAATTAGTATACTAAAAGTAAATTGCAGTTAAATCGCCCCAGACCAGTGTGCAATGTATGTTATGTACATATATGTATCTGCTATAGACTTGTACACTGTCCAACGCGGGAGAGGTTTATATCGTTGCGCTCTACTAAGCTTCCGTTTATCTCTCACTCTTTGGCAAACGATTCGCTGCAATCTGTCTGCCAAGTCCAAGCTTTGTTTTCGCTTCACTTTTATTTTGAAGTCCGCCACCTGCCAACTGCCAGCTGCCACATGCTACAAGCCACATGCCACATGCCAGCTGCCACTTGCCAATTGCCAGTTTCCAGACTCCATAAAAAGTCTTTCCATGGTCAAACTTGGACTTGCCCGCTTGGCCACTGCATGATTCATGGACTGAGGATTCGCTTGCTTTGTCTTCACATCACAGCTGATTTCGCGTTTCCGGACAAGCTCCACTATTTAATTGTGTTACTGTGCATTGAGTTCAGTTAACAATTTGCAGTGCATGTAAATTTCCAAACGATTCAAATCACATGCGACTTTAGAGACTTGACTCAAAATTAATTATAGATTAATAAACGAGATAGTTGAGTTCATTTGGAACAGCTTTTAGTATGGATATAAAAAAAGAATATCACAACGAAGAAAAGTTTTTATCTAGGACCGAAGTAAACGCTTTGTAATATAAAAATAAAGTAAATTTAATTTATCTATAAAAAGAAGAATTTAAGAATTTGATGTATGAAATATTTTTATGTGACCCTTACATATATTTTGTATTAATACTTTAATGGAATAGTGTTGGACTGGTCCTAAAAACTGAACTAAACTAGAAGAGGGAAATAAAAATAATGAGTTAACTTAGTCTCACAGATAAACACAATTGTTGAAACTATGAATATCAATTCAAAATGATAAAACACTCAAGCGACACTCAATTTTGTATGAGAACATGACATAACACCTTTAAGTAATTACAAAAATAAATTAAAGCGAAGAATAATAACAGAGCTATGCAGTTGTTTCCCATAAAATGTTCCGGTTATCTCTTGTCTATTTTGCCTTCCTTCTCTTTCTATCTTCATAACTAACAACTATTTCCCCTAGAGCTGATGTTAACACATAAGTAAGTGGTTAGTACGAATAGTAATGTGTTATGTTTTTAAACGTTCTGGTTAGTGGTTTCAAGAGCAAAATGTTGAGGTTCATATCGTGACCCTGGCGAGAATTTCTCTTTATGGTAGAGCTGTGGACACATCTGATGATGGTGGCGGATGAATTAGTGTCGCTGTAGTCGACAGCTGTGGTGAAATCTTCTAGACTCGACAAGTCTTCAAGATCTTTATTGTAGGTTAATAGTTATGACATTGGGCAACACGTATGATAATATCGTAACTTGACTTTCTTTTTGCTAGAAATTGTCTTAATTCGAGCTTGAAATTAAATTTGCAGAGCAATGTTTAAAGATATGCTGATATTACACGTTTACTTAATTCTGCAAGAGGTTTATGGAAATGGAAAGTGAATCTGTAAAATAATGTACGACTATAGGGAATTTATGGGCAATACGTGTTGCTTTCCAGGTAAGTAAATTAAAAACACATTAGAAAATAAATGATAATCCACTTAGATAAAAGGAAATATGGTAAAGAATTGTGCCAGAGATTTGCTCAATTTCATGTCGAAAAAGTAGCACACGTCGAATTTAAATAACATCTCATATGTATTTTGGTAATTAGTTTTTGGTTTATGCCTTAATTAGTAATCCGACTAAGAATTGCATCACTGCGAAGTGTACAACTTAATTAGTTGAAGGTTTTGCATAATACACAACTAATTTGAGTCACATAAAGAGCAAAAAACAACAAGACAAAATTCCCCATAAAGTTCAAATATCTGAAGCGTAAATCCGCGAAAGCAGTTGGATGATATAAAATCGAGATTGAAGGAAAAATACATGAGCATTTTAGGAGCTCCGAAAGCTATTACATAAATTTGTTGTTTTTATAATTTTCTTTTTTTTTTTTTTGCAAAGAGATGCCGCAAAATAAAGTAAGTAAATGAAAGTGAGTTTGGAGTTTGTTGACTAACTACACAAACATTAGACGAGTACGTGAAAAGCCGCCCACAACAAACAACTCTACGACGATAGGGAGAGAGAGAGGAGACACACTTGGTTAGTTGGGGCAAAGAAAAGTTGAGCCAAAAAACCAAAAAAAAATATAAAACAGAAATGGAAAATAAAGTTCAAAAAACAAATTTGTTCACTGCGGTTGTATGCAATCGGGTTTGTTTTGGTTTTCTTGGATAAAAAAAAAAATGTTCGTTCAGCTTGATGATTTTCATGAAAATTAAATGTTTCGCTTGACGTAAATTTGAATCTGTCTTAGATTTGATTTTAAAATTTGTGGCTTAACTTATGGTTGAAAATTGCCATAATCTTAATTTGAAGTTATCTCTTGCTCATTTTGACTCTCTATATAAGTTCTGTTTGGTTTGAGGCATCATTTTGTTTTTTTTTTTACATTTCGCAATCAATTAGTGGCACAGGTCAACTCGACGAACCGGTAAAGAACGGTGACAAACCCATTAAAATTACGAGTTGCTCGAGATTCTTTAGATCTTTCGCAATCATTACAATCAGTGATGTATGACAATGTAATGAACCGAAATTAATGTGCTAAATGGAACTTGAAACTGGAGCAGTTTGTAAATAACTTTAAAAACAACTGCGCATTCCCGCTTCCCATTCCCGAAATGGTGAGCTCCATTTGCATATGAAGACCCCCCACACTTTAATCGAAAGAGGTCTGGTTACGTTTCGCTTAGCCGTAAGTCACGTAAATACTTGTATTCGTCATAAATCATTGGACCAGAACGCCGTGTTGACGTGTTTTCGAGACTTAGTCGTAAGTAGTCGTTGTGTAGCTTTTCCCTTGTTAAATTTATTGAGCCTACACGACGTCACTTAGCTTGGAATTTCACTATTTTTGAGTTTTGTCTCTTTTTACTTTTAAGGTTATTTGCGGTTACATGCGACTAATTACTTTGTTTTCAAAATACGCACAGATCCCAGGATATTAACAAGGACTCCATTGTACTGCCTTTGAAAGTATCAACAATTCGCCAAAGAATGATGATTACAAGCTCATTGAGCAACGTCTTAATTTCCTGCTTAACAAAAAGAATTGTTTGCCAATTTCTTGAGCTATGTTCATGTTAGTGTTAATGTTCTGTTTAACTGCACGGAAAAGGTTATTGCCACCTGTTTGCATTAATTGACTTGGCGTTGCCCCTATTTTCTCTACAGTATTCAATTAGAGGGGGTTTTATTACTTACCAATCGTAATCCAAGATATTCCAATTATGGCATAGTAACATAGGTAGTATGATTTAATCCACATTTTGTTGTTCACTTAATTATTCGAATTTAATTGGGATTTGTAAGTTGTTCAATTTGTTAAAGCTCCATTACCGAACCGTTTAGGGATCACACAGATCAACTATTTTTTAATTTGTTCAGCATAAGTTCAAGCATAATTCAAGAAATTTTCAAAACTGTAACGAAAATTAACAGCACTACATTTTGTGACACTTTAATTTATGTGTAGGTGAATATTTAACTGTTTTAGTTGGCATTTACTTTTTCACACGGAAACGCAAATGTTTTTTCACATTCTCAGTCCTTTCATATCTGCGATGTGCTATAAATGTTTTGCATTCGTATGCAATTTATGGTCGTTCTGTGGGCCTCTGTGATTGCTAAGAGATATAAATATTTAAATTGGGTCTGTAAGGTGATACGACCTAGAAAAAGTGCGGTTTGCTTTCGCTAAACGTATGCTAGCAAGTGTGATAGTCAAGGGAAGAGAGCAAGAAAGGAAGATAGGGGGCAAACGTCTAGATTATTACAAGATTATTAGTTAGACAAAACATTTTAGCACAGAAACCAAAGCAACTGGAACATTAGCCGACCTCCCAATGCCGCCCACAGTGTCGCTTGCTGTATGCCTCTTTGTGCCATAAATGTCGCACATATGTCAACCGTGTTATTTTTTCTCTTCTGCATCTACTACTTCTTCCTCTTCTTTTGTTGTTCTTGTTGTTTTTCCCGCTCTCGCTTCGTTGCCAGCAGCGCATTTACTCAGTAGTTGTTTGAAATCGGAATTGGCGGCATTTTGCATAGTCAACAGACATTGTGTAGTTGTGTGTGTGTGTGTGTGTGGTTGCAATTGTTGTTGTTTCCTTGGTTCCGGTTTGTTCGCATATTTCTACAAACGTTTTACCGCTTTGGCTGTTGTTGCACCCAACCACATCAGGACGAGTCTCAGCAGACAGCGCTTCCTTGTGGCGGCAACACCCGGTTGTACACAATATGCCAGGCAGATTTATGGCATGCCACAGGAGACGCGACGCGACGTTAACTAACTGGGCAAATGCCGCTGACCGTTGGGCGAAAATGAAAACGCTTTTAACCGGAAGTTACGGAAGCGCACTGCAAAAGTCATTCACCCGTATAAAAACCTATTTTGCGTCTATGCGCAATGCATTTTCTTTCAAAAGAAATATTTTGGCAAAACACGATCGCACATTTTGAATTGAATATTAAGTGCGTATATCGATTGCAACTAATAATTATCGATGACTACATTTCTAATTGGAAACATCACTGAAGCGAGTTCCAAAATTTTGTCGATGTACACAGTTTTTAAATTTAACAACCACTTTCGAATTAGAACGTCATTTTTCGTGGCTTTAACGGTAAATTGTTTTATTTATAAAACGGGTAAGTGAAACTTAAAAACAATTGCAGTGTTTAAATAAACATATTACTGCACCATGGCATTTTTATATTAATTACTGTAGAATTCGTTGCGGCTCCTTAAGATATGCACTTTTTGTTGTATTTAATTAATGGACTCACTGCACAAAAACATTAAGGGTTATATTTATGATTGTGTTATTCACTCGATTTGTTGCGGAGTTGTTTTTTTGTTTATTCGAAATACACATGCGGCCAGGCGGCGCTCCAAACACAAACTGATTTTCCATAATGTTGCCAAAGCAGGGAATGCCCCCTAACAACGGGCAGCGGCAACAGAAGCGAGCAACAGCAACATACAACAGCAACAGCCTGTAATGCCGGTGCGTTTGCTTTCGTTGTTGTTGTAGTTGGTCATATATAGAGTCATATACGCGATATGTTGAATGTGAATGTGAGTGGCAGTCTCGTCTGAAGTCTCTCTGGGTCTGGGTTGTTTGTTGTTGCTGCTGTTGCTTTTACTCGTTGCTGTTGTTGTGTTGAAAATGTTTCCACATCACTCGTCAAGCGTTTCCATTTAAGCTCTTCATAAAAAAACAGAAATAAAAGAAAACAACAACAGCAAAAGCACTGGCTAACACAGTGGTTGAAAGCAGCGATACTCCGATTTCAACTCCAACTTCGACTACGTCTACCATGGCGACTATACGCACGCGCCCAAGCTCAAATTGCGACGCTCAATGAATGGGAAGCACTGGAACATTGAGCCTGCAGTTGCTGGAAGAGCGAGAGAGAGAACGCAACAAAGTTAAAGCGAAGCATAGTTGTTGTTGCTTCGTTTGCTTGCTTCTTTTCGCATTATTGTCATTATTATTGGTATTATTATGTTACTGGTATCGTTTCAGCTTGTTGTCAGTTCTTGGCTCAACTAACCCTTAACTTAAAATTCACCTGTGTCATCCGCTGCGTTTCGCTTGACTGCACCCCTAGCAAGAGAGAGCGAGAGAGGAAGGGCGTTGTTTGCTCTCTGTTTACATTGCAATTTCTTGCCCTGGCAACGAAGGCGTCCTCACAATTTCCCGAGCCGGTTTATGCTCGCTCCTTCCCCAGTCACTTCACTTCATTCCATTTCCGTGCCATGACTCAGTGACATTGCATTTGCATGTGCATGCCGTTAATTGCTGTAATTTCCAACTGGACGCGACATCGTTACTCTCTCCTTACATATCCCCAACATAATTGTACGCCATTTTTTGGGTTCGTTTTCTTTCCACTCGAATGTCCTGTACAGTTTTGTGCTATTTAAGAAGTTTTTCTTGATTTGGGCCACGCTTTCCCTTATACTTTATACTGACTTTTTGTCCTGCTCGATTGAGCTTTAAGAACATGCCGAGGAAAATGAAAATATATTATTTGGGCTTATGGATTGTGCGTGTATCTTGGATCACATCTATATATTTATAAATATTTAATCAAATTAAATCTTACAAGAATTTTGGCACTTTAAATAGTTAATTGAAATACAATTTGGCTAGAAATAATGTCAAGTTAACTCAGTTCTAAACATTAAATAAACTAATATGACAAATTCATTGTCTAGAGTTCAGTATGCTTCTGCTTGTCGAAGAAGCGTTCGCAAACTTTTGCCACAACCTGTGACACCTCCAATCGATATTCATCCTCGCTGTGCGCGAATCTGTTGCGTATTGTGAGCAGCGCATGTCGCAGCTTTGCACTTTTGGACCATAGTGGCTGGCACAGGCTCTCGGTGGTGTCCAGCGCAATTATGAACTGTTCGGTAGCCTCCGGTTGATCCAAAAGATGCACATAATCCTGGCTGAGCACTGCTTCGAGTGCGGCACAATATCCGTGAGATTGCAGCCATGTCTCGAAATCGAGGAGCACATACTGAGCCACAGTTGTGTCAGCCACTTCTGGCGAAGCATCTCTGCTGGCATCGATTACAGAGCGCTTCTCCACAACCAAATCACTGATTAATGTGACGACCTTCGCTTTGTTGCGGAGTTCCACGTCAGCGCTGCGTAGGACCCCAATGAGAGCCTGTGTTCCGGATGTGGAAAGAATACGTTGCTGTGCCAATGGAAATTTCCGTAAGAGAGCACCGAAAGCATGCAAGGCTGATGAGATTTCTGCACTGCTCGTGGACGTCATAAGGATCTGAGCGAGATGTGAACCAAAGTTGCGTTCAAACACTTTAATTTGGGCCTTGGGATTATTGCCAGTGAGGGCGCCCAGCACACGCATCGCCGAAATACGCAAGTCCGTGTTGGTATCGTTGACCACAATGGGCAGTAAAACATCGTCCAAACTGCCATTGTCGATGAACACCAGAGCATTATCAATTTGATGCAGAAGGTATTCGAGATTCTCCAGCACATTTAGCTTAATCTTTAGCTCAGACTGTACCGGCGTTTTGCTAAGATTGCGATATTGTTCCAAAAGTTGCACGATCACTTCACCATCTGTGCGAAAGTTCTTTTGGAAATCCTTGTAGGCCTTACGCAGTTCCGCATAGCTGCGATGCTCTTTCGACTTGCGCACTGATTCCTCAATGATGTCCGCCTTGTGCTCCAATGAAAGCGGCTTCTCGTTTTCGGTGGACTTGCTTTGCAAAGCGGTGCCACGTTCGCTTTCGTCCAATAGTTTGGCTTCCTTGACTCCCGTTTGCAGATTAATGCGCACATGTAGTCCCTTTGGTATGGCCTGACCTGAAAGATGACGTGTGTTTAATAGGCCTGACATTCTAAATGATTGGTACACGTAATAAAAACCTTCGGCCACCACTTGCCACTCATCCGTAGCCACGAATTCCTCGGTTTTGTTGGCCGGCTCTGTTGCCGCAACTTGTAGGCAACCAATTACCAGGGCTGCGCCTAAGACGCCCAGTATTGTGGAAATTTGCATCCTTATTGCTTCTATTATATGCTATTCTTCTTCGTCCTGGCTTTAAGCCCGTCTCTGAGTCGCAGGTTGGTGTCTGAAGTTATTCCGGCTTTTTATAAAACGTTGACATTCCACAAGAGTGACCGTACATTAAATTTCAAAATATCTCGGTTTGCCGGCAAAAATATACCAAAATCATTATAAGCTGATAGCCCAATAATATTTATTGGGTGGTGAACAAGCGTTCCTATAGATATTATATTTTGTTTACTAAAATAGAGCACTACGAATAAATTAATTGTTATAATAATGGCTATAATTGAAACAACGTCATTTCAAAATCTGGCAACGCTGATGGCTACCTGATTTATTTTGCTTTCGGAGTCTGGCAACTGTTTGCTGAATGTCGTTATTATTTTCAAATGAAATTAGTTTGACAAGAAATATCGTACTTAGCTTCCCTTTACTATTAATTGTTTATTTGAAGACTATTTCGACTATAATAACTAAACAATATCGCTTACACAAACAATACAGTCAATTAAAAACAAATTAAGTACTATTCCAAGAAGCCAAACTGGTTTTCGAGAGTACTTTTACCAAATCATGCTGTACGTCACTAAAGTAAATGTAAACATAATTAGTTTGAATACATTCTTAACAAATCGATGCAAATATATTCATTTTTTCGATGCTCACAAAATTTATGGCAAAACGTGTGAGTTTACATTGATAATTTGGAAATTTTTATTTGAGTGTCTGCAGATCATATTGTAAGTCGTGGATGACGTAGAAACAAATGCGAACTACGAAAGCGTCGGAGAATTTACTTTATAAACAAAGCAAAATACCGAAACTTGATTTATGCTCAAGTATTTATATGCAAATATATGAAGTCATATAATTATCATATGTGGCGCCAATTAAATGTGTAAATAAATAAATTGCAAGCATCTATTCTCAGGTTAGATGCTATCTTCTGGCTCCAGCTGGATCCTATGCTAATTACCGATGACGAATGGTAAAAACCTCTAGCTCTACCATATATTTATCAATCGTGTTTGTTTACTCGGTGTTTTCTATGTTTACAACTCGCATGCCAGTTGTTTGAAAGTGAGACCATAAAATTCACATGCCGCACGACAACTTTTTTTGTTTTTTTTTTTTTTTTTATAGCCGTACAAGATTTGTGTTTTTATTTGTCGCATTGCCAAACCAGTCTGTCACCCGCTATAGTTTTGTGATTATAGTTATTTCTAATTGCTTCTCGAGGCGCGATTCGCTGGATGTTTGACTGTAGCTAATAATAATAATAGTATAAAAGTATATAGATCTAGTCGTCGATGACGCGAAACGGAAATTCTTAAGCTTGCATGCGATTTGGCCATTGTCAAATAGTTATTCACCTTGAGCTGTTATACAAAACCACACACAAGTTTTGTTCGTTTAGTTCCTCCGCATACTTGTAGTTGGGCCTGCAGTTGATTGGCTTGATAAATAATTAATAATCGTGTCTGTTTGAGGTGGCGGGTGGCATTAAATGATAAAATGAAACTGGAATAAACCACCAGATCATGATCTAAGCTGCATGCTTAATCATTTAGCACTTCCGAAAATCTCAGGAAAGACCCCCCCAGAGAACAGTGACTCTCAAATCAGAAATGACTGACTGAATTGCAATGCTGATGTCAACGCAAATATTGAACAAATCCGAACTCGTATTGTTTATTGATTGCGAACTGTTTGTATTTATTAATGGCTATTGCCATTAGGTTGAACAACTTATCGAGCTATAAAAAGCTCAATTAATTCAATGGGTTCTACGAGCATTAAGTGTAAATGAGTATTTGAAAAAATTCAGTCTATATACTGGTGAACTTTAAGGTATTCTGCAATTACTTTTCAATTAAACTTGTTCCTAATATGAGCTTAATTAAATAAGACGTATTTTATGGCATCTAACTTGCGATGTCTGAGGTATTTTGTACAAACTGAATTGTATTTAAAATACATAAATTTGAACTATTTGACTATTTTTCTTTATTTATTTTATTCTCAGTGATTTTCTTAAATTAATTTGTTTAATTTTGTATTAAATTCGCTAAGTTGCGTTAGAACGCAAAATTAGATTATATTTCTACAGGGTATATGAAAAGAGAATAGTTTAACAACACTTTAGCTGAGCAATCACTTTATGTTTTGATTTTTATTTATTCAATTTACGTTTTCCATTTTCTACAACTGCATTAAAAATAAAACTAATCAATAATATGTAGAACAATAGTCATTGACGATACGTTAAGTGTTACATTCATCACTTAATTGACACGTGTAGGGTATTACAAGATCGGAGTCCAAAGTCTAAAAAAACAAAAAACATTCTGAAGACGCAGCGAAACTGGCTAACGAAACAATCATTGAAATGTATAAAAATCACTTTTGATTTTGCTTGCTCTTCAGATACTATGGGGACCTGTTAATAATATTAATTAATAATATTCTTGTCATCGTTGTACATTGTTGTTGTTGTTGTTCTCTTGAGGTTTGAGCTGCGAATTCTCTATACATATATTATGTAGACAAGTGATGATGAGAGGCAAAAAATAACACTAAAAAAAAGGCTAAGAAAAAACTGAAATCAAGAGACGGCAACGGCAACGACAACGACAACAATGAGAGGAACGAATTCGAAGCGAGACAAGTTAAGAATGAATAAACTATTAAATGTATTGGCGGTTGAATCTGGTCTGGTCGAATGAGGCATGTTTTTTTTTTTTTTGTTGGTCTTTGTTTTTGTTTTTGTCGTTGGAGCGTGAGCTCTGCCAAAGAAGTCTATAAATGGCTGCGTTTGTCCAGTGCCAATTTACAGTTTAGCATTGAACTTGGTCGGGAGTTCGCCAAAAATCAAATCGCGCGTCGCGTTGCGTAGCCGACCCGTTAGCAGTGTAAGAGTTTTATAAGTTTTTCTGTTAGTAAAAGTTTTCATTCGCAATTCGTGCAAACATGCTGCTTCAGTTGTGCTCTGCTGTGCTGTTAGGCCTCGCTCTGGGCGCCAATGGTG
This sequence comes from Drosophila niveifrons, assembly GCA_035046325.1. NCBI lineage: Eukaryota > Metazoa > Arthropoda > Insecta > Diptera > Drosophilidae > Drosophila > Drosophila niveifrons. The sequence goes on along the minus strand of JAWNOC010000046.1, from coordinate 2,423,160 downwards.
CCTCCAATTTCCGTGAGTTCACATCCTAGAAAATTGCTTGCGAGTAGGGATTTGATTTGGGATTCTTTTCAATTGTAGCTGCTGAACTGCCGCGTTGCCACTACTCGGACACGCAGTGCATCATCAATGTGTCGCACACTCTGGTGCGACAATATGCACGCACTGGTTATGCGCCGGCTGCATTTCCCCAGGTGGAGCCCTTCGTGGTGAAGCGTTTCGATATCTCCGATGGACGCAGTGGATCGCTGAGTCTCAAACTCAGCTTTGCCGATGTCAATGTGGAGGGACTATCGAGCGTTAAGTTCGATAGAGCGGTGTAAGTGACCAGGGTGATATAAAGCTTTGCTATTTTGGTATTTATTTCAAAATTGTATTGCAGTGGCTTTGATACCAATCCGGCGACTAGCAAATTTGAGATGTATGGCTCCTTCCCGAAGGTTGTGTTGCGTGGCAAGTACGTCGCCGATGGACGCATCTTGATTTTGCCCATTCGCGGCGATGGCGACGCTGACATCACTCTGCACAATCCCAAGTTCTCGGTGAAGTTCAAGCCAGGCACTCAGGCTCGCAATGGCAAGACCTATCTTAGTGTGGACAAGCTCAAGGTGCTGCTGGAGCCACAGAAGTAAGTGCCTGAAAATTGAATACGATTTGAACTCTCTAAAGCGTATGTCTTTCTCTTCTGTGTGCTAGGATGAATATTAAGCTGACGAATCTGTTCAATGGCGACAAGGCGCTGGGCAACAATCTGAATCAGTTCCTCAACGAGAATTGGTCAGATGTCTGGAGCGAGCTTCAGCCGTCGGTGCACGTGGCCATTGCGGAGATCATGAAGAGCATTCTGTCCACGCTGTTCAAGCGTTTCCCCTACGAGGATCTCTTCCTGGAGGACTAAACGGATTTCAGCCATTTCACATAAAATATAAATACATACATATATATTTAGTTGTAGTCTTTAGTTATTAGCGTGTGCGTGTACGAGTATTTTTGGACTGTTTGCTGTTTAAGTAAAGATCTAGTTTAACACTAAATAATAAACAAACTCAATAATGGAAGAGCAGAGTTTCCCTTTCGATTTCAATTCAATCGACTTCATACCCGTTTGCTCCATTTATTGGGCAACAGGGTATTCAAGTACTGACCACGTTTTCTTCGCTTCATTTTGTTGAGCAAACATTTCCGCAAAGTTGTCGCATAAATTTTTGGCCAACCATTTGGCAGTCCATTCACGTGATTGGACGCATTTGCATAACTATAGTACAACAATAGCAGTAGACCACATTAAACTACTTGGCAATTAAGTGGTCAAGTTTGCATTCAAACTGAGCTGCAATTGCCCCTGTTGTAAGCAATGAATAAATAAATAAAAGATCCGATATGGATGATACTAAAACCGCTGCCAAGTTCAAGTGTAGGCAACGGTAAACGGTCAACCGTTGTGGCCACTGACAACTGATACCCCGTTAACCTTGAAACTTTATGCAAAATCTTCCATACAAGTCGATCAACTATACTACAATGTATGAGACAGAGCAGACTTATACTTCGACTTGTAATTGTGATATCAAGTTAAACAGCTTTGCCATTACTGTTGTTGTTTACGATAATTCTGGGAATCAGGAGGCTGGTGCATGCACTAAGGTTAACCGGACAGAAGTATGACTACACTCAGTGGTTCAACCTAGTGTCGAGGCATATTCTTGTATATTTATAGACGTGCCTCTGGGGCTCTTTACGCACAGTATATTTTTAATGACTGCCCATCCCAAAGGGGAAATGTAAGAACTTGCACTATCATGCTGATGGATTAATTCTGGACAAACTCGTTTCGATATCGGGATGTGGTTGTAAGTGGCTGAGTTGCAGTTTCCCAGTGATCTCAACTCCCTTTCAGGCAGAAGAAGTTCTATTAATATAACTATCTTTAACTGCCCCTAGCGACTCTTGTATCCCATAATCATATGCAGTGCATTGATCTATTGACCTTAAGCAAATGAATTCGCTAAATTTAATTAACGTGCATTTGATGAGATTTGCTCACTAATCAATAATAATTAACACTTATTTGAAGGTAATACTATAGTCGAGAGTATTATTAAGTTATGATTTAAGTGCTTATCGATTTAAAGTATGCATAATATTGACTATATTAAGTGATCAATGACAGCGAATTATTATTATACAGTAGTAATTAAATTTAATAGCGATCTTTTTTATTATCGACATTATTTACGTTTATAAAAGTGAAAATGTCATAGGTTCACAATTATAAAGGGTGAATTCTAAATACTTATATTAGAGTACGAGTATTCTAAGAATCTGCATAATTAGCCCAATTATGAATAGTTTTTTCAAGTGTATTCTTGAGTAACAATAATTACATTTAACATTTAATAAAAGATATAGGCAACGATTAAATTCATGGCGCTTCGCTTGAGAATGAGTAGTTGTTAATCCGTAGAATATCCACAGTTTGATCAGATACTAGCAAGCAATATAACTCAATGTGCGTTTTAAACAGGTTCTAACATACATTGTAGCAAGGTTGAACACACATCATACTAAGATGCTCAAAACATTTCACTGTCTACATACTCGTAGAATTGCGAATAATGCAAAGCTCTACAAAGATTGAGAGTGCGCGGTACTTTTGACACCACATTACATTATACTGTGGTTCTCTATAAAAGCTAAAAAAGCACATGCCGCATAGTTAGTAACACAACAAACTCGGTTGTTAATGTTTGCTATCATTATTTGTATACGGGAAATGTCGCGTTTAATTTGCTTCCTTGTGCTTTGCACCATCGTCGCAGTGCAGGCAAAGTTTCGTAAGCAAGGATTAGAATGATCTATCCATAGCGTTGCTCATCGTGCTCTCATTTTTATAGCTGACGATCCTAAGCCCTGTAAACATGGCGATACGGAATGCATTCTCAATATCATCAACTCTTTCATTGTTAAAGAATCAACGGTCGGAGTTCGGGAAATAAATCTAGTCAAGTTGGATCCATTGCGGGTGGCCAAGATGAGTCTGAAGCAAGGCGCCGAGAGTCCAGTCAATATTGATCTAACGTTTACCGACAACAATATCTTTGGCATTAGCACAATGAAGTTCACGAAGGTTAAGTAAGTTTGGAATTGAAAAAGAGGATATATTTTCAATTGATGCTATTAATATATTATTATTTTTTTTAGGGGATTCGGTAAGGATCTGGCCAAGAAGCACGAGCTGCAGTTGCATGCCAATCTACTATCCTTGGTTGGGCCCTACTCCATTAAGGGCAAAGTTTTGATACTGCCCATCAGTGGTAAGGGCGAAAGTAATATGACTTTGGGTAAGTTAAAGCGGAATTCAAATACATATTTTTTTCAATTAATTATATCGTATTTGTTATTAGTCAATACCGATGTGACTGTCGTTTTCACGGGCAAACCGGTCGAGAAAAATGGGGAGACCTATATGGAGGCTACCAATATGAAAATCCTCATGAAACCAGAGCGTTTGTATTACTTCTTTAGCAATCTTTTCAATGGAGATAAAGCCCTGGGTGACAATATGAATGCGTTCCTTAATGACAATTGGGATGCCATCTTTACGGAGGTCCAGAAATCTATACAATCAGCATTAGCTGAGATATTCCAAGCGATTGTTTCCAATGTCTTCTCAAAGTATCCCTATGATAAGTTTTTCGAAGCATCAAATTAATGTGATACTACGTATTACATAGTTATTAATATGTGTGATTAGCCTAATTGTTATAATGAATTCGTGATTAGACAGATTAAAAAATTAATAGGTCAGAAAATGTGTGTCGTCAATTACTTTAATTGATATTATTGATAGTACAGCAATTTTCTAGCACTTGATCGACACTTAATAATTCAGTAGAATCCAGTTATAGCGACTTTCAAGGGACCGTTATACCCGGAAGGCGCACTAACCAAAAGGAGCAACAAAAATGTTGTTTGTTTATTTTATGGTTGTCATGTTCGTAATTGGTTTTTAAAATAAAACAAATTAATTTTTTAATTAAAACAAAAAATGTAATATATTTAATTGAATAACATGTTTTTTTTCACTATAAGTCTTATACTTGCATATTCATAAGCATAAGCTAAGGCGACACACACAAGCAAGGGTGTCGATCACAGTCGGAGTCGTTATAACCGGATTCTACTGTAATTATATTGATTCAGTGGATTTAATACACATTTAATCTCTCCACTGAAAAAGGTAGCAATGATTGTTTACGAGATGTAAACAAACTGGGTCATTAAAATGTATATTAGATATGGTTATTATTGCAAATGACATTGAGATATTATTAAATGAACAAATATTGGATATCCTCTAGTACCAGAAAAATGGATTGTATGGCCACATTGTGTCAACTCAAGCACTGCTTGCTCTCATATATTGCAAGCAGTTTTATCCACATGTCGGATAACATGCTTGCCATATATGGTACATTTGTACAGAGACTGGTACACAAATTGTCGACGGTACATTTATTCCAAATCGGTACAAAGTTGTACATTTGATTGAATAGTAAGCTTTTTATTCGATTGCCCGATTGTTGAATATGCCTTTTAAAGCGTTCTACTTGTGTAAGGGGTAGCTAAAAAGCTCATTAAATCTAAATCCTATAAAAGGCATTGATCGTTGGCTGCGAATGACAGTTTCTTATTAAGAAGCAATCGGTTCCGTTGTAAAAATGTCGCGATTCATCTTTATAATCGTTTCCTGTATTTTTGCCACAGTTCAAGGAGATTTTCGTGAGCAAAATTAACAAACTAAGTTGGAATTTTAGTTGATATTATGAAATTTATAGCGGATGATCCCAAACCATGCAAATATAGTGATTCTGAGTGTATCAAGAACGTTGTCGATCAGCTTTTACATGAGAAAGCTGACAAAGGCGACGCCGGATTGGATTTAGTTAAACTGGATCCCTATGCAATAAAGACGCTTAGCATACAAAAGGGCAAGGATAGTCCTATTAGCATTGATCTTGTTTTTACAGACAATATAATATATGGTCTGAAGGGCATTAAAACTACTAGTGTCAGGTAAGTTGTTGTATATATGTAGGTTAGTTCATTACATATTTTTTTGTCATGCCATTTTAGAGGATTCAGCAAGGATTTGACTAAGCGACACGAGGTGAAATTTTATGCAGATTCATTATCCTTGGTTGGTCCCTACAGAATTAATGGCAAAGTTTTAGTACTGCCCATTAGTGGAAAAGGACAATCAAATTTTACTTTTGGTAATATCGATGTTCAAATTCTTCAGAAATATGAATGCAACAATTTATTCTTCTTCTTTCCTCGCCTTTCCCTACAGAAAAAACCCATTTAACAGTGAGTTTCAACGGCAAGCCCATCGAAAGAGACGGCGAAATATACTTGGAGCCCGTTAATTTTTTTTCCGATGCTAATCCAAAGCGATTACATTATAATTTTACCAACCTTTTTAATGGGGATAAAGCCTTGGGCGACAATATGAATTTATTCCTTAATGACAATTGGGAGCCTATTTTTAAGGAAGTAAAACCAGAACTGCAGCTTGAGCTAGGTAACGAATTTTGGAACGTTATGAGAAAACTCTTCTCGAAGGTACCATACAATAAACTATTAGTGGAATAATGTGTATTTTTTGAATTAAGAAATAATGTTATATATTATTGAAACTCTATGTGTTCGATTCATTGCGTACGTATATCGATTATTGTAATACTAACCGTTTGTAACGATAACGTAACGATGTCAGTCGCAAATAAAATTTCGATCATAGCAGACGTGCTCGGCGATCTTTTTCTTTAAATATATACACACACACCCAGCCAAACGTAACTTCTACAGGTTATGGGCCCAGGCGCGCGCGGTGCTTTTGTGTATGTATACGAAAAGTTGGACTTGTTAACGAACAAGAGACGCGACCGAAAGTAAATTTTTCAATACGATTAAAAATGAATTCCCTATACCAAATTGAGAAACTCGAAGAAAAGAATTACGATTCTTGGTGCATTCACATGCGGTGTGTTTTGGTACATGCGGAATTGTGGCAGCTGGCATCGGGTGCTCTGAAGCTCGAGGATGCTAGCGAAGGATTTGATTGGCATGGCAAAGACAGTAAGGCCTTGGCCATGATCACACTAAGTGTGAAAACATCACAGTTAAGCTATATAAAGAACTGTACAACGTCGTTTGCTGCTTGGACAAAACTTAAAGAAGTGCATCTGCCTAGTGGACCAGTACGGAAGGTCGCACTGTACAAGAAGTTGTTGGGACTTAAGATGTCAGAATGTGGAGATGTCAATGGTTACTTGCAGACATTTGGAGAAGTGCTTGATCAACTTGCAGGAGTTGGGATACAGATTGGTGACGAGCTACGAGCAATCATTCTGCTTTCCAGTCTTCCAAGAAATTATGAGAATTTCGTGGTGGCGATCGAAACGCGCGACGAATTGCCAAGTTATGAAATTCTATGCATAAAAGTGAAGGAAGAAGTAGAGCGCAAAGCGCAGGCAGAACCGCAAAGCAACAACGAAAAGGCATTCACCGTTACAAATAAGAACAACGGTATAAAGAGGAATTCGACGAAAAACGTAGTTTGCTTTAAGTGTGGCAAGCGTGGTCACAAGAAAGCAGAATGTCGAAGCGAATGCGTGCAAAAGGAAACGAAGGAAAGCACGAGCAAAGAAGACAATAAAAATTGTAGTTTGCTGTGTGCAACTGACGCTCATTTTTTCGAACGATCAAAGTGGTGCGTAGACAGCGGAGCAACAAGCCATATGTGTTGCGAAAAGAGCATGTTCACAAAGTTGGAAGAGCACTCCGAGAGGATAGGTCTAGCTGGTGACGGTTTCCTAGTTGCGAAAGGAATAGGTCAAGTAAAGCTGAAGACAGATCGATATACGATTGTTATGAACAACGTATTGTATGTGCCAGAGATGAAGGGAAATTTCATGTCGGTTAGTCAAACTGTGGCTAATGGCAATGTAGTACATTTCGGTGAACATCAGGCGAAGATCATACAGAAAGGAGAGTGCATCTTGCTCGTAAAGAAAGTTGGCAGCTTATACGTTTTTGAAGGCAAAACAAGCAAATGTTTTTGCGCTGGCAAAAATGATGGATCTTTATGGCACAAGCGGTACGGTCATCTCAACTATCGTAGCTTGGAGGATCTAGAGAAAAACAACATGGTGCGTGGACTGGAAGGAACAAGCTTCACATCCAATGGGTCATGTGAAACATGCATGTTGAGTAAAATACATACTCAGAAGTTCCCTAAGTCATCTGAACAGAGGGCGAGCGAACTATTGGAACTAGTTCACACTGATGTTTGCGGGCCATTCGATACACAATCGATAGGCGGCAATCGATACTTCTTGACGTTCATCGATGACAAGTCACGGCGCATGTTTGTGTACTTCATAAAAGGCAAAGACGAAGTGTTCACGAAGTTCGTTGAATTCAAACAACTTGTTGAACGGCAAACTGGCAAGAATATAAAATGCATTCGCAGCGACAACGGCCGCGAGTATGTAAATAAAGTTTTTGACGAGTACTTGAAGGCGAATGGCATAGCACGGCAACTGACGGTGCCGTACACACCGCAGCAGAACGGAGTTGCGGAGAGGGCAAATCGGACATTAGTTGAGATGTCACGATGCTTGCTGGTACAATCTGGAATGAAGATTTCACTGTGGGGAGAGGCAGTATACACAGCGGTGTATTTGCGAAATCGTTCACCAACCAGCGCACTGAAGAACATGACGCCAATGGAAGCGTGGAATGGTAAAAAACCTTCAATTTCACATTTGAAAGTTTTTGGTTCTTTTGCAGTAGCTTTGGAGAAAGGCCACAGAAAAAATAAGTTCGACGCTAAGGGCAAGGAATACCGCATGGTGGGTTATTCCAGGACTGCCAAAGCATACAGGCTTTACGACCCAAGCACAGGGCAAGTGGTCGAAAAGAGGGACGTGCTGTTTAGCGAACTTGGCGATACTGAGCAGAATCGAGAGGCTTCGATTATATTTGATATGCCAATGGGCATTCAAGGATCCGAGGATCAGATCGCTGATGGCGATGGTGTAGACGACGAGGCTAACGTCGGCATAAAAAATAGCAACGGCTCAGACGACGAGGCTAACGTCGGCATAAAAAATAGTGATGGCAGCGATGAGTTCCTCAGCGCAGAGGAAGACGTGCGTGTAGGTCCTGGACGGCCAAGGATAGTTCGCACGGGCATGCGTGGGCGACCTCGTAAGCAGTTTAATCTACTTGGAGCTGCGACTGCTGGCGAGATCCCCATCCCCGAAACCTACGAGGAGGCCATTGGAGGAGCTGATGCATTGCTTTGGCGTGAGGCCATGGATAAAGAGCACAAGTCACTGTTGGTAAACGAAACCTGGGAAGTGGCGGAGTTGCCAAAAGGGCAGCGAGCGATCAACTGTAAATGGGTGTATACCGTTAAAAGAGGACCAAGTGGCGAAGTAGAGCGCTACAAAGCAAGGCTGGTGGCAAAAGGTTGCTCACAACAGTATGGCGTTAATTATAACGAAACATTCTCGCCTGTTTGTAGATTAGAGAGTATGCGGATTGTTTTAGCTCTGGCTGCAGAGTTAAAGTTGCATTTACATCAGATGGATGTTTGCACGGCATACCTCAACAGCACTTTAACGGATACAGTTTACATGAAAAGACCTGAAGGATACCCCGGTCAATGCGATTCCAAGCAAGTTTTACGTCTAAAGAAGGCCATATATGGCTTAAAACAATCTGGAAGGGAGTGGAACTCCAAGCTGGATGGAGTCTTAACAGGAATTGGTTTCATCTCATGTGACAATGAACCATGTCTATACAAGAAGAATAATGGAGAACATCTAGCGTTAATATTGGTGTACGTAGATGATCTGATTATTGCATCCCAGGATATAGATGAGTTGAAAGCAATCAAGACCAAGATCTCAGAGGCGTTCGAGTGTGTGGACAAGGGTCCATTGCATCAATTTCTTGGAATGGAGATCGGCAGAAAAGGTGAATTAGGCGAAATCACCCTAAGTCAGACGCAGTATATTCAGGAGTTGCTGAAGCGACATAGAATAGAGAGCTGCAGGTCTACAGCAACGCCTTTACAGGCTGGGCACCAGGTAGCTTGCGATAGTAAGGACTGTCGTAGAGTGGATGCCAAGGAGTATCAATCAATCATCGGTGAGCTGATGTGGGTAGCATTGACTACAAGGCCGGACATTTTGCATTCTGTAGCAAAGTTGGCACAACGCAATCAGGATCCACATAGCGAACACATGGCAGGTGTTAATCACGTTTTAAGATACCTGGCATCAACAAGTGAGTTAAAGCTTCACTATAAGAAGTGCGGGCAGGCGCTTGTTGGATACGTTGACGCCGACTGGGGAGGTGATCACACGGATAGACGTTCGTATACCGGATACGTGTTCTATCTGGCCGGAGGAGCGATTTCATGGAAATCAGAGAAGCAGCACAGCGTGGCACTCAGCAGCACGGAGGCTGAATACATGGCTTTGTCAGCCGCTTGCAAGGAAGCAGTTGCATTGAGGCGACTATTTATAGAGATTGGCTGCGGTGATGAAAGCACTCCAACCTTTTTGTATGGAGACAACTTGAGTGCACAGCAATTGGCGAAGAATCCAGTCCATCATGCTAGGACTAAGCATATTGATATTCGCCACCACTTCGTAAGAGACGTCGTTAAGGAAGGGCATGTCACTTTGAAATACGTTTCTACAGATTTGATGATTGCCGACATTTTAACCAAGAATCTGCAGAAACTCAAACATACAGAATTTACTAATAAAATGAATTTGAAGTAAATAGTATTTGTAAACGTGCTCGCAATGAGGAAGGGTATTGAAACTCTATGTGTTCGATTCATTGCGTACGTATATCGATTATTGTAATACTAACCGTTTGTAACGATAACGTAACGATGTCAGTCGCAAATAAAATTTCGATCATAGCAGACGTGCTCGGCGATCTTTTTCTTTAAATATATACACACACACCCAGCCAAACGTAACTTCTACATATATAATCAAATAAAACATTGTAAATCATTAAGCAAAAAATTGTCAATAATGTTAGAACTTAGTTCTAGAAGAGTCAACGAATTTCAACTATTTGATTACTTCAATAAAAACCTCTAAGCAATTTACAATCGTTTAATATCTGTTCGACAGAAAACTAACAAAATGCCATTACTAGAACAATGGCATAATTATTCATTAAATGGCAGTCGTAAAAAGCACTTTATGCCATTTAAGTTATCGTATAAAATTGAGTTAAACGAGTGCTTTGTCGTAAGTTGTAGTTAAATACTATAAACAGTAAGTGACTGACCTCACTTGACAACAAATAAAAAATTTTCATATATCAAATAATTTGCTGAAATTTTAAATATACTTTAGGTATTTATTTTTGGCGTAGTGAAATTTACAACTATTTATGTAAATATATATACATACGAATTTGCAAGAGGTATCATTATTACCACTTGGTATCCTGTTCTTGGAATCCTAGAATAAGCATCTAAAATCGAATTTGAAGTTCACTCACATATTTTTGTAATTATAATTTATCTGCTCCTTTTTGTATTTTGTCTCATATATAATGTTGCATACTTTTGGGGTTGCATTTTATAATCCATTGCATACTTTTGGGCTGCTAAAAAAAAAAAAATTAATGTGTTAATATTGTTAGTTGACTGAATTTTGGAAATTTTACCGTCAACAAAAATTAAATGCAAAATAAGCTTATCGCATAAATGGGTTTGTTACATTTCAAAAATAATACAAACTAATTGTGTGATTATGAACTCGAGATTAAACTTCATTCATTCGTTCGTATTTGATTGTAAAAACCGACCCGTGCACATCGCTACTTGACGCGCACTCACATTATAATTAAGTATCACCCTTAAACACGATAATAAGATGTCATTTTAAATATGGAATTATATATATGTATTTGCATATTGTCGTGAAATGTTAACAAACTGTAGGCAATACGGCACTTTTATCATTGTCAAAGGTCTTGGGAACCCCTTGGAAATAAATACATATACATATGTAAGTTCTCAATAAAATCGACGTTGCGTAAATAAATGGAGAGGAAAGCCATCACACTTACCAGATTAAATTATATAAACTTTTTAAAACCTCAATAGCAATAAATTACAATGTAAATTTAATTACTACCCCATCAAGTACTACAATATTGATGGCCTTAAGATTTATTAGAAGTATCGAGAATATATATTTTGATGACACTAAAGCTTATCGATATTTGACGTAGATATTGTAGATTTCAAACGCTACAAACAAAAATTGATTTATTGTCGTAAATATCGAAAAAATTCGGTAATAACAAAAAAAACGAAACTATAATCGAATTTGTTCCAGCTCTAACTGTCGTATTTGAATACAGCAATTGGTTCCAGTTTGTTTAAAACGATATTAAAAATATTCTCGTTTATTTTTGTCTAATTTGAGTATAAATTAAAATGTGTCAATTTATTCCACTTAATTTTAAAAGTAATCCACTTTGATTCCGGCACTTTAGAAGTTCATAGACTGAACCACTCCAGCTGGTTTTATGAAGAAATGAGTTTGAGATTTCTAATTAAATTAATAAATTTACATATTTATTTTTCTCTTATTCTCATAATTTGCCAAGATTGCCTTATTCCGAATCCGACTGCGAAGGTGATTGCGACACTGGCCAGTGTCAAGTTCTACGCGTCATCAAGCTGAAACGCAAAAGTGATTTGTGTTTAACACCAGTAAAACAATAACATTTAAATATTGTACCTCTAAAATGCAATTAAGCAGCTCTATAAAAGGCGTCGCAGCCGCAGAAAGTTGAAGCAGTCATTTGCCAAAAGTGATTCTGAAAACTTGAAACGGAAATTATTAAAATGATGGATAAGAAAGCGTTCGCCGTGTATCTAGCATTCTGCCTAAGTTGCTTGTCCTGTTTAGTGCTTGCATCTGATCTGCGTAAGTTGAAAGTTAAAAAGTTTAAAGTACATAACGTTTTTAATTGGAGTCAACTGTTTATTTATTGTGCGCTTAGCTGCTGGCATTACAAAATGCTCGATTACGGATGAAAATTGCTTGAGAGATGTCATGAACTATGTATTAAAGAATTTCGCAAGGAAAGGCATCAAGGGGCTGAACCTGGTGCAACTGGATCCGCTGCTTATTAAAAAGTTTAGTCTTGGCAAGAATCCCAAGAGTCCTGTTAATATCGATCTTACATTCACTAATGCAAACTTACTTGGTCTCGGCGATGCACAAGTTAAGAAAGTCTCGTAAGTAATTGAAATCACAAATTTATGAATGCCTAACTGATGAATACACATTTCAGGGCTTTTAGTAAAGATTTAGCTCGTGATATTACTTTAGAAATGATATCCCCAAGAATCGCGTTGACGGGTCCGTATGTCATTGACGGAAAAGTCTTGATCTTGCCCATTCGTGGCAAGGGAGATGCTGATATAGTGCTGCGTACGCATATCATTAACTGTCTGTAATATTTATTATAATGAATTTGTAATTTTTAGAACAATGCAAGGTCCACGCCGTTGTTAAACTGAGACCTGTCAGCAAGGGACCACATCAGACTTTTGCTGAGGTGGTCGAGGTAAAGCTTTTCTTGGATCCCTCACGCGTAACATACAAATTCACTGGTCTATTCAATGGCGAGAAGGCTCCAAGTGATAACTTTCATGCTCTGGTCAACGAAAGCTGGCAGGAGGTATTCAATGAGCTGAAGGCTGACATTTCCACTGCTATGGGGTTGATTTTTAAATCGATTCTGAATCGAACTCTGGCCAAACTGCCGCTGGAACAGCTCTTTACAGGAGTTTAAGTGCGCAATTGTTTGATTGGTCTTTGTAAGTTTATTTTAATAAATCATTTTAAATATTTCATACAAACAAGTTATTTTTGTCTTAAACTAGTTTTTATAGTAAGAGTTATGATTGCTTTTAAGATGCAAGATTATAAATCGGTGGTTAAATAAAACATTAAATCAAATTAAATTTCCAAGACGTGAATAAAACTTAAGATATGAATCGAAACGTACAGCGATCATTACCTTTCTTAAAACTACATATGTAATTAAAATAAAAAATTCACATTCAACGTTGTCGTATCTGATTACAAATGTCACTTATGTTTTAGATAACTTATACAATATTTAATGAGCTTATTTCAATTGAAAATCATTATTCATATATTCATATTTCAGTGGACATTCTATTTTAAAGGATCCTCTTTTTAAGATCCTCTATTTTGATATGGAGCATGCCGACGACGAGTAGTTACTCTTGGTGGTGAAGATGGAGGTAGTTCAAGGATCTCACCAGCAAATACCAAATTCTCGTAGTTGCCTGTTGCTTCGATCTGCGCCCCAAATTCTGGGTCGTGATGCTTTGGAGGTTCGCACAAGGCAATGATTTCCGGTGGAAAGTAGTTTTCTGGAGAGTGCACTAAAGCGTTCAAAAATTCTTTGTGCCGCCTAAATGCCAAAATGCCCGGATAAAGATTATAACGATGGGCAATGAAACATTCTTCGCGGCTAAGTTGAAGAGGTTCAGCAGCTATATACTCATTCTTAGCTATCGAAAGAGATATACTAATGGTCGCCGAATGGCGAGCTGTCATTGCTGCAGAGTATCGATGCTCCAGATCCATTTCCCAATTAAAAGCGTGCACATAAATATAAGCGGTTTTCAAACGATCCACCAACGCCGACAATAGCATCTGTAGTTCTTTGCCATTACCTATATAAACAACTAAAAACGTTTAGTTGAAAATAGTTTGAGGAAAGGAAGAACTTACGAATTCCAGCCTGGTTGTTGAACTGATAAGAATGTTGGCGTAGTTCGACGGTGGTGAATTGCTGTAAAGCAATGAGACCATGGAAAGCTTCACTAAGATGTGCATTACAATCTGTGTACTTGTTGAGGTCCAAGTTCCGATTGGTTTCCAGTGAGCGTTGTAGGCGTTCTAGGAAGCGTTCCAGCTTGGTGCATAGCACTTGCACATGGTGGCGCACATTGAATCCCTTGGGTAGCGTGCATTTCATGGGTGTATCAAACATGAAACACGATGGCACCGAGTTCAACTGATGGCTGGGAAAATCGGACCAAATAAGATAATGCAGCGACTTAAACAGTGACATCAAACCCATCACCAAATTGTCCTCATTACTATGTGAATATAAATTGCATTATATTAGTTAAGAGTCACATCGTAACTGAAAACTATTGCATTTACCTTTTTTCGATATGCTTAAGAGTGTCACGCTTTACAATGTTGCGTTCATTTTGATTATAAAGATTCTCTTTTTGCAACTGCATTTGCTTTTGGTGGGAAACCAAAACCGTCTCTGTGTTGTTGTTTGGCTTGGAATTTTTTTTAGAGCCGCTGCCGGCGACTTTGTTTTCGCGCCCTTGCAGTACAACTTTTGTCTGAGTACAACCATAGCCATGGAATTCAAATTCCGGTGCATCTTCATCGAGCATTAGGTCGTCAAATTTCTTATTCAATTCTTTTAAAACGTTTATGCTGGCGCCATTGGCACAACCTGAATTCCGTGACTCGGCCATTGGGTCTGCCGCATCAATTAACAAACTCAATTCATTATTCATTAACTGCATATTATAATCCAGTTCTTGTTCATCACGATTTTGCACATTCGAATTCATTTTTTATAACTTCTTTAACTTTTAATATTTTTGCGCCATAAATACACGACAATTTGTTGTTCACTCTTCCTCTTCACTTTGCAGGCGTCAATCTGTCTGACAATTGAAATTATACTGAAGCGCTAAGCGTCGCACTGTCTGCTGAAGAAAACAATATGGCGGCGGAAAAGTTCAAACTGACGCCAAACAGTCTAGTGAGTCTAGTGACCGCTAGTGATGTGATGGATTTGCGATAAAAACTATCGTGTTACGAAAAATACTATTTTAGTTATGGGAAATTCTAATAAACGTAAATCGTGAAAAAAGCCGTAGCTGGTTAAATTGCCTTAAGATTCTTTTTAGTTATTTTTTTTATTTGATAATTTGCTTCAGAATTTAAGTTGTTTCGTACTTTGTAAACTTTATTGAAGATAAAGATAACCTAAATATTGGAAAATCATAAATTAAAAGTTTTCAGTACAAAATCATTCACTGCGTGTTTGATCACACTACTTAGGCCAAGCCTAATTATCATGTTCATTGATAAAGGTTAATGAAAATTGACTTGTGCCTTTGGTATATTTATTGAATTTATTTTATACGTTTTTCTTTTGTATGACATACATAAACAGTTAAATGTTTTACATTGTACATTTCATTTTAATATGTTTACTTAATATGTATTATTATTACTTTTAGTTATATTTGTATAGTAATATGTATACGTATTTCTTATGTAAACGGTTAAGTTTATTATATGTTTTAACAGAATTGAAAACAGATTAAAAACAAAACCACTATTAGTCTGGATTAGCACTACTAAATGATATTTGTATATATATTGATATATTTCCTTCATCTAATTGATTAATAATTAATATTGCATTAATATAAACAATAGACGATTATATATTAGTTAAAGCTACAACTTAGTGTGCGTTCTTGTACTATAATTTAAGAGTCTACAACAAAAATTAATGATAAAACAATAACAAAAATATTATTTTATTATATTGTACGTATGTATGTGTATGTGTATTAATATTAACAAGACTTGTTAAGTATTGTAAATAATATTATGTAAGGAAAACAAATTCAAATCAATGGATTTTTATTAATAATTTTTTGTTTTTTATATCACAAGTTAAAATTTTGATTATTGTTTGGTCAATTTTTCTTTTTAAATTTTTTTTTTTGTTTTCGTTTTTTTATTTTGTTATATGTATAAGTATATATATGAAATGTATGTATTATGTTTTATGTAAGAATATATGTACACAAGAATATTTAATATTGTATAGTATTTTTTGTTTGTTTGTTAAATATGTATATAAATTGGTCTACAATCAAGTCATGAAGTTTCTTAATATGGTTTATTGGTACTAACAATAAGATAGAATAGTCAAAAAGTTGAGTTATTGTTTTACTTAAGGAGATTACACAGAAATTCGAGTTAGTTGCATGCAGTTAGTTGAGAATATTAAATAGTTGATAATCTTTATTCATTATTATTTTGTATATGCTTTAATGTCGCGTTAAGATATAGATTATTTGTTTGTTTTATTAACTTTTTTTCTGCAACTTTAAAAAGAAATGAAAGAAAATGTTGCTTTGGTTGTAAGTGTTGTATATTAAAAGTATCTGAACGCGACTTATAGATTTGGTTATGTTCAAGTTTCCGCTAGAGTTTAGAGTTGTTTACGTATCGTATAGCTATCGTAGTCTAAAAGTTCAGACCAACGACTCTCTGACGTTGCCTTTTACCTGTAAAATAGTTGCAGATGTTTTTCGTGTATAAGTGTACATTGTATATAAGGTATTTTACTATAGTTTTCATTATATTTTTCCCTCTTTATTTATTTCGATGGTTGAATAGTTATACGGGCGAGCGATATGTCGTGGATTTGATTCATTTTTGGGGATCTGGTCTAGGGCGAAAACACACGCAGGCTGCGCAACAGTGTTGCCAACACATTCGCTAGGCATTCGGCTTGCAGAGCCAATTGGCCGGCACCAATCGGGCCAATCTGGACGCCAACAAGCTCGCGGAAACTGCTCGCCACATCGTGCACCTTTAGCACAATGTTGCGCGTCTGCAGCGGTGCCGATGTGTGTCGGGTCATGTCCTGGGCCAGCTCGGTGATGCGTCTAATGGCCGTCAGGCAGGAGGTCAGGTGATCGGGCAGCGTTATCAGCGTCATGTCCGACATGGAGGCCACCAGGAATTTGCTAGCCGTGACAAGGGCAAGCGTTTGTTCTGTTAGCTCGTTGCGTGCTCGTTGGAATTTTTCCTCATCGATGCTGGCTCCGCCGCCAGCTGACTGCGCGGCCGAGCACTGAGCGGCCACCTGATCCAGTTTAATGAGCAGACCGGCCATGGCCACATCTGTTTTGGCCAGCAGCGCTTCGCCATCGATAAGATGGCCGTTCTTGATGAACAGCTTCTCGCCGTGCAGCTGTTGTGGCTTCTTGGGCAGCGCCGGCTGGCCATTGGAATGCGCATTGGGAAGGCGGGCGGTGGCCGGTATGGGCGGTATTGTTGTTGTGATGGTGCTGGCGGGAGTGCTGGCGTTGGGCATGCCATTGACGGGACGTGGACGACTGGCAATGGGCGGCAACGGGGGTTTCTTGGGCACACTCACCGCTGACACAGATCCAGCTCCCATTATGCCCACCTGCGGAGGCTGCGGAGTGCACGGCTCCGAGCTGGCCGTTGGGCTGCTACGCGGCGGCAGCTGTGGTGGACACAGCTCACGGAATGGCACACTCACGGGTGCAACGATGCGCAGCTGCTTCTTGGGTGAATATCGCTGCAGCAGCTCGGCGCTTTTGGGCGGACGCGCGGGTGGCGGCGTCATCTGCTCCGTGGTGGGTGTACGCGGTGGCGGTTGCATCGGAAGTTGCATCGCTGCCTGCTCAACGTCGATTGGTAAAGTCTCTTCCTTCTTATTGGATGTGGGACAGCAGCTGAATTTGCTCTTGCGCTCCACGGTGGGATACTCAATGACGTGTGATGATAGATCCTTGCTAATATTGTTGTTGTTGTTGTTGCTGCTGTTGGTATGGTTGCTATTGCCATTGGCCACAGTTTGGAAGAACTCACGCTTCGCCTGCACCGAATTGCTGTAGAGGCATTCGGTTTCTGGCTGCACTGCCTCCAAATTGGGTGGTGGCGGTATAATGAACGACATTATCTCCTCTGGCGTCAATTCCTTGGCGGGCGTGGCCTTCTGTGTGGGCGGTGCCACCAGCATCTGTTGCAGAAAGCTATCCAGCTCCTCGGCCTTGCCCTCGAAGCCCTTGGGCGGCGCCGCATTCATCAGCGACAGTGAGTCCAGCTCATCGGGCGTTTGGGGCGGCGGTATGGCACGCAAATCAATCAAATCCGTGTCCGTCTCAATGAATGTATCCTCGCGCACCTCAAAGCCATATATCTCGGAGAGCTGGCGAGCAGCCACATCCGTGTCCGCGGCTGGCACATTGCTAATCTCCTTCAGCTGCTGCAGATACTCGCGCAGATTATAGTCCTTGGTCTCGGCACCAAAGTGGGTGCCATCGGGACTATGCAGTCCAAAGCTACTGCGCTGTGCCAGCTGCTGTTTGCCACCTGACTGCATGAGCTGCTGTGGCCGTCGTGTGGTGGGCGACTGTGCCGGGGAGGCAACAGATTCGGAATCGCTTTCGCTTTGCGAGAAATCTGTGCCGAGTGCCTGTAGATCGCTCAGCAGCTGACTGAAGCCGTTGAGCTTGCGCTGTGGTCGCGGACTCGATGTGCTGCACAAGCTCGGCTTGCGCTTGGGCGTGGCGGGTGTGGGCGGCGCCGAGGCGGACACCGGCTCCGGTATGGCATTCAGTCCTTGCGTGATGCCCGTCAATTCATGGCTAATGGTGTCAGCCAGCAGTTGCAGTGAATCGCTGTGCTTCAAAGCATGCGTGCCAGCGCCGACGAGATGACTGATGTTGGCCTCCTCCGTGGAAGAGACTTTGCTGCTGTTCAGGCTGTCGCAGTCGCTATCAAACTCCAGCATGGCCACGCTCTGGCCCAGCTGCTGTTGCTGGTGCTGCTGATGCAGCTGGATTTGCTGCAATTCCTGCTCCTGCTCGCTGAGATACTGCTCTGAGCATTGGACAAGCTGCTGTAGCTCCTGCACACGTCGCAGCACTTGCTCGTTCTTTGCTTCGACGGCCAGTTGACTGCGTCCCTCGCTGCAATAGTTGCTGCCGCTGCTGTCGCTCAACCCAGAGTCCTTGGCCGCCTCCTCCAGCAGCTCGGTGGCCATCACGCTGTGCAGATCCAAGTCGGTGGCGTAGGGCAGCGATTGCGGCTGAGCGGGCTGCGGTTGTGAGAGCACCGCCTTGTGCGGCATCGGATGATATGGCGGCGTGATCAGGAAGTTGACGCTGTGCGCACGCGTATGGAATGGCAGCAGATAGCTCCAGCCGGCGGGCAACACTGTGTGCTGCGATAGGAATGCGGGTGCATTGTCATCCTCGTGCGGTTCACGCTCCCGCAGCACATTCAGTATGTTCCCTGCAATCGAAAGAATGAATTAATTCCTGACCAGAAACATATCGATAATACAAACTTGCCTGTTAACAGTCGATAGTAGCCGCCGAGCACCAGACTAAATTCGCAAGCATCGCGATCCTCCATGATGAACTTGACTGCACGATCGCCCAGCATATAGATGGACACGCTGCAGGTGACATCATCCTCGCGATGGACTACCACATGTGTGAAGTCCTCAATGGCCGAAATGGGCTGTGGCTGTAATTGAAGATAGTAAGCTTAGCGTTTGATTAAATTTGTTAAGATGTTAAATAACTCACCACTGAATTGCGAGCACTGGATATCTGACTCAGACCGAACCGCGGACTGATCAGCAGAACTCGCTCCATGCCTTCTCTTTGGTTTGTGCTGAAGCATTTGGCGCCATAGCTTGGTAAACTAGCGATTATATCTAGGTAATGGAGTTTTGCCTGCAAAAATGAAAAGTTTGATTTGTTTAATATAAGTGCAACATTTTATTTGTAGTACAAATTTGAAAATTGAATAGCCAGAAGAAAAGAATTCTAATATGAAACAAAACAATTACATTGGCTGAGGTAATAATTCTCAAAGGAGTTAAAGATTTACTAGTAAATTCCAAATATAAACTACTCTGCTAAAAATCAAGTTAAGGATGGGTTTAAATTAAGATTTGACAGCCAACTCCAAAGAAATTTGAAGTCAGATTTGGCAAAGCAGAAGTATTAGAATCAGTTAATGCGTTAATTTGGCATATTTAGTGAAGCATTGCGTGCGGATTAATTCGATCAGTTGGATAACGGTAGCACTTTACACTATTGGTGCTGTAACAGTTAAACTTTAATTGACACGAAGCAAATTCTGGCTTGACAACTTTCTGATTATTTGCATACTAAGAATTTCGTTGCTTTACCTGCAGCTGAGTGAGAACCTTGCTGGAGGAACCCGTCATCTCCGCATTGAGCTTGAGAAAGTGTGAAATGAGTCGTCGCAGCTCCTTGCGTTTCATGCCCTCAAATAAGCTGACAGGCACAAAGCGTTCCAGGCCAAACTCCCGTCTGCAACCGAACCGAACGTGTGAAACAGTTAGAGACGCAATTAGATTTGAATTAGATTAGATAAATGTTTAAGCAAATGTGGCACTCACTCGACCAGCTTAACGGTCAGCTTAGCGGGCGCAAAGTTATTGGCCAACGCATGCTGATGCATGTGAAGAGCGGCCAGACGCAAAGCGAGCTCTGGTTGCAATTCGGGTGCAAAACGTTCCTGGTTGACATCGTTGCAGCACTGCAAGTACAGATAGTCGAGTGCATGCAGATCCCGTTGTGCTAACTCGGCGGCCGAAATGGGCACAAAAGTGATGCGAAACAGGCAGCGCAGCTTGTGGGCACCAGGTCTAGCAGCAATCTGTAGACATAGAGTAATAAATTCAATATATATCTGGCTAATGAGTGTACAAGTATAAAAAACTTACGCGAGCTAATGACTCCTGGGGATCGAGAAGCGTGAGTTTGTTGCGCTTTAGACTCTTGACATGCTCCAGCACCAGGCTGAAGAGTTCGCCACAGCAGAGGCAGAGCTTGTCCAGCAGCGAGCTAACCACATCCTGCACTGTGGTGGTCGCATCGTACTTAAACGACTTCGTCTGGCCATTCTCCAGAAAGACCTTGAGCACATTTGCCATGGGTGGCACACAGATGTCGCCCAGCGAAAAGGCCGAAGGCTGCACGAAAAAGGTAAAGATTAAGTTTCGTTTAAGGTATTTAAGTTGTAGTCACTGTGCCTACCGGAAACAATGGTGCTCCATTGACGCACACGCTCTCGGCGAAACGCACGCGACTTGGACGCGAGCGCAGCTTTGCCCTTTTACCAGCGGAGAGCAGGGTTGATTTACGGCCTGGCATCACACAGTGCGCCATGGGCTGACAGACGAGCAAGGACACCTGAGTGTCACAGGCACGCACCAGCTGTATGACATGATCCCTGGGCGCATCCTTCACATCCTCACCGTTGACTGCCAATATCTGATCGCCTGGCTGCAGCTTCCCAATGCTGGGACCGCCCTCAGTCACAAAGCGTACAATGACAGGCCTTTCACTGCCCGCCACAAAGCCAAAGCCCAGGCTGGAGCTGCGCAGCAGCAGCACCAGACGTGGCTCTGGCGGATGCTCATCCCATCTTATGCACTCAGGTGTCTCATACGTGGTCGTCTTATTCAAGTGACTAGATCAATTAGAATGGAACAGAGTTTAGTAAAACAATTCAGGAATAGCTCAGCGCTTCACTCACTTAATGTAGTAGGAACGACCCTTGGAGTCTATGGCACGCTCCCAACCGTAGGTGAGCTCTTCATGTTTGCTCCAATCCTCGCAAGCAGGCAGCCAGCCAGATGATTGCGTCAAGTGGCTGTAACAAAAATAGAATGTGATTTAAGTAGTTTTAAAAAGTTTGTCACAATTAAGTATAGTTTATTTTTACAGAAATATAAAGAGATATTTGAATTTCTTATAGAAATCTTTCATAAAGAGATAGTTTTTCTAGCTGGAATTTTCAACCGTTTAAATAATACTATACATATAGTTATATATACAGTACAATATAAAAAGCTATAACCATTAAATTTCACAGTTAAGTTTAAAAGTCTGGTCATTTTTATGCGAGTGACTAACAAACTTAAAGCTTGTTTAAGTGACGCTTGACATTCTTGAATATTTCATATTTTTGTTGTATTTTTTTTTGTAATCTTTACGAGCACTTGGAGCACTTGACCCTGAACTTGTTGCTGCTCGTAAATGGCCCCATGCCGTAAAATGCTGTGGCCTATTTTATCTTCGGGCCAGCAAAATGCATTTCAATTGAGATTAATCAACACTAATTGGGTTATTTGCTCGGCTATGCAATAAAGTGCAGCCATAATCGGGGCCAGTCCAGGACAGACGAACCACCTACATATATCACCATCACCATCCCCATTCCCATCTCTATCCCTATCCTCATCCATGGCCAACCGAGGGCAACCCACCTTGGTGGCATCCGTTGCTGTCTTTCTTCATTTCCTGGCTGCACACAATTGTGATAATTAGTTTTGCACTTTGCCCGCTGAGAGGAATGATGGGGCACCTGGTTGCCCCACTCGTTACTCGTTACCCAGTACTCAGTACCCACTACCCGGTAACTGGTACCCAGGAAAAACCAAAGCCAAGCCCAACCAATGCTCATTCATTCAGCTAGGCAGACAGCATAAGCACACAAGCACCAAGCACTCGCTATCCCTCGAGTCCCGTCATATTCCAATGCTTCCTCTGTTCCCTCTGTGACCTCCACCTCTTCTCTTTGGTTGCGAGCTTGGCCCCTGTTTCAGGCCACGCCCAGAGCTCTTATGGCATTTTGCGCGCTTTCAGTTTGATGTGCAACAAAGTGTAAAATTATTTAATAGAATTTCGTGCATAATCAATTTATGTGCAGCACCCAGGCATTTATGAAGGCAGTCAGTCAGTCAGTCACTCAGTCAGACAGCCTCGACCCTTTTGAAAGGATACACTCTGTTCAAACAAAAGGCTATATAGTATGCCACGCAGCCAACATGAGTGTCCTTAGAAGGACGTTTGGCTAAACGGTGCTGTGTACATAATTAAACTTAGTATGCTAATCACAAGTACAAACTATTGTTCGAGTTGGCTAAATAGATGAAATAAATATTTAATTGAAGAGCGCCTGTGATTAGCACGTTATTTCAAAAGTTATATACCCCACAACATAATTGCTTCACGGGGTAATGTTTAATGAAGTTTTCTCGACCAAAGCATTTTTGCTTGCTTATTTAAACATGTATTAATTTGAATTAATTAGGAATAAAATAATATTTTTGCAGCAAACTTTGCGCATTGAAAAACAACAAAAACAAAATAAAATTTGGGAAAGGCATAATTTTGGTAAAATAAATCATTTCTGCAAAATGGATATAATATAAATATGATAATAAAGTGAGAAATAAGAAACATCTAATGAGCTAGTCAGGAGCTTTGTTTGTTAACACACTTTAAATGAGGCTTGATAATGATAAATGTAGTAATTGTTTTGAAATGAAAAGTTTAGATGGTAAAGAGCGAAAGACGAAGTATTAATTAAGTTTTGATTAGCTCGATTAAGCAAAAGACAGTCAAGAACTGGTATCGAGAGTGGAAATAATTAAACTTTCACTGATAGTGCTACATTATCATAGATAATCTAACATTCGTATGTATTAATTAAATATATGTATATATAATTTATGCAAATCTTTGCCTGTTTACTCACTTGCAGTAGTAGAGTCTGCCTTCCTTGCCCACATGCACGGTCCAGCCAGCTTTCAGCTTGTCCTGCACCGCCTCGAGGTGTCGATCAATTTCACCCCAATTTCCGATGGCAATGCTGCCGGCATGACTCTGCCCCAAAATTGGGCCATAGATGCCAGCAACCCCAAGTCCGGAATTGATGGTGTCCACAGTTGTTGCTGGTATCGTCGTTGCTGCCGTCGCTGTTGTCGTTGACGTCGTCGTTGCCGCCTGTGTTCCGGTCTCCGACAGACTTCCGGCCGTTTCTTGTGCCGCGATGTTCGAGGACTTTAGCAGCGTTGTGTAGGCGGCGCTCGAGTTGCCGCTGGAGTTGGTGATGGCGTTGGTGTTGGCGCCGCCATTTGACATTGGCAACGTTGTCAGTTGTGGCGATGATGTTCTTGTCAGTAACAGAGGCTTGGACGCGCCCACCACTGTGGGCGATTGTGTGCTGGCATTTTGTAACGGATAGACATCACTATTCGAACGCCCCGAAGGCAGTAACATCATTGAAACACATTCGCTGCAAGAGAGCATAAGAGACAGGGTGAGAAGGGATGGGGAAATGTGGCAGTTAAGTCAAGCCAAGTCAAGTCAAGTCGTTGCCAGGCCATTTTCACACAATATACACGAGAGTGCCTCTTTAGTACACTCAACGAAAGTAAATAGAAACTGAAACTCGAATCTAAAATCAACATTGTGGCCTTAACTTAAAGTACTTAAATTTAAAGGAAGGGCGGTTTTACAAAACACAACTTTTTGTTTCGCAACTTTTTGCATCAAATGATTTAATTCAAGCACTTTACGCTTGGGTTTTTCTTCGAGTGTAAGAGCTTGCCACAAATCACATTCCACGCCGTTGACCCAGTTGTGCAAAAACAGGCTCGTCTGGATATTGCCTAGGCCCGGCCCATAAGTCAACATCAATGTGGCATCTGCATCGGGATGTTGCTGCCGCATTGTGGCTGTTGTGCCAATGTTGCACTGTTGCACCGCTGCACTGTGTTGCCAATGTTGTGAGCAAAACAGGTCTCTGCTCTTTCGCTCTCTCTGTCTCTTGGCCTCTTAAATCCCAGACGATGATCGCATGCTCGTGGGATAGGTTCAGGTTCACTCAAGCTGTCTCTTGGGGCCAAGTTGAGCAGCTTGTTTGTAATGTTATGACACAATTTCGGATTTACTTGGCATTGCACAAGTATCTTCCTCTCTTTTAGTCGCATCTCTGTCTCTTTCTTAGCGACATGCTAACGAAACTAGTTCAGCAATAACATCAACATCAACAACACGACAAAAATCAATGAAATTAATCAAACTGATGTTTATTGTACTGTTATCCAAGTCGCGAAAACTAGTTCGAAAGTAATGCGAATTGAAAATGATGGACTGAGGAACTGGTGCACTAGATCAAGGACAACAAGTTGTCAGACTAAACGCGAGGTGCTGTTAAGTTGTTCAAATCTCTTTGCGGTTGTCAAAAGGCATAAATTCTGATTGAGATGTTTGTGAAGTTTGTGAAGAAGCGAGATGTCAAAGTCTAATACGTTTAAAGAGGAGAAATTGAGCTTGAAACTTGTTAATTTAATTTCTTTGAGAAAAATTTGTTCATAAATTCATAGATATAGCATGAAGCAGTGTTGTGCAACTTCTTAATGCCATTCCAAATTTACAAAAGGCTTTATGGCTTACTTTCGGCTTACTTTTGGCTAAATGGACCCGCACTTAAACTCTTCTCACCTGAGAAGATTACAATTTTATGCATTTTCTTTTCAGGACCAAGATAAAAAAAGCCGCTTAAGAGCTGAAATCTTGAAATGTTTGATTGTTAAAGCAACGATTTAACTCTCTATGCAACCTATGTTCACTTCATCCTAGGGATGCTAGAATATTGGATTTCTACGATAGCTGTGGTAAGCTGTTAAACTTAACAACCATTTATGCAATTCTTTCGTTTTGTTTTTCGAATCCTGCTACAATAAACTGCGGCTGCCACTGTTGGCTGCATTCTTGTTGGTTTTTCTGTAACAAGTTTGGTGGCTGGTGGCATGGTCTAGGCGAGATATGAGCATAGATGTGGTTAGAGGCGACAGATTTGGTCATGGCAACGCCCGATAGTGAAGTCCAAACAAAGTGAAGACAACAGCAAAATGAATGTGTGTGTCTCTCTGTCTAGTGGGTTTCATTGAGTTCGTCGCTGGAGTCGCAGCGCGCTGCAAGAAGATGTGGCATCAATAAACGAGATACGACAGAACGAGCCAAGCGCAGCGCAAACAGAGCGATGTCCATTAGACCAGGCCAAAAGCAGGAGATGGTAAGGACCAGTAGCTGATGATGCTCATGATGACAACAATGCCGCACAAGGTGGAAGGAGGCAAGAGGAGTTGCCGCTAAGTAACGGCTTGGCAAACAACGGCAACGGCAACTGGCGAGTGGCAAATGGCGACTGCCATCGACATGGTCAAGTTCCATCATCTGCTTTTTTTCGTTTTCTTCGTTTGTGGTGTAAAAGTTTTATAAACAACTTTACACACATGCACACACTCATTGAAAACTGGAGCACTTGAAAAATGTTTTGAATTACGTTTTTGTTCAGTGCTTTTGAATTTGTCTTTGTTTGCAGTGCAACAAGGCAAGTGCGAAAATGTTGATAAAGTTTTCCATGATATGTTTGCTTGAGAATTCCTCGAATTTATCTTGTTCAATTCCAGTTGATAAGACATTCCAATTTGCACAAATGAAAATCGATAATAACAAACCAGTAGATGATGATATCATAAAAGACATTAAAAACAATTAGCAGCAACCGAATAAGCATATTAAAGTAAACGTTGTTAAAGCTTTATTTCCAGTTCCATTTAGTTATGCTTAAACACACATTGAATGCCATTGTTGGCCCTTAGCGCTTTGAAGTTTCAATTAGAGACCCAAACTGTCGCCACCGACGGAAGCAAATTGATGGCTGAAATTCAATAATGATTTGTTCCGAGATATGTTATGTGTAACAGTTGAATTGAATGGCATCCCCAACTTAATCTGTCCCATCTTGGCCAGCCTAACGCAACCCAATTCAATTTGTGTCGCCTGTCACAGAGAACTACGACCAGCAAACCAGACCAGCATCTCTCGTTTCGAGTACCAACATTTTTTTTGTGCGCTTTAGTCTAAATGCTTTTATGCTGGGCCTTCTCAGTGTAACCGATATGAGAGCATACGATACGAGTACGAGAGAGCCGCATACTATACATTTGGTCACGGAGCTCAGCGCGAAATAGAAATAGATAGAGCTGAAGATGGAAATGGAGATGGAGGCAAGTGGCAAGTGGCAAAATGTGAGGGACAGGCGAGCACTTCTAGCGAATGATTTGTGTCAACAGTAAAGGCAGCTGCAAAGTATGTGAATGTGCTGAGAGCTCTGCTCCACAGATCAGTAACATATAGCAACAGCTAGAGCAAGAGCAACAACTGGCCAAGAATCAAGCAACGTCACATAAGCTTCGACTCGGAAACTGGTCCGCAACTGACATGGACAATTGTAAAATGGCGTTGCGGAAATTGTGTGAGCAATGAAATGAAATGAATAGAATAGAATAGAATACTATAGAATAGACACCGCACAGTGGGGCGTTCTCGCATTTAAGGGGACAACAATCGACACAATGGACAATAGCGATGCTTTATGCAAATACCATAAATAGACACTTCTATCATTGCACTGGCACAATCAAAAATAAATTAATTTAATTAACAATGGATAACAGAATACAAAACTACTATAATTAAATATAGTTGTACTATTGATTTATTCACGCAGCGTGCTGTGGCACAAGTTCCCCACTGTGCCTCACGTTAATGTGGCAAAAAATCAAAAGAGGGTAAAAAGAGTAATAACTATATGAACAACAGCGCAAATTCTTGGTCAACTGTAAAAAAGTCAAGCGCCGGCCGGCAATGTGTTATGAAAAGCGCAAATTGTCCCAGTTTCAGCGCAGTTCCCCATTTTCATTTCCAGTTTCAGTTCCAGTTGCAGTATGAATACAAAAGGCAACCGGTGAGTGGGTCTCCTACTCTATATAGTATTATCATCCATTTGATGGCTCGATGGCAGAAAAGTCTCTTTGGCAAAAGAAATTAAATACAATTTGTGCGACTGACGGCAGACGCTGAGTTGTTGTTGTCGTTGTTGTTGATTTTTATTATTATTTGTACTTATTAAATACACTCGCAGCAACAGCAGCAATTTGGCTTGCCACAGTTCGCGGGTATTACTATGGATATGGTGGCATTATGCTTGTTGCTCGACACTCGGCAGCTCTGCTCGTTACTTTTGCTTTTACCAATTTCATTTCATTGTGTTTCGTTCGTATTGTTAATTGAAAAGAAATTACAATGCCAGCAATCACAAAATGCTTAATAAGAAATAAGAAATGAAAGTTGCCTCTCTAGTAATACGAAATTTTAACACACTATATAAAGTCATATTTATATTTAGTAGTATATTTTATAGCATTTTATATTATTGATAAGTTATAAAAAAACACAGGCACAGTTATATTTAACTATAAATTACAATGGAAAAATATTTGATCATGATGTGTCATATAGACATATTAAGTATACGATTGATTGCGAATTTAAGTAGCTGTTACTTTATCAACGAAAACATTTCTTTCTTAAAGAATAATGTATTGTACATTGCAGACTTGATGATGAAGTGATAATACACTAGTTAAGGGTATTAAGGCGTGCATTCAAATTGCTCGACATTATTTATATTGTCGTCATTTGTCGCCGTCGTTGTCGCCATCAACGTTGTTGTAGTCCGCTTTGCTTATTTTGATTACGTTTCAGCTCAAAGTAAAAGTGGAAAACGTTGGCGTGCTTATTCGCCTGCTTCAGCCTGGTTTCTTGGACCCTCGCCCAACTTGACCAAAACGAAAGTCATACATAGTACATATTTGATATTTTACAAACGAACTGAACGTCATCGGAAGCGTAGCTAACCAATACAAATCGCCAGTCAGATAGATATTTATATATGTATATAGTGTATACATATGGCCATCTGTATACAATGCTGTTCATATAATATGCACTCATTTGGCTGCCCGTAACTCCTATATAGTCATCGATATTGTATCGTGCGGTTAACTTGCTCTTCTCTCTTGTGGTTGAACGTGATTTTAAAAATGTCACGCACTCGACATCCACATCGACAACAGCAAAAGCAATAGCAGCGACAAGAGAATAACGAAAATAAATAAATTTTCAAACGGAGCGTCGAGGGAAATCCATAATGAAATGCTCATTCATAAAACCGAATGTTTCTCTTTAAAACAAAAGGTCGACATGACAATAGTACAAAAACCCCTCAGCTTGTACAGAATTGCTTAGCTCTGTCGGATTTTGTTTAACTAAATCTGTAATTATCATATAAGAAAGCTACAGCTAAGTGTGCTCAACTTTCAAAAACCCTTTACACCATTTTATTAAAGTATAACAGAACGAAATCTATAGCATTGTATAGAAACCGGAAAAATATAGAAATTTACCAAATGATATAAAGTGTATTACAACTTATTCTTAAAAAAATACCAAATAGAACGACTTCTTAGATTTTTGACAGGTTGCAATGATTTTTTTTCTTTTCAAAAACTTTATAGCAATGCTTTTTATGTCGCTCATCGAATATCGCATGAATACCAAATTATTTTTCTAGTTCGATTTTTTTTTAATGTCAGACACTTTTATATCATTTCTTTTACACGCAAGATTTTTAAAGGGTTTTCTGGATATGCCGTTATCGTAAGTAGCTCGCACTTTGCTTTTGCGCAGATCATTGACACCTCTTATATATTTTGAAAGATTGCACAACCCGTTCGTTCAAGATGTTGAGGATGCACCATTATCGTAAGTTTATTAATTGTCGTAGATTAATTGATAATTATTTTTTTCGCTGCGTATTTAGGACGTTTGACGCTTTTCATACTGTGGTAAAGAGTGTGTATGGCATAGGAACTTTGTGCATGCCAATTGCCTTTGCTTGCACTGGTTACATTGGAGGAATACTTCTAACAGCTCTTCTCTCTTGTTTGTACATCTATGGTATTCATCTAACCGTAAGCTATAGTAATTGATACGTCGTGACTATTTTTCATACTAATAATCACAATTTCTGTACACAGGTGAAGTGTATGGCAGAGGTTAGTAATCGCATTGGTGATGAAGTAACAATGGGTAAGGCATATGCATATGCCTTAAAAAGTAATTCAACTGGTCATGTGATGAATGTGCTGCTTATTCTACTCCATACATCGACTGCCGTTTTATATATCTATTTCATATCCGAAAATCTAAAGTCAGTCGCAAATTTTATATGGGAGACCACAGTAGATACTCGTATAATAGTGGCCGTCGTTACTATATGCATTATACCCTTGTTCCTTATACGGGATGTTCAGTATCTAGTACCGCTTAATATTGCTGGTAACGTTTTAACTTTGCTGATAATTGGATATATCATTGTCGACGCGATATTTAGAACTATTGCTGACGGAAAAAGAGTAACGTTTAAAGGATCTGTCATCAAATTCGATGTCGATCAATTTGTTGGCAACACTCTCCTTTCGTTTAGCTCGGTGGGCGTGGTAAGCTCTGAATAACATTTTCATATTAATAACGGTATCTCATATGAAGTTAAACAGATGGTAAAGATATTCTCGAGGATGGCTGAGCCTGAAAAGTATCTGGGATGGTGGGGAACTCTGAATCGAGCCGCTTGCTTTGTACTCTGCACAAATGTGATATGGGGAGTGACCAGTTACGCTATTTTGGGCGATACACAATACTATCCATTCCTCGAGAATTACTCCTTTGGGTATGTGCTGAAATATTTTGCAATTGATTCTGATTGAACTACATGCCTGTAATTTAGATATGGGGTGGAATATAAATTGGTGGCGGCTGCTCTTGTCTATTTGACTTATCCGTTGAATGGTTATGTCGTTGTTGACACTATTTTCAACGAATATATTAACAAAGCCGGTGAACTGAAACATCCGCTATGTATTGAATTTACTGTGCGAATTATATTTATATTGATCTCCGGATGTTGTGCCCTTGCACTTTCATTTGCATTACCAAGTATCAAGTACATCTCTGGGCTGACCTTTACTGTATTGAATTTGTTATATCCACCTTATATGCAGCTAAGCTTGGGCTATGGCGAATCTAATCGAAAGTGGCTGTGGAGGGTGTTTCACATTCTTATTCTGCTGCTGGGATTAGTAATTTTTTATGGCATATGTCGAAGTGCATACTATGATACGAAAGTCTACTTTAAAGGCAAGGAACCGTTTTGGATAAAACCGAATGTTGAAATCAATTAGATGGTATTTTGTTTCATTGTAAATTCGCAGTTTATCAGCATAATAGTGAACATGTAAAAGGCTTAATCTGTCAATTAAACAAGCGGCAAAGAATTATCAACAAATTAAGTTCTGAACGGAATCGCTTTATTTTACATGCCCAAAGAGGAAAAGTGTTATTATTGTTGGCCTTTAGGAAATGCATGTTAAGTAAAGTTTCTAGCAATAAAGCGAAAACATCAAGAACAGCATTTCAGTCTGCTACATTAGCAGACACACTTGGAACACCCCACATAATACAATACAAATTGTTTTCGGGTCTCTCTCCATTTATCTTGCTCAGTAAAACTTTTAATTGATATATATACGGGACGTGCACCACAATGACCTGGCTCAGTGTTGCTAGCCTAAGGCTAAAAAGCTAGTCATTGCTCGCAAATATATAAGGTATATATTTAGAAAAATGATTGGCAATTTGGAACACTTATGGAACTTTTACTCAAGTGTAGTTATCTACATTCAATTCACAATCTGTTTCCATTTCAATATATACAATATTCATCAGTTTTTAATGAATGCCTGAAGTATGCTCTCTGTCGTATCTATTCTCTTGGCATCTTAACTATTTATAGGCCAGATTCGACGGGAAACAAGCTGAGTTGACAACACTACAGCACTACTCGCAAAACACAAATAGACACTTGGTAAATGGACAAAAACACGTAGATGACATCAAAATTCAGAAGAAACTTGACCTAGTAATGACTTTTTAACAAGTTTGTAACAAACCTAATCACACATCCATCCACTGGGACAGCAGCAGCAAATTCGTCTTCAAGCCAGTGTCGATGATTGACAATTGAACGACTCGACTTTGAGTGAGTGCTTCTCTGACTGCGAGTACAACTGTGAGTGTGAGTGTGAGTGAATAAGTCACACAAAATGTCAGACTGTATTGACAAAACTTTTTAATAAACATAACACAACTGTCACATGCAACAGACGAATGAAACTCGGTGAGTTACTGAGCAATGACGAAGCCGCCACCTGACGTGACATGACGTTCCATAACGTCTCGCGACTTGACTTCCAACTTGAGCTCTCTCATTCCGGTTATTCGAAGCTTTCCCGCTCGCACCTAAGCAATGAAATGCAATTTTCACGTACACATATCCAACTCACATACCAAAACACACACATTGGTATCATAGACCACTGCGAGAGCGAGACTTTGCGAGAATGTTGGCTTTTTGACTACCCTGATTGATTTCAGCGTATTTATCAACGCCTCACCCAAAACTCGAGCCACAGTAATGCTGATGCCAATAGCAAGACCATCGTTGTCAGGTTTTTCGGGGGTTTTGCTTTTGCCATCACACACATGCACGTGCACATCCAATATGTGAAGAGACGTTTGTATTTCTCGAGTCACGAACCGAGTTCCTCATCGTCTTGGGCCTAAGAAGCTTATTGATGTGACCCTTCTTAAGCTGCAGGCGTAGTCTATTTGTGGAGTGTTCTGTGGCCAGGCAATGTGTTAACTGCCAGTCTCAAATTGGCCTGACTCAAGGCCATGTTTGTGTGCCGTCTATAAACATCAGTTGCATCAGGTTACCGAGACTCTTTAACAAGATTATTGTATTGAAAGTCATCCTTGATTTAGACATTGCCAAAATCCTTTTGCTATTATTATCAGTATTTGCATTTCATTTGTTTTTCAAGAAATTAATCAAGAGAGCAGCCAGCAGTCATTAGTTTCACTTAATTGGGCAGCATTTAAGTTAATTTCATTTTGAATTTATTCATAAAACATTAGACATGCGCCAGTTTAAGCCAAGAAATCATAGCACAGAGCATTTAAAGTTCATTGAATTGTGATAAACTGACAATGCTGTATGTATGCATAAATATTAAATGTGCTTTGAATTTGATGTTGGTACAACGTGACGCATACGTAACATATGTGAAAATACTCAACAACACGTGATGATGGAATTGAACATTCTGCCATTTTGTTTGTCAATATGGTAATTAATCGCTAAAAGCAAAGCCATTTTGCAATTCAAAGCAGCTCAAAACTGAACGAATTCGCATGTCTACGCAAATATTCAGTGAAACAACATTAAATGCACAAAACGAGTCCATTTTAAACTCAATAAATAGGCTAGCAAAACAGCAGACAATCAGTTCCATTTGAGAACTCTATATATTCTGAATCGCTCTTTAATTGCGTAAACAAATCCCCTACGCGTTTAACAGCCAACATTCGGTAGACAGTTTTGAAATTTGTTTCTAAAGTGCGACATTTGCCTAAAATGGCCCACTAGCACTTGGCAAACAAAAATGCCTCGCAAAATGGTAGCGAAAACAAGCGACAACAACGGCATTAAATAGCTGTCCCCGAGGAGCGAGGAGATGAGGTAGAAGATCTCTACACATAAAAGACGTTTCTGTATCATTAACAGCTGTTCGCATGACACATGACAGGCGACAGCGATAGCGATGCCACCAAGCATCCCATTAGAGCTGGCAGCGTGACGTGACACGAGCTTGAGACAAATGGATTTTTGAGTATAGATGTAGTTCAAGGAGAGTTGTTAAAATAATGTTGCAAATGGGAAAGATATAAATGCAAGAAATGGCAAAATTTTAGCATAGTTCATAGCTTTAAATAATTCTAAATAGGATGTAATAAAACGAAATAAAATAAAATGATAATTAAATCAAGTTTATTTGTTACATATACAATAAAACGCACAAAATAATCGAGGCAACTTTTACATTTTTCCATAGAATCTAGCACGAGCTGCTCTCTACTTGACACTTCCTTTTTACAATGGAACATACGCTCGCACACACATACACACACAGGCACATACCCAAACAAATATAAACGCACGCACAACAAGAGGAATTTTACACGCGCCGCTGCCGCTAATGTCTATGAATGAACTCCTTGACACAATTAGAGAAGCAAAGAGAAGAGAGCGAAAGTATGTACTATGTGTGTGTGAGACGAGTGTGGAGGAAGTCTAACAAAAAAAAACTTGCAAAACATTTCAATGCCAAGGCAGGTGACAACAATTTGGTACACGCCTCGCCCAACTCCGCCTGATTCTTGGTTGACAAAGACACAACTTGGAAGTCAGCTCAAAATAATGGACACAAATTGCAAAGTTGTTTAATGTGCGGACCGAGACCTCACAGCAATTTGTCGTCCTTCATTTGCAGTGGGGAGCGGGGCGGCAAGTTTCGAATGCTGTTGGCGACTTGTGGCGGCAATTGGCAAACGGCTAAGTTATTGATTTTGTGAATTTAACGGTTTTATGGTTTATTGGCCAAGTCAATTGTGCGCCATTTGTTTTTTTTTTTTGTTTGCTGCCTCTAGCAACGGCTTTGCCTTTTCACTTAGCTGTAATGTCATTTCGATTTGGCCCCTTACAAATCGACCTTCGACAAATCGTTCACTCCGACATCCTTCCGACCACTCTCCGCATTCTCTTCACTTCAGCGGCAAATCTTGAAATACCCTATTAGTGCCATAAATAATATCAAGTGGATATTAAATCTAAAAGAGATGCTAATGCGGAGTTTATCAAATTATGCCATAATGTGCAGGGTATACTGATAGCTATTAAGCAAAGCATTTTAAGGATAGATACTAGTGGTAAGCATTGTAATTATTCTAAATTAATGTCTAGCCTTTAAGTGGCTCTACAGTTATAAAGAAATACTCCTTTTAAGTTCTGTAAATATCTATAAAAAAAAGAGTATTTTTCTATACTGCAGTCTACAGGGTATTCGGATAGTGCTGCATTCGCAGTACTCGACAAGCTGTTTTGCTGCTGTGTTTTGTGAATTAGCCACTTATGCCAAACAACAACAGGAGCGATAGCTTCAAGGTGTATTCATGTGTGTGTGTGTGTCTCGGGGCTGAAAGCAAGCAAGCAATTTGCTGCATACATTGAGGGGCGTTTCTGAGGCAATTTCGCTTTGCGGTCACGGGGCTAAGCCAAGCGGGAGCGGGAACGGAGGCGGGAATTGAATGTAGGAGTGGCATATACCATATACACAGTTGCAGGGGCGTTGCCAATCAGGCGGCACTAACAAAAAGACCCAGAAGCAGTGGACGACGTCTTTGGTTAGGCTATCAATGAAAAACCATTTGACCTTTACCCTCCTTCTCTCCCCGCATTTTGCCTCTTATGTTATGTCTGGGGACCCATGACGTTGAGGTTGCCAAGTTGCCCCATTCATGCATCTCACTCGCATTTCTCCCACATCTCTCCTCTCGATGGCGAGCAGATTAGAGCTGAGCCAGACAAAAATACTGAATAGAACTCGCATAATCGCAAAGTGGAGTCAACTTTCGGCACAACTTGGACAACTTTTCGTGCAGAGGAACTCACAGATTCCAATATACGCAAGTTTACAAATATTTTGCAAAAAGTTTTGCAGACGACAAAAACGAATACATGGAAGAAAAGTGGAAGAAAGCTGAAAATGCTGCCACAACTTACGAGAGAACACTTGTCTTAATGTTTGTGACCTTTTAGAGCAATCAAATTGTCAAAGTTATGTGTTAAAGGCATTTCGCAAAGCAATTATACGAACGAAAATATTTATAGAATTTATTATCAAATATTGACAAGGAATAAGCTCATTTTAAGTTTAGGATACTGCCAGCAGAAATAAGCTTGTCAAATTTATGATTTCTATTTTAAACCATCTCACTAAAGTGCACAATCACGTTCATGGCAAAAGAAGCGAGTAAAATGCATAAGCCTGGGGTTGGTTGGTTGGTTGGTGGTGCCACAGATTGTGGCGGTGCAACAAGGTAACCATGGAGACAAGACAAGGCATAAACACAGCGCGGTAATTTTGAAATACCACCGATGTCTGTGGAGGTCGGTGAAGACAATTTACTTGAGGTGGCAATAATGTGATGAAAATGTGAAAAGTGCAGCAGGAAAATTGCAGGAAAATGTGCAGCAGCCAACGGAATACAAACGAACGAATTTATTAAACTGCGCAAAGTAAATATTGCAGATTTATTTTATCATTTAAACATTGTTTAGCCAGCCAAATCGTATTTAAGGAGAATTACATGGAATTATTTTAAACTTTTTTGTCTTGTCCTTGTTGCTTTTACTTATTTTTATAACTTTGTTTCAAGACAATTTCACTTGAAAGCTTTGGTAACTTATTAAGTATTTATTGTGTATTTTGGACGATAACAAGAGGCAGTTTACTTACAGTTTGCAGCAGACAAATCAATAGTCTGGATTAGAATGTAATTTTATTTAAGCTTCGAAGAAGTTGGAACGTTTGAAATTCGAACCGCATAAATAATTACATTTCACTTTTAAATACATAAGCTTGTGATAGGTAAAGATATTGAACTTTTAATTAGAGAGCAAGATTGAGAAATACAAATGGCAACTTTATAAATGTTGATATTGCATTTGCAATTTGAAATGTGCCATATCCTTAGTGTCTCTCATAAAGTAAATCCCTTAGGCTGACTCATAAGCGAAGTCTGCTTTTCAGACCACTTCACATGGGAATCAGATCAAAAGAAAGCATCTTGAAGCAGAGTACTTTATGTAATGACACGACCGTAGGCAGTCAAGTTTACCCTATTGATCCATTATCAGTGCGCACCTTGTTCAGGTATTGCCAATGCCTCTCTCTCGTTTTGCATCACAAAAGCGCTGCCATGGCTATAAATACAAAACAGAGGCGAACACACACACATGTACACCTAAGCACACATATATATACAAACATGTATGTAGGAGATAGGGCAGGACTCGGAGGAACAAAGGACTTGACAGCAGTAAACGCCCCCGAGGCGCACATTAATTACAACTTCCGGTTTTCGCTTCGATAACGGAAAAAAGCGTTGGAAAACTGATTGACTGATGGATTGGATTCATTGAATGAATGAATAAATGAACGTTTGAGTTGAGTTTGACTTAAAAGTCACGTTCAGTTAGTTGCAGAACACAACAAAAAAAAACAGGAACAGGAGCAGAAACAGAAACAGAAAAAGCAGCAAAAAAAATGAAAGAGACAGAAGAAAAGTGCGCAACTGCCAACTCGGAAAAAGCAGACAGATAGACTGACAGACAGATAACTGAGAATAGCCCACGCAGATTTTATGAAATGGCAGCAGGCGCATGCAATCAATAAGTGGGTGATGCAGGGGCGTAGACCAAGATAAAAACACCAAGCGAGAGAGAGAGAGAGAGAGAGAAAACGAGTGTGATAAAGAGAGGGAGTTTTGCTCTGTTTTAGCCAACTGTTTATATTCAGTCTGAGGCAATTTGTGTTTACATGATACAATTTGTTAACAAGTGCGAAGTGAAAATGAAACAAAAAGATCATTTAGTAAAATTGGGAAATTAGTGCAACAAGCTCCCACACTCCACCATATGTATATACATATTTCAAAATACCACAAACAATGCCAACACTCCACACAGTGGTTTTTTTTTTTGGCCCAAGTTGGGGGCAGCGGCGGCAGCAGCAAAGGGATTATTGACTCGTAGCAAGTTTATTTTACGCCAAATGAGCTCAGCCACAAAATCGATCGATTTAAATCAAAATGCTCCAACGATTCGCTGCCAAGTGGATCTGGGTTGCCGATGGAGATGTGCGTTGTGGAGTGGGAATGGGATTGGGGGATGGAGTTGGGGTCATTTGCCATTTGTCTGAGGCTCGCTCACTCACGCGGCTGGCGAGGCAGGTCGCGGCGCTCCATGAATGGGAAAACGCGCACATGGCCAACAGACACCACCAACAGACAACGACGACTGTGAACAAAAAAAAAAAAAAAAAAAACTGGGAACCCGTTGACGTTGACGTTGATGTTGACGCTGTTGCTTCGCCAGCTCGTGCCGCATTAGTTACTATATACACAAACACACACATACGGACACATCGGCGTGTGTGTGTGTGATATTTTTAGACCCTTCGACGTCTCAGCTATAAATATTATTTCTATTTTATTACACATTTTTTCAATGTGATTTTCTACAACATTTTCCCCCCTTGTTGTTTCTCGCTTCTCTTCCTTTTTTTTTAACGCTTTCGGTCAGCAGCCAGCGTCCATAAATTTTGCAGCCAACAGCCCCCAAAATGTATAATATTTTCGATAAATTCGTACATAAAATATATATATATATATCTGTGTGTACGTATGTGCATGAGTGAGTGCATCTAGGATTGGGGACATCTGCTGCGCATCACGTGCCAATCACGTCCAGCCAACATTTATGGCACTGAGGACAGGACAACACAGGACATCCGCAACAGTGAACTCCACTTGATGCCAGTACAAAAATCGATGCTCGAGTAAAAATCATATTGCTCGATATAATAAAGTGAAGTGCCGAGTATCGTAGAACCCATTTCGGAATGGAAACCATCAACATATCAACGGCAGCACATTGAAAGATCGTAAAAATATATAAATGTTGCTACGATTTTATGATTATGACAAAACAATCTCGCAAAAAGCGCCCGAGGATTACTTTTTGATTTGGGTTTTTTGTGGCACATCATTTCGCAACAGGTTTCAAATAAGAGAATCAAAGCTTAACATTTTTTTATATTACCCATGGCATTATAAGCTAATACAAATCAAGAAAGTATTTGTATTATTCAGAAATCAAATTAATTTGAATTGGTTTCTTACATTCCGTTCTATTCTATATACATATATTATTTTCTTTTCCTTAAGACCCTTCCTGGTACTAGCTGCCATTATTCTGTTTTTCCCCCATCTCAACTATTGAGACACTCCCCTAGTCTTATTTAATTTATTTCTCACTCAACAATCAAGTGGACACAATATCGTCGGACGCATTGTTACTCGTTAGTTTACGCATCGCAGATCTAAACAAATTATAGCTTGACCTATCATAATGGACTCTCCTGTCAACAGTCTTATTCACTACTCAATTCCCCCTCTCATCATTTATGCATTGTGTGCCCTGTCTCTCCACATCCCCTAGAGCGTATTATCATCATCAGCATTGAAGCCATCTTGAAATGACCTAACACAATAGACTGTGTGTTTTTTTATTGCGCCTGCACAAATATTGATAAGACTCGAGACGAAATTCTAATAAACGCCTTGGGGCCAGGCCATTCCAAACAACAAATCTCAAACATTGATTCTTACGACTTTTATACCTTATTTCACACAACAGTTAAAATTGTCTTTGAACTTGTTTTCAGCTTCGTCTTTCTTTCTGCTTTCTGTTTAACGTTTTCTTGTGTCTTATTTATTTTGCCCCGTCGAGTTGCTTGGGTGCACTAAACGAAATTCCCTTGAAATCGGTTTCATCTTGATAGCACGCTTTGGTATTTACTTTTTCTCTCAACGATCTCTCCGTCGTGTGTTGTTGGTCCGAGGATCGTCAAATGAACGTTGAGTTATGTTACGAGCTGTACGTTAACTTTACGACACCACTGTCACTCATATCTTCCCATTCAGTTCCGTCTGTCCAGCTGTCCATTTTTGTTCATCGTACGTCTCTCAACTTTAACTTTGACTATTTGTGGGCGCAAAGGGTCTTCGTTGAGTCTTTAAGTTGTGGCCATTGTTTTCTTTTTGGCTCTAAAGACAAGTGATCTGTGTGTTGTGGCCATGTCTGTTCAATCTTGAGTTCAAAATTGTTTTTCCTAGGCGATTTCAAATTGTTGTTTTATGTTTTTTCTATAGCCCCTCTATAGTTGGTTGTACAAAAAAGAAAACATTGCGAAAGGCCTTGAGATTGAACAGAACTAATAGAAATAAATATAGAATATTTAACGAAGAATGTTCTTCAACAAAATAAAAGTTCATTAACACAGGAAATCTTAAGCAATACAAATTACTCTTTAAAATAAATGTCTATTTGCATTACGATGTGCAAAATGTCGAAGAAGAAGAGTATATTCAATCCCAAATAATCTTCTTTAATAAGATGGGAATATAATCTCGTTTTCTTTGTATTCTCAGAGTTACTGTTTAGTATGCCATGAACCATCATCTTGAGTATGCTTTTATTATTTGATTACATTATTTAAATAATTATGCAGTAGCATTCATAGCATTTAATCCGCTTCTATGGCTACTTAATGACTTACTCCCTCAGCCATTTTCTCACCCTTGGCTGTGGCCAGCCTGGAAATTCTATTGTTGCAATGCCATAAAAGTTGACCAAGTTGTGGCCTCATCAAAAAAAGAAAAAAAAGATAGAGAAAAGAACAGCCATGCATATAAAACTGAACTAATTTACTTTTCTCAGCGTGGTTTTCTAGACCTCAATGGAACGCGCCTTCAGCAGCAGAATGAAAAGATTTTGGGACTATACTACGAGTATGGGTGGGAATTTCTCACAGTGTAGACAAGAGCACATTGTACTGAAACATAAATTCACTTTATTAAATAAAACTACAGCAATAGCAATAATTCTTTGGCGCATTTGTAAGTGGTCTTCAGTTCCGCTCTTCATCGTCTTGACTGCGTCGGTGGCAGCGTCGGCTACGGTGTCTTGGCGTCATGGTGGGCGTCCGAAATGGTTGCTATTTTGTCTATAGTTTCTTTATATTATCTTCTGTGACGACGACCACGCGGCAGTCAGTCACTCAGTCAGTCAGGCAGTTAGGCATTCAGTCAGTCGCATTTACTCAACAAAAATAATTATGTGGGATACACACAGCGCCGACAGCGACAACAACTCGCAACTAAATTAAGCATATTTTAGCTATTTTTATATAGTTGAAAAAAATAATAATGCCATCGCTCTTGCTGCCTTGCTGCTTAGCTGCTTCTTGCCGTTTGTTAATGGCTTTGAAATGAACAGTGAGCAGAGCAGACCAGAGCAGCACAGCACAGAA
Source organism: Drosophila niveifrons (assembly GCA_035046325.1). Taxonomy (NCBI): domain Eukaryota; kingdom Metazoa; phylum Arthropoda; class Insecta; order Diptera; family Drosophilidae; genus Drosophila; species Drosophila niveifrons. The sequence goes on along the minus strand of JAWNOC010000046.1, from coordinate 2,382,321 downwards.
AATCGAGGAGGAGCATGCCCAGACATGACGAGGCCAAAGATGAAACTCTTTCGCAACGAGCGCGACCGCCAACGACATCGACAGCGACAGCTTCCACCTGCATAAAAAAGCGAGCGACGAGGCGTCGTCGGCTCATCACCATCCTCATGATCATCTCCAAGACCCGCACTCCCTTTTTTTTAGCAATTAAATGAATATGTGTGCCGGCATACCCTGTAATAAGAGGGTATATTGCAAATGCGGCTATTTGAGAAGTAGAAACTAACATAATATATCAGCATTTAATTCTTATTAGATTACTTTTTATTTTGCTTCAATAGGATTATATCAGTATTATTATTTCTGATTAGTACATCTAGATTTTTGAGTTGCTAAATCCCAAAGATATCGGTTTTAGTTTGCTTGAAATCAGTATTTTATAATCGACTATATTTTTAATGACCTATAGCAAGAGGTTGGGGTTGCCCATTAGTGCTCAAAGTTTGTTATAAAAAGGTTTGCTAAGGTAAAACTCTAAGACAGTAAGAATTCTGCACTTGAATAAATATAGAAAAAAAAATGTGCAAATAAAACTTTAAAATCTATGGCATTTTTGTTCCCTAAATTCTGATTAGCTAGAATAATGACTGCAACTTTAATGTGGGGTATGTTCAAGTAGTGTCAATGCAGCTAAATATTTCTTGTAGTCTTACTTTTTTTTCTCATTTTTTTTTTTCTATAATTTATTTTTAAAATCATCCCCACAACAGACTTGCAACTTACAAAGACGCAACGCGCCAAAAACAAAAAAACAAAAACGATGAAAAAATCTCAAGAAAAGAAAAGAAGAAAATCTGAAAACAACGAGGGAAAAAATTGACACCGGAAGTGGCTGCCCCATCTGTGTTGGATGTGGCACTGACTGAATCTCTACGGCGAGACAAATTACTTGATTTGCATTTATATATACTATATATCTATAGTATGTACATAATATATACATGTACTATATATATTATTTGTATGCTTTGTAGTACACTCTTTCAGCTTAAGCCCCCAACCCCAAACGCAAGCGCCAAATAAAGAAAAACATCTCAGCATTGTCATTTTTCTGCTTGCTTTTCGTATGGAAATTTATCAAAAATGTGTTTTTCTTTTGGGCAAACGCGCGCGCGCGCAAATTTGACGCGCAGCCAAGCGCAACAACATAAACAGCAGCAGCAGCAGCAACACGATGAAGGCTAAATAAGGAAGGGGGAGTGGGTAACACGCCCACAGCAACAGCAACAACGGTGTCTGAGCAGCGGCTTAGCCCGATAGTCAGTTTGCCATTCCATCCAACCATCAATTGCGTTTCATTCGGTTCCATTCCATTCCGTTCCGTTCCGTTCATTCATTCATTAATACCCAAAGACGCCGCAACGCCAATTGTTGTTTTTATTATGCGATTCGCTTTTATTTCCGTAGATTGCATCCAACTTAATCCCAATAAGATGTTAGCGATTCCAACGCTATATCTTCTGGGGCCAGCGATTACCGCAACAACAACAACCAAAACAACGACACCAACGAGAAACTGTTGCACAGTGACGCAAACTTGCCCCAGAAATTGAACTGTCGACATATTTATCAATAGTTTAGCTATTACTTAAGATATTTACGGCACATCAACAGCTCATTATTCACAGCTTAAGTCATAAACTAAAAATATAATCGTAATTTTTTTTGATGTTTTATTATTTCTATTTCTTGATGTTAACGATTACGCAATAAGTTGTTGTTATTGTTGTTACCAGTGGAGGTCTCCAGCTGTTCGGATGCAAGTTAGTGTTTAATTAATAAAGCACATATGGTTTATTATTAAAACAGGTGCGTCTCATAAAGGTAAACTAAAGGTAACTAATTAGCCGCTGGCCTATTTGTTGTGCGTAATTGTTTCAATAGCGATTTCAGTTAAATGAATTGATATCAAAATCATGCATGTAAGCTAAAAATATATTTAAATTGCATTGTATAACCTAACAGATGCTATCAATGCCTAGATTACCTAGGGATTACTAATCTCTGGCGCCTTGATTATTCAAGTGTACTTAAAAATGGGATTACGTCGTTATCAGATTTTAATGAACCGCCTTAACCCAAATAGCATTAGTATACTTCACTGTCAAGGCATTTACAGGGTAGCAATTACCACAAATTTGGATTGAATTGCAATTTGATTTACAATTATCTTTAAATACCCTTCTTTAAATACACTTGTTTCCCAAAATAACAGATGAATTTCGCATCAATTATATGGCATCTGTCTGTTTGTCATTGCGAGTTCATCACAGGAAAATTGATTGTACAAGCGATGTTTTATTGTTGTGTGTGTCGCAGTTATATCATCAAATCAATCAGCTCAATCAATCGGCTTATCAGCACGCCTCAATTGGGCGCTGTCTGGGCTTGCAACCTGTTGGTAAGTTCAGTTTGCAATCGCTTTAATAGATGGCTTCTTCCACACAAAACGAAACAAACAAATTGTCAACTCAATGCAATGTCAACATCAACATCAACATCAACTACAATAAAGTGGACATGCTGGAAAAATGAAAAAGTAATCTATACAAAACGCCAGATACAAGAATACATATTCAAAGATACAGATACAAAGTCAAAGATACTGATACAAACAGACACAAGAGAGTGAAGCACAAAAAGCAGCGTGGAAAATGTAGGGAATTAAGTCAGTCAGTGACTGTGTGTAACAGTTAACTGAATGTGTTGCACAATCTTGTAGCCCAACAACTAAACAGAGAGAGAGAGTGCATTAGTGTGAGAGTGAGACGGGGAGAAAGTCTTACTCAATCTAGCGTCTCAATCTGCAGACTGCAGTTAAATGTAAAATTCAGCTTGAATGCAACTGCAACTAATTAGTTTTCAGGCTGCTGCAGCAGCCGCTGCTGTAATCGCAACGTTGCAGACAACGCAACAAACGACAATTTTCCCACTGAATTTTCACTTTTTTTTAAATTTTTTTTTTTGCTTCTTGTTTTCGTTTTACTCTCTTTGATTTTGTTGTTGCTGTTGTTGTTGTTGCTACGGGCCGCAAATGAAAATCAAAGCAAAACAAGAGCGAAACTGGCAAACAAAAGAATTTGAGTTCGAAAACTTTTCAATAGTCCAAAGTGAGAGTGAGAGGCAAAAACAAAGAGTGACAGAGAGAGAGAGAGAGGCAGTGTTGCACACATTTTCATAGCGTTCTGCGTACCGCGTATCTTTTATGTGTCCCATTGGAGTCGTTTGTGCCACAGCCTCTCTAAATATTTAAAAGTCCATAATAAGCACAGTTCAGAGTCGTTATTTCGACTATTTAAATTTTAAATAAACTGATAAACCAGTTGGTGTTGCTGTTGTAGTTCTAAACACTTCGCTTTATGGCCAGCAAAGTCTCAATTAATGAGAAAATAAAATAAAAAACCTGAAACGACAGTTTAAAGTACACTTCTAGATCTACTGTGTAATGAATTTACTTTTAAAACAGCAAAGCCACTTTTGTAAGTTATGATATAGGTGATATTAATCTTTAGTTTTTCTAAACTAAAGATAAGAATTTCTTTAGTTATGCTAATCACTAGTAGCTTCTAGCAGATTTGTAAGCTATTCTTTACAGTTTCTCATTAGTAAAAAACAAGTTAAGCCGTTGAAGAATTTGTGAAGTGGATATGAAGAGAAGAAAGTGAATTTGTTATTTATACTACAATAAAGCAACTTAATTAATAGTCTAAACAGTTAGTAACTGAATAACTGACAAACCCCAAATGAAGCACAATTTATATTATGAGGTAATTAACTAAAAGCCACAATGAGTATTAACCTCTAATGGAATTCTACAATAATTTCCGTACGATTATAACACCTACATAAATAATTCCAATTAAGAAACTTAATATAAAGACGGATGCCAAATTGCTGTTCGACTATTCTGATACAACAATTGATACCCTCTCTAGAAGACTGCAAGCACTCCACTGGAGAAGCTTCATAAAAAAATGCTGTTCGATGCTTTATAAGGGCATCAGAATAGGTGGCAAGTACCTTTTACGAGTGCTTTTTGGTGTGTGTTGTGCTGTGTTTGCTACTTAAATTCAAATACGAAATCAAAATTCAAAATCATGGCCATGGCTCACATGCGATTTGACGATTTCGGGTTTTTGGCCACACAACAAACACACACAAATGCCCACCAGCAACAACAACAGCAACAGCAACACAAACATAAATAAATAAGCTGCGCTGAATAAATGAATATTAAATGCCTTCGACCGACATAGAGATAGAGACAGATAGAGCGAGAGAGAGAGAGAGCCAGATGTAGAAAATAATAAAATAAGAAACAAGTAAATAAACGTTAAAGCAAATCCAAGCGATATTCGATACGTAAATACCACAAAATGTTTGTTTGTCTGTCTGTCTGTCTGTTTGTGCTATCAATTTGCATTGTGAATGCGAGTGCGTGAATGGGGCGGTGAGTGCTCTGTCGGTGTGGGCGTGGCCGCTTGGTCGCAACAAATAAAAATAAATAAATGCCGCACACAAGCGACACAATTCGCAAAGCCCGAGCTTAAGGCAAAGCCAAATCCAAATGCAAAGCTAAAACCAAACCAAAACCAAAACCAAAGCACATGCAACCAAATGCGACTGGCAGCGAAACGCTGAAAACGCAGAATTTGATTGACGGCGTCGCTGACGAAGGCGACGCTGACGATGCGGACGACGACGTCATCGTCAAAGCATTTCAAGCTTGAAACTTGGCCTGAGGTTTCTCTGCTTAGGCGACAGCGACGACGACGACGACGACGCGCTGTTGCCGCCCACGTACAGTGTAACAAGAACAACAACAAACAGCTACTTTTACACGCAGACCACGGAGAGCGGAAGCAACAGCTTTCATAGCCAAAACAGTGCGAGAGAGAAACGAACCGAGAGAGAAGGAGAGAGTGAGAGCGCGGAATTGGCGTGAGAGCCACAACTGCGAAGGCGACAACAACGAACAGCGGACAGCGGGTAGTCAAGCTTTGCGGTTTTTAGTTACAGACCGCCAACTTGTTTAGGCACAGTGGGGGGAGCTATAAAAACCATTGCCAATTATTAAGATTAATTACAGTAGAACTTCACTACTATGTATATGCATTTACAATTCTAATAAATTAGGCAGCAAGAACTATTAATTCTAAGATAATAAAAAATTCATTGAGTAATGTGCTAAGTAGGGAAACCAATCAATCAATTAGTGAAAACATAAGTTTGTTTAATATTGCAATCAAAGAATGTTAAAAAATAATGGATTTAAAATGGGAAATGTTAAGAATGGAAATTGCGCAACGACTAATAAAATTTTAAGAGTTAGAGAATTGGAAATGTTATTTTTGTATTAAAATTTTCGAATGAAATTAATAAAGCCAATAATTAAAGAAAACAAAGAAATAAAATTGGGCAACAAAATTATTCAATTCTAAATCCATATATTAGAAATGTTTTAAATGCATTTTAACATTTAGTAAATGAAATTAAAATAAAAAACGAATCAATACAAAAATCATTTTAAATTTACAAATTTACCAGTTTTAGTTTAAACCGTATTTGAAATTTTGATTAGCACAAATTGAATAGATTCTAATCACAAACAGCATGAACCACTGTACCTAGTGCTATTGTCGTTTACATTGTGGCAAGCAATTACATGGGACAAGCGAAGCGGCTGCTGTTTTCTTATGGTTTTATTTTTGTTGTCATTCTTTTTTGTAGGCGTGGCCCAGTTTTGTTGCTGGCGTTATTGTTTTTGTTGTTGTAGTTTGCCACATTTGGCAGACACAATTTATGTCAAGCCGTCGTCTTTGGCGCTGTGCGAAAACATGCGTAAAAGTAGCTGCCAAAGGACAGGCCACCATTCTTCCCTTCCCTTCCCCAACCCTTTTCATACCCTACTCCAAAAGAGCTCAGCTGTATGTATTAGCTATGAAGCGCAAGCAACTTTGAGTGAGTGTGTTGGTGTGAATCTAATAGGCGCAGAAATTAAAACAGCAAACACAAACATTGGGCGATAGCGCAAAGGGGTAAAGAGGAGGAGGAGGGATATAGTGAAACAGAGGACAGTGGGCGGTAGTTGGGTAAGAGAGAGAGGAGGCGAGGCTGCATTTAACAACGGTGTTGACAGCCATGGCGACGACGCGGGCATCTGTCAAACATGTCATACGCAAAATAGCTTAACTGTCATAAAAACAACAAGTGAGCGGCAGACGAGGTGGGAAGTGAGAGACAGAGCCGTAAAACGCTTTATTACAATCCTAACAGCAACCCAGCAGCAGCAGCAGCAACAACAATGAGTTTTGGGCACATATGGCAAATGTGCGGCAGCGTTTATGTCTAACAAGTGCAGGGCTCATGGTGGGGACTGGGATGGGAGATGAGGGGAGGGGAAAGCGGATAACGCGGTCTTGCTGTGCGCCGCAAAACTGAAATTCAGATTCTTATTGAGGAAATTCTCGTTCTCCAAGAACAACAACACAAACATTTGCTGCCTTGATTTACATTTTTATGCTTTATTTGATTTATTTATTAACTTCGCGTCGCTCTTTTTGCCCTCTCTCTCTCTCTCTCGCTCTCTCATTCGCCTGCTCTTTCTGCTGCTTCGTCTTCCATTGCTGCTTCTTCTTCTTCTTCTTCTAGCCAAACGCCAACGCCTCGTAGGCACACACACATACGCACACATTGAGAATAGTTTCCTTTTTTTTGCTGCGTCTGTGTCTCTCTATGTACATGTGTGTGTGTGTGCGTGTGGCATTTTAATAATAGCACACATACAATATAAAAGCTCCCGCTGGAGCAGCAACAACACAAAATACAAAAAACGAAGGAAAGAGAAATGTGAAATGTGAAGAAAACATAGAAAAAATGTTGCACTAAAAACTTCAACGCCCGCATTCTGGCAAATCGCAATACAGGCGCAAAGCAGAAAGCACACAACTTCTATGCGGCTCCACTACACTGACACAAACACAGTGACACCCACTCTCACTCAACGAGAGCCCTTTGGGTGAGAGGGAGATGGGTTGAGTTCGGCTGCCGCAATAAAGCTCATGTTGTCTGCGGCGAAGGCAACAGTTATACGTATGTATGTATTTATGCATGTGTATATGTGTGACCATTCATATATGTGCAAGTCAAGTGGGGAGAGGGGGTCAGAACGAACCCTTACCTCAAAACAGGAAGTTTGTAGTTTTTTTCAATTAACACTCGCGCCATGTGTGTGACGCGAACAGTGCTATATAGGGAGCTAGCTAGCGATTGGGAGGGAGCGAGACAAGAAGCTAGTCGAGAACTCATTTGCTGCATTTGAACATCATAATGTGCACACACACATGCATACAGCCCCACACAGCTTAACAAATTTTGTTGTAGATTTTCGCAATTGCTATTTATATTTGGTGTTGTGACGGCATAAACAATGCTTATACAACAACAGAAAGCGCGTCCCTTTGCTATTAAATATTATTGCATTTTGCGCTTGTTGCTGTCATTTCATAGTTTGTATTTATTTATTAATATTTATTTTTGATTGTGTCGTGTCGCATATGAATGATGGCAAACACGCTAATAGGGCCACAACACACACATGCACGACACACAAAATATGTAAACAGAAATCTACCTCTTGCTGTTGGCACCTCCGACGGACGCGCGCAACGCCTGCTCCTGCTCCACCTTCTTTTTCTGGTTCTGCTCCGCCGATGAGTTTGCCGAAAGAAAAACAACAAATACGCCGCCGACCGAGGAGGAGAACCGACAAACGTCAAACGCGACAAGCGACGACTGCGACTAGCGGCAACAAAGTGCAACTGCGGCGGTGGCTGCGGCAGCAACTGCGGTTTGTGTTTTGCTATTTGAACTTTTGCTGTTTGCCGCCCCCGACTGCGAGAACGTAGCTCCTCGTTACTTTGTTTTCGCTTTTTTTATTTGCACACTCATACACTTACATTCACATACACTTTACTTTTTTGCCACAAACAAATTTTTGTGTTTTAACACTTTTATTCCACACAACACTAGTGCGCGCGCGAGGCACAAACAAACACGCAAGTCGACGCTTGCTCTCTCGTTTAACGACTGAAACCGAAACGAGCAAAAGCACCGTTGAATCGGGTATCCGTGTGTGCGCCAGCTGATGCTCCAAGTGCTACCCATAACCTATTTGGCTGCGAACAGTGTACCCCATAAACAGAGATTGCTATTAGCAGCGCAACTTTAACAATCTGGCAGCGCTCAGTTGGCAGTAGCGGCTAAATTTAAATTTCAAAAAAGTAATTTTTTTTTTTAATAATGACTGTATTGACTTCAGAGATAATGATTATAACTGAAATTGGTTGCAATTATCATTATTGTTTAATTGTTTAAGATATTACAGCAAAAAAGCAAAATAGAGGTGAATATTAATGACACTTCTCAGTGCACCAGTCCCAAATGCAGCCATCGAGATGATTACATCCAAAGCCTCCTGGGTATAATGCACAAAACTCTTCTGACTTCTTAAGCGCGCAATTACCATTGGGGCAGTAATAATTATAGCATCCCGTGGAGCAAGTCTCTCGTTTTCCCAGCGCACAACCCGAACAATTTAGTAAATCTGCGAAGTAAATTAATTAGTATATGTGTCTAAGCTAAACTTGCAATGGGATATGGTTCAGAACTCACCACTCTCCTGGCAGTCGGGAGTCGCGCATGCTGATAATGGTGGAGTGGGAGGCATCACCAACAACGGCGGATTTGTGAGCTCAACAACCTGTGGCGGTTTGAGGTAGATCAAAGGTCGTGTGCAGATTCTGGGATCACAAATCTTTTTACTATGATTGATGCACACCCAGGTGGGCGGATATGGTCGACAGAACCGTGGACTTTTCACCAGACAGCAACCGTCCGGCGGCACTTCACCTGGATAGGGCTCATTAGTCAAAGGCGGCGGCGGTGGTGGTCGCGATGTGGTTGTTTTTTGTACTATTGGCCTCGCTGTTGTAGTTATATCGAAGGTGAAGTCAATGCTTGGATCGTAGGGCTTAACGGTCTCATACTCAACACGATGAATATTTTCGGTGTTAGTGCGATATACATGCGAATTTTTCACCACATTATCGATCTCCAATATTGTTGTAATGTAGCCCGGCTCTAAACATTGCTTGTTGCGCCATACAGTTCCCACTGGGCAGGCAGGTGATAAGCAACGGCCTTCATAATATTCTCCCTGGGTGCAGATAATCTTGCGGCACTGTTCGTTCATAAAAATTGAGCCGTGTGGACAGCGAACCTGCTCAGCGGGGGTAATGATTATTTCTTCAGTCGTTGTGGGGATGATGGGCTCTTCTGTGGTAGTTGTAATAGGTTCTTCAGTTGTGGTTGTTGTAGCTTCTTCTGTTGTTGTTGTGGTGGTGGTTTCCTCAGTTGTGGTGGGTTCTTCCGTTGTGGTGGGTTTCTCTGTTGTGGTTGTGGTCGATTCTTCGGTTGTGGTGATCTCTTCTGTTGTGGTGGGTTCCTCTGTTGTGGTTGTTGTGAGCTTCTCGGTTGTGGTAGGCACTTCAGTGGTTAATGGAGCCTCTGTCGTTGTTGTTGTTGTAGTTGTTGAGTCAGCAGGGCAAGGTTTTGGCTCGATTATATAGCACATGCCATCCACACCAAGATAGTAGCCTAAGATAAGATGACTTGAATTAGGACAGCGACAATTGAAGAGACAAGTGACTTACCCTCTGGGCATCTGTTGTTTCTGTAGCACAAATTATTGGACAGATAATGATCGGGTGGACACACAGAAGGCTATAAATAGAGTTTATTGTTTATATTTACAGAGCAATTGAGTTTCAGGATGCTTACAACCCCAGCGTTGTTTTGATCGGCTTCCGGTGTAGAAGTGCTTCCGCAAATCGCGAAAGCTAACAATAAAATTGCGCAATATGAAATCGACATGATAAGCCAGTCAGTTGGTCGCAATCACAGATCGATTCCAAGCGATGCTCGACACACAACCGCGCTCCGATGACGACTAGCTAAACTGAGAGCGAACTGGGCTCAAAATATGAAATCGCGGTGACAAAAGCATAAAGCATAAGCCCCCGCTCCGATAACCTTTCGCACGCTTTGATTACACCGACTATTTATGTGTACTATTTATACATCAATCAGTAGGTAAGAGACGCTGCTCTCAAGTTTTGTTTGGGAATTCGGCTCAGTTCTAATCGCCATGCGCGTCTATCAAGTAATACAGCTGCCTTGGCTCTTGTTGGCACTCGCTCTTGTCAACGCTCAAACTCCGCAAAATTCAATCTGCGTTCAGTCCGGAACTGTTTGTAATCCGCCGTATCTTCCACAAAATGGGATTTGTGTCTGGCTCAATTCGCTGCCATGTGGAAACGGTGAGTGCCTATGCTTGAAATTGGAATTCGTTTCATAATCGGTGTTTTTTTTTGTCTCTTCACGTGTTATAGGTTCAACTGTCGTTGTGAATGTTTTTCCACCAGCATGTGGAGGTCAATATCCTTATCTACCTTATCCATCGCCTGGACTTAATCAACCTCAACCTTGTCCTAATCAACCTGGTTATCCGTCACAACCGCTACCATATCCCAACTCTCCTGTAGCTCCCAATTCGCCAGGGCAAACTCAACCTTGCCCAAATCAACCTGTAACTCCTTATCCTCCTACACAACCTATTCAACCCGGCCCTAATCAGCCAGGGCAAACTCAACCTTGCCCCAATCAGCCCGTAACTCCTTATCCTCCTACTCAACCCAATCCTTATCCGCCAGGGCAACCTCAACCTTGCCCCAATCAGCCCGTAACTCCTTATCCTCCTACTCAACCCAATCCTTATCCGCCAGGGCAACCTCAACCTTGCCCAAATCAGCCCGTAACTCCTTATCCTCCGACTCAACCTAATCCTTATCCGCCAGGGGAAACTCAACCTTGCCCCAATCAGCCCGTAACTCCTTATCCTCCTACTCAACCCAATCCTTATCCGCCAGGTCAACCACAGCCATGTCCAAATCAGCCTGTAACTCCTTATCCTCCAACACAACCTAATCCTTATCAGCCAGGACAACCACAGCCATGTCCTAATCAACCTGTAACTCCTTTTCCTCCTACTCAACCAATTCAACCCGATCCAAGTCAGCCAGGGCAAACTCAACCTTGTCCAAATCAGCCTGTAACTCCATTTCCTCCTACTCAACCGAGCCCTTATCCTCAGCCTTGTCCCAATGAAACTGTAACGACTCCTGAACCTCAGCTTTCAACGACCGAGCCGATAACTCCTTCAGCTCCTATAGAATCTCAACCGATTCCAAGTGAACCTGTTACACCCAGCATTCCCTTTGAAACTACAACTCAGCCGCACACCACATTTGGACCGGATACAGATGAGACTACTCTACGATCAACAACAATTCCTTATGATCCCGATTCACCCAACACTTCAGTTGATACAGAAGAGACCACAACATCCGAAACAATAAACGAATCATCATCTACAGTAAAACAAGAAATGACAACTCCACCGCCTGCGCCAATCCTGCGTTGCCCACCTGGAACAGTGCTTTCGGATGGTAATTGTCGCTTGGTGTACTGTGCCCGAGGAGTGTATCACAATGGACGTTGCGTAATTCCCCGCTGTCCTAAGCACACAGTTTGGACGGGACAAAAATGCTCAGCGCCAAAGCCAGTTGAGCTGGATCCTATTTACATTCATCAGCAGATAGTAAGCGAGGCATCCAAGGTGTTGACTAATAAACAAGAGGTAGTGGTAAATGCATCATTAGTGCTACCACAACGTGACGATGACTACGAAGATGATGATTACTCCGACGAAACAACTGAAGTTCCCCAGCAAACATCCCCTAAATGCTGCACTGTGATTGCTCCACGCATCTGTCGCTGTCAAAACCAAAGCAATCGTTGGCAATGCTTTAACAGGCGGCAGCCACTTTGCGGCGACTTCTGCAACACTTCCAAAGTGGTACTAAAGGCACCACAAGCCACCTCCTGGATCGATGACACTAATGAGATGCTCCTCATGCCACCAAACCCTAATAACACTTGCATTGATCAGGGTAACTGCAACACAGTCGCAAGTAAGTTCCAGCATCCATTTGAAAAATGGCACGAATATAAACTCTTCTTTCCTTCATAGATCGCTATGATTGCAGTGGCTGCGCTTCGGGTCTGATGGCATCCTGTTCAACTTATTGCTATAATTATCATTGCAACGGTCCCAACTGTGGTTACTACGATCAGCTGGAATTCTGCAGCTCTGCAGAGCTTGCTAACTCCATTGTGTGCCAGCCAGAGAATGGCTGGAAGGTGGATATATCAATAGTGAAGTAACTGATCGTGTTTATTTTGCAATGCACTTTTAGTTGATAAATTAAATATAAATAAAATCAAAGTTACTCTGACGCGAGCATTGCCCAACATATTAGAATCTGCAGTTTCTCATTTGTAAATAATGCTAATCAAAGCATTGTCTAACACCTAAAATGCTTCAGTCTTATTTATAGGAAATCGTATACAGTCTTATTACATTTAAAATGATCAAAATTATTGTTTTGACAATTGTGAAGTAAAAAAAATATAAATGGTATGCATAAAAGGAATCTTTCTCTACGGTCAAGTTAACAAATACTTTCTTACATAAATTCTGACCTTTCGTTTCCTTAGGAACAAGTATCTTATGCTTTAGCTAACTTAAAACTTTTGATGTCAAAACCAAAAGATCGATCTCGTACTTAAATTTCAAAATTATGTGAGCTTATCTATAGAGATACAATTGCTTAGTCATTGTCAATGTGTATTTATGTTGTAATAATGTAGTAAACTAATTATAGATCATAATGGCCTTGTTTGCGATAAGGGTATTTTATCCTCCAACGAAAACGAAATCGAAAAGTTTTGCCGTCAATCGGCTTAAGCTAAAGCTCCCATCGATTGTAAAGCTTACCGTAAATTAGAAAATATAATATATTTGCATACGTATCGCAATGCGAGCCATGAATGATGGATCTTGATGGCTTCCTTGTGACATATTTGCACGTTCAACACTGAGATCGAAAGGTGTTGGCCAAATGAAGTTGCCATCAATTTGAGGAGGAGGCCGATGAAGCAGCGACGTTAATGAAAGCTCCCCGCCAATCGATAGTGAAGCATAATATTAAATTTGTGTGATAGGGTTATCTAATCAATGGCATTTCTGTGCTTTTTTCGCCAAGATTGACGGCGGCTGACGATGGGCTTGGTATCGTACTAGCTCATGAAGTTGTTCGGGTTTCGCGGCCTTTGCAAAAGCTTCAGTTTGTTGATTGTCGTGTGCTGCACCAGCCCAAAGAGTCGCGGACTGTTGACCCAGCTGGAACAGGAAAGTTACGGAAGTGGAAGCAAGTACTCATCCAAGCAAATCATCGAGAAACTCAAGTGGAGCAGAGTAGACAGTCGTTGAGGCAAAATGAAGGTGAGTTCATGCCACATTTCTGAAAGATGACGCAGTGTTGCTCTGTTTGAGTTACATTACGTTTAATTGCTGGTATGTCAATTATACCATTTGATTCTTATCTTATCAACGTCTCTATATATTTGTTGTTGTTGCTGCTGCTGTTGTTAGTCGTATGCGATCATGGTGGCTATGCTGCTGTTGGTTTCGGGGCCATTGGTCAGTGCCGACGCTGATCAGAGCAGCAGCAGCAATAGCGCCAAGGAACAGATAGTGGTGCACACACCGCTCCAGAACTATGAGCAACCTTCGCTACGTGACTACGACGACTGCCAGGCGAATCGCCAGAGCTGCTTGCAAATCTGCGACGGCGTGGACAAGTGCGTGGCCGAGTGTCCCGTCTGCCCGGAACTCAACGAGGAACCCTTACTGGTGCAGGGCGTCAACGATACCAGCTACGTGCCGCCTGCACAGACGCCTGTCAACACCACGAACATCATCCGTCTAACGAACGAGATCAATAACATTATCAATCACGACATAACCGCACGCAACGAACTCAATGTCAAAGTAGAACAGAATGTCTCCCAGGTGGGCGGACGCTTCGGACTCGGCTACAACGAGCAGGGCTCCTGCTGCTATGTGGTGCGACGGGAGCGGGACTGCGACCAGAAGGAGCACTGCAAAGAGGCGTCGCGGCAGCGAGTGTGCGGCACACGTTGCCAGGCGCGTGTCATGCTCGCCAAGCGTGTGGTCCAATGCGACAAGGATCAGCCCGATGAGTGTCACGAGACCTTGGAGTATGTGCCGGCGCGCAAGCGTAATCACTCCAGGAAGTCATCAGATCAGTGTCGCTACAGCAACAGCTGGCCATATGTAAACTGCGAAGGTGGCCAGGAGCGCCATGGTGGACGCGTGCGACGTGCCAATTGCCAAAGCTGCCTCAGCCTGACCTATGGCTTCATCTTGCAGAATGGATTGCCGCCCAATTGCTATGGCTGCTTTCAGGGCTATGCTGCGCCCATGATGGCCATGCCTGTGTTTTATCCGCCTTACGCATATCCCAACTTTGGCTACAACGATGAACCCGAAGTTGTTCCCAAGAAGGAGGAGCAACAGCCGAAAACTGATGACGATTTCGATCTAGGTGATGACGATGGTTGGGTGATCAAAACTCAGAAGTGTCGCGGACCCGATGGCAAGTTGGAGGATTGTCTCGAGGGCAGTGGGGATCTCGATAACGAGGTTGGTCTGCCACCAGCGCACTTGGAGAAGGGTGATGATGACAAGACGAAGCCCGATACAGACTACAACGTGCCGGCACAGCGTCGGCGACGTCGCCAAAGTCGCCGCCAGTTTATGCGCTCTATTTACAGCAAAAGACGAGACAATTGAGCAGCAACATCGTTGATTCATCGGAAAAGAGCATACATTATGAGCTAATTATGTTATGAGATTCCTTTAGTTTAAACACTGCAAATATAATATTATATATGGTCATATTCTTAATCTAATCTCGAATTCGATTACGATCTTAAGACTGTGACGTTTCGCCAATAAAGTTTTAAATTCTTTTCCAATTGCGCGTATCTAATGTTGGCATTCCTGTGGGTGGCAATTAAAAATAGCATATGTTAAATACACGTAGCTTGAAAATATTTTAGGTTTACTTACGCTGATTAATCGACTTCTAATTAAACATACCAAAAAAAAACACCGGTCATGTGGGATTACATGTGCAAAGAATGTAGATTATATTATTTATGATTGCTAACACAAATTGTTTTATTGTTAAACCATGCAAATTGTTGGTTAATCATTTGGAGGCAAGATAGTGTTATTATTAATGTTCTAATATACGATACATTTTGGTTAAAGGGATGTGCTGCTGGAAATGTTTTGCCCAATTCAATTAAATAATTTCATTTTACTACTTTGTCATATATACTTTATATATAGAGGAGGTGTGCTAAGTTGTGTTTTTAATCTCGCATTGTACATAGATTTATTTAAAAACATTTGAATAACAAACAAATTGCAAACACTCGTATTGTATTTATGTACTACATAAGTATATAGCAATTCATAATTTGATAAGGTCAATTTGTCCGTGGCCAATTTATGTGTGTGCCAGTAGTAAATAATAATTTAATGGTTTCCTATAACATTTGCGTGTATGTGTGTGTGTTTGTGGAGTGGGTTAGAGGCAGGGGATGGGGAATTTGCTCTGCTTATAGACTAAACAACATTTAATAGAATTCTTTCTCTTATTTGATTCAACTTGCAAATATACTCATAAATTGTTCTAGCTGAGCGTATAAATTTCGTTTTAGAAAACAGTTGCAGCATTTTTAGGTAGATTGTATTTACTTATTATTTTTTTTTGTATTTTTGCGGGCGTTGACGTGGGCGTGGTCGCGATTGTTTGACCTTTTGAACATTTGTGCCGCCCCTCTTCCATTTTAAATATGTGAAAACAAAATTACTAAACTTATGGTAATATTGCGCTGTATGGTTTTGTTCGTAAATCCAATGCTGTTGACGACGAACTTCGCGGGTGTGTGGGGGGCAGGCTGAATTACTTGATACCCAACTCCTTGAGCTCAGTTTCTTCATCCACAGAGTCCTCGTCATCCGAGCCATGCACCGACGGCGCCGGAGTAGTGTGACCTGCAAGCATTTGAATAGATGGAAAACAATTTATAAACCAAACAAGAGAACGCACTTTGTATTCGCAGTTGTACTACAGCGAAAAGGTGACATATTTAATCAATGATTTTTGAATGTCACACTCGTGTAATACTCGTTATGATTCACGACTTATGTAATGCACTTGGTCTATCGCAGAATTGTGCAACAAAAAGGCGAGTCTAAAGTAAATTTACCCTAGATCTACAGTTGATTTTATCATGGCAAAATTGAAGTTGCATACTTTTTATACTTTAGAAAACAACTCTTGTTTAATAGTTAATATATTTATGCCCTACACTGTAGTGACAACATTATTGCCATTGATCAAAGTTTGTAGCCTTGATTATTGCCATCGTAATAGTTACGGGATTATCTAATTTATTGTGTTAAAAACAACTTTAATAACGTCTACTGCTGGAACTTACGCGACGAGGTCGGACTTGGTGGCTCGCTGTGTGGACGTGAGAAAATCAAGTTGCTGCGCGAACCGTACAAGGCGGATTCGTCCACATAATCAGGATAGACGGCCTGCAAGGCCTTCACCCTAGCCTGTCTGTAGTACTGCAAACAAAGAAAGAGTATATATATTAGCAATTGTATTAGGTAGTACGCAATAATGCTTACAATGCCCAGCGTACGCCAGTCGAGCAGATCGCTGAGTCGCTCCGTGCGATTGCGCTGAATGATGCGCTGTCGGCGATTCAGACGTGAGAATTCCATCATGAAGCTGGACAATTGTTGCACGCTGTTCTCGAGGCCAATGTAGCGTCGATCGACAATGTAGATGCCATAGGACTTTGGATCACTGATGTGCTCCTGCATGAAGCAACCGAAACCAGACAGATTTGTGGTCACACTTGGGATACCCATGACAGTGCACTCGGCTGGCGTATAGCCCCAGGGCTCGTAGTATGAGGGGAACACTCCCAAATGGCAGCCACGTACAAATTCCTCGTAATCAATGCCAAACAGTGGATTTGTCGAAGTCAAGAACTCCGGATGGAAGACCATTTTGACGCGATCGTGCACTGAATTGAATAAATGACAACGCCTGATCGCGGCGAGCACGGGATCGTTCCAATCGTCGGCCACATTGTGCGTGGTCACCGGTGGCATTGAGTCGCGTTGCATGGCAAACATACAGCGCTTGATCTTGACCAGATCATCCTTCTGCAGCAGCTCATCGGGGCCGGGAATGTGTCCCTTGAGGCAGGTGTCGAACATACGTTTGCCCACCGCCTGCTGCACGTTGTTGATGGTGTCACGCAGCTGTTTGATTACAGCATGACCGCGCAGCGAGTCCACATTGAAGTTGTTCGTCTTGGTGGGAAAGATGAGGAAGGCCACCACTGTGGTATCGGGGCGTTCGTGCTTAAGCATGGCATTGAGACGGGCCAGTGACTCGATGAAGATGTCGGCGCCCTTGTTGCCAAACTCATAGCGACCAGCAATGAAGAAGTACAGCGTTTTGTCCAGATCAAAGTCCATATGACTGCAGATATAATAACGATTAGAGGTTGCATTTAACGGAAATAATTGATGACTTACCCGTAGAAGTGACCGCGAACAAATTCGTTAATCTTTTCCTTGGCAACGGCGTGCAAGTTCTGGAACTCGTGAATGGCTGAGAACTTTTTGACATTGAGGCCATTGGGCGTAATGATGTCCGGCTTGCGCTTGAGCAGATGCTCCGCCTCATAGCCCGTAATTTCCGAGACGGTTGTGAAAATATGCGACAAATGGGTGGCGCCGCGTTCCAGGCAGTAACGATGATAGATTTGCCGCTTGCCAGCCTCTTCGTCCACAGCAAACTTGTCCAGATTGTTGTAGAAATCAGTGTTGCCGGCACATAGATAGCGACCTAGGAGTGTGGCATGTGTGGTGAACACGGTGGCAATTTCAACTTGACGAGTGCGCAGCACAATTAAACCAACACCAGCCTGCCACTCGTGGAAGTGGGCAACGATGCGCGGTGGACTCAGCTCGTTGTTTTGCGAATAGGAAATGGCAAAGTTGCGGAACTCTTCGAGGAACTCGGCGATCATGAAACCGAGAATGACGGCATCATTAGTCTCAATGTCCAAGTGAGGTATGCCAATGTTGCACTTCTCCCACATCTCCGACTTGAACTGATCCAACTTCCAGGCGGCGGAGCCAATGTCAAACAGTATCAACTGCGGATTGCCATCGACCAGCCAGCGACCGGTGTGAATTTTATAGCCACGCGATCGCAGCGTATTCACGGCATCCAACAACGGATTGCCGCGTGGAAATTCCATTTCCTCCATCTCGGTGCGGGCACAGTTCTCCTTGTAGGGTCCCATCATGCACAGCTGCTCGCCCATTTCCTCGGTGGAGACATAGGCCTTGGAGCGAATTACTGTGTAAATGCCGCCGACCTTGTTGGCCACCTCCCAAGCCACCTCGAAGTTCCATCGGTTCTCCCGTGACGCAATATCGCCACGATCAAAGTAATCCTTTAGGTCCGCACCGGACTCTACGCGTGAAAAACGACGATTCATCTGCAAAGAGACAGTACGGGAGATTAAGATTAGTGAAATCAAATTATATTTTTGAATTGTTTATTTAGAGGAGCTGCAGCCAAACCCGCATGGCCATGGAGGAAGAGTCTTGGTCCTCGAAGCGAAAGGACATTTGCCGCCGCATGATTGTGTCAAAGCAATCGCCGTTGATAATAGAAAAACTGTGGTTTTGTGAGTGTGAGGGTAAACTGCGGCTGGACAACCTGCTAGTCCAGGCAATCGCAACGTACTGATAATCGCAACTAATTTTAGCTACCGGCTGGCCCACATTACAACTGTAAGCCGAGCGCCATAAAACAACGCCGGGCGCTATTCGCTTTGCGTTGCATCATCATCATCACGTTCATGTTCACGACATCATATCACGTACATAAGCACAGAAGCAGAAGCCACCGACCGACCAGAGCTGAGAGCTAGAGCTACTGATAACGCAATGCTGCTCCTCTCGCCTGCTGTCAATTGGCCCTGACACTCAGCAGCGACAGCTACAGCGACAGCGACTGCGACAGCGATGTCGACGTCGACGTCATCGTCTCCCTGCACTTGTCGACTATTAATTTGGGGGTCTGCTATTTTTAGTCGACCGGGAAATGACAGGCTGAAAAACCGCTGACATCGCTCAATACATTTTCTTTGCAAAAATTATTGCGCTACTAAATACAAATTTATATATTTTGCAAATATTCGTAAACTTTTAGATATTGGAAATAACAGCTGCGTATATAAACAATAAATTGGGCAACATTTATTTAATTTCCTTTTCAAAAACGGTTTTAAAAATAAAAGCCGAAAGTATACAACTTAAATTGTTTTATATTTACAATACACTTTTTCTGCCAAAATTATTATGCTACTAAATGCAAATATACATATGTATGTATATGTATATTTCCAAATAATATGTAAATGGAAGATTTTAGAAATATTGAATGAAAACTCAAGCCCAACTAACTACAAACGATAAAATGCCATAATTGGACTACCGAAAATTATGTAACATTGTGCTTTCATTAAGCGAACTTAATTGCATGGGATCGTTAAGAGTCTTTTATGTATTGCCATAGTATCAATATATGTATATGTATATTGCTTCATAAGCAATTCGACTTTTAGGCCAAATTAAATGCTTCTGAATGAGCGTCACGAGTTTTCAGCACCGAAATAGTTATTAAACTATTAAATTGAATGTCTTGCTGAGAAATATTATACGTTTCAATATGTGCAAAATAAAAAATATATTATCAAAACCGATCTGTTTATTACACAAAGGAATCAAATATTTTAAATCATATCAGTCACACAACTATTTCACTCGCGCACATCTCTAGCAAAAGGATATACCGAAAGCTCGTAGGAAAAAGATCACAACATACTTGTATGTGTGTGTGTGCATTGAGCATGTTTCTTTGAGTAAGATTGCACTTTTTGAGCCACTTTACTTCTTCACTCGGCAAAATGTTTAACAACAAATACGCGATAAAATGCAATTAGCATAAGACTGTACGAGCCCGAAAGTAAAAGTTAATTATTTGTGGTGGGAAATGAAGAAAATGCATATTTAAATGCAAGAGAAAAACATTTGACACTGAAAATTCAATTCAATTTCTATAGCGCGTTTCTTTTGTTCACTTGGCACATGTTCTATTCACCTTACGCTCGTTTTCTTCAATTGAATTAAATTAATTCGAAATTCGGCTGATATTGAGTAAAAGATGTTGCGGGGTAGGGAGACATTCATTTCAACTCAACTCGTTTTGTTCACACTCAACAAGAATATGTACCTAATATACGTAAATACAAATACGAAACACAGGCTGCGCCTCTGCATTCGCTTAATGCGGCTGCAAGAAACTCCAACAACAATGCGGAAGAACAAGAATAAGAACAGCAAAAAAAAAACAACAACAACAATATACCAGGCTACGTTATAGACACAACGTCTCTGCTGTGTGTGTGGTGTGTGTGGCAGGCAGGCAATGTCTTTTTTTCATTGCCGAGCAGACAGGCAGCTAAAAGTCAAATAAAGGTCAGTGGCTGCGTCGCTGTCGCCGCTGCCGCTGTGCTGTGCGGGCAGAGCATTAAATATTTTCACCATTGTTGGTAGTTTCTTGGGCCTTTTTAACTCGCTCAACAAGTTTAAGTTGATAATTTTGTTGTTGCAGGTGCGAACACGAAGGAATTTAGCTTACGACCGCCGGCGCATTGATAATAGTCGCAGCGCAGCGGCTTATCAACGTTTTGTTTATGTTTCACTTTTATCACTTTTTTTTTATTTTGCTCTAGTGCAAAAATATGATTTTGCATCGGCGCCTGCGACAGTCGACGTCGTCATTGGCGCCAAGTGCAATATGCTGATAGCGATAACGAATTTGTTGATTTCAGTTGTATAAGTGTGTATGTGTGTATATATATATGGCACGCGCGCAGCTGTTAATTTATACATAATTTTCACGGAAAACTCATTCACCTTGCAGCCGTCGTCGGTCTAACAACAACAAACAAAACAAACAACTGGCGGTTAGTGTAAGTGTTACCGCAATTCAAATTTCAAAATATACTATTTTAATTTAAAGCAAAAAAATTGTGAAATATACCACATAAAAAATTTCCAGTATTACAGTCAACTATTAGGGATAGCGAAGCATGTGGCGCCAATTTTGAAATATAATATTTTCATGGATCTTGAAAATATTGAATACTGTTCTCAGTTAAGATAAAAAATGTACGACTGGTGAAATAAAAACTTATATTAAAAAATTTGAAATACAGTATTTTTTCATTTAACGCAAGGTTAGTGGTCACATTGACACTGTTTTCAAGCGTTGCAGCCCTGGATTGCCGCGTTGCCAACTAATTGTTTACATGTAGAAAGCATTTAGCTTTTGTCATTTTGCACATTGGCGCGAATTAAATCAATTAAAATGAAACATTTACATTATATTCAATTTGATTTACATTAATATGACATTAATTATTGATTTATGGAGTTTGAATCAAGAATAATATTAAATAATATAATTATTTACAACTGCATTTGCTTTCTAATTGAGAACACAACATTTTACCTTCAAATTATTTCAGTATTCTCATAAAAAGTCATATTTCAAAAATGACCAGCGCCATAACCTTGCTCTATAAACGAATTTAATGTCATTTGTGGCGCTTACTCGCTTAACCTCAATTGAGTCGAAGACGAACACGCAATTTCAAGTTCGTTTTTTATATTTTAATTGAAAAGTACGAAGACAAATGACAATAACTTACAAAAACAAAATTGATTTTTATACTTGAGTGGCTAATGAAGAACAGAAATGCTAGAACAACTTGGTAATTAGGTCAATAAAATGGACACTTTTTTGCAATGTTCATTGTTGTATTTGTCAATGAGTAATTTCGTAATTTGCACAGACATATTTTAAATAGTATGCTGTTGGCATTTGATCAACACGATGTGAGTCTATGCAGCAGCAATTTGTCAGTTGTGGCATACGAAATGCGCCCAGTCATCATGAGGTGGCATCACTCACCTTGTCGCCTTGTCAACCGGCAACCACCAGGTTGAATTCATTCTCAACAGTCAGGTCTCAACAGTCTTAGCTGCCTCAGTCCAGAGCATCAACATCAACATAAACTGACATCTCAATTGACATTCTGAGCAGCACACAAGGTCAAATGGCATTTATGCTTTATTATTTTTGCACAGCCAAAGTCCAAAGGCGGGAGGTGTTAAGGGGACGGGGGAATCAACATGCCTTTTGGTGACTTTCTTTTCCGCGTTTTTCCGCATCTGCTTTTAATGTGCTCTGTGAGTGTGCCTTTGACACGGCTGCCGCTTTTGTGAAGTCCCCGCCATAGCAATTGATAACAGATTCAGATTCAACGTGGCAGCCTCGCTTTAAGGGTTTGATGTTGTCAACACGAAATTTATTGAGCTTAGATGCGCTTTTAGATTTTCGGTTTTCGATTTTCAGTAACAACTTTGGCAATTTCCGCCTTGCGGATTGTTCTAGAAAATGTGGAGATTATCCAAAAATTGTGGCAGCTGCTTTGAAAGCTTTACTGACTATTGCAACTGCCGTTATTCAGACATTATAACCTCTCCACATGCACACACAAGTTTCACACACACACACACACATTGCCACGCACTCATGTCAGTTTCACGCTTATCCTGACTTGGCTATGCGCAAAATGGGAAATGTGAAAATAGTTCTGGGGAATTGCAATGGTCAACCAAGGGCACAGACCAAAAATGCAATCTTTGACCGCAATTCTGCTGAATGCTGCCCACATAAGTAGGCAATAGTATTTTATACAAAGAGATTCTGGTTTCCCAATTCGCTGGAATTTCGTTAACGCACGTTACGCTTAGTAATTGTATTAATTTGCCATATAATTTATGATCAACTGCACTAAACGATGTTATTTATAGAGGCGCAAACAGCATAAAACGCTTCATTCACATATTTCAGCCTTATCTAATCGCAGCGCGATTTTTGAAGCGACTTCACAAGTGGGTCAGTTCAGAGGGCCAATGCTGGGACTTTGCCACGCCATAAAGAGCTTCATTAAAAACTTTGGTCTAATTCATTAGCAGCAGCAAAAGCGACAGCAGCAACAGCAGCGGGATCGGGAGCAGCTCGTCCCCAAAAATGCGGCACGTGAACTTGAAGCCGGTGGCAAAGTCAAGTGTCGGGCTGGGTGACTAATTTCATTCAGGGGCATCCGAATATTGCACGACAATAAAGATAATAACAGAATGTGGTGGCAAGAAAAAAAGTATGGCAGGAGACTTCAGTCAAGAGTATGCACGACTACCCAAATATCCTTTAGTCAATGCAATTCAAAAGTGGAGTTGAAGTTACATTTTGTCAGTTGTTAGATAAATGAAGAGCTTTTAAGTTTTCAATCTCTAGTCTTGCCTACCCTCTAGCTACTGCAACATAGGGTATGCAAACAGTAAACATGAACGGGCCCAAAAGAGGCGCCAACTTGCGAGTCGTTGATAGCGAGGTTGTCATTATGAATTGTGTTGCCTACTTATCGGCGCATGCGTCGACTGTCTATGCTGAGTCTTTTACTGAGAGTGTGGGATTGTGGGCTTGAGTCTGTGTGTGGTCTGTGTGGCATATGCAACATGCTGAACCTTGTAGCATGTTGTTGATGCTCTGCCTCTGTTTGGCTAACAAAGGGCGTCCCGCCTTCACAGCAGCAGCAGCAGCAGCTGACGATGTCGATGGCGAATTCGAATTTCGAAAACTGTTATCAACAAACAGGCAACGTTGTGTGTGTGTGTGTGTGTTCTGTGTTTGTGTAGGTGCTGCTGCTGCTGCTTCTGCTTCTGTTGGTAGATATAAACCCATCAGTTGGCGGCTGTTGCACGTCGCGTGCGGTTTCGTTCTTGCTCCTGAGCGGCTGTCGCGTCCTGTTTGCGTCGTTCGCTTCGCTATCTCTCGTTGTTCGTCAATATTCAAAGTGCGCTTCGATGTTCCGCTGTCGCCGTTAGTTTTTTGAACTAACAAAAAAAGTAAAAGAGATAAACTGAACTATGCACTGACAGTTGTCCCGACAAGTGCCGGAGTTGTCATTTACCAGTCGCAGTTCGCGGCGTGCGGTTGTCCTCGCGGAATTTAATCCATCACTGGCAAATCAACACAAAACGAACTAAATTGATAAATTGGCAACACTAACACTAATTAAATATTTAATCAAAACTAATATTAATGTATTTCAAAACTTCGAAATACTAATAAATTGGAATAATTTGTATAAATAAAACTAACTCAACTACTAAAACAAAATTAAACTTTAATTCAATATTTAATCAAATCAAAAATAATGAACGAAATTTAATAAATAGAAAAAATGTATTAAGTAATTAAAATAACAATAAATTGTATACATTTTTAACGAATATAAAATAAAATGTAAAATTCTTCACATGAAATATTATCCAAAATTAAAACTTCAAACATTTTTGATCGCAACTATAAAGAAAAATTTCTTGAATGTTAAAGCTGTTTTGAAGACAACAGTTTGTTTGACCGGTAAACACAATATTAAATACCTTTAAATAATTTAAAAGTATTAAAGCAAATGTTGACATATTATTAATTTCTTTTAATTTTTTCCTACAAATTGTGTCATTTCGTATTTTGACATAATAATAGTTGGCTTATGAAAATGGAAAAAGAATTAAACGAAAATAGTTAAATTTGAATTCATCAAAAAAGAAAAGGTTTTTCCATTAAATATATTAAATTTATGCTTTAAATTAATTGAAATTATTTTAAAGTGAACTCCACGTAAATTTAATCTTTCTCCAATTATTACACATACGCACAGTAAGCTGCAAATGGCTTTTGGCCTTTTGGGTTGAACTCGTAATCCTTTAAAACTCGAAAGGAGTTGCAGAGCAACTAGGAACATCAAAAAACCACAATTATAATGCGATTGTAAAGCGGCTAAAATGTGTAATTAATTAAAGCGTGCCACGAAACATCAGAAGCAGAGAAAAACAACAAAAAAATGAGGGAAATAAAGAAAATAACTCAGCCGCCAACGCGTTGGCTAATTTAAATTCATTATGAACTTCCAGCCCGAGGCGGATGTCTCAAGACATAGCTGAGCTCTTTGAGAACATCAATTTTTCAAGCAATTTAATTGAAGAACGCAGCAGAATTTTAGATTTAAGCCGCGTTGTGAGGCATTAAACAGCAAATAAAAACTCTGCATTTCTTTATCCTTGTGAGCCACAAAAATGGAGAAATAAGAGAAAAAGAGAGAAAGGAAACGCGTTGGCTGCTGAGATTCCTTTTTATTTGTTATGCTGAGTAATTTCCTAAATTATAACGAAGCACACGTGCAAATTGGGCAAAAGCGAATAAAAACCAAGCCAAAACCGAGGCGAAGCAAAACAAAATCAAATCAAATGAAATGAAATTATACGAGCCGACGCGACGCGACGCGACGAATCACATTTATTATTATTAGTATTATTCTTATTGTATTCGTACATTTATTGTATGTACTCGCAGATTGTTTAACGCCCAATCCCGAAATGTCTAAACAATCCCGAATTAATGGAAATCAAAGTACATCAAAATAAAATTAAATGCCATAAATAAAATCGCACATATAAAAAAGGAGAAATAAAATAAAAATACAAAACAAAACAAAACCAAAACACAAAAAAAAGACGCGCTTTTGGCAGCTTGATGTGACCCGTGTGAGTAGCTGCGTCTGATATCTAAATTTACAAGCGTGCTCCATTAAATATTAAAATACTTGAGCCGCCTCTGCAACCAGGTTCCATCTACCATCTACTACATTTACCATCTACCATCCTCTACCATCAACGAGCAGCATCCTCTCGCTGTGCGGTTTCCTGTCGCCTGAGCTGTCACTTTAGCTGGGTTTCTTTCCTTCTGTCTGTTATTTTTTTGTGGGTGAGTATGCAGGACACATTTTGAAGGTCCTCCTCGTCGCGTATAAACATACTTTGTGTGAGTGCTGACATGTCTGTTTATACAAATTTGTGATGCAGGCAGCGAGACACATACAATGCTTTATGCTCTCCATACACTCGTATGAAGTGCATTAAAAACATATCTGATTATACAAATTACGCAGTTATTTCATGCGTATAAATGGCCGTAATAAATGCGAATAATCGCCATCTTACTCCATATTATTATAATATTTAAATACACATTCGAAATTGAAGAAAATTATTATAAAAAGAGACGATTCTAAAATAAAGGTAAATAAATATTCAGCATCTTATTCTATATTATTCTGATATCAAAAATAAATTTCTAAATTGAAGAAAAAACTTACAAGAAACTCAGATTGATTTTTGAATGAAAGTGTTGAAAAAGTTTAAACTGAAAATCGCCATTTTATTCCATTTACTAAATTGTAGAATATACATATTTGCCAATAAAAGCATTATAAAAATCACACGAATAGTTGGCAATGATATTCCATATTACAATTGCAATATATTAAAATGCACTTAATGAACTAAAAATTCATAAGAACTGTCAACGATTCTATAATGAATATGTAGAAATACATAGGCGACAAAATATTTCAAAAATTCTCATTAATATTTTGATATTAAAACTCACTTTTTAAATTAGGAAATTAATTTAAAAAAAAAAAAAACAAAACAATGAATTTGCTTAATATAATGCTTATTCAATGTATATTTAAGATATGAAATCAAAAAGTAAACTTGCAGGAAATGACTTTTAACCGTACTTGTGGTAAAAAAATGAATCTAAATTCATTTCTAGACTTTTTTAAATTTTAATTTGCACAAATACGTTGCAAGCATTAAATATTATTGTCGGCATTTTGCAATAGCATCATGCGTTGTAACGTTGAATGGCTTTTATATTAAACGCTGGGCGCATCGTTAGCTGGCCAATGGCCGGAACTGTGATTTATTTCGGCATCCATTGATTAATTTTGAATGTCATGGGCATCGTTGGAATTCTCATCTTGTTGTTGTTGCTGTATTCTGCGCTTAAATCAAGCACTTTAACTTTTATGAGGCGCTTGACCGAACTTTTGCATGGCTTGGCCCATAAAACAAAGTCTTGCACAGCTTATGGATGGCCATCTGACATCTATCAGTCATAAAACTGCCTCTTAGCCAAGGCTGCGAATCGAGCTGAGGGAAAGCTGTCAAAGTGCACGCATACAGTTTATGTTATAAGTGTATGGCATTTCATAAATAGTTTTATGCACGGCATAAAAGAATACCACATGAGAGCATAAAATCCGCAATCGGCCAGAACATAAACGCCAAACATGCGACTGTTCTGTTCTATAGACTTTTGGCTCTTTAAAGAGGGAGCGGGCCAAACATAATTTGTACATTTTATACACTTCTCATGCTGCCGAAGAACCGAACAGTGTATATGTTATGCAAATGAGGTCCCTCCATGAAGGTCCTTTCATTTTTATTGTTTTCACCGCTGAAGGCGTTGAAGCATTGGAATTTCGCAAAAGCCGCAACAAAAAAATACAGCAGAAAAAAAAGCAAAAACAAAACAAATAACAGCCCAGCAACAAAAAATAAAACAAGTGAAATGAAATAAAATAAAACAAACAATACAAAAAATGCGTTGAAAGTTTTATATGATTTTGCCTACACATTTTTTTGTTGCGCCTTTGCAGGAATGTAAGCAGGCGTGACAAAGGACGAAAAGGTTCAGTTCAGGCTTCGCAGAAGTGCTATATACGAGTATGCAAGGCTAAACATGGAACTCAGCTCTAATGCCAAGCAAATAGGAAACTGTAAATAATATATACGATGAGGTGAAAATACGCAAAATGTATTCATATTTGAGCAGAGAAAATTGTATGTGGCAGATTAGACGATTTTGTTTTTTTGTTTTGTACTCTCCGCAAATCTGATGATAAGCAAATCCTTTCAAACGATTTGCAAATACAAATTGGGGATCAGGCCTTGCAGATTTAAAGTAATTTACTGGGGAGTATTTTGCTTATTTTAAATAAAAATAATTAAAGAAGAATCAGTCTGCCATATCAAGTATACGTTTAAAATAAATTTATGTTTTTTGTATTCTTCACAAAACTTATGAAATGCAAATCCTTACAGGGATTTTCGGATTTATATAAAGAAACTTAGTAGGGACTATTTTGAATAGTCGGATTATTGCAGTTGCAATTTTGGAATGTAAAGGCAGAAATAATTTGATTTATTTTAAATTACATTAACATTTATTTGCCTTCAAAATGATAAAATATATTTTCAATTTGTCATTTTAGTAATAAACATTAAGTTGACCCACAAATAAATTTAAATTCGAGCCGAATACATAACGTAGAAGTGCTGCAAAGATTGTGAAACTTCTTAACTCGTATATTGATAAATAAATATTTATTTTATTTATATGCCAACGATGTCATTTTCATGCGCAAACAGACAAGTTTCCAGCTGTTTGCAAATTCGTCCCCTGACTGTGAAAAGTGTCAAAGTTGAAATTGGAAAAGTGTGATAAAATTGAAAGGGATTCCAATAAGAAAATTCCAATAGGCATTTTGTCAAGTGGCAAGTAGCAAGTGGCAAGTGACGCAGCTGCGAAAGGCAAAACAAAGGCAGCCAAAAGTTTGCCACCTGTTGCCATAAGCTTGACGCAAGAGCAGCAAGAGCTGACTGAGTTCAAGGCGCAAAAGGTGAGGTTGAAGGGTCGTGTCAGCTGCTTAACGGCTCGCTGAGCAATCAAGCGACACACAGCCATTTACGCACACACACACATACACACACACATAAAGAGATGAAAGGGAAGAGAACAGAGCGGGGGGTAATAGAAGTGCTGGCTATTGTGTCAATGTCATGAACTACAAAAAGTTGATATTCATAGAAAGACAAAAACAATTTAATGGAGTCAGCTTGAAAATTGAATTTGCCACACAAAAACTTTTGCATACATTCGTGCATGTGTGTGTATGTATGGGTGTGTGTGTGTGTGGCTGTTAAATTTAACGCCACCTACAAGCAATTTACATGCCTGTGGTTTAGTGCTTATCATTATAATCTTCAAAAGGGCTGACTATGCAGCCCTCAACCTTGGGATACCCCGCAAAAGCCTCCGCCATTGTCATGGGACATTCTCACGTGCTCCTCGCTTGGATGGAGGAGGCTGCATCATTATGACAATGACTGCTGTTCGAGATCAGCTCATTTTACGTTTATTACTCTGTGCACGGCAGGAGTTCCGTTAAAAAAAATGACTTGAAACTAAATATACCAACGAATGTTGATTTCCGTTTATTTTTAGACAACAATTAGATTGATAAGACAAGGGCGATAACCATCGCAGACTGCATCGCATCCGTGACCCCCATGATAAGCAATCGAAACACACTCCCCCGACCAAAAAACAAAAAAAAACCTGCCCATCTGGTTCACTCACCCCTCGCGAAGCCCGCATGTTGCTGCATTAATTGTGTTCAATTATCTGGTTATACTTTATACCCGATCTCAGAGAATGTATTTGCAGGGTATTGGTTTAGCATAATTCCTTGTTAGGCAATATAATTATCATATATTATAGGTAACAAGAGGTTCACAAGGTCAGCTGAACAGTGATATATGAAAAACACTTTTAATATAGCTAAAATTAATTAATTTAATTATTGATTTTACTGCAGATGCTTTGACTATGAGATTTGACAATAAGATGATATGCGCTCCAAATTATTTCATTTTCAAAGTCATAAACAATTATTTCTTATTTTTTATTCTGATAAATGAAAAAAAGGTTTTTTTAAATGAAACAAATATGTTGTTATCCTTTTTATTTGATTTAGTATGCATTCATTTAGGTATTTAGAATATATCTTGTCTATTGCTGTTTATTTTAAATATTCAGTTGAGCCCAATTTAAACTGAATCGAAATGTAGTTCAGGTATTGTAAAGTCGCCTCTTTGCTAAAGGTGTTTTTGCTGATTTCGTTTTGTGTTTGTATTTCACTTGTCGATTGGTTTGCTTGTTGCTGTTGTCCCTTGATTTGTTTTGCCTTCCCTCCCCACACATCCCGATTCCCTCGCCACCACGTACTTCGTCTGCTGCCTGCCTTCTGTCGTTTATTAAGTTAATCACTCGTTGGCTTTGGCTTGTTGCTGCCGTTTGTTGTCGTTTATTCCTCCTGCTGCTGCTGTTGTTGTTGTTGTTTTTGCTGATAAGCAATATTACGCCGCGCTGTGATTATCATCAATTATTGACAGTTGATTAAAGTTTCGCTTAGCTGCGCTTTGTCTGTGTCTGTCATTGGATGCGTGGGCGGGGATGAGAGCAGGACCTGGCTTCTCCTATTGGAGCAGCAATAGCACGTCCTTCTGGTAATTGAGTAAACGTCGGGTTTGCGGCACAGTGCAGCAAGCGTCCCACAATATTGTGTATCCTTAATGGACCTTTCTAAGCTGTTCAGCAATTTGCAGCGCTGGAGAAACCAGATATTTCTTTACACTTTTAAAACTTTTGCTTTGTAGTTAAAAACGATGTTTTAAATTCTTTAAGTATGCTTAAATTCTACACTTTCTTTCATTAATTCAATTTAATTCTATATAACAGCAGTTAAGCTATAAACTGATTTGTATATCTATATATTTTTAACATATAGCTTTTCTTCTAGATTAAAATCAGAAATAAGCTAAATAAAATTAAGCTATTTTGATATAATTAAATTCTATACAGAAAATATATTCGCTCCTTCAACGTTTTAATTTTAGTTGAAGTTTATAAATATTCTTTCTATAAATATTATGTCCAACGTTTGTCTTTTGTTGTTTGCTAAATATAATTTTCAACAGCCTTAGTGTCTAAACATTTTTAGGCATCGCTTTAATTTTAAAGCGTATTCATTCTGTTATCTTTCAGCTTTAATATCTTAGTAAATTTTGTTGAAGAAGTTGTTGTCTTTATGCCAGAATGCTCCCAATAGCAAGCATATAATATACACTAGATACTGACTCTGTCGACTGTGGACTTTGACTGCTTGGCCACCTCATTTGCATTTTTATATCTGCAAGCGATTTTTCCTCTTCTTCCGCTCTTCCGCTCTGCCACTTGCTGGCTGTCATTTGTTTGTGGGCGTGGCTGGGGAGGCCGAAGGCTGAAGGCTGAATGCCAAGCGTCAAGCTGTCCGCCCTGGCGCAGCGTGTTGTCGCAACTGAAATGAATTTAATGTTCACCCTGGGTAAGCATATCTGCCACTTCCGGCTATCCGACCTCCCGAGTGCTCAACAGAGTCCACAGTCCGTAGTCCGTAGCCCGTAGCCTGTGTCTTCCACTATCCGTCTGTCCGTCCGTCCTTCTGTCCATCCATCCGTCTCTGTTTCTGTTCGACTGCCGCTGTCTGTGCTTGGCTGCTGTGTGATAAAACTCTGAATTATTAAATAAACATAAATCACGAGGCGCATGCACGCCAGCAATGTAATCAGACGCCAGAAGAGCGTGTGACAGTGGGAAACAGTTATCGCCGACCCCATCCTCAGTCCCTACATCCCTCTACACACATATTGCAGGCATTCGAGGGTGACTCCATGGATACCTTTAACTCCGAAATCACTTGAGATTATATTAAGTTGTTGGATATAAAAGAAATTGCAATATCAACATAACATATCTTAAGAATCAATCTTAAACAAGTCAACATAATCCTATGCCTTAAAAGATTGTAGTTGTTAGCTCAATGATTTGCAAGAGTTTCCGCTGAGATCATAGCAGAAATAATGGTGGCATATTTTTAGTTTTTTTCTCACTAAATAAAGCCAAACTTCCTGGAGGAAACAATTCTTCAATTTGCCTCTCAAATGAAGCAAACACTTCTACTTTCATTTGTTTCACATTGTAATTAAAATAATGTTAGTATAATAATAATATGCTAAGAACATGCGATAATATATATTTTATTTCAAGATCGTAAATATACCAAGAAAATATCAAAATTATTATGTAAATGATTTCTTAATTGGAAGATTTGTTTTCAATGTTCTTAATATACAAAAGATACTTTCTTTCAACTGAAATGATTAATTATTTGATTCTTTTATAAGTAATGATTAATTATAAATTTCAAGTTTTTTCCACTGGATATGAAATATAAGTTCTCATACATAATTATTTGCTATTTCTTAGTAAATTTTTCTATTTATACAATATCCCTCCTTAGTGAATACTTTTACTTATAGAAAACATTAGTTTAATAATCGAAAATTCTTCTTGCTTGCAACTCTTGTGAAATATATGAAACGTTCCTCCCTCGTGTTGCCTGCTGCCTTGGGACATATCATATCCTTGAGAAAAATTGTTTAACCAACGCTATTGGCACATTTCAAGTTCACATGATTAAAATTTCATAGAACTTTGCATTTGAGCAAGCATTCCTGGTTGATCGCCTTGTGAATATAAGCGAATATATGCAGATAGCTGTCAGTGTGTGGGTGTGTGTCTGAGTGTGTGTGTTTGGTGTGGTTTAGTTAAGAGAGACAACTACTTAATGGAACGCAAGCCAATCGATATCATATTTCACATGTTTACGCATTCGAAACGCCCCATTTGCATAATCAGCTTTCGTATAATTAAAAGGCAATCGACGAGAGGAAGCAGCTTCAACGACGTCTTCAAGTTTCTCGCGTTCCCAAGATGCTCAAGTACCTACTTGTACTATATACTATGTAAAGTAAAAGTTATTTTTCTCTTCGTATTCGTATTCGTATTCGCGTGGAAGTCGTGCGAGGAATAACATTTTGCACCTTGTTGCTGGATTGTGTGCGTTATCATCTAAGCCATTTCCCCTTGACGTTTATTACTCTGGCAACAGCACACACCTGTTACTCGGCAGACAGACAAACAGACCTTCATATCCTTAGCAGGCACACACATCCACATCGACAACGACATCGACAGGAAAGCCAATCAGTGGCCCCAAATGAAATTGCCAAGGTTGCTTTTGGGGCAGGCCTAATCGAAAACGGAAATGAAGACGCTGCCATGCTGCGATCTACGCTCATGTGAGCTCAACTTTTGGGGCACTAAAAACACTTGACAGACAATGTGCTGTTATAGCCAAATTACATGTTGCATGTTGCTTTTGGGATTTTAATAATTTGCCAAAATTCATGGAATTAATTAAATCAAATTTCAATCATAAATTAAGTCGGTTCGGAATCGGGAATGTTGTCAAGCAGTTGAAGTCATCAAAACACGCTTTAGAAGTGGATTAAGGTTACTTTAATATGTTTGTAGATTTATTTCCATTTAAATATATAAATAAAACTCAAAAGAAAACTCGCCTGTTTGGATTTGCTTGGCTTATAAACTCCGTAAATTAGCACTTCGAACTTTCGACCCTTTCATTCATCTTGGTTAAAAACTTTAATTGGCAGTCCAAACAAACTCGCAAAATATCAAGGAAAGCAACGAGCAAAGAGTTACAGCAAAGTTTTAACCAGCACTCTAACCTTTTGTCTCTTTCTATTTATCGCTCTCACTCGCTCTCTCTTGGCGGCTATTAAAAGTTTGTCAAACTGCGTTGAAGCTCGACAGTGTAAATATTTTGGAATGCCGAAGCAGTGCAAACAAAGTGATAAGATTGTAATAAATTCAATTAGAAGGCTTCTTGCAATGGCTACCTATGGACTATTGCGCATACGCAGTGTATGCAAACGTATACGCCGTGTGGCCCACAGTGATTTAGTAAAAATGTCGAAACATCTTCACTAACTGACTGACTGACTGACTGAATGCCTTGTCTGTTTGCTGTTGTGCTGTCTGTCACGTTAATAGCTTGTCCCCTCCCTCATCCGACTGCTGGGCCCATTAAAGGCCTCAAAACTCATATGCATTTGTCTCACGTGTCGGCGCGCCTTTTATTACCAATGTGTTCTTCGTCCGGGGGAAAGAATGAGAGCGAGGGAGAGGACTCGAGTTGACTTTTTGCCACGTTTAACGCTCATTAATTTGCAGCGTGCATGTTTTTAATGAAGAATCGTGCCTGTCCCTGAGCTACGTCGTCTCATTTGCCGTTGAGCAGGCCATAATTAATGCTAAGCCCCAAAGTTAACTCAGCGCTTGTTAAATTTATCACCCTCACACAGACTCTCAGTTAATTTTTGTTTTTCAGAAAATGCTGTGCTAATCAGTTGTGCCATTTCAATTATGCATCATAATTGACTTCAATGCGTAAATGATCACAACTTTATGCTGTGCTCGCTGCCTGCTCTCTGCTGTGCTTAGCAATTTAAGTAAATCACTTAGCAAAAACAGTGCTAGGAAAGAGCAAGACTAAGCAACCAAATCCGTTGTAAATCCAAGCGAAGGCGACCTAAAAAAACAGCAAGTGCATTTAAGCGGCTTGACTTGATTTAAATTTTTCATTTTCCTTTTTATCAAATAAAAATATCAAATATACGCATCCACAGGAGACACAAACTAATGCAAACTAATCACCGTCAGCAGTAAAAGGGAATGAAACACAAGCTCGACACTGGGCAACGGACAATGGACAGCAAAACATTGGGCAATCACTGGGCGTATACGCAATGCCATGCCTTGGCAGCTCATAAAAGGGTCTGTCTTGTATGTAATACACACACTTACGCATACACATAAGCATTTGTGTCTATGTTTGTGGAGAGACAAGGAAAGCGTTTTATAGCAGCTGCGTGTTTAGTTTTTGCTTTGCTTTTGGTTTTAATTTAAGTTGATGTGGCAAAGTGCAAATAAAAGGAACAGATTTATAAACAAAAGCGCTGCGGGCTTGTTTTCACATCTCGGCGCTTAGCTAAGTGAAATATTTACGCAGAAATAAAATAAAAACAAAACCAAACAAAACAAAACAAAACAATTACAACAACCAGAGACGACAATCCACCCACACATGTGGCACATGCCACAGACACATGTGGTGATTGTGGTTGCCTTTGTCAAAAACTGTTCGCTATGCGGTCGTTTGCTGCCGCCAACAATGCCGCTTTTAAGAATCGCATTTGCCGACTGTAAATAAATAAAATAAAAATAATACTAAAATATAAATAAGAAGAGGCTTCTCGACTTCATTGCAGATTGATTTAACTAAAATTTAAGTAAATTGAGGGCCATAAATTAAGTTACGGGCTGCGGGTTGACTGTTTAGATTATTTTGGATTTCTTATGTCATTTATTTGATGAAGAGACAAGCAACCCTTGAACTGAACTAAAACTGTAGTGTTTCACTTCTGTTTTGTGTGATGTGGTTGTTTTTAATTATGAACAATTTAATATCAGATTGCACTGTCAGCTTAAAAGCGATTTAGAATATTCACTTTTCAGTTAATAAACCAAAAATAAATAAATCATTGTGCTTTCTTTATAAATAGAATTTTCAGTTCAAAGTTCAACGATTCAGTTGAAAATTAAGGCCGCAATCAAAGCAGAAAACAGGCCTAAGGCAACATCACAAAAAAAAGGGATAATGATGTAACATATGTTATGCAGCAAAGCCGCAACAAAAAAGACCAGCAAAAACTGTAAGCAAACAAAATAATTTCGAGCGCCCAGGGCAACATATTTAAAAATGACAACGCAGCAGCTCCAAAAAAGAAAAATACAGCGAAGAAAAAAGCAATACGCCCTAAGCCCTAAGCTGCTGTCTATCAGGGGTCGAGGCAGAAGGGAGGGAAAATAGATGCTGAAAGAGCTGCTAATAATATTTATGGCATTCATTCTAATGCCAACTGTCAACGCGAAAGTAATGCGCCTTCTGCACATATGAAGATGTCCTTTTTATGCGCCTCACAAGCAGCAGTGGAAAGCGGCTTATAAGAGGCCTTGCGACTTGCGACATTGCGCATACGTCGTGTGTGCCTCACAGATTCGGAGTCACAGTCAGTACGTTGGCAAGAGCCTGTTGTCTGGTTTTCACTTAATTTATCATAAAAATAAAGTGCACATCCAAAGAGGCTGTGACTCCATGACGAGACAGCAGCAAAAGCCAGGTAAAATTCCACATGGCTGCCTTGTTAGCTAACTAAATTATTGTGTTTACTAAGTGCTTTAGTTTAGGTTTTTCGACAGCTAACGGCATTACAGAAACCTGTTAGCAGTCATATGCAAATTTTTAATTTATTTAGAGACTGGCGAAGCACATTCTTTTCTCCTCGTGCTCATAACCTTCACCTGAATTTGTGGTTTCATTATGCTCATCCATGTGTTACTCATCTGCAGAGTTGAATTCTAGTTTAACTCTTCTAAGGGTTGCCTGGAGTTGTCTAAAACTCTGATGCAATGCCTGAGTTTGCTCAGATAAACTCGAGTTAAGCATGCTTAAGTTGAGCCCAAGAATGGATGATAAATTGCAATTTGAAAAATTTAAGACAAATGGTTTTACATAGTAGCAAATTGTTTTGCTAGGTAAAGTGAAGCAGGCATTTTTATTGTAAAAGAATTTTGCCACCTGCTTATTGATTTTCAATTCACGTACACTTCAGCAAAAGTTTGTTTTTTTCCTTATTTTAAAGCCGTGTTCCTTACAATCAGAAGCGCGACGCGTTTCACAAAACAAATATGCGGCAAATTCTTTAAAAAGAAAATAAATAACAGCAATTGTAAGCAAATCAAAAAACATCTCACAAAAGTGCCCCGACAATGTTAAACTGTAAACTGAGCAGCGGCTAAATCAAATCTGAAATTGTGTATTAAAAGCGAGAAAAAATGAAATAAAATATAAAGCAAAATAAATATAAAAAGCACACGCAGAAATTGAATTTTAAATTGGGCAACAGGGGAAATTATTTGTGGAACTTGGTTTACAAAGAAGGCGAACAAACGAACTTAAGTCAACAAAATGTGTGGCATACTTTAAGGCGTCGCCTTTAAGGCAATCTGCCCAACTTATGTGCGAAATATTTTGCCAGACACTTTACGCAGTTTGCAATTTCATTTAGATTTTTGTGTCCTCGACAACGAGCTCGAGGAATTTGGGTTTTAATTGCAGTCAAACGATAATTTAAATTTTCTGCGCTTTGCCATTTATGTGTATACCCTGTAAAAGTGTTCAAGAAAGTGTACTGAACTTTGAGGAAAATACAAATAAAATACATATTGGAAATGAAAATAGAAAAGAAACAAAAAGATGCTTTAGCAATCGTTGTGCTAATCTACTTATTTCTTATTTACACACAGGGTATCTGCTTTTGTAGCACTTTCATTGCAGACAATCAAGTGTAGTTTTGTTGCTGCCGGATTTAATTAAAATTATTTCACTTGCTGCTTTTAAGTGGTTCTGCCGATGGAGACTGTGGCGTTGCTTCTCTGCACTTCTTTGAACTAAATGGGCATTTGCTTATCAAATTTTCGACCTTTTTTCGATGGCGCACAGCCTGCCGAGGAGAATAAATTTAAATGCCAAAAAGAAATATATTCAAGTCGCGCCAGTGAGTGGGTGAGTGTGTGTGTGTGTGTGTGTGTGTGTGCTGATTCTTTCGCACTTTTGCGTGAAATAAACCTGAGTTTTCAGAGGGAAATAAAATTTAAAAGTGTTTACCACAGCAAAAGGCAAGGCAAGTCCTTTGCCAAGGGAAACATAGCTACCAGGTCGTCTCAACTCTGACAGTTTTATTGATATGCCACCCTCCGAAAGAACCGCAGGCCAAAAGACAGACAAATATTTGATAGCATTTCAAAAAGTTAACGCTGTGCGTGGCATACTTTTAGGCTTTAAGCACGTCTCTTTCTCAGTGTTTGTGTTTGACGTGTTTAATCGTGAGGAAACCATATGTAAATAGAACAGATAAAAACCAAAATGTGTTTATTGTGAAAGAGTTGAACGTTCAATGGCTTTCTATCTTAGATTCGTTTCTCAATCTCATTGTTATTACGAGTATTTACAAGCGGAGTCTTACTTCTTTTACAGCCATCTATCAATGACTTGGAACTTTTACTACACTTTACTGGTAATCAAAGCGACAGCTGAGTACTATATTTGTCTACCCTCTGGCTTGTTGTCCGTTGCTATGTCAACAAATGGCAGATTTTTATTGATGTTGTTGTTGTTGTTGCTTTTATTCGTTCACTTGGCCAATCGATGCGTATTCCCCAAATTTGATTTGTCACAATGTCGCATTGTCGTCGACTTTGAAGTGACTCCTTCTACAATCGTATGAGCTTACTGTTCATTAACATACTGACAACGATTGTCATCCTCGACTTGTCTGTCAACAAATCTTTGTGCACAATAACAAAGGACATCAGCAGCAATCAGACAATATCAACCCACAACCGACAAGCGACATCAGCACAATAGTCGCCTCGATACATGTAAACAGGAGTAAACACACTTAAACACAGCATTAATGCAAGTTTGTCTGTGTGTGTGTGTGTGTGTGTGTGTGTGTTCTCTATGTGTATGTGTGTGTGTTAGCTACAGGAGGGTCATGTTCCTGCTGCTGTTGACCCATATACGCAGTCATTGACAGTTGGCTGAGAGATTTTCGGCCTGCGGCAACGGACAGCTTTAAGCGCTAAGCAAACACATAAATAGGAGTCAACTTTAAATGTGAGCAACGATAGCTTAAATATCTTTTTCATACCGAAGATAGAATGCCCTTATACTTTATATAATGTTTATGTTTTCTAGACACTTCTTCTTTTCATTTTTGTTGGCTACATTAAAGTTCACCTAATAAGGCGACACATACTCTTATTTATAGACACTCAGCAGGACTTCAATTACAGCGCAGAGTTGACAAGTAAAACTTCCTCTCTTTGGTGCGACGAAAACAGTTTGCGAAACTGTCATATGGCCTAATTAGTAAACAGAAATAATGCTTCTAATGAGGCATTCATAAAAGCATCATAAACAGAACATAAAGAAGAAACTTCGACTGCTACAAATTGTATATACTTTAAAGCATTGAAAGTTTTGAGTTTAATGCAACAGAACATATGTTTCTCAACATTTTTTTGTTGATTTAAAAATGTCAGACTGTCTGTTGAATAAGTTGCATAATTAATGCATTTAACTGTGTACTGCACACAATCGTTTTCGTATAAATCATTTCGCCACATAAATCTTGTTTTTCTTTTTAAATTTTCATATCTGCTCGAAAAGGGAAAACCACAACGAAATCCGCAACGAACATTGTTGTGGCTATGAAAATGGCCGCTGAAAATGAAGGAAATGTGCAAAGTGTAAGTGTGTTTGTGACACACACAAAAAGCTACCCATATTTCTGTCCTCTCTCCATCTCTCCCTCTCGTTCTCTCTTCAAGTATAGTCTTATCATCCCTGTCCCACTCTTCCTGTTATGCACTTGCTGTCTCTTTCTTTGGCTTATTGTGCACATTTGCCTATCTTTTGCGCATTTTACATGCTGCGGCTGCCAGTGAATTGATTTTCAATTTTTACGCTCGCCTAAACAGAAAATTCATCATGGAACTTGGTACATGACAGGTTCGACTTTGAGAAACGACGAGCACATTTCACAAATAACAACTAAAAAGCAAAAAAAAAAGAAAAAGCGATGCTTGCAAATTGCATTTATTTTCGAGGGGCAAACTGTCGTCGTCACGCCGAATTTCAGTTCAAAAACAAAACTAGACTTCTAGTTTTCGGTGCTTTAAAAGGCAGTCCCAGATGGGCGAGAAAAGCTCGTACTTAAATGCTGAAAGGCTGTCAGTTGACAAATATATGCAGACAATTTGCATATACTTAAATAAATATTTTCGTATACGTGTTTGTATACATATTTGTTTATGAATTTGTTTTCGAAAGTCTCATGCAAATTGGCAGCCATTGTGATATGTTCTATGCAGTAAACAAGCAGCGGGAATGTCATAATAAAGGGACACACAAATCCTTTCGGATTGTAATTTTTCCATATAAATGCAAGTTAAACGAACTACATAAAACCAATAATAGTAAGATATATTTCTAAATGTCTTGATTCGATTAACTAACCGTAGCCAATATCGAAACTGCTACTTAAATTTTTCCATAGCCACATTAAATTTGATTCATTAAAAATGCAAATGAAATAAATAAATCTATTTCATCTTATTATGCAAAAAGGTAATTCCCCCAGCGATTACTCACATATTCAAATTGCCAATTGAAATACAAATACAAATTTCAGCCGAATTCCACTTATGTCATACACATATTCCAACAATTTTCCCTGTCGCCGTACTCATAAAGTTTGCCCCTTCCACCTTGTTGACAGCTCTCAGCACATGTGGAAATGCAAATGTAATGCGGAAAAGATGCCTTTAAATTGTGCTCCACTAATTGGAGTGTGAAAATATGCGACAAAGTTGGAATTTATTCTTGTGATACGCTGCTTAAACAGCTGCTGAACACACATAAATGCATGGGCAATAATTAATGACAAACACAAAAGGCAGATAGCATGCTTTCTTCGATTTTCTATGCCATATACACTGCTTAGTCTTATATATTTTCAAAGTTTTGGCAAGTTTTCCACTACTTTCAGTTTTGATTTTCAATTTCAATGCGCACCTGTGAAAGGCAAAAAACGAAATGGAAAACGAAAATAAAAATGAAAATGAAAAGAAAAGCCCACGCGGTCACAGAGCAAACAGAATCAAACGAAAAGCAAAGACAAGGCAAGGAATAAGGTGGCATTAAGCTTATGTGGGGAGCTCGTGCATAATTCACGCGCCACACACAGAGAAAGGCTTCCCGCAAAGCTGCAAACATAAAATGGCGACTTTGCCTTTTGCGTCCCCGATAGTAATCATTTCCGCTTCCGTGAACCTTTATGCAGCTTTGGTCTTGGCCACGGCCATCGTCTACTTGATTCGTGGCCAAGAAAAACTCTGCCGACTGAAGTTTTGAAAAGGCCAAAACGAAGGCTGACCTTCGTTTCATGCAGATTTTGGCAGCTGTGACAATGAAAGCCGTTGGCAGCGCGGCAATTGCTTTTGGTGCTGCGCATAAATTTTGCCACTAATGTCTTGGCCAATTGTGAAATAATATGCGTACGAGTATGATAGATGGCCGAAAAGTTGGCCAATTTGCTGCTAAAATCGCCGAATTTCACTTAACAAAATGAAGCCGAAATTTACTGCCGCTAATCACTCACAGAGCTGTGTGTTTCATCTGCCTCTTTTGACTGGCACATTAATCAGCTTATGGCAAATCAATCAAAGCCCTGCTCAGAACAAAAGAACACAGCAAAAAACTGATGCACGAAAATTAAAGCAGATTGAGTAAATTAAATTTAGCAACAGCTTTTATAGTGGCTTCCACGCAACACAATGGGAAACTACGTGAAACTTTCAGTTACGCTGGCTAATACCGAAGATAAGAGCCATGGCTAGGGAGAGAAATGCAGACAAACTTGGCAACATTCCCATACTTATTTAACTTAATGGAACTTTCTGACTTACGCTCTTATTCGCAAAAGGGCAGCTACAGGTGCGCCAAGCGAAGGATAATGTCCGTGTTGCTTGTGCGGTGCCTGAAAATCCTGTAAGTTCACCCAGCTATTAGCTGGATGTCTGCAAAGGTTATCAAATCTTTCTATGTTGTGGGTAGCATTACAAAGGACAACAACAAAAACAAAAACAAAACGAAAAACTCAAACATTGTAAGTACAGCTGTTGCAATGTTGCAATTTAAATGAACAGCAGGAGCGCTCTTAACTGAGCCAAATGGCAAACTGACAAACACTAAACTGACAGTCGAACGAAATAAGACACTTAGTGCAGATTACTAACCCCAGCAGCTGAGA
Organism: Drosophila niveifrons; assembly: GCA_035046325.1. Lineage (NCBI taxonomy): Eukaryota > Metazoa > Arthropoda > Insecta > Diptera > Drosophilidae > Drosophila > Drosophila niveifrons. The sequence goes on along the minus strand of JAWNOC010000046.1, from coordinate 2,340,329 downwards.
CCAACTGTAAGCACTTTCAAGTGCTCTAATACCCTTCAAGTATTAATTTGTCAGGCGGTATTACACAGCTTCCCTTTGAGCAGTATTGATAATAACTACGGGGTATTTCCTAGTTGTGCATGCTCCAATGCTTTACAATCTTGCCACTGATTTTTACTTGAAATTGTAGTTTGCTCGCGTAACTAATATCAAACAACTTCGGAATGTGCAACTAGCACCAGAGAACGAACGGAAACTCTTAAAGAAATAAGTATCTTTTCTCCAAGGAATCCTCTTGAGCTGTGTGTATGTGAGAGCTCAACCCACTTATCGGCATCGAGACTGTATCATTAACTTTAATTTAACCTTCAATGAAACACTTAACCCCCTCAAAGCGCACAAATGTTAACAATGCCGCTGGCTAAACAATAATTAAAGCTGAATCATCCTTAAACTAAATAGAAATTCTATTACACACAGTTCAAGTATCTCTCAGCGTCAAGTATGGGGTGTGAAATCCCAAACACCCTACAGCGTTCGCCAATTGAAATATCCACGACGCTGACTAGTCCTTCAGCCATTGTGTCGATGTTTCGATTAGGGAATTTTAATTGAGGACTGTTTTTCGGGGGTCGAGCTTGGTGTCTGAGCCTGTCTGGCTTTTGCCCTTTGACAAGCATCAATCATTTTGATTTTACGTTCTTTCTGACGATATAATTAATTTCCATTCGTTTTGGGTTAACCAAAAAACCCGCAGAGGTTTACAAATTTCAACGCTTGACTGCATTTGACCTGCTATTGTTTCGACTTGAACAATATTAAACAATTAAACCCTTTGCGCTGTAGCTGTAACGGAAACTGAAGACTGAAGCGCCTTAAGAGCACGAGGCAATCCTCTTGTTGGTCTGGCATATGTGACAGGCATGTCAAGCAGCTGACACGCCCACATGCCCACACGCCTTGTACCAATTAGTAGAATAGTCGCTGTCAGTTCTGGGCGACGCTCAAGCACGTGCACTTGATGGCCAAAGTTGGCGTGGTCCAAACTTTTGGCCGAAATATAAATCTTAAGCTGTCCAGAATGCCATCAGCAACAGGCGTCGAAGAGAAGCATCAACCACAGATGAGAACTGCCGCTTTGTCTACAAAGAATTCAAAATACTCTTGACGATGTCTTTAAACAAAATCAATTCTTTACAGTACATTTTGACTTGCTATTGATTTCTTTAAATAAAAAAAGTATTTAATGAAACTTTCTTTTAGCTTTTATAATTTAAACTTTGTTACCAGTTTAATGATTTACGAGCAATACCCCATTTCTGAGAATTCTAATTTTTAACGGACTACAAGCCACAATATTTTTTGTGAGCCAAGAAATATAACTTGAATCTGCCACAAAAATCTAAAGATGTCAAAAGCAGATACTTGAAACTTTTGCAACACATTGCCAAGTAAATAATCCGAAAAGAATTGGCAACTAAAATAATATACTTGAAACTTAAATATAAGTTTGGCTTGAATTTTCTTGAGTAACCTTAGAACCCAACTTGATTTCTACTGGGGTATAGGGTATGAAAAGTGTTAGGAGCCGGGGGAGCGGAGCATGTGTGAGCATACGAATAATTAGTGATAATCCTTAAAGCCGCCACAATTGTTCCTCTTCATCCACAGACATTTAAGCATCACACTTAACAGAATTATAAAGCACTCAGGAAATGGATTTGCATGACCGCCCCTAAAAGCAGGCTACACTTTTTTTAACAGCCAATGAATTTGTGAAAGGAGCCGGAAATGTGGCATGGAAATTAAATTGTTAATTAAATGCTTTAGGCGAATGTATATTGGGGCAAGTGAGTGTACATGACTGGGCAAACATTCTGTTGTTTTTGTTTTTTTTTTTTGTTTTTCGGTAAGAACAAAGGATGAACAAGGGCTTGCCAAGTCACCGAGGGACACATCAAAATAGCAGTTAAAAAGCAATTGAAATGTTGCACAAATTCCGTGGAACGGCAAATCTCCAAAGAGCAGGACTCTGTGGCAAATAAGTATAATTGACATTGAATGACCTTTGCCAATAGAAATGCTATGAATCAATAATTAAATAGAAAAAAAAGAGAGAGACAAGAAAAAAATAATGCGAATGGAGCCACGTCAAGAAAAAAGTAGCAAATGACCAGCAACAATAAAGAAAGGAAAATTAAGGCGCTCGAACACAATGGAGCGTGTGCATATCCAAAGGACTACAAGGGCTCGCTGCAGACTCAGCACAACAACAAGAACTATAGCAACAGCACGACAAGAACAACAACAACAATGAGAATAGAGCACTGACAAAAACGGCAGGCGGAGAAAGCGAGCGCAAAAAGTGCGAAACAATTGCGTGCTAAACGCCAAAAACGTCAAAGTCAAGAAAAAAATTGCCAGAATAAAAAAAATATATAACAAAAACAATAACAGGCAGGCAACATGTAACAGTAAATGGAAAGATAAATGACATTGCTAGGCTGGCACAGGGAATGAAAGCATAGATAGATGGATGGTCCTATGACTATGTCTATGTTTACAGAACTGTCCATTAGTTGACTAAGCTGCAGATGTTTTAAATTAATTAAGGTCACAACTAAACACGCTGCGTGTACGAAACTATTTCATTCATATTTGTAACCATTTAGCTGGCCAGGGATAGTTATGGGCATAAGGGAGGTTGACACCGTTAAGCAAATTGCTCAATTGATCTCAATTATTCTCCAAAAATAAAAATACAACAACTATGCAAATTATGCTTATATACATATAAATATCTAAACTAAATATCAACTCTTATTAGGTTTTTAGAAGTGTTTTTATTTTTTTTTCCAAAATTTTATAGTTTTTTTTTAGTTTTTATTACAAATTGAAAATATGCTTAGCCGCATTTGCTGCATTTATTTATGGCAGATATAAGTTTATATTCGCATATGCAGTGAAAGGTTCGTGTATCCTAACAGCATTAGTTTCAAATTGAGCTCAAAAGATCAAACGTTTAAATATTTGAAATTCGAGTTTGGTTTTCAATACATGTAATTATATTACTATAGCGTCTAAAATATACAAAAAAGGAACAATTTATGGCGCTCGGGTTGTTCTAGAGCGTCGCATAAGTGATTTGTTATTTTTATTATAATAAATGTAAATCGATTTCTTTTTTTCATATACTTGCACTTAATACTAAGACATGAGCTAAAAAATTGAAAATAAAAACTTTATTGAGAGTTGTAGATTATGTTGTTCTTTGGTTGTTTCATTCTTCATCTTCTTTTTATATTATTAATGTTGTTGTTGTGTTTTTCACTACGGGAAGTACGCACTTGATGGCAATATTTAGTTGCAGACAGCCCCGGTTGTTATGGGGCTGACAGTTTTGAAAAAATTCAATCGTTGTAGAGGATTTTGAGACTACATTTATATTAGCTACTTTCGCTGATTTCCGTTTGGTGTTGTTGTTGGGACAGAAACCAAAGCTAGTCGTTGTTTTTGGGGACCCCATTGATGCATTCGTTGTTGTAGTTGTTGATCTTGTTTAGTTTCGTTTTCGTTCGTTTACAAAATTGAGCGGTGAGCTGTTGAGAATTTTAAATGCAACTGAATTAATAATTATTTCTACTATATGCGATTAATAACGAATAATAAAATTATATGAGTGCGTGCAAAATTTTGATGAGTTTTCTATAATGTTAGCCACAATTTTGACACATCTACATTCGAATGATTTATCGTGTTATTCCAGATGCTTGGAGGGGTTTCAAAAGTTTCTACTTCTTGGGATACTACGGTACACAGTCACTACGGGTACAATAGATACAGATTACTAAAGATACTACATGTCAGCTATGTAGTTAGCATGAACCAAAATTTGAGACATGCTGCAGTTGGATCCATATAATTTTCATTCTTACCAATTTGATTTGTATTGCGTTTCGTTACATGTAATTTATGTAAATTATGGTACAAAAAAATTACAGAAGTGCTATATGATATAGCGTCGCTTGTTATTAGAGCTAACGATTTTGATTTTTTTTTTTTTTTTTGATTTTTGTTTTTTATTTTAGTTGTTTTTGATTTAGAAATAATCCTCTGCCTCAGCTGTGTATGGCAAATAAATGTAAATAAAATAAAAATTATAATGTTAAAGTATTCATAGTCATGATGTACATATGTAGTACGAGTATATTAAGGGACAACCTTGGGATATAATAATACTGCTATTGCTCTCTATTTTCTAGAAGATACGCATCTCTCTCATGCTTTCAAGAGTTGTCAAGTTTGCGAGCAGATCGTTTTTGTATTATTGGGGAAATACATTTGAAGATTGTAAAAGATTTGCCAGTAAATACTTAGCATGAAATATATACAGGGTGCTATACATCGTATGTACAATTGTGGGACGCAGTGGCGAATATCAAAGGGATAACTTACGTGTCAAGGGTCTGGCTGGATGCTTGGACCACAGATAACGATTCTTCACCGGCGACAAATACGAATCACGGGCCACGGGGCTCGAGGCACGGGGCACCGAGGTGGCACGGAAGGGCACCAGATCATCCACATCCCACCAGAAGGGATCGCGCACAATCGACGAGATGGGCAAGTTGGGGCTGGGGCTCAACAGATCCCTGAAGCGGTTGCGTGGATGGAAGATTGGAAGTCCTATTGTGGTTCGACATAGCATTTGGCATGTGTTTAATGTCAAGTAGCATAATCATCATCAATGATAGCGATGTGTTGGTTGTTGTTTTTATTGTTGTTGTTGTTGTTGATGATGGCAAATGGTGTAGAGTGCGATTTGTAGGGTATACAATTAAAGTTGTTGAATTTGTTTGTTGTTTTTTGTTGTATTGCAATGTATACAAGAAGAGCAGAAAGAAAAATATTGTTTGCTTTGCTTTTAAACTAAAATATAAAGAATTAAATAAAAAAAAAAACAAGAAAAGACAACGCTTTAACATCAACAATTTTTTTGATATTTTCCATGCGTATGTAGGGTTTTCGTAGTGGAAAAATTACCAAAAATCTGAAGAAGGATACAGTATGAAGATAGGACAGATATATAGAGGATATAGTGGATAGGCAAGTATGGAGCCAATCTGATGTCAGGCGCTACGGGAAGCGATTCAAAAAGCAATGTGGAATGTGATGCAGCAGAAGAAGTGAAAACTAGATGATAGATAGATAAGCTCGGCGCTCACATTTCTTTTTTTTTTTTTGCTGATGCTGTAGGCAATACATTCAACATAAAGAACGTAATAAATATTTTTTGGGTTGAAGCCAGAGTAAAAAATTTTGACAAATTCTAGCGACACAGTGAGAGACAGAGAGACTGAAATCGATACGAAGGCATTGTGAAAAATATGGCGATAATTTTCCAACACATTCGTCATCATTATCGTCATCGAAGTCCTCATTATCATAATTGTGTCAGATTTCGGGCAACAGAAGCCATAATAACAACAACAAGAAATATTTCGTCTCTTCTTGTACAAAAGGAAAAACGATTAAGGAGAATTTTGATGTTTACCCTCAGCATCGTAGGCGACTTCAGTGGGACGAGGTCCCCAGCGACCGGCTTTAACAGGAGTGGGACTAGGCGAGCCGGCGCGCTCAAAAATGCTTGGCCTGGCAGGAGCGGCAGCATCGGCTGCACCGGCTCCCTCCGCCTCAGCGATTGTGGGCAACTTACTTTCAAAGAGTTCATCCAATGGTTCCAGCGAGCTGGCGCGGAAGACTGGTCGCGTGAATGGAGCCAGGCTGGTGGCACGATCGAACACAGATGGTCCACGTGGCACGCTGCTATCGCGATTCCAGTACGATGGTGGTGGCACATAGGGCTCGCTGCCAGCGCGAGTGGTGCGGGCGGGGCGGAACGGCGAGGCCGAGCGGCGTGCTACAAGACATTCAAATAGAGACGAACACAAACAGGGCTATAGAAGCACATTCAGTTAAAACTCAGATAATGTGACGTATACACAATAATATTACGTATGCGCATAGTAATCTCTTTTGTTTAATTAAGAATGTGATGTGTTTTAAAACTGATTTTTTCTGTAAATCCCAATTTGTATCTATATTCTGATTCACGTATACGTAATATTTAATATCTTTCTACTTCCAACTTGTTGTGAATCAAATCAAAACTTTGCTAACATTACGCAGAAATAATAAAGTAGTTATATATATACTTGCAACTGACTTAGTTAAACTCAAATTGCTACTTTGATGAGAAAACCTAAATTCCGATATGTGACCAAAATAAAATGAATTGTCTTTTACTCACAGCTAAATGACTATCAACTATTCATTGAAGTATTACACAAATACTTAGATTGAAAATTTAAATCTTAAAGTTCCAAAGATTTTGCTTAGATTCAATTAATTTTTTTTAAAATCACATCATCTCAATTACTAGCAAAAGCAAGTAGTTGTGTTTTCAAATTCCAACTGAGTAAACATAGTATAATTGAGCAAGTAAAATGCGTGCACACAAAGATGCTTCATTCCCCTCGGTAAACACAGACATGACATTAATCTTCTTGTTCACAAGCTGCAGACTATCATCTAAGCTACTGTTGGTGGTGCTCTTTGACCGTGCTCATGTCTGCTGCATTTTGCATTGCGGAAAATTTCATCAGCGACAATCTCTTTTAATTATTTAAAATGACCCTGAACTTGATGTTGTTTTACTTTGCGTTAGAAAATTAAATTTAACTGTGTTTCTCAATTTTCTTTTGCAGATTGAAGAACACAAAATAAAATGGGCTCGTTGATCAACATAATGTGAGTATACTTACGGCAAAACAAAATCCAAAAAAAAACCACAACAACCCAACGGTGCTTAACTATTCCTCTATCAAATTGGACATTTCAACAATGCTCCAAACTAAACACATAGTACAAAATTACAAAACTGTGGGCACGAAACAGATAATTGTAACAATTCAGACAACAATTCTATGTATTGTAATAGTTTTTGTGTTGAATACTGCCAAAAACAAAAGTTGGCAACAAAACAAGTTCAAATTTAAATGTTGACTTTGACAATAATGTGAAACACATTGAACATAATATTCGTTAAATATTTCATTTGATTTAAAGGTTTAGTTTTGTTTAAGTATTGGCAGTTTATTTACAGGCACCGCACAGTGTATATACTTAGTATCTATGTTCATTTTAGTAGTTGTGAGCTTTAGGATTGGGCGACGAAGAGATGACAAAATAATACATACAATAATACAATAATACACACGCACACACAAGGACGAAAGGAGATGGAACAACACGTAAACTGTTAAATGAAATGATATTAAATTTCGATTAATTGTAAAATAGTAGATGGAAAACACAGTTGTTTGTATTTAATAAATTTTATTAATTCCTTTTGCATTAATCTAAAAAAAAAAGATCTCAGAGTTGTAGCAGGTCAGTTTCAGTAGAGTCAGAGGCGGGATATAGAGCTCTATCATACAGTTTGTCGCAATCAACAAAATTCTTTAGCAGCGTTCAGAATTTCTATAGTACAGCTGTTAGAAAAGATGATTAAAGTAGTCTAAGGGATGGTTTTCTTCTGGGAGGGGACGGGGTGAGGTCTGAATGGTGGTGAATGAATTTCGAACGAAACGGGAAGTTAAAATGTTTATTTCTATATAGTATAAATTTTAATCGATGTTTTTATATGATATCTTCTGAGTATGACTAAATTAAAATTAGAGTTTTATAAATGTTTTGTTTTGGATTTATTATTTTCGTTGCTGTTGTTGTTTTATCGCTCATAATGTTGTTGTTGTTGTTGTTGTATAAATAAGTTAAAAATTAAGTAAAGCATCATATCATACAATGAAACATTTAACGAAATTGTTTTGTTGTTGTTTTTCTATATTGGGGCTGGATTCTTTTTACAGACAAATTATTTTAAAATTATTTAATCGTTAACAATTTCTGCATAATTTTACAATGTACTAAAGCTAAGCCAAAACATAAGTTTTCAACCAGTTTTAACCAGCTTTTTTCGAATGTAACGCTCAGCGCTTCAAACTCTAATAGCTGCAATATATATATAGTATATGATACAGTGTTAAAGATATGTTTCGATCAAGCATATTATAATTAGAAATTGTTTGTCGAAACTTGAGCAGAACAAATTTCTTATACAAAAAAAAAATTTGCTCGTCAAGTCTCTTGTTTGGTGTTCTATTTTCCTTTTTTTTTGTGGTTTTTTGTTTTGTCTGTAAAGTTGTTGACTGAATTTGAAAAAATTCTGTTGAGTTGTTGTTTTGTCGAATCGAATTGATGTTGTTTGCTATTTTTTCGTGCTTACATTTTGTAATCTTCTGACATTTTTACAAAGTAATGTTTAAATAATTTCTCGTATATCATAAGATAGCAATTTTCGTAGATTTAAATTTAAATGTTGTTGCTGTTGTTGTTGTTGTATTAGTTACTTTTATAGATGTTGTTCTTGTGTATTTTGGGCGTTTTGCTTAGAAAATGTCTTTGATATCCTTACCCTTGTTGAGTTCAGCCAACAGCTTGTCCTCTGGCTCGTATTCCAAAGGCACCAGGGAGTTAGGTGTGAGTGGCTTGTCCTTCAAGTAGAGACCATAGCGAGATGGGTATCTAGATAAAGAAATGAGTAATCAGAATTAATCAGTTAACTATTGAAAAGACAAGCCCACTCTTTTTGGATACACACCTGCGCTCAATCTCTTGCATGCGCTTCAAATGATCATTCCAGGCCTTCTCTGCATCGTAGTTAGCTGGAACTGTGAACAGAAATCGTCGAAATATAAAATAACCAATTTCACATAAACAATGCTAAGCAATACTCGAACAAATGAACGCAACATTGAATTTATGCTTACATTTTAGGGCAAGAACAAAAAACTTAATTGGAATAGGGCTCACAAGGCGTATGCGTAATATTCCGTTAAAAGCAGTTGGATATACGTACGATATTTATCCAACAAAAAGCGATTTATAAAGTTATTAAGCAGCAGAAAAGAAAAAGAATTCATTGATTATAGTAATTGGAATAGAATTGCATTTGAAATGAAAATACCAAATGGAATGAAAATGGTTTAAAATCTCGATGCGATACAAAATACCTTATGAATGTTATGAGGTTGTGAAATGCAAACGATGCGCGATAATTTCACAGCACACGAAATATTGAAAGGTTAAATATGTCTTTTATTGAATTTTAGCAAACAGAACTACATAGGAAAAGATGCTATAAATCATTGTGATTATTATATACTACACAGCTAAACACATATGCTAAGACTACAAATTCTTCTCTTAGTATTTACTAAATCCATATATAAATATTTATATATATTGTATATATAACTAATTCGAGAGAGAGAAAAACTTTTGTAGTGCGCTGCGTTGAGAGATATTTTCTTTTTCTTTTTTTGGTTTTATACATGTCTCTCTCATTTATACAACATTTATATTTTTGACGACAAACATTTATGTATATTCTGAAACATTAATGAGAAAAAAGAGAGAAAAATAATTGGTTAGTTTCAAAAACAAAAAGTACATTTGACTGTGGGGGCCGGGGTAACGCCAGTTAGGGGGTGTGTAGGGTTGAAACTACATTATACGAGTATAGAGCCACGAAGGCAATCAAGCGAAAAGTTATTATAAAATTAAGAAAGAGCAAAACTGTATCTAAATTTGTGTGTGCCTCAGTTATTTGATACGAAGCACGCACAAAGCAAAATGTTCTCCCAATGGCTTATGTACCTGCAGCATACATACAAATATATATATATATATAGGATCTATAGATGTATACAGATATCTACATATAACATCTGAGTGTATGTGTATGAAGCTTATGAACATGTGTATATTTTTTTTGTCTAAAACTTTTGTGGGCCTTTGCCAAAAACAATTCACACAGCGCACAAATATTCAAAAATCATTGACGTAATACTATTTTGGCTCAGCGATAGCATTTTCTTTTTCTTTTTTTATTATTATTTTTTTTTTGTGTTAAACGTATATTATTTATATAATTATGAAATCATAGAGAGAAAAATGTAGCGTAATTTTGGCAGCCAAGGTGTACTGCAAGGCATTCGAAATGCATGATTGGCAGGTGCAATGATTGAGTGACAGACTGAGTGACCGACTGACTGAATGACCAAATAATGATGAGCCATTAAATTAAATTGCATACTCGCAATGAAGAAAGTAAAGCTAACAAAGATTTGTGCGGGTTACTGTTTGCTGTAGGATTAAGTAAATCAAAGCGAATCGAATCGAATCATATGTCCAACTTACTTGTTCTGCTGTAATGATGATCATAGATAGCACGTGGCGAGTAGCCGTAGGTGTCACGGCTCACTGGCAAGTATCTGTAGCCAGAAGATTGCACACGCTCGTTGGCGGTGGAGGGCTCATCGTAGATGCTCCTGTATGTGGGCGAATCCAGGTACGAGCTGTATGGGCGAGAGGGTTTTGGTGCTTCATGGGCACGGATATCCTCGGAACCTGTGCAATGGAAGTGCAAATGAAAAGTAAAATCGATTATAATCCATGCTATAAATGACGTGATCCTACGCCTCCGCCTCCTCCTCCCTCCCAGATTCTCATAAAATTATGAAACATAAACATTCGATCGTAAATAAAGATAATGAAAAATAAAACCTGTACTGCGCTTACTTCACTAGGTTTTTGCGCTACGAATTTTAGTCATTTGGCTCATTGCCAAAAAGTTGATTTCATTTTCGTATTTCGTATTCGAATTTCGAATTTTGTATATGATCGCCTAGCTATTTTGCCTTGGCGCAGCAGCCACATATTTTCGCTTTGTTTGGCTCATGAGCACATAGTTAAAATATTTTCAATATACATATCTCTACACATCTACATCTATATATTTGTTGAGGAAAGCTTTTCACATCGAAGTCTGTGTATGTTATACTTGTATGTGTGTTTGGCTCTCGGGTGATTACGCCTAAAAATGACACCTGCCAAAAAATAGACCACAATTTCTATATGCTGTTGTGCTATTTATGTTGCGCTCTAAGTCTATAATACCACATTCAATTTTATAGTTCTCCCGTCTACCTTAAGTTTGTGTGCTAATCAAATCTTATAAATAAAACTATTTTTATATTAAATTGAGTAGGTGATTCTTACCCTTCAGGGATCTGATGTAGGATTGCCAGAACTTGGCCTTCTTGCTGGGGCTCTCATTACGCCCAATCATTTCCAAATGACTCTTGAACATTTTGATCGATTTGTTTTGTGTCTTTCAAGCACAAGAAATATTCGTTGAACTCGTTCGCTGCAATACCCAAAAATGTGACGTTTCTTATTATCAATGTTATCGATTTTCTATAGCATTTCAATTGTTGTCATTTTGCTTTGCACTTTGCACCAATTTCAAATGTTTTCTGTCAACGCAAAAGTTTTCAATTCTCAACATCTATCTCACGTTTTGGCTCCTATTCTGAGTAGTGCTCGTTTGTTCAAATGTCAGCACACGCACGAGATTCGGACAGCAAACAGCCCCAGAGATGTCTCTTAATCTTTTTCTGTTTTATTGTATGTTATTTTTTTTTTTTGCTATGGATGTGAATGTGTCTAAATCTTGGCTGACTCGGCGCTTTTGTTCAGTTCGAAAATAAACAGACTGTGTGCCACTTTAGAGCAGAGCAAAGTTTCACCGAAAAATTGTATAAAATAGTTGTATATAAAATATATTGTAGATATAAACATTTAAACAGTACATAAATACGTTTTTAGATATATACGACAAGATCAATCACTAAAAATAAATTCATTTCTCAAATAATATCGTCAGTATACGCATATAAAAAAAATCTATATGAAAAGCCACACAGAGATTTTCACACTCACTTGTGTAGTATATATACAAATTATGTATACGAAAACTGGCAAAAATCTATATACATCATGTCTATCTAATTATGTGAGTGCTCTCTGTGTATGTGTGTGTGTGTGTGTGTGTGAGTCGACGATCTGCGCGAGCTGCAGCTAAATTTGCGTTATTTTTAAATGTCCTTGAGTTGAATTTTTTCCTGGCGGGCGTCAGGCTAAAAAAACGACGCTAAAATTCTCAATTTAATTTCGAAATTCTTGTTAAGCATTGTCAATCAAGTTTTGAAAACATTTCGTCAACATGTCCATTCGCATCGTATCTTGCATATAAATCGCATATAATTCTATTCAAATTATATTTTAGATTTGGATTAGATTTGAAAATTTGGATTTTAAAATAAATTTCAACACTTCACAACAGGTTTACAAAATTTCCATCAACAATATAATTCACTTGGTATCAAATGTCTGTGGCTCTTATATAATCATCAATGTTCATTCATAATTTGATCATAATTCCATTTTTGAAAATTGGAAATGTCAAAAAGCGATGTTGGCACAGTTTAAATACTCGTATGTTTATTTGCACTTTGTAATTGAAATTATTGAATAATTGCACAGGTTTATTAATTCATTGTTGTATTATTCCATATAAAGTCATTCGAAGTATATACGAGTATATATTATTTATTGCTCATATGATATTAGCTTGTTGCTTGGCTTACAATTTGCTTTACTCCTAAAAAATAGCGATCTATCCTCAACGAAGAATTTTTTCAAACTGCACACCATTCGAAATTTGGCTCACCAATTTTACTCGTTTCAGCATTTGCCATTTGTTTCACAGCCGACAAAAGCACGATATTCCTTTACGGCGTAGGTAGTCGATCTTTGTATCTGTATCTGTATGTGTATCTGTGTCTGTTGAATCTGTGCGTCTGTCTGTGTTTAGATCAATATGCATCTGTATAGGTGTTTGGCAAAAAAGCTCAGCAAGTTCGGCTATAGCTTTCGGTCAGATCTCTGTGGGCAGCCGAGGGCGGCATCTGACATCGCCCACTCATTGTTATGGATTTAAATGAAAGCGATGACGGTGATGATCATAAAAAGAAAGCCCGAAATTAACCCATACTACACCCGTTCACCAAACAGTTTGAATATATACGCTTGGGCATGTCCAAGATCTATCTTTGTATATTTTGGTTTCACGATTTTTATTTTTGTTCCACAAAACATTGTTTGTGCTCGTACCATTCTGTCCCCATTCATATTTGTGGGTACTTTTTGGTCTTCCTTACATTCTGTGTTATTAACTCATTCCGCAACACACATTATCAGAAGGAAATGCGTCAATTGTGATATTGACTTGACCATTGAACTTTGCATATATTAACTTGCTATTAAATTTTCAACTCAATACATTACTATTTAACTGAATTCGTTGATCTACTTAATGCATTGTGCACATCATATTTACAAATCGGATTTGATTTAATTATAATATAAACCTTATAATAACCTTATAGTAAAAACCTTTTCACAAGAGAGCCCTTTTTAAATGCTTTAAATGTCAGCGACAACAATTTTAATCTCATCCGTAAAAATACAAATTCTGTCCCTTAGTTCACGTTTAGCGCTTTTGTTTATGTAAATATACATAAATGACATTTCTAGAATTTTCACAAGAGCACATTTTGTTTATTCAGCATTTTTTCAAGAGTGCATCTTGTTTACTTAGCATTGTATTGCTGTTGTAACCTTTTTCAGATAATTGAAAACCACATTGAAATGGTGAACTTGTAGTTTCGCGTGGACCATTAACAAATAAACAAAGTGGCCCCCGTGCATAAACTTAAAGTCAGAATTTTTATCTAAACAAAACAAATTCCGGAAAATGTAAAAGCAATTTTTTGCATAACACAAAACCTCATTTAAATGGAAAATTCAACGTGGGCGTCTAAACTAACGGAACAAAAGCTTTTCTGATCATTTTGTTTCTCTCCATTGGCACTGGGTTGAAGGCCAAACTGTATACGAAAATACTTTTATTTATATGTGATATCTAAGCCCCACACGGGCAATCCGACCTTTCTGCTTACATCGCATCAGCATTTGGAAGTTTATATACAATAATATGGTACAAGCATATTTCCGTTTGTGTTGAATATTCGGAGATCTCTGCATAGCAAACAAAAAGTAATTTGCGTCATTTCATGACCATAACACATTCACCGTTCAAGGCTATTGCAATTGCATCGGACGCGCGTTTGACTTTGTTTGTTTACCTTACATAAGACCGAGCATCTATTTAGCTATTTTGCCCTTAAACGAACTAGAATAAACAAATTTGGCTAAACGTAATTCTCTGATACTTGAACTTGACTTTATGTGCAAAATGTGCAGCTGAATGAGGAAAATGGGTAAATCACAAAGAAACAATTGGGAAATACCTGGCAGAGATCACTTTTGGCAAATCGAATAGAGAACTGCACCTACGAAAAGATTTGCATAAAAAACTTTTACTTTCTGGCACACAATTGCACAATGGTGGCGGTAATCAGTTTGCCTTTTAAATGATTTAAATTGTTATTTCTTTGATCTTAACTGAAATAGAAAGTGCAAAGGTCTTTTCAAACACAATTCGTGATTATAATTTAAAGCAATAATTAGAAAATATATGTATATACTTCTTAATTTGTATGTTAAATTGTTAAGAGACTTTTCAACCCTAGTCGAATTTCGTTGCAAGCCATTTTCAACCAGAATGTCTTTTGTCTTTAGAGGGTTTCAATCGGAGAAAAGACATTATGAGAACCGCACACATGCCGCGAATCCCTGAGGTGCAAAGCACTCGCTTGCACTTATAAATCCCAATTGATGCTCGCAACTGACAGACGCGACTCTCAAGCTATTAGCTGAAGTATCTGTTTTAGGGCTACGGCCTGAAAATATATCTGGCATTAAATAAAATGTGTAAAAAGCAATCTTAATTATCTGCAACTAAACACAATTCCACATCGATTCATATATCAATGTAAGCAGGCCGTGTAGAAATATGTGCCATAAATAATCCATATGCATGAGGCGCTTGTGCATAAGATTTTGGGGCCATTTAAGAAATGAGGTCAATTATTAAGCTAATTATTTAGTGGGCTCTCTAGCTGTGTAGCCGTCGGAGCACACATTTAAATAATGTCGATGTCACCTAACGAATAATTTCGCCATAAACTATCAACGAAATGCCACAGTGGCAGCCAAGCAAACAGTTGCACATTAATAAATAATGCAGGAATTAATTAATTATATATATTTACAAAGCACTAATTTGTATTTGATCAAAGTCAAAGGCAATAAACGGCGCAATTCCATTCCAATACAATTACATTTACACTTGCATTTGAATAACTGATTTATTCACACTGCAATTGGGCGCTGCTAAATACACAATTTTGTAAATGTATATAAACACTGAAATATAATTTTATTTGAGTGTCAAGCGAAATGAAACGAGACGAGAAGAAGAACGAAAATAAAAAGCACACAATGTCAACGCGGCGTATGAGCAATTTCCAACATTACGTTAACCTACAAGACGAAGGACTAAATGGCATCGAATGTGGACTGAGAGATACTCTCTCAATGGCCAATCAAATGCATAACAAGCGACTAGCGATCAACACCAAATACACCCCGTACTCGGTTCTTTTTTACAGGGTATACATATAAATACAAATTTTGAGTCATACGTTTGGCTGCCTGCTGCTGACTGCCGATGGCCATTATGTTAAGCCAAATGAAATAAGAGCAAATACAAGACAACAACAGAGTTAAATGATTTTGTTCGTTCCGAAACTGAAAAGCTCTCGCCTCTCATAGATACATACTTACTTATACATAGTTGGGCAGCATTCATCTAAGTATATTTAACCTTAACATATCGCAGCCACCTTCAAAGCGCAAAAATGTTCAAAATAAGATTTCTCAAAAATATAAAAATAAATATATGTACTCAGATCTCAGATGTGGCTTGTCTTGTGTCTAGTTGTATATCTCTCGCTATATGTATTTTACATATTGCCCTGCTAGGGTATTGCAAATGCTATATGGTATATAATATCTCTCTGGCTTCTATGTAGCATCCCAGCTCCACAATGTTACCCACGCAAATGAACTTGAAAATTAATTGTTTGCCTCATAATTACACACACTCGTATGTACATACATTTGGGTATTCAGTCTCTCTATGTACATACTCGGAGATACACAAAATACACATACTTATTTGAGATACACATAACATACTACAGTATTTGCCCATTGCCAGTAGGTGTTGGCTTTAATAATTTATTTGCCTTTCGGACTTTTCGTATGTTTATAAATTCATTAAAATTCACGCCAGCGAGAGCCGCCAATGTTTTCGCTTTAATTTTGCATATGACGTGAATACTTGGCGTCTGTTAATTAAGGCTGGAAAATTGAATCAAAACAACAAGTCAATGTGACATTGTGCTATATTAACGGCATGATACACTACTGAACACTATGAACAAAAGCCTGTCAAAATCTGTTAGATGTTAGTAATTTGCACATCATCACTCACTGTCAAAAAGGACAACGAATTTGTCCATCATTCTAGATGGCGGTCAAGGACATTAAGGTCAGCTGTGCAACCGCCAAAAACTGCGAATAGTTTCCTCCCTGACATGCACGTTGCAGTTGTTGCCTTGAAAATTTATACACTCATCAAGTGCAGTGATTGATGATAATGAACTGCGAAATGCTGGCAACAAATTCGTTCATAAGTACATCTGTTTTTGCCTTTCTGACTCGGCATTATCGACACCGGACACAGTTCTGTCACTGATCAAATGTACTGGGTTTGAAGTTAGCTTGTTGCAGTGTTTACATCATTTCTTTTTGCAAAAGAAGTACAATATATTCAAAATATATACAAAATATATACAATATATTACAAATCATCGTAAGCTGAATGAATATGACTTATATTTAAGATTGTAAACCGAAGTGTTCTAAAATAATAGCTGTTTAAAGTTATTTAAAGTATCACCGAAAATAATTGTATTCTATTTTTATCTTTTTATAAAAATAAATAATCTAAATGTGCAGTTGAAATAAATAAATGATAAAGCGTTTTATTAACAACTAAACAAAATATTATATATAATATAATTTATTTTGCTTACGAAGAATGTGACTTTTCAGATAATTAATACATAGACTTCATAGCTTACGGCTATTACAAGTATTATAAGAGCGTCGCTTTTGATACAAATTTCTGTCATAGCTCTGACAGTTCACTGCGAAATGTGCAATATCATTCAACAATTAAAGCAACAATGTTTTCGTCAGCCTAATTAGTTGGAATTATATGAGCAGACAAGAATTTGCAATACAACTTGTTTCCTTCCACCTACGATGACTTCCTACAGATGCCTCTGATATCAACACCATATCAATAGGCATCTGACGTCATTGAGGCAGAGTCTCACATCCTGTTTATTATTTTGGCAAAAAGTATACAAAATACTCACAAACCTATACACCAAATATATACACAGATCTGCAGATCTCTGTATAAATACATATAATATAGTATATCATTCCATTCATGAATAAAAGCCACAACGTAATTGGTTGTCAGACATGAGACTTCGGAAAATGTAATAAAAATATATTATTAATAATGCCGAAAGAGTTGACAGCATTTTGGACATTGTTTTGATGTTTTTGGCACAAGTGTTTCGAGGGCGTTTACTGTTTTCAATTTCCAATGCCAAATGTTTTTTTTTTCTTTTTTTTTTTGAAATTGAAAGTATTTTTTTTAATTCTCATATTATTTGTTAATAATTTTGCATGTACAATGAATGTACAATGTTGTGTTGACAATTTTGTTAAATTTTTGCTACTGCGCGATTATTTTGTCCATTTCATTGTTCACACATCGTTGAGTTTATAAATAAATTGGATAGGTTTTTGGTTTATTTTCTTCTTATCTAACATATATTTCATGAAGATTTATCTACTTTAATGTTAGCTTTGGGCTTTTTTTTTATAAAGTATTCCAAAAACATTTCAGAAAACACGAACAGGAAAATGCCGACATAAAATAAAAAGAGCAAAGCTTTTTCCATTTTCCCATTTTGCCTGACTGACGTCAAGGGATTGTGTTTTCGTTTATAAAAAATGTTATGGGCAATTAAATTTAAACAGGATAAAAATTAAATTATAAAAAAACGTAGAAAACCAAATTAAATTAACAAAAGAAAAATATAAAACAATCCCCGCCGAAAGTCAATACTTATTGCAGAATTTTGCAAAACTTCAAAGCGTATTTTGATATTACTTTGGGTATTTTATTTTTTAGCGCTATTCCTATCCAATTTCATCGAAATGCAATGAAGTGAAAAGCGCGAGGGGAAAATGCAAATAACTTACTTGATTTTTCCATAAATTTATTATTTTGGTTTCTTAGGTTTCACATTCGGTTTGGCATTTTTTATGATTCGCCTCGAAGATAAATTTATGAATGGGCGAATCTTTGGTACGAGTGCGGATAACCATAAAGAATACAATGAAATATGTTTATGACAAAACAAATGGCAATAAAGCGTAAATAAGGCAATGCAAAGTGAGAATAATGGATTTTATTTATCCCAATGCGCTTGAGCTGTAACGCTTGACAAAAGAGGGTATGACAAGCGAGCTCTTGAATATATTTTTTATACGTAAACCACTATGATAATAAAGAAAGAAAGGTTGCTACTATCAAACAAAATCATATTCAACGGTTATAATACTTTTTCTGTAAAAAATCTAGCTATAGGGTACTTTTAGTCGTTCAATGTCCCTTTCTTCTTCATGGTTGCTTGCTTTGTTGTATTTACTGATGAGATTTGTGCTGCTTGGTGCATAGTCGCCTTGAATAGCTTAAGCACTGTTTAATTCATACATTCAACAACGCTTGTAAATCCTTGAAGTCAATTAGAAAATATTTGTTAGACAACATACATATATGTAAGTAACTCTCTGTAAGCAAACTTGCCTAACTCTCTAATTGTTAGTTGTATTCATCACTTATTGTATTTGTGAATTTACCTTCTGCTTGACGCATTCAATTTAGTTGCAGTCTCATCTGTTATGCCAGGCTGGAGTCGCAATTTGTTAGCACAGTCAGCCTTCTTCTTGTAATTTATAGCATATTGTAAGGAATTGCAGCCTTGAGGTAGGAGACAGAGTCTCTCATCTCCGTCATCCACATATTCTGTCTATCCATCCCGCTATCCTCTCGTTCGACATTTGACTTTGAGTGTGCTCAAGTGCATAACTCAATTTACAGCTTCTAATGGTTTACATATGACTTCCAATTGACACGAACATATGCGACTGCAGTCCGTAATAACATATGTTGCAAGTGTCCCCAGCGTCGTCTAGTCACTGTTTATTATGCAAGTTGCTCTCGAGGATGCCAAGGATGCAATCGAGCTTTGAATATGTGGCAATTACTTGTAGTTCTTCGCTGCAGCTGCTCAGCGGCAGGTGCCCTTTCGAAAGCAATTGAATTAGCGTTGATTCAAGCCAGGACATAGCTTAGATTGTCAGCCATACAAAAGTAATGCAGTCTGGCCCTTGAATAAATAGCAATTGTCCTGCCCATTCACATTTAATTGCTGGCAATGTACAAATAAATTGACTTCGCTGTCTTAACAGCCACTTAGACAGGCAATAAAAAGTGCAATTCAAGTCCAAACAGTTCGCTGAATGTAGTGCGAATTAGCTTAAATGGTTCGCTGATAAAAGTTATTTCACTTTGACGGCATACGATGCGTATGCGCAATATAATTGCTTATTTCCCGCATGGCTGCCTCGATTTACTTAGACGCTCAGTAAAATTTAGCCGCAACTAATTGGATTTTATCATACCAACGTTATTATATAATGCATTTTTAATAGACAATTCAATTTACTGACAGCCCTTTGCGCTATACCCACACGGCGTATGCGCAATGCGTTACTGAAAGGCTTTTCATTTTGCAAAGTAAAAGCTAATAAAGTGCAATTTGCATCTTACGGTGCACTTTAAAATGCTTCACATTTTCATGAACAAACAGATGTGCGTCAGACTGAAAAATATTCGGCCCATTTAAAAGCACTTCAGCTTTGTACTTTTAACTGAAAACTCAAAAGGCATATGCCAACAAATTGCATATGCCAACATTTTTTGCGACTTTTAATCAAACTCTTTTTTCTCTTTTCCTGCACTATTCCAAATAACCACAATCTTGGTCAAATAATCACAACAAATTTGTATCACTTGGCCGCACAATTGTTGATTTAAATCATAAAGTGGTGATGGCTCTGATAGAATCGCGGTATCAAAAGACGAGCCAATCTATTGACATATTCCCCAAAGGCAACACAATCAAAAAAATCGAAAAAAAAAAATAAAAGTATATCGAAAAGTAGGAAAGAAATCAACTGAATTGACTTGGGGCTCACATAAATTATGAGGCGCCAAATGTCTGCCGCATTGCACAAATGTCAATATTGGTCGCTCTTTGCCTTCGCCTTGGGGAGATTGGCAAAACTGTGCACAGTTTTTGAAGGAAACTGAAGCCAAACGGTGCTGATTTCAACAACTACACGTAAATTAACTGCTATTCAACTTGGCTTTAATAAAATAATAAATTTATTAAATAATATAATAATTGTTTGATTAATATATAAAATGATACTAATAGTTTATTTATTGTTTCGCTTATTTTTAGGTCAACTCCAAAGCAGCCCCTAGAAATGTGCCAAAGTCGCATCAATTAACTGCAAATTGAGGCCTTTATACGGATTATTTTGACGTCTAGCACATTGGCAAAATGTATGGTCTGCTGTTGGAAAATCTGTCGGAGTACATCAAGTCCGTGTACGGAGAGGAGAAATGGGAGGACATAAGACGACAGGCTGGCATCGATTCACCTTCGTTCAGCGTGCATCAAGTTTATCCAGAGAACTTGCTGCAGAAGCTGGCGAAGAAGGCGCAAACGGTGAGCAAAATAAATGAATTTAAGACAACTTATCTAGTATCTTTTAAGTAAGATAAGTAAATCAATTTAATATAAAAACTATATACGTAGTTGAAATGGAAAATATAAAATCAAATATTATATTGCTATCGCAGAAGAATCAACGCGAAAGTGCAAATTCTGAATACAACTATGCAATTTATTTCAAATATAACAATTTTTTGCAAATGCTACTTTAAAAAAGAGATCAAAATCGTTTATTTATTATTATTATAATTATCAAACTACAAATATACACACGAGTATTAAATACACACAAAACTTTAACAAATCCCAAACAGCAATTAGCATTAGGGGAAATCAATGAACAGTTCAAAAAAATTGAGTAAAATATATATAAATTCACTTATGGCTCAATATTTTATACTTAAGCAAAGCGTATCACATAATTTCTTATTCCTCACAGGTGCTGGGAGTTTCAGAACGTGAATTTATGGATCGCTTGGGCGTCTACTTCGTTGGCTTTGTGGGTCAGTATGGCTACGATCGCGTGCTCTCTGTGCTGGGGCGGCACATGCGAGATTTTCTTAACGGACTGGATAATCTGCACGAGTATCTGAAGTTCTCATATCCACGCATGCGAGCCCCAAGTTTCATCTGTGAGAACGAGACGAAGCAGGGACTCACGTTGCACTATCGGTCGAAGAGGCGTGGCTTTGTCTACTACACGATGGGACAGATCCGGGAAGTGGCAAGGTATTTCTACCACAAGGAGATGCACATTGAGCTGGTGCGCGAGGAGATATTGTTCGATACGGTGCACGTGACCTTCCAGCTGACATTCGATAATCGCGCCTTCACACTCGCCTCGCTGGCGATGACGCGAGAAGAGAAGCACTTGCCCATTAGTGCCCACGTACTCTTCGAAATATTCCCATTTTGCATTGTGTTTGGGTAAGTGACTGCCTCTCTTTCCCAGCACAAGTCTCCAATTTCCTTGTTTGTTTTCTCTTATAGAGCTGATATGGTGGTGCGCAGTATTGGCAACTCATTGATGGTCATATTACCAGAATTGCTGGGCAAGAAGATTACGGCCTGGTTCGACTTGGTGCGGCCACTGATTGCCTTCAAGTTTCAAACTGTAAGTGCAGCAAAATGAATTATACTCATTTAATCAATATTAACAAATGTTTAGATTCTTAACCGCACCAACAACATCTTTGAGCTGGTCACCGTCGATCCAGTCACAGAGCGTTTGGATGCACAAAACGAAGATTTACTGCTGCATGACGATGGCAGCGAACCGGAAAAGTCGCTTCGTCTTAAAGGTGACATTAATTTATATAGAACATTTTAATTTCAAAAGTGTGGATATGTCGATATTAACATAACATCCTTTTATTCATACTTTAAGGCCAAATGGTCTATATGGAAAACTGGCGCATGATCATGTTCCTGGGCACACCTGTTATGCCCGATCTGACATCGCTGATCACCACAGGACTCTACATCAACGATCTGTCCATGCATGATTTCAGTCGCGATCTTATGCTCGCGGGTACACAACAGTCTGTGGAGCTCAAGCTGGCGCTGGATCAGGAGCAGCAAAAGTCCAAGAAACTGGAAGAGTCGATGCGTAAGTTGGACGAGGAAATGCGACGCACCGACGAGTTGTTGTATCAGATGATACCCAAGCAGGTGGCAGATCGTCTGCGACGCGGCGAGAATCCCATTGATACATGTGAGGTAAGTCTTTATTCAGAAGCGTTTCAATTCACATAAGTATATGCACTTAAATATTTTCATGGCTAAAGTTAGGTAGAACAAAATATTTACATTTAAAGAAATTTATTAATATTTAAATTTGTTTATTATTGTTTACGATTGTAAAAAGTCGCCAAGTGATGAATGTTTCAGTTTAATGGCTTATATACATATTGTAAAAATTTTAACAACATATATTCGTTTATTTTTCGAATAACTTAATGACACATTAATATTGCTTAAAAATTAAATTTTCTTTCAATTATTTATTAAAAGTGGTCTTTATACTAAAGATATATACATATATGTAAATGGTTTTATTGGAAAATTATAATACCAGAACAACTCCTGCATCCATATTCCTTTCCAAAAGTAACTAATTTTAATGCCTTGTCCAGATGTTTGACAGCGTTTCGATTTTGTTCTCGGATATTGTGACATTCACCGAGATCTGTAGTCGCATCACACCCATGGAGGTGGTGTCCATGTTGAATGCCATGTACTCGATCTTTGATACCCTAACCGAACGCAATTCGGTCTACAAGGTGGAGACAATTGGTGATGCCTACATGGTGGTAGCCGGGGCACCGGATAAGGATGCGAATCATGCCGAGCGAGTCTGTGATATGGCCCTGGATATGGTGGATGCCATAACCGATTTGAAGGATCCCTCGACGGGACAACATTTGCGCATACGTAAGTAATCATCATCATCATCTGCTAATCATCATCCGATCACCCCCCACTTTGATCTGACCAGGTGTGGGAGTCCATTCGGGCGCTGTTGTCGCCGGTATTGTGGGCTTGAAGATGCCGCGTTATTGCCTGTTTGGCGACAGCGTTAATACCGCCTCCCGCATGGAATCGACAAGCATTGCAATGAAGGTGCACATCTCGGAGTCCACCAAGGTGCTGATCGGACCCAGTTACAAGATACTCGAGCGCGGCGAGATCGATGTCAAGGGCAAGGGCACCATGAAGACCTACTGGCTGGAGGAGCGCGAGAATCGCCTGCCGCTGCAGCTCACCTCTGGCCTCCAGCTGCATCCCATGTCCGCTGCTCCGCCGCTAACGCCCATTCCCAAGGCCATTATGCCGCCGCCGACCAAGCCAGTGACGCCAGTTGGACCGCCTCCCGACGCTGAGTCTGTCCCCATGCCCCATGCTCAGACATCGCTGGCCAATGTGGTGATGGGCGCCAGTGGTGCCGTGGCTGCAGCCACAGCATTGGCTCATCATGCGCCGCCAGCTGCAGCTGCAGCGGCAGCGAGCACAACGCCGGCTGCAGCGAGCGGCGATGAGCGCAGTAGTCGCATCTATTCGCCGGTCACGTTCAAGGATGTGGCCAGGCGCAGCATCGCCAATTCACCGGTGCGCGGCAGCGGTGGAGGCAGTTGTTGTCCCGAGCAGAGCAAGCGACGCGAATCCCGCTCCAATTCCACTGGTCACGTGTTCATGCGCTCGCCCAGCGACATCTTTGGCTCCCTAATACTCGACACTGAGGAGTTTCTCGAGGATCTGCAGATCTCGCGCGGCTCCCTGGCCAACTCCAACAGCAACAACAACAACAACATCAGTCAATCGCCCTGCGGCTTTAGTCCCACACCACCATTTCGCATTGGTAGCGCACCCGCAAAGCCGCGACCCAGCAATCCGGACATGTTTACGGCCGAGGAACTGGCCGCCATGGATCAGCTGACGCCGCCATCCACTGCTCCGGCACGTGAGACGGCCACCTGCAGCAGTGCCGCCAGCCTAAAGCCATCAACATCGAATGTGTCGCTGGAACGCGACAAGGCGCTGGCCAAGATGAAGTAAGTGCGATTGACAGCGCATTCCTTCTTGCGCTTCACTTCCACTCTAATTAGAAAAATCACATTCTCCACCAGCACCACCCTGGAGGCCACAAATACACCACCAGCAGCGCAAGTCCCAGCACCAGTTGCCGCACCCATCGTCGCTGCAGCAGCTTCTAAAGTAGCCACCTCTAAGGTGGCGGCTCCCACAGCTGCTGTTGGTGTCTGCCCCATGCGGCAGCCAAAAACGCTGCCTTTGCAACCTGTTCATGGGGGCACAGCACCTGCTGCGGTGCAGGCCAACAGTGAGAACAGTCGACCGGGATCCAAGGACTCCATGACATCCATATCACTGCATTCACCGCCACCGCATCGCTCAAATTCCGCACCAGCCAGGTAAGCCCTATTACGAACCGGCGGCGTTTTAAAAGATCATTTACAGGGATTGTTGTAAGAGTTGAACATATGTATGTTTGATACACCTTTGACTGTATTACAGACCCCATTCGATGTCGAAAGCCGCGCGAAAAGCCTTTCTGGCTGCCAAGCAAACCAAGGCCATGGAGAAACTGGACAAAATGATTGAAGAAGCCCAGGAAGTGGAGTCGCAGTCAACGGCAAAGGCAGCTAATATGCGTCTGGCCATTTTTGGACATGATGGCGGTGGCGTGGGAGACTTGGCAGCCGGTGGTTGTCCTTTATTTCTGCCACCACCACCGCCAGCCCAAGCGATGGGTCGTGCCATGCCAAGCTCCATATCCGATTCGAGTATTTGCAATCATGGGTAAGCAAGCACATTCAAATTTCCGCCCTCTGACGCCTCACTAATTGTGGTCTTGACAGGCATAGCCATGCTCCCAGCTGTCATCACACGCTGCACGAGCCGAAGCTAAGCAACAGCCAGAGTTTCCAACATGCCCGCAGCTCTGGCCCAATTACACATCAATGCTGCAGTGGTTTTGGCCATGGCAATGGACGACACTCGCACCGCATGCACTCGAATGCCTGTAATCTGCTCTAGACAGATAGAGAGAGAATGAATGAGAACTAAGAATACCTGACAGTGGAACTGAAACCAGAAACACTTATTCATATCGTATGGTACAATATGTTTTTGTCAATGTTCCCGCGTGCGCTTTATAGAGACGATAGAGAGCAATTATTAGAGATTAGTTAGTTGTTGATTCTCATAATCTATGTGTACCTAGTATATATTATATGATATATTGTATGTATGTATAATTTTAGGTAGTCTTGCTAGGAAGAGCTTTCAATGTCTATTGAAACACAAGTGAATTATCAACTATTTAACTATTTATGAATCTATTTATCTACATATGTTGAATGTTTGAACGCAAGATACAAAGTTCTTGACCTCTCAAAAATGACAATACAAATACAAACAACAAAAAACGTTATGATCATATTTGTTGAATTAAGGCTTCACACACATCCTCGGTACCACCTGACAAACATATACATGTACTTAAATGATATACTATATATTCTATATACTTGTGTGTATCTATGTATAATATTTGTAGTAGTAAATGCTTCAAGAAACTTAATTATTTTTTTAAAAACGTCAAGTGCAAAGTAAAAAGGTAAAGAACGAAGAAGTACAAAAAACGGGCACTAAAAGTTCATATATAGTAGTATGTATATTTGTATTTTGAGAAATGGTCCAGAGATAAATACATATATGTATAAATATATATATATATATATAGAATTGACAAATTCAACATAGAGGGAAAAGCGACACTAATTGTATTAGGAAAATGTCTGAGTTTTCTTAACTTAAGAACTGTACTTATAATTTTTAGTTGGTAGACAATTATCCAAAGCAAATTGTATACATAATTTATTTAACAATTTCGAGTTGGTGAATATCTTTTCTACACGCAAGCACTCGCAATAATAAATGCATAATAAACACAAGAAATGCAATATCACAATAATAATTTAACATATTTTAAACATAAATGAAATACTGTTTAAGATCGGAAAGTTATCGCCTGAGATCATAAATTAAATGTGCTATCTATTCGATTTGATTTCTGTTTATTCTTCTGATAGTTTCTGTTCCTCTTTCTTTTCTGTTTTCAATTGCACTTTGTCATATCACATGAAGGAAATAATTGCAAGCATCCAAACTGAAGTAAATTAAAAATATATATAACTATTACTTAATGTAATATACATAATTATATTTGCGAATCTAACCACATTTGACGCGTAGCAATTTTTCCTTTTGAAAGTGACTAGAATTTGTAGGTTTTCTTGGGATTTGGTTGCTTTTATGCGGTGGGTATTTCAAGCACTCTCGGGAACTGTTGATTGAGTTGTTTCCATATTCGAATAAATAAGTGTGCCGTCCAGCGTCTCGATGGTCTGTATAGTTGTCTTACAGTAAAAGCACACCTTCGAGTTCATCATATGCTGCATGATGCAATCGCTGCACGATTGATGCTTGCACGGCGTAAATACGGCAGTGATGGGCTTGGCACAGCAAATTGGACACAACGAATCCTCCGATGGCAGTGTTATGTCTGAGAGCAGTGACTGCTTAATGCGCAGATTCTCAATAAGTTGACGTACATCCTCGATTTCATCAGGCGATACGTGCGAGGGATCTGCAATATCTCAATGCATTTAGATTAGATTTAACTAAATATTACTTCACACTTTACTCACAATCATTAAGGGCAAATTTAATAATTGGCGGATCAGCGCGAATGCGCTTTGAATTATTGGGATTCGGCACACGGACATCATTCGTTAATGGATCGATATTTGGCCGCGTTGAAGGATCAAAATTGCCCCGCGGAATCTCTTTCTGCTCCAGAAGCGGCGTACGAATCTCACCCAGTGCAAACTCCAGAGTGGCAAACTGGAAACTGGGATCCGTTAAAAAGGCACGAGAGATGCGCGTTACCTTCTGAGGTGAAACATCTTTATCCATTTCGTTGCGCAACATGGCCAGCAAAATGCCCAACGCAGCACTAATGATAGGAAAGTGAGTAACTGCATTTAGGTCTGCGGAGCACATGTCCACCACAAACTGGAAACAGCCGGGTGGAACTGTAACGCGCGACAACACCTGGCTGATGAGCTGACAAATGCGATTTAATAACAAGTCACTATTTGGCCGAGAATCATCGGCCACAACATCTGGAGCGACGGTTAGGATCATTTCCAGGCAACGCATCAACGAAACAGTCAACTCAAAGCACATGGAGCAGATCTTCAGTTGCTTTGGTTCAAAAAGTGTGTTCTCCTGACGCTGCGCCGTATTTTGTATCTGCAGAAGAATTGAATTCGTTAAAATGTTATTTCATTATCAAGTCAATAGTCAGCAGACCTCTTGTAGCAGCAATATGAACTCAGAAAAGGCCCAGTTCAGCTGACTCAGCACAGAATTCAGGAATGTAGTGGCAAACGGCTCATCCTCGTACAACTTGCTGCCAATTAAGCGCTGAAAATGCTTAGACGGATTTGCCGGTGCCACATTATGCAGCAATCCAGTGTGCGTCTCGTTGCGGGAACGACTTCGACAAAGACCCTGATTTAATGGCTGTGAACCACCTTGCCACACACTGGGTTGACGCGAATCCTTGTAGGCATATCCCTCGCCTAGCCAGAAACGCAGCAACAGCCAATTACTTTGTCCCCACGCACGATTCTCATAGGGACGCAGCAAAGCACGCACTAATGCCGCCTGAGCTTTTTTCGAGGCACGCTCCAAAGCGCGGATGCCACCTTTATGGCATGTTAGTGTGCCAAGAGCCTGCAGCAGCGAGTCCTTACAGGAGGCTAGGACTATTCGTGAATCGGCCGAATGCATGGCTAGAAATTCAGCTGCCGCATTTACACTGCACTCCGCATCCAATATCTCAAACTGAGCTCGTATATCATGATGACTAAAGTCCATCACAGTGTCTAGCAAAATTGGCAAGGTATTTATGTATACCTCAGGCACAAATGAAAACAGGGGACCTTTACCCGAAGCACTCTATAATGGGATATGGTTTAAATCACTAAAAAAAAACATTTGAAATTATCTTATTACCGATAAGGTGCGCAGCGTCCGCTCCAAGAGCCATATGAACAACGATCGCCGATGACTGCTTAGGGCAACGGCACGTAACCAAACTTGTTTCCTTGCAAGCGATATTGAACGCGTCTAAGAAATAGAAAGAAATCATTATTATACATAGAAGAAAGTATGTTGGCTCTTGTCAAATAAAGTTCTCTTGGTTGGTAGAAACCATTAAATAAAATAACTATTAGAAATTTAATTTGGTCGATTAACAGTTGAATATAAATGCAATAAGATTATTTTAACACAACTCACCGCAAACACATTTTGCCTTTGACTGAATTTTGATCGTAATTCGGTCATCACATGCTGATGGTTCTCGTTCATGCAGACATTTGCATGTTCCTCTAGTGCTATCAACTTTCTTTCGATATCCTCTCGATAATATTTAGTCTCCATCAGCACTTCGTTAAGTGTCGCAATCTCATCCCGCACCGCTGCTATCTTCACAATGTACTTGTGCCCAGCCGAATAGTAGAAAAGGATACAAATATCCAACAGCTCGCACACACTAGTCTCAGTCGCTGAATTGCCTGGCGCAGCATCAGGGTTAACAGTCACGCGCGGATTAAGAAAGTGGGCAAAGCTCGAGTGATTGGCCCCCTGTGCATGTCCAATCACGGCCATATTGTTGACATTTTCGCCTAGCAGGTAGAGCGTTGTATCTGAAAACGTCGCATCTCTGCAACTGATTTGTAATCATAAAGTGCTTTGGATTACATACCCACTTCGTTGGTTCGCGTTGAATTGCGATCCTCATCATAAATTTGCTGAGACCGCTCAATGCCAAAATGACTATCGATGTCGCTTCTATGCACCTTGCGCAGATGTGACAAAACGCCTCCAACGCGATCAAAGTGCATATAATCAAAGGTTCCGTCGAGAAAGAAATCTGTGTTCACTTCCATAACATGACTGGGCAGCTCCTCCTTAAAAAGCGTACGCACTTGATCGATTAGAATGGCGACAAATGCAAGAGCCACCGGTGCTTCAAGCGGATGTTGTATGCTCGATTGCATGAAGAAGAACGCATGAAAGGGCTGCCAACGAATCTCAAATATAGAATTCATTGCCAATAACTTAATGATAATTAGCTTACGCGTTGCTCCATGCTGAGATCTATGACATATCGCCGCATTTTAATCAAGAAAAGCTTGCGACTGGAAGGTGAATCAGAGCCACCGTCTGTGTTGAGCATCAGTGTGTTGAGGAAATCCTTTTGCACCAAATATAAGCTTTCCGTGGTTTTACGTACTTTTTCCACCACATTCATATACTTGTCCTTGGGCCCATCTATACCTAGTGTCCAGGCCATATAGTCTGGCAACAGCTCCTCCAATATATAGAACTCCAATGGATGAATGTATAAAAAGAAAGCCAGGCTAGAGGCAAAGAGAAGAGAATCATTAATAAAAGTGTAAATATGGTATATGCATCATTAAGTCTATTACCAATGCTTCTTGAAGAGTTTGCTCTCAAGCAGAAACTTGCGCGATTGCTCATGCAGACAGATGCAATGTAAAGTGCTTAACGCCTGTCGATGCTTTTCATAGTCTACACCCTGCACAGTGTGACTGAAGTTGCCCAACAGAGCATTGACCAGTTTGCGAAGCACAAACTTCACTTCATCACCCTCCATGAAATTCCAGAACAACGACAGCAGACTCTTTAAAACGCTGTAGGGATTCTCCTTCTCTGCCGCCAGTGTTGTCATACTGGAAATTCGTGACAAAAGCACATCCTCAATGACATATGGATCGAAAACTTCGTTGGTAAAACGCTCAATTAGCATTGTTGCAAATATACAATAGACTGTCTTTTTTGTCGATACTCGAACTTCACTGTTGGCATCGCTGGTCGTATTATTTTTGGCCTGTGCATTGTAATGCGAAAAGATGCCAGCCAGATTGATGAGGTAGTCCAAAAGTAAGCTGGCACGACGTAGCTTCAGAATGGGTCGCGCCATGATGGGCTGAAAGCCAGGCAAAGGATACACAAATGGTCGATTGCCAAAGTTGGCTTGCACACCTTGCGTATAGCCTAGCGATATGGCAGGAAAGAATGTGATGCCAGGTCCCCGTTGAAGCTTATCAAAGGCCACTCCCATGGAGCGCCCATTGCGATAGTATTCAATGATCTCGCGATCCACATCGATGGTCACACCAATGATATCACCAATTTGCCATTTGTCGCCATATCTGCAATGAGTACAAGCAATAAAAATACATTCCAGAAATAAAGAGTTTACTCACTTCTTTGTGGAAATGTGCCACACTTGTTGCTTGCTACCATCGTAGCCATAGCTATACTTGGTGTCACCAACTCCGCTGTTTTCGTTAAATGTGCAGTTACCGCATGCCCAACCAATTTGCATGACTCCCTTAGTATGCAGGCTAATCTAAGGTAAGGAAGAAAACAAAGACAGTTGAAAGAATTTTTGCCTATAACGCGCACGTGCAACCCACACTACCAAATTACTGGTTTGAGAGTTTGGGACAGTTCAATGTCATTGACCGTCGGCTAAGCAACCGCGAACCCATCCCTAAACCCACTTAGACTTATTCTCGTATTTAATAGCCATGATTACCTCATACATCCAGCGACCGCCGTAAACGCAACAATTTGCGCGCACCGTGTTGAAACTGCCCTGGGAACGCAAGGCCAGTCTATCGGCGGACACACGCACTGTGGTCGTATAATCAACATCGAATATAGCCAATTCAGGGCCAATGCGGGCCTCCGTATCTATGTAGAGGCGACGTATTTCCTCATTGCTATCCGTTTGTATTTGTTGAAACTTGTCCTCCAACCAGTTTTTTACAATAATCATTTGTCTGCAATAGTAACTATAATTACATCTTATCTATTGGGAATTCGTCAGTCTTACTTTGTCACAGAGAGCTCATCGAGTTTTTGCACTCGCGGATCCGGAACAGTTGAACAGTTGCCCCCATCAAAGTCATCTTCCAAGTCGGAGTTGTAGTAGTTATCTTGGTCAAGGTTCTCGAAAATGTCTTCATTGAAAACTTTCACGAATAATTTTGATATCGACATCTTGGCGCAGTTTGTGTTATTAACACATTGCTTGCTTTTTTATTCACTTCATACATAAACACTTACATTTTCTGTACCGAAGTTTCTTTTATCCAAATTTGAATTAAAATTAATATTCGACGGCCAAGGTGTGACCGTATGTTAAGCAAAACAGAAATGCCATTTAATCATCGCAACATCTGTTTACTTTTGCTGCTGTTTACTATGAGTTTTCGATAGTTTTTCGATAACAGTACAAAGTATTTGTTGACGCGTCACATTTCCAATTGGAGCTCAATTTTAAGGGAAATTATATTTTGATAATATTGTGCAAAAATAAAACGAAAAAAAAAAAAACAAAAAATGGGCAGTGACTGGGATGAAATTAAACGCTTGGCAGCCGACTTTCAAAAGGCTCAGCTCACCTCCACGTTGCAGAAGTAAGTAAACGTAAATAGAAACAGCTGCCTCACTTTACATCTGCGACTTTTTCGTATCAATTCATTTATCAGGCTCTCTGAACGCAATTGTATTGAAATTGTAACATTGTTGTTGGAAAAACAATTGCTTGATGTAGTTTTCACCAACGATGGCAAAGAGTACATTACTCCAGATCACTTGGAGCGTGAAATCCAAGATGAACTTTATGCGAATGGAGGTCGTGCCAATCTCGTTGAGGTCAGCAAAACCTTGAATGTGGATCTGTCGCGAATTGTGACGCTGGCGGAACATATTGCAGCCGAGAATCCTCAGATACATCTGATGCTGGGCCAGCTGATCGATGAGGACTACATCACGCACATTGCCCAGGAGATCAACGAAAAACTGGCACAACGTGGCGAAATTTCAATATCAGACTTAACGTCACAATTCGATTTGCCCTCGGATTTTCTGCAGCACAAAGTGGTTGAAAAGCATCTGGGCAAAATCATTAAGGGTCGTCAGGACGCCACCAATCCTCGTGTATTCTTCACCCAAGCTTACATTCAGCGTTGTAAGGCAAAGATTCGCGGTGCTTTAGCAGCCATCACCAAGCCAACCAATGTGTCTGTTATTCTGCAACAGATCAGCGTGCAGGAAAAGATATTTCATTCACTGCTCGACGAAATTGCGCCAGCTGGCCAGGTGACCTCCAAGCAGGCTAATGCCCAGTATGTGCCGCATATTTATGCCAAAACTCAAGCAGATTGGGTAAATGCGTTCTATAAGCAAAACAGTTTCCTGGAATACGATGCCATCAACAAGTTAGGAATTTCGGATGCCAAAGCATATATCCGCAAACAGTTTCCCAACGAGCAGTTCCTGTTCCTCA
Source organism: Drosophila niveifrons (assembly GCA_035046325.1). Lineage (NCBI taxonomy): Eukaryota > Metazoa > Arthropoda > Insecta > Diptera > Drosophilidae > Drosophila > Drosophila niveifrons. The sequence goes on along the minus strand of JAWNOC010000046.1, from coordinate 2,307,419 downwards.
AGCGCGTGGCACTGGGCGCTCGTCTGATTGAACTGACTGTGGTTGCAGCTTTGAATGAATGCAATGCTACCAAACAATATCTTGACTTGTCCACAATCCTACCATCAAATTTGTCGGAGGAGGACATTGAGGAAGCCTTCGAGGCCATAATTTTACAAAAGCACTGCAATCCAAGCCATTTTGTGTTTTTGGATAGCATTGGTGAGTGATAGGTCTTAAATGCCTTCTTCATTGCCTAACTCACTCTTTTTCTACGCAGTCTTCTCACAGGCTTATTTAACGCAATTAGTGCAACCTTGCCAAGAGATGGCACATGCACAGGCTAAAGCAGCTATCGATGCGGGCGTGTATCAGCAATACATTGTGGAAAAAACACTGGCGCAAAAGGGCAACACTGGAACTAGCGGCGCTCATGATGCCGACGATGAAAAGTTGGACAAACGTGATGAACGTCGCAAGAAGGCTGCCTCTGGCAAGGCTGGTGGCGGTGCACAGGGTCGCGAGACGAAAACAAAGTCGACAAAGAAGCATCAGCGTGGTCGAGTTGCTCACAATCATGATAGCGAGGATGAAGAGGATACTGTGCAATCCAATGCCAACAGCAATCGTAAAACTGGCAAACCTTTGGATCTGGTAAAGACTGCGGACATCACAAATCTAATCAAAGGCACGCTGGAGGAGGAAGGACTAGAGCATCTCGCCAAGCCCATCGCAACACTCTACCTGAAGTAAGTTGACTAATTTTTTTAAAAAGCGATTAACTATGCTCACATACTTGTTATCCAAACCCTAGCCAACTGAATCAGACGGCACTAGTCAAAGCGCAAGAGCTATATGAGGCAACACCCCAAACGAATCGTCGCCAGACTCACGCAGCTATTCAGGAACGCGTCAATACTTTGTTGGTGGACATCCGACTGTACGAGAAGGGTCTGAAACTGTTTCCCAGCGACACTCAATCGCAATTGGTTAAATATCTGCTTAAATCGCTGGGCAATGATATATGCAATGAATTAACGCTCTATGTGGCAGCCGAGTGCAGTTTATCGGTGAAATCAACAAACCTGAATGTTGATCAACGCATCAAGCTGGTGCAGGAATGCGGTAAATAGAACTTCTAATTCAATTAATAAGAATACCTCAATTTAAATTATTACAATTCAGATGTGCTGTATCGCAACGTTCTGCTGGAACAAAATAAAGCAATAAACAAAAGCATCGATGAGTTCGAGTTGGCTACGGAAGCTGTGTTGAAAACATGCAGTATGATTGTGAAAAAAGTCGATAAGAAAAAGGATCGTCTACTCATTGTGAATCATAAGGAAAAGCTGCTACAACAGCTGCTGGAGTGCAATGAACCCGCTTTGTTACTTCATTTAGCTGCGCTCATACTTTTCACCACCATCACGGGTTGCATTCTGCATGCGTCCGGCAAATTTGTCTCTGCCATATTGCAACATATTCGAAGCACTTTAAATGAACCACAAAATGCATTATTGTTGCGCTATCATGGTAAGCGTTCAATTTGCAAAACTTTAAATATATGAAAATTAACACATCTTTCCCTTAGATCTCGTCCTGCAATTGCTCCAGCAAGCATCGTCAGACAGTGTCGAGTCCAAATCAGTAAACGAACAATTGCACTTGCTGCAAACAGAGGTTGTTGAACTAGCCCAAAACTATTCACGTGCCTCTGTTTCTAAGACTGATTAAACAATACATTCTTCAAACAAACTTGGCTTCTTGTGACACTGGCAATTTTAACAGTTCATGAAGAACTTTTAACAACAATTTACTTTAATTGGTTATGGTCTGCATTAAAGGTAATATGCATTTGAAAATCGTTAAATATTGTGTACATAATTTAAAAATTGTTTTATTATTGCTATGCGCAAATCTTCTAATAAAATCAATAAAGTTAATACAAAAAAACAAAATTTAGTGTCAGAATTGTATCACCTTTTAGATAATCAGATCAATGTCGAAACATTTTTTGGAGGGTTGTCTCCATCGAGACATAAAGGCTTAAGTACTAAAGACATAATTTTTTTGGAAATTAAGTTGACCCATTGCCTAAAATTTCTATTATTACAGTTAACATATGCTACGATTAATATGTACATTACTTTCCCTTTGTTTTGTTTTTTTTTTTATGTTATAAAGATTAGAGTATAATAAATTTAACAGTTTTAGGCCGTGTTTCAAACAACACTTGATAATTATGTGATTTCCATTATTTAATATATGTTTTACCGAGTATTTGATTGTTGCTGTTTCATAAGCAGAAACCCATCATTGAGCTAAGATTTATTCGTGATAATACCAGATGTCTGAATGTTGCTTTCACTTTACAAGCTATGTAATCTTTGTAGTATTTGCTTAGCCTTCTCACAGGATTGCCTTTAGACAGAAAAGCATATAAATTAATTGTTTGATTCGTAGACGCTAAAATAATACTTACATAAAAAGGGGATTGTTGGCATCACAAGTTTCCAGTGTTTGACGTATGAATGTAATAAACAGTTCCAAATTCTTTAGTGTATCGCTGTTAGGAAGGAGCCAAACTGTTGGCAGGGTATTTACAATAATGTATGCTTTGCCAATCGCATCATTTGGTGTGCACACACGAATGGCTAATAAAAGATATCGATTTAACAGTGATCCAATAGCTAGCTCCCGCAATGGTTTGTCTGCCAGAATTCCCTGCCAGCTAAGGAAGTTTCGAAATAATTTAAGGCCACTGCAAAACTGTCTCTGAAAGAAAGAGCCCTTGGCTTCTTGCACTCTAAACGAAAATTAACAAATTTCAATATACAATACGTTGTTTATCTTATATCTAATTTGCACTTACTGCTTTGGAAAAATAGGTATGAAAACGTCATTTTCGAGAGCCAAGCGCATGCGATCTAAAATTGACTCGAAAAGTTTTCGCAATTGTTTATTGCTGCTAAGAAGCGGAAATTCGCGACCTAAGCGATTGATAAAGCCAATAAGCCGCAGCGTTTGCGTTGTTGATAATGGATCCCAGCATTCGGCAACCAGAGCTTTAAGGAAACGAAATTAAAAATAAGTTATCAAAGATTATTTCCTTGTAACTTACAGTTCACTTTTGGAAGCACAATCTTTTCTATAAGCGAGGGCACCAGATTAATATCAGGATCCTGCTTCAGCCGCTCAATAGTTTCCTCTGACTCAAACGCATACAACATGCAGGCTTGATACCAATGCATTGTTTCTATATCTGTGTACTCCTGAAGTAACGGTGACCATAGCAGCAACTCGTGACGAACCAGCGGCGCCAATAATTTGGGAAGGCAAAGACTAACGAAGGCATCTTGATACGAACTCATATCGGTTTTACGCCAAGCGTAAAACTTGATAAGAATCAGCTCGATTTTGCAGAAATCATCGACGACATCTTCGAAAGCCTCGGCTGCTTGCTGTTCGATGAGCGCTGTAGCCGCCAGACATTGTTCCTGCTGTTGGTCGGCAATCTCATCATCACTAGACATGCCGTCTAGATGCGAGGCGAGTAAATCATTACGTTCTCGATCGCAGCGTCGACGCGTGCGACGCCCTTCTCGCTCAGCGGCTCGACGGACTTGCTCCTCGTATTCTGGTGCTCGTTTCACAGCAGCTGTCACAGCTTCTATTTGTTTGTCATAAGCAAAATGTATAGGTTAAGATGAATAAGCAGCGAAATAGGAAATTATTGTCATCTTACTTGATGCTTCTGCCATCTCTTTGGCTTGATCACGCACATCCTGACGTCGGCGATGAACCAGATAACGTTGACTCTTACCATATTGCTGCAGGGCGCGTTTCTCCAGATCGTTGATTTGCGGCGATTTGGCTGCCAGGCAATCGACTAAATCGTTGACATAACACTTGATCTCCTGATAGAACTTGTATTTGGCCGCAGCCGTTGGAGCATTCTGTTGACATTCCAGTTCCTGTAGCTTCAATGCTTTCAGTTCGTTGGCAATGCGTGTAATTGTCGCACTGTTGTCATCGTTGCGATCCTGCAGCTCATTGATGCGTGTTGTGATCGCTGTACGCATTTCCTGAGGTGTTCGTAGTGCCGTCGCTTTTGCTTTCTCTTTTTTGGGCTTGGAGAAACTTGAACGCATCGCTGCTGCCAAATTACTTGTTTTTTCTATAGCATTCTTTGCATAGGCTTGCTCCAACAAGGTTGATGTTGACGGCGGCACTTGACGCACTGCATCCTCCAATTCCAGGGACCCCAAGCCCGTTGGCGCCGCTGGCTTTATCATGAAACGTGATAGAACAGTTTCATGCTGAGCATGCACCAATTGGGCGCCCGTGACACCTTTGCGTATTTGTTGGTTCTCCCACTCGTGCATTTCACGATCGGAATCTTCCTCGGTTACTAAAGTACAAATTGAACAACGATTAGTCAAACACTATAGAGACCATAAAACACATTCGACGTGACGTGATGTAACGTGGGACACAGCACTCTAGCTGTCCAGCTACTACATACAATCATTTTCAACAGCATAGAACTGTTCACGACGCTCTTCGCGCTCCTTTCGGCCCGTTATATCGCTCATATCCATTCGTTCCTCATCGTCCGATTGATCGCCCTCGACATCTTCGCGTGGCAAACGTGAGCTAAGCTTGGGCGGCTCTTTAGGTTCTTCGATTGGTATATAATCACCAGCACCTATAAAAAATTATGAAGTTGAGATTTACATATTAAAAGATAAGCTTCAAGCTTCACTACCTTGCTCTCTTGCTCGCTGTCTGCGTTTGCGTGCCGCATGTATCATTGCTGCATCAGGTATGGAACCGCTCTCCAGCATTTGCTTTAAGTGCTCTGGCTTTGAGAAGCGATGCCGTGCCTTATCACTGTCACCATCGTCGTCCAGCCGTCCCTCATCGTCGCTTACATCATCGCGGCCAGCACAGAGTGCGGCACGTCCATTTAAAACAATATCAGGCGTCTCAGATTTTTTGACCACGAGCTATTTTTTTTTTTTTGTTAAGGATCAAAAATAAAAGACATATTATTGATAGAATTGTGATGCGGATTGTAAAATAATAAAATATTTCTGGTAGACAGTTCGCGGTAGGATTATTAAATAGATTTAGTTATCTCAAATTAAGTTCAAGCTATGGAAATGGAAACGTGCATTAATTTCGTCCAGATCTGGATTAGTTCAAATTATTAGGTTGAACTTATTTACAATGAAAACTAGAATTAATCAATAAGGATGAGTCTTCTGGCTTCTACACCCTATGTATTTTTGGAGCAATACGTTTCGCTGAGTAATCATATAGATATAGATTTATAGAGATTTTTCGGTTGTTTTTTATTTTTCCTATTGGAATTTGGACAGGTCCATTCATTTTTTGTGTTTTGTTTTGTACGTATATCGTAAAAAATTGATTCATTTTGTAGAAAAATTGAATAATAATAACCTTACCACAAAGTCGTCTGTGCGTATTTCGGTTTGGATCATATCATTATCACACTTTTTACTTTTACTTTGTACGTTCGGATTGTCACTCGCCGTACTCGACGCACTTTTATATCTACTTGAGTTGGCAGTACCAGCACCCGAAGTGACAGTACCACAGGACGCCTCTAAATGCTGCTGCTGTTGTGTTGATGTACTACCATTTTCATAACCCATTATCAAGTGTACTCCTCCACTATGACCAGAGTGCTCCGCTCGTTCCTCCCGCTTCTTCTTGCGACGTTCTTTGTCCAGCATTCGCATTACTTTTTTGCTATGCGATGATTTGCGCACTTGAAATACCTCTCCATCATCTTCTGTGGAAGAAAAAACGGAAACCAAGTAACCAACCAATAAATCAATCAATCTCAATCACATATTTACAGTGCACTTACCATCGTCAGCAAAACTAAGCAATGCCTTGGGCTTGTTGTTGGCTTGGACAGTTGTTACACCATTGTCTTCGTATTGTTTGTTAGATTTCTTACTTTTATCCTTATCCCGCCTACCGCTTCCAGACAACGAAATTATAGGAGGAGGGGGTGTTTCCAAGTCCCCATCAACGTCCATTGTGGACGTGTTGTCGTCCTCGTCCGCATTGCTGGAGAAAACGCGGCGCTGTATTTTCTTCGGTTTGCGAAACAACGACATTTGTGACACTATTGTTTTTTGTAGGAAACGTAATTAATTGTGTTTGGAAATATCTAAAAATCAAGCAAGTGCCTGGACTTTTGCAAAAAATTCTTCATCTATATTATCGATATCACCGACTCGATAATCACTTATCGAATAGCAACCAGGGGTGGCTAACAAAATGTTCAGTTAACAGTTACTGTAATGATATAGGCAACGTTAAATTTTTTAATATGGCTGCTTTGAAATGCCAGCTGTTCAAATGTAAACAAAAGTTTGCAAACAATTTAAAAAAGTAATGGCGAATTTATAAAATGAAAAACTTTTTTAAATTTCAATATTTTGACAAAGTTTTGAACGAAACGGGATAAGTAGAATTGCTAGCGGGCATGTTATATTTACATAAATACATTTTATACTTTTTACTCCTCACACATTCGTCGTTCGCAAGCCGCAATACCGTCAAATTTTCTTTCCACAACTCAAACAACATTTCTTCGTTAATGCCAATCCACTATATTGCTGGATATTTGATTAAAAACAAACAATATTAATGTTTTTATTTCAATTTTTATACCTTAGCCCACTTAATTGTCATCTGTTTGTTGAGTGGTGAGCTCTTTTTCGATGTCACATCGATAAAATATCGCGAGATTGTGTTTGATATTTCTTCCTTGCTTACCATGAAGTAGCTAACGAACGTAGAAAAACCTAGTTTTTTTCTTATTCGAGCTGAACGGAAAAAACGAGTTTTTCGGAGCAGTGAAATAATTTAATAATTAATAATTTCATAGACAAATCTTGAGCGCCTAATTACCAATATCACAGTTCTGGTGATTGGTGTATCTCGGCATAAAAAGTACATTTTTGAAATTTAGCTTACGGTCGCACTCCAACACAAGTGTTAAGTTGACAAGCGGGGCACGGTTCGTTGGCCATCCCAGTGTTTACATATTTAGCAAAAATAGGTATTTTATTCGAGTTATACTTTATCGAAAGATTATGGGTATCAAAGGCTGCGAGATCCAACTGGATAATCCATGGAACACATACTACGCTGGACAAACAATCAACGGTCAAGTCAAAATTACATTTGATTCGCCCAAAAAAGTACGAGGTAAGAGTGCATGTAATTCATATTATATACTATACATCATTAATTTATGTGATCATAGCCCGCATTACTCATAAGAATGACGGTATTATTACAACGATTATTGCTAATGATTTTTGTTGTAGTAATACGCCCTTGTACATTGTGCGTTCTTAAAAGTTTAAAAACATTCAACTGACTTCACTCATTCTGTTATTAGAGTCATTAGAGTGGACCTAAATTTTTTTTTTAAATTGAGGTGCATTCAAATTAATATTGTCCGCGTAAAATGATTGAATTGCATTTCTATTGTCTAATACCTAAAACATGAAATCAACATTTTATTGAGGTCAATCCATTGCTATGCGACGATGGAGTGATGCTGATGGCGATGATGTCATCGGTTTGGCAGTCATTGTGACACAGAGCAGAACAGAGGGGCGAATAGCATTCGTCGCAAGTGTCTTTTATTTATAGAATTTATAGCAAGCAAGCGATTGTCGTGCTTTGTGTAAAGCGACAGCATTATCTTGTTTATTATTGGAAGGATAACATTTTTTTCACTTCGTAGGTATTATAATACGATTTATGGGCGAGGCAAACACAGAATGGACTGAGGAACGCAACGTAACGTCCAGTGAGGGTAAGACTGAAAACGAAATCACGCATCTCAAGGGTCATGAAGAGTATTTTAGGATACAATACTATCTGCTCGGCGGCAAAAACAGTAAGTTGAACATTGTGTTGCTTTGAAATTGGCAACAGATTGCTGATGATGATCCCTTACAGGCTCGGAGACGGAGCTGCCGCCAGGCACTCATACCTATCCGTTCACTTGTGCCTTGCCCCCTACGTTACCATCCTCATTTGAGGGTGAGTTTGGTCATGTGCGGTACACAATTAAAGTTACTCTGGATAGGCCATGGAAGTTTGATCAGGATATGAAAATGGCCTTTACGGTCATAGCTCCTGTTGACTTGAATCTCAATCCACGTGTAAAAGAGCCCTTTAAGCTGGAGTTGGAAAAAGCATTTTGCTGCTTCTGTTGTCGTTCTGGACCACTCGCTGTCATAACAAGCATACCTCAAACTGGCTATGTATCGGGTCAGATATTGCCTATAACCTGCGAGGTTGATAACACAAGCAATGTGAATCTCACCGCAGTTAAATTTGAATTGCGGAAGCTCGTCACGTTCCACACCAATCAACCACGCAGTGAAAAACGCGAGTCAAAGGTGATAATTTCACAATTAAGTGTTGGACCCGTCAATGCAGGTGAATCTCGTACATTTACCCAACAAATAGAAATACCTGCATTGCCGCCAACCAATTTACTCAACTGCGGCATAATAGCCCTCGACTACGATTTGCACGTAGAGTGTGACGTCAGTGGACCTCATCGTAATCTCACTGGTAAAGTGCCAATTACTCTGGGTACAATACCTCTAGCTGCCTTAAAACCACAGACGGATGACCCCTCACTGGCCCCAACCCAACCAGTAAGTCCAGTTAGTCCACCTGGTGATGGCAATATGGGCGGTGCTCTTGGTTGGAATGTAGCAGATAGTGCAGGCGGCTCCCTTTATCCAAACATACGTAAATATTGCTAAAAAAAAAAATCTTCCTACCAATAATGCGTCATATTAATATATACCTTTCCACAGCGCCTCCCCAATTCGTGGAAACGCAATATAGAGCACCTACCATAACTGGTGGCGACGACTCGGAACATACTCAAATTGTTGGAGAGAATACATTCGCGCCACGATATCCAACTTTTCAGTTCAAGAATGCTACCGCACCAGCATTAAGCCCTTAATTACTAATTTTATTTAAAATTGCGTTATTGTCGCAATTATACCGAAACGCTTTCCATCCAACAGAAAGCAAAAATATATTTCTTCGCACAAAAATATTGTATTTTGTAATCTCAGTTGACAGTCGAATAAAATTTTTATTGCTATTCCATTTTCTAATTTAACATTTATTTTCTAATTTATCGACAACATTTATTTACATTTACTTGGTGGCTTACTATCGCCCATTTTAAGACATTCTTCTTTAATTTTTTTTCCTTTTTCTTTTTGGGCTTTTCGCTTGGCCTCTTTACACTTGGTTGCCAAAGCCTTTTCGGCTAATTTCTTACACTGTTGTTTAAGTCTGTCTATTAACTTCTGCTTCGCCATCTTTTCACACTCTCCTTTGCGTGGTTTTTTCATTTTGATGTAATCGGGCATTGAATCGCATTCCCCTTTGCATCGTTTTTTCGGTTTGATTATATCGGGCATTGAATCGCATTCCCCTTTGCATCGCCTTTTGGGTTTGATTATATCCGGCATTGAATCACACTCCCCTTTGCATCGTTTTTTCAATTTGGCTTGTTTAGAAGAGCTTTTCTTTGATTTACCTTTTCCTCCTCGTTTCTTCGGTTTGATTATATCGGGCATTGAATCGCACTCTCCTTTGCATCGTTTTTTCGGTTTGATTATATCGGGCATTGAATCGCATTCCCCTTTGCATCGTTTTTTGGGTTTGATTATATCGGGCATTGAATCGCACTCTCCTTTGCATCGTTTTTTCGGTTTGATTATATCGGGCATTGAATCGCATTCCCCTTTGCATCGCCTTTTGGGTTTGATTATATCCGGCATTGAATCACACTCCCCTTTGCATCGTTTTTTCAATTTGGCTTGTTTAGAAGAGCTTTTCTTTGATTTACCTTTTCCTCCTCGTTTCTTCGGTTTGATTATATCGGGCATTGAATCGCACTCTCCTTTGCATCGTTTTTTCGGTTTGATTATATCGGGCATTGAATCGCATTCCCCTTTGCATCGTTTTTTGGGTTTGATTATATCGGGCATTGAATCGCACTCTCCTTTGCATCGTTTTTTCGGTTTGATTATATCGGGCATTGAATCGCATTCCCCTTTGCATCGCCTTTTGGGTTTGATTATATCCGGCATTGAATCACACTCCCCTTTGCATCGTTTTTTCAATTTGGCTTGTTTAGAAGAGCTTTTCTTTGATTTACCTTTTCCTCCTCGTTTCTTCGGTTTGATTATATCGGGCATTGAATCGCATTCCCCCTTGCATCGTTTCTTCGGTTTGATTATATCGGGCATTGAATCGCATTCCCCTTTGCATCGTTTTTTGGGTTTGATTATATCGGGCATTGAATCGCACTCTCCTTTGCATCGTCTTTTAGGTTTGATTATATCGGGCATTGAATCGCATTCCCCTTTGCATCGTTTTTTGGGTTTGATTATATTGGGCATTGAATCGCATTCCCCTTTGCATCGTTTTTTGGGTTTGATTATATCGGGCATTGAATCGCACTCTCCTTTGCATCGTTTTTTCGGTTTGATTATATCGGGCATTGAATCGCATTCCCCTTTGCATCGTTTTTTGGGTTTGATTATATCGGGCATTGAATCGCACTCTCCTTTGCATCTTCTCTTAGGTTTGATTATATCGGGCATTGAATCGCATTCCCCTTTGCACCGTTTATTCAATTTTGCTTTTTGGGCCATTGACTTACATTGCTTTTTTAGTTTGGCTCCCTTAATTTTCTTGGATTTCTTTTTCTTTTGGATGGTATCGGGCATTGAATCGCACTCCCCTTTGCATCGTTTTTTCAATTTGGCTTGTTTAGAAGAGCTTTTCTTTGATTTACCTTTTCCTCCTTTGCCGCTTTTCTTTGCTAATTTAGTACACCTTGCTTTTTGGGCCAGGGCCTTGCATTGCTGTCTGAGTTTGGCTTGTTTAGAAGCGTTTTTCTTTGATTTACCTTTCTTGGCCAATTTACCGCCCTTGCTACCATCTTTACCACATTTGCCACCTTTACCACCTTTACCACCTTTACCACCTTTGGCCATTTTAGCACACTTGGCCTTTTTTGCCATCGCTTTGCATTGTTTTGCAAGGTTATGCTTGGCGGATTTCGAGCTACCACTAGAAGGCTTACGCTTTGTTTGCTTTGCCATTTCTTTACATTTTTGCTTTTGGGCCAACTTATTACATTGTTTTTGAAGCTTTTCCGCCTTAGCCATTTTATCGCATTTCGCTTTAAGCTCTTCAATCTTCGCTAATTTAGTACACCTTGCTTTTTGGGCCAGTGCCTTGCATTGCTGTCTGAGTTTGGCTTGTTTAGAAGCGCTTTTCTTTGATTTACCTTTCTTGTCCAATTTTTGTTGTTTTTTTAGTTTGGTCTGTTTGGATTTACCGCCCTTGCCACCATCTTTACAATTTTTACCACCTTTGCCACCTTTACCACCTTTTCCACCTTTACCACCTTTAGCACCTTTTTCACCTTTACCACCTTTTCCACCTTTACCACCTTTTCCACGTTTGGCCATTTTAGCACACTTGGCCTTTTGTGCCATCGCTTTGCATTGTTTTGCAAGGTTATGCTTGGCGGATTTCGAGCTACCACTAGAAGGCTTACGCTTTGTTTGCTTTGCCATTTCTTTACATTTTTGCTTTTGGGCCAACTTATTACATTGTTTTTGAAGCTTTTCCGCCTTAGCCATTTTATCGCATTTCGCTTTAAGCTCTTCAATCTTCGCTAATTTAGTACACCTTGCTTTTTGGGACAGTGCCTTGCATTGCTGTCTGAGTTTGGCTTGTTTAGAAGCGCTTTTCTTTGATTTACCGCCCTTGCCACCATCTTTACAATCTTTACCACCTTTGCCACCTTTACCACCTTTTTCACCTTTACCACCTTTTTCACCTTTACCACCTTTACCACCTTTTCCACGTTTGGCCATTTTAGCACACTTGGCCTTTTGTGCCATCGCTTTGCATTGTTTTGCAAGGTTATGCTTGGCGGATTTCGAGCTACCACTAGAAGGCTTACGCTTTGTTTGCTTTGCCATTTCTTTACATTTTTGCTTTTGGGCCAACTTATTACATTGTTTTTGAAGCTTTTCCGCCTTAGCCATTTTATCGCATTTCGCTTTAAGCTCTTCAATCTTCGCTAATTTAGTACACCTTGCTTTTTGGGCCAGTGCCTTGCATTGCTGTCTGAGTTTGGCTTGTTTAGAAGCGCTTTTCTTTGATTTACCTTTCTTGGCCAATTTACCGCCCTTGCCACCATCTTTACAATCTTTACCACCTTTGCCACCTTTACCACCTTTTCCACCTTTACCACCTTTACCACCTTTACCACCTTTTCCACCTTTACCACCTTTTCCACGTTTGGCCATTTTAGCACACTTGGCCTTTTTTGCCATCGCTTTGCATTGTTTTGCAAGGTTATGCTTGGCGGATTTCGAGCTAGCACTAGATTGCTTACACTTTGATTGCTTTGCCATTTCTTTACATTTTTGCTTTTGAAGAGTCTTTAATTTTTCTTGCTTAGCTGTCTTTGTGCACTTATGTTTTTGGGCCAACTTATTACATTGTTTTTTAAGCTTTTCCGCCTGAACCAATTTATCGCATTTCGCTTTAAGCTCTTGAATCTTCGCTAACTTTTCGCCACTTGCTTTTTTGGCCATCTGATCGCATTTTTGTTTCAAATGCTCTATTCTGGCCAATTTATCTGATATCTCCTTGGCTCTATTTGTTTTGACTTCTGCAATGGCTGTACCTTTTTTTAAATTTACTTTCTGTTCTTCTTCGACAAGCTTCTGACAAGCTTTACGCAGTTTTTGCGCCAACGTCTTACATTGTTCCTTTAACTTATCTGTTTGGCCTTGGCAGGTTGCCTGATTTACATTTGCCGATACCGTACTGAGCCTACGAGATTTTAACTTAAGCGTTGCCGAAAGCCCATCTAGATTAAGAAAGTTAAAATCAGTTTGTTAAATTATATTAACCGATTGATTTATAATACTTACTTTTTAATTTTTGCGTTATCCTGATTTCATTCTTATTATGAACTATACTAAAATTCTGTTCTGAAACTTTAGGCTTTACAATTTTTTGAAGAATACCATTACAGCCGAAAGGCCTACATTTAAAAGTTGCCTTAGACTGAGAATAACAATTACATGATCGAAAATAGCGTTGGGCGTGAACTGGAGTGTTGTTACCTAAAGTTAAAACCGTTCGTCTTAACATTTTTTAGCCCGAGCTATTTTTTTAAATTTGGAATTTAAAATATTTACAATAATTTTGGTTCTGTTTCCAGAGAAGGTTTAGTAAAGTGTGTGTGTTTTCTATTTCTTGACTCCGGCCATTGAAATTTTTTTAAATTCTCGCCTACTGAGACTGTTAAAAAAGAGCGTAGATACTCATATATTACAGTGACAAAAAAACAAGTAAGAAAGCTACAGTCGAGTGTGCTCGACTGTGAGATACCCGCTACCCATTTTGAATAAAAGCAAAATATTGCGGTATTATTTTCAAAATATACCAAAAAATACTGCAATATACTAAAAATATACCAAATTGTATATTTAGTATAACGATATGGTACTAACATTCAAAATATACCATAGTCAGCATAATATACTAGATTGTCGGCCAAAGCATCTAAGACCCCTAGTAAGTAGTCGTTTTAGCCCATACAAAAGTATTTCTTTAATAACTTCCACAATTTGTATCTGATCGCAACCAAATTTTCAGAAATCATAAATAGTATTGTTATTATTATATACACCAAAATTCGCAGCTTTAGCTTTAAAATTACGCTTGTTATTCGATTTTTTTGATTTGCGGGGGCGGAAGTGGGCGTGGCAAAAATTTGAAACAAACTTGATCTGCGTGCAAACATAACAAATGCTATCGAAAAAAAATTATAACTCTATCTCTTATAGTCTCTGAGATCCAGTGTTTCATACAGACAGACGGACAGACGGACAGACGGACAGACGGACAGACAGACAGACGGACAGACGGACATGGCTAGATCGTCTCGGCTGTTGACGCTGATCAAGAATATATATACTTTATAGGGTCGGAGATGCCTCCTTCTACCTGTTACATACATTTCCTGCCGGCACAAAGTTATAATACCCTTCTACCCTATGGGTAGCGGGTATAAAAACATAAGCTAAAAAAAAATTTAAAAATAAGTAAAGCTTATTCTTAAAGCTTTAGATTAGCACTATTTTTAGAGCTAAGATTGATTTTACTAACTTGTTCTGTTTTACTATAAAATACATATATTAATTCCTTCATTTTTGGGTTTTGCGTACGAATTTGTTGATTTTTGCAATTATCAGAACCATTCTTAGTTTTAATTAATGTACTAATCTAGAGCTATAAAAATAACCTTTTCTGATTTTTAAAATTGTTTCAGGTTATGTTTTTTTTTTGTCATCCCTCAGAGAATTATCTTATTTCGTTATATGCACAAAAGAAAGTCGTGATAGTTACACTATTCAAGAAGCCAGGAAAAGTACATAGGATACCTACCAAAATCTTCTTACGTAGATATCGTCTGGAGCATAGAAACGGAACGTTTATCTTTCATTAGGTTGATCTAAGCCAAACTGACGTGCTATTATATGTAGATTCAGGACGTTTAATTACTACTGCGACAAGTGACCATCTGGCGAATGAAGTGAAATACGACGAAGAAAATTTAAGCGACCAGTTACCATCTGGCGAAGGCTTGCATCCTAGCGTTTGCATTGGGCAAATGGACTTTGTTTGCATGTATTGTGGTGCCTTTAAGTGTTCCAGAGAAACGCTAGGATTATGCTGCCTTAGTGGGAAAGCAAAATTGTTATTGTTGACTGCGCCACCTGAGCCAACATAAGGAAGTTTACGATATTTCAATGAAGGCAATCGACAATGGTAATTGAAATTGTGTTTATATTTCCTAGATGCCCCTGGTGGAACAGGTAAGACATTCCTCATGTTAGTAGCTTTAGCCACTGTTCGTGCGAGATCCACAGTAGCGGTTGCAGTTGCTTCAGCATTAAAATTAGCGATATATCTTCAAACTATTGAAGAACCAATGTGTAATATTACGAAAAATTCAGCAATGCGCTGTTTTATTGGCATCGAAAATCATCACCTGGGACGATTGCATAATGGTGCATAAATGTGCATTAGAAGCACTTAAGCAAACATTGAAAGATTTAAGGAATAATTGGAGGTGTTTTGGAGGACCAAGATCTACGGCTGCCGACAAAATTAACGCTTGCCCCAAATCGTAGAATCTATGGCGCTATGTAAATAAACTGCAGCTGAAAACAAATATGACAGTTGCATTGCTTAATAATACATCTGCTGAGGATTTCTCTGAGCCATTGCTAATTATAGGTACTATATGTTTATACGGACAGCGCCAACAGCCCAGACGATCTAGCCATGTCCGTCTTTTCGCTTGTCTTTGTGACTTCAGAAAGTTGCGATATAGGCAAGACGCTCGCTTACTAGGGGTCTTAGTTGCTTTGGCTAACAATCTGTTTTATTTTGAATATATATACATATATATTGTATTTCTATATATTAAGTGTAGTACCATAACAATATACCAAACATACCGTTTAGTATTTTTTGGTATTGTGATATATTTTGAGAAAAACACCCCAATACTTTGCATTTATTCAAAATGGGTTTTCACTAGTGATTTCCAGCATAATTAATATTACAATTGTTTAATATTAGTCTTAAAACTTTTTTATTGGCTACATTAAGTTAATTTTTGTTAAAGTCCGTTTCTCTCTATATCTATAGACCGTTGCATGTATTAACTTCGATGGCTTAGTTATCCAAAACTTGTTTCCAAAGCGTCTTTTCAAATTCCTTCGTTCCTCTTGGGGTTAATTTTGCAAGTATCTGGAAAGACAGACTGTATCTCAATTAGTAAGAATGTGTGGAATTTAATTGACCTACAAATAACCTAAATTCATAAAATAGATTGTGCTGTTATCAACCATAATTTATACTAGAATTACTACATGCAAATGTACGTAGTAGAAAAGTATACCGACGTCATTCACCTCGA
Organism: Drosophila niveifrons; assembly: GCA_035046325.1. Classification (NCBI taxonomy): domain Eukaryota; kingdom Metazoa; phylum Arthropoda; class Insecta; order Diptera; family Drosophilidae; genus Drosophila; species Drosophila niveifrons. The sequence continues at coordinate 2,291,308 of JAWNOC010000046.1, read as the reverse complement.
TATGACATTGAATTTCCAACAAGTGGGAACCGACGATAATGCTAAAAAGATTAATTTTTTTTTATTTCAGTTTTATTGCTGAGTGGAAGCGTATCTCAAATTGGCGTTTTTGTTCGTGATTTTAGTACAATTTCTTACCCAAAAGCTATGCCGCATATTTTGACTCCAATTGTTACATTTTCGAATGTTTAGCGAAGGGATTTGATTGGATATACCTCTATCTTTTCTACGAAGAGAGAGAGAGAAAGATCCATCTTGAATTTGAGTATCGAATTTCTCGTCCTTCCTCTTCATCTTATCAACGCGCCTTTTGTGTTTCTGTTCCTTAATTCTTTCACCATCAAACTTAACCAAATGACTTTCAGTCGTCAATTCTTGCCCTTTTCTTTGTTCTTCATATTTCTTTCGGTCCTGACAAATAGAGGAAGCACCGAGGCCTTGCTTTGATAAGTCCGACGACGTTATGAAAGAATCACTTTTTTTTTGTTTGGTGTTGCATAGTGGAATAATGTCTTCGATTACCGCCACCCATATTGCTATCGTCCTTACTACTCACTAATTTAGACAAAAATGTAGATAATGTCATTTTCGATTTTGATTTTTTACTTTTACGGGGAGGTTTATTTCTCATCCGCCTTTTACGATCCATACTCCTCTTTTTTTCAGCATCATGAAGACGTTTGGCTTTGTTAATATATCGTTTTGCATACTCAAATTCCTCATCGTCGTGTTTATCTCTTAGAGCCTTCGTATCCTCCACTTTTTTAATATCGCCTTCTTGTAGTTCAGTAACATCGTTTCCAGTTTGGATATAAGATTTTTGTTGGTTCTCTGCATCCGGATTTTCACAAGCTTCTTCGACTTTGGATTTAGCTGTGTCCTTATGTTCAGAATTGCTAGGCTTTAAATTTAAAACGGTTCTCTGATTTAATTTGTTTTTCATGCTTTAAATAAGTATCTTGCAAAGTTTCACTATCATGTGTCTTAGAATTTTTGGATTTTGGCGTGTAATTTTGATTACCGGATTTATCGGTATTTTTCTCATCTAACATTTCGCCACTCTTACCGGTCTTACGTAGGTTATTTTTTCGACTCCTTACATTATATTCTGTCTTAGAAGCAATCTTATTTCGAAGTTCTTTTTGAATTTTAGAAGCATACTGTTTAGCGACTTTACCAAATTTTCCAGATCGAAATTCAACTTTTTTGAATGTTGCTTTATTGCTCATCATGTTATCATATGAAGGACTCTCAGATGTGGAATTATAGAGATCACCGGGTGTTAAATTGTTCTTCGATTTTACTGTTTTTTCCGTTCCAGAATTTTCTTTCCCTGAAGTTCCTGATGTGCCGGCTGAATTTGAATACTTTTTATGTGGCATTGATTTTAATTCGAAAATGGAGTCAACTGGATTGTACTTTTCATTTGATTTTGTAGAAATTGAAGCGACGTTTTTCCTGTTTTCAGACGATATATGATTTTTTGATGATGATGTTTCATTTTCAATACAATCGTTTTCTGAAAATTCGGCAATTATTTGCGAACCAATTGTCTGATGGTATTCTTCATTATATGGCTTTCCTTCTGATGATAAAGTCTTAGATTCAAACTCTGAATTATCTGTATTCATTTTGGATACGATATTGTTTGATTCAATTCCGGTGTTGTTGTATTCCCCAATATTACCACATACTAAGTCATTATTAAATTCAAAATTTGGATTGGTTGCATTAATATTTAACTCTTGTTCTGCGCAAATTTTTGATTTGGCCTCAAGTAGCATTGCAACTGTGCCCCTCAATGGTGTTTTGCCAGTTATATTATTTGGAATATTGTACGGATATGTCATATATTCAGCTTTCTCATTTAATTTAGATGATAAACGGGTATCCATTTCAATATCATCAAATGATTCGCTCTTATCATCCGTAATATCCAATGACTCAGATTTCTTGAATTTTGCTATTTTATCTGATTTGGAATCACTCATTTCAACATCGAAGTCCTCCACATCTTCATATTTGTGTTTCAATGAGTTCAAATTTTGGTGATCATCTAAATAATTGCCGCTATCAATATTCGTTGGGAAAACGTATGGCTCGTCTGTACTTCCCAATGTTATCGTCGAAAATTTCTTTTCAACTTGACTATTGTTTGCAGGACTGGTTTCCGCTTTTTCATAATAGTAGTCCTTCAGGCCTTTTGTGTTACAAATATTCGAATTTTTCATAAAAGATGTATAAGGGGTTTCACTTGAACTTTCTGAAAGCATATTCGTTGTTTTAAATGATTTGCTCTGATCTTTTAATTTAGTTTTCTCAAAAGAAACATTGGACTTAGCTTGCAGATCTATTGATTTCTTGGATGCAGTATCGTCAACAATATTTTTATTTCTTTCATGATCGTGATTTTGTGTTTTTGACGAGCTCTTTTCGTTCTCGCCAGCAACATTTGAATCAAAGTCATGAATTATAGATTGTTGTTGCAAACTTGCACTATGAACATCGTCGTGGGAGGGAATTCTCAAATTCTCTTTCTCTGAAAAGCGCTCTGCTTCTTTTGCAGAGACATCCGGTTCTATACGCTTTACTGTTGAATCCAGTTTTGCATTGTTTATTAGATTTTTAATGTATTCAATATTCTTCTCGCAAACCTTTTCAATGTTGGTAAAATCAAATTTGTTCTCAATATCTACAGATTTAGTTTGAGCTAAAACCAGTTCGTTATTTTTACCTTTTTTATCCAAATCTTTCGGTGCAAGATTACCATGTTGAATTGAAGTACTAGATACGTCAGCTTTAGTTACGGAATCGACTAAAATGACTTTGTTATCTTGAGATTTTTTATCCGAATCAGTGGCCGAAATTGTACCAGATTTAATTGAATTATGAGAACTACCAACTTTAGTTGCGGAATCATGTGAATCGACTGAATAATGCTGGCCAACTTTACGAAGGGAACCACTTTTTTCCGAGGTACTCAGGAACTTGTTACCACTTTCGGCTGAGGCTTTTTCTTTTCGAGTGTTCAATTTATTCTTATTTTGCTGTTGGGTTTTGATGTCATCATTGATACCAGAGCCATTGTTGCTTTCATGGAAGTGTCGGAGTCCTACAGGTAAGCTGCATCTAATTCGCCGAAAAGCTATAATACTTTGCGCTAATCGACATGATATATTAGCCATTTATGTTATGAATCCCTGATTTTTAATTTAGATGTTTTCGAAACTTTTTTAGGTAGAACTGAAATTTTGTTTGAGGTCAAGACATATAATGTAGTAATGTTTATCACATTACTCTGACTGATGATGCAAGTTCTAATTCTCAAATTTTAGATACGTCAGTAAGGTATAACATTGATTGATCCATGTAAGCCTTCTCAGTTTCAATAATACCAAAATACGTATCGAATATCATACGGCATGTAGCGAAAAACTGAAAAAAATTACACTTCTTAAAAAAAAAATTAAAAATTGGCTATAGCTTACATAGAAATTTATTTAATTGTAGCATGTGAAACAATTCTAAAATTAAAATTTGACAGGATTGTTTGTGTCCCTGGGCTGGACATGAATCATAACTTTGATAGGGCCGCCAATACCACAGCGAGAAGTTTCAAAAGCCTTCTCAGTCTCTGTTATATCAAAATGATGGGTAACAAGACGCTTCAGATTCGCCTGCCCGGATGCAACCAGAGCTAAAGCGCCAGCATAGCTAGAATATATAACAGTATTCACTTTATGATAATAACTTGATATATTTTGAGTGACTTACTCATTACAGTAACGAAAAACTCCGCGAATGTCCACTTCACGAATCAACGCATTCAGAAGAGGAAGCTTCATTTCTTCTGCTCCCATACCCACAGCTACAACAACTCCGCCAGATCGTGTTGCCTACCATGAAAATTCGATTAAATTAATATCTATTATGCTTAGCGACTTACCAGGATTGCGAGGCGTGTGCTACTCTCGGCCCCACAACAATCGATCGATTTGTCGGGTTCCCCATTCATAGTTTGATGAACGCACTCCACTATTTCTTTCAGAGAATCATCGCGTTTAATCAGCAGTGTGTGAGTAGCTCCCAGCTCTTTAGCAATATTCAGACGCTCTTGCAGCAAATCCGTTATCATAATCTTCGTTGCACCCATGGATTGTGCAGCCTTTATAAGGTTTATATGTAAAATAAGTTTTCCTTTGCAATGTCGCTTACGATTAGTGTCACCAATCCAATAGTTCCTGCGCCAAGGATCAGCACCTTGGAGCCAAGTCCAACGTTAGCCCGACGACAGGCATGAACACCAACCGACAGAGGTTCCAACAAAGCACCTTCTTCCATCGTCACGTGATCGGGAAGCTTGAAGCAGAAGTGAGCAGCTTGCTTGTAATACCGAGTCAGATTACCATCGTATGGAGGTGTGGCACAGAAGACCATATCGGGACAGAGGTTATACTTGCCAATTTTGCACAGTTCACATTTGCCACAGGGAATGCCTGGCTCCATTGCCACTCGATCGCCTACAACTAAATTGCGAACTCTGCTACCAACTTCTGCTATAACGCCAGAGCTTTCATGGCCAATGATCATGGGTTTGGTCAACACAAAGTGGCCAATACGTCCATTAACCCAATAATGAATATCTGATCCACAAATGCCTACACAGTCCATGGCTATCAACACTTCTGCAAATATCGCAAATATGTTGATTAATTATAGCCTTTATCGGCTGCACACTTACCATCGTCGGATATTGTCGGTATGGGACGTTGTTCCTTTATGTATATGCTTAAGAAAATTATTCTTAAAAACAAAAATATACTTTAGCTTTTACCAAACGAAGGTCTTCCACGCCATGTAATACAGCCGTCAGATTATCCTTTGATATTTAAAATACGCATATGTTACGTAGTAGAATAAATACGCCAAGTAACACGAACCTGATTACAATTATCGGTTTTACATCTAGAATTCAAATAATTCCTCTGCCACCCCGACATCGATCGGATCACATTGATTTGCGTTCCCTGGTCACGTTTTGCAAAACAATTTTCTGTTTGATGTTGATCTTGTTTCTTGATTTTATTATCAATTCCAGTTCCATTTTCTCGGCCATAAAAGTTTCTCTTCATTTGTGAGGAGCTAACACGCCACAAATCATTAAAACTACTTAACAATCTCGACGATGAAGAACTCATATTTTTATCTTAATTTCACTCCAAAAATTATGAAAAATATTAAGAGACTAATTTTTGTAGACTATTTTACAATTTAATTAAATTTAATCTTTAGCCAATTTCCGCCCTTCGGTAAATGTTAATGGTAGAATAAAAAATTTGTATGAAAATATTGAAATCCCTAAAGTTTAACACATCATTTTAATAAATTCGTCCACGACATACATCGCTCATTGAAACGCCTTCTAAGATTTAGGAAAATTAAATATATAGGTATTCAGATTACCTATGTAAATATTATATTAACAACAATAACAAAGAAAACAAATTAAAAGATTCTAGTTTCTTATGATTTATTTGTGCATGTTCGAATATATTTTATTACTGGCCAGATGTTTTTGAAATTAGAGCGAAACTAAAATTTGACTGGATTGTTTGTGTCCCTTGGCTGGACATGTATCATAACCTTGATCGCTCCGCCCAGACCATAACGAGCTGTCTCGAAGGCCTTTGCAGTCTCTGTGATATCAAAGTGATGTGTTACCAATCGCTTAACGTTCATCTTACCGGATGACACCAGAGCCAAAGCACCAGGATAACTGCGCAAATATTGTTATTATAAAAATTGTAGAAAAATCTAAATAATTAATGGAGGTGAAACTCACTCATTGCAGTAACGGAAAACTCCTCGAATGTCCACCTCACGTGCCAACGCATTAAAGAGTGGGATTTTTACTTCTGCTGCACCCATGCCCACAATGACTACCACTCCTCCAGATCGGGTAGCCTAGCATTATAATAAATTTGATTAGCAAAAAATATAATATTGTAAGTTCTTCTCATACAAAGATGGCCTGGCGAGTGCTGCTCTCGGCTCCACAGCAATCGATAGCTCTATCGGGTTCCTCGCTCATTGTTTGACGAATGCGTTCCGCCACAGCTTCGGCAGAATCTTCACGATTAAGCAGCAGCGTGTGAGTGGCTCCCAGTTCTTTGGCAACATCCAGCCGATCTTGCACCAGATCCGTAATTAAAATCTCTGTTGCCCCCAAAAATTGTGCAGACTTGAAACAAATAGAATTAAATTGCATTTCTCATATCTCAGAAAAAATTAGCACTTGACTTACGATTAGTGTAACCAATCCAATCGGTCCAGCGCCGAGGATCAGCACCTTGGAGCCAAGTCCAACGTTAGCCCGACGACAGGCGTGAACACCGACCGACAGAGGTTCCAACAAGGCGGCCTCTTCCATGGTGACATGGTCGGGCAATTTGTAGCAGAAGTTTGCGGCTTGTTTGTAATAGCGGGTTAAATTGCCATCGTAGGGGGGCGTGGCACAGAAGACCATGTCAGCGCAGAGATTGTATTTGCCTTGCTTGCACAGCTCACACTTCGAGCAAGGAACTCCTGGTTCAATTGCAACTCGATCACCCACAGCCAGATGCTTCACATTGCTGCCAACTTCGGCCACAACGCCAGCGCTTTCGTGGCCAATGATCATGGGTTTAGTCAACACGAAGTGTCCGATGCGTCCATGTGTCATATAATGCACATCTGATCCGCAAATGCCAACGCTGTCCATGGCAATCAAAACCTCTAAAGTTTTGAAATAAAACAGAATGATGGACTGCTTGATGGCGAAAGTTTTCGATTTTGACACTCACCATCATCGGAAATTGTCGGTATGGGACGTTGTTCCTATATGTTTATTATTGTGGAAAGTACATAGATTAATCTATGACGCTTTACTTCTTGTAAACTTTAACCTTACCAAACGCAAGTCCTCAATACCGTGTAAGACAGCAGTCAGATTATCCTTTGCCATTTTAAATGCGTAATTTTACTTTTACTGAAAATTTTGTACACCACGTGAAGCACAGACACAAACCCGCACGCTTCGACCGCTGCTTTGCTACTAATTCCAAACTATTCATTGTGAGCTGCTCGCTGCTTGCTGCTCACTTATCAACTTGTTTCCAATACGCAATATATGTATATGTGTGTATGTATAGGCATTATATATGTACACATGTGTGTACGCCTATTTTGTCAATTAAAGTAGGTGTGTTTAGGCTATTTATATGCACAAACAATATCAGCGTAATGTGGCTTTTGCCTTCCATATATTATCGTCGCACTTATAAACAGCTGTTCAAGCATGCAATTTTTTGCCCTGCTTGTTTACATTTACTTGTGTTGGCAGTAAATGCCGGTTTGTTCATCAGCCTATCTCACTCACTCTATTCAAATCGCTGCCAGTGCAATCAATTAATCAAATCAGTCAAACAGCGGAATAAGTAGAAGTGAATTGCAGTTTTCTTAGTTTTATTTTTTTTAAATAATTTATTCATTTTAATAAGTGTTAGTTATATATATATATGCATTAATTATACTCTTGCAGTTCGTTTTCTATTTTGTAATTGTTTACTACCAGACATCAGTTACCATAGGGAAATTTTTTTTACAAATATTACAAATGTACCATTTTCGAGATGTACCAAAAAGTGATTTAACGATTCCATTTAGTGCAATTGTACCGGATGTGGCAACCGTAGTCTGGGGTTAAACTTTCTTGATATAAGTTTATTTCCATGGGGTAATTCGAACATGTAATAATGTTTATTGCCTGCAGTATAGATTAAGCTGATCGTAAGTCTTAACTTTAGATTTTAATGAGCATAACGTGTTATTGACTATAGACTGCAAGGGTACTTTATCTTCGGTGCACCGAAGTTAGCTTTGCGTTCTAGTTTGTTATCAAGTATATCTCTTAACTTTTAGAATATCTATTTAAAAACGTTTTGCTTATATCGCATATACATAGAATTATTATATTATTAGCCTCTAGTCTTGGCTGTTTTACTATATATCTTTAGCATTTAAAAATAAATAAAATGCTTTTCACTTAAAACTAAGAAAAAGTTTCCATCACGACCACAACGCGTTTGTTTTGTTTTTAGTTAATTTCAATATAAATGCATAATCCGTAAATGCAACCTTAATGCTCTGGAATATATTTAAGTGTCGTATATTTGTAAGATTTGGCGTTGACTTGTAAGAAAATAATAATGAATAATAATCACAAATGAAGTTCTGGAGGGAACCAGCTAATTTCAAAAACATTGAATATTAACGGTTATTCGATCGAGTATGTTTATAGAGACTGAGACTTACATGACTAATAGCTTAACGTCTAGACTCAATAAACATTGGATAGTGATATATGTAGATAGTATATGTATGTATATTGGTATTTATGTAGCACTACAAGTGTATATAATATCTATATGCGTATATATGTATTTCAGTATATGTATCTAAAGCTGAATTCGCTTATGAAAGGAACAAACTTGGCCAAAAGGAAACTTAATGCATTGAACTTTAGTTGTGCTGTACTCGCAGTACAAAGATACAGATACAGATTCGTATTTGCCTCTACCATCTACGATCTAATTACGTTTATCACACATATGGTCGAAAATCGAAACCGTCGCCGTCACAAATTCAGTAGTTCGATATGATGTGGCTGCAGAGCTTTCGGAATATAATTGTTCGTATATTAGTTAATGGCAGATAAGGTAATTTGGGGAAGAGGCATTATTGATTTATGAAGCTTGCAGCCAGCACTTGATCTGGCTTCGACGGTTTTCTGTTTTTACATGGACAACTCTTGCCTGGGTTTGTTAATATGCAAACGTTGTGGATCCTGCGGAGCGACACAAATATCGGTTAGTATGACCACCTCATAGGGACTGCAATCGGGCATGTGCAGAAAGCCACACAACCAGCCGTAGAAACCCTTTTCAATGTCTGTGATATCGTTCACCCAGCTGCTATATTGCAAACTGAGCTGCCGGAAGCCCGAGTACAAGCCAAGGCCAAAGGTGCAAAGTATTATGACGAGCGGATATGCTAGAAACAGCACCGGAGTGACAAAGATCTTGTGCAGATACGACTTCTCCTCGCAGTAATAGTTGAACATATTGTACCAGGTCAGAGTGCCAATGTAAAATGAGTACACGGCTGATATGATCGTCACAAAGGGCAAGCAGAGCAGCGAGATTAGAAAGATGTGCAGTCCAACGCCGCAGCTGCAAGTGCAGCACAGATTGCGTCCCTTGTGTGATTCATTTGCCATGGCATGCGCATTCAACTGCTCCAACTCCTCGCGACTAATGTTGATCTGCAGGTCAATTGATTGACCCTTTTTGCGACCCCGCTTAATGGTGCCAGTCATAGTCAAATAGTTGTTTGTGCCATCGCCCGCTTTGCGTGCCTGATAACGCTCCAAACTCTGATCGTACGTATTGAGCACACTGGTCTCGCCCGACTCCAGATCCTCATAGTTGGCAATATCGGGCGAGGCACGCTGACTACGGACATGTACCGGCAGATCCGATGTACGTATATTAACGCGCTTTTTGGACGACGAGCGATTGCTGAGACTGAGACAATCCTGTGACTTGCTGAGCTTGGCATCCAGACTACTCTCCGAGTAACAACAGCTGCTGGGCGTCACAGTGCTGCTCTCGTGGCGCTGTGACGTTGACTTGGTGCCCTGCGAAATGGACTCAAAATTGTGCAACTCATTCAGATTGTTCGCTGATCTTGCCGATTTGTTGCTGTGTTGCGTAGAGCTGGCCGAGTGTGTGCTGGCAATGGTGTCTTGTGCACCACCTGCTGTTGGATCGCAACCAGGCAGTTGAGGCAGTGGCTGCTTGTTCTTGATAATCAATTTTGACTTGAGCAACTCCTCCTCGAGACCCGGATTGGAGGGCGAGAGTTTGGCTCGATTTTGCTGTAACAACGGAACAATATGGAATGAAACTCGTTCAAATAGAAATTACAGTGCATAATACTTAAATGCTGTACTTGACCGATTTATGTTTTATTCCAGTTGCATTTAATAATTATTCACTGTACTTTCTATTCACTCAGAAAGAAAGCGACTCACTTGCACATTAACTATGTGATCCACATAGTTTTGCTTCTTGGCCTCTGCTTTGTTTTGTTGACGTTTACGTGGCGGTATGAAAACAGGGCGTTCCTTTGTTGATGTTGTTGTCATTTCCGCCGCACTCATGGCGGTTTTGCCCACCATTTTGAGCTAGTTTTTTATTTTCTCTTCGCTCAGAATCTACATATTTCGCTAAATATAATATTAATAAAAATAGGCTGTAACTCTTTGTTGAACCACACAAAATGAATGCACTTCCTTCCGGCTGTTACTGCTCACGTCTCGCCAGCTATGTAATTATTGATTTTTCTTGGAATTTCGCAGTGTCCTTGTGCTGAATTCGCGTTCATTGGCGTTACCGCCTTTCGTGAAACATGCAATTTGGGTTCGGGTTGGGCGGTTAATGTTTACAGGAAACTCACGCCTGCGCTTTGCAATGTTTTTAACTGCAACCAAACAGCTGTTACTGCCAACATTATTATTAAGCTACTCAAATTGATAAGTAAATAAAAAAAACCGGTTAATTAAATGCATTAACATTATTAAAATTATTTTAAAATAGTTCAAAGTGCTGTAGGTGCAATTCAATTTGCCATCTTTAAACGAAAATGAAACGGTTATCGCCGGCAAAGTTGCCATACGTCAGCGATACAGAATGCCGCCAAATACGTTGATATTCATCGATTATATATCGAATTTGCGTTCAAATATGATATTAATTTAACACTTATGCAAATGTAATAACCACATTAATTAATACTAAGAAATTCATTAAAAATGTTATAACAACTTAATTGTACTCTAGTGACGCGAAACTTACTTTCATCGATGTTAGTCGATGATTCACTAATATCGATAGAGCTTCGATGCACGAAAGCTCTTGTTTTCAGAAACAACAAGTCAGATCGGTGTCGACTGTCGGTTTTTTCCATTAGAACTAAACTCAAGAAGAAGATGTCGGCTACAGAAGGAAAAGTGGGTATTGAGAGAAATGTGTTATCTAAAACAATATGCTCATCAATTTAATTGCCCCATGTAGGTAATTACATGCAAGGCGGCGGTTGCCTGGGAGGCGAAGAAACCACTTGTTATTGAGGAAATCGAAGTGGCCCCACCAAAAGCTCATGAAGTATATACTGCAATATCCAAAGTCTAACTGTTGTTGTACAGTGTTATATTTTCTTAGGTGCGGATCAAGATTACGGCAACCGGCGTTTGCCACACGGATGCCTTCACCTTGAGTGGTGCCGACCCTGAGGGTCTGTTTCCCTCTGTGCTTGGCCACGAGGGTGCCGGCATTGTAGAGAGCGTTGGGGAGGGCGTGACCAACTTCAAGGCAGGCGATCATGTCATCGCTTTGTATATTCCACAGTGCAACGAGTGCAAGTTCTGTCTAAGCGGCAAAACGAATCTCTGCCAGAAGATTCGCGTTACCCAGGGCGCTGGTGTGATGCCCGATGGAAGCAGCCGTTTCACTTGCAAGGGCAAACAGTTGTACCACTTTATGGGTACATCCACGTTTTCGGAGTACACTGTCGTGGCCGACATTTCGCTGACCAAAGTTAATGAGACTGCGCCTCTGGAGAAGGTGTGTCTGCTGGGTTGCGGTATTTCCACTGGCTACGGCGCGGCTCTGAATACTGCCAAGGTAGGAAATCAATCGCATAATTCCATAGATATCTCATTTATTATTCTATGATTGTCTTTAGGTTGAACCCGGCAGCACGTGTGCTGTTTGGGGATTGGGTGCAGTTGGCTTGGCTGTGGGACTGGGTTGTAAGAAGGCCGGCGCTGGCAAGGTCTATGGCATTGATATCAATCCTGACAAATTCGAGTTGGCCAAAAAATTCGGCTTCACCGATTTCGTCAATCCCAAGGATGTGGCTGACAAGGGTGCCATTCAAAACTATTTAATTGATCTAACTGATGGTGGCTTCGATTACACTTTCGAATGTATTGGTAATGTGAACACTATGCGTGCTGCACTGGAGGCCACACACAAAGGCTGGGGCACCTCAGTAATCATCGGTGTCGCGGGCGCAGGGCAAGAAATTTCAACTCGACCCTTCCAATTGGTTGTGGGTCGCGTGTGGAAAGGATCTGCCTTTGGTGGATGGCGTTCAGTAAGCGATGTTCCGCGCCTTGTAGAGGATTATTTGAAGAAGGATTTGTTGGTCGATGAGTTCATTACCCACGAAATGTCATTGTCTGAAATCAATGAGGCTTTCGATTTAATGCATAAGGGCGAAAGTATTCGCAGCATTATTAAGTACTAAAACACCGGCATGATGCATTTCATTCTTTTTTTGCCAAAAACAATAAAGATTACAACTTTTTTATAAATTACACATACATATTTGGTGTTTGTTTTAAAATATTTATTCTATTGTAATAGGTGTATATTTTAATTGGCTTTATTAAAAATGATAAAGCAAATAATACTCTACCATTTGTGTATGACGTATTCTCAGAAGAATAGTGCTTATCAGTTCTCCGTTCTATCAAATGCTTTAAATATTGCCCATTCAATCTTTGACCCTGGCATAAATGATTATTATGTGAGCATTGCGAAATTTTATGAAATTATATTATTTTGGGGGCCGCGTGCCTTTTTTTTCTGTAAACTATGCTTTAGTTAGTGCAAATTAGACTCGCTAGGAGACTCCTACCAGCGAGACCGTTGAGGCGATTGAAGCGTCAAGGATACGCCAAAACGTTCACCCAATAGTAAACTTCTCAGAAACACCTTAAACTAATATGAGGTTTGGCCCAAACATAAACATTTCTTTTACTTGTGTTGTTATAGTACTATTTTGTTCTTGCTGTACTGGTTCGATACTTAAATAAAGAAGCTTTTTTTTTTTTTTAATCTGTTTCGTAGAAATTACGAAAACAATTTTGTTTTTTTGCTTTGCAAATAAAAAAAAATTTAACGGAGCATGTTAGCTCTTATTTACATGTGTTGAATATTAAAAACCACAAATCTATAGGTTTAATATATCTGTATTTATTTTATACTTTTTTAGACAAGAGTATTTTGGTGATGATCTACCAGAGGGGTTTTTATTAATTATAAGTACTACCACAATAATATCTTTTTTTTATAATAAATGCGCATGCAATTTTGGTATTTTTTGATATATATTTAAAACTAAAATTACCATTTTAAATGCATACACGTCGTTTTGCTTAATAACTATGTACATTATGTCTTTTATTCGTACGTCATGTAAAAAACACAATGTTATTGCATACATATAAATACATAAAATTTCTTATATTTTTTTGTTCATTTTAAATTTTGTCTATGCTCATTAAGCCTTTAAAATACTTACACACAAAACATGCTTGAAATTGGCAATGCTCTTTTTGTAAATGTGGCATTTTGTAATACAATACAATAATAGTGTCTATAATTATTTGAGTATAGATGTATAAGAACTACAACTAGTATTCAGAGCGGAAGAAATGGTTGAGAATAAAAGGAAATACTGAAATTCGAAATTATCAAAAGGCAAGAAGAGTATTCATGAAATGCAAACAGTCGAGTGTGTTTTCCTCGACCGTATTTGGTTAATACTAATTGATAAAAGTGTTGTGAATTTGTTTTGAGCACTGCGCGGACCAGATTAACTTGACAAAGATATAGAGATATTTAACTTGGCTAGCAACACAACCAAGTCGCATGGTTTACATTTGGGTGTCGTAGTAGTAAAAATCATCGAATGGATACCCGTAAAACACCGGGTGCTATGGCACTCACGACCAGCGCGACTTTTGCATTTCAATTTGACCTTCCAGAGTCTTGGCCAAATAAATAACGAACAGCTGTAATAGCGCAATGCCCAAAGCAACGCCAGCGATCACATACAGATTGCGTTCGGCCCAAACTCGCACGATCTCAATGCAGCCGCTGGTCCATATGCGTTTGCTGGCCGCCGCCACCGAATGCTCTTGCACTCCATAGCCGCACATAATGTTGACTAGGCCCGAGCTTATGTCCGTAGCATTTATGCAGCAACTGTAGGGCACGCCACACTTCTCTACCGACGGCGACGAACAGTTGAAATATTCATTTTTGCCTGTAACAGCAATGATTAAAAAAGGTGTCCATAATTAACCAGACTTTATTGCTTACTCCAATCCTGATAACCTGCATTGCTGAGGCCACAGCACTTGAACTCCTGCTGTGCAAAATCGATGAAATTCTGAAGATCTGAGTCGTCACGATAGGAATGTATAATCTTGTCCGTAAACTGCAGCTCCAGGAATGAATTCATGTTTTGAGGGAAGACAAAGCAAATTATGGCTGCAAAAATATTAATGAAAATTAGATAAATTTTCTTATATAAAGATGAAAAATTGCAATCCCACCTATGGCCATTTCCATAAGAAAGAAGACAAGCAGACACATCGAGTAGAATTTGAGCAAACAAGTGTTCTCCCTGAGGGCGCCCAGGCAACCCGCAAAGCTGACCACAAATATCACAATGCCTGCGATGATCATAACCAGGGATATGTTGAAGATGACATCGTAGATCGTCTCGAGCCGAACCCATCCATTTCCATCTTTAAGCTTGTCCATGAACGCATAAATACCAATGGCCATCAAGAGACCTCCAAACAGCCAGAACAAAAAGTTCAGCAAAAAGATCAAATATTTTACACAGCTGGAAACGTATGTAAAATGATGTGGATACATTCTCGGGTGCATGTAACTGCCGCCGCCGTGATATCTGTGGTTACTCATGGCTGGTTTCGTTCACTATTTATACCACTAACTATAGTGAAAATTAATATCTATGTATTTGTTTGTTTGCTTAGTTTGTATGTATGAGAAAGAACGACGTTGAATATTCCACTCTTCTTCTTCCTGCACTGTTTCGCCCTTTGTTGACGCCCTCTCTTTGCGTGTGGTCCAAACTGCCTAGAGATTAATTAAACCCATATGCTCACATCGCGTCCGTTTTGTATTCAAATTTGGCAAATTATTTTACATTTAGCACACATTATTATTGTTTTTTTGCTACACGAAATTAACAATTTACGACGATTGTGAGAGATAACGAGATGAGTCGCGCACAAAAACAACAATGTTGTGTGGCGTTGCCAGACCGAATAGATTAACATTCATTATAGTTGGCAACACGACACAACAGCTGGCTACCCAAAAAAAAAAAATATATGGCAACTACGTTTAGTTTAATAGGCAGCTGATTTCTAAATTTTTAGTTTTTCATATTCCTTCGTTGTGAAAACATTGGCCGTTTGTGGCTGTGCTGTCCATTAACATTTGGACGCCACTTACACAGAGCTATAAAATTATAAACAAAAGCCAAAAATAGAAATATAACAAGCAGCAGCACCAAAATTATATATTAGCAGGTGAGCGATTTTCCCGTAGCAGTCGCAAAGCCTTCAAGGACGATGGATGTGTGTGTATGTTTGTTTTTAAGTTTGCCTTGCGTCTTTCGTATAAGGCGTTTTAATTGAGAAAATTGCTGTGCACGAGGCTCAGATTAAGAAAATATAAAATTCTTGATGTTTATACAAATTTTTTGTATTTTCGTTAAATGCAATTGAGCAAATTGCAGGCATTGGCTTTCTCTCTGATGCGCTTTCTCTCCGTTTCTGTGTGCCCACAATATTCGTACACACACAGATACAAACACACACAGAAATACACACGTAGAAATAGAACGCCAAAAACACGGAAGTGGAAAAACTTGCATAAATATTAGTTTGCTCGCGTGTATATGTGTGTGTGTTTGTGTGGGCGTAAGAGAAAAAGCACTCATAGGCAAAACATTGACTTTTCAATGTTGTTTTTGGCTTTTCGCATGTGATTAAATAACCAGACAGCAGTGCCAAGTGCAAATTGCAAGTTGTCCGTTTCACGTTGCACGCTGCTTGTTTTCTTCTGTGGCATTGATTGTTGTGGCGTTTTTCGTACTGCTTCGTTTGTCGCTTGTAAAAAATGTTTTCACTTTCTCGCTACGCACCGTGGGCACGAAACATCGCACTTATTGCTGCTAATGCTAACAAGCTCAGGTGCAACATCAACATTAATCAATTAAAAATCGGGCTCGGTGTCTCTGCTTACTCCTTTGCTGGTAAGTATAATCGGCATAATAGCATAGGTAGATATCAACATGGACTTTTACTTTTATTTGCCGTGGTGGGTGTGTCACATTCCTTGGCCACTTTGTTAGCAGCCCTCCATCGAATGGGCTTTCAATTCAATGGATTTGATTTATTGTTAAAATGACTCGAACAAAGCCTTAAACAAACTGCGATTCTATTGATTTTTATACCCGTCATGCAAGAGTTTGGAGGGGAATTATCACTTTGGGCTTACATATTACGGTTACTATTTCTTAATATGAATGTAGGGGAACATGTTTCTAGGTAGTTAAGGTTCGTCTCCATTTATTCGAAGGATTCCCAATCTCTCTCAGATCGATTAATGAGAAATGCAAACCTAGTTTAGTTTATTAACACCAATCTCAAACATTTGGCTAGGATCGAAGAGTAAACTTCAAGATTTCCAATGGTTTCCAAAAATGTGTAACAGGTATTTCACAGTCAAAGACGCTCGACTGTAAATTTGTTCCGATACATAGATGTAGAAATGCCCTCTAATTGGCCAATTTCCAATTATAGATCAATTTTCTAGTTCAAATAGTTGGCATTAATGCGCTGCTGTCCACTTCGTTTGCTATTTATAACGCCGAAGTGATTTCATTTGATCAACTCAAATTCGTCGACTATGTTTTTTGTGTTTATTCGTAAATCGTAAAAGCAAAAAATTCGAAATGAATTCAGCGTTTTTAATTGTGTGCGACACACTTGAGTGGCTTTTCTCAATTGCCGCTGCTGTTTCCCCCCGTAAATTTCGTGTGCATCTTTTAGCGTTGTTTATGTTGGGCGCCACTTCATTTAAGTTGCGGCAACAGCATTAAATTATTTTTAACCTATGCGTTTCCATCCACAATTTGTAGCTATGCAGTTGCCAAAAACTCCACAAATTTGTTCACACCTCCATCTCTTTATGTAAAATGGTCTCGGGCATTTTGTTTGTAGCTTGTTGTGCATTGTATACAAATTACATGGCTAGATTGTTTTTCTTACACTCCACTCAATGGGTAAATCACCAGTTGAGTTGATGCGTTCCAAACATTTGATACCTCCCCCGCTATAAGGTTAATCGACAATTATTATTATTGTTATTTGTTTATGCTTTACTAAACTTAGTGCAAATCATTGTTGATAACATGATTCTTATCGTCTATGGCCCAACAACTTGCATGTTTTATAAATTATGAGCATTTAAGCTGTCGAGTACGAATCTACTGATAACTTAAGTAGTAAAACAATAGTAGATTGCAAGATTTAAAAATAAACTCTCCGATTAAAATGACTTTGCGGATTAAATGAAATACTAAAAACTAGAAATATTGCAGAAACAAGGCAAGACAGATTTAAAATTTCATATTATAATATTAAAAGTAAAGGTATGTGAACCGTGAACCCGAACACGAAGCACACTTTTCGCTGTAAATTAATATGAATTGCTCAATTGTTAACCGCAAACTTAGGCACTAAACTCTACTCAAATTGCAGATTCACGTCAGGGCAACACCACAACAAATTCCACAGCCAACATGGAGAATAAAAGCGACAAGATTACTGTCAACAAAGAGGAACTGCGCAAACGTCTAACCCCGCTGCAGTATCAGGTTACACAAGAAGCGGGCACCGAGCGCCCCTTTACAGGTTTGCTTTAATGGACTATCTTGTCTAACTTGTATAATGCAACTCAATGATATACAACATATTACAACATTTGCAGGGTGTTACAACAAGCACTACGAGAAGGGGATGTATCAGTGCATTGTCTGTCATCAGGACTTGTTCAGCTCTGACACCAAGTACGATTCCGGCTGCGGTTGGCCAGCGTTTAACGATGTGGTCGATAAGGGTAAAGTGACCTTGCATCGAGATGCCAGTATACCAGGTATGTTAACTTGATCTCTCTAGGGCGATCTACAATAGCCTAGATTCGTTCAGCACTTTAGATGTATGGCCGAAAGTTGTTTTTTTTTTTTGCATTTGAGATTTACGTTTGTACAAAGTTTTTTGATTTTTATTTGTTTGCTGTCGTCGCTTCGCAATACCGCCTTTGACTGAAAATTAATTCAATTCAATTGAAGTTAAAGCACACTGCGTAGTTAAAAATATATTATTTTAACAGATTTTAGTTATAGTTTGTTCAGTGTCTTGACTGTTAAAATCTATGAACATATTGAAAGCGTTGAAAAAGCAAAAGGAAATTGCAACATCACGCTTTATTTGACGAAATGAAAATGATTGTGTATTTTACTTCTGTGTTTGTTTTGTTAATTGAAGAGTCCTGAGTACTCGTTCAAAGTATTTAGATTGTACATACTCATCCTATGCGTTTGTTATAAACAATCTTTTAGAGTCGTGTGTTCACTGTAGTTGTTTTGGAATCGCTTAAACGCCTACTGTTCGTCCCATTAACGTTAATTGTGAGTTATGTCCTGTTTGATGAATGTGCAACTTCTAATCCAATTCTGATTCTGATTCTGAACATAAACCAACTAAAAACTTATCTAATTGAGTATTATTCTTTTATCCACATCTTTTTTGCTAACCAAAACCGAAAATTTCTTTCACAAAATTTTCCCCAACAACAAAAATTACAAATTACTAAATTAACGTAATATATGAATATGAAAATACAGTAGTCATTTCAAAAACGTTAGGCATGGTGCGCACTGAGGTGCGCTGCTCCAAGTGCTCGGCTCACATGGGTCATGTGTTCGATGATGGACCGCCACCGAAGCATCGACGCTACTGCATCAACTCAGCATCGATTGATTTTGTGAAAAGTACAACTACATCCACGACGACATCGTCCAAGAAATAATAATGTTTACTATTGATATTATTTACACAACGTATTGATATTATGGACGTGGATTAGTTATTGAAAAAGAAAACTATTCAATTTTATTGTGTTAAGTTTGACGTACATTATAGTATGTCAATTTGAGAGGAGTTTATTTACAAGATACTTACATAATTATTATTGCGCAGAATGTGTGATTGAGGCCTGACAAAAAGTATTAATACCCCTATGTAACGGATATTCCATTTCCTATAATGGATCAAACCGAATAAATTTACTACAATACAAGTTTTAGTTAATATGTTTTTCTACGATTACTTGATAACTCATTTTTCAATTGCGGTTTCAATATACATATAATATAACTTCATTCAAGTGTATCCATAAAGCACGCACAAGCTTATCGTCATTATTATCTTAAGTTTTCTTAAACATTCCTTCTCATCCCTATTTGGGTTAGGTACCATGTACATAAATGTTGTATGAAAAAAAAAAAAAAATACATACTGAAACAAATAGTTGGTCGCCTTGCTTACTCTTTTTATTTTTATTTATTTATTATACTCCGTTATTTGTGTTTTTATTTGTTGGTTCAACAATTGCTTATTTCGTTTTGTGTTAATTTATGCTTTTGCTTTTATTTATTATATTTCGATCTTATTTGAAACATTGCAAGACTATTTGTAACCGATCCATATATTGTCCAACAAACTGAATAATGTGTATTTTTCGTATATTTTTCTATTTCTCTTTTTTTTAACTCGCTTCGAAAACAAAAACAATACCAATATTTAATGTAACTGTAAACGTTCTCGGGGGTTTGTTTTGCTAACAAAACACACACTCACACATACACTCTTGAAATCATTGTTAAAATTATAATAACACATACACCTGATGCATAAAATGGCTTTTCTAACCACAAAATATTATATTATAATATATCAAATCTCATTATATTATTTTTAATTTCATCCTATTTTTCATTTTCTCAACTGACGCCGTCTCTCTCGTTTCTTTCCTTCGCTATCGCACCTCTCGAACATTATCAAATGACACACTTGTTGTCTCGTTATGTCGCTGTCTCTCTTGCACAATTGCATATTTGCTGTTGCATCTATTTTTTTCTCTTTGCTTGGCTCATTATTTCTCTTATGTTATTCGTACGCTTTTGCATTCATATCCTGTCACTCTCTCACTCTATTTCTCTGCTTTTCATTCCACTTGTTTTACCATTTATTTCTTAAACTATTTGATTTTTTCTTATCTCGATTTGAACAAATTGAATGAAACGCAATTATTCAAAAATATTGTAAAAACAAAACAAACAAACAAACAACAATGAAAACCTAATGCAATGCAAAAAATTCAAAAAACAAAAAACCAACAAACGTACCCAAATTAATATCCACAATTTGCAAATATACAAATTAAAAAGGGGGCAATATTTTACTACTAATTGCACATCCAGAACGTATACGCACCGAGGTACGCTGCGCTCGCTGCAACGCCCACATGGGCCACGTTTTTGAAGACGGACCGAAGCCGACACGCAAACGCTACTGCATCAATTCAGCATCCATTGAGTTTGTCGAAGCGACGGATACATCAGCTTCAGCCTCAGCACAGACCTTAAGTCCCCAAGGCACACCAATTGCACAGCAATGAGAAAAGCCTGGGACATAGAATCGGTATCAGGAGCAGAAACGGGAACGAGTGGGAATGGAACAATCAACGAATACGAAAAATGTGCGAAAGAGTCTAACCTCAATGTTGCTGTTAAGGGTTTTTACACGTATTTTCTAACTTTCCGTAAATGTGGCCAATTATTCCTAGCATACGTCTATTGACATCTATTGATACTATCCATCTCTTGATCAAATGGGCAGCTATTCATTAATTGTTCACATGAAAAAAACATAAAACAAAACGAAAAAAAAAATCAAAGAAGATAAACATAAAAACTTCCGTCTGTTTGTGTAAATAGCTAAATGTTTCTCTCTTTTACTTTGTTATATTTATACATACTTACAGTACATACATATGCCTACATTAATACTTTGTAATACACACATACACATTAATAATTTTAAAATGTGCGCGCTAATAAACGTGTATTTTTTACAATATACAAAAATCAATTTGCAAAGATTGCTTGTTTTTGTTTTGTTGACAGTATTTTATGCATTTTCTGCTTCTCACGCTTTTTAGGCGCCAAGTCGCGAGCAGGTGCGAACAGCTGTTTTCGAATCGC
Organism: Drosophila niveifrons; assembly: GCA_035046325.1. Lineage (NCBI taxonomy): Eukaryota > Metazoa > Arthropoda > Insecta > Diptera > Drosophilidae > Drosophila > Drosophila niveifrons. The sequence goes on along the minus strand of JAWNOC010000046.1, from coordinate 2,269,984 downwards.
GTTGCCAACCTTGCTGAATATGTGTTGCCCACAGTAAGTAGCGAGTTGTGATGTAATAACCGATTCCGAAAAGAATTATGTGAAGCAACAAATTGTACTAAATCAATAAAACGATTCAATTGAGTTGCTGTTGTTCAATCAATTTAAAATAAATTTTGTGCTGACAAGCAAACACATGTTGCTCACATTCATTTAAAGTGAAAAACACAATAATGCAAAGCAATGTAGGGTGACTTCTATTCAGCCTGACCAACTGTTTGCACACTTTTGCAGCTTTGTAGGTGCACGTGTGTGTGTGGGTACAAATCGGTGTACAAGTCTGTGACATTCAAAATGTTGTTATGTCGCGTATCAGACAGCAAGCCGGTAAATTGGTTGTCGAATGTTGAAGCGATCACAACGTGTCTTGGTTTTGCTTGTGCGGTCTGTAAATTATAAATTTTCAATTATCTAACAACAATCGTAAAATGCACAATCAGTGTGGGCAATAATGATAGATAATGGCATCCAAGCAGCCGCCCAATAAATCCACTCCACGATAAGATTATACCTATGTTTTGGATGCTTGTCGTTTCCAAGAAGCGCAGTCCGAGGTGCTAAAATTAAACGGGCAGAACGCTAAAAGCATGCACAAAATTGCAAATCGAAGCAAATTGAGCACAACAACGTGATACACAACAAAGTATTACGACACTCTGTTCGCGTTCTATACGTTACAACCGATTCGTTACGTATCGTTACGTTCGAAGTAACGGGCGCAAAATGAAGGAATGGCTTAAAATCTCATGCCTGCTGTGCGTCTTTGGTTTCGTACGCGAAATTAGACCTTCAGAACCGTATGTTACGGAATACCTTTTGGGACCATGGCGAAATATTACCGAAGATCAGGTGAGTACAAATTGTGAGTTACTTATTCGCAATTAAATTGTCTAATCGTCTGTTATTCGCAGTTGACCCGAGATGTCTATCCAGTGGGTACTTACTCACATCTGGTCCAATTGATTTTCGTTTTTCTAATCACTGACTTTCTGCGGTAAATATATATTTAGATATATCTATACAATTCTTATAATAATAACTTTCTTGCATACAGGTACAAGCCGCTCATCATCACTGTGGGCGCCGCTGGTGTCATAATATGGAGCATGCTCATATGGACAACCAGTTTGATCTCACTGCAAATTTTGGAATTCTTCTATGGCACTTATATGGCCGCCGAGGTGGCCTACTACACTTACATATATGCCAAGGTCGATAAGAAGTATTATCCCCGTGTCACATCGCACACGCGAGCCGCAATGTTTGCCGGCAAACTAATCTCTGGTATTACATCACAGCTGATGATCAATCTAGAGCTAATGAACTACAAACAGCTCAACTATATTACATTGGCTAGTAAGTATTCGTATTATTAAAGACTATTTCCTAAGTCTAGATGGGTTTTATAACTTAGTATCTGTCTGTCTGAGTCGGTGCGTGCCACAGTACAAGCTTATGCATCCAAAGAATGAGTGTTGTATTCATATCATTAATAATAATAAGAAAACAAAATTAATGGGCATCTAAGACTAGAAATTTAGATTACAAAAGTGATTTGGATAGTCTAGACTATAGATTGCTAAATTTTATACTTTAGAGTCTTGTAGCGTTTAAAAATTTTTCGCATATTGACAGCTCAAATACTGGCGATGTTGTGGGCCTTTAGTCTACCCAAGGTCGATAAGAGCTTGTACTTTCATCGAGAGGCCTATTTAACAGAGGCCACACCCACAATCGCCAGGCCCAAGCCAGGTGAACTACAGGAGTCAACTGTCACAGAGGCTGAGACTGAGGTTTGCCAACCGGCCAAGATTCGGAGCCAGAGCAGTGCGGGCGCGCTGTTGTGGCAACACTTTCACAATGCCTACACCAATCCGCGAGTGGTGCAGTGGAGCTTGTGGTATGCCATAGGCCTGGCGGGCTATCTGCAGGTGACCTACTACATGCAGGTGCTGTGGAAAGTGATTGAGCCAGAGCCACAGATTGCGTGGAATGGCGCTGTCGATGCTGTCCTCACTGCACTGGCAGCACTGTGTGCTCTTGCTGCAGGATATCTGCACACTGGTCGTCTTAGACCACGTGCCAGTTTGCTGGTGCTTTCCGTGCTATCAGCACTGGAGGGCGGCAGTGTTTTAATCTGCTGTTGGACCGACAACATCTACTGGTCATATGTGGGCTTTGTCATCTTTGGCGCACTCTATGGCTTTACTATTACAGTTGCCAGGTAAGCGTTATCTTTGCTTAACTATATCAGAGGTATATTTATTTCATTTCTTGTGATTACAGCGCAGAGGTAGCACGAAACTTGCAGGAGGACAGCTTTGGATTGGTCTTTGGCATCAATACGCTGCTGGCTTTGGTCTTTCAATCGCTACTTACCATAATTGTTGTCTCGGAAACGGGCTTTGCCCTTGATCCAGTTGGACAATACACAGTCTACGCTTTTTATTTTATTGCTGTGGCCGTCATCTACTTTATATCCGTCACGATTGAGCACTTTTGGCGACGCAGCAAGTCTACAGAAAAGTTGGCCGACAGCTTAGAATAGAGCCGCTCATTATGTACTTAATAATTAGTTGTTAGTAAGTTGTGGTTAAAGTTCTAGTTATGAAGATGTTCCTATACAAATGTCAGCGTACAAATTAAACAATTCGGTGCAGTAGTAACGAGGACTCATCTTTTATATATTATTATAGTATACAAAATGTATTTTAAATATAGAAAAGCATTTGAACTAAAAGACCAGAGATTGTTTTTCAAAATATTGCTTAGCTAACAACTACTTTTATTTTATTGTGGCTACCAAACAAACCTTTAATGGAGAAAAACCTTTTCTGGAGAAACCAACATTTTTTAATTATAGGATTAAAAAATATTGTAACACAACGTCCATAAATTTGCTAGTAAAATTCAAAGCAGGAAATCGTCGATTATTACACAAACTAAACGCAGCAATTGATTACTCAAGATTCAGATTACTTTCGAATCCCGCAGTGCAACTATTAGACTAGGCCAGATTGGTTTCCAAAGTCATTTACTATAAGCTCATTGATATGGTTTTTCTATGCTAGCTTCAATTAAGATTAATTGTTTATCTACTGAATGGGTACTTTTTTTTCTAATTATAATATTCTGTAATAATTAGCTTGACTGCACACGTGATAAATTTAAAAATACTCGTATTACGAGTCTCGTATTAATCGCATTAATCGTATTGTGTGAATTTTAGCAAGTGGCTTGTAAAGATCGTGTACTAAAGATTGCTAACGATTAGGGAAAACTTTGGCGTCCAGTTGTATGTTTACTCATCGTCGTCATAGTTAATCTCTAGACTGTGGACGGTGCGAGGGCAGCTCTGATTACGAATAACGAATATAGTAATCACATCAGAATCCATGCACTTATTGTTCAAATTGTAGCCTCATATAAGTTTCAAGCAATTATTTTAATTATTTGTATGCTAAGCATGTAGGGTTGGTTGGTGCTGACATTGTAGTCCGCTAAGCCGTCGATTAGATAGTTGATAGAAGTGCTCGGAGTCACATTGATGATGGAATCGTCTTGGCTAAAAGTTTCTTGTTTGTTGTGCGTCTTCGGATTTCTCCGAGAGCTACGGCCATCGGAGCCGTATCACGCAGAGATTCTGCTCGGCGAGTGGTATAATGTGACACAGGATCAAGTGAATCGTTCGGTTTATCCCGTTGGCACTTACTCATACCTCGCCCTGTTGATTGTTGTATTTCTGGTCACCGACTTTCTCAGGTATTTTTATCTCTAATCGCATATACATATACGCAACTGGCTCTCTAAGTCCGCAATTGTCTGCGTTTGACAGATATAAACCGCTGATTATTGCCAACGCATTAACGGGCATTGTTATCTGGAGTGTACTTATATGGACAACAACGTTATTGGGATTGCAAATCGTTGAGGTGTTTTATGGTTTTTATCAAGCCACCGAAGTGGCATATTACTCCTATATATATGCCAAGGTCGACAAGCAGTATTATCCCCGTGTTACCTCACATACGAGGGCGGCGATGTTCGTGGGCAAATTGGTGGCTGGCTTATCAGCACAGCTGCTTATAAGTCTGGATTGGATGAATTACAAGCAGCTGCTCTATATATCTGCTGGCTGTGAGTACTTGAGCACTATAAATGAGAAACCGTAAATAATGATTATTATTGCTGACTTGAGTTTTGTTTGTTCTAAAAATAAAAATCGTAGATTATCATTTTGATTGAATTTTTTTGCTCATAAAATAATTCGATTACAAAATAATGATTAGTTTAGATTTTTATTTCCTAGAAAATAATCATTATAGTCTAACATTGATAAAAATCAAGTAAAATATATATATCTTTTTTTTATAATATACATATCTCATAATGATAATTAACAACTTTTCGGTTTCTTACACATCTCAGCACAAGTATTTGCTCTAATGTGGGCTTTTGGACTTCCAAAGGTTAAGAAGAGCGTGTACTTTCACCATAAGCCCGACACAGTAGCAATTCAACATGGTACATCTCCAAATGTTGAACGTCTTGGGCCAATGGCCCTTTTGTGGTCACACTTTCGCAGCGCCTACTCCAATCTCATGGTGTTGCAATGGAGTCTTTGGTATGCCATCGCCTTGGCGGGATATCTGCAAGTCACAACATACATGCAGGTGGTTTGGAAATCATTTGAGGATGAGCCAACGGTAAGCGGATGTGTTCTTCGGATGTGTGCAAGTATATTTATATCTTTCATTTGCTTAGATCGTATGGAATGGGGGCGTGGATGCCGCCCTTACTGCTTTAGCTGCTCTATCCACCTTATTGGCTGGCTATCTGCATGCTGGTCGTTTAAAGTCCCGCGCCAGCTTATTAACTTTGTCCGTCCTATCGGTCCTTGAAGGTGGCTGCGTATTATTAGCTGTCTGGCCAAAAAACATATATATATCATATTTGGGATATGTGCTTTTTGGTGCAATCTATGGCTTTACCATTACAGTGGCGAGGTGAGTATGAAACTTTTTAATTTTATTTGGTTTTACATAATAGCAACACAATTACATTGCAGTGCCGAATTAGCTAGCAGTCTACTTGAGGATAGTTTTGCGTTGATCTTTGGCATTAATACACTCGTAGCATTGGCACTCCAATCGTTGCTCACTCTTGTATTTGTGTCGGAGAGCACTGGCCTAAACCTCAACACATTCGAGCAGTTCACTGTTTACGCATTTTATTTTATTATATTCGGAGTTGTGTATTTTATTGCTGTAATTGTGGAATTTCTACTGAGTTTAGCAAAGGTGACAAAAGATCAAGTAATAGAAATTGAATAACAAAAAAATATTATCTGGAAAAAAAATGTTGCACATCGAAAATTCCAATTTCAAACCTTATACTTTCGATAAATAAAACGGCCAATAGTCGAGTCATTTGTAAAAAATATACGAATAATTCCGTGAATAATTTAACAATTGCAGTAAATAATGGGAGCAAGAAGACTTTTATTGTTCTTGCCAGTTTATCATACCTTCTGCTTTTTTTAAAATTGTGTCATATCTAAAGAAGTGTGGCCAGCAAGTAAGTGTAAAATTAGTGGTGATTTTTTTTGCTGAAAATGTTTGTTTTCGCTAATATCACAGATACGGTCACACTCGCGGAAATAACTGAGATTCCGTTTAACTCGAGGCTCCTTATAAACAAATACAATTTGCAGTCTAAGCAATGCATTTATAAAATATCAGTACTATTCTTTGTTACATGTAGCTCTGCAAAATTAACTATAGCAATTAAATCGGCAAATCGTGAGTATTTTAATAATTTACAACAATTAAGGAGTCACGTTCTCCGGCTCCACTTCTTGTTGTATTGAATTAATGGCAAATAACATATTAAGCACCACATGTTTAGATTAAAAATGCGTATTCCACGACGCGGTGTGCAAAAATGTATTCTGGTGAGCTGTGTGCTGTTAATGTTCTTCACATTGTATATCCTAAACGATCAGGAGCAAAATGTGGATAAGAGTCTCACAATGTAAATATACATCTACATATATTTGTAAGCAAACTTGTATTTATTGTTTACTTAACTTTTTCTCAAATAGCGCAATAATGGAGCGCTCGATAAGGTCGGCAATGAATCAGGGCGAATGTCGACAGCCTCACTTGCCTTTGGATAACCCTGATATCATGAAATTCTATGAGCCGGTTAACAAAATAAAGTGCGAAGCCGAAGTTGATTGGGTTATGTGCGAGGTAAATTATTTTCTTTATATAAAGTTCAAGCAACCCGTATAGATTGCATGTGATTATTAATTCCAACACGAAGTATATGTACATATGTATATTTATCACGAATCTCAAGAATACCATAATACATATTTGCAGCCATAACCTAGTGAGCCATAACAAATGTATTTAGATACAGCTAATACAATTATATTATATTTAAATTCTATAAAGATAAATTAATTTGGCCTTCATAGCGAATGTGAGCAAATAGTAATAACAATGCCTTCGACCCTGCTTATTTTCAGAAATCCATATGCTTCGTCAAGCCTGAGATAAGCGCAATTCACAGCGAAGTTGTTTGTTCCTATACGGATATTATACGCAAATCGGATTACAAAGCGCGCTTTGGACGCACTGTCCGGATAAAGGAGCCTTATGTTCTGCAGGAGAGTGACTTTGTGCGAGTTTCATGCCGTGCCGACAGCGGCGAGCGTTGGCATGGCATGGCATATGGAATTCGCGATACAGTTCAGCGTCCCGTGATGCCAAATCTATCTCCTAATTTGGCCGCACTGCCACCCGAAGTTATTGCGCAAGCACAGCAACAGTTGCAGGATCTGCCCTCGACTCCGTTCTATAATGTGCTAATGTTTGGCTTTGATTCCTTGAGCCGAAATGCTTTTATGCGTAAGCTGCCGCGCAGCTATAAATATTTGACCAAACAGCTGGGTGCCATTGTGCTCAAGGGTTACAATATTGTAGGCGATGGTACGCCACAGGCACTGATCCCGTTGCTAACTGGATATACGGAACTTGAGCTGCCGGAGACGAGGAAACGCGTATCGGGATCTGGTTACGTTGATGCGTATCCCATGATTTGGCAGGATTTTGCTCGCCTCGGCTATGTGACGTCATTCAATGAGGACATGCCAAATGCGGGCACATTCACCTATCGAATGAATGGCTTTGAAACGCAGCCCACAGATCATTATTTGCGCACTTATTACATGCAGGCTTCGAACATTATGAGCGGCAGCTCGGCTAATTGCATTGGCAGTCAGCCAGATCACTTAATCATGATGGATTACACAAAGAATGTGAGTATGCTTAACAGTCTGCTTAATTCCAAGTATTTCTTATCAGTCACCGCTGGTTGCAGTTCATGTTGAAGTATCGGGATACGCCTCGATTTGTGTTTAGCTTCCATGGCGGACTTTCGCATGATTCTATCAATCTTGTTGGCGCTGCCGATGACGATGTCCATGATTGGCTGGTGTCATTGAAGGAAAAGTCGCTGCTTGACGACACTATACTCATCTTTATGGCAGACCATGGTAATCGCTTTGCCGATGTACGTGCGACCCTGCAAGGCAAACAGGAGGAGCGTTTGCCCTTCTTCAGTTTTACTTTTCCAGAGTCGTTCAAGAAGCGCTTTCAGCAGGAGTACAAAAACTTTGTGGACAACGCGGAACGCCTCAGCACGCCGTTTGATGTTCATGCCACACTCATGCATTTAATACGTAATTATCTTTCAAATATTCAGAAAAATCAAATATTCAATTCATCTTAATTATATTATAGAACTGGAAACGCCGAGTGTGGACGAATTAATAGCTGAAAACAGCTATGACAACACCCTAAATGAACCAAAGACGGAAGCAAATAAAGCAAAGGATATTCACGTAACCGAACTGGCAAAAACTCGTGCTATATCGCTCTTTGAATCGATATCAAGCAATCGTTCCTGCGCCGATGCATACATTGAGCCACATTGGTGCGCTTGCCTGAACTGGCTGCCGCTCCAACTGAACGATACACGCTTTGAGGGCGTTTTACTCAAAGCCGCCAACAGCATAGTGGATACCATAAATGCAGCAACGTCTGAGCGGCGTGATATTTGTGCTCCGCTGCAATTGTTACGCATTAATTGGGCATTGCGTTTGCAGCCACACAAGGAAATGCTGCAATTCAAATCGAATAGTGATGTCGATGGTTTTTTGGCCAACATGAATGGCCAGACTGTCGTAGGCGAAGAGTTGTATCAACTACAGGTGGTCACTCAGCCGGGCCTGGCGCTATATGAGGCGAGTGTCGCCTACAACTTGCAACACTTGAATACCACCACAAAACTTTCAGATATCTCGCGTGTCAATAAGTACGACACACAAGCCAAATGTATTTACGAACGCGATCCGGAATTGCGCAAGTTTTGTTACTGCCGTGATTAGGTCTAGTCAATGGACAATGCACACATCTGCATAGCACTTAGAAATCTCTGTCACAAGCCAATTCAAATGCCATCTTTAAGACTTGCTTTCCATTTCACCAATTTAAGTTATACATACATAGTTATACTATGTATTGTTAGAAGTCTGAATTCAGCTGTATTCTCGTGCCAAAGAATTTACTTTGTCACGTTTTTCCTTAAAATGTCTGTAGTTCCTTAGACACACCTCGAATATATAATTTTTGAATAAGCAAAGTCGTTATTAAACTTATAATCTTGTGGCATAGTCATATGTTTGAATACCAAAAATAATCAATATTCTTGTAATACTTATACTTATTTTTTTATGCAAATAAATATTTCTACAGAATTCTGGTAGTCCCGTTAGTAAAGTAAAACACTCTTCACTCATTAAAAGTATCTATTCCAAGGTAAAAGAAAAATACATAAGTATATGAGGTGATATATATGTTTATTTCTATGTAATATTTTTATTTTTTTTGCTTGTACACTAATTTATTACAGATATCTTTTATGATTTATGTAGTTTCTGTATGTAGAATATATATTAGTGCCTGTTTAAATTCGTAATCGCATAATATTGCTATGTACATTGTTATGATTTATAACATGATAATGCACTTGTCTGCTATAAATCGTAACGAGCAGATTTTGAGTAAATATAGAAACATATGTTAACCCTACTTGAATAAGTATATATATGCATATATATAACTTTCCTTGTCCGTTTATAATCTCATTTCCATGTTTCGAGTGGCACGTTCAATAATTATGGTCTGTTAAAAGTTTTGAATTATGTTTGTAATAACTGTTGTAATTTATTCATATATAAATATATATATTTTTATGTTAATGTATAACTATAATACTTCGCACAATGTACGAATCTTAACTTTGGATTGGATGCTAAGATTGAGTTTTCTCGATTGTTTCTCAATATTGCTAATTCTTATATTTAATAAAAAAAACATGTATTGTAGTTTCTGCACATATAAAAGCTGTCACAATGTGATGATGGGTGAATAATTAAAAATTGATTTGTAGAAAAGTAAAAAAAATCAATAAATTATTTATTGAAAAATAGCTTCAGATTTTTACAAACAAATAGGAAACTAAATAAAGTATATGCTAGAGTCGAAACAAAAACTTCTTTTTAAATTAGATTAATATTTAATAATCGTATGTATTATAATTTTAAATATAGTACCTAGAAAATAGCCTTGCACTGAGTGGCGTGTGTATTATCTATGTATGCGTCTCCTAAAAAAAGTATCGTATACTTTTCGGATACCACACGCTCCTTTTTGTCCTTCTCCCCAAAACAGATACATTTGAATATATGTTTAAAATATAATTATACACACGCACACATCTTATAAAACTATGCAGACAAACATGTGTATGGGCAAAACACAATACACGATGCCAATATAACTTGGGGCGTATTTAGGTTTGTATGTACGTTTAATAATATGTATGTGTATATAAGAGTTTGGAAATGGGGGAATTTCGTATTGCATTTCATTGTGTTTTAAACTATAAGTATGTAAATGTAATGATTATTTGGTTATGTGCATGAGAGATTTGTGTTTTTTGTTTCCATATTTTTTTTTGGGTGCATCTCGCTTAGCTATAGGCAGCTGTGGCCGCATTTGTTGCTGCTGCAGTCATTTGGTGTCACGACACAGATGTGGCCAGGAAATCCTGTAATCGCTGCACAGTGCTTCGATCTAATTTGCAGAGATCAAAGTCGAAAGTTTTATGCGTAATCTCATAGCAGCCGGTGGCAGCAATCATTTCGACGACTTGCTGCAGCTCCTCATTGTCCTGCAGCGTCATGATCTTGTGATGCAGCTCCTGCAATTCGGTTAAATATTCTGTGGGCAACGGCGTATTGTTGCCACCTCCACCGCCACCACCACCAACTAGTGGTTGATGCAGCTGCTCTGCGGGCGATTGACCGCTGTTGTTATTCATTATTGCTGGACAGCTGTTGTTGTTGTTGTTAGTAATGTGACTGCTGGGTGAAGACGTAATATTATTGTGGCCCACCGTTGCCACAGCTGCTGGTCGAAGCGATGGTGACTTCGATTTCTCGCGTGCCGCTTTTGACGACTGCTCTTTCTTTGTGGTTTTGACTGGTGGCTCTATAAATGTGGAGCTGGTGGTGTTGTTGCTGCCACTATTGCTATTCTGTGAGTTGCGGCGACTACGTTTCTTTTCCTCTTTCAGCTCGGACTTGTCCAATTTCTCTGGCTTTGTCTCAGGTGATTTATCCAACTTTTCAGTCTTCTCTGACTTTTCGGCGAGCTTTGACTTAACTTTGTGCTCCTTGACGCTAGCACCAGTCGCAGATGCAGAAGATTTACTCTCCTTGCCATGTGTTGAATTCTGTGCGTTCTTTGTGCTCTTCTGTTGACTGCTTTTTGCGGGCAGATCGGGAAAACTGCTATTCGAGCTGTCCGAATGCTGGAGTGTGGCAGCTGTTGCCGCAGCTAGTGCATTTGTTGCGGCTATATCTGGCGCTGATTGTGCCGAGTCCATATCGCTCAAATCCAAGTTACTGGGCGCCTTAACTGTTGCTGATTGAGCTGCACCTGAGGATGGTATTATGGCTGATGACGCCGCTTGCTGTTGCTGCTGCAGCTGTTTGTTACTGTTGTGCTTGCTGTCTGTTTCGCGTTGACGTTTCTCTTCTTTGCTGGCATTCTTTTCCTTGGATTTCTTATGCTTCTCCTTCTTGTTGTTCACGGTTGCCGATTTCTCCATGCTAGCAGCTTCTGACGGCTGGTTGTTGAGTTCTGTTTTGGGTGATGCTTCTGATGCTGCGCCTACTGATGATATCAATTTGTCCGAAGCAGTTGAGAGCTGCTGTAGCTGTTGTTGTTGCTGCTGCTGTTGTTGTAATTTCTCCTTTTCACGCTCCTTAGACTTGTCCTTGTCACGTTCCTTTTCTTTGTCCTTATCGCGATCTCCTCTCTCTTTGTCCTTATCCTTGTCTTTGCTCTTATCCTTCTTCTTGTGCTTGTGTGATTTCTTTTCCGTGGCGCTGCCATTGCTGTTGCTTGTTTTATCCGCCTTTGCATCCGCACCTTTTTCGGCGACTTTCGTTACTGTTTGCTGGCCAGGCGTTGACACCTCATCCTTATCGTGTGTTCGCTTGCCGCTGCTCGAGGCCAGACTACTTGCACTGGCACTGCTGCCTAGCGAATTTGGCGTCGACTTGCCACCAGTCGCCTTTACAGCATCGTAGCTGCTCTGGGATTGTGATGGCGGTTGTGATGATTGCGTAAGACTATTGCTGCTATTAGTCGCCGGACTGTCGCCGTGACCACGCTCATCCTTGAGCCCACGTTTCTCCTTCTCGCGTTCCTCACGCTGCTTCTCGCGCTCACGATCACGCTCTTTGTCTTTTTTCTCTTTCTTTGACTTCTTGTTGGAGCTACGCTCCTTATCCTTCGTCTCCGATTTGCCTGTCGATTTGTGATCTTCGCGATCCTTTGAGCGAGAGTTTGGCGTGACAGCAGCGCTGTCACCCGAATGTTTCTTGGGACTCATATCGGAGAGACTGCTTCTGCCTCCTCCTGGCTTGGGACTAACCATGCGTCTGACTATTGCATTTGATGCTGTGGCAGCAAGGACGCTACTGCTGCTGCTCTCGCGTTCTCGCTCCTTGTCGCGTGTTTTATCCTTTTTAGACTTTTCCTTATCGCGATCGTGTTTGCTGCTGCTGCTGCTCTCACCGGACTTGCCTGATTTGCGCTCCTTGTCGCGCCCATGACGATCCTTTTTGTCCTTGTCGCGCGGTTTGTCCGAACTATTGGATTTGTCGCGCTCCTTACTCGACTTTTCCTTACCATCATGCGATCCAATCTTACCGCTACTCGAGCCACCTTGTCCCTTTGCATCTGGAGAATGTTTTGATGCTGTTATTGCTGGCATAGTCGCTGGCACAGTGCCGCCTTTGGTGATAGGTGTGCCAAACAATGCCGAGAAGGAGTTCACCTTGCCGCTGTCGTCGTTGCGTGGCTTGTGCTTTTTACTCGATCCAGAGCCACCATCAATCACCATGCTGCCACCGCCACTGCCTTTCGCCTTGACCACAGCCAACTCGGAGCCAGGCAAATCGCCAACGCTAGGCGAAAGCGTGCGACTCAAACTGCCAGCTGAAGCGATATTGGCCCCAAAAACGGGCACGCCGCCACCTCGCATTAGCTTGGCACGAAACTCCTCCGAGGGCGCCTCGAAAACATGGGTTTTGACCTCGACCCGATGAAGCGGCGGCCCCGTTTGCTGCAGATCCAAATCATATTGGTACATTATACGCTTGGGCTCGTCCCGATTGCGAAAATAGATCTCGACGGGCAGTAAGAAGCCGGCATAGCCCGACTCCTGTATGGCATACGGTGGCTCTTTGATTACTATATGGGAGCAGACAGACAACGATATTATTTATTATTGTTTCTTTTTGGCGGGCAAGCGATAGTGTGAGAGAAACTTACCACGCTTTGGCTTTGGAAATGATTCGTGGAGAATGAAGACGACCTTATCAACGAACGCGCTGATCTCCGCCTTGTTCACGCCTTGCACATAGATCTCCCAGTCGTGGGTGAAGGCCAGTGGATGCTTCTTGCTGCGCAGCTTTGATGTGTGACCAATTTCGAACTGCACCTTGACCGCCATATCGATGATGACACCGGCAAAGGTAATGCATCAATCTGGAGTATCGCAAATGCAAAACGGCCAAAATTCCTGTAACAATTTGTCGCTTATAATTACAAAAATTAACACAAAGTCTGATTTGCTTTCTGAGGCGGCGCAGTCAGTGTGATTTTTGTGTGACAATGCGTATTTGTGTGTGTGTGATTGTCAATAGTGTCAGATTAGTTAAATGTCCCATGCATGCTATTCAATGGAGCAACAATATTTCAATGTTTATTGCTGTTAATTGTAATGCAAGCAACTGCAAGGAGGGGGTGTGAGAAGCCCACTCACCAACAGCTTTTTTATTTAAGCAACAAAAACTGGCTGTGAAAACGAAAACACTCGCACTACATACACATTGGGTAATCTATCGATAGTGATCTAAATAACATATTTTGTGTAATACAACTCTGCGTTTATGTTATCGAGTCCGTGCTTAACGATACTTCTTGTTAATTTTTTCCATAAGGTGTATTTCTGTGGATTAGTTGAAAGCAACCAATAAACTACAATTTATGCCATCATTTTAATAAATTTAACAATATTGAATAAAAACTTGCATACCCTTCAATACACAATATAGTAAAACATTTAATTTGAAGTTAGTCCGATTGGTTTGGTTAATGATTTAGTCATGCATATCGCAATTGCATGCGATAGTTGCCAGCCAAGAGAGCAGCTGTTTTGCCATTCACTCGAGATTGCAAAAACAATAAAATGTTTTGCAAAAAAAACACCGCAATAAAAATTGAGGAAAATTGAAGCATAACCCGATGTAACCTTCAAAACTGGACACACCCACGCCCAGTTGCTACAGCTCTTCCAAAATGGCCAGTGATTTTAGCACAAGCCAATTTGTGTCCACAAACACTTGCTCAAGTGCAGCGAATTTCTCTCGCTGGCTGACCGAAGAAGTCTTCAAGTTGATCGATATTGTGCAGCGGGATGAAGCAATTTATAATCCAAGACACAAATACTACTTTTGCCGGCCATACGTCGAGAACTTTTGGCGCGAGGTGGACCTGAAGCTGGAAAAAAATCCCGGCGCCAGTTTAGCCAAATGGACCAATTTACGCATTTCATTTCGACGTGAATACACAAATTATTTGGAAGAGAAAGTGCCGCCCTGTTGGTCCTACTTCGATCGTATGTTCTTTCTGCATCCATATTTGCGCAAGAAGCACCAACAACCCAAATCGCTGGGCACACAGGTACAGGATGCGCTCGCCCATTTGAGTAATCTCTCGAATCGCATGCAGCGGGAAAGAGCTGTCACCACTTGCACTGCAGCAAGTACGACGACCACAGCACAGGTGAACACGGGCAGCACAGCACACTCGGCACAGCCGTCGCCCCAGCCGCCGCAGCTGGACAACTATCTGGACTACTTCGATGAGCACGATCACAACAATTCAGAGCTTGATGAGATCATCGATGAGGAGCAGCGAGCACGTTTCCAGAACCATCAACTGGACAACAATGACATCAAATCGGAATGCGAAGAGCCAGTTGAAGACTATGAACCGGAAGCTGAAGCAGATACCGAGCAACGTTTCCATCATGCACATCAGGATGAGGAGGAACATGACAGGGACGACGACCATGAAATGCGACCCAACGTATACGATACAACAGTGTCGGCATCGGCACCCATCAGTTCCACATCTAGCTCATCATCGCTGGCACTCGAGAAGCGTTTCCCGCAGCACTATCAGCAGCATAACAACTCTAGCAGATTGCAGCACATGAATCGCTTACAGATGCGCACCTATCATCACGAGGAGACGCGTGCTTTGCGTTCACGCTCGCAAGAATTGCAAGGCGTGGCCGCTGCTGCAGCTAGCGTTGCAGCTGCCAGTGCTGCCAACATGCAAACGCATTCGAATGTCTCGTTTGTGCGTCCCACATTCAGCAGCAAACCCGTGGACATGGTTAGCACCACAACGCACAGCAGCACTGCGGTGGCCGTCATTGGTGCCACGGACTCGGAGTTGCCAACGCCATCGAGTGTGGCTGCAGCTGCTACGCCCAGCAGCGCCTATGTGAATCAACGACATCTCCACGGACCGCATTCCCACTCGCATCATCAGTCGACGCCGGCCCAGCGTCTGGATGTCAGCAATGCAGCAACGAGTGCTGCTGGAGCAGTTGAATTGTGTGACTGTAAGACGGATTCGGATGCCATGTTTCTCATGAGTCTGTTGCCCGACATACAGAAATTGAATGGACGAGATCGTGGCAAAATTAAGATAGCTTTCCAAAACATACTGCAGGACTACTTGTATCCCGACTAAGTGGGCGCCTTCAAGTCGTCTGGCTAGTCTGCTGCTAGTTAAGATCTCTTAGCTGTTCTGTGTATACAACCTTGCTTATAGCATGCACAAAAATCCATTTTCTGAGTTATTATTATACCAAGAGTATATTCTAAGTTGATCGTTCGGCTCAGCCGGCAAAAAAATGTTTGGTTCTTTTTTTCGTTATTTTTTAATTCGCATAATTCCTTCACGCTTTGCTGTGCAAAAAAAAAAAACACAAAGTATCCTTTATACTAGCCCCTTTGAACAATATATGTGTTATAAATTATTTTATTTATATGTATAAATATTTAAATATTTTATGTTAAACACAAGTAATAAATTCATTCAAAATTTACAGCAACTGTCTATGACAAAAGTTGGGAATATGATAAATAGGATTTGATTTATACTCAACATTACATCTATTTTATTAATCAAAGAGCTTGAGGTCACGCGCTATCTTCTGTATCTTATTATCCAGCGTCTTATCCTCGTACTCACAGATATAATAGTGCCGAGATGTACACTCCTGACCATAGTACACATAACTATGTTTTCCAGCATTGTAGCTGAGTCGGAGACAACGTCCTTTGCCTTCAATTTGTACTGTATTGTTGAGCACGTCGTTGTCATCAGTGGATTCCTCGCTGCTGTCCACCAGATTGGCGGCTGTTGAGTTTTCACCCTGCTGTGACATGGCTATCGAAGTGAGATTTGTGTTGGGATTCACGGGCTTGGCGGAATTCGACCAGATCCACAAGAGTCCTGGGTTAAGTCCACCCAGCCAATAGTCACGACCACGGTGAGCTGGCTGATTAAGTAAATAGGCCATGATCTCCTCATTCTCTGAGACCTTTTCGAACTCTGCCAGGTGCGCAGAGAGCCCTTTACACGCTGTGTTGGCCGTCTTCCAGTTCACCTGCTGCTGACTGTTGATGTAGTAGCAATTATCGCTGATGCGCGTAAAATTGGTTGGGCACGGATCCTTCACTTCCTTCTGATTGTTGCCGGCCATCAGATAGTAGATCAACTGCTCCGTACGGCGCACACGACTTTCCAAATAATCTAAAATTTAAAATGAGTCGCACACTTTATAAATATTTATTTTAGATGTATGCAGCTCTAAGTTTTAAAGAGTTAACCTTAAAAGCCGATGCCTATTGTTTCAGAAATATATACGAAACTTACTATTTAACTTTATAGAAATACGATTTGCAAAATGTTTCTTATCAACAATTATAACGTTTTCATAGAAAATTTCCAAACAAAATTTTCCCTCTCTAAAAACAAGTTGGTATCTAGAGTTTGAAAGTGACTTTATAAAACTTTAAATTACGAATTTCCTTTTTCAAACTAATTTAGATGGGTTGGATATATCTTAGAAATCTCCATAAAAATGTGTATAGCTTTGCTAATATAATTGGATAGTATAAAAATGTCTAGATATTACTTATCAACTTTTATTTAATGACATATTCAAGTGATCTTTTGATTAATTTCCTTCTTGCTTGCTTACCAACGCGATAGACCAGCTTTTCGATGGCTCCAAGCAAATACAAATCGTTTTCGGAGACGGCCCGGAATGTGTTCGGTGGACTGCCATGGGCCAAGTGTTGCTGCTGTTGTTGCTGCGAGTGTGCGGGTGCTTGCTGCAGTGGCACCGGACGCAAGTGCGCTTGAGGGGGACCAGATGGTCCACTGCCGCTGGAGCTGCCAGCGCCACTGCTGGAGCCACCAAAGCCAAAGAGTTGCTGCAAGAAACCGGGTTGCTGTCGCTGTTGCTGCTGTTGTTGTTGCTGCTGCAGCTGCTGATGTTGCTGCTGCTGCTGCTGCTGTTGTTGGTGCAACATTTGGTTGGTCATGGGACGGAACTGAGGATTAACAATCGGGCTCTGACTTTCCACAGGCGTACGCAAATGCGGCTCCAGCTCGACAGCTTCGCCAATGCGTCGAGTAATATAAATATTGTTACCGGGTCTTTTGTACGCTGATGAGTGATAATTAATTGGGCTATCCATATAGCCCAGATCTTTGGACATGCGGTGACTGCTGCTTTGGCTGCAAAGCGAACAAATTAAGCACACTAATTTCACATTTGGCATTGACTTACAAAATACACACCTTAACACATAATCTTCGAGAAATTGCGACCAATTTGGCGCCTCTGATTCATTTGCGTATTTTTGCATAGTTTCACCGTCTGCAGCATTGCATAATGCAACGCACAGCAGGCCCAGAGTTAATAGCTTCAATAATGCATAACGATGGCACTTTACGAGTATTGTTTCCTTAGCGGCCGATGACATCGCGACATGTAATGAATGCCTTCTCCACTTTTTATCACACACTTTTAGTATTCCACTCATACACAACTTGCGACTAAGCTACAAAAACAATATTTTAACTCTAGGTTCACTTTCGATTTCAACAAGTTGCGCCCGCATCGAGATTCAAACTGCGACTGAGACTGTCTTCAACACAGAGACTCAATTGGAGCTCTACGAGTATGTGGTTTGGGGCGCTGTCGCTGCTGCTGCTGTCATGACCATGGCCATGGCTGGTTGTTGTTGCTGTTGCTGTTGTTACTGCCTGCCTTACCTGCTTACGAGAAATGCAAAAAACAATTTCACTTTCTCCGAATGTAAGTCATTGGGTTTTTGTTTGCCTCGGTTTGACTTGGGCTTGGTTAGTTCAGTTTGTGTCTTTAGATGTCGCGACTTTATTTTTTCAGTTGGTTGTTTACACATTGTCAAACTCATTATGCCTCTTAATATTGTCAACCCGAGGTTAATTGTAAACACACAAAAGGTTTTACATCATTAACGCCAATGTATATATTTTTAACCTGTAAAATATCAATAAAATTTGTTGGTTAACAATTGGCAATCATTGCAATTGAATCTTGCTACCAGTGGAGACTGTTTAAGTGCGATGTCAGTTATGTTTATGTTATGTTTCACTTTTAAAATGGAGTTTAAACGCTAAGTAATAAGCAAATCATAAACAAATTTAATAATGCTCAGTCGTCTAATAGAGATAATATTCAAAAGTATCTATAAGACACAATAATAATTAATGCTGAATTAAAAAATGGTTGTATTATAAAACAAAGTCTGTTCCTATTAATTTCTATCCTTTAAATACATTTTATCGATGTTTCTGCAAACTGTTTTCTATTTAATTTTAATTACATTATTGTTTTACCTTTCAAAAAATACATATCCTTTTCCATCTAATTCCTACATCAGACTGTTACGATTATATTCCCCATAGAGTCTTGAGATAAATTAAAGTAAATCAACTTTCCAGCCTATAATCAATGGCTAATTCAGGCAGAGTCTTCAGATAAATCAAAGTAATAAACACTCTAATCTCATTTACGCCAATCAGTCTTAATTACGATGAAAATTAATATAATATAAAGAAAGGGAAATGAATGTTTTGGCGCCACGTTTGCATTTAATTAAAGCTCACTTGATGTGTTCATTTCGCTGAATTGATTCGCCGCTCATTGATAGCTTTTGGGAACGGGGGGTCTTTGATTGTAATCAACAATGAAACGGTCGTGGAACGTGTTTCGCTCTCTGCCCACTCACTCGATTGATGATATTGGTAGTGCTCTCAAAATGTACCAAATGGATTTCTTAAACATTGACTTTCGTTATGAATTATTGTGACTGCCACACTGGGCAAAAGATGTTGCAATGAAGGTCTTTTCACATCTCGTTTATGAGTCGCTCTTGCGCCTCGTTTGATGACGCACTTGTAAGTTTTGGATATTTGCTGCGGTCTTAAGGGGTTTTCCCAAAAGCTGAATACGTGTATGCTTTGCATATTCGAGTCAATTCGGATGAATTTTGGAAAGGTTTTGAAGTTATTGAATAAAATATTTTTTACTTCATCACAAGCGGAAATATTTTAAAATTCACATGTATTTTTTTATATTTTAAATATTATTATAATGCATTAAAAGTCACACGGGTAATCTCTCCAGTAGATCAGTAAATCGTGAAGAAATTTATATACAAACCCATCTGAAACATTTCACAAAATTATAATTTATATCTACACAGTGATGTGCCGAAAAAGTTAAACAGAAATTTGTATTCACATCATTTTAGATTCATCACCAGTTGCATATACTTATGAGAAAGATTGTATGACCTTTCCGTACCATGCAAAGAAATAAGTAGCGCAATTCTCATCAAAGCAAACATCAACATATAATTTTTTTTTTTTTGGAAATCTTTTTTATAAATTTTTATACTTTTTTTTTCATATTTTCTTTGTGTGTGTGTGTGTTTTTTTTTGTAGTTTTAAAATATATTATAAAATTTGAAAAGTTTAACCATCATAAGTACTTAACAGCATAGATACATATTTAGCTCTCTTTCTCTCTCTATCTCTATTTCTCTATCTCTGTGAGGGTCTCTCGTATTTATTTCTTGTTTCTCTCTAAACTGAAGTACGTTGAATGTGTTCTTAATATTTTTAAACATGACTTTAAAAATACAAAAAAAAATTATTGTTGAATTCAGTAGCTACTTATTTTGTTGCATTTAAGGTGTTAAGCAATTGAGTTAAATTAGTTTGTGGATGTGAAGAATCCTACACTTCTATTTCCATATCCATCGATCATGCGCTTGTTGTTGTTGCTGTTGTCGATCTAGTTGTTGGTGTTATTTATTTATTTAGAAATAGATTTTTGTTTAAAGATATACACAATGGATGTTGTTCTTGGTATTGTTTTTTAGATTTGCAAAATGATCTTGAGATGATATTCGTTTACATTTAATTGAGTTCTTCTTCTTCTTCTTCTGATCTTCTCTTCGTCCATCGTTCCAGAGGCTCCGCTCAGTGCCACGCTTAATAGCCAGCCAATTCGGCGAATGTGGAGTCCATCTCGTCGGCCAGAGACTTGTATCTGTCCTTGTTGATGCCCAGCTCGTCTATGGAATTAACGATAAATGCGCATTAATAAATATTTCGAAAATCAAGGGGTGCACAAAAAATACAAAATGCAACATTGATTTTAAACAGAGAACACATAAGTAAGGTGCCACTGTGCCATCAATCGTGGCAATACACTGTGAGAAATAGCAAATGCTATTTGTTAATATTGCAATTAGTGGGGCGCTGTTTTGCCAAGCGTTTGTCATTTCTAATTTATAGATAATTGCTTTAGTATTATTATTGGTAATTAACAATTGCGTGTCGGGGTAAGTCGGAGGGAAGGAAAATTCTTTCGAAGACTGTAAAAATAATGAGCAAATGATGAGCTGTGTTTTTTGTGACCAAAAATTGAACTACATTGTGTATATTCAACATCTGTCATAGAGATATTGTACTCGTAGCATTTTGGCGAAAGCCAACCGAACTGCCAAGTAAATAAATAAATATGATATTGTAGTATAATGAATGCAGCAGAGGAACTGCAGAGAGAATCAAAAGTGGGCTTGTTGTTTGTCTGGGTAGGCAAAGAGTCAAATTTAAACATGCCACATTAAACACTAAACAGAAATTCATTTCTTATTTCTTTTGTAAAACAAATACATATATATATATATAAAATAATTGGAAATCACCTGGTTTATCGAAAGCATAAATAACTACAGTTGGCATTTTAGAATATTTTTTTTTTGATAGTGGAACTTTTGGTCTGGATTTATTTTTACAGTGTATAGGGAGCTGGGTTATAACCACATTTTAAAGCAAGACTAAACACATTATTTACAGTGTAGATCATGGTGAATAATCTGCACAGTGTCAACAGAGTTAGGGGGCAAGGGTGCAAATATGAATTCTGCTAGGAAACTGGGAATACATTTGTATGTATGAATTTGTTTCTGTATGTGTGCAACGTATATGTATTTGTATGTATGTCTGTAAGTATTGGGAAGTGTTTTGTTGTGTGCTTGTTTTTTTTTTGGTTTTTTTTAATATCCAGTAAGTTCAGCAAATGTCTGGTCCAAATCGTCGCAGATTGCTTTGTATTTTTCTTTCTCATGGAAGAGACGGTCTGCAAAAAGCATTTGTTGTTTGTTTTTATATATATATAGAGATTGATTACATTTATATTACATCATTAATGAAAGCAGTGTCAGTTAAATAATCAACATATGTACAATGTAGATATTAAGTATACGCATCATTACGTATACGTATACTGTACGCATTAGTTGAAGCTGCATTGAGTTTTTTGGGAAACTTGAGAAATCAATGCGATATTTACATATCGTATAGATGTGTACTATATACTATATGGTGCTCTGGCTTCACATTGGAGCACTTCTTAGGTCTTTTGAGTGTTAATAGAATCAGAATAGTGAAGAAGTTATGATTAACGTAAATACCTTCTAGCCTGTCGACTTCCTTCTGCAGGCGCTTCACTTGCTTCTCGGCGTGTTCGGCGCGCTGTTCGGCTTCCTTCAATTTGACGGACAAGGTCTTCATCTCGCGCTTGAATTCCTCAACGCGCTGGTTGGCCTTCTCCTCGGACACTTCCAGAGATTTCAGGGAGTTACCGACAACCTATGACCAAAATTATATCGATAGATTCAACGAATTTCCTTTTATTGTTAAGTAAAGTACCTTCAATTCTTCCTCCAGCTCCATGATCTTGGATTCACCGGAGCGGACACGATCCTCAGCAACTTCGAGCTCGTCTTCAACGAAGGCCAGCTTGCGGGACACTTCATCGGACTTGGTATCAGCATCCTCAGCCAACATACGGGCTTCCTTCAATTGGTTGGTCAACTGATCCATACGCTCCTCATCCTGCTGGGAACGGTTCTCCAATACTTTGCACATACGGTTGTTCTCATCGGCCGATTGTGTGGCCTCCAACAGCTTCTGTTGTGCGGTGGTTGAGCGCTCCTCAGACTTCTCCAAATCCTCCTCAATCTGTTGGACCTTACGGTTCAAGGTGGCAACCTCGGACTCCGTGGAGGTCAACAGTTTCTCCTTCTCTTCCAATTCGGTGTTGGCCTTCTCCAGCTGCTCCTTGGCGGTGACCAAATCGACCTCAACCTGAACGAATTTCTTCTCCAAATCGCGCACCTCCTCATTGAGTTTGTCGGCGCGGGAGTTGGCATCCTTAGCTTGATTCTCGCAGGTATCTGCCTTGTCGATGGCATTATCCTTCTCAAGCTTCATCGCTTGCATCTTCTTCTTGATGGCGTCCATGGTGTTTGTGTTTTTGTTGTTCGCTTAGGAGGGAAGAAAACTGGAAAAAGGCACTGCAAAGATATGGATAACAAATTAATTAGAATACTTTAGTATTACATTTTATAATAGGTTTTATACCCCTTTTCCAGTATTATTGTATTATTATATATTGAATACTATATGTATCCAGTGCACTTTTTCAAGCAAACAGACTTTGATTATTTGAAATGTTTCTCGCAGCTCATAAAAATGCACTTTATGTGAAATCTGTTTACTTCAGACATTGCCTTCAATTCGGCACAAATAGATATATTTCCATAGCATATATATATGTATATGTATTGTATATATTGAAAGCTAATTGTAAACATATTTCGCTTTGTAGAAACATTTATAAAAATCTAACGTAATTTTCTGCTTTAAATACGCCCACTATAAAACTGACGGTATTCTTGGTCTATATATTTCCTTCTCTTTCTCACTCTTTCTTTCTTACTCTCATGCTATCTCGTTCTATTCTTCATTGGGCATTTATTTGTTGTAGAATTTAAAAATAAACTTGATATGCTTTTGCCTGCGCCTCTGAGCATATCCAGTCCACACATACATACACACATCGCTGGCGCTGTCGTTTTTTGGACATTTTTTGCCTGATCTGTAATTCTAGAGTTTCCATTATTAACACACACACACATATATAATTATTCATGTGTGTGTGCAATTTGTAGAAATTCTCAGTTCATTTCTTTTTTGGGGTCAGATGGTGTGTGGGTGTTTTTTTGGTGTGTGTATCGTGAAAAGTGGGGCAAAGTCATTTATGTTGTATCTAGGGGATCTCAGTCTCAATTCGATAAGTAGCCGTAGATATATAATTGTCTAGGTGAGAAGAATTGTATTTTATGGATGCAACCAGGAAATACTTATTATACGTAAAATGTATTTTCAAGAATATAATATAATATATTAATTTGTATTTGCCAATAGTTGAAATATAATCGATAAGTACATTTTCATTATAGATCTGGCCTTCAGAGGCAGTCATAAATTTTGTGTGGGTGGCGGATATGCCTGAAACACCTATGACTATACTATATAGTATAGACATTTATATATGATATATAAATATCTGAGTGTGTAAATATTTCTCTACTTCTACACGGCCTCTCTAATAATTTTCGAGCAATTCTGACATATAGCCAAAAACAAACTCAAGGATGAATTACCAACAGCGAGCAAGCAAAATGTTCGTGAGATCATGAGATCATGAAAGCTCACAGAGAAAAGCTTTTACGTCTAAGTTTCAAGTAGAGTTAAAAATAAAATCTTTAAAGTTGCTTCTGCGAGTATCTGTGAGAACGTATGTATCTGTGTCTGTCTGTGTCAATGTATCTGTAGACAGGCAGGTGTCTGTCTGCAGTTAATTTTATAGAAGAATACAAAAATTGCTTGCCAGCAGCTTTTCCTGTGGCTGTGTGTGAAAATTGTGCGTAGCTTCATTAATGTGCATATGTATGTGTGTAGCTTTCGCATATATATATATATATATATGTATATGCCAGCGCTTGAATGTGTATGTGTGTGTGTGTGTGCAAATTTTCACTCATACACACATATTTCTGTGAGATTTAGTTACAAAATTCCTTATAAGTGAATTTCTCACAACGTCCGAAAGGCATCATAAATTTCAAGTGATATTTCGCAGATGGAATTCAATTTCAAGAATTTGAATATCCGATTCACTCTCATGATCCTTTCTGCAACTCTTCATTATTTTAAGATCATTTCGCTGGCACTTTTTTAAGAGTTTATTAATTATTCTTAATCATTCATCGTTAAGTTTTTATTTTTAATATTTCTCCAAAAATTGCTCTTCATATTTATTTATAGACACATAAATATGCACATTTAATAATTTTTTAAACAGGTATTTTATATATACTTATGTAGTATATATATAATTATTTTTCATTAGTTTTTCTTTAATATCGAATGCAATTTGCATGCACTTTTAACACTTATATTTTATTGAATTTTTACCAAACTCTTTTTTGAGATTGTGTTAATTTTTTGATTTTAATAATTTACGTAGATTTGTTAGAAATCAGTTGAAATATTTTGTGATATTTTTCCAACAAATTTTTGTGTAATATTCCCAATGCAAAATCCTGGCAGTAGCAGCAGCCGTAACTAACCTTAGCGTTTCAAACACACTATACGCTGTCGAAACCCCGAGAACACTGATGCTGACCAAGTCGCTGTCCCGAGAAAGCGACCCCAAGAAATAACGCAAGGCGCACACAGCACACAGCACACACAGATGCAAACACACAGATACATACATACACACACGCATAGACTCACACATGGATATGGTCACACCAACGCAGTATTGAATAATTTTTCATTTCGAAAAATTTCCCATTAAAAAATATAAGCGGAAAAGCGCTTTCGCAACTTTTCATGGCCCGATCAAAAAATTTCCCTCGAAATTTCCCTAATACCATTGCATACGTAAATATCTATGTGTGTACAACTGCACCAGTGTGTGTGTGTGTGTGTGTGCGCGCGCTCTAGAGAAATACTCTTAACCAATCCGTTCTATATCTATCGGTATTGCTCCCGTTTTTCTGCTGCACGCTCATCATATGCCTCAGAGGCGGGCGTGAAAATTATGCGTTTTCAGCTTGTTTTTCTTTTTTTTATTTAAATTGATTTTTTTTTTTTCATTTCTTTCTTAATTTTCATTGTGTGCTCTTGTAGATGTATCTGTATCTGTATCTGTATCCATCAGAAGTGCTCCTAAAAATAGCACGATAGAAGCCAGAGACGCGAACATGGCTAACAAGATGAGATTCTATTTTGATTAAATAAATATTGAGAAATATTTCATTCTGTTTCGCACGGTTGTAGCATATCTTCAATGTATTCCAATGTGACGTGACAATTTTGTTAGATATACACAATTTGAAAAACATTTAATAAATTTTAATCAGTTTAAAATTGTATTATACATTTTTTTAAGAACTTACAATCGAACAAACGAAGCAACTGCTTGTACTATATCTATATTCCTATATACATACATTAAATTTGTTAATTAATATGCAAATTCTTCACTTTACAAAACAAATATGCAACATCCGATTGCTGAATTTTAGCTTAAAGTTTTTGCAACGATTCCAAAATTATTTACAAACTGTGAAAGTTTTGTGATTGGCAATACATAATTCAAATAATATGTTACATGTATACTTTTGGTATATTTACGTACGAAATATTCAAATCGATGTTTGTTAAATGTACAATTGCATATCTTTTTTCACGGTATTTACAAAACAATTCGTTAAAAAAAATTTATGTAATTCTCCATAAGATCCATTTTGTTTAAATGCACAAAATATTCTCCCAATATTGAAAGAATATACCATTCAAAAAGAACTTGCTCTCGTTATTCATAAATATTGATAGTTTGGCGGCTCAAGGTCGAAAATGGACTGTCCAAGGTCCATTTATTTTGGTCATATCGGCAGATCTTTTGGCAAACTTTGTTTTAGTTTAGTTGTTCTATTAGTTTGAATTCATTTGAGAATTTTTAAACGAAATATAGTAATTTTATAGAAATGTATAGCAAAAACCTTCACCTAAACTTTTTGATTATGATAAGTGATAGTTCATTTATGAACTTTCAATTACATTTTTCTGAATTTAGCTATTTATAAAGCTGGAGTCTTTGAATTATAAACAACTAACCTTAAATTTCATGTTTGACAACTAATTAAAATATTGTTCCGTTGGGCACATTAATCTTCTAAATTTCCTAAAAATTACCTAAAGCGACTACTAACATATATATACACAGAAGTTTTCGGTTTTTTTTTTTAATTTTTCTAAAATATTTAATAAATTCTAAAATGTATTAATTGGCCTATTCCTCTTCAAATAGAAAAGGGTTTGAAAAGATTTAAAAACATAATTTTCAACCCTATACTATTCTGGTGAAGACCAATTTTTCAAATACTTTCAGCCTTTTGTTTTTATTTAGTCTTAATGTTTTAAGAACTCCACGTATTGATAAATTAATATTAAATCGTTTTAAAACCATCAATAATTCAAAATACTTACCAATTATTTGATTACCAACAATCATTTATTACAAAACCACATTTTATTTATTTGCAAAAAGAATTGATTCCCATTTATTTGTCATAAAAATATAAACATTTTATAACTGAGAAGTAATGTTATATACTTAATTTGTTTGTTACAGAATTACAAAAGCTATGAACGTGTACATTTTTATATTTTCATTTCATACAAAGGCCATAGAAATATTTATCTTTATATTTTTTTTTTTTTTTTGGGTACATTCATTTTCCAACTAATTGGCAAGCATAAACAACAAATTAAAATTGACGGTTTTTCTGGGCTATAAATATTTTGAGTAGCTATAAATAAATCTGATAAAATATTATTTAATATGTGTATGTTTGTAAGATATTGACTGGTGGGATTTATAGATATTACAAATTGAAAATTAGGTATGGCATTTCTTTTCTGTGTATTTAAAGCTGGAGAGGGAGTGTATTTTTATTCAAATTCTTTTTTAATTATAATTAATGCAGGCAGTTTTTGTTTTCACTCTAATTGTTAAAATATATTTCGAGTATATAATTGCTAAAAATTTGCTTTATTGTTATAAATTGAATTGTGGAATGCTTAAGTAGAATGTTTTGTTTTTTTTTTGTGTGGATTAACATCGAGTGGCGATCGATATCATTTTGTAAATCTCAGGCTGTATTTGTTGTTGTTGTCGTCATCCTCATTGGTGTTGTTGTTAGCCTAATAGTTGTTGAGATCAGCGTATTCCAGCTCCTGGGCAATTGTTTTGTACTTCTCCTTACCTTTGCTCACCTCATCTTTGAGGGCAAATGGGAGGGCAAGCATTTAGAGAAATAAAAATACACATAAATTTTATATAGTTTTCTGTTTATTGCATACGTTGAATACAAATGATAAAAAAAGTTGATTTGAGTTAAACAAATACACAATGCGATTGTCACATAATTAAATAAAAGAAAAAGCTTTACACCAATAAATCTACAAATCAATTCTATCTACACAGAAATCATAAATTGCAAGCAGAATTCAATAACGATTACGATTACAGGGTGCCTACAAGTGTGCTACGACAAACATATCGATAAATGTGAGATAAAAGTGTTGATAGATTTTGTTGCTGGCTCTTTTTTGGGGCGGGCAGTTTGATGGTGTGCTTATTCCTTGAGGATGAGCTCGACAAAGGCGGTATCGAGATCGTCGCCAATATCCTTGTAACGCTCCTTCTCCAGAACAAGGTCGTCTGTTCGCGTCGATCAAATCATAAACAAAGAAAAAGTACACAAATTAATAAAAATGAAAATGCAAATGACAAAAACAATTAACATAAATCCTTCACCAAAAACATGTAGATAACCCTCAACACGAAAACTAACACTCAAATCACATTTCATTGAATAATTACCTCATCAAATAAGTTAAAATAAAAATAGCAGCAATTGCACTGCTTGACGGCGGCAGCAGCAGCGGCGTTTTGGTCGGTAATGCAGTGCGCCGCTAGCTGTTAAATTCAAAATCAAAATTAAAATGCAACAGGCAAAACGAAAACAAAAAATTAAGCGACCAGTCAGCAGGTGTTTTGTTTTTGCAATGCTTCGGTTAAGTTTTAATAAATGTCATAAAAATATGTATAATATTATTCTGTTTTCAAAACGTGCTTCAGATTGTACAAGTGAAAGCGGGGCAGCATTTTGTAGCAGTTGTTGTTCTTATTGTTGTTGTGGGTCTTTTCTTGCGCAGCAGAACGATCGATCGACCGATAATGGAGATATATCATATCGTTAAGGTTGTATCGTTGCAGTTTATCGTTTATCGCGTTTCGTTTTGTTTCGCTTCGCTTAGGCTGGTGGCGCCTCGGCTTCAGCTGGCGCGGCAGCCGCTTCGGCAGCAGGTGCTTCAGCTTCAGGCGCTGGCGCAGCTGCCTCAGCCGCTGGTGCTTCAGGAGCAGCCTCAGCCGCCGGTGCAGCAGCAGCAGCGTCAGCGGGTGCAGCTCCCTCTGCCGGTGGTGCAGCTCCCTCAGCTGGTGGCGCCGCACCTTCCGCTGGTGGGGCAGCTGCATCAGCCGCTGGAGCGGCACCGTCAGCAGCAGGCGCAGCTCCTTCAGCCGCTGGTGCAGCTCCGTCGGCAGGTGCCTCGCCTTCGGCGGCTGGTTCGGGCTCAGAGCCGGGTGGTGGTGGCTCATAGTTCTTAACAAATGGCACTTCAGCGCCCTCTGGCGGCAAATCGATCGAGTACTCGAATGGCGGCGGTGGTGGTGGTGGTGGAGTTGGCTCCTTTGGTGGTGGCGTCGGCTCCTTGGGCACCGGCACACCATCCTCTGACAACACAACTGGCGCAGCACCCTCTGCGCCCTCCTCGCCAGCCTCGGCCGCAGCTGCAGCGGCGGCTGCTTCGGCTGCGGCTCTAGCCTCCTCCATGGCGGCGAGTTCTTCGGGAGTTGGTGTGGGCAACTTGGGCGTGGGTGGCTTGGGATTGCGCACTGTCCAGAATGGCTCGAGGCCCTTGATGAGGTCCAGGAAGGCTTCGTCGAGGCTGTCGCCGATGAGGCAATAACGTTCTTTTTCAACGATTAGATCGTCTGATAAGCACACGAGTGATAAAAAGCGCCAGCAAAAGATATATATAGAGGGAGAGAGAGGCATGAAGATAGAAAGCGTGAAAAGGATGCAAAAGCGCAACTAAGAAAACTAAAAATTAATAATGCTGACTGTTCTTCTTATGAACATTGATTAATTAGTGGGCTGTGGCAAGGGGGGGGGCGGGGCGGATCTTGTTAGTGAAAACGTCGAAGAGGAAAACACATTGAACGATCTTTTTTTTTGTGTTTTGGGTTATGTAGCAACGAGATCCTTTTTGAGAGATCCTTTCTGGTAATCTATTTAATCTAATGCGAACAGTGACGATAACAATTCTCGATTTATCATTTACAGCTTCTTGGCGGTGATGTTCAGTGCTTTAGGCAGGCGGCGCTTCAGCTGCGGTAGGTTCAGCAGCAGCAGGGGCTGCTTCAGCTGGAGGAGCTGCGGCATCAGCAGGTGGAGCCGCCGTATCCGCAGCAGGAGCTGCTTCAGCTGGTACAGCTCCCTCAGCAGGTGCTGCGCCTTCAGCAGGAACTGATCCCTCCGCAGGTGCTGCTCCTTCAGCAGGTGCTGCTCCCTCAGCAGGTGCTGCGCCCTCTGCAGGTGCCGCTCCCTCAGCAGGCGGCGCTCCTTCAGCCTCCGCTGCAGGCACTGGCAATACATCGCCCACCTCGAAATTCTTCACATATGGCACTTCAGCGCCCTCTGGCGGCAGATCGATATTATAGTCAAATGGTGGCGGTGGTGGTGGCGTCGGTTCCTTGACGGGTTCGGCAACAACGGCGGCAACAGGTTCCCCTGTGGCTGCATCAACGGTGACGCCACCTTCAACCGCTGCCCCTTCTTCGCCAGCAGCCTCAGCTGCGGCAGCGGCAGCCAATTCGGCGGCTGCAGCCTCTTCCGCTGCTTGCAACTCGGCGGCGCGCTTGGCGGCCAGTTCCTCTTCGGTCAATTCGGGTGTGGGCGGTTTGGGAT
Organism: Drosophila niveifrons; assembly: GCA_035046325.1. Classification (NCBI taxonomy): domain Eukaryota; kingdom Metazoa; phylum Arthropoda; class Insecta; order Diptera; family Drosophilidae; genus Drosophila; species Drosophila niveifrons. The sequence goes on along the minus strand of JAWNOC010000046.1, from coordinate 2,239,629 downwards.
AGCGATCGTTATAGAATGGCGGCATGCCCATGAGCTCGACAAAGGTAAAGTCCAAGCTATCATTAACCATTGCATAAGTCTCTTTCTCGTTGATCATCTCGTCTGGTGGTTGGTTAAGTGATTCATTGGTTAGTTGGCGGTGGTGTCAAAGTTGTTAAGAGCAAAAAAGTCAGATTAGTGCAAATATCGACTGACTTTTGTTAATGGCTAGTTGTTAACTGTTGAAAGAGCCGTATTTGCAGCTTCACGGTAGCCAATTGTGGGTTGGGTTCATTACATTGACACAATAACAACGACAAACAATTGGCTGAAACAGACACACTTCATAATCGGAGGTTAGCACGTTGTTTATGTGGCACTTGGATACTGTCGATTGTTGATTTTTTTTTTGAAAAATACTTTATTTGTGCAATTGCAGCAGCATGGTATTGTATTGTATTTGTATAGTATGTATGTATATATTAAAAATATAAATAATTATTTTATGTAAATCGTAAATAAATCAATTGTTTCCTCCTTCATAATTTTAATGTAATGCTCCTCTTCGTTTTGCTTGCTCTCTTCTTTTGAGGGCAAGAACACATTCAGATTTTAGCCAGATTAGCGAACAAATTAATTAGAATTGTATTGTTTTTGTTGTTTTGTTTGTTTAATTTAAAATACATTTGTTGAAAAAGATGTTAATCATGAAATGCTTGAAATTGGAATGATGTGCGCTATGTGCGTGTCATTTTGCTGTGTCTTTTTATCTTCTCAACGTTTTCAATTCATTTTTGTTTTGTTTTCGTTTAGTTTTTGCTTTGAATTTGTGTCTAAATAATAGGCGTGGCAACTTATAAGTAAGCAAATATTACACAACGTTTAGCAAACACGATTCAATTCTTTTTACTTTGAATTGTATAAACAATGTAAATATTAGCATAATTAATACAGTAGTTAAGCTGGCGACAAAAATACAAATAGAATCTTTCCATTTACTTTACATAAAATACATGTTTGTATAAATAATTACACATAATCTAATAATTTGCAAGTTGTGTCTTTTGTCATCTATATCATCATCAATTCAATTCAAAATATCAAAACAAAAAACGCAGCAAAAGCAAATTAAGCAAGAAAATTTAAAGTTATAAAAACAAATAAAAAATATTGCAACAGTGTTGTAAAGCATCGAGTGTTAAAGTGTCGCCATTTTGACAGCGAGCAAGCAGTGCACTGCTTGCACTGAACTGCATACAAATGTGAATGTTATGTGCATTGGGTTAATTTTGGAATGCGCTTGCTACAAGAGAACAATTTCTTCTTTTTATTTCTTTTCTTTTCTTTTGTTGTGTTTTTGCTTTGTCTTTTGATTTTATCGAAATAGTTTCATTTTAGTTTTGTTTTTTGTTTTTTTATCTTGTCTGCTTTTCTTTGAGTTAAACGCTTAATAATTAATGTGTTTTTTTTTCATTTAGAGTTTCTCAAAATTGGCGTTACACTCGCGATTCTTCTATCTGCATTGGAAGACACTTGACGTTGTCCTGTGTTTCTCAGTGTAAGTCGGCGTCTTAGTGTATGCGTGTGTGTGTGTATGTATGTGTTTTGTGTGGGTGTGTGTGTTTCTATTATTATAATATGGAAAGCGCCAGTTTTTCTGTATTTGACGTCAAAGCAGGCAGTTTAGTTAATTTACATAAGCGCAAATTAAATGTTTACATGTTCTGTATATCATGTAAAGTGGCTTCCATTTCCTCCTGCAGCAGTTTGTTCTTAGCGCGCTCGTTCAACAAGTCGTCTGCGTTTAATTTTTATATATATATTGTATATCATAAAAATCATAAACGTGTGTGGCATGCGTTTTAAATATGTATAGCAAAACAATAAACATTTGGGGCGTTGGCGGGCGCAGGCGGGCGGGGAGTGTACAAAGCGGCACACAAGTTGTAAATTGATTTGGTTAAGCACAACGAACAAAATCATATGAAAAATAAAACATAAAAAATATACCTATAAATATTAATAGATTTGGGGAAAAATAAAAAAAATATAATTTAAAACATGACTAACATTTGGAATTTGAGTTTGGAAAGAATAAGGAACATAATTTTGCGCCTACTTAAACTTACGAAAATGGTTTTTATAATAAAGTAAAAATTCTGAACTGAAAATAACTACAACTTTAATATTTTTGTACTTCATTTCAAAAATACTGCTACATTATAAAAATTAAATTATAAATTTGTACTATCGCTTGCTAATTGAATTCAATTATAATCGTAATGTTATACGCAAATATTCTTTAACGGACATACCTTCGAGCCTGTCGACTTCCTTCTGCAATTTCTGAACGGAACGCTCAGCGAATTCAGCACGAGCCTCAGCCTTAAGTGTTGGGAAACAGAAGAATTAAAAAGTAATATATTAGAAAATGTTGCATAAATGTATCGTGGACAAACTTTTCTAATGTCCAACTTGACTATAAATTGGAAATTCGTTAAGAATCAGTCTTGTATAATACACAAATTCAGAGTGATTTTTAACGGATTTTCAATTCATTTTAATTATAATTTATGTTTTTACTAAAAAGAAGCTTCCCAAATATGCTACCAACACCAGCAGTAAGTATGTAAAATGTATTATAATTGAATGAATTAGTGAATTAACCAAATGATAATATAATGAATGAATATTATAATTTATACATTTTTTAATACAATAACATTCAATGAACAACAAAACATTATAATGAATATTAAAATAAAACACAATTTGGCCCAAGTCTAAGAATGTGCTTACAAAATTGTCGACTCTTTTATAGTATTTTGGGGTACTATTTAGACATATTAATTAATATTACGGGAGTGTAAATATTAATAATATATAATAGCTACAAAAATTGCTGTACGACGCTACGCAGTCACTGCATAAAAGACAAAATATACTTCAATTCAATTTGAAATGCTGTTAAAATTGTAGGATCAGCGGTATTTTAATTAAATAAGAAAAATGACAAGATACTCTATGCTCTTTCAGTAATGCGGCGACTTACAGTGTCTACATTTAATTTGAACTGTATGAGTTCCTGTTCAAAATATTTCTGATTTTCACGAGCCTAGACGTCGAGAAATATACAACAAATGTTTGGTATATCAATAATAAAATCTATGTACGTCATCATCATAATCATCGTTATATAGAACATATATATGGTTGTGTGTAACGTAGTGTGTGTGTGTGTGTGTGTGTGTTATAAAATATCTACCGAACATCAATATCATTATCGTTATCAATAAAAACTTTTATTAATTTTTAAGTCACAATCACAATTAATATTGTTTTGCTGGGTACAGTCGCTACTACCAAGCACTAGTAGTGTTGTAAAATGACGGAATTTCGATAATTTCTTTAGTTTCGACTTGCAATCAATGCACAAAAAGTTGTTTTCAAATTTTAAATCAAAAAATGTACACACACACATCCTAGGAGAAATACTTGCCATGATGCACGCACTATTGATATACACTACATGTATGGTTATGTTCATTTGTTGTATTTTTCCCAATACGTTTTTAGGTCTTATCGTATTTTATATTTTGTTTTTAGTTTCAGTTTTTAGTTTAGTATTTTTATAAAAAAAGAAAATATCAAATGGATAAATTAACTAATTCCAACATTAATTATGTACAATTTAAATTTAAAATTGAGAATAACTATTTGTGCAATTTAATATTTTCTTTTTTCAGTTTTGTTTCGTATTGTTGAGATTGAGGTTAGACATATTACGCATAATGCATTTACCAACACCAGAGACCACGAATAGTATCGATTAAGCGCTTACAAATACTTAAGTTGTAGTTCACATAATATCTATATAGTTGTATTGCAAATAACTGGGCATATACCTCTTTCAAGGAATGATCCAAAACCTTGATTTGCGTTTCAAAGGTTTCCTCTTTTTGTGTGGCCTATGTTTAGTTATTGAATACATATTTTTGTTTTTGTGGTCGTTGGTGGGAATAAGTTGTGTTAGCAAAACATAAATTGCAATTGTTTAGCAATATTGTTGAAGCATGCAGAGTTTCAGGCGTGGCAGGACAAGGCAGGGCAAGTGGGGCAAGGATTATTGCCGTTTTGTGTCCAGTGCGTTAATATTTTCGATTTAATTATATTTATGCAATAAATATAATTAGATTGCGGCAACGTTAAAGCAGAGCGTGTTAACAGTATATGAAAGTAAATTAGAAAATATAATAATTAGTCAAACAAATAATATAAAACGCAAAAAAAAAAAAATCGAAAATGTTCAAGTCGCTCTCTCGGTAGACATTTTATAAAAAAAAAAAAATAATAATAATAATTGTTTTCGAGTTCGCTTGTGAGCGGTCTTTAGCGCTCAAATCAATTTGAAAAATAAAAGAAACATAAACAACAACAGTGTGAAGACAACATAAAACAGATAAATCGCTGGTTGGTTTTGATTGCTTTTTTTCCACAGATCTGGGAAACTCCTTTCGCAGTTAGCTTTAGTTATTTTTGTATCTACCTCCTTTAGACGAGTGTTCAAGGTCTTGATTTGGTTCTTGTACTCTTCCTCACGTTGGTTGGCCTATTTATTTGTTGTTGTTGTTGTTTATGGCATTTTCGGGATTGGGGAATACATTCATATTTATAATTTAGAGTAAATACAGAAAATAATATATTTGAAATGTTGAGAAATATTTCGATCACATGATGGTTAAGTACTATCAAATTTGTTGTACGTTGATCGAAACATTTCATACTGACCTTCTCCTCTGAGACTTCCAGAGACTTCAAGTTGTTACCAACAACGCGCAGCTCTTCCTCAAGCTCCACAATTTTGCTGTCGAGTACAAAAACAAAAGACATTAGTTAAGCTGTTTACATAATTTCATGGTTATTGTCTTTCATATACTTGGTGGGAAATAAAACAAAAAGCGCGTCTCATGCAGAAAATAAGTAAATTAAATATTGTACGCAATTTTTCGCCAACGCCAAACAAGTATGAAGTCTATTCAAAAAATACACAGAGTACTTATATTGCAAGAAATTGAAGGGGTTGTAAATACCCTACTTTAAAAGTAAGCAGTGAAATTATTACGCAGAGTTGTTTGACTTGTTACCAACTCTGATTGAAACCAATAAGACCTTCATCTGCCGCCTACAGGGTATGCAAATATTTAGTTGACACTTCACTTTCAAATCTTTCGAGTCTGGAGGCGACAGCCAAGTTAAAGTACAGAAAAAACTAAATCATGACTCGTCAAACCCGGCGAAGGTCTGCAAAGAAACGTTTGGCAAATATTTTGAATAATAAAAATAATAATACATAGCATAGCAGCAATTGTCTGACCGACATCATTTCACTGATATCGCATCTAACGATTTCACTTTTTTTTTGTTTGTGTCTTTGTTGTAGTATTAAAAAACAGTTGAACACTGTCGATTGCCTCGAGGGTAGGTAAACTCTTTTGATAATTTTTCAACTATGCAAATTATAAATAAACATGTTGTCACTTCGACCTGGCGGCTTAAGAAACCATTGCGTAAATACTTTAATTTAAACTATATGCAGTTAGTAATTGAACATGAAAGCAAACAAACCTTTCGCTGAGCTCAACTTTTTCCTCGGAACGCTCCAGATCCTGTTCCATGAGCACTAACTTTCTAGCCACCTTTAGGTAGCAGAAGTCAGAACAGCAGTCAAACACAGGGCATTAACAGGCGAGCGGGCGGAGCAGGCAGGCGGGATATTAATGAGCACATTGAGAATATAGTACACACAGCACAGGATTCAGCATTGTTTTTGGGGTTAGGCAATTTGAGCACATAGAAAGGTATTTCGATTAGTTTATGTAGATTTGTAATTGCATTGATTGGCGAAAAATGTGAATATGTTGTGCATATGAGAGGAGCATGATGTGATCTTTTTTCTAAACTAGAAAACATGCTCGTTATAACACACATACACAAAGTGAAGAAATATTATTTAACAAATTTTAGAGTGACAATATTCACATTTTTTACCAATTTATAGAAATAACTATGAAAAAGCTAGCTAGCTAAGAAAAAAATAAAACGAATCAAATAAAAGAAAAAGAACAAAATATGCATCAATGCATTTTGAACAAAAGTGAGGTTAGGTTGGCTGGTATTTAACATAGGACAATCCTGTTAGTTAACAGCGCTGCAAAAATAACAAAACTTACAAACTATGGGCACACTGTTTTGTATCATTTTATTTAGGCACACAAAATAGGTAAGTTCTTAAGCATTTTGGGCGCAAACATTCAACTAAACTGTAATTGTAATTGATTTATTTTTCAAACGTACTTTTCACCCTGCTCGGCACGTTCTTCGGCACGCTCCAAATCAGCTTCAACCATGGCCAATTTACGGGCAACCTTTTATATTTATTATGTATTCGATTTGTGTTGTTCAATTTTTGTAGGTTTGTGGTTTTGTTTTGTACATAATTTACATTCGTCATCGTTTTCAATATACACAAAGAACATAGAAAATGAATTAAATTTTATGTCAAATTTGATTAAATTTTGTACAAAGAATTAGAATTAACATTTGGTTTGATAAAATGTACAGGTTATTAAAAAACAAATTTTTTAGTAGTAAACAATGGAGTAAATCGTTGTTATTGTTAGTTTTTATGTGAGATTTATGAGTCTTTTGTGTCGCTAATTGATATTGATAACTTGTGCTTATTTCAACCCTATTTGATAATGTTAAGCTATCTTTCATTTGTACAGTGTACTCAGTTCACTAAGGAGCTTCATAATAACGGCTATCGATCAAGCTTTATCACTTGATATTCCATTTGATATTATTGTACTTTAAAGAGCGATTTTATATAATTATTAACCCTAATTATTTCCGAAGTGTTACGGAAATTAGTTAAAATTGTATTTTTCTAGATTCTTTCAAAAAAGCTTAAGCGGAAATTAATTCTAGTGCTTGTAAACGGAAATAAACATATTCCGAAACTCAATCTAGCATACTTTCAATCTTACTTTGGACAAACCCAATGGAAAATATATCCGATATCCGAATTTACGTAAATGGATCAACAGATGAAAAGGAAATTATGTTTGCCAAATTTATAACTAGTATATTCCGTGAATTTTGATAAGCGAGATCAAGAGAGCGGCACCCACAACTATGGATTTTAATTACAGACAGACCAAAATTGAGCTTCCTGTCAGTTGCCAGCCAGAAACACGTAGACACGTTGCCGTATGCAAATCTCGCATCGAATTGCTGCCTAAAATGAATCATTTGAAAGTGAGGAATGCATTGCTCGGTCAGCCAGTCAGCCAGCTGCTTCATTGGAAGGTTTCAAGAAAACAGCATACAGGTTTCGGGCTAAAATGCAATACGCATCAAAAAAACAAAAAACAAAAGAGCAAGAGGTGTGAGTCACGGCCCATGAAGACGGGGCAAAGGCCTTGAGATCGTCATGAATAGTGAGTAGTGTCGTTTGCTTGGGTCAAATAATCGTAATAATTACTTGATTAATCATCACAAAAGTGTTTTATAACCATTTTCAATTTTCAGCTGCTTATGTCACTGGCTCGACTCGATTTTAATGTGCTCGGAGTGCTAAATATACAAATTAACAGACCATGGCTATCTATATATGCTAGGCAACTTTTCACTCTCTCTCTCTCTGTCTCTCTTTTTGCCGCTCTCTGGCTTATCAGTCAACTGGCATTTAGTTCTCCTTTGCTTTCCGTTCAAAATTTCGGCGAAAAAGATACGACGATGAACAGCGAACAGGCCAATGGCATTGTTGCTTATCGCCAATCGCAGTTTATCAATAGCTTTATTTAGCCGACTTGATTGACGTAACACAAAAAAAAAAGAAAACACGTAAGCACCGAGTAACAAAAAAAGTGCTAACTAAACGTGTCGTGATCCATTTAATTTCTGCAAAGAAAAAACTTGTCAAATTCATTAAAAGCCATCCTAAACCCACACATCGCTAACCCCTAGCTTATCTATAATATCTTCCTATATATAGTATTCGCTCTTTAAGGTACAACTCTTCATTTAGAAATATAGATAGATTTTGTTATTATCAACTTTATTGCAAAAATGTTATAATTCAATTCAATTATTTAATAAGTGTTAAATAGTTTAATCATTTTTCATATATATATGCAATATCTATGAATTTAGTTTATAAATTTTATACAAAAATATTTCATAAGCCCAACCAATTTTACAATAGATTACAAAATATAAATATTTCTTACAATTTGACCATCAATTTTACAGTTGCAAATCTTTCCAATTCGCCTCTCTTTTTGCTTTTTGTTGGGATATGTTTAAGGTCAATATGGTGAACATATACATATATTATTAGATTTTTTTTAGAATTTTTGTTTGCATGTATTTTGCATGAGTTTGCTCCACTGTACTTTGAGTACACTAACAGTTCGTAAGGGATTGCTTAACATTTACTTTACACATCATCATTACACAAATACGTATGATTTTCACGCTAGACTTTGTTCAGACAGTTACAATCAAAAATTTCAATTTTCTTGATCTATATATATATAAACATTTATATATAAATAAATTCAATTGATCTCGACTAATACATTGGTTATTTTTGCATAATTATATATATTTATATCGTATATCGGGCGGTATGCCAGCAGTATCTATAGCTATAGCTGCACATGATAGCTGCATCATTATCATATCAATCATCATCATCATCATCATAGATTTAAGCACAAGTTTTACAATATCAGCACCTAATCGCCTGCTGCTGATTCCTGTGCCAAAAAATGGTTTAGTCAACGGCTTTTGAAAAAGCTAAAGTATTTAAGAAATTTGTTACATTCTTCTTTGCTTTGTTATTCGTTTTGGCATAGAAATCAGTGACAGATCAAGTATTATTGGTTGTATTATCGTTATTGTTGTTGTTGTTGATGTTGTGTTCGCTGTGTGTCGTCGATGAAGTGGAGGACAAAGTTGAAGTTTCACCAACAGCAGCAGCAGTACTAATTGCATTGTTATTGTTGTTGTTGGTTGTTGACGTTGTTATTGGGTGACTTGGTTTACTATTACTGTTACTGTTGTTGTTGTTATTATTGCTTAAAGTAATTAAATTGGTATTTAGCTGCACCTCATCGTATTTCTTGTCAGCCTCCTCAGCAAGGAAACGCGCTTCCTTCAGCTGATTCTCAAGAGCGTCCATGCGTTCTTCATCGGCAAGGGCGCGATTCTCAAGAATCTTGCGAGCACTGCTCACATATATCACATCACACATATGTGAAAGAGTATATATCATACATTTTATAGGATGACGACGTTGCGACCATGCCCATAGAAGACAGTGACGAAGTTGTTATATCGATGATTTGTCATTCGGAATTCACATTGGTACAGCCCCAAAATCAATATCGTGAATCATTCGACGTCATCACATCCACATCGGTGTTGAAAGTGTGTTGCATTGTTGTTGTTGTTGTTGTTGTTGCGATTATGACAAACATATGGATTCGCAGTGATACACAACAGAGAGATATACACAGATTTTTTTGGATACGAGAAATATGTTGGTAGTTTTTGGGATTTGTTTGTTTTCATTTTTGTTCATTTCCATAGTTCAGATTTTTTGAGAATTGTTGTAAAAGAGACAAGAATTTGTTGTTGCTTGTTGAGATTTACAGTTCAGTCAATATTTAAAGGAAACATTACAAATATTACGAAAGCTCAAACACTGCTTTGTGTGTTTTCATTTACAATATTTAAATTAGTTTAAAACTATTGACTACTATTTTTATAAAGCAAACATTTATTAAATTTTTGTGCCAAATTTCGAATTATTTAAATCTAGAGCACAATGCAATGTTTTAGCTTTTTCGACATTCAAACATATACATAAACATTTGGAAAGCCATTTTCTAAGAAACTACCATAAGCTTGACACATGCCAAATGTCATAACAATATGTATATACATAACTATAAACTATTTATATAAGTACAATAAGATCCATATTTCCACTCCAGGCTGCGGTCGACGTTGTAGAACTTAATAACTAAATGCTGTTTACAAAAATCGGTTTTGAGAGAGCATAAAACTACCTTATGATTATTATTTCTGTTAAAGAGTTCGTAAGAGAGCGCTGTATTTAACCCATAACCTAATTAGTAACGGTAATGTTGACATACCTAACCTCAAAACTGAAGAATGAATTCATAAAACCAAACCAAAAACAACAAAAAAGTAGAGGAGAAAACGACGAGAAGACGATAACCCTAATAACCCTAATGCCCTAACGTTTTAAGAGTTTCAAGAGAAATATGTATATAATTATACCTCTTCATATTTCTTATCAGCTTCTTCTGCAATTAATTTTGCTTGCGCTAATTGATTCTCCAATAGAGCTACTTTGTCGTCTTCCATATTTGTGCGATTTTCAAGCGCTTTTCGTATCCTAAATTTCAAAGGCAATTATCAAAAAAACATTGTTTATATATATTATATGCTGATACTTAAGTTGCTTAGGTAACCTGTAGACTTATCAATTTTAAAGCATATACGTAGTATTTGACATTAATAAAGTTAAAAATAAGATATAAAAGAATAAAGTGTACTAACCGTTCGCTCTCATCTGCAGCCTGAGAAGCTTCCGACAGCTTAGCTGTGGCGGAACCCAGACGCTCCTCAGAGCGTTCCAAGTCTTCTTCGAGCAATTGAATGCGACGGTTCAATGCAGCGACCTCAGATTCGGCCTATAAAACAAATATTCGATGTTCGAACGAACAAGACAATATAGAAAACCGTACAAATGCTTAGCACATAAGTTAAGATACTTATACATAGATAATAACTTAATATACTTAAAAGTAAAGCAAGAAATAAACTTGACTATCAATATTTAATATTTGCTAATTTTGGTATCAAAATAGATTGTGAATTGGCCTTTAATAATTGCGCTCTCCTAAACTGCAAATCCCACCAACTATCTGTACTAGTACTTAAGTCTAGAATCTAATGGGATGTCGACCGCAGCAGATGGTTCTTCTATCTGAAAGTAAAGTTGTTGTTTCCACCTTTGCAAGGTCGATGGCGTTGTGTGTTGTCAGCGTTTTAGCCAGTTGATTTAACAAGGTCACAATAAGCCCAAAAACATTTGGGTTTCTGCTTGCGTGTGTAATCGAGAACCGTAAACAGCATAAAGACGAAGCCTGTCAATTCTTCTTTTGGGCAATTACCACTGAGGGGATCTGACAACTGCGGACATATCGATTTCCCCGAGTTTAACTGTTGTGTTCATCAAGTTGACAGCCCCAAAAGATAGGCAACAGCTCATACAGTTACGAATACATGACGTCAACATACTTGTGAGAACAACCTTGCCAAAAATTGAAACAATTTCAGCTGCAACAAAGTTTTTCCCAGATAAAGTTTTTCCCAAAAACAGAATTGGCTAGCCAGCATAAAGCACATATGCCCATTAAGGAACGGAAAATATTTGACATTGACGCCGCATGCGATGTGCCATTGCCTTTTACAGATACAGCTCGAGAGAGTGAGTAAGACACAATGTTAAAAAGCGAAAATGAATTAATTGTATGTGTGCAGCACACGCCCAAAAATGGCTTTAAACGACTTTGACCAAAAGCGGCAACAATTGGACAAGGCAGTCCAGATATCCACCGGACGGCCGGACGGGATGCCTATAATGCCAATTTTGCATCCATACTCAAATATACATACACATACACACACACACTTATACTTTGAAGAGTAATGCTTAGAACGCGACGAACGAGCTTCGTAAAAGTATCGTGTGATTATGAATTGGAACCAAAAGCAACCGTGCCGCCGCTTCGGCTTACGTCATCGTCCAAACAGTCAGTCGACTCAACGGGCAGCATACAAAACACACACTCATACACACACATGCATAGGCGCAAGTTTAACGCGATAAAAAAAAAAGCATTTCAAATAGGGGGAGCAGCAGCGTCGCGGCGTCGCTTTCCAAACACACACGAAAGTCAAACAACAAAACCCCGTTGATGAAGCAACAGCAGCAGAGAAACAACAAAAATGCCAAAAACGACAAAACGAAAGAGGGAAAAAACAATACACTGAGCTTGAGTTTCGTTTAAAAATAGCGGGAGTCGTGCATGTGTGTAACAGAGATGGAACTAGGCGAATTTTGGTCTTTGCTTTGAACTCATTAACAAAACGTATTGAAGATTAAACGCTTTTTAACGCAAGCCTCAAAGAAATGCAAAACCAATACAGAGAACAAGTTTTAGTGTGAAAGAGACGCAACGATAAAAAAAATACCGGCAAAATGCAGAAAAAAAATTAAAAAACAGTAGAAATAAAATAAAATGATAATAAATAATAAAAACCATGAGTATGCAAAAGCTGCTGCATGGCTGAGGAATTGTACAACAAAAATTGTTGACGGCTTAGTCACACACACCTTGAATTTATAACTTTTTGACTCGAATTGCCGTGGCAACGAAAAAAAGCAGCAATAACACAGCAAAAGGTAACAACACAAATGCTATACAAGAAAGACGGGCGGCGGCTACGTTCGAGTGCGTAGGGTGTGTTTTTTTTAATGTTATATGATGCATTTTTAATTATGAACCGAAAAATAAGCTATAAAAACAATAAGCAGACAACTTCCAACTTGTAAACCGTATAAAACTAGTAAAACTGCTGCTCCGCTCTCTCAAGCATAAAATCTGGCCCTTTTTGAGAGGACAGATAGACAGACAGAGTATCGTAGCAGCCAGCTTACAGCTTCTGTCAACTGCTACTGCTGTCATGTGTGTTGTAATCTCGTTGAATTACGGCATACAAATCAGAGAGAGAGAGAGAGAGAGAGAAAAAGCAACAAATCAAAACCAATTTGTCACAAAAAGGCATTGAAATTATCAGTGCTCAATTGCATGGCAATGTGAGAAGGGGGAGACAGCAAAGACCGATGCCGGTAGAGAGAGTGAGAGCGAGAGATGTACACGCAAATGACATTGAAGCATTGTCTAACAATAAAAATCAAACAATAAATCTCATTATGTTTTGTTTTAGCTTTTGTGGAGGGGCTAAAAAAAACTAAACGTCAATCACTTGACAAAAGCGTGGAATACAAAAAATGAGAGCAAAAACGAACAACTAACGGGTCAACCACGAAATGAGGCTAAAAACGACGAATATCTTTTCAAAATGGATTTGAGGAGTGTATGTTACTTTTTTTGTTTATTTATTTTTTTTTTAACAGCATGTGAGCTATTTTGCTTGAAATGTTCTTTAACAATTTCAGAAGACCAAACTTCCTGGAGAAAAGCACAAAAAGTGACGTCAACAATGTTGTCATTGTGGTGCAAACTGTGATTTCAAAAAGATACACACGCACACTCATACTCGTGTAAATTGCGGCAATCCTAAATAGAGCTCAAATGCCACTTTCGCACAATTGTCTAATTAGAATTAAATTAGACGTAGACGGCAGGGCCAAAAAAACGAATGAAGCACACACAAAGCTATCCATTTATTGATGGCCACAGCGTAAAAATCATAATTAATCGAATTTAGAACACCGCTATCTCAAAACTAACGACAAAGAGCAGAAAAGCCGGTTTACTTTTGTCGTTGAGAAAGCGCACAAAACAAATCACTCGAAGAGATTTCTTCTTTCGTGTTCTATGTATTTTTTGTATGCTTTCGTGTGAGCTTATGTAAATTGTTTAGACAAGAAAGATATGCTAATGCAGTGTGCTATGTCACCGATAAGACAACATAACATATAGTTTAAAAGGTGAATGAATTTGGTAGTCTACAGATAACAGTTTTTAGACTTTAAAAGAACTACCAAAAGACGACGTCAGCTGGCTGAGAGTCGAAGCACCCTGTGTTCGAAATTGAAATTTGTAATAACAAAAGATATAGTCAAATGCAAAATACAAAATGCGGCCAGCGACAGGAAAACCACCGAGGAATAAAACAACAATTGTGGGGGACAAAGCGTGAGTGAGAGATTGGGAGAGCGAAAAAGAACGAAAAGAGCGCCCCAAAAGAGAGCGCGCTCTCATATACATGTGTGACAGTTTGTCACTGACAAGTTGAGTATGTGTAGTTGTCCCAGTATCTGTGTGAGTGCATATGTATTTGCATTGGAAACGTTGGCACTGCTCAGAGAGTAAGAGAGGGAAAGAAGAAGAAATGCTACTGCTGCTGTTGCTGGCTATCTTGAGTTTTTTATGCAAGATATACTACTGGGACCCAATACCACATTCATTTTTGATACCAAAAGTGTAGCAGCTTATTTCTGAGTTGAATTGAATTGTAATTTGTAATAAAAGAAGATTCGAAGGCTTCTTACTTCTTCGCGTCGAACAACTTCAAGCTGAAAGCGCTTGTGAAATTCCTCGCATTCGTCTTTATACTTTTCCATTTCTTCTTTGGTCTGACGCATTTTCTTCTTCAGTACATCCAAAAGTGTACCTTGTGGAATGCTGGTCGTCATGTTTGTGCTTGTTTGTAGTTGTGTAGTTGTGGGTGTTTAAAGTGTTTACACTTGGCAGCCAAAGGCAGAGGAGATACTTTTAATGGACGCTTAGTTGGGAGAGTAGGCACTGAAGCACACTTCGGATTTGGATTTCTAATTGAAATACAAATTTCTTTCTATAATGGCAGCACCACCAAAAATTTTTTCTTTTTTTTTTAATTTACGAAATTGTGAACCACCAACACACACGCAACGCACGTAGAACGAACGACGACCGAACGAAACGACGACGACGACACTCACACAGACAAGAGTATGCGCTAACCACCGGTTTTTTCTTCTTTCTTTTTCTCTTCTACTACTTTTCTTCTTCGTTTACTGGTTTGCTTCGTTGTCGTGTATTTTTTTTTGTGCAGATCCGCTTATATTGTGTCGCACTTGATACACATTTATTGCTAAATATAATTGAGGTTTGAATACGTTTATTTTATATTGTTAAATATTTGTATTTAGGAGGCAGCGTAACTACTACTACACACACACACGAGAAACGAAGAAGACGATAAAACGACGCGAGTCTGCGACTGACATTTGTGAGTACGTAACTGGAAATGAACCACTGAAACACTTTGCATGCTCATGTCTACGCGAACGAAGCGGCAGTGGTGGTTTAGTATGCGATGTGTGAAAGAGACAACGGGTGTGCTCGTTCGCTCAGTCGTTCGTATGACTTTCCAGTCGTTGGCCAGTGCCTCGCCTATGTGTCGTGTCGTTGCTCAGCCCGTTACGTATGTGTGAGTGCGAGTGCGCTAGCATGTGTGCGTATATGCGGCGGCTTTCCCGCTGGAAAACCTGTTAAAGCCGCTAAAATTTCAGTCCATGTTTGTTGTTGTTTTTTGCATTAATTAGTAAAGAAATATTTGAGATTTTTGCTTTTTTTTCTCCCCACAATGCCAAATAATATTATGCAAAATTTGCGAGCGACAACAACGACTGGTCAATTGCCCATTTGGCCAGAGCAAATGAGTAAGCGGCCTGTCATCGACTATCGGCAGAGTATCTCTACTAGTGTGTGTGTGTCTTTAACTTGTAAGCCTACATCTCTCTCGCACCTACCCCTGCTCACACAATAATTGTATAATACAGCATATAATGCCGGTGCTTTATCAGGCTTATCAACACGCAAGCAGCAGGAGCAGCAACAATGACTAATTAGTTGTCGCTGCTAAGCTAAGTGTATTGCATGTGTCTGTGTGTGTTTACATCAGGTGGTGTTTGTTATGCTTTCCATGATCCTGTTGTGTGACAGGTTGCGATTGCCAAATAAACCCCGATACCGATAGTCCGATAGTTTGAGAGGAGAGGGCGCAACAAGTGCTAAAGCGATAATTTGGTTGTATTTGGCACAAATGACATAACTGTTGATAATACAGAAAATATTGCCGATGTGCCGATGGACAATTTCAATTAAACGAGCACGATTGCCCATTTTTAGGCATGCGGCATTGAAAAGAAATTAAAAGTAAACGTCAGTCAGTGTCACCACCACACACATTTATGGTGCATATGCACAACACCAAAGTGGGGGGTAGCACTTATTTTGTACATACACACGTAAGTATGTACGAAGGTCATTGGCTGCGAGAATAACAACAACACGTACATTTTATACTCTGAGAACGTGTGCTGCAGTGAGAATTACATTTAATTTAATATAAATAATAATTGAATGGTGCTGGTGCTGCGACGCGTCAAATTGGCGAGCCAAGTTCAAAAAGAAATACTTTTTTGGTCGAAAACGTTTTTAGCATTAAGCTGCTGTAAGCCAACTGTTGCTATTTATGGACATTTTTTACAACTAAAATGATTAAGACTCTTTCTATACGTGTGTGTGTTTGTGTGTGTGTAAGTGCGAGTGAGATCGGGGGTGTGCACTAACATTGATAATTATAGTCTGTTTTTGTTTTGTTATCCCCTGCCTTTTTGGGCGCTGTTTTAAAACAGAAAGGGAGTGAGACGCCCATACTATAGCAAAAGCAACAGGTGCGCATGAGATAGCGATAGTAATTAACCGGTCAAGAATGTGCCAAATGCTGAATGCAGAAAGCGCAATTGCGTAACTAATTAAACAATTGTCGGCAATTAAGTAAATACAGTGATGTGATGTGTGTTTTACTGGAGGGGATAAGCACATGGAAATAGTTTTGTGCTGAGCAATAAGAAAGCCAACATTTATCTTAAGAGTGTGAGCGTGTGTGAGTTTAACACGTCGTAAGAGAACTAAGCGAACCTTCACATCAGCTAACGGCAACTAAAACTTTAGTACACATGTGTGTGTGTCAATTGGGTCAAGATTTCCATACGTCGCTGAAACTATTGCAATGACAAGATAAGTACAACAACGGGCCATCAAAGGGTTAAGGCAGCAACAGAATTCGCAAAGAAAGCAGTGAAGACGAAAACAACGACGACGTAATCGCTTTGCAATGTGCAAAGCACACAAACACACATACACTTGCGTACAATGTATTTATGAGTGTGCGAAAAGGAAAATAAAAAGAGCAGACAACAACAATAAATTGGAGCAGTCATAGACAGAATAGAAAGAACACAGCAAAAGAACCTAACCAAACTTTTTGTTACTCTTTTTTTGTTGTTGTTGTTAAATTGGCTAAAACGCTGATACGACGGCAAAGGTGGCTTAAAGAGAAAGAAAAATAGAGATATGGTGATTAGCTTGAAATAAATTAGGCAACCCCACCCCACATCTCCCCCATCTGTTAATTACCCGCTTGAGTTGCGTATTCATGATGTTGTGCAGCTCGTTGCGAATGATGTTGAACTTCATCATCGTGTCCGAACTGAAGATGGAGCGTCCGAAAGCCAAACCCGGATAGTCCGCACAACGTCCCTTATTCCTACGTGCCTCCCGCTCCGCCACAATCTCAGCTGCCTCGCTGGTACAACGCAACTTGGACCATTCAGCTGCCTGGGTGTCCTCGTCTTCTGGGTTGAGTACGATGCCCTCGTCAATTGCGCCAGCACTGAGATCGGTGGCCATGCTGTCGCTGCTTAATTCCATGATGGAGGCATTGCCACTGGAACGCTTGCTGCGCTCTCTTTTCCCAGTTGTGGTCAATGATGATGACTTCTTTTTACGCTCGGATTTCTCAGATTTTTCGCCTTTGTCACGTTTTTTCTTCTTTTTGGCCGTAGGCACAGCCTGTTCCTCGCTAGCAGCAGAAGCTTTCGTCGTGGTGTTTGCATCGTCCAGCATACTGCTCTCATCCGTGGGTGTTGGACTATTGCTCCCCAGCGAATTTGTCACTGATTCAGTTAAAGGTAAACTTAAAGTGCTGCGATCGGGTTCTGGCTCTGGCTCGGGATCAGTAGGCTCTCCACGCAGATTGGAGAGTACACCTTTGGAATCGCCGCGATAGAGAGCGGCTAGTATCTCCTGCACATTGGGCACTTGGGGACGTCGCGTGCCCGCAAAGCGCGGATGATGCTGGTGACCGCGACGCTTTAAGGAGGACGGTACCAGCGAGGATGGTGATGCGATGGAATTGTTGGTGCTATGACTGCCCGCTCCACTGGTGCTGGACAGGGCGTCGTCATCGTTGCTGTTGTTGTTCGACATGTTCAGCTCCAAATCGTAGTCGTAATCGCTCCAGCTCCAAATCTCTGAGTCGCTGTCGCTATCCACAAGCGAGCTGGTCTTGTTCTCTTGCTGTAGCTGTTGATATCTGTCGTAGAGTTGCGCTATATACAATTCTGCCTCCTCATCGTAGTGGAGCAGATTGTCGAGCACATTCAGCTGTTCCTCGATTGAGCCCCAACGTGATGAAAGCTCTGATTTGGCGTCGTTAGCTGCGTTGTTGTTGTTGTTTTTGCCACGCTTACCGAGTTGCTTTTTATTTAGTTTATGCTTTTGATTATCACTTTTTGAGCAGCACAAATGTTTATTTGCATTTAGCGTGCGTTTATTACGTTGCTGCTGCTGAGGTTTTGTTGTTTTTGTCTGCTGTCCTGCAGCAGCTGCTGCGCTGCTACCTGCTTTATATGGGAGAATTGTTGATATTATGAGCTATCGATAGCGATACTCCTGGCGAAATATCGCATAAATCAGCTGATTTCGCCAAGTATCGTTATCGATAGCTGCAAAATGTGACCAGTCGGGTGCAAAATACAATATATGTACAAAGTCCCACAAATAATAAAATACAAGTGCTTTGTGCACTTGCTGTTTGCTTACAATGCAAAGCATACTCGTATTTATACAGTTGCTTTGTATTGTAACCAAATCTGTCGGATTTTTGCAACATATAATACTTCTTGTTTGTTTATTATTACGCGCAGTTTGTTTTTGTGGCTGCTTATCGTTGCCGCCGCTGGTCAATAGATGGCGGTGCGCACGCTTTATTTGATGTGCAAGCGTCTGCCGCCTAGCCGCGTTGCCAACGAACTTTTTGAAAAGCGGCGTCTGCGTTGCCGGCTTTAACGAAGCCGCAAACGTAGCTGATGTTACTGGTGTTTGTTGTGTTGTGTTTGCTGCTACGGCTGATTTTGTTGTTACAGTCGTTTTTGAATGTTCATTATGCGTTTTGCTTGCATTTTTTGCACTGGTTGATACTGTCTTGTTGTTATTGTTATGTTGCTTTTGCTTAGACTTGACTGTCGATGGTGATCTTGTTGTTGCCGCTGTGGCTTGATTTTTGTTGTTGTAACTCACTTTTTGCCACACATATGCATTATTAACTTTTGCAGTTCCTATTGTTAATGTTTTTTCGTACATATTAATTATGAGTTGCGGCTATTGTATTTGTTGTTTGTGATCTGATGCGTGTTGTGTTGATTTTCTATTTTTACTGATGATTTAATACAACAGTTTTTTCTCTTCTCTTTTTTTTCAAATTTCAGTCGCGCGTTGAAATAAGCAAAAGAAAATTTTGTATTTGGTCAACTTCCGCTACACGTTGTTTTTGCATCTACGTCAATTGCGTTGTTGTGGTTGTTTATTATTGTTGTTGTTATTTATATTTGTTGTAGTTGGTTGTAACGTAGCGATTTTATGTAATTGAAAAGCACTAAGATTTTATTTAAATTGAATTAAATAAAACTAGTGTTTTTAATTGCAATTTTATTGATGATTTTATTGATTTAATTTAATTTATTTTAATTTGAATTTTTTTGGTTTTAATTAATTGTAATATGCGGCGTGAGGCGGCTGCTTATTTCTTCGGCCCCTCCGGCAGTTGCTTGCTGCTTGCTTTGTGGCGTTGTACTTGAAAGTGTTGTGTGTGGTGTGTGTGGTGTGCGCTATGCGATAATTTTCTATGGCCCGCTCGCTCGCTCTCTCAACCATCATCATCCGTCAGCCATCTAACAGGGCGGTTGCTCTCTTCTCTCCCCTACATTGTTGTTGCTGTTTTTGTTGTTGTAGCTGCGCCCCCTACCAAGCAGTGTGGTGGCAACATGTGCGAGTGAGTCAGCATATATGCACACATTCTCGTATGTGTATAAGCCAGTGTGATTGTATTTACGATGCACTGCGATCAACAGGGGAAAGGAGTGAGAAAGAGAGGGAGAGAGTAGGCCATTCAGCCCCAACGCCCACTCACATTCACTCTCATCACATTCACAAACGCACAAGATAGTTTGCTCTCAATTGCTGCTCTCATTGAATTTTCTCTGTTAATTTCATTTGCGTTAGATTTAATTGCCATGCTCCTCTCAACGCTTTATCATTTTTTTTTTTGTCTTTTCGCATATTACTCAGCGAAGTTCTATATGTGCATGTGTTTCAATATCTTCGTCATTATCTATTTAAGTGTCTTGTGAGCATAAAAAAGCAGCGCGCACGGCCAAATACCATCAAAAGTTTTGTGATAATCATTATAATATACGATGATAATTTATCAAAAAAAAAAATTATTTTTGTATTTATGTTGTCTGATAAGCAGGTATTTATTTACTTCAAGCAGATTGTACGCTGGTTACCTGTAGACGACACTAAACATTTTTTGAAACGTTGCCAACTGGCAACGCTATTTTGGATGCCAAGAAAATGTCCTTGAAATACTTTTCGAGTCTCGTTGTGCAAAATGAAGAACGTACCAACCAATCAAAAGTCAAATCAAATGAAATGAAAAATTGTACTTAATTTTCGTTTGGAAACGCAGCCGGCCACCGAACAGGTTAAGAAAAAATGTGCTAAATACTGTGCGCTATTTCAATTTTACTACAACAACAAATTGCTAGAGCAAATATTTTGGCAAAGCAAAAGAAAATAGAAAGAAGAAAACGAAAAAGCAAAAGATTTTGGCTTTGCTTTTTCGTTATTTGATACACACATACAAACGCACATGCAGCAGTGCTCTCTGTGCGTCTCCCTCTCACACACCGAGCGAAAGCTATTTTCATGTGTTGCTGCAGCACACGCATTTAAAAATAGCGCGCATACGCGGCGTTGCCAACAGCAAATGATTTTCGTTTCGAACTGCGAAGCGATATATATTTTCTTTTGTTTAAATTTTGAAAATTTTCCAATTTTTTTTTTGTTTTTATGGAATTTAAAAGCACAAACATACAAAAGGCACTTCCACAAACATTTCGCTGTTCGACTAAAAGGTGGCTACAAATTAGCAGCATCTCATAAAATACCCGTGAAATTGCTGACGCTGACCATATGGCATACATAGATTTCCGGACCCGAACCCGGCCCCAATTTAATGCAGTTTGGCTGTCACCAAAACGCTTAAACATATATCTAAGAGTCGTAAAATTCTTATTTTGGTATTGATTTCAAGTGTATTCCTTGCTTTCTTGCTTCACAATGGAACAAGGTCCATTAAGAGAACAGACAAAATAATATAATACGATAATAACATAAATATTCTTAAAAAATATTCTACAGCACATTTCCAAACACTTTTTTAATGATCTCACTTGCTTAACCTTATTATATTTATAGATGTCTGTGTTCTAGATTATTTAACATATATAAGTTTTCATTTTTTAAACTTTTTTTTTTAATAATTTCTAATGATAAAACTAGAATTTCATGGATATAATAAGAAACCGTATTCAATAAAATTTTATGTGAAAATAAGTGAATTAGGTTTAAGAATTTTGGAAAAATATGCTACTACATTTAAAATTAATTTTAAAATTTTGGGTACATTCCAAACAGTTTGGAATTACAGAGGCTTTTATAAACAATATAGAATAATGCTTATTCTTTAATTTTAAATTTTCAAATCAAACCAACAAAACAGTCCTATTGAAATTTTCAAGATAGTCTGGAAGTTACTAAATATAGCATGTGTAAACAATAGAAAAGCGATTATTCAATTCCACAATTTCTCTCCTATAAACTAAACTTCTAGAATATTTTAATCATCTACAAAATCTAACTTATATCTAATCTAATTTGAGGGATTTTAAGAAGAAGAGCGAGTACTCACGTTCTGCAGAGCCTTGTTCTTCTCCTCGAGCTTGCCGGTGACAAGGGTCAGGGCTTCCTGGGTCTGATCCAACTCGTTCTCAACGGTCTGGATCTTCTTCTGCAGCTGGCGAGCCTCCTCCTCGGCCTAAAGACACCAATTGAGAATTACGTGTGTTAATTATTGCATGTGTTAACAAGTTAACAGCCAAAATTTGGGCTTTTTGTAGTAACAAAATGAGAGATACATATAAAGCGAGTGCATGTATGCACATATCAAATATAGTATGGGGCAGTGCAACATGTGGTGGCATGGTTGAGTGAGTGCCTACCTTTTCGGCGCGGGTGTTGGCATCGCGTGCCTCCTGTTCGCAGACGAGAGCACGTTCCAAAGCTCCGTCCTTGTCGACTTTCATCGCTTGCATCTTCTTCTTGATGGCATCCATGGTGGCTGGTTTTTTGTTTTACTGCTACACACTCGAAAGAAACTGAAATCAAAGATCGGAATTGATAATTGCAATTATTATTATTATTATTATTATTATTATTATTATTTACAAAGCAACTTCTGCTGCAATGGGCATTCAATTTTTATAATCATTGCTACGCAACAGAAAGAAAGTACAATTCGCAGCTGCGATTACCATTTCTCATGTGCATGTTAAGCGATCTTATCATATAGTTATCGATATAGTTATCGATAGATTTGCCAACATTTCTCTCTGTGTTTGCACACATCTTTTTATTCAGCATTCAAATTTGAAATCTATCAAGAACACAGCTCAGTTTGACACAATTTTGTTTTGTGTGTGGACAACTCTCTACTTAGAAATGTTCACAGCTTCGGCATGCGGCATGTGAGCTGCATAACTAAGTGTTAGCTTCTTGTATAGCTCACATCCCAAGAATATTGAATCTTGTTTTGGGTACAAACAAATCGTTGAAAAACGTGCGCTACGCCCCACTGACTATTGCATTAAATGAGTTACTGTGAGATGATTGACCAGAAAACACCGGCTACATGCGCAATAAAAGACGCCAAAAGCAAAAACCCAAGCCAAATATTCAAATCAGACTGATGAGCTCAAACAATGGTTGAGCATGAGAGCATGACAATATTATTGACTTTGAACCTCAAATATCGACTGCACATTTAAGGTGCTGCGATTAATGGGGAGAGTTCATTAGCAAAGTTGAAGGACTGAAGAGAAAATGAATTACATTAACTCTATCATTTAATAATAAGAAAGAATAACGATTAGAACTCATCACAAACTCAAACAAAGAATTGCATTTAATTAAAATGTACAAAATGACGTAAAAGTTAAGCAAATAGAACCCAGTTGAGCTATTGTAAGCAGATAACTTTGTTTGGTTAATTATAATAAAATGTTTACATTTATGCATTATCTACGACTGCCTAAAAGTTACTCTGCAGTTCCACAATTTTTTGCACTTGTCTCTTAAATTCTCTGCTCACCGTCTATAATGATTATTTTTAAACGAGAATCGCATTGATAAGACAGAGAATGCAATTATTACAAGTCTGACTCACTCTGCGAGGGAATTGTGGACTCAGCTGGTCGACAGAGAAATTCGAAGAAGCTCTGGGACAAACCCCGAGGAACGTTTATACTCGTAATGCTTGACCAACATATTGAATTTGTCATGCCTGAGAAATGCCAAACTAATTGAGTCAGTTTCAGACCACGCTTCTTATACGAGTAAGAGTGAAGATATTTTTGTGCTGGCTTATGGGTTTATTTTTAACACGTTTGTTTACATGACCAGCTCTTGAGGTGAGTTCCAGGCTTTTAGGCAAACAAACAAATATCGCCAAAAAAAATTGGAATTTTGTTTAAATTAAATTGCAAGCAAGGCACAAAATTTATAAGGTTTGCGTTTGTTTGTAAATAAGTGTTGTATATGTCGAGGTGACATACTGAATTGTGTCTGTTTAATCAGCACAAAATCACATGCAATTTTATAATTTCGGCGTCATGTATAATGGCAATGACATACATATAGTATGTTCCAACATGAGTAGAAGAAATTGGCTTCTAGATCATATGATAAAGTATTCATTAATGTGCTTAAATGGGTTTAGTTTGTGAATCGGTAGAATTGTCATCTGAAAGATGTTTTTATAGGGTTTTTTTTAAGCCGGTTAAATGGAACCATTCAATCTAAAACTTTATAAGAATAAACCACATAGGTACACCATTATATCAAAAATTACCTAGAATATTACCTAATACTAGGCCCACCTTCTCAACCACCAAATCGGCTTTCTTCTATCACCTCGAAATTCAACCTGATTCTTGCACAGAATTTTCCAAATTATCCATGGCAAAAAAACAACAACTTTTTGTTATAGATAAAATGCTCTACTCAGCTATTTTTAACACACAGATATATATGCACACATATCTAACCAATAATTGTATGTCTCACACATACTATATGTATATATGTATGTATTTGGGAGAATATTTCAACATTCCTTGCCATACTAAAAGCTTTCTCGAAAGCTGCACAAATGTGTCTCTCGATGAAATGCTAAAAATAAACTAGCATCTGTTGAATATTTCCTAATATCTGCTCAAATGGATATTACTTAATACAAAAGCTTTTTCTCGACCAAAATTCTTAAGCAGTTCGCCTACGTTCGCCACAGTTCGATTTGAATGCGGTGGGCGGTGGTTCAATATCGAATTTCAAAAGCTAAAGGACCAAATGATGCTCTTAGGGAACAAAATGAACAATAAGATTGACCTCTAAGAATTTCACTATAATCCTAAAAATATGGTATATTATACAATGTAATTTTATGTGTTCTCTTATCCAAATAAATTCACCGATTTTTATGAAATAAACTACATACTTAACGCCTTACAGATTTTATTCTAAATTGATATTTATATATCGCACGCAATGAGCTTAACTGAAATTCTAGAAGTCAAATTGTGGTTAAGTTGGCAAAGGCATTGATTGGGGTTTTTCTTTTTTTTTGTTTTTGTAACTGCATTTTAGTTATAATTATTTGCTCATATTTGCGTCTTGTTGCCAAAGTTGCTTAGCCTCAATTTGGGGTTTTGAACCGAATCGATCTAAATGTTTGAAATACTTTGGCGAAAAACTTTTTGTGGTTTCTTCTCTGAACTCTGCACACAAATCACTTTATAAATTTTAAATAATTGTTGTTATTTTTATATATTGCTTTTCTGTATTTATAACTTATAACTTTTGTACTTTGTTGATTATGTAATTTACTTTTGAGAATATCCTTTAATTTTGAACTTTAAGCGCACTTGGTTTTCTTTATTAAATTTATTGAGTTAATTTCATTAAGAAATTATTGTAAGAATTTTCATATAATTTTGGTGTTGATTTTTTCGTTTTACTTACAAAACTTTTATTCGGAGTTATCCGCGACTTGAACGGATTGTGATGTTCAACTGAAAATATTTATTCAATATACTGACGTTCGATGCCCGCTGTTTTTCGATTTCAAGCTGATTGCATTAGTGTGCGTGCTTGGCTGTCACTGTGTACATGTGTGTGTGTGAGTGTGTAAGTGTGAGAGCGACAGACAGATACTTTTGGGCAAACGTAAAGCCGAAGCGCCGTCGCGTCGTCGCTTCGCTCACCAGCTGCTGCCATGCGTTTTGCATGCTCAACACAAATCTTGCTGGCCGCTCAAATTGTTATTTTGGAACTGCATTTGATGGGGCTCTCAATTTACGAACGCTTTTCTGCATAAGCATGTGAAGAAATTTACGAAAAACAAAAACAAGAACAGAACAAACAGAATTCGCTGCTCTCGCTCACGTTCTCTCTTCATCAACTTTTGAGTGTTGCTTTCACCTGTTCCTTTTCTTTTGTATTTGTATGCGTGTGTTTGTGTGTGCGTGTGTGTGTGCATGCTATAGGCATATTATAAGAATGTTTTTTCAAAAAATTTCCCTTTATTTGATTTTGAAAAGCTCTATATGCCAGTATTATTTTCATTGTGTGCGTAGCTTTATTTTTATTTATTTTCTTTTTGTTTTGCTCTTTTGATATTTTGCAGCTATTTTTAAAATTCAGTTATTGATATGCCAAAAAACAAAATCTTGTTTCCCAAAAATTTACATATTCTTATATACTATGTGTATAATTTTCGTATTTTTTATAGAATTTTCAACGTCATTTTTGGCATGAAACAAATGTTCATATCTCACATTCTGCTTAACATTCTGACAACGAATGCAAATTTTAATTAAATTAAAAACCAATTATGACTCATTTTTCATTGCAGTACGTGAAAAATTAACTCTTTTGCAGTTTTCGATTAATATTTCCAGATTTACTTTCATTTTCTGTTCTAGAAGATTGCATCTTTCGCTTCTTAACACGCACTGTATTATAAGCTGAAATAAAAAGATACTCTCATATGGCATGATATTATATATTAATATGCGTGATTTAACAATGAAATTATATCAGTTTTCTGAGTAATATCTTTTTATTATTATTGTACATTTCATTTTGTTTATTCGATTTTATTAATATTAAATCTTTTTATGAATCGAAATATAATCAATTATTGCATATAGTTAAAAACAATTTACTTTTCCTCTTTAGTATGATGGTATTTTCAAAATATAATTTACTATCAAACATTTTTTTTTTTTATTTCCTTGAACCTCTATATTCTTTTATTGCTTTTATTTCTCTGTGCCCTAAATTAATTAATGTAAAAAAATATTGCTGAAATATTTAAAATACTAAGTTTATTTGTGATTCAATAGCTTCGATACCTTATTTTAAATAGTGTGCAATTTTATTAAATTTAAGTTTCAATATTATCAATAAAATTAAACAAAAAAATTCTTTATTTAAACCAAATACTTTTATATTACTTTTAAATTTAATAATATTTGTAAGGCATAATAAAAATTACTTTATAAACTTAAACATTTACTTGTGAAAGATAACAATAGTAAAATTATATTCCAACAAATGTATGAAAACCCAAGAAAATTTACATTAATACTGCACTTTATTTTAAGCATAAAATAATAATGATTTTCAAAGAATTTATTTATAATATTCAAAAAATTAAACACCTAATAAGACGAAAACTATATACTATGTATATACAATATGCATATTAAAACTCTCTGAATTTTATTTTATGTATAGTCCAATTAAATGGAAAACAAAAAATATGTACAACAAATATTAATAGAAAGCATTTCAATATTTATTTGTTCGCTGGCGTCTGGTTTTTCTTTTGGAAAAACACTATTTTGCAATGAGGGCACAAACACATGGACGAATTTAAAATTAAATCGAAGCAACACCCACATAATGACGTAATTGTTTTCATTCAAAAGATTTTGGCAGAAGGCAAATACGAAACCAAATGGCATCATACTATATCTAAAAGTATAAGTAGTCCATAAATCTGAACGTGAAAGGCCGTGTAATAACAACGAATAGACCTCAACAACTTGCTAAATATGAAAAATCAAATCATGGTCAATTGGACGCGTATGAAAAACAACGGAGTTTTCATAATTCCAATAGATTTTATAAGTTGTTGTACATGTTAGTTAGTCTTAAACAAGTGCAATATCTTGTTAACAAAATTGCAACCATATTTGGTGAAAATTTGATCAAAAAGAATACCAAGCTTCGGCATAAACGACACTCTCTATGCGCTTACAACATATGGCATGCTGCATTAATAAAGCAAATGCTTTAAATGATTGCGGGTAGTGTACAACAGAAAATGAAAAATAATCTTAGATCGATTGTAAACTCGTTGACAGCAAGGAGGACGGACAGAGAGGTAGACGAGACAACCCAGTCTCAGTGGCGCTCGTGTGTCGACATCCCGCTGTGCGCCGGCGCAATTGATGACTCAATTGCCGCCGTGTCGCGTCGCTGTCGTTGTCGCTATTGAGGCTCCTTGTGAACGATTTGAACTCGAAGTCGAACTGGTTGAGCTTTGGGTACTAAAAGGAAATCTTTGCGACGAGCCACTTGCCTTGCCTAGCCTAGTAGCTGCATAACGGCCAAGGTGAGCCACAGACAACAGTCGTTGTTCGTTCCATATCAAATATCGTGGTGTGCATGTGAGAAACTTTTTCGTTCTCTTCTTAAGCACAACGTCACTAAGCATTATTCACAGTGATGTGTCTATGTGCGAAGTGACAAGCTCATTTGACCTTGAACTTATCACCAAATCGTATGTAAATAAAAATAAAGTGTTTACGTTTATTGTCATCCGGAACACAATTGCGAATTAGAAATTTCTCGCAAGCATTTGAAGCAATTGGCAAGGCACACGACTCATTTGATTGGCATCAAGGACAGTTAAGAAAGCTCTACAAACAACATCTGCATTTATTTGTAAATGCTTTTATAAATACAGTTTATATTTATTTCAAATTTAAATATTTTTTTCGCGCCAAACTTATCAAGTTGCTTTTAAATTTATTGGTAATTGAATAAAGTAACGCATGCCACCCCTGGTCTAAGATTATCGGTTAGCTTTTGTGGCAATTTTATTTGATGTCAACATTTATTTAAAAATATGTAATACAATAAATATATTTTAACTGTCAGCAAAACAAAACTGTTAAGTTTGCCGTTTCAATGTTTTAAATCGATATTTTTCTATCTCGTATGTTGCATACTTTGATATATTTTGTGACGTTTAATCGCTTATTTTAAATTGTTACATGCGGTCACGCTGCTGACGTTATCATTTCATAATAAAAAAACAAAAATCATGTCATTTATACAAAAGTTGAATTACTACAGCAAAAGAAAATCATTTAAATATGGCATACCATTTCTAGTTATGATGGTTGCTGGCTCTTTTGGTCTACAACAGTTTTCCAACCTGAGGTAAGTCAAAGAGGAAATTTGAACTCCCATTGATTGACCATAAGCATTCTCTCTGTGTTTACTATAGATACCAATACGCCAAGAAGCAACCGGTGTCTCCAGAAGAAATGAAGAAGTTCGGCGTGAATATGAAGAAACGCGACGAAGTGACGCTTGAAACCGAGTATGATAAAGTGAAATCTATTGATATTGACAATTGGTCCAACAAGCGCGGCCCACGTCCTTGGGAAGAAGGGAATGTGACTAATGCATCACCCGCTAAACATTAACGTATTGTGAAGTAAGCAGTAATTCTTTATTTATTTAGTGGAAGTTTGTATATAAAAAAATTAAATATTTGATTTTGTTGCGATTTTCTTGGGTCGATTATTTTTGTTTTAAGTATCCCTGGAATAATCGGTCACGGAACTACATACAGACAATACTGTGCTGCCAACTTGCGCAAATCAGCTGCGACGCTTTGGCAAATATTTTCAATCACACACCAAAAAAAATAAAATGGGAGAAGTTAAACCCGTAAAAATGGATAATTGGGCGCCAAGCGATTCAGCAACAGTGTTTGCTGATGGTAAGTGTAACACCCGTAATTTGCAACCGTGCATTTGTATAACTAGTTTGCCGTTAAAGGGGAGCGAGTGCTCTGCTTCCATGGACCGCTTATCTACGAAGCTAAAGTGCTCAAAACAAAACCTGAAACTACGCCGGTTGAGTACTATATACACTATGCGGGCTGGAGCAAAAAGTAATTGTTAATAATAATAAGTGTAAAGTTGCTCTATGACTTTAACGACTTGTGTGTTTCTCAAATATAGCTGGGATGAGTGGGTGCCTGAGAGTCGGGTGCTGAAATACAATGACGAAAACGTTAAGCGGCAAAAGGAAGTGTCACGACAATACGGCGAACGTTCCAAAAAGGACAACAAAAAGGGTAAGTATAGCATAAAACACTTACTAATATTTACTGTATAACTGTTTGAATATGCAGGCAGTGCAAAGGCTAAGAAAATGGAACAAGTGGGCAATGAATCGCGAGCCTCTACGCCGTCCAAAGATGGCAACACATCGCTGCCGCATAAAGAAAGTGCTAACAGCAGCAGCTCAGCTACTTCAACACCAGTAAGTGCTGCTATCACGCCGGCAACTTCAACAACCAAAAATGACAGCAGCAGCAACAATAATAGTGGCAGCAGCAATACCACGACAACAGCGACGACAACGACCACAACAAGTCGCAGCAATCGTAAATCCACACAGGCAGCAACACGTCCCGGCACACCAAACGCTGATAACAACAAGAAAGAAGATGCACCATCTGCTACAGCTGCTGCTGATAGCAGCAAGCAAGAAGAGGAGGAGCCAACTGCTGCGCCAGCAGCTCCAAAAACCAAACGCATGAGCTCGCACAGCAGCAGCAGCAGCGACCAACAGCGGACAACTGCTTCGACAATTAGCAATGGTGGCGACGCAAGCGTGACAACAGCAACCTCCCAACAACAGGCAACAACAGCTGCATCTGCAGCAACAGCAGCCACTGAGGCGCCTTGCGTGGAGAGCGAGGAAACGTATACGGCCAAACTAGAGGTGAAAATCAAAATACCCGATGAACTCAAGCATTATCTAACTGACGACTGGTATGCGGTGGTGCGCGAACATAAACTCCTGGAACTGCCTGCCAAGGTGACGGTGCAACAAATAACCGAACAGTATTTGGCGCACAAAAAATCGGTGAAGTCGACAAATGCCAGCAAAGAGGTCGCCATCAATGATGTACTCGATGGCATCATAGAGTACTTCAATGTGATGCTTGGCTCCCAGTTGCTTTATAAGTTTGAGCGGACTCAGTATGCAGATATTATGCAAAAGCATCCGGATACGCCGCTCTCGGAGATGTATGGCTCATTTCATTTGTTGAGACTCTTTGTGCGTCTAGGTTCCATGCTAAGTTACTCCGCTCTGGATCAGCCAGCAATGCAAACGTTGCTGTCGCATTTACATGACTTTCTGAAGTTTCTGGTGAAGAACAGTGCCATGTACTTTAGTATGTCGAACTTTATCAATGTGGACCCGGAGTATGTGCGAAATGCTCAGTGAAAACATAAATTTGGTATCTTATTCTGGATGCTCTGCAAATATATTTGTATTTAATTCGAAAGTTGCTTTTGCACAATTTGTAAATTAAATAAAAAACAAAACATTAATAACAAATTTGTATAAGCAAATAAAATGTAATCCTAGCTCTCATCATCACTTTCACTGCTGCTGCTACTGCTGCTGGTTGGATAAAACTCCTTCAAATCCCTGGGTTTATCGCGCTCCTTTTGCTCCTCTTCCAGATATTCATTTTGCACTTTTACGATTTCGTCGCTACTTTTGCAACCCGCATATGCATTCAACAGCTTCTCGTTCAGCTCGAGGAATGCGTGTCCCCACGAAAACTTGCCCATAAACCAGCGCGCCTCCTCGGTAAAGCCGCAGATGTAGAGAGTTGCTGCTATCGCCTCGACACAGCTTAATTTACATGGCTTGCCGTAGTTGATGGGATTGGCGGCTACTAAAAATGGCAGCAACCTAGGATGGGGACTACGCATCCGATTGAACGGTGTCTCATCCAGTTTCGCCCACGAGCAATCAATGACTGCCACTCCAGCCGACTTTACAATTTCACGATCTTGTGGACTAACGCATAATTGGCCGACGGGTGAAAGGACAAGACCTGGGAACTTTTGACCCAAACGTAGGTTGGCAATGAGACCCAGTCGCGCCAGTTTCCTGCCCGAACATTTCTTGGGATCACAGTGATTCAAATCCCACATGGCAACCGGGAATTCAGGTGACTGGCCAAGACTATCTGTAGCATTGTTGTCACTGCCAGATGATGAATCCGAGTCAGAGTCTGTGCTGTCGTTATTACCCTTGGCCAGTTCATTCTCCTGTTGGGCAAAGCTTCGCTGGCAGTTATGATTTGATTTAACGTTCCGAAATGACCCGCCAGCCGAACCACGTTTGGATTTTCCTCCTCTATGTCGGGCGCTCATTTTGTCAGTTAAGTATTTTTCTATTAGAATTTCTGCCTCATGCCGAGCAGCGATGAGTGTTATCACTTAGACTATCGATAAGTTGTTTAACACTTGCCTATCGTTATGAGATTACAATTAATTTGCTTGTTTTGTGAAATAAATTGTATTAATTAATAATTAAAAATGCAAATGTCATATTTTGAATCACATGTATTACAACCTATCAAAATAAAGCTATATACTTCAAAATCTAATTCCAGCAAAATTATCGATAGTGTTACTTGAAGTGATGTGTGGATTTGTAATAAGGTCACTCTGTCGCCATCTTTTTTGTTTCACGGAAAAAATTACAAATTTGTCCGGTAAAAATAGTGTGAAATAAATAATTAATGTACGTTGAATGTGTAAATAACAGAATAAAAAAGTGTAATATTACTACATTCGTTTTCAAATAGTATTTTTTTGCTATTTTGCATAATGACAATATAAAAAGGGCACTGCGATAACGATTGTGGTGCAAGTAAACGTTTAGTATGTAGGAAAAGAGCGCCAATAATATAATAAATTATAAATCTACGTACTTTTAATGCACAGCAAACATTGTGTTAACGGTGTAAACTTGCATTTTAAAGAGTTGCTAAAAAGAAAATGCGATGTGCCGTGCAGTACACACATTACAAGCGTGTATATATGTGGCATACACACTAGTGTTGGGAGCGTGACCCGCTTACAATAAGTGGACTTGAACATACAAATATATAAACTAAAGAAATTAGTGCAACGTAGATAAATTAAATATTTATAAATTTCTTAATTTCAACAAAGTGTACAAAAGTGAATAAATAGCATCTAATTGGATAAAAAGCAGTTATATTTAAATTTTATTCGAAAAATATGCTTGCATGAATTCTCACTT
Organism: Drosophila niveifrons; assembly: GCA_035046325.1. Lineage (NCBI taxonomy): Eukaryota > Metazoa > Arthropoda > Insecta > Diptera > Drosophilidae > Drosophila > Drosophila niveifrons. The sequence continues at coordinate 2,206,840 of JAWNOC010000046.1, read as the reverse complement.
CGTGTTTTTGGTTCACATACGTCCATCTCTAGCGTTCACACGCACACACACACACAGAGCGGAGTTGCATTGCCGCGCTACGGGCAGTAGTTAATGTTTGTTGAAAATCAATCGGACGCCTGAAGCATTGTGCAAAAAAGAGGCACAGCAAAAAATTATAATCAATTCATTTAATTCAATTGCAATTTACGCCTATGTTTATTTTCATATGTTTTATGTGACAACGCTGTGTGCTGCAATCGTGTCCTCTCAATTGAAATTTCCTGCCCCCACCCGGAGTACAGTTGCGCCAGCCGCACGCTAGAAAAAGCCAAACACAACAAGAAGACAACGAAGACATCGCGACGGGGAGGCCGCGTTTAAAGAACAAAACAAAAACCATAAAAAGAAAAGCTGCATTTTTAAAAGAAAAAAGAAATAAATATTCAACAAAATGGGAGAAGTAAAGTCCGTGAAAGTGGACAACTGGGGTGTCTTCTTTCTCCAGAAGCTGCAGAATTTCTTCAACAAAACGGACTATTGTGATTTAACGCTACAATTTCGTGACAATTCACAATTGAAAGTGCATCGCTTGGTGCTAAGCGCGTGCACTGATTATTTCAATGTGCTAGAGCAAACATGCGAAATTATTGACGACGCTCTCATCATGCCATCCGAGTTTCAAGCCGATGTTGTTGTCCCAATTGTCAACTTCATGTATACGGGCACACTGGAGTTTGAATTGAAAATGTATGGCAAACTGTTGCGCACCGCCAGGGAGATGAATATGACGGTGCTGTTGAAGCTGCTCGAGGCACATCGTCGCACCATGGAGAATGTTAATCGACAGCAAAGAGTGAGTCTTTGTTTGATTTTAATAATACTATAATATTCATTGTGCATAAATATTTTAGCCCCCGAGCCCGAAGGGCATAAGACGACGCCCTGTTGTGCCCACCAGCAGTGGAAACGCAACACAGCAACGTGCCTCTATTGGATCAGCACAGAATCGCGGTGGCATTGCAGGCGCTAACACCAGCGGTGGCAGCAGCACTACAGTGCGCACGAATGTGCAACAGGCCCGTAACGTGAATACGCCCGCAATACTGCGTTCTGGTGGCATCAATAATCGTTCGCAATATGCGGATTCACCGGTCGTCAAGCAAGAGCCCACCTCACCCTTTGAACAACTAAGAAAGGGATACAACAACAACAAGCGACCAGCACAGACAAGTTTACTGTCGCCGCCTTCGAAAAAACCCAGCTTGGAGGAGGTGAAGGAGTTTGCCGAACAACAGCGTATGCGCAAACAAATTGCTGCCGAATTCGGCGATCATGGCGATACGGAATATGACAACATGATGCTGTACGATGATGTGCATACGGGCGATGATGATGACGATGATGTGCCACCACAGCCGTCGACATCAAAGCAGCAGCAACAAACACAACACCAGCAACAGGCAGTGCAGTCGGGCACACAGACACAGATGGAGCATGGCACCACAACCATCATACTCAAACAAGATTCGCCCAGCCAAACGCCCACAATTATTGTGAAGGACTCGTCGAACACAAAGCTTAATCACACGAAAATCATAGCTGAAGTGTTGCGTCAATATCCGCACATTGTGAAGGGCCACAAAAACATCAAGCTGAAAATAATGCCCAACAGCCCGGTGCAGGAGAAAACCGCTGCAACTGCGAAGCGTGGCTCCCCAGCACCTGCCCCAGCTGTAGCAGTGTCGTCAGGAGGTTCCTCTACGTCGCCACATAAGAAACTCCACGTTTCTTTTAAACCAGACAAACCAATGATAACCACGCAGCAACAACAAAAGACCACACAACAGAAAGTAGCGGCAACACCAACTGGCGAGCCAACGCAATCCCAAACCGCATCGCAAACCACGTCGTCGTCGTCGTCAGCGGGTGCTGCGTCGGCACAAAAGCGACGCATCGATAGTAAGACAATGCATGCACTTATTGCTCTCGGTGCTGAGAACACCACAGGTAAGAGATTCTGCTTTAAAGTTGTGTACGAATATGTTGTTAACGTTTTTTTTGCTTGTAGGTCCTTGGCTCTGTCTACGTTGCGGTGTCAATGGTCGACCGATCAGCATTCCATCATATCGTGGTTTCCGCCGTCATCTGATCAACACTCACAAGGAGACTATTGATCCGGCGCTGTGCGAACATTGCGGTTGGCGTTCCGGTAACAATCGCGAGCTGCATTTCCATATGTACACCGAGCATGAGATCAAATCGCTGCTCTATAACTTTGCTGAATGTGCGCTGTGCAATCGAACGTATTTAAGCCGCGTGGAACTGGATCAGCACATCAACGAGGCGCACACGGATGAAAACAAACAGCAGTGCATTTATTGTAACAAGGTCTTTGCGCAGGAACTGCAACTGTATAGACACATGAAGAGCTACCACAAGGCTCAGGCGCTTGAGGATGGCATCATTGATGAAACCGATGAGGAGTATATGGGGTCACAGGATGAAGATGAGCATATGGCCGAGGAAGATGAACAAGAGGAAGAGGAGGCCGAGGATGAGCCAATGCAAGACGAAAAAGTACGCATTTTATCCGACATCAGCTTGCCATCGTCAAATGCTGTAATCCAGCAGCAGCAACAACAGCAGCAAGCCTGTGACGAACAAGAACAAGAGGAGGCCGAGGAAGAAGCAGAAGCTGATGACGAACAATTGTTAGAATCCAACGAACAGGAAGTCAAGTTTGTTGGTGCCGATGGCAACGAGGTGGAGCTAACAGACGAACAGCGCAAGGAAATCTTGTCACAGTTGAATCAACAGCAGGCAGGCGCACCCAGCGGTGGCGTTGTTATGGTACTCAGCGAGTCCGAAAATGAAGTGAAACAGGAAACTGATGCCAAGTCAACAGCGGGTACCGAGGAGGAATACGATGACAGTCAAATCTATAGCGAATTGGGCGCCGCTTCAATGGAGAGTAACAGCAAAAAGAGCGAAGCTGCTGATGAAAGTAAGGAATCTGTGGGCATGAGCCTTGAATGGGCAGAAAATTTACTATCGAAGCACGACTTGGAAACGGAACAGAACAGCAAAGAAGTAAGTAGAATGCTTTACATAGTAGTTAGCCCACTTATTCGCACATCTCGATTTATAGCCAAAGCCAGATACGCGACGAGATGACATTAGTGAAAAGCTTAAAGAGTTGACGGGCGATTGGACCGAGGATGAGAACGAAGATGAAGATGAAGTGGCAAAGTCTGCTGCAACTACTGAAGCTGCTGCCGCTGAAGAGTCGGAAGCTGTTATTGAAAAAGATTCGGCTGAGGTTGCTGAAGTTAAAGAAGCTACTGAAGAACATGCTGAGCCAGAGGATGACATTGACTTGGCACTTGAAAGCTTACACAAAGGAGAAACGGAGGCCACAACTCAAGCAACAGTTGAGGAAGTTGCAAGCTCTAGCACAGCTGAAATAAGCCAAGACGAACCAGAAGCTAAACCAACTGTTAAAAGCGATGCGGAAACAATGGACGATGAGTCAAGCGTCACTGTTAAAGCAGCTACAAAAGATGAAGATCAATCGACGATTAAAAAAGAAGACGACGAAGTGGCCAGAGAAGATGCGCCACAAACAACAACGTTGGAAACTGAAGCCGCAAACGAAGCCAATGACGAAAGGCGCGCTGAGAACAATGCTGAAACTTCAGCCACCACAATTGAGGATGTTAGTCTAGAGACGGAAACTATTCGAAAAGGTTTGCTCGAAGAATTAATTGCCGAAGCCGAAGCTGAGGCGCCTGAACCCGATGTAACAGATGTTAGTGCACAACCAGAGGAAAAAGCTGCTGCTGCTGAAGTGGCGCCAACTCAGCTTCCTGATGTTGATGGATCAGAGGAAGAATTGAAAGAGGAGAAGGTGCCCAATGAGAATGCTAATGTGAAGCCATCTGCAGAGACCAATAACGAGGAAAATGCAGAAGCAACGACGACATCGCTGGAAGAAGCTGAAGAAACTGAGGAGAAGCCAAATACAAGTGATGTTGCTGATGATGCCATCGACGGCAAGGCACAGCCACTGGCCACGCAGGAGAAACTAAAGAGTCTCATGAGCGAATGGGTAGATGATGATGAGGATGAGAATGATGATGAGAATGGGGTTAGTGCAGCGGCGAAAGAGCAACTCTAATTACTAGATTTATTTATGTTTTAAGTTCGTTTTCGATTGCCAGTGCTACAATGCGAACGCGACCGCGACCATCTAATAAAATATGTCAGCGTACGAAATATTGTAGTATAGATATAAATCCATATTTATATGCAAGCATGTTATTAATCAAATGGCAAGCTTTAGCCTGGATGAGTTTTTCGGTTTCGATTGTAAATTAATAAAAGTTTCAATAACGATAATTTGAAACTTGCACGTAATTGAATAGATTTAATACAACTAATACAACAAAACCCAAGCACAGAAAAATGGTATAATTTACATATATTTATAAGTCGCATAAAAAAAGCATCCAACAATTTATATATTTTCGACATGCCTATGAATATTTCAAGATTAGATTAGCAATCGATGCACTTGGCAATATTTGTGGTTTTATTTCTGCTACGTTTTACCACCAAGAATTCAACCTTAAGTAAACCATTAACATTTATAAACAATACAAAATATATATTTATATATACAGAATAAAAGAAAAACCAATCTTTATATATTGAACATAATCCATGTATGTATGGATATGTAGGTACATAGATGTTGTTTTAATTGGTTAAAAACAAATTTGATAAAAACAAAAAAGAAAAAAAAAACAAATATTTACGCAATTAGATGTTATCATTTAAGATGATGTTTTATGATTGATTATGATACCTAGTATGTAAAACAAATCAAACAGATGTATGGAAACGTTTTTTGATTACCATTACAATTAAGGTTAACAAAACATAGATTCTTTGGAGAAAGCAAAAAAATATATAAATGTAGATATAAAAACGTTTGTTTGATTTATTTTTCTTTTAAAATAAAGGGTCTTTGAGTTTGTAGAAGTCGAAGTTTGAGTTACAGGCAGGAAACATAAATACAAATTTAAAAGGTAAAATTTGTTTGCAGATTACTCCTACATATATGTATTTCTACTGTTCATAAAAGCTATGTGGAAAATTAAATTTCGAAAAATGATTCGAGCTCAAATTTGAAGAGAAAAATGCAAAGTTTTAGATCTATTATAGTCAAAACTTGACTGTAGTTTTATATTTTATCTTAGCTCATGATCACATAGTGTACAGAAAGTTAAAAACAATTTCCAACATACATATCGCATCACATAACAATCCTAACACAGTAAAAATAAAACAATTGTGCTTAAATACTAATTAGCAACGCCTGCGGAGATTCTTAGTCATCTGGAAAATAGAAAAGAATAGATGCATTTGAGTATTTGTACTGATTAAACAGAAACCCGACATAGAAACTCGTGACGTACCAGCGAGATAATAATTTATGACACACATCGTGGCAAAGCCAAAAAATACAATTGCAAACTGCGCAAATCCCGCCCAGCGCCGCTCCGTGTTTCGATGCCAACGCGCTTTTTCGCGCGGAATCACTTCGCAGACTGTCACATAGAAAAGAGTGCCGCCCGCCAGGGCTTGAATTACTGGCAGCGTTGTTTTGGACCAAGCGGCTGGTACATCAACGATAAGCATACCCAGACCAATGCCGCAGACGGCACCCAAAGCAAACACACAAATGCCAATAAACTGGGAACGAACACTGGTGCGCGGATTTGAGCGGAATTCAAGACCCAGACAGAAGCCCATCACAAACTTGTGACACGCAACGGCGCCGAGCAAAAAGAGTACCTGAGAGAGAGCGAATTAGAGAAGACAAAGTGAGAATTAGTTTACAACTACTGATTTGCTTATCTAAATAAATATTTAGACTAGATTGTGGCGGCAAACTATATTAAAAGAAAACCAAATTATGTCAAGGCGTGTGCGCAAACCTTTGTGGCCGAATTTTGTACACCAATCGCCAATCCCTCGATGGCCGAGTGCAACGACAACGCCACAAACAAGCCCAATGTGCCGGTCATAGTTTGTGCACATGGCTCTGTGTGGCTGGTGTGACAAATTCGGGCATTCGCATCCTCTACACTGTCATCATTGCAACCGGAAGCACCAATGGCAACATAATCTCGACCATGACCACTGAAAAAAGGCAATGCCAAACAATTAATACAATTGATTTTAAATATGCATATGTAATTGATTTATACTTCTCGTTGTGATGATGGTTATGATCATGCTGATGCTGATGCTGATGTGAGGAAGGCGTCGCAGAGTCGGACGCAAGCAGCGGCGCACGTTCGTCAATTGCTCCATAAGCATTATTTTGATGGCCACCTGTTGCTGGACTTGTGTGTTCGTGTGTATGTTGTATAGCCTCCCCAAAGAAATAATGTATAAACTCATCAATAAAATAGATTATAAAGAATCCTCCGCACATTGCAACCTCAGCAAATTTCGAGTTCATTTGCTCGCGCACCTGCTCCAAGAATTCATAATGGGGGTTATCATCAAACGGGTTATCACATTACAATAAGTGTTACCTCTGGCAAAATATGCACAAGCGCTGTGGCCAGCAAAATGCCAGCGCCAAAACATAACAGCAGCGATGTTGTTAACGGAAATCTTTGGCGATTACGTTCGGATATAATAGCGGGTAGCATTCCAGACAAGAGACTGCCAAGTCCAAGGACAGCCATGGCCAAAACCTTTTCCATATCGCCACGATCGTCAGCCGTTTGCCAGCCGTTGTTGTTGTTAATGGTAGTACTTGTGGCCATAATTTCTGCGTCTGTTAAACTCATAATGCTGCTGCTCTCATATGAAAAGCAAATAAAATGTGCAACTAAAATTGGAACAAATTTCGATGGATCGCGAAATCGTTGGCTGCTTATGACTTTAAACGAAGACAGCGCACAACCCCCACTCAACAGCGAAATGAAACGACTAAAGAAGCGAACGGTACAATGACGAATTGTTATTGTTCTGCGCGTCTATCGCAGAGATGCCACTCGTAGGTGCGTTATCGATAATATGCAAATCGGAAAGGGCAGCTCTGTTCACTGTTAAAACCAACCGCTCAATTTAAATGCATATGCAAATCTGTTACGACAATAACACAGCTTATGAACATCATGTTAATCTTATATTCTTTGCAAGTTACATCGAAATTTAAGTTTGGCGCCCTCACAAATTTTCGTCGTTTGTTTATCATTGTAATGGCTCGTTATTGCATCGTTTGTGGCGAGGTGCCGACAGCCGACTACACTTATCCCAATAACATGGACGAAGCCTTTAGATGGCAAAGCAAGCTCACAGAATTTGTTTCAGCATTAAAGTTGCGCTATCACTACTGCGTCTGCAACAAACACATTGATAGTCACAAAGAAACAGCCAACAAAAAATCATGTGTTGTTGGCGAGCGCAATAGGAATTATGTTTCAAATAAACAACGTCCAAATGTCACTTTTAAGGCATCAAATGCTATTCATTACTCTTCGGGAAGTCAAGCATTTTCTAAGCAATTAAAGCGAAAAGATGGCTGCACTCGATTACTAACATCGTTGGAAGCACAAGCTAAAGAAATTGATCAAAAAGTGCAGCCACTAATCGCTAACTATGAACGATGGTCGTTATCGGACGATGCAAGCTCTAACAATTCGCTTGGGATTACAACCAAGAGAAGTGTGTCTGGTTCCGATATAACAGAACAACGAGTACTGTGCGATTGCCCTAAGAAGCCGAATAATAAATCCACTGCTAAGAAAAATGAATCGAGTCAAATTAAAGGTTGCGCATGTGAAGCTTGTTGTCTTTGTGGTGAGCCCTTAAAACCACAATTGAATTTAAAAGCTGCTAGACAGCAACAAGAACAACAACAGGAAAAGCAGCAACAAAAAAAGGGAAATCAGCAAGAGGAAGTGCAACAACAACAACAAAAACAACCAGAACGACAGAACCAAGAGTGCCAGTGTAACCTATTAGTCGATAGCCGCGATCAGTCATTGCAGTTTTCACCTAATGAAAACAATCGAGCTGCCTTGAGCAGCTTAAGCAGTAAATATATCGATAAAAGTAACGATCCTTTCGAATGCAATAGCACTCAGTTGAGTTGCATTAACACTAAGCAAGGTGCGGTTAATGTTCTAATTATGAATGGCTCCAACGTGCCCACCTATTATAATTCTTACAACCATCAGCATGGTCATATTTCTGAAATTTGTGTGCTGGAATCGGACTTAGCTCACGAAGGTGCTAAGTTTCATGATGTTGATACTCCCACGTTTACGATGTGTCGGCCAAACGATCCACAAAATAATAATGACAAAAAAGGTGAAGGTGGCACTGAGGTGCTATTGATGGGCTCAACAACCGATCAAACAGATCTTACTACTAGTAAGGACTGCAAAGATTCACCTACCATGATCCAAAACCCACTGACCCACGATGAGCAGTGTCAGTGTCAGCGACAGGAGGCACGTCTGCTTGAGTTGGAGGAGCTACTGCTACAGCAACAAAAACTGCACCAATCAATACAAACCAAGATGAATGAATTACAGAGCCCCAAGAAGCAGGAACCAAGACCTAAAGCTGGCGGCACCATGGTCAAAACAATGGCAAGAATAACGCAGACAATCGGTAGACCAATGAAGAAATGAGTGAGGGCGCAATCAATAAATTGCATTGAGTTGTGTTACTAGCTCAAGCTGTACACATATTCAATACTTTAACTTGACTTGAAATAAATCATACACACCATTTTTAGATTCGTAATCTAATTTGCTGTTTAAATTTCTCATTTAAAAATTGAATTTTCGTTCTTATGTGCCGTCGATGTGTGGTCTGCGGCAAATATGTCGCTTGCAACTGTGCTGATCCTTATCACTATCCCAAAAACAAACGGGAGGCATTAATCTGGCAACGAAGCATGGGCGCGAACGAGGTATGCGTCGAAACCATACAGAAACAATGCTGCGTCTGCATAAAACATATACCGCAGTTCGTGGAGCTGGCCCAGAAGCAGGCGGCTCTCATTACAGACAAATGTGAGGCGCAGGCGAAAGCCGCAAAACAAACAAAGAGTCGCCAGTCACTCAATGTGCTGTTGCTGCCGGGCGCTACATTGATGCCCAATTGTGCGAACGCATCCATCATAGAGGAAAAGACCAATGGTACGCAAGAAAATGAAAAGTCCTTTGATTGCTTGCTGAATGAAGATGAGATCTTTGTCAGTGAATTCAATGTGTCTGATCGCGGCAACACTTTTCCCGATTTAGATGAAACCGAAGTAACTGTGTTGCGCACTCCCGTCGACAATGAGGAGCAACGAAAGCTGTTGCCGGATGACAATGAACAGCGTGGCGATGCCTGTGGTGCATGGACTGCAAGTGACTGTACAGATGTGCTGCTATTGAGTCGTAGTCATTCTGGCGAAACGCCTTGTCATTGTACCGGTGAAAGTCCAGAGATTGCTGCTGCTGAGATGTCGTTGTGTCCACAAATGCACTTAGACATGGAGCAGCAACTGCAGAAAATTCCTGCTTGCGATTGTGAGCGAAAAGTGCGTCACGAACTGGATGAAATCATCAAGCGGCAACAGAATCGCATCAACGAGCTGGAAAATGAGCTGTGTCGCCAAAGCGATTGGCAATTCACCATGTACAAGAAATTGAATGAGTTGTATGCTGTGTTTGGATGTTTTGAGCCTCCTGCTGCATATCCACCAAATCAAACAACACAATCAGTGCAATGGCAAGCATCATCGGCGCAGTCTAAGGCGAGCTCCAGAACAGAAGTAGCATCATCTAGAGGCTCGCATTTTCAAACTCAAACCAGGAATGCAAGTGGCGAAAACTTTGCATCATCTTCGGGCGATAACATAAAGATTTGAACCGCGCTGGGGAAACGTTTCAACTAGAGTCCGAAGAAGGTTTATTCGCTTTTATATAGTTTAATTCCTTAAGCTTAAGCAGCGGACTGAATGACATCTGTGTAGAGTTTCACTTTGCTGGCAATGCTCATATCGACATACTTGTCGCCAATGGAAACAATCAGGCCACCAATGATGGTAGGATCCACACGCGAGGTGATCTTTAGCGACTGGTTGCCCTTGAGGAAAGACTGCAATTGTCGAAACAGGATAAAGTATAATAAACAGATTACTTATATGATGAATTCATGATTACCTTGAGTGCGCCTTCCAGCTGCTTGCTTTGAGCAGCATCCAAGGGTTTGGCTGTGACCACTTCACAGACAACCTCACCACGATGGGCAGCCATGATGGTCTTGTAAGCGTTGATAACTGTATCAAGCTTCTTCAAACGTCCGTTGTCGGCCAAAAGACCTAACAAGTTGGCGGTAGCCGGAGCAAAGCGCAGCTTCTCGGATGCCTCCTTCAAAGCAGTGGACATGACTTTCTTGTTGATGATGGGGCTGGTCACATATTCACGCAACTTCTTGTCAGCGCGAATGGTGGCCTGCAGTGCCGTCAAATCCTTCTCAACCTGATCTAGCTGGCTCAGCTTCGAAGCAGCCGAGTACAAGGCGGTGGCATAACGTCCCTCCAGGCCAAAGACCTGCACTGGTGGCTTCACCGTCTGCTGGGCAGCAGCAGAGCTCAGTGTGCGGGTCTACAAAATTATTAATTACATGTACATAATTCGATTTCAGGAAAATTGTTTTCAACTTTGTTTATTGGTTATTATTGCAAATTACATAACCAACAAAATGTTCATTAGATAATTTTGCATTCATTTCATGGCAGCATCAATTAATCAACATTTTGCATGGTTTATTGCAATTGCAACACAGTCTTAAAAACATATTCTTAAATTATTTACTTATAACGTACCAAAATTGCTAATTTGTTAACGGAGGCCATTGCTTTGTAACTTGCACTGGATTTTTCACCTAAAATACGCAGCTGAGACAGAGTTGTCGTTTCTTTCAACTGGGAAAAGTCAGAGTTGTCACAGTATCGATACCAAAACCAGGGCTGCGAGCAATTGGCAAATGCAATATCGATACCGATAAATGAAAACCAATTATTATTCGATAACCAAAAGGAAAGAAAAAGAATTCAAAGTGGTTTTTCAGCATCACGTCTTTTTTATTATGTATTTTAAAAAACTGTTTTTTTTTTGTAGATGGGCTTTTCGGAAATACGTATCGATCTTACTTAAAACGTAACTGTAAAACTGCCTAAAAATGGGTATATTTGCAATTGTGATACAACATTATAAATGATGTTGCTGTTATTTTTTTTTTGAATCGCGTCCCGTCATAACCGACATACATCATCAAATAATAGTAATATGTAAGTGGTTATCTCACTTCGGAAATCAGTTGGAAAAATTGAAATTATGTATATGTTATAGATTGAAGGATTTATTTGACATCTGGAAAAATAAAATGAATATATTAGAATATAACGCTCTTTGGCACAAGATAAGTGCTTACCAACCTTCATCCTCAAGATCTTCGTCACCTTCTTCCTCGCCGTCATCGTCATCAAAGGCTTCTTCCTCATTATCATCGATCTCATCATCATCCTCAGGCTCCACTTCAATATCAGGTACTAGATAATACTGCAGTGGATTTGGCCAAAGATCATCCTTTATCAGTTCAGCAATCTCATCGTTGACCGGATCGGCATTGTCAGAAAACCAGTCGAAGAAAGTCTTATAATCGGAATTCCTTTTCTTCTTGTTGGTGTAGGGTTTCGTTAGCAACTGTTTAAGTAAATTTTTTCCCTCCTTCCATTCGATTGGCGTACTAGTTGAGGCAGGCCAATCACCGTTTTCAGAGGCTAAACATTACATATATTAAATCGTTTCACACTGCATTGAAAAGGTAGAAGTATAATTACCCGCTGAATTCAGATGGAACTCTTTGGTGAGAATCTTGTTTTCGAAATATGGATTCTCATCGAAGTGGAAATTTATACGGTATCCAGACTTGATATCTTCAAACTCTTCCACCTCCAATTTGTTTAACGCATGCAGACACTCCTCCTCCTCTTCGTCAAGAATGCCAGACACTTGCGGGTGGTTGATGAACTTAAAAGAGGTAAATTTACATTTAACATAATTTTAAGCAAGCGAATGAAAAAACTTAATTAAACCGATAACGATAGTGAAATAACATCTCACAACATCGAAAACGTGTGCATTGCTAGTCGACAAAATTTGCATATTAAACAGACAAATTACTTCCATTTATCCAAGGTTTATAACAATAAGAAACCTGAATAATTAAAAGTTCATAGAGTACGCGAGTTGCGCCTTTAAGCGCAGACGTTTATCGATACATTCATAGTTACTCACACACAGGCGCACACGCATACACACAAACAAAAAGAGCGGTGCGACCGGTGGAAGCGGCATGCATAGAAGACAAGATGAAAAAGAACAAAACGAAAATGTTCCTCGAATAGAGAAATTTTTCTTGCACATGTAGTAGAGACAAAATCAATTAATGTTGAAATTCTTCTAAACATGTAATGGAACTGTATGGTAATTTTTCTTTTCTAATGTTATCTAAATTTTCCATCCAAAAGTACAGTGCAAAATCATGGACATAGATAATGGATGCCGCAGTCTTCCACTCACACACACGCATGCACAGGCATAATTTTATACTTACAGAAGTCACCCAGAAATTTGGGATTCGTTTAACGAGCTCGCTGCGCTTTTCATAACACGGCTTTCGTAGTTTGTTATATTTTTGCTCAACTTTTAGGATCTCCTCGCTGGCTTTTTCGTTTAAGGCGTCAATCTCATTTTGACAAGCATCGATTTGTTCCAGCGCGTCCGACTCCTCCTCGTTTGGACCGGCAGATGTATTTCCATCCCCGGCAGCATCCAACTTCTGTCGCTTTGGCACGCTCGACATGATCCTTTCTTTAGTTTTAATTGTTATAGCGTTTTAAGTATAACTGTATTGCAAATTTGCAATTAGTTTACTCTAGTACAGTTGTGAGCTAAAGACGATTTTATTACACTTTATGCGCGGCGCCGCTCGTTCCGTTTGCGAATTCTTTGCCGAGTGTGGCCGATAGAGGTGAAGATATATCGATGACTATATCGATGTACTTTCAAAATTTCCTTAAACATCGATTTATGTCGGGAGCATTGTTGGGTTTTTGGCCCAATAACACTGAATAATAATTTATTATAGAATAATATATTTGTTTATGAATTTAAACTTTTGCTCACATAAAAACAAAGTTCGTTCAAGCTAAATTAAAAGGGAAGGCAGAAGCTCAGAAAATTGTCATCGCAAAGTAAGTGCCATAATGACATAATTTAGTTATAAAAAATAAATATATTTCTTCTAACTAATTATTTTTCATTCAAAATTTATTAAAATATCATAGAAATAATTAGAAATAATTTTTATAAATTGATAAGTTGCAAATTATACCAGATAGAATCACATCTAAATAGTAAAACATACTAAAAAATGTCTGAACATGGTTGCAATTTGTTCATTACACCATGTTATATGATTATTAATTTAGAACCCAACATTTGAAAATAAAATTATTTTGTGTTGATATATATTTTTAATACGAATTCGATTAACGTTCAATGATGTATTCTATTAAATTTTGAAATTAAAGTTAGTTCCATTTTGGAACTAGTTTGTTAATCGACTGAACAAATACATGAACGTTGAACTATTCGACAGTTTTGCAGCACTTCACAAATTACAAGAAGGTTTCGGTCCTTTACAACACGCGCGGACAATATTTAATGTCGAGGTGTAAACGAGCTGGCCGATTCATTTTATAATTTTGTATAGCACGCGTTTTTTAAAACATTAAAAACATGGCCACGGCTGAAGCTCAAGTCAACGTGAACACAAATTTGCAAAAGCAGGATCTTAGCAATTTGGTGAGTGAATAATACGATTGATTAAAAGTGCAAACTCTCCCCTCACAAATCGTTGACAACGTACGCGTCTTTTGTGGTTCGTTCGGTCTTTTTTTTTGCTTCCAAAAACAATACGGGCAACGCTTCAAATAGCGGTCATTTCTCTATGAAAAAGCATTTGTTGCAGAGGTAGCAAAAAACAATAATATTTATATATTGCAATTGCAAATAACATAAATATTATGTTGCTGTTGTTGTTTGGGGATGAGCAAAGCGACGACACCATTGAAGAAAGCAGCACGTGGCGTTAGTTGTGTTAATTTGGCTAGCATTCTTAGGTTTTTCCGCCATTTGTAATGCTTGGCAGATGTTTGAAATATGCTAGGAATTTCTGAGAAGTTTGTGAAATATGTTTGATATGTTCGGCGGCTCAACTGTTGCTACAATATCTGATGCAATATTCAGTTGATTCTAACCTCAAAATGTACGGCTTTTTCTACGCATACTCACGTCACATACAAAATGCATACGTACAGCTGCCAGTGTGCGTGTGTATGTATGAGTGTGGACGGGTGTGTATGTATGTATATATGTAAGAAAATGTTTGTTGGGGCGGTTAGGGCGTGATTTGCGAAAGTTCAAGAGAGGACAAACATATTACTAGAATAAGGATAAAATTTAATTTTTGCAATTACTAAATTGTCTTCCATTTCCCGGATTATCTCTCTTGTAGGAAGTCGGCAATCTAACGCCTCTGTCGCCCGAGGTAATCTCGCGTCAGGCAACAATCAACATAGGAACAATCGGCCATGTAGCGCACGGCAAATCGACGGTTGTTAAGGCCATATCTGGTGTGCAAACTGTCCGCTTTAAGAATGAGCTGGAACGAAACATTACAATTAAGCTGGGTAAGTGAATCGTGTCTATAGTATTTACATATTTAGTATAGTATATAAGTGGAATAACAATGTATCTAGAATATTATTCTGGAGTTTTTTATATGCACTATCTACTGTTACTGAGTACAATTTTATACAAAGAGGCTAAATTAGGCAAAATTAATATATATTTTCAACTATAATTTGCGTTTTCCTAGCTTGTTTAAATTTATGCATTTTTATTATCAGAAGACAACAAAATAACTTTCTATTGACGACGGCACATTTTGAATTCGAAGTAATTTGCAAGTTTTGGAAAACACAATTTTTAGTATTATAAAACGTATCTTTTGTAAATACCAAAAAGAAAAAAAAAACACGGCAGTCTAAAAAACAATGTGTATTAAACAACCGTAACATACAATAATCCATGAAATATTTGTACATTTCCTAAGTTCTCACAAATTTTTTTTTTTGTGATTTGCTGCTTTTAGTTTTAAGACTCGCGTCGGGGTTGAGCGTTCTGTAAATGATTATTAATCAATCAAGTATAATTTCTCTTGTAACAATAATTTAAATTGCTGGATTAGCCTACAAACAGCTCCACAATCAAACACAATAAACAACGTGTCGTCGCCTTCGTAGTTTAGCTTAGACTAGAAATTGAACTTTTTTAGTTTTTCCTGTTGTATTTCGTACACTATTATTCTCTTTGGTTAACTTCTTTAGAGAGCTTTTTGCGAATTGTATTTGTTTTTTCTTGTTTGTTTTTTGATTTTTGATAATCCAGCAATTTAATTAATTAAGCCAATCTTTTTCTTCTTTTTTCGTTTTATCGTTTGCCCAACGACGCGCGTAAAAAATAAACAAAAACAAACCAAAAAACCAAAACTTGTCATTTGCAGAACGCTTAAGCGATTCAAAAATAAAAAAACTTTTGCACTCCAAGCAGCTGCGCAGGCAATATGAATTGCAGCAGCGTCAAGTGCTCATGCGTCTCGCTAAGCGACGGCGACAACGTCAGCAGGGTCAGGAGCAGAGACAGCAGGATCAACCGTCAGCAAGTAGTCTGTTTACATATTTCACGCGCTCATCCCGAAGCCACAGCCAGAGTTCGCTCAGTCCCAGCCATAGCAGCGGCTATGGCAGCATTTTTGGTGCTGACGAACCGGATACGCTGCAGTTGCAGCTCCAGATTACGTCCAGCGTTTCAACTGCAACGGTGACACCTAAAATCAAAACAACACAGCTGATCGTTACCGCCTTAAAGCGACGACGCAGTAGCAGAGGCGGCGACAACATCAATAGCAGCAATGAGAACAACTACCACAGTGAGGTGTCATCTTCACCAGCACTTAAAGTCATCAAGGATAATGCGGGCATGCCACTCGCAGTGTTAAAGAAGCCGAAGGGCGAGTACATAGTGGAGCGCGTAGAATGCGTTGAGGTTGTGAAATTTGAGCCCGTCTTCTTTGTCAAATGGCTGGGCTATGACAGTAGCCGGAACACCTGGGAAAGCTACGAAAATATCTCAAAATGTATACAGCTGGAGCATTTTGTGGAGACTCAGTTGGAGTTCTACAAACCCTATATCACCGCGATCAGCAATCGGTTGGGGGCACAGCTAGCCGATGCGCCGCCACTAGTTTTAAACACCACTGTCATAAAAAACCTGGATAACTTTGAAGCTTTGCCATTGCAGCTGGACTTGATATTGCTGGCACAGTACAAAGCTGCGGGCAGTCGCAGTCAAGTGGAACGGGGTCGAATCGAGGAGCGTGCTTTGCTGCGGATGCAAATGCAACGTTGTTACTACCAGCGGCGAGCACAATTAAAGAAGTTGGCTCAGTTCGAGGAACATATGAACAGTGTGGAGCAACCGTCGCCGCCAATACGTGTGATCAACAACAGCGATTTGGATGAAATCGATGAAAGTTTTGTCTATATCAAACGCAACATTCTCAGCGAGTCTGTCCCCAAGCCAGAAACTGAAGTATTCGGCTGCAGTTGCCATAGCAATAATAGCGAATGCAGCGCCTCGAGTCGATGTTGTGCTCGCCTTGCTGGCGAACTGTTTGCCTACGATCGTACCACACGACGCTTGCGTTTGCCGCAAGGCAGTGCCATTTTTGAGTGCAACAGTCGTTGCGGCTGCGATGACAGCTGCTCAAATCGCCTGGTCCAACATGGACGCAAGCATGCACTGGAATTGTACAAAACTAGTAATGGATGTGGCTGGGGCGTTCGAACGCCGCATGCGTTGCGCAAGGGCGAATATGTTTGCGAGTATGTGGGCGAAGTTATTACTACCGATGAGGCGAATGAGCGTGGCAAAATCTATGATGACAGAGGCCGAACTTATTTATTTGATCTGGACTACAACACGACAGCAGAGAGCGAGTACACCATTGATGCGGCCAATTATGGCAACATATCGCATTTTATCAATCATTCGTGTGACCCCAATTTGGCTGTTTTCCCCTGCTGGATTGATCACCTAAATGTTGCCATGCCACACTTGGTTTTCTTCACGTTGCGCCACATTAAAGCCGGCGAGGAACTCAGCTTTGATTACATTCGTGCTGATAACGAAGCTGTGCCCTACGAGAATCTGTCAACAGCAACGCGTGTCGAGTGTCGCTGTGGCGCCAACAATTGCCGCAAGGTTCTCTTCTAGCGACATCGCAAACTAAACCACCATAAAACTGCAATTTTTCATTCAATATTGAGGCGACTTTAAGACGACAGAAATTAGAATTAGAGTATTCACTTTTTTTATAGATTTGTTCAACTCTCTTAAGTAAAAAAAAAATAAGACAAGGCGAAGTAAGAACTTTTTTTTATAGATCTTTCTTTTAATTGTGAATATTTGCATTTGCATGGATCAATTAGTTCTTATGACAATTTTTTTTCTTACATATATACAATTAGTATTACACATCGCGTTTTATTGGACTTTATACAACATTACAATCACATAGCGTTAAGATATTTGCGATTATACATTAAAATCATGCAGATGATATGATGTTATGAGTTTGTTAATATGTGGCAAATGAAGACTACAATCATCTTATATATACTTGATGCATATAATTTTACACAACACATTTTATTATATTTGCAACTATTAAGTTATTATATGTACAAGAAAATCATACAATTATTAAATTTACAAAGCAAAATAATTTGTTTTTTTTTTTTTTCTGTTTATAGTAAACTAATTATGATTTGATTATAGAATTCGCATATATTTAAATTTGATATTTGGTTTTATATTGAATATTCATGTATTTATTTTGTCATACGTCTTTCAAAAATGTTTACAGGTTATGCCAATGCCAAAATCTACAAGTGCGACAATCCCAAGTGCCCACGACCGGCAAGCTTTGTGTCGGATGGCTCCAGCAAGGATGATAGCATGCCATGCGCACGTCCTGCCTGCTCTGGACGCTTCCGATTGGTGCGTCACGTCAGCTTTGTGGATTGCCCCGGTCACGACATTCTTATGGCAACTATGTTGAACGGTGCCGCTGTTATGGACGCTGCGCTTCTGCTTATTGCTGGTGAGTAAAAGTGCCATAAGCTCTATGTGTGTGTAACTAACTAATTATGGCTTGCCGTTCATTTTAATGACAGGTAACGAATCGTGCCCGCAACCACAAACCTCTGAGCATTTGGCTGCCATTGAAATTATGAAGCTGAAACAGATTTTGATATTGCAAAACAAAATCGATTTGGTTAAGGAGAGTCAGGCGAAGGAGCAATACGAAGAAATCACAAAGTTTGTGCAGGGAACCGTCGCTGAGGGCGCACCGATTATTCCAATTTCGGCTCAGCTGAAGTACAACATCGATGTGCTGTGCGAGTACATTGTGAACAAGATTCCTGTGCCGCAACGTGACTTCAATGCGCCGCCTCGTCTAATTGTCATTCGATCGTTCGATGTGAACAAACCTGGCTGTGAAGTGCAGGATCTCAAAGGTGGTGTGGCCGGTGGCTCCATATTGAGCGGTGTGCTGAAGGTTGGCCAAGAGATCGAGGTGCGTCCTGGTGTCGTGACAAAGGACAGCGACGGCAACATCACTTGCCGCCCCATTTTCTCGCGCATCGTATCGCTCTTTGCTGAACAAAATGAACTGCAATATGCCGTTCCTGGTGGCTTGATTGGTGTGGGCACCAAAATTGACCCAACTCTCTGTCGTGCCGATCGTCTGGTGGGTCAAGTGCTTGGAGCTGTTGGACACTTGCCTGACATTTACATTGAGCTGGAAATTTCATATTACCTCTTGCGTCGATTGCTCGGCGTGCGCACCGATGGCGATAAGAAGGGCGCACGTGTAGAAAAGCTGCAGCGTAACGAAATCTTGCTGGTCAATATTGGGTCGCTCAGCACTGGCGGCCGCATCTCGGCCACAAAGGGCGATTTGGCCAAGATTGTGCTCACAACGCCCGTGTGCACGGAGAAGGGCGAAAAAATTGCGCTCAGCAGACGTGTGGAGAACCATTGGCGGTAAGAAATTTTGAAAAATATCTTGTGGCACGACTAAAATGCTGTTTTCCTTTTGCAGTTTGATTGGTTGGGGACAGATCTTTGGCGGCAAGACAATTACACCTGTATTAGATAGTCAACCATCGAAGAAGTAAAAAGAAATCAACAACGACCGTTTAACAATCGAGACACGCTGCGAATTCATCTACAAATTAGGCGTATCTTCAAGTGTGTGTGTGTGTATATTTAATACACAAAATTATCACAATTGGCGTGTATTGCATTTGGCCAATTGCAGCAGATTTTGTTCTTCGCCAGCACCGTATCTTCATTTCTAAATCCTGCGTCGTCGTCCTCCTTCACGTCCGTTGATAGCAAAAGCAAACAAACAATTACAAAACAAACAGAAACAAAACTATTGAAAATTTATGCATACATACCATAAATTATTTAATTTTTGTATGTATATAATTGATTTATGCTGGGGAAATGTTATGTATAAATAGCAAATCCAAGCATATGAGAAACTAATAGGTTATACCATACATATATAAAACGAAACAAAAACAAAACAACTCTGATACATCGTAAAATTGTTTTTATGATTTAAATACAAAAACAAAAAAACGTATAAAATGGTATGCATTTTTATAATTAAACTAACAATAAATGTTTTTATCTTTGGGTTGGACAAAGGATAATGAAAGAAGAAGAGAAGGTATACATTGTTGGGGCAAGTGATTATCAACAATCAATTAGTCAACGTTTTCATTATAGACCTTTTTATTTGTTTAAGCATTATTATTACAAATTTCACATTATCGTTTTGAAACATGACATCATCATTATCATTTATTACTTTTTATTTTAAATTACATATTTTGAAACATTTCTTTTTTTTTAGTATTTTTTCTCATTTATTTTCTTTTTAAATTTTTGTATCGTATTTGATTTATTTCCTAGTGCACACTAATTTTATTTTAAACTACTGTTTATGTATATTTTGTTTTAGTTTTGGTATTGTTTTTACTGAAATTAATTCAATTTTAATTAGCTTAATTAATAAAAATTCGTACTTAGTCGCGATTCACATACATACGTTGTGTTTATGTTTTTTTAATTGCTGGAAACTTTAATTTAATGCTATTGAGTTTGAGTAATATTACATTTAATTCTTTTCACCATATCATACTCTCCGTGCATCGTTTTCGGTCAGATTTAAGATTGATTTTCATTCCATCCGTTGAGTAAACAGAGAAATATTTTTGTAGTTTCGTTGAACACACTTTAAATAAATTGAAATTCATTTATATATCCTATATATTTGAGCGATTTTTGAACACAAGTTTTGAGCAGGCTTGAATGGAATGCACAGATAACGAGTATATGAAATGTAGTAGGAAACTAAGGAACTTTTCGCTCAATCCCGATTGTGCATTCCACATATAGCGTCAGATAATAAGCTCGATTACAAAAAAATATTTAAATAAAAATGAGCAATAATCTGAAATGATTTTATATAGCTGTTAATTAGCGGTTAGCGTTGCATTGCCTTATCGTTTGACTTCCCTATGTGTGAAGTCTAGAATTCAAAACTTCACAGTCTAAATATAGCATTAGTTTTGTAATGCAAATAGATTAATTAAGGAAAGCAACTTTGGCAACAGCGCAGCAATTGGCCAGTCCAACAATGAAGCTGCTGTTTGGAGAGTCACTTTCTCGATTCGAATTACATATTTGTATACAATACAATACCTACTTATTTAATTAAGTACATTTTCATTGTAACTAGTTTGTGGTTACATTTAAATATGTATGCGTTGCTTACAAGCTAAAAATGCTGGACTTCTTCTAAAGTTAGATTCGATTCGTCCATATATGTGTACAACAATTTTGAATATTTGTCATAAGTCTGTGTGGTATTATCAATAGATGACTACTAATAAATTAAATGGAATGGAGTTAAATATCATAAAACACAATTAGAAGAATTTTATGATTCATACATACATTTTCATATATTACATTCATATAACAAGTAATCGATCTACTAATATCTACCAATACTGCTTATGTACATAAAGTACAATACGTTGAACACCTCAAAGTGCTGTTGGTTATCCTTGCGTATGCTTAATAATACACAAACATTGAATCTTTGGTTGATGTAACTAATCTAGTTGTAGAATTTCACATTTACATTTAAACACTGTGTATAATAATTATCTATCTTTCATTGTGCGATCTGTGTGTATGGAATGAACTGGGAATGAATCTGTAGGTAACCTACAAGAAATGGGATTCTTTCTGCTCTAATTGTACGTATGTATGTAATTTATTGATAATACATAGTAACATTGGCAAAATTGGAGTTTTGTTTTTTCTTCTAATACTTGATTTGATTTGGTTCATCTACAATTATATACATGCTAATATTCCTTCAGAGGAACGACAATATCCAACTATAATAATGCAAATTTGAATTCTTATCATCCAGGGGAGATCGAGTTTGTTATTTAAAGGTTTTCATCTTTACACTAAACATACAATAATCTTTAACAATTTGAGTATCTTTTCATTTTGCATTCCAACAATTTCGCTTACAAAGATACAAATATACATATACAGGTGGAGAAATAAGCAATTTATACATGCCAATGCCAATGGTAATCATATTTAATATCTACATAAATACTATATATTGCAACATATATATTCATTGGAGCAATTCTTAACATTTTTACAATACACGAAATATTCCCGTATGTAGTTTATATACTTGATTTCAAAATGTAACTAGTTTGTTGTTATGATGAATACATTTGTTTTGCCTTTTTGTATTTTAGTTTGTTGTCATTAAGTCGAAGCCTACGTTTTCTTTATGATGCACAATTTGGCGTTTTTGGGTATTGGTGTTTGGCATCTTAAAGAAAATGGCTTAAATCTCATTCGTTGACATCCTCATCCGATGAACTAGCGGCTGGTATCGTTGAAAACTGCCACGCCTCTCGATTATTGTTTTTGCTGACTCTGTACCATAAATACAATACGCAATTAATGATAATATGATAGTATGTGATGACCTTCTTGTAAAATAATTACCCATGCTTTTTGGCATTGCTGGGCAATGTGTGCGAACTGCGATAATAGCTGTCATGCGGCTCTTCTTTGGTCTCCTCCAGGGATTTACGTTGCAGCGTCATTGTCTCCTGCGGCGTAGATGATGTGGCGCCACTGCCACTTAGCTCAGCATCCAAATAGTATTTGGCACTCTGCGCAATTTTGCAATTCTCACATTCGCTGAGATAATCATCATCCAAACTGGTGTCGTTGGGCAAGAAATGCTCATTAGGATTGAGACAGTTCTTCGATGTGGTACACACCGGCAGCTGCTTGCTGGGAGTGCCACCACCCCGTCCACTCTGGAGCTTTGGATAGCTAGGCATCTGGCAATGTGCAATGGCCATGCTACTGCTTGATGCGGCAGTTGCACTTGCAGTTGTCGTTGTTGATGTTGATGTTGCGGTTATGCTTGTTTTATCGCTATCGCGCTTCACGCGCAATATCTTTGGCAGTGTTGTGCTCTTGCTTATTGCCGATACCTTTTCATTGTTGTTCTCCAGTGGCGGAATGCTAATCACCGAAGGCACCTTGCTGACCACGCTATTGATGGTGCTATTCAGCGAGATCTTGCCGCTTATGTGCTTGGGCAGCGTGTAGGTAACGTGATTGTTGGCCAACGGATAGAAGGTGCTCGAATTGATTTTACCGCTCGACTTCTCGCTGCAGCTGGCCGAAGGACTAGCTGGGGGCAGTGTTAATGTGGGCGTTTGTTCCTTTCGCTGTTGATGATGCCCGCTGCTATTTGTCGACTTGCTCAGTGTATAAATTGTGGCGACAGCGCTGTTGTTGTTGTTGCTGCTGCCACTGGTAGCTGTTGCTGTGGTAGTTGCAGATGCTGACGCAGTAGTTGTGGCTGTTTTTAAATTCGTTAGGCTTTTGTAGAGTTTCGGTGGTAATGTTGGATTGCTTTGATCGTTTGCTTGATGCGCATGCGACTCTTGTTGTTGGTTATAGAAATGTTGCTGTTGTTTCTGTGTCAAGCTCAAGTAAGCATCAACCTGCAAGTACCAACATTGGCATTATAAATGGAACCTAATTTACTTTACTGTATGTGTAGATATGCTGGGTTTTTGCCAATAGTATCGTGCAAGTTGAAAATAAAAAACAGAATCAATTTTTCTAAGGTATAGCAATTTAACAAAATTAATAATAATGTATATGAAGAAACAGCACTTTATTGAATAATAGTGTGGTTTAATTTAAAGCAAGTCCGAGATGAAGTGTTTCAATTTTATAGTATACACAAAATTGTCAATTAAACAATGAATGGGCGTCAATTTTTAGATACAGTTCTGTTTAATTAAAAGTCACTTTTTATTCGAATAATTAAAAAGAAAGACTTATCATGTTTCATTATTGAGAGACCTGTATTACTAAAACTTTTTACTTCACTTTAAGCATTTAATGAAAGATCGAGAGAATTGGCGTTAAAGGACCAACACTTGCAATGGGATTACTTACATTTCGAACTCACCTTTCGATTCAAATAAACGCTGGATAGCACATCGACACCAGCTTGACCAGCAGCAGCAGCACCGTTGGCGCTGCTCGATGTACTGCGTCCCGCGCTGCTGCTGGAACTGCGTACGCGATCAATGGCATTGCTCGAGCTACTCGATGATGAACGTTTCTGGACACGACCCAGCACAATGGGTGGCGCACTGACATCGTCGTGATGCTGCAATGGTGGCGGCGGTATTATAGAGGAAACACTGGCCGCAGCATGCGATGGATGTGGCTGCAACTCATCGCCCACCTGTTTTGAGATTGTCGCTATTTTCGGCTCATGACTACAAGGGTTCCTCGAGCTACTGCTGCCAGAACTAAGCAGCTCTTGGCCATGTTGTTGCTGCTGCTGCAGATTACTGGCAGATTTGGCACGTTGGCCATAGGCCAAAGTGGCGGCATGACGCGCTCCAGCACTGGGTGACAAAGCGCAAGCATTGCTGCCGGCAAACAGTTTGCCCGCGCCGCTGAGGAAGGCGTTTGCATTGGCATTGGCATTGCTGCCCATGTAGGACATGGGCACATGCTGTATGGGACACTGGCACATGGGCTTCTTGCTGATCTTGCTGCTCGACGCCGCTTCACTGCTACTGCTGGCGTTGGAGCTGGGCTTGGGCTTCACACTGACCACTTGCAGTGGATCGGCGACTGCAAAGTAGCGCGGAATGGTGCGATGATAGCGTCGCGAGCTCGATGGCGTTTTGCTGCCATGTTGCTGCTGCTGCTGTTGTTGCTGCTGTTGCTGTGACTTCAGAGCAGCATGCAGTGGCATTGGCAGTGTTTGTGTAACTGAATCTGCTGTGCTGCACGCTGGCGCTGATGCTGCTATGGTGGCTATCTCCAAGGGTGGCAACATGTCTATCGCGGGCGTGGATAACGCAGCTGCCAGCAACTGTTGCTGCTGTTGTTGATGTTGTTGCTGCTGCTGTTGTGTTAGGTGATGAGTAGGCGTTGCCAACATCTCAGCCGAGGCGGGTAGTGAATGATAGCTAGCTGCACTAGCACTCGCATTAATCTCGACATCGGCAACAGTTAGATACTGTTGTTGCTGTGGCTGCTGTTGCAGCAACTCCTGCGAGCCGCGTGGCGTTCGTCTTGCTGCTGCATAGGCCAGCGAGTTGGATACACTGCTTGCGGCAGCTGCTGCAGTTGTGACACTGGCACTGATGTTTAAGTGACAGTTTTTGTAGCTGCACTCGCTGCTGACATTTGGCTTTGGTGTTGGCAATGTTTGCACACATATCGAACTGCTGGGAACCACAGCCTGCAATTGTTGCTGCTGTTGCTGTTGCTGCTGCTGCTGTTGTTGCTGAAGTTGTTGTTGTTGCTGTTGTTGTTGTTGTTGATGTTGTTCCATTGTTAGCTGCTGCTGCTGCTGCTGTTCACTCTGCAGACTGTAGGGCGGCTGATGATTCTCGCCAGTGGCAATTGTGGTTACGCCGCCGCTGTTGATATTGATGTTGATTAAATTTGTCGTACTCTGAGTGTACTGATTGGACTGTGCGGCGGCAGCAGCAGCAGCTGTAGCAGCGTTCAATTGATGAGCGTGCGAGGCGTGCGATGGATGAACTGCAGTTACGGGTACCAATTGTTGCGTATACGACGAGTGCGGATGCGCATGTTGCTGCGGTTGTGTATGCAATTGCAGTGTATGTTGCTGTAGATGCTGCTGCTGCATTTGCTGTTGAACCTGCTGCTGCTGACTGACGCTAGCCACCGTTTGACGCTGGGCATGATTGGGCAATGTCACAGTGCATTGGGCACTCAAGGCCTCGGCCTGAGATATGGCAACGGCTTCCTCATAGGGCGGCGGTGCCTCGCCTCGCGGAAAATAGCCACTGGGTGGCTTCCAGAGCGGATAATGAGTGGTGGCGCCGCCATACGAATAATCCATGGCACTCAAGTTGCCCTCCATATAGCCCATGTTGCCAGCAATATAGCTGCAATTCCCATTAATATTATTGTTAAATTTGTTGTTTATAAACTTATTTAAGTATGGAATCGAAACTTACCCAATGCTGCCCACAATGCTGCGCTGATCTTCGGCATTTTGGCGATTTTCGCGCGCACGCATTTTCCGTTGTCGCAGTCGATTGACCAGGAAGAAGAGCAAGGATAGCGAGAGTGTGGCCGTGATGCCACTGGCCACCAGTCAAATGCCAAAATCGGTGCTGCCATCGCTAAACTGATCGTCCAGGCAGATGACCTCGCAGCAATTGTTGCCACTGCCAACGGTTTGAAAGGACTTGCATTTGCTGAACGCCTCGCAGAGCACCATCTTGCATTGTTTGGGCAATCCGCTGTCGCAGATGCACAGACGACACGAGTCCGGTCCTGGCATATAATGCATGCCAGTTTCATAGAGTTTGCCATTGTAATCGCGGCAATGTCCGCCTTGAATGAGGCTGGAGCTCACCGCGTTGATATCTGTAGTCAAAAAAATTTAGCGTAAATATAGTTTACATAGTTTTAAGAAGTATGACAATTATATTTTATTATATACAATTTTATATGGGACATATAATTTTTATCTATTAGAAGATCTGCATAAAATGGTATTTTTAAAAAGAAAATTAAAACAAATTGCATTAAATTATTGTCATATTTTGAAGCCTTTCTATGATTTTCAAAAGAATACAGTTAAGAACATTCATGAATATTTGCAACTGTGTAAAATCGGATAAGAATCGACACAATTAATTTCAATCGATTAACTTGCCAACTATATAAAATTATTAAACGATAAAAACATATTCCGTTCAAATAACGGAAATGACGGAAAACATAGCATACATTGATGCGCGCAGCATAGTACATATATAGTTATGTATTCGAATCTTTATTTTGACACACTTGACCAACTTTCGTTGTACTGCTGATTTAAAAGTTACCTTTTTTGCTCAAGTGCTAACATTAACACACACACACACACACACACACACAAGTGTATATATA
Organism: Drosophila niveifrons; assembly: GCA_035046325.1. Classification (NCBI taxonomy): domain Eukaryota; kingdom Metazoa; phylum Arthropoda; class Insecta; order Diptera; family Drosophilidae; genus Drosophila; species Drosophila niveifrons. Next base: position 2,179,964 of record JAWNOC010000046.1, on the reverse strand, counting down.
ACACTAACATAAAATGCAGCAGGTGCTGTACCCATGCACACACAGACACACAAATACACCAACACTCACACACATTACAAGCGCTTGGGGCTATAACATTTATCACTTGAATGAAATTAAATGCAAACGCATAACATTTTCAACATAATTTAAATGCTAAACAGCAAGAGGAAATTCAAATTAAACACAAATAAATCCCCAGCATTGCGTTTCGTACGAAAAAGGACATTTGGGTCTGGCTGGCTGGCTGTTGCCTGGCTGCAATAACATGCAGCGAGCGCCCAGCCGACGAAGCAGCAAAAAACACGAGCAGGAAACGCACGAGCTGAAATGGCAAACAGCAGCGTGCTCTACGCCTCCGCAAAATCAACACCCACACTTACACAGGAAAAAAATAATGCCTTTCATGCGAGTTTCCAAGTGAAATTTTTGCGATACACACTCACACACACACCCAATTCAGCCCCAAACCCAATACATACATACATATATACAAACGTACACACCCAAACATAAGCAAGTATACATACACATGCGAAAATAAACAGCATACATACATACGCTTGTATACCCACACATATAGAGAGAGAGCGATAGAAACAGTGAGCGAGCGTAAGAGCAAACGAGATGGGGAGAGTTAGTGAGAGAGAGAGAGAGAGAAAGGGCAGTCAGCACCAACGCAAAATTTTGCACGCCACTTCCTTCGCAGTGCCCAGCTGAAAACCATTATGCCCCCTTTTCGCAGGAGTTGCTAGCTGAGCAAAAGAGCGCATCGCAAGTGTATATGGTTGTGAGCATGTGTGTGTGCCCTGTGTCCCATAAATTGTGAAACTCTGCTGTGGCCATGGACCATATTCCATTTAATGTATTTGTAGAAAGAGAACAGCATATCAAACTGATTTTAGATGAAAAAAACATGCATTGTCCTCTTATTTAATACATATTTCCATAAAGTGTAAGCCAAATACTTAGCATTATGAAAAATATCTAAATTTCATATTGCTGCTCTCTTTAAAACAACGCAAGGATATGCTCCCAAATAAGCTTGTGTGTGTATAAAATTTTCAATTTTTTCACTGCATTTCATTTTTACCTTTGGCATTTCCAATAAACGCAAGCACTGCCAAAAAATACATTTTGCTGGCGTTAATATGCACTTTACGCTGCACAATTCACTTTTAATTGTTATTTGTTACACAGATTTTATTTGATACTTCCAACGGTTTTTAACGAACGTTCGAGCAATACCAACTAGTGCTAAAATTGATCTGTGCGACCGTTTGAAGGTATATTAAAAACACTTAAGGTGGAGAAACATCGAAACAACTATCGGTGCATCGATTTTTTTTAAATCATACAAATTAAACACATTGCAAAACCCGAATTAATTTTAATTAAATAAGCTATAATTATAGAAGAATTCTAGAGTATTTTATTAAGAAAAAAAAGTTTTTTGTCGAGGAGATATACCAAAATACAGCAGCCCCAGATAGTTAGTTCTTTGTTTAGTATATTGGTATATTTTTAAAACACGTATGAATAGGCGCGTCCTTTTAAATGTTTTTTTTTTATTCAAAATAATCTAGCAGGCTTAACAACTTTGTATTCTTTCATTCGAACTTCTGCCGCTCAACTCCTTCGGATCTGGCTTCCATTACAAAAGTATGTCAAGATACAACGACGCAGTTCTTATTCTAAGTTACGATGCAAATGTCCTCTATACAGAAAATACCAGATTTGACGTAAACTCAAAGAACGTAACGTAAGCCACAAGAATTTTTGTTAAATTTTGTAAATATGTATTTGGTTAAAAGTCAGATTTTTCGATTATTAGTTACTTTGTTCCTTCAATTTAAAGAAAAACGTCCTGCAATTTTTATAGTGAGATCTCATGCTCAACATCATATTGTTCGTAAAAATAATAAGGTTTTTAAGATATGTATAAAAAGCATATGCCGCGCTGATTTTTTTTTGTTTTACGCACCCGTATCGAATATGTTTTAAAAATAATGAATCTATTTCAAAAGAAATACAAAAAATCTTCGCGGCTTTTCCTTTCGCCATTCTTAATGAAAAGCTAAGAGTAAAATCAGGCTACAATATCTACGCCAAATTTTCTAATTGAATTTAATGCCAAATGTTTTGGGTTCATTTATTTTGCAAATTGCACCTGACATGCAATAGCGACAACAACATTAGCTAAATGACAATGTCAAGTGCGAATAACTAAAAATAGACTTATCGGCAAACCTAACGTGGAGAATAGCCTGTAATAAGTCATGAACATAAAATGGTACGACAAAGTAAATATACATATGTTCGCAGTTCATCTCTACAAAAGGTTTAACATAAATTTTACATTTAAGCAATTAAGGTTACCCCTTGGACTGTTTTGCAATTATTACAGGGTATAATTAGCCGGTTTGTTGTAAACAACACGCACATTGAAATGCAACAACTAAATAATTGAAGCTTTGTCTGTTCCCAGCGATTAACCTGTATTTCTAGCAAATGCAGGTAATTTGTAACGTTTTTGAAGTATTCATTCAGATTTAGCAAATTGCAGTTTGATTCATTTTTAGAGTAACTACGACCGATAAAACACGTTAAGTCGGATCTCGAGAGATGCCGTCAAAGCTAGAGAATTCTACGGCGGCACAAGTGACCGCCTTAAAGGGCGTGGCACGGAATAGCAGTTATGTCATACCAGGACTCTACGATCTTTCAGTAGAGGACACCAATTGGGTACTGACCTCATCATTCATCATCTTCACAATGCAAACTGGCTTTGGCATGTTGGAATCTGGCTGTGTGTCTATTAAAAACGAGGTCAACATTATGATGAAGAATGTCATTGACATTGTGCTAGGTGGATTCACATATTGGCTCTTTGGCTATGGCATGAGCTTTGGACGTGGACCTCTTTCAAATCCCTTCATGGCTATTGGTGACTTTTTGCTCGATCCTCCCGTTGGCGATGAGCTGATGGGACAGATATTTGCAGCCTTCCTCTTTCAGCTATCATTCGCCACCACATCCACAACGATTGTCAGCGGCGCCATGGCAGAGCGGTAAGGTTCCGATAACTATTTCTATGAGACCAAATGACACGAAATTTAGAGGTCAATCACTAAGATAATACAAATTTCCTGTTCTTCAGCTGCAACTTCAAGGCGTACTGCGTGTTCTCTCTGCTCAACACGGTAGTCTATTGCATACCCGCAGGCTGGGTATGGGGTGAGCATGGGTTCCTCAATAACCTAGGTGCCGTGGACATAGCTGGTAGTGGTCCAGTGCATCTTATAGGAGGCGCAGCATCGTTTGCCTCGGCTGCCATGCTGGGACCTCGCCTGGGCCGCTATGCCGAGGGCTACGATCCATTGCCGTTGGGCAATCCGGTTAATGCGTGCATGGGACTCTTTGTGCTCTGGTGGGGCTGGCTGGCGTTCAATTCGGGCAGCACCTACGGCGTCAGCGGCGCCAAATGGCAGTATGCGGCGCGAGCAGCTGTCATGACCATGATGGGCTCATTTGGGGGCGGATTCGTGAGTTCCATGTAAGTGCAAATTAAACTTTAAACTGGTTGATCTTTAATTTCAACTGTGGATTTAAAAGCTACTCCTTTTGGCGGCACGATGGACGTATGGATATCATGGATTTGATCAATGGCATCTTGGGTTCGCTGGTTTCCATCACCGCTGGCTGTTTTTTGTATCGTGCCTGGGAGGCTCTCATTATTGGTGCAATGGGTGCCCTGCTCTGTGTGCTGGCAATGCCGCTGTTCGATCGGATGGGCGTCGATGATCCGGTGGGCGCAAGTGCAGTGCATGGTGTGTGCGGCATTTGGGGTGTTATTGCCGTTGGCTTGTTTGCCGACAATCCGGTGCCCATGGACACTACGAAGGGACGCAGTGGTCTGTTCAAAGGCGGCGGTTGGTATCTGCTGGGCATTCAAACACTGTCCGCCTTCTGCTTGGCGTGCTGGGGTATTTGCTCCACTTTTCTGCTCCTTTATGTGATCAATAAGGTTATTCCCATACGCATGGATCCGCACGAGGAGTTGCTGGGCGCCGATCTCACTGAGCATAGAATTCGTCACACCCAAATAGGTTTATCCCGTGCTATTTCCGCTCTCGCCCCACTCAAGGTTGATCTTAATGAGATTGCTGGCGTGCAGCCCATTGGCCTTAATCCCGGCCACGAGCGCAGCATTGAACAACTTCGCGCTGCCGAGGATAAGCTGCAACAGTGGCAATCCTATCTGGAGCAAGTTGGTGGCAATATTAAAAAGGTAGCATCGCCAATGCGAACATTGGAGCAACGACAGCTGGATTCGGATATTGCATTCAATTTAAGATCGGCCAATATCGGCGAGAAACAGCAGGAGCTCGATAATGTCTTTGGACGCCGGGTAAAGTCAGTGCGTGCTCGACGAGAGATATGGACAAGAGATCAAGGCACCTATAAACCCAACAACAGCGAGCTGCCTGTGATAAATCACATTGCGAAGCTGGATAAGGACGGCAACTTTGCTTGGGTGGATTAGGAAACCAAGTCTTCAGACATCGAATGATTTACGAAAATTCTTCTAAGGTTTCAAAACTATAGAATGAAGATTATTTAAAAATATAATAAAAAGCAGCAAGCAAATAAATGAGTTTTAACACGACGCATAATCAAATAGTATGATTAAATAAAACTAAAGCAATTGTTATCTAAAATATCTAAAAGTTATGTTATTAAACAACAAAAATATAGAATAAATTCATAACATAACAGCAAACAACGAATGATTCCAAATAATCACATGTTTTCAATCAAAAAATACTCAAAAGTTGCAAAGCCATGAACAAAACAATTTTGAAATAACAAATATTTTTCTCAAATTCCAACGCCATAACATGTTGAGTATAATTTTACCATATGCCCAAATCTATACACAAAATCAGATAAACATGCAAATCACGTAGTTTCAATATATAAAAATACCGTGTTGCTAGCATATCTAAAAAAAATCACAGATTTGTGTTCGCAATTCTCAAATTGATTTTATTTAATTCAAGTACAAGCAAATATAGTTTGGATGATCGATCGATGAATGATGATAATAATATAATATATATTTATTATCTTATTTTAGAGCAGTATTTTGGTTTCTTTCATTAGTTGTTGATGTTGCAGTTGTATTATTATAATATAATGTTCAAGAGCAGTTGTCGTTTGTTCTTGTTGTTGGTGTTCTTCTCTAATTTAGAATCCAAGTTAAATATATAGTTTAATGTGTGTAAGGTGTAAATTGTTTATAATTGTTTTATTGTATAGTTGATGTTTGGTTGGTTGGTGAATTGTTTAATCGACCTCCTCGATGGTGGGGCCAGCGCCGCCAGCACCGGCTGCTCCGGGAGCACCACCAGCGCCAGGCATACCACCGGGCATGCCACCGGGCATACCACCAGGAGCACCACCGGCGCTCTGGTACAGCTTGGTGATGATTGGATTGCAGACGCCCTCCAGCTCCTTCTGACGGTGCTCGTACTCCTCCTTATCGGCCAGCTGGTTGGCATCCAGCCACTTGATGGTGTCGTTGCATTTGTCCAAAATGGTGGTGCGGTCTGAGTCGGCAATCTTGCTCTTCATGCTGTCCTCATCGAGGGTAGCCTTCATGTTGAAGCAGTACGACTCCAGAGCGTTCTTGGCCGAGATGGTCTCCTTCTGCTTCTCATCCTCGTTGCGGTACTTCTCAGCCTCGTTGACCATGCGCTCAATATCTTCCTTAGACAGACGACCCTTGTCATTGGTGATTGTGATCTTGTTCTCCTTGTTGGTCGAACGCTCCAGAGCAGTCACGTTCAGAATACCGTTAGCATCGATATCGAAGGTCACCTCAATCTGGGGCACACCGCGGGGTGCAGGTGGGATTCCCGACAGCTCGAATTTGCCCAACAGATTGTTGTCCTTGGTCATAGCGCGTTCACCCTCATAGACCTGAATCAACACACCAGGCTGGTTGTCCGAGTAGGTGGTGAAGGTCTGGGTCTGCTTGGTGGGAATGGTGGTGTTACGCTTGATGAGCACGCTCATCACGCCACCAGCAGTCTCGATACCCAAAGACAGGGGAGTAACATCGAGCAACAGCAAATCCTGCACCTCCTGCGACTTGTCACCGTGCAAGATGGCAGCCTGGACGGCAGCACCGTAGGCAACAGCCTCATCGGGATTGATGGACTTGTTCAGTTCCTTGCCGTTGAACAGATCCTGCAGCAAACGCTGAACCTTGGGGATACGGGTTGAGCCACCAACCAGCACAATATCGTGAATGGCCGACTTGTCCATCTTGGCATCACGCAGAGCCTTCTCGACGGGATCCATGGTGCTGCGGAAAAGATCAGCGTTCAACTCCTCGAAACGAGCACGGGTAATCGAGGTGTAGAAATCGGTGCCCTCGAACAGAGAGTCGATCTCAATGCTAGCCTGGGTGGAGGAAGAGAGGGTGCGCTTTGCACGCTCGCAGGCGGTGCGCAGACGACGCAGAGCACGCTTGTTGGTGGTCAGATCCTTCTTGTGCTTGCGCTTGAATTCCTGCACAAAGTGAGTGACGAGACGATTGTCGAAATCCTCACCACCCAAATGGGTGTCACCGGCCGTAGATTTGACCTCGAAGATGCCGTCATCAATCGACAGAATGGAGACATCGAAGGTACCGCCGCCCAAATCGAAAATCAACACATTGCGCTCACCGGCAGCCTTCTTGTCCAGACCATAAGCAATAGCGGCAGCAGTTGGCTCATTGATAATACGCAACACATTCAGACCGGCAATGGTACCAGCATCCTTGGTCGCCTGACGCTGTGAGTCGTTGAAGTAAGCAGGCACAGTGATGACAGCATTGGTCACCGTCTTGCCCAGATAGGCCTCGGCGGTCTCCTTCATTTTGGTCAATACCATGGAGGAGATCTCCTCGGGGAAGAAGGTCTTCTTCTCATCCTTGTAGGTGACCTGAATCTTAGGCTTGCCATCAACACTGACGACCTCGAAGGGCCAGTGCTTCATGTCCGACTGGACAGCGGAATCGTCGAATTTGCGACCAATCAAACGCTTGGCATCGAAGATAGTTTGAGTTGGGTTCATGGCCACCTGGTTCTTGGCAGCATCACCAATCAAACGCTCCGTCTCCGTGAAGGCAACATACGATGGTGTGGTACGATTACCCTGATCGTTGGCAATGATCTCAACCTTGCCATGCTGGAACACACCCACGCAGGAGTAGGTGGTGCCCAAATCAATACCGACAGCAGGTGCTTTAGACATCTGTAATGAATCACGCAAAACAAAATGAAAATTCTAGAGTTAGTTTTATTTGTACTTGTAGTGATGTTAAGTTAATTTTTTAAAAAACAAAAAACCGAATTCTTGTGTCATTGAACTTTTCCATATCGGGATATCTGGCAACTCAGTTTTCTAAATACATTATCTTTTATTTTTATAACTCGAGAATATCAATAAATAAAAATATATTGCAAAGTTGCAAACAAAGCGGCACTTTCCATGGATTGTCGACTCCGGACGATTCTACTATTGATTACTAATTTTATATAATATAAGCGTTTGTTTAATGAAGGCTGAGGTTAATCCCCGTAATTAAAATAGAAAAATTTTAATTGTAGTAAAAGCGTTTTCATGCCTTTTGCGTTGAATTTCTCATGCGCTAAAACTGGTTGCGACTAATGTTAAACTTAGAACCAAATATGAATGAATGACTAATTTATATGGCCGAGACGCAAGTATCAAACAAGATAAATACAACGAGATAACAATGAAGTATTTCAACAGAACAGGCAGCAGCAGCTGCTGTCAATGCCTTCCAAAGGTGCAAGCACCGCATGGACGAAAATTCTGGAACGCTCTTAAGCAACCACAATGACACAGGGGTTGTACGTGTGTGCCTGTGTAAGCAACACAAAAACCACGCCGTTCCCCAACAGATACTTATTGATTTTCGCCTTGGCAAAAGCGAGACGGCAATAGTGCACAAGCACGAGCGCGCGCTAATTTGCTATGTAAGCATGTTTGAATGTGTTTGTATTTTATTCCAACCACGCGTGCACGCATACTTTGAACCCGGTTAGCAACGCACGTTCTCGTTCATGCTTTATATAGGGGTAAACATACACAATTATATAATATACAATGCTTCCCACTATATGAGTATTTATAAATTATTAGTATTGATATTAATGTTCGAAATCTCATAAATAAAATCACAGACGTCAGCGGTCAACCATCAGCGTGACTCATGAGTGAGTGGGAAGGCGATAATCTCGTGGAATATGAGCGTGTGTGAGTGATGCGGCAAATTTTCAATGGAATATTCCAGTCGCACTGTTTAAATATTAATCACCTAAACTACAAAGAACATTTAAATATGCATGGCTTTTGATTAATTATAAATAATCAAGCAACAATACGCAATGCATATTGCAAAAGTAAATGACGCAATGTACATAAAAGTCCACACAGACACAAATGCTTGCGAGTAAGCAAGTTCAAAATCTAAGGTTCAAACTGCTCGGCCACGCATATTCATGTGCTTAATTTTTTTTCTTTTGTAATAAGTTGCAGTAGCAACTAAACTAATAATCAATGCATCATTGCACAAGGTATTGATTAAAGCCATACATTATCGGCGAAATGAGTCAATGGAAATAGTTTTTCTAGGCCACCGCACGCGGTGCTGCTTGCTGCAAGCGAAGTGCACGTGCTAAAAACGTTTTTGCAGCGGTTCCATTGTGTTAGAAATTAACCGTACTTTACTAAAAATAAAACTTACCTTTGTGTGTTGTTTAGTTTAAATGTACTAAATGTATGAATAACCGTGTAATTGCTACTTCACTTCTTTGTCCCACTTAAATTTTCTGCCGAGTCGACACTCAGACGTTCGATCAAACTGGCACTTTTTTAGGAATGATGATGGCGAACGCGTGTACCTGTATTTATAGAGACACGGCGGCTTGCTCTGGAAAATTCTAAGCAGTGTGACCACAAATTTGTATTTAAAAATTCGCTGGTATATTCGTTACGTATATTAGTTAATTTTTCATAGAGCGTGTTATTCATCGAGAGCGAAAAAATTAAACAACTTCTAGAACATTTCTATTTCTAAATTTGATTGTTCTCCCAAAACTGAAGGCAAATCGAAAGCTATTGCAAGCCTTACACCATTAACAACTAGTAATGCATTCATAACTAGGATTTGTAAGTGAATGCATTAAGTACTGGCCATGAACTAATATCTTGAATATATTTTGTTATTTATAATCCAAAAATTTATCAACGTTCTCACTGATCAATTTTAAATGAAATAATGCCAATTTCGCTCATTATTTTATTTATTATACATTATTTTATTTATTATACCATACTAATATTTAATAGCTATTTAAAATACCATTATTTAGTATTTATGGCCTTTTGGTAACATTAAAATTTTTATTTTCACGATGTGGCATGGCTGCAAAAACTCTTCCTTTAATGTAGCCCTGTAAATAGGGTTACCATACGTAAAAGACGCGCTAAATTTAAAATTACTGGGATCATAAATCAATAAACTGTCATAAAAATAGTCGTGCTATCTAGACCCCACCACACCAAAAACACTTCACGTAGGTATTGGCACGCGATATCAGCAATACTCGAGCTGATAATGACAGGATTAGAATGTAAATTGCTTTTTCAATGGTTTACGTACACATTATCAGTAGATTAGACACATAGCTGCACTTGCTATAAATATGTTTGTCGTGTTTCTTATCGTAACGAATAAGTATACTCAACCCCCGTCAAATGGATTATAAAATCAATTGGATCAACAAAGTAATAAAAACCTCCTGTTCATGCTAATATTAAAAAATACAATATTTTTATTTGTCAGTCTTATTTAACGGTTTTTAAGAGTTTGCAATCCGGCTCGACACCCTCAAAAATGGGCGTGCTTTCACCTTCTCCACCACCGCCACCAATAACGATTTTGATAATATCAGATATTTTGCTATTTATGAGCTGTAAGAAAATTAGAGTTTTGAAATCGGCTTTCCAAATTCGAAATATCTAAGACACTCACCGCTTCTGCTTTTTCAATCACGGTGCCCTGTCCATAGTCCCAAGCATCGCCCAGTAGTTCCACACCCAATTCGTTAATCAAGGCATGAAGGAAATCAGTAATACGCTCCTCCTCCATAAGATTGTCAAAGTTAATTTTCAAATCACCCAAATGCAATTGGATATTGAGCGCTGTGATTGCTAATGCTGTCGAAACTCGAATTCTCCAAGTAATAAGGATATTAAAATCCTTAACGAAGGCTCTAAAAATAATTACCAGTAGAAACTTAAGATAACGAAATGAGTTATATAAGTGAGTTTCCTTACTCTGCATTCCCATCCCCAGCCAAGTTCACAATGTAGGCCAAAGAACCTTTGGCCGTATACAAGGATTTGAAGAAAGTGTATGGAAACGTAATATTGACAGTACTCGTTTGAAATCCTGGAACTATACTAATTCTAAGCGGATCTACCACGAAATCAGATAAGCCTTCCAACTTGAAATTGTCAACAGAACCCGTGAAGCTAAAGAACAGTTAATTAATCATTTCATCAGAGGATTAGCCAATTTCATAATCGTCTTACTCGATTAGGTATTGATTGTTAGCAGCCGTATCGACATGTTCCAGCTGCAGTGGATCCAATGCGGGTAAGCCCAAACTGGGAATTGGGTGGCACATGCGCATCCGAAATTCCTCCAGAAAATTCAAGATCGTGTCCTCATAGACGCAGGCGACTGGTGAAAGGCAACTGTAGATTGTGGCCGTGGCCAGCAGCAGTTGAAGTAGACGGCGGCTGCTATGCTGCATATTGCTTTTGCCTGGAGTTGAAGCGTGCTACTGAAATGCTACTGGCTAATGTGAAGCCGTTTTGTCAAGTGCGGCCATTTCCAGTTCCCATTATGAATGTCAAGATATGAACCGAATACCCTTATATTGCATCTTTTAACTACGCAGTCCCATTTGTCACAAAGCCAGTGAACTTGCACTCGAATTTAATCGCTTGACAAACTGCTCTACATAGGCAATAGCACAAATTTCTGTACAGTTTACACTTACAATATTTTTGGTGTAGAGTATACGAAGTGTTTGTGGACTATAGCTTATCGTTATCAATTTGGGGAATTCATTTTGTCGATTAGCACACATTTTATTTATTTTTTTTTCGCCAATTGGAGAATAATCTGTAAAATGCCTCCATGATCGCAAAACTTATTAAACTACATTCAGATCGAAGAGATCTAATCTAATGGCTAATGTTACACCTGCTCTGGGGGTTGCCGCAAGTGTTCAGGTATCTGTTGCAGCTCTGTTTTGGTCGCTTGCAGTGCCACACCTTCGGGCAGATTGCGTTCGATGTACTCGAGAAATGTGTCCAAAGTGGAGCCGGTCAACTTGTGGAAGTTCATGTAGCGGAAATGTGTGCGAATCTCGTATTGCACACGATGCTTCTTATATATGTGCACCGACTTCAGCAAAGTCATGCGTTCATGATGTGCCTTTCGGGGTGACCAACTATTGATTGAAGACAATATAGTGATGCAACAGTTGTTGTAGTTTATTAGCTTTCTTGTTACTTACCATTTGCCAAGTTCAATGCCCAAATGCTCGGCGGCTGTTGTGGCAAACCAGGTGTAGCTCTTAAGCACAGCAGGATCAACTCCGCGTAGCTCAATTTCCAGCTTACTGTAAAGTTGATCAGGCTCAGCTGGGGCTGCGATGGTCGGAGATGTTGTTGTGGTTGTTGGCACCGCTGCTGCTGCCGAGTATAGTCTGGAGGGCTGTACTTGCCGTAAAGCTTTTACGAGCTAAACACTTATACAATTACATTTAATTCTTTCTCATTAATGAATAAAATAATACAAACCTGCATCATTTTGTTATTGTTTTTTTATCGCACAACTACCACAAGGTACGGGTTATGCAAGACAGGGCTACAAAAAAAACATTTTGCCGGTGTGTGGTGACACTGTTTGTGGAATATTTTGAAATTCATTCGATTTTCAAGGTTTCCTAAATATTTTGTATTTTTAAGAAAAATATGATCATAATGATGATAAAAATATAATTTATTCAAAAGTAAATCATTTATAATAACTTGCAACCTCGATGTAAGCAATAAGAATCGATATTTCAAAAAATCGATGTGTCGTCGATAATTCGCCACCTCTTTTTATTGGTCATTCGGTAGCGCACGTGCAATTCAAAACGAACTTTTTTAAACTTTTATTTTTTTTTTTGTTATTCAAAAACATCTGAACAGTTCTGTGTAATTAACAGTTAAAGCAAGTTTTTGTTTAATTCAAGCTAATTAGGTATATAAATTCAGCAGCATGGAGAACCCAGATCTAAAAAGTAAGTGACAAAGACATAAACAAACGTGCGCTCGTAAACAATTCTGTTTTCCTGGCAGACAACGACGAGTCTATCACAGATCCCAGTTCGGATGAGGAGGCATATGATGACATCGACGACGATGAGGAAATGGGGGAGGACGAAGGCGAACCAACGACCTGTTTATTTTGCAACAACGTTTTGCCGAATATTGAAACAGCCATCGAACATTTGAGCAAGGACCACAAAGTGGATTTATTGCAGCTCAAAAAGAAATTCGAGATGGATCAGTATGCATTTATTAAGCTCATTAATTACACGCGTGCCAACAAACTTAGTGCAGAGCAACTTCTCCTAACGGAGCAACCCTTGTGGAATGATGAAAAGTATCTGAAGCCCTTGGAGTATGAACCTTGGCTATGCTATGACTACGATGCACTGAAGAACAGCGATACTACTACAGATGAGGCAGCTGAGAGCGTGCCTGAGTTGAGGCGACGTTTGGCTGAGCAAGCCCAACTACTGCAGCAGGCCAGCGAGGATATGGAACGAATGCGCAACGATTACAAGACGCTATTGCAACAGGAGAAGGGTGAGAAGACGGCATCAGCAGCAGGAACTGGCAATGAAGTAGTGCGCAATACTCCCAAGTTTGATAAAGAATATTTCAATAGCTATTCCCATTTTGGTATTCACCACGAGATGCTGAGCGATACGGTAAGTCTGAGCATTCCGAGAAATCAGATCTGCTTACTCCATTAATTCTTAACAGGTTCGCACCAGCAGTTATCGCAAAGCGTTGCTGGACAACGCAACGTATTTGAGTGGAAAATCTGTGCTTGACGTAGGATGCGGCACTGGTATCCTCTCCATATTTGCATCGCAAGCAGGTGCCGCCAACGTTGTGGGCATTGACAACTCCGAAATTGTCTACACGGCCATGGACATAGTCAGGTTGGCAACAGTTACTTTAGCTTGCGAAGATTATCTTACGTATTGTGTGTCTGTAGGAAAAACAATGTGAAAAATATAAAGCTAGTGAAGGGCATGCTGGAGGATACTGAATTGCCGGAAGCCAAGTACGACGTCATCATATCCGAGTGGATGGGCTATTTCCTGCTCTACGAGGCTATGCTGGATTCTATTATTTATGCTCGTGAGCATCATTTAAAGCCCAATGGCATAATTTTGCCAAATCGCTGCACATTGCATCTACTGGCCATCAACGAGGATTTGCATGCTCAGCACGTTGAATTCTGGTCAAATGTATACGATGTGGATATGAGTGATCTGCGCAAACGCAGCATTGAGGAACCATTAATGGAGGTTGTTAATCCCGATCACATTCTTACTGAGAGCGAGCAGATCGCTAACTTTGACATGATGACGGCTGATTTAAACTATCCAAATTTTTCTTATGAGTTTAGCTTAAAGTGCACGAAATCTGGTAAATTGGGCGCTTTTGTGGGCTACTTTGATACCTTGTTTGAACTGGAGAACAAAGTGGAGTTCAGCACATCGCCCAAACATACGCCCACCCACTGGAAGCAAACAGTGTTCTTCATAGACCAGCCACAAAACGTGAAAGAGGGCGATGTGATCAAGGGCAAGATTAAGTCGCGACGTCATCAAGGCGATGTACGAGCGTTGCGTGTGGATATTGAAGCGTTCGGCAAACATCACAAATACACAGTGGATTAATTACTTGGTCTTCAGATCGATCTTTAATGCAGAATTTCGTGTGTGGACAAAATGTAAAACTTAAGTGTAAAGAATATGTTTATATAAATATAGAATGAGTTCACACAAACACCAGGTAAGCTGGCGTTGTGTAGCGCTTGCTAGAAAACATTACACATAAATCTTTATAATATAGATAGAAGGGGTATGCCAAAAACTTGAACTGTTCGGATTTGATGTTGTTGTTGTTTTTGCTTTAAGCGGTATTGGTTTCCAGATCGGAGGCGGGTATCTCGGGCTCCTCATCGTTGTAAACATTCTCGGCCATTTGCCACACTTGCATTATATTATCTTCGGAAACACTGCAAATAATCCAAGGTTCATTTGGATTCCACGAGAAATCGCTGATTTTGGCCGTGTGACCACCGTGGATGAACAGCAGCTCTGGTGGGCCATCTTCGGCATCCTCGGAGCTCTGCTCCTCGCCAATTTTCGACAAATCCCAGACGTGCAGACGACGATCAGTGCCAGACGAAGCCAAAATTGTCTCATTATGCGGCGACCATTGCACCTGGAAAATTTCATCCTTGTGCGACTCAAAGGAATGTAGTTTCAGTTTGAGATTACGCAAATCCCACAGGGCAACCGTTTTGTCTGCCGATCCCGTGGCCAATATAAACTCCGAGTATGGATTAAAGCTCAAACAATTGACTTCAGCAGTGTGTGCATCGACGGTATGCGATGGCTTGGAGGTGTTGTTGTTTCTGGTATCCCAAATCATAAGTTTCTGATCGTCGGCCACTGAGCCAAAAAGTGATTCGTGCAGCAAATGCCATGCAACGTCCTCAACCACAGCGGTATGACCAGTGAATATATTCTTGGCGTCAATCACGCGATGCTCTTTCGGTGTGGCATTAATGTCCCACAAGCAGATGGTGTGATCGTCCGATGCCGAGAGCAAATAACCTAATTATAATCAAGTAAGTTGTCAATCCAATAAAATTGAATAACTAACAATTGTACTGCCTACCATTCAAATTGGGATTCCAGGACAGACCGTAGCCTTCCTTTTGATGTCCTCGCAATCGCAAGTCGGGTTGGCATTCACCGGATGGTTCCGGTTTGCTGGGATGCTTTGTGTAATCGAAGACGAGCACATCGCTTGATGGCGTCTTGGTGGCAATTACGCAGGCATTTTGCGGCATGTAGCGCGCACGATTCACCTCCCCCTCGTGATTGATCTTGATCTCAATTTCAATTTTACCGCACACCGATCCAAAGCCACCAAATTCACCCTTTTCATTGTCATAGTGTGAACCATCGAACTGGGCATCCTCGCTGGGCAGCTGAACGCTGGCAATGAGTAAATGATTCTGTTCATCCGAAGTGTGTGTGCCCAATATAAGGCGATGCACCGAGTAATCCTTGCCATCCTGCTTCGTCACATCGGGCAGCCATTGGGCCGTCAACGAGGGCCATTCCAGGGCGTGGGTCATGACCAGATCGTATAGAAATGGCGTGTTCTTCTTCCATATCTTGTACTCTTCGTTGATCACACGCTCTTCGACTGCATCGTCAAAGGATTCCGCTGCTTACAAATAAAGCGAACGAAAGCAAATTGGCATGATTAATTTGCATTGAACTTCATTTAACTTCATCACTTACCATTATCACTGCGATCCACCATTTTATTACACTATGTGCAGCTAATTTACAATTTGCACAGAACAATTTTCGTGCGCGTCGCAAAATCGGGCGCCAAAACAACAAAGCGGCGGCGGCAAAAGCGTGCGCACTGTCGGCAAAATGATGTCCACGCTTAGGCAATTGTTGTAAAAATACACGTTTGCTTTATCTACACACAAATTGCTGACATGCGATAATTAATTTCAAATTTAATGGTACACTCTCAGCAAACTTGCGGCTGCTGCTGGTAGGGAAAATTGAGAAAATTATTTCCTTCCTCCTTTTTTTTTTTGCAAGCGCGTCGGCTGCTAAAATGCGACAGAGATGTGTAGAACACAGTTATCGGCCTAACGATGTCGATGCCGCCTTCGATTAATAAAAGCGCTACCATACGTAATTAATAATAAAAATACCAAAAGTGCTTATACAGTGCTTAGAAAACGTTAGTTGATAATAATAATCTAGGATTTTTCAAAACAGAAACAAAAATTAGCACACCTTTTTACACACGTATTTGAATTTACATTTTGTGCAACCAGATAAAAGTTCTTACGGTTTTGGCAGTTAAAACGTACATTTTGCAAACTTTGCTGCTGGTCACACTCAGCCAAAAAAAACAGCTTTGAAAAAAGCTTAATTTTCTCCGAAAAAAACGAAAATTTTAAGTTTTCTCAAGAAATAATAAAAAAAAGGAAATAATATTGATTTGGCTGTAGAAATCAATGTTGTTTATCACGGTTGACGTTTTTGAAATTTCGCGCGTTTCTCTCTTTGCTCTCTTCAGAGAGTGGGGCACCTGCCACCGGTCCCCAAACCGGTCGGTGCAACCCATCCCCAGCTCTTTTTGATTAGGAGAGGAGTGAGTGAATGCTAAGACAGTTCGCTTCGTGTAGTTGAACGAAGTGCACGTCCAATTATTTCAATTGCCAAATGGAAAATTGCTAGGAGGATCACAGTGTGCTAAACTAATTTATTAAATTGTGCAAAAATTAGCGGATATTTAGCAAGTGCGTTTGGCAACGTTGTAATAAGACAACTGATTTCTCGACGTGGGGGGTAAGTTGACAGTGGAATGGATTGGGAGTGTGACTAACAAAACTTTCTCCATCGGTGTTGTTTACATGACAGCGTTTGTATAATGCTTTCTTTGAAATTGTTTGATTGCCAGTTGTTTACGTAAAAGATGCACGTACACGAAACCGAAACACATAAAGATAATGACCATGTTGAAGATGCCCAAGCTGTGGCTTATTTGGACAACCTATTGAAGAACGGTAGCCAAGAGGGCGACAGTGGAGCTGAGTTGGAGCTACCGTCATGGTACGACGAGCAGCTGTTCAAGCGGTGCGTATGGTATGGACGCTGAAATCACGTTAACTGTTTATCGTTGTTAATGTTAACGGCTGGGCTATGTACTATTTGTATGTCGTGTTGTTTTCTATTACTGATAGTTTAATAGATTCGAAGTAATCATTTTTATACTTTTTTATATATGTACATATTATATTCAATACTAATATTCAACCCACTATTTTACAGAGGCCAGCAGTACTTCAGCAAGTATCGGTTTGTGATGACCTCGGGCATGTTGGCCGGCTTAATTGCAGTTCTTGCCATACCCTCGATTCTGCGAGTTCTGATGTGCACGAAGCAATCGTCCACTTGCTTTACGGCTTATCGCCGCTATGTCCGCACTATTATGCACACTCAGACATGGCATTTCTCCCCGATTGAGGACAGGAGCAGCAAGTTCTGGACGAGTATGGCAACTGTGCGAAGAGCTCATTCGCGTTCCAGTAAATTGAGTACACGCTGTGGAGCTGGTGTCATATCACAGAAGGATTTGGCCTTGACCCAGTTTGGTTTCATTGGCTTTATAACATTGGGCGCTCATCGCATACAATTGTACGATCAGGATTTTCTGGAGGCTACTACGCATGTTTGGCGAGTATTGGGCTATTTGCTGGGCATCAAAGATGAGTACAATATTTGCGGTAGCAATTGGGAGGAGTCGAGAAAGCGCTTGGATATCGTAATGCGCAAAGTCTATACGCCTGCATTATCAAACACGAATGAGGATTTTTATCGCATGACCGAAGCACTTATCAACGGTCTGTGGCACATTAATACTATGTTTTCGGTTGGTGCGAATATATATTTTACGAAGCGCTTGGCTTACGTTAAGGGCTACGAGTATTACAGCTTTGATTATCGTGCCGACGAAAAACCAGATCCACAGCAAAAGTCATACTATTACGACCTCAATTTATGGGATCGTTTCATCGTAAGTTACGGGTTATTCATTGTCACGTTTTTACACAAATACGACCTTGTTCGCTGCTACTTCAATTTTCGAGTGTGGCTAGTTGATTTTTTTATGCACTACTTGCCTATTTTTGCCATTTGGAACTTTGGCATCAAATCGGCCTATGTCCGAATCTTTAGGTCGGGAGGAAATGCTCTCGAAATAGAAGTGAATTCTAAGGAAGAGTAGATTAAATGGAGTTTTATTGGAGAAATGTGGTATATGTAGAATTATGCGATATTGCCCCACTTTTGCCCCTACAATTATTTTCAGCAGTGCCCATTGCCCAGAGTTTTGAACACGGGAGCGTCAATTGAATCTTAAAGACAATTAGTTTAGTAGGTGTTTTTATATTTATTCTTAAGTAATGTAAATGTAAATTCCTTTAATATAATAGACCGTTTTATAATTGTATACATGACATTTATAAGTTATTTATACCTAAATAAATTGTTATACGTAGAAGGTAGAAAGAAAATAAATATTCGTTATTATTATAGCACATCTCTTTTGGCAGTCTCGGTATTTAATTGCCATCGTTAAGATCGTAATCTTAATTTAACCACATCGTATATTTAATTAGCATAATTAAAATATGGCTATTAAAATTATGCCTCATGCATTTTTAAGGATGAGTGTCAACCTACCTTATAAAATTAGATAAACTATTAAAGGCAATTAAATAAATTGTTATTGTTCTGCAATAAATCATTAAGGTACATAAAAATTTAATTTAGAACTGACAATGCACAACACTGGCTTTCGATGACGATTACAGTTTTGAAACCTGGAGCCGGTCGCTTTTCGTGTCTACAGGAGGATCTGAGGGGATTGTTGAAGGATCCTGATTTTCACTTAATTGCAAACATATAGTTTTAATTATTTTGCTAAATCAAGAAACAATTTAACTGCAGCCCTGGTTACATACAAAATGGTATATTCTATTATTTAACGTGCGGTCACACTGAGTTATTGTTGCTTGCGCGTTTTTTGTGTTTTAGCAAATTTATTTCATTTTAAACATAAAAAGCGATCCCTTGAAAAAAAAACATGTTTTATCACGTACGTCTCAATTGCCAAGTGCCTTTTACATTAATCTAACCAAATCCTATATAGATTTCACTTGAGCACGAGATTTTACTGCATCCGCGTTACTTCGGCCCTCAACTGCTAGAGACAGTAAAGCAGAAACTCTACTCGGAGGTGGAGGGCACATGTACCGGCAAATACGGTTTTGTGATAGCTGTGACTACGATAGATCAAATCGGATCAGGTGTAATACAGCCCGGTCAGGGTTTTGTGGTATACCCGGTAAAATACAAGGCTATAGTCTTTCGGCCCTTCAAGGGGGAAGTGCTGGATGCTGTTGTTAAACAGATAAACAAAGTTGGCATGTTTGCCGAAATTGGACCGTTGTCTTGCTTCATATCACACCATGTGAGTTTTTAGTTCATTCGTTTTGTTTCAATTGCTTACTTGGGATTGAACAGTCTATTCCAGCGGATATGCAATTTTGTCCCAATGGCAATCCACCCTGTTACAAGTCCAAGGACGAAGATGTTGTTATCTCCGGCGAAGACAAAATCAGGCTTAAGATTGTTGGTACTCGCGTGGACGCAACTGGCATTGTAAGTGCTTAGATGTAATATATTTTGTATAACTAAACATCTGTATTTTATGTAGTTTGCCATTGGAACTTTAATGGATGATTACTTGGGATTGGTCTGTAATTAGAGATGAACGCCTCAGAAAAACACTCAATAAAATCGCTACACTTTAATATACAATTTATATATATATATTTTAAACTTTAATGAAATGCATTTTAGACCGTTAAATATCTAAGTGTATATATATATTATAAATACTTTATAAGATTTGATTTAAATTCAAAGGTACGTTACGTTTGTAATTTAGTACAATTCTGTGTCTGTGTATTTGTTTTAAGTGGTATTTTGTGGGAGCTACAAATATGGATGGATATTTAAGTAAATAAATAGCGACAGCTACATTTATGTGTAGAATGTAAAAATAGCTTAAGGTAATCCACTTAAAATAGACGTACAACGACAAGAAATTAATTCATAAGCTAAACTTTATATTCTTGCAGAGCTTAGTTGCTGGATTCTTGATTCATTTAGTAATTAGGTCTTTTAGAAAAGTTAGCTGCCTTTAAAAGTAATTTAAATGCATCTGCAAGAATATGATGACTTCGGGAGGCCGAAGTTTTTGATTTCTTTAAAAAGATTGCACAAAATGGGATCGAAAGCATGAGATATTAAAGCAAAATTCGTGTGTCAGCATCAGATTTGTTCAGATTAAATACTTAGGATTTTGGAGCGGATTAGGCAAACATGCATGATAGTTTAGGGTTTTGTAATGAATCTGTGCTTCGTTGCATTCTCCCACTGATCTCAACTCGTAATCCGGCCCCTCAAAGGTCCCAGGAGAACAAATGATGCTTAACGAGCATGTCGCGTACACCATCCTTTAATGGTTGGGATTCCTTGCCGCGTTTAGGTGGCAACTCCCAGTCCGGATTCAAATTGAAGGCAAACTGTGAGAGTATGCGCAATTCGCACTTGATTTGCACCCAGCCCGGTGAATCAATGAAGCTCCAGCTGTGATACCACTTCTGGACCACTTCCTGGCAGGCGCAGAGCACTTCGAGCCACAGATGCAGCACTTGTTCGTTAAGGCCCAGGCAGATGAGCGAACGCAGTTTTACATCCATTTGGGCATGCGCATTGTCGTGTGTTTGATTGATGGCTTGCACGCAGCGATACAGCAACTCCTCGGGCGTCAACACCTTGCCATCCTCATCCAGGCGATAAGTTTTACACAGCACTAATCGACTATACACCGACTTGAAGTCCTTTTCCACCTCCAGCGAAGAAACCTCTTCAATAAACAGCCATGGATGTATGGGTCCGCCTAAGAATGTTGGTCGTTTCATGCCATGCTCAAGGAAGGCTTTAATTGCTGGCGCTAGTGTGCCACGTACGAGATCTGTGACCGTTTCCGATATCGCATCATCTCCAGCCGACGTATACAGTTTGCTGCGCTCGTCCAGCAGCTGCACAAACTTCGCAGGAAACCAGCCCCGCAAACCGTTCAGCTCACCCACCCAGCAATGTTCATCCTTTTGGCTAATGATGGTAATGATATCGTTGCGCCTGAAGCCTAGTTCGTCGTCATCATGCCGCTCAAAGTCGTGCAGTGCTTTGGCACGGCGTTTGCGCGTTCGTGCTACATTAATGAAGTTTTCGTGATCCTTGGCATGAGATTCGCTGCTGTAGTTGGCTGTTAGTTGAATGTGTCCAGCCAATTTTGGTTCTATGGTAATAAAATGACGGCCAACCTTTAGTATGGCCTCACGTAAATCCACAAGTATTTCCGTCTGACGAATGTTTTTGTTCTTGAGCTGCTCCGCCTCGGGATCACTACGAAACAAGAATGCCTCCAATATAGATTTACTTTTGCGTACTTGACGTCGTGCAAGCTGCTGTTTGGGCAGATTGGCCGCTGCCTCCGGATTGCCAATTTGATGTCCCTGATCTGCCATCAAATAGGCCAAGTGACGACGTCGATGCGTGTCGATGACAGTTTGGCTCAAGGAGCCGCCCACTTCGAGCGCTTGGTGGAAGAGCACCTCAACATCGTCCACTTCGCAGCACATGGATAGGGAATTGAATATTTGCGCCGAATTCTCCAAGTGCTTCAGGTCCTGTTCTTTAACTTTCAACATGCCAAGCGTTAGCTGGAAGAGCACTATAGATCCCTCGTAGAAGAACCAATCCCAAATGCGCACGAGGATCTTCATGTGTACAACATTGGCAAAGAGGGTGAGGAACCAATGCAGTGTTATTAGCGACAAATCAATGTCGTGCCTCTTGAGCGATTCATCCACGCTGGCCAAATAGTTGGCTATCAGCGTTTGCATTACCCGTTGATCGGCCTGAATGCCAAGTAATGTTGAGCTGTAGTACGAGGCGGGCAACAGATCCTCCACAATAGTGACCATCATCCAAAAGGCATTCTCTTCCTCCATGAAGAGCAACAAGCAAGCGACAATGACACCTGTGCCTTGGCAATAGCCAATGTCGGGGAAGAGCCACGCAATGCCGCGTAAAATTCGACGCAGTCGTGGAATGCCAGTGCCATTAGGATGGCTGAAGCATGCATTTGTGGGCAAGATGCGTAAAAGATCCTTTTCGATTTGCTTGGATGTCATCAACTGATCGTTGCTGGAAGCTGCAAAACATCATTATAGTAAGCTTCTTTTGACATTGGAATGATGGCACCACTTACCCTTAACAATGTCCTGGTAGCTAGTTTCACTTTTTTGCTTTTTCGAGAGCGCACCAGATAAACGCATCCACATCTGTGGTCGCAGACTGTGTGGTATGCCATTCTGTACCATTTTGCGTAGCTTTTCAGTGCGCTGCAGCAGGAGTTCCACGTGCTCCCAACTTAGTTCGTTTGCCTCTTTGTTGTGCGCGAACTCCAAGTGTGCTATCCACTGCAATCGCTGTTGTGCATCCTCCATGAAGGGAATGCTGAGCAGTTTATTGGAGCTCTGTTCGGGTCCATCTTCCTCTTCCACGCGAAAACCGAATTCATCGAAGCGATAATCGGGCTGATCGTTGGGTCCCGCTGCTGCCATTTCTGACTCACCACCCAACTTAGCCAATATCTCTTGTGGCCACATGGAGGGCGTCAATGCCGAGAAAGGGCCGCCAGGATTCGGTCGCAAGCCGTCGACAACGCTAAGATCCTCCATCATTGGCGGTAGTTCACCAATATCGTCTTCGGAACTCAAGGTCTGTAGTTTGCGCTGTTGGCAGCAAATTACGAATCATTAAGTTTAATGAGTGTGATAAGCAATCAATTCAATTCTTACCGTATGTTCTTCACGGCCCACGTAACCTTCGTGGTCGCGGCCAAAAATGCTTCTCGCCATATCCATACTACTATGCAGTTAGCTGGCCATACAGTTAAACATTAAATTAATTAAAGAAATACTCGTTTTTGATTGTTTTAGGCGAATTTCTCAATTTTTTCTACTTCCACAGCATTGTTTCCAACATTTTCACAGCTTTCGCCCGCAGTCAGCTGTTTCGATATAAATCCGCAGTCGATAGTCGATACACCATGCAAACATAAATGTTATGTTATGCATATGTAATCGACAGCTGACGTTGTGATATTAAAAAAACTGATTAGAATTGCTGTTCTGTTAAACAATTGCAAGAGCGACCTCTTTAATTCAATTTTTGCCAATAACATTTAGCGCTCACTGTTTATAGCAGTTCTGCAAAAACATATGCGACGGTTCTGTTAAACTATAACAGCTGACAGGTTGTTGTGAGTTGGACGGTTTGTTGGTTGTTTTGTGAAAGGCAAAAAGTGGAATCCAATGCAAATAAACCGTAAACATGCAGATTAAACCTATAATTACATGTAAGTAGCGCAAATGCAATTACAGTTTATACAGGCGTAAGCTAAATTTACAAATATTCGAAGATTCTGGCGCTTGTCCACTTTTTCGATCACTCGAATCGCAAATTTTGAATGCAATTCCTCTGGACACTTGTGAGTGGCGTCGCACGTTTCAAAGGCCAACTAAACATGTTCGTCTGGAAGCGCAGGCCCAGCAGTTCAATGTGGAACCATTAGAGAAGTACAAACAGGGCGATTGGAGCATTTTGGATCATCCCATTTTGCACATCTATGTCACGGATTGTAATGTAAATAATCTTATAGATATGTGTGCGTAGAATACGCCTCTGTTTAGAATTAATTTATTTTCCTCTGCTTCTGTGTAATAATATCTGATTCCATTTGTAGGACGTTGATGCATACAAGGCGACGATACGCGAGGAAATCGATACATGGCTTAAGCTTTTGACTAGCTACGGCGTCTCTGATTGGATGATTTTGCTCGTGGAGACGTTGGACATTCGAAAGACGAAGAATTTGTTGCCTCGCACCACTGTGTTGGATAAGATACGATTGGACTTTGGCAGTAAAAACGATGATCGCTGTATATCCGTCTTGAATCCAGCGAAATTTGAACAAAAATCAACGGAATCGTTTCGCTGTTTGGTGCAGCGAATACGTTTTCTAATGCTGACCAGCTACAATCGGAATATTGCTAAATATGAGGAGCTTATCAGGAGTAAACGTGAGAAACGTAATCATGATGATTGGGACTTTCGACAATATTTCTTTTTGCAAGAGGATTTGGCATTGATATTCGAGAAGCTCGAGTTGCCAACTGAGGCTCTCATACAATATGATGAACTGGATGCCATGTTCTCGCAGTTCATTACACACACGGGCTTCAATGAGAAGCAACAGTGGTTGTCCTACTTCAAGCGACCTCTTAGCGCTTTTCATGGCATTTGCTTGAGCCGTGTGGATAAATTCGAGATGCGACAGAAGATTCGTAGCGAAGGTGTCTCACTCTTGGAATTCCGTAATTATTTGTTCGAGCGACAGGCTTATTTGCTGCTCACCTGCAATGATATACCCGAGATTGCCAAGCGGCTGCTGGGATTTCTCTTTTCAACGTTACGCGAGGTGGAGTACATTAAGTTGGACTGTCAGGAAGGTGCTCTGTGCTGCTGGGAGTTTGTCTGTGCTCTGGAAGTGCTGCAGTTATGTGAACAGGCTATGGAACCCAATGAGGTCACATGCTTTCAACACTGTGCACCAATCTGGAATCTCGCCAAGGACAAACTCTACGAGCTGGGTAAACTTTGTGGTTTATTGCCTGGTTGTACGCCCAGTTCAGAGCAGCTGCACATTGTGGTGCAGTTGTCATCGGGCATTGGTGATGCACCACCACAACAGCAATTTCTGCAAGCAATGCCCCAGCTACGAGATCGTTCTCCCAATCGGAAGCCCAAGCTATCGGCGGCACAACAACTCAAGGAGGCTCTCGGCTCAAATCAGGCATTCCAAAAACTCTATCTGGAGCTGGCAGAGCTGGCAATTAGCACGTACAAACATGTGACACGCCTGCGATCGGCTCGTCTTGTGGGGCTCGATCTCGGCAAGTTTTATTGCGCCTTGAATGAACCTCACAAAGCAGTTGGATTTTTTACGGATTTGTTGCGCGAATTGAAGGCGGAGAATTGGCATACGTTGAGCTCACAAACGTTACTGGAGCTGGCCAATTGCTATCGCAAAATGGGCGATTCTTTGGCTTACACCAAGACCTGTAGTTCCATATCATGCTGCGCTGAACTAGAGACTTTGGTGCGAACATTCTACTTTGATGAGTTCCTCAAGTCGTTAAAGACACTAAACACAACATTATCGGCACAGCCATCTATGGAGAATGCTAACTACTGTGTATTGGAGGATCACTTTCGCGTACTGGATATCGAGGTGCTCAACGCCAATCCTATAATACAAGATGATCATTTACTTGTACAATTAAAAGTGGAAAGTCTCTATCCACGTGGCATTGTTGCCGAGTGCATCAAGATCTGTTATGAGCTGCATGTGACACCCGAATTAGAGGCTGCTCTTCAGCAGGATGTGCCACTAAAGAACAAGGATTGCTCGTCTCGCTTGAAGGTCACATTGCAGCTGTTTCACAAGCAAGATGGCTCACTTAATAGCGCCTCTGTGGCATCAGATACGCCCAAGACAAAGCAACCGGTACGACGCACCAGCAGTACCAAGCGCAAACTGTCGCCCAGTGTTCAATCGGACTTCAGTAACACTGTGCAGGTCGAAAATATTGCGCTGCAGCCGGGCATTAATGTGCTGGAGCTAAAAGGCAAGGCTAATCGTGTTGGACGATGGCAATTCAAACAGTTGTGCGTCAGCATGTCTAGTCTGGAGTTTCTCTCGGAGCAGTTGGCCATGCAGTTGCAGCCGCCCACATTTGAGATATGTACGAAGCCAGCAAGTGCTTCACTGCACTTCAAGACACTCATAGCGGGAATTGTGCAACCAATCAATCTGCATGTCACCGGCGGAAGCTTCATCTTTCCGCCAGATGCCAAAATTACATTACGTTGCTCGAAGAATTTGCGCATACGACAAGCACTGCCGCTAGACGATCCTGGCTGTGGCAATGATGCCACATTTGAGCAAACTTTGTTAGTGCCGTTGCTTCAATTCAAGTCGTTTGAGGAGCGGTCCATTCCGCTGGAGGTACTCACCGATATGCCAGGTCGTAAAGTGGCTAAACATCATGATCATCACATCACGCTCAGCTGTCCGTGGTCGCGCAATGAACTGCAAATTCCGCTGGAGTTCCAGCCTGCCATGGAGGCCACTTGCCGGCTGCACACATGCGGTACTCAGAAGTTTTTGCAGGTCATTATGAAGGGTCTGGATGCGCAGCTACTGCTGCATCAGGCCAAGGTCAAGTGCGATGTACCAGGCGTGCGTTTGCAGGATCTAAACCCCGATCCTCAGGAGCCAATTGTAAGCTGCAAGTAAAACATCCATAAATACTTTGAAACTAATTGGTTAATCGTTTAGGAAATTCACAAATCACTGACGGTCACCTATCTGTATGAGATTCAAGTAGAGCCGCTGAAGGCAGAGCATGAACTGCCTGTCGTCAAGGTACACTTTGTGGTCAAGTATGCCACATTGACAGAGCCGCGGGTCTGGCGCAATTATGGTTGTGCCTTCGATCTTGTTGACTACTCCACGCTCTTTAAGCTGCAGGCGCAGCTGGAGCCCAATGAGTTGTGTCGTCTGCGCACAGTTTGCAATCTAAATCTAAAGATTACAAAAGTTAATGAAAATCCCTATGTAGATCTAATGTATGAAGTGTTGAATGATCAGAATCTGTGGGCTGTTTGTGGCCGCTCGGCTGGTGAGTCGTCGCTTGGCGTTTATTCACATAATTATTTAATTCTATTTACAATATATTTGCTTTTGATTTAATTCTTATTTCTTGACACACACACGATTTACACTTTTAAATGCATATTAAGAAATGGGTAAGTTTTTGGTTTTAAACCAACGTAGTTGCACCCATACTAACCATAACCCGTAGAGCTGCTAAAAGCTTACTTTTAGAAGCATTCTAATGGAGTTGTTGGTCCATGTAGTTAGGCTTTCGATTGGACAATTTTAAACCCTACAAAATTTATGCTTTTACTTAAAAGTTTATTTTGGGAAGATTTATGTTCTAATTGTATTAATCTCACATCGTTTTTCAGGCGTTGTTTCCATGAAGGATGTTGACAGCCATTCAATATCTCTAGATGTGATGCCACTCAGCACGGGATTTCTACCCATGCCCAGCATACGTCTTTCGAAGTACACGGCGGGTGGCAAGAGCAAAACCGATGGCCACTCGAAGGTGCATCCATTTCCGCCTGGCCAGGTGTACAACTCGACTAAGAGCATGCAGATCCATGTGATTGCCAGTGTCAGCGGTGAACAGTGAAACAGCCAAACTATTCGATACTACCACATAGCCAAGTATTATTTATTATATTTAAGCGCTTAATTGTTAATAAGCCTATAATAATACAGAATATATAGCTAAATGTGTTCGATTATTTAGAGTTCAGTTCGCTGGCCAATTTGGCCAATTGTTGTTGCTCGACGCGGTAGAAATGCCACTCCTCCGATTCGGTTAGGTTCGTTGCGCCAAGTCGATCGTAGAACTCTCTTGCTGGATTCCAGCCGAGCACATGAAAGTCCAGTCTACGACATCCAAGCTGTACAGCTATGGCGGCCACTTCACGAAAGATTCGTGCTCCGGCGCCACGTTTACGATGAGCAGGACGCACATAGATGTCCTCTAGGAAGAGAGAACGTCCCTGCCAGGTGGAGTACGAGTTGAAGCAGATCGCATAGCCAATGCAAAGGCTGTTGTAAAGACATTTCCATTATTTATACTGTTTAGTACACACAATCTTATCGATATTTTGGTCTCGTTAAGCTAGCTGCTGAAGTAAATGTTTTCTAAACAGATTTCTTATTTGGCCGGCAAACATTTGCTTAACGTCTTTCAATTTGACGCCCAAATTCTGTGGCTTATCAACTGTTTGCTTTACTCACTTTGTGGCATTGTCTATGAGCACATAGATATGACAAAATTCTTGACCGCCGTCTAGTCCAGAGTCCCTTATCAAATCTGTGTACAGATTGAAAATAAAAGCCAGGTAAATCTAAAGATTTGATTTTCTGCTTACCCGCTTCGCTAAGTTCAGGACCATTGCTCATGCGTTCGAAATCAGCTAATTCCTTTGTTTAAAAATTACTTTAGAATGTATCTTAAAGATTTCATTATCGATTACCACCTGTATCATCTCTCGCACAGCTTTAATATCGTCCTTTTCTGCCCGTCGAAACGTAAATTGATCTTGCGACATTTTACAATAAATTTCAAATATAATCCGTAGAGCTGCTTTATTCAAACTGATCTGTCGCCTTCGGTGAAACGTTCCGCTTATCTAAATTCGTGAGAGGGCTGCTCTTATCATAACACATGTAGTTGGAGATTGCGCTTAGGGTTGTCAGGTGTTGAGCACTTATGAAAGTTCCGTAGCGGAACTAGTTCCAGCTGCATAAGCTTTCAAATTATGTAAATAAACGAAATTATAATTTGTGTGTTCTTAAAAATCAATTAAACATTTTTGTAAAATTCTATTTAATTAATTTTCTGAACTCATTGCATAGTGTTATAGGAACTTAGAATGGAATTTCAATAATGATACATATTCCTTGTGCAGAATATTATTTACTATAAAGAAAGACGTGTTTCAAAAGACTTTTGAGATTCAATATATTAAGAACTCAATGCATTTTCAGATCATAATGCTATTATATTCCATTAGACTTGCCAGTTTAGATGCTCAAAGCCTTTCTTATCAGCCGTTCTAGTCGTACATTATACCCAGGGAACTCAGCTGGTAAACAGAATTGACCCTTTACAAAACCTCAGACGCGTTTTATATATTTTTCAATTTTTTTTCCATGTTTCTTAGAATGTAAAAATGGCTTGATTTTTAATGTTGTTGTTGTTGTCGTTGTTTTTGCTGTAGCATTGATTTTATTTATGAAATCTTCTGCTTATCTCGCAGCGGCACCGTCACGATGATGCGGCTAAAGATTGTTGAGACATACTTATGTATGTATGTATGTATGTCTAAATGTACACACATTTACATTATACACATACTCTAGTGTGCGTGCAGTTATAGTTGGATTATTTATGTCGTCAATTCGACCCGATCTTAAACTCAACTGTGCGCATTTTTCAATTTCTTTTGTATTTTTCTTACAATTTTAAGATAAGCCACTTGTTGCTCTCATCATCATCATTATTGTTGTTGTTTCGCTGCTTATTGTAATTCTCGCTTTTTAAATGGCCATTAATATTTTATATTTAAATTAAATTATCGCTGGCACGTTCAACAAAACAATGCGAAACAAAAGAAATACATATATAACGAAAATAAAGTATTAAAGCAAAGCCTCATAGCTGATAAGTTAAAAGCCAGAGTTGTTCTGGCATCAGCTGAAGCTGAAGCTGTAGCAGAAGTACAAGCAGAAGCAGAAGCAACAGAGGCAGCCATGCTGGGTGCTGGTTCGCCCGCCTTCCATAAGTATAATGATGACCTTTAGCGCTTCTTGTGCCTGTAGTCTGTGTGATGTTTTGCTCATGGTTTTATCTTTTTCCCGCAATGCGTCTTCCGGGCTTTGGCTGCTGCTTCTGTTTCTGCTGTTGCTGCTGCTCTTGCTTCTTGATAGACCGGCCACACCCACACACATCATTATCGGATTGAGGATCCGGGCCCTTTTTCTATAGTTCCTATTTGCCGATGTAGACGCCGTCGGCGCTTGCCTAAAGTTTCTCGCCATGCAGGTTATTTACCTTCTTATCTGACTTTTCTGGTTGCATTGTTTGAGAGTCTCGCTTTGGGTTCGCCTGTTATCAGAGTTTGCAATATGTTCTAGTACGTCGCATACCCTGTCTAGCTCAAGTGATAAGATTTTCAAGAGAGGCTGTTCGATTCGTAAACCATAGGGGTAACTGTCGATCGATACCCGAATTAGTTGGTAATCTTTTAATTTTCTCTTCTTTCAATGATCCTCACTTGGGTTACTATTCTTTGAAGTCATACAGGGTATTAAAAAGTCTTGGTTGACGTTATTATTTGTTATCTCATGACGTCACCCAGTAATTCCTTAACACATTTTACTTATCGTGTTTTTTCTTGCCTTATCGTTTTCAGTTTTATTTTCTTCTGTTGCTTTGTTATCGTTTTTGTCTACCAGACACTCTGACGTTGGCTTATTGATTTAATTGTTTCGTTCTACATTATAAACAAATCCAAAAAAAAAGCGCCAGGGCAGTCCCGAAATTAGTCATTCCATATTGTTGGCAAGCAAACTCATAGAGACAGATAATTTAGAATATTGTGTTTAATCGCAACTTGTCTAACTTAAGAAAATAGTTTCACTTTCACTACCATGGCTATCTATAATTTGTAGATGTTAATAATAATTCCAATATATGAATAACTGTAAGACCAGTTTAATACATATTTTTAACAATAATTTATTAAGTTCAAGCGAAGAACCCGGATTTTGAAAAATGAAAAGATCATAGAGCATTTAAATACATATATTTAAAATATTTTGTTTTGGCAATAAATCTGATGTTCATCATAAGCTTTATAAATTAAAATTTATTTAGACTATGACTGTACTATAATCAAGGTGAATTCAATTAAGTTCTAAGCGACAAGTTTCGCATTTTAATATGTAGAAGCAAACGAATTAGAGCATTCATAAACATTATATTATATCTTAATAAGCTATGAGACCATTCATATGATTAAATGTCAAGTATGTGAACTTGAATACGATTTCGCTGCGATCTTCAATTCAGTGTCAATCAGTTTCAGTTTCAATGCTAATACCGCTATTATATACATAAATACGTGCATTTATTATCATATAGCTTCCTTTTTACATGACTGCCTCTGAGATAGTGGTAATCAGTGTTGGCGGTGTTCCCCAAGTTTCCGTAGACATCGTCACCAAAACAAAACCTTTCCAAACGTATAGAAAATTGATAAGGATATATAACACACACATACCCACGTACTACATAATCGTACAATCATATGTATTCTTTGTATGAGTGTGTACATACATACATACATACATATATAGAGTATGAGAGACATACAGTTGGTCCGATAAGTATAGTCGCGCGACCGACGCGTGATGCAACTTAATCAAATCGGGTTTGGTCTCCTCTCTCTCTCTCTCTCTCGTTGACACACTCAACCTATATATATATATATATCTCTCTTTCCCCTCCTTCTCTCTCGCACTTTCCCGCTTGCGTGTGGCGTCGGTGGGGCTGGGTGGTCAATGTTCTGGTCTCAGATAGCCATATCTTGCGGCCTGCGTTCGTCCAATCAGAGAGTCAGCCAAACTATACAGGGAACAGTGAACAGGGAACGAGTTCGACCGTTTCTCCGATAATAAAGTTGCTACCGAGCTGACGAGTGTTACTCATTGGGTGTTGTTTACTGTTGTTGTTGTTGCTGATGTTGTTGCTGCTGCTGCTGTTGTGTGTTGCGTTTTTGAAAAGGTGATATGAAATGTGCTCTGATAAGTTTTAATCAAGAATATTTTACTCGTATTGCTTTGGTGGGACCGGGGTCTCAGTCTCACGAGTAGCATTTGAAAAGTTGTAGTAGTAAGTCGCCGCTCGGATCGCTTCAGTTCGCACGGATCGCACCTACAGATGCGGGTGTCGTCAACCGTCAACCGGCTCCCGTGTCTCGACTCCGGTGCCCCGTATCCCGTGTCCCATTTTCCGGTTGTCCCATTCAGCAAGCGTCCTCTGTGGGCCGTGCCCTGGTGATAATCACAGCGAAACTCTTGTGGGCGTGCAACACAAAATTTTTAACGTGAAAAACTACTCGATAGGGAAAAAAAAGATGCGCCGGCGCATGGAAAATCCATCAGTATGGAAATCAGCTATGGCGAAAATGTTTGACCACAAAATGCAGCGAGTTTAACCAACAGCCAAGGGGCGCCCGGAAACCCCGAAAGAGTTGACTCTCCGTCCGTGTTACGAGTAGCTTGGCTTTGCCTTTGCGGCCCTTTGTGACACATTTATGCGGTCGCATAAACAAGGTTAACGCCTACGAAATCTACACACGCATACACACAAGGAAATGTTCAAATTTAACGCTTGCTTAACATTCGCATACGTGTTTGAATGCCAGATGCCCCGAGTCTCCGGTGACGTTAACCGGGCGCACAGCAAGCTCATCATTACCCAACGATCGCCGGATCGCCTGATCGACCACATGTGACCACGTCAAACGCCCCTCATAATGAGCGCAACAGATCTTGAGTTAACCGAGGATTATTGTCCGTCCAATCAATTCCAGTTATTCCCATATCCGGACTTCGCACGAGTAATAATGACTCACGTGCCTGGTCAGCATTAACAACACATTGTAAGTATCCAAGAGTTTCATTTTCTGTAAATCGAAGAGTGGATTACGCATACTTGCACTTAAATCAGAAAAGTTCTCCTATGTTCTCTGTTTATATTACTATTTTCATAAAGCATTCATTATTAATGTAATAACCTAGTTTTCAACTTAAAAATGAATCTTAAATTCTACAGCCAACTATGGTATAAATTAGGTTAAGTTTTTTATTTATTGCAACTCAATTATATGCTTAGATATAGATATTTATTTGATTCTTTATTAGTCGCAAGTAGAACTTAAAGCAGAAGTTTGCAGAGTACATATTGTGTATTTTACTCATGTACAAGTACATTGTATATTATGTACATTTTTATAAATATATGTATAATTATGACGATCACATGAAACCAGCATGACGAGCAACGAACCCAAGAGCACAGCTATGTACGTAGCTACAAGCTGTAAGTACTCTGAGCATTTGCCATGGAGCAGGCGGAGGCGTATTTGTCGCTGGGAACGTGGCTGCTGGTGGGGGATGGGGATGGGTTCGAAGACGAGCGTGAGGCAGGGGATGGGGTAGGGAAAGGCGCGCTGTCACAGCGCCAAGTGCTCCACATATATGTAAGTATTTGTGTACAAAATGTATTTAAATATGCTATACGCTCGAAGCCGAGCTGCGACCATAGCAAAAACTGTGGTCGTCGGCTTGTTGTACGAGTATTGTACATCTGTGTGAGCGAATGTTGCGAGTGTGTTGGTGTGCGGTCGACGGGCAACGACAGCCTTATCAATAGGCCCCTGGCATATGAGTATGGGAGTATAATATATGTTATACTTGTATTGTGGAAAAAAATAAGCGTTGTTGCCGCGTCGCCTCGAAAAAATTTGAAAACAAAAGAAATATATACTTTATATACTTGTATGTAATTTAATAAATATGTGTACAAGTAAATAAATGTACAAAAGTATATAGAATCGCTTGGGTTCTTGTGACTTCCTGTCAAAGTTCAGTCATTTATAATATCAACTAATAATGAGTGAATGTGCTTCTACCATACGAGTATATATGCATTTTATTGCAAATTGAAAAGCTTTCAGAATAAATGCAGAACATCAATTGATTAGATACATATGTATGTGTATGTACATACAAGTATGTACAACAGATATGGTGCTCTGATTTCTCTTGGAAAGCACGACTCGAACTCTAAGCAAACATTAACACGTGCATCAGGATGACATATTCTTGTAAAATGAATGGTAAACAGAACATCCACGATATATAATTCGTTTGTTTAAGAACAATGGAAGAAACCGCGACAACAAATACCGCAAAAAGACGAAGACGATCCAAAATCACGGAACACACAATTTACATGACCGCAACGAGACGTAGATGGGATGTAGAGACACATGTTCGTGTACAAACTCAAATTAAACATTAAAACAAAAAAAAAAAACAAAACAAAACAAGACAGAAAAATTGTAGCATATAAAAGGAATTTTGTGAAATTCCGAAAGACAAACAGCAAAACTCAAACATGGACTTGACAGACAGACACCAGATACAAAGATACATTTGTGCCTGCATAGAGCACTTAATAGCACACAAAGTGAGCCAATATCTAGGATCCATACAGGCCAGACCCAGCAGACCGCACCTACTACTCTATAGCACATACTCGTATTGCTCTATTTGGAGGCATCATCGTCATTGACAGCGCGTGTCTCTGCCCTGAAGTACCTGTTGAACTCTACCTGTTCGTAATGTGTTTAACAGGATATGACCAAGACGTTGACGCTGACGCTGACGCTGACGAAGACACAGACGCAGACAAAGTTGTCCGTCCATTGGTTGGTTTACATAATAAACTGAGTTTAATTACCAAAACCGGACCTTGCTTTCACTGCCAAATGGTAGTCCCTATGTTTGCCGCATAAAAATTAATGAGTTTCATTTGAAGTGTACTCAGTCTGTGCTTCCTTTCGTTTTCATTCACAAATTTGGCCGGGAAATTCCCAGGTTGCTGATGAATGAACAGTTTTCACTTACAAATGGATTTTTAATGTGGTAATTCTAAAAAATGACTAAACCTCTGGCACGTGGTCAAGGAAATGACCTTGATCGATTAAAATTACTGAAATTAATAGGGATATCATCCGAGATTTTTCACTTTTTAATAATTAAATGTTTTGGGTAATATCTGTAAAGGTTCATATTTCTACTTAACTTCTTTTTATATTTAATCCACACTGATGATATATAAAAAACATTTCTATCATTAAATATAGTTTAAAACCTTCATCGTAAGCTTTAATATTTATTGAATCAAAATGCAATAAAATGTATAAATCGTAAATGTTTTAAGTAGAAACAATTTGAATTACTTCTTTATTAAATTTTAGTTAATTAATTATGTGAATATGAATAATATTAAAAATCTTAAATGTATTTATAAAGTAGCAACTTAATTAGTCATCGCAACTCGATCATCAAAGCAGCATTTTGGTAAAAAACCAGCACTTAAAGAAGACGCCCTAATTAGACAGCGCCAGGTATAGCAAAACTGAAACAAAAACACCAATATTCAAAATTATATAACATCTACACAAAGAAAGGAAAATAAATTTTCGCTTGACGCTGTCAGCCAAAACAAATTTATGAGCGTTTTGTTTATTTGCTTTGGCACGTAGTTCGACATCCATGGATGACTAGACCAAAAGGTAGACAGACCTCAGTGATGGTCATTTCGTTTCACGTACCTAGCAAATCTCGTGCGGTTGCTCACAAGCAATAAACAACACAAACAACAACTGGACAATGTATGTGTGTGGATGTGTTGTCCTTTTCTTGTCATGATCAATTTTGATCCTGTCGGCGCGTGTTTCTTTCGGTATTTACCTTTCGACAAATTGGCCTTGCCGGTTACCTAGACGAGAGAAAGAGAGGGAGAGAGAGAGATAGAGAGAGAGACATCATATACCTGGTTCACATTCTCATGGCAAATGGCCGACGCCTCGATTAGTGATGATCAGTTTGGTTTGATCGTGGCTTTTTGACAGTTTTTAATATGACGACTATTTAAATAGGTTCAAGTGATGTTTACTTTACCTGTGGGAAAAACTCTCTAAATCCGAAATGTGCATCAAATGTGTGAGTAATATTACATCAAGATCTCAAGTCCCTTGAAGTCTTGGGCCGACTGTTTATTTGTATAATGTGTTCGAGGCTCAGCTCAACTCTGGCGCATGCACTTGGCTTTCATTGTTGACATTAGAAATTAGTTAAGTTGATTGGGTAATTTGTTGAAAGTTGTTTACCTATTGAATGCATTAATGCTGCTTATACGTAAAATATGGTTAGAATATCTACAGGAAATCGCGAACAGCAAAACAATAAATGCAAATAGACTCTTTAATAATATTTACTGCTTGCAAAATCTATGTTTTAGTACTAGCAACAAGGTCATGAACTTGAAGTCATAATTTTGTCAGAATTTAATATAGACAAAATTGTAACTTTAAGAAATATAAGTTCTTAGATGTATTTTTTTAATAACTGAGATATAGACATTAAGTAAATATGTATTATGTTTAATTGATGTCAACCGAAAATGTGCTTATCACGCGACCTAAGATGATAGCAAACCAAAAGCCTTGCAATTAAAATAGTGTTAAGGAGTTATTGTTAGGGGTCGTAAAGTGGTCCAGATAAGAGCGACCTCTCTTTTTGGGCATTGAAGACAGCAGTCAGACCGCAAGGCACTTGACTTGGAGTGGCATTTTAATTGATATTATTAAAAGGGCATGAAGCAGTAGAATGGTTGGCCATATTGGTCGTAATCCTACCAGATAACGATCCCGATAATTGTATCTGAAGATCGGTGCACTTTAAGTGCGAAATAATGTTAAGGGCACACGATAACCAGTCGAAGGATAATATCTTTTGCTTGAAATATTAAAAATGCATAAATACGTCAACGACGATGACATGTGAGCTGTGTTCTTCTTCTTTTTTTCTGTTTTGGTGTGTGAGTTTGGTGTAGTTGACACTTGTTAGTTGGGGCAGGAAAAAAGAAACCCATTTTGGGCACCATAAATATGTCAAAATAATGTTGAGCCGATGGCTTAAGTGTGCGCCACACATAAATATCGACGGAATATGCATGTTCCACCGTCTCATGGGATATACAAATATGCTACATACATATACTCTCGCGCATAAGGGTATTTATTGCTTGCTTAATTTCGGAAATTCTTTGGTTTTATATACTCAGCTTATAAAAAACGCATTTGCTCATTATTTCTATATTTTGTACCCAAGGTTTCTCATTTGCTTTTATGTGTTTTCTGCGTTTTCGTGGGGCATTTGAGATTTTAAAGATGAACTGTGCTACGATATGCTCCATTGACCAATGCTATTCGAGTGTGAAACACAGCACCTCGCGGCATAAACATTATCCTTTAGGGATACTATATACAAAAAAAACTTACAACTAATAAATCACATCATTAGCAGCTAGCACTTGTGTTGCCTGACACTTTCCACGGCCCATTGATGATTTATGCCACAGATTTGTTTGTTGACACGCACTTTCAAGCTTGCCTTGCTCGAGTTTTAACCCTGACTTGACTAGCAACATCAATTTACATACGGGCACAGAGTATTTTATTGGTAGTTGTTTTGAGGTCATTTACCGTTATTAGCATTTGTACTCAATGCATTTTGTTTATAAGCCATGTACAACGGTAAGCAACTCCTTATCGGGCCCAGCAAAGCATAACGTAAGCAGTTCTGGGTGTCAACTGTGAGAACTTCAAGTGTGGCATGTGGGTTAGGCTTTGTGGTCTATGGGGCAATTGGCGTACTTAAAAAAAATATATATATATATTCTCATTAAAAACAAAAAATGTTTAAGTTTGGAAATGTTAAAATGTATTAAATAAATAAGACACTCTTAATAAAATTCTTTATTAAATTTCGAAAGGAAAAGGGTGGAGTAAATATGTACTAGTCCTTTGCATAGCGTTAATAAGTAACTTGCTGTTAATAACAAGAATTATAAGGCATGCATCGAACGCGTGTTAACAAATATGTGACGTCTGTGCAAGTTTAAGGTTAAAGTTCCGTATAAATCACAAACACATGCAACCTACGAGCCCAATATTGAAAATGGAATCACATATTTCTGCGTACATATAAAAAATCATTTCATTTTGTTCTGTACTTGTATTTGAAATAAATTGAAAATTTCTTAATGAGGCAGAACATTTGAACAACCAAAAATGAAGAAGTGTGTTCAAATGTAGATGTACATATATAGAGGAATATGCTAAGTATATTATAATAAGGTTAAACACATATACTCGTGCATAAGAAATACATATATAGTACTTAATTATGAAATGTAATATATAAACAAGTATGTAGTAGAACTGCTATTCCAAAGTGTAAACAAAAATCGTACGTCGGCTCCTCTGGCATGTGTCCGGCCCCGTCACAAGAATCGAAACTAAGTAGTCACAGGCCCCGAGACGATGTGACGGGATGAGACTCGTTGCCCGGCTGTTAACTTTGCGCTTTGCGATCTGTTTGCGTTATCAGTATCGAAGCGTTTCGAATAATTTTTTTTTTTTTGTACTTTTGATTTTTTAATAACATATAATTTTCAAATTGCCACAAAGGTTAAATGAAATCAGAGGAACGTCGCGCTCAATGAGCCGACCCACTTGACGTGTTGCCACATTTTATTCTGTACTTAGTTTTGGAATCATAATCATAAAAATGTTGTCGAAATGTCCAAACAGATCGTTGGTGCCACCTATTCAAATAACGATAAAAATGCCATTAAAACACTATGTATCCATAGGGCTACCCAAAATCTTTTTACGACCGTGCTTGGTTCAAGTATAACAGTATTTTAATCAGCTATTAGAATGTCTTTCAAGTACATAGACCCACTGTCGTCATCCAACAAAGATTTTTATGACTTTTCCTCATCTTTTTGGCGCGTCGTCTCGGGAATTGGCAAAAGATCCGGCGATCTGGCGATACACCACAAGTGAAAGAAAGACTCTCTTTAAAAATTTGAAATAAAGTGTGCGGTCTTTCTACTTTTATTTTCTCACGGCGCCTTGAGCTCTGGCTCCAGCTCCCAAGCAGATCCTTGCCGTGACTTGTGTAATTCTACACGCGTCTCGTATGATATTTTATGTTCCTCTCTTACAAGTACGCATGTTGTTTCAAATTTTGAAAAATTTAATTTTCTGTTCTCGGCCTTGTTCCACATATTAAAATTTTACGCATAATTAGAAAGAGTTGCCTTTTGAATCCGCCCAGCTTCTATATTATTATCCACAACAAAATAAATGTCTGAATCTTAAGAGGGGTACCTGATGAATTTTACCTATTGTACATAGCAAATACAATAATTTCAGTTATTCAAAGATGATTTGGAAAACTTGGTTAGAAAGTTTCTGGGATCTTTTTAAACAGATAATAATAATCTGGCAAATTTACATATTTATAGTAATATAACTTGGGGAAGACTCTGATCGAAAGGAAGATATTTTGTATTTGATAGTCTAACTCTATTATACAGTGACTGCCTAATATGACTTAGGTTTGTTTAAAATTTATCGTGATTTAGAAAGTTTCTATTAAAGTGAATTCTTCAAATATTTTGTGATTGTTTTTAGATGTTCAGAGTCATTAATAATATATGTACATATTCTGTGGAATTCAATTTCTTTATCTGTTGGCGGGCTCAAGCGGTTGCTGCTACATTAGCTTAAATTGTTGTTAAATTTTAAATGCTAAACTTACACAATGCACATTTCTACATACAATTATTTGTTTGAATACATATACATTTGTATATGTATTCAGAAGAATATGTGTGCATGCACGCTCGTAACAGCCAACCACAACAACGACATTAACCACAACAATAACAATACACCCAAACAGTGAAACAACAATAACATCGAAGAATGCCTCAACAGGCCCGGCTTGGTCTGCCTCCCTCTGTACGTTGTATTGAGTTTGAGAGGCGTTGCTTAAAACTGACGCGCTGCTGGAGCGAGAGCGAATGAGAGAGCAAGAGACAGATTGTCCAAGCAAACGGCATACGACTAGTCCGTATGTGCGATAAGGTCCGTTGCCTACTGGTAAGCACAACAAGCGCTGCTGTTGCAGCCAAGCCAACAGCAATGAAGGAAGAGAGCGCACGCAGAGAGTGATGTTCAAAGAGAACGAAAACCAAAAGCAATGAGCGGCCGGCCAGCTACCCATCAATGTGAGCGCCAAGTGTAGCTGTTATTGTTGTTGCTTCTGCGACTGCGGCTGGGGGTGTTGTTGCTGCTGCTGAGCGTTAGAAGCTGTACAGCAAACGAAACAAACATAATGATTATGATTATGGTAGCGGCATGTGGAGCAAAGCAAATGCATATTCAAAGTACAAAGCACAAAATGTAATTGTATGAATGGAATAAGCAAGAAGAGCTTCAAAAGAGAGGGAGAGAGAGAGAGAATGTACGCCAGAGAGTGTGTGGGATGTTGAGATTTGCTTTTGTGCTTAATCCATACACATAGATGAATGTGTGTAAGGCTTGTGAGCACACATACATACTTAATTATTTCTATAGTTGCGCTTTAAAAACACTTTTTTTTATGATTTTTGTTCGTTTCGAAATTAAGCGTGTGCTTCAGCTCAGTTTGTATAAAAAACGCGCCGGACTCGGACACGTACGTTGGTCACCGCGGATTATTTAGAACAAACGCCTAGGCGAGCAAGCGAGCTTGCCTAGGAAACTAAAGCTGAACTGAGAAAGCGGCAAGTTCAGCTCAGTTGTTTGTGCACTCTCTAGTAGTGAGGGGCAAAGTCATGACTAAAGTTAGCAAGAGCAAGGAAAAGGATAAGAGTGCCGTGGTTTCGCGGGGGTCTAGCGATTTATTGACGAACGCTGCAAATATGAAAATTTCTAAAGCACTTTCTAATTCCAAAAAGCCGACTGTGCCGAAGGGTATAGCCGACAAGCCGAAAGGATCAACAAATGCAAAAGCCACCGTTGTGTTCGCATTCGGTCAAGCGCAACAGGCAGTTGCCGCGAAAGAGACGACAATAGAGGCGCAGGAGAACAGCGACGTCGGCAGCGACAGCGACGCGCGTATACACCAACAACAGCAGCAAATACAGCGAGCTAAGGCAGCGACGCCGAAGCCGACGTCGTCGTCGTTCTTGTCGTCGTTGTCGCCGCTTGCCACAGCGAATTTATCGTCGACACTTGAGTCGAAGGCTCAGCCATCAGTTGCCAGTGAAACAGCGAAGCAAACGGTTACCCCGACCCAAGCAACCGCACCAACTACTACAACACGAGTGCCCGAAACAATAACAACAACGATCAGTGCGGCAGCGTCGAATGAGTTTGTTTATGAGCAGCAGCAACATCAACAGATTTTAGGCAACAGTCCAAATAAAATTGTTGGAGACGAAGCAGCAAATTCGAGTATCAATATTGATCAAGCCGAGTCTAAAATAGAGAACGAGTCAAAGCTAGAAAATACAGGAAAAACATTAAGTACGGCAGTATCAACTAGTGATAAATATTACAAAATCGTTGATAAGTGTAAAAGTGAGATAAGTGACGAAAGCACCGCAACAACGACAGCAACTAATTTGCCGGTTGTAGTGATAAATAATAATCAGCAAAGTGACGCGAGTGAAAGTGTTGACAACAAAATCAAAAGTGAAGCAAATGAGCAAGAACAAACAGCAGCATCAGCAGCAGCAGCAACAACAACCACTGAGCTACCGTTGCATTATCGCGGTCTAAACAACTCGGTGATAATAGCCAACTATCAGCATCAGCAGCAGCAGCAACAACAGCAACAGCAATTGCAACAAGTTGAGCAGCAGCAGCAAATATATGAGCAGCATCAATTCCTACAACATCAAATCCTAACCCAGCAGCAGCAGCAACAGGAACAGCAACAGCAACAACAACAGCACGCCAGTTGGTTAGCCTACAACAACTGTGCTTACGATTTGACCAGCAGTAGCGCGGCAACAGCAGCAGCAGCCAACGCGGTTGCAATTCAGAACAGTCAGCAACAACAACAGCAGCAGCAGGAGAAGAGCGAATTGTATGCACTGACAGCAACAGCACCGCATTTGCTGCACTTTCCTTACCATCCTCATTCACATTCGCATTCGCATCTCTACGAGCAGCCGTTGAGCGGCAGCAACAGCACGGATCCCATAATGCGCAACAACTTTGCGCTTTACAGCGTCTATGGCGGCGGGGGCGGTGGCGGTGTTGGTGGCGCCCTTTCGCCCACCACACACGAACAACAGCTGCAGCAACATGTGGTTGCTGTGGCCACAGCAGCGGCAGCCAACTCTGTGATTGCACACACCACACACAGCACGCCCAACATCGATGAGGTCATTCAGGATACGCTGAAGGACGAATGTTTCGACGATAATCACAGTTCCAGTTATCACATGCTCACATCCGTGTCCGATCTGCAAGTGCTGAAGGAGGCAAATGCTGCCATCTATTCGATGACACACGATCAGCTGCTGCAACAGCAGCAGCAGCAACAAAATCTGCATCACCATCACCAACTGCCCCAGCACCACCAACAACAACTGCAGCAGCAGCAGTCGCTGCATCATCATCATCATCATCACAACAATTCGGCCAGTTCGGTGGGTGGCGATTCACCGTCGCCATCGCACACATTGTCTGCCCATGCCAGCGATGTGGCAACGTTGCACAGTTTCACCCAATTGACAAGTGCCCCACCCAGCAGCGGGCTGCACAGGGACAGCTATGGCAGCCTGTCGCCGGAGCACGGCAGCTTCTTTAGCACACAGCTCAGCCCCGTGCTGCAGAGCAGGTGAGTTGATACCCCCTATTCATACATAGTTAAATCCCCCAGGTATCGCTGTAGAATGAGCTCATTATTAAACCCCCGCCTCGCACGTGCCTTTCGATGAAAATCGCAGCGTCGCTTCATCGCTTCAACGATTCGCACATCCAAAAGTCATGATCAGCGATTGTTGTCGCTGGTGTCGTTGTCGCTGTCGGTTTCTGATTCATGTTATTTTCTTCTGTTTGTGTTGTTCTTTTATTTTTGTTGTTCTCTGACTTTTTTTGATTTCTGTTACGTTTCTCTATTAGTTCGTCATACTCATGGGGGGCAATCAAAACGTAAATGTCACAATTGTTGCACTTGCTGCACTTTGCCTAGACTTCGACTTCGCTCCCACACCTCGGACTTAAAAGCTTGACAACTTCGACAATACATTCACTTACGACATTCTCAGGTGGTTTGCTTTCTACATACGAAATAGCAGTAAATACACTTATGCCTATATACTTTCCTATAAATGTGGTATATATGTAAGTATGCATTCCTATGGTCAGGCTAAACAAATCTGTTCCATGTTGTGCATCTTTTACTGCGGGAGCTTTGTACACAGTTGCCTGTTTTCCCTGACTTTGGAATGTTTTTCGACATTTGTTTTCCATACAGTTGGTTTCTTTCTGTTTTTTGTCGCTTTTCTCTATGCAGAACAGTTGAATAATATGCATATATAGTGAGGCAGGTTATAACTCGGGGTAATAAGCTAAGAGCAGTCAAGAACATTTTAATAAAAGTCTAGTAATTAAAATTTATACTCAGTTATGTTCAGAAATAGGTAAATCTTTATATTTCATTGCACTTTTTATTTAATTGTTTGTATTATATACTTTAAAATGGTGAAATTCTCTATATAATATGTTATTAATATTATAGTAAATAAATATATTTTTAAAGATCTATAAGTCCGGAACCGTTTCATTTCTGTAATTCAATTAAATATAATAAATATAAATAAAATGCAATTTCTATAATAATAAATTTTAACCATTGGCAGATTC
This sequence comes from Drosophila niveifrons, assembly GCA_035046325.1. NCBI lineage: Eukaryota > Metazoa > Arthropoda > Insecta > Diptera > Drosophilidae > Drosophila > Drosophila niveifrons. The sequence goes on along the minus strand of JAWNOC010000046.1, from coordinate 2,136,471 downwards.
TCTACAGTTCTAAATATCGATTTAGTTAACATTTTATAAGTATTTTCGAGGGATTCCGACCACATATGCGATCAAAGTAGAGAAATCACTACAAAAAATATGCAGTTTATGTACTCTTATTTTTGTATGAGTATTTCCACAAATTCGTTTACAATTTCGCATTTGCGATTTGCAGTCAAGCAGACAGTCAGTCAGTCATTCAGTCATTCAGTGCTTCAGTTCCTCCCGAAAAAAGGCAGAGTCAAGCGAAATATCATAAACGAAGCGATCGCTCCAATTTCATAAACAAAAAACAAATGCAGTGTGTTAATTGTGGATATTAGTGAGTTAACTTTGGGTAAACGTTCGCTGATCGCTCGCATTGCTGACTCATGAGACTGCCCCCAAGTTGCACATAGTCAACTTGACTGATTCACACATATGCACATACAAACATATGTGCAAGATATTCTTGGAGATGAGGTGGATTTTTGGCTAGTTGACTAACTCGTCGGCCCTTAGAATGTGGCCAAGTGTAGCAAAAGAGTTGGCAGCGACAGGGAGTCATGCTGGTTAAACGGCGAGCTGCAACACGTGTCAATGTTTTGGGCCACGCACGTGCCACACGAAAAGTATTCAAATGTGGCATATGGCTATGGGGGGCATGACCCGCATAATGCGGCAAACTACTCGAATTTAAGCTGCATTATGCAAAATGCAGTTCAAGCGCATTTTTCTAACTTGTTCTGCATATTCGGTTGCAAACCGAGTGTGTGAGGATACCGCCGGTCTTTGAATATATGTATTCGAGTACCTATGATTACACAGACTGCGATCGTCACTGTGCTGGGACTGTGCCTGAGTAATTCAAAGCCACCTTCTGACATAGAAAACGAGCTGTAGCAAGACGTAAAACGAACAGCTTCAAACAACTCAAATTGGCTCAACAACAATTCGCCAACTGACTCAGTACAGCCCCCAATACATAGTTTCACAATTCCACATTAAGGTGGCAACCCTGTGCAAATGAGACGACGAGCCTCTCGGGAAAAAGCTCAATAGCTAAGCTAGACCCGCACAATGCCAGTTGGGGCCGCATCATATTTTATTTTTCCCTCATTCTCTCTCTCTCATTATAGTATTCCTAGCAAATTGTGTTTTTTTTTTCGTGAGTTTTAATTGGAAAACGTGTTTTACATACATACTTAAGGGCCATATACTCGTATATAATACATATGTGTAACATCTAAATTTACATGGTGTTACAAGTATTACACAATTTTTAAATTAGTTTTCAATGTTTATTTGACGTATTGTCAGCTTTAAAATATGCTCCAGTCAGAAAGTAATATTCGATTAGCTTTTTTTGTTGCAAAAACTTTAAGCAATAATAATACAGTCTAATTCGTTACTCAACTCTAAGAGGTACCAATAATATATGTTATGCTTTATATTCCATTACCAATTTTCATTAATTTTTGACAAAAACTTAGCTGCTATTCAGCACCCACTGCATCACTCGGTTATTGTTCTCTGTGTCCAACAAAGTCGCTTTAACCATCTCCATATCTGTCAAGTTCTAGTGGCATTTGGGCCCATCTGGACAGACCGGACGGAGTGCGGTTTGGGTGACGAGCGCACGTATGTGACTTTTGGTCAGTTTAGTTGTACAGAAACCAGAAGAAGATATGAGATACGGCGGTAAGCTCACATATTCTATATGGAAAACAAGAAGTCTGCGCGAAATACTCACCTGCAGCAAACAGCAATATGTACTATATACAACAACAACAACAGCAACAACTGTAGCAACAATAACTAAGCGAACAACGATAAAATAATATCGTGCATTTTTATTGTCTTGGCACTTCCTATATACCGAGAACGTTGCCAAACAGCGTGCGACATCTCATATGTACACCATATTATAACTGCTGGTTATTCTACAAGTATATGTTATGTCTGTTTGTATAATATATGTGTGGTATAGTATATGGCAATTTTAATTATTATATTCAAAGATTTGTCATGCTTTTTAGTTGTTGTTTTTGCTGTTATCAGTGAGCGTGTGCATCCAGAAATAATTGCAAACGGCTGTCAAATAAAGTTCTGCGATATTTCTAAATTCTTGCATAGATTAGAATAGTTCTACCAAGCCTTATGTGTCCATACGACAAAGTATTCTGTTTTTCAATGATATTTTAAGCCTTTTACGTTGGTGTATGGATACAATGAAAACTTCAGCTTTTAAAAGGAATTTGAAGAAGAGAAATTAATTTTTATAATTATCTTTACTTATTTTTATAGAGTTTCTGATCTAACGATTGTTGTGACGTCATATATTCAAATGATTTTGATTAGTGTTGTAATGCTGGTCAGTTTTCTTTTATGCCAGGAACAATAGATCATAAAAGTAGGTCAACAGATTACATATTCTATATAACGCCACTTCGATGCCTATAGTTGCTTTTATTTGCATCATTTAGGGGATTTTGCTGTAAATGTTTGTGGCTGTTATTGTTTTGTATTTCGCATAGCAGTGTTTAACATGCATATGCATATAAATAATGACATGCATATGTACCCAGCATATACATATGTGTATTTGTATATATCAGCGCATCTTGTTGAGATTTTTTACCCAGACTTACACAGTCGCAGAACAGTTAACTGGCGACGCGGCAGCGGCAGCGACGCCGACAGCAAGACAGCGCGCCAGCAGAGTGAACTGCATTGGCATAAAACTAAACCCGACTCAAGTCATTATGCAAACGCGCGTGCCCCGTTTCGGTTGTTGTATCGTCTGACCAGTTGACTGTATTTGTGACTTTGGAAAAAACATAAAAAAAAGAAAATAACAATATATATGTGCTTCAAAATTTTCGATTGTTTTCGTCTTCCTGATTCCCGCTCGACCTCGCGGGTGGTTTATGTTATTCGTATTCGAAATCGTCGTCGTCGCCATCGTTTTAATCGTGTCCAGCTTAAAAGCTCATAAAAATTAGAATTGTATTTTGAATTATCGATCAAAAAGGGTTGTAAAAGACAATGGAGAATATTTAACTATTGATTTTCAATTGTTTTTCTGTGCTAAATATAAAGCTGCAACTTGTTGCATGTATAAGTGTGTGTGTGTGTGTGCGCTGTAATGTGTATGTGTAAATAAAGAGTCCCCATCGAACTCGTTAGATTTGCCACACTTTTCGTGATCAACTTCCGATCCACATCAACATACAGACAAATGTCCAGTTAGCAGTTTATGTTTAGTGCTTCGTTGATTTGTTTATGCAACAATAATCCCAAAAAAATCGACTCTTGCGGCCAAGTGTAGCGAAAATATTTGCATAGGCTACCGTTGAGCAGCCTCTTGGGGAATTCGAGTCGAGTAAACAAAAACGGCTAACGGCTTTTACTTTTAATTAAAACTTTTATGCACGACACACATGTGCACACTCTCACACATACACACACACACGACGGCATTGATTTCGGCTCATAAACATGTCAAAAGTGGTCGCTTGGTGGTCCAGCAACAACAATGAGAACGTTACAGTTCTGTAATGTAAACAATGCACAGCAATGTTAATTAGCAGTTTTGTTTAACACCAGCTATCACAGCCCTTTAACAGTAACAGCAATACTTTGCTCAACTTAACAGCAGCTGCAAACAGAAAAAACGCCCACAAATCGCGAACAAATGTCAAGCAAGCGGTTTTAAGCGCGCAAAAAGTGTACAAAGTTTAGAATTCAACTTTTGATATAAAACCAATAAAAAAGAAAATATGTTTTTTTCCAATTATAATAATATGTATTTGAAGAACTACTGCTATAGGTAATGTGGCAGTCAAAATATGCAAATAAATGAACGCTAATTTAACAATTTAATATTAATAAACACATCAAATCTTTGCAGCTCTGTCTATGCAGGTCCTTTGCTTGCCTCCGCCGCCAATAGCATGCAATATGGCATGCAAACAGTGGCCTCACCCACCCATATGCAACAGCAACATCACCAGCACCAGCAGCAGCAGCAGCAACTGCAGCAACATCATCAGCATCACAACTCCACGAGCAACAGTCCAGGTCCTGTGGGTCTACTCCACACCAGCGGCTCAACAGCAACTGGAGCCACCGGGCACAGTTCGTTGCTGGACGATGGCTATGGCTCGCCCAAGAGTAGCCACAGTGGCCACGGCGGTGGCGGTGGCAGTGGTGGCACCTTGCCCGCCTTTCAACGCATTGCACCCGCCAGCGGAGGTGCTGGATATGGCAGTGGCGTGGCCAATGGATCTGGCAGCAGCGCTGAACGTGCTGGCTACGCATCGCTGACCAATTACCGCGCACACGTAAGTCGACAAATCAAGAAAAGAGTGTAGCTCCAATTCCTTCAATTTGCTGACTTCTCTTTCTTCTTCTCTCTTGTCTCCTCTCGTCGCAGAGCGATGCCTGGCCAGGTCATTATGAGCCAATTAGCTACGCCCCCAGTGGCAACAGTCAGGCTCAGTTGGGCGGCGGCGGCGGAGGCGCTGGCGGCGCTGCAGTGACCAATGTGATACGCAATGGACGCGCTGTGGCAGCTGCTGCCGCTGCAGCGGTCGTCGATGGTGTTGCCAACGCTGGCGTTGATCCTGCACGCTTCCTAGCCGCCAATGCCGCACATCTCTCCGCCTCGGCATCATTAACAGCAAGTAAGTGCCGCAATATGCTTTATACACACACAATAGTTGTTAGGTCTAGTCTAGGCATAAGTCGAGCCACAAAACTAAATATCCTCGACCCAGTTCTAGGTAGAATTTCACACCAAATAGTCGTCAGCTATTTGTGTAACCTGTGCAAACCTCGGACACAGCCAGACACAGCCAGACACAGCAATTGGTGCCAACTGTTCGTTTGTCTGAGCGGGTTTTGGAAAAGGATCAAACACACATTTAGAAAGAACCTTAAGAACCAGAAAAAGTATAAAATAGTTCAATTTATGTGTATTAAAAAGAAATCTTTATTTTTATTATTTACATATTTACAATATAATTATATTCCCATTAAGTTATTTATAATTTATATATTCCATAAACATTGATCTTAAGTATAACGTATAATAAATTCAATTAATTTTTTATCAACTCTTGAAAACGAACAAAAAACAAAACAACAAAAACAAACAACACAACAGTCTTATGAATATCTAAATAAATAATAATCAACAAATCAAATAATATAATACTATATTAATAACAAAAAGAACAATTGAAAAACGTTTGTCACACATCCACACACACATACTTAAAAAACAAAAAAGAGTTACAATCCAAAAATATTGCAAATACAACAATTTTCGATTTAATTCTATACTTCAAATTTCTAAAGCATTGCTCGATGCCGATTTTTTCACTGAGGGGCGAGAATGTGTCAATTGTGGTGCGATTTCAACCCCATTATGGCGAAGGGATAACACGGGACACTATTTATGCAATGCCTGCGGCTTGTATCATAAAATGAACGGCATGAATCGACCTCTAATTAAACAGCCTAGAAGATTGGTAAATGTCAACACCACAATCACAACTACAACAACTACAACCTTAAACAACAACAACAACAATTTTCAAACCAAGTATTACTAACAAAACAAAAAACCAACATAAAAAAATCAGTTAAACATTTGCTTTTGTGTGGAACAAAATTTGTCAAAGAACAGAAAGAAACCAGAGATCAATTATAGATGTTAATAGCCGATTTGTCTGGGAGGAGCAAGATAAAGATCCTTAGATCCTTGAATAATAATGGGTTAAATGAACTTATAGAAATCCGCCAGCCAGGCTGCAGTTGCGTGCAACGTTCTCGCTTCTTTCGTTGAAATCGTTGAAATCTGAATCTAAAAATTATGGAACCAAGAAATGCATAAAGAGAAAATTAATTGAATTTATTATATTAGTCCAGCACTAATTAGTTTTGTATGCCTCAAAAAAAAAAACCCCCAAACAACAAATAATTTAAATATCAACAAAAAATGTAAAACAAAAAACAACAACAACGCTTTCCTTCATTACAACAAATTCTAATTGCATTATTACAGTGGCCGCTGAATCAGGCGGGGATTTCTATAAGAGCTACCCATTTAATGTGGCCGCAAGTAGCCGCAGTAAGGCAGCATCTACAAATGCCAACAGCGCTGCCGGTTCTGGTTCTGGTTCCGGATCCGGTTCCAGCGCCGGAGCCGGTGCCGGACACGGCTCAACGTCAGCGACAACGACTTCATCGCCGCTCGACGACCACGAGCACGTTAGCCGCGCCAATTCGAGACGCTTGGTAGGTCGTCCCCATTAATTACGAATAGCCAAACAGCCAAACCAAATCAAAATACCACTACCAAAACCAATACCAATACCAATACTAGTACCAAACCAATTCCCGTACCGAACCAAATACAAATGCCATAAACCAAACCAAGTAAAAACCAAAATAACACAAATATCCAACTAACTTATTAACAACTTTTGTACAAAGAGTAGCTCGTAATTATTCAGAAAACTAACACTAATAATTGTAACTGATTAATAGTAAATAATGATATGATATAAGTAGATTAAAATTGCCCGCGAAAGAATTAAAAATGGTTTAATAATTCATTCGCTGGCTATTTTTATAATATATTAAAATAGACATTTCGTTCTTATAATTTATGATATTCACATTTGAATTTGAATTAGAGGAATTGATAAGCTGATTATTTAGTTAGTTTGAGTTTACTGCATGAGTTATATTCTGTTTACTAACCGTTATTTGGTTTGCTTGGTTTTTAGCTAGAAATGTTTTTCCTTTTAAAATGAAAATGTTGTTCCACATCAAAAGCAAAAGTTTATAGAACGAATAACCACACTCTCCCAACTCTCACACACACTACACGGCGACACTCACTAATTCCCGAATTCAAATTCTACAGAGCGCTTCGAGACGTGCTGGCATGTCCTGCTCCAATTGCCAGACCAGCTATACATCACTGTGGCGCCGCAATCCAGGCGGAGAGCCCGTTTGCAATGCCTGCGGCCTCTACTTTAAGCTGCACAACGTGGTGCGTCCTTTGACCATGAAGAAGGACACAATACAGGTGAGTGACATACATGGAATATAGTTGAGATCTGTAGCTAATTCAATAACTCTTTATTTTTTGATAGAAACGCAAACGCAAGCCGAAGGGCACCAAAAGCGAGAAGTCGAAAAAGATGCGCGCCTCACAGACTGCATTGATGAGCAGCAATGCCAGTGCTTGCCACAGTGTGGCAATGCAACTGGATGGCCATGGGCAGCAACAAATGGATGTCAATGATGGTGAGTTGAGTTGTTTAGAACACTGAGAGAATAATTTCGCATTCATTCTTTCACTTTGTGTTGCACGCATGCCTAACTTGTGATGTCTGCTTTCTCTCTTTCTATTTTTTGTACTCGTCTTGTCGTGTTAGAAATGAAACCACTTACATATATGTCATATGCATCGCAGCAACAGCTCCAGCAGCAACAGCTAAGCACTGAGCAACACTCATCAGCGGCCAGCTCACCACAAAGCATGGCATCCTCCTCATTATCACCCAATGCATCATCCCAACAACAGCAGCAGCAGCTCTGTGCTGGCCTGGACATGTCGCCTACATCATCCTACCAAATGTCGCCCATTAACATGCAACTGCAGCAGCAGCAACAGCAACAGCAATCATGCAGCATGCAACATTCACCTAACACACCAACATCTGCCATGTCCCAATCCATGTACTCGACGCCATCGCCCACGCAGCTTCACAATAATAACAACAGCACATTGTTTAATCACAACAACAACAACAATAGCAGCAACAATGAAAATAACAAACAAATTATTCAGAAATATCTGCAAGCTCAGCAATTGAGCAGCAGCAGCAACAACAACAGCAGCAGCAGCAACAGCGACCAACAATTATTGGCACAGCAACAACTTATGCAACACCTGATGCCGAACTCAATTACGGCAGCAGCAGCAGCTGCAGCAGCAGCGGCGGCTGCGGCGGCGGCGATCAACACAGCGATCAAATCGGAGGCAACCACCAACAGCAGCAGCAGCACCACCACCAGCAAGCAATTGGCTGCCAACACAACAACAACAACACAGACAACGGCATCGAACACACTATCCTCACTGAGTCTCAACAGCAACAACAGCAGCAGCAGCAACATTATCAGTCTGCAAAATCCATATCAACAGCAGGCGCTTGGTCAGACGGAGATGCCCTTGTGTAAGTCGACGCTAAGTGGTCGCTCCTCGTCGCCCTACTATCTGAATCATCTGACCGATGAGGAGCAACCTAGCATCATCAAAATGGAGCAATTGGAGCACCATCAACAGCAGCATCAGCAACAGCTCCAACATCAGCAGCAGCAGCAGCAACATGATGACATGCTGCTGAGCCGTTCAACATCGATCGATGAGCACTACGAACTGGAAGCCTATCACCGCCAGCAGCAACAGCAGCAGCAACACAGTATGCAGCAACAGCAACAGTTTGCGAACTATGCGTTGCATGCTGTGGCACAGCAGCAACTAAACGAATTTGGACGGAAGCATGGCGTTGAGCGCGAGACTGTCGTCAAAATGGAGTAATTATGAATTCAAATTGATGAATTTGTTAACAGAATCATATTGTCATGACCAAAGATATTGTTGTTACATAAAATCTCACACTGCTCCAAAGAAACTTGAATCCATTCTTAGACTAAGCATATCAATTGCGTAAACAATTCAAACTTGCAACAGCTCCAAATAACACACAATCACACACACACTCGATTTGTATATAAATTTCAGCAAATTGATTTGACATTTCCATTAAGCCCAACTACTCGAGTTTTTGCTATTTAAAATCTAGTTTAATTTTTAGCGAAATGTCAGCAACAAAAACGAAAAAAAAAAAACCAAAATAGCACTACGGGGTTAATTTAATTGTTAAGTCCAATATTTTATATCATTTGCTGTAATTATAATATACGAATAACACTTGAGATTTCCAATCATAAAAATCCACTTAGAATTTTAAGTATTATAATATTCGTTCATTTATGACACTATCAAAAGACAAATCAAAATAATCTCATGCAATTTTAGTTAATAATTTATCTATTTTTTATATACGAGTATATATTCATATTTTAAAAGTCAAATTAAGTTTTAGTTTCGTAAAATTTTTACTCCATTTTGCAATATTAATATTATTATTATTATTTTTGAACAAATAAATGATAAATATCCAAAGTTGAAAATGTTTTTAATCCTTGTTGTTGTCCACGTTAAGATGTGGACCAATGTTAGTGAAAAGTGAAAAGTTTCTCCAGTTTATCCTACTTGGGGTCACCTAATATGAAAAGACTTGGCCCTTTTTAATTAACTCTGAACTGCTAAACGTTCACCTCAAGCCTTCAAAGATTAGTAATATGAGTTTGAGTTTTTCCTATATTAAACACCTGTTTCCTATAGATTGAACACACTTTTGTTATGGAAACAACTGACTTATGTGTGTGTTCAAATTACCCGCCGGCAATTAATTATCGAAATTTATGTTATCGGTTTACCACCACACCTGTTGCCCAAGCTAAATGCTAAGCAATGCTACAATGTAAATGTTAACAGTATGTTAACGCATTTTGCTGCTCCTGTTAATTTACGTTGATCCAGATATATTGCATACTTATCGGTGCTAATACAATTAAATGTTTCAAATGTGGGATATATTCCTTTGTGTAAATAGTTTATATAAATTATATAATTTTTTGAGTTTTTTTTTGTTGTAAATTTCAAGATAAGGTAAAGATTATGACGTGTTCGAAGTAAATATTGAATTTAATTACTCTACAAGTTTTTATTTCAAAACTAAGAAAGCTTAATTTTTAAATAGTTAACGAGGAGAGATTTCTAATGAAATAACTATGATATATAAAGTATCATGGTATTCAGATGAATTTAAATAAAAGAGCTTGGTACCCAGTTACTATCCAAGTTGTGAATACACACAATATCCATATAAGTACGAGTACGAGTACATTATTTTTTTTATATGCCGCCATTTATGAAAGCGACATTTTCCATGTGATAAGATAACGTTCAATTGCTGAGTACGCATTTTGCTGTGCTCTCTATTTATATTTGATTTTTTTGCTCTATTTCTTCGTGATTAAAGTTCCAGTATATTTTTGTTGTTTTATTCTTTTTATTAGAATCACGCGTTACAACAACAAAATATTAAACAATAACAAAATGTCATTTTATGTGGCAGAAGTGTTGTTGTTTATTGTTTGCGAGAAGGAGAATCAAAATGAGAGGGGCGACTGAGAATGGGAGCGAAATGAAGCAAAGGTAACACACAGTAACGCTGACTACGTGACTGTACAAAAGTCTCGCATGCCGGGGACTTTGGGAACTGTCAACTGCTCGTGCAATGTTCAAGTGTGTGCCCCATGTGAATGGAAGTGTTGCAGGCGCTGCATGGTTTGATTGATAGGTGATAAGGCGGCAGCAGCGACATGGTAAAGTCACCTGGCCTGCGGCTTCAGCCCCCAAAACGTTCAATTTATAACGAATAAAGTCAACATTATCGTAGTTAGTTTGATAAACATATTGTTATTGAAAAGGGTCTGGGAATGCAGACGAGTAGTTGCCTAGCCCCTCTCTAAGCACGAGATTGCATTTAGTCCATTTGTTTACTGCGGGGACTATCTGGCTTTAATATAATTCTAATCGGTCATTGCAGAGATTTTGCGCTAAAACTTTCGCTGAAAACTACAGATTGCAAGTTCTGTGCGGTGAATTGGAGCTGGGTCATGGTTGATATCAATGTTTTGTTGGTCTTGCAGTGCAGAGATAATGGGATGATAATGCCCGCACTTCATACATACATATGTATGCACACATGTGAAAGAAATCGTCTTACATGATATCATACTCGTACTCGCATTGTATATGCATGATAAGATATAGTTTCATTGTTTTGATTTCTGATTTCTGCTTTTTTGTTTGATATTTTCGCAAACCAATTGTTAATGTCCATATCTGAATAGACTTTAGTAGCTGTTCAGCTATAGGATCAGTTAGTTGAGCACACAAGAGGCTGCGAACTGAAAGCTTTTTATCGCCACTTCAATGCGTGTGGCAACACTTCACAATGAAGACGGCAGCGCCACTTCGATAAGCATAAAACAAAACAGTCAAACAGCAAAAAAAAGAGAATAAAATGCGGCGGCAAGAAACATCAGTACAACAACAAGCAAAAAAAGCAAGAACAATATGTGTGTGTAACAAGCACCAAGCTCACCAAGTGCTGCTGTTGAAAGGCTTTATCGTTGTCGCCATCTTGATTTCAAAATGGCGCACAAGTTTCCACACGCGCAAACCAACAAATAACAAGCAACGCAGCGAGTGCGCGCATGTGAGTGTGTACACACATATAGTATAGTAATATATGTACAATGTACAGACCTTGTACATAATATAGGCATGGGCAATTTACCCTGAATGCCGTATGGACATACATACGGGATTGCTTGTATATAGAAATGTGTGTGTACGTGAACTGCATGCAAGCAATTTGTATTTGCTTTGTTTTCCGTACACACTGGAAGCAGATGATGTTGGTAACAATATTTTAGTAAATAATATCCACGAAAATGTATTAAATAGAGTAGTCAAATAGTTGAATACACAAAATTTACTTGCATTCTATTTTATATACATATTTATTTTTTTGATGAAGTGCTGCAATTGATTAGTATATTGAAAAATATAATGAATTTGTAAGGTCCATTCTTAAAATGAAGTTTTTTGATCAACTTCGTTGTTGCTACTTTGGGTTAATAATTGTGTATTTAATGAATAAGCCCTCTTAGTAAGACTTTTAATAAACTTTTTATATAAATATTTGCTTCAAGTCTGAAATGCTGGTACGTGTTGAAAGTTTAGTAATTTCAGAAGTCTAAGAAGTCTAAGACTTAACTATTCGTTTACTTGGTTTACATTGTCATACATATTTACGCACACACATACACAGACACAGACACACACGCGTATGTAGTGCGGGTGTGTACACACTGACACATAGAGTTATTACGATTTACGATGAGTTAATTTTGCGCTTGACGTTCAGTTTTTATGGCACTATTTTTTTCATTAGAACTTAGACTTTTTGCTCTTTGGCTGTTTGCTGTTGTCATTTTATGACCATGGGGCTCAGCGCCGTCTATTTAGCATTATATTATTATTATTTTATAATTATATTATACTACAACAATAAAAACAACTCTGACTGCGACTTCGAGTACGACGCGTTGGGAGGCGACGGCGATGATGCGTGTTTAAATGGAAAGTGCAAAACTTACTGTGCGAGCAACGAAATAACCGCACGGTAAGATATTATTTTTTTTACATGGCCATTGCCATAGATAGGCAATCTGTATCTGTGGCCACGATAATGCTTATAAATAAGATAATATGATTTGATAATGGTATTTACCATATGCAGAAAGTAAAAGAAAGGAGCATGCTCATATCAACATACATACATACTTACAGATACATGCTCAACTCAAATGTATCTGACAGATACAGCCGACGAAAATGCAAGAAAAGTGCATTTTCTAGGCTCATGCGGTGTGCCTAATTAAATGTTGATTCATTCCGTCCGTCGGTGTGTCAGTCTGCTAAATTCCTCGAAACATTTGGCTGCTTGTCGCCCAAAAGGAAGTTGCATGTGTGGAGGCCAAAGAACACCTTGGGGTGCAGAGCTCTGGTTTGGTTGTGCAAACAGTTTGCATTTAGAGCAGAGCGCAACAATTCATTGCTCTGATTGTTGATGTTGCTGTTGATGTTGCTGTTCTTACTCTTGTTGACTTGCCTGCCACAGTTCCTTGGCTGACGTCTTTCTTTTGCCTCGTTACGTTCTGTTGCGCCTTATCGCCAACTGACGTTTGTACTTCAAAATGTGTACTTAAGATAATGAAATGAAGAAGAAGAAGAAGAAGCCGCAACGGCAACAGCAACAGCAACGGTAACGGCAGCGACCGACTGTCGACGACTGTCGTCGCATTGACAGAGCTACAACGCAACATGACATGCGGCGAGGCATGCGGCAAGAGGCAAGAGGCGCAGCACACATCACATCAACACAAATGAAAATGTGTAGACACGGGCTTGTCACCAACAAATGAGTGGTAGCCTCGTCTTGGCAATTTTAACTTTGAAGACATACTTTCGACATGCACAATATTGTATGGTTTCTATGTACAGAAAAATCATCAGGAAGTCGCTGAATTTGCTGAAAATTGAACAATCAAGAATATTATGCACTTATGACAGGATTTCCCTTTAAGTTTATTGCAAGTCTTAAAAGCTCTTGAGGGAACAAATATCATAGCAATATCATTAGAGACTTAGCAAGATATTTGTGGAATGTGCAACAAGAAACGCAGCGTTATTGTTAATTCTTAAGTCAACTCTTCCAATCCCAACATAACTATTTTGTAATATTAAATGATGTTCTTTAAATTTTAATTGACACATTTTTAAATAATGAAAAATGACTGTTAATAAGAGTTCAAATTAAACTTTACAGGGTATATTTGAGTAGACTATCGACACCTACTTCAAATATAGATAGCTCCACGTGTATTGAAATATTAGCAAGAAAGTGGCGTTAAATTAATTGGATATAAAATTGAAAGATGTAGTTATAAATGAAATATTCATATCGGATTCTCACGCACAGTAATTTGAACTTTATACTTTGTACTTTTCTTAGATCTGAAAATCGTTTTAATTAAAACGTCTCACTATCTAATCTGAATACCAAAAACAAAGAGAGATTGTTCATGTGTAAAACACTGTTATTCGCAATTTCAAGTGCCACTTGAAGAGGAAGAAATTGTTTTTATTTTTTAGTCCCTTTTCTTTCTGGTCATTTGAACTTTTTAAAAAACCATTTCATTTGCAATTTCAAATTAAATAAATAACTTTAAGTGGGCATAATTATTTAACACATTGGCATCGGCATTAAATTGAAGAGAAAACCATTTAGATATGAATCATTTAAAAGGTTCACTTAGTATGCAAATAATACTTTAAGCGGTTGCATATTTATGATATTATCTGCATTATCAACACATTTTAATATAATGTACTTGTTTTACTTTTTCGATAATAACTTAAGAAATTTTTGGGGAATTCACAGATTGTATTAATTTGCAACTGGTTTCATTGCAGTAATGAATCACTGTATATCTTATTTACTGCCACTTGATATTGATTTGAATTTATATCCTGCATGCTTGAAGATTTTCCTCGTTTGTTATTGTTATATTATTAAATTCAATTGGTTTTTGAGAATATGCTGCGAGCGCGTTTCGAAAATAACAATGTTTCCATGTTGAAAATCCCAGTTACACTCACCAACTGTGATTAGATTCCATGCCGTTGTGCGTCCAAACTTAAGGAATTACTGAAAAATTCAAATTATTATCGCTTATTATCTTGGGACATTATCAGTTCAAACACTGATATACTGATACAGAGCAACAGGCGACGGCACTGGTGGAAACTGAAACTGAACCCACAAAGAAACAGAAGCACATTAAGAATCAGACCCATGCACATGGCCATGCCCATTGCCCATTGCCCATGAGCAGACCGAGTCCAATACCAGACCGCAAGCAGACGGAGACCAGACCCCAGGTGCTTGGGGAAGCCCAGCAGATACCCCAAAACTGATACCGATATCCTATCCGCCAGCAGCAACAATCAACAACAACAACAACAACAGAAACAAAATTGATAGCAAATCTTCATTATCTTATAAATACAGAGGCATATCTGGGCATGGGTATTTGTTGTATTGCTGAAAAGCCAAGATTAGATACTTTTATCTAGCTAGGTCACCAAAGAAATTGGCAACGTCACACCGGCCGCTTGGTGGGTCGGTCCCCAACTTGTTTCGGGGCATTATCGGTTAAGCAAATGAAGTATGGCCCATTTGTGCCCTAGATGTTTACACAGCCTGCCGCAGATATGGACGAGTTATCGCTGCCATACTGAGGTGCCTATAGACTCCGATTGGAGTAGGTTAAGGAGGTGCTGTCTCCTCTCTAACTCTGACTCCGATTCACTCTCGCTCGCTCGCTCTCTCTCCAAGGTATTCTTACACATTTGGGGGCTTGTTGCCTATAGTTGTGTATCCGTGTATCCGTGTGTGCGAGTGTGTTTGATAGTGTTTGTGCTCGAAATCTCTGTTAAGATACGTTAACTTATCTAAGGCCACTATCTATTCTCAGATATTCGATATGTTTGTTATATATATATACATATATATATATATGTGTATTATATGCGACGACGATAGGAAAAATCACTTTGTTGATAGGAACAATCAGTTGTGCACAATATACCATTTGGGGGGTAACCAACAAAGTTACCATACACGTCTCTGACACTTCCTCTGGTTACGCGGAAAAGTTAAGTGTATGTCACATCTTCAACTCAATCCTATAGTTTATTGCCAAAAAACAGACAAAAAAAACCAAAAACATAATCTGTTTGGAAATCAAAATTCATGTGCGTCAATTATCAGCAAGTGAAGTGGAATATTACGAGTGTTGTTCTATAAATTTGATCGTGTCACAAAATAAAAAAATAACAAAGAAAAACCAATAATAAAACACAATTTTTTTTTCAACGCTTTTCTGTTTGAATTTCTCAATGATAATTAATAATGTTCGGCATATTTTCGAGTGTCTGTCGCTGTTTCAGCCAATCCACAACAGAAGCCCCTTTCAACCCCATCGCCAGTAGCCATGATTGTTAATGGCTTTGCTGTTGTTGCCATTGTCGTTTGCTTTTGCCGTTGTTGCCATTGTGGTTGTCGTTGCTGCTGCTGTTGCTGTTGCTGTTGGCGTTGTTATGTCGAACCTTCGGCTTGGTCATGCGAATACAAAGGCAAACAACAAGAACAATGGATTATTATGGATTGTCAGTTATTATAATGAGTCATGACTGGCCATATTGGTTAGTAAACAAAGGTGAGTATATGTATGAAGAAGGTTAGCAGCCAGCAAATGAAGTTACCAAGCAGGAGGCAGCCTTTCTTCGATGTTGTCATTGTATACACAATGTTACGTTTTCGTATGTGTATGTATATTTTTAAGCGATTTACAGAGTAGACTTCAGCTGTTATTGCAGTCTGCTCACCAACCTCAATAAGACAGTGCGTATGAGTAATCTATGTGCATTATTCATGTTATTCGTAGTTCTCTCGAACCATAAAGTTCTTAGCTTATCTTCTTACTTGCTATAAACTATTTTTAGATTGTTCCACTATTTTATGCCTATTTTAACAATTGTAATAAACTTCAAATTAGTCGATTAGACAATCACTGTGATAATTGTAGTAAACATTTGATATCTTAGACTGAATTTCAAGCATAATGTAACGTTAAATACGAAAACGGTTAAAATGTGCAAATAATAAATACTCTTACAATATTTTTTAAATGTACTCTACATAAATACTCTTACAATATTTTTTAATAGTACATTTTTTAGAGTACATTTAAAAAATATTGTAAGAGTATTTATTCTATTTTTAAGAATGTTAAATTGATTAAATGTAAATATTTAATTAAAAAATGAAGTATTGTTTATTTTTCATTCAAGTAAATTTATAAAGTTATTCTTAAATCTTATAAAATACATTAATCATTTAAAAAAATTTTTTTTTGAATAAAATATATTAATATCTTTTGAATAAACTTTATACTTTTTTTAAATTAACTGCAATTAGAAGATAGTTTATTTTTCTCTGGAATTCTGCCACCATTATTCTGAATGAAAACATATCGCTTCTCTTCATAATATTGATTATTTATGTGCAAGCTAGCAAGTCATATATAATGTGTGTATTTTATTGCATTTAGTCTGGCTGCCCAAAGATAACTCCTTTACTTCCAAGTACTTGCTCCATAGATACATTTTCATAACTCATATAACATGTCCAAGTTGCATGCCACTCAATGACGTCCAATGGGAACTCAAAGTGAACGGTAGCCGGAGTGGTTTTCATTGCGTGCCATGGATGATTTATGGGCTGGGAGCACAGCAGGTTAATAGAAATAAGTTGAACTCAATTTGCTTTCGCCCAAAACAGAGGAGCAAGAAAACAAAAACAACCACAACAATAACAATGAAGCCATTAGAAAATTTTCATTTTAATTTGATTGAACCACGCCATAATGCCGTGGCTATTATTGGTGGTTGTTTGTTGGTGGTTGCTGGTGGATAGGATGGGATTTAATGAAGAAAAAAAAGAAGTATATAAATGCGGCTGGCATTTGTTGTTCCCATTTATAAGTAAGTAATTAAAACTATGGCGCGCCTTTTGGCGTTTAATTTTCTTAAAGTTCTTTATCAGACGTCAAGGCGACCGTCAAAAAGAGCGAAAAGAAAACAAAACGAATCGAATCGAAATGAAACGAAACGAAACAAAAAATAGAAGTCAAGCAATTGTTATTGCCGTACAATATAGAATTTATAAATTAAATTTCGTAAAGTCATTGCTTTAACTTTAACTGATCGGCGATACTGTCAACCAGGCCAGAAGTGCTGATAACTCAGTTCAGTTAAGTTAAGTTGCGTTATTTTCAGTTCAATTCGTTTCGTTTCGATTTGGTTGTGTTTGTTGTTTTGAGTTGAGTGTGAGTTTGATTTCGTTTTCATTTTGCGCTGTGTGGCGCAGCACTTGAAATTGCATGGACAAGTTGAAGGGTATAAGAGTGTGTGATTCCAGGAATGATATGAACACCTCTATATAATTATATATTATATGTATGTACTTATACGAGTGTTGGCCAGAAACCCCCCGGTGGAAGCATCGAACGCCATAAATTCCTTAGTTTTGTGCCGACAGCTAAGACTTGTGCCTTATGGCCATAAATTTTTGTTTTGCTTCTCACCTTAAAGTATCTTAAGCTAGGCGGCTTCTGCCATCAACTGTGGGTATTAATTGCACGACTTACCCATGGACAAGCCAGTCTGGGACTCTGATTGAGAGCACCGCAGACTAGAGCGCCACTCGATGTTAATTCTTCACCTCTCCCAACTTAATCGTAATGTTGAATTCATGTTGCGCCATTTGTAACAATGTCAGAGCTGTCACTGCTCACTGAATGGGCGAGGGAGGAGGTGGAAGCAACTGACTCAGTAGGGCTGTCAGCTTTTTGAGTTTCAGTTTGCATTTGTTATTAATCACTTCGATGATATTTTGTGACACCTTTCCAGCCACCTATCTCAAATGCGCTCTCGACTGTGGCTACTTTAAACAGGCAAACAGCTATTAGATACTTTTGTTTTTTTGCGAGTGCTTTTAAGATTTGCCAGCATGATTTATGTATCCAACAAGTCCAAACAATTAAATTTATCTGCCTTTATACATGCTAATAGAATCCATACTCATACTGTGTGTATACTTGTAGTAAGTACTTCACGTACTCCGATTCGTACTCGTGTGGGCCAAAAGAAAGTTGCAAGTAATTGCAGCAGCGATATCTGAAACAACTTGGCCAGGTTATTTTTCATTTTCATTGAATTTGATTTACGAGTATGCCCAACCGAGCAAGCGGCGTCCAAGCGCCTGCAATAATGCTGTGTATGTTAATGACCGTCATATATCTGCTTACTTTATGGCTGTAACTATAAAGAATTTATGATTTCTGTCTCGTCAAATATACTTGTGAGCTTACACACAAACAAGACGAACATCTTAAGAGGAAAAAGTGATGGTACCTTTTTCTTGTTTTAGCTTTTTATTGGATTCAATTGCATTGCCCCCTAATGCACTCAACTTAATAAAATAATCTATTTAATTAAAATATTTTTGCATTTCAGGATCTCTTCCATTTGGTTACAGAATATTCTGTGAATTGAGTAATTTCGAATTACGGTACTTCATTATATATACAACTTAAATTTACTATTTTTATTTTTTCAATTTATATGTAATAAATGAAAACCAAAATCAGTAGTATTAGTTAAAATGGGAACAAATCAAATATGTTTCAATTTCGATAGCTTTACATTTATTTATAAATATAGATAGACAGAGATTTATCAACTCACACTTAAAGAACTTAGATACTTAAAATACCGCGCATTAAAAATCTAAAAATAATAGGGGAAAATGTTAATAATATCGTATCCATAAATGTCATAAACTAATTAAACTTAATTCTCTACCATGAATAGTTTAGCTGAAGCCTTAAATGTAAAAAGCGCCGTACTAAACTTAACTTAAACAATAATCAATTTAACTATAAATTAGTTTTCTTTCCTTTAAATTAAATCAGCATGACGCTCTCATAAATTATATAGTGTTTTATTGAATTTTCATCTTCCTTGCGTATATTTGTAGCAAAAGTCTAAAAATAAAAATAAAGCAATATTCAGCTCAAGTGGAATTCCCATTTTGGGTACAGGTAACTCAAATGCTTGAGTTTTGCAATAATAATACTATGTGTGGAACACCTGCCTGATCCTCGACCACGTGGATCGTTTGTTTGTTGTCTGTACTCGAATTGCGCTCAAATATGCCAGACATACAGCGTTGTTATTGTTGTTAATAATTTTCATTAGTTACAACACTTGAGACACTTTTGAAGTGGAACAAAGTTGCCCACACGTATCGAGGCCTCCATATATGTATGTATAGTATCTAAAGAGCTGGGGGACTGTGGGCCAGATGGACAGGTGGAGTGCTGTAATGTGGTGTGTAGCTTTCATGACAGACCCATTGTGAGGTGAGCCAAGCGTTGACTAGCGCTGTGTTGTTGGCGCTGTTTATTAGTTTGCCAGAAAAAAAAGTGTTTTATGGGCGCAATTAGAAAATGCGCCAAGCTAAATTGCACAATCGACAAATAGCTGAGCTCGGGGCCTGTGCAATAGAATCGAATAGAGTGTGTGCCAGTCATGGGGGAGGAGGCTATGAAGATGGAGGTGTACGTGGAGTTGGACTTGGTTTGGTGGTTGGGAGGCTTTTGATTTTGGTTTGAGGCCACCAGAATGTAGCTGAGCACGCATGCGCAATTTGTATCTAAGAGATACTTATCGCTTGAAACGGCAACGGCAAAAGCAACAGCAACAGCAACAGCAACACAGCAACGTTGTCGACGTTGCCTGCCTGCCTGTTGTTGTTTGCTATTCACACATACACATACACTCATACACATACTCATACACACATACACCTACACAGCGTTACACGCACTGAAGAGAGTGTGCACACAAATACAATTGCAAGCTTATCTTTGGCGATAAGATAACCAATACCTGGATAGTTAGACGGGCGCGGGCGCTGGAAGAGCATAGAAATAAATCATAACGCACACAGACACACAAGCAAATTGGCCCAACCGCAAAGGTGTTATATACTATATATATATACCGAATACCTTTCGGATAGAGGAGAAACTGCGTCTGTATGGGTTTTATAATTGGGCGCTGAGGCAAAAGGTGATAAACGAGGCAGGGACCGCAATGCGTTCCATGTACACATTGGTATTGGTAACTCTGCTGTCGTTGTCGGTGTTGTCGGTGTTAGTGTTGGTGCCATCGTCGTTGTCGTTGTCGGTGTCGGTGTTGTCGTCGACATCAGCCCGGGCTCGAGTTGGTCTCGAAAAAAATAGCACTTATTATTATTATTAAATGCCGCGCGGGAAACAACGAAAACGCTCGACGGATGCAAAAAGAACACACTACCAAATAGGCCCAAGCTCAACAATTGCTAAGTGAATTTTCCAAATGTTCTTCTACTTGTATTATTCCCTAAATCTATCAATCGTCGTTTCCTTTGCGCGCGCTTTTCAATTCGTCCGATAAAACAAGTGTCGTCTTCCGCACATACATACAACAAAACAAGGCAAATAGCAACATATTCCCAGTGTTTGTGATAATTTTTGAAAAACAAAAGAATCAAGTGATAAAAACAAAACTTAGATAAAACCGAACAACAACACTACCCGAACATTTTTTGATGGTTTGCAAAAGTGTTGCACTAGACACTATCAAGATGCAGCTGAAGGTGCGTATTATTATTGTAAACATTAATAAGAAATAATACAAAAAATTGGCGGTTAAAAAACTCCAATAATCTATTCGGTTCAAAGTTCAAAATGAAAAAGGAAAGAAAGTATCACTTTAATGCCTGCAAGCTTATAAATGATTAAACTATGTAAAAAATAAATGGAAAACTTTAACTTAAATTAAATAAAAAAACTAAAAAATATAATAAGAAAATATAAATGGATAAATTTTGACAAATTCAGGAATATAATAAAACAAGCGCAACAATTCGCTTCAAAAATATAATTAAATAAAATCATTCTTTTCAAATAAAACTTGTGCAAATTATTTGTCTTCTTTTTAATAAATATCAGATCTTGCTTTCACTTTCAACTCTTTTCTTTAAATGACTGCGTGTAAAAATCAGACTTCCATAAAATGTTATAAAATTTTAAATGCCATTTCAAAGTTCAGTTATCGAAATCTTGGAGATATTTTAACAAGACGGCGTGAGCTATTAGAATTTGAATTCGGAATGATCTGAGGACAGGCGCCATAAAAAGTTTCCAATGGTTTGTCACACCGGTTCATTAAATAGACAAGCTACAGATGAGCCACCACATAAAGTTTAGGCTCTATAAAGTTTTTTACGATATTGCCATAAATATGTATTTTCAATTGTATTGGTGTGCGTCAGTGTTAGCAGCATATTATTAATGAGCCGAGAATACTTTGTACGTTTTTAAGATATGCTTTTCAGGTAGCTGCTATTATTGTTCGTCTTTATAGCGAGTATTAAATAATTATTTACCTGTATGCATTTAAAAGCCAACTTTAATGATTAATTATGCTTGTTTTTTTTTGTTTCTTTCAAATTGAATGCCATTTTGCTTGGCTTAAAACAAGGTCAAAAACAGCAGCGCCAGTTAACAGATTTCAGATTTTCGTTCCTTTTTACATTTCGGTTGTAGGGACTGTATGAGACAATTGTCACGTTACGATAAGACGTATTTGATTTATAATGAGTGACTCACCGGACCAACAAATGCGACAGTTTTTTCTTCCTTAAAAAAATGCTCTTAAAAATGTTGAAAATGTGGAAAGATGTTTTATCTTTATGAAGCCAAAGCGATATTGCGGCGGTGGCGTTAAAATACCTAAAAGTAAAACAAGCAGTCATTGCTTTGTAGAGAGTGAGCGGCTAGCAGATGACCTGTAGTGAGATCTATTGGGGGAATTTAAATGTTTTCGAGAACCTAAGTTAAGTATAATAAAGCAATATAAGTAACAAGTTGCATAGAATAAGAAATTAAACAAAAATAACTAGATTTTCGTGACTAAAACTTTGTTTTTCATATACCACTTGCCGTAAGGTGTATACCCAATCTTTAAATAAATACTGAGTATAGCGAGAAGGTTCAGGAGCCAGAATTCGAAAATATAGTCTTGCACAGCACGCGCATTTGTTGTTTCATTCATGGCGAAAAGGTCAATTTTTTTTTACCTAACGTAACGCTTGGTAATGTGAAATTTATGTCAATCTTATCGCCTTACTTTTGGTCCCTTGCAACCACGCAAGGGATGAGCACATAAAATGTGGAAGTGAAATGCTCTTTATGAATGAAATAATTGCCAACCCTTAGGTATGAATGGGGGTTGCACTCAGAGTGGCGGCGTTCCGTAATCTGCAGCGGAAGTTGCAACGTTAACCAATCGCAATCGAGAAGCCAGTTAACAGTTGGTCAATGGCGGCGGCATTGGCATCGCCAACGCCATCGCCATCGTCACTGGCGGCTGCAATTGATTGTGATAGTGCATAGCCATGGGTTAGATACTCCGAGTCTCGGAGATAGTTTTATTAGACACGCGTCGCCAGTTGACAGTTGGCAACGTTGACGGCTGATAAGCTGCAAAGGGTCAAAGGGCTTAGGGCCATTCAATTGATGATGGCTCTTTAATGGAGTTGTAAATGCAGCTGCCAGCTGTTTTGCCATCTTATCAACTCTACTCTATTTTTTTTCAGTCTATTTATTTATTTTCTGCTATCACAGGGCGTCTCTTAATTAAATTGATAGCTACCAAATCTAATCGTAGCGCCTTAGACTTGACTTGCTGTCTAGGCAAAATGAAAGCGAAAAGTGTTGCGATTATGCATACGAGTATAGCCAATATCTTTTGTTTATATAGATAAAAAACAATTGTATATTGACTGTAGTAGGTGTGTCGTGTGTCGTCTGTCGTCTGTCGCAGATTTCATTCATAAATACGCATCCACACCCAATGACAAGTCTCTTGAGTAAAACCAAGTAAATACTCGTGAGCTTGTAACTCATCGCATACCTCTTACATGACGACAAAATCCGACCAACTTTAGCTACTCATTGTAATATTTTCTTGTTATTCATTCTTTTATCTGTCCAAGCCAATTGATGACGTAGCCAATTGCTCTTGCGGGGTGCTAAGAGGGGGGAGTGATAGCATGACCTTTCTCAGTTACCCAGCAGCAAAAGCAGCAGCAGCAGCTGATTGTGCATGCTGATAGTAAACGGATAAGATATTGTCGTTTGGCAGCAGTATCTTAACTAAACTTTTCATACACCAAATACAAACATTGGCACGTGTATAACCACAGCATATACAGTATCATATCATACATACATCCTAGATTATAAGTAATCACGTTTACATTTTATTATCTCCACAGAACATTCATTGAACTTTGCCTCAGTGTAGTATCTCAACAATTTTCTACTCAATAGTTGGGTCGGAAAAACACAAATTTTATTTTGTTTATTTTCAATTGCTAATTGTTGTAGTGCTTAGTACTGTTTATTAATCATTTCTCTTAACGCTTGTTTGCTTAAAGCTGCAATTTGTACACACATTTTTCAAAAGCTGACAACTGTCTCTTATGTTTGGGCACTTCCTATGAATCATTTGCAGGCAGGGAGTTTTTTTTTTATACCCCTACAGCTATATCGATCAATCTGGGCAAGTCGAATAAAATGTGTCGCACTCGTTTATAATAAATGATGAGAAAACTTTATAATAATAAAATTCACTTGAATTGTGTTCTTTGTATTGAATAATGTTCCAAGTTGGGCTAGAATTTTTTGCAAAATTCTGAAAAATAATATTATACTGAATTTTATACTGAATATCAAATGAATCAAGAGAGTTAAGAATAAAATGAAAATTAAAACCTATTTAATATTAATTTGTTAAATGATTTTAACATTGCATATCCATAATAAATTTGTCAATGAATAAATAAGAAAATAAATTACTTTACATTATATTAAAATGATGTGAACAATCATTAACTACGCCTTGTTTCACATTTGATCCAAAAAGTCAAAGTATGGCTAAATAATTCAACTTACAAGTATCTTTTTTCAATGTTAACAACGTAATTAAACTGTAATAAACTTTATTGTATTTACGGTTGCAATTCCTAAGTCACACACATTACAACTTGCGACACAAAATTATTTTATTTGCATGAATGTTTTATGTGCAGTCAGCCTTGAAAAAGTACTCGTACTCCTAAGAAATATAGTATTAGCACTGGTATTCATTGTACTTGGGGCTTTCCCTGTAGTGACATAAAAACCCACCTAAAAGCTTTGAAGTTTTATGGAAATCGTAAAGAGCGGACTCGAAGTTAAGCACAGTTAGACCCTCGAGCACCGTCATGAATCAGGTGACGATGACGATCGCATATTGACACAACTTTGCCTCTGCCACCCCCAACAAATGAGGTCATAAAGTGAGAAAGACAAGACTATACAAAAAAACAAAGTTCTTTTATTTATAGTTTGCTTTGTTTCGAAATTTTGTAATTTTTTGTTCGAAACTGTCGTGAAATGATTAACTTTAATTTCCGGCCAAAAGAAACGGAGTTCTGTGAACAAATACAAGTACGGAAAAAGTGAGACACAGTTGTGTTGCATTTGTTGTAATTGGGAAAAAGTGAAAAATGTGTGCGGCAATGTTGGCACAACAAAACATTGAGGAGGAGGCAGACAGTACAAACAGAGCGAAAGAGGCACAGGGC
Source organism: Drosophila niveifrons (assembly GCA_035046325.1). Classification (NCBI taxonomy): domain Eukaryota; kingdom Metazoa; phylum Arthropoda; class Insecta; order Diptera; family Drosophilidae; genus Drosophila; species Drosophila niveifrons. The sequence continues at coordinate 2,111,332 of JAWNOC010000046.1, read as the reverse complement.
ACAGAACTCAAACTCAACCTCAAACTCGAAGTCAAACTGCAAGTTGTATTTTATGATTTTGTAGGCGACAAATTGAGCTGCGAGTTGTGTCGAGACGAGTTGAACTGAGCTGCGCTGAGGCGGCACTTTTGAAGATTCAGTTTGGGTTTGAGTTTGGGTTTCGTTTTCGTTTTTTGCGATTGTTGACATTTTGTGTGTGTGGCGGAAATAGAGGCAGCCGGTGCGGGCCAAGTTCGCATTGTGTGGCCGGAACTGGAGCCACACTTTTGACAACAAGCTGTTAACATGCTGGTCACTCATTCATCATTCGTGTGTTGTCCATTGCAGATGGAAGCGCAAGCGACGCCGCAGCAACAGGCACAGCAGCAGCAGCAGCAACAGCAACAGCAGCAACAGTTACAACAGCAAGTGATGAGCAAACAGCAGCTGCAATTGCTGGATAAAATCAAAATTGAGACAAGCAACGGCAACGATCCACAAGCGACTCAAGTACTCGAGGAGCAACAGGAGCAGCAGCAACAGCAGCAGCAACAATCGCAGCAACAACAGCAGCCAACAACAACTGTTGGTGTTGGCGTTCTGGTGCAGTCGAATAGTCAGCCCAGTCTCAGCGAGAGCGACGAGCAACAGCAGACGCAGTACGTCGTTGTGCCACGCACCCAACAGCGGCGCATTCTGACCACAGCTGGCACACTGTAAGTAGCCAAGGATAAGGACTAACTTCCATAACTAAGCTCTGTGATATTTCCCTTTACTTGCAGTGAACTGAATGAGGCACGCGAGGGTGAGCACAGCACCAACAACAGCAGTGCCAGCTCTAACTCCGCCCCTGAGACGCACATCGAGTATCAGCGCAGCTCGCATCAATCGCCGCACTACATTCAGATGGCGCCACGCAACGCCGCCGAGGTCGCCGAGCAGGTGGCAGCAGCGAGTGCGCCTCCTGGCACATACTACGCGTACACTTCGGGAGCAATACTGTGCACCGACGATGTGTCGGCCATTAAGCTGGAGACCATCGACAAGAGCGATGTGCCAGGCGAGGCACAAGCGCAGCAGCTGCAGCAACAACACCAGCATCAACAGCAGCAGCAGCAACAGCAACAGCAGCAATGTCCCACGCCCAATGGCGGTCCCTATGCCGATGCTATTGTGGTTAGTGAGGCTGCCCTGCAGCATCATCACCAGCAGCAGCAACAGCAACAACAGCATCAGAAGCAGCAGCATCATCAGCAACATCCCGCAGTCGCGGCAGCTGCTGCCGCCGCCGCCGCAGCAGCAGCCGCCAGTCAAAATCCCAGCGTGCGCTATGTGACCGAAGATGGACGCTTCACCACCGCCAGCGGGGAGCCAGAGCCAGCTGGTGGCAACCTGTACTACGATTCACCTGTGGTGGATGCTAGCGTCCATGCGAATGAGGCCAAGACCTATGCGGATCTGGGCAGTGCCTACGCGCCCTTTCCCCCCAACTCGACGTTCAGCAGCAACAACTATGCGGCCACGTTGCAGCAAGGCAACACTGTCTACAGTGTGCCCGGAACCGGACAATTCCTCACCAAAACGGATCCCAATTTGAATCCATTAAGAGCCACTGCAGCGGGCAACTACCAAACCATCTCCTTCTTGGATAGCACCAGTGTGAACGATCCGGCACTGTGGACAACGGCCGGTACGGAGTATCAGAGTGTGTCATATGTAAGTAGAGCAGTCCGCAACATGCCCCCCGACCTCTTGCTTAATACCCTGACCAATCGGCAGACGAACTATCATACGCAGGTCATCGACGAATATCCGGCCAGCAATATGACGACAGCCCATTGGCCACCAGCCACCAGCATTGGCAGCTTTGATCCCAGCTTGGGTGCCCCTAACACCGCATCGCCGCCCACTCACAGCCTGCAGGAGCTGAAGTGCGACAACTGCCAGACGCCATATATGCGCAAGGGCTCCGACTTGTACTGTCCCGCCTGCACCAGCTATGGGCGTGTCCTGCCACCTCGCATGCCGCAGCGACAGAAGCCAAAGGCTGCGGCTGCTCCTAACAATCGGCGCAGCGGCGTCACCTGCGCCAACTGCCAGACGAACTCGACAACGCTGTGGCGGCGCAACAACGAGGGTAATCCCGTCTGCAATGCCTGTGGTCTGTACTTTAAGTTGCACAACATGAATCGCCCTTTGTCCATGAAGAAGGAGGGTATTCAGAAGCGCAAGCGCAAACCAAAGAATAATGGAGGACCCATTCCCCATCGGGCACTGCCAAGTAAGTACATTAAAATAGTGAAGAACTTGGGATTATAACTAGTAATATCGATATAGTTGGATTATATTATTACCCGTATCAAATTTAAAGACTATTTAGCTAGATAAATAGATAGAAGAGAATTCTGCTCTGTTTTATAGATTCTAGTTTTGAGTATAAAGAGTATAAAAATAGAAATAATAAATAAACAGTTAAAAATTTTGTACTCAAATAATTATCTTTTGGGTAGAGTATAAGACATTCCTTATAGCTTGACATATAAATATTAATTCTAATTGCTTCGCTATAAAAATATTTATATTATTTATAATTGCTCGATCACCAAAAATATTGTTATTCATTTTATTCTACGTCACTATTATTTTACATTCAGAAAAATTTTTTTTTGTTTTTAATCTGAATTTAGTTTAGCTATATATATTATAATATATATTGCGTAATTTATATTTAATTTATATATATTGTCTTGTGGTTTTCCACACATTTTTATATAGCTTTTTGTTGTATATCAAGCATTCAGTCAGATAATATTTCCACACTTCCATAATTTTATTCCAATATGAGCTATATATTGCAAACTGATAAATTCCCCCTTTTTGTAGGTATGTCACAAGGTGTCAACTTAATGGTGGGCAGCGGTGCGGTGTATCCGTCTCAGGTGCCACTTCCAGGATTGATGAATAGCCAACAGAATGCTAGTCCCGAGCTGCATGATATGACCACAACTGGACCAGCTGGAGGGACGCGTGTGGTGTCAATTGCATTGAATGCGACAGTGCCCACGTCATCGGATGGTACACTGAATATGTCTCGTCATCATGTGACGAGCGAGAGTCACTCGCCCTACAGCCAACAACAACAGCAACAACAACAACAACAGCAGCAGCAGCAACAGCCCCCGGCACAAAGTCAATCACCGCATCTGCCCAACTCGAGCACGCTAAATCGCCAGATAGCACAGTCGTGAGTAGTCATATGCATATATGCTTCAGGCCAACAGCAAGTGTTTATAAGGAAGTCTAATTTATTTTCACAGTGTTCCGCCAATTGAGAGTGGTCGTAGTTCCAACAGTGAACTGACTCCAAGCGTCATTACAAGAACAGGACTTCCAGAGCGCACATCGAATAACTAAACTTAACTAAAACTAAGCTTAACAAAACTAAAGTAAAGTAAACAACGTATTCTATAGAGAACATTGCCAAAATATTACAATTGTAAAAAAAATCATGTAATTTTAGCTAGAGACATTCCTTATCCCAGTTAGAAAGAATATAATATGCAAGTGGTGAGTTTGATGCCAAAAGAGAAATAAAGTGAACTAGTTCCAAATACTTTCCACTTGTTCTCAACGAGTTACAGTAGTTTATTAAATTGTATATCTTATTATTTATTAATTCAATTTTATTTATTGTAATCTTCAAATCAAACTTTAACTCACCATTTGCTATTCAAGTTTTGTCTTCCTTTTCTTGAAGTAACCAAAGTGCCACAAATAATTTGAAATGATTTGTGCCAAAAGGTATATATACTACTATAATAATGCATACATGCATATATCCCATTGTTTTTAGTTAATGTATTATTCCGCTTTAGAGTTAGTTTAGCGAAAACAATCACAAAACCATAAATAAGTCTACGATTTTGTATTTGTAAGTCCTTTTTATAAAATTAAAAATAAAAGTAAAAATAAATAAGTTGTAAACGCAAGACACTTAAGACTTTGATGACTCTACCATGTGTTGACTGGCTCTGGCTATGGCTGGCTGCTCGAAGACGTGTCTCCTGGCGGGCCAAGCCTGTTATATTTCATTGTCAACAATTTGGCAGCAAACCAAATTGATCCAAATTAATTTTAATGACCTCCACACACATACACGCAGAGACCACAGCGTAAGAGAGACCATAAAATCTTAACAAGTAAGTAAAAAGCCAACGACAACGACAACGAAGTCGAATGCGAAACTAAAGCCTAAAGAAAGCCCAACGAGGCTCGAGCCCATCCCCATGCCCATTGCCACTTGCCCATGCCCAGCTACAGTTGAGGACCCCAAAACCCGGACCCAGTGTCTAAATAGCGATTTGGTGTCATCGCTTAAAAGCCTGTCCGACGCACAACGCCGCCGCCGAGTAACGCCACCGCCTCGAGTCGCTGCCTTTGATCTGTCGTCGATGGTATGGCAAAAATGCTTGGTCGATTCCAATGCTGGAGTTGCTATAGCTGAAGCTGAAGCTGTTGCTGTTGTTGTTGCTGTAGGAGCAGCAGGCGCAAGCTTGCTATAATATTAACGCCTGTATTGGCCTCAGTTGCACTTCCAGTACCAGTTCCAGTTCCAGCCGCTGCCTTTGTCTGATTTTCTTTCGCCCGTAGCTTCTTCGTCGACGTCGTTTGATACCCTGTACAAGCTGTAGAAATAAGTATGATCATATCAGAGGATAAAGCTTGGAGATAAAAAAAAAATGAGCAAATACTTGAGATGTACCTAATCTGATTTAGTATAACAGATCAAAGTCTTTTAAAAAGTATAAAAATCCTTCACTTTTTATTTGATACCCGAAAATTATTAAATAATATATTTATTAAGAATGTGCAATATGTTTTGCAGGGTATTCCTTAGGCCATGCCATTCGAACTGTTGCACACTTATTTGTTTCTTTATTTTTTGGCGTACGCTCGATCAATTAGGCAAACTTGTTTTACGACCACTTTTATTAGCATTCGCTGGCCGGCGCTCCAAGCCTCTCAACACAAGCCTGGGGACCTGAGCCTGTGTCAGCGAGCAGAGGGAAGCCTGGGGATGGGATGGGTACGAATTGCGAGTGCCTGAATGAGTAATGAGACGACCTGGGACCGCAACCAGTAGTAGCGGCTGCTTTGGAATGTGTTTGCACAAATTATGCGCTCCATAAGCCGAGGCAAATAAAAATGGAACGGGGATAGTCGAAGAGCTAACCTATTTGTTGCTACCGAGTGGGAGTTGCGAACCATTTTGCTAATCAGCTCAGTTTGAGTTGTCTAGTTTCAGGTACTTAAATTTCTGATAAAACCACGATAAATATAATATACAATGATTTGGCAACAAATAATTACTATGGCAGCAAATTGACTAATATCAAAATGTGTGCTTGCATTAATTAAATTTAATATTTTTAAAAAGATTTTTAAGAGTGTTACACTAAACGGGTCTTTTCTTCTTTCTTAGATGTTGGGTATCAAAACGGCACATGAATAGCGACATAATTACCGGCAACAGTTTCTCGAGATGTAGTTACTTATTGAAATGTATAAGATTTCCAATTTGTATAACAAATTTTTTATAAAACATTCTGTTTTATTAAACCATATTTTAGAATCTAATATATTAGAATTCTCTCCTTTCTTCAATAATATACTTCGAGCTTGAGCATAATCCTTTCGTTTCAGGCACTTGTGATATTACATGTCCGTTTCATGTTGAAACGCTCGGTAGAAGCAAATTAAACCATTAGCGAATTGTGGCATTGCGGCTACTTGACTACGAGCAGCTAGTCAAGTTGGCAGCGAGCGAACCTGTTCGGTTTCTTGGCCAATTGCGGTACTAGAACGGCAAAAAACGACCAAGCCGACCATAAAATAATAATTCAATGTGACAAGTAACAAGATACGACTGCGGGGCGCCATTTTTCACACACTTCCTTGCCCGTCGTACACCTCCCAAAAGGCAAGGGATGTCAGTTGGCGAGCACATTGCGCACTTGTGCCTCTGACACTATCGCAGAAATTATGACAGAAGTACAACTGTTAGACAGACATGACCAATAGCTAAGAAGTCGTTGCTAGCGCATAGAGTAGGGCGCATATCATGTTTTCTATCGCAACACGAACAGCGAAACTTTATTCTCGATACTCCCAACTTTATATAGCGACACTTACGTCGAGTCACGCACCCATCACTAAGAGGTAATCTCCGTAGATGTGGCATGCATTTGAATTTCTATTAAGCTAATTGCAATGCATTCGAGCATTTGCTTATGTACACACACACAGTTTAAAATTAATAATGAATAGTTAAGAGCAAACACAGATGTAGATACATTTGTTTATTGTTTAGATATACATTGGCGATAGCACATATCGGAGCGGGTCAGAGCAGGGCACGGCATTGCATGGCATAAAAGCCAACATAAAGTTCCAAACTGCATTTAATTAGACAGTGAAACATGTCAACCATCTGATGATGACCACCAACCACGGGGGCCTTTTGAACCCGGCCACAATCCAAGCGGGTTCGAGGCGCCACTTAGCCAACTTCAAAGTATCAAAAGCCGCTCAGATCAAGCTTCATATTAGTCGTTGCTATTGCTGGTGCTGATGGTGGTGGTAGCTCATCTGTGCTCCGAGTGTGCATCTTCTTCTCTCGATCTCTCTCCATGCGAGAGTTACCATCATCGTTGGCTGGCATTACAAATCGACAAACGACACGAAAATGCGCTTTAACAACGGGCAGTTAAAATAGATAAAAGAAGATAGGCAAACGCCGCCGCCAGCCAGATGAAGTCCCCTCAAAAATAAAAAAATAAAACGAGAGAACGAGAGAGATCCAAAGTAAATGCAGAAAACTGCAGCTGAAAAGCTTAAGTTCTTAAAGAGAGTATATATATATATATATATATAGTAATAGATATAGATATAGATATAGATATAGATATAGATATAGATATAGATATAGATATAGATATAGATATAGATATAGATATAGATATAGATATAGATATAGATATAGATATAGATATAGATATAGATATAGATATAGATATAGATATAGATATAGATATAGATATAGATATAGATATAGATATAGATATAGATATAGATATAGATATAGATATAGATATAGATATAGATATAGATATAGATATAGATATAGATATAGATATAGATATAGATATAGATATAGATATAGATATAGATATAGATATAGATATAGATATAGATATAGATATAGATATAGATATAGATATAGATATAGATATAGATATAGATATAGATATAGATATAGATATAGATATAGATATAGATATAGATATAGATATAGATATAGATATAGATATAGATATAGATATAGATATAGATATAGATATAGATATAGATATAGATATAGATATAGATATAGATATAGATATAGATATAGATATAGATATAGATATAGATATAGATATAGATATAGATATAGATATAGATATAGATATAGATATAGATATAGATAAATAAAATTAATAAGAATATTTTACGTATACACATTTAACTTAAACCAAGTTCCTTTAATTTTTAATTTATAGTAAAATTTTACGTATACGCATTTAACTTGAACCAAGTTCCTTTAATTTTTATAAAAAAAAAAGTCCTCAAATCGAATGATTTTTATGCAAAATAGACAATATTATATCAACACAATTTCTATAACAATTCTTCGCCCACTTTATCCCACAAAAGGTGGTTTAAATTATTGAAATGTAACGCCTTAGTCGAGGTGACGTCACAAAACGCAAGAGAAAATACTCAAGTTGCAGCCTCGCACGCAATCGTTCTCGTTTGGAGTTCTAGGAAAAAATATCAAAATTCCAAGAATTCACACGAAAAACAAAATGAGATTGGATCGACGACGAGTCAAGGTATTCCCTTGTCTCTGCTGGCTTTGGCTTATCACGACTCACGCGCGTCTCGTTCCATCTCGTTCATCGTTGGGTCGAACCCGAAATCACATTATCTCTGCGTTGCCCAATACGCAGCGTCGTCGAAGTGGCAGTCGATGGCGACTCAACTAATGGACACTCTGCGGAGCGGCGTAAAGCATATCACTGATGATGATGATGGGCTCTTTTGGCTGAACGGCCACGCAGACGCCGCCGTGGAAGATTGAAGATGCGGCGCTTATCGAAACAGAAACACAAGGCTGAGACAAAATAAAGAGAATGAAAGAAGAAAACGAAAACGAAAAAGAAAAAAGAGACGAACCCAAAAACAGTTCAGCTGGCTGGCAGGCAGGATAGCACTTGGCCTTTCAGAGTCTTGGATCTGGGGTCTTCAGCACTCGAACGCATATTTTTGTGTCTTTGCTTATCGTCGGAGCTGCGGACTTTTTGTTTTGCTTCGCGTTTGCATCTCGAAATGCACATGGGCAAAATGATCGTGTGGCGCTGCGCAGCGCTGCTCTGCTCTGAGAAAGGGTTCCACTTCCATCTCAGAAATGTGGCGCCAAAGGAAGCGATGAAAATGGTACTTGATCTTGATCTCGCGATGCCAACCTCTATATGTATGAATGTGCATGCGCACATATCTATCTATCAGTGTCTGGGTGTGTGCGTATGTGTGTGCGTATGTAATTTAGACGGCGCCTCGATCCTTGTTTCACACTAATGCACTTGCAGCTTTTAAATGTCACCACAACTCTGGCGGGGATGCGGTTAAGTGCAGCCGTTGCCAACGGTTCAATGTCTCTCACAACTGACTGGTCGGCTGGCTGCCTGTTCGTTCTGGCCAAGTTCGTTGTCTGGCCAGATATGCAGCTAGGCCTCAAGTCTTATTTTGTTGGTTCTGATGGCAGAACATGCAATGCGATTGTGTATTCAGTTGGAATAATTAGCGGTATCTGTCCAGATTTGTTTGTGTTCGCTGCCAAAACAAATTCCAATTTAACAAATACGGCATTCACTTAGTTTCTTAACAAAATATTAAGATATTAATATTAAAATACTATGTGCAGTTGCAAAAAATTCTATATAATTATGAATAGTTAAACATGACTAATATTCTTTGTATAGCTTGACCAATATTATTTAAATGGATAGTTAAGTATGACAAATTTTCTTTGTATAGCTTGACACAATATTGTTTAAATGGAAAAAGTAAATATTATAACATATAATTTATTTTAAATTAATAAATTGCATTTCGGAATATTCGATTTCATGTATCTATCATAGTACATCTGCATCAAAAAAATATGTTTTTAAGATGTCTGCTGAAACTTCAATATTTGAAATGTAGATATTTTTCTATATTTACATTTTGAATCAATAATGATATATTATTAAATTATTTTTAAAGAAATTTTGTTTTAACGTTGCTGTTAAATTATTAAGCAACCATGTTGGCCATAGAATTAAAAATCGTATTGACCACAAAAATAGATTCGGAGCGACGCCAATCCATTGAATTTGTTACATTGTATAGCACCCACTTGCAGTCTGATAATCTTTCATTCCTTTCAATATCTCAACGTGCGCATATGGCACTTTAATGTCCAGCAACCCACAAAGAGTATAAACTAGCCAGAGATTTTCGAAATCTATGACTGCGATGCTCTTCAATTAAGTGCTAGAGTACCGAGTATCTCATTGGGCTTTTCATTAGTTTATCGACAGCATAAATTTTTCAAATGCTGGCAGTTGTCTGGCGATGGCGCTGGCAACAAAGTTGTTAGACAAGTTGCTGCCAGACTACAGGACCTGTAATTAAAAGATCTTTTCTGGGCTGAGAACTGGCGCCGTCGAGTTGTTAACTTTCAAAATGCAAACAAAAATAAGAACCCTTAACGTGAGAAAATTCCGCTGCAAATTATGTATGCAAAATGTCTTATCGAGCGTCAGCATACCTGAACAAAAAAGTATTTGCGTATGCCCGAGATAGCCCCAAAACAAAAAGCGTAAATGTCAAAATGCCAAAATTAATTGCAATGGCAGTGCCATGGATAAAGCCTAAAAAACTGCCATGCTGCTGCCCTAACCTATGGGTCAAGAAACGAAAACATCGCCAAGTGGGGCGAGGAGAGCCCCAATTGCAACCGTAGAAAACCAGTCAGCGACCAGCCCAGCACTGCCCCTTTTCTGGCTTGAACTCGCTTGGCTTGTATGCCATGAGAAGGGGCATGTCCCTGTTCACATAGATAGTTGTAGTTCAACAATTTTACAAGAGGGGTTTACATGAGGTAAAAACTGTATTTTCTAATTGGTGGAAAAATAATTTTAAGAGTATGTACTTATTTTGTTTTTTGTTCTATATCTATCTATCCCTAAAATGTGTACATGAGGTAAAAACTGTATTTACTAATTGGTGGAAAAATAATCTTAAGAAAATTAAATTAAGTTAAAGCAATTAATAATAATAATGAAGTTCTCATTTAATCCCTAAAATTTATTTTTTTTTTCTATATTTTGTAAGAATAATAATAAAATATGAATAATATTGATAATACAAAAATATTAAATTACTTAATTAAAAATGTATTATATAAATACAACATTTTACAATCATTTCTTTATTTGCAATTATATACAAATTCCTTTTTTTCGCCGCCACTGTCTGCGAATGAGTTCAGTGTGTGTGCTTGTCACATTGGCCACCATTACAAATTCTACCACTTTTGGCTGTGCAACTTCTTCCACCACCACTGCCATGCCGTGTAACACACACACACATTCGCCAGTGCCAAAGTTGCAGAGTCATGACAGAGCTGACCACAAGTTTGGTAACACGCGCTCGCGGCATTTATCGCGCCTAGCAATCAAGCAGGACGCCGTCCCTGTCTGGCCCTGCAACTAAGGCTGTAGCTGGCGCTGGAGTTGGAGTTGAAGTTGGACTTGCAACGCGGAGCTCGAACCTTGCCACATACCAAAAACTCGTTTCGTGCCTCGCGTCCCGTTGCGCTTGCGGGGAAACATTGAGGTCCCCATTTTTGAGGTGGAGTCATGCAACGCTAAGCGTTCATTGGTCAACTCAAAGTGGCTAAGAATAAGTATGTGAGAGTGTGTGTGTGGATGTGTGCGCTTGTGTGTTACTGTCCATCTGCGTTTCATTAAAGCTTCGCATAAATTTTGTTGCATGTTTGCGTCGTTTTATGGCCATTCGCGTATCGCACACGCACTTTGAGTCCATTTCATTTGGAGCTTGTTAGGTTTTCCTATATATAGTTTTCCCATAAAGAATTGGACCTCTATATACACTGTGTTTAGGCTGAGAGACGATTGGAACCGCTTCTCAAACAGGTAGCCGCTTTTGGGTGTCGTGTGGCGTTTGTCTTTTTTATGAAACAATTTTTTATTGCCTTTATTTTCATTTCAGTTTTGTTTGGCTTTTTTTCGGTTGTTATTTGTTTATTTTTCGTTTTCTCGCATTTGTCGCGTTTCGCATTTCGTTGCTGCGCCTATAAATAATTGGGTTTATCACCATTGGGACGCTTTGCATTTAATAAATTTAATTTGTGGTAATTGAACTACTTGCAGACACTGTCAGTGATTTTTTATAGCTACACAGCGTATTTATCAGCCTGTCGCATAGGATATTCTACATAATTGCACATTTTTCAAGACGTAAACACTCATTAATTAAGCAGGAAGCCTCTCTGTAATTATTTAATAAAAACGCATTATGTTGTGTAAAACAATTTAGGGTGTGGTCCACTAATTGAAACAGCTGTCTTCTACAAAAAGTTGCTATTAATTTAAATGCAAAAAGGACTCTTAAAAAATTACTTTCAACATTATCTTGTATAAAATATTATATTATATATTATTATTATATGATATTCAGGCATTCGCTGTTAGATTTAAGCTCTAAAATATATATTTGCCACTGAGATCTGAACTGTTATTACCAAACTTAAAAAAAGATTTACAATATAACCACTTTTAAAAAATGTTAGCTTAACAATATATGTTTCAAACATATTTGTAAAAGTTAATAAACAAATTATGAGTTTCAATAAAATGTGTCTATTGAGATGATAAAATATGTTATTTAGATGACAACAAAATACTTATATATCTAATCCAGATTAGTAACTATTTATTATGTCCAACATATAAGATATTAATTCATTGACGTGCGATAATTTATCTTAGTTACGACAAGTTGCTCAGATTAGAAGTTGTTCTAGCACGATTTAGTTTTTCTTAAGTGTAATTGATGACAACAGCTTGAGCAAATAACAAAATTGTTTGTAATGACAAATCAAATTTACGGCATAAAAAAGGCGTGAAAGATATTAATTATAAAAATAATTATAAGTGTGTTTTTTATAACCTGCATTACTTGGCAATTAAAAACGGCGATAAATGTCAAATGGCAAGAAGCAAGAAGGATATGGCCTTTGGCAGTTAGCAGCAGTTGGGTAAATGAAATGCCAATTAAAGTGCACATAAAATACGAACACATTTGCCTTTTAATATGCAAGCTTTATGCTTAATACTCAGATTGTTTATAATATTATTAATGATTGTGTGTGTTGGCTGATAAATGATTGTTATTATAGCGAGCGCGCATAACTCAAAACGTTGCGCATACGCCACGAGAGCCAGAGCACGAAAGTGGGCAGTCCCAAGAGCGCAATACCAGCACTCACACATACACATATATTCATACACTCGCACACTCGTACTCGAGTGCACACAAATATCTAAACAGCAAATCAAGCAAACTTTAATATGGCTACAATTTGATTACGTCCCGCAGTGAGTGCGAAAGAGCGAGCGCAAAAGATTGAGAGCGTTAGAGCGAGAGAGTGAGCGCTAACGAACGCCACAAAGGCAACACCCACTTCCACAGCGCGATAGCAGATGCTTGAGTGTGAGTGCCTATCTGTGTGTGCGTGTGTTCGTGACTCGAAACTCGTTTGTTTGCCCATTGCCAGCCAGCCAGTGGCTGCCTGAAGTCTCTCGACAGTCTCGCTCACAGCGTGCGTCCAACCGGAAGCTCAACACGAAAACCCGCAGACGTTCGTTTCTTCGTTAGCTCGCTCACTCGCTCGCTCGCTCGCTCGCTGGCCCGCTCCATCTTGTTGTTTTTACCCATCTGCTTCCCCATTCCAATCAGAAAAACGAACAGCAACAACAACACAGAGAGTGGTGCCAAAAGTTTGGCGTCCTGTCTTGAGTGTATTCAGTTGACTTTTGTCCGTTTCTACGCGAAATTGCAGCCACGTCGCGTGCGGTGTAAAATGGTGTAAATGCCAAAAAGCCGTCGCCAAATGTGAGAATTGTAATAAGTGCAATAAATTCATAATACTTTTGACATAAATAAACATATGAGTGTGATCGACAGCACTTCAATCAATTTACTTGTCATTTAATTTGTCGTCCTTCCGCAGTGTCGATTAGTTCACTTTTAATATTCATCGGAATCGCATTTTGCGTGTCGCCTTTTATCAGTGTTTCTATTGTTAATTATGTATTTAATGCTGTTCGTGAGCGTATTATGCAAATTTTGTTTCGCTATTTTCGCCAACATTATGCAAATGTATCTAAGAGTTGTGCCGCGTATCTAAATACACACTCGTATCTCTATCGCCTTATCAGTGTATATCTGTAAGTGTCGTGTCATTTATGGCATAGTGCAACAGCAGCAACAACTAATTAAATTTATGTGCACTCGAATTTCAAATCCATTCGAATCGGTTTGAATATCTCAGAGGAGAAACAAAACGATTTGCTGTCGAACAATAAATGTGCTTTAAAAGCAATTAAAATTCGTGAAACCACAAAAAAAGGCTATTAAGTATAATAAACCCCACTTCATTTGCATACAACTTTAACATCATCACAACCAAGCAACAACAAACAATTGGATCGAGCGATATTCAGTATTATAAAGAAAAGTAAGTGGTATACTTATTTATAGAACTGGTATTGCATTAATATTATTCATGTAACCAGAGATATTGATTTTGTGGTGTAATCAAAAAAGCTTCTCCTTTATAAAATTAGTTTGCGACTCCTCCGTTTATTTAATTTTTATGTGAAGTATACTTCACTGTACTTCATTTTAATATAGTTCACTTGACTATTCCATTTATTTTAAATTTTATGATTATTTCGGAGAGCTTTTTATTTAAAAAGCATATTTACATATTATCCATTTATTTTCTAATTAAAGTATATCTGTAAATTGTGATTTATTATTATGGTTTATAAATCAGTTATCCACTGAATATATTTATGTATATGCTACAGCATATCCACAGATTATAGCCAATACCAATTAAGACGATGTAAAATATCCGCATCAAAATGTATATCATTTTACAATTGGAAACAAAGTTGCAATATTGGCAAAGTGGTTATCGGAATTAAGTATTGAATAATTCAAATAATCATCTGATCACTTACTTGCTCAATTGAAATAGCCGCAAATGCATACTGATTAGGTGACAGTAATTAGGTCTTTCAAGCAATTTGGAAAGTGGCTTTAATTGAGCGCACAATGTCCACATAAAGTAGACCATTTAAATTAAGTTCAATGAGGCAAATAATACATAAATTTAAGATTTAATTTTTATAGTTCTACTCAATGAGCAACGTTCAATAGCAGCTGTCACCGAATAAGGCCGTATAGATTGTCTCCAACGAATCGTTAACCGATTTGTAAATAGTTAACTAATTTGCCGACGCGCAATTCATAATAGACTAGAAATCATTTGGTCATTCGGAAGCTGAGCAAAACATGTATAGAGGCAGTGAGAGAGAGAAGGGGAAAAATGTGTAAGAGACGAGCAAAACGAAATGAGGCAATTCGAGTGGATATAAATATAAAAAGCAAATGTAAAGCCACCATAAATCAGCGGAGACAAAAGCAACAAAATCTTTTTAGCTAAATCAATTTCAATTATGACTTTTGCAGTCGATTGTACAACGAATTAATTTCGCTTTTAATATAAATACATATATTATTCGTATCGCAAATTTATGCAGCTGGCTTTGTGATTGCCATTGTATATTGTTATAAGTATGCATAAAACAATGCATAAATTCCCATTTCAATATTGTAAGCAATTCCATAAATATGTCCGCTTTGTTTTTGCGAATATTAAGCGAAAAGTAAATACAAGTACACAAGAGCAGAGCAGAGCAGATTGCCTGCTGAAATGATAAGTAGGTTGCACCCTTGTGGCACGAAACAGAAGCAGACAAGAAAACTTGTCTTGTATATTTTCAGCACGTTGCACACAGCAACAGAGAGATGTATTAACACACACATGTATTTATTCGCACAATTTCATTATGGCAAGATAATGGCCAGAGGCCGAGAGCATACAAAAGACTTAGGCACCAAACTTGCGATGCATAGAAAAGGCGACAACACCATGACTATTCATTAAGCGTTTCGGAACAGAAACACATTAATTTGTATGCACATAAATTACACATGAATGTGTAAGCTGTTGATAAGCCCGTATTACGAGTACCAATGCTTAAACATGCCTCATAAATAGTTAGGGTTAATTAGCGTCGAGAAGTTGCAATTGAATGTTGCTTAGAAACCAATTAGATAAAAATCTAAATTATATTTAGCTTTCCCTTGAACGAAGACTAACCTTCAACTTGTCCAAATCAGATACGAGTATCTCAATTATACGCCTACTCTTTAACCCTTGCTACACTTTCACTCACCTTAGCCCATCAAGTGCCATTTCATAAGGCAATTAACTGCTGGCGCCACCAAAGACAACAGCAGACTCAAGTCGACAATGGTCCAGACGGAGAGAGAATTGCGATGCCAACAATGACACAACATGACAGCAGTTTCCACTTCAAGTGCATTGCAGAAAAGGCCAATAAAGTCATTAGCTAGAAGTATCACAGTGTGTGTTACGGCCATAAAAACGGGCCAAAAGGCAACTCGAGCCAACCTCACAACAGTGCAACAGTCGAGGTCGAAAGTCAGCTAACGCTGCGTGTGACCAGTGGCACAGGTTACATGATGTATCCATATCCGCAACCATATTCCTATTTGTATCTGGCACAGTGTGTATGCGTCTTAAGCGCCTTTTAATTTATGACATTTTTATGAGACCAAAAGGCAATAAAACTAAAATTGGTTTTCGACAAAAAGGCAAAATAAACTCAGCAATCGGATCAATAGTTACCTTTTGGACAATTGCATCATAAATCTTAACCAAAATAGTTTAAAAAGCCAACTGGAAAGATCATTGATAGAAGCACAGGGTTGCCTTCATTACTACAAAATAAAAGGCTTGAGCAATTTTGTGAGCTACACTTTCAGTGGAAGCATTTTTCTTTGTCACACCAAGAGAATTGGGCCCTTTATCAAGTACAACTTGTTTGGTGGACAAGCTGGAAACTTTGGCTGGCTCAACCCTCAGCTAAGTGCAACAAACGTAATTATGCAACTTTTAACACTAGTTTGCGCAACTGCTGCAAAAACCTACACACAACAAATGCAGGTAGCAAAATATGAAACACGCAATACGAAAATGTCAAAAAAATGTACAAGTAACAAGCAAAAAGAACAGGCAATGATATGTGTATAAATGTGTGTATGTGTGTGTGTGCGAGTGTGCAAATTGCACACTAAACAGGTCAACGGGACAAGAACATGGCAGCCCAATAGGAAGCCCAGCCAGACGTAACCAGTGGCCAACAAGCCAACGACCCATTGACCCGCTGAAGGCATTAGGGGCTCGCTCAAACAAGGGACAGGGATAGAGACTGGTCTTGACAGGGGCAGAAGTCATGCCGTGCGTTGCCTAATTGCACGTAAGGTTCATGGGTTTGACAGACAGGAACTCGACCTCGTCGTGGCCCTCAGCTGGGCGAGCTAATCGAAAAATAGTTGGCGTCAAGCGTCTGGGCTGCTTGCTGTGTGCTAGATTTTTAGAAAGTCCCTGACCAACTTCCAATGAAAACCATTATGTAATGCTTGCATATAAACTTTTGCAAGTACATTGCACCAGAACAGAACCCCCATATTATTCCGATGCACTCATTAATAATACTTACGTTGGTTTTGTAAATATGTTTTCGAATTTTCTGTTGCATTCCGTAGGTTACTCCCTTATTGTGTACTGCCAGTTATCAAGCTATTGTTAATGTATTTGAGTCGAGCTGATAAACAAGCGTTATTCATAATGATTTCATTATAATAACTTATCGGGCGAAATAATTCCAAGAAGCAATCAGGGCATTTATCGCACAAAGGAAGCTGCTGGCCTACAAGTTCGGCGATAACTGTGTGAGGAAATCTTAAACTTAAGTTTCATAATGCTCGGATAAGTTAAAGAGAACAGCAATAACTATGCTGTGTATTTCATTCTTTTCATTTGTTATATTTTTATTTAAGCTTATCTCAGTATTTCCCATGCCTATTATCTGGAATACTGGCGCCAAGGTCTAATACTATAGCAATAAAATCGTACAGTTATGGTCGATGGTAGCGACAGCTTTCAAAAGATTTCTACACCTCGTTTTATGGTAAAATATTACGCGCTGTAATTAATTAATTAATTAAAGACAAGGGAAAAATTAGGCGACATCTTTTCACAGCCAAACGAAACGACTGTCCAGTTTTCCACAGCTATTAATTGCCGCTGCGTCTGGCAAATGCTCTCACAAATGTAAATGTCACCAGTCCAGAGGCTGATGGAGAGAGGGGGGAAATGTGAGCGGCGACTGTGGCAGATAGAGAGACGACATAAGCCGCGACGACGCCAAGACACTTAAAAGCTTTGTGCAGTCAGACAGTCAGACAAACAGACCGACGGAGCGTCCACATTTGAATTCCTGGGCAGCCGAGGCAGCAAAGTATTGGAATTTGTCTGCCCGCGTGCCGAAAACTTGTCACAGCTGCCAGTGTGGTCGGGCAGAGAAAGAGATGCAAGAGCGAAGAAAAGCGAGTGGGAAAGAAAGGGCAATGTGCGTGGTTGAAGATCAGTCGTGTTGCCGGCAAAGATCAAGCGGAAAGGCAGCTTAATATAGACGCCAGCAAAAGGTCCAAAAAGTCCAATTCCTAACCTAAGGACTTTTATTAGGCACTGCGACAGAAACAAGTTCGTCGCTTAAGTCTTTCGATTTGCACTACCTTTCACGGGCTGTGCGCGATCAACCAGCATAAAATTAGGCATTGTTATGTGACTTTGTAATTAATTAGTGAACAAAATACACACGAATAAAAACATTATCAGTAATTTTTCAAATTGGAGAAATAACAACAACAACAACCATAACGCACCATTTCCGCCATCATTTGAGCAATTGATAAGCGAAGCACTCACTCGAACTCAAATACGAATACGAGTTTGAGTATAAGTACTCAACATTTGTTATGGTCTGACACTGTTCTTCTCACAAAATCACCGATTGGAACAATCAGTTAAATGCTCAAGCATTCTTATATCGCTCGTTAGTTTTTGTTGCTGTCGTTAGGGGGAAGCTCTACCTCTATCTCTCTTTCTGTCCCACCCGCACAATCTCCGTCTCTGTCTGCTTATCACTTGAAATATTCAAATTGAATTTCGTTGAATGTGTAAGTAGCAACATTTCAATTGCGTTTTAGTTGTTGTCAAGTACTTTGGGAAGCAAAAGTACATTGTTTGTACATGCGTATGTGTATATTATGTATGTAGATGTGTGCGTGTGTGCGACAGTTTCAGAGCAGTCAAGTGTCACAGCGATGAGTAATTGCTTCAACTGCACGCAAAAGCAAAAGCCCTAATAGCATACCGATAAGCCATGTCGAAATGCTCACAAGGCGAAGAAGCACTTACTTTCAACTGAAGTCTCATCGAAAGTTATTCTCTCTTTCTTATCTGCATTTCCACTTTCCGCAAGATATTCGGGCAAAGTGTAGAAACGCTTTTCAAATAATTGTCATCAATTTCAATGCTTCTAGCGATAGCGATCTAGTGTTAGAACTGAATAAAATACTCGAGCGTACTTTTTGATTTAATACATACTATTTGTTGTGATCGACCTGGCTCAGTCTGTTTAAGTTAAATTACTTAATTAATAAATGTACAAACACAAAAATGCTAGTAAAGACATAAGCCTAATACAATTTCTAGCTAGAACTCAGGCTAGAGAACAAGCGAGCCTTTTAGTTTAACACTTCACTGATCCACTCTCGAATATGCATATAAACTCAACGTAAAAGTGACAAACCGCTTGATACACTCCATATTGGAGACCGCGGTATTGGAGCTGAAGCTCTCGACGAATGCATTTGGTACATAAAAACGCCATAATTACAAGCTGAAACTGCCTAAAACACTCAACGAGAGCTACGTCTGCATCTGGGGAGATTCTCATAATTATATATAAGAAGAAATAAACATACAAATTTGAATAAAAACGATATAACCACTGAAATGGGTCTTGAGGGACGTTGCTTCAAGTGGAGCTGAAGGTGAAAGACTGTGGCTGTGGCTGTGGCTGGCGTACTTTGCCATTAAGAATCGAACCACAAATCCACTTAAAATCACTACAAAAACCAATAAAGATTTCTTTCATCTTTGCCGAAGGAGCGCGCGAGACGGCAACAGCATCGTGCGAGTGAGATGGTAAGAGGGAGCGAGCGAACAGAACGAGTGATCGTCGACAATGAGTGCGAGACAATCATGAGACGATCAATAGACAATGTAATCATATGCAATGCCAGGGAGGGGCTTAGGTTAGGCTTAAAGAAAGTCTCTTCGGCAAACGGATTGAGATTGAGCATATGTTCAATCGATACTTGGCGGTGACGCCACTTTGAAATCTTTTTTTTTTTTGGTGACATTTGCTAGGTTTGGCTGGCTGGATGTAAAAGGGTTTACAGGATTAGTGGAGCCGGGGCAATTATCATTTGTCTGGCTTGTTATCAATGGCTAAGGGAAATACTTACGAGTCTACAATAATATTTACTTTCATTCACATTTTACTCGCTCCATTTCTCCGTTTTCCATTTTTATACCCGCTACCCATAGGGTAGAAGGGTATTATAACTTTGTGCCGGCAGGAAATGTATGTAACAGGTAGAAGGAGGCATCTCCGACCCTATAAAGTATATATATTCTTGATCAGCGTCAACAGCCGAGACGATCTAGCCATGTCCGTCTGTCCGTCTGTCTGTCTGTCCGTCTGTCCGTCTGTCCGTATGAAACACTGGATCTCAGAGACTATAAGAGATAGAGCTATAATTTTTTTTCCACAGCATTTGTTATGTTTGCACGCAGATCAAGTTTGTTTCAAATTTTTGCCACGCCCACTTCCGCCCCCGCAAATCAAAAAAATCGAATAACAAGCGTAATTTTAAAGTTAAAGCTGTGAATTTTGGTATATATAATAATAACAATAGTATTTATGATTCCTGAAAATTTGCTTGCGATTAGATAAAAATTGTGGAAGTTATTAAAGAAACACTTTTGTATGGGACAAAACGCCCACTTACGGGGGGTCTCAAATGCTTTGGCCGACAATCTGGTGTATTGTGCCGTCTATGGTATATTTTAAATGTTAGTATCACATCGTTATACCAAATATACCATTTGGTATATTTTTAGTATTTTGCAGTATTTTTTGGTATATTTTGAAAATAATACCGCAATATTTTGCTTTTATTCAAAAGGGGTAGCGGGTATCTCACAGTCGAGCACACTCGACTGTAGTTTTCTTACTTGTTATTCCTATTTTTATTGCCTTTTCAATTTCCATTGAAATTACCAGGAAAGCGCGTGCCACTCTTCGTGCCCATATCCGAGACCTTTCTTTCAGCATATGCGCCTGATAAACGTCATAAAAGTTAATCACCATTTCAGTTCCAGCAAGTTCCAGCTTCGTGCATCAACTTCAGATTCGGAATCAGCTTCAACTTCAGCTTCTCGGTTCGAGTCTCAATCGTGTCGTCAGTTTCAGCGTCAACAAGAGATCGTGTGGATGATCACATTAACGGTCCGGCCGCATGATATATAAAGCTGTTCACAAATTAAGGTCCATTAGCGCAGCAGGATGTGTCAGCGTCGATTGAAATATGCGCTTGTCCGCCTTGCGGTTCTTGTTTTGACATCTTTCCGTACCTTCAGCAGCTTCGCTTCAACATCTTGGCTCAGCGTCTGTCGCCGACTGCCAACTGACTTTGCCTCACTTTTCACTCGCTCCAGTCACATCTCTACAGCGCAGCTACAACTCGCATTTTGCTTTTTGCATTTTAATGGAAAGAATTTGTTCACCGTCAGACGCAGAGAGAAACCTTTTTTGATGGGTGAATTATGTGTTTTTTTTTCCTTTGCCAGAAACTAAGGCAAATTGTTTGATTAATAATCGCTCGACACCACAGCTATTCACAATGCTGTGAGTGTGGTTCTTTTGGACTACTTATGGCTATCTATTTGGTATATCTGTAGATTATAATGAGAAAAGAAACAACAACATTCGACCTCATTATAAATTAATCTCAATTTTAAATACAATTTTCTACTCAAAATCTGATTGCATGGAATTTCTTTCTTTTTTTGCCAAAACAATTGTCATCATATATATATGTTGTAAATAATTCTTAGATCTCCAGCAGAATACAGTTTCGATTTGCATTGTAGTAGTTTGTTAATCAGTAAAAACTTGTAATTGTCAAAAAATCTTTATAAGTAAGTCAACCAAATAATCGTATACTTTCTAATATAATAGTCAAGAGTATTCAAACTTCGACTTAAAAAATATATTTTATGTAGCTATTCCAGCTACTCTTTCCTTATTAATTCGAATTAAATTTAAAGAATTGTCAGCTTTGTAGGTGACTGGACAGTTTTTTGAGATTTAGGACTGTAATTATAAGTACTCTTTCTAATTTATTCCTTGCCAAAGACCACTGACTGCGGATTAACCCCAATATTAATGAACCCTCATTAGGCGCCGTATAAACAAGCGAGCATCAATTAATTAAAGAGGCCAGCCTCGACGATCCTTCGATCCTTGTCACAGCTACTTTCATACAATACAAAAGAATTGTTTGGATACACAAACTCGAGAATAAAGCGAGTTTGATGAGCTGGTGACAGTTGAGTTCGGGTCTGGGACTGATCTATTGCCTGGGAGGATTACTTTCACACAGCGACAAGCGTCGCCTACCGTTCTAGAAGTAAGTAGCTCAACTCAAGTGATGCTGGAACCTGTTTCAAATTCTGTCCTCAGTTTCAAGTGCATAATTGTTCAAGTCTTACATGAAATTGACTAATTTTGTGTGCCTTTCGGCCAGCAATGCTAAGCTGAAGCGACGTCACTGTTGCTGCAGCTGACGAAGTTGCAGCGCAGTCAGCGTCGACGTTAACTGCATGTGAAATGCACCTACAAATTTTTACCTGTCAGTACGTCATGCATAACTCCATCTCGCTCTCGCTGCGTAGTGTGTCTCATCCATCTCACTTGCACACTGAGTTTGTGTGCTGGCGACGCCTTCAAGTGACACTCGGAGGGAGCGATCGGAGAAGCGGACGGACGGACTGATGGACGGACAGACAGAGTTGCCTGCCCATTGATGAAATTGACTTTTTATGTTGTTGCCGTTGACTTCTTTCCGATTTTGCGTGGTGCTGTCGCTGCGACTGTCTCTCTGCCGCTGCCTCTGTCGACGCTGACTGCGACGGCTTTGGACTGGAGTGGAACTGGATTTTTGGGATTAAGTTTTTGTTTACTTTGAGGCGTTTTTTAGTTTGTTTGTACGCCTCAAGGAAGTCGGTTCGTTGTGCTCGCGATCTGCACCAATAACAAAAACAACAAAACAAAAGCAACAATAACTCAAATCTGTTAAGTGCTCGTAAATGGATTAATACGATAATTTATTGATTCATTATTATAAGCATTAATCAAAAGGCTTACAACAAAGTCCACGAAACGCTCAAACCAATTGATCGCGCCCAAATAAATAATAATCATCAATGTAATCGAATCCAACGATTCCAATATAAATTTTATAATATATACTATATACATTCCCGTGATACATATTCAGTGCCTGTGAATTTTGAACTTGAATTCCGCATAACAGTCAGTGCTATAAATCAATCCTAAAACGAGCTGCTAAACCAAAAAACAGTCGCAAAACTCAATAAATTATGGGCATTTTGCTAAGTGATGGCGATGTAAGTTTGATTAATTTACAAATATATTGAGTACTTTCAAAGATATTTATTGTTTGGCGATTTCGGAAACACGTTTCATTTCCCCATAATTATTTATAAATCAGCAAAAGGTTGAACTATATATCCGAATAAAGTAATTGACAAGACGAATATGGCAATTTGTCAGAAAATAACAAATTGAATTTCTTTTGAAAATAAAGAAGTTTTAGTATTAGTACACTTTCGTAAATATGTATTCGATTTAGACAATTATATAACAAGTGCTGTACTCTCCACGTTCTTCTCATAAAAGACTTGGACATTTATAATTTGACTTGAATGAAAGAAGTATCTTAGAGACAAATTATTAATTAAAACCATGTAATATAATCTAATTGTTTAGAACATGATCTTAAATTAATCTTAATTAATTCGATTCGATTTGTTTTTTAATTTTTCTATTTTTAATATATATTTATAAGAGACCAAAAAAAACTTGTATCAAGCTCTATATCACATATTTTGGTAGTTTATCAGGCAAAATTGAGCACAAGCGTGTCGCTTTGTTGATTGTAAATATACTTAATATATCTTAATTATCGCATTATTCGAAATTGGTTTACTCTCATAAAACTTCTTCAATTAGAAGTTGAGTGAGCCAATCATCGTATTAAATACGAGTTTTCCCATATATGGTTACATTAATAGCACACGAAAACACAATTTTATGAGACAGAAACTAAACTCTCTAGTCTCTGAACGAATGACATCCGCTAGAGCAATAAAGAGAAGTGGAATTCCCGCTGCAACAAGCCATGAATGAGTCAAGTGTGAGTGCAGCTTACCTCTCAGCTCGGCTCAAATGAATGCCAAAAACAGGATCCTGATCGCATAGACCTGGCGCTGCCACCCGGTTTCTCAAGCGCGAGAGAAAGAGAAACTTATAAAAGAAAGAAAAACACTTAAAGCGCCGCTTTAATCCTAAGTGTTCCTCCGTTCCCTCCTCGTTTTCGCTTGTTTGTTATTTTTTTGTTTTTTTGTTTTTGCCTCCACTTGCCCCGGCACTCAAGTGGTTTTCTCTGTTTGTTTTTATTCCTTCATTTGCAGTGACAAATTATTAACGTTCTACTCATCAGCATCTGCAATAGCCAGCAACATCGACAAAAGGCAACATATCGACCTGCTGATCGCTAGTCTGAGCCGAACTGTGCCTCAATTTTATGAAATTGATTTTTTATTGCTGTTTATTTTAATTCCTCGCCTTCGTCCACAAATCGCCGTTCGTTGATTTTGGGCTCGCATTTTAATAAGCGCCAAAGCGCCTCTGCAGCCACCTTTTGATCCCAAAAACTGATCTTATTCCGATTTCGATCCTTACTCTTGAGCCGGCAAAAACGCATCTACCAACCAACCAACCTCCGTTCCCTATACTCGTCGTATACGAGTAGAAACGACGCTGCAACATGTTGACAATTTTTCGTGTGGTCGCCGCTTCTTTGATCCTTCACCGCGCCTTGCTCCATGCTCTTCTCCCAATGGCCGGCGCTCTCTTTGATCGACTGATCTTCTGAAGGGAGCGACATCATTATGCACGCGTGGTCAACTCTTTGATGGCTCTTCAGCTCTTCTCCTCGCTGTTGCTGCTGCTTGTCTTGTTGTTGATGTTGTTGTTGTGTTTTCTTCTTTTGCTCTTTGTAGAACGTTGCACATTTGGTTGACATTTCAAGAATGGTGCTCAAATCTGCGTCAACTTATATAATATGACTAATAGAAAAATTTATTTAAAGTGTCTTTTTTTAGTTTTGACAAAACTTTTTAAATAACCTAAGCAATTTTATATTCAGTTTACTTGGCTTTGAAAGTATTTGGGAAATTTACTCTTTTATGATTTACATATCATTAATATAGGTTTAATATAGGTTCAAGGCACTTTCTCTTCATTCTACTAGTTGAAGTTTTCTTGATCCGTCGGCTGACGTCAAGCGAATTTGCCGCCGGCATGAAAATAGAAGCCAAATGGAATTTGTCTTATGTAATGCGTGCATTTAAATTTTACTTTAAGCTTCAAAAATTATTTAACATTTTTTTCGAAACAAATTTCTCCACTCCTCACATCAAATTCGCAGGCATCTGTATTTTTGATTTGTTTGATTTTTTTTTTCTTAATTGTGAAGGAATATTTACTTATGCGAGAGAAATCTCTAGAGATTGAACAGACAGGCAGAAAATTAAAAAGTTCATACATCATCGCATTAAATTTCTGGGATAAGATAAAGACGTCAAATATTTTTGAATTGTGTTTTTGCTTTTATTGTTGGTGTAGGCAGAAACTCAGTAAGATTTCGACATACATATGAATATGCGAAATAAATACAAATTTGCAATTGGCGCCTTAATTGATTTTGATGTGAAACACAGATTTTGGTTATTGAACTTTCATTGTAAACATTAAAAAAAGAATGCAATTGAAACAATAAACGAAAGTCGTAAAAATGTTTTAAAAAATATCATACAAATTACACTTAAAGGCTTTTCATGTAGTGAAAACATATTGAATAAATTTTGAAAATATGAAAAGGCACATAATATTTTAAAATAGTTTAGTGAAAATTACGTCAATATATGTTAGTTGTGGTAAATTACAACTCGTGATTATAAATTGTTGAGCAATTTTCAGAGAGGTGAGATGGATAATGAGTGATTTTATGTAGTTCTGCACGATCTAACAATTCTAACTTTTTATTTGTCTATTTTTTTTTTATAATTCAAATCTGAGGATAGCCATTCTTAAAATAATCAAAGATAATTAAATTTGAACATTTAAATTATATTTAAAAAAAAAATGAAGCTCATCTTCACTAATCTTATTTTTTTTTAATCGAGTATTATAAATTCCCAGCTTAGCTTAAACTATACTAGATGGTAAAACAATAATAGGAGTTAAAGAATAATTGTAATGCAACTTCATATAAGTAAAGGGATATTAAGCGGTGGCTTCTATGGAATATGGATTTTCTTTTCGCAGCCCACGCTAGGCAATTTATATACCTATATTCAAGCACACATACATTAAAACACACACTCATCTACACAGAGTGCACATTGAAAGAACTGTGAAGAGACCGTGGAGCCCACGCACAACATCCATAAGATACGCACTTGTGAGTGCAGAGCTGCAGATACAAACGAGTCACAGACGCTGCAGCTCGCCATTCGTTTAGGGTGATGGCTATGGACACGAAAAGGGCACCGTGAGTGGAAAACGAGTTCTGCCTCAGGCAAAGAGAGAGAGAACCGATAGCGTGTTTTGTTTTGCGGGTGGAGGGGGAGAGAAGGGAGGTGGAAGGCTGGCAGCTAAGGAGCCGAAGTTGAAGTCGACAAAAAATGGCTGCTCGCAACGGGGTGTCGCCCAATGGCAGCCAAGAGCAATGCAGTCAGGCTGTGAGTGTGGGCGTGGTAAGCGAGGAAGAGACAAAGAGATAGAGAGAGAGTGAAAGAGAGAGGAGGAAACAAAACAAATTGTCTGCCAATTTATGGAAATACATTATCTAATTTACTGCTTTCACTTATCAATTCTATTGCAGTCCACATCGGATCAGCAGTCAACGCGCGATTATCCGCAGTTCAGCGGCGACTATCACAACGTGCAGCTGCAGGTGGCCGCCGTTGCTGCCAGCTCAAAGATGTATCACAGCAGCAGCGCCGCGGCAGCTGCCGCCTATACGGATCTAGCCGCTGCCGGAGGCGCTGCCAGCGTGTCTGGCTACCATCATCAGCAGGCTGTAAACGCACCCGTCTATGTGCCCTCCAATCGCCAGTACAACCATGTGGCGGCCCATTTCAGCAGCGCTGCTGCCGCACAGAATGCCTGGACAACGGATAGCTTTGGCTCGGCGCATGCCCAGCTGCCGGCACAGTTCTACACACAGAATGCCGTGATGATGGCGCCGTGGCGCAGTGCCTACGATCCCACGGGATTTCAGCGATCCTCGCCCTACGAAAGCGCAATGGATTTTCAGTTTGGTGAGGGACGCGAATGTGTCAACTGTGGTGCCATTTCGACGCCGCTTTGGAGACGCGACGGCACCGGTCACTATCTGTGCAACGCTTGCGGATTGTATCACAAGATGAACGGCATGAACAGGCCGCTGATCAAGCCCAGCAAGCGACTGGTGAGTGCAGTGAGTAGCCGCCTCCCAACTTTTTAATCCATTCACATACTAATCATGACATCTTTTTATAACAGACTGCCACACGTCGCATGGGTCTGTGCTGCACCAACTGTGGAACACGCACCACAACCCTCTGGAGGCGCAACAATGACGGCGAGCCGGTGTGCAATGCCTGCGGATTGTACTTCAAGCTGCACGGTGTCAATCGTCCATTGGCCATGCGCAAGGATGGCATTCAGACGCGCAAGCGGAAACCTAAGAAAACAGGAAGCGGCTCAACTGCGAGTGGAGCATCGGGATCAGGCTCCACCTCTGAGGCCATCAAAGAGTGCAAGGAGGAGCACGGTAAGCATTGATTCATCTAATTTTAATAATTTAAGATAGATAATAAGAATCAATTAAGTTTCGATTGACGCCGTGCAGCTTAAATTAAAGTCCGCAGAAAATCACTTTAAATACAATACAATAGAATACAAAATCACTTCTTAAAAGTTAAATATTAAAAATTTATATCTTTTAATATTTGAACGCTGCTGAATTTACATATGGTGTTATTATCCGTACTCATAAAAAAAGTTATAAACTCAAAATTTTTGCTTCAGAACATAGAAGTTTTAGAAAATAAGGAATTTTTTATTAAATACTGTGGAACAAATTCTATTATTTATATATCGCAAATAAGATAAAAGGTCTCAAAAAGCAGACAACAAATAAGATAGAATTTGTGCTAATTTAAAATTGAAGACTGCTTATTTAAACACTAAGTTCTAATCTGTTTAAAGCTTAGTCAATGTTTCAATTTACCCAACAAATAATTGTATGAGTATTTGCAAGCTTGCTTCACATTTTAACCATTTTATCCTCACTTCTTGCAGATCTTAAGCCCACGCTAAGCTTGGAACGGCACAGCTTGAGCAAGCTCCACACGGATCTAAAGAGTTCACTTGCGAGTAGCACTGCCAGCAGTCTCATGAGTCAACATCATGCCCAACAGCAGCAGCAGCAGCAACAACAGCAGCAACAGCCACCACCGTCACATCAGCAATGCTTTCCCCTCTATGCCCAGCAACAGCAGCAACAGCAACTGCAACAACAGCAGCAGCAGCAGCAACAGTCGCAGCATCCTCAACACAGCCATCAGTCGCAGTTGAATGCGAGGCAGTTGCATGGCGCCGCTTCTCAGCTGTATACACCCAGCAGCAGCTCGGCTGCCTCCGCCTACACGACGCACAGTAGCAATGCCGCTGACACGCCCACACTGAGCAATGGCACGCCCTCGCCCCATTATCAGCATCATCATCTGCATGCCGCAGCCACGGGCAGCTCGCACGGTCATCATGCAGCGGCGGCACATCATCACATACATGCCGCTGCTGCAGCCGCTGCTTATGGGGTCAAGACGGAGGCAAGTGCCACCAACTATGACTATGTGAACAATTGTTACTTTGGCGCATCGTTTGGAGCACTGGGTGGAGCTGCCACATCGGCGATGGCAGGTGGCGCGAGTAGCGAATTGGCCGGATATCATCATCAGCACAATGTCATACAGGCAGCCAAACTGATGGCCACATCCTGAGCAGCTTGGCGTCCTGTGATCTCTTACACACAACACAAACAACACAACACCATCGTTGGAGCTTCGTTGGATTGGTATTGAAAAGACTTTTGAATTTAGTTAAGCATTAGTTGTATAAGTTGTAATTAGTTTTTATGGCCTGTAAATAACTGCGCGATAGTTTGAGTTTTGTACAAATATTTGTTTGTTTATCGCTTCGTTCCGTTTCTGCTTCCTCTAGCTTACTTAAGTATCCACAATCAGACGTAAGGTAAATAGCTCTTAAATATCCATTGTAAAGTGTTTTTGCATTAATCTATTTCTTGTATTAGCATAAATTATCCACACCATATATATATTAAGCGCACTCAATCATTAGATCATTTAGCCATATGTCTAGCAAGTTAATTCCATGCATATTACGAACTAAAAAATAAAATTATCATTGAAAAGATTCTCACAAATTGAGCTGTTTTCTTATCAGCCTAGAAGTATGCACCAAAAGTTTGAATATCTTTAATTTCCGCCCATGAAAGTATGCAACATAATATTTGCAATGTGTTGTGTGTTGAAATAGCAACTAAATTTAATTTCTAACCAAAATTAAAATTAACTTTATTAATTAATTAATTGCAAAAATATATGTAAACATAGTAATTTGACTGCCAATAAGTTTAATTCAATTACATTTAAATTAAATTAAATTTTAGCTTTAAATTACTTTTTTCCTCTGATTTACATTCACACTTATTGTGATGTTAGTCAATTTGCTATTTTAGATTCCCCATCAATTGTTATCAATTATCATTGCATTAATGACCCTTTCACAATATTTATGTCCGCTTTTATCGGTCAATGTCGCCCAAAAAGACTGACATTAAAAATCAAACAATGGTAAAGTACATCGACGGAAATTTTAGTTACATGATCTGCATATAAATAACTAATTTAATGGCCCATACTGAAGCTATTGAACCTAAGGAAGGCATGTTAAGTTCAACATGTGTTTTGCCAATGTATTTGATGCTGCATTGTATCGGGTTAACAAGCATGTGACAAGGCAAAAAAGGCGATGAGCCAAAAAATTGTGTAATTCGCGAAACGAGTAAAAAATATTCAAAATGACTGTAATTATTATTAAAACACAACGAAACAATTAATAATACATACTATATAAAAGTCTTTTTGTGATAGCGACAGAGGCTGTAAGCAACATGTAAAAACAAATATAAATACCAGGGTATAAAAAATCGTTACAAAAGTCAAAGCTAATTTGGTAATTTCCGCACGCGACGAAAAGATGCTGATATAATGGTGAATGTTTGGAAAGAAAAACAAAAAAAAAACACCAACAACAAAAAATGATTGCCGGTCTATTGTCGCAATGGCAACCTTGCCGGGGGGTCTGGGTCTGGTCATGAAACAATCGAGTGAGTGGGAAAAATGTAGAAAGAAAATAAGAAAATTATAAATATTACGCATTATGCATATTAATGCCTTTTTAAACATCATCGATTATCCGCAGCATCAACAAAGGCAAGGCAAAATGATCGGACACAAAACATAAAAAGTAAGCGATGTGACTGCATAACAAAAGACTTGCACCAAGCTGCAGGGGCAGGGCAGCGTGTAGGGGCAATCACAGCGGCATCCACTGCGGCAATGAAGCATTGAGCGAAACCGAAGAAAAGCAAAGCAAAGCAAAGCAAGGCAAAGCACAGCAACACCCATGACAGTGAAGCTCGCATCACAGTCTGGCGGTCTCTTGCCCTGCATCGCTCCGCCTCCCTCCGCGACGTTGTCTGCGTAATACCAGAAGTAGTCAACAGGTGAACAACTTCAGTGAAGTTGGCGCAAAGACAACGGGGGAGAAGGGGCGTGTACCGAACTCTCTGGCTGTGTATGTGGCGCAATGGGCAAAAAAACAAGTTGGTGGCGTATACGCAATGAACGAAAGTAAAATTCAAAACAAAATAAAAATCCTAATATCAAAATAACAATTTAACAAATACCTGATTAAGTGCTAGTATGATTGAGGCACAATGCGAATGCACTATAAGCTTACCTTTTTTAAGTGCGCGTTAAGTGAAGCGCTCGTTAATTTTACTGACATTGCAATGTCAATGCATTGTTCATATCCAACTGAAATAGAGATATCAATTGTAACTAATATACTAAAAGTAATACGCACTTAATATGCTACAAATATTTGTAGCTTTAAAATCAATTTGGTCTTCATTCAAAATAGAGTAGGGTATTCTGAAATTTAGCAACATTTTACCCAGTGGTCAGCTGGAAAGCGAGTGTAAGCGCGTAAGTTCGAGATCGAGTACAAGTTCGGGCCTGGGCTTGAATTCCACTGTGGGGCTGCAGCAGTTCCCCATGCTCCAAGCTGGTTGCGGAATTTGTGTACGAGTGCAAATGTAAACAAAAAATGAACTAAAAGTGGTCGCCGTTGGCCACACAACCGACAACCGACAACCGACGCCAGACAACTGACTGCCGACTACCAGTCGACAAGATACAACAGACACCAACTAATGTCACGGTTTCGTACAACATTTCAGATGAGTGCCACAGCAATTGGGCTTGAAACGCCGTCGCCAACAGACGCTTTAAACGGACAAGTTGAAACTAGTAAAAATCGTGTAAAATCTGTGAACAGGATTTAGCAAAATAATTAGGAAACTATCTCAATAGGGATATTTGTTTTTGCGGCCAAAACATGTTTAACTCTACAAACTGGAAGTTACAATTCAGCTTATGCGCTATCAGTTTTATTTATCTATTACCAAGCACGGCGGCCTACACTCGGGAAATTATTAACGACAAGCCGCCACTGCAGGAGCGTCGTAAGTATTATATTACAGAATACATTAAGGATATTATGTAACGCAAGGAAATGCATACGCAATTCCCAGAGTTTCTTTTAATTTCCTGATGGTTTCAACTAAAATAAAACATAACTCTATATTTATATTCATGAGATTTTAAATCTCGAACACCAATTGTGATATATACCAATAAAAGAAAAACAGTAAATATTTAATCTAAGTGGCATGCCTAAAGTGAAAACAATTAAAATTTAACGATTACTTTAGGAAAAATCCTATGGTGTGAAATGAATATTTTACGATCGAAGAAACGTCACCCATTGATTTTTACCTACGTATTTAATAGTGCATCCAATATTTTTACATCTGCATAATTTGAAAACAATAAATATAGCAAACTATTTTTTAAGTGAACTTTTTAAGATATTTGGTGCACTTGCTTAATCTATATTATATTTTATTAATAGCACCATGGCTGCAAACCTGTAAGCGATCCAATCCCAATGAGAATAAATGCTTCCGACAGTTATTTGAGGGATGTTTTCCCGCTCTCGCTGCTGGGATACCAGAGATTGGCGTGAAGAGCTTTGAGCCATTGATCATTGATCAAGTATCTCTTTCAAAGGGCAGTGGGAATTTAGTTTTATCTGGCGGCTTTCAAAATCTAGTAATTCGGGGTCCATCGAATGCAACCGTTAAGCGTGCAAAGTAAGTAAAGAACCTTATGTGAATTGGAAATATTTTGTAATGACCTTCCATTCCTGGTAGCTTGGATTTCATGCGTCGTCAGCTTAACTTTGAGCTGGAGTTGCCAAAGCTTCGCATTAGAGCAAAGTACAATCTAAAGGGCAACATCTTGTTGCTGCCATTAGTTGGAAGCGGCGATGTTGCAATGGCTCTGAAGAATGTTAATACTGCTGTGCGTACCAAGATATCACTGCACAATGAGACCTCAACCGGTGATGAGATCATTCACATTGATGAGATGAAAGTTAGCTTCCAGGTGGGCGCAATGCGGATTCATCTTAAAAATTTGTTCAACGGCAACGAAATTTTGGCTGCTTCGATAAATTCATTTTTAAATCAGAACGGTAATGAAGTTATACAAGAGCTGCGGCCAGATCTGGAGTTGGGATTGGCTGACATATTCCATGGTCTCTGGAATAATGTATTTTCCAAAATGCCTACAAAACTCTGGCTAGTTTAATAAGATGATTGTATTATATACATAAATACTAATTTATTTTGCATTAATTTCTAATATCTTTATTTTCCTATGTGGGGGAACAACTATTTTTTTTTTTTTTGTTACCTATGATTAAATACAATATTTAGTTTTGCAAAGTTGCCTACTACTTCATTCGGGGCAACAGCTGTTCGTAGGTGAATTCATTAAACAATTTATCAATTGAGGCACGCAATATATCCACGAGCACCTTAGTCATAAGAGGACGCACTTCCTCGGCCAAAGACTTCCAGTTCTCATTGAGGAAATCGTTCATACGCTGACCCAGCGCCTTGTCGCCATTGAAGAGATTATCCAACTGCATGTGCACATTCTGCAAATCGTATTTGACCTTTATGTCTTTGATCCTCAAATAGGTGGCACCTTTCTTAGTATATTCCTCTCCAAACATT
Source organism: Drosophila niveifrons (assembly GCA_035046325.1). Lineage (NCBI taxonomy): Eukaryota > Metazoa > Arthropoda > Insecta > Diptera > Drosophilidae > Drosophila > Drosophila niveifrons. The sequence continues at coordinate 2,078,017 of JAWNOC010000046.1, read as the reverse complement.
TCCGTGTGCATTGAGATATTGGCTAGTTAACGGAATCACTTGAGTAAACGATGAAGAAATCAAAAGTCTAGTTACTTACTTAGATGCACATTACAATGACCATCCCCCAACATCGGCATCATCATGATTTTTCCCTTAATGTTATATTCGGATTCCAAGTGCAGTTTGGGGAAAGTCATCGCCACAACGAACTTCATTTGACTAGGATCGATGCTCAATTCGTTCACTTTATGTTTGGACATGCCAGTTATCTTCACATTCTTGTAAGTGGAATGCAGATAGATGGCACCAGAATCCTGATCCATTTTGATTTCTGGCACCGTCAGCGGTTCCATTGGTGGTATGAAAAGTTCCGGGATGCCGTTCATGAGGCGAGGCTTTATAGATTCGAAGGATTCCCGGGCACAGGCATTAAGGTCCGGAGAGTCACGATAACATACCTTAAGAAACGCGGCTGGAGAAGCACCTTTAGTTCATTTGCTAAGCATCACAAAAATAATACTCACGCAATGACTTCCCGTTTGGAGCAGCCTGCGTCAGGCTGGCCAATAGCACTAGTCCCACAATAAAAATAGTACATTTTTTGTTCTGCTTCATTTCAATACAATGATTATGGCTAGCTTCAACAACCTAATGTGAGTTCTGAGGGTTTGTTCCATTGCTTTTATACCAGAGTCGACAGCTTTTGGGCAAGAAACTGACGCATCCAATTCTGCCAGACTTGCAATTTCTCGTGACATTGCAGTCCTCAGCACATTTACAAAGCCGCATTTATAAATATGTATGTCTCACCACCAGTTGGCCAATATACAATAAAGTACAGTAGAGACTCGTTTAATGCAACCTCAATAATTGAAACAAACGGAATGCTTCAAACAAAATAAATAAATTCAATAATAGAAAATGTTTCACATTTTAAATGATAAAAGAAATAAGTGCATTGACTTGTGATGTATTTAGATTAGATTTCTTGACAAAAAGAAACAAATTTAATTAGACAGTTATATTTAAGATTTCTTTATATTTTGCAATTGCCAAATACAAGCACGGCTGTATTCTGATATAAACTTGTAAATTCACAGTACTGTGTATACAAACTGAAACAGTTGTGCAATTTTCCAGAAAATTGCAATCAATCCAAGAGTCTCTTGTTTCACAGCCATACATTTATTATACTAATTGAAAACAAATTAATAAATGCTGTACGGTAATATATGTATTTTTTATCTAAATAAAATATAACAAATATTAAAAGGCAATAGTGGTTTTGAACTGAATAAAATTGCATTTAACATGCATTACCATACATATGTATAAAACATAATGAGCGATAGAAACAAAAAGAGTACAAATTCTAGAAATATTCATAAAAAATTAAAGAAAAACTATAAATTAGTTTCTTAACAAAGAAAGTGTAACGGATATAAAAATAATATCCAACTTTGTCACTGTTCAGTTTCCATTGCGTTTTCCAAGCTAGAACCAAATTTTAAAATAATATAAGTTATGACTGATAATCAGATAAGATACTCACAGCAGACTAGTTTGTAGCGCCTGATCTATGACACTCCTGGTTGTTAGACTGTCGAATGTATCCAAATCAGCCCTTGGTACCTCATTTCCGTTATCAAAGTGTAACTGACTAATAGCATTACTAAGTGCCAGCATGGGAGGGGGTTCTTTGTAAGTGACAGTTGGTAACATTTGCAGATTCAGCTGCAATAATTGCATGCGAATATCCTTGAGACGTTGACTTGCAGTCCGCAAAGTTTTTGGTATTATAGAAAAGCGATTTAGCGCCTGATTAAGGCTCTCGCTCAAAAACTTCAATTTTTCATCATTGAGAAGGGAATGGCGCTCCTTCGCCAGATTTATCACAATATTGTAAGCATCCGAGCACGACAACTTATCACCGTGCTTGATGTAAAGTTTTCGAAATCGCGAGCTGCATGAAAACATATTGATTTAAATAAGAATTCTGAAAGATTTGAAATATAATATTTATACATACAGTTGGTATTTGTCGGCATCCATAAACGATTTGTAAATATCAGCACTTTGCCTAATCGCTACATTACGAATGATGCCCAAAGATGAGTCGTAATGATGTATTGTTTGCTCAATGAGAGAGGTGATTTCGTTACTCAAATTGGCCAGTCTCTGCACATTAATCTCGAACTCTTCTTTATTGGCCTGAATGAAAAAATGAATATTAAATGAAATCAAGGTGCTTTCCACTTTCATACCTAATTTTACCATATACATACCATATTAAATTTATTCTGCTGTTTTACTGCAGTAATTAGTACATGGAATTGAGATATTGCTCCACAGCATTGTTCCTTCTCGCTATTGAACATCTTGATTTCTGACTGATAAGCCAGCATATCGTGTTCTAGTGACATAGCATACTCCTTAAATCCAAACAGCATAGTTCGCATAGTTGCGTGCTCTTTACTAAGTATATAGTGAATGTCCAGGACCATTCTGTCCATCACCCAGTCTGGCAATTTCTTTTGGGAGTTTTGAATGCAGTTCTGAACCAGATCTGTCATGCAACAAGATGGTGCTGAATATTCGCAGTGTTTCATATTAAAGATGTAGACCATCACTGGAGGACAATTTGAGCCCTCACTTGTATCACACCATTCATCTACATAGAGATCTATGGGTTTTGTCACGGAAGTCACTCGCTTCTCCGGATGTCCCGTGGGAAGCATCAGATAGAGAGAATCCACCTTCATATCAGTATCCTTGGCTATTTTCAGCGCCAGTTCTGACATTGGCATCGTCGGAGTTACAACATACTCCAGGCGTTGATATTTAAATGCCACAAATAAGGTCAACACCTTAAGCCCAAGCAAACCATCGATTTTAGTGAATATAATCGGCGATCTGGATGTGCTTTGTACTCCATCAGTTGCTCCTTGAATGCCGCGACGAGAATAATCAGAGTCAAGTGCCAATGAAAGAAACTCTTTCAATTTGGCCACGAAGGGACTGCTGAGGTGATGCTTAACTGCCAACTCAGTGTGAAAATGGAAACGATCCTTTTCCTCGACATCCTCAGTTATGGCAATGCAATTGCGCGGCTTCTTGCACAGATTAAGGTGGATATTAAAGGCACTCTGATGCGGTATAAATGGCAATATGCCGGTTGCAATTTCATAGCCAATAATACCCATCGACCAGAAGTCAACACTGTTGTTGTACTTGCCGCTATCAACAACTTCGGGTGCAAAGTAATGCCGTGTGCCAACAACACTCTGCACCATTGTCTTCACGGGCATATTACGTGCCAAACCAAAATCTGTAAGCTTGTATAGCTTGCGACCATTGGGCGGGCGATGTATTACAATGTTATCAGGCTTTAGGTCACGATGACAGATGCCACATGTAGTGTGCAAGAAGAATACAGACTCGCGCAGACATCTAAGTATATTACACACCTCAGACTGAACGAGACCTGAAACAACAATTAGATACTTGTTCAACCAACAAAAATGTAGATGCAAAAGAGAACTCACCATTAACATTGGGCGCTTGTTGCAGAAGTTTTCGCACATCGCCACCGTTGCAATATTCTAGAATAATCACAGGAAGTTGCCAAATATGGTTATCATTCAATTGTCGTACAAATTCAGAGGATTCATTGCCCAGCTGCACACCAGAAACAATGAACGTCAAGTCTTGAAACTGCAGAGTCCAGTTATACTCCTTTATCCAGCGTTCCTTTAACTTGCGTTCCTGATCAGCACCAATGTTAGTGTCATTTTTGATATGCTTCGTCGCTGAAAAGATAATCAAGTATGTATATACAATATATGTCAGGATACATATGTATGGACATATATAAATACACGTTGATCTCTGCAAATCAATTGCGTATTAACATGAAGTTCCAGTTGGATGCTGACTCAGCGATGAGAACTTTGGCAAAGCGGCAATTTTAAATCTTACTAGAGGACGGCTCCCTTAAGTTATCAGTAATGTGTCACACACACACACACACAAACGCACACAAAACACTCGCGTACACTATAAACAAACATACAGAATGTTTGAATCAGCGTATTCTAGGAACTGGCTTGCATTTTCTAGTAAAGTGTTGGAGAGCATATACATATATATAAACTATATTTATATTTGTGTGTATGGTTTTGAATGAAAGCACGTTCACTTTATACTATATGCATCATACCGATTTCCTGATTTGTTATAACATTTTTCCATTGCTGAACTTCTCCAAAGCCTCCTTGGCCCAATTGTCGTATTAGTTGCCAGTCGCCGACGCGCTGTAATTTATGCGGCATGATTTTTCATTTATAATTAGGAAAACTGAGTTCTATGATTTTTTACGCTGCTACTTTTTTATTAATAGCGACGGCTGCAACAAGTACAACTACACAGTCTCCAACGGCTAAAACTAATGCAGCCCTAAAGAAAGAGCAGCTGATCGCACTGCTGTTGCCTAGGGAAATTTCGTTACTTATTTGCTATTACCACTTATAAATTAAAAAAACGATGAGATGTACACAACCCCAAAACTTGTTTTAAAAAAATAAAACAATTTTTAAGTAAAGCGTTTATTATTAGCATTTGACGATGCTATTATTTAACTGTATCAGCAACTTGTAACTGCTACTTGACCTATACCCGCATTAGGCTCATTTTTAACTGTGTCTTGGTCACACTCGATTGTCTCATCGCTATAGTGGTGGCAAACAGGTTGTAAACAAAAGAGGCGGTTGCTATAAAAAGTGTAATTTATAAATAAAAAGGACCTTATTTTACGTTTGCATGTTTGTTTAAAAATGCGTTTTCACATGAACGGAAGCAGCGATGATAATGAAATTGTGGCTGCAACAGCCAGCGCTGAGCATATGCGCAAATTTGTATTTAACTCCTGCAACGTTGATGAACAAGATCGCGATAGAGTTGGAAGCCCTGAGACTGTTGTCGAGCGTTTGGAAATAAAAATACCAGAAGTAATAATAATGAATGTTTCCATACAAAGGGTTTGCATTAACCATATGTTTCCCATAGATCCTGCAAGGCGCATACTCATTCTATACGTGGCCCAGCGCTCCAGTTCTTGCGCATTTTCTATGGGAGCGTCGCCAAACACTTGTTTGTAAACGCATCCTCGAGTTGGGTGCTGGCACCGCATTGCCTGGCATATTGGCCGCTAAGTGCGGAGCCCAGGTGGTGCTCAGCGATAATTGCATATTGCCCAAGTCTTTGGCACACATCCGGAAATCCTGCCTCGCGAATCAGTTGCAACCAGGCGTCGACATCGATGTGGTTGGCTTGAGTTGGGGCCTCTTACTGAATAGTGTGTTTCGCTTGCCACCATTAGACCTCATCATTGCAGCCGACTGCTTCTATGATCCTACCGTCTTTGAGGACATCATTGTGACTGTGGCGTTTCTGTTAGAGCGTAATCGTGGTGCTAAGTTCATATTCACCTACCAGGAACGTAGTGCTGACTGGTCCATTGAGGCACTGCTCAAGAAGTGGAAACTGCACGCGTCGAGTATAAACATGGACGAGATTGGGAAGCAATCGGGAGTAGATTTATTGGAATTTATGGGAGGGCATACGATACACCTGCTGGAAATTTCGCTTGTAGAGCATGAGTGTGTGGAGAATTTAGCCGAGTAACAGTTATATAGAAGTGAACAAATGTCAATGCAATTATTTTGTATGTATAAGTTAAAAATCACTGGCGAAACTTTGATATTTTAGTATTAACATCCATGTTTTTGCAGCCATATACTAATAATTCATATTATTGTTAAATTATCCCCTTACTCTTTACATATTCTGCAGATTAAAGTCTAAATATAATAAACTATAATGTTTTTTAAAATTAGTCCTAAGAAAAATTTAGTTTTTCATCATGCACACACATGCTTAGCAACAGGTGCTGTAAACTAACATTTTTAGAATACATTTTAGGCAGCGCTAATACATTTTTATAATAAACAGTTTTATATTTTAATATACAGAAAAATATTTGCAACTTTTTTATTTACGTTATATAAAATATATTCAAAGTAAAAGAATTTATTTCCATGTCCTTCATTTATAAAAGCAATTCCGAAATATTTAAATTTAACTGTTCGCGGCTATGTTAATTAATAACAGAGCTGCTCCTCGTCTGAAGAGAGCGATTGCAGTGAATATGCGCCATGACGCCATTCACACGGAAACGCCGACAAGTATTTCACAGACAGCGAGCGTCGTAGTCGCTTGTTTAAAAAGTTTGTGCACAGTTTTATTATTTATTTACGAGACGCAAAATCAACTATACTATTTATTAAGATCGTGATCTGAAGTGCACGCCAGTTGGTTCAGTTTTTTATTATTTAGTGCATTTTGTACGGCCCTTTGATCTCGCTCAGCACTACAAAGAAAGCCGTGTCAGTGTCAGTGTTTTATTGTGCTTGTGTGTTGGTTTTGTGTTTGCCTTCTACGCGCCTGTGAAAAATCGAAGTTATTGCATTACGTTGTGCCAGCTGCCCAGCTGCTTGTCCTATGGGATTTTAGCTTACTTTTTAATGGTGAGTGGGGTTTAACGGAATGCACGGAAACGCGCATAACAATGCATTTTGTTATTTTGTTTACTGCTGGTGGGCGTCATATGCGATTTTCCTATTGCAAAAAATTTTTGGCAGGCCAATTGTTAGCTACTTAAAATTAATATCAACTAATTTAATTAGAAGCTGACACAAGCGGTAATCGACGGCATTTTGTTGACGCATAACGCTTTTTGAGAAACATTTGCTGTTATGATTGATCCGTTAATTCGAAACTGTGAGGGAGTGTGAGCGTCATGCTCGCTCTCTTTTTCAATAAGAATCGCATGAGAGCAATGGCAAGAGCGAGAAGACAAAGGGTGAGAGTGAGAAAACCTCACGTCGTTGACATAGCCAGTATGAGACATTAGCGAATGCTAAATACTCTATATGCTACCTGAAAGCATGCGTGTTTGTTCCAAGGGGTTGGGGGACACTATTTACATATCAGATTTATGTGTTGTCGCTGATTGGTTGACGCGGTCACGATTCAAAATGCGCGCGCTATGAGTTCATCATGGGTGCGTGCCCAATCCTTAGCCTTACATTCATTTTTAGATAAATTCGCAAGCGATTGTTAAAAATAAACAAATGGGAATAGATTTTGTGTTTGTTTGGCAGAAAATTAAAGCACAGTCTAAATATGGCAGTGCGACCTATTTAATTTTGTCGCCTACCAAGCAAGAGAGTATTTCAAGCATGACGACGCTGCATTCCTTGGGCCAATATTTCACCGGCAATTAAGCTCAATTTTGAAACATTAACTTTGATTGACAAAGCAGCACATGAAAGTTATGCTTGATTGAATATCTGCATTTTGCTTTTCACATACTAAGTTTTCAATGTCTTCGAACATACCAAAATAAGTTCTTATTTTTTAAGTATTTTCGGAATCAATCGTTTGTTTTTTCCTGCTTTCAGCTATTCACGTTCTGCTTTTCGTTGAGCTAAGCCAATCGCTCATAGTCAAAAGAAAAAGGATATAAATATAAAGATAAAGATGGCTGAGGATACCGAATACAAAAAGTTGCCCATCGAGGAGCGATGCGTTCACAAGCTGTGGAAGGCTCGAGTCGATGGCTACGAAGAGGCAGCTAAACTATTTCGCGAATTAGACGATGAGAAGTCTCCGGAATGGTCTAAGTATACAGGACTCATCAAGAAAATGGTCGTCGATTCAAATGCTCTGGCCCAAGAGAAGGGTTTAGAAGCCGCATTGATATTCGTTGAAAACAGCGGCTTTGCCGGACGAACAGTGGGTGATGTGATGACGGGCATTGTTCAGAAATGCATTGCAGCGCCCAAAACAAAGACTAAGGAGCTATCTGTGCAGGTCACGCTTATGTATGTGGAGATTGAGAAGCAAGAGGCTGTCCTAGAAGAGCTGGTTAAGGGCATGGAACACAAGAATCCAAAAATCGTGTCTGCCTGTGTTGCAGCCACCACACAAGCAATGAAAGAATTTGGCACCAAGGTTATTGGCGTCAAGCCGATCATCAAAAAACTGGCTCCCCTCATGTCAGATCGCGACAAAGCGGTGCGCGATGAAACCAAACAGTTGGCAGTGGAAATGTATCGCTGGATTGGAGCTGCCATGAAGTCGCACATTGCCTCGTTGCCACAGGTGACAATTAAGGAACTTGAAGATGAGTTTGAGAAACTAAAAGGTGAAAGAGCGGAGCCAACCAGGTGAGTGTAACTCTTAATACTCAAAAAAGCAACCTAACCTTTTCCATTTTCCAGATATTTAAAATCACAACAGGAAAAACAGGCTAAAATCGCAGATGAAGCAGCCACTGAGGATGCCTACAATGGTAACGATGATTCTTTGATTTTATTCCTTTTGTGTTATGCTAAATATGCCTATACCCAGAAAAAGTAATTCCTTTAAAGAACAATTCTGAAAAGAAGAAAAAATGTCGTAAGCCCAATATTTATTTATACCGGTATAGCCCGTCGAAGTGTTCGTATCCTCGCCTAGGTATAATCTATAAATGAAAATTAATTTCATTTACGAAATTTGAATATTTTAACAAAGCCACACAATTGCGCTCTATCAAACAAAAGTATATTTATAAAATTTCTTAAAACTATACTGAAAGCTTTAACATAACATAATTATAATTTATTCTTTGAAATACTTGCTGTACAGATGATGACGCCGAAACTGGCGCTGAGGAAGTAGACCCAATGGATCTAATTGATCCAGTTGATATTCTCTCCAAAATGCCTAAAGATTTTTACGACAAGCTAGAAGAGAAGAAGTGGACGCTGCGTAAAGAATCGCTTGAAGCACTGGAGAAGTTGCTCACTGATAATCCAAAAGTTGAGAATGGCGAATATGGCGCGCTGGTCAACGCACTAAAGAAAGTCATTACCAAGGACTCGAATGTAGTGCTCGTTGCCATGGCGGGCAAATGTTTGGCTTTACTGGCCAAAGGTCTTTCCAAACGGTTTTCCAACTACGCTACTGTAAGCTTTAAAATTTCAATTGCCTTTCATTTAAATTAGATACAAACCTTGGTTTTATTATAGGCTTGTGTATCATCCCTTTTGGAGAAATTCAAGGAGAAGAAACCAAATGTTGTAAGTGCTCTGCGTGAGGCAATAGATGCCATTTATGGATCAACAACATTGGAGGCTCAACAGGAGTCCATTGTGGAAGCTCTTGCCAACAAAAATCCTAGTGTTAAGTCCGAGACGGCACTGTTCCTGGTGCGTGCCCTCACTCGCACCCAACCAACGGCGTTGAACAAAAAACTCATTAAATTACTAAGCACCACATTGATAAAGACGCTTAATGAATCCGACCCAGTTGTGCGGGACAGCAGCGCTGAAGCCCTGGGAACACTGATGAAGCTGGTCAGCGAGAAGGTGTTGGCGCCACTGCTAGTCGATGTGGATCCATTGAAAATGAGCAAAATCAAGGAGTGTCACGATAAGGCCGAAATTAAGATCAAGGTAGCTGCGCCCAAAAAAGAGGCACGTCCTGCAACAGCACCAGCGGCAAAGACAGTTGCGGCTAAACCAAGCGGAGGAAGCACAGAACCCAAGCCAGTGGCGCGACCCGCTACATCTGGTGCTCGCAAGGTAGTCAAGAAAGCTACCGGCGCTTCGAGTGCGGCTCCAGCTGCCTTGTCGAAAGCTCCAAGTAGTAAGGCACTGGCCACGGAACGCGAATTGACACCTGAGGAGGTGCAGGATAAGGCGGATGACCTAATACCAGCTGATATACTCAGCGGTTTAGTAGACAGCAACTGGAAAAATCGTTTAGCCGCTGTGGAACAGCTTTTAGCACAAATCACTAGCTTCGACAGCAAACAGCCTGGATTATCTCAAATATTGGTGCGCACCATCAGCGGACGCAAGCCTGGGCTTAAGGAGATGAACTTCCAAGTGCTGAAACACAAACTGGACATCATACGCAGTGTGGCTGAGAACTATCCGGTATCAAACATAACTGTGGATTATGTGGCCACTGAAATAACTGAAAAACTGGGCGATGCTAAGAATAGTGGAGGAGCTGCCGATGTACTGACTGCATTATCGGAAGCTACTAAATTGGAGTATGTGGTCGGAAAGGTTCTGGGCTTTGCGCTTGAGCAAAAATCACCCAAAGTACAGTCGGAGGCATTCAATTGGGTGAACAAATCAATTATTGAGTTTGGCTTTAAAATTCAGCCAAAATTGCTTATTGAAGATGTGAGGAAAGGCGTTCAGAGCACAAATCCCACTGTTCGCGGGGCCGCCATACAACTTGTGGGCACCATGACCATGTATATGGGAAATGCTGTAATGATCTTCTTTGATGGTGAGAAACCTGCACTGAAATCGCAAATACAAACCGAGTTCAATAAGAATCTGGGCGAAAAACCTCCGAAACCAATACGTGGAGTACAGCGTAGTAGCGTTAGCCCAGAAGATGATGAGGATGATGATGGTGCTGGCGGATCACCCGAACCCGAAGTCAATTTGGCCGATCTCTTGCCACGGGTTGATATTTCCAGTCAAATCACAGAAGCTTTGTTGAAGGAGATGTCCGACAAAGATTGGAAGACTCGTAATGAAGGACTTACCAAACTACAGGCGATCATCACTGATGCTAAGCTAATTAAGCCAAGCATTGGCGATCTCGCGCCAGCACTTGCACATCGTCTGGTCGATTCCAATGCTAAAATTGCGCAAACTGCGCTTTCAATTTGTGAGCAACTGTCGACAGCAATGGGCGCCGGGTGTCGCAGTCATGTGCGCGTTCTATTCCCGGGCTTCCTGCATGCTCTGGGCGACAGCAAAAGTTTTGTGCGAGCTGCAGCTCTCAATTGCATTAACAGTTTCGGCGAGCAGGGCGGCTACAAAGAGTTCTTTGAGAGCGAAATGATTGCCGATGCCTTGAAGAGTGGCTCACCGGCTTTAAAGTCTGAGCTCTGGTCATGGTTAGCTGAAAAACTGCCACTATTGCCGCCCAAGTCGATACCCAAGGAGGAGCTTACCTCAATGGTGCCACATTTGTATGCGCACATTTGTGATCGCAATGTGGATGTGCGCAAGAACGCCAACGAAGCTGTCTTGGGTATTATGATTCATCTGGGCTTTGAGGCCATGAATCGGGCACTGGACAAACAGAAGCCTGCCTCCAAAAAGGATATTATGGCCGCCCTGGAGAAGGCTCGTCCTAATTTGCCAGTCAAACCGTTGCCCAAGGGTAAACAACAAGCACCCATTCCCGAAGAAACCAAAAAGGTTGTACGTAGTGGTGGCGCTGCTGCCGCTCAAAAACAAAGTGCTGGCAAAACTGGCGCTGGAGCTGGTACCGAGAAGACAGCAGCAGCAGTGCCATCGCGTAAGAAGGATGAGGATGTTGACACATCGCCCCTGTTGGCAGTAAATAATATCAAGAATCAGCGGCTAATCGATGAGCAAAAGATGCGTGTCCTTAAGTGGACATTCACCACGCCTCGCGAGGAATTTACGGACCTACTCCGCGATCAGATGACGACGGCCAATGTAAACAAGGCATTGATGGCGAACATGTTTCACGACGACTTTCGGTATGATTCTCACGATTCTGATGATTCAAGTCTCATGAAATGATTCAATTTTTATTTTCAAGTTTCTTACCCTTATTTCGACCACAATCCAAATTCCAATATTATATTTGCAGTTTTTCACTTTTTTCATTTTGTTTATTCACAACATAGAAATTTTCTATATATGTATAAATATATCTAATTTATTTATCGTTTGCCACTAAGGGTCTACTCTGCTTTATATTAGTATACTTAAAGCATGAACAATTTGTTTCATATTACGTTTCTAATCAATGAGTTGAGCTAATCAAAATATGTAATTGTAATTACATAATTACGATATGTAATTTGCGCATTCTTATCAAATAATTCAATATTTCTGTTGCAGTTATCATTTGAAAGTGATTGAACAGTTGAGCGAGGATTTGCCGAATAATAGCAAAGCATTGATTTGTAATCTGGACCTGATATTAAAGTGGTTGACGCTGCGCTTCTATGATACGAACCCTTCTGTGCTTATTAAGGGTCTCGAGTATCTAGGACAAGTGTTCCAGATGTTGGTCGAAATGGAGTACATGATGGCAGAGAATGAGGGCAGCAGCTTTGTGCCCCATTTACTGCTGAAAGTAAGCTTCAGTTTTATATTCCTCCAGCAGATTTATTATTGTTTGCATATTATTTCAGATTGGTGATCCAAAGGATGCAGTCCGAAATGGCGTGCGACGTGTGCTTCGACAGATAAATTTGTTATTTCCCTTTACAAAGATCTTCTCGTACGTTATGGAAGGATTGAAATCGAAGAATGCACGACAACGCACTGAATGCCTGGATGAATTAGGCTATCTTATTGATAGCTACGGACTAAGCATTTGCCAGCCATCTCAACAGGTGGCTCTCAAGGAGATTGCACGTCAAATCTCAGATCGTGACAACTCTGTACGCAACGCAGCTCTCAATTGCATTGTGATGGCATATTTCCTGGCCGGCGAGAAGATTTACAAACTGATTGGTCAGCTGAGCGAGAAGGATCTTTCCATGTTAGATGAGCGCATTAAACGAGCTAAAAAAACCAGAAAACCACCAGTACCCGTCGCCGAGGTACCGCCCAACAACAAAGCAGTGACGCAAGTGGTGCAACAGGATAGTATTGAAATTGAGGATGCTGAAGGAAATGGCTGTGACGAATTGCCGCCACCCGATGAGGAGGGGTAAGTGTAATTTACCAATTTGAAATGTCCCAAAACGGAGAAAGAACCCTTCGTCAGGTATCATGATCAGCTATGAGTTTGTTTTAAACGAGCTGAGTCCATGAATGGGTAAAGTTATTCCCAAATTATACGCTCTGCCCATAGCCAAAAAGATAAATTGATTCGAAAGAAAGTGTGTTTTTTTCTAATTATTTCTCTATATTATATTTTTAGTTTGGTATAATTTCGTATGATTTTGGTTTAATTTCTTTCTATCATTATTAATTTGCTACATAGCTTCCAGCAGCCACAGTTAAATGCCCGTGGTCGAAGCAACAAGCTAATGGAACGGAGTGCCTCAAGTGTAGAGACCAACTTACACTCCCTGACTAGACAGGCGTAAAGTGGCATTCATTTTTTTATTTTCTTTATTTTATTTGTTTGTTGCTTTTGTTTATGTGTCATTGATTGTTATTGTTATCGTTATTGTTATTGCTGTGTTGTGGCTTGTGCTCTGTTTCATTGCTGTATTTTATGCTGAGTTACACTTGCCTTTATTGTCTATTGCTATTTCAAAATTTGTGAATCAATCGCTCCCACTTTATTTATTCCATATCATATCTCACAGTGTTGTTTTGTCAATGTCAAAGTAATCTGAAATTATATTACAATTTATTTTGGTGAGGAGTTACATATGTTGGTTTTATCATTTTCAACAGCACATTTGATCAAGCACCGTCAGCTCAAGTGCTACAACTGCAACAACAATTGCAGCTGCAACAACAACAGGCACAGCAACAGAGGACCAGCGGTCCTTTTGGTCTAGATCCCAATGTGATGGCCGAGATCGAAAAGGATTGGGTGCGTGCCGATCAGATGGTCTTTAAGGAATATACTCCAGTTGATACTTCGCTGCTTTTCGAACCAATTAAAGTGATACCAACACGCGACGGATTCCAATATCCACAAGACAAATTTGATCGCCTTATTGCACGCTCGCATTACATACAACAAAACCTGACTACGTCGCCGCAGGCTAATAACACTGGCCACACGGCCAGCGGCATATCACCCTATCGGAGTCCGATGCGCATTCAGCAACAACAGATCCAGACGCATCAAAACAACATGGACAACAATATGCCTAAGTAAGTGTTTGCGAAATTCCCGTTGTGTACTCCCCAACTAATTCCGTTTATAGTTTAGCCGATGTGCTGCCCAAGCATGATCCACAACTGGTAAAGATAATTAAGGCAGTCAGCAGCAACGATACACTAAAGGCGCGTGCAGCAATCAATGAGTTGACCGCCATAATTGAATCTCCAGAGAAACAGGCTGTGTTGCGTGACTACGAGGAAATATTCATACAAAATGTGCTGGCACAGTTGAAGGTATGTTAGTGATCATTGCTGCATTAGCGAAATTTAATTAAATTAACTTTGCCTATAGAATCTGTCGCAGCTGCCCATATCACAGGCACTTGTTGTGTATCAGCCATTGCTTTCTATTTTGTATTCGTTCTTCAATGCCAATATTCTGGGCAAAACGCTGAGCGTGGCGTGCATTAAGAATCTCATGTCTGCGCTTTTGCATCTGCTGGCCGATCAAAAATTGACCAGTGGCGATGACAGCCAATACAACAAGGTTATCAATGGCATCTGCCTCAAAGTCCTGGACAAAGCCAATTTTACAAATATTTACTGGTAAGTCCTCAAAATTCACAATGCTTTAGGCGCATAGACTTTGTAATAGATTGGTTTTATCTGTTGTAGCGCCTTAATCCGATTACTAAGAGAGACATGTCCGGTTGCGGGACTGCCCAAATTTACAGACTTACTAATGAAATGCATTTGGCGGAATATTAAAATGTTACCGGAACGCACTAACGAGCTGAACTATGATGCCGTCATCTTGGAAGTGCATGAATTTATGCTGGCGTTGCCGAGCACATGGTGGCAGAATCGTCCATCAGATACGCCGTTGCGCACCGTCAAAACTATAATTCACAATATGGCCAAGGTGAAGGGCAATGCCATATTGCAGCATCTAAATCAGATACCCACACACTCTGAGTTGCATACATACTTGATACGCATCCTAAAGGTAATATGGATTTCTTTCGTTGTCTAAGTGATGTTCTAATTTACAAATTACTTATAGAATTTCCAAAAGGACGGAACTGTTTCCGGTACAGGTGTTTCACCGCAGCGTCAACAATTTTCAGCCAAGGAGATTGCCGTGAAGCGAATATCGCATCAAACACATGATACGGTGTCGCAGATCTTTAAGCTCATTTCGGACAAGGATACAAAGCAACAAGGGCTGCAGAAACTCTACGACTTTAAGGTATATCTCAGTGTTGTAGTTCTGTTATGATTGTATTCATATTCACTTCAAAATTTCAGCAACAAAATCCGGACATAGATCTGAGTACATTCTTACAAGGAGCAAGCGCAACCTTCCACAAGTATATTGAAGAAGGTCTTGCCGAGATTGAACGACAACATCAGAATTCGGGCTCAACGCAAGCGCCGGATAACCGCACGGGTTAGTCAAATAATTCATAAATACAACTACCACACTTTTTCAGACACATCTTCCCTCTAAGTTAACCACACGCACCTCTCTACTAACATTTGTGTATATGTGTATATCTTGCATCAATCTGCAGCTGCTACACGTTCTTATCTCACAGATGTCAACTATCAAAATGCCACACACGATCCCGACTATTGGATGGATCGTTTGCAGAATTTAATGTCGACGCGAAGCGCTTCAGACGATGGCTCCCATATGCTGGACAATAAGGTAGCCGACGAGAACCTCTGCTTGAACTCAATGAATCCTCAAAAGGTGTCGCTCATCAGGCGTGAGGTGGGTGCAACCAGAACTATTTAAGCTGGCTAATGCAATTTTAAAAAGAAATAGAAAATTAAGCTTAAGATAGTAGGTTAAGTTTGTAATTATATTAATATACATATATCTATATAAACACATTCTCTATCTCGTTTAGAAACCCGAACTGTCGCCCAACCGTCTGCAGCACATACAGGCCAAGCTGGCGCAGATCAAAAAGGAGAATCATGCCCAATAAGTGTGTAGATGTTGACGACTCGTATTACTGTTTATTTATCGCTGTATAGCTAGCCGATTGATCTGCTATGGGTTATAAATATTATACATACTATTTTTCGGATCAGATCAGCAACGAAATGAGGGCGAAGGTGCCCAGCTACGCGAAAATTATTTATTATTTATCATAACAAACAATAACATAGCGCGTATGCTTATAGATTCTCGGTATAATCATAATAATTTAGTAACAAGCAGAACTCGAAAGCAGGTTTGACAACAGTAACAGACAGTAACAATAATTAACAGCATACTACACAATACCTACTATTAATTACTATTACTATTACTAATGAATTGTACTTCAGAAAACAAATATTATACACATATGTATTAGCACTGAGTTATGTATTTGGTATGCGTTTCAGAGATATATTGGCTGATTTGAGATTAGGTTTTTAGCTTGTTCCATTTTGCGGTTTTGTTAAGTTAGCGTGGAACTAGTTCTACTTTTACGTTAGTTCACAACTGTTCACGATTATTTTTGTTCAAATTTAATAGTGTAAACCATTTGAAAATATGTTAAAGATTTGCGTAACTATTAATAAATCATAAACTGTTTTTCATCCTTCCAAAAAACATAAAAATTGTTATGAGGTTATGTTCCCAAACCAAGATTGTTTGAAGCCAGGCTAAGCCAAGCAAGCGTAAGGCTCAGTGCATGTTAATGAGCTATTGATAAATTAATAACAATTATAAACATATAACGGCATACAAGCTTGTAACTAGATAAACAACAATTTTTGCTACCATAGATTACGTTTTGTTTTAACAATTATTTAGTCATCATCATTCAGTTTAGCACACACACACAGTACACACTTACACTTATACACTCCACACACTCAATACTCACAAGACACATACACATGCCTATATCTTTTGTAACATGCTCCATTATTTATGCAACATAATAAACGTTATATTTATAATTCATCTAATCTGTCACAGAGACTACGTCCTCGCTTATTTCAGTCAGCTCTTCGTCCTCTCCATCACCCTCACCATTCTTGGGCTTGGCGTAGCGCGAGGATATGGTAGCCACTCTAATAGCCGCCTTAAAGCCAACTCGCGCCTTCATCTTTGCCAGCTTGGCCTTCCAGTTTTCGTCGCGTGATGGCAACGCATTTAAATATTCAATCATTTCCTCCTTCTTGGGATCTACAATGGCCAACACGGACATACAGCCATCGACGGTGCCCAACACAATGGCCCGACCATCTTTGCTGCTCTTTATAGCTGTCAGCTCAGCTTGCAGCCTATAGTTGGCTATCATCTCAGTGTCCACGGTCCGAAAAACGCGAATAGTCTTTCGACCACTGTGATAATACGCCACATATTCGTCGTTCTCCGTGAATATGCATATAACAGAGAACACACCCTCGGCAACCTTGGGTATGAATGTCTTCACAGTTGTTCCCTTGCGCAGCTCCAGCATCTCAAGACCTCCTCTTGTTGGCGCATACAAGCCGCATTTACCATCCCTTGTGAGGCTGCCACCCCATTTAGCAATAGAACGCACATGCTTCTTACTCTTGATGTCCATGATGCTGCCCTTCTCACTGCTGATCACTGCCACTTGGTTGGCCTTGTGAGGCATGGGCACCAGAGAGAACACTTCCTGCAATCCACTTTAACGATTAGGGCATATAAATTAGACATATAATTAGTTTCAGCTGACCTTTATGGCGCATCCCTTGAGGAGTATTTTGGTTACGAATGCACCATTCGTGGCGCTATACACGCCCAGACAATCCTTGCTGGACTTATCTATAGTAACCACTATAATGTAGGCGTTATCGGCTGTGATAACTGATTGCCGGAATGGCATGCCAGTTATCATGCGGATGGGAAAATCAAAACGAAAGAGTATTGTACCCTCTGAGAAGAATAGGCATTAAAATATCTTATAAGTTATCTAAACTCCATCATTTTACCTGGCACTGATCTGACTGTCGTGATGGCTGTTAAGCGATTCAATTCATCAGAGCCACCTGCCGCTGCCGCAATGATGTCACGCTGATTCATGTTGGGCACGGACACTGTTAGCACCTTGTAACCATAATCCATGAGCGTAATCTGCTGTATGCCAGGCTGGTCATCACGATAAACGACCTGTTCGGACACGCGATTCCAAATTAAAAATTTTCCCGTTTCTGATGAAATAATATAACGTCCATCTGGTGTGATCTCAGCATGTGTCACAATAGCTCCCAAAGGACTATCGGCTAACTTGGCTAGCAGGCGGCCGGAACGCGTCTCCCAGACACCAACACAGCTGCGAGTCACTGTCACAGCCATGTCGACTTCAGAGAGACTTATGTCGTCGATCTGCAGTTCATGACGATCTATGACGTGAACCTTTTCGAATATGTTATTAATGTTCCACACTTTGACGGAGCGATCTATTGATGATGTAACCAAATTGTTCCAGTTGCCAATAGTAAGTGGCTCCAGTTGTATGATGCGTCCGAAATGGGCATCCAAGACTTTGGCCAGCTGTCCTGTGTTCAAGCACCAGACATAGAGATTTTTACGCACGCCAGCCACAGCATAGTCCAGCTTGGAACTGACCATTATGGAATTGGATTGCATTATGCGAGTGGTGATATTTCTGACGCCATGAGGCAGAGCCAAATACATGGCACCTTGCGAAATGGGCTCGCGTTCATTCTCCTTGTCGGTGCAACCGAAATCCCAGATAACAAATCCCTTTCCGGCGGTGCCTAGCAGCATACGATCGTGCTGATGAAGATCCAGTCGCAACTGTAATAACATTTCTTTGTCATCATTCTCATATCGAGGCAGCGTCTCGACGAAGTTCCACTGAATCTCGCCGGTCTCCTCGTTCTCTATGAAGTCGTAAACAGACACCTCGAAGTTTTCCTCGTTTGCACAGCCATATGCTCGAGTGCGTCCCTTATTCATGACTAAAGCGCTGAAAAAGTGCACTGAATTGGAAAGATTGGAGCCGCGACAGGAATCCAAGCGCAGGCGAATTTCGTTAATGGAACCCGACCAGAAAATAACATTGTAATCCGTAGGACTAAAGAACTCCATGGCTGCGAGGACATATAAAAAGAGAATATAACGCCACAGATGACTAGCATTACTTACTCAACATCTCCCAACCAGTATTCTCGCCAGGAATATCAAAGATTTCCACCAGATTACCACGCATATCGAATTTTGCCCAGCGTAGCTTGCAATTGAGAAATAAACTAATAGGGATTTAGATATTGGCAGTTACAATTCATTCGAAAACTTACTTTTGATTTAGTAAATACAGTCCACTGACTTGACCATCGCCTTCCTCAAAAGGACTATTGATCACAACAAACTCACTGGATAGCATGTTGAGCAGCACCGTCTGGTTGTTGTTCGAATAGGCGGCTGCCCATTTGTTATCTGGACTCAAGACCAGCTGCTGCATAATGCCCTCAATACCAGGATTGACATCACGAGTAAGATCCGAGGTGGACAAATCAAAGGTGATAAAGTGCGTCGATATAGAAACCATGTAACGCATGTCGCTGGTGAGGCAGAATGCAAACACAGCAAACTGATGACCCTCCAGGGAGTACTAATAAAAAAAAAGATTTTGTTTCGTACCTTTAACAATATGATGATAGCTTGACATACCTTAAGAGGACCGCCAGGTGTGTGCAGGCAATGATTAACCGGGATCAAAGCACAGTCCTTAGGTCCGCAACGATCACAGGCTCGCAACAACATCTTAATGTTAGGATTGCCACCTATCTCGGGCAGCAGACGTCCAATGAGCTGTGGTGCCAACATATTTGGGTAAATAGCCAGGATGGCGCCACCCAAACGTAAAGCATCTGCAACCAGCATCAGCTCACGCTTCGATTCCTTGTCCTCTGTATTTGTAGACGCATCCTCGAAATCAGCCAGCACTGCCTGCAGTGGACAGCTGGATAGTTTGGCATGCAGCCAATCGTAATTGAAAAGTACGTGCTCAAACAAATCCTTGAAACGTCGGGAACGTACGAAGTGGAAAGGAAGCTCACCGAACTACATCGAAGAGACCTTTAAGTTTCTGCTAAATTAAGGATCGCATTTTACCTACTTTCCGCAAGTTGTAGCGCTTGGAGAGGCCATCCTTGCTGGTGAAAACTAGCGGCTGAATGGGTACTTTACGATCTGCGGATCCCTCCTTATCTGCCAAACCGAAGCGATGCCTCTGTATCTCCGTGAATTTAAATGGCTTGGGAATTCCACCACCCCAAATGCCTAGATAATAATCTGCAATCATGGAATGAAAATATATCGCCATATTCATGTTCTTAAAGTATCGTTCCTTGGCCGTGTCCTTGAATTGCCTGTGATACCTGTTGAGCACATGACGTCAAAGTGATTAAATATTATATGTCGAATGCAATTTTAAGTTTGTGTTATTATATATACGCTATATTATATACGCTTTCTGATTCTAGTTTCCTTATTTCGTGAATCTGAAATTGTGTTTTAAGTAGTATTGGCAATTTAAAGTCATTATCATATAATAGTTGTAGTCGAATGAAAACTGATGGAATAAAAGAAAAAATTTTGAAGTATACCATAAAAATGTATGGTTCTTGAATATTAAAAAAAAAATTACAATAACTAACTAATTTCTATTTGGAAAATTATTTTAAATGGCTATCACTTTTTAAGGGTGTTGTGGATTCCTCTAGGAAAGGGTTTGCAAATTATTCCCCAAAAGTAGACCATATATATTAGCCCCAATAGTACCAGTTCATAACGTTAACGCCATCAGCCTCGCGTTCGCTTAAATAGTTGGGCAGATCGTTTCGTATGCGGGTCCAGAGCAGAGGGGGTATACGACGCACAGGCGGCATATGATATTGATAGACATCGTCCAGCACTTTGTCATCTAGTGAAATCAGATCCTCGAGTTCGCTTTCGGATAGTCCCGATTTGGAGGCCGTTATGTAGGCGAGTGCGTGAAACACCAAGATGCGACCATGCTGCTTCTCTACACGCTCAAAGAGCAACATGATCGAGTCCATCACCGTGTTGGCCAGATGCGTCTCCTGCGGACGCGTATAACTGCGCCATCGACATATCTCGGCAAAGACCAGCTTTACAAATATAGGCAGAGAGCACTTGCTAATGGCATTAGCCACCAAACGCCACTGGTAGTTGTTAAGATCGCGACACGCTGTCTTCATCCACATTTTGATCACGTTCATGGCCAGCTCCTCGCCCAGTGCCGTCACCTCAATGAAGTTCTCCTCGACATCGATCATCTTGCAGAGCACATGATACTCATGTGAAACTGTTGGATTAGCTGGTTCGTTTGCACACGATATGATGATCTGAAAGCAATCCCAATGGCATATGTACATATTTTCGCTGATAGGGTAGAAATATATGATACTTGAACAGCCCAGGAGCTGGCTGCTTGAGGCCTCATGCAGAACGACCGAAAATTCATGCGTCGCTTTGTGTGAGAGTGACAAATTTGTGGAAAATTTGATTGGTATTTGCGAGTGATATTGCTTAGCACGCACAAGTCAAGCAATTGAAAAAACTTACACATTTTAGAATGTATATAAATATTTATATAACAGTTGTACCTGGATTAATATCATGCATGTTGAATTGCAAAACTTATGGTAGAAATTAAGTTAACACTTTTTTCAAAATGCTCAAAATTAAATTCAAATTTCTAAAGCATACTTTTAAAGACCATTCTGTATGAAGGAGTGCCTAAAAGTATGCTATAGAATTTGGGCTCATTTTGAAATTTGTTTAACTGCTAAGATGACTTAGATGTTCATGCAGTGCTTAGGTATAGAGCGCCTAACGCATCCAATTGACAATCCAATGAATAATTCTCAAAATATAAAGAATTTTTGTGCAATTGTATACGAAAATCGTAGTGAAATAATCATGCAAGAGTTATTGTAGTGTTAATAAAAAAAGACTGTATATACAAAGACGTCATGCATTAGAGAAGGAATTATAAATATATAATATATATATTGTACAGAGTTCATGCATAAAAATCGCAACTTTTGGTCAAAGACAAAGACAGAGAAAGAGAAAGAGGAAGCTAAAACAGTCGAAAGGTCCTCGAACTCACCTTACAGTGGACTGGCAAACGCGTTGGTATCCATGATACCTTATTTGAATCTTGAGTGCCCGTCAATTGATCAACTGAATCTAAGTATAGGGTAAGCGGCTGATTTGGGCTAGCATAAGTTAGTAATTGCTTAAAATGTGCTGTTAATGGTACAAGATCATCTGGTATATTCTCAAAGGGTAGCATATAGTTGTACGATATCTGCATAATGGTTTTAAAATTTGTTTCGTTTGGTTTTGTTTTTGATATATGTTATACAAGTATTGTGGTTTGTTTTGAGTGAGAATAAAAATATCGAATTGAGTAAATTTGGCAAATTTTAATTAATGGATGGATATCACCTGCTGGCATATTGATATGAGCGTGGCCGTCAAGGCGCTCGAGTCCGGCGTTGTGCCAAGGAACCGTATGATATTGATGGGCCGCTTATCGGCGAACCATTCGCTAGCTACCAATGAGGCACTCTTGGCCAGCAATGAAGTTTTACCACAACCTCCGTCGCCAAAAAGGACAAGTGGCTTATCTGAATCCCCCAGCATATATCGCTTGATACGTTCGCAACTTTCTTCGCGGCCGTAAAAGATTTTCACCGAATTATTGCAAGCGTGCAAATGCTGAAGGATCTCAGTTACTATCTGCCCCTGTGCACTGGAGTCTTCTTTGCGCATGGCCCTATCCACGAGCTTAACAACATTCTTATAGAAGTGCGAGATAAAATGATTTAAGTACTCCTCGTGCGTTTCAATGTCAAGACCCTCGCGACCAATCCACTCCACTGTGTATCTGCAAATGGCATTCAATTAGTCACTGACAAAAATATGCTATCTTAAGATGTACCTACTTTTGGGCATTGCTTGATTCGATTTTGGCGGGCAGTCTGGTGTCCCTCAGGTCACCCAATAGCTTAGCGGACTCAGTGTCCAAACTGCGATTGATGATATCCACAAATAGCGAAGCCTTCTTTAAATTTTGCAGATTAATGTTGTTTATATAGCGGACATAGGCCAGACAATGGTTCTTTGTATTCTTCACATTCAATATGCCATTGATGACCTCACGTTCCGTCACTGCAATTTACGACACAAGTGTACCATCAATCGATTTAATTCTGAGGAGTTTCTACTTACCCGACATGAAATAGTTATGCACATCATCCTTAGACATCTTGTTGCTGGCACCCAATGAGGCGGCAGCCTTGCGCAGCAGCTTTTGCATCTTGTTGAGCGTATCCCACCAGACCGCCTGGTCCTCCGCTTGCAGTTTAGGAACGCGCTGAAGAATAACATTTTATAGAATGGACTGCTTCCATTTGCCTGTGTAAAGCTCACCTTGTTGTTGAAATTAATCAATATGGATGAAATGGGTTGCAACACGGAAATGGGTGGAACGGCATTGCTGTCTTTCTTATACCATAGATCGAGCAGCGCCCGATCAACGCCCATCGATGTCAACTCCTCACATATGAGCTGCAATTCCGAGGATACTATATACGTGGGGATGGGCCTATACCCATACTTCTGGCCCAAAAACACAATGAAATTCGGTCCCATCGAAAGACGTTGGCAATTCTTAATCTCGCGCATGCAGAGCTCGGTCGTCATGTGATCATCTGTCGCCTCATCACGGACACCCCAACGCATGTCCACCACCTGAAACTCCAGGCCGTGTTTCTCTCGACAGTAATCCTTGATCCGGGGATAACATTTGGCCATTAGTGTGTTTCTCTCCATAGTCGTATCTGATGTGCAATGAAATTGTAAACGGTTACATAAGAATTCGCACGAGAAATACGTTTTGTTTTTGTTTTTTTTTTTGTTTTCAACACACCCGTAAACGTGGAGCTCGTAAAGATACGCACAATTTTTGAGCTAACCGGCGGTAAGGACTCGAGCGAGCCCAAAAATATAGAATCTATGGTGCGGTCATCCATGATTGGAGTTATAATCCAACAATGGAGAAGAGCACTTTTTAGGACGTTCTAGAGCTGTTGAAATCCAATATGTATCTGCGGCAAACTGAGACCCAGAAAGTCCCTTAAAGTTCACATTCTATTAGTTTGCTGCTGTTTGGTCGATAATACGGATATGTGGCGCATTTGACAGTCGCCTAGTTGACGGGCTTGTTTTGAGTTCAGCTCAACTCGACATGCTTCACGGCAGTTGCCAACTCCTCTAGCTCCTCCCCAGCGTCAAGTGTAGCCAGGGGCAACACCTGTTGCCCACCTGCTGCTGCTGCCGCTGTTTTTAGTTAACTGTTTATAACCGTAGCCGGCTAGCTGGGCCTGATTGTGTTTTGATCGAAAAGTCATTCCATTTATATGACGTTGCGTCGCATGGTATCTTTAGCTGGCAGCTGCCTCTGCTTTGATTGATGTCAGGCTTTACTTGGCTGACTGACATACAACAAGTGTTTTCAAGTGCCTTCAAGTCGACAGTTGCGTGCCTGACTTACATTCCCAGGCGTTTGCTGTGCTGGCAACTTTCAAAGTCGTTTGGTGCCACTTAATGGGGATGCGGGTGCGACTTTTCTAGCCCCCGGTTGCAACATGGTAGGGGCTTTTACAAGAGCTGCGATTGAGGCCGGAGAAGGCCAGAGAAGCATGTCTAGCTATTACTTGCAAGTCTTTAAGCATTGACCTCGACCTACGAGGTGTGCGTGTTTGCATAAATAAATCAATGGTGGTGCAAGTGGTTCAATTAGGCCAAATTTAGAGACTTGATTGGTTCCCATTTACCATTTACGGTGCTGACATTTGATACGCAGTCATTTTCATTGTTTTTGGGGTCAAGCAATCGCTTTTTGGTACCTGGCACAATTGTTACCAAACTATGAAAAGGTGTTAGAATTTATTCTAAAAAGAAAAATCTTTTAGCATGCCATATTCTCAAATTTCTTTAAGTTATTCCAATTGGAGAATATTTAAAATATTTATATGTGGTTAATTATTATCTAAACCACAAATAAATATTTGAGATATTCTCAAATCAAATAATTATAAAGTTCTGTTTTAATTGGTAAATTAAATATCAAATTCATCAGGCCAACAAAGTTGATTAGTACTGCAGTACTTGATATCTGTCACTGTGATCGACATTTTAAAGACATTTATTTGGGTTTTATAACAATATATTTATTTGTCGTTTTCTTTTTTTTTTTTTTTTGTGTGTTATTATTTAATTTAGTTTGGATTTTCGTATATAATAATTTTGCAAGTGTTTCGTATTTCAATATATAAATATGTGTATATAATATATAGTCGACGATTTATGGGTTTACTATGTGAAGAATGATGCTAAGTTTGTATGCAAGATCTATTGAATATAGTAGTACCTAGTATGAGCTGTATATGAAAAATATTGTTATATAAATATTGAATTTATTGTTTTTATTTTGTTTTAGTAAAAATTTTAATTATACTCGATTTCGCATTACGCATACTTCACTATGATTTTGAAACGCGTTTAACTAATTTCATTTCATTTCATTTAAGTTGGCTATAGGAAAATGGTCTATATGCTATAGGTTTGTAGGTCGTTTATGTGTCAAACGTTAGTGTTTTGTGAAAAGGATAAAACATGTTAATCACTTTTGTTTTAGATAGGGACTGTCGCAAATTAAATTAACTACGATTCCATTCGAAACGGAATTGATTAAATATGTATATGTAGATTGTGTTTATTATATTTAAATATATGTATATTTATATAAGTAGCTAATTTTTGATAATAAATAGTTAAACATATTGAACTAAACAGTAATCAAATAAAAAAACAAAACTAATTAATATTACAGAGTTCAAGAAATATAATATGTATAATAAAGAAACATGCAGCTGCCGTTGAGATGCTTCTAGAGCTTATCAACTCCATTTATTGCTGTTGCTGCTGCTGCTGTTGTTGTTGTTGTTCCTGCTTTCGGAGATAATGTTGTTGGTGTCGCTGCAGCCGCT
The DNA here is from genome assembly GCA_035046325.1 of Drosophila niveifrons. Taxonomy (NCBI): domain Eukaryota; kingdom Metazoa; phylum Arthropoda; class Insecta; order Diptera; family Drosophilidae; genus Drosophila; species Drosophila niveifrons. The sequence goes on along the minus strand of JAWNOC010000046.1, from coordinate 2,052,029 downwards.
GTTGGCGTTAATTTCTTAGGTGCTGCAGTTTTTGTGTCCGGTTTTGGATCCGGTATGGCTTTAGCCGCCAGTGCCAGCTTATGTATGTGTGGCGACGATGGCGACGTCACTGTTATTCTATAATAAGAAAAAGCTAATGTTTTACACGCACACACATACACATACGCACGCACAACAAGGGGGCGCATTTTGGATGGGCGTTTTGGAAGGCGGGAAATAGTATTTTTTGTTTTTTTTTTTTCGCGCATATGTAAGCATATGCATATGAACATATTTACAAAGCATTTTGGTATTTTTATGAGTTTGTTTTTTGTGGTTGTTAATGGGAGGCGGTTGGCGTTGAAGTTGATGTTGTTTTTGGGTCAGAGTTTGGTTTTTGGATGTGGTTGGCATGGTTGGTTGTTGTTGTAGCATGTATGAAGTAATTAGGTTAATTAGATAAGCCGGCAAATAGCAACAGACCTTACAAGCTAAGTAGCTAACTAGCTAACTAGTTGATAGTAGAATAGCAGTGGTAGTTGTTGATACTTTAGTTATACATAAGCATAAGTGTAAGTATAATTAATTTCTATATATATATATATGTTTTGTTTGTTTGTTTCATTCGCATATATCGAGCTATTATCTGTTATTGCGTATATTGGTGCTAGTACGGTGTGCTTGCTTAGTGCTTGTGCTGCCTGCTGTTTGAGTTGACTTCGTTATCAGCGTACCTAGGGCTGTTGTCGTCCTTCTCGCAGACTATCGTGCGAGTCGTGCTTGGCGCAACACCGATGCCGTTTAACGACTGCTGTGAACTGCGTTTCACATGCACTGGCCGCAGGCGATCTTCCAGATCGCTGATGGAGCCCACCGAGCTGATGCTCTCATCACTGCAACCACGAAAACAAATTTGTTAGTTATTGGATTCAATATTCGACCAATTAGTTAGTTACCTTTCGCTGAGCTCTTCTTCGCCCTCCTCCTCCATGGCTTGCTGCAAGTCCGCAATGCGTTGCAGCGCCAATCGCAAATCGTTCTTGAGCGCCGTGCCCTCGGATTCCATGACCTCCATTTTCTTTTCGAGGTCCTTGCGACGCGTCAATGATTCCTGCTCGCGACTGGACAGCGAGTGGAACTCTTCGCGCATGTCACGCAAGCTCTTTTGCGATTTCTTCAGCACTTCTTGGCCTTGCATTTCGCGAATCTTTGACTGAGTGACCTCGTTTTGCAGCTTTTCTAGCGATTCCTTATGCCGGCTAACCTGCACTTCGAGGCGTGCACGTGTCGCCTGCTCCAATTCGAGACGTGATTCCAGTTCCTTAGTGCGCATTTCCAACCTGTAAATAAATTAAACTTGAGTACGTTGCTAAGTAATAGAAGAAATCTACTTACCGTTTCGACATGACCGCCATTGTAGGATCACCCAAGCTCTCGACATTATCAAGACGATGTTGCAGTTCGGCAACCTGTTCCTTTAGATTATTGCGCTCAGCCTCCAGTTCAGTGAGCTTGAACTCTGATTCGGAGACATTAATTTGCTCCGCATTGAGCTGTTTCACTGTCGCACTGTACTTCTTCATAAGTTCGCCCAACTCCTCTTCATTTTCCTCGATCTGGGCTTGCAACTCAGCGCGATCCCGATGCGCTGTATTGGCGCGTTCCTCGGCATCGTTGCGTGCTCTGTGTGACTCTTCGAACATGGCCTGGACCTCGGTCAGCTCGGCCTCAGCGGTTTGTCGTGCCTTCATGGCTAATGAGCGAGCTGATTCTGCATCCTCCAGCTGATTGCGCAGCTGTCTGATCAGCGTCTTGCCGGGCGTATCGGCCTTGAGGCGTTCCAGTTGCGTTTGAGCATCCTTGAGCAGCGCCTTGTATTTGCGCAAATCGCGACGAAGTTTTTGATTCTGCGCCTCTTCGGCATCACGATCCACACGATCGCGATCCTCCATGGACGAGAGGCGACGCTCCAGCTCGTGTTTTTCGCGCAACAATAGCGTACGCTCTTCGTGCTCCGTTTCCAGCTGGCATTCGAGTGCCTTGATCTTCTTGTAGCCATTGCCACGCACCTCCTCCAGCTCTTCGTCACGCTGCTGTGACTCTCGGCGCGCCTCTTTACGCATCGTTTCCAGCGTCATCTCGAGACGCAGCTTGGCCTGCTCCAGCAACTGTATTTGCCCGGCCATTTCATCCAGTTCCTCCTCCTGCTCCTTGGCGCGACGTTCGGTTTCGTTCTTGGAGCGCCGCAGCTGGGCAAACTCCTCCTCGGTGCCGCCGCCAAATGTCATCTCCTCGAGTTCGCGTTGCAGTGATGCCAGCTTTTCCTCTTTGAGCTCGAGATCAAGACGCGTATCCTACGGGAGAGAAAGCGAAGCACACGAATTAAAGCAAATTCAGTTTTATGGGAATAGTATTTAACCCAGTTTGTTGCAGCAATCCAACCTACTTCAAACAGCCGCGTTGCACATGTGGCGCTGAGACTCATGCCTGTACTTGAGCACTGCCCAAACGCATGGGAATTGCTTAAAAAGTGACGATGAGAATGGGAACGGGAGTGGGAACGGCAATGGGAATGCGAATGACAATAGTAATGGTAATGAGAATGGAAATGGAATGTCCGGCTAGTTATCACGCGGCCACAGTCAAAACTTATTCTTATTATTACGATTGCTGCTGTTGTTGTTGTTGTTCTCTCTTCTCTTTTTTTATTATTTATATTTTTAATATCGTTTTTTTCGTAGAACTATGCGTGTGTATTTGTGTGTACTCCAGTTATCGCGCGTCGATGTTGACGTTCATGCAGCCACTGCTCGACTCGGTCACAGTCATCGCTTGAAGAAAGCCACAAAAGCGGTGCGAGAGAGCAAAAGAGCACAGAGCGATAAAAACATGAGAAACACAAGCAATGAAAACTGAGCGTAACTCGAGGGAAAAACCTTCTTAGAACATGCGAGAAAGAGCAGCAGAAGATCAACATAACATAGTTTGGAAGAGCAGTTAAGCATGCCGTTTGCCGTTTGCTGTTTGCCGTATGCCGCATGCCGCTTGCATATGGTGTGGGCAGGTAGCCTCAAATTGCCATTGTACACACATAGTCTACACAGTCTGCCAGTCTGTCAGTCCCTCAGTCTGTCAAGCATTCAGGCAGCCAGGCAGGCAGGCAGTCAGTCAGGCAACGGCGTGGGTAAACAAGCTGAACGAGTTTTCAGATACAGTATCTGTGTATCTGCCGCAATGTTGCATGTGCCACTGCCACTGAAACTGGCACTGCCACTTGTTGTTGCCAGCGCTGATTATAAAACCGATTTGTTTGGCTGCTTCTCTCTCGCTGTTGCGCTGTCTAGCTCTTGCAGGTCTCCTTGCTGCTTATCCGGCAAACGCGGCAACATTTGTCTTAGCAACATGTTGCTGAAACATAGTTGTTTCCCAACATTTGTTGTCTGCGCTAGAGGTGAGTGTTAAGCAATTACTTCGTGCGTGAATCATTTTCAATTAAAGATTTCAATTACCAAATCTAATTAAAAAACAAACAGATCTATTAAAAACTTGTCTGCAGTTTTTTTTTCGAAAGTGCTCCAATTATATTCTATTGAGTCGAATAACTTGGTCAATTACTACTGTTACTTAAATGGTCAATACTAATTTTTAGTATACCAAGTATTGTATTATTTGGCTTGTTTATTTACTAATTGATCTACTCACCGCTAGCGTTTGTTCCAGCGTAAACTTCTCGGCTTGCAGCACATCCTTCTCACGTCCGTACCGCTCCTTGGCCTGACGCTCCTGGCGCGCTGCATCCTGCAGGGATTGGCACTCGGCATCAAATTTACGCTGCTTCTTCTCCAGCAAATTGTTGCGTGCATTTTGCTCCTCGAGCAGCATGCGCAAATCATTCATCTCGTTGGTCATCTTTTGTACCTTGCGTTTCCATTGGCCCACAACCTGACGTTGTTCTTCAACTTCTTCGTAGGCATCGGATAGCTGCAATCATCAAATTAGCAACAATATCCTAAAGCGTTTAGAGTTTTGCCCTCTTACCTTCTTTTCCAATTGCTTCTTTAGCCCGACCAGTTGCTCTAGATCATGCTCATGCTGCGTTCGCAGTCTGCGTTTGGTGAACTCCAATTCCCTTGCAACACGCTCGTATTTCAGCTTATAAACACCACCAGTGCCTTCTTCATGCTCGCCATCCTCATCTTCGGAGATGCCATTCAAATCGGACTTGGCGCATATTAATTCCATTTCCAGTTTCTCCGTCATCTCCTGCAGATTCTTCACCTTTGACTGCTGCTCCCCGAGCTCCTTCTCGAGCTTCAAACGTTCGCCAGTCTCCGCCTCCAGTCGCTCCGTGGCTATATGCGCCGTAGAGCGTTCCTCGGCCAGATCCACGGTCAGCTCGGATAACTGCAAACAATTATTAAACATGTGTTATTACGTGCCAATTTCGCAGCAATTCGCCAAGAATTTCGTATAGAAATTTGTGTTTTGTTTGTTTCATTTAGATTCTAATTTCAATTTCGTTTCGTGTGGCATATTTATAAACAGTTGAGATATTTATTTATCTTATCGGTATGCTAAGTTTAGCAGTGAAACATTCATTGTCTACATGGCCTCAACCCAAAAAACATATTAAGTACAGCAACAAGATTTACTTTCATAAATGAAGAGTACTTTTGCAATTAAAAAATTAAGTTGGACAGCATTTGAAATGTAATATATTATTGTTGAAAACATAACAACAAATGCGCCAAGATTATTATAGTATTTTGCTTTTAAATATTTTTGCCTATAATAGATATATAAGAGGCGTGTGCGACGAGGAATTTCTATTATATTATTTATATAAACTCTATATTTTATTTGCATTATATTTTGACATGATTTATAGATAAATTATGGATGTTTTTTTTAGTGAACGTGATCTCGAAAGTCTGCCCAAAATATTCATTATAACTTATTCGAAATTTTAGCTTTCAGCTGTTCAAGTTGTATTTAAATTAAACTTAATCACTTTGTTACCCCTGAAAATGAAAAGCAAACAAACGATGCCATGGAATATATAGATATAGATATTTTCCCCTTACACACAAGTATCGAGTCCTACGTAAAGAATTCGTTCCGTGTGATTCACGCATTTTTTGGTCTAAATATAAACTGAACTGAAGCATCTGAAGTGAACCGCTAACTTGCGAGACGTCTCGCAGTCGGAGGAAGCCGCTGCCAATGTCAGCAGCGACGCAGCATGGAATTTTCTACCATATGTATGTTTACTTTAGACTCTTTGATTTGTATTATAATAGGACAACGATCATTTGAAATGATGTCAACTACCCACACAGTGAATTAAATTGTTCATCAACAACTCAAGAAATGTAAATGCAAAAGTGATCGACTAGAAAAATACTTAACCTCAAGTTGTCAATAACTTAACTGTCAGTTGGCATTTAAACATTCTACAACTACAATAAAAAGTTATTCATTTCTCAGTTTACATTCATACATTTTAGGTTTCCACATTTTTACGATAAATCGCAGGTTTTAATTTTTTAAACCATTTGAGAAGTTTTATAAAAATGGATAATTTTAAGACGAATAACGACGATACTACTCCTTCAACGAGTTGCCCCATAGCTGATGCGTGCCAACCTGGCCGAAAGGTCAAACCGAGGGGCACCTTCAAAAAGGGCAGATGTAAGCCCCGACCACGAACCAAGCGCACTTGCGTCAAACCAAAACCAGCGCCAACTATGAATGCAGCTTATAAAAATTTTGTGCTCGAATATGGACGAAAGCATCCCTGTTTAGATCCCAAGGAACAGATCAAGAAGGCAGCACGAGCCTGGTGCCGCATGCCCGAATATAAGAAGGAAAAGTATCGCATGAAGGTACAGTGGATGCCAACTATAACTGACAACAACATTACTGAAGTTTTCAATTCCATTAAACAGGTTGCAAGCTGCGAGAGTGAGAAGTCTAACGCTTGTTCCATACTATAATAAACAATAATAAATTGTATTTATAAACTACCCTATCCCCTAGTTTCTTGAGTATAGGGTATTTGTGTATGTGTGATCGACAAGCTCAAGGTTACGCGCATTATCAAGAGCAAAACACTACCTCATCGAGCTCATTGTCATCCTCCTCGCGAATGGTGCGATCATCGTCATCGTCCGCCTGCATTGCGGACGTTGTTGTCGCCACCGAAGATTCTCTGGCCATGGAGTTGCCACGCGATGTGGGCGTGTGTGGCAACTGTTTGGACAGCTGAAAGGCCTTGGTCAGTATGTTCTGTGTGGAGCGAGTGCGTCCCACCGATCCACAGCGTTCCATGCTATTGCGTTCGCGTTGTCGCTCAATCAGCGATATAGTGTCATAGTCATCATAGCCACCGCCATAGGTTGAGCCACTGCCCGGAGTGCTGCAGCGACTGTTGTGGCCACCAACAGCCGGCATACTGGCGGTGCTGCTGTTGCTATTCTGGCGTCGCGTGCGTCGACCCATGGCTGTCCATTCCTCCTGCACGTGATCGGTTCGCTTGAGGAAGTTTTGGATCTTTTCGCTGAGATAGGCAGACGAGGTACGCGGATCCTCGAACGAAGGCGATGGTCGCAGCGTCTGATGCACCGGTTGCCGCTTGCAACCAAGCACAAACGATAGATTCGCATCGAATACAACTGGCGAGCTCTCCAGTTGGCGCATTTCATAGGCATCCAGGCCACTGCCTCGCGTATAGCTCTGCGGAAAGACGCGACGCGGTGGCGTCTCCAGGCGCGAGGAGCGCGATAAACTGACGCTGGATTGTGTGGAGCAGCGCGAGGATATCGAATAGGCGGGACTGGGAGAGCGTGTTAGCAGACGCAGTCGATCCATGGCCGCATCGGAGGCCGATGGTGTTGGGCTCGCTCCTGTTGAGAGAGGCAGTTGCAGCTTAACCTCGTAGTGGCTTTCATTATCCTCTAGCTGGCCATTACCCAGTCCGGATGTAGAAAGCGACTGCGATGAGCGGCTGCTGCTATTGGTGTTGGTGGTGGAGCGTGTGGTGTAGCTGTTGTTCTGTGTGTTCTGAGTGCGTGTGGAAGTTGCGCTTGATGATGCAGTGTGTCCATTGGTCAGCGTCTGCACGGGACTCTGCTCGCGCTGCTTGGGCAGTAGACGCAGCTGCTTGCGTGCCGAACTGCTGGGTGGCCGCGGTGGCTTGTGGCTGCTGCTGAGGGAGGTGGCACTGCCACCGCTACCGCTGCCACCGCTGTGATTGTTGTGCTTTGTGATACCATTCATAGCGGCCAGGACACGAGCCATAAACGTGGCCTGTTCCTGCTCGGATTCGGATGCGATGGCCTTCTCTAAACTACCTTCATTGTGGTCAAGTTGCGACGACGACGCTGCAATGTCGGCACGATCAGCAATTGCTGCATCCACTGGGGTTGCCAGTGGTGCCATAGGGAAAGCGAGGAAATGCGGTATGAGGGGGATGCGTGTTAGTCAAAAGGATTTGGTAGAAAGGGAAAGGGGGTCAAAGGATCGAATTGAGTTAGTTGCGGATTTCTTTTTTGGTCGTGTGCAAATTTTTGTGTGGTGCTCAGCCAATTTTGCAATATGTTCGTAAATTTCGTTTAGTTTCGTTATCGATTATTCGGGGTAGGTTTCGTTTTGAGGAATCTTGTGTGATGGATTTAACGTGCTGTCAAAAACTTGAGATCGCTCTCGCTTTGCAGGCAAAATGAAATATATATATTTAAATTTAAACCCAAAATGCTATTTATTTTGGCTTAAAGCATCAAATTGCCAATATGTTGTCGTTTTGTTTTTCTTCTTCTCTTTTCTTTTTGTCCGTTCTTAATTTTCGCGTTGCTTGATTTTCATTTTTATTTTCACTTTTGGCACCGTTCAACAATCGCACACACGCACGCAAACGTATCGCTTTCGGATTCAGATTCAGATTCAGATTCAGTATTTGAATGCGAACACGGATACGGATCTCGCGACACGGCGATCGATGTGACGGCACGGACACGGACAAGCGTTCGCCTCGCAACTAAGCGAACTGATTTTGGTATCCGGCGGCCACTTGCGATCCGAGGAGATCCGATGCGTGACCAGAAAAAGCTCGCCGCCGGGCCGCCAGCTGCTTTTTGGCAAAGCGCTCGCGCTGAGAGCGAAAGCGAAACCAACAACCAGACAAAAAGAGAGAGAGAGAGAGAGCAAGAGAGAACCAAAGAAAGAAATTGCAACATTGGTCAGCCTCGATATTGACATAATCTCGGCCATTTAGTATATAGTTATGTTAAAAGTCGAGACAACTGTTGATCTGACAGCGACTTATGTAAATGTGTAGCGTAACGTGCAACCAAAGATTGCAACACAATATCGCAACACAGCGGGCGAGCGAGAGTCGCCAACAGACAGAGTACAGTAGCGCAATAAAGTATTATTAATGATCTTTTAGAGCATTTAAAAATATCATAGAACTCGCTATTCTTAAGTGCAGCCACTATTCTTTCCACGCATACATATGGACATATGTACGTTCAGTCAGTGTTCAATGGACTCACGCATTGCCCAAAAGCTATTTATATATATTTTACAATAAACCAAACACGAAGCGGAAATATCGCCAGATTGCAGTTTCGAACTTATATGGCACATCGAGCATCTTTCTCAAAATGAAGTCAGCGTGAAATGGATTCTAAATGAATATCCAAGTAGTAAACATTGTAAATTAAATCATCACTTAGTTGTCTGCCAGTTAAGTTTAATAGCATTTTAATGGTTTTAATTTACAATTTTTACTGACAGATTGGCAGCACACTTGCAAAAAGTGGCAGCTTGTACAGATTGAAACTTTGAAAAAATTAGTTTGTTAAATGCGAAATACCTATATTTTTTTAAGAAATTAATTTCTAATCTAAACAAATATATTCCTACGCAAAAAGAAAATATATTGATTGTTAAATAACTGCAGATATTTCTCAGCCATTCATTACTCACACTCCTCCGTAAATAATAATCTTCGAACCAATTGTTGACGTTTCCAACTAATAATAGATCAAACATAAATGATTTCAGATGCTTCTACATTTATCCCATTGTACAAGATCTAACAGAATATTCATTTCACACATAATTATTCGCACATATATATATGAATACGTATTTCTATAAAAGTGTTCATCATTTAGAGCATCATTCAACGAAATGTGAAATGTATACAATATACACAACTGACTCGATCTTGTCGCCCCAGATACTTTTTGAGGCACAGACAGCGATTGTGGCAGCCACTTGTCATGACATCAGTGACTACTTGTATTTTGCCATTTTAATTAACAACTACGAAAGCATTTTAAATTGAATTCTTTTATAAACTTACCTTGGCTTCCAATTTCTGATTCTCATTCTTGACTTCACTGCGATCGTATTCGATCTTCTCCAGCTTGGCGCGCAGCATAATCAGCTCCTCGTTGGCAATCTTCAGCTGCTCCTCGGTGCGATGTACATTGAGCAGCGGCGTCACACGAACCAAAAGACGCCACCAGGGCCAATCCCTCACCGCCAAGAAGGCCTTCACATTGCGTTGTATGCAACGCACTGCCAATTCCTAAATGAACATAAATTTAGTTGAAGCCCAATACGAGATTCGAGTATTCTCTTGAACTCACCTGAATGCGGCGTTGTGACATCTTCTTGCGGGCCAAGTAACCGCGACAGAAGGCCTGCAGCTGGATGATGCGATCCGAGAGCAGCACATCTCGTTTGGCCTCCAGCTCATTTAATACACCCGAACGGAAGAGTATCTGCAAAGTGGCAAAAAATATTTGTTTATTCACAGTATAGTTAGTTTAGCATAGAGCAAATGCAGTTGCGAAACCTTCGCACAGATTTATAACAACTTAAATAAGTTACGCCATTTATATTAATTATTTTCAACGACCTTTTAAGTTGGTGTTGTGCTCTTAGGTCTCTGGAATTTATTTAATTGTATAGCCAATGTACATCTACATTCATATGCACATGCGTTAATCCAAAAAACAGTATTAAACTAGAGAAAACGAAACGTTAACATCTGAGCTAGCCCAGAGTGCATATCTAAGTTATAAACAAAGTTCCATTGCCAAAACATTATATAACAATTACAAATGTTCCGCAGGTCAGTCACCTTTTTTGCAAAAATATTTTGACAGACTTAGGCTAACAGAAATACGTTGTCTCTTTGATTAACCTTAATATTTTCGGATCATGAAAATTATGTCATTTATTATACACATATGTTTATGCAATTACTATGAGCTGCACATTAATCTATTGGTGATGATAATGTCAATTTCGAATTCAATATAGAAACTCACATTAGATATCAACAAATCAGAATTAATTATATTTAATTCAATAAGCTTCATATCTGCCAATTATCACTTCATTGGTAAATAAATAAAATTAAAACGATTTACTTAGTTTGTAATCATAACACGTCTTTACACAATATAAATTTGATTAATACAGCTCATATATTTTACACCTTCTTTACTAAATTACTTTCCCGTTGCTTATCTGATTTAAATATGTCAATATATTTACAATTGAGAGAATAATGTGTTCAAATTCAACCAGGAAATTATTATGGATTCTTATATTTTCAAGCAAGCCATGATATCCAAAATTAAAATAAAATTGGATTTGCTTAATGAATTAAAGAATATAAACGTGCACTTTTATCAAATTAATTCTTATAGTCTCTGAGATTCTAAATCAACTCGACTGTTCTCTTTAACTTAGCTAACACTATTATTCACTATGCAAAACTTGTTAAAAACATCATAATGTCAAGCCAACGCAACTCTATTTTTAAAATATTTTTTTGCCACTGGACCATTAAAATTCAGTTATAATTAAGATCTCATCTTCGCACTTTGAGTGTGTCAACTAAAAGTTACACTATGCCCATCACACTCTAAACGAATTAAAACATATTCGCACACACACCATTAAAACACTTGCCCCAGACAAGCGCTAATAAAAAAAAGTTTAATAACTTTTGTGTTTATTAAGCCAGTGAGATGAATTTTTGCAGATATGTAAATCGTATCGTGGCCAAAACAAAATATTCATCACTAACTCGCCTGCGTTTAGTTATGATACCTTATGAAATTTCTTATATTATATAGAGTATGAATTACATTATTATTTAATTAATACCACTTTGCCATTTTAAATGAGAACTAATCTGCGATTAATGAAGTGGTTATAATAATCACTTGTTGGGTCACAAATGAGGATCATTTCCGTTGTTTAGTTATAATACCTTATGAAATTTCTTATATTATATAGAGTATGAATTACATTATTTAATTAATACCACTTTTCCAATTTAAATGAGAACTAATCTGTGAATAATGAAGTGGTTATAATAATCACTTGTTGGGTCACAAATGAGGATCATTTCCGTTGCAGCAGCAACTAGAATTCTTTGTATAACAACACTCGGAGTCTGAAGTACAGCTGTGAATCAAATTTCGTTCGGGTTTCAAGCGAAATGTAATCAATTCAAGGAAGTGAAGGTCAAGGTGGCAAAAGCAGAGTACAATTTGCAGAGCAATTTGCACACCTGGTCGAAAAAGGTGGGAAAGTAGTAAAGATAAAAAAAAACCAAAAGAGAAAAAAATCACAAAAAATGTAAATTGTAAACAAACAAAAGGAAAACCAAAGCAAAGTGAAGTCGAAGTCGAAGCCAAAGCCAAAGCCACAACCCAACTCAAAGTGAAGCTAATTCCAAGAGGCGAGACTCTCTAAAGCAAACAGCAATGACAACAACAGAGCAACAAAGCAATGCCACAGTCATAGAGCGACCCTCCATAAAGACTACAAATTAGTCAGTCTGGGGATGGGGCAGCATTTGGGATTTAGTTTGGAGGCACCACCACATCCACAGCCGTCGTCGTCGTTGTTGTTGTTATTGTTGTACCGCACCTTTCGAGGTGTGGCAGCGTCGTCAGGTGAATTTTGCGACGTTTTTTCTCGCTCTTTCACGAGAAACAATTTCGAAATTTTTTAATTATGCAGCGCACGTAGATCAAAAATGAAAGTAAACCAATGTGAAATTGCGACTAAGCCAACTGGGAAAAATATGTTTATATGCGTTATTTTTTGTTTTTTGGGGCGGAAGCAGGACAGGGCGTGGCATAGGCAAAGGCAAAGGCAGGGCAAACAGTAAGCTACTCCAAAACCGAGTGTTAAAGTTGATGTTTATATAGAACATAGTATAGAGAGCGCCAAAGAGGTTTGGTTTTAAAATACGTTTTTATTCGAGTTAATAAGTTAAGAAATAGTTGGCAACTAAATAATAGATAATAGATAATAGCCATAACAATACAGATACGAGTAGTTAAATAATATATAAGTTGTATGTAGAGGTTGGTTGGAAGGGCCCTTTGCTATGTGGAAGGAGTCTAGTGCAACCGCATAGTTACCTCTTTCGTATAGGTGGGATAGATCTCCACCTGCGTTTGTATGCAACGCACCGCCTGCACCTGAGCCACTTTGGTGGCCACCAATTGTGGCAGCTGTGGATTTGATTTCGCTTCGAATTTCTGCAGTAATTGTGCGATTTTATTGGGCTTGCAACAGCTGAGCTTTGGCTCCGTTTCACCCTCGGATTCGCAGAGACTTCCTGTTGAATTGCTCGTCGAATTGGAGGCGGAGGACAACACCGTGTTGCTAATGTGACCCGAATCATCTGAGTCGGAGTTTGAGCATTGCTCCACAGGTGTGACAGTCGTCGTCTTCTTAGTCGGTTGCTTTTGTTGTTGCACCACCTTAACGAGCAGCTCGTGATTCTTGTCCGAGGTCTCGCCCAGCTTGGGCGGTATGATTTTACACGACTCGAGCTTTGGTTTGCCCACTTTCTCCTCATTGGCATACTGCAGCTTTTGCTGCTGCTTCTTCTTGTGCCGCAACTGTTGTGTGTGCTCCTTGCTAATGCCGCGACTTGTGCGTGCCTTGGCCCCATTCATGGTCTCTACCTTGCGCAGCAACTCTTGTCCCTTGGCCAGACACTTGACCAGCAGCTCATCACTTTTCGCATTCGCCGATCTGCCTGCTGCTGATTTTAGTGTGGAGTTGGCTCTTCTCGGTGGTTTGGGCACTGCCACTTGTCGTCGCTCCAGCGTAGAGTTGGCACGCTTCGGAGGCGCAGCAGTGACTGCTATTGCTGTGGGAGTAGGCTTTGCCTTGGACGCACTTTGACTGCGGCTGCTGCTGCTGCTCAGTGTCAGCATGGAGCGAGTGCGTTGTTGTCGCGCTTGTCGTGGCTGTGGTTGCACCTGTTGCTGCTGCTGCTGTTGTGTTGGCTGCTGTTTGCTCTTGGCCAGATTGCGCAGACTGGAGTGCTTCGAGATGGGTATGCGACTGCCACTGACCAGCTGACTCAGCTCACACAGCGAATTGTAGCGTTGATTCGCACTCGAGTCGCTGCGTCGCAACAACAATTTGGAATTGGCCAATTCGGGAGTTTGATAAATCTGTTGACGCCGACTCGTTGCCATGCTCAAAGTGCTGTGTGATTTCGCCAGCAGCTGGCGATCGCTGAACTGCGCGGGCGGCGGCGGCAGCAGCAGCGACTGCTCGAGCACATTGGGCTCCAGCATGTGCACCACGGTGGGCAACATTTGCACTTGAATTACCTCTTCGACTGGTGGATATTCCTGCAATATTTGATCGAAGCTCTGCAGCACCTCGTTGAGTTTGCTTTCATCATGTGCCACCTTCTCCAGCTCGGCAAAGATCTCGTCCTCCAACGATTGTTGTGTTAGACTCAGGCCCAAGTCCAGTTGGCTCTCCTCCTCATCGCTATCCACATAGCTGCAAACGCTGCTGCTCATCATCAGCGGATTGCTGCTGGCAAAGATTGGCGGCGGCGCCACAACAGCTGCTATGCTCTCTTCGGCTCCTGCTGCCACAGTCGCTGTGGGCGTGTACTTGCCGCCCACACAGCCGCCAGTGTCCACCAAACTGAGGGCGCTCATGGAGCGCGTGTGTTTGCTGCCCTTGTAGTAGAGCTTGCCACTCAGCTTGGGCGTTAGATTATCCTCGATCTTGTGGCGTATGTGCGAGAAGAACTTTTTGCTGGCGCCAAGGGCGTGTGTCTGCTTGGTGGGCGTGGCTGTTGTGGCATCAGACGGCGGCGTACTGCGAGCCTGCGAGAGCTTCGACTTGACCGTGTGCTTATACATGACGAAGTGGTTAATGGCAATCAATCAATGTGACAACGGTGCCGACGATGACGATGAAGATGATGATGATGATGTAAAAGCTGGCAGCAAGTAAAAGTGCATATAATATGTTTTTGGTTTGCTTTGTTTATGTGTGTGTTGCTGTTTTTTTTTTGTTTTTTATTTGCTGCGCAAAGTTTCCTTTCGATTTGGCCGATTGGCCACTTGACCAGCGATTCCAACACTTTCACAGCTGCTGGGCGCTTGGCGCGTAATTCGTGTGTGGTGTTTTCTCTTTGAGCTCAACGGCGCAACTGAATTTCTTGCCGCGCGCCAGACGCAGTCGCAGCTCAAAGAGCCAAGCAACCAACCAACCAGCCAGCCAGCGAAATAGCCAAATGGCCAACAACAACAGCAATAACAACAACAACGACTACGACAACAGTCAGCCAAGTGCGCTGCTGTGCATTCGAAAGTGGCTTATCAACAAAAGAGCTGTGGACATGGTCGCGGCTTACAGTAATTGACGGCGGTCATGGTTAGCCAATGCCAAGAGTGGAACTTTTGGGGGGGCCAAATCGAACGGAGGAGGGGAGGAGAGCACCGTGTGTTGTGTCTGCAACGTGTTGCAGCTGCAGGTTCGATGCTAATTACAAACACCAATAATCTGTTTCGTCTACATCTAGTTGATTCGCCTCATTAGCGACATTACGAACCAAACTCAGCTCCATTTTGAATCACACTCTCCGTCATCATCATCATCATTATCGTCTACATAATCATCGTCGTTATTGTCGTAATCATTGACATGTGTAAAGAAAAGTGAAACAAGTGCATTGTTGTTTCCATATCCATTTGAACCTTTCATTGTCAGCAATTGGTCTGAAGAAAAGCTGCGCAAGTCTCAAGCGCAAGTTCAACAGCTGTTCACTGTGGCAACTTGCAACGCGTTGCTGGTAATTCATGACAATGACAAATATTTATACAAGTTGGTTCTACAGACATCGCAGACAGTGCTTAGGCTGAGAGGTCATTGCACTGCCCTAGGGCAACTAATTGAATAGACAGACTATATTTTAAGTCGTCTCAATCGCAACAAGCTTAAGAGAGGTAATCAAAAAATAACCTTAACGAAACTGTAATATTATTTATTTTTAAATAATTTAATATACAGACTACATTTCAATTAAAAGATCTGCCGTTTGATTCTACTCCATTTTAATGACAATCGCTGCAATCCAAAGAGGATAACACAATACCTTCAAAAGTTGAGTCTCAACACTAACGAAGAGAATTATTTGTCAATAAGCGACTAGATTAATGCTATTAGCTGAACTTTAAGAGGGTACATTTTCTTTTATAAATTAAAACAGAACACATTTGAAACAATAGTTATACAAATTTGGAAATAAATTCAATAAACCAAAAGAATCTGTCGAAAAAATTAATTTGACAAACTACAAATTTGTTAACAACCCTTTCCATATTCCATTTACTGAAGTTATTTTGCATATAAAATATATTAGCTGATAAAATTCGTGGCAGAAATTTTATTCAGAATACATATGAACAAGATGAATATTTTATTTACTTTTGTTGCTAACAGAACTGTTTTTTGCATATTTTATTTATTTTGAGACTTTTAAGAATCAAAACGAAATATGTATTTGCAATTCAAATGAGAGAATTTAACTTGACGATTATTAAAAGAAATATGCATTGTTGAAAGATCTTGTCTCGATATGTCCAGTTTTGGGACGAGACAAGAATTTGCAGTCAAGAAATCTTTAATATAAAACTAATATATTCGCATTTTTAATTATCCATTTTCCCTTTCAACGTTTCCTGTAAAATTGCTCTCTCATTTTAATTCTAGAAACGTCATTCTCTGGTAATATCGATCAACTGCAAAAAATTGAGTTAATTTTTAGCAAGCTTAATTCGATATCAGGTTATTGAATTATAGAACTTATAACATCTTCCTTATTGCACTTGACTTTATCAATAAATTAAATAGATGTGCAATAAGTCATCAGATTACGTGCAGTCTTGGATCAAAGCTTATCACACTTCAAATCGATATCAAGTATTATCATCAACGCACAGCTGGATGGCGGGACTCTCTCGTGTTGACCAATTAAGCAATAAGAAACACGTCTTGTAACTAATTAAGCGAATTAAAGCTGCACCGCTCGGTAAAGGGCAGTTCACAGCTCTTTCAAAATAATTATGCAGCTTCCTGGTTATTGTTTCAAAATAAACCACAAACTAGTTTACATAGAGCTGCTGCTGCCGCCCGAAGGGCCTGTCTTCGGCTTTAGATTAATGCGTAAATTGATTATAGACACGCCTCCTCGCAGTCGGTCGGTCGGTCCACTGGCAACGTGTTGTTGCATGTCAGGGCACTAATGAAGTTTTCGTGTTTCTCTTGAGCCAATTTCCCAAGTCACAGATTTCCAGTTAATTCGCTGCATTAACTGATGACAGAACCCGCCTCAATAATCTATTATGCAACACTTGAAAGCTGCCCCAACTGCGGCTCTGGGCTGTGGGCCAAATTGCAGACATAAGGCAACTTTGGTTCGGTTCGATTCATTTCTAATGAAAGCGAACGCTGGGAAATTTCACTTTAAATGTTTGCATGGAAAAAATGTTAATGTGCATTGGACAAATGTGGTTGTTGTTGTTGCTGTTGTTGCGGCTGTCACTGTGTGTGCAGGTTGCAACGGGTCGCAACGCAACGCAACGTCAGTTTATATGTTTTTTTGGTGAAAGTCAACGACGCTTGCTTCGGAGCTTCGCTTCGATTGGGTTGGGCTCAAGACACAGACTTGATTATGGGATTTGGCATATGGTATTGAAATTGAAATTGGATTTTGATTTGAATTGGGGATTTGGTATTTGAGTGTTACATACACCATGCCGTCCACTGCGCCGTCGAATGAGCCACAGGCCGCTGCCCAGGCCATAGATTAGCAAAAGCAGACGCCAAATCTCGCCAGTCGCATTCGCATTTGCTGCGAAGATGTTCACAAAAATCTCACTGTAATCACTTTCTGTTAAACAGCTGTTATTGCTCGATAGACACACTGCGGACTCAACATTCGGACACATTTGCAATTGATTTTCCCGCTTTGCCACAGCGTTTGCCATTTGTGGAAACCAACAACTGAGTGCCGCACGATCCAGCGACGATCCCAAGAGAGGCTGGTCGAGCTCATTACAAAACCAAAGCAGACGCAAAAACTCAACACAACACAACACACACAGCTCGGAATTCTATATCACAATGACAGCCAAGAGCTTCGCAGATGAACTTGACCGTGAAAGTTGTCAGCGTCCGCGTCATCGCAAATGCCACAGCACCACAGCATCAGCATCAACATCAGCAGCACCAGCAGCGAGAGCAACAACAGAGTTGAGAGAAGCAAAACAGAGATGAACAAAAAAAAGTGGACATGCAACAAGTGACGTCAAAGATTATTGCGATTTGCTTCTTTTATAAGAAGGGATTCACAGTTGCATGAGAACTGAGACTGCGACTGCGAATGAGAACAGGAAATCAAAAACCAAGCAACGGGCCAACCAGCCAAGCGAGCACATGCCAGAGATGCTGTTGTTATGGGTCCAGTAAGTTATACTTAAATGGGCTCAAGAAATACCCAGAGAACACTCGGGTTTAGCATTTTAGAAGCACTTTTCATATGAGAATAGCGGAGATGACAATACGTTCAAAAGTTATTAAAAAAAAAAAAAAACAATAAATTGAATAACATCTAAAGTGCGTTAAAGATCTTTCTTTCACAAATATATATTCCAATATTTTATATATTCCTAATCACTCTATTTAAAAAATAAACTATCAACTACGAATCGATTAATTAGGCCAGTTTTATACTTAAATTATCAATCTCATTAAATTATAATAAATGCATTTATGCATTTTAAAATGAACGATGCTCGAGAACAAACAGGAAGAAATAAAAAAGCTTAAATTATACTCGAATATAATCAAAGCGAGATAAGCTATCACATAGAATGTGTTAAGTTGAAATAAAAATTCTCTAATTGCGCTAATTCAATTACCAGAATTATAGCAATAAGAAACGTTTCGTCTATAAAACCACTGAAACTAAATAAACGTATATCTTTATAGATCTTACCAAATATTTGATTTATTTACAGAGACAGACACAAATGTTGGATTTAGTTAAAGAACAAGTTTGTCACAGTGAAAGAACATCAGTGTCCACAATCCAGCCAAATGTTCAACTGAATTAATGAGTACACAACCAGAATGCATATGGTATCACCTATTGTTTTTTTTAACAAAGCATTTGTTTTGAATTTTTTTGCTGGTTTTCGTTTTCTTTCATAGGCGGTAGACTCACTCTCTATCAACAAAGCAACAGGTCTTTCTGGTCTATTGTCAATCACATGTAGGAATCGAATCCAATTCATTTTATGCCTCGTAATGCTGAAAGGCGAATCCATTGACTAGAACATTTGACAAATCTCAAAAGTTTCGACTTCCTGAGACAACGCAAAATGTGTATGCAAATTAAAATGTGACTCGTGCTGTGTTTACAATTGCAAATTGATTTGAATCAGTAATTGTGAGTTAATTTATAAATAATTGCAGTGGAAATCCTCTTAAAGGAAGATCCTACACTACTACAATAATACGTGGAATTATTGAGAATCGTTTACGCAGAACAGATCGGATCGGATCATCAATGCCACAGAGTTAACATATAAATTTGTGTAATTGAAGAGTCATCAGAAGTTGTAATAGGAAATATCTCATTTGGAGCATACAAAATACTCTAACATGCTGTTATAATTGGGGCATAGTTTTAGTGCTGTTTTAAGTTCAATATCTCATATTTAAAGAATATGCAACTTCTAATACTCGAATTTAAATTCTGAGAGTGATTTATTTTAAGTGCTGTGTTCTTTAAAGTAAATAATGCATACAAGTGAAGTCTGGAACACTTCGGATGATGATTTTAGATATTTAAGCATTCTAGAAAAAATTCAAATTTCACAAACAAATCCAAATCATTTTGTGCCTTGTAATGCAGAACTGCGAAATCATTGAAATCATAAACCTTAGCCAAAAATCTATAATCTTGAGACTTCTTCAAAATAACTTGAAAAGATACTTGGTGCTGTGTTTCCTATTTTGAATTGACTTAAATCAATAATTAAATGATATAGAGAAATCTATACAGCAAAAAGTTGAATTGGCGAAAGTAAAGGCTTATCATTGCAGAGAGTTTATCAATAAATGATATTGTTGTTGCACAATGACATGTAAGAATATATCTCATAACAAATACAAATCTCGGTAAATAATATGCTCACAATATGATGTAATACTCCTACGTAAGGTCGGTGAAGCTGCAAGACTGATTGACTGTAAAATACCCTGTAGACTAACTTAAATGTTTTAGAAATTTTACTCTATTACTAATTTAATTGTTTTGACTATTGGGAAATCTTTTAAAACCTGTCTTATTTCTAATTTGATTTTGCCTCTGTTTAATTACAATAATACATTTAATATACCCTTGTAATCAGTGACGTTCCATCTGGAATCTCGAATGATAAACACAAATTATTTGCTTTTTTAACGCAAATCCTGTCAATAAACTTTGTAACAAGTCTCCGACTGATGATCACAAATATGTTGAGCACGCTCGAGTTGAACGATCTGTTAACTGTTTATTTTTTGGTAATATGAAAATGACAACAGCAATAACAACAACAACAGGTGAAGCAGGAAAAGGGTAGAAACGAGACATATCTAATGTTTAAATGTTTATGTCGTTGAAGCAAGTCACACATTTATGCTACAACTCTGATGACCCGCTAAATGGTTGGGAAAACAACTATAAATGACTAAATGATATTATTGCTGAACCCGAAAAAAACGTAAATAACTCAACGAATACGTTGAATGTTATCCCACAAAAAAAAAACATGTGTGCTACAGTCACAAAACAAAACTCGCTCTCTTTTTTCTTAAAACGCAACCTAGTGGCATCTTTGGCCAAAAGATCAACGACTTGGCTTTAATGACTCCCAAACGATGTTGTGTGTATGCCAAATTACTTAGCCTGGTCAGTTATTGAGGCAATTGTACTCAAATTGGGGTGTGAATCATGACACAGAAAGAAAGGCATTCGGCTTACCAGAATTATGAGTGTGCTATGAAAACAATTTCTCAAAAGTGAATCAATTTTGAATTATGAAAAAAATAATGAAACTAATAATTGATACATTTCGTAACATCTAATAACTAGTAAGCGAAATACGAGTCGTAATCATATTCTCATTTATTAGTTCTCTGCTAATAACGCATTAGTGGCTATGGAGCGTAATAATACATGCTAATCAACAATTAAAATTAAATATCGATTGCAAAAGGTTTAAATAATTGGTCAATTACAATAAAGCGCGTAAGTTTGGCTTATATAAGAAAGTTGCAACTTTGCGGCACGCATGGGAAAAGCGAATTAACATATTTAAATGATAAACAAATACAAATTTTTAGCTGTCTGTGCATGAGTGTTAAATATAAATATAATATCGTTGTTGTTGTACGCGCATAAACGAATATGTTAAATAACTAATGAACCAACATTTCCCCTTAGCTGTAGGCAGTGAAAGCCTATTAAATAAACAAACCGCTCAGCGGAGTGCTGAAGATGAGTCGAACTCAGCCAAAAAGAAGAGAGAAAGAAAGAAGGCCATTTCGTTTTTTGCCCAGCTGATAAAAGGGCAGATGCCAAACGTGTCTAAAATTTGTGAGCCACTACAACGGTCTGGCTAATTGAAACTGTCTGAGACTGAGTAGCTGAAGCGCTCAGTCAAAGTACTGGAGTATTTGCTTGCACTTAGTTGTTGTAAATTGCTGACTGTTGCTACTGTTGCAACACCAACAGCCCTGGTTAGCGACAGCTCAATCTTGAGACCAGCCAAGACAAAATGGCACGACTCACTGATACCCAAGGATTTCCGCGTATGCTGCTGACAACAATTGCTTACGCTTGCAAGTGAAGCAACCAGTGCGTATACGTAATTACACCCAAACGAACATTGCTCATACGTACAGGGTATAACAAGTTTGTTCTGTTAAACGACCGCTTGTCATGACAGTGACCGATTGCAGTAGTATAGTAATGTGATTCTAGGGAGCTGGGACTTGGGAGCCGGCCGGCGCCCTTGCCCATGATTGAGTCAATCGATCTGATCGTCCTCAGCTCGACACACGCTCTTGTGTGTGTGTGTGTGTATTTTTTGTTTTATTTTAAGCTCTAGCTTTTAAGACTTAGTGGTAGTCGTAGTATTTAACCGAGCGTCCGTTTAGATTTTAGCTCAGAACTTGTAACGCGTCGGAGGTGAATCTGTCGTTGTCGGGCCGTCTCCGTCTTCGTCGGCAGCTCCATCGTCTTAACAATCGGCTGCCTGGCTGGCTGGCTTGGTTTAGCTTTTCGTTTACTCTTCTCGGCGCTGCTCAGAAATATTTCGTGATCTTTTTAGTGAGCCGCGCTGAATTTAAGTGACTTTTAATTGGCGCTTTGTCGCGCATTGTCATCGCATACCATTTAAGCTTATTTCGGGTTTTTGATTTCAATTCGGTTTTGTTTATTTCATTTGTTTTGATTTTATGCTTTTGAATATGCATTCGTTGTTAAACATATTGTTAATTTTCCTGCTACGCCCAGCTGGATGTGAGTGTGCCAATAAATAATATCTGTGTTCCCATTAAATCATTATTCAGGTGTGCTCTGATTTTATTATTATTTTCGACAGTTGTCACAGCACAACGTCTGCTAGCTTATGAGCCCGGCAAGTGTGAGGTTCAAGTATCGGAAGTGGTTGTAGGCTTGGCCAAGGCACTGCTCGGACGGCCAGTAAACGTTGACCAAGCGAGCTTATTGCAATTTGATCTGTACACGCCATTCAATCCTCAAAAACGACAAATACTGCGCGCCGAAGACATCAAACGCTTGAAGAAATCCAACTTCAATGCCAAGTGGCCAGTTAGGTGAGTAAGTCGCCGATGTGCTGATCCTGATGTGATGATCGATCAAAAGTGTATTCTATACAGAGTCCTCATACATGGCTGGACTGGCGGCAGCACAACCTGCTACAATGCAGCCGTTAAGGATGCGTATTTATCGCGCGGCAATTACAATGTCATCATCTTGGACTGGAGTCGACAGGCCCTCGATATTAACTACTATCGGGTGTCCACACAGCTGCAGTCCATAGCCAAGAGCGTGGCGAAATTACTGCGCTTCCTCCACGACTATTCGGGTGTGCCCTATTGGAACATCTATCTGGTGGGTCACAGTGCGGGTAGCCACATCGCTGGCCACACGGGGAAGCTGCTGAGGCCCGCTCAACTTGGCGCAATCTTTGCCCTGGATCCTGCAGGACTGACACAACTCTCGCTGGGACCAACGGAGCGATTGGCTCCTACGGATGCCACATATGTGGAGTCCATACACACAGACTTGGCATTCTTAGGCAATCCATACGGGAATCGACTCAGCCACGCGGCCTTCTATGTCAACTGGGGACGAGGACAACCGCATTGTCCAAATGCCACCGGCACCGAGTTTGACTTCGCCTGTGATCACTTCTCGTCTGTTTATTATTTCGCCGAATCTGTGCGACATCCTAATATATTTGGTGCTTTGCGGTGCAATTCACAGAAGGATGCTTTATCAGCGACATGCACTTGCAAGTCCCACAATCGCAAGGTGATTCAATGTCCCGCCGATACTTTTATGGGCGGGGAACCGGCTGTGCCCAAGAAGGGTATCTACTACCTCAGCACGCGACTGCAACCGCCATTTGGCACCGCCGATGGTCTGGTTCACATGTATCCACCAATGAGATCGAAAATTTACGAGACAAGCGAAAGGCGCAGAAACGGCTAAGATTAACTAGGCTTATACACGAGGCGATCTACCAAAAAGTTAGCTGTAAGCGTACACTTAAGGGAAAGAGTAGAATATGAGTCCCTATATTCACCTACAAATCAAGTTAAAACCTTTAGAAGGTTACCCATATTAATGATCCTATTTTAGCCTCCAAAGTTAAATTATCTCCAAAAGTTTTAAAAATGTTTCTTAAAAAAAAAATTAAGATTCAAATTAGTTAGGAGAAATGAAAGTTTCTAAACCGAGAATGGGAGAGTGGTCCCCTTAGTCTTAACCTAAGATTAGTGTTAAGGTGTAGGAAACAATACAAGGGGTTTTTATGTGATTGTCAGCTTGGTTTTCAAGACACCCCAAACCTCATTAATTTAATACGCTTTCTATTAAGTATAAACTTATGATTAAGTTAAATTATTGCTGAATATATTTAAATATTGACTATCGTGCGAAGAACTATGTGCTTACACTATTGAAATTGATTTGCTAGAGGTTGCCAAAGTTTTGTTTGGTAGAACTAGAAATTGCAGATCAGAATATATATATTTTTAAAATACTCTAATAAAAAAATGACTACCCCTTATTAGAAAATTTTGATTGACCTACCTGACTTGGTCCGATTCGATAGCTTGCAACGTCCAGTTCATTAACGGCTAGAATCTGCTCAACACTGATATCTTTGCTGTTCGCCAGATCGCCAGCGAGCAGGCCAAAGCGTCGCACAAACTCCAACAATGGCACAGACTCAGGAAAGCCCAAACGGTGCAGACGCGCGGCCTCCAAAACTTGTGAGCCACGTAGCTAAAGGAAGTAAAACGAGGCGACGTAAGAGAGGAGTTGCAAGTAGTTTCGATTGGACACTTTACCTGACTCCTTAACAATGGCACATTGACCAGATCCTCCTCGGTGGCTGCCTGGCCCGCTGCCGAGCTTGGCGATCCATTTGCCGTATACTTGGCCTGTTTGCCAGCATTGTGTTGCAGCAGATAGCAATGCACAAAGTGCGTGCCCGTTCGTCGAAGTGTATCTATAATACCGTCCACAGTAAACTTCACCTGCAGCATAATCGAGTTGCGCTTGACACCCGCTGTGGTGAAGGATCGACGAATGCTCGACACGCGTCGCAAGGACTGTGTGCCCTCGAGGCCTGCAAAGGAGCCGCAAAAGACCATGGCACCAGAGCCGCGCGTCAACGAGCCAATGTAAAGACGATTGATCTCCTCGCGACTGCTGTCTTGCAGCAACGACACCGCATTCCGTATGCCGGGATGCTCGCGGCTGTGCCGCACCCAACCATCGACGGCATATAGCACTGGATTTGTGCCCTGCAGATGGTGCAGCACAAACTGTCGCTGGCCAGCGCATTTGCGCAGCAAAGAGTGATGTTCTCGGTCGCCATAGTGTGAGAATAAACGCTCTAGGAATGTGTCATCATTGGAGTTGGGATAGATGGCTTCCTCGTCCAATAGCCTGGAACAAGAAAATTCAATGAAATCGCAGTTCATAGCAGAAGCTTCATCATCTAACTCACCAGAGCATGCCACGACGATCGTGCTCACGCAGATCGCGCTGAGAGGAGCGCACCACATGATTTTGTGGTGCTTTGTCAATCAGTGATATCAGCGGTCCCGGATGGCATTCGGATGCATGATCCATTTCGATTTCGACCAGCTCTTGGGCATAGCGATCGCGTGGCGCAACCAACGTTGTGTGATGGAAAAGCATCTGCAGGCGTTCCTGCAGATAATTGTGTCGCAAATCGGCCAAGGAGGCGCCCAGCTGTTGGCCACAGCTGGCGGGATTTTGGAAGCCCGGCGTATCAATGAGCATAATCGATGCAATCGTATGAGCTGATGTGCAGATCTGACGATTGATCAAAGCGACCACAGCGGCCAATGCCTCTGAATAGAGGCCAATGACGAGTGCCTCCAAGCATTCCCAGGCCCATTCCTGACCGCCATCCGAAGTGGGCGATTTCGAGGGACTCAAACTGCCGGCACTGGCATTTGGTTGAGTCAAACCGAAAGCAGCTGAGGATAGATCCTCCAGATTGACACCCAACAGGCTGGCCGCCTTGCGCGCTGCCGTTGGATTTGCAAATTGCGTGCGTGCCGTCGATCCTGTGCCCATTCTCGTTATGCCAGCAATGCCCAGATGATAAATCGCCGCTAATATACTCCAAATACCGCGCACGGCTTTTGCATCAATGTTCAACGTTTCAAAGGCCTGCACAGTGCGCATAAAATCGTTGGCAGCACGATGACGATCCTCCAGACGCTGTGAGAGCGATATAAATGGATGACTGTCCTCCGATGAGATGTTCTCCAAATGCAGCTCCTTCTGCAGCATTCCGGCTGCACCGGCTAAAAGCCGTGTCATAATATGAAAGCTATGCTCCTGTGCCAATCGTCTGCCAGCTCTTTGGCGCTCCGGCAACAAAACCTATAAAACAGATTTTTATGAGTTCATTAACTTGTTAATTACATAGTCGACTCTAACCTGGAGAGAGGCTGACGCTATTTGCCCGGTTTGATCAAAGTCCAGACTCAGCAACTGCGTCATGCGTGTCGCATTCGAGTTGAGGCAGGTTCTCGTGTTCCCAAACGCCTCCAGAATTGTGCACAGAGCGCCAACCTTTTCCGCATTAATGAAATTGTTGTAGGCACCTGTTTAACACCAAAATAACAATAGTATTATTAGCGAATTTAAATAAATGCTGCTAAATAAATTAAGTAAGCGTCAGTAAATACTGGAAATTGATTTTGTTTTCGTTGCTGTTGTCTACGAATTCATTATAATGCTATCAATAGGATACTAAATAAACGTGATGGAATTAATTAACTGTGAAAACACAAAAAAAAAACTTTCAAATAAAATAAAGCAATCTATGACGAAATAGCTCCAGTTTGTCTGGCTTTCAAACAGGGCTTGGCAACACCTATTTAAACAGTAGAATTTCTTTGAAATAATGATAGCATTGTTATAGAATTAAAATATGCATGACATTCGGCGAATTATTATGCTATAATTTAAAGTCTCTAAGTTACGTCCATAGAATTGTGTATAGTTATTATCATTAATTGTGAAATAACTATTACACTTAAATACATATTTATATTATTATGAGAACTAAATTATAAAAAGAATGTATTAATATATTCACTCATTATTCACTTTTATGAAACACCTATGAATCGAATGCTTATAAATAACACACACAAAAAAACATATTTGAACAAGCCGCACGCCAAACGGGTTTATTTAAATTAATATGAATTTTAGAAATCTCTTCACGTTTTTGAATATTTAATTTTGTACGCGTAAGCGAGATCTAGTCTGTAGACTAGTTACTAAACAAATATATTTTGAATATAAAATACCACTAATAAATTGCTCCTTGAAGAAGTCTTAAAGATGGTTAAAAATTCTTTAGATTGTGCTCTATTTGGAAATTATCATAAAAACTAACAATAAATGCAGCCCACACGCAATAGGCACTGAGACAATCGATCGATAGGGGTGTTAGTAATTCAATATTTATAAGGCATAAACTGCGTCATTGCAAAGCGATTGCAATTGTAGTGACAGAAAAATGAGAAATGGCTTGACAAATTGTAGACGCATTTTTAGACAATATGCAAATGAGGTAGGTAATCGAACAACAGATTGCATTTTGGTGTGGCAGGCACAGGCAGAAAACGAGGCCAGCCCACAGTGGTAACAGCTAGTACAACGCCGCAGCAATAACAAACGAAACACGAACAACACGATTGTCTAGACATACCAGCAGCCAACGCCAAGTAGTTGAGTGCATGCTTAAAGCTTGTTGTCTTGCCAGAACCAGAACGGCCCATGAATATGAGACTTTGATCGCGTCGCGTTTCAACCAAACTCCTGTAGGCGGTCTGGGCCAGCGAATAGACGTGGGGCGGCATGTCCTCCGTTTTGCAGCCGCGAAACATGGATACAACCTACAAGACAGAGAGAGAGAGAGACAAGACAAGATATAGAGATAGATAAATAACCCGAAACAAATCAAACTGGAAACCAGTACAAGCCAAAACCAGGCTAGTCCAGACCAGACCAGTCCTCACCTTCTCAGAGTATAGCGACAGCGGTGCCATAGGATTGACCACGAGCAGCGTGGGCCCCGCCTTGGTGTGTATCAGATTGCTGGCATATCGCTGTCGGAGGCAGTGCAGCACCGACGCCTCGTTCAAATACCGCAACTCACAAATGTCCTCGGCGAGATCGAGTGCGGCGCTGTTTTGCTTCTCGATGTCATCCTCATCGACGGTTAACAGTTCGCCATTGTGCAAAAGGCGGACACTCAGCTTATGCTCCTCCTGGGCCGCATCGTCGTCTGTGGGCGGAAGACGCAGTGCTGCTGTGAAGCCACCGCGATGCACGAGCCACACACGTTCCGGCTGCGAGCCATCAGTAATATCTTCCAGTTCGCTGCTGCTCTTGCCAATGCCTCCAGTGCCATTCTCGTGACGACTCTACACAAAAACAAAAAAGGGAAACAGCAAGCATTAAAATAAATATAAATTTAAATTGGGGTCAACAGAAGTAAGTGTTGCTTCAAGTGAAATACTAATTTCTGCATTTATTTTTGGGCAGACACATTTTCACGCATTTATTCCATTTAGTACTCTACAGTTGGCGTCGCCTCCACGCACCGAGTCTTATTTTGGTTTTATTTTTGGTTCATTTCTAAATTTGATGATGTTTCTAAATCCTAATTAGTTGCCTAGACTGCGACTAGCAGCGCCCATTGCTCGTCTCACTCGCTCTTCACCTATCTCCCTCTCTGCCTCCTCTGTCGCCTCCTTTGTATCTCCCTCAAAATGCTAGTGGGCTAGACATGTTAGTGGATGTTGTTGTAGTTGTTGTTGTTGATGTGGATGCGCGGCTGCGTTATGCAACGAGGCATCGTCAACACGTTCAGTTCACATTTGGTGCTATAAATGGCATTTACTCGTTGCACGCTGCTGCCGACGCAGTTTACATTTTGTGGCATCTGCGCCAACAGCATCTCCATCTCCATCCCCATCGCTTTCTTCATCTCTATCTGCATCCACTACCTCTTCTTTCACAGATCTGCTGCTTTGCATTAACTTGCAGTTGCTGCTCGTACTTTGTGGCGTAATTATGAAAATATTGTGCAAGGTTCAATAGCCCCCAATTTGAGTCATTTTCGGTTATGCGCTTTTAATGCACTCGCCACATATCTAAACATACAGATATAGGTGTATATATCTATACAGATCTCGAATGTTTATACAGGAAACAAACGTCGAATCTCATTCATGTTCGCTTGAGCTATAGCTAAAGATTATCTGTGGGTGAATTGCAAATAAGTTTTGCGCCACTTGGAAATTCTATATTCAGATTTTGAATTTTCTACGTAATCTAACTAATTGACATTAATTTTCCAAAATAGTAGATCTATTAGTTCTTTGATAAATAATCTACACATGTTATAGTTATAGAACTATAAATTGCGTAATCGAAATTATCCTTAATATAAAATACATTCTGAAATATAATTCTATATCTAGTTTAATTAAAATAAAACTGGAAGTATATTTATACTACATTTCCTTGTTGTTTGATTAACTATTCAACTAATTAATTTGGATTTAAGTGAATTAAATAACTACAGCTTTTAAGCAATTACCAGAAAATCGACAAATGGTAATTTTTATCGCAGTTGTTCTATCAAAGTTGCTCAGTTAGAGCAAGAATAAAAATACTAGATTTAATTTTATTGCAAGCATAAAAAACAAAGCTATGATTGCTTGGCATTCAATGCATAAATTCAAATTTATGCATTTTCAAAGACTACATAAAATTGTTTATTTTCTAACAAATCAAAAACACTACTTATTGTATACAAAATCCATATAATCCATAGACACGTACACCACACACACACACACGCATAGTCATATGCATATGTATTTGTGATTTTTATAAACAATGAATAGAAGAGAAGAGAATAGAAGAAGTGAATGAGGCGCGTCTGTCCACTGTCAATCAATAGCTGCACTCGGCGATCGGTTCAATGAACCCGACGCAGTTTAAGTTGATGAAATACACAAATTAGATAAAGAATGTGCAGACAACAGCAGAGCAGCTAACTAATTAACATGGACATGGAGAAGAGAGAGGGGTGAGTAGAGAAGCGTAACCAGAGGCAGAACAGAGGGCAGCAGGCTAACAATTAAGTTGCCAGCTAAGGTTTGCCTAATGTTAAGATTTCATATCTAAAACTATCGTTTATTGGCTATCCAGAACTATACAGAATGTTGAAGAAGACCACAAAACCAAAAGAGCCGACAGCGAAGAGAAAGAATGAGAAAGAGGAGGGAGAAAGAGACAACAACTACAACAAAGCAGCGGGGCAACGTAAATGAATACTTCCGCTCCAACATCGTCGGCGTAGTGAGCCATAAAGCCATAAATGCAGCGACAAGACGACCATATCGTAAATTATGAGCCGAGCATTTGCCCACGCACCAAACCCAATCCCCAATCCCCATTCCCATTCCCTGTAGTGCATCCAACGATTCCTACTATGTAACCCATTCCCATTCACAGTCCGACTGTCCGAGCATAATAAAATAAGCAACAACTAAATCGTACATTGGGTCACGGTTCGACAATCTATCGATCCATTCATTCATTCAGTCAGTCATTCATCGATCGCACTCATAAAGGGCTAGAAAGTTTTCCACAATACTCAACACTGCCGAACATCAGTTGAAAACTGGCTGTGCAACATTGTAAATTAAATGATTTAATCTCAACTTGCTATGAATTATTCAGAAATGAATTCAGTTGTCTGTAAAAATAGTCTGAGAATCTTACTACGTACTATATTTTTAAACAACCACACCTTTGGGTTTCCGAGTTATAAGAAGCTTACACATACTTTACTTTATATTTAGGTCGTAAACTTAACAATGAGAATTCTACAATTACTAATTGTTTGGTATTGTTAAGCGAAAAATACTAAAGAGTTGATTTTAAAATTTGTTTACTCTGTTAACTGTGCGAAAATTATGAATAACAAATTTTATGAATTTCAAGTAAAATGAAGAATTTTACAATTGCAAATTGTTCGGGAACAAAAAATACTACCCAAATGACTAAAGATCTTCCATTAAATTTTCTTTATACAGTCATAAACTATAAGAAGAACTTCAAGATATACTTGAAAAATTACAAAAGAAATAAAAAATAATCCCAAAATTTTAACATGAATTGTTAAATTTAAATGCTTTTACAATGTAAAAGAATTGTTGTTAAGCAATATAATACACTTCGATCTAAAGCATTGCTTAAGAGGAAATGATTTGTTAAAAGATGTTCCCAAGTTGTTCGTATACTTTGTTGCAGACTGTAATTATAATGCGCACCTTTTGCTTGAGGCTTGCATCATAGTTTTTGTAGTTGCAGGCAAGCGAATTGGCCCAGATGGCTGGCCATTGTTGGGCACCGCTTTGGGCATCGCGACGGCGACGATACGAGCTTCTAATGCTGGGCAGCGGAGATTGAGGCGCGACCGCAGCGGCAGCTGCTGCTGCTGCCGCATATTTTGAGGCTGCTACTGCCGAACTATTCCAAGGCGGACGCACAGATGCTGTTGTTGTTGCTGTTGCTGTTGCAGTTGATGTTGTTGTTGTAGATGATGTTGCTGCTGTTGTGTTTGTTTTGCCATTTTGCCGAAAACTACGCGAACGTATCGAACTGCGCTCAAAGGTGGGAGTTGCAACTGCAACTGGAGCTGGAGGTGGAGTTGCTGCCTCCTTGGTTTGCTTGGTGGCAGCCAGACGCGGCGGCTTTGGCGGTGGCGGCGCTGTGGTCGATGGCCAACTGTTCGAGTTCTCTGAACCGCTTTCACTGATCGTCTCCGAGCTGATGCTGTTCTTGCGCTGCGCCTTCGTTTTGCCTTGTGCCACAGGCTTCTGGGCCTTGTTGGTGCCACAGGCGTGCGCTTTGCCCGTGCAACCGCGATGAAACGAGGGATTCAGACCGGAGCCGGGTGCTGCGGGCACGGCGGGCACAATGCCGCCGCGTAGAGTTTGCTCGAAGCTCTTTGGCTTGAGAAACATGATAAAAGTCGAATGTGTGTGTGTTTGTGTTTGTTATGTGATCAGTTCCAAAGCTAACTGCAAACAATTGTCATGGCCAGCCAGGCAGCGATGCTTGGAGCATGACCAGACTACACAGACATAGATATATCTAAGAGATCAGAGAGACGCACAATGTGCAAAACGGGAAGTAAGTGAGAAACTGGAGCGCGCCCAAAACCTTGGAACGTTACTAACACAAAATACACATACAGATGGATCTGTCTCTCTGTCTGTGTGCGCACTAAGCACTAAGCACTTAGCGCTTTGACATTAGACAATTGAAATGACTGAAAATGGCCAATCATCGTGTGATCACCAGTTATTGATTGATTGATTGAAATGCAAGACTTCGAGTCACGAACGCGAAATTTGCGGAGTTATGAATTAACTCTTAAAGCCAACTTGAATGACAAGAATGGCCACAAGTTGCTGTTGTTGTTGTTATTGTAGTTTTTTGCTTTATTATTACTGTATCCGAATTGCTTTGGCTGTGTAATCCCGCATAGAAATCTCACAAAAACAAATCTCGCTGTGGGCGTCTCGCGTTTCGATTTCCGTACCGAACTTGGGCAAAGTTTGCAGCGTACTGACGGCACAGCTCCAACGACAACCACGACGAAGCGAGTAACAACAACAAAAACTCGACAAAAACAACGGCACACAAGCACACAGTTACACACTCGCACACAGACGTCGCGACGTCGACGCCAACTGCGACTGCGAAGCAGTGCTATTTGTGTAGGCTGCCAACGCAGCCGCAGTCTACAGTGGGTGTAGAAAAATGCGCACAGCTGCAGCTGCTGCTTGCAGTCGCTGGTTACTTTGACGCCGCTGCTGACGCCGACTGTGACTGCGGTTGCGGTCGTGTAGACGCCGCTGGCGCTGACGTTGTAAAGACAGTGGAGGGGGAGGAGAGGGGGCAGTACGGGAAAGGCGACTCAACAGCATGTTGTTAATGATGTTTACTAAAATGCAGTTCGAGTTGTTGCTATTTGTTCACGGTGTTGCCAAATCGTTTTATTTTTGTCGTGAATAAGACGCTCAAATATGTCGACGCTTCGTCTCACTCTGAACTTAGCCCAGACGTCGACGACAACAACAACAGTAACAGCAGGAGAAGGAATGCATTGCATGCAGTTCCAATTGGAAGTGGGAAAAAGGTTGGGCCAGAAATTCAGAGCGACTCTGATCACTCAGGTGCTCTTGGTGCTGACAATTTCACAACTTTTATGCCAAGATAAACAATGTGAAAAATGTCAAACACGTTTCTAGCCAACAGTCGAGAAACCGCTCAATAAGAATTTTAATTGGAAAACACGAGACGTTCAAGTACCCAGCAAACCGCAAAGCCAGTTTTAAACCGTACAAATATTTAACGATCAATATTAAGATCAAGTTTACACACATCACACCGTGCCAAAGCCAATAACTTTTGCTACGGTATGCAGAAGATCAGAAAAAGTTTAAGATCGAGTTAAGAAAATTGAATAGACTATTTTAAAAGTCAACAGAGCAGAGTAAAAGTATTGGATACATCTGAAAAATAGTTCAAGAACTAGTCTAAGTCTAAGTTTAACAATCCGAAAACAGTTAGTTAAAGAATAAAAAAATTACTAAAGCCCTGCTAGCAATTATCAAAATAGTTTAGCAAAAAAAAAAATAGTTTTAAAAAACTCAGTTAATAAAAAACAACTACAAAAGAAAAAAAAATGTTTCTTTCAGTTCTACTTTCATAAAGCCAAAAAGACTTACTGCCTTAAAGTCTTCTTAGAATTTAAATACTATAACAAGGCATTTTTAATAAATAAAAAATAAATTACATACATATTTTCCTAAGTGAATAAAAATATAATAAACATTTTTTAATTTAATTTCCCTGTCTCTACTTCTGTCATATAACTAAATCTTCTTTGTTTCGTGTAAATACGCTTCTTAAAATGAATTAAAAACTTTGTAAACAAATTCTTTCAAGTAAATAAATAGTCTCTGCCTTAAGGAAATAGTCGTCTGTTCTTCTTTCTCTAACTCTGATTTTAGATATGAACAGATATAAATACTACTTCCTCAACAACTATATATATTAGTTTTTATCTATTCTACACACATTCAGCACATCTTATCTAACTGAATTTGAATTAATTTATTTTTAATTACAATTAAATGAATATTAATTCTATTCCCCAAAGAGTTAGACATTTTTATGACAACTTTGATCTTTAACTCTTACTAAAAGCTCTTTATTATAAAATATACTTTATTGTGGGTTTCTAAACCTTCTCTAACTGAAAGCACCTTACACCCAGCTTGAAGATATGCTAGATACTAATGGAGGGCGGCCAACGAGTTTAACTCGTGCAATTTAATTAATCATTAGGTTCGTAATCTATGCAAAGAATGCATAATTAATGAATTGCGGTGAAAACAATTACGATTATGAGCATTACACACTTATGGGAGACATTTTCATCAATCACGTAATGCTTTCGCTTAACCAAATGCTAATGGATTGAGATTCAGATTCAGGTCTTGGAACATACCTGACGCTTGAAGCGTTTGCTGGCACTGCGACGCAGCGTGTTGCAGTTGCCGTTGTTAATGGAATGATCGATCTCCTCGACGGTGGCCGTGCTTGGCGCCATGCAGCGTTTGCTTAGCTCCACCAGCTCAGCCACGGGCTGAACCTGCAATTCAGAAGAGAAGAGATGCATTAGTTACACAACTACTAATTCAGTTTTTTAAAAATAATGATCGCTTACCTCAACGGTGACGGCATCGCCGCTATTCCGTATCATCTCGATGATAATCTCGCGCGACAAATCGCCCACAGGAGTGCCATTGACCTGAATTAGACGATCGCCTGGCAGCAGACCCGTCGCCCCGCCCCCAGCACCTGGCTCCGCAAAGATGACGGGCCGAAAAATGGGCGAGGTCAACGATTCGGTGCGATCAAGGCAAATGGCCTTGCGCAAGCTGAAGCCAAAGTCCTGACGCGGCGATTTCTGTCGCTTGATCACCAGTTGTCGAGGCGGTGGCAACTGCACCAGCTGTACCGGTGGCAGTGGCAGTTGAACATCTTCGAAGGAATGAACGCGAGCCCAGCGATCGATGCCCTGAGATTCTCCAATTGGGCTGAGCGAGAATGGCGGCGTGGCAAACGAGGAGTTTGTGGTATCTGTGAGACTGTCTGCACTCGGCGATGGCGATGTCAGCACATGCAAATGGGCAGCCTGTGTGGGCGTCTGTGGAGCACCGTAGCGTGCATTGGCGGGCAGCGTCATGGCGCGTTGATTGGGCGTGTGGTCGCCATCACTGCGCAGACTTTCCACGGAGGTGAATGAGGTGCCGTGTTGGCTCGAATTGGAGCCACCGCTGCCCCCGCCCCCGCCAGCACCTCCGCCACGGTTGCCCTCGAACAGTTGCTCATTTTGCATGGTGTTGCGCATCAGCATTTCAGGAGTGCCTCCTCCACTGCCGGTAAAGACAATCTCCTCGTGCACGTTGCTCATGTTGCTTCGCGAACCCTTCAAAATGCCACGCTTGGGTGGCTTCGGTGGCACCGGTGGCAAGAAGCGATTCTGTCAATAACAATAATTAGCTTACATTTCCGTAGATCAAGAGACACTCACCTTCAATCCGCCAGTGAGCAACGTGTGTGTCACCTCGCCGTAGTTGAGATTAATGCCAATCCCTGAGCCATTGGCCGACGACGTCCGACTCTCGATGTGTGTCATCACAGATGCTACAATTTCCTCATTGCCACGATCTTGCTCCGGCCCAGCATTGCCATTGCCATTCCCATTGCCAGTCCCAGCATCCGCATTGAGGGCGGCAAAGAAGTCGGCGCTATAATCACCTGTAATTCCGCTGGGCAGCTTTTCCTTTTCCTTACGACGTCCGCGAATTTTCAAGGAGCGACGCACTTCTTCCAGACGCAGTAGCTCATCAGTGCTCATGCTCCCGGTAACGCCGCCGCCACTGCCGACGCCGCTGCTGCCGCCTTTAGCCTCTTTGCGCAGTTTCTTTTCACGCTTGCGACGCTCCTTCTCCTCATCGCCCGCGCTCTTCTTCATAAAGTTAAACATTTTCTATAGATGTGTGTGTGTGTGTGGTGTAATCCTTAGGGAACTAACTGCAAAGCACAAAATACAACATTAATTATTATATTACAAATCGAATAATCGAAAACTTTTTAACTCATTATAATACTAAGCTTTATATAAAACTTTAATTTACACTTCTTTTAAATTCGATTAACTTTGATTTTGGAAGCACTGCAATATTGCTTCGCCAATTATTTGCCGGTTGGCACATCCCTGAATTTTGTTAGGGATGAGAGCGATTTCAGCAAGTTCAAGGGCGTGCCCAACAAATTTGCACTTCGTGTTGTTGGTCTTAGTGGTGTCGTCTGTTAATTTGATTTGACCTGTCTACGCCACCCTTCGTCCTCTTCTTACTACCGCTGTGGTTTTGGTTTTTGGTGTTTTCTTTTCGCACTTTTTTTTGCAAGCGGTAAAAGAAACCCTGGGACCATTGCACCCACACAACCACAGCCACAATAATAGTTTCTGCACATAAGCAAATGCAAGTTTGTGTGTTTGTGCTCCACTGTGTGTGTAACTGCAAAATCACAAACAATGCGTCAGGGGACAAGTGAGGAATATTTTCGTTTATCTTGCATTTCGCTTTTGTCATTGAGACTTAAGACTTGCGGCCCCATTTGTTATTCTTATTTATTCAATTATGCGCTTTCTTTTTCCATATTGTATACAATATTGTTTTGTTTTCACACACACACACTAACGTACTGACTCCCGCACACAAGCATGAACAATAAGACACACATTTGAGGGCCCGTTGTTATTGCAGTTGTATTGGTATTTGCATTTGCTTTTGCATTTGTGTTTGCGTTTGTACTTGTGACTGGATTGGTATTTGTATTGATTGCCCCAGACTCATAGTTGCAGTCAACATTTTTTTCTTTTTTTGCTGTGCTTTATGCTTGCTTCTTAATTTTATGCCCACTTGCCACAGTCTTGATGCTCTCGCTGATTCTCATTATTTATACAATTCAATTTGTGCTTATTCGACAGAAACCAATAGACACACACGACGGGTAGAAGCGGAATGCAAAAAAAAAAGAAAGTTGCCTTCTTCCACTCACGAAGTCAACAACACCTTTGTTTTTGCAGTTTCTTTCTACGCCTCTTTTGATAAGCCAAGCACACACACCAATACAAACCCATTCACACACAAACTCATACTGGACAATGTTTTGTTGCAAATAAAAGTGTCAGGGACACAGCATGTTTTTATAATGTCACCAGCAATTCCGACATTACCTTTTTGCTACTTAAGCAGTACGCACAATTACGCGATTACCATAAACAAAAAATGCTTTCGATTTAAATTCTACAAATTTTACAAAGTTTCACCGAACCGACGACGACCGATCGGCCAGTGATGGTACACAAGCGTTTGGAGGTGGAGAGATATCGATGGCACCAGCATCGATATTTTGCATCGGTTTTTTATAGCAAACATCGATGCTTTTAAGTAGCAAATGATAATATAAATAAATTTCTTAGTATTGCTTAAACTAAATTTAAGAATCTTGGTTTTAAAGTGTTTTCTTAAAGCAGTTTTACTTCTATATGTTTCCATTTAACCCTAGAAATATACCAAAAACCTGAATTATCACATGGTTGCACTCCATATAGTCTGCTAAGTGTTAAGTGCTTTAATAGGCGGGATATCTTAAAGAGCTTTTAAATTCCATGTTTCTTCAAAAAATCTGTAGAGTGTCTAAAACATTTCTTAGGTACATTTAAATGTTTGTGATTCCTCTGACTTTCATAAAAAAATGTTCAGCTCATAATATGAGAAAAATCCTATTTTTATTCTAGTATTGTTCAATTAAGAATTTTTAATTATAACTAAATTTAATTTTCAAATTGTTTAAGAAAAATTATTTTTAAAAAATTTTAAAATTTTTGTTTGGAAAATTTAGATTTCCTAAATTGATGTTCTAAAAATATTTATACACAAAATAGACTGTACACAGTATTTTGAGTATCGATAACAATGGTGAAAGGCATATTCGATTGTTTTTCTACTGTTAATGTTATACTTAACAGTACTGTAAGGTTATAGCACAGTCAATAATATAGCATTTAGTACAGCTATTGAGATCTCGATTTAATGTAAAATATTTTTTATTTTTAATTTTCTTCCGTTTTGTTTTGGTTGAATAAATCAAAATTGGTCCTTCCCGTAAAGGGTTGACTACATAAATTAAATCACAGATTTATCCGCCAAGATTGTTACGAATTTGCCTTTGTCAGTTATATTTTTGCTATAATTATAAGCAATAATAATAACATTTCTAAAATTTCAGAGGAGCTAAATATAATAATCGAAATTTATTTATTTATATTTTTTGTGTCGTTTTAGTGACGACTCGTATCATAACTCGAAGTGTGACCATCGCACTGTTGTACTTACAGAGTTGCAGAGACATGGTATCAACCGACCGCCACAATCTATAGACCAAAAAAGTGAAGCGTAAAAACCAAACGGTACATGGAAAAATAAGTGTGAGTGCGTGCGTGTGTGTTTATGAAAAAATCAACTTTCAACATATAATAAATATTATGCGCACTAGAACAAAAACAAAGCATTGTGAAGTTCAACAATTGTGTGGCGAAATTGTATTCAATAATTGTGTGTGGCCTGGTGTGGTGTCTGCTACACATACAAACAAAAATTCACAACACACTTCGTCTTCAACACACAAGACCAGAAACAAAAACAACATACGTGAGTTGTCGCTGCCGTCACCGTCGTCACCATTAAAGCAGAGTCTGCCTTTTACATTTTGCGAGAAAAAAGTGTAAAAAAAAGGAAAAGTTGATTCTTTTGCCCAAAAATAGGTGGGTTTCAGTTTTCCATGGGCTTTATAAATACAAGTGTGATCTCTTTTTATGCCAAATTCCAATCGTGGCCTTTGTTATTATTGTTGCTCGTTGTTCCATCGCTTTAATAAGAGTCACCATCGCAGTCATCGACGACGTCGTTTCGGTCGTCGCAGTCGATGTCTGCCCCCGATGGTAATCTATCTCTGTATGTGTGTGTGTGTGCGTGCGTGTGTTTTCTCTGTGTTTACGAAGTATAGTTGTGTGTGAGTGCGAGTGCATGTGTGTATTAGTGTCTAGACATGTTGCGGACACAAACTCTTAAAAACTTTTGCTTGCGGTTCGGTTCGCCGGTTCGAATTAATGTTTGGGATGCTCTTCCTCTCCTCCACCCTTGCTATTACCTTTGATAGATTGTTGCTTTTAGAACAATGTTAAAAGTCGG
The DNA here is from genome assembly GCA_035046325.1 of Drosophila niveifrons. Taxonomy (NCBI): domain Eukaryota; kingdom Metazoa; phylum Arthropoda; class Insecta; order Diptera; family Drosophilidae; genus Drosophila; species Drosophila niveifrons. The sequence goes on along the minus strand of JAWNOC010000046.1, from coordinate 2,013,392 downwards.
ATCTTATTTGCTTAAAAATGTTAGCAAAGTTTCTATTGACATTAAATCGTTGTTCTCATACATGCATACATAATTATGTGTATGTATTTGTGTTTTGGTTCGAGGCTGGAATCGGTTCCGAACCGGTTTTGTAGAGTTGTTGCTGATCACTTGCTGCACACACACACACACAAATGTAAACGCATAGATTGGAGAGTCAAACATTTTGTATGTACATTTCGTCTGTCGAGACATGCATGCGTCTTGCCTCCTTCTCGCTCCCCCCTTTTGGCCCACCCACACACTTCCCTGGCCACGGCCTCGCTCGCACTTTGCAATACAGCAGCAGCAGACAGTGAAACATACGCGTCTTGGCTGTATGTGCACGCATACATACTTATATATGTACGTGCATGCACATTTGTATGTGTATTTTTGTCGATTTTATTTTATGTACATTTGTTTACAGTTTTAGATAGCGAAATTTGTACAGCCGGCAGCGGCCGCCACGGCACGTCGTTGACATTTTCGCAAATTGCAAATGAATATTTTTTTTTCGTTTGTGTGTGTGTGTGTACGTAGTTGTTGTTGCTGTTCAGCTGCGATCATTGCCGCACTCGTGTCTCTTTCTCCCTCACACTCACATGCACACGTGCCCCTCGCACCTTTATCGCTCGCTGCGATCACAACTAGCAGAGGGCCACACAGAGCGACAGAGACAGCGGCAGCAAAGCGAGATATGCAAGCACACACACACATAATACGTACATACCTACAATACAATATGTGTGTATTTGTTGCTTGTTTTTTGTACACTTGCACATATGCAGACGTGTGTGTGCCTGTAAGTTCATGAACAGTAGCGATCCGTCGACTTGTTTTGATTTAATTTCGCGGTAAATGCAATCGCGAAAAATTTGCTCGCTTTTTGGCTGCGTAACATGGCGGGGAATTTTGTTTGAAGCGAAATCACAGCAACAATTGCGACAGCTCATAGCCAACGGCAGTCGCCAAAGACAGCGACAGGCGGCGGCAGCGGCTGTGGCGCCTCGACATGTGGGGCGTGCAATGACTAAGTGAATGAGCGAGAGACCCCAGGGAGGCCTCCGTCTTTCTCGCCGACGGCTCCGTCGTCAGCCCTTCTGTGGTGTGCAACGGAAATGCCGTAAATGCCCCGGTTTTTAGTTATTTTTTATTTTATTTAGTTTTTATATTTCTCTGAACGATCGATCCTATTCTGCAGCTGCTTTTGCTGCAGCTGCTGACGCAAGCGCCAACAACAATAATAACAACACTAACGAACGAATAAGAGAACAACAACAACAAAGGGCTGTGCAATTTGCCATAAACACGCCAAAAGACAATAACAAAATCTACATGCACATGTGTACGCACGTGTGTGTGTGCGCGTGTAAATGTGTGTGTTATGTAGGTGCATTTTAGAGATGGGCGCGTGATTAATATTAAATGGCACGCGAAATATATTAGGAATGGGAATGGTGAAGAAATTTATTATAAAGACATAATAAAGTGCAAATTTATTATTACACAAAAAAAAAAAATATTTAAAAATGAGTTCCCATGAATAATATTAGGGGTCATGAAAATTATATAAGAAATTAGGTACATTGCTTAAATGGAAAGGAAATTTAACAAATAATTCTCAATATTTATAAATGTATTCTTAGAGATGGGCGCGTGATGAAATATAATATGCACATTCATTTATACACAAATGCTACTTATTTTACATAAATAATTCGTATAATTTAAGCGATAGATCAGCCAGTCACGCAACCATCTTTGAGAAGATATGCACACTGATCATACTTAAAACCAAATTTGCATTATGCACTCGCTAAAATGCTAAAAAAAACCCCATTTGTACCTTTTATATTTTGTTGTAGTGGATTTGGATTTTTGTGTTTTTGTACCCTCAACAAGTGCCCTCATTTCAGACTCCGACACTTGAGAATCGAGACGAGACAGGTGTGTGGACTTGGTTGGCTTAGCTTAGTTCGTGCCGCAGGAACTTAAAACAGCCTCAACACGAATTACTTACCATTTGGTGCGCTGCAGAGGAGATCGACTGTGGTCGCCAGCAGCACCGCAACAGGATCTGCCTCATCGACGCCAACAACAACGCCTACGGCCGTGGCCACGCCTACAGGTATTCGATTGCTCTTTAATTTTAGCAACAACAACAACAGTAGCAGCAGCAGCGGCAACAACAACAACAATTATTTCAGTGCGACGCAACTCAGCGACGCACTGCCAATCAACAATATCAGCAGCAATAACAACAACAACAGCATATTTGTCGCACCGCAAACAGCAACTGAAGCTATCATGTCCTTGCCAGCGACAGGCACCTCGCCCACCATCCCCATGGTTCCGTTTGCGGCACCGACGATCGTCAAAGAGGGCTGGCTACAGAAGCGCGGCGAGCACATTAAGACTTGGCGTCAACGCTACTTCATCCTACAAGGCGATGGTAAACTGTTGGGCTATCGCAACCGACCGGCAGACAGCACACAGGCGGATAGCACACAGATGCTCAACAATTTCACCGTACGCGGCTGCCAGATCATGACTGTGGATCGTCCCAAACCCTTTACATTTATCATTCGCGGCCTACAATGGACGACGGTGATTGAGCGCACATTTGCCGTGGACACTGAAGCTGAGCGTCAACTCTGGACCGAAGCGATTCGAAGTGTAGCCAGTCGGCTGAGCGAGATGGGCGAAACTGCAATATCGCCATCTGCGCCAACAGATATGGGCGATGTGGATATGGCTGGCATTGCTGAAGTGGAGTTATCCGAACAGTTTTCCGTTCAAGGCACAACGCGCAACAGCAGCGGTGTCAAGAAAGTGGTAAGTAATCTTATCTTATTAGTTTCCTCCATTGTGTACAATTATTAATTAATTGCTTCTTCGTTCTCGTTTAGACACTGGAGAACTTTGAGTTCCTCAAGATGCTGGGCAAGGGCACTTTTGGCAAGGTGATCCTGTGCCGTGAGAAGGCCACATCCAAATTGTACGCAATTAAAATTCTCAAAAAGGAGGTCATCATACAAAAGGATGAGGTCGCACATACGCTTACCGAAAGTCGTGTACTCAAGTCAACAAATCATCCGTTCCTCATTGTAAGTAAATCGTAATGTCGTCAGCGGGGAAATCCCGTTTTACGATTTTTCACTTTACTAGTGGAAGTATTCGTTGAGTTGCAGAATTGATTCAGTGGATATTTTTAAAAATAAGCCGACATTTGCCAATAACAATATCGGATTAGCAATTTGCATTTAGTTCTTTTGAAAAAAATTATATGGGCTGAGCCCGCATAAATTGTGGCATATAATTCCATGTTAATATCTTAGATTATTGGGAAGTGTGTTTATTGCGAGCGTCACAACTTTTTTCGTATCAAAATGGATGCGATAATACATTGAGTAGTGTTTCTTAGCAAATCAATTAAGTGTATATAAATTACGAATTACTGTTTGGAAGCAAGAGAAATTGAGCTATATTAACGAATCCATGTAAAAATATCTTCAAATCGGTTACTATAAATGAAATAGAGTATATATAATTTTTAAAGAAATTGTAAAATTTTGAGATCTTGAAATGAATTATAATCTCAATGATTTTGTATTTGCAGTCATTGAAATATTCATTTCAAACCAATGATCGTCTCTGCTTTGTAATGCAATATGTGAATGGTGGAGAGCTGTTTTGGCATTTGAGCCATGATCGCATCTTTACCGAGGAGCGGACTCGTTTCTATGGCGCCGAAATAATATCGGCGTTGGGCTATCTGCACTCGCAGGGCATCATTTATCGTGACTTAAAGCTGGAGAATCTTTTGCTGGACAAAGATGGTCACATAAAGGTTGCCGATTTCGGGCTGTGCAAGGAGGATATAACCTATGGCAGCACAACAAAAACGTTTTGCGGAACACCCGAATATTTAGCGCCTGAAGTATTAGAGGATAGTGATTATGGACGTGCGGTCGACTGGTGGGGAACCGGTGTGGTTATGTATGAGATGGTGAGCACCACGGCAGCGTTTTCAATATCATAAAGAAAGACTTATTCATATACTATATTATTTATACAGATCTGTGGTCGACTACCTTTCTATAATCGTGATCATGATGTGCTCTTCACGCTCATATTGGTTGAGGATGTGAAATTTCCACGCAATATTACTGATGAGGCAAAAAGTTTGTTATCCGGACTCTTGGCCAAGGATCCCAGAAATCGTTTGGGCGGTGGCCAAGATGATGTCAAGGATATACAAGCGCATCCATTCTTTGCGAGTATTAACTGGACAGATCTGGTGCTGAAAAAGGTAGCCAATTTTGGAAATGAAATGTATTCTTAGTGGTTATTTAAAATGTGTTCACTCTTGTTACAGATAACGCCACCATTCAAACCTCAGGTCACATCAGACACAGACACACGTTACTTCGATGAAGAGTTTACAGGCGAAAGTGTCGAGCTGACTCCTCCAGATCCTACGGGACCTCTGGGCTCCATAGCCGAAGAGCCGTTATTCCCGCAGGTAAATATTCGCCAGAGTTGCGCTAGTTGAGTGCGGAATTGTAATTCGATTTATCTACTTACAGTTCAGCTATCAAGGAGATATGGCAGCCACGTTGGGCACCTCGGCGCACATTGGTACTTCCACTAGCCTCACGTCGATGCAATAGAACAAGCAAGCTTCAAATTATAGGGAGGAGCCACGCAAAAAAGAAACAAAAATAAAGAAAAAACTGAGCGCAAAACGACACATCATGTTGTGCGTCACCGCATGTACCCATAATATACTTAGTGATATATATAGATATGGGATAGAAATGCAAGCAAAACAAAACATAAGAAAACAAAACAAAAAAAAACAAACTGAAAAGGAAAACATAATAAATTTGTAACGCTAAGTTTATATATACACCAATAATAACAAATTGAATAATAGTAACTTATTTTTTCATAACTCCAACAACAGCAACAATAGCAACGTGCAGTTGAAAAACTTATAGAGGAGATAAGAGAACTTGGAACGCGATATAAACAAAACAAAACAAAAGAAACAAACAAAATGAAAAGAAAAGTAAAGAAAAAAGAAAATAGTTTATTACGTATGATAATACATATATACTTATATATACATTTAAATATGACATTTTAAGCATAACGTTTAAAGTGATTAGTTAATTTTTAAATGCAAGTAAAACATTTATTAAGCAAATGAGTAAAACACACACACACACACACACACTATGCACACATACGAACACTTACACAACTTACACCCAACTAGCTTGTAGGCAAATCGAAGAGCAAGAGCAAGAAATCGAATTACAAACCCACACACACACATAAGCAAAACAAACACACACAGACATACGCATTATTTATACTCCAAAGAAGAAAAACACAATAACAATTACGAGTTATATTTAATGGTAAAGTTGCCTCTGAAGAGCTCTGCATTATGCAAAAACAGAATCAACAACACAACAAAAACCAGAACTAATAGTTATATACGAAAAAAGATTATTTCAACTGCATGGGCGCCAAAAACATTTAAACAAAAACCACTTTTTCAAACCTAAAATAAAAAATTATATATGGCATATGCTTTTTTACACATATATTTGTATATATTTATATAAAAGGAAGTATAAAATTTCACTTTTAAACAAACAAAAAAAAATTACAAAAAAAAAATACAAAAATTTCCATTTTTGAATTTGAAACAAAAATTTACAAAAAAAAAAAAATTATAAATATTATAAAAATGCCTAAAATGTTTGTTTCTTTATTTTCAACAAGAAATACAACAGAAAAGAATATAATTAAAAGAGTAACAAAGGAAATGAAATTTTGATATTTTTATAAACGAAATAAATTATTAAAAATTGTAAATAAAAGTAATCTAATGTTCGGGCATTTCAACTAAATACAATACCAATACCAATACAATAAAAGTATAATCTCTCTTCTATATACAAAGAAAAGCAAAATAAGCAAAAACAAAAAAAAAAACTTATCAATTGAAATATAATGAACAAAAACAAACAAAACATATTTTCTTAAATAAAACAAAAAAACAAAAAAAAAAACACGAACAAACACATGAATTACGAAAATTGCTTGCAACTAAACTAAATGCCAAAGAATCGGCGAAGCGAATGAATGAGAATGAATGACACTCAAGTTTAAACAGGCTAGACAGGTGAGTTAGAGTTTTGATAATTCTACTATTGGTAGCCAGTTCAGTAGTTGATTAGATCAGTTAAGGCAAAACCAGGAGCTTAACACACACAGAGAAATACACTTACACACGCCGTAGTTTGTTCTTGGTATAAGATCAGATCAAGTTAGATGCCAATTACATATGCACTAGAAAGATACTGAAGCTCCTTCAATATAAACCCTAACAAGCACTTGACTTGAACAATCTCACAGCTTATTGCGGCAATTTATGTTGATGGATTGTCTGAATGATTGAAAAATTATACCGCGAAAAGTAAATTGATCTACATAAACACTAAGACTCGAGAAAATTGGAAACATAAACAAAATCTAGCTAGCCAATATCAGAACAAAGATCGTCGACATAGGAATGCATCTATAATTTTCAGATCGATAATAGAGAACTTTCATAAGCAAAGCTTAATTGAACGACTACACAACGATTTAAACTATGCAAATTATAGGTACAATACATTTTCAGTTTAAGCATTTTCGTTTATAGGAAATTTTCGTTAACTCAAGCATGAAACTGAAACTGAGACAAATGCAAATAAATAAATAGCTGACCAAACAATCAACCGAAATCTGCCAATGCCAATAAAATGGCAAGCTTTTATAATAAATAATATATTAATCAAAAAGTAAAACATAGTTGAAAATTCAACTATCGTAAAGATCGAAGATTGACTTAGCAAAAAGGTAAAGTGCATTAACAACACGCCAACTTTAAAGTTTATCTTATGTTTCAGATTGTAACAGAACTCACAGTGCCCACTATCAAAGCATTTCCCTTCGCCATCCTCTATATAAATAATTTATTTAAAAATGCAAAAGCGGCAGAATAAACAAAAAAATATAAATATACAGATATCAAAAATATCCATACATAACGAAAATGTTGATTGTTTTTAATGAGTTTTCGATATTTTTGATTCTTGAACTATTTTTTTTTTGTCTATATAGTACATTGAACTGCAAACTACGATGTGTTCTAAAAATGGTTTAGTATTTGACTATATATCTTGTCAGATCAAAGATCAAGTCGAGCAACTTTAGTTGTTTTTTGTATTAAAAAAAAATAAATTAAATATTTTGAAGCAAAACAAAAAAAAAAAAAGATGAGGAAAAGTCGAAGAAAACCCGAATGGAAAACTTCAAATCGATTAGATGTAATTTTTGATAAGCGAAATATTGCAGATTTCGCAGAGTTTTAATAATTATAAATTAAGCCAATTTATAAACTAAAAAAAATTAAAGAAAACAAAAAGAGAATGCAAATAAATCGATATATACACGTTTATAAAACATGAGCAACAACTGAACACAGGAACTTGTAGATAATATACGATCTACATAATTACTACTTGTATGATTAATTTATACGCGCTTTACGCATTGATGATGATTATGATAAAACACTTACACACCCACTCACATGGACTCACATTCATATACATATATCATATTATATATGCATGTGTATGTACATACATATGTAATCATGTGAAAAACAATATAATATTAATACATAAATAAAATTTACATATAACAGATATTTGATAAAAAAAAAAAAAAAAAAAAACAAAAGACAGAAACAGAAAGAAATCGCATTAATTTATTTTCTTGGATTTTTTTTTTGGTTTGCCAATTTTGAGCTAGTTTTAATTTGAGCGAATAGCATCTGATAGTCGACTTTCATGTACATTTAGAGTGAGCTGTAATTGAGTGTATGCTGGTTATAGAGCAAAACTCCACTATGCCCTCGCCAGATGCAATAAATTCTTGAAGATCGGCCAGACACACCCATACACCAAGTTGTTATTTTTGTTGTTTTTTTTTTGGTTGAATCTTCGCCTGACACCGGCTTATTGCAAATTAGGTCAAGACAATGTTAGCCAACTGCGTTGCATGTGCTGTTCCAAGTACCACATTCCCCCACCCCACAAAAAAAACAAGTAAGAAAACTACAGTCGAGTGTGCTCGACTGTGAGATACCCGCTACCCCTTTTGAATAAAAGCAAAATATTGCGGTATTATTTTCAAAATATACCAATAATACTGCAAAATACTAAAAATATACCAAATGGTATATTTGGCATAACGATGTGATACTAACATTCAAAATATACCATAGACGGCATAATATACCAGATTGTCGGCCAAAGCATTTGAGACCCCCCGTAAGTGGGCGTTTTCCCCCATACAAAAGTATTTCTTTAATAACTTCCACATTTTTTATCTGATCGCAACCAAATTTTCAGGAATCATAAACACTATTGTTATTATTATATATACCAAAACTCGCAGCTTTAACTTTAAAATTACGCTTGTTATTCAATTTTTTTGATTTGCGGGGGCGGAAATGGGCGTGGCAAAAATTTGAAACAAACTTGATCTGCGTGCAAACATAACAAATGCTATCGAAAAAAAATTATAACTCTATCTCTTATAGTCTCTGAGATCCAGTGTTTCATACAGACAGACGGACAGACGGACATGGCTAGATCGTCTCGGCTGTTGACGCTGATCAAGAATATATATACTTTATAGGGTCGGAGATGCCTCCTTCTACCTGTTACATACATTTCCTGCCGGCACAAAGTTATAATACCCTTCTACCCTATGGGTAGCGGGTATAATAAAAAACTCTAAACGAAATAGTCGAACGTGACCGACTTTAATACATAGTATGTGTATATTCGGGAGCACAACGAAGGTGGGCAGCGCTACGAATGCGAATACGAATGCAAAATGGGGAATGCGTGACAGGCGGCGAATAAGAAGAGCTGTCCCACATGTCCATCGCCGCCATGGTGTCCATGTGTGCGGCGGCGGCGACGGCGGAGGCAGCGAACAATGCGTTTTGTCTGATGATTAATTGCAACGCAATCTTGGGAGGCCACAGAGTGCTATGCCGACGCTTTCCCCAAACGAGCAAAACGCTCTTAGGAGCATGTTAAACTATATAGTATATAACCGGGAGTGGGAGTGGGAGTGGAAGCGGCTGATCGAATGTGTGTCGCAACGTCAGGCGGATATATTATCTGTGACATAAAGCTATTAATTTTTAGCACTTGCCCCGGACACACACAACACCAGCAAAAAAATACTTACGAATTCAAATTAAAACTGAGCGCGAGCGTGACGAAAGCGAAAGTAAAGCAACAAGTATTGAACTACGCTTGGGATTGGATTTGGAATTGAGCTTGAGATTGCGACTGTTTGGGGCTAGGTTGGGTTGGGTCCAGAGCTGGCCAGATTGCATCCTTTAGCTGCCAAGCCCTTTGGAAAATTTACGATTAGTGAGTGCTTTCCCTTTTAATGTGGCGACTGCCTTTGACGGATGACAACAACTACTAATGAAATGCCAAGCGACGTTAGTTGGCCCAAAACCGACTAATTGACACTCTGCCTTTGAAAAATGCTACAATGCCTGTATTGGAACCTAAGCTTTTTATGAATTATGTTAATATAGACGGAAATTTTGTTCCTATTGTGTGGGGTTTAAAGTTGTGTAATGTTCAAAAATATACAATTCTAACTGAATTCTATATTTATTGTAAGGAATGTATTTACTGATGATAAGGAAATATCAGAATTTCGCCATTATAAAATTAATATTTGTATGATGATGTCAAAATGTTTAAAGATTTAAAGTTAAAACATTAAATTTTTGACTAAATTCCAACATGATTTACGAGATGCACTCCTTCGCTTTAATGAAATTTAAACGTTGTTAAAAACCCTCAGTAATTTGCTAATTGCAATAGTCTTCTAAGTGGTTTTGCCATAAAATTATTTGTTTGCAAGACTTGAATTTCACTTTCTGATGCCACTGTTCATATAGAAAACGTTGAAGCTCCTCGCGTACTTGCTGCTGATGGCAGAAAGTACCAACAAAGTTGTTGTACCCTTTGTCAAGTGTATTTAGCAGCAAGATTGTGGCTTTACGTTGAGGCGATGAGAAGGCATGAGAAGGGGGAGAGGGGGAGCAGCTGTAAACGCGGCTCGTTTTCTTTGTTCGCTACGCGTTTTTCGCGCTTTTCATTTGCGAAACGATTTTTCTATTTTCACCTGATGGGACAGCAAACGAGGGGGTCGAGGGGGCTGAGCAAGCTATTTGCTTTATAGCAATGTGAAAATGTCTAAAAACTAGAAAATGGCCAGCTCTGCGGACGCGGCTGGAACTGGGCAACGGCAGTGGCAGCAGCAACATGTGACTATGTGCTGGCACTTAGCAGCTCCTCCCCCGTGCCGCTTTTGGTTGCCACCAAACTGACAAGACTGACTAAAAAGTGAAATACATCAAAGCACGTCACATCCATCAGACATTATGAGCAGCACGAGAGCACGCCTCAAACTGCGGCCCAAAGCCAAGCGTTGTGTGTGTGTATGTGTGTTTATCTCTCAGACTCTTGGCCAAGACTAGATCTGTATGTGTGTGTGTTTGACAACCAGGCCCAAAAGCGTCGCTAATGAATTGGAATTGTTTAAAGAGCGCAACGGGAGTAGTTATAAGAGGCGGAGGAGGAGGAGAAGCGAGGCACTGGGGAAGTTTCAACAGCATCCATACAACGCTCAGTTTGAACCTCGGTGTGTCGTCTCTTGCAGCAGCAGCATCAGTTCGCTGCAATCGAAATTAATGAAAACTTTCGTTTATTTAATTGCACAGCAGCCAGACAGAGAGAGGGAGAGTCCACAGGCACACCATGTCTAAGCCAGGCTGAGGTGCAGGTGATGTACACAGAGACAGAGAAGCGTTTGTCCCCCGCCTTCAGTCTCCTCATTGCCAGTCAAAGTCGCAATCTCAGTCGCTGTTTGAGTCTTCAGTGTTTATGGGTTATGGTTATGACCATAATGAAATCTATAGGGCAAGACATCGACAGCGGCATTTGAGTGAAAATGATTGATTGATTGATCGCTGTGTTTCGTTGCGTTCATTACTGTTGTTGTTGTACTCATAGTTGTAGCTGTAGCTGTAGCTGTAGTATTACTTATTGCTGTTGCTGTTGATGTTGTTGTTGTTGTTGTCTATGATTGCTGCGTTACTCCTTTTCGGTGTACTGAGAGATTTGTTGACTTGACTTCCAGGCAATTATTTGTTTGTTTGTTTGTTTGTTCGCTGTGTGGTTTTTTCTCTACTAATTTTTTTTTTGCTTGCAAAGTATTTAGTTGGCAGATTTCGCCTGCAATTTTATTTCTGGCTTTTAAAGGTTGAAACATGATGTTGATTGAGTTGTTCAAACGTCATTGCCGATTGCCAATGATTGGGAATTAAATACAAACACACATTTTCCATGTGCTTCTTGGGCACCTGGGGGAAAGTCTCCCAGCTGCAGATCCTTGGCGCATGTTTCAATTGAGAAATTGCATTTTCGATTGCAATACGTAGCTGTCATTCCCTTTCATTTAAAGGTGCCTAACTTTCCATATGTTGAACATATTTTGCTTTATTTTATTTTACAAAAATAAATTAAAGAATGCATATTACGCAAATATAATTTATAATAATAAATAAAATGCCAGTGTTTTCATTTTAAAAATTCGTTTTTAACATGCCAATTTCCTATTGACCTAATTTAGTTTTTTTTTTAAATATATTTTTTTAAAAAGAAATAGAATGTAAAGTATTTTGTTAACGAATTTGTTCTTCATATTCTAATTGACAATAATTAATCATAAATAAAATAAATTTTGTTGGCTTTCTTGGTAAGCCTTTAATTATATGTAATTAAATTCTATGTTTAATCTTTAATTAACTTAAACAGATAAATGACATTTTCGTTTTAACATAATTTCCTTTCGTTTTAATTGTTTTAGATGAAAGGCTTTCGGTATGTAGATATTTATTATCCGACTTAATCCTTAGCAAATTGTTCTTTAAAACCACCTTAAAAACATAAACAAAATTAAATTCCTTAGTTCATCTATTATTTACCCCTTATGAATTAATTCATCAGTATTGTTATTCTATTTGCTTTTTGGTGGATTTTATTAAAAAAAATTGTAGCAAACTTTCTAATGCTTACTTAGTACACGTTATAGCACTTGTGCTGCTGATAGCCCAATTGATTTCTTTATTGAAATAACTATATATAACATTTCGTTGCTTCGGTAGCGGTTTTGATTATCAGTGTGCAAAGCATTCACTTCGGTTCAACTTTGACCACAATTGCAGCATTTGGATATGCCTTACAACCAAGGCGGATAAGCTCCAGTGCACATGTCAACGCTACTTGGCTCCCTCACCCAATTTCCCCCTTTTGCGTTCCACACGGTGTGATGCAAGGCAGGCGGTGCATGGTGCAGGCATTAAAACGGGTCAACATTGCAACAACTCGTAGTTCTAGTCCCATTTGGGCCGATGCTGCTTGACCAACTTGCGGCCACAATGCGCCAGTAACAGCAACAGCAACAACACTGGCCAAATATAGACGTTGGACAATTTCTGAGCATAGATAGAACGGAACGCCTTTATTATAACTATGACAAAAAGAGAACCATGTAGGAGTTAAACTTATACATCTATGTACGTGAGACTGTCTCTGTATATGTCTGTGCGATAACCCAAAAAGAAAATGCTCTTACACATTTTACTTCATCTTTGTGATACCTTATAAGAAACTAATTACACAAAGAGGTATGATTATGATAGTGGTTAAAAATAGCTGAATACTATATAGTTAAATTGTAACGTCATATTTATAAATATATAATTCTCAAACATTTTTGATATATGTTATTTTTTTCAAAGTGGACTATAAATATTGAGAAAAATTACAAACATTAAATTGATATATATAAATAATGGTTATTAAGTATAAATAAAGGAATATTGAATAAAAGACAGATAAAAATAAAAAATAATCTAAACATTTAGTTCGATTGTAAAACAAATAAATTACTTAATCGAACTTAAGGTATTTGTCTATCGATCAGCTTTCAACTGCAACTTTATTAAGTGCTAATATGTAAAAAGAAATATTTATATTTTAAGCCCGGGCTACAAGGTATCTGGTATCAGTCTCGGCCACACTGTTCTTACTTGTTACTAACTTTTTGTGTTAGTAAAACATTTACCCGACGAGGCGCTGCAATGGTATGAGATAAGTTTGGATGGCTTGGGATGCGATAGAATGGAATGGGCTTGGAGTTTGTGAATGTGGCCGTGGTCGTAGTCGTGGCTCTAGCTGTGGATGAAGCTGTGGCTGTGCTAGAAAAAAAAACGACAAACACACCTTAAAAATGGCGAAAACTGTGCAAACGATAAGAAGTGCTTGGAGGGGGAGGAGGAGGGGAAAACACTTGCCAGGTTTCTAATTGCAGACTGGACAGCGCTAAGACATGACGCGGCCTGTGACGGATTTGGGCAACTGGAAGGCATATGTGACCGTGACCATGTCCAATATTATATGTAGTATGTGAGGAAGCCGTGCCCGCCTGTTTGCTGATGATGACGACGGCGATGTTGATGAGCTGCCCGACTCTTGATGGTTCCGCTTCCAGACAGCGCTCCGTTAGCCAAAGAATCAATTTTTCGGGCCACCGGCCATGGCAACGTTCTGGGTACCGATCTCTCTGCTCACCATGTAGGTGTGGCATTGCCACAAAACAATATATGTATGTAGTAATATGTTATACACCACCTTTGACTGACACCGAGTCTGGGGCTCGGCGACCGCGGCGCCTTGCATGTCCCCATGTCCCCCGATCCGGCCACTTGCAGTGCGCATTATGCAATGTCACGATTCGCGGGCGCGTATAATGAACTTTTGATGTTGTTGCTGCCACATGGTCAAAGACTAGGCCTGTCCACAGTCATGGTCATACATATAGCTCATTTGTGAGCAGCAACAACAATGCAAACAATAAGCCCTGGCCTCACACAGGTAGCCGGAGCACGCTAGAGATGGAACTGTTTTCATACACGAGAACTGTAAATAGACGTGAAAATTCAATTAAATGCTACATTACATTATTCGTTTATTTTAATTGTAACAAATTGGCTAATTTGGGGTTCAGGTAAATAACTTGAAAACGTAAAAAATTTAGGGATATTTTTTAAAAAAGTAAATATAATTAATTCAATATTTTTAAGGTTATCCTTTTCATTCAAAAATTATGCAGATGGGTAAAGTTTATAAACTTTTATAAATTATTCAAGATGATAAATATTGTACGATATTAATTAAATATAAAATTTTATTGAGTTTAATGTTTACAATAATTAGTACTCTAAATATTTATTTAAAAAAGTAAATAAACATGAGAAAGATGAGTAATATTTTGAGATGCAGTAAAAATTCTGAAATCACGAATATTATTTAGCCATACAACACAACTTTTATAAATATCAATTAAATTATGAAGTATTTGAAATATTTATAAATTTATGTAATTAAGGAAACTCATTAATATAATTTACGCTTGCAAAAATAAAATTTGTAAAATATTTATTTGATTTAAGATGGTAAAAATAAAATAAGATATAATAAGAATATTTCGCTGAGGTTAATCCACTTCATCTCAAAAATAACTGTTTATATTTATGAAAACATTTTTTTTTTTGTAATGTGAAATTAGTGTTGGCTATTGAAAAAGTTTTATGCGTCTGAGGCTTGTCATCTCTAGCATGACATAAACCATGGTTTGAAACACGAGCAGTGTTGATAATTGCTTTATAAACGTTTTTTTATTTGTGATTTTCATTTTTTGTATTTATTTTTCTTTTATATAAATTTGGTAGTTTGTTTTTATTGCAGTTCGCACTGGGTGGCATTGAACCTGAACCTCAGCTGAACCTGAAAGTGAACCCGTCTCGTGGGTTCCGTGGTCGGAGGGCTTTCGACTTAGCCGCTAATGCGCCAAAAAGCCCAAAAGGTCTGGCTGCATCGATGTACATATGCTTGGGGCTTAGGACGGGCTGTCGGTTGTTGGTTTCTGTCTGCCCCTTGGCTGTCTTGGAGGGGGACCAGCATCATTGTAGCGCTTGACCATAATCACAATCATCTGGCTTATTTAAGGGCCTGTTCTTTGCTTTCACATATTTCTGTTTTTTCTCGCTCTCTTTCACTCTTGTCGTGTTATTATTATTTTTTTTTTTTTTTGGCAATTGCGTGGAAACCACTGATTAAGCCCAACACCGCAACATTCGAAAACGTGCCACATTTGGCAAGTTGCAATCCCTGTCCCTCTGCGTTGGTTGTGTGCCCGTGTTTCAGATAAAGATTCCGAACGTGATTGTCCTCGACGTTGTTGCTTTTGATTGGCGTTTGCTGATTTCGTTTTTTTCTTTTTACTGACAACATAATATTAAAGCCAATTAAGGCTAAATTTATGCGTACAGCATACGGTCAATACTGCAACTGGGCCGCAATTATTGGCCAACTCCTTCGACTCCGTCTTGGACTTCGACTCGAACTCGGTATGTTAACTGCCCAAAGTAAACATTTCCTTGTTCTTGGCATATTTTGGGCGCATTTCTTAAATGTGTTGCCCACTGCCCCGTGGGCAGAGTGTTGTGCTGTTCGCAGTTTTTGCTTATTGCTGTTGCTGTTGCTGTTTACTGGCTTGTTGGATGTTCCAGGGCATAACTGCAGTTTGCGGCAACATGTTAATTTCTTCATTTTGCTTAAGAGAACTGCTTTCTTTTGCCAAGTTGCTGTGTGTGAACCAAATTTTCAGCTGACGTTGAGCATCTTTTTAAGTACGTGCCTTTGTTAGGAACTCATCAAGAATTCTGATGTAATATTTATTGCCTTACAATCAAAACAAATTTTGAATCATCAACATAATTGTATTATTTAAAACGGTATATTTCAGCTTTTGTTTTATATTATCACTCTATGAAGATTTACATCTGAGTAAAGATTGATTGTATAGTTTATTTTGTCACGATTTTAAAATAAATAATAATTAGTTAAGAAAGTTAAATATTACCACGATATTCTTAAGTGTCTGAAGCGATAATCAACATAATATCTATTACAATTCATTATAATAATAGTGAATGTCAATCTTTTCAATTAACATGGTTTTTTGGTGGGATTGTCGCAAAGTAAATAAAGTTTCCGGCAGAGACCAATTCAAAGCTTAATTTAAATTTTTTACGGAATATAATAGAAAGAAATTGTGTCGAAAGTCGTCAGGAGCAGCAGAAAGAGATTAAGAAATGGTAACGGGTTTAAATTAGTTATATAATTTAATCGGAGACTAAAATATATACATATGCAATACAATGCCAGTCCGCACGCATTAAATTGAATGCCAAGATATGGTTAAAAATTTGGGTAAAATGAAGAAGGCGACTTACTTTGTTATACAGGATAAAACTGTGATCATCAATAATCATCAGTACTATGTTTCGCAACGAGACCATCGCTTTGACTACTAAACAAATGAATTCGTGGAAGTTTATAAGGTTATATCCATATATAAACTGAAAATTGTATTTATCGATTGCTGTCGACTTGTCTCATCTTAACTGTCAGCAATACTTATTTCAAAGCGATAGATAAGAAATAAGTGGAAACTTAAATTCATTACTCAGTATCCATAAGGTTCAATATATACTACTGGGCGCAAAAGGTATCTGTGGTTATAATCATTTGTAATTCTTGAACTAAATTAGTTTTCTTGGGCTTGCGGAATGCTTGTGGAATGATTTTTGTAGATTTCATAAGGAAATTTATCCAAAGTAATAATCAAAATATTATTTATTGATGGCTAGAAATGGGTAGATGGCTTACCATACCACTGCTGCAATTTCCTGGTATTACCATGTAAATTAAAATTCATTAATCTAATGAATATAATATATTAGTAACATATTCTTTATTTATTTGATGAATTATTAATGAATTTAAAATTTCTTCGAGTCGACGAAAAAGAATTGAATTAACTATTAACTATAACTTTTGATTCTTCAAGTAATGGTAATCTTCTTGTAACATACAAATCACGTATATCATAATGTTTCCAACCATCGATAATAACAGCCTTCGGTCGATGGGAATTCCACCACAGATCCGTATCCTTGCATTTTGCCAGGAGAAATTGAGAATGTACCAATTACTCTGAATTTAATAAATTAAAATGTATATTTGAAAATCTATTACTAATAAGACTTACCCTCCTTTGAATCAACTTGTTTTGTTGGTGGGATACCCGCAAAGCCAATAAAGTTTCCTGTAGGGATCCACTCAAAGCTTCTGCCAAATTTCCCATTGAATTCAATACGAATAGACTATTGATTGTCGACAGGGGTAACAACAAAAAGTTTTCATTTTCAAATAACCAAAAATTAATGTTATAATAAATTCGAATGCTGAAATATCCAAATGTAATTGAATTCCAAGTCGCACGCATTAAAATGAATACCAATATGTGGTTAAAAATGTGGCTTACGTCGGTGTTAAGATCTATTAATTGTTGTTGCATGCGGAGGAGGCGACATAGTTCTTTATACTGAACAGAACTGTGACCTCGAGGTTCAATAAGCACTTCGGCTATAGATTTTTGCAGATGAAAACAGCATCTCCATATATGCCAAAATAAGCTAAAAGCAATCATATAGTTAAGGAGCAACAACGTGGTGCCGATTAACTTCACTCCAATAAACACTATGCCAATAAACGATTGCATTTGAATGAATCGTAATTCTATCACATTAAGCATTATGTGATAGGAGACAATTATCGCCAGGTTGTAATAAAGATAAAAACATTTAGTATGATAGCACATTCCGAAGGATTGTCGAATTCGCCGGATTTTTGCAATGACTTCAACCATATGGTGTTGTTGATATTGAATTGAGTAGACCGCAGTCAATAATACTCCTCCGTATTCTGTAATGCGCTCAAGGCGCAGTATTAGTAATAAATTCGTTTTAAGTTTTACGTGTCCATATATCTTGACGTCATTATGAAACCATAGGGGAAAAGCACAAAGCAATATTATATTTAATACGATTGAATAGTGATGCAGAAATCGTGATGTTCTCAATTGTCCTGATCGGTAATCAAAGTAATATCTTGACAATCCAATTAGGACTGGAATGCAAGAGAGACAAGAGAACACTTTGCTTCGTAAGGAGGCCATCGCGACTACTAAACGCTTGATATAGTTTAAAAGGTTTATCCCATAAGTATAGTGAAAATTATATTTGTAGATTGGTGTCTGCTTGTCACTCAATGCAAATTGATAGATAATCAGCAATTAGTGGCTGTTTAAATTGAGTAAATATTGCAGTCAGGAAGTATAGGGAATGTGGCTTTAACTCACATAGCTATAATTTATGGTTCTAAAATAGTTTCATATCTCTTAAAGTGCTTTTACTCATATGCAATACAATTGCATCAAAAAGCTTTTTATGTTTTAAAATTTATTCTTAAAAGTCCTGCTCCGATTTATTTTTTGAAAACTTTTGTCTGTTTAATGAAAAGACAGATGAAGATTAAGCCAAAAATGTTCATTAAATTACTTAAAATAATAGTCATTGAGGGCTAGAAGTAAATCAAAGTAATGTCTAGATAATCACATTAGAACCGGAATGAAGGAAAGACAAGAGAACACTATGTTTCTTGACGACACCCTCGCGACGACTACTAAGCCCCTGAAACGTGGCAATTTTAAAGGTTACTTTCATAAGTTAAGTGAAAATTGTGTCTGTCGATTGCTGTTTGCCTGTCACATTTTAACAGTCAGCAGTCACTTAATTTGAATAGATTGATAATCTATTATTAGTAGCAGGTTTAATTTATTGCTTTGTACCCATAAATGTGTTACTTTAATTGTATTATTTGACTGGCTTTTGAATTTTAAATAACAAATTACTATAAAAAAAAAATCAAATGTAAAGTGTGTAACGCCTGAGGCACATTGTTTATTTAATATAATTAATTAGCTAATTATACTCTAATGCAACTATAAAGAGAAACACTTCCAAAGAGCACCCTGAATGCATTTGGCAGCGAAGCATGGCATCAATGCAACTCTCAATGGCTGCATCCGCTGTGTATCTGCAACATTCCCATACTCATATATAGGCCAAGCATATTGGGTTACAACAACATGGGGGGATTCGTATCGGACAGTCGACAAACCGACACAAAATATGCATACGATGATAGGTTTTACCACCCGTGAGTTGTTGAAGCCGAAGAGAAGTGTGGATGCCCCGTGAAGAGGCCACTGCCACCGTTACAATAACAGCAACAACTGCAGCAGCAACAACAGCAACAGCAGCAACTGCAGCAACAATGGGCGAGGTGTCTACTCATGCAACATTGCAATTAATTACATTTTATTTTTAAATAATTGTTTTTAATTAAATTTTAAGACTTTTGCGCAAATTCATGCAACCGCCACTGAGCACTGAGCAGATGAATGATCAGGTGCTTAGATAGACAGATGAAATGCTGGATGTGGATATGCGCATGCGGGGGATAAGGTGCCTTATGATCATGCAATCGTTCGATCATTCATTCATACATTCATTTCACGAATTTATCACAGCTTCACAGAGTCCGAGAGTCAGAGGCTAATGAAAAGCGCTTTTCTAAATGCATTTGCAACGCTGTGCGCTGTGGGGTGCATTCAACTCAAGTGGAGTGATATAACCAATGACAGGATTGCCCAAATAATTGGAGCATGCCACTGCCACTCAGAGACGCAGTGCAGCGTTGCACTGCTGAGCCGAATGCCAAATGTAGAGACTGCCTGCCATGCCAGTAAGCCTGTTAACTGCTAACTGTTTGTTCTCTTTTTTGGGCCAAAATGTGAGGCAGACTCATACATAAACATTAACATGCCCCGTGTCCAACTTTGGGACGTAGCTCAGGAACATCTTTTTGTTTGGTATTTACTGTTTTATAGTTTCAGCTCAAATTGTATTTTTTTGTTTTTGTTGTTGATTTTTTTTTTGTTTTTTAGTTTTTTGACTGTTTGCTTCGGTTGCGTGCAAAGTGCGATGATCTTGCGGTGAAATTTTGTGCTCAAGCGGTTAAATTGGTCAGTGAGCAAAAATGCAATAACAACAGCAGCAGCATCAGCATCAGCAAACTACTTACAACAACACCACCAGCAGTAACAACGGCAACAAAACAAATGAAATAAAATCACTTGCTCGAAATGCGCTTGATTAAAAAAAGCTACGATCGCATTGGAATTTAATGTATATTGCCCAAATACAAATACATAAGTATAAATATACAACATATAAATAACTACGCAAGTTTATGGCCAACGGGTCCGCTTTTGAGGCTCTGGAGAAAGGTTTATGTGAAATATCACTTTGGATTTGAGTATCACCAGCAGCCTCAGTCGCAGTCTCAGCAACAACATCAGCTAAAGCCACAGTCACAGCTTTAGTCTTCATCTCAATCTGCGTTCCAAACCTTGCTGCAGTCCCTTTTGGACTTTCTTTCTGCCATTATCATTTGGTCAGTTTAAAGTGGCATCAATTATTGCGAACCCATCCATTAACTGACCAGTTATCCCTCATTTTGTGATCGCTTATCGCAGCCCACAAATCCACATGCCCATCCCCACACTCATCGTCATCATCGTCCTCCTCCTTAACCTTATTCACATTCGCATTCCCATGCCGGCTTTTGCCCTTTGCAACTTGTGCCACTTTTCAGTTTCTTCAGCATTTATAAATTGGGGTCACGCATGCAGACGTGTGGAATGCCTAAAGCAACCTGAGAGGACAATCACCGGGATGACAGCTGCAACCCAAAATGCAGGAGCAACCTGATTGCCCATAATTAGTTGGTGATTGAGTGAGGGAATGTAAGGAAAGTGATTTAATTTCATTTATATTTTATATTTAATACGTTAGAGTTTCGTTTATCTTATTACAATAGTCCATTTTTAACTACTTTGTTGGCCTGATAGCTATGTGAATAGTAATGTTGATTGACTATTAATCCAAGTTACAATGTTTGCATAGCATTTAAAGTTGATTGTCTGTTTTCTTTATTGAGTCAGCAGCGGTAAAAGCCGAGTTCTGCCTTTCACCTCCATCAAAAACGCAGCTAGTTCATAAATCTTGCCGATCGCGAAACCTAATCCCAGTCGAATGTGTGGAGCAAGTGACAAATTTATTTTGATTGCTTCTGCTACCACTGCAGGTTAACGGCGAGAGAGTTGTTGCTGATGTTGTTGCGGTATGATCCCAATTCCTGCCACCCAACTACGCAGCTTTTGTGTGGAGACCCGTGGAACTGTGAAAACGGTGGACTACACTATGGTTTTGGTTAGATTGTTGATAGCGAAAATTTATTGTGTTAGCTGCGGCACGAGTTTGCATTTTTTTTTTGGTTGTTGTTGTTGTTTGCTTTTTTGCTTTCAGCGCATTGTGCTCTTTTGCTATTGTTGCTGGCGATGTTGCTGTTGCTGGTGTTGAGGCAGAATTTGTGACACGACCTTTAACGAGATTTTCCACTTGGCGCATCAACACGCGACTTTCGAGCGTGCTGCGAGTGAGGCATCGGGTTTGGAGTCGCATCGATTTGTACTAACACATGTAGAGACTCTAGCCACAGCACCAGCAACAGCAACAACAACAACAACAACAACAGCAATAATCAAACAAACAAACAACAACAATAAACAAACATTTGTTGGGGAATTAGCAAGCGACAACTACAGCGTCGCGAGACGAGTCTCTGTCGCTTCAACGAAACACACACACACACACACACACATTCGTACTCAATGCGTGTGTGAGTATCTGTGTGCTGTTGTTTGTTTCTACTTGTCTCTGGCAATATCTTAGCCAACTTCATTATCATTATGGATAGCTAATGATGAGGATGAGGATGAGGTTGGGTATGGGAGTGGGTATGAGAATGTGAATGAGGAGCATCATCATCAACGTCATTTGCGGCTGCTGCCGCCGTTGCATGCACATTGAATTCCAATTGGGTTTGGCAGTGTGGCGCAAACTTAATTGTCAAGGTTCGTTAGTTTTTTTTTTTTCGTCGTCTTTGTTGTTGTTTCTGCTGCTGGTGCTGCTCTTTCTGCTAATGTTCGTTTCTAATGGTCGTTTTGAGTAACTGCGCCGCTTCAGAGTCAGTCTCAGTCCCAGTCGAAGTCTCTGTCCCAATCCCGGCCTCCGTTTGGCCAAGAGTCGAAGAGGCAGTGCCACAGCTGCCAAGGAATTCTCAATATTTCCATTACTTTGTGGTCTACGTTTGGGATTTTTTGCGTTCTACGTTATGTGTGTACGTTCTGCGGTTTGGCCTGGCTAGCTGGCTAGCTAGCTAGCGCTCTGTCGCCTCTCTTTTGGATAACTATTTAATTCACATTGGTGGAAACTTGATTGTACTGTTGCTCCAACCATGCACAAAATGAGAAGCAGCAAAACGAGCTGCACGCTGCAAAGTTGCAAGTTGCACGCTGTACGATACGCCGCTAACGCAGACGCGTCTTAGAGGCTCAGCGTCGGCGTCGGCGTCAACGTCGACGTCCATGTCGACGTCGATGCTCGGCATTGATGTTCTGCTAAGATTTTTCACATTTATAATACGCTACTTAAGGTAATACGTTTGCTAGACGCAGCAGGTCTATTGCAATTCCCTGGAATTCTGAAATTACAAAAGCTGTCAACATTCCATTTCAATTTAATTTGCCAGCATCTAATTCTCTATTTATGACCAGTGTCTTTATGCGAAGATATATGTATATACATATATTATATATTAATTATATTGCTTTTGCAAAAAAGAAGTTTTATATAAAATATAATATTTCATTTTAGAGAATGCAAAGGTACAACAATAATGAAAATAGAAAAATGTAAATAATTTTATATTATAATACATATTATAGAATTTTTTTGAATCATTTTTAAATTTAATACTTCTTTTAACAGCTCTTTAAGTATATTAGCTGGCCGGATTACATAATTTATTGAGTGCTAAGTAATTACAGTTTTCCCACGTTCATTTCGAATTCATTAACGATGGTTATCTTGAACCTTTGTTGTACAATACTCCCAGCAAGTGGATGCCACAATACGCGACTTTCTTTTGCTATTACTGATTGATCTGTGGTCCAAAAACCACTTAGTATTTGGTATCAGTCCAGTTGGGTCGAAAATAGCAGGCTTTCTATTCATTAACTGCTCCCCCAAATAAAATATATTACCTAGGTTCCACCTTGTAGCGCATTACCCAGTACGGTGAGGCCATAAATTTCTGCACACCCAACTCCGAAGTAGCGATGCAGTGCGGGGATCGGTTCGGATTGCTGCGACTGCCACTGCCACTGCTGATGGCGTCGGCAGCGCCGGCGTGTGGTACATTGGCTGTATTCAGTTGAAATGCATTTGATCAATGCTGATCGAGTTAGTTTTGTCAAGATCTCGTCTAGGCCAAGTGCAGCCGGCTGCGTGAACCACAAGTGCAGTGCATTAGGAAGAACAACAGAGCAAGCAAGGATCTAACAGGATCTCAATTTTGTATATGCATCGCATCGCGTCGCCTCGTCTCGATTCGCGTAATCTAACGGTAACGGAAGTGTGCTATTCGTTCGTAATGTGATTAACTAACGAACTGGCCGACCGCATTACAACTCGCCACCTGCGACAGGCAACACATTTGCCACATTGACTTGCAACATTTGTTGTGGTACGTATGATCGTATAGAACCTGGCGATTCGGGTTTAGGGGCATTTGAACACTTCTCTGCTGGTTCGCTGTGTGTACGCATATTTAAAGTTTTGATATCAATCTTTCGCAGGAATGAGCAATGACACTTAATGGCATTTTAGTCCCAAACTCTGTCTCCATCTCCATCTTCAGTTTCTCAGTCGCAGTCTCTGTCGCAGTCTGAGGCCATGAGGCATCGGGTTTATGGCCAGTCGACATCGTCGCCTTGTTAAGTGTAAACGTTAAGTGCCTTGTTACTTAATTCTTTTGCTTTTATCTTTTCGTACATTTTCCCGCTCTAATTCGACTTGCTGTTTAAAACAACAAAATAATGAAATCCAAAAACAAACAAAAAATGCTTTTACCTCAGAGTTGATCTTGTCGTGCTCGTCTTTCAACCTTATGTCTTGCAGTCTTGCGCATGAATTCTCAGTCAGAGTTAGAGCTACAGTCGCTGTCGCAGTCTTCGACTTGGTGTCGGGTTTGGTCCATTATCACACGCGACATTAAGTGCAGCCATAATGTAATCGAGCATTTTCTTTAATTTACAGTTAATTGAGTCTTATAGGGTAATTATACATGCAGACGTCAGGAATAGTCACCGCTCAAGTCCACGGCTCTGGCAAGTCCAAGGTCTCGACTCTCGACTGTTTGCATGTTGCTCTTAATTGTATAACACATAAAACTGCAGGCACAAAATGTCTAGAATGACTGGGCAACTGTTGCAACGACTCTCGGCCAGTCCATGGTTGGTGGCGTGTATGTAAATCAATCAAACTGCTTTAGTTTAAGCCTTAATTAAGGCGCAAGGGTCATTAAGTCGCGGCAGCGACTTTAACAGCACAGCCAAACCCATTGCACATCAGTTGACTTTACCTTGGGCAGACAAGAATCTGCATACGAGTAGTGGCAAAGCACATGCTTCAGCAATTTTGGTGTCTACCCACTTGATGAGTATTTACTTGTAGTTACTAACTATGGCTGGGCTAACAAATTGCTATTGATGCGATAAGCCACTCACTGACAATAAACGAAATGCACAATCAATCAGACAAGCTACGATCCAATCACACACAAACGTGTCCAGATAATCCAAGCCACAACTACACAGTACTTCAACTACAGGTATAACTAACTACAGGTACAAGTGCTGACCAGCTAGACAGCTAGACAGCCGACTAACTAACCCAAGAGCCGAAGCAAAATGTGCATCAATAAAAACATAGTCGAGGTTGCAACGCGGTTGCACCTGTGGCTGTTACTTAGCAGCCTTAGCTGCGAATCGGGCGTTGCCTGGTAACCACTGATTTCCGCCGAGACGCAGATGGAGGCTCAGACTGCAACTGCGACTGCGACTGCGACTGCGGCAAGTGTCTGAGAAACCGTTAGCAATCATTAGCAATGAAATCAATTGGCCCATATCGAAATAGGTGTACGAGGATTGTACGAGTGGCTTCTCCATGTAACAACCACTTCACAGGAAGTTCAACAAGTTAAGATCTCTGTTTTTCCAACTAATCAGCTGCACCTTAACGTACTCATATTGTATTTATATTTTGCCACAGATTGAATACTTGGTGGCATCTGAATTCTTCTATTGAGTTATTAAATTTCGATCTTGCACGATTCTAAAGTAACATCTGTTAATAACAAGTTAATGCATTTTCAAAATTTCTCAAAATTAAAAATGAGAAAATCAGCATTAAACAATTAAGTATTTTATTGGCATTCTCTCAGTCTGCTATTATCTAATCATATCTAATGATTGTATGCGATTTAAATCAATCAGTAAGGCACAAATGCCGTTATATGAGACGTCAATGAATATTAGAAAATTCTTACTGTTAAAACTGGTCGAGAACTCTAAGCAAATAATTTTTCCTTTTGTTGTGCGCAGCCTGTAATTTGAAATGCATTCAATTCAATTAATTCATTATTTATACAGTACTTTCTAGCCTTCCGTATATTTAGTAGATATCAAATTAATTTAAATTATGGGCTAAAAAAATTACATCCATTTGTCTTTTCTCTCTTCTCTATTAGAAGTCTATAAGTTATTTTAAAATTAATTTAAATTATTGTTCATTGACTTGCTGATTGCTAAGAAGGAAGGCATTAAAATGAGAAATTGATTTAACTTAATCTGAATTAAGTTTTTATTGACCATAATTTCATAGGAAATACATACGTATGTTGCCATTTGAATTTTTATATTTATTAAGTCGCATTTCTTACAAATTAATTTGAGTAATAGCAAATTCGCCTGATTGGTTTCAGATGCTATAAATTTCCCCAGCTCGATCATAATAATTACATGCAATTTACAAAACCCTGATTACTTATGCTAATGGCCCCCATACAAATAGAAGCAAATGGTTTTTGCCGCGTCCTTTTGGCATTCGTTTCAGTATCATAGCATTGGCAAGTGGCAGTAGTTTTTGCATTTTGTTGGTAGCCAGCTGCTGTTCCTGCTGCTGCTGCTGCTGCTGCTGTTGGAGATGGTGGTGCAAGTGCTGTTGGCTAACTGCCTACCCACTGATTATCTTCCAAGAGCGTGGCGTCTGCACCGCCAGCAAAACTACTAAAAATGTTTGTCTATGTGGATGCGAATGCGAAATGATTTGCAGAACGAATTGTGGTAGTAGTAGATGGCATAGGGAGGGAAATTGCGTGCAATAAAAGATAGATATGTTTGCGGCCAGCTATCAACGGTTGATCATTAGAGAAATATTCGACAGGCGGCAGGCAGGCAGACAACAGGCAACACACAACACACAACAGGCGAATGGAGCACGAAATGCAATATAAATATTGGCATACGTTTGCTTATCATGGCCAATTTATTGCCGCTTTTCCCCAAATGACTCAATAGCCTAGGCTGAATAGCTGAATAGCTTTTCTCTCCGGCCAAGCTGGCGAACTAGTTCTGCACGCACGCACTTGCCACGAAATTAATGTAATTCTCAATTACGAAACAAGTTATGCCACAAATTAAAATTATGCAAAGAAAGAAGAGAAGTTAAGAGAAATGTTCGGAGAAAACGAGAGAGAGACTAACAGCGTTTTAAGCTAACAAGCTGAATAAGGCTAAAGTTGCAGCTGTTGTGGAAAACGGTGGCAGCCACCAAACGGCAGACAAAAGATGCGAAAGGGCGTGAACGTGGGGAGCCACCCAAATTAGGTGCACCTGTTGCACGCACTGTCAGCCAGCGGCTGTGCCTGCAACTGCAACTGCAACTGGCGCTGCGGCTAAGACAACAAAAGGTGTTTCGTTGTTATTAATTAACAACAATTCGATTTGTGGTCACACTTGGGGGCCGGTTGCATATAACGCCTTGATTTGGCTTTGGGCTCAAAAACGAAGCCAAGCTACCAAGCAACAAGTCATCTAACAGCAGCAGCAGCATGTGGACACGTAGTCGTATGTGTGTCTCTTTGGTAATCATATTCACAAGCGTTTGGCAAGTACAAGTAGAACCGCTGCCACTGTCAGGTCGCCTGTTCACCTGGTCGCAACCAGTCGTTAGTTCTATTCAGTTTCAGTTTTTCTTTTCTTTTTCTTTTGCGCTGTTTGTTGTTGTGTTTTCGGAGGCAAATGGCAAACACGTTTCACGGAACAAGTTCAGGTGCTGCTGGACTCGGAGTCGGACGCGGACGTGGACTCGAACTCGGACTTGGACTTGGACATGGCCAGCAGGCCGCCTGGCATACTATGGAGTAACATGTCTCAAGACTTGTTCCACCCTTTTTTTCTGGCGCAGCTTAGAACGACAACAGCGACAGCAGCAGCAACAACACGAACGACAGTCAACTGCCAACAACAAGAACAACAACAACAACACCAACGAAGACAACTACAATCCATCCGTTAAACTGCTTTGGGCCATTGTCCAAGTTATAGCCGCTAAGCATTGGGTCAACTGAAGTTGTTAGATTTGGAGCGCGAAATGGGACCACGCATAGACATGGACAGACTTGGACAGATCCTAAATAAACCTGCAGCTTATTTAAATAAAGGTGTTACTTACGGTCTCGTTGCTCGCTTCTCGTTGCTAGGCAGCCAAGAAGACCCGAGACAGGTGATGCGGTATGTTAAGTTTTGTTGCCAGATAACTAGATAAGCAGAGTATGAAATGTCTGCCCAACTGACCATACCTAACACTCGTTCTGCCTTTAGCAAATTGTTTGGATAGTAAAAATAGATTATATTAATTACCAAGCAAAGTACACTTGAAGCTAAGCTCAGCTTAAAGTGTTAAGCACAGAATATATTTATAAAGATTTTGTTATCTTTTGACTGTCATTCCAAGTACCCGTTCACCTAGGCTATAAAAGCTCTTCATCGGCCAATTCCTTCCATTTCATCAAGACGATGAAAATAGAGGGACAAAAAAAACAAGTAAGAAAACTACAGTCGAGTGTGCTCGACTGTGAGATACCCGCTACCCCTTTTGAATAAAAGCAAAATATTGCGGTATTATTTTCAAAATATACCAAAAAAATACTGCAAAATACTAAAAATATACCAAATGGTATATTTGGTATAACGATGTGATACTAACATTTAAAATATACCATAGACGGCACAATACACCAGATTGTCGGCCAAAGCATTTGAGACCCCCCGTAAGTGGGCGTTTTGTCCCATACAAAAGTGTTTCTTTAATAACTTCCACAATTTTTATCTAATCGCAAGCAAATTTTCAGGAATCATAAATACTATTGTTATTATTATATATACCAAAATTCACAGCTTTAACTTTAAAATTACGCTTGTTATTCGATTTTTTTGATTTGCGGGGGCGGAAGTGGGCGTGGCAAAAATTTGAAACAAACTTGATCTGCGTGCAAACATAACAAATGCTGTCGAAAAAAAATATAGCTCTATCTCTTATAGTCTCTGAGATCCAGTGTTTCATACGGACAGACGGACAGACAGACAGACGGACAGACGGACATGGCTAGATCGTCTCGGCTGTTGACGCTGATCAAGAATATATATACTTTATAGGGTCGGAGATGCCTCCTTCTACCTGTTACATACATTTCCTGCCGGCACAAAGTTATAATACCCTTCTACCCTATGGGTAGCGGGTATAAAAACATTTCTAATTCGTTTTGTAACTTCGCTGCCTTTTAGATTATTCAAATAATTAAAACTAAAAAATTAAATACTCGAAGATGCAAATATCCTCAAAAATATGGTTGGATTTTTTCGATTATTCTTAAATACGTCATTTTAATCATGTATCACAATTCAATAAATCAATTCAACTTAATCATGTATTCGGAATGTCTATGCAAAATGTTTATATCAATCTAAAATAAATGAAGAATACTTTAAATACTCCCCAAATTATAATATAATTAAATCAGGTTACTAGTTTAAATTTATAGTTCACAGCTAATAATTCTTAAATTCACAACATGTTTTTAGCATTCATAAAAACGAAACCTTGGGAATTTCGAAAAACTGCATGCTTCATAAATATTTTTGTTCCACATTTGGTCTTACGAATCATTACACAGTTCATATAGCATATAGATTAATGGTTTTGTCACCTGGGGGTGTGAAATAAAAATCAGATCGACTCGAAATGCTTTTAAGATCACTAACAAAAAACTGCAAAATGTGCTGAACAGATCGCTCTTCCATGCAGTGTCATTAAAAAGAAAAGAAAAGAAAAAGAAGACAAAAAAAAGACAAGTAATAATGAACAGAAACTCCTTGGAGAGCAGCGTGCACAGAAGTTAAAAGTGGAAACTTTTTCTATAGTTATTCAGCAATTGTCCAATTGTGCATTTACGATGCCGCCGAAGAGTGCTCCATTTGGACAATGGACCCACATGCTAGTGTTGAATTTCACTCGGCTAATTGCTGCTGATGAGACTAACATGGATGTATTTTTATATAGATGTTCATGCTGGCGGCGCCACATAAAACGCACACAATACAGTTGCCCAGGCCAGGCCAGGAGCAAGAGCGGGAGCGGTAGCGGTAGAGACCGGCAAGACAGTTGCCCGGCGGCAATGGCTGGAGACTAGGAACTAGGGGGTCTGGGAATTGGCTAGCTAATGGCAAGCGAAGCTGTAAACTTGCATACAGCGACCACATAATTTGGAGTAATAGACCTGGACCTGGAGCAGGAGTTGCAGTTTGGGATGGCGATGCAGATGGAGCTAAAGCTAGAGCTAGAGGCGGAGGAGCAGTCAAAGTGCTAGAGCGGATATGCTTCAAATGCCAGTCGATTGCTTAGAATTGGGTGAGCTGGGGACTGGGAATGAGTTGAGTTTGAGTATGGGATGGGTATACATATGTAGGTAGGTATGGGTACAGTAACCACTCAGTGGAGTGCCTTTGACCATAAATTCTGTAAATTCAAAGCGCGAAGGAATGTCACTTGCCAATTATTAGAGAATGTCAGCTTGTCGCTGATATCTTTGCCATGTTTGTATTGACGATCTCAGCTGCTGCTGCTACTCAGCTCGGCTCGCCTCAGCTCAGCTCTCCAAAGGCATCGGAGCGCTCCACTTATCGTTGCTTCATATCTAATATAGACAACTAAACAGGTTCCACGCACTGCGGTCGGTCCCCCTGGCAGGTCTGATGGACGCTCGCTTGGTCGCCTGGTCGGATGCTAGCAAAGTGCAGTTCAATCACAGCATCAATCTCAGTCTTAGTTGCACTCGTAGTTGCAGTAGCAACAGCATCAATAGCAGCAGTCCCCCAAGCTCAACTATATTCCCAGCACACTATTCCAGGGCCACGCACTGACACGAGACTCTCTTTTTAATTGCTGCACTGCGTCAGCTATTCAGGACAGGGGGAACAACGTTTGACAAATGCAATGCCGACAATTACATGCGTTGCCGCATCCCCCTTAGCATCTGTTGTTGCCGCTCCTGTTTCAAATACAACTAGAAACTAGAACTCATTATTGTGTCATCATCATCATGATCACGAGCAGAATCGTCATAATCATGATCATGACTCTGGATTCGCATTAGTAAATATTTTCATTCGACTATACCGCATTCCCTCGCAGCTTTTAAACTGGTTTGCATCGCGAAAAGAAACAAAAACAAAACAAACTGCACCGTTAAAAGAAGGAAATCTTAACTCTAAATAGCTAAGAAGATCATAATTTATATACTTACTATATAGAGTACGAGTATGAATGGGTGAGTATGTGTGTGTGTGTGTGTGTGTGTGGAGTACTTTGCTGGATCATATTGCATAATTCGCTTTCTAGCAAGTCGCAGCAAGTTGCCGCAGGCAACGGCTTAATCAGTGTGCCCCATGGCTAGTCCATGACACCACTGACCTTGTGCCACTTGAAGGCGACCCAGACAGAAGTGAAAACAAAATCCCTATTCAAATTTGTAAGCCGGACTGGACTGGCACTGGGACTTTGACTTTGACTTCGACTGCAAATGTGGCAACGATCGTTCCTTTGGCTTGGCCAAAAGAGCCACATGTCTAACTTGAACTTGAAGTGCGGAACCAGATGTAAGTAAGTAACGGTCCTGCGGCGGCTGCTGCTGCTGCTTCAACTGCTGCCTCGTGAGAAATCAAACTGTAAAGTGTGGCTAGAGATAGAGTTGGGGCCGCGACTGCGACTGCGGCTGCGATGCGGCTGCAGTTGCATTCGCAGTTGCAGTTGCGGCGTCATCATCATCTTCGTTGCTGTTGTTGCTGTGGCCTAAACAGGTTACAGTGCTCGTATACCATTTTAGTTTGCTTGTGCTTCCTCTTTGGCACGTCTGCGCGGCCGGTGGCAGCCTGATGAGCACACACACACACACACCATACACACATTCGCGCACACTCTGTGGCACAGACTCTTGTGGATTACGTGCAACTCAAATAGAGAGAAAAGTTTTAGTATTAGCCCAAACCAATTGCACAATTTGTAACAGCTTTTGACGTTCCTGTGGTTCACAGAACCGAACCGAACCGAACATTGAGCAGCCTGTGGCCAAAAGTTTGTTACATGCGACTGGCAACCTACAGCTTGCAACTTATAGCTTGCCACTGCTATTGCAACTGTCTGCTGGGCAACGCCTTTTCGCAACTATTCCCCGCTCTGTGTGCTTCACATACACTGAGCCGGATACTTTTTTGATGTGTCACCTCTGGGCTTTTTGTGGGTGGGCGGAGGCACTTCAAACTATGTGCAATATACTCGTATACTTCAGACCAATGCCGGTTGATTGAAGTAACCGTAACTTAGAGTGCTACATACGTGCTGTACTTGTATTGTGGCAAAGGTTAACTGCATCTCAATTGGTGTTAAAGACGCTGCAAATAGTTGATTGTGAATGAAAATTACAGCATCTTTAATTACAGCATAATTCACGAATGAGTTACGATTGATTGAATTTAGTTGAATTATTTTATGGTATTGAGGTGAAAAGAAAATCTAAGTAAATCTTTATATGGTGAATTTGCAGAATTATTTTACCACCACAAAATCATTTATTTAACAAAATAATTCTGACATTCTGTACAGACTTTATTGAAAATTTGCAATGTGATTGATTCACATACTCTTCTATAAATTTTCATAAACATTGCTCAGATGTAGCCTGCATGATATCTTTAATTACATATACTTAAATCGTGTTTATTAATTCTGTTGAAATGAAATTAATTTGTGCGAACATAGCCCAAGCGAACAAGTTGCGCAGTTTATCTATGAAGTGTGTGCGATTCCGCAGAGTTAGTTGTACTTTAGCAAATCAACAGCCTTCAGCAAATTTAGCTGCAGTGCCAATGCTATCACACGTGTGTATCTTTTGCAGCCTTCAGTCACATACACCTGTAATTTGCGCTTGGCACCTTTGGTGGTGCGATGGTTTGTTCGGTGGTGCTACAAAACGAGCATTAGCTGCCAAAAGAGCACAAGACCATTTGTCGGAACCTTCGCGTCAGAGAACGACAGCTACAGCTAAAATCCAGGAAGGAACTCCGTATTGTGGTTGAGTTTTGAGTTGGATGGCGAACGGGGGATACAGGGCTGAGACTGATGCAACTGATTGCAGTTTCTAACTGCAACGTTGCAATAATTTTGTAATTTCTCACTCACTTAATTTAGCTCAATTAATCTCAATTTTAGCTGTCAACTGGCTCACCGAGCCGGGAGCTTGCCTCATGCTCGCAGAGCCCGGGCCTAAAAAAAAAAAAGAAATAAAACTTATCGCCACGCATGTCTGGGAGTATCTGCTGCGGATACAGATACAGATACTGGCGCAGCTTGAGCTTCAGACTCAGCTTCAGATACACCGTCAGCGTTAGCCACAGGTAGTGGGAATCTTCACATAAATATTGCACTGCCGTTATGTTCCATGTATAATTTGTCACTCGAAATTAATCTAGGAACCACTTCAACCTGGTGTTGGGTTATCTCCTCCTCGAAATGTCGCTCGCATGCCAAACTGCTGAGTTACTCCAACTCGAAGTCGAAGAAGTCAGCAGGCAGCAGGCAGGCAACATGACCGGAGTTGATCTTCCGTCTGTTGGGGTTCTAAATAGTATGTATCTTCTGTGACTTTTCGTGAGCAATCTTTTTTGTTTTGTTGGTTTTTTTATTATATCATAATGCCAACTGTTAAGTGACTGTGACCGTCTTGTGGCTAACAATAAGAACTGGGTGTCGATGCCCCCCTCATTATGCTGCTTGCCACTCGCACTAGCACTCGCCAACCGAAATTCATTTTCTTTTCTTTTATTTTGTGTTTTTGGGACTCGAACTTGAACCTAGACTTAGACACAGACACAGACACGGACTCCGACTCAGACTTAGACAGCGACGCGACGTCAAGTTGGATTTGGATTGTGGCCCATTAAGCGCTGTTAGGGGTTACATTTTAGTGTTGTTTTAATTTACATTTTGCGAGGCACATTTTGCGGTTTTGGATTCCATGTTTGCAACATTTTCCTTTGCGGTTTTACAAATTTTCTAGTGATCTTCGTTGAGTCGCTGTTGTCTTTCATACAGGTTCAGGTTCTCTTCGCTCTTTTTTTCTCGTCTTGTCTCGTCTTGATGTTTGACGTTGGACATCAGAGACGTAGTCGACGACTCATACACATGCTTAGATATAGATATGGACTTGAAACGTTAGCAAACTCAGGGGGGTCGGTCCATGACGGACGGTTGGTTGGTCGCCTGGTCGTCGTTTGGTTGGGTTAGTTTCTGGCTGCTTTGGCTCATCGTTACTCCATTCCGTCCACATTTATGGCAGTTGGCAGTCGCAGTAACAGCAGCAACGGCAAGGTGTTATTTTCATTTCTAGGTTACTGACCCATGTCATATGTGTGTGGAAAATTCAATATTGCTGTGAAAAATACTTACACAACTATTAAATAAAGACATGCCTTTGCTTAGGCTCCCATTTGCGTCTTTTACCCTCTGCTTCTCTGTCTTTGACTTTGTCTGTTTCTGCTTTGGCTGTGGCCTGTGGCCCAAGCTTAGTATCTTTGTTTCGTACTTAATAATTACGCTCATTTCATGCATGCAATGTTTGAATTCCAGTGAATCGCTATCGCTATCGCCCACCCCCAACTCCACCACCATCCCTCAAGAGCCATGCAGCAGCAGCTGCACACACATTTCTATAGGTTTTTCCAAGCTATAGCTACAGCTTCAACTCTGCAGCTACCGTGTGCGGTAACCTTCAAGTTAACATGGAACAAATGAAAAAATTCTTGCTGCTGCTGCTGCTTCAGCTGCTGCTGCCACTTTGCTGCTCTTTTCCTTAGCTTAATTAATTACCACATTCCTTCGGTCTTAGCTATGTTTCTGCAGTGCAAGTGTGTGTGTGTGTGTGTGTGTATATGACGTTGTGGTGAGTGTCTGCCTGCCTTTGTGAGTGTGTGTGTGTGTGTGTGTGTGTGATATGCGTGTGCTGGCTGTCAGATTTCCGTTTGCGCGCGCCAAGTTTACAACCAAATACGAAAGACTTAAGACACAAACTCGACTCGATTTTCTCTCATCACAAGTTTGCACACTTCCTACTCGAATGGTAATCGATTGAGTTCGCACATGTCATTTGACGAGCTTTTGTGGCAATGTTGACAGCAGACGATTACAATGAATGAAAATGACATGATGTGCACGTCAAGAGCAAGAGATCAGCCCAGACTACGAGACCAAGACGAACATCAGGCCAGGTTAGGCCAAGAAGACATCGCTGTAGAGCCGCATGACAAATTGCGACCTATTAATCTCACATGGACTTTCACTTAGCCCAGGCCCACACCGTACATCTCTTCTAGGTCTGTCTATCTTAGTAAAAGCACTGACTCTCTATAGTATTATGCAAATGTCAATCAGTTGCACAGAGTTGACATTGACAACAGGATCGGGCGCAGTTAATGCCATGGGCCATGGCTAATCAGCCGCAGTCGCAGCATAATTGCCAATATACTCTATTGGCAACGGCCGCCAAGAGTTTTTTCTGGTCATTTGAATTGACGTTCTTTTTCTTTTTTTCTTTACCCCCCTCTTCGATTTGATTCACGTGTAAACGATTAATCAAGTTTCAAGCAGCGACTGCGACTGAGACTTCGACTGAGTCTATAACTGTGGCTGGTTCGGCTGAGATGGTTTGCCCCTTAGTTTTGGTTTTTCTCTTCCCGAGATGCGATTTGCCTTAGCCCGGAGCTTTATGTCGTTGCTTTATGGGTCAGTAAGGTGGAATTTTTTGGTCTAAGCCAAGAACTTCATTTCGGTTTGAAAGTTTATGCCAAATTGATTGGTGCGAATATAAAAGCAAATCCCATGCCGAGCGTTTAATGATTATATTTATGGGGTTTTAAAAAATTTAAATAAAATCCACGAGCAATGTTCATGCATATGATTTATGCATATTGATTAATCAAGACTTAAACATTCCAAATGGCAGTCAAAATGGCAAGGAGTCGACAGTGAGCACATTTCGTGCTCTTTCACACACTTTCCTTTTCATTTGCATCGACAGCAAAACAACTCCCTTTTGAAATTATATAGTTGCTGGTAAAAATCGTGCACATGCCTGAAAATCGTTTTTGTGAATGTGTATTTTGGGTAGCTGCTTTCAAATTTTCACAGCTTAGCCTACCAAATAATTGACTAAGTATACAAATAAGTACGAGAAGTTGTATGCACTCGTACAACTTTATTCAAGATAACTGATTTATGATCATGATCTGAGCGGTGACAGTGTTTAATGATCTTGGGCAAATGAATGTCAGGGTAACACAGAAGTTATCAGCGATCAGTGTTGAGTGTTCTGTCAATGAACTGCTTGGCCAGTTATCATTTTGGCAATATCTTCTATCTGCCTGAAAAGTCTAGACTTTGGAAGATTCACATTCATTATCTCGATCATCAAATGGGCCTTAGGTTCATTGAACTATACGCAACTATCTATCCATTTGGTTTGAAAGCCTTCTTTCGCTTACATATACACATATGTATAGGAATCGTATGGCTTGGCGATCGTCATTTGATCACAGCGGCTAAGCTTAACGAATGTCGTATTAATTCTATGAACAATAAATTGTCAAAGATCGCGATTTATTATTAAGAAAATCAGATGAGCTCAGCTGTAGGTGGTGCGTTCACTTTCCAGTGGCATTGTGCGCACAGTTTGAAAGACCTCAACCCACTTATCTTATCACAATTTCTCTCCATATTATGATGCAGATGGTGCACTCACAATCGTCAGGTGTCAATCGACAATTCGTGATTCATTGCGCCGAACAATAGAGTGCAACTCAGGACAGCACACCACTCAATATTATATAACCGTTATACTGATAACTCATATGAAAGTCCCAGTAAAAAATAAAAAACCGAAGAAAAATAAAATAAAATAAATCTTTAACACTGACCCACTTTCAAAAAAACTTAGTGAGTCAATAAAGAAACCGCACTGAGACCAAATACGGCTTGCGTTAATATGGAGATTAAATAATCGTACGACTCAGGCCTCAATTTCAGTCACAGTCAGAGACTGACTGTGAGTCTGTGTCTACTACGTCTGAGTTGGAGTCTGTGACTTTGTCTGCGAGTTGGAGCAAACCGCACATGAATCACCCACACGAGGCGGGCTTGCAAAATAACTTGGCAAGTGACCAACAGTGACAACAGAGCAGTGCCTGGGATCGCGGCCAAGCCAAAAGAAAAGTTGTTAAAATTTATATACATAGATATCACACGCCTGGGGGGTCGAGGTCGCCAAACCGTAAACATTTATGCACACACATACACTGAGGAATATACTCGTTCACTTATCAATATGCAAGCTAAGAGCAACTATGTCGTTGCTGTTGTTTTGCTGGGGGCTTCCAATCAGCTGTTCAACAAAAGACTTAAGGCACAAACTTGTCCGTCATAAATCTCTCTTTGGCCAATTGCGCTCGCCAGCTCCCAATGACTTTAGCGCTCTCGCTCTCCCTCTCTCTCTCTCTCTCTCTCTCTAGATCTCAGTCACGCTCTCTGTCTTTCGCTCTTTCTTTTAGCTGGCCAACTCTCTTTTGGCATCTGGCAAGGTGGCTCTGTGGCGCAGTTTTATGCGCTGCCTGATGCTTTGCCGGCCGCAGTTTGGTTTACACAGCGCACGAGTGCGGATCGGGTTCGGATACAGTTACGGATTTCTGAATCAAATTACTCGTGAACATCTTGAACGCAGCCGTTGCCTGGATCATAATTCTCCACAAGCAACAAAATTAAAAAAAAAAAAAAAAAACCAACAAAAAGGTGCCTAAACTTTTGTAACACTTATTAAGATCTGCCTGCGGCAAGAGACATCGACTTTAACTCTAACTTCGACTTCAACTTCCACTTGAACAACAGACACACGACGCGCTGCAATCAATCAAAGAAACGCATAAATTTCTTGAAATCAAAAACGATCGACAAAAGCTAATGCCACATGATCGTCGATTACCTTAATCCATTCGCTGATCGAACCTTACCAAAAGTGTGCACAAATCAAAATAAAAAAAAAATCATAAGAAAGAGAAGAAAAAGTTATTCAGTTAAAAAGTGAGAGTTTTCCACGCTTTTTAGGTAATTTTTGCTGTTATCTGTTATGTTTTTTTTGTGCTTTTTGCCTTCTTTTTTTTGCCTTTTGCTTTTCGTCGGTTAAACACACTTGCGACTCAATCACGACTAATTGCGCATGCGCCGCCGCTTTATGCGTATTTAAAGTGCCGCCTATATTACAAAACCGGAGCCCAAGCTCTGATACTCGTACAGAGTCTCAGTCTCAGTGTCTTAGTGCTGTGTGTCTGTCTGTCTCAATGTGGCAATGCCTCTGGCTGTGACTGCCTCTTTGGCTGCTTAATATGCGTGTCACGTTGCCGGCCATCAAGTTCAAATTGCATTCGCTGTCAACGCATTGCAACATGGGGCAGAGCATAGAGTCAGAGCACCAATAGCAACAGCAACAGCAACGGCGGCACGCGTTGAAATTTTGAAATTAACACTAGCGTCTGCATATTGGCTGCAAGACTGCAACTGGAGCAACTGCTAATTAAGAAATAAAAATTGATCAGCCAACGAGTTGTGCGTGAAAGCTGACAGCAAGGATAACAGCAGACCAGTCTTTCTGTCTCTCAGTCTGTCGGTCTGTCGGTCTGTCTATCTGTCTGTGTGTGTGACTGGTTGTTAGGCGAATGACCTGCTCAGATACAAACTTGCTATTGCTGTTGTTGCATTTTGCATGCCGATAACTCTGTCAGCGACATGCACACTAATTAGTTCACATTTGTGGCTTACAGCTGCGCGTTGCACTCAACTTGCCACTTGTTAACATTGGGCGACGCCGTCACCACACACTCTGCAAACTTCTGTTTTGCCATTGCTGTCGCCTTGGCGTAGCAAGCGAAACAAAAAAAAAAGACAGAAAAAAAAAACAACGCTGGCAAAAGTGAGTTAATACTCGTCTGCATTGTGCCGTAGCCAGTTTTTTTTTCTTTCTTCAGCTGGGTGTTTGCAACTTGTGCTAGTCTCGTACTCTCGTAG
This sequence comes from Drosophila niveifrons, assembly GCA_035046325.1. Taxonomy (NCBI): domain Eukaryota; kingdom Metazoa; phylum Arthropoda; class Insecta; order Diptera; family Drosophilidae; genus Drosophila; species Drosophila niveifrons. The sequence continues at coordinate 1,974,478 of JAWNOC010000046.1, read as the reverse complement.
TCTTCTAGACTGTCAAATGCAAACTCGACTGGGACTGGGACTGGCACTTGGACTGGCTCTTGTTGGTGTTTGCTGCGGTCAGATGCTGGCGAGTTACTCCCAAAGCATTTAACTGCAAAGCTAATGCACTCACACATACACACGCATGCGCATACACACACACACACATATTCAATACCCATACATGTGCAGTTAATTAATTTCTTTGTTGTTCTCTACGGTAAATCATGCCACATTGGCTTTGCTTGTGTTTGTGCCACAAGTCGTATCACTTGTGAGATATTCGCGAGAAAGAGATAGAGAGTGAGAAAGAGAATTAGACTGAGAATAAGAATGCCACTTAGAAGCAGTCCTATACACCCATCGCCAGCTCGTTCTGAGTCTCGGCCGTCTCTTTATTGAATAGTTACTGTGAGTTTTCGCGTTGCAGCAAGTCTTTTGTTGCAAACCACTTGAACTGCATTTGCATATAAATTAGTTTTGATAGCACTCGACATGGCTAAAACTAAGCCTTTAAACTAAGAACAAAGCAACGGCAGCAGCAACAGCAGCCACTAACAGTTTGATGTTTGTTCTATGAATGCGTTGCGAAAATCAACTCGGGCTCTGGCCTAACGGTACTCATTAAGTGAAGTACAACACAGCCGCGACAGTGCAATGCATAGCATTTGAATAGCAGCACATTTAGTGGGAACAACCACCACACACGACACCAGCAGCAACAGCAGTCGTAGTAGATAGAACGACCCAAGACGACTGAAAGACTTAGACAGGATGAAGCGATAAGTTGGCAATAAAAATTGGCAGCACTTTGGCACATACGACAAACAAAAGACTTAGGAAACGAACCAGTTGCCCAGACTGCCTGACTTCTGACTAGCTGACTGGATGGCTGCCTTGGCTGGCTGGCAACAGTAACAGTTACTGAGCCAGTTAATTGTTAATTGTTGACAAGTACTCGTTGTATGCAAAACGAAAGAAGTGCAAATGTACGTTTAATGAGCAGCAGCGACTGTGGTGCTTGTGGTTTCTGCTTGGGAACACTGAGAATAGCTGCCACTATTGCTTTGCTTTGCGGTGGCAGCGAAAAAGATAAGGGAAAAGTCAACCTCAAGATAAAGCCAAACAACAAAAACACAAACAAAAAATAAAGAAGCAAAGAGAAAACAAATGCAATTACCAAAGAGGAAGCAGATGCAGAAAGGCTTCTTCCACTTTGCAATCATCGTTCATTTTTATTTGTTATATAGATAGAAGAAAAAGAAAAGTTATTTATATTCAATATTTTTCGTTTCTGTCTGTAATTTAATTTACATAATATTTACTTTGGAATATTAAATTGCTACAAAACATTCGAAACATAAGTAATAGTTGTCGCCGTGTTTATCGATTAATTATCATTGATACGCTGTCGCTTTGAGGCATCTTGACCATCATTATGACCAACACCAAATTTCGCTTCGTATTTCGGGGGAATCGCCAAGTTAATTTCCATTTTGTCAAAGAGTAACGTTTCATATATCAAGATAAGCATCTACTGCTAGTATTCCTACTTTGATTTGCCTGCTTCTTCTCCAGTGACTGTCACTGCGTCTATGACTGCTCTAAGTAGTTCTGCTATGGTCATTTGAATTTTAGTTAAAATGGCTTTTTTGGCCATCTCCATTTTAGCTACTAGCCAGTAGATCAAATGTAAATATGCCAGCACCAAATAGGGTCAACAAGAGTTTTATACCGGCTGCACCCAGCAAACTTAAAACTCGTCTTATTTTTGCATAAATTTGTTTAATTTCCTCTTATATATGTGATTTACCAGATTATAATGCCTAAAATTTTGTTTTATTTTTGTAGAAATGCGAGCGAGCGAGCAGCGAGACAGCCAAGCCCTAAATGGAAAAGTGAAAAACTATCTCAAAATTGTGCAATAAAAAATAAAAGCAAATTAAACAAAGGAATCAACATAAAATTGTTGAAACGAAAGAAGAAAGAAAAAAATTAATTAAAACTGAATTTGAGACGAAGTGTTAGTGTTTTGTTTGCGTGATAGTGCAGTTATTGCCCCATAAATTCGCCCACAAATATTTACAGAAGTTTATTGCACTCGCAAGCGAGTGAAAATCAATTATAAAAAAGAAGTAAATACAAAAAATAAACAAATAAAATCTTTCGTTATAATTTGATTGCCATCATTATACGCAGTTATCGGTCGAATGGTGTTTTACTAACCATGAAAACGTTGGAAAGTGTGCCAATCTAAGAAAATCGTTAACCAAAAGTTGTGTTGTTGTTCAAAAAGCAGCAGCACTGGAAAAGTGCGAATGCAAGTGCGTGATCAAGAAAAATCTGTGGCAAAAATGCTAACAGTCAGTGAAAATTAAATTTGATAAACCACAAGCCAACTACAGTTTATTGTTCTCATCAAAAAGACGAGTGAAATCCAAACTCATCGCCATCGTTAAGAGCGTTTGAGAGACAGTTGAATTAAACTTCTGTGCAACGAACCAATTACAGCCATTTATGGCTGGCAACCTTACAGTTAATTGAGAGTCTAGTAAGTTCCCAGCATAAATTTCTTTATATTTTATACAATACTTTTAGGAAAACAGAAAGTTTTTGTTTTTAATATTTTAATTGACATCGAAACAGATTCATTTATGAAAAACATCTCAATTGCTTGTGAAAGGCTTTATTTGTTTTTCTCTTTTTTATTTTTAAATCATAATCCCTTAATTATTGTATTACCTTAACTAATTTGACTGTCGACTTTTCTTTCAAGTTAATTCCACTTTGTTGGACAATAATTTCCTTAACTTTATTTGACATTTATGCAAAGCATATGGCTAGCTAAGCTGCTTAAAACTATAAAGACATTCGCATAAATTTATATTTATGATAATTGTAGGACAAATTTGTACATTCTGAAAGTAATTTGCGCATTACGTATACGCAATGTGGCATTCTAATTTGAAAATGACGTTGTACGAACAAATTGTGCAATAAAATTGTTATTAACTATTACACTTACACAGACACACAAACACACACACATACACACACACATTCACAAGTGTGTAATGCCAGCATTTGACATATGTATGCCGCGATTATCCGAGTATTACGATAATAAAATCTGAAGCCATCTCTCGAGTTGTGTCAGTGGCATTTACTAGGCTGCTATGGCTGCCTTCAGCCACTCGCGAGTATGTGTCTATCCAACTGTCGTTTGTCGTTTTATTAGCGAAAGTCATCGAGCAGAATAATTGTTGCAATGTGGCTCCCACTCCCTCATCCTCTTGGCCATTACTTCCCTTCAGACTCCCCACTTTCTGTCAAACGACGGTTGCAATCAAGGCGCGGGCTCGTAAAATACAATTTCAATTCAGTTGCGCGTAAAACGAAATTCAGCTACAGATTGTAGGTGTGTGTCTCTGTGTGTGTGCGTGTGTTTGTGTGTTACATGTGAGTTTGCTGTTTGCTGAGTTTGGCGAATCTCATTGCGGCTCGAGCAGCAACTGTGACCATCTTTAGCTTATTATATAATTTCTGAACCCATTATTCCATTTGTCACAACAAATGTTGTTTGCCATTCCACAGGCCCAAATTTATTTAAATGCTCGACGCATTCTCTTTAAGATAATTATGAAATTACTCAAGACCTTGGTTATATCACAAAGGTGTTGCTGTGCTGTCACCTGTAACAGGTGTGAATAACTTAGAATGACTTGAACATTACGTGAATTATCTAGAAACCAAATGGTAAATAATATTGTCGAGTTTAGAAAAATAAATTTTACGAAAAATGTATATAATTACGATAATCTTCTGAATGAAATAGTTATCAATATAAATGTTTAATTAACAGTAACTGTAAACTGTAGACTTAATCACAAAATGAAGTTGCTTTATAAAATAATAATTATTCATTCATTAAATTGGCGGGTCAATTTCATGCTAAGTCAGACCACAAGGAGAGCTCTGAGAATTCAAAACAACTTTCTTCAACACTCTGTCGCCGGTTGCTGTTGTTGCTGCTGATGCTGATGCTGTTGCTGTTGCTGCTGTGTCATTACTTAGGCCAGGCCATTGACATGCAATGACATCACATTTGTACTCGCCGTCGACTACGTCTAGAAACTATAATTAATATGACAGCACAGCGGCAATACTCGTACCAGTTTTGGTTTTGAATGAATGAATACGGAATGAATACTCGTGCTGTGAGTTTACTCTGTTTGCTCTGGTGATTATCAATGGCAAACATTTATCAGACAAGCTAATAATTATTCGCATTAATTAGCCAAAGCGTTTAATTATGACACCTCTCATCAGTGTCTGTGACGTTCACCAAGTATTATTGGCACGCGAACCAAATTCCCAATTCCCATTCCTATTTCCAGTCTCGGCCTGAGTCCCAGTTCCATTTAAAGCTGAGTTCATGTCAGTTAAGTGTATACACCAAGCTATAAACATATAAAGCACACAGCTTCTGAACTGCCAGATGCAGCGAACTTTCGTCTAAAGGCTCAACTTAACTCATGACTCTCTAGGCCCTGGGCCCTATTCAATTGACTAAATGACTGACGGACTGACTGAAATGAGACAAGTGAATGCTGATTGACCCACTGAAACTGGAACTGAACTCAGCTTGAGGCGTGCTCGACTCTGCCTCTGACTCTCGGGATTGGAGTAAACCGTGGGCTGTGGGCACGACGGGAACGTGCATTTCATGCAAATTAACGACAATGTTTCAGTCCCTGGTTGGCTTGGCTTGTTCATTACAAGCATTTAAAGACGTTTATTTTGAAGATTTTCACTTTCAATCTGTCAAATTGTCACACTCACGAATGGAGATCGAAACTCATTGTTCGATTTTATTTTGGAGCATTCAATAATGAAAAGTGATTGCCGCACGATTTTTATTTTACTTCAAGTCAACCTCTTTTCTTCTCTTCGTTCCTCCTCTATTTTCGTTTTTGTGCCTTTTTGACTGTCAAGTGAGGCCGGTACCTCAGATCTGGGCAACAGTTACGTTTGCCAATGGAGACGTTTACTGGGCTCCCATTTTTTGGGGTTTTTGTTGCGTTCGCACGTGTTTGAATACTTCCGCAGCCCATGATCATGATTGATTTTGAATATTGCTTTGTATTCCATACTCTCCGTACTCCATTCTCCGCATTCATGGCTTCATTGAAATGAGTCTCATCATTTCAGTTTATTGAGAGACTTTAATTTTCACTCTATTGAAACAGGTGCGAACCGTTATGATATCGAATAAATGAAATTACTTATTTAGAATAATATTGCCGTGAATAAGCAGATGTGAAGCCGCTAGGCCAATCAAGTTTTTTTTTTGTGTTGTTGTTTTTAGTTGTTGTTGGTATTTACATCCAGAACCGCTGAGAACCAAACACTAACAGCAACAAGAACTAAATCCAAATTAATTATGTTGCCTTCGGTTTGAGGGCAAAATGAAATTATAAGAAGCCCGAGAACTCGACCTTAAAACCAACAGCGTCATGCTGCTCTGCACAAGGCATAGAAAAAAGCAAATATTTGGACAATGGGAACAAGGCAAAAGGTTCCGACTGAGGTCGCTCTAAATGAGGAAAAACGCTGAAAACCATACATAAACAAACAGACAGACAACAAAACAAACAGACAGCAACATCAACAACAACAACAACAACAATAACAACAACAAAGATAACTTAGCTTTGGGTATTGGACCTGAGGTCTAAGACTGGTCCAGTCAAAGGTTCAAGTGCAACGCTGGCCGTCTTCAGGCGGCATAGCACGGGCCTGGCTTGGCCATTAGCTTAGCCGGGTTAATAAACCAAAGACACTCGCCACATTCACAGCAGACACAGTACAAGATGTAGAGCTGGAGAGTGATTTATGCTTGTGGCCTAGACTACGACACCTAACAGCTTGAAAGCATCTTGCTTTTTTTTCAACTTAATGTGCATCATGCAAAAGACATTTTCGACTCTTTTAGTGTGCTCTAATGAACGATATACACTGCGTATGCTTGATATGTGCTTACGTTGACGCATAGTCAAATTGATTAATGCGGCGCGTTAAAAGTTTTGATGTTTAATAGGCGGGCGCCAGTTGATTATTTGACAGTGCAAACTATAAGTAAGTGAACTGATCGCATGCTACAATGAATCATTTCCCAAATTCATTCAGTTCTTATCTCCTTACTTGAATCTTTCTAAGAATACGAAATTTGCATAATTAAAGCGTTAGCTTTGCATTCTAACTCGGCTCGTATGTTGATTTATGTGCACCAGCATTTGCCTCGACTAACTGTTCTACTACTCTCAGTTGTGGGTCAGCATTTAATGTCTTATTTGATTCGTTTGTTGGTGGGAACAATTTATAAATCACGACACCCAGAAGTGTTTTATTTAAATAATAAAATTGAATTTATCAAGCGCATTTCTGAGCTTGTTTTTGTTGTCCAACTAAATTTACATTGAATGCTTTAGGAAGTTGCAGCATCATATCAAGTTGTGTTCAAGTGGTTGTTGCTGGTTGACTTGTAAGTACTACGTACTAGGTACAATGACTTCTATTAGTCAGTGTCGTGCCCAGTTATGCTCGTCGTCGTCGTCGCCGCCGTCGTCGTCGTTGTTGTTATATCTGGCCCCTGGCAATGTGTGTTTCACATGAAGAAACCACTCAAAAATTGTGTTTACGTTACGCGATGTGATTATAACAAGCGGCGGGCTCTAAAGATGCCGACGTCGACTTGACTTGAGAGATGGACATGTGCTATCTAACGTATGCGATAGCAGCTTCAAGTTGCGTGTCTACACTTCTTGTTCATCTTCTTCTACTACTTCTACAACTTCTTGTCGTTAATGTTGTTATATGATCCAGTTGTTTATCTTTTTCATTAGCCTAGGCGGCCTGTCATCTGTGCCGTCGCCTGTCGATCGTCTGTCGATTGACAAAACGCCTACCGGCTGAATAAAGTCCTCTGTCCTCCGGTGTTTGCCACTCTCGATCCTCGTAGCCAGAGGCAACCCACCATTTACCATTTACAATTTTACCATTTAACTATTACCAAACGGGCTGTGACTTTTCCGCACTTTACCACACGCCACAGCGAATCGAAGCTGCAACAGTTGCAACTTCAGTCGGCAGCCTTCGCCTTGGAGTTAAGTGACTGACGCAAATTGCGCAATTGTTATTACAATTACTCTTCAACTAGCTGTTGCAACTTGGCAACTAGCCAACTTGACTAGTTGCAACATTCAGCTGCACGTACACACCACTTTGCTTCGTCAGTCAGGCAGCCAGGCAGTCAGGCAGCCAGTCAGTCATTTTGCTGCATTTTTCTAATACATTTTTGCCACAAAATTATTTGGCCTTTGGCTTCCGCTTTGGCTATTGGTAACTTTAGTTCGGTTTCTGTTTCTGTTTCGTCTTTCGACTTTGGGGTAGGGGTCGTTGTCAGTGTCGGTGTCGGAGTCTGGTTCTGTCTGATCGTTTGTCAGTCTCTGGCTACTCGTCTTTTTTCAGTTTGGGTTCGTCTAAAAGATAGTCATTAGCACAAAAGATTGCTTTAGCTGTTACTGCTGCTGCTTCTGTTCTCAGGGCGTTTAAACGGGGTAATTACCTTTTGGGTCTTTCGGGTGAAAAAGCGGCAGCCAAAACAATGGCAACTAAACTGATCGTTTTGTTGAGGAAATGAAAACGTAACGAAATTAATTTGCAACGGTTCAGACCGTCAATGGGCTCATAGTTGTGGCGTGTGGCGTGTGGTAGTTGCACAGTCACCAGCCAGCACAGTTGCTTTGCCAGTTCCCATCAAAGAACCGAAATAAAGTTATTAGAGTGAAAATTACATTTCGCTGGCTTAAATGACCGTCCATTGAGCAGTTTTGTAATGAAAGTGTTGAGCATTTTGGCAGACAATTGATAAATTGATTCATCCTATTGGGGCAGGAACAACAGTAACACCAATGGAAACAAGATCAGCCGATCAAATACTCAAATTAAAGTCATTCGATCTCAATTTAAGTTTCAACCTGCTCACGCACATGACGTGCACAAATTGTTTAAATCCAGTTTCAACAGATTTGTAATTACCATCAACTCAAATGTCCGACATTTAGATGGATGAGGACTGTCTGATAAACGAGTTTCTTACTTTTTTACTTAGCTTAGATAAGCGCTCCCAAGTGTGTAAATAATTCACAATAATTGTTATTAATCATACAGATTTGAGCACACATTTTTCAGATATAATACCAGTCATAGCAAGTGATGCCTGATCTTCAATTTTATAAACTGGGTCAAGTTTATTACTGTTATGTCAGGTTTATAATGGTCAATTAGTTACTGAAATTACCCAAAAAATAGTGTTTTTTTTTGTTTCAAGTTACATTTCGACGCGATTAAATCTGATTATTTTAAACAATTTTATAAGAGTTACAGTTAATTCGGTTAATTAATAAATGTATTAAATACTTTTAAAGTTTTTTGAACGTTTTAGTTAATTTGGTTAATTAATCATTTCATTAAGTATTTCAAAATCATTTTTTGATTATAATAGTTAAAATTATGTATTAATAAAAATTACTTTCTCTTTTATTGTCTTTTTTAATAACAAGCGACCAAGCAAGAACTTCATTTATTAAATGATCACAAAAATTGTATTAAATATTTTATTTGGACTCAAAATAAACTCTTGAGGGTGAATGCACCATAAATTTTGAGCATAATATTTAAGCCATGTATTTATTTCGCATAAAACGATCGATCCATCGATTATAAAATCGAGTTGATGGTAATCTTTATACGATAAAGATGCAGTTGAGTGGAACGTCAGGCAGGGCGTGGGAGATGGAACGCGAAACGTGGAACGTGGGTTAACTGCAACTGCAACTGCAACTGCGACAAGCGATGCATGGATGACCACTCATAGGCATCGGCATGGGTATAGAAATAAGTACTTATGGTTATCCACTAATTATAGTTCAGAGCAACATTCCACTCAGCATTCTCGTGGTAAAACTAACAACAACAAAATCTTTCCCTTCTTCTTCTTCCTCTACTTCAGACATGCGCCCAGCACGTTACAGATGAAGCAAGCAACTTTAATCAGACACAGACACAGGTAAGTTGTCAACCAGTTGCTGGGCCTGGCTCCAAGCCACTCTTTGGTGGCAGTTCTGGGCTGCATGGCAAAGATTACTGAGCTACCAGTTTAGACTGCAATATGAGTAACTTGTACTTCTTGTAGTTCATATATTTTGTGGGTGGTTTTTCTAAGGCATCCCATGAAAGGCAACATCTAATTTGATGGGTTGTAGAGTGTGTGTAAGTGTGTGTGTCTAAGTGTGTGGCATGTGCTATGTGTGGAATTGAGTAAACTTTAATTAAATTTCAAAATGATTCCGCTTTGATGAGCTTGTGGCCCGACTGTGAGGCACGCTCGCTTTGGGGCATGATATTATTAATTGTAGCATGTGTCGTCTCTCTGGTAAAACATATATTCGTGCGATCACAATAAATTTTTTCCATCTGTTTGGTTTTTTCTCTCTCATTTATTTTTATGTTGCACAAAAAGACAAAAACACAAAAAAAAAAAACTGATTATGAGGCAAAAGTGAAAAGTTGTAATTAAACCAGTCACTGACTGGCTGCAGTGTTGTAAAAACTGCAACAACTGTGACTGCAACAACAACAACAGCAGCAGCAACAACTCATAAAGAGTAGAAATCGCTGAGGAGACGTGCCCGTTTTTTAGCTGTTGTTTCAGCTGTTGCTCTTGTTGTTGTTGTTGTTTGGGGTTCCAAACATGCGACAAGTGCACTTAATTAGTAGGGAGCATAGCGTAGAACATAGGGGTGGTAGCTAGAAGGGGGGAAGGGGGCAGCTGCAAGAGGGCATCTGCAACATGGCGAGTGTTATGGCATCGCTCTGCTGCAGTTCCGGCAGGCAACAAGTCCCATGCTAAATTGCCTTTTTTGTTGCAGAACCGCAGACCCGAAGATGTGGCCCAAACAGCGTTGGCTAGTCAAGAGAGCAACTGCTGCGATACCTGCGAGGAGCACACACCAAATACTAGAAGTATTAGTAGCCTTAATCTTAGTCAATGGCCTTGCCTCAGCGACAGCAGCGCTTATCACACCACCGGATAGCAGCAGCAGCAGCAGCAACAATAACTTCGAGTATGATTCGTTATCCTCAAATGAGGATGACGACAGTCCGTCCTCCTTGCCCAGTTTCTATCGCAGTCCGCATCGCCTCGATGGCTACTATACGCCAGCGGACCTGCAACGTAGCCACAACTACAAGATTAGCCCAAAGCCGTGCTCCTTTGGTCGTGTCGAAGGCACCTGCATGTTTGTCTGGGAGTGCATCAAGTCCGAGGGCCAGCACGTGGGCATGTGCGTGGATTCGTTCATGTTTGGCTCCTGTTGTGCCCACAACTACACTGACAACATTGTGCTGCCCCAGACCGCCTTCTCGTACACTCGACCCACTAAACCGTTGTCGCTGAGGCCGCGACCGCCACCTCAACCCCACAAGCCGCTGATCAGGTGAGTCATCATAACGCAGAAACCTAATATTAATGAATATGTTAAGATGAATTCAAAGTATAAGGCGTATGAAATGAAAATAATAATGCTAATGCAATTAACCATCGATAATTGTATAATTCTCATACTTGACATAAAACTTATTTCAATAATACTTTAACAACAATAACAAATATAATAAATATATATCAAATAAATATAATCATAATTCTGCCTATAAAGTTTAGGCATTTGCATTTGTTTTTTAAAATTGATTTATGCCAATAACCATAATTGACCAGAGCAATTCTAATGCAATTTGCAATAATAGTTCTAGTCATGAAGTTACTACGCTCAAAACTTAATAGTTTAAACAAACTAATGCAAATGCCAAAATATTATTAATAATATTTTTGGTAATAATAATGCTAAAGTGATTGAAAACATTGATGACTGATTAAATTAATGAAAATATCAATTTTAAGTGCGGATAATATTCTATATACTAAGTTGTAATAATCGAAATATGGTTGATTACTTTTAGCGGAATGACAACTATAGAACGTCCCCATGGTGCTGGAACCTTGGTAATTCGCCCATCGGGTCCTCATCATCAGGGCCCACTGTCCAGGCCACATCCGAAGCCAACGTCGCCGCCGGATCTGCATAGTGCGGCCAGCCAGGCGACGGCTAGTTCCAGTGAGTATACATAACATATATTTAAACGGCGCTTGATCCATTGTTATGAAGAGTGCTCTTAACATACAACAAACAACAATTACACCAAACAGATAGTATTTGGCATACATCAACGAACCAGCAGCAGGCTCAACATCATCACTGGCATATGACCACCGAGCCAAGTTTTATTACCAAGCCACGACCCACCGGCTGGACCAAGCCCGGCATCGTCAATTTGCCAGCACCTCAGCGTCCCTCGAAGCCGCCAAAGCCCACAAAGAAGCCGATTGTATACGAGCGGCCACCGCCACCGTCACCTCAAACTCCAACGCCGGCGACGTCGTCAACGACAATGATTCTGTTTGGCCAGACAAAACCAAAACCCAAACCCAAACCGACCAGGCCTCAGGTATGTAAATACTACGCATCTCCCTCTTATTCCCTCCCTCCCTACGATCTTCCATCTGGCATTTCGCGTCTGAAGTCTGCGTCTCATTTTGCATTCAACATGGTGTCTGCTGCTGCTGTGGCCTGTGTGTGATGCATTGATGTCGAAAGCGAAACAAACGAGCGTCGAGGTCATTTACTCCTCGATCAGCTTGGACTCACTGATTCCCAGATTCCCTGATTCTCAGATTCCCTCCAACTGGGGCTGGGGCTGTGGCAGGCCACAGCCTTGGGGGACATTTTATTGTTTGCGCAAAGCCGAAGCCAAAGCTAAAGCTGATGTAAGATTTGTCTTGTTGCCTCATCGTCCAGAGGTTCGTTTCTCTGTCTGTCTCTGTCTCTTGGGTGTGTTGTTATGCCCTTGCCCACCTTGAGTAGGGTATCAGATGAACAACTAAACAATATCAACAGATTTGAAATTTGAAACGAGATTTGCTAGAATCATAAATCAATGGACAACTAAACGATATAGAGTTAAAAAAAAAGAATACTTACAAAAATAATATTCTATTGTCTTGAATTTTAATTGTTTTGATGCCAAAAAGTTAGATACAATCGTACACAATATTTGAAGAATTTCTAATATCATATTTGTAATCGGAAAAGAAACAAGTAATTCATTAAAAAAAATATATAAAATTGCTTGGTTAGGGTATGCAGCAATCGTCGTTGTTGTCGTTTGGCTTAATTCTTGCATCCGTTGAGATTTTCGCAACGAAGTGAAAAATTGATTCTTTGCATGTGAAATACTTTTTTAGCTGCTTGGGCAACTATTAGCATAATGTTTACTACTTTCGGCTACCTTGCAGCTGTCGCCGGCCACATCATTAGCCGCATCGTCCTCATCAGCATTGCCAGCAACATCAGCTGCAACAACAACAACAACGACAACGAAGGGCTCAACGACCACAACAACAACAACGAGGAGAACGACAACTACAACGACAACGACCACAAGAAAACCCATAAAGCCCTACCAACGGCCCACCACAGTGGGCACAACAACAACAACGAGCACAACAACAACAACAGCAGGAGCAGCTGCATCGGCAGGAGCAACATCAACCGGGAGACCAGCTACAAATCCAAGCCAGAGACCAACGGCACAGCTGCCCACACGCTTGCCAGCCACGTCGGGCATTGAATCCAATGAGATAACGGACTCCTCCACACATGATGAAGCCGGCAATGCGGCGACAATGCTGGGCACCGTGAGGACCATTTCGGCAGCACGAAGCGGTAAGATTTAAACTTCACAGTCACATGCCACGCCCCAATCCATTTGACATATTCAACAACAAATGTGTTGTCGTTGTGTGCTGTTTGTTGTCCTCTATCTGAATTTGTGTATGTGTTCAAAGTATCTTATGTATGCGTGTTTTTGGTTGTGTTTGTGTGCAGAGTGCGGAGTGCAGATGCTAACGCGTCCAGAGACGCGCATTGTGGGCGGCAAGAGTGCAGCCTTCGGTCGTTGGCCCTGGCAGGTGTCTGTGCGACGCATCTCGTTCTTTGGTTTATCCAGCACCCATCGCTGCGGTGGCGCTTTGATCAACGAGAACTGGATAGCCACGGCGGGGCACTGTGTAGAAGAGTAAGTAGCAACAAGCCAAGCGAGCGAAGTCAGCAACCAGAAACCACAACTATAATTTCCGCAACTCCCTCTCTTTTTTTCTCGCTTTCTTGCTGTTTCCATCCAACAGCTTAGTTATCAAACAGATACGCATACGCGTGGGCGAATATGATTTCTCGCATGTGCAGGAGCAGCTGCCATACATTGAGTGTGGCGTGGCCGAGAGGGTGGTGCATCCCAAGTACAACTTCAATTCATACGAATACGATTTGGCAGTGGTTAAGCTGGAGCAGCCGCTGGAATTTGCACCGCATATCAGTCCCATTTGTTTGCCCGAAACGGACAGTTTGCTGATTGGCATGAATGCCACTGTCACTGGCTGGGGTCGTCTCAGCGAGGGCGGCACACTGCCCTCAGTGCTGCAGGAGGTAAGTGAAGCATATACGAGTAACTACAAAACAGTCACATCCTCAACCAAACAACTGACTTCCACGATAGGTCTCCGTTCCAATTGTGAGTAACGACAAATGTCATTCGATGTTTTTGCGCGCTGGTCGTCAGGAATTCATACCGGACATTTTCCTATGTGCTGGCCATGAAACTGGCGGCCAGGATTCCTGTCAAGGCGACTCTGGTGGTCCACTTCAGGTAACTTTGCTCTCCACTTCACCTTGACAAAAAAAAAATAAAGAAATACATAACATTCAACTCTCATTTGTGCAGGCCAAGGCGCAGGATGGTCGCTTCTTTCTCGCCGGAATTATTTCTTGGGGCATTGGCTGTGCCGAGGCCAATTTGCCGGGTGTCTGCACGCGCATCTCGAAGTTCGTACCCTGGATACTGGAGCATGTCAGATGATAATCGACAGTATGAATGGCTCCTCCACTCTTGTTATTGTTTTAATTTATTAGTTATATCTTTAAGTTTGTGTGATTTTATTTTAAACGAATCTTAAGCGTAGTTAGCTTCAATTAATAACAATTTACATTGACATTCGATTTGTGCTCAACTCCCATAACGTACATATAGTCAAGACTCCCCCAATAAGTTAGTCTAGCGAAAATTGTTTGTAGGCTGATCTTAAGTTCTTTCTATCGGATTCGAATCGTTTTAAATGATGTAAGAAGAGTAGCACCGATATATCTGTATATAGACTTAGTAAACGTAGCAAAAGTCATTTTTATTGTGCAGTTGTTGGTATTGTAGATTAGGCATATTTAACAATTAATTACAACTTATATAATTTATAAACAAATTGCATACAAACATCATTATGTTGTATCTTGCCCAAAGAACAAGTTTATTTATAAAGATGAGCTCAAATAAATTTATTACGAAAATAACAAAAATTAAGACGAAATCATTTTAGGGGACAAGCGAAATCAAGAGATAATTAAAAAATTTATTATCTTGAAATCACATCTATGAAGCAACCATCAATTTAAGAAAGAAGATTAATGTGTTCAAGGAATTTCAAGAGCACGAAAAGATGGGGAAAAAAATGAGATTTATGTAGTGGATTGGCTTATATTAGTAATATTAATAATACTGCAAAGCAAAAATGCTAAACTGAATTTTGAATTTAAGGAAAATGAAAGTAAGTATAAGGAGAACAGATTTAGAGTAATTTAATTCGAAGATAATTTTTGCGTAGGTAAAAGTTAATGAAATTTACTAACGGATTAAGCTGCCCTCGCTGCGTTTGTGAGACATGAAAAGAGACAACGTCAATTATGCATTATCATTATTACAATCTTCAGCTGAATCTCGCGTGAATTGAACTCGCAGCCAAGTCGTCTTCAGCTTCCATGTCAAGTGCGTAAATGATGTACAACAATTGCAGCTAACGGCAGCGGCAATTTCGATTCGATTCGTTTCGATTCATTCATTAACTTTTCAGTCAGCAACCATGTTCGCCGCAGGCCATTGGAATGATTGGCACAATCGATTTGCCGACAGAGATGTGTCTGCGGCCGATTGTGGTACGTGAAGATTAGATGTTCCCATCGAGTTGCGAATTTCACTTTTCATCATTGACATTTGACACCAGTGGAACAATTAATCACGAAGACAACAAAAGCTACCAAATTGTTTGCCAAATTGCTATGAAAGATTCTGAATTGTCGTTTTCACTTTTGATACGCGACTAGACTTTTATTGCAGGCAACAAAAGAGCGCCCTCCAAATACATAAAACAGAGCTGTATGCGAAAGTAGTATATATAAAGATCAGGAATAACATTGAAGTCGTAGCACTGTCAACGGCTGTTTCAGTCGTGTATCCTCGTTTCTCACATTTTCGTTCGTATATCGCTTACTTCTTTTTGGGGAAGAGTGATTCTTTAGCCTCATCGACAAGATCCAGCGCCAAATACTTCAGATCCTGCAGGGACGTGGGGAAGTTCTTGATGGGCTCAATGGGAACCTCCTCGCCCGGCTTCACGCCCTTGATGAAATTGTAGGCAACCGCGAATATCTTGCGACCCTCGAACAACACAATGCGCGCATTTTCCTCTGCCTGTCGTGGATAGCACAAGGAGGCTACAGTACCGGCACCAATGGTCGTATACACAATCTTCTTAAAGACGCCGCCACGGGCTGCGAAAATGAAACCCGCCAAACCGCCCATGACAATAGCCCCGCTGCGATGCATCGAGTTCTGTGGTTCGTTCAGGAAGTCTATGGAACGTTGTGTGTGATCCTTAGCCGTTTGATAATAATCCGAGACCACCGATGTGCGTTCCGCAACCATGTTATAGCCGCTCTTCAGCTCCAAACGCACTGTGCGCACACCGTTTTCCAGATTCGAGTAAAGCGCATTTGTTGATGAAGCTCTCTCTGAATGGCTTTTGGGCCTGGGGGATGATGGTTAAAGCAACCAATATGTAGGCATACATGTTTGGTACTTACTTTGTTGGCCGCAAGCTACCGTAGACGGGCAGTTCGCTGGGCTTGCAAACCAAGGGATCGGTTGTGTTTTGTGGTGTTGCGGCGCCGACCGCGACAGCAGCAGCAATCATTGATGATTTGCGTAGCATTATCAATCTGTTGTTACTGGCTACTCCTTAAGTGTCTGCAAACTTATCGTTTTTGGTAAATGATTTGAATTTTTCGGTTTATAAAAAATGTTGTGTTGGTTTTTACCTCAGTTTGTTTGAAGCAGCGTTGCATAATGTGTCACAGTACGATACGATTGCTTGACGAATGCTAACGAAACAGCTGATTGTTGTACAGCGTGGCTGAAGTTGAGCGCCGCTTTTTGAATTTATTTATTGTTTTCGAATGACAGCTATTGCTATTTACTAATTTATAAACTCTATTTTATTATTTGAATATATAAAAGTCAACTTATAATTTTCTCTTTATATGGCGCCATTAATAGTCATTTTATGTTTCAGCCGCAAAGTTTGAGAAGCACTGCACGTGAGCATTAGCAATCTGGCAACATTGTCATAGTCTCAAGACTCTGACAACAGCTGCGCTCAATGTTAATGTTGTCCGCCTGTTATGTTTAGGGTTACCGTTGCGAGGGTAAGAAGAAGACACTTGTTTTGTTAGCAGGTCTCGCGACTCGCGAGTAAAACAATATTTCGAAATAATGAAATAATAATAATATACATGGCTTGAGATGAGGCACCAATGGCAAAGAATTATTCAGTGTGACATTAGCAGGTGAGTGCCAGCCGCTATTAATAGTAAATCCGTTGTTTCACACATGTACGATTAAGCAATAACATTTTGAACATAACATTTTAACATTTTCGTTTGGCCCACAAATGAAAAATGAAAAGAAAAAATAAAACGAATGAACAGAATTGAAAAAGTAAATAAACCGTTATAAACTTTTGTGCAGGCAATAATAAACAGCGGGCTGGCATTTATAACTTCAACTAGAATTAAACAAAACCTCAAAAGTGAAATTTAAGGTGTGTGATAAAGATTTCTTTGCACCACCCGCCACCCACTTGAGTTTGTAATGTTATCAGTGCCCGAGGCGCGCTAAAATCCCCAGCAACAACAACAACAACAGTAGCAGCAACAGCAACAACAGTGAAAGCAAATGCTCAAGGACGGAGAATAAAAGTAGGTGACTTGAAAAATCAGGCCATTTAAAGCATTAACTAACCAAGTGTATTGACCAATTATCAATTCTAGCAGTTGGAGTTTAATTCAAAGCCAAGTTGGAGTAACAGCAGCAATAACAGCACTCAACGGAAGCGGCAAACGTGCGCACAATACGAAAATACCGAAACAACAACAAAAAAATAATAAGCAATTAATGGGGGCCATGAACCAACAACACCTACAGCAACAACAACAGTTACAAAAGCGACAACAAACATACAACAAGAGGAACAATAAAAACTGACTAGTTATAGGGCTAAAGCGCAAGCCAAACATTTAAATATTTAATCGGAGCAGAGCACTTGAGCAATAAAAACCTAGTCATAATTATTTCATATGGAAGCGACCGCAGAATCCAAGTTTAGGTACGTATATTAGTAGTATAAAACAAATATAACAAAAGAAAAACTTCTAATGGGGCCCCTATTGTATGCATTAGGGTAACGCCCATATCATATTTTTATTGTTATTCATTACATTACACATAATTTTTGTTTTCTCTGTATAAATTGCACTCACATGCAGCGATGTCGACGAGTACGGCTTCAAGAGGGGCGAGAAGTTCGACTACAAGAACTACGGCAAATTTATGGACAGTTACTTAAAGACGTTGACTCGACGACGCATCAAATGGGAATCGATCATACAAGAAAATCCTGAG
This sequence comes from Drosophila niveifrons, assembly GCA_035046325.1. Classification (NCBI taxonomy): domain Eukaryota; kingdom Metazoa; phylum Arthropoda; class Insecta; order Diptera; family Drosophilidae; genus Drosophila; species Drosophila niveifrons. Next base: position 1,956,457 of record JAWNOC010000046.1, on the reverse strand, counting down.
CTCATTTTGAATACGAAATTGAAGCGATACATACGCAAAGGAATTCCAGGACCATATCGTACCGATGTCTGGATGAAAATCAGTGGTGCCGAAGCGGCACAGAAAAAAAATCCCAATCTGTATCGTAGTCTATTGAATATCGATCATTTTATTAAGGAAATCAGCGATTCCATATCAATCGATCTACCTCGAACTTTTCCCGACAATATCCACTTTGATTCTAAAAAGGAACGACTCTTTAACATACTCTGCGCCTATGCGCATCACAATCGCGATGTTGGCTACTGTCAGGGCCTCAACTATATAGCCGGGCTGCTGCTCATTGTCACTGACGATGAGGAGAAATCCTTTTGGCTGCTCAAGCACATCGTGGAGAACATTGTGCCGCAGTATCATTCACATAACATGGCCAGTTTGTTGCGGGACTTAGCTGTTTTCCGGGAGCTGGTCATAAAGCGAGTGCCAGCTGTCAATCGACGAGTAGAGGATTTGGGTATGTTGTGACAATACTTTATCAAGTGCAATCGTTATCTGCTCTTATTTTAGGCTTGCCCTATGCGGTCATTGCCAGCAAATGGTTTATATGCATTTTCGCCGAGGTGCTGCCAGTTGAGACTGTGCTGCGCATTTGGGATTGCGTTTTTGCCGAGGGCTATAAGGTATAAGATTCGTTATTTATTATCGAATATACAATAATGGTACTTGCATTTTGCAGATCGTATTTCGAGCAGCGCTGGCTATGTTTGTAACACACAAAAACGTTATATTAGAGTGCGAGGATATTGCTGCATTGGCCAATCTATTTCGCGATACTATGATCCAGGATAGTATTGTCACCGACTGCCATAGCTTCATAAATTCCATGTTCTCTATACGTTTGAAACGTAACGAACTTGAGAGCTTGCGCAAAGTCGCTGTGCTAAATGAACACTTAAGCAACAAGTAATCAAAGACAACAAGACAACACAGAACAAATAAGATAAAAGACCCACGCAACTAGAACAAAACAAATATATAATGAAAGAAGCAATCGTAAAATTCAATTATTAGAGAAGTAGCTTAAATGTGTGTCCAATATATACAATTGTAATACTTGTAGGTAACATTTTATGTGTGTATTTGTGTGTATAACCCCATTGTAGCCAATGCATTTTGAGTATTATTCGACAAAACAAAAAATCAAACTTAATATGATACCAAAGTCAAATTCCATTTCGTGAAACAAATTAAACAACAGTAGCAGTAGTTGTAGTTGTTGCCAAAAACAATATATTATAGATGACATCTTCCGCCTACATGCTAAATACATGGGTATGAATACGTTTTGTGCATTATTCATACTTTCAATGTGTTCTTGATTTTTGTTGTTATTCAATGAAGTATTTATTTTGAACAATGCCACTGAGTGTTTAGGTAATTTCTAGATTTACACATATATATAATTGTATGTATTTTATAAATGGCTTTTAAATTGTTATATAGTTGCAAGCAAATGCCTAACTGTTAGTTAAACGCTATGTACAAACAAACACAAAACAAACGAACGAACGAACAGAGAACTCACTAAAACTATATATTTATATTTACTGTGTATATTGTTTAATGTTTATTGTTTGTCAATGAGCAGACACACGCTTTGCCTAAGTAGAAATACTCACTGTCTACACTGATATACATACATATATTTATACTATATATACACAACAAGCATATACATATGTATATATCCTGAAATATAATTTGAGGAATTGATTTGTTAATACATGCATAATTTGTGTATGTAACTATGTATGCCTTCCAGGCTAAAACTAACGAAACAACAAATAAACAACAAAACAAACACAACACAAACACACACTAACTATAAATGCTACAATGTGTCGTCGTTTGTTTAGTGCAACAAAATGCTTTTTAAATAAATATTACGGCTATTATATTTGTTAAAAACTTTCAAAACTCCAGTGTTTTCTTTATATTGCATTTCAATTTATTTAAAAGTGTTACATAAATGAATATATTATAGAGGGAAGACATAAATACAGTAAGAACTACACTACGATTCAATATTATAGTTTCAAATTTCCATAGCATACTTTTTGGGGTATGCAATGATTTAAAATTTTAACAACTGGAATGGAGCTCTAATTCTAATGTGAATATTCTAAATATTCTTTGGTTAATTAGACACCAGTCTAAATCCGCTTGCAATTTATGGCATTCCACAATGAGCACCGCACATGGGCTCTGAGGATAAGGCAAGCGACGTGAGCAGTGTGCGACGTCCTGGATGTACTCCCAGATTCTCCCAATTGATCCAGGAGAGACGTGCCGTCAAATCGCTGGTATTCCAATTGGCACGATCTGCTTTGATTTCGCCTCTGAGACACTTCTCCACATAGGTGAGAGGATCGTAGTCTGTTTGCAGCACCTCTCGAAGCAGGGATATATAGGCGATAGCCAGACGTAGTGTGTCAATCTTGCTAAGGCGCTTCTCGTAGGGAAATGTGGGCACATGGACGCGCAGTTCATCAAAAGCCGAATTTATGCTACTGCTGAGCGCAATGAAGAAATCAAGGAATAGAGATACAAATGGGAATGCTCATTAGTTCTGTTGCAAAGTGCAAGATGAGTTAAGTGTGAAATGGAAAAGACCATTTAGTGTACCCAGTTGGTGCGGACCTCTGGATGCGTTTTCTTTCCCGCACATTCGCCTGCTGCCTTTGAATCTTATAGCTGGATGCCGCAGCTGCTCCATAGCTGCCATTGTTTGGTCCGGGTCCCGAACTGGGTCCTGGAACGCCACCTCCACCGCTGGTTCCTGCTGTTCCAGCACCTCCGCCGCCACCGCCGCTGCTGCTGGCACTAGGACTATTGCACATCATGGGCGTGGCACTATTGGAGTTGAGCCCCACCAGCGTATTGGTATTTGTAGAGGAGTCCAGTAGATTTTCTAAAATTTAAATAAGTCTTATCACTTAATGAAATCCATTGGACTCACTCTTTAATCAAACTTACCATTATTGTGCTGCAAGTAATGCTGTTGAATGTGGCGGAGATTGTTGGAGCTAAGACGCAATCCAGAGCCACCTGAGGAGATGCTACCTGGTGCACCTCCGGGAGCACCGACGCCGCTTTGATGTTGCCCTGCATAGATGCAGGAGGGGAGTTCATTGATAAGATCGTCGTCAAAGTTATGATATGGCAAATGACTGCGAAAAAAATCACAATTTTACAATAATGAAAAGTTATAGACAGCTTTCCCGACGGCAAATACAGGGGAATAATAATAATATTAGCAAACGAACGAAATGAAATATTTTTTTCCGTGTTATATTTTTTTGAGGGCGTCACTTTTTTTTTTTGTATAGTATAATAGTTAATTATTTTGCTAAAATGTATGTAGTTCCTTTCAATATTCTTTCACTAAATACCCTTTCCCTACCTAATTGGCGGAGACGAGGATGAATCTGGTAATTGATTGCGCGACATTTTTGATTAAATGCGAATTGGTTTTTTAAAAATTGAGTACTTAATTTAAAACGTATGTTTTGTAATTGGTAAGAGCACTGCTTGCTTCCTGTAATAAGTTTAAATCTATAATGAGAACATCTCCTGGGAATTTTGTGCCTTTTATACCATCACAGATCCAATTGGAAATGCCACAACTCAGACAAAGGTCCCGTTTTACTCAGTGGCTGTATCAACCCCTAAAAGATCCTTGCAACTATTCGCTTGGATTCTGTGGGCGGAGCTTGTCAAGTACTACAGGGTGATTTTGCCGTAAGTCGTTTCGGAAACTGTGAGAAAATTATAGGGCATTTTTGTTTGGCGCAACCTACTTTTTGATAAGAGTTAATCATTTTATAAAATCATATATATTATTGCCAACTTGAATTGGCGAAAATATTTTGAAAAACAAAATGAATGAATTTTGTACATTGACTAGGGTGTTTAGGAATAAAAAGTATGCTGTATGCTAAAAATTTGTAAAGCAAATATTTAAGGAAAATAATTAGATAGACGAAAGTTTTGCATTATTTTGAAAATATAAATTTTAAAATTAAGGAACAGTTTTTATTTAAAAATTAGAATTACAAATTTTCCAAGCGAAAACGAAATTAAAATATTTTTTCTTTTTAGTTTTTATGTATCATTCATATTTGCTTTTAATTTTTTCACTGTTAATGTTTAAATATTTTATTTTCTTCAGCGCGTTTCTTTCATCGGCGCTTATCTTTTTGGACTGCACTACTTTGTTTACGAAATGTTTCTTTATATATATTTTTAGAATAATTAATAAATAATAGTCTGTAGTGTATATCGATAGTCTTCATATCTGTCTACGATAAATAAAACATTTTTGCTTTCTGTGTTTATCTTCACCTGTTAATGACAGTTTGCCATTATATTCGTCGCAGCAGGCGGCCACCATGTTTGTTCCAGCTTCTTTCTCTCTTTTTGCTTGGATTACTTAGAGTCAGAGGACTCCAAATGCGATTCTCTCGCGCACTCTCTGTGTTTAGTAACTTTAACCCCATTGATGCTGCCATATGCAGGGAAAGGTGGCCAGTGAAAAACGTAGTCTGTTAGTAATTTGAGCACAACATGATGGCGTCTCAGTTTCAAAGGCTGATCGCGATCCAACCTGTTGACATTTTGTGCTCTCGAATCGGAGCTACAATGGGATTCCCACGAGAATAGCAAATGAGCGTGAAGTTGCGACAATTAGAACTGCTTACGGATCATTAAACAAATGCCGCGCAATCTATGGAGTCAGCTCAGCAGATAGGGAACCACTTGAAACCGCAGAGATGTCAATGTCACAGACAGAGCAATTGTTGAAATTGAATTATGTTTATTTGATGTTTTGGTTTACGCACAAATTAGCTACGTCAGAATCACACCGCCCCGCCCCGACAGGCGAAACGACGTCAGGTCACGTGACCGAGACCCTGAGGCGCGAAAAACCAGCGCCGGCAAAGTTGAACAATGCCAAACAATATGCGGATGCGCAAACCTTTTCATTACCCGTCAAATTGGTCTGCACACGCGCCGGCGCACACTCCGCACCCTTTACACACACACACACACACACACGCAAAACTGATGACAGTAATCAGTTTTGATGTAGGGTAAGTGCTCAGCACCCTTTGGAACAGTCGCCTGGTACTGGGGCAAGCCCAAAGCTGACATCCTTAAGTGAAATCTTGTTACAAACCAATGTAAACACGATTGTTAATTTAACTTTTGCAATTGCCGAAGCACCCCCGATCGTATAACTATAACTATGACTGGTTCTTTTATTTGCAATGACGATTCGTTGTTGGTGTTGTTGAAGTGCGGCGGATATGTCATCGGACCACAATTAAATTATCGCATTTCGAGCGAGTGCGCCGGTCTTCAGAGCAAGGCGATAATCGCCCAAAGCACACTTCCACTTGGACTTGACCGACTGTGGGAAAATAGCGGAAATACTATAAATACTATACAACAATCTCATTTGATTTGCATATTCGTATTCTCGAATGTTAGTAGAGCTCTTGCTTCGAGAAGGGCTCTAAACACTGTGAAACTTATTAATTGGGCAGCTATATTCATATATTTATTTAGGAATAGCTTAAAAGGGGTTCGTTTTGAATTAGCTGCATTCGATTGAAATAAATAACACACAAAAAAAGTGAACTACTCTGATTCTACTGTGAAATCAATAGTAAGATTCTATATGCGTCAGTGCTAAACATTTCATAATACAAATTAATATACGAGCAATACAATTAAATTTATAGATCGATTAGTATTATGGTTACTATGTGGATCCCCAAGACTTAAAAGAAAGTATTTGCTTTTTTCGCTTTAAATAAATATTACAAATTTAGTATATCAATTGCATTCATTTCAATTGAAATTTTTATAAAGTAATTATTTTATAAATTGGACAAATTGAGAAAGTTTAATAAAATAACATTATAATTAAGTACAAAATTTACAACAATATAACGCATTATTAGTCAGAAAACTCACTCAAAATATATTTTAAGTAAATAAACAATTTTACGAATAATAATATTTACGACAAACTAACACAAAATATGACTGATAATATAGTTGTGGATTTCCCATGATTTGTGCGTAATTGTTAATCTCAAATCTCAACTCAGGCAAGTCATGTTAAAATAATTTCATTCAAGGGTTGACACAGTGCGGCAACCCGCAAAGAATAACCTAACAATGGGAAAACAGATTGATAGTGTCAAGAAGTTTACTTGGTGTACTCAACTGGAGCAACAGCCATCAAGGACACACTCCCAACAGACACACACACACTCCAGCCTCGCCACACCCCTGTACTGTTGTCAGCCTAGGGCTGAACAGGATCGAGGACTTGCGTCTGGAACATATCGATTAGCGCTTTGCATCCACACCAGAAATAGGCAAAGCGAATTTGTCTGTGAACTTGAATAGCACACACAGTTTTCCTCAGGATAATCTCATCCCACCCCCACCCCCAAATTTACTCACCCTCGACCGCAATTCGGTGCGTCAGTTAGAACAGCTTAAATCAATTGTCTGCGAAATTGTTTGTTTATTTTGATGTTGTTTAATGCGTGCTAAATCCCAGTCAGTTTATGCGGTTACGCTTTAAAAATATCCTGGGAAAAATAAACATCTTCCACCTTATGAGGTGAGTTTCGTCAAGGACTTGAGCTTTTATATACCCGGAATTTTAGCAAGCTTTTGGGTTTGAAACTCTTTTCGATTAAGCTTTTAAGGGAACATTTTAAGCTCACTGTACGTGTTTATTTTAGTTGGATTCTTTATTCGATTTGATTTGCCGCAATCTTATCTGAGCAAAATTATTGAAATGAACGTCAAGCAAATAAATATTTTGGCACAAGTATTTTAAAAAGCCAGCAAGAAGTTCAAGCTGCCTAATCTACATAGAAATCAAATAAATAAAAGATTTGCAGTTGTTTACAGTTTTATATAATAAGTATTTTTTTTACATAGTACTTTATTTTATTTATATATTTTTCATAATTAATCTTTTGAAAAATGCCTAATTGAATATTTAGTCTTTTGGGCTTATGCTAGTGTTGATTTTACTAAATTTTAGTTGAACGTACATCATCATTTAGTATTAATTTGGACAGTTAGCAACTGCTTAGTAATCGTATTGTACAAGTGTATTATGGCATCATCATTATTTGTTAAACAATAACCTGAGGGTTATTTAAGTTCAAGTCGATTGCGATGCCATTCAGCTGTCAATTAAATGGTGAATTTGTACCATGTTTTACAGTGTTCGAGTGCCTGTTGTTTTTTTTATTGTTTTTTATTGTTTTTACTTTATTATTATTTTTCATTTTATGTTAAACAAATGAGAGTGCTTTCAATACAATCAATGAACGTGTAAATACATTTTAATGTGCCGAACCCATCCCACATCGTTTACCCGTAGCGGATTCCCACTCCCAATCTCATTGCCATAGCTTATACCAGTGCTGCCCTCTGCTCTCCTCCCCGAGGCGCAATTATAAAGCAGAAACCAAAACAAATACGACAACGAAAAAACCGGCAGCAACATAGCGAATTTTTATCAATATATTTGGGATTTATATATTTTGTTTGTGTTTTTGGTTTTTTTTGGGTCTCTACTCGATTGAGTTGTAGTTGTAGTCCGACTCAATGGACTGCGACACAAACTGAGACTGGGGCTACGGCTGGGGCTGGGGCTGGCTCTCGGACTGGATTGGACTGAGGCAACTTTAAGGCTGAGCAGAGAAGCGTTTATTCAGTCAGTTGGCCGCAGTCCGTTGCACAGTTCGCACGTTGTTCGCGAAGACCTAAAACAAAAACGAATACTACACTAAACAAACAGCAAATAGTAAAAACTAAAAACGGTTAAAGGTGTCAAAATAAACGCTATGCATCGATTCGCGTTTAAAATCCCTCAAACATAAAAGCCAACACCCAAATGAAATGCCAGCACGTTTAGTCAATTTGGAATATGCAACGCTGGTAATTGATACGTGATATATGTGGGCCAAGTGGTCAATCCTAACTACAGTAGCTATCAAAGCAAGTACTGCCGCGGCACATTAAACACAGTACCAGAAACATACTATATTAGCTGCTGCTACTAAACAATACGCGCATTCTTAGTTTGGCATTGTCAAGTGCCGGTGATAAGCGGGCCAGTGCTGAAATTGATAAGACGGGGGGCGCCAAGTTATTAAATCTGAAATCAGAATTAAATTGCCATAATAATAATTAGTTCATGTCCACAAAGTACAAGAACAAAGTGCGCACAAAATGCCAAAGCATCAAGGCGAAGCCTTAACCCATGGCATCCATCCTATCGAAATGGAAATGGAATTGGAGCTGCAACAGCCTTTGCTGTCCGCCAAGGAGCAGGCTAAATGTAAGTACATTCGTACAACATGCCCCATTACTGGGGCCATTAAACCAGTTAAGTTGGTCAAACAAAAAACCATACAAAACACACGAACATACACTTGGACACATACATGTTGGTCTTGGCCATAAATCAGTGACACTTGCACACTGCAAGTGGCGGTTGCCTGTTTTGTTTTCTAATCAAATGCGAATGCGAAATATTTGCTATATATACACATTATGAAAATCGTGTGGCGCCAACAAATCTAATTAGAATATCAATATCAGCATTCGCACAAACAAACTTATTTATAAATATCTTTGACATAATCAAATGCAAGTGTTCTTTGAGGAACCTTAATAAAAGTCTACAACTGCGACTGTGACTACGACTTGTCCGCTTGTTGAGTTTCATTGATAAAAATATAATAAATAAAGAAAACGCAATTCGACATAAACAAAATGCAAATTGCATTTCATTTGCAGCAACAACAATTGCAAAATGCGCGCCAAAGCGGTGGGCGAAAAACATGTTCACATTTTATCGCATGCGAGAAATGTAGTGTAAAGTGATTTGTCGCATGCAAGTATATGAAACAAATTGAAGGCATTTTAAATTGGGATGATTCATTTTACAATCATGACTATACTCTTGCATATCCTTTTTACTTTGAAAAGGATAAGTGTTTTAAGCGAGTTTAAAAAATAAATAAGTATTTATCGGCCTTTGGTTGTGAATAAAGTGGATCGCAACGATGAATTCGATTGTATTAATCAAACGCCCCATTCTTGATATCTTTTCGTATTTATTTGGAGATTGACAAGCATTTCCGAGGCAAGAATAACAGGATGTTCAATGACTAATATTTGTTTACAGATAATCGCTGCGATAATGATACAATGTTGCTTCACTTTAAAGGGAGGAATCAAACGGCATTTTGCAAGAAAATTTTCTGCTACTGTTTAAACTTGCCATTAACAGGCATTTGATAATGTTTGCTGTTCCACTCGATTGGTAACCCGCTTTGCATAATTATCACTCATGACTTTCGATCATAGTAATATTTTTTTATTCAATTAGCGACAATTAAGCAGCTGAACAAAGAGTTGCGTTTGTTCTTTGCACTTGTGAATATAATCAAGAGCTCCTCTTACAATGTTTCTGTTGTATTCTTCACGTCAATATTTATTTTAAAATGTAATTGTTGTGACTTCTAATATGGTTTTAATGACAGTTTATAACAGCGTCGGTAACGCAAAAGGTTTTCGTTATAAATCGCTTTACTATTATTTTAAATTAGGCAAATACTTATTATTATACAACAGGAGAATTATTATTTCAAGTAAACATAATGAAGTCCAAAAATATTAAATCTCACTCAATAATACTATTTTTATTCACTAGCACTTGTATTTGTGTGTGTAATTTTATTTGTGCGCTGGCAATGTGTTGTTTGCAGCCGCAAATAGTCATTAAACAATCATTGTAGTCATCATCACCCACCCAAAAAAACGAGACGTAAAACAACGAGCCACCACGAGAGTGAGCAACAACAAGAACAAACAACAAACAACAATAACAATAGATATGTGTCAACAAATTGTCAGAATTTTTTTGATGTGATCTATCAAGCGAATTGGCGCTGACAGTCGTTGGCCAACGATCGCCTCTGGCCACGTGTCGTCTCTGACTATATTTACGACTATATCTATAGATATGACTACTTAAACGTAGAACCAAGCAGTCTGCTGTTCGTTTGAGGTGAGAATACTTATCAGCTCATTGCTTTCTGAATATTCAATTTTTATAATTAAAGCAAGCCTGAATGATAATCAAACTACGAATACCTATACTCTAAAGAATAAGGTTTTTAATTTACGCCAAGTGAAATTCATATTCAAATTGTCAACTGTTCCCTTACGTATACTTGATATGCGTATGATTGATTACATCTTTGATTATATTTAGGTACGATATGTTAATTGATGTGAGATCTGAGATAGAATTAAACTTGCATGATATATGCAGCTATGGCACCGACGCTTGCTACGAAAAGCGCTGAGTCAAACGATGCCGGCGATTAAATAACAAACAGCAACAGTTTTGCGCGCCAAGCAAGCAAATTTAAGAGAGCTCTAGTTAAGAGAATTTATTTTGCTGTTGTTGAAGAGCGCGCACAGCTGGTTGCAGTAATAGCAGCAGCTGATACGACGCCGACATCGACGTTGACTGCGAAAGAATGGTCTTAGCGCAGCATCGCCAGCTAGCAGCCCCCAGCAGCCCCAGCAGCAAATTGGCGCTTTTGCTGTCGACGACGTCGGCGCTGGCATCAACGCTGCTGACATTGCACAGTGGAGCGCAATGCATTTTTATCAATGGAATTAAAAGTATTTGCTAAGTGAAAACCCTGGCAAAATCGCAATTGTTTCAACCGATTTAATCGTTTAGATTACTTTTATGAAAAAGAAGAGGTAAAATTAAAGACAAATTGAAAATATTTAAATAGTTTCAAGAAAATTTATTTGAAATGCTCAAGAAAAATCGATTTCATCGGTTCGAATATGTAAAATGGACCATAGTACGTTGGCGTTGCGTGCAGGAGCAAAAGTTATAAAAGTTCTTCGCAATTCGCACGAGCGCTCAGTTGCTCTCGGTCATTCGTTGTGGTTGTGTGAACTTGTGCCGCAGCATCATCAGCAATCGACAAACGACAAAACGACAGCAGCATTAGCTTCAGCACCAGTAGTAGCAAACGGAGACGACATTGTCGCCATCATTATCGCCGTCGCCATAACGAAAGATTCATACGAAGCAACAGCAAGCAACACAGCAGGAAGAGTTTTTTTCGTGTTCGAGTAGCCAAAAGACAAAACGTTTTGTGGGTGCGTGAGTGCGCATAGTATAAAATTAAATAAATACATTAAACAACGGCAACATCAACGCCAAACGCCAAACAGCAACAGCAACAGCATCAGCATCGGCAACAACAAATGCGAGCGGCAACCACATTGTTCTGCATACACTCGTACATCATATAGATAGCATATCTATACAGTTATGTGCCAATATACGCTTATACTTATTTATAGTTTTTGTTATTATGTTTTTTTTTTATTTTATATTTTGCTCGAAGTCAGTCTGGCAAATGTTTGGACAACTATGACGAGATGCTCTGCTTAAATAGAGCATATTGTTAGACAACCCACACACAGCAACCAGCAGCAGCAGCAATAACAACAACAACAAAATAATAATAGCATCAGCAGATATTTATTTCAACATTTTCTTTTTGCTCAAGAGGCAACGTCAGTTTTAAAACCAAAAAAAAAAAAACACTTTTCTCCGCCCTCCTCATTAACTTTGTTGCAACCTAAAAACCAATTGTTGGTGTACTGAATGTATATTATTGTTTTATTGTTTTGTTGTTGTTGTTGGTCTTGTTGCACGTTGAACGCTCGCATTTGTTTCCAAATTGCAAATTGCTGTCAGTTAAGCGAAGCGCGCGCAAAAATATTTCGTTTGTCAGACCACGCGGCGTATGTGTAACAAATATCAAGTGAACTCTCTCACTCTCTCTCGGTTTCTCGCCCGGTTACAACAAATTCTATTCATTAACAAAGCAAAACCACAAGAGTAAATTACAATTTAAATTTTACAATTGCAGTTGCAGCTGCAGTTGAAGTGCAGTTCAAGTCCATTGAGATTGTAAATAAGAATCCAATTAATATTGGCTAAATGCGTCGTATACGTAATACCCTAAACTAAAAAACTAAAAAAGCATTTAACACCAGTCCCTCAAAAACTTACAAAAAGAAGCTAAGAGAAAAAACAATCTGAGCTGAGAGTTGGTTTTATGTGACAGTTTCCGTTCGTTGAGTTTTTGAAAATTGTTCAAAAAACGCAAGCAAAAGCTGACGTTAAACGTGACAGAGCGGACAACGGAATTCCGCGCCAAGAGGTATCAAAACAACAGCAACAGGAAGCGGGCTGAGGAAATCAACCAGTCAGCCAGGGAGCTAGGCAGCATCCTAGGGGTGCCAATTGTGCAGCAAAACGCTCTTCAGGATTAGCCCACGTCTAGGAGCAGTAGAATCAGCCGTAGTAGCAACAACTTGAATTGTATACATAAGGTAAGCTCATTACAAGCACTGCCAACCTGTCCATGCTGACAACGGCTGCAAAATTCCGCTAGCTCGTTTCCTCTTGCTTTTGCTCTTGCCCTCTCTCACTCTATCTGTCTCTGTCGCTCACTCGCAGTGGGTGCGTGAGTGAGTCCTGGCCTCATCCTAAGAGCTACTTCTGATACTTGCATAGCTTGCGGATGTGCGCCAGCGGTGTTTGCTTTGCTTTTGTTTATTTATTTGCCTGTTTGTCTCCATGTCTGTCTGTTTTTCTATTTTGTCCGTTTGTCTGTGCTTTAGAGCAAATAACAAATACAACAGCAACAACAATAGATGATAAGCAACAACAATGACTTTATCTTGACAGATTGCAAAGCAGCTGCCTCAACTTTATATGTACTCGTTCAAATACTACACAATGTCCACATTGTCAAAAGACATATGAGTATCAAAAATATAAATAAATATTAAAATGAATTTCGAATTTGTTATGGGATAAATGGCATTCACACTCGAGCCTTTTAGCTTTTGACTTTTGACTTGCTCACAGATTCTCCATGTACAAATAATGACTTTATTTAATTGTCTCGTTTTAATGATCTTCAATATATTATGAGTTCTTCATATCATAATCAAATTGAATCGTGATTGTTGTCTACTCAGCGTTGTGAGTGTGAGCTGTGGGTTTTTACGATCACTACGCTTAGAATATAATTTTGTAAAGCCATAAACTAAAAGATGAAATTGCACAATAATTACTGGGGTTTGCTAAGCTCATAAAAAAAGTATTAATACATGTCTATAGTGTACTATGTGTGCGACATTAAACTAGTCAGCAAGTCAGCAAATATTAAAGGCTTACATATGTATGTAAGTAGTCTCTCTGTTACAAAGGCAACTTGTTATGCATGCAGCCAATTGGAATTGGAATCCGAATCTTAACAATGCATGCATGACAAAAAAAAAAGAAGAATCAAAAATGCAAAAAAGCGAAATAGAATGAATGAAAGGGAAAAATATCAAACGAAGGAGAGACAAACATTGCTGGCAATCACCTGGCGCCGGTTGCCGCCGCCTCCAGTCATCGATGTTGGGTTATGCTAATGGCGGAAGTTGTGCTTCGACTATGATGACGACGGCAACGTCGATGACGGCGATGACGATGTTGGCTGATTGGAAGCGCATAAAAGTAGCAAATCAGTGTGCCACTTTGAAATTGAAATTGTAATCAAGAGGCGCTCATAATGCGGCAAGTCAGTGTGTGTGCGTGTGTGTGGAAAGTAGCATGTGGCTGGAGGCATAAGGTTAGAGGTTGCAGGTTGGAGGTGAAGGTGGAGGTTGAGGTCTAGGGGCAATGGTCATGGGCAATGTTTGTGGGATTAACGTTGCTAAGCTGGCTAAATTTGAAATTGCCAAACGATTTGCTATTCGATTATGAAGACAACAGCTGCAAGAGCGGTTTATAACATGGAACCATTAAGAACACACCAAAACACACACACACACACTCTCATGCAGATAAATCGAAATGGAAATAGATTTGCAAATTCATGTTTACAACAATGGATGCTCATACATATATTAAAAAAAGTACGAAAATAAGGATACTCATGGATGCTCATGGCACTGATGACCTACATTTTGGAAGCCCAGCTATAATAACAACAACAGCAGCAAAAAATGTAAAAAAACCAAGAAAAACAAAATAGAAAATGTATAAATTGTAGCCAGGCTCAAGGGTGCGGGGAGCAGGGAGCGAGGGGAATATCAACAAATGCGAAAATCATGAAGCGACTGGAGGACACTCGGCCAGGCAGACAAACGGACTACAGACAACAGACAGCAGACAGCAGTCAGCGGAAGGAAGTCTGTAAGGACCCTTCAATATAGCAGGACAATGGCAGCGAGCTGGACATAACGGATCTGCCAATATTGCAATGTACTCGTAGATACTTTTCGCCATTGTTGTTGTTGTTGTTGTTGTTGATGTTGTTTTTGTTACTGTTTTGTGGCTGTGGCTGTTGCTGTTGTTATTATTGTTGCTCTTTTGCTATTGTAGAAAATTTTCATGTTTACAAAATAAAAGATATTCGAGGCAGATACAACTTTCAGTCAGGTGAAGGAAGTACAAAGGAAACATTTGCATAATATATCAAAACACATTTTGCAGTTTAGTGCCAAAAGGTTACTCACATACACAGCCACACACGCACACCCACATACGCTCATAATAATAAACGCCCACCTCATTAAATCTGCGAAAATGTAAATCTTTGTAAATGCCAAACAATTGATTTGATTTCATTTCATTTCCGAGTATATATTCAAATGACTATGAGGATGAGTGTGTGTACCTTTCTTTTCAATCATTCGCCATTGTGAATTGTGAATATTTCGTACACATTTTATGAGAGCTATTGACAAAATTGTCAAACTGATTTCAATTTGTGGCAATCAAATGATTTCTGTCTAAACGATTCGATCCTTCGCTTTACTTGACTCCATTCCCCTTACTTATCAAATCGGTTGAAGGTCCATAAAAGTCAACCGCAAATTAAGGCTATAAAAGCTGACGTTGTAACATAATGCCTGAAATTGGATATTTGGCTTTCGACATGTTTGTTCAGCCAAATATTGAGATAGTCCATTGAAAGCGGATAAATTGAAACATCAAAATGAGTAAATGTATGAAAAGAAAAACTTGGTCAGTTCCTTAAAGAGTAAATAGTATTTTTTAAGGAACTATATATTTTTAAGACATTTTCACATCTAATTAATAAATTAAATCAGAAATTAATTGTTTTTATGTTTATAAAATCTAAAAAAAAATTCAAGAATAAAACATTTTTTAAATGCTTCACAGATTAAAGAAAAATTTTGTTTATTTTATAAGCTTTTAAGCCAGTTTAAGAGCGATTATCGTCGGTAAACCAAGTTTAAATAACCAGCAAATTAAGTGCTAATTAGAAAGAATTTAGGCAAAATATGTTTGTTTTTTTTCAACATTACATTATTTTGCTACAAAAAAAGCTTCGTATTTTGTATTTACTGAAAAACTATAAATCGGACTGTTTACTGCCTGATTTACTGAGCGATTAGTTTCTATAGTTTGCAATAAATCTTTGCCAATTTATAGCATAGAAAAAAGTAAAGTCAAGATATGGTTCGATTTATATTGCTAATGTTTGCACAGTTGTTGATTTTCAGTACATATTGTATATTTATGGGTTCAAATGCCAAAATCAATATCATTAATTGCATGGCGTGAAAGTCTCAATGCAGCACGTACATCACAACCTGAAAATTGCGAAAATTGTTTATAAATGCGTCCAGTGAAAAACGTAAATGAGGCATCGAAAAAATTCAGAAAATGAATTCACTATATTTACGGCAAATGAGCCAATGCCCTGAATGTGAACTGAACTATTTCGTATAGTATTTGTACCATATGAGTTGACAAAACAGTTTGTCATGTTTGAAATGCTGTTAGTCGCACGCCGCAAAAAATTGTTTTCTTATCCGAGCTGTCACATCGCAAAGTTGAGGATTTCGTTGCAATTAGACTGACAAGTGATGAGTCTGCTTCAGTCAGACTGATAGACAGACATGCCAAGCTAGAAGCTGTGTAGATCCATTCGGATCGGATCGGTGAGGTGAATACGACTGCGAATACGAACGTGAGTGTGAATATAAATGTGAGTACGAGTGATGGGTTGGCATCCGGCTAAATGTCGGCATCTTAACTCAACTCATCTCGCTCTCTGTAAAACAAACGGAAACTGTCGGCGCTGAAGAGCTTACTATATACTAGTCCGAGTACTATTACAAGTACTAGTAAGTCGTAATAGTAGTAGAGATAGTGTGTGAGTGTGTGTGTGTGTGTGTGTGAGTGTGAGTGTGTAAAGATTACGATTACTATTACCCACTTGGCAGCATTCAACAATTCAAATACGAGTACCCAACCAGATGCCGCTGAATGCATAATAAACAAATCCTATAAATGTGCAAATTGCCTGGCAACGTCATTGAGCGTCCTCTCTTCAACATCATCACCATCACCATGCACCATCCGCATCATCATCATTATCATCGCCAACGTCATCGTCATTATTAGCAACATCTCATAGTCATAGCATGAAAGTGAATGCACTTTTATATGCATGGTCGCTAATTACAGCGACAGCTTGTCTATCTCTCAGTCAGTCAGCCTCAGCCCACCACCAGTCTCCCCCCGTTGCGCCCCTCCCCTGCTTCCCTTCTCCCCTGTGATTTTCCGCTTGTTTCCCCAGAGCTAAACGCTTTTCTTTTGTGCAAAATTATTTAGCACATTTCTCTATGATTGTGGCGCTTATAATTTCTATATAATTTACACTTTGTTTAGTTATTCATTTGCCAGTTTTTGGGTTGTTGAGTTTAACGAAAATTATCTGCAGAATTGCAGTCATTTCATTATTGGAGTGCTACAATAATAAAAAGTAAGAAAGGAAAGAAAGTAGTATATTTGTTATTCTCTCTATAATTAAATATTAATTTAAATATGGAAATTAAATTATTTCTTGTGCTCATAAATAAATTAATGAATAATTCATGTACAAAAATTAAATTATCTGATTCATGCTCAAGTAAATTAATTGACAGTTGTTGTATTTAACAATTTATAAAACCTTGAATATGGCTACTGTAAAAGTCACAGTCGTTAATATTTACAATCCTTACAATCTTGTGGATAATTTATAAAAAATTCTGCGTATTAGTTATGTAAAGATAAATCATAATTCAACTATGCAAATTAAAGCGAACAAATTCCATTATTATGAATCGCAAGCGGTGTGATAGTTTCTCAGCTCCCCCAGTTAGCTTGAGCTCTGTAATTTATTAGCACTCTTAATTAATCATATAACATATACCCATATGAATAAACCTAGATGATGATGTTGATGTCGTTGGCGCCTTTACTGGTTCAGCTTCGAGAGCTGGCATTGACTCTTCAATTGAAACAAATCATTATTTGAGCATCATGTCTATCTTTTTTGTTTTCAATTGAGCAAACGATGAGCAAAAGCTAAAGCTGACTCGATTGCTCGGCTGTTGAAGCGTGTCAAGAGATCGCACCCAAACGCATCCGTATCGGGTTGAATATCGCACATTGTGAACTTGACTTTGAGGCGTTCTAGATGTATGTATGCATTATTAGCATGCATTTTTATGATCGCAATATGCATTGATTAATTTGTTTTTATTATGTGAAAGTAATTAACAATTTGACATGGACCGTTGAAGCTTAATTTGCATAGTCTAGCAAATAATGTGGGACCGGGACTACTGAATACTACGTCCACAAATACTTATGAATGCCTACTTATGAATGCCTAGCCCCTCAAGCATTGCGATCAATCTACCCACAATGTGGCAGAAAAACTAGATCGACCGATTAATGCAAACTACGTCAAGCAGCGACACTCAATAAATTTGCAGCAAAAGCAAAGAGTATCATCACTATTTGACTTAAATGAACATTTTTGGTTATACTACATTGTCAACAAAGTGATAAATATTATGAAATTCGATAAGAGAAATATGACCCATAATAATGATCTTTATTTTTGGATTTTTAAGAACAAAGACTTACGAGTACTTATCTGTGATAGACAGATAGACAGACACATAGCCGTCTAAAACTGTTTCTTCACAGATTGACAACAATGTGTTAAAAATGATTAAGCCCGATAAGAAAAATACATACATTCATGCAAAAATCTTTATTTTATGATTTAAAGAACAATATCCTATAAGTACTTATCAGTGATAGATAGATTACTTACAAAGTAATCTTAACATTTTCATTTTATTAACACGTTGCCTACAAAGTGTTAAAATGTATTAAGTCCGATAAGAAAATATATATGGCCCTAAAAGTAATTATCCGTATTAAGGTATCTTAAGAAAGCAATTGGTTATGAGTACTTATTATGTAGATGTAGTAATCTAAAAAAGTTTCACTTTATTAACTGTTCTGATACTTACCACAATGATAAAAGGGTATCAAAAGTTCGGTGTTGAGGCAATGGCAACGTTTTCTAGTTTTTCTAGCTTACGTGTATATTAAAATCTTTGTTTTAATTATTTTATGCTAATGATGTACAGCAATCTGTCTATATTGTTAAACCCTCCCTGAATAATTGCGTATTTTGCGATCTAGCCAATAATATGGAAAAGTGACACAGAGGAAACGGGGATGGGAGTGAGGGAGATAATTTGACTGATACTGGTACTGGGTGGTTGATCTGTTGGGTTGCTTGGTCACCCGTTTAGTTAGTTGAGCGGCAGCTGCAAAATGCAATTAGCGTTATTTTCAGCATACCGTAAGATTGCGCATACGCCATGTGTGCCAGCAACCTGCACATATGTGTTGAAGGTGAAATGCTGATGATGGCAACGACGACGCCGCCGACGACGACGTAGTTTATAGCATTGAGATTGAGGCGTCGTCACACAGTGACTCCCTCTTCAGCTTCCCTCTCGTGGCCCAGCTACTTCTGTTCCCCGCTGCCATCCCCCAGGTCCCTGCAAACTGCTGCTGCGTACGACGACCTTCAGGCAATGGGTTGGTCTGCCTGTCGGCACTAACTGCGATGTCAACGGCAATGCCAACAAACAAACATTTACTGTTTGTTGTTGTTTTAGTTGTTGTTGTTATTGTTGTTGTTTCCCATACAACTCCACTGACCGAAAAGGCAGCTATGTGTGCGTGTGTGTCTCTATGCGGATGCGCTGTTGCTATGTGTGTATTGCAGCTGCTGCAACTATGAAATTGATAATTAATTATCCTGCCAGCAAGCCAGCCAAAGTTTATATTACGCCTTCTTTTCATTGGCCTCCCCCAAACCTAGTCCACCCCAGTGTCCCTAGCATCATCACCAACCCCATTCACTTCTCCCCATGCGCTTTCCCTACGGCTTGCGGCTTTTCGCGGACACGCTTCGTTTATTGTGCTTACAAGTGCGTGAAAATTTGCGCTTAACTGCTTATCACGTGCGGCGTGTGGCGTGAATTTTACTGCCGCCAAGCGGCCACTGGCCACATATGGAATAACAGACACACACACACACACTCATATAGTACGTATACGCACTGTGTCAAATATGTAGAATGCTAATTTAAGCCAAGTTGAATGCAGAGAAATGCGCCATAATGCGAGAACATACCGATTTATTCTGCTGTTCTTTACTCATTATCTTCGACGTGCAGAACATTAAAATAATCCGATTTGATGAAGAATCTGCAAAACACTAGCTTTCATCTGTGTTTTTGTTTGCTCAGTTGCCTTCACTGTGATTCTAATTATACTCTTCAATGTAACTTAAATGTATTCAGAAGAAGTATTGAATACATTTTTTCCCTCAGCATTTCCACACCCACATTACTGAATAAATACTTAATGATATTGATGGATTGCGAAATTAATTCCATTTGACGTGCAGTAAAGTGTTTAATTACATATAAGCCAGGCACAAAGAGGAAGTTGCCAAAGGATTAACCATTTAATGCAGCAACTTTATTTCGTCCTCTTACAAGAAGAGATGTGATGGGGCAAGGGAAGGGTATTGATATTGTTACCTATGGCTTTATGTGTGTACTGGCTGAGCTGGCAAATCCCGAACAAAGCCAAAGCAGCCACAAAAGCGTCGCTCAACCGCATTGAAAGAAAAAGAAAGAAAGAAAAAAAAAAAAAACAAAACAAGTAAAAAGAAGACGATGAAAATGCGAGCAGAAGCGGGGACAGGAGAGCAGCAAAAAAATGTTGAACTAGCCAACTGAGAAAAGGACATGAACATGACGACCAGCGTCGGCATCGACAACGGCATCAGCATCATCGTCTGCCTGCTGCTGCTCCTCCCAACGCAATTACATTAAATCTTAGCTATTATTCTTTTACTTTGTATTGCTATTCGAATGCGCGTGTGTGTGTGTGTGTGTGTGTGTGTGTTTCTGTGTGTTTGTGTGCCCACAACTTTTGCTGCTGACTTTGGTCAGCTGAAGTTAATCGCCCACGAAGTGATTGAATTCCATCGAACGCAGGTTGAGCCCTTACCCAAGAGACGGTACTGAAAGGGGCAGCTGAAGCGATAGCGGGGCGGGGTAGGGCGGTGAAACGATTGCGGATTCGCGTAATAAATGAAATAGAGTCGCCTTCGCTGCCTGACTTAGCTGCACTTGGATTTGGCTTTAGCTTTGCCTTTGGCATTGGATTTAGCCTTAGCTTTGGTCTGTTTCTGAGAGGCTGACTTGGTTTATGGCCACCACCGGCCACTGACCACTTAACTAATTGAGCCTTTGTGTGCGCCTGACACGCGCCATAAAATTAATTTGAATGTCCTTTCCCATTGAGTTTGCTGACCTTCGCATGCAACTTGACAGCCATTTCAGCAACAGGATCTTGCAAAGGGATCTGTTGTTGAGAAAAGAAAATGCTTAGCCATGCTTCCAATTAACCTTAACAACAAATCAAACATCTCAATATACAAGGTTTAATTTGGAGATCAAATTAGAATGCAAACATTAATTTGAATGGTATAATCAGTTTTATTAAGGTATAATTTAATATAATTATAGACGAATTTTAAATTTGAATATTTATAATTTCGATAAAATTATGTAATGGTATTATTTTAGTCAACAAGGCGAGGTATTAAATTGGTTTTATTTTAAGCATTGTTGTTCTTACTTATTAAATTAATCATTTTGTGTATGGTATTGTTATACACTTTTAAAATTCAAGTTAAATTCTAATCGAGTATATTTTATATAAGTATTTTATTTGTTCATATTTTAAGTGATGAATCTAATCAAATGTATTCCTCTTAAAATCATTGCAGTTCCTTTGTGCGCCATGCATGACACAGCCGGCAAGCCGTCCCCCATAGCCACGCCCACACAATCGCCAATGGCGTCGGCAGATCCTAGTACAGTACCAGCAGATGATGAGGACGAAACCGATGTGATTGGCGAGCTGATGGGTCACTATGGCAAATGGCAGCTGCTGATGACGGTGCTGCTCTCACTGTTCCAGGTGCCAAACACCTTCCACATATCCTCATCCATTTACCAGGCAGCCAACAAGGAGTTCTGGTGCCAGCGACCAGCGCATCTACAGCAATTGCCCATCGATGTTTGGCGGAATCTAAGCGGCTCCCAGGACAACTGTCGCCGCAGGGCAGGCATCGATTGGAGCCAATTGAGCAACGATTCCCTGCCGACTCAACTGCAGGTAAGCAACAAAAATTCCAAATTCTTAACAAACCCATAGCCAAACCCAGCCATGAGAAACTAATGTCCTTATCACTCACTTAACACGCTCTCCAGCAACAGGCAGCTGCTCTGGGCGATGATGGCAAGCATGTAGCCTGCAACAGCTGGGAATACGAGACGAACGATAATGTGGGCAACACATGGACTTCGGAGTGGGATTTAGTGTGCGACAAGGAGCATTTAAAGAACGTCGCAGAGATGTTCTTTTTGCTGGGCGTTGCAACAGGTGGCATCATTTCCGGCTATCTATCGGACAAATTTGGCCGCAAAACAATGCTCTTCATATCGGCCGTGCTGCAGACCATATTCGGTAAGTCCTCAATGTGCCACCTCATCCTCATAGCATCATCGGCCTCCATTGTCATCGCCATCATCATTATCAGACTGCAGTGACCTTTACTACCAGCCCTCTATGCACCATACACACGGAGCACACGGAAGTGGCATTGGCAAATGCCGTCAGTGTCCCCTTTTGACTTTGAACTTGGCATTGGCTGCGGGGTCAACGTTGAGTGGGCAATGCATCAGTGCATGTTCCTGCCGCATTGCTGGCTGTAGTTGGCCCGCCCTGTTGTCCTTGCTGATTAAATCACCCACAGTGTAATTGGAATTTGCATTCAAAAGGACACTACTAATGAGGAACCCATTTGAAGGCAGCTCTCAGGCATAAGAGCATCAAATGGGCAAACTAACAATGCTTTTTGTACTCTTTTGCCTCAAACAAAAGAAAATTAACCTGTTGCTAGGCATTTTTAAAGAAGCAAGGGACAAAATTTAAGAAGTAAAGTCTAGTGAAATTAAATTGATTGATCAAAATTTAAAATATTTATGTATCTCTTAATTCATGATGAATTGTAAAATATTCTCACATAAATAATAATCAACCTGATGAATTGCTAGTTTTCATCAATTTTAACCAAAATGAAAATATTAATTAAAATGTTGTGCTATATGCTGAAGTAAATTTATATTTTTTTTGATTTTCAGAAATATTAGTATATGCAAAGAAAATTTAAAATTATTTTTTGGTATATTAAAATGATTAATTTCTAATAACCTTATATCAATAATTTTCATTCAAATGAATTCTTAAATTTTCTGTCATTCATGTTTAGTTATCTTTATTCAATTATATTTGTTAAGTTAATGCGTGTTTTACTTCCTTTGACAGGTCTTTGGCTATGCTTCTGCAGTTCCTTTGAGCTATATCTAACGTTGAGAGCGCTTTTGGGTCTGGTCTCGGTATCTGTGACTTACTCGGGCCTTATATTAGCCATCGAATATGTGGATGGCAAATGGCGAACTATTGCCGGCATGTACAATCTGTTTCCACTGCCCATTTCGTATATGATGATCTCTGGATTGGCTTATTTGACGCAGGACTATCAACGATTGCAGCTGTGCATTGGCATTCCCGGCATTTTCCTTTGTTTTCTCTGGTAAGGTCATAAAGTATTTCATTTTCCCTTTGATTGGGTCAATGGGGTAAACAAGACAGAAAGAAATGTGTGCGCGTGAAAAGTGTAAATTGCCAATAAAATGTTGTTGTGTACGACGAGTAATAGAAAGAACTAAAGAACAGCTACACGTGTGCTCCATGTTTGTTTGTCTATGTCTCAATGCTGCTATGTATCCATTCACATAAATACAAACATACCTATACGATGTGTGCATGTATCTATGCATTGTGGATCACACAGAGTCGGCTGAGCAATAAATGGCAAATAAATAATGAACTGCGTGCGTGGGTGTCCCAAATTATAAACACCCGACCAGACCAGACAAGACCTGTAGAGGAGGTGGCTAATTTATGAGCATATTGTCGAATGACTGAGACCGATACTGAGACCTATGAGTATTGTGCTTCTCTTTGGCAGGTTTGTGGTGCCGGAATCGCCGCGCTGGCTGCTGGTCAAGGGTCGCATTGAGGAAGTGCGACGCATCATTGAGGCGGCGGCTAGTTTCAATGGACGACAATTGCCAGCTGATTACCAACTGACGCCGCCAACGCAGGAGAGCAGTACACAGGACGTCACATATCTGTTTCGATCCAGCTATTTGCGGCGCATCTCTATCTGTTTCCTCTGCATTTGGTTTACCATCAATTTGATCTACTATGGCCTCATCTTGAACATGAGCTCGTTCGGTGGCAATGTCTACTTGAATTCGGTAAGTTGACAATTTACATGAAGAGGGCCCAAGTGCCAAACTTGGGGTACTTTGACCTAATGGCTAAAGCAACATAATTTAAACTACATTAGCAAACCATTTCCCTGTAATCTCAACTTGTTTCCATCAAACATTCAGGCATCAAGTACCGAGCATTAAGCATCGAGTGACAAGTACGTTGCGTATACGCATTTAACATTTAACAAGTGCTAAGTGCCCGCCCAGTCGAGATCTGTTCGCTAATTGGATTTGTCATTCCCCTGTTTTTCCTCACTGTGTAGTTGTATATTTATGTGTATGTGTGTATGGGTGTGTGTGTGTCATGTCAACGCCAACGTCCATCTGGACAGTGGGTCCGAAAGACAGCCAAATGTGTTTACCATCGAATTATGATGTTGCTTACAAATGCTCATGCTGCGACGGTTGCTACTGCTGATGCTGCCATTGATGATGTTTATGCCTCCCATCTCCCATTTCCCTTGATGCCTCAATAGCTTTATCTGCCGAATTTGGCGGCTAGCCAATTGTTAAAAGAGAGAGAAGAAAAAAATCATACAATTTTTTTTGTGTAGCAGACTTTTCTTTGTAGGAAAAGGCAATTAATTATTATTATTTTGAACATTCTATAAAATATAATAAACTTGGAAACCAACAAAATTATGAGGTGAAAATGAATTCTAACAGTAATCTGTATTACCTAACATTATTTACGAGGCAAATAAATCTGATACTCAAGAGAAAAAATGGAAAATACATAAAGAATAATTTAATAATTTTTAATTTACTACTATAATTTTTTTTAAATATGGCATAGCTTGACTTGAAAATACTGAATACGAATATTTTACAACTGCTGTGTTTATTTAGTGAATCATTTCGTTTTTAAGCAAAATTTAAGAATTTGATTGGCTTAGATAGCAATAAAAGTTATAATATTCCAAGTATTCATCCTAAGAAATGTTTTACAATCAAATTCAATATTTTACTACAACTTAAAAACACTTTGATTTATAGTGGAAAAGCGAAAAGCGTGCAGCTACAAAATGACAGATTTTCTGATTGATGAACAATAAATGACTGAGTAATTCTGTATAATTTTTAGAAGTAGAAACTGATAATATAAAAGCGAATATACTAAGCATTAAATTCATAAATTTTCAATCACCGTAGTTTTCATTTAGCTTTAAAAAAGCTAAATGCTCCACACTGGCAGCACAACAATGGCCAAAGCGCCTTTGCAGCTAATTTATTGCATAATTTATTTTGACATAGCATGGCGCACCTTTGAAGCTAATTTGATTTAATGCTCCCCGCCGACATGCCGAATGTCCGCGAATCCGCATTCAAATAGGAATCCAAGTGCTCATGGACTAATGTGTCAACTGTGCTTCTTTGTATATTTCAGGCACTAGCTGGCCTAGTCGAAATACCCGCCATTGCGGTGGCCATGTACATTATCACCAAGGTGGGCAAGAAGTGGCTCTTCTGCGCCACATTGTTTTGCACTGGCGTCGCTTGCTTCTGTGCTGCGATGACCGAGGGGCGCGAGGATCTGCTCTGGCTGAAGATCACATTCCTGATGATGGGTAAATTTACGATTAGTGCTGGCAACACCATAATGCCCGTCTATACCGCGGAACTCTATCCCACCATAATTCGCAATGTGGGTGTGGGTGCCTGCAACATGGCAGCCGGATTGGCGCTCATTCTAACGCCCTATTTATCGCTTTTGGTAAGAGAGAACCGCTGATAGAAGTGTGAATACTTAATTGTCAACTGTATATTATGCAGAACAAAATCGAGGGCCACCTATTGATGACCCTGCTAACAGCCTGGAGTATTTTTGGTGGTTTCGTTGTACTCTTCCTGCCAGAGACAGCGGTGCGAAAAAATGCAGCCACTACGGAAAATCGTCAGGCGAATGCAGCAAAGCAGGTGTAATAAATTACAGAAACCCTCGAGTCGTCGTCCCGTTTGTCATCAAGGATACATTTTGGCTGGTCCAAAATAAGCACACAGGCAACCAGAGAACTACTTGCATACAACAACCTGAATAAGAACATGAACAACAAGAAGAACAAAACACAACCAACAACCAACCAAATAATCGATGCCCAGCCCCGATTTGACATATCCACCGCCTCAGCCACCGCCACATAATTCTATTCTCTAACTATATCCGTATCTGTATCTGTATCTGTAGTCGAGGAACTCAAGTAAATAGCGCAATTTATCAAATGTCCATTAAATGCCATAGAGCGAATTGTCAGGCAGGACCTTATTTGCGCCGCAAGTAGTGAGTATTTAATAAACAAATTTAAAAGTAATAACTAACATTGGCTTTTAGCTTATACTAGTAATAAGAAAATAAGAACACACATATTGTAAACCAAGTCACAACTCGGTGGAGGTTTTTTTTGTCTTCGGTGCTATCGAAGCTCACAAATTTCATATAAATTGAAATAAAACAAAAAAACGTATTTATGTGAAATTCTGTGAAAATGATTATCTTGTTAAAATGCATGTAAAAGTATTGCTAAATTATTAACGCTATCAACAACGCAATGAACAAAACAGCTAAAACAGCAAAAATACAATAACTAATTATCCTTGTCAATATGTCAACATATGCATAATCTCGTTGTTGTTGTCTCGTCTTCGTTATGCTTGGTTAAATGTTTTTTAAAATAAATCAAATAAAAAAAAATAAACAAAAAAAAACACAAATAATTATGAAATTGAAAGTGAAAAATGTAATCTCTGGTAAATGTAGTCAATTAATCTTAGAATAAAAACCTATATATAAATATAAAAAGAAAAACAAGGAAATTGAAGTAAATATCGGTCAATTATGTATTTACATATAGAAAGCAGGCAATGTTTATTGTTTTTACACGCATAACACATTTGAAATTGTTCATGGTAAATCGCTTGCTAACTGAAATAGTTTATAATCTTCCCATTCTGCTGCATTTAATCTATTAATGTATGTATGTAACATGTATGTATGTAGATGAACAATTATTGAACAAATTTGGTTAACTAACGTGATCAACACACCGAGAAATGGAAATGAAAATTAAAATGAAATGGAAATTGTTGCTTTATGAAATCGCCAAAATGCTTGTTGTACTTACAAATATATTAATGATATTGTTCTTAACTCTAAGTTATAATTTGTTGTTTATTGTACTTACACCATAAGTAGAACTTTATGTTGTCTTAAAATTATATAATGAATATTATTTAATAGGAGCACTGCATATGATAATTCAATGTTCTACATACTTGCAATTTGTATATTTAAGCAAACTATTCAAATGACAAAAAAAAATTCACTTGTAAGTAAAGAATGTTACGAAATAATGAATCAAATTATGATTACAAATTACTAAAAATAATAATGCAATGGATGAATGTAAACTCTTAGATATTCCATTTTGAAATCCCAAGTCGTGTTTTAAAGCTCATGTTAATTGCTCAAACAGATCTGAAGATCAGATAATGTTAATAAATGCGTATATAAAATTGTTGTAAATCAAAATTACCAAAAAGCAACGTAAATGCAATTATAGTGTCAAAGGAAATATATATATACATATATATAAAAATAAATAATACAAAGTAATAACGAAATAAATGTGTGGAAATGAATCTCTCTTTTGAAACTGTCCCGCATCCAAACTTAAGCCAAAAGCTCTGCGACCTACGACAACTTTGAAGTCGTTGTCTGAGGCGATGCATAACGTTTAAAGTTTAAACAATCGTTTTCTTGCAGCTGGCAACGCCTCAGCCCAAAAGCTTTTGAGCTTTTCAACCATTTATAACTGCTTGGCGGAACTTTTAACGGATTTAGATCGCCGCGAAAAGCGAAGCAAACAATCATTAAGCAACAGGCAACTGCGCGAAGTCGACTTCAACTGCGAGCAATGCAATCGATCAGTAAAAATTAAGATTATTGAAATTAAATCATTTTTCAAGTGATATTCAGTTTGTCGTGTTGTTGTTATTATCGTCTCCTTCATATCGCAATGAGTGGCGTGCTGCGACGCGGTTCCCTGAATTTTGATTGCGTTGGTAATACAACACGGGGCAGCCTTGATGCAAACCTTTATGGCGGTTACCGCGAGACAAAGCCAACGCCAGGCACACCGGAAATAAGTGTAATAGCAATGGATTTTCGTCGCCATTCGGATGACTTGAAGAAGGTTGGACTCATGCCACTGCCCCCGGCAGTGGTGCAGTCAGTCAAGGATCTTAGCCAAGATGTGGACAGCGATGTGTTGTCGATCTTCCTGGGCCACTATCGGAAATGGAGTTTCCTTTGGACATTCTTATTGTGCTTGTTCCAGATACCAACAACATTTCATTTGTTTATGTTTGTTTTTCAAGTGAGTTTTTCAGTCGTTTATTTTTTATGGATTGGCAAATATTTACACACTTGATTGCGTCGCACTTTCAAAGCCAAATTTTGTATTATGTTTTGTTAACAGCAAGCTAAAAATAACAACACCATTAATAAACAGATCGAGAGCACACATTTGATAATTGCTCGATTGGGTGAATTGCAGTAAATTATGAATGGAAAGGGAAAGTTAGTTGCAGCATTATTTAATCGAGTTAGGCCCTTACAAATGATTACAAATTGTTTAGAGCACGTTTCAGATAAAGTATTGAGAGAGCAATTAAAAATTACTATTTTTAAATACACAAGCAACGAACGTATTATCAATTGTTGTCGTACTCACTTATCGTAGCGAGGCTCGCCAGTCTCGCCTACAAATTAACTACTCACTCCTTGTAATCATTTGATAACACGACATCTCAGTCAACACTTGAGATTGTTATTTGCAATGAGCAAGTTCGAAAGAAATCAAAATGTGTCAAACTGTACGTCGTATGTAGAGTGTGCGGTACAAATCAAACCCCATTTAAACAATAATGTGCCAATATTATTTTTTGATTGGAACTTCGCGTGCGGGCTGAAACCCATTCAAGGGGCAACCTTCAAGCAATTTGCATTGGCATCAGATTGCATACGCACTTAATGGACTTCAGTCAATGCGATCAGCCATCATTTGTCAACGCGTCAATACGCGTATCTGTCAGATGCAAACTCACTAATACCACTATATAGCGTGCTAGTCAAGTGTAAGCTGCAAGTTGTTTTGTGCACTTTGATTGCTCGATAATCACGATAATCATCTCTCGTGCTAATGTGCAATTGGGAAGGCTACCAAAAAAATAAAAAAAAAATCAAACAAAAAAATAAAGTACAAAGTAAACCAACAATAAACCACAAGATACCTTGACATATTGGGTTTATCACTAGTTAAAGTCGAAGCTCGGCAAATGCTGAAGACAAATTTCAACATCAACTGCAATCATGCAAGAACTTAAGAATTACCTTTTTCCAAGCTTAGTACTCATATTTACCGACTGATAATTGCATATTTCCATACGAGCATGTGCATTATTATTATTGGGGGTTCAACTATCATTTAAAACTCTACCACGATGATGTAAGAACGTATTTGTAACAATCATGCTTGACTATTGCCGGAAACGAGCTCGAACTGCAATAAAATTTGATAGGTACTTAAATAGAGATAAATATACTACATAAAAAGTTCGTTCACCAATTAATTGCTAAAACTGAAAGTAAGTAAGTAATTTAAATTGACTTTAGTCGAATCTAAATGATTTAGTTTAAGCTTCGTTTATTTTAAAAATATTTTAAAACTAATGTGAGTTTCTTGCCTTTTCTCAAAAAATATTGTTTGCTTCGTTCAATTTCACGTGTGGAAAATGGGGGTCAAGACCTTTTGGGAAATATGCAACCATTTACCGAATCACTCGGGAAACAAAATTAAAAATGTTTGTTATACTAACTGCGACGTCAACGTTATGAGGGTCAAGCTCAGAAGTGCTTATGTTATATACAGATCAGTCGGTGAATAATACGCAAATATACACAATAACACTAACCCCATCGGGGTATGATCTTATGTGCTAAAATGATGTGCTCAGATCAGATCTGTTTCGAGTACAGTTTTATGGCTATATAAGCATATGTTTGGAACCCCATCAAAACTCGCTCTCTGTCTCCAAATACTGCTCTATATGCAGCTCAATTTTTCACAGTAAGGTTGCCTTAATTTATTTCTAAGTTCGACAAATTAGCTAGGCGTATTCCGGCTGCTTTTGAACTTTATCTTGATGCCCCTCTCGGAAATGTTGGGTGTTGTTGCTAACTAATGATGACGATGATGATGATGATCATGTTGTTGCTGTCGCTAATGTTGTAGTTGTTGCTGTTTCTGTTCATGTTGATGTTTGGTGTTGTAGTTTATGGCGGCGCACCTGTGTGCAACTTTTTGACTCCACATCATTTTCAACACCTGCCCGTCTATCAAATCAGTTGTAAGAGTAATGTGCAAGCTTGAAGTCCGGTATATACAACAATATTTGACCGAAAACTCTCAGCAATTAAGCATGTAAATCATAATATATACACTCAAATATTCCGAATTTGCATATGATTAAGAATTTCAGTGTCTGTGCCGCTTTTTTAAGTCAAATATATATTCGCAAACATTCGAAATCAGTTGATCTGCGTCTCAAGTGCCAGTCGGTTGACTTTATTTTTTCTCACAAATTCGAGACCGCCACACGTCGTGCGTTAGAAATAAATGCAAGCAATGGAACAATCTCCAGGCGAATTGTCGCCAATGCTGCAGCCCAGCGACGAGGATTTAGAGCTTCTCCAATCCAAGATGCTGGAGCAGCTATTGGGTTGTTTGGGTCGCTGGCAGAAACTGTGGTGTCCCATCTTATCATTTCTGCAGGCCATCTGCACCTTCCACATATTCGTCTATGTGTTTCAGGTGAGTGATCGCGTGGCAAGACCTTAAGCCAAGCATATTGCTTACCAAATTGTGCTGCAACTATTCCGCAACAATGTGTCGATGCGCTTGAGCAATAACAAGTGTTGGCTAAGAATGAGAAACTTGTTAACGTTTTCGTTTATCAGTGTGTGATAAAAAGAAATGATATCAAATTGTCACAGATAGTAAACTCATTTAGTGAGAATGTTTTTAAGAATGAATTTGCTTTCGCGTGCCGCTTTTTTGTTGTTTGGACTCTTAATTAGTTCACTGACTGAAGTTGAGTTTAAAATAGCTTAACACGTATACGTATACGTATGCGTATTGAATTTGATACTAAACACGTTTTTTGTACCCCAAACTCTCCTCACACACAGCCACACAATATTGTTTACCTTCCATTCCAGTCTGACCAGATATATCATTATACAATATGCGAGCGTATTATATGCTGAGCCTAAAAATATTGCATGCTCACGGTGAAAGATACAAATGACTTGTCAAATGCAGTCAGACTTCAAACATACTGGTTTGGAGATATTTATAATGTTTCTATAGTTCAAGTGAGTTTTCTCAAGCAGCTTCTCAGTGCAAGAGTTTTCAATTAATTTACACTCCCACTGATCTATATCGCACGTTGAGCTTGAGGTTGGCTCAAGGTTGGCTTCGAAAGGTTATTCTAGTGCCTCGAGCCAATGGCGACCGCTAAAATGTCTAAATATATTAATTAAGCAACAATAATAACAAAAATAAACTTTACTGGGCCAGTCAGCCAGTAAGCCGGCAAACAAGCCCGATCTGATAGTTTTGCCATATAGCAAGTGAAGCACACTGGTTGCAGTTGAACAATTCGATTCCAAGTTGTACTTATCGTTTTGAAAGTGTCGACTTGCACTTACCTAACTGTGCGAGTTCATCTACGTTGTATTTTAATATACTATTATCATTCACTGACCCAACACAATTAAGCTAATAATAAGTAATGATTTCAATTTAATCAACAGGTTTTTTTAGTATCTACGAGTATAGAAAGAGGTTTCCGGGGTTTTTCACAAAAACAATTGATTAGATTTCATCTGGCCAACTATTTTTAAAATAAAATTAATTTGATGCCACCAGCAAATTTGATAAATTCTTTTGGCCACTCAGAAGAAATTCGCTTTAATTGCAAGAGGATCTTTCCCAATATTTGAAATTATCATTTAATCAGTGAAGATTCATTTGGAATGCGCATTCAAAATGCCCTGTAAATTCCCATTTCTATTAGCATAATAATTACACAATTAATTTGTAGAGAATTTGTCGACAAATAACTTAAGCTCATTGTTTGGTGTCAAACGAAAAGGAAATACTTTTGTAATACAATGCCTGAAAACAGTTGATCAAATTGAAAACTCATCGCATTGTGTGACTGTTTGACCAATGTAGACGATGTCGTCATTAGAATAAATTGCAATCAGGTGCAAAATAAAGAGACACAGAGTTACGACCAACAAATGGCGCAAATTCTTAACAATTTATCAAAACTCCACAACTAATGCCGAGTGTGCGATGTGGTGCGGTGGTGCGATGGCGATCGTGTGGCAAAGCCCACGCTATAAAATTCCATTGTGGTTCTTTATGCAAATGTTTGAAACGTGACAAGTAACCGCCGCAGCACTCGAAACCACAGACAAACGGACAGGGACACGAACTCCGATATGGACATTTTATGGCATCAGAGCACGGCATTGTCAGGCGGACAGATAGACCGAGAACTAGAACGAGAAAAGCCACAGCAAACAACTAAGCAATAATAAAATGTTCAGTAACGTGGCCACGTCCATGTTACGGTCATCAAGGAAAGAGCTGGACGGCAGCAATTTTTATTTATTTTAATTTTGAAGAACGTTAACTTTTACTTGTTCCCTCATTATTTCACTTTCCATCTCGGTTCCTGTTTGTGCGAACTTCAACTTGAACTTGAAATCATTAACTCACACACAAAACCGCAACAATAACAACACTGTTATTTTGTGTGTTTGTTTTTTACCGAGTCACGTACGAAACGGAGCAGAGCGAAGCGAAAATCAACCTGTTGAGGCCTGACCAGCCGCATAGCGCATACGCCCCATGCGCCACAGTCTGAGCAGCCGGTGAATAACCCCTCTCTCACTCATTGTCTGTCTCTTTCACTCTTCAGCTGATGTCTGCTCGCATTGATGGTGCCATCAATCAGCTAGTCAGACAGACAGACAGACATTAAGAGGGGCAGCTTGGAGTTTTGCAATTTCCCGTATGCTGTAACAATCAATCGGTTCAAGTCATTGGCCTGCACTAAGCCGTTTTACATAGCCATATAAAAACATCGGCCAATGGCAAAAGTAACAAATGCGATCATAAAAATGGGCAACAAATACACGAACATGCGGTGTTAATTAATGGCATGCCAAGTGTCATCGTAAACGGCAATTGCTATTGCTATTGCTATTGGCTAATTACCTGAGGTCTATCATGAGTTTATCGACTCGTGAAGCATAAAAAAATAAATCGGGTAGAGTCTCTATATTAACTCTAATTAGATGCATAAGCTATTGCAGTGCTGAGTTGGAAAAACACTTGAAGTTATTTTAAATTCAATTCTAATTGCAGTTTAATTTTTAATGATCATTAATGCAATTATATTTTAAGTGCAGCTTGCGGTACTTTTGCTTTTTTCCCATTGCATTATGCTCTATATTTGGATCTAATTATTCAATTATTGTTATAATTAACCAAGAGCTTAATGATGCAGTCACATTTATAAATTAAACACATGTTGTTTATGGTTTAGTACCCGTTAACCATGAATCTTTTTTGACAGTACTTGTAATTAACTTAATAATGAGCATTCATCGCAACTTCACCTCAATTAAAGATTTTACAGTTAGGCTGACCTCTGTGCCGTGATTAATAACCAGTTCTCTCCCTTCTTACAGACCGCGCCCAAGGACTATTGGTGTGCTAGGCCGGCACATCTGCAGCAGCTCGACATTGCGGAGTGGCGCAATCTCAGCCAGAGTCCAAACGGCTGTCAGCTGCTCGACATTGACTACAGTCAGGTGGCTTTTGAGAATGGCCAGCTTATTAATTGGCCCAGCGACGTTGCCAACTTGAGCTACACACAATGCCAGCAATTTGAGTTCTCCGATGTGGATGGCGATGCCAAGACATTGGTGCAGGAATTTGGCCTGGTTTGTGGCAACAACATAACCAGCTTCGTTGAGATGTGCTTTCTAATGGGCGCCGCAGCGGGAGCTGTGCTTTCGGGATGGATTTCGGATCGTTTTGGTCGCCGTCACACGCTGATGACTTTTGTCAGCATACAAACCATATTCGGTATGTCAAATAAATAGTGGATGGAGCAATCATGGGACAAATTGGACATGTTCCTTCAATGCAAGTGTGCGCTGCCATGACAATTTAAGCCACGTTTATTTTCTAATTGTCATTTATATGAAACGTTGCCACTGCGACCTCTGTATGATGTGTGTGCCATGTGCCATGTGTGTGTGTGAAAGGGCTTTGCACATTTGCATTTGTCCGCAGCAGGGATTTTAATTGACTTTACATTCTTATTTACGTGCCTGGCCTTGCACCTGGCATTCTCATCTCTCGCTCTCGCTCTTCCGCACATTGTCACTAATTTTCGCTCTCTCGCTCTGTCTTTCTATCGCCAATGGTGGACGACACACAGGTGGAATTTTGGCCTTCTCAACATCGGTGGCCATGTTCATGTCGCTACGTGTTATAATTGGATTCGCATCAATGACCGTGACTGTTGTAAGCTTCGTGCTGGTCGTCGAGCTGGTCTCCGGCAAATGGCGTACTATAATCGGCATATTAAACATTTTACCAGTTGCCATCTCTTACGTCCTCTCTTCCGGCATTGCCTATCTCATCCGAGACTGGCGCATTCTCCAGCTGGTTATATCCTGGCCATGGCTGGTCATGTTGAGCATCTGGTAGGTAACATAAATAATCAAGTAATTCTATCGCAAATCATCGTTTTGATTTAATGCTTCGCTGTTTTGCTCACATAGCAAGTTTATATAATTATCGATTATACAAATTAGTAAGAGCTGTCGTACCTATTTTCACTAATATTTATATGTAGGGGTTTCGGCTTTACAACAAGTTTAAAGTTATATTTATATCAGCCCAAAATGCATACCTTTTAAGTTTAATTAGTTTATTTTCATCGCCATGTTAAAGGTGTTCTAACGTAACAAAGTTTTCCTACCAATCGCATAGAAAGTATACGACGAGTAGTACCATAAAGTCAACTGCAATTGCAAACAAAAAGTTTGTAGCACAAATATAATTATAATCACAAGTTCTATACTTTACTATTCATTTTCAGCAGTCAAAATAAGTTCTGTTTACTTTATGATAATTGCATTTATTCGCTATTTAACTTTTAATCAGGCTATTAAATTTAATTGAATGCGACTCACGTAAATGTTAATGCTTCTATTTATTTTGCCTGCTTAAATTTTGTCGTTTTCGAATCACTTACGAGTATGTGACATGAAACCACTTTTAGAGTGGTCAGAGAGTAAAAGTTGTAGCTAACCATTTTAATGTTATTTTCACGTTCGCATCTGACATCAAAGTGAAAAAAGAACTGTATCTGGCGAAACATTCTTTGCAACCAATGAGAAGCAATTGACAACATTACAAAGCGTGGGATCAATTAGATTCCAAACGGACAAAGCAAAGTTCTGCCACACGAAATTCCTTAGAGTGTTTGTCTCAGAGTGAAACCCTTCAGATTAGCCGCATTCGTTGAGAAGTCTGAAACCAATTGAAAAATTCCATTGTGCCAATGTGCATCGGTCAGGCAATAAATACCAACAGCGACAGTCACACTGATTCCTTTTGCCTCTCTCACTTTCCAGGTATTGGTTGCCGGAATCTCCACGCTGGCTGCTGGCTCAGGGTCGACTCGAGAAGCTAACTCGTTTGATTGAGCAGGCGGCCAAGATGAATGGCACCACGCTTCCTAGTAACTATCAAAAAACTCTCGAGGCAGCTGTACCAATGGCTGCCCAGGTGAAGGACCCATCGCAGACAGAAATCGTTGGACAGGCGGATGAGTCGAAAGCTGCAGATGTGGAGGAAGTCAAGACACATGACTTGGAAATACATGTGAATCCCATTTTAGTAGTTTTTGGCCGCAAATATTGGCGTACTACAGTCCTCACTCTTGTCATTTGGCTAACGCTTATCATCATCTATTTCGGACTGACGCTGCATCTGAGCAATCTTGGTGGTAATATATATATTAATAGCGCCGTTGCTGGCGCCGTTGAGGCTCTTTCCATTTGCATCAGCATTTTTGTGGTGCTCAAGGCGGGCATAAGACGCAGCCTGCTGGGATATATGCTACTGCCGGGTCTTTGT
Organism: Drosophila niveifrons; assembly: GCA_035046325.1. Lineage (NCBI taxonomy): Eukaryota > Metazoa > Arthropoda > Insecta > Diptera > Drosophilidae > Drosophila > Drosophila niveifrons. The sequence goes on along the minus strand of JAWNOC010000046.1, from coordinate 1,920,149 downwards.
TGTCTGGCCACTAACTTGGTGCCCCACGGCGAGGACAACCAGACGGGTGTCATTGCTCTGGCTATTATAGGTGAGTACGCCCTAGTACCAGTATCTGTTAGATACTGTATCTTTTGTATCTGGTGTCAGCAAGTCAAATAATACTTTACATTTTACAGCCAAGTGTTTGATAGGTGCTAACAATGCCATCATTCCCACCTACACGGCCATGCAGTATCCCACCATTGTGCGTAACTTTGGCGTTGGCATGGGCAACCTGGCATCGGGCATCGCTCTCATTATGGTGCCATCCCTGTGGCAGCTGGTGAGCTTTTAACTCTCTCGCCTACTTTTTCTTATTTGATCTAATATCTCCAATTGCATTCGCAGGAACATTACGACGCTTTGCTGCCGCTTAACATTATGGGAGTTTGTGGTATCATTGGAGCTGTTGCTATTACTCTGATGAAGGACGTTGAACTGTAAAAACTCTTCGCATGCCTCGTTTCTTACACGTATAACTGTGATATATTGGACATATTGGTCAATGGGCCCTCACAAAATCATGCTTCCTCCATGCCTCCACACTCTCTGTCTCTCTAAATAATATTTAGTTTGTTATATTTATTCTTATAATTCATTTCGAATATAAATACAGTTTTCAAAGACTTTTAATATACAAGAATTTGTGTTGCTTTTAGTAAGGGAAGTAAATCCATGTATGATTCAGAATAGAATATTTTCTATAAGCTGAATTAAAAGCTAGTAACAATTTCAATGTTGAGAAGTCGAATTCAATAATCGAATAATGGATTCAGAAAATATCATTTGCCTACACTATTGCATTAAATTTGAATATTAGTATTGCATTCTTCTTATGCATTAAATATATGGCGAGTGAAATCGTGCATATTTTTTGTTCGAAATTCGAAATCAATCGTTCGTCTCCGGGTTCCTTTCTCAGCTTTGGGGCTGCAATAATGTCATCGTCTGTGATTGGTTTGTGAGTTTTTGGCTACCGATAAAAAACCTCGCTACACGCAAACGGCTTTAAGCTCGTGTAACCTCGCAAAGCTTTACTGGCAGCGTTGCCACCTGTTGTTATTTAAGCTTTTGCTGTTGCGGTAAAAGTAATTTAAAAATTGAAGCACGTTTACGGAGCTCACACGATTCTCAGCACAGGCGACATACACGAATAGTGTTTAAAAATTTGCAATAATCATCGCGTTTACTTTCATTTCGAGATGCGTTAATAGTCTGCACTGTTTCAGCGTTCACATAGCGAGCATAGACATGCGAAACACACACCTCACATAAATTTCGAGTCGAGTGCTCTGTTTGAGAGACGCAAAGCTGCGAACGTGGCTATAAAACCGACTGCACACCTGGGGCGCCCAGCATTTCAACGTTTAACGGCTGGCCAAAAGTAACCAAACCCACGACGGTCTTAAGAAACGAAAAGAGAAGACAAAAAATATTAAAAACAGTTTTCAGTACTTGAAGTTTGGGCGTAGTCATTAGGGTTGTGAGATTGGAGTTCGCGGAAGTATTGCACAAACGATTCAAAACACATACACCACAACGAATATCAACATGAAACTGCAACTAATTGCGGTAAGTTTTGAAAGGATCTGCAACTCACAATAAGAGAGTGAACGAATATATATCAAAATATATAACTATGACTTGTTATTATAAGAGTTTCACAAAAGTGCAGTTCGCCTAACATAACTCGGTATGCGTAATATGAGAGTATGAGAGCCAAGGTCGTTTGGTTTGAGGCTTAAGATCTCGATCCGAGCGACAATTGAGACATTTATGTGCTGCTTACGAGTATTTGCATTTAATAGAAAGTCGATGAGTGTACTTGTGTGATTATCTCAATGCAACGCAATTAGGAATTAAATACTATGACCAATTGACATTTCGATTATGTTGATCATAGAAAAGTCACTCAACAATAAATATGCGATTCAATCATTAGCAATTGTTTTCTATCCGCTTAAGAATTTCAATTGAATTATCGGGTATTGGATGTTGGTTATTGGATATTGGTTAATGGTTAATGGTTAACCAAGCCCTCAGGTCACAACTTTAACGAGTAACCAGTGTTTTCTTTGTTGTTTCTATTCGGTTTTGCCACCGCCCCTTTAATGTGAGCAATATGCCAAAAATGTTTATTGTATTTTATCTATGGAATTTGCCACTGAGTGAATAAGGCATAAAGTGCTTAAGATTGACAAGTATTTCGTCTAGAAATAACCAATTCAGATAATGCACTTAAATGTATTATGATGAGGTACATAAATAACAAAAGATTCGATATAAATAAAAAATATATAATATCTTTGCTTATCCATACATTCATAAACGTTTTGCATCTTTTAAGCAGATGAACCTTTACGAAAAACCATATAAATATATAACTCATATACTAGTTAAGATTTCATTGCACATTAAGTCCAAACCTTATAATTAATAATAATAATGATTTTTCCATAGAGCTACAATTATTTCAAAAATATTACATTTTTAAATCATAAATTTTCAAACTAAAAACATATCTTCAAATTTTTTCTCTCCAAACTTAACTTTTTTTGTATGCCTTTCATGTATGGACAAAGAATTCGCTATAATCGGAAATTTCACACACAAAATTAGCCTGCGAGACACTCAATTCAACCATGAATAACCGTTTCTAATAGGATTCGAGTACTGTTGATTGATTGCTTGATTTGTGTTATTTTTTTGGGCTTGTCCCGACCATTGGTCGTAGGCTTTAGCCTAATGAGTTTGCAAAAAAACAAAAAAATGAAAATCGAAAATACTAATTGTAAAATCAGAGTAGTAAATGCCGGCAATTTGTAATGCGTTTAAAGAGCAGTTAGTTATGTATGAATTAACTTAAAATTGGTCACGGCAAGTTATTGTGCTTGGCTTACGAATATGTGTCTCAAGGTCGTAGCTGCTGTTTGGCCCGGCTCACATACCGTCCACAATCCACAGTCCACGCAATGTAATCCACAAACAACTCGCCAGGCTGTTTGAGATTCAAAAACGCACCCAGCTTCAGTTTATGCAAATTCTCAGCACGCACACTCATTGCAGATGCAGTGAGTTGCAGTTGCTCCAACACAACCAATAGAGTAGATCCATTACAGATACAAATGCAACCACAGCTTTAGATACAGATACAGATACAGATACAGTGCGCCATAACGCAATTGGGCGTAGTATGTGAAGGCATTACGTAATGCACGAGTACATGGCACTTACATATACATATAAATATATGTATAAGCATAAATAAAGCGTTACATATTTGAGCTCTGAAAGTGCACTGACAACTATTTCCAGCCAGTTGAGCAAAAAAAAAAAACATAAAGAGAAATACGAGCAGGAGGGATTGCGCTGCTGTTATTGTTGCTGCCGCTGCCCGGAGGGAGCTTAAGATTTTATTGCAATCCAATGGATTTTTTTCGGATTTTGTTCCATTTCAGTCAATAACCAGTCAAGTTTACTCGTGTTCTCGCCCAAGGCCAAGAGTCCTTAATCAAGTTATTGTTACTAATGAGATATCATCACCTCAATCGCAATCAAGCATCACCATCATCAGTATAAACTATGCTTCACTCACTCTGATGAGTTGGCAGCTACACCCACGTTAATGACTGTTCCTTACTCTAGGGCTTGGCTTGCCACACACACACATAACTCAAATTGGTTGCACACATTTATTGTGTTCAGTTTCCTTGAACCACGTCGACAACGACGCGACTTCAGCTCAGTCATAAAACAAAAGAGAAAAAAATTAATTAAATCAAATCAAGTTCCACACCAAAATAGTTGCAAGTGTTTGCCAAAGCGTGCAACAGCCCCAAACTATAGCTATCTCTGTTATTTTCAATCATGCTACTTATTCCAACGGCCAACTAACAAGTAGTTCACTTGACCAGGTAGTTTGGGCAGCCAGCCAAAGCTGCATTCAAGTCGTTTGGCCACTGGAATGCTTGGCTTGATTGCCCACAGCACAACTCTCCACACTATTCGTATTACGGCTAAGAAAGCAATGCAGAAATGAATTAATACCTATATTTGTTGAGTGCATAATAATGGCCGTAAACATTTGCATAAGCTTGACACAATACGCGATCAATTTAATGAGATTATCAGCACTCAACAGTTGATTTTTCTATGGCAACTACTGTCTGTGGGAACCTACTAACCTATTTTTTAATGGATGCTACGTTCTATTAGTCAGTTGTATTTCTAGTATTAATATCTATTTAACATGTGCTTATACCATTACTCATATTTTCCGTTTCGAGCAATTTAAAAACAATGCGTGATATCATTATTAATTTAAATGAACGTATTAAAACTGCTTTAATTAGGTGCTCTTAAATTGTGTTTCAGTCGCACCCAAACACACATTTTTGTAGATTTAATGATAAAATAATTGAGACTTTTAAAATAGAATGTTTGAATTCAGCATTAAATTATTTATTTAATTTACTTTTCATATAATCTGACCAACAGTAAATAGTTACAATGACACCTAGTACTCAGAACAAATTTGCACTGTATTTTCATTATCTGTTCTCTACACTCTAATCAAAACATAGCATAGCTTAAGAAAACAATACAACCAAAGGTACGTTGTTGCAGCTGCAATTCCGCACAGATTTGGTTCACTGATCTCAATCGCAATTAAAGCGGCACCTAATTAAAAAAAACTTAAAACTCAATGTCTGGTATTTTGGAAAGTACTCGAATTCGTATCAAGTTGCCCATTGAATGATCGGCCACTTGTCCTAGACACTGACTTCATTTTTTGTTTTTGGTTTTAACCGGAAACTCTACGAGCTTGAGCTAAAAACGTTTTTCACATGCCACGGAAAAATTCGCATAACTTATTGGGGTTTTTCTTGGCTTTTTTTGTTGTTGCTGGTCTTGTTTTGGATTTGTATTTGTATTTGTATTTGGACTGCCACCTCTTTGGGCCACCGCCAACTGTTGAGGCATGCAAATTGCGCAATCCGGGCCGAGACAGCGATAGCAACAACAACAACAACAACTGTACTACTACTACTACTACTGTTGCAGTTACAACAATTTTAAAAGCCGACATTTTTCTACTCTTATTGTTGTTGCTGGTGGTGGCGTTGGCCATGTTGTTGCTACTGCTGCCGGTTATGATCGATCGCAGGCAGGCGAGCAATTTCTGTGATTTTGCTTTATGTTCCACATTTATTGCTATTGCAGTTACTTCGATCAAAACGTTGTTGTGGTCGCCACAGCGTTACAATTACAAATGGTTGTTGTAATACTTAAGCGGCGTATAAATTTAAACCTGTTTGCTTATGGGGACAACAGCTTAAGAAGAACCACGAAAGCCATAAGCTGAACTTAGCTTACATTTGTGGAACGCGTGTGGAACATGTTACACAAAGTAACCAATTAAAAACCGTCTAATAGGTCTGTTAATTAGAAGTGCGCCCCCAAAAGTGGACACGTGCTACAAAATCTTCCACACTTGTGCGCAACTCTTGCAACACTCATTAAATAATGCAGTCCATACCATATACAATCGTGCTTTAATTCCACTTCATTTTTTGCCTCCCTCGATATTGTTTAGCTGTTATGCAGCGTCACCGTCGTCATGGTTCAGGCTCAAAACTATCCTCCACGTTTGAGCATTCCCGGTGCCATTGCCTCACCAGGTCCCGTGCTCCATCGCCAGCCGGTGTTGCGCGTGCGTCGTCCCGGAACGACGGTGCGCCAGCAGAACACCATCTTGCCAGCGGTGACGCCTCGTGTCGTGCTGGAGGAGCGTCCAGTTACAGAAGCCGCCGAGGATGAGCAGCCAGATGCATTCCTGCCAAGTCTGCTGCGTGAGCAACAGCTTGCCCAGGCCCAGCAGTCGCAATTCCAGCAGGCGGCTGCCGCTTTTCTGAATGGCCAGCAATCCATTGAGCCCGCTGCTCCCGTACCACAGCTGCTGCAGCATGAGGACAGTCAGCCAACTGCCATTTTGCCCGCTCCACCACGTTTCGCTGACCGTCCAGCCGTTGCAGCACCAATTAATCGACCTGCCTTCAATGACTTTGGCATTGGCCGCTTCGAGAGCTCACAGAGATTTGCGCCAGAGCGTCCAGTGCCAACAGCTGCAGCTCCTCCTCCACCACCACCACCTCAGCCACAACGTATTGCTGTCATTCGCACACGTCCCGCAGCTGCAGTGCGTCCCGAGGCCCCAGCACCTGTCCCCGTTGCACGTCCCAGACCGAAGCCCATTCAATCGCGTCCGCTCATCGATCAGAATCAGTTGCAGGATGAGCAACAATCACAGCAGCAGCGTCGCCAACGTCCTGTAGCCCAGACCATTCGCAAGTGGCGTGATGAGAACGAAGATGGCAGCATCACGTGGGGCTATGAGAATGACGACGGCTCTTTCAAGGAGGAAATCATTGGCACCGACTGCATAACCAAGTAAGTGTTCCATATATAAACTCAAAAAGTGCTTATTGAACCGACTTTTTCAAAGGGGCACCTATGGCTACATTGATCCCGATGGCAACAAACGTGAGTACAACTATGAGACTGGCATTAAATGCGATCCAAACGCACGCGAGAACGAGGAGGAGCTGCAGGAGAACGGTTTCATAAATTACGAGGAGAATCGCGCTGTGCTGCCCAATGGTCTGGAGATTGATATGACGCAACTGGGCAAGAAGAAGTCCAAGCGTCCCAACAGCATCTACAGAAACTAGAAAGCACCACACCACATCCACACAATACTCCACATAGAAGTTTAAGTCATACAGCTGATAAGTCGTCTCCATTATTTCTTCTAATCTGTAATTACGTCTGTACTTTATTATCTTGAGTGAAAGTGAGAGAAATATTATATGATTATGTATAGCCTGTAATCTCAGTGTTTGTTAATACGGGCGTTGGCGTCTCGCGGGCGGCATGCGATTGGGCGGTGTTATTGAAATGTCCAGAAAGTCGCCAATACTGAACTTGGCCTGGGCCAAAGTCTTATTATCATCGATGCCCTTTTGGCCGGTACAGGTCACACCAATTTCGCGCATTTGAAAGTGGTTATTCCGGAAGTTGGGGAACACAATGGCAAAGTCGAAGTAGGTACCCTTTTTGCGGGTATCCGGATTCACATCGCGCACCAGCGAAGTTAACTCATGCAACGTTGCATCCTGCCAAGTGTAGATCTGCAGCTCATTGGTGGGCACATTGCCATACATGTACTCGGAGACCGAGTGATGGCGTCCAGTTGAGCAAAACACTCGCAGCAGCAGCGGGCAGGTCTAAAAGTGCACCCAGGAAGAAGAAGCAAATTAGTTGCCGGCAGAAATGTGGGTGCAAAAACGAAACAAACCTTTTCACGATCAATTTGTTTGATCTGCGTCTTCTCCTCTACAATCATTGACTCCACATTGGCCATGGCGTTGTCTAATAATGCTTTTTAATTGATAATGAAAAAAATATTTAGCTGAAAACAAATGAGATACTCTTGCACCACCAAAAATAACAACAACTAGTGATGGGAAAATTCGCGAACACACTTTCAGAAATATACTATTGTATTTCGAATATACCAAAAGAATTTAAATAGCAATCTGATGTTCAAATTCATGACATTTTGTAAGTATTATTTTTCAAATTATACTTATATGTAAAATGTAAAAATAAAAAATTAAATGTAATAAAAATATATTTAAGAAATTTGAATTTAAAAGAACCGATGTTTGCGTACTTGGTATACTATCGCTGTCAAGTCAGCTGTGCAGGCTTTTTTAACAGAGCAGTATTTTCCACAAGTATCCCACAAAGGGTAGTGTGCCCATTTATATCTGGTTTAGAAAATTTCTGCAACTAAAATAAGATTAACTATTTTAATTTTATCCTAATAAGTATTTAAATAAAATGCGTCACTAGCCATTTTGCCATTTTTGATAAATTTCTATAATTTTATTATGGAAATATTTTTCGACATAAAGTAGTGTATTTTAGGAACTCAAGTTGCGGTCACACCGCAGCTATTGCCCACAAAAACAATGTGAAAACGAAATTTGTGTTGAATGGTTGTTGTATCGCGTCGCGAGTGTCGCAAATTCGGAGAATTTTCTACCCACATCTATTGCAAATGCCAAACGACTAAGCAACATCTTTTGCCAATTTCAAGATCAATTGCAACCGCGCACAACAGCAGCCGATTAGGGAAATAATATCGACTAGCGCTAAGGCAGCTAGCTTTCCGGGCCGCTCTCATAATCTACCGCAGTGAAGCTGAACGCCACCAACAACAACAAGAAAAAACAACTGCAAAATTTGCCGTCATCGGAATAATTACCTTAAATAGTTTGTAAACGGTAAGTAATTGCATAAAACCAAATGCGATAATCAAGAATATGATGGCATTGCAAGCTAAAGATGCTTATGTAATGCATTGTTCGGTGCACTAGCAATGTCAATAGCGGGTTGAGGATGCAAGTATTTTTACGTAGTTTTTCATATGAATAAAGTGGGTGAATACATGCTTATAGTATGTACATATGTGTGTGGATGTGCTTGTGCGCTAATGTTTTTAACTGGCGCGGAACGTCACATTGTTGTTATTTTCCTTCTTTGTTGTTTGCGGCCACTAATTGTTTGCTCACGCTTTGTTTATAAACATTGCAGCTATCCTTTGCTGTGGCCATTTCAAGCAACTTACGCATCGCAATTACGCTGCAGCGTAATTATTACCCATATGCCCCAAGTTCCATTTTGCACAGGCTTGCAACCACAACATTCATCCACTGAGAGTGCCTCAATGTGAAGTGCACAGCAAATTTGGCATGACACTTCTGATAAATTGCGCGTTTGCACTAATAGTCGATACATTAGAGTGTCTAAAGAGCTACTCGCTGATATCCGAAGTGCTGTGCTACACGTTAAAGTGAAAGCTCTTAAATCTATCTAAATAGATCTAGTTTATTTCAGCAATACATCAAATTTAGTCGCGCATAAATCTGGGCGAAAATCATTTCAAAATTTAATTATGAATTTAGCAACTGTTTAGCTAATTTTAAGTGATTTTTCATGCTTTGCAAATTGCACCCTTGCGCCTAAGGCTGCTTCCACTGTACTTAAATAATAATATAGTACCGTATTATTGGCATCCTGCAAGTTAGTAAACTTTTTAGCGCAATCATTTTTGCCTAGATTGTCTGTCGCGTCGCATTTGTGTTGAGTGCGTGGGTGCAAATATTTTCATGAATACCCTATAATTAAAGAAGATTTTTAAATGGGACTGCTGAGTGAGAGAAAATTAAAAACAAAACTAACTTTATATTACCAACAACTAACTATGTCTGGTCTATCTACAAGTTTCATATCAAAAAAAAATATTCAATTTTTAATACAAATTAAATTGAATCTTTTTCATTCTTTTAATTAAGATTTGAATAAGAAAAAAAAACAGTTAGTTAAATACAATATATTATATATATTAATATTGAATTATTTTGTAAGCATACATATACAGTACGAAAAATAAAATATATGTATGTACCAAATGGCTTACGAATAATAATTATGTGTTTAGGTAAATTATTTCTGTTGTAGAACTTAAAACAGGGTATATGGTGTTCGAGGTTGGTGTACTCACAATATCTGTACATATTTGTTATTGAATTTTCTTCTTCGTGCCCATGTTGTTGTCTGGCCATCAGCTGGTCTGTCTAAAGGGTTCCTTCAGCCGTGACCGTGACTGACAGCCTGTAACCCAAACACCCCCTAACACCTACATATCAGAATGAGGTTGCCTCTTTCTCTCCCCTTTATTCACTCTGCCTTTGCTTCTGTTTCTTTTGTTTTAGCGTGTGTTTGTGTTGTTGCCGCATGAATTTTAAATGTGCGGCGTCCTTGTGCACAGATGCTTTATTGTTGCTTTTGTTGCCGTTGTCGCTGCTGCTGTGTGTTTCGAAAATTTTAATTGCTTTGGGCAAGAGCAAGTCACCAACGCATTGCGCCCTTTGCAACTCAATCTCACGCTCCTTTCATGCCCCCTTTTTTTTGTGCTATTTTGCTGTTGGAAATGTTTTGCTTGGCAAAACAAATTCCCAAAGAAACGCAAGAATCGGAAAATGGAAATAGCTGAGACGAAACCAAAAGCATGGAGAAGCCAAAAACAATAAATTCTCAAATGCAAATAAAATCAGCTCTCGTGCTCAAATGTTTTCACATTCACTTTCTCTCGCTCTTACTTTTGCTCTTTCTATGCGTGTGTTGTGTTTTGTTGTGGGCGTGGCATGTGCCACTCAAAAGCGAAAAACACTGGCAACCAGCAAAACTCGACCTTGGTTCCCCATAGCGACCTTTGTCTGCTGACAGGGCAGTGTCCACTTAAAGCCTGTCGTCTGTCGTCAATTCATCTTCAGACAACAGCAGCTTACGAGACTGTCCAGGTAGCCAAACAACTTGATTGGAATTACATCTGCAACATGTGTAGCATTTGTAACTGAATAAATCATTTTAAAGACCAGAGACAATAGAGTTGATTCCACAGTAATCACTTCTTGTGCATGAATAATTCTCTATCTCATTGGGTTGATAATTGATAAAAGTCTAATCAACGATTAATGTTCATCTGTATTAGACTTAGCATTGTAATATAATTGGCAATAGTAACCGATAATTATCATGGTTAAAATTCAATAATAAAGATAACGAAATCATTTATTCTAATCTGTGTAGTAGACAATTTTTAATTGAATTCCTTTTACTTTGTGACTGACTTATCAGTGGAGTTTATGCATATTTACAATCTGTGTCAGTTTACTTAAGTGAAATTATGAATTCCCTGTTATCTTACTGACTTCAACTTTATTATGTATTATTACTTATTTATGTATTACTCATTTAGTGTCTATAATTGATATTCATCCTTTAATCTTCACCCTTTCCATTTACCTAAATTCATTGCATATGTAAGTCAATTAAATGTTATAGGCAGACATTGAATTAATGGAATCTTTGTATAAATCGAATGTGTCCATAACAATCTCAGCATGTATTTTTTTTAAGTTAGGCATGGAAAGTTACTAGGGAATTTATCTTATCCATTCACTTAACTTCACTACCATACATAAATGGGTTCGATGATATAGGCAGATAATTGAATAATACCAAACAAATGTATTCATAAAAATCTCAGCATTAATATTCTTTGTGGAATATGGAACTTGGGAACATTTCCCTTCCATTCACTTAACTCCACCGCATAAATGGATTCGATGATATAGGCAGATAATTGAATAAAAAATGTTTATACCGAACTAGTCAGCATGAGCAATCTCAGCATTAATATTCTTTCATCTTGTGGTATGGAAAGTTACTTCGAAAGTAGCTCATTAAAGCTTTTTGCATTGTCTTACAACTTATTCCAATGTTGCTATTCCCATTTACCTCATTTAAGTTTGCGCCTTGAGCATTGCTTTCTACTACTTTCAAAGTATTCAATCATTAATTATGCCACATTTCTGATGTGTTTGCCACACGACAAGCAGCCACTTGCTTTGCCTGATAACATCTGTCATCAACTTGAGTTTTGGGCTATCAAGAAGAAATAGACAATTTCAGTTGTGGATATTCTTTTTTGATTCAGTTGGTCAACCACCGCAGTTCTTGTATATAGCTCTGCGGATGTGAATGCGAGTGCGAGTGTGAGGGATTTATAAATATCGTGCATAGCATTTCCTTGGCCTGCGTCGTTTGCTGACGCAGAAGATATGAAGCGATTTTAAAATAAATTCAACTCATCGTTTTTATTATACTACATAGTTTGCGTTTTGTCCATTTGGACGCGGTTTATGCTATTTTTATTTTACGTTCGCTTTTGTTTCGAATTCTTATATTTTTTTGCCTGCTCTTGGCAATTGACGAATCGAGTACAGGAGACGGACGGACGAAGTCGTTCGTCAAACGGTTAGTCTTGAGACTAGGGCCGGAATTGCAATGGAATTGGACTGACGTCACAGCGATTGTAGTTGTCATTTGAACGTTTAACAATACAAACACAATCACAATCACGGCCACAATCGCGCAATCACAGAGTGCTTACTGATTGGCATTGTGGATGGGCCGGACGACGCCTTGACTTAAAGCATGCCTAGTTATAGTCGGGGCATAAAATCGTTCTATACCATCCATATATGTACATACGTATGTACTACACACAATAAACCTCATGTATTTGTGTCTCAATTAACGATAATAACAACTGTTAATTGTTATCAACGTAGTCACTAACTGGGGACAACTTGTTGTTGCCGGCTGCAAGCGGGTTCACTTGGTGCGTCAACGCTACGCTGTCGAATGATAAGCTCTGAGGCAATGACGACCACCATGGCAATGATTTATGATATGCGACATGGACTTTAGTAGATTCAGCAGCACATATCCATCGACACCCACTTGCCACCTTAATTCGGTGACAATGCGTTGGGGAGTCACGTCTATGGCATGTTTTGGTAACACATGTCTCATTTGAAGCGTTTTGCATAAAGTTGATAAACTATTTTTGCCTCGTCCCTGACATGTCACAGTTGTTACTGACAACCAACAACAAAGGGGCTTGTCTGCGAAATGAGTCAAAAGAGACCCCAAGGCCGACCTCTTTTGCCTGATAAGCATCACATGCTACACATGCTCATTGATAACAAGAGAGAGAGAGAGACAGAGAGAGAGAGAAACGGATAGAGAGGATGAGCACAATCTCACATTAAAGCAGAATGTTCTTTAACCAACTATTCCATAACATGAGAGAAAATTCTTGGAAACTATGCTGAAATCAACCTTAATCAATGTGGCTTTGTTTAATTTGCGATGAGCTTAGTTGTACAAGTTCAAGTACAAGTACATGTGAAATCATCTATTATATGTGAAATCAATTTGGCGAGTTATTCGAATAGGTGGAATGCATTGGAATAGTTGTTGAAATAAGATTTGTGCACTTTTGTGGTTGCCTATCGGTGTGTAAACGATTTAATTAACAGCTGAGCTGAGCTAAGGTCTGAAAGTGTCGGGTAATTACCAAAGCTGCCATTATCATGACGAGCAAACCCATTCGGCCAGCAGAAATGTGAGCACAAATGCTGCGGCAGCTTTATAGCAGCAGTTTGACCAGAACGAAGCGATACATCAGCTTGGCCAAAGGTCAAACTGCCGCAACGATTCGTGTTACACACACGAACACACTTGCCACTCGCTCTCACATGCGGGACACATGCGAGTGGAGGATATACGTATGTACAAATGATTTCTGTATTGTATTATATACGAGTATATATATGTATGTGCATTTGTGGCAGCTTAATGAGTGGGCAGCGCAGGCAGAACCTGCGATAATTGACGATGCGGGAAGCAACTGTCATATGGATTACGGGATTACGTTTAATGAGGCAACCTCAAATGGGAACGAGAGCGAACAAAAAAGAAGTAGCACAACATAAATCAATGTAACAACCAATACTGAGTTTGCCGTTATCGCCATGTCCATCCCCTACCAGCTGTAACATTTGTTGCATGCAACACTGACTCACATTGCGTATACGCCATGTCTGCATATGTAGATTGTACTCAACTTTCATCGCAAGCGCACATAATGTTCAATTATAGCAGGCTTATAAAAAAGTGTGTAGCACACTTTTAGGTGGGTGCAACTGAAAGCCAAGCTGAAAATAACTCGTTGAAATGTGGGCGTTGCGAACGCACATCAGCAAAATGTAGATAATTTAAACAGAAATATGCATACATATTCATAGACACTCGTTGTTTTTCGTTTTAAAACGCTTCTTGGAACAGAATGCGCATTTATTTTGGGTATTATCAAAACTCCTGAATAGACACCGAGAGAGTGTCTAGAGAATGGCTAAAATAAGCAAAGTTAAAATTGTCCCATAAATTGCTATTTGAGGAAGCGTCTTTAAAGCAGTGCGAGCCTAGACAGAAGTAGCTGTCTGCTGTCATTTGCATAATAAAGTTTGCAGGGCTGTAGAAAATGTCAACGCCTAACAATGTTGAATGTTGTGTCGGAAAAGCCCACGCGACTTGCACACTTCTAATGGATCACACGATGACCTTTTGGGCATGTCAGGTACAGTTGGGCAGTGAAGTATCTTGCAGTATCTTGCATGTGACAGAATGTATGCCGGCTACTTTGTGGGTTGAATATTTCGAATTCCAAACGAAACTGACAGCAGCTGCAGGTTGCCATGGTAGTATAAAATGCTCTGCAACAATTCTACAAACATTTGGCCAGACTGTGGCGAGAAGTGAGTTTTAATTAAATTTTGACCTGTGTGCTGCATGCTTCGATTGCGCACAAAATTCTCGCACTGGAGTCCCCAAAAAAAAAAAAAAAAAGGACGACAAATTGTACACATAACTGTGTGAGTGTTGGGAATCATGTTTCGTTCGTGTGCATTGCCAGTCTCGTATTTCGTATTTCTGCGTAAAATCAAAATTAGATTATCCCCCACGCGTTGGCATTGAATCGCAATAAAAACAGAAACCAAACATGTACGGTTTGATTTTCATTATGAAGGTTAGCCATGTTATGGAAGACAGAGAGAGAGAGAGAGATGTGTGTATGGGATGTGAAAGTATTGGAGACGCAATTGCAGTTGCACTTTGCCTGATTAACTGATGCCAGACACGCACTCTCGACGCAGAGCCAACTGCGTTTTACAATAGCATAATGAAATCCAATTAACTTAGCAGTTGCAGGAATTTCAATGAAAGTCTAAGGCTTCAAAACAACAGTAGAAATGTCACAGGATATTTTTGCAATTGCAAGATATTATATTTCAATGCGGTTTCAGATAGTTTGTTGATATTGAATATAATACGCTTCACTCAGAAAACTTTCAAGTTCCGCCATCTTTCTGTGGCTTGCATAAATATCTTCAATTTGAACTTGCATAATTTTTTGAAAAGTTGTCGGCAATTTTGTGGTAACAAAGATTAAGTTGCGAAACGCCCACACCTCCGCCTCTAGGATCTTGTTAGAGAGCTTCAGACCTGGCCGCCCACTTGATATAATGATGACAGCAATTATGAATGAGTGAAGGTCGCAGGATAACGACCGTCAGGCAATTCATCATCATGTTGAGCCCCACTGTGCGCTCCACACACACACACACACAAATTCCTTTCTGTCTTTGTCCAAGTACGAGTGTTTTTTTTTTTTTTAAAGCATTCTTCGTTTCGTTTCGTTTTGCTTTTATTGCCGCCTTTCATAACAGTATGTTGGCATTATTTTAGCATGCAAACAATGATGACGTCATCGAGGACCTACACAATTTGCATGCAAGCCGGTCGTTTACTCCAACTAAGTCCGCCATCATTCTCAGTTTCCAACGGCTTACTTGCAGTTTTTTGTTTTCACTTGTACCTTCCATCCTCAAATGTATATAGAGTGCGTAGTGCTCGTGGCGTGGCACACGTTGCTTTGCAAGCAACCCATTCATTGAGTACCCCTGCTTGTCCCTTCTTTCTGCTTCTGGTCGTCGCCAAGCGCTGATGGAGCCAAACAAAATGCACACGTCATGCAGGCCTGGGGAGCTTAACTTCCGCACGGGTAACAATTGTGTGAGTTTTCAAGGAAATCAATCATCCAGAAATAGATCAACTCGTCGTCGTCGTCGTCGTCGTCGTCGTCGTCGCTATCGACGTGCCTCTTCCCTCTCTTCGTGGTGTACACAAAACAGGTTCCCCAGGTTGGCTGTCGTCATTTGGGCGGGCGGGAGAGTCCTCTTTCAATTTGGCTATTGTTTTTATTGTATTGTACATCCAATCGCTCTTATACGCCACGGTAAGTCCAGCAAATAAAAAAAGAAAGTGGCAACAAAAAACAAGTGAAAAACAACAAACAAGAGTGCTTCACTGCGGGCGGTCGCCATCGGTATCCATCGTAGTCGCTCCAAAGCTACCGCTGACATTAGTCCATTGAGTGCAGAGCCGACCAGAGACCAAGTGGACTTGAGTCTGGCGCGCTTTAAAATCTGCGCTTGACAGTTGCCTCCAGTCGTCGACATACAACGCCGTGGGGGGCAATGTGTCAGTTTGATAGAACATCGATAGACTGGCGGCCATGGCCGTAGCTGGTAATTGCATTTAAATTTAATGAAAAGCAAACCACAAATGTACTTAATAACCTTCAGCGATTTCAATACATTTTCTTAAGGAAAACCACCGAAATGCGCCACAAACAATCGATTTTTTGATATTGAAATTGAAATTGGGAATTGGCTCGATTAAGTCAACAGCATAGTCTACTTTTTGGCGCTTTGTAGAAGTTGGTTTGTTTGTTTACGATTAGCCTAAAAGAAAGCATGTGTAGACTATACGCAATTTGGGAGTGTATTAATATTCCATATTTGCTGAATCACTCTCCCTAGGGCGACGCCATAAAAATAGCAGCTGGCACTAGGCACCTCAACGATCATGAAGGGGGGAGGCAAGGGCAAGGTAGCCTTTTTATAGCATACAATTGAGCGCTAATCTAAAACTATGCTAAGCCCAAAATAGTAATCATCATAATAATAAAACTGGCTAAAACTTCTGACTGTTTCGAGTCGACAAATTGAACTCGGTCACAGGTGCTGCTGTCATGTCAACAACACAGCGTAGAAAAGCAAAATGGTTGAGGTGTAGGTAGCTGGGTGTATAACGGTTGAAGGACGATGTCAAAGACGACGTCATTGTGCTGACGCCAAAAGCGTTTGGTTGTTGTCGCGACGCTTTTGCTCATTTTCATTCATTCACAAAAATTCGCCAATGCTATTAATCAGCCCGCCATCCCCGCTTTTCCCGCTCTGTGTGCGAGTATATATAGAAGTATATAATTCAACATAACAATAAAATCAAGAACAGTTTGTGAATCAACAGTGCGTCACCAACCGGTGGCGGACCCTATTGATTGCCTTCACGTGCCGATACTTAAGTTTCTTACACTTGACGGCCCCTCTCTTCACCTCCAACGTTTTACTCATTTCAAAACTAAAACCCAAACGCAATCGTACCACAAATATTCTCAGACACGTCTGTAGTTTTTTAGCGTTCACCACACAGTTTTTGGGCGGCAATTTATAGTTGTCGTCGTCGTCGTCGTCATCGTCATTGTATTCGTTGTGTGACGCTTGAAATTTGTTCTTAACGTGTTACGTAAATGAAAAATGCAAACACGTCGAAATACGTGGGCGGAGTCGCAAAATTTTTTGGCCAACCCAAATTGGTAGTAAACAGTTAAGCGAATGTTGTTTCTAACGTGATTACTTGAAGGATCTCTGGCTGTTGAATAAATGTCGAAGGTCTGTGCGGTAGTTATCCAAATCGCTTTAAACTTTAAGCACAGTCCTTAACTTGCATTTTCTATTGCCCCTAATGTCTATTGCATTCCTTGTTTAGCCAAGCTATTCGTTTCAAGTGCTCAATCAATAATATGCTCTAAGCTTTCTCTTTCTCTCTCTCTGTCTGCTTTCAGCACAGCCATGTCCGACACGGGCAAATCAAATAATAATGCCGCCAGCTCGGGGAGTGCTGCAGGTGAGGCCGGCGACATCACTCCTATTCCCACACCGACAACGACAACACCACGCAGCAGCAGCAATCACAACAACAATAACAGCAACAGCAGCAAATTGAAATCCACACAAAACAGCAGCGGCGGCAGCGGCAGCATAGACAAACTATCACCGGATCAGGATATTTATATCAATGCAGCCGACGGTTTACCCAGCCAGCACCCAACGTTGCCACCGGAGGGAGATGTGGATAGCGAAACGGAGCCGGAGGTGGATGCTGATTCGTTTGATGATTTGCCCACATCGATAATTGTGACCAACATACACTCGGAGGTGTTTGCCAATCCGGAATTGAAGCATGCCATGGAGGAGCTATTTCGCACATTCAGCGAATCGGCAACTTTTCAATGGTTGCGCAGTTTCCGCCGGCTGCGTGTGAACTATGACAATGCCATTGCAGCGGCTAATGCACGCATCAAGCTGCATCAGTATGAGTTCAACAAGAAGACGGTGATCACCTGCTACTTTGCACAGCCGGTGACACCGGTAAACAACAAGAATTTACAGCCGCCGGCGCCGGTCAAACAGTTCCTTATTTCACCGCCCGCATCGCCGCCAGCGGGCTGGGAGCCACGTGAGGAGGCCGAGCCTTTGGTCAATCACGATCTGCTTGCCGCCTTGGCCAGTCTGACGCCCGGGGAATCCCATGAGTTGCATCCACAAAGTGAGGATCAGCCAGCCATTATTGTACACACGGCCATGCTGCCAGAGGGGGCAGTGGCCGGTGGAGTCTCTTCTCTGCAACCCAAGGCGCCCATTGTGCAGACCAAGTGCCCAGAGCGAGCATAAGCGACGGCTTGAAGTTGAGAACTGCACTTCAGTCGGTTGATGGAGAATTGAAAAGAGAGAGGTGTCCAACGCCATACGCCCCAAACACACACTGAGCAACGTTTTAGATGGCCAATGTCCAAATGGGTTGCAGTTGACCTGATGATGGATGATGATTTGTAAATGGGATAATCGGTTGGTCAATTGGACCTGGTGACCACCACCTGGGGTTCTCAGCCTTCTGGTTGAGTATTTTTTGTGTAAATAATTTTAAATAATTCGATTGTGATTAATTTACATGTAGCTATGTTTTGTATTAAGTAATCGTAATCGCTCGCTCACACATTGTTTTTGTGGAGCGTGTTTCATTTGTCCCCCAAACTTCCGTGTAGCCGCCAAGCATTTATCGATGATGCAGAAAATGATTAGCTTATCTTAATGTGCGACAGCGCCAAGTGGAGCTGAAAATTAATTATAGATGTGTTTCTCGTTTGCATACGAAGTCACTCGAAGTCAAAAAGTCGCGTTGTTTCTCGCTCTTGGTGTCTTGTTTGTGTACTCGTATTGTATAGCATAATAGTACTTGTATCGATATCGATGTCAGCTACTCGTTACTTGTTACTGTTACTGGCTATTCGCTGGCAATTCACACAATATCTAACTGTACCTTCATTGTTACGAAACTCTGCATGTACTATTTGTCTGTGTTTAGCAAAATGAATTAAACGAAACGGAAGAGGAAGCGGAAGCTGACGCAGAAGCAGAACGGAAACGGAAACTATAACTACAAAAAACAAAAACTTTATGCGAAAGCCCTCCCCTGCAAGGACAGATATATATATGTATATGTATGTTCAGCAAATTATATCTGTGTATGTATATGTAAATGTTGATCTAATTGTAAGCCAGAGAGAACTCAGATATCCACATTCTATATCTGACTATTGAAATACGTATTGAAATCTATTAGTTAAAATTTGAAAACAGCAGCAAACACAAAGCTAATGTAAAATCGAAATTATATTCAAATTCAAAATGATGAATGTTCTCAAATGTACCAAAAACAAAAAGAAAAACTAAAACAAATACCAATTTAAAACGAAGAAAAACAAACTCATGTGTTCTGATTTATTTAATGGGCATGCGAACGGTTAAATCATTTGACATTTGGCATGCATTTGTTTTGGCCTGGGAGTCTCTCGCCAATTTAATTGCAATTATCCGAACCCTGTTTGATAATAGACACAAAGTTCGACCATAATTGTTGTGGTATACGAAAATTGACATTTCTGCATCCCACAAAAATTGCTTGTTGAAATTGAAAATATTTGCAGCATACTTTTTGGATGACTCAACTGAGTCTCGTTTGAAGCAAAGAATTTTCTGAGTAGAGATTCCAAAATAATACACGGATTTTACAAAAACAAGAGTTGACGAGAAACTGAGGCCAAGAGTGCAGGCTGCACATGGATGTTATAACATTGGCCCAGGCAACTTTCAAATTTCTCAATTTATTAACAGGTTGAAACTTAACTAAAGTCGCTGCAAAAGCAACCATGGAATGTGTGTGTGAGTGTATGAGAATGTTTAACAAAATAAAACAAAAAATAAAAACTTTGGCATTTCCTATTTACTCTCAATGGTTTTGAGTGGCACCATTTGCTCCGGATCATCGGGATAAATACTGTCCTGGCGCGGCTTGCGACCAGCACATTGACTGAACCAGGTGTCGCCCTTGCCAAAGTTCTCACCATCCTCTATCGACTCTGGCATGGGTTTGTTCATTGTCTCTGGCAGGAACATGACCCAAAAGCCGGAAAGCAAGGCCACCAAACCGAACAGCACGGCCGGAATTTTGGGATCGAATGAATCACCCAACAGGGTAATCAATGGCGTTAATGCGCCCGATAGACGAGCCGACATTGAGCCCAAGCCCATGGCCGAGTTGCGCACCACGGTGGGAAACAGTTCCGCCGAATAGTTATAGATGACAGCAAAGGAGCCCGCGATGAGCAGCTTGCCCAGCATAACAATGCTGGTGGAGAGTGTGCTGCCCTGAGCAATAAACGCAGCTATAATGCAGCAGAGGCCGCCACCCAACATTAAAGTGGATGTGATCGACCGACGTCCCAAGCGATCCAAGACAAACACTAGTGTGATGTAGGTGGGGAATTCCACCAGACCCATGAGGAACAGTATAAAGTAGGGATTGCCGTACAGCTTGCCAGCGCTCAACGAGAGACCGTAATACACAATCGAGTTGGCAAACCAGCAGAGGCAAACATTAAGAGTCTTCATGCGCAAATTGGGAGTGCGGAAGAGATCACTGAGCCCAGCACTTGATTTTTCCTCGACGGCTGCCTGCTGCTTGGCCTTCTGCACATAGTAATCCTTGTCGACGCTTATACCCGAGCCATTGATGCGCAATCCCTTAGCGACAATTTCGACAGCTTCGGCAGCACGTCCCTGCATCCAAAGCCAGCGCGGCGATTCATCCAACAGCCACCAATGGCCGATAAAGAGTAAACCATGCAGACCATAGACAACCTGCAACCATGTGCGATCCTTGATAATGGCGCCCCACCCAGCCACAAGCATAATGCCGCCAGCAAATACAGCCTAAAAGTGGTGAAACATTAGTAAAATTATTGAAAATAAATATCTGGATTTAACTTACCTGGAAAGTTATGCCGCACACGGTACGCTTGGTGGGTCCTACCAGCTCCATGGTCAGCACAAAGCCGCAGATATACGCACCTGCTGAGCCCACAATGCCCAACAGAAAGCGAGCCACCATAACAGAAAAGTATTCGGGAATGAAGGCGACGCCCACGCCAATGATCAACTGCAGCAGTGCAGACCAGCAGAAGACAGTTTTGCGACCCACCTTATCGGCGAGGCCACCCAAAGTCACAGCGCCCGTAAAGACGCCCAGCATGAACACAGTCTGAATGATGGAGCCCATCCAGCGACGTTCGCAGACAAAGTCCCAGTCGATAGTGCGCGATGTTTTGTAGTATGTTGTGTCATACACATATTTCTCGCAGGGAATCAAATTGCGGTCGCCAGCACTCACATTGTACATGTGGCACGAGTCCAGCTCGCCACTCTCCTTCAGCGGAATGTGCTCCAGAATGTCACTCGAATTCCATGGCACCTGTGAGAAGGTGCTGTTGTCCACGCCGGGAATGTAGCAACGATGCTCTGGCACTGCGGCAACAGTCACCAGTGACAACATATGCAGACCGGCTGTCAGACCCGACAACACTTGAAGGAAGAACTGGAAGAATTGGTATTTGCCAAATTCACCTAAAACATAATTAAATGCATTAGTGTTGCTTTCTTAAGAGGTATGACAAAAATATCTCATTGAGATAAGATTAAATTAAGTTATGGTCTTAATCGTCGCACTTGAGTTATAATTGATGATCAATTAAAATTTATAGAAGTAGTACTACAAAAAAATATAGTTTTTATATTCGTCTAGGTCAATGTAAAGTATTTTTGAAAGTTGCACAGCGAAAGCTTTAAGTGAATATTGACACTAACAAATATTCATAAAATAAACTTAAGGTAAACCATAGATAATTTAAAATTCACAACATTTTACACATGTTTTAAATATGTTCAGCATTAATACATATGCTAATATGTCTGCGGTATACAAACTTCAAAACTCTATAGCAAAAGTTACATATCAATGATAATTTGTTTAGAGCAATCATTAAGTATTCATAACACTAATTAAAAAATGTTGGAACGAATCGAAAGATATAAGCAGTGGTAGAAATTCCAATAAATGTGCGATGAAGCATTTTAAAATTGGCGCCAAAATTTGTTGCTGAATTCATGAGATGATTCAGCTGCTTATTTGGCTTGCGTTGGCCAATTAAGCTTTTAGCCAATTTGAATATGTGACTGGTTCACCCTAAAATAAAATTCAGCCCCTCAGCTCTTACCGCTTGATAGTTGGGTCAGTGGGTATAAAGATAATAATAGATTATCAACAGCAGCAATGGAGCCATTGAAATTGCCAAATTGGGTTATCGAATGCGCGATGATGGGCGTAGCTTGGCATATTTGACGCCGTCGATGTCGCCGCCGGAATTGTCGTCACACCAATAGATATTGCAATTAAATCAAGGAGAATTTATTCAATTCGATTTCAATTGAAAGGCATACAAATACGCGTCGAAATATTTGCCTACACTATTATTTGTTTTTTTTTTTTTTTGCTTTCCACATGGTCTATTGACGTAGCGAGGTACTGGAATCGAGTACTGAAGCTTGAAATGAAATGGTATGGGGGCTTGTTGCACTGAATTGATTATGACAAAGTTTTGCATAGACTGCTGTGCTGTGCTGTGATCTCGTTGCTTGCAAGGGCAGACACTGTGTAAATTTCTTTCAGCGTCGCCTAGATATTTGACGAATGTGAACGGTCCAATGTTCAATCGGCAATTACAATTGATTAGTGGTGCACAAATCGTTCAATTCATGCCCCAGTTGGGCGGAGCAAAGTTACACAGTACTACACACATGAAGTGCGAGTTTGTCACGTCACGTGATACAATTGTCTAGGAATGTTTCAAAGTTTTCGAAAAATGTCTGCTTTGATTAGATCACACAATAAGTGCGATAAGTATTATGTCAGAGAGATCCGACACTGTAACAGACAATTTCTTAATTAATACCAATTCGACATGGCGACAATCTTTAATTAAATTCAATTACGTCTCATATACATAATCAGAATGACACAACCTGCAATCGATAAGTGACGATAATGAAAACGAAAACAAACGGCAATAAATAAGCTGACGTCCAAATCATAACGGATTAGCTGAGCTTCATTCCCACTCTTCGACACTCTCTACTCCCACGATATAAATATGAGTACAAGTACTACTATATGTGTAAGTAATATAGTACATAAATTTATGGCTTGTTTGTGGGATTTGTTGCCGAAGTATTAGCAGTTTGTTACCAAATGGTCCTTGAACAAAATACGGCACATGAATCGTTTGTTTAACTAATCAAACATGGCATAAAACGTGTATTTGCCACTGTAACCCATAAATGGAGTATATCGATTATCTGTTACATTTTATGACACCGTAAATGATTCATGAACTAAAAAATGCCCGATATTAAATATCTCCCCCATAGCAATCAATAAAGCTCATCAATCTTGAGCGTAAACAAAACACTTAATTATGTAGCGACGAATTGAAATGTTACTTAGAATTAAATTCGAACATTTATTTTTTTGAACAATATTTAATGAAGGTATCACAAGTAAATAACACTTTTGTTTTCTATTTATAGCAAAATGTTTTAATTATAAGCGTATCACACTTACTTGCTTTATTTATTTCCTTTATTTTCTAGGTAATAATTTGCCTCTAAAAATAAATTGTATCCAAGTAAAAAACTTTTGTTTTGATTTACTTTTTACATTACGTATACGTACAAAACATTTTGTAGTTTACATCCTTGATTCTTGTTTGAACCTCGCTAATAAAATCACATATTTAATTTTGCAATTCATAAATTATTACAACTCACAAGTGTGTTATCCCTTTCAGTTGCTAATTTGTTGCATAAAATTATAAACTTAATGAAATAGTCAAGTGCACTTCATTCTTAGTTTTTGTTTTTCATTTCCATGTGGGGCACAGTGGGTGCTGTTGCGGCTCTAATGGCATTGATTTTGTATGTTGTTGATTTTGATGAACATTATTAAGTTTGTAATTACATACACATTACAAAACTAAACGTAAGCCGCAAAAAGCATAGAACCGAATATAACACAAAAGAATTAAGCACAACTGCTGCTGTTGTGGGTTGGATAAGCAGCTTTTGTTGGGCCATAGATTTCATATATATGCATAACTCACATTAGACCATAATTATTTCAATTATATAATTAACTCACTTCAACAATAGTTTTTGCAAATACAAATACGAGTGTGCATATGTTTTTGTTTTTTATTGTTATACGATGAAATCCAAAAATCTTTGCACATAGTCAGCATCTAAATTGCTGAATAAACAAAAGCTTAGCTATCAAAAGCACTAAGATACTTTTTATTGTCATATTTTGCAATGCTTATCCCTTAAGAATTAAAAGGTTAGCTTTAAAAATTGAGATTACAACATTAGAATTTATAAGTTATATCATAAAGTATGACAAATAAACAAATTTGATCCAATAATAATTATAAATCAGGAAGGCATTTCTTATCGAGCATGCATGTCTTTTTATGTGGAAGTCTAATACGATTGCGAATACGTGGTGGACTATCTGAAACTTTTGGGGTATCTCCTAGACAACCTCATCGGTAGCCCAAAAAAATATGGACTTTGTTTAATATCGTTCTTATCGGCATGTTTGTCTGCAAAACTCAAAACACAACAACAAGAAAACAAATGCTGAAGGTCGCCTGATGTTATGGTCAGTTAAAAAGTTTCGTCATTTCCGACAGTAATCAAAGTTGAAGCGTGTTGTTTAAAGGGCAAAGAAGAACACAAAACCCCATAAAAATCACGTTACATAGAAGTAAGTAAAGTACTTGAATTAAGCGAATAATTAAAACACTGCCTTGACTATGTAGTTCACCATGCTATACTGCAAAAGCCGCACGCGACAAACAGCAAAGTTTGTCGGCAGAAAAAATATAAAATACAAACAGCAGTAATGAAATTATAACATTAGAAATGAAACCGAGGAGAAACCTGTTTTTGGCCTTTCGCATTTCTTAGCGTCATATTCATATGTGTGTGATTACCATACAAATACAAATACTATACATACATATATAGTATGTGCATATAAACGTCTGTGCAAATGTGGTTAGTGTTAAGAAAAAGTTGCTAATGCGGTCGTTAATCTCGGTACCACTTGCAGCTTAGCTGGATCGTGGGCTGACATCGCATGATAAACTCGTTTGCCGCATTTAATACACAAAAGTTATAGACTGCAATTCAAAATGTTTTGTACACTTTTAGTGTATATACTGTACTGTATTTGTATTTGGTGATGGGTGCTTGATCAATTATATGGAACTATTGCCATGCCATTAAATATTTGCATTAGTTAATACAACTGTTTAGCATACAAAGAAAACTCTCATAGCACCTTTCGAACTGATCGCATTTAATGCACGAGTCTCAGAAGTCTGAGTGTAAGCTAGTGTATTCGTGTGAATTAGTTGAATACACCGTTACGGCACCCTACCTAGCATACAAGTATTACGAACATCTCGTGACAATGATGCTGGCCTTACCTATTGAGTATGTATTAACTGATATTCTAAAGAAACAATTGTAAATGTATTGCGTCTGATGAATGTCGATCACATTCACTGTACAAGTGCTCGTCATATTCGCCAATTGTAACGATCCACGGCTATCACAACTGTCATACTCGTGTCTGTCAATTTAGCTAACCTTGAGATTTATTAAATTAGAAAAAGCTGCAATTAAAATTGTATTAGCTCGGCGCTTTTAACTTTGGCGGCAAACCTGACAAACAAACGTCGCGGCGTGTTTATAAATGAAGAAAACAAAAACAACACGAACAAAATTAGCGTAGAAATGTAATCGTTAGATCTGCATCTAAATTAAATTGATAACGCGTGCTTTTGTGATAAGAGAGCTTGACAGGTGGATAACTGAATTTTGCATGCACCTATGAGGATAAACGGAAGTTGGCGCAGTGGCCTGATAAGAGCCAGCATTGCTAGCAGATAAGCCCAATTGATAAGAACAGGCGACTTGATGGCAACTTGGCAACACACTTAATTTTGACTGTTGATCTGCTCTCTGCTCCCATGACGGAATACTTACCCAGTTTGCCCATGAGCTCCTCTAAAACATAATCCACAGCCATTTTTAGCTTTGAAGATTCCTAAAAACTTGTTGCAAATGGATATAACTTTTTGTACTATTTAAATTGTTTGTAAGATTGGTGTCAATAGTTAACAATTTGCATTTTCTATGGAGGTTTACTTTCAGTTTTCAGCCGAATGTGAATCGAAAGCGAGATCGGGCTCGAACACGATGCGCTGAGACTTTTGCAAGCGCCGCCGAACTGGCAAAAAGCTAAATGCCAACTGAATCAGTCTTGAATATTTGAATCGCTTCGAGTCGCGACTGAATAACACTCACACATGAAAGCAAACAATCAAACAGCGATAACAAGCTGCTCCGTCGCTCGCTCTCTCGCTCCACATACATACGAGCGTTGAAAAGCTTTGCGATTGAGTGCGGATCGTTCTGTTTGAGTATCTGCTAAATTTGTTATTGTTGTTTCGGTCGATTTAGCTCTCTAAATGTGACATAATTCATTATCGATAAGAGTAGGGCAAAGCAATCAATAAAGGAGGACCATACATCAGCATCTCAGTTGTGTTCTGTTTCTATGCGAAAGCACGTGGATCGCTTAATTAGATGGTAAACTCCTATCGTAAATGGATATGGTAGAGATTACATTGATTTTAATCGATCCCACCCAGCACGATCTCAGCACTCTTATTTAATATTTAATACTCGCTTACACTTTACATTTCTTGCCTAACTGATTTTCTACCTAAGCAGCCTAAATTTTTATTTTATTTTTTTATAAATCATTAAGTTCAAAATTACATTTATTTTAAAATTATTTAAAACAATTGAACATGGGCGATTCTTGTATAACGGATCCCATGTCCTTTTTATATCTCGACATGCTATCTACTATTTTAATTGATGATATAAAAGAACTAGAAAATCAATTCGAAAGAAAATTGCAATTTCTGTGCGAACAAGAAAAGATCTGCTTAGAGAATGGGAAACAAGTGAGATAATAATATAAGACTTTCATATAAGATAAAATATGTACAACAACTCCGCCTTAAGCTTGTTTTTATCGACCAGTTTGTGGAGACATTGAAGGACTGTGTATATAAACTGGAGTTGGAGCTGGTGGAGAATGAAAGCGAATTACTTCAAGCAGAAAGAGTTATCTCGCGTTGTGAAGCAACGCACATTGATCCGATGAAGTGTCCAAAGTTTAACATAATGCCATTTAACCATAGCTGTTTTCTGGTTCTTATGAAGCTGCTTCTATCCGCAGACCGTTCCGCAGCTCAGGCCAATGTACTTAAAGCTGAAATCGAACAATTTAACACTGAGGCTAATTCCCATTTAGAACCCATTAATATGGTAAGAACATTAAAAAAGTGATGAATTAAGAATATTATGCCATCATTGCAACCGTAGATCACAAAGATTTTAGACTATCATCACAAGTATCTGGTCCTAATGGAGCAAGAAATAAACAAACTAGAGAAGATGACAAAAGAAGTGACTACCAGCTATGACCAAATAATTAAAAAAATGCAAATTAGCAGCCTAACTACAAAATGCAGCTGCAAGATGGCTAATGTTATCAACGATATATACTACACATAAATCCTAGTCACAGCAATATCTTTTCAAACTTTATGAATATTATACATATGCGTATGGGTATGTAATTAAATGCCAACCAAGTTCAACTTTTGTTCTTACGACTATAGGATTAGTGGGACTATCTTTTTTGGTTATATGCTATGTTAGTTATTAATGTCGCGGAAGAAGACCACTTCATCGGCAATGATGCTGGTGCTGGTCTTTTGGTTGCCCTGTTGATCTGTGATCTCTCCATAGGTGATCTTGCCCTGGATCATTGTGCGCTGTCCCTTTTTCAGATACTCCAGGACGGAATCGCGCAAATTTGGCTTGAAGACAACGACACGATGCCAGTCTGTGCGCTGAGCCCAGTCGCCGTTCTCATATCTGTACAGTCAAAGTATTATTTAAAATCAAGTCGAAATTACATTTGTTTAGCACTCACTTGTAGTTGGTGTGAGTGGCAACGGAGAATGTGACCACTGGATGCTCCTGAGAGCCGCGCAGTTGTGGATCTGCGCCCACTCGCCCTAATATGGTTACATTGTTGACAGCTGCATATTAAGCAAATAAATTAAGTAAACATATTAAATAATATATCCCTGTTCGATCAATTACGCACTTTTTTCAATTTTGGCGGGTGCTGTGCTTGATGTACTAGTGGCAGCACCGCGTGCCGGCAGATTCCGAAGTCCCTGCAGGACTGGCGTCAACTGCGAATCCACAAATTATAAAATATTTGCATGATAATTATATGTTGTCAACAAATATTTTTAATATATTTAACTTACAATGCGTTTACTTTGTTGCATCATATTCTCAGCGTGCTTTATCTAGCGGCAATGCGAGTTTAATTTCTACCAACAGCTGTTTTTTCGATAACACTACCACCTTACCGCAGGTTTCGATTAATTCATGTGCTGTTGGCGCGCTCTAGTGAATGAAATAGATAACTCTTTTTTGAAAATCGATAATTTAATAAAACTAAATAAAATTTTCTATATGTTGAATAAGCACAGCATTGCAGTAAATAAATATTAAAAATAGTTTTGTAAATTTTGAATATACTCAGCATTGCGTTTGTTACTATATTAATATTTATCGTTTTGTAACAAACTAAGTGTGCTAATATTTTAACCACCACTGTAATCTACTAGAAACTGTGGCGCGCTCTGGGGGATATTTGTAGGAATACTCAAAATTCTAACATTATAAAGCTAGGTGCTATAAAACTTAGCGCGGAATTTTGGGCACAAAACACATTTCAAGCTGTTGTGTGCTTTGAAGCTAGTTCAAAATATTGACAACTTTAGCGCTAGTGTGCAGTAACTTTTCCGCAATTGGAAAATTATAAGTTATGTGACTACATTCGCGAAAAGCAAGCTCATAATTGTCATTACCAACATAAACATTTAATAAGTTATACGATTTAGTAAATATTTGTTAGAAGATTTTATGATTAATATTATTATTATTGTTATCGATTAAGGGCATACATTTAAATTGTCAAATATAAAAAAATATAGATGCATTATTTACCATATCTTATAGAGTGTTGAATAATAATAAAATAATAGTATATTTGCCTATTCTGTTTTGAAAATATTAATTTATTCAATTAATGGTGTTTTATCAACTTTTGCATTCAAACTCTTTGCAAATAATCTTGCACATACTGACACAAATCAATACACGCATATAAATACTAAACTCGACTCAACACGAAACAGGATATGCGATCAGCGACCAACTTCGTTAATTGCCGAAGCTTTGTAAACGAGCCGCCATTAGGAGTCGCCATTTTGTTTTTTGAAGAACACTCGATAAGCTGTAAAGCCCGTTTGGGCGACATTTCAAAGCTTAAAAGAGAGAATAAGTTCGCAAGGCGTCAAGCTGCGGTGAACCAGAAACGAAAACGGAAGAACAAAATCACTTGTTTTTTTTAAATGAATGTATATTTTCGTAGCCCTTGTGCTGTTGCAACAGCAACGAAGCAGCAATGAGCCACACAAGAACAATAACAACAATCGCTCCACAACTCTGCGACTTTGCATTCAAATTCAGGCGATGACGACAGCCAACCGACAACGTCGGCGAGTCGACGATGTGGATGTGGATGTCGGTGCTGGTGCCGGTTCTAGTGCCGCTGATGGTGCTATTGCTGTTGCTGTTGCCGTTGCCGTTGCTATTGCTGTTGCCGGTGATGGGCTGGTGCCCCAAGAATATTGCCAGCCCTAGCCTCAGTCAGAGAGTCTTGAAGCTATTTCAATTGTGCGTCACAACAGCCATTTTCTAGGGTACTTCGATACATGCAAATAGCTTGACTCAAAGCTTTGAGCAATAACTTATAAATTTATACATATAAGAGTGCAAATAAGCATTTCTTTAGAATTATACATCGCGTACTTATTTTGCGATAATAAAAAAATCTTGAAATCTTTGTTAAATTAAAGATATAGGTGAAGTGAATTTGGTATTTTTGAGTGTTTTGTCTATCATTTAAACTTTTTTGATGTTATGTTTATCATCTAATTTTCTATGAAATTATTTTTATAAAGTCGATCTGGATTATTGAGCAATTTTTCTATATATATTTGAAGATGTCAAGCTCAATTCCATCGTTCTGAACGGTTTGATCTTTCTGAATGGAATAATGTTCCAAAGATTTAAGGTTAGTCATCGCGTAATTCCCATTTCTCTCTGTATACTGTAGCGTATATTTTTCCCAGTATAGCCCCAGTCTAAGGCATTATTCATGCTGTCGTTTTCTAGTGTCGTCGTCGCCGTCGTTGTCGGTCGGTTGTTTGGTCGGTCGCTTCGCCATTGCCGTCGTATTGCTGTTGTTTCCAGCGCGCGTGTAGCTCAGTATTTTTGTGTGTGTGTGTGTGTGTATATGGCTGTGTGTAAGCATTTGAGTGTGTGTGGGTTGCGTATCTGTATCTGCTATATGAGGCTATGGCTTTGGCTCCGGCTGTTCGCTGTTGCGATACTAACGAACGAACGTCCCAAATGTCGACGTTGCTGCTGTTGTTGGTGTTGCTGTTGATGATATTGTAGTTGTTGTTGTTGTTGTTGGTGCTGCTTTTTGTATATTTTAAGTTTGTATAGCAAACGGCGCGGCGCTTGAGGTGGGAGATTGCTGGTTGCTCGTAGCTCATTGCTGCTGCTGTGGCTGTTGTTGCTATTGCTGCTGTTGAAGTGGTTGCTGCTGCCAGGGCTTGTCGAGGACGTTCGTTCGTTCATTCGTTTCAATTCGTTTCGTATCGTATCGTAACGTTTCGTATAGGTTGTTTGGCTCGTCGGTGCGTTTGCGTGCCAAACCAACAGCAAAGCAGCAACGAAAACTCATATTCATTTTATAGTGAAACTCAACGCAGCTTAAGCTTAATGTACAACAGCAGCAGCATTCAAGTTGCCGGAATGCTGCTGCTGTTTTGTAGCTATTGCTGCTTGGTTGGATGGTTGTTCTGTACGGTTGCTTGGTCGCTTGCTTCGATTGCTTCGCCTGCGCGAAGGTTTTTGAAAAACGCGCGCAGCTGTTGCAGCAATTGAGTAGGCATTAGTCTTCGAAGTCCAATTCCTTATCAATTCCACATTTATGACAGTTCTTAAAGACAGCAGCGAAGCTAACTTCAATTAAATATCTTTTAAAGAAACATTAGTAACATAGAGAAATTAAAGAATATAAAATCAGTATAGATATAGTTATAGTTTAGGTCAGCTTGCAGTTGCATCTCAAGCTGTAGCAGCAATAGCTGAAGCTGACTGCGCACATTTTTACCGAATTTAACAGAGCAACAGAAACTGAAACTCAACCGAACGAATGTTCGCATTAAAGTTTATTTCGAAACCAACTCTCTGGCAACAGCCACAGCAACGGCAACAGCAGCAAAAAAGAAAAAGAAAAAAAGACCCAACAGCAACACAAATGAAAAACGCCAACGAACAACGAACGAGCCAACGAGCGCACTGAAAGCAGCACACAGCAACAACAACAGCAATAACAGCAACAACAACGACAGCAGCAACAAAGAAAACGACAAAAAAAAGAGAAGAAGAAGCAGAAACAGAAACAGAAAAAAAATCAAGTAAAATTACGACAAGCAAAGAGGAGGCAGCAGCAGCAACAGCGACGTCAGCGGCAATGGCAGAGGCAGCAGCAGTAGCAACAGCGACAGCGGCATCAGCGACGTTGAAAGAAAACAAGAAACTTCGTCGCAGCAGCGACGCTGGTGGGGAGAGCGAAACGAACCGAATGGGAGCGTGAGTGGGGAGAGCGGGGAAGCGCTGTGGGAGGAAGAGTGAGAGCAAAGCAGCCGCACAAAGTGTGTGACTGTTTGAGTGTCTGTATAGCGAGTGTATGCGTGTATATCTGC
This sequence comes from Drosophila niveifrons, assembly GCA_035046325.1. Classification (NCBI taxonomy): domain Eukaryota; kingdom Metazoa; phylum Arthropoda; class Insecta; order Diptera; family Drosophilidae; genus Drosophila; species Drosophila niveifrons. Next base: position 1,887,940 of record JAWNOC010000046.1, on the reverse strand, counting down.
CTGTATGCCTGTATCTGTGTATAGCGTATATGTATGAGAGTGCTCGTTTGTGTGTGTGTGAGTGCGGTGGGGCGAAGGTGAAGCATGCGATGGCGTTGGCTGGTATAACGTCAGGCAAGACGACGACAACGATGAAAAAATAAAACCCAGCAACGAACCAGCGCCAGCAAAAATTTATAATAAAAGCAGCAGCAGCAACAGCAACAACAACAACGACAACGACTGCCAGCTAACGTTGAAGGCAACAACGATGGCGATGGCGATGCTTGCAACTGCGACCAGCGCCAGAGTCATGCCATGCCATGCCATGCTATTCCATGCCGTGCCATGCCAACCAGCCAGTCAAGTCTCAAACAGCCAAGACTAGCACCAGCTCTTCAGGCTCTTCAGCTGAACTTATGCACAGAAAATACCCGGACTTAAATGCCCTTGCTAATTTTATTGATCTTCCATATATAAGACAGAATTTTCAAATTCTAAGGGATTTAATATATATTTTAAATAACAATCTTAAGAGTATTACTTAAAAACATATATAAAATATATTTCATAGAATATGCAGATAGCAACGAATCAGCAAAACGATAATGGAGAAATGTTTATTCTTATCTTATATATCGCTTTTAAAATTAGTAAACTAAATCATTCAGATAATATTCATATATCATAATACTTCCGATGCTAACGAAATTTTATTTAAATCCTTTAATTACATAACATAATTAAAAAAAAAAATGACAAAATTAGGGCTACAAAATCAAATTAACAAATAGACGGCATTTTCATACATTTTAGTTTTTGTTATGTTAAATTAGTTATTGTTAAAGCAACATTTTTTTTAATTATAATATTTTACAGTTATAAAATTGAACTTTGTTTCTTAACATTTTGAAAATCATTTTGGAGCTTTTCTGCTTCTTTCGAAAATTAAAATTTTAAATAGTATATTACTATTGAATCTCACTTAAATATTGCAATATGTCTTGAAACTAAGCTAAGGTACTAATTTAACTGTGATATATTAAAAAAAAACCTATAAATTATAATATTAAATCACTTCTAATTCAATATTACAATGGGAAACTTATAAAGCTACCTAGTACGAACTGCAGTATGCAATGATTGCGATATCGCAGGACTTTCGATTAAGGAAAGTGTATGTAAAATAAAAGAGCGAGCGTCGCCTCATCAGAGTCGAATTGGTATTCGTATTCGTTTTAAGAGTAGTCGTAGTCGTCGACATCGTCTTCGTCGTCATCGTCACTGCGCACTCTGAGCATACACACACAGAGAACGCAGAGCGTAGAACGCAGTACCGACAGTGACCGAACATTAAAGTTGAAGTAAAGTTGGAATTTGTGCCTGGCCTTCCTCCGCCTGGCCTCCCATGCCCTCCTTTTGTAATCAGAATAAACGAAAATTCGCTTAAGCGTTGCACAGTGCACAGTGGTTCACAATGCATGGCTGCAGCAATGTTGATTCAAATTGTGAATTAACCATATTTAATACATATTTTTTTTATAATATAAAATAAAATAATATGAAAGTGTGCACAGATATTTAATAGCTAAGATAACCCTTTAAGATATGCCTTTGTCATTTTTGTATTAGAATTTTCCAAATAATAATGCCATATAATATTTATAAATAATGTTTAACCAAGTTAATACATATTTTTTGTTTAAATAAATATATTTTTATAAAGTAACCGGATAAGAAGATATAGGAGATATAATAATATATAATATATAATATTGTTATCTTTATACAATTAGATAATTTCTAGTTTATTTACATTGTGCCAACAATTTCAGAAATAAAAGCTAGCTTTATACTCACTGTTCACTCCAATCATTCAACCTTACCAAGCAGCAGGGCAAAACGCAAATGTCAAGACGAACGAGCGAACCCAACGAACGCAACTCTGTCGACAGCAACAGCAATGGAGACGATGACGACGGTGACAGCGACGAGGAGATGGAGACGACGATGAAAACGCCAAGGAGTGGGCGGCATCCCAAGTGCTGGAGCGCTGGATAGCTGGAGTGCTAGTGCCGGATTGCCGGCCAGAAGTTGAGTGCGAGACCTAAAATATTCCCTCTAGCACCTCCTACCCCCCTCTGGCAACTCTCGCTCCACACTTTATACATTTTGTGCGATAAAGGAAATGCCACACCACTGTGACAACACATTTGCTGGCGTTGGTTCCCCCCGTCAGAGTCGTAGTAATATCGTAGTCGTCCACGTCCACGTCCTCGGTCTGGTTCGGCGTCTTCGTCCTAAGCGTCGCACATGGTCACATACCACAAAACAGAGTCGCACTCTGCTGCGAGCCCTGACTCAGAACCTGCAACAACAACGACAACAACGACAGCAGCAACTACTTCGATTGTCGGTCCGCTCTTATTCATTCGATTTTGTGCTGCGGCGCGACGGCTGCTTCATGTGCCTTAGTGCCGACCCAACACTGGCACCAGCACCAGACCCAACAGCAGTAGCAGCAAAACAGCAACATTGGAACCGCCAGTTCCAGTGCCACTGCCACAAAACTCTGGGCTCTAACTCTGCGTTGTGTTGCCGCTGCTGCCTTTTGCTTGCTTCGTTCCCATTTACAGCACCAGAGCTCTGAAACTCTGCAACTCTGGGCTTGGGGCTCTGACTCTACAGTTCGGTCTTGGTCTCGAGCTCTGTGCTCTGCGGCTGTGGCTGGTGCCGTCTGCTGCTGCTGCTGGCTGGCTGGCTGGTTTGTTGGTTCTGGTTCTCAAGCGAGCACATGGCTAACGACGACAGCAACAGCAACTACAACAACAACTACAACGACCAGTTGCCATTTGCGCAACGCAGCTGAGAAAGAAACAACAATAATAAGAGAAAAAAAAAACCCAAAAGCAACATCGATCGATGTGTGCGGACAAAAATAGTAGTAGCCTTTGACTTAGTCGGGTGGGTGGTACGAGTTTTGGGAACGGGAATAATTAGCATATTTTTTGGGCAACTATATACTGTATATATATCATATATATAGAGCAATTGAAATATGTATTCATATTTATAGAAACGTGATGGAATTATTGAATACAAGGTTCAAAGCTACACCAATAAGATGTGACACTATGATGGGGATCATAATTCACTAGTTCAAGGTTACGCGACTATGTGTCACAAGATCAATAATCTATAAACATTTCTATAGAAATATAAACCTGTATTTAAGATGAGCAATACAGAAAGATTTTTAAGATATATACACATTAGCATATCATAACATAAAAAATTGTGTTGAATAGTTCTTAACCTATTAAATCAAGTTATTGTTATATCATATTGCAAGTATGCAGTAGGTACAACACCTCTTTGATTTCTTGTTAAATTGACAGCTTCTCCGATATGTTTATAAATATTTTTGCCATATTGATGAAACATTCATAGTACAATTCATTAACTAAAGATCATCACAATATAGAAGACTCTTTATTGGCTTAGTTATCACTTGTGTAAGATAGCACGCAATGACAACCAAAATGTTGGAGCCGTATTCCCACAGCTTTAGCAAGTTCCATCAACAGCTCTCCAGGTGTACGTGCGCTCCACTTTACATTACGGTTAAATTGGGGCTAGCCCCGTCAATTTCAGTTGAAACAATGCCAAGTCGATGGCGCACACAAACTTTGTTTTTATTTTTTTGGGGACCTTCCCAGTACCTCAGCCTCAGCTTCAGTTTCAACTTTAGCTCAAGCCTCAGTGTGCTCTCTCATTGTGTGTGTGTGTGTCATCAAAACAAACAACAGCGGCAAAAAAAGTGTTTTTTTTTCGAACACTGGTGATCAACAAAAACAACAATAACCGATAAAACCTGAAACAGAATGCGTCATGCGCCCCCAAAAAAATAAAAACTGAACTCAACTTGTGGCGATTGTGTTTTGCATTTATTGTTGTCACTGCTGCTGTTTTTTTTTTTTTTTATTCTGGCGTAGGAAAAAAGTTATCGATTGCGTCTGGAAGCAATACTGGCGGCATAATTTGAATACTACGATGATGGTCGGTCGCATTTCAAGGATATCGCCAGCGCTCTCTCTCGTTCTTTGTGACTCTCTTCAAGGCTCCTCTCGGGTGCAATCAATGCGCCGTCGCCGCAGACGCAGTTATCCTTTAGCCAGAGCCCGAGTCGTGGCTTGAGCCATGACAGCCAAACCGATTTCTAGCCATTGGCGCCTGCAGCAACATTTGCCAATTCGAACCACACACACGCTCTCACATGCACGGGCTAAAACCTCATTCATTTAGTTTTCGCAGAGCGACAGCAACAATAGTTTGTTTCAATGAGGCGGGGAATGTGTTGTGGAAAGGATGGTCGGAGTCCTCTTTACCGGCTGTCCTGGCTGCTAGGCAGCCTCAACTCATGGCCCAATGCATAAAAAGCCAAGCGAAGCGACAGCGCCACATACAGCGTGTTGCAGGCAAAACTGTGTGCCACACTACGCAGTTGCTGCTGTGGCACACCCTGTAAAACGGCACACATTTCAGGCCATGCTCGGGCTGTCAGTCGGTCGGTCGCTCACTTTGCTATTCAACGGGTCGGGAGCAGAATGACATAGGCAGCGGGCAGCGGGGCGGGTGAGCGGCGGTTACATTCGTTGAGGGTGAATGCCGCACACACACAAAAACACACACACACTGACATATACATACTCGATTCATATACCCGCCCCCGGTTTCGCCTGGCAGCAACCACCCAAAAACTCAGCCACCCAGCCTGACTCTGCCTGGCTGACGCTCATCCTCCATCCTCCCAGTCATTCGTTCGTTCGTCCTCGTCGTCGTCCTCGTCCTCGCCCGTTGTCGTTTGTTTGTCACAATAGGGCAAAAGTTTCACTGTAACCGTTATGCGACCCACAGACACCACCGCCCCATCCCAGCGTCATGTGTAGACCAAATGTCTGCCAACCACCCAAGCCACCCAACCACCCAGCACATCCAACCCATCCAACCAGCTATCCAGCCACCCACCACACGACCTGCCAGCCAGCTACGTTGTCGGCATCGGCATAACGAACATCAACACAGCAACAAACAAACAGCAGCACTAGAGTGAAAAGTAGCAGGCAGCAAGATACCCTATAAACTATTTGAAAAACATTAGAACAAACATGTGCTCAGCATTTATTGACTATTTCTGTCTAAGATTAAAAAACACCTATTGAAATATATAATACAAAAACATTCCAAAACAATCCAAAACTCAAAGCAAAATACCCTGTAATTTATTCATTCAAAATTGTAGCATAAAATCACACAAGTGCTAAGGGAAAATTTAATTGTGATTTTACAAGAAATAAGTTTAAAGATACGCTGTAAGCTGAGAAATAAATAGAAAGCTTTCTCATAATTCACTAGGCATGATTACAAAAATTGGTGAAGAGTACTTTAAAATTTAAAAGAATTTAGATAATGCACAAAATTTGACTGTAATTTGTGAAATGCTGTTAAAATCTTAAAATCTAATTTTAAATGCATAATAATTATTTTAAAAATGTGAATATATTGAGTTAAAAAGAACACAAATTAAAAATCGTTATTATAATTTCTAATGCTATAACTAACCATTAAAATTTCGATTCAGAGTTTTCTAATATAATTTTTCTAGAAATATTTTTAATTCGAATGAAATTATTTTAAAGTTACTTTGTTTTCTTTAAATTTAAATATATATATTGTTGAAGACATTTTTTAATTTATACCTTAAAATACAAATAATTGGTCAGAAATAAATGTATGTTTTCTTTCTACTGATATGCTGTCCAAAGTTACCCTTTCTATTCAGCAAACTTCAAGCACTTTCGTTGTTGTCTACTTCATTCATTTCATGGTTGCAGGGTATAAAAACTTGCTCTGAAATACGATGGACTATACATACAGCTATAGTAAACACACACACACACACACACACATACATAGATACAAGCTGAAAGCATTAAGCTTTTATGCGTGTGTGTGTGTATGTATGTACGAAACTTTTATTGTCAGCACAAACAGACGAACACACAATCAAACACACATAGAGAGTGAGACATACACACACACACACACACATATGTAAGTATGTATGTGCTGCATGTTGCCGCTGTGCTCGAACGAAGGATAAAATGCTGCAAATTCACGGCAACAACAACAACAACAACAACAATGACGACGACGACGACGACGTCGACAATAACAACAACGTACATCGTACGGCAATGTCGAGGCACACAGTACGTATACGTATCCATCAGATAGAAAAGGCATCGAGCAGCATGCTGAAATAATGAAGCAGCAAGGACTCGACTCAACTCGGGCTGGCTGACTGGCTGGCTGGCAGTCGAGTTGGCTTTGGCTCGGCTTGGCTTGGCCTGGTCTCTGGGCCAGAATGAAAACGAAAATGGAAAATGTGTCTTGCTATGTGAAACGAGCAAAAGGAGGAGACTAGATGGAGACGGAGACGGAGATGGTGATGGCGATGGAGATGGAGATGGTAGAGCTGCCAGTTGGCTGTTTTCAAGCAGAGCAGAGGAGACAAAGGCGGCAAATCAAGGGGGGGAGGCGAAGGAGAGCCACAAGGAGCACATCTACTCCAACAAGGATATTGCGCACGAGGACAGGATGGCTGCCTGGCTGACTCGTGGTGTTGATGATGATTACAGAGATGCGCAGATAGAAGCTCGAGCTTCTGATGCTGATGCTGATGCTGGAAGCCAAGCAGGCAAGCAGAGGCTAGAGCTATCCAAACAGGCGAATGCGAATGCGAATCGAGCAAAAAGCGTTTGCCTTCGCTTTGCTCCTTGCTTCATGTGAAATACCACTTTTGCTATTGCTATTGCTGTTGCTGTTGCTGTTGCTGTTGCTGCTGCTGCTGTTGTGAAAAGTCTAACACGCCAAGAATGTACAACGTTGTTCTTGCTGCCGTTGCTGTTGTAATATGCTTCTCTAACCGAGCGCCTCCTGGTTTTGCCTTGTTTTTCAACAAACAGCAGCAGCAGCAGCAACAGCAGCAATGGCAGCATCAGCAGCTCCTAGTCAAGTCTTTGTATACGAGTGGCTGTGAGGTCTGCTTGAGCCTTGGTCGGCTTGTGGATGAGTATTGCTACTGCTGCTCTTGGGATGGGATGAACTGTGCGTGTGTGTGTGTGTGTGTTTGGGTGGAAGGAGGTCGAAGCTAAAGATTGAAGCTACCACAGAAACAGAGAAAACCCAAAATATATTCAACTCGAAATGTTTATTAAATTTCTTGCATTTAAGCTTTGAGTTGTATTTTGAAATTAGAAATCGACTGGCAAAGACAATGGATTCTAGTTTTTGCTTCAGCTGACGTATGGCAGCACAATTAAAGGATGGTACAGTGCTCATATTAATGATTCAATGCATACCGAATGCTTACAAACAAGCAAACATACACACACTCATACTCATACTCATAACATATACGAGTATGTGAATACACTCATAAGCTGACTATGCGAGTAGATACGAATATTCTATTATGTGTTATGTGTATTCTCTCACTCACAGAGATCTAAGCATGCTTCGTAATTGCAATTAAATCCAAACTAATCCCAGTGCTAGATATTTTTGTTGTTAGTTGAATTTGTAGTTGTGTTTACATCTTGCCACTGTCTAAGTGTAATTAATATTTGCCTTAGCATAATTACAAAATCTAATTTCCGAAATTTCTTTTGTTGCTCAGAATATTTAAATATTATATTTGAATTTGATTCTTTTAATGAATTTTATTTATGAAAATAGAAAGTGATTGCTATATCTATTTTAATAGTTGCACTTGCTTTTTATTGTAAATAAATCAATAACTAAATCACACAATTGCATGCATGCAACTCAGTGCGGATCTGGTCGAGATCTTTAAAGATTTTTATTGTTAAATAAAATTATTTTACTTAATTTTCTGCACATATTTAGTTAATAACACATAAATAGCGTAAATCATATTTCATATAATACAATATACGCATCCTTTTAGCAAGAGACTAAAATCACTTTTATAGGAAGGTTGAGCTTGATTTAGATGATTATTGGCTCATCAATTAAATATTAACCGACTATGTTTTAATTTAAAAAATTTGCAAAAAATAAACAAAATTAAAATACCTAATGGCTTTGAAAGTCCTCAATTTCATCTTTTCCAATATTTTTTACTATTTATTTTAATCAAATTTCAATAAATATTTTATTTAAAATGGGAATAATACGCAAATACGAAATTGTATTCCAAAAAAAATCAAGTTGCATAAGCTTTAATTAAATAAAAAATTGAATTTAAATTATAAATTAAATCAAAAAGTAATTCTTAATACATTGCTCAAAAATAAATTCCATTTGAATTGCATATATAGTATTATTTTTAGATGTTTTTGGCTTTCAATTTCTCGAGGTGTAATCAAGTTACAAAGTTGCAAGTTGCAAGTTGCAAAGAAACTCGTGGCATGACAAGTGCGAGGCTCGCTTTTAAGGACAAGCTCCACCAGTGCGAATGCAATAGTCGATGTAAATTGATAAATTGCTATCGAATAGTATCGACTAGTTGCCATACGTTCGGTAACATGACCCACTAATTGGTTTTGCAGCAGAGAACAACGACTTGACCTGCTGAAAGTTTCTGGTGGCCAGCCAAGCGAAGCGGAGAGAGCGAAGCAGCAGCAGGTGATGTGCATGACACCTCATGAGGCATTCCCCACGCAATGGCAATTGTGCTAAAGTTCCGCCTCTCCTCCTCCTTCCACTTCCACTTCCACTCATACTCCGATCAGCCTGTGGGCATATCCCGCTGCGAAAGGTCAGCTCGGCAAACCGCAGGCAATGTTTGAGTGTATGAGTGTGCAATTTTGGTGAGTGAGTGAGGCTCATTGCTCGCTTTGAGGATATGGAAGTTGGAGATGGAGTTGGAGTTGGAGTTTGAGCTGGAGATGTGGAGCATGTGGCGCATGTCGGCGTCTGGCTCAATGGCTGCTGCTGCTGTGTGTGTGTGACCCAAATACACACACACACACACGTTGAATGGGTCTGTTCATTCAGACAAACCAAAACACTTGGCTGCAAATTTCGCCAGCCGCATGTCAAAGTGCGTGGCGGAGTTATGCAAATGTGTGAAGTGCAGGCGAAGCCAAATGTGAATGCCACAGGACACAGAACAGAACAGAGCATTGAGAGACGTGTCCTTCTCCTTCTCCATCTACTTCTCCTTCTCCTCCATATCCGTGTGTTGCCGTCTGAGTGTCGCGTCTGGCAGCAGCAACCACAACAATGCAACTCACTGCCACGACGGTGGCAAGAGTCCTGTGGGGGCGTTTAATCAGCGGCTGGGCAACAAGCTGGGCAACAAGGCGTGAATCCTTCAGGACGTGGCGACGTCACAACGACGACGTCGTCGTTTACCGCGAAGCGAAAGTTTTGTGCGCTCTTCGCAACAATTTTGATTTTCCGACGTGAGTGTGTACGAGTTTTGTTTCCCTTTTTTTTTTTTGCCGCTGCTGCTGCTGCTGCTGCTCGACGTGAAAAGTGAAAAACTTTTGCAACCCCTTCTTCGACGGCGACTGCGACAGCGACGTCAGCGTTGACAGCGACTGCGGCAGCGGCAGCAGCAGCGGCATCGGCAGCGTATTTTCAATTTATGCTTTTGTATGCACAAAGCACGAGACGTGCAACACACACACACACATACGTGTTTGTTGTGGCTGCCACAACCATAACAGCAGCCGTAGACAGAGCCCAATGCCAATGCACCCCGCTGTGGATTGTGTGTGCTTAGAGGGCTGCAACGGGAGGCATGTAACTTGCAACAAGGGTGGCAATGCGTGGGTGGCAAGGGAGGCTGTTCGCTATTGTTGCTGTTGTTGTTGCTGTTGTTGTTGCTACTACGCCTGATGCTGCTGTGTCGTCTGTTGCTTCGTGCGTTCGCTTTTAATACATTTCAGCCAGCTGCTAAACTGAAATTTCTATATCTGGAGTCCCCAGTTGAATAGCCGCAGCTGAAGAGCCAGATCGACTCGACTCCCCTCTGACTAACACTCACACATATTCACACTCCCACACACACACACACTCATTCGTGCCCACACTCATTCTCTTAGTCACCCACTACTCGCATGTGAATTATGACAGACTTTGTTGTTGCCGCAGCAACCGCGGTGGCTGCTGACGCCAGCGTCGCAGTTGCCGTCGCTGTCGCAGTCGCAGTCTCGGTCGACGTTTGTTTTGCATTTTTCATGCTGCCTGTGAAAGCAGCAGACAAGCGGCGACCTTGAACAATTTATTGTTGTTGCTGTGTTCGCCTGCTTTTTATTTATTTATGGTATTTTGTTGGACCCTTGTAATATATGCATGCCTGGCAGCCAGCAGGCAGGCAGGCAGCAAGCGAGCGTTGTCAGAGCCGGCAACCTGCCATTCAAAGTCATCAGCAACATAAAGCATCCACCATAAGCAGTCAGGCAGCCAGGCAGTCAGTCCATCAAACAACCACCAATTCAGCAGCAATCCATCTATCATTAGTCAATGTTGTTGTCGTCATCATCCTCAGCAGCGAAAGTGTTACGTTCAATGCTCCCTGTCCTCGCTTGGCGCTTTCCCAAAAAAAAATACAAAATACCAAAAAAAAAAAAAAAAACATTCGCCACTTGGTAACAAGTGGTTCTCCCTCCGCTATTGGAGACACTCCACCACGCCTTTCTATCCTCATTGGCTTGCGGTTAATCTGTTTATACACTACACCATCAAAAAAAAAAGAAAAATGAAAAATTGGAAATGGGGAAGCAGAAAATAAAAAGGGCCAACTCACAGCTGTTTCTTCTGGGAGAGGGGAACTGTCGTTTTTATTTGCGTTGTTCTTTTTAATTAGGCGTGAAAAAACTCTCAATGAATGTTTGCTGCCTCCACTCAAGTGAATGTTGTGTGTGAGTTTGTCTGTGTGTGTGTGTGTGTGTGTGTTGTGAATGGAGATTATGAGTGGACACGCTAATGAGTGTTGAACGAAGGTCAGTTAGCTGAGAAGGAGTTTCGCTAACTCACTCAATGCATAACGCGCAACTTGTTGCATGAACGGTGATGTTATTGTTGCCTTCGAGTCTTGTCAACAGTTAGTCAGTTTGTCAGTTGTGTGTCAGTCGACAGTTGTCCTTCGGGGAATTCGCTTTTTGGCAACCACGATATTCAATTCCGCATGAATTATGATTGCCAAAAAGCCCAATAAATTAACATTATATCCTTATCAACAAATTTCGTATTCAAATAATTATTATTCAACAATTTATCAATGCTTCTGCACTTGCACTTTAAAATGTTGATGAGTTATTAAATAGTTGGCATAGCACAAACCAAATATAGTATCATTTTTATATATTTCAATTTTGTGTTTAAGGTAATTGTGTTGAACTTTGGAATAAAAAAAAATAAAATAGTTTATCTGCAACTTGCTGTTTTGCTGAGCGTGATTATTGTTTATTGTAAACTTTAAATCCGATTAAACACAAATAAAACACGTTGTATAGTAAATATTCTGAAAATTATTCATGTCAAAGATCTCTGATGATTTAAGTGTGGGCAACAAATAATTTCTCTAAAATGTTTTCAACTTTAAAATCGAATTATTTATCATTTAATCTTGAAACCTTGAATGTGTACAGTTAAACGAAATTAACACCTAACAAATAAAGTAAGATGCTTTGCTAAATTGTTATTTATGTGGAGTCCATACTAATGCATTAATTGTGTTGCAAGGTAAAATTAAACAGCTTTCGCTCAGTTAGATGCAAAAAGTTATAGCATCAGCTTGCTCAAACTTTTAGATAAAATCACTCGATATGTTATGCGCATCCTTCAATAGTGCTAAACTTGGCCAGCTCCTTTACTCATTCGGCTGTAATTAAAGCAAAGTTTATAACTGGGTTATTTTGCAATCGTCTGCAGTTGGAGTGCGATGTGCGAGTCGAGTGAGAGTCGATGTTGTATTCCACATAGAGCTGCCACTACAACAGCACAGTGCGTAATGCGCCCAAACTCGGCTTGAGTCTCTGTGCAGACTCAAACTCTGACTGTGCCCCAAACCACAAGGTGGCATCCGAATGAATTCTCCTATGCAATGCATTGCAGCGGTCAATATTTCATATGCACATGTACATGGCTGTAAATGTGTGCGAGACTGTATGTGTGTGTGTGTGTGTGTGTGTATCTGTATTTGCATTTGCGTCAACACACGTTACTTTCGGCCATCGTACTACAGTACGTATACGTAACATGCAACTATTTAGTTTCATCGCCAGCGTCGCCACAGCGACTGTCGTCCCCCATGGCTTTTTCCAACCATTCTAACGCAACTCGCAACTTCTCTTTCGGCCCCATCTCCTCCTTGTGTGTTGACGTTGACCATTGGCTAAACTACAATACACATGGCATTCTACTTAGTTGGCGCCGAACTGAGTCCAGTTGAGTTGAGTTAAGTTCAGTGCACAGTGCACAGACGACGACGTTGCTGATGGAGTTGATTCGCATCATGTTGTACTCTGCTGCCACCCATTTCCAACTCAACGCTCCGGCAATCAGTGCTGGACCAGAGCAATGAATGTGCCGCCAGCTGAATCTTGAATCAGGATGCTTGATGATCCGCATACTGCTTATGCAGGGTTCACCCTCTAGCGCTAGTATACGTAATGTAATATTATTAGAGTGCTCCCGTTGTCACTGGCAACCAAAGACGCTCTGCACTGAGCCAAACAAATCAAAGCACCTCACATTATCAGAGTTCTTTACAATACCATAAGCAAGAGCTTTAATTCTAAACAAATTAAAACAAACATAAGTTTTGTGAATATACTATATAAAAAAGATAAAATATTATTCAAATAACTGCTCTTAGAATAATTCATTAAATATTAGGATACTTTTTAGCATTTATTAAAACTTTAATATTAACAATAAGTGAAAATAGTGTAATTAAGTATTTTATAAAGCTTAACTTTTCTTTCTTTTGCGAACATTATTTGCTCATTAAATACAACAAAAATATTATTGTAAATATGAATAAAAATCAACTTTTGAGTAATGGCAGTATTCAATATTTATAAAATTTCATTGATAGTACCATAAAATGAAATTTTTTTTTTGATTATTTGAATTTCAACTGCGATCATTTTAAATAAGTTAATATTAAAATTTTGAAAATAAAAACAAAATCGTTTCTTCCTAATCAAAATTTCTTGAAATCTTAGATTAAAGTTTATTGACTTAATATGTTTCTATATTAAATTTATTATAATTTCTCTAAAAAGTGTTAAAAGTCCATAGAAATATAATTAAAGAACGTAATAGACAAAAGATCAACTCTGTAGTTATATGTCAACTTTATGCACTTTAAATATATAAATAAACTTTGGTAGCTGTCTGCACGAAACTTGCAATGCTGCCAAAAGTTTCTTGACAACAGTGTTGCGAAATTGTCAAAGCTTTCGAAATTGCAGTTAAATAATGCATGTACAAAAAGCTTTCGAATTGCTGGGGCCAAACTCTTTATTTTCCGCACATATTCGCTGTTGTTTTCCAACACTATGCGAAGCATACTTATTATGTAGCATGGGCTTCACGGGCTACAATGGCTCTAGCTCTGCTCTTCTGTGCTGTGCTGTGCTGTGCTTTGCTGAATCTGCTGCCTCTTTAGGTCCCTTGGCTCCCAGCTTACTGACAGTTCAATTGTGGCGCCGTTGACGTCGCCGGGCACACACACAAAGAAACACATACACACACAGTGCACACTCACACTTTGGCTGAGGCATTTAAACTAGACGAACGAGACGAGACAAGAAATTTATGCGGCTCCAACTCACAACCCAAAAACGCCCATCCACATGGCATGGCAAGGCATGGCACGGCACAAAACTGAACCCAAAAGCAACCCAAACGAACCCATTCCATGCTCAGTCTCATGCCCAAACCCTCAAACCCAAAAACCCAAACCATAACCAAGCCGGAGCGGAGCCAAAAGCAATGTGAACTAAAACCATCCAAGCCCAGAGCCATCGCCATCGCCATCGCCATCGTCGAGCAGCAACCACCACCCAAAACAACACCCAGCCATTCTGGCAGGGCCCAGACTCAAACTCAAACTCAAACTCAAATCCAAACCCATGCCCTGGCCCATCGTACACCCCACTGCCATTTCGTTATTTGTATGGAAACGTTGCCGCCGAACAGTCGAGCAGTCAAAGCGTCGAAACAACAAACGAAACGACGACGCAACGCTGCGACTCGACTCAACTCGACTCGATTCGACGGTCGATCCGACAGAGAGACAGACAGACAGACAGTCAGTACTTTGGGTGGGTTTTTCTGTTGTAGCTGCCACTGCTGCTGTGTGTATGTATTTTTGTGTGTGTGTGTGTGTGTTTGGCTGATGTCGTAGTCAGATAGATTAAATCGATGGAAATGTAGGACTGTATACACTCACAAACACACACACACGCACACACAGTCTCGTATACACAGCCAGTCATCTAACGAACGAATGCGCCTTGTTGTTGCTGTTGTTGCTGCGGCAAAATACAACAACAGCCAGCCAACGCATCACAGCAGCAGCAGCAGCAATAGCAACAGCAACAGAGACCTCACTATCAAAGGGGATCAATGACTGAAATAATATTGAAGTAAACCCCGAAAAAAAATTAATTACGGAAGAATATTACTCCATGATTCTTTGATTTGAAATTTAAAATACAACTAAGAACGCATCTTTAGAAAATATCATAAAGTTCAAGTTCAAACAAATCAATGGGCTAATACAATACAATTATATATATTAATATTAATTTAATAAAAAATTTGTTATTGGTGACTTATTCAGTATTATTAAACTTCAACTTTGATAAAAAAATACAAAACACATTTACTATTCTTATAGTTGTGATTGTTTGTGATTGTTTATTCAATCAGGTTTTTTTTCTACTTTAAAACTTATTGAGTGTTTTCTAAAAATCCACTTTTTTTCCAAGAATATTTTGATATGATTATGAAATTTGGCCTGAAGTAGTTCCCTTTTAATGTGTTGTTATGGTACTATATTGATTCCACTAGTTAAACTATTTAATATATCTAAAGTCTAAAAAAAACTCTGAACATTTGTTAATATTCATTTTCATAAAATTTAATGAATTTTAGAATTTTTATATAGAAAACTATCGTTATCATTTTTTTTACTTTTAAAAATCAAAATGCTTTATTGGTATATGATAACTAGTTTTATGAAAAACAATATTTTTTAATTGATATTTTTTAAATATCGGTAACATTTTTTGAACACATATTTCTTTTGCTATTATCTTCGTATAGATAATTTTCAATTAAATTTCTCACTTCAAGATTTGGCATAATAAATACGCATTAGTTTACTTCGCCAATGCAAATAAAACAAAATTTCTTCTATCAAGCACAAACGAAAATATTCTAACTTTCGATGTATTCCTATAATTGAATTTATCTAGCTTATGATGTATATGCTACAAATACATTTAATATGAATATTATCCTCTTAGCATTTATCACTCCGCCACTGGCTTACCGCATTTTCAGCTTTGTTTGCTTTCATATGCTTACTTATAGATGTATGTGTTTGTATGTGGTAAATGTGTGTATGTGTGTGTGTGTGAGTGTGTGTCTCTGTTCATATAAATGCGCATGTACTTGAGTATATCATATAGTGTACATACAGTGAAAGCTCTCACTAATGACATGCCTGGTAGTTAAAGTGAAATCCTTAATATTGATAATGGATCGCTACACCTGTTCTATATGAAACCCTTTTCGACTAGCCTTTAAATATTGAGTATTGAAGAGATTGAAAATATGTGAAAGATATTTAAATGAATATTCACTGTTCTTGTGGAGTTGATAAGCCTTAAAACCGAAATCATCAAAGTGACAACCCAAACCCGAGTGAAAGACTCGAATTGATTGGGTGGCTTGTGGAGAGTATGAGAAGCGCATAGAAGGCTGAATAAAATATCATTAAATGGTTGAGTTCAGAGTTTGGCAAAGAGTTGGATAAGTAAATTTAAGATTGAACATAAAGTGACATTTATTTTGGGCGATCAGTTAGATGAAAATAGAATATAAAATTGAATTGATCTTCTACGAATATATATCGCATTTAAAGTGGCGAAATAAAAGTTTTTGAAAAATGTGTAATCGATTATTAGGTAAAAACAATGAAATGTATATTATCTTATATGGTCTGACATACAAACACATTCTTTTAATAACATATATACATACATTTTTTAAATAATTAATGTTATATTAATTATTATATTATATTAATTATTTTATTTGCATAATAGTTGAATTAAATGCAAATATAGTATTTGTGTGCTAAAATGTTCATTTCTTAACAAACCATATTTTTATAATTATCATCATTCAGGTGATCATTGAACAAGTTGCGTCTCATGGCAAGACTTGTTCCCATTTCAAAAGTTCCCGCCCAAAATAATCTATGCATTGTGAATTTGAACTATTTGCTCAGCCCCTTGAAAGCCCCAAACGAAGAGAAGTAGAAAAGGATAGCGAAATAGAATCGAATGCAATCGAATCGAATCGAATAGAATAGAGATTGAAACAGAGTCTGAGAGTAGACCACAAACTCTGGCTTCGACCTTTCGTAGACAAAGCAGAGTCTAAACTGGCAACAACAACGATGATTGCGATGCTGTTGCTGCTGATTCTGCTGCTTGTGCTGCTGCTGATGCTGCTTCAGACGTTGCTGTTGCTGCTGTGTCTCGTTAATGTTGCTGATACCGTTGTTGCTGTTGCTGTTGTTATTGCTGCCGCTGCTGCTGATGCTGATGCTGCTACTCTCGGTTCACTGCGGCGATGTTGTAAAAGTTTTGCGCACAAATCAGCAAACGAACACACAAACACATGCAAAAGGATACGCAAAATGTATGAAGAAAAAATACGACAGCAGCAGCAGCTACAACTACAGCAACAACGGGACAGCAGCGGCAACAACAACAAATGGCATTTTCAGTGCTTGAAGGCGAACAATGAATGCCACAGCAACAGCAACAACAACAACAGTAACATCAACATTAGCAGCAGCAACAGCAGCAGCAGCGGCAGCAGCAACGCCAGAGCGCCAACATCGTTAGGGCTTAAACCAGCTACCCAAATTCCCCTACCTCGCAGTAAACTCCCTCTCTACCCCACCCACTTTGCAGCTCATAGCAATCACATTGACTGTCCCCAGCACACCCCACACCACGCTCTGTTGCCGTTGGCCGGCTCCTTGCCACAAAACATTGGCGCTGCGCTGCGTCGCACGTTTTCAATGCGCTCGCCTCGAAACGGTGGAAAATGCGCGTCCGTTGTTAGTCGGAAAACGTCGTCATCCGTCGACGGTTGTTTGGCCTGGCTTGGACCAGCTCTGGCCCCGGCCTGTTAGCTACAACTTCTGCCTTGGCTTGGCGTTCGTTATGCGCTAACTGCAAATAACACAGCGCCAACAACAACAACAACAACAAGAGCAGCAACTACACCAACAACACGAACAGCAGCAACAACAAAAATTCTCCATTTATATTAAAGCGAACGAGGCGAAAAGCACGAAACGAATGGAAGTTCGTATGTTCGTTCGGCTGCTGCTTCGGCTGCGCGACACGAGGCTTCGCATTTTGGGGGACATGGAGCGTGTGCAAAACAAAGAGCCACCCAGTTACCAGCAACAACAATAGCAAGAGCAACAACAACGGCAGCAATCCCTCGCTCTCTCTCTTACTCCCTCTCTTCCACACTGTCGCTCCATCTCTCGTTCTTCCCTCTCCCTCACTGACGGCTCTATGAATGTAGTATATACACACAAACACACACACACACACACACAAATACATATATATAACTCTCAGTGCGTGTGTGTGTGTGTTTGTGAATTTGTATGTGTGTCTGTGCAATGCCATCACGTCAGCCAGGCAACCAAGCAAGCAAAGCAATCAGCAGTCAGTCGGGTCAGGGAATGGGGAATTGCTGTTGTTGTGTATGAGTTTATATGCTCTTTGTGTGAGTATGTGTCGGTATATGCATGTGTGCATGTATGTGTATGAAATCTCTGTGTATGTTGTGTGTGCAGCTAAGCTGCTGCCAGCCAACAGCAGCCGCAGGGGCCCCCAACCACACGCCACCAACCACCCACTTTTATCAGTCAGTCAGCAAAAGGTCGTTCGGCTATGTGGTTGAGTCTGCTCTGCGCTGTTCGGTATGATGATAATAATGCCAGCGAGATAATGATAATGACGACGCTATTCATGATGAAGCACCTGACTTGCAATCACAGTTTCACATGAAAGCATGCGAATTGATCATTCCACCGATCATACGTATGAGCAATATTTTATCATATCCTCACATTTCTAATAAATTGTTACAAAGAGTAGATTATGCTCTTTATTTTAATTATTTATATCTATTATTTATATTATGTATACAAATTGTTTTTATTTTTTTGTTTAATATAAATCTACATATTCTGTAATTCACATTTTTCATAAGTCTTTCCTACTAAGACTATACTTTATAATTATTATTATATGCATTTTTTAATCTTCTAAACTTCGAATAAATTAAATATGTATTTATTTAAAAATAATTCATAATTTTTTATTTTAATAGTAAATTCATATTTCTTTCATTTATATTTTCAATTTTAGCTGAGATGATAATTCGTCTTAAACTTTATTCTAACTGCTTAAGACTTGTACTTAAATTTAAAAAAATAAGTATTATTTAACTTAATCTTAAAAATTAAAATTTCTTGCATTTATATTCCATCTCAAAACTCAAGATGGAATATTTGGAAATTTTTAATTCTGATTAAAAAATAGATAGTAGTCTTTTACTGATACCCGCAGAGGTAAGTATCTGGGTTCCGCTTTATAATGAATTCCATTTATCGATCGGAGGTCCGTTAATGTTTCCAAATATATTGCACTAAAATTGACGAAGGTTCTACTTAAATTCTTTTTGTTTTTAAGAAAATTAAATAAAAATGCTTAAAAAATAAAACAATATAAATTATTGCGTATTAAATAACTAGAGCAAATATTTTAAATCGATCGATTGCTTGTCGATTACGATAACGATGTAAGGGCTTCGATTAAAACCGTTAGAATGCAATAACAATTATCGACTCTTTAAAACGAGCTAACATCGACAGTCGGTGCCTTTGTTTGTCATGCACTAAAATAGTTCAACTGTCAATGATGGGGAGAGGGGCAACAAGAGAGCAGCTTGGGCTGAGGGGAACTGATAGAGCAGCCCACAATAATGGTGAAGCTACAAGGATGATGCTTTCGGTTTGAGTTTGAGTTTGGCTTTGGGCTCGGGTTTGAGTTTGGGTTTGGGCTTGTGCTAGGGTTTAGTGTTGCCTGTGTTGCCGCACGCACGCCAGGATACAAGAAGAGGACACAACAGAACAGAACAGGACTCGGCGTGGCGTGGCCCGCCTGGCAGCTTTCCACAGCGCAACTGAAAATGCGAAACGGAAAACTCGCAGAGCCAACAACAAATGTGCGCATGTGACAGAGTTGCCGAGTCGTCGAGTTGCCATCGCCGATGGTTGCCGTTGCGATTCGTTTCGGCTCGGCACGAGGGCAACACTGGTTGACTGGCTGGCCGGCTGGTTGACTGGCTGGCTGCTTTGGCCTGGCTTGGTTGCTTTGGCTGACTGTTTGTTGGCCTGGTCCAAAGCCATTCAGTACGAACTCTGCACTTCGCACAACAAGACAACACACAACGACAGCGACACACCGACTACGACAGCGAAAACAACGCGCGGCCAAACACGTAAAAAATACGTAAAAATTGTCGCAATTCAAGCGCCAAAAAAATAAGACAGTTTGATAACAAAAATCGCATATTAATTAAATCGAAATTTCAATTGTGTGTTAAAAGTGTATTTGTTGAATTTAGCTAAAGCAGTTGCCACAATGTGGTGTAGTTGCCTCCCATTGCCCGCGAGGCCGCACTGAAGCCTTCCACCTGATCCTACAGCACTCAAAATATAATACGGCAAGAAACGGCGCCAAAAAACAAAATCAATAGTAATTACCAAGGATCGATTTTTAGATAAAAATGTGGACTGAAGCCAAGGTGAGTAAATTGATCAGCAAACGATCAATGATTATAATTATCACTATTATACATATTTATAAAGATAAAGATGATGTTGCATGTACATATCTTGGTTGATGGCCAAGTCAAGTTCTTTTGTTTTGATTATTGAGTTTCAGCTGCGTTTATGCTTTGTGCGCGTTTCCTTCGTGTGTTTACCGGTCCGGGGCAATTGAAAAGCCATTTGGGGCACGTCTGACAGACACATTCTGCTGGTGGCTGGCTGCAGAGGGGGAGCGAGGGGAGGTGGCAAGGTAAGGGGCACGCACGCATCGCATCAGACACGCATAGCATGCTTCGCTGCCACTGTCGCAGTCGCAGTCGCAGTCGACGTCGCTGCCGCTGCTGCTGCTGCTGCCTACGTCACTATCATCAGTTGGCATGCCACCTTTCCACAATTCGCCATTCACCATTCTTCATCATGCCCCATGTCGTGGCACAATCGAAGCAATGTAAACAAAAGCCAACGGCAAATATTTTTCTTTTTTCCGTTTTTTTTTTTTGTTCGTTGTTGTTTCTTTCAACTTGTTTTTTGCTGTTGTTCTCAGCAATTAAATGAAAGTTTTTCGATGAGGTGCGACCGTGGCATGCTACGGGTGCACGGGGTGGCAGGGGCGCGAGGGAGGCAGGGACATTGCAGAAGCCGGCGAGCAAAACAAAAACTGCAAAAATGTCATACATCGCACACACATTGTATGCGCGTGCTTCGCTTTGCTTTCCTCTGCTGCAACGTGTGTGTGGGGGCATGCAGCATTTGGAGGTGGCTGCGTTTGTTATTGGGGTCGTGGTCAAAGTGGGGGAATATATGCTGAATATATATGTATGCTGCGTACTATACACATATAGGTATTTGAAATGTCGGGTGTTGCTGCCACAAAAACTATTAAATTTATTTCAACTCTGATGCGTTGCGATTTTAGTTGAACATTTTGCTTAAATTTTGTTATGAACTTAAAACATCAGTGTGAATGTTTCACTATTTGTAGATACAAATTTAAATCTTCCATTTCTTACTTGATCACTTTAGTTATTTCAAAGCATTGAAAACTCCTTTAAGTAGTTTTAATATTCTTTTAAGCCGACTCCTTGCCTAAGGCTTTTAGTGCTCAATATAATTTTTCCTCTTTTAAGAGCATACAATAGAATATGTATCTCTTTATTAATCATCATTATATTATGATTTATAATTAACATTGTCCTTTATTTAATTATTAGATAATAAATTCAAACTTCTATGTAATAGTTAAAACAAATAAATTTTAGTTTGTTAAACCAGCAAACTCTTAAAATATTTAAAACTTTGTTAATATTAAACAAGAAACTGTCTTCAAAAATGACTTTGATTTAAATGAGAATCTTTGATACTAATCTGAAAACTTGATATGATAAGGTATCACGTTTCATTAATCCTATGAAAGGCTGAGTTCCTATATTCATATCAGAAGGGTATTATAACTTTGTGTCCGCAGGAAATGTCTGTAACGAGTAGAAGGATGCATACCCGACCCCATAAAGTATATATATTCTTGATCAGCGTCAACAAATAAGACGATCTAGCCGTGTCCGTCTGTCCGTTTGTTTATCTGTCTGTTTGAAACACTGGATCTCAGAGACTATAGGAGATAGAGCTCAAATATTTTTCGAATACTAACTATAGCCTTTGTGATTCCTGAAAATTTGCGATCAGATACTAGAGATCTAAATCGCATTTGCTGACAATCTGGTATATTGTGCACTCTATAAATACTATTGAGTATAGTAACATATCATTATACCAAATATACCATTCATTATATTTAAGTATTTTTGTGGTATTATATTTTGGTAAATTTCGGAAAAATTCTGCAACATCTTGATTTTATTCAAAATACTTGTTATATTTGTTTACTAGATCTTTAACATTAAAATGATGATCGAACTGTGATCATTCAACAATTTTATTAGTTTTTTAATTTCCTTATTATTTCTTAATAGCTCTATGTGAAATCAGCAATTGCAAGAAATTGATAATGAAAAGAAGAGATAGACAACAAATTAATAACGTAAATACGCGATTCATAAGTCAAGAAATAATCGTACATTAACTTCGAAAGGTTACTTCAAGGATAGCACTTATCGATCGTCTTTATGCCCAATAAGACGATAAGGTAAATTATCTACGACTTCAGTAGGGTAGAGTTTTATTTGCTTGATATTAACAAAATAAAAGGACACCTGAGATTAAAGTTTTGACAATTGATACAATATAGTATAGTAGTAGTAGTGTATACATAGATATAGTAGTCCATACTATATAGTATATACTATATAGTATATATATATATATATATATATATATATATATATATGTATGCATAAATAAGTGTGCATACACAAGTGTAATCGTCTGATTTATATCTTATCTAAATCGCAGCTTGTAATACATATCGATGGCTGACAATTCTGACATTTATGATAATTCGTCTAATTAGACTGTTGCCTAGACATGGCCTGAGGCACGCCGGCTGCTTATCAAGATTACCTCACACACACACTGGCACACTCGCACACACATAAGTTGGTGGGAACATATGTGAAAAGTTGAATGAACTGCGGGCAATGTTGATTAGGAAGTTTACTTGGCTGATTTCTAAAGTGGTCATAAACAAAGATGCCACTTGTCCTTGACACAGTGACAGGCAACAACAACAACAACAACAAAAGTACATACAAACACATGTTTTTGTTTGTATGTATTTGTAACAAGCATGACTTGCGCTTGGCAGCGACTGCGACTGCGACAGCGACTGAGGCAGCGACAGCGACAGCGGGAGACGACGCGTCGTCAATTCTCACACCCCAATGGCAATGGAGATGGAGCACATTTCCATTATCGGTGCCGCTTGCCGGGTTGCTTGCTTCATGCAAATGCCTCCCGACTTTGCATAGCTTAGGTCAGTTTCCGTGGCATACAAAAAAACAAAAAAACAAAAAAGCAACAACAACACAAACGAACAGCAGCAGCAAACAGCGCAGTCAGCTTCGGCAGCGAGTGAACCCTTTTTTTTGCACATTAAATGAAAACACATGCACAGACACACACACATATACACACACACACAAAGGCGTACGAACGCATTTAACGGTTTTATGTGTATTTACCATTAGGCTTTCAATGGGCAATAATAATGGGGGGCTGCTCTTTGCGGCTGCCCATAATTTATTGGCCACTTGTTTCTAAGCAGCGTCGACGGCAGCAGCAACCTGCCGCAACACACACACACACACACACACATTCCTACTCATACATGTATGAGCATGCACGTAGTTGAACATTGAATGGGAGCGAGTGAACAAACGAGAAAAGGCAACGACGTGAAGTGGAGTGAGTGATGTGGGGAGAGTGAGTGACTGACTGAGTGAGTAGAAGAGAAGAAGAGTGAATGGCACTCGCTAATAAGCATCAAGAGCAGCAGACACAAAAGGGCAAAAGCAAAGCCCAACAACAACAACAGCAGCAGCAGCGGCAGAGCAGCAGCAGAAGCAGCGTCAACAGCAACAGCTGACACTAGAGAGGCCGGTCGGTCAGGCAGCACGTGCTAAACACATTTAACGACAACTACAACAACAATAGCAGCAGCAGCAGCAGCAACAACAACAACGAAGGCAACAAGAGCAATAACGATAGCGTCGTGTCGCGAGGGGCGGGGGGCACACAAAAACGATTAAATTAAAAACCAAAACAAACTAAAGAAACGAGCAGCGACGTCGACCGAAGCAGCGCCACGCGAGACGATGACAACAACGACAGTAACAACAACAGCAATAACAAGGAGAGATACTCGCACAACATGTTGAGTACACCAAAAAAAAAAAAAAAGAGCAAAACAACAACAAAAGTAAATGCGCCATAGCTGCGCATAATAAACGTCAATTTAAAATGCTAAAAGCTCGACGGCAACGTCAACGTCAGCAGCGCAGTCAGCGACAAAGCAGCCGGCGACAATAATAATAAAAAACAAAAAGAGGCGAATCGCCAAAAGTTAAGAAGAAAATACAACACACACACACACACTCATTGGCAGACAGACACAGTGGGAGACATGGCGACGGCCAAAGAGAGCAATAAAAAAATAACCCTTTTTCCGGTTTTTTGTTTTGCTTTGCAGTTTCTAATCAAGAGAAAAATACATAAAAAAGCGAAAAAATGCCGCTGCGGCGAATCACTCGAAATGACGTCGGCAGCGACGTCAGCTAATTCTTAAGGCACACACAAACATACTCTATGCATGGGTTTGTACGTACGTTGTATGTGTGTATTGTCAGTGTCGCTGTGTGTGTGTGTGTGTGCCCTTAAGCCTTGCTAGCTGCAAAAGGAAACAGACAACAAAGATAGCGACCGGGATAGCACAGCTGATGGAATTGAAAGAAATGCCAATTGGACAACAGAGAAACTCGTTAACACTACGCTTCGTATAATTAACTAATTGGAATTGCAAGTGCTTCAGCTTGTATCCTGTGTTAAGCTTTAAAGCTGTCAGCCTCAACTTCAACTCGCAGTTCAAAAGCAAGTTTCAAGCTAAGCAAAAAGCTTCACTTCGATAAATATTGTAATTATGTTAATGCTTTTGTTTGTGAGTTTGTTTACTATTCGCACTGATGCGATCAGTTGTTTTGAATACTACTCATTGACTCACCATTGACAACAATCAGCACAAGAGCTGCCCACGCTGTGCTGATTACTCGAGTTTCACAGTCGCCGCCAATAAAATGCCCTGATAGCTTACTACTACTACAGCATCAACAACAACAACAACGACAACAACAGCGGCAGCAGCAGCAAGAGCAATAATAACGGCAGCTATAAAAAGCAATAAAAACAATAAAAATCATCTCACAGCCATTTACATAGCGATCAAAACAAAAACAAGAGAAACACACACACACACACACTTAGTCACATACAGCAGGGGCACACGTTCCGTGACCGGGTCGGCGACGCCGACGCTGACGGCTACAGCGACGTCAATAGCAATGCCGGTATCATAAATAATTTCGATATGACTTATATTATTAGCTAAATAAATAAATATGAATGAAAACAAAAAGAAGAAAAAAAACGGCCAGAAGCAAACAAACAACGAGAGGCCGAGGCATGAATGAATAAAAGACAAGCCGGCGCCAGAGACACTGATGCCGACGGCGACGCAGACGCCGACGCCAACGCCAACGTTCAACGCCAGCAGCGCTGCTTAGCGTGAGAAAAACCATTGAAATTGTCAAACAAGACCAAATCGACAGCAGCGACGACGACATCGGCGGCAAATACGTAATTTTGTGTCTCTATTAAATGACAATCAAAACACTCACAAGTTACCGCTTGAATACGAAAAGTGATTGAATAGAAAGAGAAACAAATGCCGATCAAAAAGAATAATTCACTCGCTTGCTCTTTGTGTGTGTGTGTGTGTGTGTGTGTGTGTGAGTTTGTATTACTGGTATTACTCAATATACAATATGTTCTATATTTTTACCTGGTTGTAGGTCAGGCGAGTAAAAGTGGCGCACCGTAAATTGAATTATGCCCCACAAATGGGTTTAGCAATGCCGGAAAATATTGCTACTGCTCTAAGCGCAAGTGCAAGTTCTTCCTACTTTGACTACGAAATATTTAAAAAGCTCACAGTTAATTCACATACTTAATAACTATTCTTTGTGTTGGAATAATATCTAGTACATAGCCAAAAACTTAGAAAATCTCGTTTAATTAAGTAAACGTCAAATATTTTATTACTTTAAATTATAATTTATTTTACTATTACATTATCCTAACTTGATTACCAAAGAGAAACTGTGATTTCATCAAGTATACGACAAGTACTTTAGCTTTCGTTTTATTTATTATTTTTTATTTACGTTTGATTTTATTAAGCATACGACAAGTATTTTATTCGCACCTTTATCTTTCTTCTCTGATTTATATTTTATAATTTTAAAAACAATTTCTCTAGATATTACACTTCTCTAATTATTTAATACGATTCTCGTACTAAAATGTAAAAATATATTTTATTGATTAATATATTTAATCATTTCATCTATTGGTGTACACGCATATTAAATTTAAATAAAATTCAAGTTTTATATTCTAATAGTTCGAGTTCCTTATATTTATATGTACATTTTCAAAAGATTGCATTCATTTTATGTATTTGATTATTAACTTCTTTCTCAATTTATTTAGAACTGAACACGTACAGTACAATGGTAATAAATAAATAATTTATTATAAACCGATTTCTGTCCTTCAAGTACTTGCAATTTGTGTTAGAAGGCTAATTCAAAAGGAATACTATATAAACTAGTTTTATAGAAAAATACAATTACTTTTTGAAATGAACAAATATGAGAAGAACAAATGTATTGACTTCAGTTTATAATAATTCTCAGACTGCAGACTGTCATCACCTCATCATTATAGTGGACAAGTATCTATCGAGTATGCGTTATAAAATTTTATATTTTAAAAATGTGCAGATAGGTGAATGTCTCTTTAGCATTTTGTTAAAATTTGAGACCTTCGAGTCAATTTTATTGTTGTTTATATTATTTTCTTAAGTCTGAACTGGATTTGTTTTGCTGTCTTGGGGTCAATGGAGGTCTTGAACTTCTAGTGCCTGGTGAAGGTAATACTTATGTATGTATATATTTTTGCTTTTGACCAATCGAAAAGTTGAAGTTAATGAAGAGAATAAAAGCGAAGTCTAAATTTAGTTTGAGTTAAGCTTTCCTGATTGTCGTGCCGTCTCGACGTAACCTCAATTGGAAATTGCAAGGCGCCTAACAGCTGTTGCGTTGTCGATGTTGTTGTTGCTGCTGCTGCTGCTGCAACAAGGAGCAGCAAACGAGTTGCAGACCCACGCCCCCTTCACACCCATTTACCGTTTACCCATTCATACACTTTTGGCGCACGAACTCGCGTATCAAAACAAAAAAGGCAACGACGTCGACGGCAGCAGCGACGTCAACAGCGACGTCGACGTTGTCGTTCTGAGCACAATTAATAAATTATAGACGGTGGCTGGCGACGGCATTGGTAGACATTGTCCAAAAGGCAAAGCAAAGCACAGCACAGCACAGCACGGCACGGCAGAGTAAAGCAAGCACAAGCAGCCACCCAACATGGCGTCACGTGTAGTAAGCGGCGAGAGTGGGAGAGGGACAGCGAGAGGTAATGGTATAGGAGCCCGAGCGAGAGCCACAGAGAGTGAGAGAACGTGAGATGGCAAGGAGGAGGGACAGAGTTGGCGGTAGCAGCGGCACGCGAAACAACTGATCAAAACAAAAACCGAAAAAACGAATTTATCATTACAATTACAACAAGGCAAAGGCAATAAAATTAATCAGCAATTCAAAAACTGCAAGTGGTTGTCGTTGTCGTTGTTGTTGCTGTTGCTGTTGGCGTTGCTGCTGTGGTTGGTTTAATAACCCGAAATAATCGCTGGCAGTGTTCGTAAGAAGAGGAGGAGGAGGAGAAGGCAGACGACATGTGTGTGTCAGACAGAGATGCACAATATAACGCGTAGAGCTGATGAAGTAGAGCAGAAGCAGAAGCAGACGCCGTTGTCGTAGTCGTAGTCGCTGTTGTTGTCGTCATCATTAAAACAACATAAAAAGTAATAAATAAATATGAGTGTGTGAGAACGAACGACCTTCAACTTCCTACCCCTGCTGGGCCATGTGTGTTATGTATGACGACGATGGCTACCTGTCTGTCTGTCTATCTGTCAATGTTGACGTCGCCGTCAGCGCCGCTGCCTGTTGACATTGATACGAGTGGCTTCCAACTGTAAACTGTAAAACTCTTATACAAAAGCACTAAAGAGCGTTAGACAGAGACGGAGACAGCGACTGTGTGAGTGGCGAGTGCAAGTGCAGAGCAATCAGCATAAATTAAAGGCGAATGCAACATGTGACTCTGTCTGAGATTTTTCGGCTGATGCTGCGCGACGTCGCTGTCGTTGCCGTTGTCGTTGTCGTTGTCGCATCGTCTCTGCAATGCTAAATATTTTGCATATATGCAAATGCAAACACTCATACACATGCACACATTCAGCACACACACACACAGGCATAATCGGATTGGGAATGCACCTTGCACAGCGACGTCGACGACATCGTCGCGAATTCGAACTTGTTTGAAGACATTTTTTGGGCGCAAAGCAAAAGAGAGGCAAAGAGCGCGCACTCACTCGTGAGCAACAAAAGACGACGGCAGCATGTTGCATGCAATAAGGAGCACGACAACAACAACAACAACAAAGAGAAAAAGAAACACACACAAACGAAGAATAGCATCCACATTGAAACGGAGCAGCGTCGTAAACAAATTAAACTAATAAGCGCAAAAAGGAGCAACGAACGTAACCATAAAGAAAACTGTAGGAGACGACAGGCAAATGCAGCACGCTGACTGCAGCGCGACGTCGCTGCCGTTGAAGCCGTTGTTGTTGGCGCAACTCTTGCTTGGACTGTCGAAATCCATTATAACCTCAATCGGCAATCGCATTTCTTCCTTCGAGTGGAGCGCAACATAACACGGACATAAACCACTACGAAAGGAGCAGAGCCAGAGAGGGAGAGAGAGCGCGAGATGAGCGAGAGCTTGACGCTCGAGTGGGTGGGAATAGTATGTATGTGTGTGTGTGTGTGTATTTGAGTGTGTGTAACAAAAGAGCGAGAATGGCGAATGTAAAATCATCAAAACTACTCGCAACAGAAGCAATGGTAACAACCACAGCAGCAAGAGCAACATCGGCAGCAGTTGATGTTGCAGTAACGCAGTAAAGTTGTTACTGGTTAGCAGCTTTTGCTTTTGGCCAACTCTAATCCGACTAGAGGAGAAGAGTTTCAGGGCAATAAGAAGACGAACAGGACAGCAGAAATGGAACGACTCGTAGTTCGGCTTAGTTATTGGAAATTGAAATGTAGGAACAACCAGCAAATGCAACTGAAGTACTGAAGACCATATGAGAAGCTTAAAGTTTTGGGGGGCTTATGAAAGCTTCCTCCCCACCACCTTCCTTCCCTGACCACCTTTTCACAGACTTGCATGCATATAAGCACTTATGAATTTTTGGCGGTAGTAAATAAATTCTGTTTAGGAGTAGAAACTGCATTACATGATAAGCTGCTTAAATGACATGTAAAGCTTTAAAAATAACTAGAATTGCTGCCAAGCGTTTCCATTACAAAATGTACAAATTGTAAATGGAACAAATATTATTATTGTTGGACCAATTTTGCTATAAATACATTCCCACTGGGTCATATTCGAAGCGCACGACCCAATAGAAATCGCAAATATCTTATCTTTAGTTTTATTTGCACCTGACTGCGTTTTGTCATTGATCGTGAATGGGACCAACTGGAAAAGACTATGGAACAAACGAACGATCGCTTCCCAAAAGAGCAACAAATAAAAATAGCCAGACACACAGTTGTTTTGTTGTTTCGATGATTTTAAGAGTCGAGTCGAAACGTTGTGTCGAGTCATCCATCAGAAGAGGGGCAACAGACACGGCTGCCGTCGTCGTCTCCAAAAATAATGGCAGATACAAAAGTCAGCTACAGCTACACAGCTATATGGCTATAGAGTCGACTGCAAAACATTAACAGCACAAGGCCAACAGCTGGTTGCTCTGGTCTCTGGTCGAAGATCTTTGCTTATGTCTCGTGTATCTCTTGGTTGCCGTTCCACATTCATCTGCGCCGAACCTGCAGCATTTTTAGTGATATTTTCGAGTAACTAGCACACACAACAGCAACAGCAAAGGCAGCCGAACATGTTCAAAAGTTTCTCGGATGCGACGACGACGACGAACAACATCTACAACTCACACACATCTACACACACACACACACTCAGATGCTTAGCAAAATGTAATACCAAAATGCTGCTGCCAAATGTTGTTGGGTTGCCCAACGCACCCCCGCAGCAGAGCACCCATTACCCATTATCCGAACTCATACTCAATCTCAAACCCGAACCCGAACCACACCGAACCGGCGACACTCGAACATACAACGTCGCCTCGCTCGCCTCGTTCACCAATTTCATTTCAACATGTTTCCAACAACAAAACAGCCTGAACCGGAGTCGAGTCAGGCTAACAGATCTCGCAGCCAGAGTTGCTTTTGCTGTTGCTGCTGAACATCACATCCATTCAAACGCAAAAGTATCTTAAATTTTTTGTTTTGTTTGCCCTCACTCAGCTCTCTCTGTATCTTCCTCTCGCCCTCTCCCACTCTCTTCCCACTATCTGTGCTCCGGAGCCTTCACTCGTTGAGTGAACCCCCGCAACCGTTGCAATCCCTCGTTGTAGCAATGTGCCCAGTACTTTATAGTCTTACTTTGTTGGTTTTCTACCCACAAGTCTTTCTCTTTTTCGTTGTCGTAGCAGCAACAGCAGCAGCAGCAACGGCAACAGCAACAGCAGAGGCAACAAAAAAAGACCGAGGGAAAAAAGAATTTTTTATAGGTATTATTTCGTTCCCACATACGCGCCGAGGCAAGCGTCAGTCAGTCAGGCAAGCGACGGCAAGGCAGAGCAAGAGGTGGAGAGGCAGTAGCAGAGGCAGAGGCCGTGACAGCGTCAGCGCATGTACAGACATATAAAACTCGATAGTACGTTCAGCCAGGGTTGTCAGCTACCTGAAAATTATATAAAGATAATTTAGTTGAACAGTTAGCAGAAATCGTTGAGTAAAATTTCCAGTTAAAATAAATATTTTATTGATTTTAGAAGTATTAAGTATATTTCAAAAATCAGAATTTGAAATATTTCGTAATATTGAATTTTAAACTATCTGAAAATACTTTATATCATTCATGTTAATTATTATTTAATAAGTGTATTCAACTTAAATTAATAATATCGAGCATCAGCTTACCATACATACGAGATTTTAATTAATACGATGGATTTTACTAAATTTAAACCACTAGTTAATATAAAAGTATTTGTTAAAAAGTATCTGCAGCGGAAAAAAGTATCTTTTTAATCACTCAATGCCATTGTGTTTTTGAAGTGCCTGGCAACCCTGTGTAAATTGTATTTCTGTTGTTGTTGCTGCTCGCACTGCTGATGTTATGCCGCCTGTCTGCCAGCCAGCCTGCTTGCTTGCCTGCCTGCCTGCCATCCCTGCCCCGTTCCCAGCCCTCGTCAATGTCCCATTCCCCACGAAAATCTCCCTCGCCAACAACAGCACTAACATTGCCATCGCAAACCGCCTGACAGCCAGCACAGCGCACACGATGCGCCGCACAAATATCGTATCGCATTTACTCGGCACTCGCACCAGACCAGAGTCAGTCCATAGAGCAGAGCCAGAGCCAGAGTCGTAGCTATATATTTTTGTAGGTTATGTGTATATAACAGCAGCAGCAGCAGCAATAGCAGTGTGAGTCAAAATCGTTGCGATTGTGGGAGAGGCAGCCGAGCGAACGAACGTCGTCGTTCCATCGAAACGAGCTCCGTCTCTTTGTGTGCGTGAGCATGTGTTTGATGTATATGTATGAATGTGTGTGTGTGTGTGTGTGAATTGCTGTACGAGGGTATAAAGATTGTGTACATACAGAGTGTACTCGCTAAAAATGTTGCTGCCTTTTATACCAATGATTTGCACACAACTCGTGCGCTGCTGACGAGTGCTCACTGTAGCGCACTGTACATAAAATGTTAAAACTCTGATTATGACGATGACGTTGGTTGAACAAGGGAAACGGGGGCTGAGAGCAACGGCATTGGCAGCAACGACTGCGGCAGAGCGGAGCCAGAGCAACACACACAAAAAGCAACACAAAAAAAAAAAGAAAAAAGTTTCAAATGGAAATTTTGAATTAATGAACGAAACGAAACGAAATGAACTAAACTGGTTTCATTTGTGCGCTGTGCTGTGCTGAGCCGCGCTGAGCTCAGCTCTGAGTTGTTTTTACCCTCCTTGCTTTTGCTCTGCTCTGCTCTGCTCTGTTGTGTTGTGTGCTGCCGCTGTCTCTGCCCGTTGCTGATGTTGCTGTTGTGCCGCTTTCTTGCGTCGCTCTGTTGAAAATATTTTCGCCCCGAACGAAAGAGGCTAATTAAGCCAAAGGAATTTCTCTGCAATTTTCTGTTGCCGCCGTCGCCGCCACACACACAACAACAACAACGGCAGCAATTGAGCTTTGAAAACTTGCCGTCGTCGTTGTCGTCTTTGGACACAGCTGAGCGCAGCTTTTGCTAGTTGAAGTAGGAAGTGGACATGGATGTGGATGCTGCTGACACTAAACTACAGAAAAGAAGAACAAGAGAGAGCGAGAGGCATTATTCGGCAGGCAACGACATTGACGACGCTGGGCAGTTAGAACATGTTCGCTGATCGCTTTGATTGCTTTGCCGTCGCCGTTGTAGTCGCCTTCGCCGCAAATTCATTTTTCGCCGCACGTTTGATTTTGCTTTGTTTTGATTTTAGTTTTTTCAAGGCAATCAGGTGCAATATTTGTTCCCACTTGACTCTCTGATCATCGCTGCTCGCTCGCTCGCTCGCTTCGAATGCTTCGGTTCCGATTGGGCGCCTTTTATCTTTGTTTATCTGTATCTGTTTGTTTGTTGTCTACGAGATTCGCTCGTTTTGTCTTGCAAAAAGCAATCTAGCAAAAGCGGAAATGAACGGGATGGCCTGGTCAGAGCAGTCGAATGAATGAACACTGAATGCTGAACCGATCAACGGCGATCGAGATCGAGTGGTTCGCTCTCGAACAAGTGCAACACAGAAAGCAATAGCAACAACAATAGCATCGATCGGAACGTGTTCCCTATGGGCTCGTTCGATTGCTATTCTGTTTGTTTCTTTCCCATTGCAACTGATTGTTGTTCCTGGCTACCGCAACTGTTTCCTGTTTAACTGAAACCCCATCTTATCAGTTTATTGTGGTGCGTTGCATACGGGACGGGGTCAGTTCTTGAACCAAATAGCTGAGACAGGTTGATAGCGGTAAGGCTAAAAATTGGGTTGTATGATTTGGAATAATGATTTAATTTTTAAACTAGCTATAATATTACAATTCTCTTTGATTTTTGCATACGTTTCGATTACCATTCTCATTTATGTAATCTATTTAATTCTTAAATATGCAGTATGTAGTCTAATTTTCCATTGGATTTTAAGATCCAATAATACTAACAAACTAAGCACAAATCAACTACAAATTTGTATGTTATTCCAAGTTTTTAACAGTTGTTACATAAACAAGAACAGCAATTACGAGTCTACAGTGATTTAATATTCTTAATCAGCTGGCTTAAGTTATTACAAATTTGAAAGTTTTGTTCAAGCGTTTTTCTCTTAAACGTTGCACATATTATTTCAAATACTCATGTTACATCAATAAGTTTTGTAATTATTGAAATAATTGAATGGTATAAATTTAGAATGAATGCATAAAAATAATAATATTAATTCCTTTATTTATATTATATATCAATTAAATGATTCTTACACATTTATCAAGGCATTTGCAATTAGAATTAAGACCAGCCATAAAAATTGTCAATGATGTTTCTACTAACATAAGTTTAAGTTAAAATTGTAATTGAAATGCATTTTGTAATAAGATTAACGCATAATATAAAGTCAATATCTTAAGCTAATATTCTTTGACCACACTTTTGAAAAGTAACTAGATATTTGCTAAAATATTATTTAATTAAAGCTTAACGAAGTTTAAAAATTGTACCTGACGATTTTAAAAACAAATTGCTTATCTCTTGATAGCTAACGATTTAGTCAGTAAAATATGTGAGAGTTTGGGGCTAAAGGAGATATAGACGTACTTATAGCATGTAATATCTTTTAGCTTGATTTGTTGCTGTTGTTGTTACCATTTTATTGCAGCAGAGTGAAAAAAGGCATCAATAGGTTTCTAGTCACAACAAGACCAAGTCGTGAGGTGCACCACCAAAAAATATGCAGGATGATGGTTCCTGGTTGCCTGCCACCTGTTTTGCAACACGATCGCGCTTTTTATAAGCAAGTTTTTTTATTTTTATGTTGTTGCTGCTGCGGCTGTGGCAGCGACTGTGGCTTTGGCTGCTGCAAGTTGGTTGTTAACAAAAAAAATAAAACCCGTCTAAATCTAAAAAAAAAAGAAAAGAAAAACGAAGCAACATGTGTGCGTTTGAGATTGCCGGCAAAAGCGGCTAGCACTCAATGAGGACAGATGTGTGCAAATCGCAATCGGCAATGGGAACGTGCGAGTGAGATAGCGAGAGTGGCCAGGCGTCTGCCACAAGCACACAAGGGGGAGGGAGCAGTGGGTGGTGCGATGGGGTTGGCAGTGCCTCGAAGTGGGTGCGTTGGGAGTGCTGCCAAAGCAAAAATATTTGCACGACGCAGCCTCACACACACACACACACACACACACACACAAAGTGTGAGGGGGCGGTTGCGCAACGTAGCTGCGACAGCGATGCTAGCGACGACAGCGACGCTGACGTTGACGGCACTTGCATTGAACTCGGAAGTAAACGCAATAGAGAATAATAAGCGAGTATAAAACCAAACCAGTTAGCAGCATGCAACATCATAACATATTCAAATCGCCAGCTGCGACGTCGCCAGCGCAGCGCAGCATCGCGACGTTAGCGACAGCGTTACAACAGCAGCAACAGCGACTGCGGCGCTTTTACTCTCACGTGAAAAGTTTGCTGCTCAGCCAACGCCGTCACGAATTAAACTAAACAACCACCCGACATGGCGAAAAAAAAAGAATAAATAAATAAAGCAGCAACAAAAATATTTCAAGCAACATCAGGACTAAAGCCAAGTGCCAGACTCGAAGATACCTTGCATTAGACGAAACTTACACGAATGATTTAGAATTCTCATTAACATACATGATCTTCGATATTAATTCTCATAAAAAAACTCATCGGAATTATGAAAAGTTTTCTTAACTCCGCATCAAGTGACGACTCATTTTGTAAGATTTAACTGATTCTGAAACGGATCTATAAATTTTGAATATAAGATATGATAAACAAAGGAACTTTTTATATAAAATATTAAAATGATAAATATTTGCAAGGCTTGAAATATTTATTTTATTCAAAAATTTTATAAAAAGTATTGTTTTTATTGGTCATGTAGCTCTCAAGAAACTTAAATGTATATTAAATAAGCATTTAGGAAGTTTCCTCAAAAGCTTGGTTACTAAAGATACACCCTTGCTCTGTGTTTAATATAGGGTAGCTTTTGCGGCAAAGAATTGAAAACCCCGTTCGCTTTTCGCTTTGCCAAAAGTAATGACATCATGTGAGCCATCCGACGGAATGACGACTGAACGGGGCAACAACGATGTTGTTGTTATTATCGTTGCTGCTGCTGCTGCTGCTGCGGCGCACGCATCGATGCCGCAGATACAAAAGCAATAAAAACAAGAGCGAAAAATACAAATGCCGAGAAAATTGGCTCAGGTTCAGGCGGGCGCTTCGTTTAGAGTCCGCGTCGTCAGTCGCCGTTTGTCCACAGCCTGCTGAAGAAGTCGAAACTCACAGAAGCCGGGAGTCGAACAAAACTCAAAATGACACAGAGGCGAAGTTGCAAATTTGATGCTGCAAATGCTTTGGGTGCTGACCTTCAATCAAAATTCGCTAGGCGAATTAGAATTGGCGCGCGATTTGCTTTCCGATTTGGCAAATGCAGTTGTCTTTCTTGTTGTTTCTTTTTGGGGCCAAAAAGATAAGCTGGTCAACAGCAGAAACAGCAACAACATAGCAGCCAAAGAGCTGTGGCAGCGGCAGTAAAGCGAACGGCAAAAATGTTTCAAGGCGAAATTCGCACAACGACAGCGTCGCTGTTGCCGTTGATGTTGCTGTTGCTATTGCTGCTGCGTCATGGTAACAATAACAACAGCAACAACACTCGCCTGGCAGTCAGTCAGTTCGTCGCATAAAATAGCACAGAGCGCACACGAAGCGGGCGACGAGCTAAAAACAACAAGCAAAAAGTACCTGGCACGGCAGCAACAACAACGTTGAACGACGCTGACAACGACGACGTGCCCAAATGCCCAAGCACAACTCGCAGATACAGATACAAATGCATGACTACAGCTACAGCTACAGCTACAGTATAGCTATAGCTATAGCTTCAACGCTGAAATAAACAAAAATGTTGAACAAAAAGCAGCGACGGTGACGGCGGCGGCCAGCAACACACAACACACTATAGAGTACATCGCATCAGCTTGCCCAAGAGCCACAGTTGCGAGCTCGCGACTCGAGTCGAGTCGAGTTCAGTTTTAGTTTTCGCAGCGACGGCAACGGCAACAGCGACGGCAGTTTTCAATTTTGCCTTCCACTTTGCCGTTGCCTTCGCACATACCACACGAAACGAACCTAACGAATGAACAACTCATACACACAGATACACACACACACATGCGTCAGTGGCTTCTCTCTTTGTGTGCGTGTGTGTGTGTGTGCTCTGTGGAAATGTACCTTTATATAAACGACGACCCAGCACAACAACATCACTACATGAAATCCCAACTGACAAGACTGCCAAGCACACACATACAATGCTCGTGTATGTACATCATCTATATATATACACAATATATAGCATGCCTGTTTGTGTGTGTTAGACTGTTACTCAGCGCTGTTGCAGAGTTGCCATACTATTGAGAATTGTGATAGCATTGGAAATCGAAATATCTCTGCGACAATAGGACCAAATATTATCGAGCTATTTATGTATCAGCTTGCGATTATCAGAATCCCAATTTCGAAAACTTTTTAAATGGGTTTATAAATACGGGAATTTATGAAAATACATTTTTAATGCGTATTGCTTAGGTTGTAAATATTGTTGTTACAAAACATATGTTATAAAAATAAATTTTTTTAGAAGTCTTAATTTAATTTACAAATGTATAAAATTGAAAACCACTATATGTTTATTAATTTTTGTAATCAGCTATAGCTATTATAGAATAAATATTGTATTTAGTGGACGTAATATTGGTTATAAATGAAAACGTATCGAATGCATTTCAGTCAGCTTAGCCTGTTAGTTGTATAACGCCAGTTCATTCAACGACACTTTCAAATATTACCACTTGAGCAGCGTATCAGATCTGGCAACGCTAGCAGCATTTAAATAACAGCCGCTGCTGCTGCCACTGCCACTCCTACGGCCGGCAGCCGGGCCGTTTGCACAACGTTCGCTTCGTCTCAATATTGCTTTGCTTTGGTTTTGTTGCTGCGTTGCTTGCCTTTATTTCACTGAAATGTTCATGCTGGCAACGCTGCTGATTTCGAGTACAGCTGGCAATGCCAGGCAGCTATAGCTAAAGTGTTGTCGCTGCACACACACCACACACTACCCTGCTGCTTGTCATTCCCTGCCTTTCGACCGACAAACTCGTTCAATTTCAATGCTTTTTACATAAGTGCGCGTCGTTCGCTTGCCTTGGTGCGAGCAGAGCGACGAATCGTACCATTTCTCTCTTACTCTCTTGCCCAGTCAGTTTGTTCGTACATTCGTTCGTTTCTTCATTCGTTCGTTCGTTCGCTCTTACTGCCGTTGTGTTAGTGTACGCTGTACACTGTACAGGGGTGCATTTACTAAATCTATCTGTAGATGTATGTGTGTGCGTGTGTGTCTGTGTTGCTTGCTTGCTTGCTTTGTGCCTGCTGGCTGCTTCTTTAGCGCTGGCCAGTTTATTTGTGATTTTAGCATGGCAGACTGAGGTACACGTCGCTCCGCTCTCTCGTGTCGAACGCAAAACACCGATACGACAAAAAATTCGACGTAAATTTTCTGTCTCAATACTTTGAGCAGCAGCGCGCGTAATTCAAAGTTATCACAACAATTCAAAATCGTTGCAAATTAAAACCAAGCAATAACATTTAAAAAGTGTGTGCAAATATTCTAACTAATTTAGAGAAATTGGCGAAAGTTATAAGGAAAATTTCACAAAAAAAATTTCCAAAATAATAAAATATATATTGTTATACCAAGTGATATACAAATAGAAACAGATACTTGTGAACATAGCCAGTGCTACAAACAAAAACAAATAATGCAATCTGCTCATTGTAATCCGGTGGGCCAAGCGGCTGTCCCCAGGCTTCACCCACTGACTGACCTGTGAGTTACCGCCAGGAATTCTAATCCAGTGACTGAGATTAAACATTAAACTAAACTAACTGACAGCAAATAAAACAACTCTACCAAAGAGCCGTAAGGTGAAACACTACACAATTTTTTTTGGTTCATTACTTCGCTGCGGCCTTTGGCTATTTTGTTGGTAAATTGGATAATCGCAGTGAACACGCATCTCTCCCAACGGCCCAGCCGAAAATGTGCACAGAGGTGAGTCTTCTTTTCTTTAAAAAGATATAGTAATATAGGATACATTTAGCCGATCAGTATATTCATATGTGCCCCATTGACTGCTGTACCAATTGGACCAGCCATTTGGCGGGCTGCATAAATCACGGGGTTGTGCAACCAGATACCTGCTCTCCTTGCAAGTGCAGGCAGTTTCACTTAGGTAAGGGTGCGCACATAGTTTTTGATGTTTTGAAAAATACACAATAGCTGAAGTAAGGGAGAACACAAAGATACAGCTTAATATATCTGTGATCTTTTTGGGCTTCAATAATAAAGAATGTCCTGTAATCAATAGAGGTGGACTTGAAACAGAGGTCGGCATAGCGAAATTAGAGTTCCATTTTATATATAGTTAAGATTAGTATTAACTAATACGGCCATCTTAGACTTTTTTATATTTGCTTTATATTACCATTTAATTTATCAAATTGTTACTTAATAAATTAGACATTATCGGTCGTTTAATTTCAAGTCTTACAAATGCATTACATGATCACTGTGAATACTTGACTTAAATTAGGACGCGGTGTTATAGTATTTAGCTTATGAGCAGACGAGCTTTTAATCAGGTGCTTCGGTGTAGTTTTATAGCAGTCAGCTTTATCAGCTATCAGAAGAACATGAACTTGGCTCAAGTTCATGCAACGCAACTCAAGTTCTAATTATTTTTGTTGTTGTTCGCTCTGGCTACTGATAACAGATTGCTTTAACTAAACAAACTGCAGCTGACTGACACTTTCATTCATAAGCATGCATTTTGGTGAATCATTCAGGTGGTAAGTGTGTGTGGCACGATGCGCGTTGTTGCACCTTTTACTTAGAAATGCGCGTAAAACTGACTGGAAGCCTCAACATGTGGTTTCAATACGGAATTCGCTGTGCCGCCTCCGCCTACACTTATTGGCATTGCCTCTCTATATGCGTCTCTGTGACTCTGCGCCTCGTGTGGCATGTGCGTGGGTGGTTGGTTGGTTGGTTGACTGGTTGTTTGGTTGGTCTACTGGCTGGCTGTGCTTTGGGTCTACGTCTCTATGAGAGGGTTTCTCTATGCAATTGAGTTTGTGTGTGCGAGAGTTTATGTCTGTGGGTGGCATGACGTTGCACATATGAATAGATTTCCGTTGAGTCTGCGTCGATGTGTGTGTGTGTGTGAGTTGCATGCAGGATAACAGCGAACACAGGCGCAACGCTTATCACAACAACAGCAATAGCAACAGCAATAAAGCGCCTTCGTCATGTAAACAATGCAAAAGTTGCACGTGCTCCCGCTACCATCATGCAGCGCCATCTATTGGCACACATTTGCAATAGCGCAATATGCTAAATAGCCGACGATGACGCGACGTCGCTGTCGCTGTCGCTGCCTCTGCCTCTGCATCGGCTTAGCTGACGTCGTGATTGTCTAATGCAACAATTGTTGATACGCCGCACGCAGACGCTGACGTCGCAGTTAACGTCGCGTCGCGTCGCGTCGCAGACATCAGCAGCAGACAACAGCTGACTTTTGGGCCGTTTAATTAATTACATACAAAACTCGACGGCACAGCACAGCAAAAAAGTAAATAAATAAATGAAGAGGAATAATAAGAAAACGGCAGCAAACTTTTTCGACGACGTTGACGTTGACGTCGACGTCGCTGCTCATTTTACGTTTTCTCTTTCGTTGGCAGCAAAAGTCGCGTGCTGTAAGACGTCGACGTTAGCTTTGTATTAATCTCGCAGTTCTTGGGCAGCAACAGCAACAACAACAGCAAATTGTTATTGTTAGTGTTATTATTATGGATTTGTGCACTTGCTATAACAAAACAAAAAAAGTTTAGCAAGTCGGTCAACAAGTTTGCCATAAAATTGATTATCGCATGACAAAGCATTTTGCGGCGAACACAAAATCATTCTGCTTACGAAATTCGAACTACTTACAACTTGACCATGCTTAGATAGTGCATAACTTTGATTGGATGAAAGGCATAAAAGATATGCCATATTGCAGTTAAGTTTTGAAATCGTAATGCAAACATATTTTGAAAACAGAATGTAACTTGGGTTTCAATAATTTCGCACATGAAATCTAAATGTAAAGTATTTTAGAATTTTCAGAATAAGTTTTCATCGGGATTTGATTTATCTATTAAAACTATTAAGACAGAAGAAAAGCTTCGAAGAGCGCTTAAACAGCAAATAATGAGGTAATGTTGTAACTTGTGAGAAAATAATAAATAAAAGAAAGTAGATTAACATTTTAAGTTTTTAGATAGACTTATGTGTCAAAATAAGGAAATCTTAAGGAAAACTTTCAGAAATATTTCATAATTTGTTAATGCGATATTAAAAATAGGATACTCTTAATTTCGCGATTCTAATTTACATTGAAGAAAGTATTTGACATATAATTCAGTTAGCTGTGACATTTTTAACCAAATATAAGCTAGCAAATAACTTCTGATCAATGGGTTCTTGGAACCAGTTAAGCTTAAAAACTAATTAAACAATTGTGTATTTATTGGCAATTAGTGACCAGAGTTACTTGAAGACAATTAAAGAGCTTAAAGAACAGCGATAGTTTTAGTTTTGACCTTATCAACTTTCGCCCTGTCACTTATCGCTCTAAAATTTAAACATGAAGTTTTGTCAATTAGTTGTTATGTTAATAGAGTTTTGTTTGTTTTGCTTAAGGGTATCTCAGACTTCGAGTTCGAGTTCGACTTCTACTTCGACTTGGGTAATGCGAATACAACATGTGCGTATACGTAATATGCGATGCGAGTCAGCAAAAGTGTGTTATCATTATTTTCCTTGTGCTTCTTTTTAATTGTTCTTTATAGCTGAATGCGAGTGCGACAAGCTACGAGTGAGTCGCTGTGTCTCTCTGTGTCTGTGTGTGTGTGCGTTGTTATTGTTTTTGCTGTTGTTATTTCATATTAGGGTGGTGCAAATTCCGGCACGAGACTTAATTCACTTAATTGAGCAAGCAGCGCCGGCAGCCGCGACGTCAACAGTGACTGCGACAGCGACGCCAACTGCGACGGCGACTGCGACAGCGGGAGCATCGCTATTATTGTAGTTCGACCCGTAGTCAGGAGCCGTTGCCGGCACTCCGGAATTGGCCTCGGCTCCTCGGTCACATGCTTGGTCGGGCCTCCTTCTGTCTTCCTCTTTATCCTCCTCCTCCTGCTGTTCCTCTTGCTCTTCTCATCGTTGTTGTTGGGCATTTGATTTCACTTTCAGATACATTAACACAAGTGCGCTGAATGCGCACGCCTTTTGAGTTATTGGTAGCAGAGGCAGCAGCAGCAGCAGCAGCAGCAGCAGAGGCAACATTGCCAGTTGTGTAGTAAGAGGAGAGGAGGGGAAGAGTAGGCCAGAGTCTGGGGCATTTTCTTTGGCTCTTCGATTTTATGAATGAAATCGCGAAGGAAGGCGAAACGCGACTCGGTTTGGTTTGGTTTGCTTTGCTTTGCTTTGGGTTGTGTGTTGGGGTTGCCTTTGCATTGCTTTATTTGCATGCATGTGGCAAGAGGCAGGACACACACATACATACGCACACACACACACACACATGTCTGCTGCGGCTGCTGCCATAAAAATGCCTTTGGGGGGGCTCGACTTTGCTTGCTTGCTTGCTTGCGACGCGTCGTGTCGTCGTCATTGTCCTCGCTCTGCATATGTGCGTATGCGTGTGTGTGTGTGTGTGTGTACACACACTGCCATTAATGGCATTATTATCCTTTTTTCGCAAGGCATTCAGGGGATGCCTGCTGAGTGCTTTTAATTTCGCCTGCTGCTT
Organism: Drosophila niveifrons; assembly: GCA_035046325.1. Classification (NCBI taxonomy): domain Eukaryota; kingdom Metazoa; phylum Arthropoda; class Insecta; order Diptera; family Drosophilidae; genus Drosophila; species Drosophila niveifrons. Next base: position 1,845,552 of record JAWNOC010000046.1, on the reverse strand, counting down.
TTTCTTAAACTTGTTGCGTCGGTCAAGTGCATCGCTGAAAGCGAAATTCGCTCAATGATAAACTTTAAGCGATGATAAACAAAAGAAATGCAAAAAGGCAACGAGGCAAAAGTAAAGCAAAGAAAAGAAGGCGCACACAAGCGCTTTTAAGGGTTGCCTCAACCCCTCAGCAACACCTTCATTTGGTGCGCGCCAAACGTAAAAAGTCTCTTCCTCTTGGCGCAGCCTTGACGCAAAAATGTAAACAAAATGCCGCATGGCCATTTGGGTAACTGCCACACACACACACACACACACACACACACCTATAGTGTATAAGACGGGTTAAAAGCTGTTGGTGGCTTTCAACCAGTCGCGCATGAGTAATCGACTAAAGTCACGACTTTGGAGAGGAAACAGCGTCGTTAGATGAGCTCAAATTTGTTGTTAACGTCTCGCATAAAGTTAATAAAAGTATATTTATATCTTAGATATTAATCGAGTACTATCAGCGTGCAAACTCTATCTCCCTGATAGCCATCGAACATTTGTTTAATCAAATCAAATTATACAATAATTATTCTAATTGCTCGCACTGCTGATAAGAAACTACGCCTACTATCAGCTGGTTTATGTTTCTTCGCAGAGTTCAAGCACCTTCACCATAAAGATATGTCCAGGTTTTACCTGCATGCATTTGCAGTCATACAATAGACTCATTATACTTCAACGGGGATTTCCCCCCAAGTGTTCGAATGAAGTACAAGCATGATTTATTGATGTATTGTACAACAAAAAGAAGAAACAGTTAGCAGTATAAAATTTGTAATTTCAGATGAGATTTAAAGAAAGTATCTTCTTAATTTTTAGTTTATTTGTCATATTCTTAAAAACAATGGTAATTTGTTTCTTTAATTCTTTTTTTCCATCATAAACTATTGAAGTTAAATTTTAAAGTTTTCAATAATCAATAAATCAATTTCAATAATCTGTAAATTTGACTGATTTAGCCAAATACTATTTTATTAATCTTCATTGCGATACAAAAGTCTGTCTTTTGCTTGTGCTCATTTCACTTGCTAAATTCGTGCTGTTGCATACAACATTGTCTTGACTAACCTTGTGCATCATCAGTGTTGCACTGTTGCATGTGGCAAGAGCAACGGCGAATCAATCAGCTGGCAAATTGACGACAATCGCAAGACATTGACCATCGTTGGGTTGCATGGCTGTATTGGGTGTTTGACCGATTGACTGGCTGGCTGGCTTGTGCTTAAGAGATTTACAAACTTGCAACGTGCCACATGCTTATATGGTGGATTTACTACGCGTTGCGAGTGTGAGTGCAATGCGAGTGCGAGTACAATTGTGAGTACTCGTCTGTTATGGCGGCTAATGTATGCCCAAAGTGTGCAAACAACATCAACAACAACAACAACGATAAACAGCTGTGGCAGGCACAGCAGCAGCAGCTTTAGCTGTTGTGGTGTTGCACAAAATCTTATCAATGAATGCGCATCACTTGCACTTGTTTGCTTGCTACCTAAGCGAGTTGGGCGCCAGTTGTTGGGGGATTCACCGGCGACGACGTAAATGGCGCGACGACGACGAGGCAGTTGATGCTCGATGCTTCATGATGACGGCAACGATGACGTGACGCGTCATGCGAGCAGAGTGCAGCAGCCACAAATACAGACACCGACACAGATACGGACACAGTCAAAGTCTGAGCAGATACAGATTGAAATACATGACTTTGAGTACGTTTAAGGCAAGCCAAACAGAGGCGGACGGACTTGCAGCAGAGGCGAGTGTGGCACGCACACTATTAACATTATTAAATCGCTTGCCACAAATTTGCGGTTGCGTCACCTACTTAGCAGCGCCGCCTGCCACACAGAGTGGCAAGTGCGCTAAAGGATAACCAAGCGAACCAAGCAACGTGTCGTCTTTTTTTTTTTTTTGTTGTGCTCTCTGCTCAAAATTTCCATTAAGCTAAATTAAAGTTATCGTGCGGCGGCAGCGCAGTAACGCCAAGCAGTCTCCTCATCCCTTCTGCTCCCCTCAGTTTAGCTGCTTTTCCAAGCGCCTCTTCCATTTTCATTTTTCCCATGCTCCCCCCGCGCCACACGTTTGACAATCAACGACGACGACGACGACGACGCAGCGTCGACTCAACTCTCGTTCTCTGCCCACGTACAACGTGCAATTCGAAAAGTGGTTTTCATGGCCCACAACCAACAGCAACCACCTCCAACACCACCGCCACATCACCAGCATTACCACTCTCCACTCTCTTTTTCCCCCTGCTTCACCATCTAGCAGCAGCAGCAGCAGCAGTCCAATTCCATCCCAAAACCCACCCAGCCAACAAAACATAGTGAGAGTCAGAGTCAGAGCCATGTCGAACGAAGCATAGCCTGGCATTCTGGCTTCGCTTGCCTGGCAGAGTGGTAGGCTTTATTATGTCAGACCCCAGGACCCAAACACCGAGAGGGCGAGAGCGCATTTCACCCAATTTCATTATATTTGCCAACGTTTTTAGCTTTTATACGTCATGGCATATTTCACCACACACACACATATACATATACATACATATATACACATACACACACTCACGCATAGAATCCCACCACCATGAGCCACCCTCGGCCCACTTGGCATTTGCCAAGCGACAGACGAACTGACTGTCGTTCCGGCTGTCGTTTGTTCCCTCTGTCGTTCGTTCCGTCTGTCGCTCGTTCCCTCTGCCGTTCGTTCCGTCTGTCTGTCGTTCGGTCTGTTGTTCGCTTGCTTTTTAGAGACAGTTTCGGGTTTGAGTTCGGACTCGTGCATAAAAGCCGGTTCGAGTCGACGCCACTGCGCAGGCACCAAATTGTGGGTGGTGGGTGGTGCGTTTGGCTGTGTGTGTGTGTGTTTCGTAAGGTGGTTTTCGGCTGCCAGTGCTGCCAACCCATTATATTATAAGGAATATAATATTATAATAATGTCAGGCATAAAGCACAGAGAGCGAGAGGCAGGATACTACGACAGGCAGCAGTTTGAGTCAGCTTCGTGGAGGCAATAGCAGCAGGAGTGGCAAACCCGTGGGCGTTGGGACACACACACACACACACTCACAAAGAGTATATATGTGTGTATTGGTGTTGTATGTGCGAAATAAGGTTATTTTATAAACAGTTCCAGAGTGTTTGGGGTGGGGTAGGCGATTGCTCTGGCTATCTCTATCGCTCTCGCAGCGTATGAATATATGTGTGTGTAGTTGGGGGGAGTCAGGGTTGGGCGCAATCCTCCTGATGGGTGGCTATAGTTAAAGAGTCTTCTTGGCTGTTGTGTTATGCTTTACTTTATTGAATGTGGACTCGGCACTCGCAGCTCGATCTGAGCTATCGTAGCGTCACGTTGACGTTGACACGACATCTCCAGGAAAGGGACGTTGAATTGACACCCAAGTTAAAATGTTGAAGATCATTGCGCAAAATATTATGCAAATCCAGACATAATTGATAATGTTCGGTACAAACATCCGTTAATGTTTGTATCGATCTGTTTTTTTGTGCTAAACTCATCGCAAAATATTGAGAATTTGCCGATATCTCGTTTGAAATTATATAATATTTTGTATTGAGTCCAAATCTTAAATGTTCTATAAAATCATTTATAAATCATTAGTATATAGTATATTTTATTCTTCAACTTAGATTCCTAAACTTTTAGCAATGATATAAATAGTTATCGAATACTAAAACGAACATAAACCACTAGAAGATCAACACTAGATAACGTGACTTAACCTCAAACAAAGCATCAAAAGCTACTGCGAGATCTGTGGAACGTATTGCATGTAACATAATGTATTTAGTTAGTTTCGCACATTCAAAAAGACGTCAATTTACGCGCGCTGTCGCTGCTCCTCAATAATCCACCACAAGAGGGCAGGCAACCTTTGGCAATTCAGCGAACATGCGAGGCCAGCATATGATTACGAATGCCAATGTGAATGCGACTGCGACTGAATACACGTACTCCACACACTAAAGCTCACCACGAGGCGAGAGGAATAAAGCAAAACCAACAACAAGCAGAGAAGCAGCATTCACAGCTAAACGGCAGAAGGCACCCTCCAATAAAACGTCTGACCAACTGTTTTTGCCATTCTAAGCGAAATGCACTAGAAAACGTCGTGCTGCTTCTTCTTCCTGTGCTTTAAAGTGTTTTCGAAACCTAAAAGCAACAACAACAGCGACAGCAGCAGCAACGACAATTTGAAACAAAAATCGGAACGCAACACTGCCAAGTCAGTCGCAGTCGCCATCGTCGGTGCCGCCATCATTTATTTTTCGTTGTCGTCGTTGCTGTTGTTGTTGCCTCTTTTTCTGCTACGTACTACAAAATTAAACTCGAGTCTCGGAACGAACGTTCGTTCGCTCGTTTGAACGGGCAACGTTGCGATATTACGTCCCTCGCTATCAACACAGCAAAAGCAACAACAGAGCAGTATATATACACACACTCGCTCATATAACAGACATACATATACATATACATACATACACTCGGCAGCAGCAGCGTTGTTGTTCCATCATCATTATTTACCAGCAGCAGCAACGTCGCTGTCGCTGCTTTGTTGTTTTTACCCTCACTCACTCACTAACATACACACACACACGCTCTTCTTCTTCTGCTTCTGCTACTCAGCCATCCACTTCTCTTGCTCTCTCTCTCTCTCTCTCCGCAACGACCCTCACTTTATTTTTAACTGTGCGACTGTACTCGCTCGTTCGCTCTCGCTGTATGCCTGTGCTATGCTTTTATGTGTGTGAGTGTGCATATACGTATGTATGTGTATGTATGTATGTGTGCGTGTGTATTTTTATATGGCATTCTCTCATTCCACACTGACGCCGAGTCAGCATTGCGCGGCCCGGCTGCGATGTGGAAATTGTGTGTGGAGCGACGTCAACGTTGTCTTTGTTTTTGTTGTTGCTGTCGCTGCTGCTGTTGATGTTGTTGCTGCCTTTGCTTTTGCTGTTGGCTGACTGGCCTGGCCTGGCTGTATATTTCAGTGTACACACTCGCACACTCATACAATATATACAGACATTTTTTCCATAGTATTTCGTTGTTGTAATTTTGTGTTTACTAAGCGGGCCGCGGCGCGGCTTGGTGAACGTACAACACAACGTACGCCTTGATAGCTTTAGCTGTCTCTGCTGTTGCTGTTGTTGTTTGTGGCACTGGCACGGCCGCGTTTCATAGCCGCTGTGCAATTTGCGCAGTGTACGAAAACGACGATGACGATTGTTAACGGCAATTGTCGTTTTTTTTTTTTGTTGCTGCTCTTTGTATTTTATATGTTTTTGTTTCAGTTCTTTTCGATAAGTTTTTGGTTTTCGGCCAGCCCTGGTTGGCAAACGATTAACAAGCAGCGCACTTGCCGCTGTCTTATCAGTTGCTCGTGATAAGCGACCGCAACAACAACAACAACGGCGGCAGCAGCGTCGTTTACCGTTACCTTAGCATGCCAAATAAATTTGCATGCATTGAAATATTGATGCTGATCATGATCAATGCGCACAGCTGCTGCTGTCGCTTAACTATCAGTCAGTCAGCCAGTTAGTCAGTGGGTGAGACTTGAGTCTCAGCTACAATCAACAGCAGTAAAAGTGACGTAAGGTTTTTGTGGAAGATAGTTGTGGCGCGTGATAAGCACTAAATGTGCTGGGAAGGATAGTACTTGAAGGTTATCAGATAAAGTTTTCTGGAATGGGGAAATGTTTGAACGATTTGATAAGCTGTACGGGGAACTACAAAGACATTTACTGGGATGCCATATAGAAGGAGACTCCGCTTATATCCATACCCATATCACTCAAATATAGACACATCCTACGATCAATTTCTGATTAGCCTGGGCAGCAGGTTGTTTGGAAAAAGAATTTCCCCCGGTCATCTAATATCGATTATGGACAACTCTCTCGGTTGCAGATGTGATTGATCGATCTCAGGTAGAGCCAGATAGGAAAAAGGTCGCACAGCTCACACCGTGTCTAATGTGTCCCTTTTGAGGATTAATGCTCTAGGTAGTTGAGGATTTTCGAGTGCTTAGAGAGTACGTTCTCAGCTTACCGACGAGCGAAGAGCGTCCTTGGTGTCCAGGAACTCGGTCATATAACTGCTGCTGATTATAATTTCCGGCGTGCTTTGCCTTTCATTGTTTATGAATATGCAAAAAAACTGGAAACCAAAAAAGGAAAACAATAAATAAAGGAGCGAGGTTCATTGACCAAAAGTCGTGACTGGGGCAGCACTTCCACACACACACACGCACACGCACACATAGACAGACAGACAGGATACATCGTAACCCGTAACCCACAACAGTCGCCCCATCTCACGTCCATCAGCTGTGTTGTGCCTTGCAAATTTTCAATGTCACCAATTGCGCGACGCCAACTTCTCTGCCCGCGTCGCTGCTTATAAATCTTCGACACGGCAACGAAAAAAACCGAAACACAAAAAAAAGGCCCCCTCCTAACCCCTTACACACAGAAACAGAAACAGACACATACACACACACACACATAGCGAAACCGAAACCAAAACCACCAAAGCGAGCCGCATTGAAAATTGCTCTAAATTCGCCAAAAACAGCTGATTTCGCTTCCTGCAGTCGCAAATCGACAACAGCGGCAGCAACAACAACAGCGGCGACGACTCCACCATGTAGCATCAACATCGGACTCTCGCCTCGCAGTCGTGTGGCGCACTTCGTCGTGCGGCATCATGAAATGGCCCCGACGCTAAATATGCGCATATAACAAACTACCCAATGTGCCACTCCTCCTCCTCCCCCTCCCTCTTCTTCTTTGCTACCCCCAGCACTGTTGAAGAGTCGTCCAGTTGCCAAAGCGGCGTATTAACCTTGCAGCAACCAGAGCCCGAAACATCATCATCTTCGATTGTGAACATCATTATTAACTTGATGATGACTGCGACTGTTTTCGTATTTAGGCTAGTTTCATATGGAAAAACTAAAGAAAAACAAACCCTTTCCTTTCCCACAAGCAAATAAGTACTGCGTACTCTCTCCCTTTCTTTCTTCACTTCCCTCCTCTCACTCGCTCCCATTGTTTGTTGTGGGTGTACACAGTTTTCACCCAGCAGCGAAGCCAACAACCATCATGGGAAACAACAGCAACACCATTGACAACAACAACAACAACGTCGCACATATCAGCGCCGTCATCTTTAACGCTACGCCCTCGCTTGCCTTCCACCATCCACCATCCACTACATAACATCCACCATCAGCAGCCATCAGGCAAAGAGCCAAGATCTGGCTGAAGCTAAAGCTGAAGACCGCGTCTTCAATTCAATTCATTTTTATTATGATGAGCGTCGCTAGAGTTGAACTTAACTCCACAGTCTCGAATCTCTCGAAAACTTGGAGCTGGTTTTTATGATGTTGTTCCAATGTAGCTTCGTCTTCTTCTTCTTCTACGTTTTCATCTTGTACTTCTTCTTACGCTGCGCTCTTTTTTATGTTTATAAAGTTTCTTCTTCCTCTTTGTGCTTTGTATATTTAAATTGCTTGTGAGATCGACGGCGGCTTATAGCCCGACTCAGACTTCAGACTCAGACCCAAGTCAAGACGAAGCGAAGCTGGCCCGCAGTTTGGCTTTGTCGAAAGCTGAAACTTGGGTTTTTTTTTATTATTATTATTTTGCTGTTGCTTTTCGTATTCGTATTCGTCTTTGCTGCTATCGCACGTTGTTTCAGCTGAAGAATTCAAAGTGGCCAAGCGACAGAGCCAGGCCCAGACCCCTCAACAGCTAGCTAGCCAGGCAAGCAAGCAAGCAAGCAGGCAGTCAGTCGAGCCAACGAGCAAGCGACCGACTTTAATGCTGAAGTCGACTTTTGAGCTGTGTGCCAAGCGAGGCCGGCACAGTGGTAGTCGAGTAATTAACTTGCGATTATTTATCATATCAGTAAAATTCAGCTGAAACTTGATTGCAAAAATAATACATAACTTAGAATCTACGAAGTATAAAAGTGGTGGAATGAGAGTTCAAAGAGTATACATTCGTTCTGTTCTATTCTTAAAATTAAATTAGAAAATAAAAGTAATTCAGAATGTGCATTTGTCAATTTATGCGATGAGGAATTGCTAACGAATAAATATTGGAAGAACTAAAACAAAAATAATAAATGTTTTTACTGTTAGTTATAAAAAACTAATATCAAAAAGCTTTAAATATTTATCATTAGTTGAGATTTACATTTTTGAATTAGCATGACTTTGCCCCACTGTATTGCAAAGCGGACGTAGCGACGTTTCAACTGTTGGCCTGGCTCTGAGACTCTGGGGCTCTCGGCATGGCTTTGGCTTTCGGGCAAACATTTCGTGTTGTTGCTGTTGCTATTGTTATTGTTGTAGTTGCTGTTGATGTTGTTGTTGTTGACGATGACTGGCTCTCAGGTTGGTTGGTTGGTTGGTTGGTCGCTTGGTCAGTCGCTCTGTTCGTTCGTTGTGCTGGCTCATAACCTGAAACTTGAATATTGTGGAATTTGAAGGTAGCGACGACGACGACGATGTTGCTGCTGTCGTTGTCGTTGTTGTCGTTGCTGTCGTTGCTGCAGCTAAGGCAATAGCAACAGCAACAGCACAACTGCAACGCTGCGTGCGAGCTTTCGAGTCTCGGTCTCAGTCACAGCCGCTCTCGGAGTCGCAGTCGCAGTTTCAGTCCCGTCAATTTGGAGCCAGTCGCCATCGCCATCGCCAACTGAAACGAGTTGCTGGCGAAGCGTAAAAAAAGCGACTGCTGGACTGGATTTTGTGAGTGCCCCTCTGCTGTTGTTGCTGTTGCTGGTGTGGCAATAAAATTCAACTGGCAACAGTCGCAGTGCCAGTCGCAATCTGAGTGAACGCAGCTCAAAAATCATGTTGCTCTCGTAGCAGCATTGAAGATGACTTTCGGCTGTTGATTGTTGGCCAGTTGATGTTTGCTGCTGCTGTCGCTGTTGCTGTTGCTCATAATGATAGCAACACTTTTTAGCTCGCACAGCGAACGAACGAACGAACGAACAAACAAATAAACGGCAACAACAATTTCACCGCACGCTGTTGTAACTTTAACTTTTGTTCAACGAAGAAAATTAAACGTAGAAAGTTAGCTTGTTGTTGTTGCGCTTTGATTTCCGTTTGCAGCTGAGCTTTGCAGCTGAGCTTTTGCATTACGGTTCGTTGTTGTTGCAGCAGCTTTAGCCGTATGCGATGCGCGTCATACGAGGCGTATGCGCAATGCGCTTTTTAAAGCATTCCGCAAACACGCCGCGTATGAGCAATGTGCGCCAATGTACATTCAATAAATTCTTTAGCGTCGCAAGATAAGCGCCAATGAGTCACACTCACATACAAGCGATCGCATTGGCAACATTGGTGATTGGGCTCGCCTTAAGATGTGCCACAGTTTTGTTGCAAGATGTTGTTGTTTGGCCAGCAGTTAGTCATGAGTCTAGACTCGAGTTTCTAGTCAGCCAGCCCCTATGCCAGAGAATACAGCTGCAGCAACGAGGGATGAAATATGACGAACAACATGACGATGACGATGACGCTGAGTTCGAGGCAAAGGCAAAGGCAAAGGCAATGGCAGCAACAACAGCAATAGCAACGGCAAATGTGCAAAGGGCTGAGTTACTGAGCGCAGACGGCAGACGACAGACGGCAGGCAAACAGGCAGACACGATGTGCGACGTGCACGAAACGGGGGCTGGAAAAAAGGGCAAGGAAAATGTGAAACACATGCGACGACCTCGATGACGATAACAAAACGTACCAACAGCAACAACAACTGAAAAAAGAAGACAAAAAGAAATGCAAACGAAAACGAAACGAACGAAAACTCACCCCGATGTTGTGTTGCGATTCGAATCATGTTGTACTGCGAGTGCTCGTATTCAAGTATTTCCAGCATTTCGTATTCCCCCTCGACGAATACTGAAATATGCGAGCATATGGCAACCCTTATAACTCATGACAAAGGCTCGTCCGGACTCCGAATTCCGTATTTCATATATTCCGTACTTCGAAGTTAGCACACATCTGTGATGTTCAGTTTCAACTCGGTGTTGAGTTAAGCCAAAGAGGGGTGGCAACACTGCTAAGATGGCTATAGCAATGCTGTGCATTAGAGGGAAGTGATAAAAATCGAGTGTGGCCACACTGACAACCCTTAGATCACTTAAAATACTTTGAAATTGGCTCCAAACTTAATGAGCTTATAAGCATGGCAACCCTAGTATACAATAAAGTATTAACAAGATCTTGATATGTTTAAATGAAAAAGATAAATAGTTGAAAGAAACATTCTTTGTATGGCATAAAGAGCTTAGAAAATCGAAAGAGTTCCATGATGCGTTTATTTATATTTTTGGAAAATTCTGCATGGATCGGCAAAAGTTTTGAATTGAATTCTTTTGTCCGCTTTCTCAAATTATCAATCGCTTTGCATTCCAATTCGTATCGTTTGCACTATGCTAAATGGAAACGTATTGAAATGGAACATTCGCCAGTCGACTGTGGCATTGTTCAAATGGTTTTCTATATTATTCCAAAATGATGAAAAACTGCGCTGCCCCCAAAAATAGTTTTTGAGAAAAGTCGGCAAAGACTCGACGTAAATGGCGGAAGTGCTGAACGCAATGCGAAGACGCTGACAAAGACGCGAGACGGGGACGCGGACGCGGAGACAAAGAGTGAGACCGAGACGACGACGACGGAGAAGATGATTTGAAGGCAGCCCCACTGGCTGCGAGTCCCACGCTCATGCCTCTGACCCTGCAGCAACAGCAACAGCAACGCCACCAACGCTTCCCCCTCGTCAGACACGCAGCGTCAGCCATTGCTCCTGTCCTCTGTCCGTCCGTCCCCGTCTGCGTCTCCATCTCCGTCTCTGCCGCTGGCTGTGCCTCAGTCTCAGACTCGGTCTCGGTCTCTCCATCTGCCAGTTGTTTGTGTGTTTTATTTTAAGAAGATTCGAGCAGCAAACGTTGCTGCTGCTGCTGCTGCTGCTGATGATGAGCAATGCCAGCCAGGCAGCTTAGCTCGTTGGTGGCGAGGGTGGATGCCTCACTGACTCTGCTCTCCATTAGCAGCGATGTGATGTGGCAATGGTGATGGTGATGGCGATGGTGGTGCTGCCGCCTGACTTCCATTTTCTTGATAAGTTTCTTCTTTTTTTCTCGTTGTTTTTTTTGTTTTTTGTTGTGTGCGCTGTTCGTTGTTCGTTGTACTTTGTGCCCTTTGTCGTTGTCCTGGCTGCGGCACGTAGACAGGCGCCTGACATTGGCTGGATTGGTTGGCTTGGGTGGTGTCGAGTGGATGAGTGGGTGAGTGGCTGGGTTGGTGGGTTTAGTCATTGGCTGCTGCTCCTTTGTGCGAAGCTCTGCACAATTTATGAGACGACATTCAAGCAAATGCTCTCGACGAGTTGTAGCTAATGGGGTATATGCAGCTTGAAAGTGAAAGTGACTAAGGGATACATTAGCTGAAGCTCAGATAAGCAATTCTCTTTGAACATACAACAGATATCTTGGCAATTAGTAAAGTTGTAAGCAACGCAAGAGTCGATTTTAATTTACTCGAGAAAAGAACCGAAAAGATACATTACAGGGTAACTGCTAAGCGCATTCATCCTACATACTTTCATTCCACCTTTGTTATCCGTTGTTGGCGCCAATTCCTAATCGAGACAATTTCACTTTTCTCTCCCGCTTTGCAGGTAAATTCAGCAATGGGTCTTCAAGCAACAGCCGCTACCAAGCGGAAGCATGAGCTGACCTTTGATAGCAAGGATGCCAACACCACCTACACGGGCAACTGTGCGCCGCCTCCGGTGAAGGCCAACAAATGGGCTATCAACAACAACAACTACCTGGAATCGCTCGAGGAGCAACAGCAACAGCAAAAGACAACGCCAACAGCTGCAGCAACGGAGCAACAACAGCAAACCGAATCCAACAACAACAATGTCGAGACCCTGAAGACAGCTCATAGTATTATTAGCAACGGTGACGAAGTTACTATCCCAAGCAGCACAAGCACGACCAGCAAAAGTCCTGCCGAGGTGCCACTGCCGCCAACGGCAAGCGCAGCAATACCCGAGGACAATATTGCCAAGCTCGAGGTGGTTGCTGCGGTGCCCTGCGAGCCTTGGTCAACGGCAGCAGCTTCGCCAGTGGCAGCAGCCTCTGTGGGCAGCAGCAACAGCAACAGCAACGAACCTGTCGACTGCATCTCCAAGCTGCAGGCGGTGGCAGTGCCCAGTGATCCTTGGGGCAGCATTGCCACACGCTCCACGCTGGCCACGACGCTGCTCAGTGCGGATGAGCTGGACGACGATGACGATGACTTTGAGGATGACTACGAGGAGGAGGAGAGCATCATACCCACCTACTGTCCTATGCGCTATCATCCCTTCGCCCAGCAGCAGCAGCAACAGCAACAACAGCAGCAGCAACAACAGCAGCAGCAGCAACATCAGCAGCAAGCGGCGGCTGCAGCAGCTGCCGCAGCGCAGCAACAGCAACGCAGCTACGCTCCCGGCTATGGCAGCCGACCCGCCTACTACTCGGAGCCGTTTCCCCAGCAGAATTGCTCGCGCACCGGCAGCCCGCAGCACATGGCGCCGCGAGGCTTTGCTCCGCCGCAGTGGACGACAACGGGAGCAGCGGGTATGCCTGGCCCACCGCCCAGTGGCGCGACAGCCACGCCCAGTGCCGCCCAGCAGCAGCAGTTCTATGAGAATGGCGGCGGCGTTGTTTATGCGCAGCCTGCGCCTCAGCAGACGATACGCTGTGCGGAGAATGGCAAATCCTATCTGGACTTGGGCTGCAGCAGCGCGGCGAGCTCGACGCCAACGAGCACGTTGCCCAGCAGCGGCAACAACAACAGCAGCAATGGCAACACCAACAGCAATGGCCCCGCGCCCGCTGCCTTTGTGCCTGGCGGTTTGCCTCTGCCTCTGCACGGTCTGCCGCTGAAGCGTTGCTGCGATGGACGCGGCGGTTGGTGCAGCGCCAATCGCAGCTGCTACAAGGACACGCGACTGAAGATACGCAATCTATCGATGTTCAAGCTGTCGCGTTTTCGCCAGGTGTCGGAGCAGTCGCTTTATCGCTCGGTCCTCATCTGCAACACACTCAAGCGCATCGATCGCGAGATCGAGGCCGAGGCCAAGGAGTTGCATCAGGCGGCGCAGCAGCATCATCAGCAGGCTGCCGCGGCAGCAGCTGCAGCCGCAGCTCAGGCAGCTCAGTACCATCCAGCCTATCAGCAACAGCAGCAGCAGCAGCAGCAACAACAGCAGCAGCAAACGCCGCCAGCGCCTCTGCATCATGCTCAACAGGATTACGCGCCCGTGTTGAACTGTGCACGCTTGGCCAACATGGATCACTATCAGCAACTGGCGCAAGCGCCCAGTTTTCAACCGCAAGCACCACCGCCACTTGGCTACCATGAGCGACTCGATGCGCCGCCGCCCGCCTACAGAGCTGCCAGTGTTCCAGCGGCAGCAGCAGCCAACTCAGCAGCAACAACTGGGGCGCCAACGGGCTTCCAGCCATTGGCGACTGGCAGCAACTGTGATACGTCGTCTGCTAGCACGACGCTGCATCCTTACGACCACTATCCGTTTCGGGAGTCGCAGTCCGGACGTGCCACGCCCTTCCCCACCTGCCAGAGCACAGTTGTCGCCGCCCCCGCAGCAGGAGCAGCAACAATTGCTGCGGCGCCAGCAGCAACAACAGTCGTAAGCAGCGCCAGCGAGACGTCAGTGAGCGCAGCTGTCGCTGTGGTTGCTGCCACGTCTGCACAAGTCGCCAACAGCAGCAACTCGAGCAGCAGTAATATCAACAACACCAGCAGCAGCAACTCGAGCAGCAGTAGCAACAACTCTGCCACCAGCAGTGTGGTCAGCGCCTGTGATTCAAGCGATTCGGGTTATGCGGATGACGATTCGACGCGTTCCATCAACTGGAGCTCGGTGCTCAGCCTTAGCTCGCAGTCGGCGCTGGATCCGCTGAACAACAACGATCTGTTTAACATATTGCCCGCCGCTGCCACTCCCACTGCGGTGCCCGTTTGCATAGCGAACAGCGGTAGCGGCAGCAGTAGCGCCAATTCGCCACTGGCCTTCAGTGGCAGCTTCACCACTGTGCAGGCGAGCAACTCGAGCAGCAGCAGCAGCAACAACAACTCCTTGTCGTCGTCGTCGACGACAGCAACGTTCACGACGTTGTCGACAATTTCGTCGGCAACGCACTCACTGACCTCATCCTATGTGAGCAGCATTAGTTCCAATGTGTCGGCAGGTGCCAATACATGGGAGTATGGTTTCCTTGATATGGAATTCGGCCTGGGATCCGAGTTTACCGAACTGGTGCCCAGCTGCAAGCTCAGCTCCGATGAACTCTTCAAGAGCGGCCTCAGTGGCCCAGTGGCCAGTTCGAGGCTGCACGACAATGAGCTCGAACAGCCCGCTCACATTATGGTCGGCAGTTAGTATCAGTTGTAAGCTAGCTGTTCGACTGGTGTTCGATGTTGGCCGCCGGGCGTCGTTGCGTGCGGGTCACGCGTCGACGCCAGGTGGCGCCACATAGCAATTCCCAAGCAGTATTCAATATGTAATTGTTGCAAGCAAAATACTACAAAAAAATAATGAAGAAAAAACGAAACATAATTTCGAATTATGCTCAGGTTGTGAAACGTGCACCATGCCCCTGGTCCCGCTGTCCACTCCACTCCTAAAAAACACTCCCAAACCTCACACACCGCCCATTTAAAACCCAAGCAAGCAAGCATTCGGCTGTCGCCGCCAGGGGGCGCAATTACAATTGTATTGAAATGAGAAACTAAGATGATGAAATGGTATATGACAAATGAAAACTATTAGCAAATTTTTAAGTGTAAATATTGTAAAAGAACAACAACAACCACTTGTAGCACATAAGTTTGAGCAAGCAAACACAAAGAGTATATAAACAATTATGAAAACAAAATATTAGAATTATAAAAGATAATTGTATCTATATTAGCGCGTATGACATGTAACTTTAGCTTTGTTAGTTGCAATTGTTGCAGTTTTTCGATTACAACAAAAACATAAACACACATACATACATAGAAAAAACAACAACAATACAACAAGTTCAATTATGCAGAAAAACCTTAACTAAAATTTGTGTTTGATACAAAGACAAAATATAATACAAAAAACAACAGCAAAAGCAAATGTAAAAGAAAACAAGCAAAATCGAAAAACGTTTACTATATTGTAGCCATAAGTATTATTATTTATATACAAAAAACGGATAAATGAAAGAACAACTTAAAACAAAGTTTTACAAAAAAATTTAAAAAAATTAAAAAAAAAATATTTGAAAAAAAAACATAAAATCCAAGCAAATATAAAAAAATTTGTTTAAAAAAAATACTAAAACTTGTATTCTTTATTAGAATGGTTGGTTGGTTATTAGATTTTGCAGGAGACACATAAGCACAAAAGGATCACTAAGAATTTCTTGCTTTTGAGTTTGCAAGTTTACAAATATTTGCTTTTGGTTCTTGTACGATTATAGCGAGGGATTGCGTACCGCCATCTAGCAGTCCAAAATGGTACCATACTATAAAACGCCACCTATTAATGGGCAATTATAACTTGGGCTTGCGCACCGGCTGGTTGGTGTACTTATATCGCCACCTAGCAGTCCAAAATGGTACCTTATAATTGCATACTATAAAGCGCCACCTATGAATGGGCAATTATAACTTTGGCTAGCGTACCGGCTGGTTGGTGTCCGAACTTGCAGCGCCCCTAATTTAAATGGTACTTAAAAATGTCTATGTAAAAAGCGCCACCTATGAGTGATGGGTAAATCGATTTCTAGCCATAGGTGTCGCCATCTAGTACATTGTCAAAAAACATAAAAATATCCCCAAGGAGACGCCATATTTATAAGACTAAATATTCAGCTGTTTAGTGAGCTTCGGGTGCGGAGCTTGGCTGAATGAAATACCCGCCTGATACACTTTAATATATATATTATGTCATTTATAATATCACTATATTGTAATATATATTTACAATTCTAATTATTTTGAATATGCCTTTAAAACTCTAGATGCAACACACTGTTAGTTAGCATAACAATGCAACAATTCTCTATTACTAACATAAATAAGACAGCTGTTTTCGAATAATGTTAAACTCAAAATGTAATGTTAGAGGTTATGAAACGATTTCTGCTAAGTTGGCAGCTTGGTCACCTGTTGAACACCTGTTATTAGTTTATCGTCTTCATTGGTCGCGTACGGGTGTGTCGCGGCCGTCGATTTGAATTGCGTCGGCGGCATTGTTTATAAAAATCTGTTCACCAAGACGCGTTGCGTCGCGTGTGCTTTGATTGTGTTCAAAATAAGAATTTGGTGCGCGAGTGTGTATTTAGAAATGCCGCTACGTCAAAATTGCAACTAATTAAAAAATCATGAATATTGAGAAGAACGCATACAATGTTAAAATCGTGCAATAGCAAAGGTAAAAAATAAAAGGCAAAAGCAAAGCAACAACGAAGAAAGAAGTAGACAAGTGGAAGTTCTAAAGCGGTACATGTAGCATTAGCGTCAGTAGCAGCAGCAGAGAAGCAGCGCAGCAGGCGGCGGCGTAGGCTGTAAAAATAGTTGTTTGGCTGGTTTTTGTTTGTGCATGAGGCTGCGTATCTGTTCGTACATGTGTTCGTGTAAGTGTGTGAGTGTTTGAAGTAACAATTTAATTGCAGACTAAAACAGTTCAATTACACACTACAGCAAATATATAATTTGATTTGAATTGCGTTTACTATTGGGTGCGTAATTAAATTTTTCAGCAGCAAATGCAATTGAGCTCGGCAAACAACAAATAAATGTACAAACAGAAAAATCACACGCACACAAGCACATAGAGAGAGAAACACGCCAAGCAACAATTACAATAAAACGGTCAGTCAGTCAGCATGTGGTCAGAAGCTGTATAAGACGAAACGCGGGCGGGGTACATAAATGGCGTAATCGTAATCTTTTTGCCCTCATTTTAATGATTTAATTAAAAGCGCAAATTGCAGCCCAGAAATTCAATTTAGCCGCTAGCCATTAGCTCTTGTTTTGTGTATGTGTGGGTGCTAACGAAGAAGAAGAATATGACAGCTACTGCGACGTTGACATTGAGGTAGCAGAGGCCATGGCGTCGCATAGCATCGCTGCTTTACTAATTTGCTGACTAGTTGCTGAGCTACGACTGCGGTTCCGCGCTGCATACGTGCGTCGCGTGCCTTTATTATTTATGTTACGTTGTTTTTCGTTTTGTCGCGTCACATAAAAGGTTAAATCTTTTTTCATTTATGTGCTTTATTAAGCTTTATTAAATTAATAATAAAATAAATAAATTTGATCACATTATCGCGGGCATATTTTGTTATTCGTTGTTGTTGTTGGTCTCGCTTATTGTACGTGCAAAAGTGCAAAAATGAATGATTTAATTGTTGAAATTTCTGTGGTTGCCTATGTGTGTGCGTGTATTTCGCCCTTCAGTCAATGTAGTTTATATTGCAGCAAAAAAATCAAGAGAGGCGCACTAAACGCAAAACGCAAATAAGTGCGAGCGTCACCTTTTTCACCTCCGCCGCCCCACCCAACTAAAGCAGCAACAATTAAGCCGTCGCCGGCATTGCCACAACGGTAAAACGAGCAAAACAACACTATAAACTACAAACAAAAAAAAAAAAAAAAAAAAACAGCACAGCAAAGAGAGAGAGAGAGAGAGGAAAAAGCGCAACGGCCACATTCCAAGCGACAGAGGCCCCCAAAGCTTAGGTCAGCTTGCCAGCAGCTGCTGTCTCGTTCGCACTTTTGCTCGGCTGCAGCATCTCAGAGTGGGTAAGTCAACTACATCAACGTCAATTTTGTGCTGCCACGTCTTCTTCTTTTTCTTGCTCTTTTTGCAGTTATTTACTTCTTCTCAGTTCGTCTTCTTTAGCCTATTGTTGTTTCTGTTATGTTACACGCCGCCTGCCAGGCCATGTGAAAAGATTTTTGCGTAGAAATTACATACACATATTGTTTCATTTTCCCATCTTTGCGTTTCTGTTGCTTCGTATTTGTGAGTTATACCCTGTAGTAGTGATTGACAGGGTATGCCGTGGGTTGGAATATCACATTTGGATACAAAAAGTTTAATCGTGATGTAGGTATCTTGTAGTTAATCAACCTCATTCGGAGCGATTTCACTTATTTTTTTGTGGCGTTTTTGTTTATGGGTTTTCGCCGTCATTTGACATTGTTACCTTTTTGTACCTTACCCGGCAAGAAAGCGTCCCTTCTGTCCCCCCCGTTCCCACAGGGTGTTGCTTTCTGATCATCAAAGCAGTAAAAAACATTCATGCCGGGCTGCCGCCTCAATTATGTTAATTATGAATTGGTATTGGCCCTAATGTAATAAAGACTGTAACTTGGCCAAGTGTGCTTTTGGGTAAATAGGAGCACCCTATGGATACGTGTGCGGGTAGCCCAGTTACCAAGCTACTAAGATTGCCAAGGCAATTGGCACACATGTTGCATACTTAATTGGCAAGAAGCGAAACCTAATTTCGTCTCTTAATAGGGCATCGTTTAATCTTAAATTCAAATTCAATTACTAAACATTCGCTCTTTTAGGCAAATTACATTTTAAAACCCTTCCCCGAATAAAATCTCACAGTTGTGGGCTTACTCAGCATTGAAGTTAAATAGATTATATCATGCATTCGAATCTTTTCATATTATGTTTGTGATTGCAAAGTGTGAAATCACTTCAAAAGCTTACCAAGGTCTTTTTATTTTCATTTTATACTTGCTGTTAATCATTTTTTATTTTTGGTTTTTTTTTCTGATGATCTTTTAGTAGCTAATGAACTTAATTGAGAGAGATAGAAAGATGCCGATCTATGGCATTGAACTTGGTCATTGTTAACTTTTCAATCATTTTGTAAATTTATAATTGTTATTGACATAATGATGGGTTGAAGATGTAATTGTATTACTTTCAAATTAAAATGCAATTAATTAGATAATTTGTATGTTTTTAATCGAATAGTATGGCAAATAATCAGGTTAGACAAGCGACTATTAAACACATATAAAATAAAATTATTTTTTTATAAAATAACTTCTGCATATAAGTATTATCAGTGGTTGTTTAGTTTTAAGATGACATCATTTAATTTAATATGAATCACACCATGTATTTTATAATCCCGTTTGCTTATATAAAACTGAATTGATATTTTAATTCTTTTGTGACGACAAAAGATTATTTCTGCTTTAACTTCATTTTATATTTATTGACTAAATTTGTTAGTAATAATGTATTAAATCACTTTTAGAGCTTATCTAAAACAAATACATAAACATTGTGCGCAGTTTTCTCGTGTTTTATTCACCTACAACTAAGCGACGTTAAAACGATTGAAAAAGTCACTTTCAATAGTTTCCAAAGCATTATTTGGATATAATTTATTGCAAAACTACAATAGATATAGGTAGATGCCCCACTCTGCTATTCCCCATTGGGTCGGAGCTCTATTTTACTTAGTGAAGAATTTCGTAATTTCAGAAAACAACAACAAAATACAATGGGAAAATTGCGAGTGGCGATGGCGTTGTAAGACTCTAACAGGCAACAAAAATAACAATGATAACAACAACAACAACAATAACAATAATAAACGACGCGACGGTGGCAGCGGCGGCTTTTTGGGAACCGCCTTCTTAACAATGGAAAATCTCGAAAAAGTCGTCGACGGAACTGCGTCCAAACAGCGTTGCACAGTTGTTGCGAGCCGGAAGATATTTCAGACAAGCTTGCAACACGGCATGTTTCCACGGACGGCAGAGGGGAATGAGGTGAATTGTGGTTCCGAACGTGCCTCCATGTTTAGACAGAAACAAGTTTTATAGTTTTTACGCTGGCCCGCTGGCCAGTCAGTCCATTGGTCTCACAGCTGCTCGTGTTGTTGTTCTTTTGCCGAACCGGGCCTAAGCAGCGCCCAGTAAGAGCAAAAGCCAGCAAAAGCACCATCGCCAGCGCTGGCACCAGTTTCAGTCCAGTCGAGGCCACTCCACGCCAGCTCCCCACCCAATGCATTTTGTGACGGGCGCTGTTGTAGTTTTGAACTAGTTGCGGCGTATCAAATCAAGTCTAACCACGAACCGACCCTCGAATCCGTTTCGTTGCCCCCTTTCATGTTCCTTGTCGTAGCGTTGCTTGTCGCACTTTTGGGTACTTTTGCACAGTTTGAAAATTAACTGGTTGTTTTGCTTGTCAGCTGCTGTATGCTGAGTTTTAGTTGCCTCACGTTCACGTTCCATCTCTCCAATTGCCCCACGTTCAGGCACAGCACACAAAAAATCCTCTCCCCGTTCATTTTGTATTGTTCGATGGCGCCTAGACAAGTTTATGTAAAAAGCCGAAATGCGCTTAAAGTTTTTGGCCGCCCCGTCTGGGATTGCCGCAAAGTTCTGGCCACCCGGGCATCTCTGGCGGATTACGACTGGCCAACAGAAAGCAGTCAGGCAGCCAACTAACGAATAAGCGTAAAGGCGAAGAAGATAGCTTGCCAGTCAGTCAGTCAGCTAGTCGGCCAGCCAAGCATTCAGCCGCGACCGGAAGGAAGTTTATTTTGTGCAACTTAACGCTTTTCTTTTGGTCCGAGCGTGTGTCTGGCCCCAAACCCCAATATAATTGTGCCGGCAAAACGGGTTCAAAGAAAACAGTTTTCGGAACAGGGCTAACAGACAGACAAGGCTCGCTTGAATAGTGGTTTTTGGCTTAGGCATGTTGTTAAGATCCTCGCCTATATTATAAGCCTTTATGCAAATAAGCATTTCATTGAGTGCAAAATAAGTTGTGCCAATTTAAATTTGTTTTTGAAAACCATGCAATTAGAATGAATGTTCTATATGTTTAATGAGTGTCTGGGAAAAAATAAAATGCATTTGCTCTTTGAGTTAAATGCAATCTTTGCTTTTAAATAAAAAATGTTCTTCTAATACACTTTAAAGAAGAAAATAAAGTACTAAATTTAATGGTTAACATTGTAATTATGAAATTCTCTAAAATAAATAAATAAATAAAATTCCATTTTCTATGAATATTTATTTGTTCGTTAATATATTTAAATTTTTCATTGTACTTATATGGTTGAAAAAAAATTTGCTTATTATTATGAAATTTTATAAACTTAAGCTTAGGATTGTTAATATTGTGTTTAAAAGCGCAGGCTTAGAGTGCTCCTTTAAGTTTACACTTTTGCGCAATTTACATATATAAAACATTGCGGCTCTCTATTAACTTTATAAAATTGTATTATGATCGAGCAATAAACATTAAAGGTATTCCTGAAACTATTTAGCCCAATGCGGAGCTGAGCAGAGCAGGTGCACTTGCAACATTCATGTTGCAGTGTTTGCTTGTGGGTGTGTACTATATGGATGCATGTGTGTACGTGCAAGGACTGCCACATTTTTAGAGCTTCTATGTAAGAGGACTCTGATATGGCGTGAGCTTAGGTGGCTACAAGATTGAAATGTTTACTTTGAAGAAGGCATCCCTTTTTATAAATTGATCAGTTTCTAGTGTTAATATATTGTAGTTTATCATTCATTTATTTTATTAAAAAATACTTAATACAAAAACAATTTACTTCGTTTCTTTCAAAATGTTTAAATTGCTTTACTCAAACTGTGTGTTACTTTAATTATTCGTTGGCTGTATGTTTTCCACATGTATTTGCACTCTACTTGCAAATCTCACACTCAGCTTATCAGTTTCCTCTTTTCAATAGATGGTTTCCATTACGAGTATCTGCATCTCATGGCACACAAATCAACACACCACAATCTACAAACTACAGATACAAGTAAATGCACTCTTTAGGTTTTGTTGTTTTCGGTTTGTCCACTGTTTGGCAATTGTTTTGCAAGATTTTCGCCTTTCCTTACGCTGCGATTCGCCAGTATCAAATGTTTAATGGCCAAAACTGGCAACAGCTCGCAGGGATTGGCGGGTGGCAGCAGTGGGGGTGTGCGTGTGTCTGGGCAGTGGGGGCGGCAACACAAATTGCCGGCAGGGCATCAGCTGCACACACTAAATTTTTAATCAAGCATCTAGCAACCCGTATCTGTATCCATATCCAGCAGCCAGCAGCCAGCAGTCAGCTTGCAGCTTGCAGCAGCTGTGATTCCGCCAGAGGAGCGGCTTCTGCTGCTGATGATGCTGCCTCTGCTGCTGCTGTTGCTGTTGCCGTTGCTGCTGCTGCTGCCTCTGTCGCTGCCGATGCAAGCGCAAAAAATGCAATCAACGTCAAATGCGCTTCGAAACTTTGCGCAAAATAATAGAAAAGCCATTAATTTCGCTTCTCGTCGAAGAAGATGCCATGCGAAGAACGCAGGAACAAGGAAGCCATCCGAAGGGGGGAGGTGGCAAGGCGCTTAGCGAACTTGGGCGTGGCACATGGTCAGCAAAAGGGAAAGTGTGCTCAAGTAATTTTTAATTATGCGCATAATGTGCAGAAAGTTTGATGCGAACTACACTAATCCGATTATTGGCTGACTTGAATACGAATCACATTCACATCCACATCCACATCCTGCATATTCAGTGCAAAGGCAAAAGCAAAGGCAGTAATCTCCATTTTCATTAATCCGCTTTCAGCAGTCGCATTAATGCCACTTCGGGTAATGTTAACTAAACTGTATTATAGTGAAATAAAAAACAGTAGTGCATAAAGCTAAGTCCTTTGTCATTTGTCGCTGACAAATTTGGACGTTGGCAAATAATAGCCTCAACTTACACTATACAACTGCTGGTTGACTCTTCTCTACCCTATATTTAGTTACTGTACTTACCAACTTAATGGTAATTATGAAACGGTACTTAAATACTAAATTATGTACATAAATTTTACTTAAGTTGTGGGTGGAATTGGAATTCTTGCAATAACAAAAGCTCCCACGAGTTTGTGTACGTTTTAATGGGAAGTTGTTGCAATTAGTTAAAGATATTCTTTATTATAGCATTGATAATGTAATATTGCAGAGAATGTGTTCTCAGCGTATAATTATGTCTAGAATGTTTTTGTTTCTTAACGTAAGGAATTAAAAAAAAATAATTTCTAACTTTAATAAAAAATATTTTGTTAAACAAGTGTTACGCAGTTTATACCCTTCATTCAGCTGATCTACTGGGTATTCACAATCAACTTTTTCGGTTGCCCATGAGGCGAAGCTCAACCATTATCGTCGTGCTTATGCCCGAAAATTGCAAAAGTTCTGCGTCGCTCTAAAACCACTTTTCATTAGTAACAACCGCTAATTTCACTTAGTGGTATGCCAACATGTCGCATCAGTAGGGACTCACACATCCACAGAGGGACGATAAGTTTTTAACTGAATTTCAAGCTGAAAAAATTGGAAAACGTGTCGAATAGTTAAAGTTAATACGGCATTTCGTTTCATGTCAAATTTAAGCGCAAACTTAAATTGGGATTTTATTTAATGAAAATTACTTATTTGATTTGCATCTACTCAAGGAATCTGTAAACATAATTTCCAACTTATAATTGCCTATTTTACACAAGTGTAAAGAAAACGAAGAGCAAAAAATATTAAAACTCTGTGGGTTGACGATTTATTTTTTATTTATAACTGACAACGTGGCCGAGTAGGAGACAAGGGTTTGTTTAGTTGACCGCTGGCCTCTGTTGAAAAGTTTAACCGGCGAGCAGTAATGCAATAAACAACTTTACTTTTTTTTTCTGTTGTTGTTGTTCTTGTTGTTTAAATTGTTGTTGGACTGCATTAAACTTGTCAAATGAAGTCGCTTTTGAAGTTAGATTGCTTGCAACAAGGGCGTGACATGACCAGGGCCAATGCTTGGGGCCAGTATTTGAACTGTCCCCTGGTCCCCATGCATGAGTTTCTCCTTCGTTCTTGCTGTCTCTAATTCCCTCTCGCTTTATCTCTCTGTCTCTCTTTACTTCTGTATGCTCAGGGGGAAGTCGGAGATTAGTCAAATGCTCTGTGATGTTTTCCTGGTAAATACTGTTGAAAAGTATTTATAATTACTCGCCAGGGGCGTAGACATATTGAATATGTTGAGTGTTGACCATGCATAATGTTTGGACAGAGCGGATAATTTACCATAATCTGTGAGGTCACAAACAAAAAATGAAATTGAAAAAGAAAAAAAAACATTATTTATTTTATTTGTGGGACACTTATCAAATACTCAAAAATGGAAAATCGCGAAAACTTTAATTCTTGTGAAAGTTTAAAGATCAGTGATATGAAAACCGTTATTTAATCACTTAAATAATCTATTTTCAATTAGAGCTCAATCATTCGCGCAATCGCACCTGTGTCTCTAGAATGTAAATGCTTTAAACTTTGCTTCGAAACGTATTATATCTAGATTCAGAGATAAGTTAAAATGTTTTCCTAAACTTTAACTGTGAACTTGTGCAACAACCCTCTGCATGTAAATGTATGAAGACCGTTCTGACTTGCTTTTAGGGGACGAAGGATCCACTAAACACCATCATATTTAAGCCCCGACGGTGTCTAACAAAGCAATTAGATCCACGGATAGGCCAACACCAACACCAACAGCAACGCCGTTGAGTTTGAGTTTGTTAAGTAAACGGCGCTGAGCCCCGCCGAATAGTCCCGGAGGGCAGCAAATTCATTAGGCAGGCGGCATACAAACAAGGAGCGCATCCTGCGTAGGCATTTCTCCACTTGTTGTTTGTTGTTGCTGGTAACCAACTTATGGGTCACTCGCTCTAAGAAATTTCTAAAGTTTGCGCCATAGACATCAGCTTGTTCATGTTGTAGTTGAAGTTTCCTGTCTGCCTGTTAGGACTGAGATGCGTTGAGTTGAGGCTCAGCGTCGAGTAGACTAGAGTTGACTTGTGCCTGGTCTTGGGTCCGTGGTGAAGTGGAGGCGACTAATGAGCACGGCGCGTCGTCCTCGCACAATGCGTATAATTAAAAGCCGTCCAAGGTGTAAACTAGCAAATTATTTGATCCCATTCACTCAGCTAACCATTCGCTCAACTTGAATGAAGGCTAACAGGCAGCTAGCTCCTTTGCCATCCTCCTGACATGCTTTTCACTTTTGTAATTCACAATTTTTCCTGTCCTTTTTTTCACGCTCACGGTGCTTGCTCAGCATAATATTGTTAAACTTTTCTTGTGCTCAGCACTTTTTGCACTTTTTTTGTATTTTTCCTTCTGTTAGCCATGTTTTGCCTGGAGGGCACTTTTTAGTCGACGAGTTGCTCCAGTTACCAGTAACCTGATCGCTGAAACTCTCAAATCCGGATATTCTTAGCATGTCGAATTTGACATGCGCTTCAAAAAAGTGTTGAGCAGTTTATGTTTAATGGTAATGTTTGCAAGAGCCTGGAAAGAAAAAACTTGTAAGTGCCTCTGAAATCTGAACTGTTGATAAACAATGTTAAAACATTGCTAAAAAAATCCCAAACAAATTTTTGCTTCAAAAGTAGTATCAGTGAAGTAGTTATAAATTGCCACATTAACTTAAATAGACAACTTGAAATGTCACAATTTTAAGTACGACAAATTACGTTTTAATGATTCGTAAATCCACAATTGATTGCTCTAATAGAGAACAAATGTTCTCAGATTGAAGACAAATTACTCTTAAGCAAGAATTTGTAGCTCCATTTGCGTACCCAAGGATTTTGCACTACCCTTCTTTGCCCTATGTAATAGCACACCTTGTGTACACTTTGCACACTGGATGGCTAATTGGATATGCTCTCAAGCATGCCTCTGTTCTGCTTTGCAGTGCTAATCAGCAGGATAATGTTTCCTTGTCGTTAAACTGCGAAGCGGGTCTGCTGACTGCTGATGATGACTACTCTGTTGCTGTTAGTCTGACTGTTGCATTTCAGAGGCCTAATTAAAAGTTGTGTCAAAGTATTTTGCTGGTGGAAGGCAGCCCCCAGGTGGACACACTGACTGCTGGTGTGGCAACCCCATTTGCATCAACTTTCTATAGCACCACTTTCACTGGATGTCCCAAAGAATACTTATTCTTGTTCTGCATTAGCATCGCTTGCGAAACTCGTTTGTGGCTTTGGTGACCAGTCACCATCTCGCAATCTGTCTCTTCTCTTTTCTAGATCATCTTACTCTTTCGCTCACGCTTCTCGTTCGGCTTTTTATGGTAATGAGCTGAGAGAGAAAAAGACGACGAGGAGAGACGTTTGATTATTGCTTCTGCTGCTGCTGTTAACCACAAAAGCAAATAAAACAGTTGACTGACATTGGGCCATCAGTTTCTTGTCTCCGTTTTTATACTTCTTTCGTTTCAATTGACCTTATTCGCAGGTGTCTACACATTCTTCAACATTCTATGCCTGACTTGGCATTATCATCGCAATACCCGCTTGTACAATATACGAACATGTATTTATATATAATAAGAACCCTCTTATGTATTCACCGAAGTAAAAGCAATTGCAGATTTCAACAACATATATTTATTTTTTCATCTACTTTTACTTCAGCTCGCTGCATCTAAAGTATTTCGATTTATGTAAATGACAGCCAAGTTCGGTTGCTTTGCATCGCATGTTCAAATTATATAGCAAACATACACTTCTCACTTACATACAAACATGAGTTAACAAGTATGTGGAGGCGAAAGGGGTTTATGCTGTAACTGGGCACTTTGCATGCAACAGCAAAAATATAGAGTATATTAGAACATTTACGGGAATGAAATAATCGAAGGACAACAAAAAGCTGCATAGCTGATCATCATTTAACAAGCATTTAGAGTCACTCAATTTCATGGCCATATTTTGTTATTATTTTTAATATACGCACAACTATTGATTTTATTTATGCATAGCATACCCTAGAAAATGTTAAAGTAGAGTATACTTTGGTTAATTCTCTGGAATGATACAAATTTACATTTATCAATTTGTTTTAAGTAATGAATACACTTTAATACCCATACTGATTTTTAAAGTTTATAAATATTCTACTTTAGTTCTAGAACTTATAAGTTCTAAAGGGTATTTTATGGTTTACCATCCGCTGATCTATCTTTCACTCGCAGTGTTAAATGTTGCACGCATTGATGACGAATGACCACGGAAAATGATGAATGTTTAATGGGCCAATGGGACAGGGAACATGTTGTGGGATAAATGTGTCCGGGCAGTGACAGAAGAGCGGTTGATGTGAATAATAAAGCATCACATCACATGTGTGTGTATGAATGTCAGTGTGTGTTGGTTCGTTTTCAACAAAAATATGAATTGTAAAATAGTGACGTATTTGCTGGGTGTTCTATTATGATTTATGTTTAACGACTTTTCTCTGCCATTCGTAAATATATGAAAATGCAGATTGATTTGACAATGGAGAGCTGGCGATAAACATGCATCACTGAAAGTTGGGATACCCTTGAAATTAGTTTGATTTAAGCATTATGAATATTATATAAAGAAAGATTTAATGCTTGTGATTATTTCATATATTGAAATTAATGGTAAATTAGAGTAATCTTATATACAATCATAAAGAAAACATGAGTTTCATTTTCAAATCAAAAATAAACTTGACACTCAAAATCAGATGCAGCAATTAATAATTGTATCAACCTCTATTAAAAGTAATTAATGAATATTTGTTGCACAACTTCAAAATATTTTTCAGATGAAAATATAAATATTTTTGGTGATTACGACTTTTGCACTTTCATTGGCAGCCCATAGACCTACATACGAATGTGTGTATAACATATACATATATATGTTTACGTATATATAGTGTACACAGACTATTGCAAATATGCGCTCATAAATATCGCACGCACATACAAAGGCAAGCTCACTGCGAGTATGTGAACTTCATTGAGCGCCAGTTAATGGTTGAAGCCGAGAAATTGAGCGGTGTCTGTGAGGGGAGGAGCAGGGCGTGTGTGTGTTTTTCTCTTTATTTTTTCCACAGACAGATAGCAAACTGAGAAAAAGCGACAACGTCGTCGTCGTCGACGCTGTCGTATCTGTCGAATGATGTCATGTTCGCTCAATGTCTTTTTTTCTTTCTCACTGTCCCCCTTTCTGTAACGCCCTTTCCCATCCTTTCACTTAGTGTCTGCCTCCTGTTGCTGTTTTTTGTCTATTTCTTTAAGCCAACAGTTGGGTGGCGGTGGGACATTTATAAATCAGTTACCAAGGCGCTGATGCTGCAATAAAAGGTGCGATTTATCATAATAGCAAAGGGGGGAAACAAACCAAGTGGGGCAAGAGGACTGAAGCAGAGCTTCTGCATTTTCTCGAGAGACCATCACTCGATTCATAGCAATTCCCCAGCATTGCAGTGTACATTTATACATTTCGCAATGCTCCTTATACGCAATGTCTGCCGTGAATCCATCGAATTCATTTTTGCCATTTTCCGCATTTTTCACAAATCTGTTTTGCTCGCTGACACACACACACACACACACTCAAAGGAAGAGAGAAACACACTTCCACATTGTGGAGATATATCGTCAGTATGTGAAGTTATCTGAGGCAGCCGCCAGTCGCCAGTTCATATTGATTACAACAAATTTTCCGTCGCCGTTTTGTCGTTGAAGTTGTCGTCATTGGTAAGCTGGTGCTGCTGCTTGAGCTGGAGGTGAAGCTCAATTGGAAAAATCATGCTACATGTAACTGATATTTAGTTTTTCTTGTACATTTTTTTTTTTTTTTTTGACTTGCTATTTGCAGTGATTATGTCATTCAATAGGGGGATTGTCAGACTTTTTAAAGGTGAAGTAACGATCGCTAGAGTTGCCAACGAGGTTTTTCTATAAAATGAAAATTAGGTTTTCCAATAAAATACCAACAATCAAAAGCCTACAATGTATCTTAATATCGTTATATAGCTATACTAACAAAGTTATTACATATTTCAGAAGCATTTCAATGTTCGTTTTAATTGCAAAATAATGTGCAATTAGTTTATTCTGTTTCTTTTTGTTATAGAAAGCAATTGTTTCCACACGCTGCATTTGCTTTTATCGTCACGTTAGCATCTCTAATCGAAGTCTGTCTACAGTTGTAGTTTTACATTCATCGTGTATTGCTTCTTCTGGTTTCTAAATGCGCAGATTTCTTTTTGCCTTTTGCACTTTTTGTACTTATGCTTCACTATGGTGAGCCACCTTCTACTATATAGTAAGTCTACCCAACCAACAGAAACCGTTCAACTCGCTTGACATTTAGTGCCGGCTGCTGATTTTGCTTCCCGCATTCCCGCTTCCGTTCTGTTACTCTTCAGCTTCAGGCTGAATCTTTAGCACAGACGTCTCTGACTCTGACTTGAACTGGCTGTGGGCTCTTGGCTGTTGGGATGTCGGTTATGTGTTGTCTGTTGTTCGGCTGCTGGCTGCTGGCTGCTGTTGCTGCCTTGATGGTTGGAATTTCGTTGAACCGGTTTATGTATGTGGTTTTCAGTTGTTGCTATTGTTGCTGCTGACTGGCGTCTGGTAACTGGCTCCACCAAAATATTCGTACACTCATACGTTTCTCTCTCTCTCTGCCTCTCTCTGGGTGAGTGTGTGGGTAAGTGTGTGTAAAAGTGCTTTGTGTGGGGTTTGGCTAACCGACTGGCCAAGCCGCACAAATAAACATGGACACATTCAGAGACAGAGGAAAGAACAGACGGACGCAGAAATCGCGCATATTTGTCGTTGCGGATTATTTCATAGCAGAATTCTACGCTCCAACTCTGAATACAGTAAATCCATGTGTGTGCGCCTGTGTGTGTGTTTGTGGCTTGCTTGTTGTGATAGTTGTTGCTGTTGTTCCAGCTGTATGTCTGTCTATCTGCTGTTGCATAGCTTTTGCCATCTTTGGGTTTTCGCTGTTAATTTACATTGCAAACATTTTTTCTTTCGTTTTACTTTTTTTTGCGCATTTCCAATTCCCGTAGATTATGGATTTGCGAATTGAATTTGCGAATCTACTATAGAATATTGATTGAAGTTTTAGTGGTAATCTTAGTAAATACTATACAAAATACCATTTGATTAACAGTAGTAAATAATACACATGAGTTGTCAAACAATGTAAAAATCCTATGGTTCCCCTCCGAAGCAAATTAAATTATAAGATGATATGTTAGAATGCTTTAAAATAACATTTATATCTGCTTTGCCATTTGTTTTGCTTATCTTTGATGATGATTGCCTTTGTGATATTTCAGTTTCAATATGACTTGATTAACCGCATTGTAAATTAACATGAGACAATTGTCGACATTGGGCAGATATCAAAAACAATGCACCACGAAGAGATAATCGAACTGTCACCGCATGAATATTAACCACATTTCGCATATTTGCCTCAATGCATTAAGTGACCATCGGCTGGGGTGGCAAAATGTTTAAAGTGACGACAAGAGGCCCGACAGAATATGAGTTCAGTGATGGCCGATAGCCCAGAGAACACTATCAGCGCATCAGATGCATTTGCCAGCATGTTTGTATACTCTGTAAAAGTAGAAGAGAGCAAAGCAGGCATGTTGAATTGATGAAATATATTTAGAGTTAAATAATAAAATGATTGTCTGCATTGTTTATACAAATGACCAGCCAATACTCTAGTACGAAACTTAATATTTTTAGAAAATATAAAAATTATCTACAGGGTAACTGAGGCGTGGTTAAATCGCTCCCCCATTTTGCAGGGTTTTCATCATTATAAATTTGCATAGAAATTCGTGCATATGAAGTGTGTCATATGTATGTGTTTGGATATATTCGTGTGAGTTTGGACGTGTGCTGTTATTTCGAAGTTTGAAAGACTCCAAAAACCAATAGCATTTAGCTATTTTGCTGGTTGCAAGCAGAATTCCATTTTGGTTCTCAATTTGTGGCATGCAACAACGGAGGGTTTTGCACCAGAGTTATTTGATTTAAAATCTTTATAAGCTGATTATAAACGCTTTTAAGGCAAGTCTTTAAACACTTTATGAAATAAACTAAACTAAATGTGTCCAAATAAGATGAAAGTTCATAAATTGAAATTCGAAATATGCTTTGTAATTAAATTTTATACCTAGCAGTTCTTAACAATTGCGAAGAAACCAACCACACTTGAATAATTCATCTGCAAGAATAATACACACACAAATAATAAATTATTAAAATGTTAGCTTAGTTTTGGGGTAAAA
This sequence comes from Drosophila niveifrons, assembly GCA_035046325.1. Taxonomy (NCBI): domain Eukaryota; kingdom Metazoa; phylum Arthropoda; class Insecta; order Diptera; family Drosophilidae; genus Drosophila; species Drosophila niveifrons. Next base: position 1,814,234 of record JAWNOC010000046.1, on the reverse strand, counting down.
CTTGTGTAAAATTGCATTTGAATAATTATGAATAATTGTTGCGGTCATGACAGAGAGCTTACGGTAGAACTTTTCAACGACTTTCGGGATGCCTAATAATTTATGCATTTATAAACTTTTGATTTATTTAATTTATTCACCTTTCAAACAGAACTTCCTGCATAAATTTCAATAAGTAATGACTGCTAAATACACACATAAATATAAATCTCAAGCGAGGTAATAACAATTTGTACGAGCAAAATGTCAAATGACAATTTTCTACTTCATCAATGAACCGTAATTGTCATTTATTGTATTTGCTGCTTTTGCATAACAATTGGCGGGGTGGTGGCAAAGTACAATTTAAACATAAATTTAGCAATTGCTCGACATTTGCGATAGAGAGAGCAAGAGAAAGAGAGAGACTTGAAAGTTTGGCAGCAACTTTTTTGGCATAATATATTTGTATTGTGTAAAATGTTCAAGGTTGAATAAGTTTTGTATTTATTGTGTGTGCAATTTGAATGGAAATTAAACGGCAAACAGCAGCAGACGGCAATAGCAGCAATGAATGGCGCAAATAAACATTTCAACGACAGCAACAACAACAACAACACCAACAACAACACCACTATGTACTCTACTGAGTTTGTTGCCTCTTGGCCAAAATCAAATTGCCAAATTACGGCCGCTGTTACGACAGCCTGCCTGTAAACTTTGTTTTCTGTTTGTGCTGTGTGGCACAGCAAATGAATAATTTGCCATCATAGATAAACGAAATCAATGTCCCTCCAACCCCAAAACTGATGGCCACAGAACTGCGCTGAACTGAACCGAACTGAACTTAACTTGTCCAAAATGGCAACATCTGCAACATTGCTGAAGCCACCTCTGGGTAACTCGCTGTGTGTGGAGCAACTGTTGTGGGGCCAACTTGTTATTGAATTAAAGTGACTTGATTTACGGCGAGTTTCGGTCAAAAGCTCTTAATAGCATTTGCTGGCGGGGCTGCTAGCTATTTGCTGCTGTTCACCACCCTGAATTGTCGGCATGCTTAGCGGCCCGAAAATGGGTTCGGTTATGGTCAACGGGTCGTATTCGCAATAATATCACGCATACGCCTTGTTGATAATTCTGATAAATGATAAGTGCAGTAAGTTTCTGTTGTGTGTCCGCTTTTGTTAACCTCTCTTGTTTATTTAAACATTTCAATTAGTCGATTTAGCCATTGCATTATAATATACGCAAATATTGTCTCTTTAACTTTTTGTTGTTGTCTTCAAGCTGTTGTGTGTCTTTAAGTTTGTGTCATGTAGCGGACATTAATGGGAATATTTAAAAAGCACACATCGTACATTTAATTGCCAGTGTAGTGTAGCTCAGTGTTGTTCTCATTATTGTTGATGCTGTCGCCGCTCTACTATGGCTAATTGTGCTGTGCTGCCGCTAAGCCACTAACTGAACCACCCAAATTGACGACAGATAACGTTAATAATTTATGCATGTTGTGTGTTGCAAGTAGGTACGCACGCACGCCCACCCACCATACAGATAGTTGCCATGATTAGCCACGCCCACCCACACTCACACTCACACTGGCATATACACACGCAGAGGCACACACAACACGCCCCAATGCTCAACATGGCCGCATATAATTTAATTAAAATGAAATCTCGCACGGGCGCTGAACTGCAAACTGCGAATGCAAATTATTATTAATTACAGCAGAGCGACGACAGCAGAGCAACAAACGACGACAAATGTTTATATGAGACATATGCATACACCACGAGTGTATGTGAGCGTGAGTAGTTTAGTGTGTGGTGTGTGAACTGGGTGTGTGTGTAATGGATGTGTGTAAGCCCGAAGTCATAATGTCGCCAGCTGTCGCCAGTTCATTGCAACAGAGCAAGCTGTAGGTGATATGTCCATTTCTTGTTTGTTTCTCATGTTTGTTTGCTTGACTCGTTGTTTCTGTCTGCTTGTGTCTGCATATATGTACTTGCTAAACGATATTAAAAGAATTTCAAGTACTTTTCTCTTACGACCCTTGGCCCCTTACGAGCCGTTTGTCTGTCCATTAGCAGGGCTTCGCAGTCTTCCGTCGCTACTCTGCCATTTTTCACCTGCTCGCCACATGTTTGCTAACTGTAACCAAAATAAAACGGAAAATTAACTCGCTATAATGGCACTCCAGTGGCTCTCAATCAATTAACATTTAACTGACAATGTAAATTAGTTGGTCGTATTCCATTTAATTAGCCCAAATTGAATTTCAAAATAAAAATTGAAATTGTCCAATTATTTGAAACTATTTGCAAATTGCAAAATAAAATTTAAACAATACTATAAATCTACCCATGTATTATTTCTGGCTACTAATCAATTTTAATTAAAGCTACTGAGGTTTTAGATCTAATAAAGTTTAGTTTTGGTTGGAACGCGAATGAGCAACCAATTTATTATAATACCTACGTAGCTTTGCTTTTCTGATTCTACGATGTTTGGTAAAACCATTCGATGCCCTTACCTGCGAATGAAACTCCAGTGGCTGCGCTGACAGCAAAGAGGAAACGCTAAGCTCACTTAATGCTTGAATAGTTGTGTGTAAAGTAGGAACTTTGCGAAATTTTTGGATAAAATGTCAACTCTACAAAATGCAAAACACATCGAAATATTTGCGAAAATGAAATCTGCAATGACTGTGACGCATTTAACTGTCAGTTTGTCTTAGTCAAAGGCACCAAAAGGATATATTCGAGGTAATGCTAGTTGTATTTGTGTAGTGTGTAGGGCCCTACCGCTCACCGTGCTCACTTTTTGTCTATCTGTCTCGCTCTGGCAATAAAAAAGCAAACGAGCCAACGACGAGCAACACAAAACGCAACGCGCGTAAAATAAACAAATTTCCGCAGACGACACTCAACTATGCAAACAGTAATTGGAGCAGCTTTTATGCGCGATCCGAGGAGCAGCAAGAAGCAGCTGTCAGTTGGAGATGAAGGTGCAGATGATGGTGGATATATGTGGTAGTGAAGGAGGGTAAGGGGGAAGTGAAGGTGGTTTCCTGCCACACAGGTAGATAGACAGCAGTGTAAACGATGGCAAACCATGGCCAAAAACAAAACTGAAGCTCAAATTCACCGAAAATGATACTCACACCCGGGCTACCTTCAACCAGACATCCTCGCAGCCAGGACTCGCAGGATTCGTGTAACGGAAGACGAAGCAAACAGACACTCTCTTACGTACATCGAGAGAAAAAGAGTGAAAGACACGAAAAATTGTTTCTGCAAATGCAATATTGTAATGCCTGTAATGTTGGTAATGGTATTAATGTATGCATATGTTTCACACAGGATGCAACAGCAACAGCAATAGTAAAAGCAGCACAAGACAGGCGGGCGAAGACAGCATTTTGTATGCGGAAAATTATACGGGAAAAAACAAGACACAAGACCGTAGAAATCACACGTTGACAAGGCAAAGAGAACTAAAAAAAGAAGAATATGCAGATACTGAAAGAATGTTTCTCTTTTTATGCCAACCTGTGAAATTTTCCCAATTCCCTTAGGAAACACTCGCTTGCTCTGGCATGACCTCTGATATGTGTGATGCCAGACCACATATGATGACTACTTTAACTTGACGTTCAATGAATGAATTCTTCTCGACGTCAGCTCCGAATGAAATTGAAAAGAAGAATGGAAATGAGAGAGCTAGGAATAAGTAAAATAATTTTCGAAAATGAAAGACGCAGAGATGCGATATCGATATCGGCCTTATAAACAGCTCTGGGGAAAAGGTTAAACTGAAAACTGGAGCACTAGGAAATGCAATTATCGGAATCAGGTTTGGATTTACTAACTTAACAAACTGTTGAAGTGATGAATTAGGGCTGTAATTGAATGAAATTGCACCGGGCAATGGAAAACTTGACAAGCACTAGCACTTTGCAACGGCATAGAGGGAATGCGAGTTCTTCAATCAACGTACTGTGGACTGTGGGGTCGGCATTACAGTTCCTCATTTAACTCTAGACTCGACTCAAAATGCAAGCCAGAGAAATGTTGAGTTCTCGAATTGAAACATGTTGTCTGCTTGTGTGCAATGTTACCAAGCCCTTATCTAAGCAATGTCCTGTGTCCAGTGGCCAGGTGTCCTGCGGTCTGTGGGTGGGTTGGTTGGCCTTACGGCCGATAGTTTATGTTGTTATTGTTAGAGGTTGGATGCTGCTAGTTGGCCTGTTTATTGTTGGCAACAATGCGTTGACGGGCGTCACCTTGAACCCTTGGCAACAAGCAGCTAACAAGCTGCTGATGAGCAGCTCGTATGTGTACAATGTATGTGTGTGAGCTTCTCTATGTTGCACGCCAATGAAATTGCTTGCCTCGACTGGAAGAATGGTGGGATGCAGGCAACTGTTTGCCAGCACACAACACTGAAGGGCTTTTAGGTGTTTGATGTGTTCCTTCATCGAGCTGATGTTCACTTTTTTTGTGTGGTTGTGCGTGGAGCTATTGCTTATTGCCAATAACTCAGCTCATCTTCAGCCAACGCAACGAACATGCCAAAATTGTGCCTAGGAATTGTTAATTTCCAGCTGCAGCTGCGAAAATCTGTGCCAACGATTATGGTCACATTATTAAAGTCTTGTCAGTGGCAGTAGCAGGAGCGACAGCAGCAACGTCGTCAGGGATGGCACGTGGCTCAAATTGTGGCATAAAACGCCAGCAAAGACACCTGCTTGACTGTTCTGCATATTAATAAGTTGGCTGGCCGACGCGGCTGCCATAATAAATATTATCCAGAGCTGGGTTTCTGGCCCACGGCCAGACCAAGTACCAGACCAGGACTCGGCGGATTCAACCAGGCACGAGCTAGTTAGTTTTCTGCTTCAAAGCGGCTGTATGAATACATTACGTATACGTCGTGAATGCGGCGTAACTCTTTAAGTATAATTTAAAATGCTTTAAGCTTTATTCGCGAAAGTTTATGAAACTTGCATTATATGCAAGACCATTAAAGCAACGCTGAAAGGTTTTGTAATATTAAATCTTGCGTAAAGTCATATTTTCCAACTTCATTCAAAGCCATCATTTATTAATAATCTTCTACATCTGAGCAGACAGATTAGACTAATTAAAACAGCAAATATTAAAGAATGACACTTGAATCCTTTAAAACTATTTCACTTAGCTTTCTTGCATTTCGAAGTTGTTGTTTATTGATACAAAACTCTTTTGACGTAAGGTGTTTGTTGACTAAGTGGATGAGAATAGTTTAAAAAGCCTTCAAGCAAGGGGTAAATAGTCTGACACCTATTTAATGGCCTGGTTGTCGTCTGGCGACTGCTTGTCTAGTTGTCTATCTACTCCACTCTCCTCTGTCTCGCCTGTCTGTCTAACTGCATTGTCGCATTGCTGCAGTAGGAAATGTTTTTTCTTCTATTTAATTTTTTTTTTCGTAATTTTTATTTGAAAACCTTGACGACACCGAATGCTGACGCCAAGGATCCGGTAACGACTGTAGCCAGTTGCCAAATTTACTTCAATTTTTTATTTGCCGCCATGGCACGTGAAGCGTGCTAAATTTTCCACACGCATTCCTCGTTGGTCTCCAAGCCATCCTGCACTCCATTGCCATTGCCAGGCTGTCTGGCGTTTTGCCAAAAAACTGTCAAAGCAACACGAGACATGGAAACAGTCCCAGTTCCCATGCTCGTGGAAGTCAGTCCGACTATTTCAGGCGGAGGAGAATCTGGGGGTCATGTGTGAATGCCTGGAGTGAAGAGTAACACTCGAACTACAGTTGGCAATGAAAATTCTATACAAATGAAAATGCAATTCACACGAATGGACTTTTTGTTTGGGCCTCTGTAACGGTTGAAGTGAGAAGGGGGAATTGGTTGGACGTGGACGGCGACGTGGTAGACATGGACATGGACATGGTTGTGGATGTGGAGTGATAAACGTGGACAAGCGCCACAGATTGAATTAGTTTGTCGTTTTCTGTTTTCTGTTTTGGCATACATTCTCATACACTTATACAATCATATACTCGTCTCATACTCATATAGTCGTCTGCTCGTCTACTCGTTTATATTCGCATATAAAGTGAAGTGCTGTGATTTTTATACTCGTTTTGGGCCACACACAAAAGTGTCATACTTCAGTTCGTTGGACGCTGTCAAATGCACATTGCTAAAAGTACTCCTCGTACTCTTACCGCTCTCCCCTTCCCCATAATGCTGTGCATAAATCTTTTGTTCCAATAAAAAGGGCGTCAATCTCATATGGATTTTTTTTATTGACATAATGCTTCTGCCATTCCACTGATTGTATATTGAATGCTGTAGTCCAAAGTCATTTCACATCACATTTGTACCATATAAATTGAATTTGAAGCATATAAAGAACAGACTGAACATACTGCAAAGCGCACAAATGTTCAAAAGCAATTTATTTTACTTGTGATATATAGCAAGTGTACAAAAGTAAAATTTGAATTTTCTGTTCCATGCAAAATGAGTGTTTATTTGATTTATTTATACTGAGTAAAAGCATTCAAATAAGTAAATTATATTATATTAAAGTTTTCTATTGTTTTTTATAATATAAAATAATATAAAATATGAAGTAATACATATACGAATAATATGAAAATATATACTTATTTGAAATAGCGTACATCAGTGTCACTGGCTCTTCGCTAATCCACCTAATTGTTAGGCGAATATTGAGTGTAGTTGTAAATATAATTAAAAATTCAGTTAGATGCAAATGTCAATAGTTTATTAACATGTTGTTGATTTTATTTGGAATTACGCTGCGTTAAATGATTTATTATTCAATTCGCTTTTGTTTGGCGACCAATCAGGAAACGTTAATCTACATACGCATATTCTGTCGAAACCACTCTCCACAACAATTTTCTCATAAATTAGGTAAACCAAAAACTAATTTGGCAGACGCGGTGGTATTTTTGATTACAAAGGCTCATTTGCCTATCATTGGCCTGGGCAACCAAGCCGTAATTATTTAAAACAATCTGTATACGAGTGCGAGTGTGTGGGCGCAATCACAAATAACGAGTGACATTTCAATGTTTGTTCAACCGTCTGAATGTACAACGAAAATAAGGGGAGGCGTTGTATGGGGCGTATGCGTAATATGTTAATTTTCATATTCATGCAATTATTCTTAGAATAGGAACTCACTCACACTGCCATTCATTTGGGATCATGTTGAATAATTATTTGCATTCGATTTACCAGAAGTTGAGTGGGAAACATTGTGCTAAAGAAGGACAGGCAAAGGGCAGCATACATACACACGACTATGTAATTGTATTTGTGTTTGTCCATGGGAATGTGAATGTGTTTTACGTGTTGGTCAAGCGCATGACACTGAAAATTTTCATAAATATTCAAAATGCATAACATATCACAACAATTTGCAAGCTTGTGTGCGTGACTCGCTTTGTGTGTATGAGTGTGCGCGCAAGTGTGAGTGTATGAGTGTATGTTTGGACAGGCACGAAAAAGTGAATGACGTCGACGTTGATGTCTTGTCTGGGTTCTGCCTCGCAAAAAGTCTGATAATGTGTGTTATATGTTATATGTATTCATTGTATTAAAAAACATGTGTTGAATCATTTGAGTAAAGCCGACTTGTAAATACTTTCAGATACTTTCACTCAGATATATAAAAAAAGAAGCTTAGTCTTATCCAAAAAAGAATTTCTCTCATAGCTTAGCTCTAAAAATAATTGTAGTCGACCATAGAATTGACAATGTCATAATAGCGATAGGGTGCTGAAATGCCAGGACTATTCTTCATTTAACGATTGCAATGCAATGATGGTCCATATGGTGCACCCTCGATCCTGCTGCAGCTCCTGTGCTGGGTCACTTTCCTCCCATCGTCCCATCGTGAGCTGAGTGATGTGCTGTTGAAATTGTATTTATGAAATTTATGTATTACACACACGAGACTTCGGGTGTCTGAACTTGTGGAAATGCAATTTACAGTTTACGGGTTATTGGGAGTTGGGGCGATTGCATTGGTCAAGAACTGGAACAGAAAAGGAAACAAATAGTAGTAAACTTTGGAAATTCTCTATTGAACAAAAATAAACTGTAATTTGATGTATGGTAGAACTTTTGCTTTTATAAACTTTGTAATCTAATCAATGGTAGTTGCTGTCTTGGTAATTTATTTACATCTTCTTTATTGCATGTCTTCAGGGTGTATACAATATTGGTATTTGCTTTGCTTATTTATTTGCCATAGACAAGCAAATAGCTTATTTTACTCGTGAGCAGACAAACCTGAATATACCTAATAGACTTGAGCCTCTTGAATGGCATTAACTCATCAATTAGTAGGTAGCTGAGAGTCGCCAATTAAATTCAAATTTTCATTTAGTCGATGGACCACAAAACTGGGTCGGCAAACTAGCGTTAGGACTAATTGAAGTGTTATACAGTAAGAGGAAATCTGGTTGGGCTGAGTGAATGAACTGGCTCCAGGCAACGGACGACACTCATTAATTTTCAGCTAACAGGGCAACTAACAGGGACTGTTAAGCAAAGACAGAGGGACAGACAGACATAGAGATAGACAAGGCAAAGGCGAATGAAGAGAGACTAGCTGTCAGGCAGATTCGCACAGATAGAAATCTTCACCTTTACCTTTTTGCCCACACAGATTCCGGAGGCGCAGCACAAAAAAATGTTTAATTACAGGGTAAAATGTTGAACGCTGAAGAGACAAGGCAACAACTCGCATATTGACCCAGCCAAGCGGAACGTGTCGAGTACGGTTAACTAACCGAAAAAGCAATGAAGCTACCAAGCTAGCAAGCAAGCAACCAAGCAACCGGCAAACACAGCAGCCGGCAACCGTATTGCAAGAACCCTTTGACTTACCCATTGACAGTCATGGCAGGGCGGACAGTTGGACACCTCTAGATGTTGTTGTTGTTGGTGGGATGCGAGGGATGGCAAATGTCATTAGCATTCCGTTCTACATGTGTCGACTCGAATGTGCTGGGCTTTGACATACGCGCATGGGGCACACGTGGGTGTCGTAACGGTTCTCAATTGGATAGACTGACAACGGGAAGCATAGGGAGAGGGAGAGAGAAAGAGAGAGAGAGGGATACCCATGTTAGAACTACTCATATGTATGGTACGTCGTTGACTGTCGACCTTTGCTGTTGACTTCTCCACTTTGGCGAAATTAAATCTGAAATGCTAATAACATGGGCACGGCCTGTACTTTGCGCTTGAATAACTAGCCCAATTGAATTCGGTGTTCCTGCACCTTCAGTATTCCACCATCTTTATCAAAGAGCTGCTGTTTCTTATGTAGTGATTATAGCTATTTAAGTTGTACGTTAATTTGGGTCTGCAAAACACGCTGGGTTGTAATATAATATGTTTAGATAGTACAAGGTTTCTTCGGATTTGTACATAGTACAAATTAGGGAAATAGTTTCTCCGGGCGACTCTCACTAATGACTCTCCAACAAAGATGTTGACGAAGACGTTAAACTTTTTGCTTGATTAATCTGGGGCAAGCCATGATCACGATAAAGTGTTTTAAGGTGCGTCATAAGACGGCTGGAGATAGTTACACATGAATGGACGTCTATAAATGGACTTTAATTTATACCTTGTCAGTTTTAAATAAGCAACTTAAGCTGTAGTAGCAGCTTACTTCCATACGCGTTGCAGCTATTTGATTTACGAATTAGCTTATCTGAAAATGGTGGGATTATGGAGAAATTTCCATACACATATTATATGTTTTAAATAGAATTAAATAAATCTACTATCTGTTGTTTAAGTTCGTATAAGTAGTTAGCTAAAAGCTATTTGCTAGCTCATGCAGCACTTTAAACTTTTCAATATTATTACCTTCATCCTGAGTGTCCTGACTGTCACCCCATCAAGCTAATATAACAGCCTGACATTCACTTAGCTCAAGTTCAAATCCTGTCCAGCAACAGCTACTACAATTACAACAACAACGAGGGATATTACAGCTTTGGAGTAAAACACTTTAGTAATTGGTAGCTTATATCCTTAGCCAAAGCGCTCATTCAAACATCGCAGTCAAAGTCAGTGTCGTGTTTTGGGCGAAAGAGAGAGAGAGAGAGAGAGAGAGAGACGGGTACCAAATAACCATAGTAGGGTGTTGGCCTTTCAGATGGTGGCTGGAAAGGAGGAGTAGTAGGGAGGGTGAAGCTAAAGCCCAGCTAACTGTATCACGATTATGCACAAAAGCTGCTCTGTCAAGCTAAATGTGAAACATCGCAGAAATGAAACAAATGTAAAACGGGATGGTACGGGATGCCTTTACTTATACATAAATACACAGGTAGAATGGATCTTTTCTTTATGCTTTTGCTTTGCGCTCCTTTTGCCTCATCTCCATTCTCCGTTTATTTCCCAATCCGTATGCCATTTAGACTCTCGTTGGGAATGCCATATGTCTGCGAGTCTCTGTCCTGTCCTGAGGAAAGAGGACAGAGGACAGCAGGAGGACCTGGCAAAAAAGGAATGCAGCTTTGACATAATTAAACGCATTTCAAAGATGAAGTCGTCGTCGTCCCAGCTGTTCTTTGTTGAGTCGGAGCATATTCCTGTTCCGTGCATTTTCATGACTCTCTCTCTCTCTCACACACACACACATAAAATACATATATAGATATATAAGGTATACCATAAGTCTAAGGTGTGGTAATGGCGCCTATGCCAACGCCTGCCCACATTGATGATGAAGCTGATTATGTTGGCCGATGATGAAGATGAAGTGCTGCTGGTTTATCAATATTAGGTATACGCAGGGGCTGCAGTTTAAAAAGATTTGTGCGGCATCTCAGGCATTTAAAGCATTTTATTTGTGAGTTATTTAGTTCGCAGCGAACAGCACTTCAGTTGATGGCATTTTCAAGTGGTTTGTTGCTGTTGTTGTTGTTGCTGGTATTTCGAGGTTTTATGATGCTATTTTTCTTGTTGAAGGTGCAAACATTTTCAGGTTTGAGGGTGTATATGTGTTTGTGTGCGAGTTGGGTGTTTTCGCCATTGTTGTTGCTATTGTTTTTGTTGGATTAATAAATTATGCAGACAGTGAGCTGCCTTGGAGCATTTCTGATGTTGATTATGTGTCGCCTGACACTGGACATTGCCACATTACGTATACGTATACGAATAGTATATATGTATGCCACGTACGCTCCTATGCGCTCATCCCAACTTGGACGTTAACTGTTGTTGTATGATGTTTGTTGTTGCTTCGTTGTTGTTTTTGCTGCTTAACAACATGACCAGAATGTGTATGTTGCTAGTGGCGTCGAAAACGAGGCGTTGATATTTTCCTAGTTGCTGCTGTAGTTTTGCCGCCTGCGGGCAATGTTGATAACTCTGATGACGTTGATGAAAAACTTTTGATTGATGTGGTTGCAAAAACTTTATGCTGTCATTAGGCACAACCAAATCAAACAGAGAGCGACAGAGAAGCCACTCCCGGAGAATGTGAGAAAGAGAAAGGGTTTGTTTTGCACATGTAGTCGAGTAGAGTTTTATTTATGTCGAGCAAAAGGTCTCAAGTTTCTGGCGTAACAAATGACAGCCGGCAAAGTTGTTTACGCCACTCGAGCGACTAAAAGTTTTGTTTATTAATTAATTGAAGACTCGTGTACGTATGTGAGCAATGTTAAATATTCGTTCTCCTTCCATCTACGAGAGTACAAGTGTACTTTGTAGGGTTGCCAGCACTTGAATAGGTAGGGTAAATACAAGGATGCCAGGTCAATTAACATAATTAAAGGTAAATGCCGGCCATCATAATCCAATTATATTTCACAGAAATATTTTTCTTTCTTTTTGCGAACGAACTCAATGAATAGTGTCATTCATAATTAAATTGTGAAACTTCTTTTTGTGAAGAGTTTTTCTCTCCAGTGGAAATGAATTGAAGATTTCATCTCAAAGAATTAATTCGTTTTAATTAAATTTCATACACATTTAATTCGAATAGCTGCAACCACCTGGCAACCCTGCCTTCAAGTAGTACTTACTTGTTTTTTTTTTGTTGTTTCTCTTTTCGGCTGTTTTGGTTTGTGTTGTGGAAGGTGCTGCGCTACCTGTGGCATTGTTGTAATGTTCTCTCAGCGTGGCCATTTATTACAACGTGTTTTTCCTAGCTGCAACCAACAATGCCACACAGTCTTCTTGTTGCGTTCTCTCTTTCTCTCTTTTACCAGTCTTTTCCCCAATGCTGTGCACTTTTCAAACTTTTCTCGTTATTTTTGCACATTCGTTTGCTTTTTATGGGCTCTGCTACACTAATTACCTTGTTTTTCGGAGAATTAACTTTTCGATTACTGTTGCAGCACTCGGCAATAAGCAACAGCAACAGCAACAACAACAACGCCAAGTACAGTAACGAGAAGAAGAGCAACAACAACTTAAACAAGTTCAAAGGCAAAACTCACAAGTGCAGTTTGGAAAAGTTGTGAGCTATCGATATGAAATGGGGAGAAAATGCAGTGCACAACAAAATTATTTGTTGCCGTTTGCTGAGTGTGCTTAAATGAACTTCTGACAACATTTCCCCCAAAAATTATGAAAATATGGTAAAAGCAACACATTTACGCCACTTGCAATAGGCAGTTCGTGCAGCACAGGCTCTAAAAGTTGCTAACTATTGCAAAATTTACGAGTAGTTGCTACCGTGTTGGGAAAAGTGCCAAGTTACAGAAGGTAAACTAATTCGTTCCCTAGTTTGCAGTTTGTAATGTTTTCTTCTCAGTTTGTTGACACAGTATGGAGTGCTGTGATTAAAAATTCAAAATGTGTTGAGGCCACATGAAGTTGATAGTGAATAAAGTACTAAGTCAGCTAGTTAGTCAATCAGTTTTTCCTAAACGAACTTTCAAATACAAAACCCAAATTAGAGCTTATCTTTTAGCTTAATTATACGAACAGTTAATTATTTATATATATTTTTTCCTTAATTATCATATAACTAATCTCTTCGTTTTTCTCATTCTTACAGAAATTTCTTATTCCTACAGAAACGACACTCAATTCCAACTATGACTAGCCTAGAAGGTATGTAAATTTGTCAAAGTTTTCATGTGTATTTGAAACACAAACATTTAAAATAGTTTTCAACTTAACATAAAGATCTCAAACACTTGGCTGCCAAAACTTTTTTACCTCCTGTGGGGTATTTCAATAAGTAGTCAGTTAACCAGTTTCTCAGCCAGTTCTGGTTTGCTTTTTGCTTGGGGAACTTGCAGTAAATTGTCCATTAACTGTAGTATAGTAAGTGCAAACATTTCTGCATTTTGCAAATGTAATTACAATTCATTTTTCTTCAAGTTCTTCTTTAGACGTCTCGGCAAGAAGGAGCATCCATTATCCGTAGCTGTCCATAACATTTTGTTGCACAGTCGTCGCTAATCTTAGCCGACAAGTTGGCCTTCTCAGCCCGTTGTCTGAGTCGGTCTATGTCTTCGTTTCAGTCTTTTGCGTTTTTCTCTTTTGGTGACTGTTTAAATGTCAGTTAAAATCCCATAAATTCTCCTTAAATGACTTCTGTCTGCCGCAATTTTGTAGCTTTTCCTTGGCAGCAGCAATAGAAGCAGCAGCAGCAGACTCAGTAGCAACGTTGACCCGGAGAAAACGTTAAGGAGTCTATGGAAAAAGGCGTAAGACAGTCGGGCTAAGGAAAGAATTACAGCAGTGTTGAAGTTAATGCTGAAGCTATGGCGTTGGGGATGGGGATAAAGCTAAGGCTGAATTAACTATTAGGGGAAATCACAAAATCCTTTGTCGTAAATAAAATTTCATTTTTCTTTGCTGTAACAGATAAGAATATTTCCTGTTGTCCCATTGCCAAGAATCAGTCGCACACACACACAAACAGAGAAAAACAACTGACCACTTGTGTGCTTGTGTGAGTCGCAACGGTAGCCGTTGGCTGCAACGTTGCAAGTTGCAAGTGGCAACTGGCAAGCAATGCGAGTGAAACATATAAACAGGACATGGCCAGTGGGCGCAGGACAATGCCAGAAAATGGTTGCCAGCTCCACTGAAAGTGCTGCCAAGTGACGCAAGTTCGCACAACTTGTGCAATTGGTTCAATAAACTCATTAAATGCACTCAACTTTTTGCTCTTGTTTTTCTTCCAACCAAACTTTGTGGGTCTGCACAAAAATGACGGTCATTCGGTCGCCTTTCCTCATTCTCAACTTGTCGCATTATCCTTTTTATTGTTCTCGACGTTGCAGCACATTATCCCCACTTGTTTCTGCCCTTGCAATTCCTTTTTTGGTGTGAGTTCGCTAACTTCTTTAGAAACTTTGAAATATTTACATGGCCTTGCAACAATTGATTTAAAAATTGACAGCGCAGAGTTGATTTTGAAATATTAAATTACTTATAAATGTACATATTTCTACTGTTTAAATATCAAACTTTTAGACTATCTGTTGTGATTCTGAACTGGATATTTTTACGCCCTATTTTTCAAAAAATGAAAAATAGAGTATTTAATCGTCGATTATTGTATCTTATTTTGTTTGCTCATATAAATATTTGGCCATAAAAGCCATTTAACTTATTTGCCTCAGTTTCGCTTTGTCGCTGTCTTTTTGCCAAGCCGCGACAAACAATAAATTTTGTGAGAATTTGGCCACATTTTAATTTGTTTCTCAACGGCATAACCCAAACCAGACCAAACCAAACCAAACCATAAACAAAGTCATACCCACCACAGGCAACCTATATTCGAAGCCAAGCAGCCTCCAGCAGACTAACACCTTATCCTGGCACGGGGATAACCGCAGAATTCATCGTTGTGGGCTACCCCAAGAGGCATGCGAGGAAAAACCGCCGCATTGCATTCCTCAAATTGCAGAAGGCAAACTGAGAGTAAGAGCTTTTCAGCATGAATAGAAAGAAGTATGAGCATGAGGATCTGTGGCTTTTTATATACTATCATACATACATATATGTATGTATTTATATGTGCATGGACTGGCAAAAACGTGCAGCAAAATTGTCAATTTATTTTTTATGCCTTCTTGAAATTTACTGCGATTTTCGTTTTGCAACGAGCAGCAGCAGCAGCATCAGCAACAACGACAGCTGGTATACCACAAGCAGGAGGTGGAATAGCAGTAGCAGCAGCAGCGGCAAAAGCAACAACAGCAGCTTGTGCTTCTTCTGAGGATGCCAATTTGTCAGCTGGCAGTTTTTGGTGCCATTGCAAAAATTCTTTATGAAAACTTTGTTTACGACAATCAACTCAGGCTGGAAGCCCGTAGCTGTAGCCTACAGACTGTTAGGCAGCCAGTGAGTCAGTCTCCTCTGCTCAGCTCTCCACTGCACTCTTTTGCTGCTATACTTGGTTACCCTGTTACCGCTGTATTGAGTTGACAATATTTTTAATAGAAACTCTCAACTCTCGACGCCCAAAAAGTTTTCTCTTCGCAAATTTGCAGCCAGTGCCAGTGCAACCATTGTGTCCCCAGTTTTGGGCCATATCACAGCAGAGACCGGGGGCCGCAGGGCCGAGGGCTGCGTCTCTGTTTGTGTTTCAATTTGTTCGCCTTTTATGGAATTATGCACTTTTGTCAGCTTGCTGCAGTTTTCCTACGATTCGCTTGGCCCAAAAATTGCAAATGCAATTGAGTTTTACTTCAAGTTGAAGTAAGAACTATAGCACAAAAGACTCTCTCTGTTGGTTATAACTTCTATTTTGCTCGCCATAAAGAGGGATTTATTGAAAGGGAAACTAAAGACAATATTATAATTGGTGTTAAATGACTAAAGTACAAGAAATATTGCATATTGTTAAATTTGTCATTGAACAAATAAGATCAAATTACCAAAGCGAAAATTAAATAAAATTATTTGTATTATTGGATCTGATTTTCAAATATATTGAACTTGCATCGTTTTTATTTTATGTTGAGGTTAAATGACATTGTGACCCATAAAGTTTTCTTAATTAAATAAAGTACTTCACTTAACTATGTCTGTTTATTATGGCGCTTTTAAACAAATTAAATTTCTCGCTGCAATCGGAATTTCTAATTCGAAATGTAATGTGCTCTTAGCTGCCATTAAAAGTGTTAATTTGTAGGTTTTGTTTTTTTTTCGCATTTTATAGTTTCAATATGCGCCGGGTTCGTTTATATTTTGCTATTAAGTAGAGAAAACTCCACTTGGTAGGCTATCAATTTGTGCTGGTAAGCCCGTAGCTTATTTCTGGCATTACCCAGGGATTCCTGCGCAATGCAATAAAAGTCGAATAAGTGCACATTGCAATTTCAATTTTACTTTCCGCTGGTTTCGTTTGTTATTTGTATTTGCCGCTCATTAAAAGCTGTCAATTGTTTCTCTCTTGGCATTTACAACCTTCTTAACCAGCATTGTGTCTGCTGAATGGTGCACTCTTATACTATATGTATGGTGTATTCTTATACTATATTTATCTCATTTTCCGCCCGCATTTGTTGCCAGCAAATCCCTTAAGTGCACTGAGCTACATTAAGGAAAACTCACATCTTAGTGGTTTCAGATTAAAGTACCCCTTTCTCTTCACGCCTCCGGTTCTCTGTCTCTCTCTCTCTCTCTCTCTCTCTCTCTCTTTCTGTGCAGTTGGGCGACAATAAAACTTTCCCAGTTTTTCTTCCATTTTCCGCGCTCCTTTTGACAATTTGTCGTCGCCTCTCCTTGCGCCAATTTTATGGCACGCCCCCGCAGGGACAACTACGGCCAGGACCAGCACCTATTGTGGTAAAAACGACGGGGACCCAAAGAGTGTGTAATAAAGCACAGATGATATATGCTCCAAGGGGTGATCACTGTTGTTTGGTTCAGTTCGGTTCAGCTCAGTTTGGTTTCGTTTTGGTTTGGCTTGGTTTGGCGTGGTTGAGCCGCCTGGATATCGGGTAGGTCGTTTTGTGGGTTGCCTACTTTGTCTAAATGCCCTGCGGTAACTCAGGATTGCAATATGCTGTGTGTGCTTCATGTCTCGCATATGATTGTCTGGCCAAAGGGGCCAGCAGGCAATGCTACAAAGCGGCAAATGATAAATGAATAAGGGAAGGGCGAGAACAAAGCTTGCTTGAAATTGAATTTGAAGTTCACAAAATAAGGGAAATGAGAGAATATAAATTAAATTGTAGTTGTTATCCAATATCTTGTGTGTCTATAAGCTATTATGCTGAATTTTGTATTTAATACGCTTAGAGCGTTTTTTTTTACCTAATAAACAAGAATTTGATATAGTTCTTAAATTGACTGATCGAGTTAAGCCATAAAGTAGTAAGCCAATAGCTTATAGCATATTGGCTTGAACTAGACTATGAGCTCTCAGCTTAGACATTTGCCTTACATATCGCCGTTGGCTGACACTTCATTGTAGTCGTTTGGCAGCTGGAACTGCTTTTCAGCTTGAGTTGTGGCAATCTTGCAACTCAGTCGCGCCACATTCAAGTTCATCGCACTAAGCTGCTGTCAGACAGAAAACCCGTGCAGTTTCCGTGCTTCCTTCTGGACATAACTGAGGAGCCAAAGAACTTGAAGTACCCATAAAAGTCATTAGACTTTAAGTTTTAGTATGTAAAAGTGGCAGACGACTTGAGGTTAACCTGAAGTAATTTAAGCAATGCCACTGCAGCTTGTCTTTCTCAAGTCTCGACGGTTGCAACCGTCACAGCCTGCTGCAGCATTCACTCATTTTATTTGTTCCACACTTTGTGGCGAAATGTAAAAACAAAAAACGTAGTCGGAAAGAGTGCAGCAATGATGCTTACGAGAACTCCGCACATATGAGCAACTCAATAAATCAATATTTGAGTGCCTGGCGGGGGTAAAGGACCCCAATGCAATTGTCCATAAAATGGTAGCTTTGACACTGCCAAGCTGACAACTCCCGGCCTGTGATCTGGTGGGGCCTATCCGGGCTTGGATGGCGTTTAAGAAAATGACAGATAAATTTGTTTTTAAAGGCGCTTTAAGCACCCTCAAATGAGCACCCTGTGGCCACAAGACATACTAGAAGGGTGTATCAAGCAGAAAAATAATCTTTCAAGGATTACGTCGGCTTATTTTAAAATACAAAAAATGTGTGAATTGCATTTCAAGTAAATTCATAGAAATATGTAAACTACTTGTGGTCAATTTATTTATCTTTATCTTATATCGATAGAACATTAATAGATTTTTTATTTAAAAGAGTTAAAAAAAACAACTTTTTAAAATATTTGCTGTGTCTTAAATAAACTCTTATTGGAACAATGTACAAAACTGCCATTAATATTAAAGAATTTTTAAATCTTTTATTTTAAGTCTTATTTACTATTCCTTATAGTAAATGTGTACTTTTTGGTTTTCAATGTGTGAAATTGCAGAAGCCAAAATAAGATAGAAATAAGACCTAAAGACTTAGTAGCTTTTAGCTGGGCATTCTCGCCATACTCCCACATGGAGGCACAGGCATTGTGTTTTGTTTGTGGCGCAATCGACAACGACAACAATAAGAACAACGATGTGGATAGAAAAAGGGCGTCGACAGCGTCACAACACCCATCTGCACCACACCCAGTCCCACACCGCTTCCTGTTGCCCAAACAAAAAACAATCACTCGGCTACAAACAAGAGAGCGGCAGCAAAAAGAAAGACGAGAAAAAAAATAAATCCGGAAAAGGACGTTACGCACGCATCAGTTGACAACCCACTTTGTGGGGAAGGAGAAGCAGCTTGAGCTGCGTGGGAGACTGCAAGAGATGAATGGGAGGGAGGAGATTTTAGTGCGGATGTTTGCGATGCTCGGCCGCCCTTTCATAAAATATTTCAATATTGTAACAGATTTTTGGCTGCCAACGCGGCGGCATGTGTCATTATTTTGCGTATTTGTTTTTTGTGTCAACTACGTACTGCCAACTCTCAACTGGCCAACTGACAACTGCCAAAAAAGGCTGGGCAAAAATATTTAAGGGCTTTCAATCGGTTACCCAGCTCTACTCTGGCATCGGCATTTGGGGCGACAATCCCCCAACGCATCATGTAGGGTGTCGTCTACTTTTCGTGTAAATTGAATCAATTTAAAATAAAAACAAAAACCAAAGGGATTGAAAAAATTGCGCCAACAGCCAAAAAATCAGATATTTAATGCTAATGCCACGCCTACATGTGGTTGACTGGGCTATTTTTATGGTGCCCACAAGTATGCAATATATTTTTCTATAAGCACATATAGTCACACACACACACACACACACACACACACACACACACACACACACACACACACACACACACACACACATCCATACTTACATTTGCATTAAATTTCAATTCAAATATGTTTTTTTTTAACATGATTACTTTTGTTGGGCCTGTGCCATCGTGTGCATTTATAACTAAATCCCAGAATAAGCAGTTTAAATCCAATGGCATTGGCCCCGGCGACGCCTCCTCTAACACATCCGCCAATAGCATACATATATACATACATATACGACCATATGTTGAATGCCACCAAATCCGTCGTAATTTGAATAGAATTTGCACAACAAATAAAATTTAAGCGCTCATCGCATGTGGCAGGCAGGCAGGCGGCAGTCGGCAGTCTCGCGATTCTCTCGAATCCTCTTAATGGCATCATTTTATGCCCTTTGAAATGGCAGAGTCTTCGTATTCCATCAAAGAGCTGAGTCTGCAAAATGACAAAAAGCGGCGAAAATGGCAGTTAATTCACAAATATTTCACTTTATGATTTTCTTGAATTATTTTAAGTGCTTTTCCGAATTTTTGCCTAATTTAATTAAATAACGATTAGTTTTTTTAAGTTGATCTAAACTGAATTTTCTTTAAAACGAATAGTAGTATTTTATGCTCTTAACAAATATTAAATCATTTCTTCAAATTCTAAATTTTTTTAAATTTTGTTTTCATGTGAATTCCTTATTCACAACTAAAGTTAGAATATTTGTTATACTATTTTATTAAACACACATTTTACGTGCAATGGATAATTAATACTGTTAAAGTTTTTGTTTAAAGAGAAAAACAAGTGTAAATGAGAAAATAGCTCAAATTGCATCGAAATTTGTAGTTGGCTGAATTAAATGTATTAATTGGTTGTGAGTTACTTTGAGCCGAGTGTAGTTTACTTTCGTCTAAAACAGAATTCCAATTAGTTTCGTGTTTGCCTGTTTCATTCTAATTGTTGTTACATTTGCATTCCTTATCTGCATTGTTAGAAGCAGATATAATTAATCCGCTTGTTGGCTTTGCACTGTTGTTGCTTCTCTTTTTTTGTTGTTTTATATATTTGGTTGCATTGCTTGCGAAAAATGACGAAGGCATTTAGAATATTCAGATTCATATGCAAGAAAATTCAGTTACGGTTATTCGATAAGTGCACTGCTACATCGTCCAATTCCAAGTATCGTGTACACACTCACGATATATATCTATATACTATATACAAGTATTTAGGTTGTGTATATTATGTTACATACTATATGCTCAGATATAAGCAGTAAAATACTTGCGCCATAAATGCTTACTGAAATCACTTCCAGGCTGCTACTCCTTGCTGTCTGCCGCATCCTTTTACTTCGGCCATAGCGTTTGTTGCCGTGGTGCCTCCCAATGCTCAATGCTCCATCGTCCACTGCTATCCCTATGGAGCTTCTGCACTTTGGCGACTTTGTCGTCATCATCAGCGTGGTGGACGTCTCGTCGTCGTTGTCGTTCTCTTTCTTTGCCGTTAGTTGTTGTTATTGTTTGTTAATATGTGCTATAGTTCCACTTATTGTTGTTGCTGTTGCTTCTGCGATGTGCTGTGTTGCTGCGACTTGTTTTGTTGGCTATTTCGCTCACGTAATAACGATAATAGCCCTTATTTCTTTCATTTCTTTATATATATTTTGTGAACCATTTCCGCATCTCTCTCCCCATCGTAGTCATCTATCAGCTCTCAGCTGTTAGATACACTGTACCCCATAGTACTCGTAAGTAGTTGCTACACAAGTCTTTTTTCTCTTTGACTTGTTCTCAGTCTGTGCTATGCTGTAATTCTTTTCTCTGTCGTTCTCGTAATGTTCGCGTTATTTTCTATTATTTATTTTGCTTTTGTGTCATCAAATGCGCTTAACTGATTTTATATGAAAACCAAAAAGAAAATGCAAACAAACAGATCGGAAAGAAAGCACACGCAAACTACGACAAGTCAAATAACAAAGTCATGAACGTTGACAAAATACGAGGCAAAAGAAAAAGCAATGTTTGGTAATGTTTGATAAGTCTAATTACAAACATGATGACGATTATGTGAATCTCTGAGTAAGAAGTAATAAGCATGGTTTTGGCTTATTCATATGCTTATCATGGTCATCTTTGTGCTGTGTTGTGGTTATGCGTGCTCATCACGTATCATAAATAATATACCTACGTGTCTCTTTTCACTTTCCCAAAAGACGACACGATACACTCACAGACATAAATATGACCTGACTAAATCTTTAAACAGATTTGTAGGTGTTGTTTGCGTCTTGACTTTTCACAGTTAACCTAGAAGTCTGATGACTCTTCTCTGCCTTGCTTTGGGGCGGAATTCCATTATCTTAATCTTTATTTTTTGGGTAAACTGAATATGTTTGAATATGAGAATGTGCCGAATGACATAAATCTAAACTTTGACTTATCGAGGTTGATCGAAAAATGTGCGAAATCGAAAGTTGTTACTGCTTTCTTTTGAACTCAACGCTATTCTCTTCATAATTAATTTCTCTTTCTGTCTGACATTAGTCTATAGTGATATTAAGTTGGTGTTTGAGAAACCTCTACTAAGCATTTGCATATAATACTTATGGCTAACATCATGTATTTGTCCCCGAAAGTAAAAAAAATTAACTTATACTTCAGTCTAATGCAAATACGCTTATCTTTTCGGTTTTTCTTTCTTTCCCTCTCAAAGAATACTTTCTATATCTATCTCTCTGCTACTAATGTTGTTGCCAGTACTTTTTGTTGATATATTTTCACCCAACTCATTTCTCATATTAGCATATATTTTTATCTTGACTTGTCATTTCCCTAAATTCTTTGTTGTTCATCTTCGTTTTTTGTACTACAAGGGAAGTAACATTTGTTGTGTCGTACTCTTATCATTTCCGTTTCCTTCTTTTGTTGACAATATTGTGATGTAATATTTTGTAATATATTAAAAACGCCTCTTTCTCATCGCATATCCATCATTGATAATATTAATTAAAATGCAAACAGCTTGTGTTGGTTGAAGAATTGATTTTCTGGCCGAGTCAATGGATTGTTTGGTTGTTATCTGTCCGTTACAGACAAGTTAAACTGAATCTAATGCTGTGGCTTGCGGACACGTTTGCCGAGCTGTTTGCACTGCCATTTAAGTCGCATTAGAGACCCATTTAATCTTAAGCTTTTGCTATGTTATTCTTGCCATTTGTGTAATGATGTTTGGCACTCAACGTTCAATAAATTTGCCAGGTGGAGAATGGCAGCAAGTAACAAGCATCTCGCTCGCTCGCTTGCTTGCTTGCTCGGTTACTCGGTTACTTGAAGCCAGAAGCAGGAGCCAACAGACATTGTCGACAATGTCTTAGGCCCAATAATTATGTGGGTGGTATTTGGGGCACGTTCACGTACAACTGAACAGGCTAACAAACAAGTGCATTAGAAGATTCCCGTACTCGCACTCGTCCTCGTACCATACTCGCTTCATCTTGTTGTGGGCATGTATTCCCGATGTAATCGTGCAACGGTACAGCAGTTTCAATGTGGCAAGAACGATGGCACAGTCATCATCAGTCATGCGTGCGCAAATATTTTAAGTGCTTCCTGAAACGTGCCTCACTGCCTGCCAGATACGCAGATCTGCCTGCCACATACTATACTATAGATAGATACACTGCTGCTGTTCTGCTGCCACCGATGATTGCCAGGATATCGCAGCGCAATTCGATTTTCAACATCAGGTGCGTGCCGCAAGTACGGAATGTGTACAGAGTTATCTCAATACTTCAGTCTCCTTGCAACTGCCATATTATAATATCAATAATACACCCACAGCAAACGTATGTATATATATTCGCTCGGTCTTATGCTAAACGTCGCCCAGGGACACGATTATAAATAGGAATGCGTAATAAATAAATAAAGTGTCACTTCCTTTGTTGCAGCGAACTTTGTTATTATTAAACATTTCTATCAAAATTGACTCACCTGGTCATGAAAGATGTAATTAAAGAAGTTCTAAGTAATGGTGAATAAATTAAAAAACAACTTTGGTCTATTTTCTGTTATCAATTGTCTACGTAGCCTCTGGCAAGCTATAAATATTCATTTAGGTTTTGTCGAGTTTTTAATTTGAATTTTTAGCTGAATTAAACTTTTAGCAATGCATTGTCTGTTTAATTCTCAAGCAAATGCAGACTATCAGTTGCTTTTGACAGATCTTTTGATATTCATAGAAGATGCACATGCAAATTTCCTAAACTGAACAAGCATGATTTTAATTAGATTTTCAATTTTACTCCTTGCATTTTGTGTATTTGAAGGTTGCTGTTTTGTCATCTCCATCCACAACCACCGACCCCATGAATACCAATACATTTGATGAAAATAATCTATTCAGCTTCATTTCGATTCCTGGTTTTAACCACTACGCGTTGTTAGCTCAGCTTGCGCTTATTTTTTTTCATTGAATTTTAAATATGATAAACAATTGTTTAAATTTTGTGAATAAAACCATTAACGCATAATTATTTGTTTTAATAATGTATGTTCTTTGATTTATTCGTAGAAAAAATATTTCAGTTCGATGAATTTTGGTTAAAATATGTGTTGAATTTCGGTTGATTGTTATGTAGAGCAGAAGCATTTTTTGTTGTTGTTTTTGTTTCTCTAGTCTGCAAACTATTGTTAGTGGTTTGGTAATCGACGCTCACATATAAACCTATCCACACTTACACAAACATACAATAGTCGCATAATACATTAAGCCTGTGATGCGAGTGTGCATTATCCATTGAGTACATTAGTTCTACCACAGGACAAAAGCCCAAAATCAGACTCATTCTCTCTGTCTCTCTCTCTTATTTTTTTCCCTTTAATTTAGTTTTCTCTCTCTCTCTCTCTCTTTGTGTCACCACCTCTCTAGGGAATAGTTAAGCTGATTGTTGTTATTGCTGTCGTAGTGCTGCACTCAGTTGTTGCTGATAATAGCAGTGCGATTTAAGCCAAATGATAAGTGCAGTCACTGGTTGACTCTACAACTGACAACTTGAACAAAGCTGCAAAAATTTCCGAAAGCAAAAGTTTCTCCTGCGCGAGAACAAGAAACGCATGAAAAGTTCAACTTTTCTGTAGGCGTAGCTGAACAAAATAAAAAAGAAAAGCTTAACTTTATATATTATGCAGCATTAGAGCCTGCCAAAAACAAACATTTAACACCAATGTGACGCGTTGGGGTGTTAAACCTCTGTTAACCAAAGCGTAAACATAGTGAAAATGTTTTTTTTAATGCAAGGCGAATATTCAGTTAATCAATCTATTAATTTAAAAAAAAATAAAACATTAATGTGCCCATAATGAAAGTTGTCACAAGAATCTATAACGATAAAAACACAAAATATACAAGAATAGTCTACATATATATAATACATGAGTATTAAATCAACCATGGAGTGAAGCTTTGAATATGTTTTGTTAAATAGAAAAGTTTCGCCTAAGGGTTAAGCCTTGTTAACGTTATTTTTGCCAAAGTAAATACACCCAATACATTACAGTGATTTATTTTAAACGCTTTGCACAGTTTCTTGTCATGCGAAAGTCAGTTCGACGCAGCAGGGGACCGCAGGCCGAGGGGGCGGTGCTTGAAGGTATGGCTCGCATATTGTCAAGTACATGAAATATTTGAAAACATTTGCTGTATTTGACAAGCAGTCAAACTTAAGCGGCCACTCGTCAACTGACAGTGCTCCCAGGAGCGAGACAAGTACCCGCAGGCTCCCCAGTTACAAGTGGCTCCCCGTCGTCTTCTTGGTCTGGTCCCAGGCACCGACCGTCTAAGGTCCCGGCTTCCCAATAGCAGTTACCATTCCATTAAGCTTGGTAGAGCAAAGAAACATGAAATGAAAAAAAAAAGGAATTCGCAAGAAATTTCATTTCCTGGCGTTCAACTGTCTCCTCTTCCCACCAGCCCGCTCTACTCGTTTCGAGCTAAAAAGAGAGAACTCAAACCGTGCCACTTCAGGCCAGGCCAGAACAACTCGAGTCACTCATTTGGCCTTAACATAAAACCAATTTAAACTTCTTCTGCACGGGGTAGAAGCTCAACAATCGACATGCGGCTGGCACTCTTTCCCCGTACCGTTCTTCCTGAATGTTGAACTGTTTAACGTTCCCTCAATATGCAAGGAGAGACAACAAGCTGCCCTTCTTTCCATTCGAGGATAAAAAGTAAAAAAAAACAAAAATTTTAATTTCATTTTGGCGCAGTATTTTAAAGTTGACTTTCGGCTTACCCACCTGACTGTTTTTCTGTCTGTCCATTCGTCTGACTGTCTGTCTTCGCTGTGGGGGGTAGGAGTGGACTCTGCTCCTGCGTCGACAGGAAGGAGGCTCCGATTTAATGCGCGTGGGAAAAACAACAATGGCGGGCTGTGAGAAAAACTTGATAATACTTAGCGCACGCTGCTTTTTGGCTTTTCTTAAGCCCCAGGAAAAGCAACTTTTCCGATGCGGCACGTAGTGCTCATAATTATGTGGATTTTCGAAATTAAGTAAGCGAATGCTAGACAACTTTTGTATGAAGCCTCTTCGGTGATAACGATTAACGCTGCTTGCCCGGAGACGACGGACTGAGATTTATGCAGAGCTTGAGCAACAACAGGTGCGGGCAACGCTTTTCGAAGTCTTCTCACTGCCGTGCGATGCTTCTCACTCCTTAAAATAAGGTTGGCATCTAGGCTCAGTGAAATGCAAGGTGCAATTTAAATTCCAAATTTGTTAAACTGTCACAAACGCTCTGAATGCGAAATGAGCACAAGGCTCACAACATGCGAAGCATAATTATATGAATACAGCAAGAGCAGCGAAAGTAAGCTGAAAGCTGAAAGTGTGAGCAAGAGAATAAGGAAAAGCTCGGGGAGTGGGTGGAAAATCTGCTGCTGGAGTTGGCTGCAGGTGGCACAGGCCAAGGAAATTGCTTCAAACTGGCTTGTCGGAGCTAAACAAACAAGCGGCGTTGAATTACGATGCCGCACGCACGTGGTTGCCTCCTCATGGAGACGAAGATGGCGATGGAGATGGCTATGGCTATGGCGACAGAGATGGGGAGAGGTGGTTTTCCGTTTTAGGTAGAAGCGTGTGCCCCACATGAGTAATAGTAATGATGTTGCCTCCCACTCAAGATGTGTGCCGCTGCCACCAGGCTTATGAATAAATTAAGAAAAGGCCGCTCGAAAACGGGGCCACTGGGAGGCGACGGCAGGCAGAGACTGACGACAGGGGCGGAGGCGAGACGGCGGCAGGAAAACGAAGGCGTCGCGAGAATAAAACAAACGACGCAAATAAAAAAGGGCAATTTGAATGCGAGTCGTGGCACAAACAAGCGATATGCGCAAATTCTAAAATATCCTGTAAATTTTAAGAAATGCTCTTATGAATAATCCTTCAGATGAAGTAATTTCTTGGCAATGCTAATTAAAAATTTATAAATAAAATCAAATAAATACTTTAAAGATTTTCGACAAATATTGAAATGAAGTTAAGCTCTTTATACACTCGCAATATATTCTATCTTAAATTGCAAATACCCCATTGCAATGCATTTGCTACAGATTCAAATTCTAGATACTCATAGCAGCGGAAGTAAGGTGAAAGGGGGATGGGCAACTGTTGAGACACGACAAGACGGCAACAGAAGATAATGCCGTTTAAATAGAATCTGGTGACTGTTGGAAGGCTGCCGCGGGGCCGAACAAACTGCAGGACATAAAGAAAATGTCAGCACTGACACGCGCAGCAAAGCTATGTAAACGATGAGGCCAGAGGGGAGCAATGCAAAAGGGTGGGTGGGTTGTTCTGGGTTGGATGGATGAGGAATCGGTGTAGAGCTATAGCTCGCACAGGTGATTTACATAGCATATTTAAGTGGAGCACTTTGTGAACTCGCATACAACACGGCACGATATCATCATCATGGCCCATAACGAATGTTGCACAAAATAAAAATGTGAATAAATGTAAAAAACAGAATGAGAAACTGCCAGACAAGAGCGTTCAGTGGAGTTCAGCTGGAGAGCATGAAGAAAATAAGGAAATAAGCTAGGCAAGGACGTCGCAAAACATAAAGAACATATTTTTGACTAAGATGTATTACAAGCGACAGCATAAGGAGTTTGACATTTTTATTATGTTGCCGCCAGCGACACAAAGAGCGTAAGCAGCGTAAGGCAAAAGAAAGAGAGAGAGAAAGAGAAAGAGAGAGAGAACGAGAAGGAGGAGAGAACGAGACAGGAAGCAAGCGACTTGCAACTTTCGAGTTCCATCAGTCGGATTAGCGTTCGGAGCATTGCCCCAAAAAGTATGCAACAAAAAGAGCGCAAAATGAATTTGCGACTAGAGGAGTCTCTGATGCGCACATAATTCAATTATTATTGCCCGCAAGACCCCAAGAGAAGTGATTTGGCTGCCTGATGCCTGCTGCCTGGTTCAGCTGTTTTTTTTTTTTTGTAGCTGCTATGGCTGCTTTAGCTGGCAACACAAGGGAAGAAGTACAATTTATTTTAAATAAATATGATTTATTATGTTTGGCATGGCTAAAACGCACGCTCAGTGCAGCCCCTGAATCCCCAGGACCAAAGGGGGCAATCACCATGAAGGATTACGAAACATGAACGCCAAGTTTACACAGCACTCGACGGCGTCGATGCGCAATGGGAACTTGAGATTGCCTCCAAACCACACGCACACGTCCCTGCCCCTGCTTCATTTCCAGTCTCAGCTCTAGTTCTCCATCAAGCAACCAGTCGACCTGTGAACCCAACCACTACATAAAACAAATTTGACTTAAGGTACACTTTACGTTTTATGATGATGACTTACGGGGATGAAGTAAAGCTACCCAACATTCACTCACACACACACAAAATCGGAGGAAAAATGAAAATATCATAAAGGAAAACGCTGCCATCGAAGGGCTTAAATCTCAGAGAAGAATCCATCAACAGGTTTGAGTATTCGTATTGACATACATACATGAAAAAGCAAAGTACACACACACACACACAAACACACTCGAACTCGTGCCATATAAAATTACTATGTGATTGAAATTTGATGATTTTGATGGATGGGATACAGTATTTGCCTTGACTACATCAGTTTTAAGTGCTTAAGGTCGATAATAGCAACAAGATGTGGCAAATATCAGCTTACTTTCGTGCTCAATTGAAAGTACTTTGAATGTGTGGCTAGAAAATTGGATTATTCAAAGACATTATGCCTTGTTTTCTTCTTTTACCAGTGTTGTCAAAGTGCAATTTCATGTGGCAAATATGCATACTATACCATATAAAAATGTATATGTTTGTATGTGCGTATAGTAGGTCTGTTCATATTCAAGGAAATCTGCATAGATAATCCCGGTTGGACACGTGTCTCCTACGCTTTTTGCCACATAATTCAAATGATCATAAATTACATGGCAGCAGTTGTAATCAACTGTCCATTAGGCAGTACCAAGGAGTTATTCATGTCAGCACAAAATACCATTTAGCACGACATAAATGTTGAGTCAGCACAACAAAAACAACAGCAACGTACACACCAACAAAAGTAACAAGGCAACTAAATGTTGCAGTCACAGCAACAACCAGTTGAATATGAATTTAATTCATTCCCTATAATCAGAGTGAATCATGTGGGAGTCCATTCACTTTATCACAAAGCTCTTTAAAAGTAAGTCAATAGTTTATGCAAAATTAATTAATTGGTTGAATAAATCTTATTATAATAAAAACAATGCTAATTATATTATAATGATAATACCGCAATAGTTTGTATTGTATAGATAATGCGAATATAATTGGCAATGCTCATGATTTAGATAATGATAATAAAAATAATAAAGATGACACTATTGATGGTTACAGTCTTTAAATGCGACATTCACCACAAAAAGAGAGAGAGTGTTAGGTATGAGAAACAGTTAAATACATTCATTACCTTTGGCAAACAGAAAATGCATGATCTGCAAAGAGCATCAAAAGAGCAAAGCCAAGCTTGGTATAAGAGGCTGGCCATTTAACTTGTTGGATCAGTGCTAATACGAAAACCCAAACCCAAATGCCAAACAACCTTAAAACGTTCGGTTTATGGTCAGGCAACGGTCGGGTAAATAGGATATTTATGGACCACAGAAGCCTGTGGACAAGTGGGTGGGTGGAGCAGGCCGTCCTCTCCGCCCTCTGTCTGACTGGTCAGACTGTTTTGCACAGCAAATAAACACACACCACACACACACACGTACACACTGAAAATGCGGGCAACTGTAGCATTCTAGTCGGGATTTTATGCATAACTAATTGGCTGTCTGTGCCCAGTTACGAAGCTCGACCTGGATACGGCTTTGCTCCCTTCTGGATAATTTCTGTGAGATTATAAACAGCAGGGAATGCTGGAGCACAGTCATGCCTGATGCTGTTGCTCTTGTTGCTTCTACTCCTGTTGCTATCGCTTCTGGCTGATACATAAGAAGATTCTGCAGGGTTTTTGGGTCCCGGTCCCGCATGTCTAAAGACTCCGGTCGTGCGTGCCGGACGCATTTAAATTGTTGCCTTTAAGCTGACGACACACTCCGGACTTCAACTTCAGTTAAAGTGCATAAATTTGGCACATTGTTGTTGTTGTTGTTGTTACTCGCTGTTGCTGATTGTTGTTTCTTGTTGCTTGTCATCAGCGTCGTTATATTGTTATGGCCATTGTTGTCGGCGCGTTTGTAGTCAGCCCATCGTTTATCCCTCCCCCTTCCTGCTGCCTCCTTTCCTGCCTTCCTGTTGTTTCTGTGTTGTCAGCTAATTGAATTTTCAGCATGAAATTTAATTTATCTTTGTTGTTTGTTTGCGCAACAAATTGCCAAAAGAAGAGGAAAAAACAAAAAATTCGAAATAAAATGCAAATTCAAAAGTGAAAACAAGTTAACAGCACTTTTTTCCTTACGTATTTTGTAATTTGGCTTAGTTTGTTTACACTCTTTATCACGTTAGATAAATAAACATAGACCTTATCATTTACTTGCTGTTGCAGCTCACAAAATGAAGTGGACCCTCACCGTGCTTTTAATCTGCCTGACATCGGAGATCGTAAGCTGTAAGTGCTATCTTTTCTACATCCTAGTCAGTAAATATTTTGACTGGAGGGCAACACACTCTCTCTCCCTCTCTTTCTCTCTTGCAGCTGAAACGAATTTGCCCCCCGTCTTTACAGAGACTCTGAACAACATTGTGCTTTACGAGAATGTACCCGTGGGCACTGTTGTCTTTCGTCTAGAGGGCGAGGATCCCGAGGGTAGCAATGTGACTTTCAGTTCGATTGGTTCGGATCACTTTAGCGTTGATGCTGTTTCGGGCAATATAACGCTAATAAAGCCTTTGGATCGAGAGGAAACGAATAGTTTGACCTTTTTGGTAACCATCAGAGATCGCGTAGATCCAGCGGGTGAATCGGAACAGGATAATGTTGTGGAGCAGCCTATAACATTTATCATTCTCGATGAGAACGACAATCCGCCCGAATTCCAGGATGTAAGTCGAGTATTTAAAAGCAATTATTGAAATGAATTTATAAATAAAACACTATTAGAATAGATTTTTAAGAGAAAAAAGAACATTAATAATAAAATTCAATCTCTAATTTCCTTCTAGACTCCTTATGAGGCCGATGTAAACGAAGATGCCGCTGTGGGCACAACAATATTCGACAAAATATTGGTCAAGGATCGCGACACAATTGGTGAAAGCTTGGATCTCAAATGCCTGCCGCAACAACAAAGTCCTGAAGCTTGTACCAAGTATGAACTTGCCTAGACTTTAATTGTTTTCCATACATACATACATCACGTAAATACTTTTTAGATTCCGTCTTAAGCTGCTGACCCGTGAGGCGACCGTGCTAACTGCAGCCGTTGTTCTTAACGAAACGCTCAATTACAATCAGCGCATGATCTATCATTTCCAAATTGAGGCCACCGATGGCGTTCATAAGACACAAACCACTTTTGAAGCACGTGTCAAGGATGTGCAGGACAAGCCGCCCGTCTTCCAGGGATCACTATCCACCGTCATCGACGAGGACAGTCCGATTAACACGCTTGTGTTGACAGTTCATGCTCGCGATGGTGACACTGGAGAGCCACGAAAGATTGTCTACGATTTGCTGAGCAGTAAGTTATCTCGTAGGCAACTGATTCCGATAAATTTAGCAACTTGTCTCTCCCTAATAGACCCCAATGATTACTTTTTGCTGAACTCACAAAGCGGTGAACTGCGTACAGCTAAACCTTTGGATCGTGAGGCTTTAACTGACTCCACGGGCCTCATTCCATTGCTGATTCGTGCCCGTGAACTTGTGAATGGTGTGCCCAGCGATGATCCCTTAACTAGTGCAACGGCTAGAGCTACTGTCACAATACGCGATGTCAACGATTCGCCACCCACTTTTAACAAGAAAGAGTATGAGGTTGCGCTGCTTGAGAATACACCAGAAGGAACTCCACTAGCTCTCGATATGAGTGTCAGCGATGCGGATGTGGGCATTAATTCCAAGTTTTCGCTGCGCTTGGAGGATGTGTCGGGTGTGTTTGACGTGGAGCCCAAACTGGTAACGGGCTACTCGCAGGTCAACATACGCGTAGCCAACGGCACACTGGACTATGAGAATCCCAATCAACGCAAGTTCATTGTCCTTGTGGTGGCCGAGGAGACGGACACTAATCCCAAGCTCTCGTCAACGGCCACCATTACAGTGAGTGTGCTAGATGCCAACGACAATAAGCCCAGCTTCGAGCAAGAAAGCTACTCGGCCACAATCTCGGAGGCAGCTCTGCCCGGACAATACATCACAACGATTACCGCCAAGGACGTGGACTCCGGCAGCTTTGGAGATGGCGGCATACGGTACAGTCTTTCCGGCACCGGAGCCGAGCTGTTTGATGTCAACGAGCAAACGGGCGTCATTACCTTGGCCGATTGTCAAGCAGAACAGCGCAACAGGCGCCAGCGACGTGACCTCCATGAAAATGATAGCGATGCTCACGCACTTGAAATGCTCTCCATGCCGCAGCACCTCAACTCTGAGTTGCGAGAGATTAACACAGAGCCCACCGTGCAATATACGTTAATCGCGCAAACGCCGTCCCAGCCTGTGGCAGACATAACCGCTGCCAATGCCGCTACCGCCGTTGCAGCAACATCAACTACTAATGACGACAAAGCCGCCAGCAGCAAGGCGCCGTCGACGTGTCTTGACTATGAAACGGAGACCACGTATTTCTTGTCATACAAGGTAAGTTTGTGGTGTAGTCTGGAATTCTTGTGTGTCGTGTGTGTGTGTTTGGGTTTGTGTTTGTGTTTGTTGGGAGAGGCAAAGGTGTCATGGAAGACATCAATATTTATTAGCTGCAGATGGGTCAGTTAACCAGGTCAGGCAATTGGCGAGCCAAAAATTTTTTAAATGATAGTTTAAATATCAGTCTCTTTTAGCTGTCAATTGCCATTTATTATCTTATACTAGTGAATTGTATTTTGAGCTCAAAATGTTGAAATTCATGGATAGAAGTAGATAAACAGTTGGTTTAACGTTTTTGTTTGTCCACCAATTTACAGCACACTCATCTCAAGTGATTGAAAATATTATACAACACATACATATATTTTAAAAATAATAATAGCAACTATCTCAACTATATCAGATTTTAATTATATATATATTAAATATTTTCAAAGCTGTTTAAGTATTATAAAATTAAAATCTGATATAGTTGCTAATATTATATTTAAAATATATGTGGTTTATTTTCAATCACTAATAATAACTAAATTGTAATAATTCTAAAAACATTTCCGACAAAACGTTTATCCATCAGCTTTTTGTCAATCAAATTAACATGCTTTTAATAGAGTATCACAGACTCGTTGTCATACTAAATTTATTTAATTAACACGTGCATACAACTGAATATTTTGTTTTGTCATTACTCCACAGGCCACAGATGACAATGGCCAGGGTCAGACGTCTGTGGTGTCGCTGCGCATTTCAGTGAGCGATGCGAACGATTCGCCCCCAGTATGTGAGAGTCCTTTGTATCGCGCCAGCGTGGATGAGGGAGCTCTTGTGTTCGATTCACCTTTAATAGTGAAAGCACGAGATGCGGACACAATGTCCAGCATTAGCTATAGGATCATTGGCTCGCCACAGATAGAAAGCATTTTCGACATTGACAAGCAGAGTGGACAGATTAACATACGACCAAATGCGAGTCTCGATGTGACGAATCTGAACAGTGAACAGCTTATCTTTGTGGTTGAAGCCAAGGATGGACTATTCACAGCGAACTGCGGTGTCAACATCACTGTGCGCGATGTAAACAATCATGTGCCACGTTTTCTGCAACTCAACTATAGCGCTGTGGTTGAGGAGAACTCTGAGATTGGCACAAGTGTGGAGAAGCTGCAGGCCACCGATCTGGATACAGGCAAAAATGCCGAGCTACGCTATCGCATTCAACAGGGCAGCTTTGATGACTTTGGCATTGATGAGCGCACCGGCGAAGTGTTTGTGTCCCGCAAACTTGACTACGACAGACGCAACACGTATCAGCTGCAGGTGCAGGCCGCTGACCTGGGTACACCCAGTTTGACAGGCACCGCCACGCTGACAATTAATGTGCAGAATAGCAATGACAAGGATCCCTACTTTGTTCCCGCCACACAGCATGCCGAGGTGAGAGCAGATGCAGTCCCTGGCCACCTGGTGCACACATTGATTGCCCTCGATCCCGATGTGGCAACACATAATGCTCTGGAGTTTGCTGCCACCGACGACATCACGGCCATTGACAAAGAGGGCAAGGAATTGCCGCACAGCGAACAGTTCAAAGAGTACTTTGCCATCGCTCGAAATGGAAAAGTGCTGGTCAATCGGCAGCTGGATCGCAATCTCTTTGCCGTAATGCGTCTAAACGTACTCGTCACGGATAGCACTGCACCTAATGTACAGCAGGGACGAGGACTGCTTATCATACAGATTATCGACGTAAATAAAATACCACCGGTAAGTCAGGCATTGTTTACACTACATTTTACTTTTACTTCTCATGAGTGTTCACTCAAATTTGTATCGCTTTCATTGATGGGATTTGTCATTAAATGCTGTTGATCAATTTCGAATTCTTCACTCGACTCGCTGTCCAGAGTGCCAGACTCTGCGGTCAACTGATGATGCTTATCAGCATATAGATTGCTAGGAAGAAAGTAAAGTAAAAGTAACTATATTCCAGAGAAACGAATTCTTACAGCACAGACACACAGCAGCTGGTCTTCACAATCAGTTTCGTAAGGAATACAAGAAAGACAGCAAAGCTTTCGGGATGCAGATATTTAAGAGAAGCATAGCCTAGCACAATCTCATAAATGTTTAAGGCCACATTATCTAAGATCTGTACAATGATTGAGGGCATGATAAGCTCTGGTTGCGAATTGGTTAATATAGGATAGCTAAGATACGGAGGTTATCACTAGATAAGTGAGGAAACACATGCAGTTTACTCACATTGCAATGATGTTCGAGGCCAGACCCACGAAACACATGAGAAACCGCATAAGCAGCAATGTAGAAATTAGGAATATGAATAATTGTCGTATCCAGATCTCCTGTTTCGAAGTGTTTACTACCACCTTGACCTCACGCAAATCCGAGTGCAAGCGATGAACATTCAATGCTGTCGCCTTGTACAATATGGCAATGATATTTACAAAGATAATCTTTAGCTTGAAATACGACATCCTCTCTGGCATCTTTACGAGTTTCAGCTACGGCAAGCAATCTGAGTCCATTAATATTAATTTTTGTTTTCCAATTTTCCAAATATTTGTATAATACGTATGACTTAATTTTCACAACAAAAACTCTCCTTAACTCTCGTTCTATATAGAGATTCAATGCACCCTGGAGTCCCGAACAACCGGTGATTAAACTGCAAATGGTCGAGGAGCAACCGGTCGGCACGGTGCTGACTACATTGCAGGCCAGTGATGAGGATTCCAGCATTGGTGAGTTCAACATAACGACCAACGATTACTTTGCCATCAACTCCACCACGGGTGTCATCTACACCACGGCTCGCTTGGACTACGAGTTGGTCAAGGAGGTCAAATTCATGGTCACGGTCAGCGATACGGGTGTGCCAGCATTGACGGCAACAGCAGACATTGTTGTTGACATCATCAATCTGAATGACAATGAACCGCACTTCAGTCAGTCGGAGTACTACTTCAACATTACCGAGAACTCGCCACGCGGCACTGTTGCCGGCAAAGTTGAGGCACATGATGGCGATGTGGGCGCCTTTGGGGAGCTCACATACTCGTTGATTGGCGAGAACAACAAGTACTTTAGCATCGATGCCTATACGGGCAACGTGATGGTGGCCAATGCATCGATACTAGATCGAGAGCAACTAAAGGAGCTCACGCTGTCTGTTGTTGCACAGGATAAAGCTCCGGCGACTGTGCAAAAGTCAGCCACGGCAACGGTAAGCGATTGCGTCTTAAAAGTCTTTCACATTTGTGACGTACTTCAATTCTTCTGCTGCAGATCCACATCAACATTCTGGACGTCAACGATAATGCTCCTGTGTTTACACGCTCCACTTACAACTCCACTGTGTCGGAGAATGCCGCGTTCCAGCCGCCGGCAGCACTGCTTCAGGTGCAGGCGACTGACCTAGACGAGGGACTATATGGCGATGTGCGTTATATTATAATCGCTGGCAATGAAATGGCGCTGTTCAAACTGGATGCCCAGTCGGGAATCATCTATCCGGCCCAGAATTTCTCCGGCAAACATGGCAACTACGAACTATTAATTTCTGCAAGGGACACTCAGGGATCGGGCACCATGGAGACCACTGCCAAGGCACTAATCACTGTGTTGCGAGTGAATCGCCATCGTCCAGAGTTTGTGATTCCAGCACTATCGAATGCCACCATCGAAATTCCTGGTGATATTGTGCAACCCGATTATTTGTTGCTTACGGTGAAGGCGCAGGATAATGACACCGATGGCGGTGGCAGAATCAGTTATCATCTCCAGGTGAACAATCTGAACGTGCAGGAGACCACAGAGTTTAAGATTGATGAGGATTCCGGCGAATTGCGGGCCAGACAGCAGCTCAATCGCAAAAATCGCGCCAAGTAATGACTATTATCCAATATACTATTTCTATTTCGCATCAATTTGCTATACTTATATTAATTGTTTTTGCAGCTACGATATTATTTTGGTGGCACGTGATTCGGGTAATCCGCCCTTTGAGTCACTTCGTCTGCTCACGGTGAGCATTGTGGATGCCAACGAGAATCGTCCTGAATTCCCAGATGCCGCCAATCCCTACAAGGTGTCGATCAATGAGAACAGTGCGCGTGATGTCAAAGTGGGACACATTCAGGCAGCGTCTCGGAGCAAACACAATCGAGACATCTTTTACTACATGCTGCTGGGTAATGAGGACGGCGCCTTCTATGTTGACAAACTGACCGGCGATATTTTTACGAATAAGAGTCTGGATCGTGAACAGACCGATGCTTATACACTGTACATATTGGCCAGCATTAAGTCGGACTTGGACATTTCGGAAGAGGAGCGCGCATCATTCTCCATTAAGACATTGAGTCGAGATAATACCGTTGCCAAAGTGCTGATCACAGTGCTGGATGAAAATGATAATCCGCCAGTGTTTGAGAAGTCCATTTACTATGCCGGTGTCAATGCCAACGCCAAAATGAATGCGGCCATAACGCTAGTCAATGCCACAGACGCGGATCAGGGCAAGAATGCCAAGTTCGAGTACATGATTGTTGCCTCGAATCTTTACAAGTTTGGTGCCAGCAAATCGACAGGTTCGATTGTGCCCAGTCCGTTTGCCATATCCCAGGATGGTCGCATAACGGCCAACACGATTATGGCCGAGTACAATCAGGATCGCTTCGAACTGGAGATCGTGGCACGCGAATTGGAGCAGCCACAGCGCTCCGCAAACACCAAAGTCAATGTAATAAGAGATAAACTTATTATAATGATAAGTTTTTAAAGCTAATTGTTATTGCTTCACAGATCTGGGTCTTTGACGGCACGCAACTAGTGAGAGTGATTCTCTCTCGGCCGCCAGAAGAAGTCTACCAGGAGCAGGAGGAGATTATAGCGGAGCTGCGTAATGCGACACAGCATCGCATTATTGTTGATGAGATACGCTTCCATTTGGACTCGATTGGTCGCATTCGTATGGACTGGTGTGACTTGTATTTCCACGCTGTAGATCCGCAGACGCAGCAAATCGCGCCTGTCGATGAGATCCTTAAGGACATCGACAGGAACTACGATTACCTCAAGGTAGTTAACATTTTTCTTGATCAATCTCTTTCCATATGTAACTCGCTTACATTTCATTCCAGGATTATTACGCTGGATTTGCAATTGAGAATGTGGTGCCCGCTTACATAGCTATTGTACAGGATGAGTTTGATCTCGCCGTTGCTGGTTTGGTTGCTCTGGTCATAGTACTCTTCGTAGGCGTAATTAGCTTTATTGTGCTGTGCTGTTGCTTGAAGCATTGGAATCTCTCTGTACCCGTCGAAACGCGTCGCAAGGAAGCGTTGATAAAGAAACAAATTATCGAAGATTTGAATACCACAGAAAATCCACTTTGGATCGAGCAGTAAGTAATTTTATATTCTTTAAATCTGAAGTTCGCTCATAACTTTTTATTTCGTTTGCAGAAAACTCAAGCTATACGAAGAGCAGGAGCTAACCATGCAGGTATTTTCCGAGCCCGATCATATATCCAACTCGGATGCACCTGGACATCTAGATCATCGCAGCTCGCTGGAGCAAGTGCATCATGGCCAGACCGTGGACAACACGTATGCCACCATCCAGCCGCGCAACAATCAGAATCGCTTAACCGCCGGCTCTGGCAGCAATGGCGGTGGCGGCTCCATCTCTATGCGCAGTGGAGGAGCGGGCAGCGCTGGTGGCCTTGGCGGAGCAGGACTACTGCTGACGCGCATAGATCCCCACGTCAATGATTTTGCGGATTATGCAACGCTGCGCAACAACCGAGCACCATCTGTAATTAAATAATTTATAGAATATCGAAATCAATCGAAATTAATGCGTTGATTTTTTGCAGATGTATGAGTTTACGGGATCCACATTCCAGGCACCGATACGAGATGGGGACGACGCCGTGGCCGAGCTTATTTAAGCAGAGTATTAAACTCTGCATTTGACAGCTGACAGCTAAATTGTAAATTATATAGTAGCTATATCTATCTATACAGATATTTAGAGAAAACCCCGAACCCTGCTTAGGTTTAGTTCAACACTGATCTGATCTTTCGCATTTTCTCAGTTTGCAGTTGCGCACAGGATACACATTTACACGCATGCTAGATACAAATGCATAAGTTATATAGCTACAATAGTAGTAGTAGTATCTGGTATGCCAACGAAAAAATACATATATAGAACTCAATCGATTACAATATACAGATATCACGCACAATAACTATTGCTATTGTGTAAACATAATGAAAACAGCTAAAAAAAATCCCCATAGTGGAATTTCTCCCGCATAAATAATGACAATAATATACTTGTATATCTC
This sequence comes from Drosophila niveifrons, assembly GCA_035046325.1. Taxonomy (NCBI): domain Eukaryota; kingdom Metazoa; phylum Arthropoda; class Insecta; order Diptera; family Drosophilidae; genus Drosophila; species Drosophila niveifrons. The sequence goes on along the minus strand of JAWNOC010000046.1, from coordinate 1,775,225 downwards.
TATATATATATAAAAATATCTATATATACATGCATGCATATATACGAATATATTACCGATGTCTAGTTTAATATCTAAGCGTTACTAACTAACTATATTCGGTAAATAACTCCACTCGATTAATGAACAACGACGCGATATTAGTTTAATTGACACTGATTTTGTATTACAATTAAGTTAACCGAGTACTCGAAAAAAAGACTAAATTATTTGCTCTTCCAATTATTGTATTACTTTAGTTTTTTGGTCTTGTAACTGTTAGTTCTAAGTTTGATAGATTTGATAGTTTAATTAGCCACGCTTGCTCATACACCAATAAGTTCATAAGTTTAGTTAAATAGAAATGGATTATGTGCAACACTCCAATTTGCATCTATATAAGAACAGAGTCAAAACTCATTGGTTTGCATTTACAATATACGATAAATATAAATAAACAAATAAAATCAAAACAAAACTGAAAATCTTTTAAAAGAAAGTACATTTATCGGGTTACCTGGATACCAAGAAAAATTCTTTCTTGTACCTGTTGCTATTTGTTGACTTGTGAATAACAGTTTTCCTCGTTGCCTGCCGACAATAACTCAACCCTCTAGGAATTTTCCTTAACACAGGCATTTCAGCATGATTTAAATCATTAAAAATTGCTGAACACGTCAGACGGTGTACACACAGAAATAATTTTGAGTATTGAATTTGAAAAGAAAGCGCCAAAATCAACAAATAATGGATGATGTGGAGATTGCAAGTGTGGGCCAGTTCCAGACGCTGGTGCGCTACAACAATCCGGTGCTTGTCGTAAAACATCCGGACAAGAAAGGAGCCCCATTAACTGAACTAGAAATGAAACGCCCACAAACTGCTGGCGCTCTACTAGATACCAAAAAAGAGACTGAGGAAATATTGAACTCCATACTGCCACCACGTTGCTGGGAAGAGGATGGCCAGCTTTGGCAACAATCTGTGTCGAGTACACCGGCAACCCGCCAGGATGTTATCAATTTGCAGGAAATGCTGGACACGCGTTTGCAGCAGACCCAAGCCCGTGAGACAGGCATCTGTCCTGTACGCCGTGAACTCTATTCCCAGTGTTTTGGTAAATTATTGCGATACCCCCATTTTTTTAAGCATTCAACAAAAATTCGTACATACAGATGAGATCATACGCCAGGTGACTATAAACTGTTCGGAGCGTGGTCTGCTGCTACTACGCATCCGCGACGAAATTGCCATGTCTATGGAGGCCTACGAGACTCTTTACTGCAGCTCTGTCGCCTTTGGAATGCGTAAAGCTTTGCAAGCCCACGAAGAAAAAGAAATGTTGCGCGATCGGGTGAAGTCTTTGGAACAGGATAAAGAAGCACTCGAGGAAATCATTTCTGATATGAAGATGAAGCAGGAACAAGCCGAACGTCGTAACGCTGAATTACGCGCTTCAGAAGAAAAGAAGTTCACCGAGGAGATCACGTTCCTTAAGAAGACCAATGCACAACTCAAGGCACAGCTCGAGGGTATTACAGCTCCAAAGAAATAAACGTGCCACATTGTGTGCGCGATGGTGTATGGTTTGTTTTTGTCGTGTTTACTGATTTGTTAGAACTTATTGCAATTAAATTTAGTGGACAGCTAAGACTCGTCTGTTTTTGGGGTTTCTTCTGCAGTCTGCCGCGTGGACGTCTCCGCAGTCGTGTTAGCTGGTGCTTCCTGTTCCATTTCGGCCTCGTCCACGTTAATCTCGTTCAGTATAGGTGTTGGCTTGAATACAGTTGCCGTGTTCTTCTTTGTTTCTTTTGCGGCACGTTTCTGAGGTGGCTCATCGTCGAGCTCTGCAGCAGCGGCGGGCTCCTCGTTATTCTCGTCGGTATCATCCGTAGGCAACTGTTTACGCATAGCGCGTAGTTCTTCTTCGGTGGGCAGCGTATCCTTCAGCTGTTCCATTTTCTTTGTGTACAGTTGGTAGACAAACTCTGCCATTTCAGACATGTTCTCTATTGTTCTGGAGTCATTGCTGACCGGATCTGTGGTAAGTCGCTGCGTGGGATAATCGTCGTTTGACACTACTCTCAGCTTCAATGGACGTTGTGTGAGCTGTCAATCAGAAGAATTGTCGATTAAATATTCTCATATTTAAATTGTTTAACTCACCAATTTGAAAGTCTGTTGTAGTTCCAGGCAGTTCTTGAACAGTGAGACGCGGCCAAAGACATAGAGACCAAGTCGAGCACGACTCATAGCCACAACCAAACGACGAACATCCCGTAGATGTCCCACAGCCTTGGTGCGCACAAGGGAGATGAGTATGTAATCATTCTGTTGGCCCTGATATTTATCCACGGTGGTAATCTTATGCGGCCAGCCAATGAGTGGATTGTTGCCGCAGCGTGCATTGATAACATCGCGAATGAGATGCTTCTGACCATTGTAGGTGGTCAATATCGATATCTTGGCAGCCGGATATCCCAGTAGACGCATGTACATATACAGAGCCACAATATATTCCGCTTCGGCAAGGTTCTAAGCAAGCAAGTAAATTGTTAAAATGCGGAAATTGTCATCCAGACTGCACTCACCTGATAGAAGTAAGGATTGGGCTCGCTTTCACCCACGCCCTTGAAGTCCTCTACATTGATCAGCTGATAGTCGTATGCCAAACCAGCATTTGCTTTCTTGTACTCGTCATGCTCGAAAATGTGCTGCAAATCCGCCAGCTTTTTGTAGCGCCACTTATACAGATCGCAGATGCTGGAACGTGCACGACCCTGACCATCCAGATCGACAGTGGGTACGCCGAGACGCACCAAACGCGTGAATAGACTCTGCTCCATGTTAGAGTACTTCTGGAAGGCCATGTTCTTGATGACAGGCGGCAACTGGTGGTGATCTCCTATCATAATCCAGCGCTTTAAACGATTTAGCCCATCAAGGGGATTCTGCAACAGCAGAGGAATAAATGTTTCAATCTCCAAAATCTGCGCCGACTCCTCCATCAAGATGTTGTCATAGCGGAAGCCTAGATTAACCAGCTCCTTACGCTTGAGGGCTGCATGTGTACAGGTCATGGCAATGATCTTTGCCTCTTTCACCAGCAAATACTTGGAGCGATCGAGGCCAGTACGCAGCAGCTCAAAAGCGCGGAACTCCTCCAGCTCTGTGAATATGTCTGAGATGTAGCGGAAGTTGGACTCAGCTATACTTATGAGTTCCGCAAAGCTATTGGCCTTGAAGAGTGGTTGAGGTGCATCCGCAAAGAATTTCGTAAAGGGAAACTCCGTCTCAAACAGTGCACTCAATTTCTGCATGTCGGTTTCCTCACGGTGCGTCTCGATTTGGCTCTGGAACTTTTCCCAACGTGCCATCACATTGTATAGGTAGAAGTATCCTGCCGTCTCACAAGTGTACGCATTATCGCCACTGACACCGACTGCCTCCTGAAGCCGTTGCACTTGGCTAAGTAGATCCATGCGTTTGGCCAGCACATAATTTACACGCCCGTAGCGACTGTAATCCTTTTCGGTCTCGAGCGTCTCCTCGCCATGACCGAGACGCAACAGATGCCGTTCGTCAATGTCCAGCGCCATAATCTTCTCAAAGAGCTGATTGAGTGCCTGATTGGAGTGCGTTACAATAAGAGTGCGTTGATTGGGCTGATTGTGATAGATGTTGGAAATGATTTGCACAGCAACATCCGTTTTACCCGTTCCTGGGGGACCCACCACCAGCGTTAGACCCGGCTGCATTCCCGACCTGATGGCCTCAATTTGCGTGGGCGTAAAGCGTATGCAGTTTCTTAAAGTGTAAGTTGAAAATGTGTTGTAAGCGATGTTGCAAAAAGATTGTTCGGCTACTTACTGCTTCGGCTTGTCATTGGGATAGGGACCTCTAGCCTCGTACTTGTATGGTTGCACAGCAATGGTTTTAGTTGTAGCTTGCGGCTCCGCTTCCTCCTCGGCATCGCTGTCCCGTTGCTCGGCAACATCTTCAAACGTAAGGCGATATGGTGGTTCCCTGCTACCCTCGACTACCTCACACTTCAACTCATAGTCGGGAAAACTGGCCCTCAAGTGTTCGTAGTCGAGGAAGGTGTCATTGAACTCCAGCGTGCGCTCTTGATTGGGCATGTTGCTGTAGTGTGCTGCACCCGGATCGCCGTAACCTAGAAGAATATCATGCAGCCAAGGAGGAACCACACACTCGGTGTTCATTAGATGGCGTATTGTTTCCAGCACGGCCTTGAAATTGTTCTCCTTTGGCTTGCGACGCATCAATATATTAAAGCTCTCGTAGACATCGTCAGAGCCCTGCAGGAAAGAAAAGTTATGGATCTATTGCATTATGTAAGATACTTGCAAACTTACGTCCTGCAAATCGTCCATGTCCATGCGATACTGATTGGAGTCCAGCCAGACGCGATAACTGCGCTGTTCGCCAGGCAGCTGCGGTCTTGGCTCAGGTCCATCCTCAATAACACGTCCGTTGGCATCCAGCATGCCCTCTACCTCACACCCACGCACGCTGACTAAGCCCACTTGAGGAATAAATGGCTCTCGTGGATTATATTTGGTACCATAGGGTTGTGTAGGTTTGACAGTGATCAGAAAGCAAACGTCGTGTTTGCGCAGATTTTCCCACTCCTTCTTGATCTCATGACGCACTGAGAGTGTTACGCCCACATCGGCGCGCACTCGTGATGGCTTTTTCTCGCCCAGATGCGGCTTGGCCACTTCTACAACGGCAAAACTAGCAATGGGCAGTGCCATACGTGCCCAGCCGCCAAAAACAACGTCGCCATCCTCCGATTGCCAAGGCAGCATGCGACTGACTGCATCCTCGATGTCCTGACGGATTTCGTACGTGCTCTCTAGTCGGAATAGATTGAAGTTGCGCAATAAATAATCGTGTAGCGTGAGAAACTGCAAATTGAGCTTGGGCAGTGCCAGACAAGTGTCTCCAGTGTAGTACTCTGATGGCACCACATTCTCATCCCAAATGATCTGTTCAGTGGGATACAGTGGCATCTCATTCAGTGCCTCTAATTGTGAGCAACGCTTCTCATGTCGCGTCACCAGTAATTCACGCAGGAATTCCTCATCCAAGCGATGCCATTGAAAGGGCTCTACGGCCTCATCTGGGACCAAATTGAGAAACGATGCAATTTGTTTTAGCCCATCCGCATCCAAAGTACCAAAGTGTTTCTCCAGCGACTCGCGATTGTCTACTGTTGCAACATTGGACAAGGCAAAGGTGCGCAATGAGGTGAACTTCGCAAACATGGCACGCTGCAGTGAGGTGATCTTCTTGTAATGGAGTTGGGTCATATCGTGATCCGTTAGAGAGTTGCCCGTCACATCGTTAATTTCGAAGCGGGTGTAGAACTTGAGCATATCCAACAGCTTAACGGAGGAAAAATAATATTATAAAAAGTTGCATTCGTGAAAATAACATTATCTTTATAACTAAAGGCACAATATTGCAACTGTTCTGTCACTTTATTCCCAGATTCTTTTATTTTTTTATTATTTAGTATGTTTGAGTAGTATTGGTTTTTTATTTTTTATTAAATTTTGAATTTCTAGGTAAATACTAACTACATGGCTTCGTTATCCCTATCAGTAACTTTAGAATTTACATTTTCAATAAATTAAATAGAATACTCATTTGTAAAAAGTACAATAAGTAAAGTTCCCATCTTTAGCTGGAAGGTGGCGTTCTACACCTTATAGACTAGCAACATTCTTAGTCGATTGAACAGTATTAACATGACAATTTTTTTTTCGAATTCATCCATAATTAACGTCCGCTCTATGTTTAATAAAATAAATTAATATTTGCCACAAATATTTAGGCTATTAAACGGAGAGGGGTTTACTTAAAATCGTTTCATAATAAAATTACAATGACAACTTTGCTGAACCGCTCCTGCATTATTCCCCCATGTGCATGCATTGAATGGAACGTATTTTTTACTACCTCACTATGATACCTGTTCTCAACTCTACACGAAACCCACACAGACACAAAGCGTTGTTCTCTTTGACAGTGCAACACAGGTATCTTCGACGATGCGACGTGACGTGTTGTGAGCCGGTCTGCGATTGCCCTTAAGCCAATACGTCATCATTTTGGGCAAGACAAGCCTCGCTGAATGAGAATGAGTGAAAAGTCTACAAACTGTCAACCTTAACTTGGCATTGGTTAACTTCGAGTATAGTGTTATTATGAGCATAAAAAAACTGTTTTAGCTACGTTTGAAGGAAGTCCTTATTGGAGAGTTAAGAGGTGCAGGAGCTAAAATAAACGTGTTTGGAAATCGGATATCCCTTTGTAACTCTAGATGCCATGCTGTAATCGAAAGGTGAACCCAACACATATATATTAAATCTGTAGCAGTCTTTTAACTTGAAGGGAATATTAATTTTTGTATCAAAAATAGATACATAAAAACACACACATATGTATGTAGTTCATTAGTATGTGTGATATGACAAGGGTTTCCCACAGGAGCATTGAGGAAGCGGGATTGCAGCAGCCTCAAAGTGCTGACAAGTGGCGCATAATGAAAGACAAGGCACGCGTTTTAAATTGCTGCTGCTGCTGTTGAGCGCGTTTGATGCCTGCTGCAGTTTCTTAGATAAAGTACTTGGCAGTCTTATCACATCATCACACATCGCCAGACACCACGACAACAACAAACAACGAGCCAGGCGCACACACACTCACACAATAGCCAAGACACAAACATATAAGGAAAGACGATGGACTGCCGGTTCTTTGAGTCGTTGCCAATTGATAATTTCCGTCGCTTAATTTAAATAACAAAAAACATTGTTCATGTGTGTGTGAGTGAGTAAGTGAAACAGAGAGAGGAAGAGTCAGTGCGAGCACACATCTAAAGCCCTGCTTCAACTTTTTGTATGCTTGGTGGTTGATTGTGGAGAATAACAATCGCAAGGGGACAACAGAAAGTGGAACTCTACACTAGGCCCAATGCCAATGCTATTGCTTGGGCTGCTTCTCTCCCGCTAGCTCTCTGTCTCGCTCTCCACAGTCTGTATTGTGCTAGTGACTAGAAGTTAAGAGCGTCAGCAGAGTCAGCGTAAGAGCGAGAGAATAGTCAGTCAGTTAGCAATAAGTGTGAGGGAGAGTGCGAGCGAGTCTCATTCGACTTCTCGATTTCTCTCATTCAGTTGCTGGTTGCTGGTCGTCGTCGCAGCATTTAGTTGTCTTTTGGAATTTTTGCGCAAACTGCATAAAAAATAACGAAACAACCACAAACAAAAATGTTTAGCGAATAAACAAACGAATATTAAGAGTGTGTATGTGTGAAAAAAAAGAAAAGTTTTTGGGAAACACAAGCATAAACGAATAAAAACAAAAGAAGAGAAACACAGTCGCAGCTTTAACATAGTTTGGTCATGCAAGTCATGATCTTGGCTCGAAACCGGCAACAGTCACAGCCTTGATGACGCATTCGATTACGAGCACGATACCCGATTACAACAACGAATACGAATACGATTAAAAGTATCTGTATCTTTAGCTGTTGCTGTTTTATTCGCTTGAGATGCTTGGCGCGCAAATTTGGCCGTACCTGGCTAAGGGCAGCTGCTTTTTGTTAGTCTTGTTGGCCATGCTGCACGCTGTTTTTGTTGTCGGCGCTCATGTGGCCGATGCGCCGCAACTGGCTAATAACAACAACAACAACAACGATGCGAGTGTAGTGCTGGTGAATAAATGCTGTGAAAAGTTCGAGATTCACGTGAATAACACATGCCAGCAGGTCAACGAAACGGGTAAGCATAACTAGGCTAACAAATACACAGAACACAGCGATTTGGTTGTCAATGGCAACGCAAAGCGCTCAATTAGCGGACATAACTCGGCCAGGCCATTGCCGGCGTTGGGCCATTCAACTTTATGGATTTTTGGGCTCGTTGCATGCAACATATGGCATGGCAGCCAGCCTAATGGCCCATTTGATGGCAATCAATTGCAAAAGGGTCCCCTTCACTTAAAAAACTATGGTAGGGAATGCAGCTCCACTCTGAAGGGTGATTTAACATGACGTAAAGCAACAGCTGCTGTTAAATTGACAACAATTGAAAGTTATTTGTTTAGATATTAGCATTCATCATTATGGGAGCTGCGATGATTTAATCCATATGTTAATCAAATTCGCCAACAATCTGGACTATGATGCATTGTTCCAGCAGAGTGCAACACATTCCGGCCGTGAATATTTATAGACTTTGAAGTGTTTTTAATGATTCTCTTTGTTTCATTCTGGACCCATTGTTCAATTGAAGTCATCGGATGCTAATGCATTGTTTTATATCATTTCATTGCTTTTTTAAATATAGACTACTTTGAGCCCATGTTCACCAGCTATGGCGGCGATCAGAACAGAAATGTGGCACAATTCAAGTTCGTCATCGGAATGCCCAACTGTGGCTCCAAGCAAATGTGGCCCGTTCTTGACTATCTTGGCGTAAGTGGGAGAAATATCAAAGAAAACCTGGGTTGCTATTCATTAACTGATTCTTCGCCTGTAGAGCTACGATAAGTTGGTGCTTCTGGATGATGGCAAATTGCGACATTACACCAATGCCGAAGATGAGAGCGATGAGCGACGCGGCGTCCAAAGTGATTACGACGAAGACATTGTGGAGGCCAATAAGCCACGTTATTATGACTACGAACTGGGACAGTATTGCCTCGATAAGGTAGCTCAATCAACCTTAGTAAGAAATACAATCTTTTAATGTGATATTTCTTATCTCTTTCAAGGCCATTTCTCCGGAGCACAAGCACAGCCTATTTGCTCACATTTGCTTGGCCAAAAAGGAGAGCAGCTGGAATGACACAAACTTTTTGTTGCGCAAAATACTCAATCCCATATTCCATGGCATATCGTTGATCATTCTGCTGGTAATCGCGATCATTTACTTTATTCTGCCCACCCTAAGGTGAGGATCGTTCCATAGATGATTTCGAAGTAGAAGCCAAATTATTCATTGCGTTTTGCGTTTCTTTAGCAGAGATCTGGTTGGTAACATTGTGACCACCATCGCAATGTGTCTGATGGTCAGCCAGGCAGCTGATCTCGTCTGTATATTCACAGACTTCACCAACCATGTTAGTTTCATTGTGGCCGACATCATCTTATGCTTCAGCTTGCTGGCTGCCTTCTTTTGGCTCAACAGTTTCGGTTATTACATTTGGAAGACATTTCGCTCCAGAAATGTATTTCTGCGTGTTACCGATGGACGCAAATATTGCTATTATTCGGCCTATGCCTGGGGCTGCACAGCCATTATGGCGGGCATGGCGGTCTTTGCGCATTTCTTTCTCGATGCGGACTCGTATAAGAAGGAGAATATGCGCGGAGAACAGCAAACGATTGGATGGCTGGGTATCTGCATCTTTTTTGCGCCTATTGCCTGCACCATCATTATCAACATCTTCTTCTATGTGACCACAAGGAAGCTAATCAATCGTCGCACAGTCTACGGACGAATAGCGCACAAACTGAAGGCCAAGTAAGTAGAAAATTCTTCTCAATTTAAAAGGATTCAAATGATTTCAATTTGCTTTGTAGCTTTATCATGTTTTCACTGATGCTATTGGTCATGTCCTTTGCCTGGCTCTTCCTCACAATGTCCTGGCTAGCCCTGGACGGTCTGCTCTATGCGCACATCATTGTGAACGCATTTCAGGCTCCTCTGCTGCTCTACATCTGTGTGCTGCGGCAACGTCACGTCACCTTTTTGTTGAAGAAGTCGTGTTGCTACAATGAGCAGCCATCGGCCAGCGATTGGGGCGATGAGATGCACTACATGAATGGTGGCGGTGGCAACGACTATTGAGCAATCGATCAGCCGTAATTTTAAGCTATACTCTAAGTGTTTTTCTTTAGTTTAACAATGTGAAACATTGGCGATTTGTACTTATTACTAATTTATGTCAACCGAGCAACTAATTAAACAAAACAAAGTCTGACACATACCTGACCAAATAGTTTGCCTTCCTCACGTTGCACCAACGGGCTCATCAACGCTCGCACAATCAAATGGCAATCATCGAGCACAGTATTAAAAAAACGACGCGTGGGCAACAGCGCTTCCAAGTCAATGATGAACTCGAGGAAACGCTCGCAGTAATGAACCACATTGCTGTTGAGTTCGCCCTCGAGGGGAATTCGTTCAAGAATGCGCAGGAAGTCAATGATGAGATTCTGCATAAAGTGGCGTTCCCACATCACGTCCGGCTTAGGACTGTCTTTCTCCTTCTTTTGCAGCCGTTTCCAGTACTTGCGCCACTCGGGCACATCACGCAGCTCCTGTTCGCGACGTCCTAAGAAGTAAAATTTGAATATAACTAAATCTGGAATATAAATACTTAAATGACTTACTCGGTTGCAGACAATGCCACATGGAGAGCGAAACTAGACGCTTTGCCTGTTCGCGGCACAGTTCGATTTCCATGCTGTTGAAGCAGTGATTTAGAAACATGAGCAGCGCAGTTCTTTCGCGCAATGTGCTGCGATTCTCAGTTGTTCCTGGCTTCGGCAAACAAGTCTCTAGAACATGCCGAAAGAATGCGGCATATTGCTCCGGTAGTTGCTCGAAGACGTTCCAAACTTCGACGCGTTCCCGGAACTTTTCATTGGCCATGATCACAATGGACATGAGATGGGCATGTGTTGCTTTCTCGCTTTTGTAATTGGGCCACAAATACTGTTCGAGATATTGGCTGAATTCCAGCATGTTGATGCGGCGTGCGCTGCTTTTGCCGCTGGACATTTCATCAGCGTAAATCTGCTCAATAATGCCTGCATTATAGGGCAAGTGCTCCGCCTTAGTATCGGGAGACCAATATTGGGAAGCAAGCTATAAAATAAATATTTTTTTAGTTTACCCTCGTAAACGTTTAACAAATAGTACATCACGCACCTGCCAAATAACATCAGAGCTAAACTGGTCCAGCGTAAGAGCGCCTGACTTTTCCTTGACCTTTTTGTTTGTCTCCTTGGGAGCAACGGCTTGGGTTTGACTTCTGCGCTTCATTTTCGCACGATAAATTGAAAAAAAACACAAATTTACTAAACGAAAACAAAACGCCGGCTATAAAACGACTTCGTGTGACCACAAAATAAATTGCAAGACATCTCAAATTGTTGTTATTGAAATATACCAAATAAACTTAAGCGAACTTGTAGCCCTGGTATAAAAATTCACGACATTGCTATATTTACTTCCTCTTATTATTTACTTATACTGTTACTGATCACTTCTTGAACTTAAAAAATTTAAAGATGTTAAAATAAATCTTTTTAAATAGTTAATTTTTATTATTAATTAAAATTGTGAAAAATAAATAAATAAATATATCCTAAAATGTTAATGAGTGGCAACGCACAATAAATATGTCTTAATAATTATCAGATGATGAGTGGCAACGCTGCGTTTGTTTTGGGCATCATGGTTACAGTTTGGGAGTCACACACACAAAACGCCGACAACATGGCCCACTCAATGCCGCCAGAAAACCTAAATGTAAGTAAATAAGCTTCAAATAGTGGAATAAATTGTTAATAATAAGTTTAATTGCAGAGCCACATACTGGCCGTGCTGAACCTGCCGCTGATAGACAAAATACAGCAGTTGGAGCTACTGTTCGAGCGATGCACCGTGCGGCAAATTCAAGAGATTTTCCCTCTCATAGTTCACTCAATATTTGGCCTAAATGGCAATATTTTGGGCTGGGGATTGCGAACGACGACGATGGAGAACGCGCCGCATTATTTCACAACGCTGCAACGATTCTTTGGGGTTCGTGGCGTCTGGATGCAAATTTGCCACCGGCTGCTTAACGAAACAACAAAATTTGATATCGATATCAACTTGTTGCCGGTAAGTTGGAGATTTTGTTGTTACCTCCAACGAGGTACTTAATCATGTAATCCATTGCAGCGAAAGTTCATTGCCATGCTGCAAGCCGGACCCATGTTCTATGCGGATCTAATCAACATCGATCCCCTGCGGCATCAAGTTAGCACCTTATCCTTGAACACTTTTGAGTTCTACATGTTACACTTTGTGCTATACGCGTTGCAACCGCTGCACACTCTCAATCCCATTGCCATGCAGATCCACAGCGAACGCAGCACGACCATCTATCAAAGTCTCACCTCCGAATATTTGAACAACTTTCTGCCCCAATTGCCGGATGCGGCTATCGAACCAATAAATTTCTGCAGCAGCGTCAAGGCCCCCCAACAGATTCCTGTGCAAGCGTTGCAGCCACAGCGGCAACTGCGGTACCTCAAGCTGCCCAGCTCCTATCGTAATGGCAACGGCCAGGGAAGCGTCATCAATGCAGGCAATACATCGCCACAGTCTGGCGAAAGTGGCGGCGCCGGAGGACGTGGTTATATGTGGCGATCGGAGTCAGTGTTGTATTTCTTTGTGGATATCTGGCTGCGTTACGATATCGAAATGGAGCATCATCTACCCAGCAGCGATTTTGTGCGCGGCGTTCGCACGCTGATCAGGCAGATTCATTTATTTGCGAATACAGCGCGATTAGATCACAGCTCGATGAGTGCGCTTCGGAAAGTATCGCTGAGCATGGTCAAGGCACGCATATATGCATTCATATGCAGTTTGATCGATCGCTGGCCACTGGACAGTTCGCTAGGCGTGGTGCTGGAGCTGTGGATGAGCTATATACAACCTTGGCGTTACACTTTAACCTCTACCGAGAACAAAACGTAAGTGGCATAGTATTAACCCTTGTAATATGGTTTAAAATTGGACTATTTGCTTTGCAGTTTGGGCGTCCCTCATGCGCCGCCAATAGGCGCTTGTTTCGATGGCTTTATCATAGACAATCTCATCGTCTACACGCACATTTTTATGCAACTAATGCCGCGCTTTGAGCGTCTAGATTACTCCGTCTACCGCAATGCTTACATGTTGCGTCGATTGGCCAAGACGTTTTCGCAGCCTGGTTTGGTGGAGCGCCTGCAACGCTTCGAGCGTCTGCACTCTGGCAACACATATGGCTTTGATTCGCCACAGCGACAGGCGAACGTGCTAAAGTATGATTAAAAAATCCCATCTCTTGGAGTCGTTCTAATATACAATCTACATTCTCTTGCAGCAAGTCAAATAATAGTTCTGCAAACAGCTCGTACAATGCACAATGGAATCCGTTAGTTAGCAACAACATTCCTAAGCTATTCAGTGACCAAATGTATGAACAGATTCAGACTTTCCTCTTTATCATCAGCATGGCACGCAATTCCATGCTGTCGGATATTAGTGCTTTGAGGCGCGAGATCTCAGAACGTCAACGCTCTGAGGGATATATTAGAAACCTGTTCAAGAAACTACTCGGTGAATTCACACAAGATGAGTTGACGCTGCGTGAATTAAGTCGCATTCCGGAGGTGCTGCGTCAATGCATCGATTTACTTTGTCACACCTTTAATGTAAGGATAATGTTGTCACGTTGAAATTGAAATTTCTAAGGATATCATTTTTTTTTTGTAGGTGGATCCTGGCAGCTTGTCGATGCATGAGACACTGCCTGCCGAGTCGAGCTTACCCGCATCACCTTCAGGCCAAAATCTTAGCTTTTTCGATTCAAATGATTGCTTAGATCTGTCCAAAGTGACGCCGCATCACATGTCTCTGAATGCGTCCAATATGCAGCCCGCTGTGGATCCCGCACTGCTGCCCATACAATCGAATGAGATAAAGCCGCTGATACGATTGCTACATCAAATATCCGAGAGCATCAATAATAAAGTGAGTAGCTCTCAAACACATTCCAATAGTCAAGTTTAAAACTTTAACTTTTGCTTAACAGTATGCCAGAAAAATACAAGGATGTTATGCTCGACAAGATTATGTTGGCAAGCTGTCGCGACAGGTGCTAAGTGCGCCCATGACGGAGAAATGGTTTGAGAACTACGAGGGCAATGTTGACATGTTTGAGAAGCAGTTGCCGGCACGAATTAATCTGCGTGGTCTGGGCTCCATACCAAACCTTTTGTTGATTGCGCTTGCTCTACTCTTTGGTCAACTGTTCTGTGGTGGCGCTTTCGTTGGACTATTGTTGTTGTGTTTGCTGTTCGTGAGTTATTTCATGCTTATGGCGGCGCTATCTTAAGAAACTTTATTTATATTTATATATATATATACATGTATATGAAATGGACAAGTATGGACGCCTTGCGAATGCTTTTTATCTGTGACTACTCATAGCATTTTAAAATGGTTCGGCATGATTCGTACTCTCATAAAAGAAACTCTTATCACTTGTAATAAAGCATCATATATCATCACTACGCTGCGAAACTTTACACTAAGAACTTTCTTTCTGATTCTTTTTTCTAAAATTCAATCACCAAGATCATAATTTGACAAAATACTTCACTTTAATGACACCAAATTAGAGGTAATCGGGGTAATTGATAAGCGCGATAAGCGTAATATATTTTGGGGTAGAGTATAGAAGATTCGCAAAGACGGATTAGAAGATTTTATGCTGAAATTAAATTATACTAAATTGCATTAATAACTGGTACGACAATTGTGGATTTTTTACACTCCTCAAGCGTTGAAGATAAGATTAGTTGGACGCGAGTAATTGTTTAAAAATGAGCGGGCATTCTTTTGAAGGCGCGCTAACCGATCAGAGCTAGACAATCGCTGCTCCCAATCTTCCTCCTCCAGCACTTTAGCATGGACAGTAGCCAGAAGCCGTACCGCAAGAATCCCTGTGAGCAAGCGAATTTCCTATCGTACTTCATATTTGGCTGGGCTGTGCCCTTTCTGTACCATGGATCGCGACACGGATTAACGGCAGATGACATAACATTATGTCAGAAAGCCGATCAGTCCGAGCAGCTTGGCAATCGCCTTGAACAGTGAGTAGTTGACTGATTGCAATAATCGATCTTCTAGTAACAAAAATGCTTAGGGAATGGCACAAGGAGCTGGAGACGGCACGCAGTAAATCTCGCAAGCCGCATCTACGACATGCCCTGCTCAGCTGCTTCTGGAGCCCCTTTATCATCAACGGGGTCTTATGCTTCATATACATTGCCCTCAAGTAAGCGAAATCTTATCAATCTAGTGCAGTTTGCGTTTATATGTGTATTCTTTTTGTTGTTGACTGATAACTTATCTCTCTCTGATTTCTGTGGACGCTTAGAATGATAACAGCCGCAGTTTTGGCTCAGCTGTTGCTGCAGTTGCGACATGTGGCGCTAGTTACCAGCACCGCGCTGCCTCCAAAGGATAACAACGTCACTTCAGTCACAATTCCAGTCACTGCTGTCAACAGCACTTGGCAGCAGATTGGCCGCTCTGCCCAGTACGTGTGGAACGATGCCTATAGTCTGGGCGCCTTGTTGGTGGCCACCAACTTTGTGGCCTGTTTTCTGTGGCATCATCTGTATCTGCGGCAACGCATGATGGGCGCACGCATGAGGATCGCCTGCTGTTCGCTCGTCTATCGCAAGACGCTGCGACTCTCCATGAAGACAGTGGGTGGAACGCCACCGGGCCATCTGATTAATCTTATCTCGAATGATGTGAGCCGGTTGGACTATGCTTTAGTCTTCACTCACTACATTTGGATACTGCCCATTCACTCGGTCATCACTTGCTACATCATCTGGCAGCAGATTGGCTTCCCAGCACTGGTTGGTGTGCTAGGATTGCTGCTTAAGACGGTGCCAGTCCAGACAGCGCTGAGTAAGCTGACCTCAACGCTGCGTCGCAAAATCGCCCAACGCACCGATGTCCGCGTGGGTATCATGAATGAACTGATGCAGGGTATTCAGGTGATCAAGATGTATGCATGGGAAAACTCATTTGAAGCTGTCGTTGCCGATGCGCGCCATAGAGAGATCAAACAACTGCGCTATGCCAACTATTTGTATGGCTTTCAGCGCACCACGAGATTCTTCATACAGCGCACCACATTGTTCATCACATTAGCAGCAGCCGCTCTTCTTGGCCAGAGCATCACGGCGGATTTCGTATTCTCAGTGGTCATCTACTACAACATTCTGCAGCTTGTGGCCGCAGTTTATTATCCACTCGCTGTCAACTTGGCTGCCGAAGCTTTGGTCTCGCTCAAACGCGTCCAGACCTTCCTGCTGCAGGAGGATCGTGCCAAAAAGGTTGATAGTTTGACACCAGATCAAGCGGTTGCCGACAAGCAGTCCATCATTCTGCAGGATGTCACTGCTAGCTGGGACAAGGAGAAGCCTCAGCACACACTGAAGCATATAAATCTAAAGATCAGACATGGACAACTCTGTGCAATCATCGGAGCAGTCGGATCGGGCAAGAGCTCATTACTCCAGCTGCTTCTGGGAGAGCTGCCCATAGTTGATGGTCGCGTCATCATTCAGGATGAGCTCTCATATGCGGCACAGGAGCCTTGGCTCTTCACCGGCACCGTGAGGAATAACATTCTCTTTGGAGAAGTCTATGATCCTCAACGCTATCATGATGTGACCCGTGCCTGTGCTTTAGCCCCGGACTTCCAGCAGTTAAGCCATGGCGACACAACTCTTCTAGCAGATCGCGGAGCTTCTCTATCGGGCGGTCAACGTGCTCGCATTAGTTTGGCTCGAGCTGTCTATAAACCAGCCTCAATTTATTTGCTAGACGATCCTTTAAGTGCTGTTGATGCTCATGTTGGCAGACATCTGTTCGACGAAGTGATTGGACCACGTGGACGACTGGCACAGCAGAAGGCAACTCGTGTCCTTGTCACACATCAAGTACACTTTCTTTCCGAGGCCGACTGGATTGTCATTGTAGATCAGGGTCAAGTCTTGATGCAGGGCACTTATCAAGAGATCATCAACAGCGATTTAGACTTTGCCAAGCTTCTAGATTGTCCCAGTGAAGTGACTGAACCAACGGTTGAAAAACCTGAGACACAAACACAGACTCCAGCTAAGGCTCCTCTTTCGGAGCCCGAAGATCTGGATGAAGAGGAGGATGTGGATGCCGATGAACAGCCCGATAGTCTCCCATTACGAAAAAAAAGCGGCTCTACACTTGACAAGTCACAGGTGAGTGCTAGAAGGAAGTTAATAATTTACTACTTAAGTCTAATTTAAAGTTAAACAACCATAAATTTCAAGTCGCATTTGAGAAGTTAACAATTTGAGAACTGACGAGGAAAAATATAAATATTAGGAGGTAATTTGATTTATATGACTACGACTGTATGTAAAATTTGATATCACATTAAAAATAGATGGGTGATATTTTTGCACGGATAGTTTCGTCTTTTATAATATATTATTTTCAGATGAAGTTAGGTTGTAAGGGGTGGATTGGATTGGAACTATCTGTTATAACTATTCGAAAACTTTAGAAATATCATCTAATGTATGTATTATATTAAACTATAATTACTATTACAGTTTACAGATCAGCCAAAGCCAGTTCAAAAGCAAAACAACTTGGCGGAGGTACAAGCGACGGGAGGCATCTCTGCGCAAGTTTGGTACGAATACTTCAGTGCTGGCAGCACACTGCTCAGTTTCAGTTTCATGGTGTGCATCATGTTGCTGTCCCAGATCGTGTGCAGCGGGTCTGATTACTTTGCCAACTTCTGGACACAGCAGGAGCACCTGCGTTTCCAGGGCGAGCCCACCAAATTTACCACCTACGAATGTATGTATATTTTTGGAGGTCTCATCGTAGGCGTGGTGATCATGACAACCTACCGGGGATTCCTGTTCCTCCAGACGTGCATGAATGCCTCTAAGGTGCTACACGATCGCATGTTCAATTGTATTCTGCACGCAACCATGCGATTCTTTCATAACAACAACTCGGGCAGAATTCTGAATCGTTTCTCTAAGGATATTGGCACCATGGACGAGTGGTTGCCCAGAAATATGCTGGAGTTTGTGCAGCATGGTTTAGTCATTGCTGGTATCTTGGCCGTGATTCTGGTGGTGAATCCCGTACTTTTTCCCGCAGTGATAATTGTGGCTATCATCGATCTTCTAGTGCTGAAACTTTATATGCGACCCTCGCAGGATCTCAAGCGCATGGAGGGCATTTGCCGAAGTCCTGTCTACTCACACTTAACATCTACGTTGGCCGGCATCTCCATCATACGCTCACGCCAGATGCAACCAGTGGCAGCCAAGGAGTTCGATGCTCTCCAAGATGTGCATAGCAGCGTCTGGCAGCTGGCTGAAGCCACCAACACGGCGCTTGGACTCTGGATCGATGCCATCAACTGCCTCTTTCTCACTGCCGTAACCTTCTCATTCATTGTGTCCAGCGAAGGTGAGTTGAAGAGTTCTCCTTACCTTGAGACTGGAATAACTCAAAACAATTTCAGTTACTTACAGCGGTAACGTTGGCCTGGCTATCTCGCAAGCCATTCTACTCACGGGCATGGTACAGTATTGTGTTCGCCAGGTTGCCGAGTCCCTGCAGCAAATGACCAGCGTGGAACGCGTTTTGGAATACACAGAACTTGAGCAAGAGTCCAATGTTTGCGATAGCATTGATCTGCCACAAAATTGGCCAGTGCACGGCAAGCTAGAGTTCCGTAACATGAGTTTACGCTACGATCCCAATGACCAGCCGGTCCTCAAGCAACTCACCCTTACTATTGAACCTGGCTGGAAGGTGGGCATTGTGGGTCGCACGGGAGCAGGAAAATCCTCGCTGATTGGTGCTCTCTTTCGCTTGGCGTACATTGAGGGTGGCATCTACATAGATGGCATCGAGACGGGCAGCATTTCGCTGGAGACGCTTCGCACTCGCATCTCCATCATTCCGCAGGACCCTGTACTTTTCTCCGCCACCATTCGCTATAACCTGGATCCCTTTGAGCGATATAGCGATGCGGAATTGTGGAGAGCTCTGGAAGATGTCGAGCTACGCTCAGCCATTCCTGGCCTCGACTTTATGGTCACCGAACGTGGCAGCAACTTCAGCGTGGGTCAGCGACAGTTGCTCTGCCTGGCACGTGCGATTCTACGCAACAACAAGGTCCTGGTATTGGACGAAGCCACTGCCAATGTGGATTTGCTGTAAGCAACTACTTGTATATTTGAAGACTAAACAGCTACTTATTTTTATTTTGCTTAACTAGAACTGACACATTAATTCAGCGCACCATTCGTGTTAAGTTCCGTCACTGCACAGTGCTTACTGTAGCTCATCGACTTCATACTGTCATGGACTCGGATCGCATCATTGTAATGAATGCCGGCAATGCCGTTGAGTTCGATGTGCCGCATTTGCTGTTGAGGAACTCACAGGGTATGCTCAGCCAGATGGTGGAGGCGACTGGCGGCGAGGCGGATGCACTCAAGAAATTGGCCAGCGACTCCTTTGAGCGGCTGCAACAGCCACCACAACCGCGTGGGATTGATGAAAATCAATTTCTGCGGCTGCTAGAGCGCAGCACTGGGATTCTATTAGAAAAACACTCTCGTCCAACTTGAGCTGTCGATTTTTTGTATGTTAACTTTACAATTTTTTTTGTTTTTTTTTTTCAATTTTTTTTTTTGTGATGTCATATTTTTATGTTAAGACACTTTTTTTGTTATTTAAAACATTTTTTTTTTGTTTTTTGTTTTTTTTTTTTAACTATTTTTTTTTGCTAGGTGTGGTATATGGTATATACTTCTAATTAAACTACTACAATCTAAAAACTAACAATAAGACTACAGTCGCTAATTGTTGGTGTTTTGGAAGATAAAATCAGATCACTTTTCGTTAAGGGATTAAGATGGGGAAATAGCTACACCGCATTGTCCAGGTGGATTGGATTCACTTCGGGCTTTAGCGTCAGTGCCAAGCACAGCGTTTGATCCGGCACTGTTACCATGCGCAGTACACAATCCACGGGCTTTTCATTAAGGCACTGCATCGTGAACTGTGTGGCACATTTGCCCAGCAGAGCATGCAGCTGTTTGAGCGCGACACGCCGGCCAATACAGGAACGTTGTCCAATGGCAAAGGGCAGACTTCCATGCGCCTGATGCACTTGGTCCGATGAACCTAGGAACCAGCGCTCGGGCCATACTCGTAGTGGCTGCTCAAAATGTGATGGATCGCGTCCAGCTGTGTACAGCGAGATGAGCACCATGGTCTGTAAGCAGCCAGATGAGAAAACAATGTGAAACTTTTGTGAAGATAAAATGTCTTATACAACTGACATTCTTCTCAACATGGTGACCGCCAATGATGGCATCTTGTGGCATATAGCGTCCAATGAATGGGGCAACTGGATAAAGACGCAGTGTTTCCTTGATCACACCATGCAATACCTGTGACTCTCCTGATATACGTTCCGCAGCTATGCGTTGCTGCAAAACTAAATCCTGGGACAAGACATAAAGAGCCCACTGACTACTGAAAGCGGTCTGCAAAGAAGAAGAGGAAATAATCCCTTAGTGATGCCGCTATCGAGCCTGGAGCTGCGTCTTTGCGCCTGACCGTGTCACCTGCTGCTATG
This sequence comes from Drosophila niveifrons, assembly GCA_035046325.1. NCBI lineage: Eukaryota > Metazoa > Arthropoda > Insecta > Diptera > Drosophilidae > Drosophila > Drosophila niveifrons. Next base: position 1,754,696 of record JAWNOC010000046.1, on the reverse strand, counting down.
ACCAGATCCACAAAGATGCGTCTGATCATTTCGCTGGGCACCGCTGCCGCCTGCAGCTTGTGATAGAGCGCCTCCTCCCCCTCTGATGCCGACTGCGGCTGCTGCGACTGCGTGTTGATGCAGAGCTCAATGATAGCGGCACCTTGTTGCAGTACTTCACTAACATTCTGCTCAAAGTCGCGCCAGATGCGTAAGTGCAGCAGCTGCGCTAATTTGGGCGGAAAGTTCATCAGTCTGGAGCTATGCTCGAAGACCTTATGAACTATCTGTGTGAACTGATCGAGTGCAGTTTGCATCTTTACGCTAGCCAAGGCTGTTGAACCAAACATGATGCCACAAAGTACTGCAAGATTATTAAACGCTAGTATATTTGAGCTGAATTTGAGTGGTAATTTTACACTTACCCTCGATGGACCAGCGATAAAGTTGCTGCTCCAGTTGAGGCAGTTCGTAGTGCTTTTTATTTCGCTGCGCCTCTTCGGTGCCCTCTCGCCATTTATCCACCAATTTTCGCGTACAGTTTTCAATATGCACGTCCATCCAATTCAAATTACCATTGAGCAGCAGCCGATTAAGTATACGCCTGTTGTGCAGCCACTCAGCGCCCTCCCTGTGCACGAGAACCGAGAACAGGCAAACGAAAAGCGAGAATTGACAACCGAAAACTTGAGCACTGATTTGCAATTCATTTCATGCGCTACTTACATAAAGAAGAGTCCACGTTGGCAGGCATGTCGCTTGTTGTAGAAGGTCCAGGCATCCGGCAGCGGATGCTGCGGATAGTGACCCTCTTGCTGGAAGATGCTGCGCATCAGATGAGCGGATGAAACAAATACTGCATCCTGTGTACCGCCCAGACATTCACGAAAGATGCCGCCATATTGCTGATGTCGCGTATCTACGTATTTATGTAATCTGAAAATTTGAGCAAATTTTAATTTGTAAACTGCTGGACAGGTTTATATTTTAAGCTCACTTTGGTGCTCCTCCTGCAGCTATTAAGTCAAAGAGTGTGCCGACTATTGGTAATCCTTTGACGCGAGGTATTGGCGCATATTTGGGCACAATATGTAGACTGTGACAAATATAGTTGGCCTGGCATTCGGCTTTAAACTGCGACATGATGCGCAAGAGCAGCGTCTTAAGCAGCTGCACCGCCCAGCTCAGCAGGCCGCCGCGGCCCAGCTGTTTCTTCATACTCCAGGAAAACAAGAACAATCGAGACGATCAATTGCAAAAGGAAAGACACCAAGCAGCAGGCTAAACGATCCGAAACTCACGGCCCGACAAGGGCAAGGCCAACATACAACTGATTCGACATGCTGCCCGACTTGTGCCTTATAACCTACAGCGACTCCGACTCTCAATTTCTGACTCTGATTCCGAGTCAGACTCTCATGCTGAGCTTGAGGTGCGATAAGATCGGTGGACGGGCGGCTACCTTGGTTGCAATGCTTGGCAAAAATGTTACGACTACCTGCGTACTAAGTAACTGAGTATCTGACAGATACATTTCGCCGTCATTTCAAAATATCTGCCGTCCCTCAGGCCAGTGTGCCTTTAATCATATGCGCAAAATTGAATAACGAACGAATAAACGAGCAACGAGCGAACGAAAACGAGGAAACCGATCGAAGAGCGAACACTTCAACGAAAGTAGATAGACGCTGAGTGGACTGAAAAATACCTTCTTTCGATTCGGACTTATTGCTGGCCATGCAAATTGTATTTCGGCAGTAGCGCTGCCGAAGATTTGTTTGCGGCAATCGCAACGGAAACAGTTATGTTATATGCCCAAACAAAATATCAGCAGGGCTCTTAAATTATGAATAGCGCTTCTTCCTCCAACCTTCTTATAAATATGTCATGTTCCCATAAAAAGCTTGACAGCAATTGTTTTGGTTCCGCGATTGACCTGCAAGAAGTTTTAATAGGATGTGTAAAAAATATACAGGCTATTTTTAGACGTCTGTATGTTACATTGTGTATTATAAACTCAACCGAAGAATACTTCTAAAATCAATTGATATGCGGAAAAGAAGCGACTTACAACTGATGACAAAATCGACAAGTTTCGGCAATTTAAATTTTCGATTTACGTTTTGAGCATCTAGTTTAAATCTATATTTTTATTTGTTAACTGCAACATTTTCGAAGAGCCATAAGATAAAAACAATATTTTAAACTATTTTTTCTCTGTAGGAAAGATTTTAATGTTCTTCTAATTAATTTATAAAATAAATGACATATTGTCAATAAGCTAGTATGCGGTTTTATTTTAATTTAAAAAAAAAAAAACAATAGGCTTAAAAACCTAAGACTAAAACTATTATTTCCAAAAGATTCTAGACTGTTTATTTAATATTGAAAATAACATTTAATAATATGATGAAATGGGATTGCTATACTCCGTCAATTTTTGTGTAGTTATGTGTACTCTCAGATGTCGCTCAAACGATAAGACCCAACTGAGTGAGAAGCATTTGTTTGGCAAACCAAAACCGCTTGCTCTCTCTTCATACTATTCTCACGCTCTCCCACTGGGGGCACAGCAGAGACTCGACTCGTAGGCAAATAAGCATTGCGAGTACGTTCCATTCATTTTCAGTTTCTGTTTCAGTTGCATTCGAGCTGTGCGCCAATGTGGTGGTGCTTGATTCGGCGTCGCGGAATACGTGAGTGCTTGTCGGGCTTGCAAGTATACTCATAATAAAGAAACGACGGCTGGTGTATTTTACGCACGTGTTACAACATCGAAAGCTTCAAGTGGTTCCCACTCGAGGAGCAAAAGCAAAATAATTAACTGTGCTGTGAACTTAATCAAAGTGTGATAAAAAAAAACCAATTAATTAAAGTGTACCACTCAAAACAAACATTTAGCTGGGTATGTGAATCAAGCAACCAGAAATAATAATAAAAAATACATATGTATGTATATATGTGCATATGATTATGTATGTCATTTGATTATGTAGCAATTTGCCTTTTGCTTTACGTCACTTAAATCTGATAATAATTATATGGCTATTTTCCGTTTGTTTTATGTTTTCACTAAAGTTTTCCAATTTGTCGTCCGTAGACAATGCGATATTTTCAAGCACGCCGCAACGCTGCTTTTTCACTGCATTCCAATGCCAACAACAACCCCCGGCGGAATAATGCCATTGACTCCAAGGGGCCCTCTTCCCTCCCCTTTTGATTCACTGTAACCGCTAACAACCACTTGTCTGCGCTTGCCGGTTTGTTAGTCAGTTTTCGTATTCCACATTATCGGTTTGCTGATAATTATCAATTATTTCAACTGACATACATATAGAATTGTGCGCTGCTTTTCTTACTTGTATGCTCATTTATTAGAAAAATCTAATCACGTTGGTAATCTGTGTCTTTTTTCACCATTCATTTAGCAAGCTGTAAAACAGAACAACTGTTGCTTGTACTTTTGCTATTGTTCTTTTTCAATGAAAAGAGAGAGAGATAGAGAGAATTCGAGAGAGTAACACACAGAATGCGTGTTGAGTTCAACACATTTTGGTGTGGTGAATACACATTTCGATAGCTTTTTTTCGGCAGACAATTTGTTTTTTACGCGTTTTAATTTACAGGTTCTGAAAAATCGTGAAAAATATTAATTATATATTTTTGAGTCTAAAACCTTTTGATCACAGTCCTTCCTAGCCATTACAGTTTAATTCTTAACTTTGAGTTACAGTTGAAACACAGCTTTGAAAACAAATTGCGGCAATAAAAATGCAATTATTTGTTATTTGCTATAAACTTCAGAGTTTATTTTGATAATTATGTGCCTAATTGCAAATTAACCTTAACTTCATTGTTTGGCAAAGATAGTTTTTAAATAATTATATAATTATATTATTATTTATTATAACTATAATTATATATTATTAATTATAATTATATTATTAAACATGACATAAATATATATGTAAATGTAGTTTATTATAAAACTGACTTATGGAAACTATTTAAAAGTCAATTACTTTTCCAACGAATCGAAAGGAATTTTATAGCGCTTCTCAGTATTGATTCAAATAGATAGATAGCAATTTAAAGTTAATAAAAGTCAGTTCAATTAAATGTAAGGGCCTGATATGGTGTGGCAGCACTTATAATACTTTATCATCGTCCCACACATTTACATTGATCAGTCTTGATTGAAACAAAGTGAACGCACTATGAAGCTTCATCCCTATAAAGTAAAATGTTTTTATATTGCGTTATAACTCTACTGCATTGAGTGAATAAAGAGTCTTACCACATTGTACAGCGTTTTGCAATCTTCAAACTTTCGACATATTTCACATACTGTTAAACTTTTTAGATTGTTTGTAGTTTGGAAAAGTTTTTCTTGCAAAAAAAAAACAATTTTAGAAATGTGGGTCATCAGGTTAGGTTATTGTCAGGAACTTTGGGCATGCATCAACTTTCAGAAGCGCCATTTAGACAGCTTATCACACACGAGCTGCGAGTGCAGTGGATGTACGCTAATTAATAAAAATTATGATTATTGTCATAAGAATTGCGAAAATTGTCAACGTCTTTAAATCAAATTTGATTTACGGCTAGGTGTCTTCGTCTTATCAATTACAGACATATGTATGTGCATAAACATAAAACAAATAAACAACTAAGTGAACGACCGATACGCATTGGACCATTTAGAGACACATACAAAGCTTGAAGCTTAGAGCCTCCTTAGTCTGGCTAGATAATGTTGAACAAAGTTCGTATTTATCAAGTTAATTTCACTTTTATCTGCACAAGAATTTTTTTTTATTCACATGGCAAAACAATGGACTTGCAGTCGAATCACTTTCTGCAATCTGAGAAAGTAAGAAGCAGTTAAACAGCTTTATAAATAAGTTGGTAACGCGACCTGTTTACTCATACTGAGTACCGACTGTTTCGTTTTACGAGACTGGGTCTGCAGAATTCACTAATCGCACCCGCTCAATGGAATGCTCTTTTTTCAGAATTGAGTCATAAAACAAGCTTTGAAATATGAAAAGTGTTAGTTATGCATAAAACGGTACGTTTAAATAACGCCATACAATATGTAAAAGCCCTTAGACTGACTAACTAGACTAGTTATGGCTAATCCAACAGATAAGAGTAGGAGGCTGAATATAATAATTTTAATAATTAGAAATTGTATTTAAAAATGTATTTGCAATTTGTATTTTGAATTTCATAAATTAAATTTTTTTTAGAAATAATAAACAATATGATTTTTCCTGAACGGTATAGCAGTAAGACAAAGCGTCGTTACAAAACAAGACTTCTCCCTAATTTTTAATGAATGGGCATGTTAAGTAAAAAGAAAATCTGAACTAGTTACTTTTACAGAAGTTCTAAGAACTAGCTAAAATATGCTTTCAAATAAGTTATCAGATATATAGCATATTAATAGACCACGATTTATAGTCAAACTCAACTCAGCTGCTTTAGTTCCTTAGAAAGATAACATTTACTACCGCCTCCAAACTGTGTCGATTAGACATTAGTAAGGCGACTATCAGTATAAAATATTGCGCACAAGGTCGCTCAGTCGGTTGGGGTAGTATGTAGTAGTATAGATAAGGAAGTAATAGAGTAGACGTCGTATATGCTGAGAGTCACGATGTTGATGCGGTTTACAGCCAGGCTTTATTGCAAAGATGTGCCAAATCAGGCGTACGTCGCTCACCAAAGATTACTTTGTCTTATCAACGGAAGAATTTATGCGATCATTATGTATTTCAGCCGCAGGTAACTGCATTCCCCATTCCATGACAAAATGGATAGCAGCGCGAAGCCGGAACGAAAGAATCCCCGACAAAGGGCAAACATATTATCGCAATTGATATTTGCATGGGCGGTGCCATTTTTGTATCGTGGATCGCGACGGGGACTTAATACAGATGATCTAACGGAATGCCTGAAGGAAGATCATTCGGAGCAGCTAGGAGATCGCCTTGAAGAGTAAAAGATTAGCATATACTCTTTAAAGTCCGTGTTAATTTTAATATATTTGCAGTGAATGGTTCAAGGAACTGGAGCGCTCTCATCGCAAATCTCACAAGCCTCGCTTGCGAAACGCGTTGTTTCGGTGTTTCCTATGGCCAACGATTGCCAATGGCATTATGTGCTTTGTCTACATTGTAATCAAGTGAGTTTAGTCTGGCAACACATTTATTTTTGTGGTCTTCATCGCGGACTATTTGTTGCAGAACTCTTATACCCGCTGTGCTGGCTCAACTATTGATGCAGTTCCAAAGGACAACTTCGCCTGTTGTGGCAACCAATATTACCGAAACCTTGAATCGCACTGTAAGAGCCGTGACTAACTTTGGATCAACAGAAACTGCAGACAATTCACCCAATGCTCTTAATAGCAATGATCCGATCAAAGAACATATAAAGGATATTTTTACCGGCACAAATCAAACCGAGCTGAGTACATATGAGCAGGCTATTTTCTACTTCTGGAATGATCTTTATTGCCTTGGTGGAGTGCTAGTGGGCTCCACATTAGCTTGCTGCTTCCTTATACATCACTTGGATCTTAGGCAACGACTGATTGGAGCTAGAATGCGCATTGCATGTTGTTCTCTTATCTACCGAAAGACCCTGCGTCTGTCTATGAAGTCGGCGGGTCAAACACCTGCTGGTTACCTCATCAATCTGCTATCCAATGATGTAAATCGCCTGGATTATGGATTCATTTTCATGCATTGGATCTGGATAATGCCCATTCAAGCGGTGCTCACTTGTTATCTGATCTATTTGAGAATTGGCATCCCGGCCTTAGTCGGTGTCGTCGGTTTACTGCTGAAGACGGTACCACTGCAGTCGGCATTAAGTAAGCTGACCTCGGTGCTGCGAATGCGGATTGCCGAGCGAACGGATGCAAGAGTGGGAATCATGAATGAGCTGGTGCAGGGCATACAGGTTATCAAGATGTACGCCTGGGAAAAACCTTTCCAGGCGGTCGTTGCTGAAGCCAGACGATGCGAAATCAAACAGATTCGCTATGCATCTTACCTGCGTGGTTTCTACCTCAGCACCATGGTTTTCACAGAGCGATCAACCCTATACATCACGCTCGCTGCAGCCGCTCTTATGGGTCAGCAGATAACAGCGGATTTCGTGTTCTCTGCCGCCAGCTACTACAACATCCTGCAATTGGTGGCCGCCATTTGGTATCCCCTAGCAGTTACCTTTGGTGCCGAAGCTTTGGTTTCTCTGCGCCGTGTTCAGGCCTATCTGCAGCAGGAGGGACGCGACGAGAAGGTCCAGGGACTGACTCATAAACATCAACAGGATGGAGGCGATACGCGAGCTGTTGTTCTAAAGGACGTGAATGCCACCTGGGACTTGGAAAAACCCCAACGTACGCTGCAAAATTTTAATTTACAAATCGAAAAAGGTCAACTGTGTGCAGTCATTGGTCCCGTCGGCGCTGGAAAGAGCTCACTATTCCAGTTGTTGTTAGGCGAACTGCCAATAGTGGATGGCGGCGTTGTGATGCAGGGCGATCTTTCCTATGCCTCGCAGGAGCCTTGGCTTTTCACCGGCACTGTGCGGAATAACATTCTTTTTGGGGAGCAATATGAACGTAAACGCTATCAGGATGTGACTCGATGCTGTGCTCTGACAACGGATTTCCAGCAATTGAGCAATGGCGATAAAACGCTTGTAGGAGAACGTGGAGCTTCATTATCCGGAGGTCAACGTGCTCGCATTAGTTTGGCTCGAGCTGTCTATAAACCCGCCTCCATTTATTTGCTGGACGATCCTTTAAGTGCTGTAGATGCTCACGTGGGCAGACATTTGTTTGATGAGGTAATTGGACCACGTGGGCGATTAGCACAACAGAAGGCAACGCGCGTGCTTGTCACGCATCAAGTGCACTTTCTCTCAGAGGCCGATTGGATTGTGATTGTTGATCAGGGTCGAATCCTAAGGCAAGGTAAATACGAGGATTTGATCAATAGTGAGCTGGACTTTGCAAAGCTACTGGAGCGACCTAAGGAGACTGAGACTAGTGCCACTGGCAACTCCTCGTCTAACACGACGCTAAGTCTACAGGATGAGTCCGAAGATGATGATGACATACCCTATATCGATGGAGCACCCTACAGTTACCAGCCTATTAGAAAGCACAGCAATTCAACGCAGGGCAGTAAATCGGTAAGTGGAAATCCAATTTCTGACAAACGGATTTTAAATTGGGAACGATTCAACAGATCAACAGCACAGATCAGGCAGATGCCGATGAAGATGACGAGGAATTAGCTGAGGCTCAAGCTTCTGGTGGTGTGTCGGGCCGTGTGTGGTTTGAATATTTCAAGGCGGGCAGCACTTTACTCAGCTTCAGCTTCATGGTCCTGGTCATGCTATTATCCCAGGTTGTATGCAGCAGCTCTGATTACTTCTCCAACATCTGGACACAGCAAGAAGACCTGAGATCTCGTGGAGAACCTACCAGTTTCACCACCTACGAATGTATGTACATCTACGGGGGTCTCATAATTGCTGTTGTGGTGATGACGACGTTCAGAGGATTCCTCTTCTTCAAGACGTGCATGCATGCTTCGAAGGTGTTGCATGATCGCATGTTCAGCAGCATTTTGCATGCCGCCATGCGGTTCTTTGATACGAATCCCTCAGGCCGCATTCTCAATCGATTCTCTAAGGATATGGGAGCCATTGATGAGCTATTGCCCCGTGCTATGATGGACTTTATACAGATTGCTTTGGTGATGTTTGGCATATTGATTGTAATCTCTGTGGTTAATCCCATCTTGATAGCTGCCATGCTGATTGTGGCTGTTATCGATATGCTTATACTGAAGCTGTATTTGCGCCCGTCACAGGATTTAAAGCGTCTGGAGGGTATTTGCCGTAGTCCTGTGTTCTCGCACCTCAGCTCATCTCTGATGGGACTCTCGATCATACGCTCGCGTCAGATGCAGGACGTGGTGGCAAAGGAGTTTGATCTACTCCAGGATGTGCACAGCAGCGTCTGGCAATTAACAATGGCGGCGAACACGACATTGGGACTCTGGCTGGACTGCGTCAGTTGCGCTTTTCTCGCTGCTGTTACATTCAGCTTCATTATCTCAAGTGAAAGTGAGTCCACTGTCAAACTCTCGATGCGTTCCTCTTTAACAGTAATTACATAAATATGTACTTCTTTCAGCTACTTATAGCGGCAATGTTGGCTTAGCAATCTCGCAGGCAATGATACTCACAGGCATGGTGCAATATGGCGTCCGCCAGGTGGCCGAATCCCTACAACAAATGACCAGTGTAGAACGCGTTCTCCAATACACAGAACTGGAGCAAGAATCATCAGAACCCTTCGGTAAAGAGCCATCTCAGCAGTGGCCCACTCATGGACAGGTGGAATTCCGCGACCTGAGTCTACGCTATGATCCCAGTGGTTCAGCTGTGCTTAAGCATCTCAACCTGACCATTGAACCTGGCTGGAAGGTGGGCATTGTGGGTCGCACTGGAGCAGGCAAATCGTCACTGATAGGTGCACTCTTCCGTTTGGCATACATTGAAGGCGGCATCTATATAGATGGCATTGAAACGGGCAGCATTTCGCTGGAGACGCTTCGCACTCGCATCTCTATCATTCCGCAGGACCCTGTACTGTTCTCCGCCACCATTCGCTATAACCTGGATCCCTTTGAGCGATATAGCGATGCGGAATTGTGGAGAGCTCTGGAAGATGTCGAGCTACGCTCAGCCATTCCTGGCCTCGACTTTATGGTCACCGAACGTGGCAGTAACTTCAGCGTGGGTCAGCGACAGTTGCTCTGCCTGGCACGTGCCATTCTGCGCAACAACAAGGTTCTGGTGCTGGACGAGGCCACTGCAAATGTGGATCCACAGTAAGTCAATAAATAAATATAATAAATATACTTAAATTATAAGTGAGTTCTTCTCACTTTTAGAACTGACTCGTTGATCCAGAGAACAATTCGTGTTAAGTTCCGTCATTGCACCGTACTCACTGTGGCACACAGATTGCACACGGTCATGGATTCAGAACGCATCATTGTTATGGATGCAGGCAATGCAGCGGAATTCGATGTACCACATTTGCTGTTGAAGAAATCTCGTGGAGTGCTGAGACAGATGGTGGAAGCGACCGGTGGAGAAGCGGATGCTCTCAAGAAGGTTGCTAGCGACTCTTTCAAACGGATGCAAGATCAAAAAGAAGCACAACAAGCTGCAGAGGAGCAGCAGGAGTAGAAACATTTGTGAGTGGGTTAATTAGATTCGCATTTACCCGAAAAAAAAGTTTTCTTTTAGAGAACTTTATCTCTGAGCATTAGACGTACCAAAATGATATACTTAAGTTTGTAAGCGAGTACTTATGTTCGATATTGTGTAGTTTAGTATGATTTTTGTCGGTGTCCAGCGTACAGGTAAATTAGTGAAAGTCTCTAGATGTACTGCCTTATATATAAGCCTTAAGTATAAACTGCAATTTATCACATAGACTACAATGAAAAGGTTGAGTAAAAAGACGCGAAATCCTTAAAAATATTAAATATTACATATTTATTATATGTATATTGAAATACCCAACGAGAACTCAGATAATATTATGAGTATTATTGTTTTTGGGTGCTATAACTAAGCATAAGATGCAAAAATCAAATGAAATTCAGCGAGTTTTTCACAAAGTCCAAAATATGAATTAGCTAGTATTAGACACTAAACAAGTCTTTAAAATATACTTCGATCTAATCGGAACCACAATCACTCTGTGAACTCTGTACTTGAAATACTTAGCTAGAAAACTGTTTGCAACATTAATAATTTTTTATTAAAAATATACATACATAAATAATTGATATATTACATTGCATTCGTCACTTTTGTTTTCAAAATATATTCAGATTAAAAGGTAAGATAAATAATTTTCTAAAGAATTTCGAATCATTTAAGTGCTGTTTTCGGATTACGACTCGCTGATCCCCGATCAGCGCGCATACTTTGTGACTCATATGGAATTGGTGGCGTTCCATCGGCATAATTAACCGCCGAGATGTGACTATCCATAGAGAAGAGCTGCGAGTCTGAGCTGTGCAACGTGCCACCAGCCTCATAGCCGGTTGTAAAGGAACCAACTGGTGTGGACGTTTTTTGGCGGTCATTGGTTGCATTTGTGACATGTGTGTGGCCACCTGGAGTTGCCGGTGAAGTTGAAGGTGATAACGAATTAATGACTGACTGCAGGAATTGCCCTTTCAGTGAATCGTCAGAGCCACTGGCCATGCGTTTGTCTCGTCCGTGTTTAAGAAGCTCCTTGGTGAGAAAGTCACGCAAATTGAGCGAACGCCCCATTTGACTGACTTCTTGTGGCGGATCTTGGGACAAGTTTTCACTGGATCTCTGAAAAGATGCCTCTGCTCTTCGTGGTTGTTTTTCCGACTCGGACGAACTGCTGTGGCTGCTGTTGGAATGCAACTGTCGTTCTTGTTTTCGTTGATGCATACTCGGATTAAGTAATCCTATGTGTTGAATGCTAGGCTGTTGTATATCTGGATGTTGCAGGCTTCGTTGATGCATGCCAGAATATTGCCTGCTGCGATTCTGTTGCTCACTGGGAACTGGGCGCTGCTGACGCACTTGCTCATGCAGCGCATGCGACAAGTGCTCGATCCCGCTCTCATCAGGTGCCGTTGCACTGGCATTTGGTGGAACACTTTCACGTCGCGTGCTGCTAGCCACGTCCAGCTCTAAGACATCGTTGGGCGGACCTCGATTGAACGAGGCCCTTAATATGTGCCGTTGACGCAACTCGGCTTCGACATTGAATGAATCATTGCTATCCAAGCTGGCGCTGTCAATCATATCACGTTCTTCCGGCGGCAGATTTGCCATTAGCCTTTCCATATATTCGTGTCGTGGAGTAAATTCACGAACGCTGACATGACTCAGACGCATCTCCTTCATCATCTGCGAAGCAGTCATCGATGATGCTGGTTCTATTGAAGTTCTCTCTGTACGAATACGCAGTTGAGTAGAGGAAGTTTCATGTAGATATTCCCTGATGCTGGGAAACTCACGGTAATCTAGGCGCACACCGGATTCCCTAATACTTTTGATGAGCTCATCGAATTCACGTTGTAAGCGCACACTTTGATTGAAATCCAATTGAGAGACATCCACGTTAAGTTCACGTGCATACTGCTCAAAGGTAGGAAAGGGTATTGGATCCACCTGGGCGGCAACAATATGCGACTGCGCTGGCGTGTCAATTTCAGTAATGGTAGACAACTCATGCGCCATTTCCTCGGCCGCCAGCTGTGGACTGTAACGACGTATTGTGGCTGGCGGCGCCTTGCCACGACGATGCGTGCCTGGTTGGCTGGATGAACCCAATGACAAGGGCTCTGCTTCGGGTAGCTCCTGTTGTCCCAAGGCTGTCATGGGCCGCGATATAGAGATGCCACTATCCAGACTGGCGCCTGTTGACTTGTGCTTCTGCAGGGGCAACGGCAGCGCTTCAGAGTTCGATTGCGTGGCATCGCTACCCTCGGACATTGTGCGAGAATCACGTTGTTCTGGCTGTTTCTGTCCGATTTGCTGCAGCGGTGGCAAATCGAAATACTCGGTGGAGTGACGCTCTGCCTCGCTAGCCGAGGTCAGCGTTACCTCTACCAGTCGATTCTTCTCGCCACGCACCTTGGTTATCAGCTCGGTTAGCTCGGCTATGCGCTGTGTACAGTTTTCGGTGAGTTTGGCATAGCGTTCAACATGACGTGCTGCAGATTTGTCACTGCTGCTGCTCACCTCGTTGATGACTTGCGACTGCGTCTTAGATGTCGTCTGAGACTGAAACTTTGATTGCGTCTGTGTATGGGATTCCTTTTGCGTTTGTATTTCTGAGGTTCTTGAGGTAGTTCTTGTCTCATTGATGGCCATCTGTTTGCCCTTCATCTGACTTGATAGTAATTGAGCCAAAGATCTGGCAGCACTTTCAGTATCGTTTGCAATGGTCACTGAACGTCTAGTCTGACCTCTTTGGCTGCTCTGAGTTTGATCTTTCTCTTGCTGTGATTGCGATTGTGGCGCTTGATGGTTCAGTTTCTTTTGCTTATGTTGCTGCTGAAGATGCACCTTGCTAGCTAAACGCTTCATCCAGATTTCATCAAAGACTTCACTTGTGTGTGAATCTGGCATTTGTTGTAGTCTTTGCTGCTGCTGTTGTTGCTGCTGCTCTTGTTCCCGTTTCAGCGTATCTTCCAGTTCGTTAATGAAACTGCGATTCTCCTGGATAAAAGCTTGGACACGTTCCATACGCTGTGGATTAATTAAAGTATCGTCTGCCGTCGGGCCGGAGCTTATATTACCTGACTGATTGACTATAGAATCAGCAGGCGTCGATATATCCGAACTGCTGACTCCCAGCTGATTGATTGCGCTTTGCGACATGGTCAGTAAACGTTGCACATAATGTGCAATAATGGGATTCAAAGGCTCAGTTTGACTTGTGGCAACAGTTGGAGGCGGAGGAGCAGTAGCAGCAACAGCTGCTCTAACATTCTCATAGTTAACAGTAGGCAACTCACGATACGCTGTGGAATTTGAATCAATGGAGTTCTGGCGTTGATTCAATGTCAAGTCCGCCTGTTTTTTATCTGTCGACAATGTGCTGCTTCCAGTTGAAGACGAAGTAGTTGGTTTGTTGGGCTCTGTGATTTTTCGTGTCCTATGCGATTTGCCCTTAGGTACACATTGCTTAACTGTGCCATCGCTGCGTACTTTGATTATGATTTCATGCGTGCCTTCATCGCTGTCCTTTACCTGTCGCTCCTTTTGACCGGCAAGCCTCTGCTGTTGCCGGTACAATTGTCGTAAACGCTGCTCAAGAATTGCCTCCTTTTTCTGCAATTCCATCTCGCGTTCGTCAAGATTGTGTGTCATATCTATATTCAAATTAGCACGTTCTTGGCGTATGGAATCGATTACCTTTTGCGCATTATCGCCACTCATATCCCCTGCTTTCAATTCGTTCAGCAACTGTCCGCGAATCTTGTCAATTCGTTGCAGCAAATTACGCAATTTCATCGACTTGGCAGACTTATTGTGAATGCCTTTCAGCTCGGTACGTAGCTGCTTGCTCTGATCATCCACGTAGTCGAGTAGTAAGGAGCAGCAGCTAGCAGCGTCCACTGCATCATCGCCCTTGCCTACAGGCGGATCGCCAACATTGATGGCATATGGCGCACTTGATCTTGTGTGATGACACTTTCTTGGGGAATTGTGATTGCTGGATGGACGCACCTCGGGACAGGTTACAATAGCTGGTCGCAACAGCATCTGTTCCATCACCTCGTTCATCTTTTGCTCTCTGCGCGATGCCAAGTCCGCATAGCGATGACCTGCCACGAAGTTGGCCTGCGAAAAGTAAACTGTTAAGTATAAAAACGAGCAATACATTTATGTATATATTCACATCACTAGGAAGCAACTGAGGTTGTTGCTGCGAAAGCGCGTCCAATTTCTCCGTCAATTCGGCACAATCGCGTCGCACTTGCTCCCGCTGCAACGCTTTCTGTCCACGCTGCTCAGTGACTTTGCTGCAAGTTCAATAATTAGTAAAAATCAAGTAAAAGAATGGTTTTGTTTTCGAACTACCGCAGCTTTTCTAGCTCCTGCTCGCGCACTTTACTGAGTTGTGTCTCAATGCGTGCATGATCCATTGCATTGAGATGTGATGCATCCGGCATATTTACTTTCACCGCCTCCTCCGGCGCTTTATAGTTGCGAGTGTACTTGTTATTGTGATCATAGAACTGCACACGCCCCGATGTGTTAGTCTCTGCACCAGGTTTCTGACGCACCACATAGCTGCTAGTAGAGACACTTGAACGTGTCGTGGTGGTGGTTGTGGTGCGTGGGGGTGGTGGAACCACAGTGGCGCTATTGCTGGATGCTTGATGTGTGGTTTGAGGTGCTACATAGTTGCCTGTTGTTGGATACGGTTGCATGGAATAGGCGTAAGGCATCATTGGAGGCGCAAAGACTGGCATCATGGGTGGACCATAGACAGCATGTGGTGGCATGGGTTGAGGCATGCCTGGCGGCAGTGGTTGCATGGGAATGGGATGCATGGGCAGCTGCTGCTGTTGATGAGGTTGCATTTGCTGCTGAGGTACTTGCGTTGCTTGGTCCTGGAGAGGCGGCTGTGACTGCAAACGCGATAGCTCGACAGGTGGCTGCTGTTGCACTGTTTGCACAGCTGAGCTGCGTTTCATGCCCGCATCGATGACTTTCGCTGGAGCCGCCTGCTTGGTTGGGTTTCTTAGCGAAGAGCGCTTATGGACAGGCGCCTGTTTGGGTGAAGTTACTACTTCTGCAGGAGACGAAGTTCTTTTGGGCGACGTAGTGTTCGTTTCAGTTGTTATTACACGCTGCACAGAACGTGTCGGACTGGTCGTCGTTGTAGTTGGTTCGTCCATCGTGTTGCGATGCACCAAATCCGAGATTTGCGTGAAACGCGGACGCGAAACACATTTCTCAGTTTGGCGAACTGGACTGCTGCTAGGACTGGAGCGTACAACACGACTGAATTGGCGATTGGTTTGCATGTGCCGATCGTTGATCTCGATACCGTTACGTGTGCAAATCTCCAGAGAATCTTCACTTTCTATGTCTACATCAAGAATGATGGGCGGCGTCTTTTGCAGTCGTCCGCTGCTGCTGTTGGTTGGGGCACATTCAGCGCGTTGCGCTTCCTCAAGCTGCTCATCATCCCAGCTGCAATCCGAGAAATCAGCAGCATTCTGACACTGGTTTTTCCCAGGACATTTCCATGACTTGCAACATTTTCTATTCTCTTTACCCTCAGTTGTTTTTTGTACTGGTGTCTGTGTGCCCGCTGTGGCACGACCTTCCACATTGAGGTCCCTGCCTCCTGTGGAACGTTGTACATTGGCTGGCGTGTGTTTTCCACGATTTGTGGCCGCAAGGCGACGACACTTTTTCATGCGTTCGTTTTGCTGCTGCTTTTGCTGTTCACTTTTCTCGATTTCCACAAGGGCGGCTCGATGGGCGGCGCCCACTTGAAATACTGCCGTGCGGTAGTCCTGGTGTTTTTTGGCCATAACATGCTCGCGCCACACATTCAATTCTTTTTGCTTGACGCTCTCCAGCTTTTGCACTTGCCGCGTCTTTTCGGCTGCTGTCTCTTGGCGTATGTGCCGCGCTATATCATTCGATTTCTCGCGCACCTAAACAGTGTTTTGTAAGTGTTTCAAAGAGCATGTAAACAAATGATATTGCGTCTTACCTGCTGTAAACGAGTTATGCGACGCTGATGTTCAAGATCTTTTCGAACTCGTTCGGGATCGGCGAGCACTCTATGACGCAATCTTGCATTTGATTCGTTTTTACCATTATCTATTTTTACCGACATACTTTATTTACAATATACGCACTAAACACTGATAACATGCACAAACATTTACTAAAAACACTTATTGGCGGCGATAAAAACTTAAACACAACGTTCAAAACAAGCCAACAAAAAAGCGCAAGCGCAGACACCAGCGTGACCGTGGGGTTGAACTGCAAAATACTCTAATTTACGACAAAAATTGTTTGATTTCTACTATTGCCAGTATGGCCACACTTTTCATGCAGTAGCCAAAATTATTGAACAGATTTTCGTTTGTCTTCACAACTAGCGGGCGATTAGAACATTTTATTTTACGTTTGAGAATTATTAAATTACAATTGATATGAATACTAGTATGATTTTGAAAATATTTGTTTCTCTTCAAAACTAATTTGAACTTCACCCGGTCGCACTTGCACTTTCAATCGTATATCGATAGGGATAACAAATTAATCGTCTTGACATGTCACTGCAGCGAAATAAAAATATATCGTATATCAACACAAGCAGCTGTTTGTTACTTTTTGTTTTGATTACGAGATTTTGTCACTTGCAACTTATATTCGAAATTGTGAAATTATAGAAATGGCTTTCGTGTTGCGCCAACTGGCAAAATCTACCCTCCAAAGGTAGCTACAATATTGATCCATCAAACAGTATTACATAAACATTAACTGCAGAAATTTGTTGCTATCGACGACTTCACTGCGCCATGCCGCCAAAGACACCGCCTCCAAAGCTCCGGCAACAATTACGCCCATAACAAACCCACAACAGCAGCTGATAGTGAGCGATAGCTGCTTGAAACGTTTACGAGAGATCTGTGTGGACGGTTCCTTTCTGCGCATCACCGTGGAGGGCGGCGGCTGTTCGGGATTCCAGTATAAATTCGATTTGGACACAAAGATGAACGAAGACGATCTGCAGTTTGGGGAGGAGAAGGCAAAAGTGGTCATTGACACAATATCGCTGGATTATTGCAGTGGGGCAACAATAGATTATCACAGCGAACTAATCAGAGCGGGCTTTCGCATGGTGGCCAATCCCCAAGCTGAGATGGGCTGCTCCTGCGGCTCGTCGTTTGCAATTAAATTGTAATTAACATACTTAGAACGTTGCTTGTTTAAATTTTAGTGAATTATTTAAAACATACATATATAAATTTATATATTCAGCTATATACAATACACACACTGCATTGTGGGAGGTTTGTTTTGCCTTGGTCGGCATAACGGTCGGTTATTCGACATTTTTCCATTATTGCTTTGAATAAGCTTCTCCAATAGCTGACCGCACCAAAAGCAAAACAGCAACATTAGATGCTCCACTGTGGCCTGGATATTCTTTGAATAGGAAAATCAGTAAGGCATCTATTATTCTACAATTCAATTGCCGGCCGCCAATTGCTCGCTTAAGCTAATCACTTGTTCTGTCAGCACGCTGATCTGCTCCTCATAGTTAATACGTGTCGTGGTCTGTAAATCACATAAATATTCAACAAAGATTGGCTTTGATTTTGTTATAAATGCCTACCAGTTCTTCCTCGAGCATTTGCAGTGCCCCACCCAAGCTGGACTGTTGCTCATCTTTTGATTTCAGTTCTTGCGTCGCATTCTCCAGGCAAATCTGCAAATGCGTAGCCTCCTGCTCTGACGAACGCAATCGCGACTCGGCCAACGCTTTGAGGCGCAGCAAATCTTCGTACTTTCTGCTGAATATACTGTAGATAAGCTGCTCCTTCGTAGGCGGCTCGAGTGGCTCTTGCAGCGAATCGCGCGCTCTCTGGCTACATTTAGTTTCGAGGCTACAAGGCTTAACGGTGACACCAGCAGCAGCTGTGCTGCAGCTGCAAATGCTGCTGAGATCCAAAATGGGATTCGAAGTTATATTGGAGTTCGAGTTGAAGTTCTGAATGACTTTTGTCGCCTCGTATTGAGCTCGCCAGTGGGCTGACTCCTTCTCCAGAAGCGCAATACGCTCCTCGGCAGTTAACGGTAAGGCGGCATTGGTATTGAGTTGATGTTGTTGCTGTTGGTGCTGCTGCAGTGGATTATGTAGTGGCGTGCTGTCGCTGCCAGTTGCGCTTAAAGCATCCTCGCTACCCAACTACAACAAAAATAGTTCGTTTTAACATTCATTTTAGGGGGGCGGCAACTTACCATGCTGGCTGCATCGACCAGTTTGGTTTCTAGTTCGCAGTTTCGATGTTGCAGTGTTTCCAGCTCTTTGCGCAAACGTTTCTCCAACTCGTTTTGGTCACTTATGCGCTTCTCCAACTTGTGTTCCAGCTCAGCCATTCGTTCAGTGTGCAACAACAAATCGCGTTGCTTGTCATCGATCTGTGGGGTGGTCATCAAAATAGTATACAAGTGTGAGCGTAGTTATGTGACCTTGCACATTATTTACCAATGATGTCAGCTGCGCGTTCTCCATGATTTTCTTTTGCAACTCCTCGAATATGAGCGCCTCTTGCGCCGCATTTGTATTGTGTGGCGCCTCGCTAGGTGGCTCTTGCTTAATGCCCCCTAAAATACCACGCCTGCTTGGTTCTTTTTTTTTGGGCGCTTGCTCGTGCAGCGACAGTTCCAACTGCAGCTGCGAGACACGCGATTCTAGCTGTTTATTGCGAAAATTCAATGAGTCTACTTCCTGCTCGGTGCGTCGTGATGATGTTGCATTTTGCTGCAATTGCTCACGCAGACTTTCCACCTTGGCCCGCTCATCCTGCACCGCATTTTTTAATACTTGCGCCTTGGCACGCATCTATTGTAGTGTGTGTGTGTGGGTAAGCGGATGTGGATTAAATTTGATTAAAAACGCTTGCGAATTGGGGCGTAAACTGTTGCTGTGTTGTTGCCCTTACCTTCGAGTATTCGCTGGCCAGTTTTTGGTACTTTGCCTCTGACACAGACTCCATGCTCCCTATATGCTCTGCCATCTAGACGGCTGAGTCGTCGAGTCGAACACTCTTTATTTGTTTGTGCAATTGTTTAAACAAAAACGCACTATTTCTTTTTGCGCTTCGAGAGTGCCAAAACTGCAAGATTAGTGCTGGCAAAAATGTGTGATATTCCGCAATGTTGCGATACTTGCTACATATCGAACGTTCTCTATAATCGGTTAGTCAGCTATCGATAAGCGATGCTTATCAAATTACAAACAGCCGTTATTTTCTGCTTTGGCTTGAAAAGTAAATCAGAACCGTTTTCTATTTATTATCTAGTTTGTTATTTAACATATATAAATTACACACATGCCAATTGCTTAATAGAAACTAACTTAAGAATATGTTGTCAAATGGAACTTTCTCAAAGATTTTGTTTGAGAGCTCTTTGAATACGAGACCAAAGCTCTTAGAGTAGCCCACCTTCAATTCATTGAAGACAGTCTCCCAGTTCTCATTCAGAAAACGATTCATACCCTCCGATAGAGTTTTGTCATTAAATAGATTTTCGAATTGCAGATAAACCCGCTTCGGCTCCATTGCAACGCGATATTCCTTCAGACGCATGTATTTGACACCATCCTTTTCGAAGGGCTCCCCGATTAAGCGATGCTCGATTTTAGTATTAACCAACGTAATGTTGGCTTTGCCATGCCCTGTAATAGGTAACAGAAGAATTCTTCCGGACATTTCGTAGTCGCCAATCATTTCAATGCGATCGGTTTTGCTATCACAGATGATTAAATGTTTGTCCAAATCGGTTCTGTCAGAGGAAAGGAATGTGTTTTACAATGCGTTCGATCTATTTGTCATCCGGACTGGATTCGGAATTGGAATCTGCTAATTACCTGTACCGATGAATCTTGCTTGTCGAGATCATATCGTGCACCTTCACATTTTTCAAGGCTTGACGTAGATTAATGGGTGCGTTACCGGCGTCTATAACGAGTTTCTTCACGGACAGCGGCTCCAGTGGCGGAATGCCGAATTCTTTGTTACCTGCGCATAGTTTAATGAGTTCATAATAGGTTGATCTGTCTGGTTAAACGATTGATAGTTGAATTAGTAACAGTACTAACCAGTTTTCAGTAATTGTATTGCCTGATTAACAGCATCCACCAGACACTTGTCAAAATTGGCATCGCGCTTGCACTTGGGGAAGTTGTCAGCTGCAAAAGTAAATAATAAAAATTAATTGATTCATTTAAATCAATTCGGATTTGATAATGACATTGAAATCGAAATCAAAAATCGAAACCGCTTGACCGGAAGTCCAGCTGCGATTTGGGACTCTGTAATTATACTAGCAACATATAAGCATAAATCTAAATAGCAACGATCAGTAATCGTATACTTAGAGTTCGTTGGCCACAACAGAAACTTGTTTCATACAATGGGCTAAAAACAAATGAGAGCCGACAGCCAACATTGTTGGCTCTCAATGTCAAGACGATGCGCACGGCTATTTATCTTTGTTTTTGAGATGTGTAGTGTGAAAACAAAGCCATTCATGACCTACGGCAACATACCAAGCACAACACGATAAGTAGGTTGAAAATATGTGTCATCGATTCTGACTGCTGTTGGATTGTGGGGCGATTGTGGGTTAATGGCATCAAGCGGAAGTAAACTACTGACTGACAGCTTGAAACTAGTTTATCAGACTCGCTATCGTCATATGTCATTATGTTGTAGACCAGTTTAGCTTGCATAACGATTCCACATTGCAGTTGCAATTTTTAAAAAATATGTAACAAGATTTAATTCAATAATAAAGTGACAAACTTCTGACTCTAATAGAGGCAGATATAAATATTTATTTAGCACTGATGATATATGCGAAGGCAATATTTATCTTAGGTGTAATTCGATGAAAAGGGAATGGATCATTGAAAAATAATTGATTTACTGCAACGTAATAATTCTGTTTCAGTGTACTATTCGGAGGTGTATATTTCACATTAACTGCATTGTTTTAGAATATTATAGTGGGCACGATGCGATGATATTCAAATAAAAAGAGTGCATTACACCATTGCAAGGACTTTTGGCTTGGGGTTTTCACCCTGACCCGGACCATTAGAGAATATTACATTAGGGGCCCAGCGACCTTGAGGAACAATCGTTTAAATGCCTTAGCTAATACGGGTAATATATTAAACACGCATAAACAATATTTATCACGTTTTAGCCATAAACAGTATTGGTGGGCCTAAAAGCGGCCACAGTCATAGCCAAACTTGAAAGCAAATGCGCAAATGACAAACCAAATATTTTGCACTTGTTGTTATTTTTATTATTGTTATAGCTATAGCTGTGAAGTGAGCCAGACTCGTACTTACGCAAATCTTGCGCGACCGTTACACATTTTGTGGTCTCCTGCGCAACGAAGGCGATTAGCAGCAACAATAAAAACGTCGATGGTTTTGACATGATACCAAGTCGAAGTCGAAATCGGATGCAATGCGAAATTGAAATAAAATTGCTAACTGGCAAACTGGAGTTTCCCCTCCCGCTGATTGAAAACTCACGCACACAACTCACGCACAAACAACTTTAGCAGCTTATCGACTGCAGCGCGACGAGATATCACAACGCAATGTAAGCGGGATGCTCGGATCAACGGAATTTTATACTGAGCTTCAGCTTCAGCTTTGTCTTGACCCCACGAAAGCTTCCTTCGCATATGATAAAGTTTCGATCATTACCATGCTGAGCTTTGGCCCATAAACATGTATGTTTGTATGTCGACTGTTGAATGTTTATACACATATGAATGTTACTCGCCACATGCGGCAACTTTTGCTTTCCGGCTGACCACTTTAGGTAATACAACCAATAGCCATAACTGATCATGAGGTTGCAACTAACGTCGCTTGGTCTTGCTGCTTGCCAAAAAAAAACAAACAAACAATAAACAAAACAAAAACTGAGTAAACTGTGGAAACAGGTGACGAACGGTGACCGGCAAGTCAGCAACCCTGTAATGCCCTTTCTGTTTTGTGTTGCGGTTCATTGACCCACGGCTTTAGTGAGGTAGTCCTTAATTGGGGTGTTATTAAAAGAGCCGGTAGTACTCATATGTCGGTTACATATGCGTCTATTGGAAAGACATTGGCGATTGTACGCTACGGGCCTTTGACGACTCTGAAAAGCTTTTGAATATATAAGCTTTTTGTCGAAAACTTAGGTGCGTTTAATACATAAATATCTTCGAGGTTGGAGTTACATATTAGTTAAAGAATTTTCCATTAAACATATATATTTTGACTACATTTCTTAATGTACACTTAAATTGTCTAATTGGAAATTTATTAGAAAGTCAAATTATGAATTTAAAATTTCATCGGTTTACTTATAATATAAAACATAATTCTATTGCGTTTTTCCAAAATATCGAAATATTATGAAAAGAGTTTTAAAAAAATTTGTTTGACATTTACTTTTTTTGTTTATTCCAACATTTCCTAATTAAACAAAAAATTAATTTTCTTAAGTACTTTTTATTTTAAGTCAATATTAAATTCTTATTTGCATACAGTTTGACCTTTAACATTAAATTCAAATTCATTGCTACCGGTAGTTATTTATAAAAGTGAATTGTAGCCTTACACCATCCACAAATATTACAGCCCAACTCTAGGCAAATTACCTAAGTTTGTGCTGTGCAATAAAGCATTTCGTTCGAAACAGAATCCCGTCTTATTTCAACACTTGAAATGCCAACGAGTTCCCATGCTAACGGCCATCTAACCAATTAGTTCTAATCACTAACGCAATAGGCGAGTTACGATCTATGGCGATTGGACGCTCATAAATTAAGTTTGTTGCCTAAGTCATTCGTTTTACTCATTCGACTCAAATGTGGACTGAACACGAGGACTTCGGCGTGTGTCTATGGAAACTGTTGCAATTGTTTTTCAAATATAAACAAACGCGACGCGAGCCGGCGGTGGTGTTGGGCATGGGAACACTAGCCGCTACTGGTGTCGGGGCAGCCGCGATGTACTCGATATGTGTGTGTCTCGAAGTGTGTGGAAACCGGTTGCCCCGCCGCACTCGACAACAGTCGTCGCCGAACATTCTGTGAGCACGCAAACACAAAAATTTTGGAGCTTGCACACAGTTCAAAATCATTTCCAAACACTCTCTACGTCATAACTATCACAAAGGCATGAAGAGGTGCTACTGCGGACACAGCGGCGGCAGTTTTGCTGGCAGTGGCAGCATATTGAAATCAACGAGCCACATCAGCAGACGACAACAGCTCGAGCCACCGGAGCAGTCACGACAACGCAGTGATCTGCTTTCGCTGACATCATCATCCCGACAGAGCGTGCAGCCGACGCAGTTTGTCAAACGGCCACTTCTCAGGAGCAACAATAATTCGGGGCAGAATCTGGGACTAGGTCACTCTAGCACTCAGTTAAATTGTCACTTTAGCAGACGCAATTCGGCAACAACTACGGTGAGCCATTGCTCCAGCTGCTGCAGCTCCGCTGGCTACGCCCCACAGCTGCGCGAAAGTCGTGTCAAGGTGCTCAGCTGGGCCAGCGGGGAGCAGGCAATTGGCAGCTCTCATAGCAACACCAACAACAACAACAACACCCACTGCGAGCACACGGACAATCGTCGGGTCTATGAGCAACGCGCCTGCGCCGCCAGTCGTCTGACAGCTGAAGGTCAGGGTCAGGTTCATGTTGCAAGTAGGTGCAACTCTTCGTCAACGTCATCGTCATCGCCTTTGCCCCCACGTAGTGACAACGAGTTGCAGCGCCTGCTCGCCTTGCAACAGTTTCGTTTGCTCAATGCCAGCGATTGCTTCAGCAGCCAGCGACAGGATGAGTTGCGTCTGCAGCGCGCCTATGACAAACTGGGCGTGGCCAGTGGCGACAGCAAGTGGCACAAAAATAGAGCCAACGAATCCCGGCAGCAGCCATTGACAACAATCGCAACAACAACACCTTATGCGCTGCGGCAGAAGCTACTGCAGCTGCGATTGCAACAGGAGCAGGCAGCGGGACGCGGTACGGGGGCAGCGTGTGCACCTCTGGAACGCAGCTGTGCACTTCGCTTCAATAGCCATTAGCTGTAGATGTTGAATGCTTAAAAATTGATGTAAAGTAATTGAACAATTGTAAGCTTAATCGATCAATCAATAAAGTGACAACTCATAAATGAGTATTGATTCCCTATTTATCATCAGTTAAAACGACGCGATTCCATTCAGATTTATTGCTAATACATATGTATTTCATTTATCATTTTAATAAAACAGTGCTATTTTGTTACAAGTGCTTCATGTTGTTTTTATTATAATTTTTCTCCTTGTTTGTTTTTTTTTTTCGATTTTAACTTTTGTTGATTTTTTTTTTTTGTTTAGCTTTTCCATGCATTTTTAATTTTAATTTGTATTATCATTATTATTCATATTACGTTTTGTTGTTGTCTTTTCGAATTTTCAAGATTTAATTACAAGTGATTTTTATTTTGTTTATATTTAAATTTAATTTGCTTTCAACTGTTTGAAATTTGCGATGTTACGTTTGAAGATTTTATTTCAAATATTCTTATGTAAATCGATTTTCCTGTGTTTTCCTCAAACAGTTGATATTAACTATAATATTATATATTCTGCCATTTCTTGTGTTTTTATTCTTTTCCTTTGCGTATATGTATAATTCGATACAACATTAAACAGAGTACTAGAGTGTGGCTTCGACAAAAAGATCTTGGTGAAAGGGGGGCCAAGGAGGCATTAGCTGGACATTCAAGTTGCGAAAACTCGTTGCATTACAGGGCGGTTCATTACTTTCAGTTGTGGGGATTGTTCAAACGAAACCATTTTACATAGGAGGGGGTGTTCTCAAAACGACGGATAGAACTACATATTTGATTTTTGGATGCTTGCCTTTGGGGCTCGGCATTTTACATACATGCATGCATATAAAAAGTATAATACTCGAATGTGTGGCGGCCTTTTTAGCACTAGAATGTTCCGACTGTTTTTAGTTGTTTGTTGTTCTTGTCACAAAATACAAATACATACAAATACAACTACACGAATGCATGTACTGTGTGTGTGTCATTTGCTTACAATTTTATTAAATATGTATATATATTTTTAATTATAATATGTATGTTTATTTGTTTTGTTTTGTATGTTTAAATTTGTAGTTCTTGTTGTTTGTAACCTTATCTGCCGCCTCGTTGGCGTCGGCTGAGGGCACACAGTGCCGCTCAAAATTATGCCGCTCTCTCTTAATGCGCTTGTTTAACTTTTGCTTTTAGAAATTATTATTATTGCTCTAACAAGCATTCAATATACTTATGTTTTTTTGTTAAACAAATCTTTGCTGGTTTTTGCAGTTGTTAAGTTAATTATAATTATTGTAGTTTGTTTTTTCGATTTCGTTTTTTTTTTTGTTTTTTGCATTTTCTGATTTTTATATGCACGTTTTGTGTATGTGTTCGTGTGTTACATATTTTTAATCGTCAACGCATACAAGTTAAAAATATACACAATTTTTGTTGTTTATTTTAATATTTTTGGTGTAAACAATTGTGAAACTTATGTACCTTCGAGCTAAATTTGCTTGGCGTTTAAAACTAAGTAAACATTTAGTAGAATTTTAATCATGAATAAAATATAATATAAAAAAATAAATTGCGCTTAAAATACCGTACATACTTTTCATTTCACACACATATATCAAAAGCTTTCGATTTAAATTAAAAAAACAAAATAATAATTATTAAAACAACATTTTAACCTTTGCTATAAAATGAATAAAACAATATAAATTGTGAAGAGAAGTTTGTGCTCTCTGCCTTGGTAGTTGTGCTATGCAAAAAAACCGAAAAGAGAAAATGCTTTGCAAGATAAAATGCGATAAATACAACTTTTGCTTCTGTGTATGTGTGTGTGGTGTGCATTTATGTTGTACCTACTGTACGTGTATGTGGTATGTGTGTTGGAGGTGCTTGTGATTGAGGTTTCAAAATGTGTTCGCATTGCGCAAGGAAAACTATAACAAAATAAAATTAATACATTAAGAGATATTCATGCTTATGCAGTGTTGAACACTACAATTAGTTTGAACTAAAGTGTCTCAATTTGTGAGAGTGTGTGTGTGTATGTGTGTCGTAATTTTTTCGTTTTTTTTTTGTTTTCCAAAATGAAAAATAGGCTAATTTGTATGAATTTCTATACCCTTCTAACGTTGCTCACGATTCGATTACACATATTCGATAAAAAACAAACAATTTGCGCATTTAATTGGT
Source organism: Drosophila niveifrons (assembly GCA_035046325.1). NCBI lineage: Eukaryota > Metazoa > Arthropoda > Insecta > Diptera > Drosophilidae > Drosophila > Drosophila niveifrons. Next base: position 1,728,036 of record JAWNOC010000046.1, on the reverse strand, counting down.
ATTCATTTTTGTGTGGCCGTTTCTTGTTACTGTTGTTGTTGCTACTGCTGTTGTAAATTATTGTTGTTGCTTATTTTTTCTTATTCTTATTGTTAGCGCCGCGGGGCGGTGTTAGGGGACGCCCTGAGCTGCCAAAGTTTGGATAAACAAATCGTCGTTTATCGGCGGGCTTCAATATCTGAAAGGAGCACATTAATGTTTCGTCAACGGACATCATGGCACCTGAAATAAATAAACAACGATTAGGCATGAATCATGAATATGAAAGATCAAAACCTATTTATAAATGTATAGTCTATTGAAATTTTCCATATTTGCACAATATTGAATAGAATTAATATGTACATCTATAGTTTATAATAGATGGTATAGTTTTTCCCATTTCAACTGGCGAAGGTTATCTCCAAAATCACAGCTAATCTCAGTTATCTATATAGTATATTTTTCAAACAAAAACAAAGATAACACCCACAACGCCGCTGTCTAAAGTCCAATGGACCTGATCTCCCTCTCTCACACTGATCAGTGAGTGATCACTCACCCGCATTGTCAAATTCGCCACAGTAATTAGGTGCTGAAAAGAGTGTAACCAGCTGCCGCTTGGCAAAGAACTCGTAACCATCTTCAACAACCTGATGAGCCCGACAAATGAGGTCGAATTCGTGCTTTTGTAGAAATTTGCCCACAACCTAAAGAACATCAAAAAGAAACAATGTTATCTTATTCAATAATAAATATGTATTACACCAATTTACCTCTGCTCCAAATGTGAAGCTAACACCGCGATCATTTTCGCCCCAGCCCATTGTATCCTTGTCGGGGTCGGACCACAAGAGATCGCATAATAGGCCCTGATCTGGTACATCCGTGGGCCGCATTATGCGACGTATTTGCTCCATGGACGACAAATCAGGACTCAGGCCACCGTGACAGCAAAAGATCTTCTCATCCACAACTGCTGCAACGGGCAAACAGTTGAAGCAATCCGTAAAAGTTTTCCATAGCTTGATGGTGTAACGTCGCTTGCATTCATCGTAAAACCTAGTTGACAATTGATTAATCAAGAGTTTAATGATTGCGTGTGCTTATGAAATATTTAGTATGGAAATTGTATAGTATCCCTAAACTCACCCGTAGATGCGATTGATACTGGCGCATTCGTGATTGCCGCGCAGCAAAAAGAAATTCTCCGAATATTTGATTTTGTATGCCAGCAGCAGACATATCGTCTCCAATGATTGCTTGCCACGATCCACATAATCGCCCAGGAATAGATAATTCGACTCAGGCGGAAATCCGCCATATTCAAACAGACGCAACAGATCATAGTATTGTCCGTGTATATCACCGCAGATCTTGAGCGGCGCCTCCAGTTCCAGCAGTATCGGTTGTGATAGGAATATTTCGCGCGATTTCAGGCACAAGCTGCGGATTTCGCCCTCTGAGAGTTGCACATTTTTGCCTGGACGTGCGCCACGCACTAAAAGAATGCGTAACAAAGTGGGGGAGGTATTTGAAAATTATTTACGGAAACTATCTCCAATCGGAGAGAACATTAACTAGTTGGACTTACCTTCCAGCAGCCGCGATATAATGCTGTCAATGTTCATGATGTCGGACATGTTTCACTGGCGCTGTTTGTTGTTGTGTGCTGCTGCAGATACCTGCGTTTGTATCTGTATCTATGTATTTGTAACGGCTGCTGCGACACTCTTGCTGTCTGTTTTCTTATCTCTGTTTACCTGCGTTTTTTTTTTCTTTTTGTGCTTTTTGCTGCTCCGTTATTTCAGCCAAGCAAGCTTATGTATTTTCGGTATACGCGTTATGTATGTTATTTCATCGATGCGATTGGGTGGCTTAAGGGAGGGAGGGAGGCCAAGTGAAACTGCGTGCGTCTGTGTATATACGAGCGTATGTGACTGTGTGTGTGTGTAGGAGTGTATGCGTGTGCGTGTTTGTGTGTGTGGTCGTCGTCAGGTAATATTGTACACTTAACAGCGCTGTTTTTAGCTGCTCCCGAGGAATTTCAATAGTTTAGCCGTTACGCCATGTACGTTCAGCGTTTGTCACTGGTTTGCGTACGCTTTAATTGCGTTTTAAAGCATTTATTGCAAGTTTTTGTAGATTTTTGCGACGTCAAGAAATTTTTTCGCGCAACCACACTTCGCCGCATCTCCATATGAATTCGCCGTCAACGCATATCGATATACATGTGTTTTTACAGATTGTTATCGATAGCGCAGCGATGCAATTGTTGCCACTTATAGTCAGCGTTGCCAACGAAAATAAAGCGCCTGCGGGTGGCAGCACTAGATTTAAATAACGAATGTTTCGCTTTGTTTTTGTTTTATATATTTATTTTCATTTGATTTCCTCATCTTCATCGTTCAGACTTTTGTCAATGTCCATGGTATTGAACATAACGCGTTTTCGTGGCAACGGCACTGGCCTGGCTGCATGTAGCTGCACCTGTGTTGTGCCCGCTTTGGAAACAACGTGAGCCGCGGGCTTTGCCAACATTTTCTCCAACTGCGCCTTGAAGTTGCGATGCTGTTGACGCTGCTGTGGTGAACTAGAGCTAGTGGGCGATAGCTCCAGCGGCTCATCCTCCTCCTCATGTGATGACGTGCGATCAGGAGTCTCCAGATCATCATCACCATCTTCATAATTTTGTGTTCTGCCCGTGAGGCTTTTGCCTCCATCATCAGCTGGTTGTAGTGGCGTCTTGTGTTTCAGCATTAACTGAGCAGTCGGTGGCATCTTGGCGGAGCAGAGTTTATCCACAAATGTTCGTATGCGATTACGTGTCGCATAGAAATGTGGATTATCCTGTGGCGGTTAAAAGATCTTGAAGAATTCTCACTTGCTTAACAAATCTTACTTACCAGTCGAAAGTTATTCCTGTGCTGCACCAGCTCCGCACTGACACGCTTCAGTGATAAGCCCGAAATACTTTTTGACTTCATGTTGAAGCCATGTCGATTCAGCTTGTGATTCACCAGCTTACGTGCATCTTTCCTTGTCAGTGGCTGCTGTGGCTTCTGTGGACTTCTGGTATCCGTTAATGTATGTATTTATTATTATATATTAAAAACACTACTTACTTAGCTTTTGCCGCTGCTTTTGATTTTTGCACCTTGAATACTTGACGCTCTGGCTCCGAGGTCAGGAAGTCACTGGCTTCCTCGCTGATGGTTTCCTCCTCCTCGCTCAGATTTTCACTGATGTCCGTAGTTTCTATTGTCTCTGGCTGGTTGACGATGATTTTGCTCTTTGGCTTAAAATCTAGCTCAGCTTCGGGCTTTGTGAAAGTTGGATGACTTCCGGAACTACTGCGACTGGGAAGCTCTTGGACTTGTGTCACCAATTTCTTTTGCGCAGACTGCTGCTGTTGTTCTGGCTCTCGCTTTGGCTCAGCTGGCAGCTCCTCTATGGAATACGTGTCGTCGTCATGTTTGGTTTTCAGAAAATCCGTTTCCACCTGCCTCTTAATGCGTTCCAAGTTGGTTTCCTCCTTCTTGGGCAGTGGCTTGGGTATTTTGGATGCACTTTGTATGATGATATTAGATTCCTTGCGCTCGGTGAGTCGTTTTAACTCACGCTCCAATGCCTCTAATTTCTCCTTGTAACCCATTTCCAATTGATAAACTACTTCTTCCAGTTTATTGGCACTTACTTTCCCAATTTCGGCCACCTTCTCGCTAAGTATGCGCTCCAAATCCTCCAGGCAAGGTGTGGCAACACGATTTTCGGTAGTTGCTGCTTCCGCAGTCGTTATCTTTGTTTCGGCGCGCAGTTTCGTCTGCTCCAGAGCAAGACTTAGATCCTCCAGTTTATGGTTGATGTCCAGGATGAATTGATCGTTGCTTTGTTTCAACTGCGTCTGCCACTCTTCAAAGTTACTGAGACGCTCGGCGAGTCCATACAGCTGCTCCTTGCGTTCGCTTGCTTCGCTGCCAATCGCCTCGCTGCTGTTCTCATCCTTCTCTTTGTGTTCCGTCAGATTACTCTGTATGCCCACAGTGCGCACTTGTGTGGTGCCTGTGGATTGATCCTGACGCGGGCTAGCATGATGTCTGGAGCTGCTGCTGCGCTCTTTAATATTGCGTTCGGCGGCATTTAGTCGCTCTTTGAGCTGTTTGATCTCCAGTTCCATTTTAATGGTGTTTATCAGTTGTACATCGTTATCTTTGTCCTTGGAGCCGCTGCCCCCTGGCATGTTGGTGGTCGGAGTACCTACACGATGCTTCCTGCCGATGTGTACATTGAGTGCGTCGTTGCTGATGAAGTTCTTGGTGCACAAGTGGCAGGGGAATACTACTTCGCGTATGGTTTCGATTTGCGTGATCTTCTTGTGCAGTTGGATAACTTCATTGTTGGACTCGCCGAGTGATTGACGCAGCTTGGCAATCTCCTGCTGGGCTGTGGCATGAGCCTCGCGCAACTCGCCGACGCTCTCGTCCAAATATGTGCGACAGTAGAGCAGATATTGTATGGCATATTGCGACATTATAAAGTACTTGGCTATGCCACTGTCTAGTATGTGCGTCTCCAGCGCTGTGCCCAACGGCGCTTCGGATAAATGCTGTAGTGCGTCGTCCACCACTTCAAAGTTTTGTTCCCGGAGTATCCGATCCGTTTCATAGGCGCCTTTAAAATTGTTGCGTATTTTTTAATAATATTAACCTATTAACCATTCAACTTACCCATGAGTCGCCAGTCCAATGGCCCATCTCGATACTGCCGCAGCTTAAAGCCTGCTTCGCGCATAATCTGTGGAAAGTTGCCTTTGTAGCCCATTGCAGAGTCATCGATAGCTACAGCTGAAAATGAAAGTTGTTTACGAAATGTATTTTCTTGTCGTTTTCGTTTTTTGTTTTCCATTTACCGACTAACTTCAATTGCTGTGTTCCAGTTACTTCCCCTAAAGCATTTATTTGTTGTCAAATTGTCACTGTCGTCGTTGCTAAGAAACGGCTGACGACCCATCACGCCTCAGTAAACAGCGTTGACGCTGGTTGGGTTCCGGGCTTGACTAGAGCTATGTTAATATATCCCAGTAATTTCCTTTAATGGTTGAAAGGTCGGCTAAGGTTCTTATCAAACTAGAGATTGAGAAACTGGCTATAACTCCATTATTATTTAAAAAAAAAACGCGCCGATTTTAGGTTTTCTAAGTTTAGCTTTTTAGCAATTAGTTTGAACCATTGGGGAAATACTTATAATTAATTATATTTTTACAAACCCTTTTCATGTTAATACAGTTTTGGCGGCATTTTCTAATTGTGTCATAGATAACTAATTTACATTTTTATTGCTAGCTGCAAAGATGTGTTGTAGTTTTGGTTTTATTATATTTACCAAATAAAAAAAGAAATCCTCCATATCAAATCGAAGAAAATTTACCAGATGTTCTCATTATGGATTTTCCAATATATTTTATGTATTTGGAATTAACATCATAATTAAATGTTGAATATTTGCTTAAATGTTCTTTTACTTCTAAACTTTCATTTATTTTTCAAATTGGATTTTCTGATGCTTTTTCGCGCTTTGTTTTTCTGACAGCTGCTTTCATCTCCTGTCCAATTTTCGTGAGATTCTTCACCAGTTACCATTGAGCCCCGGACGTGAGAGGTTTACTCTAAAATTTGCGGAGAAAAAATGTATTAAAATAATTGCAATTCGCAGTAAATAAGTACAATATATTAGGGAATTGCGTGTAAAGACACGACTAAAATGCGGCGTTTGTGTTGGTTGGCGTTTTTGATCATTTTGCCATTGGCAAATACCACACGTAAGTTTGGAAAACTTGAGCATGAAAATGTTGTGAAAATTCCGATACTTTTATGATGTATCTAATGAGTTTCCCAGCTGTCAGGATGCTGCGCCCACTGAGAGAGCGTCAGACCACAAGAGCGGCGTCTGCGCAGTAATTTGTTTTGGGAAATTTTGGTCGTTCCTCTCAGTTTGTTTGGGATATTTTTTCTAGCTAATGTGAGTTTTGCTTTGGGATTTTTCTTTTTGTAGCGCCCATAAGCTTTGAAGCCAACCCGGATACTAAGCGGCTATATGATGATCTCTTGAGTAATTATAATCGCCTGATTAGGCCTGTGGTGAATAATACCGAGACACTTACCGTATGGTTGGGGCTTAAGTTGTCGCAACTGATTGAGGTTAATCTCAAGAATCAGGTGATGACCACCAATTTGTGGGTCAAGCAGGTGAATAATCAATTTGAAATAATGTTGGACTAACCATTTAAGAGTGTTATATTATATTGTTTCTTGCAGCGCTGGTTCGATTACAAGTTGCGTTGGGATCCAGAAGAGTACGGTGGCGTGGAGCAGTTATATGTGCCCTCTGAGCACATTTGGGTGCCCGACATTGTGCTCTACAATAACTGGGATGGCAACTATGAGGTGAGTATCGATTTAATCGAATTGAAAACAATCTTTCATCCACATGGGGTTTCGTTGGCAGGTAACTCTCATGACGAAGGCCACTCTGAAGTACACTGGCGAAGTGTTCTGGGAGCCACCGGCGATTTACAAGTCATCCTGTGAAATGAATGTGGAATATTTTCCATACGATGAGCAAATTTGTTTCATGAAATTCGGCTCATGGACGTACAATGGAGCCCAAGTGGATTTGAAGCACCTGGACCAGGTGAGAGCTTAGACCAACCGCATTTCGATTAACATCGAAAGGCCAAAGGATGCAAATTTGCTTTACTGTTTGCCATACGCTCGATTGCACACAAAATGCAATCTATGCAGCCACATCAGGGGGTGGTTTAGTGGGCGTGACTGTGGGGATTGTGGCTTGGATTACGGCACTAACAAATTGCTTTCCCTTCTGTGCATGTGTGTGATGCCCAGGTGCCTGGCAGTAATCTTGTGCAGGTGGGCATCGATTTAACTGAATTCTATTTGTCGGTGGAGTGGGACATACTCGAGGTGCCGGCAACCAAGAATGAGGAGTACTATCCGGATACATTGGAGCCTTTCTCAGGTGAGTTTTGCATAGAGGAGTGTTTACCTGGTTACCGAATATGCAAATTTCATGTCTGGCTGCAGATATTACCTTCAAGTTGACCATGCGACGCAAAACTTTGTTCTATACGGTGAATTTGATTGTGCCCTGTGTGGCATTAACATTTCTTACCGTTTTGGTCTTTTACTTACCAAGCGATTCGGGCGAAAAGGTAAGCTCTAAAGGAAATTTTTCGGATGAAGACAACTCCAGAGGATTCTTAAATTGCCATCCCAAAAAGTTCCCGTTTTTATGCATGTGGCATGCTCTTATTTAGAATATGGTAGTTTGTTTGTGTATATAGACTTATTTTTTGATTGAATATTAGAAGTTTTTTAATGTGTATATATTTTGACTTTATCATTTTCATTTAGATAATTACATACATCTACCTGAGAACACTGAAAAGAAAAAAAAAACTATTATAAATACTTATCTTGCACTCTAAAGTTTCCAAAACATAATCAACTTCTATGCAAGCTGAGCTCTGCTAAGTATAGTACTTATAGATTGGCTTTAATATCGAATATCGGTAGAAAAAAAAACGTTGTCTACAAAATTCTCTAAAATGTAAGAGCTCAACTTCTACTACTTTTCCAAAACAAAACTGTCTATCTCCTTTGCTATCGCTCTACTACTTTCCAACTACTCGTAATTTAATTATCGATTAAGAAACATTTACTCGTAAATACATTTATATGAACGTTTATCAATATATCTCCAAATCGCAGAGTTCCAGCAGTCCAAATGCGAATGCATTGAATCATATGTGCAGCACACATTTATATTCACAGCAAATACTTAATCAGTAAAGCAATCATGGATTCATATTCATAGCATTGTTGGCGTCGAATATCATTTGTGCTGTATGCTGAGTAGTGAAATCTCATAACGTAAATTTCATCGAATGCATACCAAAAAATAAAAAAATAAACCAAATTCAATCGATTTGATTCGAATCAACTCAAATTTGAATCGTATTCAAAGTCAATGCCACTCGAAAGTTTCTTCATATCGCGTGTTATGCAATTAAGCAGAGCACTCACGTCCTTTTACTCTACTCACACACACACATACTATACTTCCACCTTTACACAATCATACATACATATATAGACGCACTAGACACGCACATATCACATATATACACACACACAAAGTTACACGCACACTAACACAGAGAAGCGTATTCTTAATTGTTGTTGTTATTTTCGTTAATTGATTCATTTGAGATCGCTCATTTGCTTGAGTAACAACTTAGCCATACTTATTCATACTTATTCACAACTATTCAACATTTAACGAGCAGTGAATTTAAGGCGATTTATATGAATAATAGCGAATGACTTAACAGGGGAAATATCTGAATAGCAAATCTATGAAATTATTTTGAGAAAAATCGATGAACTAATTGAAAGTTAATTTTGTTTTTTGTTTAAAGAATATTATATAAGTAGTATATCTAATTGATACGAAGTGTTGAAGAGAATTTTTTCTAAATTTTTTGAAATTTACAGGTTTGCTTAAACCATTTGAATATAATACATTCGAAGGTTGTACAATTTCTCCAAAAAATATTTACTCTTCGATATTTTCCATGAAGTAAATTTAGATATGTAGGTTCAAGTTGTAGAAATTGTCGTAATTAATCAATTTCAATTGATTTTTCATACAAATTAGTGGAACATTTCTCCAGCATTTTTGCTTAATATTTCAAACAGTTTTAGGGCACATTGAAGGTCATCCAGTATATGAATAGCAAATTTGGATTAGTAAAATGCGACCATATGTAAAGAAATATATACATGTCTGTAGTTAATCTTGTTGCTTCTTGTGTTGATACTTGTTCTTGTTAAATTAAATTGAATTCTCGGCCAGAGAATTGGGTTATATTGGGAAATTTTATGTGTTGAAGATAGTATTGTGTATATTGATGGGAATAAAGAGTTGCCTGATTCCACGATTTGCGATGTGTTTCTCCTTTACATGTTATACAAAAATTTCTTGTTTTTTTTTTTTTTTTAATTTAAAAGTTAAGTATACGAAATTTGATGAAGTTATTGTTGAAAACGGCTTATTGTTTTACATGGCGTATACGTAATTGATATGTAATTGGATCTAATTGATAATGATTGGTAAATTGTTTGTTCATGTTATCGTTTTGTTTGTGTTGTGTTCTTGTCATTGTTGTGGTTGTGGTTATTATTGTTTGCAAAAACAAAAGTGGCACTTCGAGGTTGACACAGAAAGTGAGCGAGAAACAACTAAAGAAGAAAGAGAGAAAGGAAGTGGAAGAGAATGAGAGAAACTGAGAGAGAAGAAATTGTGTAAACATTTCGTTGACAGGTTACGTTATGTATTTCAATACTCGTGTCGTTGACCGTGTTCTTCTTGCTGTTGGCCGAAATTATACCGCCGACATCGTTGGCTGTGCCTCTGCTGGGCAAGTATCTACTCTTTACCATGATACTTGTCTCTCTGTCCGTCTGGACAACGGTCTGTGTGCTCAACATACACTTCAGGTGAGTCGGAGGCAAAAGGATGAGGAAGATGCAATGCGGGTCGCTAATTGTACGATCTGCGGTGGAGGTATCTTAATGGACTTCGACTTACTTTTCAATCAATTTAGATCCCCCTCGACGCACAACATGTCGCCTTTAGTGCGCAAATTGTTTCTGCACTTCATGCCAAAGCTAATGATGATGCGTCGCACTCAGTACACACTTCCCGATTACGATGACTCCACACCCAGCAATGGCTACACCAACGAGATAGATGTGCGGTAAGTCAAGGTCTTTTTCCCTATTCTCTCCCCTTTGTTGTGCTTTCCAACTTATCCTTTCACTTATCTAACATCCTTCCTGAATATGCGCGTGTGCTTGGTTGTTTGTGTTTGTTTTTCAGCGACAGCATCAGCGATTTTCCCAGCGAGTTCAAAGACAGCCAAGACGGCGCTTACGATAATGGCATGCAGCACTCTGTGGGTGAGTTTGAACCGGAGTTTGGGTTTAAATACGAGAGTGAGTGTGTTGTGGGGATGAGGGGCTTGTCCATAAAAAAAGAAACAACAACACAAACAAATACAAGAACACAAATATTTTGCAATACTCGCAGCCCGCGACCCAAAAGCCGAAATTGAAATCAAATAAAAAATAAGCAAATAATGCAATAAAATCGAAGAAAAACCAAATATGCTCTTAGGCCATGCTCAAGGATGATGGCTTCGGTTTTCCTGCTTGCCGGACAATGTTGATGGCTGTGACGATGATGTGACGCTTTGATGACAAATAACGTCTATGTGCTGTAGTTGCGACTGTGTGCGTGCGCGTGTGCATGTACGTGTGTGCATGTGAGTATGAGTGTGAGTATGAGTGTGTCTATATACAGGATAATAAAACAAGCCATGTGTGAAAAGGTCTTGGCTCGAAACAACGAAGTCTGCATGACCTATTTGATGAGATCGCAAAAAATATTTAGAAATGGAAATTAGAGAATCGAAAAACATATAATTAATGTGCCAAATTAAAATTAATTACAAGTTTCTCGAGTTAAAATTTTTTAAAGTCTAATCTTATTGAATATTTAAATCAAACTTAACGTAATCGATGCACTTTAGAAGTAATATCCACGCAGAATTGTATCTGATTTATCGTAGATATTTAGTTCAATATCGCAATCAATTGGTCAAGCAACTAAGCAAAGCAGGTTTCAAGTCCACAAAAAAAGTGATAGTATACTTTTGAGCGCAGAAGCATTGCATGCAATTTCTTGTAAGTTTCTTTTTCAATTTCCAGCTATTTGTAAAAAGTTTTCAATAAAAGTGAGTGTCAGAACGGATAGATACGAGATACTATGTAAGTTAGCAACTCTTGAGCAACACTCAGTGTCACATTAAGGCGCAAAATGAATTCCGATTGCTATGCAAATTCGCACAACGAATTGATTGGCGCTCTCAATAAATGTTACAAGTTTCACTTAGATGTTCCAATGCCCTGCCAATGGTAAGGATGCCCATAAATAAAAAACTGCCAGCAATAATTCAGTTTTGTTGTTGTTGGTGTTATTATTGCTGCTGCTGCTACTGTTGTTGTTGTTGTTGTTATGGATAGCGGCTGGGGAACTTAAAGCTGCGAGTGTTTGGCCATAGCCTGAGGAGAGCTTGATTTCGCATAGGCCATAATACATATTTCTATGCATATATGAAACAAACACACACACACACACATGCACATAACAGATTTAGAGTTGCCATTGCCTGTGGGAGAATGGAGATTGGGGGTCCAGCGACATGAGCATGGATGGCATCTCCATTTATTTATTATTCCTATATTTTATTTCAATTTTTCGCAATTTCATGCGCTCGCCACGAGACTTGACAGATTCCGACAATGTGATACCGCGCAACTTAACACCCGAAGTGCTGCAGGCATTGCGTGCGGTCAGATTTATTGCGCAGCATATCAAGGATGCCGACAAGGATAACGAGGTGGGTAGTCTTCAGACTTCAGCGCTCCACTTCCATACATAACACAAACCATTTTTGTTGCCCACTTTTATTGAGCACACAACGGGCCAGACCAGATTGAGTCTGAGCCTTCACTTCGTATTCGTTATTCACATTCACATTCGCATTCGTACTCGCATTTGTATTCGTATTCTTATTGTTGCTGTTATTGTTTATCCTGCCATATTTTTCGACGTCTGGCAGAAGAGCTCTCGTGCCTCAGCGATTTCAGTGCGCTCCTATTATTGTTTATTGCCTGAAACTTCGGCTTGAACAGCACAAAGAGCAAGAGCGAGAGATGCGAGTCCCAAATGTGCAACATGAAATTGTAAAATATTAAATCATAACTTTATATTTTTATTACATTTCAAGTTTATTGAAAGAAGACAGACGCAAACGAAATTTTATGACTCCAATTGAAACCAATTTATTTAGCCACACTATAGGACAATTTTCCATCCTGCTTCTGATCTCTCTCCACTTGCCTAAGTGTGTTTTACGAGCTCTGAAACAATAAAATTATTATTAAAGAAAATTTCGATTGCTTTTCCGCATTGGCAGCAGCCGTTTCTTTGAGTAATTTTTAAATTTCACCACAGTTTTTTGTTTTGTTTTGCACTTAGTCAAATGATTGTAAATTGTTGTTAAATTTTATTCACAGATTGTGGAGGATTGGAAATTTGTTTCCATGGTCTTGGATCGCTTTTTTCTCTGGCTATTCACATTGTCATGCGTGTTTGGCACTTGCGCCATCATCTGCCAATCCCCCTCGTTGTATGACACCCGAGCGCCCATCGACCGTCAACTCAGCGAGATTCCTTTGCGCAAAAACAATTTCATGCTGCCGCCGGACATTATCAGGCAGGGTGTTAATTAAGTAAGAGCGAAAAAGTCTTCAAAATGCTATAAATGCTAAAAATAAAACAGAATACGAAAAACGAAAAACATGAAGCCAGCGACAATGACAACGTAGCAAGGCCAGCATCATGGCACCAAACAGAAATGGAGCAAAATTTGTGTCAAGGGTCACATTTTGCCATTTGACACAAAATCTTGATAAAGTTAACAATTTATGGACAAGGGATTGGGTCAAATTTAATGGAAATTCTAAAATGTAACCTTTGAACTTTGAATCAATCAGTAAACCAGTATAAGCGACTAGCAAATAAGTCATACTGTCAGCAATATTATTCAATGTATTTCAAGTAAAATAACTAATCTAAATGTCAAGTGGAAAGCACAGCACAATTTGATAATAATAATAAATCAAAGAGTTTTTAAAATTATATGCGGTCTTTGAGTTTCTTATTTATTATTCCATGTATTTAAATTTGAAATTAATTACTCCGAATGCCTTTTGGCTTGCTGAAGATTGAAAAGTCGATGCTTCAAAGGAGAGCGAATATGCCAAAGTTACAAATCAATTATAAAACGATTTGCAAAACCAAGTAAGTACCAAGCGAAAATGATAGATTATCCTATCGTAGCTGCTTGATCAATAATACAATTGGCAGACAGCGATTGGAAAAGCTTATTCCATTAAATGCTAATAACCTTTAAAACCGAACACGACTAAGATAAATTCTATCTAAATGCTTGCACATGAATGCGTAATATTTTCAACAAACATTCCCAGCTTCAATTGTTATGCTAATAGTTGGAAATTGCGCTCTATTGTTGCTTTTATTGCTACTGTGAGTTATTATCACACATACGCCACATTGCACATGCCAACAGGCGGACACACACACACACTCACTCACACAGATGTGAATAAGAAGACAGATGCTTGCTTGGGCATTGTCTTGTTTTTGTGTTCTTTGCGTTTGTCAGTTAATTTTCAATTAAGAAATTAATTTTGATAATGTGCTGTTTTAGAATAAAACGTAGGCAACAATATGGTGTAAGAGACATTGCGCATACGGCACGTTGACTGCCTTAATAATTTCGCAATATCATTTATTTGGCTCAGAGTGTACAGAATGGTTCTGCTGTAATGCTCTGGCAGACTGCTGACATTGAAGTTATCTGTCTGACTGCCGCATTAAATTAGAAAGTTGAAATCTCTTTGGCCTCGCATTCATCAACATGTGCAGTAAGCCAACTCAACCCCGTCCACAAGCATAAAACAAAGGACTTTCACTTCTCCACTGTCAACAGACATCATTTTGCGAGTTTCTTGAGTGAATACTATGGAAATGAACTAAATTTTGAAGAAGACTAATTGAATACCCTTCCTAAAAATATCATAAATAAACATGTAATTTCATTTAACAAAATAAATTATGAAAATAAATGAAATTAATTATTGGCATACTTCAAGTTAAATAGCTCAAAGTATCTAATCAATTTACATAGTCCGTAGTTGCCGCTTTGAAAGCGTATATAAATGATATTAAGATTTGCTTAAGGTTCTACACACAGCCATCTCTTGGCCCCTTTCGCCCTGTTGCCCTTTTGCTGTTTCCTGGCTGCAATTCGCTGTCGTTCTTTTTGGTTTTTTTTTGTGTGTTGGCAGTTTTAAATTAGAAAAGTTTTTGCCAGATTTTTGTTTTACATTTTTCATATTTTCTACGGGACATGCCCTGCATGTTTGTTGTCCTTGCTGTTGCTCTTGGTGTCAGCGCGTCATATGCGTGCCTCGAAAAGATGCTTTCCCCATCACCATCACCATCACCATAACCATCATCGTCATCTTCATCTGCGACTTTAACTGCTGCTGTTTCACAACTGAGTTGAGTTGAGTTGTGTTGTGTTGAGCTGAGTTTTAGGGCAACTGTTCCGAGGAATGTCATGTTAATTTCTATTCGTATACCATGCATAACGTTAAACGTGGCCCCAACCGGCTTGATCCTAAGTTCTTTTTCCCTTGTCCTGCCCGATAATGGCATTTGCATAAAGCTGCCAAATATGCAGCACATTTTTGTTTCTCGAGCATACGCTAAAGTTCAGCGAGCACAAAACAATATGCAAATGACAGCAGAAAGACGATTTTCGGGTCAGCCTAAGCGGTTTTTCATAAGTCTCTCCAGTCAAAGAAACAGCTGCCCCAAGCTGATGTTAAACAGCTGTTAAGTGAATTAACGCAAGTTACACGGCCGATTACACAGTGCTGCGGTCCCTTCTAATTACAAAACGAAACTGACCAATCGCTGCAACTGCAACGGAAATCAAAAAACTGACCCAGCCGAAAGACCAGGAAATGCAGTAAGCCGTTCAGAAACCGACTGGATCGAGAGGCAATTGGTCTTAGGATACTCCGAGCTGAGCACGTGCGAACGGAAGTTTTTACCAAGAAGGGGCGCACACTGACTATAAACACCGCACATACATACATGTACATACATATCTACACTCGAGGTGCACCCGTGCGATGCTGTCGCATGTCCTTTTGTCCTGCGGCGTGACAGGAAAGAAAATATACTATATACACGCCATGCCGAAAATTGCTACATTTGACCAAAGACACGTCAATTAGAGCGGGTTTTCTTTAAAAATAGAGAAACACACATGTGGAAGATAGAATACACATAATGGTAGAGTGGGCGTTGAATTGGGCGTGGTCATGAGTGTGAATGACTTGACTTTGACGTGTCGCTGTTGGGTAACCATCTCTTTGTCCCTCCGCCCCTGCGTTTCTCCGTCCATCTGTATGTCTGTCTGCTGTTCTGTTTG
Source organism: Drosophila niveifrons (assembly GCA_035046325.1). Taxonomy (NCBI): domain Eukaryota; kingdom Metazoa; phylum Arthropoda; class Insecta; order Diptera; family Drosophilidae; genus Drosophila; species Drosophila niveifrons. Next base: position 1,712,822 of record JAWNOC010000046.1, on the reverse strand, counting down.
TCTATTGGGGCCAGTTATTTATTTAATTTCAAAGCACTGTTTTGTTTGTGTTTGTGTTCAATTTTGCCTCTTTGTGGCCGTCTGTCATTCTGTCCGTTGCTTTGTCTGTTTTGTGCCACGCTGCAGGCAATTTTGTAACAATTTCGTATGGGTTTTGCGGGGGATTTCGTTTTTTTTTTTTTGAGTGTGTTTAGGCGGTTAGTTAACCCACACGTGCGTGTATATTACTCTAGCTGGTATTCAAATGCCTGGCTACGGATTATTTTTTGATCCTACTATTGTAACGTTTGCTTATCTGAAAGATATTTAGGTAATCGAATTTAATAATGTATTCAAATACATTTTGTTTGTATTAAATAAATAGTTAATAAATGTATTTATTTTGTAAAGTGTATAGTAAGTCTTTAACGAAATGTAAATGATTTAATTTTAAATAAATGTGTCTATTAGTTAAAGAAAGAATTTTAATCGAGGATGAATTGATAGATACTAAAAATATTTTTGTAATTATTTTTTACACGTTGATTTATAGTTGAATTTTGTGTTTAAACAGATTTCAAATTAATAAAGTAGATTGATATGATAATGAATATTAATTAAAATAATTTAAAAATTGTTTACGATATTTTTAGTTAGTTTATATAGAAGTATTAAGTTAAACACATATTTGTTTGTGTGTTTAGACAGTTATTTAAATGTGAATTATGAACAATTGTTAAAAAAATGTGACTCATCCATAGAGTGAGGTGTAAAATAGAGTATTGCAAACCCGTTTCAAATTCACACACTATTAAATGTAAGCCATCGTCAGGTTAAATAGTTGGGTCGCTTTCAGTTCTAAAGTTCATTTTCTGAAGAACAAACAAATCAACAACAACTGCATACACACAAATACAACACTCGTTCACACACAGATGCAAACGTGTATGTTTGTCTAGGCTAGGGAGGAACTGTGTGTATTTGTGCAATGATAAATTACAAAATTGCTGCCTATGGCAATGTGAGCTGGCTGAGACCCAGGACGGAAGAGAAGGACGCGCGGACTAGGCCACAAAAGCCATTTTGTTGTTATTAAGTTTGCCTTTTGCCATTTTTCTGAAGCACAACACAATTCTCATATCGGTGTGTGCGTGTGTGAGTGTATTCTCAGTGTGTGTGTGTGTGTGTGTGAGGCTCGACAGTTGTACTGCGTGAAATTAATGATGCGCCGCTTTTCTTGGTTTTGTGTTTGTTTTTGTTTTTGTTTGTTGCTTTTGCCTCTCTGTTTTTTCATCTTGTGTTTCTCCCGGGTTGCAGCAATGGCAGAAGGAGCCCAAGATGTCCACAAAATGTAGGGCTAAAGACGCTTTTATTAATAGTCCTGCTACGTGGTCACGATTAACTGCCATTTTACGCACTCGCACTCGCACTCGCACTCGTACTCATAGTCGGACTAGGAGTTGGACTCGCACTCATGCTCATCGTGGCTCATCCTGGGCGTTCTTAGCCTTTTTGAAAGCTTTTTGCTGTTGCGTAAGTCAAAAAGTCTTTGCTCTGTCTATCTCTTTTTTTGTATTTAGTTGGGTGTGTCACTCTATCTTATTGTGAGTGTGTGTTTGTAAGCTGCGTGGGATTTGGACACGACTTTACTTAAGTTCATAAAATTCTATTAAAAGCAAACTCTGAAGCTTAAGTCACGCCCCTCTTAACATGCGGCAACCCAATGTCACCAAATTGTTATCATCTGCAATTCACATTCAGCTCAATTTGAACAAGTTTCATGTCGTTAACTATATCTTGGCTAATACATATTTAAATAAACCAGCCGTAGCTCTTATGGAAATACTTTACTATTTTTTTTATCAAGGTAAACTAGTATGAATTTGAAGTTGCAAAAAAATAGATTTATTTCTGCCTTTAAGGAAATTACAAATTGTGATTAAACTGATTAATGTTGCACCGTATTTCGTAAATTTCGATTCTTGTAATTTTACTAATTAACAGAAATAATTATTAATACTATTTCAAATTAGTATAATTTGTTGTCTATTCATATAATCGTCTCTAGTTATAATATAGACAAAATTACTCCAAGTTTAACCCCCTAAAAAATTAATAAAGAAAATTGTGACTTTTGTAGATTTATTATCTGCTAAAAGATAAAGAGAATAATTAACTTAATAAATAAATTTCTATTGAAGGTAGATATTAAGCCTCGAATTGTTAACTTTATTAATATGTTTGAGTGTTTTCATGCTCTGTCGTTAAAACAAATTTTCCATTAAGTAGTATGCGTATAACTTTATGTCTATATAAAAAGCTTTTGTGTGACAAAGAATTCGTTAAAAAAATGCAATTTCATTATAATAAAAATAATAATAAAGAACGGAAGATAGAAAGACAGAAAAAGAGCCTCGAGTATCACATTGCACTTTCCCTGGGGCCGTACTTAATTTTAGTTTGCATCTGCGTCTGATGAAATGACCAGGAATGGTATTTCAGGAAGTGAAGTAAAGTAAGACTTGAAAAGGTATGATTGAAGAGCGTCGCCTTGTGCCTTACATTGCAGCTTGAGTCCGTGCTCATCGTTCTCAACGTTCTCAGCGTTGAACGTTGAATATTCTTCTTGGTCCTGAACGTCCTTTGGAGCAATCACAGTCAACTGCTTTTAATAACATTTTTCACTGGTTTTTCTTTGCGTTTGTTTTTCTGCTGCTTTCTGCTGCTTTCTGCTGCTGCTGCTGTTGCTACTGCTCGCTTAAGTGGCGTACGCTGTCAAGTGCCCGGCTATGGGAACGGCAGTGGCCACGCCCACAAAGCATCACCTCCCAGACAGCAGCGTTTTACATGACATTTTAAATTTACGATTTACATTAAATGGCGCAATGTGAGCGCAAAAAAAAAAACAACGACAGTTGTAAAATGAAATTGCTCTCAGTTCTCGAGAGGCTCGGCAAAGTAACTACGCAAAAAGAACTACGCGGTCTCAGCTTGGGTTTGGGTTTGGGTTTGGGCTTGGGACTTGGATTGGGCTTGGGTCCAAAAGGAGATAACTGCTGCGGTTGTATGCGGTGTACAGTTAAAAACCAATTTCGTGTATGTAAAATATATCAACTATATATTTAAGTGGATGCTGTGATTGTGCTTTGTTCTTTTTCTACTTGTCGACGCTTGTCAAGGATAAATACATTCAGAAGCACTGCAAATTTCCCATTAAGGCGTGCATGTGTGCGAGCAAAGTCAAGTGGGGAAGACATTTGCCCAGGGGGCGTAACATTCATTTTGGGGTAAAGGTAAACACAGCATCATTGAGTGTAATCTAATCGTACATATTTGGTTTGGCGTCTAAGCGACATTTTATTAACGAGCTCTTCCCCAAAGGCAAAGTGCTTGAACTAAATGTAAATAATCATATAAATAGCATACTTAACGCTGATAGATGAAAGCGTCCCACGGGATAAGGGCTGCTAATGAGTTGGGGAAGGGTTGACTACCAAACTATCTGTCCATGGTTCATTCCGCATTTTGCTGTTTGTGTTGAGCGAAAGCCAAACGTTTATGAATAAAAATCTTTGAGGGAATGTCAAAATACATACATATGGTTTATAAATTCTATATAAATACTTTTCCGTGTAGAAACCTTATTGGTAGTAACAAAATTAGGTAAAGAATACTGCCGTCGAATACTTATTAAATAATTAGATCCTAATGCCGAAATTTTCGAGAGGTGAATCTCATGGGAGCTAAACTAAAATTTAAAATTTGCTAGAAAGTTATTTTATCTATAGATTTTATTTCTTAAATTGTTATTATTATTAGTTTAATATTAATTGAAGTAATAAAATACATAGTACAAATATAAGTAAATTTATTCATCCTTAGATTGTTATTTTTATAGAATTAGGCTGTCAAGAGGTAGCACTACAATTTTTTTAAATAATAAATAAAAAATTATTGCCACACCTTTACAGATGTGAACAGATTCAATTTGCATTCTTAGTTAAGAAGAAATGTTTCATAAATAAGTATCGAAATAATTATAAATTGTAGAAATTAATGGAAACTCTAATTTGATATAGTTGTAAACCAATCTGAGCACTAAGGCGAATTAAATAATCATTTTTATATTATGCTTGTTACGTTTTCACTGAATATTTTGCTTGTTCAATTATAGATTAGGTAAAAACGATCCAAATCCGCACCTGCCACTAATTAAAGTTTCTTTCCGACTGATTCTTGATGACGGGCACCATCCGAAAATGTTGGCAGTTAAATAAATAGTTGTTTCGAGCTGTTGCCGGGGGTCTTTGTTGTAGTTGTTGCTGTTAATGTTGTTGTGGTTGTTGCAATTGTCTGGTAGTTATGCTGTGAATAGAAAGACTCATTTCAACAGGAACTGAGGCCGAGACACCTATCCACACACACTTGACGTGTATTTCCGTTTCCGTTATGCGAAAAGTTTGGCCCGCTTTGAGCCAACTTCCAAGTTGTTGGCCAAAAGCGAAAAGAGAGAAGAGAAAAAAAAAAGCGAAAAGGAAAGAAAGTTTCACGCTTAACATTTGCGCCGTGCAAAGTTGAAAAGTTTGCCCAAAAAACACATACAAGTACACCTGTGCGTACACACAGATTGCCAGACACCTGGACAGGCACACCTTTCGCACACACACACACACACACACACACACATACATGCTGATTAGCGTGGGAGACGTGGAAGACTGTGATTAAGGAGGGCAACGGCTACGTGGCAAAGGCTTAGACAAGCTGAGGCTTAATTAAATTTAACAGCTGCTTAATTGCAGCCCCTCTGCCCATGCCCAGGTGGGCGTGGCTTGCTACATAAACGCCTCTGCTGCTGTTGCGGCTGTTTCGGTTGCTGCTGCTATTAATAATTTTGACCAAAACGCTAATGAGCCAAACTCGAATGAACTTTGGCTTCGACTTGGTCGACCAACTTTGCCACGTTCAAGTTTTTCAATTTTTATGTAGTTAAGTATACACGAGCATGCGAGTATGCAAACCTGAGCTCTGAGTCTAATAACTTGGCCGTTAACTTTGCTTCACTTAACTCGCATTTTAATAGTCACTTAGCAAGCATTAAAATCCATTTTGGACCATTTTCATCCAACTAAAATTGAAATTGACAAGTTGGCTGCAGAAAACCGAACGCTTGGCACAGAAATTTAAATAAGAATAGAGAATATAATTAGGTTAGTAGTTATGATTCATCATCATAAATACGCTATTTATAATGGTGTGCATATCATGAATGGCAATGCAATTTTATGTATAATCAGTCTATGTTAGTGATTCGCAAAGAATAGATTTTTCGCGAGAATATCATTAAATATTCGAACAGCAAAAAGTACGCGATTTATATTTAAAGTGAATTCTGATACTAAAGCAGAATTCAAAAGATTAAACGAATCTGTTTGACAGCGTATACGAAATTCTGCGAAACGTGCAGCATATTTGGCCCATTCTTTTTCATTTGTCATCAGGCCGCGAGACCCATCGATGGTCGTTGGTTTTTCGCCTTTCAATTTCAATGGCAACAGAGCCAGCGCGAGAGCCCCACCCATGACTAAATTGGAGGAAGCACAAAGGCACAGGCCAAAGAGCAGCAGCAAGGGGTTGGCAAATGGGCAGAAGAGGAGGCAGAGGCTATTAATTTCGCGTCAATTAAAAATTAAGCCAATTATTTGTGCCGTGCTGGGATCCATGCCAAACTTGCTACAAGAACCGGCCTTCTGGTCATCTACAAGGACTGGCTTTTGGCGTGGCAAAAAAGGGGGTCGCCGCATCCAGTATCCACTCTGCATTCGTAGTCCATTAGGGCTTCATTTGTTTTTAATGTTGTAACCTTTTGGCGAAAATAAAAAACCAAATTTCTAAGTTGGCACTTTCACGGCTCACTCGCTCGTCCGTTTTGGGTTCAGCTTCCGGGCTGCAACATCCAAACAGTTCCCAACAGCATCCAGGCTCCTCTTCACGCTCGGACCGCCCGCCGTTTATTGGCTAATTTAATTTGCGTGTCTTGCGTTTGGGCAATTAATCAGCAGAAACAGCTGTCCGTCGCCTTAACCCTTTGCAGCAATCAAGTTCAAGGGAGAGATAAACGTGTTTATACCCTCCGCTATGAATGGAATGCTTGTCTTTTAATGGGCTTACACATTATACTAGATTACCATATTGGCCAAGCTAGCGTTTGATCTGCTGTGCTAAATCTAAAACATTTATTTGCAGCTCATCATTTAATTACATTTTTGGGCACTTCATTTCGTTGTTGTTGCGCAGTCAGTTGTCATGCTCTTTGCATACAGTAATCCTTGTCTTGGCACTGCTTATTAAATTACTAGCACTGTTCTCTCCTTTATTGCTCTCGGCATGTTTTTCCCCCATCCGCCCGTTTTGCCATTGTCATTCCCTTTGCCATATTGTGCTTGATGCGCTTTTTAATTGCATTTTCCTGGCGCACAAATGCAACTCAAGTGGCTGTCGTCTGCCTTTTACCTTTGTCGCCCAAGCCGTTCCCTTTTCTTACAAGTCGCCTTCTACTTTGTCCTTGCCACGCCCACAATTCATTTGGTGCTGCCGAGAAGCTTCATTTGTTCGCTCGAGTTGAAATTAATGCAGTCATTTGTAATGAGTTTGCCTTTTCGCAAGGCTGCTGCTGTTGCAGCTTCTGTTTCAGTTTCTTCTTCTTCTTCTTCTGCTCTGCTTCTGTTTCTGCTTCGGCTTGCCTTTCTCCAACTCAACTTGGCTTGTCAGCGCAATTGCAATTTATTGTTGCATGCTTTAAGGCGCCTCGCACGGATTTCTTTTCGAATGGGCTAATGCAATTGCGCTTGTCCTGGCCTCCCAAATATTTGACATTATTATGATAATTTATTTCATTTATCCTGCCACTAATTGTCTGCACAGACTTTTAACGAGCCGAAAATCCAGAGTCAGGGCAGCAAACAGTGAAGAGAGAGGGAGAGAGAGAGAGGCTTCTGCATATTTAATCATAAAGTCTTCGTACTTGTATCTTAAATCAAATTATGCCCTGCAGCGTAGTCGGTTAAGTCAACAATTCCCAGTCCAGAATGAATTGTGCTTCTCAGAATGAATTCCGATCTCATTACATTCAAAAGAAGTCTAAGTAGAAATCCGCGAACAAGCTCATGCATAATCAATGCAAATGCTTAAGAGCATTTTATTTTTATTCTATTTTGTGCGTTTTGTGGGCGATTTCCTCTGCTGGAATCTAGCTCGAGCTTAGATTTGACACCTCACAGAGACAGCGTAACCCTTTCTGTTGTCAGGCCATAAATTTGTTTTGTTTGCGAACTGTAAATTTTTAACCAAAGTCTGAAAAGCTACGCATTCTCTACCAGAAATAACGAAAAATAAAAAAAACTATAAGGGCGTCAAAAATTGAAATAAATTGGAAAAAGGGAGAATAAAAAATGTTGAAAATGAAAAAATATATGTACTATATAAAAATGCAGAGAATATCGCATGCAGCTCCAACAAACGGAGTCTAGTTTGGCTTTTGAAACGCCTCTGGGGTTCTCTCGACGTGCGATTGCGACTGCGAGTGTGTGTGTGTAAGAATATGCTTCAAACTTCTCTAAACACCTCTCTGTCCCACACTTTCTCGTCCTCGCCTGTAAGCTGAATCCTTTCGCTCTGTGTATGCGTGCATATAAATTAAGTTTTAAAAGTTAACGTCGGTCTCTTTTGCTTTTTGTATTAGAAATCAAAATAAATGCAGCAGCTAGTTTTCTGCAGTTGCTCGAATTTCGATTTCTCTATTTTTTTGTTGTTTTGTTTTCCTTTACGTGCATTTTGTTATTTTTATTGCCCAACACAGGTGAGATAAGTTTAAAATGTGAGTGAAAGAGTTAGAGATACATGTAGTAGAGTCTCTTCAGCTTGATTTCAGTTGGGCAGCTTTTCATTACGTGTAGTCGTCGCATATTCGAGCTTCTCTAAAGAACTTAGACTTGCACATTACATTCAGTGCTACATTGAAAGGGACGAAGGATACGTAAACAAGAGTGGCAAGGATAAGCAAAGTTTGCTCTTCGAATATATTAAAAATAAGATAGATGTTTGCATCTGATTGTGGATTTAATTTGTGTAAAATGCTTTGCTTTAAATGGTATCAAACTACCAGACCGAAAGCAAACACAAATAAAAAGTAGAAATCAATGCGGAAAACAAGTATTGAAAGAATTTTACATTAAAGCATTTTGAAGATGTAAGAACGAGATAATTTTAGTTAAGTTCAGAGATATGTGTAGATACTTTTAATATAAATAAATACGTGTGGTATAATATAAAGAAACTCTATATAAAAAACATTTAATATTCTCATTTAATTTAATACAAAATTTCTGTAGTAATTGAACTTATACAAAAATGCATTAACGCTCAATTAAGTGCTCAGTAAATTTATCAATGTGGCAGAGCACAAGGGGATTGAACGTGGCTATTTACCCTGTGTGGTGTGAGTGTACTTAATCCTTTTAGCATTGGCCATGGTCTTTTATCGATGGTGTGATCATTAAATCCAAGTTTGCTTTCCAATTAAACCACTTGATTAGCTTCGCTGCAGCTCACTACGATAGCTCCCAGGTCATTGGAGTTGGGGTTGCCAATGGGGAGAATGAAAATGGGAATTGTGGGTGTCACTTGGACAGATTTGATGTCCACGTCAGCCTTGTGCGTGGAGCATGTTAATTGTGCCTAATCAGGGACAATATTATCAGCAGAGAAGAGCAGAGCAAAGCCACAGCTGAGCTGGTGTCACTGTGTGGATATGGGCGTGGCACTGTAAGCGCTTAATTACATCTAAGAGACACTCAAATGAGCTGACTAGTCAAAAGTGAAAATCTTCAATTTGCTGCAAAACTAATGAAAAGATCCAAAGGGAGCTGGCCAGTCCAGATTTCTCGTATTGCAATTAAGTGGGTAATGAAAGTGCAGCTTGCTCTTGTTCCACAAAGCTCTACCAAACGATGCCAAAAATTACAATTTGTTTGCTTTCAGAGCTTTTTGGTTAACAAATTTCTGTGGCAAATTTAAAAATAACTCAATAAACGTGTCATCCCTCTTGCATGACAATGACTGGCAAACTTGCAGACACTCAACGGGTTATTAGCGCAGGAGGAGGTTGCAAACGAAGAAGAATGTGGCATGGGGAGTTGTTAAGTTCTGTTATGGGCGTGGCACGCTTAACATTGCTTTTGAACCAGTCGGAGTCACACAGCCAGCGCCCCTTTCCAGCAGCAGCGGCAGTGAGCGTCACGCTAAATGGATTTTTAATGTCGTTGGCAATGCAGGAAAATGCGCACAGCGCGTTGCCAAAGCTTCAGTGTCACGGCAAGCACTAGGTACAGCTCAGAGTGTAAGTGTGTGTGGATGGTTGGTTGTGAGAGCGAGTGTGTGTGTGTGTGTGAGAGAGCGTCTGTGTGTAATAATAACACTTAAGCGCCTTTTGCACGAAGTGACAACAAATTGGCGATGAGCTCGTGATTCCCAGTCGAAACGAAAAAATAAGCACGATTCACTGAATGCATTGAACCAGTTTTCCAAAACTTTGCAATTTAAATTAAATATTACTAAAGTATTTAAATGTTATTAAGGAAAATAAAACATGAAGTAAAAAAGCTTGAATTTAATTAAGTATTTAATATACAAATAAATTATATTAATAAGTTTTGTATATTTCTGTAAACAAGATTTCTGTTAAGTTTACGACCTCTTTAATTAAGTTTACTTATATTAAGGGAACAGAAATAATTTGAGAATGTACAATTTTCGAATCCTATATATAATGCAACATCGTCTAATTATAATATGTATAACATATAAAATATATAACATATAAATTTTTATTAAACAATTTAATTGGATAATAATACAATGTAAATAAATTTTTTTTTATAAAAGAATCTATTAACTATTTTTAATCATGAAGACTCATTATTTATTTTATTAGATATTCTTTAATACATACAGCATTAAATAGTGCCCACGGCGAAAGATCTTAAAGACCGTAAAATCCAATAAGATATGCGCATAATCATGAGTTCGGTGTATGGAAATTAAAGTTTTACTCATAGTCCCATTGGAAATATTACGGTCAACACTGTTTCTATTGAGTATTTTCCTCGTGCATCTCTAAACTCACAGCGCATACTAGCGTGCTGACAAGTGAAACTTCGTGGCATCGCTTTCTGCTTTCTGCTCGCTGGCGTTGTTGGATACGTGCAACAATCAAGTGTCAGCGTAATGAGCTATCAAGCTGCAAAATATGCAATTTCAGTACAACAAAGAGACTGCAAATACATACTTTACACACACACACACACCCAGACACAAGCGTAGATGCGGGCCTTAGAGTGATGACAACACCTCGCTATCGCGAATGCTTTGGTAAATTTTGCGTGTAAGTGACAAGGCCCGCATAAAAGGGCATAGAAACACACACAGCAAAATGCTTATAAAGTAAGTATGTGAATGTGAGTGTGAGTGTGTGTGATATGTGTGAGTGTGTGTGTATTTGTTGCATGTGATGTGGCAGCGGAGACACAGCGACGCCTGACGCCTTTTTGTTGCACTCATTAATGAACAAACAACAACAAAGCGGCTACGTAATCATCTCTGCTAGCCCAACGCCATCAAGCGCATAATTATGGCATGGGACGAGAGACCAGAGACCAGAAACCGGACGAGAACGAAGAGCAGGGGGCCAGAGACGAATGTGCTGGCTGCCCTGCCTGCTTGGTAGAATGCTCCAGTGGGTTGCCAGTGGCGTAGTTATGAGAGAACTTGTTCTGCAGCATTTCGACAATTAATTGCGCCACAAAGGATCTTGAAGGAGAGTTGCAAAACATTTAGCAACAACTTGAACAAGCACAAGCATCTTTCTGTGGTTCATTAGATTGAATAAAATGTTCTTTTCTGTTGAATGTATGAAGAACTGCATTTGTATTATAGTAAGTATTTTTTCTTGTTAAGAATTATTCGCGGCTCAACTTCTGATCATGTCGCCGCCTTTGCCAGCCTCATTATATATGTAACTGTGTGAAGTGGACAATGACCACTCATGGCACATGGTAATTGTGGTTAAAGGCATACACACAGAGCTCCATTTCTTCTACTTGCTCTGTTTATTATTGTTGTTATTTGGACGCTTTATGTAATTTTTGTGTTGGTCCATAATTTACAATTAAAAACCATGACACTTCAACATAATTAAAATATGAAAACGGTTTTTCCGCAACGCAACAATAAACTGTAATAAAAGTTAATTAGAACGTTTCAAAGAGCGAGGGGAGAAAAATACTACACAAATAACAAGGATTGTATGTAGGCTATGCTTAAATTTGAGATACAAAGCGACACAAAAAGCATGCTCAATAGAAAAATATTTAAATTGTAGATCAACTAATATAAAAAATTAATATAATACATAAATTTAAATATTAAAAAGACTTTAAAATGATATTGGCCATAATAAAGTTTTACTTCTTATAAAGATTTGTTGACTGTTCTATTAAGAGTTCTATATATTAGCCACATCAACTTAGCTTACTACATCGAAGTGAGCTTCATTCTTTGAAAATAAATAAAAAAAGACTCCAAGACCATTTACCCTCGATGTAAAGGCAATACAAAAGCTTAGGATTAATAAATCAAACTGTCTGTCTAACGAAGCTGTCCCACTTAATCGACCTAGAGGGTATCAATAAAGCGTGTCACATGATTTTAGTATAATGCTTTGTCTAAACAGTTTAATTAGTCGTCATTGAGTGCCTCGAATGGGGAGAAAGAATGGAGAACTAGTAGAGCACAGGGACAGCTTAATGGCTTTTTAATCACCAATAACAAAGCGTTAAATTTGCCGCTTATCGTTCAGAGCCAGAGGAACAAGGAAGTCGCCTTCAAAGTGTATGTGTGAGTTATTTATTTGAGTTTAACTCTTATACCCATACAATATGCATTAAGTACACATTGACTGGGTAAATGACTCAAGGACTGCTGCGTTGTACTCAACTGGAGCAGAGCTGGGGCCAACTCAAACCAGAGACCAGATGAGAAGCCCACAGAGAGCCGCAAAGAGACCAAACAATGCAACCAGCGGGGTGTTAAATGGTTTTGTCTGCATGTCAAATTACAGGAAGCATAATTTCAAGCCTGGCTGCGTACTTTGGTTACCGAAAAACCCAACAAACAAACGAAACAACACAAAAAGCGGGCCACAAATAATTCTAAAAAAATGTAATAAAACAAAAGGTGCAGACTGCTCCGAATTATGCACTGCTTTTTTTGGGGTTGTATAAATGGTATTAATTGCAATTGATAAACCGAACGTGGCAGATTTCAAAGGGATTATTTTAAGGCTGTTTACATCGTCTTAAAACTATAAAATTGAAAAATAAATGCACAACAGTATGATATTTATCTTAATAGATATGATGAAATTGAACTTTTATTAATGTTTTCTAAATGGATCAAGAGAATGTTTGAAATAGCAGATCTCAGTTACGTAAAAGCTGAGAGAAGGAGTGCATGATTTACAATAATAGTAACTTAATAAGTTAAACATTTTTTATTTACCGTTTACCATGACGTTTCCTGTCATCCAGAAATTTTTTGTTTGTATTCCATGAAAGCTATCTAGTTCTTTAATACTAAATCTTTTTTAAATTTCGTTAATCTTATCAATTACGAATGCTATTTCGGAAAATGCAATTTGTAAATTGACATTGCTCAATTATTTATTCAATGTAGTTCATTTAGAGCTAATGAATTTGCTTAGAGCACTGGGAAGAGAGAGATCCTTTGAGTGAAGCACTATTAATTAGGCTTATTAAAATCGACGCTGACAGCTTTGCGGTTGCGTTGGGGCGAATGTTAAAGCACCTGCAGCTGCACATACTTTACTCTTGCCCCCTGTCAAGGACATATTAATTAGGGCAATTGCTTGACTGCTTGCATTATGCATTATGCATGCCACGCTGGTCGAGTGGAGGATCAGAAGCCGCAGCTCATTACAAATGAAAATTACCTCTTAATATTTTGCTTAAATTCATGGGAAAGCTGCTAGCGAAAGAACGGAAAAAGCAAATGCTACTGTGGCGATCTGTAGAATACAGAAATCGTTCAAGGATAAGCAGAAGCCAGCGAGTGCGGACAGTGCCTTCGTTCTTTGTGCATGCGGGATGAGAATGGTTGAGTCTGATGATACTGAGGCTTTTGCTGCGGTTGCGGCTGCAACTCAGCAGCTAACACTAAGCCCAAAATCTTACCTCTTGGATGCTGCTGCGGCGTCAACGGGGCCGAAAAGTTAATTGTAAACATGACCCACTTTCAGTTAGTCATTTAGTCCGTTAGTCAGCTAGTCAGTCAGTTAGTCAGTTAGTCAGGCAGTCCGTGGTAGGTTGGCTGAATGCCGCAATGTATGCAATGCTGGGCTGCTTTGTCTGCTGAGTGCGCGGCAAGTGAAAGATGCCGTTCGCTTTATTATGTGGCAGCTGCTGCATGCTTGGCTCCTTCGTCAGGGATATTTGTTATGCTCCATTGGCCTTCTAGGGCTGCTCGTCCTTCTCATGCCATTGTTGTTCCCTCTGTCACCTAAGACATTTTTGTTGCTTTGAGTAATGGCAGCGCCTTCAAATATGCAAAAGCCAAAAATGTTTATAATATCTGATGCGCGAAACGCCACGCAAAAGGATTTCCGTCCAAGGCAAGTGCCACCCACTTTCCACCCAACCGCGATTCCCCAAGGGCCTGTTGCAACGTGTATGTTTTGTGTTTGTCTATGTATGGATGTGTGTATGTTTGAGTGTGTGCGTTAGCTGCAGTTCAAGTTAATTGGATTTGGCCAAAGTACTGCCGACATTGCAGCCACGAGCGGCCTTTGAAATCACCCCAGCTCCCTATTCACTTTGCGAAGAGCCAAAACAGTTGCCTCTAGGCTTGGCTAACTGATGGGCGTGCCTATGGAGAGCTGGATGTGTGGGAAGGTCAGCAGTTTGCCTATGCGCAAATGTGAGTTAAATGGCTCAAGTGTCATTTGAGTGGCACCATTGAGTTATGCCAGTAATTGATGAAAATTATGAAAGGCGCTTGTATAATTATTATTCAGCTTAGCGGTTATTAAAGTGCAGCAAAATATACTCATATTGAGCGTGAGCTTACTTCCAATCTGGTGTCTATGAATGGAAATCAATTTAGACTTATTCAGAGCATTTTAGCGTTCACTTCAAATGCTATTAGATGCATCGTGTTAAAAAGCCAAGTCTAGTGACTGTGATGGGGCAACACTTTCATGCCCGGCTGGCACCTTAACACCTATGCGACGTGATAAAGCTTTGCGTCCGACATTGTTTAGGCACATTGTGAGGGCACAAATCGTATACGTAATTTTAAATGCACGTTACCGCAAAATGCTGTCAACGTAGCAAAGAGCAGCAGGCATCACTCGCAACGATGTCTCTGTCTCTGTGCGATGTGTGTGCATGTGTGTACGAGTATGCACATCACATAAGTCAATTTTCAAGTGGATGTCCAACATGAATGAATAATGTGTAGTGTAGGTAGTGTAGTATCTATGTGTGTAGTATGTAGTACACACACAACACACACCATACACACACACACACATACGTGCGCAAATATGCTTACCGTTTTAGGGCGTTCAGCTGTGCCAAGGCAGCAGCAGCGGCAAAAGTAACAGCAAGAGCAACAACGTCAACTTGGAATCAACATCAAAAAAAAAAAAGGAAGAAGAATTTCAAGCAAAGTAAAGTAAATTTAGCTTGGAGCAAGCAGCGGCCGCAGCATTCTCAGGCAGGAGACTAGCATACAACGTTCACTATAAAGTTATGCCATACCAAAGACTTTGCATGCAACATACATACACCACACACATACAAACACACACACACACACATAGACACACTCTGACACACATAGGACTACTAGGATATGCATAAAACTATGCTACATTGGCACTAAAACAAACAGCAAAACCGCCGCATGGGGCGTTTCAGCTATTTGTATGTGTGTGTTTTTCCCTGCTCATATGTATGTGTGTGTGTGTGTGTGTGCCTGTGCGTATTTTGCTCGGTGACAAGATGGGCAACGTCGACGATGATGAAACATGCCAAGGCGAAGGTAACTATGCCAGGGATGCATTCAATTGGCTTTCAGTCGAGGTCATGACAGGAAAACATTTATTTGGAGTCAGTTCCTAGAACTTCGAAGCCGTTATTAAAAAGATTTTAGCTTAAAAAGCTTGTAGAATGTTACAATACATCAAACAAAAATATATTTTTAAGTATTTTTCCTAATAAATTTATATTTTAATTTGTCGGAAATATTTTCCTTAAAACCTAAGTAAAATATTAAATATAATTACACTGGTTTAATTATTACAAATTTGCCAATGCTTATTTAAAATAATAATATAGTGTGACTTATTGTGACTATATGTCTACGAAATATTATTTCCAAAATATATAAAAGCTAATTTAAATAAAATCCATTTCGAATATTACACTAGAAAAATATCATCAACGAATAGTACATTTGCTAAAAAAAACAATCTTATGAAAGGAAACGCAATATATTATTCAAATGAACTAAACCCAAATTCAATGAAGGTCATGTGGAAGCAAAGTAGTTCCAAACCTAGGCATAGCTTTTATGCTAGACCAAGTAAATGTTTAAAATACTTGAGATGCCAGTGCCGATGTCGGTGCATGTTGGGAAAAGTTTTGCGCCCAAAATTATTAAGATGAGTGGCATAAATTATGTGTAGTGCAGGAGAAGGATTGCGACGGTAGACGCAGGAGTCGTAAACCCCGATGGCAGGTAATCCACAGAGACATGGAATGAGTCGAAGGACAAGCGACAGAAGCGACGAGGGGAAAGGGGCTGATGTTTGATGAGTGAATGACTAACTGCATGACAGTCTGTCCATGTGTGTGGTTGATCACTTTAGGTATTGACAGGGCTGGACTGCATGGCGTTGACGGTGGCGATGGCGGTGGCGGTGGCGTATGCGGTCTTAGTGTGTGCTTGTGTGTGGTTGATGGGCTGGAGGCCAACAGCAGTTAGTTTAATATTTATTTAATTTAATATGCTAATTGGATGAGATCTGTGTGTGTGAATGCGTGTGTCTGTGTGTGTGTGGCACAACTTTACGACCGAACAATTCATAAATAAATGACAGACTCGAAAGTTTTGACATGTCACAGAATTCAGTTTAAGTTAGCAACTTGCCATTGCACTATGGAGTAAATACTTAAGATTTAACACTTTTATAAAATTTGTTACAATGTGTAAACTTAATTATAGTTTAAATTTATACAATGCACGTTTTCCTTTGTTTTGACAGCTAACTAAATAGATATTAGCAAATTCTGTAAGCCCAATAAGTGTCATGAGAAATTTTGATAATTATATTGATGATAAGTTATTTCTAACTCACAATAAGTATTGATTTATCTTAGCAATAAAATACTTAAATTTTGTATTAAAATTTCGTCTTAAAAAGTATATGTATTATATGGATTTGGCTCAATTCTCAAAAAACAGAATTTAGCCCCATAGTTCAGTGGCAGCATTTGGCACAACCATTAAATGCTAGCCAAGTCTCTCTTTATGCACTTGGATGCAACGAGACTTTTATTAATCGTTGAAAAATTTGCCACAAAGACGGAAAATGCTGTCAGCAAAACTTTGCGCCAAGCCAACAGGCAACGCAGCGCGACAAATTGTTTTTGCGATAAAATTAGACAAGTGACACGCGGCCCTAATCGCTGGGGCAGCGAGTTGGTGGCACTATGTACTCGCTGCAATGTAACGGTAACTTAAAAGACTGCCACTCAGCTGACGCTTGCCGCAAGGCAATGTTAATTATATTATGGCCATTACGAAGCTTTCTGAAAAACAGTTGCAAAAAAGAAACTTCAACTGGATGTCAACTTGACCGTTTCAGAATTTCATTAAGAGCGTTGAGCGTTCGTTCACTGCGCCGCATGCATTTCCGTAATAATTTTTTGTGCTTCAGCCGTGCCCGGGGGTTATATAATATTTAGCATTTTGCAATCAAATTGAATTTGGCGTTGTGACATGAATAAATGGTAAATCAAACGAGTTACAAACTTTTGCCATGGGCGGGAAATTAAATTGCAACGCCAAAAAGTATGCAATGAATTTTAGTATATGTTCGCGAAAATATCAAACTCAATAACTTTCGAGTCGCAATAAAACAAAATATAAAAACGAGTAATAAATGTACATAAAATGCAGCAGAGCAAACGTCAACAACATTTTGCACACATTGTAGTCCAGAAACTCAGTAGTCAAGAGGAATCATAGATTTGCTTGTGTGAAATATTATTTATAAATTGCTTTAAGCTTCTTAAACTATTTACTAATTTCAATTAATATCAATATTTTAACATTAAAATAATTATTATTATGATTTTGTTTTAAGTCGAAAAAATAAGGTATTTGAATTGCAGGTTTTGAAATGTTTGAGTGGACTTAGAAGCTCAATTAAAATATTTGTAACGTTAAATGAAAATCTATAATTGAATAAAAGCTTTAGATACTCGAAGTGCAAATGGCATTCATCGAACAAAAACCGGTTGCTTCTTGCATACATATGAGTATTGTTCGCTACAATACATAAATGTAGCATATATATATATAAATGGAGCACAAATAATATGAATTTAAATTGAAGCGGAGAATCAAAAAAAGAAAGCACTGTAACCCGCTGAGGCATGAAAAGTAGACGGGAAGTTGTGAAAAAGACGCACACACAGATGTATGTGCGGCATGCTGACAAAAGTTAAGTCAAGTTAGTCAGTCGGTCACCAAGACGCGCACGTCAGGGAGTCAGCGGCACTCTCGCAGCATATTGAACTTGTCAGCATGACATGGGAGCGGAACTGAGTTCGCAACATGCAACAAGGAGCACGCGTGGCATGAGTAAATGAATGAACGAATGAATGAGTGAATGAACGCATGAAAGCAGGAGGCTGGCGTGTGCGTATTGTGATTGCCGATGGTGTGGCAAATGCATGCAAAATATATGTGCATACTCCCACACACTTAATAGATACTTGTTGAGTCGGCTCTGTAGCAACAGTTCCTTGTTGTTGCCCTCTACATACCCATAGACAATTTACAATCGCTGTGGTGTAAGAAAATTGCAACTGCTGCTGCCGCTGCTTCTCCTGGAGAACTGACATTGACAGGGTTTCGGCTGCTGGCATTGTGTAGTTATTGGGTGGCATGCCTTTCCGACCATGCCCTCTCGCAGTCAGGCTGCCACACGCCGCTCTGCATCAATTTGAATGACATTCATAGAAAAACGACGAAAAGAAATTGTGACATTTGTATAGAAATAGTTTTGCAGTTGTAGCAAATAGTTTTCCCAGATATTTTTTGATTGCTGCATACTTTACGGGGCTGCCTCGAGGGAACCAGCAAACGATGCGCTCGAAATGGAATATTCACAAAAAACAAAAAATACAAATACAAAAAGTTCTTTCACAAGAAGAACTAAAAATATGCTGCTGCTGTTCAAGCCTCAACTTGTTTAGCTTCTCCTCAAGTATTTACATAGAAATATTCCCATAAATAGTTGGAGCATGCAGATAATTCAACATACAAATGAAATTTGTATTTGAGTAAGAAATAAGCACAAAGAAAAAATTAATATATACTCTGGCGATAGGCAAACGCAAAGGAGTCGACACACAGTCTAATATACAAAGCAAACATTTGGTAATACCCTTCGCTTCACTTTTTAAGACCTGACTACGCTTTCATTTTTGGCTTTTCCAGTAGCCTTGCTTGCTATTTCCACATGAGTTGCCTTCTCTGGTTGCGCATTTTCCGAAAAGGTTAATTTTGCAGCTCTCAAATGAAAGCCGAACGCATAGCATACCCACATGCCAGGCAAATACTTTAACTTTGCGCCCACCAGCAACAACGACGACGACAACTGGAAGCTGCATGTTGTGGGTATTGGGAGTTGGGTGTTGGGTGTTGAAATAGCAGAAACCATAGCCAGCAATTTCGCTACACAATTTCTTGTTTTTTTCTTTCTGGTAAGTTTTGAAATATTTTAATGCCGTTGCGGAATGGCCAGGTCGCTGATTTTAACTTGATCAAGGTGTTTGTAACATAAGCTAGACGATTTCATCAGCTAAAAGTATGGCAAATAGAATTTCAAAGGACTGCATACTTTATGGATTCGTGCGGTTACTTTTAATATTATTTTCATTATAAGTGCTGCAGCAAGTTTTTCATATTATATACAGTTCGGCTGGCTGCAGATAATTTATTTTTGCATTACACAGAGAAACCTTTCTGGCATATGCATTCCACTCAGCCAGCTGTGCACCCAGACCGAAAAAAACCACAGCTGCATTTTAGCATTTTCCTTGGCTGCTTTTGGCCAACAAAATTTATTTTTTATTAATTCTTTTAAAGCTTACATTAAACTAGAGCATAAATAAGTATTTGCATGTCTTTCACAACATTAGATAGATAGTGTTAACCATTTGAATTTAATTCTTCTTTTCAGTTAGATTGTAAATTTGCTTTGCCACATCCGAAAGTTGCACATCAATGGCCTTGGTGTCATCGTACAATGACGGAGCCTCGCCCAATATGACAAATGTGCCCACCAGCGATGCAATCATGAATAGCCAGAGGAACAAGCGATCCATGACCATAGCCACAAAGCCCCAGTCCTGATCTTCCTGTAAAGAGAAATTAAGAAGTGTTTCATAGAGGGTCGTATTCCTAATACTAGCGTGAAAATAAAAAACAGAGACACAAGTGACTTTTAAATATTGCACAATAAAAAAAGAGTATAAAGTTTATTAAATTTCAATTTAAAATTAATTTAATTCTAACAGAAAGAACTTGGTGTAAGCAGCTTAACAACAATTGCAAATTATAATTCAGATAAATATAACTTTTATAATAAGAGTAGTGAGAGCTATTGAATTTCACACATAAATTACACAAAGAGTCGTATACGTAATATTGGCTAACAACGTTTTGAGGCTTCCACTTTGAGCGATTGCTTTCATTAAGCACAGGCACTTAATCTGCTTATAGCTAGCGCCTGTTGGATATCAATCAAAATGAAAGTTCCTATAACAAAGCGAAAGCAACTTTGCCAGCAACAACACAATATAATAAACAAAACACAAAAAAATAAAAAGAACGGGGCTGGGAAACATGGGTGGGAATCAGACAACCAAAGCGTTGGTCGTGGGATTTGATTGAATGGCGGTGGAGTCGATGGAATCGTTTGCCAGCCAATTGCCAGTCAATTGAACAAAAGCAATTAAAAGTGGGTTTTGTGTGGCATTAAAGTGCAAATATGGTAAAAGCTTAAATAAGTCGAGAGGCAGTCAGAGAAGGAGGCAGCAAGGAGACTCAGGTTCAGCCTCACACTCGGACTCGGACTCGGACTCGGACTAGTCAAACAGTTGAGCTGATCAGATATCGATGGCCACTACAAACGCCAAGAACAGAAGCGCAGAGCGATTTTTGTGGTTTTCGGCATTGGTCAGGCCTGCTTCAACTTGCAACTACTGCCTCTGCTGCTTTGACCTCAGTATCCCCTTCATAGCTCCGGCAACAGCTACAGCTTCAGTTTGAGAGTCTGTCTCAGGCTTCAGGCTTTCGCTGTCACTGTCATAGTTGTCGTGTTGGCTGCTGTCGTGGTTGTAGCCACTGCTCTTGCCATACTCGTTGTCGTTCTCGTTCTTGTTGTCGTCGTAGTCATCGTCATCGTCCGGCAAACGGAATTTTCAATTAAAAATTCAATCAGCTGGGGGGAAACTCACCGCATTGAACTCGTCCTGGCGTTGCATGTGATGTTGTATGAACATGACGTTATGTATGGCCTTTTCCAGCTCAAACGGATACTTTTTGCGTGCCGCCACATCGCTCATGGAGTCATCCAAGCCGGAAAGCACCGATGGCAACCCATTGTAGCCACTCAGCGTGCTCAGTCCGCCACCCAAAGCACCCACCAATCCACTGAACCTGCAAGAGAAAGTTAATGCCAGGGATATAAGCTGTACACACACAGAAATACAAAGTGTGCGTGGGTTTCCACTGGCGTTTGATGGGGGACTGCGGACTGTGGACTTTGGACTGCAGTAAATGATTACTTGAATTGAAAATGAGTTCACATTTCTTTAATTCAGACATTTTCTTTTGTGCTTTTTCATTTGCCGCTTGCTCATCGTCATTTTCATATTTCATTCATTTTAACAGCCTTAAATTCCAACTGTCTTTCTATTTCAATCCACAATCCACAGCCTCGTTTATATACTTTTATTCACTTTTTTTCTCCGTTCACTTTTGCTGTCTCATAATTAATTTTTTGTGCTCTTCGCTTCATTTTCAATTCTCAACTCTGAATAGACAATTTGGTATTTCTCCCTTCATTTTTTTTTTAGGTGTGATAACTTTTGGGAGCTGCCCTCGCATGCAAAACTCACCTATTGGTCGCTGTGGTCACATGCATTCCATTACAGCCACCAACGCCGACGCGTCCCTGCATACGACGTATCGAATCGGGACTGGAGCCACCGGAATTCATTTGCATTTCATCCATTAGAGCCTGTCCAAACTTTGTCTTGCTGAACTTCAATCCGTAGTTGATTTTATTGGCGGCCAAATCACGCAACAGATCCTTGGGCACTCTCATTAGCAATAATTTCGGAAGACGCTTAATAAAGAACGCTCGTATCCACGGTCGCATCTTGTGCGTGCTCGGCTTTCGATAATGTATATTGAGTATAATGATGGTAATGACAACGCTCAGCCCAACAAGCAACATTGTAAATAGCAGATATTTTCCCAGCAACGGTAGAGCCAGCGATGTCGAAGGTATAATTTCCGATATGAGCAAGAAGAACATAGTCTGCGAGAGAAGAATACTGATACACAGGGCAATCTTCTCTCCAGAGTCAGCTGGCAGATAAAAGACCAGCACAGACAGGTATGAGATGCCCACGCAGGGAATGATCAGATTCACAGTATAGAAGAGTGTCTTTCGCCTGAGTGTGATGTTGAAGAAAATATCTGAACATTCAGCAAACCAGCAGCACGGCGCAGCATGAAAAAACAAGAGAGCGACAGAGCGAGAGAGAGAAGGGAAGAGATTGCGAGTGAGGCAAGGATATTGAGGTTGGGATTTGAGGGTTTGAGGGTTGGGTTACGGATATTTCGTAGTGAGTTTGGGTAGAGCTTTCGCGTATGTGTATTGGCGAGCCAGCTGAGTTGCTTTAAACTCTACGAAACTCACCAGGATAAGGTTCGGCACAGCAGGGATAATACTTCTCATGCCGTTCGGCGGGCACACCCAATATATCCCATTCGACACTTGGATAATATTCGCGCAAGTCGATACCAATCTCCACTTTATTGTCTTTATCGTTCTTCTGGTTGATGTGCTTTAAATCGATCTGTAGAAAGGCAAAAATAGCGACGATAGAGTAATAAAGGTTATAAAGCTGAAAGGCACTTAAAGAAGTCGGGCGTGACGCTCGTCGGCCACGACCAACTCATTCTCGTTCTTATATTCATAGTCCGTCTGCCTGCAGGCGACATCTTCGTCTCCGCCTCGAGTTTCTTCGAGTTGAAGACTCAAGTGCAGTCGTTAAAAGAGTAGCAAATTTAAATGCGTTGACAACGAGGACATTGCACAGTGGAGCAAAAAGTTTGAAATTTAATATGGTGAGTAGTAATAA
Source organism: Drosophila niveifrons (assembly GCA_035046325.1). NCBI lineage: Eukaryota > Metazoa > Arthropoda > Insecta > Diptera > Drosophilidae > Drosophila > Drosophila niveifrons. Next base: position 1,690,035 of record JAWNOC010000046.1, on the reverse strand, counting down.
ATAATATGAAAAATCCAATTTTTTAAAATTTGTAGCTAAAACTTGTATATAAATATGTTATATGTTTATATGTATAAGCACATATATCAAACGAATTATATTTTATTCTGTGAAAATAAAGTAACAAACTTAATTGTTTATGTTTCAACATTATTAATTGATTTTTGTACTTGAAATAAATTTAACTACTTTATTTGAGGCCCATAAATATGGCTATAGTTAAGTGTTTTATTTCTTTGCGTGTTGAGTCCACTGTGCCAAGTCCGGTCAGCGGAAGCGGAAAAGGCAACGGTTTGTGGGGGAGTCGCACTTTACTTTAATTTATGGACGCGCATTTTTATGACAGCGACACACAGTCGAGTGGCTTGGCGTGAGAGTTTCTTTTCTGCTCAACTGCCATTTTGGGGTGTCGGGGTATGCGTGAATGGGGACGCGGACCGTGGAGGGGGTGGAGAGCGTAACGGTTAGACAAGTTTCAATTACACTTTTACAATTTCTCACATTTTAATCTGCTGCCGCTGACGCCCTTTCGATGTTCGCCCGGCATCTTAGGCTTGTAAGCGCGCGCTCAGCGCTCAGATAAATGGTTGCCCATAAATTCATGGCCACGCCCCGTTGCACACGCATACACACACACAGTTACACACTAAAGGAAACAGAGAGATGGAATGACATACCTGATCACCATCGTATGTCCAGGAGCCAAACTTCATGAAGCATGTTTGTTGATCAAAGGGAAAATAGCGCACATCAATCTCGCAGGATGACTTGAAGATGGCCGGCGGAGTCCACACCACGCGGCCCGTATAATGGAGAATGGCCTTTGTCATGGTGGTGACCACGTATTCGCCATCGGCGCTGTGATAGCAGGAAGTTTAGCATTGATTATAATTGCTATAAAGTCGTATGTGCTCGGGACTCACTTGTTGTAGAGGACAATGTCGGGTAGCCAAATGTGCTCAGATGGCACATAGAGCTCGGTGACGCCGCCGTATTCTGATGGATCCCATTTAAATTTATGATCCTGCCACTCGTGCTCCAGCCACACGTTGGTCGTTAGAATTTGATCTTTGAGATTCTGTTTTTTGGTGTGGCGAAAGGAAGGGAATGAAAATTAAAAGCTGCGCCGCGTTGATGATAAAGAAGTGCACACAGGACTGCCATGCATCAAGCGGGATTTTGCATTTTCTCCTACATTCGGTTGTTCCCTTCACTGCCCCACTGCATTGCCGCCCCACTCTTTGGCTTGCTTACCATGTTCCTATGCCTGTCTGTTTGTTTGCCTGACTGTCTGCTTGGCTGACTCCTCGTTTCCTCGCTCTCTATGTCTTTCCTTTTCCCTCTTTCTGTTCGCGTCCCTGTCGCTAATGTGCTTTTTGCTGTCAGCTTACGGTTTTTGGATTTTTGGCTTGTTTTATTACCTTTTAAGCCTCGTGGTAACGGCACTTTGTGCCGCTAGTTCCCCCTCCCCAGTTCCCCATAGACTAGCATCCTGCAGCAATTGCACTATGTCTGTGTCTGCGTGTGGCGCTTCGTGCAGGACTCTTGACAAATGCCTCGCCATGAACTTTAAGCAATAGTCTAGGTTCTGCTTTAAATTTAAATGAAATATGGCTGAAACTTTATTCAAATATGCCATAATTGAGTTATAGTAGTTGCAGTTTCAATTGAATTGACATTTAAATTTTCAATAAAGTGACTGAATAGTTGATTCAACTATTGATTTGTAATTGGATTGCTGAAATGAAATATAGCTAACTTTAATTAAATAATTGATTAAAACATTTCTCGAATCAATTAGCTAAATAGATACAGGCCTTTTGTCTAATTCAGATTGAACACTTTTCACTTCTGCACTCAACTGTGGATTCGGTCTTGGTCTTGGGCTTGGTTCGGACCATTTACTGTCATTTATGTTGGCCAATTTTTTATTTACGATCGAGGAAAAGTTTGTGCAACTGTTTTGCTGTTTACATTACTGGCACGACTCGATAAAATGGCTGTGGCAAATGTAGCGCAACGTTGCAAGGAGTGAGTGCTCCATTGAAGCGCTTAATTAAAAACTGTGCCAATGCCAGGCACTCTCAGCTCTCGGCCAAGTTTTTCTCCATTGCATTAATTATTTTGAGAGTGCTCAGAGAAAAGGACGGGGGGGGGGGGGAATGGTAGTGGAGCTGAGAATGACCATTGGACTTACCAAATCGATGAGCTGGGACAGGCGCAGTCCCAACTTGACCAACACTGTGTCCGTATTGTTACTAACGGGTCGTATGAGTCGATTGTAATTGCTCAACAGATCATCGTAGAGTCGTTTGGCGTCCGGATTCGCTTGCACTGTCTCGCAGAAGAAGAGCAGAAAGGCCAACAGCAGACAGAGCAGCTTGCCATGCCGCCAAATAGCCAAAAGTAGGGCCAGACTTGGTCGAGAGTGGCTCATGACGTCACAGCGTACAAGGCAATTTGCCTTCAAGGCGGTCGTCGGTCGGCCGGTGTTTTATTGATACCAAACACACGCGCACAGGTTTTTGTTTACCTTTCGGCTGCCTCGTGTGTATCTCTGTATGCGTGCGTGAGCGTCTCTGTGCGTCAGTGTGTGTTTGTGTGTGTGTGTGTGTGTGTGTGACGTAGTTGGAAGCAGAGAGTGTGTGTATTTTTATTTATTTTTTTTTGCTTTTCACAGCACTTGCGATGAGCTAAAACTCTACACTCAGCAGGCAGCTGCGCAGCGCCGGCGCCGTCGCAGTCGAAACAGACTCTCTGGACAACTGAATGTGAGCAGCGACAGCGATGCCAACGTCAGCGTCAGCGTCGACTTCAGCGGCAGCAACGGCGACAGCGACAGCAGCTGAGCTGATATCAAGAGCGTTTGTTGTGCTACAGCTATAAGCTGTGCTCTATGCAGCTAACATTGTTTGTAATTTCAATTTTGAATTGAAATTAATTTTTTTGCCGCTTCAGCAACACTTTTTGTAGTAAAATCATTTTTCAGAAAATTTATGAACCGATTGTCACAGCAAAATTAATGTTATTTTTGAGATTGCCAGTTCGTTTTTCACTTGGGTCTGATTTCGCCTGGTCGCCTGACGCTGAGCGCTCCGTGTTGTCCTGCATAGATATTCACAGGATTCGTACTGACGCACGTTTTGTTTTTGTAGCCTTGCATGGCCCTCTCAGCTCGAGCAGCACCAGCGGCAGCAGCAGCCGCAGTCAGAGCAGCCAGAGCAGCAAACGGAGCAGCTGCTATCATCAGCAACGACAGCATCAATTGCCGCTCCATTTTGTAGCTTTGTCGCCCGAATCGCGCAGATGCTGCGCAGCGCCTGCGCATAAAGGATTACCCTGTTTTTGAGTGTGGCAGGCAGAGGTCTGGTCCTCGCTTGTGTTGTGCTGGCATCTGTTTTGCTCTGCTCTGCTGTGCTGTGCTGTGCTGGTTATCATGTAAGCTTACCCAATTTTGCTGCCTAAGCCAAGCCCTATCTCTCTCTCTCTCTCATTTTTCTATGCCTTTTCTCTCTCTCGCTATCAGCTTTCCTTCTCTTTGACTGTTTGAGTGTTCTCTTTAGTTGTTAATCCAGAAACTCCATTACAACTTCAATTGCTCTGTTTAGAGGCGCTCTCCCGCTTTTGCACGAGCCACAGCCCAAAAAAATGTCCCATCAAAATACTTCAAACAGAACTTGGGCATTACGAAAACCCACACACACACACACACATACACACGCATACACAGCACATATACAGCTGGAATGTTTTCAACACTCATACGCCCAGTTTGCTCGTTTAACCAAAAACCAAATTTTTCGTAATTGTCAACATTCGTTAAAATGCACGTTAACATGCTGGCATTGGATGAATCTACACATAACACCCACACACTCACAGAGAGAGAGAGAGAGAGAGAGACTTTAACACATACATATGCATATAGGAGCCGACACCTTTCAACAGCATTTTACATGTTTACCGTTGCAATGTTGGCAGTGCTCAGTTTTTGGGTTTCGGTTTTGGTTTGCCATTTGGCTGCCTCTGTGCGCATATGTGTCATATTGCGATTTTGAGTTGTTTCTGCGGCTTGATTTTGCCACAGCAACGGCAACAGTACCATCAGCAGCATCAGCACCATCAATGTGCCACCCTAAACTCCCACCCAGTAATATGTTTCGACTGATGACAGTAGCAACAGCAGCAGCAGCAGCAACAACAACAACATAGGTAGCATCAACAGCAGCAGCAGCAGAAGCTGCAAATGCAACAACCACAAGCCACAGGACACTCTATGTTGACGCCTGTGCCCTGACAATTGCATGTTGCAATTTCTGCATTCCGAACAAATTTAATTATTAACTCGACAATTGGCTGATGTTCAGAGCTCAAAGCGCATATTAAGATATCGTTTTATGCACTTTTAATTGATCAATATGCAAATTGCTTGTATTTTAGTTAATTAATTTACAGTAAATATTTAAATTATTACGATTAGTTTATTATTATTATAGCTCGACTCTGACGCTTTGTTCAACTCCTAGCTTCCTTACCACATACATATGTACATAATTCATTTAATTTCCGGCAGTATTTACAAACAAATGCCATAAATCAGTTAAATTATAATAATATTTGTATAATATATGCTTCAATAATGTGTTAGTTTTCAATATACACTGAATATTCCTTATGCTCTGCTCTTTTGTTTAATTAATGGAAATGAATTGGCATCAATAAATGCTGATTTTGAAAAAGTTTCATTGACCTCTTGCGCTTGAATTATTGCTATCAATGAGCTTGTCTTTGTGGTCACAGTGGTCAACATTTGCATTTCGAACTGGCAGTTTGAGTAAAAAAAGAATCCGTTTTTTTTAAGTTTAAACATATAGTAGTTGTGCACGACGTTTGAGAGTCCACAGTTGGTCTGCTTAGTGTTCAGTTTCAGTCGCAAAAATGCCTTAATGACACATGAACTCTGTCCATTCGGGCATTGAGCCGCGTGTGTTTTATGGCTTTGGGCCATTTGAATCGTTTGCTTTTTAGCTTCTTTGGGACACAGAGAAATATTTTTGGCTATATCAGCACTTTTGCTTAGCTCAACCATTAAACCAAGTCAGGCCAAGAATGGAGCGAATGAAACAACAACAACAACAAATAGCAATGAGAATAACAGCAGGAAAATCAATTTAATGAGACAAGTATGTGCCTGCTGTCGTTTTGTCACAGTCAACTTTAATATAGTCTATTAGCTGCTTTATTGCTCTTTTTCTTGTTTTTCTTGTTATTGCCATTTCAGTTGTGCGTTTTGTTTTCTTGTTGTTGTTACCCTTTTGAGAGCACATTTGAATCTACAGTGAGTATTCTTATTTTTTGAGTTCTTTTTTTCTTTCATTAGTCATCCATCTGTATGGTATTTATAGTGCTCTCTAAATGATGCAGAGCTATACATTTTGTTTTTATATTTTTATTACTGGTCATATAACAAAGCAATCAATAATACATCGGGATCAACAATAACGAATATCCCGAGCATTGTGGCACAATAACAAACAACAAATTTGCTTGTTTGCAACTAAAAACTTTGATTTTGCTCGTGGGTTTTATGCTCTTTTCTCAATGTGGTTTTTTGCAGCAACACACAACAAAAAGAACAAAATAAAACAAAAAAAGAAAAGAGTAAAGAATAAATAAAAAACGAAACATTTGTTGTATGAACTCACCGCCAATAAGTCAACAAAAACAAACTAAAGTAACATTTACAAAAGTCTGAACCATTAAATACCCTTCGGCTAGTTGGTAATCAAATAAAATCATAAAATGTATAATTTGTGATGAATATTGAAAGACCTAAGCGTATAAATGAACTATAGGATTTTTTCCTTTCATTATTGTTTTCATAATAATCTTAATAAATCAAACTGTCATCTGAATAATTTAAATGTGCAAGTGTTGATTGAATATTAAATGTATGTATTACATATAATTGTTTTATCTATGAATAAAATGTTGCTGGAAATGAAAATATAAATAAAAATCATTCCATTTTATGTGCAGCTTTTCTCTGCAAATATAATTGGTAAATATTGTTAAGTGTTTACTTTCCACAGGTTCAGTGTAAAAAAAATACCACTCACATCGTTGAACAATGATGGCATGCGATTCTCATTGATTGGTCTTTCTTCCAGCATGCACTTACATGGACTTGATAACTAAGAGGGTATTTGAAAAGTTTACAAAACAATTTCGACAACTCGGCTTTTATCATACTCAGATGAAGTGAAGTTGAAGCAAACACCTGGAATAACGCGACCGAATGGCTTGTCGGGTTGCATATACTGTACAGTACACTCTGTATGCTGGGGCCAATGGCCACCCATTTAGACGCCGCCTGACTTTTTGATTTTCAACCGAGCGGAGAGATGGAAGGGACAGGTGGAGATCGGGGAGGGTCGGGAGGTAATGGCAGTGGCAGCAGCAAGAAAACTCAATTAAAATTTAAATTTTCAAACGTAAATGACAAAACTTTCTCAACTATAAATAATCGGCAGTCTGTCGGTCGGTTGGTTGGTTGTTTGGTTGGATCGTTGCACGGAAGAGCGAGGGGCAGTCAGGGCAGACAGGATGGTCCACTTGGCTTCGTTCGGTTGGCAGCGTTTGCTGCCACTTCAAAATCTGACAGAGCCGCGATGCTAACGCACAACACCTCGTCGCACTTTCCCCTCCCCCGCCCTTGCCAAGACCAATTTGCGCCACCCACTATAAAGTGCGTGCGTAGCGGCGTGATCGAAAGTTTTGTCTATGCTCGTACAATTTATCTAACTTTTATGGCAACCACAGCAACGGAGGCAACAACAAGAGCAAAAACATTTGCTGGTTTGGCCAGAAATTAATTGCAAAACTGTGTGTGGTATATGGATGGCAATGGCAGAACGATGAATGGGAGGGAGGGGTGGTGAGGAACAGACGGACTGGCAAGCTGTCGACGGGCGGAGAGCGTCGAGCGTCGGGCGTCGACAGACAGGCCAATCACATTGAGCGCTTGCCACTTGAACAACATAAAACTGATTGCTGAAAATGTGCCTCATCGACAATCGCAATCCTCTCTTGGTTGCCTATCCAATGCTTTGTTTGGTTCGTCAATTCATGGGCTGCGCTTGTCGTGGCCATTGTTGACACGTTTAAGTGCCGTTTGCTTTTATCAGCAGCGTCCACAACAAACACATAGAGACACAAAACAGAGACTCAGACACTGACACATACACAGACAAGGCAACCAATGCGACCTGCACATAACATTTTTACAGCATTTTTAATTGTTTTTGGCAACTCGTGAAATTTGGTGGCACTCGTGAATGAGCGGGCGACCCATCAATTTAATGGTATTTTCGCGTGAGGCAAAAAATCAAAGCTAGGCTACAGGCGAACATCTCTGTCAGTCGAGCAGTTTGCCAGTCTGTCAATTAATGTAGATAGCATTTTATGATGAGCAGTGACAAGTCGTCTCGAAAATGACAGCGCATTACTCGCCCATTGGTGGCATGTTTATTGCGCCCTTAAATTCGCGGATTCACATCAAAATGATGCATAGTTTTTGCCCTCGCTAAGCGCTGTCATTAAGTGTGAACATTGCAAGATCACAGCAGTTAGCCAATCAGTAAATGATATGTTTTGCATGTTCAATTGCTAACTAACTAAATTTATGATGTTTGCATTTTATTGCATTACGTGACATATCCATAAAACTGTTGCGATTAAATGTATCGAATTTCAATATGTAATTCATATTATTAACCGAGTTTAGCTCAAAAGTTTTTCAATTGTTTGGCAATTATGTTATAATGACATTCGTAAATTATTCGAAGGATTAGCTTCGATTATTTCATCTCTGAATTAGTCTCAAATCCACATTAATTCGTGAAAATTTCACACGAGCAAATAAACTAATCTGTTACTAATTTGGTTGCCACATTATGGCAAGGCATAATAATATAATATTCTCAATTTTTTTTTTCTGCTCTACGCCTCAGCGCTTTAGTAGGTGGGAGGTGCACGTAACACGCCCACACAGTTGTTGAGTGGATTCGAGACTAGGACAGGACGCGACTAGACGAGATGAGACGAGATGAGTTGAGTTGAGTTCAGTTGTGATGAGGGGGAAGTGGGAAGTGCGGGTGACGTAAAGTCATCAGGCGTCTCTGACTTAACAACTTTGCAGTGACAAGTTTCAATGTCTTTTTTCGCGCGCTGGCGCGTGTTGCTATGAATACTTTGTCAAGTTTTTGCTTTTCGACAAGCTCGTCGTCATCAGCAACACCAACACCAACAGCAACAGCAACAGCAGCAGCATCATTATCGTCATCCACAGTTCATTTCTATTTGTTTTCGTATTCGTATTTCTATTCCTACTCGTTGAGTTGTGTTGAGTTGAGTTGTTCATCCCTCTAGTTGGCACTTCTTGAGCTTCGTCATTGTTCTTGTCAATGTATGTTGCCTGCCTGACTCGCTGCTGCATTCAAAAGTTCAGTTGACTTGAAACTGTGATTTACCAAAGTCACCCAAAACACAGAAAGTAAATTAACTGTTACAAATGGGTGCCTGTGTGCGTTTGCCTTTACGTGTTTGTGTTTGTATTTATATTTGTGCGTGGCTAATCATGCGTTTATTGCGCAGCAGTGGAAACATCGGCGTCAACGTTGCGTATGAGTAACACAATTTTCAGCACTTCTAATCAACTTTAATTGAGGCAACGAAGCATCAGCAGCAGCAGCATATTTTCAATGCTCTAGTTGCTTCCCTTTATAAAACTTTTTTGTCTTTCTACCGAAATTAGAATTTTACACAAAATTATTCCAGTCAAGAGCCTCACTTCCTAGAAACTGCCAACACTATCTGTCATTGTGAGTTATGTGAAATAATTTAAGCAAACTCAATTCGCTTCAACTGATTCCAAGATTGACTTAGCAAAGTTCAAGCGAAGAGAGCTCGACTTCACTTAGTATGCTAACATATTGGAAGCCTGCTTATTGCAATTTATCATAAGATACTGTTCAATCTATTATGCTACTTGATTAACGTTAAACTTTTTTTATGCCCCAGCTCAGCCAGATATTAAAATTATCTTAAACTTGCTCAAGAGTTTAGATTCGCAAATATTTTGCCAACTTCAGGCTTCAGTGAATGGCCTTTCAATGGTGTTAGTGTCGTTGTTCTTGCCTTTGCTTAGACGTTGTTATTGTTGGTGATGGTGGTGGTGGTGGACTCTCACAAATTGTCCAACAATTGAAGCGACGCTGCACGAATTTAGCAATGGTGACTGCGTGCGTCTTGGCACTGTTTCTTGGCATTTCCGGCTTCCGGTCTGTTGTTGGCAGCGCCACGTTGTCGTCTTTATGAGTCCAAGTAGCACGTCCAACACTCCTCCTCCTTGCTTTTTCTTCTGGCTCAGTCTCTTGCCTTGCGTATTTTTTTGCATACCCTAAAAAAAAAGGATATCTAATTTTAGCAAACTTTTGTATATTCTAAAATGTAAATCTCAAAATTTGAAAAAGTGAACATATATATTGTTTTGAAAAACTTGTACATTTTTTTTATTATTATATTTTTTATTTTTATTATTATAATTGTATTCTATTTGCATATGTTAATTTTTGAGAAAAAAAACCATTGGCTTTATATTTAAAAAAAAAAAATAAACAGAAATGAATTACATAATATTATTATAATATTAAAAAATAAAATATTATTATTATTATTTATTTATTTGAATTGCAAAAATCTTATTTGTTTGTCTAATTTTTAAAAGTTAAAAATATTGTAATTTTAATAGTTTTTAAATATTTTATTTATATTTCCGAGTCTATATATTTTTGCATTAATTAATTGTAAACTTAGTAGAAATTAATGGCTTTGGAAGGATTTTTACAAGTCGGTTTGGCTTCACTGCGTCATCTTCTAGTTGTTATGTGTAAAATGTCTTATGTATTATGCCTTTTGTCGTTTGCTCTTGAAATATTTACGTTTCATTATCATAAAATTTGTACAAATTGACAAAAATCTAAAGTACGAGGAGATATACATAAATCCCTCATAACTGAAACTTTTAATTGAGCGTCTTAGATTTTATTATATATAAGATACGGAGAGCCTCATTATTCTCTCTTCCAGCAGTCAGTATGACCAGGCATCATGCGGTCAGTCACGTTTATTGTTGCTGCTTGTCAAGACGGTGTCAGAAAAGAGACCGGGAAACTGCTGAGGCATGACTTGATTGAATGCCACTTGTTTGCCAGGTGTTCTTGGAGTTCCTATATGTCAGTGTAGGTGGGTGTGTCAAGTGTGAGTGTATGTGTGTGTGTGTGTGTGATGGCGCGCATGTGTGTGTCAATTTAGCTTATGAAATTGTCTGTAAATTGGGCTGACGTTGATTTTGGTTGTGTCAGTTATGAAGCCCATTAGTCAACAGCGTATTGATTGACATATAATAACCACACGCTGCTGATGCAATTGTCTTCTTATCCAGAGAATTGAGGAGCAAAGCAACAACTGGATAGAGATGAGAAAGCAAAACAGCGCGAGGGGCAAAAACAACAATACAACAAGGCGAATGTCGAGCACAAAATATGTTTCAAATTGCATTCAAGCGTTGACACCCATTAGGCGATACAAAACAAAAAACAACAAAGAGCAATACCGAAAAGGAAAAACAACAAATGGAAATGGAAATGTTCCACAGAAGGCTGGCTGGCAAGGCCTCTGCACTTGGCATCAATTTTTATATTTTAAGCCACAGGCTGCCTAACACTCGAGTCGTGAGAGCCACACAACAGCCACATTCAAACACACACACACTGTCTCACACATACTCACACAGACATTCACACTCTCGAACACAGAACGTTGAGAACAATGCAATTGAAACTCAGAATGCAAAACCCAAAAACCAAAAACCCAAAATGCAAAACACAAACACAATCCAAGAATTTGCCAAACACAAAACGAAACCAACAGCCAGATATGTAGCTGTAAAAGCTCACTCACACACACATTTACACAGTTACACAACTTCAGATGTACATACAGAAGCGCAGATACATATAGACTTAGAGATACAGATACGTCGTATACAAGAGCTACATAGATAGAGATACGAGAAAATTCGCACTGAGCCTGAGTCTGCGTCATTTTTGTTTGGGGCTGGCCAAAAGTAACCGAATGAAAATCACTGCGAAACATTTGGAAATTTTAGCAGCCAGTTCTCATGCTCATGCTCATGCAGATGCCAAGTGCTTGGCATCTGTGCACAAAAGTCGCCTGCTGATACCAAATTGCGTTTCCATCACTTTCTTGTCATGCTCTACATGCGTTGAGGGTGTATCAACAAGCACTTGAGCTTCGTAAACTAACAGTATTACGACTATTAAATAGCATGCCAGATATTCTGTGAGCAGAGCAATTACCAATCGTAGTATAAACTTTACAATCAGCATTGAAATCACTTTTCGAAGCACGGTCTTCGTCAATTTGATTGCTGAATGATTTCCAATTTCTGATGCTTAAAACATGTTTCCAAAATACGTATACGTAACATTAATAATTAGCACAACAAATGCTGCAAAACGATCTCACTTTCAATTTATTTTTAAAAATTTTTCAATTCGCTTCAGCTCACCTTCAGATTTCACATTTCGCAAAACTATTTAAATACTTGTGTACTTTCAGAGCATTTTCAACACAGCTTTGATTGATAAGAACAATAATAGGAAAACTTCCTAAGTGGAGGACCTTGTGCAAAGTGTATACACAACTGTATACAAACATCAGAAGTCAAGTTTGCCAACTCGCTTCTCAGTTGTTGTTGTGTGCGTGCTCTTGGCGTTTATGTCAAATGCAGAATTTCCGTTTCATACTTTCTGCACTTGCTGTTTATTGTTGGCCATTGCAGGGAGGCAACAACAGCGTATCAGTAGTCGCTTTACGTCTGTGTTTGTGCAGTGTAGCTGTGTATTTGTGTGATCGCTTTTATTTTATAACTTGTTGGGTTCACTTGCATAGAGTTTTGCCAGTTATTTGGCATTATGGCAGTGTTGGCTGTTGTCGGCTTCTCATCTCCAAAATTGTCTGCTTGCGGTTGCCTTACGTTTTGCTAATTGTTTTGCTTGCTTTGATGGTCGCTTCAAAATGCCAATTTTTAGTTTGAGTTGTTGTTAGTTTGCCAGTTAAAACCAATGTCTTTATTAACAATTAGGCAAACAGGTGTTGTGGTGCATTCATGTTCTTACCTTAATAGGCAAAAGTTGTTGAAGTTTGGTGCACAAACTGGCAAATCATTATATTATAATTGGTTTCCCCTTATGGGAATTTGTTTACGATACTCGACAAACGGATCTCGAAACTTTAGGAAAATGCAAATTCATTGTGTATTATTGATTGTTGTTTGTTTGCGGCATTGTTGTCCCTTTGGCATTAAGCAAAACAACGAACTTTACGCAAGATTAACCCATTAATAGTTTGCATCCTACACACCTCTATTGTTGTTTAATTAATACAAATATTAGTCATAATTCAAATTCATCGAGCGGAAATGAGAAGTACAATAAACCATACTTTTTTGTAGCTAACTTTCCATTTGAATAATGATAGTTTTAAGGGACAATGCTCATTTATGTTATAAAAAATACTTTCAATTATTGTATCTTTTTCAGTAGTCATTCAGTCGAGGTAAGTGCTTAAATCTTGATATTTTCAAGTACCGCATAGCCAATTTTGTAGTTCATTTAAGGCGCTCACCCAAGGGATTCAACGAGATTTTTTCCATCTCCTTTTCTTTTATTTGTATTTTTTTTTTGCTTTTGGTGCACTCTGCCAATTAAATAACTGTAGCCACCGATGAACCAATGGATCCGTGCCAGAGTCCTCATCTCAGGCTTACTTAGTGTGCTTGGGCATTACAGTGCCATGATTGAAATTATTTCTGTGTTCTACACGAGAACACATTGAGAGCTTTCTCTTTTCGAATGCCAACAAAAGAGGAAAACATCGCCAGCAACTACATAGTGCTACAGCAATACAAGCAGAATGAAATGCAGTCCATAGTAGGAATATAATTTTACACGGGATTATGACAAGAGGAACAAGAAGAGGAAAGCCGGGAGCTGTAATGAAAAGGTGGCTCGAGTTGGGCAGCTAATAAAGCGGCAACAAGGAGCTCTCTATACTTTTGCTTACTTGTTGCATAATATTTAACTTTTTATTAGCGTCTGCATCTGCTGCTACAGCCATGACTAGTTACAAGTAAGAGCGCCTGGGGCATGCAACATTTTGTTAAATCTTGAAATGTTCTTTCAAGTTGATTGCTTTAGTTGAGGCCACTGAAATGTTTCTTTCCCTTTTTCGAGCTAATACAATTTAATGTTTTACCTCAGCCGCTGCAAGGACATGCAGCAAGCATTGCAAATGTAATTGCTGACCAACCGACGAGTTGCCCTAGTTGAGGCAATTCCTTTAATGCGAGCAAAGCTTACCTAACTCGCAGCACACGTGAGCAATTTGTTGGGGCAATACAACCCTATCGAGAAGTGAATGAAATTGAAATTTCTTAACACCACAAAAAAAAAAACAAAAAAATACTCAAATGTGGAAGAGGCGTGCGCATCAGCTGCCTTGCTCTACCCTTCTCTTTAAATATTTCCCTTCAATTCACATTTCTATTTGAATTTCATTACAAATTCTGCCATGGAATACATACATACACTTTTCATATATGAGGTCTTTGGCTTTCCAATTATCAATTGCAAACGTTTGCATAAATATTGATAAGGGAAAAGTAGATAATCCAAATTCTCAGCATTTGAATGTCTGTGTATTTTGTGATTGGAAACCGTTTTTTTTTTTTTTTGTAAAAACAAGTAGCAAAAGTATGCAAAATATATGTCATTCACGAAATTATTACATATTTTATCACATAATATCAGCAAGCAAATTCCTTTAAACAAAGTAGCAATAGTGAAGCCTCTGCTAATTTTCCACAACCTGCACTCATCCTTCATAATATCTGATAAATATATACGAAAAAGACCCTTGAACTTTGACATATTGTATTTAATAAAGTACAAAAAAGCAAAAGAAAACATTGGAGGTAAGTGAAAAGAGTGAAAGATAAACAGGAAATCAAACGCAACCGCAACTGAAAGAGAGTCCCGAACCACGGAAATACGCAAGATGACAACGTCAACAACAAGAACAGTAAAGCAGCAGCAAGGGATACGCAGGACACGCAGAAGGGCAGTTCAAGTTGGAGAAAAAGAAAATATTGCGGATAACGGGCAGGCAAAATTGATGACAAGCAGATTACGTTTCCGCTGAAGCTGGCAACCGAAGCCGGAAGTAAATGAGCAGCGTATTAATGTATTTATATTACAAGCTAAAAGAAGTATAAAAAAAAAAACAACTAAGAAACAGACAAAGAAATAACAACAGAAGCAACAATAACTCGTAATAAGTATACGCAGCTTGCCTCGGGCACACTTTATATGAAAATCAAGTAAATAGAACAACAAGAATGGACATATTAATCAAAGTAAACTGAAGTTAATACAATAAAGGCAAGAATCAGTTTAATGTACAGGCAAAATTACTTAAAAATCGAATGAATGGAGAAAAAAAAGCGACAGATTGATTTAGCTCTTCGTGCTAAATTTATTACGAGTACACTCCTGAACGGCTATAGAAATTGAAAGGCCCGGAAATGGATTGTAAGTATGTGTGAGTGTAAGATGGAAGAACCACTAAAAAGGGACAAAATTCAGATGTGAATACTAAAGCATTGGATTCTTTCGGCCGCTGCACAAGCATACTCTATTAATATTAATCAAAGTGTGAGCCGCAGTAGTTGTCGCAAATTAACTGAGCGATGGACGCTCTCAAGCGCAACGACCTTTTTTTGGTCACAAAAAATACCCTAAGACAGCGAGAAGGTCGCTAGACTTGACAATAAATGTATAACAAATGTAATCAAATCAAATTGGTCGAATTTGTCAATACTGATGCATGAAGATGCCTTAAAGATACGTTTTACATTAAAATTAAGATAATTTTAAATTTGTCAATTTCTTCTGATTTTTGCAAAGACACTTCTTTAAGGTTAGTCTATGCTTTTTCTTCGCCGCTTCTTGGTTGGTTCTGCAATGCAAAATAAGTCTTTGAGTGGACATCGTTGAGACGAGGCGAGGCTGTGACTGTGGCAAGTGGCAAGTGGCAAAAAAGGGCGTGCCATCAACTCATACGAGCTGAGCTTTAGTGGTTATTGACAAAGCACACACACATACACACAGGCGCATACACTGACACGGTGGCACGGTCACACGGCTTATTTGTATGCATGTGAAAGTGGATGAGTGTAGGAAATGAGTTTCAAAGTGGTTAAAAGTGGTTGCTGTTGGCCGCTCTGTGCGTTGGCCTGTGTGTGTCGCTACATTAGATTAAATAGCTCAAGAAGTCAAGCCGACAAATATACAAGCACACACACACATACACACGCTCTGGCGAATTCATGGTTGAGCAGTCAACGTGGCGTATGAGCAATATCGCCTTGGCTTGGCGCTGTCTTTATGTGCGCAACGGCAGAAAAATTAGTGACCCTGAATTAAATTGTCATTATTTTCAACTCACTCGAAAACAGTCACGCTCACACATGCACTCATCTATGTATGTATGTGTTGGTTGCTGGTGTAGATTGAACGTCTGCTGAAAAGCGGATTTAATATGAAAATTCCGCATTACGAAGTGTTTGTCGTTTTACTTTATGCACCAGACTTACACGTACACACACACACCCATACGTATTCAGACTCACGCTCATACAGACGAAGCAGCAATCCTTTGTGTTTGTGTGAGTTTTGCGATTGAAATTCAATTACTTGTGTCCTTTTTGTGCCCAAAAAAGAAGTACAACAGCAACAACACAAAAAGAACACGAGCCAGCAAAACTTTTTACACAAGCTCTCTCTCGCTCAGTGCGGGTGTGCGTGTACTTGTATGTGTGACTGTATGCCGCATGTTATATGCGTTTGTGCGTGTGTGTGTACATTTTGAGCTTTATATCTGGTAAATGTCATCTCGCAGCAGAAGCACAGCCGTATAACAACAACAACAACAACATCAAGAAGAACAGAACAATCGACCTCGTAGCAAACAATGGGCCACATATTACCCAACAACAACTCCGAAACAACTATGTTGAGAGGGCAGAGATAAAGTCCGCCAAGGTGGGGGAACAGATCGATGGGAAGAAGGGGTCTTTGAGGTGGTAGCGGTTGGTTAACTGTCCACCATTTACAGTTACGTTGCTTTGGTATTTGCTCTTTGAATTTTTATCGCCCGCCTTTGTGTAATTTAGGCAAAGGCAACAAGGGCCAAAGCGAAATATCAAAAAAAAGTACACACAAAACGTATTCTATGCTCAGGCATGCCGAATTTTTAAAACCCTTGCAAATTATTATGACTTTACAAATTACACAATCCATTATTATTAGTTTTGCATTTATAACGCACGCATGTGCATTATTTGTTAAAACGATAAAGCATGAAAACAATAGAATTCTACAAAAAATATATTACGGAAACCAATTATTACTCCAAAAAATGATTTACATTTCGTATACTTGATGTATTTTGTTGTCCACAATCTCAAAAACCTGCAATAGTCCATTTGATCCAATATGCACATTTTTTTTAATTTCCAACTGTAATAGTACAAAATCGTTCAAGACTTCTTTAATCAGGAATCCTTATATTAATAATTTTTCTTTCGATAATCAAGATATGCATTTAACTTTTCAATCTAAAATTTCTTGATGTGAATTTTTATTAAAGACTACTTGTATTGTGTACCTGAAATAGTTTTATTTATGGAAGTTAGATTTTTTTTCCACATTTCAATAAATTACGTAAAGTAGTATTATTTTTAGTAATTTACGAAGTTTTTCCATCATCGAGTTCCTCTATTCCTAAGCGGCAAATTCATTCGTTGAAAACGAACTTGTACTTGTCGGGGTCCCACAGCTCTCCTGCGCATAACCCTCTTGCACAAATAGAATAATACAAGGTTGGCCAAGACTAATGTCAGCATCACTATATTTACTTTTACCCAAAATACCGCATCTTCTTGCTTCTCTATAACTTGTTTTTCAGCCTCTCTAATTTCAAAATCCATAAACGGTGACAGCATAACTCGCATTAGGGAAAACAGGACCTTTTCATGCCATACTTGCGGAGTAGGTATTACAAACATTTGGGAAGTATCCATATTGATTTTTTTAGTAAAAAGATATATAAATTTGTAAAATTCACAAAAATATATGCAAGTAAAAGCAAACAATTTTAAGTTATGCTTCTAGTCCTACTGTCAAAATTGAAAGCATTTGCAATATTTGAAATTCTTTAAGATTTTCCGCCTACCTAGATTGAATTTATTAAAATTCGTTTACTATGATTAACATGCTATAAGTGACTTAACTTCTTATATAGGGTATAATATTTACAGGCATTAGCTGTGCTAAATTGCACGTCTTTCCCTCGGCCATATAATCTGTCTTGGTTTGTGTATATGCGAGAAGCCGCAGCTGCGCCTAATAAATAAAAATAAATACATCGCTTGATTTGTGGGACCCTAATGAGCTGAGTCCTCGCTCGACCTCGAAAATCTGCAAGCAAATCATGTAAATGCTGAGCAAATAAAATGCGGCGAAGAGCCCAAAAGAGTGGAAGGAGAGAAATGAGGTGGTTTCTATGCAGTTAGCCAAGTCGTTGGCAATGTTGCCTACTTTTCAGTTAGCTTGCCCGCAGGCGCAGCGACTGTCTATTTGATACTGTTACGTGTGACTGGCATTACACACAAATTGTGAGGTAGAGGGAGAGGGATTGACAGCCCAAAGGCATAACAGACCCCCGCTTCCGCGACCTTTTCGTCGTCCACACCCAATCCGAGACATGTGGAGACCGGCCGCGGCCTTGCCTCTCAATTTGGTTTATCCGTGCGCTACGTTTGATTTGGTTTTCGGTGCGTGCCCATCATCATCAGCATTAGCACGATTTTAGTTGGCTGTAAATGTAGTTGTTGTTTTCGTTGTTGTTATTAGATAAATATGCACATGGTAAGGAGCAACTGTATTCACATAATGACGCTAATTTGGCGAGGTCCGGTCTCACATACGGTTAAAGGCATATCATCCCAGGCGCAAATAACTTATGATACTCATTTTTCAAGTCGACGTAGTCTTCCCTAATGGCTGCCGATTTAACAATGGCATTTATTAATTAAAACATGTGTCGTTCGCACGAACTCACAATAACACCTACACATACACACACACACACACATTCACACGGGCACATACACGGCAACACCGACGCGTCGGTAGTCGGAGGACAATCTATTGATTTGCCATTAAGCATACGCCAGGTGGGCCAAGGAGTCCGGTATAAAATACGTACATGAAATGAATTATGCGGTTATTATGGTCATTGTTGTGCGTTAGTTACATAACTTGAGTATTTACATGCTTTTAAATGTGTATTTAGAAGCATTAGTTAAGAGTGCCTTGTGACTTTTAAAGTTAATTGCATTTAATGGCATATTTACATAAAGCCACAAATTGCTAATATGAAATAGATTAATTAAAATATTTTGGACCACGCAATTAGCAAGGAATGCTTTAGTTAATTTAATATTCATAACATTATTTGTGATTTAGCGGTGATTTAAATATTGGCATTAATCCGAACTATGTTCGATTACGCTAAATACAATTATGTGCATTGGTAACTCTAGATATTGCATTGTCATTGCTGGTAACTCTGGCTCTGTGTTCCATGGAGCATCGCACGGCAATGGGCAATAGACGAAAGCGAAAGGAAAGCGAATGAAAGAGGCAACAACAATGGCTCAGCAACAAATGAAGTCACGTACGTGCGATTTTTCTTCTGCTTTGGGGGCACATATTAAAATACGTGCGTCTCGCTTTTACTATAACTTTTACACACACACACTCATACACTCATACTCTGGCAAATACAAATGCACATTAATGGTGGCATGATGAGGCAGCTAAGTTTGTGTGTGTAAGTGTAAGTGTATGCGTGTGGGTAGTTGTTGTTGTTGTTGTTGACTATCTCACAAAAGGGCTACAAATGGCTTAGGCTTGTTGGTTTTTTATGTGCCTGCGTGTGTGCGTACGTGTGTGCCCGTGACTCTCGCTGTCTCTCTCTCTCATGCTCATGGTGTGCATATATTTGTTTCAATTTCAATGACTGAAAATAACATTTGCACTTAGTAAATAAAATATAACGAACGCAACTTAAATTTACTCAGCCCTGTGTTTGCGATTATGCAAGGATTTTCCTTCGCTTCTCAACGTTTTTCTTTCTTATATTCTCTGTTTTTTTTTTTTTTTGTTTTTGTTGGTTTGTTTAAAGTTAATATTTTGCAGTTCTCTTATTGCTTTGCACCAGCTTGTTTGGGTGCTTGGTGTTGTTCTGTTTGTTGTTCGGCAAAAGACAGGGTGAGCTCATTTGCATTTGATATTGTTGTTGTTGTTCTTATTGTTGTTGCCTTTATTGTTGTTGTTTTAGTTGTTTGCAGCCTTCGCGTTAGGGCAAACAAATGAAAAAACTGATGCGGAGTTCGCTGCATTCGCAGACAATGGCGGCCACTGCTGCAGGACTATGGCCAGGACACACAGGACACAACGCTTGCTCCATTTTACCATTTTCCCACATACATATTTATATATATCTAGCTATATATAAAGTACTATGTGGAGCACAAAACAATGCAGAGGAATACAGCTCAACGTCCAAAAGGCCAATGCACGATCAGCGCCAAAAACTTCCACTCAACTATCAACAAAAACAACCACAATAAGGGGAGCATCAACTTTTTCCTCTTTTTTTTTTGCACAGTGCTTTTGCCATTTTCTGTGCGCTTCTTGGGAATGGAGTCTGGCCTGACATGTGCCTGGACCGTGCCGCGTCACCGTTCGCTCCGCTCCAGCTCAATTCCCAGGACTGTGTGATGTGCCTGTGATTCTGGTTTGTTGTTATTGCTGCTGTCTCTATACCCTGTAGCCATAAAATCTATACTCATGGGTCTTACAAAATCGGGTATGATGATTCGAAGATCTTCTTTTAGCCATGAACATCTGGCTAAGTTGGCTTGAGTTTGTGCGATAAATAACAAATGAAATACAAACTGTGATTGGTAAAATAATGTTGAACGGAAAAGTCTATAGTATCTTATGTTTGTTTACTCCTCTATTCACTTCTTCTCTTGCTAATGCTCGTCGACTTGATTTGTATGCGCCTTGGCTCTGTGCAATGGCCACTTTGTTTTGGTTTGCGCCAAACACTTGAAATTCCCCCTTGCGTCATGCTGTATGCAAGAAACTTTATTGAATTTGCTGTGAATATGCAAAATGGCCAAGATATTTTGAGATTTTCTGCCAGTTGCAGCAACAGCTTTTGCTCAACTCAGGATTTATGCCCAAATACAAGATATACTATACCAAAAGCCTCCTAATTAGTGTCAGAATAAAAAACAAAGAAATTTATGAGCACAATTTGTTTGCTTGTTCGATGAAATGTTAATTGCATTTTCAGTAACACTTTCGTCTGTTGATATAGACCAAAAATATATAATTTCTATACTATAAATCTTAAATACAATATATTGTCTCTAGTTGAGTTTAACTACCGCTTTAATGGACTTTAAATTCAAATAAATCAGTATATAAGCAGAATATAAGGATTTATTTAACCTTGAAGCGGGATGGAATAATTTTATTTTATTTTATAAGAATAAAATTATAGAGTACTATTAGTAATACAAAGTAACAGAAGCCTGGCCATGAATAATTTGTTCACAAACTCATAACATACATGTTTACATAATAAGTTATAGCTTATATACTATTCATTTTATTTGATATCTTGAAGGCATTTAAATGTATATTAAAATATATTCAAACCCATTTCCGAAGCAATCTAAATTTCGAGTAAATAAATCATGGTGGATAAATAAATTACATTATACGAAATAAGCTTCAAATTGACCTTTCTATAATGAGAAATAACTAGTATTTGTTTAATGGTTGTAAAAAACGAAAGCCATTAGTTAATGTTTGTCATTGTCATTGGGTGAATTACTTACCTGCTTGCTACCTATTATCCGGACCCAACCAATACGATAATAGTGTGAGTATCACCAGCTGTTGCTGACGGCCCAGTTTAACCCAAAAGACAAAACCATCCCGCTCTCGGAACTTGAGTCTAAAAAATGTCAGATCATTTGATTTTTGCTCTTTTTTTTATTGTTGGTGTTGTTGTTCTTAGTGTGTGCACCTTGCCGGTTCATTTTTTAACCTGTGGTGCGGTTTTCAATTTCATACTTCATTCGTTTTGAGCGTTACATCCGGCACGCTCCTTTGTCCTTCTCTTGTGTTGATTTCGTCCAGCCGTGTCCCGACACGCTTGTATTAATGGCATTTATTATTTTCTCGTTACACGTTGACTTCTGTGCCGCAATTTCTCAGGAAAAACACTTCGTCCTTAGACCCAATCTGCAACCCCCACCCTACTCTTCTATTCCGACGCCTTGCGCCCATCCTTATCTTCGCGTCGTCATCGCAGAAGGAAAAATGGCGTTACAGCAGAAACGATAACAAGTGACAAGGATAAAGTGCAAATGTTGTCAACAGAAAGAAGCTGGCAGAATAGTTGGGGCTCGGCTTTAGCACCTTGGCCAAATGGAAAGTGTCCTCAATGCTTGCGACTGGCACTTTTTCCTAATTTCTAGCCAAGCTGCGACTGGACCGATAAAACACTTGACTCTCTTTCTCAGTCTCTTGCCTCCTCAGTCTCTGACTTGGACAAAGTCTGTGATTCTAAATGTGACACCAAAGCTGACTAAGACAAGGTTTGTTTACCTTTTAAATTTAAATTTATTGCACACAAAATCTTCATTGGGAATGAGTGGCATTTAGTTAATTGGAGGCTCTACTGAATTGCACCAACCTTGGTAAATAAACCCTCATCAGTTAAGGCAACCACAGAGCTTCCAATTAAGCTGAAAATATGATTAGCATTAGTATAGGAGTAAGTGCATTTAAAACAGGGAAGCATAAATACCTATATTTATTGTGGTGCAGACTCTTTCTATAATTTTTCACATTGTCCATGAATCTGAAAGTAGAAATTGCAAGACATTTTTTTTTAATAAACTTGAAATAAAATATTTTGTCCAAAATTAAATTAAATCTTATGTGTGTAATATTTTATTTTGAAGCAGAATAAATAGTAAATAAATTATAAAATGTCAACATATCTTTTGCTGACACTCTTAAATTATTTTGCCCAACATTGAATTGAAATCTAGCATACAATATATTTTTCTGTCAGCTGCTGCTACTTTTTAGCTTTCTAGCAAAACACTGAAATATTCATTAAAATACTTTATTTCCTATCCACTGAATGTTCAGAAGGTATGATTTCCGCACTTTGAGTGTGCCACCCAATTTATGTAAATAGTATATCACAATATGTTCAATCTCAAAATGAATTCTCAATTGCTTGTAGCTTTTCTCTTTTAGTCTGCATCATGTGCAGCTTTCATTAATGCAAACTTCATCATCGGCTTTGTTTGTACATAGCTGTCAGTGCATAGACGTTGGACAGTGTGTGAGTCTCGGAGTGCGACTGTGCGCGTATGTGGATGGGTAGAGCTTTATGGTCAGGTGACGATTGTCACGCAATGAGAACGCCTAAAAGCAGGCAACGCTGTTTATTTTTATTGACAAACTCGACGAGAATGTGTGCGAAATGTGCGTGCACATGAGGAGGAGTCGGACCGGTTATCCTTTATCCTTTGAGTGTTTTAAAAACAAAACTGTGTACCAGGCTTGGCAGTCCATTCGACTGCTGCTGCTCTTGATATGGCTGCTGCTGTTATTGTTGTTGTTGTTGCATTCGCTACTCTACCTCTGCCATTTGACATGGTTTGCGGTTTGTTAGCTGCCTGCAAATTCCACTGTAGAGCAATCTCGCACAGAAAATTTTGTTATTCAAAACACGACGGATTACCGTTCATTCCGTTTACACACACACATGCTATGTACACAAGCATAGACATATCCACGCATGTACTAGCAGCGACCGCAGGCGGCACCTTTTGTCAGCCCCTCGCCTCCTGCTTCTTGGCGACGTCACTGTCGTAGTCGTTGTCACACGGCGCACATTTGTTAGACACTAAGCCCGTGCATACTTCTCTGACTGCCTGCCAGTTTGCCAGCCTGCTTCTCTGCCTGCCTCACTGCCCTTTTGGCTGCCTGTTTGCATCGCCCGTATGGCATACATTGACAAGGATAAGAATGTTTATCACATACACACACACACACATATACACATACGCGCTCATACAAGCCAAACCTCAAAGCAACCGCACGTACAAAACTTGCATGGGATGCGGCAATGACAACAACGAAGCTGAAGCTGCGGCTCCTTAACTTAAAGTTGTTGGACTCCATGGTCTTTTCGTCCATTGTCTTCTATAAGCAACTGCAAAAAGCGTACATTAAGGCGCCGTCAAGCTTCCGGAGCCTTTGCTATTTTGCTTTTATCTTTTGCTTTTATTCCATTTTATTAAATGCTTCAGGTGGCCACTTAAACACGTTTTCGATTAGCTCACTCGCTGACAGCGAATAAGTCAAGTTTCTTTTCCTGGACAGGACACTTCACCTGTTCGCCTTCAGTCAACATAAAGGCCAATATACAAATTTCATTATTTTCGTTTTATATTTTATTTTTCTTAGAGTTTAAGTCTTAATAATAACATGAAAAAAAAAATCCAAAAAAAAAAATATGCATTATTTTTTATTTTTCAGGGAGGGAGCAGGAAAATGTTTATTGGGGCGTGCTGATAAGGTCGTTGAGGAGCTCTACTTTGAAACAAGCTTTAAAGATTACAGTATTTGGTATCTTCATTCAGTTGAAACTGCTGTAAATTTTAATATATTTTGTCGTCATAAAGAACAACTAATAAAACTCAAAAAAGCATAATATTTTGCAGTTAAAATCAAATGTTTTCAACGAAAATTTTATTTTTAATTTTGTTAAAGAATATGCTGCAATATATTTTTATATTTGTCATTGTTTTATTCACATTATAAGGGAATCTGTCTGTAGAAGGACTTAAGGCTCGACACAGCCAAGAAACACCAACAATCCGTTGCCATCAAAACAACCGCAACCTGTCATAATTTTATGTTTTAAGTCGAGAAGCAAAGTGGCACAGAAACACATAAGATAATAACGTGGTGGATGACGATGGGGGAGGGAGGGAAGTGGATGAAGTGAAGTGAGGAATCTTTAAAAATAAATCTCAAAGCACTTTAATGTTGTAACCCCCGTTATCGCTGGCAACGTGCAGCTGTCGCTATTAGCGTGAGCCTTCGACAGGACCAAAGACAGAGTCTAAGTCAGAGACGTATACGAGGACGAAGACGAAGACGAAGCCAGTGGCACATCTTGAGCCCAAGTCTGACCCGTGCTGTTTGGCTTCTTTTGAAGAGGAGCTTGTAATAAACCGCAGACAACAAGGATACATGGATAGATGGATACAGGATACAAGGATACACATACAGACCGAAGTTACAATGCTTTTCGCATCTCTGTGTGATGCGGCGTGTTGACAGGATATTTACAGGATTTCTATCAATATGCCAGCATTAGCACGTACGCCTGCAATGAACGATGAACGTGAACGTAAGTAATGTCTATTCATGTATATACATACATATATTCTATATACAAGTATGCCAAAAACAAGAACTCAACTCGAAATACTGGCTGAAAGAAAATAGGAAATATGCCTGACGGCATGTTGACCTGCCATCCCATCTAATCATATTTTAATAATGTTGTGCCTTGCATTAATATGCTAAATAAATACCAAATACACACATAGCTGATACAGATCTTTAGCTGCTGCTGACAAAATAACAAAAATGCCAAGCTGTTGCTGCCATTTATTTATGGACTCATCAATTTTTAAGTTCACATGTGAACTTAAAGATATATATTAATTTAAATTTGAATTGGTGTACTGCGTCACATTAATAATGTGCGTAAAGTCAAAACTAAATTTTGCTAACCAAGTATTCAACTACGACTAATGGAAGCTGCTCTATAAACGATTTGCAAGTGTATAACGACTTCGACAGGCTGAAGCTATTAATTCCTGCCGCTTGAAGTATTTGTTTTGGCACATTTAATGGGTTCAGCGCAGGTTCAGTCAATTGTTGTAGGTCAAACAAAAACTGGCACAACAAGAACAACATCAAATGAGTAGGGCCAACAATAACAATACGAGTATTTGTGAGCTTTAAAATTTGCTCACACAAACGTCGAGTGGTCGACAACAGCAGCCTATAAAGTGCCACTCAGGCCGAACTTAACCCTCAGCCGCAGCCCTCAAAGCCAGCACCCAGCAGCCAACAGCCAGTGCCCAACACCCCAGTTTCCAGTTTCCATTTTCCATTTACCCCATTTTCAGCTTAGGGCTTTCAGTTTTACCGTCGAGAGGCTTCGAGCTGCCAGTTCCCCAACAGCTTGCTTCGGTATTAACAGAACAGACCCAAAGTAAAAGCCAGTCTATAGTACATAGTGCAACGCTATTGTTGTTATTGTTGTCGTTGCTGTTGCCGTAGCTGGTCGTCGTGGTGCTTGTTGTTCTTGGCCGCTTGGCTGGCCTGATGACCATAAATTATTAATGATTACTAGCCCAAATTACAGTTAGCTCACTTATTTGCTCATTTGCAAATGAAGGCCAATTGTTGCTGCCGACTGGGTTGAGTTTGAACTTGGGTTCCGAAAACAGTTTCATTTATTTTAGTCACAAAGTGCCAAAGATACGTATCCGTATTACATATATATTTCTATATAGAGCTTGATGTTGGCCAGCTAATTGTGGCTGCTATTGCTGGCTGGTCCGGTTATGTTTAAATATTAATTTTGATTGCTGAAATTGCGTATCCCATCAATCTCAGCTCTGCTCTGCCCTGCACTGTTCTGTTCTGTTCAGCTCTGTTATCAGTCGAGAGGCCCGTGCTCATTTCAAATTCATGAGAGCTTGGGCCGAAAACTTTTGTTATTTATATTTTATACAATTTTATGCCCGTTGCACATAAACAAAATTATCATAGCATAACGTACTCCAACTCCTACTCGTGTTCGTATAAAATTATGAATATATTCAGGCTCTTGCAACAACGGGGCAATCGTCAATTCAATTTCAAAACATTTCATTTTTGTAATTTTTTTTTCTGTTTTCTTTTTAAGCATAATTCAGCCAAAACGAATATTACAATATTTCACTTCCGTTCACATCCGCTTAAATGGGCGCCAAGCGTGCTTTTCCAATTGATTTTCCATTGCGTTCCGTTGCTTGTTGTTTGCTCAGCCGAAAATCCGAATCAGAGCTCATTGAATGCAGCTCAATTTTTGAATACATTTACTGATTATTTTAGCCGGCGACACACTAACGCACTGAACAATGAACTTCATAAGTATGCTCACAGCCTCGTAATGTGATGACTGCCGACAATTTGAGCATTTGAAATTAGTTGTTTGCCTTTTACAAATTCACTCCAAATTCTCAAACGAAGACGTCTCTCCTTCGACTTCAATAAATACGGCCACTACAAAGTGGTCTTAAAATCAATTGTTCACGCACGTATTCAGTCTCAGTAGACAATGTAATTTGGGAAATATGTTATTGGCGCCAGAATGGTGTTTACCTGTCGTCAGCTGCCGTATCGTATCTTCTGATGGCCCTGAGCAATTGCTGCTGCATGCCAGTGCACCATGGGGGAAATACGCATTTCTTCGAGAATTATCGACAAGTTATAATACAATTTGATCAAAACCCATTTAAAGTATAGTCAACATTTTGTTATTGTATTTATTTGCATTAATATTTTCAGTAGTTTAAAAACACGACTTCACTTCTGAAATTCAAGTTAATTCCATGGTGTATAGGGCAGCGTCATACATAACATTAGCTTTCTATCTATGTTGCAAACCTGTCATAAAATGTTGGAATAATTGGTAAAAGTTTAGATCGATTCAATGGAAAAATTTATGTAGATTTCGGAAAAGTAATTGCCAGAAGAGCACGTAAAACATGCAAGGTCACAGCTTGATAAATTGAAAACTGTAGCAAAGTGTTTATTCATATTCTATTAATAGTTTAAAAAAAGTCTTTGAAAGTCACTGAATAGATCTTCATTATTATTTATATTATTTGACTAATATACATACATATAACTCAAATGTGTTTATTTCTATCCAGTGATAAAGCTATTCCTGTATAACATAGACATAAGCAATCATTTATATTAACCTCAAACACATAAAAAAAATCTTGCCCCCTTTAGATGAATAACGTTTTGGTGTAAAGGTTCCAACAATTTGGCAGTAATCACAGTGTTAAGTGCTTTATGGGGCTTTTGTTCGGTTTGAAGGGGTGCCACACTTTTAAATGGCCCACTGAGTTACTGACTGGGATTGTTTATCACTCAAAAGCGAGAATGAAAGAATTCGAGTATAATTAAAAACTTAACAGATTGTTTTTAGCATTGGCAGCACCCCTTCAATGTGGCTGGCGGTGGGGACGTGTGGGTGGTGTCTTTTTGAAAGCGCGGCAACAACAAGACAAAACACACTTGCACTCAATGCGAAGAGTGTGTGTTCACGACAAACTATTGAAGAACTATTGAAAAGTATTCAGGCGCAAGTCTGGGCTATGCACGCGCGCAGATAGAGAGTAGAGAAAGGGGATGGAGGAGGTAGCGGACAGAAGGGGTAAATGGTAGATGGAATGGCTGGTGGCAAGCGATGCCTATGTCAACGTCAATGCGACGCGCACACACTGAAAAACGAATCGTAAGAAGCGCAAGGCAAGGCATGGCAAGGAAAGGAAAGGCAAGGCGCACAACTAGACAAAAACGAAATTCTTTCTAAAGCACTCAAAGCCCCAAAAGCGTGCAGCTGCACGCTCACACTTAGGCACACCCAAACATGCACACTACACAACTCACCCACATACACACAGACACACAGATTCATAGTCATACTCTCTTTCAGTTAGTTGCGCTGAAAAGAGGATAAACTGCATTTTTATCTTTAAACACACTTCAAGTGCTGAGCGGGTGGCGGGAGAGAGGAGACGGAGCGTGTCAGCTGCCAGAACGTCACGAAAAACAAACACAAGTACATATGTGTGTGTATATAAGTGAGTGTCAGTGTGTCTCTCTGTGCAAGTGTATAGGTGTGCTGGCAGGTGTGCTTTTGTTCTCTGCCATGTCCTTGTTATTATTATGATTATTATTCAAGTCATCAACGGCGACGTCAGCGACGTCCATAAAGCAAGTTTTGAAGGAGCCATAGTTACGTTTGTCGTTGTCGTTGTCGTTGCCGTTGCCGCTGTTGTTGCTGCTGTTGTTGCTGCTGGGCTCAACGTTTGCACTTAAATGCAATGAGAAGCGCAGCGAACGATTATGAAGCGCCGTTAAGTATGCAACGAAAAATGCGCCGCATTGCAGCAGCTGATGGCTGCCTATTAAATTTATCTGCACGACTTGCACAACGGCCGACACAGATTGCAACACTGACGTTAATCACCTGGCCCCCGCTTGTTAATGGCAATACCTCCAGTTCTCGTTCTGTCTGTGGATTGAAGCAGCGGCAGTCCTCATACTTTGCAAACTAGTATTGATGATACTTCGTATAGAAGCCGTATTATGCCAACGACTTTGAGAGTAAGTGAATTGAGATAAGCGCTTGCCAGCCATTTTGGTAACGCGTCTGCCACGCCCATCAAAAAGGGGGCTCTACTATGCCTACGTTTAGATGACAGCACATTCATGAAGACATTATGCAGCTGGCAAGACACGACAGAGTAAAAGCCAGCGATAAGTTTTAGCTCGGGGAGCTTCAAGGTAACGACATTGGTGGCTTTTTCGACAATTTATTGCCAGCCTTCAGGCTTTATGTAGCCAAATGCAAAGCCAAAAACGAAAGGGGTTAGAGGAGAACTATGCCAATCTCAGCTGAGGCGGCAAACTTATAAAGGCAACGGGACAAGAGAGCGGAGAGAGAGAGAGAGGGGACGATCTCAAGCTTTCTCGTAATGCGCCTTTTGCATGGCAGCAAAAATTAATTTTTTAACACGCACACGAAATCGAGAGCGCGAGAGAGAGAAAACGACGAGAGCACGGGTGAAGGGGCAAGCGTAAGAGAGTGGCAAAACAAAAAAGGGGAATGAGGATGGGGCGGCAGAGGCAGCGGCAGCGGCAGAACAATGGAGGCCAGGGAACGCTGTGCGTTGACACTGATTTTGACGCATTGCTCCCAAAGGATGTGACCCAAAAATTCAGTGCGGCAAATGAGCAACTGTAGGAGGCAACCTGAAACCGGTTAAGTGTTCCAGCTTGGCAACGCAATCCGAGCTTTATCCCAGTACCATCCCTAAACCCAGTCGCAGCCTCAGCGACAGCTCCAGTAGCGCTCGCTGCAAAATATGAGACATGTCAGACCGCACGGCGGGTAACCCAAAGTCAAGTCGTCGTCTCAAGTCGAGACAAGAAGAAGCGAGGCGAGGAGAGTTGATGGTGCTATAAAGTTGCTGGATATGAGTGTGTTTTTCTAGTCATTTTGTTTTTAATTTGCAATGGTTATGGTTAGTGGATCTACTGCGTTCAGCTCCGCCAGCCCCTTGGTTACCTTGCTAGCGCTGCTTAGGTGTGGGGAGACGTTGACAAAGTAAAATGTAGACAACCTGACAGCCATGTGGCAGTGGCAATCAGACATAACGAATCCGGTGCCAGGGCATTTTAATATGCAAATTGCGAATAAGAAGTGATAACTTTTATTCTCGAAACCTGCCAACTCAATTCAAAGGTCTCTGTCGCCCTAGAGATAAGCTCTCTGAAAGGTGGCAACGCGTGTGAGGAACAATTCACTTAATCATTAATGATTATCCCAATTCAAAAAACAACTCATAAATTCACTCACCTAGCATTGTGTGGCCAAAAACAAACAGATCTGTCCGCCTATAAATTTTAAACAGAAATTAATTTGTAGAAATTCTTGAATAGGCCTTTATAGATACCAATTATTCACATCAATTTGTCATTTATAATTAAATTATTTATGATTAGCTTTTTTATTTTAGCCTTCTAGCGGTCTCCGTTTCCGCTTTAGGTGTCTTATTCTAACAGCACCTCCAGATGTATTTTTACAACATCTCTTTCTGTCTCTCTCTCTCAATCGAAAGAACTCATACTCATACCTCTTTCTCATATTTATTCGCGAATGTTATTCTGCGTGCACGTTAATTTGATGCATGACTTCAATTAACTGATAATAATAATGTTAATTAAATGCACTTTCAAATGAAATAAGAGAAAACACTTTCATAAGTTTGGTAATTATT
The DNA here is from genome assembly GCA_035046325.1 of Drosophila niveifrons. NCBI lineage: Eukaryota > Metazoa > Arthropoda > Insecta > Diptera > Drosophilidae > Drosophila > Drosophila niveifrons. The sequence goes on along the minus strand of JAWNOC010000046.1, from coordinate 1,659,509 downwards.
CTATAAGAATGAATTGACTATGTGGTAGCGTTAGTTATTGCTTTAGTTGAAACAAAAACTTTTTATAAATAGATTAAGGATCATATTACACCACATAGTATTTTTTGGATAAATTGTAAGAGCCTCTCAAAAAGTACATTCTACTAGCTAATTGAATTCCAATTTAGTTTTTTACTTCGGAGTACATTTTAAGTGTAATTTAGCGTCACATTTAGGTAATGGCATCTGTTATACATTTATGGCATAGATAAGTCTCTTTCGTAGCGTTCCACTCGCTTTGGCTTAACGGGTATAAAAAGAACTTAACCAGCTGCCATAACCCAACCCTTTGCGACAGCAATGCAAAGCAATCCGGCCCCCAAAAGGGCTGCAAGCGTCGAGCGGCAAGTGCGAGTGGTTCGTTGAGGAGCAAAAGCAGCAGAAAGCAAAAGCAAACTGTAAGGAAAACTGAAAAGCAAACTGAGAAGCATGTCAGTTTCATGCTCGCGGCCACACTTAACATTATTTCTGATGCAGCACTACCAGCAGCAGCAGCAGCAGCAACATCAACAGCAGCAAACTGCAACTACAGCAACAGCTAGTGGAACAACAACAGCAACAACAATAGTTACAACATACAGCACACTTCTTTTGTGCAATAACACAAAAAACAACATGCGAGTCACGAAAAAAAATAACAAAAATGGAAAAAAGAAAGTGCAAAAAGAAAAACAACTACTTTTACAAGGCAGCGCAGCGCTGAGTGAAACCAGTACTCATACGCAGCGTGGTCCAAGGCAGCATCAGGTCAAACTTAAATATTTAATGAAGCGCTTAATGCGCAATGGACCGAACCCGCCTCCGCGCTTTCTTAATTGCCGCGCCCAGGCTTTCTGGTCAAGGAGCGCAAGCCTGCAAATATTTTCAACAAATTTTTGCTTAATGCAAAAAATATTTCATTGTACAGCAGCAGCTCTAGCTCAGGTTCAGGCTAAAGCTTTCAGGTGGCGGCCCGAGCGGCGAAAAGCGAAGAACAAGATGAGAGGAGAAATACCTGAAGCAGCCAGTAGCCTGCTTACTGGCCATAAATTTGCAGAGCGCGGCGTACACATAAGCAGCCCCAAAATGTTTGTGGCGGGCCTCTAAGCCCAGGCATGCGGTCGCCCAGGCATGTGCAGCATTTCAAGCACCGCGCCGCACACCACTCGCCCCGAGTGCCACACGACAGCACCAGAAACAACTATGAAATTGCACAAAAGAAGTGGAAGCCATTGCCATACAATTTGGATGCCCAGGTGTTGGTCAAAAGTGATGTCAGACAATCTATAACAAATTTCGGCTAAAATCTAAGTACTCGCATTACTTGCTTTAAAGATTAAATTGTACGTTCTTAATTGAAATGGATTCTCATAAAATAATGCTCATAATATTTGATTGTTTGATTATTTAAATATACATTGTAGTTTCGATTATTGGGCAAATTATAGTAACTGAAAGTACGAAATTTAAAATAAATAAATATACAAATTATATAATTTTGATTATCCATATTTTCACATTTATATACCAGATGTATTTGTGGATGGTAAAAATACACTGACATTAACTTGATCCTACTCAGAATTTCACATATTAAATGAAAGTGAAGGTATAGTCAATGTGATTGAATAGATAATCACCCTTTAAATAGTTATCTTTTATATTTTAAAAATATAAGTTTTTTTAGCGGGAAAATAGCTAGCGACACTGTAGTTTAGCTGCTGCTGCAGCTATGGCGACAAAGCATTAAAACATTTGCACGAAGCTGCTGGCAAGCATTCTTTGCAACAGCAGCAACAACAATAACATGCATAACAACAACAGAAAAGCGAAGAGCACGCCACAATAGTCGAGGCTGCTTAACATTTAAAGTGAACAATGAAATATGCCTGGCTGTTCCAACGCTTGGCTGCTGTCCATAGGTCCCTCCTCCCTCCTCCCGCAGCCAGCCGAAGCACCGCCCGCTTTACTTATTTACGCCAAGCCAAGGTGTTGTAGTTTTGTTTGTTTTCATGTGTGAGAGTGAGTGCAAGTGTGTGTGAGTGTGTTCTGGTGATGCGTCGTCGCAGAGAAGGACCACGCGACTCGCTTACAAATTACCCTCACACCATGACACACGCACAAGCACCAGCACACACACATACACACATTATACACACACAAAGGAACCGCTGCCAATGGAGAATATGGAGAGGAAGAAACTTGCGGTGGCTGCAGTTCTGCGGACCATTGCACGCGATAAACTTGCACTTGCCAAAACGAATGTAACGAAATTTCGGTCAACATGTTGGCCATGGAGGATGGACGGCGGCCAGTCCAGTCGAGTTGGCTAGCTGGCTGGCTGGCTGGCTAGCTGTTTAGCTGGCTATTGCCGTTTGCTGCCCACATGTGGCCATAATTTTTAAGCGCCAAATGAAAAGCAATTCATTGACCATGATGTCTGGTATTTGCCGTTACGATATTCCCAGTCACAGCATTTACATCTGGACATACTATGAGTATGTATGTATGTTAGTTACAATTGCGTTGGTTTGTTTCCACCTTTGGGCCGTAGAACAAAATGGCAATTCAGAGACGTTACGATTCAGTTTTGAGCCAGCATGTTGCGTTTTCTAATTGCTCTTTGTGGGCGTTCTGGGAGACAAGTTAAAATTTCCATTTTCATTTTCATTTTGGTTTCTAATTTCGTATTTTCCCACTAGAACGCTATAAAGTAAAGGACATTGCTCAAATTGGAAGGAATTTTATTGCAGAATATATATTACTTTATATATCCAGGTAAACAAATTTCATAATTCTCAAAACTAAAGCTGTTAATTTGAATTGGATTAAATTCAATACGCCAAACCTTTTAGTCTAATACAATAAAGTTTAAGCTTTAGCAAATATATATATATATGATCACTTATAAATAATAAAATGAACTTATCTTAATCAACAAACTATTGCAGTAAAGACTGTTTTAAATAAAATTATTGAATAGTGAAAAGGCCAAAGCACATACTTAGTATTTTCCATTTTAATGTAAATATAGAAAACAGAATCAAATTGTGACTGATGCAAAGACAACAAAATTTCTAGAAAAGCACTTGGTATCCTTCTTATTGTTGTAATTTATATCATTTGTTTGCAGTACACGCGGGACTTTGTTACCAGCCTAATCACAGCTCAACTGTAATAACCCTTTTAGTCTTATTTTTTGGGCAAAATTGTTTCGTCCGTTTGCAGGAAACCAAACCGAAATTTATTCATCTGGCAGCATGCTAAGTCCCATATCATCCGAACATTGCACAAATAAAATAAAGTTAACTTAGGACATGTTTCAATTGTAAATATTGTCACGAACGCTTACGCACATGCACACACACACACACACTTACCGAGAGAGAGAGAGAGAAGTGAATATAGAGAGGGTGGAGGAGACTGATAAAGTGAGTGAGACATGCATGAGTATATAAGAGATAAAAATATGTATATATGTATATAAATAAATGGCAGAGGCAAATTTACCTTAAGTTACGCTGTTTGAATGTCAAGAAAACAATACGCATGCTGCATGAGCATGGCTGTAAAGTATGATACGCTTCTTTATCAAAGCCTCTCTAAAACACTCGCACTCGCACTCTCATACTCACACACACAGACACACACACACAGACTGGCATACGCACAGTACATGCTGGCAAAAATAAAAACAAAACAAAGAGGCCGAAAACAAAAACGGCAACGACATCAGCACAAAACCACAATCGAGATCATTATCAATTACACGCACAGCAGGACACGACGCGAGGACACGGCGACAGACACTAAAGAGAGCGATAAACAGAGCGAAAGAGAGAGGCAGATAGTGAAAAAATGGCATGAGAAAGGGACAGGAAGAGCAACGAAAACGGAAAGAAAATACGCATGAAATTGCAATTTACATCAAATTCATTTGCACCCATATGCACACACACACACACACGCATACACTTTCGCCACGCAGACACATTGACGTACACACACACACACGCACATACACACAGAGACAGGCTGAGTTACAAATAAAATTCATTCATACGCATAATGAAACAACACTCGCTGGGCCCGAAGGAACATGCGGCCAGAAAGGATAACAAAGGCATGGCCGAAAATAAGGACAACAATGTTTAGAAATAAACAAACAATTGTAGCCAACATGCAGCCTCCTCACCCATTTTCCGCCCCCTTGCTGCTACCACTCTGTCGCATTCTGTGGCATCAGAGAGAGGGAGATTCCCTAATTTTGTTGTTGGGCTTTGGAATGGGGTCGTGCTACGGCTCACGCATTTGGTCTGCTGGCCGGCCCTTTTATCTCAGCAAGGAAATTCACATGGTCAACACACAAGCACACACACAGACACTCAAGATTGTTAAAGAGAACACAAAATGAGAGTTGCATGCAAAGAGAGTAGACGGAGAGAGAGAGAGAGACAGAGAGCGCGAGAGAATTGAGGTAGCAAAAATCCACGCCCTGTATGTAAATTATTAGCTAAGCACTTTTTGTGCGGGCGCTTGAAGTTGTTGTCAAAGCCAGAATAATTTTTGAGCAGCAGCTGAAAAATGCTAACACTCACACACATGAACCGCACTGATAAAAGTTGCCCAAACAACTGTAAGAGCATCAACGGCTGAGGAAACGAAAGAGAGAGACACGCGGGTCTCAAGTAAAACGCCCTTTTGTCGCTTGATTTGAGACAATTTTGTAGACTTTTATTTGGGTGCGCAGTTAAGAGCGCGGCAAACCAAACTGAGCTAAGCGACAGCGAGAGCGATGAGACAGCAGATATAAAAATCTGCTTAAAATCATGGCAGACCCAATACAATAATTGTAGCATACTTCTGGGCGCTGTGTTACGGGTTCAACCCAAAGCCCTAAAGAGAATGGGCGATGCTCTTTGTAACTTTGTCGCAACCAGCATGCGCACAGCATCCACAGCGAGAGAGAGAGAAAGAGAGAGCGTACAACAGAGAGTCCAGCGAGAGAATAGCAGCTGTGTCTGTGGCAGCAGCAGCAGCGATGGCAGCAGCGACAATCGCCCAAGTCGCTCTGGCAGCATCAGCATCAGCTTCAGCTGCGAAAACTCTGCTATGCAGCGGCAGCCAACAGTAGTTGCCTCAGAGCCCGCGGGTTGAAGAAAACGTACGCATCGAGCGAGCCGAGTAGCGTCGCGTGTAATCAAACAAAGAAAAGCAAGAGCAAAAAAAGAAGCAAAAAGAATACAACCAAAAAAAAAAAAGAAAAAAGTAAAGGAAATATAAATTACAAAATAGAAAATAGAATATACGAAACACGAAACACGAAATACAAATGAAATCAAAACAAAAGCCATCGCAATAATTGACTCAAGCCAAACGTTAGTAAAAATTGTGTTCAAAAGCGGCAACAAAAATATGTTTTCCCAATTGCCACGCAAATGAGCAAACAAATATTTGATTGTTCAACGTTGCCGCTGCTGCTACTGCTGCAACCACGACTGCGACTGCGATTACTCCTGCTGTTGCTGCGAAGCATCGAGTCTGAGTTCCAGTCCGAGTTCGAGTTTGAGTTTGAGTTCGAGTCTGTTACTGTGCCTGTGACTGTGCCAGAGACCTTTTTCTCATCCACGAGAGTTTTTCATGCAAGGCGTGTGCTGCTGCAACATCAACAGCGACATCAACGACAAAAACAACAACAGCAGCAACAACAGAAACAACAGCAACAAAATCAATGCCAGCAACAACTACAACTACAACAACAGCAATTGTGTGTGTGTTCCTATAAAAATCCACAGCCACATTCGTATCTAGAAACATGTGCGCGCTCGTGTGTGAGTGTTTGTTTAATTGAAAAGTCATCAGCGCTGCCATCGTCAGAATCGAGAACAAATTGCTGGAATATGCAACTCAATGCGGCCAACCAAATCTCAGTAAACTAAAACGTCAAGTGCTGTCCAATTCTCGTTTTCGTAATCGCCACAAAACACAATCGTCGTCGCTGTCGCCGAATCGTCTGCCTCTTTCGCTATCTCGCTGTTTCGCTGTCTCTCTGTCTACGCCGTGTGTTTTCGTTTTCGTGTTGACCGCTTGTCAGCAGGTCTCGAATTTCATTTCGTTTCCGGCCCCCGTAGGTAGGTCGCCAAGTCACCCAAACGCCTGGGTCGCCTGCTCAGTCAGTCGGTCTGTCGGTCGGTCGGTCGGTCGATTTCTCTGTCTGTCGGTCTTGTTGTTGTTACCTTTATTTTAGTCTTTGCGACGCGTTGTTGGTGCTGTGTCTATTGTTGTAGTTACGCCGTTTGTCTGCCAGACATTTGTGCGCAAAATTGATGTCAGCAAATGTAAGTGTGTGGCAAGAATACAACCTGCTTATACATATATACTCGAACACACAAACATATACATACATTATAACATAGAATGTGCACACACACACATATGTATATATATATACTAAGCTCGTAAATGTATGTTGCATGATTTCGCTTAACTGTTGCGCCAACTGGCAACGTTCAACGCCCCAGACACCATGCTTGGAAATTGTATCCATGTGGCAATATATATATATGTATGTGGCGTTTGTGTTTGTATCTTTGGCAGTCTGCTTGCAAAAGCCAAAAAAGCTTCCTTTGGGTTTGGGTTAACAAAGTCCAAATTAAGTTACAAGCTATACATAAGCAGAACTATACATTTAACGTATTTTCATAACACTTTCTATTTAATTATTTTTTTATATTAAAATTCGATTTTTATTTTAGCATTCAAGAAAGCTTTGTTTATTATTATGATCAATTCAACAAATCTTATCGTAGTTTCCTGCTGGCATATTTTTTCATCATGTATACGCCTCGTGTAAGCCCCCAACATATTCGTAAATACATTATGCTTATGTGCTGATTTTCTCATTTTATTATTGTCGCAAACGTTGTTCTCGTTTGCTCTAATTAATACGATTTACTTCGCCTGGTAACGTCTCCACAGTTCCACTTTTTTTGCGTTACCATTTGACTGTTCGTTCGTTCGCTGCGTACCCATGGTGAATAGCATACATTACTCATACGACATGTCTGCGCTGTCTGTCAACCATTCAGTCAGCCAGTCAGTCCGTCGCTTATTCAGTGAGGCACTCAGTCAGTTCCCTCATTTCCCAGCTTTGCTTTCTTTCAGCTGTTTTTGCTTTTGCTTTTGTCTTTGTTATTGTTTTAAACGTAAATTCCCACTTGTTTAGTTGCCAGGCTGTGTCTTATTTTTGTATACAGACTCTCCTCTTTGCCTTGTTCCTTTTGCCTTTGTTCTCACATAAACAGCAACACACACGCATATCCCTACACGCGTTCTCATACACTAACACATACAGACATGCCTTGAGTGACGCCAACTTCGAACGTCGACAACATCGTTGTATTTTTTGTGTTGTTGTGCAAATATTTGCCTTTTTTGAAGTTGATTTTTGGTCTTCGTCTGAGCGCCTTTTGTTGTCAGCTCAACTTCAACCCCCTACTCACAAGTTATTCGCCACAGTGTCATCGACTTCCTTCGACTTCCACTTCCACCATTCCTGCAATATGGTGATGAATCGTTGCTAAATTGAATATCGAGTGTTTATTTATATTGGCCAGCTAGATGCACGCCCTCTGCGTCCAGCTGCCCCAGCTCTGACTTCAGTAAATAATTTGATACTGACGTATTATCCGCACAAAATCGTTGCAATTGACAATTTTTGTGTTTTTTGGTATGATATTTTATGTAGCACAGTGCTTAAGGGTGTAGTTTGTGCAGCGCAAACAAAATTAAACAACTTTGCAAACTTTGTCTCCAAAAAAAGTGCACTCGTTATTGTTGTTCTTGTCGCTACTTCTACTGAGCAAACAGTTCGCACAATTTATCTCTTTTGTGTATCTTGTAGATGCACACAATCTGAAGCTGCAGGAGCTCACGAATTTCTTTTATTTCGTGTTATCATAATTTGCCAAATTGAATTTTCTGTTGATAATAAGACAGATTAGCAAATGTATTTGGTATCATTAAATAATCAGGATGACGAAGAATAAGTTACCTTTGTATTATAAAATGAAATTCAGTAATTAATTATTAACAATGAGGTAATTTTCAACTAAAAATAATTTCAAATTTCAATTAAGTTTACAACATTGTACATATTGCACGAACAGATTACAAAATTTGTTGTATTGGATTATTATTATTGTATATAATACATTGAATTGATGAACAGATTTTTACCAATTAAAACATTAATATTATTTTAAAAATTAAAAATAAAATTGTTAAGTAAAGTACCGTTGATTAAATTTGCTCAGAGCAACCTCAAGTTCAAGTTAAAGGTTTTCCGCTCATTTCTGATATATATATCTATATATATAGCCTCAGAGTTCGTGACAATGTGCAATCAGTAGTGTGACTCGAATATAACTGATTGTATTGCAGCAATATCGAATGACTGCAAGTTGTTATTTATGACCCTGAGATGTGTCAAACAATACGTTTCGATTGCTGTCGCTGAAGCTGTAAAATTGCTTCATTTCGCTGAACATAAACATGTACATATATATAGCATTATTGTCCATACATCCGGATTTCATACTGCTATTCAATTTGTCGTTGTTTTCGTGGCCCAAAGAAGGAGAGGAGTCAAAAGTCGTTGTTACTTATGGCCGGCTTTTTCCCAGTAAATATTTAAGGCAACTCATTAGTTGATAATACTGCGATGCCACGTGCTGTGGCTCAAGCTATTCACAAGTTTAAGCTTTAAGAATAAACTCAGTTGCACTATGAAAAATGCTTTACAGTCTCTTGGCGCATTATGCACCATTTGTATAAAATTCGAAGAACTAAGGCTGTCGCATTGTTACTGCCGTTGCACTTAGCTGACCCGCAGTCGAGACGAGATGCTGCCCAAATAACAGTCAGCCATCGAGGCAGCTAGGCAGCGTGTCGGCTTTAGAATTCTACAGTTCTCTAGCTGCAGCTTGAGTTCAGTTGTAACTGTCCAACAATTCACAGAGCGAAAGAGTCCCGCCAGTTCTGTGTCTGTCTCTGCAGCAATCTCTGTTCAGTGCTGTTGTTCGTCTGTCTGCCAGTCTAACTGTCTCTTTGTCGCTGACTCTTTTATGCTGCTGCTGCTGCTGCTGCTGCATAGCCAGCATACACAGGTTTACATATACTTGTATATAAATGGCATTTGTTGTAGTTGTTGATGGACATTTGCTGGCAGCTCTTTGCCATCAGTTTGGCTGCCTTTTTATGCGCCACAAATGAAAATGCAGACAGACAACGGGCGCCAGCCGACGACAACGCTCTGTGTGTATGAGTCTATAGTATGAGGACGACGACCAGGACAACAACGTCGACGTCTGACGATGACGTCGCATTACTGGAGACAATGGAACCAACTACAGCCGACACAGATCTCTCTCCATCTTTCTTTTCCTCTCTTTTTAGCCATATATATCAGTTGGTAGGTTCGTTGGCAACTGCTCTGCAGTATCCACTTCCTACATGCATTTCAGTTATGAGTTATGACTGGGCATGACAAAAATGAAACAAAAAATGCATACTATATGTACATAAAAATACTAAACAACTTGGGTTTTAATTCATAATTATTTTTATGTCAGCGCACTCATTAGAGTTATATTTACTTTTAACATTCTGCCAGCGACTTCTATTTTTATTCGCATTCGCATTCACATTCACATCCTCGTTTCTCCCATTTGCCATTTACCATTTGCAATTCACCATTTTCCATTTTCATTTCCATTTTCTGGCTTTGTCATTTGCATTTCGCATTTGGTTTCAGTTCTTTTTCTCTGTTCATGTTTTGCTTTTTGAAATTTACATTTGCACATTTTCGTGTTTCATATTTAACTGGCCCCACATTTTATGCTTCGTTGTGCATTTTACAGTCCCCGACCATCCCCGTCCCCGTCCCCGTCCCCGTCCCATTCCAGTCCCTTGTCCACTGTCGGTATGTCCCGGAGGTTGCTCCATTTCATCCGTATAGAACTTTGCGCCAGCCACTGAATAATAAGCCCTCTTCTATTGCGGCCAGGACATATCATTTGGGGAGAGTTATTATTGCTGCTTTATTTCAAATCAGTTCCATATTCGAGATCTGATAGCGGTGACATAGGCAATTCATATCGGAATGGAAATTATTGAAGCAGATGTTGTTGACGTAACAAAACAATCTGAATAACACTTGAATTTACATTTTTAAATTTGCTATACAGTTACATAAGGCTTCCCCATGAAATATCAAACAATTCGCTTTGAATTGCAGATATTTATTTATTTCAAATAAATCATGATATTTTAAAATATATTATTTATGGCGCAGCTTTTTAGCCGAATAGTGCGATATGGCTCATTTCGGCAACAAATGGCTCTGCGCCAAGTTTTATCTAAGAGAATAGTTTACCAAGCAAATAGAAGCATTCGCGATTTATCGATTTGTGGCGCTGAGCAAAATATACTATGAAAGCCTTTGATGTTCGGGTGCAGCAATCTGAAGGCAAGTTGTTAGGCGATTATGTAAAGCATCATTTGATCGCTTAATGTTGAGAAAAATAATCGGTTGTAGTTCTTTTTTAATATTTCCAACTTAATTATTCATGTTAGTACTGTTACCAATTGAATATTGCAAAGAGTTTGAAGAATACAAAATATTAAAATTAATTGTTTAGTAGCTTATTAAAAAACACACTTAAAAAAGTAACTCATTTTTGCTAATAAACGCGTTTTGTAGCTTAATTGTTAGCAAATTAAGAGTCAACTCATTAATTAAAAAAAGCCTCTTGACATAATTGGAATTTATTATGCGTATCATTAGCAACGCATTTGTCGCTTGCAATATTATTTATATCGCGTTTAACCATTTGGCTTGTTCTATTCGTTCTACAACATTTCCGTGCGCAATTTCCGTGTAGTATTTTTTAAATTTGAGAACTGCGCAAATTATTTTAATATTCCTATTGAAAATGTTTTTTTCGGTTTTTTTTTTGGCATTTTGTCAAATGGGCAGAGCGCAGGGTTGAAGAGAATACAGACACAGGCTCAGACACACATGAATTATCATTCTGAGCTGAAACTTAAATGCGATAAATTGCCAACAGCAGAAGCAGCAGGACGAAAAAATCTATAATTTACAGAAAATTTGCTTCCGCAGGCGAACGCATTGCAAACGAATACAGATTGGAGTGCAAGTGTGTGCACATATATATTTATATATGTTATGTATACATATAAGTATATGTATATATGTGCTATGTATATTATGCATTCATATTGATGTCCCCAGATTTGAGTATAATCGTGGCAAGCAGACATCGGAACCTTAGCCAAAAAAGTCAGATAGGATGGTTGCCAAAAAACCCGACAAAAACCCAGAATTCGGACGAAAGCAATTTTCAGTTAATTTCATTTGGTTGTGATGCACAAAAAGTGAAGCAAACTTTTTGGCACGATTTAGTTGTGAAAATTGTTTGTGCCATTTTATTAATTTAGCCTGCATACAGATACATATGTACATATACTTTCAATGTGCTTTTTCCTACTTCGTTGCAGCCATGCCAACGTTCAAGACTGCAAAAAGGAATTGTTTAAACCCTTCGACAACATAGTGCTGCCAGCAACAACAGATTAAATAATAATAGCCACAAAAACGCACTCAACACACATCCTCGTACGTGGAGCGTAGAACTTTGCCTCAAGCAACTTGGAATTTAGAACATGATCATGGAATTGTCATTAATCAGGCACTAGATTAGCAAGCCAGCAACCATCAGTGACAGCCAGAGCAATAGCCGCGGCGAGAGCAATAAAAAGCCATAGCAACAACAGCAACAGCAACGGCAACATCGAACGGCATGTGGCAACAACAGCACTGAAAGCGATACTGAGAGAGAGAGAGAGAAGTAGCCAGTGAGCCATTTGTGGTAGCGGTAGCAACGCCAACTTGTTAAGACCTAACCCGTGAGCAGGTTGCGTGCTGCTGTAAAGCGGCACCATTGCTGCCATTAAAATAGACGCCGCAGCGCAACAGCAACGCTGCCGTCGTCACAATCAACGCCAGCGCCAACATCATCCACATCATCGCCATCGCAGACGACGACGGCGCATTCAAACATTTCGCTTTGGCGTGTTGGGCGTGGACATAGGCGTAGGCGTGGACGTGGGCGGGAGCGAAGGCATTGCCAGCAATTGCTTGACGACAGACGACTGCAACAATAACATTCCAAGCAACAGTAGCAGCAGCAGCAGCATCAACAACAACAATACCCACACCCACACCAACATCAACTACAACGACGACAGCATTGCGATAGCAGCAATTTCTGCAACAGCAACAACGCAACATCCCAAATTCGAGCATCAACGACGACGGCGGCATTACGACGGCCTGTCACTTGTAGGCAATGCAACGCTCTGCGCAGCAACGGTGAGTACCAAAAGTCAGTGATTGAAATTGATTTACCAGCAGATTCGAGCACACATAAATTTGAGTTCAATGTTTATACCCGCTACCCATAGGATAGAAGGGTGTTACACCTTCGTGAAATGTATGTACCTTGCAGATGGAGACATCCTTAAACACATATATTTTTGATCAGTGTCAACAACGGAGATGATATAGCCATGTCCGTCTGTCCGATCGTCCGAATAAACACCTAAATCTGAGAGACTGTAAGAGGTATAGCTATAATTTTGATTTGTCACTCCCACCCCCGTCAACGCAAAAATAGAATAGTAAGCGTAATTTTAAATATAAAGCAAAAATTTTTGAGTGATACAATAATATCCATAGTTTGTTGCAATCAGATAAAAATTGTCAAAGTTATTAAAGAAATACTTTTGTATTGACAAACTGGTCTACTTTGCACTCTACATTTCCAAATATAGCCTTTGGTATATTTTTAATATTTTTGCGATATATTAATTTAGGATATTTTAAAATTAATACCGGGGTATCTCACAGTCAAGCACACTCGAGTGAAGCTTTCTTACTTGTTTAAACTTAAAAAATTGAATGTACTATGAAAAAATTGAAAAATAAAAAAACAATAACATAGAAAGCATCCGCAAATATATCTTTATATTTTCACGTTGTAGTTATCTAAAATTTAATGGTTAGCTGTAGGCAGTTTTATTAATAGTCGAAAGTCTGAATCTAAGTAGAAGATATACTTATACGTAATATACATATTTACTTATGTAATATAGAAATTAATCGAATTGTATATACTAGAAATACAGTTAAATGAAATTGGCGCATTTATAAAAATATTTATCAATAGGCAGGCTATTTAATTGTCAAGTTAAAATAAAATTTCAATATTGTAAAATTAGAAACTCAATGTCATACATTGATAAAAATAGAAATCAAAAAGCAATTTTATACAATATAGAAAACAATAGAAAATGAACTTAAAATTAAATTTGGACATTCATAAATATAGTTAGCTGTTGACGCGATTATTAAATGTCGAGTTCAATCTGTTTGCTTGACAATGATAGAAACTTTTATGGCAGTGTACATACAAATGTGATTATTCACGCAGCTAAAATCTGGTTGTGGCAGTCAGATAGTCAGGTTAATGCACTCAAAATGTTAATAAAGTACATACACGTCACATATGAATTTATGATAAGCATACGCATGGGGCCATAGATGAGCCGAGGCGAGAGAGGTGGCTGGCTGAGTGGATTGCATGGTGAATGAAGAGTAGCTGAAGGACAAGACAGAGAGAGTGGGGATACTCTGACTCTAGCAAATAGACCCCGCCGCATGCCGGGCACTTTAAATTTGCGACAGCAACTGCAAACGCGATGGAAATGGCGATGACGATGGCGATGGCGATGGCGTTGGCGACATGGGGCAAACTTTGAACAGGAGAGCGCGTTTTGAGCGGTGCTAATGAATTCCCCAGCATACACATATAAACACACAAGCACTCGTTGCGTATGAGTGTGTGTATGTATGTGTGTGTTCGTTGGTGTGCCACTGACAGTCATATAATTTCTAATGTGCTGCTTTTATGATCGTCATATAGTACAAAAGACACTCACACAAATACACACATGATGCGGTTGCGAAATACACCCACGGGTGCAGGCTCCAACTACGGCTGCGACTGAGGCTCAGGCTCAGGCACAGGGACAGTCACAGGCTCAGACTCATGCTGGGGCTCAGGCTCAGTTAGCGTGGAGCTGACGCACGTGCCTGCGCCTATGTGTAAGTGTTTGTGTCTCTGAATGTCAATGTGTGTGTGTGTGTGTGTGTGCAAATTAAAATGCATAAAAGGATAACAGCGACGTTGCTGTTGTTGTTAACAAACCGCAGCCCCAGCGCGCTGCGACGCTGCCGCCGTGCCACACCGTAACGAATCGAGCCGACCCGAGCCGAGCCAAGCTGTGTTGTGAGACTTTGCCTATGCCTGTCAGCAACATTGTCAGTGTGGCAAATTTCGCGAAACTGCAGCAGCGGCAACAACTGCAACAAGAACAACACAACGGTTGTATAAGTTGAGCACAGCTCTGGCAAATTGTACTGCAGGGAAAATTGTGATTTTCGCGCTCATCAACAAGAGCATCAGCAACAACCACGACAACAACAATAACAACAACAACAACAACAAGAGCGAGTTGCACGTGTTTCTGCGGTGCCCTGCGCTGCGCGCTCGTTGTTCAGTGTTTGCTGCTTAGACTAAAGCCTCGTCTGGTTTAATTTTAGCACTGGGGATGCTGCTAAGACCTTCCCAACCACATCACCCCGTTGTAGAGACCTTTTCCTTGACACTACAAACATGCGTCTCTCCCATTCTCTCACTCTCTCGTTTTGTATGTACATAATACATATTGCATACTATTAGGCGGTCATAAAAAAAAAATGTTACGTTGCGCACATAAAAATAGATGCTTGGTTGTTTGTTTTGTTTTTGTTTTTGTTGCTGCCTTTTCTGTTTGCGGTTGCCTTGTGGTTTTGAGAGAATCAGATAGACAGCGAGAGAGACAGGGAGAAAGAGAGAGAGAGAGAGAGAGAGCGGCCGCAAAAAAGTGGGAAAACCACGCATATTGTACGGTCATATCATCGTCATAATCATCAACAACATTTGAGTTATAAAGTTTTATATGATTTAAGTTTCTTCAGGCCCTTAATTATCCTGTAGAATAGTAAAATGTTCAAGTTTTTATGGCAACTTTCGACATTTTATTCGAGTTCCCATGTCATAAGTACTACGCATATATTACGTATACGTACCGACCACTTAACCCACGCAAGTCACTATGTTTGCATTGGCTTAAGGCTGCAATTACCTAGTACGACAGAGCTGAGCGATTATTATTGGCAATCAAGTGGAGTGCCACATTGCCGCGAGCTACATTTAGTTTCAGTTTCCTGCTGATTGCCGGAAACACATCATCACAATAAATCAAAATATTGCAAAACACCCAGAGGCGTCGTGGCAAGTGCAAAGTGAAAAAGTACTTAGAAAAAGACTGCATAAGCTGATGGAGTTCTATTGATAGAACTTCATATCCTTTTCTCGTTAACAGTGGACAATTGAATCTGAGATTACAAAAAGTTTTTATACCGAAAATAGATTGAATTTTTGTCGCAGTCGCTGTTTTTTAAATTACATTTCGATAGCTATATTCTTAGGGGGAATTTATTTTCTGGATAAATTTAATATAATTTAAATAAATATGTATTTATTTTTTAGGAAACTAAACACACATTCAACATGCCTACACTAAGTTTTTTTGCGCCCTTCCTCTTTCATCTCGCCATATTATTTTCCTTGCTATCGTTTGGCCTGATCTCATGTGCAAGTAATTCATAAGCCATTGAAGCGTTCAAGTCCAATTTACTTTCCGAGCAGCATTTCAGCTGAATATCTCCCACATCTAGCCAGAGAAAATGTAATATGCTTTCGATAACATTTTGCTCGAGTGACAAATTTTTGTCGCTAACAAAAAAAAAAAAAAAAATAAGAAGAAAAACAGCCAAATAGAAAAAAAATTGATAAAAGTTTGGAAAAGGAGGAGACACAAAAAAGGAAAATATAGAAAAGGGCTGGCAGGCGAATAGAGCAAGTGTTAAATGTTGACATGTCATGACATTGCAAAGAGCAGAGGGCCAAGCAGCTGTGCCGGGTCCAAGGAGTACGAGGAGCACAGGAAGTGCGCAGCAACAGCAACAGCCAAAGCAATAGCAACAGCAGGCGAAATAGAGGATTGGTCAACAACAGTAAGAAGCAAAGGAGCATGGAAGGCCCAAAGCTTTGCAGGAAGCGGCTTACGTAGTGACAGCTGACAGGCGAATCAATGAACTACGATATGATGGGCCAAGCCTCTTGCCTCTTGCCTCATCTGCGAAATAACATTTGCTCAACGTACATGTGCTCGAGAGTGTGTGTGTGTGTGTGTGTGTTAATACACAGCGTAACATCAACAAATATTGTCAACGCAACATTCGACTTGTTATCCCTTCCGCTTGCCTGCTTCCGTCTACGTCTTTGGCAGTTTTCCCTCTGCTTAATTTCGATTTGAACTCCATGATGGCCGCCATTTTGTCGTTTACTCTTCATCTTGCTCTCCTCCTCTCCCTAACTCTCTTTCTCTGTCTCTCTCTCTCTCTCTCTCTTTCTGTCTCTGTCTCTGTCTCTGTTGCTCTTTTGCTTCTTCTATCTCTGGCTTCGAGTCTGTGACTCTGAGTGACACTCGCATAAGCTTTCACGTAACGCTGTCTCTTTCATTTATTTGCAAAAATTTATTGAAATTGTTTGTCAAATTCCGTTTACTTGTTTTTCGCATTTTGGACAAATTTTCTTTCTTTCTGCGACGGCGATGGCGACTGACTTCCACATCCGTTCATGTCCCTTACGCCATTTTATCGTTTCTTTTTTTTTTTTTGCAGTTAATCTAAAAACCCGCTCAATATGACCGCTTCGTGCCATATCAACCACAAGTTTCGAGGCCGCTGTCTATTCTCTTGTTTTTTCTTCTTTTTTTTTTATAAGTTTGAGGCATTTTTTTTGTTCTATTCTATTTCTTTTTTCTTGTTCTTGATCTTTTTTTTTGTCATTTCTAAGTGTTTTCCATATCCACATAAGAGTTGTCTGCTACATGCCTGCCACTGTTTGTTATTCATTTTGCATGCAATTTTCTGTGGTTCTTGGACAAGTAGCAGGGTTCGATATGAGCTGCCTCTCAGTTCCATTTGCAAAAGAGCAAGAAGACAGCAAAAACGCAGAAGAAATATATTCAGAGAAGTAACAGCAATTCTCATACGGCTGACTGGCAGGACATGGCCCAAAGCAAAGACTTTGAAGTTTTTATTGATGTTGTTTGAATTTGAATGGCGTTGTAAAATTATACGCAAAAATATGCAGCCAGAAGAAATACGACGAATCTCCCAAGAGCAGACGACACTCAACAACAACAAAAAAGAGGAAAAAATATTCTTAAAAATACGAAAAATGTTGCGAAGGATTTTTTTTTTTTACTGACAACTATTTATTTGCCTTTTTTTCATTCCATAAGGCCAAAGTAAAGTGTGTGTGTCTATGTGTGTGTGCGTTTTGTTTACTGGTAAATGGCATATGAAAAGTTTCATGTGCATATTTTCCTTAGTTTTATGTAAACTGCGTTCACTGCCATCATTTATGGTATACAGTGTTAGACGCATTGCGAAATAAATTTATCAGGATGCATCATGAAGTTTTGGATGTGTTTCATGTGTTGGACAGCGTGAAAATTGTTTTTAGCTGTCGAGAGAATCCTTATGAAAAAAGTTACCAGCGAAATTGTTGACAAATTCGCAAAACCCAGACTTGTTTGCAGATTTTGAAGATGTTAGTACATTTTTCAATTTGAACGACATTTGAAAAGTAAACATTTGCCAAGAAAAAAAAGGGGTCGTAAAATGGATTGCTTTGCCCAGAGAAATTAATCAATTTAAACTGATTTAAAGTTCAGCTTACATTAGCATAATACAGCCACTTTGAACAATTAGGATTGCAAATTGTAATTCAGAGATTCATTGTCTCTAGTTACGTCTCTTTATGTGATGTATGTTGACTCGATTTCGTTCTCTTTCATCACTTAAAAGATTTGCCTGCTGCTACTTCAATTTGCGCAAATTAACTAACATGAAGTATATGCTCGTATGGTGAATAAGCATTTGTGTGCAACTCTCAGGAGCTTTCAATCTCGAACAACGTCAGGTAATGTTTTTTGTCAACTTAAATAAGTCAAAGACTGGGGAAAATGAAAAAGCAAAAGATAGAGAGGGAGCGTCAGGAGGAAATTGCACGATAACGCTAGAACGCACTTGTCCTGGCTTATTTATACCACATCCACACTGGCACTCTCTCACACATATAGGCACACATACTCTCACACTCTTATTGACGCATACGCATACATAGGACCATAATAGGCTCAAGACGCTTTCATTCAACACTTTTTAGGTAGCCAAAATGGCGCCAGCATAAAAAGCACGACGCCAGCAAACAAGGCAAGGCAATCGAGCTTCATGGGGGGGAGAAACAAGACAAAAAGAATTGGAATGAATGGCGTAAAGAACGGAGTAATAGGCAAACGCATGAAAGACAAAGAAAAAGCCAGTCACAAGTGCCGAAAAAAAGGGCAATGAGGCAATGAGAACTTACTATACGAGTCGACTGAGAGTTTGACTACTAACGCTATGGACTTCGACTCTGCATGAAATTCCCAGTTGCCTGGACCGATATTTCGGCCGTGATTTGCACTCGGCTAAAAAAAACAAAAAAAAAAAAAGGTTTTGGTTGCTAGCTAAAGGATACACCTTGTGAAACTGGAAACTGGACAAAAGGGACACAGCAAAGGGCACATTTATTCGTACATTCATTTAGCAATATTCGTGCATTCACGCGCTGCTTTATGAGTGCTTTTTGGCAGCGGGGCGCGGTCTTCTACAAGTATAACAAAAAACCAAGCGGAATACAAAAAAAAAGTATTGTGCCAAAAGTGAAAAAGTAAAAATGTCAATTTGCCAAATGCCGGCAAACGGAAGCTGAAAAGCCAAAGGTGGCTGGTTGGCTGACTGACTTTCTGGCTAACAGTAGTACGAGTATCTGCTCACCTTGTGTAGGTGCAAATTGTTAAGCTGCTTGTGAAGAAGCAGAACTTCAAAGCCAGTTCGGCCCAATACAAAGTATTAGGAGCGGGTTTCCAGGCATAACGGTGTCAAAGTTGCCACAGCAACCACCACCAGCAGTGCAAAGTAATTTCCGAGATATTGCGCACACACACAGACACACACATTTATACAAAGACACACTTACTCACACGTATAGAGTAAGTGAGGCAACGAGTTATACAGACATTCATACAAAAGCCAAAGCAAAACTCACTTCCCGTTCTTGTTCCCCGAAGCCAACCCCCAAAGCCAAAACCACTTTAATTTCCTCGGGCTCCGGCTGCGGCTCGGGCAACCCTCGTTATATATATATAAATATATATATATTTATGCTGGAGTATAAAATATATCTCTTGCCTTTTTTACACAGTCATTCACAATGTTGGGGCTTCAGTCTTAGATCTGGCTTAGATATTCGCACTCAGTACTCGGTACTCCGTATTCGGTACACGTGCATTGTGCATGATATTTGAGAACGCACCTCGGCCAAGGCTGCTAACAAAATTGCTGGCAAAATACTCGTAAGAGCTTTACGTTTACATTTTGTCGTCCATTTGCCAATTGCTATGATTTCACTTGACTTCCACTGCGTGGGCCTACAATTTAAAGTGTGTTTAATTTAAATGACTAAAAGGGTTGCCTCACTTCGCCACGGTCTAGTCCTCTTTCGACCGCCGACTGACGTCTGACAACTGTCCGCTGTCTTTTGTCATTTAGGTTGGAGGGGGAGGTGGTAGCAATTCTTAAGCGTACCCAAACGTGTTAAGGGTTATTTCCACAAAAGTTTCAACAGCAACTTTTCAAGCGCAAATGAATACCAGCAACATCAAGTTAACGAGTCGAGTCAAAGAGAAGCGAAGCCAAGCTGTCAAAATATATACCATACATTTTTTCCAGAGGTTCAAACTCTGTCTTCAAAAACTTTAACAACCAGTTTACACACGCTTGAGGAAAATATTTTAGTAAACCGTTGACTTGCACTTTAATGACTTCTTCTAAGTTTGTCTAGTTTTACCTGTCAATTCAGCTAAAACCAAAGAGTTAAAATAAAAAGCAGAAAGATAAACAAGAGCAACTTCTGTCATCTCAATTGCATTTGCTTTAAAACTTAAAATGAATAAATATTTCAAAAAGGAAGTAATAACCAATCAATATCTTACTTTTTTATTTCACTGATTTTCATGAACATATATGCTGCGATTTGTTAATAGTTAAATTTTCTATAATATTTATATATATTTTTATAGAGTTAAATACTTTTTATTATTGTAATTGAATAATTTTTACAATATGCATCGCGAATGATTTTATTGTAAATCTAATTTTTTTTTTTGAGAACTGTACTATATTTGTCTTTTAATTCTAGCGCAAAAGTAGAATAAAAACCATAACACTAAAATTTTATTTTATAATAAAGCTAAATCGAGCGTTTGGCGTATTGCAGAAAATAAATTGGGGGATTCGCAAAAATCCGCTTAGTATTCAAAAAAAAATTTTCATTCCTATGCAGAATTTTGAAATAAAAATGTAATTAAAAAGAAATTTCAAGTATTTCTTGGCTGCGAAGTTTGCAGCTTTATTACTCCCAAGAGAAGGAAGGGTATGTTGAGAATGTTTGTTTGTGTGTGCATGCATGAGTGCCTTTGTATGCGTATGTGTGTATGCAATTATTTATCGATTTCAGGGCAATCATTGATTTCACGCTCGGGCCGAGAAGGTACGTGGCAATGGAACAGGCTGAGCCAAACCGGGCCAGAACGCCCTTTTTTAACACCAACTTCCGTTGTGACTTACACGCTTACTCACACAAAACACACACAGCTTCATTCACACACATGCTGTGCTGAATGCCAAGCGAATTGTGTGCGATTCACATTATTCGATTCTTATTGTAATCGTATGAATATATTCCTCTCGCATTATAATGCTCAATGCCTGAGCTTCAGTGGCTTTTTCCTTGCGCAGTCGTTGACTTTTTGCATTTTTAATGTGTGTAAATGCGACGCCTCCAACCACTCACAGCCTCTCTTCTTCCATATCTGTTCCCCATCTCCCGTCCATGGCTGAGTGTTCTCGCACTCTCTGCATTATACTCTCGCTCTTCCTCTCCATGTGAGTGCGTTCAATAATTTCCGCCATAGCATTTTGAGTTGGGTAACGTGCGTGGTGCCTGGGCGCCGATGCCAAATAGAGTGTAACGTCTACATCTGTGTGTATGTGGGTGTGTGCGTGTGTGTGGCGCCATCAACTTGAAAAAGTGTCAGTGGGCAAAGCCCTAAATCTCTGCTGGCACTTTGTGCGCGTGTATGAGTATGAGCATGTATAATACACATGCACACACACACACCTCTTTTGCTTCCTCCTTTGCTTGCCGCCATCGGGTAAATCGCATTTGTATCACTGCATTTGGCTGTTTTCACTTGGTCTCACGACTCACAGCGGCTCACACAACTGGCCTGGTCATGCCAGAGCATTTTCACAACGTTTCGCCGCCTAACAAGGCGGAAGGAAGTAAGTTTTTAAACTCAACCACTGCGAATGCCAGTGGCGGCATTCAGTTCAGCTGAGCTCAGCTCTGCTTGGCCCTAGCTCGACTCGATTCAGGTATGAACGTCGTCGTCGTCGTCGTCGTTGTGCTGCTGGTGGCCACACAAATCGCCGCTGGACACGAACGTGACTGGGAACTGGGAACTGTGAAGTCAGTGTTGGGGATTTGGGGGATTGGGGGATTGGGCGATTGCCGGATTGGTCTCAATGTTTTGAGGCAGTTTATTATGTTGCATGCGCGAATTGCAATGCTTCCGCTTAACGAAGCGCAGATGGCAATTGCGCAAAGAAATCGCCAAGGCAAAAATATGGTTTAATGCACTTAAATGTTTTTAAAGAATATAGTGGAAAATATATATAAATTTCATGATAGTCTAGTTTTTCACTTCTTTAAGAATATTGTTTACATATGTAGCTGTTAGCCAATTTATGTTAACTTCAACTCCAACTAGTAAACCTAGCGAGGCAACAAATAATAATAAATGGCTTTGTTTTGTTTGTCTGCATTACGTATACGCCACGTGGATGGAAGCTTAGACACAAATCGATTTCCAGTCATGTTTATTTCTTCGTTTCTTCTTCGCTTTTTGGCAATGGCCATAACAAAATATTTATGCTACGTCATTGGGGCATCATTTAAGTCGTTTGCTGAAGCACACACAGCTAGAGACAGAGAGAGAGAGAGAGTGAGAGAGCACGAGACAAATCTCTGCCCATCTGTTTGGGCTTAGGCCAGCCTTAATTTGAATTTAATTGAAGCTCTGGCCACGCTAACCTCATCCAATCCCATTCTCATTCGCATTCCCATTCCCCTCTTTCTTACTCTCATTGACTTCTCCCACCTCAGCCTGTCGCCCGTCTTGTCTCGCCTCACATTGAATGTAACTGGCACATCCGCATCCAATTAATGGTGCCGAAACTAGCATGGAATGTGTGTCGAGTGCTCGTTGCTACGTTGGATGAACTGTTAAATAAAATATGGAGCCACCCGCCACGAGTCGAGCCTGACGAGGATTCCTGAGAGCCGGGTGCTTGTCCCTTTTTTTAGCTCGTTCTCTCTCGCGCTATCTCTCTCTCTCTCTCTCTTTCTTTCTCTCTCTCTCTCTGTTTGCCCCTTCTTCCATCGGCTGCTTGTTTGCCGTTTTGCTGCTCTTTCAAGTTTTAGGCTGGGCTGGAGGAGAGCGGCACTTTGTCTGGCATACGAATGCATATGTGAGTGTATATGTATGAACACGTATTTGTGTGTGTAAGTGAGTGTAACACTGTACTTGAGCATATATGTATGTTTGTGTGTGCGTGCCACTTAAGTTTACATTTTCATTTGCCAGCTCCGATGACTTTTGGCCATTTACAATCATTTTTTCCTTTTTTTTTTTGCGCTTTCGGCAAACTTGCAATGGAAATTGCGTATTAAATTAATTTTCAGCTTGTTTGAAGTTTGACCCGCAGCAGCAGCAACACAAGCAACATCGGCAACAGCAACATTGGCAAACAGCAAATAAAACCCTGTAGTTTATGTTGACATGCCGCAGTGTGGTGCAATTTGGGTGCGTGCTGGTTTTTATAACCCACACAAGAAAGGGACAGCAAAAACAGTTTGCGCGATAGAGAGAGCAATATGACAAAGCTAAATTGTAGCCGTTGCCAGTTGGTAGTTCGCATTTGGCAGTTGGCAGATCGCAACTCGGAGCTCGCAGTTGGTTGATTCCATTTGGTAGTGGGGCAGCTATTAGCTTTGGTTTTTTACTGCACGCTCGTCCAAATATGAAAAGCCAGCAAGGCGAACGCAGGAAATAGTAAAATGTCAGCGTAAAACTGTAATTTATGTGCATGTGCGAGCACTCGCTTCAGTCAGACAGCCGAAGAGACTGACAGATAGTCAGACAAAGAGACAGATAGAGAGAGAGAGAGAGAGAGAGAGAGAGAGAGAGAGAGAGAAAATAAACTCGGTTGCCTTTGAAGCTGGTTGCTTTTTATGTGCATTTTATTTCGTTGTTGCCGTTTGATGCCGTTTCCTCTGCCTCCATCCCCAAGAGCATTTGCTAGTTGCCAATTTTTGCTGTTGTTGCTCTTGGCCATAACCATCGCACAGGCACATCAATCAATTCATTGACTGCGCTTTGAGCATAAACCAAACGCTACACACACCACACATCGCAGCACAGAGAAAGTCGAGCCAGGCCTTGCTTTCTTATGGCCTTGCCAACAACAAGCCCAACAAATGAGGGGTGCTCTAAGGTAATAAAACTTTGCTAAAGGTTTGCCAACACATCTTCCAACCCTAACTATAGCGTATTCAACCTATATATTTACTTATATGTGATACACTGTCCAAAAGAAAAGTTAAAGCGAAAAAACTTGAAGTAATTCAAGCTGAGTTACATCAATTTTTTGCATACAATGATTATTAAGTCATCATCATTTTAATGAAACATTTTATAAGTTTTTCTTCTATTTATTGAAATTTTCAACTCATTCTTTTTGCACAGTGTCTTTTTACTGTTATATGTGTCTGATAGAACTTTGTGAAATTACGACTTTGTGCTGAAGCATATTCAATATCATCCCATATATTAGTAACAGTCGAGGGAGCCCGACAAAATAAGACAGATACACAAAAAAATTCTAGCATTTTTAATGAGACTGCAAATTAGTGAGCGAACGGTAAACTACTATGTACATATATTGAGAAGCTGATTTAAATATACCAAAATATAAATTGAATACGATGTTAGATCCCACGCTTACTCTTTAAGTAAGCGAAACCTTTGACAACCTCCGGCTTGAAGGTCTGCGAGTGTGCATATTGTTTGTGTGTATGAGCTTATTTTTTCTTTAGAAGAAGAAACAAGAAATTCTTTCTTTTTGATTATTTTTTTTTTTTGTCAAAGTTGGTCCTTAGCCATGGCGTTTTTTCTTGTAAGCTGCCCACACTCTAAAGCTTGTTTTGCTCAAAAGAACATTTGATTTTTTTATTGTATGTAGGTTCGTCTACTTATACTTCTACAGCTACTTCTTTTGGACTTTTTGCTCTTATGTAGTTAGTTGCGTGCCATCATAAATATTATGTCTGCCTGGAGTTTTTCTGCAAGTTATAAAATGTGTGTGACCACACATATAAAAGAGAAAGAGAGGTGCAGATGGAACTGAATGTCCTTTGGCGTATTACGTGTTAGCATTGAACTTTACGAGAGTGCCATTTGGTCGCGCTTTTGGCTGCTTTCATTGGTCAAATGTGACATAACTTTGATTGAGTTGCCATGCCGTCCACGTGGAGTGAGCTTTGATTAGAAATGTGTGTTGTGCTGCGTTGTGTTGCGACTGTGGTTGTGGCAAGATATCTAATATGCAAACTGACAACTTAAGTAGGCAGCCAAACCAAAACATTAGACAGGCACAGACAACATACACACACACACACACACAAATAAGTGTTACACACACTTTACGCACTAGAAATGGCAACTTAATCATTTATTTAGGTTAACATGTCACTGCTCAAGTATTCATTTATTTCGTCGTCAACACACAGAAAGCGAAAAATGAAAAGCGAGAGAAAACGAGTGGCATAGCGTGTTAGTGAATTTAAAATAAACATACTACTGTGCGTGTTCTTGAATTAATTTTGAAACACAATATCGCCTTAAGTATTTATTAGCATTCCCAGCGCTTGTAAAGTTTTTATTAGCAGATTTCGAAGGCTCAGAGTTTTATGTGAAAACATAACGAAATGATGGCGAATTCGTTTAGGGGAATGACAATACGATGGATAAACCCAAAAGCAGCTGCAAAATTATTTATAATAAACATAATAAGCAAGCGACAGCTGCTGCCAATGGCTGTCAGAAGGGCGTGGCAATGGCACATGGCGGCTTCGTCTGATGACAGACAAGGGCGTAAAAGGCATGCAAAATGTTTAATTCTTGAGACGTTTGTCGAGTTTAATTATGTGTTTACCACGCACTTCAGCCCTTTCTTCTCGCACTCTACATCTAAATTGTTGTCTGTGCATGTGAGACGAGTACTTGTGTGTCTGTGTGTGTTGTGTGCAGGTGTCTGTTTAATGGCAGTTTAGTTTAGGGCACACACACACACTTGAACAATGGCAACATGGCGTGTCCTTTACTATTGGGCATATTGGCGCCCCGAAAAGTAGGCTAGAAAATTTGGATTTTATATTTTGTTGCATATTTGCCACAAAATAGCTCACATTTCTGTCGGTTTTTTGTGCCAACAATGTAAAATATTTTATGGTCTGGCCTTGGCAAAAACCAGAAAACTCTACCTCCCCGCCTTTCTTGCCAGCTACCGACGAAAAAAAAAAATGGAAAATACCAATCAGCGCGCCTGTCAGCTCTCAGCCCAAAACTCGTGCTTATCGCCAAGTTTTTGATTTGCTTTAAACTTTTCTCTTTCTGTGTATCAGTGTGTGTATATCTTTGAAAAAATGAATCAATGTATAAGGGTGTGCGTGTGTGTGCAACACAAAACACGTTAACAAAGCGAACAAGCGCCTCAGCGGCATTTTCTTTTGAGGCAGGCCCATCGACCATACCTCGGCATCCCCTTGCTGTGTTTTTTTGTCCGTCGCCCGCTGAGCTGCTGTGCTCAATTATATAAATTTTTATAGCTGAGGCAGATTTATGCGCACGTTCGCCTCTGATGTTTGCACAGCCAGAGTAAAAGATGAGCTTGCTACTGCTCCATATTCTCCTTCTGCCACCAGGTGCTGTCTGTCTCTACTAAGTGAATAGACGGTGAGTGTTATTCGTATGTCGCAATTCTAAGTTTGTGTGTCGAGAAGCCGTTTCTCTTATGACCAAAACTGTCATTTTTCGCACTTCCCCCGTAAGCACCTCTAAAACACAGTTGGTCTTTCAATTCCCATGTTACCTTTAACTATAAATCGCCAGCTAAAATCTCCACCTGTTTCTGTGGACCTTTGTGCCATATTTATGGCGTCATTTTATATCCCAAAAACAGCTCCAAAATCGCCCAAACACATCTCAACATGGCCTCATCTCTAAGCTATCTCAGAGCTCATCCAATTTCGCAACAGCTTTAATGGCTGCTTCACATGTAAATAAAAGTGAAACGCTGAAGGAACCCAAAAAGACAAAGGGCATAAACCTTGCAGTAATTCATTAATTAATGTTGTGATTATTATCTGGTCAACGACAACAACAACAAAACAACACCAAACACTTGACTCTAACTTGATATGTGTGCGTCTCTCTGTGTGTGTGTGTGTGTCGTTCATTCACCTGACCACGCAAAACTTTCATAATTAGTTTTGTTATTGTTGTTGTTGTTGTTATT
Source organism: Drosophila niveifrons (assembly GCA_035046325.1). Lineage (NCBI taxonomy): Eukaryota > Metazoa > Arthropoda > Insecta > Diptera > Drosophilidae > Drosophila > Drosophila niveifrons. Next base: position 1,632,427 of record JAWNOC010000046.1, on the reverse strand, counting down.
GTTATAGTTTCAGTCCTGCATAAAATGAATAAATTTCAAGAGCACAAATGAATAATGAAGGTACTACACTGAGAGAAATACAAGAGTGATAGATCAAGATATATTGCCCTCCTAAAAAGATATATGCACCTTAATAAATAATACATTTTATTTAAATATATTTACGGCGAATAAAGGTTGTGCACTTAGAAAAAGCATTGCGGATAACAGCTAAAAATACCATTAAAAGGTAACTAAGACATTATTTATGGCCAGTTCGTAAACAATTATTCATGTCGCTTTGAAAAAGTCTTTTAAACTTTATATTTATTAAGCATTACAGAAAAAAGTACCTAAATTAATATTGCTTTGAAAATAAATTGTCATTTTGATGGTAAAGTCAGGCCGAAGTCAAATTTCAAGTGTCTGATTTTCATCTTGTTTTTTTTTTCGGCTTGATTGGATGGGGATGAGGCGTCACCGTCAAATTGATTATTCAGGTAAATTACGACGCGTTTCGAGTCTTTGGCTCTGACTGATATATGGCCCGCACGTAGCTGGTTTTAATTGAAAACCGAAAAGAATAAGGAATGAATGAATGGTGTGGCAGGAAGCAGGAAGTCAAACTCTAGGTGTGGCTGGCCGTTTGTTGATTTTATGCTAATCTATGCAGCTCAGTAAGAGCATCAAAGACGTCGAAGCTAAAGCTGAATTTGAGACTGAGCCAGAGTGCTTGCTGTAGCTGTTGTTCTTGCTTTTCCTGACCGGGATGAGGTGCTGTCGATTCATTTGAATTTCTGCATAAAATTAAATGACAACCGCCTGCTTCTGCTTCACAGAATATGTCAAAGCAAAATAAACAGTTTTATTCATAATTATGCACAGGTATGCGCTTCCAGCCATCTATTCTTTTTCGTTCTCGTTTCCCTAGCTCTACTTCTAGAGACTTATTTTGCTGTCAGCTTCTTATCAGCCCGCGCAGCTGTGGGGCTGCATTGTTGGCAACTCAATTAAGATACTCGCTCATTCAAAGCCTTATTATTTTTATGATAATTAGAGAGCTCGACTCGAACTTTTTGCCACTCGGCCAAATCCGACTAAAATCCAACGATGCAACTGCCCAAGTCCTTGCAACTAAGCCACAATTTGAGCAGCTGAGTGACCTGATCGCCTGCTGTTTTTGGTTTGGCATCTAATTGACTTTGAACCAAAATCAATTTGTGCACACAAACAAAGCAAAGTCAGTTGGTCAATCAGTCAGTCTTTCAGACAGCCAATTCCATCCTGATAGCCTAGCAGCTGTTAAGATTAAACTGTTTGTTGGCCAGTTTCCAGCTTGCTTTACATTCAACTTGATTGACACCTTTTCGTATACGCAATATTACCTAATGGACTCAAACTGATGTGCTATTTCTGATTGTAGGCTCAACAAATGATTGAAACTTCAGTCTTTTCAATTAGCTCGTAATTAGGTAACATCATTTATTTGGCACCTCTTGACAGAAAATGCCCCAACTTTGGTGTGGCTAATTACCATGTAAGAATTTTTATGAATACCAGTCTAATCTTTACGATCTAGAAAACTTTAATTTTTGTGAATTATACATTTTTGCCGACACCAAAAACTATTTAACTTCGCTTAATTAAAATTCTAACTAGCAAAAATGTAACAAATATGAAATTATAGTTATTTATCACTTCGTCGTCGCCTTGTTCATTGGGTTTTGTTTGGCAAAAAGCGACGCTAGTGAAAGAAAGACGAATGGAAAACTTTATTCCGTCTTCTCTACATATATATGTTGTATGCAAGTTCTCCTTTTTTCTTTCTTTCTGCCATTCTTCGGTTTCTTCTTTAGTTTTTTAGCCTACTTTCTATTTTGAACGAAATTATTTTGTTCTCTAACTTTGCGCTGGCGAATGAAATATTTTGATTTGCCGCTGCCTGTGGCAAAAGTTCGTTAAAATATTCATAATTACTTGGCGTGTGATGCGGCGGTACTTGAGGCACCTCTTCCTTTCCCTCTCCCACTCCCTCCCCTTTCTTCGTTCACCTCTCATCCCGACCGTGTGGCCATGCCAACGCAAAGTTGCCGAGGAAAACAGAAATTGCGCCACTTAATGAGCGAGGGCGAAACTTCTGGCAAAACTTTCGGGGAAACAGCAGCATAAAATGTATAAGAAAAACGCGCCAACGGCCAGTGGGGCAGTTGCGGAGTAGGGGGCATGGCAGCTGAGGTACGTTTAAAATAATTACGAATTTATTTAAGCTGCTTTATGGCGTGCACCGAAAAAAATGTGAGAAAAAATCATTTACAATAGATGGATGCTACGCGTTTAAGTGGACACGACAACTTGCGTTTCGTCTTTCGACAGGTTCGCCTGTCACTTGAACCCTAGACTTTTCACCGAAAAAAGGAATGCGAGTTGGGTGTAGAAGAGTAGAATTTATGCTTATGTCATGGATTTTGCAAATTTACACAACGCTTAGTCGTAAAAAAAAGAGATGAGAAGGAGTTTGTTGCCTACTCTACATTTTTAATGTCTGTCATGGCCATTTCATGCCCGCCGCAAGACGATGGCACAAAAGGACTGACAGTCTGTCGCCCCCGAAATGCGACACATACGCACACAAAGACGCAATTATCCTGGCCACACCCGACGTCCAATGCGATACCCAACGCCCCCATAGCGCTGAGGAGCAAGTAAAAGAAATGGCCAAAACTATGCTCCCTTCAACAAAATATCCCCCAGAACTCATCCGACTCACATGTGTAAGCGCACACAAAGGACATGTTTCAGGCCGAGTTGTTGAGTCCATTTGCAAATTTTTCGGTCATGCTGCGACTGCCGAAAGCGGGTTAAAGCCACCCCGGACAGGACAGACCCCACAAGTGAAAGTATTTTCTTTATATACATACTCGTTGTGCGTACTTATATTCAACTGCCTTTGCCATAGCCTCTGTCTTTTATGTTCACCACCCACTCTTGCTTTCTCTTGCTCATTGCCTCTTCATTCTGTATATCTCTGTGTAGTTGTGCGTAAAAGCCTTATAAATAAGTTATACACGTGGTAGCTGGGCAATGGCATAGTCGTCAGCCAGACGCCAGCAAGGACAACATGGCCAATGCAATACCTGAATATGGCTGAGAGACCATGACAGAATGACATCCCAGCTGTGATGGTAATTCTGTGCTGGCAACACTGTGTTACATTCTAAAGCCTCTGTTCTCAATTTCACTTTTAAACAAAATATGCGTGTAAATTTATTGGCACCACAAGAGCGCAAAAGCCAAGTTATTTATGTGCAGTCCATAGATTCGTTTATCGGTTTATAGAGTTGTAAATTTAACTGAAGATAAAACTGGTACCCCAGCTCAATACGAATATTACTGTACAGGGCATTTGTAGAGTCGGTTTTATTTTAATTTAACTGGTGTTCAGAACTAGCACAAAATAAAAAGTAATGCATTAAATGCAAAATTGTTGATCGTTTGCTCTGTTGTGCTGCTCTGGCAATTCATTCATTATTTACAATATTTATTTTAATTTCGCACACAGTTCCCTATGTGTGTCTGTTGAAATTGTATAAAACTCTTGTTGGGGTCCAGCTGGAGGTCGAGTTGATAAGTCAAAAATTTCTTTAAAGTACAAAATGAAAAGAAGTCCGAAAGTCATAATAGTATTAACTTTTGGCAAATGAGAAAAGTGTTTTTGTTTTACCTGCTGCATAAAAGGCAATTCGAGAAAGCTGCAACTTTTGAAACACATTTGAAATAAGTTGAATTTTAATTGAAGTACATTGGATTTAAGAGCCCACAACTTCTATGGCATTTACCCAAATAGACCTAATTGTATGTGCTTAGCTTAGCTTTGCTCTCACAGAGATTCGAGTGGGCAATTAGCAATTCTGGCCAAAAGCCGTCGTATTGATTTGCAATTAGGTACAGCAAATGCTCAAAAGTTGTAAAAAAAAAGGGTAAAAGAATTGCTCTTTTGCGATGTGCTGCAATGCGGTTTGATGTGATTTTTTATGCAATCAGATTTAATGAAGCGCGAACGATTAAGCGCATTAAAAGCATTTCAAGAGTTCGTTTTTTGTTGCACACTATGCAGCCACAATCCTTAAAGTGCTCGTCGAAAACAACAAAAAAAGAGATGGCTACATTTATTACCTTTGACACGACCTATTAAAAAATGAGACACTAAAAGTGAACAAACATGCAGCTGACACACGTTTTCACGTGATGGAAAATTAACGCCAAATGCAATTAACGTACTCCCAACTACTTGAGCGCAAAGCTTTTAGCTAGGCTTTAAACAGGTTAATTTCGTTCATTATTCTGTTTTCTTTTATTTTTATTGTATTTTCTACTTTGGTCGCTTAATCCAATTGCATACAGTGCCAACGTGGCGTATGCGCAATTGAATTAGCGCACGCTTAAAATAATTCAGTCTGTAAAAAGTAGACACAAATAAGTATGTATATGTGTCTATACGAGTAGATAACTTGGCAGAAGAATGGAAATTAAATTTAAAATACATCAGCAGAGCATTAGACTCTAAGCGGGGCCAGAATGTTCTGTGGCCGCTCTGAAGTTGGGTGCAGGGAACAGCCAAGGGAATGAGATTCAGAATGAGAATGAGGAGAAGCAATGTGGCAGCCGGGTGCCGGGTGCCAGGACGAGTCGCAGCTGCCAGCAACAAAATTAACTTGCGAGCCACGGCAAAGACAAACAGCAGTTGGAAATGAAATAAAACAATGTGAAAAAACTGACGTGCGCACACATAAACAAGAATACACTCATACACACACACACAAACACTGGCACACACAGAACTTGACATATGACATTTAATTTACTGTCTTCGGTATGTTGCCTTCGCTTGGCGCACTGCCAAAAGCATTTGCTCACATTCATTAATTTTCATTTTCGTAAAACAAAAAACTAAGAAAAATAAACCACAAAGGCTAAAGAATACCATGAAGCTTGCACACTCTACCACATTGTTTTACGCCTGACAAATACCATTAAACCCTGCTTATAAGTGCTGGGCAACTGTTAAGGATACTGGGGATGATACTTTTCGATTTGTTTTTGATACCAAAGATGGTCGGAAATATAATGACAAATCTACTACATATAATGAAATGAGTCAAGCAAAATTCTTGTTTTCAATTATTTTTGTTTTAGTAATCACAAAATACAAACTGATTTAAAATTATTTTTCAAAATAAAATTTTATGAATATAATAATAAACTTTCTCCTTTTTTTCAAATGGTATTTGTGACATTAAAATGATTTTTAATTGAAAAAAAATTTTTTGCATAAGTAATATTTGATTGGAGGCAATTAAATATGATGGCTACTCTTGAAAATATTATTTAAAGAAATTTTATTAACATTTAGTGAGCACTTGTATAGTAAATGAAATTTATATTAATTATTCCATCTAGCTAAACTCCGATGTGTACGAAATACACAACAGAAAAAAGTCATTATCCTTTCTGTAGTATTCAGTCGAGTGTCAGGCATGCTGCTAACACTCAAGTGAATGAGTTGAGCGGCAGGTTTTTGCTTTTGGGCGCTGCTGGCGCCGTCATCGTCATTACGAACATAATGCTTAGGTCCACATACACACACACACTCAGTGGAGTGCAGCAATGGCTGCTGCTGTTGCTTTCCCTGTTGTTGTGGCTGTGGCTAATAAAATATCTTATGCGGGGCTTATCTGCCATATCAAAGTATGGACCTTTGCAGCTGCGACTGCGACAAGCATGAGCAAGGGAAGGGATAGCGACAACGGCAACAAAAAGCAGAGCACAGGACGCATTATTAACAGTCGCCCCCTAAAAATAGCAGCAGCAGACCGTCAACACAAAAACCCAATGTCAAAAATAAAAAGTCCCTCTGACACAAACACACACACACATAGAGAGAAATTGTAATGTTGGAGTTTATGACAGAAAGCAACAGTCCAGAGGGCGGATGAATTACAGGCAGCAGTAGATGGCAGTAAGGTTGGAGGCAGCTGGGCATTTTTCTGTCTGCTGCTGGTTTCCACGGCTTTCCGGCTGTCTGCGTCTGCTGTCGCCGTCGTAGCTAATTCGGGCTCAGTTTTTGGTCAAGTGCAGTTTGCCAGTCAGCAAGCAAACATTTTTATGTCCTGATAATAGAACAACATGCGGTTGCCTTGTGTACACACACACGCATACTTACACACACTAACGAACCTGCACATGAAAACTTTCATAATTTTTTGCTCAAACTGTGACAGGATTGCGTTGATACGTGAAGCGAAAGGGAATTGGAGGAAAGTTAGAAGAGGAGTGACGAACAGTCAGCTTTTTGTCGGCCTGCACTTTTTTGCAGGTATTACAAAGCGGCAACTGTTGGTTTTCCTTGGCCAGGTTCATTTCCGTTAACGTCATTGCACAGTTTCCACAGCGTTTCACAAACTCAACTGAACTGAAGCGTATAATAGCCAACCAAAAAAATTTCGTTGCCTTTTTTTAGTGTAAGGATTATGATTTGTCCGACACAATGATTTTATTTAAACGCTCTTTTTCACATACAGTTAATTGCAACTTTTATATACATCAAAATTTTTCTATAAAATCATAGTAATAAGCTTGTCTCTCCTGCTTTCGTGTTAACTAATTGCTATTGAAAAGCGAATCAAACATAAAATTTTATAGGGAATTATAACAAACTATCAATCATTTTTATTGCATTTCAACGCATCTTTGGAATTCAAAAAGTTAATTTGGGGGAAAGATATTATGTTGAACTGATATATAAGGCGATTAATTTACTATCTGATTGTATGTCAAATGAGTATCAATTAACTGTTAATTATTCACTTTGATATGTGGACTGCGAAATTTAAAGGAAATGTTGATTTAACATTACCGATGATTTATCGGCATACTTCAGGTTATTTAATTTGGTTTATCATGTTGCCATAAATACAATTTTAACATTATATGGAAAAACTGTCTTTGCTCTTGAATTCGGCAAATGCTTAAAAAGAAGGTTATAGTTTGAAGCAACTAACTTTGGCCTAATTTATTACATTGAGTTAGTTTATTTAACAAATAAAGTATTCATATACAAGTCTGTATAATCAAAATGTACTTATTTCTTTGCAGGTGAGTTACGCAAATATATCATTACTTTTCTCGACTTTGGTAAGTTTGGTGCGTTGATTTATGCCCTAAGCAACCGCCTTTTTGCCTATAAGTATGCACTAGATGACATTTCATTATGGCAACGAGTAAATAATGCCCAGCCATGCGGCTAGCAGGCTGGCAGGCGTCAACGGAAATGCAGCAATGCATAAATTTTCACTGGAGACAGGCAACAAATATACAAATATGTATTTACTTCGGCAGCTCTTTGGGCAGGACTCATCCCCACTTCTTGGGAATGGGATATTTATTTATATTGCTAGCAAAATATTTATAGCACTTGCATTGTGACAGTTGACACACCTGCATTTGCACTTGCCTCTTAGACGATAAACAATCTCGACAGCAAGTGCATAGTACGATTGCCATTTTATCCATCAATGTGATGCGCTACTCAATCTTTTTGCACTGCAACAAAATAGCAATTGCATTACGAAACCCCACACACACACACTCACATTGTATCTGCATCGAACTAGACACTAGAAACTAGATACAGACACAAACACTTTGTAACTACTCACCCAGACATGCTATGCCATGCCATGCCACACACACACACACATCAAGTAATTGAATGCACTTGCCTTATGCTACGCACTCGGGGGTTATTCGGAGAGCTGAAAAGGGAACGACATGGCAGATGACAAAGGAACAATGGCAAAAGGGAAGGTGCCAGAGCGACAGGATGTTCTTTGATTTTCAGCTCGCTCAATGCTATTAACGCAAGTAAACTAATGGCGTCATCATTATTATCATCATCGATAAAGACAATTGTTATTGCACGTGTTCCTCAATGCGTTTTCGCCTCAATTTCAAACAATTTGGCAATGTATTTATAAGCTTACGGTAAAAGCCTTCAATTCGATTTTTTCAAAGTTTTTAAATAGCTTAAAATGTGGAAAATAAAGTTTGGACTTCATATTCAAACTTTCTTCGACAATAGTTTGAAAGTGTCTGAAGGCGAATATGATATACGGAACATATTCGAGTGCAATGTTATTCCAAGCCATGCATAATGCTGTCTGAGTCTGAGGCTGGAGCTGAGGCTGAGGCTGACATTGTCTCTCTGGCTCAACTCGGTTCGTGTATTTGCTCGAGTGCTTTGTCGCTCCGTCGACGTCGAGTCTTGAGTCAATAGTTGGCATACATACAACATTGCAGGCATTTCATTTGTTCACCGCTCTCTGACGCTTCTTCTCCCTTGCAAGTCTTGCAGACTCGGTTCTCTGGCTGCTATGTCGCCGCGTTGGCTGTTTTGCATAGAATGAAAATTTTAAATTGAAAATTGTAAATTGCTTTGCCAACTGCGACTCTGACTATGACTACGGCTGCCCCGGAACGGTAGATGATGATGACGATGGGAATGCGACTGTATCGATGCTGATTGACAATGCAAGAGATTTGCATTTAATAATCGAAATTCTATATGTCGCTGTTGCTATTTAGCTTTTAAGCAGCACAAATAATCGTCAAAAATCTATTTAAAAGGCACAACTATTACTTAGCATGCCACAAGTTTCATTATATTGTTGTGTCTATTTCAAAACGTTTGCCTCACTGTGCCATTGTATTGCAGCTATTTGTGTAATCGATATAGTTACTATAGCTGTGTGTATATGCGAGCTTTGCTTGTTGCACATGTGTTTGTGTGTGTTTATTTTGAGTGATTCACTATTTATTTACAATTTGCACCAAACAAAGTGGAGTTCTCTGTCGATTTACTAGCACATCGAAATTGTTTAAATGCGTATACTTAATATTTCTCTTTAAACTGTAAATGCACTTACATGTGTTATGGGTGGGTGTAGATTTATATGCATCACTGAAAACTGCACAAACGGCAGATTGCATTCATATTTGACTTTTGCATTCGCTTAGTCGAGTGGCAGCAACAGCAGCAGCAGCAGCAGTTGTATTTAAGCTAAACTCAATCCAATTCACATCCAAGTGTCTGCAGTTTATACCCAAATACTGTTCGTATTTGATTTTCGGTTTTAGCTGCATGCATTTTTCTAGCTTCGGGCACAATGCGCTCGAGTATTTGAATAATTCATGCATGACAATGCATAAGTCACTTCTTGGCCATGTGGCCACCAAACTAGTTGAGTCGATGCGAGTTGAGTTAAGCCAAGGCAAGAGTCAGGCATTGGCTGCCATTTCATGCAGAACTTGCTGAGCGAAGCTAAATGTGATATGTGATTACATAAGAGACCGGACCCCAATCAGCACACAGCAGCAATAAATAACTTGCAAATAAGTGCAATGTGAGTAACAGCAGGACTCTGTCTTATTGTTCACTTGACTGTGCATAATGTCAAACGGAAATACAGACACACACACACTCGTTACTCGTAAACTTGCAAATTTCAGAAAAATTATTTTACCTACATTTTTACATTTCCACAGGAAATACAATTTTTGACTTATTCAATAAGATGCTCAATGTACTTAATGGTTGGATAAGCTAACTAACTAACGTAAAAGCTTCATCTTATTGATTTTTATTTTTCATTTTCAAATATTTACAAGAAGTTTTGTTCTCTTCTTTGCCAGTGCTAGAAAGGCATGCACTTAATTGTTCAGTCTTGCATTGGTTATAAAATCAACCAATAAATTCAAACGCAGTTTAGACAAGATAAAGTTGAAGGTGGCCCTATAATTCTAGCAATTGCTGCAACCTTGCTCTGCACTATTTGAATTTCAAAATTGTTGTCTACGTGCAAAAGAGGCAGGAATTAAGAAAGCCTTGCCGCAAAGTTTATGCAAATGTTTGTACACAATGGAAACACATACACATGTGTGCGAACAACACTGCAAAATAAAACCGTATTGCGCTGGGTTTAATTGCAACTGTTGTGACTAACGGGAGAATGCACAAAAAACTGCAGGCAGAGAATGTCTATATTTATTCTACCTCTCTCGTTCTATGCTCCTACATCTGTCGCATTCACTCTGTTGAAAAGAATTTGCGTTCGTGTTGCCTCGTCATGTCACTTAAATGCTAATGAATTTTTAATTTATTTCACTCTTTTGCCCTTTCATAGCAAATAAAATTTCATTTAAAATGCCGCAAGGACAATAAGTGCACGAAACACACACAAATTACCGCACACATATTCAGCTGTTCACCAGGTCGATCACATACACAAACACTTTCACTTACACGCATGAGGTGTACTTGTGTGTGTGTGTGTGTGTGTGTTTACTTGTACTATGGGATTAATTAGCTGTCATTGATTCATTTATTGATTGCAACGAACAGTGTACACATCATAAAATATGCCATGCTCGCCACCATACACAACATCAATGCAAAAGCATTAATCAAACAAAATGCTCGCCTATTGATATGCCAGGTGCGCTAATTGAATCATTATGAAGTGGGATCGGGAACATCTGTTTTGCATTTTTGAGCAATAATAACATAATCTTCTGTCCATCCCTCAATCAATCACAATCAAAGACAAGTCGACACATAATTAGACAAATCAAGAAATTGTATTCGCACAAGTTTTGCTGGAATTTAAAATCAAAATCTTTAAAGGGCAAAATGTTTGTTTGTCTGTTCGATTGTCTGTTTGTCAGTTACAAGTTTTGCGCACAACAGAGCAGCAGCTGCTACACAGCTTGGCCAATAGATAATTTTGCAATCGTTTCTGGGCCTGTCAAGTCGTTTGATTTAAATTTATGACCTCTTCGGCCGTGTCCAAGGCACATGGCGCAAAACTTTTGCTGGCCATGCCCGATAAGAACACATCGCAATGGCTTTTGGATTTTTGAGTCTCTGCATGTGTGTTTGTTGTTTTATGCTGTCTTGTTAGCATACATAAACTACTCGCATGCATATAAAACTATGGGCATAAGTCAAAAATGTGACACATATTGATTTATTAATATATTTGTATGCAAGCATTATTTAATTTCAACAAAAAGTCTTGAAAATATAGTGCATTATTATTTGGCTACTGGAAAATAAACTAAAAAATAGAATGATTATGGCTCCTGCTGTTATCTCAAAAACAGTTAAAATAAAACAACTAAATAGCAGTTTTTATATTGCCTTTAAAATTAAATTTCAACTTTCGTTTCCAAACACCAAATAAATTTATTGACCAGTCGATTTTATTAGAGCAATTCATACAAAAATAACATCTATATATTAGAGCACTCATAAAAATATACACATTAATACAATTATATTTTATAAACTCTACATTCAATTTAACACATCAGAGTGAATTTTTATGAATTGCTTTGGCAGCCGCTGCATGAAAATTTTCTATGCCATTGAACAGCAGTGACAGCAGCAGCTGTAGCGATGGCGACCCCGCAGCCATTTTGTAAGTGTGTCAACTTCCGCTGGCAGTGTTGCACAGGGTTGCCAACAGCATCGCGGATTCAATGCAGTTTAGTGTTAAGTGTCTTTGCAGCAGCCCAGCAACCAGCACCATCACCATCACCATCACCATCGCCAGCGCAAGCGCCAGTGACAGCGATAATCAATAAAGTACCGGCAAGCGGCGTGCACTTTTTACCACAGTTTATGTTAAACTATTAACAGGATACTCGGCTTCCGTAATGAAGCAGCTGCCGCCGTCGTAGTCGATGCTAACGGTGACGCTGACGGTGATGCTGTTGTTGCTGTCGTTGTCGTTGTCGCCTCAGCGATGCCTGCCTGGCTGTCCTCGTTGCTGTAGCTGTCGTCAGCGGCTGAGCTATACAAAAAGCGGGTCGCAGTCGACAAGACAACAGCTGCATTGTTCAAACATACACACACACAGAAACACTTACTTATACAACGATAGACAGGACGAGCCGGCATGGCGGTGCAATGTCCTGGCGTGTATGGCAGAAAAATGTGAAGTGAAAATCGACACTCAATATTAGCACCGTTTATGAGCTATGAACGAGTTACGACTACCCGAGGAAGCCTGCGGCCAGAGGAAACCGCAGTCAACCCAAACGCACACACACACACACACCAACTCTCACACTTACAGTTGGCTGGGGCGCTTTCAAGTGCTCTAGAAGCTGCAATTTGACCCGATTTAATAAACGCCAAATTGTCGCTGTTGGTTATGTGAAGGCGAAATTGATGAAGCATAAACTGAAATTGTATTGAATTTTAAAGTAAAAAGGGGAGCAGCTACGTCATTGCTACAATTTCACTTCCGTTTCCGGCACGAACACACGAACAAATAAGAGAACATTAATCATAATCAACAAGGGGCGCTGAGCCAAGTGGAGCAAGTGAAAGCGAGAGTGAAACAGAGAGGAGAGAGTGAGAGTCTATTTGAAGTGAAGTCCTTTCTTCATGTGAATTGCCTGCAACATTAATTAACTCATAAATCTTTTGTGTGTATAATACACACACACGCATACTACTCGCATCAAAGGGACACAAATGGCTACTGGCAGCAGTTGCACCAGGAGCAGCAGCACGTGGCAAGTTGCGCATCCCACAAAAACTCATATAAGGCTGGCCAATTATTTGCGTTGAAATCTCTGACAGTGCTGTGAATTCATTTTTGGTTATGCCAATTTGATTAATGTACACACTCTCACACACACACACACACACACTTACACTCATCTCGAAAATGAGTATTGACGTGAGTTCCCTCAACTGCCTGAAGGGGCATTGTTTCACATTTCTTTTCTATGAGTTTCGTCTATCTATCAAAAACAGGCAAACGCCTTTTCAACAGCCTGTCTAGCTCTCAGCTGGTCTCTGCTGTGCTTTATACAGCTCTCAGTTCAACTGGGACCATCAATTTGATTTTTGACAGCCTGCCGAAGAGTAACACTTGTAGCTGTAAAAGTATCGGGAAGATAACATTCATAGCACACATCCAAAAACGAGTTGTGCCTGACTCAGCGAGACCTTCGTTTCACATTACCATCAATTTCCAATGATTGTGCGCAATATCAAAAGTAATTCAAAGCCATTCAAATTTTTATAAACCCATTTCCAAAGTATCCTAAAGCACAATCAGCTAGCTTGCAGTTGTGTGTAAACGTGTATGAAATATTCTGCAATCCATTAATTTATAGTTGAACTCATCTTTGCTTGCCGCTTCTAACGATTTCGGTTGCAAATTAACAATAGTTTAGATCTTAAAACAGAATTTATGACCTAAAACTTTCCAAATTTACATAAACATTTAAGAATACGAAATATACTTCACAATATAAATTTTATATTCAAAAATTTGTGTTGTCTTAAAATATACTTTTTGGCGATCAAAAACAATTGCTTGAATTTAATACAATAAATAAACATTATGGCAAATCAAAAACAAATTTTTGAACTAAATACTGATGTCATTGCATAGAACACAATAACTAAACCAACTACCTTATCCATTTTTTATTCGCAAAAACATATAATATATAAATTACCTTGATTACTCCTTGAGACAGTCCTAAAGAAGTGTGTTCTAGTCGAGAGGAAACTTGATGAATACTACTTGCGTTAAATTTGCCATTCATTTGCCATTTACTCGAACAAATAGTAAGTATAACCAAGTGGCAATTGCGGTAGATGCTGCTGCAACTCTATAGCCATACCATTTGGCCATATCAGATCTCCCCTATGCGAGTATATGAGTCTGCGCTGCAACGGTGAACCTGCGGCAACTTTTAGCTGCTCGTTAAGCAAAGTGCAAGCGATGTGGCAATAACTTTTAAGTTTATGTGCATTTGTTGGTTGCGTTTCTCTAGTGAATTAGATTTAAGTACAGTCATCGAGTAGAAGGCGACACCGTCTCTGACATGTGCAAATATGACGGGGCTGATGTTCTCAAATTTGTCAGTGGCAAACGAGGCAACTTGCAGTAGCAACTTCCTTAAGAGAGAGAAAGTGGAGCTGTTCCTGCTTTTCGCTTCCACAACTACCTCTACTAAGTGCGGTTGCTTTAGGGGGCTGTAAAATGACATGTGTTGATTTTATGGTGTGTTGAGCTGCTCACTGTGTGTTTCTTACCTTCCTCTACAATTTCTCCCCCACTTTGGCTGTGTGTTGTGTCTTATGTATATGCTTAGCACTTTGCAGTTAGTGCAACATTTGTATGCATTAAGAAGCAACAGCAACATGAGATCTACCTTACACTCACGCCAGATGCGTTATTAAATTGGATTCTAAGGCAGCCTGTGACATTGTGGCTGTTGTTGTTGTTTTGAAACTGTGGTTTCTACTGAATTGAGACAGAAGCGTGACATCAAAGCGTGTTAGACACTTGTGTGGTTTTTCATTGTTAGCTCCCAATTCGCCAGCTCCCTCTTTCCCTCTTACTAACTACATATAGTGGATGTTTGTGTGTGTGGGTGTGTGTGTATGCATATCATCATGATTATAATCAGCGAGCGCAGGGGCACTTAGCGCTTGTAATGTTGTTGCTGCTGGCACTTTTGTCGGCTTGCTGCACATCAAAGGCGCCGCGTAATGAGCAGCACACTCCTCGGGCTTTCCCCACTCCCTGCCGCTCCTTTATAGTCTACTAGCGCAAATTGACTTTGTCTGTGTATTTTTGACACCTGCGGCAATTCGTTTTCATGCCCATGCCCAACACGACGCGTTCTTTTCATCCGCCTCCTGCCGCCCGACGCCCATTGCCCGCCTCACAGCTGCCTTTGCCTCTGTCTCAGCCTTTTGCATCAAAAGATAATTTAAAGCGAACTCAAAACTAGTTCATGGATAGCAGCAGCCGCAGCAGAAACAGCGGCAGTAGCACCAAAAGAAAATGTGGGCGTCACTGTAGTCATGGCGTGCTGGGCGTGGCAGCGGCAGCAGCAGGGCTACGGCCTGGCAACCTACATATTTTTAGTCATGGTTTTTGGGGCGTGGCTCCGTATTTTACTTCTCTATTTGCTTTTTGGCATGCTGATTCGTAGCCGCAAGTCTCAAAATTCTTCAGCGAGCGAATTTTTTCGACCCAGCGAAAAAAATTAAGAGTGAGAAAACAAAAAAATGCTGCATCAACTTCACTGGCTGCCCTAAAAAGTATGCCACGAATTTTGTATCGTATATGAAGGATTTTAGCAACATCGCATCGCATCGCCTTCCCCTCTAACTCACTGACAACCAAAGACTGAACAGTGTCAGCATCTGACTTTAACGTGGCAGATATGAAATATATTGCTGAAAATTTTGTAATTTGTCTTAACAGTTATTTTGTGAATCAGTTGAAAGGAAAGAAACGAGGAATAACTCAAACAATGAATTGTTTTTTCGTATTTAAAAATTGTTTAATTTTTTTTTTTTTTTAGATTACAAAAAATATTCCATAAATCAATTTTGTATATTCAATTTAGTTATTTTTATTTTTGCAAATTTATAATATTTGCATTTGTGGTGATGGCATCACTAAATATTGAAATTTAACTTAAAAGGCAAAATTCAAATAAAATTTTAAACATTTCATTTAAGTTAACAATTTTTAAAGCTCTGTTTCAGTGATTTAACTTACAACTTCGTACCAAACAATTATTATTTGACATATGTTAATACTCCTTAAAGGCATTAGTATAGATTCCTAATTGACTTCCTGCTGTCAGTTGCCTCTTTTGCCGGTCGTCTCGACTCCCCTTCATAAGGCTGGCAATGCAAAATAGATGCGAAATGATCATTAGCATTATTTTGGCTACACGCTGGTTTCTAACTTTCGGTGTCAGTTTGTCAGCAATTCATGTTTACGTAATTCACTTATTACATTTACACCTTAGGCTATTTAATTCAAACCAAATTTGAAGAGCACTCGTCGTTGGGCCGTAACTTTGATGTATGACCTGTGTCGCAGACACCTGAGTGTTGCTTGCCTCGCTTGCTTTTTGCTGTTTGCTTTTGAATGTCTACTCTAATGTCTGCTCTTTTGGCGTTTCTTATGTAAATGTCATTGCATAAACATAATTAACTTGGCACAGCCTGCCCGTAGGTTGTAGCAAACTTTTTTACGGTCACATAAAAATGCTCAAGGGCTTTTGCTTTTGCTTTCGCCTGCAGCTGATCGGGGCTAGCGACGAGTTTTGTGCCGCCAAAGTTTTGCCATAAAGCCGCTGGCTCAACACAAAATGCCACATAGTTATGACCGCATCCAACTGCCACATGCCACACCCCACATGCCACCTGCCACAAGCGAGGCAATTGACTTTTTGTGTAACTGAGACGCAACAGTTTGATATCTTGAACGCTCAATTGATAAACAGCGTAATATGCGCCAGTGCCAAACTACTCTCAATTACACCCAAAAGCATTCATAGCAGCTGCTTAAACGCAGCGCATTCAATTGAGATGCGTTTCCCCTATATCCCAATTCCATGTCCATTCACTCGCATTCTCATGTGCATTCATATCAATTGTGTTGGGGTCTCTCCCCTGCGGCGTCTACTGTTGAGATATATGCGCTGTGCTGTCTTGGTTACAAGTTACTATGTCAGCGTTTAAACCTCAATTGGTTTAAGTGCCAGCAGAATGCAGGATTGGCTTCAGGATAGAGAGTTTCTGTAATGCGTTCTACATCAGCTGCTTTTCACTTTTGACTGCAGCTTCCAGACAAATTAACCACAGAGAATAGTGTATTGAAGTGGAATACCTACAATTTAATAATAGTTCAGAGCTACTTCAGTTTATAAATTTAACTAATGGAGCATTTGCTCCACCACTCGAAAGAGTTATCTGCATTTTACTAATTGCCAACAATAAACGTAAGAAGATTAAGCACTCGAAAAGAATTCAGAAATATTCGTAGACTTTGGCAATTGCACACGCTGCTCTGTTGCTAGCCTAAAAGCAACGCTAAATACTTCAGCCAATAAAAGCTAATATTTTATTTAAAACAAAGAAAGCGACACTTTGATAGCAAGGGTGCTTCACATTCACCTGTCAGCGATGACGACACACTGTCTCAGTGTTCGCACATGAAAATTATTCTTTGTGAGCGTCGAAGTGTGAGAAAGATCGAAGCACTTGAAATTAAATATTGCGCATACGCCATGCTGCCTGGGCTGTGACGGCATATAGTGCTATGCAATTCACGCATATTTGCACATCATTTGCGCCACTCAAGTGGTTGGGGTGGCAGTGGGCGTGGCACTAAAGCGGCTTTTCTATGCCATTGGCCAAAGCTTCCTGCACCTCTCGAAACCCGCTTCCTGCTGCTCTAAAAGCTGCTGCTCTTAGCCAATTTCTCCAACTCTCATGCCATTCAATTGGCGCTCGTGCTGTGCTAATGTTTTGATGTTTCGGCTCATTTGCGAACCCTTTTTGGCATCCACATACACATTTACACACTCGCGCTCACACTCACATGAGGTTTGCAAAGTTTTGCCAACGTTTTGCCTTTATTTATGCAAAAATAATTTCAAATGTTTCGCATACTTTTTGACATTCGCTTTTGAGCGCGAGTATTTTCATAACCTCAGCCTGGCCACAGGAGCGCGCTTTCCCCTCCTCATCCTCCTCCTCCACCCCACTCCACTTGCATCACAGTCATGTCAGCTCTTCGAACTAAGAATCTAATAAAACTTTTGCCAGTTACCTGCCCGCAGCAGCAGCAGAAGCAGCAACGGCAACGGCAAAGGCAAAGGCAACAATCAAAAACAACGACAACAAGGCTGCTTATTTGCTTATCATATGCAAATTTTCATGTTTCAAGTTGAAGTTTTACTTTGCCACCAGAGCAGAGCAAGCAGCAGTAGCGCAGGTAGCGCTCGAAAAATAAAAACCCCAAAGAATGTTTAACAAGCTACCAACCTTAGGGGGCTAGCGAGCGACCGAAGGACCGCCCAACCGACCGAGCACAAAGTTCAAATAACAAAATTTCTGCTTTTACTTTTACATAAAAAGCCGTGCCGGTATTTTAGCCTTCCTTTAGATTTCCCTTGGATACCCCTCCGCTGAGCGACTTCACACGTACACACACGTATTACGTATACACGTATTTGTGTTCCTCTATATGTGGTTTTCATTATACAACTGGCTCTCGATGCTGTCTGTGTACGGTAACATATACTATATATGCCGTGTACGCTGTATGCTGTATGCTGGGTGCTGTTGATGCTGTGTGCTGCTTTGCCACAGGCCATGTACTCGAAATAAACTCGGTGAAAATGTTTCAAGTATTTGCCTACAAATAAATTGTTTATCTTATTGTACGAGCACAACTGTCATTAGCGAAAGCAGAATTTGCTCATGTTTATGTGCAAATACATACGAGTTTATATATATATGTTTATATTCAAATATATGTATGTATGTAGCCGAATGAATTCAGGTCGTAAGTGCAACTTGTTTTCTCGGATGATTTACACGGCATTTGCATAATTTGGGTAATGCAGTCGGTCTGCCTAATGATGGGCCAATTATATGAATTCTGAGATTGAAGAGGGTAGACTCCAAGCTTGACGCCTAACTGACAGCCACAAAAATATATTAATGCAGTCTGCTTTTCCCTTCAGAATTGGCCACATTCAATTTCACTTCTCTATCAAATTAGCTGAAATTTCATCCCATCTCATTTTCCATTTATTTCACAAAAAAATTTGAAATTGTAAACAAAGAGATTGCTGCGAAACAAAATTCCCAAAACTTCACACAATGTTCTGTGGGATCTACAAATTGAAAGAGACACTCTGACACATGTGCAAAGAATTGAAGCGGGCGTGCGTCGAGTGAAATTCAATTACAATTGCAATCTTCGACAACGGCAGCAAGAACAATTACAACAAACAATGCCCAAAATGGCAGCTGGCGTCGTAGCCATGTTAATATATGTCAGCAAAAAAAAAACTGTGTATGAAATCGTGAGAAAAAGTCATGGGTGTGCATGCAAAACAAATAACAAGGAAATGAAAAACGAGCTCGACTGGAAAATTGCATGCTTCTCTCGGCTATATATTTATGTATACCCAGACACAAACACTCTCTTTCGCATGTTGCAGTCCATGAAAAGTGTCGGAAGTTGACTCGCCAGCAACGTCATTTCCGGCTTTGCCTACATCGTTTTTTTTTGTTGTTTGTGTATTTTGTTATTGCTGTTGTTGTTTTTTATTTTTTGTTGGTGCTGTCAAGACGCCTACTAAAAAATTTACTGCACTTTAAAATTGCAAACAAACAAAAGCAACATTACAAGTGATGGCGGCAGAAAAGTTCTCTACCAAATTGACATCAAATATTTAACACGATGAAAGACATTTTCATTCTGGCACAAACCAAAAAAAACAGCAAAACAAGCTGAGCAGCTCATTACAAACGAATTGACGACCAGCTAACAAATGGTTTCTGTTTTCATTCTTTCTGTTTTACTGACAGCGCAAATGAATTCCCTGTAGCAAATTACTGCAGGCTTGCATAGACTATAGGGTAAACTAAACTAAATGGAAATTTGTCTTATTATAATAATAGAATACAATTTTATTTGAAACGTAAAGTATATTTTTAAAATTGAAAATTTTCTTTAAAATAAAGAAGCAATAAATTACTTTACCCGCGACAAAAATGCTCACATGCTATGTTCAGCTTCATGGGAAGTGTGATTACAGGGTATATAGACAATTATAGCAAGAAAGCAGCCACGTTGGCCTCAAAGGATGAAACTATTTCACGTTTCGCTTTACGAGTGTTTTTATTGCCACTTTTTGGTTGGGGAAGTGATTGAAATTGTAGCCATTGTGCACGTCGAGTGCATTTAATATACAACTACATATAAGTATATTATTGCCAGAGTGTGAATGTTTGTATATCTAACTACTTCACAATGTTGGTCCGTTATTTCGGATTTTATTTTTATTGCAAAACAAATACTGTGTGCTATCTGTGTGGTCTGTTTCATATTGCTCGTAGTACGAGTTTATTCAATGCAGGCGAAACAAACCAAAAAGTGCTAATAAAGCGAAGTAGCGCATATAGAAAGCCACAGCAAAATTGTCTGTAATGGATACATTTTTCCTCATGTGTTCAGATACACATACATATGCATGTATATAGATACATATTAGATACATTGCTGTGGTATTCGCATCGCCACTTTGCTGAAGAGTTCCAACTTAATGCAACCGATTGTTGACTGCAAGTAATTGCACTTGTTTGCTGGTCTAAAAGGCTGCAATTTGCAATTCCCTTAAGCGTTATTTTAAACGGCAACCCCTTCCCCTTGAATAACATTCTGTGTTTCGCAAACTTTTTCACATCGCAGTAAAGAGTTGCGCTTGCTTTGAGTTTAGTCATGACTAGTAAACATACCGATGGGAATTTCCTTGTCCCTTTTCACAGTGTCATATTTTATATTCATATGCAAATTTGCTTGACCACACACTTTTGACTCATTGTTAAAGGTAACGGCGTATAAAAATATTAATAAACAGTCAGCAAATAATATTGCGCATACGCAGCGTTGACAAACACTGACTGCGTATGTTTGGTTGTGTGTGGAAGTCATGAAATTTGTATGCGCCAAAATAAATAAATAATAAATAAATCTAAATATAAATGCCTATACTCGTATGTACATGGAAATGACAATGGAAATGGAAATGGGAATGAAAATGAAATAATCTGGCAACTAAAGGGCGCATAAATAGCTGTCGAATGATATTCATTTTCTGTTGTTCTTTCTATCTGTTCTCCCGCTCTCTCACTCTCTTGCTTTCCATTTCACTCATCACATGTGTATGTGTCGCCATTTTGTGTACGCCTCCATTATGATGTGCTTGTGTGTATGTATGTGTCTGTGTGCTTTTTCGTTGTTGTTTGGTTATTGCGGTCACTGACACGTGTACGTGTCACTTCAGACATAAGCGCTGAATTATGCAGACAAGATGGCCGGCCAAATTTTGATTTGATTTATCGCTGAATGTAGATTTTTATATGCCGCAACAACAACAACAACAACAATGACGAGCTGCAACAGCGACAGTAACAATGTCAAATCAATGCAATCAAATGACAAACCATTAACATAAAATTAGCATAATTAATTTCGCACCTTAGCACAACAGGCGAGTGTTGATTAATTTGATTAGTACAATCTAGATGATGCGGGTGTGAATCGTAGTACTTCCATTTTCAATTTCCTTGCACGTTTTCAACCCACACATGCGAATGGCATCTCCATCACATGTACTTTCTCATATGTTCTACCTTTTAAAAAAAAACAAGTAAGAAAACTACAGTCGAGTGTGCTCGACTGTGAGATACCCGCTACCCCTTTTGAATAAAAGCAAAATATTGCGGTATTATTTTCAAAATATACCAAAAAAATACTGCAAAATACTAAAAATATACCAAATGGTATATTTGGTATAACGATGTGATACTAACATTTAAAATATACCATAGACGGCACAATACACCAGATTGTCGGCCAAAGCATTTGAGACCCCCCGTAAGTGGCCGTTTTGTCCCATACAAAAGTGTTTCTTTAATAACTTCCACAATTTTTATCTGATCGCAAGCAAATTTTCAGGAATCATAAATACTATTGTTATTATTATATATACCAAAATTCACAGCTTTAACTTTAAAATTACGCTTGTTATTCGATTTTTTTGATTTGCGGGGGCGGAAGTGGGCGTGGCAAAAATTTGAAACAAACTTCATCTGCGTGCAAACATAACAAATGCTGTCGAAAAAAAATTATAGCTCTATCTCTTATAGTCTCTGAGATCCAGTGTTTCATACGGACAGACGGACAGACGGACAGACAGACAGACGGACAGACGGACATGGCTAGATCGTCTCGGCTGTTGACGCTGATCAAGAATATATATACTTTATAGGGTCGGAGATGCCTCCTTCTACCTGTTACATACATTTCCTGCCGGCACAAAGTTATAATACCCTTCTACCCTATGGGTAGCGGGTATAAACACTTTTCCGTAAATAAATGCTAGCAAACACTTAAAAGAAAAAGTTTTCATGCCGCTTTACTTTTCAGTTTGTTGTCAACTGTGTTTATTCTCACTCCGTTTTGTACTTGTTTAAGAAAGGATTTACCATGCATTTAAAGTAAGAGAAATATGTGTTCAAAGTTACGCTTAATACGTCATTATAGAATTTTAAGAAGTATTTTAACATCTGACTAAGTATAATCAAAATATAAAATAAATAAATAATGGTAAACTTGCTAATTTAATTAATTTATATGGTATAATATTTTATTATATTAAAATAACGATGATAACTATAACATACATAGATCCAGCGCTTCAAGGTCCTCTTTCTAGTGGTTGTCTTCACAATATTAATTGAAATAGAAATTAAAATGAGATTGACAAAACAAAAGACACTATTTACTTTTTATATTTACATTTGGGTTTATTAATTAATTATATTAATGTGCATTGACTTTCATGTGAATGAATACAAATAAAAATAGTTATTAAAAATGGTAAATATTAGCACAACAAATCTATTTAGCTTGGAATTGCATAACAATATCAGCTCTCAGTCAGGCAATTTTCTAATGGATTGTGTACACATGCAGCACATAAGGATATCCACACACAATACGTATGAGATACGCCTTCCTCGTTCAATATATAAATAGAGAACGAGGAAAAAGGAAAGAAATGAAAAGAAAGAGAGAGTACATGTGTATTCCCAGTGTCGCATTGGCCAATTACTAGAATCAATAACAAACAAGGATAACAATTTGTACTATGTACTACAATATTTACGAGAATTATTATTACTTTCAAGAAATAACATTCCACCATTTATGCAGGCAAATTGTCATCGCAAATTGGTAAAGCAGAAGCAGAAGCAAAAGCAAAAATGTTGCGCACTTTTGATAATTGGCCCATACAGAATACAGAGTCAAAAGGAAAACAGGGTACATCATGTACTTTCCTGGAATGTATAAAAGAAATAAGCATAATTGCTTGTTTGTGCTTAATGTAGCCTCTCACATTGCAGCAGTTGGGCTTGTCAGCTGCTAGTATGCGTATGAATATGAGAATAATATAAAGTTTGCAGTAAAGCTAGGGACTAAAAATGTCTCTCGGTGTGGGTAATAGGACGGTCTCAAAGTTGAGATTATGTCCCCGAACCTCTGAACAATAACAAAAATGCTAAGCGACATAAAGTGCATTTGGGCAGCAAAACACAGAAGCATGCAGGATGCAACTGGCAAAAGCATACGCAGATATTAAATGAAGACACGCACGCACACATACACACACACACATACCTTGAAGCTGTAACACACACTCACATGCACATCTCGGACGTCTTGAGTGTTTGAGCCAAAGATTAAATGGTGTTTATGGCTGCTCCCAAGCACTTCTCGTTGCGCATTTGGTGCTGTCTGCTGCTCAAATACTTTTGACACTTTTGCAAAATTTATGACTTGCAACGTTGCCACACATGCAGAGAGCGAGAAAGATTTGGCAAATGCAAGAGAAAATTTAAATACATATACAAATAAAAGTTGACAAAAAGTTTACATATGTTATGTGTTATACAAATGCAGTTGAAAATATTTTATATGCTCATGCAATTTCTGTTTGTGTTTCTTCTTTCGTGTTTTCCCTTAACAGGGTTGGACCTGGCCTAAGATGGGTAGCGTGCTATTCGCAGCTGTATTCATAGCATTACACTTTGCCACCGGCGGCCTGGCCAACCCAGATGCGAAGCGTCTGTACGACGATCTGCTGAGCAACTACAATCGACTCATACGACCCGTGGGCAATAACTCGGATCGTCTGACGGTCAAGATGGGACTGCGGCTGTCACAGTTAATCGATGTGGTAAGTACTCGAAATACATCTTCATTTATAATTTTGTAATTAATGTTAATATTCACACACAAGTTGTCCTCTCTATATCTCTCTCGACATAGTAATGATGATGGTATCCATTTGCGCTGTCATTTCTTTGACAACGCAGTCGCTCCACTGCTTATCAAATGACAATCAAACCAGATTAATTTGTAAAGCCAATACCCACCCAATCCAGTAGCTAGGTAGAGGCAAAATGGTATTTGTATAAGCCAGAGCAAAGCGTCAGCCGCGTAATTAATAACTGTTTACCAAGCGCTTAAAAACCAGTCGAGCTAAGCCAGTTTCCTTCTCCCCTTCTCCATTTCGCATTGGCGTCCCAATTGTCCTTTGCAGCTCATGATACTCAGCAGTGTTTGCATAATAAATCAATCGGCTTTGCGATTACATCGACTGATTATTGTTTTGTTGATTAACTTTTGCATTGGGAATGGTGACTACTGCTGTTGAAGTTGCAGTTCCAATTTCAATTCCAGTTGCAAGTGCAGTTTGAGTTCAATCAAGGCAACAAGAATTGGGCAATATATCAGAGAGAGAGAGAGAGAGAGAGAGAGACCAACTGTTCCTGGGTCAAATTGTGTACCCAAATGAAACTTCAATTGGTTGAGCAGGAGTCAAAAACAGCACAGCAGCAACAGCAGGAGCAGACCAAGCAAATAGTCCGCAATCTTCTGGTCGGTTTGGATGCACATGACAACCGGAAATGGGGAAACCGGCTAACAGTTACGTGCTCTTGGCCACACAGTAGCTGAGCTGGGGAGCTGCTGAGCACCCTACTGCTTTTTGCCTCTTGCTTCCTGCTGACTTCGAATCCTTTTTTGCTGTTATAAATCACGCGCTAAGCACCAAGACCACTAAAAGGCATGCCAAGCAGCCAGTCAGCAACAGCAGCAGTAGCAACAGCAGGCAACAGTCATGGCAATGTACATTGGGTAACATTACAATCAATACTTGGACCAAATTCAATCTCCTCTCTACAGGAAAAGCAAATTTCCCAGAATCTTTTTAAAAAGTTTTCCATTACAAGCTCCCAAGCTTCAGACGTTCCACCCACCAAAATGATACCCGACAACAATTCCGAAAACTTTAAAGTGCGTCAACTTTAACAAATTTTATTTTGAATTTATCAAAAATAATTAAGAGTTAACTCCTGTAACTTTCACTCCAGATCATATTGCCAATCGCTCGAGCACTTTTTTTAAAAATAAGAAAATATTCTAAGCTACAGAAAGTTTTCATTACTTTTTCCAGTGAAGTTGCTTATTAGATTCAATTCAATTTGGTCACACTGTGCGAGATTCAAGCACCATGCATCTGGCATAAGGTGCTTATAACGAAATTGCTTTTATATAAGTGTGTATGTGTGTGTAGAGTGTGCTAGGGCTCACACATAGTAATATTGCACATACGCCCTGTGCGCTGGCTGCTAACTGGCTTGAAATATTCGCAGAATTTCTTTTATTGCACTCCACAGTCCACACTGGTCACCTTTTGTTGCCGTTGTTGTCGTTTTTTCTCTGCTGTTGCTGTGCTGCTGTGCGTTTTGCTTTTTGCCTTTCGACTTGCTTTGTTGCTGTAGTCGAATTGCACGTGTTGCCTTCTCTGCTTATTGGCATTCAATCGTTTGTAAATTCTATTGACTGAAATCACTGCCATTTTTTTCACTCGGCTCGCATGGAAAATTGCAATCAGAGAACAGCCACAGGAATAGGTCAAAACCAGATGTGTATATCTTGGCTATGTGCGGGTGCTGCGTGTGTGTGTGTGTGTTTGTCCTAGAATTTTTAATTTTATATTTTCCTTCCATACTCGCTTAGCCTTGGCAACATGAGCAAGTAAGTAGTTTTAGTTGCAACTGCATAGCAACTGCTCACTCATGTGAATTACGGCCAGCAAAGCTACACGAGTCGAACATAAGCAGTCAATGAGAATCAGATACTATGGCAGGAATGCTAGCTTGGGCCTTTTAATATTAGGGGTTGCTAGGTTACATTATGGGGGGGAGGAGGTAGATTACTTACAAGCAGCAAAGCGCCTGTGTGCTCATAAATTTGAAATGTTGAGGAAATTGAGAAATTTGCAAGCTGAGAGGAGAAACTCCAATTAGTAAGCTACAATAGAAATGACTTACGTGACTAATTAACATAATGCAGTAAAATGAATAAATTTTTTTTTAAAAATTTAAATCTGAACTAGAATCAAATATCACAATAATCGAGATGCAATTAACTGTTTGGTAACTGTAAAAATTAACGTCAAATAATTTAGAATAATGTAAACTTTAAAACAAATTAGACATAATTAAAATGCCAAGCAAATTGGTAAAATGTAAATATCTGATACTCTGTGAAAGACTTCAATAAGACAATTCAAAGCTTACTTACTTGAATAATTGGAAGAAATCTTGTGATCGCCTTTTAAAAAAAAAAAACTAAATGGTATCTCAACAGTGAAAGAACGATTCCAGTAGCTATACGAAAAATGGAACTTATATAACAATTAACGTATTGCTTGAATTTCATCGTTTAAATAATCTGACTTACAATCTTAATTGTCGTTGCATTTCAGGCAAGACTCATTCGCATTCACACAGCTAAGAAACGTTTTTATAGATCTGGTTTGTTGCCTTTCGGACGAGTTTATTTACGCAGACAGGAAATTCGATTTAAATTGTAAACAAGACAGAGACGAGCTCTCTCTCTCCCTTTCAGTACTGCAGGCGCAAAATGCAAATTCAGTTGCAGCTGGCAAAGCTTAAAGCTATGGCTTAAGCAATTTAAACAGTATATATCCTGCATCCTGTTCTGGGGTAATGCAACCGGGGCATTCCTTTCCCCTTTCCCCCCTCCGCACGATGCCGCATTTGCCGTAGCTCTAAGTGCGAATAAGTAAGCAGCCGCAACATAGCAATAACAACTACACCAATTACATGGGAACAAACCCAGTTAGACAGGCTTTAGGTGTGAACCGACAAGGCAAGAAACTTGGAGCGTGGGGCACGGGGCATGCGGCTTGCCCGTAAGTACTATAGAAGGCGAGATGGCTAAGAGATTGCCAAGGAAGATGATGCTGCTTCTATTGCGGCTACTGCCACTGCCACTGCCACTGCCACTGCTGCTCCTGTTGTGGCTGCAGCGGATGCCGCACATAAAGCATAAAGGATACGCGCAACGCTCTCGCCCCGCTTCTTTGCTGTGTCGCCGTCGGCTGCTGCTACTTCTACTGCTGATGCTATTTTATCTCTTCCTTATGCCGCTGTCTTTGTGCCTTGGTCTTGGGCTTTGTCGTTTTATTGCCGGTTTTCCGCGTCGCCCGCGCCTAATGACCTTTTAGACGCTCAGCCGTTGACTACCAACTGGCAACGGGCGGCTGGCAACTGGCAACCGGCGACTGGGGACTATAGACTGTCGACTGTAGACTGTAGACTGTAGAGTGTGGCATGCCGCACTGAGCGGGTGATTAGTAGGTCGTCCTGACAGCAACTCACACACATACACACAGAGAAATCCTCCCGCATAAAATGTGCGTGCCAACCGCTGGCAAAATCTATTAACACTGCGTATCTCACCATATTGCGAGGGCTCCTCCCCCTCTCCATCACCATCATCATCATCATAGTCATCATCATCGTCGTAATCATCATTGTCGTCAACGTTCGTAAAGTTATCTGTCGTGTCTCGGCGGAAAACGCGCTACGTCGCATCATTATCATTTTGTCGTTAATTACATTTTTCAACGCTTAAGTGATTTATTCCGCAATTTTATCGTTTTCTAATTTTTTTCCATTGCCCGCCGCCAACATATTTACGCTTAATGAGTTGGTTTGCCGTCTGCCACCTAAATAAATATGAAAGGGAAGCAGCAACAGCTTCAGCTACAGCAGCAGCCATAAATATAATGAAACCAACTGGCAAGCTGCTTGACATGAGCTCGCTGCATGTAGGGAGATGGATTGGTTTGGAGAGGCAGCGGCTCAGCAGTCGGAGGAAGAGTGTCTGAATGGGAGGCTGAGTGCTGTCGTGCGTGCATCTGTTAAGACACAAATTAGAGCACTTGCTTTGCATGTTGATGATATGCTTGAATTATTTGCAGTAAATTCTGAGAGAGCAAAAAAAAAAACCGTCTCATGAATTACTTGTTTCCTTTTTGCGTTTCAACTCGAATTAAAGAAATGAATGGCGAAAGGATTCCACACACACACACACACACACTCGCACACAAAAGACGCGTCGCAGAAGAAAGAGCGGATTTTATGCATAAACCCTTATCAGTTTAATCTCAGCATCTAGAGTTTCTCTCACTAATTATGTAACTTGAGGCTGTGTGTGTCTGAGTGAGAGTGTTTGTCGATGGGATGGATGAAAGTTCTTATGGCATATATGGATATCTTGTGATTCCACTTCATCTAATGCTCGAAATGGCACTGCCTGGTTTTATAGTTGAGCTAACTTTTAATCCACTTCGCGGCTTACCACGACGGTGCTTAAACTTTATGCTTGTTTAGCTGCTCTTAACTTTAATTGCATCAACTGTTCTTCGGTTCGACTCTAATCTCATTTGCTCTGCCTTTCTCTTTCTCTCTCTCTCTCTCTCTCTCTCTGTCTAGATTTATCTGTCTGTCTGTGTTCCCTTACTATGCTACATAAATTGATTAAAACTCAATGATGCTTTAAGAAAACTCTGACGCTCTCCCTCTTACTCCCTCTCCTTCTCTCTTTGTGTATCTGCTTGCTTATTTTTGTTGCCAACACTCGAAACTAACCAGCTGCAGCACCATTTAACCCAGGACATGCCATGGGCAACCACTTGACAACCGACAAACCACATTCCCTTCACTCCTTACTACTCAGGACTTACTCTTCAATCGTCGTTCCTCCCCTTTTCATTCAACTTGGCAAATTTGAAATGCATTTGTTAACCGACACCAGAGAAGCAGCTTAGTTCTTTACTGCACTAAAAAAAAAAACATTCGCTCGTCGCAACTATTTTCAATTTTATAGTCCCCACTCAATGCTCAAGTTGTGACAGAGTTGCTAAGAGAACCAAACATCCCCTTCCGCACATTCCCCCCTAGCATTCTTTCACAATAATCACGTTGACCAGGCGACACTTCAAATCCGTAAAGGTTAACCGAATACTGAAATTCAATTTGTTCCGTTCTATTAGACCGCTTCCATTATTCGTTGAATATTAGTCTAATATAAAATTCACAATCAAACTATGAATTTTACGTTGAAAATATTTAAAGCAATAAATAGAGTTCCAGTATTCATTCCGTTTTCTTAAAATATTCCCTGTATTGTTATATATTCAAATTCTTCATTAATGAATATTAAAACTATTACTATCTTATATATGCCTCTCTATATGCATATATATCTTAGATACTCAGATGCTCAGATCTACAGCTTCAATTTTTAATGAGTATCAAGCAGTTTATACTTTCAGCTCTCAATGGACATTTCATTGGCAAATGCTGATTGAATTTTTGTTTGAATACATAACTAACAGTATTTTTCTATCTACTTTTCATTGCAGAATTTAAAAAATCAAATTATGACAACCAACGTGTGGGTGGAGCAGGTGAGTTCAAACACATTTCCACATTATTTTTCACGACTTTTAAGCTTTTTGTGGATCTGCCAATCTTCTTATCGTTTCCGTGAAACATGAATTTGCCATTTGCACGCATCGTTGCAGTCAGCGAGCAAATGCAAAATAATTTTTCTAGCCAACTCCCATTCCTGCATTCGTATAATTCCAATTTGTGACCAACACTTGGTTGGATTTTATTTCAATTCTGTTTTTTGGGATTGAAAGCTTTGGCTTGGACTCGGACAAGTGGCATGCCACTCCACTGGTCACTTCGCGTGGCTTGCTGCAGCTACTCGTATATGTGCATTCGCTTTGCACTAATGCCTCTGGCAGTTGAGCACAGCACAAGAACAACAACATCAACAAAGAAGGGTATAACTTTATATATACACATATATATACATCTATTGTCGGAGTTGGAACTTTTTTTTTTTGGGCGATCAGCTTTTAGGCACTTGAATGGAGAAGCTTTAAAGTTTTTGCATAAAATATGCACACAAATCCTTTGCACAAATTGCAGTCAATGGCCAATGGCTCCCTCGCCTCCACGCTCCCATTTAAAGCTTATGCTAAGTTTATGGTTACCCAATTGACAAAACAAAAGCCAATCCCCGAAATTACATATAAATTATGCATCGCATCTGCGTTTCTGTTTGTGTTTGAATACCAAAAATGTGCTTGGACATGTCGACAAATATAATTTGAGCTCTTTACAAATGTTAATCGCGTTTATTCCCGCAAACGCTTTCCCGTGAATATCGCTGAATTATCTACACTGATAGAATTGAATGTGGAAATGTTCATATAATTAGTTTCCGTTCTGAAATTTGCTAAAAATTAAATATGTAAATAGCGTTTTTAAGTCACGATCCAAATTATTAATTTTCATAAATTAAAAAGAATCTAAATCAAAACAAATGTATAATGCAAAAATTAATTTTTTAATTATCGGTATTTAGCTTCTAACGTTCATGCCTATTTGTGACTTTGTGACCAAAATGAATTCCGGAACCGGCCCATTTAATTTTATTATTTGTTGCCGCTGTTGACGCTGTTGCAGTTTGTTTGTTTGTTTGTTTGATAGCAGTTGCGTGTAACGCTCATAAATATGCAACATTATGTCCATAAAGCCACAAATGCGTGCACCCGCATATTCATAAATGCTTCTGTGTATTTGTGTGAATATTCGTGGGCTGTTTTCATTGTTATCCCAATGCCAATGTGTGGCATCGGCAACCGCATAAAAATTTGTAATATTTTTAATAGACAACCAGATAACTGTTAAAATAAAATTCAGTTACCTATTTAGTTATAGAATGAAAATACTGAAATCTTCTAGTGCTTATCATTTTAAACTGTTTGTCGAATTCATACAATGAACAATTATGGTAGGAATTTTAAAGTAATTGCCTGACCACGCCGAAAACAAATTGATTATTTAAATGACACATTCATTGTTTCAACTCATGAATTTCAACAAATTATGCTTAAATATACAAAATGTTTATTCACATACGTATATACTTTAAAGGTTAAAAATAATATTCGCTTTAAATATATATCACACACCGATGTGCGGTAATTTGTTGTTTTTATTGAGCATTTCATGCATGACCAACATTTATACACAGCATTTTTCGAGTGCTGCCTTAATCCCATTGTGAATTGCAATGCGAAGCAGAAAACAACACCCAAATGGCATTCACAATACATTTTACATAAATAGTGTGGCAATCAACATAATTACAATTTTATATATCGCCCTCGCTTTAGAGTTTGACCGACTACTAAGATACTCTTTTGAATTGACTTCAAAATATATTAAAGAAATATAGTAATTTATGACTTTATAAAATATTAATTTTCCAAAATATTTTTTAACATTTTTAATTCATTTCACACATAAATTGAAAGAAAGCAATATTAAATAACAAAAAGGAATAATTGTCTACCCGAAAAGTTCAACAGCTTAACAATTTAAAGAACATCAATAAGGCCAAAATTTGTTTTATTGATTAATTTTGGGGTTTTTGATAAAAGGGTCGCTTAGTAACGAGACTAATTAAATCAACCACATTATTGTTGCTGTTGTCGTGCTGTGTTGGGCTTGAACCCTGTCGATTTGCTCGATCCTGCGGTCTCCATAGCTGTAAATACTCTTCTGCCCGATGGGCAGAAAAAAGGATAATAAGAAGCAGAGCAAACAGTTGCGTCGCATGCAGCATCGCAATTCTATTATGAAAATTTAATTTAACGCCAACAGCTTAGCGACCAATAAATTAATGCATAATTAATGGAACGCAATTGGAACATTAACTGCAATAACAACAACAAGGGCCATAAGCAATCCAAATATACACACATATATAGTCCACGAGTATATTGAATGTTTTTATATATGTATGTATGTATGTATATAGTCCGGACACCACAAATTCAATTCGACTTTCATCTATATGCAAATTATCTAACGAAGTGATTCTACCAAGCGACTAATTCAAATGGCAATTTCATTTTCCCCATAAATTATTGCATTTAGCATAATAATATTTATTATTCGATACTTCATAGTATCAAATTATTATGCTTTGCACTAAACTTAATATGTATATTTTATTTAAACAGGAATGGAACGACTACAAATTGAAATGGAATCCTGACGATTATGGTGGTGTCGATACACTGCATGTGCCCTCTGAGCACATATGGCTACCAGATATTGTGCTATATAACAAGTAAGTTTTGTGCTAATTTTCATACAACTTAAACAGAAACGATTATGATACGGAAAAAAATGAGCGTAAGCTCTTTTAGGGGGCCTTTGGCGCCTGAAACCATTTACATAATTGCCCAATGGGCGCGACGGGCGTATAAATCAAAGCGCAGAGTTACACTGGCAATTTATCAGCCGATGATTAACGTATTTTTATTTCAATGTAACATAGGAACATGGAAACTGGCCAAGGGTTCAGTTGAACATTAGAAGTAAACAGGGAGCAGAATACAAGTACAGGAAGTAAAAGGGACTGGCAGGCCTTTATGCTCCAGTCTCAGCATAAAATGGCTGCCAACTCGTCTGCCGTCTCAAATTGGACGTTTTGTTTTGCTATGCTCGCTGTAATTATTATAATTTGCCTTGTGTCGTATTTCACTCTTGGAGCGAAGCCAGCCAAAGCAAGTGGCATAGTGGTATAAGTGGAAGAGGTATAGAAATGGAAATTATCCAAGAAAAAAGAACTCGTAGCGTTCTTAATGACATAAAGAAACCGGTTCCGTCTTCCTCAAGAAACCCACACAATACTCTCCAATTTACGCACGTACCAAAACAATAGCATCCTTGTAGGATGTTTGTAAAATTAATTTGATTGGCGCAGCAAACTATGCAGGGTTTCATTTTCAAAATGAAAACACAAATTTACGATTGATAATGGATTTTACTCGCAATATTTCACATTGATGCCACTGTGCCACTTGCTTTTGCTTTGGCCAACACTTGACTTTAGTGCCTCCAACACCAGCAAAGGACGTCGCTCCTTTGGCAGATCGGCTTACGCGCTTTATGTGCCGTATTGGGTTTTCTTTTTTTTCTCTCTTTTTTTTTTTGACTGAGCTTGGCTGGGCTTGACTTGGCTGGCTGTTTGTTGCCTCTGTTTTACCAACTATTCTCATAGCATACTTTTGGGGTATGTATATGTGTGTGTGTGCTTTGGCAGAGTCATAAAAACTCGTAATTTATTGCTTGGAAAAAGCTTAAATTTCATTTGCCAACAACGGCAAAAGCATTGTCGTTGTTGTGCGTAACTATGGCAACTCCATGGTACTTTCAATGACATACATACTGTACAATACTCACACACATTCAGACACACACAAACACAAACACACGCAAAAACAGACACATAGATACACACTGAGAAATGAGAACGCAATGCGTGTTATATGGCCGCCATTGTCGTTGGCTGTCACAGTCGCCGCGCCATCGTGGTCGCTTTTTAAACTGCAAATAATTTGTAGAGGCTATAATGAAGCAATGCTCGGCATAGTCGTCCTTCCTCTTCACGTCTACTTTTACATCCACATCCACTTCTCAGCTCCAATGCCTCTTTCAGTCCGTCGCATAAAATTGAACTTGAAGTGCCTTTTGTTCGCCTCGAACACTTGTAGTTAATTGTGTTTGGTCAAAATAAATTGCCTTTGTAAAGTCCATTTAACTTAGTGTCCACATAAGGATTGAAAGATTGTCCTTTGATAGACTTTCCCTTAAACCAAGCAATAAAATCTTTAAGCATTCAACGAGATTTGCTCATAAAACTCATAAAAAAGAAAACCAAGATCCACACTTATTTTTCTTGGGATATTTTTTGACAGAAATTGGTTTTATGTGCTGTTAAAAATGTCGTGATTTTATTTCAAACCTATTTAAATATGTATTGATTTTAAAAATGCTTTTTACAACCTTATCAAATAGTTATACAGTCATGGAAATATTTGATCAATTTTATATGGGAAATATTTATTTTTGGAAAAATGCAGTATTTGCTTTTCACGTATGACGAATTGCCGCAGCTATAGGCTGTGTATCTGTGTTCACACAGATATCTTGAAAACAAATACACCAAAAGCGCAAACGCAGCAGCACAGTAAAATGCGTTTAAATTGTGAACTGCGTCCGACAACGCGCAATATTTTATGCCGCATTTTTTTCGCAGGGCTTTGCGAAGACAAACGCACAAGAGCCATTCGGCATCCACTTGCAAACACACAAATAAATAAACGCACACGCAGGCACACACATAGAACATGGGCGAGAGGGAGAATGCATGCAGTAGAAATTACGCCCATTTGTATGCAATGAAAAATGTTTAATTGCCTGCTAAACGTGGAATAACTAACAAATAGTTGGCCAGCCCCCATTGTAAATGCGCAACAAAACAACAACATGGCCAGAAATACCTGCCAGGCCATCATGTTAGCCCAGAAAATAGAAAATAATGCCCCAGCCATGTTGGCGATGGTTTCCATTCCCATTCCCATTGCCGTTGCCGTTAGCGGCCTTCAAAACAAGCGTCAAAAGTTCTAATTTATTGGCCATGGCAGGCGCTTGTTGCCGCCGTTGTTGTTTTTGTTGTTGTTGTTGTTGTTGTTGCTCTAATTGTTTGCGGCTCGCCTGCATATCGAAAGCATTTGTATTTGCCGCGTTTGTCAATTTCGTATTGCAGTGTAGCAATTTTGTACATTTGCAAATTGTCAGCAATTTGGTTCCTAAGAGAGAGAGATCTGTCTCTATATGCACTGCTGACCAAGCATAATTAGCCTTGTGTTTTTGATGTGCCTCTCATTAAATACGCATCGAAACCGAACCAAATTTGTTGAGGGGACCAAACACATCTCCCCACTTTCCCTCACTCTCTGTGGATGTGTAGCGCAAGTTTGTGCAAACAGCAGCTACAATAAATAAGCACTGCTATTAGCTATAGGCAGACAATTTTGGGTCCCAGCTTGCCAGCCTGCTGTCTGCCTTGAAAGCAACGACAGCGACAACGACGCTAGCAATAGCAGTGAAAGGCAGTGGCAGAGGCAGAGGCAGAGACGGCAACTGTGTTTATATTTGTGAAAGCCGCTTAATTCCAGCAATTAATTTTCATGTTGATCCAAGAAATTAAAATCGCACTCGAGCAGCGTCAATGACGTCGTCTATCGTCTGGCAATAGCATTCGTTATGCTCTGTTTCTATACCCTGCACACGAATCGAAGCATTTTCTATATTTGTAAACATTATCAAAGTTAATGTTGCTCATTCACTTTACATAATTATACTATACAATATTGTCATTGCGAACAAAGAGATTTAAGTATTTTCTACAAGAATTGCAAAGACAATAACAGCACTGACTATTATCATTCAAATTTCATTTATATAAAAGGTTTTATTTGATTTGTGCAGGGTATAGAGCAGTCGATCTGCTTATTTGGTGCTTCCATTTATGTATAATTTTTTCCATGCTTTTCTATGCTTGTTTAAGGTTGCGGCGTGGAATTGATTGCAATTGAAAATGTTTCTCTTCAATTGCCGCACATAATGGCTTCTATTATGGGCTACATTTGGAAGCTTTTCATAGAATAAACACATCTAAAAGCCCATCTTTGTTGTCAAAAACACGTATGTGAATTGTTCAGCAACTAAAATTAGCATCAATTCTACGAATCCTTTGTTCTTCTAGAAGACATATGGAAATAAAGTTTCTTTTAATATTGCTTTCACTTTTAATAACTTTAATGCAACGTCATAATTCTTGTAGAAAAATTTGCGCAATCGCAACGAAATGTAATGGGTTTGTTTTCGCTGGATCAACTAAAAATTACTGAACTAATTAAAAATACATTTTAGCCTCTAATTACAAATTCATTTTAAAATACGAAAAATTGCTGCTAATGTTGTTTTAGCCGTGCACGCCCATGGCCAATAGCTGAGCCCCACCAACGCCATCGCCATAGTCCCACTGCCCCATCACAATTGCCACGCCCGCATTGTCCATTAGCAGGCATGTCCTTAGGCCATGGATGAGGCAAGGCAAGCCACGACATATCCAATGCCAAAGCCAAAGCCAACGCCAAAGCCATAGTCATAGTCATAGCCAGACATACTCGTGCACTAAATCCAAATCCAACGGCAAAGCATTTTAAAATGTTATTACAAAAACAACAGGAACAGCAATGGAAACAGCGACAACAATGATGGCGCTGGCGAGCAGCAAGCCATTAATAGCTAAAAACCATTTAAAATGGCCGACGGCGCTGCAAAAAAAGCACAGCACAGAGTTTGAGAGCGACCAGCAGAGAGTGAAGCGCAGAGACAAAGCTGTGAGAGCAAAAACAAAAAACAAAAACCAAAAGAAAAAAATACGACAAAGAGAAAAAAGTTTAGAACCAAACCGAAAAACCAAAACCACGCCTGGGGGTCACCGCAATTGCAGCCATTATCTTCACGGCGATGCGGTGACAAACACACACACACAGAGTGCTCTCTTAAAGCGAGAGAGAGAAAGAGGCAGGCACATAGAATATACCCAGTGGACAACGCGGCGTATGAGTGTTAGCCTCATGGTGGTCGTCGCCCGACGCCGCCGGCGCCAGCTGCGACTATCAGCGCGTTAATCTGAGCGCCACACGGAGCCCCATCGCCATCGCCATTTTCGTATCTCACCACGCTCCAAAGTTGAATCTAAAAGCCGAACCGAAGCGAGCCGAGGACGCAGCCAATCCGCAGGCTGGCAAAACTTTCTCGCTGGCTTTTTTGCTGTAACACACATACACATACACATACACACACACAGGGCCACCGCCACAGCTTTCAGTGCGCCATTTCTATTTTTATAAATCTAATGAAAGATAATGAAATTTTATTTCATTTCTTTTGATTTCGACGCAGTTGTCGTCAGCTTGAATCTGAAAACTAAAGCAGTTGAAAAAGAATCATAGATACGACTGGCTATGTTTTTGTCTTTGTATGCCAGAGACTGGAAGCTGCCTCGGTAATACACAATAATAGAATTAAAGTGGCTGTGGCAGGCCAGCAGCTAACGCCCTGCACCCTGCACCATGAGCCCGCTGGCCCCGAGTTGGGGGCGGGGCGGGGCGGGTGCCTTTTGGGTTCACAAAGTTCAGCTGATAATAAAGTTGTCAACAACATTCATTTAATTAAAGAAAACAAAGCCATAGTCGCAGCACTTTGGGAATAGAAATACTTGTATGTATATAAGCATATATAGCATGAGAACTCCCGAAATGTTCGCTGACAGATCCAAGGGGATAAGGGGGTGTAGAAGGCAACCAAACCCAAAAACGAACCGAGCCACTGTCTACCGCAATGTAATGCCAGCGCTGAGATTTATGGTGTTAAGTTAATATGGCCGCCGGAAATGGTAATGTGGTGCCTCTGACTGTTTAAGTAGTGAATCTCGATCTGCTATGTTTATGTCTCCTGAGTGTGCCTGCGGTTTTTAAGCTTCTTTTCCAATGTTTTAATTCGTAAAAAGGTATTCTAAATGGTCAGTGTGAAAAGCGCTTTAAAGGCTATTTATATGGTTCATAGTATACCGGATGTAAAAACTTCATTCACACAAAAAAATATGCTCCAGTATCAAGTGTGTGGATTTAGATTTGTTGCAATACGTTTCCTTTCATTTACGATAAAATATCCTGCACAATAAATTATGTGAATTTAGATATATGAAAATACAAATATATTTGATTTTATTAACGTTCGTTTGTGCTTTAAATTTAAATATTTTTATTTTATTTGAAAATATAAATCCAGCAAATTAGCGAAATTCTAATGTACATTTTTTTTTTAATCCTTGCAGCGCCGATGGCAACTATGAAGTGACAATAATGACTAAAGCGATTCTACACCACACGGGCAAAGTCGTTTGGAAGCCACCCGCCATTTATAAATCGTTTTGCGAAATTGATGTCGAATATTTTCCATTCGATGAGCAGACATGTTTCATGAAGTTCGGCTCATGGACATACGATGGTTACATGGTAAGTCAAAGGAAGAGTACTCACAATATATCCTAAGTATACGGGTACCAGTATGTGGTACAACACATACACTCAGTGATCCTGAAGCTGGCTGTCAATCAAAGCAACTGGCAGAGCTCTGATGTAATCCATCCATCAATACACAAGTGCCGTGAGATGGAGCTCTGGTCGTGGCTTTGGCTCTGGCTCTGGCTCTGATTGACTGACTGCTAATCAAACGCTAATCAAACGTTTAAGTCGATTATAAAAGCATTAAATCGGTAAATTCAACGGCAGTTGGTAGGCGTGGCAATGGATTACATGCGTATGCGTGTGTGTAGGTGTCAGGGAACGATGAAACGACTTTTTAAACATGTTTTACGAAAAGCGAAAAAAAGGAACTCCACGGCTGCGATTGGGAGACTGCCTTTGTGTCTTGTTCACAATTGAAGCGTTGACCTTGAAAATGGGGCAAAAAACAAAAACTCACTCTCTGACAATTGATTATTCGCTTCGCTTTTTTATTATTCCCTTTTGCAGTGTGGGCCATAAAGGTTCCTCAAGGGGCGTGGCACTCACTTGAGGTTGCCGCCATTGCTGGCCTCATACATATAGCTGTTATATATTTATTTCAATACTGTTGTTAATGTTTATTGTGTTTGTGTACACTTGACACGTTTCGTTCGTTGGCATGTGATAAATCACAAGACCCTCTCTACCATATCCACACGTTTACGCACACACTCACACTCACACTCGCAGAGAGTCGCGCACACGCACACATGCAGCTGGCACAGCTGTGTGCGTGTGCGTAGAGAAGATAACAACCAGCAGCTGCGTTTAATGAACCAGCCACGCCTTTGAAAACTTTTGGGGACTCATTTGTCAAACGAAGCAGCAGCTACGGCAAACTGCAGAATCTAACAAAAACAACAACCTACAAATGCGCCATTAACTAAACCGAATAGGCCATACACTTATCCCAAAATCCGAAAAAAAAATGCAGAGAAAAATGGTAAAGTTAATGCCAAGTATTAATCTAGGTTAACTGATTATACGCAAGTTTCAGATCAACAATTATTGATTTGTTTCTCTAATCAAATAACATTTATTAATTTAAAATGCCCTCTTGACTATTGCTAATAACATTCTTCCTAAAACTTAAGCAAAGCTAGGTCCACACTTATCGAATTGCATTAATTAGCTGAACTCTTAAGGGCGCTTAATAAACTCATTTCATTAGCTCAGCATCTATTTTATCAAGTAGTAGAAAATATGCACTTGCAATTACTACTTGTTGAGATTTTATGAACTGGAACAAGTTCACACAAATCAAATTCCAGTTCCTATTTAGATTCATTGTCGGTAATAACTTTTATTTGATCTTGTGCAAGATTCAAGTTTATTGGCCAAGTTATAGTACTCGCAGCCGGTTGGCTATAAATAGCTTGTGTTGTAAAACTGTTGCGCCACATAACGGCCGCTAGGTGGCGCTGTTCATTACGCAAAAAGACAAGCGACAAGCCAACAAAATTACAGCACATTTTTACCATTTACTTATAGAATACATATAATTTTTGTATTCCTTTTTTTCGTGTGTTGTTGTGTTTTTCTCTTTCGTTTGTCCTGTTGCCAAATAAGGCGAATTCACGCATCGGATGCTTCAACATGCTTCATTGACTTTAACTTGATACACACGTACATACAACAAATAAGAATAAGAGAGAACGAGAGAGAGACGCTTGCAATGAGGAAGGAGAATCCATTCATCCTTCCTTCCTTGTGGCCATATATAACAATTGTTGCCGGTTGATTTCGTCGCTTATTCCGAACTCTGCTTGTGCCAATTTACAGCATCAGCGTAAATTTATTACGAGGTATTAATGATATTACCAGAACTTGGAACCGGGTACCGCAGGGTCTGCTCTCTTAATGAATGGGAATGTAATTTAAAATTGTGCTTCATTTTTAAGTAAAGCAAATTGATTTCATTCAACTCACAGCACTCGAATGTGAGCAATTGGTAAATAAACTGAAAATAAGATTGTCAAATAGACCCACAGCGAAGGCCAGATGATATGCTATAAATGAAACGTGTCTTTCCATTAATCAGACGAAAACCATAAGCAATCACAGATCATGAACATTTTTCTCACTTAAAGAAGTTTCGTTCATAAGTAAAACGGTAAAAAGAATGAAAAAGAAGCCTCGAAATAAATGAATCGACGCCAATAACAAGCGGAAGAACAAGCAAATAAACTGAAACGTAATGAAATGAATGGTAAAACGTAAATGTCATTTACGTTGAAGGCAGCACGTGAGTGAAACTTATCACAGCAGCTGCCATCTCAATTTTTATTCGCATTTCCATATACAGAGTTGAGGGAAACGAGACTCGAGCATCGAGTGCGAGACAATCGCAATTCCTTGCGCAATTGACGATTGTCAAAAATTTGTCAAAAATACACGAGTTCGAGTACGTTTTACCATCATAAGTGCACATCACAGGGAACAGAAGTAGCAGAAGCTACAGAAGCAATAGTAATAGCAACTACAACATCAACAGCATCCGCATCAACATCAGCAAGGAAAATCAGCATCAGCTTTGATTTGCCGCTGAAAATTCATTGCGCCGGCTGTTTGACGAGACTGAAGCGACACTTGAATTTCCCTCAAGTTCGTTACGTGTTCTTATTGCTGCTGTCGATGTTGTTGTTCTTGCCGTTGTTGTTGCTCCTGCTGTAGAGGCTTCACCCTGTTGGGTGGAAAATGAGGCAACAAATCACCATTAATGGCAATACAATCGCACAGGTGTTGCATTGTCAAGAATTTGATCCGTAAATCAAAATCTGCTAAAACAAAAGCGGGGGAAAAGCGTTCGTAGTATGGAGTATACTTAATTCGACTATTATTTTATATTAATATTTATGGTTATGAATGTTGGGTAAACAATGCAATCAAATTAGTTGTTCATTTATAAAAATCTATTATTGCTGTCGCAATATTAATAATTGCTGAATAGAATTAAATTAATTTATTCAACCAATTTTTTACTGTAGGAAAAACAAATAATTATAACGAGAGCTATTTGTTTCTGAAGTGCAAATTATTACTGCTCTAGAGAATTTAAATAATTTGTTCAACAAATTTCACACTTGTAGGAACAAAAATTTATAAGAATTGTTTATTTGCTGGTATGTTATCTCGTATTGAAGTAGCAATTTTATTAGTTGTCGTAAAATATCAACATAAATTATTCAACAAACTGTAAACTTTAGGATCGAAAAATATTCACTTAATACCAAAAATTAAATTCATCTTGCAAAATAAATTTGTGAACATATTCGAAATAAATAATTAAAGAAGGGAAGTAAATTTCGTTTAATTTTAAAAAAATTGTTTATTTCTAAAGTACAATTATTTTTGCAGTATTTTTAATTGGTGAAAAGCATAAGGGCAAAATGTGCCAACAATTCCAAACTTAAAGAAAAAAAGGTTTCTTTAAAATTCGTACAAGTACTTCAAATTCAATTCATTCATACTTAAAATGTTGATCTTTTCATTATTTCAGGTTGACTTGCGGCATCTAAAGCAGACTGCAGACTCGGACAACATCGAGGTGGGCATCGATCTGCAGGATTATTATATATCCGTCGAGTGGGATATTATGCGAGTGCCCGCAGTGCGGAACGAAAAGTTCTACAGCTGCTGTGAAGAACCGTATCTGGACATTGTGTTCAATCTGACGCTTAGGCGAAAGACGCTCTTCTACACGGTCAATCTGATCATACCCTGTGTGGGCATATCATTCCTCTCAGTGCTTGTCTTCTATCTGCCCAGTGATTCCGGCGAGAAGATCTCACTTTGTATCAGTATTTTGCTATCGTTGACTGTGTTTTTTCTGCTGCTCGCCGAAATTATTCCGCCGACATCGCTGACAGTGCCGCTGCTGGGGAAATATCTCCTCTTTACTATGATGCTCGTCACGCTGTCTGTTGTGGTAACCATTGCGGTGCTCAATGTTAACTTTAGGTAAGTTCTCAATAAAAATTCAGAAGCTTGTCACTAAGATATGATTTACTTGTAGATCACCAGTGACGCATCGCATGGCGCCTTGGGTGCAGCGTGTCTTCATACAAATCCTGCCGAAGTTGCTCTGCATAGAGCGGCCCAAAAAAGAGGATCCCGAAGAGGATCAG
Organism: Drosophila niveifrons; assembly: GCA_035046325.1. NCBI lineage: Eukaryota > Metazoa > Arthropoda > Insecta > Diptera > Drosophilidae > Drosophila > Drosophila niveifrons. The sequence goes on along the minus strand of JAWNOC010000046.1, from coordinate 1,590,164 downwards.
CCGCCCGAGGTGCTGACGGATGTCTTTCATTTGCCGCCGGACGTCGACAAATTTGTCAACTACGACACAAAACGTTTCAGCGGTGACTATGGCATACCAGGTAAATCACTTTCCTTTTCCTCCAACCCTCTGTCTTTTGTCTGCAGCCCAGAACAATTGTAAAATGTCTTGGGCATGTTCGCAATTCTATACTATATACATATACAATATTCAGTAGTCGTCTTTACAGAGCAGGCAAAGTTTCTATACTTGCCGCTGCGTGAGGCACAACTTTTTGTTGTTCACAAACTTTTTGCATTGCTTTCCTTAGTTGCAGTTGCCTTCGCAGTTGCTAGTTGAAGGTGCTGCCATTGTTGTTGCTTGGAAATTTATGCTTGTTTTTTAGTGGATTCAGCAGGCGCATTAAGTGTGTAGACTTGCACTAACTTACAAGCCGTCCAAGTTTAGTTCTATTTCGTTTTAAATATGCGCAGATACATTGAAATTATATGCACTTAGTTGTACCCGCTTTCCACCGATTGCCTCGTCTCGAGCAGTGCAAATAATTTATGACAATTAAAGGGAAACTACAAAAGCTGATACCAAGTTGCAACAACTTGCAGAAAAAGAATTATCTTTTTACGAAATTGCTTTTGTATCGTTTTGTCACTGTCGTCGAGTTCATTAAAAGAAATGAACAGAAACTAAGTATGACCATGGTTGTGGAACTAAGAGAACACGAATTTGAATGTGAATAAAGGATCATTCTTTTCGGTGTCAAATAGCCCACAAATATCAATAAACAACTAGCCACAGTGCCTTGGTTTATCAGTTCATTTGATGCTGTCCCTTAAATACTAAGCATACGACACGTAAAACCACTCAAGGAAAAACGCAATTCAATTGCCGTCACCACAATAGGAAAGTTGCAGCCATTTGGTGACTACTTTTCGCTGTCTGAAATTCCTACTGGCTTCCAAATTAATGATTATTTTTTCCAACCTCTTTTTGTGTTTCTGGCATCGTCTGTCCACAGTTGCGACAAGGAAAGAGAGTGCAAAATAAAAGCCAAAGAAAATGCTAGCCGAATAAATACAAAAATAAGTAGAATGAAGCAAACTATTTACTGAGTTTCTTTATTGTTTCTGTTCCTATTGCTGTTGCTGTTGCCACTGAGTAGCCTTTTGTCCTAAGAGTTCTGCGGGACATTGTGCCAACAGAGAAGAGTTACAAATTGCATTTGGCAATAAAAACTAGGAAATATATAGATGCTTATGTAATATATAGAAGAAAATATCTGCAAAATAGCTACTAATTTGATTTACCTAATAGTATTATATCGCCTTCGTCCTTAACCATTTATTTTACTTTTCTAATTCTATTCTAGTTCTACCCGCCTCACATCGCTTCGACTTGGCGGCGGCGGGTGGTATAGCCGCCCATTGCTTTGGTGATCCACCTCTGCCCTCCTCTCTGCCACTGCCAGGCGCTGACGATGATCTATTTAGTCCATCTGGTCTGAATGGCGACATCAGTCCCGGCTGTTGTCCAGCTGCCGCGGCCGCTGCAGCTGCTGCCGCCGCCGCCGATCTCAGTCCCACATTTGAGAGGCCCTATGCCAGGGAAATGGAGAAGACCATCGAGGGCTCTCGCTTTATAGCGCAGCATGTGAAAAACAAAGATAAATTCGAAAGTGTAAGTATATTTATAGCGATTTTTAGCTACTTTATGATTTTATATTATCATATTCATATGCATATTCACACCGGAAAGAAAAGAATTAAACAGAGTGCCCAGATACTTAAATTAGGAATGTTTATGTTGATTTTTGTTTAAAGATCATTCATCGTTTATATAAGAGTTGTAATATCGCAGAATATACTTAACAATAAAAATAAGTTCTGCACGATATAAATTCAGACTGGACTAAAAAAATTTAAAAAGCTGTTAACTTTAATCAACTCGATTTTAAACTCTAGGGTTATCAAACACGAATGCTTCCAATAAAATCATTTCCTCGGAAAACATTCAATGTATGCCTTTTGGCTTGCAGTGCCATCGTTATTCGCCCACCAGTTAGCCAGCCTGAAACTCGACTGCATGACGAGGTCGCGATATGTTTACAGCCCGCATTAGCCAAGGTTTTTAGGGGAAATGTGCAGAAGTAGCTTCAATCACGTTGCTTGCATTTCTCTAATCAAAAATTGCCAAAAGGGGATGATCCGGGGGGCGGTCGGTCATCGTCTCGTTGAGTTGGTTGAGTTGAATTCGAGCTGAGTGATTGAGTTGTTTGTGCAATCGGAAAGCGCAATTCCGGATTCAGAGTGCAAGTTTGCAATCATTTGTGGCCACAGTCTGGCATTGCCCAACATCAACATCAGCATCAGCTCCAGTTTCTGGTTTTAACTTTTGCCATCGAATTTGAATCGATAACCAAATTTTTGTAATTTTGCTAATGAATTGCAGGGCACAGCTCGAAAATAGATTGTGGTTACATTGCTAAGTAGACAGAATTTTAACAACTGAAATCAACATTACATTAATTAAATGTTCCTCGAAGGCAAGGCCATTCTATCAAATTCCTTGCATATCATTTATTATAGTTTATAGTATAATATATAAAATTCTAGAATAAGGACTCAAATTTATGTATGTGTTCATTTTTTACTCACCCCTAACTAACACCACTATTATTATCTCATCTGATCTCTTGAAAGGTGGAGGAAGATTGGAAATACGTAGCCATGGTATTGGATCGTATGTTTCTTTGGATTTTCGCAATCGCTTGCGTGGTCGGCACAGCGCTAATTATATTGCAAGCGCCTAGTTTGTACGATCAATCGCAGCCGATTGATATATTATATTCGAAAATTGCCAAAAAGAAATTCGAACTGCTCAAAATGGGCAGTGAAAACTCCTTATAGCGACCACTTGGGTTCGCAGCGGGCTGGTGGAATTTAATCATCAGCTCGTTGCGAGCCCTGTTCGCCGCACGCGACGATGATCGTGGATAATATACAATGAGCAACACCATGAGCATATCATCAGCGTTGTACAACACTAACAGCAGCAGCAGCAGCAACAGCATCAGCAGCGATAGTGTTAATACTAGTAGTATCAGTACTAATTCCGATAACAATTACGATAACGATGTGATGAGCAGCTCATGGAGCCCATTGTAAACATTTGCGGAGCGAAGCGAACATTGGAAACATTAAACATAAAAGCAAAATAAAAACTACGATTAATCAAGCAAGTGCAAGTTTTGGAGCAGTTGATCAAAATATGTATGTAAAGTAATTCAAAACAAGTACTGTAGTGCTGCATAACGTAAAAATAAACGTTAATAACTGTGTCGACAACAAAATCAACTAATACACATAGGTGCGACATGGTCAGAGGCTGGCAAAACCAGTTAAGGCGGAAAGTTTAGTTAGTAATTTTTGATAGATGTCTGGATGATTGTGTAGGTGTTGGGATGGTTGTGCAATGTTGCACAATGTGGCAGCGCCAGTGTTGTAAAAAATAGTTTTTTTGTTTTGTAAGTTATATTGAATTTTTGAGCGCCAAAAAGTTCCTTGTTGATTTTAAGTTCTAAAGTTTCACAAAATAGAACAACAACAAACACACATAACAAAAAATGTTTTAAAACGGCATTTTAAAATTATAAACAAAAACCAAATTGTATTGACTGCATGTGTTCAGTGTGTTTCAATGTGTATGTGAGAGTGTGACTTTGTATGTGTATGCGTGAATGAAGTTAATATAATCAATTTTAATTATTTGTCTATTTGTGCATATTTTTCTGATTATTTTAAGCAAACCACAAAACAAAAAAAAAAAACAAGACCGAAAGAAAACAATTTGCAAAATGCATTGCATATTATTAAAAATAAAAAACAAACTGGTTTTAGCATTAGTTATGCATAAATCATAAGTAACTAAAATACATCTATATTTAATTACCACATAAGTCTTAATTAGTCTTAGCTAAGCTACATACATTTTAAGCAAATTTAAATAATATTAACATTAACATTAATATTACAAAAACAAATACCAAAAAGTTCGCCTCAAGGCAACTTGGTCAAATGAAGCGCGAAATTCTGAAATAAATTTAGTTAAATGTTGGTAAACAAACATCAAAATTTTAAGCTCACACATTTTTACTACAACAAATACACACTCATATTGCCATTTGTATATCTAACAAGAGTATATATGAAAACATTAATACATAAATATTACAAAATATTTAGATTTTTAAAAATCACAAAAGTCTAAACAATTTAATTAAGAATACACGCTAAATAACAGCAAACAAAAACCTTATGAAAAATTCAATCAAACAACCAAAATAAATGGCTCATTGTTATATTGTGCGCTATTCGTTTATGTAATTTTTAACAAGTTAATTGAAGTATAAAACATGAATTCAATTAGCACTTATCTCTGATCATCTGAACAAGTTTGTCAACAAAAACTCTATCAGTTAAAAGCCATTAATCACTGCCCAAACTAAGTGGTTATCTGTATTGCTGATTGCAGAGAGAGCAATTCCTTTTCTGTAAAACTGTTTTTAACGTACAAAAATTCCATTAATCAATAGTATTTGACTACTTATAGGGTATATCCACTTCGAAAACTTCCCCACAAAAAGAGCACTTTGCATATTAGCTGTTAAAATGTACTTAAAGAATTTCAGATGCAATGTGCAAGTAATGTACTTTAACAATACAAATTGTTTCTTAAGGGTTTTGGGAAATTCTTAAAATTTGATTATTTTTTGAATTGCGTGTGGCATTCTGTTCTGACTGTTAATTAAGCATTTCGCAGATCCAACGGTTCACTAGGAGTTTAAAAACTTTTTAATGGGCTGCAGCTGGAGAGCAAAAAGGGAAATTGGCATGCTTCAGCCATTTCAGAGGTCTGTGCTGTGGGCAATACAGGGAAAACACCTCAAAGTTAAACGACTTGGGCCATCTAAATGCACCACAAGGGGTTTCATCTATATCCAGTTAATTGATTTTACAAAGTTTTGCCACTGTTACAGACAAATGCACTACAAACAAAGAAAAAAGAATTTAAAAAAATCGCGAATACCACAGGGTGGCTGCAAGCGCCATAGAGTATGCAACAAATTAAGTGAGGAATGCAATTCACATTGCGCATGTGTTTGTATGGGTAAGGGAGAATGCATATATTAAAGTATGTGTGTGTGTGTGTGTTCGTGTGGGTGTAAGTAGTAAGCGAATAATAAACGAAAAATAAACATAATTCGCGCAACTTGCATGCAAATGACAGAAAAGAGGAAAAATATAAACGAAATCTACCAAAACTATTAGCAAGGAATGCCGCGATAACTCTGCTCAGAGTTGTCAAGCTGTTGTGCAGTTTATAATTGTGATGATTGTTTTTGTTCTTTATACTGGTCCTCGGCTCTGGGAGTGCGTTTGTTTTTAGCATTTTGTGTTTGCCTATGTGTGTGTGTGTGTGTGTGTGTGTGTGTGAAGTGGCAAAAGTTTAATTAAAATTCCAAATCGAAAATATTCAGCATTTGCGAATGTGAATTAATTAAAATAGTTTGCGTAGACAGCAAATGCGCCAGAACAAAGGCACGACAGTGTTTAAATTATACAGACGCATGGATTATTTATTCTGTGAGTGGTACGTAGATGAGTTAAAATTGTTTAGCAACTCATTCGTCCTGCGTCTAACAAGACACTTGAAAGTTGTTTCAACTATGTGTGTGTCAATTGCCTCTGTTTCACCATTTTAATAATTTCATATATTCAGTACCAATTAAATTTTGCTCTATTGTTCTCATTTGTATAAATATGTGTGTAGAAAAACACAGATTCCGTTTTGAGCTATCATATGCAGTTTCAATTGTCCAGAGGCTATTTGTTTGGAAGTGCTAAAAGGAATCAGTGTTAATTGCATAAACGAATAGCGTAGCACACAAACAGAATAACAAACAAAAACACCCACGAAACCCACAAAAATAATAACAGCAATAACGTGACAGCAACAGACACACATTTACACATAAATATAAAACAATATTTAAAATAAAAAAAAAAATAAATAAATAGCAGCGCCAATCTGGTGTATTAAAATGTAAAGTGCATAAAAATCAACAGTTAACATTTTTTAAATATTTAGCTATTAAATTAACGTAAATTAAATGTAAAAGAAATATCATAAAAAAAATAATAAATAAAACAAACAAAATTGCTAAGCATTTAAACACACGAATACGAATACAAAAAAACTAACACCAATACGAAAACAAATACAACTACATACATATACACACACACACACTCAACCACAGCAACAGCAACAGCAACCTATAATAAAATATGATAATTGTATATTGAATAATTACATCAAATATTAAAAGTATTTAACTGAGCTTATAAAATTAAAAACAAAAAAACAAACCAATTAATAAATAAATTAAAATGCCAACAGATGTGAGGAAAAACTATTTGACAACTGTCTCGACTTCCGTTATGAAAAGCATATAAATAAAAAGTCTGAAAAAATATATATATACACACACATTACGAGTATATACTTAAATGCATACATATATGATATAATATTAAATACCAAACATTCACACGCGGCGTATACACAACGTGTATATGCTTATAACACAAGCCGATTAACTGGTCCGAATGAGAAACAAAATGCAACATCACAAATGTGATGTGCTTGAAATATGCACAGATAAATTCTATTGGCTCACAACAGATAAATAGCATCACAATCATTCCGCAACACACAGGACTATTCTGAATTTCATTTTCGAATAAGTGTTTTACAAATCAATTAAAACAAAGAATAGCTAATGCTTTCCACTCATCATAGGTCAAGAATAATGCAACTGCTTCGAAAGTGAAATTCAAAATGACTATGTCAATAAGTGCGTATTTCTTAAATAATATTCCTGCGAAAATTGAAAAGAGACAACCTTTAACTTGTTTGTAAATAGAATGAAACTCTTGGGGAAAAAATTATAATCTTATTTGATTACCTTTGAATTGTATATGACAATTAAATGTATAAAATTAATACACATCACATTTACAAAAGCGTTCTTAACCCGAATGTGTAGTGTATAAGGCTTGCTTGCTTTGTTCCATGTGTGCATTTCTAAGATAATTTTCGACACTATTTGGTTGCTGTGTGTTTGGCAAGGCCATCTGCCTCTGAGGTAAATCGCGATTGGTCCTCATGCCCAGCACATTCTGATTTACCTACACCTAGAACAATTTAATGTTTAAATAGCAAATGAAAAGAAAACAACATTTTAGCTAAACAACTTTTTTGTTATAGTTTTAGACAATCAACTTAAAACATTATTTATAAATCAAAATGAAAACAAAAATGAAGAAAAAAAAACAATGACAAGTAAATGGCGTAACTTTTCTGTGAATAAATTTAACTTAATAACGTAAATGCATATTTAAATTACAATCGCATCTGAATTGTGTATAGAAAAAATAACAACTATTAAGTGGGCTTTAAAAAGTTGTTGAATTTAAAGCCACAACTAATCGTAAATTAATAACAAATTACCAAAAAAAAAGAAAAACGTGAGAAAATAATCGATAGGAAGTAAAAGCAAAATTAAATTTCAACTACCATTTTTGTAAATTGTTTCACTTGGGAAAATCGACACGCTAAAAAACAAAACATTAATGAAAAACCAAAAAAAAAAAAAATGAAGAAAAAAACACAAATTACATAAATAAATAATATAACAAGAACGTACCAACTATGCAAACTCGAAGACAATTCGGGGAAAAGTCAAATACATAGACGTGTATATGCTCTCATTGGTTGTGTTTTTAGGTTATAATCAAACGGGCTTGTGCGTGTGTGTGCGTGTATGTGTGTACATGTATGCGCAAGCACGAGCAAACAATCGGTCATTCAATCAGTCAGTCAGTTAGTCAGTCGGTTAGTCGGTCAGACGATCATTCAGTACAATTCGAAGTCATAATTGTACAGTTCATTTGCACATTCAAAATATTACTTATGTATGTAATTAATTACGAAAATTAAATTAAACAAGTAACAAGAGAACACACATCGTGTTTAAGTGTAAATTATGCCAATAATGTCAAACATTTTCAATTTGCCTTTTTAAAACGCGTTTTACTTTTACGTTTTAGGTTATAGCTAAGGTTTAAAGGGCTTCATGTGAAAATTAAAAAAAAAAAACTAAAAACCAAAAAAAAAGGGAAACACAAAAATTCAACAGAAAATAACAATTGAACAATGTTGCAGTAAAAGTTTTGTGCACTGCAAATAAAAACCCAATTTGATAAGAAAACATGTAATTTAAATACTGCCACAAATAAGACAAAATAAAACAAGCAAACAAAATGTATAATTATACTCGTATATTGGCATGCATGCATACTTATTGTATAAGTATATGTATATGATACTTAGTCGTATGTATGTATGTATATGTAGACGTTTTTGATGTGTGTGTGTGTGTTTCTCACATGGGTATATTCACACTCGAAACGAATAGTCATATAAGGTACTCGTACGATAATTCAGACATTGCAAAACGGGGCTCGAAGTTAACATTGTGGTTAAGATACTTAACATAAGTACTTAATACAAACCACTAGTCAGTACGTTACAAACACTAACTCTACATCAAATACTAACCCACATTTTGTATATATGAAACAATAACAGAACGTTAGCAAGCACTCACAACACACAGTCACACTCGCATAACCACACTCACAAACTCATACACGTTACAAAGAGTTTAAACAAACAAACAGACACAAACAAAAGAGAATAACTAAGTAGTTAAATAAATAAAAACCAGGCTCAGATCCAAAACTAATAATAAATAATAAATATTATGGTCAGTCCAAAATTGCACCCAAACGCACTGCAAACATAATTTAAGGCAGAAAAGCAGGAAAGCAACAAGAATTTATTTCAGGTACAATTGTTTTGAGTACAGTAATCACCAGCAGACAACGAAATTGTGTACACAAATTGCTAGACAACACATGCAGCAACAAGAACAACAACAACAACAAGAGCAACAAGAACATTTAGTGGATTGCACCATAATCCAATTTATCAATATGTATATCATTGATGGGTGCCAATGCAGCATCGTAGATGAAATGCCCTTTCCAATACTCGCAGTTAACAAACACTAAAATGCCCGTAATACTGATATTATTTTTATATTTATTTCATTGATCATCTATTTAGTCTGTCTTGCTTGCCCATTCGGAAAGGGCATTCAACAACCACAAAGTGTTTCATTTTATGCAATTTTTGGAGCCACACTTAGCACTTACAATAATCATAATTAGTTAATGAAACGAAAAGAAATAGTTATTAACAAAATATACTTATTAATGAGGTAAAAATTATGAAAAACCAATACTAAGTACATATTTGATATATATGCGGCTTGACCCTGAGATTCAAAAACATAAAATCGGATGTCTTCCAATCAAAGGTCGTCTTTTGTAGCAAACACAACAAGAATCAAAGTCTGCGTATTGCTAAACCAAAAATAATTGGAAGAGCACTGGCAAATGGAGCTGATAAATGAAAAACCAAAAGTAATTCTACTACTACTACTACTACTACGAATACTACTACTACTACTACTAACACACACACACACATACATACGTACAGAGACATACACACACACTCGCAAACACTTAGAACACTCACCACAAAACACGCACTGTACGGCAACTCAAACATCGCCAATACCCATTGCATACTTTTAGGGCAATCGTTTCATCATCTTCACTAAATTGACAAAGTTATTAAGTACCTGACAATAGAATCCACATGATTACCAGTTCTATCATCTTCCCCATGCACTACTACACACTTCTCTCTCAAATCTATTCAGAACCCCGGTCTTGTACATACTTAAACATTAAATATTGCGTTGAGTTGCCAAACATAAAGAAGAAAATAAAATCAATCGAAAGTGCAATGAATAAAAGGTTTCAACGACAGCAAAAACAAATTTAACCACATCAAAATATTTCACACAAAACAACGCATTGTTGGCCCTGTCAAAGTTTCAATCGAAACGAATTTTAAATATATTTTATTTTGCGCAATTTGGCAGCGATTTCATTTCGGAATACTATTGTAAAATATTTCAAAAGTTAATTCAGTCTCCCAATAATAAAAATCCGCTTTGCTGTTGTACAAATTTGTGTAATTCCATATATACCCCTTCGAGTGCAAGCAATTTCTATTTATATATGGATATTATTTCAAATTACAAAAAGGGATTCTCGCAAATTCCAATAAAGCGCAGTTATGGTAGGAGAAAACACTGGAATCAATAAACATTTTTTTACTTCGTCAAAATATGTTATATGTATATGAAATGATAAATTATGAAAGTGAATTTTGGAATTGACTAAATTGCATTGTAAAAAAGTTAAGCGACTTCAGGTTTTTATTAACTGTAAGCGTATTACGGCAAAAGCACAACACTCACACACACTCACACACACAGAGACACAGACCTATACACTCACATAGACTCAATCGTGCTCAGACAAAATAGACAGACACTACTACCAATACTTAAATTGTATAAAGTGCATACAGCATTGTTTTGATCGTATGATAATTTGTACATGTGCATATGTGCATGTATGTATGCATAAATGATTGTATCTGTGTTTTCTACTTATGTATTTATGTCAAAATCAAAATTGAATCTGACGAATGCAGATTCCTCTATAAAACGTAGTATGAAAACCGCATTGATTGTGCTTACGAATGCACATATGCTTATGTATGTATGTACATATATTTTGTGTATTAATTGTTAGGTGCCGTTAGTTTTAAGTGCTTCTGTTGCATTCACGTCTGTATATGTATACAATTTACAACAATTATTTAACTTTGTCTTAATTCGATTGATCTTCAATTGAATACAACAAAAAATACACAAACATGGTATTTAAATATATATAAATACATATAACAATTACATATATGTATTACAGATTTTAGCAACAAGATTTTTATCTTAGAAAGCAAGCAAAAGAAATCACAAAGAAATGCAAAAATTACAAAATGCAACTACAAGTAAAAATCTTGCAACTCACTGGGGAAAACAACACCACAAATTAACGTTAAATATAATAAATGCCATTGTGCAAGCTACACTAACAAATATTTGATCAATACTATAAATAAAAAAAAATACATAAAAAAACAAAAAAAAAAATTAAAACAAAATGGAAATATTAAAAAAATAGCAGCAAACGGACGCCAAAATAAAATGTTAAAACTAAACAAGATTTTAGGTAGGCGTGTGTAGCGCTTGATAAAAAAAAAGTTTTGCAAAAATTATACAAAAAATCAATTTTGACTAAATTGTAAATTTAGTTAAAAACCAAATTAAAAGAAGTAAAAAAAAGAGAGAAAAACAAAACAAAACAAGCATATACTAAGCTATGGGTATAGGAAAAGTATGTAAAATATTTGCAATTATAATTAAACATCAACAAATGTTAGTATTAAGTGTAGGCTAACTGCAAATTAACAACAACGTCAAAAATAATAACAAGAGCGCAACAAATTTGCCCATTAATATTCAAGGTAAATGACAAACACGAATTACAATTTAAAAATTGCATTTACATTTCACATAAAAAGACATATACATATATATACACTCACATATAATATGAAATGTATGTATGTATTACACGTACATATTCAAACTCCTTTGAATAACAAACAGCAACAACAACAAACAAACAAACATATTAGCTAACAATTAAAATTACACAACACAGCGAGAAAAAACAATTCCACGCGCACACAAATTGTAACTTAACAACAAGAAACAAAAACAAAAACGAAAACGAAAAACAAGAGCAACCACAACAAACTATAAAACATACTATAATAACAAACAAATCATTAAATACTAGCATTAAACAAAATGTATAACATGCAGTTTGCATTGGTAAAAAATATAAAACAACAAAATTACATTGGAGCTAAAATCTAAGAAACTATAAAAGTGGCAAGGATAAAAATGAAGAAATATAATAGAAACAATTGCAAATGAACAACATTTGAATAAACGAAAACAAAGATAAAAGATTATAAATGGAAAATGCATAAAAAGAACTCAACAATTACTATATAAATAAATGTTACGCGTTATTAAATAAAGAAGAATGAAAATAATTTGTTTTAAAAAATGCAAAGCTGTTTTCTTTTCACAAGATTGGATGGGGGAATTAATGAAATTGTGAAGCATTTTCAAAAGAGTATGTATAAGATCAATCTCAACCGATAAATATACCCAATACTTAAGAATATATTTTTTACACTCGCTAACTTTGACCAGCCGGATTACAAAGTAAGCGTCTCCGATCCTATAAAATATATATTAATGGTCTATTGATATACCTAAAATAGCCTTCGAAATTTTTTTTTCATATTTTTTGGTATATCAATTTGGTATATTTAGAGAATAATACCTATCTTATTAACGCGTGTCGCACAGCAAACACAACATAAGGTTTTTTACTTGTTTTCTTTTTTTTTGTTTTGTTTAATGGAGTTCACGACAAATAAAGATTTTACTAAATTCCACCGCATTTATTTTACCAGCATCCTATAGCAATTACTTTGTCACATAAAATTGTATTTGTTAAACTGCGCTGGAGCTGATGCAAAGTTGCCCAGAGCCAGTGCCAACAAAGAGAAGTGGCAGCCCGGATAGAGCTCATGGCACTCTCGTGTCTGTCGCTTCGAGTGTCGATAGATACGGTCGTAGTGATGATGCGCCTGCGGCTCATGCTCCACAACCGATGAAGTGGGCAGACTGAAAACAGCACGCACAAGTTCCTCCAACATGTTGCCACGTTGCCCAGGAGCATGCATATACTTAGCGCTCTCGCAGAGGGCACGAGCTACACAAGCGCGTCCATTGAATCCCATGCTGAAGATGTCATGATTGTAAAAGTAGGCATGAGTTTGACGGATCAATCAAAAGCAATACTCACTGGTCGAATGCTGTCTGCACCTCATCGAAAAAACTACGACGCGAACGACGCAGTATCATTGGCTTGGTGAGATTGGCTGCCAAGCCATGGGCATGCTGAATCACCCAATTATGATTGGGCAGATCGTAGGCGACACCCCAGTTGACGGCCCAACTCAGATAGTCGACATCTGGATTACCAATCATGCCAACGGTTAAGCAAATCGCCGCCTGTGCAAAAACCAAATAGTTGCCATTGAAACTACCGCATTAGCAGTTGGGGCAAGAACACTCACACCGAAACCGAAGAACCTTCCGGAAATGCCAGATAACGTTTCTGTCGACTGTGGACTTTTGCCACCGCACGCGTTACATTTGCATTTGGCGAAGACTCATCAAGGTCCTTGGCTAAATGCGTGTTTGCAACTGCAAGTGCAATCAAAACGCTGGCAATTGAAATAAAGTGGAGTAAGCGCGTCATTTTGTCGGCATCGCGTTCGGTTTAAGACTGGCGATTCTCGCTATGGGCTTAACTGCCCTCCACCTCTGACTACATGCCTCTTTAGGGGGCGCCTATTAGCTCAAGTGATGTTGACTGCACTGATTAGCGGCTGGCTGCAAACTGACCAACAACGGGTCAATAGTATTAACTGGTTACAGTGACGCCACCGCCACCTCTACCGCCTCCTCCGTCGATTCCCGTCCCATGTCAACACAGTCGACATGGTCGACTGCCGACTGCCCCATGCAAATTTATGTCAACAATGAAATTCTCGACCTCTTCGCAATGATAAAAAAAAAATTGGTTCAATATTTTTTTAGTCAGGGGTGTAGGCAGGAAATATTTACATGGGGGTCGAAACTTCAATAAACAATTTGAGTACACTGTCTACACTAGTGTTTTGATCCAGAGACCTTCGACAATCATTTAGTTTTTATTTTCATTGATGCGCATACCTTTTTGATCCCTGACTGGGCCTCTGTCTTGGGCAAACATGTAAAAGCCAAAAATAAATAATACAATTTACGAAATATAAAGTGTGGCCTTTTAACAAGGAAATGGGAAAAACAAACCTAAAATACACAAATGACACATTCACAAACAATCATACATATACATATATGCTTTATATTTGTAGATGCCAATAAATATGTCAGCATTTGGGTATTTGCTTAAATTCAATTGCATTTTTTGGCATGGCACATAATAAAATAAAATTTTTTGCATTGCCAATTTATAGCCAGGAAGCTTTTGGCAAGATTTAAAAAATTTGTAGTTTCGATTGCTCTGCAAAAAAAAACAAAAGCTAATATGAGATTTTCGATGCTCGGAACTAGCCAAGAGCTCTGCTGAATGTTAAAAATCTTAATTTGGTATTCAACTATACAAGTTCATATTGTCCTCAAATAATAATAATTTAAAAGTGCTATTTACTAATCTAAGGACCAGATAAATTTCTTAGCCAATTATATTATAATTAAAAAAATATTTAATAGAAATATTACATGAGATAGTTTTTAATTATTAGTTCTTTGTATTATAATTAATCTAAATTAAATTAAAAAAATTCTACAAACTAATATAAACATATATTAGTATATAGAAATACCATATACTTTTTTAATAAACATTTAATTAGCGAGTGAACTACAATTTCTTAACAAAAGCAAGCCTCATAGACTGTATGTAATACGTATAATTTTTCCATTTGACTCAGCGAATGAACTGGTTTATAAATTATTATTTAATATTATACTAATATTAAACAAATGTACATAAAGCATTCTCTGTAAAATTGCAACGTTTAAATCTGCTATAAAATGTAAAATATTTTTAAATTTTTATAGGAAATTTGAACAGTATAAAATTATTATTAAATTATTGTACATAAATTATTATTAAACAATTATTTTAGATACCAAAAGATTTAAAGAGTAGAAGTGTATCACTCGTATTTTTCTCTTATGTTTGGATTTGCATAACACTAAGAGTCCCCTAGATATACATATGTTGAGATCATAATTGTCCAAGAGCACTAAGAGTCGAGTACACCACCCCGGAGCAGAAAAAATAAATGAAGTATTCATTTCATTGTGTCTTTTATGTCGTTTTATTAAATGATTGTGCAAATTTGGTCTGAAAATGTTTGCTGAATTGCAGCAAAAAACTCTGGGGACAATGTAGCCCATACCACTGTGCGCATTCATGCAATGTATGGCCGGCGGTGAAGGCCTTGCGATATGTGGGCTTATGGGCAATCTCCGGATGTACGTAGCGCAACAGAATGCGAAAGATATCATGGAACAGCGATTGTCCAGGCGGTGCCAGCAGATGGCGCGATTCACACAGCGTTCGCATGATGCAGTAACGCGGCTGATACTGATGCCTATAACAAAAAAAAAATGGGGCAGCAACAACAGCAGCAAGGGGGAGATAAATAGATTGTCGAGCTTTAAGCGTATTTACTTTACTCACAATTCGGACAGCATTACGAGCAAGTCGAAGAGCATAGCATGGGGACTCTGTCCCTCTCCCTGGTTCAGCAGATTTGCACCATTCCTCTCGAGCTCACGCCTCAGACGACGCGACATCACCGTTGGTCGGCAATAATAGTTGCCATACGCATCCTTCACCAGTTGCGAGGCCGGACAACCTGTCCTCTGCCCGCTGGACTTACGATGGCCCAAAATGGGTGCTACTTGCGGATAGTTGAAATAAAACGATTGCACGGGATCGGCGGGACTTAAGGGCACAATCGCGGGCTGCTGGGGGAGTATGAAGGGGTCAACTGGAGCTGGTTGGATAGGCTGAATGTACGGCTGCACTGGAGCTGGCAGCACTATCGTTGGAATGGCAGGTGGTGGAGGTGGCGGTGGCGGTGGTGGCGGCGGTGGAGGTGGTGGTGGTGGTGGCGGCGGTGGGGGTGGCTTTGGTTTGCCTCTGCGTCGTGGCAGCCAATCGGCCACAGATCCTGGGAGATCATAAATGGCTGTAGCCTCGCCCAGCAGCAACATTCCTCTGGGAATAGTGTCCAATATGGCCTTGGCACAATTGGCAGTCAGCTGTTGGGAATTAAAACATAAAACCATGCCGATCTAGTTGCTCTGATGGTGGCTCACCGTGATAGAGGTGCCCAGTTCAAAGATGAGCCATCTCTTCTGGCGCTGTAGCAGATGCGGCAGATGCGTTGGTTTCTCGCGCAGATAACTGACAGCCCGATTGGAACTGGAACTCAAAGTGGAAGTGGAGCTAGTGGAGTTCTGTGAGCTGACCAAGGTTAGCAAGAGCAGCAGCAGGGCTGCCTGCAAAGAGCAGGCGCGATTTGCCATAACGTCGATCAAAGACTAACGACTGACCCAGCGTTGCAGTTAGTTGTAGAGCACAACTGGCCGAGATTAAGAGACAAGTGCGTGGCCAGCTAATTTGGGCCAGGCCATCATGCATTGCAGATGTTGTTTGGCTAAGAAATTAGTTCGAGTTGAGCACACACACAACGAACTGAGAATCGGGTCATCAGCATCGAAACCAGTTGGCAATCTAATTTAATTAACAGCTTGGCATTGAGAGCACCAATCGAAATCAATGAGGGAATGCCTAAACAAAAGCACCACCTCAAAATTAAAATCAGCGACCAAATTTTTGATTCAGTTTGGTAAAAAGACGCAAACCAAGAATGTCCAAAACTTGGCTAACTTGGTCAACATCTCCACTGTTGCTGCAAGGGCTGGTGTTGATGTTGGTGTTTGTTTTGGGTCCATGCCAGTGTCAATTTCTATCAGCAGATGCCTGGTCCAAGAGCAATGTGCTCGATGTGTTCTCCACAGCGCCGCAACTGACAAATGAAGCCAGTGGAGCGCACACGATTCAGCAAACCCACAGCAACAACGTCACGCTGACAGACGAAGAGACGGACGATGAAACTGAGGAGGATTTGGATTTGGATTTGGATCTGGATCCGTTGGTACCGCATGCGGCTGCCGCCGCTGCTGCTACTGATGCTGCTTCAATGATGCCATTGTCGCAGCGTAAACTCTCGAGGGGTAAACGCTTTGTGGCATTTCCATTGGGTTCATCGGCTTCTGTAAGTCAACACACTCTCACACTCACACACAATAGATGAAAACTTTCAGCATAGTTTAAGCCAAAATGCTTTACACAAAACTTACTTAGGTCGCCGTCTGCCTGACCACAGGCGTCCTCGGCAATCCCGACTACTTGTATATGAGCTTTGGCCTCAATTGGGGCGTTGCCTATGATTTGCCTAACATCACATGGGTCCTGAACAATGCCCACGGCTGGAACACAAAGAAGCCAATGGCAGCCGTAGCCAAAATCAAACGCAGGCATCGACGTGATGTCTATGGCAACTTGGAGACAATGATAGACAGGTAAGTCCAATCATATCCGAAATAAACCACAAGTGTTACGGACACACTTCCCACACAAAAGCTGTCAGGAAAATTCAGTTCATGCTTTACAAGCGTGTGGGATTATAGTTATCGTATAGGCTCAACACAGGCTCTGTGGTTTTTTTAGTTTTTTTCGTGAAAAAATGGTATTATCAACATTTGAACTATCGATTAGAGTTAACACAGCTCTTCATCTACAGTATAAGTATATTTATATAAGAACTTTTCGGATTATTAAAGATTTACATTCTTAAATAAAACAATTTCATAAAAAAAAAACCTAAGCCTAGTATATATAAATCGACAGTCTTATTGTGTTAAGCTACTATAAATATTCTCAAAAAATAATTTCTGAATCACAAAGCAAACACTCAACCATAAATTTCTTTGAATTCACAACATCCTTTAAGCTTAAAGCCACTTCTGTTTCAAAGCATTTAACTCTTTGATATTTCTAATTATGAAATGCCCCAATTTTGTATGAAGGGCATCTTGAAATCATCGACAAGTTGATTTCATCATTCACGTATTTACATTCAAATTGAGGCATTCAATAAATATCCCAATACTCCCATCATATGTAGCTACTTTGCATGCCTCAAGTGTCTCCTCCAGAGTTGTGTGTACGAATTGACTGACTCCCCGCAAAAATACATATGTACATTCTGAGTATGTATAGTGTGTGTGTGAGTGTATATATTTGTATGTGTGTGTGCGCGTATGTGGTATAGTGCCAAATTCAGAGCAGCCACTTGGCTTATCACGCACAGTGCGGCGGGCGAGCAAAGCCAAGACAACTTCAGAGACCAAGTCGTTGTTGCGCCATCTTACACAGACTCGACCTGCCACATTCTCTTGCGCCTGCCGTGTGTGTATAAGAGTGTGTAGGAGTGAGTATCTGTGGCTGTGTCTGTGTGTGTGAGTGTGTGTGCGGGTGCGGGTGTGTGAATGCGTGCGGCTGGCATAATAATAAAATGTTGGTATTTTATATTAGCATTTAAATTGGCTTTTTGTATGCTTCGGAAATAGTTTAATATCCGAAAAGTCTTTTCGGCACGACGCACAACTTTAACACGAAGACCCCACAGAAAACAGCGCAACGAAAAATGCATAACAAAATAGAGAAAATAGACCCATAATTGGTCAGAATAACGAGCATCTGCATAGCGAGGAAATGTGAGAGGACAAGTGACACATCTGCATATATCACAAGAATGCGAATAGTTTTTCTTATGGCCCAGTACAAGTATCTCTCTCTCTTATCAAAAGCGAAACAGATACCGCAAACTCACACACACACACGCACGCACACTCGCACACACACATTGTCATGGTAATCAAAGAGCTTTTGGCCTATTTGTGCGTCATTTGCAGTGGTCGGCTAAGCTTCAAGTGGTCATCACAGAACTTTTTGGCGATCCCATTTTTACTTTAACTTTGCCACGATGATGTTCTGTCTCTTCGTCGCACATCTATCTGGGCGTCTCATTGACCTTAGCTCATCTTGAGATTGCGGGTCTTCTTCTGCTCGGCGCTGCTCTATTTCATGATTGTTTTCATTCGAATCGATTCGATTCGTTTACGATTCGTTTTCGCTTCGATTGTCTGCTTTGCTTAGCGCTCACTCAATTGATGCTTGCCAATTTGAGGATTGACTTTTGCCTCCTGCTTTACGAGCGTTTCTTCTTCTAATGGGTCAACTAAGCGCACTGCTTTGCCCCCAAAGTGTCCGCCAATACACACACTACCCATCCTTGGGTATTGGTAACTAAGACAGCAGCAGGATATGTGCGTATTGCGTATGCCCTGTGGGGTTAATGAAGTTGTTTGTTTGCTTGTTTCAACATTTCCAGCCATTGGAATTGGCCAACACATTGAAGCTGACACAGACTTTCACTCAGTACTGTAATACGCTTGACATTGCCCGATGTGCGGTTTGTGCGTGGGGAGTTAAATAAGTCTGTAAATTACACTTGATTTTAAAAACAAAATAGGAAAATAAGTTTTTAAAGGTAAATGTAATTTTTATGTATTGTTCACAAAAAAAAACCCTAATATGTTTCCGAAACATTACAAAATAAAATAAATTTTCGATCTACAAAGCGAATAATTTATAGGTCGTTTCTTAAATTTTTATGTTTACCCTATAATATGTATATTGCCTCTTAATTTAAATATTAAATTATTATTACTACATTCGAAACTCTAAATTATAATGCCAGTTTCTAATTTATTGTACAATTCAACAGTTTTGTATTCTGTAAGCTGAAATTACTTGAATTACTTCAAATCGGTTGAAAAGTTTTACAATGTTTAAATTTATTAACTGAATATTTTTATATAATCTAAAAATAGTTAATTATTGTACAAAATTGCTGCAAAGTTTAAATTTACTAAAGTTCTACCCACGTTTGGCAAATGTTCACGCCATCAATGGTGGAAGGGCAATCAAATCATCGATCTTCATCGACGCTGTCGACGGTATCTTTGACTTCTCCACAGGCGCTAACTATTTTTCGCGCAAGACACATGCCACAACGACCAAGCAGGTGCCAGACACACACACACAAGCACATCGAGTAAAATAAATCGAGACAGAAGATGGGGAAAGAGAGATGGAGAGAGCAGAGTTGAGCATTGAGTGCAGGCAATTCAATTAAGCTGCAGCACCTGACTGAGGTATAGTACTATAGTCTGCTTGAGGCGTCGGCCTGTGTGTTGTCTGTCTGTCTCCGCCTCTGTCTCCGTCTGTGTCTCTGTCTCTGTCTGTGCGATGTTTATTGTAAACGTGACTACGACGGCTGCAAGTTGCTGCAAGTGCATGTTGCGAACATTGCGGTTGCATTCTCCACAGCACTAACTGCCGATTGACACATTTGCACTTTGGCAATTTCTTTGGCAACGATTCTTGGCCTTTTAGACAAAAGGCCACCATTCAGTTTCAGTTCAGTTTGCAGAGCATCGACGAGTTGCACACGTAGCAATCGTAGCAATCGTAGCATCGCAGTTTCGCAGCATCGTATCGTAGCATGGCCGTGATTTACGCGAATTTCGTATTGTTTAATTATCGTTTAATTGTTGCACAGTTTTTGATTTACGATTTAATTGCAACGACAAGTGCTGCAAACGCCACAACGTCCACTTTCATGAGCCATAAAACCGACGCGCCACTTGAACCTGGTCATGCCAACGCTTCCAATGATTTATGGCCACCGCCAACATTGATGACTATGATGGAACGTGCAAAGACAACGACATCTCCTCCGCCTCCACCACCTCAATTGACAGACAAAGCCAAATCCGTGCGCTCATTGAGCCGATCCAAGCGCTATCTCAGCTTTCCCGAGGGCTCCTCTTTTACAGTATGTGTCAACTGTCATTGTGCTCAGCCCTTTTCCCCTCTCATAATCCCAGACTCCTTTCACAACTGAGAACAGATGAATTACACGTGCAACTGTTATCTCTTTTTTTTTTGTTTTTTGTCTCCGTCATTTTATTGTGTTCAGGTGTCAGTGTGCTTTACTGTGGGAATCATTGGCAATCCCTACTATGGCCACAATAGTTTCGGCCTGAATTGGGGAGTTGCCTACGATCTGCCCAACAACTCGTGGATTCTCCAGAGTCTGCATGGCTTTTCACAGCGTCCCGTTGCGTCAGCTATACTTCGAAGGCGCACTAGGAACGCCATCTATCAGGATATCGAGACTATAGCCGATAAGTAAGGCGGGGAATATACATACGTTACATTGAATTTACATTTTACGTATACATCTATAACTTAAAGAACATCCTCTATATATACATATCTGTTTGCTTACAGCATGGGTTACAATGGACGCGATTGTGTCTTGCGTACACTATGTGAAAGTCGTCAGTATTTCCAGCGAACAAAGCTGAATATGATCGGTGAAATGTTGCGCGCAATCTTCAGGTTAGTATTGTATCACTTGCTTCATATTATTATACCTTTATACACTACACAGAACAAAAACACGTATTAACGTACTATTCAACACTTAAATTAAGTTATTTTTCCAGAGTTTACAAGACTTAAGATAAGGAAGTATCGATAATAAGTTAGAAATTAGAGAATCGATAATAAAGTACTTCTCATGTGTGATCAACGCTAGAATTTATACTAAAATCTAGATTCAGCTAATAAAATTTGGGAAACTATAAAGATAAAGAAGAAAAGCAATTAAAAGTATTGTCCTTCTATAATTTGATATAAAAATATAAGAAACTGCTAATACACAAAAAATTTAAGGTAGATAAAAGTAAAAAGCTAAAATATAATTCGTAGCCAGTTAAGTTATATTATTTGTTTATTCATTTTATTTTTATTTATTTTATTTCTATTAAACTCTCTCCCACAGTTTACCCAAGCAACGCATATTTAAGCGAGAACTTGAAGAGAACGCGGATATTGTGCACTATGATAACGCCTATCGACACGCCCATGACTTTGATTGCGAAAAGCAATATGATTGCCAATTCTCGCTACTGGAACTCGCATTTGGGAAGTATTCAACACCACCGAAAAATTATTATGCTCAATAAATTGCAATGCTTAAAATTATCTTATGAAATCGTTTTAATGGCCTCTTTCCTATCAGTCCTGTATTCTCTGGTTACCCCAATTCCCTCCCCTCTGCCCACTGACACTGCCCATACTTGTTGCCATCGGGTTATAAATGGCAATTCATTATTCTTGACTGCACCTCGACCCCATCTCTGTTAAGCACAGCTCACTTGAGAGGCTGCCATTGTGCCCCCCAGTTGGGATGTGTTGTCATGCTTCGAGTCACTCTGGATGGAAATGGAGATGGAGATGGTGAAGAAGCAACTGACGGATGTATGTCAGATTCCGTTTGCCGCCTGGCGCCTGCGACCTACACAAAAGCTTGAACATTATTTAATTGAAAAGAAATACAACAACAGCAGCAGCAGCAGCAACAACATCAACAACAATCACAGCAGCGAAATACATTTGGCAAAGTTTTCGAAATTTAATTCAATCAACAAGCTGGGAAAATTGCATGACATGACAGTTGAGTGAAAATTGAGTGGGGCATTTAAGTACTGCCAGCGCAAAAGTTTTAGTCCGCTTTACTAGACAGCTGACAATTTTCGTATCTGAAAGATACATTCTACACACATACTCGTATCTGAGGTGGAAGCGAGACATGGGTGTCTAAATCGTTTAATAAAGTGCACAGCTAAAACTCTGACAACTTAATGATGTGTGTGTTTTCATTGATACCGTCGAGAAGAGATATTTTATTCTTCAGCTATCTATCATTCCTCGATTTGGACCAATACTGAATCTGATAACTGTTAGAGTTTAATTGAGATACTTTTATTGGCAAGCAGCAAAAGTTTTTGATTTATTAATTTTTTTTTTTAAAGAGTCGTGTTGTATTTTGGATTTATATAAAAATTAAAGCTTATATTATATCAGTTACTAGAAATCAATAAACTTTTCTTTAGTTTTTATTAAATTAGGAAATTTGACTAATGTTTAACCATGCTGTACCACACATAGAAAATTTAAATTAAGATTCAGGCAAATTTGGAACAAATATGTTGGATGAAAACGTTTTTTGAGACACCATCTGGTACCAATAAAAAAATGTTGGTTGTTGAACGAAAAAACAATTCGTTATTAGAACAATTATTGATTTTAAACTGATTCGTGAATAGTTTCGCCAGATATGAACTCGATTCGGTTTTCACACCTATGTATTTCATGATTGCGCCCACGATTCTCCACTTCATGTGGACACGAAAAGAACTATAATGAAAGCTAGTGAAAAAGTGTTAACAAGTGAATGTCATGTTCAGCTCTGTGTTGAAGACAACTGGAGAAACGGTCGACAGAAGAAGTTAAAATGAAGAGAACAAAAAAATAAAATAAACGAAGCAAGCTATGTCACAATACCGCACAAAGCGATAAATAAGTAAATAAGCAACGCGAGAGCAGCACGAACAACGAAGACTGAACAGAACAGAAAAAAAAAACAGATGAGGACAACGGCGTTGGCTTTGACTTTGTTTGTTTGTCTGCTGCGAGTTCGGGCTTTGAGTTGGGTTGGGTTGGGTTGGGCCGGGCTGGTCTATACCGGTATTTATGTCAAAGAGATTAAATGTACCAAGCGTATCAGTCACCAGGAAAAACTGGACCGAAGCGCGTCTCACAACCAAAGCGTAGCGTCAGTCAGCCGGAAGTGCGAGAAGAAATAAGAGAAGCTAAACAAGCATTTGACGATGAGAACAAAACTTTGTGTAAAATACAATTAAGCATAGATAGGAGAAAATACACAATTATTTTGTGTTGTTGTGTAAAATACTTCACCGTATTGGTAATGTCGTTATCAAGTGCAGTCTTAATTTGGAGCAGGATGAATAGCCCCACTCCCAACCATTCCTCATCACCATCGACATGGATGCGGTTATTGCAGTTAATGTTGATGTTGCTTCTGTTTTGGATGTGCTTAACTGTCGTTGATTGTGCTGACGGTTTTGATGCGGTTTCACAGCCTTCTGCTGGGGATATCAACTATAACAACAGCACCCACAACAATGTTGACATGCATGACAACTATGACAACTTCAACCAACTGACAGCCAACAATGAGACAAGGGTATTGAGTCGCGGCAAACGTTACCTGGAGTTCACCAAAGGTTCTCGTATGTCGGTGGGTTGTTTGTGCACAGCATTTTAGAGCGGTTAGAGTCTCGAATGTCTCAATTTTCCCCGTCCATTCTACTTGTATGTGTTTCCACAGTGGCGTACCAATGGCAAAAACAATCTCTTCAAAATCAACACAATCTTCTCTTATGGTTATGGCTTTCGCGCAAATTATCCATTTCCCGATCCCAAGGATCAACGCAAGAGGAATCGAGTTCTATTCAAGCGCGATTTGTTTTCAAAACTTGAGTCTGCTCTAGATGGGTAAGTTTTAGTTTAACTTTAGTTTAACTTAATTGATTTCTCAAAGCTTTTTCCCTGAATTAGCCACGGATTTGATGGACGTGCGTGTTTGTTGAAATCTTTCTGCACCGCACTTTATGATGTTGATAAGCCTCAGCAAAAGAGCGGCATGTTGTTCAAGCTACTTAAGCTGATATTCAGGTAATAATGTAAAACTTTATGCAATATAAAATATAATCATAAGAAACAAATAATTTAAGAAAATAATCACAATGACATAATATTATATAAATGTCGACTAAAATCGATAAAAGTTAAAAGTGATAAGAGTGTTACAAAATGCCATATATTTTATTCTAATTAGTCATTATTAAATTTTAAATTTTCGTTTGCTAATATACACTGACGTTTCCCAAGAAGCCGAACGCAATAGCGCAACAGGAATTTATAAAATTAAGTTGTTACTAGTCTGTTATAAACTGTGCCAAATTTTAAGGTCACAACAAAGTCTTCACCATTAAAATTCATATATACTTTCACGTACGAAATTCTTGTACAGTCAGTCTGCATTTAACGTCAATTTACCACGAAATAATAGAGTGATAAAAGGGTTAAGAACTAGGCCAGATGACAAAATTAGCAGCTACGTCGTAATGCTTATAATCAACAGAACCATTGTGATATCTGTTAGAACCTCGTGCCTTTGTCACACATGTAACTGACCGGTCAGTTGTCATTTGGAGACTTCAGTTTGGCATTTACACTGCAGCCACAACAATGGGTGCTCTGCAGGTCTCACTGCTGCTTGCGACGATGGTTGCTGTGGCAATGACACTCGAACAGAACGCCACGATGCCGCTGAGACGGCAAAAGCGATTTCTGGATATAATAGAGACAAGTCGAATATTTGTGGGTATAACACATTGAGTAGCAGTCTCTTTTGGCTAACTGACGCATTTTGTTTTTGAAATTTTAAGTTTCGCGTTAACGTCAAGAACAATGTGATAGCGTCTCCAGTTATTTGGGCACATGGCTATGGCTTTCGCGCCAATACTCCCATATTGGTGAAGCGTGAGAATCGACCCTTCAGAAGGGATACCTACGAGCTGGTGCACGAGCTCATGGAGCGCAGTGGTTTCGATGGTCAGGCGTGTGTGCTAAAGGCATACTGCACAGCTTTGGCCGGAGAACATGGTCAGGGTTTCTTGTTTAAATTATTGAAGTACATGTTTCTGTAAGTCGTTTAATAAACTTGTTGTATCTGTATCTAATATCAATTTATTTTCTGTTCATCTCTTGCAGCTTGGAGGATCACGAGAAGCATCACATGCCTTATCTGCGAGAAGAGAACTGCCAACAAATCTTACACAGCCATTGTCCCCTGAGCTTCGATAGCATTTCTCCCTATACTGACGACGTATGAAAGTAATTTCTTTCCTTACTTGACCTGAAAATAAATTTTGTTTGCGTTAAAAAAAAATTAAAAATGTTTTATTGCACAATGCTCTTGGCACATGCAATGCTGGCAAGTGTTTAAATGTCTCTTCAACTATTCTGTATCAACACCACAAAAGCACTATACATTTTTCCGGGATCTCTTTCGTCATAGTATGTATCACTGAACAATTCAGCTTTAAATGACTTTTGTGAACCTCAATTGGCTGTTGTTGTCAATATAGCACATGTATAATTAAAAGCAAACAACACCCAACAATTCATTATTTGCATTCCATTGACATTTACTTGTTGTCCTTTTGATGGAAAGAAAAATAAACGTGTAATGTTGATATAATTGTCCAATATTATTATCAATTATATTGAAAGCACTTTGTATCTTTCAGTTATTGCGAATACTCATCGAACCAAGTCAGGTTTTATTCAACCCCAAAAATTTATGTTGCACTTGACACTACAAAAAAAATCTGTGTGATTAAAAATAATGAATTGCACTTAATGTCGAGTTTATGGAAATGATAAGTAGTTTTTCACAAGTATTTAAACATACTTTGGCGCATTGCGTTTAATGCTCATGAACTTTGGTTTGGATTGTTTTTGTTATTGTAGCGACTTCGTGTAGTTGTAGTTGTCTGCATTTTGTTATTTATAATTAACTTGTGCTATTTTCAGGTGGCCATTTTTTATACGATTTTGTAGTGCCAACAAGCAACATGCATTTAATTGGCAGTTTTATTAAACAGTTGGGCGAAAGTGGACTGCCAAGCTCAGAAAAAAGTAGTGTAGCATATTTTTTTTCGCTGGCTCATTGTTGACCTCATTGCATGACAAAAGTTTCAGCTGCTGTTGATGCTGCTGTTGCTGCTGTTGCTGCTGCTGCTGTTTAATGTCACCAGCATGAAATGCCAAGTGTTGTTAAAATGTTTGCGGGCGCCTTTGAGGCACTTGCCACGCCCTTGCCCGCAGACCTGTCGCCCACGCACAGAGTATTAAAAATTAACTTTAATTAAGTTGAAAACATAAATTACACACACGCACACTGGAGCATTAAAATGCACACACTTACACACATCCTGATGTTTTGTTGTAATTTCACAATTTGGGTTTGTTGTTGGTGCTGTTGTCGTTGTTGTTGTTGTTGTTGTTGCTGTTGCCGCTGTTGCATGCACCATTCAAGTTTGTTGCGCACTCAGAGAGAACTTCCGTCGGCGACGACCACAAACAAAAACTTCAAGCGCTTGTTGTATTTTTGCCAGGTATTTTGCCACACCCCACAACCATACACACACCCACACACACATACAGAGACTAGCATAACCTCAATCAAGTATTAATTATGTTTGTTGAGCAAGAAATTGCAGCAGAGCAGCAGAGAAAAGCCCAACACAATTTCAATTTCAGTTTCATTGCCATGCCAAGTTTTACACTTTGCCCTTTGCGCTATGCCCCCAGCTGACAGCATCAATTTACTACTTAATGTGACTTTGCTGCAATTTCTGTTGCTATTTTTTGTTTTTAATTTGTTCTGAAATAAGTTAATGCCATTTGAATTGCACTTATGCTTTAATTACCGTGTGTCCCAATTAAAATTCTTTTTTCAGCACTATCAAAATTGTTATTCATATGTCGAATAAAGTAACTACTTATTAATATGCTAATTGCTACTGTGAAAAATTGAAGGCAATATTCATTACATGAAACTCAAATCAATAAAAGTTTACTTTTCAAAGTTGCACTTTTTTAATAGCATTAGGAATCAAATGAAAATTTGCCACTATAATTTGATCTTACTAAGTGAACTAATTGATCTCATTTTTTTACTGTTAACATTTTGAGGCAGTATTAATTTGAATAAATATGTTTATTAATGTTACTTTCTATTACTCAAAATTCCAATAAATATTTTATAGTTTTTGGAAAACATTTGCATAATTGAGCCTTACTAAACTAATTAATGATATATTTGATTAGAGAAAATTAATGGCAGTAAACGAAATTGTAACGAAATGGTCGCATTTCTTAGACTTCATAATTGTAGGCACATTACGAACAACTATCGTTACACTCAAGCTGTTATGTGCTCTAGGACATGTTGCTCAATTAATAAATCAATGAATAACTAGTCCTGAGGAGTTAGTTGCCCGCCTTAGAGCATAGATGATTATTTGCATTGTAGGCCGTGAGCTTAACACGCACTGGCACACACCTGGGATAATTTATTGGCATCCAAGTGAAATGCACAACCAGCTGCGATTCATTTGAATGCATGCTACAGGATTTGGGGGCAGCAAGTGGCAACGCAGGGCACAAACTGGTCGCATTCATTCATTAATCGACGCCTGGCATGCAAATTGATTTGATACGTTGTCAATTAAAATGTGCAATTAATTTCATTGGGTTTGCCTCACATTATCGGCCAGCCGATTGAAGAGTGTGCGCAGGCCAGTTGCCAGCCAACTTAGAGAGCGCGAGGGAAGGTTGGAAGGTTGGGTGCAATGGCAGCTAATGAGCTCAGTTGGCCAATTGAGTTTGCGGCAATGGGAGCGAGGCAATGCGTGTGGCTGTAAAGCGAAATTAAACCGCCTATGATAGTGCACTGAGTGTATTCGCAATTAGTCAAATGTTGATTGCCAAACGCACACACAAACACACAAGCTCACACTGCTGTGCATTTCAATATGAACAATTAGCGTAACATATTCTCAATAAGAATTCAAGATGAGTTTGACGACCAAATGCGCTTAAAGAGTTGCATTTGTATAAATACAATAAAAAATTTACTATATTATTGCATGTGACTTATTTGAATGGACAGCATTGTTTGAAGCGCAATATGGTTGAGCTTCATTTTAAATGCCAAGATGGTTCACTTCGTAAATTAGTTCAAGGATTAGTGTAATAAAACTAACGTGCTAAGGATTTGCACAGCCCTTTTGTTGACTTTGTTTTTGGGGGTCGCCATAGCAGGCTGGGGGCCTAAGATTAGGGCGCTATGGGAGCAGCAGGGCGGGGAGTGGGGAGCATGTCGCAATTTCCCAATTAGCTACTCATTGAGATAAATTTCTTATGCAAATGATGACAAGGCCAAGCAGTAGCAGTAGCAGTAGCAGTAGCAGCGGTAACATCGGCAACGGGGCGCTGAAGTGGCATCGACGTCTCTGTCATCATCGTCATCGCATCCCGTGCTGGGAGTTGGGGACCTGGGTAACCTGTAAGACGAACAACAACAACAGCAACAACAGCGACAACAGCAAACGGAGACTATCCTCAAGCAGACTGACATTGAGTGACTCTCGCGCCACGCCGCTGGCTCACTCTCTCTAATTAGCTGCTGACATTTGCCTGCTGCCAACAGCTAAAGGACAAACAACAATAACAACTACAACAAACATCACAAATTTGACATAATTAAAATACTGACGACTCGCAGCAGCAGCAGCAACAGCAACAGCAAAAGCATTTCAAAATGAAATGCGAGTCAAGTTACAGTCACAATCCCTACACCAATCCCAGTATTTGACTCCAACTCGGTGTCAGTCTACCCTCTCTCTCTATCTTTCTCTCTCTCTCTCCCTTTCTCTCTATTTCGCTTTCTCTATCTCTTTCGTAGTTACCTTCTCACTCTATAAGCAAATAAGATGAAAATATTTTTGCTAATTTTCTTTGAGTGCTTAACTCAAGGCGCTAATCCGTTTCATCAACCCGGGCTTAAACATAATTTTCTCTTCATTTTTTCGTCATTCTCAGTTATAATGATCTTAACGGTATGTTCAGATACCTTTAACTAGCGCAGTTCATTGACTGAACTCCACAGAGCAGTAGCTCACACTCAGGTGTAAATTGAAGTGCAATCCAGAACATTGAACTCGAAAACGAAGTTGCTAATTGATGGCGCATGCTTTTGGACTTTCAGAATTGGATCACATTTAGCTAGTGAAAATAGTTAATGTTTGCTTTCGTCAAGACGACTGAAAAATACTCTTCAGAGAGTTTTCTAAGCAATTATTTTTGGTGGTTACACAATGATTGCGAATTCACAATTACTTTGAGTATACAGTTGAAGATTGTGCGCATGCATGACTTGGCAAGAGCCTAATAAATACTTTGTTTACATCACAAGTTAATCCAAGTTATTACAGTTATTACTAATTTATTTTGAATGGATTAAAGCAAACTTTAGCGTGAAAACGAAATACAGACTGGTAATTCGTATGAATTTCTTATCTTCGTGAGAAATTCGCTTGAGAGAGCACACATAACTTTGTTGATACAACACAAATGTCCACACACACACACACACACAGGCGACGCACAAAGGCACACAGCACGGCACAGACACACAGAGAAAGATACCCAGCTGACACTCGACATGTAAATTGCTCATACGCAATGTGGGCAGCAGCCGCTTCAACTAACAACAACAGAAGCAGTTGTAAATGGCGCATATTAAAGTTTGACTTGTACTTTTTGGGGAGCGTGGGTTGAGTTGAATGGGCGGCATGAGTTCAAGCGAGCAAAAGTTGTTGCAACAAAAATTAAACGTTGCTTTTGTAATGCCGTGTGTGATAATTGGGAACAATAGAAGAAATAAGTTGGGCGACACAACGAAATGGGTGATGTTAGTACTTCCGCATTTTTGGATGCAACCAGAAGCAGAACAAATACTCGTACACACTTCCACGTAACTATCTATGAGATTACCCCCTTTTCTCTCTCTACCCCTTTCCACTCTCTCCCCTGCTCTCTCTTTCTCTTGCCCTCTCTCTCTTGGTCTGTGGCAGCATGTAGATGTTTGTTTGCCTGCGACATTCACGCCTCGCTGCGCTTTTTGCATGCTGTCGTTGCCTGCGGGCATTAAGTGTGATTTTATGCGATTTGTAGCAGGCAATGTCGCCCACTCAACCACTGAACCACCGAGCCACCCAGCCACATCACTGACTGCTAAAGGAAAGAGCCGCAGCACCTCCTTCTTCTGCCCACCACCAAACAGGAGTCCCTCTGCTAATTTACATTTGACAAATGTTTTGCATGCTACGAAAATTTTTACCACTGCTGCGACGACTGCAACTGCTGTTCGTTAGAGTCTGAGAGAGTCGGCACCACCAACTAATACAAACATTTGCCCCCGCCCCAAAGCCCTTCCACGTACACACACACACACA
The DNA here is from genome assembly GCA_035046325.1 of Drosophila niveifrons. Lineage (NCBI taxonomy): Eukaryota > Metazoa > Arthropoda > Insecta > Diptera > Drosophilidae > Drosophila > Drosophila niveifrons. Next base: position 1,559,167 of record JAWNOC010000046.1, on the reverse strand, counting down.
CACACACACACACTCTCACACACACAATGACACGGGTGCAGCCCGCAGCAGCAGCGCAATGTGTTTTGTTTGCTGCATTTGTTTTCATTTGGTTGCAATGTTGACATTGTTTACTGTTCAACTTGCTAAAAATTAGCAAAAATCTCACACGAGCAACCAAAACACAAATACAAAAAACAAAAATGAAAAGAAATGAGAAAAAAAGCATCGTATAATGAAAACAAAAAGAACATACAAAACCAAAAGCAACTAAAAATTTGCTTAAATTTAAATTTATGTGTGAGTTCTTGTTGGGTGTGTGTGTGTGTGTGTGTGTGTGTTCGTTGACTGCAAGTGCGATAATTGCTGTGGGTGGCAACTCGAGCTGAGGTGTTGATGGTGTATATGTGAATATTGTGGGGTATGTACATATGTATGTTTGCGGCAGCCCTTGGGGGGAATGAAAATTACAGTTTTCGTAGGTCTTCACATTTTCGTACAGCACCCCGAGAGGGCAGAATGCCAGGGAATAGCTGCTGCTGCAGCTGCTGCTTTGGTATTGCATCAACAACTATTTCTTGAATTCAAGCTCTCAGATTACCTCCTAAAGTATATTTGAGTAGTTCGCTGAAGACTCTCAAAATCATCTCCCATTGCTTCCATTTATCTCTATGCTTAAAAATTACATCAAATTTGTTATGTGCAATATAAGCAAGTAAATTATGAAGCATATACAATTAAATATATACCCACATTCCAAAATATAAATTGTTTACTCGCTATAATTAAATGTTTTAATCATCAAATCAATACTTTATATGTAATCATTAATCATTAAATTTTGAATACCGAAATACCGAAAGTATGTATAACACAATTCTTATGTTTAGCAATTTATTTGACACGTGAGTAAAGTACTTCAATTTATATATTTATTACAAAAGATTAATACAATTTGCTTTTGACCTTTTCAATTTCAACCGCGCTATATATGTATTTTGCATTGTAGCAGTTAAATATTTATATTTATACTACAAATAACTAAAACAGATAAAGTTGTTTATGTTTTCGTAGATTTATGTACATCAAATCATTACTAAAAGTATAAAAAAAAAGTCATTCAAATAGAAGAAGACCCAACCCATAAGAGAATACAGATTATTTTAATAAACAGTTAAACTTTAATATCCAGGTAATGTAAAATACAACATGTCAAAGCACAAGCACTCGAAAAATAAAGGAGCAAAGATTAATTAACTAAATAGAATAGTCAAATTGGTTAGTTTCATTTATTATATTACATTAAAATACAGCGCCACAAAGCTTACTAATTTCACTGATGTTAAGTATGCACAAATGAATACCTAAATATTCACTTTGCACATGACCTAAAATGGCGTTTTATATTGAGTTCGATTAGATAGCCATTGGCATTGGATCCATTATCGCATAGTGGACCGCGGAGGGCCGGAAGAGCGTATATCGCACCTTTGAAAGCCTCTTTAAACGACACAAAAACGAGTTAACGACACTCAATTGGGTGCTAATTGTACAATTAAACGAGGCTGACATCGAATGGGTGGCTAACCAAATGGAGAGCAAACCAGCTAGCGGACACTATGCGCGTATGTGCATCGTATCAGTTCAGCTCAGACAGCTAATGGCATCAATGTAAAAGTAACACAACAAAATACAAAAATAGAACTGAAAAAAAAAATACACCATATATATTCGATCGTTGCACAACTCGTCGCCTCTCTATTGGTAATTATCTGCATCATAAATTTGTGTCCAATTGCACTCGAGGCATTGAAAATGGACACGTTTTAATTGTGGACACCAACCAAGCTCGCTGCAACTCGCCGAATGTTGCCACATTTTTAGCGCACAGAATCCTGTTGAAAATTGCATTAATTTAACGCATGATTGGCAATTCCAGCGAATGGAATGAAACCATCGCATCGCATCACATCGCATCGCATCGCGTCGTAGTGACCAAAGTGAAATTATGCAAATTGTGTGTAAGTGCCAGGGCAAAGCGACCAATTGGCGGCCCAAATGGGCGACTCTCCTATTGCTTAATTACACTACTGAGCAAAACAATTCGAGTGTTTGACTTTCACTCGAAAGGTTTTGCTCAATGTGTTCCTCAATGTGTACGAGTGTGTGTATAGCCATTAACTCAACATTTAATGGAAACCAGTCAAATATTAATTACACAGCAAAAAAAGTGAATGTGAGAAATTACAAAAAACCAGTGGAAATAAATGTTTAATCAGAAAGAGTGCAGATTTAAATTCTTAGTATATAATAGCGATTTTAGAATTGATGAATTACCTTAACGAGCTTCAAAGACAATACATAATTAGGTGAACAAAACAAGTGAAGCACAAACAAGCAAACCATTTGGAAGTCGTATTATTTTCTCCTTAAACTAAAATATAACTCGGCAATATTAGAATTTCAACGGAGAGCGAGCATTTGGGAATATTATTTAAACAAAAGATTATAATTGCGAAAAAATTCAAATCTAATTACCCAAAAAACACTGTAATTATCTCTATTCTCTATTCCATATTCCCCACTGCTATGTTGGCCAGTGCAGTGCAACTGAATTTTATTTAAAGTGAAATGAACGAAGCCAGAAAAATGGCAAAAGCCATTATAATTGGCTGTGCTCTTTGTGGTGCCTTGCTAATATTGCTCTTCCGTCATGGAATTCCTCATCGCAGCGAACGAAATGGGAATGAATCATATGCACTGATTGAAGCCGCAACGACAGAGTCGTCTGTTCCTTTGGCATATTCCCATATATCAGGTGATGAATATGCAGCCATTGAGCATGACGTAAATTCATCGCGTAATCATATTTTGCTGTTGCATCGCAAGAAGCGTTATCTCTTGTTTCCCGAGGGCAGCTCGTTCCAGTTGGTATTTGATTTAATCATACCGATAGTGGACTATACGAATTTTGCCATTCTTGGAGTCACTTGTGCCGTGGCCTGGGAGCTGCCCAGCAAGCCGCCCAGCGAGCTGCTGCATGACCTGCGCACTCGTCTAAATGATGGCACTCTCGGCACTGTGAGGCGCAACGACAGTGTAGAGCCAGAGCAGCAGCAGCAGCCCGAGACAGTGCCTCCATTGGACAATGGGGACTACATTCGAACCGCCACTAATTGGCAGTCAATGCATGCGCAACCAGCAGCAACAGCAGCATCCACATCGACATATGCAACCAATGCACATAGATATTCAGCGTACTATACGAATGTGCAAAGCAATGGCGACGGAGGCACTTCCGCTTATGCAAATTCGGCTAATGGAGAACAGCCTGCTAGGAGGCCGGCTAATTGGCATGCGCGACAGTCAATAGCAAAGTGGCGACAGTGGGCAGGCACATCTCCTCCAGCTGTTCCAACAACCATTCCATCTGTCGACTGGTCAGACAATTGGTGGCAGCGCAACAAAGTGCGCGTCCAGCAAAATTGGCGTCAAAAGCAACAGCAGTGGAGCTCCTACGCGCAGACCACGCAAAGGTAAATGCACTCTAAGAATTATGCGCTCAAACACTGTCAAACAAAACATACTTTCATTAATTTTAAAATATGCAAAAAGCTAGCTAAAGAATAAATTGTGATTAGCATTTAATTTATGCGGAACGAGCTCTTTAATTTAATTTGAATATACTTTTTTAAAACTTCTCCTTAATTCAGTCATTCCTTATTTGTCAAATACAATTTTTAAATATTTAAGTAATATTCAAACACTTACCAATTTACACAGGAGCATCAGCAGCTGGACTGAGCGCCCACGTCAATTGTTGCAGGAACCACCCAGGCACATAATTTATCCAGTATTTGGAAAACGGCGACGTCGACGTCACGTCGAATTACAAGAAATCAATGATGACGCCATCGAGCGGCTGCATCTGCGCCAGCATTTGATTTCACGTGTACTGCTCTTTGGCAAGATCGAACGCTTGTACAAAACGTATGTCAAACGGGTTCTAATTTCACTTTCTATGTAGTATATATTAACAATTGTGTATACTCCACAGAAGACAACTCAATGGCACTTCCTGCATTCAGCGTGCTCTCTGTGAGTCGGCACAACGTCAAGAGCGTGGACACAATCCACAGAGTTTCATCATGGAGCTGTTGTCGGCCATCTTTCAGTTGCCCAGCGGCCTAGAAGGCATTGAAGCGGACAAACACATTCCATCAATGTATCTGGAGGCACATCGGGCGGTTGGCGACTGTCAGCAGTTATTTGGCGATTGCAATCATAAATTTTGGTTCGAATAAAACCAAATAATTATTATGGTGCAGCTTGTTTGTTTTCACTATTATTTAATTTTTAATTTATTCGGACAGGCAGCCACAGGGCGTAGACTTTGTGTGCAATGGTGTACATATTAGGGATTAGCTTTTATTGGTTCAATTTATTCAGAGTTTGATGATGTATAATTTAATTTTGACAGTTATGACACTTTTTCAACCCACAAGCGATAGAATTAGTGATGAATTTGCAACATTTACTATCGTTAGCAATAAATAATTAATTTGATTAATTAGGAATAAAATAAAATTTTGACTATTTGAGAGAGTAATCTCCGACTTTTTAAACTATATAACAAAAACTATATCATTATGCGAATATAGCAGTACACATATTTTTTGTAATTAGGTACTGCTTCTCCAGTAACACGCATAAAACATCTTTCTTATACGATTTCAAAATATTTATACTATTTTCTTCGATTAATTAATGAGTATTTTCAAAAAAGTATCGATAGAAATGAATTGTCTTCTTAAGTAGTTGGAATATTAGCTATTAATGTTAATGAAATTCCCAAATTTTGAAGTTTATGAAAACCTCACTTATGCGAACCGAATACACATCAATTTTTCTCTCTACCTCTCTCACTCTCCTGAATTGAGAATCTAAGATATATCTTACATAATTGTAAGATTAAACAAAAAAGTGTGAACTCAAATAAACTGAATCAAAATGTAGCATGCAGTCGTTACACCAAGCTGATCCAAACTTAAAATTTCTAAAAGCGATCAGCAATAAAAAGAAGATTCTTAGAATACGACAAATGATGCCGAGGGGGGAATTGCGGCAGGTGGGAACTGCCGTCGTAATTAACAGTTAGAACTAAGCGCAACAATTTTGCCTGTTTTGTTGGGTTTGGTTGAGTTTTAGTTAGAATTTTTGGGTTATTGCCTAACGTTTGGTTGACACAACTTTTGAAACGCTTAAGCTAGCAGTTGGCGTATGAACGACGTGTTGACCGCAAGTGTTGGGCAATGTGGATCAGAAATAAAAGAAGAAACAACACCTTAGCCGGTTGCTTGCTCTTGTTATTGCAATTGTTGGAGGTATGCTTAGGGGATGTGCTCAAAGCCGGAGGAGGCATTGAACTGGCAACTGTTAGCCCACTGTTGAGTGTGGCCAAGAGTGGTGTTGTCAGCGATGTGAGTTCGGACTTTGAGCAGCTTATCGAGACGAAGCTCAACGAATCAGCCAGTGGAATAAAACCGCCAGAAAATCTGCTCTCCAGGAAGCGGCGCTATTTACTATTTCCCGAGGGCAGCTCCTTTCAATTTGGTGAGTTTTTACCTAAAATAAGGATTGAATACACAAATTCAATATGTTTACAATTACAGTTTTCGACGAGTATATTTGTGTAGTGGATCACACAAACTATCTGGTGCTGGGCTTTACAGTTGCCCTGGCTTGGGAATTGCCCAGCAAGCCACCCAGTGAAGCGGTTGACGATCTGTTGAACAAACTGGAGTCTGGCACTATAGACGTCAGTCGTAATGATACAGTGTCCAACATAACCTATGTCGATGATGCTTCTAAGCCGGAGCAGGACGCCCAACAATCCAGCAATAAAAATAACGACAACAAGCACAACTATATCGACTTATCCAACAATGGAGGTGGCAACCAATATTATAATTCATACTATAGCAGTTCACCTGTTTTTCGCACTCCCATGCATCCGTCGCATCTGTATAGAGATAGTTACTACAGAAGACCGAATGTACCAGCCAGACGTAAAGACAATTATTACTATTCATCCAACAGCAGTCCGGTGAGAAATCCCTTTGATGACTGGTCTCCATCTTACAGTCCGGCCGAAAAAACACGTTTTCCCTATTGGGCTCTAGCTGCGCAGTAAGTTGAATATCAAATACTTTGAAATACTCTCTGTTTCAATACTGTGCTTTTTAGTTTAGAGGACATCTTACGCCATTCTATAATCGTGATAAATCAACATAAGAATGTCTACTATGGCGAACCAAAGCCTCAACGTATTCGCAAACTTCCTCGTGTACCTAACCAAGCAAGGCATTTCAAAATCTATCCCGTGTTTGGCAAGCGCAGCATTCCGGATGCTCAAAATCCACATCATCGTCATCGCCGAAGTGGCACAAGTAGCGCACACGATACTAATTTAAGCAAATTGGAGAGCCATCAAATCAAATATCATCGCAATAGTCGACAAACATTATACGAAAGAATCGAAAAATATCTCGACAAGTAAGTACTGTATTTGGTTAATTTCGCAACTCAACTTAAACAAGAAAATCATCTCAATTAGTATTATATTCTGTTTAACACATTGCCTTAAATTAATTGGATTTATTGATGTTCCTTGTAATTTATAAAGTTTTTATAACATCTTAGGAATTTATGTGCTAAATTGAAAACTTAAAATGTCAAAGAAAGGAAAGTATTAAATGCGTTTATATTCGTTACTTTTCCAGACGTGGTCAAAATGGACATCAGTGTGTGCTGCGTACTTTATGTGAGACCGGCCAAAAATCGAATGAAAGAGAGCCCGTTAGCTTTGCCGGCGAACTGCTTCGAGCTGTGTTTACTATCCCAGAAGCTTTAGATCACGAGCCTGTTGCCTATCGGGACACACTTTACGATAAAGCACATGCTAATAATGGTGACTGTGCTGCACTTTATCCGGAATGCAAGCAGTCCTTATGGGATGCTCCATTCTTACAATAAAAGGCTGTCAAAATATTGTTGTAATTATCTTTTATTCAACCAAATCAATGGGTTCAGTTTAAATTGATCCCGAAACTGTCGAGCATGGTTTGTTTTCAAATATCGATTCCAAATATCAACTTGTAAAGTTACCGAGTGCATTCTAAGTATGTTTTATGCGATTAGTCCGAGTACAACTCGAACTTTCCTGTTAGTGCCAATGAGTTTTATCTAAAGAAATGTATGGCTGGTTTTAACCAAAACAAGTCCGAAGTCTGAAGTTGGTGGCGTGAAAAAGTAATTTGAGCCTTTAAATAGACCAATGAGCACGCAAAACAAAGACGAAGCGAAAGACAAACTGCTTGTCAGAATAAAACAGAGAAACAAAGAAAAAAATAAATACATATATTAAAAATTCAGCAATGAGGTGTAAACGACTAGACTAGTGGCTGTGAAACGAATGTTAAGATCAAGGCCGCAGTGGGAAATTTAAATAAAGTACAATCAACGTATGAAGTTTCAATTTGAGATTTTAAAGCTGGACTCCATTGTTAAACTGTTTAGTCTAAGCTACACCTCTGAGCCTTGCAAACACTAGGGTATAACAAAAGAAGAAGAGTGCGAAAACTAATGATGAACAAAAAGAAAAAGTAGCACGCAAACGTTACACCAAGCGCTGCCAAGTCAAACTTAAAACTTTTCAACGCGACCAGCGGCAATGAAAAGAAGATTCTTAGAATGCGATGAAGGAAGCGATAGTGAAAGAGCAAAGGAGAAATTGCGGCGCTAGGGGAACTGTCCGCAATTAACAGCCAAAGCAAGAACTGAACGCAACATTTTTGTCTACCTTTCAATGGGTCCGGTTGGATTTGGTTTGAGTTAGAGTTTTGCGTTAGCGTTTGCTTGGTGCAGCTTTTGAAACTTTCAAACTGACAGTTGGCGTATGGACGACGCGTTGACCGCAAGTGTGGGAAAATGTGGATCAGGAACAAAAGACGGAATACCCCAGTCGGTTGTTTGCTCTTACAGTTGCTGCCGCTTCTTGTGAACAGCGTTGGAGATGCGCTGAAATCCGGAGGAGGCATCGAGCTGGCAACTGTTAGCCCACTGTTGAGTGTGGCCAAGAGTGCTGCTGGCAGCGATGTCAGTTCGGATTTTGAGCAGCTCATCGAGGCGAGGCTTAACAAATCAACCAGTGAAACAAGGCAGACAGAAGTGTTGCTCTCCAGGAAGCGGCGTTATTTGGTATTTCCCGAGGGCAGCTCTTTTCAAATGGGTGAGTCCCAAGATCTCTAAATGAAGTACAAATTGAATGCTCCGTTTGTTTGCACCACAGTTTTCGATGAGATTATCTGCGTGGTAGATTACACTAACTATCTGGTGCTGGGTATTACGGTTGCCCTTGCTTGGGAATTGCCCAGTAAACCGCCTAGTGAAGCGGTTAAGGATTTATTAACTAAGCTTGATGAAGGCACACTAGACATTAGCCGCAACGATACAGTGTCCAACATAACCTACGTCGCTGATGCTCCTGAACCAGATTTACAAGCCAGCAGTACCAATAACTACAAGCCCAACTACATAAACTTGTCAAACAAGGGAGTTGGTACTCACTCTTATAATTCATACTATAGCAGCTCAGCTGTTTTTCGAACTCCAATGCACCCATCGCATCAAAATGGTGATAGCTTCTACAGACAACCAAATACACCAGCCAGACGAAAGGATAATTATTACTACTATTACGACAGCAGCCCGAAGAAAAATCCATTCGATAACTGGTCGCAACCCTATAGTCCGGCTCAAAACACACGCTTTCCATATTGGGCTCTAGCTTCACAGTGAGTTCGCAGTCATGCACTTTGAAGATCAATATTTTGAATTGCTCTACCTTTTAGTTTGAAGAATACCCTACGTCATCGGAATAGCTTCTATAATAAGGATAAGAGTAACCAGAATAATGTGTACTATGCTCAGCCGAAACCTCAACGTAGTCAGAAGCGCCCACGCGTATCAGGTCAAGCGAAGTATCACAAAATTTATCCCGTCTTTGGCAAACGCAGCATTTCGGATGCTGAGAATCCACATCATCGTCAGCGCAGAAGTGGCATAAGCAGCGCACACGATACTAATTTAAGCAGATTGGAGAGCCATCAAATCAAATATCATCGCGACAGTCGACAAACATTATTCGAAAGAATCGAAAAGTATCTTAACAAGTAAGTATGAGTTAACATGCTATGTTACTAAAAGAAATACTTATAAAAATGCTGCAAAGAGTTGACTATACTATAAACGTATATGATAATGAAAGGAATGGAGTTTCCTTATTCTCTTCTTATTAAAATCAAAATATATTAATTTACTTTTCCTGTTCCTCCACCATATAGACGTGGTCAAAATGGCCATCAGTGTGTGCTGCGTACTTTGTGTGAAACCGCCCAAAAGTCCAATGAAAAACAACCCGGCAACTTTATTGGCGAACTACTTCGTACAGTGTTTACCATACCAGAAGCCTTGGATCAAGAACCAGAGACGCATTACGATAAAGCACATTCTCAAGATGGAGACTGTGCTGCACTTTATCCGGAATGCAAACAGTCCATATGGGATGCACCATTTATGTAATAAAAGCCTGTCTTAACGTTGTCACAATTATGTTTTATTCTGGCCTAGAAACCAGGCCAATAGATTAATCTTACATTGATTCCGAAACTGTTGAGTACAATCTTCTGGAGCCAATCGCATTATGCGACTGTAATCATCTTCAAGTCCAGATATAGTGGGCATGCTGAGTTAGATAATACTTTATTATATCTGATATTATTGATATTGATTTACTACTTACGTCAAGATCACCCGAACAATGTCCTGGATCATAGAATATCCTGATGGCAGTAGCAAACGTTTGCTGTCACACATGGCTTTTAAGATACAAGACTTTACGTCGAAGCCGAGTCTGTAAAGACTAATAGTTCAATATTGCAGGAAACATTAATAAGGCGCTTCATACAGTTGAGTAAATCCACCAAATTGCTCAAAGAGCTGTCGACGATCACGATGAGCATGATAGTGGCGCCAATCCTTGAGATGATGAAGATCTGGATAGGAAATTGTTTCGTAATCAGCAGTTTCAGGATCGTAGGGCTCTTCTTCCTTTGGTTCTTCTTCAGACCTCTGCCAACGTTTGCCATAGTTGCTCCATTGCGGAGACTCTGTAGTCCACTTGCTCCACTTACTCGCAGGTGGCTTCCAGTTATTGTACTGTTGTCCAGATTGTGACCAATTTTTGTTGTTCTGTCTATACTTTTCATACTTCGTATACTTTTCAGCTGGTGTCCAATCCTTGTACTGTTGTCCGTACTTTGACCACTTCTTCCACTTGGTTGTATCAACATAGCTCGGTGCATCGGGTCTAAGATCAATTCGTTGATGCAATCTAAGAGGTTTTGGTTTCTTAAGAGCAGTCGCCTTGAAGCGCCAATCTGTGCCCGGGATCCAAACAAAAGTCGGCTCGGTTGTTGTTAATGGCACCGGAGTAGTTGTTGTTCGTGGTCGAAAGCGTTTGGGATAGACATCTTCACGGGTGGTAGGAACAGGATAATAACAGGCCTGCTCAATGTTCATATTCACTCCGCTTGGATACTGAGAAAGTAATCTTTTACTCAATTGTCCCGTGAACTTTAAGTTCGAACCCTTGGGAAATAGCACAAAACGTTTCTGACGTGAAAAAACGCGTTCAACAACATGATTTAACTCGGTTTTATTGCCCAGAACTAGGACAGCTAAGGCCATTAGACCGATCAACTGTATCAATAGACAAGCACGCATGGTGCACAGCAACTGATTGAGATGTCTAAGTGAAAGCTTCACTGAAGCTTCTCAAATATCCAAATCAATTTACTTAACAATTACTAAAATCAATTGGTGTAAATTCTTAAACCAATAATAGATCAAATAATACATTGTTATTATATAAAATAGGTAAACTAACTACTGCTGTGGTGCACCGTTAACTTCAATAAAGAGATTTATTAACTAGCTTTCAGCATTAGGCTCTGGTTTTTTATGGTTAAGATCATAGGAAGTTTACCTGGAATTAAAACATTTCATACTTAAGTGCAAATATTTTCTATAAATACAATAATAGCTTGAAGAGTATAAGTAAAACCATGTCTTTTATTTTTATATTATTCATTTATTTGTATCTGCCACTTAATAACCAGATCAATAGGTTCATATTACATTTTGTTTTCAGTTCTTGGGCGCATTGATCGGCATCCCTGCTCATAATACGAGTATAATCATCGTCCAAACCATCTAATCTGGGCATGCTATTTAAGACATATAATAATTTATAAATTTGTATTATATTCTCATTCGATAAACTCACGTGAAAACTAATCGCAGCATATCATGGAGCATGGAGTAGCCAGGCGGCAATAGCAGGCGCTTGGAGTCACAAATAGTGCGCAATATACACGACTTGACATCGATACCAAAACTGCAAAATAAAAATACTATGTCTTACATTGAATATCTTATCGAAATCTTGATATACCTACAGAGAACTCAGTCCACTGAAGTGATCAAACAACTGTCTGCGATCACGGTGTCCATGATAATGTATAGAATCAGATGGAGAAGCTCTTTGAGGTCTGCTTGACGTTCTTTGCCATTGATTCGACCAGTCTGCTGTCCATCTTGGAGCAGGTGTTGTCCATTTCGACCACTTGTTTTTATTACTCCACTTCATATTGGCATTTGTTTTCCATTTTTCACCATATTTTGCCCATTGCTGCCATTTATATGGATTGTTAGAACCATCCACATCAATCCACTGTGTCTTCAGGGACTGAACCTGTAGTTTTTTTTTGGGTAATGATACCGCCTTAAAACGCCAATCTGTACCGGGTATATAGACAAACGTCTCTGATGGTTTTGGTTTTGGAGTTGTGCTTGGCAAGAAACGCTTCGGATATAGATCATCTCTAGTACCGGGAATGGGAAAGTAAACTGCTTCCTCCAGCACGAAGTTAATGCCACGCGGATATGTTGAAATTAATCCTTTACTAAAATTGCAGGTAAATTTTAGAAATGAACCTGGTGGAAAAATGATTGCACGTTTCTTTCTACTGAAGACTCTCTCATAGGCAGGCTGACTCAGTTGAGTCTTTGGAGATTGATGAAATTCCCCTTGACTTAAGCTGAGCAACAGTAAAAGTACATAAATCCGAGCACGGAGCATGTCAATGCCCATCACGAAATGATGCGAAAGCCTCACTTGCATTTGGGATAAGTAGAAATACTTTCTGTGAACAGAATAATTCAATATTTACTCTGTGCTTTTCAAGTTGATTGATGTCTTGATTTATTGACTGTACTCATGAGGGTCCATTAACCCAATTCCCAATTTCTGAAGTTCTTGTTGGGCAATTTGTGTTAACAGATCGATCAGTAGAAATATTATATTCAAACCGTGTAGATCGGGGTTTTAAAAATGGACCCCAAAAAATTAACTTACCAAGTGCTTGTTGTGCTTATAAGCTGCAGTTCATCCAGCTCCTTACTGTATCCGGCATCTTCTGATTTGGGCGTAAGCTGAAATTGCTTTTGTCTAATTAATTGCATTAAATTCATAATTAACATCGATTAAACTATTTAGTTAACCTACTCTGTTTCGGTACCCATAGCCGAGTATTATCCAGAACGTCGAATACTAATCGATTGGTGTTTTGCCGTCAGCTACTCTTTGCCCTACAATCTAACCTCATTCTACAGTATACCTATTTGGCCGGGATTCGCCAATTATAAAGCTAAGCGTGATGTTCTTCAAACAGACGAAACAGATGTCAGTTTCTATACCAAGTATGGTTACAATACACTCGCAGCAGCACATCCCAAAGATTTCTCAGCTGGACAACTTTACGCTGCAATCGAAGATTCATTGACTTCCTATGGATTCCATGACACTTGCCTTTTACGCAGTGTCTGTGAGTTGTCAAAGCATCCATTCGACGAAGATAATCAGCATATGTTGAGCGATATAATGAACTTTCTTCTGAGGTATGTCTCAAATACTAACCATCAAATACATGTAGTCAAAAAAGGATTTTATTCTTCAGTCCATCACAGCACAAAGGATTTCTAGAGAGTGAGCATGTCTATAAGCAGGCCTATGAGGATGCTGAACTTGATGGATTTCTGGGCAATGATTGTGCGCAGCTCTATTCTCATTGTAAACATGATATCTTGCGACTTATCACAAATGTTATATTACCCAATTCATAAAATGCAATTTATTAGACTCTCGATTTTGAATTTCCAAAAAAAATATATCAAGCCTCACGTTACAACGCTGATTGCTGATTTCTTGAGTGTATCTTAAAAGTTGCTGTTAAAAAGTATAATCGAATAAGCATCAGATATGAGATTAATAGAGACCCCGTGATGTAAACTGTAACATTCCTGTGTTTCATTAGCAACTGATATTGTGATTTTAATTAACGCACTTCGTTGTCAACGCTTCGAGTTGTCGGACGTTCTAAATGCTCTCACAACAAAATGTATCTTAAACGTGTGCAGTACATCGGGGCTCTGCAGCTGTTGCTGCTTATAGTTGGGAGTCATGGGGAAATGCCACTGTTTTTTCCAGCTTCATCAGTGCTGCAAGTAACCTCGTCGTTGTCGGTGCCAGTGGTAATACCCCAACGGAAACTATTCTGGGATTGGGGACTACAGATGAACTACAATTTGCCCGCACAGCCATCTAGCTTTTATGCGGCATCCATTTGGCCAGATGAATTCGCGCGTCGCCACAAACGCCAATTGAGCAACGAAACACAGAAGTATATGCCTACTAACGGACTAACGAATATGCATCCCAATGACCTGACGGCGGGGGAGCTCTATGAGAGCATTGAAAATATGCTGACGCGGTATGGCATCGATGAGTCCTGTCTGTTGCGAAGTGTGTGCGAATTGGCCCGACATCCCTTCGATGATGGACACCAGAACATGCTAACAGCATTGTTGACCTTTACGTTAACGTAAGTGGCGTAGTATTCGTTTATTGCTTCTGAATGACTCGCACAAATATTCCTCGTTCTTGTACATTTTCAGGCCATCACTGCATGAGGCCTTTGCACCCAGTGAGACTGTGTATCGTGAAATCTATGAGGAGGCAGAGCAACAGGGATTTCTGGGCGCAAATTGCGCAAAACTGTATACCGAGTGTCCAGTGGACATTCTGGGCGGCATCAGCAAACTAATCAGCTAAAATAAAGTGCTTAAAGACTTTCCAATTTGCAATTATATTAGCTGTGGCGCATGTGCCACCAATCAATGCTTAAGTTCCTAATGAGCTTAGTTTCTGGTCATTGAAGACAATACAGTAAATAACTCAGTGCCAACTAATGTATGTGATTTTAGCTTAATGGCCAACAAAAATTTGCATGAATATTCTATTGAATTTCACTTCATGACATGCACATTGTTCATAAAGCGCTGGTAGTGTTGTAACAAGTAATTAATGGAAGTATTTTATTACTTCATGGCAAGCCACTTAACAGATTAACATGGTGGGATTTTAGGTTAAGACAGAGACTAGCCTTGCTCTCTCGAAAGCCATTTACTGCTTAATAATTTTATTTACAAATACCTGCCCAATACATAGATTCTTTTATAGACTTAAGATCCAACTGAGTGTATGATTCAAATATATAATAATATAATTACAAATGAGTTAGTTTTTTCCTGAGTTATGTCAATAAATTTTTTGCTTACTATTAGTTGAAGTTTTTGATTAAACAACATCAAGTGATGCATGCTGCTGCTTCTCCATATCATAATACAAATAAATAAAAGAATAATATCTCGGTGCGATGCATTTATTTCATCTCACTATTTTACTGAATATAGTTAACACATCCAGGTCACATTTAGGATAGGCTTTTTGACAATCACCGCCCATGAAACCTATTTTCTCAGCGCGTTCGTAGCGATGTTGATACAACTTTTCGTTTGGCCCAAAGCCTTCATGCTGCGAGGGTCTATAAAATTAATACAGCAATAATTACAGATATATATTTCCATTAATTCAATCAAAGTTCACTTACGTTAGCAAAAAGGTGATGATTTTCACGATCAAGGTGAAGCTGTAGCTGTGATCATCAGCTAAAGGATGCAGAGCTAATTCGCATACACTGCGTAATAAGCAGGATTTGTGAAAGCCATTCTCCTCTAATCTGCGCTCCAAGCCCGCGTACAACTCACCGGCAGTGAAATCATTCGGATGTATGCCATTTTCTGCCTCCATCAGCTCCTTGACAGTGCCAGTAAAGCCATCTGTATGCCGTCTGCGACGCTCCAAAGCATTGGACCAAATGGTGGGATTATAGAATGAGGAGACATCATATGGCATATTATAGTTCATCTGAAACCCCAAATCCATGAAGACCTTTCGCGCATCGGGAATATCAATTGGCACTGACATCGAAGATGTGAGCTGCAATATCGTTGACGCTGGATAAAGTAAAAATCCTGTTGTGCCCGTCGTCAGGATCACTATAACCACGATGATCACAGTGAATATCCCGTTGATAGAGTTGGTGTTGTGCTGCTGTGGCCGTCGCATTTCGATGTGAAGCATCTAAGAATTACGGTCTGTAGCGCATGTATGAACGCATTAATGCTCCGGGTTTCCATACTATTGATTTGTTTATTTGGGTCTTTAATTAAGCAGAACTGTTAATGAGTCAAGCATTTGCCATGCGTGAGCAGCAATTAGAACAACGAAAACTGCAGAACTAGGGCAAACTTGGGAAACAATTCTAAGCTAAATACAATAGAAAGTTGGCGTGCTCTAATATAATAAGGTACACACGAAACTAGTTATACCCTACACCGCAAGAATTTAATGTTAAACAATAATTATTTCCTAATTTAATCAAAGGTTTTCCAATAATCATATATGACGCTACGCACTCTCGTAACTTAATGATCGCAGATAATAACAAACATTAAAAAAATATATATATACATATATATTTGTATTTGTGTGGAAAGGCTTTAATCTTTTTAATTTAATACTTAACATTAAAAAGAAAAGCTTAAAGCCATTCACATAACATATAGTATAAAAATGTTTTAAGGACAAAATAAAATAAAAATATGTCACTGTATCTTCGTAATTCCTAATATTAATATTATTAAAGTAAAAAATTAAAGTCTGATATATATTTGTAATTAGTATAAAGAAATAATAATAATTAATATCCAATATAGATATTTATTTACTTATGCATTAGCAATTATTGTTTTTATCTTAACTCCCAGTTCTCTTTGGAATTGCACAACCCTGTCATTTGCTGTGTAGCTCAACTGTCAATTTCTTCAACAAATAACTGTTGCATGGCATTTTACCATTCTATTCAAGACTTCACGATTGTCAGCTACACATTAGTTAGCCAAGAGCATCAATGACAAGATGAACGACAAAAATCAAGTCGTGCTACTGCTGGCAGTTGTCTTTGGCATTACCCAGATAGCAGCCAATACCAACAGTTTCGTACCCAATACCTTGACTGCCAGGTCGGATAACGTAAGCCACGTACCGATCCTTCCAAAGCTAAATCGAGCCAAGCGTGTAGCAATTTATAATGGTCAAGGTGTTGTCAAGGTGAGTTATTAAACTATCGATTATTAAAATATCTAAATAATTTAAAAGGTGTTTCTCGATTGTTCATCAAGTTTGTCGCTGGTGTAGCGCATCCCGTGAAGCAGGTAGACAAAGATCAATCATTTTGGTTCTTCTATAATATACAAAATCAATGGATACCCACAACAATTCCCCTTTATTGGTGGAGCTTTTGGAATACAACCGCCTTTGTGAGCACAGCCCGTGAGTTGCGCAAAGGTTTGCAATCCACAATACATCACGATTCTACACGAACTTGGCTCTACGATGCCATCGAAACGGGCATGGAACAGTAAGTTAAAAAAAATGCTACAATTGGTCTCATATAAATTACATAATCTATAATCTAATCCTCCGTAGTTTGCAGGGCAGTGAAAGTGGCACAACTTGCCTGCTGCGCAGTATATGCGAAATATCCCAACTTCCCTTCGATGATGTCAATATATTTAGCGAGATTCTTAATGCAGTGCTGATGTAAGTACAAATTGTGGACCGTCGCTAAATACACTAATTAAAATTTAAATACAACAGACCTACGATGGATAATGTGGCCGAAAAATACATAAATGCTAGGGATGCTGGTCGCGCTGGTGCCGATTGCATTAAAACTTTCAACGAATGCAGCCCAAGGGTTTGGGACTTTTTAACGCATGTCACGAAAATATCCATCTAATTAAAGTAAATTCAAAAATTAAAGTGAATACATTTTGTAACATCTTTAAAAGAGGGGGCCATGCTCGTTTTACAAGAAAGTGTGCCACTGCCTAGCAGAATTAGGAAACCTCCGACACTCGATCCATTCCTGGGCTTGGCTGAGTCAGCAATAGCATTGTTGGGCATCAACAATGCATCTACGAAAGTCTAAATTGAATCTAAACTTTCCTCATCTTCGACATGGAGCGACGTCGCCACTCTGCCCACGCCTCACAAACCATCGGTTGCTTCCAGCAAATGCATTCGCTCAATGGCAAAGCAGTCGGCTTCATGCGAACACATTCAGAGAAGGCGGGATAAGGTGTCAACGGCTTGCTACAGATCAGTGGTCTCTTTGTCTTCAAACAGTCTGGCGGATTGCGTCCAGCTCTGTGACAGCGCCGTTTGAGTCGAGGACAATCCAATTGCTCCTTAGCCGAGCAGTCAACTGGCTGTGGGCAGGCAGTTTTTGGCTTGTTACGTGTGCGCCGTCTCAAAGGAGCTGCTTTAATATTCTCAAAGCAACAAATCTTCTTTTTCTTGATCTGCATGGGCGGGCAGGCGACCCAGGTCTGCCAATACTTTCGCTTGGCCTTGTCCGATTCCACATAGTAGATGTCGTCGAAGCGTGGATTAAATGGACAATAGACCGCTTCCTCATCGCAGAATGGATTAAGCCACATCGATGGCGGCTTTGTCATCTTAGCCTCGTTGACCTTGGGCTTACGGACTTGCAAATTTTTTGGTGGTCCACATGGGAATTCAGAGAATTTACCTTGCTTGCACTTTTCTTTCTCAACATTGCCCTTCTTACAATTCTTTGACTTGAAACGCAGTGCAGTCGCGAACTGAAGCTTATTCACTTGACCCAAGATCACAAAACGTCTCAAGGCCGAGCTTAATCCAAGCATTTTTTATGATTTATGAGAATTTCAATAAAAAAAAATAAAAACAAAAAAGAGAGAAAAACCGAAATTTGTAAACAACGAATTTTGAGAGAAAATTTTTAATTCCAAAAAGTTAAACCTCTTCTAAATCATTAGGTTCCCAACTGACGAAGCATCTCACATTGCTTATGACGTTGGCCTTGAATTGAAATGAAATGTTTACTTCGTTTTAGAAATTCGTGCAAAAAAGTCAAGCACCGGATATGGACAGCTAATTGCATAGAAACGAACACAATCCCTGCCATTCATGCGGTGTTGATACTTGTCATCGGCTACATCATCGGGAACACTGAAAAAATCCAAGTTATTAAAAATCCTATACCCAGATTATCTTTCTTTGTCTTACGTCAGCACAATGCGTAATAGATCATCCATAAGAAAACTGCTTTTGTGTTGCATATTAAACCTGGCTTGAAGCTCGCACATAGCCCGCTTTATGCAGGATCTAAAGTCCAGTTGAAAGCTGAAAGAAATTGGCTTATTAATTTTCAATTACATCAATGGATATGTGTACATTATGGCTTACAAGTTTCCCATTGCCTCCAGTTGGTCAAAGATTTCACGTCTTTCTCTGTAGCCACGATTAAGCTTCCAGCTGGGCACATCAGACCAAGAAGCATATACCTCATTTTGAACATTGGTGGTACGATGTCGCTGCCAAGGCTCCTCCGTCAATTTCCAAGGGCTCTTATAAAATAAATCCTTTTGCGAATTGGGCTTAACATATCTAAGAAATTATATCCATAATTATTTATGTATGAGTATAGCTTAGAAACTTTAGATATATGTATTACTTGACGTAGTTTCCGGCCCGGTAGGGACCTTCATAGTGAATACTTTGCCCGCTATTCGGATAAATATTATTATCGCCATAGCGATGCCATTGGCCTTCCCAACGTCGTTTTGGTTTCACTGCTGCTGGTTTTTTGGTAGTAGGACCTATTAGAATGTTGGGACGCCAACCTTCGATCGTATCGGGCAAAGGAACATACATATCAAACTCGAGACTGTATTGCAGTCCGCTTGGACGTCCACCCACAACAATTTTTGTCAGCGCGGCTGTTAGCAAAACCGCCGCTTTGTTTGGAAATATTAAAGCACGAACGCGACGCGATAATAAACTATCCTTATAAATATCTTTTTGATTGGATGAGGAAAGATCCACAAACAGTAGAACCAATAGTGGCATTACGATAATCTTTATCCCCATACTGGCGTACTCAACGGACAAATTCAAACTGAAGGTCTTGCGGTGCTTCTAATGAAATTAGTATCGACTGTCATGGATGCGCTAATTGGCCAACCTGGTGACCGATACTGACTCCAACAACATTACAACATCTGGAATACACAAATGTATAATATGTGTACATATGCACTAAATCGTAGCTAGTTGTTGTAGAATACAAAATCAAGTAAGCCGTTTGACATCTGAGCGATACATGTCTCTGGCTTTAACTCATTTACAATCAGTTTTGTTAATTCTTTCGAGACAAACACACGTTTCGGCAGCAGTAAACTGAAAATAGATTAAGTATAAACATGGTTATGGGTAAGAATGGAATCAAAATGATGGTTAATCGCGTAATGGAGCTGCTAAATGCCAAGATCGCTCGTGCGCAGACTAGACACGTTGCTAAGCGGATGCCTGTAGCAAGTCTGAATACTTCCTACATGGATATCAACGCAATGAAGCATGAACGCCAGAAATGCCAAGCATATGATGCCAGTAAACGACGCTCTATGTGGGAACAAAAAAATGATCAAGGAAATGAGCTGCAGGTCGGAGCGCGACTCGATCAGTCACATTACAAGCACAGTGGACTTAAAAAGCGCACTTACGATTGCACTTGGGTAAATTTTCCAGAAAGACAGCCAAACAAACCTCAGCCGATATTTATTCTCGATGAGCACATTCCTGTCAGACGTAGAAATTGTGAAAACCGCCCGGAAACTGCAAAACCATGCGACGCTGAGGCTTCCGAATTTCTAAAGCAAATGTACAGTTCCGACATTCAGAAGAACCGTATCCCACATCCCAATTGGTTAAATTTCAATCCAAAAGCTCTACAAAAGAACTTCTGCGAAAAGAGACTCAGCCCAAGACAGTCGCGTTTCTACAACTGATGTCTAAAATTAGAGTAGTAAACAAAATTTTTTGATCACAAGAATTCATAGATTTTACTTTTAAGCGAATGTGTTATTAAATTTTACTCGTATTTTGGATCATAATATAATATATTTAAGGGCAAAACAATTAGTGCATTAAGAAAATATATAAATCATTTAATACAGTATTTATATTTTAGTACTTAATTATATATATAACCATCCTTCAGTATTTATATTTTAGTATTTAATCATATTTATAACCAGCGTTACCGTATTTCATTTATAGAAAATAAATTGAATATATATAAATCTAAAGGAAGTCAACTTTATCAATCTATCTTACAATTTTTTTTTAGATTTTTTCTGATTTTTCTGATTTCTTCCAGTTAAGGACCTGAAAAACACATAGGCATGATCAGATTTTTAAGTTATTTCCACCTACATATATTATTTGGGAGATGTTTAGAATAGCTGCCAGTCGATGACTTTTTAGGGTTTTCAAACTGTATTCGCGAAATTTAATAAGTTACCCAAAATTATGAAATCAAGTATGCCGTAATTTTTTTGACATTTGAATATAACGAATTATTGGGGCAACAGAACTTACTTTTCATATTTTTTCGGCATCGTCGGCAAACTTATAAAATACAATACAAACAGTAATTTTTAAATTTCATTCAGAGCTAGTTTTTTCGATGTGATAGAAATACAGATCAACAAAAAAAACAATGGTTAAAGTTAACAACGGAACCAAAATGATGGTTAATCGAGCCATTGAACTACTAAATGCGAAGATCGCTCACGCCCAAACTCGACACGTTGCCAAGCGGATGCCTGTTGCACGTCTTAATCCTTGCAATTTGGACCACAATGTGATGAGACGTGAGCGCCAGAAGTGTGAGAAATATGATGAAAGTAAACGACTCTCCATGTGGGAACAGAACAAGACCGAAACTAAAGAGACTCAGGTTGCAGTTCGTCTCGATGAATCGCACTACAAACACTGCAAAGTTAATGATCGTAGTTATGATTGCACTTGGGTCGATTTCCCACCAAGAGAACCATCCAAACCTCAACCTGTTCTTATTGTAGAGGATCACATTCCTTACAACCCTCGGAAGAGTGGATACCGGCCAGAAACAGCGAAGCCTTGGGATGATGCAGCTTCCGACTTTTTAAAGACGGCGAAAAGTAGAGATTAAACGAATCAGATATTCCCTGGCTATAAAAAAACACTTCGCTAAGGTCAAAGTTGACCAAACACAATTTCATTTTGAATCATTCGTACATATCTGAATTATGTGGAAAATCATTGGCTCTAAAGGGTTAATGATTACAAAAACAATTTTTCGTGTCAAAATAATATAATATTAAATGTAACAAAATTGATCTAAAAATAAATAAACTTTGTTTTTTTTTCTATTTTTATACGAGCTATAACTTTGTCTCCTTAGGAAATGTATATAATTGGTAGAAGAAGGCATCTCCGGCCCTATAAAGTATATATATTCTTGATATCAGCGATAACAGCCTATCTGTCCGTGTGAAACACTGGATCCCAGAGAGTATAAGAGATAAAGCTCTAATTTTTTCGATAGCATTTGTTATGTTTGCACGCAGATCAAGTTTTTGGCACGCCCACTTCCGGACCTGCAAATCAACAAACAATTAAATAACAAGCGTGTTTTAAAGACGCGAATTTTGATATATACAATATTGACCATAGTCTTTGTGAATTCTGAAAGTTTGGTTGCGATCAGATAAAAATTGTCGAAGTTATTAAATAAATACTTAAATAATATCAGTATACCAAATATAACATAACATAATTTTAGTATTTTATCGTTTATTATTTAGTATATTTTAAAATTAATACCGCAATATTTTGCTTTTATTCAAAATAGGTAGCGAGTATCTCACAGTCGAGCACACTCGACTGTAGTTATCTTACTTGTTGACTATGCATAAGTTTTTGATTATGAAGATATTTTTAGACCTATAAGGTAAAATAATAAAATGAGATACTTTTGTGCTTTCGGAAAATCTTCAAGCGAATCGAAAAAAAGTAAAGTAAACTTATAGCAACTGCGGTCATTGTTATTCCAGATTTTGTTGCGATCAAATAAAATATTTTTAGAGATTTTTTTAAATTAAATTAAATTAAATAATTTAACTTAATATATAACAATTTATTAAACCAAAAGTAAGAGAAATTATTGTGTATTTATAAAAACATATTTGAAATAAGAAATTATTACTTGGGTAATATAGCTTTGAGTTAGTTGCCAATTACTATACTTAAATTGGGATCTCATGGAAATCATTGCTAAATCACTCATTTTTATTTCAAAATTAACTGTTTGCTCTCTGGGCATTATTAAATCTCTGTTATCATAATGTTTAACATTCCAAAATGCATGACAATGTTAAACTATCCAAAATGCATGATTTATAATTTGGTACGAACTTTGGCCTCCCGCAAGCATGGGCCATTTCGTAAAGTGCCTCACTTGCCAATTAAGGGTCCAAGGGATTTTGATTACTGGAAACGTTTGAAACGCAAAGGACTCGGAAAAAAAGAGCATCTCAAGGAAAATACATACCGAACAAACGAATTGAGAAAACGTCGGCCACGGCCAGCGAAAAAGAAGTGTGAGGAAGCACCTACTAAAACTCCAGATGAAGACAAGAACCCAAAAAAATGCTAAACTAAAACGAATAATATTGGCAACATAAAAAATGTATAAAATATTGCGGCTTATACTTTGGAAATTATTTTGAACTGGCGCCTTTATCTCAGTGGTAAGTTAAACTATCGATATGAGTGAAATCAACCCTATCACAAACAGATGTATCGCGTATTTTTACTCATGTACTCATGCACCGATTTGTGCAGAAGAGTATCGCGAAAAACATCTGGATTTTGTTTTCCTTTGTGCGTTCGCGCGTTGAATTCGCCACTTTACGATGGCGTTGTTGATAAAAGCACCATTTAGCTATGGTAGCATATTTCGACGCTTTGCTACATCCAGTGGTTGTACCATCTACAGTCTCAGTTCTGGCCATGTTAAGTGCGGCGTGTCAGTGATTCGTGTGTCGGGGCCACAAACAAAACAAGCGCTGCGCGCGCTTGTTAACAATACTGAATATGAACCAAAGCAGCGTCAGGCATATTTAAAATCCTTTTTTCATCCAGCCACCAAAGATGTTATAGACAAAGGACTGTTGCTCTGGTTTCCGGGTCCCGCGTCATTCACGGGCGAGGATGCTTGTGAGTTTCAAGTGCACGGCTCGTTGGCTGTTATAGCGGCTATGCTGGACGCACTTGGTCAAGTTCCAGGACTAAGGCCAGCGCAGCCTGGAGAGTTCACAAAACGTGCCTTCTTTGGTGGGAAACTTGATCTTACAGAAGTCGAAGGATTAGCCGATTTAATACATGCTGAAACAGAAGCACAACGCAAGCAAGTGAGATTGAATGAACATTTTTAAATGCATCTCTACCATGACAACTCTTGCAGGCTCTTTTACAAAGTACTGGCGCTTTGGCTCGCCTTTACGACAATTGGCGCAAGCGTCTCATACGCTGTTGCGCCCATCTCGAGGCCTATATTGACTTTGCCGAAGAAGAGCAGATCGAAGGAGGCGTCATCTTGCAGTTAACCAAAGAGCTAAATGCCATTATTCGTGAGATACGCTTACATCTCAACGATCAGCGCCAGGGAGAATTGTTGCGAGACGGCGTGCGCACTGTTATCATAGGTGCGCCGAATGTAGGCAAGAGCAGTCTGCTAAATCTGCTCTGCCAACGTTCGGTGTCCATTGTCACAGCACAAGCGGGTACAACACGTGACATCATCGAGACAACGCATAACTTTGGAGGCTATCCTGTGGTGTTTGCGGACACGGCAGGACTACGCAAACAAACTGCAGACGCCATCGAAGTGGAGGGCATGGCAAGAGCTAAGCAATGCTTAGCGCAGTCTGATCTGATACTGTTGCTTACGGATGCACGACGCTTGCGTGAGGTTAGCAGCAACGAAACCTTGCACACGCACATCGAGAGCTATTTGCAGGAGCTGGACATACCGCAGGAACTGTGCGCTGGCAAACGATTGCAATTGGTGGCCAATAAAACAGATACACTGTCAAAAGAGGAATGTCAGAGTCTCAGTAAATTGGAAAACATTCTTACACTTTCGTGTCACAAACAGGATAATTTGCCGCAGTTCCTGGGCTCGTTGGAGCAGCTGCTGCAGCAGCTTTGTGGCACACCACAAGCAGAACATCCACGCATCACCCACATGCGTTACAGACAGCAATTGGAACGTTGCATTGAGCACATTGAGATATTTCTAAGAGATTACAAACCCGACGTCTACCCTGACATGGCCATAGCAGCGCAGCAGCTGCGTAAATCGATTCGCTGTATTGAACGCATCACTGGACATGTCAGTTGCGAAGATATACTCGACGTAGTATTCAAAGATTTTTGTATTGGAAAATGATATGTATTCTAGTTTCTAAGTATACATTTTTGCAATATTATATTGAACATATAGACTGCTGAATAAACACGTCGCAAGATTTTAAGCTCTGCTTTTTTTAGTTAAGTTTCATTATTAGAACACATCTAATTGTTTTCATTAGCAAGTGCAGTGCAACGAATTTTGAATTTCAAATTTGGATCATTAAAAGGAACACCTTAAATGATTATTATTGTTATCGATATTAAGTAATCAAGCCTAAAAAATGTTTTCAATTCTAGCCATTACATTTTTAGAATGTGGGTATTAATACCAGAAAGTTTTAAAAATTGTTTTTAATATCAATTACATTTTTTTTTGTCACGGTTCCTTTTTTATTCATCATTTCCAGTTTTGACAAAACTTTTAAAAAATGGCGCCTACTAATACGTGTAACCAAGCATCAAATATGTACGTGATGTATTTTGGTATATTTTTCCACGTGAAATAGAATATTTTGGAAATCAATCTGCGGTCACGTTATAGCACTCACTAAGAAAAATGAAAAACATTACTTAAAAAATTACAAAATAACGTGGAGCAGGCAAAATTGGCAGCTAATTGGAAGACAAAGTGTTAACACGGTTGGGGTGTCGGTTCTGCGGAGGTGGTTTGTTGGTGTGTGCGTTGTTTAATTAAGCGACAAAATGCCAGGCAAGGTGGGCGTCAAAATAAAGGCTGCGCGCAATCTGCCAGTGATGGACAAAAGCAGTGAGACAACCGACGCATTTGTTGAGATCAAGTTGGCCAACAAAGAGCACAAAACGGAGGTGTTTAAGAAAAGTCTTAACCCAACGTGGAACACTGATTGGTATTTATACACAAGAATACAAACACATTTGATCATATACAATTTGTATACATAACTTTGTTATCAGGTTCCGCTTTGAGGTCGATGACGCTGAATTGCAGGATGAGCCGTTGCAAATACGTCTGATGGACTACGATACGTACTCGGCCAATGATGCCATTGGCAAGGTCAACATCAGCTTGAATCCCCTGTGCCTGGAGAGCTCTAGTCAGGCGGCCCATGGCAAGGGCACCGTGCTTTCCGGTTGGATTCCAGTATTCGATACCATGCACGGTATACGCGGTGAAATCAATGTCATTGTCAAGGTGGATCTCTTCTCCGATGTCAACAAATTCCGACAGAGCTCGTGTGGCATACCATTCTTTCACTGTACGTACTTTTATGCAATGTGCTAGCTGTTCAGCACCTTTTTATATATTTTTCTGTGTTTAGCTCAATGTGTGCCATTTGGTTATCGAGCACAAGTCATCCATGGATTTGTAGAGGAGTTGGTGGTCAACGATGATCCCGAGTACCAGTGGATTGACAAGATACGCACACCACGCGCGTCCAATGAAGCTCGTCAGGTTGTCTTCCTCAAGCTCTCTGGTCAAGTGCAGCGCAAAATGGGTCTAAAAGCCATCAATATGGGCGCTAATGCAGTAATCGGTTACACACAGTGTTTTGATCTGGAAGGCGATGTTGGTGTTGTGGCCAGAGGCGTCGGCACAGCGGTTACACTTATAAAGGACACGACCAGCAGTCAGCCGAACAGCGCAGATGTTGCACTCATCGAAGAGTGAGTATTATAAAAACACAATTAATATGGATCTCGTCATGGATATCTCGAATGGTTAGGATAATTTAAAGTTTGAATCGTTTGGCAAATAACTTGAGGATGTTATTTGAAACAATACAGTTTATAAAATAAACCAATGAGTTTAGAAAGTTACCAAAATATTTTCGCAGCTCCCTACAATTATATTAATAATAATTCTGCAGATATGTAGTTCACAAACTCAAATAGGATGTGCAAATGTTGTTTATTTTCCATCTAAATTGAATAATATTAGAAATTCAATTCAAAAAGTAAAAGTGTTAATGGGTGTACGATATTAGTCGACATATACATATTTCAAACAATCTCCATTATACATTATTTAAAGGAAAAAGAAAATATTAAAATTTATTAATCAGAAAGGAATTGAACTGTAAATATTTTACTTTTTTACAGTAAAAACTAGACTATAGTTTTTTTTACTTTCTAAAAACAGATTTATGAAATTTTTAAAATTCGTTTCAAATGCTATTACAACTTGTAGTTGTCCTGAGCTATTTGGTTGGTTAATCAATCAATGTTAGATTTTATTAATAAATTATAATATATTAATAGGTATATACAGATACTTTATTAATCATTTAGGTGCAACATACTTTCTAAAAATGCTGAAACCGAATAGTAATTGTGTAACATGTCATCTTTTTTTAATTAAAGTAGTAAAACATACATATCCATGATGGGAACATAAAAGTATGGGAATTTAAAATTGATTATTTTTAGGAATAGATAATTGCAGTTCTTGTCACATTGCCAACATGTTCTAAAGCGTTCTATTCTTTTCTCTTGAATGTTCTCCTTCAAATCGTTTAACGCGTATTCACGCATTCAAAACGCAACGATCGTTTAACTCTCTCATCTCTGTACAAAAACCAAACAAAAATTGATAAACTGTCATACGTATATATACATATATGATCCTCCTTGTCGTACTTTCGTTATTGTATTGCACGCCTCAAAAAAAAAAAATCAAATATCTGTTGTTGTTGTTTTGTGTCGTACTATTTGTAATACATATGTATGATGATCCAAAATTAAACTCAACTCACACAACACCTCCAATATTAGAGTGCAGAAGTATTTAGACTTTCTCAATTGCACTGGGGACAGTAGTGTCAGTTTACCGTTGTCTGGTCGCTCACCCCAGTATCGTCTCAATATCTATAAACAGCCAACGGCGAGTGTTAGTCCCAGCTCAGCGGCAGCAGCAGCAGCGGCGGCGGCAACAATGTTCTATTTAGAAAGCGGCAGCAGTGACACGGAGGATGCGGATGTCATGCAGAATCTTTTGCAACAGGAGGATGAGCGTGGCGAGAAAACACGAGAGAAGAAACTGCGGCACCGCATGCGTCGCTTAACTTCCTCCTCAAGGAATGTCTTCAGCGAGAAATATGCAACACTTTTGCGTCGCATCGAACCTAAAATCCCAGAAAATGCCACGCAATCGCTGAGCAATATTTTCGGTGGCAGTGCATCGAGTAGCAAGCGTCGTCGTCGCTCCCGCTACTCGTTGAGTAAACGGGCTTCGCCGGCCATTGTGCGTTCCATAAGTGATGCCACTGGGGCTGGACCCAACATGTGTCAGCTGGCGGTGCCTGACTATCAGGAGAACACACGTTCCGCACCGGATTTGGACGTTGATGTCTTTCAACGTAAGTTCAATTATTCAACCGACTCCAGCGAGTCGCTCTCAATAATTGAAACGCTTGTCACAGACCTTGATCGTGTAGCGACAGCAGCCGACACAACAACCACATCGAGTGACAGCGATGAGCATGATGATGATGATGATGATGAGAAGTTGCAGGACAATTGGATTAAGCCGGGCGAGACACGCAGCTGTGAGAATAGTCAATTGGATATGACACCCAAGCGGCATACGTTGCTCGAGGATTTAAAGGGTTTCTCACGCCGTGTGCAGAAGCTGATGCATTTGTCACCAGCTGCCCATCAACCCAGTCAGACGCTAGCAAAGAGCTCGCTGTTGTTTGCCGCAGCTGCACTTCAGCCGACCATGGAGCGCAAATCGTATTATTGCTCACAGCCAGAGTTGCCCACAATTAATGCCGATGATGTTTGGCCGCGTGGCAATATTAATTTGAATGCGTCCGCTTCCATGCTGCAGCTGAATCACTTGCCCAGCTATGAGTCCAGTTTGCGTTTACAACGCAGTGCATCGTTTAGTCGTTTCGGAAGCGTTAGTTGTCTAGATGCTGCAGCACCCAAAGCATCCATAGCACCAGCACAAGCACCGCCTCAAACACAACCATTACTATTACCAGAACCAAAATCAGAACTAGAAATAGAACAAGAACAAGGCATTGAAGAAATTGAAATCGAACTCGAATTAAAAACTGAACAGATCCAAAACAAAAATGCACCCGTCTTGTGCATTTGTCCCTCAACCCCAACGCCAACAGAATCCGATATCAGCTCCCACACACAGCGTGCCTTTGATTTTTATGATCCTCCCGTTTTCAAGCTAGACCATGTTGTAAATATCTCTAATAGTACTAACCATAGTAATAACAATAATAAATCATCATTGCTTGCTCCATGCTATTCTGTTTCGCCATCTGCCATTCAAAATCCACCACGACAACGACAACAACAACCAACCAAATGCTCAACTAGGTCCAGCAGTGACCTGCAGCAACAGCAAATGCAGCAGCAGCAACAACAGTCGCCGGCAGCCCAGGCACAAGGTGGCGTCCTCATACCCACAACGATTGCCACCCTTGAGAATAATGCGAGTGCCAAAAAATTTGCATCGCCAGTGGGCAGCAATCGGTTGAAGCTCACGCCGAGTCCATCGAAAAGCGGAATATCGGGTGGCGCCAATGCGGACAGTGCATCCACATCGACTACATCGACGGCCACCACGATGGTGCCAGCCAAGGAGCTGGGCGAGATCTGTCGACGCTCCTCCGACTCGGATTTGAGTGTGACACCAAAGGGTATGTATGCTAGTTGCCCCCACTTTTCATTGTATCTAGTCATTGGTACTAAGCGTAGTCTAAGTAAGCTAAGCTTAAGCTATTACTATGATCATTGTTTTCCGCGGCTTCTCGTTGTTTGAGCGTATGTGTGTGTGTGTTACTACTCACAATAAAGACTCATCCCGTTAACGTTCTCTCTTTGCGCCCGCTGCTCAACCAATCGCCATCAGGCATAGCCCAAACATTACTACATCGTAAGCGTAAGTAGTAGCTATCTCTCTCTCTCAATCTCAATCTCTCGATGTATTTGTGTATCAGACTCTCCCTCTATCTGTGTGCGAATGTGTGTGTTTAAAGGGGGAGATGAGGGTTCGTGGTTTGGGTGAATGCCGCCTCGTTTAAGTGTTGTGAAATGCCTTACACTCACTTGCTCTCTATCTCTTTCTCTCCTGTCGCTCTTTAGCCTAACATGATCTCCATTCCAATATAAACAAAAACATCGACATAACGCTCTATATGTCTATTTACCCGATTAGCTTGTAAGTTCTCAAAACAAATATTTATTTATACATATACATTCATGCTTATCGCGATGTCTATTGCTATACTATATATTCGAGCATTACGACAAAAAATACTTGAAATTTTAATTATATCATATCAGCTCATCTTCTATGCGCATATCTAAGAAGTTAAATTGTTTGCAGCCTTTAAGATCATTCTGTGCGTAACATAATATCATATATATTGTAAGGATTTGACTGAAGAACACAATACTTTATCGCCATCCTAAGATAGACTGGATTATTAATCTTGAAAACTTTCAGGAACTAATCTGATTTCTCTAATTTGCTTATACTTGTTATTTCAAAATATTCAATGGCTTGCTTCCATTTCAAAATTGTTCATCGTGGATGATGAAGTTCTAAACATACATTAATAGTTTAATAATAAAATAATGAATTTCGATTATAAATTGAATTTAATTGAATGGAAACACGCCTCCTTATCGTATACAGTGTTATGGGAACAACAGTATTATGTCGTTTACAAACACATCTCTATCCTATCGGTGTATCCGCCTACCTAAGCCTAAGACTTTGACGTTGTATATCTGTCAATCCATCGTGGTAGATCTCAATATAGACCCACAATTAAATCATCTAGCTGATTTTTCCATTCATAGGGAACTCGATTTGTGTGGCCAGCGAACGTTTGGCGGCAGCAACGGCAATGATGCGACTCACGACACCCACTGTGGGCAATAAGGCAACCGATAGCCTAGACATGCTGGAATATCCATTCTTAACCATGACCAAATATCCAACTGGGTTTATACTGCATCTGGGTGCTACTGTGGCTGCGCGTTCAGTCAAACTGCTGGAGCGAGTGCCAAATCCCGATGAGCCCGAGGTGCGCGATAGCTGGTGGACCGAGCTTCGTATGGAAATTCGCTCGCATGCCAGATCATTGGGCTGTAATGTGGTGCTGGGGTACGCCGAGTCTACAACCATATCGTAAGTATAAAAACCCTAAACTTTTATATTTTTAATGACAAGTGTAAACCATTTCTAAGCGTTTGCTATTCTCTTTTGTAGTGATGATGTTTGCGTCTTGTCTGC
This sequence comes from Drosophila niveifrons, assembly GCA_035046325.1. Lineage (NCBI taxonomy): Eukaryota > Metazoa > Arthropoda > Insecta > Diptera > Drosophilidae > Drosophila > Drosophila niveifrons. The sequence goes on along the minus strand of JAWNOC010000046.1, from coordinate 1,528,013 downwards.
TACGGGCACCGCAGCTGTTATCAACATGGTTTTTAATCGTTCAGTGTCGCAAACTGACATCTTTGCCATATCGAAAACAAGCAATACTGTGGCTGCCATGTCAAATTCGCTGGAGGAACGTGAACGTGAACCAAACGGCAGCCTAGGTGATGCGGCAACTTCTAGCAAGGACAACGGCTCACTGGGCACATCGAATGGTTCGGCTGGCAAACGCTACGGCTTGCCGCCTCCGAATGCGCCACGCAACACTTGCGCCGTGTGTCATGTGCCCTATAATCTTAACTCGGTGCCATTCAATGTGAAGATGAAGAAGTGTGCTATCTGCCGAAAGGGTCGAGTGCCTGACGTGCTCTTGGCCACACTGGAAGTGCCGGAATATGTGCAAGTCAGCGGACGCGGTTGTTTTATGCAAGCACAGGTGGTGCGCGCTAAAAGGGATTTGCGTGCCGAGCTCAATGCCAAAGAAATATCCGATGGGCTTCCGTTCTTGGAGTACGAGCTGCATCGTGTGCTCATAAATAAGCTGAAGGCAAAGGGCATGAATGCCATATTTGGATTGCGCACCCAGGTGGCAATTGGTGAACGCATGATAGCATTAATTGCCACAGGCACAGCGCTGTTTTTAAGTGCATTGCCCGTGCCACAGGTGCCCAAAATTGTGGCCGGCAATTCGTGGACAGACAAGCAAAAACTCAATGAGCTGCAGAAGAAATTGCAAGAGACATTCGAGCGCAATCAGGAAATATATCAGTTGAAGAGCATGGATCCCGATTTGGCCAGCTCGAGTGGTGCTGCGGGCGATAAGCAATCAGATACGGATGACTCGGATGATGAGGAAATGAATGAAATTGATTTGAATTGCGGCAATAAAGAGTTGTGTGTGCTAGAAGTGGATGATATTGAGGATTTGGAGATTATATCGCTGCTGATGGAGCCGTATCCGCCTGAGGGCTTCCATGTGGTCAACACACAACAGGTGCCGGGTATGCTCGACCTGGATGCGGTGAAGAATCTACAGATGTTCACGCAAGTCTGGCGTGCACGCCTTGAGGTTGGACAAAATGTAAATGGTTTTCCCAAACACTTTCAGCGGTAAGCTAAAAGATCTTTATACAGATTTTAATAGTTGAAGTAACATATTTGCCTTGTTTCCGAAAGGCTGCTGCAAACTATTTATTTCAAGCTGCGTACCATGATACCTTGTGCCATTTGCGATCTGCGCTTCCGACTGGATTTGCCCGAATCCGTAAGTAATGCAAGTGGATTAAAAGCCAATAGCTAACTTAATGCTGTTGCAGGACCAAATCCAATTGCTGGTCACTGGCATGGCGATGGGATTGAGTGATGCCAATAAAGTGAAATACCGCCGTCGTGGAGCGCCCGCTGTGCAACAAAATGGCTTCAACGATGCAGCAATGCAGGCGCAAGCACAACCTGCATCCGCTGTACACACAGCGCAGTCGCAACCCGAATTGAATGGCAAACGCATGCTGCAGGAGGAGGATTACATATTCCCGCTGGACGAGGATCAAGTTGTGGATACTCCAACGCCCACAAGCACAGCAATACCACCCTTCGGCATGAACTCATTTAAGCAACGCAAGACATCGCCTTCTCGTCTGGGAAATCTGACGACAGCTTTGCCATCCGCCAAGTCCCTCAACATAGCGCCAGTGACGCGTACTCGCTATGTGAGTCCATTGAAAATAGAGTGTTGCGTTTGCATCTCGCTAAATTGTATATTTCCAACAGTTTCCGCTGCGTGATCGTTATGGTGTCGACCTAACGCCGCTTAGCTTTATACCCGGCGGTCGCATCGAGAAATATTTGGGCAATCTAAACTTTTTCTTCATCAGAGAGAGCACTTCCATACGCGAGAATGGTGGCATTAGTGGATTTGTGCATGGCTTCATCACTGAGCTGTTGGCTGTGGTGCGTGCCCATATTGCTTCGCTGGGTGGCAATGCCATGGTCTCTTTCTACATAACCGAACTGATATTGTTCGATAATCAGCATAAAAATCAAGTAATGTACTAAAATTTAAATATATATGTTGAGTCGTCTTCATATATTGTTTCTCTCTCTTTGCAGGGTCAGTGTCTGATTAGCATCGGTGGCGATGCGGTTTATGTGAGCTATTATGCCGATGACTGATATACACGTCTGCGGGGTATATAGCGCTTATTTTACGCGAATCGCCCTAAAAGTCTCTACTACTGAAATTAATTTTCTCTCTTACTTGTTCGCTCTCTCCTACCTTTTTGTCGAGATGATGACCTTTCATGACAAATGTGCAAGGCACTACCTAAACTTATTAAATTGTTATGTTGTACTTAAACAAAAGGCGAAATAACGAAAAGAACAACTGAAATAGGGGCAGTAACTTGTACTTACAACTGTAGTGACTTATAGTTGAAATCGATATGCAATATTCAAACTGTGACGTTCTCCAACAAAATGTAGCGTGAATTTTTAGGTCTTGTTATTTGTTTGCTTAATATTTAGATTTTAGCTACGATTTGCGATTTGTACATAGTTCAAGTTTTTATTGAATTTACTATTTCCTTCCTTCGATTAAAAATAAATAATAATTGTTACCCCCTGTCAATGAGCTAATAACACATTACAATTTTGCCACATATAACTTATGTAAAATAGAATACATACATACATACATACTTAACACGTGTTGAAAATATATGTACAATTGCTCAATTGGAATTCGATTTTTAGTTGGGCGTCGTCGAGAGCAGCACAAACATGACCCACAGATGCAGTAATGCCACATAGATAATCATGCCAATGCGCATCATGGGATAGCGACGTAGAAACGTACCCACCCTCATGCCCACAGAGTCGGCATGTCGCAGAGCACGCTTAAAACGACGGGCGACACGATTGTCAAAGGGACTTGGATGCATGAGTAGGGGAAACTGTGCCTTGACTGTGGAGAATGAACGTAAATTGAATTACATTTGAATGATAAACACAAATATCTCATCTCATATGCCTACCATCATCTGTGCTATTCGAGAGTAGCGTGCTGCGTGAACTGCCGCTGTTCCGTTGATGCCCCATCTCAATGGCATGCATATTCTGCTGAAGCTGTTGTTGCATATTCTCGTGCTGCAGGCGCAGTGCATTGCGTTCAGATGTAACGCGTTCCAGCAATCCTTGACGTTCGACCAGCGATTGAGTGAGTGCTTTGAGACGATTCTCGTAGTCAGTTTTAGCATTGGAAACATCGGACTCACTGAGTTGCTGGCGCTGCTGTTGCAATTGTTGCTCCTTCTCCTGTAATCGCGTGGCTGCCGAAGCCATTTGATTGCTCATCTGTTGGCGCAGCGATGATAACTCCTGGGTGAGCATACGTTGCTCTGATTCGATGGCAACGTTGTGCTCCCGGGCTGTTCGCAACTCTTTGGCTAGAGTTTGTTCACGTTGACGGGCAACACCAATGTCCAGTTCATGTTGCCGCTCTTGGGCTATGTAGCCATCGAGCTGAAGACGCAGTGTCTGCTGCTCTTCGTTGGCATGCTGCAACTCTTGTTTTAGGGCGTCATATTCGATTTGCAGGAAGCGCGATTCGCTGTCCTTATTGGTTAACTCGGTGCCATCGCCTTCTTTTGTAGGATTTGCCTTCAACTCGGTGATTAGCGCATCCTTGGCTTGCAGTGCTCGCTGTGCTTTGGTGCGATACTCTTGTAGCTCGGTGCGCTGTTGATCCGTTTCCTTGATCTGCATTTGTAGCTTCTGCGCGGTGCTCACGTACTCCTGCTGAAGTTTAGCCAGATTGGATTCCAATTCCGAGATGGAATGCACATAAGCCATGTGTGCCGATTGCGCCTCGTTCAAGTCATGCCCAGCTTTGTCACGTTCCTCTGACAACGTTTGTGTCAGGTTCTCCAGCTCCTGTAAGCGTTGCTTTAAACCCAAATTCTCGCTGTCGTGATTGAGCTCCTGCAGACGCAGGCGCAACTCATCACGCTCACCTGTGATCTCACTGAGTGCAATTTTGAATGCCGCCAACTCGTTTGTATCCATGTTGCCTCCAACGTCGCTGACAATTGAAAAACTCGCTGAAGTAGGCAATTTTTGCCGCAACTCGGTGGTGACTACATGAGCACCCTCGCTTTTGGCACTAGAAGCACTGTTGCCCACCATGGACAAGGTCATGGGAGTGCTGCTGTGGCTGCTGCTAGGGCGCTTAGCGGGTGATATTGTTGTTTTCAAGGATTGTGTGCTACTGGTTAAACTTTTCTTCATTGCATCCAAAGTGGGCGCAGCATCAGTGTGCAAAGCGGTGGCAGCATTTTGATCGATTTTATTCAATATATTCTCTGCTTTATCTGCCAATCCTGTTATCCATGACGACATTGTATAAACAGAAAACCAAATATGAAAACAATTCTAATACGTGGAAAATGGTTTGTTTATGTCAGAGCCAGTTCTGTTAAGTTTTACATCAGCTCTGTTTTGCAGTGAAAATTATCGATAATTTTCGATATTATTTATATTTAATAGTCATACACACCCTGTGATCTTGTAGGCTTTATTATTTGATATGCACTTGCTTGCAGTGATGTGTGTTTCGAAAATAAGTATTTCTTAGTTTAAATACAGATTCGATTTTAAAGAACAACAAATTTTAAGTAATCTGCAATTTAGTAGATTTTGTGTCGTAAAATAGTATATTTCGAAAATTAACTTGCGGTTACACTGCAACACACACATAAAAATCAATACTCGCCGCCATATTTTTTCACTCAAAATCGGACGCGTTTTTATGTTTAGTTAAGTTGAAGAAACAGTAAAATCGCAATATTAACTAGTTAAAAAGTGATTATAAGGCGAATTATCAATAAATCTAAATATTACCGTATTGTATGGTAGATTAGAACGTTGTTTCATATCCAAGTCGGCAATCGTGTGTGCGCGTCCGAGTTAATTGTGTGTATGTGTGTGTGTGAGTGTGTATCAGTTGTGGGATTGTGTAAATTTTAGATTGAAAGTGACATTTTTGCTAGTCTGCTTGATTGTTTGCTAATCTGATGGAAGGAGCTGCACAAGTGTCTGCCCCACCCGTTGGTGGGCCACGTGGCGGCGGCTACAGAGGCCGCGGCGGCGGGCCTCCAATGCGCGGGGGTTTTGAACGAGGACGTGGACGCGGCATGGGACGCGGTCATTTCATGGGCGGCATGCGCGGAGGCGGCATGGGTGGTGGTGGGCCGCCCATGCAGGGCATGATGTCAGGTCCATCCGGTCGCGGCATGAGGCCACGCGGTGGCTTGGGTTATCAGGGTCGCGGCGGGGGTGGCGGTTTTCAGCCGCGCGGAGCTTCGATGGGTATGCGAGGTGGAGGTCGACCTCCAATGTATCAGCAGCGTAAGTACACCCCAAACACACATATGTAGTTCTAGTTTTTACACAAAGAATCCATCATCTGCATAAATTGCATGCAGCTCCCAAACAACATACGGGCGCTGATAACAACAAGACGGTTTCACCCGTACCAACAGCTTCGGCGGCAGCAGGCGATCCGCAGTCCAGTGAAGCGGCCGGCGAAGATGGTACAGATGCAGCAGCAGGTGCCGCCACCGGCACAACACCAGCGGCCGTAAACTCACATGTGGTAAGCGGTGCAGTCAGCAGTAACAGCAACAACAATGGCGGAGGACCGCCGCCATATATGGGCCGTGGACGGGGACGCGGCGGACCTTTTGGTGGTCGGGGACGAGGCGGCGGCTACAATCCACACATGAATGGCAGCGGCGGAGGCGGCGGCAATGGCATGTATCCACATTCGCACCATGCAAGCTCGATGGGCGGCCCGGGGGGCGAGCATGGAGGAGGAATGCCGAGACGGGGCTCAATGCGCGGACGTGGCGGTGGCTACAATCAAGGTATGAGTCGGCCACCCATGCAAATGCAACATCACCAACAGGCACATAATGTCAATACACAAATTGCACCGGTACCAGCTCTCAAACGCGGCGCACCCGGAGGTCCAGGCCCAAAACGTGGACGTTACGAGGGAGGACCGTACGGACAGCGGCCCATGACACCAAAGTATCATTCGTCATCCCAGCACATGCCTCAGTCTTCATATGGTTCACCACCGAGTCATCATGCTCCAGCACCAAGGTAAGAGCAATTGAGATTTGAAATTTTACTCGTACAACCTTTAATATTAATGCAAACGTTCACTGCAGTCATCATGGTGGATATCAGACGCACGATCAGTCACAGCAGGTTGATCCATACTCACAGAGCGGCTACAGTACACAGGCCACCGCTCAGCAGAGCTATAATGGCTATGGTCAGAGCAGCGGCTATGCAACGCATACAACACAGGCGAGCACACCAGCCAGTAGCAGCTATGCGTCCCATCATGGCACTGAATACGATCAGAGCCAGTATCAGGGCTACAAGTGGGTGATACCTGTTTTTCTAACGATAAATAAATCTATTAATTGATCTGTGTTTGGTATTGAACAGCTCGACGGGCTACACTGCCCAGCAGGATACACGCTATCAGCCATATAGTCAAGACTATAGTCAGCAGTATGGATCGACTGCCGTGGATTATAATGCCACTGGACAAACGGATTACAGTCAACAGAGCGCTGGTTACGATGAACGCGCATATGCTGGTTATGGTATGTAATTCATTGATTATCATTGTCTTTTTTCTCTTATAAGTTGCGCACATGCATCATCCAATATTGCCACCTTCCTGTAGATTCGCAGGCGTATTCGCAGAACTATTCGAATGCAGCCGCCTATTACTAGACAACAAGACACGAGCCTGCCGCATCCCAAATATGGCGATACACACATTATTATTGAAGAACGCTGTGCGTGCTCAACACCACGTATGCCAAATACCAAAATCAGGGGATTAGGGCTAAAAGAACATACAACAATTTGATGTTAATATGGAAATTTGCTTGCTATTTACTTCAAATGCATACACGACACATACATACATACTAGATACACTAAAAAAAAAACCCATATACACTCAAGAAACATAATTTAGATTTAAGCATAAAGTTCTCTTTTTCCTATTATTTAAGTTCAACCGTGTAGCAAACGTCTCTTTCCTTCACCTACTTCTTCCCCAAAGCTATCCAATTATTTTTCTAAAAACCTTTGTGTTTGTTTGTCTTTGATTTATCCGATACCCGATCATCTGACTGGCAATATTGATTGTATATATTGCCTGTTGTTATATGTTTTGTAAGTGGACAAATGGAGCCTTCGATTGGTTTTGAGTGCTCTCCGCCAAAAATCAAATTATGTAAATTTCCTTATACTTTATACTAATACTTTTCAATTATATATCTGCTAGATGAATGCAAAGCGAAATAAATAAAATCAATATTGTGAATCATGTCAAATTGTTTACAAAAATTGCAATGTATAACTTTTAGTTGATAAAAACAATTACAAACAATTTACAAGTCGTCTTAACAACAAATGAAATTATTGTTTACCAATTTTTTTTTTTTATATTTGAAAATTTAATTTATGATTTTTCAACAATTCTTAGCTTATTTAATCTATTGACGTGAACAAGAAAGCGATTATAATTTCTTTTTCTAATAATGAATAGCGACAAATTAAGCAAAAATCGTAATTATGTAACTCCTATTAAATAAGGTGAGCAAAACAAAACAAAAAAAAAAAAAAAAACAATAAAAAAAAATAATACACAAAAATTGATTAGCAAAACAAAGCAAAAACCATAAAATTTATCAAAGTCAATAAAATAATGTTCAAAAATGTGTGTAATGCATTAAACTTATTTAAACGTAAATATTATTATTTCAAATGTTTTGTTGATACAAAAAAATAGAAAAGCCAACTAAATAAGCAAATGAGTATAAGTGATAGAACACATAATGGAAAAGCTTGAAAATGTTTATTTGTTTATTTTTCAAAACAACAGCCAACTTCATTCTATAACAAAGCAAACTACAAACATTAATAATGAAGTAACGACATGAAATAAATAATGAAAACTAAAAAAGAAATAAAACAAAAAAAAGAAAACGACTGTTCAAAATGCATCCGAAGAACAACAAGAAATTATCATAATCTAAAAGATATAAATTGTTCAACGAAGCTAATAGTTAAATAGTCATCTTCGAGAAGTTAACTTTCGCATATAAAGTGATAAATTATTAAAAGTAGATATACAAGAAACATATAAAACATTTAATGTTTCTAAAGAACGAAAATTAACAAAAAAAAAAAGAAAGAAAAAAACAACAGATCAATACCAAACCAAGCGAAGTCAAACTAAAAAGTTTAAAATCACTTATAGAAGTATTATTGAAAAGATTATGCATTCATTCATATTTGGTAAGTTAAGTTGCAAGCCAATAAATGGTCGAGACCAAGCAAGAGACACCTTAAATAACGTACATATTTGATAACTCAACACACAAACAAAAAAAAAAACTTAAATTAATTGTACTATTGTTTTTATATTATTGAAATATGCTCAAATATGATTTGAGCTACTGTCCGTTTAATCTTTATAAAAATCTCTGATAATGGGAAAACTTAGTAATATACAATTTCAAAAGCTGTTTAGAGTTGTTGAGTTTCAGCATAACAAAATGCGGCCTTTTTGCCGCATTTCTTTTAAATTGATGTAGCATTTAGTTTTCTTTTTACAGGAATGAGAAAACTAAATTTACTTTATGAAAAGCGTTGTTAAAACGTTTTGAAGAGTGAAGGAAATCAACGAAATGGAATATTAAAAAGGTGATAATATCGAAACAAACAACACAAAGATTAAAACAAAAAACTAATGCAATTTGTAAGATAAACTTTAATTTAATTGTTGCACTTTTATGTTATTTACACTTTTATTTATGTAAAAACAAATTTTATTTGTTATTTTTTGTGAAATATTGAAGAAATTTTTAAATGCGTCTTAAATGTGCATTGCACATATCGAATCAAAAGAGGTGATATATAATATAAAATTAGAAAAGACTGATCAAAGCATAATGCAATTTTGAAAAAACTAGACTAATGGCCCAATCATTTATTTTAATGCCTAAAATACAAATGATAAATAAACTATAAGATGATTTAAAAAGGCCGAATCTAAGAGAGATAATATATACATACTTACAAAGAATTAATATTTATTTTAATATTTTTAGTTAAAAGCGTTTTTAAATTCGCACTTTTATAAAAACAAAAATGAAAATTACAGAAGAATCTTCAAAATGAATTAAATTATTGGTATGTGACAAAATACATTCAATAATAAACTGACTTAAGATATACAAATCTAAAGTGGACTTATATGAAACCAAAGTACAAATATAAAAATGATAACAATTCAAGCAAGAAAAACAACAAATGCTGAAATCATTTTATAATATATTTTTTAAATTTAGCATTTTACAAATTCAGTTTATATAAATATGAAAACATAAATAACAATTTTCCACCATTTGACGTGGAACGCTTTATTTACATTACGCTCTATTATTTGTTTAATTTTTATTTATTTCAATATTTTATTTAATAAATACGTGCCATTGAAAAAAATGAGAAGAAAAACAACCAAAAATGAATTAATAAACATTGTTATTATATGCACATTTTTTAATACATATTTTAATTACAGCATACAATAAAAAACAAATATATCCAACAATCGCTCAAATCCATTGGTGCGATTAGACTAACTCGAATGTGTTATATATGAGAACAGCGCTTTAGATTCTTCCATGCATTGTTGATCCTTGGAACCAAGCATCATGAAAATTAACGGATTTCTTATAGACCTTATTCCTTCATAATAATGCTAAATAACACAATAAAAAAATCGTTGTAAATGATAACTAATTTTGAAAATTTTAAAGTTTTGTCAACTTCCCAAAATTAAGAAACTTTTGAATATAACAATAATCTGAGTAAAAAAATAAACAAAATTGAAATGTGTGTAATTAACTTCCGGTACCTTCCACAGATGGAACTTACATTGAAAATAAAATATTTTGTAATTCTCAAAAGCGAAAATTTACGTTCTTTTGCTAAGACAATTTTTACTGCAAAGGAGAAAAATAACAACGTGCAAAGGTAAAGAGACAACGAAGATACAATTTATTAAATTATTAACTTTAAATGTACAAATTAATTGCTGAAATAAAGAGTTTTTATTTTTTTCATTTGCCGATGCTGTTAACAATACTTAATGAATTTCGTTTTTTTAATATATTTGGAAATATAAAGCTTCAAGACTGTTAGTCTAAAATATAATGGCATTTAAGTAAAGACGCTTTATAATCCATGCAATGAAAGCGTGTAAAAATGTAAGCTTCATTATTTCGCTAGAATTTTAATTTTATTTAGAACACAAATATATGTTTTTACAGAATATTTTTAGGCTTGAGAAAAATGTTATTAATTTGATTATTTATGCAAGGGCCTCACGTAAAGGAATTATGTTAATTACATACATACATATATGTTATATTGATTCTTGATTATAATCGATTAATAATGAGGTATAGCTTATGTTTTACAATCTTTATTTGCATTGCATTATTAAAGTTGCTTCAAAATAAAAGAAAAGATACAAATAAAAGAGATCAACATTTACAAAAGATTTTTCGGGGGTCGTTTAATACATTTTCGTTTACACTTTTTTTTAAATATGAAGAGATAATTAAATATTTTACATGGTATTGATTTTGTTTATTATTGAACTAGAGAGCTTCCAAGTTGAATAATTCACATATAGTATAACGCCGATGTGCCAAGATTACATTTTCTAAGTATATAGTGAGAAGACGTCATGTTTGTTGTGCCTTAAACAGAAACGCAATACCGATCGTTAGCCAAAGTCCAGTTGTAGTTCAATTGCAGTTTGCAGAATGTCCAGATTGTGATGTAGTTATTTAACGACGCTTGCCAAAACGGAGGAAGACATGGTCGACATCTGTGCGTTTGTTGTAGTTCTTCAGCAAATCATCCGAGTTAGCCACCAGTGCTAAAGTGTGGAGGATTACAAATAGTTAAACCAATAATGCCAGTTAGCTGGTGACTGAGTCAAATTACCGGAAGCTTCATTGTTGATGTACGACTTGAGGGCTGAGGTTAATTGATCGGAGTTCTCCAGGGCCATGCAAACCTTTTTAATATGCTGGGGCATCTCCTCGAGAATGCCAGGCTGGCAGAGAGGTGCCTGCGTGGCAGCCTGAGAGCTGTGGACACACACAGCCAGCAGAACAATGGCGAAGCAGCAGACGACAAAGAATTGCATGTGAGACATTCTGAAAACAAGATAAGCCGCGAATTAAGTTAAGCAGTAGCAATCAGCATCTGAATCAGGTCTCTATTAAGCTTTCATAATTTAAGATTACAAACAATTGCAACCAGTTGTTGCCAGGCAATGTCTTCAAAGGAGTTAGGCCCTTGGCAAGTTTCGCAATTTGCATTGCTTTTTTTTTAAATCCGCACGAAGCTCTTGATGACAGCTACGAAGATGACTCTAATGCTGGCTAATGTGTTTACGCGCAGACAATTTGTTTCTATTAAGCTGCAGGCCGAGTAGGCAACAATAATGGCTACCTGTCCCCCTCATCCGCCACATCGTGATGAAGATGTATAAGCTCAGCGCACTCATACGCCCCGTGTGACGAACGATGTTCCTGTCTTTGACCTAGTTGCTCACGAACCCACGCAATACCTGTGCTTCTGTATCACAATCTGAGTGTGTCTGTGTGCTCATGCTAAACAACGGAATGTTTCTTTTGGCATGCATCTAATGTGTCGTACGTGTTGCGCGTGCATCTGCTTAGCTTACTTAGAAGCTGGTGCAACAATATTTTCGAAGAGATCGATTGCCGCCATAGGGGGAAAATTGCTTGATACGAAAAGGGATGCCAATTTGTACAGAACTTTACTGGAAAGTTGCCTGTCAGTTCCTTAATTGAGACATTGAAATTGAAAGTAGTTAAAATGGGTCCTTAAGTATTCTGTGATGCTCTAATAAGTTACAAAATTTTAACATTAATTAAATTAACTATTTGCTCACGCAATTACAAATTACAATATTAAATATGATAAAAAAAATAATTACTCAACAAATGACTACTGCACGGAAAATATATAAATTATATCTTGTTCTTTAATATTGAAATATTTAACATTATTTTTCTAAATACAACCGAAATGTTAATGCTCCGTAAAAATATGGAAGAACTTTCCTATGGATTGGGTTATAAAGTTGATTTAAAAAAAAAAAAACAAAAATTAAAGAAGAACATTGTTATTATTAAAGAACAAATTAAGAAATTTATTTGAAAAGTTGAAAGTATAGTGAAAAATTGTAATATGCACAAAAATGATATATTTGAAAGGATTTGTATTTACTACACGGATCACAAAAAAAAAACGAATATTTGTCAAAAAATGTTTTTCTTTTATTATTTTTTAATGGCGTTTACAACTTCAAAATTCATCTGTGATTCAGTTTGTCATATATTAAGTAAAGGACTTGCAAAACAAAGTGTTGAAAATTGAATAAAATATATTTTTTAAGTAAATATGAAACCAGTAGCAAACCTGTTGTTTTTTATTGAGATTTTGGTGTTGGGCAAGTAAAAACTTTTATATTATTTTCCAACAAAACTGTCAAGTTATTTGAACTTTTTGTGCAGCTGTGTCACTATTCACTATTGTTGAACGCAAGAGCTCGAATGATGCTTTCCCTTGACAGGACATCAGCTTTTATTTACTTCCGCCGAGCACGCACACAGGCCAATTGCAAGCGTCCCATTGGTCGACACACTTACACACAAACATACACACAATGACACGCGCACACAGACCGACATGTAAAAGGACCACATGTTGCGCTTATACGGGGAGCTACAGCGGGAGCACAGCGGTTAGTGGGCGTGCTCAAATATTACGTATACGTCAACGAAACCAAAACGTCGGTTGCGTGTCCTCTGTGTACTTTACAACTTTTAGACAAAAGCATATGTACGAGTATGCAGCAACACACAATGAATTGCTCATTATATAGATCTATTATTTAAGTTTTATCAGCTCTTAATTATGTTGTAAAAGTACCATTTTTTTATGTGCATTCGCTCGGCCATAACACATTTATAAGTAGGTAGTTAGGAGCAGAAATATTGCTATTTACGGCGCATCGAACTTTATGAATAAGTCCTCTTTAAAGTTTGCTGTAGCACCTTTTGTTGCAGTTGTCTTACAATGTGCGTCATGGAGTAAAGTGAAGTAATCTTCAGTTTATGAGGTTGGGATTTGAAGTCGAAACGTTGCAATTAATTTGACTTGGTGCGTGTTTCGCATGCAAACTATTTGACAAAGCTTGACACTGAACTGTAATACGAATAGAGTATACTATACATATTATATTAACAAAGGGGCCAACAAACTTGGAGGGTGAATGAATAAAAAAAAAAACGAAACACTTACTTATGCAACTACAATTTCTCGCATTATATTCTATTATGCGTTTACTCTAATGGAAAATAAAATAAGATAAGCTATAAACTTAATATGCATTTGTTATCAATATTTGGCAGTGTTGTAGAATAGACGCAGCCTTGACATTTCAATATAAGCATCTATGATAATAAAACAGGTTTTAAATCACTAAACATGCGTAATTCAGTAATCAGCAACCGAATTCACAAGAATATCTAATTTAGTATTATTTCGACGAAATAATTTAACACACGTCAAAAGAGAACAAAAAAACGAAAGTAAGCAATGTTAACATCTTAATAGTCTTGTCCTACATTTCTACACTGCACAAATATATATAATAGAAATTCAAATTCTTTATTTAATATCGAAAACTTGAAGTTCAATTATTAATGAAATAATATAATAAAATGGATTATTTAAAATCAACTTATAATATTATTAATATTAATATTATTTTCTTCTAAGTGTCAAATATAACAGTCAAGCAGTAACTAATTAGGCTACTGGTTTGAACTTAATTAAGAACTGGATGCGGACAGGTTTTCTCAGACATATGCAATTTTACTTTTGGCTGCTGCTTCGACTTAAACTTTAGTTCTATTTTGTTCGCTTTTCGCAGTGGTCATGTTTCTTAAAAAATAATTCTTCTTTAAGGACACGGTAAAATGAAACAAATAGTATTATTTTTGGCTATTGTGGGTCTTTATGTGGCGGCCACGAATGCGGAGCACAAAGTAGTCTGCTATTATGATTTCGCAACCTATTTGAGTGAAGGTACAAGACAATGCAACAAAGTGATAGAAAACTAAAAATGTTTATTATTTACATTCTTAAAGGAGTTGGCCAGTTAACGAACAAACAATTGGAGGTAGCTCTTCAATATTGCTCGCACTTAGTTTATGGCTATATGGTCATTAGAGGCGATAATTACCAGGTTCACAGTTTAGGTGAAGTGGACGAAAAGGATGTGCTTCAACAACAGTTTGCCGATATTAAATCGTTCAAACAAAAATATCCTGAGTTAAAAATTCTACTAAGTGTGGGCGGTGATCGGGACATCGATGACGGTCATCCACATAAATACATTGATTTGCTTGAGGCTACACAGGAAAAGCAAAACAAATTTATCCAGTCGGCTCACTGGTTGGTCAAGAACTACGGATTCGATGGCCTAGATTTGGCCTATCAATTCCCACGCAACAAACCTCGTAAGATCCATGGTGCTGCGGGATCGATATTTAAAAAGTTCAAAAAGATTTTCACGGGCGATGAAGTTGTGGACCCTGATGCAGAAAAACATAAGCAACAATTCACTAGGCTTGTCAGTGATTTGCAGGAAAAACTCCATTATGATGGATATCTGTTGTCGTTGACTGTTCTTCCGAATGTTAATTCTACATGTAAGCACAAATTATACATTAATTCATGAAAAATGATTTTTAGATAAGTTTTTTTTTAGGGTACTTTGATATTCCAAAACTGGACAGACTGGTTGATTTTGTAAATCTTGGCACCTTTGACTTTTACACCCCCGAACGCAATCCTGAGGAAGCTGACTATTCGGCTCCGCTCTTCTATGACAATTCCGAGGACAGACTACCATACAACAACGTTAAATTCCAGACAGAGTATTGGACCAATCAAGGCTTCCCAGCTAAAAAACTTAATGTGGGCATTCCCACTCATGGCAATGTTTGGAAGCTGACCGATGATTCTGGCAACACCGGAGTACCTATTGTCCACCATACTGATGGTCCTGGTCCAGCAAGCCCTCTCACAAATAAACGTGGACTGCTGAGTTCACCCGAGATTTGTAAATTGTTAACACTTCCCGGCCTAGATGTGAAGATAGACAAGGAGGCGCATATAATCCATTCGACCTTAGGACATTATGGCTACCTTCCAGCAGAGGGTAAATCTCGTGGTCTCTGGGTTGGTTACGATGACATAGATACGGTCACTAAGAAGACCGAATTCGCACTCGTTAGTGCAGGAGGTGTTGCCCTATTCCATCTTGGACACGATGATTTCCTTGGGGTGTGCGCTAAAGTAAGATATCCAATACTCCGCTCCATAAAACAAACTTTCCAGGACTACAAACAATAAATGTAAAATTAATCTGAATTGTTATACTATAAAATAAACGTATGCTTAATAAATTTAACAACCTTTAAAAATTGTGTTATTTCACGCTAGAAGACCTAGAAAAAAATCTCCCCAAACTGCATTTAATTGTAGAGATGAAACTTTCAACTAAACTACTCAAAGTTGTAGCCTGACTACCCAGCTGTCATGAAAAAGATAATATATTAATTTCTTGTTAAATTTCATATTTCATATTAGCATATATTGAAATAAACATATTGTAAATATTTGGATAGCTGTTATGCTTAAATAAATTGGTTTAGTATAGTACTAGACTGAGCTAAGCAGTCTTCATCCAGATATTATCTAAAAACAACCCAACTACACAAATCCCCAGAAATATATTATATATATTCTTTTAGCTGTCGTTGGGAACATCACTAATTGGGTTACAGCCAACGCATTTAATGCTTTTGCTCTTTTGATGTTGCATGTTGAGTGCAAAAACCAGGCCATATGCGAACATACTGAAGACTGCTTGCCGCAGGAATGGGAATGGGAATGGGAATGTGGAAATGGTAAATGGTAAATGGCAATAGTGGTGGACACGCGCTGTCGGCTTGAAGCATTCATGGGAATGGATGGGCAACAATGTCGCACAAAATTTGCACATCATTTGAATAAACTGATTGAGTTTTGGTTGCGTACGAATAGTTCGATGAGCTAAACGGTGCTGAGAACTATGCCCTTCGCAAATCATTAACATTTAAATTATTTTCGAATTAGAAAAGAAAGTCTGTACTTTTGACTGGATTTCCAAACGTTTTACTATTTATTTATTTTTTTTTTTTTTGTATGTTGTGATAGCAAATGTAAAACTAAGTAAATTGAATGCGACACCAAGTAAAAAACTAAAAACTAAAGACTCGGCTTCAGTCCAGGAGCTTAGCAACTATGGGATCCGGTGCCGTCATCGCATAGCCCAGGTGCTGCAGTGCCCGACGAATTTCCACAAAGACGCTGGCATCATCGATGGTCGCCGGCAGAACAACACGTTCATTACGGGCAAAGTCCGCCATTGCCTTGCGCATTGTTTTACCGGAGCGAGTTCTTGGCAAATTGTTGACGGAAGTGATCAGCCGAAAGGCGGCAATGGGACCAACAACTTCGCGTATGAGAGTGATAATCTCCGTGGAGAGCTTGGCATCCGTTTTCTTGCAGTTGTCGACGGGAATGTACAGACATAGCGGCACTTGGCCCTTGGTTGCCTCTGGCACACCAAAGACGGCCACATCCACGACATCTGGATGTCGTAGCACTGCATCTTCCAGGCTAGAAGTAGACAAGCGATGGCCGGCCACATTAATGACATCGTCATCGCGAGCTGTCACAAATATGTAGCCTCGCTCGTCCTTGTAACCTGCATCCATTGTGTCGTAGTAACCCTAAAAATAAGATATACATGTATTTATCAAAGCAGCATTTAATAAAAGTAATTAGGTGAACACAAAAATAATTATTGTGAAAACAACAAGAAAATTAGGGCAGCTGAGCCTGATCTTAATTCAATGAAATTGTGGGCTGACAAGTATATTGCATTGATGACTATTTGCTAAATACTGTGGACTGTCTAACTAGACTAAATTGTGCAACTGGTTTTATGTGTGTGCAATACCAATTATTTTGGTCTACAAATTTGTTAGTTCTAGGTATCATATGTTAGATTCAGATTGCCTTTCAAATACGTTCTCGTTTGATACACTTATCTGCCTTTTAGGATAGTGCTTACCGGAAACTTTTGAAAATATAGCTTGCGATAGAGTTCATCATTTCTGTAGAGCGATGCCATGTTGCCCGGCGGCAACGGCAGCTTAAGCACAATGCGTCCCAGCTCCGAAGGCGCCGCCTCATTGCCATCCTTCTTGAGAATTTTAACTGCAAGGAATTAATTACCATATACTCAGCAATTATCAATGCAAAGGACTGCTCACCATCGTAGCCCACTAGAGGCAAACCCGTAGAGTACATGGGTGGGTTTAGATTCTGCTGAAAGCCCAAACAGGTGGCTGTTATGGCCGAACCAGTTTCCGTCTGCCACCAATGATTGAGCACTGGCACCTTGAAGGTCTTATGAATCCAAGCCTTAGTCTCGTAGTCACAGTGTTCGCCAGCAATAAAAATTGCACGCAAGGATTTTAGACTGTACTGCTTGCCATACTTAATCTCGGGATCAGCACGGCGTATCACACGGAACGAGGTCGGCACCGAGAAGATCGAGCACACCTTGTGTTGGTCAATAATCCTACAGAGCTTAACTATAAATAAAGCGTATCTTTTGTGAATTGCAACTCACCTAAAGTATTGTCCAGGGTCGGGAGTGCGATCCGGTTTGCCTTCATACATGACGCTGGTGGCGCCTAGACAAAGTGGGCCATAGCAGATGTACGAGTGTCCCACCACCCAGCCCATGTCAGAGGCAGCCCACCAAGTATCGCCTGGCTGAATGCCATATATCATCTTTAAGGTATACATCAAGGCAACCAGGTGGCCGCCTATAGTGCGCAGTACACCCTTTGGCTTATCCGTGGTGCCTGATGTGTAGAGTATATAAAGAGGATCGTTAGCTTCAATGGGCACACAGGCCACTGGCTCATTGGGATCGCTCATGGCCAACACCGCATCCCACAGTATATCCGCATTATCATCGAGTTTATCCAATACAACCTGCTCGCGCATAAAGATAATGTTTCGTTGCGGCGGCTTCCAGCGTGACATATTGATGGCCGAATGAAGAATATCTAGATATGGCACCACTCTGCCAGGTTCCACGCCAGCATTGGCGGCTATGACCAGCTTCGGCTCCACGTGCTCAATACGCGAGCAAAGCTCACGGGCAGCAAATCCACCAAAGACTACGGAATGCACGGCGCCAAGTCGCACAATAGCCAGCATTGCAATAATTGTTTCGGGTATGAGGGGCATATATATGACCACACGATCGCCCTTGGACACACCCATTTTGGCAAGTCCGCCGGCCAGTTGCAGCACCTGCTCGTACAGTTCCTGATACGTGACCTTGCGCACCACATTGGTTAGTGGACTATCGTGGATCAAGGCCACCTTGTCGCCCCTGCCGGCCAGAATATGCCGATCGATGGCATTGTAGCAGGCATTCAAATAGCCACCCACATACCACTTAGCGAATGGCGAATTACTGTTGTCCAGCACCTGATCCCAGGGCCTGTCCCAGTCCAACAAATGACCTAACTCTTGCCAGAAGGCAATGGGGTTCTGCACCGATTTACAGTATGCTTCCAGGTATTTTGGACTGTGTGCTTCTGGGGGCATGCCATACAAAGACGAATCACCTGTTAAATTGAACAATATCAGGAAATTTGTCAGTAGTTTTTATCGATATTCGAGTTCATTGCTCTTAAATGCTGCATAAATTTGGGCGCGCTAGACAAACAAATCAAAAAGTGAGTCTAATTTACAATTTCACAATCACCAGCGGTGACTTCGAATTGTATAATTGAATTCAAAGTTACGCTTACTCTGGCATTTTGCATATGCATGTGTAAATATGTGCTATTATCTATGTGTGTGTAAATATAACAGCTGACACAGCAGACGGGCAGCATAATCCATCGTGGCAATTTAGTTTCTCTCTCCTTCTTACATAAGAATGAGTGCGTAAAGCAAGATGGCGACACGCTTGACGTAAACGGTTAACCGTTTCGCAAAATTAAATGTCGCACATGCATATTCAATTTACACTTTTGCTTTTTTATCACTGTTGCTCACATTTGTTTATAATATTTATTTATTTTTTAATTAAACTTCTTTCTTTTTGTATTTATGTATAACTTACTGAAATCAATATTCATTTTATCTTCTTTTAACTCCATTAGTTTTCCACGCAAAATTGTCGGCTATACTATGTACTCCCCACTAGATATATTTTCCTTTGATTTTCAAATATTTCCGCTAAGCTTAGACACGACCGTCTCTTTGTAGTCAATACGTTGAAATGACATTAAATGGATCGTACTGTAAGTATAAAACCAAAACTCAAAAACAATTGGATCAAAGGTTTTGGGTCGCATTTCTCTCTGAATGAGAATTTTAAAACAGTTTCGAATGAATGATACTCTTTCTTTCTTCTTGATCAGTAATTCTGTACAACATTAAACTATCATTAACTCTAATACTGAAAGTTTATACAATTGTTTTTTGGACGTTTTTAATGAATGCTTTGATCTGAGAGTAGCATAAATAAAAATTGGCTTCACTAAATCACAACAAATATGGTGTTAATTCAATTTTATTTCATCACCTTTAAAAGAACATTAAGTAATTCGACTTCAATTTACTGTTCCAAGATAGCGACCAATGACGTAGTGCGCTTTGTTTTTGTGCCCATTTATTTCTCTTGCATTCTTATTCTCTTTAATTCATAGGCGACTCAAGCTTTTGCGGCGCGAGGTTAATATACTTTTGTTAGTGACGCAGTTACATTAAATCTTATTCTAAATAAAAATCAATCTATAATAATTAAACATTGAAATGTTGTTTTATTGTATTCGAATTTTTAAAATATATTATTATAAAAAATATGTTATATTTCATCATATTTATTTCTTTTTCTTCTGCTTGTTCATTTTTTTAGCTGGTGGCTGATCGGTATCCGCTTCCGTGTTTAGCTCCACACTGAAACCCTTAATGTAGGGCTTGACCAATCTGAATACTAACTTTTCATGCTGTATATTGGTTGAGTCCAGACTTAATCTGACCGTGACGGGATCAAAGGAATGGAATACCACATTGCCACACCGCTGTGTGTGATCTTCCTCATTGAATGTGAATATAACCTCGCTCTTGGTGCGCTCCAAACCATCCTTGCCATCCTTATCCCCCTTCAGATAGAGTGTGCCTTCCAGTCCATACTTAGGTATAAGCACCTGCAGCGCATTCTTACGCACAAACAAAACATAGCTGCAAAACATAATAGGTTGTCAATTGCGTGAATTTCATAATCTAATTAATAGTATAAATACCCATCCTCGTCTTCTTCCTTGCCGCGGAAAAACAAATGTGTGTTAAGTGCTACAGATGCGCGACCAGCGTATTGTGCCATCTTATGACGATAATTCAAATTGTTGCAGATCTCCTCATTGGATTTTCGCTCCAAGAGCTGAGCATAAGTGCTGTCTGCGCCAATGGAGGCGGCGAGCAGTCGATGCACCATTATGTCCGAATAACGACGAATGGGCGATGTAAAGTGTGTATAAATGGGCGCAGCCAGACCGTAGTGGAAGAATTCCTCCTTCTGAAGACTGCCACTGATGAAGTAGACGGCCTGCATCATGCAGCGTGTAGTTAGAATACGTATCATCATATTAAAGTACGGATTATCCGCTTTGACGCATTTATCCAGCGAATGCGATAGCTCCAAACCCGTATCCGTTAACACTTCAAAGCCCTGATAACGTGCTGCTTTGACCAGTGGATCAAAATTGGTTGGCGGGGGCTTGGGATGACGCCGGAGCACAGCGCATTCAGTGAACTCATTGGCAATGTGTTGAGCTACAGTAATATTGGCCAGCAACATAAACTCCTCGACCATGGAGTTAGTGTCGCGCATCTGCTTGGCTTCCACCTCGAGTGGCTCATGCGTCTCACTGTCCACTTGGAAGCGAATCTCTGGCGAAGCCAACACCAAAGCTCTAAAAGTGTCAAAGGATTAATATAAAAGAACCATTAAACTAACGAGTCTGTGGATTACCCATTGTCCATACGACGCTTTTTCAGTATCTTGGCCAAACGATTAAGATTTCGCAACGATTTGGTAATTTCATCATTCTGAGACACGTCATCGATAAGCACTTGCGCCTCCTCATAGGTCATGGCACGCTTCGATTTGATGACACTTTTGTGGAAACGTTTAGCTAACACATTCGCCTCCTTGTCCAATTCCCAGATGCACGAGAAGGCAAAACGTTCGACGCCACCAACCAGTGAGCAGAGATTGGAGCTGAGCAGCTCGGGCACCATGTCAATGCGCTTACCCACCAAGTAAACCGTTGTCCCGCGTGCAGCAGCCTCCTTGTCCAAAGCGTTACCTGGCCTAATGAAGTGACTGACATCGGCAATGTGGACACCCACCTCCAGATTGCCATTGGGCAGCTCGCGGCAATGAAGTGCATCATCAATATCCGTACAACCTGGTGGATCCACCGAACAAATGTATAAGTCACGCAGATCCACACGCTTCGCATAATCTTCAGCCGTAATAGACCAAGGCATTTTGGGTAAGAAACTGAGAACTTCTTCGGAGAACTTGCAGTGCGGCACATCGTGCTCTAGCAATATTACCTCGTTCTCAGTAGCCATATTGCCTAGTGGGCCAAGTGAGCGCACAAAGTGTCCATGGGGATAGCGCGAGTTGCGGGGCCAACTGTCAATTGTCACAATGATGCGTTGATTTTGCAACTTGTCCGCCTGCCGCGTCTCAATTCGTATGCGCGGAATCTTGCGATCGGCGGGCACAAAAATGTGCCGTGTCGTGTCTTCTATAAGGCTGGGCTGCAGAATTCCACAATACTGTCGCCACTTACGACGCACAATGCCCACAATGCGACCTGTGGGAGTGCGTTCGGCAACTGGTGCCGCCTGCAGTTGCTGCAACATTTCCTTTTCCTGTTCGACACGATCTTCGCTGGGAACATCATCTGCATACACATTTTTCTCTTCCAGCACAATTTCACTAGGCGCAGACCATTCGCTTTCAGGCAGCAATTCCACAGCCACCAGATCGCCATCCACAGCGCGATTCAGCGATTCTCGTCCTTGAATTAAGATCTGTCAAAATAAAACAAGTTAATCTCAGAGTAAATAGAGTTGGATCGTAGTGTCTTACGGCTTTTTCGTAACTCTCGACGTTTACACTTCCCTCGAGATAGTTCTCTCGGGATGCTTGGAATGCGCCCTGGAGCAACTTGTTCTGACGGAAACCCTCAAGCAATTCCTTCATGCTCAAGTGCGGCGGATATTGGGGCAGCGCTTGTTTCTCATTCTCAAAAGATTTGTGCGCCAACTTGTCTACCAACAAGGGGAAATCCTCAAGCGACTTAACGTAATCAGCAGCAGTGCAGACCAATATGCCCTCATCTTCGGCCTTAGCCCGATTGCCTGCATCGTCACTGAGCAGTATCACACGTGTTGCAGTGCGTCCACTGCGTTGAAACACTTTAGACTCTTGTGAGGTCTGCAGATGGCTGTCATACCACTTGGTGGCCATGCGTATAGCGCGATCATTTCGATCATTGGCAGTTTCATCGGGTTCCCGATCCGCGTAGGTGTCTCTGTGGAGTATGAGAAGTAAGCCATTGTAATACCTTACATTAACTTTGAAATAGCTTACATTAACTTAACTATATCCTTAATAAGAGTAAAAAAATCAAATTTTATTAACTTGAAGCTATAGATAAGAAAAAAGTAAGTATCGACCTAGTTAGTTTTTCCCTCTGACCCAGCTATAAAAAACAGCTATAAAAAACAAATAGCTGCCGACATTTACAAATTTACAACTATAGAAGCTTTATCCCAAATTTACTTACTTGTGATGTTCGTTGACAAACACGTAGAAATTGCGTGTGCGATCATGAATGATTTCATTGATACGCTTGTAAATCGACGAACTCTTATGTTTTACCTCGTTGAGCACAGTAGTCAGCACGATCACGTTGCGGAGCACATCTTCCTCGAGTACATCGATCTGATCCAACACCACGTTGGTGTCCAAAACAATGTAGTGTGGATATTTGAAGAGACTACTCTTGATTTCGTGATCCGATGTCAGTTGATAAGCCTCGTTTTGGAAGCAATACTGACACAAATCGGAGCCGCAGCCAATATCATCACGAAGATAATGCTCTCGCACGATTTTTAATATATTGCCGCGTTTTGTTTTACGCGTAAATTCGCGTAAAGTCTGCATATTGTTAGCGTAGTATACAAGTAGCAATAACACAATGCAAACGCGTGCCGGAAAATGATTCCCATGCACGTTTAATTTCGTTTCCAATGCGTTCTCAGTTTGCAGCCGATAGTTAGCATGAAACAAAATGAGTTCTATTAAAAATGCAAATCACTTTGATTAATATATGATGATTATAAAATCATACAATTAGCGTTTAAAATTGGTGAAGCTCAGCAGAAGTTTTATTTAATCTAACAACTAAAACTACAAAAAAGTGTACTCAAAATAAAATAATTAAAAATAATCGTACAATATTCGCGCATTTACAGCACTAAGCCATCAGACGTTGTGCAGCACTTGTTCTGCATTTGTGTTCGGCTCGCGCAGCACGTGTGTTGTTCACGTTGCGGTGTTATTTAAATTATTTCAGTACTTTTCAATAATATTTATAATGGCAACGACTGAAAAGAGTTTTCCGCGTGGCGGAATTGCAAATCTGCAACCGAATAACGAAAATATTACATCAAATATTGTAAGTATGTAATACATAATATGACTAGCAGGTAAAATAAACAAGACTTTGGTGTCTGCAGGTTTTTGGTGCGTCGCAAATAAAAGCAAAGAAAGTGCCAAAGTCAAAAGATAGTCAACTGAGAGACGTTGATGACGAACAGGAGGAACAACTGCAACCCTTTTCTGCAGACCCGCTTACACTCGATACCCTGCAGGAGCAAATGCTGATCATGGGCATTGTTACGGACACGAGCGCCACTGCAGTGAAAATTGCTTTGCCAGGTCGATTGGCGGCACGTGCTCTGGTTGCAGACGTCTCTGCAGCCTATGGACGTGTACTGCAGTCATTTATGGAGGGCGACAGCAGTGAATATCACGAGTTATCCCAACTGTTTTATCCCGGGCGCATAGTCTACGGACGTGCCGTGAAAACCATTGAACGTCCGTATAGCAATCGTGTATCGTTGTTGCTCAACCTCAAGCCGGCGGAGGTGAACAGCAACTTAAAGCATAACAGCATCAAGAAGGGCTTTATCTTCTCGGGCGCGATTCAAGAAATCCAAGATCACGGTTATGTGATTGAGACAGGCATTGAGGGATTGAATGCTTTTGTACCTAATGCAGACAGCTCACAACAGCACTTGGGACAGTTGATCTTTCTTAAAGTCAAGCAAATTCAGCACAATGCCGATCAAAGCACCTGCCAATGTGAGCTGCTGGAACAGAACAATCTAAAGATAAAGAGCAAGAACGAAACCAATCTCGACTACATTATGCCCGGCAGCATTGTCAAATTTAAGCTCACAAAGCAGCACAAGAACGGACTGGAGGGCAACATCATGAATGAGGCATTTAGGGCTTTTGTGAATGAGCACCACTTGGCCGAACCGTTGCATACTTCAGATGATTATGAGGTGAATTCTGAATACGACGCACGCGTGCTCTACGTGATGCCGCTGACCAAGCTGGTATACTTGACCCTTAATCTGGACATCAAAAAGCCCATCGAGGAGGGCGATGAACAGCCACTCTTGAAGGGAAGCATTGTAGAGAAGGCACGCGTGCTACGACATGGAACCGGTGGCATTATTTTGTTGCTCAACCAGAAGTACAAAGGACTCATCTCATACACCTCTCTGAAGTCGAGCTTTAAAGGCAACTACGATCAGGATGCCGTGCTCTCAAAGTACACGCGCAAGAGTAAGCACACCGTTCGTGTGCTGGGTTACGATGCTATTGAGGGACTCTACTACTGCAGCGATGATCCCAATGTGCTCAGTGAGAAGCTGTACACACTTGAGGATCTGCATGCTGGGGACATTGTTTCGGCGCGAATTGTCAAGTCTGAGTCAAAGATTGGCGGCTACGCCGTCAAACTAGGCAAAGTTAACGGCATCATTGAGCAGCTGCATCTGGCACCAAACACACAGTACGAGGTGGGACAAAATTTGCGCTGTCGCGTGCTCGACATATCGCTAGAGCGCAAGCTGTGCTATTTAAGCAATCGCAGCGAATATCTGAGCAAGGGTGTCAAGTTGCTTACATCGCTGGAAGCGGCGCAGACGGGCAAACTATTCACTGGCAGCGTCGTCAAGTGTGAGCCCAATTATATACTAGTGAAGTTCTGTAGTGGCATCAAAGGTATGCTCTACAAACAGCACTTGGCTGCCGGATTGATTGAATACAATTTTAACGACGGTCAAGCCCTCAAGTTTCGAATTACTGGACGCAATAATGAACAGGTGCTCCTTTCGCTGCCCGAGGATAAATTCCAGCCTGGTGAAATCTGTCCCTCTGAAGTAACAAATTCTTTGGATTCCGGACTGGAAATTAAAATCACTTGCCTTGCCGATGAGGACAAAGATGACGAGGATGCCATCGAAGAGTTCGTGGGTCTGGTACCATTGCATCTGCTCTCTGACTATGTGGATCTGCAGATTCCACAGAAACGCATACATCCCGCGGGCAAGCAAATAGAGGTCGCTTGCGTGTTGCAAAACATATTCAGCTATCGTGATGTAGCCTATTTTTCGGAGAATCTTACTAAGGAGTGGCAAACCGTGCAGGTGGGTGACATTTTGCGTTGCCAAGTGAAAAACATCAACAATGAGGTGGTTGATCTGCTGCTTCCTGTGCGCAACTACAATAAGTTGGTCAAGATTCACATAAAAATGCTGTGTTTGAACACTGTGCGTGGTGTGCCAGTCGTGCTGCAGCCAGATCAGCTGCTCTATGTCAAGATAATCAGCAAGGAGCTAGAGACCAAAACGTTGACGGTGTCTGCCAAACTGACAGATGTGTGGACTGGTCAACTGTCCGACACGGCCAAAATGGTAGAAAAGTAAGTTCATGAAATCCTTAGTAGAATTTTAATTAATTGGTTTTACTCCCTATGCAGCTACCTCAAAGAAGTGACGGAGATTAAAAACAAGCTAAAACGAATGACCGCTCCCATTGCTAAGTTTAACGTAGGAGACTCGATCAATGTGTGCTTCAAGGGGCTCGATCCGTCGACCAATGATTGGATCTATGAAGCGGTTGACAACAAAAGAATTTCCGCCGTGATGCCTGCCAGCGTGGCCGGCACAGTTACTGCGCCTGCATTGGGCACTATCGAACAAGCCGTCATCTTGTGGATTGATTATACCAATGATGTGCTGCTGGTCAGCAACAAGACGTGGGACATTCAGCACGTGATTAACAGCAACGAGTTGCCATTGAATTTGGTCGCCAAAGCGGGCATGAGGGCCAAGGTTCTGTTAAGATTGGATAGCATTGTGCTGTGCACACTAAAGAAAGGTGGAAAAAATCCATTGGTGTTTTGCCCAGTACGTTTGCATCCAAATGATGTGGAAGAGTCCGCAAGTGCTAATTTGCGACAGGGTGATTTCTTTAATCTCGCATTTATACACGATAAACTACCTATTGCTGTGCCTGAGACTGTGTGGAAGCTATGGAAGAGCGTCAAACGGGCTGCCAATATGGAAGAGGTGCCAGTCAAGTCCAAGAAAATCAAAGTGGAGCCCAATGCAGGGAAGGCACAGGAAATCAATGGCAAGCAAATTAAACTGGAGAAAAAGAAACTACAGCAGGAAGTAAATGGCAAGAAAACCAAACCCACAGTAGAAAATGGCAAGAAAACAAATGGTCAACTTTTCTTTGAGGACAAGGAACCTTCCAAGAAAGATACGAAAAAATCCAATGCTGCAGATGAAGCGATTTCCAAGGCACGTCTTCCAGGTGTATCTAACTTCTGGGATGCAGACCTTGCTGCCTTAAATGGTAAAGGTCGAGAAATCGCATCCAGCGACGAGGATGACGACGATGTAGCTGCAGCGAACGAGGCAAATTCCAGCAAAAAGAGACGCCTTAACGCTAAGGAGAAGGCCAAGGCTGAGGTAAGAGAGGAACAGCGTTTACGTGAAATCGAAGATCGCAACGCAGATCCCAATCAACGTCCCGAAACGATAGATCAATTCGAGCGTCTGGTTTTGGCCGAACCCAACAGCAGCAAAGCCTGGATACAGTACATGAGCTTCCTGCTCTCCAACACCGAGATTGACAAGGCTCGCGAAATCGCACGTCGTGCTATCAAAACAATAGCGTTCCGGGATACAAAAGAGCTACTCAATATGTGGACAGCTCTGCTCAATTTGGAGCTCAGGTACAACTCATCCAATTTTGATGACGTGCTCAAAGAAGCACTTAGCCACAACGATCCGTTGGAAACGTACCTAAATGTCGTCGAAGCGCTCAAATCACAAAACCTCAAGGAACGTCTTATCAACACCTTAAATCTGGTCATGCGGAAGTTCCGCACGGTGTTGCAAGTATGGCGTGTTGCTGCAGATACATATTTTTGGCTGGGCATGGTCGATCGAGTGCAACCTACACTACAGCGTGCCTTGGGCGCTCTACCCAAAAATGAACGTAAGTTCAAACAGCTTTCTTTTTTATTAATCCAGTAACATAACTTTTCTTTATTTGCAGACATCACTTGCATTGTGGCGTTTGCTAAGATATACGCAGACCATGGGGATAACGCCATGGCCCAGACTCTGCTCGATGACATTGTTACCTCGTATCCCAAGCGCATTGACATTTGGAATCTTTACGTGGACTTTCTGGTTAAGTGCAGTCTCATCGATTCCGCAAGGTAATCACAAATTAAATTATACTACAATCAGATAACTAACTTTTCTAAATTATCCATTTAAAGGAATGTGCTAGAGCGGGCTGTGCTGCAAAAGTTACCTCCAAATAAAATGCTTGTCATTTACAAGAAGTATCTGGAGTTTGAGCAGAAACATGGCACGGAGGTAAATGCATCAAGGGTGAAGAAGCTGGCTGAGGAATACGTGAAAAGCCAGAATAAAACACCTCAGTGATCCTTTGAATGGTATTTAAGTGACATTAATAAAACTATGACTCTTATTGAGGATCTGCTTTGTAGTTCTGTTGATACTTTATTCTATATAATTCTATGTTAAATGAAGTGTATGATTTTTGAATGCTACTTTTTAAATAGTATATGTATAATATATATTATAGAAATACATACAAATCTGTTTGTGGCTACGTTGTATGGTTGTCCATCTACATGGATAAATGTAGCGACAACCGGACGACGAATTTTGTGCCTCAGAGAAGAACAAACCATAAATGTTTGCGAGCAATGTGTGAATGTTTTTTGGATGTTATAGTTCTATATATAATAATGAATATGAATACACATGAGAACACAATTTTGCTTAGGCCTAGAGTGTATGCTGGTTGGATATTAATTACTGGCGGAGGGAAAATGGGGTAGTATCATAAGGGACTTGGACAGGACACCTGACATATTACAATGACAATGAGTTATTAATCTTACACATTAATCAATAATAAGAAGCAAATTCAAGAAAAATGTTATTTGCCGCTGCGTTTATAATTAATTTATACATAAAACAGTCTTGAGCGCATCCGGCGGACCAAGCCCAATTTCAATCCTTGAATATGCCGCGCGCTTTTGCCGATATTTTGCGAACACGTCCACGACTGCTCACGCTCACTAGTTGCTCATCACTGTCAACTGTTGAGCTGCCATCTTCATCAAGCGGCTCTTCATCCTGCTCCTGCGAGCTGCGACTATTAACTCTATTGTTGTTGTGGTTGGTCTGGTTTGCTGCATGAACGTCGCCGTTGCGCATTCGCTTACGCTGACTGTGATTGTGTTGCTGATCCTCTTCATCAGATTGCTCATTGTAGCGCGGACGCTTCTGATTACGACCGCTGCGCTGATTGCTACGCAGACGATTGCTTCGACTGCGCCGCGATGGAGCCTCGTAATCCTCATCGTCGTCATTGTCGTTGACAAATGAATTATCTGAGTTGGCACGACTACGACGATTGTGGCGTTGGGACACCGTTGCCGCCGACGAGGATGAAGTTTTCGTCTTACGCCGAGTGCGTCCATTGCTGGGTGAAACGTAACTGGTTAACGGTTGATTGTCTTCCGAATCTGTGGCAGTGGCATCTTCTTCTTCGTCCTCCTCGTGGCTGGGCTGTGAACTGGAGCCACCATCGGTGCCTTCATCCGAAGCGGCGGCATCCTCTTCATCTGGCAATCCTTCGGCCTCCTCGTCTTGCGAATGCTCTTGACTGGCACGACCTCGAAGACGACGCGTTGATACATTGTTTGTTGTTGAGGTGGGTCGTCTGGGATTGGATATCGTAGGCAACAGACGAGAATTGTTCAATGGATCGAGGTTAGGATCCAGTGTATCAGCATTGCGTTGATGACGCGACAACATACGTCGAGGTGCACGAGCTGCCGCCGACGACTCACTGCCCATATAATTGTGATCATGTGCGGCCGTTGGAGCCTCCTGTTGGCTATTGGAGTTGCTGGTTGTGGATGTGGCATGTGAGCGTGTCATGTGCATGCTACGTGGGGGCGAGGGTAAGCGACGTCGCAATACCAGTGGATGTGGAGCTGGTGTGCTGGTTTTCATAGAGGCAGTTTCTAAGAGAAGATGAAAAAAAGATATATTCGTATTCGTTTAAATGCTGCTCATGTTTTTGTAACTCACTTTGCTGGTTGTTGGCCAAGGGCTCGTTATCACTGTCATCATCGTCCTCACTGTCCGCCGCAGCGTTCACAACGGTATTACGATTCGTGCGTAGCTGCCGTGATGAGGATGCGGCTCCACCAGTTGCTGCCAGACTAAGCGCAGCACGGCTAGTCGACGGCATATCGTCTTTTGTAGGCGTTGGTAGAATCTATAAGGAAATAACATTACATTAATAACGAATTAATAAAATCATCTATATTCCAGCGAACCTCTTCGGCCTCCTCGCTTTCCTCATCCTCTTCCTCGATATCACTGCCTCGTGCCCAATCCATGAGCGCACGCTTGGCGCTCTGTCTGGTCGGCCTTCCAGTTGGCCCATGCGAGTCTGTATCTGACTCTATAATGCGTCCATTGCGCACTGGCAGATGATAGCTGTGATCATTCTCCGCAGCATTCTGCGGCCGTCCGCCATTGGCTCGAGTATTGCGGGACGGACTTTCGAGGCTAGAGCTTCCTCCAGCGGCAGCAGCTGCACTGGTACTGGGCCCATTGCTAATTGCTGTCGAGCTCTTGGACTTGGCTTGTCGCCCCTTCTTGCGCGGCGTCAGAGTACTGTCCTGAGTGCTCTCATCATGATGCGAGTGAGATTCCATCTGAGGATGATCTTCCTCGGAGCTGCCCAGCAGGCGTCTTGTGCGACGCGCAGTTACACCTGCAGCACCTCGACTACCGCCTGGCAGCTGACCTGACGTTTCATCTCGATGCCGTTTGTTAGAGTGACCATGACCACGCTGTCCTTTGGCTTTTCGCTTTTTACCGTCGCCAGCAGCACGTCGACTGCGTCGCTCATTGGGATTGTAGCTCTCCTCAGAGTCATTGGCATTTGACTCATCATCGCTGACACGGTTCTTGCGCGCTGGTCGACCGCGACGACGACGGGTCTGCTGCGGTGAACTGTCGTTGGAGTGTGCCTCCTCATCCTCGTTCTCATCGGTGCTGGCATCTGATGTGGTCTCCTCCTCCTCTTCTTCTTCCTCGCTGTCCGAACTGCTGCTGCTCTGATGACGACGCTGTTGCGCATTGGACGATGAAGATGTCACGCGATTAGAGCCCGAATTGCTGGGCACAACGGAAACGCCATTGCGTCGACGACTGCCACGCTGCGAGCCCCGCAACGTAGTCTGTTGTTGCCCCACATCGTCATCGTCATCTTCATCGTCGTCATCGTCATCATCGCTGCTGTGTGCCTCCAATCGTCTCGTTGTGCCAGCTCCCGGTGGCTTCTGAGTACGCCGTGTTGTGCGCTCCGTTGGTGCTCGCTTGCTCGGACTACTTGATCCACGTCCGCTGCTGCCAGACTTATTCTTGTTGGAGCGTCTACGGGCGGCCTTCCAGTTGCTGACCACGGTTTTGATGTGTGATTCGAAGAGAGCACTCAATCGTAGTGTCATTGCATAGATCTGCAAGACAAGCAATTGGATCAATTAGTAAATAAATTATTGACTGGTCATGGAGTTGGATGGGAGAGCGTTAGGTGTGTTGTGGATTTTAAATGAGTTGAGTTGGGTTGTTGAAGTAGCTCAGGAGCAACCTTACCGCTAAGTTATCCTATATAAGTTGATTGGATTTGTCACGGATCGTCATTCATTTGGTTTAGTTCGAAATATTTGATGGGGTTTGATTGATTCGCGAGTGATTCGATTGATGGTTATGAGTTGGGTGGTTGGTTAATTTTCAAGTTTGAAGGCATGTTAACAAAATGCAAAAGAAACGTTAAGAAGAGATGAGCTTGTGTGTGTGTGTGAACTAATGTGGCGGAGCGGAAGGATGGGTGTTCGGCGGCGGTGCGGGAAACAACAAGAGAATGACAACAAAAGTCTACGGACAACTCCAAAACAAAAATATATTGAAATACTCGGAAATAAAAAGTTCTAATTAAAAGAAAGGCGAGTCGTTTTATTTCTCTTTGGCAATACTTAATTTCCACAATGCCCTATGGACCCTAAAATCTATCTATTTATAAATCTTTTGATTGAGTTAGACAGATGCAGGACTTTAAACAAAGATAAAGGATGGAAAGATGGGTTGGGAGCACTTTGATATATACAAAACTTTATAGGGTCATATTTCAAATGATAGGGTAAACGAAAATTTTTTCATTAAAAATTAAGACAATTAAAGCAGTTCGGACTCATTTAGACGGAAAACTGCTTAGAATGCGGGAGCAGTGGCAAAAACAAAGCAACAAGAAAATGACATAAGATTAACAGCAATGACAATGCCAAATAGTGTCACATAATTGACATTGGCATTGGTTTGCAATAAATGACGATCTGCAGCAATGGCCAGCCAGATTTGGCTTGGTCGACTCACCCGTGAACGCTTGTTTGTATTGTAGTTCTTTGAATTTAGAAATATAAGGCGAACATCCTTGGCAAAATCTAATGGGTCATCATAATTGCCACCCAGTAGGTCTTCTTTAATCGTTCGCAAATCCATTGGTGTAGCAATGATTTCCAGATAATCTTCGAAGTCCATCGTATTGACTGGTTCGCGAAAAGGCAACGAATCCGGCCGCTGCCACATCAAATCCAACAATTGCCGACAATCAGAACGCCAATCACCATCCGAACGTATGCGATTCGAGCTGCAATCAAATATTTATTGTTAATTAAACATTTTCAACGCAGATATTTAATGTTCAATGCTTACCGGCGCGTTGATGAAACACGCTGACGTGCAGCAGCTGCAGAGGTGGTTGGACCAGTGCTAGTTGATGGCACCACATCGGAGTCCACTTCGTTCTCCGACTCTGATGAGTGATACACGTCCATCAACTGATGATAAACAGCTGCAACGTCTATTTCATCCGCTTCTCTGCTTAAGCACAAAACATTTGAATTAGAATTGTCTTACATATTATAAATATAATAGAGAATGTACCTAATGATACGCAAACACAGATCGGTCACAATTCGAGCATGTTTTACGATGCTCGTGTGTCGACGATTGTATTGCTCCGCATTGGTTGCCAAATAGCGCACATCAAACTGTGCCGAGGTAATCCGACGGTAAAAATGATTTTCAAAACGCGACTTAACCGTTGTTAAATCAATGGGATACTCAATCATATAGGCATAGTCTGGATAAATATTGAGGTCAACCGGGGCTAAAAAGTGCTCGGCAATCGACAGACGCATCACCTGGAAATCAGAAAAATTATATTTATATTCCAACAACAACAGTTTCTTAATATCAATTAATTACCTGCTCAAGTCCGTTGATAATGCGGCGACAGGTGCCATCGCGATCACCTCGATGCCACTCCTCTGACTTCGGTTGATATAAAGTGGCGCGAATTTCTTCTGGTAGCACTGGTACAGCGCCGCCTACTTCATCGGGCAGTCGCTGTTCATCAATGGGCTCCATATCCCAGGGACTCATGTATTCGTACTCTCCATTATCCCAGCGCACGCGGCAACACATGAAGAACGAGTCGGGGAAATCAGCGCTCAGTGCATGCCGCGATTCAATTTCACCCAACCACCAACCGTCGCCAATCATGCAGCGAAAGCGATCACCAATGCTCCAGTTGCGCTGCACCGCCAGATCAAAGGTCTGACGCAATACTAAAAAGTCTAGTACATCTGGCATATCGTGATACTTGATCTTAAATGTGGTACCCGTCATGTTACCATCCTCATCGATAATGGCCAATTTAAGGCAACACAAACGAGGCGGACGTATTTCGTACTTAATGCCAATCACACGTACCAGCTCGTGATCACGCAGTGGACGAAAATTCCAAGGCTCAGAGCTGTGAGACAGCTTGTAGACCTTTTTCAAACGCACCGCCTCCAGATAACGATGGTGTCCCTGCCGAAAGTAGACAATCTCATCGCCCATCTGGGGATAGTAGGGCGCCTTTCGGGGTATCACCTCCGACAGCCATTCGGCTGGTCGATACAGCTCCGGTATTTCGCCGTTTGGTGCCCTTGGTGGGATAAGTACACGTTTGCGTCCACGCTTTTTACTGGTTGCAGCTGCCTGCCCGGGGCCGGCATCATCACTGCTGTCATCGCTGGTGGTCCGACGTCGTGACAGTGGTTTGCGTTTGGAGCGCTTCGGTGGCTCAAGATTAGGGCCGGGTGTATCTGCCACCCAGTCCGAGTAATCGGAACTATCCGTTTCCGATTCATCACTACTGTCCTCTAGATTCTCTTCGACATTAGAGTAGCTAGTATCCCCGGAACTATTGCTGCTGTCATCGTCCTCCTCCTCCTCGTGTACATTGGGTACTGCCGGTTCATCGTACAGCTCCTCTTGATCTCGTACCGCTCGCGTACGGTAGGCAGGCTGTGCTCCCAGCTGTTGCTGGCCCGACTGAGCACCTCGACGTCGTCCAGGCCGACCGCCTGCACCATTGGATCGTGTATTGCGCTGCCTACCCACTCCGGCCTGCTGTGCAGAGGCTGCACTCGCCGTATTGATCATGATAGGACGTCTACGCATCTCACGTTTGTATTCCTGCATCTCGAACTGCCCAGCTGAATAGATGGTTTGCTTGAGGTTTTGCAGTTGGGCATACTTCATGGGTCGCACATAGGTGCGACGCACAAACTTCAAAGGCAACGCCTGTTGGGCCGGCAATGCGGCATTCTGTTGTTCACCTGCCGGTGCTGGTTGTTCAGCTCCACCTGCAGCTGCTTGACCGGCAGCGGCAGAGCGTGCCGCTGCAGCCCATCCGGAACGCTGAGTGCCGTCGGTTATTGAGCGACGGCCGCCCAAAACATTGCCTCGCTGTGCAGCTGCACGTGGTGAATTGGAGTCTGGCAATTGTTCCTGTCCCTGGCCTTGACGCATGATCAGACGCTCAAACGATTGATTCGCATTGCCTCCATCATTGGCATTGGCGGCATTGGTGCCTTGACGATTTGCCAATGCAGCTATCATGCGATCAATGTGCGAATAATTACCAGCAGCTGCTGCTGCGGCGACTGCTGGTGCTGCTGGAGCTCCCGGATTGTTTGCTGCATTCACATTATCCTCAATTACAATGCCATCGATACCCACTGTTAGATTGGGTATTAGCTGATCCACGCTGCAGGTCTCTCGACCGGGCACAAACCGTTGATATTTTGTAGGATGTGGATTTCCATCGGCGTCGACAAGAAATGGCGGTGGCATTAGATGTGGCATTATCTGAGTTTGTTCATCCACCACATGATGATGCGCATCACGAAGCAGCGGACGAAAATCCGTATGGAAGAAAAGCTCAGTGGGCAACTAAAAACAGGTATGAGATAAATTTTGGTTTTGCCTCTAGTCGCTTTTGAATAACTTACCAATTTGTACTTTTCGGTGCCGATACCAAGGCCAAATATCAATATATGACCATGTGAATCTGTGGCAGCTATCATAGTGCCATCTGGCGACCACTTGGCATCAAAGACACTGCCATGTCCTTGGCCATCTATGTCATTGAAGAATTGAGCGACGCCCACACCCTGCTCAATGTCCCAGAGAAAGACCTGACCATCGTGACCAGCAGACAGCAGCACGTGTTCATCCCTGGGATTTGATTCAAGTACGTAGAGCTCATCCTTGTGGCCACGCAGCACACGATGCAATCGACCGCATTTAGAGTCCCAGATTTTGATCTGGTTATGAAAGCTATATTAGTAAAGCAACTAGTTAATGTTTGACTGATTTTATACATACAGTGAAATCGCTGACGGCTGTGATAACATAACGATCAGAGGCATCCCAGGCAACCATTGTAACCTTCAACTTCTTTCCTTCCTCTGGTGGCGGACAACTGTCAAACAAAGATACCCTTTAAATAAACAGAATGCACATAGAGTATTAATTCTTACCTGGCTAAACGTTCGGTCATGCAAAGTTTCAGGCTCTTCCACTGCTGAGACTCAAAGGTCCAGATGTGCGCGGTGCCATCCTTGCTACCTGAGATGAAACGCAGACCTCGATGCGACCACTGCACCGAATCAACAGCATCTGTGTAAGCTTCCGTCTCCAGAATACGCTTTGGTCCATCCTCAGCCATCATATAAACACGTACATGATGATCCGCAGAGCCGGCAGCCAAGAAAACACCGCCTGGTGAAAACGTAGTGCACATCATCTGTGCCTGACCTGGCCGCAGCTTCTCATGGTATTGAGTGGGCCGAGGAGCAAATGTGATCTTTTGACCGCGTGGCGTGGAGTACTGCCAGAAGGCAATAGAACCATCTGTGCTTGTGGTAACCAAATACTTAAGATCGCTACGTGGCGACGGACAAAAGTTCACAGATGTTATCATGCCCGTATGCGCGGCAAGAACAGCAATGGGTGATGTGGTTTGCATATCCCAAACACGCAATATGCGATCAACTGAACCTGCCGCCAGCATAGTGTTATCCAAGTTAATAGCAATATCTGTGATTTCTGCTGAAGCACCACGCAACGTAGCCAGGAGACGACCATCTGCAGCAGACCAAATTTTGATAAGTAAATCGTCGGCTCCCGTGATAATGTAACGTCCTGTGCGATCAAAGAGCACACAATACACAGATGATAAGTGGCCCACGGTGCGACGCAATAGCTTCGTTTTGCGGTAAATATCCGTGGGTACCAACAATTTGCGGCGCACCAGACCGCCATGTTCACGACCAGAAATTACTTTGCCTTTGAATAGATACGTTAATTATAGTACTGATTGTAAGGGGTATTTTATTTGTTAGATTTTAAACTCACTTAGATTGTGTATAGGCTTGGTGAGGGTGGAGTCGGGCAGCGAGATCCCATGCAGACTTGTACAATAATCACGAATTGTACGATTTTGGTAGACGGTGTCTTTTGTACGTAATAAATGCTGGCGACCTCTGCCAAGCAACGAGTTTATGCCTGGCACGCTGGGTGCCAGCTCCTTGTCCACCAGTGGCCCAAGACGACTGCATATTTCTAGTATATGATTTGGCCCAATATGCGCGTACTTATTTTCCTATAAAGATTTCAAATATTAACGAATCGCTGGTATCGATAATTTATCGCGTTAGCTGCTTATCGCCCATTACAGCGCAGCTGTTTTCATACATGAAGCAAAAAATATATAGTCATCTCGCTCTAACACATGTATCCGTATGTAGTGCTGGTTTTTGTCCAAGGTCTATACCCGCACAGCACACACACACACATGTCATTTATATGGATGTATGTGCGAAAGCAAGATGTCGGCCGCCAGGGGCATGATTGTTATTAAAATTACTATATAATTGTTATTTACTTAATTTTTTCAAAATGCATTTGGAAACACTAAAGAACAGTGCACTGCCTTCAACATATAAAATAATTAGAATTTTGTTTACATACAAATTGTAATTTTAACGTTTTAATTTAATTGCTTAATAATTAATTAATTAATTTATGTTATTGCAATTAATTAGTTGCACGCAAAAAAATAATAGTTATGCACAGGCGTATGCAGCCAATCGATAGCCATGTGACGTCACAAATGCGCGGACCAACACACACACAAGCGTGCACGTAGTCTGAACGAAACGAAGTCTGCACACAAATGTCAATTATGCAAGCACACAAATCACTTAGGGCACAATATAAAAATCACAACAAATGATAACTAAACTCACCAACTCTTCAAAGGTCTGGTCATGCTCATTTCCCAGCCAGTCGATGCGTCGGGGCAATACCTACAAACGTGCGAAAGGAAAATGATTATCACCTGCACTTGCTGCGCTGTTGAGCATCGAAATGACGTCGCCATCGCCGCCGGGAGTCAAATTTATTGTTTTCTTTCTTTTTTACCTACTTGTTATTAAAAACAACGGACAGACGAAAATGCTGCGGACAGAAAACGAATCTCCCAGACCGTAGTACAATTCACTTTCAGTATAGCTTTGAACTCTGAAATAAGCGGACGCAACTGCTGTTCTGCCGGTTGCTACAACAACAACAACTACGGCGGCGACGTCGACGACGAAAACCAAAACAAAATATATAAACAAACGCTTGCGAGAGTTTTGAATTTCAATCAAGTCAAAAATCCTTAAGTTACCCAATGCAACACTTTGCCCATCAGCCGCCCAAACCTCACTTACCTTCTTTTGCTCTAGTTCTTTCACCAGTATCTGAAAATTGTGAATTTTGTAAAGAATCGGGTTAGTAAAATGTTTGTAAACAAAAGCGAAATTCAAACGTATGAAATTGCGCTCTTTTTTCGCAGGTCGGCGTTCAACCAAAAACACAAAAAATACGAAGAAAAATAACAAAAAACGACCGATCACCGACCTTTGCTGTCTCCTCCAGCGGGCCTGCAGTCAAAAATTTTGCAATTAGGAAGTACAATTCTGAAAGAGAAATAATTGCGGTTCACATTAAATGCAACAAGTTGCTTGCCAAATGCACATAATTAACAGAAAATTGCATTTATTTCGGCTACTCGGCCATTCGCGCAGATTTCTGCACTCACAGCGACGGGCTTCACACACACACAGTGCTTCACACTGAGGCTGAGGCCAACTACTACTGTAGCTAGCTAAAGACAGCCCAGAGAGGGAAGCGTACTTCTCGCGACTGGGTACAAATTCTAGCCATATAATTGTTGAAATTACATTTGATTGGATACTTAACGCACCTGGCACTATCACATCATTTGAACTGGGCTGCCTGTTTTCCATTATTACACATTTTATTACGAAATTACAAAAAAATTGTCGCACTGAAACTCGACTGAAATACTTTTCTCAGCTTCTTCTTTTGTGACAGTACACCAGTTGCCATTCAGCCTATTACGTCTTTGTCGTTCGGTGTGAATGTCATTCGCGCTGTTACATACGAACCCTTGTATGTTAAGTAACATTGGGGTAAAAATGTGTAGATTTTTGCATGTACGTAATTTGGTCACACTGAAAATGTGCTGCAGTTGCTGCTAAAAAGGTGTAATTTTTTTAAAGGGTTTTTTTTTTTCGTTGAGTCCCATGCTGTAACAGTTAAACTTTTAAGAAAATAAGGTTTATTATTAAGCAAGAGTAAAAGTCAGAAATTTTTCACGATGGATTGCAATCTGGGCAGTGAAATTGGCCAGAAGATGCGTGTAAGTTTTTGCC
Organism: Drosophila niveifrons; assembly: GCA_035046325.1. Classification (NCBI taxonomy): domain Eukaryota; kingdom Metazoa; phylum Arthropoda; class Insecta; order Diptera; family Drosophilidae; genus Drosophila; species Drosophila niveifrons. The sequence continues at coordinate 1,488,753 of JAWNOC010000046.1, read as the reverse complement.
ACACAAAATTTTTGTTTTGCAAAAAATCGATGCACTCGTAATCAACATATTTTCACAATTTAATGACATCTTTATAGAGTGCTGTGAAGGCGAAACTGCTTGAGTTGGGCACCGGCGGCTCGGCCGGCTTCATAGACGACGAACTGCCCGACTATGTGATGGTAATGGTGGCAAACAAACGTAGCAAACAGCAGATGAACGCCGAACTGAATCTCTTTCTGGGGGATCAGACCGATCTCTTTGTTACCTGGCTGCACGAAGTGCTCCAGAAGCTGCAAGAAGTCACGCTACCAGCTGGAAGTGGTGAGTGTCTACTTTGATAATTAAAAACCAAAAAATAAAAAAATGATCTTTTAACATGCATTTACAGCAAGCAAAAAGCGCAAGTCGCGTCAACTAGAAGCTCCCAAGTCGAAGGATAAAGAGAAGGACAAGGATAAGAAGAGTAGAGATAAACGCGATAAGAGAGTGCACAGAAAATCAGGTGATGAGTTATTGAACACTTCGACGGAAGCAGCAAACAAATCATCAGACAGCATGCCGGCAATTAGTTCGATCACGGATGTTTTTGCCGAAGAACTACTGGAGAAAGCCAAAAAAACGCTCGATTTGGACACTGGACTGAAAGATGAACAAATGCTAAAGAGGAAGAAACGTAAGGATGAACAGCCGCAAGCGGCACAAGCGCTGGCAACAGCCGAGCCAGCCGCCAAAGATGTTGAGATGCCAACAACCATGTCAGAGATTAGCTCCACAACTATTACGAGTGGCAATCGAGAGAAGGATATGGCCGAGCTAGCCGAAATACAGCGAAAAATCTATGCTGCAAAGCAGCATTTACGTCAAATAGGCGAACTGGATGATAATAGTGATGAGGACGAGGATGAGGACTTGGCGCCTCATGCGGAAGAAGAGCCAGATGAAGCAACGCCAATAGCGGCTATAATCGAAACCGCTGCAACAGCAGAGAACTCAAGTCTAAGCACACGTAAAGCTAAAAGCCCCATTGTGTTCAATCGAACACCGGAAGCGCACCAACCAAAGGCCTCTAGAGATAAACCGAAAGTAACTCATATTGAATCGAAATCACCCGCTCCAACGGTTCTCGATGAGCGTGCAGAGCGTCGTCCTGTACACGAGCGTCTTGGTTGCAAGCCGCCAGGTGCTGTTGCAGCACCTCTGCAGCAAGAGTCGCATTCGCCGCCAGAGTCACAGCGCTTACAGCGCGGTGCACAAAAGGAGCTGGAGCTGTATGTGCCAGCGCATCGTCGACGCAGCGAACAGCAGCAGCAAGAGGAGCACAAAAAAGTTGAGCGTGGCCGAGAGCGCAGTCAACGTAGCACCAATGAAAGTCAGTCCAGTCGACGACGGGAGAGGGAACGAGAGCGTCGTCGAACACCGAGTCCGAGTCCGGAAAGCAATTACAAACATCGCATTGGATCGCGTGTCATTGTGGCTGTGAATAAGCCGCCAGTGCCATCTGACGATGAGGACATTCTCGACAAGCCCGTCAATTCAGTGATAAAGATTAAGCCGCGACCTACAGTTTCGCCACGTCGTCAGGCATGCAAGAATCTGCTGCTGCGCGCAGTTGCCGATGCTCAGCGATCTACCATTTTGGCCAAGGCTCCGGTGACATCAGGGACGGCAGCTGCTGCAACGGCTTCCAAGCAACGCATGAGAAGTGATGAGCCAGAGATTATTAGCTCTACGCTGGGCAAGCGACGCTCACACGAATCTGTGGGCAGCGGAGCGGGCAAAGAGCTGTTTCGTCGCAGCCGGCGAGAGCTAATGGTCAATACAATGCTTCACAGGGATTCAAAAAGCAGACGCCATTCGGGTGAACCACATGAGGAACAGAAACTGAGCGCCAAAGAGGACGTGGGACAGGAGGAAGAGTACGAAGAGGAGGAGGAATATGTACCCAGTTTGGATGTCAGCGACTATGTGGCGTATGTGCCGCAATTAGTTGCAGATCTGGACATGGACCAGGACATGGAGATTGATATGCACATAGAGAAGAAAGCTAGCAACTCGGCTTCCGGCGCGGCAAGCGTTTCCAAGACACAGTTTGTGGTGACGTTAAATGGCGACAAATCGCTGGGCAATGCCGCCGCTAGCTCCTACCGCAAACGCTCACGCAAACGCACCCCATCGCCCCAAGTGTCCTCGACCAGTTCTACAAATGCTCAGCTAGGAAATCCGGAACCCAGCTCCACTTCAACGGCATGCTCCTCCTCAACGAACAATAACAGCAGTAACAGTAGGCGTAATACAGCTAAGCGAGCGAGAAGCTCATCTCGTTCATCGCCCTCCACATCAAGCAATACGCCGCCACCAAAGCCATCACGTAGTCTGCATCGGAGCGAAGTGTTGCGCCAAACGCAGGAGATTAAGAAAATCATTATCAAGAACGATGCGGATGACGATGAGGAAGATGAACATTTGCAAACCTTGTCGCACAAGCGTTTGTCTAGAAAACGCCCAAGCAGCAGCTGCAATGTAGCCGCTTCCACTTCCAATGAGCACAAGTTAGAGAGCAGAAGGGAGCAGCAGCTGGAGGAAACCATGCGCTCCACAACGCCACCACTACCACCAAAGCATCTGGATAAACGCGGTACTCACATAGAGAAGTTCTCATCAATTGCATCTGTGGCAGTGGCAGCAGCAGCTGTGGAAGCTCCTGCAAAGTCCAAGCATACTCCCATACGCTTTAAACTGAAGTCAGACGAGGAGCCACAGCACACTCAGTCGCAGTCACAATCGCAGTTGCAACCACAAAAGAAACGGCGCTCGCATAGTAAGGAGCGTGACGCATCAACGGAGCGACGTCGAATCTCCATTCGAAATGCAGAGGACAGGAAATATGATAATCTGCCGGCATGTAAGTGGCATCAAAACAAGAATTGATCGCAGACAGTGTGTGTAACTGTTCCACATAAAAATCTGTTATAGTCACTTTTAAATAGAAGCAACTCTTAAGAATTTTATACACATAAGTAGTGGGAAGCAGATGACATACAAATTAGTAGCAAAATGAATAATCATATAGAAGATTAACCGGAATTGAGGCGTACAAAAAGAAGCTCTTGATATACAAATTTTTAGCAAAATCTAATTCTTCAAATTATTGTTTATATGATTTGTTTTAAAAATTGAAACATGTTTTTATAAGTATTGTTATAATGTTATAAAAGTATCTAAAATACACATAATTTTTCGAGTAGCTTATAAAAGATGTTAAATATATATAAGTAAAAATATAATATAATAAGTAAGTATCATAAACTAATACTTGTAATGCTTTGCATTCTATTTTTCAGTGAGTGCAGTCAATGTGGATTCGACCGTTTTGAAAGTGACAAAGCCAAAGGAGCGCTGCAAATACCATCCGAACTGCAGCAAACAATTTTGCGATTACTATCATCCATCCGCACCCTGCAAGTCTTTTCCCAATTGCAAGTTTGCGGACAAGTGCATGTACTCGCATCCAAAATGCAAGTTTGATCTGGCCTGTATGAGCATTGATTGCAACTTTGCACACAGTGCCAATCGGGATCTTAGCCATGCACAACTGGCGGCACCGCCTCTATGTAAGCACACTGATAATACACTTAAAGTAAACTAGTACACTAATTTAATCACTTTCGATATATTTGTATAGCCTCGCATGTGATACCAGTGCAGAACTACAAATCGATATCGGCGCCGGTAACTGGAACAACGGCAACTACAATGTGCAAGTACTATCCGAATTGTACCAAAGTCGGCTGCACATTCTATCACCCGAAACCGTGTCGTTATGGCAAGAATTGCATCAATAAGCTGGAATGCATATTTTATCATCCGGAAATGCAAAGCAAATTCAAATGGGTCGCCTCATTAGGCTAATCAAAATGCTCGCTCTTTCTCCCTTTTTCTTGTTAGCATTTATTATTTAGCAAATTGCATAAAATTATCCTATTTATATTCATAAAACGACGTCTACAACCAGATTCATGAACCTAACACTATTCATAACTCTTTTACTACTCTATGGAAATTGAGTTTTATATTTTGTTAACTTCAATTTCCTAGTTTTATATATTTATCAAGTACACATTTAAAATTTTATACTTTAGGCGATAGCTTTCAAGAAAAAAATTCAAAACAACATGATATTCAAATTGTTGTCTATAGATTTGTTGCATTATTATAAAAAAAATCCTCTTATACTATTATTTAAGAGAAGGTGTAATCGTCATAGCTAAGTGGATAAATAAAATTAGCAAACCAAATTGCTATAAATTGGATAACTAAATTTGTTTCATTTATATTTGATACGAAAAGAAAACGGAACTTTCAGCATAAATTAAGTATTGCATTAGTGTATTAGTTAGTCTAAGATTACTATATAAGTCTGACGTCTGCTTTCATCTATTGCAAATAATTTTAGAATTCTTGTAATCACACACAGAACTATCCAAAAATTTACAAATAAAATGTTAACAACTCGAATATATTTTTACAATTTAAAATGGGGAACCAGTTAATTGTTTAAAATCAATTATAACTTTATTTAAATGTTTTATTTTTTGGGAAAAGTCGAAATTTGCAATTAATATATATATAGTATGTATATAGTACAGTCTCTTAAGTTTATGCTTAAATAATGTCGAGCAAAATATTTGACTTACGTGTAAAGTGCACTTAGTTCTTATGCTTGTTGTATAAGGCCACATAAACTGTTAGAATTACGAATACATATATAAATATATATGTTTATAAATGTATATAGGATTTTGTTTAGCTCAGCTAATTTAGTTTTTAAAAGGCATACAAATCTATTTACAAAGTACTAATAGCTTATATTTAAGGGTTGCCGAATTCTGTTTGCTTTTTTCGATCTTTTCGTTTTAGGGTTTCGTTTTCTTTTGTTTTTGCATTTGCTGTGTGTTTCTGATTTGGGAAAGGTGTGCAGCACAACTTTGTTCGCAGCTTTTTCAATAAACTTTGAATGAATTCAAATACTGAATCTAAACTGTAACTATATAACGACTATAAAGTGATTGCCCTACAAACTACGTACTACAAATAAATAGACAACGGCATTATTAACTAACTATGTATGTAAAAGCGAGTTACTCTGTGGAAGCCATGCAGAGCACCTAACAAAGTAAACACGCTCTAAGCCATAAGGTATGGATTATTACAACTATTTTTATGGGCGGATTCTAAAATATCGTTTGTTTTTCAATTGTTGATGTTGAGGGGAGAATTAACTAAATAAGTCGTTCCTCTGGCGGTGGCTTCAGCACATTATCCATTTCTAGCCGTGGATTGCAATATTCCTGCGCACTCGGACTGTAGGTGCCTCGTGTGGCACGCTTATTTCGTGCCATTACCAAGAAGGTGCCTAGCAGTGCGCCTGCAATCAGGAGTAGAACGACAACAACGGGTATTACAATGATGGCAATATCCGTTGTCGAGGGTCCATCATCTTTAGCCATAATCTGCAAATGAATTTCAATTAAATAGATGCTTCATCTTCAGTGGCCTTAAGACTTACCAATGCTGTGCAGTTCTTGCCCATAAACCCTTCCGTGCAATTGCAAGAGTAATCAGCCTCTGCGCCACAGGTCTCTGTGCACTGCCCGCCATTGGCGCATATGTTTGGTGTATTGCAAGGATCGGTTACGTTGCAGTAGGCGCCGCAGAAAGGTGTCTGGCAAATGCACTTGAAGCTGCCCGGCATATTAATGCAACGTCCAAGCCCACCGCAGTACTCATCTTGAGCACACTCGTCGATGTCATTCTCGCAGTGGATGCCGTCGAAGCCCGTTGAAACGCAGTTGCATTCATACCCACCTACAAGATCTTTACACTTGCCGCCATTTTGGCAGGGATTGGATGCACACTCGTCGATATCCTGTTCACACAGACGACCAGTATACCCTAGACTGCACTTGCAATTAGGTATCTGAAAAAGAAATAATTTTAATGTTGAATTATACAAAATAAAGACAAGAACTTACTGTGTTAGTGGACAGACAGAGACCACCGTTGGCGCAGGGCGTCAACTCACAGAAAGGTGTGTCGCATAGTGGACCTTCAAAGCCCATGGAGCAAGTACAGGTGAAGTTATTGCCGGTTTGAGCATCTGCGGGGCAAATCAAGCGAATAGTTTAAAATTGATTTAAGTACAAGTAATCACTTTGACTTACTGAAACCATTCTCACAGCTGGAACCGTTGCGACAGGGCTCGTTCTCGCAGGTCATCTGCTTGAGAGCGTCACACTGCGGTCCTGTATAGTCATCGGGACAAATGCACTCATAGGCAGCTATCAAATCCGTGCAATTGCCTCCATTGTGACACGGCTGCGTAGCACATTCATCAATGTTCTGCTCGCAGTAGCGACCTTCGAATCCTGGCTGGCACTGACAATAGAAATTGGCCACCTGGTTGATACAGGTGCCATTGTTCTCGCAGTGTGTGTTGAGGCACTCGTCAATATCTGTCGCGCAGTCGTCTCCCTCATAGCCTGCCTGGCAGGTGCAAGCGTACTCCTCAGTGGGCACATTGCAGTAGCCCCCGTTTTTACAGTCCACCTGGAAGCACAGAATGCAGCCTTCCTCGGGTCGCGATGAGTTCAAGCGGAACTGTGCTTGCAATTGTACAGACACGTTTTCGGTGGGCGGATACAGTTCGGCGTTGGAGAAGTAGGGCAGCAGCAAATCACCAACGCGAGCCTCCCCTAGGCAACCCTTGAACTGAGAACCCTGCTGCGAGGATTGCGTGGAGCCACGTGATTGACGCGACTCCGGCATGCCGCCCAGGTAGACTTGTGTGCTGCTCGAAAGCAGCTCCTGGAAAGCGCCCTGATCAATGTCCGTTGAGAAGCCAGGCGTGGGATCCACCATCGACTCCCAGCCCTTCCAACCGCCTTCCAGTTTCCCACCGTGAGCACGCAAATAGATGCGACTCCATTCGCCATCAGTGTTCTCTTTCTCGAAGCGTCCTGATTCGCCAATATGTAGACTATTCAGTTTCCAAGTGACCGTCACACGTCCGCCATTCACGCCAATCTCAAAGAAGCTGTCGTTGTTGTCAATGAAGAGTAGAGTGCCGCCGGCTCGCGTTCTATAAGCAATCTCTATGACAGGTTTGAGTATTGGTTGCTTAGTGACACCATTCTCATCAGCTAGAGGCTCCTTGAAGTAGTTAAACACCAAGGGTGTATGCTCCTGGCCCGTAAACGTAATGTTAGTCAAGCATTCGTAGCCATCGTCCAGATTCTGGCAGACACTGCTACCTGGGCAAGTGACCAGTTGGCAGAACTCAATCTCTTGGCAATCCTTGCCTTTGTAGCCATTCGGACACTTGCAGCTGTAGTCGTTCCATGTATTTCTGCACTCGGCATTGTGCTTGCATGGATTCTTGCGGCAAAGATCATCGGAAACCTCGCCAGGCAGCACAGAGGCTCGATCAATGCTTACTACACCAAAAGGCTTAGCATTCACATTCACATCGGTCACATTCAGTGGATACATCTCGACAATCATGTTCAACGAGCCATTGCTCACTTTCACATCCTGAATAATGCCCTTGAAGTAATCCTTGCTGTCATCCAATTCCTTAGAAATGGCCGCATTGCTAGTTGCTAAGCTGCTCTCATCAAGTCCGGGTTCAGTGCTTGCTGGTAGTAGAGATTCCCGCGTTGGTGCAGGACCGCCCAAGTATAGCACTTGGGCATCCAACAGACCGGTCGTTGATAACGTTTTGCGGAAGTATTCGGTGCCATTGAGCTTGACCTGCACTAAAGTTTGATTGCGAACCACCTCAATGAGGTGATTATAACCATTGTCCAGCTTCTGGCCACCAACTGTATATGCCTCTGGTGTTCCATTAAACTGCATTTTGACCAGCAATTCACCGCCGTGCAGTTTAGCCGCCACATACGAGTCGCCAACATCTACAAATTAAATCAATGCATTGTAGAAAGCGTAAAGATTTTCGACAAGATTTAAACTCACTTTTGGTGGGCGCCTTGCGTGGATCACTGCCCAGATAGAAGACTTGTCCAGCCGGTTCTCGAGTGCGAATGAACATTGATATGTCCAGAATGGATCGTATAGCACGTCTGGCCACATCCGTTGTCTCTACTATCACCGCCGAGTGCGTCGTATTCTCATGTCCAAACGTTGCAGCCGTCATATCTGAGAAAATGATAAATATGTTAATTAGAAATAATAATGGAAAGATGTGGCGTCATCTTACTGTGCTGACACGTGTGTCCAAAGAAGGGTCTGGGACAGTGGCAGGCAAAGGTGTGCCAAAGATCTGTGCACTCGCCATTCGAGTGACAGGGATTAGGTTTGCACTGCTCGGTACGCGGACAACCGCTTTGCACATAGGATAGCTTAGTATTCTCATCCGTATCCTGTTCGTCAGGGAAGATCCATTTGCCGTTGACCACAACATCCTGCATGCAGCCCACAAAACTCGACGGCTGATGGGTTAAATGACGCAAATAGGACTTCAGATTGGGTATGGTTCCGCCCAGATATGTGAGTGGAAACGATGGTTGACTGTTGTTGGCCGTCTCATAGGAACCCACCGGAAAGATGGCCTGCTCATCGTTGGCAGAGAGCACCAAATGGGATGTATTGATGGCAACAAACACTTTGTGCCAATTGCTGTCGTTCAGCTTGGAGCCAATGAAGACTCCTTCCCATTTGTTTAGCAGCGACGAGTGCAGATTGAGACGACCATTGATCAGCTCCAATATATAGCTAACCGGCTCATTCTGACCACCCGAAGTGCCAAAGGCCAACACACCGTTAGGCAACGTTGTCTTAAACTGCAAATTAATATCGTAGCCTTCTTCACGCTGAGTCTTAACAGTGATTAAACTGCTGACAACCATGGACAGTGTGGTGGTCTTCTCACATGTGTAGCCTTGGAAGCCGTGTTCGCATGAGCAGTTGAAGAGATGCGTTGTCTCATTGACCAAATAGGGACGGCAGGTTCCATTGTTGAGACACGGTCCACTCAGGCAGCCAATCAAAGGCACAGAGCAGTTCTTGCCACCGAAGTTGGCATCACAGTCGCAATCGTAGTCGTTGATTTGATCGATGCAGGTGCCATTCTGGCAGGGATTATAGCGATCGCATTCATCAATGTTGATTTCACAGTGAGTGCCCTCAAAGCCAGGATCACATTCACACGTATAAGTGCCAATCTGAAAGATGAGCGTAAATTCAATTTAGAGTTGAAATACTATCAATGAACTGTCATTACAATTAATGGTATTATTATGTAAACAAACTTTCTTAATATCAATAAATGATTCATATTTCCAATTGCTGTACTTACTCCATCGTTACAAGTTCCATGCTTACTGCAGGGATTACTTTCGCACTCGTTGATATTGATCTCACAGTTCTTCCCAATAATGCCAGGCACACAAACGCATTCATAACTGCAAAATAATTTCATAATTAACCACTTCGTTACATCATCTAGCGTTACAATTAACTTACCCGCTCGCATTCTCATAGCTAAACGATTGACTGAAAACGCGAGGCAGATCCATATTTTTACTCATCTGGTACAGTGTTGAATTTGAACGTTCTAAGCAGGTGCTATTGTACTGACAGGGATTGCTTTCGCACTCATTAATGTCCTGTTCACAATTCTTGCCCTTGTAGCCGCCGTGACACTCGCAGAAGTAATCCTTGACCTTATCAATGCATCTGGCGCCATTCGTACAGGGATTCGACACGCACTCATCAATATTCAGCTCGCAGTTCTTGCCCTCATAACCAGTACCACTGCAGTCGCAATGGAAGCCACCCAATTCGTCGATGCAGCGACCATTATTCTGGCATGGCGCCGAGATGCAATCGTCGATATCAATGTCACATATGCGACCCGTCATTCCCGGTATGCAGGAGCAGGTGAAGTTGTTAATCATATCGATGCAGGTTGAGCCATTCGAGCATGGATTGCTGATGCACTCATCTATGTCAATCTCGCAATTTTCACCTTGATAGCCTGGTTTGCAGTCACACTCATAGGCGTTGATCTAGGGGTATGGACAGAATAGTGAAAAATTAATTTAATGTACGAATAAACGTATCAAATCTAATCTAAGATTAACTTAAAAAACGGAAAGAAGGATCTGATTGATTTTACAATTTAATGAGCAAAAGGATAATATAAACAGCCGCAAAAGGTTAAAGGTAACAGTAATGATTCAAATATAGAATATAATTGAAAATTCATTATGTGCATGGGCTCTTTTAAATTTTAAAAAGAATTATTACAAATTTTGATATACATAGCTATGCATTGGATTTTATGAAAGAATTTACAGTATTTGCCAATTTTCTATGTGGTAATCGTGTTGCATTGGAATATAATATATTTATTTTAAAGTATTATTCTTCTCTTTTATTCTTGGTGAACTATTTGAATTTTTTTGGTAGTTTAGATGGAATTTTAATAATGGAGGGAAATGCATTTTGTGTACCGGTATCAAAATATAGATTTTTCGAAGGATTTTTTTCAAGCGTGTTCTAGTATATTTAAATTTTTTATGAAGTAATACGTTTTAGTTTTGTATTCAACTCCTAAAGCTTCTACTATTTAAAGCAGCCCCACTCACTTGTCTCAATATCCGATGCTTTCCGTATTTAAAGAAAAACAACTGATTGCAATTTAGTGACTGGAGAAACACATGAGAGCAACTCCCTCACACACAGCTTACCTTGTTGTGGCATGTTGCGCCATGCAGACAGGGATGACTCAAGCACTCATCCACATCGGAGTCACAATGAATGCCCGTAAAGCCTGGAGTGCAATAACACTTGTAAGATCCCTTCTCGTTCTTGCAGATGCCATTGCCGCATATGTTGGGCTGCTGCACGCACTCATCCACATCGTTGCCACAAGTCCTACCCATCCAGCCGCGCTGGCACTTGCACTCATAATCGCCATTGGGCAGATCGAGGCAAGCACCGCCATTCTGGCACGGATGTGTGGCACACTGATTGCAAATCTTATTCTCTGGACAAATGCATTGATTCTGGGCACAGATCATCGGCTCTTGGCAGTTGAGCGGTGTGCAGTTTTCGACTTTTTCACAACGATCGCCCGAAAAACCGACGGCACAGTAACAGTGTGTGCCATTCATGGAGCAAGTGCCTCCATTCAGGCATTTGCCATTGGTGGCATTACAGTTGATGGGAGTCAGGGCTAAGGTGGTGCCGCCATCGGCCGAGTTCAGTTGGCAATTGTAACCTAAATGCGAGAAACCAGTTTAAGGTTAGTATGAGCTTATGAATGTGATTTTTGTTAGCGACTGGACTTTAGACTAAGGTATGACTAATAAACGCTACTATAATTACATATTTACAGTTCATGTTAACGAGGGTTGCAACACAAGTTTAACTAGTTAATTCAGATATTTATCAAACTGCTAATATGTAGTAATAACTATTATCGAATATTAAGCTAAGCATAGAGCGTGCTACGAGCTAAGAAAGAGAGAATGTTAAAGAAAATAGGAGTCTAAGGACTTGAGGTGCAACCCTGTGTTCGGATATCATCACCTGTGTATCCACTAGCACATATACAGGTATAATTGTTACTGTTATATCCCAGGCAGGTGCCACCGTTCAAGCAATTTTCTTGGGGACATGCATTCAGTGATGCCGAGCGTTGGGTTGGTGCTGATTGTTGTTGTTGTTGTTGTAGTAATAGTAGTTGTTGTTGTTGTTTGTTACTATCTGTTGTTGTTGTTGTGGTTATTGGAGGTGTTGTTGTTGTTGTTGTTGTTGTAATTCGCATGGCTGAGGTTGTGATAAGCATTGTTGTTGTTGGCTGTTCTGGTGTCGGTGTAGTTGTTGTTGGCAGACAATGACCAATGGGGCCTAATATACAATATAATATTCACATAGCCATATACAATATATATATATAGATAGATAGCCAATAGACAGGATAACAAACACACACATATGTACAGAATATGAATTATTAGTTTAAAACGATTTCAATCAAATGCAAAGTGGCAACCATGCTATTTATACACTTTAAATGAATTTAATTTGTGATTCGAGTATGAGAAAAATAAAAACTGCATTTCAATTAAACCTGCGTTCTACTAAATATTTATAGCATACTTTTAGGTGCTTCCATTTCAGCACAGACGCAGAACAAATGTAAGCAAAGTACTGCTATTTTAAATGTAAGCTATGGAACTGGCTTAACATGAACTAGCATTTTTTAATTTAATAATAGTTCTGCATCTAACAAATTTATTGTTCGAATGGCATGATCTTTTAGTTTTATAAATTTAAATGTATTAATGAAGCGTCACATAACATAAAAAAATACTAACATGAAAATCAATTCTTTGAAATGAAATGAAATCTGATATAAGAGGGTATACTTTACTATCTTTAAAATGAATACTTTCGTTGTCACAGGATCGAGTTAAATGAATATGAGCACATTTAAGAATATTCTTAAGTTGAACCATATCTAATGGAAAAAAGCGTTATGCGATTTGTTAAATCCAAGCATAGCTAATACAATTACTAGTTAAGAATAACTGCTTATTTAATAGCTTTTCCATTATAAGTATATACACACTTTATGCGATCCGCGGCATTGAAAAAGCAAAACAACTCTAGTCTAGACGCTAAGCGCTAGTTAGACATTTGTCACCTACTCAATTTTAGTTCACAACGCTTGCGTTTGAGCCACTCGGGCGATATATAGCGTTTCTTTTTACCACTGTTGCACAGTGAACTCGAAGATTCCCCCTCACCATTAAAGACCATGTCGACCGGGTCAAGAAGCGGAGTTGACAGCTCCAAAGAGGTAGCTTTAATTTAGGTTAGAATAGAGTTTAATACGAGTACGAATGAAACATGGATTAAATATAGCTCTTTAAACGAAAGCAATGAATAAAATGCATGCGCCATACCACAAACCATGCTATGAACCATGTAACCAAGTTAAGGAATTGGCATTTAAAGTACTCACCCGATGTGCCTGGCTTACACACGCAGACGCCGCCAACACACTCCGAGTCGATGGGACACGTTTGCGCACAACTGGGTCCGAGTTGGCACAGCTCTCCACTGTACTCCGGCGCACAGATGCACTGGAAACCGATGGGCTTGTTAACACAGGTGCCTCCGTTGAGACACTGCTGGGTCTGGCAGCTGATGGGCTTCTCGCAGATCTCGCCATGCCAGCCATCCAAGCACTGGCACGTGTAGGATCCGTAGGTATCGAAGCAATGTCCACCATTGAGGCACGGGTTCTGCAGCTCGCACTCATCAATGTTCGTTTGACAGAAGGGGCCAGTGTAGCCGGTGCCGCTGCAATCGCAGCTAAAGCCATTGTTGCGATCGATGCAGCTGCCATTGTTCTGGCACGGCTGCGAGGCGCACTCATCCATGTCGATCTCACAGCGCACTCCCGTGTATCCCTTTTTGCACTCACAGATGGGGCTGGAGCTGCCGGCAAGCACAACGCAGGCACCGTTGTTGAGACAGGGACTCGCCTGGCACAACGGATGCACATTCACCTCGGTCTCACAGTGGTCGCCACTGTGATTCACATCGCATATGCATTGATACTCCCCGCGTGAATTTTCGCGACAGGTGCCGCCGTTGTTACAAGGATTCTTGGCACAAGGTGACCCGTTATCCTTCTGACAATTCTTGCCCGAGTAACGAGCTGTGCAGCGGCACTCATAGCCATCAGCATTCGAGGTGCAAGTTCCGTGTCCCATGCATGGATCGTTCAAGCAATAGTTGTCTTGTAGCCTGGCGAACAACTCCTGTTCGCTGCACGGTCCAAAGGATAAGGGACAGACACCAAAGACGGCATTCTGTATAGTCATATTGCCGGGCACGAACTGCAGTCCAGGTCCGTCAAGCAGACAGCCCGAAAACGAGTTGCCCAGAATTAAAATAGCTGCTTCGCTGCCAATATCCTGATTGGTCAAGAACTGACTGTTATAAGTTGAGTTCGCTGCAAAACAAAAAAAAAATTGAATTTATTTATAACTTATAAAGGAATCTCTAAAGTCGTGCCAAGAACATATATATTATTGCAGTTCATAGAGTTTCTAACAGAAAAAGCGTATTTCATCACGTCCACTTTCAGAATTCAATTTCAATTCAAATTGAAATTGCTCATTTTATCATTTTTAATAGTTTCTCTATATGAATTAAAAGATACTTTAATGTACACAACAGTTTGGAATTCAAGCATTAAGCGCGCCATTAAAAATGGATATTAGTATGCTTCAAAAGTTCTGTGAAATGTTGAGAATTGATTAATTGTAAAATTTTATGTTCATTAAGAAACCTGATTTCTTAGTGTGAATTTATCTATTATTGTTTTTACAACCATAGCCAATTCCGAAAGTGAAAAATCTTAATGCAATATGTATATAAAACGTGATGGGAAAATTTCCACAAATAAAAAAACACATTTTATATGCACAAAAATGAACTATATATATATATATTTTAACTATAAAAAGAAAATTCATTAGACTCGAAAAGATGTATGTTTCCTGATGTGCTCAGTTTCTTTTTCTGAATTTAATTTCGGATAATAGCAAAGGATTAGTTTAACCTCTCTTTTTCGTATAACTAAGATTAGTCCAAGTTGCCACAACTTACGGCACACTAAGTACTATACTTATTTGCAAACTGGACGAAGATCAAGTCCACTTACCAAATATAATTGCCTCACGATCCACATGCAGATAGAGATTACCATACTCGTATTTGAATTGCAGCGTATGCCAGCGATTATCCAACAGTTGGTAGGGTAATCTAACATCGAGGCGATTCTTGATCCCGATGACGGCCGGTCCGGCCAATGAGACTTGCAGGGCATCGTTGAGCACTGAGATTACAATTGAGTTTTTGTTATATTGCTGAGCCAGTATTTCCCCGCCGCGGCACGAGCGGAAACTGATCGCCGAATGATCCCAGGTGGGCATGGGCGTCAGTAGGCGCAGGTAAGCGGATCCATTGAAGTATGCCTCCCTTGTGTGCACTTCCACTGAGGCGACATCTGCAAGACAAGAGCAACAACAACAACAACGACACGTTTTAGAAGGTGAATCAATTTAAGCACAGCGAAAAGGCGATAATTGCATTTGATTGCAGTCTAAGAGAAGGTCACAGTACACTGAGAGAAAAGTGAATTTCAAATATTTCTTTAAATTAAGATTGCTTAAGTTCTGCACAAATACTTTGCATTAATAAGAAGTGAATATGCCAATCCAGCGCCATTTAATTTTGTTTTAATACTATTCTATTAGCAATAATATAAATTTCTTAAATAAAACCTAAAGAACTCTCTCATAAAATGATCCTATTATGGCGTGATCATTGGAGAGATGAATGTTTTCTTTTTCATCACGTTTGCTCAGTGTAGACTTCCGCATGTGTTGGATCTTTTTCAACACCAATTTGGTAATTGGACAATTGCCTTAGAGGCCGCCTTATGGCACAGCTAGGAAAGTGTCTGTGCCAGTTAGTGTTGACCAAATAGAGATATGTTGCTGGCATAAATGACACCTAATGATAATCAGTTACTCTTAACTTGAACGTTAACTTTCATTTGCGCTGGCGGCGCAGAATCAGTTCAGTGTCCCCTCGCTGCCCTAACTGATTGCTCCACTCCATTCACAATGTGCGTGTTTGGGCAACAGCAGCAACACCAACTCTAACAACAACCACACGCTTTACTCACTTCAAGTGTTTTCCTTGCAAAAAAAAAAAGAAAACAAAAATAATAAGAAAACAAAATCTCAAATACAAAATACAAGCCAAGTCGTTGGCTGTTTGAAGTGCACAAGCCGTAAAGAAATGAGGCAAAATCAAAACACAAGCAAGTTGTTTTTCTTGACGAGAAAAAGTTGAAATCGCGTGAATGAAAGTTGCACTTAGGAAACAATAATGCAAATTTTTAATGAAACATGAGAGATTATACAAATTGCTAATTAATTTCTTCCGATTAAACACAAACACGATTTCGAACTTAAAGTATTACCAAATATGATAATAAGACTATTTTTTATAATAAATAACATTGTTATAGAAACGTTTTTTATTAGACAATGCTGTCTAGATAAGATTATATTTCATGCATAAATTCATTCACGAAATTCATATATGCAAGCTAGACTTTTCAATAGAGAATAAACACGTACACAGTGTATTATGCAGTACGATTTAATTCAATTCAGTTCGATTTAATTCACATCCAGAAATAAGCGCAATTTCAAGGATTAAATGTTTTGTAATTGTTATATCTTTTAATATGTTAAACTTTTTAAGATTTTCATTATCTTGTGTTTAGTTAAACAAAGTAAAATTTGATTTGCTTGCCTTGCCTTGCCTTGAAACTAAAATTTCGCTTATCTCATAATATACGTCATACATTTCTAGCGTTAAGTAACCCATAGCTAATAGTAGGTAGCGTATAGGATATTAACTCTATCTCATAAAAAAAAAATGTAGTAAAACGGTCGAAAGTTTTTAAACCAAAAATATTGTCTACACAGCGAAATATAAGTAAAAGTCTATAGGTATATGTATATATATACCGATATAGATACACCTCATGGAGCTGGTTTCAATGGCATTGGTTAAGTGGCAGTAGCAGTTTATTATGAACGAAAATAAAAAATCAGATTCAACACCAAAATTTGCAGCTGAGAATTGGTGTTAAGTGGTGCTGGCAAGTTTTTGTCATAAATCTAAAATTGGCATGTACAAGCACATGAAATAAAAATAAGACGAAGATGTCGATGACGATGAGAAAAACTGAGTTCTTTATAAACAAAACACAAAAAAGTTTCTGAAATGACTCTGAAACTCTGGCTGCCCTTTTGGGGGCCAAAGCTTTGGCCTAACGTGGCCCTAGCTGACCGGGCAACTAGCTTAGAAACCGCTTAGAAAATAGGCATGCAAATGTGTTGACCAGACCTCGAACTGGCCCCAACAACATGCACACTTTACACTTTATACTTTAGCCTCGCCTCGCCTCGCTTCAGTCCCGCCTCGACCCAACGCCCTCGCTTTTTGTACACAACATGTGAAAACATTATGAGGCCATCGATTTTGTTGCGCCGCTTTTAAAGCATTTTTTTTCTTTGTATTTCTATCTAAAGGCGATTTAGTTTGCATTGTATTGTTGTCTAGGTAAAAAGGGGGAATTGAGGTAGATGTGGACAGTGGACAGTTTCTGCATAGAGCTGCCTGGAAGCGTTTTGTTGTCAATTTGGTTTTGTTTCGCGCATTTGTGTGTCAGCGCTTTGAGAGCTTCGTGCGCACTCGCAGGTTCGAGTAAGTAAGCGAGCCAGTAACTAAGCCGTAGGTAAAGTAGCTCATAATTATATTATACTCACGTACGAAACTATGCAGAAAAATATTCGAAAAAGCCGCATTCAAAACGGCGACAAATCGTATTGATAAATGCATTATTAGTTCTGCTCAGATACCCTGTAATATTATACATTAATATAATATTAAAGAAGAATTTACAGTTCTCAACTTTGAGCTTAGAATATAGAAATCATTCTCTTTTTCTGTTGTTAATAATAACAATTAATATTTTTGAGAAGATTTATATTTCCTATTCAAATTTCGAAGTTTATCATATAGAAATGCTCTCATGTTATTTTTAAAATATTTATTAACATGTTCATCCAGTTAAATTTAACAAACTCTTAGCCATATACTTAAAAAAAGAAATCTACAAAACCTTGTAAGTATGATTCACTTTTGTTTTCAAATAAGGTAAGTTAAATTTACGAATTCTCTTGAAGCCCGCATAAAATCCTGTAAAGAGTCCCACAATACTACGAAAAAACGTGTTTTCAAATTGTTACACTTATTGCAAAAGTATTTCCGGTAAAATTAAACGTATATTTCCACATCTTTGAAATGTGAACAGGCACACAGTCGGTCAAACCCTCATACACATACTACATACATTTACAGAGCATATAAATGCCATTTATAAAATGAACGCGTCTGAAAAAGAATCACTTATTGTATTCGCAAGCTATTTGGGTAGACATGCGCTTTTGTATAACAGCATTGGCCTTTTGTGTTTTGGCCGTAAACGAACGAACGAACAAACGGAACGGAACGGAAATTTCATAATCATAAACGTACGAATACGAAACGGCTTTAAGAATTTTATTTTTCACATTTTCGACAACTGTTTTCAGCGTCTTCTATGGCATGTGGAAAGGTAGTTAAGTATTATGAATGAATCGACATTATGACGAACAAAGACGACAACAAGAACGACGAATGACGACTTTGACGGTAACTTCGAACAAGATCTTTTGGCTTGAGAACGAGCGAATTTCAACGTTTTTTAGCGGTGCCATAAAAGAAACAGTTGTTAATAGCTTTTTGGGGAGCATTAAGCAAAACTTTTCAGAGTTCAACCTTAATGATGTCTAGATGGCTTTCTGCTCTAAGTTGGGCGTGTCAAATGGCCGCCATGAAGAAAATTTAAATGCGGGACAGTAGAATCCAAGAAAATCTGCATAAGATAACGAGCAATTGTCACAATAGATAGCTTTTAAAAACGCCAAGTTAAACTTATGTTTTGCTATTTATAGTCACAAGAGAAAAAGTAGAGGTTGATAGCTCTTGCATAATTTACTTTTGTACAATTCTCATTCTTTTTCTTTTTATCTTGCTAAAATTTGATATTCGTAGAACAACTCATATTTCTTTATTAAACTTTTGATAGATTAGATTAAATACATTTCGATTTGAAAAGTTTAATCAAGATATAGCTATAAACAATGAAATTAATATCAATAGATTAACAACGAAAATTGGCCATAGCAACAAATATTCTGATGCAAGCTTTTCCACTCAAATTTGTGATGTTTCTCAACGGGTGAGCAATATAGATTTCCAAATCAATTAATTTTATGTTCATTAACAAAAAACCGTGGCTAGCTTTCCACATTTTTCCCACATGGGCTTTAATTTTTCAAGGCCTGTCGAATTAAACGACACTCTTAACTTCGGTTTGTCTGTGTTTTTATTAATATTCAAAAAATTAGAATAAAAATTGACTTTTATAAAGCGAAGCTTTAGACATTTTAATCTGTTCTTATTTAAAAATACATTATTCAATGAGTGATAGTTCTTTTCCCTAAGTTTAGGTTGTATATGGCACACCTTGATGTATGTTAAGTTATTCGCTCCAAATTTTTATTACAAGACAAATCATTTAGTATCATTGTTTGGCAAGACAACAACTCAAATTCCCTCATAAGTATTTTCATACATCGCATTAACAGTTATATCATTATGCATTGTCCAATTTCCCCCCCATTTTCCTCAAGTATTTTCACAAATAATTTTCATTCCACAAAAAGTGATTTATGCGAATGCAATGTTGAAAGCTGTGCTAAATACTCGCTGTGAATGCAGTATGAATGTTTGAATATATTCACATATCTAGTTGAGGAACAACAACAGTAACGAGAAAATTGTAGCTCAGGCTCCTGACACGCCCACTTTGTAGAGTAGGCGCAAGACCCACTTACCGAACACACACACACACACACTAGTTACCCATATCCGCACACACACACACACACACACAACGGAACACTCGAGCAGATGGAAATGCATGCAAATCTACATAAGTATGTGTATGTATGTATGTAAATTAACCCAGCTTTGGGGCTTTGCATTTGCATTCTGTAGTATGACTAATCAGCACAACCAAACTTATACTCACATACATGCATGTATATAAAAACATGGCTAACACACATACACTGTCGGCATTGCATGTTTGACGCGTTTTACTCGCTGTTGTTTTTTTTTTCTTCTTTTTTTGCTTTTGCTTTTGCGATTTGCGAACTGTTTTGGTTTGACTTGTATTCATTTTTATTTGTTGCTGTTGTTGCGGCCTTTCTGTTGTGTTTATTTTTTCGTTTGCTCTCCCAACTTTCTAAGCCACGTTAGTTGGCTGTCGTTGTTATTGTTGCAACTAAAATCTCCAAGTAACAACCAATCGAGCAACCACCCACCAACCATCTACCCAAGCAACCTCTCTCTCCCCCCATTCGTTGGCCAGTCGAGTGGCCACAACAAACACAGCAACTAAATGTTGCTCAGCTGCTTCTCTGACTTAGAGTCTGGCTCTGCTTTTTGTTTTTTTTTGGTCATACTTCAATTGTTTTGCCATTGGTTGCCTCAGCGCCAACCCACACATACAATAGTTCATTATTGTTGTTATTGTTTTTAATTTTTGCCGTAAATACTTTTCGTTTTTTTTCTCCTTTTGCTTTTTGTTGTGCTGTGCTGTGCGGTGTGTGTAACAACAACGCCTACGAAAATATATTTCATTTACTGTAGTTTCTGTTGTTTATCGGATGTTCCAGAGTTGCATAAATTATTTTTGCTGCTTTTTAGCTCTTACTTTTTAGTCAGCTTTGCTTTTTAACCGTAATAGCCAGCAATGGCAATAATTTTTCGAAATTTTTTAATTGCATTTTAATTGTTGCGTTTTTCGTGTCAGTTTTCGTTCGTTTTATTGTTTGCTCAAAATTTGTTTCTATTCAGTGAAAAGTGAAAACGTGTCGCGATTAAAGTTTAATTTCAGTTTGGCGATAATACGATTACCAAAATTTAAGGTGAATGAAAGAGAAAGAACGAAATCATCTAAGTGATCGATAGAGAGAGGTTGCTTCAAGAAAGCTTAAGATTGGAATGTGTTGATAATTGTGAAAATCGTTTGGCCATTAGTCTGTATAATTACTATTGATAGTTATAGCGTTAACAATAATAGTTGTAGAATAATTAACAAATTATTTACACTAACTACGACTATAGCAATAATTATTCAATTTGATTGATTAAGCTATTTAATATATTCACTGAAATTTATATTAAATTGATGATATAAATGCAATAAGTTACCATATTGTGTATAAAAGTCAACGGAAGGAACTCCATAATGGGAATTTCAAATTTAATCAAAGCTAGACTTTACAAATTTGGTAAATGAGTTGCTCTGTTCATTTTAAAAGTGGAAATCTGCATTGAAATAATGAGATGCTCTATATAGTAAATTTTTATAATAAAGTAATTAAATTATTTCCCGGTTTAAAAATAATTTTGTATTATAATTTTTGAAAATTATATATTTCTTTTCTTATATTATATGCTTCTTCTCTCAACCTCGCAACATCTAAGGCAATATTTATCTTTTAAACAACTCTATTTAAGATTTGAAACTGTGTTGACTTATGTGTGTTAGTGGGAAGACGATCGTCATAATATTCTTTAACAATATTGAAAGACTCAATTTCAAAGAACTTGCAAACAGTTTTCAGTGTTGACTGCATTGAAAAGAATCTCTTGTTGTAGGTTTTTTAAACCATGTTTCGTTCCCATTCGGCATCCACTTTCTGTTCTTTCATGTCTGAGTGAGCTTTATATAGCAAGTTGGTAATCATTTGTGTAGACACCTTTCAGAGTAAACAGACAACACACACACACAAACACACAAGCAACAACAATGAGGCTAAAGTCACTTCAGCAAATTAGTTCCCACACAAATTTCCGCTTGAGTTTCTCAGAATGTCATGCATTGAGAGCTCTTAAATATATTTAAATAAATACTTTGGCTTATATTGTATTATACATGAGCACAATAAATCGCCTATTATTATACAAGCACTTCACACAAGCCGAGGAAAGCTAATTAATCGCTTCGTCTACAAAAATTAGCAGCAACTGAATAGCAACGCCTATTTCTAAGTTGGGAACTGCTGCTGCTGCTGCGTCATGAAGGTGTCAACCTCTGGAGAACTACGGAACTCCACCCAGTTTTTCATCTATGTTTCACTGTGTTTTTTTTTTTTCGGTGAATAACTATGCGCCCAAAAATGCTTAGAATTGGGCACAAAGTGGTGTCAGCATTGGTGGCGCCGCGCAGTTGCGCAGACGCGTCGTGTCTCGCCTCGCCTCGCCTGGGAACCAGTTTTTAAGAAGCAACAACAGCAAACCGCAGCTAAAAAGATACAGATACTTATGTATATACTTGTATACAGCCCTTCCAGAAGACCCGTTCGGCAAAGTAGCACAAAGCAATGAACTGTTGAAAAACTGTTGCCTGAGAATCTTTTCCGGTAGCACCGCCAGCCACCGTCTCCATTCCCTTTACCGGAACAGTCTGAGCAAACACAGCCAGCAGTCAAAACGGTCAAAAGAACTCGATTGCCTCATTGTGGGCGTTGCACTGTGGTGGAGTGGAAAGCAGCCACAAAAGCAGTTCGTAATAGGGTCTAAACTGACGACTATATAATATGAGGGCAGTCAGAGAATTATTCAACAAGTAACAAATGAAATTACTTGACTTTGAAAAATTCACAACGTGAGAGATTTCATATTTTTTCTTTCAAATTTCTACTGTCTAGAATTTTAGACGTATTCATAAATATACATATATGCATTTCTAATTTAGTTGTCAAGGATTTGTACCTAGAACTGTTATAAATAATGCACGGTAAGTCCAAATTTATGAAAAATTAATTGAGAAGTGCTAGACAACTGTTGTGGTTTTATATCACTATCACTTATGCAATAAACCGGTTTTAGTGGTATTCTACTCAAAACACATAGTCATACACATATGTCATAATTATTATTTAATTTATTGCTGCTCATTGCCACTAGAAATGAAGAAGACAGGGAAAACGAAAATAAAACATGACTCACTTAATTTTAGTAAGAGAAAAGTGCTTTTAAATACCTCAAACTATTTTGGATAGTTGTAGATTGATTATTTCAAAATTACTTCATTTGTACGTGCTTTTCTTTTCCACCAACAATTCCCTTGATAAAAGTTCAACATTACTTCCTGCTATCTGCATTACAACAGTAAACGAATACCTAAACAATTTATGTACATACAAGTATATATCTATTGTAAATGATATCAATTTTGTAGTTTCTTTTCCATCGTGTTGATGCGGAGTTTGGTATTTCAATGTGGATAAGTTTATGAGTCAAAACGCAATGCTGTTTGTTGCGGTTGTTGCCGCTGCGTATGCAAATAGAGAGATAAAACGCAGCTACGTGATACCTCCGATAAAGACAATGACAATGACTGCGAGTAACAACAACAACAACAATAACAAGCCAACAACGCCCACTATTTAAACATTTGTTTGCAAGAACAGCAACAACAACAAAAAGCGAAAGCAGCTGGCTACGTTTTCAGAGTGTACGAGTAATTTGTATTATTTTCATTTTTGTTTCTTGTTTTTCAGTTTTTTATTTAATTTTTTGCGGCTTGCGGTCTTCTCAAGGTGCTTGAAAATCGATGCACCCGCTGAAAACCGGCAACATCGGAGACGTGCAACAGCCCTTTTATGCTTGATGCTAACGAAAATGCTTAACTCACAGATACCACGTAATTGCGTTAAATATGTTTAAAAATTACCTTTATCCACTTTATGTGGGTGAAATTCTACTTAAAGTAACCTTTTTTATTAAGTACAATTGTAACTTTGAGATATCGCTTAATTTATAACTAATGCCCTCTAAAGATAAGTAAATATTTATTGTTAATATTAATGATAAATTAATTATAATTATAAACATTTTCAGTGGAGAAAGATGCTTAAAAATAAAAGGCCAACTCTCTTTTTCTCTCTCTAACAAAAGAACTTCCCAAGCTGATGAAGTACAAATAGTGTTTGTCAAATCTAGGAACGTAATACGTATTTTTCTTTTGTTCAAGTTTATAGTGCTTTTACCCCATTTCAGAACAAAGACTGAGAAGGGTAACTTTATTTGTATACAATGTGTTAAAGGTAGTTTGATTTGGGTTAAAATCAGTAAAGTTTCATTGTATATAATGCATTTACGGCTCTAGAACCTGTGTATAAAAACTAACGACTTGCACTAATGGCCATCGTCATGCCATGGACATCATCCGGGTGCGTAGGCTTAGTATAGTACTAACATGGAATGCGACACGCGTTACGGCCGATTGCACTTTAACACTTGACCAGCCCATGGGGTGACACACCCGCCACACCCGCCACAGCGACTCTATCGCGGGGTCACGTGTTATTCACGTTAACGACGCAGGTAACGCAGGTAATTTTCTGGTCTAAATATATGGTGAAAATCTATGAATGTATTTGTGCCTAAGTGTGTGTGTGTGTGTGTTGCAGGTTTACCTGCGATGAGATTTTTCTTTGAAAATAAAGTATAATTTCACTTTAGGATGAATTTCAATGGAAAGCCAGCAACAAAAACAGCCAGCACATCAACAACAGCGCATTCAGACGAGAAAGGCCAATGCATCAGGCGGCCTTTGATGATCGGCGAGACGACGTTAGCTGCATTTTATGATTAGGCTGGAAAACCAGTTGCTGGTGCATGGAAGTGATGTGGTACTGCTTCTCGACATCATCATCATCGTGATGAGGGCTTTTCCCAAGTGCAACTGTTACAACAACATCAACTGAGCCAAGTTTAGCCTCCAGCCAGTATTGTTGCTTTTAAGTGGTTTATCAAATTACCAACATGATTGTTGTTGCTGACGTTGCCGGGCGCATTGTGCATTGGTTGTTGTTGTTGCTGTTGCCAATACTTTATTTTCCGCCTAGATAAGATACGCATACTTAGGCACACACACAAGTATATTGCACGTACGTGTGCGTATGTGTGTGTGTGTCTGTTACCGAATGTTGTAAATAAAAAAACGAAGTTTTGAGGTCGTTGTTTTGCACAATCGACAACGATGAGCAAACAGTTTGGAAACGGGAAGGAGAAGGGGAAGTTGTTAGTTACAGATATTCACTTAATGCTCAACACCGATCTCTCGAGAGGTTGAGGCACTCACGTCAAAAAGAGACAGCGCAAGAGAAAGAGAGAAATGTGACAGCTGTCAGTTAGATTGATAAACAAAGAAAGAAGCAAACAAAAAGAATGAATGAAATTATTTAAATTTACATTTAATTTAAGAAAACTGCATTAAAAAAATGTTTCAGATTTATTACCTAATGAGACATTAAATCTTGTTGTGATTAGAATATTTGTCCGCAATCAACAAACATTATTTTAACGTTTATAACCCGAAACATTGTTTTCAAACTGTAAACAAGATAAGAACACCGAGATAACTATCTAAATCGCTTATTGAACATTATTAAATGGTTTATTCCTACAATCTTAAGAAAGAGCTCGTACTCGGTATTTTTGCAATGACTCAATCGAATACAATTCAACTGAATAATCATCAAGTGTTGCCATTTAAACCCTTGTATAATGACCTCTTTTAACGTGAGTTCGTATTGGCACATGTTGCTTTTGTAAACAAACTCCCAACGAAGTCAACCAACTACTATAGCAAAAGCTCTCTCCCCCCTGCAGTACTCTTACAATGCACTTAACAAATAAAATTTAAGTAGCTCAGCAAAAAAAATATGAGCTCGCAATGGTTTCCTACATACTCGTATGTATGTATGTGTGTGAATATTTTGGTGTTGCTCCAGTTGGAGAGCCACTCTCTTTTGTTCACTCTCAAACGTGTAGTAGGTACTCACTCTTAATGACTGTCAACTGTCAACTCTCCCTCGCTCTTATGTATCCTGCTGACAAACAAACACATACACACACTCACCTGTTGCTAAATAAATCAAAATGAAGAGAAATATCCATTGGGGCGCTGAAATGGCGCGCTTGAGCAGTGGCGTCAGCGTCGACGTCGACGTTATTTGAGCTGCGCTTTTCGTGCGCGCACGGCTCTGTCGCAGTCTCTGCCGCTGCGGATTTGTTGTTTGTTGTTGCTTTTGCCTTAGCTGTCTCGGTTGCTGTTGTGTGACGTGCGCGTTGTTGGTAGCGGCGGCAGCAGTTGCTGACGCATAAGCAGTTATAGCCATGATTGTTTTATTCGTATTGGAGTTTAAAATGATGCTGGCTTAAGGGTTTTCTATTCTTTTTTCTCTATTTATATTTTTAATTCAGCGAATTTGCGTATTGCACATTGAGCTCTATTTCGTTTAGTTTTCGTTGAGGTTTTTGTTTATTGCCTTTTGCTCTCTTTTCGCGTATCGTATGTGTGCATATAACGAATGTACATATGTGTGTAACTTGCACTTGGCGTCTAGAACAGGTTTTTAAGCAGCATAAAAATTGCGCGGCTGACACTTTTTTTATTTCAACACTTTCGCACGCGACACTTTCTAGCTTGAATTTGAGTTTGAATATTGAGCACACCGTAAATATTCCCTGCAAGCGCTGATGGCCATTATAATTTGATTTGTTTGCGTATTAGTAAGAACACACACACATTCAAAGCAGCGAGTTGGCTTAAATGCTGCGCTGCCAGCAGGTAAGTATTGTTGCTGCGCCTATGCTTTTAGTGCTTCTTCTTCGTGATGTTGCTGACTGCCCTTTTGAACTGCAAGCAGCATTGGCTGCTCCACCAATACACGGCCGCTCACTTGCATTGGTTAACACATACACGCATACTAGCAGGCAGACACACTAACACCTGCACACATAAAGCATAGAATGACAAAACAAAAACAATATCCGGCGTCCGTTGCACGAAATACCACGAACACATCCAACACGGCCGAGAACAAAATGCGAACTGAATCGCGGCGCGCTCATTTTCTCATTGAAGGCAGACTTTGAGTCAGCAGGGCTTGCGAGCGCTCGTATTTAGACCTAGATATTAGTGTGTGTGAGCAAGACAACTGGTGTCTGCTTATAAGCGGGCAGGTGGGGTGAGCATGTGAGTGCACAACAGGTAGCCATGAGAAAATCAGAATTGATCGATTTACGATGACAAATAGTAATAAATCGATAAGCAAACAAAGTTCTGCGGTTTTAAAGGAGTTGTAGTGGCATTCAGTTTCACTATTATAATATATAGTAATGAAAATGAATTTAAGACTGTAATAAACTAACTATTAAATATTGCGAAAAATTTAAATCCGAATATTCAGCTATGCTTACGGGATTTTTCAACACTGCTCTTCGATCAAAACAAAGTCGTTATAAAAAATACATATGTAGAACGCTGTGAACGTAAAATTAAAGCGAACAATGTTTTTGGCAAATAGGCGCTGCAATTGACACAAATATGCACATATGGATAAAGGGCGCGACATAAATGGGCACATAAATCACGACGCACGTGGATACCAAGCTTTTTGCAATGCAAATTAATATGCGTACAAATCAGTCACCTACATGTTTTTTATCAGTAAAAACAAAAACAAAGACAAATCGCCGCCTCCAAGTCGGCAAAATGTTTTGAAGGTCTAGGTAAGAGGAGCTGACAGCTCTATATATATGCGAGACGGCAGCGTCAAAACTACAACAGTCAGCAAATAACGCAAAATGGCAAAGCTGCCTGTGTTGACACTCTCCTTGCTTTTAGTTGGCATTATAAAATCGCAGCCCATCGTAAGAAACGACGACAATGTTCTGATTGATCTGACGGATATGGGCGATGCTGTCTTTGGTATACCGGATGCGGAAACAACTGGCGTACTAGTCGAAGCCCAAGACGCGGAGTCGGCGCAGAATCCCGAAGAGCTAGGCACGTACCTAGAAGGCGACATTCTCATTCCACTAAATAATGAGCAGGCGGACATCGAAGGCAATCGCAATGGATTGTTGGCTTTGAGTACTCACTGGCCTAACGGCGTGGTGCCCTATGAGATCAGGGGTCAGTTTACGTCACAGGAACTGGGGAACATCAAGCACGCCTTCAATGAATATCACAGCAAGACATGCGTTCGCTTTACGCCGCGGACCAAAGAGAAGGATTACATATCCATAGTGAGCGGCAAAACTGGTTGTTGGAGCAGCATTGGGCGTCTGGGTGGACGTCAAGAGGTCAATCTGCAGTCGCCCAACTGTCTGCGCACCTATGGAACGCCCATCCATGAGCTGATGCACGCACTGGGCTTTCTGCATGAGCAAAATCGTTATGAACGTGATGGCTATGTAAAGGTGCTAAGCGAGAACATAAAGCCCACGATGTTGGCCAACTTTGACAAGGGAAGCGCCAAGCAACATTCGGGCTATGGTGTGGACTATGACTATGGTAGTGTGATGCATTATTCACCCACCAGTTTCAGCAAGAATGGACAACCCACTTTGAAGGCGTTGCGTAGCAGTAATGATGCAGCACAGATGGGACAACGTCGCGGCTTCTCGGAGGGCGATGTGCGCAAGATTAATGCCATGTACAAGTGCAAGCTTTGAATTTGGTTTTTTCTATTATTTATTTAACAAAAAAAATATAATTATACAATTGGCGAAATGAGCAGCACTTGATGAAGATTCACTTTAGTGATGCGGCAGATTCTTGTTTGTCTCGAAGAAGACGTTGCCCTTCATGGTGAGTTCCTTGCAGAGCGTTGAGAAGCGTCGAATCGCATTGTAGGTGTTGCTGCCGCCACTTGCCACCGCATCTTTCAAGTATATATATATACACATTTTGATATATACATTTATACAGTTGAATGTTTACGAATATGTCTAGGACTTGCATGCAGAGTTTCTTTTAGGGATTTGCTAGTATTTGAGTTAAAATTCTATTCGTTGCTCCCTTTTTGTT
Source organism: Drosophila niveifrons (assembly GCA_035046325.1). Lineage (NCBI taxonomy): Eukaryota > Metazoa > Arthropoda > Insecta > Diptera > Drosophilidae > Drosophila > Drosophila niveifrons. Next base: position 1,460,075 of record JAWNOC010000046.1, on the reverse strand, counting down.
TGTGGTTAGTGTGGACGCGCCTTCTTCTTACCTCCACCTGCCAAGGTGCCGCCATCTGCCACCCCCAAGTCCAGGTTCATATATAAGGCCATGTTGCCAGTGGAGCCGTGACACGATCGATTGTTGAGAAAGTCACGAATGTGCTGCACAATCAAATCGATGGCCACTGCAAGCAAGACACACAGAGAATAATGAGTTATAATACTGTTAATTAAGTGGCTTACAAATTTCTTGAATTGTTTAAAATGATACTCAACGGCAGCAACTCAACAAAGTGAAGCGTTTAAATGTGAGTGTGTATTTTGCAACTCGGCCACTTACCTTTTTTGCCAAATTTAGCTGAACCATCTCTCTTGTTGCAATCTCGCTTGAAACTATAAAGTACTCACTTGTGAACAAAGAGACCCATAATCTAACTACATTTAAAATAGTATAACAATAGCTTCCTTTTCATTTTTTGGCTGACTACTTACAAGTGTACTTAATGTGCATTTAGTAAATGAACTTAACTAAATTATAGATTAAACAATTCTAATCCAATCCTTTTAAAGATTACAATATGTTTGAGATTAGATTTAAGCCCAAAGGAATAAGGAACTTTAGCTACTAACTAAATATTATAGATTATATTTTAAGCGAGTTAACGACTGTTAGTTTGATGATATTTCGAAATTATTCTAAATTTACTTTAATTGGTTACTTAGCAAAACTATCATATTTAGCTTGTAATCGAATTTCGAGAATGCTTTATATTTTTTGCTTATTGAGAGGTGTTAAACTCTCTTTTATTCATAGATTCGACAATTTATAAATTGTTTTTGGATTTAGCGTTATGTTTTTACAACTATAGTATGTGTTATTGTGTATGTTGATTTAGACAGTTAAACATGTACATAAGTTAGGATATGACGCGAGTCTTTGTGAATATTGTAGATACTATTTGTGTAATCGACCGATTAGTGCTCCAACAAAGTCGTTAACAATTTGGGGCAGGAAGTTAGAATTAAAGTAATAATATTGTATGTATTTATTTCTTACATTAAACAAAATGATTCCAGCTTAACTTTGTTAGGAGAAGCCCGAGTTAAACGCGACTAAAAAAACTCGGTGATAAGTTCGTTAACGTTAAAACAAGCTTACAGTAAGTGTGTATGTATTATATAGGATACATACTAATCGATCTTACAAACTACATTAATCAATCGGTTAGTTGCAATAGGATCACAATGCAAGCATTGTTAGCAGCAGCAAGAAATCATATTCTTTGTGTGAAGTCACTTGATAAAGTTGTTTTACTCGTATTCACATATCGGTTGATTGAAATTTTTGATTTTTTTAGTGATCGCGCTTCATGCTGGAGGCCGCAGTTCGGACTGTGTTGTTGTGCTGTGCGATGTTGGTGGCCGCGAGAATTTCTCCGATATGGTGTACAATGAGATCAATGGCAACTGCAAGAAATACATTGTAACAACAGAAACGAAAACGAAAGAACCAGGAACATCAACGGAAACAAAAACGAGAACGAAAATAAGGAAGAGTGGAAAGTAGTAGATACATAATTTAACATCAAGCGGAAACTAGTATTGTAGAAATATGTTAAAGTTTCATAATTGGAAACACGGAATCGAAACGAAAAATATAAACATTTAACGAGAAACCCAAAACTGTTTATAGTATAAACTATTTATACATACGTACAAAGTTATAGTTAGGGCTTTAAACGCTACTAATTCTAATTGTGTGGTTTGTGAGTGGTGTGTTTTTTTGTATAAATGATATATAGAAAATAAAATTCTCAAAAACTAAAGCAAAGCGAAAATTTTGTGTGTGAGTTTGTTCTCAAAACCTCACCTGTGTTGTCCGCACCACGAGGTATGATAACATCAGCAAACTTCTTGGTCTGTAAGCGTAAAATAAAAAGTATTAATTTTAGTAAAATTGCCAAATAAAAACTGAGGACTTACAGGTGAACAGAACTCTTCAAAGGCTGGCTTCACAAAGGTCATATACTGCGTGAGAACTGCATCCAAATCTCTGCCACGTTCATTAATATCACGTGGCACTAAAAGGAAAAGAAATTAATTAGTAAGATTAAGATCTAACAAGTTAAGTCCCAAACCATAGTGTGTACTTCAACCATCAGGCGCAAACCAGTTGCAGATGGTCGAGCTGACTAATCACAGTATAAACTAAATAAGACTAAAAACGGAGCTTGCATTATGTATTGCACAAGTAAACCACAATATATACACGCACTTCATCTAGTGTTTAAAGAATTTACGATCCAAGATAATGCACAATATTAACTAATTAAGAACGAAACTCACCACGACGAGCGAGACGCGTATCGGAGTCAGTGTCCACAAAAAGTTTCATGTGGAACAGATCCCGTATCTTGGGAAAATAGAAGACCAAGATTCCCTCAAAGAGCACCACGTCCGCTGGATAAATGACCAGCATATTCTCAAAATCCCTGCAAGCAATAAGTACGATTACACTGTTAAGCTATTGCTCATACAAATCATTAACTTACAGCGAATTTGTGCGGTAGTCATAGCTGGGTATCTTGACCTTGTGACCTTTTAGTATCAATTGCAGCGTGTCGAACATGAGCTCTTCGTTAAACGCATCAGGATGATCAAAGTTAAAGAGTCCCTTTTGCGCCTTAAGCTTCTCGGCTGCCGTTAGCTCGCGATAGAAACTGTCCTGACTGATGGCCACTACCTGACGTTGCGTGTGATCCATTTCAGCCTGTCCAAGCTGTTCCATAATTTTCTTGCACACTGTTGACTTGCCGCTTGCTGTGCCACCAGCAACGCCAATAAGAAATGGTGATTTCACCTCATCCTTACCGGCCGCATCGCCATTGTGCAAGTTGTGTTCCATGTCAGTAGCCGAAAATATGGATAAGACGAAGTTTTTAGTGAAAAATATCTTTGTTCTCCCGCCACCACACCACGCTCAACGCACAGCTGATTCCACTTTAATGCGTAATATCGATAGCAAGTCCTCGATAACGCGGTGCTGTTATTAACAGCACCATTAAGTGCTGGCAGCGCCATCGGCTGTTGGCGCCATGTTATTAACTTTGAATTGAACTTAATTATCAATTGCGTAACTTGAAACCTCTGTTCGCATAAACAGCTAGCAATATGGAAAATAAATATATTTTTGAGAAAATTGTAAAGCTTTCGGCAAAACTCCGTAGCTTGCAAAAACAAAAGGTTAAGTATTGAATTCGTTAATTCGTAACTTCAGAAAAAATTGTGAATATCGAGTCGCAGTATAAAAAGTTTTATAGCCAGAGTTAAGACGGCTTCCGGATGCAAGAATCGCTATGACGCTGCCTTCGATTATCGCCATTTGAGTAATGCCAAATAGACTTACGACCACGAGCAAATTGTGCCAGACGTCAAAGTGTATACAAACCGTATTATGATTTGCTAATTAAATGGTGCCACCTGATGGAATCGATAGAAAGATTTCATCATTTCACAGCTGGTGAATTTTCCAAAGGCAGGTGACGAGTGATGCGACTGTTACTTAAATATTTATTTTTAATCTTACATCATTTGCATAGGAGGTATTTATCTTTTCACAGTGTTCCAACAATTCGATCGTTTTGTATGTTTGTTTTTTACATTTCATATTTAAGTTAGTCGAACAATTATAGTATCACAATCTTACAAAACAAATTAGCTTGGCTAACAATCTTCTCGCCAGGAGACGAAAACATTTTACAAATTTGATCAAAAATCGTTATCTTGGGAAATGATTTTTGTGAGAATGATCTTTGTTAATGGCATAAATTGCAATAAATAAATATTCAATTTGTCTAGTTATGTATGTTGTTGGGGTGTCAGCGGGTGTTGATGCAGCGGGGAGGGGGAATTTGTTGTCAATCAATCAAAAGTGCTTGAATTACTCAATGTCTAAAAATCAAAATAAAAATTTTCTGTTAATGCGAGCTGATAACAGAATTATCGATAACACATTGATCGAGCCTATTAAAGGCTTGTGACAATTACACTAATCTGATAACCGAATTATCGATACAACATCAATTGAGCTTATGGCGCGTTATAGATGTATGTGTGTGTGTGAGCGACAATTACACTAATTCAATAATTACAATTAAATTGAACTACAAAAATATTAAGAGAGCATTACTTTTCCTTGGGCTGCTTATCGAATATGTACTCCTTGGCCATCTGATAACCCAGTCCAAGGGTCAAACAACCTACAACAGTTCCCTGGGCCGCCACACGCAGTTGCATGAGGAAAACACTCGTACTCATCGTGCCTCGCTGTCTATATTTATAAGCTCCAATTGCACCTGCAGCAATGAATCCAGCAATACCTAAACGCAAAAATAAAAACGAAAATTTAATACACATGTTCGAGCAAAGTTTACGTTTTGTTGCCAGCTCTTCATCCGACGATAATTATCAGCAGACAGACGATTGAGGCAACAAAAAAAATCAGCTGTCTCATACCAATACCAACGCAAGACACGCGTCAGGGTCGACGTCATAGATGCGTTAATACATACATATATGTAATTTACTAAAACACATACATATATTATAAGCTTTTATGTAGTCATCTTAATGGCTTACTGACGTTGTAAGTACAGTTACATCATATGCATTTCACATTCAAACAGTTCTTGTGAAATTGTTGCAATATTATTAACCGTTATGTCACTTGACCGCTTGAAGAACACGCGAAGTCACAGTGAAGGCCAAGGCAACTTTGGCATCCACCTTGCAAACATTCACCCGCACAAACACATACATATGTAAGTCGGAAATTTCCGCCATGCATGTTATACATATGTATGTGAATGTGTATTGATGTTTGCTGTAGTTTTTGGACTTACCAATTAACATAAAAGGAGACTCCTTGGCTTTCCTCGCCAACTTGTTAGACTGCTCGGCATCGTCTTCAACAAAAAAGGATTTCGAACTCATGACGGATTACGCGTTTTTTTTATTGGCGCTTAAAGAATGCGGTGGTGTCGTACGGGATTCGTTTTTCGCGAGCGAATGAAGAAACCAGAGCAGCGTGACCGTAAGTTTCTGCTTAAAATATACTAAATTGCAGAACTTTTTTTTTGGTCATTTCGGCTGCATTGCGGGTACTCCCTTTATCATAGTTTATTTCGCAATAAATGTTTCGCTTACATCAGAATTGGCAAAAAAAAATTAAAATACACATATAGAATTATGTGTTAAGCAAGTGCATTAAAGAATATTATTAAAAAGTTTGTACATTTGTTTTTTGTGCGTCTATATAATACAACAATTTATCTAATGATTGCTACAAATAAAATATTTTAATATTTTTTGTTATATACATTTTTTTAATTAATAATATCATTAATATTAAAATTTTTAAAACTAAACTTTACTAACTAAACAGCAGCGCCAAGCCGGTTAAAATTACCAAGTACTGTCAAACAATGTGACCAAGGTGCGCAAATGCAAAAAAGCCCAGCACAGCTGGTTATTTGGCATGACATAAGAGCGTCGAGCGGGGAGAACGTCGTTAAACCTGCCGTTGGAGCAAAAAAAAAACACTCGATTTTAGACTAGTTGCAAGATTTCTGACACAAAGTGCTCGCCAAGCAATCACACAGCCAACGCAGCTGCTCCTCAGACGATACGATATCATCACAGCAATGACGGGCATCATTTCGATATTATCCAGACAATTGCCGCGTAGCGTGCAAACTGTCGGTCTCAAAGCCGTGCGAAATCATGAAGTAAGTGAATAAATCCAACTCGAATCGAGTCGAGGAGTCATGCAGACACGCACACACTAATACACACATGCATACATAACTACATAAACTTGGCCAATCTTGCGACGCTGGCCACATTATGAATGTATTTGGATCATTTGGTTTTTTACGGTCCCGCACAATGCGATTATGTAATTGAAAAAATGTTTGCAATGCACATTTGGCATGTGGAATTTGCCACGCCCCCAACCCGAATTCACGTGACCAATTCACCAGTTGCTTCTGCCCCGCCCCCGCACTTATCGATTGTGCAATCATCATTCATAATTACTAATCAAAAGTATTTTCTTTCTCTTTTCTGCCCCCCGCAAACAGTTGCAGCTCAGCGCCCGTCAGTATTCTCAACTAGCGATTGTTGCAGCCGCTCAGCAGCAGCAGCAACAACTGTTGCATCGTGTTGCACCTGCAACGCAACGCTGCCAAGATGCAATGCGGTAAGTCAAGTGTACATATTTCCATTATCAAGCAAATCTTTAATACGGTCTTTCAATTTCAGTGCCTTGGGCTGGCAAAGCTTTCACACTACCTCCAACTTGTACTCCGCACAGGTGGTAAAAGTGCCACCTTTTGCTGACTCCATTACCGAGGGTGACATTAAGTATGGACAACTCTAGCATAGAGTCGAAATTTGCCTGCTTGTTGTATATTTCGTTGATATCTTATCTTGGCATTTGTTTTCCTACTAACAAACTTTTGCCCAATCTCTCTTTTTGATAGATTTACCTGCAAGGTGGGCGATTCGTTTGGCGCTGATGAAGCCGTCATGGAAATCGAAACCGACAAGACCACGATGCCTGTGCCAGCGCCATTTGCTGGTTCTGTCACCGAGATTCTAGTCAAGGACGGCGATACGGTTAAACCCGGCCAGGAACTGTTCAAAATGACGCCCGGTGCTGCGCCCGCCAAGGCAGCTGCTGCTCCAGCTGCTGCACCCGCGCCACCTAAGCCAGCTGCAGCTCCAGCAGCAGCAGCTCCCAAACCTGCTGCCGCACCAGCTGCTGCCCCAGCAGCGAGAGCGGCGCCTCCACCGCCACCACCACCAGCGGCGCGTCCGCCACCAGCTGCGCCCCGTGCTGCTGCGCCACCACCGGCTGCCGTGCGTCCCGCTGTGGCGCAGGTGAAACTGCCGCCTGTGGATGGTTCGCGTCAGATTTTGGGTACGCGTTCCGAGCAGCGCGTGAAGATGAACCGCATGCGTCAAAAGATTGCTGCCCGCTTGAAGGATGCCCAGAATACGGCTGCTATGCTGACCACCTTCAATGAAATCGATATGAGGTTAAGCTTAATTTCTGCAAGAATTTCTTAGCTTACTAATCATCTTTTTCATCTTTAGCTACGCAATGGACTTCAGGAAACAGAATCTGGATGCGTTTGTCAAGAAGTACGGTATCAAGCTGGGCTTCATGTCGATCTTTGGCAAGGCCAGCGCTTACGCTTTGCAAGATCAGCCTGTTGTTAACGCTGTTATCGATGGCCAGGTAAGATGACTGTCCCCTTTCTGCGTCACTCGTGACGTTTGAATCTAATTCTTATCTCAGAAATTATTTGCTTTGTTTATGCAATTGCTTATCAACTAGAGCATAGCCGAATGCTCGGTGATAAGGTCTTTAGTTAAACAACATGAAATTCAATTATTTTTCGATGAGCGAGAATTCCCTATATACAATTATTTATTTAGACTTTTAATGGAGTGAATTATATAAATTTGCTATAGCCCAAAACCAGTTCTGAGTTCATTTTCGTTCAAGTTTAAATTATATGATGTACGTCTAATTGAAAACCGGCTCAAAACGTTCTCAAGCAGCTAAAATAAATTTATTCTAAGATACTAAGTAAACTTACCCGAGATTAATGTATTGTTTTCTGTTGCAGGATATTGTATACCGTGATTATGTGGATATCTCAGTGGCTGTTGCCACGCCCCGTGGTCTCGTCGTGCCCGTTATCCGCAATGTGGAGAGCATGAATTACGCAGATATTGAGATTGCGCTCGCCGGTTTGGCTGATAAAGCGAAACGCGATGCAATTACTGTGGAGGACATGGATGGTGGCACCTTTACCATCAGCAACGGCGGTGTCTTTGGATCCTTGATGGGCACTCCCATCATTAATCCACCCCAGAGTGCTATCCTCGGCATGCACGGCATCTTTGAGCGCCCTATTGCCGTCAAGGGCGAGGTGAGTGATTTTTCACACACACACATTAAGGCATTGAATTAATTTGTTTAACTTTTTTTCTGGCAGGTCAAGATTCGCCCCATGATGTACATTGCACTAACATACGATCACAGGATCATCGATGGTCGTGAGGCGGTGTTGTTCCTGCGCAAGATCAAGGCTGCCGTTGAGAATCCAGCTATCATTGTTGCCGGTCTGTAAGAGACTCGGAACGATAACGAAACAAGTCGAGTTCTGCTAGCGCTGCGTCCACGTTGTTCAGTTGATATTATTGAATCGGCAACCAAAAACCAAACAAAAAATGGAAGCACAGCCAAATTATTTGTATAGAACTGTAATCGTTAAACTATTTCATTTATTTCATTTGATGTAAATTATCCAAATTTTCGAGCGTGTCACAAATCGAACTGTCTTTGAGTTGAAAAACTAATTAGCGAATATTACACTGGCACACACACACACACACTCATGTGAGACACTTAATAAAATTAAAAAATACGACGTGGAATTGTTTTCAAAACCGTAACCATTCTAAGTACTGTATATTTATTTTCTGCACCTTAAATAAGAGAACAATGTAATCTGCACCTGCCGAGTTGCAATGTCGTGAATAAATGCGATATCGTTACCGATACTCAATCAATTGTTGACTTGCATTTTATTGACTTACCTTGAATGAAATGCTAGATTATTAATACATCATTAAAAATTACTTACTGTTGCCAGTATCATCTTTAGAAAAAAGAAAGGACCAGTCCATTTCATAAGTCAAGGCAAATCCATTAATCTCGAAAGCATAAAAATGCATTCAAAATAATAAAATACATATATATTTTTTGCACACCACTTTAAACTTAAAGTAATATAATATTGAACAATTTCCGAAAGCTGTTCCTTATCTTTTGTCTAGCCTGCTAACTGTGCAATTAAAATTGCACATTTAGTTTGACAGCAGTCGATGTACTCTGTGTTGAACTGCTTGCTTTTGACAGCAAGTGAAGCAAGCAGTGTAATTCAAGACGACATTTTATTGACAAATGACATTGGAAGTGTAATTTGTTGTTACCGAATAGTATTAAATTACGAGTATAAAAATTATGTGATAACGCGTTTTACTGCATTTAAAGGGTTATCTGTTTATTTGAGAAACAATATATCGATTAGCTGTTATCCATTACAATTTTTAATTGCTACATTTAGTTTTCTAATTTAAACTGCTTCATCCGTTCAGCAAACGCTGCAAGCAGTGTAAGTCACGCTCGGCATTTACATCGACTGTAGATTTTAGAGCTTTCATAAATATAATACATATATTAGGATAGTGTTGTTAATCTAGTTAACTTTGCATAACTGTCGCCAAATTTGAGAATACTTTAAATATTATAATTTCAATTTAGAAAAAAGAAGAAGAAAAAAAGAAACTTTCAATTCAGAAAAAAACAACTTGTAATGTCGAGTCTAATCTTCCAATTATCGACACGTCTGCGTCGAAATGTACAGTATGTTGGCCTAAAAGCGTTGCGGCTGCATAGGGTAAGAGGCTGCAATTATAATGCAAATCTTAACAATATTTAACTATGTGCTCGTATAGTTAGACTTGAGCGTGCGTCGTTGTTCCCAGCTTACTGCCTTGATGGCAGTTCAGAAGCAACAGCAAGCTACATTTGCCATCTTCGATTGCCAACGTAAAGATGCTTTGAGGTAAGTCTGCAACAATCATGCTAAAATAGGGTAAAATATTTTTTCCCTAGTAGATCTTTTGGCAGACAAAGCTTTCATACCACCAGCAGCTTGTGGTCCGAGCAGGTTGTCAAGGCGCCAGCATTTCCCGATTCCATTTCAGAGGGTGATGTGAAGTAAGTGATTTGAATACGATAAGGAACATTGCCTGTAAAATATTTTACTTTTTTTTTCGAGATTCACCTCTAAAGTGGGAGACTCCTTTGCTGCCGACCAGACAGTCATGGAAATTGAAACGGATAAAACATCGATGCCGGTGAATGCGCCATTTGCGGGCACTTTAACAGCCATTCTTGTTAAGGATGGAGATACAATTAAGAGCGGCCAAGAGTTGTTTAAAATGAAACCCGGTCCTGCTCCTGCTTCAGCTAAACCAGCCTCTGCACCCTCTGCCCCTGCTGTAGCGGTACCCGCTCCAGTTGCAACCCCACCCAAGCCTGCAGCACCTACAGCGGCACCTAAAGCGGCACCTACAGCGCCACCTCCATCGCCATCACCAGCACCACCACCTCCACCTCCACCTCCTAAACCAGCTGCAGCTGCCCCTTCTGCCGGTGGTACACATGTTACAGGCACACGCAGCGAGAAGCGCGTCAAGATGAATCGCATGCGTCTAAAGATTGCATCTCGCTTGAAGGACGCACAGAATACTTGTGCCATGCTGACCACTTTCAACGAGATCGACATGAGGTTGCCTGGCTAACTCAATTATACATTTTCATTTCATTTCATTTTCTATTTTTTCAGCTATGCTATGGAATTCCGTAGACTGAATCAGGACGAGTTTCAAAAGAAGAACAATATCAAATTGGGCTTCATGTCCATATTCTCAAAGGCCAGCGCAATGGCACTTCAAGAGCAGCCCGTCGTGAATGCTGTCATCGATGGCAAGGTAATCTTCATATTTGAAGCAGTCATAGTTTCCAGTGATTAGTTAAGTCTTTGCAGGAAACTGTGTATCGTGATTACATTGACATTTCAGTGGCTGTTGCCACGCCCCGTGGCCTTGTGGTGCCCGTCATCCGCAATGTGGAAAACATGAATTATGCAGACATTGAAAAGGCTTTGGCAGCTCTGGCCATCAAGGCCAAGCAGGATGCGATTACTGTGCAAGATATGGAGGGCGGCACCTTTACCATTAGCAATGGTGGCGTCTTTGGATCTCTAATGGGTACTCCAATTATTAATCCTCCTCAGAGTGCCATTCTCGGCATGCATGGCATTCTCAATCGACCAATTGCGTTCGAGGGTCAAGTGAGTTATTTATTCTTAATATTTACTATATATTAAATGTTATTGGATTGTTTTCCAGGTCGTCATACGTCCCATGATGTATGTGGCCTTGACATACGATCATCGCTTGATCGACGGTCGCGAGGCAGTTTTATTTTTGCGTAAGATTAAGTCAGTTCTGGAAAATCCAAAAGATCTGGCTATTCCGTTGTAGGATCAAATAAGTTTGAATTAATCGTTTGCATTTTAAAGACAAAATTTTATGTACTTGTATGTAGTTGATGCATTTTACAAATGTGCTGCGAATGTTATGTTAGTAAAAAAAAGAATAAAAAATCCGGCCGGAGGGCCTCACTCTGGCTTGCTCTTTTAACCAGTAAATTTACATTTGATTTAAGATTTTTTTGGTCTAAAAAGAACAATATGTAAATATAGTTTTCATGATGAAGCAATCTAAGATCAAGACTTTTATGCTAAATTTTGCATATTAAGATTAAAACCACATATATAAATTAAAGATTGCTCTGAGCTAAGATTTTGGCTTCTTGGCTCAATTTTCAGATTTTTCCTTTCTTGAACAAGATTATAATCTTTTGGAGCAATCTAGATTTTTTGAATATTTTGTAACTTGATTTAAAAATAAACATCGTGTAGTTTTGATATATAAACAATTTTAATTTAAGATTTTGTTTTAATAATTGTAGAATTCCGTTTAGAATAGCTGTTCTTAAATTGTATTCTAAGCTTTCTTTAATTTGATGTATTAAAGACAGAGAAATTTATATGTTTTATAATTTTCCAAATTTATTAAAACGGTTCGAATTATTGAAAGATGGAATTATGTATATTTATGTAATTCACCTGAAATGTTGGAAAAGAAGAAATTGAAATAAAAAATCATTTTATGGCTTTTGTTATTTGAGCAAATTGGCTTGTACAATTTTATTGATTTTAGTTTTTGTGCTTTTGTTTGTTGCTTTAGTCAAAAATAAATACAATACTATTTTCAATGTTTACAAAATGCATGTGGTTATAAAAATATTTCTTTTGATTTAACAATATTGTACTGCTTGATTGAAATTTATACAAGTAATTTAAATATTTCTAGTAGATATTTTTTAAATAAAAATGGGTTTTGCTTAAGGCGAACAGAGATTATTCTTAAATTTTTCATTTTGTTTTTGTTTTTTTTTTTTAGATCCATCAAAGAGATTATTTAACACAGTTATATAGTTTTAGTTGTAAACTTTTGCTTATCACATATGTTTGTAAAGAATATAAACCGAAAGAACTGACAACATTTATCCTATTTGAAGTATATGTATAAGTATGAGATTATAATATAATGACGGGAGAATGTCGAAATTAATACAGAAATTGTTTGTTATAATTATTAAATTATGTAATGTATGTGTATAAAAAATGCGACAATCGTTTCGTCTAAAATATATGCAAGATTAGAAGAATTGTCATTTTAGACAAAAGGATTGGCATTATCTACATTTTTGACCCATTTCTTTAGACTTTTGCTAGTATGATTTGCTTTTGGTTTTGTTTGTTTTCCTTTTTTTTTTTTAGCTTAACTAAGGGGATACAGAGTGTAGTTACATTATTTAAATTTATGGATAATTCTTAAGGAGTTCATTTATCAAAGACTTTTTGATTTTGACATATCGGGTGCTGGCTTTCTTTTTTGTTTTGTTTTGTTCTATCTAACTTGGCTAACTAAGTTGGCCCTGGCTTGGGTCTTGCACTTGTCTTCCTGCAAGTACAACACTCTTAAGTCTAAGCAATTACACTAGGTATCCCCAACCTTGTGTCCGAAATGTTTAATGATTCTAGTTTTTCTCGTTTTCAATTTCTCTTTTCTTTTCTTTTTCTTTTTCTTTTTCATATTTGTTTGTTGTTTTCTCTCTTTGCATAGATCCTAAGTAATGTTTTTGTCGTTTTGCCGTTATGTGTTTTCTTTTCGTTGTTTTTGAAATGATTTTCAATAGAACTATTGTACAAGTATCCATTTGCTACAATTGTTGTTGTCGTGCTAGTGTTTCTTAATGATTTTGCAGATTTCCAAAATGCATTTAACGTTTGTTGTTTTTCAATGTGCTTCTGTGCCAAAAGTAGCTAGCTAAAGAATTTCCCCATTTTCATAAGAATCTAAAAAGTAAATTTGTCAGTTAACCCGTGTGTTTGATTTTTGATATGAAACTTGTTGGCCTTTTTCATTCGGGTGGTGAAATTTTCATGGTAGTCGTTGTTTGATGATGCTTTTTTGGCTTCAGCTTCAATGTCCTCGTTGTACAAGTCGGAAATGTGTAATTTCATAAAGAAAGACGATTTTAGCTCAATGTTGTTGTTGGTGTTGGTGTTGTTGTTTTTTGCCAAGACTTTCGATGGTATTTTGGTGATGTTGTTTTTGCTATTTCTGGAGTTGTTGCTGCTGAGTCTGTTGCTGCTGCTGCCGCTTGGCCAAGCAACTTTTGCAATGAATTTATAAATCAAAATTGTGTCTGCGTCTAGTGGTCGTTGGAGTTTGAAGATGGCTTTGCTGGTTTGAGAGTTGGCTGAAATAGCTGCTTGACTGTCTCCCAACTCCCTGTCTACCTCTTGTTACCCCTTTCCCCTGCTGACAGCCATATTTTATTTATTGATAGCAATTATGTCTCGACCCCGTCTATTGCCAAGTTTTGTTTGATGTGCTTTCAACTGAAGATGATAATGATGATGATGCTTTTCGTTTTGCTGATGCTGCTGATGTTGGTTCGAACTTTTGCTAAAGAAAACTAACCTAACCACAATTTGAAGGGGTCACCGGGGTAAGTTCTGGAGGGCAATGGGGTATGGGATGTGTGTTCTCTGTGTGCTGTGTGTTGTGCCTGACATGTGTGTCCTTCGCATAAGTATCTAGTTGTTGCTTAAAGTTGTTTCTGCATCTGCTGGTTTTGTTTTCATTTGTCGCCTTTGATTTTGATTCTGATTGTGATTGGGATGCGGATTTTGAATTGGATTTTGATTTCGAATCAACTGGCAGGTTCTTCTCTATTTTGTTTATGTTATTTTTGGTTTTGGTTTTGTCTCTTCGAAACGCTTTTATACAATTTTAAGTTATCCAGAATATCTTTAGCTTTGTCGATAATTTTCAATGTGTATTTGTATATGTGTGTGTTTGTTGTTTTTGTGTATGTATGTGAGATTTGGTTTTGGTTTTCGTATGGTTTATGAATTTGGCTGCTGAGCTGCTTTTCAATTTCAACCCCTTCTTCTAAACAAAAAGTTTTTACTACAAATACATATAATCGCGTGGCTGTTGTTCTTGTTTCTGTTTGGAATTGTTTTGTTTCGCGTTGATTTATCTGCCTTGTCCTATTTTAGCTGCCTGTGAGTCGTCCGCCATTTGTAAGATTTTTGGCCAGAAAGTTGCCAGAACAATTGCATCGTTGTCGTCTTGCCAGCGTCTGCATTTGGTGCCCTTATTCTTTTATTATTATTTTTACTTTTTGGTTTTTGGTTTTGTTTCAGGATTTTGTAGTATTTCTTTTTTGTTCTTGACTTTTGTCGCATTAAAACTTCCGTTACTTCTTGTAATTTATATTCTGGCTTTTTGGGGGAATTTCGTTGTAATTTGTCATCTTAATGTGTTATAATTATGCGCCTAAGGGTTTCCGAATGCTGCGACTTTCGACTTCATTTTTAAGTTGGTTTTGGACTTTTGAAATGCTTTCTGAGGAGGCTCTTCCTTATTTTTGTATTTCTGATATTTACTGATTTTTAATGACGTTTAATTAACTTGAGTTGTTGATTTTGTCTCATAAAAGGAAATATTTGTTTTCAGCAGTTTGTTATGGGTTTAAATGGGTTTGTTTGTGCATTTTTAAAAATTTACCTATTTAAATATTATAAGTTCTGGAATTTGTGCTATGAGTTTTGAATTTTGTGTCCGTATGGCCATTAAATTTTGTTGGATTTTGATGCATGCCAGAGTAGCCGAAAGGTGAAAATTTTGATTTTGTTTTTAGCGAGCTCTAAAATAAAATAATTTTGATAAGTAATTGTTAATAAATATTTAAAGGTATTTTGGGTTTTCATAGTTTTTTCTACGAATGAAAACTAAATTGTGTATGTATAGGAAAGGGTCTTATCTTGTTTATCAAAATGAATTGGTTGAATATCAAAGTGTTGAAATGTGTTTTAACTATAATAATTAATTAACTTGAAAATATTTTAAACATTAAGCCTAATTAGAGCTGAAGATGAATTGAAAGTTTTAAACTTTTAAGAAAGTGTTTAAATAATTTGCATTTTTAAAATTTGGAATTAGAAAATTTCAAAAGAACGTATTGTTTTAAAATGTTATAAGTATTTACAAAAATATATTAAAAATTGTATACAAAGGTTATTTTTAATTGGTTTTAATTATATTCGATCTTCATAGTTTGAGATCTAATTAATACGGAAAGGTTGTTAACAAAATTTTTAAAAATTTTTCTAATGAGTGTAAAAAAGTTTAAATTGGAAACCAAATTATGTCGAAATTTGAAATTATTCTTTGTAATTGTTGCTGAATTATTATTTTTCTGACGAGTTCAATGGAATTTTCTTCTCAAATGGAAATGTTAAAAGTTTGTTTTGTATTTTTTCTATTTAAAAGTTTTTGTTTAAATTGCTAAAATTGTTTTGATTATGATTCTTGTATTCTATGTTTACCATTTAAATTTGTTTTAAAATAAGTTTTAAATATGAAATATATTGAAAAGAAATAGTTTTACAAAATAGAGTTTAGATATTTACATTGGCAGTCAAAAGAATTGGTTGAGTTTCAAATTATATGACGCTTTAAATTATATTTCTAATATTTGTCGATTGTCGATTATAAGCATGGGAGAGCCAATATGGATAATTTTTTTTAGGATTTTAGTATTTAGGATTTAGTGGATTCGATTTTGCAACTTTTACGAAATAAAATTCGAATATTTTTTTTTCGAAAAAAGAATGGAAATAGCTGGTTTATGTTTTCTGAGGTCAGGCATTAAATTTGAAATGTATTCAAATGTGTTTTCTAGAATATTTCGCATGAAGATTTAAAGTTGTAGTGAGTTTGAAATTTTAAAGGCTAGGCTTCAGAATTAAGTTAACTTTTGTGTCGAATCGCATTACATGTTTGCATTTGAAAGAAAATTATATATTAGAAAAATTATATTTTTAGCTTTTCGAAATTTTTGAATTGGTTATTGAAATAGGATTACAATTGAAGCATGGTTTTTGTTTTATAATAAATAAATAATACGAAAATTTATATATTAAGAATTTACAATCAAAATTTGCACTTTCATATCACTTTTTTTTTGGTTTTAATAAGGCAACTTTTTAGAATTTTGTAGAATTTCTATATTGTTAATTTAATTTTAATTTGACTTGAATAATTTTTTAATTGCTTTTTTTTATTAATTTCAAAAAAAAATTCTATGTTAACTTTATAAAATTTTTGGAGTGAATGTTTTCATTATGCTTTCTTGAATTTGACAAATTGGAATTGATTTAGGTATAGTTTAGTTTTGATTCTTATTTTTTGGAATTTGGATTGAATTTTTTGATTTCTTATTGAAAATGGTTTATATAAATTTGAGAAAATGTAAAAATTGTTTTGATTTATTATTATTTCTAAAATTTTGTCTGATTTTGATTTAAGATTTTTTCTATTTGTATTATGAATATTTTGTAAGCAAAATAATGGATTTAGATTTTAAGAATTGGGTACATTTTTTGATATTATTGATTTTTGTTTAATTTGATTCTTCGAACATTTGATTGTTTTTGTCAATATAGCTCTTTGTCAATATTAGCTTGGATTCTTTTCTCTCTGACATGATATTTTAAATGTATAATTGAATAACTATGAAAGATGTGATGCTCAGCAATAAATTTCTTGCTCCAAAAATAATTGAAAAAATGTAAATTATGAACTTTAGAATTTGGTTCTGTCTTAAAGTAGTCGGAAGCTTGTAAAATATTTTTTTTAGAGTTTTTTCCGCCTTAAAATTTGTATTTTGAATTTAAATATATATTTTTGTAATAATAATTACGGATTTTAAACTTTAAATTTAGCTTTTTTTTTTGGTTTCTGATTAGAATTTGTTTGTTTCAAATGTATGCTATATATTTGAATTGAGCCTTATACTTTTGATTATTAATTTTTAATTATTTAGAATTTAAATTTTAGTAATTTTAAAATTTGATAAACTAGATTTTTTCTTTTAATTTTGTGTGTCTGATTTTAAGTTTTTAATTTGGAATGCATAGATTAGATTTTAATTATGTATTTTTTTTTGCTTTTTGATTATGAATTTTGAGTAATTAGGAATTTTACTATCTTTTAATTGAGATTTTTAATTAGTTTTTGTTTTTTGGATTCAAAATGTTGTTTTGATGTTTTGATTCTCATTAACTTGACTAATTTTGATATGTGGTTTTGATTGTACTCCGAAAATTGAATTTGTAAAGGTTAGTTTTAGACGATCTATGTATTGAAATACTTTTTAAATAATATTTTGAATTTGAATTTTGTTGTTGAATTTTTGCCGCTTTACCCAATGTATTAATGAAGGTATTTTGAAGTATATTGGAGTTGTCTTATGTTTGTTACATACCAACGACCTGTTGGGATTTACTAGACGTTTGTGAATTTGTGAAAATCTTTTTCTGCTATGTAGAAGATTGTACATTTTTCGATTTATATGTTCAGAATTATTTTGAGCATTTTTGGGCATTAAATATTTTTTTTTTAATTTTCAAAAATTTCGATGTAAAAAATGCTGCAACGCCTTGCTGTTTCTCGGTCAATGAAAATGCTAAAAAAAATATTGAAAGCGCCAAAAATGCAAAAAGTAAATTTTTGCTTTAGCTAATTTACGAATTTTCGTTGTATCGAAAATAAATATTTTTGAGGTCGGGCTATTTCTTTTCTTCTTGGGTATCGTAGAAGCAGCTTCCTTTGCAGCCATTTTATTTCTAAAGTGGTGTGAGTATATGTGTGTGTGTGTGTGTAGATGTGTATAGGTTTGGTGCGTGTGTTTGTGTGTGTTCGAGTGCCCCTGTATATGTGCTCTAAAGTTTTGTGGTGTGTATGTGTGTGTGTGTATGTGAGAGTTGTGTTCCGAAGTGGTGGTTGGTTTATGCCTGAATATCTTGTGATGCGAAACTTGATTTTCTTCTTGGTTCTTTTCTTATAAATTGCTGGTTTGTGAAAACTTAAGAATAATAATGACGAAACGTCAATTTGAAATTTGGTTGATTATTCGATTTGCGTTTTGATACACAAAATGAAAAACTATTGCATTGAGTGTGTGGATTTTTTGATAAACTACAGGGGCCCGGGTACGGGTTGGAAATGAAGGCTTCTGCGATGCCGTGGAAGAATAGTATTTCGATTTGGATTCGCAGTACTATTATATAAAATTTTTGATTTTTTTTTTGGGAATTTTCATGTTAGGCTGTTTGTGGAAAATCGCTGCTTAAATGTACAATATAGGTTTGTTTTGTTTTTGCTTCAACTTGTTGAATTGGTTGCTGCAACACAAGCACACCTTTTGGCTATACGATTTTTTGATTGAGCTTTTTGCTAATTTTTTTTGTGTTTTGCTTTTTTGTTCGCCAGTTTCGAAATGTTAAAAAAGTGCAAAACTGAAAAATGGTAAAGTTAAGAAAATGTCAGAACATACTTGCGAAATTGCTGTGTGTTGTTTTTGTTGTGTGCTTTTTGGATTTGCCAAAGGTGCTCTCATGTTGCCGCCTGCTCACTTTCGTTCTCTCACGCTCTCGCGCTCTCTTTTGCTGGTTGCGCTCTTTGTCGGCTGTGGGCCTGTATGTGTGTGTTCGTGTGTATTTTGAATTCGCCGTAGTAGCTTAGCTTGAATGGTATAGTGTGCTTGGGGTGTGTGTTTGTGTGTTTGGATTTGTATTTGAATTTGCTTCCTGTCGAGGGGTTGCTGCTGCTACTGTTTTTGCTTGTGCTTGTGCTTGAGGGGGCATTTGCTCCTGTTTAGATATTCAGCCAAATATCTATGGCGGGGTAACTTTCTCCCCGTTTAGCTGCTGCCTTAGATAACTGTCGGTCGACGTTGCTGCCGCAGTCGCTGTCGCTGTCGCTGCTACTGTTCGCTGCTAACGTCGCTGTTGTTGCCTCTGCTGTCGCTGCTTGCTCCTTTTTCGCCGTCAAATGCTTGATCCTCGTGGTCGTCGTTTCATTATCATTAGCGTGCTGCATTTGTGCTTTGCTTTGCGAGTATTGAATTTGCTGTAGTTGGCTAAATTTGAATTTTGGTTTCCTTCCTTGCAATTTTTGTCGGGATTCTGTGTGATTTGCTGGCCTGGTCTCTTGTTTGGGGCACAATGCAACGGAGCTGAGCTGCCGGCAGTAGCATTTCAGTTTATAAAGGCTTTTATAACTTCGATGTTGATGTTGTGGTTTTTGGAATTTTGACGTCTTTTGATTGCTTAATTTCGGATTTTTAGTGTCATTGCAGTAGAGGAAAATAAGCAATAGACATTTATAAATTTCTTTGAGTTTCATAACAATTTTCATGAAATCGAATGGGATTTGTTATTGTTGTTTGATCCATGCTAGTTTAGCTTAAGTTGAACTAAACTTCTTTTAAGGGTCCTATAAAGACACACCAAATAAACCATTATGATATTAATAAAAAAAAAAAATGCTGAAACAAGTTTCACTTTTCACTGTCAAATAAAGAAAAATGTCAAAGCTTACCTGTAAAATATATAAAATAAACAATATTAATATCTCTGCGATAATTCCTTTGTCGTCTTTTGCTGGTTTTTGCTTTGAAAACTTTCCAATTGATGTCAAGCTGTGTGCACTTTTCAATAGAATTTATTTAAAATGTATTATTTTTTCTTTATACGATTTGGCTGTATATTCTGCTATTGAAATTGCTTTTGTTTGATTTATTATGGAATTTCAATGTATGTCCTTTTTATTTTTTTTTATTGTTGCTTTTTGGTTTAATGTTGTCGCACAATTGAGTAAAATCAATATTTTACTTTAACTATTTTTGTTTGTGTTTTTAATTGAATGTAAAAATTAATCTGACTTTCGGTGATGTGATTTGGGGGTTAAGTTTTATGTTGTTATATTTTTGGTTTTTATTTTGTTAATAACTTTGTTGAAATTGTTGATTTGATTTTGGTTTTTTTTTTTGAGTTTGTGTTTCTCGGAACGGTTGAAAGTAAACTTGAAAGGTTTTTTTTTTGTGATTTTTGGTTGTGTTGGTAATGCCACGTGCAACAGCCTGCTTAGCGCTGCCAGAGCATGGCGCTGCAGGATGGAGGATCTGTTGCTGATCCACACAAAGTCCTCGGCTGCTCCTTGTGCCGCTGTAGCTGCTGCTCCTGCTGCTGCTGCTGCTGTTGATCCTCAGCGTTTGAAGATTGAAATGAAACTGATTGATTCTCCGCAGCAGCCGTGGTTTATATACGCTGTCAGTTCAGGGTTGAGGATCAGGATCTGGATCGGGAGGCTGTTGCTGCAAAGCTTTGTGCATTGTCTGGCCGGATATGGACAATAGGACAATGGGCAACAATGCGTGTAGTACACAAAAACCCGTTAGGCAAGTTTATTATAGAAAAACCGTTGCCCAGATCATTGGTAAAAAGTGCGTTTCCTATTCATGGTGGTGGGTCTTGTGATGCTCGCACAGCATCTGGATCACGTCACACCTGGCTATGGAAGTTGCAACGACGGCTGCTGGACCGCGAAACCAGTTATGCCTCCCAACTGCTGCCTGCCTGCCTGCCTGCGTGCTTGCTACCCAACATCCTTGAATATCCTTGACCGTCGTGAACTGCAATTGTCTGCTTGCTTTGATGGGAAAACTATAAATTTTTTACCTATTTTCGTGCTACAACTTCAGGCAAGTTTTGCGAGATTCGCAAGATGAATATCTGAATCAGATCGTTGGGTAACTGGTTTTAAACCGAAATTCTGACCATCAATTTGTCTTTACTGAATTTATGTTTAAATGAACACAGGTCCAACGCAGGGCATCCAACCCAAGAGAGTCCCCAGTAGACAGATTTGTATCCTTTACTTCGACTTGTGGGTCATCCAACCTTGTTTTCTTGGTCGCCAAAAATGCTCATCATGCCCGGTCGCTGACTTATTTTCCTCATTTCCTACGCTTCCTTCGTTAGTTTCATTCATTTTGCAGTTTACAGTTTTCATTTTGTTTGCCGCGCTTTTCGGGCATATCAACAAGTTAAGGGTTGAATCTGATGCATTAAAATTCTTTTTGCTTTTTTTTTTGTTGGCTGCTCCTGTTGCCACGCACTTTTATTATTTAAATTGCCGTTAACCCTTGCATGGCATTGGACCATAGGTTAGAGGTTGGGTCACGACACTTCCATTTGTTGTGTAAGCTATTCCGAAATGGGACAGCGAACTGAGAGCGAACTGTGAGAGAGAGTGAGCTGAAGTTTGTCTATTGTGAATAATTGTCAGTTTAAAGTGTGGCCAGAGCGAAAATGTTTGATAATCGACTGAGCTATGTGAAATTTAAAATTTATATACATACGTATGCAATAGAAAAATATTAAAAAATTAATGTAACACCCTAAAAAAGTCTGATTCATAGTTGAAAACAAAAAATGCGTGATCAACATTATTTTTCAGAAAAGAACTAGATTTATAATATTAAATATATGGTAGATAAGATAAGGTAAGGTAAGGTATTTAGTAGTGTTATTTATTGTCTTAATTTTACTTTATTTTATTACACAATAAACACATTATTTAATTAAAATACTATACGCTTCTTTAAAGCCTATATATTTATTTAGCTTTAAGACTGCACTTTATTTTGATTATAACTTAGTTAGAAACAAAATTACATTTTTTTTGTGAGTTATTTTATTGCTTTGCTAGTATTTACATATTTATGCGTCTACTGCTTTGTGCACAATTTCGTTTATAAATCTATCTGTTTGTCAATCTCCTTGCATTTCGTTCTATGGTAAACGCACCAGCTTGTCAATAAGTTCCATTGTGAATGACATTGCATTGGTTTTTCATTTCTTTGCAGAGCTTTATCAAGTTGCCGAAATTGTTTTCATGCATGTTGCAAGTAATTCATTCTGTTGTGAGCTCCTCAATTAGCTAACGTAGCAATTTTCATAAATTCGAAATGGTTGCAAAACTTCGACTGCAGGATGTCCATTTGATTGCATGCTCCATCTCCCTAGAAGTAGAGCCTAGTCATGGAGATGGGTGCAAGAGATTGTAGATAGTATGCTACGAGTATGTTAGATGAAGAGGATGCACAAATTCTGACCAAGTCGTTTATGGTCTAACAATTTGGAATGTGAAAATGGTCTAGAGAAGGATGTGTTTGTTTATGTATGCGTGTGTGTGTGTGTGAAAGTGTGCGTTTGTGTTTGTGGTACAGTTGTGCAGAGAATGTGAGCTGAGCATTTTGTTAGGCTCTTTTGGAAGCCTTGTCATAATTTTTGGACTCGACTGTGAACGTCGGCTCTGGCCTTAACGAAAAGAAAATTTACATATTTCTGTTAATTTTACATTGAAGTTGGGTTCATAACGAGGAGGAAACACTTGAAATTTGCATATATTTGCTTCACATATACACACATACACTCACACATCTATGCAAATTTGTGTGTTGTAAAGTTTTCATATAAAATACAAGTGAAAACAGACACAGAGAAAAAGGAGAGGACAAGGGTAAGCTAAGCACAACAAGGACAAGAAGGACAACAAGCAATGGCTATGTCGGCCATTAGCAGACCCAAGTCCTCCCTCACACACACACACACACACGCACACACACACAGTCGCTCACTCACACACACAGGCGGCTGTCGGACAAAGAGACACACACAAAGTGCCTACACAAAAGAGAACCACTTTTCAAGGAAACGGATTGTGCGTACGAATGTATCAAGATGCATGTATGTGTGTGTGTGCGGGTGTGTTTTGTGTAAAACTCAGCAAAAGATACACATACTAAATAAAATTTCAACAAAAGGCTTTTGCCAGTATTCGAGTATATACGTATACATAGATATGTATATCTGTACTGTATTCTCGCATATCGGTGGGCAAAGTTCGGGTCTGCTATGTTAGCTGATGTGTTCTCAGCACATAAAAAGGCGCCTAAAAATACTCAAATAAGTTGCTATCTCTTCTTCTAAGGCCCGGCCGACCCTCATTTTTAGTTGGCCAAACATTTTTTGTTGCCTTTCTGTTCAATGTGCTGTTATTCTTCTTCTTTTAGGTTGTTTTTGTTGCTGTTGTTGCTAATGCTAATGTGGCTGATGCTGCCCACATTTATGTTACCATAATTTGACTTTAAGAAAAAAAAATAAGAAAGAAAATTGACTTAGTCAATCGAAGCATGCATACACTTGGAATTTCCTACATTAGAATAATGCTTTCTTTATATGTATTACTTGCAGTTTTACTTAAACATATTAAAAATATATCTGAAAATATGTAAATAATTAATAGAAAACTTTAAATAAAAGTTTAAAAAATTGAATGTCAATACTGTGAATAAGATGCAACGAATGTTTTTTGTGATTTCTTTGCTAGAAATGATATAACAATTTAAAAAGAAATATCTTCGCATTTTAAGTCAAAGTAATTTACTTTGTCAAGTTGTGTTTTAAGCTTTATGCATTAATGCTCAAAACATTCATTTAGTTGTGTCCCCATTTACTAGGAACTAGGTAGTAATAATTTATCTGACAGAATTGTTAAAATTTTTGGTAGATCTACTTAACAACTTTAATTTTGAGTAAACCATAATTATTTACTGTTGTTTGTCCATTTTCTGTAGAACCTGTGGAATCTTCTTTATTTCTTAAAATTAGGAAGCAATTTTTTTTTAAGTAATGTAATTTTATTTGAAAAATTTATTTATTATTTTATAAACTTATAAATTTATTAATAATCAAACATTATTTGCTTACATTTAATTTTATTACATCAATAAATGGACTCTTACAAATATTTAAAATTTTTTTTCGAGATACTGAGAAATTTCATTTGTTTGCAAGGATTATAACTTAGTTGTCATATCATATGCAAAGTGTATGTGCTAGCAAGGACACCCATTTCAGTCACACACACACTCACATACACACACTCACTTTGGTCACTTTCGCCCACACATGAAAATGTATAGAATTGGTAGCCAACACTTGCTAACCGAATTTCCGGCTGTAGTTTTTCGGCTATGATGGGTTCATTTTTCAGTTCACATACACACAAGTGTGCGAGAGTGTGTGCGTGTGTGTGTGTGTGTGGGGGGCGTGTGGAGACAAGAGGCGACCACTTATGAAGCGCAAGTTTGCAATGCGAGGGTGCGCGCGCACACACAAACACAAACACACACATACACACGCCATTTAAGTGTGTATGTGTAGCGTTCTTTTGCGGATTTCGCAGTCAACTTGAAAGCCAACTGCCAAAAATATACGGTTAATGTGTGAGACCAAGTGGAGAAGTGGGACTTGTGTGTGTGTCGGTGACTTTGTCTCTGTCTAAGTGTGGGAAAGTGTTCGTGCTTGGGTGTGTGTATAATGTGTGATTGTGTGGAAATTTTTGGGCAGTTTCATTTCGGTCATATTTATTAGTTGGCACAGACACTGGCACAGATCAAAACAGGACAACAAGATGCCCCAGCAACCAAACAGGACAACAACTGCAAAAGGAAGCATCTTTTTTCACCCTCATCAGTACAAGTTTAAATAATGTGCTGGTATTAGTTTTCATATATACAAATGAGAGATGTTTTGTGTGTGTATGAAAACTATTCTGAGGCACATCCTGCAACATGTGTATTTGAACTTAACACACACACACAATAAACCCATTGGGATATATGCTTATAAATATACGTACAGAGTTATATATACATGCTTCGTTTTTGGGCACATTTGAAACAGCCTCAAGGATATTCAATGTTGTAGTTGTTCTTATTGTTGTTATTGTTGTTGTTGTTGTTAGAGCAAGAAACTGTGCCTGAGTTGGGTTGGCTAGGGCAAAGGGTCTTCTGTGTACGAAAGCCCCTTGACAAAGCTTAGTCCTGATCAGAGCAGACAATGCTAGCCTTTTTCCCGCTAAAACTTTCTCCTTTATTTATTTAAGTCGACTATGAGCAGTTGGCATAGAAAAATTAATTATAAAATTTAAAATTAGTTAATAAGAAAATTTTTTAATTAATTTGATAATTGAAATTAAAATTAAGATTTAAGATTTCAGGAATTATAATATTTTGTATCTATGTAAAATAAATATATGAAATTTAGGAATCATCTTGAAATAAAGTTTTTACTTTTTTACTTTTATTTTTATGTGTGACATATTTATGGATAAGTATTATCAAAACGAACATTTACATAATGTTTAATTCTGCAGTAAATCTATAAATATTTTAAAGTTCTTTTTTCGTTGTCAAAAATGACAAATTAATAAAATTAAATGTTTAAAATATAATTAAATTGAAAAGACAACCAAAATACTTTATTCAAAATAGCATTTTTGATCCACACAGAAATTATTTTCATTAGTTTCGCAATAATTATAATTTACATCAGCATCTCGGATGTTAATGGGAAGACAAGTTCTAAAGGGTTCGGTGTGTGTGTATCCCAGGATACAATTCCTGCAGGTTAACAAGAAGTAAGGACCTGTTTTGGGGTCCTTAACTAGTGTAGTTTTTACAACAGAAACTCTACTTCCTCGCACGCTCTTCATCGTCAAATGTAATCAATTTTTATGCCATTATTGATGCTTGACTTGGCAATTTATTTGAAATTTTCTGTGGAAGGATTTTGGGGGATTGTCTAGTGTTTAGATATTTACATAGAAGTTATGTGATGAGCAAATTAATTGGAAATTTTTGTTGCTGATTTACGAGGAGACGACATTCGAATTGGGTTCCGGTTACTGGAATGGGCATAAATGTGACTAGGGTCTGCATTTAACTGTGGGCGTTTGTTATTTGAGGTCTAGGCGCATCCTGACGACGGACTCTCCACACAAAAACCTGCCAGAAGCAGAGCCATAACCCGAAAAATGCCTGCAGCATCAGCTTTAAAGAAAGCTTCTTGCTTTTGCGAATGTATTGAAGTGATTGCGTGTGTGCGTGTGTGCGTGCGTGCTTGTGTGTGTTAGTATCTGTGTGTCCTTTTTTCGTCCTTTAGCCATGTCGTATTGTGCATGCTGTTGCTACATTTCATATTACGAGTATATGTCACACATTCGTATCTTCTTTTGTATATTTGGGTTCTTTTTTTATCATTAGAAAAAGAAAAGTCCTTTTGTGTATGTGTGGGGGTGCTATGTGTGAAAGTATGTCGCTGTGTGCGTGGCACATTTGTTTCCTTTTATAATTATGCCAAACACAAAGATTCTTTTATATTTCCTTTTTGCATTAAAAGAGTTTATCGGACTTTGCGCCACTTTATTTTGCCCCATAAAGACACTAACTCTCTCCGGCTACCCAACCTATCAAAGGGCATATTCAGCAATCATCTAAGATTTGAGTTCATATTTAAATTTACATTTAACATTTTTGAAGATTTATCAAACCACTTATTAAAAAAGAAATTTATAAGATTTTTGTGATTACGAGAATATTAGAAAAATTTTATAATAATGAGTGCCTTGTATTGGAGTTGAAAATGTCGCTGAAATAATCTTAATAAATAAAATTAAAGAGGATTCTAAAATATGTTTATTTGCCATTATCTGCAATAAATAAAATTTACTTTTAATTCACTTTATTCTTAACTTTAAAAATGGATTTAATAATCTTGCTAATACTTAAAGTATTATATACATAGTTCTACATATTTGAAGACATTATTGATTTATATTGACAGGCATTTTAAAATCATATTTAATAATTCTATATCGCTCAATATTATATAGGCATCCATTAAATAATATTTGCTAGCCGACATCTGCAAAATGTCTTTGTATAAGCGAATGACCCGCAGAATTTTCTTATCAGATGCGCTGTCTTTATGCCAGCTTTCGTCCCCCGGGACACACATGTGGCCTCATACACGCACACATACTAATTCCATTAGCATAAAAATGTCATAAATAAGAAACATGCTTGCTCTGGATGTAACTCCTACCGCTGCTGGAGCGCTCCGCTTGCGAAAGTAACATAAGCATGGGGGTTGTTTCCAAAATTCAAAATGGCGTCACTTTCTTATTAGAAACAGGCGGATCTGCTAACGGCGACGAAGCAGTGGTAATAGCATCATCGTCTTTTCAAATTTTGAGGGTGAGTTTTTGTCACATTAAAACTAAAACCAGTTTTCTTCGGCTGTGCCTAGCACACAACCACGCCTTTTCTTATGTGAGCAGAATATCCAAAAGGGATGTATGTTTATGTGTGTGTGTGTGAGTGTGTGTACTGTACTTCCTTTGTTGATGATTTCGAAGACGTTCAAGATGATGTGCTCTAATTGATGTCGCCATGGCATTCAGGAGATATTCATTGTCTGGACTTTGCAGACATTTGAATATTGATTTTGTGCTGGTGCCAGGCTTTTTGCCATTTAAGTCTGCGCCTTAATTAAGTTGACTTTGATGAGGGACTTGGCGTGCTAAAAAGCTTTCACAAGTTTGCCTCTTAAGCTGCAGTCCTTGGCCTCGACTCGACTGGGCAATGTGTTGTAAATGGCATGTCAATAACACAAGAAAGAAATGGTATTACAGTGCCTCAAACTCGGTGTCGATTTATTATGCGTGTGGTCAACATCAAAAGTAAAACATTAAAAGCATTCAGTTATGAAATGTGTAAGCTCATTCCTCTCGTTTGCTGTTATAGTTTTCCACTTAAATGACGATGCCTATGTGGCTGTTGAGATCTTTTGCAGGGGCTCTCCTGCTCGTCTCCAGCTCCAGTGCTCCACAATAAATCATAAGCAAAAGGCACAAAAACGACATGTACATGCAAAGCATTTGGAAGCCATGTACATGGTATACTATACCCAGACTCAGAGCGCTCTCATCCAACGAAAACTTCTTGGAATTTTACTGGCATTGCTGCAAGTATGTATTTGGATGCTGCTGGCTTCTATGAAGTCTCCTCCAACTCGTCTGCCCGGCAGAGTACTATGTCTATGGCAATGCTGCAAAATGTATAAATGAAAATTCCAACAAGAACATTTTCTATTAAATTTTGGCCTCCGTTTTCTAACCATCTAACCATCTCGCCCCGGTTTTGTCCCCAGCACGAGAAAGTTTTCTTGCCAAATCTCCCCATCGCCCATACTTGATAGTTTTAGCTAGGAAACTGGGTGTCAGACCAACAATTTTCAAATACACTTCCCACTTATATGATTTCAAAGGAATAGCCAATATTCTCAGCTGGTTAGTCATATAAGAAATCTGTTAATATATACAAATATATATGTATATAGATATATGTATGTACTTGATAAGATAATTAATTATTTTTTTTAATATATACAGAATAATACATAGTATATATTACAATAAAATAAAATACATTAATTGAAATTAAATTAAAAATTAGGAATTTCTATTAAACACTACAAAAATGTATATTTTATTTTAACAAAATGACATAATAGAAGTATATTATTAGTTTTTTAATCCTTGAGTGGAAATTCGAAAGTGTATTCAATTTTCGTGAATAGTAAACGTAATTTACTTTCTTGTTTTATTTTGCTATATACTCAGTAAACTTATACATATTTGTGTGAGTATTTCTTTTTTGGACTAAACTTTTTGCTTTGGTAAAAGTTGGCTTGGTCGGTTGGCATTTTGGAGACTGGGGTCCGGTTACTTTTCAGCTGCAAAGTAAAAGTTCTTAGCTTCAGCCCCCTTACAGCCTTAAACCCGTAGGCATGGCCCCCCCACTGTCATCCATTCCCAACTGCCAACTACTTTTTCTCAAGTACCACTGTGGGACATTAAATCCTGTACGTGCTGGGTACTCTTCGTCCTCGCCTGCCTGCCCATTGCTCGAC
This sequence comes from Drosophila niveifrons, assembly GCA_035046325.1. NCBI lineage: Eukaryota > Metazoa > Arthropoda > Insecta > Diptera > Drosophilidae > Drosophila > Drosophila niveifrons. The sequence continues at coordinate 1,431,073 of JAWNOC010000046.1, read as the reverse complement.
TGCTCGAGGTATTATGCCATGACCGAAAGTTTGAATAGTTCTTGTGCACTAGCAAGAGTTGGCAGTGAGAAGAGGGGGTAGGTAGAGGAAAATAGGGGGCCACTGAAATAGTTGCTGACCAAAGTTGGCTCTTTTTGCTAGCAAAGTTTGGGGGACATGCTTCTTTATGCGCCTGAAAAATTTTTGCCAATTTATTTTGTAGCCCGGAGCTTCAGCCATAAGATAAGGTCTGACCCGGGATTGCTTGAGTATGCTCCCTCCTAATTTATGGCTTGTCTTGGATCCCTGATTAATGTTATTTATATTAAAAATTTTATATTTGTATTTAGAATATGATACTGGCTTACCATTTAAATTTAGCTTTTGCCGCTTTTCCCACACGAAGACGATTCCACAACTGGACAACGTCTTTTCCCACAGCATCCCAAAAAAACGGAGTATTGTGGTCAAGTCCCGTACTACACGTTTGTCCAGTTGCCGAAAAAAGAGTTGAAAAACTGCTTAAAAATGTGTGAGAAAATCTTGGTGAATCTGACCTTTGACCGGACAGCGTCCAACGTTTGAAGATGGTCCAGAGAAAAGGGGTTGAAGGATAGTTGAAGATGCTGCAGTCTGAATTGCTTATAATGATATTTAGGAAACTATTCAAATTATGTGGTCATAACCGATAACTTTGTGCCGGGAGGAAATGTATGTAACAAGTAGAAGGAGGCATCTCCGACCCCATAAAAATATATATATATATATATATATATATGTATATATCAGCATCAAAAGCCGAGCAAAAACGCCTACTTACTAGGGGCCTTGTTTGCTTTGGCTGACAATCTGTTATGTTTTGCACTCTATAGTATATATTGAGTGTAGTACCATATCTATATTCCAAATATACCATTTGGTATATTTTTTTAAAAGTATTTTCTTGGTCTATTATTCTGCTATAATTTGAGAAAACTATCGTAATATTTTGCTTTTATTCAAAATGGTAGCGGGTATCTCATAGTCGAGCACACTCGACTGTAGCTTTATTACTTGCTTATAATAGAGAAGTATTATAAATATATTATTGTTATTAAAATTATATTTTAAATATGAAATTAATAAATAATATTTAAATTTAATAGTCTTTCTTTACTTTTAAGTTTAAACCCATTTTTGTTTAAGTTAATAAATATTTCTCAACCCTCTTTAAAAGCATTTAAATTGGTTTATTTTTGGCTTAGCGGATTGTCAGCTATTCTAATGCCAAAGTCATAACTTTATTTTTGCCATTCATTAACGGCAAAAGCTGCACAATGGGCCATCATTAATATTCATAAGAAGTGCGAGTAAGTATGGATGGAACTGGCGGTTTTCATGAATCAATGCGAATTAGCGAGAGACAAAAGTTATATTAGCCAGGTCGGTTTGACGGTTTGATGATTGTTTGGATGGTCGGTCGGTCGGTCGGACGACTCAGTTTGGTGTTGGATAAACATTCATTTTGGACATTAATTAGTTGCACATTCATCAATTTTAATTGAAACATTTCAACGAACTCATCGTAGTGATATATAGCGAATGGATATATGGTTGGTTGTGTGTGTATTATATAGAAGCTGGTTATTCTTTACACATGAACAGGCTAAGGAAGGAGTAGGCTTTTAGGGAGGCTGGAGCTTAGTGAGGGGGTGGGGCTGAGTTATGATAACATTCATTTGCCTGTAAATTTCCCAAAAGGCTTGTAGCAAAACTTTGGGCGCTGCTAAAACTATGGTCAAAGGGTCCAAGCTCACACACATACTCACATACACATTGCTTGGTCACACATAAGATGTGTGTTCGTCGTGCCAGCGCTGGGGGACAGAGTTGGGTGTTATTTTTGTACAAAGGATTATTTCGTCTCGACCAAACATGCAATTAATTATAAGCTTAAGGCCTTGGGTCCCTTTACGGCTCAGCCCATGTTGTTGTGCCTGGTTGCGTGTAAAAAGCAACATGGCAGATTCAGAAACAGCAACACCAAAAGCAGCAGCAGCAATAACAACAACGAGTTGAAACAACTTGAAAGATAATAACCTTAGCTTACAGGCAGCCAGAGCCAGCACAGCGATGGGATATAAATCTAGGGAATGGGCATGAGAATTGCCATGCTATAGTATATAGTAGCTACATATGAACACAAAAAAAAAAAACATAACAAACAAACTACAACTATTATTTATTCCCAAAAGTTTAAGGCAACATCATTATCTTTTATGCAGAGCCAACCATCCCATCATCCGCAAAACCCATCGACCCACAACCCACCCGAAGCCAGAAAAGCCTCCAACAATGTTTTAGAATGTCTTTTGGGTTCGTTCTCGACATTCAGTTCATGTTTCTTGAAGGCATCAGCTCAGAATTCTCTATGTATATTTGAAATACACACTCACACTCTCCCACATACAAACTCACATAAGCTTTCATTAAAATTCACTCAGATGCCCGTATCAAAGTTGTGCGGCCATATTCTCCGTTCGGTTCACTTCTTGTGTGCCAAACCAACCCTCTGCGAAAATTGACCCTGTTAGCATTCCGTGTGGGCGCATTGTTGTTGTGTACATCAATGTGTGCTGGTGTGTGTCGTGTGTGTGCAGCTTCACAAAAAGTTTTCTACGCCATCAGCTCAAGACATTAAAACTTATCGCCTGCACAGAGTCTGTATACCCAAACACAATTTCAACTCCTTCCTTTGTGCCGTTTGATGATTGCTTCAAATCCACCCCCTAAAATTTAGAGATTTCTAAGCATAGTTCCGGGGGTTGAGCTGGAGCTTTTTCGAAACTTCCTTGGTTGTGGGGCAGTTGCTTGAGTAGTTTACAGTGTTTGCGGGTAGGCACTGCAGCGGGGGTTGGGTAAAACTACCAGAAATATCGAATATTTTGCATGCCAGTGTCGAATTTAATGGGAAAAGCAAAAGGTTCTTGATAAAGGGATTAATTACTACAGGGTTGGATTATTGACAGCTGAAATCCATGAGGGCATTTTTCCTTCATTTAAATTGCATCATAAAATAGGGATATTTAGCAATTTATGTAATTAAATTTTTATGGAAAAGGAACATACAAAACTCATTTTTATATAAGCTTTATTACACTAAATAAATTTTATTTAATTGGGCTTTACATTTTATTGATAATTAAATATTTGTAATAAAATCATTTTATTTAAATTATTTAGAACCATATGTAATTATCTTAAGTTAATATTTTTTTCTTTTTTGAAATGAATTTCAGGAATTTGCTTTAAGTTTTCTAAGTTTCCTAACAGTTATGGTTTCATTAATTACCTTTGAAGTCAGTAAAAAATTAGGTTCAGTAATCATAGTTACAATTGTTTTTTTTATCCAGAGCAAAGTTTTTTTCCTTTCATATACTGCAGTCTTTAAAATAAATAAAATAGTATTCTTTAAAAGCTTTTTGGCAATCCCTTCAGCATTATTCTTATCTCAAACTGCCTCAAGTAGTTTTATTTATTTGGCAAGTTATTTCTCAATCCTTTTGTGACAGAATGCTGTCGAAAAAGAGAAACCCAATGACAACAATGACAAAATTTTAATTAAAAATTTTAATTTGGCAACAGGAGCCCTTGTCGTTGTAGTTCTTGCTGTTATATTGTAGTTGTTGCTGCTGTTGAAGCTACTGATGGGCAGCTAGGTTGCTCTCGGCTCAGTATCCGTGTTCGTCTTTGTCTCCATCTCTGTCTCCGTCTCCGGCTTCGCCTGAGACTTTATCTTTCTTGGCATTGTCCTTGTCATTGCCCTTGGCAACGTGTGCTTGAGCACAATCTTCTGCAAGCAGTCGAGAGTCGAGTCCTGCCCGAAGGCATGCAAGGAAAACATGTATTCGAATGTCGACAGTGAAAATTTGCAAAAATAAAACAAGAATTTTGCTAAAGAACCATACTGACATGCACATACATATGTATATGTGTATATATATAAAAGCGTGTACATTTATATTTGCTTATGGCCAGACAGCATCACTCCTTCTAGCAATGCTCAAATGTTGTCCTTCGCACGCTTCGTCCTTTATAGTGTATAATCTATAAATGTGTGTGTGTATCTTGCTGTCTGTGGCTCAGACATTCGTTGCCATTTCTTGCTCTTAATATCTTGTTTCTTTTGCTTTTTCTATTGTTCAAACATGCACATGTCCTTCGCTCTGCTTGCCTGCCTGCCTGCCAGCCAACTGTTTGCCTGACTGCCTGGCTGGCTGCCAAGTCCTTTACATTTATTTCAACTGCTTTTATTTATTTATAAAGCTAAGGCTCTCACTCAGTCGCATATTCTAAATGCTTCTTGTTGGGCTGCCATGTTGCTGCCATGTTGCTTCCATTCAATTGTCTGTGCGCTTTTCTCGCATTTCGAATTGTCGTCACTTGAGCTGCTTTCCTTTTGTACATCCTGTGTGTGCATATAAGGTTGGGCTCATGCGAAATTGATTTTTGAATTATTCACCAAAATTTGCCATTGCATTTTCTCAACCATTGAAGCATTCATTCATTTCTCGCCTCAATTGACAGCCTTGCATTACCCAATAAGTTACTCATAACTCGCCCTTTCCTCCTCGCCCTTATCTCATTTCAACTATAAGTCATCTGATGAGACTATTTCTGCACATCCTTTTGCAGCAGCTTGTAGTTGATTGCTCTACTCCATCTCGCCCTTCGTGTGCCTCTCCTGCGCTCACTTGTCTTCTCCTTCTGCTTATCTCGTCTCCCCCTCGACAGTTCATCAACTCAAATTTTATGCATTTTAGATGAGTTTTCCTCACAGTTTGTTTTCATCACTATTTTCGTTGTTGTTTTTGTAGCTATGCAACAACAACGACAACAACTACGACAGCAGCAACAACAATAGCAATGACTTCCAAAAAGAAAAAAACTCTGTTTTTCAGTGTTATTTTTATGCAACTTGATGAAAAATTTCAACATCAACATCAAGTTTGGCAAAATGTCAATGGGTTGCCTGCAAGCAGCGGGCGGCATTTTGCGGCCAGGCGCAACCCAGTGCCGTTTCGCATTAAAAGAACACTTGTACTTACCTATTCAAAAATAATATGTTTATGGTTAAGCTACATTTGGTTTCGATATAATATCATCAACAAAACTTTTTAGTATTAATTTATAGATATTAGTTATAGTAATTAACTATTTGTTTTTCCATAAAGCTTGTGTTATTTATTATTAAATTAATATAAATGTATTTCCTAACTATTTAATATTTTAATACTAGTTTTAATTTGGTTGCTTTTATCATGCTCATCAGTATTTGCATTTTGTGAGCCCAGATTGAGGCGCCCAACTGCAATGGCAGAGACTCCGCTCCATGTTCTTTTGAAAATTCATCAACTTTCAGCACTTTTACTAATTTTAGCAGTTAACTTCCTTTGGTTTTCATAGTTAACTTTTACCAGCATGGAAAAATGTTGTGCCTTGGCAACATTTGCAGCGCCTGGCTGTCGTTCTGGCCGATGGGAAGAGTCGGAAGCTAGTGTACTATATAGAGTCCGCCTGGCCACACGAGCTGGAAAATATTCAACTCCCAAGTTCAATAAAAGTTTCCACGAAGTTGGCGTTGTTGCAATTTTATTTGCATGCTGGCGAGAAATGCAATTGCCAGACATTTGTTGTTGTTGCTGGTGCTGATGATGAACTAGGACTTGGGTGATTGCATATAGTTCACGTCGGATGGCATATAAAGTATATAAAGTTGATCAAACTTTGCTTTTTCTTAATTTATTTTCTGCACGAGTTTTGGGCGAAATATAATTACCAACAAACAAACAACAACAACAACGTACAGCAACAACAACAAGAGCAGCAAGCAGCAAGTGGAGCCAGGTTTTCTGCCTTGGCAATGTTCACCGGTTTCAGCCAGCTGGATTTATTGGCTTGGCTGGCATAGAGTTCGATATTAGTGGTCACCATGCGCCCAGCTTCTAAACAGATTTGGTAACAGCAGCGGCAGTTGTAAGTGAAGAGGGAGGAGGCTGAATTGGGCCACACTTTGCGCATTTGCGTCGCCATAAATATTAAATATGATACTTTATGTGCAAGAGCGCACGTTACTTGGCCTCAGACTGTCGACTGGGGTCCGTTGCGTTGCTGGCCGCTGGCCTGCTGAGTTGCTGCTCACTGGGTTGACTGAGCTGCAACTTATCAAATATTCCTCGCTGGCAATTGGCCATCCAAAGGCAAAGGCAACGGCAGCAGCAGTAGCAACAGCAACAGCAACGGCAACAGCAAAGCCAACATCGCTGCCTTGGCCACATCCTTGCCATATTTGGTTAGTCGTTGAATGAGCTTCATTTGCCAGCTTGCCCAGCAGCACGCTGTATTTTGCATAATAAACTTTACTGATTTCGTCCGGCCCTCTGATTTCACGACGACAACCAAGGCAACGATGATGGCGACGATATCCAGGGCACAAGGCGAGGCACGGGGATAAGGATAGGGACACGGGAAAGGCATTCGAAATGCCCCTAGGCAAACGCTCCCAAAACTAATTAGTCGCGTCGCAGGGTTTGGCCAAGACACGTGAGTCGAGCTAAGGTTGCACCGTGTAAACGTGTAACTCATATTAATATTAATGCCTAATTGCTAGCAACTTGTCTATTGCATTCTCATTGAAGCCCGCAACTGTCTTCAAAAATGTACTTGCAAATTTATTCGATTCGATTGTGGAAGGAGCTAGTCTAGGCAGGATGTTGCTTTCAGCGACCGAGTCCACTCGCTGTCCGTACAGTCGCTGAGTTGCGTTTCGAACTTTGTATCTCATTAGAATATTTTCTGCCAAACTTTTGCTGCCGAGCCCAAAAACTTTTCCACATTCAAATCTGGCGCACAAGAAAGAAAGAGAAAGAGCGAATGTAAGTTAGAGTGGGGCATGCATTTATTTATAACGGCAAAAAACAAGAAATATAAAGTATTCTTTTGTTAGCATTCCATTTAATTGGTCTACAACTTGTTCCTGTCGAGACTCGCACTGAGAGTCTGCATCTTTCCATCCGACACTTTCCCAGGCTCAGTGCCACAGAGCATCTCACATCTCGCATTTCACATCTTGCAACTGGTTACCGATTGCTTATGCTACAGCCGTTGGTCAGTAACCTTTGAACCAAGTGCAAGGAGTAAAACGGGTAAAAGAACCTGAAGATGCTGCACACATTTGAAGCATTTTCTCATGATTTTTTCATTCTGCTTGCCCCGAAGCTGGGCAACAGAGCCTGTGGGTCAGGGGATTGTCTGTCTTGCATCTTTAGTGTCTGCATTTTAAGGGGTTAAAAATCCCAAAAGATGCAAACTTGTTTTCGTGGTCGTATGAATGGATGCTGCTGCTGGCTGAGCGCGCTTTTAAGGGTTGCTCCTGTTTCGGATAACTTTTCAGTACAGCAAGCAGTAGCTGTTCGGTTGTCGCTAGCGGACCACAGATGGCGCTACTAATTGTGTACACAAAGCAGTGCACTTGGATAACATACAAAGCAGTGCAAAGTCTTCTCTTAATTTTGTATTCTGCTCAAGGCACGGGAGAACTAAGTGGTTGATTTCAAATGCCACGATATTCGTAGCCAATTGTGGCCTATTAATAAATGGGATAAGAATGTGAAGATTATACATATGTACTGTATATAAGTAGACCAAGTCAAATATGCTTTCATTACTTGAGAAATAATAAAAAAATGTTTATTGAATTTAAATAAAATTTAAACCGTTGAAAGAACTAACTTTAATTTAGTTATATATAAATATAAAGGAATAATAAATAAATACATTAAATACAGTAGATTTGTAAAAAACGTATTTATTGAGCTATTTTTCTTTTATATATTTTTTTACATATAAAATGTTATAGCATTTTATTTTAATAATATTAAGTAGCGTTACATCCTTTTTATAGTTATCAGCATTGGTAAATGAATAACAAATATCATGTAACACCTTGTACTAGTTCTTGTTTTTTTTAATTATAAATTTCCATGGCAACACTCAATGAATGGAACTTGCAGCAGTTGAAATTCCAATCAGCAGCAGGTAATGTCGCAGCAGCAATCTTATTGGTAGGAGCCGTGGTTAGAGGAGCCTTGGCGACACTGCGATGTCGCGTCCTCAAGTCGAGCGTGAGCAGCAGCCTTCAGGTTTCTCGGCAACTGCATCCAACTGCTGACGCTGTCGTAAAAAGGAGGCGGCGATATAAAATAAATTAAAAGAAAAAGAGCAAACAGCACAAAAACGGTTGGCGAAGGCAAAGCAAATGCTTTACATTTTTTAAATAGAAAAGGGGCGGAGCACATTTAAATGCTGCTGAGCATCCTGTTTTTTCTTGTGTGTGTGTGTTTTTTCTCATATTATTTCTTGTTGCAGCGTCTCTGCAATCCAATAAGACGAAACGGCAAAGGAACTGCTGAGAGAGCAAGCGCGAAAGAGACAGCAACTAAGCACTGCAGGAAACGAGAAACTAACCAGTTAGTAGAAATTGTAAAGAGGGCATTGGGCGGTGTTTGAACGAGGGATGGTATGGGGAGGATGTGCTTCCTGAGAGGATGTGCACTTAAAAGTATAAAAGGCAGCAAAGAAAAATTATCAAACGAAAACAAATATTAATGCAAAAAAAAAAGAAGAGGCAAGGAAGTAGAAGAAAAAGAAGAAAATGCAAATGACAGGCAAATGAAGTGGGGACAGTGTAAGGAAGAGAGGGAGGCAATGTGAAGAATGTAGAGGAAGAGGGGCTGTGACAAAATGGCACTTTTAGGGCATGTAACGACGTTTGAAAAGGATATGAAAGAATTTCAGCAAACGTAGTTACCAAACCCATTTGGGGCTGACCTAAGCAGGGATACGATAGAAATGGCAAGGGAGTGGAATGGGGGGATGAGAACTCGTAACGGCCCCTTGCCTATGGCTGTGAGGCTGTGGCAGACATCCAGCCGTATTCATTTGTAAATATTGTAGCCTGCAGGATACGTATGCAAATAACATTAAGAGCATGGTATAGAAAAATGTAATTTCACTTGATTTGCTCAAAAATGCAAACAGAGAAGAGACACAAACACACACAATCATACATACATACATACATAGAGAACACAAAGATAACGAGTGTAACATGGTAGAAAGCTAAATGAAGATAAGTAAGCAGACAGAGAGAGAGATGCAAAAAAGCGAGATAGGGGATGAAAGGATATAAGGCAAGGCATTTTGGACAGGATATGATGCACAGGTTGGCAAAGGCAGCGACTGGTCAGCTGGAAGGCGTTTCTGGGGTATTGAGATCAAGAGGAAGTATGCAGTTACACACTTCGTCATATAAAGTGCGGATAAAGAGGTGGTTAAGGAAGCGTAGGGTGATGCAATATAATACCAATTGAATTGACAGGCTTTAGAGTTAGAAATAGAGCTAAAAGTGCTGAGGAAAATTATGAAGAAAATTCAAAATGTATTTTTTTCTATACAATCTTACTGTATTGTAGACATCAAAATTGATTCTACAGTTCTATCAATGCAAAAAGTCGTATAGATTATTGTGTGATCAGAATTTTTATTAACGTTATTTTATTTGTATAAATTGTTGTAAATTTGCGTGTTAAGTTAAAAATATATTTGCTGTACTATCCTTATTATGTTCCTTAACAAATTGGCTAGCGTTCTTTTTTTCTCTTTAAGATGTGTTCAAAAAATTAATAATTATCAATATTTATTTATTTTATTATAGTATAACTCTTAAAAATTAAAGTTTGACAAACTTAAAAATAGCTAAAAATTAAAAAAAAAACAAAGAAGTTTTCGATAAAAGTTTTTGGCTGATGCTCTGCATTTCCAGTATCCTACTAAGATGGGTATTTCTAACTGCAGTTGCGTGATTATTTTTAGTGAGTCACCCCATTATTAAGTCTTTCTGGTTCTTTGCATTACTAGCAGACAGGCAAGGAGTTATCCAGCCTATGCCGAGCTGGCTTGCTGCCCGTCCGTCCTTCTGTCTGTCCGCCTGCCTGTCTGGCTGAGCTGTCTGAAAAGGCTGGCAACTCAATCGCTGCTGTAGGGCGCTCAGCCGTGTGTCTTATAGCTGACAGCTATGAACACCGGGTAACCAAACATGCAGACAATCACCTTCACACACACACACACACGGTTTCTCCTCTTCTCCTTCTCTCTCTCTCTCTCTTTTGCATGCTGATATGCACAATCACATGCATGCATATTTACTCTCTTACATACAGACATTTGGGACGGCCTTTGGCTTACATTTTAAGTGTCTGAGGCCTCAATTGCTTTACTGGCTTTTCGACTGGCAACGAGGTTGATGACGACACCATCGACGACGACGACGACGACGACGACGACGACGACGACGATGGCAACTCTGGCCGGCTGCTGGACTCCGACAGAGTTAACTGCTTCGGCAGTGCGAGAAGGGGAGCGTGGGTGGCAACATACTTGGCTCGATTGCTTCCTTTTGGTCCATTTTGTTGCACATTTTATCTTCGCTTTAACGTTCAATTCAATATAATGACTCCCCTATGCATAAAATGCTTGGTCGATGCAGGACAAGAAAGGGGCTGGTTTGCTTTCGCATTCATTGGCCTGGTCTGGCCTGGCTGAGGACTGAGATGAGCTGAAGCTGAAGCTGCCCAGGCCAGGCACATCCTTTTTATGACGCCATTGAGCCCGGCCAGGACAACTTAAGGGGACGATTTTAATTTGCATTCGTTTGCTTTCATTTCAGGTCTTTCTTCTTCTCGTTCTTTCATTCTTTCTCTGTGGGCAACAGGATACGTCTGCTAGGCATTGTTATTGTTGCTGTTGATGTTGTTGTTGTTGCTTGCCTATATTTAATCGTTTTTGCAATTTTTCCAGATTTCTCCTTTAGTTTTGCTGCATGAGATGGGTTTGTTTTGGTCGAGCCACAGTCGCCAGGCAGACGGAGACCGAGTCCGAGACTGAGACTGAGACTGAGGCGGAGTCTCGCTGGCGCTGTGCAATGGCAAGCTTTTGCAAATTGTTAAGTCGGCTATAAATTTGACTTGTACTCGAGGTCCGAGCTACTTCCTTTTTGGGGTAACCATTGCAGCTATTTGCATAATGGTTTATAGAAAAGACAAAGCCTGCTGGGCAGTCCTGTCCGACTGGCAGGATAATATGGCCGAACGTGGGTGACAAACGTATACGTTTTGTGGTCGATTTCCTTTTCCCTCTTTACGGTCTCGTTTTTTGAGTCGTCTAAAAACTGCAAATAGTTAGCTTTAAAGGCCTTTTCTTTGGCAAACGTTGGGCATGCCAAGTTAAAACCATCAACCACTTAAAATAAATTAAGGCGACGCCATTTTACTTTTGTCCAGGAGCAGCAGCAAACAACCCCTCGGCACAGTCAAACGAGCCAACGAGTCAACGAGCAGGCAACAACAACACACAGCCACACACACACACACAAACACACACACATTCACTTGGAGAGCCAAAGAGACAGACTCGCAGACAGAGAAGGACAAACCCTTTGGCTGGCCAAGAAGCTGCTTGCTTCGTACTGTTGGCCATTACCTTTTGTGCTTGCTCGGGGATTTTGCTTTTTATTTTATCTTCTTTTTGTACATTTATATATATATATATATATATATACGGATATGATTGTGTGTGTTGTGTTCGTGTGTATAAAAAGCATTGCTCCTTTTTGCTATTAGTTTAGCAGAGCAGTTCAGGCAGTGGCAATGGAGCAGTGTGGGTGTCGTGTACTGGGCGCTGTCAAGTACAGTTTCGTATTCTTCTGCTTAAGCATAACGAATGTCCTTTTTCCATTTGCCTGGCTGCCCGTTGGCCGTTGCCTCGGCAGCCAGCACCAGCTGCCTGGCTAGCAATTCCCTTGGAAACCGTCTCCGTCTCCTTCTCCCTTCCTGTTGCCTCCTTCTCCTCCCTGCTCACATTGCGTTTTTAGCACGCAAAAGTAATTTTTTACTGTTAGTTAAATAAATGCGAATGCGAGGGAAATGCAGCTGCTGCTGCCACTCCTCCGTTTCCTCCGGCTCCTGCGGCCCTTGTTGTTACCTCACAGCCCAGGACGAGGGCGTTAAAAAGTTGTGCTTTCTTTTGCCCGTTTTTCTATATATATGTTAAATGTAGATATATGTATGTGCTTCTGCAGAACTGGCTCTGTGCTTTTCTTTGGGGACCAGAGAGTGCCGCAACAGTTCACATCCATCTCCTCACATATATATACATATATCCGTATATGTTATATATGTAACTACATAAAAAACTCCTTGTCTCGCTGCTTGAAAGACGTGCCGGCACCAAAGGACATTCCCTATCCCAGCTGGAGCTGCTGTGGCTGGCAAGATAAAAAATTAGTTTGGCAAACAAGACGAATGCCTTTTACTGATTAAAATTGTGCAGCAACGCAAACAGATAACCGACGCCAGTCTCGAGCTGCCTTCTCTCGCCCTCTCTAACTAATGAAATAATTTACGGCATTTTGTAACTTTTCTATTTCACTTTATTTTCCCCAAAAGGAGATATATATTGAAATTATTTACACAGAGCTTTAAAGTAAATCCTTGTTTTCATCCTTGAAAGTGATGCTGAGCAATTTTCTGAAATCAAAAAAAAAAATAAAGTAATTAAGACTTTAGTTTATAGTTTACGCAATTCATATATTGAATAAATATTTTTGATATTTCATAGTAGAAGAAATTAAAGTTTCTAATAACATAAATTTACTATTTTAAAAAAGCACCAAATGAAGTCTAAACTTATCTTATTAATGTAGAAATATCAATTGTTTTCAGTATATTCAGAACATTTAGAGAACATTTTAACTTTGACTTTAATAAAGAGGGTAAACAGGGCAAATAACTTCCATAAATTCTATAACAATTGTCGATTAATTTCACAACTGAATTAAATTTTAAATTGATAATTATTTTAATTCACTTAAATAGTTATTAGAAAAACAACTTCATAAAGCAATTAATGATAATTTAAATTTAATTTTTATTGCTAATGCCAATAATATTTGGATCAAATATAAATCGATTGGATTTTCAACTGAAAAGCGTTGAATTGAGACTTGGCAAACCACAATGAAGGCGTTCGCATAATACATTCAAATTGTGAATATCTGTGCATTATTAATTAATTCATAATATATAATAGATGACCGACCATTGACCCCGACTGACAGTTATTTGGGGAAACTTCAAATAATAATAAACAATAATGTAGAAGGCACATTTGGTCAGGTGACCCCTGAATTGATTGTTACATGTGTCACAGAGGTATGCATTGATTTTAGACAATTGTAGGCCAACGGCATTAGGCATTATTTATATGGCGAAAGCAGCTAAATATGATTTGCCATAAATAACATTTAATTGAGTTATCGAAGAGTAAAGGCCACACACAAAGAGAGAGGGAGAAGTGCAGTGCATGTGTGTAATGGCAACTGTTGCATCCGCCCCACAACAGGAACCAAGAGATCCATGCCAACCACAATCGAACCTCAGAGTCCAACCTCCCATGTTGTTACTGCCTCAGTTCAAACAGACGGCCAGTTGTCGGTCCAGCGGCATGCATTTAAATATGAATTAAACCAATTTCGAGTCGATTAATGTCGACGACTTTTCGTTTTTCGGTCGTCGCTCCATGCGATTCCATTTTCATTTCGTCACTCTGTTTTATTTTTGACTGCAATTATATTTATTTTTGGCCTTTTTCCCCATGTGTTTTTATTATTATTTTTTTATTTTTTTGGCACTTGCCTCGCACTTTCACTCTCATCAGAATCATTGGCATTGGCATTGGCACTGGCATCAACATCAACATCCACATCCACATTCACATTCACATTCACATCGACATCGAATTCGACGTGGGCACCCGACGCAACGCAACGTCCAGAGATTCCAGATTCCAGATGCGTGCCGGTATTGGGCGGCTTATTAATGCGTATATTGATGGAATACGCACTTATGCACATGCAGTCACACACAGTTTAACATACACACACACAAACATATCGGCACACACGCGGACACTCATTCACTCTCGCATTGAGACATGCGTAATGCAGGCGGTTCCTTTGTTTTGGTTTTATTTTTTTCGGGTACCAAATGAAAATTGCATATTATGTAAAACGCGTTGTTGTTTCAGCAAAAAAATAAAATTCACAAAAATAATTCTAGGTGAAGGACGAGGACATTGCCACGTTGCTCGCTGTTGCTCTTTCCGCTGCTGCACAACATGGCGTATGTGTGATATTTTTTTTTGTTTCTCTTCTCTTTTTTTTTTTTTCGTTTGCATTGTATTTTCAGCATGGATTTTACTTGATGCAATGAGTGAGCTGCGTTGGTGTGGGAGATGATGGGAAAGAGGGAAAGGGAACAACACTACTGGCAACCGCGTCCACATACATCATCACAGCTGGTAGACAGTCCTGAGACAGGACAAACGACCCGTTGTCTCTCTTTTTCTCTCTGCCTCTTCCTCTCGCCATTAATCCACCCACACATGTCGACTGGCTGCACTTGTGTTTCATTAAGTGCAATAAACTCTGCATATACAAAAAATTAAATTAAGTTCCCACCCAGCTAGTGATGGACAATTAATCACGTCATTATAGTTTTTCTTGATGGCTGATTTATTCTGAATAAATTGAAATTAAAAAAATATTTTAATTAAACATTTGGTAAGTCTTTGTTATTTATTTATTCAGATTCAAAAATGTATTTGATTTTTCAACATTCATCACACGTACTTTAAAATAATTAGAAGTTTTTTTTTTTTAAATCGAAGAGACAATTTCAAATTTATTTATATTGCTATTGAATATTAATGTGGGCGAGGAAGAAAATATGAGAGTGAACGGTTTTTTAAATGTCTACAAAGTCTTATTTGTAATTGTTGTTTAAAGTAATATATTCAGGATTAAAAAATAAAAATAAATAACAAAAAGACGGACAACTGAATTCTATTTTCTGAATATTAGTAATATTTTGTTTTAAAATCAAAAAAATAAATATTTAGTACGTTTAATGATCAGTCATCGGTATCTTTAGAGCCATATCTACGTACTATATCTATGATGTTCGTATAGTTGCCCTTGCATATTTTTTGGATGACGATAAATTTACAGCTCTCGCCAATTTTTTTATTTGTTTGTAACAATTCACGCTGGTGAAAGTGTTTGTTTGCATGTGTGCGTGTGTGAAGGAGGCAAAGAGTGTGGGAGCAAGAGAGAGAGAGAAAGAGAGGGAATGCGAGGGGCCAGTGCAAGCTGGTTAATGCGGCTCATACACGTAATTGGCATTAAATAAAATGCCAGGCAGCAGGCAGGCTGGCTGCCTGGCAGTGTTCTTCGTCCCTTCACTATAGCTCAACAACAGCAACAACAAACCAGTGCGAAAAAGTGACCGCCCCGAGAGTCCGGTCGGGGGCAGGTCCTCTCGCAGAAAACTCTCGCCTGCACTCTGATATTTTTTGTTAGTTTGTTCGTTTTTTCGGCTGTCACACATACACATACACATATATGTGCATACACGACCAGGGATGCCGTATGTGTGTATGAAACTGTTGCTGCTTATGATAATTGCCGGCTGCACTGCGTCTGCATGTTCCGTGGCACGTGGCATTCGCCTCGTATTTGGTGGACTCTTGTTGTTGTTGCTCCCATTTTCCCAGACTGTTTCTTTTTTTTTTTCGTCGTTGTTGTTGTTCTTTTTTTTGGCCATTCATTGACATTGTCAATGTCATTGTTTCCATACCAGTTGTTGGTTCGCTTTTTATTTTTTATTTTTATTTTTATTTAATTGCAATTTGCTTTTGTTGGCGCGTGTCATTTTCACTGCTGTTTAAGGTTTTTTTACTCATTTTTTCGACGCTTTTTTGTTGACGTTTTTTACATTTTACTTTTGGTTTTTTGCTGTTTTATTTTTTCGGCATTTTTATGATGTTTACATTATGACGTCATAGTGGGATATGTGTTGTCGTTGGTCATTGGAGGAAAATCAGCTGATTGTCGGCTTAATTGACATATATTCGATGAACTCTTTTGCCGGCAATGGAAACATGTTGAATTTTCTATTTTTGATTTATTAGCTTTGCAATAAATA
Organism: Drosophila niveifrons; assembly: GCA_035046325.1. Lineage (NCBI taxonomy): Eukaryota > Metazoa > Arthropoda > Insecta > Diptera > Drosophilidae > Drosophila > Drosophila niveifrons. The sequence continues at coordinate 1,414,955 of JAWNOC010000046.1, read as the reverse complement.
ATATATGAACATGCATTTTATTGAATTCAAGGGAGGAAGTGGCGAAAATCGGGATATGATTCACTTTCATTCTTAAATATGGTTTTAAATAAAACAATAATGAAACGAATTAAATTTAGCATTTATGCTTTCGTAAAATTAATGATAAATTGATATAAAAAAAAAACAGTTTTTAATGAGAACAGAAACAGGAGATCTGCTTTAGATTGAAAATATTTATAAACTTTTTCATTTTTTTTCCATTTCTTTTAAATCGCTGTACTTTAAAATCCGTTGCATACTCTTAGGCGCAATGAGAAATTCATGCATTCCATGTATCTGTAGTCATTTGTATAGAAAACATTTAAGCATTTGCTGAAGAATATTCTCATTAAATTTTGTTTTAACATACTACTTAGCCGTATATCATTCTCGTGGCACATTTCATTTTGTAGCTAAAATTTAAATTGGGAAATATTTTAGAGCTGTTTGCTGCCTTGTGCCCAATCATACTCCAACCTATTAGCTGGGTGCCACATACATATGTATATGTGTGTGTTTTGTGTATGTGTGAATGTGTGTGTATTTATTCAGAGCACTCTGCTGGGGTAACGTTGGCGTCAGGCGCATACATCAAGTGGAAAAATTATTTGACGTTTGGGGAAAATTGCGAAAATTTAACCAGCTGGCAAGCCGGAGCACTGTGATGGCATCAAAAACGTCCCGCACTTCAAAAATTGTTGAATTTCATTTTTCATTTTAATGAATTTTTGTTTTTGCTTTGCGCGCGCGAGTTACGTCGTTGTTGTTGTTGTTGTTACTGCTGTTGCTTGTTTTTGTTATTGTTTTTGTTGGCAGTCGTCGACTGGTGTACACACAAATTACCTTATTTAGTACACACTTGGCCGCATATAATATAATTTACTGTACATAGACCTTTTTATGTGGCCTCTATATGCAAGTGTGTGTGTGTGTGTGTGTGTTTGTGTGATCCTGCTGCTGATGTTGTTGTTATTGTTACTGTTGTTGGTGTATATAATTTACTCAACTGTTTTTGGTTTTTGTGGGCTGATGCTTTTTTTTTAAATGCGGCTTTTCTGTTCTCTACTGCCAGGCTGATCCATCTCTCTAACCTGTAGTCATAGCGACTGTACATGTGTATCTGTGTGTGCATATGTGTGTGTGTGGTTGTGTGTTTGTCAGTTGATACTTCATGTTACGGTATGGGTTTGGCCACTATGTGCGTATATGGTCGCTTTGTGCGTTCTGGAATTGAGATGTTTGCAAAGCATAGCATCAACTTTAAAATAGTTTTGCAATCTACTGAGCGTGATTCATTATTATATTCTGAACACGAATGGTTAAAATGTAAGAAAGCTTTAAAAATAAATTAATTTGTTTACTTTATTTTCATTTTTCATTCACTATATTCTGAAAGGTTTTTTTTTTTAAATATTGTCAAAATGTTCAAAAGATTTGTTGCTTACGAAACACAATTCTGAAATATTTGAATAAGCGAAATAAAAAAGTTTGTTTTTCTTGTTTAAATATATACCTTTGAATTTTTCAATATGCATATTTGTAATAAAATTTATTACATTTAATATTCTCTACTAATAATATTAAAAAATTTACTAAAAACATGTTTATGAATATCTTTTTTTAAAATTTATATTTTTGATTTTTATATTTTGTGCAGTACACATATGTAAATATGTGATAAAGAAAAATATCAATATTAATTGTCAATTATCAATATAAATTAACTTTGGAGGATTTTAAAACTTATTTTTGTTTTTATATTTGAGAATAAAATAAAAATAAGTTTTCTATTGTTTGTTTGAAGCGTTAAATTTATTTCCGATTATCTCATACTTCAGGCTGTCCAATGAATATTTAGCGTAGGGTATTGTATTTTTATTTTGTCGCTCAATTTTGGTGTTCGGCATAAACTAAAAATGGCAAATTTTAAATTAACAGAGCACACACACTCACACATCCACACACACACACACACATACCCATGCACACTCCCATAGGCTGTGTAGTGTGTGCTTGTGTGTGTGGGTTTGAGGGCATTTTATGTAATGTTGTCAGTAATTTGAGGTTGGCGAACGCAGTGTGCATTTTAAATGAAAATGTATAAGTATATACTTAGCATGGCGCATATACATACAGTACAATAAATGTACATACTCGTATGTAGCTATATACAAATATGTATTGTCAGCTCATTTACTGACGCACGCCATGTATAAAAGTTCTATGGAAACTGTCGTTATTCAAGAACTCTCTGGGGGCTATTTACTGCTGGCGAACGTAGTATAACTAATCAGTTCATTTGCCTGACTCTTAAGTGGAATTTCTTCCACCTTTAAAGCCAGCTCAGTAGCTAGCTTAATTGCTTCAAGGGGGCAGCTGTTCCTGTGGCCTCATTAGAAAACCCACCCCTAAAAACAAAAAAACATTCAGCAGTCCAAAACTCAAACTCAAGCCAAACTCTCAACCCTTAAACAGTTTGCCCACAAAATGAGGGTAAGTTCTGCACATCGGCCATTTTGAATTTGTTATATTTACGTTTTGTTGGTAGCCATAAAGCAAAAGGCGAAACGAAACGCTTTTTTTTTACCCGTTTTTACAAAATTATAATTGCAGCTATTTTGCTGATGTTGCTGTGTGAGTTTGTATGTGTGTGTATGTGTGTGTGCTTAAAGCCGCAGAGAATCCCATTGAAATCATATGAAAAAAAATCTACAGATTGTGCGATAGATTTGCCGGCCGCAGCTGCTGTATTTGCAAATTTTTATGCAACGCACAAATGCCTAACCAGAGTAAAACTACAGCCCCTATGTAGCCAGAAACCAGTTTCAGGTTTCTGCCGTTCGCACCTATCATATATACATATATATGTATATATACATATATGAGATTTATATAGTATATGCAGAAGAGGGGTCTGGAGTTTGCTAATGCTTTTGCCTAACGGACTTGCACTTAATGGTTTTTCCATTTGTCCAACACCAAAATGAACTTTATTCTGGAGCATAAAACTTTACATATACGCCTAATATCCAAATATTTCATAAATAAATATGAGGGCAAATACTCTTATTTGGAACCTCAAAGACTACTGAATAATTCAAGTACCAAGAGAAATGTAGGTTTGCTGCAAATATTGTATTTGTGTTTAAGGATCAAATTAATTTATTTTTTCTTTTCGTTTGTCCAATATTTGGGGTCAATGGAAATACCACAAGCACAAAAAAAGAGTAAACGAGATTTTGGGTACTCCTTTGACTAAACTTTAAAAATATTAATTTTTTTTTATTCTTTTTTTCTTTTTTTTTTGTAATTTTAAAAATAATAATAATATTATAATAATAATAATAATAATAATTTTGGCTTTTAATTACTTTTTGTTTTGCTTATGTTTTACAAAATCATCACCGTTTTAAAGCAAACTTATAAAATTTATGCAGAACATTAAAATTAATGGCTTGCGAATATTAAATATATATTTCAATTTCAGAATATTCATATTTCTAGTAAGCCCTGTGCATTTTTAATCTGATACTTTGGTTTCATATGCGTTAAAATTGTGACAATGATAGCGAAGATAAGAAAGGCGTCAAAATGGCGAAGATAACTTGAGGCGGCACAAATATGAAAACTTATTAATATAATTAAATAAAAAAATAACAGTTTTAATTGAATAAGAAAATACAAATTTCAGCGATGGCCCAGAAGGTGGACTGACTGGCGATGAGAGGACAATTAAAGAAGGATGCGTGGCTGTCCATTGTCTACGGTCTGCTGACGACACGCGCTTCAAAGGCAACTTCCCGATACAGCTGAAGATATACTTGCAGATGCACACACACACACACACATACATATATATGTATATATAGATTCAGGTTAACGGCATGACAAAGGACAGCCAGGACTTTGGTGGACTGGCAGGACTCTTGGTCTTCACACCACGCGCGCTGTGAATTTAAATCATAAATCATGAGCTTTTCCTCCTCAGCATTTTTCATGCTTTTGTTTCGCCCACCCATCACCGCAGCGCCTTCCCCCCCAAATTCCCTTGGCTGCTTTACGATTTTCAGCTCTCTCTCGCTTTTTTGCTCATTTTTCTCTCTTCGTTTTTTCGTTTTTGCAAATGTTTGCCTGCCTTTTTGCTGCATTTTATTTTTTCGCATTTTTCTTCGCCTGGCTGTCGCGTCTGTTGGCGTCGCGACTCTTCTGGGGCGCTTTTTAGTACGCACAAAAAGAGAAAATCGGCCGCCATTTTGTTTTTTTCTTATTTTCTCATTTTCGCTTCGTTCGCATATAGAAAAATAAATGCCGCAACTTTCACAACAACAACAACAACAGCAGCAGAAGCAGCAACAACAAAAACAAGGCTGCTCATTGCGTTGCGAATGTCTCGCCCGGCTCATTTTTGTACCGCCCAGATAGGTGGGTTTTTTTTTACCACGTAAAGCTTCCCCGTCCAACTTAAGCTCTATTGGGCATTAAGGGTTTTCTGGGATTTTTCGCTTTTTCTCGCTTTTATCTCGTCCGTCGTTTTTTTTTTTTTGTTTTCTCTTTATACTCTTGTAATGTTTTTGCCTTGTTTTGGGTATTTGGCAAAGTTTTGTTTTGGTCCTTAAATTATTCACGCGTTACCATTTGAGAAGAGTCCCGGAACCCCACATTCCCTTACGTTCTCCCACTTCAAGCGTTGCCGGGGCAGCATTCTGCCAACAGGGGTCTGACATGAAAAATTTCGTAATTCAAAATTAACATTTAAGGATGACTTGGAGTTGCCGCCGCCGCCGACGACGACGACGGCGACACGTCAGTTGGAGTCGAGTGAAAAGGCTGTCAGTGTGTACATGAAAGTATGTTTTTGTTTGTGTGTTGACTCTCGAGTGTGTTTGTGCGCAAAATTAACGAAAAACGAGAAAATCAGAGAAAATAAAGTACAGTCACGACAAAATGTGATTTCAACATTGCTCTCGTTACATTTCGCCTTTACTCAGCATTTGGAGATTGTTTGCTGAGGCGATGAGAGACGGCGAATTGGCGGTCAGATTACCACAGACAGAGACTCAAGCTGAAGCTGAGCCAAGGATAGGTAAATTGCGAAGAAATTTTCGTCCAGCTGTGCCCGTTAATAATTGAATGACAGTTCAATGGGAGGGAATTCTTAAATAGCTGGGTTAACTTAAAACAGGGCGTCTGTCGTGCGTTAAGAATAATGTTAAGCAGAAGGATGAAAATACATGACATTAATTTCATTCAGCACCAGAAAGTATGCTTTATATTTTTTGTGTGTGGATTTCTTACGAATGTGCAAGAAATCTGAATTATCATTTAAAATGTCTTAATGCCTCCAATTGTAAGAATTAAAAAACAATTATTTTAACGACTGTGCGAATTAAAAATGCAGATTTACGAGAAATAAAGACTTTAAATGTTTGTCATGGAGTAGGGAATAATAATTTGTTTGTCTTGTATAACTTTTTAATATAATTTATATTTAAGAATAAAAAGAGTAGATTGTCAACAAGCAAGGCATCCAATAATTAATTTAGTTTCTAAGTTTTTGAATCCTGCTTGCATTCGTAATTTCCAAACTCTTTTTGTATTATTTCTTGCCTCTTCTTAAAGTCAGCAATTGGCTTTTAACTAAATCACCTCTCGAATGATGTCTATTGCAGACTTATCGATTGGAAATCCGTTCAATTCTTGGCCTAATCAATAACCATATGCATATCAATAGCCCAACTCTCTCTGTCTCTCTGTCTGTTTCCTCATGTTCTTTTCTCTCCCTCTCTCTCTTTTGTGCAGTCTCTAGCTGCCTCTCCTGCAGTCCATCAGCCTGCTGGGTTGAGTCTATTTCTGTGTGTGCATTTTGAACCGCTGCATGGCCAGGAAGCAAACAATTTACGCAATCTGCCAGTGCAACGTCACCCACACTGAACAATTCGCTCTCTCTCTCTCGCTCTCTCTCTGTCTTTCTCTCTCTCTCTCTCTCGGAGCACTCCTGCCTATTTGGCCAACTCCTTCCACAACAAACTAAACATACAAAAGCAAAGAAGAGAAAGAGCAGCATGAAAAAAGCTGGTTCAAATGGAATAAAAACAAAATGAAATCAAATAAAATGCGCGGCCCAAAAGCAAAAGCAAGAGCAAGAAAAACTTGTCGCTACTCGGAGCATAACGACAGGCAAGGCAGTTGGAGATGGTTGGGTTGGAGACTGGAGACGACGTCGCGACGTTGCCGCGTTGCTCTCACCAATACACACTCACTCGGTGAGCTGTGCTGTTGTGTCTCAGTACAGTGGCACTCGGCACATTCTCTTCTCCTCCAGTATATCTCAGTATAGAAAAACGTTGCAAAAAGAAAGGTTGCATGCCACCCGCTGAGGCAGCCGCCCAAGCCCAGTTTGAAAAATATATGTGTATTTTTTGCTCGTTTTTTCCACAGTAAAATGCAGCATTTTTTGTCTTTTTTTAAGCTCCACCTACTTGCTGCCATCGGATTGGCTGCTGCTCTGCTCTGCTCGGCGTCGTTTGCTCGTCGGCGTTGACGTCGCAGCAGCAGCAGCAGCAGCCGAGCAGCAACAACAAAAGCTAAAAGGGGGAAAAAAGGCTAACTCGGCAGCAAAAAAGAACTCACATAAATGTGTGAGCGTGTGTGTGTGTATGTTTGTGTGTTTGTGTGTGCTTGTCTGGCTGTGTGTGCGTTTGTAGTTGTATTGGGGTTTTTTTCTGTGCTATCTTTGATTTTGTGTTATTTGCTTTTTCACATTTTATTTTTAACATTTATATTTTGTGTGCGTGTTTCGTGACGTTATGTGTGCATATTAAAACTCAAACTCCCACACACATGTACTCGCACACACACACACACCCACACACATACACAGTTAACAGCATTATGAAAAATGAAAACGGTCGGTTTCTCCACCTCGTTGTCTCCCGTCTCCTGTCTCTCGTCTGCATGCTCCTTCCTTAACGCGTCTGCGGTTCTAGCATAGGCTATATAATATCTATGTCTATTCCGATTTGGTTGTTGGACTCTGCTTTGCTTTGCATTTGCTTTTGGCTTTGGCTTTGGCCAGCCATTGCACTTTTTCTATATTTTGTTCATGCTCCTTTTACACTATCTTTTTGTTTTTTTGCGTTTGCTTTGGCTCCAACTTTTGTTGTTCATGGCAACTGTCGTCTGGCGCACTTGGTCACGTCGCATCCTGATGCAACAGCACCAGCTAGAGCAGCAGTAGCTAGCAGTGTAGTCGTGGCAGTTGTTGAGTGTTTAGTAAGTGGTTTAGTAAACACATTTAGTTATTTGCCAACCGCTGACCACATATACACCCACATTCCCACACACACAGACGCACTCACTTGCACACGCAGATAGTTGAAGGAATCCTTTTTGCTACGCACTGACTCTGAACTGACGTTGAGTGCCGAGTGCCGAGTGTCGAGCCTCTGCTCGCGCGTCTCCTCTTGTCTCGTCTCGTCACGACTTAGCTCAGTTGGTCCTTTGTGCTTGGCTTAGAGGCCAACGGGCCATTGCCTGCTGTTGCAGCCGGAGCACTTAATGACACTTAGTGATACTCAATTATCACTGCAGCTCTTTGCTTAATTACTTGATGGGCTACTTTACACTTGCAGAAAAAAACCATTATCTGTGGACACTAGTGTGAATCTATTAATTATCCAATCAAGTAGTCTATTCTATTCTCGGAATATAAGTTTAGTCTATACTGTGTCTGAAGATAGTGAAGATAGGGTAATTTAAGAAATTGGCTGTCTTTTGTAGCCTTATTTGTAGTTGGCAATTTTCTTAACTTTAGCTAAACAACATAATTTGAGTTTAAAGATTTTAAAAAGTTTTTATGAGAAACATTCTGAAAAAACTTGATTGGATCTTTGCAAAAGAGTAAATTGTATTTATTGTTAGGTTCCCTTAATTTTCTTCTTTGTTTTTGCCCTCTCTTTAAACATGTAAATACGCTTGTAAATGTTCCTTCGTATTTTCGAATAAAAAGTCTAATCAGGAAATACAAAATAATTAATTTTTATTTTACGGCATTATTTTATTATATGCAATTTAAATAGGATTTATTGTATTCATATGCGGAATATATGAATGGGAAAACCTTTCAATGTACATATATACTCTATAATTTTGCCTATTTGCTTGGCAGCTTTGAAATATATCAAGTAAGAAAGCTAAAGTCGAGTTTTCTTGACTGTGAGATACCCGATACCCATTTTGAATAAAAGCAAAATTTTGCAGTATTTAATTTAAAATATACCGAATGAATGTACCAAAATACTGAAAATATATCAAAGGGTATTTTAGGCATAGTGACACAGTACTACATTTAAAATATACCTTAGCGTACAAAATATACCATAGTCAAAGTGACTGAAAAGCCTAATAAGTAGACGATTTTCCCACACAAAAGTTTTTTTTTAATATCTTCGACATCTTTTATCTGATCGCAACTAAACTTTCAGGAATCGTAAAGACTTTAGATATATTGTATGTATGAAAATTCGCGATACTAGCTATAAAATTACAGTTGTTATTAGATTTTTGATCTGCCTGCAAACATAACAAGTGCTATCAAAGAAAAATTATATATCTATCTCTAATATAAAAACTACTTTATTTTATATTGTGTATAAAAAGATGAAGCAGTGTGTACTTAGAGTAACTAAGGAAATAGGATATTATACGTATACATCCGATGTTTCCGCCACCAAATTGTTTCTCTAAGTGTAATTGACAATTAGGAAATGAAATATTATAACCTCTCTTCGCTGGTAATTTGGTAAGCAACAAAAATTTGGAGTTTCTCTCTTCGAAATGTAATTTGGAAAGTTTTGCTTGCCGCAGAAAATATATATTTGTCAGTTTATCCGGATGGGAACATGCAGAAGCACAAAAAAAGCGAATCTATGTTCTAACCAAGAGTTGTGACTAACTATTCCCAACAGAGAACACGCCCCCTTTATGCGCCAGCTTGCAGTTTTAGCCAACTTTTATTAGCTTTTCTACTAATTGCTTCTAATTTAATTAAATTAAAAAAAACTTTTGCGCGTTTTTAGTTGGAATATATGGTTTCATGTGGGACCTGTAGCCGAATACTGAATCCTCATGCTGAGTTGGCACAAAATGTGTGTGCACACATGTGTGTGAGTGTGTGCATGTGTGTTTGTGCACGACTATGTCGCATAATAGTTTAGCTATAAATTTTCTACGTCTGCTTGCGTTTTGTAGTAAAATATTTTATAATTAAATATTTGTTTAATTAGCACGAGTGGTCACAGCCTCATATTCATCGCCATTGTGGACTTTATAGTTCCCAAAAATTCGTTATTTAATAAATTAGTGCATTGAATTTATTGGAAAATTAAAGTAATATGAGGCATCTGCTGCGTATTTATTCGAAAATTAAATGCAATTGATCTATAAGTAGAATTGTGCTGACGGTCTCACTTGAAAGTAACCAACTTAATTGGGGTCTATTGGTCTTTTAATTTTATATAAGAAAAGAATTCAACCAATATATGTTTAATTAAGTTCTGAATGAAAGAACACAAAACAGCTCCAAATGCATTTACGGTTATTTGCAAGTACTTGCTTAAGAAAGATTTTTGAAATAAAGAGAAAAGGAGTAGAAAATAATCAAATAAAATATTAAAAGCAATTGATGTTGCTATGATTATGTTTTATATATTTTACTTCTCTATTTTCTCATTAGGGCAAAACTATTTTACACACGAATAAAAAGAAGAAAGTACAAAATAATTAGTATAATATTAAAATAATTGAGAAACATTATGTGATAAATGTAATGCTTGGTTTTCTCGTCAGTTTAAAATCAAAAGTAAAACTTTTTATAGCCAGAGTATGTAGAAACACTTTAAAAGAGATTATCGCAATAAGTTCAATAAAGGCATTTTTCATTGTTCTCGTTTATCATTCAGCATAATTTGTGCGACAGTGTACAAGACAAAATTCTAGCCACACCTAAAAGTATGCAATAAAATTGTAATATAAATTTTGCAACAAAAATGGTCATTTATGTATTTCCAATATTATTGTTATTGCATTACTGATTATTGTAAAGCCTACATAAGTTTGAACTAATATTTTTAAGACTTTATTAACTTTGATTATTATGATTTGTAGCTTTAAAATAGCTTTTTTGCTAAAGAGTGCCGCCAGAGAAACGTAGCTGCGCTAACGTCTTCAGACTTGATTACGTTTTTAATAGACTTAACTCTCGCTGTAGCATTTAATAGTATGTCATGCTATACTGGCTATCATATTTTAATTACGCTTAGATTGTCAATCCTTCAAATTAAATATATGGCCGTGATAATTAATTTTTCCCATATACGCTGCATTTTCATTATATATGGCTATTCGGTAATGTCGATAATTGGACACCGTCGGGGAAAGGAGAAAAGGCAACCATAGCATAATTTATAGGCGACTCCCACCCAAAGCGCTCACGCCATTTATCAGTTGTCTGACCCTGGACGTACATAGATCACTTTGGGAAAGCTGACGCTGATGTGATGTGAAAAATATGCTAGAAACCATTTTGGACTTGAAAACAATTTGTTGGGGAATAACAATAAGTAAAATTAATGAGCCAAAATGTAATTTTATAAATTGTGAAAAGCTTCCGGAGCATTAATTATCAAAAAGGGAAGAGAACAAAAAGCCATAACAACACAAAACCTTTTTGCTTTACAAAAATAATGAAAAGGAAAACTCAAATCCCAATGAATGGTAGATTGACAAGCGGGGTGGGGGGGATAGTACTAGGGTCTTTACAAAAATGAAGTGATGAAAAAAGGAAAACAAGTGAAAGTGAATCGCATGAAAGACAACAAAGCAAATGCCAAATACTCGGCGGCCGAATGAAATGAATGAAAGGCTAAACAAATTACAGCAGCGCCATTTTGCAAACGGCCAGAAAGCAGAGCGAAATAAGGGGTGAAAGTGGATTTACTTTCGACTACGTGACACGGAGCCGGAGTTGCCGCCATCCCAATGATTCGCCTGCGGTTGCTACTGTCGTTCTCATTCACGTTCTCGTTGCTCCCGTTTTGCTGTTGCTGTTGCTGTTGCTGATGATGAGCCCAAGGCTGCAAGGAGCAGGCACTTTACATGCAGCTCGAGCAGATACCACTCCACTTCGCTCAATCTAAACGAGCCAGAGACACGCATGAAGCGTCTGCAAGCAGATTAATGTGCTCGGTCAGAGTCTCCATGCATGTGTCCTCGGTGTGTCCTTGCTGCCACTGACAGTCAGTGGCGGCGACACTCCACACTCCACACTCCACTCTCCACACGCCACACGCCACACACCACACTACAAACTCACACAACATGCTGACACCCTTGGCAGCGGCCATGATTTTCGAAATTAATTCAACTTGATTTTGCTTTCTTGCTCGTTGTTTTTGCGTGCCTAGCGAACTGGTGGTTGGGGAGGCTGGAGCTTGAGCTTGTGTGCGGTTGTTTCGCCGCAGACAAGAAATTAAAATTCATTTCAGACTCGACGCACACACGGTCATGGCTCGACAGTTGCATTGTATATTAGAATATTTAAGGCGCAAGCCTAAAAGTATGCAATGGGAGCTGTGGCCAACCCTTTTTAGCTTTACCCAAACAACCCTCTTGGCTTGGTTCGTAAGCTAAGCTAAGCGAAGCGAAGCCAAGCAACCCTCGTACCCCATTTGAAATGCTGAGTGGCTGTATTCACAGGTTTTTCCACAATGGCCGCCATCGTCGTTTTTCCATTTTCACATTTCACATTTGTTCGCTTTCACTTTGCCTTTTTCTTTTGTTGGCCGTCAAAAGTTTTCTATTGTTATTCAGCTGTCAGTTTAACTGCTGGCTTTTGTTGTCGCATACTTTTGGCTACAAATTTGCTTCACCCTTCACCCCATAATTCTGACACCTGGTTCTACATATTTTATTCTGGTCGACTTAATCGTTGCTTTGTTCCAGCTTCATGTCTGCCAGCTGTCAAGGGTATTGCACATATCCATTAATATTCGCTGCTTCAGGTGCATTCGCCTTTACACTCGAGTCCCTAGCACACATTTCTTTTTTCCCGAGTTCCTTTCTTTCTATTGTTTCCGAGACTTGAGCTTGGCTGCCTGCCTGCCTGTCAAATTGAGTCGTTAGCTCGCTGAGGCGAATCTGGAAACTGTGTTACAAATCATTGCCACTGTCTGGCCTAAAAGCAAAGGCAAAAGACTTGTCCACTTCTCTGGGCTCTTACGGAGACTGAAAAAAAATGTCATCTCATTTTATTTGTCTTTTGTTTTTGTTTTGCTGCCTTCATCTTCTTTTTCTTGTTATGCAGAAAAGTTTTTAACCCTGTTGAGTCATAAAATTAAAACCATCATAGACCCTTAGGGTGCGCCTGACGTCTAGCCTGAACATGGTCTCTGACCGACTCCACCTGTACTCCAGCCAGAGCTCCACCTGGCCATTCCCCGGAGATTTCTTTGGCTTTATATGGCCGCATAAAATGGCTGTGCCCGGTCGTCGGCAAGTGAAATTTAAATGAAAGCCTAACGACCTGGCATTGTCGTTGATAAGGTCCAAAATGCCAGCTCGTCTACCTTTTTTGGGTGGCCATGGAGCCATGGAGCTATGGAGCCATGTCCAGTAACCAGCTAGATTGTCTTTGGCTTGAGTTTGTATGTCGGTTGTGGTGGTTGCAAATGTTTATGCAAGACTACCAAGAGGTTTGAGGCCATTACCTTTTCGCCATGCAATTTTTTTGCTATATGCGACAAAACCATTAAAGAAAAAACTGCTCATGAATCGTTGGGGAATAATTTAGTGCACGAAGCTTAAATAATATCAATTGTGTTCCTTAATATTTTGCACTGGCTCTATCCAATGAGTTTAGTCTTATTGAGTGCCGTGTATATAAATTCTTATATGTATTTCGTATCCATATTACAAATTCATAGAATATATATAATTACGGTATGCCCTATCAAATAATAAAGCTCAGAATTTGTAATATATAATTTGAAAGGTAAACGAATTAAAATCAAGTTGACTATATTTTTGAAAACTATGACGAAAATCTATTTTAAATGAGTTCCAGAAACAATCTTTATTTTTTTTTGACCCAAACAAAATACAAATTTAATTGCCGTATTTAATATTCTCGTTCTTAGAACTCAAATTTGTGTAAACCTATCAATTTATATAATATAATAACATTAATTTTAATCCCGTTAACGATTTCATACAAAATAAATACATTTATTACTACACACATAAATCTAAGCATTTTAGTTTGACATGGCATTTCAAAAGTTGAAAGCTCTCCGCAAAAAGCTTTCTGATTTGAAGTGTTAGAAAGCATTTGCCATTTACCCATTAGCAGGCAAGGGTTGTTTTGCGAGTGGTGCGACCAACAGCCGATAGATGGCGCTAAGTAGCTTTCAGCTTATATGAATGCGTGCTTATGCGTAGATGTTTTAATAATTTATGGAAAACAAACCTTTTTAATATATATTTCATTCCTTAGTCCATTCGCTGTGTTTTTTCCGTAGAAAATCAGCTGAGGCAACGCCAAGCAAAACTCGTCGAATTTATTTTAACAAGCATATTTATTAAGCATGTGCAACAATTAAAAGCATTTATTAAAGCGAACTACCAAAAGCCAAACAAAACGTAAACTACAAAATAACAACTGATAAGTCAAGACAAAGCATTTCTTATAAACTAAATGGTTAGTCAGCGTCTATTTAAGCGTATCAACTAAAGACAGCATTCATGTTGAGCTCCTGGGAAATCTGCAAAAAGAAGAAGAGAAAACCATGAAAGTTATAATTTTATTATGTTTACAACAAAGATAGAATGGGAAAAAGTTGACAGGATCCGGAAGGACCTTCTCTTGCATGCTTATTTTCCTTTGAATGTGCAAAGTTAACAACAAATTAAACTTGCTTGTGAGCACAGCCCAAAACAAGTAAAAACTGAGCAACAAAGGCAACATACAAAATTGGCAAAGTTTAAATACCCAGCACCTAAGAAACTGAAGGGTCTTTTAGGTTTTTATTTAAAAAAATATTAATTATTATAAGGGAATATTTAAAAATAAGTTGTCTAGCATAATAATCAGATATTATTTGAATTCAGTTTTGAGCGTCTTGCATATTTTGTTAATGTAACATCTCGCTACATTATTATAGTTTACAGTGGACCTTCATCTTGTTGAATTCGCAGCGATTGCCACTGGCCGTAAAAAGTTTTAATAGAAAATTTTAGTTAATAGTTTTGCAACTTTGGCCGACGCTGCTGCTGCTGCCGCCGTTGGTGGTGCCGCGGTGGATTTGATATGGGACCTCCACACATATGGGACCGCAGCACATGTAGAAAAGTTTATTTTCGGGTAACGAGCAAGCTCTCAGGGCTGCCACAGTATTTTCAACGAGCTACTACTAGCTCATCTAAGGCTCTGCTGCCTCGTCGTTGTTGTCGTCGGCCTCATCTAATTAATTAAAATCGCTTTTGTGATGTCGCTTCGCACATACATCAAATTCTAGCTAAGCGCCAAGATAAGCAAAAAGTGCCTTTTTAATTTCCTGTTTGCTGATAAATAATGCGACCCACACACATACAAACAAACGCTCAGTCATACTTACAGGCACATGGCCAGAGAGATAAAGAGTGAGATAGTAATAGGAGCTTGTGGAGAAACGTGTTATGTAACTTTAAAGCACCTAAAATATTAAAACCACCCAAAAACACTCAGACAAGCACCCAATTGGGAAGCCAGCTGGAGGAGTAGCCGCAGATAAGGCGAAGCAGTAGCCAGTAGACCATAGGAGAAGAAGATGGAGATGAGGCAGGAGCAGCATCACGTACCGGTCAGTATGCGCAGGACACGTTGCCAAAGAGCTTAAAATGTGGCCCTAAAATAACTTTGACTGCCCTTCCAGATCCTGTCAGGAACCCACACTCACACACACACATATGCACACACACGCATACATGAACAGGCAAACAAACTCAAATATTCGCGCTTACACTCGCACACACAGCGAAATGTGCTGGGTAGAAAGAGATGAGACTGCTCCTAGGATTTGAAATCCGCTCGCCAGGCAACATTTTAACTGCTTGGGGGCATACATCAAAACTTTGGCTTACGCTTAGGATTTATTTATTTTCATATTTACAGAGGCCACACTCACACATATACAATCACACACACACACATACACACAGATGCTGTGGCGCCATAAATGAGCTGGAGCTGGGTACGGTACAGGCTGACAAGGATCTCAAGGATTTGCAGCTTTTGAGAGGGCCACAAGCAAGGCAGTCGGTAGATACGTGTACATATATACGTAATACTGTCCACCTACATCTAATTCAGGCAACAGTCAAACCCGCGCGGCTCCGACGGTCATAAAATACCCCATCGTGAGCCTTGAGGTGAGGATGGAGATGGGAATGGGAATGGGGAGTAAAGGAAAAGTCCGCTGTCCTTCGCGTGTGCTTACGTATAAATGTGTACTTAAACGAGGGTTGTTAATAACGTTATACAGGCATGTCAAAAGTATCCAAGCTTAAAGTGAAATTATCAGTATCGAACCAAACAATTTTAGTACAATTGGAGTAGTCCAATTAATAAACGAACTCACTTCAATTAAGTTTAGCTTCCGAAAAATAATATTTATGATATTAGTATTGTTATAAATTTTCATATATCAAGAATTTTGAATTATTTTGTTATAAGATAACATAAATTCTAAAAAATACATGTTTATTAATTCCCATCTAAAAATTTGATATTTTAATTTTTATATTCATTCCTCTTTTTTGTATAATTTTTTGAATATGATTTTATGAAAAATTTATCGTCACATTCTTCGTAACAAAGTGTTGCGCTTTGGTCTGTTTTATTTGTGCTGCTTTTGTATACAGCATCATACATCAAACAATGATTTGTAATAAGTCATAAAAAGCGTGAATAAATAACATTTTATAGATAAATCGCGGTACATATAAATAAAGTAAAAAATCTGCTGATTCGATTAACAGTCAATGGAATTTGTTGGCTGTGGCTGTGTTATCTAATCTGAAGTCAAAAGCAGTTAGATTGTAGTTGTAATGTTGACAAGTCTTAGTGTTTAGTTATATAATTGCAAAGTGGAATGAATTGAAACCAGATTGAAGTATAATAAAGTTATTCTAATACAAATCGAACTCCAATACAATTATAAGAAGCCTGTTTTCAATTTGCTAAATTAACCCTCGTTGAATATATTTTAATGACTATGTGACCGTCGAAGCTTTCCGCCACGTGCGGCGTGTTCAGGCTCAGTTTGGTCGGCTTACGCGGCGTATGCGCATTTTATCTGCTGAAGCACATCTTTTGCTTAGCAGCCGCTGTGCTGCCGCCTCAGCTTCCTCTCTAACGCCCGGTGTGATTTTATATTTGTAGCTATTAAGAAATGACATTAAAAAGGGAATAAAACGAAAGCGCGTCCACTTTTCAGTGGGCGGCGAAACCTTTTCCGCGTTGTCCTCGTATTTAAATGCGTCATTTACATATTTATTAGATGTCCTTCATGCTGTTTCTCACTTTGGCTTCAGCTTTTACTCTTGTCGCGTTCAAAATGTTTGAATATAAGACAACGCTGTATATAATTATGTGCCCCTGCCATGACTTCAGCGGCCTCAAAACATTTATGAAATGCAAACAAAAGTTAATTTAGACCCAGCTTTTATTTTTCAATCACAGGCATTTATTGTAGCTCTCGCTTATGTCATTTTTGCTTGGATGAATTTTTTGTTTTACTTCTGTTTTGCTTGCATGCCCTTCATTCTTTTCGCAAATTTGCACTTTCACGCATTAATTAATTTGCTTATTATCAAAAACATAAAAGACCTTACGACTTTCCCTTCAGCTTTTTGTTAAGGTTCTTAAAGTGAAATGAAAATATTTCAAATTAGAAATAATTTGAACAACTTTGCCATATGACAGCATATCCTTTTCTCTGAAAAGAATAATTTTCAAGGAAGCTTCACAATCTTATCCCCAAGCCTCTCACACAGTTAATGCCGTATATAGTTTTTGTTGCTGCTGCTGAGTATTTCAAGTCGTAAAAGAGAAATATATAAGTCTGTAGCTATTGTGCTCTGCCAAATGACTTCCATTTATTTAATAGTAACTTGACGAATTCACGAAAATAAAACATAAAAGCCAACAGCTAATACCTTAAGTACATTTGAATATATTGAAAGTACACATTAATTGCAACATTTTTAAAACCCACTTTTTTACTTATGAAATTGTAAAGTTATAAGTAAATAGTTAATTATTATTCTTGTAATTTTTTAAATTAAAATCACACTATAGCAAAAATTTCACACCACAATTTTGAAATAAAATTATGTTGTCTGAGCCCAAAGAGTAAAAAACATTCGAAACAAAGAAAAAAAATACATAATTTTACTAGAAAGGCATAAATATATAAATTATGGTCGTATTTCCAAAAAACTGGTTCCACTCGATATAAATTATTATGCATTTTATTGCACTGAAACTTTTGCAATGTTGCAGCGAATGAGTTTTTGGAATCAAGTATATAAATCTTTTAAGTGCCTGTAGTAGAATAAAACTACACATATCTACGTGAATGCTGCTGGGACAGTTAAAATAAAGCACTTGCAAAACTTACGCAGTGGAGCAATCTGATAACTAAAGAGGCGAGACGCTAAGGAGCGCTTGGAGGATGAGACACAGTGGACAGCACAAGGCCAGTCGCTGGCATGAAGCAATTACAAAAGCTAGAGGAATAGCAATAGCATAACGGGGTGAGAAGACAAGTCTGGTCGCATAGAAACTTGCAAATATAAAATTGCACAATTTAAAAGAGCAGACAAGGACAAGGGACGAGGGACGAGGGAGAAAAGGGGCTTGGCAGGAAGCTGGTTACGTGCAAGAGGCTGGCCAGCCAAGAGAAACGTGAACACGAATTGTACTTGTATGAGTGTAGGTGTGTGTGAGGTTGATGGTGAGAGGACTTGTGTGTGTGCGTGAGTGTCCTGTGCGCCATTTACAATTCACATTCCTAGTTTTCAGTTCAGTTGAGTCATTATTTTATTGCTAAGACATGGGAACGGGTGAGCCTGGGTGAGCATGGACTGCGTCGACTCACGATGACAATGTTGAAGGACACATGCGATACGTAAAGAGGCAAAAGAAGAAGCCCCGACTGCTCCCCAACAGCAGGACCAACAACACTTTTGCTTTTTCATTTAAATGGAAGTGGTTGAGTGGTTGTTTCTATATAAAGTGGTGTGAGTGGAACTCAGGGAGCTTCGAGCTCGTGGATGCGAGGGAACAACGTCACGTCATGTGGGTGGCGCCTTTCCTTTTCGTTCTTTTTGTACATTTCTGTGGTCTTTGTCAGACTGCGTGTGGCGCCTTCTACATACGAGTATGTGCGAGTGTGTAAGACTATGTTATTAGATTGTTTCGCCTGAAATGTTATTAGAAAATTTTGAATTCAAATTCAAATGACTTTATACTTGACATCCCCTTGCTGCAGTCCTTGATGTCCATCTTTTAGCCAAACCCCATTGAGCAAATGCAAAGGACGTGCACTTCTTTCTGCATATATGGAAATATCAGCCAAAAGAGGGAGAGAAGGAGAGAGTGTGAGGGTATTGCGTCTGTCTCTGTTTCTGACATAAGAACATAGACGACGTGGCTGCCTTTTCGTTCATTAAACGTAAAATGTTTGAAGTGCTATTTATGCTGTGGCACGCTGGTGCATTGAGCCTGAGGAGTTCGGATTAACCCTCAATCCAAGAAGGTGACAAGGGTTGTTTAGTTCCTATCAGAATTGCAAGCTGGTCTCCTACTATTAAAAGTTTAAGTTTTTGCGAACATCGATTCAAAGTTTGAAGAAATTATTTAGATTTTGTCGCAGTATTTGGTTTACGCTGGACTGCATCAAAGGATTCGACTAGTCATTGGTTAGGTGGAGATTCAATCCTATCTTGCAGGCTGTGTAAAATTTCAAATATTCCTTGCCACGTTCGTTACAAACAAAAGTTTCAATAAAAACCAAGCATACTCGTACAACCAGGCTAAGCACAAGCTGGCCATCTGACCAACCAACATCTGATAGCCCAGTTCAGTGCAAAACACCCACAGCAACCACATTCGTTACATGGCAATGTGAGGTTTGCAGGGGGCGAAGAGTGGGGCTGAGTGGGGGTGAGTGGGGCACCCTGCAACATTTGCGAACTATCTAAACTGAGTTTGAGTTCAGTTGAGGAACTGTGGTAAAGTTTTCAACGTAATCATACGAAACCTTGTTCTGTTTAGGTGGTGGATGCTTTTGGAGGCGAGAGGGTTGAGGTGGCAAAAAGAGGGTGTGTGGGATTTTCCTCCCTATTATTTCAACTATATATACCATATATGCATATACTGTAGTGTGTGTGTCCCTTTCCAGTGCAGACAAAAGACGACTTTGTGCACTTTCTGACATAAGATGGAGAATGTGCCCGGAATGGGCATTGTAGTGGTTAGTAGGGTTTTCAGCCAAGCGACTGACGAGGGAAATAAGGGATACTGAGGGGGCAAGTCTGCGGGAGGACTTCTGTATGAAGACTGCAGCGACTGCTGGTCAGCTATTTTATATTCAAATAAAATGAAATTACATTGTTTTCAGCTGGCAAACAATTTGAATAGAATTTTAACTTTTTACTATTATTTTATTTCAATGCATACAATGCCATAGTCCGGCCGGACCAAGGACCACAAGATGTGCTCAGATTGCCTGGGTGTGTGAGTGTTTCGTTTTGTGTGTACCAAGGGTTCAGCACAGCTTCATCTGTGTGTACCGAGTTGGGGTGTTGGGGCAAATGATGGTCAACTGAGGCTTAGAAGAGTATATTTCTTAATTAGAAAGATTCGAATTATTTTAAGGGTTGTGCCAGGTCTCCACTCGCAAATGCCCCCGTCTGTTTAACTTTTCTTAAACATCATTAATTTTACTTGCAATTTACAGTAGCCTTAGGTCGTACTCCTTTCACCCAACCCAGTGAAAATGCTGCCAAAAAATTTGGCGACCCTTTTTGACATTTTGCGTAAATTGAGATTGGGCGGCTGATTCGCCGGGTACGTGACAAAGCTGGGATCGGGTAATTTATTATATGCCACAAATGTAAATTTTCGAATTTTTTAGTTTTATGAAATTGTTCCGGTCAATTAAATGAAGGAATCGTCACTTATCCCTTTTTTTTGTGTGGACGCGATTTAGTCACTACCCTAAGGAAATTGCGTCTGATTGCTTTCGGGTTTTTCTCATTCCTTGAAGTTTTCAAAAATTAAAGCTTTAAGCTGAGTTTGGTGTTAGAAACATGCTATACATACATATATGTATGCCAGTGTTCCATGTCTTTAATAGTGTCCATTTTCTACTGTAATGTCGCAGCTGCCAATCCATTGGACAGATAGGCAGGCTGCAGTCAGGACCAGAATGCATTTTCCGAAAACGAAACAAAATTTTGCAGGCTTTGAAATTGCAATGCACAAATTTTGCAATTTTCCTTTTTCGTATGGGGGTATGGCTAAAAAAATTTGCATTTTTGCTAGAACAAGCGCCAAATGAATGCACATGCACGCATACGCACATATAAACAGCTAACTATTGATAGTGAACGAAAGTGAGTTACTCATTGGTTTAGTAAAGGTGAAGAATTTAAACTTAATTCCACATTGTTTTATGACTCACAAATAAATTTGATTTTCAATTATTAATTTTTCATTAAATCTTTTAGTGTAGTGTGATATTTGATATTTTTATTTAAATATATATACATATATCTCTTCTTTTGCCCTTAGAACTTTAAGGTAAGTTTGAATCTTGTTTTTATTATTTGTAATTTAAATTTTATGTTGAGGGAGCATAATGTACAAAACATTTAAACAAGCTTATTTAGAATTTTAAATTTATAACTCATTTGTATTATGTACATTTTTTTTTTTTTGATATTAGAATCTTGTTATGATCAAAAGTTTTTTCATTTTACATTTTATTTGTGATGCAAATACTTCAATGCACTTTTATAAATAGCCTTGCATCATAGTTATAGTTTCAAGCCGCGTATACTCAATGCCAATAGAAAGACTGGGTATAAATATAGATAGATGGATACATGCACCAAGTCCAGGCGCACTGCACATCGATTTGGATCAGACAAAGCGTCGCTGTGAATATGTACGACTACGCCCAGCACTTTGGCTTTGTTGCATTTTTGCCTAGATTGCAATTTTTTGCAACCCATTTGAAACGGCACAAAAAACTGAGAGAGGCCGAGCCCGAGCTCGAGCCGGGCCACTAAAAATATTGTACATCAAATGTGGGGCCTGTCAGCTCAGGTTCGGGCCTGGCTGGCAGGCAACATGGCCATGGATACAGCTATGGAGCCAATGCAATTGCCGTTGCAGAGGGAACCGAGCCGAGCTGGTGCCTAAAATGCACTTTTTGGCATGCAACGGGTCGCTAAAGGGGGGGGGGGAGGACTCATAGACAGACTGAATGGTTTGAGTTGCAGAAGAAGTTGTGGAAAAAAATTTTGAAATTGCATTTCAAATGAATAGACGGTCGACATGCGGCTGAGGGGGGGAGTTTAAACGAAACGAAACGAAACGAAGCGGTGCAGGACCTGGAGCCAGAACCAAAACCAGAAGCAAAGCCAGAGCTGCAGCTGCAGCTGGAGAGACAGAGGAGCTCCGGCTGGACTCGGAGCGGAGCCATCATGGTGGGTTCGTTTGTGCTGGCCCAAAAAATCACATTGAACAACGGATGTGCGACGATATACGACGTTACCAGGACAATCTCTGGAACTATGTGATGTGTGCGTATGTGTGTCTATATATATGTGGGAGACATGCATGACTAGCAGAGCGAAGCGAGCTGCCCCTCTCTTTGCACCTCTTGCTGCAATTGCCTCCCATTCATATAGGCGTACCATTTTGATGCAAATGTATTTGAAAGTCATGCTGGTCGTCCGGTCGCTTGGTCGCCTCAAGATGGCTGCATGGGGTGGGAGCAATGACATTTCTGACTAAATGACATGCAAATTACTAGGCTCTGATTTTGCCAAAGAAATAAAAAAGAAACCCAAAGAATGAAAAAGCCGCAAACACTTTTGCAACTGCAAATTCTGCACCACAAATGGAGCCTATTCTGGAAATTCTGAAAACTACGCATTAGTCTCAAATGGATGACAGCTACAGAACCGAGTTAATCCCTTACTCTTAGCTCGTTAGACTGCAAGCCATATATCATCATTAGACCTTAATGTAAGCAATCAAATCGTCTTTAATTTATTCGATAAGTATTTGTTCGTTTGCAGCTCGTTTTCTTTGTAAAAGATTTAAGTAAAGCTACAGAAAAAAGCTACTGATTTTTTATTCGTATTAAACAGTAATCTATGTAATGCCTTTTATTTTCTTTTATTGTATCTTTAGTTTATTATTAAGAATACTCGATGATATTCTGCATTTAAAACTACAATCAATTGAATTATGAATTCTGTACTTAGTTTACTTCTATAACTATTGTATTCAAAAAATAGTTAAAACATTTTAATATTTATTTAAAATACATCACTTCATAATAATTATATTATTCACATTATTCATTCAATTCGCTTCAAAATTGAAACTAAATGCATCTATTTCATTTCTTTTTATAGCCTGCAGTTTTACACTCATATTTATTTTCAGGCACGCTTATTTACTTAACGCTTTTACAATTGTTCGCTATTGCGGCGCTTTTGCTTTTTATGTCGTATTTATTTTCATTGCGATGTGGCCTATAGGATGGCCGTGGATGGATCGCGTGGATGCCCAGGATTTCAATTCATTCATTTCTATTAGTTATTTGTTTTCAGTACGTTTTTGTAATTATTTGCTCTCCTGCCGCATGCTAAATTGCCTATGCAAATATTTGACAATTTTGTATTTTACCAAAGAGCAATGAAACCCCAAGCTACAGCTCAGCGATCCCTTTCCGCTTCTCCCACTATCCCCATTGCTGTCCCTGCCTAATGACCCGCCATTCGGCCTGGCCATCGTACTTCCTGTGTATCTTCTGGCCTACTCCTATCCGGTGTCCGACTGGTCTATGCATTTTGCATTCGCTTGTTTACTTTCCTCTTAGTTCGATTAATCGTGCATTTAAGTTGCCCCAAATTTAAGTTGGTTTCCTAACATTTGGAGCTCTACAAGTGCATCGCAGATTTATAGGAATTTTTTAACTAAATTTCACTTTTTATTTTGATACATTTTTATGTATATAATAGAACAAATAAAAGTAAAAAATGTAAAAAAAAAATTTTTATTTAATTGCATGCTTCATATGCTTTAAAAAATATTAAACCAATAATAAAAATTCAAATTGAAACTGCAATTTAATACATTTTTATACTGAGTCAAGGTAAAGAAAATTTCAAATAACCATATTTGAATTAATAGATAAATTGTAAAAAGAAGTTTAAAATTTATGAATAAATTGAGTAAAGGATTAAAGATAAACAATCCATTAAATTGAATTTGAAATTGCATTAAACGCTTTATTTAGTAGCCAAGGAGATGAATGAGAAGTAGCTGCGTCCATCTACACATGCCATGAATGCTCTATTATATTTGCAAAAACAAAGCGCATATTCCATTAAAATAATTGAATAACTTGCAGTATCATATGATAAAAGGAGCTTAAGTAAATCCCCTGAAAGAGAATGAGTGTGTGCCACAGAGATGAGCAATTGCAAACGAAAATAGTGATAAAAGAGCGGGAGGGAGAGAGAGAGAGGGAGCGGAGCAAGTAGAGAGCTGGCAAGGTAAAGTTTTGCAATAGCTAAGCGCATATTTATATAAATTTGCGTGTGCACTCGCATAACTTTTGTTATGTTGCAGTTTTGACTAAGTGAACAAAATGGAAATTTGAAGTGCCTTCAATTCGCTGCCGTGGGGCCCCATAGAGAGTGAATGCTTCACAGATTAGTCAGATCACTCAGCAGCAGAACAAAAGACTCTAGCCAGTGAACGAACACTCAAACCTAAAAGAGAATTGCCAATACTTAAGTCTAGTCTAGTGTTGTACTCCCACTCCTAGTCTACTATGAAAAACTATGCAATCTTTTTTTCAGCTGCGCCAAAAAGTATGCAGCGATTTGTGTTAGTCTCCAGCCAGACGTCTCAACGTGCTATGCGGATAGTCAACTACATCAAAATGCATTTTAGCCAAAAATTGCTCGATTCTGCGAACTTGCTTTTTTTATCTGCTGCCGTGCAATTGCTAAAACCAAAGCCCGACCCCCCTGGAAACCAATCTGAAACAAAGCAACGGCCCAGCACTCGACGAAAATTGCAAATTTACAATGGACACAGTGGTCACTGAAAGCGTGCAATGCATGACGATTCCCTTACCTCTCTGCCTCTCCACATTCATAATTTGAATGCGGCGGCTCTTGCGTTCCCCTAAGTCTGACTGGGCGAATCTGTGCAATGGCGAATGGAGGCGCCACAACTCCTTGCGCCATGTGTGTGCTACGGTCAAATTACAATGAAGAAAAATTGCATTGCATTGGTCTTTGCGCTTCGGGGAGAAGGAAGAGAAAGAGAGAGAGAGAGAGAGAGAGAGAGAGAGAGAGAGAGAGAGGAAAAGGTAGTTGACTCGAAATCCCTCAAGGCAAAAGTCTGAGCGTCGCGTTTTTGCATATTACAGGCTAGACATCGGCACGTTAGCGGTGGAGACAGAACAGGAGAGCAGACGCTGTCCTGCCACATTCTGCGAAATGTTCATCAAATCAACGTTGCAGCAGCTGCGCTGCCCTGCCTCCTTGCCGCAAGGTCCTTGCCACTGCGCCACTTTTGTTGCAACGTTTTATGCATTTTTTCAGCGTCTGCGACTGGGACGACGTCGCTAGTGACGTCTGTTGTTTCAGTTCCAAGACAAATGCGACAGTATTAAGCCTTGCCACGCCCCATGCTGCAGCATGCTATACCAACCGGCCCCGCCCTAACCCTTTTTGCCCGCCCCGCCAGACGCTGCAAAAAATTGCCAAGCTTAACATTTCGCGTGTTTTTTATCTGAACTACGTTGTACGTGCCCAAGTCGCCTTATTGTCCACAGTCCGAACTAGCCAACAAATGCAGCCAGGACTTTTCTCCTCCTTCAACTCCTCCTCCTCCAGCCTGCTGCCTACTGCTTGCTGCCTCGGGTTGCTGGTTGCTCCAACCCATACAGCATTCAGTTGCAATAAATACAAAATGCAGAATTCCAGCCGCGCACATCTTCAAGTTCCCAACTTTACCCCCCACACTCCAGCCACCCATATTTTTGGGCATCGTTTTCGTTTTCGTTTTCTCAATGTTTGCTTTATTTGCAACAGTGTGTTGCATCCCCTCATCCTTGACTGCCACTGGAACCCCATAAGGCGTCTCGACGACGGCTCTGTTGATTTGGCATCCCGTTCCCCAAACAGATGGCGACGTTGCAGCAACAGCAGCATCAACGGCAGCAGCGACGTCCAATCCAATTCCACGGCCTCTGCCCTAACAATGTGCATCCGCCCGGCCATGGAGCTGCTACACTCGACACTGCAACATGGCCACTGATTCGTCGTCATTGTCATCGTCGTTGTCATGGTGAGGGGCACCTCACCATGGCCAGTTGCCTATTTGCCTCCTTTTGCAGTTTTGTGTTTTGCACTTTTGTTTTGCATTTGCGTTTTTGGTTTGTTTTGTGCCATTTTTACTGCAGCCTTTGGCTTGCATTTTTTCTTGCCGCTCTTTTCACTTGAACTGAAGTAGATGGCACCGCATCAGCGGCATCAGCACATAAACTCTTCCTCTCTCTCCCCTCATGATGCCCCGCAACATGTGCCCCAACAGAACAGAAGAGAACACAACACTACACAACACAACGCATCGCAGTTGCAGTTTTTGATTTCACTTTTTGTCAGCTGCCTTCGATGGCTGCTGCACTGTTTTTCATTTGGCTGAGTGAAGCAAGAGGGGCTGGCCAAGTGCTGTATTGCAAGGTGGTGATGCAATGAAGAGGTGGCGGTGGTGGCAGGCAGAGTATAAAGGGGTTACACTACCCTTTGACGTCATGCAACACGGTCACGTGCATTGCCTGCTTTCTGATGTCGAAATTTTATGTTGCATATTTTTCTATTTCTTTTTCTTCACATTTTTGTGTGTTGTGTTCATTTTGTTTGTATAAAGTGCGCCAGTCTGAATGGTTTGAGGAATCTTTTTCATTTAACTTGACATTATTTTAGAGCTGAAGTCCATTTACGAATGCACTCATACTCTTTACTCATATTCATTGCAAATAAAGCACAATTACCATAAAACAAAACTCATTTTAGATTGCATTTGCTTTACCTGCCTTCGCTCATGTGATTCCATGTTTCTCTCCAGCCCCTGCCCCCTCCGTCTACTCTCTATGTGCAGTAGAGCCAAACTTGATGTTTACGTTTTGTCCTTGCCTGAGCCCATCAAATGGCGGGTGGTGGTGGCCTGTTGGCGCTGCTCAATGCTCTGTGCCTCTGCAGTCTTATGATGCTGACAGTTGGCGCCAGTTGCTGTGCCGGGTTCCACCCCAAAGAGCTCCCCCTCAATTCACTCCATCAGCATCGGCAGCATCGGCAGCAGGGCAAATGCAATGCAGGCAGAGCTGGCACAGGACATTTCATTTCTGAAGAATTGCTTTGTCGGTGCGCCTCGGCCTCTCAGCCAAAAAAACAACAACTGCAACACACAAACCTGGGACACAGACATTGCCAGGGAGGAGTTGGCCATGGTTGTGGGGGATAGAGATGCAGATGGAGTCAGAGATCGAGCATGGGGTAAGGGGTTTGAGGCATTCGGGGCGTCAAGCGGCTCTCACGCTGCACAAATGAAATTTTGCATTTTCAATTTTTTGAAATAGGCTTCTCCCTCTGCCACGCCCCCATCTCTACACACACTCACATTGAAACACACTCTGCAATCCTTGTTGTCCTTGTTGTTCTCATACTACGCGCATTGTGCCGTGAAGCCGCCAAGTGTTGAAAAAATTGAACTGAGCTCTCGTCTTGCGTGTTTTAGCTTTTGCTTCTTTCTGCATGAAATTTTATTTCTCGGCATTTGATTTGATCCTTTTGTGCGACGCGGACGCAGGACGAACGCACGAAGGAGACAGGAAGAGAAGGAGCAGGAGGAGGCGTTTATCCTGTGCGCACAATGCAACTGCAGTTAGTTGAGGGTTGGCTAGAGGCTAGAGAGCCTGGCTCGTCCAGGATGTGGGCAAGGGTTTCAGCTCACTGTTGTTCTCTGTGTTGCAACTCTCCGTTGTTTTGTTGCTGAGACAGACGACGACGCGGCCAGCTGCTGATGGGTGGCATGTGGCAAGGGCAACGGGGGTGCAACACAAGAGTCGGTTGCAGGAAGCCGCTGGCTGCATTTTTTCTTGCGCTGCACTCGCAAATGCATTTTTCTACAGAATTCTGTGCTATTTTCTTTTTGCATGGGTGGCCCTGATGTTTCAGGGGGTGGCGATGGGGTCGGAGAAAGGGGGCGGTAGAAGGGGCTGCTGCTATTGGATCTGCGCACTTGTTATTCAAAATGGTTGCCATGCATTTTGATTTTTGCTTATTTTTCAGTTTGTTGCCATGGCTGCCAGCGCTGTTTGCTCTTAGTTTGTTGTTTTGGCAGAGAAACTGCAACGACAGCAGCAGCAGGGGAAAGCTGCAAGAGGCAGCTTTAGCACAGAGAATGCAGTTATACACATGCATTGCAAGTATAACAACAAAACGGATGTGAAGTATTTGTAATGGGCAGGCGTACTGCAGTTTGCATTTGCACGATGCCAATAGGACATCACGACAATTGAGCAGCTTTAAGCTGCCGCAATACATATGCTTCATCTGCCAAAGGAGACCAGCCAATAACACTCATATATTATAGTTTGAGGTGATCGTTTTCATTATTAAGAATGTAAATGATCAATACAAAGACGAGCCGTCTTACGACTTTTTCAACAGATGAATGTATAAAAAATATTAATTAAAAGATCTGGAACTATAATCACTTCAATTCTTATCTTTTTAATTAAGTGCATACCATAACTCCTCCTTTGATAAACATTGGAGTGATTTTGAAAATAATTTTTTTTCTTTTTCTTTTATTACTTTTCTTATTTTTAGTAGAAAAACAGTTCTCTAAATTGAAGTACCTTCAAAAATGTTAATACTGTTCGAGTATATATTTTCATCACATTTCTTCATAATGTTTCTAGTTTGATTGTCTAAAAAACGGTTCTCCCATCCTTTGAGAGTACAACTCTAATGGACATGAGTTCACAGATCTGAATCTGGTTCGTTAACGTAGTCAAAGCTAAAGCTGATGCTAAAGCCAAAGCCGATGAGATGCCCTGCCCAACATTCCCATCCACCCTTTCCTCTCTGTGCACTCTCGCGCTCTTATTAGTTTTCCGCGCAAAAGTGCATTGGGTTGGCGGGTTTTGTGAAAAAATATGAGTCTGCATCTGATGCTGCGACTGCATACCTTGCATCCCCTCTGCTGCTGACGCTGCTGGCAATGCATCCTTTTTGGCAAGGATTTGGCAGCAACATGTTCCTCGTTGTTCTTACTGCTCTACGTTTTTTCCCACTTCGCTTTGCCTATGATGCAACTGAATTTGGTCTGTATTTGATTTTTAGTTTGTTATTCAAATCAACCTGAGCATCAAACATCTAACTAAAGTTTTGGTTGAGTACGAAATTGTTACAGTTGATTAGGTTGAAAAGCTAACTAACTAACTTTATTTGGAAACAAATTGAAAAATAGATTAAGCTCTCTTTCGAATAAAGTTTAATTCATATTTTGTCGTTAAATCTCTCTAGTTATTTGGATTAAAATCTCTGCATAAATCCTGAATAATTTGAAATCAAAATTTATGTACAAAGCATAATTACAATATTTTTCTACATACTAAATTTTAGTATACTTGATTATCAGAATGCTTTGGCAAATTGCATGGGCAAAAACATCGCAATTTAGTTTCGAATCTCTCATTGAATTAGAGCTCAAATATTCATGAGCTGTGCTTAGAAATATTCAATCAAATTTTGGACAAACTATGCTATAGTTAAACAGGCATTCATTCGTATAACAACTGTCAAATGAGAGAGGCCACAGGGCGGCGGCCATCAGAGCCGGAAAATGCATCAATTAAATTTAAAGCCATCGCTCTTCATCAGTGTTGGTGGCCGCCTAGTCCAGTTCCTCTGTTCCCGCTCTCCGGTTTTGATTAGATAAAAGTGCATTGCACTGCACATACGAGTTGGGAGCTATGTATTGGATGCATTTACACATGGGCTGAGGGGGCGGCTTGAATCTGGTCTTGGTTGATGTTGCTGGTCTGAGGAGCTATGTGTATTGCTGGGAGTTGTGAGTGCTGCATGCATGCAGAATGTACATGGCTGGCTCGGCTTACGTGGCGTATGAAAATGCATTTTGGCAAAAACATGATTCTGTCGTGGAACCTGGAACTCAATGTGCGATGCACGAGAGGCCCACTGCACAACAAAACCAGAAGGGCAAACATTCCAGACGACGTCCAACTCCCAATTCCACTCCCACTCTCACTCCTCGTTCCGTGTCATGCCGATGTCGACGTCAGCGTCGCCGTTGACGCCAACGCAGTTGGTGGACAATGCAAATAGAAAAGCTCGAAAAACACAACGCACACAAACGCACAGAATAAACAACAAAATTCTGCATGCATGAAAAGCTAGTACAACGAATATGTTAATACACTTTACTAATTATTTACTTAACCTTATGAGCGAATTACATTTGTTAATATTTTCATCGATTTAAATTGCACTTTGAATCCATATTAATATTAGTCGCAAGGTGCTTGTGAAAGCTTAACGATCCGATTTCATGCATTTGCAGTAGGCTTGAAGCAAGGCCTATAAACTGGCTGGAAAAAAACCCTGCATGTGTGTGTATGCGTGTGTGTGGGTGTATGTGGGTGTGTGTGTGGGTGTCGGCTGTGTTTAGGTACTGGCTAGTTGGGAGACATTTGTGTGTGGGGTGTTCACAATGGATTTCAGCACAGCCGAGCACAGCACAGCACAGCAGAGAAGAGCACAGATGACATGCATAAATTGCATATGAAAGGTGCATCAGGAGCAGCAGCAGCAATGGCAGTCTGGATGCAGCCGTTGCTGCTGTTGCTGCAATCTATAGATTTATGTAGCTTCTCCTCCTGCCCCAGCCTTTTTGCACAGACATATAGTTATGATGCATAACCGAAAGCTAAACTCTGGCCCCCTTTGGCCAAATGGTTTTTGTTGGCTTGCCCTTTTGCCCAGCCTAGCCCAGCCCAGCTTCCCCGTATCATTCCTTGTTTTTAGATGAAAAATGATGCACTTGCCGGCGACTGCTGTTAAGTCCGCCCCGCCCGCCCCGAACTCTCGACACTCCCCCCCAAAAACTGCAACTGCAACTGGCTGTGCCTGCAGTGTGTTTTGTTTTGTTTTGTTTTGCAAAATTTTCAATTTGCCGGACACCCAACGGTGGCCAAAATTGGAAAACCGCCAGAGCTAGGAGCCGAAGAGATTGAGGGGTGAGGAGAATAGTGAAACGAGAAATGAGAACAGCTGCCGAGCTGGAACAGCGAACAGACCGTTTAAAACCGAAACAAACAGCATAATTTTAATGAAAATCAATACATAAATTTTCGCCATATTTAGATTGTTTCGGTTATGTGTTTATTTTGTATTATAGTTACGTTTATTATGGAGACGGCTCCAGCGAGCCATGTGACCATCTGGATGATGTCGACACATGACATCGTGGCCATTGCCCAAAAACAATGCACACCATAGTCAGTGTGCCTGCCTCTCTCTAGGTGTGTGTATGTGTGTGTGTGTGTGTGTTTGAGTGTGTCCACTTGTTACTATTAATCTGACCTTATGAAATGGCCTTTAATTTATTTGAAATTTAATTTTATGTCATTTGCCTTTGTTTACATGTTTTGTATTTTGCTTTCAGTTCAGTTAGAGCACTAATGGAAAAATTTTGTTTACCTTTTTCTAAAATTTTGATGAAATATATGTATCATGTACTTTGCTTTTGACACAGAAAAATATATTGCATTTGTAGATGTTGGATCAGGAAACTTGTTTAAGAACTACGCTTAAGTTAATCGATTAATCATTGAATTTTTTTTTAAGGAAGATTTAAAATTGTATAATAATATTAAAAAAAAGATAAACAACACAGTCTTATGACTTCATATAGGTACTTATTTTGGGTATAGTAAAGTAAACTTATGAAATTGTACATATTTTTGTTGTACAGTTTTATTTATCATTATATTATATATTTATACTATAGTTAGCAACTTTTTGCTAAATCTCATTGAATTACGTTGAAGATAGTATATGCAGCTTTGTCCATTATTTTCATCAAATAGTAGCAATAACACTCACACAACTGCAGATGCTTAAGATGCCCGAGAGCAAGCCACAAGTACATAATACGCAAAGCTGAGAGAGAGACGAGGTCATATTTATGTATGAGTTTCGAGTAAATACGAAAAATTATAACGATTTCGTGATTTTCCCTTGCTGATATCAATTTTGATATTCGTTCTTTACTCATATTATGTTGATAGTATATTCTTAGGTGCATGTATTAACTATACTACTTTTTTTTAAATGAATTTCTTTATTGAGCGGCTTAAGAAAGTCCACTTACGATCCATTTGATGTCTTAAGACTTAAATCAGTTTAACAGTATGTACAAAGAGCTGCTCTTATTCTCCGCTCTCACTGGCTTGCGCTCTCAGTGACTGACCACCCGTTTTGCCACCCACAAAGGCCCACAATTTCTACACACCACTTCTATGCTCGCTCTCCCACCCACAACAACAACAACTAACAGGAGTCTCCACTGTGAACGTAGTCGTTGCCTTCGCTCGCAGCGCTCTCGCTCGCTTGCTCTCTCTGTCACTCGCTCTATCTTCGCCTCCGCCTCTCTCGTGCTGTGCACAATCATGGCAGCTGCGCTCGCTCACCAATACACACAAAACTGGGCCATGCGAACGAGTCGAGTCGAGTCGAGGCGACGCGTCGCGTCGCTTTTCGTTTTCTAATGTCTGTTTCTCTTTCTCGCGCATTAGTTTTAGTGTTTTGCATCTCGCTTTTTTGGTTGCTTTTTTGCACTCTGCACACAGACACGCACATACGCACACACACACAGAGAACAAAGCTGCGCATGTAAAAAGCGCCTCGACTCGCCTTGTACATAAAACATGGGCGTGTTTGTGCTGTCAACGTCGCTGCTCGCTGCCTGCTTTTGCAGCGCTGCTCGCGCACCAAAATTTTGTGTACTTTTTTAGGATATCAAATAGGGATACAAAGCATACACGCATACACACAGATGCACAAAGCAAGAGAGATGGGGTCCTATATACTCGCTCAGGCGGGAATTCAGGAAGGCTGGAAGGCGGGCTGGCGAGCTGGGAGGGAAAAATGCATTTGCATTTTGTTGCTATTTTTTGTTGTGTTGCTTGCACCAACTAAAAATGAGCTTCTGCTCTTCCTCTGCTCAGGCCCCAAGGCATGCACACATACAAATATATATACTTTTGTGTGCGAGTGTTTGGAATTGCATTTGCATTCGTGCTCTCGCTCTCCACACGCACAACTACAGCGACAACTTTCGAGTTGCCTTCTCCACATTTTAGGCAGCCGCCATTTTGACTTGCAAGGCTCGAGCTGGGCTCTAGTTCAGACTGGGACTCTAATGCAAATGCATTGCGTCGCTGCCACGTTGACGTCGGCGTTAACGTCGACGCTGCCACACCCAGAAAAACTGCATTTTTCTACAAGCGTTTTTGAATTTTTCGTTTTTGGTTTTTGGTTTTTGTTTTGTATGCTTTTTTGTTTTTGCAGTTCTTTTTGCTTTTTCTGTTTCAGTTTTCTGTCGTCTGTTGTTGTTGTTTTACTTTTCGCCTATGTACAACAAATATTCACTTGCTACTCGTTTTTCCACAGCTCTGCGCTTTTAGTGTGCGTATTTGTCTCTCTATAAGTGTGCATTTGCCTATGTATTCGTGTATGTGTGTGTGTGTGTGCTCGCATGCGTCTGCATGCAACTGCATTCGGTTGGTGCTAAAAGTTGCACTCTATGTGCACATTTTGTGTGCGTGGCAAAAGCCAATCGGGTGCCTGCTGCACCACTGCTTCTTTTTCATCTGTCCCAAACTCAGATACTGCCTCAAACTTACGCCAACTAACTGGGCTTGCAACCCCGTACCCGCTTCACTTACATTTCGAAAGGGAAAAATCTCATTTGTAGCTCAAATATTCCTATTGTTTTATATAAGATCAAATTAATACAGTCGTTTCTTAATTTGTAATTTATACCAATTCCTATATGACAATTGAACTGTTTTTTTTTAAATTGATATTATTAATGTTTAATATATTTTTTAAATTTTGATGGTAATTACGACTCTTTTTTTTACAATAATATAGAACTCCTGTGCTTAAGAGACGACACTTAATATTTCAAGTTATAATCTAGTAATTAAGCACCTTTAATTTATAGATGTTGTTTTTAAAAATACTTCCTAATACATAATTTGTTTAATTTATTTGGAGCAAATAATGTACGTTCTTTATTTTAAATTTGCACACATATTGAAATTTGGGAATGTATGATTAATCATATCATGTTTTTATCACACCATTTGTTTAGATGTTTAAACTTTGATTTGAAGGTCACATTCTTCAAAACGATTCACTCCTTACTATTCGTATTTTGATTATTTACTTTTAATTGAATTTTAATTGATAATAAATGAAATAAAAAAGTACATAAATAAATAAATATATAAAAAAATTCGAATTTGACCTCTTCATTATTCAATATTAATTGATAAAAATATACAAGTATACTGTTTTGCAATTTGGCGAATTCGGATCGTTTTTGGGTAAACCGGAAATTCAATCAAACAATTTCCAAATAATAATGTAATTCGCATAATAGCACAACAAATGCACATAAAAAATAGTAAAATTAATTGTCGTCAATTAATAACAAATTAAAAGTGCTGCGAGTAATCGACGTCAGTTTCTAATCAAATTACTTAATTGTGGGCGGAGGTCAAAGGCCATGGGTGGTTTTTTGTTTTGTATACAGCAGCCAATAAATAAAGCAAGCAGCTCATGCATTTTTATAAATTTTTTCTTTCTATAACATAGAAAAAACTCTGCCATCAACACACACACTAACACACACATCCATACACACACACACAGATGCGAACACACACTCGCACAGGTTGCTGATTTTTTTTCGCGTGACTTTGTGGGGTTTGGCTGGGATTTGTTATATTCTCTTTTTTGCCGTTTGTTTGTTTGGGTTGTTAGAAAATTTATTTTTTGTGAAATTCGCAGCGTGCCAGGGCAATAAAAAGTGGGAAACGAGAGGAAAGGAAAGGAAGAGTAGAGAACTGGAGAAGGCAAACGAAAAGGAAAAGTGGAAAAAATATGTGAAATGTGCGCGCAAGTAAAAGAAAAGTGGCAACAGTTTTTTGCATTTTCATTTTGTTGTCGCTTTTTTTTGTGCTTTCCTTTTATTCTCTCCGCCTGTTTCCTATACCACGTTTTGTGTTTTGCTTTCCTCATTCGCTGCCTTTTTTTGCTGCGCCACTTTAGACGAAGGCGAAGGCCGTTGGAATAACCTTGTAACCTTTTTTTTGCCGCCGCCTTTTTTTTTTGTTTTTGTGAAGCTGTGGTAGACCAAAACTGTGCCCTTTAAACCTGGTCAGCTGTAACGTTGCCCCAAAGCGTTGCCAATGTCCTTCTTACCATTTCTCCAGCTCCAATTTGTCTCCTCTAGTAGTTTTGGTAGCAGCTTCTATCGTGAGCATCTCCTTGAGTTGCAGATTGTTGAACACATTTCAGTTGAAATCGCGAATTTCCGTTTGTAAATACGATCGCGACACGCTGACGAACAAAATGAAACTGATCATTGAATGAAGCCAAAAGCTTAGAGACAGTCAGTTCTTTTTTCCTGACTTGAATTAACCAGTTTTCTAACTTTGAATTTTCTTTTGTCTGCTGCGACAATTAATAAAAGAAGATCTTGGGCAGCCTTTTGATGTCTTTAAACTTGTTTCTGGTCATAACACAGCACCTCACCTTTGCCACCCCTTTCACCCTATTTCCACTTGGTTTTCACTCGATTTTGTCAAGGTTCACACCAAAAAAACAGCATTTTTGGAAATAATAATAACGATAGGGGTTGGGGTAGGGATGCTTAGGTATTAGATGAGGTTTGTTTATCAGCTGCTGTTGCCTGGGAACCAAAAAGTTGTCAGACAAGTTTTCAATTCGAAAACGAAATCATAATCATCATAGAAAATTCTTATAGAGTACGTGAATTTAATGGAAACTATTTGGTAAATATGATCAATTATTTAAGATATATTCTACTGCTTATATTACTTCTTCATTTGCTATTCATTATATCAGTTTAATTTGGGGTAGTACATTTGGGGTGGTTTCGCCTTTGTGATTGTCCCATTTTGGGATGGTGGTGTCAAAAGTCAAGGGTTAGGGGTTAATTGGTCTCGGCCATTCCGACATGGGCTTTGTTATCCGCACTTGGGATAGGCCACAGATAGACAACCCCTAAGTGTGAGCAGCACGCTTTAGAGATTCCAAAATAGGATCCCTCTTGAGGGCAGAGGTTAGGCTGCTGAACTTTATTCATTATGCAAGCAATTCATTCAATGTTCTGCAGAATGCTGCAATAACTCATTTGCTGCTGGATCAACTAGTGCATACTGCAACATTGAGCGGGTTTTGTGGCATGTTGAAGGACCGAGAAGAACTCCGAACGGCAAACTCCGTCGTTTGGCTTTGCCGCAAAAGCAACTTTTCGTTTTCGCTGGCTAAAATAATAATCATGCATATAAATTTGTAGAAATTAGAGAAGCTGTCAGCTTCCTGGCAGTGCACTCGCTCCACCCCGCCTTCCCCTCTCGTTGCATGAGAAGCCATCATATTTATTGTAGCGAACTCGTAGCAGCGTTTATTTTCCATGTTATTAAAATTCTAAAAATATAATTTGCGCTTGGAGCTGCATCTACATCTCATGGTTATCCTGCATATCCTGCCATAGTTTCGGCAAAAGGTAATTTACTAGAAAATTTGCTTTGCAATTAGTGCAATTAAAATATGTGCGCTCAAAGCGAACGCGCACACACACTCGCTCCTCTGATGCCAGACACCGACTGTGAGCAGGATGAAGGAGCCTTGATCAGGAAATTGCTTAAAGGCTATAAAACCTGCTAATGTCAGCGATATTTGTCGAAGGGGTTAATTTAAAATATTCCATTAAAAAGATGGTCATTAATAAGAAGTGCTCGCTTTACCCACGCAGCAAAGCTCTAAATGCTTTTCTAGTTTACACTGCAATTTGATCCAGTCGACGACGCGCCCCCAAGGATTCGATTTGGTAACCCTTCGAGTGCTGCCGTCAGCTTCTTGATGTCATTAATTTTTTAAGCTAGCTTGGAATTTCCGGCCCAATAAAAATGGCAGACCATCAAGGAATTGGCTGGCAGTGAGAGTGGAAAGGTTTTAATTGTTTTGGGTATTCAGCTGCGTCGGCTTTAGTTTGACCCCCAAACACTTGAATTTCGACTTGAGCCTACCCATAATTAAATTGCTCTCTTTCTTTTTGCAACCGCACTCCTGCTCCTCAGATCCTTGATGATTTATTGTTAGACAGACAAAAGTTTCCACCAGTCGACCCATTTAGAAAGGGTTCTTAAATGTCAGACAAGCTTTCAGCTTTCAGCTTTTTGGGGGTCTGCGACTCAACTGATGCCATTTGCGTTTGCCTCCAGCTCTCTGTTTGCCGTCACGCTGTCTAGCTATTTATTTATATATTTAGTATAATGTTTAATTTAGTAATGGATTAGTGCAGTGCCAGTTGGACCCAGGACTGTTGTTCTTGCTGCTGTTCATTATGTTAAGTCACGTAGCTGGGCTTAGGAATAATTACGAGTCCAGGTTGGACTCCCACTTTTGTGGGGGAGTTGAAGATTTATAGTGACATTTTCTTGAAATACGCAAATGTGTTGGACAGCTTATAGTAAAATGGCAACTGTCCAACACCACTCAAGTCGCCCTTTTGAGACCTTTTACGCATTGCTTAAGCACTTGGCAGTTGTTACGCTCCAACTCCCCATAAAGTCAAATGAAAACAAGAAATTTAATGAAGCAGCCAGTTGCCACAAACCATAGACCATAGACCATAGACCATGGAAGTGGGCAGGGTTTTAGTCAGTGAATATTCAGTTGGTGTCGTGTCGGAAAAAGCGAGCGCCGCCGCGTCGCCTGCTCCATGGATTGGTTATTATCTTTTAGTTCAGTGCATAACTTTTTCACTCTACATGTAAATTTTGTGCTATGGCAAAGCAAGCAGCGAGCAGCAACCAGCAACCACTATGAGTTACAACGCCAGAGTTGCCACCCGTTGCGTTGCACCTTTCGTCGTTTTTTGGGTGAAATTATTTTATAATGAATGTTCGTATTTAGCTAAAGTTTTATGAATGGCGTTCATTATGGTCCAGTGTGCGCTTGAACGTACGTGTGTGTGTGTATGTATATGTGTGTGGCTCTGTTTGACTGTACTTTGGCTCTCGAAACTACAGCTAGTGGCGCAACTAGAGAACCTCTGCACTGAAGTGAACCACAAAAATATGAAAACCACATTTATATTGCTCGTCGGGCAGATGTTTTCAAACTTTGTCTGTCCGTCTGCCTATTTATCTCTACTATTCTCCCCTCTCCCTCTCTCTCTCTCTGTTTGTGCCTCATATGCTTGTTCGCGGTGTCGGTTATGCCCGCCAGAGCTTTTTAGGGCAACAACAAGCAAAACTAGCCAAAATGTGCGCTCTGATTTTGGTTTCAAAATATGTATTCGAAAGACTCAGCTTCAGGTGCACAGGTAAATGCAAATTCATATGCTGCTGCTGCTGGCTAAAAACGCTAATGAAATTTGCTTTGGAGCTTTGAAAATAGTGAGAATTACTTTGATATGCTGCAATTAAAATAGCATTTCAATAATGTTGCCCTAACGCACTGTAGACTTTGCTAAGCTAAAATTTAACATTTTGGGGCTCTAAGTTCTTCAACATCGGAATGATCTACAATTGGTTTAAGCTGACACTATCAGAAATATAATTGAAATAAATATTAGAATTTATTTTAAGGTTTCAGACTCTTCACTTTTAAATGACGTTATAAATTGTGTATTAAATTTTTGTTATTTATTTTAATTTATTTATTTATATCTGATCTTTTGGGAAGTTTACAGTTTACTGTTTTGATTTTGTTCTATAAATATATTAGATGGTAGAAAAAGTTTCCCCTTGACAAAACTTGTTCAAATAATTGAAAAAACTGATTATTTTCAACTCATTTTCTTCATCACCATATGTTCAATTTGAGGATTATTAAGAGTTCCCTTTAACAATACATTTGCAAGGAAATACTAAAAATTGGTCAAGCATATTGTTGCAGAACTTCTAAACTCTCGAACATTCTCAGAATTTATTGCGCCCCAATTAGACTGCTTAAAGCGTCTAAACGGCGCATTGAAATAAAAGGAGTGCGCTGTTCAGTTGACTTGCCTCACACCTGGTCCATATTTTCGTTATCCTTAACTCCACGCCACTCCTTAATCTGCTTCTGACAACCCAGCGATGCAGCGAAGCAAAAGCGTAACGAAATTTTTAGTATGATGCGACGAGCAGAGTGGACGATGGACACAGTACATGATGGCGAGGGTTCGCTGACAACCCTTTCAAAATTTAAACTTGACAATTAAGTAAAATAAATGAGAAGCTCTCGTCGCTGGCTACGTGTTGGTTACGTGGCGTTCTCCAGCACAAGATGCGAGAGTTTTACCGAGAGATGAGATGCCGGCGATGTGCGAGATGTGAGATGTGCGATGCGAGAGATGTGCTGTGACCTGCGAGTTCAGGCCGCCCTCAACATAGTCGTCGCCCGCAACTTTGACACCCTCAAAGCAGAAAGACAGAGGACATTGTTGTGTGGTCCAGGAGGGGGAGAATTTGGGTCTGGGGCTTGGGGTTGCTGTTGGGTTTGCTTGTTGTATTTGTGGCAGATTGTACCCCAAGGTACAACTCCCGATGTCGCCTGTTTCGTCCACGCTTGCTTGGCTACTGTTGTTGGCAGCCATTATGGCAAACTTATATTTGCACTAGAGAAACAGAACAAAGCATCAGTAGCCAGTCCCCAGCTCCCAGACCTAGTTCATCTCCCTCAACACACACTCAAAGACACACACATGATTACCCAATGTCCTGGGTACTGCTACAGTTCCAGTTGCTGCCGCATGTTTTGTGCGCAGTTGCTGAGGTCACTAATGTCGTAAGATGAATCCTTTCGGCAAATGCCTTCAGGGTGCAAAAATAAAACGTGCAGCGGCAGCTACAACAGCGCCATCAACCTCCTCCCCGCATTAACCGCGCACTTGCAACTCGTCCTGTTTTAAATGTAGATTAGTTGTTTGGGTTTGCTGCTGCTGCTGCCAGGATGTTGTGACGTCGCCCCGCTCTTCGGCTCCGCCATGGTTCAGTCAAAGCAAGAAAATAATGAAAACAACAACTTTCATAATGAAGGTCCTTCTTTGTCCCTTTCCCCCGTCCCTCGCATGTGTGTGTCCGTGCTCCCTTTGCTCTTCTCTTTTGAAATTATAATCTGCACCATAGCGCCATCGTCGTCGTCGCTGTCGTCGTCGTCGTCGTCATTTGCGCTCTCTGCCTTCTCCCAAGCGTTGACAACTTTGCATCATGCTTCGCCTGTTTAAGGACCTGCGCTCGGTTTACACGCTTAGCATCAGCACTTGGATGGATCCCTGCTCGGTTGCCCCGGGTACTTGAGTGTGAGTGTCTGGAGTGTGGGGAAAATGTTTTTGTGTAAATAGCTTTCAGTTTTTTTGGCTTCTTCGGGGCGTTGTCCATTCACCAAAAAGTGAACTTGAATTTATTCAACAAATGGCCACAGCCGACTAATTTACATGCAGAAATCAAATAAGCTCCGTGTACACATAATGAAAATAAAAAACTCCCATGTCTCTCCTCAACCTCAACGTGGAAGGCAACAAAAGCCAGTCAGCCAGCCAGCGAACCAACAGAAATGAGAAAGTCCTTCAGAGTTTTACTAATTACTTTGACGAACAAAAGGCGGGGCCAGAGAAATTTGAGTGACGCAAATAAAAGCATGAAAACCAACATAAGCGAGGAAATTGAAAAGTTTCTTTCTCTGTTTTTCCATGCTCAATTCCACACTCAATTCCATTTTTGGGCAGTAATATTATTTGCCAACTAACAACTAAAACTATTCAATTTCCTAAACTTTTAAATTAAACAAACTCAAATACACACCGAGTATAAGGGAGACGTCCTTAAAGAGCTGCAGACGTTGCTGGGGATGGGGAGATTTGAATGTTTAGGCAGAGGAAATAAGTTTTATTGCACCCAGACCCAAATGCTAAGGGATGCAGTATAGTGCAGGACAAGGGTAGTCCTGCCAGGCACCTGCCATCCAACCCGTTCCCGTTAGTCTTCCCTTTCTTGTGTCAGAAGCCAAGCCAACATCCTGGTGCAGACAAAAGTCACAACTATCCCAAGTTGGTATGCGGGTGTCGTTTTTCGAGCTCGGATTTCGTTTAACCCAACTTCCCTGTCTTCTCAACCCTTGGCAGCTGCGACTTTTTGACCATGGCTGCTCTCTAAAGACGCCATGTTAGATTGGAGTCGAATCTCGACAGTGTTGTTTGGGGCGATGGGGAGAAGTGTGCAAGGGACTGCTAAATTCAATTTGCATTTTCATGCTAGTTACAAATATTTGCACTAGCCATGGCATGAGTTATTGAGCAACTCAAGCATATCGAATGAGTTGCCTGTGGAAATTCAAACTGTACAATTATTCCTCTCTTTATGGATGCCTCTAAAGGCAACAGTGTTTATTTCAACTTGGAATACTTCTTGAGAAAACCTTTTAATTAAAGCAAGAAGCACAAGGAAAAGGGTTCACATTTCCTTTCGCATCTTAAACTTTGCAACCAGTTATCATTCCCTTCGGTAGACCTAATGTATGCAACGCACAAATATTGTCTCAGACAGTCAAATGAACTCAATAGAAGGGGCAGCAACTAACCTAGACAAACAGATAGATGGATGGAGGGATAGAGGCAAACAGACTACGGCTAGACAGAGATACGATCCCCATAAAAAAGGAACTATTGAAAGACATGGCACAAGATGACAGAGGGTTGAGATTGCGTTTGGTTTTTGTACCCTATAATGTATGAAAAAAGTGTGGCATATTATGCATGGAAATTTTAATAACTATCTTTACTATTTAATAAAATTGGTTCTTTGTAACTCTGCTCATTTTTATGTTAACTTTATTTATTGATTATTAAATTTTCTGGTAGTTTTAAAAAAAATCGATCACGATAAGCAGGATATTTATTTTCCTATTTTGACTATTTTTCAATTTTTTAAACTTTAATAAAAAGTAAATTAATCTTTTGAATAAAATGTTTTCATTTAAAAAATTAAATCTGCTCTTAAAGTTGTTAAAGATTTATTTACTTGGTAGATATGAACGTTTATGAACATAAAATCTCTAGGAAACGAATAGTTTCTTAGGGTAACTTTCACGCAAGTTTTCTATTCCGTTTTCTCCTTCTTTTTATTTTTTGCTGTCTGCGCTTTGCCTGCAACTCTATTGCCCCGTTTATGGCCTATCTGTGGCATTGTTGTCAGTCTAGACTTTTCCTTGCCCCTTGACCTTTTCGCCTTTTCTTTTTGTTCCTTTTTAAGATCCCGTTCGAGAACGCATAACGCGTGTTTGGCTTGTGGCAGAAACATGAACGGGATTGTGTGGCAGCAACAAGGGCGATAAATCATAAATGCTCATAAGCGAAATTCAATAAATGCGACTAATCCGTGCTCTAAAACAAATCACCAGCAATTTACAATTGAAATAACTAAATGAGACGACGTCGGTGCTACAAAGGCTCAACAAAAAAAACATGCAAAAAAAAACATGCAAATCCATTAATAATCCATAAAAATGATTAATTACTGCAAACCTGTGTGGGTGACGCGCTTTGTCTACTGTCTATCAATACATGGCCACAACCCAAACCGAACCACAGAATATACATACATAGAGCCCCCTCCCGTCTTGCCTGGTAACTTATCCCTCTTCTCCTTCATTACATGTATAAATCGAATGTTAGCCAAAGTGTTTGTTGCATTGGAAATTTTCCAATTTATGCTTATAACTGTATCTAGCATGAGGCTGCTGCTCTGCCGTCGGTAGCTGCCTTGCTGCCTGCCACATGCCGCTTGCCACATGCCGCATGTTGCTGACAGCATGCACATGCGCAAAACAGCAAAAGCTATCTACATCTGTGTGTAGATATTGTAGTTATATGTATATGAATTTGTATCTATGTAACTCCATGTGTATACAACTGTATGTGAGCGTGTGTGTGTTCTGCAGCTAAACAATGAAAATCCGACACTGCCTCGTCGGCCATTCCGTTGCCAGGCTTCCATTTTGCCAGCGTCAGCCATGGCGTTTAGTCGTCCTCGTCGACATCGTCCTGAGCTGCCCACGCCTACCCACCTCCCACAGTTTTGTGCGTAGAAATTGCAATAGATTGGCAGTCCTGGCCACCCTTCCACCCTGCTCTTTCTTGTCTGTTGGTCTAGGGGTGGTTCACTGCAGCCAACCCTCCCGGAGTCGTTGTTTAAGAGTTGCAGTTAGAATATTACTGTGTTTGTTTCTCTTAAATTATCCGTTTCATGGCAACTACTTTATCGACATTTGCTCTAAGTCAGCTATCAGACAATAGATGGCGCTACTACATATGTGGAAAATGTTCTGATTTGAAAATGAAGTTTATCTGATTTTCTTAGGGTTGTTAGGCACAGGCAAGGAGAACTATTGTATCTGCATGCGTTGGGGAAATTCAACAAGGGAATGTTTTTCTTGTACATATATATATATTTTAAATAAATTCCTTATACAGATTTAGTGAATATTTATTTATTCTTTATAAATAATAAGAAACATATTTTATTTATAAATTTTTCATAAAAACAATCAAAAATATTTTAATTCAGTTTATTTATTTTTTTCTTTTTTCATAATTTAATTACTTATTTAC
This sequence comes from Drosophila niveifrons, assembly GCA_035046325.1. Lineage (NCBI taxonomy): Eukaryota > Metazoa > Arthropoda > Insecta > Diptera > Drosophilidae > Drosophila > Drosophila niveifrons. The sequence goes on along the minus strand of JAWNOC010000046.1, from coordinate 1,371,568 downwards.
TAAATGGGAAAACTCAAAATCCGTTGAACAAAATTTTTTCACAGGCTCAACAGATAATAGTTATGTTAAGAAAGTCTTTATACATTTCTTATATCTGCAAATGGATACATACTTGTATTATGCTTATTCAGTATTAGTTAGTTAGATTGTGATTCAACCTTATTTATATCCTTCGAGATGTCCTATAAACGCCATCTCGTCTAGCAGTTCGCAGAAATCTTAGCACACAATTAAATATGAAATTATTTGTGTCACGACGGCCTCGTAAAAAGACAAACATTTGTCATTAATTTGTAAGAAAACAAAGCGAAACAAATATGAAAAAGTTAAATTGAGCAATTGCCCATCATCTTTGTCATAAAAAAATGCGAGTTCCGAAATTGGTTTTCATGTTTATGTCGCAGCCAAGTGTCGCCTTAAGAGCCTGACCAACTTTGGCAAGATGGACAATTTACAATTGAGAGACAATTAACTGACAATCCATAAATCTGAGGTGTTAAAAAAAGATGAGGCGAGCTGGCTGTAGTAGAAAAGTAGCATAAAAAGTGAAACACATGTTTCAGTAGATGCTTCGCATTTTGTTTTGGGTTGCTCTTCATATTTTTTTCCGCTTCTTTTTTTTTGGTGGTTGATTTCCTGTTGCCGGATGGATGAACTCCAAGCGTGCTGTTGTTGTTGATGTGCGTGAGAAGGGAGAATGGAGAGGGGGTGCGAGATGTCGCACTTTTGTGGTCTGTGCGTGCCGCAAGTGTCGCGTTTTGATATTACCCCGACATGTTGTGCAGGTCAGTACAGTCAATGGGCAGTATTAAACTTTCGGCAGTGTCCTCCTTCTCCTGCTCCTGCTTCTTTGCCTACATCTAGAGGAATTCCTCTGGGGGTTGCGCGTCAAACAATAAATGTGCCACATACGGTCCAAAATGCAACCATGAAAATCCGATTATTACATTTTTTATTCGCGCTGAACCCATGATGTTGATGACATCATCCCAATCCTCTTACCCAATCCATACCATACCATGCCCGATCCATACTGTGCTCCAGTGTTCTCGCTGCTCCCATAATCAATTAATGCTGGCAATTTGTGCAACCGAACGTAACCTCAATTATGTGCGCCAAAGTGGCTGCCATTGCCGAGGATTAATCGCAAAAAACAACAACAATTTGGCAAGCATCACGAAAAAAAAAAACCAGCAGCACAACAACAACAGCAACAACAATGGGAACATGGAAGTCCAACTGGTTTGACATTAAGCGATCCAGACAACAACAATGTTATGAGTTATAACAAAAACAAACATTTAACTCGATTCGGGAAATAAAGGATGATGGGGCGAGCTAATCGAAAAAATTTCAAAAGTCAAATACAAACACAAATACAAGCACAAACACAATGACAATGTCAATAGTAACAAGGCAAAGGCTGAAATTACAAATACAACAAAAAAATAAATCACAAAAAAACGACAAAAAATGTCGAAAGATAAAAATTGTGCGGATTGAAAACACGGCATGAAATAGGTGTATAATATAAATGCAGACGGGAAATGACAAATACTTTAACACAAAACAATTAAATGCTGCTGCAATTGTTATATTAAAGATGACGATTGAAACATGGGATATATTCAGTTTTAATTTGTATTTTATTTGACTATTCATTTTAATTAAATGCAACATATTAAAATCAAATAGCTGTACCATATTTTTTCAAATTTTTTAATGTTTTATCAGCAAATATATTTAATATTATAATGTATAGTTAATATATAGTTACTTCCTGATTAAGAATACAAAATTTTCTTAAAATAAAGGCAGAATGCGTACAAGTGAGGGCCCGTTAATGCTCATCTATTTCTTTGAATAGTTAGTTAGTTAGTTAGTTATTAGTTATGCTATTGTTAAAACATGCGATTAATAGGCCACAAAATTACAATAGTATTTAGGTTTTCCATCAAGTTCTAAGTCTTATGTCTGATGACTTGATATTAGACCAAAGTACAAAAGATGTCACCTAGTTAATTTATTACTGCACTATAATTTTAAGTAAATTTTGTAGACGCATGCTAAGATGCAATTTTCCATAATTATTTAAAATATTATAGTCGCCAATTACTTAAGTTTTTGGTACCAATGAAGACGTCCACCATTGCAACTTGTGCTCATTCTAAAATGAGTAGATTAATAAATTAATTAGATGTCCCTACAATTGATTATAATTACCTTATAGACTCGATTTAGATAAAGAAGTTTGAAAATTCGTCTTTTGCTCTTCGTAGCTTCAAAAGCCTCTGAAGCTCTACATCTAACTTGATTGAAAGTGGAGCTAAGAAAGCAATAAGAGACAATTATTGTCTTCAATAAAGATTCAGATTCAATTGTATCCTCAATTAGCCTTTCTTGCAATGCCCTTAAACCACAACAGCAGCGACTGCACGCGAAAACCATGGGCAAAAGAAGCGTTGCGTATACGACCAGTTAACTCGGTTGTCGCTCGATGGGTGTAAAGCGACATCGAAACGCACAAATTGCAAATTGATTTTGGTCTTTTCTGTGGCAAATGCAGCCGCAATCTAAGAAAAAAACCCAGCGTCGGACTCCCAGGACGAATTCGGGCTCGAGTGCAAGCCGCGACGTTGGCCTCGGAGGCATCGGAAAAAGCGCATTGCTGGTGGGACGCATCCTTTTTGGGTTGCCATCCTTCTGTTCTTCGGGGTGTGAGAGTATTTTCAATCAAAATCGCTCAACGGCAGCACAACTGCAGCAATAGCAATAGCAACAGCAAGAGCAGCAGCAAGGGGCAAAAACAACAAGCAAACTTCACAAAATTGCACTCGGCAGCATTTTGGCAAACTCGCAAACTCTCGCGGCGCACATGAGCGCATAAAACAAACAGTTAGGCTGTACGAATGTGCGAGTGTGTGCACTTGCTCTTTATCTTTTTGCATATAAACGTCGCTAGTAGCACAGCCTATGCTCCCCCCTCTCATATGCCGCGCCCCCTGCCCAAACACGTTCCCCGCCTTGGGCGCTGAGTGCATTTTTGGTCAGTTTCAGCTCGCGACTGGCATTTTTTCTCGTTGCAGTTTAAGTGCAGTTTACCTCTTTGCCATGTTTGGCTAGCCCCAACCCCCACCCTCTTCCCCACTTTAAGCGTTACCCTCTCCCCCATCAAATCCCTTGAATGTCTGCCTGCTTCGTGTCCCCTTTTCCCTTGTAGCCGTGGCTCTTTGGCGACTTTCAGTGTGCGGCGTTAGAAATTCTGAAAAAAAAGTTTCGCGTTGCAAATGAATTCTTACAAAGGACACACGCCCACCCATAGTCGCACACACTTCCACACACATGCCCAGTTGGTTGCATACAAATGTGCGAGTAGCGGTGAAGAGGGGAGTGGGGGAGTTGGGTAGTTGGGGAGTCGAGGTCAGGCATTGCATTTTGGTGCGGCCTTTGGTTCGTTGACGAACAAGTGCCAATTCACTGGGATGTTGGATTGAAGCGCTGGAGTGGCGCTTAAGTGCAACTGCTCCAGCCTGCCGGCCATGCCACATGCCACATGCCGCTTGCAACGAACGGACTTCCTCGTTGTGCTTCTTTTTCATTTAATTAAAATTATTTGCCTTTGCCAGCGATTCGCGAGTCCCAAACTCGTCAACCACTCGAAGCTTAGCTGAATTTGGACCGACAGTCGTCTTCCTTCTATGTGTGGCCATAACCTGAGTGTCTGTATGTGTGTGTGTGTTTGTGTGTGTGGTAAGTGCGTGTGGTCTATTGTCAATTAGTGGCAATACCCCACCACAGTACTTCTCTCTTTCTCCCTCCTCCTCCTTATCTCCAGCTGCCAAATGCAGCGATGCATTCAGGCAATGCCAACCAAAGCCAAACGCGCCAAAGTGCGCTATGATTCATGATTCGTATGTCGGTGCAATTATTTTTGTTGCAAATACATAAAAAATATTTATACATTTATATGTATGGTTTATATACTCGGAATAGAAATAAATGCAACATTTTTTTCGTGCTGCCAATTTCCACAAACGCAGAACGCACAAAAAATAACAACAACGAATTGCAAACAAATTTCCATTTCAAACAGAAACAAGTATTTCGCATGACACAAAGGGATGCAATGGTCCAATGATTGCGACTTTAAAGCGTGTTTGCCAGTGGTGATAATTCAATTAAATAACTATGCTTAACTTCAAATCAAATAAGAATTGCAATATTTTAATATATAAAAGTGATTTAAATTTAAAATTTAATTTTACCAAATAATGTGTATATATATTAATTTTAATTGAGTGCAATTATTTTGGCACATCCATCTTTTTATGAATATTTACATTATTGGTTAATAAATTTAGAAAATATATAATTAAAAAGGATTTAGTACAATGGTCAAACTTAATTAAGTATAAAAAAAAACAAACAATTATTGTTAATCATAATTGATTCTACTATTGGGGAAATAAATATATTTATAAACTTGTATACTCGTACAAGTATATTTTACAAATTTCAGAAACTTGCCTATTTATATCGATAAGTGTTAAAAAGTAGAATAAATAATATATCAAATGAACGTAATTAAGCAAATAAAAATAATAGTTTCATTTTCATATCTTTTTGCAGCTTTTTCTTAATATAAATTATTTAATGTTATTTTTATTTTTATATTTGTATTTTATGTTAACAAGAAAGAGTATGCGGAAGAATATTCATATAATGTACGAAAACTAAAATTATTTTAAACATATTGAATACAATATTAGTACCGTTAGCATTCCATTTACTTTCCTAATGAGCTGTTGTCTTTCCGCTTCTTCAACCAGGGCAAATGTGTGCCTATTAATATTTCCAAGATGCGTAATTATTGATTTTCCATTAACATTTTAAGGTAGCAGACGTTACGTTAAAAAAAAAAAAAAAAATAGAAAAAATGAAAAAAAAAACGTGAAAAACCACGTGTGTGAGCGTTGGGCACTTTGAACTTAGGCCTGGGACCACGATAAGGTCCTGTGCGTCGTCTCATGGCTGGAAAAACACTCTCTTTGAGGCATCGAAGCGGTTGCTGGAAGCTGGCTGCTGCCTTTGTGGCAATTAGTAGGCGTGTGTGCTATTTATTAATAAATATTTTACACTTCAACGCCCGGGGTTAATTGCACATGTGTCTACTTCGACAGCGGGGGTCGATCAGGAGCCTGATTGAGCAGCCCCTTGCTAAGGGAAAGAAGGTTCTTAAAGCAAGCCACGGATAAGATTCAATTACTTAACGAAAGAAGGGATTCAAAGTGCTACCTATTTTATTATGCTGTAATTAAAATGTGACTGGCAGCGTGGTACAGTCCAAGCTGGATGCTAAACTGGCTTTGTTGCCCGATCAACTTGGCAGCAAATTAAAAGTCAAACTGTTTAAGACAATGTACAAACATGCTTTAAGCATCGTCACATCGATAAGGGTGCTCTGTTCTCCGGTCGTCTCACGCTGCGCTGAATTTGAATATTCAACGGGGAGCGTACGAAATGGAAATGTTGAATGATGGTCAGTCCGTTGAGTTGAGTCCAGTTAAGTCCAGGGTGCAACCCTTCTTGGAGCTCAGCTCGGCTCAACTCTGCTCAGCTCAATTCAACCAACCATCCATTCACACTCGCCACGGCCCGTTGCACGTATCGTGCCGCTAATTTCTTTGATTACAACGAACGACGACGTCGTGGTCCGATATTGCAGCAGCACGGTAATCCTTTGTGCCTTGTCTTTGGGCATAAACATGTAAACAAGCGGAAACGAGCTGCCTTCAATGACCAACTGAACTTCAAAACTTTGACTTGCCTCTTGACCAGGCAGCCAGCAGCCAAGCAGCCAGAGGCCGACCGACCGACTGTCCAAACTGTCAGCTACCCCCAGGCGATGCGATTTTTGACTCCCTTTTCTTAATTATTGAGCAGCGGGCGATGATTTAAATTCTGTTTCTATTGCCGGGGGTATTCTTATTCTTCATATGGGATATTTGTACGAGTATGTATTTACTCCTTTTAAGAGAATCCAAATTACAAAACGTATTTCCTGACTTCCATTCATAGCAGATGATTTCTTTTATTTGTACAAGTTACTAGGCTCCATTCCATAAATGTGAATTACTTTTTTGTTAATTACGCACATTCTGTATTACAACTTCATTGGCCTTATGGAATCATCCTGCTGTACGAGTATGTTGCTCCAGGGCCATTGAACTGCCATAAAGGAAGTCCAAAGAAAGCCAAGTGTTGGTCGAGTGTTGGCAAATTGAAATCATGTTGAGTTACGCAGCCACAGACGCTCTTCAATATCTAATACACTCGCTTTGTATATTTGCTTTCAAAGATATAATTAAAAACATTACCCGCTGCAGAATTGGTGAAATAAAACAAAAATAGGAATATTATTTAGCGAGCTTAATTTTAAATATATTTTGGAAAATTGTTTTTATATATTTTTGTGGATGGCAATTTATTTGTTTATATATTTACTACTACATGTTGTCACATTCCTAGTGGAAAAATAAAAAATTAACTCCGCTTTACATTTCGAAACCCTATTTGATATGTTTGGGTTCTTGTTATTTGATTTCATAAATATCAAAATTCGTTCAAAATTGTAGATAAACTGAATATAAACAAGATATTTATTAAGTAAATTTCTTAGAAGATTTTCGATTATATATTATTATTAAAATAAATTACATTTTGCAAGTTATAAATTCACTCCTAAATTGAAAAGAAAAAATATTTTGTTTATGTTGCCCAGTCTTTTATAAATAGGAAAATAGAATATCTCGTTGAGCATTTGGCATTCAATGTAAACAAATGGGAAGCAGACATACGAGTGTAAATATAAAGGCAAGTAGTAGTCAATGTGGATTGAATTGTGCAGATTGGTCTGAAGCAGTGCTAATGAGTGATGCTGCTGCTCATGGTGATGTTGATTCTGATGCTGACGCTGATGCTGATATAAGCTCTATAAGCATGCGAATTTTATGGCCATACAAATAGCCCAGGGTCCCGGGACGACCAAAGAGCTCGCCAAAAAGGAACTTTGCACGCATGCACTTGTCGACTTTTGCATAATGCAGGATGAATAACTCGTGGGCAGTCGAACAGGGGATGAGTGAAGGTACGAGCTACTTTTCGTTCTTTGTGCAAATCATTTGGAATGGGTTGAGTTTTTGGGTGGGGTTCTTTTGGCCGGAGTTGGCGCTGGACACACGTGTGGATATGGAAATGGGAATTCTTTGATTTGATTTTTATTTGGCTGTTTGTGCGATGTATAGCGCCACTAAAAAGTTAATTGCACGAAAAATAAGTTAATACCCAGTTCGCTGTAGTCGTCGTCGTTACCGGTCTGCAGTTCACAGTCCGCTTCAGTCCGCTTCAGTGTCAGTGTTTAATTTAATTAGTCGACATCGTCGACGTCGTCGTCGTCGTCGTCCTTCTGTGTGCCTATTCGACTGCCTGTCACATGTGTTCCTGCCCTGAGCCCTCAGACCCATATCCACACACAGAGAGTCGCCTCGTTTTTTGCATTTTTCGTATTTTTCTTGTTTTTTGTTTGCCAATCCGTTGACGTGACTGATGCTGCTGCTGCATGTTCCAGCAAAAGCGACGCGAGCTCGACGCGACGCGACGCTCGAGTCAATTAGCAAGAATATTTAATTGCTTTAAATTTGCATAATTTCTGTCAACAAAAAGCCTCGACTGCTTGCTGACTCCTTAACCCTTCAATTGCCTCTGCCCCCAAAGGCCCCAGCAGCTGTGGGCTTCTTGTCTCGAAACGTAGATGAAGATTTCACGCATTAGCTTCAATTAGCCATGACAATGATTGGTCAGTCAGTGTGTGTTGTCATGGGAACTGGCCCGGCCTGGACTGGCCTGGCCTGGCCTGGGGCTAGGTCAAAAGAAAGATATCTAATGCCGGACTAATCTAAATTTGAATGCCTCCCAAATGCTCGTGTGTGTGGCGGGCATTTCAATTAACCCGACGCACCTCAAAAACGCTAAGCCAAAGGTTCGCCATAAACTTGGGTAAGACAAATCCATGGCACACGCCAAGGAACATACGAATTTGACCTCATTTCAGTTCAGCTCAGCTGGTGAAGACGCACAACTAATTAGACACATGCCCAGCCAGGACATGGAGACACAAACACAAATACAGTGCAGTTACATCTACACAGACTGATATGTGTGGTTATGAAAGTTCATTTGTATCTGAATCTTTTCGTGGTCGTGTGTGTATGTGCTTGTTTGTGTGCGCTTGACCGTACGCAAATTACTTCTGTCACAAATTTACGACAAGAAAAGTCGAGCGAACCCCAAAATGAGAACCCGAGGCTTACGAAGTGGGTCGAAATCGAACAAGAAGCGGAGCATTGCTTTTTGGTACATTTTCTCTACATTTTCGCTTGCAAAAGGTAATTACTCGGTATCACGTATCTAAAGTTTTGCCACGTTTTATAGCCACACACACACACACACGCACACACTCACTCAATAGGCAAAGTCAGGCCAAGCGACCTTCATAAAGATGCGTATCTTAACGATGACAGTGTAAAAGTTGCAGCATTTTCAGTTACATATACACTTGCCTCAAGATCCAAAAAGACTGACATACTGGCGTTGGTGTTCCATTCATTGTCTTCGATTCATTCGTAAGCGAAGCTAAAAGTTGACTTAAAAACCCCGAAAATCTAACCCAAAACTGAAACTGCTTCTCCTCACACTTAGTGACAATGTCTCTATGACTCGTTTGGCTTATCGAAGCCTTTTCAATGCCCCGTAAGGGTGCAAGGACAAAAGGAGCGTTTGATGCAAGTGCGACGATAAGCATAATATGCGTTTTCCTCGGCTGCTCATTAGGTTAGCATGCCCCACGGGCTGTCTCGGCCGTCGGCTGTCCCTTGTCGGGTGTGGCAAGGATAACCGGTTGGACGGCAATAATTACAGGCTCAACTCGGCACTAAATTCATAAACACTTTACATAGTTTTTAACGGCCAACCCTTTAACAGCTTTGTGACCAACAAAAGGACACATCCACCACCTGAGCTCCTTCGCCCAGCCATGGCCAGTTTCTTAATTTACGCTACGTGACACAGCGGCAGGCACAGCAAGTGTTGCAGGATGAGTTACAGAACTAAACAAGGACAATGCATAGAGATAAGTCTGAAGAACTATACTATTGTTTCGAAAGTTGCCCGTCTGGGTACGTTTATTGTTTCTTAAAGATTAACATCTTGCCAGATCACCACTGAGTTATGGGCAAAGTTGCAGTCAGCCAATGAACTGACCACAATATCAACATAGTTGAATAACCCGAAATCTGCATAAAGTTGTAAACAAATAACTGGCAATGAAATCATTTGGAAATCATGAATGGACTTGCGTAAAACAGCGGAAAAAGGGCAACAAGGAGTGGTCGACTGAAAGTGAAAACGTGTGAAAACAAAAACAAAAACAGAAACGAAACGAAAAGAAAAAAATGTGTAATACGAAAGGGCGCGAGGAAAACGAGCGTATAATTTTCGCATATTGAGTAATCAATTAAAATTAACTGAAAAAACGAAATAAAATGAAATACGCTACGCATGTCAAACAAACTACTCACACACACACACACACACACATAAGGATACAGACAGACAGATGCAGGCAACCTCCAGGACAATGTTGTGACCCGTTGCCGGAGCCGGTGCCGCCGCCGTCGTCGGCGTAATTGTAGTCGTAGTCGTAGTCGGAGCCGGACTGAGATCCGTGTAAACCATGGCCTCATTCCAATGGGGTGCGTGCGGCTTGCTTTATTAACCGACACACACACACACACACACTTACGCAAACACATAAACGTTCTCACACTTTGCCGTCCTGTGCGTTGCGGCCCCCGCGTGGAACGCGTTCAACTCATTCATCGGACACGGAGCCGGTGTTCACTTTGCTTCTCTCTTTTTTTCGCTTACTCACACCATTACAATGCAATATACAATAACAACAACAACAACCACAACAGCAACACCAACTGTGTTCCAATGCCGCTCAAGGTCAAACCATAATTGTTGATAATGAAAATTATTTCTCTCTTTCTCTCTCGGTTCTTTTTTTTGTGCTTTTATTTTTTTATTTTTTATTGTTGGGGTCGTGAACATTTTAATGGCCTCGTTTCTCATATTTATTTTTGTCACTTGATTTTCTTTAATTTTTATTTAATATAATTTCCACAGACACCTCTCTGTTGACACCCAGATCGCCCCATTTCAGCAAATAATTGCCGAAAAAAGAGGAAAGCAAAAATACAAGCGCCCAAAAGTATGCAACATAATTAAAAATCAATGGCACACAAACTGATAAAGGCTACGGGGCGTATGGAATACGTGTGGCGGGAGTGTGGAAATAACCAGATTTTCCACATTAAAAGCGCGCGCACCAGCATGCACTTAATTTTTTATTTTTATTTGTGTCTTTTTTTCGCGTTCGTTTTATTTTTATTTGCTGCAGTTTTTTTGCGCTTCTTTTGGCAAGCCATTTATTTTTTATGGTTTTTTAATTTATTTTTTATTTGTACAAAACGATGGATAAAAAAATGCGCGCGAATGCGAAACTCAGTGCAGAAATCGACAAAAATGTAAAAAACGTAAAAAACAAAGAGCAAAATATACAAAAAACGCCGGTCAGCAGGCGAGCAGCGTCCACGATTCGAATGTTTGGTGTTGTCTGTGAGTGTGTGAATGAGCTCTCTTTTTCTCTCTCTCTCTCTCTCTTTCTGTCTCTGTGAGTGTGCATATTTTGGTAACTGAATGATTTTGTGTGTGTGTTCATTGTTGTGACTGCCAATCAACAGCAAAACTGTTGCTGACAAAACTAATATAAAAAATAAATGCTTGTTAGTGGCGAATTTATGCGGTTTCTTTGGTTAAAATATTGTATTTGATTTTGCTTCATATTCGGGAAGTCAACTTTCAAGCTGGTTCTCCGATTAACTTCTTAACCGCTTTTTTTGCTTTTCACCTTTCTTGTTGCCTTCTGCTGCCTTGGCCATGGCAATCAGCTTAAACACCTCAGCGTAGCAACTCAGCAACCATGTGTTGCTTCAGCTGACCAAAAAAAAAAAGGAAGAGGAATGTCCAAAAAAAAAGGCGCCACTTCAACTTTCACTCGTATATTTCATTTTATTTGCGCTCATTACCTTGCATCGCTTTTTCCTGCACCTTTTTATTTTGGTTCTTTTTTGACACCCCACACATGCACACACAGACACAGACACAGACTCGTATTGTGAGCGCGCCATGTCCTGTGTGAGCTCTCACACTGTTGCCGAGCGTTAACGCGACGCTCAGTTCGCCTGCTCGGCTCGCCACAACGCAACACGACCCCTACTACCATGTCCTCGGTCCTGCTTCTCCTTCGACCGCTCATCTGCTGTGCAATTTTTGTGCTGTGTTGTGTTGTGCCTTTTTTGCCGGCTTGTAAAAATCACGTGAAATTTTTAAAATTGCAAAATAATGCCGGTCAAACTCATTATACATATATGGCACAGACACATATGTGTTGTATTTTTCGCTCTCTCTATCTCTCTTTCTCTTTCTCACTCTCCCGTTCTCAATGAGTGTATGTTAAAGAGCTGTGCAACAGCTGGCAATTGCCAACACATAAAAAAACAAAAAAGGTGTCATATTCAAATAGTCCGACGAATAGTAAAGCTATCTTGAATCGTCCTGAGTTGTCTTCCATTACAAGTTGCGAAATCGAATATTCCTTATTTATAAATGGAATAAATAGAATTAAGCTAAAGCAGCTAAGAAACTGAGAAGTTTTATAAAAATTGGCTTTTAAATAATTACTATACGAAATTAATATTGAGTATTTAAATATTTACAAATTAAAACTAATAAGAATTAAACACTATGAAGTGCTTAAATAGACATTAATGCAATACTATTTTATTGTTATTATTATTAAATTTATATGTTGAATTTTATGTAAATATGGCGTGATATATACTTCAAATAAATACAGCACAAAAAAAGTTTGTTTATATCGCATTATAGCCTTAATATATTGGACATATTTTAATTCATTTTTTTTTGTTTTTTTTATCCTTTAATTATAAAATTAGTTACACTATAATAAAGTTCACCTAATAGTTAAGCAAAAATAAAAGATTATGTATATCATATTATAATCTGAATTTTTTCTTTAATTTTTGTTCAGATAATTTCTTTTTCATTTGTAATATTTTCTTTAGCCTGTTACGTAAAACTTTCTTTGTGAGTAATTTAAACACATATAAATACTTTAGAAATTTAAGCTGCATTCAAGCTGCAGTTGCATTGTTGAGGCGTCTCCCTTATTTGCCAGCACGTGAATAACCCTAATTGTTATCAGCAGGTTGTTAAACCCAACTCACTTCTACACGGTTGTATTTTAAATCAACAAAATTACTACAAAGAATCAACGAAGTCAGTCGATGTTGACGATGATGATCACGGTGATGATGAGACAACCAGTCTGGGGCATTGTTTGTTAGCCATCAATGAAAGTTTTTAATTTGTTGCCCTGCAAGCACATCGCGTTCCCTTCCTCGATTCAAACTGCAGTTTTGGCCTGCATAATATGCACTTTGCTCTGACTTTTCCCCCGTTTGTTTTTTTGGGGGTTGGTTAAGGTTTTTGCCAACTTGATGTCTAGCAGGAGCAGACACAAATGCAGACGCAGACGCCCAAAACGCAATTACCCGAAACGACGAATCGCCGTCTTTGCATGGTGCCCATCCTGGTGCAGTTGAGTTTGGTTCAGTCAGGTTTCTTTTGCTATCCAGGCCAGGCAGGCAGGCACTCATTGAGGGCGTTGAGATCATGTAAATGTGTGCAATTGCATGCAATTTTGGGTGCAAAAGTTTCTGCAAATTGCATATCGTGCTGGGGGGAGTTTGAGTGCAGCAAGAAAAGGCGAAATTGCGCTTAAGATTAAACTGGGAAGCGCACCAAAGTGTGCAATTAGTTTTGGCGCCAGTTGAGGGCGCAATATTCTGCTCTGCCGTCGTATTGCATAACAAGCAGCGCGGCAATATAAACTCATTTCCTTGACCTCAAAAGCATGTCGACACACACACATATACACTCACACATTTGTATATGCGAGTATGGGTAATAAAGGTGCGGCCAAGCAAATCGCTGATGACTTAAGGGTTTGTGGACAACACACACAAGGTGACACACATATGTATGTGTGTGTGTGTGTTGACAACACTTGCGACCAAATTGATACTAAAACGAACAAAAATAGCAGCCAGTTGCGGGTCAGTTGCGGGTCACTTGCCCCAGAGGACTCAAAGACGACGCAAACTTAGCCGCACCTTTGCTTACTTACACGTGGCAACACACATACACACTCACACATAAGTAACAACAAGCAAACACGCGTGTAAATAGTGGCAAAGGCAAATATTTTCTGAGCCAAGGATTTCATTATCCTTATCACATGACAAGCGGCATTTTCCACCAAAAGCGCAAGAGTGGCAAAAGATGTCGTCGCCGTCCATTGTGTGTTCGGATCGTCTGCCAGGCGCCAGGACTTCAGGACGCCCTTGGTCAAGTAAAGTTGCAAGTTTAGTTGTGCTCGACATGTCCTCTTTGGAAATATCCTTTAAGCTGTTCTACTTTAATTACAATATGCCGCTGATGTCTCTCTACAGCACTTGCTGTTGTAGTAGTCTTCGTTGTTGTGGTTTATACGCTGTCTCCTGAGATATTTCATGCCGACCACTGCCACACCACAGTGTCTGTGAATTAGAGATTGTGTGTGTGTGTGTTGTGTGCGACACTCCTTTGGTCCTTTTGTGTTTATACTTAACGGCGGTTTTGCACTTAACTATTTGCATGTTCATACTGTAATGTCGTCGTCGTCGTCGCCTTAGTTAACTTTAATACCCTTGCTTAAGATATGACAGCTGGAACAAAGACTTTGTCTTAGCTGATGAGATTATATAACCTTTGGAAATAAATGGAAAAAATAGAAGAGTTACCAATATAGCTAATAATCAACATATTATTGTTATTTGAAAATAATGCTGAAATAAATTTATTCCAGTTTTCAATACAAAAAAAATATATGTATATATATATATAAATATTTCTTAGTTTATTTTTATTTCATTCATTTCCCTTAAGTTAAACAAAAAATTTATTTCATATAAATTTTTATGTTTATTAAATGAAAGTTTTTGAGCTTTAATTTAAATATGATAGAACTATTTTTTATTTGCGCTATATGGGAGATTGTAATCTTAAAATCTTTTGAATCGTATTCAACAGTGGCTGTTGATTGGCGAGATAATGATGGAGACTATTTTTTTTAGTTTTAACTATGTTCATTACAAATCACTAGTAAAAATAAAACACTCTATAAACAAATAAAAAAATGTTTATTTCACTCACACACTCTAAACATATCTAACAATGTTTTTCTATAACTCATTCTCCTACATAGAAATCGCCAAATAATTCATTTTTGCATTATTTGCATATTAAACTAAATTTGAAAGATTCTCAAATTATCCGAGAAATAAACCTAAAATTACTGTAGAAGATATCTTAAAACTATTGATTTTAAAAATTATTATTTTGTTGTTCTTGTTTTTTGTTTGCTGATCAGTTTACATGATCTTTAAATGATTATTTAGAGTATTCTTCGTTCGTTGTGTTTATTTTACCAATACGTGTTTATCATTGTCGCTTTCTTGTGCTGAAGATGACGTCGTTCTAGCTGTTCTCCCTTGTGCTTGTATAGGTAATTACAATGGTCGTCGTCACGACAACACAAGACTCGTGTATGTAATTCAAATAAGTTACATTTTTATATTATACTTTGCTGGTCTGCTTCTACTGGTAATGTCTTCATTAAAGTACCCTTGTGAGTTTTTCATGAAGGGTAACTAAATTATAAACAGATCGGCTTGGGCATCATTCGAAAAGAACAGATACGTGATAATCAAACGGGTTGTTAGTAGAGCCTAATGCAGTTTTTGTTGTTTGGAAAATAAATTGGAGTTGGCTTTGACAAATTGGGGGCAGGCAGGGAATAGAGTTGGGTAGGGTAAGGCTGCCGTTAAGAGCAACTGTCGCAAACTCATAGACAGCCATTGCAACTGCCAACTGGCAACTGCTAACGGACAAGGGGCAACTGGCAACGGGTAACGGGTAACAACAAAGGCAATGGCAACAGACAACAAATTGATATATATGAACAAGTCCGCGGATTGACAAAGCAGCTGCAGCGTAAAAGCCCAACCATGTTGCCTGTCTACCCGTATCTACCCCAAGCTCCAGCTCCCAGCTCCCAGCTCCCACGTCCTGGGTCCAAATCCAAAACCCAAATTCTCCATCCCTTAGAAGCTTGCAACGCCCGCAGCAGCTGTAACAAAATTCACCAGCAGCAACAACAACAGCAACAAAAATGCGACAGTTCATGTTGCCATTGCAGTTGCTTTTGTTATTGTTGTTGTTGTCGCGAAAGTGCATTTTGCGTATGTTAACGACGGCGGCTCACGGGGCGGATGAGCAATGCACGCAAACGCCAGCAGAGCAAAGCAGCAACGCAGCAGCCGCGACAGCAGCCAACGCAATTGCATTCAATTTCTACCATTGCAGCGATGGCTGACAGACGCCTCTCCCCCCCTCAGCACCCCACCACCCCCTCTTGATGCTCAGTGCCACCCCCTAGATGGTTGGCGGAGCATTTTTTTTTTACTTTTTGTGTTGTTGTTGTTTCGTTGATTTTTATGTTTACATTTTTTTGCTTTTCCAAACGCAAGCGCGCATTTTTAATGCAACAACAATAACTAAAAGAGAGAAAGAGAGCCGCATACGCCCACTGCATGCCAAATAGGGGCTTAGCATTTTGTTTTTGTGCCAGTCTGCCAACTCGCCAGCTCGCCAGCCTGACAGTCAACCTGACAGCCAGCCTTTACAGCCCCGATATCCTGCCAGTATTGCCTATAGAATTACAGAGTTAAAAAATATTGCATATCGAAAGTTCAAAGTTCGGTTGTAGGGCATCCGTGCACGTCCTTTGAGCTGCATTCAGTTGCATTTCATTCGCTTGATTAATTAAAAGCGAAATATGTTTATGGCCGGCCAATCTTTGGGGACCGATGCGCAAAAAATGAGCCTAATGAATAATGCAGAACCTCTGGGAAGCGCGCATACGTCGCACAAGTCCCCCGAGCGTGAAGTCGGGGACAACTGTTAAGTGGACATGATTCTGATTTACTTTCAAGTGCAGCCTCAACCATACCAAATGTCCAAAAGTGTCCTCCACATTTCGCAACGTTTGCCACTTGCCCTTCTTCCGCACCGTTTTCACTGCTTTCCCTTGCCCACAAAAACATCTTAGGGCAAAGCGACCCTTGTTGCAATTTCGGTTGCAGTTTTTGTTGGATTTTTGTTTTTTGTTTAATGGAATGCAGATGCAGCTGCTGCTGCTGCTGCAGCTCTGGTGCATTGGGCGAAAAACTCGAAAGGACTTTTGTTATTGGCAATGCAGCTGTCGCTTGCCCTTCCCCACCACCGCCATCGCCATCGCCATCACAATCCTCGTGTGTCGCTTCCCTTTGCGCTTGTCGCGTGTTTAGTTTTTTGCGCAATTTTCCGCGATGCCTTTGTCATTTTTGTTGCTGTTGTTTGCTATCGCGTAGCCTGCACAAAATTCGCGTCTCCTTCCCGCCATCGAGCATGAACATGATTCCGGACCGTGCTTGATGCTTTTAGGCAACGAATTGCAACTGCAACGCATAGCGCTTTGGGGAATATGCAAATCAGCCAACAGCAGCTGCAACTCTGCAGCTGCAGTGCCAACAACAAAGACCACATTGCCATTGCCATCACCTCACCATCGGCAACGGCATCAGCGTCAGCATCAACATCATCTGCATTCAGGCGTCCAATCTGCAGCGCACAAAATCAACATCATCAAACTAAAAATGGATTTTGGCCACTGGTCAGGTGTGTGTATGTGTGTGTGTATGCTTATGTCGTCTATGTCGCCTCCTCCTACATCTCATTTCATCCTCCAACTCACGGGACTGCTTTTGATTGATGCATGTTTGGACCCGCAATGTTATTGCGATTATATTCTCCTTTCACATAACTAATTGCAATAAGTTTTTACATGTTATAATCGAAATTACCGATCAGCCCCACAAACATTTGTTTTTAATAAATTTCTAAAATTTAGAAAATTTTCAAATAATAATAATTTAATTTCCAGGCAATTATTATTGTAGATTGAAAAGTAATTTTGTTATAAGGATTATGTAGATTATAAAATAATATTTCTAAGTGATCTTTATAAATTGTGAATGCTTGTAATTTACGGACCTCTTACATCCAATAATATACATCAATACATACAATACAAGAAATAATTCATTTTTTTATTTTCCTCAAGAATTTACAATTTGTAGGCTAACATTAAAAATATGATTTAATCAAATATTTAAATAGCGTTGGTAAAAGTTAACAAAAAGTAACGCCTTTAAATATTTGTATTATATAAATATGTTAAAGTTAGAATATAGTCGACAAGGAAATAAAATCTTTCTATCTGCTAGTCCTTATAGCTAGCGATCGTTGTCATAATACATTTTAATATTTTTATATCCGCTACCCATAGAAGTGTATTATGACTTTGTGTCTCAAGGAAATGTATATAACAGGCGGGAGGAGGCATCTCCGACCCCATAAAGAATATATATATTCTTGTTCATTGTCAACAGCCGAGACGATATAGCAATGTCCATCGGTCCGACTCTGGGTATGAAACATAGAAATTCAGAGACTATAAGTAATAGAGCTATATTTTTTGACAGCATTTTTTAGGTTTGCCCGCATTTCAAGTTTGATTTAAATTTTTGCACCCGCAAATAGACAAAAATCGAATAACAAGCGTAGTGTTAAAGTTTTTGGTATATACAGTAATAACTATAGTCTTTGTGCGATCAGATAATAATCGAGCACAATCGACTGCAGCTTTCTACTTGTGCTAAAGCTAGAGTTACGTACATTCAATAATAACAATAGTCCTGTAAATTTGATTGCTTTATCTGACAATCTCGTTTAAATATTGCATTTTTAATGCGATATTATAATTCAGCATATTTACGGTATATTAATTAGATATATTTTAGAAATGCTCTTTTTATACCCGCTACCCATAGGGTAGAAGGGTATTATAACTTTGTGCCGGCAGGAAATGTATGTAACAGGTAGAAGGAGGCATCTCCGACCCTATAAAGTATATATATTCTTGATCAGCGTCAACAGCCGAGACGATCTAGCCATGTCCGTCTGTCCGTCTGTCTGTCTGTCCGTCTGTCCGTCTGTCCGTATGAAACACTGGATCTCAGAGACTATAAGAGATAGAGCTATAATTTTTTTTCGACAGCATTTGTTATGTTTGCACGCAGATCAAGTTTGTTTCAAATTTTTGCCACGCCCACTTCCGCCCCTGCAAATCAAAAAAATCAAATAACAGGCGTAATTTTAAAGTTAAAGTTGCGAATTTTTGTATATATAATAATAACAATAGTATTTATGATTCCTGAAAATTTGCTTGCGATCAGATGAAAATTGTGGAAGTTATTAAAGAAACACTTTTGCATGGGCCAAAACGCCCACTTACGGGGGGTCTAAAATGCTTTGGCCGATAATCTGGTATATTATGCCGTCTATGGTATATTTTGAATGTTAGTATCACATCGTTATACCAAATATACCATTTGGTATATTTTTAGTATTTTGAAGTGTTTTTTTTTTTTTTGGCATATTTTGAAAATAATACCGTAATATTTTGCTTTTATTCAAAAGGGGTAGCGGGTATCTCACAGTCGAGCACACTCGACTGTAGTTTTCTTACTTGTTTGCTCTTGTTGGTATCTCAAAGTCAAGCCCACCCGATTGTAGCTTTCTTACTTGTTTGTTATTAATTATTGTATTTTATCAATAAATACAAATTATAAAGTTGATGAAATCTAAATTACCAAATTATTAAAGTTATTGGATCAAAACCATATAATTTTTTTTTATGAATGGACTTATTTGTTCCATTATACCATATTGTGGTGAAAACAGATGTACATATATATACATACATATCATTACATATGTTTTGATATTTTCTTTAAAAGCATTTTTGTAAATGATTTTTGCAATAACATTTTCTACTGCTATTCAGCACAAGTTTACCTTTGATGCTCCGCATTCCACCATAAGCTCAATAATTAATAATCATCAAATGAATGAGGGGGACATTGAGGTTATAGGCGGACTGTCGAAGAAGCGGACAAACTGGCAGTCAATCGACAGATAGCCGCGATCCGCGGTAGTCAACCTGGCCTGAATGAGTGCTTATTTTATTTGACTTTGGCATATGTGTGTGAATGTGTGCAGGGCAACTTATTAATCCATAAGCTATCGGCGATTCTTTTATGTGTGCATGCAGTGAAAGAGAAGGGCACCCACTCTCGACAGTCGCAGCCGAATAGACGCGGCGGCTAAACTCTAACTTTTCACCAAAAGCAAAACCAAAATCAAAGTCAATAACCAATGCCATCGATAAGGCTATAAATGTCCATACTATACTATATATAGACTACAACCATACTCGGCCAGAGTGCAATACATACTGAGTGCTATATGTATCCGTCTATATAGACATGTATTGGGATGGGGGCTGTATTGTGTATTGTGCTCTGGGTTATGTGCTGGCCTAAGCTGACCAGCCGCCCACGCGGCGTATGAGTAATATGCGAAATGCGTGCGCCAGGGCCAGGATCAAATGCATTTTCTGTTTAGTTTGCATCCCATACCAACACACGCATACACATGTAGTCAGGGCTGCATTTTCTCCGCTTTTTCGATGCGCTTTCTTCTATGTATAGGTGAGCGTAGTATGTGCGTGTGCTGTCAGAATTTATGCTGTCGCGGCTTTACTTTCGTTGTTGTTGTTCTTCCTTTAGTGTTGTTGTACTCTGCACATGGTGCTGGCAACTCTGGCTTTGCGCGAGCCCATACTAAGACCATGCCAGAACCAGAACGTTGGCAAAACTCGCGGCACATGCAGAGAAAAAAAGTGTAGCATAGGCGAAGGGGCAAAAAAAAAAACAAGTAAAAACAAAGCGCTTCAACACTTTTGCTCCGTTTTGCTTTTGCATCTCTCGTTCTGTCATTGTTGTTGTTGTTGTTGTTCGTACTGTTGCTGCTGCTGGCAAATGAAAACGAAAAAATTGCATTTTCTATGTGCAAAAAGGTACAAAACATACGAATTCAAAACAAAACTGCCACATAGACTGTGTGTTGGGAGGCCATTTGGAATTGGAACTGAGTAGCATTGGACATTGGTGAGGGAGTCGCTGGCGGGGCAATCGAATTGAGCGCGAAATGGCGCAACTAGAAACGGAGCAACACAGCAATAGCAACAGCGTCACACACACAAATGCACTCTCGCACACATCGATGTCAAATGTGTGTGTGTGAGAGTGTGGAATTGTGTTGGAGGTTTGAGGCATGTTAGGTACGATTTAGGCCCGTTTGATGCGTTTGTCTACACGCAACTGCGTCACGGGGCAGCGCCAAAGCCCCCCCCCTACCCTTCCTACAGGTCTGTTGCCATACATCGACTGCGATGCAGTTTGGCAGGGCGCATTTTCTGTTGCATACTTTTTGGCATTGTTTGATTTTAGGCGCAGCAAACACAAAATGCGAAATGCGTTCGCTGCTTGATTGGGGATAGCTACATATGTATGTATGTGTGTGTGTGAGAGATATGTGCATTGCTCTGTCTGTATCTCTGACTCTCTATGTGTGTGTGTGTTTTTGCTGTCGCTGCTGCAGCCGCCATCGTTGACGTTGTCGTTGCCGTCGTCGCGCTTTGTTTTGATTTTTCGCGACTGAGCGCGCGTTTTGCTGTCCATATCCCCTGCTCTCTGTATATTTGTGTATGTGTGTGTGTGTGTGTTTGCGAGTGTGCTTTGGATTGTGCATATGTGCGCGAGTGCTGCACATGTATGTACATTAGCAAAGCGACGCCGCCGACGCCTTCGCAGCAACATTTTTTTGCACCAAACGCCAAAACCAAAAACGACGAGGACAATTCGCTATGCGCTGCCGTTGATATCCTCCTCCTTTCGCTTTTTTTTTTGTGTGTGTGTTGTACTTTTGTATCCCTATTTCCCTCGCATTCCTCGCCTGGACTAGCGGCCACTTTCATCAACGCCAACTTTAGATTGGAACTGAGTGGCGAGTTTCGATGCGGGGCGGGGCGGTGTGCTGTGCGGTACAATCAAAATCGCGGGCGCTGCAGCGACGTCATCGAAGGCAGCGACAGCGACGCCAACAAGCGCGCGACCAACGTCGCTTGGCCGTCATCGTTAACAATTTTTGCACAACATTGCAACAGAAATCTGCTAAACGCGAAACAAGTTGCGGCGTTTTTTCAGCTCCTCGGGTCCTGTCAACGCTGCTGGCTTACTACAACACACTGGCTGGGCACAGGACGGACAGACCGAGTGACAAACAGACAGACAAACACGCAGGCAGGCAGGCAGGCAGGCAATTTACTAGGCAGTGCCAGGCAGGCAGGCAGTCGGCAGGCAGGTCTTCGCAGCGCATAAATCACAGTCTCACAGCCAAGCCGAGACGCAGCCACAGCCATAGAACAGACTATACTCCAAGCTAAACTCAAACTCAATCCAACTGAGCAGCAACCTGTGACAAGAAAGTGAAACAGTAAAAAGAAAAGAAAACGAAATCGAAAAAACAAAAACAAAGAAAACGAGTGAACGTCTCCTCTTGCCTCACATACTCGTGAGTGTGTTTATGTGTGTGTGTTTTGAGCATAAAAGTGAAAGTAAAAGTGGGCGAAGATGACTTGAACTGCAAGTGGAGAAAGTTACATACACATAAGCAGCCCCACCCATCGGACAACAACAACAACAAACATTTGGGTATTGGCTTTGTTTTTTTGTGTATTGTCGAAATGCCGCCGCTGCCGCCAGTCGAGGACGCTTCAAGGCGCTGCACTTTGGTGTTGAAGGCGCAACGATTGGTGCCGGCACCGAGGCAATTTCTGTGCGCCGCGACTCCATCTTGAATGCCCTTTTGACGTCCGCCCCCCGCCCGAAGACAATGTAAACGCCGGCGTTTAGCATGTAGGCAGTTTTTCTCTCTTCATTTTTAATCAAACCAAACAACAACAAACCGGCCAGCCAACAACAAATAATAAAATAGACAAAGTTACATTTTTACCAATACGATAAAGCAACAACAACTGCAATCAATCAGTCAATCAACAACAACATCAACAACTCAACGCAAACTAATGCAGTATTTTGTTCGTCAACAACAAATAACAAAACAACAACAACAACAAAAGCAAATAAAATAATCAATTATAAGCAAAACTCGAATAATTAATAACTATTAACTAATAAGCAAGCAGTCAGTCAGTCAGTCAGTCAATCAGTCAACCAGTCAGTCAATCAGTCAACCAAGTCAAGTCAAATCAAGTCAGAAGAAGTAACTTCCAGTTTGATTTTCGCATCCCATTCCGATTTGAAGCAAAATTCAAGCGTCTGAATTTGATTCTCGTCTCGAGTTGAGTTTTCCAATTTTCGGCCAAAACACGTTCGTCTCGGTCCAAGCATAACGGCAATTTTGGTTTTCTACAAATTCAGACGTAACTCTTTAGTTAGTTAACACTTTATATTGAGCAACTTTGGCGTCGAACCTTTGGGCGAGTAAAATCTACAACAAAAAGATATTACAAATTCTAATCAAAAATCAACAACAAAAAAACCTACGAAATTACCTGAAAATTTTTGAAAAAAATACCAACAAAAATCTACACGAGCAGAGAAAATTTAGGCAAAATTTGACAAGTGCAAAAAATTTTATTATAATTATTTACAAAAAAAAAACAAAAAACTTAACAACCAAACAAAAAAAAATTATATAAATTATTACTAAAAAACGAACAAACACTGAATTTGATCGTTTAGACAAAAATATTTAGGAACTTTAAAATATAAAAACAAAATTCAAAAAACCAAAAAAAAAAAAATCAAAAATTCATGTGATGTGATATTTTTTCGATATATTTTTAATTAACGGGTAAGTCCAATTATTTAAAATGTTATTGACCATATATCTTAATTAAATTTACATTCACACTATGTATTTCTCTGGTTGAATTTCGGTTCTTAATTTCTGTGATCAGATTTACTTCAAATTCAGTACATAAAGTGTAATTGAAATATAAATTTCGAAGTATTTTAATCTTAAAACGATTCTAAAGTCCCAAAATAACGAAAATGAATATTAATATCTATTTATGATAAATTATAAAATTCCGTCTGATTTTTCCTTAGAATTTCGTTAAGGTCTCGTCAGTATTATCAAAATTAAAAATATATGCAACTTATCGCTTTTTTCATTGTAAAATTTAGAATTTTCTTATTTGACAATTTTTTTTATTTTTTGATCAATATCAGATTAAAGGTTATATTTATTTTATGTGTTATATTATTATTAAGTTGCTTCTACAACTTTTACTTCAACAATTTCTTTTATATTAAAAATAGTGAAGACAAATTTTTGACTTTACCAAGTGCATAATTAAAGTGCATGATAAGTTCAACTTCTTGCCCTTATCTAAACTTTTTTATAAATTATAAAATGCTAAGGCAACAAATTATGTTACATTTATAAATATCCCAAATATTTAATGTGTTAAAAAATAACGGAAATATGTCAAGCATATTTTTATAATAAGATTATGTTCTTTAGAATATTAAAAATCTTTTTTAAAAAACTGTTCAAAATTTGATCGCCTCGAGTCGGCATGAATTGGGTCCGTTCTCATTCTCGGAGTCGAAGTCGTTGCTCGTGTCGAGCTCATCGTATTCGTCGTTGTTGGTGTCGGCGCTCAGCTGCAGCAGCAACATCACAACGACAACGGCAACGGTGACTTGCAGTTGGGATGAGGATGCTCCTGCAGGAGGTTGTATATACTCGTAGAAGTGTGCACATGGACAAAGGACTCCCGAGCAGGAGTTTTAGTTGTAGTAGTAGACTTTTTGCTTTTCTACAAACAGATGCACATGCACATGCAGTCGACAGTCGACAGTCGGCGGGTTTGTCAGCGATGCCAAGTTTGGGGGGGCACAGGCACATAATGTAAACAAGGACATGCGCAGTGCAACAGGCAACAGAGGAAACAGTGGCAGCGACAGCAACAGCAACAGCGGCAGAGAGGCAGAGGCATTTTGCATTTCCCCAACTGGAGAAATGTTGCAACGCATGCAATGCAATTGCCAACTAGAAGATAGTGGTCAAGAGGAGGGGGTCGTAGGGCAGCCTGCATTTACCACCAACAACGAAAGTGTATATGTGTGTGTGAATGTATATGAGAGTGACGTTGACGTCGCAGTCGACGTTAACTTGCCACAATTTAGATAGCCAAAAAGGAACTGCAACAAGCCAACTTCGTGTGAGTGGCCGTCTCTCTGTCTGTCCGCCTGCAGCCAGCCTCTCTCTCGCTTTGGCTGGTGAGAGAGCCCAACAACAATAACAACACAACAGCGCGCGCGGTAGAAAGAGAGTAAGACACTGACTCGCAGCTGAGTGAGAGCAAGACGGAGTGTACGAAAGCGACAGAGACAGAGTGCGAAAGAGAGACACAGAGAGCAAGTGCAGCCCCGAAAGTATGCAATGGAAATGCACTTGAAGTGCGAGGCAGGACGACACTGAATGCGGGAGTAGGCAGCAGACACACACACACACACACACATACGTGTACACATATACTCGTATAGGCAGACACACTCGCAGACACAGAGACGTCGTTGTAGTCGTTGCTTCTTTTTTGTTTTGTTGTCTCTTTTCGGCTTATTTTTAGAAGTTATGCCTACTCCCCAGCAGGCCCCCATCAGTCCCATGCTCTGGTCGTTTATTTACTTGGCTAGGCTCGTTACTTTTACATGGCTGCAGCAGCTGTTCGTGGAGGCTCAGCACGTGCAGCAAGCAACTGGCTAAAAGAAGGCAGCTCTCAGCTCTCGGCTCTTGGGCCTCACACCTCCCTTTCAAGCTCACCGATATGGTGCGTTGATGATGATGATGATGACCACGACGATGATGCTGATGATGATGATGCATATTGGGGGGCTGTCTGGACCGGATGGGTTGGGTGGAAGGTAGTCTGTGGCATGCACGCAACGAGGCCGCTGCAGTTGCAGCTGTATGTGGTACGTGGTTGGTCGACTCAACACAGCTCAGGTGTGGGTGTCGTTGGGTGATGGGTGTTGGGTGATGGCTTCGCCCAAACGGAAGTGTGGTCGCGTAGACATTGCGTAGAGTCAGCGCCAAGTTTTTTTCTATTTCTTGATGCTCAGCTTTTTGCGAATGTGTGTGTCTGTGTGTGGGGGGGAGTGTGGAGTGTAGAGTGTGGCATCAACACCCTCCACCCGCTCAATGTGCGTTCCCAATGCAGCAACAGCATTTGGTATATAGACATGGCTTATATAGAGCTTGCCTCTCTCCCAACCTCTGTGTGTGTGCATGTGTGTGAGATTCGCGCGCGCGAACTTTTAGCAAGAAAAAAAACTTATCAGAGATACTTTTACATAGGAGTTAGCGAGCGAGCGAGAGAGAGAGTGGGGAGTGCGGAGTTTGGAGCTTGGGGGAGGCGCACTGAGAACCTCTGCCCGCTGCATTTTGCACGTCTGGCGGCATGGCGATTTTTTTTGGCGGTCGCCAATGTTGAAGAGGGGTACGCGCTGCTCATCTACTACTACTCCTCATCCTCATCCTCCCCAATGCCCATACCCATGCCCATATCCATATCCATGTCTATGTTATGTTGTGTTGTGTTGCGTTGCGTCGCTTGGTCGCTGGTTTTGCTGGTCGCTGTTCGCTGGTCGCTAGTTGATGGAACGCCGAACGCATCGCAGATCTATCGGCATCGGGCGTGCGGGTAGTTGGCATACGGCTTTTGGACGTCTTTTGAGTACCAACCATTGCTTTTTTATATTCTCGCCTCGACGCACCGAGCAAAAGGACACAAAACGCAGTAGCACGCATCGGCAGCAGCAGCAGTTGCCGAGTGGCTAACGGTAACGGTAAACGGGCAACGTTAACGTTCGCTAGCTGGCACACGTTCCGTACGTTCCGTGGAGAAGTCCTGGCAGAGACAGAGCTGGTCCAAGTCGTCGACGGTTCGGTACATTTTCGGACTTGCTTATTTTCTAAAATACTTATACACACACTCCGCATTCACTCACATAAAGAAAAACCCATATTATTATATATATAATATATATATATAAATTCTATATATATATATATATATATAGATATTGTCGTGTGTATGTGCAGTTGGTTGCAAAGTGCGCGCGCGTTTAACGCCCCCGAAGCCACCCTCGAGGTGGTCGAGATTCGAGTGCCATCAAATACTATTCATATATATGTACAATAAATGTGAAATGAAATAAAATTATATACGCATCTAAATACACACACACATAAATATATATTTAAATGTATGCATCTGTAACGCGAGTGAGTGTGCGTATCGAAATCTAACACAATCATCGGGAATGCAACCAATGCTTACAAAAAAAAAAGAAGCAAAATACAAATACAAAGCATACAAAAAATAAATAAATCCTCGGCATCAAATTGATTTTTAATATTTAATTGCGCTTTATGAATGATAACAGCCACAATCACAGCACAGCGCACACAAAAACAAAAAAAAAGAAACAAAAGCAAAACAAAACGCAACGCAACGAAACAAAGATAAATCAATTTTAATTATTTAAAATCAAATCAAAAAATCAAAACGCAACGTATCGAACATTTTTTTTAAAAATTCACCTTCAATTTAACTCGCGTTTATCCTTTGTCAACGTCTGCGTCGTCGTCTGCTCACCGTTCTAATTTCAACACAAAAATCCTTCCAAATGGCTGCGTCTAAATCAAAAACTAAACAAATCCCAACCACAAATAAACTGTAAATCAATCGTTATCTAACTGACATCAAATTAATCAAAAAAGATCATTGATATCTTTTTTTTGCGTTTCCATGTGCGCATACAACTTAAAGCTGTGGCACATTGACAAATACTTTGACACATTACAACTGAAATTGCCAAGTGTAATAACTTGGCATCACTTGGACCACCTTGAGACCGATTCAGTTTCGAATCGCATTTTGTTAACGGCGACGGCGACGCAGACAATAATGCCAAAATTGGCATCGCGCTGCGCGACGCAATCAACGAACTGCCGCCTCAGACTGTCAGTATTAGCTGTGGACACGAGAGAGAACAACAACATTACCATGGATAAATAACATCAGTAAATTGTCCTGTAGGTTATCCCCACAACAAAATACACAAATCTCTATAAAAAAAATATATCTCAAGATTCCTTTAAACAAATCTCCTACCACATTTTTTATTTGAAATTCTATAGACAACAAAATTAGTTTATGTAAGTTTTTTAATTTTATTTAACTCTCTTTTTTATGAACATTTTTTTAATGTACTTTTTTTTGTAACATAAATGTTTTTCTTTATAATTTCCATAGTCAACAAAATTAGTTTAAATAAGTTATTTAGTAACTTTCTTGGGGTCTTTTAATTTGATATCAATTATATTTAGAGGTCTTTAAAAAGTTTATAATTTCCAACAAATTTATAAACAAAACATTTTTTTTCGTATTTCTTGTATTTTTATTTTTTTATTAATATGTATTTTTACTTTACTTTTAACTATCTCTCAAATTCCTCTACAAATGCAAAAACGTCTTGTTTTTATTTAACCAGAGCAAGCACGTGCTCGCCTCGTGCAACAAGATAGGATGCAAGACAGACAAAAAGAAATGCTTGCCGCCAAATGGAAAACAACAGCGAAGCACACGCTTGCTGTTTAATTGTTTTTTTCTTATTTTACACAAGTTGTAAATATTTAGAAAATTTCCCCAATGCAAGGTTCGCCGTGAATTTAATGCCAGCCGTCGGTAAAATGGCAAAAACATGAATTCACACTTATACACAAACAGTTATCGAAAAGTATCTCAAAATGTATCTCCAAGCTAAGCAGGAGCTGGGCATAGTTTCGCTTATGTTGCTTGCATTTATCTTAAGGCATTCCAAAAAACAAGAAAGTGTCTAACGGAAGGGGCTGAGCTTTAGCTGCCTCACAAGTTGTACAAGGCACTCACACAGTCACAAACACACACACACACATAGAAATCGTATTGCTCATACTCCATTTTGTTCCATTGCCCCAACTCGCTGCCGCAGTCGGCGTCGCAGCTAACGTCACTTCTGCTGCTGCTACTGTCGCTGTTGCTGTCGCTGTCAATGTCGCTGCTTGCCCCTCCATGTATTTGAAATGCGCACTAACTCTAGCTCAAAGAGAGAGAGAGAGAGAGCGAGCTGCGTATGTTTGTATGTGTGTGCTCCCCCTAATATGCGTGTGCATCTGTGTCGATGTATGTGTGTGTGTGTGCGTATATCCTGTTTTTTGTATTTATTTTATTGCCCGTGGGAGAGGAAGGCTCTGCCAGCGATTTTATTTGCAAAAAACCCGAAAGGGGGCTGCCTTGCTTTGTGTGTGTTTGCTGTTGCTGCTGCTGCTGCCACTGCTGATGTTGTTGGCTTTGCAAAAACCCACAGCTGCTGCTGCCCGATGTCCTGCCAATGTCCTGCGCTCGCGTATTTTTTCGCGGCTGCAGCGGGAAAATACAATTTTTTTGCAATCGTTGTTGTTGTTGTTTGCGTTTGCCGTGGCTGTTTTTGCCATTGTTGTAGTTGGGGCTGCCTGCCAATACGTGTATGCTCACTCACACAAACACACAAGGCTTGTGTGTTGTGCGACGCGGCAAATGGCAACGGCAACGGCGTCGTCCTCGGCCTATTCGCGGCGAAATAATTTTTCGCATTTTTAGTACAAAGCTTCACATCAACGTCGTCGTACAAACAAATTTTTATTTTCGGATTTTTCAATTACGTTTTCATTTATTTTTAAGTATTAAGTTTGCGTGCACTCAAAAATACAACAACAACCAAAAACAACAACAACCAAAATCATACAAAAAATTATTCATATGTGTGTGTAGATTGTACAGGCACATATACATATATATATATAGCATATATATATCGAACTCTATCCTCGAACAACAAAAGCAACAAACAGCAAAAGTCAAAACACTTTTCAGACAAGAAGAAAATTTAAATCATCCAAAAAGAAATCGCAAACATTTTTTGCAAAGTTTTTTGATAAACACTAAAAAAGTCGGAACAATTTTTCAAGTGATATTTCGAATAACTCTCTGAAACACGATCTCGACAAACTACCGGAAGAAACTCTCAAACAAGTTCCCAAGTTTCTATAATTTTGACTCTATTTGTCTTTACGTTCAACTCTCAAAAAAAAAAAACAAAAACAAATCATAAACTTATTTTGTTTGTAAACAAAAAAAAAAAAGAAAAAGAATAAGAAAACAAGGAAAAAGACTAAAAATACAACACAAAGTATAAAACTACATGAAAACGAAATTCAAATGTAAAATCAAAAGTACAAAGCAAAAAAGATTGTTGGCAACATTTTTATAATTACTTATATAGGTATTATTATTATTTGTATATATGTAACAATATTTTTTATACGACAACAACAACCAAAAACATCGCGAAAGTCAAATTTTTGCATTTTCTACAACACAACAAATAACACACACGTGATGCTCTGAGACTCCACAAAACTGGTAAGCCAACTGCGAAATGCGTGCGAAATATGTGTGAGAAATAAATAAGGGACATTAGGAGAAATGAGACAGCAGACAGCAGACAGCAGGCAGCAGAGCAGCAACAAGACACGACGAACTCCCTAATTCGCCTAACCCCCAACTCCCTGCTTCTACTTCTGCTGCTGCTCATTGACTTCTCCTTTCGCATTCAGATTCAGACAACTCACTTCCCTAACACACAAGCTTCTCTCTCCGACTTCGCTCTTTGCATTTTGCACTTCGTCGTCGGCATCGCACGAAGACTGCATACAATTTCGGCTGCTTCGTGCGCTTCCTGCTTTCTAATTGCGTCCTCTCTCCGTATGCCACCCATTCGAGTGTGTCTCTATGTGTGTGTGTGTGTGTGTATGAGTGCATTACATTAGCCTGCACGAGCAAGAGAAGCAGAGGCAGCAACAACAGCAGCAGCACATCGTCGTCGGCTTGCTCCGTTATCGTCATCCTTCGGCTTGTGTGGGTGTTTGTCTCTGTGTGTATGTGTGTGTGCGTGTGCGTCTCTCTGTAACAGGCCTGCTGCTTGCTTGCTGCCTGCTTCTTCTAGTTCATCTTAAGCTACGCGCGCGTACGGTTCGCCTCGCCGTTCGTGCTCGTCGGTTCTCTTCATTCGTTGCGCTCCTCGCTTCGCTCGGCATTTTCCTTGCTGTGTTTCTTCGTCTAGGTACGTGTGTTTGTGTGAGTATGAGTATTAGAGTGTGTGTGTGTGTGCGAGCAAGCGCACACTTACTTACACTTACTGCCGCCTGCGTATAGGAAATTATCTGCTGCTGCTGCTGGCTCAGCTTCAGCTTCTGCCGCTGCTGCGACGTCTACTGCGTCGTCTAATACATATATAAATAATATATATTATTATATAGATATACATATATTTAAATGCGCTCTTCGTCTGCCTCGCTCTACGTATGTGTGTGTTTTTGTGTATATAGAAAAAAGAAGCAAGCTGGCGTCGTTAGGTAGGAGCAAGCAAGCCAGCAAGTAAGCAACGACTACGACTACGACTACGATGACGTTGCTGCCTGCTTGCAAGAAAGTGTTGCATACTTATGTGGGCACAACGTTGACGTCGTCGTAGCAGCAGCAGCAGCAGCCGTCGCAGCAGCCGTGGCAGCGCCTTGGTCTTTGGGTTTTCGGCATTTCGCAAAGCCAAAGCATTTGACTTGTATATTCTAGAATACAAAATTCAGTACGTTCCTAGTCACGCGCGCTGGCAGAAGTTTTACTTGGTTTTTCTGTCTTCACGACTCACGACGTTGACGAACGCCGCCTCCAATTGTGTAAAAAATAAAACATGCAAATCAATTAATATTAAATATTCACAACAAAAATTTAACTTTAACAAATCAAATTGAAAATAAAAATAAATAAATAATAATTCATATATCTATGGAAGCATATTCAGTGCATAAGCAAATGCTCAATAAATTATTCAATTAAATCCATTTCAAATAGTTGTCTAAATATAAATACAAACAAATTCATGCATATAATTAAATTAAATAAATAAATATTAAATAAAAACAAAAGTAAAATAAGTTAAGAAATGTTTGCTGCTGCTCAAAGAATGCAATTCATAATCAATGCAAATGTTTCGCTGCTGTTTGTGGTACGTGAATTGAAGTTCAAATCGGGTTGAGTTTATTTGTTGCATCCATCAAGGCGGTCGGCAGTTAGACGCACGATTAGCCAACCAACGCGGCAAGCGCAAACACACACTCTGCAGCCATCTAGAGGAACACGCACACACACACATACACACACACTCTAACTCACGGACAATCAGTTGCGGCTGTTGCTGTGGCATTGGTGGTCGGCAACATTGCGCATACGACACGTTGTCACGCAGTTCCGCTGGCTGCGCATTGGCGGCAACGTGTGTCTTGACTTTGACGGGGTAAAAACTTGGCCGGAAATTATCTAAAACTCTCAAATGCAAAGTTTGCCCAGCAGACAGACAAGCTTGGGAAACAGAGCGCCTTCGATTCGCCGCAGCTCTGCTCAACTTTGTCAGCAACTGACTGCGGCTTGAATTCTCCCACACACACACACAGGCACACACAGACACACAATTATGTATATAGTTGAGATACGCACACATACCCGAGCAGATATGCCTAATTATACATATATAAATATATTCCAACGCACACACACTGAGACGTATAGAAATTGGGTTTCAGACACGAATATAAAAGCACTTGGCCTTCGTTTCTTGTGAGACATTCGATCGTCTTGGCTCGCAGCGTCAGCGTCGTGGCCTCTCAGGCCGGAGCAACAGCAACATAGTCAGGCAGCCAGTTAGAAAGGCAGCTATCCCTTGGTCAGTTGGTCAGTCAAGTCAGGTAGTCAGTTGTAGTTCGGCATCAATGCAGCATCCACTTCGTGAGTAAAAGGACAAAGTCTTCAAGATGTTCCTTATAAATAAATATTTTTGTGCAATAATTATTGTAAACCAAACAGTGATGAAATATTAACTAAAAATATAATTAATTAAAAATAGCTCAGTGATAACAAATTGTTAAGTGCAAAACATTAATATTTAAACAAAACTTACATTCGCGATGTCATATACTAAAATAAAACATACTCCTTTGTATTTATAACAAATTTTACATATGCTTCCATATAGATTGAAATTATTTTTATTTTATTTAATTATTAATTTGTAATATACAATTTAATATTTTTTATTTTGCTCTTTTATATATTTCATTAAATTAAGTCAATAAAAAAATATTATTTTTGTCATACTTATACAATTGGAAATTCAGAAAATAGAAAACTTAACATTTTATCTCTTTTTGTCAATAGAAATTCGAAATTAAGCAAGTAAAGCGAAATAAAATGCAAAATCTCTCACAAATCAAGATTTAAACAAAATGCGCTGCGGCAACGTCACACAAAATTCCAAAACAAAAATGTAAACTACGCTGCGACTATTCCGAATATCCATTCCAAAATCAAGAAATAAATTGAAAATATAATGTCAAATAAATGAATTGTAAATAACCAATAATTATTGTAGCCCAACTTTAGGCAGTGTGCATGAAGTGAGATTTAAAATGTAGCATTCAACGCGGCTGTGCCTTAAATGAAATGAAATTTATTATGCTCGCCACTTCAACAACAAATTAACAACAACAAAACGCAAAGTGTTTAGTGAATGCCCACTCTTGACCCCCTGAGTTGCCCGCAGCGCCAAAGTGATTTTGTGTTTGACCCCTGACCCCATAAATATGAAAAACGTGTATTCCGTGTATTCCGCCTTCTGATCCCACAACAAAAACAACAACAACAACAACGATAACGAGAAAAAGAAGAATATAATTTGCAAAACTTGTGCTCAAAACGAGACGCTCACAAAATGTGCCACCAACACCAAAACCAACGACATCAGCAACGTCCGCTTCAAATCCTGCCACAGGCTGAGGCAAAGGCAAAGGCATGTCCTGAGCTGTTGCCACTGCCACTGCCACTGCCTCTGGCGGCTACAAGGCGGCATTCAAGCAGCGCCGCTGGCTGCTATCGCTGAAGCAAGACGCAGTTTTCACTGCACCGAAATCTCATCGAGTAGGCCAATGGCTATGTAATCTTAAATTAAGGGTAAAATATCGCAAATGGTATTGGTGCAAAAACAAAACAAAAACAAATGAACAAAACCCAAAAAAGACTACAAACAATCATATATATGTTTAGAGAGAAAAATCGTCAGAGTCAGAGATTTTTAATAATTTTCTTGTGAACAAAAAATATGTTAAACTTACTTGAAATACAGACATAAATAAATTAGAAGTTTGCATTTGCAATCAACATAAACGCAATAGAAAAGCGAGCAAGTTTTTTACACTTGTATATTATTTTATATTTTGTATTAGAATAAGCGCAAAGTTATGAGCGCATTTTTGTTGTATTTATTTCATGAGATATTAAACCTACAAATTATTTAAGAAATTAAGTTTAAAGTCTTCTTTTTAAATAAAAATATTTTTTTACTAATATTTTTAATTTACTTGCAGCTTAAAATGATTGTAGAAAATGTACAGTGCTTGCATAAAAATTAAATTTATAAACGAAAATAATTATAATATTTTATACAGCAAATTTGTTTAGTAAAGATTTTAGCTTAGGCCGCAAAATTTTCGTGACCCGTCTTAGAACCCAATGACCTCTCCTTTTAACACTTTCTTTCAGCTTTAAAATCGCCAATCGAAAGATCAAATTACTAATCACAGTATTTCTTTTGCGCCATGTGCAATTGTTTGCTTTCTGCTTGCAGGTTACACCATATCGAGAAGTTATCCAATGAGAAAGCCGCTTAAATTTTGGTAAGTACTTACCCCTAAGCTATCTTTAAGGCAAGATTAAGCAAAGATGCAAATGCGACTACAAATGACACTCCTTTGTGCCCGAGTGGACTTCATTTTTTAATTAGAAAGTCAACACACACATGAGCAGAGATAGACAGAGACAGAGACAGAAACAGAGACAGACAAAGTCTCCAGCTCGAGCAAGTATATGGCGCCTTTGTCAGTAGTTGCCTCACATCTGGGGCCAGTTTTGTTGGCTTTTGTTTACTCTTATTTGTGTGCTACTTAAGATGAAATGGCAAAGAAAAGTGACGTTGATGCAGCACAGGGCAGGATTGGATGAGCAATGGCAAAGGGGGCAAAATATGAGGAGGCAAGGAAGGGTTTTTTTATATATGCATGGCTAGCAATGCCCTGTGTCCGTTTTAATTTTAGGTACTCTTAACGCAACGTTGACTGCCATTTCTTTTCATTTATCTTTCTCTCTCTCTCTGTCTGTCTATCTTTGCCTCACTCTGTTTGCGATGCTGTCCCGTTCTATTGCAATACGTCTAGCATAAAAATTGACGCTGACTAAGAAGGCAAACGCCTCATTTGGATGTGGGCTTTGGGCGTTGGAGAGATGCCGCCTCTTGAGGTAGACTCAACAGCTACGGAAGCGGAAATTGCTGAAGTCGCAACTGTATGATGTCTGTGTTAGTGTGTGTGTGTGTGTGTTTATGTGAGTGTACTAGTGTGTGTAATGATCCACTGCTGACAGCAGACGCAGTTAGTTGTTGCCGTGTTGCCGCGTTGCAACAATTTTACAAGCAGTTGCAATTATTTTCAGCTTAAATGACAAAATGCAAGGAAACAAGTCTTAAGCATTTTTCCACCTATGTGTGTTGAACCATACAACTCACACTAGAGACCTCGTTATTATTATTATTCTTGTTGTTGTTCTATTGTTTGCTGCTGGCATACAACTTTCTGTTCCCCGTCATTGCACTAAACAAAAGTTGACTCTACGAATATGAATACTTTGCTAGAATTTGATTGCGTTTTTTAGCCTATTTGTGAAGAGATGAAAAGTTTATACAGATAATAAAGAAGAATAGAAATGCCAATTCAAAGTATCCATAAATGTTTATAATATTTTGTTCTTACTTACAATATTTATTTTGTTCATTACAATACGCCAATTATTATGTTCCCTTTTACAAAATTGTTCAAAATTGTTTTCTATAAATAACAATTTAGATCGGTCTCAAAATCTTAACTTGATTAACAGTTTTAGTATCTTTTTCATAAATATTTTCATTTTGAATTTGGCTATCTAGCTATTGGCTATTTAAAGTATCTTATATGTAAACAGTTCTCTTTTAATTCCAAAGTATTTGAAGAATTAATCTTGTGCTTGAAATATATTTTTAAAAATCCAAGTAAAATTATTGATTAAAATTATAATTATATCCATTTAAGTATTCGCAAAATATTAAACGGTATCTCTCGGTCTATCAATCTCATCTAAGGCATCAAGCTTGCCTTCTTCGTTATTGCAAACTTTGCCAGCTCTCAGTGTGTTTGTGTTTTGTTTAATTTGAACAGCGAGCAACCTGCTTTGGCCCTGCTGCTTGAGTAATGAGTCCTGGCTCCAAAGCTGGCGCTTCGTCCTCGTCTACTCATGTACGTTGCCACTTCTGCTCCCTTGGCTTTGTGTGGGCCATGCGACTGTTGCTGCTGCTGCTGCCACTTTGCCATTTCTTTTCATATTTGCCATGTGTAGCAGCAACAACAACTTCTCATTTTGCCGCTGCTTGGGCTGCTCTTATGTTGGCCTAAGTAAGTGCACCTAAGGCTACTTATGAAAAATGCAAATTTAAGTTGACTTTTAGGCGCACAATGCCCAGACTTCAGACTCAGTCTTAGTCTCAGATTCAGACTTAGTCCTGTTAAGGCAACTGGGCAAAAGTTGAGCCAGTGTATGGCGTTAAGAAAGTTGTGCTTATAAAATATTAAGTACATCGACTGGGTGACCGCCCACTTTCCCTGCCTCTGTCCAGTCGACAAACAATGTGATGTGGAAAGTGAGGCGGATGGTTCGCCATGCACTGACAACTCTTAAATAGTAGCTGTTGCTTTGGACCGGAAATCGTTTTAAGAACGGAAGTGAAAATTCTGGCAGCTGCAGCTAGCTGAGCGCAACCATCTAAATAAACATCTAACATCGTCGTCCATCTGAGGCCCGAATAATCTTTTATTGAAACTAAACAATAAAAAAACGCGACTACAACGCAAATTCATTCAATTGCAAAAAGAAAATTACCCTAAAAAACCAGAACAGCGACACAGACAGAGGCATCTACAAAAGCTGACTACAGCAACAAGTCGTTATGATTATCTAGAATTAAATAAAGCACATACATCAACCAACATACATGCACACAACACACACACACATGCACAAACAAATTCAGACTGATGTCAAGCACAATTCTGGATCTAACTCGGACTCTGGCCAATGGCAAACGTTCACTTGAGTTGCACGCCTCGCTGAGCAGAAGCTCGTGTTGCCCCCGCTCTTGTTGCGATCTTCATTGCCTCCTCTCGTCCCCTCTTCAGGCACTGCCTCGCCACAATCATCATCACTTCAGTAAGCTAGCTGGCAAATGCCCCAAACGATCGTGAGCGCGAGCGCGCAATTCGCTTTGGAAATTAAGTCAGCAAATGACTTGTAGAATATCAACACATGCTCATCGGTCTGCCCAGCACTTGCCGCTTGTTGGAGCTGTGTATCTGTGAGATTGTTTTTATATTCGAATTTTTTTCGTTTTTTGTCTATTTCGGACAACAACGACAACGACAACGAGCAGTTGAGCAACCGAGCAACAAGATAATCAAGTGTAATTTATTTCGTATTTAGTGCGCGCCATGCATGAGCTCGACTAGTTACGATTAAGTACAACTATGACTACGAATAAAACTATGAATACGAGTCAATATCCATCAGACGATCGAGTATCTACTAGAAATCCAACCACATATTCAAACATACTAACATTAATGGCATGACAACTTAGAAAAACCGATATTTTAATACTCTTATGTCAAGTATTTCCTAAAACAAAGTTGAGCCAGCCTGAACAGTATTTATATTCAATTTTAATTATGTTCAATTCTAAAATAAAAACTTAATAATTGAATATTGTATTTATATAGAAAAAAAAAACAAATTAAAACCTTTTATCAATATCATATTTAGTAATTATTTATTAATTAAAAATCTAATCACATGTACTTTTTTGTTTTGTTCAATTTACTATTCAAACTCAACACTTAACTGCATTAGCATGTTTAAAAGGTTTTATTGGTTGTTTGTTTTATAAACGAAACTGTTATTAAAATAATAAAATTATGCAAATTATTGCAAAACATTTGCTATCGAATTTATACTGTTTCTTTTCTAATAATATTAACTACTTTTAATCATTTTAATTATTTCATAAATACTATATTTATTTATCTATAATTAGTCGAAATTTCAACAGTCATAGTCTTAATTAACTATAACTAACTAACTAACTTGCATCCAAGACCATTTTTATAAACTTTATATTCAACATTCCTCCCCTATACTGATTAAGCACATTAATTATCTATTATAAAGTCAAGTGCACTTGAATAAAAAACAACCCCAAGTCTGAGTCTAGTGATCTGCGTATCTCAATTTCGTGTCTCATGGTTCGAGTTTCGATCTCTCACAACACAGAGGCCTCTATGCGCTGTCTATGTTTTTGTCTCACATGCCAAAATCATTGAAGCATCACATTACACTGGACAGTTCTGGTGCAATTTGGCGTCAACTCGTTGCAGTCTCATGCTCTCTTATACAGCGTATATTCTATTGTAATAGATAGATATATATTTTTACTTGAATTTATTTGTTGTTGCATAAGCAATAAGGCGGAAGCTTAATAGCTATCAGAGACTGACTGCAAGTGGCAACAACAAGTCTGTTTCGGTTCCCACGTGCTCTGCCACCAACAAGCAGCAGCAACAAGCCAACAAGTGACACACCCTTAAGCCAAGCTCACACCCAGATAGTATGCCACAAAAGGGGACACAACAGGTCGTGAAGGCAATGCGGCATATAGCACGCACCAAGCCTAACAACAACAAAAGGGGAGAATGCAACATAAATACATATTTAAAAAGGCAGCGCACGAGAGGAAAGTTAATAATATGCGAGAAAGCGGCAATGAAAAACAATAACAACAACAGCGACAAAAGGTAAAATCGTCACCCATGAAGCAAAGTTCCGATGCTGCTGCTACCTACACACACAGAAAGAGAGATAGAGAGAAAGAAAGAGACACAAAAGGTGACAAGTGACTCGTAGCACGGGACAAAGTGACCGAAATGTCGAATGTTGAATGTTGAAGGTGGCCACCAATGTCCAACTGCAAATCTTTCAAGAGTAGTTCCGCTCTTTTGTTCCAGCTCCCATTCCCTAGTGGCCACACATCCGCTTCAAGTGGTCGACTTGCCTCACGAGCTTGCCTCACCAAGAATAACAACTCTACGCGCAGGGAACAGCACTGATTTCTGGTGCTGATTAACTTTGAATAATAATAATAATTAAAACCTAGACTGAGGCGGGGCAGAACGGAGCGTGAGCCATGTAATAGGTGACACAGGTCAAGCCAAAAATGAGAAAGAGGGGGAATAAGTTGTTTGGCCAAGCCGGAAGTAGGCGCCATTTTGTGGAGTCAGTTTTATGTCTTGCCGCGTATTGGCCACTCAGCCAAAGAGACACCGAATTTCAAGTTCTGGCTCGTAATAACACTCAACTCAATTCGTAATGCATAACAGCTGTTCACGTTGTTGTTGTTGCTCCAACAATGTT
Organism: Drosophila niveifrons; assembly: GCA_035046325.1. Classification (NCBI taxonomy): domain Eukaryota; kingdom Metazoa; phylum Arthropoda; class Insecta; order Diptera; family Drosophilidae; genus Drosophila; species Drosophila niveifrons. The sequence goes on along the minus strand of JAWNOC010000046.1, from coordinate 1,332,489 downwards.
TACGTTACGCTTTATGAGCAGACTGTTACGGTGTCTATCTCAGTGTGTGTGTGTGTGAGTGTGTGTTGTGGGTGTATTTCTTTGCGCTTCCATAAGCAGCGCGCCTAGGCGAATCACTAGCGAAACGAGACTAAAGTGGATCCCTCTCCCCCTTTACTTGTATGCTCCCTCTGTTTGGTCGTCTCGTCTTCTTTTGAGCGCTGAGCTGAAATTGATTTCGCCGCGTTTCGTATTTGCCGCTTCTCGTCGCTTGGCTGCCTCTTTGCTGCGCCCCCTTCTCAGTGATTTAGTTCCCCTTCGCTCACCCAGTCAGTCACTTATCTTTCATTAAACGCATTGGCCGCCGTTCAGAACGCTGATTAACTTGCAAGGCGAGTCGTCATTTCATTGGCTGTTCACTTTATGTGGGGGCTGGAACATTTCCTTAGCTTTAGCCGACTTTTCGCTTCACAAGTTGAGAGCTAAGAGGGCGCAGAGTGCGGAGAAGCTAATCAATAAATCACTTCAAGGTTTTCTTAATTAAAAGTTTTTGGCCAACAACAAACCACAGACTCGCCTCCGTTGCGCTCTTCTTCTCTCTAATAAACTTTTCTACATGCCATAGACAAAAGACAAAAAATACCCAAAAACAAAAAAAAAAGGAAAAGAAAAAGAAAAATTGATTAACTGCCAAAAGACCACAAAAAAGCTGTAAGTCAACTTTAGAGCCCCAGGACGTTCGTCTCATTCCAATAGGCAAAACTTTTCGCAACTTGTGCAAGAAAACTACGTAGGTGAAACTACTCTACACTGAAAATCTCTAAAAACTGTAGAGGCAAAAACTGATAACTGAAAACTATTAAACGCTTAATTCAGGCGGAAAATGAAACGAAATAGTTTCGAAACTAAGGCGTACCAAAGAAGCGCCAAATATGCTTCGCCTTAATTAAGGGTAACTTGAGGAAGGCGCAAAATGAAAAGAAGAAAAATCGCTGAAACTGGGAAAATTTCAGAATTGAAACGGAGAAGAATGGCCAAACACGACGAAATGCCGGCTAATTGGCTGGCGAGAAAAGCACAATGCAAAAGGCAACCCCAAGGGCCAGTGAACTTGGTAGAAAATGTTTTTCTTAAGCGACCGCAAAATGAGCTGAAGTGCGGAGTCTATCAAAAGAAATCAAAGCAAATCTCTTGGCCCCCACTTGACATTAATAACCGCTTAGGCTGGCCACACTTAGTGCTTATGATTTCTTCTTGCATTTCTTTAAATATTTGTCCAGGCCAAACAATTGAAAAGCGCCAAGAAAAAAAGGTAAACCGCGGTGACAGTCCAGCATTTGCCCTAGAGATGAGAGCGTGACACGAGTTCTAAAACACTGAAATATATCACTAAAATAGTTTATAATATTAAGTAGCTGATTGAATACGTTTAGTAATCATTATATTACTTTATTTAACATTTTGTATTTTTAAATAAGTGTGCTAAGGCAGAAATATGTCATTAATTATTACAAAACTTATTATATTAAGTTATTATAATTTTGTTTTTATAAATATTATATTTACCATTATAATTCAATGTAAAAAAGGGTCTATTAAATATTTTTTTGATTATAAGCATTAAAAGAGAAACGATATTCAATTTCTTATATGAACCTACAACATCTTTTAGTGTAGACAATTTTCACACTGCGACATTCCCCAAAGTTAAGCTTCGTAGTGACACCAAGACCAACTTGTCACGCTCCCAACTCTAGTTTTGGGGTAACCTTTTGTCATAGACACCTCGCACTCACCGCACACCCCTCAAGCACCGCACTTTCAGAATGCACACTACAAAATCACAGGGAAAGGAAACTTTTGCTTGGAGGCTATTGACATAATTTCTGTGGGCCAGCGACCCACAAGTCACACTCAAGGCGTTGGCCAGACACTTGAGGGCCAATACTGCTGAAGACAGAAATCCACCCTCAATTAGTTGCTTGAGAGTCCTGCAGGACTCTGGCAGTCCTTTTTGCCAAAGACGTTATCCTCTTGTAAGTCGAAATGTAATCCGCATGTTCTTTTGTTAATATTTGTTTTCTTTATTTTGACTTCTTGCTTCAATTGTGAGTGAGAATGAGAGCGATGTTTTTATTGTTCGGTTTCATTTACATGCTCGTTTTGTCAGAGTTTTGCCGCAAATTAGCCTTTGTTTTTTTGGTCATAAAAGACGTTCTTGATTACGTAGACGCCTTCTTCTTATTGCGATTTCCGCTTTGCAAGTTTGTGTAACATATTTGTGGAGCCAAAAGGAATGAAGTGCAGGACACATTTCGGTTTTCAGATTTATTATAGTTTTTTGATGGCTTATCTAATCGTCCATTATTTTATTCACTATCTCACTTAACAAATCTTGTGCACACTTCAGTGCTTGATTGCAGCTTACTATCTATCTATAACTATATCTCTCCCTTATACATATATTTCTGTATTATATCTAATCAACGGCGCGTTTTCAGTTAAAATATTTACACGCATTGTTGGCACTGCCACTTCTAGTACCATTTCCAATTCCGTTTCTATTGATTCTATTATTATTTTTATTTGTTTTCGACTTTTTATCAGGTCCCCTTTGAGCAAACAACAAATTCGTCTCTTCCCCGAAGCGAACGCATCTGGTGCCATATTGAGAATGGGTTTTAATGCATTTCTTTAATATAATATTGTGAATTTATATGCCAACAATTGACCTGTTACCTGTTGGCCCGCCAACACTTCCGTTTACAATTTAAAAACACTCTACTTCCGCTTTCAATAGTAGTCCAATAAGTCGCAGGTCCTTAGTCCAACCCTTCGCTTATAAAGACTGCCGTTCCCACCAATTCCAGTTGAGGCCCTTCTGCGGAATTTCCCGGATATTGTTATGTGCCAGCGATTGGGCCATATTCATGCTCATGTTGATGGCAGTGTGAACGCCTTTTCCTTCCGCCTACGCCTCGATTAAAGCAACCCAAGTAGTTCACTGTGACTGTGTTGCTGTTGTTGTTATTGCGATTGCTGTTTAACAAATTTCAAATAGTGCAAAATGATTGCGGTTTCGTGTTGTGCCAGTTGCCCCTCAACTCGCTCATGCCACCCTTTCCAACTGTTTTCACAACCAATTTAATGCGAGGGCAGCACGCGAGAAATTGCTGTGCGAAAACACACAGTTGCAGAGCTACTGCACAGTTTTATGTTTTAGAGTCCAATTGGATTATGAAATCTTACCAATTGGTTTGATCTTACTTGCACGACTCTGTAATTGGACTACATACAGTTTAGGGAAGACTGTCAAAATCTTTGCAAAATGCTTGCAAATAAAACATCAATTCGTTAATATACTTGGGAGCGCCTAAGCATTTAAAGCATTTATACATTTTTTTAAGTTATGCAGAACAACGTCAACTGTAAATGAAGACCATACATTGAGTCCAATTAGAATTTGGTCTGAGGCTTCTCCGGCTGTCATAGTTTGACAGCCACTGAAGACGACGTCATGTTGGATCGCTTCTCTTATGCATCTCAAACTGTAACTGGAATACAAATTTATGTTTGAGCAGCACTGCCTGTTAATAGAAATGATTTTCAATTCGAACAAACGTTTATTGCAAACTCGTCACTATAGTATTCCGTCTATATGAGTGTATATTATTTAGGTTTTATGTTATTTTAATTTGTCATTAAGCTTATAAAATATACCAACTAAGTATTTACTCTACTATCACTTATTGTTCTAATTAGCAGTTCACAATTTTCACGCAGACTTTTTCCACTCGATGTTTTACTAAAGCACATCCTTTTGGATTAGATGGGTTTACTTTTCCACTATACAGTTGTTCGTAAGTTTTCTTTTGTACTTGGCAGCGCACAGCGAAATCAATTTCTCAGTATCCATTACATACAAAGACTGCTATATATTGTGTACTTGTGTATTTCTTGTGTATGTGTGTGTGTGTGTGTGCGTGTGGTAGGAGTGAGAAGGAGAACATGTTACTTGGTGAGATTCTTGCGCTGCTCGCACGTCTCCTTCTCATTCAACTGAATAACACGACGTCCAAAACGCGCCGTCAGCTTCGAGAAGAATCCGACACGAGAAGCAGGCTTGGTGTCATCGGCCGACAATGGTGGCGCCATCGCCTGGTAGCCATCGTCCTCGCTGGTGGCACAGCGTCCATGTTTGCCACTGCGTCCTTGGCCAAAGTGGAAAGTGGCACGCGCGACATTGCTGCGCGTAAAGTGCTTCTCCGATGGCTTCTCCGGTTGTGCGGTCACAACTTGAGCGGCTGCCATCACCGCTGCCTGCGCCAGCGGTCGTCGCTCCGACATGGGTGACTTGTGTTGGCGAACAGTCGTGGTCGACGGTGTGCCTGGTGTGCCCGGCGTGCTGGGCATAGGCGAACCGACGTCCCCCTTCTCGTAGAGAGTTGTAGGCCGTCGTGCGGAAGATCCCTGGTAGAAGTAACGCTGCGGCGAATTGGCCATCTTCTGGGTCTGCGCCAGCTGGCGTTGAGCGCTCAGCAGCGTGGGCTTAACATCGACAGCGCTCCCATTGCCGCTGACAGTGCTGCTGGAGCGTTTGCTCCGCGGCGTTTGTGGCGAGCGCGTACTCGAAGCGGAGGCGGAGGCGGAAGCAGGATTCACTGTGTTGCTGGCGGCGTTCTTGCTGCGCGTGAAGGTGCGACGCGTTGGCTTGGCTGGCGGTGCGGTGACAATGGACGTAGAGGTGGACGCTGTGCTGCTAACCACGGCGGGCGCTGCATTAGGCAAACGCGGCGCCACCGGACGATGTGTTGCTGCCAGCTGCTTGACCGCTGCTGAGCTGCTGGCCTGCGACGATTCGGAGACATCCGAGATAGATGTATGGCGTGAGCTGCGCGGCTTGGGCAGTGCAAGCAGCATGTAGCTGCAGTAGATGTCATCGAAGGCCCGCGTGCGCAACGAGTTGAGCACATCGCGTCGCTTGTAGCCCATGCCCAGCAGTTGTTCGACCCGCAGCGGGTCCTGCAGATCCAGCGGTCGCTCCTGGAACGGACGCAGACGATCCGAGTCCTCGTAGCCCATATTGAGCCACTTGTCGGCCATGACAGCGTTGAGCGTGGTTCGCTTGCCCGGATTAAGCACCAGAAACTTGCGCATCAGATTCTCGCAGTCCATGGAGATGTAATACGGTACTCGGTACTTGCCACGCAGCACATGTTCACGCAGTTCCTTCAATGTGCCACCATCAAAGGGTAACGTACCGCTGACTAGCGTATAGAGCACCACACCTAGTGACCAGGCATCCACCTCCGGACCCGCATACTTGCGACCCATAAACAGTTCGGGGGCAGCGTAGGGCGGACTGCCGCAAAATGTCTCCAGCTGAGCGTTGGGATTGAAGGTGTTGCCAAAGCCAAAGTCGGCAATCTTGATGTTCATATGCTGATCGAGTAGCAGATTCTCGGCCTTGAGATCGCGATGCACAACAAACTTGCTGTGGCAATATTGTATAGCCGAAACCAACTGGCGAAAGAGGACGCGGGCGTCGCGCTCGCGAATGCGCCCGTTCTTCACCAGATGATCGAAGAGCTCGCCACGACTCGCGTATTCCATGATCAGATAGAGCGTGCGTTCCGATTCGATCACCTGGAAGAGTCGCACAATATTCGGATGATCCAGAAGCTTCATGATGCGCACTTCGCGATACAGCTTCTGCCTCGCTGTCGCATTCAATTCCGTCTTGTCTATCACCTTGATGGCCACCTCGCGTCCCGTGGGCATGTGGATGGCCAGCTTGACCTTGGCAAAGTTACCCTTGCCCAGCGTCCGTATCATCTTGTAGACGCCATTGCCATTGCCGTTCACATACGATTGCAGCTTGAGATCGGAACCGTTGTCCATCCCACCGGCGGCAGCATCGTCGATTGTGGTGGAGTCACTTAAGCGAACCGTTGCGTTGCTTGGAGTCGCTGGCACCGCTTTGGCACCGCTCGACACTGCTCCAGAAACTTTTGTTGTTGTCGATGTTGCTGTTGTTGTTGCTGTGGCTGTGGCTGCTACTGCAGTGTTTGCTGCGGTTATGCCACCTGTAAGCTGATAGCAGTTCTCCTTTTCAGATGTTTTTAATGTTTTGGGTGCTTTCTCATCAACTGCTGCCGCTGCTGCTTTTATTTTCGCCACACTCTCATCTGCCAAACCGAATTCTACAATTTCTAAATGTTTATCCGTCGACATTCTGAACGACAAAAATTTGGTCAAAGCACAAAAGTCAAAGCTAACGCGATCGCAAAATCAGCAGAAGGCAGAAGTTCAGTTCGAAGTTGAGGAGGAGGAGGGTTCAGTTAAGTTCCTTGCGCATGTCAAGCACGCGCCTTGCATAGTTTTAGTTCCGTTTTTTCTTTTTTCTTTTTTTTTTGTTTGTGGTGCCGCGTCCTTTATTGAGCTGCAATTGTTGACTCGACAGCTCGACACATCTGCTCTTTTTCAACACCCTCAGGGGACGTCGGTTCTCGGTCTGTAAGCTTTAAGATAAGAACGAAGCATACTGGGTTTGTGGCACGTGGTTCGTGATCCGTCTCCAACCCTTAGCAGTTCATCTGTGCTGGCAGTGCTGGCAACGCATGGCTGATAAAGCAGCAACACGTCCTCGTCCCTGTACTCTTTCTCGTCCTTACAGAATCGCCCTTTTAGGCGAGCATTTCAGCTGCGCGTCTTCTTTCGAGTTTTCAACCCCCTTCACCGCTCGCAGTCGAAGTCGAGTGTTTACTCCTGCAGTCTTTCCTTTCCCCCCTCCCTGTGGACGATAGCGTTGCTCGTGCGATCGTGTGTTTCGTGGTTCGCTTTTGGTGTCACATTTAATATCAAGTTGAGTTTCGACAACATACAAATGTCAACAAATGCCTGCAAAGATACAATAAGAAGGAATTTAATAACACGCGACACCACCGTCAATTAATCATTTCTAATGCTAACAAATTGATCACCAACCATCAGTAGAATTTAATGAATCCTTTTCTTCTTATATAATATATATTTAATAGAAACCCAGCTCGTTTATTTTGATCCGCAGCTCGTAAATTATTGAAATATCTGTTTTTAATCTTATGTACGTATGTGCAATATCTTTTAAATATCTGCATTTTTTCATACTTCAAAGAGATGAAATTTACCTTTCGTAATTGTTGGAAAACAAATATTTTTGAATAGTTATTCACCTTATTTCTTCAATTTGTTTATTCGAGTTTATTGAAAATTATTAACTGAATATTTATTATTATTTTTGAGAGCTTGAATTTAGTGTAGCAACTTGAAAAATCTTAGCAAGAAAACATATTTAAATATAAGATTTTAGTACAAGTGTCAACTAACAATATCAATTCTAAAGTTAAAATCAATTTAAACAATATTCCGTTTCTTAAGATTATTTTATTTAAAATTGAAATCTGCGATCACTTTGCCTGCATTAATAGTTGCTTTTGCACCACTGTGCTCACATCACCGCATTTGGCTCAATATGTAATTTGCTTTCGTTTCTCGTCGGGCCATTAACTATCGTCCCTCATGTCGTCTTTATCCTTATGCAGTTACCCATGCATACAGCCATACAAGCGAATGAATGCTTCGCATATTTATCGTTCTTTCGGCATTTCTTAATTCCCTCTTGTTTTGCACTTACATTTCGCCAGCATACGCATCCTACAATATCCTGCGATCTGTAGCTACCTACCCGAACACCCGAAACTACCCTAATAACTACCTACCTAACAAAAAAAAAACAACAAAACAACAAAATGAAAAGAGAGAAGTACAGAAAAAAAAAGAAATTAACAACTACAACAAAGGAATTGGGAACTGGTCCTTAATCTGGCTTTTCTTTTCTCTTGAATATTCGCCCCGTGCGACGTGTAACAATTTCTCGTTTCTCGCATCTCGCTTTGAACTCGCCACATGTGGCTGTGTGGCCTGCCAGTGTCCTTGATCCTGCTTACTTGTTGTTGTTGCTGCCGTTGTCGACGTTTTGTTGTTGCTTGCAACATTTTCTCTCGTATTTTGCCATCGTCATTCTCTTTGCCTCCGCCTCATTCTCAGTTTCAATTTCAGCCGCAACCCCGAGCCTAAATGCTTGATGACTGCCTGACGTCCTGACTGCCGGTCCGACTTGTTCGCTTTGGGTCGAATGCAGCGGTATTGTCGTCTCCTTTTTATGGTTCCTCTTCTTCGTGAGTTCGTCTGTGTCGCTTTCTTTCACTGTATGTGTGTGTGTGTGTGTGTCTTGTTGTTGATTCGTAATTCAATTGCAGCTGCCTCTTTTCGGCTGTTATTTCTGTTATTCTCTCGCACTCTTCCTCTTTTAGCAAGATGCGATTTAGCATTGCCAAAAATAATAATAACAACAACAGAAGGGCAGAAGTAGCGACAAGCGGACAGACGGAGAGATGCAGAGACTAAAGACAAACACTTGCATCTATCAGTTCTTAGAATTGGCAGCAATTCGGGGAGGCTTAATGAGTTTTGTTGGTCCATCGAATGCCATTTGAATGAACCATCGTAATGTAACTGATTTATGCTTCTCTGCAGTGGCAACGCCAAAAGCAAAAGCAAAAGAAACAGCAGCTGCAATTGCTGCAGTTGTTGCCAAGTTCATTGTACCCCAGTCCCCCATTTTCATCGCTCTCCTGCAGCCCTTTTCTTTTCCCCCATTATGCATATGTAAACAGAGATCTGAAGATTCGAGTGCCGCCTTTGTGGCTTCGCTGTTGCTTCTGCATCGTCGTCGTCTTAAGCGCCCGCTTGTTGTTCATTCTATTTTGATTCTTATTCTGTTGTGCGTGCACACATTGTGTGTGCTCAGTCTCTCTCCTCTCTCTCTCTCTCTCTCTTTTGTTCTCCTGCTGTTGCCTCTTCTTCAGATTCATCGGTTGTCACTGAGTCATCGTAAATTGCCTTAGCCAGAAAAGAGCCCGCAGCTTAAGACGCCGCTGGCGGCGCTTGGTCTTCATTTATCGTTTTCCCACTTGATCTTCGTCCCCGTTTCTCTCTGTCTCTTATTCTTGCTTTTAGTTTTCCATCGATCTTTGCCCTTGGCTTTGCACAGACACACACAGAATCGCTTACGCTTCATTAGCAGCCTGGCATGAGTTAATTGTTTTATTGTTTCTGCTTTGACACTATTTCTTTCGAACGGGTCTTGAATTTGTTTGTTGGTGTTTTTCATCTTGTTTTTAAGAGCTGTTGCCAACTTAAGCAGAGGAAACGCACTTGGCAGCGCAATTCCCACATGGTTTATTAATAAAACGCCTCTTTAATGGCAAAGAAGAACGCCCACTTTAACAGCAGATGGACACAGACGAACGGACCGACAGACCGACAGACGGAAACCAAGATAGATCGCTCCAAACGGAGCCAGCCGGAGCTCTCTTTTTGACTCCCCAGGGGAGCTCGCTTATCTTACGCTTGCGATACCGAAACCAGAAATCGAATCGACCAAAGCATCGCCCCAAGATAATTGCAGATTTAACTTTACTTACGCTCTGCGCTACGCTTAGTTCGTTCCCTTGGCAGCAATCAAAAATAAATTAAGCGTTAATCCACGACCAGCAAATTCAAAGATACATATATACGAGTATCTGCGTCTCAGCGCGACCGAACTACAAGATACAGAGCGCGTCGTTGTACTGAACGCACAACTCAAGTGCCGATGCCCAGGCCCAGACATCAGAGAACAGAGAGTTGAGAGAGCGCTGAGCCACAGGTCTCTGAGACGCTGAGAGCGTCTCTTGAAGGAACTGCAAAGAAACTGAGAGAGCAACGATCAGAGAGCGTCGTTGTCTTGTGCTCATAATTTGGTTTGCGCTCATTGTACGCTCATTCTTTTGCCGCTTCTTTCGCACTGCGTTTGGCTCAATTCGTTGAAGGTCGTTGCGTTTCCTTGAGCGTTTCTTGAGGCGTGACGTCACACGGCAGGCAACCGAGTGACGACGTCGTTGGGTAGGGGAAAGTAAAGCGACCACAACTATAGCTATATGTATGTGTCTGTCTTCGGCTACGTCACGACTTCGGCTCGTCGTCTCGAAACGTTCGGCTGCGGCGAATTTGTTTGTCGATTTGTCTTTGTAGTGGCTCGCCTCAACTTCTTCTCCTCTATCGTGTGGTTGGTGTGAGTTTTCTTCGGCGCTACTTAACGATTTTCTTGTCGTTGTGTGAGTTTGTTGCCAGCCACTATTGCCGACTCGCTCTAACTTCGTGTATGTGCGTGCGTTTGTGTGTGAAGTTTTCTTATTCGCCGTTGGTATTCGCCGCACTGCGTTTCACATTGTTGTATCTTATCTTGTTGGCATCGTTCAATCAAGTGTGCGTGGTTGTTGTTGTTGTTGTGGATGTCTGGGTCTGGGGACCAATAAGAACGTGGCAAGTTCTTCAAGTGAAGTTCCGCTTCGGCTCCGTCTGGCTGGCCAACCGACAAGCGTTGCCATTGTTATTGTTATCCACAGAGGCAAACAGTTTGATTAAAAAACCCAAGCAAAGCACAACAATAATAAATAATAAAATGCATTTTTTGCCTTTCATTATAATCCTTTTCTTGTTCTCATTTAAATGAAAAGAAGAATTACAATCACAAAGTAGGCGACAAGAGGGGCTCCCTAGTCTTCATCGTCGTCGTCGTTGCAGATGCTCTTGATTATTATAATAACAGTTTTGTGATTTTACTTGATTCGTATTCCATTTTTGTCGTTTTGCTCTTTGCCGTTTCTCTGCTTGTCTTTGGACAAACGCCGCGGCGACTTTGAGGCGCTTAATTAAAAAGCTTTTGCTGCTTTTTCACTAGAAGCATTTTCTTTTTTATTGAAATTACACTTTGATACTGCAAACGTATGCCTACAGTTTCCACCCCGTCCCAATTCAGAGCATTCCACTTTCAATTGCAAGAGTCGCATTTGCATTTTGCTCGTGCCTCAAGAAGCAGCTCAGGCTGTTTAATTTGGGCCAAAGTGACATGTTAATAATTAAGCGGGTAATTTAGCATGCAGCAACAACTGACGTCTAAGACTGACAAGCTGCGAGTTTATCAACTAAGCGCTACCCTCTAAGAGCACTAAAGAAACTTATGTAGTTACGGATAGAGGCTGCTCTCTTTTTTTATAAGCATAACAAGATTCGTTATAGCGATGTTTAACTATCTGTCTGACAGACTGTCCTTTTAAATAACGTGATATAACTCATGGAATTTTAAAGGTGTTGCCACCAAATTTGGTGAGCAATATAATTGCTCATGGCTCACTATTATCCATACACTAACATTGCAGTATTGGGCTTAATTTATTCTATGTTTTATAATTATAAATTATGTTGCTATAAATATTTGAATATTATATCTATTAGAACGGAATGAAACAAATTCCAGCTGCACATATTTTTTATTAAAATAGGGTAAACTGCAGTAGCGAACTTAATTGAGTCGCTTCTTTGCTGTTCAGGGTACTTCCATCAAAATAGAGATCTTTTGGTTATAATTAGGTCAGACACACGTGGCACATAGCGATGCCACAGCTGACTCGGAACTAGCTAAACAATGCCACAGGCGGCAAATCACAGTTGGCCACAAATAGACACGCGTCGTCAACAGCAGGAGAAGTAGGAGCAGCAGGAGCAGCAGCAGGATGCGTCAGCAGGAGCCACAAAGCGAGCACCTGATATCGATGAAATGTCTTTTGGCAGCGACTTCGCAGCATTTGGCAAATGTTGAATCAGAATGCAGGAGGAGGATGTGGATAACAGATTGCGGCACCAGATGATGCTAGTCAAACAATAGGCCAAAAGGTTAAATACAGATGAAAAAAAAAGGAACGTGGCCTCGACGGCATCTTTCCAGTTTTTGGCAACAAACAAAAGGACGAGGGCAGGATATGCGATACATGCACTTTTGCACATTGCCATGAGTTATGGACATCTTAGGGATGCGGGTGCATATCGATTACGAAATACTCTATCTGCCTCTCTGCCTGACTTTGCCTTATGATTTTGCGTTTTTCTTTTGCTCCACAAAAGGTGCAAAATCGAGCAGGACGAACGTGCCACACACTGTCGGCGGCAACTTAACGATTAATTCGATTTATGTTTTAATGCTGGCGCAGCATCGAAATGCAAGCCACACAAATCATTGCCAGCTACTTTGCATCCATAAGAGACACTCAAGAGGCGAGCTGCCAATTGCCAAACAGCCAGGTGAAACTGCCTCAAGATACATAGCAGCTGTAGGCGAGTATTTGTATACTTTTGGGGAGGGAGCAATCGACAATCGAACCATGACAACCGAAACCCACACTCTTTCTTACTGTCTGCCGCCAGCTAAATATACAAATTAACCCATTCAAACAATAGTCTTCAGATGTGTCAAAAGAACCCAAAAAGATGCAGCATTCAAAGGCCAAACAATAAATGCAGAAATGAGCTCAATGCATATCAATAAAATCGCTGAGGAACACAAGGAAATTCACATTTTCAGCTGTCAAAGGGATGGCATCAGCATCGGCATCGGATCGGAAAGTAAAAGTCTGGCATTTTCCTAAGGAAAACATACGAAAGCTCAGCAGATTTTCTCACACATTCAAATGGGTTTTTGTCAATCATTTGTCATTCGAGTGCCGCCCGATGATGAAGGGCTGAAGGACTGCGAGTAAATCTGTTGCCATTGTTTAATCCTTTGCGCTTATTTTGCATTACCAACCAATGCGAATCCTTTGCGCGACCGACCATTCAGGTGTACGAGTATCACCAGCATCATTCATCCAACTTCAGTTCAGTTCAGTTCAGTTGAGTTCAGCTGAGTTGAGTTCTTTAGGCCGTTACCTGCCTTTTGTCAAAGAGTTTTTCCCCGACTTTGGTTTTAGCCTGTTTTTGTTACATTTTTGCATAGTTTTTCGTCCCTTTTTGTCAGTTTTACTTGGCCATTGTTTTGCTTTGTTGTTGTTGTGTGTTTTTGGCAAGCACTATTCTAATATGTGTGTCTTCGACAACTCTGACAATTCTAACGCAATTTTCAATGCCATTCAGACTAAGGGAATTAGCCGCCAAGCTAAACAGCAAAATATATTTTCAGCGAACCAGAAAGTATCATTTTAAGAAAGTATAGAGAAGAGGAAATAGGTAAAAATTAAGCTGCTAGAGAGAATAGTTGGCAAATTTAAATAGGAAAAATCAACACCGTTTTTTGCATATTATATTTTAAAATATTTGTGTTTTATTTTGTGTATTTTACTTACCTTTTTTTCGGGCTTAATAATACAAAATAAAAAGACTTAAATATTTAAAAATTTAAAATGAATGATTAGTACAAAATTGTATGTAAAATAATTTTAAAATATATATTTTCCAAGTACAGAAACTTGTTATTAAATTAGTGTAAATAAAACTATTAAATAAAATTCTAAGGTTTATAAAAATAGATCGCAGGATATTTTCCGCATTATTATTTTTAATGAATTTATTTGGAATTTGGTCAACAATTATTTTATTGCCAATCTTAATGTTTTAAAAGAAAAGAATGCATTTAAAATATAAGAAATAATAGTAAAATATAAAGTATATATCTAAAAATGTAATATTGTAATATTGATACGTTTATTAACTTGTTCCACTTCTGTTGTGTTCACAGAGCATAAGCAAATGTGCCACAAATACTAGTATATATCAATATAAGTAGATAGTTAGCCTCGAATATGAATATGTAACGTATTTGTGCAATCTCTTAAGTAGTCGACAAATCCATCGTCTGGGGCAAAATGATTGTCAGCAATATTTTGCTCACTTTTACCCCCATTTCTCGCTGTTGTTGCCAGAGATAATCAGGAAACTAATCCTTGCGCTAAGCAGAGACCACGATAGCTTGTCCTAATTGAAATGCGGCATTCTAAGCATGTTGGTGTGAACAGCGAATGCATTTTGGCAGTGCAAAGCAGAAATTTTGTGTCGAATACAGAGCGCAATTCATAGTGAATGAAATGCATTGTGGATGCTCTGATCTGTGAGATGGCTGACTGTGAGAGGCGGAAGCGAGATGGAAGTGCAGCTTATTAGCAAAGATTGTCTACACAACAACACAACAGTTGAGGACTGACAACAAAACTGAAATTGATTACCAAATGCGACAGAGGCATTTCGAGTGTGTGTATCACGACGAAGATAAGAAGGGAGGAGAGGCTTGGGGTTAGGCGCCTAATAAGCACAAAAATCCACATAGAGCAGCAATTCCTTTTAATTGAAAATCTCTCGGCTTTCAGTTGTTGTGCAACTCGTGCCGCTCTCTTTCCGCTCGTGTTGCAAATCATTTGCACGTTGTTTTGTTTTTGTTGTGCCAACATTTCTTTGCGGCTACATTTCTGTGCGTTTAGTTGTCGGTTGCCAGGAGTGAGAAGGGAGAGTGGAATGAGAGCTTTGCTTGGCTCCAAATGCATTCGATATTGCATTTTGCATTTGCCTCGTTGGCAGCGCCAACATGCAAGGATAATAAGTACTTTAGCCGCCGGATGAGACGCGAGACGCGAGACGAGAGACGAGACGAGGCGCTTGGCTTTTGCGACTTTTTGGACTGATTGACTTGGCGAAGCAACCATCCCCTCGTGTCCCCTTCCATCGTTGGCAAAGTTGATTGCAGCAAGGACTTGCGTCTATATTGCGCCGAAAAAATTGCATCGGCTGCATTTGGCTTGGCAAACAAACGAGACCAACCCAGAGATTTCAGCCCGGCCCAAACAACAGCCAAACAGTCATGAAAAAAGTTTCGTTACGCCTACTCTCTTTCTCTTTCTCTCTCTCTCCTCTTCCCATTCCCTTTCTCTATACATCATACTCTTAGCTCTTAGTCGACTGCATGTGCAATGCATATTAGCTGCGGCCTGAGTTTGAGCCGCAGCCTGAGCCTGAGCCGGTGTCCTGTGTCCTGTGCCATCCTCAGCGCATGCATATGCGTGTATCTGTATGTGTGTCTGAGAGTGTATGCGTGTGTGTGTGTGCATTGTCCTTTTGGTCGAGCTGCAGACACTGCGCTTCAGTCATTCTTTTGCATTTTATGGCGTCGTTTTATTTTTTTTTGCCTCGTTGTTGTTGCTTCTGTTTTTTCCTGCTTGCCTTTTGTTTGATTTGTAAAATGCAATATGCTGGGCTGCCCAGAACGATTTGCCTTCCCTCAACTCCTCTCCACATTTCACTCTCCTTATTGCCTTTAGAGTTGCTCCTTCCCAGCACTCGATTGCATTTGTTTGTGCATTATTTTTGGTGCAACGGTTAGACTGCATTGCCTAAGTTAGACCCAATTTCAGCTTAAGCCATATCCCTAAACCCCAACTTCGAACTTCGAGTCGAAAATCAGTCAAAAGGGATCTTTAAGCAATACTCGATGGTAGGGTTTTTTTTTTAGCTTTGCATTGCATTTGTAACTTTAATTTCGAAATTTCTTTACATATTGGAATTTGTATCCATTAGTTTATTAAATTAACTTTCATTATTATTCGTATTCAAATTTAGTAAATATATAAAATGATAAATATTTCAAACAACTCAAAATAATATTCTTTCTAATTACCTTTGAAATATAAATTATATAAATTATGTGTTTTGTTTGTATTTAAGAGATTATAAACGAAAGTACCTTAAATATTTATAGAATTCTAAAATATTTTGTATATTTCATTAATTTGTACTTATTAAATTGATTTATTTTAATTTGATTTTGAGTTGTGCGCCCCTTGCAACCTTCTTTGGCTGCTTCAACTCAAACGCAATGCAAATATTGGCGCCAAGTTGACTCAGGGTTGCTACAGAGACGCGTCCACGCTCTCCGCCTGCTTCGCCAAAACGCACTTCATGCCACACAAAAGTTGAATCGAGTCCAGTAGCTGCCCCAGCCCAACCCCTAATGGTCGGCCGACGTTTTCTCCGCTCCCCTTGAACGTCGTTTTAATTCGAGTGCGTTTTTCATCAACAGCCAGCTCGACGACGACGACGACGACGACGATGCAAAGCAGCATCTCCCCTCTGTCCTCTGTTCACTCCTCGATAGCACACCCAGCATCCGTTTAGCTCGTCAACCCACACAGAGAAAGTCTTGAGGCTACACTGAAGACCCTTCAATGACCAACAGGCGACTGCGCCAAAATGCAATGCCGATGTGGCAGCGACGGCGGCGACTTGAAGTGCGGGCGGGGCAAGTGTGGGGAGTGAAGCAAAAATCAAACAATCAACAAAATAAAATCGCCACCGCGCCGTGCGCGACCGTAACTCCAAAGGCAGCGTTCAGAGCTTGTCCAGCTTCGTCTCCCGTTCCCCACAAGTGTTTTTTGTTGCCTTTGTTCTCCCGCTGCTGTCGCTGTTGCTGCTGTTGCTGTTGCTGATGTTGCTGCTGCCGCTGGTCGCCGGCTTTATGCGCACGCCCCCAAAGTCCAGTTTTGCAGTCATCAAGTTTTTTGCGAGTCAGACCCAACCCCCGGCACATCCGCCTTGCCCAAGCCCATGCGCTTCTTTGCCATGTCTTCGCATCCGTTGCATTCACTTTGGGCATCCTCCCATCCCAGCTTGCCCCTGCTGCTCGTCTTGTTCAGCTCCTTCGTCTGACTGCGACTGCGACTGCGACTGCGACTGCAGTGCCACCCTTTTATTTATACTATATACACTTTTTATATTCTCTTCTACGGTTTTGTATTATTTTTATTTTGGTTTCTGCAGGCGGCGCACTCTCTCTATATTTTATTTTTAATTAATTAATGTGAATGTAAAGTACATTTTCTACAAGTAAAACTTGTTTTGCAACTGGCAGGGCCAACCCTTTGGGCGCTCCACGCCTCCTTCTCGGCCCCCCCTCCCCTCCCGCCTCCATCGACTCAACTCGACTCCCATTACCATTACGGTAACCGTAACCGTTACGTACCGGAGGCTAACACGCCTTGGCGCCCAAACGGAAACATAAATGAGACCTGAGCCGAGCCCGAGCCCGAGTCGAGCCTCCAAATATGCGGCACCGAGAGAGAGAGAGAGCGGTGCACCATGCGCCACTAAAGAAATGCAGTTAATTTACTCAGAAGTAGCGTTGCCTCAGGTTGAGTGGGCAACAAGGAGGCAGGCAGAGTGGCAGACTGAAGAAGCAGCTTGCCGGCAGCCTCTCAGCAAGAAAAATGTTGCAGCAGCAGAAAGTTGCCCTGCAGTTTCTTTTGTTTTAGTGTGCACGCCGTAATGTATGCAACACAATTTTCCTTTCCTTTCCTTTTTTATTTTGCGCTCTTCGCTGCCGTTGAAAAATTTTGTTAGTCCTTGCCTGCGCCTACCTTCCAACAGCAGCAGCAAGAGCAGCAGCAACAGCAGAAGGGCGACAGGAGGTCAAAAGCGTTAGGTTTGCCGGGTGCAAACTGGAGCCTAGTTGCGTATGCAGTCGCCACTTTTCATACCCTGCAAAAGGAGTCGAAGGCGGGTATGCTGAGCTCCTCTAGCTCCTCTTTCCTTGAAGAAAACTTGTCACTTCTTAGAGGGTATCTCTTAGTTGCTCTTCTGCACTTCCGGATTGCTAGACTTACTATGTGAGTGTGCGAGTGTGTGCTTCTATGAGAGGCAGTTGAAAACTTTGCACTTTTCACTGTAGTTCCTAGTGGCTGCAGCCGATCCATTCCCTTCCCCTGCTCCTCCAGCTGTTGTTGCCATTTCCATTCGCTGCTGCTGCTCCACGACCCTTTGCAGCATTCGTTTCGCTGACTTCTCTATATCTTTCCACCTCCTTTTTGCTACATTTTTGCATTTTTTGGGCGCCCTGGAAAAATGTTGCAAAAGTTATTTCTTCACGAGGTTTCGTTGCACTTCATGTTGCGTCTGCTTGAGTGTGAATGTGTGTGTATGTGTGTGCACCACAGCAAACTAATCTCGAGGTTAGTTAATCGGTAACTCAGGGATATTCTATGCACGAGTCGACTGCATCAAGTGAGCATTCATGTAGCTCGGATATTTTTTATTAAAGATATTTTCAATACAACCAAGAACTCCTATTTTATTGCTATTCATTGTAACAAATTATTCATATTTAAACATAAACTTTAACAGTGAATAAATATATTTCAAAATTGGAAAATATTTGCCTTTAAAATATCTTAAATTTTAGTGTAAATAGTTGAAATCCATAATCAATACTAGTATATATAGTTTATTTAATAGTTAAGTTCATGTTAATCTTAACTACTATTTTTGGTAAAATAATCAAAAACACATAATGCAATTATTTCTTTATCAGTTTTAACTCATTCTATTTCGCTACTTATGATATTACTGCGCTTGTAACTAATTTCTAAGTTAATAATTAAAGCTGCACTGCAGCTGCATCAGTGACCTGCAATCTTCTTGGCTTGCCTTAACTACACGCTCACGGTTCAGCGACACGCAGCTCAAAAGGCTTCTTTCGCGCGTCTTTCCATTCAGTGTCAGTCTCAGTACATGTCACAGAGCACTACTCCTCTGTGCCCCTTCCTCATGCCCACCTTTGGCATTGCATGCAATGCAACTGTCCCATATGCAAATACTGCGCCCACAACTCGATGATGCACCTTGAGCAAAGTATGTAGGATAAAAAGAAATTGAAGCAATGCTGCTGCCTCTGCAGGGGAAATGGTAACTGGGCGACGTAAGAGAGAGAGAGCCAGTGGAGGGTGGAGTGAGGGAAGGGGCAAAGGCAGAGGCAGACACATTTTAATGATGCATGCAACAGTAAACTGCAATCAGATATGCGCACATCGTTAGTCTTCAGCATCAGCCGCCGTTTGTTGATTATCTTAGAATGGAGAGCACACGACAAGAAAGATAACTCATACGCTCCGTTGCCGACGCATATATAGAAATTTATTTGCTCAGCAAATAAACTGCAGCCGCTTGCCGTTTGTCTTCTCTCTCTCCCTGTGTGTGTGTGTGTGCTCGTTGTATATGTGTGTGTGTTTGTGTGTGTGCAGGAGCAGGAAGCCTTCGTTGCGCTCCCCACTTGCGTCTCTCCTTCGTCTTGAGCTGCCTTTGCCTTGCGCCCCGAAGTAGGAAACCCCTAACGGAGGCACTTTTTTATGCAACTTCTTCAGCTCGAGTGGTTGCCCAAGTTGACGTTTCAAATGTCAATTGTGTGCTTAACTGCATTCCTTTGACAACATCGTCGTCGTCGTCGTCGTCGACGTTGACGTTGACTTTTCTTATTTTGTTTCGACTGTTGCCGAGTCGCTTGCGTTGAGACCCGCCTCAGCATCCTTCTCAGCTCTTGGTTCAAGTTCCATTACTACTTTTGTCTAATTTTTGGTTTCTTTGTCTGCTGCTATAAAGCAAGGCTGGAAATGCAGCAAAGTCCTAATTTTGCCTACACTGACATGATGTTAGACTGATAATCAATTTTTAAATTATTTAATATTTTACTTATATATTGCTAGATGCTCTTGCAGCCAGTGTTTTAGTAATTATATCTAACCTTAAATAAATATGAAATAAATATACAATATGAACATTTTGAATAGCTTTGGCATCGAAATTTGAATAATTGTTGAATGAAATATATATTTCATTGACAAGTAGGCCATGTGATGCACTTCCATTTTTTTTGTTCAGTGTATTTCTCAGCGTATACTCGTAAATAATTTCTTTTCTTTGGCTTTCACTTTGTTTGAGCGACGCTGCAGCGACGTTGCAGCTACTTTTGCCAAGTCGTCGGGAAAATATGTCGCATTCATGCAGCAGCAGCAACAGCAACAGCGGAAGAAAGAGAAATCCAACCAATGCTAGAAAGAGAGAGAAAGACAGCTAGGCTGCAATCTTGCCTTCAATTAAGCTTTGACAAGTGCATTGCATACGGACAGTAAAAGGGGGCACAGAAGACGCAGCCCATGCAAAAGAAAAAGAAGGGGAAAAAAAAAAACAGAAAACCCACAAAGCCCATAAATATGAATGACGATGAGGATGAGATCTTGCAGACGGCAGACTGAGTTGACTCCTTGGCCAAAAGGATTTGCCGGCCAAAACGGGAAAAATTGTGCAAAAAAAAAAAAAAACGGCAGCAGCAGCAGCAGCAAAGAAAGAAAGACAGAAGAGAAATATTTTTACTGAAGAAGGAAACGCAAATAAATGAATTGCACTTTTTCTTTGCGAAACTTTCTTGTGCTTGCGCTCGAGCATTTCAATGAACAGCAAACTCAATGGCAGCGCAGCTCTGCAGCTTCTAGGCACAAATAAAAAGCAGAGAAAACTTTTGCATATTGTGTTTATTCTAAGCCCAGCAGATACAGATACAGAGTCAGAGTTGCTGCTGAGTTCCTCCCTTTTAATTAAGCGGACGCAAGTCACAGGTCCATTATGCTTAGATAATGGCAAGGCCAAAGATTGGAGGGAGGCCAAAAAGAATAAAAAGAGAGATAGAAGAAAGAGAGGCAAACGGAGTTGAATGTGAATGCAAATTATGCTCGGAATTGTGTGCTCATTAATTAAAATTGAACCAATTTGAGAGCAGTACCTGTCAGAGGCGCCTAAAAATTCATAAGAACTGCCCATCGCCATTTTTTGTTTTTTGTATATCCCCAGCTTAGGCTAAGGCTGCCGCCCATAGAAGTTCTCAATGTCCACGCCAATGCACTTTGAGGTGAGCACTCAAAAGTTCGCAACGGCACAGGAGGAAACAACTTCAGAGAAATGAGGAAAAATATGAAACGAAACGTTGTACATACATATATTACTTTTGGACTGTGTGCTGTTAGGGGTTTCACTGTACTTGTCTATGCTTCGAGCTGAGTCGAAATGCAAATCTTGCAGATTTTTAATTTCTTTTCAACGAAAATTTTATTTTCTGTTTGCATTTCTTGTTGTTCGCGAATACCCGAAAAAAAGCAACAACAGAAACGAGCGGAAGGCAGAGCCAACCCTTTTATTTGCCAGCTCTGTCGAGGATGCTGATGAGGAGGCGATGGTGATGATGATGTTCATGATGACGCTGCTGCGGCTGTTAAGCTTTTTTTTATTATGTATTATAGATTCATATTATGCACTTTTTAATTTCTTTTGTCTCAAGCATCAAGCTCAATCTTTAGCCAGTGATGAACACGTGACACGACAATTTTACGATACTTCAAATACTTGCATTTAACTTTAAAGTACTTTCAAGTATCGCTTATTTTATTTTACCTTTATTGTATTATTGATTTGGTTTGAAAAACTATTGTTTTAATTTCAATTCGTTTATGTTTTGTCATTGAATATATTTTATTTATACTAAATATACTTTAAAATTTAAATTAATTTATTTTTTGGTTTACATTTTTTTTTTTATAATTTTATTTCAAGATCTAAGATTATTATAGTAAAAATATATTATATTTACAAACTATTTTATTTTAAAGTTTGTTAATAATCATTACTCACAAACAGTTTCACGTGTTCATCCCTAAGCCTAGAATCACGATGCTAAAATCGTATAAGAAATGCGTTTTTGCCAGTGC
The DNA here is from genome assembly GCA_035046325.1 of Drosophila niveifrons. Taxonomy (NCBI): domain Eukaryota; kingdom Metazoa; phylum Arthropoda; class Insecta; order Diptera; family Drosophilidae; genus Drosophila; species Drosophila niveifrons. Next base: position 1,311,028 of record JAWNOC010000046.1, on the reverse strand, counting down.
CTGCCACAGATTTTTGTAAAATTAAAAACCCGCTCGCTGTGAGGCATCATTAAGTGGGCTGCAACGAGCCCAAATGTTCTTAGCAGAGTCTGCCAGCCACCCTTCAAAAGGCAATGCATAGGAAACGGGGCAGAATACCATTTGTTGTGGGGAGTATGAGTTGTCTTCGGGCACGATATGCATTGCATTTGCCACATCAAGTTTGCTGCTTCAGTTGCTTGTGCAATTTTGTAAGTCTTTTTCTTGGGCTTTTTCTTGGCTTTGACATTACATTTCCATATTTTTTTGGGGGGGCTGATTGCGGCGCAGCACTTTGGGGTTGCACATTGTCTCCTTTTAGGCGCATACAGGCTACAATTACGGAGCATAATGAATTGTGCCCGAGGGTGCTCACAAGGCGTCGGTGGCGGTGGCGGCAATGAACTTGCACCAAACGAATCCCACACCCAATTGAAACCCCTTTGAAGCAAAATAAAAAGAAACAACATTTCACTTCACGCTCAGCTAACGTTTTCTCACCAAGAACCTACCAGCTGCCAAAAAAAAAAGTCAAAGTCCTGTTTTCGAAAGAAACAAAAACTTACGAATCATGTAAAGGCATTTGCGTGTGCTCGGGAATTCATAGTGCACCACACACCTTAGCAGGCTGACTTGAAAAGCGCCTTGAAGCATAACCAATGCAAGCAACTAACCACCAAGCATCGCTGAGAAAGGAAACTGTTTTCTGTCTGTTTAACATTTGCCTTGGCCTCGAGATCAGTCTTTTGTTTTCCAAGCGAGGGTGCACTTTTCACACGGTACTCTACACCCGCCTCACAGTATCTGGTGCGATATTGTGGACGGAGAGAGAGAGAGAGAGAGAGAGAGAGGAGTGGGAGGTAGGGGTAGGCAACCCAAGGGTCGGCAATAATTTTTAATAATTTCCTTTGGTTAAATAGTTTTTCCTTTTACTTAAACACAACAATTGCGCATGCATACAAATTCCCACAAAGTGACCAGAGACCACAATTGAAGTGTTAGATGCAAAGATACAATTGCCAGCAAGTGGTCGCACTCGCAGTTGCAGATACAAGATAACTTGATTGCACTAATTTGAATGCAGAGCAACTGCCACAACAACAACAACAACAACTAGAACGGACACAGCAGCAGCAGCAGCAGAAGCATCAACTTAAACAGTTCCCATGCACAGTGCTATTTAGAGCGACAACTGTCAACTGCCTTGGGGTGGCCTGTGAGGGGGCGGGGAATGAAGTACTATCTGCGAGATACCCAAACACCCAAAGTTGCAGCTAATGGTGAAGAAAGTAAAATAAATTAGGCGAACCACGAATGCTGGCTACACTATCAATTTAAAACTACAATAAGGTAGGAAAAATAGTTTTGAGATTTTATGAACAGAAGTTTCCAATATTAGAAATATACAAATTATAATTTAATGTAAAAGCTTTTTGTGTTACTTAAATTATTATTTAATTTATGACATATTAGCAACGAAACATTTTCCAAAGTGTCTTTAACTATACACCAAAATCAAGACTATACTACTAAACATATGCTCTAAAAGATGCAGACTACTAGTCTACTAAACATATGCTCTCAAAATGCTTTAGAACTAGTGCTCAAAGAGATCATTGAGTTCTCTTTTGGCGTTTAAAAAATAGTTAAACTCGTGTATAATGAGGGTATCGCAAGTAGTAAAAGTCTAGTTCCGCATTGGACAATTGCTGGTTCCTTCTTCTGCAACAGCTGCTGCTGCTGCTGATGGGACAAACAGTTGGAGTTGGGAGCTGAGCTCAACTGCTCTGCTAGGGGTTACTTCAATCAATTTCTGACAAGAAGTGTTAAATCTGCACAGTGCCACACAATTTATGAGTAGCTGCAATTGCGAGCTGCCGCTGCTGCTGCTGCTGTTGCTGCTGCTGCATCGTTTGGGTTGCCTTTATTAGAATATCCGGCAGCTTAGAGACAGGGGCAGACAGCTTGTCTGCAATGGTTCGCTATACATTGTCATAATTCATAAATCAACTAATTCCAAAGTCTCTGAAAGTCGTACTAAAACAACAAATCGTTTCGAAGATACGAACTTAAAAGGCGGGCAAACGGAAAACAAAACAAAAAGTTAAGCTAAACTACACAAAAAAAGAAAAGCAAAAGGTTCCCAGGCTCAGGCAAGGGTTTCAAGTTGCCTTAATGAACCGCAACCAGGCAGAGTCAAAGACAGCCGCAACAGCGACAGCGACAGCGTCAACGATGGAGACAAAAGGTCAAGTCTAAGAAATGAAAGAGAAGTCGCCCCATCAAATGTGTAGAGTAAAGTGAAAACAAAGCATAGAGTTAACTGTGTCAACAAAGCTGGCCCAAAGGAAACGTCACGGCGGTTGCCTGCATTTCCTGGACTGCGAAGAAACCGAAGGAGCTGGAGATGTAGAAAGAAGCGAAAGACAACAAGGGTTTCAATTACAACAGCGAAGATTTCAGGCAGTCACAAATGGAAGATGTTCACCTTCGACAATGTAATTTAGCGTGAAGCGACACCTTCGGGGCACATCATAAGCTGGACATGGTCAATCCCCATGATGACCTGTCGATCGACCCCTAAAAGGCTAATGAACATTAATGCATTTGTGTAATGAGTAATGTCGCGACTTTAATGTAAAGTGCAATGAAGCAATGCAAGGCCAAATGTGCGTTGCGAGGGAGGCAGCGAGGGGAATCGAGGAGTAACCCTGTCGCATCACCGGATGCACTCATTAAGTGCAAAGCCTGCAGGGCAGTTACGAGTTACGAGCTACGAGTTGTGAGTTGAGTTATGATGCCAGCTGACGAGCTGTCAGAGTCGATACTCAGACAAGGCAGACAAGGCAGCAAGTTGATTCATTTCTCAATCTGAGTCTGCCCTCATATTGAACCCTCGGTTTATAGCACGTGTTAAGCAGTGTCTTCCCCTCACTCACTGGAGTGCCAGTGTCCACTGTCTAGTGTGTCCAAATGCTAAACCATTTTCCACAAATTTAATTTCATTAATGTTCTCGCAATCCTTTTCTTTGCCTCGCCGTCGTTTTCATCATATTTTTTTCCTCAATTGCTGCTGCTGCTGCTGCTCTTCAAAGTTCTTGAAATGTCAATGCATTCGCGTAACGTTGAGCGTTGTCCTCATCAGCGTCGGGGCAAGTAAATTATCATAATGAATCCGACTGGGCGACTTTGCTCTTCCAACTACTTGAGTTCCCTGCTTATGCTCCCTCTCAAGTTCTCTGGCCACAAGTTGCCGTTGCGGCTGCCGCACACAGATTATCCTGGCAAGTAAACGTCCTCGGTCTCTACTCAACTCATCCCCTTATCGCGTTTCCTCTTTGAGGGGCATGGGGGGGGGGGACCTGACAGTTTTTCTTTTTAATGAAAATGTCACTTATAGCCGAGAGTTTTTCCAGCCGCAGGGCTAGTGCAAGTTTTGCTAATGTCCTGCCAGGACACTCCAACTGAAATGCCATTGATTTTCTGCTACAGCGCTGACCATCGCAGCGCAACGAACAGTTGCAGTTCCTTTCAAGCGCCTCTTTTCAATGGAGGAGCCAAGTCCTTGAGTCCTACGCCCACTCCAAACCTTAAATGCTTCGCTTATTGGCAAAGTTTAAAGCAAAACGTTTCCAAGAATTCTCTGGTTGGCTGCATAAATCAACTATGGGAATAACAGAACTGTCAGAGCATGGCCATTGTTTGATCAAGAAAATCTTTTCATTAGTTGTTGCCAGCAAGGACAACGACAACGTTGAGAATGAGACTGAACACAGTCTGAACAATTGAAATTGAATTTAATGCATTTACAAGATTTGATTAAATTGCGACTTTTTGACTCGAACTTGAAGCTAATTGTGGTGTGGAATGCTGGCCAGCTGTCAATTGAGTTTAATTCTCAGTTTCAAGTCGCATTCGAATTGAATTAAATTAAATGCAATCAATTTGTTTATACGCAAATATATTTAAATCAACTTTGAAGTTGGCACAAAGAGTCGTTGCACGTCTCACAAACGATTTAACAATTGAAATTTTCCCTTTTACTCACACTCATTTACCCCATCGCAGCGTTTCGATGAGTCAACACTTTTTGCAGTGCTTTCTGTACGCGTTGATGATGACCTTACTCGGTTATTGTGCAGTGGACATTAATGACACCAGCACCATCGATCCGCCTTCTGCAAGGCAGCCTGGCAACTGGACATGCAATCAAATTGCCTTCAGCCATTTTTTTACTCGTATACCAAATGGAACACTTACGTATTGGCAAAGCTGATTTGTGCTAAACGATAAGAACACCGAGAAAGCAACGCTTATGGGGTAAGGGAAGGGGAAGAGGAGGAGGAGGAGGACTGCAGACAAAAGGATCTACAACCTCTAATTATTTCAAGGCATGACATGAAGTCATTTCTCTGCCACAGATACGAATGGTATCTATTAATACTCAACCCACATGAAATTGAAACTGCAAATATTTGTACTGGTCAAGAGGCGCAACTAGGACTTGACTCCCCTATTCTCCCTATTCCCAACCCCCTTACCTTTGCTCTTTCCCATATGCCCCATTCTTCGGCCATGTGGAGACATCGACCTGTGTCCGGCTTGTGTTGTTGTGGGTAATTTCCTTAATAACCCGCAGCCTATCACATTAACATATCTCACATTTGTCATAGAAATAAGTCAAGCCCCAACTCCTTCCCCGCTTCAATGCCCCATGGAGCCCTCTCAGCTCTGGCTTACGCAACTCGCCAGGTGTAGTCCCAATTGTCAAAAAAAAAAAAAAAAAAAATAGAAACGGAAAAAAACTGGAGGCGTTTTGTTAAAGAAATTTCATGGAGTGCCATGGGCAAGGAAATGTTTATGCATATTATACCACTGGTCATATGCGTCCGTAATTACACTAAATGAACATATTACGGCCGCGACACACGAAAATTGAATTATTAAGGCGCCTTCCCAGAGGCGTTGGCTCTGCTCAGCTCAGCTCTTAAGTTAACAAATAGAATTGCGTGCGTGGAACTTGCCAAGGAATTTCTTTGACAGAACTTTCGCTGCGCCTGAAATATTTATACGAAGCCATTGCTATATAGTATGATATGGGATACTTAGGTACTTACGACAATGACTTTAGATATATCATTAAAAGTAAAAAGAAAATTTAAGAAGGTCATAGTAACGATTTAAAATTTAATAATATTTTAAAATCAATTTTAAGATTCAAAAAGTTTCTACAAGTAATCGTAATAAAACTGAATTATATTTATGAATACTTTGACTACTGAGAGAAGCACAACTCAAATACAAAATGAAACGATGAGACTTTTATTAAAAACAAATTAGTTAATTAACTCTTGTTGTACAAGAGTATCAAAAATAATCATTTTAAATTATTGCAGATAATATATTATTTTCTGCATATAATTCTTATTATATTTATATTTTTTTACTATTAATTGTACATGTTTCTTTTTTCTGCAAACGGAAACATTTTCTTGGTATGCTTTTTGAAAAGACGTTACAAAAGATGGCACATTAAAAGTAAAAGGCAGCGATGAGTTGGTGGTGGTGGTGGTGTGTGCCTTACAGTTCCATTGAGTGCCCCTCGCCTTAGGTTCGGGTTTTCTTTACGCTTCGTGCTCATACAGCACGTGTCCCAAGTAACGGCTGAAACTGAAAAAGACCCCGACAACGGTGACGACGACGACAGTTGGTTTCCCATAGCGTCTTGGAAGACGTTTACATAGAGCGGGGTGACTTACGCTTGCTTACTTACTTACTGAAGCGGCATCTGGCAGCTGGCCGAGGTAGGAAGAAAGGCAAGAAAGAAGGTCGGACTCACCTTTGATTGTGAGTTAATTGAGGGAAGCAACTCGGCGGGGACAACTGACTGCCACGCACCAAAGCGGATGTCGAGAAATCAGTGAGCTAGTCCCACAGTTACGACTGTACCTAGTCTCGACAAAAAATTCCAGTCAAAGTCAGCTTGAGCAGCGAAAGAGATAGTCAAATGGTAAGCAAGAAAAACGAGAGAGAGAGAGAGAGTAGGCAATTGCAAGTTTTTACTAAATATGAGCAGGTATCACTCGTAGGAGATGCGGGGAGTTGTGGGTGGGTGGGGAAGGAGTGCTTCTATATCATTTGCCGGGCGCTTGAAATTGGCTTCGTGACGCTTATCGCGATCAATAAATAATATATGAGCAGAAAAAAAGTTAGCGAGCTCGCGGCACACACGACACTAGGAAAAATAAAAAGTACGAGTATCTGGCAGATACATTTGAGTAATTTGCGTCGTTAGAATTAGACAGAGAGGCAAATAATAATAATAAAAGAAAGTACGCTTGATTACAATGAAAATGTTTTTAATGCCTCGCACACACACACACACACACACACAGAACAGAGAAAGATATCTGCATAGATAGCAACGGAAAAGGTATAAACTACTAACGTTAGGTGAGACCATGAGACCAGGCGAGTGTAGACCTCATACTCACTCACACACACACACAAACACTCATATGTGTTCGGCGTGCATTTTTTCATTTTTTTGATATTAAAAGCGCGATAAGCAACAGACACGAACCAAGCGACTGACAAACGGACAACGACGGACATCAGGTAACAGACAAAAGCCTCGCCACGGCGCCTGTCGATATGCAACAAAAACACAAAAAATACAAAAAACATTTAGAAAAGAAGTAGACGCTGCTGGACGGCTGCGTTCTCTCGGGCCTTTGCAAACAACACACAATGGCCAACAACTTGGCCACATATGGCCATTTTTACAGGCCAGCATTGCGTGTGTGCGAGTGTGTGAGTATGCAAGTGTGTGTGTGTGTCTGCCTGCTATCTAATCAAGCACTGAAAGACAATAAAAGCCAACAACACACAGCCACACGACAAACAGCGACCACAAAAAGTGCTCATGTCTAAAGCAACAACAGCACAAACAAGAACAACAAAAACCTACTAGATATTGATACACAGCCAAAGGGGAGGAGGGAGTGAAAACTGGAGCCAGCAACTTTGCGTTCACTAAGTGCAGCGGCTACACTGAGCAAAAATATAGTAATACAAATATTTGTCTTCATTTCCTTAAAACGTGTTTAATGATCAAGCTAGATAAATTAAACTTGGGATATCTTAATCGATATGTTTATTTTAAGAGAAGAGATTGCAAATTTATAAATTTATTTATGCATTTTAAGAGCTTCTTTTTGCCAGTTACTTTATAAATACATTTCAATTCCTTTTATGTTTGAAATATTTAAAGCATTTACTTGGATACGAATTACAATACATTTTGTGTTCCCTCATTTTTCTCAGTGTACACGGACAACTCTAACTGGAGCTGCTGGTAGTGCTGCTCCACTTGAAAGCAGTTCGAAGTTATTGATATCTATAGATCCACCATATGGCAACTAAATCGGTATCGAGGCTATAAAAGTATTTCCATGTAGGCTACACTATCTGCAAATAGTATGCATACGCAGCAATATCTTATCTCTCTCTCTCTCTCTCTCTGTATTTTGTTGGGCTTAGCTGCAAGTCAAGAAGCACAGACAAACAGCTTATTGGGCAGATGTCCTTAAATGTGTTGTAAGCAAGTCCTTATGCAATGGAGACATCCACTTTATAAACATAATCATTGAGCACTTTGTGTCATAATAGTTGCATTTTATTGTACGAGCAATTTCCTTAGCATTTGCAGACTGCAGACAAGAGACAACGCAACCTTTTGCCCGAAAACTTTTCGCATAAACATTAAAATCTTTGGCGACGCACACAGGACACATTAAGGACATTTTCTTATGGCATAATTTTCGCTTGAATTGTGCCCACAAAGTTGTTGCTGCCAATTGTGCTGGAAACAAATGCCAGCAAAACTTTGCCAAGCTAAATTCTAATGCATAACACAGGATTAGCAAACTATAGACTGAGGACGCAGAAGGTCTAGCAGTTGTCTTTGTTGCTGCAAACAAGTTGAAAGGTGTTTTTCCAACTTTGTGACGATCGACAACTTCCGCTTAACGCAAACGAAAAGAGAATTTTGAGTTAGGTACCACATCGAAATCGAAACCCATAACTACTAGATGGGCTCCTGGTTATGCCTCTGCTTCTGTTTCTGTTTCTCCCTCTTCTCCTTATCGCTCTTCTCTTATGCTCATAGTAGATGTCAACCACCACCAGGCAAAAGTTAAAACGCCCCTTTTGGGCTGATGCCGTTGCCTTGTCTCGCTGATCGTCGATTCGAGACCGAGTCGAGTTCTGAATTCTGAGTTCGGAGTTCTGAGTTTCGAGTCCCACTTTGTGTCCAGGTGCGCACTGTGCTCGTGTCTACAAGTTATGGCACGTACCCTGCTGCCCTGTTGTGTGCTGTGTGTTTGTTGGCATGCGATCACGATTGCGATCATCATCATCATCAGCTGTGCCGTACCTTCCACACGATACATAGGGGTCGCCCATCTCTCTCTGGGGGTTGAGAGCGGTGATTTCTACTGCTCATATTCATATTCACTGCACCGCAAATACGAGTAGTTCCATCCCATTGAGTGTTATACTACTCTAGTACTCTCTCTCGTACCTTAACTAACATTTAAAACCAGTCGCGGCATCTAATTGACAAATTGTATCTGCGTCAATTAGTCGAGAAGTAGTGCGGAGTATGCACATGTTTGATTCATGTATATTTTTGAGGCCATCAAATGTAATAAACTTTTTAACGGATTTCAAAGTTACTTGACCGTAACGCAAATGCGTCGACTGTTTTTTTTGTTTTTTGGGCCCAAGTGTCGCCTGTTTGCCGACAGTCAATAGAGCCAGCCGGCCAGTAAGTTGACCTAAAGCATATTTTAATGATGACACCCGGCCAAAGGCAACACCAAGCCAAAGCGAAGCAAGAGAGCCAGAAGAAGGGGGAAGAAGGGAGGTGTGTAGCACACATGGTTGTGCCACACTTCAAAAATGTACTAGCGCATTTGTAGGTAGTCGCTTCTGGCTTCTCGCTTGTTGGTAGTTGGTAGTTGGCAGTCGGTACATTACCGTGTGCCGCGATCTGTGAAGGCACATTCCACAGCACACTTTGAGATACATTCGCTGCCCTGCCAGACAGATACACACACACACATACACACACTTATGCTGATGGCAACAAATAGATGTGCATATCATGTAAAGTACGCACGTTTTTGAGCAACCGATTTGGGCAATGAAATATTCGTTACCCTTCAAAGACTTATAAATATCCTATATTTAAAATTAAAGTATAAAATAAAGTTTATTACGTATATTTTTAGGATTTATGTTGATATGCTTACATTTTTAATATTTTCAATCACACTTAAAGAAATATAATATTAGAAAGCTAATCTATATCATTACAAATTGTACATAAATATTACTAAATAAAAATTATAAAGTTAGCTGTATTATTGTAATTATGTTCTCTAAAAGGTAAAGCAAAACCTATCTCCCATGTCAAACATCCTGCATTATGCCACATAGCCTTTAGAAGGGTATCACTCGAATTGTGTTAAGGTCGTAATTATGTGCGCTGCTGTCGTCTGACATGTAGGTGGGAAGTTTGTATGAATTATGCTTTCTTTGATCCTTTGGTGCACTATCTACAACTAGGAAATGACCATATGTTTCATTCGGTTCGCTCCTCGAGGGTTGATAACTCGCCCAAGACGGCGCGCCTAGGTGCATTGAACTTGCCACATGAGTGTTGCCTATGAGTTGATAGTAATATTATTCTATTAAGTAACTTTCCAATTGAACTGCTGTTAATCATTGCTTCATTTTCTCTATCTCTATTGCAGGAGGATCTATGATGAACGATGGAGAAAAATAACGCTTTGTTTGTGGTAAATTTGAAAAATGAAAAAAAAAAAAAAACATAACATAACATATATGTACTCGTATGAAACGATGAAAAAACTATAAGCAGTTTGCAGTTTAAGGATCTGTGAGTGCAGCGGCATCTCGTTTATTGCTTTTGCTTTTTCTGGCCCAAGCCCAAGTTTGATACTTGATATGAATAGGGGTTGCTCCTACCTACATTTGCCTTGCAAGCTGCACGCTTTGCCAAGTACAGTCCTTAAAAAGGACCTGGAGAGAGGCGCAGGCAAGAGGGAACTCACAACTGAGAACTGCGAAGAGGGGCAAAACATAGGGGTGGGCTGTATAGTACTTTTGTTGACATTGACTTGGGCAAACGGGCGGGTTGCTTTAGTTGCATTGCTCCTCGGCTTCGGTCGCCTCGAGAACTGCATTCCAATGCAATTAGATGGCAAATGCGACTTTGTTGTCATGGCAATGCTTGAAAAACCATCAAGCGTCGCCTTACCCAGGGGAGGATTCGGTTCTTGGAAAAGTGCATATGGCATTTATTTAACAGGATAAGTTTCTCGATGAAAATGTTGAGGACACAATAGAAATTGAAATTCACATACCTTATGGAAATTCATTTATCAAATTTGGCAACTATCTTATTGTATTGATGTCCATCGAAAAAAGGCAATTAAAAGTGCGAAAATAATATTGCATTATTTTTTTCTTTAAAAATTGTATTTTAGTTTTTGAAAATCTTTAAATTTTTAGAACAATTTTATTTGGATATTACTAAGAATTAGCCCATTGAATTCAATTTTTAGTGAAGTTCTTCATCTTGTTCAATATTTAAATATTAATATACATACATGCGTAGATATAGAATTATCGTGATGATAGCGCAAAGTCGAAACTAGAAACGCCCCTTTCAGCAACGACAGTTTGATGTATTGTCTACACTCGCAAAGTTTCCCAGTTCCAAAGTTCTCTTATTGATTATTTGGAGTGCTTACGCATTCCCTCCATCTGCTCGTACGAAAAAGTATCTGACAGATACTCAGAGTGTGTGTGAGTAAATGCAAATTATACGAGTACGCGAATGTATCTGTGTTGGTAAACCAAAAGTAAGTCAAACTTGTTTATCAGCGAAATATAACACACGTTATCTCCATTTATTGTGCACGTATGGCAGGGTGGGAGGCTGAAGGGGAGTGACACACACACACACACACATACTTACAGATAGGGAATAAAAACGAAAAAGATGTTGCCAGTTAAATAAACTCAAGTGGAGAAATTAGATAAAAACCTGTCGCTTAGTGCGAGAGCAAAAGGGTTAGCTTACAGCTGAATTAAGGACTAAGCACAGCACGCACACACACACACACACACACACACACACACACACACACACACATCGATACACTCAGCTTCCTGGTCTCTTCTTCCCTTAGTCGGCCTTAAGAAGGGAGGCAAATGCAAAGGTCAGACGAAGGCTAGCAGAGTCAACCCCCGAACTGAAACCAAGCACCAACCAATCAAGTGGCCACCCAAACCAAAAGCTTTTGGCGCGCCACTTTTACTTTCCATTTAAGCAACCCCCTTTGGCCCTCACCACCCTCTCACAACACCATTGCCCCTCGTCTCTTGCTTATCGCCCATTTCACTCTTTGCTGCAATAAAATTGTACATTTAAATTTAAATATGAGAATAACGATATTTATTTTTTGGGGTCTTTTATGATACAGCTACGTTATGTGACTTCATCTTTTATATTCCCAGAAACACTTTTTGAACGCAAGCAAGGATTATTCCAGACAACAACAAAAAGAAAGCCAAAATAAAAACAACAAAACATAAACAAAACCAAAAATAATACAAAAAAACGAAAACGATAAAAATTCAAACACAAAGTTCTCGATAAAAGAAGCCGAAAAAACACTTTTAGAGAATTTTCTAAATATCAAAGCAAAACGAAACGAAACGAAACGAAAGGACAAACAAAGTAAAAATAAAAGTAAAAGAAGACCTAAGCAACAAGAACAGCAAGAAACAAAATCAAAACAAATTTAAATATCATTAAATGCAAAGGACATTCGCATGTGTGTGGTGGTGGAAAGAAAATTCAAAACAAAATTCACAATTAGAAAACGCAGAAAAAAACGTAGAAAACGTAAACGCAAAATCAACAACAACAACAACAACAGCAAGAGCAACAGCAACAATTGCAACTGCAATAAACTGTCAACAACATCGCGAACAATTTTGAATTGTAACATTTCGACAAACAAGTTGAGAGAAAGCAAAATTTCAACGTTTGGCGCAACTAAACGAAGACAGAAAGAGAGCGAAAGCCGGACCCAAGGATAATACACTCTTTAGGGAACTTCGGGCCAGCTAAAAAAAAGTTTTGAACCATATAAGAAGAAGAAGTCGAGGTGGAAGAAGAGACGCACACACATACGGAAAACTCGGACATACAACAAAACTAACCAGAATTAAAAGCAAAACGATTCCTGATTATAAACAGATCGTTGAAACCTAAGGAACTTCAACTTCAAATTGCGCATACGACAAGCTGTTGAAGCGAATTCAGTCAGACATTCAAACAGTCAGCCAAAGAGGGGGAACAGGAGAAAGCAAAAAAATAGACAACCAATCGAAGCAAAGGCGAAGTAAACGCTCTCTCAACGACAATCGCTGGCAGGAGAAATTGCCTGCATGTGTCTGCCTGACGCTGTGAGAGCGCAACTGAAAGTGCAAGAGAGCAACAAGAGCCAGAGCAACGCGGCAAAGGCAAAGGCAAAAACAAAGGCAAAGGCAAGGGCAAAGACAAAGGAGCGGAGGCAACGTGGAGAGAAGAGTGCGCGCTGCTGCTGCTGTTTGGCATCATCTTATGATGTCATCAGAGGAGTACGACGCGGACTGTTTTGGTTTGTACAGCGATGAGAACGATGTGCTGCTGAAAGCAACAACAAATTTAGCAACAACAACAACATTAGCACTAGCATCAGAGACAGAGGCTGATTCTAAGCAGTTACAGCAACCCCCACAGCAGCACCAGCAAGCAAAGAGCGTAGCAATTGTGCTGCCTCAGCCGCTGCAGGCAAGCAACGGCCGAACGACACCAACATCTATACAAATACAGACAACACTCAGTAGCGACGAGGCGGCGAATTGCGGCGAAATCGTCAGCGAAGCGGAGAAACCAACAAGCAAAGGGAAGAGCAGTAGCGGCGACCACGACGATAACGACAACAACGACGACGACGACGTCGACGACGAGAACGAGAACACGAACGCGCACGAAAACGACGAGGGCGATTCTGACTCGGACGACGTCGTCGTAATCGAAGGCAACAACAAGGCGACGGTGACGGTGACGGCGACCGCGACGGCAACGGCGGCAGCAGCAGCAGCGACGGCAGCAGCGCCAGCCAACAGTAACTGTCGCAGTCGCAGCCGCAGTCGCAGTCGTAGTCGAAGTAATCGCCGTAACGCACACAAACGTCAAATCAGTCAGTCTTCGGCCGTCGGCAAGACAACAACGTGCGCGGCTAAAAAACCAACGACTTTAGCGACAACATTAACGTCAACGGCAGCAACAGCAATAAAAGTAAACAGCAACACCAATAACTCGAACTTAGTGAGAAATCGTCGCACGCGCACGCGATCCTTAAGTAAAGACACTAACAATATCAATCATAGTCACAATAGCAGTCACGGTCACAGTGCTCACAGTTTAAACGTTGGCAGCAACAGTGTTGTTGCTAATAGTGTTAACAATAACGGCTGCAGCAACGGCGGCGCAACGGCAACCGCTGCCTTCATGAGTAGCGCTGCTGCGGCTGCTGCGAGTGCCGCAAGTGGTGCTCTCTACCAAACCAACAACAACAACAACAATAGCACAAACAACAACAGCTCGATTGCGAGTCCAGGAGCAAACACATCCAACACAACGCCAGCAACAGTTGCAGCTGCAGCAGCAGCAACTGCATTGTCCGGCTCCAGTTCGCCGGGCTCGGTAAATTCGGCATCCTCGCTGCTGACAGCCGCCTTTGGCAATCTATTTGGCGGCTCCTCCGCAAAAATGTTAAACGAATTGTTCGGACGACAAATGAAACAGGCGCAGGATGCGACCAGTGGTCTGCCACAGAGTCTCGACAATGCCATGTTGGCGGCCGCTATGGAAACGGCAACCAGCGCCGAGCTGCTCAGTGCAGCTGGCCTGGTCAACAGTCTCAACAATACCAGTAAATTGCTCAACAACAACAACAATAATAACAACAACAGCAACACTACGCTCAGCAATGGTGGCAACAATGCCTCCATCTCGCCAGGATCAGCGCACTCCTCCTCCACTAACAAGGGCGGCAGCAGCAGTCGTCGTGTCTCCAATTGCAGTGATCGTTCGCTCGACGGCAATCTGGCGGCAGCCGATGTTGCTGGCGGGAGTCCGCCCAGAGCTGCTTCGGTAAGTTCGTTGAATGGCGGCGCCAGCAACAACAACGAGCAGCAGCAATTGCTGCAGCACGATTTGGTGGCACATCACATGCTGCGCAACATACTGCAGGGTAAAAAGGAGTTGATGCAACTCGATCAGGAGCTGCGCACAGCAATGCAACAACAGCAGCAGCAACAGCAACAGCAGGAGAAACAGCAGCAGGAGCTGCACTCGAAGCTGAATAACAACAACAGTGTGGCTGCCACCAATAATAACAACAATATTAACAACAACAGCAACAACAATAACAGCGGCAGCAGCGCAGTCACCGAGAGCATCAATTTGATCGAGGACAGCGACATGCCAGAGATTAAAATCAAAAGTGAGCCCGAGCTGATGCAAGCAACGCCTCAGGCGCCGCACTCGCCACACGGTGGCAGCAGCCACAGTCATAGCAGTAGTAGCAGCAGCAGTCACAGCAACAGTCACAGCCACCACAGCAACAGTCACAGCCACAGCCACAACAGCAGCAGCAACAGCATTGCCAGCAACGGCAGCTTGCGACGCAAGTCCTCCGATTCGCTCGACAGCATGCAACGCGAGGAACGTGCCACAACAGCAGCAGAGCCGCAATTGGCAAACGAAACGCTGCCGAACAAAAAGGAGGCTGTCGACGATATGCTCGATGAGGTGGAGCTGTTGGGCTTGGGACACAATCGCAATTCAGATTTGGAATCGCTGGCATCGCCCAGTCACTCGGACATCTTGCTGCTGGAGAACAGCAAGGACGAGGTGCTGGACAACGACGACATCATTGAAGACGATGATGACGAGGATGATGACGACGACGACTGCATCGAGACAAAACGTGAGTCAGCAACCAGCTCTGGTTGCCTCAAGAAACCCGGCATGGAGTTGAAACGTGCTCGTGTCGAACACATCGTTTCCAGCATGCGTTGCAGCCCCTCGGCCACTCCCCAAGCGGGTCAGCTGCAGGTTAACGGTTGCAAAAAGCGCAAGCTGTATCAGCCACAGCAACATGCCATGGAACGCTATGTGGCCGCTGCTGCTGGTCTCAATTTTGGTCTCAATCTGCAGAGCATGATGCTCGACCAGGACGACAGCGAATCCAATGAGCTGGAGTCGCCACAGATACAGCAGAAGCGTGTGGAGAAGAATGCGCTGAAGTCGCAGCTGCGCTCCATGCAGGAGCAGCTGGCAGAGATGCAGCAAAAGTATGTACAGCTGTGCACACGCATGGAACAGGAGTCCGAGTGCCAGGACCTCGACAATGAACACGAGCAGGACATGGAAAGTCTGGAGCCAGAGGCAGAGGCAGAGCACGAGCAGGAGCATCAGAACGATGACATCGAACTGTCGCACTCGCCCACGCTCAGCGAGTCCACGCCCAAGGAGTCGGCGGAGCGAGCTGGCTCAAGTTCCCCATCGCCCACACTGAAGGTGCAAAGCAGTAGCAGCAGCAGTGGCAAGAGCAACAACGAGAATGCGGCAGCCACCACACCGAATATGCTCACCCAAATGATGAGCAAGATGATGTCCAGCAAGCTGCAGCAGCACAATCCGCTCGTGGGTGTCACTCATCCAGCGTTGCCACAAGGCTTTCCGCCTCTGTTGCAACACATGGGCGACATGTCGCATGCCGCAGCCATGTATCAGCAATTCTTCTTCGAGCAGGAGGCACGCATGGCCAAGGAAGCTGTCGAGCAGCAACAGCAGCAGCAGCAGCAGCAACAACAGCAACAACAGCAGCAGCAACAACAGCAGCAACAACAGCAGCAGCAGCAGCAGCAACAAGAGCAACAGCGTCGCTTTGAACAGGAGCAAGAGCAGCAGCGGCGCAAGGAGGAACAACAGCAGCAGCTGCAACGCCAGCAGCAGCACTTGCAGCAACTGCAACAGCAACAGCAGCTGGAGCAACATGTTGCCGCCGCTGCTGCAGCGCCACGCGTCCAATTGCATCCGCCCGCCCGTCTGCCCACACGCATGGGCGGGGCAGCCGCCCACAGTGCACTGAAGTCGGAGCTGTCGGAGAAGTTCCAAATGCTGCGACAGCAGAGCAGCGCCAACAACAGTAACAGCAACAGCTCAATGATGCGCATGTCGGGCACCGATCTCGAGGGACTAGCCGATGTGCTCAAGTCGGAGATAACCACATCGTTATCCGCGCTGGTAGACACGATAGTCACACGCTTTGTGCATCAGCGACGATTGTTCAGCAAGCAGGCGGATTCGGTGACAGCGGCAGCAGAGCAGCTCAACAAGGATCTGATGCTGGCATCGCAGATCTTGGATCGCAAATCGCCACGCACGAAAGTGGTTGCAGATCGCGGACACAGCGCACACAGCGGACACAGTCTCAATGGCAATGCAGGCGCCCAGAATGGTCCAACGCCAGCATCACAATCAGGTAATAATGGTTCACTTCTCCTAGCTAATAGTCAAATGCCCTCGCAGCAGCAGCAGCAGCAACAGCAGCAGCAGCAGGCGAGTAGTCAGGGCAATAGCAGCAATGCCAATGCACAACAGCAACAGCAACTTGCACAGCATCAGCAACAGCAGCAACAACAACAGCAGCAGCAGCAGCAACAGCAGCAACAACAACAACAACAGCAGTCGCAAGTCATGTCAGCAATGGCAGTTGCCCAACAGCAATTGCCGAATTGCCAGCAACTAATTGCAGCGCCACGTCTCAATGGCAATCAATTGTCGTTTGCCTCACCCGCGGCAGCTGCTGCCGCCGCGATGGGTCTGCAGATGCATCATGCTGCCGCCGCAGCAGCAATGCAGCAGCAGCAGCAGCAGGCTGCACAACAGCAGCAGCAGGCAGCGAGCGATGCAACTGTTGCTGGCAGCAATGGGGCTGGCAATGTTAACCAATCGAATGCAACTAACAATAGCTTAAGTTCACTTAATATACCACCACCTCACATACGTCCCTCGCCCACAGCGGCGGCCATGTTTCAGGCGCCCAAAACGCCACAAGGCATGAATCCGGTGGCAGCAGCCGCACTCTACAACTCGATGTCGGGACCATTCTGTCTGCCCTCCGATCCACAGCAGCAACAGCAGGCCGCCCAACAGCAGCAGCAGCAGCAGGCCGCACAGCAACAGCAGCAGGCTGCACAGCAGCAACAAGTGGCAGCACAGAATGCCCAGCAGACGCAACAGCAGCTGGAACAGAACGAGGCTTTGAGCCTGGTGGTGACACCAAAGAAAAAGCGTCATAAGGTCACCGATACACGCATCACACCGCGCACCGTTAGTCGAATCCTGGCTCAGGATGGCGTTGTTCCGCCCAGTGGACAGGCAGCCGCTGCCGCCGCTGCCGTTGCAGCCGCCCAGCAGCAGCAACAGCAACAGCAGCAGCAGCAACAACAGCAGCAGCAGCAGAACAACGGCAACGGCAGCAGCAGCAACAACAGCAACAACAACAACACCAGCAATGCAACGCCAGCGCAGAGTCCAACGGGTCGCGGTCAATCGACGGGCACGTACCATCCGCCACCACCACCACCACCACCCATGATGCCAGTGTCCTTGCCCACATCGGTGGCCATACCAAATCCATCGCTGCACGAGTCCAAGGTCTTTTCACCGTACAGTCCATTCTTTAATCCGCATGCGGCGCCGGGTCCACACGGTCCACCGCATGGGGGTCAACCCACCGCAGCCCAGATGCACCATCAGCACCACCATCAGCTGCAGCTCTCGTCGAGTCCGCCCGGCAGCCTTGGCGCCCTGATGGACTCGCGCGATTCGCCGCCCCTGCCACATCCGCCAACGATGCTCCATCCCGCACTCCTTGCGGCCGCCCATCATGGCGGCTCACCCGACTACAAGACCTGCCTGCGAGCCGTCATGGATGCCCAGGATCGACAGTCCGAGTGCAACTCGGCCGACATGCAATTCGATGGCATGCAGCCTACTATATCCTTTTTCAAACAACAACAACAACTACATGAACAACACCATCAAATGGTCAAGTGAGTTTTTACCCAGTTTAGTCGTCCAATGTGCCTACTGGTGCAGAGCAAATGGGGTTAGGCACAGGGGGGGGGAGCTTAAGCACCTTTACCTGAAGACCAGAAAGGGGTTGCCTTGCTTACAAAACGAAACCAATCAAGTGTCTTCTTCAGTTTTATTTATTTCCCATTTCAACTAAATTCTTTTATAAAATGTAATCAAAACCTTATTTATTGGAACGCCCCAAACGACACTGCCCTCCGCCCCGCTCTTCCTTCCTCCCCCTTCAGTTGCAGACCCAACAGCAAACCCCTGCTCAAGTCATCATCGTTGTCGTCGTCTCGGTCTTTTGGCTTGAGTTGCATTTGCAATCGCAGCAACAGCAATCAGAAAAATCAATGCCCAATCGGCGCAGCCAATTGCAATGAGCTCCAAGTGTAAGCTTCCCCTTTTCTCCGCCACGTTCCACGTTCTCCTCACCTACTCAACTTAACCCCTAAGCAGCACACTGCACAGCCTGCATTCATTCTCAATATGCTCTACAGTGGGGCATAATAGTTATGACACTGATTAGTTCGCGTAAATTTGCACTCAATTAAAATGCTAAATTAAAAACAGTGTAGATTTAAATATTTAAATATTTTCACTAGTAGTTAATAACTTTGAGGTCAAATTAAGATATAATACTTAAATAGTTTCATATGCAAATATAAAAGAAAAAAGTCTATCTAATCAGTTAATAGAGTATTAACTAGTCGCTGCAATCTGAAGCGCGTTATTTCTCAATCTCGTAGTTCTGTTTTCAATCAGCCTTCGCCAAGTGGCAGGCAGGCTCAATCGGCCCAATCCCAAACCCAACCCCTTTGGCAGTATGTCGAGGCGCCCTTAGACGTTCATTATTGGCATTTATTGCTGCCTTTTTGCCACACACTCGAAAGTGCAACAGCAACAACGTTAGACGTTGCCCCCATCACCCTCATTCCCCCTGCTTCGCCTTAGTTTGCTCTGCCCCAGCAGGAACATGGATGGGTTCTTCTTCTTTGCGAGAAGACGAACGATGAGTAAAACTGCTTTGACTTGCAACTAAACACACACATAAACAAATATCTATATAGCAATCATTGTGAATCCTTGACTCCTCTGCACTCTTCAACATTGACACCGATGCACCTGCGCAAGGCCAAGCTGATGTTCTTCTGGGTGCGATACCCGAGCTCAGCGGTCCTCAAGATGTACTTCCCGGACATCAAGTTTAACAAAAACAATACAGCACAATTGGTGAAATGGTTCTCAAACTTTCGGTAAGTACTTAATCAACAAAATACATACTATGTCTACTATTTCTCTGCTACATAATATATCTACAAAAAGTAACTTGGAACTTCTTCAAGCAGCATTCATTTTTATGATTTCATATTGTATTTGTTGTTAACTCTCTTTTGTTTTTTCTGTTACGTGTCTCATTTTTTGTTTTATGTTGTTTTTTTTTTTTTGGCTTATTCATGACATGAGTGAACAAAGATTAGAAAAAGAAAAACAAAACAAGTACGATGTCGTTGTCTGCCTTTCACTGCACTTCAAATTCGATTTTCTATTCCAATTCCAATTCAATTCGCTGTCGAACCCTTGACTTGCACTCAAGAAATCACACAACTGACGCCCACACATGCAATCCCCACTTATCCCTCATTTCTCTATCTGCTATGACAGACAGTGAATGCATTTTAGCCAAATTTGCCTGTCAGCGAAAAGTGGCCAAAAAACAGAATAACAACAATAAAGAAAGAAACGAGTACACAGAGGAAAATCGTGAAACGACAGCTGGAAAAAGGATTTTCGATATTCGCGCCAAAATGCAATGTACATCTGCAAACTATACACGCGACAATAGAGGAATAGTTCACCTGGATTTGGATTTTGATTTGCAGCCCCTAAGACGCAAAACACCCTAACAAGCTATAGGGGCTTAGCAGCTGTCCATCGTTGCAACCCCTAAAGCCACAACCCAAGAACTGAATTGTCTCAAGACATGCGCAACGTCTTAGGGTATTTTTCTTCAATTCTTTACTTGATTTTGTGTTTTCTTTCACCACTTCGTATACCTGCTTGGCAAATCACAGCACGTTCCGGGTTTCCCCTCTCGAACGAATTCGCCTTTTGTGCTCGATTCTTACCGGTTTGAGGAATTTCTTGCACCTTTTGTTGTGCTTGTTGGCTTAAGACATTGAGTATTTTTGTGTTTTTGTTCTTTGATATGCGTTTTTTCGTTTTTTGGTTTTGGTTTGGTGAAAAGGGGTTGAGTCTTTGCATGGGAATTTCTTGACTTACGGCGTACTGGGGTTAAAATGGGTGGGAATATTATTGTTGATGTCGCTGACTTGAATTAACATTCCAGTATCTTCATCTCTAAGGGTAAAATTAGCACATTCATTGTAAGAGTTTTTCACACTGATGACACTTAAGTGAAAGTGTGGAGAGTGCCTCTAATGGCGTCAAGTTGCAAGTAGCTTGAGGGGCTTGTGGCGTCATTTCTTGCCACTGTTGGGCCGCCTTTATGTTGGCTAATTAGCCGAAGTGCTTACCACTTGTATAATTGCATTATCTGCTGCCTCTTTCCATTATACCAAATACAAATAAAGTGCAAGAAAGCAAAGAAAGCGAACAGAGCCAGAAGGACCTTGCATGTCCTGCCAGTCCCCCAACATACACCCCTTTAACACACACACTTGCACACTGGCTAATTAGTTTGCTGCAGCTGCATTTCTTTTGGGGGCAACTGCAGCTGCAGAAGTGAGGGAGAACACAGCTACTACTTGAGAGTCGCGCCTGGAGAGTCGCGCATAATGCCGTCGTCCCCAAAAGGCGCTCAAGATTCTAGAGAAGGCCTCTCGCTCACACACTCACATACTCTTAACCGATGTGTTTTGCCTTTTTCCACTTGGTTTTGATTTTTTTTGCGTTTTTGCGGTTTTGTATTTTCTTTTTTTTTGTACCGACTTGTTCTGTTTGTTTGCGTTTTTTCATCAAGCATTTTTGAGGTTAAGTGTCCTTTTGGCGCTTAGAGAGCAGCTAACAAATCCTTGCGTACACCCCCCTCGTCAACCTGTTACCCCCCCTCGCCCACTTTGGACTCCTCCGATTCTCGTGGCGTGAAAAGATCTTTGCTGAACAAAAACCATATAAAGAATATTATGAAAAAATTAAATGTACAGCACATGATATCTACGTATATATGTATAAAAGACACGCACACACTCTCACACACACATATACATTCACATACACACACGTTTCAGTATCAAAACAAACAAACAAACAAACGAAAAAAAAACATATACTTATATAGAGATGATATATGTAAAGTGTTGCCAATTACTTCATTAATGTATGAGGTAGAGATGTCTGCATATGTGTGGGTGAGTATGTGTGAGCTTATTAATGTACTCTTATTCTCTATTCATACCATAAGTCAATGGCACTTCTGAAGAAAGCAGAAGAAGTAGCAAAAGAAGCAGACTCGACACAGCCACAGAGCCCTTCACACATACACTCACTTACACGCACACACACACACTCACACACACACAGAGATCACAAACACAAATGCAGGCAGTCAGTAGTGGCATGCACGCTTGCCTGCCTCTAAATGGGGGGGGACAGAAGGAGCAGGCCACGCTTCCCAAAAGGGGAGCACATGGTGAATATGTGAATCTGTGAATCATAAAATAGGCTACGAAAATTATATAAACTAATTAGTTCTAGCAGCGACTGCACTTCCGTTGATGCCATTTTGTATGACTTCTGAGAGTGTGTGTGTGGATGTGTGTGTGTCTGTGAGTGTGTGTGTATTATCTAAATTAAGTGGCGCAACGCGCACACTTCTGACAGGCAGTTAGCTAAACTTCCTTTTCCTGCCCCCAACACACACACGCACACAACCACACACACACATACGTACGCAGTTGAATGCATGCCTCAAGCTAAACAATAACAATAACAACAACAACATTTAGCAGGAGAAAGCCAAAGCTAATTGCATCATCACACACAAAAATTGCGCTTTTCACACGCGCGCCTACAAGTATGCAATGCTTTGTTGCCAAACGCCTAATAACTATAGAGAGCACAAGACAATGGCCCAAGTACAGTCATAGCCACAGTTTTAGATGCGGTTGACAGCCAACAATGCTGCTGTGCCTGGGCTGTCACAATTTGTACTGTTCGGGTTTCTTCTGACTTGTGCCCGGTCTCAGCTCATTATTGTAGGCGTTGCCTATTGTAGGCGCTCGACGTTCTTTTTTTTGCATTTTTCTTCTTTTTTTTGTTTTGTTTTTTGTTGAATGACGCGCGTGGCAGTTTGCTGCCTCCGGGGAGTTTGGTCGGCAGCTTGACAGGCGGTGTTGACGATAACGGCGACGACGACAACGACAACGACAGACGTTGGCAAAAAGATTTATGCAACCACAATCAGAGATTTCTATTTGCGCAATTCGCGCTTATTGTTTGGAAAAATCAACATCAACTGCAGCGTGAGGCACACGAGAAATGCATTTCTGTTCGCTGAGGGGTCTACAGCTGGGAAATCTTGAAATTAGCGCGATTATCAGAGCGTTGTTAAGTGGGCGGGCAGCGACAATTACAAAAGCCTACTGCTGCTACAGCTGGTAAGGGACTGTTCATTAGAAAAAGACAAGCAATCACTTACACCACAGCCACCGCCACCGCCACTGCCACCGCAATCGTAACAGCATCCGGCTCAGTGCTAGATACAAATCACTTGACTAAACAAGGCGGCGACACAGCAGCCAACACGAGGAGCAGAGTCACAGAGCACCACTGAGGCACCACTGCACTTGCTAATTAAGTCCCCAACCAGGCAACAGGCAGCAAGCAATAGTCAACAGGCAACAAGCATCGCGTGGGTGGCGAAAGACGATGCCAATGACGATGACGATGCCCGTTGACTTGCAATTTCTATTGCATTCGCTGGGCGCCACAGGATTATCCTCTGTGCCTGTAGCGCCTCTTGTTGCACATTTGAGATTTATTAAAAATTCTTTACAATAAAGAAAGCATACACCCCCACTCCGAACACACACATCCCACTCACACACACACACACATCATAAGAGATTGAGGCTTTTAGGATGCGCCTAAGAGTATGCTGCAAATTTATTAATAATATCATATTGCAAAGGCGATCCAATATTGATCCTTTAGAGGCAACGACCATCTCAAAGCAGGTCTAGCAGCACACACAAACACACACACACACACACACATGCTATAAAAGAGAAAGAGTGAGCGCAGATGCTTGAGTGTGAGTGCAATATTTAAGAGCGAGTATTTACTTTGGGTGTATGCATGTGATGTCTTTTGATTTGTGAATTCGAACTGAGTTACTTGATTTTCCTCTAACTATTGTTTGTTTACTTTCCCCTTTTGTTTGTTAATCTCGTTCCTTATTGATTTCTGTATAAATTTAAATCTGATTTCGTAAATTTGAATGCTGACTAAACCAAAAAATTAACAAAAAAATAAAAAAAAAAAAAACCAAATCAAAAAATAAAATAAAACAAAAAACCAAGCTTAGCTTATAGTATACTGACCAAAACCAAACATAATCCTCATCTACGCATCTGCAGAGAATTCTACTACATACAAATGGAGAAATATGCACGACAAGCTGTCACTGAAGGCATCAAGACACCCGATGATCTGTTGATTGCTGGAGATAGTGAATTATATCGCGTGCTCAATTTGCACTACAATCGCAATAATCACATTGAGGTATGCAACAATCACACTAACAAACCTGAGCTGTAATTAAGCTGAATGTAAACAAAGCAATTCGTAGATTACAATTGTTTGACATTGACTTAAGTAAAAAATGTATGATACTTAAGAAAATCATAGAGTGCTCAAGCATTGTGAATGGAAATTGCTTTTAACTGATGCCGATTAACTACAGTTCATTACTAACAAATATACAAACACAAAGTGTTAGTGCGTGTGTGTAGCGACACACTTTTATATATGAACAGACATATCCATACATATGTACATCAATGCATACATACTCGTACATACACGCACACACTAACACTTTTGTACAAAAAAAAAAGAAAGACATTTTGCTGCCGTGACCATCTTTTGCTAATTCTTAATACGTCTTCGCCTTCGACTTCCCTACATGCCCACAGGTACCCCAAAATTTTCGCTTTGTGGTCGAACAGACACTGCGTGAATTTTTCCGTGCAATACAGGGTGGCAAAGACACCGAGCAATCGTGGAAGAAATCCATATACAAAATAATATCACGCATGGACGATCCCGTGCCCGAGTACTTCAAGTCGCCGAATTTTTTAGAACAGCTAGAATAAGTGGAGGAGTTGGCTATGCCAACGATGCCACCGCCCTTGAATCATCATCATACGAACCCTGCTACGACTACTACAACAACTACAGCAACAGCAACAGCTACAGCTACAGCAACAGCAACAACAACAGCCAGAGCAAGAGCAAGAGCAACAACAACAATGCCGAGAGCCACGTCACGAAAACCAAAGTTAAAAAGTTAAATCTACGTAAGAAATACAACTGGATATGATAATACACACACGTTATCAATGTATTATAAAAGGCAACAACAACTACTAAATACCAAAAGAAGAATCAACATTTTCTTAAGGTATTACGCATTCTAAAAAAAAGGCCTCTCGTCGATCTTAAATCTATTGTACAAGTAATAACATTTCTGTAGAGCCGTCGAATATTTTTTCAATAATTTTTGAAAATGCCGTCAATACAACATCGCTGCATTTCGCATTCAATTTGATGCAATAACAACAACAACAATTCACACACTCGCACACACACCCCACAAAAATACACACACAGGGAAAAATGCGCTGCAAAGTATGCAGCGCTTTTTTTGAACGTCAACAAACAAAGACAAAACAAACATAAACATAGTGCAAATTAAAAACCTGAGCCAATACCAGATAGTAACACTCACACACAACTCCAACACACAACTCCAACACACACACACACACATAAACACAAAATCTTATCTGTACAGAGTGTAAACTGTACTCTGACCGTTGGTTTGCTAGTTGAAAATTTTTAAAATATATTTCTACAATACTTATCTATTACAAATAGTTGATTCATCTAATAATCTACCGAAAGTTGACATACATTCCAAAAACACACACCTACACTTACACACATCGGTACAGTTTTCACCTGAATTCAAAGTGTGTTTCTTAGCCGATTGAAAAGTGCTTTTCAAGTGGAACAATTCAAGTTTCACTTGAAGACCAACTTTTCTGTTCGTCTTTTAAAGACAATTTTGCGCAATCTTTGAAAAAGTTAGCGTAATTCTGTCGCTTAAAAAATGAAATATGAAAGTATTTAATTATTAAGTTCAGGTTGCTATTTTCCTTTTTAAAATTAAGCAAATATTGATGTCGAACACAACAAAAAAAAAAACAAAAAAACAAAAAAAAAAACAAAAAGAAATTAACCTTTTGCGAATAGAACTATGAAACGAGAAGAAAATTACGAAATTTGTCTTAGCAACGGGCGTTAGGGTAGCTACAATTTATTTAATGTTATACAAACATACAACCAAAGTTTACTGTTAATCGAGCCTAATTTTGTATGCGAATTATTTTTTAAACCAATATTTTAATGGATTAATTTTTGAAAAATGTACCAATACGTGCACGCAATTTGTTTAATTTCTTAATCTACAAAACATACACACATATTCACACACACACACACACAACACATACACACACTAGTCTGTTATTTATGTACATACTTATACGTTTAGTTGAATAGATTTCGGCTTAAGTTTATGTTTAGTTTAATTTACTTGGCCTTAAGTTGCAACATACAAAATACAATATATACACGAAAACACAACACTGTC
This sequence comes from Drosophila niveifrons, assembly GCA_035046325.1. NCBI lineage: Eukaryota > Metazoa > Arthropoda > Insecta > Diptera > Drosophilidae > Drosophila > Drosophila niveifrons. The sequence goes on along the minus strand of JAWNOC010000046.1, from coordinate 1,284,806 downwards.
AACCATTTGAGTTTCTTTATTTATCAATTTATGGTTTACCAATTCTCGATGATTGCCTCAACAACAAATAAGACGCCAAGTGTGTACCTCAAGATGCACTTTCATTCACATACCAAGCATGGAAAGTGGGCGGGTTTAGAGGGATATGTTTGCCTGCTCTTGTCTCACTGAAGGGCAGGCAAACCAGTGACCGCAGTTTCTAACATCTTCATCAAACTGCAGTACACTTACATCAACATGAGCATCAGCAACATGAGCAACGTGAGCAACAACAACAACAACAACATTAATCATTAAAGCATGCATACACATCACATCGCTAAAAAAAAAAAAGAAAGAAAGAAATTACAAATATCGAACATTATTTGGCAAGTATAAAAATATTCCTCAAGAACTTTACGGCATCTCAACTCAACACAAAAAATAGTGCAATTTCGGCCCATCATGTGCTTTGAGTCGTACATACATACATCATTGGGCGGTACCACGCCCTAACGTCCCTATTCGGTAGTAAGCTAAGCAAATTTCATTTTTGGCTGAAGAGATGTTTAGAGATTAGAGTCGGAAGAACACCGTGACAAGAATACAATGCAAACCTTTCGGCAAACCCAATGATTAAGCAAAATTTTAACAATAGTCGAATTTTAGCTAAGAACAAATTTGAAACGAACTATTAATTTTTAGGCCTAAAACACATAAGTTTATATTGCATAAACTTATCAAAATTGTATGCAATTCGGCGTAGAAATATGACAAAATTAATCAAGTATGAACGGTGAGTTTCCTAATCTAATACAAAACAAACAAAACAACTCGCAAACGAAATTCAAATTGAAATTCCTTCATTACGAAAAGGATACAACAAATTTAGAAATCTAAAATTGAAAACAAACTACTAATTATTAGATTTACAACGCTGACAAATTAAGTATAACTAAAAATCGAAGAAAGAAATATTTATTCATTGGCTACTAAAACCATTTTTTTTCACTTATCTAGTTGATTTGCTATAATTTCTGTTTAGGTTTATCCGTTTCACTTTACAGTTTGCAGCAGAACAGAAATTGAAATTGAAAAAAGTCAAAATTTAAAGTTCGTTGATTGTTAATGCCTTTACAAAATTTATTAAGAAACTTTTTGGCACTTTGATGTGGGCTAAAATTTTATTTAAATACAATTGTAACTGATTTTGTGATAAAAACAACAAAACAAAAAAAAATTGAAAACGAAAACATATAATTAAAATCATTATTGTTTCGGTAAAAACCAATATGGCTGAGCCGTGAGGGCGGTGGCCACGCCCACTGGTCACACGAGCTGCCATTCAAAATTATTGATTATAAATGAAAATAGTAAATTGAAAAAACCCCATTTAGGCAATTTAAGGCGTATTAACAATAAACAAATGCAACAAAACGTTTGGCAAACCCAAAAAAAAACTTTAGGCAAAATTTTATAAATTAAGCAAGTCAAGTCAAAATTTCCCAATTTTTATATACTCATAAGAAATAAGAGACGATGAAGCCAATAAGCAACTCGCCAATGAACAAACCGTCGAAGAAGAAACAAGAACTTAAGCACTTTTCAAATATTAGCATTATTTTCAGTTTCAGTTCGTCAAATGATTTTCTTGTGTAGATTTAGTAAGAACACACGCAATTTAAAAACATATATCGTAAATAGAAAATGTCATAGATTGTAAAATGGATTCAATGTGAACTATTTCACATATTCGTTTGAGTACCAAGAAAACAATACACAAAACAATTCACACATACAACATGAGTACATCATATACTACTATATAAATTGACATACGTACATAATACATACATTTATACTTACATACATAATTATACTATAAGTGAACCAAAAACAAAAAAAAACATATTACTAATTGGTTAATAAACAAAATTCATTAAAACCAAATGCAACGAATCGTTGGCGCTTGCTTTTTTGTATTCTTTACTAAATTGCTTCAAATTTTTGGCAATATTCTCTTTTAATTTACGAAGTTTTTCCGTTTGTATGATTTATTTTCAATTTTATCCCAATGTTTTGGCATTTACCACAGCAAAATTTTGTACCAACGGCATTGATTGGCCCCTCAACAACACTACACAACAAACAAAAACCCAAATCGCAAATCACAACTAACGGTAAGCTAAACTATATCAGCTATAAGTTCTCGATATATCCATAGAAGCAGCGGGGGTAACTTTAAATACGATTCCACAAACTTTTGGTATTCGAATTTTGGGGCGAAAAAATTTCATTTTGTTTTGCACTGATCAACAAAAAGATGAGCACGCATCAACGTGATTTTGGTGTTGAAAAATTTCAAAAATAATATATAATATATCGAAATATCGCAAACAATAGCCTAATTCACAATTCAAATCATTTTGTAGGCTGCTTTTATGGTACGTATTTCTCACAGTACAGTTTACAAATCTGTTCAAAAAACAGAGGCCAGGACATTATCACAGCTAACGACTTTATTTAAAAAAACATCAATCAAAATACTTACAAACCAGCCAAACCATGAAACAGACAACAAACTCCAGAACGCAGATAGAAATAAAACTTAATTCAAATCAGTGACAACATCCAAACAGCCAACCAGACAGGTAAATAGGTAAAAAGCCCCTCCTTGAAAAAGAAAAGCTTAGCAAACACAGGGCAGTGCTGGAAGGCGCCCTGTGCATCAGCATCAGCAGCAGCAACAGCAGCAGTGTTGAAAAACTGCACACAGACCGACAGACAAAACCGAAACTAAAAGCGAAATAATTTCATTTACTGATTAACTGATTGTGAGCACAGCTAACTAAACTTAATGCATGTTGAAAAATACTTTAAAGGTATTTCAGCAAAACATATATAAATCGAATATGAAAATAAAAGAAAAGCAAAATACGAAAAACCAAAACAAAACAAAAACAAAAATATATACTACACGTAAACCAAATATCAAATATAAATGCAGATGCAGCCATATGCAATTTTAACTAGATTTTAAAGCATTATTACCGCAAAATACCAAAATACCGATTACCGCATATACTGAATGAAAAACAATTGAATTAAACGAAGCAAAGCAATTGGTCAAATTTGTACATAAATGATAAAGAAAATCACATTTAAATACAACTACATACACGTAATTAAATACTACATAAGCTAACAAATCTAAACAAAATAGTAAACCCCATAAGTCCATTAACACAACCCAACAAAACCACACCTTGGGCAAAGGCAATATTTATACACAGAGCTTTACAACACTGAAAGTGTGTGCGCAAATGATTTTCGAGTTTCGAGAACATGTGCCAAAATAAAAAAGACAATGAACAGTTACAGATACATATTAGCATGTATGTATGTATATCATAACACCATAATTTTGGCACAAGATAAACATGATGATACATGAATTCTATTTTTAAGTCAGTTAATTAAACATCCTTATTTCTAAAAACATCTGATCACAAAAATAACGAAAGAAAACAGAAGTAAAGAGAGAGGGAAATAAGTATAAAAAATCGAACACTAAAATTTGCAGTTTTGGTATACACAAGCAACAAAAAATGAAAATGAAAACAAAAACGAAAACGAAACTCAAAAACGACAAGAAACCAAATACTTAAAATGATTGCGTTTTTTTAGTAGCAAACGCGATTCACAAAATTCTTATCAAATTTATGACCCAAAAAAACAATAACAAATTACAAATGTTTGGAAAAAAAATGTAAATTTTTATCACTTATTTCAGGAAGTATGGAGAAGAGATCCAGTTTTGGGCGTATCGTTAAGGATGCCCCAATCTTTTAGTTAACAAACTGCAATAGAGCAGCACAGCATGTGCATAATTTTGGCGCACACTGTGTCTGCAAACAACGGAATAAGTTTAAATACAATCAAATTCTTAAACAATTACTGAACAAAATTTTCAGTTGAACAGCAACAATTACAATTAACCATCCTGATTTATGACGATTATAAAACGATGTTAAAACTTTTGGCTTATCATAACAATGAAATGAAGAACAAAATTTTAAAATCAAATTTCAAATTCGATTGATATACATTCACACACACACACATCTATACACAATACACACAGCACATGTTTGCGAAACAAGAAAAAAAAAGTATAAAAATATATAACAGTTGCATAACCTATCATAAAAATAAAAATAATAATAACAATAATCAAATAACAACAATTGATAACTAAGAATTTAGTTTTAAAAGCCAACAATAGCCAGGGAAACATACACAACTCGTATGTGATATTTTTGAGTTAATCTCTCATTTATTTATACTGAACAACATGCCCAATTTAAAGTGACAATATCAAGCATAATTAACATCAATAATAACAACAACAACAACAACACACACAGCACTTCCAGCAGCAACTTTTTTTGGGTTGTCTACCATATCAAATCGAAGTAACAAAGAATACAAAAAACAAACATACAAACAAACTGCAACAAAACAAAAAAACATAAAACAAAAACGAATAAATAGAAAGACCCAATAAGAATAGAAGAGAGGTGTTTCGTTCTGTTGAATCTTTAAGCCATCCTCAGTTCAAATTTTAAATAATATATAAATATTACCATAATATAATAAAATATATAAAATATATAAATATTATAAGTGTTCATAGTTGAATTTGAATATCAATGACTCAACCAAAAGTCAATTTTATTTTGCAATAGTCAAAACGTGCCAACCGCGCGAACCGGGATAATTTATAGTACAATACAACAACCAACAAACAAACAAACAAACAAACAAAACAAAGCAAACAACAAACAAAATACATACCAATAAATTTTTATAAAACTATTTATATTTTTATACTAAAGAAAAACGTAAATCGAAAGATTGATAAACAATAGCTAATTAGTATAATAAGCCAAAAATTTTAGTTCACATTCACAAAGCTTAAGTTAACAATTAAACAACAGCAACATTTATGATTTATGTTACAAACAAGAACAACAACAACAATAAGAACTGAGCTGTCTGCCAATTGGACTAGAAGTGCTGATGGATCAATGAGGTATTGCGGCATGCCACAACTGCAACAGAAGAGACACACGTCATGAAACCCACATGAAATTTACAATAGTAACCTCAAGCTATATACATAAGTAAGAGACTTGAGGACCCGAAGATGCCTGCCTGCTAAATAAACAAAAAAAGAATAATAAAAAAAAAACATGCAACAAATGTTTCGCCCAGCTCATGACTTGTGTAAAAGCTCTGAACATTGCAGACTATGTGGCAGAGCCTGTGAACCTCTTGACTCCATTTCTGGTCCCCAAAGACTATCGCGACTCAGCAGACTCAGCACAAATAGACAACAAAAACAAGAAAAAATAAGTGATAAAAACAAACAAATCTTTTGTTATACAATTCTCTTACGAAAACCTAATCAATTAATTGATGTGAACCACAAGCTTTTGCGTGCGTTAAACTGGCGCGATCTTCTGACGAGAGCGCTAAACCTGAACGATTTGCGGCAACAGGAGATGAACATAAACAAGAAGATGTTGAAGACGAGGACGACAAAAATAATAACTGCAATCTACTTTGGTTTACTCTCACATATATATATATATACTCGTATATAGTACATAAAGCAACAATAAACAAGCGCAAAAATTGATCAAGCAATTCAAATTGTGCGTCTCAATGAGCCACAAACAATAGCCCAGCAATATTATTCTTATTTTCTCAAGGTGCCTCTTTGTAATTCTCCGAGAATTAAAGAGGTGCCACAAACCGCCGTAATACAGAAGTACAACCAAGCAAATCAAACAAAACATTGGCACCACAAATCGATCGATGCATTGATATTGAACAATATTATTCTGTTGCCGCAATCATGCCGAAAAAATGTTGCAGATCTTGCAGCATTCCCGAAGCGTGTCACTTGTCAGAGATCGCTCCAGACGTTTGTCAAAATTCTACAAAGATTTTTTGTAAAAAACTGTAGGAGCAAACGAAAAACGCAATTTTATCAAATGCCATAATGATAATTGGCTTTCAGTTTCCTATTTTGAGTTGAATCTCAGTTTTGTTGTTTTTTCGCTTTTACTTTTAACAAAAGCGAAACCGACACAAGACGTTAAAAACACGCTCCTTTGGTGCGTGTGTAAAATATGTATAAAACAGAAAACAAAAAAACGAAAACTAAAATAAAAAATATTAAAAAAAAAACATACAAATACCAAAAAAAAAAAAGAAATAATTAAAGCAACAACAATATTTATACAGAGACTGCAAACAAATGTGATCAGATATTTTATAATAATATAAGTTTACAAGCAACAGCTATAAAAACATAATAAGAAAGCCAAAACCAAAATCACAAGTATTTATTGCAATAGCGAAATGAATCAAAATCGAGAACATCCATAATAAACAGAACAGCAACAGTAACAGTAACAGCAACAACAACAACCTTGTAAGCAAAATGTAAGTCAATATTTAAGAAGTAAGAAAACCAAAACCAAAAAAAAATATTTATAATAATATTTTTTACAATAGCATATACAAAACAATCTCTAAATATATAGCAAACGACAAAGAAACCAGCGAGAGCTGCAGCCATGCCCAACAACCCCTAAAAGCAGGTTGCAGTTTCTTGCGTAACAGTTGCCTTTCACAAAAACAATTTACCATTTAAGTTACAAATAGTGAAATAGACACAAACCAAAATGGCAACACCCTAACCACAGGGTGTAGTCAAGTTTCAAACCAGATTTCAGTTGACAATTATCTCAGTTCATTAAATACAACAACCAACAGCCGCTGCAGTCATGCAGCAACTGCGTTTAGTTCAAGATTCATACAAAGGTTCTATTCATTTCTAGTAGGAGTAAGAGGAGAAAATAAGAGAGAGGACAGAAGATAAAGGGTGATGAGAGTGATGAGTGGCGAGCTCAAAAGTAGCAACGAAAACAGTTTTAAGTCTACATAAATACAAAATGCAAGAAAATACATTCAAGTAATTTAGTTCACTTAATTTATGTGAAGAAACCGATATGGAAAGCAGAAGGATTATATATTTTAACACAACAACAACAAATTTGGATGCATTTTGCCATGATTTTGTGCTTATCGAAATTGCAATGAATTTTAGTTCTGAACAATAGTGCCGGTAATATTATAATATAAGTAACTATACGAATACATATACATATTCATATATATGTATACAATATACATAGATAAAATACGTTATCTAGACGTCGCAAACCGTATTTCATCATAGCTAACTAATGTTGAAAGACTACACTGAGAAAAACATGCAACAGATCAAATACATACTGATATTTCATTTGCGCCCAGTTTTCTGAGTTCAGACCATATGCGAGTGATAAAGATTGCCTCATGCCCCTATGCCCATTAAAAGCCCCACAAGTCCAACCTTTATACACACACTTCCACGCCACACACACTTATCCCACATATATGCATCGTGTCACATGCCCTATAAATATATATATCTTATTAACTATATAAGAAGTAAACACAAAAAACAAAATATAAAAAAAAATAATAATAATAACGGTAGTTGCTATTTTAAATATGTATTACAAGAAAAAGATAAAGAAAACAAAACACGATCATTAAATATGCAGCAAGCAGAGTATGAAATAAATGTTAAGCAGGAACCACAAACCAAGCAGACCCAAAATACAACAACAATAACAACAGACAAGTGAAGCGAAAGCAACAAGAACAAAAACAGCAAGTCGAAAGTCAAATAATATGTTCCACTCCAAATACAAAAGAAAAAAACCAAAACTCAAAACTCAATACAAAAATAATACGTATGATATTTATATGCTTTTTTACTTACACGTATAAATGAAATGTATACAAACAAAAAATGGAATTTGGAGATGCCGCCTTTAGGTTTGCAACACTTAAATGCACACACACAGTCACACACACACACACACTCCATACCCGCACACAAATATACAGAAACAAAAGTCAATGTCAGCATAAGTATGAAAAGTAAGCGTACATTAAATTAAATTAAATTAAATACTTACGAAAAACATGAAAAGCAAAATGAAAAAAAATTTATGAAAATCAGTATAAATTTCTACTCATAGTTTAGCAGTCGTAATTGATTTATTTCCAAATTAACAAATCAAATGGACACAAAACAAAGAAATTCGCATATAAGACATAACTTAAATAGTTTGCAAAGAAACCGACTAAATAAACTACCTACATAAAATAGAAATTTTCGCCAGCCAAGTACTACACAACAGCTTAACAACAACAACAACACAAATGCCGTTCAATCAACAACAACAACAACAACTACTACAACTAAAACTTAGACACCAATCAGTTATCCATTAGTTAAACATATAATTTATCAGCTACATGATCATACACTCTAAGACATTAGAACCGTTCCGAATTCCATATTCGCATCAATTCTGATCGAAAACTGAATTCGAATCGCGTCTATTTAACAAAGGCCCAACAACCGTAACTCGAAAAAAATAATATTTGAAAGCACACTTTTAACGGGTAAACACGTAATATCGTAGAAATAACTTTATTTGATATTTTAAGTCTTGTGCCGATTTCCAATTCAGCGGTAATTTCGCCAACAATTCATATTGCATGCTTTTTGCCGCATTATCAATACTGTCTACGTAAAATTAAACGATGAAGAAAGACAACAACATTTTTGAAATTGGATATCCATAACACGACATAAAAATGGAACACATTTCGATGAGAGGAGCTTTTCGGCAATTATGCTCAAGTGGTATAGCATTAAATGGAAAAAATTATGTATATTCTAGGCAACAGTTTCGAGCAAGAATATTTCGGCTTAGACAGAAACAAAACCAGATGACTTTTGGCGTTAGTGCAAAAGTGCAAAACTTAAACAAAATCTAAAGAAAAATAAAATATATATATATATATATATATATATATATACATATATGAATCGTTCCACGGGAACACAACTCTCGGCAAAGACTTTGGCGTAAATTTCGGAACAACAGAAGACGCAATCAACAAAACAAAATGAAAAAACAACAAAAAAAAATTATAATGACTAAATACGCGATGCGAGTGTTTCAACCGCCTGCCAAACACAATTTTTCGGAGCCAACAAAAAAAATTAAATTTTAGATATAAGTGTAAAATTAAATATAAAATTATTTCGGTAATGTTCCTATATGTATACATATTTATATATATATGTCTATATATGTATATGTATACATATATATATATATATACATATATATAAACAGGGTATATGCAAAAAATTTAACTTTTGGACACACCAAAATTCAGCATTTAACATTTTGGAATAGCAAAATAAAAATGTCGGAATTAATAACGAAACAAAAACTCGGCAATGAGAAATTGACATTCATGTCTTTGTCAGGTGCTTGGAACACTGGCAAAAATGATCTAAATTAAAAAGGTTACATATACATAAAAATAAATAATTTACAGGCAGCATTTGATAAACAAAATAAATAAAACTAGTTGTTTTCAATTTTTATTATACTTACGTTGACTAATAATTTGATGACTTCAACAAATTGGAAAATTGTACTTTTCAATGACAGTAACAACAATGAATAACGCGTTAAAATCCCAAAAATGATGACAAAACAACAATGATGAATATAAAAATGCAAAGAAACGAACAAAATTGTAAACTCTCGGCCACGTTTGGATAATTCTCTCGGTGTAATGTTCAGGACAACAAAAACAAAAACAACAACAAAAAGAAAAACAAAAATGAAAACAAAATCCTTTAGACTTTAGGCAATGGAAAAAATAACTCAAAATCCAAAAATTATATGCAAAATTACAAAATTTTGGAATACAAAATTTTCGTAAAGCAAAATTTATATCATAAGTGAACCAGCCGGATGGAGTCAAAACGGAAAAAAAGCAACTCTAACCAGGGCTTTGGATAACAAATTGATAAAAATTTTGAAAACGTGTTGAAAAATATCAAGAAAAAAGTACAAGCTTATTTTAAGCACCTTCGCGCCTTATCTTTAAGAACATAAACAAAAAAAAAAAACAAATGCAACCTTAATGACATAAAATTACATTTAAATACATTTAAAAGAACAAAAAAAAAACACAAAAAAAACTAAAAGCAAAATACAAAAAAAAACGGTGTAAATTTTATATATCAAATCAAGAAAATGCAACTTTGGATACATCTACTGATAGTTATTGCATGAATTAATTTTAGTCTGATACCAGAAGAGTGCGTTAAGCAAATTTACATTTCAGTTTTAATCCCATTTTTGTTTTATGGAAAATCTGCCTTAAATTATACTAAAACTAAATAAACATGACAAGTCAACAACTTCATAGGCAAGACATTATTGGTGCTCCACTTATGTAGAACACTCTGGCCAACAATGTCTCAGCCAATGACAAGTACAGCAAATAAATTGAAAATAAATGCATAAATACATAAAAAAAAAAACAAAAACAAAAGAAATGAATAAAAGGTAAGAAACAGCAAAATTCAAAATCGTCGTCAAAAGGCGCTGCAGATTTCAAAATTCAAAAAGAAAAACAAAATTATTTAACAAAATTACAAAACTGAAAAAATTAAATGCGGTTTGAAGCTAAGAACAACAGCAGCAAACATATGCAAAATCAAAACATAAAACCACAAAAATAGCAAAAGGTTTTCTCTACTTTATTATACCCAAATAAAAGAATATGAAAGTTAAATGAAATGAAAAAAAAAATTTAAAATTTAAAGCTAATGCTTATGATTTTAAGTTTGTAAACCCCTTTGTAAATGTTTAGATGTATAAAAAAACAACATGGACAACACTTAAGTTAGATGTTGGTGAGGCAAAAACAAAAAAAAAAAAAACGACCCGATATGAGATAAGAAAGTGTATGTAAAAATTGTAGACATTTATAGTTACCAAAAGAAACGAAAACAAAATTGAAGATGAAAATGAAATCGAAATCGAAATCGAAAAAATTGATATAATCGAAAACCTAAATTGAGTCCTTAACAATTAGTTCTAATATTGCTACTGCAAGACGTATGTATATCGATTAGACATGTGTAATATATGAATATACATATAGGTATAACCTACAATGGTCCCTATTAAGTTGATCAACTATGTGATTAATGAAGATTTGCGCTCAATTTCGAATATTTGAATATAATTTTGAAAACCGGGTTTTAGTTTGTGTCAATTTTTGTGCGGCTATTTTCTTGGTTCTTTCGGTTACAGAATGGCAACAACAATGAGCACTACTCATTCATATTACTATATATAAACATTTAATGCAAATAATAGAGACACAAATGGAATATGTCAAAAGTATTTCAATAGCAGGCCAAATGCTTTCCAGTTCTCAAGCCTAAAATAAAACCAAAACGTATGGCAGACGCCCCCCGAACAGGAATCAATCTGGGCTGGACTGCCTGCTTTTCTGGACATCCATGACCGTTTCGCAACCAATAGCACTGAAGGCAATACAAAATTCAAACCCAAGAAAGAGGTAAAAGGCAAATAAACAATAAAAATGCAAAATGCAGAAGCAGAGCAAAAGACAAGGCAATGACAAGTTTCGAATCAAAGATTTTCGGTAAATAAAAAAAACATTTCGAATGTATCTTTTGGCAAGTTTCGAACAACTTTCGATTATGCTTTTGTTAATAATTTGTTATTTTGCAACTACGTCTCCACGCACACGCACAAAATACCCAAGAACAAGAACAACAGAAATCAAAGTGATAAACGAGTAATGCAAAAGTTAAAAGCAATTTTTAAAATGGGGCCACAACGTCCGATCTAAAGTGCCTTCATGTAACAAAAACGTAAAAACCAAAAAAAAACTGTTAATTTTTTATGTAACAAAAAGCAAACGAAGAAAGAAAGAACAAAAACCAAAAATGAAATTATAAATAAAAATTGTATAAAAAAAAAAAACAAAAAATGTAAAAAGATATAACAAATTTAAAGATCTAAGCAAAATATGAAAAGGGCTCCAAATAGACCAGCATTCAAGCAAACACCAAAACTGCCTAGCATTTGGCCTGATCACATTGTCTCTCGGGAATCCCTCGGAAAAAGAACTCCTGAAAGTTGTTTATAATTTTAAAGCAAAATAAAATTAAAAATGCCGAAAAAATAATGATGAAATAGCGAGCGCAAATCTTTTGTTTCACTTTAATTGATTACCTAAGCAAGCGATATGCATACATCATTACTACCATCATGCAAAAGTGTATGATGTACATACGTGTATTTAGTTCTAGTATATATGTAAAAGGAACACACATACTAACGTTGAGGTACGAAATTATTGATTTAGAATTTAGATACGAAAAGGTTTGGATATACATTGACTACTTATGAGGCATATACTATACTTACCATATACATACATGTATTGTGCTGAGTTGCTCATTAATAAATGTACTCGTATATATTAGTTTCTATCCCACACCAAACAAAAAGAAACCAACACACACACTCACACACACAATACATATGAATACACTATGCTACATTTAGTTTAGATCTTAGGTGGAATATAAAAACATAAAGACATACATATTTAACACAAAGTTAAGCTAAACGATTGCAAAACTGAAAAAAGAAAATATGAAGAAAACTGAGAAACTAAGAACGGCATACTTAAGAGGCGGCAATAAGCTATAATGCAACTAAATTTAAGCTAAACTCAACTACCGATACAACAAAACCAATTAATGAAACTAAACAAAAAAAAAAAAAAAACGAAAAAAAAAAATATGAAAAATCGAAAAATTGAATATCTGCATATGTATGAATATGCGTACGAGGCATATATGTATTCTTGCATAAGTATGTAAGTATATGTAAGGGAGATAGAGCTACATCGTATATTGTGAACAGCCATTGGTTCACAGTGAACGATGGCAAAGTATACAAAAAACAAAAAAACTAAAAGACTAAAAAGGAAATCAAGCAAATACGAGTGTCCCTTTTGTGCTTCTTTCCGCCCTTTCACTCACACACACAAACACATACGCACACACACACACATACACACACACTCACACAAACACTAACACGCAAGAGAAATTTGCATTATTCAGTTTAGAGTTTTGAGTTTATATAACTTACATACGACATGTACTTCGAACCAGTTTCAAGAAAAACAACTAGCAAAAATTAGCAAAATTTAAAATTACCAATTTATGAGCATTTAAAAATTAATTTACGAATACGCATTCATTTATGTATGTAAAAGTGTTCAGATGCACACACTATGTATATAAGTATGTATTAAATTGATTTATCCATTACGATTTACGATTTCGGAGCTGAATTACTAATACAAATCATCAAATTATACTTTTCATACGTAAATATGTACGACATGAGTATGAATGAATACATATTGAACGGAAGCGGATGGAGGATTAAATGTGCAAGGATTTTGCTTAGAACCATTTAAAACGAATTAACCATTTCGGCTTACATTACGAGATCCAAATTCATAATCTTTTTGGACAAACTGAAATGCATCGTTTCGGATTGATTGATGCACAAATTTCAAATTGCAACATTCAGAGTCAAAAGTAAACTATCGAAATTGATTTGTGTTACTTTTAGCAGAGTCGCAAAAAAAAAACAATCTTTGAGTTATGCAACAATAGACCGGAATTATTTCCAAGAAATAGTACAAACAATTTTAGAAATAACTTTAATAATGTAATTATAAAATAAGTGGCAAATATATAGCGCTCTGAAACAAAATGCTACAATACCAAAGTTAAAATTTAAAAACGAAATACATTTTCGATAATAAATTGAGCAGATTTAGAGCGCTGCTGAGACATGTAAAAAAAAAAACCAAAAATGCATATACGATTTTAATTTAATTTCAATTTAAACACACAATAAGTTGTACGAGTATGTATTATATATTGATTACTAAGCAAGATTGAAAGCCAAAAAAACAACAGAGCCTGGCACTAATCATATTTTCGAAATTCCAACTTGACATAACTTGAGATGAACAAAGTTTGTACTTATTTTACAATTCTCGAACTAATAAACTTTTACATTTAATTAACATACATAAATTAACATTCAATACTATGTGGAAAGGAACACAGCAGCAGTGAGAGAATCAGTAAACAAAAATGTCATTCAATTTAAATTATAAGTAAATGTAATAACAATAGGCGAGAGACAGCTTCCCAACCCTCTGTCCACTGCCCCTTTTCACCCCCTTCCCCCCCCCTAAAGAGCAGAGATACACACATAACTATGTATTTACCACAATAAACATATTAACATACATACTCGTATATGAATGTAATACGCAAAATAAATCATACACAAATCGAAAGTTTCACAATCCACGATGATTGCATATAACGCATGATATACTAACTTTATATGGATCAAAAATCATTTCAAAAATTGTAAGCCAACCAACATACTAAAGTATGTACTCACAGCGAAAATGACATGCATACTTACAGATTCATACATAAGTATATTGGTACGTTTCGTTTCCGGTATCGGTTCCGTTTTATGATTACGTACATACTTTGGTTTGGTGTACATTTTGGAATCTTCGAAAAAGTTGGTTTGAACCGCATAGAAACAAAAAACTGAAAACAATGCAGACTCGAATAAAATTCAATTTTAACAAAATTCGAAATATTTGATTTGTATTTCGAAACAGCATTAAGAAAAACATCACACCATAGAACGTAACGCAGCATTAAAAAAAAACACACGAAAAAAATGTAAGAGAAAAATTAAATATTTGGGATATAAGCAAATATGATTACATAAATTTATATTTATGCAAACATTGTAAGGAAAATACACAAAAAAAAATGAACAAAATAATGCGTAAAGTAAAGAAATGGTAAAACAACAACAAATCTCTAACTATAATATAACATTTTTAATCGAAAAAAAAAAAACAAAACAAAATAAAACTACTTATTTTACTGAAAATTATGTAAAATTTACTAAAACAACAAAAACACATAATAAAAGTATACTGTTTATTTTCATCTTTAAAAATAAAGTTTTAAAATCGTATAAAAATAGTAAAAAAAATGTGTTTTATTATAGATAAAGAAAATCAAGAACAAAGTGCATATGGGTAATTCCCTAGCGGATGTCGCGTGCGATCATCTTTACAGTAAACAAAAAAAAAAAACATTAACTAAAACAATTTTAAAAATAAGTGAAGGTTATTCTTACAACTTTGGATTAGCACTTTGGATTAGCTAAATTTGATATTAAGAACTTGTTCTGTTTTACGATAAAATATATAAATTCGGTAATTTTTGGGTTTTGCGTACGAATTTGATCATTTTTGCAAGTACTAATCTAGAGTTTTTTTCTTATTTTTAAATTTGTTATAGGTTAAGCTTTTTTAACACTGTAAAGATGTTACATTTTTTTTGTGAAATCGCGATTATTGAAATTCAAATTTGTATAACGAAAGTTTTTGTATTTATATACATATATGGTCACACTGCAGTGTTGGTACCAACACAAACATTGAATGGATAAAACCAATGTAACAAAGCGCCATCTATCGGACAGCAGCTTGACTAAATGTTTTTATAACGGAAATTTTTGTATTTATCTATATGGTCACACTGCAGTGTTGGTACCACCCTAGTGTGGCCAGGTACTGACATCGTTACACCGAACGTGTATTTTGGCATCGGCAATAAAACGCGTAATTCAGAAATTTTGCTTATGGTCACACCGGGATATTGCCTTTTACTTACGCAAACAGGGATCGCTATTTGTTTAGTCGGTAACCAACTAATTAATAATGTCGCTTATTAGTGCACTTTCCAGGTAAATATTATAGCGCATACTTATCTTAATAGACCATTAAAAATAACCGCCCTTTACTTCATTGACCAACTTGTAGACTAAGCTTACAGAGCACCGCAGTTGCCTCGCGATGTTTGCACACAACAAAAGTGCTATGCGCTGAGCCGCTAAAGAAAAAGAAGAAAATTGACCCACAAGTCATTAAACAGCGAGAGGACCGCAAGAAAAAGAAGATTGAGAAACAAATTCGCAGACTCGAGAAAAATGCCCGCCAACTGAAGCCAGTGGAAGAGCTGGAGGTGCCGCTGGAGCTTATCGATGACAAGGAGTAAGTTGCATTGCTGCACAGAACCCAAACAGCTCGCTTATCCAATATATGTACATGTATTTATTATATTTGTAGAAAACGGCTACGAAAGTTGCCCCAACTGAGCGGCGCTGAGCAAGAGACACGGGCGCTTCTAAACAAAGAGTGGGCACGCTTTAAGCACAATGAGAAAGTAGCTGACTTCCAAATCATTGACCGTTTGTTGCTGTCCCAGCACAAGGCACTAGACGAGCTGCGCAACGAGTCAGAGGATCTTTATCAGGCTGCCATCGAATTGGACCTGCAACTGCTTGCTGTGCCACTAAAAGGACCAGTCTCAACACCACCAATCAAAAATTATGTGAGCCCCGACGGCGATTACAATCATCAGTCCATGAAGTGGGAATAGATGGCTCAAACAACATATTAATTAGGTAAAAGTTGTGTTTTGTTGATTTAATTAAAGAAGAAAAGCAAATTAAATCCGTGTAACTTCAATTGTTGTCTTAAGAAAAATGTTCCCAAAAAAAAACAGACGAAAACTTGTGCAACATATGTACTATATTGTATTATTTATATTTATTACAATATAGTTTTAAACAGTTAAAAATGCAAGAGCGTCGATTTAAGCGAATTTTTGTAAATAATGAAATCTCGAAAGCACTGCGAAGTGTATGATTTTATTTAGGTTTGTCGATTGATTGTGTTCAAATAAATAATACAAAAGAGACGACACCCGAATTACCTTCTGTAGTATGTTCTTTGCTTAGTTTCAAACTATCGCAAACTATCTAGGAGGGTGTGGTTGCACTGGTGGCATTGCTTTTAGCCGCTGCCTGACGCTTTTTAACGCCCCAATTGTAGACACGAGCCATGTTCACTTCAGTTGTCGTAATTTGATCTCTGCAATCAATAGTAAATACATTTAAATGGATCGTATCAACAATAAAAGATAGCTCACACACCTAAGAAAGTCCTGATCATGCTCGAGGGACTTCAGATTGCCCACTGCAGATGTTATGTTTTGCTTTAATAGCGCCTCCGCCTCGTCCAACGGATACTCCAGCATTACGCTGGCACCCAGCCAAAGATAGACGGTTTTTGTGGGCGGCACCAGGGTCTTGATGAACACCTGATCACTGAGCAAAAACTGTGTTTCTCGTTCCTCATCCTCTTTGCGCAGCACATTCACCATTTCCAGCGAACGCTCTAAGTCAGGTATTTGAGATTTTAACTTACGGCGACGCGCCTCCAAATTGTAGGCCATAAAGTGATATTTGCCATGCTGTTCATCCAACCTCTGCAAGACTTTTTCACAATTTTCATTCTCAGGTTGTGTCATAAACGTATCAATTTCTTCCTGTAAATGCAAGCCAAATGATGATTAATAATCAATGTTTTTCACAGCTGCTTTTAGATTTTGTTGCTGTCTAGGTTAGAATTGCAATTAGCTCAGCGTACACCGACGACGACAGTGGCGACGCTTGTCATTGGTTGTTTTGTACTCACCAGAAATATTGCTTCAGGTATGCCGGCGAAAGTTTTTTGATTTTCGGGCAATTTTGGCATTTCTATAGTGTCCATGATGCTAGTCATCTTGCTTTTATGTCTTATTTATTCTTATAATTTGTAATAAATTTCCAGCAGGTCGATGTCGGTAGCACAAGCGCAGCAGTGTGACCGTAGGTAAAATTTCAAATTATATTATATCTACCAAAATATACATTTTTTATGGTTACCAATGGCTGTTATGGAACTAGCAGAATGGCTGCCATTCGATTGTGGGAGTAGATAAAATTTAATATCAAACTGTACAGTTTGATGCCATCGTATTGCATTCGATTGAATTTAAAAATATGGTAATTTAGAATAATTAAAGCAAATAAAGAAGTGTATTGTTTAAATAATAAAAACTAATGTTCACAACATGAGGAACATCAAAAAATTAATAAATTGAATGCGATTTTTACTTTAAATATAGTTATGCTATGTTAGTATGTTTTTTTTTATAGGAAAACACTATATTTAAAATGTTAACTCATGGTCACACTGCACGGTCTACAACATGTGCTGCGATCGCAGCAGACCGGCCGCACAATCCATATTTTTCGCCAGTAGTTCTTCATATTCCTTCTGTCATGTCCAGCGGAGAGAGTGGTGTTGGTGTCGTTCGCGGCAGCGGCGACTCGGTCAAGCAAGCCATCATCGAGGAGCTGCAAAATCTGCTTAGCTCCGACACGGTTGTGCTGCAACAGGCGGAAAAGCGAAACAAGCAGCTGCAATATACTGAAGGTATGCGCGCAAATTAGCGGGCAATAAGTTAAGGTTTAGGGCGTTGTTCTTTAATACATTGGAATTGCAGGGTATGGCGTTTATTTGGCGGAAATCATTATGAATCAATCGCATGAACTGCCGCTACGTCAAATTGCTATCATTATGCTAACACGTTACGTGGAAAACCACTGGTCAGATCTCGATGACCCCGAGAAGGCAAGTGGCGGTGTAGCCAGTGAGCAAGCAAAACGCACAATTCGCAATATACTACCCAATGGGCTCTACGATCCCAATTCAAAAATACGCTCCTCTGTGGCCCACACAATATCTACAATAGCTGCCACCGATTATCCCCACTGCTGGGCAGAACTCTTTGATATAATTGTAAAGTGTCTGAGCGGCAATGAAGATTCGATTCATGGAGCAATGCAAGTGTTACGCGATTTCACATACGATGTGGCACAAATTAAGGAACTGGGGCCAGTTGTCATACCGGAGGTGTATCGCATATTCGACTCTGAGCAGAATTATTCAATCAAGACACGCGTTTCAGCTATACGCACATTGAAACAGCTTTTTATGTCCATTTTAACCTTGATTACTGACAAACAGGAGCAAAGTTCCATGATGAATTCCATTCTCACCAATTTCATGGATAAATTGGTGCATTATTTAAGCATGAATTGCGGCGCAGGATCGAGTTTCCTGCTACGCTCCGAGATAATCAAAGGTAAGTTACAAATTAATCAATAGATTCGTATTTAATCAACCCTTTTAAACATTTTAGTGTTTACATATCTGGTGAACGAAATGCCCAAGTATATAAATCCGTTTATGGAACGCATCTTACCCATTATCTGGCAGCTACTCACACAGATTGCCGAAACCTACGTCAAGGTGTCCGTTAATCAGACGGAACCGAATCCGCTGGCCAGCGGAAACAATGAAGAGGATGACGAGCAGACCAACTTTCAAACGTTGATCATTCAAATTCTGGAATTCATCAACTGCATTGTGACCAGCAAAAAACTTCGCGGAACCATTAAAAATGTGCTCGCCGATTTAATCTACATCACCATTGTTTACATACAACTCAGTCAAGAGCAGCTCGAAGATTGGGAAGAAGATCCCGAGAAGTTTGTGGACGACGAAGACGATGGTGGCGTGGAACTAACTGTTCGCATGTGTGGCCGCGATGTATTGCTGGTAATGCTATTGATCGACTTGTGTAATGGACAAACTTCTAAATTCTGCACAAACTAAATATGCATTTCATTCCAGGCCATTAACGAGGAGTTTGGTGTGAAAGCAATTCAGCCGTTGCAGGAAGCTTTGGGGCGACACTTTAGTGTGGCCGAGGCAGAGAAGGCGGCCAACAATCCTAATTGGTGGAAGATACACGAAGCATGTATGGATGCTGTGCATGGCTTTCGCGATATTATACTCGAGGGCGATTCCAAGTTTGATTTACTCAACTATTTAACGATTGTGCGCAATTTGCTGGTGCATCAGGAATCACCGCATCTCGTTGGCCATGCGCTGTGGACGCTCAGCACATACTCGAAAACGGACTTGTACAATCCCCAGATGTTGTCAGAGATTCTTGACGTTACGCTCTGCAGCTTGTCTCCAGAGAAATCGCATATACTGCGCATCAGCGCTGTACGATCTCTAAATGGTTTTCTCTCCGCCAACGAAAACGCTGAGGGAGAACGACGCACATTGCTGGTGTCGAAGCTGCCAGGATTTCTGGATGGCATAATGGCTCTCGTGCCAGGCTGCAAGGCCACTGTGTTGGCCCTGTTAATGGAAGCGCTTACCATGATGGTGAAGTTTGATGCTGATTTTGCGTACGCGGCACAACCAAAGATCACGCCGCTTACCATTGCTGCTTTCCTCAAGTATGCCGAGGATCCATACGTGCTGGAGAATGTTCAAGATTTGATTAAAGCGCTTAGTCAGCAGAAACAATGTCTTGGCCCACTGCAGGAAAAGTTTATACCTACCATTGTAAGCATTCTAGCGCTGCAGAGCGAGCAATGCAGCGAGAAACAGGACATTGCTCTGGATGTGCTGAATACGATTGTTAGGAACTCCGAGGCGCCATTGCCCAATGCACTGATTGAGACAGCATTTCCTGCTGTGGTTAACTGCGTTATGCATACCGACGATCATACAGTTATGGTGGCTGGTGGCGAATGCTTGCGTAGCTTTATCAACGTTTCGCCAGAGCAAATCTTCAGTTTCAAGAACGGCGAGGGCGTCAACTATGTGATGCAAGTGGCCACAGTTCTTTTAAATCCCATGAATACCGAAATGACGGCCGGCGGACAAATTGGACGTCTTGTTATCACCATCATTACCAAAATGGGCAACATGCTGGGCCAAACTGTTGACATATTACTGAAGGCCGTCATCAGCAAGATGCAGAACCTCGAGTGCCTAAAGGTTATTATGAATTTGGTGCTGATATTCGCCCATCTCTTCTTAACCCAAATGGACGCGGTGCTAAATTTTCTTTCCACTGTGCCTGGACCCAATGGTGAACCTGCTCTGCAGTTTGTGCTCACCAATTGGTTGTCACGCCAAAACTCCTTCTTTGGAGCCTACGAACGCAAGGTAAGTAGAAATTACATATATATTCATACGATTTTTAATAGCAAATTTACTCATAGGTCACCACGATGGCACTTTGCAAACTGTTCGAGTATGGCGTGGCTACCCAGGACAATCGCTTGACCTCCATCACCTACAAGGAGATGGTGCAGGAGCCAAGTGGTAATCGTGTGTGCACACGCTCAGTTGCATCCAATTATCAGAAATGGGTTACCATTCCAGCCTTGGTAAAAATCTTTAGGGTGCTGATATCCGAATACCAGCATTTTCAAGAGAGTAAAATTGATGCCCCGCTTACGGACTCGGAGGATGAAGTTAGTGAGGAGGATGATGCTCCAGGTACTGCGGCCAAACCGCGCTATGTTTCAGATCTTTGCTTTGAAATCGACGAAGACGAAGTGGAGGACGATCAAATACTACAGGACCTGCTCAAGGAATCAAACTACACTAGCGATATTGGCGAGAATCTACATAAATTTTTGGCGAACTTCACCCAAAACGAACATTTTCCAACGTTCTTTGAACATCTCGACGAAGGCGAGCGTCTCATTCTCCTGAACAAAGTGCAGCACAAATAAAAAGTAAAACAATCATCAATTGCATGTAAGTGAAATCATGCCTAGAGCCCCATTGTGTTAATTGTATTTAATTTGTATCTTATCACATTAATAAACGCAAATTTCTATATTTGTAAGCAAAAGCAACAAGTTCTAATATAGATCTTTTTACTGAAGTTGTGTGAACCGCTAAATGTAAAATAGTGAGTTTTGTTGTTTTTGCTTTCATTTTTATGTATTTATTCCGGCAAATTTAAGGGAAAAATAATAACTATCAATTATAGAGCCACCTCATCGCTCTTTAACCTTTTTTGGAGATAAATGCCAGCATTGGAAGTATCCTTGGATATATAAAAACAACATCAGTTCGAAACCTACACAGAAATACATCATATTGTACTCACCATTGTTTTTTGAGGATTATACCTAAAGAACTTTCGTATGCAGGGTGTGATCAGCGATGAATCTATCGCGCTGGGATCGTTGGTACCAAAGGCAAGTGTGCTTATGAAGGCAAACATAATGGTAACCGAGGCACCTAAGGTGGTGTACCACATATAGGACATGCGGTACAAGGGAAACACATCACTGAAACACAAATGCAGGGCAATAAATTTTGCACCTTCCTTGGGACATCTTTTCTTACCTGGCTGCATGTGCAGCATGATGTGTGGCATTGACAGCACTGGAAACGAGAGCGGCTGCATCGAAAGTATAGTCGCAGTGATCCACAGTTAAAGGCTTCGTCTGGTAGTTTATGGCACCCGAGGCAATGGCCCATTGCGCATTTAGACTTACCCAGGACATGACCACAACGCCAACGCAGCCGCCCAACATGGCGCTCTAGAAAAATGCATTATAATTTAAATATTTTCATTTATATGAAACTCACGTTGCCGTTGATCCAGGGCACAAGAATGCCTAGCGTAAAAATGCCAAATAGCGGACCATTCGTTATGGATTCCAAGCTCATTGTCAGCTGGAGCACCGTGCCCATGTGCTCCACCACATAGACTAAAGCCACACAAAGCGCACCCACGCCCACAACGACGAGACGCATGATCCAAGTGGTGGCACTATTGGAGAGTTGCACCTTCACATAAGGTTTGACGAAGTCTTCCAAAACGACGGCAGACATTGAGTTAAGGCATGTGGAGAGGGAGCTCAAAGCAGCACTGAAGACGCCAGCTATGAATAGTCCCGTCATGCCGGGCAATTCACCCAGCGTATCCATCACAAAGAGCGGCAGTAGTTGATCCCGAGCTTTAGCCAGCTGTGTTTAAATATTTAGAACACGTATTTTTAAAACTAATTTACTTGCCTTGGTAGTTAGTGGATCACAGTTTTGATAGGTAGCATAGATGAGCAGTCCGTTGTAGCCACACAAAGCCATCAAGATCAAAACTCCAGCACAAAAGATGCACAAAGCCTTGCGGGCGTCGGCGAGTGTGGGTAGTGAAAGGTAGCGCTGAATCATGTTCTGGGAGACGGCATTTGTTTGTGTCCAGTATACAATTCCACCGACGAACAAACACCAAAAGGTATGGCGCACAGTGGGATCTAAGCTGAGGCTGCAATTGAACAAAAACCTTCGACATCCGCTTGAAGCTTTCCAGTTGATAAAACTCACTCGGGAGCCTCAAGTCTGTTGGAGTGCCAAGCACGTTCCACCACAACATTGGCGCCTCCAACGTCCATGCTGCCTTTGACAGCAACTAACGCAAGGGCTCCCAGCATGGACACCGCCTGCACTACATCCGTCCAGACTACAGCCTTAAGACCGCCCATGCTGGTGTAGAACACGCAAATGATGCACACTATGGGGGTTATGGTGTGGACTCCCACTCCAGTTACCTGATTGAAGGCCAGAGCCGGAACATATATCACAATTGGCAGGTAAGCTACCTAGTTAAAGAGTTAAAAAGGCGAATTAAAATCTTGGGTCAGCTTGGATACGCGATTTAGCTCACATTCATAATGGCAAACATTACGGATCCAAACATACGCAAGCGACGATCAAAGCGGAGCTCCAAGTACTGCAAGATGTATTATTACAAGTCCGAATAAAGAAGGTAAATTATTTACTTACCTCATAGGTGGACGTAATGTTCAGATCGTGGAAGACTGGTAAGTAGAATATTGCCATCACGATGCCCATTCCGATGACACCGAAACCCACATAAAGATACTGAGTCCCATACGAGTAGACTTCTGTTGGCAATCCCAATAGTGTAATGCCGGATATGAAACTGGCCACCAAGGAGAAGGCGATGGGAACGATTGGCATTTTGCGACCGCCTAGCATATAATCATTCTCGGAGATGGATTTGTTCATGAAACCAAAGTAGATACCAATAAAGATGCAGAGCAGAAACATGGCCACAAACGCAACATAATCGGGCCACGAGAATCGCTGTAGCTCGCTGAGAACCTGGGATATACTGTTCATTTTGAGAAACGAGAGCCGTGCAGAAAGGTATTCCAAAACTCTCTGACGTTCTAGCGTTGACAACCTTGCGCTGTCTGTGATTTACTGAACCAGTGGGTTCCATTCATGTTACTAGGCTTTAGACAACGGCACTGTGATTCAATCCAATTTCGCTCAATTGTCAATTGTCGGGGCAATTTAGGTTTGGGGCAGTAGACAAGATCCACACATGGATATATTTTAGTTAATCAGCTGCTGTGTCAGACTTACGTTCGGATTGCGACACTTTGGTGTCCAGTTTTGAAATACATATTCGTGAAGCTGACTTAGACGCATGTTGTATGTAAGTTGCCCCTTCATCTTCGCATTATTTTATTGACCCCCAAAAACACTCAACAAATGTGTCAGACAAAGGCTTTATTTAGATGCTTGTGCATATGTATTTACGGAAAAGTTTATCCAATTTCGTGCAGTCAATGAATGTGTGAAATGCTTTTTATTTGTGTAGTAAAATCGAATTATGTACAATTTACGATGACCCCTAACACTTAAAGATATACAGTAGCAATTTTAAACGAATTGCTTTGCGGTTTCAGTCCAATTAAGAAAATACAAGTTCAAATGCATATTACTAGTGGCAAAATTTGTTGTTAAATTATTGTGTTCTTTAAAATTAACGTCATTTTTTAACTTCGAAACGCTCCTCACTTAGCAATAATTTGCTCCTCACCAAAACATATCGGTAATCAACCAAGCAGAATATATCAAAATTAGTCTATCGATAATTAACACAAGCAAAACGATTAAACGAGTAATTGAATATTTGTTTATTAAATAGATTGTATTTCTAACAAGATTAAAATATGTTGACGAATGCTGCACCTGGAAGTGTGCCAGACAAGGCTTGGCAACCACATTTTGTGACTCTGGAAACGACGTAAGTAGATATAAACAAACCGGTGTGCATCTCACAATAATTTACCCTTTTGACTATAGCATGGGCGAAATAACAGTGGAGTTATATTGGAAACATGCCCCAAATACAGTAGGTTTCACATATCTGAAAAGCAACTAAGCTTTTACTAATGTGTTTAATAGTGCTACAACTTTGCAGAGCTATCCAGAAGGGGCTACTATAACAACGTCGTCTTCCATCGCATCATACGAGATTTCATGATACAAGGTGGTGATCCAACGGGAACTGGACGCGGCGGCGCCTCAGTTTATGGCGCCGAGTTTGCAGATGAGCTGCATAGCGACTTAAAGCATACGGGCGCTGGCATTCTCTCCATGGCCAATTCTGGCCCCGATTCAAATGGTTCTCAGTTCTTTATTACGCTAGCGCCCACGCAGTGGCTGGACAATAAACACACAATCTTTGGTCGAGTTTACACTGGCATGGAAGTGGTAAAACGCATTGGAATGGTGGAAACGGACAAGAACGATCGGCCAGTTGATCCACTGCGCATCATCAAAGCCAAGGTCGAGAAACTGTAAGCTCAAATTGTATTTTAACTTAGGAATGTTTTAAATTTGCTTTAAATAAGAATGATTAAAGTAATTAGGATTGGAAGTGTGTTCAAATTTATTTCTCTTACAACTAAATATATTTTGGCTAATGCAGTGAGAACTATCTCAATAAGTTAGCAAACACTTTCCTTGCATGGACGAAAGTTGCTGGGTGATCGGAGTTAACGATTTATATTGGTATCTCTTACAATTATATAATATCACTAACCATATAATATCAATAATGCTGTCACTAAACTTCAAGAGATGGAGTTTCTATGCATTAAACACTATATATATTCTTTTTCAAGCTGGTTAATTACCTCCCGAAATGCTTCGTTATTTCAATACTTGTTACATTAAAATATACTTGCGAGCTGAGTATAACAAGAAATCAGCTAAGGAAAAGACAAAGAAATCTGCATTTGACACAAAGTAATTGGAAATGCACATTCTACAGTGTATGAAGTTTTATAGAAATATTCCGCAATAACGTTATTATAACAGTGAAAACTTCTAAATCCGGATATTAATAAATAAGGAACTTAACTCCGATAGAAAAATATTATGATGTAGCCGCGAATTTATCAAAGCATTACAAATGATTCAAATTGAATTTTGTGCACGATTTCTTTCTTTCTGTGATGGACGAGAACGACGTTTCGTTCGATTCATGGCTTTAGGTTTCGATAACTGCTTCTTTGCCTGCTCTTTCGCGTGTTCCTGCTCCTTCGCCTGCCCCGATTCCTCATCCGAAGATTCTAGCAACTTATATGGTATTTCAATGTCATCATCCTGACTGCTGTTGATGTCATCCAAATGCGATGCGGCCGATCCATATATAGAAGCATTGCTCTCTGTTTCGATTGATTCATAAGGATCTGTATAGATGGTAGATCCACTGCTGGATGTATTTATTGCATCATTTTTAGAGTTGCGTCTTTGACACGGTCCAAAGTAATTTGGATCCGTAATTAATGGGAAACTTTCGCGTCCATTACGAATGATGAGAATTTTTTCTTTGGTCAATCGATCATCATCATCTTCGCTGGGTGGTCCCATCGAACAATCGGCAAAGGTCTGATATCCAAAGTGTCGCATCATAGCAATCACCTCATGTTCGGCGGTACTTCTATCCTCCCAATCAGCCATGGTCGCATGCTCGCCCAATTTCTTGGTACCAGCAATCTCCTGTATACGTTGCATCATTGCCAAGCTATCGCTAATGTCTTTGGTCCTCGAGCCATACTGTTTTTTGAGCTCTTGGTTGCGTTTGACTTGCTTCTCCAGATATTCGTAAGTTGATTTGGGACGCGGCGTAAGCTCGCGACGTTGATTGCGATTTGACGCGTCGTATGCCAACTGTCCATGGATAAAATTGTGATCTGGTTGCATATCGACTAAATCATTCTCGAAGTTTGTGGATGGGGCCCAAGCCATGTTTTTATTTTAAAAATTATTCAAAAAACTTCGCAGGTATAATTTGACAAACAAAAATCAAATTCTTCGCAATCTATTTCGTATTCGTAGAGCTGCCAACGTGTTTAAAAAAAAAACAAGGAATATTTAGGAAATTATGTTGAATACGCCCCAAAAATTTCGTTCTCGGCCTGCTTGATTTCATTAAAACATTTTAATACAAAAATATCACTGAATATTGTATGGAAAATATTGCAAAGTGATCGTATTATAGCCAAAAAATAAAAAACAAAATTTGATAATAAATATTAGCTGGTAAATAATGCGTTAAATGGCATTTTAGTTGGCTAAACCATAGCGTAGCTCATCCTTCAATATCCAAGAAGATGCGCGCATGGCTATTGCTGCTATAACTGTGTTGGGATTACCGGAGATTGGTCGAGGCAACACGCTTGCATCGACTATGCGCACATTGGGAACGCCATATAATCTGTAAATGGAAATTTATCAATTCACAATTAAAAATTGGGAAATTAGAATTACTTCACCTAAGATGCGAGTCTACAACGCTGCCTAAGGCACAACTACCACCTGGATGATGTGAGCCGAGACCAACATGTCGCATTACACATTCCAAATAAAGATCCGAAGGTTGATTCTGCACAAAATCTCTTTCAAATGGTCCAAAGTTTGCGCATTCCTGTAGCTTGGGCCAATGAATGCGCGGCTGCAATTTGGCAAAAGCAGCCGAGGTGACCAACTAAGAGTAAATAATGCATTTTAGTGTATTTAACAAATCATGAAAAAATACTACCTTAACAGCATTCCTTATAGCTGCCATGGTGCATGCCACATCCTGTCGGTCACTCAAATAATTCGGGTCTATTTGTGGATTTCTGCGCATGTTCTTATGCAACAACGATACAGTGCCCCTGGACTCGGGCTGCAGGCAACTGGAAATGACCACAAACCCCTCTTGTGATGCATTGTGATAGCGCGGAAAGAGCGCCCGAAATGCTTCACGTTTAAAATTGGAAATAGACATCAAAGCACTTTCATCAATGGCTCCAGCGCCAAAGAAAGTGATGCCAAACGGCAAAGGATTCTCATGGCCGGCCACATGGCCCACTACACCAAAATTACCAAAAGCTCCAGTGCCGCTGCTTAAGTAATTAAAAAGATTAAGCGGACTTAGCAATGTTTTCTGGTTGAGAGTGGGTCCAATGATGCCAATGGAGACATACAAAGGCAGATTGAAATGATCGTGCAGACCCTGTCCCACTAGTGGCAAGTAATGCTGCAACGGCACCTGCAACTTAGCCAACTCAGTGCGTTCGCCAATGCCAGAGGCCAACAAAAGTTGAGGAGTTTGGTAGGCGCCTGCACATAGCAATAACTCACGGCGCACTTTAATATTGAGCTCCAGCTCTTTGTTGTCCTCGTTCTTAACACCCACTACAATTGAGCTTGCTCGTAATGTGGGCTTGGCAGCCAACTGAATATGCTTGACTAGAGCCTGGGGCAGCAGACGCAGATTGACGCTCCTAAGCACGGGCAGCAGAAACTGTTGGAGTACTGAGTGCCGTAATCCATTCTTTATGTTGTACACGGAGCGTCGAAATTTCCATGATTTATTTGAAAACTCAGATTCAGCTTCATTTAAAGCTTGCGATAGCGCGGAGTAGCTCCTAGGTATCTCAAACAGTTCATCAGCCTTTGATTTGGCGGCCATCATAAATGGACGCATGTACTTCCAGCTCCAATCGCTTAAATTGTGCATATCGCACCACGAATCAAAGTCAGGGCCATGACCATCAAAGTGCAGCATATAGTTCAAATTGGCTGAGCCACCCAAACCCTTGCCTCTGGGCAGACATTGACGCCTTTCGATCAATCCCCTGGAAGAATGCTTTTGAGGTATAGAAAGAAAGGACCAGTCGTTGATGCCCTTCTGCTGAAATGTGGTGAGTAGGGGAATGCGACTGAGGTAGCCAAAAGATCCACCAGCCTCAATCAACAGTACACTGCTATTGGAGTGTTTAACTAATAAAGAGGCGAGCGTTGATCCTGCTGTTCCAGCTCCAACTAAAACTCAGAAGGATTACTTTTCATAACCGATTAGGTTTAAGCAGAGCTTACCTATCACATAGTCGAATGTAAATTCTTTGTCTTTTACGGGCAATACATTGGGAATATTATCCTGAAGTAAACGACAAACGAGCATAAACGTTATGGAAATGCAGCCAATGATGCAGGCGCCAATTAGCAATAGTTCTGTATTGAAAGATTATTTTTTTTTTAATAAAATTCTTATTTTAAGTAATAAAATTCTCTTAAATTCTCTTGCTTACTTTGCAAATGTATTCCCATGGCGGTGGCTTGTGATGACGAAATGCAACTATATATTTAGTGAGAAGTCACTCGTATATATACATATCTACGCACAAAGTCAACCGCCACAGACTTAATCCAATTAACATATCTACTTGCTACACCTTTGAATTCGATTACGATAACCGGCTCGCCTGCGTCTTGTTGAATTATCGATGACGTTTTTCGCGGGTTGCTGTAACGGCAATGCACTCGTTTTAAATTTTAAATTGGATACTTAAATTCATATTCTATAAAAAAAAAAGTTATCAAACTTAATTATAATCAAAGCATATAAATTGCTACGCTCATCTTAGATTATTGGGGTTTTCTCAGAAAAAAGTTTTTCCTCGGATAGTTGCTTTTCGGCAAGCACTGTTTGTAGCAGCTGACTGGCAATTACTGATTATTTGATGAAGCGCCAGCTGATTTATTTTGCGTGAATGGCAACGAATCGCCAGCCAGTATGTGATTACTGCTTAGCCGTACCGGACTTACATTTGGTTTTGTTTATATGTATATAAATATGTTAGTGCCGTATTAAGCTGTTTATCGCCTGCCTGGCATTGTGCTGCTGGATCGCACTAAGCAGTGCTTCAATTGATCTGCCCATAGCAGACGGTAAAATATTATGCAGGCTTCGGTTATCAGTTGTGTGTGTTATTTTTGTTGTCGCTGTTGTTGTTGCTGTTATGGCAGTAGGACAGCTGCTGATGCAGAAAAGAAAACAAAAGTGCATTGTCGAACAATAAGCTATCTATCAGCAGAATATTTAGAAGTTTAAAGTCGGCCCTCCAATCTCAATCACTTATTGACTGTGTGTGCAATGAACTGCGATTAACAGAGCAGCAAGCAAACAATAGAAGTGATTTATTAATATATTTAAGAAAAATAAAAACAACAGGTGTCGAAGTATCAAAACAATGGAGACACAACAGCAATCAGAGCAATTACAACAACTGATCGACCTACTACCCCCCGAAGAAGAGCAAATTGTTAAAGTAAGTTTGCGAATCACTTGTTGCTTGCTGTGTACAGTTTGAGAAGCATTGTCAAAACCCTTCTTTGTTTATAATTCGTATATTTCTTTGTAGCTATTCGTCAAATTCCTCAATGCTAATGGAGGACTGCAACATAATGATCGTCTGAAGGCTCTACTCATTGCCTTGCCCTATCCAACGCTGCAAATACTCCAAGTGCTGCATGCGCAGTCCAAATTCCAGATCGGTCGAATAATTAGCGCTGCCCTTAGGCAATTGCTCGATGATGACGCGTCTGCTGTTGACTCTCCAGCAGCATCAACACGCTCACTCAGCGTACTGGCGAATTTCCCTCAACAGATCTTAGAGGCAGCGTCGATGCAGCAAAAGCTCAAGGACCGCCTAGTTGCTGTGCCATGGGGCAAGAATGATAACCTAATGTTGGCGCTTTTGGCACGCCAAGACTCATATATTATAAACACCGTGTTCCAAGCACAAAAACAGCAGCAGGAACAGCAGATCCTTTGGAGCAATGCACCGGATGCTAGACAGCAAGTGCTACATCTGGCACTGCAGCAAAGAGAACACTTTGTACCCCGTCTATGTCAAATGCTGAAGAATTTTGAGGGCATCAAGGATCACACGCTGCGTAACAATTTACTTATTTTACGACTCGCCAATGAATTTGCTCTGAGCACGCAGCCTCTTGATGAGCTGGCGGCGTTGAACCAGGTACTTGAGGCATTCAATGTGGCCGCAGTGCCAGTCGATCTGCAGCCGGTGCATCAGTTCTTCTACGCGGACTTTCAACGTCTGAGCGCTCTTCTCAAGTTTCTCCAGAAGCAACAGGATGGTAACGCCTGCAAAACCATTAAAGTGGATGCTCTGCTGCGTACTCCTGGCGTTCTGCCGCTGATTTATGAGTATGGGATTCAATCTAACAGCGATCAGATTGTCCAGCTCATCGAGGACACCTTCAAGTGGCAACAACAAACGCCAACTCTTAAGTGTTTGCGGGCCGAGGAAATGGAAACATTGAGTTATTACCAAGCGCTCTGCCATGTGCACAATGTGATATTGGAGCAGCATGATGCCACGACCAGGGAACAGCTGTTATTGCTCTCGACCCAGCTGCGTCAGCTACGCGGCATCAACACTCTGTGCTCGGTACTAATGGATATCTTCCAATTGGTATTTCTGCGCTGGGAACAGTTGCAAAAGCCGAATCAACGCGATAGCGACAATGATGCCGATGGCGACAACGACGGGGACGACGATGACGAGCAGTATGTGGACGATGAAGCGACGCCACCACGCACACTCAATGTTCCCAACGCTAAGCAACGACGATATGGCTTCATTTGCCGGGCTCCCGTTTTGTATGCTCTGTTCACGTTTCTCAAAAGTTTCGTTACCAAGAAGCTGCACACACAGGACTTTAAATGCGCTACGGAGGAGCAGCAACGTTGCTTCCAGCGTCTGGTGGATGCGATCAGTGAGGCACTGTGGAAATTTAGCATATTGCAGAAAATTGAGCAATCGCTGACGAAGGCGACACCGAGGCGAGGATGTCACCTTGAGCCGGAGCAGCTGCTGCAGCTGATTCAACAGCACAGTCACACAAAAGAAAAAGCCTCCAGCGATGATGAGAGTCGAGAACGTTGCTATCATGCCTCCAGCCTCACGCGACGTAAGTCTCGCCGGCAACGACGCGCTGCCAGCTTCAGTGGACAGGCTGCAAGCAGAGCTG
Organism: Drosophila niveifrons; assembly: GCA_035046325.1. Lineage (NCBI taxonomy): Eukaryota > Metazoa > Arthropoda > Insecta > Diptera > Drosophilidae > Drosophila > Drosophila niveifrons. The sequence continues at coordinate 1,252,706 of JAWNOC010000046.1, read as the reverse complement.
TTGATGGTCCCACACTGGAGGAATGTCGTGCACGCGCTCATCAGCTAAAACATTGTGGAAGTGTTATGGAAAGGGGGCCTATTGAACCACAGATGGCTTTGGCAATTATGCCTCCAGAGCGTTCAATTATACCCAAAATGCTGAGCACGCCTGAGCAATTGGCCATTATGGCATTGGCGTTGAAGAACTTTAATGACGTCAAGTACATAATAGAGGCAAGTTGATAGACCAAGTAATCTTTGTTAAACCATCTCTAATTGCATTCTCTGCATTTACAGACCTTCCACTTGGACGACAGCCAGCTGAATCGGGAGCTGCAATTCATGGAGCATCAGCAGCTTATCAAGCAGAAGTTGTCAGGCATATATGCCAACTATGAGGCATTGGATGGCGATGGCAACGCCGCGTCCGATGGCACCACAACTACTGTGGAGAAGATCAAAAGCGTCGCTGCTAAGGGCTTTGAACTATCCAAGATCATCAGCGTCGTGGACAACTTTGCGCAGGCGCAGAAGCTGCAACACAGCACCGAGTTGCGAAGTCTGTTACAGCGGCACAGCGCAAATGTTCAGTATGCATTCCTGCAGCAGTTTCAGGAACGTAATCTCAATGCTCTGATCATATGTGATTTGATTGTGAATCTACGGTTCAATCGAGAGATCACTTGCAATATCTTGCTGGTAATTAGACGGCAGCAACAACAACAAGAGCAACAGCAGCAACTCTCTGGCGATGTATTAAGTGATGCTAATCCCCGCGAGATTGGCGCCATGCACCTCTTACAAAATCTCTGCGAATGCATGCGTCTTCTTGAGGGTGCTGGCCGCAAGCCGGCACTAAGTGAGTTACTATATCGCCATATTTATGCGCTGAAACCAGCTCCACTCGCCTTGCAGCTGCAGCGCGAAGTTGCCTTCACAACACTGTACAAGAAGACATCCCAGGATTACTCACATTCCAGGGACTTGCGAGTTCACGTATCACTCTTTCAGCAACTTAAATCGCGACACAATTATTATGCCCGCTTTTGTGGTTACATCCAACAGCTAGCACGTTTGCTTCAGCTGCGGGATCCAAACTTAGAGTATCATAATACGCAATTGTTGCGTCACGACCCCTACCAGGTTATTGGCGAACTTATTTACGAGTGCGACATCACGCCGCTGGAGATTGAGAGCAATGTAAATGCTCTGCATCTGAATTTAGTGCACGTTATTGCGCTCAACATTTGCCCACAGCTCACCGAAGGGGGAGGCAGACAATCGCCGCGCTCTGTGCAGCCACAGAAACAGGAGTCCATTCACAATTATATATTCCAGCACAATCAACTACTCGCACAATTGCTGCAAGCTATCCAAGTGGGTGACCTGACACCTATCAATGTCACAGAGACGTCCTTGAACTATAGTTGCCTTCAGCAATTGATGCAGTTGCCTGAGATGACCACGATGTCGCTGATGTACGCTGGCAATCCAGTGATGGCTGCTCTACACACCTACAAGTTAGACAGTACAACGCTGGAGCGCCTAGACCTGAGCAAGGAGTTGCAATTGAATATTCTACTTCTTGGCATTGGTGGTCAGACTGGTGAGTGTAATCTTAATGATATAAAAAAAATATATCTGAGAATTGTAATCGATCGTTCTAAAAAGCATTACTTCTTTGCAGAACCCATTCGACAATTAAAGTCACGTATGGATCTCTTGATCAGTCAGCTGATAGAGAAGGATCCACGGCAAATACAATTGGCATCTCACATGCACGCTTTGGGCCCGCGAGCCAAACTGCTGCAGCAACACTTTACAAAGATCTCAAGCAGTCAGTTGGCCAAAGAGCTCATTGAGCGTACACTCCAGCATCGAGCGGCGACAAGGGACATTCCCACTGCGCTGCGCAAACAACTAGAACACACATTATCAGACATTACGATCTATGCAAAAGTCTCCTCACTGCTGCTGTTTGAGAGTTGGCCACAAGCCTACGACTTTGGTCGGCAGACGCCGAATGTCATATTTGAGCAACTGTTACAGGGACGACACTACGAATTGTGTTACGATTGGTGTCGCATGGTGCAGCTAACGGATGCAGCTGGTCAGCAGCGTGTCTGTCTACTCACTCTGCTCGATACGCTGTTAGAGTTAAACGATGATGATGATCTGGACGCAAATTTGTTGCGCATTGCAGAACTATTTCCTATACCAGTTATGGTCAACTTTCTGGACACCCACAAGGACAAAATGCGTTCGCTGGCACTGTTGAAGTGGCTCGTTGACTATCTAGAGTGTCATGCCCGTGATCCTGGGCCGTATCGCAACTATCAGTTGTCCCTTGAGCTGATGCGTCAATTGCCAATTGAGGAGCGTCATAATTTTTGGTCGTTGTTGCGTTATCCGCTACTGATTGTGGAACAATTGGTAATGAACACCCGCTTCGAACTGCTGACAAGACTGCTGGAGCCGCTCCGCGCCAAGCTGCAGCAACGCATGCCCATAGGACCATGTGCCTACTGCTTCGATAAGCGTGGCCATGTCTACAATGTCAGCAATGGTCCCAGCAGCGGCAAGTTGCGCTTTCAATTGGGTCACTCCAATTCGGAGGCATTTATACTGCTCAACTTCAACGCATATCAACAGGATCATGTGATTAGTAATGATTGCTTTGATCTGCTACTTCGCATCTACGCCAGCAAGGCGCTGGACTACCACATAGCCAGTGTGCGACGCGAGGGCTCTGTGGAGCCTGGATCCCTAGGCACAGATGTGCAAAACTCGCTGGACTCGCTGTGCGGAACCTTTAAGATGCCCAGCGAGGCGCCCACTCGTGAACAATGGACACCAGATGAGGAGGCGAGCCACTGCATGTGTTGCCGACGCTCCGCCTTCACGATGCTGATGCGACGTCATCATTGCAGACGTTGTGGTCGGGTCGTGTGCTATGCCTGTTCCACACAGCGCATGATTATTCCAGAGCTGTACGGTGAAGTAGAGGTGCGTGTTTGTAATGATTGCTATACACCAGTTGTGGCAGAGGAACAGCTACACATTAATGAAGTAGCTGCCATGCCGACACGTTCATCGCCCAGCCCTCCCTCGACCTACAAGTGGCGACTCAGTGGCATCATTACGCACGACAAGTTACTGCGCGAGGAATTCTGCTATGAGCATGCACCAAGCGTCGCCTTGAGTTTGTCCATATTGCGGCATCATTTGGACCAACGGCAGTGCGTCGACTTGTTGCTTTTCCACTGTCGCAAGCTGGAGAAGCTAATTGTACCCAATCCAGAGGTGGACTACGAGCTAGTAGCAAAGATGATGAGTTGTCTTGCCCTGGCAGCTAAGGTTAAACATGGACTTTTAATTTTTCTAAAACGTGATCAACTAATTTGTTTTCTTTGCATAGGTGCGTGGAGCTCCCAGCGAATTTGAAAGCATTCGCGAGCACTCAGAGATTATTATGGCTGTGGCTCAAGCAGGCTGTGAATCCTTAATACCGGCTGGACCATTAAACAATCATAGTGTGCGCCAATTGGCGGATGCGCTTGTCGAGGCAGAGAATTGGAAGCTGGCCCTGGAGGTGCATCTGAAGTGGGGATTTGCCACTACGGGTGTCATGGCAGCTCATGGCCTGGCTTGTTTACGTGCGGGCTGCTACGATGCAGGTAAGATGCGGTATAGTTTGGTTATTATGGTCTCTAATGTTCATAATTCTTTCAGCGCGTGAGAAGTTTGCTCACTGCATGATGCGACTGTCCACGGAAGAACTCAATAGCAGCATATACAAGGACATCTTCGGCAAAGGCCCGCCCTCGACAGCTTCTACAATTTTGAAGAAGCGACCGCAACGTGGACCTGCCTTGCTGCAAGAAATACTCCAACTGATTGCCACAATGCCACGATCCCAGCCACAGCCGGAGGCGCTGCAACGTGCCTCGCTCATACGCAACTCGAATACCTCCTTGGCTTCATTGTTTTCTCGACGTCGCGAGCCCTATGTGGTGCAGACACCACTCCACGAGCCAGCCATTAACGTAATGAATGCACTGGCCAAACTCAAGCACATTGCCAAGGGGCAGTACGGCGAAACTACTGTTCCTGTCACTGTGGATAGTCGACACTCTCGAGACTTTGAGGAATCCATGCACTATGTGCTCACTTATGGCAGCCACACAGACATAATTGCCTTTCTAATGCAGCGCGATGAGCTAAGCGCCGCTCTTAGATATTGGCTGCACCAGCAGCTAGAGACGGATCTCTTTATACAGCACATATTCCTTATTACGCTAGCTGCGGGACGCTTGCCAACGCTAATAGAGAAGCTTCAGAAATTAGAGCCAGATGCACACTTGAATGCCTGGCGGCAGCCTTTGCTGCAAACCTGTCGCTACTTAGAGCAGCATCAACAACTTAATTCTTTGTACCAATTGCAGATTCTGCTGAAGGATCCAGTGCGCGCAAGCATGACATGCGTCAAGTTTTACCCGCTTCACTGCGACAACTTTCAAAAGTTGCATGCTAATGCCCAGCAGTTGACACTGGCCCATATGCATCTGCAGGGTGAGCTCGACATGGCGCGCTGGGAGTATTTGCAGAGAGAGCAGCAATCAGATGGCAGCAGGCGTGTAAGCGTAGCGAGTAACATGGCTAGCACTTGCATAACCATGCAATTGGATGCACGTGCTCTTAATGGTCACATTAATACAATACGACGCCAAACAGAAGTTGCAAAGTTTCTGGCACAGTGTGAACGAGAACAGCCTGAAGTGAATGGCTCGCTGTACACTTTGCAAATACTCAAACAGATTCGACTGGAAACGCCACGCGGCTTGTTACCCACACTTTTCGATGGCGTGGCTGAGAAAATACAACTGTGCATTTTGATACTGCTGTGCGGTAAAAACATTGACGAAGGCTTTGGATTGGCATACGGGTATATCACAATTATACTATTAACTAAACCCGAATTGATCTATAATCTGTATTCTCGTTGACAGCATAATGCAGGACTACAAACTGGGGCCCATGAAGGTGTTTGGCGCCACTGCCAAATACTTAGCAAAGAATCAACGTCTGAGCGAAGTGGAACGCCTGCTAGACTGTATTGCTACCAATAATGGTGGCAGCACGTCTTCGGATGCAGATGAATTACTATCGATTGCTGTCAATTCCGCAGTGAACAGCCATGAAACGGAGATAAAACAAGCGTTGGACAGGCTGGTAAAACGTATTGGTAGCATAGAGCTACGCATATCGTCATACATTTTTATTGGTCAACTAAAGTCTGCGTATTTGCTGGCTAATAAACATGAGCGTCTGGCCGACATTCGTAAGATTCTAAGGCAGGCGGAGATGACTAACCAAATACACATTAAGAAACTGTGCGAAAAGAAACTGAACATAAGTGCAACTCCAATGTCGCCAACGCCACTGTGATAACATATTCAATCAGGCAATATAAAAATTTATTTTGTAGTAGCTTTATTTTAATATCTTAATTGTACAACAATTGATTTTAAATCTTTCCAAATGCCAATGCGTTGGTCTAGTATTTCTTACCCATTGCTCAAAGACTTTCTTACAAAGTACCAAATTATATAAATATTGTCAATTTATTGTATTACTCAAATAATTATTTAAATATACATCAAAACTATTAAAGTTTTAGCAGTGATTTTTTAAATGAAGCCGCCGACATTTATAAATCGACTCCAGCTGCGTCTATCGATACATAAAACAGCTGATGGACAGCTGCAGCTTATCGAAAACAATGCTCTCAAAAGACAGTTGCGAGTTGTATCCATAAGTAGAATTTTTGTGTTACATTTATTCGATAATGCGAGCTGTTATTCAACGAGTTAGGGCAGCCAAAGTCACGGGTAAGCAAGAAGAACATCTTAATTTTAATTTTATGTAAACTAACAACGTATTCCACATATAGTACTTGATGAACTAATCTCTTCCATTGGACCCGGTATTTGCGTTCTTGTGGGCATCAAATGCAGCGATACAACAACAGATGTTGAGTATCTGTAGGTAAATAATTTTTTATCTCACAGATCCCCGTGAAGATACATTTTTTGCGTAAATCTTTTAGAGTGCGCAAGATTCTTGCATTGCGGTTGTTCGAGGAGGAAGGTAAGCGTTGGCAAAAGTCTGTCAAGGATTTGCAGCTGGACATTCTGTGTGTCTCCCAATTCACACTATATCATCGTCTAAAGGGCAACAAGCCAGACTTCTCGGCTGCAATGAAAGGTGATGAAGCCAACCAGCTATACAATCATTTTCTGGATCGTTTGCGTCAGTCATACGACACCAGTAAGATTAAAGGTAACTCATTTTTATAACAAAGTATATAATTTTTGGTATTTATGTTTCCCGATTTTTAACAGATGGCAAGTTTGGTGCCTATATGCAGGTGCATATAGAGAATGATGGACCAGTAACCATTGAGCTGGAATCGCCGTTGCCAAAGCAGATCGAGGAATGTGTAGACAAATAATTAGCAAATTAGACTTTTTTATAATAAAATGAACTATGTGTAGTGTTTACTGTATTTTTCTTTTTGTATAGGCAGCAACTTAAATCTACAAATGAATTTATATATCCGTGTATTTCTTAAGCTTCTAACATCTCCAAGTCCTCCACTCCCAGACCTTCCTCGAGTCTCTTTTCTAATTCGCGTGCATCGACATATGTGATCTCCTCCTCGGGCAGATCCTCGTCCATAAGCGCTGCCTCTTCGGCCTCCTCCTTGGCACGACGCTCTTTCAAGCCGGCAGCAGGCGAACGGATAAGCGACATATTGCGCTGTACATCCTTGACATCCATTTGGATTTCGACCTGTCGTCCCTTACGCAGACGTTCCATGACAAAGTGCTTCTCGCGTCGTTCCTTGATCTCGGTAACCTTCTTGATGGCTTCGAGGGCCTTCTGCCAAGTCTCCCGACTGTATTTGATGGGTACATTGCGACGCTTCTCGAACTCGAAACTGGGATCGATGGCTAATTCCTTGCCGGCAGCCTTGCGATGCGCCTTTGTCCAGGATACCTTGCGTGGGTTCTTCTTGCGTTTGAAGGCCTTATGGCATTTACCACGACAGAACTTGAAGATCTACAACAAGAAAAACAATAATATGATACGCATTGCAGTAACGAGACAATTCCATCAGATTTTCTAGACTTACTTTACAATCATTTCGCACAAACTGCACACCATGTCCCGGATATATTTTGCTGGAGCAAAAATAGCATGTTTCAATGCGCATTTTTACAAATTAAAATTTGTAAAATACAACGCAAAACAAGCCAGCACGTGCGTTGCTGAAGAAGAGAAGGTTTAAGTGTGACAGTAGTTTCAATTTTAAAATACGCTATTAATCGCCGATAAATATTCAATATAGAGTTGAAACTGAATCGATAAGAACGATTAAAAGCAAATCGATTTTCTTAATTTGTTTTAAATGAATAAAAATGTAATTGTCAAACTAATAACCAAGTAAAGAATTTATAATTAAAAATTCTTCATCAAATCCTCTTAAATAATACAATAAATTTCTAAATAATAATTACAGCTTCAAAATATAACAATAATTATTGAATTTCTCAATGTTCGGTAGTATATATATCATTTTATCTTAGACAATTTTTGTTTTTTGAGTATTGTGGACTTTATGCAATTGGAATATTAAAGAAATGCATTAATGTATATATAAACAAATAAAAAAAAAAGTGCGCCTAATTGATAGGCAGCGTTTTTTATTGACAGTCACCAAGCATTTGTTGAAGTTCATATTGCATACTTTTAGGAGCCCAATAATAATGATATTTTATTTCAACTGGTCAAAATTTGTTAAAAATCAAATCCATACGTAATTTAAATGGATATGGATTTCTTAAATCACATAAAGAAATTTATCAAGTATCATTGTCATCTTGAGATCGAGTACTTGTAATTTAAATTTTCACTCAAAATTTCAATAGATATTTTTTCCTGGTTTTTATTAATATTTGTGTAACATTTTTAATTTAACAATTAATATTACAGGAGTTTTCTATTTTTGAATTCAATTCTGTCTTAGCTCTGTTCATGGTTGAGGATTTTCTGATGCGGTTTCTTGTTCCTTCTGTGAATTTTTCATGTTGACAACCTTGTTAAGTTTAGCAAGCCGTTTTAATGTCTCCAATTCTTTGATGAACGTGGCCAAAGCATCTTTAGTAGCTGACATACTTGCATCCTTATAATCTGCCAAGTTATCTTCCTTTTCCAGTTCTATGTCAAGAGTAAACAAATTAGCATTTCTATTTAAATTTTATTCTATATAGCAAAAGAAACTTACCGTCCATCTCCGCTTCCATGTCATTCAACCGATTCAACAAAAGTGATTGTTGGACTTTTACATGCTCTATCAGGCGGTATTGACATTCTTCTGGATCGATAGCTGCTTCCGGTTGCGGTGCAGGCGGCCAGTCGGATGGTTCGGTTTTGGGACGCTTGACTGGCGTGGCTGAGTTGTCTGTTTGGTCCTCATCCCATTTCTTTGCCCATAGGTATAGCTTGGGATGACAGCGATTACGAGCAATATTAATTTTCACCTGCAGTGAGTGCATGGAACGCTTTGCGTCTAGCAGATTGCCGGTCAATGTGTGCGAGCGCTTCAACATTTCGCATTTTTTTGTTGCCTGAGGATTGGGCGTGTGATAACCAGCCACTGGCAATTTTCCCTCGAAGAGCCAATCCTGATCGTGCTTAAAGCGCATCGAATCCCGTACACGCTGCGGATTTCGGCAAATGTAACAAACATATTTCTCCGGTACGTCTGACTCCTTGACAATGCCGTTGCAGGCGCCGTGCTGCCAGCATAAACAGAGCTCGCATTGTATCATCAGACCATCCTCTTCACCATACTCGCAAATGCAATTGATGATCTCCTCCTGACGCATGCGCACAATGCGAATAAGTTCGCCGTTCTCCTTGATGTACTGAGGCGTCTGATTCGGTTGCGGTGGCGGTGGTGCCAGTGCAGCATTTATATCCACCTGATCATGAGGCGACGGGGTCGACACGGCATCCAAAATAGCCGGTGAACCAACAGGTGTGGCAGCAATGCGCCGCTTCTTCGCTTCATTACGGACCTCTGGCACTGGAGTATTAATCAGCGGCTGCGACTCCTCCTTATCGGTACCTGGCAACGGCAATTTATTAGCCAAAGGACTCTTGTTGGCTGAGGCATTGACAGAGCGACGCTGTGTGCGTTGCCGGCTACTTTTTCGGGAACCAGTCGATCGCCTGCTAGATGGACGTGTACGTTTGGAAGATCGATTGGAAGCAAACGGTGTGACTTGCGATGAACTAACTTCAGTGGGCGCCACCGAAACGGTTGCTGGAACTTCGCTTGGTGTTGGCAAAACAGTTGGCGTAGCTTCTGGAACGATAGCAGCAATTTGGGGACTTGCTTTCAAACTGACTGGTGTCTCTGCCTTGGGTGACGACATGGGTTTGGTGGGCGATACAATTGGCGACGCTTCCAAAGCCGTTGGCGATGAATCCGTGCCCGCCGGTTGACGTTTAGCGCCTCGAGAGTGCTGTAAATCCTGCTGGTGCAGCTTGGCAAAGAACTGCTGATTGGGTATTTGGTTCTTGGGGGTTTGATCGCCCTGCTCTATGGAAGAGGGATGTGTGCGCTTAACAGCCAGCTCCTGCATCTTGGGGCAATGACTAACATGCCTATACAAGTAAATGAAATTATTAATTCTCTAATATTATTTAATATTATTGACAACTTACTGGGCAAACTCCTTATGGTAATGACGAATGTGGATTTGCAAAAAGTCTTCCTTGCGGTATGTTTTGCCGCATCCCTCACGCGGACATACGAATAAATTGTCTGTTATCTGGACTTTCAGTCCGCCAATGAAAGCTACAAGCAGAAACAAGATTAGGGAAACACTCAAACAGTATAACATAATGCGTACCATAACCATCTTCAAGCACAGCGCCCTGCGCATCCAAACCCAACCCAACGCAAGATTCAGCTGCATCTGTTGGGGAACTAACAACTACATTGCTTTTAGTTTGCAGCGATGGCGACATCAATTCAGCAGGTGGTACTAAAGACGCTACGGGGGTCTCCATGTACTGGCTGTCATTTTCTGCTCCGCGACGTGTAGTGACGGTTAAAATCGGTGTAGATACGGGCGTGGCAGTTGATAGCTTGCTACTGTTTAGATCCTGTGATGCCACTGTGGTATCAAGCGACACATCTTGGAGCTTGGGCCTTGTCGGCTGCTGTGGACTATAGTCATGGGTGTACACATAAGCATTGATATCCTTGGCACGACGACGATGGATGCTGAAGTCGTAGATGTCTGGATTATAAACCAGGTCTTGTGACTCCAGAAATGTCTTGAGATCCGACTTCGAACGAAAACGTTTGCCGCTGGGTGAAACCAGTATGACATCCCATTTGCCTAGTACATTAGAGCGTTGATACATGTGCTTGATCCAGCCAGGTGGCAGACGCCAGTCGTGCACAATTACCGTTGGCTTCTGATGCTCGCCGACAATCAGAAAGCCCTCAGTGCCAATGGGTTGATCGTTGACCCAGTGGCAAGTCCATTCGCCATCGTGCGGAATGTCAGGCAGACCTAAAGCAACTGCAAGAAGGTAAAATAATAAAACAATTGCTTGGCATATTCAAATTAATACAGATACGCACCCAAGTCCAAGTTGGACATATCCAGTAGTGGCCAATCCTTGCGTTGGGGTGCCGCTTTGCTCTTCTTATTGCTGCTTGTACCACCAGTGCTTGGCCTCTTTACTGGTGCAGCTAAGGCCTGCGAGCTTATGCTTGCCACGTCAATTGCTGCAGCCTCGCTGGTAGCCACAAGTTGGCGAGGCACCTTGAGCATGTGCAAGGCGCGCACATTTTTGGTGTAGCCGTCGTCGAAGAGTATCTCATATGTGTCGTTGCCCAGTAGTTTCTTGACGGTTCCCGGAAATTTACGTGGTCCTGACCAACGTGCCATACACTTCTCCTCCAGCTCGAAGACGGGCAACACTCGTGAGCTGATGCGCTGCCGCAAACGTTCCGACTTAAATCCAAGCCACTCCTGGTAACCGCCCGTACTCGATGGCGCTGTCTTTAGCTTGCTGTTGCGCTCGAATCTTATAAGCATTGTCTGCTCCGCCTGATTGATTTCAACAATACGAGCCGGAAGCCACGCGTTGTCCACGCTTAATGCCTCCAGGCGTCCGCCAATGACTAGGTTGGTGGGGGTTCTGTATTTGGGTGGTGATGTCGATACTGGAGATGCTGAGCTATTGGCAGATGCTCTTAACTCATCAGCGGCATCAGCTGGCGCCTGGGCAGAGTCTGGCACGGTATCACTGGCGGCAGTTTTAACGGTTTCGTTGTCAGCTGCTTCATTAACAGACTCTACATCTTCTGTTTTCGTTTTCGTTGCCACGTCTGCTGTTTCTCCTGGTTTGCGCTCTGCGGTCTCCTCTAGAATTTGCGACACAATCTGATCAACGGTCGCCTTGATAACCTCCTCGCTAGTGGAATTGTTAGCCGAGCCACTAGTACCAGCGCCATCAACCGAAGCCTGTTGCAGAGCACGATGATCGGCCTCAATTTCGGCAGTGTCCATTTTGCCCCACGGAAAGACAGTGGGAAAAACGCGAGGTTTCAGTAAGTACTTGCCATTGCGTATAGTGTTAAAGTCCAGGCGACGAAAATGTCGTGAGCACACCAAAACACTCTTTGTAATCTGTCGGTCGAGACTAATGCGCGAATTCTTTATCCAAATAGCGCGTATGACGGCGTCCATGGGAAATGAGTGGTAGGTGACGCCATGGTGCTCCACCAACCGCGACGTCGATGGACAGTCCGCCACGCAGCAGCGTCGTCCCATTTTATAAAATTAGCGTTGGTACTTCAACTACGCCTTATAAATTGATTTAGTGCAGTCGCTAACAAAAATTGCGTTGATTACAACAGAACAGGCAATTGTTTCGGAACTTTATGATTTCCTAATAATTAAATTCGCATAGCATGCTTTGATTCACACACACAATGTCAATTTCCAATAAAGATTTGAGATAGCTTTAGCACACATCTCGCACAAAGGTGTTTCCAATAAGTTATTTACGTTTGTTTTTTTTTGCAGCGTGCAATTCGTAAAAATTCTAAGAAACATTCGATTCTTGATTAATTATTCACTAGAGATGGATATGCGTCGATAACACACTAAATTTTTAGGTGTCCAAAAATATTTAAGTTTATATATAAAGAACAAGAATAAAATTATTTATTTATGCAAAACAAATGTAAAAATATTTTACGTTGTTCATATTTTACGTTGTTGCGATCGATTGGAATAATATCAATTTATTCATGCTTCTAATATCGATATTTTGCGACAGGCAGTGTTGATAAGTGTATAAAGATTTTTAAATTGGAGAGTTTCATAGCAATTAGATTTAGCAATGTTACATATGCGTTACAGTTTGAATTTAATATGTTTGCGGTTTCTTTTACTTTTGTTTATTTTTCCATTTAACCCATTTAAAAGACGAATTGCCGATGCATTATACATTGGCCTGCAATAAGCGATTTTATTCGCAATTTAACACTTCAGGTGATTGATTGCGCTACTTTGCGCGAAAGTGCAATGAATGGGCGTCCGCATGCGTCGCACGCCGATTGGGAGACGTATAAATTTATTCAACGCATAAAATAATCACGTGAGCGAAGGCGCATTGTGCCGCCACAAGGCCATTGACTGCCTATTTGAAATGCGATTGTGGTTCGAAATTTGAATTTCGGCTGCTACATGTCCACATCCACACTATAGCCACGTCGATCATGTCCGCAATGCGCGATACCTTGCAAAAATACAATTCGAATACCACTGAAACTATGAATATTACCGTATTACATCATTTTGACCATAAGAAGCTAGTATTATAGCCTTTACAATAAAATATTTATATTGCTTAACTGACATTTGTAACTATAGCACTATAGCAATGTTCATCATTATGCATACCATAACTACAGATGTATATGAAAGTATTGTGGGCACGCAATGTTTTGTATTTTTTTTGAATCGGTGGCGCCCGCTTTGTGGGGCCTCGGCAGGTGTCAGCCAGATCAGAGGCGTCGATGCCCCTAGCTGACACACAAAAAAATATAGCCTTGGCCTCCAAAATAAAAAAAAAAAACCCAAACCAAGTGTGCGCATATTTAGATCGCGTCTAACACTCGGAGTGGATTTATATACAAGTTGGATAACTGCCAAATCTGCAGTCCGAAAATCATATATTGCATACAAATTGGAGTAATTAAGTTATATTCTTGGCCGGTATCTAACGTCACCAACGTCATCGTTTCACTCATACCAAAATGTACTCCACTTACTTAGAATTCAGGACATAAATCACTTATCAAGTGATTTGCAGTTATATTAGTGAACTTTTCGTCCAAACCCGCATTTCGGAACTCCACTTTAACCTCTTTGATAAAATTCAAATTTCCTACTAATGCTATTGGCCCTGTGCTAACCTACATACATTGTGTGATTTCCTAAAAACAAAACAAAATTAGCATAAACTCAATGGTGTTTATATAACAGCCAAGAATAAACATTATAATTTCCAAATAAACTCTATAAATATAAGTACACATTTGCAGTCCAATCACGGTGTGAACATAAAGCCAACTTTAATTATTATTTTTTTATAGGCATATGTACCTATGTCGCTGACATAAATAATAAATACAAATAATCACAGTAGCTACTGTTCACAGTTGTTGTTGTTGTTGTTGCCACCAAGTTCCTATTTGGGCAGTCAAAAATGTGACATTGATTGGGCCACGCGTTTGGCCAAAGAAACGAAATGCGAAGGTCGGTCGACAAAGGGGAAAATCCGAGTAGGGGGTGCAATTTTACATAATAGCATCAGTTGTCGAGAGAAAGAAATGTGGCCAAGTGGCTTAGCTCATTTCTTTAAATATTGACTCACTCCATTCGCACCTATTGAATTAGGCCGCCTGGCTGCACCTGACTGTCCGACCGACTCTCTTTTTTTGTGCAAATAGTTGGGCAGATAACAACACATACTCCACACACGCACACGCACAGGCACAGGCACACACACTCTCTCACAATTAAACAATATGCAAGCTGTGCAAAATATTATCGATGTAAAAAAGGCTAAAAATAACAGACAACACAAGGGGAATTCACTTTCTCTCCTTTAACACATATTTACCTCGCCCCAACTAAAGCTGGCAAAGTATCTGCGTTCCTTTTCTTACACGCACGATATCTTCACGCAGTATTTATTTTGGTATTCATTTAGTATTTATGTGGAAATAAAGGGTATCATTTTTAGTAGATATTTTTTTAAGCTATAAAATAATGCATTTTAGCATTTATAATCTGTTATTTTTACTTAGTATGGTATTTTATATATTTTTCATGTTTTTACAATTATTTTCTTTTAATTTATACATATTCACACAGTATTTATTATGCATTTAATGGATTTTTTTTCATTTTTATTTCTTCCGCCTGCAAAGAATAAATAAATTCATGTTTCCTTGAAAATTAAACCTTAATTAGATTTCTTCTGGCAAATAAACAGTTTTAGTTGGTTATTCATTTATATTTATGTGTACTAAAATAGTTGTTTAAGTAACCATTGGAAACTTAATAATACTTTATCGTATTCGAAAGCCAGTTAAATAATAATTTAACAACGTGTCGTTTCGTGTTCACATCGTGTTAAAACAATTTAACACACAGCCATCTCTATGTGGCCGAGACATGGGTAAATTGGCCGTATGAGCGCCAAGCCCGGTGTCCGGGAACTTATTGCATAAACATGTAGTAATATTTTAATAAACAAATAAACAAAGCACAGCCTCTCCATCTGATGTGATGTATTGACATTTGGTCTCCAGTTCCTTATCACCAATCGACATAATTTACTTAGGCGTGTTTCTCCATTGGACTGATTTCGCAGGTAAACTGAGTAAAAGATATTTATTTTTACCTGATGAACTTTGACTAATTCCTACAAATTCAACCGGAAACCGACATTGATGACTCAGGCTCATTATGTTCCTAAGGACATACAAATATCTAATATCTATGTTTTTAGGCATGAGTTTCGCAATTTAACCAATGGATTTTGATTATTGTTTTATTTATGTAATAATAGCTTAACTATTTATGCACGTATGATCATAAATATGTTTAATGTAGGGCAAAGAAAACGCTGTTTTGTTTTTTTTTTGTTTTTTTTTTTTGGGATTGTTTATTATGAGATGATCATGATGTGGAGTACTTGAAGTTTTACATAAACATGCGCAAACATGGGCGAGGCAGTGAAGAGTAAGTAGTTTGGCATTATCCGGCATTAATACCGAGATATTTGTAACGAGCACCTGCCACTTTTGTCGACTCTGCACGCATCTCTTTCTTCTCTCTCTCTCTCTCTCTCTCTCTCTCTATCCAGGCTGTGTTTCATGAGATCATCATACTTTCCACCTGCATCAACAACAAGTTGTAGTTTGTGTATGACAAATAGGGGCGACTGGAGCTTTATGCTCCACCGCACGTGAACACGATCAGCCAGAAAACAGCAACGACAACAATAAAAATTACCCAAAATAAAAAAATAACATCGCGTAAGATGAGCAAAAATTTATCGACAGTTTTTACAATTTGTTGTTGTTGTTGTTGCTGTTGATGTGTTGAAATGCCTGAAAACTTCCCAAACAGTACGACACTTGCCCAGCCTGAATTTTTAGTCTTGGGCTTGGGTTTAAGTCTGGGCTTTTAATTTGATTTCGACTGGTGAAATTTCGCCGTTGACTTGTTTTTTTTTTGCTGTTGTTGCCGTGGTCGCTGCTGTTTTCTTTTGCCACTAGGCTGACCTTGATCTGAAGATGCGACTTGGAGACGCGTCTTGGGCTGCAGTTGCCTGCGTCATTTTTTAGGCTTATGCAATGTCACGTACACACATAAATATTTATGTAAATCTTCTGCTTATTTATGTACCTTATGTAATGGCCACTAAATACTTGTTTGTCGCCAACTCAACTCGGTGAAGAGTTGTGTGTACTTACACCCATCAATCAATGTGTCATTAATTAACTTTAATTGACATACGAGACCGCTAGAGATAACATCATATGTTTCCCATATTTTCATTTGTTTTTCATTGTACTAAGTGAAAGCTTGGTTTAAAAATGAATAAAATTAGAAGCCTAATTTAGGTCCTCACATTTAAGTTTTGTGCTAATATTAAAATTAGTTCGATTTAAATTGTATTACTATATAAAAATATTAATTTTTCGTTAAAAAATTAAGTATATTTTAAATATTTTATTAAAATTTGGAATAAAAGCTAATACAGGAATAAATGTAATATTTGTGAATTTCATTCAAACAACCAAAGAAAAATGTTCGACTCATCCTCTAAATTAAGGAAGCGAATTGGTTAATGAAAATCAAGTTGAAACAGGTTTTCAACCTTGATTACTAATATTATCGTATGCCCATTTGAAACTTGTATGTTTTGCTAGTTATTGCACTTAATTTGCCTAAATATGGACTTGGTCATTTGGAAAAGTCACCGGGATTTTCTGAAGTGGGTCTTAAACCACATAAATACTCTCCAGTTGAGTACTTAGCAACCAACTTCCTAATTGGAAAATGGCAATGCCTCGTGCTGTGGCCTGGAGAGACTGCCAACAAAATGTGTCACCTGTGACTTTCAGCCAAATAAATTTGGTCAACAATTTGGGTTATGCAACAGCCAAAGCAAAGTAAGGCAACAAAAATAAAGAAAAACACAAAAAAAAACTTTGCACGAATTGGAGAAATAGTTGGCAAGCAACAGTAAATATAAGTACGAGTAGTTTTTGAAACAAATACGGAGCGACAAAAAGTAAAATGCATTAAATTATGTAAAGTTGAAGAAACCAAAGCAAAAGGTACTCGAGAGAGATTGAAGATTGACAAGACGTAGCTGTGGCGTGTTTGTGAAGCTAATTAGATTGCTCGTTGGGAAGCAAACACTTAGCATAAATAGCAACAAAATTTGCAAGGTGCGTACTCTCGATATACGTATCCAAACGAGCACTACAAACATAGAGACATACATCCGCAGACACAGATACAGAGATACATTAAAATACACAAGCTTCGCTGTTGATAGGACGCCGAGTCCGAAAATGTTTGGCGGGCACTTAAAATTCAGCATCGCAAGCGAAGCAGCTCCAAAAAAAGATTTTCATTTGAAAAACCGCACTAGCGACGAGCCGAACCCCCCCAGAAAGCCGAACTCAAACAAACCGAAGACGAAGCCGAAACCCCAGCCGAAGCCGAAGCCGAGGTGCAGCTCGTGCTGCGACTCGCCCATATATAAGAGCGGGTGTTACCAAAATATTTGTGTCATTGCAGTTGCGTATAGACAGTCGATCGGTCGGTTGTCGCCTGACAAAGAGAACTCGTCGCGAACGATCAAGCGAGAAAACTATAGAAAATCGAATATCGAAAGTGCGTGGGTGTCAAGTGCAAGAGAGAAAACTGTAACTAAAAATGAAAGCGTTCATTATCGCCAGTGTTTGTTTGATCGGCCTGTGCAGCCTGAGCTCTGCACAGTTCCAAAACGGACGTCTCGAGCCACCAAATCCACAACTCTGCGCACAGCGCATCATTCACGAAAAGACACCCGATGGCAAAGGGTGAGTTCAGCACGAAGAGATCAAATATCTACTATTAACTATATAATAAGAAGCTTAAGAAGCGGCATTATCTATAATTATCTATTAATAATTGCAGCTACTTCTTCTCGTGGAGAGACCCTCAATTAAAGGGCGTTGAGGAGGATTGGCTGACTGCCAGAAACTATTGCCGCAGGCGTTGCATGGACTCCGTTTCTCTGGAGACAAGCCTGGAGAACGAATGGATCAAGCAACGTGTTGTGGGCGAAAATGTAAGTAAACGCTTTAATCATTTTAATTACATTTTAACAGTCAATGCGAACAGTTAATGTTCCCAAATTTATCTTTATATTGTTGAAATTCAATCCTTAAAGTCTTCTCCTACGATTTCCATCGATTTCGTTGCCAAACTTTAAATTTTATGTTGTAGTTATAAACAATATTAAGACACTCATATATGCTAATTTTTGAACCAGTTGAATTAATTAAGGTAATCAAACACATCTCTCAACTTTTAAAAATGAACGATTCACTCTCGATGCTGACAACAAAAAGACAGTTTGAAAGCGAAAGGTTAAAAAAGGTTGATGGACGCCCTTAATACATGTATTTATAGCTAGACAGATTCCGCGTTAAATATGCAAATTCCAATGAATATTTACAATAGGTTTGACACCTTCAGAAATAAATCCCCTCAATTCGCAAAAATCTATGCTGTTCGCTCTATCAGTTTGCATCTTTGTGAATATTATATTATTATTCGCGAGTTGACAATGCGTGAGATAATAATGGTAAAAGTTAAGTCATATGCGAGATTGTGACAGCTCTAATTGTTATTTAAAGTGTGCCAAAATTGACAAACTAAAAAACTGGATGAAATACATTATGAAGTGGCCAAGTTAATGGCCCTACTTCAAACTGAATGGCAAGTGGTACAAAATGAGCCAAGTCAAACCATAAATATTTATATCAGATTATTTGTGTAAGTCAAGTTGTCAAAAGCAAGCATCAAGTTCAATGCAAAGTCGGTTACAAAACTTTTCCACTCTTCGACGCTTACAGTTTTGTCTGGCAATTTTACTATTGAACCCGGTCAGACATTATTATACTTAGTTTGCACACTCGACTCGACTCGACTCGTTGGATTATGCAACCGAGAGACAGAGAAAGAAAAAAGCATCTGTAACTCTTATGGATGTTGTCCACTGCCACTGGCTACCGCTCATCTGCGCCTCTCGAACTGTCGACCTGTCTGACTCCGACATCGACTCCGACATCGACATCGACATCGACTTACGTGTGAAAAATGGAATTGTAATGAAAACGAAAGTTTTTGTGTGAGAAAACACCTGAGGAAATACATTTTACCCAACGAAATAACAACAATCAATATGGATTTGTATAATTAATAGCAGATAATAGCAGATAGATAGCGTGTAACCAAAGCACATAACAGGAAGCGTTTTAAAGTTTAGTCATCAAATCAAAAGACTTTGGCAACGAACTTGCTGCAATTGTCCAATGTGAAATTTGAATTTTCTTGCATCGCAATTCGACCCTTTTGTCTTGCGTTTATTCGCCTTTAAATTACTTAATCGCTGCATTAGTTGGTGAAAATCATTCAAACTTATCAGCGGCATTCGACATTTACTCAATGGGTGCGTCAAAAACCAACAAATTTCCCGTGCCACAAAATTCCACTCAAATGAAACAATTGCACCTGTCGACATTGGAAGTACTTCCGCAATGCTGCAATTTATGAAACCTTTAACAATTACAATCTGTGGCAAACAATAGAAAACAATTCGATGCCCATTTGTGACTTTCCGCTCATTGGAGTTTTTCCAAAGGGCAGCGCATTAAGCACTCAATGGCTAAAAGGTAGATATATGTTTGTATAGACATAGGTACAAAAAACCAACAGTCTGAGCAACAGCAACAGTTGTTAAGCCACTCAGGTGAAAGTGACTGATGAACATTGCGGTTGCTCTCGCTGCCTGTAGGTCTCTTTAAATGTTGACAGCCGCTCAACGAAACCCATCAACGGGTGCGGCCGCCACAACACATGCTTACAATACACAGACCCACACAATACACAATATACACACATAGGGCGCGACTTTGGAATGGGTTCGCTTTCAATGGCAGCACATATACTTGTAAGAGCTACTGCTATCTGACTGACCGACTATTGGAACTGTGCCCCAAAATGCTCGAAGCTCAAATTTCTACCTGCAACAAAGCAGTGACAACGCATTTTAATGCGTACGCTTTGGCTCAACTAACGGCAGCGGCAGCGGCAGCGGCAGAGTCAGTGCAATGAACTTGAACTAGTTAAGTGTGATAAAGTGATTCCGAGGAAACTACTTTCTTAAACACTTAATAAAGTTTTATATTGATAAAAGTGTAAATTCGTTTATTATGCTTAGCTTTAGCGGGAACTTGATTCAGATTTAAAAGACAAAAGCATCTTTAAAATGCAACCAAAAAAACATAAAAATAGTATATTATAGTGTAAATAATTATAGTAGAGTAGTGTTTAGTAGTTAATGCCTTTATTAACATTTAATATGTTCTACTTATTTTCCAGGTCAAATACATCTGGACCAGCGGTCGCTTGTGCGATTTCAAGGGTTGCGAGCGTCCCGATCTGCAGCCCACCAATGTGAACGGTTGGTTCTGGACAGCCACTCTGCAGAAATTGGCACCTACCACGGAGCGCTCCCAGGGTGACTGGTCGCCCAATGGCGGCATTGGTCTGCCCCAGCCGGATAACCGTGAATTCAAGCAGAACGGCGCACCCGAAAACTGTTTGGCTCTGTTGAATCAGTTCTACAACGACGGGGTCAACTGGCACGATGTTGCCTGCCACCACAAGAAGCCCTTCGTCTGCGAGGAGAACGATGCTCTGCTCAAGTATGTGCGCTACACCAATCCCAATCTGCGCATCTAAGCCACGCTCAAGTTGGATTCAAATGTGAAGTTGCAAACGCATGGCACGACAGCAACTGCAACTTCAGATAAACCAAAAATGATATTTTACGTAACTACTACATACTCTTCAAAGTACGTATCTGGTTAGCATGGGAAAACTCTGTTGTACCTTCTTATGCCCAATACGCCTACTTCCTGAGTCTATATCAATCTTCTGGCAATAGTGTATGTCTTACGTATGATTTTTTTTATAACAATTTTCCCAATCTATGCGCTCTATTCCTCATCAATTAGTTTAATTATTAATTTTGTATTAATTTATGATTTTTTTAAATTATAATATAACATTCAAAACGACATGTAAAACATACATATAACCGGTTTTTCATTTCATTCTATACTTTGCTTGCATTGTTTTTCCTCGAAAAAAAAACCCACGTTAAATTCATTAGGAGATCTTTAGAGGAGAAAGTCGAACGCAGCAATAAAATGACAATTGTTGACCCCAAATGTGAGTCTTTAAAGTGAGATTATGAGCTTAAATTGAAAGGGGTTCCCCGAAACGTTGTAAAAGGTAATGTAAGATTTACCTTAGCTAATGAAACGGCTTTAATTGAGCTTCAGTTTGCTGTGATTTGACTGCACCCTTATATAAATTGGAATTTATTGAATTGATCATTTATCAGTGACTGGAACGGTAAATAAAGAGTGTAAAAATCAGGTAATTAATAATGTACCTAGAAATACATTTCAAATAAAAAACACAATTACATTTAGAGTTAGATAGTTGTATATTTATGTATACGGTACGTTAGAAAAGTCAATACAAGTTTGTTAGCTACAAAATGTTCGAGTTCTCTGGATAACATCAGCGTGAGTAAATAGTTTTATTTTTTGTCGACTATAAGCGTGTAATACTCATTACACACTCAAGCACTTAAGGGAATGAAAGTAGAAAGTAAATCAAATAAATTATAGATTCCAAATAAATAATATAATTATTGAAGCTAATATGTGGGTATTGTACGAGTACGTAAATCTAAGTGTTGAAATGAACGCAGATGCTGGCTGATAAGGTCCACTTTGTGCGCTGTATCTTTCAAAATGAGCAGATCAATTACCAGAAGCCAGAGGACTTTCCGCCAGGTGGATTCTTAACCTTAATGCAAGCGCGCACACCTGATTTATCCAATTCCTCTGCAAATTTAACATGTACATTAATGCAATAAAGACTAAAATCGATTTCAACTATTACTTACCGCTTATGGAGAAGGATGACTCCTGCAAATCTCGTTTGCCATCGACGCGACCTCGCACTGAGGGTGTGCTGCAGATGGAACCTTCTGCTGGCATTGGCAAGTTACCAGCTAACATTGCTGAAATGGGCTCCTGAGGCGGTATTAATATGTCTAGTTCAGCATACTTCTTGGCCAAATTGCCATTTTGATGTTCTTCTTGGTGATCGGATGATCGTTCAGTTGTTTGCACTCTGCCCTCAATGATGTCATACACAAAAGGCGGACGCACTGCCATCGGTATGAAACGTCCAAATCCTTCAGCCACACGCACAGTTTCGTTCTCAACACAAATGCGTCCACGCACGAGGACAAATTCTGGAACACCGTGCACAGTCATACCCTCGAATATATTGAAATCGGAAGCATGATGATGAGTTTGCTTGGAGATCGTTCGCGTGGCTTGTGGATTCCAAATGACCAGATCAGCATCAGAGCCAACAGCTAAGGAACAACATTTAATTTAGCTATTTACAAACTTTTCTATAGTTCTGTCAACTTACCTATGCGTCCCTTTTGTGGATAGATATTGAAAATCTTGGCGGCATTAGTGCTAGTTACGGCCACGAAACGACAAGGATCGAGCAACCCCTGATGCACGCCCTTCTCCCACACCAACGACATGCGATCCTCGACACCATTGACGCCACTCGGAATTTTTGTGAAATCATGTGCACCAACTTCCTTTTGCTTCTTGCTGAAGGTACAATTATCGCTGCCAGTGACCTGCAAGTCATCACTGCAACAAAAAAAAACTCATTAATGAATGCATTTACACGTATGAAATACTTGCTTTTGCTTTACTTACTATGCCAATGATTTCATCAACTGCCTTGGCGTTTCCGCAGACATGCGAATTGGTGGACTGGTGATATAGTAAATTCGATCAGATTTGGGCACATTACTCATGCTGCGACCAATGGAGCTGGCCAGAGTTTCGCCAAACACACAATAGCCGCTGCGACGAGCGCGACCCACAAGTTCGGCTGAGGATTTGCTGGTGACGCCAGTGACATACAAAGGAGTCTTCATCTGGGTGGATTAGAAACAAGGATTAGTTCTTCGCTTACTGTTGGAAGTTTTAGAGATTAGTAGATATTACAATAGCAAGACTAAAAAGGTGTTATTTCAGTGTTAGATTACTACTTGTTTATGCGACAATCCAATGCCTATTTACGCTGTACAAAACTTACTTAGCCAGATTCTTGAGCAGCAACTCACTGGGTGTCATCGTGTCATTATCATCGAGGATTAGCATCATGACATTCAACCATACACAGTGATCAATCAATGTATGTACAAGAATATGTACTTATTATTTTTTGTGTGTTAAGTAGGTGCATCAGCATCGGGAATAATGTTTATTTTTTGTTTGGAGTAATACCAAGTGCCACATACCACATACATATTTATTTATCTGTACAAGGGTGCATCATACATAATGAAAATAATAACAAAACAGTTAACGATCAAAATAAAGAAAAATCAACAATAAAAATCAACATTTTTATACTGCAACATTTCCCATGGACCCACGAGCTCTTTTTGTTTTATACAATTTTCACTTGCTTCATATAAAGGATTTATAATTGTAATGATGCACTCACCTGATGGGCCAAGACGCAAGCTCGATGAACAGCTTCAGCCTCAACTTCTTCCTGACGCGACAATTCGTGTGCTTCGGGCCCAGTGACACCTTCGGCTAAAAGACGATTTGTGTTCTTGGCTATAATGTCACCATTCTCAGCATGGACCTAGAAGGCAAAACGGAATCAAACATTGTTTGCAACTGCAACTGTTTTCCTTCATCTAACCAATGCCACGCCATTAAGGCTTCTGATTCTCTCGAGCACATCCAGCAGCTCTGCGTCGCTCAGCATGTACAACCCTTTGTAGGCCATGTACATTTTGAGTGAATTGACACCCAGTTCCTTGCTGAGTATGCCAATCTCCTCGGATACCGATTTGGACCACCATGTGATACCCACATGCAGAGCGTAGTCACAACAGACCTTCGGATCTGCCCAGCTGCGCCACTTATCATAAGCCTCGACCAAGGACTCGTGTTTGCTTGGCAGAACACAATCAACTATTGAAGAACAAAATGATTAATATTTGAAATATTTTAAGGGTTGCTGGGCACACATACTAATCATGGTTGTGCCACCGGCAACAGCTGCTTTCGTTCCACCATAGAAACTGTAGAAAGACACATTAGTTAGCAAGCATAAATAATAATAACATAATATTTGCGTACTACTTACTCATCGATGGAGACAGCGTCTCCTGAGGGACACTGAAGACGCGTATGAGGATCAATGCCACCTGGCAAAATCATTCTGCCTGCTGCATCAATGATCCGCACACCGCCTGGAACTGTAATTTCACTGGCAGGTCCAACAAATCTGTAAATAAATGTAACATATTAGTACATTTTTATCAAATATTTAATAATTTCATTAGTCATACTTGATGGTGCCATCTTCGATGTAAACATCCGCCTTGAAGCTCTTGTCGTGATTGACGATTTCACCATTTTTGATGTAGACTCGATTCTGGGCACTTTGCAAGTGAATGGGCACTTTCTTGACAGGCTTTGGGCTGGTCGACATGATTCCAATATACGGTTAGTTCTGAAAATATGACACTACATATTTAGAATTATTTTCATCACTCTCAATTTACGAATGTAAATTTAGTACTCAACGCGACAGTAAAAAAAACACCATTTGAAAAAACCTAATGACCACAATTGAATTAACAAAATGTCACATCATTTCTCTTTAATCCTCAAATAGAAACAATTGAAAAGTCCATGTAGATGAGATGGGGTTGCATTTGCACATTTTCTGAGCATTCTGAATAAATTGACAGTGCTTGAAAATTTATTACACTGCGCAACCAAATAAAGGAGTCGTTAAACTTCGATAATGCAGCCAGTCATCAGACACAACATTATAAGCCTCCCCGCTAAGGGTAAAAAGTACCATTAATACCCAAACATACAAGTGTTCAAATGTTCCTTGTCTCTATGCATTTCAACAATAGATGATGATGTCATAGGCTGCCGTCAAAGTATGTTTGTATGTAAATAGGCTAGCTCAGCGGCCTATTGCAAGGGTGTTCATCTCTCTATGACGCGACAATAAACAACTGTGAGAGAATGTGAGTTTGAGAGTGTTCATGGACTTGTATCAACTACAAACAATTCCGACACGACTGACAATAATGTCTTTTGCAGGTCGCAGTTGCAGACAACTTGTTTGCTAAATATGTACATCTGGATGTACATAAATGTTCATACATACATAGATAGCTACAGCTACAGCAAAAGCGAAGTCGACAACCAACTAGGGAACAGACACGCAAGCGAGCATTGAACT
Source organism: Drosophila niveifrons (assembly GCA_035046325.1). NCBI lineage: Eukaryota > Metazoa > Arthropoda > Insecta > Diptera > Drosophilidae > Drosophila > Drosophila niveifrons. The sequence continues at coordinate 1,227,358 of JAWNOC010000046.1, read as the reverse complement.
TTGTGGGCATTTATATGGGCCTAAGCTCAATGCTTTGGATGAAAAACAAATTGTACCACAAGAAACACACAGACACACTCATACGTTATGTATAGTACATATTTATTTATGCGCAGGAAGCACCTTTCTGTCTACTTTCATATTAACGGGGATTATCCACCTATTGAGAACACACTCATGTATTTTTGTACATATGTATGTACATGAATGCATTTCGGATATTAGTCTCAATAAGCACCCAAACACACAAACACGACGCATATGTGCATTGAAATGTGTACATTTGACCTAATTAACGCTGTTTATGTATGGTTAAAATTAATCGAATTAACACAGCGCACTAGAGCACATACATTCCTGTATACAAGTGTGTTAATAGCACAATGAAATGCACTTCAACACTTCATGGGCTTAGTGAATTCAACAAATTAGACTTACAAACAAAATAGAGTACATGTCCATAAATTTCAACTTTTGTGTACACACACATTCACACACAGGTGTACTACATATTATATTTAGAGGCAAAAGCACTCTGCTTACTGATTTTGTTGAATCGATAAATAGATTAATATGTCAGAATAAAGACAACACAAATTGTGTAGACCCTACATCACTTTTGTTAAATGAATCCAAAAATAACGATAATTCAAGTGTCATATGCATACACACGCACATAAACAGTTTTAATGAATAAAATCCCTGCATACAAATTTATAAATGTTACTTTCGGTAGATTGAAACTAAAACGGCTCGATTTTGTAGCGTATTCTATTAAGAAATTACTTATTTGGCAGCTCACATGTAAAATTAACAATTTAACACAGTTATTTCTGTTAGTATTTGGAGAAATTTTGGAATAATTTCGAAATCGCCCAACCGTTCACACCCACTTACAGAAAAAATTTGATAAGAAAACACTGATAGAGCTGAGAACCAGCGTGACCGCAAATTGATTTTTAAAATATACCATAAAAATATGCTTTATCGAATTCGGTATTTTGTTAAAAAATGGCGGTATCGATAACATCAAACTTTTTGCAGCCCTTCGAGAAGTCGGCGGTTTATTTTGAATTGTTGCTTTGGGTATAGTTCGCTGAACATTTATTACCATATGAATTATACAAGATTTCATTATATAAAAAAATAGCCGTTATAAGTTAAATAAAATACATTATTTTTGACAGCTTGTTGTGTACTCTTGGAAATGAAACCTTTAAACTGTAATACGTATACGCAATATTTTTTTATCACCTCTCCACAAAATAGGATGTTGTGTATACGAATATCACGAATACCCTTAATCATTTTGTACTTTTTCAAATATACCTAATGTGAAAAAACCTAGTACAAATGCAGAACATGTAAACTTCTCCAAGAGTTGAGTAGTCGTCAGTGCTTTGCAAAATAATTTATTTTACAGGCTAAGAATTTATTGTTAACCTTCCCAAAAAAAAAAACATTTAGTAAAAAGACAAAAGATAATTTCAAGCTTACCATTTGATCGTCTACCCTATCTGAAAGTATATGAATGAATAATTAAAAAACACTTTTGTATATTATATATGTATGTATATTAATTAAATAATTAAATTAAGTTTGGGGGACATACATTTACATCCTAGCAAAATTATACACTAATAACTACAAGTAATATATCGATATCGAGATGTTGAGTCATATTTTGTGTTTGGAAAACAACTACATAAATTAAAGTTATCTTTTCAGGTTTCAACTGCTTCTGGTATCATTCTGTTGATCGACATTAGTATAGAAGGGGTTTCCTATTAGCCCAGTCTACTTGACTTTATTCTTGTTTTTATCTTTATTTTTTTCGTATTTGTATTGTTTTCTTTCTTATATTTTTTTCCTCGTTTATTTATTTCATTTAAACAGCAGTCCATTTGTAATATTGCCATGTATTCTAGAGCTTTAATTGCATATGCATCAAAGTTCAGTTTGCAACTTTTTTCTTCGCACATGTCTATTTTCAGGTGCTCGATGATTTTGCAATTGTTACTTTGTTTTTTGTTTTCTATTGGTTTCACGCTTTTTTGTTTGTTGTTGTAATATAAAGCATGTTTTTAGTTAATTTTGCGTGCTTCTATATAGCTTAGTTCGTATTGATTTTGAAATCGTTTCTTTTAATGTACTGTATTTCTTTAAGATTGAATATTTTTTAAATTAAGATTACGATAAAAAACTTATGAGTTAAGCTTGTCATTTACGCCTAAATTATGTTCAATATAAAATTAAACCTTGTTCCAGCAGCACTTTCAAAAAAATAATAATACAAACAATATAAAAATTACAACATTAAGTGCTCGATGTGTGCCTTTTTTTTCTCTAATGCTTTACGCGCGTGTGTGTGTATGTGTGTATTGTTCTTGCTGTTGAAATTGATGATCATAAAAAAATATAAAGTTGAACAAAATGTCACAAATTTGAATTATTCGCCTACACCGCAAACAAACTCTCACACACTAGATCACATACATACACTCAACACACACGCACACTCGCTAGCATTCATAATACGAAATGACATGTGGCATGCGGCAGCAACGCTCAACGCGCAATATGGAAACAAAATACAAAATACAAAATAGATATAATTTACAAAATAGTTAAGTATGTACAATTTTCGTTTGTTTTTCTTTTTTTTTTTTGTTTATCGTGTTTTTTTAATTTGTATTGTATATGTGTTGTTGTATAATTTCTGCATTCAAATTTCACAATATCCACACATAAATATCCGTATAATTGTATTACATAGTTCTTAAAGATGTTGCATATATACACATACATATGCATATGGTGTTAGGTTTATGTTCACTATATGACTTTAAATGACATATTGTATTATAATTATTATTATAAGTAGTATGTTGTAGAATTTTAAAACTAAACTTTATTTATATTTATGTATATATATTTTTATTCATTAACATGCGTCATCATGTGTGGTTATCAATCAATCATTGTGTATTGTATTACTTGAATTTATATGTACATATTGCAATAAATATAAATAAAAGTAACACAATACAATTTATCATATACCCCGTGTATGTATGTATATTTAGCATATACGCATATGTGTGTGTGAGTTTTAGTTAGTTAATATTTAATCATTTAATTTAATACATATGTAAGTATATTGTGTGCTTAACCTGTACGCATGCATCTATATCTGAATGCAATTAAACCTCCGCCTCCGCCTCCTTTCTGCCTTAAGTTTGACGTTGAAAATTCATTGCTAAAATTTGAACGGGGGACTATACTTAACGCCAGACCGACCGTTTTTTATACTTTTCTTCTATCTCTTTACTTTCCTTTTGTTTTTAGTTGTTTTTTTTTCGCGGTAATATTGATTTTCTTTCTTATATTCTTTTTTATATTAACTATAGACTTAAGTGGAAAAATATACAGTTATTGTGTTATTCTTGAAGCTTTTCTAAATTTCAAGTTAATTACTTTTAAATTTACGTTAACATTTACGTTTATGTTTAGCATATACAGTTTTGTTGTTATGCTAATTATCATTATCATCAGTGATTCGCCTTCTCATCTTATGCTTCGACGCAGATCGTGTTATCTTGCAATCATGTCCTTAATCTTTTCATTACCATTAATCATTTAGTTAATTTACATTACATTTGATTACATCATCGCAATTCAAATTCTACCAGTATATAAGTGTATATATAACGTTAACGTATTATGTGTGTGCTTGCATTCCTTGTAGTTTCTTATAGCCCATCTTTATCTCTAGCATCCATTATCCATTCTTCGATTGACTGCTCCTCTTTCTGCTCCTGCATCACGTTACCAGTAGTAAGACGTTGCTGGTAGCATTGTTGTGTACTACGCAACGGCTGCGGTTGTATTGGCATTAGTTGGCGGTGGAGCTGCCGGCTGTGCCACAGGTGCTGGAGGTGCTGAGTTCGATGCTGTTGCCGCTGCCACATTCAGGCTGCCCAAATTACTCGCTGATAATGGCGATGTTGTTGGTATGGCGGAAGCTGTTGTTTTACCCAATGGCTGCTGCTGTTGCTGTTCGCTTTGTGTCACCAAATTGTTGAGTGTTGTTTGACTATTGCTGCCCAAACTGCTGGTGTTGGTCTGATTGCTGCTGACGGTGCCGCAACTGTTGCTGTTCGTACTGCTGTTGCTGACATCGTTGAATGTTGCCGCTGGCGGCAGCTGTTGGCTACTGTTGCTGCTGTCATCGTTGATCACAGCTATTGTTGCTGTTGTGACTGCAGCAGTTGCCGTTGGCTTCGCATCAACAACAGGTTGATCTGGTTGAACATTCGGTTCGCTTTTCACTACGCTAGCACCCGCTGCACCTCCTGCTGCCGCTGTTGATGCTCCAGCTCCTGCTGTTGCTGCTGATGCCGTTGTTGCTGGCGCTGTTGGTTTCTCAGTTGCAGCAAGGCTGGAACGTTGTTGTTGCTGTTGACGTTGCTGAAGTAATCTGTACTCAACCGAGTGCATGGGTCCTGTGCCGCGGGATACTTGATACAGAACTCTCGATATGATCAATGCTACTTGCTGATCCAATATGTGAGACATAACAAGTCCAAGCAGTCGCTGCTCCTGCTGCATAAACAGAGATCTATTATCTGGATGTTTGGCCAAATGCAGTAATGTGCCAGCTGCTCGCCTCAGCATGTCCAAGCTGGTGCCCATAGAATCAGGATTCTCGCGCAGATAGTTGATGCCATGTTGATTGGCCACTCCCAAAGCTGTTTGCTCTGCCTGCTCAATGAATGCCACCAAATAAGAAATGCAAGGCGACTGCAGTGCCACAGTCCGTGCCATGGCACTGTCTGCTGCGGCCAGGTAGTGTAGTAAATTGACGGAGAACTCGCGCAGCACTTGATCCTCATTCCGGCACAGGTGTCGCGTCAGCACGGCGCATAGTTTTTCCAGCCGTGAGAATGGGGGCGTCGCAATTACCAAATCCACATTCGCGTCTGTAACACACAGTTTGCAAAGCGCTTCCAGTGCAAGGCGTTGTGGCGATAGCGCCGAGTTGGGACCACACGATGGGAACGGATCCTGACCGTGTGCACTTGGGCATACCGCCCAGTGAAGCAGTCCATCGATGAGTGGGCGCGCAATCAACTCGTCATAGCGTGATAGCTCCAAGTGCCCAGCTATATTAGCCATAGACACGAGCATGTTTTCGCGAATGGTAATCAAGTATTCCCACCACCATTCCCGTTCACCCTGAAGGGAGCTGCATGAGTCGGTGAAATCGGAGTCCTCCTCGCGATCATAGTTGCGGGTTTTGGGTGTGCGTCGCAAATGATCGTGATTTAATAGCAGCAGGCGACCGAGGACGGCCAGAAACCGTGTCGACTTGGCTAACACCGTTTCGTTGCCGGGCACAAAAGTCAAATTGCGAAAGATATTCGAGAGCGCAATGCAGCGACGTGCTAACGAGTCCTGGCTATCGTTAACCAGGTATAAGGATGCTTCATCTCGCGTATAGCATTCATCCTCAAAGCTTGAGTCACGTCGTCGTTGCAGCACTTGCGCTTCATCGCGCACTGTCGACTTGGGATCAAATCCCTTGGGCTGCGGGGCGACTCCATTGGTCAGACGTTGCTGTTGCGGTGATTCGATCTCCATATCAACGGGTCGGCAATCACTATCCGACGTTCCGGCTGCCGCCGCCGTATCACTCCCCGGTTCCTTTTTCACCTCAAGCACTGGCTGTGCGAATTCGTCCTCCAATTTGGACTTTTTCAGTTCGACACAGGATGTTGTGCCACTACTGCTAACCAGTCGTCGTTTCTTGTTGTACGTCTGCTGCAGCAAACTGCTGTCCTCGGGGCTGCTGCTGCTGTTGGTGGTGTCCTCCTGCTTGATCATGGCCGCCGACGTCTCCTCGTCTTGGGGTCTGAGGCTATTGGTTTTCTGTGCGCTCTCCTCCGTGGATTTGCCCTTATGTTTAGTACGTACGTATCGCGCAAATGGAATGTTAACAATCTCCGATTTGAACACATCGATGATGCCATCGAGTGGATCGGGTTCCGTAAACCCATATGTCCAAGCATTGCTGCCAACTGGCTCCAGCTGTTCGTACAATTTATTTGTGTCAATGTCCCACGCTTTCTGACGCTCGTCCACGAAGATATCGTGATCGGCTGTCTGAATCCGCACGGGAACCCCTTTCCGCGTCACCATTGTGTAGTTAGGCGTGAATGACAGAAGTAATGAACGCTCTTCAGGGTTGGGCTGCACACGAACTTGACCCAAATCGATGCCCTCGTCCGCATCGTCGGAATCCTCGCTACGACCACCGCGCTTCACATCCATATTCTCATAGTGTCTGCGACGATTGTAGCTGCATATACTGCGCACACAGCGAGGCTGTCGTCGCCTCAACCGATCCTCGGCCTGCAGCGAAATGACAGTGCCACTGTCGGCATCATCATCGGCCTCATCGATCGACTCCTCGCCACGTTCGTCAAACATTTCAGCAAGATTTTTCTGAAAGTGTTCTAGCAGCAGCGTTAGCAAGCCAGGCAAATTTGATATGCCAAAGAATTGTACGGTTGCATCGTCAAATAGCAGTACATTCAGCACATCCAATGCCCATGTGCACTCGGTGAGTAGACCCGAACGCATAGCCATGAAAATTCGCCACGGATCCACAGGACAAACATCAGCTTTGGTCAAACGCTTGCGGCGATAAAGCACTGGTGTCGTTGATTCCACGCTATCGTGAGGAAAGATGAGCTCCTTCTTTACAAGCTGGGAACCAGGCGCTCCAGGAACTTGGGGCGCATAGACTGGCTGCTGGTTTGGCATCTGGTGTGGTGGTTGCGTCGGCTGCATGCCCTGTCCTACGATGGGCGGCTGCTTTTGCGGAATCATGCTCCCAGCCGGGGTGCCAACCATTGGTACACCGGGTAGAACGCCTCCAGCCTGCGATGGCGGTGGCATAGCATAAGGCGGTTTCGCCAAACCTCCGGCCACTGGCGGCATACTCGATGGTGGCACATTGCTATGCGGCGGCTGTGGTAACGTTTGCCCCTGTTGCTGTTGTGGTGACATGACGGGCACTCCGCTGGGTAGTCGTTGTTGCTGCTGCTGTGCACCTCCAAGCGGCGGACGCAACGATGAGCCTGGTTGCGCTATATTCGCCTGTGGTGGCGTCGCATTTATTTGCGCCCATTGAGGCGGCGTCTGCTGTTGTTGTTGCCCAGGAGGTGCGCCCTGCTGGTACGGCGGTTGCTGTTGTTGCGGTGGTGGTGGAGGCTGTTGTGGTGGATAACGATGTTGCTCCCACTGTGCCACGCCTGCCGGCTGCTGGCCGTGCGGACCATGTGGTCCTCCAGGCGGAGCAGCACCTCGAGGTGGTGCATTGCCCCAGGACTGTGGCGCTGACGATGTGGGATACTGAGCACGATATTGTTGGTTTCCACCTTGCCAACCACCTGAAATTAGAAGTAGCAAACGTCAGTTTAAATACACTACTACAACCTGAAATACTTCAATAGAAATACTAACCATAGAGCTGGGGCCTCGCCGCATAGCCAGAATAGGGCTGCGAGTCTTTGATAAAGTCAGGATGTCGTCGCGGCTGGGGACTCTGTAAAAAGCAGAACTCAAGTTCATTTGTGTTCCAGTCCACATTCCCCTTCCCTTTTTACTCACTTGATCTGGCGGCCTGTAATAATCCTGCTGGTTGGGAGTGCCGGGTGCATAACCGCTATTTGGTGGCGCGCCGGGCGCTCCGCTCGCTGGAGGTCCGCCTGCAACGGCTTGCGCCGGTGGTTGCGGTCCACCGGGTGGTGCTTGACTGTAAGGTCGATTTCCATAGGGACCATACTGATTCGCCCCAGCTGGAGGGCTGTTTAAGATACAAAAAAATGAAAATCAATTTTTAATAAGTTGGAATTTTGAAAAAATAATATCTTTCTTTTCTTAAATCCGATTAAAACAGTACAGTTGTGTTAGTGTGTGGGTGTGTGTGTCGTGGGTATATTAGATTGAAGTATGTATATGAATTGTGCACTCACGCTTCCCCTTCTGGCCCATAAGGAGGGTACATATTGCGATTCTGCGGCGGATATTGTCCCTGATTTGGTCCAAACTGCTGACCCGGTGGCCCAGCCGCATTATACTGATCGCCCGAACCATATTGACCATAAGCACCAGGTTGTGTTGGATACGGTGAACCTAGAATAATGATAGGAATATTCTTAATTTCATATCGCCTAAGCATAAAACAAGGAGGAATCATACACAAACAGTAGAAATTAAATATATAATTTAAGAGGCTATTACTAATTAAGTTTCTTCATTAGCAGTGCTTTAACAAAATTGTGTACAACTAATAATATTTACATAGCATATAGACAAAATACAAATGTATTAAATTATATAATTATAATGGGAAACCATAGTTTGAGTTGCCTTTCTCTCAATATTTGTTTCACAGGACAAAAATTAAAAACGACATAGATTGTTACACAAGATACACAACAAAAACATTAGATTAGAGATTAGAGAGACAATACAAATTAAAATTTGTTTAGCATTGACAGGTAATTTGTAAAGTAACACATAATTATTTACAAAAAAGCATTCAATTTTCAAGTAGTTATATACAACAATGTGATAACGTGGTTGATGACATGATAAATGAACTGAAACTGGCAATGTTGAATAAAATGTATGTTTTGGGTTGATAAGCAATTACTTAAAATAAAAGTCCCACATGCAGACCAATTTATTGTTAATAATGATATATAATTAATCTTGTGTTATTATTGAAATTTGTAATCGGAAATGAAAATGTCAATTTAAAAAAAAAGAATATAAAAATAAAGAAAAGAAGATGAATGTACCTGGCGTTCTAGACACAGGCGTTGGATACCCAGAGCTACCTGGTGGATAAGGTACTCCAGCTGCAGGGCGCGCATGCTGCGTCGATGGCGGACCATGTTGCTGTGGTGGTGGCGCCGGTGGTTGCTGCTGTGATGGTGGCGGCAACTGTGTTGGAATGCCTTGTTGGTGGTGTTGATTGTTTGACTGTGGCGCTGTGTGCGGTGAATGTGGGGGCGGTGGTGGAGCACCATGTGATGGACCACCAACACCAACGCCAACAGAGGCAGCAGCTGCAGCTGCAGCGGCAGCAGCACCACCAGCAGCCACACCGCCAGCAATTGGATCATCAAAGGGATTGCTCACATTTATGTTATCACCGGTAACAGCAGCAGCGGCGGCTGTTTGATTTTGATTGCCTGAATATCGGCAACAAGCGGCATTCGTGATGGATATGGATGAATTGATGAAGAAATGAATGAATGACACAGTATAAAGTTGTAGTAGAATATGGAGATAAGTTGTTTGTTCATGTTGAGCCAATTCGAAGAGTTATGAGTTTGATTATTTTGCGATGCAGATGTGGTTGATTGTGGTGTCAGGTGATGTTGTTTGTTGGTGGTGGTGATGGTATTATTTGATTTTTTGTTTTGTTTTTTAGTAGTGCGCCCATTTTATACGTAACCAACATAAAAATGAATAAACAAATTACACACATCAAATTAATACACATAGTTTCAAAAAACAACAAAAATAATTTAAAAGTTAGGCAACAAAAACAAATGATACAACAAAATGTATATGGATATATATGTATCGAGTGCATATATCCATATAAATGTACATTATCTAGTTGCAATACACATTTTAACAACTGAATGAGAAAGGGGGACAATTGTAACATTACAACGAAAAAAGCATTATAAATTATCAATACACATACTTGTACATACACACTCACTAGATATGTGTATACACATGTATTCCTATGCATTTTCAATTAGTTATTCTATACTTGTATTATGGCATCGTATTGCTTACCAGGATGCGGTGCCTGCGGATTGTTTTGCGACGGTGGCCTTTGCATTTGCCCAGCTGCACCATAGTCCGGTTGAGGCCCAGAAGGTGTTGGATAGGCGCCGCCGCCAGTGTATCCCGTATAACCATCGATGGCTGTGTTCGGTGCACTGCCAGGTGGAGCCGGGAACGAGTCCTGCGAGTTCGATGATCCTGTAGAATTTGTGGTTCCAGCGTCCAAATGACCACCACCGTTTGGTTCGAAAATAGAAGCAAAAAAAAAAATGAGTTTTAATAGTGTTCAGAGGTGGTAACGGCACATCTATCAAGCTTAAAGAGTGGCATCCTATCTAGAGTGTTTGTTTAAGTGACTAAGCGGACTAAATATCCGATGATTCCAATACTGAGAAGATGCTTTACTTAAGGCGTGACTAAATGTAACTTTGTAGTAAGTTAAACCTGGATTCGAGTTGATCGCTGGTGACGTTAGCATCTTGATAGCACAATCTGACCATTGATATAAGATCTTTCTATAGGAATATGATTGAGTAGACTACATTTAGGTTGAGCACTTACCTGGTGATGGCACAGATGCTGCCTTCGTTGTCTTTTTCTTGCTACCGGCCTCAACTTGCTGGATGATAGGCAACGGATCGATGTCGCCTCGATCAAAGTGACACTCGAATGCCAACAGATTCTTGGTATAATGCTTGCGAAGTGTGTAGGCAGCGCTGCTGCTAGCACCGATGCCGAGCAGACCAGCTATATCCTTCCATGTTTTGCTCTTAGTCACCTAGTGAACAAACAATGAAAATGTGCGTACTCATTTATAAACATAACACAAATGTCATATAATTGGAATTAATCATTAATTAGGAAAAGGAGAAGATATCAAATAAAATGACAAGCAAACAGTTGCATGTGAATGCCGCATTCAAAATTAAAGATGATAGTTAAATGTGTTAGTAAGAAAGTTTGAAATATGGGGAAGGCAATAAATTTACTAGTACTTTGTAAACAAAAATTAAAGGAATGTAGGATAAGATTGAAATGTTTCCTATGGTAGCTAAACGACTTGGAAATCTGAACTTGAACGAAAACAAAAGAATCTATTTAACTAAAGACATCCTTTACAAGAAATACTTTCGCGTTGAATGAATAAATAGAAAAGTAACACCAATTTAAACGAATTCAATTTAAAGTTATATATTTAAAGTCTCTTAAAAAACAACCAGACATGCAGTCGAGTAAGAGAAAACGCATGCAATCAAATCAATAGAACTATTAAGATTCGGAATTAACTTTAACTTCAATAAGAGTGAAACAGACTTTTAACAAGAGATTGAATGTTGTTGGAGGATAACGTGCGTTTGGATAAATTTGTGGTTTGGTTGACTTTTCAATTGTTGGACACTAAGAGATGTTTTTTTATATTTAATTGTTGTTGAGGTGTTAGCTACATTATTTTACTTTGGTTTGGTGGTGTTTTTTTGGTGGTTTGGTTTGGTTGGTTGTACACTAATTTTGGTTTGTTTGGTTTGGTTTTGCTAGTAAATCTAAAAAGAAGTTAGTAAAAGGAGTTACTACGGCACCTTGCATACCTCGACGAATCCGCCACGTTCTTTTACATAAATGTATAACCTATATAAATCGAGTGGCTGTTTGGAGATGGTCGGACACGCCGTAATTGGCGTTCGACGTTCCTCCATGAAGGATCGCAGCTTGTCTAGCCAGCCCCGTCTATCCGGATTGTCATCCATTTCGTATAGCTTGCAAAGTGAATCTGACTTCTTTGTTGTCGTAATCGTGCTACGAAATGGTTCTTGTTGAACAGGAACATGACTGTTGAACACCTGCTGTGAACGGGAAATGGTTTGTCATTAAAATTGCCAGCAAAAAAGAGATCGAAATACAAGTAGTAGTGATAGTGAGACATACCGAACCAGCAGCTGGTCGCGGCCAATTGGGTGGTGAATTCATGTCGTACTCCTCGCCAGATGGACCACCGCCTCCATGCATGACAGCTGGATGTGGAGATGTGCTTGGTGGTGCTAAATGACTTTGGCTGTATGGATCATGTTTGCGCGACTTTGGTGTAGTACATTGTGGATCTTCGCCAGATGCTGATAAGACATAACATTTTTAGTACAAGAGAATTCGTGCAAATAAGATTTGTATACTCACCAGCTGAAGCATTCGAGAGCGTGCTCTGTTGACTAACTTCATCCATTGGTGTACCATCGGGGCCAGTTGTAACCACAGCGGTAACGGCATGCAAGCCCGACGCGGGTCCCGACGAACTGATTCCATTATCTTGCGATATATGCTCGGGGCCACTCTCGTTGCCCGCCTGTGCGCCCATCATCGACTGCGGCGGCGTACTGGTCGGTGGTCCCATGCTTTGTGGCGGACCCATATGATGTGGTGGACCCATTGGCATGGTCGGATGCATGGCAGTCGGTCCATTGCCGTAGCCTTGGGGTTGTGGCGCCGCTGGGTTGGCACCGTAGCCACCTCCTTTGTGCTGTAAATGCTGCTTCAGATAATTTAAGGGTCGTGGCGAGCCACTGCCCTGTGGTGGTGGCGGTCCTGGGCCAACTGGTGGTGGTGTACCCTTGCCTTGCACATGGTTGCCCATTGAAGCACCAATTTGTCCCGATCCCACGCCAGGTTGCTGCGGCGATGGAGGCACCCACTGATATGGTGGATACTGTGGATGTGGGCTACCACCGCTATGGTTAGGCATCGACCGTGGATAGCCACTTTGTGCGCTGGATGACATGTTGTTGGCTCCGCCAGTGGCTTGGCTCGATGGCGGAGGTGGCGGCCCAGTTCCATAAGCGCCTGCCGGATACTGTGGGCGTGGCGGATAATTGCCTACAGACACACGAAATCAAATTAATAACATTATTAGTATAGATTGAAACATTGAAAAGTTAAAAAGCTTTTTAAGTGACTGCTCTTTCTCATTTTGCTTACCTTGTGGATATTGTTGCGGAGGATACCCTTGAGCGCCAGGACTTTGTCCCGGTCCGCCCATTTTGTAACTGCCATGCATATGCTGCGGAATGGGATAACCACCTGTCGACCCTTGTGGCGGCGGTGGCGTTGCCATATTATTAACATTTTGATTTGGCGGCGGGGCTGGCGGTGGCGTCTGCTGTGGCGAATTGCTGGCTGACGATGCTGAATTTGAAGCCTGTTGCTGCTGAGATTGCTGCTGAGATGGTGGCCCACCAGGTAGACCATGTGGCGGCATTGGTGGCGGACCGGCGACCACAGTTGGTTGCTGCATTGGACCCCCGCTGCTTGACTGATTACTCGCCGGACGCGAGATAGGATGATTTTGTGCTACAAAATTGACAATAATCAAATCGTTAGTGTGCTTTCACTTTTCAAGTAGACAACAATAAAACCAGCAGCACGTGTGATTATTCGATTACTTACCCACTGCAGGAGACATTGATCTTGAGCCTGATGAGCCAGTTGGTGAGGGTGTTGGCCTCATGACTTGCTGAGGATTCGGCGTGCCAGGTGGACCAGATCCCATGCCACTGTGAGCCCCGCCACTCGAACTATCGTTACTATTCTGTCCAATCAACTCCTGCATTGAGCAAAACAAAACAAAATTCGTTATTTGATAAAGACATAATACTCTGTATCGAACGACAAAATCTGAGATAAAAGAGCATCTGCTAATCAAATGCTTGGTAATTTGGTTAATGCATTGTTTGACATCGTTTAAATTTAAAGCAACTCTACAAGCCAAATGGGCATTTCATTGGCAACCTTTCCAGACTTTTGTTGTGATTGTCAATAAAACAAACAATTATCATCTAAGGCAATACGTTCCCTTGGTTTTTGTTAAGGAGCAGAGAGTTGCGCAATTGTAACCAGCTTACAATGAAATCATTGAGTCGAAATCTTGCATAGAAATATCAGAAGAGAGAAACTTTAGAGTCTCCTAGCTAGCAATAATTCTAAACGGTCGAGCGGTCGGTCGACTGTAACCTTAGTTTGTCGCCTCACTCTCTGCATATAAGAAGTAACAAAAAGAACAAGAAAAAGCTCAACCCAAGGGAGCTCAAATACGAAAACGACGACTCGACTACGACTACAAATATATACATACATACATATATATATATGCACATAAAAACACACACATATTATACGCATACAAAGCCAAGCACAGTGACTTAAGCCGACAGCAATTCGAGTCGCACAGAAAAACGAACGGCGCGCGGGATCAACATTGTCGATTGGACTGGACTGAAGTGGAGTGGAGTGGAGTGAAGTAATGTGATGGGGAATGGAGAGGATGCCAGAGCCAGAGCCAGAGTCAAGCCATGCTATGCCATGCCATGCCGGGCCATGTCGAGCCGGGCAACAGCAAGAAGAAAATACAACGCGCTGTTCGTTTTGGTATCTGAGAAATTAAGTGAAGTGAAATGAAATGTACGATGAACTGACGGCAACAACAACAACAACGGCAGCAGCAACGGCGAAGTCAAAGCGCACAACAACAACAACAACGACAACGACAAGAAACAACAACACAGAGAAAAAGCTATGTGGAACGAATAACGACAAAGTCGACGCGAACTGCAGCAGCAGCAACTCGAAGCGTTCGTTCAAAGGGGCCCGGATTGGATTTGAGATGTGGCAGTGGCAATGGTAGTGGTAGTGGTAGTTATGGCGCGCTTTGAGTGAGCGAGCGTACGATGACAAAGACGTAGATAAGAAACAACAACGTGAACGAGCACACACACACATACAGACATACACACGTACATACCCAGGCGGAGTCGCAGACACAGTGCACACATTCAACGATGGAATATAATAAAATGAAATAAGCAATGGCAACGGCAGCGACAGCGACAGAGCCGCAGCAGCAGCGCTGCCGGTCGAGTCAGCCATTCGTTTTTTGCTCGTCGTTTCTCTGTTCATTCGTTCGACGAGCACACACAAGCAGCAGCAGCAAGAGCGCTGTTGAGTGTTAAGTGTGTATGGGTAGATTGTATGCTCGAGGGGGAAACGAGACGAGGTAAGACGAGAGGGGGGCCAGGCATGGAATATACTTGAGTGGCATCGGCGACGACTGCGGCGCGTTGATGACGAGAATAGCCAAGCCACCAGTGGCAGAGGCAAGGGCAGAAGGTAAAGCTAAAAAAGCCTGCTATACTGTTTTATATGAACGATGGGGCCACGTTGCTCAAGATGAAGGCGGCTCACGTTTGTACTTAAATGTGTGCGTGTATGTCTCTCTCTCTCCTCTCCCTTTTGAATATGTGAACGAGTCACTGTTTTTATGCGTGTGTATGTGTAAACTTGCCGGCATGTAGAAAAATTACTTGGAAAGAAAAACAGGCGCTCGCTGCGGGAACGACGGCTACAAAGAAATCATTTATATCAAACATGTATTCGGGTGTGTGTGAGTACACACAGATGCATGTTTGTGCGAATAACAACAAATAACATAGTATGTGAAAACAATTGGGATTTCAAATGTCAGAAATTAAATATCCAAAATACAAAAAAAAGCTCAGTTGTTATTATTAGTTGGTACTAAACAACATAAAAAAAATATATGTAAGCAGAAAAATCTATAAACTTTGGGGAAAGGTACGCCTATAACAAAATCTGGTCACATTTTAATCAAAGATAGGGAAAAGTTTTTAAAAAATTAATAAACAAAACTCGGCAAAAAAGGGGGAAAGTAATTAGTTGGGAAATATCATACATAATCGTGAATGATTGATTAAATAATCTAAGAACTCAGAACAATATAGGCACATGTATTTTATGGTTTACTAAAACCACTCTAGCTTGATTTTAGTAGTCACAGGGTATATCAATTACAGTACCAAGCAGCAAGCAGTGGGAAAACTTAACATTTAGCCAACAGACAACATTGCGACATTTACGTGCTGTGCACACATGACATATACTTAATATGTTCCGACAGGCTGAAATGCAATCTCTGCAAGCCCCGGCTAAAAGATACCCTTTTAATGACATAATTGACATGCGACTGCTCTCAATTTCGTGGCAGTCAATATCGATTCGAATGTGAAGGTTGGTATTGCAACCTTATCTGGAGATAATATGATTACAGGGTATTTGAAAGTATTTGCGATCCAAAAAGCACATACATACATATGTATGTAGAAAGATTGGCTTGCAGTTTGCTCGAGATAGTAGTGCCAGTAATTTTTGCAAACCGCACAAACACTCGCCAACTCGCTCTCTCTCTCTCTTATTGGCTCTCTTGTTCGTTACGCTCACCATTTGCATTACTCACACACACACACATACACATATATATTAACGTAGACATACTAATACAAAGCGAAGACACGCAGAGAGCGGGACCAGCAGTAAAACAGCGCCAGACCATTCCAAGAGCCCCACCGCAAATGGTGAACATTCATTAGTTATTTCTGGGTGTGTGCGCGCTTTTTTGCATCTGTATTTCCAAACGTATCTTTGTATTTGTATCTGTATCTGCAAGTATTCGACTGACTGTGAATGTGTGCCCACTTGAATTTTATGAGCGAAACTAAAGTTTGCGTGGTTGCGGCGTCTGCTTTTTCTGGCTATATGCACAAGCACAAAAGACCGCCAAAGAACTTGGAAAAAGAAAACACAAAACAACTAAACGACAACAACAAATTATATAGACTCCTATATCGAGAACTGCAAGACTAGTATTTTTATAAATTAAAAAAAAAAAAAAAAACCAATGCGTTCTAACTTTTTAAGGTGTTTACACGATCTCAAAGGGTAAAGAAACAGGATTACTGTTAAGATCTGGGTTAAGATATAAGGTGAATGAAGGTAAAATACACGGTGCATTGTCTTCTTCTCATTTGAGTTTTATATATTTTACACCTTTTGAATACTTTATAACTTCAATTATAAGTAGAAGTCTTGTTTAAGGTATTTAATCCACTCATTCTGAAGCTAAAAAGTTAAAGTTGTATTGTATGAAATATAACTTGGTTCTTGAACCATAACATTTGAAGTGTTTTTAATATCGTTTCTACATTTGCAAACCACACTCGGTCCTTTCTATAACAACGTTACCAAGTCCAAATAATTACCAAACACCGCGTATATTTACAATGTTTGAATAACCATAGCGAAGCATTCAGCTGAATGCAACAAAAGCAAGTGAAGCATCACTTGAAGTAATTGTTTTGGGGGATAATCAAGTGAATGCATTCAAATTGTAATGCAACTAAAAATTGCAAAACATTCCTTTAATTAATTGATTATGATTGAACAACACAGAAAATTGAACAAGAGTTTAGACAATGTATTTAATATCATGTAATTTGGTAAAAACCAAGAGAAAGACTCTTCGAGCCTATCGAACATTTGGTTTTAAAGATGGGCATAAGAATATCAAGACCGAGTCCCAATTGTTAGCATGGCATATAAAAAATACAGATACAAAAACAAAAAAGTGAATAGCCCGCAAGCAACAAACAGCAATGACCTTGGCATTGACCCAAATACATACATATGTATGTTTGTATGTGCGGGGAAACATATGCTCTTTGTGGGATCTTGAGTGTAGCTGTATTATATCTATGTATGTAGTTGCACATACAAATACACACCACAGCAGCAGCAACGGCAACGGCAGCAGCGAAACAACAACAGCAACAACAAAAAGGGAATGAGTAAAAAATGATATAAGGAATGTCGACGACGACGGCGGCGGGCCAACAACAACAACAAGAACAACAGCAACAAGAACGAAAACAACAGCAAGAAGAACAACCACATCGACCATCACGGACATGCTGAATGAATAAATGGGGTACTACGCATACCATAGCGACTCAACTCAACTCAACTCGACTTCTCTCTCCTCCCCATCACTTTTCGTCTTGGCATAGAGCTATAGGTGGAATGCAAAGAGCTTGACGCAAAGCGCCCTGATAGCGCATATCAGTCAATAACCGAGTTGAAAATAAAGGTAGGCACAGCACAGCTTGGCAGTTCGGGGAGAAAAGGGGTAGAGACAGCGATAAGCTGCAAGCCGCAAATCATTTATATGGTATACTTATATCTGACATCTTTGTCTGAACATAACTGAAGCAGCGAAAATGAAGGCATTCCTAAAACGTGGCTGAGATTTCGAATCTTACTAAAATCACCTCTGAGCTTTTATTTTGTTTAATGATATTTTAACAATGAATTCTTTGCCTGATCAAAAGTTATTTTCGGTCTTACCAAAATGCAGCTTAGATTTATTTAACTACAAGTAGCTTTGAGGCGATAACCCCGAATGGAACTTTACTGCATAATTCAACTATCAATGCACAGCTTGAAATATAGTGGACTAAAAAGCTCTAATATAGCAACTCCTATGGAGCGTGTATTTATTTATGCATTTATAATACAATTACGCAATTTCTGCTTTAATTTGACTAATAATATTTTATGCCCTCTCGCAATTATTCATAAATAATTGTGAAGCGACTACTCAAATATATGCATAATTAATTTGCTAAAAAAAAAACACTCACCTGGTGCGGCGATGGCGATGCCTGCGAGGGCTGCGGCGATGGACTCGGCGCATGCCCCGGACTGCTACTGGGCGGCGGTCCACCACCGGCGGAATGCGGCGTTGGCGGTTGTTGCAGTGGCGCATGATGCGGTGAGGCAGGCGGCAATGGATGGCCAGGACCAGGACTAGGCGATGAACCACCGGGCCACGGTCTATTTGGTTCGGAATACTGCAATGACAAAATTGTTACGGCAACAATTATCAAATCGAACATTTAACTATTTTGTGTTTACACATGATTAATTCGGGTTTTGACATAATTAGGGCTATTATCATTTTGACCGAGGTAACTTACTTGGTGCGTTGTGTAGGCAGTTCGATGATTGGGCCCAGACGCCGGTAAACCTGGCGGTGTTGGGTATCTTTGCGGGTACGGCGAATATTGAGAAGTGGGCGGTGTATTTTGCTGCTGCTGCTGTTGTTGTTGTTGTTGCTGTGAGGGGCCAGGTGGTGGCGCCCCCGGGGCTCCAGGTGCGCCCGACTGTTGTGCCGCCTGTTGTTGTTGCGCCTGCTGTTGCTGTTGCTGCTGTTGTTGTTGTTGTTGGGGCGAACTGGGATAGGAACCTGAGTTTTGACTGTGAGCTGACGGATATGGTGATTGACCTCTGGAAGTATTTTGCTGCAAATGAGAAACAAATGATAAATTACAAATCAATGACGATTTTCAAATAAATCCAAACAAGTAAACATACATAAGTGTAGAGAGACGCACGCAATGTATCTTAATCTATATATTTGCATGTTTTCACAAATTTTATTATGCGAAACGAAGAGTTCAGGCTCATAAGCTTCTATCTGTCTGTCTGCTTCCTAAAGCGTCCATTTGCTTCAATTATTTTTATATCATCCCGCCGCCCTCCTCAACCTCAGCCCGCACTGCAATCATTGTAATCGATTTTCCACAACCAATTCTCTACACACACATTTCTATATGTATACGCACGTAGCAACACACACACATTTATTACGTATGTATTGTCTACAACAAATGATGAACAGAAACTTTGTGACGACGGTCCTAGAGGGATATTTTACTTTGACAGTCACAAATGTGCAATTCAAAAAGTTATACGTTTGCTTGATGCCCTTGTGATATATGATAATAAATGCTGTACAATTTGTTTTAAATCGAAGCGAATACTCTCGATAAAATATACATATAAACAAATTAAGTATCGTACGAAAATTTAAAAGCAATATTGGGATAACTTTTAAGGAATATACTAAAAAGTTTCTGAAATTTACAACATTATAATAAGAACACTATAATCCAGTTCAAAAGGAGTCTGCATCACTTCCAGCTCAATTGAGCAGTGTGTTTATTTCAGATGCAAGTTGAGAACAAGACTTGCGCACATAAATTATAATCAGTTAGTTACCTCAAGTGAAGCAACATAATCATTCGCATAAGATATCCCATTTTATCTTCAGTCATGGGATTAGGAAGACAACTGGAGCAGGACAACTTGAGCATGAAGAGAGGGAGGAGAAGAGAAGACGAGCTTTGTCTTTGCCATTAATGAAAGCGATTTTCCCAACTTGATGTTAAGCTACAATCAAGCGAAAACTCAACACGAGAAGGAGCAGCACTCTGGCGCAGGAGACAAGTGAAGATCAACGAGATACACATGCATATAATCAGACAGAAAGACAGCAAAATAGCAAGAGAGAAGAACATACACACACACACACACACACCCGCATTCACGCCCGTCATACCCTCTTTGTGCACATAACAAATGTTGCTGGCAACGGCATAACAACAGCAACAGCAGCAAGCAAAGGCAGCAATGTAGCAGCAGAGAGCCAGAGCCAGCAAAGTCCTGGTGGCGTTGTTGCAAATATCAGACCGACGTAAAACGTGGCAATAAATCTAATGGGAGCTGCCACAGCAATAGACGCTAGTGTGTGTGTGTTCCGTGTGGCAGCAAAGCCGGCAGGACAAGCGGCAACAACACGAAAACAACAACAATGGCTTGGTCCACTACGGGGTGACAGGAAACATGAATGGATGGTTTTGCTGCATACCGGCAAGGGACCTATCCGAGTGTGTGTGTGTGTGTGCGCGCGAAGTCAGAGGCAAAGAGGAACTCGAGTAAAAAGGGAAAACTCATCATGGATGAAAATCAAAAACAGAAATGAGAGTACGCCAGCAGCAAGCAGCAGCAGCAGGCAGACATCAGGCAACGCAGGGCAGGGCAGGGCAGCAAATGGATGGACGAACGGACAGACGGTCGGCAGTCAGGCAGGGCTGAAGTGGAACTTGAAATAATGCAGCAAGGGCGCAACCTGGGTCGGGTTCGCAGAGACACAGACAACAACAACAACAACAACAATATGAACGAAGAGTGAACAAAACGAACGAACGAATCTACGAATGAACGAATAAACCGAACGAATGAGCAAACCAAATAAACGACTATGACGGCTACGGCGACCGAATGGCTGCCTGACAGCGCGACAGAGAAAATAATGTTATGTGTGACAGAGGGGAGGGGGCGGCAACTGCATCCTCTGTCTCTCTGTGTGCTCAGCCAACGGTGGTGGGTTAAAAGCCGGGCCCGGATTGAAAAAAGTAGAAAAAAACACCACGCTAGAATACGAAAACAAAAAATAGAGGGAAAGACCGCTGCCACAACCACGAACTGATCCAGGAGCTGCCAGGAGTCCTTTTCCCTGCGCTTATTATTTCATATCAAACACACACACACACACACATACACACATATAGAGGGAGATACACATGAGTTGGGTGTGTGCGTGTGTGATTAAATACACTTGCAACAATTGAAACGAAGGGGAGAAAGATACGGATACAATGTGAATGTGTGTCTGAGTTTTGGACATTCGCAATTTTAAGGGTGCCCCGTGCTGCATTAATAAATGTGAAAAATTATGTTAATTATTTATGCGCAATGTTATTAAACGGTTTTAAACAGTTTCGATTAATTTGAAGCGGAACAGAAAATGGAAATACTTTTATTACTGGCATTTCTTGATTATGTATTTCAATACAAGATAATATTGGTCAATTTTCTTTCCTTGATTACTCACATATATAAATCTTATACTTATATAAATTTAAATGCGTTGAGTTTTTAAATAATTAAAATAATTTTTTTTTACTCTATCTTTAACCCTTGCCTCCAAAACCAAGTTCAGCCCATTACCCCTAACTCTTGTTGAACAATTCGTTTTAAAATAACAGCTAAAATGCTACAATAATGTTTAAAGCTGACATACATCACCTGTTAACAACTTGAGAAAACCACGTTTACATCTTTTACAAAAGCACCAAATGGGCGGCGACAGCGAAAGGATAACAACAACAGCAAGGTCATGCCGTAAAAAAAAGAAGGAAAACAACTCTTGATAAGAAAGTCGACGATAACGACCAACAACAAAGAGCAAAGTTACGGCCCAAGACTCAAGACCGAGACCAAAAAAAAAGCCGGCAACCGACCAAAGAGAGAGAACGAGAGTCCCCCATCCCATCTGATGTCTTGCTCCTCCCTCCATCTTCCCTTCCGCTTCGCAGTGCGGATGGTAATTGTAAGCCAAGGAGACCGAAATCAACGTCGCGGTTCATGGGCCGCATAGACGACAAGCGAAAATTGGGGTAAGACAGCGGGCACAAAAATACATTAAATATATGTTTATATACATTTAAATATCTCTCTCTACATGTGTTTGTGTGTGTGTGTGTCTGTCTGCATGTGGTATGAACGAAACTTGTTGACCGAGGCACTTCAGGGGCTGAACATCAAAATTTCATTCACATTCTCTTGCGCTTTTTACAACAAGCATGTCAATTGTTTATTTTTGTTTTGATTGCCCCTCAGACTTCAATTGTGAGGTAGTTTAGTTGCCTACAATTATCTAGAAATTATATAAAAATGCCAACATCTATAAACGAAATCAGCTCTAATCATTGACAATTAGTATAAGATTAATTACGCAAATAAAATAGGTAAATACGGAAACAGAAAAAGTAATTCAACATTTCAAATACTGTTTGTTTAGTACAACAATAATCCAAATGAACTACAGATATGCCTTATCAGTTCAATAGATATACTATATATAGCATTGATATCGTTCTCTAAATCTTATGCAAAACCTATTTCAGTTGAAGCGTCGTATCTGCTAGTCGAACACCTGTGTGCGAAGTCGTATTTATTATATATTGTATTTCATTCATTCTGTTTTTATTTAGCTATTAAAGGTCATTGCCTTTTATTCGCCTTATATTTGCTACGGATTCTCAACCATTCATAAAAATCTGCCATATGCTACGTGTTTTTGTGTGTGTGCCTTTACATTTCGAAATACAAATATAAAGGAACGTACGTTCGTTTATCATGAAATCCTGTTAGACATAATCATTTGGATATGCATATAAATCAATGCGGCATCAAGAGATGAAAGTCTCATGTGTTTTACCTATGTATACATATACATATACATATACATATACATATACATATATAGATTTGTTTGTCCATCTCAATCTTTGTTTTGTTTCTATATGAATATTTCCTTTGCAAAAGTTGGGGTTTCTTTAATAATTGCAATTCTATTTATAAACAATTGTTGTCTAATTGCAAGCAAATAAACGAATGCGATATAAAGCAATACACCCACACACACATACACACACACATTCTCACATGCAGACCAGAGCAAATTCATACACAGATAGACGGGAGAGGCAGAGGCGTGTATTTCTGGTTGTTGTTTGTTGCCTTGTGTCAGGTGGTGGCACCGGCAGCTTATTCTTATTGTTGAACCTCCACCACCACCACCACCACCACCAGCAACAGAAACAACAACAACACCACATCACCGCCAGCAGCAGCAGCATTGCCTTTTGTTGCCTTTTCCCCATGTTTTGTTGTTATTGTTTACCGGCGCAGTGCCGGTTTTTTATTTTTACTTTTTGTCGTTTTTATTCTTTATTTTCGTTTCTCTGTAGCATATTTGGGAAGTTGGGATTTCGGTCGTACACATGAAATTAAGTCTGTGGTAAGTGTGTCAGTATGTCTGATAAATTTTGTAGGAGCTGTGCAAGGAATTGGACAACCTTTAAATCACAACAAACTGTACTCATACCGTTTTCCCCCCCAAACAATTGATTAAATAGACTTTACTTACCGGTGGAGGTGTTCTGTACTGCTGTGAAGGTCCTAGCTGTGGACTGTAGGGTCTTGGCGGTGGCGCCCAGCCGCCCTGTTGCCCACCATACGGCTGGTGTTGTGGCGGCGGTGGCCCATGCCCGGGCAACGGAGGCGGTGGTCCGCCAGGTTGCTGTTGAGCATTCTGTTGATGTTGCTGCTGCTGTTGTTGTTGCTGCTGCTGTTGAGCTGCAGCTGCCGCAGCCGCCGCATTCGCAACTTGCTGCGAATCATAGTTGTTCGCATAACGATGCTGGGGCGGTGGCGGCGGGTTTGACGATTGCAATAATGAGTTTAATGTCGGTGTTGGACCCTGTGGGGGTTGTCCGGGTATATAGCGCTGTTGTGGCGGTCGATTTGGTGATCCACCAGCACCGGGTGGCTGTTGCTGCTGCTGTTGTTGCTGCTGATGTGGCGGCGGTTTACTGCCAGGCGGTGGCTGCTGGGCGGGCGCATGTCCATAGCGATAGGGATCAATGTTGGGATCGCCAGCGTGATAGCGCGCATAGGCGGGATGGGCATGCTGGTGTTGTGGCGGTGGTGGCAAGTGCGCCGACCCGTACTCATCCTTCACACCACCCGGCGTATGCTCTGGCCCACTAGGTAACGGCAGTGGTCCTTGGGGACCACCTGGAGGTCCACCATGGTGCTGCATGTGTGGTGGCATGGGAGGACCCTGCTGGGGATGTTGTGGCTGCTGCTGTTGTTGCTGCTGATGCAAGTGGTGATAGTGCGACATGACAGCGGCAGGATCGGGAGGTGCGCCGCCGGGCGCTGAACCGGGCGGTGGTCCACCATAGGGATGCGGTACAGTGCCGCCGCCCTGCTGTATGATGGCATCGCTTCCATTATTTGGCGTCGGCGGACCTGAGGTGGGCGGTGTAGCACCACCTCCCGCCCCACCTGGTGGTGCAGCGCCTCCTGAACCGGGTGCACCGCTTGCAACTGGACCTGGACCACCACTTGCCCCTTGGGCTGAGGGTGACTTTATTTTTTCATTCATGGTATGATGATGATGCTGTTTGTTGTTGTCAAATCAAAGAGCTGTGCTTCTTCTTCCTGCAGAATATCCACCAACAACGTTGACGCTGATGACGACGACTTCCCCGACTGCAGCGGTAAGTTTGAGGTTATGTTAGCTGCAAGGTTTTGGGAAAAGTATTCTCGTTAGTTGTTGTGTTTCGCTTGGAATCGAATCAATGGAACAATATATAAAAACAAATGCAATGCACCATACATCATCATAGCCATTAAATCATATACCGCCTCAATACGTATGTATTTCTTTTGGCCGCCAACAACGATTTTGTAATTCTTCATCATTCTGTGTACTGAAAACTCAGCTACTACTACCACTATAACACACTACACCAATACCACTACACGGACACATCAGTATATTCGTATTCTGGCTGTGTCCGTTTACAAATTGTCGCGCGTTGACAGCCGTTGGTTGGCTGCTCTCTCGCTCTCTGTGCTCTCAACTCAGTTCGCTCTCGGTCTCTCTCTTTACATTTGGCAGCTCTACACACGCACACGCCATCTCACTTGCATGAAGAGTGTGGCTCTCACTGTCGCACTCGCACTAATGCGCGCATGAGATGTCTGTATTAGTTTTTGTTTGAAGAGGGCAGTAAATTATTAATTACATTTTTATTTTTATATATATTTAATAAATTCCATTTATTTTCATTTTTAATATTTATTTTAATTGGTTGGAAACACCCTAAATTATTAGAGACATGCTACATCTCCAATACTTCAAAATGACAATTGTCAATGGGCAATTTGCATCTAATCAGATACTTTTTTAGACCCGGTTTAATGCTTAATACTATAAACTTCAGATAGTTTACTATTTTTAAAAGATCAAACTGTGCTGATTAGTTATGAATAATATACTCTTCATTTACAAACTCTCTACGAAATATTCATATTTAATATAAATTGGATTGATTAACAAACCATAACAGGAATAACCCTTCAAAGATTGCAACTATTGCAAAATACTTCATACGTTAATTAATGCACAATTCATTTGGCTTTTTATGCATTATAAAATAGCATTTAGCAAACAAACAAAATACGAATTTATTGCACACAATTTTCGATACGCAAATAATTCCGATAGCACTTCGTGTAGAACGACAGACAGCAGGTTACAAATTCGTGTTTTTGCAAGTAGAGAATTGTTGGATTGCTGTTTTTCTTTAGGATATGTATCAACGAAAATTATATTCATAAATTCATAACTAAAGCGACCTGTGACGTTTTTTTACATAAATTTCTACGTGCATTTATTGTTGTATATTTTTTGTTTGTATGTGTGACTAGTAAGAAAATGGCAAATGGTGTTGTTGTTGCCTACACAAGAATCATTATTGCGTTTCATTGTACACCTATTATTTTAATTTTGAATTTTTTTATTATAAATATTTTTTATTATCCACTTGGCGTTGATAATTTCGTTTCATATATAATTTGCGTTAGGATTTTTTGCGCGCTCTCGTTGATTTTCGTTTTGGAGTGCTATTTATCTCGCTTGTATTATATGCGGCCTTTTTCGTAGCGCAAATAAGCGCGTGCGAGAGCGAGACAACCACTACTGTTACATTTTAATTTTAATGCCGACCGACCGAATGTGTGTAAAGAACAAAACGAGTTTAGGTTTCGCGTTTTTCACAAATTGTTTTTGCTTATTTCTATTTTTCGCTGTCTTTTTGTTTTTTTATGTAGCAATTGGGGCTTTGAACATTTTGTTCAATAATCTTTATTATTAAAGATTTATCCATTGACCGCTGTTTAGGCAATTGTAATTGCATCGCTCGCTACTGCTCTGCTGACGTTTGTGTCGTCGACGTCGCCGTCGTCGGTCTCTCGTTTATGCTTCATTTCAAGAATTTTTTCACATTTTGCTGTGTGGATTATCTTTTTTTTTTTTTGGTTTAGCGCTTTTTTTGCGTTAGCGTAAATTAATAGATATTGACGATAGCGAGGCTTTTTCTTAGGTGATGATGATGCAAGGATTTTAATATTTTATGTATACACGCGTACATACGTACGTACAATGTATCTGTACCGTATCGAACTTTGAGCCAGCATGTACTATGTACACACTCATATGTACATATTTAGTTGACTTTTGCGTATCTGGCTAGCAAAAATCCGGCATAATGTTGCATTTTGAGTTTTTCGTTTTTTTTTTTATTTTTTGCTAAACTACAATTAAACATGTACACACCCACACTTACACATAGAAATATTTTCACGCATCGACCGTCCATAGACTGGCTATATATACTAAAAACGACGAACTCGCGTGAGAAGACAAGCTCGGTACGAGTACGAACATTAAATTGTATGCAGCAGCAAGTCTTGTCTGCCTGTGCTGCTGCTGCCTGCGGCCGATGAAAATTATATTCACAGCGCGAATACACGACAAAAAACACTGTTGTGGCTGTTAAATTCACACTTGGTTGTTAACTATACACATTCTGTACATAATCTATACACTTTTTCTTTTTAATTCAGTGTAATTTCACTTAATTTTCATTATTTTTCTCAGCATAACGACGAGCTGGCCCTGTACAAAGCGAGTTTTAGCGTTGCCGGACATCTGTACTGACGCGAACAAATATGGCGGATGGAACATTGATATGTCTTTTATTTTCATATCGATACTATCGAAACTTGGGTGCATTTGCGCTTCATATCGAATATGTAGAAGCTAATTAGAAAATGTCTGCTATTAGTAAATGCAATATGGAAATGCATATATATATTTTTTTAAATTAAAAAAAAACACGTCAATTTAATATTTGTGCAATACCGAGTGTTAAAATTAAAATATTCGATAATGTGCACATTCTTTTTGTGGTTTTAGTATAAAATAATATACTTTTACAAGCATAACGTTTTTTCAAAGTTTGTGTAATTGGTCACACTGACACACAAACGCCGTTATTTGAAGAAGGCAGCTAGTGAGATATTTTGAAAGCAATTCCAATTGTAGTATTTTAGTGCATTTGTTAATATTAAAATGCGATATTGGTTCTTTTTGCTATTTAGCTTGCATATTTTGTTCATAAAACTTGAATATGCAGCTACTGTTTCATTGCGGCAGAACGATTTAAAGGATACTAAGCAAGAGCACTCACATGGAGGGGCCGATGGTAAGTTGAAGATTTTTGTCACGGATATTAAGTTGGAAATAAGGTCAACAACCTTTTAAGATGAGTTTGGATACATACAAACACATACATATTTACGAAGTACAAACATGCATTTTTATATAAACATATTGGCCAATGAAACCGCTATTTCATAATGGCGAACTCATCAACGGTTCTTATGCGACTTATAGCGGTCTCGCTCTACAGCACTGCTTTCGCCTGTAAAAAATGTATGTACTTCATTATATTACAGTGACCTCTAAAAGTGGATTGCTTAAAAAGTGCAAACCTTGCATCGATGTCAAATGTGTGCCCCAAATTCAATGCCCAGCCCACGTGCGCATGAAGGGTCACGAAAAGCCTCCAATATGCGATTTGCCTGCTGGTAAATTTGGCTACTGTTGCCGATCTGGTCAAAATCATACTGCAGGCGATCAGAGCAAGGAGCGCAGAGTATTCCGACCGTTGCCATCGATCCTGCCAGCAACAGTGCTTGAGGATGCACGCATTAGCTTCAAGAATCTGATGCACGACGTTGCTGAGATGAAAGTGCATCGGGGTCTTCCAGATTTCACACACGGTCTTGTCTTTCACTCAACGCCCAAGGAGGATTCTCAGAACTTCGCACTCTCCAACAATGCGTTGGAACAGGTGATCACAACTCAGATGTTTGGCAAGCAGGAGCAGGTGCCACTCGATGATTTTATCACCAACCAGGTGCATGTTACCTTCTCCAAGACGCCTCTGGCTCACAATTGCCAACCACCGCCAATCTGCCTGCATCGGCATAATTACCGCAGCATCGACGGAACTTGTAACAATCCGATGCCACAACGTTCACATTGGGGTGCTGCTGGTCAGCCCATGGAACGTTTGTTGCCGCCAGCCTATGAGGATGGTATTTGGACACCTCGTATTCATGCCACAGATGGCAGTCCGTTGTCCAGTGCTCGCGACATATCGCGTGTGCTCTTCGACGATGTGCAGCGTCCACATGCCAAATGCAATCAGTTGACCATGCAATTTGGCCAGCTGTTGGCTCACGACATTTCGCAATCGGCGTCTGTGCGTCTGGATGAGAAGGGTGGTTTGGTGCAGTGTTGCACAGAGGGCGGCAAGAGCATGTTGCCTAAGGAGAAGACGCATTTCGCTTGCCTGCCCATCTCTGTAGCTCCAGATGATGAGTTCTATGGTGCATTTGGTGTACGCTGTTTGAATCTGGTCAGATTATCGCTTGTGCCCAGTCCGGATTGTCAGCTCAGTTATGGCAAACAACGCAGCAAAGTGACGCATTTTCTAGATGCCTCTCCCATCTATGGATCGCATGAGCAGGCGGCGCTTGAGTTGCGTACTTTCCGTGGCGGACAGCTCACCATGCACCACGAACATGGTCGCGACTTGTTGCCTTTGACGGATGATAAGAGCGCCTGTGGTGGCGGTGAGTCAGGAAAAACCTGCTTCAAAGCGGGTGAGTAGATTGGTTTATCTTTTTGTATTTATTGCCAATGATTTTTCTTTGCAAGATATTTAATTATAAATAGTTTATTAGAACAACATTTATAATTATTATAATTTGCTTTCGCAATACTGCAATTTTATACAAGTTTACTGTATTCATTTATCACATGCTTATTAATATGGATATTAAAATTGAAAACTGTAGTATTATGAAAAGCTCATAGCATAGCACAATTACTTAAGTGCTTTATTAAATTAAAAAATATATAGATGATTGGCAATATACCAAGTTAAAATAATAATTAATAGACATCCAATGTAATACCAATCTATTTTAGGCGATGGACGCACCAATCAAATTATCTCTCTCGTCACGTTGCACATAGTTTTTGGACGCGAGCACAATCGTGTTGCCAAAATACTGTCGGAGCTGAATCCAACGGCAACCGATGAATGGCTCTATCAAGAGGCACGACGCATTGTGATTGCCGAGCTGCAGCACATCACCTACAACGAGTATCTGCCGGCAGTGATTGGACCACAGCAAATGAAACGTTTCCGTTTGGTGCCACGCAACCAAGGCTACTCGACTGATTACAACGTTGATGTTAATCCGGCCATCACAAATGAGTTTTCTGGCGCTGCTTTTCGCATGGGTCATTCGAGGTAAGTGCACCAGTCTTTAACAATTAAAGATTCAAATGTAAACGTAATGTTTCGATGTAGTGTTGATGGTAAATATCATTTGCGCAATGGAGGTAGCATTGAAATTCCGGATGTTATGTTTAATCCTTCGCGATTGCGTCAACCCGCCTTCTATGATGATATGCTGCAGACTCTGTTCACTCAGCCCATGCAGGAGGTCGACAGCTCTATTACACATGGTGTAAGTAACTGATGTCAAAATAATGGCAAGTTCTTGACTCTAAATTTATCTTCATTTCAACAGCTCAGTAGGTATCTGTTCCGCGGTGACAATCCCTTTGGCTTAGATTTAGCAGCATTAAATATCCAACGTGGACGTGATCAAGGACTGCGCACCTACAACGATTATTTGGAGTTGATGGGTGCTCCAAAGATACGCCATTTTGGAGTATTCCCCAAAGAAGTAAGTGCTCATTTTGATAACTAAAAAAACTAATAATATATTTCACTTAATTTCAGGTTGGTGATCGTTTATCATCGGTGTATCGCTCACCAGATGACATTGAATTGTGGGTTGGCGGTCTACTGGAGAAGGCGGTTCAGGATGGCTTTGTGGGAATAACATTTGCCGAAATTATTGCCGATCAATTTGCTCGCTTTAAGCAAGGAGATCGTTACTTTTACGAATACGATGAGAAAGTTAATCCAACTGCATTTAAACCGGAGCAACTTCAGGAAATTCGTAAGGCAACAATGGCTCGTTTGATCTGCGATAATGCTGATCACTCAACACTGCATGAAGTGCCTGTAGCTGCGTTCGTACAAGCTCAATTTCCGGGGTAAGTTGTCATTTCTTAGATTGATTTTTAAGATAGCTTTCCTAAATTCTATTATTTAACAGAAACAAAATGGTGTCGTGCAATGATCCAAAACTACCGCAAGTTAATCTGAAAGCATGGGCAAATAATTAAATTTATTTTTGTGAATCTCATGTGATAAAATACTGAAATAAAATAAAATAAAATTCAATTGCAGACTAAACACGCGTAGCATTGACAATTCTCGTATTATAACAATGTTGTCAAACTCAAGCAAATCTCTCGATAGACAGATTGCGATTCACGTGAAATCGTTAATTGAATTCACAAATTATTTGTCACTTTTTTGTTGTTGTATTCATTATAAATATAGTTATACCATTCACTCATTTCGCATTTGCCCGCTTGATTAGCATTCTATCGTATCTATAAACAACACGATGTGTGGAAAGTTCACCTGGAAATGTGTAGCAGCATTTTTGTGTAATACTCGTAGCCAAACATCGTAATACTTTATTTGTGATATGCATTTTTAATACTCCGTAACTGTCGACAAATGCGATTAATCAGAGAAAGTAACAAATTAACAGTAGATGTTAACTACATCGCTGGCGGTTCTTGGCCATAAATGTTTTCATCGGAATAGGCCAAATAGAGGAAATAATCCTTGTCATGATGCTCCTGATACAGCAGCCCCATGGTTGCCGACGTCGGAGGTATAACGCTGTTCACAAAGAAGAACAGCGCATCATCCGGTCGCAATTTGATGCTTTTGCGTATGAGAAAATAGAATTGTCCCACTGTCAGATCGTTAGGCACCAGGTATTTCTTCTTGTCTAGCGAATGATAGCGTGTCTTGGGTGCCTGCTCCACAATCACAGGCACACGATCTGGATACTTGCGGCGTATCTTGTCGCCCTCGGCACGACGCTTTTCGAATGTGTGATCCTTCTTGAACTGAAAATTCATATTCATCTTGCGGCTATTTTAATGTTAAAACAAAAAAAGTAATTTAAATTTGCTTTTTGTTGTCGGGTATGGTTTCAAATTTTGTGATTGTTATACGGAATGTTCGTGTTGGAAATTTGAACTTAAAAAGCTGACTACCTATGATGCGAAAACAATTACAGTATGAGAATTTCGAGTTATCCTTTGTTAGGTTGTCAACTTGGCCAATTCAAGTTAATAGCTTCGTAGGGCCGCCAAACCTCATGACAAAGCTTTTGGCCAAAATAAAAATAACAAGAGCCATAAAAGCTTTATCAGTTAACGAAAGGCTTTCGTTGAGATAACCCATTGTGCCCTCGTCTGTCCAGCTTTTGGAGCTTATTTTTGCTGCTGCGAATTGAAGGTGTCAAATTGGGGCTTTCGACAGCATTCGCACTCGGTTCGCAGCATTCGTGTTTTGCTGCTATTAAGACGATGTGGTGTAGCGCTCCACTGCGTATCGTATATATCTGATTTCCGGTTTCGTCTGGATTGCCTTTTGGCTAACAGATTTTTTAGTTGACTTCATTCAACAGGTGTAAAAAGACGCGTTCGCGGCATCGCAGCACGGTTCGGCATCGACTATTTAAAAAAAAAAAAAGTGTTGTAAGTTGCAACAATATGTAATTTTCTGTACCTCAATTTATTAGTTGAACATACAATTCATATAAATCTATATAGTAACATAATAATCTGTAGAATATAAATCTGCCCATAAAATAGTGTGAATAATATAAAAATTTAAATATAAAAATTCGAAATATTAATTTTGATAACAATCGAATTGCAGTAGAGTTGAATTGAACATTTTGCACCTTTCTTCGCAGTGCAAAGGTCAGCGATATTCAACTATAATAATGTGATAATTCAGTTAAGTCGGTCTTAATTAACTCTATAGTGAGTACCAAATTTGCAGCTATCTCCGATATTTCGATAGAGATAACTACTGTGCAGACCATTAATCACCAGCCAAATCATTCCTATTAATGAACATTTTACGATTTGCGGCACGAGTCGCCAATTGGCTATTTATTTATATAGTTCAAGAAGTGTGTTTAATGTCGAACATAATCATAAAACAGAAAGTGCTACTCCATACACTGTGTGGTAGAATTAAAATTACATTTACTGTTGTTTTTGTTCGCATTGGTTGAAAAACTTTTCTCCAAAGTTAGCAGAACTGTGAAAACATAAAACTCTTTACAGCGAACATGACAGCAATTATAAATTCGAAACATGTATTCATTATTTGTAGCAATTGTTAAATTAAATTAGTTGTATTTTACAATGTCGAATCAGCCTTTCAAACAGCAACTATTTCTCAGAATATGTGAAAGCTATTTGCACAATGGAAAATTTATATACAAGTACAGTACAGAACGAAGGTGGGAAAGATATAATCCGGATAACTGACCACAAATTTTTGTGTTCAGTTGCATACTGAGCTGTGACCTTTGGAGTTGCTGCAAAGTGCTAAAAATACACTTTGCAATTTGCTGAGACTTGTGCGTAGATGGATTGACAAATAAACGAAGTTTTAAAATGGAACTGAACCTCGCTCGAATCGATATATAGTATTTGATAACGTTTTCGTGTTGGGTTTTATTCGACTTAGGATTATGTTAATGAATCAATTAAATCAATTAAAATCTTAAAAATAGATAAAAGTGGTTTGCAGCTAAATTCAAAGTCATTGTTTATATCACATGGGGTTTATAATTAAATTTAGACATTCATACGGAGGTATGCATTAAAGGTAAACAAACTAGAGTATGAAGAGCAAAGCCATAAGCCATTTTTATATGACACCTTATAAAAGTGTTCTCGGCAATATGTTTCCATTTTCTTTTGTGAACGCATGTTAGATCATTTTATAATTGTAATCACAAGATAGATAAAAGTAAACACTCAATATTTAACGTACAAATATTGGATAATTAAGAACGTGGAAATTGGCCGGCATTTGTCGCCGTCGCTTTCATTTATCTACTTCATTTTTGACTTGTAGCTACTTCGAGTCTGTTAGCTTAAACGGGCTAAACTCATAGAACGGTAAGGCGAGGAATCAGTTTGGGGAAAACCAGCTAAGACTAGCGAATGACAACTTTGCATTTTGTATTATAGATCGATTACCAAACAAATATTAAACAAAAAAAAAATGCTTTGGAGTAGAATAATATTCAATATTTCTTTGGAAAATTTGTTGTATCGTTGAGCAGAAGCTCTTTTCTAACGCCCTTTGTACGATTTAACTAAAGTTATAGAACTATCTAATGATTGCTTACCTATGTTAATTATTTTCGTTGTAAACAAATTCGCTTAAGCTTAGTTTGTAAAAATTTGAAAAATTGTGAAAACTTGTTTTCTGGTTTCTTCAGGTTTTGCGACTTAAAAAAGTGTGCTCCTAATTCATCTTCTAAATAATTTATTATTGCACTAATTTAGATATTATTCTAATTAGTTTACTAATTCGTAGAATTTACGATATAAAAAAACAAATTGAACAATGCTTTAACATTCAATCAGACAACAGCTGTATCTAAAAATACAACTGATAAGCTGACTGCGATTTGTTTGCTCACCATTGTATAAGTATGTTAATTAAAAAAGTAGCTTGGCATCGCACATGTAAAAAATTAAAATAAACAAAAGAATTGAGTTCACTGTGCAGCCCTGGGAAATGTCATAAAATTCGCAATGCTATAAAAAACAATCCGAAATTATATTTAACATTTTATGGATGTGCTATTAATACAAATTTTAATTGCGCTTGAACATGGATACGGTCAAGAGCAGTAGAAGAAAGTTGAAGCGTACAGGATCTGAAAGTTAATGAAGCTTGAAATTTTGTAAAGGCCATTAAATTTGTAATTTCAGAGATTAACAGATAGATAGCTAGCTCTCTCTGACAGTTTCAGTTTCATTCAATAGTTCATTGAATGCACTACAAAATTGAGTGCGAGGTGAGTGCTAGTCGATCATAGAACCGTGCTCAATTTCGCAATATTCTTATGATTTGAATTGACAACTTTAGTAAATTTCTTCATTTTTGTGACGGCAATTTGCATGTTAAACAATATTTAGGTAATCGAATCATAACTTTGTATGAATTGAAAAGTCAATCAAACATGCGATCGTCGCGGAACGTGAAATCTCAATTCACAGCTTTATCAATAGGTGCAAAATATTTGAGGCTGTGTGTTTCTGAACTCGCTTGTGTCGAATGTAAATAGATCTCTATCCATACATACATATGTATGTATGTATATATTGCAAAACACATGCGCGGCTTATCATTTATTCCCTGTATATGTTAAGTAAGGTTTTTATAATTTGCAGTTGCGTTAATCTAGAAGCTTGTAATCTTTAAATCTACGATGATATGATGTCTCATTTATCCTGAAAATTATCTAAGCGTTGCGTTTACAGATTTATCTTTCGTTTCACATTACAGCACTCTAATTAACTAATTAAGCTGTCGAAGGATATTCAAGGAAAGCTATCAGAATGCTGCATCACATTGAAAGTCATAGAAACTTAGTTTGCATTCTTGTAAATGTGTCGTGTGTGTCTATTGAAATGGGCAACAAGTGAAGGTGTTTGCAAAGGATTGAAAAGCAAACGTCACTTCAACAAACATGAAGTGCATGTCAATCAGTTTTGAAATTGATTTTATTTTACTACTGCTGCTGCTGCTTTCGTTAAACAATTGCTGTGCCACTCAAGGCGGCACCAATTGTTATGAGAGTCACCAGAATGGCTTTAATACCTATCCGAATAATTTGCCCGGCGATAAAGGGAGTGGAAATAGTACTAATAATAATAACAATGATACCACCATAATGATAATGATGACACAGGCGCCAGGCACGACAACGACACCGTCGTCCAACGATGTCGCCACTTGGACTTGTTGCTGCTGGGAAGTCAGCAATCAGGTAAGTGACCAACCCATTAACTTAATAAAAGAAATGACTCTAGTGAGAAATTGTAGTCAAGTTGAAAAATATAGAGAGCTACACAAACTAAGCTAGTGAAATATTGAAGCTTATTTTCATGTTTCCTCTTGCTTAATGTTATTTTGCCACTCACTCTTGATAGTATTGACATTCAATAGACCATTTTAAACTATTTAGCTGCAACCCTTTGATCTTACCCCTACACAAATATTGTTTGTCTATCTATCTATGCACGTAGTATACGCTATATGCTTCTCTATATGTCAACAGAATGAGCTCGAATGTCGATGCGAGGGCGATGCGTTGACACGTGTGCCGCAGACTTTGCAACAACCACTACAAAGGCTAACAATTGCATCAGCGGGCATGCCTCGTTTACGCTCGGTTGGATTGAAGATTTACGGAGCCACATTATTAGATGTGTGAGTACGGCCACCAAAAACAACAATATGTATTGATGAATAAAGTCATTAAATTCGGAGTATTGTTACAGTGCGTTCATTAACTGTCACAAATTAGAAGAAATACAGGACAGCGCATTCTCCAACTTGACGGTTCTGCGCACCATGTGGGTACAATTTTCTGTTGTCTAAGAATTCAGAGTAATGTGTTTTTCCTATCAGTTATATTTCGCAAGCGCCAAAATTGACATATCTATCGAAAAATGTGTTTGAGGGAATTTCTGACACCATTGAAATCATGTAAGTAAAAGTTAAATACTATATGATATTCATAAATGTTGATTATTCATTGGCAATTTACAATTTCTTTAATTTGAAATTAACAAATGCAAATGTCGACATTTCACAGTATAAATCTTTTTCCATTGCCCTTTCAGACGCATAATCAATAGTGGATTGACAAGCGTTCCAGATCTTGGATTTTTACCACCTCACAACATTCTACAGATGATGTAAGTCGTCAGCATTTTACTACTTTTTTGATGCTATCTCTAATATACCACACTTTTCTACCAGTGATCTCGACAATAATCAAATTTCTCGAATTGATTCCAAATCTATTCAAGTTAAGACTGCACAATTGTAAGTGAACATCTTCTTATTTAATGAAGCCATATTTACTTTCTGTTATATTATCAGAGTTTTAGCAAATAATGACATAACATTTATTGACGATTCCGCTTTCTCTGGTTCTAAAATTGCCAAGCTGTAAGTTATTAGTTAAATGAAATTATGCATTTTATTAAAATATTATATATTTTATTTCCAGCACTTTGCGGGACAATCGCAAGTTAAGCGATCTTCATCCAAATGCTTTCTATGGCATAATAGATATAACCGAACTGTAAGTAAACCTATGAGATTTCGAACCAAAAATTAACATTACATTGATCTATTTAGTGATCTCTCTAGCACTTCGCTAGTCAGTTTGCCATCAGCTGGACTGCAGACCGTCGAAGTTTTGTACATTACTAACACGCATACGTTGAAAACGATACCCTCCATATATAATTTTCAGGTATATCGAAAATGTAATATTCAGTTTTAAATTATTGATAACCATGATGGGATCTTTGCAGAACTTACAGAAAGCTCATCTGACGCATTCATTCCACTGCTGTGCATTCCAATTTCCTTCAAGACACGACCCTCTAAGGCATGCTCAACGTATGCAGGAATTGGAGAAGTTGAGAGAGCAGTGCTACAGCAATCGGGATCTTGTAATGCAATTAAATAAACCAAATCTCGCCACATCTCAAACTGACGAAGTTGTTGATCAATTTGGGTAAGTGAAATAGACATTCACTTAAATATCTTTAAACGTTATTATACCTTATCTTATTCACAGTCGTTGGGAACGCAGCATACCAAATGGATTTAATGATTTTGTTAACTATCAGAATACTGAAATGCCATTAAACGATGGCACTCCCAATTCGTACAATTACTTGACGGACTCGACAATGATCAACATCGGCGTATTTCACGAACAGATTACACTGAATCCAGAAGATGATCAACTTGCTGAGTATTGTGGAAACTTCACTTTCAGGTGAGTTTGACAGCATTTTTATTGCATTCATCTTAATGTTTAATTGCAAAAGAGTTCCACAGAACACGATCGAATGACTATGGTAAGGGGCTGTAGTAAAAATACTTGGTTGATTAGCATAATAAATTCAACATATTTATTTTAGTTACATATTTCAATTCAGTTTTATTGGTTACTGCACAAATAATGCTACATGAGAATTTAGTCAATTTTATTTATTTGATTTCACTTTATTAAAACAATTTTAGTTTAAAATGCATGCTACAACATTTAGTTTATACAAGTATGAAATGAAATGTCTAGAGTGAGACATAAGAGATTTGTGAGTTTTGTGTGTTTACAGCTTTATTATATACAAAACTACTTTTAGGACACCTTGAAAATATAAATGAAAGCTAGCCACGTTAACATTATCGTCGAATGTTGCATAACAGAACCATAAATTTAGCATTGTATAAAGAGTGCAGTTCCATTTGATTTACACAATGTTTCTGCGTTATTAGAGCTAAGCAAAATTAAATTAAATTCTTTACGAAACTCTCAAAAACTAACTTGATACAGTTAAGCGTTATTAATTGCATGTCTAACTTTTGCTTTAGTAGTTCTAATTCATATACATATATTTCGTAAATATACACACATTATTATTTACACCCACTCTTTAGAATTCACA
Source organism: Drosophila niveifrons (assembly GCA_035046325.1). Lineage (NCBI taxonomy): Eukaryota > Metazoa > Arthropoda > Insecta > Diptera > Drosophilidae > Drosophila > Drosophila niveifrons. The sequence goes on along the minus strand of JAWNOC010000046.1, from coordinate 1,189,005 downwards.
CATTTATTTTACATATTTTTGTATTGCAGAAAGCCCAATGTTGAGTGCTATCCCATGCCGAATGCTCTGAATCCCTGCGAGGATGTAATGGGTTATCAGTGGCTGCGCATTGCTGTTTGGATCGTTGTTGCTCTGGCTGTTGTTGGCAACGTCGCTGTCCTCACTGTCATACTCTCCATTAAGTAATCAGCTTAACGTACTATTATCCTTGCAGCACTTACTAATCTGCCAGCATCGCTTTTTACACTTTAGATCCGAGACAGCGTCGGTGCCGCGATTTTTAATGTGCCACTTGGCATTTGCTGACCTCTGTCTGGGGCTCTATCTGCTGTTGATTGCCTCAATCGATGCACATTCGATGGGCGAATACTTTAACTATGCATTTGATTGGCAATATGGTAAGGGTTAATTTACTGTACCTTCGACACAAACAGCAAGCAGCAAGCAGCTTAAACTAAGAGGATTTTTCTTACTGTAATTGTACAGGATTGGGTTGCAAGGTAGCTGGATTTCTCACAGTGTTCGCAAGTCATTTGTCGGTATTTACGTTGACTGTCATTACAATTGAACGATGGTTCACTATTACGCATGCCATGTATCTGAACAAGCGTTTGAAATTGTATCAGGCTGCTGTAATCATGCTGTCGGGTTGGATCTACTCAATTTTTATGTCCTCAATGCCTTTGTTTGGCATCAGCAATTACTCATCGACAAGGTAAGCGCACACATGCTGTAAACAAAGTGTCTAAACAGTAATTAAATTGAATTTTCCTTTAATCGCAGCATTTGCTTACCTATGGAAAAGCGTGATATATATGATTCGGTGTATTTGGTATTGATTTTGGGCTGCAATTTTATGGCTTTCACCATTATTGCCATATGCTATGCTCAAATATACATATCACTGGGTCATGAAACTCGTCATGCACGTGATAACATTCCTGGCGAGATAAGCATTGCCAAAAAGATGACACTTCTGGTGAGTTATAGTTGAAGTAATTAACGACACTTTATTATTAAATGGTTTTCCCTCAGGTTTTTACCAATTTCACTTGCTGGGCGCCAATTGCATTCTTTGGTCTTACTGCTTTGGCCGGATATCCGTTGATTAATGTTACCAAATCAAAGATATTATTAGTATTTTTCTATCCGTTGAACTCTTGTGCCGATCCGTATCTGTATGCTATTCTTACATCTCAATATCGACAGGATTTAATCACTCTGTTGTCAAAGTAAGTACTTATATTGAAAATCTTAAAAGGTCTTATTAAAATTGTATCTTTGATTGTTTGATAGATTGGGTATTTGCCAGAAGCGTTTAATGAAATATAAGCATAGCGATTCTATACCTGTCACCACCCATTACACTATACGCGGCTCCATTGATCGTCACCATTCTCTTAGTCAGAAAGGTCAATTGGATATGACAGCGGAGACTCAGAAAATGATCAAGAATGATGAGGCTTACGTTTAAGAGGTTTACGTAAGAAAAGTAGCAAGTGAAATTAAATGGTTTTCAATGTGGAATTTAGTCATTCGCTAATAAAAGCAAGACTTGCAACAGAAAATAAAGTTTCAATGCAAAGTCAGCCAAAGGCAAATTCAGAAATGCTTATTAGTTATAAGTGAGTCATAGGCTCTTGAAGAGTTGCTTATTAGTTGTGATAATATTTTCTTTAGTCCTATTATTTATATTCTTATAATTATTTTGAACCTTAAGCTCTCTAAAATCGTAACTCTCATTGAAATGCGTTACATTTGAAGTATTTCTGGAACCTTTTAATTTAATAGTTATGAAATAACTTAAAATAATTTGATTTAAATGAATTAGCCAAGCTAAACAGATAAATCACAAGTATTTTTTAAATGTTCTTATAAGTATTGTAGGTTTATGAGACTCCCAAAATATCTACATTTATAATCGCGCACTATAATAATCAAAATGTATTTACATAAAATATATTGGATTCTACAAATATTATTGTGAAAAGTTTGTTAAATGTATAGCTAAATATGTGGATATATGGATATATGTATAACAAGGTTTTGTTCAAAATTAAGTAACATAATGCAAGTTAATTCGGACTCTCTAAAACAACTACATTTGACAAATAATATAGAAAAAAATGTATTTACATACATAAAATATATATTAAATGTATAAATAAATATACGTATACGAATAAAAATTTTAAATGGAATGTAAACTTTGGTTCTTTACTTGACAACCTCGTACTAAATTTTAGCACTAAAGAGATTTTTTTAGTAAAGCCTGTTATCCGGTTCAACGCTTAAGCAGTTAACAATGTTGTGCCGATATGCAACTAGCGGTTAACAGTCTTGGCAATTAACATTGGTCTGTGCACTGGCTAACAGAGGTTTGTGTACTTGCTGAACAAGCGCGACTCAGATGAATTTAGACTCATGTCAGCTGATTGAAATACATCGACGCAGTTGAGTTCGTCCGTTATTCCAGCTCGATTCGATGTTATTTTTCTAATTGCTCAATAGCAAACATTAATGGTATTTTATATTTTAGGTTTTCTGGTTTCTTTTTGATTTGTGTATTGGTAAAATGTTTTTGAATGATCAGCATGAGGAAGACTGAATACGACGTTTAGAAAAAAAAACCAATTAAACAAGCCGAATAAAGTTATGCACCATTTTGTTTACATCGTTTTGGAGTGTTTGTTAGTTTAATAGCAATGTGACCACGTGACACTTAACGGGCCCTCCATATGTTGGGTTTATACTATCGACGTTATAATGAAAAGTATTTATTGCATTGGTTGCTTATGGTCACACTACTGGAAATAAAACAGCTTTTAAAAAAGCTATTTTCTACATAAATAAACAGTCTGAATTTAACTGAAAAAATATCTTGTTCTCCAATAATTAATAAATAAACTTGTTTATAATTCTTATATTTGGCTTCAGAAAAAAATCGATGTTTGCCATTGAATTGAATTAAACGATTGTTGTTTTCCACCCCTATTATTTGACAGCTGCGAGCCGGTTGTAATAAATGAAAACATTTGACATGTTGCGTGCATTTTACTCTATCTTCGTACTGAAAATTATTATTTGCACTTCTGAAGGCCATCGAGATGATGGTAAACTCTTATCCAAGGCAGCAACATTTCATTTTCCGGAATACGCTTATAAGGAAACAAGCAAAAACGTAAGTAAAAGATTTGTAGCTTGTGTGTATTGATTTATCCAACAATAAATCACACTTGGTTTGTTTATTTCCAGGAAATTACTTATCACGACTATGAGCTAGCGTGTGGCCAGAATTCCCTATGCGTTAATTTCAACTCGGCTATGGTAGCTAAATTAAATTGTCTGAGGCGCTGCATATCGCCGTCGTGTTATCAAGATATCTATGCATTCGATGAGGTATACAACTCATATTAAATATGGAACATATTAGTTATTTATGATAATGTTTATATTGCAGCTCGAAGAGGGTGAAATCGATGTCCGAATGAACTCTTTTAAAGGATGCGTGATACAGCGCATGTAGCACAAGGCCCCAATCCTGTACCGGTTGTATTTGACTAACTATCTACAGGAGTTGCAATGGAAGATATCCGAGTATATTTATAAATGGATATAGAGCTATGCCCGTGAAACAAATTAAGGCAGCTAACAAGTATTAACATGCACAATTTAGTAAAATGATATCGTCAATCCATCCAATCTTGGAGGAGGGCACAGATATAAACATATATGTATGTACGTAAAGGTTATTAGGATCAAAGTTCAGGTTGAACAGGCATTTATGCACATATATGAATAAAATATAGATTAAATAGCAAATAATAAGATATGTACTCGATCTCAAAAACATTGAACAAGACAAAATTGTATATGTACTTAGTTTACACTAATTCACATACAAGTTTTCCTTAAGCTTAGCCACTGCACGCTTAACAATATTGTAATTAAATTATATTAAAAAACATTCAGAATTGTAGAAAATATATCACAAACAGTCCGAACAGTCATGTGTACTCGTATAATTGAATTTAAGTAAAGCTGTCAAAAATTGCACTCGATGGAGAAAATATTCCCTGTTCAAGCACATTCACCTCCTATGGTTTTACGCGTTTTAATTAATATCGTTTGCTTTGGGGCTCGTCAATCAACATACAATTAGGCATAAAATATAAAATTCTCCAGTAAACAAAACAATGACGCATAGCATACATACATGCAAGTGTACTTTTAGTTCTAGGTCTAAGCACACACATCGTGTTTTCATGCTTGTCTTCAAACACTGTAAACACGAGCATGGTTAGGTTTCGGCTGAGCTTAATTTATGTACTCAATTTAAGAGGAAGAGTCCATTAGGATGATCGATTCCGATGAGACGCATCCTTGCACCATTTTGCGGTACATGCTAATGACCTTTAAAATTTCACTTTTATTATAAATGAATTGTGTAGACACCCTATAGCTGTCGCAGCTGGAGTTCTTGAAGGCTGCACAAGTGGAAAATGTATTCAACGCGCAGGTGGTAATTTCGCTGAAGCTATAAAAAATACGTAAATTCATAATTCAGATATGTAGCGAGAGTAAATTCGGCATAGATGCGTCCATCTGTTTGTCTATAATGCGTTTTTTATATTCCATTTTTAATGCTTTGCCTGAAAATAAAAAGTAACAAAGTTAGTGCATACAGGGTATCTTCTGATCGATCACTGTGCTCATTTGACTTAAATGTATGCTAAAGCTAATCTAGAATATCCTTTTTGCGCAAACGAACCCTAACTAATTACCTAAATAATTATCTAAGGAACATTCAGAGCACGCGAATTGCTGTTGTCTATCAAACCAGAACAAAGCTGCACTCACACACAACACACCACACATCCCCAGAATATAGATTAATATACGAGTATGTGTGTGTGGGTGCGTGCGTATCTATGTGTGTAGTTCATCCATCCATATACATATGTATATACCGGCTAATGAAAGCTAGCATAAAGACCAACGACCAGTAAAACGTTTGGGAAATTAGAAAAATTTTTCTGCTCGGCCACAATTATTTTAGTCGTACGCGACGCGTCCTACCGTTAGGTTGCAAAGGCTCTCAACAAAAGTAAAAAAAAAATATATAATAACAGAAGAAACAGAGAAAAAAAATAAACACATTATGAGGGGATTACTTAATAAACTCCAAGTCAGACTCGTGTTCATTACAAAGTACTAACGCAAACAAAACTTTTTTAAATCGCTAAAGTAATTTCGCATAAATTCTACAAGTTTACTGAACATATGTTAACATCTGTAAATATATATGTGTACATACATATGTATGTGAGTGTGTCTGTGCATCTGCCTGTGGTTATCTGGAATTAATAATGAACGCAATCAAAGTGAGATGTCAATGTCTATTAAAGCCATAATCAGTAGATAAATTTATCAATTAATTTGCTGATAACGGTTCAACTCTCCGCAATCCCAAAAGGAACCCAAGTGGAACATTTGTTATTTCCTGTCGCAATTGGAAATGGTTTACTCAGCTCAACGGATAAGTGTGCTATGAATTTACCCAGGGTAAACATACAATTAATTATAATTGTGTTGACATTAATTAAAAAGCGTTACTAAACTGGCAACACGTAGTACTCGTAAGTATAATCAATAATGTCAAGACTTAAAGAGCAGAAAAAGTTGCGTCCCAAACTCTCAAGTGTAAATGATTCAGGCCTAATGAGTTCTGACTTCTGAGCTTGTTGTAATAAACCACAAATTTTGTTCCAAACTCACGTCACGGAGTTCTTCCACAAACACGCAATTCATTATTCGCTGTGTCAAAATGGGAATGTTGCTGATGTTCCCAAGTCATGAAAGTTGGCCCGATGTTGAGAAATGGAGTGTCGCATTAGCCTAACGACAATTTGTATTATTATAATGCCAATTACTTTAATCATTATTGAACTTCATATTTTTATTTCGTTCGCGGAAACGTGAAATCGAATTATTGAAGTGTTGTTTTATTTGATTTTATATTTGATATCTAAGCACAATCGTCTGGTGCACACTCACTTGTTGTGATTTCATTTATAATTCCATTAGAAACGCTTCGATATTATTCTGCTTCGATGGCAGAGCATTGTAAATGCAACTTTGTTACTTGATTAATATATATATTCCAGTCTTTGATTTGTTACTACGTATCTTTATTTATTTATTGTTTTGTATTGGTATTGTATGATTTCTTTCTGAATAATTGAATCCAAGGCATTATTTACAATTTTCAGAACATTTTCCAAAGAGAATGAGAGCCAATAGCCAAAAAGAAAAAAATGTGTGTGCGCGTTTAAATAAAGCTAAAAATAATAATAAAAATTCCAAAAAGCAACACAACGAAAAAGTTGCAAACAGCTAAAGAATTTTCCCCCCAAATGTTGATGCTGTTGTTGCTGCTATTGTTGTTTTAGCTCGCCGTATTCTGTGTACTTTAGCCGCCAATAATAAAAAATATTGCGCATACGAAGCGTTGGCTGCGCTCAATCCCAGCGCCAGCGAATCGTCAATGAGTTGCCCCGTCGCCAGTTTGTTGTGAACGTGTGCTAACAGCAACCGTGCGGGTGCAACAATAAAAATATTCCTTGTATTGTTTTACAATTTTTTTTTTTGCTCACCAACTAACGAGTGAAATTCAGAAGCCAATAAAGGTTTAAACTGTGAATTCGTGGCATGTTGAATCGATGGCAAAGCAAACCAATTAAATATTCGAGCAACAAGTTATTTACACGAAAATGAAATAAAAAATACGCTGCTGACAAGCGATATAAAGAGTGTAAAGCAATGCGATCGGATTACAAATACTTGTAGTATCAACGTTCAAACGCTTTAAATGAAGCATCAAATCTCGCTCATGAAGTTTTTAGTTTTATTCAACAATCTCTTAAACTTGTTTATGTGAATCTCTGTCTGCGGCGTCGTTTGTATTACATATTTGTTTAGCAGGTGTGTCAAAATAGCTAACAAATATTATTTACCTTAAAGATTTACTGACGTAGTGCCGACGTGTGTACAAACGAGTAGGAGCAGAGACTTATCTCTTTTAGCATGACTGACTAGAGATGATTAGAATGTGTTTGGAGTCTGATTTATGTCATTGACTAAAATTGGATTTAGATTCCGTAGTGTAAGTCTAATCACGAGTCTCGTATCTCAGACAATTGAAGCACACGCATATCTCTCTGGTCTCTTATTTTTTGAAATCCGTTTGTATTTGCTAAATAATTAATAACTATTAAAATTTCTCTTTCTATTTTTTATTAGCCAATTAGCGTCTGATTGCCGGCACATAATACTGGGAATTATACACAATGCAAGAACAAATTGTATTCATCAAATATAAACAAGAAAATTTGAACAAAATGACTAAGAGTCGAGAGATCGTACAATAATCATTGCAAAATGAACAACTATTTGAAGAACATGCACTGGTCAAAGTGTATTGCCGTGGCATTATTCCTACTTCTGATATTTGTAACCGTGATTGGCAATATGCTCGTTATATTGTCTGTGCTGACCACACGAAGGCTTCGCACGGTTACTAATTGTTTTGTGATGAGTTTGGCCGTCGCGGATTTACTTGTCGGCATTTTCGTGATGCCTCCAGCAGTTGCTCTATATGTCATCGGTACGTATGTATAAATAGATATGCAAAGTAATAGCCAACAAAATATTGAAAGCGATGAAATGTGCCGCCACAAAATAATGCCTTGATTTGTTATTAAAAATCAATTAAATTGAAAATCGATTAGAATAACTTCTCAGAGAATCGTGGAGAAACACATTTTAAGTCCCAACAAATATGATTGATGACAATATATATATTTTTTAAAATTTCTATTTATTAAACATACATAAAAGAAATACCACTCTTAGAAAAATGCATTTTAAAGCAATGTGATTGATGGAAATATATATATATTTTAATACTTTTGATTCACAAATCAAATTTCTCCAATTTATTATCACATACATGCAAATAGTATTCGAATTTTAATTTATTGTTTTTTTTGAGTAACGTTTTTAACACTCTTTTGTTTAAAATTTGAATGTCTTTCAAGAGATTAAAATCTCTGCAATTTGAAGACACATTTCTTAGAGTTGGGGCCGTATTAAAGAATTTTTGAAACAATTTTTGCAACGCAAAAACATCAAAATAAAATATTCAAGAGCTAAGAGCAAAGAAAGGGGTAATTGTTTTCCTTCGCTTAATTATGAATACTTACATACTTTTATAGGTGGGCCCAAAACAAGTTGCATGCCTTTCAAATTCCCAAAATGCTCAATTTTGCAACTTTACACATTTAAGAACTTTTTTCTTCTTGTGTATAAACAAATGGTCAATTTCCCTCCCCAAACAAAAAAATACAAAAACACAGATAATAACGGCGGGGATTAAGGGCTGGGGTGGATGGATGGATGTAAGTCGCCACAATGTTTATAGTTGCAGTGCTGTGTATGGTCTATCAGGCATGCGAGCTATTTGTGAACCGAATTGTGAACAAATTTGGTAGATGAAGCTCACGTAACAAAAAAAAAGTTTGCCCTTGATGAATAGCTTTTTTGTCAGTAGCGAGTCGAGTCGAGTCGAGTTTGTTGGGCACAACCTTTGATATTTTCATATCATTGTTGGCGCTAAAAGGTTATTTATACTGGCCAAATGGCCCAACATGACGTATTTGTACTAGAAAACGGTTATAAATATCTGAAAACTGATTGCTGTCCTCGAATAAAATACGACATTTATTTAGGCAATCAATTAATTCCGGCAATTAGTTTTCTCACCATAATGTTTTTCAGTATCGAGCCAATTTTGACATTTATTTTTAATGGCTTGTGGGCAGTGGTTCTTTTTAAGGAGGTTCTTCGAATGAAGCACAGATACTGGTAATCAACCAAAATACTAATTTCAATCAAGAAGGCGTGACCAATATTAATGGCATGCTAACAAATACTACTGATTGTAATGTAATCTATAAAAGTAAATACAACCAATTCAATATAAATTGGTAAACTATGAAATATCCTGTATAAAAGTTCAATCATTGCTTAATTGTGCTACCAGAATTAGGGCTTTGCTGAGCGTATGTTTCCTGTTCATTTTAAATAACAAAAAAACATTTATTAATCATTATCCATTTTGTTAATAAAAAAGTTTGCACTGTCAACAGGATCTTAGAATTTGTCTTATTCTTATTTGGTGTTATTTTGGTGGCAAAACAAAATGTATTATTGTTTCGAGTATTTTTTGAAATAGTCAATTATTTTTTCGATAAGAAATTACAAATCAAGGGTTTAATAATAAGTGTTGTCTATTATAAGAAATATTTAATAAATTGTAAAAGATAAAATATTTAAAATTTAAATTAAATTTTGCTTGCCTTTTTACTTAGCTATAGCTCCCCCTTTGATAGAATTTCAGTAGGCAACAAATATAATTAGATTTAGTTGAAAACAACCCCAGTAGCATAGTTCATAAATGATGCAAAATACGAAAATCAGAGCCCTTTTGTTGCTCTAAACTTTTGCGTCGGCGTCAAATCCTTTGGGTTTCTCTAAAGATCAGAAAACTTTTAGTTTCGGTAGGCGTGGCTGGACTTTCAATTAGATTAACATTTAAAATTTGTTGCACGAAACACTTTTCCTATGAAAATTCAATAACGTTTCCTCTTGTCAGCAGCTATCATTGCAAACTAAGATTGACAAATACAATAATTTTTCAATTGGATTCAATTTATTTACATTTTTCTTGGCAGGTTCATGGCAACTTGGCTGGACGCTCTGTGATATTTGGATATTCTTTGACATATTGCTTTGCACCGCCTCCATTCTCAGTTTATGTGCCATAAGTTTGGATAGGTGAGTGAGCGCGAAACAATACGAGTGCTTGTAATATCGAATATAAAAAGCGAATTATGAATTATGACTGTGTAAGTATAGAGCTTAGGTTGCACCTTAGGTTTAGGTTTAGGTTTAGTGCTGTCTGCTGGTGTTAATGTCTCTGGTAAATACATATGGTATTCCCTTTGGTCAACAAACTCGTTAAATTTTACGATATGCCCTAATTTATTGATATAAAAAAAGCAGCAATTCATTGGGATGACGTCATAAACGCATAAAAAGGTGCAAATACTGTGCAAAGATATTCTTTTTTATTGACCCATCCAGTGCATAACGTTTAAAGCCAACGTTACGTATACTTTATGCACTGTATACAGTACCGCAATAGTGTACTGTATGTATGGCCGGAAACAACAATAGTAGCAGCAGCAGCAGCAGAAAGGACCAACAGACGACAGACGACAGGCGACAGAGGACAGAGGACAGTCGACTGTGAAATTGTGGGTGGTATACTAGTAACATACTACATTGGTATACTGGTTGGTATACGTAGTGCTCGCTGCTTTTGTTGGAAGTTTCAATTACATTTTAATGGCATTTCCAAGTTCCTTGTTGACGCCATAGTGCTGCGCTGTTTGCTAGGAACGTTAGTCAACAGCTTTATAAACAATATGCCGACTGGCTTTTGTTTTCATTTACTCTCTTCTCTTCGCTTCTCTTCTCTTTGCTGCTTTACTTACATACTTTTTTGTTTTTGTTTTTTATTCTTCTCTCTTTTATTGCTTTGTATTTAGGTATCTTGCAGTCACACAGCCGTTGACATATTCAAAAAAGTGGCGTTGCAAACGATTGGCCCTGTTAATGATTCTTGGCGTTTGGTTACTGGCCTTCGTTATTACGTGTCCACCCATGCTCGGCTGGTGAGTATGCTGTCCACCAATTTATTATGTTGATATACTATATATACTATATGTACACTATTTTTGGGGCCAAGTACACATTTCACTCGGGCTCACATTAAAATAGTTAATTAAGTTCGTTTGCCGTCTCGAATGTCTCTATTTATTTCGGTTTTATAAATAAACCAGAACGAACAAATTCTATATTTGGGCCTCTGAGAAATTTAATACTCAAGTATATTATTACTAAAGGTGGCATCTTGTCCGGCAATTTGGCCTTGATTAAATGTTCTAATTTCAAATTACAATTGCTCAATAAAATATTTGGCACATTTCGACATAGTATGTTTACTGTGTATGCTTGCAATAACTAAATATATTCCTGATGTTGATATTATTTTTCTGTATTTCTGTATATATATAATGTAATGTACACGTATTTTTTTCCACCCGCTTCCATAGTGTAGAAGGGTATTATAATTGAGTGCAGGACTTATTCTTTATAAGCGTCCATATCCGTGTCAATATAGCCATGTCCGTCTGCCCGTATGAATAGCACTTGTGATATCAATAAACCTTATAAACATTTTAGTATATTTCAGTATTTGTTAAGTAAGTTATTTTGGTATATTTAAATGATAATATCGTACAGTTTTATCTATTAAGAATAGATAGCGGGTATCTCACTGTTGAACTGAAAAGTTTTAGTTTGACCTTTGAGAAGTTGTGATTTAATTATTTTACATTATTACAATTAAAAACGACGTATAATTAATTAACACTAACATTATTTTTAATATTTCTCAGAAACTGTTTTTTCATATTAGTTAGTTTAAACTAACTTTACTTCTTATTGCCCACATTAAACACACATTTGTATATTACCAAAAAAAAAAAAAAAAAGAATGTTATGTCGTAACCTAGCAAATAAATTCGAACACAAAGAGAAGAGACATTAATTTTATTTTTCTAAGAAACCAGAAAAACGAAAAACAGCGAAAGAAAGATTACAATAAAGTCAAATAACTGTCTGTCTGTCTTTGACTACGTTTGTTCATAGGTATGAACCAGGCAGGAATCGACAACAACAGGAGTTTGTCGACTGTCGTTACAATCAAAACAAAGGATATGTCGTTTACTCGGCTATGGGCTCCTTCTTTATACCGCTGACAGTCATGTTGTATGTGTACGTTAGGATTGGTTATGTCCTCACATCACGTCGAGCTCACATTGTACGCGATGCGGTAAATATTTTGTGTTTTTTAACTTCTCTCTCTCTCTCTCTCAGACTGACATTGAATTTTTTTTGTTTTTTCGATGCGATTAGAATACGGAACGCACTGCTGAGTATGAGGTGGATGGTGAGCATTTCATCTCAGAATCGGAACAGTATCGTTGCAATCCACACAAATGTTTGCCCTGCTGTGAGGCACGTTGCAGTGTCATCCGCACCCAAGCGAATCCCATATTCAGCACCAACAACGTGAAGTGCACCAAGTGCCAGGAGACGAAGTTTGCGGATAAGAAAATGAAACTGAAACATCAACCCACATTCTATGAACTAATGGAGATATCCCGCGTCTCGTCGTTGATGCAGTGTACAGGAAATAATTGCAGATATCACACACGCTGCGCCTCGGCAATGTCACTGCCAGCATTATATTATAATGAGAGCTCATCGGTGGGCACATCGACAAACAGCAAAGTGGCCGATCGATCAAGCAACAATTCGCAACGGATGAGGCGACCCATGGCTAGCCATCGTGTGCCGATGCGAGTGTCGACAAAGACCAAGAGCTCGAAAACAACGAAAACTCTGACGATTGTCATGGGAGGTTTGATCGCATGCTGGACGCCATTCTTTGTGTATTATCTGTTGATACCCTTTTTGCCTCAGTTGAAAAAGCTCGAGGGTCTAATGTCCTTTTTCACATGGGTGGGCTGGGTTAACTGTGCCATTAATCCTTTCATTTATGCCTTCAACCCCGACTTCCGTGCTGCCTTCTGGCGTTTGACATGCCGGAGAATCTGTAAGCAGAAACTGCCGCGAAATCATATGAATATGTTTCGTGCCTGAAAAACGCACCAAATGAAACAAAATAAACAACCATTCTTACCAGTGCTATACTATACTACCATATACATATATACATATATTTATTTTATAGGATATTCATAGCCGATGCAAAACCCACAAGCAAACACACAAGTAAAATACAATTTATTTAAATGTTTGTACTTAAGCATACTTTGTATTATCTAACACTAAGTTTATTTATAATAAAAGACAACGCAAATTGTGTAAAATCAAGTTGAGTTTTGTTCGCATTTACCACACACACACAATTGTAAACATTTCTAAGGAAAGGATGACATCTTTGACCCTATAAAGTATACTCTTTATCAGCCGCCTTAGGCGTGACTCTGAATTCCATAGATTTCTAAGCATGGCAACAGGGTATATGCTGCTACTTGCACATATTACTTCAAATGCAGTCTCCCTTTGACGAGCAAAGCTTGCTAATTACACCAGTTTCAGAATCTCCCCAATTGAATAATAAAATCGGAAGTCAGATGCGATGAGAACGAAGCAAACGAAGCAGCAAGCACCGAGCAGGAGTGCAGCAAACAGGACCCAAGTGCATCTATATGAAATTACAAATCTCTTTCCTGTGCATGGGGTATTTAATGGTCGAGCACTTGTGGCTGCTTGTGGAAGTCGCATTTTTACACTTTTCTTTTTTATTTTTTTTTTTTTAAAGCCGAAAGTAAGCTTTGAAAAGGGTGAAAGCAGCAACAACAAAAAAAGAACAGAGAATGCGGTCATCAGACTTACGTAATCACAAACATACCTATGTACATATGTATTTAAATATATATATACTTATGCATGTACATGCATATATTATTAAGAATGAAGGAAAAAGGGTCTCCAATGAATTAAAACACATTTTGCTGTCACAATGTAAACGAGTTTGAAGCCACTGTAATTTGGATTCTTTTTTTCGTTGTTGTTGCCATGGCTCCTTGCACTGACATCATTTGACTTTACATACTCGTACATATATGTATGGTATGTACATAAATGTATAAAAAAAAGTGAATGGTCTGTACATATTTACCGTCGTGTAATTAGAAACAATGAGATGGTTTGATGGGTTGAGTGCATACACACACACATGAAAATTTCCAAGTATTTTTCAGCTTGACTAGTTGCACAGGCTTTACATATGTACATCCATCCATTGGCTTACTTCCGAGTTTGCAGCATTTAATTAATCATTTTGCATTTTAAGCTAATGAAGCAGTCACAAAAAGTTCAACAACTTTGACTACAAGAAATGTGTGTACACGCACACATTCATATTGTATGTTATGTACATATATGATTAAGTACACACAGAAACTTTTCTAAACTTTATCTGGTCGGATTAAATGACTTTGCCTATTTATAAATGGTCTTATAACCATCTTTTGGCTTTAGTTTTCAACCCTCCCAAAAACAATATATAATGGTGCATTTTTTTTGGGAAATGTTTTATTGTTCTTTTACTTCCTATTAATAATGATTAAGCAATTGTTGTATATTGTTTAATATTACAAGTACAATACGTTAAGAGCCTCCACAACTTGCATGTGTTTTTTTTTTTTATATGAATATAATTGTGAATTTCTTTAGTTACCCGCGTTGAATTAAAATTGATTTTCTAATATGCGTTATAGTATGTATACGAGGTATAGGAAAAGTGAAACAACTCCGTTGGTGTACATAAAAATAGGGTATGGCATACTTGAGTGCATAGTTTATTCTTGAATGTTTAATATGTTTATGTTAAATGATACTGAGCGGTGGGTAAAGTGGAATTTTGCGATAAAGTTTTGACATGTTCTTTGAATATGATATTTTACATGAGGGTTTTAGAGTAAATCCAGCAAAAATACTGTTACATTTTATAGCTGCTACTACTTACAACAATGGAATAATAAATATGTGCCACATCATTACGCACATGTACACATTTACATATACATATACAATATAAGTCGTACTATTCGCGTTAAAATATTATTATACTTTTGCAAGGATTTTCGAAATGGCGCATTGCCATTATACCGTAAATTATTTTTCATTGATAATGGCAAACTGCACGTACCTAAAGCCATATTTATATTATATTAATCCAAGCTTGCTGGATTACATCTAAGTAAATGCTAAATTATATAGTTAAACTACGTGTACATATGTATGTGTTTTGTATTTTTTCTGGTAGCTTTTCTTTTTGTTTTGATTAACACTAAATCACAATAAAATTTTAATATATATGTATGTATGTATATTTAATTTCATAGTTTTAAAATACCATTCGGTACATAGAACAATACTATGATGTTTGCTGTGGAAGTAGATAGTTATTAATCTCAAATTTAATTACAGGGAAGAATGGGTGCATAAATACTAGGACTCTACTTAGAAAATATAAAATTGTGTGTTCATATGTACATACCGATAAAAATAATTACAAATATTTATGATGATGATATATTTATGATGATTGGTGGTAACCTTTTTGTTACACCTCGACCTGGCCCCGATCCTTATTGACTTTATTTCATATTAATTTGATGATGTGACGATCTGAGCAATGCTTATATTTTCGGCTAGTTTAGAATATTGGATAACTTTGACCTAGTATTGTGTGTGAGGATATACCCTGATATAGGAACGACTTGTATAATATATTGATTTGTTAATTGATTGCACTGCATCGTATATAGCTGGATTAAATGTCAAAGGTATTAAGTATTCGGCTAGATAAATGTAAGTACAAACGTCCTTGCGCTTGACTTGATAACTACAAGTATTTGTTTAGCATGAGGGTATATTTAGCTCCTTGGCTCTCTCTGAGAAAAGTACACCCAAAGGCAACGCACAAACTGCATAAATTAACATTTGATTACACCTTTCACAATTTAATTACATTGTGTGTGTGTGCGAGTGTGTCTCTGTGTGTGTTTGTGTGTATGTGGGGGTGATGATTATATTTAAGCAGAACAGGAGATAATAATATGCAAGTTTCACAATAATTTTCTTCCCATCAGCCTAAAAGCAGTCGCAGTAGTATTATGATTAGCCTGCTGCTAGATTCTTTTTATCAGTAGAGGGGGGGGAACAAGGTAATGTTGAGTTGAGGCCTTGAGGATATGCCACAACTATCGCCGGATTGACATGGTGTTTGTGGGAAACTGCGGTTTCTGGCCGTCGCTAAAGAAACGCTTGCAGGTCAAGCGCCAAAAGGCAGCGCGAAAATCGACACTGTAAAATGCATAGATGAATGGATTGATGGCACTGTTGAACCAGCCCAGCCAGGTGAGCGCCTTGGCCAGCATGCGGCTGACCTGATGCTCCGCGAGGAATGGTGTGATGAGATAGTAGACAAAGAATGGCAGCCAACAGGCGATGAAGCCGCCGACGACAATGCTCAATGTCTGTGTCGTTTTATTTTCCTTTTTAAGCGAGGTGATGCGATTCGATAGAGATTTCATATTGGTTGACGTTGCACTGGCCACATCGCTCGGTCCTGTCGGTCCTGCTGTTCCTGCTCCTGCTGCTGCCTGATGATAATGGTTGCCGCGCACTCGGTTAACCCCACCACCGCCACCGCCACCACCACCGCCACCGACCATCGCACTGCCCACACTAAGATGTGCATGCTGAAGGCTGTTGCGCGTATGATGTTGGTGTTGGTGATGATGTTGTTGCTGTTGCTGCTGTTGTTGTTGTTGTTGTTGTGGTTGGGCCTGCCATTGTGCATCTAATAGACTGCTGCTTGGACCCAAACCACTTGTCATTGTGGTCATTGTCGTTGAAGCAGTCGACGTGCGTTTCAGGGACAAAGAGGAGGGTCGCGTTAGTTCATAGCAACCGCTTTTACCACTTCCACTTCCACTGCCACTGTGGGTCGAGGGCAACGCCAACAGTGACTGGCAATTTCCAGCGTGACCGCCACCTGAATTTGCCATGCCGAGATTGTCGCTATCACTCAGTACACTCTCATGCAGATCCCTCGATATGGTCTGATTTGAGAAAGTCCGCGCCGTGGCCTGTTTTTGCTTGTAGCCCGAACTGTGCTCCTGCTCCGAAAATTCATTCTCAACATCGGCGGCCGTATAGCGTTTGAATTTCTGCGTAATAATAGAACATTGTTTGCAAACTTCTTTAAATATGTGCTTACAGCAAGACGAGTGTTTGACTAGCACTAAGCACCGAAGTCTAGATCAACAGACAATCCTTAAGTATTGTTTGGAAAACTTCTTTAAATGCCTACAGTGAAATTAAGCGTTAAGCGTTAAGAACGGTTAGATCGACCGTTGTATACCCTATATTGACTTGTGCATACAAAAATAAAAGTAATTCAATAAATCAAGTATTTTCAGCTTTGATTGATAAATTGTTAAATGAATCCCATTTTATTAATAAAATGTCAAAATAAATATAAAATTCTAGAGTATTCTCGAATCAATGGTGTCATTTTTTATGTGTTTGCTCAAAGTTCTGTTAATACAGAATCGCGATTCGTGCGAATCGTGAATCATTCTTTATGTAAGGTCCTGGGCTCAAGTGTTACGCCACTCAGTCATAAGTATTCCACAAGTTAGTATTAAATAAATACATCCAACTTATATAGTGATATTTTTTGTCTATTTCGAATTTGCATAATATGTATACAATTCACAGGATTCATGACAAACGCATCTCGTCAACTTTTGCCCTTTTCATATGCCGACAGTGAAATTAACATGCATTTGAAAGAAAGTCTAGATCGACAGACATATACTCTATTTACACTTCCGTACTTGAGTGTTGTATATTTTGACTATTTGGAAATTTGCATAATGTGTACACAATACGAAGAGTTCATGGCATAAACGTCTCGCGTCAGCTTTTTCCCTTTTCATCTTTTTGACTTTTACCATTTTCTCCGGAAAGCAATTTGGCATTTTTATTATTTTTGGCGCACGAGTCGAATTTGCTGATTGAAGCAAAGGTGCTATGCTATCCTGTTTATTTGCGTTCTTAAGTTTTTGACTAAACAATGAAACTCTGCTTTCAATGAAAAAGTGCTTTCGTTTCAAACATTTGCTTAAAGTGTTGAGACAGATGCCACAGTTAAAAGAAATAATGAAATGTTTTATACATTTCCAACAAATTCAAAAACTATAAAACTTGCAGAATTCATTCCGCATGTATCGAAGGGTACAGATAATAAGAGACATATTGCTTACCTTATTGTGCACATTTATGTCGGTCATATTGTCATGTCGTTTTGCAATAACACAAGAAATGCGCGCATAAACATAAATCATAACAGCCATGGGAATAAAGAAGGATCCCATCGCCGAGAATATGACATATCCTTCGTTTTGATTGTAGCGACATTCCCTTAAGTCCCGTCGTCCTGGTTCGTACCTAGCAAGAAAAATGCGATATTTGTTTTTAATCAATATTTATAATCTCCACCTAAAGGTGTTCTATAAATACTTTCGCCAGAATTGAGAAATTTGTCGAATAAGCTTAAGCCAAAGGGAATACCTTATTGCTTATGCAGGCTCTGATAAAAGTCCGCTAATTATTTTCAGAAGCAGAGTGTTCGCATGTCGATTACGCTCAACAGTAGACAAATTTTTGTCTGTTTGCATATTTATATACTAGTATGCATGTCTAAAAACGTCGTAAATTATTCGACTCTTTAAAAAGAACATTATTTGTTATGGCAAGCAAAAAGCGTGGGAAGTTCTTCTGCACACGGATGTAAAGAATACATACATATGTATGTATGGTACATAGCTGCGTAGATATGTTAATGTACTATGTACTATGGTATTCCCAGAGCAGAGCAGCGCCTGCCTCTTGAGCGTAGGAGTGTACGAGTATAATAATAGTACTCACCAGCCTAGCATGGGGGGACACGTAATGGCCAACGCCAGTATCCAAACGATAAGAATCATTAAAAGCGCAAGGCGCTTCGAACGTCGCTTACGGGAATACGTGAGCGGCTGTGTAACAGCAAGGTATCTATAAATTCGCAAATAAAAAAGAAAATAGATAGAAAGAAATAGAATGAAAACGCTTGAGCTGCCGCTGCTTTAAGATGATAATTTAAGCTCCAATTTAATACCTATCAACGCTGATTGCGCACAGGCTTAAAATAGATGCCGTGCAGAGCAATACATCGAAGGATATCCAAATGTCGCAGAGCACCCAACCAAGTTGCCATGAGCCTGAAAAGAGCCATAATGTGGAGTATGTTTACATACATAAAGAGTCAATAAAAGAACCGAATCAAATAGCGTTGCTTAGTATAAGGTGCTTAGCATAATTGTACGACATTTACCACTGTCAAAAGAGGAAATCAAATGTTGTAAATCAAAAAGTATTCTTTGTTTGGCATATTGGCAGTGAAAAAACACGATGGTTATTTGCATTGACAGTTTGATTTTCCTTCTTCCGAATATTTCAATTTAATATCTCTACAAAATGCCAAGGCTATGGCTATGGCTATGGCTATGGACTCCGCTGCCCTGCTGTCCGCTTACCTGACCTAAATCAACCGACAGAAGCAGCAACTGCTGCATACTTGACGGCTGTAAATCTGATGAAATTTCATGGTGTGGGTGTGGAATTTTGTGGAAATCTTTTTGAAAACTATGTAAGCTCTTGAAGTTAATGCCTTGTTTAAGCTAGTAATGCACGAGTGAAATCTTCTAAATCTTGTTGCTCGAGTTTAAAGGCTTGAGCAGGTGTAAAAGTTGGTTTAACTTGTTGCTCGTCGTGTGGCATTTACACGTTTCTGCTTCTAAATTGCACTTCTATACAGCTGAGAGTTGAGCTTTTGCTCAGGGTAGACAAAATGTTATGTTAATAGTTGGCAAATGGAGAGAAATTAATTTGTTCTTCTTGTAGAGCTTCTCTGTATAAAACAGACACTGTTGCTCATTTATTCAGAGAAGCTTCTACTTGAAAATTGAATTAAAAACATTTTAGCTTTAATTTTCAAGCCATTAGGTTGCCTGTTAATTTAATAGTTTTGCTTGGTAGCTCTCTTGACTAACAAATGTTGTGCATTAATTTTCATATATACTTGTATATTATGGGGACAAAACTCAAATTTACTGTCTTAAATTAGTAAGTATGAAATACAAAATTAAAATTAATTGTTGCACAATTGAAATAAATATTTAGAAGTTAAACATATATTATTTATATATTTTGATATTATTGTTTTAAAATGGATCCAAATATACATTTTATTCGTAGGAAATTCCAATTGAACGTCTCAATTCAGAAAGTGTGAAATGCACACTTTAAATAAATCATGAAACGTAATTTACTCTTAGCAAATGTTGCATAATTAAAGTGAATATTTAAAGGTAGAAAAATGCCTCCAAAGTACGTTGGGCACCTTGGGCATGTGATTGCTTACCAATGAGGTGAACAGCTACAGCCGGAGGCATGACGAAAATGCCGACAAGCAGGTCGGCAATGGCCAAACTCATGACAAAGCAATTTGTAACAGTGCGAAGCCTTCGAGTGGTCAGTACGGCGAGTATGACGAGCGTGTTGCCAATGACTGTGACTACGATGAATGTGGAGAAGACGGCAATCAAGCAAATGCCCTGCCAGGATAAGATGAGATCATAAAAGTGAGACCATTCGGCCGCTGCGGCAGATTCGTTGTAGTAATTGAATGTTGTTAGGGTCGGCACAGTTTCGTCAATGGCATCATGGACCGAATCGTTTAAAATTGACTGAGACGATGGCTGCTCTGCTCCTGATGTTGCTCCAACTGCTCCAACTGCTGCTGTTGCGGCTGCTGCGGCTGTGGTTTCTGGCGTGGGTGTTGCTGACAGGGTGCGATTGTCAAAGTTCCATGTTTCGAGAAGATTTTCGTAAGCAATTGAATTGTTCTGCTGAAATCCAATAACACCGCTTGTGGCAAGCAAACTTGTTGCCACATACATCAGTTGCGGGAATAAGGCGCTAGGATTATCCGACTGCAAATGGCCACCCATAGGTGCTGTCGCAAGAATCAGCTCAACTTATTCCACTACTTGGTTCAACATAGTAGCTAAAGTCCCACGTTGAAGGGAAGATCTGCTGTATTCTGGTTACTGCTTGCCAAAAAGTTAGTCTGACTTTGCTTTATGTTTGCCATAGTATTTCGAATGGTTTAATTTTAGCATTTTCACATGCGATTATTATTTTTATTTTCTGCTTTATTGTGCTTGCTGATCAACGATCGTCTGTAACGATACGATACGAAAAAGAGGTAATATTAAAGTTAATAAGCTGATACGAACGAATCCAATCGATCTCAATTGAAATACCAATTTTTATTGCACTCTTGATTTCGAGTTGCCCAAAGTGCAAAGCAAAATACAATAAGAAAGAAGCAGCGTCATCAAATTTTCCGCGTGACAGGTGTGTTTACCTATTACATACTATACATAAGAATATAACTGTCAGGTTATCAAAGCATACGTCAAAAGAGCGAAAACCTCATAATGAGCTCTCACTCAACCAAAATGCATTATGTGTGTATGTGTGTGTGTGTGTGTTTGCATTTTGAACGCTCTACAATTAGAGCACTTCACACCTGAGTATATAGAGTGTCTTCTAGTCGAGCACACTCAACGCGAGGACTCCTGCTTGTTAGCTTTGTGCAAATGTGTTTGTGTGCTCGCTTGTTTGTTTGTGTGAGTGTGTGTGTGTGTGTGCGCGTGGAGGCAACGGCTGCTCGCGATTGGTGTGTTGTGGTGTGCGGCAAAGTGTTGGGCTATGCGGTTTGTGTAGTCTGCGCTTTTGTGTGCGCAAATTTTTGGGCAGTGGGTGCGTATACGTGATGTGGTGGTGGGGTGCGCCACGGTGTGTGTGTGCGCTGAGCAAGCGAACGGTAAGCGAATAATAATGCATAGCAAAGTCATACATACATATATGATTAGTATAGTAAATGCAAATTATATGCAACCAGCGCCAACGTCACACGCTTCTTCTCTCTTTCCCTGTATTAGTTTCGCCTCTAACTGGCAGTTTTTGGTTGTCCAATTTCGGTTCTTTCGGTTCTTTTTGTTGGCAGCTCGAACACAATTGGATTGTCTTTTGGGAAAAGAGATTCATGCAATTTTTATTCCCTTCCCTTTGAGCATTATTCATGGACAGATAAATTTAAAGCTTCTTCATTTCGAAAGTACTTTTATATAAGTCTCTGCGGTCTACAGAATATCTATTATGTTTTGCTTCTTGTTTTGCCGGCAAGCGAATCAACAATTTTATTGTTGTTCACTTAATGGCAAAAAGTCTTAAAATGACAAATGAATATTCGATGGAAATGAGCAAAAAGTGCGTAAAGAAAAATTCAGTTAGAAGATGCTTGCTAAACAATTTGCACAATATTTTCAATGCTTTTCAAAAATATTTTCAATTTTCTCATTTTAATTACTTCTATTTTCTCATTTATATTTAATTAACTATTGTTGGCATTTATTTGGCAATCAATTGCCTTTGCTTATGAAAATTCATTCCATTATAAACAAGAAACCACAGTAAATGTGTAACTTTTAATTCAAGCAAGCAAACCGCACGGATCAGATTAGATTATCAAGCTGTATCTTACAGCAGTAAATTTTAATAACGATGGGACGTTAAATAACTTTTTTATGAAGAGCAGAGCAGCCCGCCTTTTATACACTCACCAAATGCGTTTTACATAGCATAGGTTGAACCTAATCAAAACGGATTTAAATGGGCCAAATCAGCTGCAAAATTGAGCCGCATAAAGAAAATTTGAAGCGGCAATTTCACCAATTACGTGTATCATTCAATTCTTTATAATCTGCTTAAATTTGATTTAACTTGATTGGCTTTAGGCACGTCGGACTGTAACATGGTCGATGTGGATTTTCCGGCACGTGCGCCGCTCCTAATGTTACATCAACGTGCATAACATACAAGTATATGCATATAGAAAGAGGGCACAATGCACTGTAAACTCGCTCGATATGACTGCATACGCAGTATTTAATAGTATTTCAAGTGAACAGATAAAGACCAAAATAAATTGCACAATTAGTGACACCTTTAGGAGCACGCGACGCGATGAACACAAATGAGATGTGGATGGGGGATGTGGGAGGCAATGTCCGATTCGTCCCGCTTCTCTTCGATTCTGGTGGCGTTTTCGCACTACTTACTTACTTGTATTTAGTAGTGTATAATATGAGGTCACAACGGCAAATGGCAGTAAACTGATGGAAGTTATGGCGAAGGCGGACAGTGCCAAGTATGGCTGAAATCGACAGTTCTCGACGTTGCCGCTGACAATAATGTGGCATTAAGTATTATTTATTTTACGTCTGATAGCGCTCACCAAATGCCATGGCTGATTGCGATTACGTTTGTCTCAGTGTGCGGGAGCATATTGCGAATGTGTGTGCAAAGTGTCTGTGTGTGCGATGGTGTGTAAGTGTGTGCATGTGATAAGCAAATTAAAACCTAAAACGCGATAGACACCGTGGCGGGCGTTCATTGGAGTGTACCAACATACAGACAGACAGACTGACATACAGACAGACAGACAGACATATTGGGAATATGTACACGTAATGAAAGAAGAGGCTTATGTAAGCCTCAGGATAAAACATACTTTCAGTGTGTATCTTTTTTATTTTTGCACTTTTTCAGTTCATCAATATAAGTATATTTATTTAGGATATTTTATTCTGTTTCACATTCACTTTCAAATACACACATACACACGCACACACTTTGTAGGTGCCTTATGGCAGTCATCAAGCCGTCATACATTTGCTTATCGCCCCCACATGATAACAAATCAAGCGATTTCCTAATGCAATTATTCACAAATACCCGCTTCTACGAATCTTTTCCCCCCCTCTAACGCCAACAATTTTTGGAACTCGAGATATACAAATGCCGCTTTATATATTGTGCACTATATAACTGTTTTGATTTCAACTCTGATATTTGCATAATCGTGACGTCACGTGACGTGGAATCTGCTGACGTCTGAAGTACCCCAATTCTATGCTACCACGTTTCGAAAACGAATATCATTTAATTCAACTTTATAAATAGATGGATTTAGATAAGACTAAGTCGGTAAATCAATAAAGTTTTTGTGCTTTTTATTTGGTCTTCTTCCTCTTCTGCAGCTCGTGCTCGTATTTGCACATGAATTATGATTCCATCGGTGATTCATTTTTATTTATACGCTTGCAAGAAGAAGTCGCAAATTCTTTGTTTCCAGATACATACATATATCAAAAAGAGCAATCGTAGTATTTCAATCGTCGCAACCGACGGCAGTTTCTTCACAATCAATCGAAAAGTTCGAGTGTGTTATAAATTTCTCATTAGATTAAACTAGTTAAAACCAATTTTGGAGTATAACAAAGAGTGTTATTCGCACATGCAGAGTTATTACTGTTTGCTCTCTCATTATTATTATTTATTTTTATCAATATCAATAGTATCGCTTCCATTAGCATGTTGTAATTTGTTGTTATCTAGCTACACATTTGAAATCAAAAGTGTTGCATTAGCATTGCCTTGACAAGCGGAAAATGAATGGAAATTCCTTCTGGGGTTTGTTGACCACATATAGAGCATACATAGATAATTTCCGTTGTGCCAATGGAAGATTTATTTCACACTAAAAGTTCAATATCTTATGAGTTGATAGCATCAATAAATAATTGTAAACATTGACAGACATCTCTTCATATGTGCAGTAAATAGATATATACGAGTATGATAAATGTCTATGTTTTTTTTTTTATTTTGTTTTTATAGCCAATAGCACGCCTATCAAAAATGGCTGGTGAAAATGCGTCAAAGACAATAAAGTAGAAAAGCGATTTCTGCCGAAGAGGTGTGAGAATCAAGGGTGTCTGTTAGTCTAGCATTTCGGCTCATCGTTTTATGTTGCACATCTAGTACTAAGCAGGTCCAGTTGGTTTTTATGGTTTTGTGCGGCAGCTGTTGACCTTTTTTCTTATTGCCCAATTCACAAGCTAACAGCAATTCCGCTGCTTCCATTAAGAGCTTTAAAAATTTATATATTTTTCTATTTTTCTATTTTTATTTCTATTCTATTTTCTGTTTCGAAGAGAATACATCTTATTAATGGCGAAATGAAATCAGAAAACTGTGATGTTATTGCATAGTATATTATGGTTGGTATGTAAATGTTGCGGAAAATGAAAGAATTGGGTTGAATCGAAGCATTATAATGCCATTAACAATTGCCAGCTGTCCGTAATGACTTTAAGACCGCAGCTGCTGGAGCATTTGGCCATAAGTAATTTCACATTACGACCGCAACTTGACAGATAACACAGCTGAAACATATTAAAATGCATCGCTGGCAAGAGTAGTTTTTCTTTTTGAATTTCCGAATTTCTCAGTGGGGGACTGGGACTGGGAAACGCGGAGATCCAGTGAAAAGTTTTTGCATTTATGGTTGGCGATTGCTATGTGGCCCTGATTGTTGTTGTTGCTGTTGCTGCTCTCATTGTTGTTGCTGTTGTTGTTGCACAATTGGCCTGGCCTTGTTCTTAAAGCGGCTTCTCGACTTTTGTGCAATTCAGAAACTCGCCTCCCTTTAATGTCCAAGTACGAGCATGAACATGAACATATATGCGAGCACTTCTGAGTACACATACACACTTACACACACACACACTAGTACAATAACCTTGTAATGGCTTGTCCAAAACACACTCTGTGGAAGTAATTTGTTTATGCAGTCTGCAAGTTAACTTAATTATTTCGCACTTAGTTGTCGTGTTTGTTGATTTGTTGACAAACGACAGAAACAAAAAAAGCATTTAGCATTTACTACTCTGATAAGGAGGAGCGCATTCACTATTCAATGTACTCGTATTGCGGTTGTCCTAGGTCGCAAATTAATTACAAATAAATCCAACGACACGACGTATTACGACGATATTTGATGTCAGTGTGGTGTGGTGTGGTGTGATTGATACAAATACCACTGATCAAAATTTGACGTACTCGTCGTACACTCGTCTAACGATTTTGTTGATAAATAGTAATCACCCACTCGGTCAAACATTCGAGAGACGCGACTGCATCGGTTCAGAGCTCTTACAAAACTGCCGCCTGCTTTGACAAGCGTAACATATTCGCTGCTCGGCGGACGGAGAGCGTGTATCTGTGAGTTTGCTGTCGGACACGAAAGATACACGCCACACGACTGACTCTACGCTCGGTGTGTGCGAATGTATGTGCGAGTGTGTGTGTGTGCGTGTGAGTGGGGAAATTTGACTTTGACTGTGTATCAGAAGCAAGAAAGTAGCAGCCGACAGTCGAAGGCGGCAGTAGAACAATTCCAATAAGTGGATCCCATTCATATGTACGTACATACATGTAGATACTCCTACATACGAGTATGTGTATGCACATTTTGAAATTAAATGGTCGGGGAGTAATGCTCCTAATCCTTTTATCGCTGTGGTTTTTCGACTCGTGTTTGTCTTTCGAAGATTCCACATAACAACAAATAGAGACGCCAGTAATCTAAATAAAGATTTTTATGAGTGCCTTATACGTTTTATGACTTGTACCTGTTGTGAATACTTTTGCACTTAAAATAATTAGTAGCAACAAGCGCGCCAAGATTTTTTCGGTACTGCGGCCATTCAACTATGTGATACCCTGCTCAAACGTATTTCCGCGTAAACAAAAACATTTGTAACACATTTATTTTTAGGCATTTTAAAGCCTACAAATTGATTGATAATACTCATTCATTATCATGGGTATTCGATCTATCGATGCATTTGCGAAACGTACGTTTTTCCCGCTTCCGCTTGTGGAACGTATGTTGTGGTGAGAATTGATGGGAAGACATGCATAATCATGCGCATGCGCACTTGCGGATGCACACAACGACTAAGGACTAAGGACTAAGGAGTAAAGGACTAACTGTCAGGCATAGAAAGGGCTACATTTGAATTGTAACTGATATATTAAGCTACAGAGGCAAATGTGTATGCTCGTCCACGTAATTAGACTAAAGCACGCAAAGACACCTCCCACTTTTGAAATAACACTCGCTGGGTGGGCCAAAAGGAGCCATCTCCGACTGTGTGCCACAAAAGGTGCTAATTACCATGGAGCATGAGCTGACTATTCTTAAGCTTACCACTTCTTTATTTTGACACTAAATTTCACACTGGCAATGGCCTCTTTGAATACTCAGATTCCCAGTCCAATTTTTCATTCAACTCGCTGACCTGGAAATCGTAGAAAATGGGTATTTAAGACGCATTTAAAGTGAATCGGCTGATCATATATAGCATTCATGATCGATTGTGGAGAAATCCCGCTATATGATAACAATAATTTTTGCTGCAAATAACTTTGCAATATATTTATACCCCACATAGAGTATCAAAATGGTTTTACGCATTTGTATACAACTTTTTCTTTTGTTTAATAAAACATGCAAAACTCACTCATTTGTAAAATCAATTGAACACTTTTTCCAACTGACACGCGCAAAATATCCATTATAATGGATTTTGCATGAATGCTTGTACATATTGTAATTGTTTTTATTGCAAAAGCGTCACAGGGTACGACATTTTATGACCCCAGAGCCTGGCTATCTTCCTAATATGACTCACATTATGACAGCATAACTATTTTTGCTCCACATAATATTGATTGCTGGCCAAACCGAAAATTATTCAACAGAATGTTGAAATACGCCTCAACATCTTTTGGTGACAACTAAATTAATGTTGCATGAAAATCGAGATTAGTTGCATTGGCTAAACTTGCTCACATCAAATGTGACACAGCATCCTGTAAGCTCGAAATTATTTCAATATTATTTGCGTTCTACTTAGCTAACTCTAGCATAATATTGAACTCATATAATACTAATTTTATGGCCTACACATTTGTTAAGCGTTATAATTTGTATTCACACTGGCTTGAACATTAAACAAATTAGCCGCGCAGTTCGATTGCTACTCGATCACAACAATATCACGTATACGTAATACTTATAAGGAATAGAATGACATTTTTTATGGGTTATTGTCTTATTGATTTCATATTAGATAAAGTATTTTAAAACTCGTAAAGTCGAAATTCCCAAAGTTTTTTATTTACAACAAAAATTGTCAAACCATTTCTTTTACTTTTACTTGTATTAGGCTTAACCTCTAAAATTGCTCTATACAGAATATCGACACATAACTTTACACGCAAAGTGTAAAGGACAAAAACTAGTCCTTGTCCTTAGTTTTACAATATTTAATTAAGTACTCATTTTATTCTTAAACTTCAACACGTACAACATTATATTTAAGCTGTGATATGCAATACATCAGGATTAAGTTAAAAGTTTCAAGTGAGAACTTTTAATATATGAGCAAAAGTTGAAGGACTTACAAGCGATAAATGCTTGCAAACCATGCGTTGTGTCAGCCCTAGCTTATGGTACTTTAATCTACGAACTAAATAAAATCAAACCATACAAACATTTAAGCTTGTCCCCAAGTTATTGTAGCAAGTTTTGCTCAGTGAACTGGCCACAAACACATGCTCATCACTTGCTTGTTCTCCACTGTTTGGTTTCCACTGCGGCATAGATACATTGTCCAGCTGCCACACTGCCGTTTGCAGTGACAAATTTGGAAATCAAAAATGAGCCGACAAACCATATGTAGTGCTAAGGGTACAAAACCGCAAAAACCACACAAATGCATAGTGCAGTGAACATGATTAGAGAAAATTGAAATTTAAAGGACGCACCAAACCCAGAGGACGACTTAAATGCGCAAATGCAATTGTGTACTATATACGTACTTATGTGTATTTGCAAATAAATGTTGATTTCTTGACTTTCTGACTAATTACTTAATTGGAGAGCAAACGCAGTACACGCTACATGCGGTCACAGAACATCTGAGGAACTTTTGGTAAAGTGCGGAAATTAAGCTATTCTTGGACGAATCAGATTTCCATTTTCTCAGAGCCAACTCCGCTTTATCTGAGCCAGACGGAAATTTTCTTTGCCGCCGCAGAGTTGAAAGAGGATGGTCGATCAAATTTCCAATATTTGCCCACTAAAAGGCTATGACAACAAGTTTTAAGTAAATTAATTAACTTGATTAAGGGGAAAATGTTAAAATCCCCGAAGACCGGAAGCGAACATGTGCCGTCACTTTATACTCGAGAAAGATTGAAGTACTTCGAACGAGTGTGGCACGAAACGTTGCAGTGGCAATTACAAAAAGTATCCATATAAACAAACAAGTAAGAATGCATCGTATTTATAAATGCTTGACTAATTAATACCCTGCACTCATTACACCCACACGTTCAAATGCAAGCGCGTTTAAATTGTCCGCCCAACGAAATTATTTTTAGAACACGTGTCATTTGCTAGCCATATTTTCAAATGGGGTAGGAATTTGAGCGTCCACCTAAAATACACATTTTTCTAATTGGACACGTGTTCTATAATGTTGAAAAATGCTACCTCACTGCGGGATAATGAAAGTAATTAAGCGTGTGACCAGAAATGGGGGATGGCGCTCAAAGAAAAACTTGTATGCTTTAGCAGATTAATTTCAAAATGATAAAAAATCAATACCGTAATTTCCTTTGACTTTAAAATGCGCAAATCGCTGAAGATTTCAGCCAAGGCTGTAGCAAAAGAAATCCTCAACTTTAATTAAAGTAAAGTTCCATACATTGTTCATACAAATTGATTATTTCCCACCAGCTCACGTAAACTTGGCCTGGGTATAAAAATGCAACGTGTTTTCAGTTTTCAGCTTGTTGCCATAGCCAGAGCCAGAGCCATATGTCGTCCTAGATCCACATCTCCGCACTCGCCGGTTGGTCACGAAGTTTGTACAAAACTTTTGCCCTTTTGCTTGTTGGTTTGTTGTTATAAAGGCTCCAAATAATTGAATTTCCCGCATAATTTTGTTTTATCTTATTTTACTTACACCTGGTCAATGCATATACTGTATGTACATTGTTTTACAAGTCACTTTTCAGACATTCTACATAAATATATAGTATTTTGTGAAAGGGAAAGAGGAATCTCGAACATCAATGATGTCAGCGGTCGAATAATGCAAGCCGTAAATTAGGTTTCTGCATTGCAAATTTGAAAATTCTATTAGTAAACAAATTAATTTAGAAGTACTTTATTAAGCTCTACAGCTTGTGGGGGGTAAAAAGATTCACCAAGAGTTGCGCTTACAAAGAACGTGACAAGCTTTCCACAAAGGAGGGCTTAAATTGTTAGCACTTTTTGTTCTGCATATTTTATACCCTCCAACCGTAAAATGCGCCAATGAGGTATATTAAAGTTGGGGAAAATGTAGGTCAGTTGTAAATGAAATTGTTTTAGATACAACATCAAAGTGGACGATGAAATATCAAATCTAAACAGTACTCGCCAGTTGAGTTACATTTGCGCCTGTTGTCTATTCCTTCCATTTTACACAATAAATAATTAAACACTGGAACTGAGGCCCATTATAAATTGTAATAGAAAAATGAAATCGCATTATTTAACCCTTTCAGGATTTGCGAAACCAATTTTAATTTACTTACACAGATGCATTTCGTTGTGAAAATTAATTATGGAAGTGACAAATGGAATTACGCCGCTCGGATAATCCATTATAACTATATAATTGATTATGTGAGTGAATGCCGCTTTTAAACATTCGCAATGATTTGTAATCATTTCTGCATAATTTAACAACACCCATGAAATGGGCAGAGAATGCAAATGTGAAATGCAAAATGCAAATGTTCTCTTCCACATATAATCAAATAAATCCATAATCAGTGTTGTAATTTATTTAAATGAGATAAACATTGCGAATTAAGAACCAATTGAACAAATTTACGAACAAAAATACGCAATTGTTAGTTTCAATTTGAAATTTATGTTTATTTAACAGGTAACATACACATATAACCGTATTTGTTTTTAGGTTGTTTTTTTTTTGTTTTGTTTGTTTATATTTTACACGTTATTAGTTTTATTGTTAAATCTTACTTTGCAATTTGTAAAGGGGAAATTATTGTTTCACAATCTACATATATGTATTTCACAATCTATGTATTATTACAGTTCTGTTTCCGATTTATTTCTGGTATAAGTATCTCAATTTCTATTCTAACACCTGCTGGTATTTATAGAGGTAGGATAACAATTGTCCGATGCCATCAAAATGAAATAAATTAACAAAAATACTTATTACAATTAGCATTTGCATTTGCATTTAGCAGAGCAGAGCAGAGATTACCACATATGTATGTATATTTCATAAGTCTGCCAATTATGGTAGTTGATATCAAGAACGGAAATTAACTATGGATTTACAATATGAATCAAACAAACCAACTTTGTTTAGTAACAATAAATACTACATTTATGCTATGGAATTTATAATATTTTCAATTTGCAGCGACAATGCGACAATTATTAACTTTACAAAAATGATTCTAGTGAATTGCAAAATTGAAAGTAAAAAGAGTTAAGTTAACGTCGCTATACAAATTCATGAAATTACATTAAATTCAGAATTAAGTTTCGTGAAATCGTAACAAAACACACGTTTTATTGACGAAAGAGTTGTTTTTTTGTTTTTAATAATGGTTCTAACTGCTCAAAAAGGATTGTTTTTCATTTAAATTTGTAATTATATATTTGTTGTTTAACTTATACGCAAAACTGCGAATATATTTAGAGCTTAGCAGTAGTCAAGTTAAAGGTAGTAGTAACATGCTATTTCGAAAAATATACACATACTCGTAAGTTACGGTAGTTAATACATTCCCAAAACACTCGAATATCACTTGGTATGTATGGGTTGTTAGCTTTGTTTTTCTTTTTTTTAGTTTTTGTTTTTGTTTTTCAAATTCAATTCTCTTGCATGACAATTTTATTACAATGCGTTTTGAAAACGATTAGCAATTATACTAGTATATAAATTTATTTGGTTGCAAACATCGAATTTTATTTATGTCTAGCATCATGATTTTTGTTTTCTTTTTCTCATAAGTTCATTTTAATGATTATTATTTGTTGCTGGTTTTTGTATTTGCATGTTTATCCAATGATTATTTTTAGAATAAATTCGATAAAGTGTTTGATTTAATTTTAATTTCATATGAACTTGTATGACTACATCTAATATAAATATCATTAAATAAGGATAAATTAATTGTTATCATAATTGTAATGGTAATTGTAATCTGTAATTGTAATTAAATTGCCATCTGTACATAAGTACAATATATATGTATGTATGTATGTAGTATTTACATTAATATTTGTATTCAAGTATGTATTCATTATCATGTTTGTAGGCATATATTGGATGTCTACTTAGCTCCAACTAGAATACATTTATTACATTTAGTCCGCATACTTGCTATACTTTATAAAAATATTCATTATTCTATATATGCATGTATGTATATATATTTGTATGTATATGTATTTGTAGGATTTGAAATATTTATAGCAGATCCATTGGGTCTAGCTATGATTATTGATTTTACATTTAATAATTTCATTCAGAATGTGTGGCGCAATAAATATATTTGGCACTATTAGTTACTCATTTTGTTTTCTCATGTTATTAAATAGAAATTACATAAATTCCAAAAAATTCTGAACCGAGCTAATTATTCAGTTATGGTAAATATAAATATGTAAATATGTATATAGTATTTGTATATCGTATGAAAGGATAATTAAATTTAAACATATACAAACGGTTGCAATAAGTTCGAACTAACGTTCAATTTGTTAAAGTTGTGTTTTGCTTTGTTTTTATATTGGCAACTTGGTAATCAACTTGTCAAGAATATATTAAATAATAAAAATCGCGGCAGTCTACTTTCAATTGCGCTTTCAAGCATTTAGATTTCCATATCAGTTACGCGGTTTCATTAAAAGTCGACCTCAGTTGTTGTTTTTCCACCTGGAAAGCAATAACCGCCAGCGATTTTTACGCCTTCTGCTTCAAATTTGCCATATCAATAAATGATTGGTGCTGTCCTCGCGTCCAGCAATTTCACTAAGAGAATTGGCACCTGAATTTCGGAAATCTTCGTAGCCATCGCCACCCGATATAATCAATATATTTTTGGTTTCCGATTTGGATTTCGCGTTCTTCGTTGAACTGCACAAAGAAAGAGTTGATGATTACAAATAAAGTTCAAAATGCATTAATCTGATTAAATGTCTTACCCTTGTTTCGTGTACTCATCGCTGGTGCCGCTGCCAGTGTCGCGTCCAGCTGCCGCCGCCGTCATTTGGGAACCCGCCGCCTCTGGTGATGGCGTCTCCACAAACGTAAGGAAGCGAACGTGTCCGGTATGACCATGAGGTATGCCCGTGGGCACAATATTGTGTGCACCTTTCTCATAACTCTGGGTGGGTATTGTCAGCAGTACTCCAGCACTTGTGCCGATCCAAATGAGATCCTTGCAGCAGAGCAGCGAAGTTACGCGAAGGCATGCGGCCTTATGTTGTCGAATAATCTCATCGCAATTCGATAACATTTTATTCACAGCGGGGGCAAGATTTACTTCCGTAATCAATTGGTGGCTGCAAAAATAATTATTATTATGTATTAAAATATTCATATATAAAGTATCTGCAGACTACTTACGTATTGGAATGAAAGCATTTAATGTGTGCTGAGTTCTGTATGGATATCCACACATAATTATTGGCAACTGTCATGTTCGTAATTGGCTTCGAGTCCGATGAGATTTGGATTTGATTAACAACCTGCAAATGAATCGAGTAAGTTTATGATTGTGTATTTAAGTCGTATTTTAAAACACATACCGAAAATGTTTCCGTATCCAAAACCTTAATTATTCCCTGTATTGAGCACCACAATTTGCCATTCACGTTAAGCAATTTTGTTACTGGGCTTGTAACAGTGCCAATTGAAAGACAATGCGATAAGCAGGTATTCCAAGATGTGGCTGCAGAAAAGAATAGAAGATAATGATAAATATATTCTAAATAATATTAGTTCTATATTTTAGATAATAAAATTACTTTGATTGGTAATTTCTGTTGGCCAATCATCCAACATACAAATTTAACTTTACTTTTGCAAGATTTACGTCACAAGTACACAATAATAATGTTGATTCTTATAGATAAATTTCTTTGCAAGTCAATTAATATCTGAACGTGAATTTTGTTGCATATAACAGCAAAAATAGTATTGATATTTTCACATAATATACCTCATTAGATTTACTTAATAATTATTATCACTTACCACCGTCTCGAAGGTAAACACAAACATCGCCATTTGCCAATGATACAAAAACACGATTGTCCAGATAACTGTGAAGTAAGAGTTAGTAACTTTAAATAAAAATTAAATTCAGTTTATACACTTACAGTATGGAAAAGACAGCTGAATGATGTTCAATCTTAATTCGATTTTTCTTAATGCGAATGTTATCAGTGCTGTTATAGACATGAATGCAGCCATCTTCAGTGCCTATCCACATGGTTGATTGATTGCATTCGCTTTCTTCGGGGTTGGAGTCCTATAAAACCAAAAACGCAATAATTAACAATTAAGTATTTGTTTTCTTTTTTTTTGTATATGTAGTCACTTACTTGCTGCATATGATATGTGGCATGCAATGAGGGAGCGGGGCTGGGAACACGTTGCTCAATGGGCGCAGCTGGGGCAGCATCCGCCTCATCATCGCTGGAACTTAAATTTAAATCTAGCTGAGTATCACTTTGGCTCGCGGCGCCCTCACCGCCATTGCCAATAATGGGCGTGGGAATTTTTTTCTTCTCCGGCGTCGCCAACGACGATGCGGACACCGAGACAGCGGCAGCGGCCGTGGTTAGTGCCGAAACGGGTTGGGCAATGGGGGAGATGCTTTTACGATAATCGCGCAGCTGTTGTGTGTAGCTTTGTTGCGGTGCACTGCTGCTGCGCAAATCCTGCGGCTGCTTATCCTTATCCTCCTGTGTGGCACCACTGTGCGCCGAGGGGTCATCGCTGCTGCTGCTGCTGCTGTACGCCGGCACCGAGGCCACACACAAGATGCGAGCATTGCACACGCCATTGCAGCTGGTCACATTGGGTTCCGGGTGCAGCGACATGATGCACACCTGACCCACATAGCCATCGCTGTTGCACACCCAAACATCGCGCTTGTCGCTCAACGTGGCTGCCGCACAGGTAAACTGCAGACCCGCACGTGTCTTCCGTATCGGTATGGAGGTGAGGAATTCCGGTATGGGATGGCGCTCGAGTGTGGCGGCTACATATGTACATAATAACATAATCAAAATATATGCATTAATAATTTACTGACAAATTGCCAACACAATAGTTTACGAAACAGCGGCAATCAATCATCCGGTAATAAATATACAACTAAACTGATATTGATGGCGTTTCGGTGATTTGCCTCGGCCCGATTATCTATCTACTTAATTATATGGTGCAACCATTTATGAAATAAATACAGTGGGAATTCTCTCTGTATCATAAATGTTATTAAACTGTTGGTTTTTCTTTAAACTCTTGCACGACTTAGATAATCTGTTTTTCATTTTATGAAATGTTTAACTTTGAAATATTCTTTAAATTAGAGAGATTCAAATAAAAAAAAATATATTATTATAGCCCTATGTATGTAAATAAATAAAGTGAAACTAATAACTTTTTATAAGCCTATTTTCCATTTACAGGAATTTCTTATAATTGTGATGTATGTATATAATATTAAAAAGGTTTACGGAGTCTAAGTTTAAATGATATAGGTTATATCTTTAATTCCAATCTTTATTCAAAATTAATAACGTACCCAGCTTTTGCTTAGCTTCATTGAATGATTCTTCCCAATTGGTGCGCTTCTCTGTCTTAGAAAATACCACAGTCAGCTTTTGACTTCCGTTCCTGAAAAGAATTTAAATTATTCATTATTAATTTAAATTACTAACTGAACTAACAAGTCAAATAGCACAGAAAAAAGAACGAATAGGTTATTTTCTTTTCAAACAAAAACACAAATTTTAGGTCACAAATGGAATTTTGTATGACAAGCTTGTGGCTTAGCTTGAAGCTTAGTTTTCGTACACACGAATCTCGTTTGTTTTTATAATTGTGAGTTGATGTATTAACTGACCATGGTAACTTGGTTATATCTTAATGAATCACTTAAAAAAAAACTAAAATTTGTAACGCGAACCAAGTTGCGGGTAAAGCTGATACATTGTAATTAAAGTTCAACTTACGGTGAGCTTACTGTCAGCTCCAACATATTGAGTTGTGTATCGTTTGTCTGTCGCTCGGACAACTGTCGCTGGATATCACGATGCAGTTCCCGTATAACATCTTCCAGATACTGATGAGGGGACTTTAAAGATGTCGTAATATCTGTGATTTGTTGCAGCTTGTTGCAGTCTTCAGCCAGGTTCTCAATTTCACTAACAATACGCTTAATGTTTTCATCTTTAGCTAAAATGTTAAAAACAAATGTATAATAATGAGGAATTTGATGTTTGGCCTAATAAATACTTACTCTTGACAATTTCTAGGCAATCTAATGAGATTTTGGTGAGGAACTTGTATTTGTTGGTATCCAAAGTGCTTGCCACTGAGCCGGGGCAAATTGAGCTGTTTGGTTTACGAATAGTTCCACTGCGTTTTTTGATGCTTGTCAAGACCAACAGATCATTAAAGAGGAAAAAGCCACGATCCTTGCGAGCACCTTGACCCGATGGCATCGACACCAAGTCAAACAATAAGAACTGACGTTCAGGAGCTATGAGATCGGTGATGCCCTCAATGACGCCTTCTAATTCACGAAGAGTTGCCTCTCTTTGTCCGTTTTCCATAATCTCACGTTCCTTGCAATTGATGTGCACTAATATGTCATGAACCAACTTGAGCACATCCTGCAAATGCTTCTGATCTGGATGATCGTGATCCGTGTGCTTGATCAGGCGTTGGAAGAGTAGCTCATAGCTGTAAAGAAATAAACAATTTATATAAAAGAGGGAAATACACTTTAAAATATTATTTAACTTACTTGGGAAATTTTTGTACTGGTTTAATGAGCAGATTGTCCAAGGTGAGTTTACCCTTGTGCTCGCGGGCTGTGGATTCCAGGAATTTGGCAAACGAAGGTCGCTGATGCTTCATCGAGCGTATGGCATTCTTGGCCCGATTGCAATTATTAACAAATGATGTGTACACTTCCAGCACTTCAAGTTTCGAGAACTGTTCAAATATTTACTTTATTTAGTACTAAATTATTCAAAAGTTTAATATGCGAAAGATTGCTCACCGTTTCGATAAACGCATCGCCAACCTTTTGCTGTATATCCCAGTCATCAAGACGTTGCTTCAACTCGCCCAGAAACTTTTCATGTATCTCTAGTATGTCGGGCACCATAAAGAATATTTCATCCACAGTGCGGGTATCAATCATGCCAGCATGCTCCGGGGATTTCAATACCTTCAGATACTTGAGCACAACGATTTGCAGTGATTCCACATAGGACTGTTCGTTCCGATAAATCTCCTGCACCACATAGCTGCGTGTGTCCTAAAAGGGCAGATACGAAATTCATTTAGTTTATATAACAAAGCACAACATTTTTTAAATTGCATTGAGAAATATAGAGAAATTTAAAGTATAGGTATATTAAGTAACGATTAAAGTGCAAGGTGTTGATCTTTGTCACTCTTTATAAACCAGCAACAGACTTACGCCATCATAACCGCCCAGATTCCATTTACAGCTCATTTCGTACTGCGCTCGCCGCTCCGAGTCATCCTCTGAGTCGGAGCAAGTGATTGAAGTCATTTTCTTGAGCCTATCACATTTGTCATTCGTATGACTCGCACCACCAATACCAATACCAGAACCAGTAGCACCACCACCACCACCACCACTGCCACTGCCACTGCCAACACCACCAAAGCCAGCCTTGCTTAGCCTTGCCACTGTGGTTGTCGCCAGCGAGACAGCTTGCGACACACTGCTGCTGTTGCTGTTGCTGCTGCTGCTCGATGGCAATGTCGATGCAGAGGCTGAGACTGAGGCTGAGCCAGAGGCTGAAGCTGATGCTGCCGCCAGTGGCTGCTGTTGCTGTTGCTGCTGCGTCACTTGTCCGTGTGTTTGTGGCAACAGTGCGGTGGCAGCCACCGTATTCGATGGTGCCGTCAATGTTGCTTGCAAATCCAATAAACTTAAACGTAGATTTTCCCGATTGTGCGACATTTTGCAGTTTGCACTTGTTCAACAATGATTATGATTGATGCCGTTTTTGAGCCGTTCTTTCACTTTCACTCTCACTTGCAACACACACAGAACCAAACAAACTTCTAATTGTTTTGTTGTTTTTTGTTGTTTTATTGTAATTGTAATTGTTATTATTATTGCTGTGTCTGTGTCTAAATGAATTGATTGTATATTGAGTATGTTTAATTAATTTAGCGCATTATTAAAGCCGCATGCTTGCCCAGCCATAAAACACAGGTAACTAAAAATGAAAACTATGCTAAGGTCTGT
The DNA here is from genome assembly GCA_035046325.1 of Drosophila niveifrons. Taxonomy (NCBI): domain Eukaryota; kingdom Metazoa; phylum Arthropoda; class Insecta; order Diptera; family Drosophilidae; genus Drosophila; species Drosophila niveifrons. Next base: position 1,150,548 of record JAWNOC010000046.1, on the reverse strand, counting down.
GTTCTGTCTGTTCTGTGGTATGTTGAGGAAACGCATTGGCGTTAATAATACCGGAGGAGCAGGAACGACGAGTACATGTATTGTGAGGAAGGTAGGAAGGCAGGAAGGCAGGCAGGCATTGGGTTGTCATGCTGGGGATGGGTTGGGTTTGGGTTCGGTTCGGTTCGGTTGGGTTGCCTGCGTAGATGTCGAGTGGGAGAACGACTACGGCCCACGTACATACACGTTAGTATATTGAGTTGTTGTGGCTGTTCATTCAGTCGTGAGAGCGACAGACGACCATGGTAACCTTGTGGCTTCTTTGCCCATCATCGGTTATGTGGTTTGATAATGACACTTTAAAACTGCGTTGTTGTACACTCGCATTGTGTGTTCTCTCTTCTCTTCTCTTCTCTTCTCCTCTCTTCTGTTTCGATGTAGTGAGTCGCATCGCCCGAACCGATGCCACATAAACCAAGGGTATTTCAGCGACACTAACTTGACAATTGCTCTAATTTATGCAATAGGTTCATCTAACGGTAGAAGTATAAATTTAGAATTCGATTGATACAAAATAGTTCATTATTTTCTAAATTTTTGGTAGCTTTTTATATTAATTACATTTTATCATTGATTTCAGAAATAACTTCTTATTTTCCTTTTAAATAACAACATTATTTAAATATTTAGAAAAAAAAAAGGTTTCACATTGCATTTTAAACAATTTTCATTTGTTGATTTCAGCATTTATATATTTAATTTTATCTTAATACTTATTAATTAAATATTTTTCAAGTAAAGAAGATAATATATAATGCACTATATTGTTTTGGAATTGATCATGATGTATTAATTTAAGAATTCATTTATTAAAACTTCTTCAATGTTTTGAATTGATTTATAAACGTGACTTAACAAATTTCAAGAATAACATAAGCAGTTCTTTTTAATTTCACTGTAATTCCACTTGCTAAGGTCGATAAAAGTCAATAATCAAATGTAGATATTAATAAGACTGCATTTCGAAAAATGATTGCAGTTTTGTAAACTTTAGTAAACTAATATTTCAAAATTTGCAATGCTTTCGCAAAACAATTTGCAAATGCGTTGTAGCTGAAATTTGCATTCTGTTATCCAATGCGTATTAGTTGTAATTTATAGTTTTTGTTCACAGTTCAATAAATTTATTGAGTTTCAAATAGTATTGTAATGGACGCTAAGCAGAACACAGAACCCACTAATAAGAGAGAGAAAGAGAGAGAGGAACATTTTGATAAACGTTTATTAAGTGTATTCGGCACGTGGGCGATAACTTTAATTTATTTATTTATGTTGTTTTGCGCAACATTTGATTCGAATTCGTAGTGTATGTACTATGAATGTATTAGTTTGGTTCGTCTGTACGCGCTACTATACGTGTGTGTGTGTCTGTGTGGGTTAGGGATTCCAATGCAAGCATACATTTGCGCATATATTTATATGGGAGAAAATACGCATAAGTGAAGTGCTCTTTATACTCAATGTATCTGTTCTATGCATGATGGCAAGTAAATACACACACACACACATACTCACGCAACATGCAAATCAATGTATGTATGTGTATGAGTATCTAATAAAGCCAGGGTATGCAAAAGAATGTATGCTTGAGTGTGTTGTATGCAGAATTATCCGTTATATTTATCCGATGTTTTATCTTGCACAATTCGAAAGTTGTATGTGTGTTTTGCCTGGCAGGGAAAATGTAAGCCACAAGTGCGATTTACCAATACTAATACTACTTTGTTTGCATGTGTATTTTGTATATTCAATACAAATTGTTACAATTTACAAAGTTTTTGAGCTGCGCAGCGCAACAAGAGGTTGGGATGCTTTCGTATGTACATACATACACACACACACGCACTGTCTCGCACACTTTGGCACATACACATTAGAGTATGTTTATATTTAATTGTTTTATATGTGTATTTTTTTTCATTCTTGGAAACAGTTGAGCTCCTCTATCCGTTTCACTAATCGAAATGCAATTATACACATAGAATTTTAAATTGTTTTCATCCGTAAGTGTTTACACGCACACATATGCATATCCATGTGTCTGTGTGTGTGTGTTTGGTGTGGGTGTGTATATGGTCGAAAGTAAAAACGTAGTCTTTGCAAGCAGAGGAATTTTATATTTTTTTTGTAAACCATTTGATTATTTTAGTACTTGTAATTTTGCGCGATTTCAACAATGATTTGAATTTTTTTTTCGGCTAATTTGGCTATTTTGCAGATAATGTTTTTTGTGTGTGTCCGCCGAAATTTTTTTCGTTTAATTTAAATGTATTTTCCACAACACCACACAAAATAAAACAAACGAAACACGAAAAATTTCGCCACACAACCGAGGTACAAAAAGCAAATAAGAATTTAAACGCGCGCATTGGCGTTGGCGGAGAAGACTCTGTTGCTGCGCGGGAGAGCGAGCAGCCAAGAGCAGCCAGCCGCCCGCAATATAGGTGTCGTCTCTGTTGTGTTCTGTTCTTTCATATGGGAAAGTGAGCGAGCGAGTGTGTGTGTGTATGTGTGTAAGAGAGAGTATGAGAGTGAATGTGAAGCGGTTTAATACTCGTATTGTAGCTGGCGCATACAACTAGCTACTGCTGCTGCTGCTACTGCACAGGAGTATGCTGCTCAACACGTTGAAAACACATTCCATTGTGCCAAATACACACTTAAATTCCATTTCCATTTTTCATATTCCAATCGAAAACAGCCACCCACAATAAGGCCGCCCAGTCAAACTTGCTCTCTGCGATAAAAACGGAAAGACTGACTCGGTCTGCATGCGACAAGTGTCCGCCAAAGAGTGCAAAGAGAACACACACAGCCGCAATGCACTTTGTATTCCCTTCACCCTTTACCCATTTCCCATTTCATTCCTTATGGCCCATTTACGATCACCCAACTAATGTTTATTACACCACAGCTCACAAAGAAAATAAATGCATGTGAAAAGCAGATGCATAAATTACCAATATGCCAGACAGAGCAGTGATTAATTTAAATCATTGTTATAACAATCCATGATTTTTAATTGCCAAAGCTGGTCTCGCAATAGCTCTAATAAATGTTTATGTGGCTTTCAACCACGGTGCCGTCTCGTTGCTGGAACGCAGCAAATGCGCGAAACAAAGAAATGAAATGAAATGGCCCACAGAGGCGCTCTTCTAACACACTGACACATTTCCAACGCGCAGTGGTTGTTGGAGCATGCGCACACGCTCACACTTTCAATTTCCAGTGCGATTCCCAAATACAAATTGTGGCGCTCACGCACACACACACACACACAAGCATGCGTGCACATGCATTGTATGTGTACGGTATTCCCGGTGGTAAAATGTATAATGACCAACCGATTGTTAATGATAGGGAAAACACACAAATTTTTAAGACACAAATCGAAATGCAAGCTGAACTGAGAGTAAATGAAATTACATATTTAATAATAATTTTTAATATTTATAAATAAAACATTTATAAATATGTATTAAAATAATTACAAAAAAAAAAGTCTATCATACTCCATAGCTAATAAATATAAGGAGTGTTTTTACTCACCGCTATCGTTTTCTTGCGCTGCTCAGAGAGCATGTTTTCGCTGGAGCCTTTCAACAGTTCGGCCAACAAGGCTGCTGTGGGTGGCACGCTAGTGGCATGTGGCGCCTTTGACTTGTTGCTGCTACTACTGTTATTGTTGTTGCTGTTGCTGCTGTTTGTGGCATCAGGATTACGCTTGGAGGAGCCATGACTGTGATGATGATGATGACCGTGATGATGTTGACTTTTGCTATCCGCACTCATCGATTGGCTGCGCTTGCTGTGATGCGGTTTTGTTGCGGGCGCCTCGGATGCGGCACGTTTCATTTGATGCTGCGCCTGCTTATCGGCAGTGGCCAGCGTTTCATTGAGGTCCTTTGCAGAGACTGAGATGGGCAATGTTGGCACCTGTTTACTGACATGCTCGATTTGCGATGGAGTCGACGCGGCGCGTGCATGCGACGGCACCGGCAAATATGCGTTTGATTTACGCACACGCATTGAATTTGAATATTGTGGCATGTTGTTGCGCGTGCTGCCCGCCGACAGCGGCTTTGCCACAGCGGTGCGCGAGTACTGGCTATAGATAGAACACAAACACACAGAGAACAAAACAACAAGTTAGTAATCAGGCATATATGACTGCGAAATACCCGCTACGCATGTTTTGAGAATACTATAAAACTAAGTGAAGTAAAACTGCACCTGATTTTCGCTCTGCAAAATTATTTCATTAATAAACTTTTGAGGTTTTCTCCCATCTGTTGCAAAATGATCAGATTTAATAATGTGCATTATTGCGTATCCCAAAATTAAACATTATAGCAAATTGAGTGTGACCAAAGCAACTTTAACATTGCATTTCACTCTACAAAATAGTTTAATTTACAAAATTCCTAATGCATTATGCCAAACATATCAAAATATTTATAATCAATTAAGATCTTTGATTTCACAATTAGACAGTTTACTAAACTAAGTGTGACCCAATGAGTTTGATATTTCTTTTACATTTACGAAACCAAATTTTCAAAAACACTAAAAGATTGTTGTAAAGAAAATTTAAGTTAAAAGAGCTATAACAGTTACAACTACAACTGATTTTCATTCTTTATAAATGTTTATTTTTTAACATTTTAGTTTATAATACCATTATGTACTAACTACTCTTTAAAATAACAGTCAGGTTGTCTTAGGGAACGTAAGACACATTAATCTTAAACCAAATTTAATACCTCTAGCTATTATAGTCTCATAGAACTGGGTATTTATACAAATGGTGAGACTGACGGAGTTATCACAGCTGTTTAGACAAATCAAAGAACAGATTTATGTACTTCTTGGTGTACTCTCTGCTGTCTACTCTTTGCGCTTGCCACTAAATTAAAATACCTTTCTCTGTAGCAGTTATAACAATAAGAAGATTAGCGTGCAAATCCCAGTTGACAAACTTACCTATCCGACTCGCGCAGTTCCTCGAGTATCTCCTCGAAGTGCATGCGATTGGGTTTTTTCAGCTCCGCCTCCAGCATTTGACCGTACGGACCACGCACAGTTAGCGGACGCTTTGAATAGCGCTTGTGGTCGTAATCTCCGCTGGGCGTTGGACTCCAACTGATGCGCTCCTCGGTATCGGACATGGAATCAGTTTGCAGGAACGTATTAGTTTTACTATTATTGTTGTTGTTGGTGGTGGTGCTGCTGGCATCGTCCTTTTCCTCGCTGCTCTGACAGCTAAAGCTGCTTAGCAGCTGCGGCTTTTCCTGTGATCCCCGCCACACCGGCGAACCCTTCTCCATTTCCGGTGTGTTGAGGTCAAACATCACCGGACTGTGCGACTCGTCCGTTGGTGAATCCGGCTTAATGGCGTGAAAGTTCGCTATGGATATATCGAGTGCGAGACCAGGATGCGGATGCTCCACGCGTCGATGCCAATCCGAATTATCTATGTACATGCCTTTGCGCTTCGTCGACTTTTCCAGATGCCGCTTATGCCGCTCCCCTGAACTGTGCCGCGGCGTTGCAATCGCTGCATCTGAACTGCGCAGTTCCAAATCGAGCTCATCGGGACTATATTGTGCTCGCTGCTCCTCCACAGATTGATTAAACATTTCACCCTGTTCGGAGTGGGGAGACGCATTGCCCTTGCCACGCTCGTCACTCTCCTCGGAACTGCGACTCACCGAAATGGTGGGTAATAAATCGCCACGCAGCGCCGTCGTCAACGTTTCCGGTTGCGTAATCTTGAAGGCGGCATGCGATACGGGTGGCTGTGTGGTCTGTGGCACGATGCCAAATTCGGGCGCCAACTCAACCCATTCCTGGGCGGGCGTCTCCAGCCACTCTTGGGCGGCGCATTCGTAAACCGGCACTGGGATTAAACATGTTGTGGCTGTCTGCAGCACATTATCCGAAGGAGGCGCCGACTCCTCCAGCAATGTGACCAAATTGGGTGTGCTGGCTGTGGGACTTGCCTCGGGCTCCACAATGATGGGCGGATCAATTGCCTTGATTCGCGGCGGACACTCTTCGCTGGCGGTGTATTCGCCCTCCGAGTGTATGGTGTCCGAGAGGGATTCCATCTTGGCATGCGCAGCAATGACACTGCTCGCCGTGGCCGGGATAATGCCCACAATGCTGCTGCTGTCTGTGTTGAAAATATCCTCCTCGGGTATAGAGTCTGGGACGTCTTCGAGTACGTGTTCGAGCGATTTCTCTTGGCCGTAGTTGAGATTAATGCAAACCCCGGTGCTCTTAAGGGGTATGTGCACCCAACCCGGGTCGGGAATAATGCGCGAACGCTCGTGCTCGTAAAACAGATCGACAGATAACGACGACGACGACGGCGGCGGAGGAACGGGCGACGGCGAGGGCGTCGGGGTGGGCGTAGGCGTGGGCGTGTTTTCAATGGCCTTGTCCCGACGCAGTCGATCGCGTAAAGCACTTAAAGTTGATTTACAATCGATTTGCGAGAACGAAACAGAACGAAATGGTAATTTGCCTTTCGATGCGTGCGCCGCTGTTGCTGCTGCTGCTGCGTTGCTGCTGTTGCTGTTGCTATTGCTGTTGTGGCTGCCACTGCGAGACTCTGCTCCGGCCAGCTGGGTTGCCCACTCGCTACTGCTGGCTGGATCGAGCTCATCGCCCACAGTTAGCGGTGGAGATGATTTCGACTTCTCGCGATTGCCCAACATGAAAGCTTCCAAGTTGGAGAGACTCGTGTTTGGCCTAATTGAGTGAAAGAGTCGTGCGGCTGTCGAGGGTTGTGTATTTGTGTTGCCACCTCCACCTGCGGCGCTGCCACCGCTGCCACTGCTGTTGCTGCCACCTCCGCTGCCGCTGCCGCTACAGCTGCCATTGTTATTGTTGTTGTTGCTGTTGCTGTTGCTGTTGCTGTTACTGTTGCTATTTGTGCTGAGTTGCTTTTGTAATTGACTGCGCGCTGTGGACGGCAGCTCATCATTCGGAGCAGCAGCCCCATCCTGAAGATCCAGGCTGCCACTTGTTCCCGACCCGTTGTGCGGTATTCGCGGCCTGCGTGGCGGTGGTATTGGCGGTGGTGTTGGTGTCGATGAGGCACGCGAACTGTTGCTGCCACGCAACAGTTCTGTCAACTCTTTGAGCCGCTCGGATCGATCGGATATCTTGCGATGCTTATCCCCGCCGCTCGATGATCGCGAATCGTTGGCAGGAGCAGCTGTCGATGATGATTTGCGGCCGAAAGCTAAAAGTTGAAAACGATCCAAGGTATTACGTCGTTTCTCCATTGTGCGCTGTCAACGAAAAAGAGACAAGAGTCAAACGAGGTAAGCGAAATTTCTCTCTATCTTTTAGGTTTATGCAACATTCTGGCAAATGAAAAATGCATGTAAAAAATACATAAAGTCTAACATTAAAAAGAGTCAATTAAAATTGCCAAAAAATCATTTTGCAGATAGTATAAAAGTAGCTGAACGCAGAAGTAAACAATTGCGATATACATTTGTAGAACTTCTTTGTTTATCGATTTCGAGGGGGGGCTGCAAACTTGAAAATATATGTACTTGACCTACGTAGTCACACAGTATATACACAATATGAAGTACAACAGCGAGACAGATTGACAAGTTGGCTGAAGAGTTTACAACACAAAGTTTTTTACTGGCTTGTTTATAAATAACTGACTAGTGCAATACTCTATCAAATTAAAACAGAAATTGAAAAACAATTTCGCACTATGAAAAATACAGAAAATATATCTTATAGATACACGTATCTATAGTATGTATCTTTTACCTAATCCAGTCGTGCACTGCTCATTTATTTTACAATTCGATTGAAATTATACAACACAGTTAGCATAGAGAATATAACGATCAGTTTAAGGTAATATCTTATAAAAAAAATTTACCTGGATATCTTCTAACTATTTGGGCGCCAGATCATCTTGAGCTTTATTATTATGTTGTTTGGTGCACAATGAATGACACATAAAGCAGCAGCGATCAATGTAAGGCAAAACAGAAAATGACATGACTATACAAGCGAACATATACATTGATACACACACACACACATACACAAAAGAAAATCACTTTTGTATATACGCACACAGTGATATTTTTAGTATAAACAACAAGAATTTATATCGAATACAAAAGAGAATAAGCCCGAAGAGCGGCCAGGAAAACTCAAAATATTCATGTGGCTACTACGTATGCATGACTGTATGTTTGTATGTATGTATGAAGCTACATACATATACACCTCCTACATACATATGTGCACATACATATATTAAAACAATCTTACAAAAAGCACACAATAGAGATAGAGCAGAGCACATCACAGAGAACAACAAAATCCCAAACAAATTATGGCACCGCTAGCACAATTATATATGAATGTACAGATGTACATACATGTGTAAGTATGTGTGGAGGAGACCCGTAATTATGTTAGTATATGTACATCCATGTACGTACGTTCATACATACGTAATCAAACTGAAACTGACAATCTCGCATCTTCCTGAAAGGAACGTGTGCTGCGTGCGAACATATTTACATACATACGCATACGAATACGAATACATACATATATTAATACATATATCCACACATGCATTCTATAAGTTGTATGTTTATAGACGTAGATACTATTAAGATACATATGCATTCGAATATACATTAGGGTGGCCCATCTAGAGATGAGAGCGTGAACACGAGCACGAAACACAAATACTAAATTAATCGAAATCTAAAATAGGACAATGATCTGAATATTCAGAAATTTGAAATAATAAGCTAAACTAGTTAAAAACTTCAAATACTAATTGGATACAAATTTAAATTTTATATTATTATATAACATTTAATTATTATAAAATATCAAACAACTATTCTTTAAGAAATGAATGAGTTAATTTAGAAACAAATTTATTATATTTTCCTTAAAATATATATAAAAATAAAATCATTTAAAACATTTTTCTTAAAATTTAGAAACTTTCTTGCTTTGGAAATAAAGAATTGCCTGCTATTTATTAAAAATGTTTATTCACACATTAAATATTCATTGAGAGATCAACGCAAACTTTGTGTTGATGCCCGATAAAAAAGAAAAAAACAAACAAAACATTTAACGATACAGAGCCATGACATTTTTGAAAATTGAACTCATTCATAAAGTATTTATTTATTTTTCTTCATCAAGTATACGCTACAATTTGCGCAAAAAAAAGCAAGTGAAATGTTGTTTTGATCTCTTTTCAAGCAGGAGAAAAAACACATTGGCAGATTTCTTCGTAATATGCTCAAAATGAAATAATGCTCACACCTCTAAATGATTCATTTTTGGTAATAGAATCGACGGCGACTAATGACTGAAAATGTTCAACTAAATTGCATTTGTATCCATCTACATAGAATATATATTGTACATATCCATCCCAATATATGTAAAGAATACTACGTAATTATAGCAGCTGTTATATACATTAAGGAACTTTGGACTTTGATTAGAGTTTTAATTGTCATTTACTATGTATAATTAGTTTATCTATTTTATTGGTACTTACATCTGTCTGCCACCTTTGTCCCAGTGGTGCATAAGCGTATGCGGAACAATCGAAAGTTTGGATTACCGGAAGTTGCTTGAACTGCACCGATTGCTGGGGTAATGAATAGTCCAGCAAATAGCCGCTGGCATAGGTTAGATTATGAACCGAAATGCTAGCGAATGATGGGTTTGAGTTTGTACTGTTTAAATTGTCTATAAAGACGCTTTTCTCACTGCAATTTGAGATTAAATCATTTGGTAAATTTAAATCAATATGGACATCGGCAACGTCAGCAATTGCTCGATTCACAGGAGGCGAATAATTCACTAAATGCAAGTCCGAGTGATTCGTGTTTAATGCCGGTCGATTAACTAGAGCGCGTTCCGATAACGACGATAACGATACCGATATCGGTTGTGTTTCCGATTCCGGTTCCGGTTCGGATTGCGAAGGCGATGGCAATGGCGACAACGATGGCGATTCACTATGCGCGAGCGTAAACTCTTGCTTCAGATGCCCGTAACGATCGTAGCGCAATATACAAGTTCGATTCGTCGACGTTGCGTTTGTATCTAATTTACAATTGTAGTTGTTGTTATTTGTCTCAATGGCATGCAATTTGCAGCTATTTTCAGCTGCCACTGGCAGCGCGTTCTGGCAATCACAACAGCTGCTAATTCCGTCTCCACGGTTATGATTATTTGTGGACGTCAACGTCAATGGATTACTACTAGTGTAGTTTAATGTTCGTTTATCATCTCTGTCTCTATCTCTTTCGAGGCGACGCGTTTTCAGCGCGGGCTCAGCATCGACAGCAAGGCCACTGCAAGCGGTCACCTCAAGGCAAATGCGATACTTGGGCTTGGGCGGAACGGGCGGCGGATAGCGACGATAGGAACGCAAATAGTTGCCACAATTATTCGAATATCCTTGCGGCTCAGTCGGCCAGCAACTTGTTGTCTGTGGTGTCTCTCTAGCTGCTGCTGCTGCTGCTTCAGTAAACTGTTGCTCCTGCTCTGCTGTCTGGCGCTGATTTATTTTGTCAATAGTTTTATAACAACAAATTATTGGTGACACGCTGCGAGCTGTGCGCGATTGGGAAACCGATGACGCGTATGACGTTTTCGCTTTTTTTAAGGCTTTATCCGTTGTCTCCGTCTCGGCCGATGTTGCTGTTGTTGTTTTGTCGCTGTTTGTTGTTGTGGTGTGATAGTTGATGTTTTTGGCTCGCGTTGTTCTATTTCTATACACGGGACCAACAGCGAGCTAACGCCAACGTCATTATCGTCATCAGCATCATCATCATCATCATAATCGGTATCGGCATCATTGGCAGCGGCATCGGCATCAGCATCAGCATCGCTGGCTTCTTCCTCATCGGAGACAAAACGATACGACGACAAATCAGACACTGAATCCGCATACGACCGATAAAAAGCTACAATGCCAGGCTGCTGTTGATGTTGCTTTTGCTTCTGCTTTTGCTTCGGTTTCTGCTTCAGCTGTTGCTGCTGCTCCGGCTGCTGCTGCTGCTGTTGTTTGTGTCTCTCTCTACAACAACTCTCGCAGAACGCCAAAGCTCGCGAGCTTTTTGTACCATTTTCGGTAGTGCGCCGAAGCTTTTCTCGCTTCTGTTGTAGTTGTTGCTGTTGTTGCGTCTGATTTTCGTTTTCATTTTGCAGATCGTAATGCTCATTATTATTGCTTTTTCGTATTACCAATTGCTTCTTTTTGCCTGCCTCTGTCCCGTTTTCCGACTGTCGCACACTGTTCTTAATGAACATCGGTTCCGTTGGCTGTCTATTCGAGTGCTTTAACGCCTTGTTCAGCATTAGTTTAACTGCTAAATTAACATTGATACATATATTCCACTTCTATTATTATTAAAGCGCGCAAATGATCCTCCTAATTAGTATCCTTCAAGTCTCTGTCCGTCTACTGAAATGATACAAATAATTACATTTTTATTTTTAGATATTATCTATCTAGCTGTTGTTCACTCATTGTCGCGTCTGCTGTTACCTTCAGCTGCTACACACTTGCAATTACTGTTGATATCACTAGAGTTGTCCCCATTTAAATGACCGTGCGTATTCTCCTAATCGTTTGGAATGCCACACACACACACACAAACACACACAATCTTGTGCTCTCTTCTTTCTGGTTAATCGTAAATCAGGCAGCGGTGCCACAATTGCAAATTTTTAGTTGGCTTTTCGTGTACCCTAAAACCGATCAGATTGGATTATTTAAACCACTAACCTATGATGATAATTGACTTAAAACAAACTATATATATTTAAAAAAAAGTAGTTTCATTTAATTATTGAATCTTTTACATGTTTGGCCTTCTTGTAATTTGTGATTAATATATTTCATTAATTAAATAAAGTAAATATTTTAGGGAATTTACTCTTCAGCTCTCGAGAGATAGGAATGTCAAAGATTTACTCAGTAAATGAATAAAAAGATAAAGTCGATATGAAGTACTTAAAGTGCTTATGTAGATGTGAAACACTTGGCATGGAAACAAACTAAACGGAATAATTTAAAATAGTTTAGTAATTTAATTTTAGATTTCAACTCATTTCATGTTTTGTCTGCACTTTGCGAAAGGTGTGAAACTGGCAGACGCCCCGTTTAGAGGATAATCATGGATAATACCGTATTCAATAAACACAGCACAACAAACACATCGCACATCCAACTTCATATTAATTTATGTATGTCATGCTAGCACTTCAGCTGGCTATAATTAAATCTCGGGCAACTAAATGATATTTTCAGCTTCCATTTATTTTACACAGCGTCAACAGATGCTTCGCCAAGGCGTGTACGGAGAGTATCTTGTGCAAATACGAGTATAAAGGAATTTCGAAAAGTAAAATAAAACATACTTGTATATGTATGTGTGTGTAAGAATAGATTAGTGGCAAATATTCAGCTAGGAAATACCCTAGCTTGATTTATATTGCGCTTCAGCATTTGCTCTCTGGTCGCTGCGTTTCAGAGTGCTTATAAGCGTAGTTCCGCTCACATAACACTAGAGATATATTATTCCAGTTGGTATTTTATTACCAGACAATGTGATCTATTGTTTCAGGCAAAACAACTGTTGGAAATTAATATGGGTCAGGCTTTTTCTTTGTCATCAACTTAAATAGAAGACTGTGGAAATGCAGTACTCACTTTCTTTTTTCCAATATTGAGGAAGAAAGAGTCATAGACCCTGTTAAAGTAGTACGATCCCATTAAGTTGTAAAAAATATGGCTTTTGAAATGCAAATTATATAATTATGATAAGTGCACTTAACACTCACTTGATCAATGGTTTCGTTTTCACACAATTTTTGAAAATATTAATATTAATGAATTCACTTCAAAAAGAATTTACCATAAAATCTATTAGAGAGATGTCTACCTCTCTTTTTCTTTCTTAACAAATAAAAAAATGCAAACAATTAAGAAAATATAATTTATTAGCGATCTTTTGTGATGGACGAAGGAAGAGCACTATTAATGGATTCACCAATCAGCGATAGTGTATAAAACTGTGCGGGGTATCCGAATCTTAATCACCTTCATTCATTGGCGGGGATGTTGGGATGACGAATAAGGTGTTGCTGGTATGTCGAAACGCCTAAATCGCCTGAAACGCTGTGCAGATTAATCATAGAGGCCCACAACAAAAGTGTATAAATGCGAAATGCGAAATACGAAATGCGAATAAGAGAGTACGAGAGTATTGCATTGGGATACATTGTGGATTCTTTTGCGGCAACCGTTGATCCGCTGTCACTTGTCAGTCAAAACAGCCAAGGCATTAAACGACCTATCACAGAAGTTTAAAAATAGATTATATCGCCGTCTTAGCCAAGACGTAACATGTAACACACCAGTCAGCCAGCCAGCCAGCCAGAAAGTCAGCCAGCCTGTTGTCAGGCTTAATTCTTAATTCTGATTATTGTTGAGTGTTGAGATGGCAGCCGGTTAGATACTTTTGCATAAGACAGCAAAATGTTCGCAACATGTCAAAACTTGTATGGCTTTTAAATGACGATCGCCTGAAGAAGATCCCCACAAAGGCTTACAATTAATTAAAATTTGTTTACTCGAAATTCTATTAACAGCTTACACTTCAATGTCAATAATAACAAATCGATTTAAAGATATTTCTGCAGACTTCAAGTATTTCGTTGAACTTCCTGATTTTATTGACAAATTATGCATTGGTAATTATTTTAAATCTGTGGAAGAGTATAGCAGAGTTGGTGTTAACATTTTTGAATTAAATTTTCTCTTTCCTCTGACGTATTTGCGTATGAGAAATGTCGTCTACTTATACAGAAATATTTGCGGCTTTGCTGAGTTTAAACGCTCGTTTTATCTACAGTTTTTTATCTAGTACTTACTTTGTAAACAAACAAATAATAAGCTAGCAGCAAACAGCAGACAAAACATTTATTAAGATGCGCATACATACTTCCACAAAAATATGTAAATACCTGCTCTCATTAACTGTAATCGTGAATTACGGAAAAACAGCAAAAAGTAAGAGTTTTGTGATCGAAAGTCACCAGCTGCTTGCATGAAAAACATTCTACGACATAAATTATATTTGAGTGAGTTATTTATTACGTTGAATATAAACAAAACAATACACTTTTCACAAATAATTACATCAAAAGAAACACACACACTAAGCACTAAGCTATTGAACGTAAAAAGCACATCTAACGCATTCAATACACAGCCATAATATAATTATATTATTATTATTATAATTTTTTACCTTAGGCTTACCTGAGTTTAGTTCGTCTCACAAGTAATCCAATCGCCTAGTTCAAGTGCGCTTTGGCTTTGAAAGAGAACGATAAAATTTCAAGCTCTCAGACGCGACTATTTTTAGCTGTTTTGATTAGCTGCAACATGGCAATTCAATAGAAGTAAATCGCAAATAACTTTCAATTATCAGAACAGTCTTACATATGAAACAATGCTTTCAAAATTACTAAATCTAAGTACTAGTCATCTTTAAAGCCGCAGTCCCACAATATAAAAGATCTATAAAAAGCCATAGGCCTTGAAGCTTATAATGTTCAAATTCACATTTGCTTCTGGAAACTAAATATGAAATAAATATATAGACTCAAAAATGAATGCAGTATAATTTATATATTTAGTAGATTACATTTTAATGCTTCAAAACTTATTAAGAGTTAATGTCGGCGTCTATGATACTGAGTCAAAAGATAGAAGAAGGGACATATCTTAGACATGTTTGGAAAATCACTCTAACTTATTATAAAAAAATAACAAATTCATATATAAGGAGCTTTCAATCTAATAATATTTAATAGAATACAAATCGTTTACCACATTTTGCATTCAGTTTGACATTGAATTTATCTTTCATGATTAAAATGCACTTCATTGATAAAGTGCATATGTGTCTTATGTTTGCGTTCAAAATCTAAGTAGAGTATTAGATCTTCGGCATTTTAATAACATAGCTGTTTCTTCTTATTTTGTAGTTGAGCAAAGATTGAGCAAAGTTGATTAATTAGCGAATTCAGCCATGCAATCTGCTTCAGTTTGAGTGCCATTTGGGCAACGTTTCACTTTTGATTTTCGATTAGACCCACTCAGAGTTGTACTTTCACGACCTTTCCTCAATGGTGACCTCTTGGTTCAAACAATTCAACGTTTAAACGATGGAGCACACTCAAAGTACGAGTAATGCACAACATTCAATTAGTCTATTTCAGATTTGTCTGCCAAATGTTGTTGTTTATTTTTTTCCTCCAATTTTTTTTCGTTGTGTTGCTTGTTTGTTGCCTAAACAATAATGCGGAACTTGACTTGATTTTAGTTTTTATGAAAATTATCAAATTTTTTCCCCCATAGTTTCGGTTTGCTACACAAAACGCAAAGAAAAGAAAAAGCGTTATTGTGTTTTTGTGATGAAAATCGAAAGATAATGCAACAACAGGAAGATGCCAAAAATGTTCAACACACATCAGAGCAAAAGGCTTTGAACACTTGTAAATTGTCTTTGATGATCGCAGATTAAACGTGAGATTGTTCGATAATTATCTTTTTGTTGAATGTTCATTTAAGCCAAGTGACATATGAACCAAGTTTCATATGGTTAGCCAAGAGATATCTGTATTATAAATCAGCAATTAGCTTTCGATTGCAATATGGCCGAGTCTGAATTGTTGGCTTTGGCTTTGGCTTTGGCCGAGGCATGGGAATAGGCTCTTCAGTTTTAATCACCACTTCCTAAAATCATAAATGCAATTGCAACTCCTTTGCCAGGCAGTTTTCATTAGGTTTTTGCACCAGCTTTCTTTACAGGCGGACAGTTTTTTGTGTGGGCGCAACTGCAACTAACTGCTGACGAGGTCGTGAGTATCTATCAACTGGGTCTGGGTCTGCTATATGTACTATATGCGGTGGCAGACACGGTTTTATCGCCGCTCTTGGCGCTGATGTGATGTGTGGCTAACATATACCAGACGGCATATGCGCCTAGTTAAATAAGTAATACGATTTATATTTAAGACATTTAAAGTGACTTTTAAGCTTTTTAAAGAAAATCTACAAATTTTGGGAACCTTAAATTAAAATTGTCTTTTTAGGAAATTAATATTATGTAGTAGTGAAAAGTTGGTATGAAATTGTATATTTTTATAAAATAATAAAATATTAATATATACTTGAATATTTTGGAAATGAATAATATGTCGGAATAAAAATGTATCAACATTTTTTTAGTAGCTATTCTTACAATTGCAAAAGATCGATGGACGCATTTGGTTATATAATATAATATTTCTTAAAATATCAATTCCATTAAAAAAGTTTATTTCTCAGGCAAACATTTTTGATATTTCTTAGCTACTGAAATGCAAGTCCAATTCTCATTCAAGTCAAATTCTATTTCTAATGTTGTCAGCTTTACATTTTAGAGGGTATTTGGAGAAGAGCAAGGCGAAGCTGTGTACGATTGCCACATAAATCTGATAAGCAGTTAGGAGAGTTATTAGAGAGCAACAAGATACACAAGTCAAAGCTTAGCTTGCGCCAATGCAAATGCATCAACGTAAAGCCGAAATACAACTGGCCAGACCAAACCGGGCCTGACTTTTGAGTGTTACTATACCAGCAGTGTAAAGTCCCTCTGTCTCTGTCTCCCTCTCCCTTGGCCCACTGTGCAGTGTAGCACTAACTAAAGTTTGATCATTGCTTCACCCATTGATGCTAGAGCGCTTGGTGCTTTGGTGCTTTGGTGCCTGCTTGTTGACTAGCCCCTAGCCCTGGGAGTCTCTGGAGTCGCTCACTCTCTCGGCATCGCACCGCATCACTGTCGCGACGTAACATGCAACATTACATGCCTATAATTTGTTTTCACACAGCAGGACGTTTTCACTCCATAAGACATCAGAAAGAGGTCTTAAATGGTCACATTACTGCCATTGCCAACAGCGTTCAAATGGCAACAACTTGCACATAAATACGTTATAACTCGTACGTACGTACGTCTGACTGTCTGTCTGTTTGACTGTCTGTCTGTTTGTATAGGATGAATATGCAAATGTAACTGTGAGTATAAAAATGTTAATGCCCGTGGCAAACGATGCGGCAAACGGTGGCTGGCATCAGGGAGATATTTGATTTTCTTGTTGAATGGATGTGGTGTAAATTGCCAGTTTGCCAGTCGCATTTATCACAGTTATGTTTTTTTTTTTTTGGAAACAATTAGCCAATGGATTTGCAATAAAAAAAAATGGGTTACTTAAGTCACAGTTTAAGTGAACGCATTCAAGTTGTTGCCCCAAAGGGAGTCTCACAGATGTATCACACGAAAGTTGAAAGTGGCATCAACAACAACAACAACAACGGAAGATCAGGTAAATTTGCCACAGATAATCGGGTCACAAACTGGAGTTTAGACTTTGCGCCACTTGCCACAAGAGGCAGCATTATTTAAGAGTTAATAAGTTAGTACTGAATATAATAAAATTAAAATCATTTTGTATGTTTCTTTCTATAAGAGTTAATAATGGAAAGCCAACTGGTAGCTTAATAAACAAGCATGCCACAGACGCTGTGAGTACTCGTATTCGTATTCATATTCGTATTCGTATTCGTACAGCAGCCAACGAGCAGTCAACAGCCTGAAAATGTATCTTCAAAATACACTTATGCTGCCTTTTTACGGCATATCTTTTACTTCTTTTGCCTGCACTTGAGCATCTGAGCATTCGTACTGCTGCCGAAGCTGCTTTTCGTCTGTTGTTGCTGTTTGATTTTTTTTCTTCGATTTTTTGTTGTTGTTGTGTTTTTCGCTTTTTTGTTTTGTTTGGTTCTTTTTTTGGCCGCCTTTTTATTTTTGTAAATGAAATGAAATCGAAATATGGGTCGGCGGCACTCGCCGCTCTGACTGTAAGTATTATTGCCGTACCCAAAAGTACCATGATCTTTCTGCCATTCAGACAGCCAGCCAGCCAGCCAGCCAGCCAGCATGAGAGCATGAACTCAAAACACAATTCCATCTCACATTGGCGAACGTACCAAATAAATATCACCATATTGAACTCTATACTTTCAACACACAAATTTATGGATAAACCTCTTCTTCGTTTAACAGTACTTGAACTTATTCAAACGAATATTGTACGAATGTAGGTAGATCTATTCATCTATTATTTTTGAGCACTTTGGTTCGTTTATCTAACCGCGCAAATTTGGCAAATTTAAATTTGTCAAACAAATCATTATTTTTATTTATTACAGAGAAATAATATAGCTGCATTAATTATACGCACCTCACACATTAACACATTTTTAATAATTGCGCGAACTTTCACAGAGCTGAATATTTAATAACACAAATTATCAAGGATGCTTTCGTATATCGAGATAAAAAAGGGAATCAAACAGAGTTTTGTCCGCGACACTATCCGGAGTACGACCGTTGTCAATCGCGTTCGATTGCACTCTATTACAATTTTTTCTTTACAGCAGCTACTGCTGACGTCTATCGATAATTTTGCCGGCTCTTTTACTACAGCACTGGAAAAAACAATGAACTTCTGTTGCAATTCAAATTCATAACTGTAATATGCAATCAGCAGTTTTTTATAATAAATTAATATTAATTATTTTACTAAATTATATTCACAATTGGAAGTCAATGTAATGAATCAATATTTTATACAACGAAGCGAAGTAATGAAAGCTTTCCCAGCATCTTTGTTTACTGTTAATAACAGTCCATATGATAATGTAAACACTGATACTGTTAAGCTAATTAGTTTTTATGTAAATTTAGTTTTTTGTTAATTTCTAAGAAGAACACTGAAATATCGAATAAAATATACTATTTAAAGCACTGTTACTAAAACAATTTAATTTAAAATATTTTCTGCGAACTCTTACTGCTTGTAAACTTTGATATTGAGTATCGATCCATATACATAAGTGCGATGTATCGATTTGTTAATAACCACAATATTGTACAATTTGTTTTAATAAATTTTAGTGAGGTTTAATTAGAGTCTTTATTAAATAACATCATGTTGTATTGAATTCATTGAAACTGTTAAAAATGTTTTAGAACCTTGTCAAATATATATAAATTTAATTTATTCCGCTTAAGCATTGTGAACAGCATACCATCCGTATTTTATAGAATGTTATTTTGCTACATTCTATTTCGCGTTTTTGTGTTTTATACATAAAACAACTTACCTTGGTTTTAAAATGTGGATGGAAGTTTTGAATGTTAAAAACAATGCCGTAGAACTACTTTAGGAAAAAAAACCATAACAAAAATTAGACACTTTCAAATGTTGCGCTCATTGTAGTGTTACCAAGGCAATAAATTATTTTGAAAAAATCAGTATATTTTCTAAGTGATATATATTTAGCACACACACTTGGTCACACCAACTGCCTGGGCGTTGACAACATCAAGCAAACATCTATTAAGCTGGCGTCGTGTTTGCATCTAAAACATTTATTTACAAATATTAATAAAAACAACGACATACTCCAATCAAAATGGTCGTGTTGAGTTCTTGCTGGTCACCCATAATTTGGTCAAATAATGTTCGCACAGGCAGCTATTGCGTTGCTGGTTACACGGCAGCATTAAGTGTGGTAATGATTACATTAATCAGTTATATGCTTCTGGGAGGAGAATCGGGACAATTGTATTCACCGTTGTTTGAGACAGACATCAGATCATCAATGCCAATAGCAGGTGGATTCTTTATAATTTATTTCCTCTTAATTATACTGGCCTCTTATCTGGTGTGCTACGGCATTAAAATCAAGTGAGTTTTCTAGCTTAGCCCAACCATCAGAATCATAATTCACACTTTTATAATTGTTTACAGTACACGAGGTTGGTTGTTGCCTTGGCTTTTCTTGATTGGCCTCGCGATTCTCTTTCAATTCTGTTGGAGTCTTTGGTTGATTGGAGGTTACTATATTTATGTGAGTAAATTTAAGGACTGAAGTAAACTCTGGATTAAAATATATATTTCTTGCAGCTGGAACAAACATTTTCGGCGCTTTTAAACTTTGTGTGGAACGCATATAATGTAAGTGAATCGATGAAGATTTGAAACTGAATAATTGAATTTAAAAACTTTTGTATTTTAGATTTACTGCTGGCTTGTTGTGTTCTCGCAATACCAAATCTTTTTGGCGATTCAGAATCCAAACATCGAATTGCTAATGCCATAGAGACAATCTCCAACGCCAGTAATTCGTCCATTATCGAATATTTTCCATATTTTAACTTTAACACTTTTTGGCTAGCAACAAATCCGTCCATAGCCAATTTTACAACAATGGCATTCCACTCACACCAGACGTGTCTTCTACCCTAAATATACATTAAATATAAATGACAATTATACACATATCTAAGAATTATACAAGACGAAACGAATATTTATATATAAATACAAATTACTATTTTATTGTAAAATTATTTTACATGTCCGACTTCAAAACTAATCTAAGGTTTATTAATAATTTGGGTTTTTTGATCAATTTGTAGGCTATTTATAACTGGGTGTCCGTCTCTTAAATGATTAAATCCAATTTAGCTATGAGCCTTTCTAATTAACAATCCCACGTACTCTACTACATTTTGACATTTAGAATGAATGTTAATGTTTATTAAATGTAAGCTTATACAATAAGGTAGCGTAAATGTTTATACAAATACTTGAAATCAAAATCAGCAACCTCTCTAATCACTGTATATAGTGTGTGTGCAAGGGGCAAGGGGACCAAATAAACAATAAGAGAAATAGAGGGGAGAAAAAGCAGAGTTAATGTAACTACAATATTTAAGAAGCGAATAATTTACATAGTTTGGGGGGATTTAATATCTAATTGTGTTCAACACAAAACTGTAATTAACAACATCGTTTTAAGTTTTCTCCTCCTTCTCCTTGTTGTAGCGCTCGAGTTCCTTGAGGAATTGCGCCTTCGGCTTCATAACATTGGGTCGCTCGCCACGACAATTTGGACAGAACCATTTGCCCTTCGGTTTGAGCACCAGCGACACGCACGAAAAGTGGAACCACTCGATAGGGCACAAATCGTTGTCGCAGAGTATCATTTCGCCAAAGGATATCTAAAAGATAAATGATAACATAAATAACGATGACTTTAGCTGCTAGCTAATATAACTCACCTGATTACACACGCAATACGTGGGCTCATCCGGATCAATAGGCTCGGGTGGGGGAGTCTCCTCTCGTGCATTTGCCGCTGTATTCGAAGCACCACCGCCACGAACTTTTCGCTTCTTCTTCTTACTCGAACTGCCGCCAGCGTTGCCAGCACCTCCCGCAGCACCGCCAGCAATTCCTCCGCTTGACATTTGTACATGACTCTTGCGCTGTCCAACACCGCTAATGGAACCTTTGCGATCGCTGCTGTGTCCATTTCCACTGCTGCCCGCTTCGTTCGCCGAAGTGGATTCGTTGCCGCCCATTTCCGTGGAGCTGCCGTTGTTGACCAAGCTCTCGTTACGTCGACGCGAACGTTTGCTGCCCGATCGCTGCAGATCGTTGCCGCCTCCACTGCAATAGTTTCCATTGAGGCCGTTGCCACCATTGCCCAGGTGCTGCCCTGAGCGATCATATGTGGGCGTTGAATTGCCACCATTGCCACCCATTACGCCCGACGCTGAGGCAACACCTACGCCACCAAATGGCACAGCACCGTAGTGATCCTTGCCCAGGGAATTGCCGCCAGAGTTGCCCAGTCCACTGCTATTCAAACCGCTGTTCGCAGCGCTGTTACCTTGATCACACATGGGACTTTGAAGGCGTTGTAGCTTCGATGGTGGACCATCGTCCAACAGCATATAGGGATCACGTTCATCTTTCAGGTCGAGATTCTGCTGATCAGTGTCCAGTTGCCGCACCTTGGAATCGATGATCTCCTGTAAATGATTCACAATCTGCATTTTCTCGTCACCTAACTCTTGCGCCTGTATGAGACTTTGATGCATTCGGCTAATGGAGCGAGAGCGCCGATTGGTGTCCGTTGAGTTCTGCTGTGACACATAGAGGTCATAGTAGTGGTCCACATCACGTATTAAACCTTTTTAGATGGCACGCAGAGAAGGAGAGAGAGGTTAGGTGGCATACATATTTTGGAAATGGCCGCCATTTTCCCCCCCAAAATGTGTGTTTACCTCGGTATTGGACATCGATGGCACGAATTCTGGACAACTGGCGCTGTACATCGTCGGGCAGATTCTCCACGGAATCTAAATAGTTGTCCACATAAGTGGCTGAATTGATGGCCTCCGATTCGGATGCAATCATTATTGGGTTTCGTTGCTCCGACTCCGTCAACTCCACTAGCTCTGACTTCGACCACTTCCGACAGTATTTATGCTGCGACAACGTTCATAGCTGACAAACTGTTTGAAGTTACTTGTATTTGTGTGTATACGACAATCGGAATATTGAATTTAGCAACGCAAATATTAAGTTCCAATTTTTTTAAGATGTTGCGACTGTACGCTTGTATTTGTGTGTGTGCGTGTGTATAATTTATGTGTTGGAAAACAACTATCGAGGGGGGAGATTGCAATTGTTTCTCGATTGTGTGTGTGAGATTGCAGTGCTGGAAAACATGTGCTGGTTGTTTTCATGTTAACTGTTTCGAGTTTTGCATATGAAATAAGATTTATTTAATCAGATTTTCAAACAATAAAAATAAAAAATAGCATAAACAAATATTTACGGTATATTACAATTTTTTAATCATCAACTATAATTCTTATTGTACAAAAACGGCTGATAATAGCATGGCTAACATATGTTGTTAATGATGAGTTGCTGTTAACAGTGTCATCGATAATACTTAACAAACTCACCATTAATACTGATTTATTCAATTACCAAAGCACGAACAAATGATATTTGTGTTGAATTCAGTACAAAAATGCATCTAAAAGTAGAATCTTTTAATAATAAATGATTATTAAAAATTAAATAGGAATTAAAAAATAATAAGCATCATAGTTCGCCAGTAAAAATCGTTGATTACAAAATTTTGAAAAACATCGATGTATCGATACTGCCATCGATGTGACTCCATCTCTAGTTGGCTGATTGTCATTCAATTCTGTTTTGTACGTTCGACCGCCAAGACGCGATTTCTGCCGCTCTGCCTTTGTGATCTTTTGAAAATATAATTGTTTATATTGTATTCAAGTTTTCTGCGTGTTAGCAGTGCTTTTAATCAAAGATTTTTCTATACAAGTGAAAGATTAACAGTCGAAAGCAAACAATATGATTGCCAATTTTGATATTACCGACAACAAAGCCAGCACCAAGTAAGTTGTGTTTTCATATTTTGTGCTTAAATTCTTTTTCATCATGTCCTTGAGCTGGTTGCCTTTGCATAAGTGTCTGATGTGGACTGATGTAAAAAAAGCCTTGATAAAAAAGTCCTAATGGCTGCCGGCATACTTAAATATTTGTGTGTGTGCAATTACTGTGTGCATGCATGTGTGCAATTCAGAATGTACTACATATACAACGATCAGCTTTGTTTTATCGGCCGCGTTGAATGTAGGCTTAGTTCATTTGCAACTTGGCTTCAATTAAGTCGATGGAAGTCTTTAATTGGTCATTGGTGCAGTTCATAAAGATTTCTTTGTTTCAATGCTCGAAATATGTGTGTGTGTTGTATATACACACACATGCATTTGCAGACACTGTGTATATGTATGCGTGAGTGGCTGCTCAGCAGCAGCCAGGCGCGACTTGACATTTACGATCATTTCGTCTCTATCGAATTAATACTCGCTGTCCACGAGCGTGTGTGTGAGTACTGTATGTGGAAGTTCATGTGAGTGTGTGTGTGTGTGTTGAGTGCAGTGCACTTCTTCCTTTGACAATAAACACCACCGTTTATTAAATTTTTTGGAATGCGCTCAAAAAAAGAAGTAAAAACCATAGCAGTGCAGTTAACGCCCTTGACAACCATTTCCTTATTCCCACATACAGCATGTATACATATGTATTTTTGTTTGTTTGTATGCATATCGGTCTGCTTATCAGTTTCCGACCCCTGCTGACCAATTTTAAATGTTTCGAGTGTGGGTTCTCTTCCTGAAACTGAAGAAATGGTCTCAAATATCAGTTTCGGTTACTCTCAAATTTACATATACACAAATATTTAGCTAAAAGCATTGATGGTATTATCGAGAAACCCTTCTGTCTGTCTTTGTCATATGGAGGGTTTCTTGCTGATAATCCAAATGTGGCCAATGACGCATACAAACACACTTAAGATCTAATCGCTTGCCCGACATTCTTTTGCTCTAGAAAGAATTCAGGAAAAGATGCCGTCATAGTGATAAATATTGTAGTATTTATTATTAATTTAAATCTCTGGGTTTATTTTGTATTCATAAATCACTAAATAGATAAATTTCTTTGCCAATTGATTTATTTTCATCACTATATTTGAAAATATGAGTTATGTATTTCTTTTTTTTACAATCTAAGGATAAAATCAGTAAATAGTATAAAGAAAAAGTAGTGGTCAATTACACTCTTTTTAATGGAACTTATTCATGTAGTTAAGGAAATAACACGAACGGAAATAGCTCGAAGTTTCCGTTTGTCGTGAATTCGAGCAGTGGTTATATTTTGGCAGCCACCACTGTACACGTTAAGTTGGCTGAATCGATGCGTTTTGAGTGCAAGCAAGCCCATGTTACAAACCCATGTAGAGCTGCTCAATGGGACAAGTTTCACTCGAGGTGTGGGTGGGTGCTTCATATTGTATTTGTGATTAATGACGGACACATCAACAACAACCCCAAGAATTGGCCCCGGGTAGTTCTACAAATACATACAATTGACATGCACACGTATATATATATATGCAGTATATATCTATTGCAACCCTAAGGCAGTACGCCTTTTTATTTTAATGACTCGTATACCCTGCGTGCATTATAATTGGATAAAAACGCGGACTTGCCGTGATCCTGTAAAGCTGTCACTCGTGTATCCCTAATAAATCAGTCAATGCAGGGTGACTTAAAGTAGACCATGCTGAAGATACCTTTTTTCCAATTACACCGCAGTGTAGGTGTTATTTTGACTTATGATTGTATGGGTAAATACGTGTAGAAGTACGCGTATGTGTGTGTGTGTGTGTTAAGCTAAGAGAGAGCAGGCAGGCAAAATGCATAAGCGCGCGTCTGTCAGGCTGACAGGCCTCTGTTCTACAGTGGCGTCTCTTTCGATGTATGCTTGCTTGCTTGCTTAGTGTGTGTTATAGCGGTAGTTGGTTTTGCTTGCGTTTTGCCTTGTGCCTAGTCACGAGAAGTGCAACCAGCAGAAAAGCAGAAAAGTGCATTGAACCTGGATCCATTCCATAGCATGTTTACCGACCGACGACTCGACTAAGACCTTGCATGCTAGTACGTGCCAATCTGTTCTTGTTGCTGTTTTTGTTGTTATTCTCTTTATTTTTTGTTGTTGTATTTCTGTCTAACAATTGTGGATTTTGATTGTCATGCCTGGGTCTTAATTGAGGTTCTGTAACTAATCGACATGTAGAAGAGGAGGACGAGCGAGAAAGCAAGAAAGATAGATGGAGAAAGAGTGTACGTTTTACTAATAAGCTACGGCGCACCCGTCTACTGCACACACACAGACACACACACACACACGGACATTCAGACTAATACTAATGCGTGCCACGCAAAATGATTCATCGGTGAGTGCTTTGAGGCTGCTAACAGATCCCGAAGCCCAAAACGAAGCGAGATATCCAACAGTGAGGCAAAGTCAAACACTAAATGCGTGTCAAATCAATGTAAATCATAACAAGACTAAATATTTGATAATCACTTTAAAGTGCAATTTAATAATCGTGTTTGTCTTGCTACAGTGATGTCCAGCAAAGTAGATCTTGTATAAAAGTAGAACAATAATAAACCTATTTAAACTTGCGTAAATAAAATATCAATTTTCATTAGCTTCTTTCTAACAACAACTCAATGTATAGCAATTAAAAAATTATAGGAATTATATAGAACAATTACATATTAAAGAATTAAATTTCATTAGTTAACGTCCGTCAAAACTCGAGTATGAAATTTCACACTTCTAATGCGAAAAATCGACAATGTTGCAAAAGTCTGCAAAACGCGTTAATTGCGTAAAAAAAAGTGTGAAGAGAAAACTGGACAAAATTTGCATGGTAAAAAAGAGAGAGACAGACTGCAAAGAAAATGATTATTCATACGCATGTCCCTTAATAGCACAATTGCACATTGAAATCAATTCCAAAATGCCATTTGTTATTTCGCCAATGTCAATGCGTCATGTGTTCATTTGTAGCATATCCTTACATGGCGACAGTTCCAGCGCATTAATTTCGACATTTTTGTGTGTGTTTTGTTGTGTTTGGATTCCGCTTTGTTGTGTTGTGCGTTGAAAGATACAAACGGTTGGGTGAGCAAGAGCCACCCGGTCAGATGCGTATTCAGAAGTCAGCCGTATGACTCGCCTCCCTTATGGTGAAATTCTGGAAACTGCTTGCTTTGCTTATAAATAACCATAAAAATTGTTTATATTTAATTGCTGAAACATTCGCCGATTCATAGACACAATAATTGCTAGAATTGTAGCAGGCCTTAAGAGTTGGGTTAAATCGTGCGAGACATGTCTGTTGTTTAGGATTACTTTAGTGGGTTTAAATATGCACATATAGCAACTACTTTAAATGGGCAGCAAGACGCTTGCAAATTCTGCAATCAATCAGATTTGAGTCTTGACAAGTTCGCAAAAAATAAAAATACCTTTACACAACTCGATCGAAATGACGCACAAAGGTACAGACTCTTGATCAGACCTTTTGTTGCAAACAAATGAATGCAACAACGTCGCGACTCGCGACTACCCACGGAAAGTCAGCGACAACAGATGACAAAGACGGGGCGTGGCAGTGTGGCGTGTGTCGGAAGATAATAATTCAGACTTGGCGCTGCCTGAAAGTAGAATTTCGCATACAAACTACCAGCGAAACAAAGGGAAATTTATATAATTAGGAGATAGGAGTGGCAACCAGCTGTTGTCTGCCAGAGAAGAATATCATATATTTCATTTTATGGCAAGAAAGTGTGCTCTAATTAAGAATGACCGACTAGGATTTACCCTGCCCCCCCCCATGTCTTAAATAGTAGTTTCAGTCTTGTTAAGGCAATACAATTTGAACACTTTCAATACATTTATTAAATCTTTAATCATCGTTATAAATATGGTTTACCTCGATGAAGATGCATTTAGCATCATACCCATTACTACTAATTTCATACTTGTAGGGTATAATAAACAAACTGGGGCGCAGGTTAAGAAACAGGTTCAATCTCTGCTTTCTTCATTCTGTATGTATTCTGCGATTCACAGTTTCTCAAGAGGCACAACAAACAATATGCAAATGTGCAAGAATTTTTGCACACGTTGCATAGAGAAACAAGATATGGTGGGGAATATGTGAAGAAATCCAGATAAGCCATCAGATTTATTTTATATTCGTTTATATATGCCGCATCGTCACAAAATATAAATTTCTTGATCAATCGACAACTGACAGCTGGCAAGCAAGAAAATGAGCACACAACGGTCCATAATGATAAGCTTCGGATTCATCAAAATAATGTATGTAATTTGCGCCGCAGACCGCACAGCTTGCAAGCAGTTGTAGCAAGCTGTTCGGTTTAGCCGAGTCACAAACCACAGTCGTCGAACCACTTCCGATCTGTTGTATGCAGTGCAGTAAGCAGTATACAATGCGGTTCGACTGCTTGGTAAAATGCTAATGTGTAAAGCAGTTCAAGAAATAAAATGTTGCATACAAATTACAAATGTGCATGTCAGTTAACAATAAAGCCTGTGTGAAAACACCGACAAACAATTGGGTTACCTACATAGGAATTTGAACGGCATGCATTTCACATTAAATTATGTATAACATTTACTACTGACATTTTTAGAGGATTCCTATAGATATCGTAAACGAAAATGATGAAAAACAATGCGCAGCAATTATTTTACTTACTGTTGGAACTCGCCTCGCATATGTGCAGCGATTACATTTTAATTTTCGTGTTTCTATTTTGAATCATTTTAATCTGACATTTCAAAGAATTGCAATTAAAATGAAATTGGGCATCTAACAGATTAATTTCAACTGAGAAAAGTCTCTTATCTGACGTGATCATCGCGGCTAAGCTGAAAAACTGGCCTAGCTGTGAAGCTAGCGCGTCTGAAGTAGTTAATTTTCCAAAACAAATATACGATGCACATTCGTCGTGTTTCTCTGTGTGTGTGACCGTGTGTGTGTGTGTGTGTGTCTGTTGTTGAATTATGTTTGGCTTGAAACGTGCTCGCTTCAGCTGTTGCTCTTTAACGAAATGTACCATTTAATTGTTTTCAGAGAAAGAGAAAAGTCGAGTCTGTTTGTTGACTGATTTAGAAGGTGCCCAAAACTGATTAGTGCTTCATTATATTTTAACAACAATTTTTTTTCGGCTATGCCGTATTAAACACGCAAAGACTGTAACAAATTCTATCCAAGAGCTGTGCCCCAAAACTGAATTTGCCTTTCACTTTTCGCTCAATAAACAAATAAAATTTCCCCTCATAATTTTCGGATTTTTTTTTTTGGTTTATCTTTTGCCAGTTTAATTTTTATTTTTGCCGTTCAGTAAGTTTTATGCAGATTATATTTTTCATTTGATTTCGAATTGATTTCACACTCTTTTATTCGTGAATAAATAACTCAACAATACCTTGACTAAACACTTTGCTATCCTGACAACCGTTACTCTGCCATTTACGGTGAGTGGTCCAAACGAATTATCCTATTCAAGTTAATTGCTGCAAAATGGGCTTTTAACCAAGTTATTTGTCAACAATTATTATGGCATTGCCATTGAAATTGAGATCATGTGGATGCAACAACTCGACCAGCAGATACCCTCATATATGGTATGGATTAATAATGTCTTTCACTGAAAATTCAATTAATCGAAGAGCGTTTCTATTTACGATCAGATTGACATGGCAAATACTTGGTGTGACCTTTCCTATATATAGAATTTGGATCTTTTAAATGATTCGCCTTGACAAGCTGTTGGCATGTGAGTGTGTGTGTGTCTATAAATCACTTAATAGATCACCAAAATCCCAAAAGCGAGCAATATTTTAAATGAAATTTAATTGAAAGCCAACAATAATTTGAACTGTATTAATTATTGCCTAATCAAGAGTGCAAGACTCGGAGACACCCTGTGAAGCTATGTGAACATTAACCGAAATATAGCCGAAAACCAAAAACGAAAAAACTATGAATATGCATTCACTTCTGACATTTGAGTTATTCAATAACTCTTGTATATGTGTTTATTAACCAATCGTTGTGTAATTTGTGAACATTTCACTCTTGCACACACGCACACTTGGCTCTGATCTTTGGGTGAAGTAACATGGTAGGTAACACACACACACACATATCTATCTCTCCAGCCTCCTCCCAAACTTTGCATTTTCTTATTTTATTTTATACGGGCATTAGTTCGTTAGCATTCATTTTTCTGCTGTTGTTGTTGTTGTTGTTGTTTTTTCGCTCATTATCTTGTCTTTCTTGCTGTGAAGTCACGTGACCTACTCGCTCACTTGTTGGAAGTTTCTCACTGGAAAAAAATCAGACTGGCATTTATTTTTATACTTTATACTTTACACTCATGAAGTGCTTAATATTCCCAAAATAAATACTGTGTACACACGCTGAAAGGCATAATGTAGCTTCTACATTTCTGTCAAAGTACTTAAAATAACAAGGAAATACATTTTCTTGCTCCATTTTAAATACAGATTATTTCTGACTGATACTGTTACTTTTCTTGTTTCGTTTAAATACACATGTGTTGACAGTTCAACGACTTTGTGGAGCTTTATTTTCATGCAAGCAATTATAATATGAATTGTATAAAATGAAGCAACTAAGTTTAACAAGTCTGCACATTGACAGATTATTATTGAATCACGTATTTATAATAGATCATCAAGAATTTCACTGATTTGCTTTCCTCCCTCCACACAGATAAGAAAGCCAAATCAACAGATTGTAAGAATGTCATTTCCTTTCTTTGAAATGTTGTAAATATAAACAAAACATTTGTAATGATGAGATAAGGCAAGGTCTAGGAAAACAATTCGGAACCAGCTGGAGATAAGTACACTCGAATGTGTGTACTTCCGACAAAATGAAGTATCAGGCATATTCTTGATTAGCATGAATAACCAAGTCGTTACAGTCAGTCCAAGTGTCCAATTGTCTGCATGGAATAGAGAGGCATTTATACTTGTAGTGTAGTGCTGTGAAGTAGGTAAGGCAAGAGGAAAGAGCTTTAAGTGCTCACGTTGCGCTGGTCAACTATAGAAGACTATGTTTTATACACTCTCCAAAGAGGAAATTGACTATAAAATCAAGTTATATACACTAAACGAGTACAGCTTACAAAATTGTTATTTTTTTCAATTAAACAATTTGCTACTTAAATTTTAATCATTCGTTAGGGTATTAAGAATTCGACACGCACATGTTAGTGACTCTTTAAAGTTTAGTTTATGCTTTGGTTTTGTAAGTTTTTGGCTAATTATTCCACTTAATCTCTAGCTTTAAGTGTTTTAGCCAGCCAATGGCCCGCTCGCTTAATTGCCGGGTGAAATGCAGTGAAAACTGTGTGCTGTGCCTTTTTCTGCGTACTAGACACATATGTGGAAAATGTTGACCAAAGGTGACTAAATTTAAGGCAGCCACCAAGCAAAAAACACAACACACACAAAAAAAAAAAAGAAATGTTGCGCCCAAAGCTATAATTAAAATAGACAAGCAAAAAAAAGCTAAAAAGAAAAGTTGCATGAGTTGTCAGAGAGCTAGCTCCAATTTTTATCCCATGCACACTCATAAAATGGGTAAGAGAAATGTTATAAAAATGTTGTGCAATTCAAAACGAACAAACGAAAATCTTCCATATATAGTATAGTATTTAAACTATTAAGTTCTCAGGGCAGTTTCCCATGATTTGGCAAATGGCAGCAGATGCACGATTTGTGGTTATTGCAGTTCTTCTTGTACATTTACTTTATTCTTGTGGATTTATGAAACACTCGAATCGCCACAGGCACAAATTAATGTTTATCTCTTTTTCCATGGCAATACAATATGGTACAAAAAACAAGTATACTAGAAGATAGCTGAGCGTCGATCACGCTCAAGTTTGAGCATTCTTAATTGTTTTATGGCCCAATTGAAGATGATTGTACAAGTTTTTCGCAGTTGGTATTAAATTGCATCAAACAATGTAATAAACTTTAACAATTGTCGATTGTCAGCTGCCCAATCTGGCAACGCCTACAGTCGAGGCTGGCAAACTGAATTCCGGTTGAGGAGCATGCTTCCCCAATTGGGTCTCGCAAAAGAGGAGATGAAACATGGCAGATTCATGTTTAGATTACTTTAAAGGCAACAAGGCAGCCAGCCACAGTCAGCCACCCACACAGCACAAAGCACTCATAAGTTACTTTGCTGGAGCCAAACTAGACGATACTTGACAATTAGGCAAAGCACGCCATAGAGACGCGCCGCCGTGCCCCAAACGATGAGCAGATGCCTGCTTCTGCTTCTGCTTCTCCTGGAAGTCATCAGCATCACCTATTTTTAAACCAAGAGCCCTGTGGTCGGTCTCTGGTCTGTGTTTGTGGGTTGCCAGTGGGCAATGTGGGCAAGTGCATTCCGCCCCGGGCGTTGCACACAAGCCAAACGGACAGCCAGCTGAATCTTGTCTGGGGAGCATGGCTGGCATACATACAAGTATATGCATGCAGTCAACACACCATCAACTGAGGGACGGGAGCTGGGGGACGATGACATATACCCATGGGAAGAAGGCATGTCAACTTATACTGTGTTTACTTGATAAGCATAGAACGTCTTCGCTTCGCCAAATTAAAAATAACGCGGCACAACTGAAAACTGAAAACGCTGGTACTTGCTTCCTGTTATTCATGGAAATGTGTGCCAAATGCTGTTAGACAAAGAATAGAGGGGGGACTCTTAAAGTACATGTAGAATGGTGTTGTTGTTGTTGGATGCAACCATTGAAAGCCGACTCTTGAAAATCACTTTGCCACTAGTGCAGATCGAGTTTCTCCTGATGATGATGAAAGTGATTTACTATGTCGACACAGCGCAGCCAAATACAAGGTGCAATCCCACTGCAGAATGTACGATTTGTATAACTATACCCTAGATTACATTTTGCTATGGTATCGCTAATTTAAAAGATGTAAAGTGGCAAAATTAAAGTGGAGTTCCCAAATAAAGCAGTTAAATTTGCACTGCTTGACTGATTGACTACTTTCCTTTCTCTAAGTTAGTGCTTTAATGCAGGGTATCTATGATGCTAGCAATTCTATTGGCTTTCAATTTTTTGCGACTAGTACGTAGACACAGCTTGTAGTGGACCGAGTGTAACGGTACCAGAAAGCTACGCCAAGAAACACAAGATTACTAGACCTGAACCACTTATACACCATTGCTAGAATAAGAAAGAGCCATAGCTTTTGTCGTAACAAAAAAGAAATACCCTTTATAAGTTATATATTGGAGGTATTTCAAGTTTTAAATACTGTATATCTCTGTACAGAAACATTATTGTATTAATCTTAAATAAAATTTTATAAATATAAGCAAAAGTTAATTCACAACAATTTCTATGTGACATTTTTCCGATGAAAAACGATCTGCGACAAATTTAAACTTTGTCCTACATTAAAGTACAAATCAACAACTCTTTTATAACATCTTTAATAACTTTATTCAACTGTGTGAAAAAAGACTGAGTATCAGCGGCTTAGGTAAAGCTTACTGCTTCAAATGTATTGTGTATAAGTGCGAGTGAGTGCTGGCGTGTGTATGTGTGTTTGTCTGCGGACAAAGCAGTGCAATATTTTCCTTAGGTCGTCTGAGTTGAAAGTTGACAGGCAGCGGCAAAACAAAAAAAACATTAACGAAGAGGCCTAGAGAGTGTCAGCCAGTGAGAGAGTAAACAAGAGAGAGAGAGAGAGAGAGAGAGAAAAAGAGCGGAAAGCAGCTTTAACTTTAATCAGCTGTAGTTTGTTTTTGTTTTCATACTGTGTAACCAGCCCTAACATGACTCTTCGTGCTCTATTCGCACCGCATATACACAATGCACGTGTACATACGACACTCACTTCCATACACACTCACACACATACTCTTGCACATTTGCTTGCAAAGCGAAGTGTGCGCGCGCTCTTTTATTGCTCTTCCTGCAGTTATGTTGAATCTCTGAGAGAGTTTGGGGCTTTCGTACTTGGCTTTGTTGCTGCTGCTGCTGCTGCTTTTTTCGTCGGATCGATAAGACTTCTCGTCGTCGTTACTGCCGCAGTCGCTGTCGCTGCTGCTGCCGCTGCGGCTTCGACTGAGACTGTAGCTGTGGGTTTTGTTGGTCGGCTGGTGGAAATAAATGCTTTTCACTTTTCCCGATGCACTCCAGTCGTCAGCTTCATTTCGAAACGTTTGCAACGTCAGCTAACGCTTAAAATACACGTTTTATACGTAGCAGTTTGGAAAATTGAAAAGCAACTTGGCTTTAATTCTTTGCGGTTAATATTTGGAGCAAAGCCTAACACAAGTCTAACGCATATCCAACGTATCCCTACCACATATAATTAATTAATTCAATTGCAACGTGTGTGTGAACAAATTGCTAAAGAAAAATCTTAACAAATTAAGTTTCGTTGCTTTGTGAGTGCTTAACAAGAGAAAGAAAAATAAGAAAGAAAAACTCAATAAAAATTATAACAGAAAACAAAAGCTCTATGTAGGAAAGTTTGCAAATTGTTGAGCAGCGAGCAAATTTCTATGCGAATTGTCCTCGTCAGGAAGTGGAACTCTGCTTCCTCTCTCTCACTTTTATTGATTTTTTATTCGCTTGAACGTGCCACACAGCATCCCGGGGCAGACGTTTGCAGCATGCAGCATGCAGATATTGCAGCATGACTCATCATCAATTGCAGTAGCGGCAGCAGCAGCATCGTCGTTTGGAAGTCTCGTGTACAACTTTTCGCAATTTCGTGCATTTTCCATTTCTCTCATTCGCAGTCGCTGTCGCAGTCGCAGTCGCAATCGCAGTCGTGTGACTGACTCGTGTGCTTTTACTGTTACTTGTCTTCGTATATTTGCTGCTGTTCCAAAATAGAATTTGCAAATTTTCCTGCTTGTGTTTGTTGTTTGCAAAAACAAAAGTATTTTTCTTGTGCTTTCTAGATTTTTATTGGAATATAAAACTAAAGTCACTAACAAAAACGAATTCTCAAAACAATTCAAAACGATAAATACATAAGTTTATATATACACAAATATATATAATGGCTGCTTATGCTGCGTTTAAACATGTCGAAATCTATAATGTTGGCAAAGCCAAAAAGAGGTAAGTTCCTATCTAATATGTATGTATGTACAAGTATATTTAGATATTCTCGAGTGTGTCTGTGCTTGTTGCAGTGTAATTTACAGTGCATTCACCTAGCCAGCAGAACTGAAACATGTGTGTTGTTGTTGTTGCTGCTGGTCACTCATCGAACCCCCCAAAGTTCTTTACTTGTATAATCTGACGAGAACCTCTTTTCGAGCCCCATACTGCGCTTCTCTTAAGACTCGACAGTTCATTGATTTTTTTGGCTTGCTCGCTGCCTGCCTCAGTTCCTGCCTGTTCACTTGGCCAATCCCTGCTTTTGTTTTGGTGCCCCCTTTTTTGCATAGCTCCAGCCAGCCAGCCAGCCGCCCCTTTCTAACAGTTAACTCCCGACATTATGGTCAAAAAACAACAACAAAAATTGAAAGCAAATTGCCTTTGCTGTGCTTCCGTCTGAATGGGCTGCTCTCTACTCAGAACTCTCGTACATTGAACTTTCTGGGTTTGTAACTCACTTAAAAAACCTGTGTGTGTAGACTAGCAAAAATATATATATATATTCATAAATTTAATTAGCATTCTACCGCTTTTAATATTGTACTTAAGTTAGGCAACGACTACCACAAAAGTTTGTCACCGGCTTTTTAGCGAGAAATCATCTTCCGTCACCATTTCTTTTGGTTTTCGCTTTGTCTTTGCTGCTTTGCGATTGCAGAACTAATTATTGAAAGTACTGCCAAGCGTGTATATATGCTGCTGAGTTAGTAATCTCTGCATGAATTCACACAGCTAAGCTTTGGCTAGCAATTGTTGTTGCTATCAGTTCCACATTTCGACATGCCCACGATTCGCATTCATCTTTCTCTTCTATCAGTTATAGCTCTACCTATACAAATAAATAAAGATTTCATATTGCTGTAATGTTTTCTTTTGAGCCCGCTACGGTTTATGGTATAGTCGATAAGTAATTACATTTTAAAGGCGTGACTTTTCCTCAAAGAGTCGTCGAGTCTCGAGTCATATCTATATATTTATGTATTAAATGTTTGTTGTCGGTGCGGCGGAAATCATGACAATGAATTTTTATGGCTTTGTTTATTTGTAATTATTATGCGATTGTCTCCCAAATTGACAATGCACATTGAGCTAAGCTGAGCGTATAACATTTATTAAACAACATTTTCATTTTTGATTTGATTTGCGGCTGCAAATGCGACTGTGGCTTTGATTGTGGCTTTAGCTGCAAGCTACACATTCCTTTTCGCAATTAGTGCGTTCGCTTTTATCTTTCTGTGTGTGTGTGTGTTTGTTGGAATGCATTGTTCTGCTGCACTACAACAAAATATCTGAAATTTTTCTTTTTGTTTTTTGTTGTACGCATTATAAATGGTGAAAATGCTGGGTAAAATGGGAGTGTGATAATTATAGTAATACAATAGCTAAGCTTCAGCTTATGTTCATTTATAATGTTGACTACAAAGGTTGAGTTGAGACGAAAACGTGAACTTTTCTTTGTTAACTAATAAAACATAGCTGGCTATCAATCAGTGTGCATTATGCTGCGGATTCAATGAACAGCGGATATTCTCAAATAATGAGCTGCATACTTCCAGCAAGCAGTGCACTGCTTAGCGCTGCATTCACCGTAATTTATTCATTCGGTTTTTTTTTTTTTTTGCGGCCGTTAACACATTTCTGCATTTTCAAAAGAGTATATTGGCATTTCTTACACACACACACACCTATATAAGTTACTATGTCAACAGTAATCGACTCACCGATTTAGGCCAAACAGGAAAAGCAATGCCAAAATAACAAATAAAACTCACACAAAATATATAATATTTATATACAATATATATTGAAGAAGAGAGAGAGAGAGAGACGTCATAGTAACTAGTTGCAGAGTGTAACAACTGCATAGCGAATAATGTCCTCCGAATGTTCGTTAATTTAACTCACTTTTGTGTGTAACTACGTACACCTGCCTTAGGAGGAGGCCACAGACTTAGAGCCATTATTGTTTTTGTGTTGCGCATGTTTGCGAGTATTTTTCGTATTTTCGTACCTTCCTGTGCCGTGTGTGTCGGAAACAGCAAAGCTCATTTGCAAGCGAAACTTGATGTTTGATCGATTCCCAAAATTGTATAAAATAAATAATCAAAATGTTCTTATTACAACTGCGATTGATTTACAGCTAGCCGTGTAAGCGTATTGTTTTACATGTGTATTTCTCAGTTATAATTAGTGTGAGAAGATGTCTTAATCAGCATAAATATCAGGTCATTTAAAGGGACTCTAAAATAAGAACTCAACGGGGAGTGTTTTACAAGGTGTAAAGATTATATTTTCAATTTATGGCTGTCTGGGCACGTGCAGACAGACTGAGGAAATGTGTAAGTAGAACAGAACAGGGGACACAATAAAGCCAGCTCATCTGTGTCAATTAAGTGTGTGATATAATGCTCCAATTATTACGAAAAGATCCATGAATGTGAGTTATACGATCAGTCCTAGGCTAGAGATAATTCAAGTTTCATTCGACTGTAATTGGGGGAATATGATGAGACATTTGCATGTTCGCGTCATTTTGAATGCATTACACAAATTGATAATAGGCTCGTGCTACTTTCACGATTTGGCACTCAACTCATGTGTCATTAATTCTGAAGTTTAAAGACACAGCAAAAAAAAGGAGAAAAAAAGCCAGTAAAACGTAGCGAAGCGAGGCGAGACCAAGGAATGTGCAATGCATAATTGTTAAGTGGTGGCATCGTTGTGCGGCAACTTTTCTTTCTCTCTCTCTCTCTCTCTCTCTCTCTCTCTGTCTCTCGATCTCTATCACTTTTCCCGGCCCCTGCTCCACTCTACACTTTCTACGCAGCTCTAATCGATAATTATTGATCAAGCTGGGGGAATACGAAACAAAAAAAAAAAAGCAAAACACTATCGATAATTGACAATCTAACTGTTGTGCCATGCTGCTATAGACCAGCCTAAGAGCGTATCGCAATATCGCAATATTCTCTCGCAGCTCAAAAATTAATTTCATTTCCATGTTTCTGTGTGTGAGTGTAACGACTTTAAATACCCTGTACACATAAAATAGTAAATTCGAAGTATACAAAACTAATAGAGACGAAATGATTGTGATTATTCTCGATCCAGAGTTCATTAACCTCAGAATTTAAATATTTGCAATTGCTTCCAATCTAAATTACGATCAATCTAGTGGTTAAAGCGCATTCCGTTATTTTCTGACACGTTCTTGCTTGTTGCCTGTCGAGCGTCGTCTTTATCTTCATCATTCATAATCAGTGCCATGACATAATGTAATCTGTATTATCAGCAATGGTTAACTCATAAATTGAATTGTAAATTAATGTAATTTATTACAGTTCTAGTATCCATTTTTGTTCTTAGTTCTTAGTATTATAAGCAAATATATCTATTCTATAATTTTTAGAATTATGTTGTTATCAGATCATAAAGAAAGCATAGAAAGAAAATGGGAAAGAATGACACTCAAAAATTGAGCGTTACAACAAAATTGTGCTTGTAATTTTTTGTTTTTTTTATATTTCGGCATATCATGTTTGGGTCTAAAAAAGTTACATGTTATTCACATAGTAATTTTGTGTGTAGCAATTTCACACATTTTATCGGTGCATGCCACAGATTCGTAAGATAGCTTTGTTGATCAGCTTAGGCGGAAGTGAACGAAGCAGCAGCAGCAACGGGGAGGGGGAGAGGGAAATGTTCGCTAGATGTGGAATGTGGAATGCAGAGTTTTCACCTGCAGCACATAAACGTCATTCAATGGTCGACGAGCCGAGAGAGTTGAGATTCAGAGTCACAGTCAGAGTCAGGGGAATCATTTATTATTCGTTCTGCAAATGAATGCACTATAGTAGGCTGGCTGACTGGCTGGCCACACCTGATCAAATTCCAGCAAACAACAAACCTACAGGAAATTATCGGGCATTCGAAATGTTCGCTGCGCCGCCAATCCATCAAAAAGTATCGGCAACATCGATCAACTCTTTGGCTGCAGCTTCAACTGTAGCTTCAACTGACTGCAGCTCTAGCTCTCCGCTTGAGAGCACAGCTGCGGCTGAGGCTGCACAGGGAAAGTATTGCAGCATGGCTCCATCAAACAAGTCATTAAACCGTCAGTTTGAAGCTATTGTTGCTGCCTCTGCTGCTGCTGCTGCTGCTGCTGATGTTGTTGTTTCTAGCATGCAGAGCAATTATAATGGATACAGCTAATCAACGTTTTAGGGAAATCAACAAAAGCATACAATAATAACAACATACACACACACAAAAAAAAAGAGTAACCACAGTCTCCATTTTCGTGCTTCAGTTCAATTTTCATTAGGCTTTTTTTTCGTTGTTTTTTGTTTGCGGTTGCACGATGCGACTCCACGGGCTTCTCTGCTGGACACGTTTTAAGTGAAACAAACAAAGCTGAAGCTGAAGCTGAAGCTGCCACTGCTGCACTATAACGGTTTGCTTTTGATGCGCTCCAGCAGATCACAGCACCGATCGCCAGGCAACCAATTTAAACCAACCCAAAACTCAATAACAAAAAATAACAAATTGACTTGCCAGTTGAACAATCACTCGGCCATTTGTTTATTACAGACGAATGAACTGAAACAATTTTCAGCAGCCTTTGCATTGTGTTGCACATGCACTTTGCCGACACTCGGACTGAGAGACAGATATGTTGGTTTGTCCCACTCTAATGAACAGGTGGCACTCACACTCTAAAAACCAAAACTCTTTCTCTTTGTGAATCCCGCCTCTTTATTTGCCAAGCTGTGTTGTGTGTTTGTCAATCAAGTCGCACATTTTTTTCAACACACAGCTAAAAGTTTAAACAAATTCATAAAAATCAATTGCAATTAATCAATTTTACATTTTTAGACATTCGTTACACGTCTCCGCTCCTTTTGTCGTCGCCTCTTCCCAGATAATAAATTCATTTAAAAACCGCACTTAGCTGACGTTGCAAATACCACTAAAACACTTGCCCCATCCCCATGGGCTTTTGGCCTGACACATGCTGTTGTTGCTGATGATGTTGATGGTGTTGCTGTGTTGCTTTGTTGCTTCGTTGCAGTTGCAGTTGCAGTTGATGTTGCAAGCGGCAATCAACCAAAAGGAAATCTAACTTCCACTTCCAACTGCGTTTTGTTGTCTGCGTTTAACAGCCAAGTCACTTTCATGGGTTGGGTTTGACAGACAGTTTGTTGTACAAGACAATTTCATTTTATTTTTAGTTGCAACAGCTATAAATAGTGTTTAAAAATACGCCTTCAATTCCCTATTCCCTAAAAATGAAGTAGGCAGAAATAAATACACCTTTTAAAAGTTATTTTAAATATATATATCGTATAACATAAATGTAGAATATTCTTTTACCCTTTTTGAAAGGCTTTTGAAAGCAATTTCTATGCTTAATGCAGCTACCACACAAAAGGACAACGCCAATAAATTACCTTGAAGATTAGAAAGGACACCAGATAAATGAAATAGATTGCTTTGCTATCGCCGCTGTGCTCATAAACAAAATAACAAAAAGTGGAGTTTAATTAATTTACCATGCACTCCCCGAACGTTTTTAGAAAGTACTCAAACAGAGCAGCAAAGAGCGATAGTGCAAACACAAAATAAAAATTGATGAAATAAGTTGCAATTTTACTTTCATTTTGAAAGAAAACTGATAGGCGTTGACACGCCCAGGCAGTGTAGTTATTAATTCAACGAGTGTCATGTCATGGCTATCGAACTTTTCATTTCAAACTTAAATTGAGTTTGTCGGAGCCAACACACGCCGAATTCAAGTTCATAGAGGAGGCGCAGCAAAAACATAGACAAGAGAAAAACAAACACTTCTTCATTTAATTGCATCTGCGTTTTCCAACTTTAACTTTGTTTCTGTTTTAAATGATATATTAAAAAGTTTTCATTTTAATCCTTATATTCTAAATTGAAACGCAAGCCTTTGGCCATGTGTCATTTGAACAGTAGAAATTGCCAAAAAAGGTACAAAGGCTTCGATGGCAACTATCACTTTTACTTTAGGTGTGCGGCACAAACAACTTTTACCCGTAAGGTTTTATGGATAAGAAGTGTTCAACATTTATCTTAAAGGCTTCGAGCACTTATCGCATTTCGCTGCTGTCGAAGTCGTTGTTGTTGTTGTTCATTGGCTCAATTCACATTTAGTTTTGTCCCCAATGCTGCTGCACTAGGCAAAGGCAGCGACATTCGCTTGAAGCCAGTTTAGACTCACATTTTGGCCTGGCCAAATAGCAAATGAAGCACCTGTGCTCTGCTGCTGCTCGATTACCTGCCGGTCAGGCTTGTTTTTTTGCACTTCACATTCAACCAAAAAAACTAAAAGTAAGAAGACAAAAAACACTGTCTTATGATTTGACTCTGTTGTCTTCCAAACAACACATTCAGTATGTGAAAGGTTTTTGATAGAAAAAGGAGCGGATTTTACACTTGAATATTTCCAGTTCCTCTCCTCGCTATTGACAGTTTATAATCGAATGATTTATTAACTATAGTTTATACGATATTTAAATGGCCATTGTCATATAAATTAACATAAATGTTAACTCTGTGCAATTAGTCAGCCATCAAGATTTTGGGAAAGTCGCATATTATTTCGATTGCAGTAGCCAAATGCTTTTTGATACTTGAATTGTGAATTTATTTGGTGATAATGAAAGGTTAATGACTAATTGCAAAAGGCGTAAACTGAAATATAAAAGAGCGGTGCATAAAACCCAGTTAAACATTAAACATTGTTACTCAATCTAACTAAAAACCCTCGTTAAAGTGCCTCTAAAAGCACTCTCACCTTGTCAATTATGGGAAAAGCCGATGGTAAGGCGGTCTGACTGATGAGAAACCCAAATAGCGATTAAGTGATAGACATCATCTACTTGAATGTAATAATGATATTTCGAAATTATTTTCTAGTTTGTTTCCTCTTCAATTGGAGAAAGTCTGTTTAATTCCTATACAAACGGAAAACGCCGTCCTCCCTCCCTCGCCCAAATATTGAACATTTTTTGGAAGCTCACCAAAAACTTATTGATTATTCCATTACGAATGCATTGTGCAAGCATTTTGTTGTCACCACGTGCTGACGCCTTAAAAACGCAAAAAGCATAAATTATATAGTATCAATTGGTTAATTACGTATTTAACACACCATTTTATTTTACTAAACTGTTCTTGCTTTTAAATGGAATGAAATTGAAGTTAAAAGGTCAACCGTTATTCCCGAAAACAGTTCACAATTCTTTTTTTATATGTATAAAGTTTGTGAGTCATTGGAAACTCGGTGCCGATTAACTGCTTGCGCTCACTTCGACTGCAAGCAGTGCAGCTAAGCAGCGTCATCCAGAAGTATCTACTGCAGTTAAGCAGTGTTATCTAAGATGTGTCTGCTGCTTGCTGCTTGTAACTTCATAACCAATTTATTATCTCTCTGCCAGACTGTGTTGTCCGACTTGTTCGAGCAAATATGGCTAAAACGACT
Organism: Drosophila niveifrons; assembly: GCA_035046325.1. Classification (NCBI taxonomy): domain Eukaryota; kingdom Metazoa; phylum Arthropoda; class Insecta; order Diptera; family Drosophilidae; genus Drosophila; species Drosophila niveifrons. The sequence continues at coordinate 1,108,287 of JAWNOC010000046.1, read as the reverse complement.
CGACGGTTAATAGTTTTTTTTTTCTCTCATTTTCAATAAATGCTTAGTATAATTATGACTGTTGTCTTATTCGGTTGTTCCGCATATATAAAATGCATTTTCATTTGGCACGCTTGTCATGGTTTATGCATAATTAATAATGAGCTTGCAGCAAACGTAACTTCCGCGACGCAGCGTGCAACTCGGATGCACTTTTGTCTACAGATTTCCTCCAAAACAAAACAACGGACGTATGCAACCATAACCGCTTTCCTCTTAATAATATGTATTTATATTAGTAATGCTTTAAAAAAAATGTAATACTAATGTTTTTTTAATTTTCTACAACTTTTTCAGGGTGTTGAGGACACCAGGCGGCGGTTCAAGTGACATTTTTGGCTCGGACATGCCCCAAACTCCACGAACCATGAAGAATCGCATGGCCTCAAATATTTTCACGGCCGAGAAAGATGCCGCTCTGAAGAACAACGGTAAGTAGTAGAAAAATTATAGTACTAGAGAGAATTTATAGTTACAGCCCACGTCATAAGACGTGGCTTGTACAAACGCTTTCAACGTTCCATAGTTTTATATTTCCATTATATTATTATTTTTCTTATTCATTCAGAGCTGTTCAGGCTTTTGCTAAGCTTTTGCAAATTATTCTCTAAATTTTAAATAATTCAGCAGATCTAATCCGTAAAATCATGTTAAAAATGACAAATGGAGACAACAAAAAATCTAAATTGAGAGCAAACCTGACTCTGAAATTATATGTATAATCATAAGCTTGTAGATTGCGCTATTTTCCTACAAAAAAAAAAAATAAAAGAAAAAATTAAAGAAATTAAAAATAAATTTATCGCTCAAAATTTGCACCTAACTGAAGTTTCGTCAAAATTATACGTAATACATAAGCTTTATAAGGTCCTATGTACAAAGTGCATAATGATTGTTAATTTTGTTTTTTCGATTTCATGGTATTGTGAGATGATTTTGTTATTGAATGTGTCTCTCGTTTTCTTTTCCTCTCTCTCTTTCTCTCTTTTTTTCTTTTTCTACGTATCTTTACAGTACGACAAGGAGCTCACAGATTCTATTTTATTGGTACATATCTAAAGAGCCCGTTTGAATATAGACTTAATTGCCAAACGTTTTTTCAGTTTTTTAAATAATTTTCCATTACTAAAATTCTAAATATTTGGGTTCAATAAGTCCTTGCTTTCCACAATATTCTTTGGCACTTTGTTGAAGCACTTCTTTTCTCAAGCAGACACTGTTTGCACACAAAAAAAATGTCCGATAATATGAAAGAATTTACAACTTACTGACAATGATTGTTAGAGTGTCTCACATATTATTTGTAGGAGAGTCCCCATCGTTGTTTTGCACATTTTCACTAGATACATCATGCAGATTTAATTGGTTGTTAATATATAATATAAGAACACACCTTCCCAGGCAGCAGCTTGCTCACACTTGCTAATTATTCTAATGATTCACATTCATTCGATCGCCAACGAGTTATAGACGCTGCCTTTTAATCATTATTTATATGTTTACTAAATTAACTTATACTTGTAGTTATTTAAGAGAACAGTTATTAAAACGCACACTAATTTGATGTTGTTTTTACACTCATTGCTTTTGGCTTGTCCAAAACGTGATTTATCCTTTTAAAAAACACCTTCCGTTGTTTAGGAGATGCACCACGACGCGGCCAAAAGACTGTGGACTCGTACTCTCGGCTGTTTGGTGAGCCGGCACGTCCGATAACGCCAGCCAAGAATCACATGAAGAGCAGCATTCCATTTGGCAAGAATACGGATTCCGCGCAACAAACTCTTCCCAACAACAAGGGGCTTTATAATGGCAAAAGTGGTTCGGTATCCTCAGCCTCCTCTTCCGTTTCCTCTTCGACTGAGAATTTGAAAATCAATGGAGGCGGCAGATCAGGTAAATACTGGATACGATTAATATGTAATATAGTAGTCATCGGCTGTCTGCTCCGATCTTGTTGCTTCGACAATACGACTTGAATATTGAAATTTAGTTTCACATCTGAAAGTGAGCAGCGTACATCAATCAACAAAATACGATCTCGAAAGACCTTATATTTTATATACAAATATTTTTATATACATCGAACTTTTTGGGTCTCTTAAAATTATAACAAAATTGCACTCAATTTACAAACGGCATTATTGTGAGCACTATGAGCAGTGAGTATACAAAATCGATTACGAAGAAACTAAATTGATAAACTGCTACTCGATATATACTCAAGAACCAGTAGACATCGAACGTGATCCGCTCTGTTCAGAGTCGAGCAAACCAAGCGAAGAAATATATCCTCCACCCGATGTTCTGGACATTGATTTGCCCTGCAAACATCGCAAAGTGGGCTCAGTTCCCGCAGCCAATTATGATTACAATGAATCTGATAAGCACGACGTATATCTGCAGACCCGTGGAGAACTAGGAACTAATACAGAACGTCCATATCCATTGATCGACATGGAAGATGACTGTGTAAAGCCCATGGGCGTTATAGGTCAGAATTATGCTGAGCCACCGTATGTGCCGTGCATTAAAATTGATCAGAAAAACGATTGTTTGAATTCACGTAATCCGATTACCGGGTTTGGACTCAATGGGGATGGTGTGGGTGGTCTAAAGCCAAAGAAGTTGAAGCATCGAGGTTGAATTTGATGTTACATCGATTAAATTTCTAACTGAATTCTCTCTTTTTTTTCTCGCTACAGAGGGCAATCCCGTCACTGGCGAGGGATACAAGCCAGGTGCAACAGACTACAACCAACCACCATCGGCTCTGAACGGCAGCAACCAGGTGATCAACAAGAATCGTGTTCCACCCGGTGGCTATTCGTCGGGCCTTTGGTAATTGTGGAATTATGGTTGAAACGAACACGCAATACAACAACATTTTCGATGTCCAACGGAAGAAGAAGTGAGCAGCATACCAGCAAAACAGACAGCCCAGCCCAGCAAACAAAATGTTTAACCAATACGGAAACGAACTCTTCGATCAACAAATTTTAACGCGAATTTAGAGCTAGCGTTTTTATCATTAAGAAGCAACAAACAGCGGAGCTACAACCATCCATTCATCAATACTCAATAATACTATAAAAATCCTTGTTCAACCATTAAACAAGATGATTTTTATCCGCGAAGATGATTTGACTGTCGCTGCGCAAATAATAAAAAACATTGCGTTAACTTCTGCTCAATTGCTCAACGTCAGATAATACCAGGCACACTCATCTTCACAGTCCATCGAAATAATTGATTTTAAATATCGCTGTATTCACTATTACTCCTGTTAATTGAACACAACAACAACAACAACAACATCATGCAATTTATTTTTACATATACGTATGTAATATAATCGATCGATATCTAATCAGTTCTTTTAGATTTGTGTTATTCCAAACAACCCTCATGCATATTGATATCGCGATATAATTATACTATACCATAAAGACATACCCACAATTAGAGTTACTTACATCTTTCAATATACTACGATATTACTAAATGCCCTATGCAGATCTTTAGGATACAACCAAAAACAAAAAGTAAAAGTAAAACGAACAAAACGCGATCATCCAAATACATTCATTTCAAAACACACACTCAATGTTCATCATATTAATTCTTTAATTAACACCACGTTTATATTTATATATCAGTACATGCAAATACACATTCACATCCATACGAAAACATATATATATATTATATACATATATTAAAAAATGTAGTACGTTCGTTTGTGCACGTGCTAAAATTAAAATTAAATATAAACTAAAAATGATATCTTTTGTTTGTTTTATTTAAATGCGTGGGGTTCAAAATTTGTGGAAAATGGCTTAAGTATTCCTTAAAAAGAATATTACAATATGGTATGTACACGAATAGAACTTATTTATATTGTTTTATGAATCTTTTTAAATATTTCATCACAATTTCAATTCAAATTTATTTTGGTACTGATTGGAATATTTAATTAGAGGTCATTCAATCTAAATCATAAAATATTTTTAATACAAAAGAAAAATTTTCAGTTTGTATGTTTTATAATAATTATTATTTTTAACCTTATTATCAATTTACATTTGTTGAGAAAATTTGTACTTAATTGTAAATCTCTTGCACCAAGATTAAATTACTCCTCATTTCAACAGCAGGGTGGTTGGTTTGCTCCTCATTTCAACATTTTGCAGAGCTCAGCTTTTGTTTGCCGTTTTGCAGCAGTCAGCTTGTGAGTGGTTGGCCATTGCAGAGGCTGAGTGCTATAACACTCGCTGTAGCAGCTAACGTAATTTGCAAACTGTCAAACCGCTGTCAAGTTTAAGTGCGCCTACAAAATTTTAACTGCAGCCGACAGAGGCTCGCTTAAGAGTAATGATGATGAATGCTAAAATACTCAAATATCTTTCTTTTGGCCACGCACACGGCACACATAATCACATTTCACTGTCAAAATGTTGCACTTAAGTTGGTTTGAGTCGCAGTTGTTTCCTTGCGGTTTCGAGGCTCCTCGGGCTTGTCTTTTTCTCGTTACGTTTCTTTTTGTTTTCGTTTTTTCGGCAACATATGCAAGTAATTTGATTAAATTATATAATTACAGGGCAGGCTGTTGCCTGCCTTCCTTCCTTACTTGCCACTGACAGTGACGGAACACGAATACGAATACGAATATACAATCAAGCATCGCATCGCATACATGCCACCAGATTTCGTTGTTTGCGACACTCACTGCAGGCCGGGACTAGTGCAATATGTATTTCGCATAACCACAAATAAGCACCAGGCACGACCTACATCAGGTGACGTTTTAATGTTGCACATATACACACTCGCATACACACACTTCTTGCCACATAAAAATATCAATAAGCCAAGAAAGTCGTCGCCATCGCCGTCGCATCGCTGCCTCCGAGTGTGGCTTAAACACTGTCATTAGATCTGCCCATTGCGAGGCTGCAATTTAATTAAAATATAGACGCATTAATAACAAAACAAAAAAAATGTGGAAAAAAGGAAAACAACTGCACCTCTGGCTTGGGGGCAAGCATTTCCTAAATTGCGTCCAATAATCAATTACCATTTGCCGGTTTCAGCCTCTGCAATCATTAAATTCATAGGCGTTGATGCAATTCTATGCGCATGCGTGCCAATCGAGAAAGAACGCCTCGATCTGGAACTGTTGACATTGGTTTTATTCGTTTTGGCATATAGAGAGGGGCCCTGTTATTTATAAGGCCGCCTAACTCTCTCCCCCATATCCCACCCACTATTTTTTTGTTGTGGCCTATGTAAGAAATTATAATATAGATATTACATGTGTAAGTGATTGTGGTCTTAATGCTAAATTCCTAATCATCTGTTTCATCCATGCTACTTGGCTGCTGATCTGCGGAGGCTCGCTTCTGCTGTTGCTTCTGTTGTTGCTGTTGTGCTGGCAACTGTTGTGGTTGCTGCTGGCTGAGCTCATAGGCAATTGTTGCCTGTGTTAGCTCATTAGAAAAGCTGGCAATCAAACGCATAGATGTCGACGAAGGCAATTCGGTGAGGACATGCGACATGAATTCGCCAAAGGCTTTATACTTGGGATTGGCTAAAGATGAAGCGCCTGTAGACATTGCTGATTTTTCTAATTCTTGTTTTTCTGCTGCTGCTCCTGTTGATGACATATGAAGCCGCCGTCTAGAGTTTGCCTGTCCCGCCTCATGCATGGACTGCATACGTTTGTGTTTAGCAGCTGCCAACACCAGCTCCGGTTGATGCAGTCCATCCAAGTGATCGCTCAAACTGCTGGGATGTGCCCCTTCGCCATTGAGCGTATCGCTGCCATTCAATTGCGAGCTGTAGTCTTCCTGGCTCAATATTTGAGTGTTGTGTGGTATGCTGCAATTGAATAGTTAGATTCATTCAAAATCAGAAAGGAATGCGCTTCACTTACTTGAGCACTGTGGTCACTGGCAGCTGACGATCGCAATCGTATATCTCTCCATCATCATAGTCGTGTTCCTGTTCATGCTTAATGCGCTTAGCATGACCATTTAGTTCGCTATGCATGTCATCGACATCGAAGGGCTCTTCATCATCATCGTCTTCGTGCTGGTTCCCCAGCCTTTGCATTGTCTTATACGATCGCCTTGATCGTATGTGTTCCGACAAAAAACTGAGATTCTCGTATAGTGGCCACTGTGACACCATTGGCGCTGATGTACCAGATAGATTCTCGAGACGTCGCTTCTCGATATTGTAACGATTTCGTAATGTGATCATGCGCTCACGTAGCGTTGAAACTGTCGATTTGATGAATATTACAAGTCAGTTATTATTTGACTACTAACTCGAAGCATTATCCGTTTAAACTTACCCTCATAACCAAGTTTGTGGGACATTTGCATCCATTGCTGAGCACAATAGACTTTATCCTTGAAGCGTTTGTTGTTCCGATCATAAAGCGCGGGCCGTGAGCGATATTCTCTTATCAGACCCAAATCAAATTCGCCGGTTTGCGCATAGGACGCCCGAGGTCTTCCTCGACCCTTTGGCGGTTGCACGAGCATCGGTGCATGTAGTGGCAACATGGGGGATGATGCACGCTCCATGTCTGTGGTATCAACGTCAAGAGACTGTTTAATATTAAAATTTTAATATTGCTTATTTTATGTATTTTTTAGTTTATAATTTGTTCAACAGAAAACAAAAAATAAAAATAAATACAAGCTACTAAACTTATTGTCTGCCTTCTCGATTCCCCAAGCAAAACGACGCGCAAAAAAAAAAACAAGCCAAAGCAAAGTAAAAAATAAAAAAATATTTATCGCCGCACGGGGGATATATTTATATGTGTATATATTTACTTATACACAAGTAAATTGGCTAATTCCAACACCAGTAGTTGCTTATCGCGACTATCTTTTCATCTACTAATTAAACTTACTTTAAATTGCACGCGGAATATTTTTTATTTAATTTCAATTTGTTTTTATATTTAACACAGTGGAAAAAAAGGCACACAACAACAGGCGGGCGGGCAAACGTCTGCTTGCGTCCGTTGTTGTTGTTGTTGTTATTTTCCATTAGCGACAGCGACGCCGCTACAACCACCAAATGCACCAAACGAACAGCGCAAAACAAAATACGAGATAAAAATACCAACATAAAAATACTGTACAACAGCTGGGAAACGCGCGTTTTTTGAATCTTTTTTTTTTAATATATAAGATATTTTGTTTTTTATAAATTTCGTTTTTTGTTATACATACCTTGTTTTTTTTATCACAAATTATTATTATTGCTTTTAAAATTGGATTTGTAGTGAACACGTAAAATAAATATTATTATCACAATAGTCATGTACGTAGAACAAATTACAATGTTTTACTGATTTTTTTATTTTCTACGAATGCTGTTTTTAAAAATTACGTGCGTTGAAACTTTCTATTACATCTTTGTTAACTTGATTTAAGTCAAATAGGTAATTCTCAAATTAACAAACCAGACAAATAAGTACAGTTTTACATTTTGTATATTACAGTTTGGGCCGCACTGCTTTCAATGACACTAAGCGCAACTGTACCAAGTTGAATAAAAAGCTGTAATGATAAGAAGTAAAACAAGACCATTAAAATGCGTATAATAAATTATTAAAAATATATAATATGTGGAAGGGAAAATATATTTTTTGTTGCTGCACAAACCGCTGATAGGCCGGGACAAGTGCAATGTTTATTTATAAAACAAAACGTTGACACCTTCCCGTCCTGCAAGCAATTCATGTGATTTATACTAACGTACTGCGAAACTCCTTGATCTGCACACTTGGTATAGAGTTTCACAAGTACCACGACAATATGAGGCCAAATTACAATATAATTATTCTGTTCCAACAATGTACACAAAATACGAAATAAAATGGATGAACAGGTAGAGGCAGAGCAGTGGATCAGTACCGAAATATCTCATATTTCAAAAACATGCAGAAAAAATGTATTTCATATTAAATTTCCGCCTCTACTTGAAGAAGGGCTCTCCAAAAGACTGATGCCTCCTTTTTTTTTTTTGGTATATTGAACATGGTTTTGTTGTGCGGGCGTTGTTGAGAACAATAGGAACGTCGCTAAGGATGTTTGTGATGGGGAGAGGGATCAAGCTGGGAAACTAAAGTACCCAACAGGTAAATTTAAACTCTGCAAATCAAGCGTTAAATGCCCTTTACTTACGCCTCAAAGAGTCTTCTACAAAAGATCATTCTTTGCTTGATAAATATGAGAGTGTGTATGTTATTGTACGGCTGGGAGGGGTGGGGAGGGGGATCCATTAACAGTTGGCTAACATCGACAAAATTTGAAATCCAAAGCGTGATAAATTTCGTAGAATCTTGAGAGGCTCTTTGCTGGACCATTGGATTCGTTGGCGGCAATTATGTATTCTTTAGGAATGAGTTTAGCTGAGAACAGCAGAAAAATCAAAGTTACTCGAGCACTTTTTTATAGTTACAAACACACACACAAATGCAAATGCCTCTGAGTGCTGAGTGGGGCTGCTTCTGACACTGGCTCTGGGATTTGGGGTTGGGGAAAAAAAAGCGCGACAGTTTTTATTCAATTTTTTTTTTTTTCATTTTGGTTCGGCGTATTTCTATGTCGCTTATCTTCAGCAAAATAAAAAGGGGGGAGCTCTCAAGCAGGAATTTGTTTATATGATCGCAACGGGCATTAGCTTTAAGTTTAATGACATACACACACTGGAAATGAATAATGGGGAACAGGAGAAGAGGAGAAGGGAGAGAAGTCGAAAACGAACAAACACTGCAATAAATTCATATTTATTTATTTTTCTTAGGCAAATACGCCCCCAACAACTATAACAACAACAACAACAAGAGCTCAGCAACAGCATGAATAAGAAGCGAGTTCAATCGGCCCCAGTTCGTGCTTAAGACTTGGCTCTCCATTCTTCAATAATAAGAAGGAATCGCAAAGCAGTCGCCGTTGCCGTTGCTGTTGCCGTCCCAGGCCAATAATAACGGAAAGCGGAAACGCAAATAGACGGCGCGATAACGAAATAGAAACACGAGTGAGAGAATGAGAGAGCGGGAGAGAATGAGTATAAAGCAAAATGCCATATAAATTTGAAATAACTAATAATTCATTGAATAGCAACAAAGCGGCACAATCTCATGTAATAATATTTGCTTAAGCAAACAGCTGACACGACTGAATCAACATCAACGCCATCAGAGCCAATGGGGCCAGGCCAAGCCAGGCTAACAACCAAAAGGCAATAGACAACCAACCAAGCAACCAAGCAACTACCTAACCCACCTCTAGATGCAGACTCCAAAAGAATGGACGACGCGTGAACAGCGCAAGCACCTCAAGCAGACAACTACAGCTGCTTCAGGCTTCAGCCGACTTGGAGTCGGAGTCGAGAACTGGGGGAGTGTGTGATCCAGAGCAGGTAGAGAATCGATGCCACAACTAGTTTGATTATATTCCTGCCACTTCAAGAGCTTAACAATCAATTGCTTTGTTAGGCTTATAAAAAACATAATTTACTATTTAATAGATTCAGCATTAAAACCACTGCAAACTACATAATTATTTCTTTAAGACAAAATATGAAATATTCATTTGGGTTGGTATTTCGCACTGGGCTGATGGCCTTGCTTTAGCGCTAACTACTATAACATAATAGCAAAAAAGAAAGAAAATATAATTAGTGTGTGAATTTCTAATTTGATTTTTCAAAATATCTACTGAATTTAATATTGAAATTCGTAAAATAGAATATATTCATTGCTTTTCTTCAGAATTTGACTTAAGAATAGTTTCTGAGTTACAAAACAAATATCTCCTAACTCATTCATTTCATTCTCCAAAAACATTCCCAAAAGTTGGGATTAAGAGGATATTTCATAGTCGGTGTCTCCCCAAATATTCTTAAACTTTCTGGCTTATGATTGCGAACAGCCTTTTGTCTGTTTAGCTGTTTGCTTGCTTGCTTGCTTGGTGTGTTGTGTTGGATGCTCGATGGTGCTGATGATGATGATGATGGTGTGTTGTCTGTTCTAGTTTGAGAAGAATCATTTTTAATGACTCCAGGAGCAACGCCAAGTACGAGTAGAGAGCGTCAATGCATTGACAGGTTATAGGAAACTACTACTACAATGTATATATACTCGTAGAGGGGGATCGACCAAGTAAATCGTCTCAATAGCTGCCAGCCAAAAAGAGTTCTTGACTCAGGCCTGTTTGTTGCGTCTGCGCGCTGCACACACAAAAAATAACTGTATTAAATGGCCAAAGCCTAGGACTGAAACGGTGTGGTGACTGAGCCCGAGACTGACTTAGAAAGGTTCTGAGAGAGGCATACACTGGACTGTTACAATTTGTGCCTTGGCAGAGGAGGCAGGAAACCAGTTTTCTTGTCTTGAGCGCGCACTAAAAAAGGCGTTACAACGAAGTTGGCACTGGGACTCTCGACTGCGACTGCGACTGAGGCTGGAACTGAAACTGGGCTGTGCCTGGGCTGTCTCATCTGTTGTCTATTTGGTGGCACTGTCGGCCCAGCCTCCTTCTGTGTGTTGCTGTGGGCCTGTTCCCGGTGCAACATTTACTTTGTTGCCGAGTGCTTTCTCTGCCGTTTGTTGCCAGGCTGCTGCAGCTCGCTGCTTGCAACACTTTGATTTGCTTGCAAATTCGGTTCTATCCACGTAATCGAAATGCAATTAAGCTGCCTTGCATTGCCCATTTTTTGTCAGTTTTTCCCCTTTTCTTTCAATTTTGTTGTTTTGTTTTTTGTTTTTGGCGGTTGCAACTTGTTTTTTGCGCTCACACTCACATGGCGAGGCCATTTATATGACTGGACAGTTTTTGTGCTGTTTTTAGAAAGTATCCCATAGAGTATCTGCAGTAGTATCTGCGGAGGCTAGCGAGTATAGTATATAGTACCCGATATATGTATATATGGGCGAATGCCATTCGAAAGGCGTTGACGTGCTGCACTTTGTTGTTGTTGTCTACGCTTTTGTTTTGTTGTCTTCTAAGCCTGTTGCTGCGTCTCTGCTTAGCTTTGCTGAGCCACCATAATTAAAGGGTTACGGCCATGGATGGCCAAGAGATGCCTGCCAATGCCAATGCCAATCGGCATGAGAGAGCGAACTGCCAGTTGTTGTGAGTTTGCGATATGCTACATCTGGATCTGGATAGTGTGTGAGTGTGTGTGGCTGATATGCATAACGGTGTTTTAATATTAGTTGCTGCAAATAAGTGGGCAAGTCTCCTTCTGCCTGCAATGCGCACAAAACCATTTCCCATTCCCATATGCTGCACGTTCCCCTCTCTCGATTGCACCGCACTGGTCATTTCGATGATATTGTTATGGCATAATATACGAGCAATGCTCCAGCAAACAGACATAGTATATGCATCCCATATACACATGTATGTTCTGGCTGGACATTGCAGTTTGAGATGCACTGGGCGTCAGTTTGGCAATTGTGTTGCTTGCAATCAATGCAAATAGCCAGCGATTAGAGAGTTGCCTGTTTTTATTGGTCTTGGCATCTGCTTCGTCTTCTTTCATATTCTTCCCTCTCTCTCTCTCTTTCTCTCTCTCTTTTCCAAATTGGGCATACAATACCTAAACGCTGCAGCTAGAGAGCTTTGCGTGTGGGTTGCTCAAACTACATGAATTATATGATTTAAGCGATACCGTTTTAGAAATTACAATTTCGCAATTGTTTGCCGTATTAATAATGCTACATCTGGTTTGTGTTAAGTTTTAGCATTTCGAAATCATTTCCTGTTACTTTTCGGTTTTGATAAGGTGTATTTTTAGGTATTTTTTGTACCCGTTTTAAATTTAAGCTTTGCTAGGAAAAGCCAACATTTAAAGCTTTCAGGAAAAAGCTCACTAATTATTGTACATACATACGACAGATTAAATATGGCATCAAGTTTGTAAATGTGCACAAAAAAGAGAGTACACAGAATTTCTAAGATATTTGCATTTGAATTGTGACTTCAGGCGATTGCAACAAGTGCAACAGGCCTCGTTAGCAATAAAATTACTCAAAGATTGCAGCGAGAACTCTTCGCAGGAGGGGGGCACAATTAAATGGCTAACAACTCAATTACTAGAGCCTGCTGAGAGTCTCCAAAGTCAAGCAGCTTTGCTTAAAATGCAATTAATAGGCCTTTTCACACACACACACACAAATACAGACACATACAAGACACACACAATCTGGTTGCCAAGTCAGTAAGCAAATCATTAGCGGCAAAATTTGCGCCCAGTTATAATCCCGCAAGATACTCGTAGAATCCAAGTTCTCACACAAATTTCAGCCCCGACAGATTTTTAAAAGAGATTCTTCTCTGATTCTGCTGCTGCTTGAGGCTTCTACAAAACGTGGCGTTAAATGTGTTCCAATTATGCTGTCTAAGTGTGTATGTGTGTGAGGAAGCTTTGGATGAAAAGATCTTTGAGGAATTTAAGCCTCAAATTTCGCGCAGGCGAAGAACAACAAATTTCAAAGAGCTAAGCAAATTTGGTGTGCGACGCTTATTATTAAGAAGGCTGCCCCATAGTTATGTGGGGCATTGTTGAGTCTGCACGTGTGTGTGTGTGTGTGTGTGTGTGTGTGAGTAGTGTTCGATAGCGCCAATTTGATATGCGGCTAAGGAGCAGCACCACAAATTAAGTTTCATAGGAAGCGGCAATGAAAAAAATGAAAGATGCGAAGAAGCAAAAAAAAAAACAGAAAAGAAAAGAAAGCCAAGCTTTGCGTCTAAACTACCTGGGAAGCTGTTTTTGTTGTAGCTACCTCTTCCTACTGTCTTCCCTCTGGTCTCCGCTCCCCGCTCCGTCTGCTCTTTCCTCGCATTCAATTTGTGTGTTTTATGTGAGTGACGATCGTAAAGATAAAATTGGTTAAAACCATGCACGAAGAAAGTTCGTCAAGCCAATAAAAATACACCAAAATTTTATGAACCGAGAATGGAAAAGAACGGACAACAAGCACATTGTGAAGTATCTGTAAATTAAAGTTTTACAAAACTGCAAAAGTGGAAAGCGCCAAATGTTTTGTCGGTAGAGGAGAATCCCATATCATGCATATACATACTCGTATAGTATATTGGGAAACTGCTGAGGCTAAGCATATCTGAGAGAGTCAAGACACTGAACAAGCGAAATCAATATCCAATCATTAATCGTTAACTAATTCCATGAATTTTGGCAGACGGCCGGCACTCGGCGCTGAGCTGCTTCAAAAACAGCTTGGTTTCGTTCGGCTCCTTGTCAAGCACGGAGCCCCTTTTTGGCCCATTTACCAAGTTCCAAAAACGCAACCAGACATGCCACACTAAAGACATATATTTATGCTCCGAAAGCAACTCTTGGCGTATTTAGAACGGGCAAAAAAAAAATACAACAGCAACAACAACAACAAGAAGAAAAATATCAAGATAAAAATATTTTTCGACTGCCCTTTTTGGCGATTTGCGGCAGCTGCTCTGCTCTGGACAGTGGCTCCTAAACCAGCGTGTGTGTATTTGTTGTTATCGGCGCGACGTCTGCAGAGAAACAGAGAGAAGTAGCTCCAAATTCAACTTCAACTTCAATTCCAAGATCAAGTCGAGTCGAGTCCTCTATGGTCCTGGGGTTTCAATTCGATTCCAAGCTGCGTTTCGTTTTCGATTTCGTTGCCAACGTCGACGGCGACGGCGACGACGACCATGAAACAATTTTATATTTTTGCCCAGAAGATCAATAAAATTTTACCGACAACTGTATTTGGTTGGGAATGGCAGCCCCAAAATTAGTGACCAAATTGTCGTGCAGAACGAGTTTCGGGTCACATTTTTGGTTACACACAGTAAGCGGAAAAAAGGGCAGCTCAACAAAATACAAAATACAAAAAAAAAATAAAAGGAAAAAATAATTTGAACTTCATAAATTCTTGGCTCGTCGCAAGGCGAAAAGTGTTGAAGTTGTGTCTAATTTATGTGAGACAGACAGAGATCTATATAGGCAATGGATCTGGATCACGTGGCCTGCCTAATAGAGATAGATGTGCGATAAGACGCACACAGCTCCCTTCAGTAGTTGTGGCTGGAAAACAAAATCTGTTTGGGGTTCTGTTTCAGTTTTCAGCTTAAAGTAGATAAGCAGTAGAGATATAGCTTGTCAAGCAACTGAGAAAGGGTTACAACGAAATCTGTAACGAAGACTGTGACAAATTCGTTTTGTAATTCTACAACAGTTTAACTGATCTTGGTGCATATATTTGGCAAGATATCTGTGCTTTCTTTCGATATCCCATAATTAAGATTAGGTTATTAAAGCAACACTTGGCAACACTTTAAAGAAAGCCTCAAAGACAATTCCACAGAAAAGCAAGGAGAACAAGAACTTGATGGTAACGCCGTGTGAGTTCCTCCTGGCGAACTCTTGCCGGTCTGTAACAAAGGTGCGCTGCAGAATTCTCGGAACTGTGAACCCAAAAAACAAAAACAAAATACAAAAACGCAACAAAAAGCTGTGTGGGTCCAATGGATGTTGAGTGGATGTGGGAGGTGGGGAAATGGGAATTGGAATAGTAGGAGGAGGCAAGCAGTCAGTCAGTCAGTTTCTTAACGGCGTCGTTCTTGCAATCACCATTGGCACCGCGGCACTAATGAATTTGTATGCAAACCACAGACATTTCATGTTTCCCTCATGTTTCAGTATTTGTGGCAATGATTTGGCACAAAAACAAAAGCGAACCTCACAGAGGAGCAACAACATCAACAATAAAGAAAAAATCAGTAACGGAAATGCGCGCAACACATAAAAAAAAGGATCATCAGCAACATTTTGTGAAATTAGTGCAAGGTTCCAAAAAGGTGCCTTTTAATGCGAATATAAAAAGTATATACTCTCTTACATACATACATATGTATTCTGTGTGTGTCTTGATTTATTCAAAAGCAATAAAAATTATAATAATGAAGGCGCTGACATGGGAGCTCAGAAGCTGCGACGCAGAGCAAAACTGAGTGAAGTTGGCAACACACGTGATACGAGTGATGCTCTTTTTCTTTCTCATTCTCTCTATTTTCTGAGCTGCCCTTTTGCTGCTTTGATTCTTGTTCTTTTTTGCCTTGGCGCGCAAACCAACGCGTATTGCAATGTTGGGGGTGAGGATGAGTCACAATCCTCAAAAATACTTAAGCACAATGAACTACTTCTTTGTACTTTTCGCTCAAATGAAATAAATGGTTGGCAACAGTCGACTGAACGCGACCCCTTCACCAAAATTTCCCCATAGCAATAAGCTTTTTTGCGTCGTTCAAACTTCGCCCAGGGGTATCTTTCATACTCAGTGTCCCCCCTCTTTCGTGATTTATTTATTGCGTCATAAGCTGCAAAATGCAAAGCTTTCTGTGTCTATGAATGTCAAACTGCAAGCGTCAGTTGGCTGATGGTTGATGTGATGGTCAAACATAACATACGGAATTTGGACTTTGTACAGACTGCTGTAAAACGAATAACGTAAAGCGTTGAGAGAGTCGCTCTCTCTATCTCTCTCTAAGGCTAAGGCTGAGTTGGAGTTGCTGCACCCAAACGTCAAACGGTTAAACATAAAAACTAACGGCAGTTTTATAACTCTAGCATAAGATTACCTTTTGAGTGCATAGTGTCTCGTCGTCTCCAACATCTCCTTTGCTTCTACGTTGTTCTTCATCACCGAAAAAAGAACTAACGAAACATAGCAACAACTTAGGAGCGACCGAAAAGCATTTCGGCGACGAAAATTTAACGGACGAGTGGGCGAAGAGTGTACAGGCAAAAGACGAAGTCGTCGCAGGCGAAGGCGTTTTGCCAAGATCCCCGAAGATGATACACAAGCAATCAAAAGAAATGCAATGGCTGCTGCTGCTGCGTCGTCGTTTTTTCCTCCTCTTTTCCTTGTCGTGCTGCTGCACTTGCTGTTCGCTGGAGATTTGGCCTCGGCCTCAACGTGAGTTCAAGATCAAGAACAACAACAACGACAACAGCCACATTCGCCGCACCCACCGGATTCGTAAACTGCAAGCTGCCTTTTTCGTAGCTGTAAACTTTGCACCAACTGCAACTGCTGTTGAGCCGACTCGAAATGTTGTTTTTGGCATATTTTTTGCATGTCTCTTTGCACTTAACACACAATTAGTTTTTGTATTTTACTTTTTTCGTCTTTACGTTCAGCGCACTTTGTCTTTGTCGCCTTACATTTAAAAACGAGTGTAACACGAACACAAACAAACACAAAACACAAAGTCACACATAACTTCACAAACCTTAAAAGAGATAGAGTCGCGTTCGTTTCCAAAGCCAAACACGAGAGATCATTTTAAACCGCTAGGGCCGCGATGTGAGACAGAATTCCTTAAGAGTTCTTTTGCCACAACCGTCCTCGCTGATGGTGCGCGCGCAATTGATTCCTGCTTCAGCGACAACGTCGCTCGAAAGCGTCAGCCACAGTCTAACAAGAAGAAGAACTTCTGCTGCTTCTCTGCCTGCCTGCTTCTGCTGCTGCTTCGAGTAGACGGCAGCGACGCAAGCAGCAGGCTGGCTGCCAGGCGCAGGCAAAGATGCGACTACAAAAGCAGCGATAGCGATGGGCGCAAGCCGATGTGCCTTGACACGACGAAAAACGAGCACGAAGACATGATGACGTGAGGCTTAAATGCTTTGTATGTGCTTGCTTATGAACGAAATTTTTCATAAATTGTAATATTCATTTGTCGTTAACTAATTAAGTTCTCGAAAACATGCGTGAATTACGATGCTCCTAAAGTTAGTCATGTATCGGCACGCTGTCATCTCTACTACAATGCATAATAACGGACATTTTTTTGTTGCTTTGCCTGCGCTCAGCGACAAAAGGCAGCAGCCATCAGCAGCAGAAGCAGCATTCGCTACAAACTACAAAGAGGAGCTCATCGATCTTGCGTTAGGAGTTTGCTTATAGCGCATGCGCCGAACTGGATATGCCCTACAATGGAGATACATACGTATTAGATAGAATGTTACAGAAAATAGTAGAAATCCCTGAAATAAACAAAAAATATTAAGTCGTACATTAGCAGTACATTAAAATTGTATTTATAACTGCTGATGAAATTGCTATTACGATCACAGCGAACACCTCAATGAAGCATTCCAACAGTAGACTGATCATTTTGGGTAAAAGTCTTTCCGCTTTTGTAGCTTTATAATGGCACCTCAGAAGATTCCTTGAGTTGTCCCTAATGAATGACAAAGACATGCCCCTTTCATATATTGCCCATGGCATTTGCGGTACGTCCACAGCTCCAAAGAGCTGCAATCGAGGGGCATTTATTAGAGTTTTAAATAAAATATGAAAATAATTAGGTAAAATTTTAGTTATTAATGTGATGTAGCCTGCGGCAGAAAAAGTTGAAAAGTCGCAAGAGATGAACAAATACCAAGTCGAATGGCAAAACTCGAATCCCGAAACCTGTGAGCGAATCCCCGAAACTGCCCCAAAGCCCGCAAGACAACTCCATTAGGGCGGCCCACATTTTGCGCTGAATTTGAGTTGAGTTGATGATGTTGGCAGGTGCTTTCCCAAGGCGCAGTTGCAACATCGATCGGTGGTCGGTGATCGGTACTCAAGGGTGCTGAATGAGGACGGAACTGCATGGCAAAAAAAAAGGTAAAAATCATGTGGAAAGTTTTATTCCGATCAACAGGGCGCGTGGCTAGAAAGAGACACATACAGAGGAGACAGCCCGCAGATCGCATACAACATGCAGGGCAATCGATGACGCGTCGCACGAGGCAGTGGCAGTAGCAAGCGTCTGTGGCATAGTGGCAGCGACATGTGCCACCGCTTGGATTGCAGCGAAGAGTGGATCGCTGGGGCAGTCAGAGCTGCAATTTAGCATAACTGCGCGAATGGCACAGGCATCATTAAACACATTAACAGACACAAAGAAACATACACACAAGCAGACACATGGCTAAGAGCCGGGCGATGTCGATGGCAGGTGATGGCCAAGAGGCCGACAAACAGTTGCAGATCGAGCAACTGTGTGCAGGTTGACTGAATGCTTGACAAACTGACCAATTGACTGGCTGTCTGACTGCCTTCCTGACTAAATGACGGACTGACTGACTGACTGATTTGTGCCACAGAGTCCCGGGCCATCATTCGGGCCAGGCGATCAGCTTGCGTTTGGCAACTGTACGCAGACCAACAGCCGGCGTTGGCTTTAATGAGTTTAACCCGTGCCTGCGGCTCTGTCTCTACTCCTCTACTCAGGGTTTGCTGCTTACGTGGCTGCCCCCATCTCCACTCCAGTTGACTGTGGCTGTTAATTGCAAAAGGATGCGCCACAGGATAACAGCTGCTACGAGTGGCACGACACGAAAATTCCAATTGATTTCGTGCCGCAAAGCTCAAAGTTGAAAGAAGCAACGCAGCTGTACCCTCTGTCTGATCCTGCCAATGCCCTACGACTGTGAGAGTGTGAGTGTGCCTCTGCATTTCTAATGAACCTCATTGTCTCGCTCAAAGAAAGCACAAGACACAGAGGAGAGGAAGAGGGACATACAAAGGTAAAGCAAAGCAAATGGAAAGAGGCGATCCCGCTGTGAAACTAGTTTGCCTCCTCTTTGAAAACCGGTAAGAGTTCTTTCTGCACCCATCGTCGAGGTTCAAGGCTTTCCCTTTGCCCCTGTTGCAGATTCATTGAAGCGTTGGAAATTATGTTTTGATTTTCCATATGCCATCAGCGACCCAACAACCAACGACGTCGAACAGCCCAAAGTCCTAACGAACCATGGCAAATTGTCTAATCTGCAAACTGTCTTCACACCTTTGACGAAGTAGCTGTAGCTCAACCAATTCCCTTCTTTGATGGGCTGCGTCTAAGGTTTTTTGCTTATCAAGTCTTTGAGCATGGGTAGCTATTACATTGTCGTTTACAAGCCACCACCCCATATCCTGCACCCATCAAATAGGCCATTACATGCCACACTAACAGTGCAAAGTACACACACCCAAACTGTTTTATTAATTGTTTGTAATTTGTTTATGTTTTCCAAGCAATTTGTTTAGCTCACCCGAACAATTTTGAGGGTTATTTTCAGGACTTAAACATTTCATGTAGAATGTGCTGGATGATGTGAGATCAGTCAACTGGTGACCGAGAAGAAATTCAGAAAAGCCTAGAAGTTCTCTTGTCGAATTATCTTTATCGTTACACTTCAATCAGAAAAACAATATTTGAATTCTGTACGTTTATATATTTAAGGATTTTGAATACCGTTCTATGAAGGCAATTATACAATGATCTCGACTCAATAAATATTTGATATTTTTGTATTAATCGTGAAAAAATTCAATTATCAATCATTAGGATTATTCAATAATACGATGATCAATATTGACATTACTATTTGCCTCGCTATAAACATACATAATTTTTTTAATAATCTCGAACCCACCCAATAGTCAGAACCGTTTTAAAATTTAAAACGTATTGCCTCTATGAAATATATGTAACAGGCAGATGGCATCCCCGACCCCATAATAAAAATAGCCGTTGGTTTATTTTTAGTATTTTTGGGGTATAATAATATGGTATATCGCTTTTATTCAAAGTGGGTAGCGGTTATCACATACAGAACACTCGACTGTAGCTTTCTTACTTGTACTTGGAATCGGGTTCAATCTGTCAATTGAACTGCGACTTTTGATATTTCTCTGATGAGTCGGTAGCAGTAGGTTGACCGATCTTGAACCGATCGCAGCATCCCCGTCATACGTTCATATTTTTAATAAAGTTATAAATTTGATAAAAAAGAAAAAAACCAAAAACATAAACATGACATTGATCTACAGCGCCGTGGTGAATCAGACCGATCGTCAAAACCTTTTGTTTCTCACACAGCCACGAAGAGTGGGAAACGTACTTTCCGCACTCTGAGACAGTTTGCGTAAATTTCGGCAATTTTATAAACGAAAAAACAACTTAAAGTGATCAGAGCAAGTTTATGATCACAAAAAAACATATCAAAACAAACAGAATCAGACAAGAACAACATGTGAACGATTGCAAATTACAAGCACAGATCCTCATTGATCGTAAGTCCAAAGCTGCACTTCGCTCTTGACTGTTAGTATCTGACAACCAGTAGGACCTCACAGTCCACGTTGCTTTAATTTTTTTGTATACTCTCACTAAGAGAGTTATAATGATAGCACATATTTAGTAATGATCAAAAGTAGTTCTACGAATTTAAGAAGGTAAATGAAAAATTAAATTCGAATTAACACAATACAAGAGTTTAAGAAAGCCATTTAATTACTAAAAGTATAAAAATAATGGTTTCAGGTAGTCAAAGCAAACTCAACTAATTTATATCAATAGAATCATATTCAAATAAATATTAGATGAAATACAAAATTTGACTGATTGAAAACCAATTCAAGATCAAATACGAAAAAGCTTATTTAAAAACAAAAGTATAATCAAGCAGATCTAATGGCTACTTAAATGTTATCTGGCAATCGCATGAACTGAATTAAATCTCAGATTATCCTTCTATATGGCTGAGCTGGCGTAATATATCAGCAAGGGTATCAGATCTTTGAGGCACCTCTTGAATGGTTGTAGTACTTGTTTTTGGGTCTCTTTTGCCCTGATGCTGGCAGCTGCTTCTTTTTGGTTTGTCGTCATTACGAAAAGGAAGCTAAAGACAAACGGATATGCGCTGCACATCAAGCAACTGTTTTTTGTTGTTTTTATATACATATTTTTTTTGGTGGTTTTTGCTTTTGGGCTTTTCACTTCTTGGCGTAAAATAAATTGTGCGACAGGTGCGACGATGTCGACAACTGACTCTGACTCTGACTCTGAAACCTAAGAGAAGAAAAAAGTAATGGAACAACAAGGTTCAGCAGAGAATCTGGGGAAGCTCTAGAGCTTTGGGACCTTTATGTGTGGGAGCGAAGCTTTCAATCCTTTTCGATCTTTGATCTTACAGCTGCGCATAATTGCCAAGTCGCAAAGAGACTCACAGACTTTTGTCTCAGACCGTCGTGAATGCATTTACAAGACGCAGCTGTTACTTCCGCCTCAATGAGTTTTCGGCAACGTCTTTGGTTTTGGTTCAGTTCAGGAATTGATGATGTTGCTGCTGCTGCTGCTGCTGTTGTGGATGTGAATGTGGCTTACAATAAGCTGGCTACTTACAGGCAAGGCTCGTTGCTTGATCCTTTTCCCTTGATATATGTTTGTATTCGTGTCTGCTTTATTTTTGTTCTAATGCTAATCCTACAGACAGGACAATCGGTTGTCTACCTGCGCTTGGACTCTGCTCTCGATCGATCGAGTTGAGTCGGCTGAGTGAGTTTCTCCTCTTTGAATTAATGTGCCGCATTAGCAGCCAACAGGTTTCTCTCTCTTCAGCAGATATCCTTTTTTCTCTGGAAAACCCACACGCAGAGCAATGATCACGATTCATGCTTATATGTTAGGGTTATATGCCATCGCGAACTGCGCACGTAGTAAACCTAATATTGTCCAAATAACAGGTGTCGACTGATTAGATTCGAGAGTTCTTTATGGGTATTACATTATTTGGCAGCAGACACGTATTAAATCGATGAGGAATGTTCGTTTAAACGAACTATGGATAGCACCTGTAAAACGATTCCCATGTCTTTAGTACAGTCAGAACAAGACTTCAAAATAAACTGAACTCAACTGAACTGGTCAGAGGATCAGAGGCAGATGTTTGCATATCGTACTGAGATCGCCACACAATTCTCTTTTAAAAGCAAATACACGCTGGACGCACGATAGCCCCGCACCTGGTACACCGTACTGTCCTTCATATTTTGCATTTCGAAATGCAAACAGCAAAGACAGCAAACGGCAACCAAACCAAACCCAAACCCAAAAGAAACGAATCGGAGCGAAAGCAAAACAACATTTTCGGCACAATGGAATTTGTGGCAGGGACACAAAAGGCAGTAGCAGCAGGATGCTACAAGGACTATGCAACGTTAGTTGAAAGTCCTGTGCCACACACACAAGAAATTACAAGGCACAAAAACGTTTCCGCTGATTTATTATGATGCGCAGTCTTTTGCTTGCAAATGATTGATCTCAAGCGCAGCGCAAATTTGCTTGCGGCTTAGCCTAAAAACAAAGACAAAGCAGCAACCCAAGATGCAGCCTGCGAAAAGATAGCTACCAGTATTCAGGCACCAATTTATCTCGTTCATGCGATCTTGTGCCAGAAGATTATACAATCCATTTGCTTTACACACTAGACTCTAAGATCGATTGCTTGATCTGTCGATCCATCAGCTGTAAAGCGAATGAATTTGTTAGATTTCGGGGGATGCAAATTGGTAATCTCTCTATTCGGATGAGGATAAAAAATAAAATATTAAGGAACTAATAGAAAGAGATAATCAAAGCTTCATTGATACTGCTTAAAACTTGCTAGCACATTAAAACGTCTGAAAGGGAATTAAAAGTTTGGCTGAGTTCAAAAAGACGCTGAAGCTAAGCTTAACTGGTTATTATTACGAATGGAAATTTACTTGCAGTATTATGCAGAATAAATAGTCTAAAGTATTTCTAAATATGCTCATTTTGTGCACTTACTACGGCTATTACTTTTACAAATGTTTGACTTAAGACTTTTATAGTTTCCGTATTCATTCTTAGGAAACATTTAAAACTACAAACTCTAGAGATATAATTCTCCTTAAGTTTTTTTTTCCGAAAATTCTTGTAATATTTGGTTTCAATGCACAAGATCAGTTTGTTTAAAATCATTAATCTGTTACAACTTAAACTCCGAGGGCGTCAATGAACTTGCGCATTGCAGATTCTTTCCGCAATCTGAGGAACTGTACGAAGATCGCCAATCGACGTGTTGATCTTCGTTAGCTGATCGAAAGATTGCCGATCACTGGCTGTTTGCACTGCCATCCCATATTTGCTCAATAAAAACAAAAAGCTGCGAGAAATGTAACTGAAATTGTGTTTGCACTTACCTGCAGGCAAATCAAGCGAGGCGAAGTCGCTTTTTCAAGTTCAGGCAATGATCATGGCAAGGCGAAGCAGCATCCTCAAGGGCAAAACGACAGAGGTTGCAGCAGTGCACCAACAAAATAATAATAATAATAATAATACTCCAACAAAAAGGAGAGCAAAAAATAATGCAAAAGAAATATTTGAAAGGCAACCAAAAATTAAGCAGACTGCGATTCGATGCGATGCTGCAGCGAAGCTTTTGTTTTTGATTTAAAAACTTCCGGTTTTTATGTGCTTATTCTTGCGATCGTAATTTGATATGTTTATGCGTTAAGAAATCGCATAAAGTTGGCGAAAAAATTAAGACAAGAGGCAACAGCTGCCGATTTGCGCTTAATGATCATCCCAAGATTGCTTTCGACTTCGACTCTTTCTCTACTCCTCGATCAACTCGAAAAACGGTTACACGTGTAAAACTTGTCTCCAGGCACCGTTACGATCGAACAATTAAACGGAAATGTCACAGGATCAGTCTCTTTGTTGCAATTGTATTGCCATTCATACGAGAAAAAATGTAAAATTTTAATATGAATGCACTTTGGCCTAGGACTCAAATCACATACACATCACACATAATTATCATGGAGTTTCTGCGTCGTCTTCTCATCTCTCGCCTCTCAGGAAACAGCAGCGAGACACAAAGGCGCAATGCAAGTATGGTAAGTAAGCAAAGAAAAGGCCTACCCAAATCAAAAACCAACAATAACAAGGGCAAGAACAGCAAATGGCAAGGACATCAGCAAGGACCAAGCAATAACAACAAAACGAAGAAGAAGTAGACGACGACGAAGAAGCTGCGCACAAAATGCCAAAAACTTATAGCAAGCAGCGTGAGAATCTTCGACGGCGCAAAACCGAATTCCAACCCGAAGCTAAACCTCGGCCCCTTTCCCATGGTATCCAAAATCCTTAGCATCGTTGACATCCCATGCCCAAAAACCAGGAGCCACCCCAATGCCATATGCGTTGTGCGAGATGTACCCAAATAAAATCTTTCCATTGGGGTTGCATAAATTATATATGCAAGTACTACGAGTGTAATATTTAATCCAATGCGTAGTTCTCTCTGTTCTTTTTGCCTTGATTGCTTTTCAAAGAGTTTTACGCGCTTTTGAGCGATTTGGGTACAGTTTTTTATTGGACGTTTTTATTGGGAGAACTCTAGAAGTACACTGCAGACACAGTCCGAAAACAAATTATAATTTATAAAAAAAACTTTCGTTAGTTTGGAGTTACTTAAGATTAAATTTGCTGAGAGTGTTAAGAATTAATTAATGATGGGGAATTGGAGGAAAGTTAAACTAAGATGAAGCAGCTATAAAGAGCTACATGGATCTCTCAAATAAAGTTTATAATAAATCAGATAATTTTAATTTTATTTTTCTACATTTCAATTTCAAAAGTATTTTGTCGACTGTTGTTTTATACATACTAAATGATTTAAGAAACTGAATCGTTAACTTATGCAAGTAACGAAATGATTAATGACTATATCAATAATTTAACCCTCTTATAAGAATTATCACAGCTCGTAAAAAAGGATATTTTGTTCAGTGTATATGATTCGACTGTAGGACAATAAAACAACCCCACATCGAGCCCAGTTTAGAGATGAGTTACGCACTGCAAACAATGCCGAACATGGCACAATAATTGTACCAAATTTCGACTTTGAAAGCGAATGCGCAGTTTTGGATTTCCGATTTCAATGGCAAAGATTATGCGTAGCAGAGATGGAAAAAAGGAAAAAAAGCAGAGCTAAAGAAGATGATAATCGGAAAGGAAACTCACATATACGCGGAGTATTTCTTGGCATGTGTGTGAGTGCGTAATTATTATTTTTTTGTATTTGGTATTATTATGTATTTTCAATTGGGGTTGCGCGGTTTCAAACAACGGATACGCATCGTTATAACATAGGGTTGGACCTGGGCCAAGCTCAAGGACAACAAGAATAAGGAACTGTGGATAAGGAAAAGGGGCGACTGCATGCCAGAACATGTCGAGGCAGGCACATCGAAAGTAGATCACAAACAATTGAAACTGCTTAGGGGAGGTTAGAGAGGGAAGCGAGGGTATCCAGGGCAGGCTCAGATTATGAAATAATAATCAAGTTGGGTATACAAAAATAATAATAATGCCATAACCTTGAGGCGAGGTAAATAATAATTAAACTAGCCAAACGATCCACACACACACATACTCACGTGTTGCTCGTCCTGGTAATCAACCTGGTTGACAGGACCCGAAACGGGATAGTTGAAAATTTAGAGAGAGTCAGAGTCAAAGCAGCTGCATCTTGAGCAGCTGCTGCTAAGAAGCTCACCACGTGCCAAGGTGACTCAGTAGACCTCTTAAAAAGAAGACTGGCGTTGGCAAAGCTATTATCCTGCGGCTGCTCCTGTCGGCCATTTTGTGCCTGTTGCTGCGGCGCTAAGCTTTGGCAGCTGCCAGCGACGATCACGCTACACATTCTCATTGCTTTTGCTGTTGCTGTTGCTATTGTTGTTGTCATTTATCTGTGTTTAAAGCAGACAACCAGTTTTTGCGCCCTAAGCTTGCAGCAAGTCCTGCTGCCATTGTCCTTAAGAAAGCTACTCCACAATAACAACAGATGTTTCTCTTTTCTTTCTGTGCACTGGAGGAACGTGTTCCCAAACATGATTTATGGTTGATCTGTTGCCGCTGCTCTTACAGCTCCTTAGAGTATTGTTTGTCCATTGACCAGCTGCTGTCTGTTTTGGCCTGAACCCAAGTGAGTCTCCTCTCTGAGTTTCCTCTCGAACCGGTCTCATGTCTCCTGCTTTGTGTCGTTTTTATGGCGTGTTATGATTTCGTATTACAATTAGCTAAACAAAAGGCGCACGCTGCCTTCTTTTTTCCTTTTCTTCATTTTTGTCGAGATCTTTGTCTCTATCTGTATCTATAAAGACGACCCCATAAATTCCATCGGGCGCATTAAAGTTGTCACAATTGTGCAGTTAAGTTGACAATAAAATCTAACGAAACTGTGCACTGAGAACTTCATTAGTATTTGCTCTCTTTCTATCATTTACTGGCCCCTCTCCCTGATCTAGCTATCTTGCTATTTATCTGGCATTTTGGCCATAATCATAAAAGTCATGCCAACATGCTTGGTGTATGGCTCATACAACGCCTCCCGGCAGCACTTAAGACAAATAACTTACACACCTATCGACAGGCCAAGTCCAAGTCCGAAAAGAGCCTCTGGCCAACCAGCAACCAGCTAGCAAACAACCTGCTAGCAACAACTGCAACACAACTAACAAGAGGCAGGCAGCCTGCGAAGCGAGTCTTGTTGCTCCTTGTTTAGTTGACGCATTTTCAATTAGTTTTAAATCAGAACTAATTGAATTCATTTTTGCCCTCATCGCATCGCATCGCATGGCATCGCATCTAGGCAATCTTATCTTAACAGTTATGATGTCCAGTGCGCTCGCGCACTTATTTTGGCATTCCCAGCCAAAATTTATTGACAAAAATTTGCAACACAGATTGCACAGGGAACGACAGAAAGGCAGAACACCTGAAGCTGCATGACCAGTAGCCTCCTCAACTAACTTAAAATAGAAATAAAAAGAAAATAGGAGATACCAAGTAGTCAGAACCTGCCATCGGCATATGTGAAATCTATGACCATACCATGTGCATAATAAATGGAGCACTTGGCGGCGGCGCATGCAAAAGCGACAGCTAAATGGCACACAAAAAGGTTAACCAACAAAAAAACAACAAACCAAAGGCAGCGAAAGGCAGCAGCAGCAGGCTTGCTGACCAGCTAATGCTAGTCAAGTTTTTTGTGCATGTGCGCAGCTTGTGACGCTGTCTACAAAACAACAAATAAAAATAATTTCCATCTTACACCAAGCTACTTTCTTTTGCTTTTATAGTATTCAAATATAAACGGTCTTGGGTGTTAACATGACAGGAGCTGGTTGCTACAATTATAAAATTGCCATCGGATAACAGATGTACTTTAGCGGTTAACAGTTATTTCCGCTGTAACACAATTATGTTAAGTTCATGGACTTGCACAGAGCTGCTGTTACTCACCTTAAAAATTCCGTTATTTCGTGTTACTCTATTTTTAAGAGAAATACGGGTTTTTTTAGCAAATGACTCATGAGAAAATAGAGCACATTCGAATAAATAATATTTACCCGTAATTATTAAAAAATGCGAAAGTTAACTGTTTAAAATTAGACCCAGTTGCTCCCGCGCTTCTTAAATATACACCAATATTTAACTAAAGAGTGGCCAGAGGACGCTCATTCGACTTTCTTTATTTTGGTATGTGATCGGCGCAAAAATCTATGGTAACACCGCAACACAGGTGTTAAATAAACATCTTATTTAAGACGGTTTTTTTTATCTTATGCATCTAATATATTTTAATTCAATTATTTTTATAAAATAATATTCAAAATTATTTTTTATTAATAATTATTTTGAAATCTAAAACATTTATGTTAGCCATGAAAACTAACAAAAATCGATCTTATCTGCTACATACCTTGCAGGGCTGTGAATAGCGCAGGTCAGTAGCGAGAGCGTCCAAACCGATGACGTCACAAAAGTTTCTCTTTGAAGAAACTTTTTAATACATATTTTATCCTACAATTGCCTGAGTAGCTTTGTTTTAGTTTTATACATATATTTAAGTCATAATATATGCATAATTTTACATTATATACATATTATACATTGTATATCAAATTGTGACGTTATGTGCTGAGAGAGCAGGACGTTAAGTGCTTTTTTCGAACATCCCTTATTTGTGTTATACTAGTGTTCGCTAATCAGAATCAATTGAAACCAATAAGAACAAAACTTGCAGAGTTCATAACATTGCTGGAATATTTTTTGTGGACAGCGCAACAGATAAGAATCGTTAAAGCACTTTAGAAAAAATCTACTGTCAGTTAAGAAGGTAAGTGATAAAGATATTGATATGATAAGACCGGCAGAAATTCACTCTTCACTCTAATTTTACCGGCACAACAAAAAATAATTGATTTGTTGCCAATTAAAAAACAGGTTATTGGCGAGCAGCTGACCGCAAATTAGATTTAGAGTGCAAAATGTTTCGAAGGCTCAGTGTGTTACGAGTTAGCAAAATGCGCAGTATCTCAACGCTGCTGCAGTCAAAGGCTTTGGTCAACGGCAGCTGGATTGATGCCAGCAGCAAAGACACATTTGCAGTAATTAATCCTGCTAATGGCAAAGAAATAGGCAAGGTGCCCAATATGGGCGTGAAGGATGCACAGCTGGCCATAAATGCGGCCAAGCAGGCCTACGAGTCCAAGGAGTGGCGCTCCTTGACAGCCAAAGATCGGTCTAATCTCTTAAAGGTAAATAGGAGAAAAAATAGAATCTTGATGCTCACTAATTGCTAATACTCTGTAGAAATGGCACAAACTCATTGAGGCTAATACTCAAGAGATCGCTGAGATTATGACAGCCGAGTCCGGCAAACCCATTAACGAGTCAAAAGGCGAAGTGCTCTATGGCAACGCCTTTGTCGAGTGGTTCGCCGAGGAGGCACGTCGCGTCTATGGAGAAGTGGTGCCCAGTGGAACTGCAAATCGCGAGGTAATTGTGATGAAACAACCTATTGGCGTGGCTGCCTTGATAACACCATGGAACTTTCCGCTGGCCATGATAACACGCAAAGCAGGTGCCGCCCTAGCCGCAGGCTGCACAGTCGTCATCAAGCCATCCGAGGACACGCCATTAACTGCATTGGTTGTGGCCAAGTTGGCCGAGGATGCTGGCATTCCTAAAGGTGTCATCAATGTGATTACTACCAACAAGGCGGCGCCAATTGGCGCACTCTTCTGTCAGAGTCCCGATGTGCGAGGCATCTCCTTCACCGGATCTACGCAGGTGGGCAAGTTGCTGTTCCGGGATTCGGCGCAAGGCATTAAACGTGTCTGCTTGGAGCTAGGCGGCAATGCTCCATTTATTGTCTTCGATTCGGCCAATGTGGAGAAGGCGGTGGATGGCGCAATGGCGTCCAAATTTCGAAATTGCGGCCAGACTTGTGTCTCTGCGAATCGCTTCTTTGTGCAGGAAGGTGTCTATGACAAATTTGTGACGCTGTTGAAGCAACGTGTTGAGGCGTTGAAGATTGGCGATGGCAATAGCAGTGATGTGCAAATCGGACCATTAATTAACCAGATGCAGTTCGACAAAGTCAGCGGCTTTGTGGAGGACGCTCGCAGCAAAAAGGCCAACGTCATTGTGGGCGGCAAAGGACTATCGGATCTGGGTTCGTTGTTCTATGCGCCCACCATTGTCACCGATGTGCCAGCCACGGCTCAACTGTACACCGAAGAAGTCTTTGGCCCCGTGGTGTCAATCATCAAGTTCAAGGACGAGGCAGAGGCGGTCCATAAAGCCAACGATACCCAACGTGGACTGGCGGGTTATTTCTACAGCGAGAATCTGCAGCAAGTTTTCCGTGTAGCAAAGCGTTTGGAGGTTGGCATGGTGGGTGTTAATGAGGGCATCATTTCGGCGCCAGAGGCACCGTTCGGTGGAGTCAAAGAGTCGGGAGTAGGACGCGAAGGATCGCATCATGGCATAGACGATTATGTGGATATCAAGTACATTTGCATGGGAAATCTGAAATACGATTAAATCTTATGAATTCCGAAACGTCACGACAATGCGTAGCTTTAGTTCGCAGTCTTCCACTAGATGCTTGTTTGTTGTTTAAATCACGCGAGCCATAACTTTAAATGTATAAATTAATAAATGTGCACAAATTAAAAATAGATAATAACGACAGATTTGTTATACTTCGATTTATTTCGAGTTTAAAAAACTTATCGTTTTATAACAGTGCTGTAATCGAACGATTGTTAAAATGGGTTAACAGCACTTTTGGATGTTTATACTAAAAAACATTGATTTTTTTTAATTAGAATAATCTATTAAGAATTATATATTTAGAATTATTCAATATTTAAATAATAGTAAATAATCGACATTTAAAGCGATTGCAATTGTTTTGAGCATAGTGAGACCGTAACAGAGTAATAAATATACTTTTGGTAAAAGATGCTAAACAGTACCATTAACCAATTTTCGATTTATTTCCATTGGCATGCGAAAAATTTATTTGATTTTTAGCAGTAATTTGATGTATGAATGTAAGTACCATGAATGGTTTAAAATTGATTTATATGGAGCTAGATTTTTAAAAATAGAATAACTGTTTAAAATGAAGCGCTTCCTTTTCGAGCAATATTGATGGAAGTGTTACCAGGCTGCAAGTCTCTGAGGATCTGGTCATTGGTATATTTTTAGTCGAATGTGATGGTCACACTTCGTTGCAGTTGTTAAATAAAACAGTACTAGTTTTTAAGAAACAATAAATCAGAGTTCATTTAAAAGGAAAATTTAGTTTCAAATAATTGAACTTATATTATTTATTTGGCAACTCAAAAAACATCGATGTGTGCCATAAGAAATCGATGATTTCTAAAATTATAAAAACATCGATAGTACCATCGATGTTTCTCCACCACCGCTGCTTCCTAGTGCAATTTTTTTGAAGCAATGTCTGATAAAATTGTAAGTTTTACCATTTTTTGGTTGTTAAATTAAAACAATTGGGTTGATTGCTACTTCCGTGTGTATTGTACATTTTGGTACAGACTGTGTAATGTGTGACGGCTTGTTGCAGTTGCATTGAGAATTGTGATAGTTTAAAACACCGGCATATAAAATTTTTTGCAATGGTTTGTTGTTGTTGCTGCCGCTGCGGCAAAGTGATTTTTTTTGTTTTTAATACATATAATTTGTGTAATGTTATGTTTGTGATGAAAACTAAAGTGCATGGCCAATATTGGCTGCGATTTGATTTTTGTATCGTTGCCACAACGACGACAGAGGAGTGGAGAGAGAGCACAGACGACACGAAAGACAGACAGACATACAAACAAAGGTACAATGACTTGTAGATTTTGCTGGTGACTGTTGTTTGAATGAATAAGGAGAAGGGTGGGGTGATGGCAACCATGAAGCGAAAGATAGGAAGGGGGAAAGGTAAAGGGGATATTCTGCTCTCTTGGCAAACGCTTAAAATGCATTTTTTTGCGAATTGCCAAAAAATGCTATTTCTCAGTTTGTTAGTCAAATGCTTGCCTGCATGCTGCACAGTTGGAAGAATCGCTCATCTCTTCAAGCCTTTTGGGCTACACCAAGTAGCTTCTAAAGCTACGCCTGCAACATCATCAGCAGCATCAATTAATATATAGACAACATCAACATGGCTTGTGCACCTTTACTGCTGGAGAACTTTATTTACAAGAAGCGCAACTTTGTGTACGCTTTTGTGCGCCATCGTCTCTTTGTGTTATGTAAACAATCGGTTGTGATCGATGCCAGTTTTGCAAACAACAATGCAGATCGCTAATTCGAATCTATTTCCTGTTTTTCAGCTAATACGCGTGCAGTCTGCGGAGGGCATCAAGCGGGTCGAGATCTCGCCAAAGTCAAATCTAAAGCAGTTCTATGATAGCGTTCAGAACGCGCTCAAAGTTGATGGATTTGGCCTGTTCTTGGAGCGCAATTTTGCTACAGAGCTGCAGGCCAGTGGCTCACAGCTGGTGGGCAGCACGCTCAAGCATGGCGACATGGTTTACTTAAAACAAATAGCCGGCACGTCATCACGAGTAAGTGAATCAATTGCCATTTTTATAAACCATTGACTAAATCTGTTCAATTCGTATTCTAGCGTGCTAGCACAACTGCGATGGAGACTGTGACTTTCAATGCAGCTGCCAAGCAGTCTAGCGAAAAGATCAGTAATGTTCGTCCCTCCAGCAATAATATTATTGAAGATGAAGTCGATCAGCATCTATTCAAATCTGATGGCACCATCAAGCGTGATCGTGACACAAAACTGTGAGTGTTATAAAGCATATATTAAGGATAGAAATAGTAATATATCCCCTTGCAGATGTCATCACAATGCTAATGGACGGTGTGTTCACTGTTCGCCTCTGGAACCATACGATGAGAACTATCTGAAGGAGCACAATATTAAGCACTTGTCGTTTCACTCGTATCTGCGCAAGCAAACCTCAGGCATGGATCACGGCAAGTACTTTGTCTTCGACGACATCAATTGCCGCATCAAGCCTGGCTGCCGTGAGCATCCGCCGTGGCCCAAGGGCATTTGTTCCAAGTGTCAACCATCGGCCATCACACTCAATCGTCAGACCTATCGCCATGTGGACAACGTGATGTTTGAGAATACCAAAATCGTGGAGCGCTTTTTGAACTATTGGCGCACCACGGGTCATCAGCGTATGGGCTATTTGTATGGCACCTATGAACAGCATACGGATGTTCCACTTGGTATACGCGCCAAGGTGGCGGCTATTTATGAGCCACCACAAGAATCGTCGCGTGACTCGATTAATATGTGTCCTGATGAGGGTGCCGATGATGTGGAGGCTGTGGCCAGCGCTTTGGGACTTAAAAAAGTAATTATTTGCTTACTACTTGAAAGATTACATTTCATGTTTTAATATCCACATTTTATTGTACACAGATTGGTTGGATATTTACTGATTTGATTACGAAAGATGCTACCGCAGGAACTGTGAAGCAGATTCGCGGCATTGAGACGCACTTCCTGACTGCCCAGGAGTGCATAACTGCGGGAGAACTGCAGAACCGACATCCCAACCCATGCAAATATGCCACAAATGGCAATTTTGGCTCCAAATTTGTCACCATTTGTGTGACAGGTAAATACAACTAAACCGACTATTAACAGGCTAAATGCATTGTTAATCTTCGATGATTTTTAGGTGATTCTACCCATCAGGTGCACATGGAGGGTTATGCTGTATCCGCCCAATGCATGGCTTTGGTGCGGGATAATTGTCTGATACCTACGAAAGATGCTCCAGAATTGGGCTATGTACGTGAATCGACTGATAAACAATACGTGCCGGATGTATTTTACAAGGTAAGTTACACATTCTTTTTACATATTTTTTTAATTCACTATTAAATATTTTTGTTTTCTGAACAGTATAGATCAAATCTGATTTTAGGGAACTTCGAATTACTTTTATTTATATTTCTGTTTAATATTTTAGATCATTAATTAATTGAAACCAGGTATATTTGGGACATTCCTAGTTTTAAGTATGATTGTATCTTTTTCAAGTAGTGATAATACCAATCCAAAATGTCACAATGTTGATCGTTTTCATTCATAGCCTTTGCAAATATATAAATCTGTAGTTGCAAAATATTATGCAGTGAATACTGTAATCACTTTTGGCTATCTTTCAACTAATCTGCAAACGTACAATTCAATTCTAAAGATTAAATAAAAATAATATTAATTCATTTGTACATTTTGAGTATGTCTACAAGTGAATTAAGAGATAGACATTTGTCGCACCTTGGTTGTACTTATTGGGCAGCCCAATTTTATACAATCTTATTGAAATATTGACAACTGATGGACTTTGTTGTATTTTATAATGAAATAATACAAAAGAAAGATTACTGCAAAGATGAAAATCGATAGGAGATGATTAGACTAGTGCCTGAAATGTTCATGTAGTATAGCATAAAAGCGACAGGAAATAAGAATTTTATTAAATTTTATTTTCATTAAACAAATTTAATAAAATTTGCAGGAGAAGGATCAATATGGCAATGAAGTCCAACGTTTGGCGCGTCCATTGCCGGTGGAATATTTGCTGGTTGATGTGCCAGCATCGACACCGTTGCAACCGCAATACACATTCACGGAGTACGATAAGCGCCAGGCATTCCCCATTGAGAATCGTTATATTGATGGACACCTGCAGGATTTTAATGCACTGAGTAGTTATCTGTCAGCCTGGGCCAACGAGGAGTTTCTTGAGGCCATTTCAGACTTTCATTTGCTGATCTATCTGTATAAAATGGACATGCTACCATTGCGTCAACACATGGGACCCTTGCTGGAGGCTGTACGCTCAAAGAATCCCAACAAGGCGGCCGATTTCAAAGGCGATGAAGTATGGAAATTGCTTGAATCACTTGTCCAAGCTAGCTCCAGTGGTAGTGGGTAAGTCGACAGTGTTATCTTTTGCATCTCGTGTGATTGACTAATGATTGATTCTCAGCGGAACGACCAGTTATCCAAGTGGCGCTGCGGCCAATGCTGGAAGTGCAGGTGCTGATCCCATGGATCTGGATGCCAACACTTGGACTTGCAATCACTGCACGTTCATCAATCGCGGCGAGTTGACCTCCTGCGAAATATGCTCGCTACCCAGATAAGGATGAACATTTTAGGCATGCCCAGAAGTCGGAGTAACGCTGTGAAATTCTGGTGTTAAAGAAACTAAAGATTCAATCATACTTACTATAGAAGGAAGCAGGAAGATTTGGCGTGGCAACACAACCTCGTAGCATGCCGCGCGTTCTCTATAATTGTAACATTGTATAAGAGTTTTATAAAAAAAATTTAATTTATTTTTAAATAAATTTAAATTGTTGAGTATACTTCAAAACAGCAATTTATAGTACTTTTTATACCCGCTACCCATAGGGTAGAAGGGTATTATAACTTTGTGCCGGCAGGAAATGTATGTAACAGGTAGAAGGAGGCATCTCCGACCCTATAAAGTATATATATTCTTGATCAGCGTCAACAGCCGAGACGATCTAGCCATGTCCGTCTGTCCGTCTGTCTGTCTGTCCGTCTGTGCGTCTGTCTGTATGAAACACTGGATCTCAGAGACTATAAGAGATAGAGCTATAATTTTTTTTCGATAGCATTTGTTATGTTTGCACGCAGATCAAGTTTGTTTCAAATTTTTGCCACGCCCACTTCCGCCCCCGCAAATCAAAAAAATCGAATAACAAGCGTAATTTTAAAGTTAAAGCTGTGAATTTTGGTATATATAATAATAACAATAGTATTTATGATTCCTGAAAATTTGCTTGCGATCAGATAAAAATTGTGGAAGTTATTAAAGAAACACTTTTGTATGGGACAAAACGGCCACTTACGGGGGGTCTCAAATGCTTTGGCCGACAATCTGGTGTATTGTGCCGTCTATGGTATATTTTAAATGTTAGTATCACATCGTTATACCAAATATACCATTTGGTATATTTTTAGTATTTTGCAGTATTTTTTTTGGTATATTTTGAAAATAATACCGCAATATTTTGCTTTTATTCAAAAGGGGTAGCGGGTATCTCACAGTCGAGCACACTCGACTGTAGTTTTCTTACTTGTTATTTTAACACCTGTTTGCTTTCAGATTAAAATTATGGGGCAAGAGTAATTAAGAGTATAAGATTCTTCTAATTACGTCTTCAAAGTACGTACAGTTTTCATTAATACTAACTAAAAATTTGATTTATGATAAACAGCTCATATTCTTATATGTGAAAAAATAAACCATTGGGATGTAGGTTATTGCGATTTCACATTAATATTTTAATAGGAAAATGTGCGCATTGTAGAAACTGTGCAACTGGCCTTTATTGCACTTGTTAAAAGCCTACCCCTGCCAATAACTGTCTTCCACATTATGGAAAAGCTCATAAGTGAATAAACCGGGAAAGTACCCAATATCAAATACAGATAAACGAGGGCCAAATACAATTTGTATATATCAAATAATTAATCAATAGGTCAAATTTTTACTCTAATAATTCTCGACGCATTTTAAAATCAATGAAAACATGATATCGATTTGAAGCTATTCAACAGATTAAAAGCACATGACGATATCTCAATTATGTCGAATTTTGGTTTTACCTTTTCGCTATATCTATTGTGGCTAATCTGGCGCGTCCCGGGAAGCATTCGTACGTTTTATTGATAAAATTGAAACATTTATAAAGGGAGTTAAGTTTACTTTTGAATGGCGTAAATAATAATTTTCTGGGTGTTACATTTTAAAAAGCTTATTTGTTAATGTCTTGTAGCGTTTGTTTTTAAATTTTATTTGTAATTTGAGTTAACTAAGATGATGGCTTCTTGGGAAATACTAATTTTTAGATAAGATTTGAAATGTTAATTTGGATATTCCTCGCCCTTTTAGAGCAAAAGAATATTAAGGAATGCGCAGTATTGTTGTAATTAAAATAAAACAAAAAGTAACAATGAAAAAACAAAGCAAATTCTAGTTTATACGAGTCAGTTGAAATAAATGATTGACACTGTATAATTACAAATGCATACATACGTTCAAAATTTAGTTTTAATCTTTGTTTTTTAATAACAAACTTTTTCTGGGATATACCGTATGTAATCTATACATTAGCAATGTTGTGATTTTGTCTAGGTAAACGTACTTAGATTTTCTTAATTTAAAGTCTTTAAAATGGTTTATGATGCAAGGTGAAATGATGATTGCGTAACCTCGCACCTAAGATGGATGCCTGAACACTCCGCGAGACTTGCGATACTGAGGGATGATAGCCAACATCGTTTACTACGTGTCGTTCCGCCATTTTAGCTAACAATGCCCAATGAATTTACTGCACAAAATTTAATTAGATGCCCATGTCCCTTTTAGCGTGTCCATAAAATGGAGGGAATTTAATAAAGAGCTCGAAATGAATCATCCACCAACAAGCAAAAGTTGGGGGATGCTGTGCTCAGATTAAAATACTACCACCACCAGCTCTGTGAGGGTTGAGGGCGTTGCAAAATGGATGGATGGAAATCTAAGGATGAGTCTCTGTATTGTTAAGCTGCTATGATTCAGTCTCTAATCATTTAATAACTCTTTATTGTTCACAATTCCAAGTAGCTAACTCAACTGAATGGTACAACTCAGCATTAGACGTGATAAATGTTTATTATGCAGGCTTCTGTTCGTATTCATATATTTAATTATTCTAGGAAAGGAAAATTCTTAGTTCAACATAATAATTGTGTTTAGGGCTTTACTGTAAGTTTTCTCAATTTATTGTTTACTAAAGGTTGTACTTACAATTATTTTATTATTTTATAATAATATTGATAGGTTTCATTAAAAGTAATAAATATTAAAAAACTAATTGAAATTATCAGTTTCTAAATCTAAGAAATTATACGCTTTCAAGTATTTTAAAAGATAATATCCGAAATGTCAATTAAAGTATTGGAATGTATTAAAATTGTTGAATCAAAGAATAGTTAATATTTACACTACTTGAAATCAGAAAGATCTTTTATAGTATTTTTTTATACTACATTTACTACTACTACATTTTTTCAATTAAGTTACAGTTTTATTTATGGAAAGGAAATGGCAATTTTCAATGTGGATAGTTTAATAAAATTTGGTTTTACAATTTTCTTTATTTTTCTAAAGAATCTCGTGTAATAAATAAAAAATTATGCGATTTTTACAATAAACTACAACAATAACATCATGACTAACAATAGGCTCTTTCCATTTTAGCAATATATTTTGTCAGTTAATTTGGTAGAGTTGATTGTATTTATAGGTAGTATCATCAGTTTATCATCATTTGATTCTACGTCAAACTGCCAATTCAATCTGAACAGTGCCCAGAGAGCCTTGATAAGCAGTTAGTTCGCAGTTTGCCTTTCATTCGTTTTGCGATTTGCAGTTGTTGTTAACTATTTGCCATGTGGGTAACGCGGGTGGAAATGACTATGGATTCGATTTTTAAACTGAGAGCAATACGAGTAATACTTACTATGTGAATGACGTGACAGAGAGAGAGAGAGAGAGATAAGAGTTCGCTCCAAATAAGATAAGGTGTCTTTTGCTGTTGCTGTTTTTACACTCGTACATCACGTGTGTGTAGTCTTAAATACCAACTAATTTTAGCTAATGGGTTGCTTTATGTTAATAGAGCTGATTACTTTATTAATTAAGCTTAAGGGATAAATGCGCTGAAAATTAAATTTAAAAGTACTTTTAGCTTTATGATAGATTGTTTGTAATAAGCAGACTGTCGAATTGTTATCATTAACTAATTACAGATTTATTGTTTATAGGGTATGTTTTGGTCCAACATCCACTACAATATCGTTCTTTGTTTTATTCTTTATCTTTAAACGATCGCTGGCCTCTCCATAAACATAACCAGTACAACAAATTTGATGCGAATCAGTTCGTTGCTTGCGCCAGTCGAGAGCGCATCGAAGGCATCGATCGGTCTCCACTCCAATATATTTCATTTCATTCCAAACTCGATCCGAAAACGCAGAGCAAGAACACAATAAAATAAGGTGACGCAGGCGGAGAATCGGAGACGTTAACGTAAACGTAAAAGTTGTCGGAGACGGAGTGAAGTGCATTGAGAGCGGGCGAATAAAGCAGCGATCGACGCGTGAATATTTAGTCTTGGCTCGACTAAGCTTTAAGATCTAGTCAACAATCTGATCTCCGCTGAAACTGACGCGGTTCGAGCAAATCTCCAATCCGTTGAGCCGGTCTCATTGGTGCATAAAACTCAACAAACGAAAACAAAAACAAAAGACAGCAAAAAAAAAATAAATAAATACATTTACGAAGGTGATTGTTGACACACTTGAAACATTTGAAGCATAGAACCAGTTTTGATATTGTCGAAATGTGAGTCCCCCAAACAGCGAAGGTCGTTCTATGCAGCGATGTAAACTCGTATCACAGAGAATATAGTATTATTGATATTTCTCTTTTTAAATAGAACTTTTAGTGCCTGCCTGCATCATGGCTAAAATGCCAGAGACAACTTTTGCCGACCTGAGCTTGGCTGATAAGGTAAGAAATGTTTGACGACTTTTCAATGAACAGGTGCATTTACTTAAAAAAGGTGAACAAACTAATAAAAATATTGAAATTATAAACGGTAACAAAAGATTCAACACAAACACAATACAGAAAACAATATCTGACTTTGTATTATTCAAAGCCAAATCTCTCTATGTCAAGTTCAAAATGTGTGTGGCAAAAAAAAAAGTTAACAGTCGACTCAGCGATACCCTTATATGTTATTTTTAACAACTGTTATTGTAATAAAACTCGTTATCATTGTGTTGTAGTGAGTATTTGTCTTGAACAAAACATTTTTCTGCTTGTAATTATTCATTTCGACAGCAAAACAAATTAATTTAATGTGGATATGATGACGTTGCAAGCGTTGGCATAAAGTTCAAAGACTTGCTACAATTTGTTTAGAGTATACGTACAACTTGTCTTAGCGAATTGACTATATAAACATTGAGCACGTGACGTCTTGGTATTCAGTAAAACAAAACACAACAAAACAAAAAAAAGTAAGGCAAACCTGCGAATCGATATAAAGCAGCAGTAGCTCTGCCAATTTGCATACGACTTGACTACACTATATGTATGTACATATATAATATTATATGTTCATATATTGAACGTATTTGTATGCGAATGTTTATTGAAATGTACACAATAGTTAGCAGATGGGTCAATGTGATACGCGATACAAATGCATAAAATACACATTTGCGGAATTCATTAATTTGCCCAGTTTACTTAGGTACAACATGCGCATGTGATTCTACTCACAACGATCAGCGATCTACGATTTTCGATCCGTACTTGTTGTCTTTCTATTATTGCCTTTGGCGTCAATTGGTTTGGCGAATTATCGCCGGTCCTCTAAACGATGTCAATTACCAGCTACAAGTCTCTTTGTCCGATTGAAACTGGTGCAATCTGTATGAATAATTGAAATTGTAAATAATTTTCGAAATATTCTAGTTTAATAATATCACACATGTGTGTTTGTTTTCTGTTTTTTTTTTTCGTTTCTTTTGCAGACTTCTGTTAAGAAATCAAACTTAGAGGCGCGCCGATTCTCTGACGTTTCCACTTGTTCGTTTAGTTCGGGTGAGTCGTACGTAATAAGCTATAAATATTATTTGTGTACTAAATGTTTTTGCAGCTTGTTTCACAGGCAGCTCCGATGAGGACGAGGCTTCACCCAAAGATATCACACAGCGAAACTCCAATGGCTGCTCCGATTTTTGTGTCAAGAATATTGGCAAGGCGGCGTTTGGGCGTCGAGAAATCGAAATCGCCGAACAGGAGATGCCGGGTATTATGACGTTGCGTAAACGTGCCATGGAGGATAAGCCGCTCAAGAATGCCAATATCGTGGGCTGCACCCACGTCAATGCTCAGACGGCGGTGCTCATTGAGACACTGCAGAAACT
This sequence comes from Drosophila niveifrons, assembly GCA_035046325.1. Taxonomy (NCBI): domain Eukaryota; kingdom Metazoa; phylum Arthropoda; class Insecta; order Diptera; family Drosophilidae; genus Drosophila; species Drosophila niveifrons. The sequence goes on along the minus strand of JAWNOC010000046.1, from coordinate 1,067,940 downwards.
TGGCGCATCTGTGCGTTGGGCGGCATGCAACATCTACTCGACGCAAAACGCTGTGGCCGCCGCTCTTGCCGAGGCCGGAGTACCGATCTATGCGTGGCGTGGCGAGACTGAGGAGGAGTTCTGGTGGTGCCTGGACAAGTGCATACACTCCGATGGCTGGCAGCCAAACATGATCTTGGATGATGGCGGAGATGCAACACATTTGATGCTGAAAAAGTATCCAGACTACTTCAAGTCCATCAAGGGCATTGTCGAGGAGAGTTTAACAGGAGTACACAGGCTGTATCAGGTGAGTGATCATCATTAATTTCCATAGCACTATTTTGTTCTTTCAATACAAAACAATCATTTATTTGAAAGAAAGATTATAAAAATGGGTTTGAGATTATAATCAAGGTTTTGTATTTTTTAAATTTTTTTTTGGGACCATAATTGTTTTTATATAGAGTTGTATTACAATTGTTTAAATTGTGATTCCTGAATTCCTGATCCCTAAATTAGATTGCGATCAGATAAAAATTGTCGAAGTAATTAAAGAAATACTTTTGTATGGGCAAAAACGCCCACCTACTTGGGGTCTTAGTTGCTTTTACTGACGATCTGCTATTGAGTGTAATACCATATCAATATACAAAATATTCAATTCAGTATATAGTTGGTAGTTTCGTGGTATATTGTTTTAATATATTTCGAGAAAATTACCGCAATAATTAGCTTTTATTCTAAATGGGTAGCGGGTATCTCACAGTCGAGCACTCGACTGTAGTTTTCTTAGTTGTTTTATCTGCGACAAGCTGCATTCAATTAGAATTTAGCAAATCTACAGCTGATTATTATTTTTGTGGCTAAAAGATTGTTGTTTAATTTAACAACTGCTCAGCTAATCCGTATTGATCATTATCTATTATTAACAATTTATAAAAATAAAACAAGATGATTACAATCTTGGTTATAAACGTATCGCAATATATTTTTACCTTTCAGATGTCCAAGGCGGGCAAACTCACCGTCCCGGCAATAAATGTGAATGACTCGGTGACCAAAAATAAATTTGACACCTATTACACTTGTCGCGACTCCATTCTAGACAGGTAAACTCACAAAGGAAACGTTGATCTCCCAATACTTTATATTTTATACTTTCTCTTTCAATAGCTTGAAGCGCACAACCGATATTATGTTTGGAGGCAAGCAGGTGGTCGTCTGCGGATATGGAGATGTTGGCAAGGGCTGTGCCCAGGCTCTGCGAGGACAGGGCTGCATTGTATACATCACCGAGGTGGATCCCATCTGTGCTCTGCAGGCGGCCATGGACGGTTATCGAGTGGTGCGATTGCCTGAAGTGATACGAAATGTCGATGTTGTGGTCACCGCCACGGGTAACAAGAATGTTGTTACTCGTGATCACATGAATCGCATGAAGAATGGCTGCATTGTTTGCAACATGGGGCATTCCTGTTCCGAGATTGATGTGAGCAGTTTGCATACCCCTGAGTTGATTTGGGAGCGAGTGCGATCGCAGGTTGATCACATCATTTGGCCCGATGGCAAGATGATCATTCTGCTGGCCGAGGGGCGATTGGTGAATCTCTCCTGCTCGACCATCTCATCGTTTGTTGTCTCTGTCGCCTCGTCCACTCAGGCATTGGCTCTCATCGAACTGTACTCAGCGCCGGGTCGCTACAAGTCGGATGTTTATCTGCTGCCAAAGAAGATGGGTAAGTTCGCTACCACAACTGCTATAACGTGAAATTGTAGTTATGCTCATTTAAAATATAAATAGATGAATATGTTGCCAGTCTTCATCTGGCCACATTTGATGCCCATCTCACAGAACTAACCGATGCCCAGGCCAAGTTCCTGGGCTTAAGCAAGGCTGGGCCTTTCAAAGCAAACTATTACAGGTAAGTTCAGTCTTTTGCTTATCAAATATTAACAATAAATTCAAACAGTTTTTATTGTGAGCTTTTTAGTAATAATAAATATGAATTTAGAAATCGTTAAATTAAACATAAAAAAATTGTTAAATTCGCTGCTCATTTATTTATATATTAAATTTCTTTTATTAATATTAATTTAAGTAGAACTCTGCACACAATGTTCAATAGTTTAATTTGTTTTGTTAAAACATTGTCAATTACTTTTTACAGATATTAAACGGTATTGGAGCAATCGAACATCAATCTGGTGTGAAATTAAAATATTTATGTTTATTACATACACCTTTATTATTATGTCATTTATTTATACATGTTGTATTACCTTTTTATTGTGTTGCTTTTAATAAATATTTGAAAATAAACCAGCTCGAGAAATATCGATTGCACTATTAATATGTCGAAAATGTTACTGAACTGTTTAATAATCGTATTTTTACAGAAAAAGCCAAATTATTTGTTTCTGAATAAACAAATTTAAAAGAAATGTTTATTTTGAAAACTTTATCGTTTTTATAAAACTGAATATTTGTATTTAACTTTCCAATCCACTATTGTCGCACTATAGAAATGAACAAGTTATATAGCAGACAGGTAGTGACAAAACTAGATTGCAAATTCGGTTGGTGTCTCCGCTGCGCATAAATATATTTGTTCGTACAATCGCACATAGGTGGCGCCAGTTTATCACGTGCGATTTTATTCAACATGAATAACGATTGCCATAGTCAGAAAAGTTATCTGCAATAAATTTAATTTAATGTTTGGCATTGATAAAATAGTGAATAAAATAAAACCGTACAATTAACTATATATTTACATTCATTAGTAATTGACATTTAACGAACAGGATAATGTATTTCTCATGCAGTTCTCCCGATAAACATTATTTGTTAATTTGTTGCTTATGTATCTATTTTATTGTCTATTGCCCAGAGCCGGAGCTGAATACTATTGTGACAACTTCTAATTAGTAGGGAATATGCATATTTTACGGTTAACAGTTTACACTCGTGTTCTTCCGTCTGAGGTTAGAAACCATTCCATAATTATCTGAAGCCGTTGTCCTCTTTATTCCATATTTTCTTTATTATATTTTAATTTTGACTGGGGATTTGAAAAGTGTAGAGACCAGATAAACAATCGAATAGCACGTCAAAGTCAAGTAGAGTTAAAATTTTTTTCAACACAACATTGCATTTTAAATAGATCTCAGCAATGGAGAATGATGACGACGTTTGCGGGACATGGAGTTACTTATCTTCGTATTCGTTTATCATATATGAATGTTCCCAGTAAGAAATCATTCCGAAAATTAATTTTTGATCGGCCCGGGGTCCAATGAGCGGATTGAGCTGCATAAGGAACGTAGATGCCCAGAGTAGCCAGCAGCAGACGGCAGTGAGAAGAACAGAACATTTAATGATACCTCGCTCCTTGAAACGTTTTGCTACCAAACAACCAACTAAAGCGAATATGATCCAGAATGCGGTGAGCACTGAAAATATTATCACAGATTTCATTTTCTTTTGGAAGGGAATTTAGTTTGGAACACCGCTTCCATTGAATGTTTGACAGAGTTTAAGAAAATATAATTATAGAAATCCAAAATCAAACTTTACTGGACAACAAACTCGATGGGTTTTTTTTGGTTTTTGTTCTTAAACATACATATATATATTTTTTGGGGGGTGCTTGAGCTCATAAAGTTTTATGATTGCGCGAACATTTGCTCATTTTATTGCAGCCAGCGGAGGCTGCAGACGCACGAAGCGCACTGGAGCGCAAAGGTTATAAAAATGGAAATTGTATACATTTTGCCGAGTGCCAGGCGTCAATAAAACTGCTGCCAATACGCGAGTGCTGGGGATGGGGAGGGGATTGCTATCACCCTGCTTTCGCATCCTGACTAAGCGCAAAAAATCCGTTTCCTGCTATACGGGATCTAGAGCAGGACAAGGACCAGGACCAGGACCCGTGCCATGTGGTGGCTGGAGTCCCCTGATGATGCCATAAGTGCCCAGGCGCGGGTCGTAAAATGGCGGCTGCGCATTTGGCATTGGGGTCGGAGAAGGTGAAGGAGAAGGAGAAGAGGCGGCTGTAATCGAGTCTTTCCAAAGTAGCAATAAATGTTTATGGCAACATCGAATTTTCCATTTTCTCGCCATAAGTATCAAGACGGCCGGTGCCGCTAAAACGCCTCAGACCACAGTCCTTCCTCCCATTTGCCGACTTTCCACCCCCGGGGCAAAAGGCAAAGGCAAAGGCAATGGCATTAGCCATTTCGCGCTGGCCGAGTGCTTGCCGCGGCCATTTTGAATGCCATTTTGGATCTGTTCTCAACGGAAACTCATGAAAAATCCTGGCATACAGTAGCTCGATCTGTTTCTTGGAGCTGACTGTAGTTCTAGTTACACTATTTATGAGTACTATGTTGTGGCACCTCTTGGGTGTGGGATCGATATAGCATAGCCATAAATCACAGTCGAGTCTCATGGTCGAGCGACGTATGCAATGCGAGTATTGAACATGTTCGTTGGTCTCGCAAGCAAATGCAAATCAGGCGTAAAGTGTGATTTCGGCTTCAAAAAAATGTTGCCGTTTAACGTTTGCCGTTTGCTTTCGTTGTCGTTGCCGTTGCCGTTGTCGGCGGCAAGAAAAGACAAAGACAACGCTCCCGATTCTAGGGCAACTCGACAGCTTGGTACCCAAGTCACTGACGTATTTCCACATTTGTTTGGCATCGTAGAGTCAAAATATTTGTCTGTCAGAGACTGATTGATTTGTGGTAACTTGCAGACGGTGCGTGACTGACATTTGGCCAAAAACGACGTTTCTTTGCCTTCGCAGGAAGACGCCTGAAGAGGTCAACTGCTTTGGCGGATGTTTGAAAGGATTCCAATTTGAGTTTTGGTATCGTAAATGAGAGAAGAAGAAGACAGTTATCATATCAACTGTAGATTGAAGATGAATCACAATTAAGCAATTGTTTAAAAAGTCACTCTAATTAAAAAGGTTTTGATAATACTATCATTGCTTAGTGCACTGCATTTGTTTCTCGCGGCTCAAATGAGTTATTTAACCAATTTTAGATAAGACTCTTTGCAATTTTACTGTTTGCTATAAGTATTTCAATCAAATTATTTCTTAGCTTTATGAAACAAATTGTATATGAATAAATATAAATAAAAAAAAAGTTAAGCTCTGGATATACATCCGATGAATGTACTATATAGTAGATCAGCTGACATTTACTTTGACTGATAGTCTATTTGTCAGTCCTTTGTACTTTAGAGATCACAAACTCAATATACTCTAAGATACACTATAATGCCATGTGAAAGTATATAAACCCAACCAAAAAATATTAATTAATATGTTTTAGGTCCTATAATATATCAATAGAAGATTTCTTCATTATGTAGGGTAAGTAAAACTAGTATTATCGAAAGAAACTTCTATTAAATCAAATATTGGACAATAATACTTTGACATTAGATAATTTATAAACATTAAAACAATTGAACATGCACAGAGAGTTTAATGACAGTTTCTTTTATTTTTTCAGATTATATATTAATACTTTGACATAAGATAATTTATAAACATTAAAACAGTTGAACATGCTGAGAGAGTTTAATGAAATGACAGTTTCTATTATTTTTTCAGATTATTTATCAATGAAAGTCGCAGTTGTTCTGACAAACACTCTCTAATCATTAAAAAAGATTTAGATTAGTGGTAAGACTTTAAGCCAGCACGCGTTGTTTGTTCCGTCAATTAGCGTTTTTAACACCATTCAAGGAAGTTCTCGGCGTGGCAACAACTTGGGTTACAACAACACAGTGCTTGCCACAGATATCGCGGGTAAACAGCGGTCCAGTCGTCGTTTTGGCTTTGTCATTGGCGCCCTCCCAACAACTCCAACCAGTTGCTGACCGGGTATGTAAGGCACAGACTGCATAGACTGAGGCTGCAGCGAAGCACTTGCTTGATGTTGGATGCAAACATCAACTCGACTGGCACCCGGCCTTTGTTGGTATATGGCAGGTCATGCTCATTGAAGCATCCCAAAGCGTGGCAGTCGAAGAACTAGTTAACAATTTGCTTCTATCACCAATGGCCTATTTATGTGTTAGTGTTTTAAACAGCTTTTGTTGCTTAAACTTCCAATTGAGGCAAACACAAAGTATAACATTTTTGATTCTGTTCCTTTTAATTGATTTAATCGATTATAGAAAGTATTATAACGTTGTGCCTTTAGCAATTGTATGTAACAAGCAGAAGAAGTCATGTCCGACCACATTAAATATATATTTTCTTGATCAGTGTCAACAGCGGATTCGATATAGACGCTAGGTCACAGAGACAATCAGAGACAAAGTTATTATCTTTTTCTCGACAGCACTTGTGACTTTTGCAGGTAGTTCAGGATTGGTTTATATTTTTGCTACGCCGTTTTTCGCCCTCGCAAAACAAAAAAATCGAATTTGCTTTGTGTGTAATTTTAAAGTTAGAGTTACGATATTTGGTTATAATCAAAACCATAGTCTTTATGATTTCTGACGGATTGGGATTAGATAAAAATTGTAGAAGTTTTTTTAGATTTTGTTTTTTTTTTACAATCTGGTATATTGTCTATACTATGGTATATTTTGAACCCTATAGTATATCTATTTTCCACATATAGTCTTCAGTAGTAGCTTTCTTACTTATTTTTATCATATTAGTTAAAATTTCTTTGTTTTTTTTTAATATTTTGGTAAATACCTATATGGTAGAAGGATATTATAACTCGCCTCAGGAAATGTCTGTAACAGGCAGAAGGAGGCGTCTCCGACCATATAAATATATATATATATATATAAATATATATATTCTTGATCAGCCATGTCCTTATGTGCGTCTATTTCTATGAACACCGAGATCTCAGAGACTATACGAAAAGAGACAAAAATTTAACAATTAATTATTATTTTAAAGCTAAAGCAATTTTAGATATATACTCGTACAATCAAAACTGTTTTGGTTGCGATCGAAGTTATTAAAGAAATACTTTTGTATGGGAAAATTCGCCCACTTACTAGGGGTGTTTGTATCTTTGGCTAACAATCTGGTACATACAGTATATTTTGCACTTTCTGACACATTTCGAGTGTATTACTGTATAAAAATACCTAATATAGTAGTTGGCATACTTTTAGTATTTTTATGTGTATTATTTTCGTATATTTTCAGAATAATGCTATTAATCAAAATGTGTGGCGAGTATCTCACATCGATCCGCATTAACAATATTTTATTACAACGTCTTCAATATAGATTTCAATTGTAATAAATCATCCATCAAAATTAAATCAAAGATAATGGCAATTACACAAATTACTTCGAGATGCTATGTACTTAAAACTTGAAGTTGTCAAGTTCATGAAAGTTGTTTTGATATATCTTATACAAAATTATATGATTTTCATTCACTAGATCAAAGACGCCAAATTGCTTCACTGCTCCTTTCAATGGTTTAAATGTTGTACATTTCATGTGTTTAATTTCTCATGATTATAATCAAATTAAAGTTAAAAAATAGTGTGTTGAATTGCATTTAAATCTAAAATTTCATAGCCCAACAACAACTTTCATTTTCATTGCTGCTGACCTCCAGCTGGATACAATTTGCACAGCGTAAATGGCAAGGAATACAGGGATGTGAGTGTGTATAAGGATACGAAGACTGAGTTTGCGCACAATGAAAGGCAATTGCGAATTGATTTCCGACGCAACCACCAACGATAGAAAGGGCAAGGGAGTGGAAGCGAGACAAAGAAATAAGATATAGTATATACTATATAGTCGGTGGTTGATATTTGCGACGTCGCGTGGGCGAATAAATTAATGTATTTGGAGCGAGTGAGCAACCCCCAAAATATTCAATACATCGAACTCAACGGCGATATCGACTTTGTCGGATGCCTTTCAGAGGTTCTATGTGTGTGTGCGTGTGTGTGTGTGGGTGTGTGAGGGTAAACAAGTTGGCGGGCATGCAAAAGATATATAGTCCCGGCCATATATCTAGGCTGTGTGCCCGCTTGTCCCCTACCCATTTATTTATTTATTTGTTTATCTGCTATTTACGAGCCCGTGTGCAATGTCTGGTCGAGCTCTAGCTTCGTCTTTGGCTTTGACTCTTGCTGCTCTGCCTGGGCTTGGTCCCTTGCCAATATGCGCTCTCTGCTCTCGAATAGCAACTGCCAACTGACGGCAGTCGACAGTCGGTTCGTTACGGTCGCTTTGTTGCTGTTACTTATTGGTATTGGTTTGTGGCAATGTGGTAATGCTATTGGTATCACTTTTGCTCTAACTGTCACTCTGACTCTTGCCATCTTTGCTGTCGTTGGCGTCGACATTGGAGTCGTCGTCGTATCGTTGTCGTTGTTGTCGGCGTCGGCGTCGTTTGGTTGCGCTTTGTTGGTGGTGTGGATGTGATTCGATTCCTGGAATCTAACAGCTATTCACACCCAGCAGAAAACTCGCACATCGCATTCACTGTTTGAGCGTTTTCCGATGACGTTCCGTTCCGTTCCGCACAGCGCTTAGCTCCAAGTCCAATTGCAAGTTCAACTGGAGTTGCCCGATGCCGACGGAGTGCTCTTGCTCGAAAGTGTTAAAACAATAAACCAATATAGCAGCAACAATAACATCAATTATAATAACAATAAAAGCGACAACATTGTCAAAGCAAAAGCGAAAATAAAATCAATAAAATAAAGACAAGTTTAACGTTCAACTCTCATAAATATTTAGCGCCAGTTTTCAAGCCCTTTTTCAACGCAACTCGGAAGCCGTTTTAAATTATAACCATCATAATAAACGAATAGTTAAGCGAATGCAAACACTAACACGAATACGCATTCGAGTGTTGTGAATATCGATGGCCATGCTAGCAGTCATCGCGTTGAAATTTAACGCCTCGATTTCTGTAGCATTTGTTTATGGCCAATTGGTTAGTGCCGAATAGCCAATTACCAGTTAACAGGCTACTGCCATTACGTTCAACCTGTAACCAATGCAAAATTGCCGACGGCAAGTGACTTTAAAAACGAATAATTAATAAATATGATATGCTGTTAAGTGCTGCCTGTTTCTTCAATTGCCAATCGGATTGTCCACATTACTAATATTCCAAACTGGTAAGTTATGATTTGCAAATAAAGCGATCTACTTATTACTTATCTGTAACAGCCTTATTTTTCAATTAACTGAGTACTCAAAGTATCCAAAACATCAAAATAGACCAATATGTATAAGTAGTTGGTAAAAAATTATAATTGACTTTATCGCATTTGATTATACTATTAAACTGTTTTTCGAGATACATCAGACAAAGTCGTAAATTTAATTCAATTCAACCTAAGAATAACAAAATGTATCGAGCTTAAGACCTAAAGACAAAGCTTCGCCTAATCTCTTAATCTCTAATCTTAAATAATTAATATAATAATAATATATTGGAATATATTTTCAATACTGTATGGCATATTTAAGGTGTTTGCAAAATTCAAAACTTATTTAACTAGTAAGAAAGCTACAAAGCTGAATGGCTTCACTTTTTTTTACCATTTTCATAAAAACCATATTCTACAAATATATCAAATTAATCGATTCAGTACAACATTTAAAATACACTGTAAACTAAAAGTATACTAGATTGTCAGTAAATACAATTACGACCCGATTTTAGTAAGCTTCTTCTAATATACAAAAATATTTCTTAAATAAGTACAATACAATTTTTATGCGAGCGTCATCAAATTTTCAGGAATATTAAATTCTGTAGTTATTATTGTGAGTACCAAACATCTAGCGTTAAAATTACGTTTTTGGGTAGCGGATATAAAAATAATTTCGTTGGATTTTTGCAGTCAATGTCAGGCCTTAATTGTCGAAGAGTCAAAATATACAATTTATTGTTTTTTTTTTCAAGAAGTTTGCAACAAATTAGATTTTAATTTATTGCCAACTCCTAGAAAGAGTTGATGTCTAAAATTTCAACATTTCATTGAAATAGTTTTTTTTATATGTAGTATTTAATACAACATTAAAACTATAGAAATTATAGCCTATTAATGTCGAATTGCCCCATAAAAATTCATTAAATCTATAAATATAAATTCATCTATTTGTAGCAACTTTTACAATTTGAACATCGAATTTCTATATACATTTTAACAAACTATTTAATATTTTCAATGATTTTAAAATGTTTATTTACATCGTTAGAATTGAAACTTAACGCGCTGGTAATAAACTTTATTGAGCTAATTTAAGATGCTTTACTGGGCTACTAATAATTAACACTCTCGATGCTAGAGAAGAACATCAGAATACAAATTAATTATAAATTAGTACAATTGATGATGTAAACTTTTCGATTTCCTTACAAAATTAATATAAATTACAACAGTTGATTAAACGAAGTAGTAATGATTTTTCCACTTTTTCTATTTACAACATCATTCATTAAACAAGAAATTGGTTTGTTTTTAGAACAGAAACATTGGGAAAGATTTAAGATATAAAAAACATAGTTGAAGGCCACAAGCTCATCTGCTCCATATGCGGAAGTTAAATAGTTCCATTAAAAAGACAATGTTATCTTTTGCAGTGGTTTATCGCTTTTTAAGTCGACGGCACTATTTGGACGTGCGTGATCCAATCCCCAGCAATCCTTCTGTTCTGCCCCAGGAAGGGGGAAAAACAACATTTCCTGTCTCCATTTCTACTTTATGCTTTATCGCCAGCGATAAAGTCGTGGATGCGTTGTGCATTTTAAATGTTCCCACGGCATCATTCAGAGGGAAACAATTTAAGAGATCACGCACGGCCGTAATCACACACAACACAACACAACACAAGACAAATACACGCATACGCACACACTGATACAGATAATGGCAATGGCGGCACTTAAGGGCTGCTGTTGCCTAATCCGGTTCTGCAAAATGGAACCATGAGCTGGCAACCCTCAAACTCATGCCCATTTATTCAGCTACACGCACACATTCACATATACGCTATAAAAAAACAGTGTCTCCATCCACCATTCACAGTAAGCGAAATACACTCGCCGTTACATTGTTGTCGCTCTCAGATAAGAGCATACGCTAGCCAGACCGGATGAGTGTTTGTGGGCGTAACTTGTGAGCACGACAATGGCGTCGTAGGGTTGCCAGACAGTTTAAGTTTCTATGTGTTGAAGAGTCAAAGGAACATCGGAACTAATTGGTAGTCATTGAATTTTTTTTCGCCGACAATTTACACATTTACTTTTAAGATTTTGGATTTTTTAATTATATATAAAAAAGTATTTAATTAGCAGCTCCTTAACACATTTTCCTAAAAAAATACCCAAATAAATTTGTGGCTGTTAACTCTTCATTTAGCATTTTGGTATATTTTAAAAAGCGTCTAAAGCGCGCGACATTTTAAGCTGCTTGTAACTTCCGCAATTAATAAAATTTAGGCGGTGTATAAACACTTTTTTTTGACTTCAAGAGTAATCCACATACTGATTTGCTTAGAATAAAAGAAATGATTATGATTTAAGTGTGCATAAAGATTATTAGTTTTAGTATGGATTTACAAAACGCATAGTCACGCAACATTTTTCTAGTGCAATAGTAAATAAATAGTATTTTATTACGATACTTTCAATCAGCATTGCATTCTGTTAATCAGAAACTAGCTAATTTTACATTGCTCGGAGATAATGAACACTAGATGTCGCTTTTAATGCCTAGAAAGCATGGCTTTCTGAACGATGTTCTATATTCGTCAAACGACGAAGGAGCTCCCTTTATGAATTGTTTTTGTACTTTGAAATGTGAACGACTTCGTTAAGTGTGGAGCAATTTTGGTTACATGAGGAGTAAAACTGTTATCTCAAGCGCGCGCTTCTATTCCGAGCATTTTGCGCAGCGAGTATTTTATAAGAGCACTCTTATACACGAAATGCTCGTATAAGAAGGCGGAGCCTATTTCTGTAATGGCCGCCAGAAATCTTAAATACGTACATACACTGAAAGAAATATAATTCATATTTTTATATGTTCCCTGGCATAGAACTAATTTTCTAAAATACTGGGAGTTTCAATAAAAATAAAAAATAAAATTTATAATTTTTTTAATAATAGCCATATAAGTGTATTTATTCATAAATATACTCTTCATTTCAAAGAAGATTTAAGTCTGTTGTCCTGTATTTCTTATTTGTTTGTTGATGTGTGATATGTGTGTAATACGTTTGTTTATGTTTATCTAAATAGTATTCTGTTTATTTACAGTAGTGCGTGTTTTGACCATTTAATGGTACTAAATATCCAGGCCGTAATTTATCACTAATTAAATAACAATAACAATGAAATAATCATATATTATAAAACCAATTGTGGTGTCTGTAAATTTTATTTCGATCGGTTAATAAAAACCGAAATTGTAAAATAAACATTTCTTCGTTTTCTAGACTTGTGGCAACATGATGATTATCATAAGCCGATTGTTTAGATTAATTTCAAACACTTTTAAAACGTTCTATATATAATGAACTTATAAATTTTTGTAATAATTCAAAAAAAATTACTTAAAACTATGTTAAGTATGTATTTCGTTTATACTTTCTTAAAAGTCGCTTTAGAACTATGTTATGTGGAAAATCGTAAAAATTATTTCACACATTTCTTGGGAACACTCGAAAAAGTCTTTAAACATTTTTCTCGTCTGTGGAGAGGACTATTAGCTGATCTCAAAAATAGATGACTACAGATCATTTCGTAGCGACCTTGGCACACATATTGGGTTTCTCATCTGGACAGATGATAGGCATTAAGTATGTGCGTGCAACATTGCGTCAGAAAGGATTTCGATATGGCAGAACAATTCTCGGCCGTCATCAGGTGCGTTACCTGACCTTGAGCTATGTGTGCGGGGCGATTTCTAAACCCATTTGCGTATGGGAAAAGAGTTCAATGCGGCCTCTGGAAGATTGCAATATAAAAAGAGCCGTCGGTTCAAGGTCAGCGAGAGCGTTGTGTGTTGGGTCAAGGCTCGATGCGAGCTGCATCGCTTAAAGATCTCGGAATGCAAATCAGTGCGGTTTTTTGACTTGAACTCGACATGTGCGTCCAGCAGATCGGTTAATCATTAAAAATTCAACTTCGTCAAGCAGCTGTTAAATGCATTCAAATGCGAGCTTCAAGTTGAAGCAGAATTCCAAAAAGGACACTTCTCTCAAATGCCGACGGTAATAAAAAGCACGGCGCGTGTGTTTGACATTTAAGTGTCCAGTTTCTGCTCTGTCGATTGCGAAATCTAAGCGAAATTAGAGCGTCATCGCTGTCGTAAATCCAAATCGCCAGTTTGGCGGGGACCGGTCCTCTGTCTACGTGAATCCATAAAAGGACAAAGGCTCAGGCGAAGGTTTTGGCCACTGTTCCAAACTAAAAAAAGTGACGTGGACGGGGCAAAATGTCTAAGATTGTGTGTTTCTTACAATGTTGGAGCTGCCTTTTGTTCGTGAGTGCCAAAGAAATGCGTAGAAATAATACAAAACAACAGATAACGAAGACAGAAAACAAAATGCGAATGCGAATGTGAACGGGAATGCGAAAACGACAAAGACAACAACAACAACAACAACGGCAACGAAAAGAAGAGAATTTATTGCCAACAACGGAGTTTCCGAAAATGTCAATTTCGTTTTTATGACATTAAATGTTTGGGAAGCTTATGCGGATTGCTGTCACAAAGTGGATTTCGAGACTGTTCACTCATCCTGCTTACTTTGTCAAAGGTTTTTAAATAGCTCAGCCAGATACGAACCAGAAGCAGGGAAGAATACATTCTTTTGATTAAATTGTTGTGAAAATTAAAGAAATTCCTTTTATCTTCAAGCAGTCAAATCAACTGCTCGACTGCAAGCTGATATAAAAGCTTAAAGCAAAGTTAATACGATACTATAACTAAAGGAGAACAATATTTATAGATTCTCAAGAATTTTGGAAAAAGTTTCTTTCTTAAAATTAGACTCGACTATGGACATAAAAAGATAAAACAACTTTCTTGTGTTTAATTAAAATTAATTAAAATCGCTGAAATCTTATTTTATTGTTATTCATTTTTCAAATTTGATACCGTGAGAAACAAGAAATTAATTGAAATTGAATGTGTCAATTAGTAAATATTCAATACATTCAATATATTCAAATTTCTGCCTGCCTTTCGATTTTTATCATTTTAAAAATCTTGGTTAACTTTGCAGTTACTTCATTTGCTTCTGAGTTGGTTAACAGTATAAACGTATGTTTTTATTAGTTGAAAATAGTTATATAATTTTAGATCATATTTTTGTTCAGTATCATGTTTAAACAATATGCTTTGTAATCATATTTTTAAAGTTTCAGACTTGAATCCTAATATTTTATTTTCTAATTACGGATATTTCAAATTATTTGAAAGGCATATACACATATGCATTCGTTGAGAATCAAGCTTTATATTATATTATATTTAAATATATTTTATATATATATATTTTATAATACTAATTTCTTTAGAGTTTAAGAGTGGTATATTTTTTTGTAGTATTCCAATAAGCAAATGCTACTAATAGGCTTGCAAAAGATTTATGAAAATACCATACCACACCATGGTGTATATTTTTAGTTAATGTTTTATCATCTTTATTCATTTTTGGAAACATTTGCATTTGCATGACTATTTCGTAAGTCTGAGCTGTTTTCTCTTACTTGCCTTAAGCATTAGTGCATTTAGTTAATCGAAAGCTTTATATGATGAAAGGTAATTACTAGTTTATAGACGATGATAAAAGTAACACTTTGCGCTAGACCAAGTTTGCTGCTCTAACCATCATCATCTGCGAGTTGAACTACATGCGAGTAACTTATATCGACATGCAAATGCAGTTCCACATGTTGCTCAGTCAAACGAGCCAGTGAAGTAGTCGAAGGTGGCAGAGATCATAAAAAATGCCTAGATATCGTGCTGGGTCTGCTCTTTTGTTTGCTAAGCTGCCCCATTCCCCCTTTTCCATTTACGGACTACATTTTAATGGCGGATCAATGGGATTTGTATAATGAGCCCGGGGTGGACGCCATAAAACGATGCCATACGCCATTTTCTTTTATCTCGACTTAAATGAGCCGAACTAAAGCCAAAAAAAGAGAAGAGTAGAGAAGAAGAAAAAAACCTAACCCAAGTCCAAACCAAAAGTAAACCCAACCAAAACGAAACGATACACAAAAATGCAAAGAAATCTGATATCATTCAGAGTCCGTAAAAAAAGGGAACCCGCGTCTTTTATGTGCGACGCGGCAAGATTGTGAAGCAGATTTTACCCATTTTGGATACAGTTTTTTTTTTTCTGTATGTATTGTATTCTGTTGGTTGAGGTCCCAGGTTCCAGTCTCTGACTCAGTTGCAATCGCCATCCCAAAAAGGCAGAGTCCGGGACGGAGAAGACAGCCTCTGACCACCGAGAGGTTGCTGGCCTTTTGTTGCTGTACATTTTAACAAGTTTTATGGGATGTCATGTGTCAAATGGAAATGGGAATTTATGTGTTTGTAATTGAACGCGAGACGCGAGCTCTGCAGAGAGGCTCTGCCAGCCTCAGAGACCGGCAACAAATCTCGAATTCGAGTGCTGTCATGGCGGCCATTTTGGAGATAGCCAGAGAACACGATGGTGATATGCTGGTGGGAGTTTTCACTTGAAATATTCTGTGTTTACCTAACATGTTCCTAGTGTGTTCAGTGTTATTCTAGTTGATATGCAAATACTGTTTAATAAACTAAGTAATTTGATTCACTTACTGTGCCACCTGTTTATGTAAATCTCGTGCAGTTTGGCATTGATTTAAACGCTTTATGGCGTCTTTATGAAGTCAGTCATCAAGTAGAAGTTTATGTCTCAATTAGGAGGAACTGTCAATCATAAATTGCCTTGGCTGAATAGTCAGCACTGGCTGAAGTCAGTCAGGCAAGCGAGGAGGCAACAATTTGGTTACATTCAAGGTTCATTCAGGTACCATAATAAAACTTGCAACCGAAACCCAAACGAAAGCTTGCGGCCCATTTGCCTAGTAGGGGTAATAAAAGGGCGCAGTCGAGGGGTGTCAATTGCCATTTGGCTGACGATGAGGAATGGAATGGGATATAACACCAGAACCAATGGGAGCAGTAGCAACTGGCTCGTTCGCGTTCACTGCGGCGACGATAAATGAGTCGACAACTTCTGCCGTTCAATAGTAAAAATTGTTATAGGCAATTAAACAAAATAATAAAAGTTTGCGGCGCTTCCAAAACTGTTTCAGCATCTTTTAAGCTGCTATTGATTTGTTTACCTTTATCATATTCACATCGATATCTTTGGCATTCACATGGCGTATACTCAACTTTTTAGAAGAAGATGGGAATATTTGTGGGCGCTCCTTCCTTCCTTTTGAGCCGTCGCAACACGTCTTGGCCGCTTCCGCATCGTTGGGCATCGTCATTGTTGCCAGTCTCAATTTTTACGCTGATGAAGCCGATGAAGTTGTGCATCATTTTAATGGCCCTTGTGGCAAAAATGTCGTCGACGGAAATTACATTTTTCGGCAACATTAAAATGGGGCGCAGACAGCTGATGTCAAATGCATTCATCTCCATGACTTTGAGTTTCGGCTTAAGAATTTCTGCGCCATGCTCTCCAAAAACAAATTATAATAAAATCTTTGGCATTTTATGAGTTCTTTTCAACAACACAAAAAAATATCATTTGCATACAAGATTTTATGATTTGTTGCATTAGAGCACAGGACAAAACAAAAAAGAAACACAAATGGATTCGTATACAATTCTTGACTTTATTTAAAATTCACATGTTATACTGATTGCAAATTTATACAGTAAAGAGAAGCAAAGAATTCTGTAATTTATATATTTTTAAATTACCTTTTAGCGTCAAAAATATGCTTTAAATTTGAAAATTTAATTTTTGTTTCAGAAATTTTTCTTGTTCTTTCCGACATTTCTCCATTAACAATTAAGACAGCTATATTGATTTTGTGGTATTTATTTGATTTACAACAATTGACAGAACAATTTTAAATATGCTTTGGAATACTTAACATTTTTCTTAATCTAGAGATGGTAATATAATATTCATTTAAATTTTTTTCTCGTTTTCTAAATTTTGATTTCCACAAGATATATTTGGTTGATAAATCCGTTTTATTTACTTAAAATCTACGATTGAATCAAAATGTTATATTTTGATATTTACATCATTTTCAAATCAAAACTTTTTAGTTTGCTGTGAAGAATTTAAAATTAATTATAGCTTTAAAGTTTCTCAGAAGCAATAGACTATTTTGGGGCTATTTTAAACACTTGAATTTATAGTTTAGTTTTCCAATTTTCCTAAAGCTTACCAAATAAGTAAATATTTTTAGCATTTCCTGTTCTAAATGCAAAGCTGTGGGACACACTTACCTAGTGCCACGAAGTAATCAATCAGTCCGTTAAGTGGAATGCATGCAGGCAGGAATAGTGAAAGACAAAAGCCATGGATGAAATGCTGTCACTTGAACCGAGAAGTTCAAGGAAATTGCATTTGGAGTGCGGCGAAGGCAAAAGCTGCTTAATGGGCTGCGGTTGCGCTTCAAGTGGAGCGTTAAGCCACGATGTGCAGCAACGAGTGGAAGGTGGAGATGGAGTCAGAGTTGGAGTCGGAGTTGGAGGTTTTTGTGGGATTTCAAATGCACTCAGCATTATTTGCAGATGTCCTTGTGTTGCGTGTTGGTTTAGCCAATTTGGCAGTTGAGTTGCGACTTCTCCGCACAGCACATGTGGTTACCACAATCTGTGTGTGTGTGTGTGTGTGTGTGTGTGTGTGTGTATCTGGGTGTGCACATAAATAAACACAAATGGCAAGCGAAGAAAATGAGAACCAAGCCTTGTGGCTGATTCGGCTTCTGCTGCTGCTGCTGCTGCCAGCGCCAGCAGAGGCAATAAATTGCGGCTGTCACTGTCTTAATGGGGCGGCTGTCCTAAATTTATGCCACAATCAGCAGCAAGCAGCAAGCAGCAATGGCCAGTCTCTCTGGCCTCTATAGTCCACACCCTTCTGGGTGTCCTGACTGGCAGTTTGGCAGGCTGGCGCAACTAAAAGAAAAACAACGATAATTTATAAGTCGTAAAATGTTGGCCAGCTTCTAAGACGGCGCATTGGGCGATGAAAATGCCACGAAAATGGAATGCGAAAATGTGTAGGACAATTTCCTAAATGTATCGCATTTGCCATGCGATTAGCAATCGACGTTTTGGTAGTCCAAACACGAAACAGTAGCAACGAAACCTTCCCCTCTAGCCTCCACCCAAATGAAAATGTCCGTTCAAGATGGCCGACTTGGCTGCGTCTCAAGGGTGGGAAGGAATGAAGGAGGTTTGTTTGCTCGCCGAGAAAACAGCAAAATAATTGCCAACGACAATTTCACCAAATTGCAAAATATTTTCAAGCTCACTGAATCGAATCGTAAATTATTGGCTCGTAATTCAATTCCGACAAGTCAAATCAAATGCAAACGTTTAACTATAACAACAAAAAAACACAAGCAATTATTTCTTCAGTAGCGCAAAATGTATTACGTATAAGCATTTTATTATTTTAATGAATGGAATCACTATTTTTTGCACTTTTTGTTAATTTTATTTAGAAAGGATAAACACGATATTGCTTATATGTTGTTGGAGCTTTAGCTTAGCTATGTATATATAACAAAAATATAAAAGCTATGCGCATTTTGTGTATACTTCTTGAAATTATTTAATCATTAAGTATTGCTAGAATTGCTATTATTAGCTAGAAATTTATGAAATTATCAAATGTTTTAATAAATTTATTACATACAAAATAGTTTTTTTTGTTAACTTTTGAAATAATTTCTATTTATATAAGAAACAAAATTGTAGAAATTATCCAATAATGTAAAATCAATTTATAGATAATATTAAATCACATACATATTCTGACATGAAATTGAAAAGTATTTCAAGAATTTTCGAGTAATTTTAAAATAATTTTTGCACTAGTTATATATATATAATAATAATAATGATTTAATATTAATGAACTGTAGTAAGGTTATTCAAATTTGTAAAACATATAAATTGTAAATCATTTGAGTACCTTCTCATTCTCAATTATTTTACTACAATTACCAAATAATTTTTACAATCGTTATCAATCTATATTATTAAACATTTTTAAAGAGTTTTTAAATTTGAAACATTAGTTTCATATGCACAAAAATCGAAATATTTATTAAAATATTTTTGATGTTGTTCATATAATATATTTTAGTTAATAATGAATGTTTGCGGTGCTCTTGTTATGAATAGCTGCCTATATTTAAGTAACTCAATTCAAGTACATAATTCTGAGAGTTAAGTAATGAAAAACTTTTGGGGGGGAGCGGTGGGGTCAGGCGATGTCACGCGGGGTATTGATGAGCAGGGTCGTTGCACGTACACGCACAAAGGGTCCGCTTATCTTCATGGTGAATGCAGCCTCAGACGAATTCGAATATTCATTTTTGTTTTGTTCGATGGACAAACGCTGCGGGCCTTCCAATGAATAGGGGCTGACAGAAGGAAGAAAAGAGAGAGAGAGACAGTGTGACAGAGAGAGAGCAAGAGGAGCAGGGAGCAGACTCTGCTGTCGTTGCCGTTGCCGTTGACGTTGACGTTGGCACAGGAAATCACGAACGAGAAGCGAACTGAGCGAGAGCGAGAGGCGAACGAACCGAAAGCCAAAAGATTTCAACTCGCAAAGTGGTGATTTCGAATTTGGCTTACACATACCAATACACTCGCTGTTCTCTGCATGTATGAGTGTGCGCGTGTGTGTGTGCGCGTGTGTGTGTATGTGTCTATACCTCTTTAATGTTGTTGTTCTGGTTTTGGCGCTTGGCGTTTTTTACGGTGCGCCGCCCGAGTATTTACCACTTTACAATGGAGTTTTAGTACCCGCGAGTCGTCATTGTCGTCGTCATCATCGCCGCATAAAGTCGAAATTAAAACCGCGGAGTGTCAGCCATAAACCGATAGAATCTCAACTCAATCTTAGCCCAGATATAATCAGCAGCAGCAATCGCAGTTTACCGATTCCACCAATTCAATAATTTAATTGTTCGCATAATCCAAAAACCGAGCATTAAAAACCAATCAAACCACAGATATCCAGATATCCAGGAGGCACGCCAACAGTGCAACACTTTTATTGTGTATTACGTGCAACACTTATGACTGAGGTGCAGTGCCAAAAGTGTGTTATTATTATCCACAATTGAATACTTTAATAAAATGAAGAAATTCCGTTGGCGAAATTCAGGTGTCCCAATTTAAGGAAACAATTTAAAACATTCCCATTAGCAACATTTTTTGCAGTAACGCTGCAAAGAGGTATGTAGCACACTAAAATAAAAGTAAATTTTATGTTCGAATATAAATATATATAATAATTGAGAAATGCATTATATTGCCACTTATATTTATCTAATTGCGCTGGCTTCAAAAAGTATATTGCGAGTTTCTTATGGTTTGTGATATAGTTAAATATTCAGTTAGTGGATATTAGCCATGAAACTGCTGAGTTAAATTATTTTTTTGTGGGGACCGACGCTTTTTCATTCTTAATTTTATTAAGCAAAAAAATCTTCTGCAGTTTGTTAGTTTAATAAGCAGCAAATGCATATTCATTTATTTATGCGGATATAATTTAATAAAGATATTGTCTCAAAGCTTGATGTCTTTTCAAATCAGTTTAATTTTTAATGTGTTCAGACTAAAAAATGATTTGATGATGAATTAAAGAATATTTAAAAAGGGCTTACTATTTTACCTATTAGCTTCTTTTTAACGCGATTGATAAGCTTTGAATTTCTTATCTGTGAAGTTATGAAAATTATGACTTAATTGGAGATTTATACATCGTTAGAGTAGAATATAAATAATTTGATTATAGGGTCGAAGGCTATTATGATTTTATGCATTCAGACAAAAGCTATTTAAGAAAAACTACGTTGATTTGGAGGAAATTTGATATATTTTGTACTCTATGGTACTTTTTGAATGTAGTTTTATATCTACATATATACCAAATACACCCTTCGGTATATTTTAATTTTTGGTATACTTATTTATTCGGTATATTCGGGTATCTCACAGTCGAGCTTTCTTACTTGTTATTCATAATTACCAATATAACACTGATAATAAAATAATAAAATATAATTAACTGAAATATTATTGTTTTGCCGTTCTAACATTTATAATTTGGAGGCCAATGAGCCACTCTAAACATTGAAGAACGCATGGACAGCCTAAAATAAATAACATACTTATTAGAAAATAAAACAAAATTAAAAATGTTTAACATGAAATATATGAATATTTTTATGTGCTTTATTTGTTAGGAGGAACATGTTTTATTTTATCTTTTGCTAAGAAAACATTTTAAGTTGATTGAATTTAGTTTTATGGTTACTTTTATAGCTTATACTATATTTTGATGCTCTTGAAACTATTTTAACTTTGAAACTATTACTACTACATTTAATTGAATTAATGATTGCTCTAAAAATAAATGTTACTAAATATAGTTTTGCTACTGTATAAACATTCACTACTCATTAATAATTTCCATAGTCTTTGTTTATACTCAAATAAGAAAATACTCTGCTTTTTGATGACTTTTCAGTAGATACTTCAACGGTTATTTTGTGAAGAATTCATTTATTGCTATGTCAAAATTAGCATTTTAACCCCTTTAAAATATTATTTCTCGATGCCCAACGATCATTTTATTGTAAACAATGTGGCACGCTGTTGTTTTAGTTCTTTTAATGGGCGCAATAATTCGTTGAATGTAATTTAATTTATCGGCGAAAACACATTGCAAGAGTGTGGAAATGATGGCAATAACAATATAATAATACAATAATTTTGATTGCCCCAAACGTTTGATCAATTATTGCCACACGCCGTTGTTATGTCTGCTAATTAGGCAGGACAAACGGCGTTTGGCTAATTACAATTGGGCCCAATTGGCTGAACTGGCTTTCTGGCTCTCTGGCTCTCTGGCTGTTGCCGACCGATCTGTTCGGCTCGCACCATTTACGACTATCTCAATGAAATTAATGCATAATTACAGCAATAAAACAATAAAATTATGAAGCTCTGGCCACCGTCGAGTGAATGAGACAGACAACAGTGAGAAAGAAAGACAGAGACAGAGAAAGAGAGAATGAGAGGGCAGACAGGCAATGGCCATAAATATTTACAGCCAAGCAAACACTTGCTCAAATTAAGTACTCGTTAAATGGAAATTGAATAGCGGGCGGCTGCCGGAGCAACCATGACCGGACTGTCGGAGAGCCGGACACTCGACCACGGGGAGCGCGCAAATTGATAAAAAGATAAATTGAATCATAAAGCGGGTCGTGGATATGGTTGCATATCGCAGACATCATGGAGTCCAGCGACTGACCATCCGGAAGCTTTTAATTGGCATGGAAATAATGCGAACTGATTCGCTGTTGGACATCCATTGTTTCTATGCTAAACTTCAGTTCTCTAGCTATCTGATTGTCCGGCATTCTGCTTGCTTATTTAATGGAAATTATCAAGCATTGAAAAGGCAGCAGCCTGTCTCAGAGTTTGGCAGCAGCTGTGACTACGTTTTATGGCTCAAAAACATGAGCCGCATTGCGCAGTTTTCTTGCCCGGCCAAAAATCCCCGATCCGATGGAGCTCTGACGTCCCTGCTCGGGCGCAGTCATTTCGTATGATTAACTTTCGGATTTTGTAAAATTATAATGGGTCTCTGATGTCGGACGAGATGCGGATGCGAATGTGTACAGAGAGAGGAGAGGATGTGGTGGATAAGCATGCCTTTTGCTTTTGCAAATGGCGTCGTTCATCCCCCCGGGCTCCACTTGCAAAAAGGAATTAAGCTCGTAAAATATCCAACACACAAATGCAATGCGAGCTTCTCCCCCTCTTGCTCTCTCCCTTTGGGGACTTCTGAGCTGAGGCTGAGGCTGATGCTTCCGTTTTTGCCTGGGCTTCCGTGTTGGGTCGTGTCGTGCGCTAGCAGAAGGGAAGCTCGTAAAAAGGGGGAAATGCCCATTAAATTTGCAACCCCCAAAAATGCTCTGGCAACAACACACAATAACCATCTACACAATTCATGTGGGGAAGGCGGACCAGAGAATCTGCATTAGCATGCGATGAGAATTAAGTTGCCCATCAGCGCAGACACACGTGTATTTTATATGTGTGCGTTTCTAAGGTGTGTATACCGCTGTGAATACATGTTATTTATAAGGCAAACGACACCCAGACTCATCCATCCCCAAAATTGCTATGAATGGCGTCTCAACTGTCAGGTTATCAGTACGAATTTCCATACAAAAGGTTCGTTGTTTGCTCTCTTTATTTTGTATTTAATTAAACGAACTTTGTGCTATCTTTTGTAGATATGCATTATTTCCGAATTTAATAATGTATGTGCTTACAGCAGCGATAGACACAATAGCATCTTCTGTTGCTCCATATGACTATAAAATATAAATATTGAAGTTAAAGTTATATTAAATAAAAGTAGTTTTACCTTCACTCATTCAAATTTTTTTAGATCCTTCACCTAATTCTATATTAATTATTTTAAAAAAAAGTTGCGAAAATGCTATAATATATAATAATGCAGATTTTCCAATATATGCCATAAAGCTTAAACTTTCTATAAATTAAAAATGTATTGACTATTAATGTGAACATCAATTTTATGCTTATGTTAGAGGAGCTTTCTAATTGGCAATATCTTTATTACAGTTGACAGTGCCTCAAAGAAATATTGAGATCATTTATCTTTTTTTAGAATATTTCATGAGAATTTTAAGGAACTTGTTTCGAGTTACGTATTTAAATTTGTGTTAATAAAAACTATAGTTTTTTATAATGAAGTGAAACAACGACAACTAGTCGAATGTTGAATAATGTTCGAAAGTAATATAATTGTTAGCACTTATAATGATTTTTATTATTCTATTAATTGTGTAAAGCGCTAATTATATTTATTGTAATAATAGAAAATGGCAATCTGTAGATTGACTTTGATGGAAATGAATTTTAAAGCTGCATTTAATGTGCAAGCTGATTAGAGATTTGCTGAGAGAGCGAGTGAAAGGAAATATTCGTAGTGCATAAGCGAACAAGCAGAAAATGGATGCGGGACAAACGCGAAGCAAGGCGAGGAAAGGCAAGACAAGGCACAAAACAGCACAAAACGAGGGAGCAATAAAATGGCTGCGAATGAGAATGGAAGACAAGGGAGAGCAGCAGGCGAGTGGCGAGCGCAGGGGCATTTTTTTTTCTTCTTCTTCTTATTTTCTTCTTTTGCTTTTGTTGTGATACCCAGAAGCAGGAGATAGCGATGCCAAGCGCAACAACAGATACAGACAAACATGTACACAGAGTTTGTGTTATGTGTTGGTGGCGAGAGAGAGCAAAGGTAGAGACGCGAACGAGATGGCAGCCTGCGGGAGAGTGAGCGAGCCAGCGAGAGGGGCGGTCAGAGTGCCGAAAATGAATTGACGACGACGACCGCAAAGAGCCAACCGAGGCAGCGACAACGACAACGACAACGACAGCGACAAAAGCAACAACGAGAACGAGAACGACAACAGCGGCAGCGAAAGACGAAACTAAGACACAGACAGAGACAGAGAAACATATATAGCGTCATAGAGAGAGAGAGAGAAGGAGAGAGCGTGATAGAGAGAGAGAGAGAGCCACATGAGTAAGAGAGCGAGAGCGGCAAAATGAAACGGAGGCGCAGCAGCAAACGGAAAACACATTTTCCAGCCTCGTCGACTTTTTACAACGAATTTTATGGCATTTGGTCATAAACTTCTTGTTAGTGTAGAGCGGATCGCAGCGCGTGAGAACCGATTGAGCGAGCACACCAGAAATCGAATGCAACCAACAACAACAATAAAAATCACAACAATAAGAAAAAGACTAGGACTAAGCGCAAAAATACGCCAACACCATTTTTGCGTTCCGATTCGATATGTTAACTTATAGGTCCAATCAAAAACATCATTAATTAATATCAGTGCCGGGAAAGTGTTCTGTCAAGTGCCTCGACGCGACGTGAAAATGCATGAAAATTGTTACCGAAACACGCGAAATGCTCCAACGTGGGCAGCTTCCCGAATTCTTTAACCGCAAACTGCGCAACCACACATAAAGGTCACATAACTTTAACTTCGATTCAGCTGCTGCTGCTGCTGATGCTCTGACGTCACGTAGGTAAGCTTAAATCTTCGCAAAGTGCTGCAATTGCAATTGGCGTTAATTGGCAATTATGAATGAGCCAGCCAGCGATGTGTCCAATTGGCCAATTTGAATCATTAAGCGAACGATGTGTCCTCGCTCGGGTCCTTGGTCTGTCTTGGCTTATGGCTTATGTTGGTTAGGCAAGGTTACCTACAGCGAAGCGATGCTGCCGCTTTAGGTGCTAACTTTAACGCTTCAAGGTTGCTGCTATTTAATGGGTTCACGTCGCAGCCATTTGCCATTTGCCAGTCGCTGTTGGCATTGCCCGTTTCCATTCCATTACAACCATTACGACAATATATTCCAACAATCCGGGCAGACGTATGCATGACTGCTATTATGCAATTGCCGTGGCTGCAGCTGCGACTGCCTTTGACTTCAAATGAAACACATTTACGCCAATGATCTAGGAGAAGAAAATTAATGTGTTCTTAATTTGCAAACTATTCAACTGTTTTAAACCAAAGATTTTGAAAATATATATTTTTTTATTATATTTATTTTATGAACACTTACTAATTAGTATAACTTTTATGCAACGTAGTTTTAAAATACTAAATTGCTACTTTGTGTTTCGATTTACATTCATCAATAATGTTTAATGCGTTTTTCATAAGGAAACTATTTGGTCGCGCCTTTTCCTAGCTATTTTATAAATATTCACTTAACTAATGTCATCTTAGGGTGATATAATTTTTATAAAAGGGACTTCATCTAACCTTCAGTAATATGTCATTGTGTAACCTTTTCAGTTACAAAAGCTTTACTTCCTTGAAGATTAAAAGTATTTAATCGCTCACATCGCGAATTTAAAACTTGAGGATTGTTAATGAATCGTTAAGTAAAGGGTTTTTTTCTGAAAATTTAATGAAATTTGACGTGCTAATTTACAAATGAGAAATATTAAATTTGTTTTTAAGATTTGATTACAATCGCCTTTTAAAATTAATTTTAAATCTTCAGTAGTTTTATTTCGGGTAATAATCGAAAACATAAATTTAAATCAGATTTAATGGAGTTAAAGTTAATTCTGGTAAAACTTTTTAGTCCAATTTCTTTTGTTAATATCAACGCCTCTTTATTGCAAATGTATTAACTTTTTAATTTCGGAAAGTTCTTCAAGATTTTGATCAAAACTTATGCAAGTAGCCTAGATAATTTTCATTTCATGCAATCGCTCCATTGCATTTATTTTTTTAAAAGCTGTTTAACAATCTTTATAAACACATGCAGTAGTATGTTATATGAGGTCAATATACTCGCACTTATACACTTTGCACACACACACCTCAGCATCGTGCACGCTTCGTTACCGATCAGGTGTTAATTGCACAACGTCGCGCCAAGGACTCTGTCCTTTTTCCTGTGTCCGTTTTATGATGGAATCTCCTCAATTGAGCGTTGATGGCGCACTTAATGGCACGAGCACTCGATGAAGGAAGAGCTTGCTCTGTTTGTGCGCTTGAATGGATTTATTAGCGGCACTAAAGTCATTAGCGCCAGCCATCGACATCCAGAACAGGAGCGGGACTGGGACATCTATGTAGTATGTATGTCGTCATCAATGCATTGCGTGCCATGGCTGGAAACTCGCACCTCGCACCTCGCACCTCGCACCTCGCACCTGCTCCAGCTCCATCTGCAGCTCACAGTCCTGTGTAATTGCGGCTATAATTTCATAAATTCACTCGCGGTTGGTTTACGGTCTAGCTATAGCAAGAGAGTTGAAGCGGGAGCTGAGGCTGGCCACAATAAATTCTGATTGCAGTTGCATGAGTTCATTAACGCGCACTCAAGCTCTAAAGTTGCTTTTTTCTTTCTTCCATCACCTGCAGCATGGCTCAGTCGAGGGGCAGGGCTAATGCTCTGCTCTGCACTGCTCTGCTGTGTTGTGTGTGTATCTTTTTTCATGCGACATGCGTACTGCCATCATTCGGCGACGGTGGTGGTTGGCCAATGCCACGAGGCGGCGGCCATTATGCCTTCGGCAGCCATTGCGTCTGTGCGTGTGTACACTGCGAGAAATTTTATTTAACACATTTACTTATTATCTCCATTCAGTAAAATGTTGTATACATTTATTTATTAATTTAATTTAGTTTAAAAACTAAATAAAGGCCTTCAGCTGGTAATTTTATTTTTACATTACTTTCACTCAATAAATTTAACACACATCTACTCAATATGCTCAATTTGAACTAAATAGCTAAATCATAAAATTCCCAAACGAAAATTCCAGGTAGAGATGTAGTTTTGTGTCAAACCTCGCTCGTTAGCAGCGCTGGTTATAAAAGCCAGTTATTTAGTTCGCTTCTTCCCCGCTAGGCACGTCGACAGTTTGACAGTTTGGGTTTGTGTACAGGCTGTCGCTGTAGTGCTGAGTGCGCAAACTCGACGACAGAGCGCGCTTTAAAATATACGTAAACAGAAACGGCAGCCAAAAGCGACATATAAAAATGGGTTTATTTCATTACTCGAACAATCGGCAACTGTAAAATGAAGAAGGTGAATGAATGATGAACGGATATACAGTTTGAAATGAATATATGTATGTATGTACATCCTTTTGTGCATAAATGTCAAAAAGTAATGAATTGGACAGTGTTGCTATACTATTCGCTTGTATTATAAAACACATCAATTTTATTTAGAGCACTTGTCGGACCGCCGACTATAATTAAATCGACCATATATATCAAATCAAATGGCTTAGCTTATTTTATGCAGATCCGTTAGTATCGATAGATGTCGTTCTACAGATTAAAAATAATTTTATTGCGTCATTAGCATTGTTGTGGCAACAGTTAATAATAGTGGACGAATTTATTGTATTAAATGTTTATCATCAGCTCTTTTCATTCATTGTGCGCAAGATTTAAGGCATTTGAATTAGGCGGGAGAAGAATGGCTGGGATTATCTGCATTTTTGATTATTGTTGAACTGAAATTGAATGACATTATAAGAGTAGTTTTTGTGTGGGAAAATATTGATAAATAAGAAGTGAAATTTCTAAATTGTTGTTTTAATTTGTTGAAGTAGATTTGAGATGAAATATAATTAGAATTCTCTATATAATAAAAGGTTGCGTATTAATATGGGAAGTTATACCAAATATAATATGTTCAAAATGTTTTCTAAAGACGACCCTGTAGCCTATGTTATATTCCGACCGCCATAATTCTACCTTTCTCTTTCTCCCGTCTTGCAGTTGCTCTTGTCTACAAATAAATTCAACTGCAATTGCTAGCGAGTTCCCATTTCTCAGTTCTCTGGGGACATCTCTTTGAAATTGTATTTGTATCTGATTCATTTTCTGCGCCGAGATGGGCTACTGCTGTCGCTGCTGTTGCTGTTGCTCTTGTGGTTGTTATTGTGTTACTAACGCTGACTCCACAGCGGTCTCCACAGATGTCTCGGCCATTGCCCAGAGAAAGGAAACCAGAAATTACCCAAGCATGTGCAAGTCGAACAGAGGCAGAGACTCGGAACAGAGCTTGCCAAGGGCAAACGCACGTTGAGCACATGAAAAGTTCTTCCGAGAACAAACGAATAGAATCAGCGGCAGCAGCAGCAGCAGCAGCGTTGCGAACATTTTCATTTCATTTCCATTTCCCGCAAATTGAATTCTTAGAGGAACAAACAACAAAAAAAAAATGCCATCTCAAGTTGCCCTGTTGCCATGTTGCTGTTCAAGCTGAAGTTGCTACAACTTGTCCGCCGGTTGTTTCGTGGAATCGCCGATTGTTGATTGCTCCACATTTGGCCAGCAGTTGTCTGACTTCCGCTCTGTCTACATATGGAATCATATCTCAGCTGCTTTCCATTTCTAGCTCCAGCTCCATCTGCGCTTCGAAGGCGACACACCTCTCATTTCCTTAAGTACTTATTGACAGCCGCAGCTGTTGGCTATAGCTTGTAATAAATATTAAATTCAAGCAGGGTCACACTTGTATTGACGCTTGATTGATAAAAGTATATTTAATACCTCACAACTTAATGTTTATAATAAAATATAAGCTACTTACATTTAAAATTATTAAAGTTAGTTTTAAATTTATTAATCAAATTCGATTTCGCTTAATTGATAATACTTTATTTATAGTTGCATCATCGCCTTCAGTTTCTTTTTTAAACTTTACAATATTCTGACATATTACACTTGGTTTATTTAATATGATATATCTTCACACTTATAAATAATATTCAATAGTTTAATAATTGCATTTCATTTGACTGATTGAAGCTAGTTTTCAGATTTATATTTTCTGCTTGAGAGTTAAAATAAAAATATATATGTATGAAGTAAAAACAACAAATACCAAAAGAATTTTTTTTTAGTGTAAAAGCGAATTTTATGGTTCTTGATTGCAACAATTTAGTTAAGAATGATTTTGAATAATTTTTCTGTTTTTAGATAATTACAAAAATTAACGAATTCGAACGCAAGCCAAAAAATTAACGCATTTATATATTTAATCGAAAAACAGAAAAAGTTTCTCAAAATAAACCTTAGCTTTAAATATTGTGCTAATAAAGAGCTGTAGAAATAGCCTTTACTTATTTTGAAAATTGTTTCTGTTAATGTTTTTATTGTAAATAGTATCGCACGTGACAAGTTCTGTTAGAGAATTACCCATAGATGTATGTAATACTATATTAAATTGGAATGTTGACATATTAAATCGATTTCTAAGCTCCCCCATGCATTTACAAGTTCTTATACTAAAAACTTGTACATCGGCATGCTTATATGAATGTATATACATTTTTGTATATATTTCGAGTATATAGAGTGGCAAAGTTGTTACTGCGATTTTCAACTTGGCATCTTGATCTCAATGGCGCCCACAAAATACAAAAAAAAAAAAAACAAAAAAAAAATGAAGCAAACAACAAACAAACAACAAACTTC
This sequence comes from Drosophila niveifrons, assembly GCA_035046325.1. Classification (NCBI taxonomy): domain Eukaryota; kingdom Metazoa; phylum Arthropoda; class Insecta; order Diptera; family Drosophilidae; genus Drosophila; species Drosophila niveifrons. Next base: position 1,037,636 of record JAWNOC010000046.1, on the reverse strand, counting down.
ACTTTGCTAAGCTTCTACCCCAGCGAATAGAAACGCCAAAGCAAAGTTGTAGATAAAGATGAGGAGGAAAGACAAAACAAACTTATGGAGAAGCGTCTCCAAACACATTCCACGTGCACGCTGGGATTAGTTGGGAGCCAATTTATTTTATGTCCTGAGGCACAAACATAATCATGTCTAATTTTGTTTACTTTCAAAAATGTGCGTGCGTGAGTGTATCCATGTGACGAGCAAAGGGACTGCGAGAGATGGCCAGGGGAAGGGGAGTGGCTGTGGAAGTGGAAGTGGGGGAAATGGTGTGTCTACACGCGTGGGTGACTTGTATGTGAACGCGCTTTGTTCTTGTACTGACAACGACAACAAGAACAACAAACAGCGACAACAACGACGACGACAACAACGTTCATTAACTAAATTTAGAGTGCGACGGCTGTTTTGCGGCCACGGAAGGCAGCAGAGGCGGCAATGAGCAGCCCAGCACCCCAGCAGGAAATTACATATTTACATGGCGGCAGCAATATAGGGAAAGGGAAGGGGGAGGGAGGATGACAGCAGGCAACACAAGTTACGCAATCGAATGAGGCAGCGCGAAATCACAAATGGCAAAAACGGTGGAATGGCAACGAATCGAGGTTGAAATCGGGGTGAGAAGGTCCTCTTTGGTCCTTGGGCCATTTCGCACTTTAACCCACTCCCAATCCCACTTCCTCCCCCTTTGGTTGAGGGTGCGGCAGCAGCTGCGCAGGGTGGCAAACTGAGGGGGTGGCGCGTGAGGCTTGTTGTTATTTTAAAATTGCGTGCTGTTGGGCTTTAAAGGTTGCCTCCTTTAGTTGCGTGCTGAAGTGATTACGAGGCTGGGGATGTGGCCAACGAAATGTGGGGGACGGAGTTGGGGGATGCGATGCTTTGTGCCCCAGTTTGCTTTGCGCTGGTTGGCAACCCTTTTTGGGAGGCCGCATTCTTGAGCAGTGGCAAAATGAAAATGAAATTATATTTCGTTGAAATAGGAATGCAATAATTTTTGGGAAACAAAAGTTGTTGTCGTCGTCCTCCTCCTGCTGCTGCTCACAAAATGGCGGCAATTAAAATGTTTAATGAAATTTGGCAAAACGCCGTTTTGTTGCGGAATGTTCCAAAAGGCTTTGAGATATTTTAATTATCTTGGCGTTTGTTTTACGGCCACTCTCCGGCAACTACAAGTATGCCAGGCTGCTGCTGTCAGTTTGTCTTTCTGACTCCTCCGTTTGTTGCGCTGTCTATCGATCTGTCTGTTGGGCAATTGCATTAGGAGGTCTCTGAGACTTCAAATACGCAATCATGGCCTCATTCATATGCATGCAACCACAAGATTCGCAAGCCTAGAGCTGCTGCTGCTGTCGCTGTTGCTGTTGCTGTTGCTGCCTCCAGCTGGGGCAGGTTGGCACTGCGGTTTCGTTTTGGTTGCTGCCAGGCTGCGACGGCAATTGTAGTCGTGAAATCGGATTGCGTGTAGCAATAAATCTGTGATTTTAATGCGCGTTATTAAACTGCAAGCAGTTGCACTCCCCAGTCTTCTCTTGCCTCTCCCTCTCTCTCTCTCTCCGTCCCCTCCACCCTAGCCAGAGACCGAGGCCAATAAAATGCAATTAATATGTTCCAGCAACCTGCAACAAAGTTTGAAGCCGCCGCGAAATGAGTTTCGCAGCTTTCGAAGCTCGCACAAACCACGGCACGCCAACGAAGAAGCTACCAATAACAACAGCGTTCCACGACGATTGTCATCATCATCAGCTCTGTCTCAGACCTGTGTTAAGCCGTGTGCTGGTGCAGCGGCAACCTTTTGTCTTCGCGACTCCATTTTGCACAGTTCGATTAAAGCCCGAGCTCGGAATTTGCATTGTAAATTTTGTGATATTATGCCCGATAATGGACGCGATGGACGCTTACCGCTGACCGTTTCTTACTTCTTACTTTCCCCCTTTCCGTGTCTCCACACTCCACACAACACACCCTGTAAATTGAGAAGCCTTGCGGCTTGGCTCAGAGCAACTTGTGGTTCGTTATCGTTTGGCGCAAACAAGTCACGTCGCCTAATTTATGCGACGGCGACTGCAAAAAAAGAAAACAAAAAAAAAAATGTTAAAATATTCGAAAAACGTGTCTTTCGATTTTTAATGGCACCGCATAAATTTGAGCATTAAGTCTCGTAATAACTTCATTACACGAACTATAATTTTTGCGCGGGGAAAACAAAGCCACGAAATGTCAACTTTGCGTTCGAGTTTGCCAAAAATTAAAGCGACACAAAAGAAACCACACGAACATGGATATAGTTCATTCATAGAACTATTCCTATTCATTCAAATGCTGATAGAACGAAAAGACATAAAACGCTTGCTTTCAACAGTTTGGTATAGAGTTTTTATTTTGAGCGCTTATTCACATCTAAAACAAACAAATTATTCAATTTAAACTTTTGGATAAAAAAGAAAAATATTAGCAACTGCAGATTAAGACTTCGTTCACAAATCATCATCGAGATTTGATAGATAGTTTTTCAAAATATTTAGTAAAAGTGTTTTTTAAAAATATGCACCATTTTATCAATTACAAATTATGATAACCGTTTTGAAGTACAATACAAGTAAGAATGCTTGAGTAGTAAATGAACAATGTAAGGGATTCTTTTCTTGGGTTAACAACGATCCCTTAAATAATCAAAATATACATATTTAATTATATGCACAAATATCAAAATAGAAAATGGTTTCCAACTTAGTTGAAACGCCGACGGCTTCCATTTTGAAAACAAAATGTTACCATATCATTTGCAACACAATCTTTGTATTTATTTTGCTCTAATTTAATTTGCATAATGTATTTGGCTTCGATTTGCATAATGTTATAAAACTGTCACAGTAACAAGCAACCTAAAATATGTGTGCTTTGGATTTTGTATTTACATTGTATAAAATTGGCTTATCGATCTACTTGGACATGATTCTAATTAAGACCAGTTGGCAATATCATTTCAGTGCTCAAGGGTAAATTTTAATATTGAAGGTTTTTTTTTGGGTAACCTATTTCAAATGAGGTAATTTAGGCAAATGATTTTCACGTGGGCTGAGTGGGGTTTGCTATTGAAAAATTTTGTAAGAAAATTAATATAAAACTTTTAATTTTCTTAGTGCATAAGAGTTTGTAATAGTTTTAAGAATATTAATCAACTCGTAAATTACTTTTTATTAAACCATTTTTTGCTTTCAACAAAATTGGGAAACTAAGAGAGATGGGAAATCTAGTGAGAAATGAATATAAAATTCGATTATTTTCAATCAATATTTAGTAATTAGTTTCGAAGAATATCCTTAAACTTGCAAATGTATATTTAATATTTGTTTGCTTTGAATAGATCAAGTAAATGTGTTTATGCAGTTTCATAAATAAATAAAGCGGATTTTACAAATATAAATTTAATATTTATAAATGGCTGAGTACAGTTGTGAGTTTAGTTTCGTCTTGGATCGAAATAGTAATTTCCTCTACCTAATCCAACTGCTGCCATTTTCCCCGCCTGCCTCGCTGTCTGCCCCTTTCGCCATTCCACATAAATCCTGGCTCAGCGGTTGCCACAAATCTCATTTCGTATGCAACATCAGCCGCTGCATGGGGCATGAGGCAAGCGAGCGGTGCGGAGCGAAGGAGGCGGGGTTATGCTTCTCTTGCTCTTACTGTTTCTGTCTCAGTTTCAGTTTCTGGATTCGGTTTCTGGTTCTCGGCGGCAGCTGGGGCCTTTTGGGGTCGACACAACGGCGACAATGCCGAGGTGTTGATAGAATAACACAGGGCGTGAATTTTTAGTCGAAATATTACCAACATACTCGCATACATACGTGAATGTGTGTGAATGTGGCACGTAACCAAGTCGAGGCTTATACATATTTAAGCCCCATAAAGGAAATATCAAATGGCTGCATCCCTTTCGCTCGCTAAAGCTTTTGCAGGGTGGAGGAGAGAACGCCACTGAGATAAATGCACATATTAAATTTGAAACGTATTTGGAATTTTTGATCAGGTCGCGACGATGCGAGCACAGCAACTTGAGCCTGATTCATTGTTGGAATCGACTTTGAGTTCGGGTTTGTGTTTGTGCTTGTGTTTGGTTTGGTTTGGTGGTTGGAACACGTCACTGGCGGCATATGGTGGCCATGTCCATGATGTCGCTTGTCTGTTGTCCATTGTGCATGGGGTTAAATGGCTCGAACCGAAAGCCATTTTTCATGTGCGGCCAGAGTACTCGTAATTCTGCCAGAGTTGCCATTCTCGCTGCCATTGCCGACGGCATTGCTCACGATTGTCGCTGCGCTCGTTTCTGTTTCTGTTTCTGTGTTTTTCTCCTTGCTTGTTGGGATTTGTTTTTTTGGGGCGGGCAGCTCACGTCTTGCCAGCTTCTCGATTCGTTTTGCTGGCTCTGCGCCTTGATTGCCCAGTTCCCAATCTCCCCTTTGTTCTCCGTTCCCTTATTGCGGGCAGCAGCAGCAGCAGCTCTCAACCCACTCAGAGGCAATCTACAGCGCCGCTGGAACTTCAACTCATCTCAAATGCGCGCCTCTTATCCGATCCATTATTTCGATGGATTTATAGGCATGAAGGTTGGCTTCTTCTTCATCTTCTTCTTCTTTCACTTCTCTCCCGTTCCCCACCTCCTGCCACTCCTCCTGCTGTTTCTACTCGTATTCTTCGACTGCTTCTACCTATCTTTTTGTTATTTTTTTCTTTCAGTTCGCTCAATTTTTATGCCTTTCATGTGAGTTGTTTTTTTTTTTTATATTTTTTTGTTATCTTTTCTTAGTTAGACCTCTTATTCTATGTGTGTGTGTGTGTATGTGAGAGCATTTTCAACTTTGCCTCTGGAATGGTTTTCATTTGCTGTTCAAATTATGGCTAACTGCATTCCGAGGATCAGTGGGTCTTAAATCGAACTGTTCTTCAGCTTCAAGCAATGCATTTCAATTGAGAGAGCTTCGTTTTTCACCGTTACAGGCTATCCAGTGAGTTGCAATCTCTTTTATGATAGCTATAATACAAGTATGTGAAAATCAATTTAATTTTTAAACTTGCACAAAGAAGGTATTTCAGCACATTATTAGTATACATTTTTCACAATTAACAAATGAGTTTCGTGATATTTAATGCAATAGAACTTTTTTGCAGATATAAAGAAAGCTATTAAGAATCTGTTAATTAAATGTGACGTTTCTGGTGTAGGCGGAATTATTTCAAGGATTTAGCAATCATATATAATTTATTAAATGCTAATGGAATTGAACACTATAAACCGAATTCCCCACTCACAAATTAGACAAAATGATTGCGAATTAATAACCTATTTTTATCAATATCAAGAAAAAATCGCAGAAAACAGATGAAAAACATTATTGTATGAATATTACGCATATTTGAAACAAAGATTAAGAAATTAAATTAAAAAGATTTAAAATGTTTGAGTTATTCAGACAAATCCATAAGAAACGACAAAAAATTCACATAGGATGAGACGATGCTATGTACTTTTTAATTCTTGTTAAAAAGTAAAAAACAGTTATATATATTATGCGTATGATTTTCAGAATATTGTAGAATGTTGATTAATATTTTCATTATTAACTTCTTTAAATTTTGACTTGTTCCTTAAAATACTCTTGAATAATCTGATAAAAAAAACCAACTATATTATAGAGAATTCAGTTTAGATATGTGCATCATGCACTTTGAAGGCATTCAACGACTTTTTGAATATATATAAATATTTCACACTTGCTTTCTCATTCTTAGACACGTTCCAACTCATATCAGCCGGAGGGTTGTAGAAAGTTGTTTTATTTTTGGGTTGAAAATGAGTTGAAGCAAAAGGCAGAACGGGCATGTTTTTAGAAAGTTACATAAGCGAACCGAAAACACAAACAATCCTTTTGTATATACTATATGTACACAAAATATAACTCGTAGTTGAAGACTCAACCCTCGTCGGGCAGTTGTGACAGACTGGCAATAGCAATTCCCAATCCCAATCCCAATTCCAATCTATGCCACCCTCAATGCGTTTGCTCTAATTTCATTGTTCACGGTCTCTTCGTCCTTTGTTTGAGTTTTGAATACGCCGCTTTCCATATTTCGAGGCAAGAGACAAGAGACAAGAGGCAAAGGCAACAGACGAAAGGGTTTTGTGTCCATAAATCAGTTGGGCATCGGTATCGGCAACGGCATCTCGACATCGACATCGTCATTGGCATCGCAATATGCGTAAATGCAATAAAATCATAAAATGAATTGTGTAAGGCAGAAAAGGATGACGGATGAAGAAGCAGCAGCGGCAGCAGCGGGAGAAGGCAAAACGGATGCTAAATGGAAAATTTGAATCTCGCCTCAAGCAACAAGCAAAAGGGACGAGACGGTTGACGGGAGACGGGAGCAGGATGGCGATTTCAGGCTCTACGGCCGACTGGCTTTTATGGCCCCGTCGCGTTAACTGGACGCAAATAGAGCTCGACAGGAGCTGTGACTGGAACTGAGCTGAGGAGCAATGGGAGTGTGACATTCTTGTTTGTTATTTGTATATTGTACATATTTTGATTTGAAGCGCGTGCAGGTCATGCTCTAATTTAAATGCTACAGCTACAGAGATACTTGATACAGATACATCTGCAGCTACAGATACAGATACATCTGGATGTTACAGAGTTGTGCTTGCAGCAGCCAAAGAATCGTAAAATGTTTTTTTTTTTTTTTGTAAATTCCAGACTTTGCTCTCTTCGACTCTTCTCAACTGTTAATGGATGCTGGTATAGTCATAAGATTGGTGTTTGGGCCTTAAGATGCATATGTAAATTGAACGTATGCAAATGCGCATTAGCTTCCAGCCAATGCTGTTTTTTTTTTGGGCTCGTCCATAGAGTCAGCTCGACCCGCAGCGCATTCCAAGTGCCCTATAAAAGTGTCACATTTTATATGGCCTGCTCGATGTTTTCGAAGTCGTTGCTGGACAATGATGCCAGGCCCCTGATTAGGCCACGGAATCGTGGAGAAATAACCTAATGAGCATACAAAATAATCCATATATCGTATTGTATATTTGAAAATGATTTTTGAATGCAGTCGACGCAATTGTGAGGTGAATAAACTGCTGGAAAATATGTGGAAGAAAACGTTTACGTTTACGAATAAAATTCCTGTTGGCACATTCGCATCGCATTCGTATTGATTGTTTATTTTTTCATCAACTTTACCATAAACAAATGCGCCGCATTATTTACAATTGCTGAGCTTTCTGTTGATGCAATTCCTGCTCTTATTTTTGGCAGAGCATTTTCCTCTTTTTACTGCACTCGCAGTTCATCAGATGTGTAGCAGCTTCAACTAGATGTGTAAATAAATTGTAATCGAGTTGAACTTGAGAGCGGAATCTGCATGTTTTAAATGCTTTCGATAATACAGGGTGCTTCGATCGGTCGCCGTTTTGCTGCTGCTGCCACTGAGCGCAATAAATCCAGAAACCATAATCGGGATTTATGGATGTTGTTGTTGCTGATGTTCATAATGTTGTTGGACTGGTGTCGGCGGTGCTTCAAACATTTTTATGATGTCTCTGCAGCATTTATGAGCGCTATATGCGAGGGAAGGGAAGGAGAGAAAGAGAGCGAACGGGACGCGTGTTTGCTTGAGGTAGAACAGCCACCGATATTACGCGCCGGGCATAAAATCGGATAATTTGCAACAGGTGATAATTGTTTTACAATATGTTTGTTGCCCCGTCTACCACTGCTTGGGTATGAGAAATGAGTGTAAGAAGCAAACAACGATTTTCATTGATATGAATATGTTTGAATACTCATCATTTTGATATGAACAAGTGTGGAGTGTGAAAACGGCACGGCAATTGAACAACAATAAAAATAGCATTGGTATAATGTGGGAAAAGTTTGTCTTTCGCTAGATTGCCGATTGATTGACTGAATGATTGATGTTTTGTTGCGTTTATTTTTAGCTTAAAGGCAGCCGCAACAGGCAGCTGGCAGGCAATTAAAATAAAAACTTTTTATGATTTGTTGTGATTTTTGCAATTGGCATTTTTACGAGAGCTTGTGAGCTACCTGGCACTGTGGCCACAATGGAGAACGTTTGGAACGGGAGAGACGCTCATTGCTATGCAATATTAGTGCGGATTTTATTGTTTTCAAATTAATTTTACTATTGTTAATAGTTCTCTTTGCCGTTTGTCGTCGATGGAAGGTGTCATAACTCACGTAATAAACGCCACCCAGTTTTCTCGGCTTTTGTCACACAAAGTTCTTCGACTACGACTTTGACTTTGGCCGTTGGCTTACTGTGCGTCTGTCCCATAAACCACACCGCAACGGCAACAGAAGAACAACAACAGGAATGAGAACGACAGCGGGCGTTGCTATCTTGGGCCTGTCCCATAATTCACTCGCTCAAACACACTTGAATGGCCTGGCACTCGTAAAAACGGGCGAGCGAGAAAAGAGTTTTACAATCGTTTAAAAACTCGTCAAAAAATTAGGCCTTAAAATATTGTACGATTTGCGTTTTGGCGTTTGCCGTTTGCTGTCGACGAGCTAGCCACATCACAGTGGCATCAGTGGCTGTGGCACTGGGACTGCATCAATAGACATTCAACGCCCACACGCACACCGCAGGACTCATACACACACCCGTACACTCTCCCACACACCCGCACCAATAAAGACTGCCGCGTCCCCGCTCAGCTCCCAGTTCTCTGCTCCAGTGTCTGTGTAGTCGCTTTTATGAGCCTACAAAATATTTTTATATTAGCAATAATTTCACTAGACACACGGATGGCATCGACTGTGGAGCAAAGAGGGGGCGGCGGGGGCGACTGCTGGCTAGGCCTGCACGGCACTTAATGTGCACAAACAAAAGCAACAGCAACAAAAGTGACTTTGATTTGTTGAACATTTTAAGCGTCGTTTGCGCGTTGCTTTGTTTTGGCCGTGTTGCCGTTGCTTTGACATTTTATTAGTGATTCATCGCCGGCATCAACAAAAGCATGCCAAACAATTAAAAAGCGCTTATTTTTATTATCTATTTCTATAATTTCGCACAGTGCTCATGCATTCCTGACACTTGTTTTTTTTTGGGTTTTTTTGTTTTTATTCCGTCACTTATTTCTCTCAGTTTCAGAGTTTTTGTTTTTTTTTTTTGTTGTTTTTGCTGCTGCTGCTTCTTATTCTTCTACCTCCATTTGAAGTGGGCAGTTCCATGCTGCTGTGTCGGTCGGCCATTGGTCTTGCATCTCGCTCTCACCAATGGCGCTGGCAAACAGCAGTGCGATCATGCGATCGTTGCCTCGCTCTCACACATGTCCCTCAGCGGCAACAGAGCAGAGCAGCAACACACAGCAAACAGCATGCTGCTGCTCTGCGTGTTTGTCGACTGTGGTGAGTTTCGTTTGGTTGTGTGTTGAGTTTTGTGTCACTGCGCCATCAGAGCGACGCCAACACCGATGCAGCCATTGTATGATTTTTTTGTTGTTTCCATGCAGCAGCTGCACTTTTCACATATGTACGTGCAACGAATGCACTAATTTATGAAAACACAAAGAACATGTTAATGTTAATATATGCATTTTTAGAAATTCAACATCCCTTTTGTGGAACTGAAAAGATAAAACGATAATGATGTCGAGAAACACATCACTTTGATGCTATTGATAGGTGATGCAGCAACACTTGTTCGTCGCAATATTTTAACCTTTTGTGCCGCTTTATAGAGCCTCCGACTGAGTCACTTAGCCAGAGCCTTAGCTCTATCGTCTGAGGTGTGGTTTTATGACGTTGCGCTTTTAGCAGCTCAATGCACAATTTTGCTGGCGCCTTAATCGCCACACAATTAAATTTATTTGCTCGTTTGAAATTAAATGCAAAAGCTCAGCATGACATCTGAGCGTTCGAGTCAAAAGAAAAAAATAATTAAAATAATATTAACAATTAAGACAATTACAATTACTCGGCAGTAGCAAGAGTAATAGTAATAGCAGCAGCATCAACGGAGCAGAAAGCATTTGCCAAATCCAACTTCACTTAAGTGCTTACCCTCACTTTAACCTTTACCCCGTATACAGACAAACACACGCTGACTCAAACTTATATGGCAAGTCGAGGCTAACAGAGTGAACAAAAACAACAACAAGCGATTTTCAACTGTTTTTGCTTTAAGTTTTTTTGTTGGTTGCAAATCTCGCATAGCTTTCGAAATGACAGTCGTACACAGACACACACACTCACACACACACACACACACACACACACACACACACACACACACACACACACACACACACAGTCATAGCGCATGTGGAACTGGTGTCGAGGCCGCCTAGATGTCGACGTCTCTGCTGGCTGCGTGGCAAGCAGCGCGTTCCCGTTCAACGTGCTGCTGCTGCTGCTGCTTTTGCTGCTCCTCGCTCCGCAAAAAGTTAATGGACCGTGCATGTTTTTCCCTCAGCCGTGGCGCTTAACATTATTTATGATGGATGGAAAATTACTATTTTTCTTTCTTCATTTCAACTTCCTTTTGCAGCGCGCTTTCAGTTCACCGCCATTGGCCGCCGTCGCAGTTGCTGCTGCCGCCTTTGTTGCCATTGTTGCTACAGTTGCATATTTCAAATATTTTCTTAAGTTCTGCTCACATTCTCGTTCCCTTCCTCATTCCACAGCTGATGCAGTCACATTTCAGTTCTTTCAGCTGTCTGTTTGTTTAACCATTTTGTAATTTAGTCGGCCATTAAATGTGACAGCTTCATCGCCATTTCACTCGATAACTGCATTTGTCTAATTGGCGTTCATTGTCAGCAGCCATGCGACATGACTTTCCGCTAATCTTGCGGCTTAATTAATCAATCAACCAATAGCCAATGAATAACGACAACACTTGCAGCAATTCAGCAGTTGCAATTGCGAGGGAAGCCGAATTCACTTTGGGGTTGCCCTGTAGTTACATTATTGATTTTATTAGCTTTTGAAGTACGATAACCATTATATTTTTCGCTTTCTCTACTTTTCTTGTATGTTCTCTTATTTTTAAAGTTTCTTGTTTTAAAATCGTATATGCTAGATGAGCTTATTATAAAGATGCTAACAAAAATTCTTGTCCAATTAATTGTTTAATAATTATTTTTAATGTATTAATTAATGCAAGTCAACTGAAAGTATAAATTAATTCATCAGAAGTGGAGAAATACTTTGATTTTGTTAGCCACAAGAAACGAAGTATAAAAAAACAAGGAATATAATTGAATAATTAAGCAATTTAACTTTTTTCTGTAATTTCAACTCGAAACTTTTTTTTTTTATCTGTGAATAGGAGAAATATAATTTCTTAGCCACTTTAAAACTATCTTATCTATATATGCACATTTTTTGGGTAGAAGAGAAATATATTCTATTGGCATCACTTTATTGAAAACTTTTCTCTGTTTTATAGCAACATCGGATAAGTGAAAACATATCCTGTTCTTTTCAGGTATATCTCTAATTAAGTTACAAATTCAACGAAAGCTGTTTTCAGTTTCTTTGAGAATAGAAGAAATATAAGTAGGCCACTTTAAATTTTGTATTTAATGCTTCTTTTTAATTCAAGACTTGTACGTTTGGATCTGAAGAGGAGGAATATATTTTGCTGGTACTTCCATTTTGAACTTCAACTTCATTTGAAGCTCGTCTAAGTTCTTTGAGCTTGAACGTGATTTGCCAGACGAGGTAATTTGGCCAACAGCCAAGTACTTACCAGCAAGTTGTGTGGCAATTGTTAAACTACTGTCTGGTTTTTTTTTGTGTTTGCTTTTGAAGGGGGGAGGAAGACCCTCCGAGTGTGACCAGTTCTAATGAAATCTGCAGAGGGAAGAGAAGCGCTGAGAGGGGAAAGGGGGAAATGCAAGTGCAAGGGTCGACTGCTACTGTGTGTATGCTGTGTGTGTATGCTGTGCGTGTGTGTGTGTGTGTGCTGTTCAGTTTTTGCTGTTTCTTTAATAAAAATAATTACTCGCATTTTTTGTTGTTGCTGCTGCCGTTGCTTCTTTGCTTTTGCTTTGTTTGCCGCTGAAAGCCGCAAATTTGAAGCGTTTTATGGCCGCGTTTCGTTTCGTGTTTGTACATTTGCCCGTGAGCCACACTCCCCCCTCTTCCAACTTCCCCCTTCGTCACTGTTGTGGGCCATTTTCGAGTCGAGCGCTTTTCCCACTCGCCATTTGGCCATTCGACGAGTGGCCAGCAAACGCGGTCGCCGCTCGTTTCGCCGACTTGGCCGCCAGATTGCAATCTAAATGGCGTTTTTTCTTTCTTTTTTCCAACGTTTTCATAACTTTTGCCGCCGCCGCCGCGGCAGCTTTCAATTTATGAAACACGCTTATTACTTGACTCCCCTCCGCATCCCCCTCCCCCTCTTTTTTTTAGTGAAGTTGGCAGCCCGCTCGAGTTGCGTCGCTTGCGTCAGTCAGGTAACAAAGCAGCCGCAATCAGCCCCAAGGCCGTGCTCCGAGGATCAGCAGCAGCGGGCGGGGCGGGGTTCAGTGCTTAGTGCTCAGTGCTCAGTGCTCAGAGTTGATCCACGTATGTTCGAGTACGAATACAACTACGAATGCGACTACGAATATTCGTTTATTCGCTGGTTCGTTCATGGCCAGCCAGAGTCGTAGCTATGGAGGTATATAGACAGTCAGTTAATGCCTCTCTCTCTCTCTCTAGCGCTACCCAAATTACATACACAACACTTTGGCAAGATTTTTCTAAACATTATTATTTTTTTTTTCTCTCGCCTCGGCTGTTGTTAATTGCACAGGTTGTTGCTGTTGCTGCTGGCGGGGTTTTTAATTGTGTTTTCCAGGTTTTTAATTAAAGCCTAACTTGATTTTCAGTTAAGTTGCAATTTCAGAGCTGCTTTTTTTGCACTTGACTCGCAAACAGGTTTGATTGGCAACCTCAGCGCTGCTGTCAGTCCAAACGAGTTTGCAAACAAATAAGGATGCCAGCAACAACAACAATTGCTCACTTTTAACGATTTCTGTTGAGATTCGTGCCACAGCGACGACTTGAAAACTGGCTGAGCAGATAGCTAAACTACCTATTCCTATTTCCATTTATGTTAGATATCTCGCCGGCCTTCTAAAGCCGTGACTTACTTCCACTTGAACATTAAACAAAAAGCAAAAAAGACTAAAAACATAATCTCAACAGTTCACACACTCAATCAGCAAAATGGCGAAATTAAAATTGTTCTTATGACAGCCATTAAACTTGTTAAAAGATTCTAATATGCAATGCATTTGTTTTAAATGAAAATACTTGTAACTTATTTATTTAAAATGTAAATTCATAGTGTTTTTTTTTTGCATTTGAAGCTGTCATACGACAACATCTTTCAATCAGTTACAACATTCGAACTAAGTTTAAAAACTGCCATTAAATTTTTTAAATTGAGTTTTTTAAATGAAAACCATATTTACTAAATTATTAAATAACTAACCAATTCTCAAATAATTATTTATTTAATTAGTAAGAATGTTTTGCTAGTTGACCAAACAACTGCTGCGAAAGCAGCGAAACGAAAGTTTGGCAGAAAAATATGATTTAACATTAGTTTGTATCTCGTCTATAAAAAATAATTAAAATTTGTACTATAGTATTTTAAATTTAATTTTAGTATTTTGGTGTATGACCCTCACCAAATTATTTTAATAATTTAATTGGATACTTTAATGTATTTTACATTATTTATAACCTACATTTTAAATAGAATATTTGTCCAATAAATGAGCTCGACATAAGCAATAAAATAGTAACTTTTAATAGGATATCTGCCTTCGCGCAGTCTGTGCAATGCAGTTTTTTAGTTTTGACCCAGAATGTTGGCAATTTAAAGCAATGTCTGCTGCCATTTGTGACAATGATGCTGACTGAAAAGGGGCCAAGGAAGCAAAGGAAAATAAGCGAAAAATTGTACGAATTCTCGAACTTTTTTGTTCATAAAATGTGATCTATATATATACAACTGAGTGTATATGGCCCTAAGTGACTGTGCTGAGTAAATGCGTATTTATTTTTGACTGCGAAATACATTTCGAAAAGTATGTTCTAATTAAAATAAGATAAAAGGAAACACAAATATGTACTATATATTTATGAACTTTGTCGGCGTGCTTTAGACAATGTTGAGATGAACCGCATTTCCATTTCCATTCGCATTCGCATTCATATTCTTCCATTTCCATTTCCATTCCGACTTCCATTTCCACTCCGCCTTTGCGTCAAGTGCGGGCGCATTGCCAAGATCGCGAGATCGCGAGATCGTGCGCTCGTATTTGAATCTACACTTGTTCGCTCTCTGCCAAATGCCCTGTCTCTGCCCCATGTCCCTCCTCTCTGGCCCTCTGCATGACTCTGTCTCAGTCTCTGCTCGACCCTGCTGCCTCCTCTGGTTGCCCCCTCTTTGCTGGCCGTCCATCAGTTGGGGGTAATAAAAACCAAAATAATACTATGTAAAAATGTTTTGTGTGTTTCTCCGCCTGTTGATGGCCCTCCCTTCCTCGCTCCCCCCTTTGTTGTCCCTCTTCTATCTGCTTGGATCGCTCATGGAGATCTTTGCCAGAAGTTGACGTGAGAGCTGAGCTGGCTCCGTTGCTGTCTCTCTGGTCTTTGGCTCGTTGTGTCGTTGCTCCCTCTCTGTCTTTCTCTGTGTCTCTGTCTCTCTCTCTCTCTCTCTCGCTTTGGCTCTCTGGGTCTGTCGTTCGCGGCATTCGCGTTCGCATTCGGTTCGCCAGTTTTCGGTTTTCGTTTCGTTTCAGTTCAGTTTTTGTCTAAACAACAAAATATTGAATTTAATTTTTTTAGTGTTAGTTGCTCTCTAACAATTTCGGAGTCGTTATCTCGCATGCGCGTCGCGGATTTTGATTTGATTTTCCATTCCATTTTGGAATTCATTTTGTCTCGGCCCCTGCCTAGGCGCCACTGTGCGAGTGTATGTGTGTTGTGTATGTGTGTGTGTGTGTATCTGTGTTAATCCCTCATCGGATATCAATCTTGCTCGGTAATCTGCAAACTTCAACTCGATCGCATTCGCGATCCACAATTGCCAGTTCCAGCTGCGAGGACGACGCCCTCAACGTGCGCGGGAAGAGAAGGGAAGAGAAAATCGATCGCGTGCATCCATAAATTATGTCGGACAATTTAATATCGATAGACGGAGGAATTATTATCGCGTGGCCGGGTCACTTTGACCGCTGCTGATGGCAATAAAAAAGTATTCTGAATTTCAAATTTCAAGTTTTAAGTTGTTTTAAAGTTCATCAAACGATACAACAACAATACAATACTACCTAATAAAAATAATAATAATAATCGTAATACAGCCTCAAGAATATTTACGACGCCTAAAATCGGGCTTATTTGTGTTTTCACTGTGTGTGTGTGTGTGTGTTTTCTTTTCAAAATTTTAACGAGTGCCTCGCATTTTAATAAACATTTCTCAGGCAGCTCGTAATTTGTATTGATTTGTTCATAATTATCGAGCCACATTATCAGCTCCATCGACTTTTGTGACTCGGTGAGTGCCATTTAGATGAGAAACTTCTATTCCAAATGATAATTAATCGTATACGTATTATATAAGCAAACACATTCATCATTTTTTGTGGTTATGTGATGGCCACAGACACACATAAATAAATATACATCTACATATATTATGTTTTATTTGTGCTTATCTATTTCCAATCTGAAGTGCGACACTCAAAAGATTGCTCTGCTCGCTGTTGCGCAACTGTTTCATATTTATTTTTTAAAAAGTAAATAAATTATGCATTCCAGAAATAAGTTGCATTTTCTCGCAAAGAAATGTTATTATATACATATAGAAGACAACTAAATTGCATTACTCCAATTTATACTAATACATTTCAATTACATTTTATTGCACACTTTAAAATGTATTATTCATACTCGACTATATTTTTTACTACTTAATACATTATAAATCTAATCTTTACTTTGCGCTTATACCGCTTTTTTATGTTTTATATAACACTCAATAAACATTAAAACAGATTTAATAATCCAAACATTTTTTTGATATGAAATATTCATGAATAGTTTTAATGCTTAGCGTTCTAAACAGTTTAATCAAAATAAAAACGCAGCTGGCGGTATTTATGCATATGCGAAATTCAAAGTATAGATTTGTATTGTTACCTTTCATATAATAACAATAATAATGATAATTTTGTTATCCCAAAAAAGTAAAATTGTGATATAGTTTTTTCATCGGAAAAGTTTTTAATTCAGCTGTAATTGTATTTATTTAGTCATCATTCATTCACTTTAGAATTGCCTTTGATCTATCGAAATAATTAAATTAAAATTTCTTCTTACTTGCAGTTCACTTAACATAAAAGAAGAGCAACAACTTTGAGGACAAATTGAAAAACTTTCAGGTGAGTTTTACTGCAGAATGTAGTTGTCATTTTGGCAATTGTTCCGTATGTAAATGATGATCGTATTTGAATTGATAAAATCCCTTAAGCAGTAGCACTAAGTAGGCGGAAGAGAGGATGGGGGAGTCCGGTTAAGGACATAGCTGGCTGGCAGTCGAGCTACTCGAATTACCTTTTTGATTTTTATGGCCAAAACAATTCGATTGCAAGCAGCGCCAGTGTCGAGGGAACATTATTGTAACATAAAGTGGCCGCCAGCTCTCTGCTTGTTTGTGCCTCCTTCATGCCCCCAAGAACCGTTATAGCTACAGCAATAGCAGCAACAGCAGCAACAGCAGCAACAACAGCGTGCAGGGTGTTAAAATGTCCGGCCGGCGAGTCGGGGCGGTATTAAAAATGGCAATAAATAAAGTAAAGTACGGCGAGTACATGATTTCCCTGTTAAGATGCCACACACACACACCCACCCACACATACATACAGTGTAAGGACGCGAGTGAGAATGACATTGGAGGGGGCGTGGCGTGGCTGGTTGGGGGGCAGTGTCCAAGCGGGCCAATTGTGGTAAATCGGAAGTTAAAGACGGCAATAAAATGACGCAATAAAAATCTATGAATGACACATTAAATCAATTGCCAAAAATCACAAAAGCGCTCGACACAAAAAAACAAAAAAAACAACAAGAACAACAACATCGAGAAGTGAGTAGATTCTCCTGAGGGGTGCAAGCTCCTTTCCCTGCCTCCTGCCCCCTTGATTGATATGCCACTTGGGTGGCAGTCAATCATGAATTCATTTCAAAAAGTTTAAGTGAATTTTTATGGCCATGAGAAATTGAACAAACTGGGCTAATTGCCAATCCGGTCGCTGGCTTCAAATGATTTTGTTGGTCGAAAAGTGATCGGAGCCGATACTAAAACAGATGGCACTGTCAGGTGCATCATCATCATCATCAGCATCGGCTTGGTCAGCGATTAAGCGATGCATTTCAAAATCTTGACATTTACAACTATATGCCCATTGTGTGTGATGCCGACTTGTTTCCACGCTCGCCGACATCAGAGGACAGTATAGACAGACGAGGATGGGAAGGGAGCACAACCTGCCCGTGGGCTTGTAGCTTGTAGTTGTCGAAAATGTTTACGACTTTCGCCAGAACAAAGGGAAAATCGTGCGCGACAAGAGGCAAAAAAAAAAAACGAAAAAGAAAAGCAGCCAAGTTCCACTTATGAAGCCATAAAAATGGACGACATACACTCACAGAAAAAAAAAAACAAAACAGGCAGCAACTTGGCCAACTATAGTTGTTAGCTGTTTGCTTATCGCTTGCCTATAATCGAGGGCAGGAATCGTCATTGCCTCATTGCTCCTGCGGGCAGCCATCGCAGCTGACGATCGGCAGATCAGCAGCAGCAGCAGCAACAGCAACAACAACTGTATAGGGGCAGGACTTGCTTAACTGCTGACCTCTGACCCCTGACAGCAGCAGGTGAGAGCCGAGTCGCTGCCGCTTTCACTAGGAAACGAAGGGAGGCCATTTTTGATGACTTCATTCGTTTCTTTTTCAGTTGTCGTTTTTTTTTTTTTTTTTGGTTTCCTTTACCTTTCTCTTCAGCAAGTGGAATGCGATGCCCGCCTGTCTCTCTCCGTCCGTCCCTCTGTCTGTCTGAAGCATGTGCATCCGTCAGATACAACACGAATCCACTGGCCCCGGACTGTGTGTATAAAACTCGTAAAATATGTGCACGTCAACGCGCTTCGTGCTGCCTTTTGTGCAGCCATTATTAAATTTCTGATTGTGGCTTTCTACTCGCATGTCTCCAACGGACCGCCAGAGAGACAGATGGACAGACAGACAGACGGACGGACAGACGGACAGACCGGTTGGACTTGTTATCTTGAACCCGCCTCGTCGCTGGGCTAATCGAGTTCGCTGCGACTTGGAATTCTTCTCAGTCTAACAATCTACAGTGGTTGCAAGTGCATTTCATATTATTAACAAGTAAGACTGCGGTATTTTCATTTAAATATACAGAAATATGCCGAAATGCATATCTAATATTTTGATATAACAAGTTTTGTCAAAAATTATAGATCCCTTGCTTTTATAATCTTTGAGAACGTTATATATTCTCGGCTGTTTGACGCTGAAAATATATGTACTTAATGCGAAAGGGCAAGGCTTCTTCTATCTTTTACAGATATTTCCCTATTGGGAAATACGGGTATACAAGTATATCTCAGTGCACTTTAAGTGCAATTTGTTCCACTGTGCATCATTATCAACATGCACCCTAATGAAAATTAGCTTGAGGTCCTCCATTACCAGCTTACTCAGCTAAAAATTCCACGAACCGACTGGAATAAGAACGAAGAGGGGAAAAGTTGTGTCGGGAGACGAGTCGAGGCATATCACGTAGCGCATTGCACATGCAGAAGATGTGGTAAGTTGGGAGACATCATAATAAAATGTTAAATTTATAATTCAATTAATAATGTCAACGTCTCGATGGTTTTTAATCGAAAATGGAAATCACGAAATCAGGAATGCTGCAAAGTATCGATACGAAATTCACTTAAATTGTGAAAAGTTTTGTGGCGTGTATCTAACATATAGATACGAAATCTATACACAAGCAGAGACTCACGGGTGTGCCCAATGGGGCGATGGGGGTGCCAGAGGGGACACAGAGTAAATTGAGAACTCATTGAGCGCAGGCAACGACCCAAGAGGGATCGATATTATGCCAACAACAACAAGCACAAGAACAGCCAGCAAAACAGGCAAAAGCAGTCAGTTCTTCAGTCACTCAGTCAGTCTTTCAGTCAGTCAGTCAGTCAGTTCTGCACCCCGCAGCCATGTTGGGGTTGTGCCTGTGTGCGTGTGCGTGTGTGTGTATCTATGTCGAAGCGACAACGTCAGCAAAAGTGTTTGCCGAATACCGTCGGCTGGCTGCTCGGCGAAAACAGCTCGACAGCTTTTTGCTGGGGTTGCTTCAGAGTTGGCTGTGCCATGTTTTTCTTCATTTTCTTATTTTTTTGTTCGTTTTTCCCCCCACATTTTCCATTTTACTGAAATCTTTGAATGCTTTTGACTTTGCTTATCGCGACTGCCGTTCGCTTGCTCGCTCATTGGGGGTTGCTACTCGTATCCAGCAGCGTCGTCGTTGTCGTTGTTGGCGTCATCAGCAGTGGCAGCGGGAAGAGGGATGCAGGGGGCGATGACGAGGGTTGCCAATGGCCTCAGCGAAACTGAAATTAACCTTTAGGGAGACGGTCACGGAGAGCAAAGCACGAGCAAAGGGGGGAAATACGTTGGATGGATGGATGGAGATGGGACACACGCTATTTGAATAAATATTTTGCTGACTTTGGCTGTTGTTGTGGCAGCCATGTTGCCACTGCGTGTGTGTGTGTGGGTGTCTAACTTGGCCTCGTTGTGCAAGTGTGTGTGTGTGAGTTTGCTATTTGGCTATGTAACTACTCTATGTGTAAATTATGCTTATGTAAATGAGGCATTCGCTTTGTGCTTGCCTCTTTAAGAGGCAGGCCAAGTCCCCCAGGGTTCCAGCTCACCAGAACCGTCCAGAACAAAGTAAAAGCAACAAAGTTTCCATCCCCCCTGCTGTGCAAGATAACAGAATGCTAAGAAAGTTGAGATGCCAAGAAAGAGAGAGATAGAAAGAAAGAGAGAGATAGAAAGAGAGTGAGACTAGAGCTAACAACAAAATGGGAAAATAGAAAACAAAATAGAGGCACAAAAAAAAAAAACAAAATTGATGATTTCACTTATTTTTTTTTTTTTCCTTTTGGCAAAATGAGTTTTATATCCGCCACCAGCTTAGTGGATTGAGGGCTTTACATTTGAGAAAAACTTTAAACTTTAAAATTCAAGAAGCAGAAAATTTCACTGAAGTAAACTGAGGATATTCTATTGCGTAGTACTGCAACACTTATTAATTTGCCAATAAGAAATTCATCTTAAACCGCTTCAACTCACTTTTATCGCTGAAAGATATAGACGCGACCATCTGACTAACGACTTCATAACTCACTGCAGTTCGAAATAAAACTGGTGGCCAATTTAATGCCCATAAATGTGGAATTAACACCTTGTTGGTCGCTCTGTCTGAAGCAGAGCAATTAACACCTTGGCGCACTGGTCATAAAGCGCAACACAAATATCAACATGGAAATTGTAAATCAAATAGCCAAAAACAAAAAAACAAAAACACATTACATCAATTTGATTGCTCATTAAGGCTGCTTGCAGTTATCGATAACATTACTATCGATAGTAGCATACTCATTTCTTAAGCGTAGTGTGTGTGGGAATTGAAAAACCGCTAAAGCAAAAAATCGATTATCAATAACTGCGTGAGAACCTTCAGTATTTGTTGTCGTCGCTGCTGTTGTTGTTGATAGCGATTTGTATGCCAATAGATGCTAAAAGAGCTGCCCATAAAAGTGACTCGCATGTGTTTCAAGTTCAACAAACCTCGGCATATTTATGACTCTCCATTTGGCCAATTGGCCAGAGAGACAAAGAGCCAGTGCACAGAATATGAATAGAACTCAGAGCACATCACTGAGAGCACACCGAGAACATTGGCCAACCCGATGTGACTACAAATGTGTCAATTTTTATGGCCGCGACTGTTGTCTGTTCCTTTCCCTTCCCCATCCTCTTCCGCTACCACTTCTACTTCCCCGCTTCTCAGCTCCAAACTGACGTCCTCGACTGTCTGTCGACGTGTGGCGTATAATGAAATATTTAATATGGCCGAAGGTCGTTGGAGATCATTGCGAAAGATGAATGATTCGCTGAACGATTAAACCTCTCGGATTACCATACTGCATTATATAAAGTAGTGTTAATTTGAATTGTTAAATGATTTAAGTATCGTAAAAGTGGCCGAAAAGTGTTGCTTTCATTTAAGGGCTGTTTACTTTTATTTTCATTCTCATTCCTAGTTTTATTGCAATATATAATAAAATCTACATACAATTACAACTTGCCACATGCAACTCACAACGAGTCGCAACACACATGTACACGGGGGCACAATTCGAAAGAGTTGTTTTCTGTCATCGCACCCTGACGTTGCCTTTTTAAGGCACCCTGTTTGCGTCTGTTTGCTTGTCGTAAAACGCTTTGCTGGCAATAAAAGCAGTTAACTAGCTAGATTTATTGTACTAAAATATTGTTTAAGTACACAGTAAACAAGAGAGCAGCAGCTACAACAACAATTACAAACAGATAGAGAGACAGAACGAGAGAGAGAGAGAGAGAGAGAGAGAGAGAGATAGAGTGAGACACGGCACTTTCTCAGGTGCTTTAACAGGGTCTCTAATTGCCCAATTGAGGCGCTTACTGTCTGTCCAGCAGTATTAAAAAGAATCATCAACAAGTTTTATTGTAACACATCGTAAAGAATATTTCCATATCATGATAAATAAGTTTATATAACTTTACAGTTTATTGGCCAAGCGTTTAACAAACGCACTAATCACTATTTGATTGTTCCACATTTCACTTTCGCTACTACAATAACATATGCAGTATGATTTTTATTGACATTTTATATGAATTCTTTGGCGAGTGCATAAACTCCTATATACTTACTAGTTTACACACACAAGTGTGTTTGTGTAAAGTAATTGAACTGAAATTTTCTGAAACTTGAATCAAATTTAGATCTGTCTTAGATAGAATAAAATAACATATAATAAACAAATATTTGTTACTTTGCTGGGTTAGAAATTAAGTAGTTTATTAGGTGATCAGCAACAAAGTAAATGATGAATCTTAATCGTTAAAAAAAAGTTATAAAATATAGAGAAAATAACTGTCGATTAAAAATGTTTTGTGTTGAAAATAATTGCTGATGATATGCAGAAAATTTTGCTTCAATTATTTGAGATCTTGAAAAAGTCTTCTTACAATTATTCGTTCGTATATTACCTGAAGCTGCCAAAAAATTTCTTACTGGCCATTCAACAGCCCGCATATCGAATATTTGTAGTTTGCTATCTGAATTGAGGCATCGACAGGCATTACATGTTGTTGCAACAATTACAATGCCACACTCAAATACGAGTATTTAGTGCATTGTGTTTGAGCATCATAAATTTGTCCAGGAGACAAGACAACAATACAGAAAAGGAGGAAACTGAATTTGAAACTGAGAATCGCTGAATTGTTTCAAGGGGCTGCGTTCATGTTGAGGCAGCCTGACAAATAAGCGACTTTTGAGAGAAGGCAACACATGCTCCAGAAATGCATCCCAATGACGACGACGTTGATTCCAATTTCAATGGATTTCTCCTTCTACGAGTTCCACAAAATGTCTTGCCTCGATATTCCATATTTGTCTGCTTTGCTCTCTCTCTCTCTCTCTGTGTTGTTCTCTTTCAATTCTGTCATCCCCGGTTGAGCTGTCTGTTCATTCTTCTTTGTTCTAAATATGGACTGCATGTGTGTGTGTGTGTGTGAGAGTAGAGACTATATAAGAGTCTCTATTATAGTTGAGTTTCTGTTGGCTGTTTTTTCTTACGAATAGCCATGTTTGAGAGGCCCGCTTCGAACACGTTTTCATTTTAATAAAAAACAGGAATGAAGAAACTTGTTCGATCTCGATGTGGCGTCTCCTTAAGACCGGATCCCAAACAGAAGAAAAACCACAAGATTTTTCATCCACGCCAATGAAATGCGATGAGTTTCCGTGCTTAGTTGGAATCTCCCTTTTGAGCTCATATCTCGATTCTTCTTCTCTTTACACGGAAAACAATTTAAGCCAAAAGGGTTCTGGGAATAAAGAAATTCAAGGCAATTAAAAGTTCTCAGCAACAGCCAGAGCAATGTCATTTGGCTCTGGGACAGAAAGACAAACAAAACAGTCTGTGAGCCGTCTCATAATTAGCTGGGAGAAAGATCGTTAAATTGAAGGGACCACAAGAGAGGCGGGAGTGAGGCATGGATGCTGAGGTGGAGCCAGGCGAGGTGCGGCAATGAGTTGTGCTGTGTCTAATTGGATAACACAAAATTTAATTTAATTCGTTCGCAGCATCGCTGCGACTTCCAGTCGTAGACCACCAAAAAAAAAAACAAAAAAAAAACCCGATTTCTGTGCTTGTATTTTATTTTTTTTATGGATGGCCGAGAGCCAATGAACTTTTCTCTCACCATAGATAACTGTCTACGGGAATTCTTGTGGTTTGTCTGCTGCCGTTTGTATTTGTAGCTGCTTCTTCTTCATATTGCATGTGAATTTATTTCAAATGATCATACTCGTTTCTGTTTATAGTTGTCTGAGTTTTTTTAGTCGGACTGGGTCCACACACACATAATGAAGCCATAAGACGCCATTGCGGCAATAAACCCATTTGAATATTAATTTTGTTAATTAACTTATTCAAATTTGAGCATCGTTAAATATGGAAGAAACTCTTTTTTAATGGCCCCTCTGTCTTCATTCTGTTTCTTCTCATTTTTTGTTTATTTCCATATTTTGTTCCCCCTCATATTGTGAAGTGAAGGGATCGGGAATGAAAGGTTTCATTGTTTGTTGACAAATAATTACACGTTCACAGTTGTAACTGAATGAAAAATGTGAGTTTTGCGTTTGCAGGATACCTTAAAAACTTACATAACAGAAAGAATAAATACTAATATGTTTTATTTTATATTTATTATGTTATTTCTTTGAGTTTTAGTTAGAAGACATAGTTTCTAAAATGAAAATTATATTAGAAGTTTAAATGAATAAAATATCCATAATGATTCCTTAAGATTTTTAATAAGGAAAAGTGCTTAACTGAAAGAAATAATTACTTCATTTCAAAATTAAAATTATTTTAGGATTTTAATTGATCTCCGAAGACTATTTTAAATGATATTGAAATTTCTTTTAATTACTGAAAACAAAATTCATTGAAGATTCTTTGTACATTTTTAAGTTTTAGTCGATCAATTAAATTGATCTCTTTGACAAATTTTAATTTAATCTGTGTGACATATTTAAATAAAGCCATTTGCATACATTTTAAAGGAGTCAAATGGTCGAACGGTTTTTATGAGGCTGGAATGGCGTTGTAAATGTCTTCAACTAGCGATCGCGGCATGCTTGAGTAGATTTATGTTATGTATGGCTGAGTGTGTGTGAAAGTACAAAAAGATTTGACTTTGACCCTGACACCGCCAAAGGCAATGTCAAAGGCAAACTCAGAGTCAGAGTCGGAGTCGAAGTTGAAGTCAGAGGGAACCGGGAAGTGGAAATGGAGGTTGAAGTGTGAGCCAGAGCTATTGCACAATGCAAATGCGAAACGAGGAAACTAATTTTACGACGTGTTTGACGGCTGTCTTACTGGCTGTTTCCCAGTCATCCATTCGTCGGTCCGTCCGTCTTTCTGTCTGCCCGTCACTCACTGTGTATTTGCCTAGCGCGGCGCTCACTTCCGCACTCCGGGGCATCTCTACAACCACATTGCACATTGCACACTCCACACACTGCACCCTGTAAACGCGGCGCTCTACTCTCTGCACCCTGGTTGGCTGTCTGGGCCGAATGCATTATTACCTGCGCGGTGTCAAATGCAAACAAGACGTTTGCGCCAGCCATAAACTCACAAGATGACTTCTCCTTTTGGACGGCTCGTCTCTGCTCTTAGGTCTCAGGTCGGGCAAGGACGGATGATGCCGCCTTAACCCTTAAGTGTGCGCTGTCCAAAATGGCCATAATGCGGCGCCTTGGCATTTATCACATATTTCTCAACTCTCAACTTTCTTTTACAGCCCAAAGACACATTGAACTCGAGGATCTTGAGTTTCGGCATCAATTGAAGCTGAGCCAACGGCAACTTCACAAATCTCAGCAGTGGCGGCCAGCCAAACCCAAATCGTTGCGCCGATAGCGGCGAATATATCTCCCTCCAGCATCAGTTCCCAGCCACCAGGTAAGTTCTCTCTTTCTCTTTCTCGTCAAGATTACTAGAATAACTTGTACATAAAATAGAAATATAAATACGTAGTATGAATAAGATTAAGTTATGTTAGTACTTAGCACCCTTCTTGAAAAGGGTTGTATGGGAAATTCGTTTGCTCTTTTATGATTTGTCAACATTTTCTGCCATCTTGTAATGGGAAAATTGTCGTAAAACGATCATAATTGTCCGTTGCAGCGTTAAATTCGACATTCTGCAGCGAATGGAACGAAATGAGACCCGCAGACCTTTCTCCTAGACTTTGAGTAAGGGTAGCTGAGGCATTGAGATACACTGAAGGCAATTTCCGAATTGTCTCAATTTGTCTTCTGCCATTATGATTATTATTACTTATTTCATATTGTGTGTGTTGTTGTGTTTGTTTAGCTCATTCTGATTAATTAGCGCCTGGAAAGGGGTCAATTTAATATGCTTTCTCGCGCTGCGTGTGCGACTTGAAGTCGCCCCAAATGAATTTAATATTGTTTCTCATTGGGAAGGGTGGCCCACAAGTAGCAAACTGTAATTCGGTAAAAAGAAAGAAACAAAAACATCGCATGCCGCCAACGACAATGTCGTGGCAACCTCCCAAGTCCCTTTCCAAACAAAATCTCGGCCATAGATGGCGCTGCGGTGCGCGAGAGTTAAATACATATTCAAATCAGCCCCAAACAAACAGCAAACGTCTAGAAACGAACTTTGTTGTTGGTGCCAATGCACACAGACGACTGTACGTGTGAGCACGAGCACAGTAGTGGTAGCCAGGGAGAGAGAGAGCGTGTAGTTGAAAAGAGCGAACAAAGGCTAAGCACATATACACTGTGTAAGTGTAGCGTAAATGTGTGTGGGTATATGTGTGCTGGCATGCATTCGTCCCTTGGTCCGTGCACCTGCTAAATCTCCACCAACTGATTAATATCGAAATTGTTTTACTCTCTCTGCGTAAAAAGGAAAAATATTAAAACAAAAAAAATTGTTGGCAGGGTCTTTTTAGTAACTGGACGTTACTCTCTGGCTCTCTTTCTCTTTAAGCTCTACAGGCCGTGGGGATACACGTACACGCTGTGTGTGTACACATATACGTATTGACAGCGTCTCCACACGCAGACACACACGCACACTGTGCGTGTGCATAACGCGCGCCGCAAAGAGAGAGCGCACAAGCAACAAAACAAGAACAACAACCACCACTACGAACAGAACAGAATAACAGCTACTCTCAGCAGGCGCATGCGCGAGCGAGGCTCTCTTTCGATGGGCTCACACGGATAGAAGGCGCCGCGCTGTCAGGCACACGTATTGAATGCCTTTTGTTCACATCTTGACTTCGACTGACTCTTGCCGTCGTCTGTCGCCTGTCCACGATGTCGTCTTGTTTGTGTGAGAGTGAGAGTCGAAAACAAGACTCCACCGCTTTTGCTGCTGCTGCCTCTGCTGCTGCTGCTGTTGTTGCTGCTGTCGCTGTCGCTGCTGCTGCTGTTGGTGCTGTTGGTGCTGCCTCTGCTGGTTGTCGCCGTTTTTGCTTGCTGGCGTTGTCAGTGTAGATTTGTGCTTCGCTCAGTACGGTTGGAAGGCGTGCGGGCGTCCGTCTCTCAATATCAACGGCAAACAACAAAAACGACAAACAGAGTATCGCAAGCAGCAGCAGCAACTGCAACATCGACGAACGCAAATGAGAACAAGAACTTTAGTTTGACTTGAACGGATTCGTTTTCATTCTGCTTGGAATATTGTGTTCGTGCAGTTCGATATTATATTATTGGCATCTTTATAAAAAGAGACTAAAATAATTATTTGCAATATAATAATAATTATTCGCGGTATACAAAAATCAAAGAATTTGTGAATATGCCTAAGGAATGGCAACATTTTGTTAACTGTTGCGGGCGACGAGTTTAATTGTTTGTTTTGATCGTAAAATCAAATTTTATGACCAGCAAACATAAAAAGCAGAAAGAAAAAAAAAAACAGCAGCGGCAGCGACAAAAATAATAATAATAAAAATCTACAACAACAGCAACAATAACTCGCTCTCACGCACTGAAAATTTCACGCGCCATTTGTGCCGGCATTAAACTATAAATATTATAATAACAATTATCAAAAATTACAAATGAAAAATATATGCAATAAAATAGTGCAAGTTGTTGAAATTGAAATCATCTGATTTTTTTGAACATCTGAAGCACCGTAATCACCCTGTGCTCGTGTCTCTTTGACTGACTGTTGATCAAAAGCATTGGCCCCATCAACTACATCGAACAAACTGTGGGTGGCATTTAATTCGCGCTCTCTTCGTCCCATTCTTTAACCTCTTCGACAGCGGACAGTGCTGCTCTCTGTCGCTCTCTCTCTCACCCTCGAACGCGCTACGAATGTGTATGTGTATGAGTGCTTGTATGAGTGCCAGTCAACTTGTGTACGTGCGTGCGTGTTTACGTGCGTGTGTGTGTGCGTGAGCAACCATCGACTGGTTGAATAATAAAAAAAATAAAAATAAAAAAAAAAACGTTTTCATATGACTGCAAATAAAAATCAAACTAAAGCGCAGCAGCAAACGGCAGTAAAGATTGCAATATAATTGACTCGAATTAAGTGCAATTAACATTAATCAGTTGACTGCAACTGAGTGAGGAAAGGAAAAGGAAAAGGAGCCGGAGAAGGAGAACGAGAAAGTTAAAAGGAGCCAACTGGGTTTGTGGACTTGGACCGCTTCCCTGCTTGGTGTGTGCTCTCCTCAGAGTGCACAAGTGTGTGTTGGTGTGTGTGTGTGTGGCGCGCAGTGTGCCTTTCGTTCCCGCCGTTTGACTGAAAGGCATTCAAAATAACCGTAAATATTCCACCCCTTCCCCAAACCCCAACCATCCCGCTGGCGTGCGCTCTCTACGACCCCCACGATGTCTCGGCAGTCGGGTCGCACGCCGCTGCCGGGGCTTGGTGGGGGCCACATCACACACATCCCCATCCCCATCCCCACCCACACCCCCATCCACACCCCACCTCGACGAGCAGTGCGGCGGCGGCGGCTCTGCAGCAACACCACCAGCAGCAGCAGCAGCAACAGCAGCTGCAACAACAGCAGCAGCAACAGCAACAACAACAGCAGCAGCAGCAACAGCAACAACAACTGCAACAACAGTCCGCTCAGCAACTGCAACAACAGTCCGCGCAGCATCTGCAGCAACTGCATCATCATCCGCACCACCATCACCACCTGCCTCAGCCTCAGCCACTGCATCATCACCTGCAACACACGGTCGTCTCATCCGCCTCAGTTGCGTTGTCCACGCCAACATCGGTGTTGCAGCAGCAGCAACAGCAACAACAGCAGCAGCAGCAGCAACAGACGACGCCCACAACACATTCCACACCCACACATGCGGTCATGTATGAGGATCCCCCACCTGTGCCAATTGTGCCCGTGCAGCAGCAACAGACGTCACTCCAGCATCTGCCCCCGCCACAGCAGCAGCAACAACAACAACAGCAGCAGCAGCAACAACAACAACAGTTGGCAACAGCACCAGTTGGCGGAGCCCTTAGTCCCGCACAGACTCCAACTGGACCCGCCACACAGCAGCCCCAGCATCTCACGTCCCCTCACCATCAGCAGCAACAACAGCAACAGCAAGCAACAACAGACGCCCAACAGCGTCTCGAGTGGCGCCTCCTCAAATCTCCAACAACAGCAGCAACAAAATTCGGTGGTCTCGTCTGGCCAAAGTCAAATTGTGGCGCCGACAACGGCGAGTGTTTCTCCCTCCAGTGTCAGTTCTCAGCAAGCAGGTGAGCAATCGCTTCATTCTTGGCTTCCAATTGGAGCACTCGTGATCCTGCTGAAGACTCCTATTGTTCCCTTGAATAAGCAGTAAGATTTCTCTTTCGCTGTCAGCCAATTCGTGATGCTGCTGAATACTTACTAGTTCTTCCCTTGAATAAGCAATAAGATTTGTCTTTTTATAGTTTTCAAAATAATATCGTGGGAAAATATTTCTAAATATATACTTTCTATATTTTGATAATGTCTTTAACTAAAAGAAATATTTTATTATAAATATTTAAAATATAAAAAATATATTTTTACTTAATTACCAGAGTAAAGTAAAAGAGGTATTTTTAGCAATTTAAAATGAACAAATTCTGTTTAATAATTAAATCAAATAAGGCACAAAACATTGTAGTAGATGTAAACTATTATGAATTTTGTAGTTATATTTTTTTTCTTATTTTGTGTTTAAAATGCTTAAAAGAAGTATTA
The DNA here is from genome assembly GCA_035046325.1 of Drosophila niveifrons. NCBI lineage: Eukaryota > Metazoa > Arthropoda > Insecta > Diptera > Drosophilidae > Drosophila > Drosophila niveifrons. Next base: position 1,007,895 of record JAWNOC010000046.1, on the reverse strand, counting down.
CATTCTATAAAGTACCTTGTTAATCAGTAATTTATATTAAAGAAAATATAATCAATTCTTAAAATTTTATTTTAGTTCAACGTGTCAGACCCTTTTTAATTTTCTTAAGTGTCAATATAAAATAGTTAAGTATCTCTGTTATCTCAAATAACTTATAAGTATTCTATTTATTTAAGATTCCTCAATATTGAGTATAATGTAGTTTACTATACTAAGATACTATCTAAATTAAATTTGCCTTAAATCAGATAATATGAATACGCTCAGATTAATTTTAGAAGATAATTACGTTAGATAAACTTCAAGTATATAGCCCAGCCTCAATACCTTAACTCAACCTTTTCTTAATTTGATTTCACCCCCAGACATGTCCATCTCATTAGCGCCAATACATATACCCGCGATCAGGCCCGGCTTCGAGGCGGATGCCACGACGCCAGTTAAGCGACATGCGCATCCGTGGCCATATGAAAACGAGTTCAACCAGTACCATGCCTCGCCATACTATCTCGACCGGGATCGCAAGCCCATGTTCTACGGCTACCCAGAGACCCAGTTTCAGGTGAGTGTGCGAGGCCAATACAACAACAACAGCAACAACTTTGCCTCCGTCTCAAATTGCGAGTCAGGCGTCTCGTAAACAACTCAATGTCAACTCTAAACTTACCTCTCTTCCCTCCCCTCTTTCTCTCTGTCTCTCCTCTTGTATTCTACAGCCAGCATATTGGCCCAACTACCGTGATCAGCCGAGCTCCGCAGCAGCGGCGGCCTACATGAGCGCCACCGACGAGCGCCATGCATCAGTCAGCGCAGCAGCAGCGGCGCGACAATCGGTGGAGGGCACCTCGCAGTCCAGTTATGAGACGCCCACCTACTCCTCCCCAGGCGGACTGCGCGCCTTCCCCGAGCCCTACTCGAGCACAGGTAAATAACATATTCTAGGCATATCTAACTAACATCGAGTATGTTATTTTGTATTTGTAAACACAGTTAGCAGTGGCAGCTCGAAATGCAAATTGCAAATTTGCGACAGTTGTTGCGACGTCAAGTTTGCCGTTTAATTAGCGTATTGCCAAATGCCTCATAAATTCACAACGGCGACATTTGACTGAGGTTATGCTCCTTCCTGTCAACAAGGGAGTGTCCTCCACAACGACAACAATTGAAATCTGTTCAAAGTTATTATTACTATCAGTTGAAATTTTAATTTTCAACTTTCAATCACATGACAGACTCGGGTTAAAGCATATAGTAAAATGTTAAAAAAAAAATGGATGCTTAACATACATAAAATATCATTAGGCAGCATAATGTTAGGTCAAGTTCCTCAACTAGCGATACTTTTTAATATATTTTATTCTTATTTCATATTGAGCTGTGATTTATTTATTAGCTTGGGCACATCTTCATTAAACAACTTTGTTATATAACTTTTACTATTTTAATACAAACAAACTAAGATCAACTATTAACTTCGTTCTTGATATCTTTCTCAATTTTAAATGAAGTCATTAATGTGATCTCTGAAATGAAATTATTATTGAGGAAGTTGTGTCTATATATTCAATATTTACCTTGAATATTATTTTATTATTTGCTTTTGTAAGGTAGAAAGCATATATGGTCGGGACAAATTAACATCTAACTATTAAATATCATTGTTTTTAAAAATGTTTAAAGTGTGGTGTTTTAATACTCGTTCAAGTATCAAAAATGTACTGGCGCCATCTATAGTTCATAGTATATGTGCATATGTTTTGGGCTACGCCACGAAGTATAAACGCAAAGGCATTTAACAGTTTTTTTTTGTTGTTAAGTTGAATATGGACTTTTATCACATTTTATAAAAATTTCCTAAATTCTAATTCCTTAAATTATATTTGACTTTTGTATAGGAACTTCAGGAGGTCTGTCGGTTGGTGCCGTGGGGCCGATGACACCGACGAATGCAATGCACGAATGGACCGGCCAGGTGTCGGTGCGAAAAAAGCGCAAGCCGTACTCCAAGTTCCAGACCCTTGAGCTGGAGAAAGAGTTTCTATTTAATGCGTATGTGTCCAAACAAAAGCGCTGGGAGTTGGCCCGCAATCTGCAGTTGACAGAGCGTCAGGTAAGTGGACCAAAGGTCAATGTTTTGGCAATGAGTTAACTATAAAGTACATTTATGTGCAGGTTAAGATCTGGTTTCAAAATCGTCGCATGAAGAACAAGAAGAACTCACAGCGACAGGCCACACAGCAGAACAACAACAACAACTCCAGCAGCAATCACAACCACGCCCAGGCGGCACAGCAGCATCACAACAACCATCACCTGAACTTGGGTCTTAGCATGGGTCATCATGCCACCAAAATGCACCAGTGACCTTTGGACAACAGCAGCGCCGGCGCCATGGGCTTTGCTACCTACTAGCAGTTAGCCAACCCCAATCCCAATTCCAATGCGAATCCCAATCCAAATCAGAATTCAATAAAAAACGAAATGATTATGGACTTTCCATGCTAGTTGCGAGATCGATCAATTGAGTACGGACAGAGACAAAATCCAGATGTGTACTATATGTTATAACCCAGCGGATGAGTTGGGAGATTGGGAATTCGATATGGAAGTGGATGGGGATGGAAAAAGTAAAGGAAATTGCGTTGGCGTCGCTGTTTTCAAAGCTAAATTCGTTGGCAGATCATGCCGAACAAGGGGAGTTGAAGTCTACGTTTAATGAAATGCAGTTAATTAATAAGTCAGTTCTTAAAATATCTATAAACAATTACAAATGTAAATCGCCCAGTTAAATTGATGCTTGGCAAATGGCAAAAGGCAAATGATCAGAGAATCCCAAAATTACAAAATGAGAAAATATGAGAAAATAAATAAGAAAATTGAAAATATGAATGAGATGAGACGCAGAATGAATATAGTATATGTATGTATTTGTATTTGTATTTCTCTCAACGCTCTAATACATAAATACGCATTAATTATTAATAATAACAATTTCAACTATAAATAATATATGCATATACAAAATACATTGTACTACCCCTAATAATAATAACAATACAACAACAGCAACAACAATTCGAATAGTAGATTCTAATTGTAAGTGCAGTTCGTACATCAAATGCAATTGTAGGCCACAACAGACAACAACAAATTGTTTAACAATTTCCACTCACACACACACTCAAACACTTTTACACTTAACACAGAGACACAGCGCCGCACTTTTAGCATAAATTTTGTCAGATATTGTTCGTTGTGTCGTGTTCTTAGATAAATTTTAAGTTCCTGTATATAAACTAAGACGTAAAATCGAAAAAAGAAGAGAAAAACGTAATTAAACACACAGTTAGCGAAACCGTCTGAAACTTATTTTGGTTTTGTGAACATAAATAAAATGAATATAATCGAAATCGAAAAAGTAAAGAGAAAGAAAAAACAAATCGAATAACATATGAGAATACAGAAATTAAAAATGCGAAATGTCAAATTCGATCTTATAAAATGTAAGTTTTTTGATGTGTGTGCATGTTTACTCCATAGTTAAAGGCGCTTTCGATCTAAACAAAAAAAAAAAAAAAACAAAAAACAAAAATTGAAACTTAAATAATTAATGAATAATTATGAATAATTGCACTTAAACTAAAAGTAAAGGGAACGCTAAAGAAAAATGGGGAATACATTGCAATTGAAATATGAATAAGAAACAAAAAACAAAAAAAAAAAAAACAGGCAGAAAATAGAATTCAACATTGAGAGAAGAAGTTGAACGAGAAGTTATTTACGATACATACTTTAAAGCTACTTACATAACTTATATATAGCATATATATGTATATATATGGCAAACATATATACAATACGCATACATATGCATACACATATAGCCCATGTGTGTCTGACTCTGCTTAATCCTGATATTACATCTAAGTTCAGTTATGTTGTGTAATTATCGAATTTTTGTTGATGTTTTGCTTCATACATTATACTTGTACACAAATACTATACAAACCTATATAAACACACACACACTTACATATTATTAATATTATGATTATTATTTAGATTATGATTACCATTAATATTATGAATTATGAAATGATTTCGCCAATTGCTTTATCCTAGTTCTTGTATTATTATTATTTCACACCATTTTCATAAGTTGTAGTCTAAAGTCGGTTATGTTTATGCTTATGTTCAATTATATGCATATATATATCTATATATGTATATATACATAGATTGTTTAGTAAATTTTTATGTAGCATTAGCAATTCTCTTTTTTAAAAAGTTAATTATTGTGAATAAAATATATGAAATTTGCAAAAAATATGTGCAAAAACTATACACAATTCAAATCAAGTACCGAGTTACTCTCCCTCCTCCTCTGCTTCCTCCAAACTTTTGTTACTCTTCTATACACGTATTCATTATATACAAAAAGATATCCAGATTACACTCACGTAGTAGATTTCATTCATTTCGATTATTTAATTAACTATTTCTTCTGTTCGATTCATTTATTGAGTTCGATTTTGTTTGGTAAGTACCGTCGCGTTGCGGAGATTCCCCGCAGAGGGAACCTGAGGGACCTCTCAGCATCGAATTTATTCATAGACATCCATAGAGAGTATGAATATTCATAGTGTTTATTGGCACTCATACACACACACACATACATCACATATGTATTCGCAATCACATTCAAAAAGTAATAATAATAAAAGGAAAAATTAACTTATCGAAATCAGCTATTTGGAAATTAGTTCTGTTTACAATTTTAATCAATAATTTGTTACGCTATCTCTTAGTTATTCTTATAAACTAATTTGGCTTTTTATTGTAATGTAATAATACAGTGCTTAAAACAAATTAAAACTAGATTAAAATAGTCCTGTTTTCGAATATGTCATAAGGTTAAATAAATTATTATGTAACTGTGATGTCTTCGAGTTTCATTCACACCAACTTGACCTTAGGGCACACCAAAAACATCTTTAATTAAAAGAAAATTTAAATGAATGTACTTAGATTGTCATTTGATCGCTGGTAATGTATTTTTCGATGGGATAATATTGATTGACTTGTATTAAGTACGTATTTACGGTAATACAGATTCGCATTTACAAGCAATCTAATTTTCCACGTGTTTTTGTAAGTAAAAACTTCTGAGTCCTTCGATATCAAACCTCAAAAACCTCAATCGATAAAAACAACATTTGGTACATAAGGTTAGGCCACGAATATATCTTTCTGAACATTAAAATATTCACTTCATTCCTTTGCACAAGCAGTCAATGTATGTAACAGGTAGAACAAGATATCTGCGACCCCATGAGGTATGTATATAATATACACTATATATATTCTTAATCACATTCGAAAGCTGATTTGATACAGTCATATTCGTCTGTATATCTGTCTGCCAGTTGTTATGAACGAACACCTAGAATTCAATAATAACTATTGTATTTATGATCAGGGGCAGATTAACATAATATTTATATATATCATTACATTACACCCTCAACATCAAGACAAATTAAGATATAAGTCTCGCAGGCACTTTCTACGGCTTCAATTTTTAAGACGTCTTTTGTCCTTGATTCTCATTAGAGCAATCACATTTCGATCAATCTAATTAATATTTATTAAAGGTATCTTCATCTTTCGTAACCTCTAAATATCTTTGGATATGCGACATATAATTTTTCATTAAAATCTTTTCATTAAATCTTTGCTAATCGGGCCTAGAATCGGGCTTTGTTCCGCAAGGAGCCGGCAACAGTCACGACATCTTAACGTGATAATTCGGTTGCAATCAAATAAAAATTGAAGTTTTTTTTTTATATATAATTTTAACCCTCAGAAAGCAGCTGTTGCAGTTGGTTGTTAGACGCTTTGATTGACATTCTGATATATGTTGTACTCAGTATACCAACCTTGTGTATGTTTTAGTATATTTATTTTTTTTTTTTAAATACATTTGCAGCGGTTTGATTTTAATGACAATTGGTCTATATGTTAGAGGGGTTTTACGTTGCCCAAATGCACCAAATTAATGTACCAAAAAATGCTAGTTCTATTTTATTTGATATATCGATGAAGAAATATATATTTATAATATACCAAAATATATTATTCAACGCAGCTGCAGAAGAGTTTGTTAATTGCACATATTTTGTACTTAATGGTATATTTTAACTCTTATAGTATTTCTAAAACTGGGTCGCATGAAGCTATCACGATTTCCACCAATTTGTATACCCATGGGATAGAAGGGTATTATAACTTTGTGACTCCAGGAAATGTATGTAACAGGCAGAAGGAGGCATCTCCGACTCTATAAATTCTATCGATATCACAGCGTCTGTCTGTCTGTGTGTTTATTCATCTGTATATATGTATGTAGACCTAGATCTCAGAGATTATAGGAGAGAGAGATATATTTTTCTCTACAACATTTGTTGTTTTTGCCTAGCGATCAAGTTTTTTTTTTAAGTTTTGACCAGCCCACTTTCGCCTCGCAAATCGTACTTATAAATCCTTAAGATTTGGTTGCGATCAAATAAAAATTGTAGTAGTTATTAATTATTAGTTAAATTCTTTTGTATAGCAAAAAACAAGTAAGAAAACTACAGTCGAGTGTGCTCGACTGTGAGATACCCGCTATCCCTTTTGAATAAGAGCAAAATATTGCGGTATTATTTTCAAAATATTCCAAAAAATACTGCAAAATACTAAACATATACAAAATGGTATATTTGGCATATCGATGTGATACTAACATTCAAAATATACCGCAGACGGCATTGTCAGCCAAAGCATTTGAGACCCCCCGTAAGTGGGCGTTTTGGCCCATACAAAAGTATTTCTTCAATAACTTCCACAATTTATTTGATCGCAACAAAATTTTCAGGAATCATAAATATTATTATTATTATTATATATACAAAAATTCACAGCTTTAGCTTTAAAATTACGCTTGTTAATCGATTTTTTGATTTGCGGGGGCGGAAGTGGGCAAAAATTTTAAACAAACTTGATCTGCGTGCAAACATAACAAATGCTGTCGAAAAAAATTATAGCTCTATCTCTTATAGTCTCTGAGATCCAGTGTTTCATACAGACAGACGGACAGACAGACAGACGGACAGACGGACATGGCTAGATCGTATCGGCTGTTGACGCTGATCAAGAATATATATACTTTATAGGGTCGGAGATGCCTCCTTCTACCTGTTACATACATTTCCTGCCGGCACAAAGTTATAATACCCATCTACCCTATGGGTAGCGGGTATAAAAACAACTTTTTACTATTTAATTATTTAGTCTATGACACGATGTTCTTAAGATTATCTATATCACTTACATTCGGCGAACACTTGGTGAGCTTAAGCAATTTTTAAATACATTAGCATATCCAGGAAGTTTAATCATAAGCTGCTAGCCATTAATATTTCAAATTAGCCATTATCCATTAAAATTCAAATCGTATTATTTTCACAATTTCTTTGTACCCAACGAATGATGAGTATAAGATTCGTATCCTCCATTTTGAATCTAACTAAAAAAGTAAGCTGAAATAGAGAAGTCTCTTTGAATGAAAACTTTGAGAAAAAATTAAATTATAATAATTATAATTAATAGCATAAAATAAGACAAAGTGTACTGTCACCAGTGGAAAGTGATTGCGAGTTGTTTGGCGCAAGGCACAACACAATTAATACACTATCACATTGTTATTGTCGCGCATTTCAACGTATTATTTTTTCGCTGCAACTTTGACAGAATTTCTTTATACTTACATTTTTCCTAAAAAAAAGTTTTTATTTGCTTGGAATGAAATTTCCATTAGCGTAAACTTCTTTTTGATACAGATGAATTTTCATCTGTATTACCTATTTATACACAATACTTAGATGACTTAAAACTACAGCGACATAAGATTACCGAATTTTGAAAATTGAAGACAATCCAATTTAAAATTACAATTTAATAAATACAATTCATCGGATGACTTTATTTTATGAATTGATTGTTCGAAATATAAGACCTACTACAAAAATAATAACATTTAACACTAATTTTAAATTACATGCTTCATTTAGTTGCAATCTAATATTGTTTTTTTTATTTTCTTTTTAATTTTGGATACATAATGTAAAAATCTAGTTAAGAGGGTTGCAAACTTGATTTCACTACGTATGCAGACGTCGTGTTTATAAACATATGCAAATATTTAATACTTTGCATCGACCAGATATTTATGTGAGTACATATGTACACGATTACATACCCGTATTTAGTTGAAGCTTTTTGTCTGGTCTTCGTCTCCACTGAACTCATTCGATACTCTCATATAACGAATTGAGACGGGGCTGGAAAATGCGCGCAGAAAAGGCAAATGTCATAAAATGCACCCTGCTATGTAAACATTGGCATTTCCCCTCTGCGAAAGGTTCAAAGATTGCGAGGTAAAGTGTTTCGCTTTGGCCCGGCTTAATGCGTTTTTTATGTTATGTACAAGAGAGTAACGCTTTCATCCATCGAACGATGCGTCGCTTTAGTTCATTTCGATGGGTTGTAACTGTTGGGTTGCTTCGACTTTCGAGTCCAATGATATTTACAACCACCATTCGCTAAAAAGTTTAAACTATCACGAACTGATGTTACAATTTCTATGAGCAAAAGTGCGATAAGTTTCATCTTAGTTTTGTAAAGCATCGCAAAAAATATGAATTGAAGCCAACTATAAGTTAAAATCTGAATGGAGGATCTTTTTTCTAAAGTATCTTTCTGTCTTTGTAGATTTACTTTTATGCACAATGTCCTTCTATTTACATCCCTTAGCTGCAGTGATTGCCAAATCGATATTGTAGACTTTAATTAAAAATGGTTGGAATAGACGCAATTGAGTTCAAATAGATGGCGTACATTAGTTGAACCGCATAGCCTTTTGAGAGTTTTAGAAAGTTATCTCATCTGGTCGTTCTCTTGGCTTTCACTTCGGAGTCTATTTAATTTAAAATCAAAAATACGAAAAACTTGTCCCCAATATCCTCTGCCTCCACAAACATTTTGAGTTTTTCACCCTTAGAATAAAACTTATATTCACAATTAATATCCAACTAACTGATTTTTTTCAATTTTTTTCATGTATTCATGTAAAATAATTACAAATTAAAAGTGAATTAGAAAATTGCTCAAAAGTATGATTTTGCCTTCATTAAAGTGACAGGATAATTTTCTTTGAAAGGGTATTTATCACGAACGTAATCTGCCAACATATTATATATTATATTATTATTATATTTTTTACCTGTTATTTGTACTTTTATTTTTTATGACGAATACAAAAAGTTTTCAAAACATTTTTTCTAAAGCTTAAAATAAATTTGGTTATTCTTTTTCTTTCGAAATAATTGCAATGCGTATTTTGCAATAGATCTTTCCAAATAATTTATTCAAATCAATATTATGTGTATGCATAATCAGTACTCTGTTTGTAAAAAAAATTAAAATAATAAAATATATTTCATCATTTTAAATACATTTACAAAAATAAATGGAATATTCTAAACCCATAATTGATTTTTCAATTTGGATTAAGGTAACCACAAAATAATTTGAATTAAATATGTTATATATTGAAAAATCTTTGTTGAATCGAACGGACGGCTTTTTTGACAGAATTTCTCTTATGCAAAAAAGAAAAATCAACAAAATATAAAATCTAGTATTTAAATTCAAAATGTATGTAATAGGCTCAAAATAATATTATCAAGTAAATATCTCAAAACATTACTAAAGTACGAAGAATATGCCTTATAAGACAGACGCTTATCCGCCTGAGTTGTCGAAAAAAGAAAATATAAACTGTTGTTGTTAGTTTTCTATCGCTATTCTCTTTGAATGAGCAAGTATCTTGCTAATTAACATAGGACATCAGTTAGTTCCCCACTCTTTCGGAATAAATACGAAAAAGGTCGCTGAGTGGTTTTCATTTGTCTGTCGCTGATAAGATTACTTTCAAAGAAACGATGTGGGAGCGGGGCAAACAGGCAGAGCTGAGGGGCTGTTGTAATGAAAGTAACAAATGCAGAGAAATATGTAGCTAATTCAATACAATTCGACGTGGTAATCAAATGATAAACGTGTGATAGATGCTGGCAGGCAGTCACAAGCTGAACCCCAAAAAGCCATCTAGAAACAACATGTAAGATTGCCCTTTTTTTGGTGGTTGTAGTGGATGCGGTGGTGGTGGTGGTGATGATGGTGGAGATGTTGAAGATGGTGAATGCGGACAGATTGCTGGCTAGCGAAGGCTTGGCTCTGAACAGAATGCAGAAAGAATAACAATCAAATGATTATAGCAACAAGAACAGCAACAACATCAACCACTGAGACGCGAAACTGGAATTCAAAATTGACTCGTCGCTCGATGCCGAGGCCGATGCCGATGCCAAAGTTGATGTCGATGTCGTCAGCGTTAGCATCAGCATCAGACACAGATATACATATGTATTTATGTGTGTATGTATGTGTGTGTGTCAAGTATACAGAGATCTGTGTGGTGGAAGTTGACGCGACGCCGCGTGGACTTGTTTCGCACATAAAGATACAAATGTATCTACGGCAGACAGCAAATGGCGTATATAAAATGATTGGACATGTGTCTGCGTATGAGTGTGTGTGTGCTTGTGTGTATGTGTGTGTATATTCGTGCATGGCTGGCAATGGCTGTGAGAGCAAACTTCGGTGGTTGTTTTGTTATCTCTGCGTGTGTGCGCAAGCGAGAGCGATACCTAGCAAGAGAGAGAAAGACTGCAGGTTTTTATTGCCAGTCGCCTTGCCTTTTCTGCTGCTGCCGTAGCTCTTGTTGTTCTTGCTGCTTGTGCTCCTCTGGCTTTTCATCTTTTCACTGGGCCTGGTGCCTAGTACTGGTGCTGGTGCCATGTGTTTTGGCTCCCAGCTCATGTTCAGTCGCATTCACATTCACATTCCCAGTCTCGTTCTCATTCTCATTTTCATTTCGTTTGCGTTCTCCAACTCGCTACGCGTCTCCTCTCTGCTCTGTCCTTTTTGGCGTTCTCGCAAGCGTAAGTGTTGCTGCGGGTTTATGACCTTTTTTTTGTGCTGTTGTTGTCAGGCGTTCTCCTTGTCATCGTCATCGCACATCTCGCACACACACACTCACACACGCACAGAGACAGTGATATCGACAGCGGCATGTAAAATATACAGGCTCTCAACCACCGCCGCCAAAGCGACACCTTTTTCCCCTGCGCGGAACGCGTCCGTTCCTCTGTCTGTATCTGATTGCCGTTGCCGTTGTTGCTGCTCTTGCTTTTGCTTTTCGCTGTTGGTGTTACTGTAACTGCTGCCTCTGCCGTTGCTGCTGCCTGCCAATATTCTCACTCTCATTCAACGTCTCTGTTGCTTTTCGCTTCTTGTCGTTCTTTCGTGCGCCGACCGCGCTGCCGTCGCTGCTGCCTCTGCCTCTGACTCTGCATCGGTCTCTGTCTCTTTTCGTTCTCGGTCTCGGTCTCTGTATCGGCCTCAGCTTCGTTCTCGTTCTCGGCCTCGGCCTCGGTCTCCGTCTCGGCAGCCGCCACTGACTTGTGTCAAACTGAACAGCAAATATTATTTTTTGGACACTTTGCTATCAGGTCGACGTCGCGTCAACCAGACGTCCTGCTCCATTCGCCATCCAGCGATTGATATCGTCTCAGCATACAACCGGGCGGTCTCCCAGACAGACACTGGCTCAAAGGAAAGATACACAACTACAAAATGCAGCTGTAGGTTTTTGGTCATCCATTGTTCCACATTGATGTGCCGCATTCGCAGTTCGATAACTGCGAAACACAGAAGCCAGAGAGATCCGCCATTGTCTTCGTTCAACTGGCGAGTGATTCCAATTGTGAATAATTGAAATTGGCCGAAAGAAAAGCAAAGAAACGAAAAATAACAAAAATAAATGAACAAAGCAAAACAAAATGCCGAGCAAAGATGAAGAAGGAACTGGCTGTAAATCAACTGGAGCCGGTTCGTGTGCTGCCCAAAATAACAGAATTAATTATAATAATGACAAAGCAAGAACAACAACTACGAACCGGGAGCCACCGCTTCATTCCCTCACTCCCTGTCTGTCTCTCTCGACCAATTGTGAATACTCATGTGAACATGAATGTGAATGTGAATATGAATTACATTTTCGCGTGTGCTTTTCGGACCAACAACATTTGTGTTTGCTTCGTGTGCTGTGCGTTGTGCTTTGTGTTTTGTGGTCTGTGGTCTGCGGCCCGCGGTCGCCGCTGGTCTCTCTTCGATGGCCAACGCGGGACCCCGGATGGGAACCCGGTATCCGGGGACCATCTTGTTCACTTTTGCCGGTTTCGCGGTTCGTTCGTTGCTCGTCGCTCCCTCTCTGCTTGGCTGGGCGTAAATTCAATTAAAGTGATTTGTTGCCGCAATTTTTGACATTCGGGACATAAATAGTGGCTCTGATTAATGGCACAAAACTTCTCGTGTAAACAAAGTCAAAGTCTGAGTCTGAGTCTGAGACGTCACAACGAGCGCGTGTCGAAAACGCTCTTATTGGTGAGTAGCAAAAACAGCCGACGGCTAAATATTCGATAGAACGTGTTCCGCATATTTTTTGATTAAAATTTTTAGATTTAAGTTTTAAAATAATCTTAGAATTAATTTAATTTCTTAACATTTAAAATGTATAAATTTAATTTGAATTACAAATAATGAACCATTTGAACTTTTATATCACGTATACGCATCAGTTAAAGTATTGACATTCTCCAAATTGTTTAATTGAACATTCTAAAATGTTGCCATTAAAGTCATATAATATTATTTAGTATTCAAAAGGCAACGCCTCCGATACATATATTGCTTTAATTTTTGACAGTTGAATTGGCGCCACGCTAACTGAAACATCGTTAGCAATTTACTGTTGGAGATAAGCCTGTTTTTTGTGATTTGCAAGTTTATAGAACTTAAAATTTGTTAACTAAAATTAATTGATTATATTCGACTTGATTCTCGGGGTTGTTTATGTGTTTTATATGTTAATTGTGATTTCGTGCCTTAAAGTTACTCTTAGCGAGTAAGAAAGTTGCTGGTGAATGTGCTAAATTGTTTGACATTTTTTGATGCACCGTTTAAAAAGTTTAAGTAGAAAAAAAATCAAATTTCTTTTTCGAGATTGAAATTTCGAGGAAATTAGACAAATGGAAAATAAGGAATATATAAATCACATTTGATAAATACGAATTTGATTGATTTGGACTGAAATATAATATAAATAATAATATAATTGTCACCCCTTGTATTATTGTATTGTTTAGTCGACGCCATATTTATAAAAATGTGGTAATTAGTTGTTGAGTAATGTAAAGAATACGCAAATAATACGATAATATTTTTATAAGAGTCTCAAAAACTGAATAGAATCAGTGTTGAATCTGCTGTAAGCTTTACGAAGATATATATAATACTATGTAAAATATTAGGCACACATCGTACAAGACTATTTACACTTAAAATTCAGGTAACTGATCAAGATCAAACAAGTAAGAAAGCTACAGTCGAGTGTGCTCGACTGTGAGATACCCGCTACCCATTTAGAATAAAAGCAAAATATTTCGGTATTATTTTCAAAATATACCAAAAATACTAAAAAAAATACTGCAAATTATACCAAGTGGTATATTTGGTATATCGATATAATACCACATTCAAAATATACCATAGACGACATAATATACCAGATTGTCGTCCAAAGCATCTGAGGCCCCTAGTAAGTAAGCGTTTTTGCCCATACAAAAGTATTTCATCAATAACTTCCACAATTTTTAACTGAACGCATCCAAATTTTCAGGAATCATAAATACTATTGTTATGATTATATGTGTCAAAACTTGCAGCTCTAGCTTTAAAATTACACTTGTAATTCGATTTTTTTGATTTTCGGGGGCGGAAGTGGGCGTGGCAAAAATTTGAAACAAACTTGATCTGCGTGCAAACATAACAAATGCTGTCGAAAAAAAATTATAGCTCTATCTCTTATAGTCTCTGAGATCCAGTGTTTCATACAGACAGACGGACAGACACACAGACACACAGACACACAGACAGACAGACGGACAGACGGACATGGCTAGATCGTCTTGGCTGTTGACGCTGATCAAGAATATATATACTTTATAGAGTCGGAGATGCCTCCTTCTACCTGTTACATACATTTCCTGCCGGCACAAAGTTATAATACCCTTCTACCCTATGGGTAGCGGGTATAAAAACAAGTTTGTAAAATAAAACTCTTTTACTGGAATTGTTATTATTCCTAAGAATCAGATTGAAACAATTAGATACCATTTTGAACGAGCGAAATTTTGCAATCAGCATGAACATGATAGCGGCAACAAAACCAGGTTTTCACTGCAACTGAGAAGAAAGCAGAGTTTTGTATCGATACAGAATGCAAAATGCATTTCCGACTACTTTTCATAACAAAAGAATAAAGCAAAACAAACTGTGAATGTCGAGCAGGTACGACTGACCAGACACAGAGCAAAAGGGTTACACACTCATAAGATTTATGGCACTGCGAACTGAGTGACGACCTTTGAAAGTGACGCAAAACGCGGTCGGTTTTCTGGTCTTCTGCAGTTTTCGGCCTAATGAGGGTCCAGTTTCGGTCTGAAAACGGATTGAGATCCGGCGAAAGCGTGAAGACGAGAGCATTTATGACCACATCATAAAGTGTACACACGGCAGCCAGAGAGAGTCTCAAAATATTTTGATTGAACAAAGGAGTAAACAAGACAAAACAAGACCACAGCGAACACCCACAGCTGGAGATCCAATTTAGGCAAATGCGAAAAGAAAAGTAAGGCTAACAAATGCTAAAATTCATCCCGCTTGATGGAATTATGTAACATATGTGTAGTACATCTGTTGCCAGCAAATTGAACACCCAATGAATACAGAAAGAGCTAATTGATGACGTGTGGAACTTCATGTCTGTGTCACAGTTTAATTGGCTCTCCACCCACTAGTGTTTTCCCCACTTCCCCCTCTTCTTACTGCCGCAGCAAATGGCGACAAATGTCAATGGGCGAGAACACAAGTATGAAATGTATTTATATCCACATAAGAGAATGTGTATACATAACATAAGTATGCCCAGACATATTACGAGTTAGAGTATCATGTCGACTACAGGCAAGTGTCGTAGCCGCCGCCGCCAACATTCATTGAAATTCAAAGCCAGCTCACCCACGCACGGTCGAGTATCAGTTCCAGAGAACAGAGCGGAGGAGCGGCTTAAAAATAATGTAATTTATTCTGACACTTTCATAAAAAGAATCCAAAACTCTTGGCAACAAAGCAAGACATTATCGCCGCATAATTAATGCCACATGTTGCAGTGCAACGCCATAGAGTCGAGACTCGGCTCGACTCGACTCGAGTCAACTAAAAAGAAAATGGCTGGGGAAATGAGGAGCGCCCTGAACGCGACAACGGGACAATAAAATTTCCAGGCGTCTTCGACTCGATGTCTTGGAGTTTCTGTCGCCTGTCGTCTGCCGTTGTCGGCACTGAGAAATATCATAAAGCCATTCGAATTTTAATTGCCTTGCTAGAGCGTCGGCCCCAGGAGTCATTTCCATATTGAGCGCTTCTCATTTGAATAAATTTATCAAAATGGTAATCAGCGACGGAAAACGCGCGCTCTCGACCCAGCCCATTTACAATACAATCTCATTCCCCCCAGTTTTAGCTTCAGTTTCAGCCTCACCTTCAACTCCAACTTCAATTCCAACGTCAATTTCATTCCATCCCCAAGCATTTCGATTACCAACCCATTCCATTTTCTGCTTCACTTCCACGATGTCTTTTTTGTCTTGCTTGCTTTGTCTTCCATATTCGCCGGCATGGCGCATGCGTCGCTCTGGCTGCGCGACGGCAGAGGCCATTATAAAATGGGCGGAGCTAAGGTTGTCGCAGTCAAGGGTTCAACTCACAAGCGGGTGTGGTGAGTTTCGTTTCCCCGACCACTGCGACTCCTGCGCTATCTCAAATGAGGTGAATTCGATTCGCTCGCACATACAGAATTTGCTTAAAGGTGCAGAGTGCGTGTAACACACTCGAATTTGTACGCATTAATGTTTTTACTTGTAATCTAGACAGTTAATAGACATGTAGGTGGAAGAAATACATACATATATCTCCTCATATTACAAAATCATTTTTCTTTATTAATTAATTATAAATTTCATTTGATATAAGTTATTTTCATTAATTAATTTCTTATATATTTATTTAATTTAAAAAAGGTTAACTATAATTGAAATTAAAGCTAACTATTGATAAAGCAATGGCTGCAAAGGCCTTCAGTTTTTTCGTATTTTATCTAAATAGGAAATTACTGAAGGCCTTTGCAGCCATGAACAAAATTGAAAAATTCATAAATTTGCGAACTATAGTATTATAGAGATATGATACTTGTGCCCTTTATTTGCTTTTTTCCTGCTACGAAGTAAAAAATTTCTTTTTTGTTTTGCTCTTGCTTATGTACAAAATTTTACCAAATGAAATTATGTTATCACAAATTGTTAAATGCATAATTGGTTAAAGAAATCCCAAATATATTCACAAATTAGCTAGTTGTTGTGTATAACACTTTACTATTTAAAAATATAAAGAAGCATTTTGAAATTTAAAAATTGTTCAAAATGGTACAAGTAATATTCCGCGATGAAATGATAGTAAATATATAAATAATCATTAGATTTAAATTTAATAATATATTTTATACTTTCTTAAAACTAAAATTCCTAATGATAAAGCAATATGTCTAAATAAATTACTTGTCTAAATAATATTCACGGTAACTACCACTTGGGACAAAAGTCTCTTAAATAATATTAGACTATGCACTGTAATTTAATTGTTAATAAAAGTCAGATTGGGTACTATAATTTATAAGAGTTATATAAAATTATTAACTTCCTAAATAACTTAAAAATTAACACTTCAAATATATTTACTATTGCGAAATATGTTGGATAGAAGTTTTATATAAATCCCTTCCTTAACAATGATATAGTTTAACTTGTATTATTCCGAACTTCTTCTTCGAAATATATGCAAATAGTTCTAGTTCATAAAATTTATGTATATTGGGAAGCCAACAGAAGAGAAAACTGCTGAGCCACTATAACCCATGTACCTTTTTAAAGGTATGTAACAAACGTATGCACACATCGTTTTTATAAAACAGAAATATTCAACCCTGGCAGATGTTTAGAAGAAAAAGATCAAAACATTTAGTTTATCGATTTTTGGAACACTCATAAGAATTTTTTGGGAAATCGACATAGATTTATATTCGATCAATATTTTCGATCAATCGTTTCTACTTTTAGACCAGCTCTATAAAAATCTAACAAACTCAATAATTATTTTCGATTATAATCTGCAAGCTCAAACTTATAAAACTGTTCACTAACAATTATAAAATGAAAACTGATTGTATTTTAAAGATAAAAAAAAAAAATTTAAAAATAAATTAAAAATTATTAAACATTTTTAGAATTAGGAATCATTCTATGATTTAGGCAAGTTCAGCACAAATCTAGCCGATTCTCACACCCCCACTTGCAGCGACCTCTGGTGTTGCAGGTTTCGTCATAGATTGCGTTCATCGAATTGTAGATGGCGCCGCAATCAAGTGAACCAATACAAACGCAAGCAGAAACTCGCTCAGTTCTCGCTCTCTTCACTCTCTGCTGCTCTTCGTTCGCACCAACACAGACGCAACCATTGAGAATTGCGTTTGTATTAGTGTTTCTGATTTGAATGTATTGGTGTTGCTAGCTGGTGTTGCCGCCGTCAAGTTGACAGCGCTGCAGCGGCGTGTGCGTGGGATTCTGAGTGGAACCATTTTATCGGTTGGAATTAGAATTCCGAGACAGTTCAAAATGTATTTCAGATATTTTGGCTAAAGTGGATTCTGGATTTTGAATGGCCCAAAGACAACATATACATGCTATACATTTGAAAGCGTGTACAGAGCATGTTCGAACATGTTTGTGGAATGGGCTTTGAACTGTGTTAAGATTAGAAAAGCGTGTATTTAATTAGCCTTTCTTTCAACTTGACATAATTTATCGAAACGAAATCAATTTTATGAATTCGTATATGTTCCAAGTTGATTTATGGCCAGCATAAAAAGAAAACTAATAGGAAAATGGGAAAATTAATGTGTGTGCTTGACGAAAAAGCGAGCACGTGCGTAGAACTAACGAATGGAAACTAAAATCGAAATGAAATATGTTCGATGTCAGGAAGTCGAAATGATTAAACAAGTTGTCAACTGTCGCATAAAATAACAAAAAATCTTAAATTTCTATAAAATATAGAAGATGCAATAGATTCCATACTCTAAAGAAGACATCAGGCCCAGCCCAAAAATCAAGTACTTCATAAATTTCAACAGCAACGAGTCTAGAATATTTAAACAAAAAAAAAAAAACAAAAAAACGAACCCAACTGATTAAAAATACAAATGCTCGATGGTTCTCAAGTACTACACTTGGCACTTGGCTGCAATTGAAAATTCGAAATGGAAAATAGAAGACGAAAAAAATTGAATTGAAAATCTAAAATGGTATCCAAGTACGCCATGTTGCGTTGCATGTGTGGCATGGCATAATCATATTCAATCAATGCGATACAAATGGCAGCGAGTATTCAAGTGCAAGCGATTTCATAAGGACCCTCGTCAGGGTGCCTGTCAAAATAATCGAAGGGGGAAGTCGTAAATTGCAGCACAAACTAATTGCACCAACTATAAAAATAATTGAATGCCATCAGATTGATATTTTCAATTGTCAAAATATATGTACATATATTTATTTAACTGGAACCGATCAGTCGCTTCTCCATTTTGGGCAGAAGTGCCAAATGCGGTCGTTATGAATTTACGCTGCTCCAAACAAAAGCTGATTCGCTAATTAAGACACTCTAAAATCATTAACTTATGGAATCAAAGCAACCGTGGAACAGAAACATGAAAAAAAGTAGTAGAAATTTATTTGGAAAACTTTTATGAGAAAAGTGAAATATATTTTACAAATTTCTCTCTATTAAACTTAATTCAAAATACATTTAGTTCTTTCCATTACCCATTTATTAAATTTCGATTTTAATAAGTTGCCACCATCGAATTTGTCATAGAACATACTAAACTTGTTCCACAGTGTTTTGTTTTTTGGTTCTGTGTCCGGCAAAAGGGCAAAACTTGTTTTGGGACATAAATTAACGTTGATTTACACACATTTTATCAGCGCGAGTTGAATGACAGCTAAATGTATTTCTTACACAAATTATTGAAGACACTAAAATCGAGAGAGCGAAGGAGATAGAGATTGAGACAGCAAGAGAGAAAGATGATCCTGCAGCTGTTAATCGCAATCGTATTTTATTGGCCATCGCTATGCGTTGCTGTTGCTGTGGCTGTGATTCGCATTATGGGACTGCTGACCTGAAAGCCATTACGCATTAACTGTCCCACATCCGGCGAAGAAGTCGTCCCATCATCGGAGTGCTTTCAACCTAATAACACCAATAAAAGCAACTTGCAAACAACAAGGGCTACCCCATCACAAACATCACCCATCATCAGCCCATCGCAATTCGGCAGCGAAGAAGAAGAAGACACTGCAAATGACTTTTTGTGCAAAAATTATATATTTGAGAGCTTGACTGGCGCCCGGCGAATATGATTTTATTGCCATGCGACGGCCATTGCTCCAGGGGCAAGTCGGGGTTGCCATCGAGGTCAGGGCGTGGCAAGTGGCAAGTGGCAAGCAGCAAGTAGCAAGTAGCAAGTCACAAGTCACGCCCCATTCCACTTCATTACAATTCATTTTGCAAATGTAAAAAAAGTTGAAATAAGCTAAAAGCTGAATTGCGTACTGAGCAAAAAGCAGCAAAAAAAAAAACAGAAACTAGATATCTTCGAAATGATTGTATGAATGTAACATATGACCCTCGAGCAGTCAGTGCTCTAAAGCTCTCTCTTTCTCTCTCTCTCTCTCACTCGCTAGAGTGGCTGCTGTTCCAAGTGGCGCCTTGCCCACGTCCTCTTCTACTTCTACATCGTGGCACTTGTGCCACGTCGCCGCCTCTTACAATAGTTCGCTTTGCCTCAAATTGCCCCCGGCCTCCGAGGCGGACAGAGCCAAGTAATGGCATGAAATGGCCTTTTTCCATTATCCAAATGGAAAACTTACACAAACAGCGAAGACAAATGGAAACAAGCCGTGGAAAATAAAGAAACCGAAAAGGAAATTTACTCGTGCGCGTCATTGCCGTTTGCCATCGCCATCGCCATCGTCGTTGCCATCGTCGTTGCCATTGCTTTATCAGCCAGAAATTTCGCACAAATCGAGGCGCACTAAAAGCCAACGAGCCACAAGCTGCTTCTTACCTCGCTCTCTTTCATTCCCTCCTATGAGGACAACGCAATTGCTAAGAAAATTAAATGCTTCAATTTCCTTAACTTATTAATTAGAACTAGTGCAGGCCAAGCGCCGGAAAATAAAATGTTTTTATGACTCGATTTCCCTTTCCGCACAAAAACTCGCGACCTTTTTCTAAGTATTATTAATGTTAGTTACGTTTTGTCTGCGGAACGTACAATTATCATAATTATCTTGTCAACTTACTTGTTCACTAATGAGAAAGTTCAATTTCAAATTACACAATACAATTTCCGTGAGCATATTTTATTAGTTTTAATGCAATTTGCTAAATATATTTATTGATCAAATTATCAAATACAATTTCTTAAATGTGTTTGAATTTTATCTATTGTCTATATAGTGCAGTTTATATTGATAAGAATATTTAAATATAATGTTATATCATATTTATTGATAAAATTATATATTTCTTTTTGTTGTAGAGTTCTTTGGTATTTAGATAATATGAAGCTCAAATTGTTAAATAGCCTACAGAGCAATATACAAATATTTTGTTAATTGCCGAAATCGTAGTATATAAATATCAGATCATAAAATTTTTATTACCTATGTGCGAACGCATCTCTTTAAAACAGTAACTCAATTAATTTCCACATCAATTTATACACAATTTAAGGTGTTCACTTTCAGATAATTTTGCCAAGCATTAAAAAATCTACTGGCACGACAACTGTTATTCAACAGTGAATCAAATTGCAAAATACTATAAAAAAAAAGGCGATGGCTTTAGTTGAGTCGGACTTAAAAGGAATGCACAGCCGATTGAAGAAGGCGACACACAATAAAAACGTGAATAAATGAAAGAAATGCAAAAGAAAGCGAATGTTTTGTTTGTTGCTCAAAAATGGGAACGCTGGAACACTGTGTGGCTGTGGCCTAATGGTTCAAGGTCGTCGAGACAACAATAATGATGATTTAATGGCATCATAAATAATTTTATGGCTTTTAACTCGCAGCAAACGAATCGCACCAAACGGAATCCGATGCGAATCGAGCACACAACAATGATCGAGCCCTCGCATTTATTATTTTGGTCAGCAAAGGTTTAAATTAACTATAATCTATAATACTTATAATATATTTATATAGAGGACTTATAAAAGAGATCCCCTCTGAAGTTAAAGTAGAAGTTGTTCTCGCTGATCGTCTCATAAGTTAGCGTTCTTTATGGCTCATGCAAGGGGAATGGCAATGAGAGAGGGAAAAGGGAACCGATAAGGTGACCAATGCCAATGGGAATAGCAATCGCATTGCCATTGGCATTGGGAATGACAAACGGAGAGGAGCGACGACGTTGGTTGAAATGAAATTCAAAGTTTATCTGAGAAACTTGTTAATTTCAAAATGGCATTAACAAACATGTTGACAGTATCTTTCGGATATGCGAGTGTGTGGGTAGCTTTATGGCATGCCACATGCCACATGCCACATGGGCCGCAAAGGGTTCACATTGTGTCGTCGCCAACAAAAGCTGACGGGGCAAATACACAATTATGGGGGGTCGCTGAGCAAACAGAGATTATTCAAACAATGGAATCAGCAAAAAAACAAAAACAACAACGAAAAAGAATTCTAGTCAAGACTTGCCAGATGGGGCGTGGCAATGCGGCAACGCTGCTAACTGCGGCAACTGCGGCAGCAGCGACGACTTAATTAAATCGAGAGCAGCGCGGCACCAGCTCGGGGAGAAGTGAGAAGGGGTTGCTGTATGCTGTATGCTGTGTGTGTGTTAATCGCTGTCGTTAAAAGAATATTGTCAGGCGCTGAAAACAAAAAGCTGCCTCGAGTTCTTGAGCACCTGTCGACCCAATGGGCAAATGACAGGCTTCTTGGCCTCAGCTTCAGCTTCAGCTTCGGCATCGTCATCGTCGGCAGTAGGAGACGTCAATGAATATTAAATAAGGCCTGATCTTCACTTTTCAGCTCAACTTCGAGAATTTCCAAATTAAGCGCACCCCGTTTAGCTATACAGTGGATGAAAATGGCAGAAGCAGCAGTCAGATTGTGATATATATATATAATGAAATGCAGTTAATTGTAGGGATATTTACTTTTTGTTTATTCTTAATTTTCTTTCAAATTCATCAGTTTATATACAATACAAATTTAGTTAGTAATTAAAATCATAAGATTATTTTCAATTTTTAAGTTTGAAATTTTTATTTTAATATACATTTTTTTCACTAGCGCAATTTTTTTGTATTTATTGCTTTTTTGAAACATTATTCATATATTCCCAATAAATTCAATATTTTTTCACTAATGTTAATACAAATTTTACTAACATTTGTTCTACAAAATAATTTCAAAATGTATATTTTTTGTACGTTTGAACAAAATTGAACAACGAATACGTTTTCATTTTAAATCTTAAAGTATTTTATTTTGTTTTAATTTAGGTATTTATATTTTAGATAATGATACTTCATTTTGAGGACATTTTTTATTAAAAGTTTCTTTTGATATTCTTTTTGTTCTTTTTTTTAATATTAATATATATTGATATACTTGTTATTTTTCCAAATTAAAATGCAGAACAGTTGTATTTATATTTGGCATTTTTAAAAAGATCCCATCGTCTAGTTAAACTGCAATGGATGTACATACCTCATTGCGACCTTTATATGGTATTTAAGGTTTTATTATTGCTGCCCCGAGCCTTGTCATTTTGCGCTGTGGCAGACTCACACACACATACACACACAGACTAATGTGTGCATATGAATATAGATGTATGTACATTTATTCATATGCAGCATTACCATTCGGGCTTGTGGACACTTTCACCTGCCCCGTCAGCAAATCCCACACGCATGCAGCGTTGCGACTGTCGAAGTGGAGACGAGTCATGAAACTTTGTTAGAAGCCGTCGCCGGTGGCGCGTTTACGACTTATTAAGTTGGATAAACGTTTACGATATGAAAATGAGTAGAAATCTTGTGTGGTTAATTAAAAAAGAAACAGAGAAAGAAGCAGCAGCAGCAGCAGCAGCAGCAGCAACAGAAACAGAAACAGAATCAGAGGAATGAGCAGATGACATGCCGCGTGCCCTGCTGCCAATTTGGCCTTAAAGTATCGTAACCAAAAACCAAAAACTCCGTCTACCAACTGTATTAATAAAATGCTGTGAAATGTAACACACACAAGTCATACGACAGAGATGGCAAGAGAGAGAGAGAGAGAGAGAGAGAGAGAGAGAGATAGAGAGGGAGTGAATTAAGCTGCGAGTGGGAAAAAAGTGCAGCGATTTATGTGGCACGAGTTTGGGCTTGTTAATTGTTTTATGATGCGACCATAAATCTGAGCGCACACCTACGCACACAATGCCACACAAAACTGAGGCGCAACATACGGCGGGCTGGTCGTAAATTACGCCGGGACACGCATTACGGCAAATAGGCAAATGCGCCTCAAGGCCCCCGTTGTACATCATTCAGCAATTTGTGTGCTCCTTCGCTCTCCTTCGCTCATCCACACAGCCATCTCCCCCTTCCCCTCTATCTACCGCACAATCAACATGCCACATCTTTGGATTTGTACAAAATTAGAATTAGATCGTCGAACTATATATGCTATATGCTATGCTGGCATCCTGCATCAATCGTCGCTGCACAGCTTCCCCCAAACCTCCAGCTTCGTAAGACTTCAAGAGCCACGCCCTAGACATACACACACACACATGCACACAGACTTCGCATGCGTTGTGCAACTGAGCTGGCTGTGTATCTATCCAATATCCATCAGATACACCGACGGCAACGAACAGCTCGCCTTCGCATGGCCGCTGCTTTTGCTCGGCAGCCATCAATGCCTCAGTTCAAGGGAGGGAGAGCGAAGAGTGGAGAGTGAGCAACAACAAGAACAACAACAACAGAAAGCACAGCAGTCGCACCACCAAATTTAGCTCTACTTTTAGTTACAGATGCGAGTCAGCTGCTGCTTTAGGGGTGGGTTTGTGCAGCTATGACATACACTGAAAAAAGTTTGAACGCATCAAGTGATAATATTTATTATTACATTTTAAATTAAACTCTAAATTAGAAAATTAATATTTTTAGCTTAAATTACTAAATGAACATTTATTTACCAATCTGAAATATATTTGATATATATGCGTAATATTAAAAATAGAATAACTGAATATTTGACCATTACATATTCTTAGTGCAAATTTCTAAATGAAAATTATATTTTTTACTAAAGCTTAATACTTAATGCTAATATTAAGTCCCAATAGACTTATCACATTCGAGCTGCCTTCCTCTCTCACCAATTGTATTCCACATATGTTATTCCAATTACATTAAACAAATGTTATTTTAATGTTAGTATCTTTTACATTTCTCACTACTCTTAAGAAAAAAAATATATTTTTTTAAGAGCAAATTCAGACGCTACTTACGTTTCTTGCAGTGTTTTGTTCTCAACGTTATTTATTTGACGGCTCACATAAAATGTGAAAATTAGTCTAATAATATAATCATCTTTATAGGCAAATCAATCAATCTATAAGCGAGAAACATGAACAAATGATATTCAATTTAGTTGCAACTAGTTTCATTCGTTTAATTGATACTAAATTCAGACTTTACAATTATGCAAGCGGATTTAACTAAAATAACTGCGCAGATTGCGAGCTCTTCTAATTTTTGGGCATTTGCTAGCTGCGGAATGATTTTTGGTGGGGCAACTTTGGGAATTACTTACGGTTAATAAACGCGCACTTTTAGTTACGGCCGGAATGCTGTCGGTCCAAACTTTTCTCATTTAACTTTTAGCCCAAAAATAACCACAACGAAGTATCTGCTCTGTTTTTTTGTTCTTCCTTTTTTTTTTTTGTATTTTTTTATGTACTGCTGATGGGCATTAGAGGAGTTGGGGAAGGGGATGCGGACTAGACCCATCGGAGCAGACAACTATGTGCCTGAAAGTATCTTTCAGCTGCCAGTTTGCGCTTTGGTTCTTCGTCTTTGGGATCTGTTTAATTTGGTTGCTTTCTTTATTTTTGTTGTTGTTGTTCGTCTTCTTCATCTTCTTCTTTATGATGTTGTTGTTGCTGATGTTGGTATTGTATGTCATGAATGTTTCATGAAATTCGCATAACACGATGTTGCCCGATTCAATGCCGCATTCAAGCGAATCGAAGGTCTTCTACTCTATACACTACTCACTTGTCAGCGACGTTGACATGGATTAAAGCGGAACACGTTTTATAATTTTGTGATTATTTTAATAAATCCTTTTATTTACTTTTTATTTTTACCTTTATTGAATAACAAATAGTAATTTCATTCGTGTCATTTGTAAATATTTAAAATATTTCTTCAATATATCATTTATTTATATTTTTTTGTATTTATATTAATTTGTATAATTTTAGATTGGTACAAATAATTTCAAATATTTTTATAAGCGCAATTCAAAGTATTATATTTAAAATTACCAAATATATTTACGAAATTCTTAAACACATTTAGATAATTTTGCATCGCTAATTTATAGAACAACTTTTGCTAAAAACTAAAAGTATAGTGTATTTGGAGTACTACGTTCCCAACTGACTTTATATATTTGAAAATTGGCACTTTGCTTGAGTTTTCGTGACTTGCTTCGGGCCTTTGGGCTTTTGCTGAATCCTGCCTTCTGTGTGTGCGGTTTTTCCCATTGAATTTTTTTGTTTTTTTATTTATAAAAGTTTTTTCTTGTAGCTGAATTTTTGATGAGCATTGTTATCAAAGTAACTTTTTGTAGTCTGTCCTTGTTGTTTTCGCGTTCGCATTGGACCATACAAAAAGGCAAAAAGCAAAAAATGAAAACAGAAAAGAAACAAAGAAAATGTTCAATTTGGACCCAAGGCGGGGCACATGCCGAGTGGCCATATTATACGGACTAAATGAGATTACCTGCTGCCTGCTGGTTTCGCCCCCTGTAAATCCTATGGACTTAATTTTTGCGTTCGCACCTATGCCTTAGTCATTTGAACTCTGTTCTCTGATCTCCGCTCTCTGTTCGCTGTCAATTTCCAACTGGCTAGAATATTTTAAACTTTACACTTTGTCTGGCACGACATTTCAATTAAGTTGGCCCCCGACTCTGCCTTCTTCCCTGTCTCCGTTTCAGTCTCCGGGGCATAAAGCGAGAGCTAAATTTGCTCACGTCGCAGCTTCGTTGAATTTTTATGCTTGGACTTTTGGCTTTGATTCCAAAATGGTCGCTCGCCTGCTGCAGCCATCGCATCGCATCTAATCTTGCATCTAATAAGCATTTTCAATCAACTTTTATGCTTGCGTTGTAAAACGTAATCGACCTTAGAGCTCCTCCTCATCTCCCTTCGCCTTTCTCGTTCAATCTAGCGCGGCAGCTAAACCTCATGCATACGTCGCACAATAACTTAATCCGTAAATTTTATTTTAAAAAATCCGTAAAATCGTTCACAGGATTTCACGTGCGCCACTGCATCATAAATTGAAACCAAACCCCAAGTCCCTTTCCACTCCATCTCGAACCAACTCACACACTAGTCACTTGTGTGCTGCAAGTACCTTGAACTGGAGTATGACTATGATTGCGGGAGTAAGGAGTAGGTAGAAGTTGAAGCTGTATGAAATATGTGGCTCTGTGGACTGCCATTTGCCGGTAAATGAAGCCGGCATGAGGTCGACTTTTGTTCCGCCCAATCAATGGGCGTGCATTCTGAGTGAAATTCCTTCAATTTTCAGCGCACAGTGGGCCACAGACAATTTGCACGATTGAGCACTTTTATAAATTATTAAATAAATATTCATTTTTATTCGAATTTTCTGTTTACTTTATTTGGTAAATGCTTTACAATATGTTTAAGGAAACATTTCCTCTAAATTTCCATATTTTTTTTTAATCTTCTAAATTATGCAGCTAAATTGATCTGCATTATATTTTCTCAATAAATTTGCTATCGTTATCCCAATTTCTTTTAATGATTGCAGTAAGTAGCCTGAACAGTCAGCGAAGTTTATTATTTTACAAAATAAATAATCTAATATTTTAAACTAATAATAAATATTTTTTTATTATTGCAAATCTTCATTTAAAATTCTTATTAAATATCATGCCACAGTAGTTTATCTTAAAGTTTAACTAATTTTCTATTGATTAAATATCTCTAATATTAGATTCTTAAAATGAACTTCTTATTATTTTTTCAGTTTAGCGTTTTCTTTGACACTGTTCCACTGTGCCACTTGGCGTTAAGATTTAAAATTTATTGAATTACCATTGGCAGCCACAAATTTACTGCTCGAGCAACCTGAGCTGTTCGTCGGGGTTTCGGCAATACTGATTATGCTGATATGCCACGCCCCCGCCCACGTGCACGCCCAAATTCCCAGGCTCCCTTTTGGCCCCGGAGGCCAGCTGAAAAGGGCAAAAATGCGCTTCGTCAACAGAAAAGCAGACTGGGAGCTGTGAGCGAGCTACACGTACGAGTATTTTTAAAAATCGCCACAGCCATTTTGTTGCCTTTTATCCCTTTCACGAATTTGATGCGTTTCATTTGATTATTTGCGTGCGTGCTGGGAGCGAGTGAGCGACGACGACGGAGAAAACAAAAACCATTTTCCCTGGCTGGCTCCAAGGCAGCGAAGCATCACAGCATCATCGAGGCAGTCCATCCACTTGAGAGAGAGAAATAGCTGTTGATGCTCCGCTTCGCATCGTTGCTCGTAATAACACGCTTTGATAACTTTCATGGGCCTGCCATGGGCCGCCTACCGAATTGCTCCTGATCCCCCATTTCCCGTTCTCGTTCCCGCACGTTGTGAATGTTTCTGTGTGGCTCCATCAAACTGCTGCGTCTCGTCTGGGTTTCATCGAGAAGGCTGGCGGATTGGCTTCGTTAAACTTTATTTTGAATTTATACTCTGGTAGATTTTGTGCGTCAACTTCAATTTGAAATTTGAAATTCTAGGTTGTCGTCTGCTTATCCTTTCGCCCTAAATCCATTTTGCTTGGTTAATGGACATGAAAATTAAACCCCCTCCCCCAAACCTCTCTGAACACCTCCATTTTGTTATTTTAAGAGTTTAAGATGGAGTCTGCTGGCCAAATAATGAGACCGAGCGAGAGTGGCATAAATATTTATTAAAATTCAAATTGCAATCGAGTTGCGCATTCAATTTGCCATTTGCAGCTGTGCCAAATGCAAATTCTTCCTCCGAGGGCGGTCGAATTTGCCAAAAAGGAGCTGCCAACTACAAACCGAACACAACCATTTTTGCCGGGGGAACTAAACGAGCATACAATTACCATATAATCGGATATTTATTAGCACTGCATGCGACAATTGTGCCTCGTCCCCCTGTCGTCTGTGGCCCCCTTTCAGCCTCAGCTGCCACAACTTGCCTCAGTTGCGGTTTATGGCCGCGCTTTTGCGATTTTTATGGTTTTATAATGCATGCCGCTGATTATCGCGCATGATATGCGAATTAAATTTTTACAATTTGCCAAATGCAAACACACACACACACATACATATATATATATATATTTTCAGAGACAGCAGTGTGTGTTAGTAGAGAGCGAGCTCATTGGCGCTGAATGCTGTTCGACCTGTCGCCTTAACTGCCTTTAGCTATCCATTTTAATGAGGTTGTCGAGTCGGTGAATCGAGTCAGAGTTCTCATTCTCTCTCTCTCTCTGCTGTTAAATGAATTTCAATAATGATTCAATTTTAATTTGAATGCTCGACTGCATTCGGCAGCTCCGATCCGAGTCGTCCCCTCTTAATGGAGCTTTAATGCAATCGGCAAAGCGATTGGGCCTAAGCGCTCTATTACGAAGCCATTCGGTTATTTGGTTGCTTTTTCACTAATTACATGGCTTCCTCACTCGACCGGACTCAGTCTATAAGAATTGGAGTATTCCAATCTAATTTCAATTTATTCAAAATTGATTAATAAATTATTATTCATTATTTAATTGGAATTAACTTACGTATATGCTATTAATTAAGAATTCATTAAGGATTTATTTAAAAATGATTTTTAAATTTGATCCCAATTTATTTTAGATACATTTGGAAATTGTCTACGTAATAATTATAAATATTATTTTGAATTTATTTTCGAAGTTGTTTCAAATGATTTGAGAAATTATTAAGAGATAAATAAGTAGAAGAATGTGTAAAAAATCATTGAAAATTCATTTCAATTTTCTTCTAAGAGTTAAGGAAATATTTAATATATATTTTATATGTATTTATTTATTTTTTTAATATTTCAGACTTAATTCGGAGTTTGTTAATCATTTCTAAGAATATTATTGGAATTTATATAAAACCTTTGGAATTTATTGAGCATTTATTCAGAGATTACATAAAATTTATTAAAAAAATATATTTAACAAGTTTTTTGAGAATAAATTTGAGAAATTTCTAAAGAGTTTATAAAGTATTTATTGGCAACTTCTTCAAAACTAGTTAAAAATGCATTAAGAATTTATTTGCAAATTTGAATTAGATAAAAGTGCTTCAATAAAATTTGTTAAGAGTTATTATGGACATTTTTAATTTTTAATTTATTGAAATATGTTAAGAATTTTTGAAGCATTTTATTTAAGCTGCTCAAAGTTAAAGCCGAGTTTTAGAATACTTTAATTTCCGGTAGCAGCTGGCCATAAGGGCGCCTTGATGGCCAATTATGAGGGCCAAGACAAAGGAAAGTTTACAACCTTTGATGGTCGCGTCTCGCGGCATCACATTGCCACATCCGACTATAATAATTTTTGTTCTGTTATGGGATATGTTATAGATATATACTTGTATGACGAATTCCATATTCAACGCACACAGCACCGCACCAGAGTTTTCAATATGTGTGTGTGTGCGGACTTTTTGCTGTTTTTCAATTTCAATCGAAGTGGAAGGAAGCATCGCACTGCGAACGTGTCCCGTGCATTTTATTGATGGGAAACAGAATCCAAGTGGAAGTTATGGCTATGTGGCTATGGCTGTGCCTAGCTGGGGGCGGGGGCGGGCGTGATCCCAGCCAGAATCGGACTGCCTGCCACTCACATGTGTATAACGAATGCGAATGCGCATTCATACTTACATATGTATATACCAAGTATCTACATAAATTTAAAATTCTGTTTTCAGTTCTCAGTTGGCAGTTCCCAGTTCGCAAGTCTGCGTCTCGCTGAGAGACATGGGAGAAATACATTTGCCACCGCCTTCCTCCTTCATTCCGACGCAATGCAAATGGCGAAGCGTAAAAACAGAAATAAATGAGCAAATCGAAAGAATAAGCAGAAGCAGAAGCAGTGTCAGTGCTGAAAATATTGTTATTGCTCATGCGACATGCATAAGAAGTAAGCAAAAACTGAACAAAATACACTCGAGACCCGAAACTGAACCAAACCCAACCAAGTCGAACTAAACTAAAATAACTAAGAAAACTACAGGCGAATGTGCTCGACTGTGAAATACCCGTTATTTATT
Organism: Drosophila niveifrons; assembly: GCA_035046325.1. Taxonomy (NCBI): domain Eukaryota; kingdom Metazoa; phylum Arthropoda; class Insecta; order Diptera; family Drosophilidae; genus Drosophila; species Drosophila niveifrons. The sequence goes on along the minus strand of JAWNOC010000046.1, from coordinate 976,845 downwards.
TTAAATAAAAGCAAAATATTGCGCTATTTTCCCCAAAATATAGATAAATAATTTTCTAAAAATACTACAAATATGCCAAATGTTATTTTAGGTATATTGATACAGTAAATACATACATATATAGTAGTATATACTATATACTATACTATATACATATATAGAGTGCAAAATGTGACAAGCTGATATAATCCTATGTTAGGTAGGCGTTTTCCTTAAACAGAAGTTTTTTTTGACTAAAGAATCATAAAGAAGCAACTCTAGCTTTATATTTACACTTGTTATTCGGTGTTTGTCAATTTGCGGGGGCGGAAGTGGGCGTGGCAAACAAACCTGATCTGCCTGCAAACATAAGTGGTGTCGAAAAAAAATGTTTCTGTATCTCTTATAGTCACTTAGACTGACGGTCAGAAGGACAGACTAATATGGCTATATCGTCTCGGCTGTTGACGATCAACAATATATATACTATCTGCATGTTACATACATTTCCTCTTGGCACAAAGTAATAATACCATTCTACCCTATAAGTAGCGGGTATAAAAGAATGCTCGAAGCTGCGAGAACTGCGTGCAAGGATTATCTGTTTCATCACTCTTACAGTGGTGCAAAAATAACGTTAATTTAGATCACATGAGTATGCATCGCATCATATTTGGGAACAATTCAAAGTCTCTGTAATAAAATTTGTTAAATATTTATATAAAATATTAAGAATTTGTATAGCAGGCATATTCCAATTCTTTAATAATGAAAATTAAGACTTGCCTTTGCAGTGGTAAATGAATTTCTGTCCAAACAATTGTCATTGAAAATAATTTAAAGTTAATTACTTTTAACATTTGCAACATGTATTCCAATTTTCCAAGGAATAATTGAAATGAAATCATTTTATCAATTATGAGAAATTTTTTTTCGGAACTTACAATTCAGATCTGTAGTACAAAAAGTATAGTAAAAGCCGATTCAGTCATCCCGGTCTAAATGAAAAATGAAAATACAGAAATTTTCAATGTGAATTTCGGGATTGGGAAAGTAAAGTATTCTGGCGCCTTTTCGGAGCTATTTCGGTATAATTGTTCTGGATAAATTTACTTTAATTTTCCTCAACTTTATTTATATTCTATTCATCTAATTATTGTACTACTTTCTTAACTGCTTTGCCTTTAATTTGGAAACTTGCAATAAACTAAACACAAATATAATAAGTTTTAAGTTAAATCTAGCTGAAGCGTAATGAAAAATCGTATATTAATTGGTAAATGCTTTATGCTCTTCAAATGCTAGCTAAGCAAATAGGTTTGGGGAAACGGTGCACGTGGTGTTTGGAACCACCTGGAACTGAGCTGAGCTAGGGGAATGAATGGCTGCTATGAGCATTTTGAGAGTTCGTCACATGCAAACAACGACAATAACATGCTGGCCCCATGGTGTGGGTGGTTTTTGCTGGATTGGTGTATGGCTGGATTGGGATTCTGTCTGAACTGTGGATGTGGATGGGGCACGTCCAACAGCGACGACAGCGGCGGCAGCAGCCTCATGTCAACAGCAACAACCAGAGCAACAACAACAACAACTATAACAACAACAACAACGATAGCGTCAGCGTGTCTTTCTGGTCGTTGGCAAATGTTGGAAAAACAAATTTTTATACTTGTTTTTGCCCGGGTTTATATTTGTGTTTTATTTTTCGTAGCGCTGCAAAATATGCGACTCTGTGTGGGATGTGGGATGTCGTTGCCATTGCCGTTGCCGTTGTCGTTGTCGTTCTCGCACTGTGGACAGTGGTGGAGACATGGGAGGGGCGGGGCTCTGATAGTGCGGCTGTCGAGCGATGCTGTCGTTTGGCATGCTCGGAGATATTCCGAGATATTAGTCATAAAACGAGCACACACAAATATATAAATTCATTTGAGCGTGCAGCTTCCCATCCCCATCCTCTTCGCTGCCAAACAACCACCCATCCATTGCCCTCCTCCATACCCGGCACACACCTCAGTTGCAGAGTTATGAAGATGGCGGCCAGGTCGTGCCGTTTTTATATGAGCTCCACACAGCGTCCGTCTCTCGTCCGTATCCTCATCCTCATGCTCATCCACATCCGCGACCATGAAACTGGAAACCTAATTTTCTAGGGTAATCCCCGGCAGCAAAAGCTGAGGCACTCCAGCAGGGGATGAGGATTGGTCCGCCACATGCAAACATAAATTATGCAGATCCTGCAAACGTGCTTAGATGACATTTTTCCAGAGGTGATGCGACCATAAAGGTAATACCTCTTCGCCCCCCCTCTCTAAAAATATATGAGAGCAGGTTGTTGTGAAGCGAGGCACGATAAAGATGCCACCACATATGATGTATCTACGTGGCAGCATGTAAAATTGTTGCTGCCCGTTTATGTAACTCCACCACGATTACAAGCATGCCAAAAACATCCCAACTTGGCCAGCAACTGCATAAAAAGTTTCTGGCTGAAATAGCAAAATGGCTAAGATCCAATCCCAGTCCAGTTGCCACTTGCCAGTTGGCAGCTCTAGCTTTGTCGTCCTGCAGCGTTCAACGTTGTGTCCAGCCATTTGGCTTATCCTTGATGAAACTAATCCCAACTTTGCCATTTTTATATGCATGTACTTCTGTGCGCAGCACACAAAAACTTTTGGCCAATCTTTTTACGACTTCATTTGCCAGTTGGCAGTTGGTAGTTGACAGTCCAACAGCATGAGATGGTGATGGATCTGGATATGGTTAGGGATGGAGGAGAAGCACGAAAAGTAATAAGTCACCAGTCACGACAATGCCACGTTCTCAACGTCATCTAAGTCCCTCAAACTCTCCTCTCTCTCTCTCTCGCTCACTTCCATTCTCATTTTGCTTTCACTCTCATTCTATCTCTCTCTTTCCTTCTCTTTCTTTCGTGTTTCCTATCTCTGTAAGGCATTTGCTGCGTCCTGCTTGCCTTTTACTTGCACTGTGCAACAATGAAAAGAACTGAAATACCTCAGAAAATATGAATTTATAATTTACAAATTTTAACAAGAAGTAGAAAAAAACATTTTTAATATTGACGGGGATTGCACAAAGTTCTTTATTAGTATAATTTGCACACTCTTTAAATTGCAAATAATACAAATATACAAAATATATGAACCGTTCTCCTTTATATACTTCTTAAATACGGTTTTTGATCCGATTTTTCTTGTATATTTAAACCTATTATTATTTCTTTACTAACAATTTAAAAGTGTCATAAAGTGTTAGAATACAATATAGATTAATTAAATAAAACCATTAATATAATGAGTAACAATATGTATAGAATTAATTCTAAATTTAACAAGTAAGAAAGCTACAGTCGAGTGTGCTTGACTGTGAGATACCCGCTACCCATTTTGAATAAAAGCAAAATATTGCGGTATTATTTTCAAAATATACCAAAAAATACTGCAATATACTAAAAATATACCAAATGGTATATTTAGTATAACGATATGGTACTAACATTCAAAATATACCATAGACGGCATAATATACTAGATTGTCGGCCAAAGCATCTAAGACCCCTAGTAAGTAGTCGTTTTAGCCCATACAAAAGTATTTCTTTAATAACTTCCACAATTTTTATCTGATCGCAACCAAATTTTTAAATAGTATTGTTATTATTATATACACCAAAATTCGCAGATTTAGCTTTAAAATTACGCTTGTTATTCGATTTTTTTGATTTGCGGGGGCGGAAGTGGGCGTGGCAAAAATTTGAAACAAACTTGATCTGCGTGCAAACATAACAAATGCTATCGAAAAAAAATTATAACTCTATCTCTTATAGTCTCTGAGATCCAGTGTTTCATACAGACAGACGGACAGACGGACAGACAGACAGACGGACAGACGGACATGGCTAGATCGTCTCGGCTGTTGACGCTGATCAAGAATATATATACTTTATAGGGTCGGAGATGCCTCCTTCTACCTGTTACATACATTTCCTGCCGGCACAAAGTTATAATACCCTTTCTACCCTATGGGTAGCTGGTATAAAAATATTACTAGCTTAAGAATGGAGCCAATAAGAGTTTCGATTGTTCATAATAATATGGGAAGGATATTAATTGGTTAATACCAATCATTAATAAGCTCCGACAATCCATTATGAATAAGTCTTTTAAATTTTATTAAATATATTGATACGGAAACACAACTTCTTATGTTGTACAGTGTTGGAAGCCAAGTTCCTCGGTTGCAGCGGCAAAATGATTTCATTCGAGCTCCACCTTAATTTAACTAAACTTTTTTATATGTGCTTAGCCAACTGGCGCCTCCAGCCCTCAGTTGCAACCCCAGTTGCAGTCGCAGTCCCCAATAACCAGCTCCAACAACAGCGACAACTGCAACAACAACTTCTAGAGCTACAGTCATGGCTCCTGCTACAGTTGCAATTTCGCGCTGGTTGCATTTCAAGTTTTGTAGCCGCGGCGTTTAAGGCGAGGACGACGCCAAGGGGCAGGCTAAGAGGGAGGAGGGAAACTGAAACTGGAGGAGTGGCAGCCATCGTAAAATAACAAAGATCGCTGTCCGCGCTGCTGGAGCCAAACGAAATTTTGCTTCGTTTCGCGTTATTGGGCAAAGCCATTCCAAGTGCCAAGGAAGCGTAGCGAATGCTCGCCGAAAAAAAAAAGTCAAGGAACTTTAAGGCTGTGTGCACTGCAAAAAAATAATGCAAGCCTGACTCGTGTGTAATTCTTTATATATATTAAATATCTAAAGCACAGTCGAGGGAATGAGAGAATCGTAGAGAGAGAGAGAGGTCTTGTGGTGGCAAAAATGTGTCGTAATTTCTGATTAAATTGTCAGCAACTTTTGTCGGCAATCATAAAATGAGTGAGCCGGAAAAGTTTTGTGTTTTTGTTAGCGTGAAGCATTTAAGAGTTCTTTAATTGATGTTCCCTCGACCCACACCCAAAACCCACATACACATTTGGCACTGTGTATGCGCTCTTTGGCCTTTTTGGCACTCGTATCGTAAAGTTTTCTTATGTGAGTTTCTAGTTTTGGCGAAATATCAAGGATCCTTCGAGATGAGATGAGATGAAATGAAAACCAACAAAAAAGTTCCCAAAAACTATTTGGCAATAAAACGAACCTGCCCAACAGAGCGAAATGATTGCGGCAAGTGTCCCAGATAAAGCTTAGCCAACATCCATCTTCAGGTTCAGGTTCAGGTCATAATTAAGCCTACGACTTGGCTAGAAGTCTAGAAGTACAGGCTGTTGCAAATGTTGAGGTGCGAGACAATTGTCATGGCAGCAGCTGGCTTAAAAGTGTTTTTGCATAAATTGTAAATGGAAATCTTGTCAAAGTATTTGAAATGTAAATGCCAAGCGAACGATTTCCTTTTCTAATTGAACTCGCTTACTCAATAGGGCTGGATGTGGATGCCATAAAAACGTTGCTCCATGTTGTTATTGGCCGCATCGCATCGCAACACATCGCATCGCACAAACAACAAAATCCCCCAGCGCGTGGTGTGCAGTAAATAAATTGAAACCAATTCAATTGGCAGCGGAATGTTTACAAGCCCAGAAAGCATTGAGCATGGAATGAGGAACTCGAGCCAAAGACAAGCGAAAAACACACACAAATAAAATAAACAGACAGCCAAAGACAACACGAGCTTGGAGCAAGCTATTGACAAACGAAAGATAAACAAATTGAAAAAGTCATGGCATCCATCCATCAACCTTCCACTCGTCCAGCAACTTCTTCAGTTATCAATGACCGTCATTGGCGCCCTGGTCACACTCTCCCGCCTCAACCTACTCCTTCTCCTCCTTATGCGCTGTGTCCTCGCAACTGTCATTGGCGTAATAAGCTGTTTGTTTTAACGGCGCTCGACTCTCAACGAACTCGCTCGCTTCGACGCATAAACAAAAATAATGACAACCTCCGTCTGTCCGCCTGTCTTTAACGGACATTCGGACTGCGGACGCAGCACAGCAAACAGCACAACATCAAGCCCGTCGACTTCATAAATTCGACTTGCGTATTTATTTATAATAATTTATTTCAATAACAACGCCAGCCATTCATCTCCAGCTCCATCTGTGGCCCCCTCTTCACTCTATTTATTGCTCTTGTTGTTGTTATTGTTGTTTTCTCGCTTTTCCACTGTGACTTCATCTTACATTTCAAATATTTGTACAGTTTTCGTTGTTGTCACTGAGGGACTGCATAAATAGTCGAATATCAATTTATGCGTTTCTGTATTGGGAAATGGGAAAATTCGAGTATCTGGGGCCCGGCATAATTTAACATTTTTTGTTTTGCTGTGGAATGTCTTTTCTTTTTGTTAAGGGGAAAGTGTTTTTCTGGGTTTTGTTTGGTTCGTTTAGCAACGGCACATCAATACAGAAAACTCTACTAAGTGGTTTGAAAGAGCTAAGCACACCTAAAAGCGCCACACTTTCATATAATGGAATAACTATAATTTATGTATAATAGCTAAAATTATCATTTGATTCTGATTTTTAAGAATTAATAAAATACAAAGTTGCCTTTGTTTTTGTTAGTTATAAACGTTTATCTGAAGTCTAACAAAATATTCATAATTACGTGTAAGAATTAGTAAATGTGACTACACAAATTAAACAATTAAATTGATTTTATTCTTGGTAAATAATACAAATGTGAATTTAAATATTTTATACATTGTCTTACTTCCCTGCTTATTCCAGAAAGTCTAGAATCTCAGTAAATAATTCTAAAAATCTTAAATAAAATTGCAGTTAAATCTGAGCAATTTGTCATTGAATGTTTTATACATTTTTTTACTCAACTGAATTAGTAAGCGAATAAATATATTCCTTGCTTCGGAAGCTCTCTGATAATCTAAAATCTTGATGGTGATACAAACTTGTGTGTTTTAGCTTAATTGCATGTCGTTAATGGGATTTAGTTGAGTAGAAATATTCAGAAATTCCAGCGCATTAAGGCAGACTGAGAACAACAAAGTTGTTTTCATGGCGAATTTGCAAACAGTTCCCAGGCCTTTGGGGAAACCTTTTTGGCTTCCAGCTTTTTAGCTCATGCAATTTTTCATTTCAAACGCGAAATGAAAATGAAAATTCTTGCAGAATAGCTGGAAGAAGAAGCAGCCGGAGTAGAAGCAGCCCAACCCACACAGATTTTGCCCTTTTCCCCAAACTTAACGTTGCTTCGTGTTTTTGTGCAAGTCATTTACAGAATAGAATTCTTGATTAAATTGGAGTACATTTCGTGTTTCCTCACCCATCCCTTCCCCTGGCAATGGCAATGGCAATGGCAACAGCAGCTTACGAGCACGACGACGACGGCTTTGCTCTGCTCTGCCAACTTCTCATTTACCTAGCACCGCGATGGCTTCTCAGGTGGGCGGGTCTCGAATCGAGCATATAAAACTGAGAACGGCGAAGCGTTGGAGGCAAGGCGAGGGATGCGGCAAGGCGTTTGAAGAATATTTGCTGCATATTCAAGCGGCCTCCAATCCTCCTCTCCCCACTTCACTCTCAGCTTTGGCTTTCCCTTCACAGCTCAGAAAACTCGTCAGCGAAATCCAGGAGTGAACCTTTTCCTACCTGAATTTGCTGAAACATGCGAAACTTATTTTGCAAGTTTTATGTCGACGAGCAGCAAGTAGCAGCAGCAGCTTTTATTTTTTCCCTTGTATATTTTCCTCCTTATTCGTTGCTGTTTATTTTTTCAGTTTTCACATTTTGCTCTTTGGCTTAAATTACAGTTACACTGAGCGAAAAAACAAAGCTGCCTATATAGTGTAATTTGAATATTAGTTGTACTTGATTTCATTTTTTTATGCTACGTAAATTTATTAATATATTACTAAAATTTTTAGATAGTGATTTGAATTTCTTTTCAATGAAATGTCGCTCAGTGTAGACGCGTGCATAAAATCGCCAGCATGAAAACTTAGAAAGCTCGCGCGTTCCTTTCACAGCAGAGAAATCCACGCCTTTGGCTTGTAGCTCTTCGTACACAGGTTGCATGGCAAGATGCCATCGCCATTTGGTTGACTGGCAAACCGACGAGTGACGACGTCGTGGACGTTTTTGGGGATATGGATGTGTATGTGTATGGAGTTGGGGATGGCAAGTCGAGTATAAAATAGTATTTCTAACCATCCTTGGAGCATGTAACGGGCGTGGCAACGACAGAGACACAGCGACGGAGCGACTGACGGCTTAGCGCATTCCAATTCTCATTTCATGGATTAGTTGAAGGCTTATGTCGAAGGCGCGAATGCGAAGCAATGCCTGAGAAACGGGTTTATCAGCCTGACAACAGTGCACATAACTCAACGGCGTTATGACAACATAGAAACAGATACATTTGCAGCTACAGATTCAGATACATTTCGAGTTCACTTACAGATACAGATGCATTCAAAGATAGGCTGGCAACTGTGTAAAACAAACACACTCAATGCCGACAATAAAAAGCAGGACTAATAATGGCTTCGAGCGAGTTACGCGGCTGGAGGACTGCGCACCAAATACGCAGCGGGAATGACCTCGATGCGTGGCAGGAGGCAGGAGGCAAGAGGCAGACAGCTAAAGGCAGCCGCAGAGGCTGCGTCACAATGCCCGTTTGTTCTGGTCATTAATAGTTTTATTGGCCGCAGTCGGCGAGCAATCCTTTCTCTGAGACATTAGAGGTCGCTCCAGTTATGGATATGAGCATGAAATATTATATTTGAATCACACACTCATACACAATCAGTCGAAGGTCATTTGAAGGCACTCAATTTTTATCAGACTGCTCTCGTTTTCATGTGAAACATGCCCTTGTTTATTGTGTGTTGTGTTTTTTTTTATGAAAGCCTTGAGAGCAATCTGAAATATAATTGCCGTCACAACATTTAATAGTTTCGAATGCATAGCGAAGCGTCTACGAAATTCGAACTCTTTCGCTGTAATGTCCTTGTCAAGATTGGCCATAGCAGCTGGAATGCTTCGTGCCTAGGCGTAGGCGTATTTATGCTGAACATGCTTGAACTTCGAACTCATCATCATAAAACAAGGCAGCGACAACTACTCACGCGCCCTCCCAAAAGCGATGGAGCATAGAGTTGGAGGGGGCCAACTAAATTAGTGCAATTCAACACGAGCCTAACCCCATCCATTTCGTCTACCGATAATGCATAGCAATGAAGTAGAAAATCCCGAAAAGCTCTCTGAGGCAAAGTCATCACTTACTGTTGCCGTAGATGGGGGAGAGAGACAGAGAGTGAATGACATACGAAGATGGGCACGGATTAATGGCCGGCAACTGAGATGCCAACGAAACGGAAAACTAATTCCGTCGTTTGTGAGTTAAATGGCAAAAGCACAGCCAATTCATGACTGGAGGTGACCCCAAACAATAACATTTGACAGTGGGAATACGCAGCGAAAATGGAAATGATTATTTTAAACACATTCAAATTATTTATGGGAATTTGTATATAAGAGATTACTTTCTCTAAGTAATACAAATAATATTAATACTATATAACTTCAATATTAGTTTCATTCTCATATATTTGTTCCACTGTGCAACTGAGCGTATACTGTGGACACGTTCTTGCTACTGGGCCGGCCATTTGACGCTAAGATAAACGATTTCCAATAAAATACGGCAGTGCCCCGTGCGCCGGAAATTCTATGCCTCCTTCTTTTGCCTGGCTTTGTTTGGATTTCTATGAATCCTGCCATTGCCATTGCCAATGCCGATCCCGTTCTCGTTCTTGTTCTAGTTTCTGTTGGACAGCACGGGGCCGCGATGTTATCAGGTTGAATTGTTGCCATGCTGCTTCACATCCTGGCTCACAATCGGTTTGGAGCCCCAAACATTGACGAATGGATACATGGATGGATGCTTGGATGGCGGATGGCAGAGGTGGCGCTCGATGGGGCATTAAATTGTATTAAAATGCGCAACGCAACGTACACAACGCACGCACGCCTCCATCCATCCTCCATCCCTTAGACTTAGAGTGCTCCCAGGCGGCTGCTGAGCCTTGACTGCTTTAACTTTGCCTAAACGACGGAATTTATTTGTAGCCGCTCCTCCACCGGTGTGTGCCATGTGCCTTGTGCCGAGGCTCTATCGTAGGTGGTATCCCAGCCCCAAATGGTATTTTATTTATTTTTATTGGCAAATGTCAACGAGGCGTTTCTGCTTTTGTTCAATAGCATCAAAAGAAACAGCAAAAGCAACAGCAAACGTAGATATCTGGGGAAATGAGTTTGTTTTGGGGTATTGTGTTAGTATATCAAATGTAAATCGAATTGGAAGTTTTTCATTGGTTCCGTTCTTGAGCAGCTTTCAAATTTATGGTCATTTCACGGAAATAGTTTACTTAATGTGACGATGTTGTGTTTTATTATAAGTTCGATTTCTGAATTCTAAATTAAAACACATATTTCAGTATTTTTTGTTGTTGGTAGACAAAGTGGTTTACTTACAGTTGAGAATGAATCTCATAAAAATATTGTAATTTAAGACACACAGGACTTAACAAAATGTTTAACTTTAACTGACATTACATGCTTAAGAAAAAGTTCGAAAATATTGTGGTTTTTCTTCTATTTAGCTATTATTTATCACAAGCCAATAATTTTAATGAAATTAATGTAGATATTAAACAATAGACAGTGGGCTTATAATAATTTAATAGATAACGAAAACAGTCAAACTAAAATACTACTAAGCTGCAATTTATAAGGCGATTCATTTATATCGCAGCTCAAAAATGTGTTAAGCTGCTTTGCGATTTATTTAAAATCATACAAATGGCAATATGCTCTGAAATATTGCCACCTTGTACGAGATTAATGTGGAATTCGTTAAAATCCGACGCAAAAACTGAATTTCTCAATATAAATAAACCTACAATTGTTGTAGATTGCAAAACTAAATCAAATATTTAAATAGATAAAATATATGCATAGCATTACTATATTAAAAGTAATGCAATATATTATATATTAAAACGTTATATTATTATTTGTATTTTATCATTTAAAAGTACATTTCACCAAAATAGATTTTATTTACATAGTTCCTTTAACATTAATATTTTCCTTTATTTTCAACTTTAAACGGACTTTTCATAATTATTATAAACTCTTAAAAGTAAAAATTATATTATGATTAATTAAATTATATAAATTGAATGTTTAATAGTTTTGAGTAATATCAAGTGAATATAGTGCATTTGCAGCTATACAAAATGCCGTCGGCTGAAACCAATGGCAGACAACCAGAAAATCTCCATGCGGTATATGTATGTGAGCAAATGCGTGCTGTGAATGAGAGAGCGCCGACGCTAACAAATGGAATGGAATGGCAGAAGAGAGCGCGTTGTCATGGCAACGGCAGCGGCAGCCATCTTGGATGTGAGAGAGAGCGGCCATGCTGCGGCCATGCTGCTGGCATGCTACCGACACTCACCTGCGACGGCGGCTGTTGTGAAGTTCTGTGACGTGACTGAAATATCGGAACAAAGAGCCGCAGCAGCAAACAGGCCAACGTTGTTTGTGCTTGTGCGGCAATTTTCTGCCTGCCTGCCTGTTAGCAATGCCGCAGTAACGGCGGTCGCGGCGACCGTTGAACGAGTGCGCCTGCGTTGTGCCCGGACCGCGACCTCGACTGGCGCAGGGATGGAATGGATTGAAGCAGAGCTAGCGGCAGCAGCAGAGGCAGCGAAGCGACGTCATTGAGGTAAGTGAAGGAATGCCATTGCTTCAGGGTTGAAATAAACATTGTCAGACAGAAGGAGATAGCAAATCCTAGCACTGAGGGTGGATAGCGAATACTCGAACCACTTTGGTGTTGTCCTCGCTAAGGTCTAAGTAGAAAACACTTCACCGCCAATAAGATTTATAATTTATTGCGCCAATTAGCAGCTAAAAAAACAATAATTTAAAATACATCTTTTTTTGCATACATCGCACATTTAACATTCATTAATCTGTTAAAAATTTTAAAATTATATTTGTTTGCAAAATCGAAAGCATGTATATGATACGAAAACTCGAAATTGTTTAAGTCTGAACGCGTTGCTGTCAATTCGAGAGTGCTCTTACCAATACAATCACAGCGGTAGCCAATGCATTAGTATTAGTGTCGCGCTCTTCGCAGTCTGGTTGTCAATGTGTGCGTGAGCGCTCCCTTAAGTTGCTTGCTCTTAAGAGCGTCAACTTGTGTTAGTATTGGTGTCTCGCTCTTTGCCGGCTCTCCCATCGTGCGCTCTCTCTTGTGTTCGCTCTTTAAATTGCCGCTCTTTACCCAAATTGCACCTGTTCAAGTTCATGGGACTCTCTTAGCAATACGCTGTTTGTTTGTTTGGCTCATTTTTGATAGCGTCGCATTGTTTTGGTTTTCATGGGCTCGCTCTTCGCCCTCCTCTGCTCAGCGGCCTGTGCTCTGTGCTCTTATGTGTGGCAGCTGCTGCCATTTGCTTATTGGACGTACTTAGATGGTCTGACTAAGGGCATTTCTCACACCACCACTCGATGTCGACAGCCAATGCAACTTCTATTCCCAATGAGAAAACCGTGGCGCAGCTTGAAATCTTGTTAGAATTTATGAGAATCTCAAAGTCCTGCGCAAGTTCCTGAGCTTTGGGTTGATGCAATTTCCTTTTTTTACGATTTGCTCGCATTCATTGCATTCTTTTCGGTTCGGTTCGCTTCGCTTTCACAACTTTTTGCCATCGCCACAATCCCTACCCGTCTCGAAGGGACTTTTGTTGCGATGGAAAATATAATGCGCTTTTCCTTTTTCCACTTGGCAACAATGTTGGCCACCCGATGCAATTTTTGCAATGCTGCTGCTGTGTGGGCGATTGGGTGTACAGCAGCAACAATGCCCCAATGGCTGCTGGCAATGCTGATAAGAATGATTGGTGCAATTGCATGCACAACAACAACAACAATAACAGAAACAGTAACAACGTCGACGACGACGACAACGGCAACGATAGCAACATTGCTGGCAGCAATAAGCAAAGAGCATCCGCTTTACTATTCCAACGGTAACCGAATCTAATTGGATTCTGGCGCACACTGGTTTGAGTCTTCACTAAGGTTCAGATCTAGGGAAACCTTTTGAGTTATCATCTAGCTGCGATACGTAACAAAATACAAAGAGAAGGGTCTGCTCTCAATTATAACTGATAAGTTGCCCTTACTCTTCTCAATCATCTCTCCACTGATTCGTCGCAGCTTCACCTTCGCATGCCACAGCATAAAATCTGAATACTCGCGAGGTTTACATATGTTTATATGTAAATTTATACACCTACATACAATATACGTATTCAGTTTATTATTGAAACAAAAGTCAGCGTGTGGAGATTCGAATTTTGTTTCTTTGTTTATTGTTTATTTTTGCCCATCTGAATATTTGAATCCATTCATGAGTTACACTTACGCCTGTTTAACTGGAATATTGTCCTAAGATTGCTTAATAAATAATTAAACATTTTTAATTAATCTGATTATTATTCTCTTTATTATTTAAATATTGTCGAATTGAGTAAATGCCTAAATCCACTTGAAAGTCGTTTAACAATCGTCGAGTGGGCCATAAAACATGGCCAGGAAAGGGAAAAAGTTAAGTATGTGCAAAATGCGATAAATAAACACAAGACAAGAAGAACTTAAGACTAAAATCAAACTGTAAATTGGCGCAAAATATTGCGAGTAAAGACATAAATCCCGCTAGTGCTAAGCTACCGTAAGAGCAGCAGCGGATGACTTCTATATTCACTTCCCGAGGACTGGCTAGGCAGTCAGTAAGCAGGCTGGCTGGGATTTGAATCTCAACTGAACGGACGTCATAATCGTTTCAGTGACAAAGCATAAAATTTGAGTTTTACGATTTAACTGGGCCATAAAGCTGCCAATTAGTGTCAGTGGCCAAGACGTACACGAAGACGCAGAAGGACAAAACGGGCGAAAAGCATTGCCCATTGGTTGCTGTCTGTTGGCCATTGCATTCAGATTTCAGATTGAGAATGGAAATGGAAAAGGAAATGTGGCTTAGGCAGTCTAAAAACAAAAAATAAACATAAAGTGGCATGAGTGAGAAGTGCATTTAATTGTTTTATGATAATTTTGACAGGTCATTAAATGTATTGAGGCCCACAAACGAAAATTCCAGTAGCCATCGCTCAACTTGGGTTCGTTATGACTTGACATTGCGTTTTCCGTTCACCGTTCACCGTTCACCGTTCTCCATTCTCCATTATCCGTTCTCAGTTCAAGTGACTTTTTAAGGAGCTGCCTAATATACGACTTTTCCGACACACGCAATCAGCACGAGCCCCAACATGACCCATTCCATTCCAATACGCTGACTCCATCCCCATCCCCATGCCCATCTCCACTCGCAGTCGCAGTCGCAGTTCAAGTCCAACAGCAGCGAGTCATAAAACTGATGACAATTTCGTTTTATTTTTTTATGACAAAACGTCGACGGCTTCGCCTGCGGTCTTCACTGTACAGGTGCGTCCGCATTCGCGTCCGGGCGGGGCTAGCGTTGAGGGGAGGGGCGGGCGGACAAGCAAATATGTCTGCTACTGTTCTTGAATAATTTTTATTGTTGTAAATCACAATGTCAATTGTTGCACAGTGGGTCTAGATATCAAAAAAAGCATGCAAAATATATTGCGATTAAATAGCAAAATATTTAAAGGAAAAATGATATCTTCATAAATAACTTGCGAATAATACATTACAAATGATATTAATTGCTTCAATTCGCTATCTTGCGTTTGGTATGCAAAAGTTAATTGGCCTTCACTGCCTATCAAAGTGCTTAGCCAACTCCAATTGCCATTTGCATGGCTAATTGAATTGCAATTGCAATCGATTGAACACGCCGACTACTTCGCGACTTTGCAAGTAGTCGTCTTGGCTCCGATCGAATCGATTTGAGCCGCGGCCAATTGGCATTGGCATTGGCTAGGCTAATGGGTAGGCACAGTTAGTTGCAGTTCCACAATGTTTATTTGAGAACGTATCTTCAGCCACTTGAGCTGCAACTTCAACTTCAATCGCAACGACGACTTCGAATGGCAACTCGTGCGCTGCTGGAATAAATAAAATGGCCAGCAAAGGCATCGATGTGACTGAGCAGCAACAATTCATTCCAAAACAAACAAACAAAACGCAAAAAACAGAAGCCCAACAATGGCTTCAAGCCCAAAGCCCAAAGGTGAAGCAGAGTCTCCAAGTGAAGTGAAGTAAAGTGAAGTGAGTAAACAAAAAAAGTGAAGAATGTCCGCTGATTGATATTATCCATTCCCCAACAACAACAACAACACAACCACAACACACACACAACTCACGCACTGACTGCAGACAGGCAGAATGGGAATCGAGAATGGATTTCCATTTAGCATTTCCGTTGCGGCCATATTTCATTTACGCTGTCAACATGACTTACTCCGAGTCCCCACTGAGACCTGAGACTTTAAAACTGACAGCGGAGATCCGAGCAGACATTTGTCATGATCCGCAAAAGTATAACTTTAAAGAAATATTTTCAGTCAGATAGTGCAACATACCTCAAGAAATATAAATGAAATACTTATTCAGCTGATTAAGCTAGAAATAAAATGAGTCGAAATATTTTACTTAGTTGATACTAAGTTTCTTTTATAATAATCACTAAAATTTATAAAATCGAGAACTAATACAATATTATTTTATTATTTTTTAAGCGGATAAGTTTAATTGCATTTAATTCTCACTTTTAATTATTCCCATTCAATTTTATAATATTTCATTCTAATACAATTCAATTTTAATTATCATGTCAGCTCAATTCATATTTATTCAATGTTTAATTGATTTCATACAAATTAATTATTATTAATACCTGCTTTCTTATAAAAGTGTCGCATATTTTATTTTATATATTTTGCTCTCAGACTTTAATATTTAAAGATTTCATATTCAACTCAGATATGACTACAGGATGTCTGCCAGACCCATTTAATATTATTCTCCCTGCACTTCCATGTAAAAGCAATATCAATTTGTTTTATTCGCACATTACGAATACAGAATCTATAGCAATATACCCGCTATCAGTTTTGTTTTCTACAGAGTATGCACTGCATTGGCTATGATGAGCTCTGCATTTTATAGCTTGGCAACTGCCAGTTCATCTTCTGCATCTTGCTTCTTACTCGTTGTTCTGCGGCTGTCTCCTTGCTCCTTTTACCGTTGTCAACAGCAGCAGCAGCGCCTGCAATTTGCTAAATAATTCGCTTTTCTCTCTTGAATTTTTCCCATTTTCAAACTGAAATGAAAAGAAAACAGCAGCAGCAGTAGAAGAAGATGAAAAGAGCAAATGGGAAAAAGCAAATTATTTAATTTAGTTGAAAGCTTTTGAAGTTTGCCGTATCTTTTGGCTGTTTCTCGCTGCATTCTCTGAGATAAAATTAAATATTTTCACAAAAATGAAGAAGAAAACAACGAGACGGCGGAACGAAAAAATGGGCAACTTGAAATATATGTGACGCGACCCGCAGACATTATGTATATCTATCTTTCTACTATAAACGTACATGTATCTATGGAAGAATGTGGAGAGTGTGTGCGTGTGTTTGTGTGTAGAAAAATGTCTAAAAGCGATTTACTTTAGTTTCCATTTCGGTTTCTAGCTTTTTGCCTCATTCGATGCTTTGTTGTTATTGTGGTTGTAGCTGTTGTTGTTGATTTTCTTTTTCGGATTTTTATTTTCGTTGATTTCGTCGAGTTTCCATTTCGCTCATTGCCAGCCAGCAGCAGAAACACAACAAAAGCGAAGCAAAGCTATCATCACCATTCCATTATCATCATGGGCATGTTCCATTGTTGTTTCCTTGTTGTTTTTGCCAATTTCAGTCATCCAGCCCTTCCTCTCTGTCTCCCACAATTCCCTGCTGTATGTATGTATTGAGGCACGTACTTGAGCATATATAGTATGCACATATATAACCATACTATACCCTATAAGTTGATACTACGAGCAACTTCTCATTCATTCTTGGCTCGTACTTGACTCGTTCGCATTTTCGTTTCGCATCATAATTTTACGCACAACAACAATAGCAACAACGATACCAAAAATCACGTTCCTTGAATTCCACTTGTCGCAAATGCTCTAGCACAAAACTGAAAGTCACAGCACAAGATTCCTTGTGAGTTTCAATCACTTCAGCTTCAGTTTCAGTTTCGACGTGCGAAACATCGTACCCAACCACCCAGAACGCCCCACACATTGAGTCCAACAAAACAGTCTATAGTCGCTCTTAAGTTGCGCACTTTTCAAATGCTCAAATGTACTGTAAACAAAGCACGCACCACAATAATGACACAAGGGAGATAATGGTCCACCTGGCACCTGGCAGATTACTCTGCGATTTTCGCATCAGCTACCTACGACTAAAAAGTAGCTGCAATAATTTTAGCTAGAAACATGTACGAATCATATTCAAAATAAGTTTTGTTTGGCAACTATTGAGTAGTAAAAATTATTATACCCAGTATCGATATTACCAATTGCTAAAATTAACCATTAACCAATAAATGAAGCCATATCAATGAGCGTCTGGCATTCTAAT
Source organism: Drosophila niveifrons (assembly GCA_035046325.1). Classification (NCBI taxonomy): domain Eukaryota; kingdom Metazoa; phylum Arthropoda; class Insecta; order Diptera; family Drosophilidae; genus Drosophila; species Drosophila niveifrons. Next base: position 959,195 of record JAWNOC010000046.1, on the reverse strand, counting down.
GCTCAGACGCTATAATAGTTAAAGCCATAAAATTTAATGACTATACTCTTTGAATGCTAAATAAAGCCCTTCTATATACCCAAATGGATAATATGCTTTTTAATGCCCATAGCAATTATTCATTGCTGTTGCTCTGCGTACCGGGTATTTGGCAATCATGCAAACTTAATTCTAATCAAGTAGTGCTTGCCGATTGATAATGTTCTAATAATTGTTTTATTAAGCAATTATTTCCCATCCGGATAAGCAGGTGTATCTAATACTTACCCTTAATCCACGGCATTTAAATGACCATAAACCATATGAATGTTTATTTATGTTATGTTTATAGTGCCGGGTAAAGGCTTCCCCAGTGTCAGTCTCGTGCCTCACTGTGTGTTGTTTTTGCTGCTGTTGTTGTTGGCAATAAATGCGGCAATAAAATGTGAATCAAAAGCGCGCATTCATTAATCGACATAGTAAATATTTTGACAAATTGGAGTGTGACGAGAGTAATGAATTTAAAGTGTCATAAAGCTGCCATAACCAAAACAACAACAGCAAGAAATGCGAGCAATAAAGCAGCTTTATTATCTGTTGATGTGTGTTGTGCTGATAACATGGCCAATACTGCCATGACGTTAACTGTTTTCTGTCAGAAATTTGCATTAGTCTCTATTTCCCATATGAGCAGGACTACTCGTGTTTGCAAGTGCAAACCAACTGATTTGAGAGGCAAAGTTAAATCGAGAGAAAGTTATGACTGCCACGAGTAACTCTATAGGTTAGAGCAGAAGAGCACGATTCAGTCAAATTAAAGCCGATGCTCAGCTGCTGAGGCCTGAACTGCTGCTTATCGGTAGTGCATAAAAGCAAGTGAGGCAGCAATAACATTCACCCGAGTCTAGGATGCAGTTCAATGCAGTTGTCTCGCTCACACGCACGTTAACACATTCCGTAGCTGCACTCAGATTCATTCTCATATTGGCAGCCATAACACAAACACATACACGCGCATACACATGCAGTTGCTGCGTTTGTTTTTGTTCATATGCAGACGCAAGGATCGAAGTTGCAATCTCCTTTTTAACCTTTAAACGAGCACATGTGTGTACTCCAATATTCTAAAATGCTGAATACTCGCACATGCGCAGTTCCATTGTAAATAATAGTTGTATAGTAGTTTGCCTAGCTAACGGGGTGGCAGAAAGGAATGACACTCTCTCTTTTTCTCTCTCTGTCTCTTTAAGCCCAATGGCTGATTGAGTAAATGTCTCTTGACCTGAAATTCCATTGCAGTTTGAGCACTTGCGTTCAAGATTAGAAATATTCCGAAACTAACATTAATTTCATTAAGCAAAATATACCATGTAAATTAGTCGTTTGGAAATCATTTTATCCGCTCCATAATGTCATTATTCAGAGGCGCAATTTGAGTTAAATCCCTACTTTAGTGTCTTAAGTTGCCGCATTTAAATAAAGTATTTATATTTCAGACGATAGAAGGCGAGGCACTGCAATGTGAAACCCGTTTTCCTCGATGGGTCGCTTAAGCCGCTTTGCGAAAGTTGCAATTTATTTATGCATTTTAATATTATTGGCGAACTGCACCCAGCGGTGAGCCATTGCCTTACGCTTGCCAGTTAGCCGCCATTGTCGTCTCCATCGTTGAGCCGTTGCAGTTTTATTTCGAATTAAATAATAATGAATATCAAAAATAAAAAAAGTTTGCAAAAATGCATCCGCATTGGCCGTCTACGATCTCCATCGACATCTGGTGCATTGATCCGTCGCTTTGGGTATCTATAAGTTTTACGATTGCAAAACTATTAGCTGGATCCAATCGTAGTGCATTGGGTCCATTCGTATAAAGACCATTTGGCAGACAGACGGTAGTCCATTTCACAAAACAAAGCGCAGAGACACGACGGCAGCTGGCGTTGGCAAATATTTGTGGTGTCGAGCAGCATGTGGCCCATAGCCAGACCAAATACAGATCACAGATCACAGACATACTCGTTCTCTTTTTCTTTCTCTGTTTAACCCGTTGCCTCGATGGCAAATTTCAGAACATTACACTTTTTATGGCTGTCACAAACGGCGGCTCCGCGCGCTTGTCACTTTCACTTTTCCCGTTGCGACGTCAGCGAAACAGAAATGTTGTGGTTCTGGGAAAATTAGAGACGCTTCACATTTTTTTTTTGTACAAAATTCTGTGTAGTTTTCTTCGTTTTTTCGGTAATTGAATTTAGAGCGCAACAGACGCAAAAAGTAAACTCAAAGCCGTAACGAAATCTGAACCCTTTCCCAACCGCTGTGCGCCGTCAGAGTTTGACAAGGAGCAGTTCTACTTCCTCAGCGGGTGACGCTTTCAGGGCAGCAGGTACGAGATCTTAGAGAAACTAAACTACAGCACTTTCCATTTCTCATACGGATCGAAAAGTGAGTTGTGACCCTCGTGCATTCATAAATAAGTCTATAAGGCAGAGTAAATACAACAAATCAACGCCAAGAGACCACAAGAAGTGGGGGATATTGAGAAACTTTTTCGTTGGCTGCTAATCTTCTGAAAATGGAAATTATTAATGGGAAAAAGTTTAGTGGTCTGGGGCAGCGATGAACTTTTATGGCAATTCCATATCAGCAGATACACATCGAAGCAGATATAGCTACAGATACGATGGGGCAAAGATGAAATAAGTTCGACTCGTTGTCATGCTCGACGCTTTGCTCATTATGAAAATGTAACCAATTTGGCAGCCAGACACAGACGCGAATGTGCTAAGTGCTCGAAGCAGGAGCAGGAGCAAGGAGCAGGGGCAGATAGTAGAGAGACTCAATCATGTACAGCTAGTGAGTAGAGTAGTGCGAGAGGCAAAGTGCTCCCTGGGCCGGTCTGGGGAATGCTTAACTAGAAATTATGCACACGAGCATATTCCATTGGGGAATTCGAGGCGACGGCGGCGGCCAGTGCGATGAGGTTCTCTGTTTGTCTAATAAACAACAAGAGCAACACGAAGAACAACACAACTAAAAAGTTTGCCAAAAAGCAGCCGGAAAAAAGATACATATGGGAAAAAATGATGACGTCGTTGAATGTGTGTGGATGATTGTGGATGGTAAAATGTTTGGCTGGCTGGATGGTTGCTAGATGGATGCTGCTCGCAGCCTTGTATGCCGGGTGGGTGGTTGGACGACTGATAAACAAACAAATAGACAAACAAGCGACCACTCGACGACGACGGCGACTACTGTATGCGAACGGGTGAGGAGTGAATGTGGAGAGAAGGCGTTGGCAGTGACACTGAGGCAGGAGATGGAACTAGAGATGGAGTTGGAGGTGGACCTCGAGATGCGAAAGGGACAACATATGACCTATAAAAGTAACGCACAAGCAGTGTGCGAACAGTGAAGTGAGCGGGAGTTGGGGGAGTTGTGGCAACGATGGAACGCGCATCGCGGCGACATAATCGAATGAACGGCAAGTAATGGACCGTACACATTGAGGCGGTAGACAACTGGACCCAATGGAATATGAATGCATCAGCGACGCACTCTGCCACATCCCATATAAATACTATACATATATACCATATATATTTACTCGCATATTTTGCCATGTTGTGCACGATCCCAGACCAACGAACCAACTATAAATTTATTGTATTTTCGCTTTGCGCAAACAAGAAAGCGCACTTTTCGCTACAGCATTTTGAACAAAATTGAAATGAAATGATAAGCGTGAAATAATAATGAGGAGCGTGTTCCGGCATAAATCGGTTGGGATCTCGTCTCACATAGATTCAAATTCAATGGCGATTCTGGCGTCGGCCATGCGAGGTAATTGAATAAAGGGGTGAGACTCGATTGTCGACTATACGCACATATACTTGTATATTATGTGTGTGATTCAAGGATTGGGGCAAAGCAATTTGTGCCTTACATTTAACTGTCTGTGACAAGTATCTCACATGCTCGTCTCGGATGTCCATGCGAACAATAATATAGATGTCCATGGCAAATTATGCGAGAGATTCACTCTCGTAAACGCTTGTTAAATGGTTTGTTTTTATTTTCCTTGCAAAAGCATGACCATTGAAAAGCATACAATTAAAGTTCTCAACGTAACACAATAAATAAATATTTAAATCTCTATAAGATTCTTAGGCTTCAAAAATCTATATAATTTGAAATTCAATTCCTAATGAAAATTTTAAAAGGTACTAAATTTCAACAACAAATTTCGAATACTTTTTTTTTGCGATGTGCTAATTGAATTAAAACATATACGAATTTGGACAATACACATTACAAATTACAAAAAAAAAATTAAATCCATGTCATTCATTTTCTTAATTAGCGACTTATGTGAGCCTCTTTTCATTAAAACACAATTAATTTATTTTAGTTACAAATAATTCATTTCAACTTCTATATAATATTCTGAGAGGATTTCTTTTTAAACTTTTGCTTTTTTACCGCATTTGTAATTAAAGACATTTATTTAAAATGTTTATTAACATTTTACGAGTAATAATTTAAACAAATTATTATACGCTGTTGTGTAAATAAGAACAGGAACACGAACATGATTTTTAATTAATTTTTGTGTTTTCTCTTGCTTCGATTTCAGTTGGATTATTTTGGATTTTACAGTGACCCCCCGAAGTGAGATCTAAATGGTTAGCAGCTGTTGCAGGTGAGTGCTACATATATAAATATATAAGTTTTTAAGGTACGCATTTATATAAAACAATAAATGCGCCACATGTCAACTATCAATTTTAAAAAAAAAAAGCGACGCAGGTGCAACTCGAAACGAATCAGAAGCAGAACTTCTTGGCCAAGTTGGGCTGAAAGTGGCCCTTAATACGGAGCACAATTCTCTTATGACGTTTACCATTTTTATTTGCCAACATGATTTTTGCTAAATTGCAATCCCGAGAACGCAATGGAAATGCGTGTGGCATATGAAATAGTTGCTTGGGGCCCCCAAATGTTGCCTTTTCTTTTTTTGTTTGTACCTTTTGCCATTTATTTTTCATCCCGACCGAAATGCCGAATGTCGAATGCGGCTTCGATATGAAAAAGGCAAAAGTTGATCAAATAAATGGCGAAATTTCCATATTCCGGCGATAAGCGTCGAAACGTGCACTCGTATGTAGCTCAGGCTCAAAGATTTTCATCAATCGGGGATAGCCAACCGTCGACCTTTCTCATGCAGCCCCCATCCAATCTCTCTCCATCCGCAAGCACAAGTAACAAGTTGTGCGAATCTCCCACTTGGGGTGGGTGCTCTACTCTACTCTACTCTTTGCTCTCACGGCATGCTATCGCAATGCCTAATACAACGGAGAGGGGGAAATAACTATGGCGGCATGTACAACCCCCATCGCTTAGCTAAGTAAATGGGTTGGCTGACGAACGTGACTCGCAGTTGCCTCTGGTTCGATAACACGGGGCCCACGTCTCCGACTCCAACTCCAACTTCGACACTAACTCGAATTCCATGTCTGTGACTTTGGCTACGAATTGAAGCAATTGAACAATGGCAACCGTTTGGGTTCTGGGGAAGCAAATTGTTTGTTTCCTTAACTCTTGGAAGAGAAAATTATAAGATAATAAAATTGTTGAAGAGCAAATATATATTCGTCTTAAATATATTCTAAAATTTTAAAAATATGCAATATTTATCTTAAATAAAAACAAGGGTCTATTACGAATTGAAACTATTTGAATAATGCCAACGGCTTGAGCTATTGTCAGGAAAACTGTTTTTTTAACGTTTGAAATAAATATTTATAGTAGATAAGTATCGAAGTATGAATTGGTTTTTAAGACACAAATATTTTTAATGTCTCTTTATATATAAATATAATATTACCTCTCTTTATAAAATGCATTATTAATTTAAAAAATAGTTTATACCCATCTCAAATTGAAAACATTATTTTTTTTTTAAATTAATTTTCTCTACCTCTTGAAAACATATATTTCCTTTAAATGTTTTTCTAAATTATAGTCTTTATTCCCTTTCAAAGCTACTAGATGTCTTTATTCACCTACCAATTCGCTCCATTGTACCATGCTTTTTCGCCATTGAATTGCTGCCAAAGCCCGTCACGATTCCGAACTGGAGCAACTAATGAGGAATACATGTAATTACATGTGGTTACGCAATAACAGCACATACTGACTCGGCCCCGCTCATTGCTATTGGCATTGGCAATGCCATTGTCACACTGCTCGTCATCTCCATCTCCATCTTTAGCTCCAGCTCTTGCTCTTGCTCTGACTAAAGCTGAATCAATGCCCGGAGACAACCCCAGAAATTTAATAAACACGCAAGTGCACGGAAGTAAATTATCCCGTCAGTCAATTATGTATGTTGCCCCTTCTCCCCTTTGCTTCCCCATCACCCTTCGCCCACTCAAAGTTAGACGACTTGAGCTTTAGCTTCGACTTTGGCCTCCTGTCTTCTCACCCCTCTCATACCATATGTCTGACTGACGTCTTTGGAAGCCACATAAATACCTCGTTTATTTGCCTGCCAAGGCTTGCGTGTGTTTTGCACTACGAGTTCTTTCCTGCTCTGGTTGTTGTTTTCATTAAGCGTTTTCCACACCCGCTTCAATTGTTTGCTTTATTTGTAGTCGCAATTTGCCAGTATTTTTGCTTTTAATTAAACGTTCCCTCTTTGCCAGTTGACTTCAACTAAATTGAAATATGTCACACAAACTTCATAGTGCATATTGTTACCTGATAGTTAAATTAATGTCTCGCCTGTACATAACAATTAATTCAACTCAAGACAAACAAGTTTCTTTTCAGTTTAATTTATCTTAAAGTGGAATTTCTATTTTGGTACAGTGAAAAATTTTTTTAATTATAAATGTGATCACTTTAATTGATTGATAATTGATAATTGTGATCATTTTAATTTAATTTTACATTTTTTTTTTCGTTTCTTAGATAAATACATGATCAATGTCAGGTCTAGCAAGTAATTTTTTAACTGATAGCAATTGATGGTTACAATGTCTTATGCATTCACTTTTCTACTTTTTAGCTTATTTACATTTGTGGTCTAGTCTACTGGTAAAATATACAATTCATTTCGCTTTCTTTGCCGTCTTCTATTTTTGGGTATTTTTTCTTTTTGTTGTTGCAAATTTCCAGTTCAAAGTAACCCGAAATTACTTGAAACAATTTTTGTTTACAATTTCATAATAATTTTTGTTTAAACGAATCGCAGAAAATGTTTCCGAATTTCGATCTGAATTCATCTGAGTACGTACAAACAAATATATATATATATATTCATATGTTCGAGTATCTTTAGCATCAGCCGCGGTCGAATGTGGGCGCGTAGATTGCTTATATGTTAGAGGGGACGTGACGCGGGGGGAAGGTAGCTTCTGGCTTGCCACGTTGAATATCTGTTGAATAAATAACGAAATGACGTCTGGCTGACTACATGTGCATGCACATTGTATACTCTACGAGACTGTAGAATACCTATATCATTCACTTGGCTAATTTACAAAATTAATATTATTATGTGGAATGCATGAAAATATTTAATATATTCTTTGCAGAGTTATCAAGACTTCAATATTATTATAGAATAAAAGTTAAATTTGAATAATTTAAAAATATTTTGTTTTAAGCAGTCAAATTTGTTCTTTAAAAAATATAGCTTAGTCGAATTTGTTATGTCGATGAGTATTTTTTGTCTACCCACTCAGTGGGAATTTTAATCAGCTTCTCAAGCTCCTCAATTGCGTAGCAAAGTTGAATTAATTTCACTAATTTCGCAGCGAAATTTGCATGAGCCGTGCTGGCCCCACCTCCCAGGGGCACTTGAAGCGACTAAATTACATTAGAGATGCGCAATTAGAGGGCCGAGCTGAGCCGTTTCATCGGAGTAAGACAGACAATGAGAAGGGTTGTTCCCTCGTCCAAAAAACGGACTAAAGTTCATTAAGCGGCTGAAGGTGTTGCCAGCGATTGGCACACCTCAGTCAATCCCCCATGCCTCGAGCTGCTAATTTGCATAGCAAGTGGTCGAATTCGTGGATTTGTGAGGGAGTTGTTGTTAAAATGAAATATTAATTGCTTAAGGAAAATGGCAGGAAAACAAACAAACAACACTCCATCTGTCTACAAATTTGTCTGCTCAACGCTGCAATTTGATTTATTTACATCTGAGTTTTGAAGGACGCTCTAATTAAAAATATAAGCCACAACAACAAAACAACTAAACAACAAAAACAAAACTGGAAACTCGAGCCTTGTGCTATCGTTAACGAAACTTGCGAGGGCCATAAACAGCTGTGCTGGGAAAAGAGACGGTCAGCAGTTAGTTGGTCCTAGTGCTGACCTGGCTGGCGATGCCCATGACAATGTAACAATATCTAGATGCTAGACACAAAAATTGAATTTCAAATTCTAACTGAACCATCAACAACAACAACCACTGTGAACCACTGTGTAAAGGCTCACACTCCCTGTCTCTGTCTCTATTCCTTCAACGGCCAAATAGGCGAGTGCACACTGTGCATCCTTTTCTCTCTTACGTAGAACCCAACTCTCGTGCGCCGCGGCAAGCGGCGGCCATTGAAAGAGGCGACCAAACGGCATTTACCCCGCCTCCTGTCTTTTCCAGTGTCTCAACGAGCACACAAAGCACACACCACCCCCCTCCCAGGCAGCCAGAATAGCTTTTGGTTTGGGGGCAGAGGTTCAAAAATCTGTTCATGCTTCTTGTTATTGTACCATATTCTGTTGCTGATGTTGTGGAATTTAATTTATATTCTAGGCCGAAAACACTGCGGCCGCCTGAGAATAAAACGAAATATTTCTCTCGGCTTGTGTGTGAGTACCCGAGTGTGCGTGTGTGTGTGCAACTGACTCACCATAGGGCACAAAAAATAACACAACACAAAAACAACAATAACAACAACAAAGTTATGGGTGTGTGTCGGCACATTTATTTACATTTTTTAATGCACACACAGAATATATAAACAAGTTCTATTTTATTTTTGAAAGCAAGTTATTATGTATTTTTAGGTGGGCAAAAACTTAAATTGAAACGCAAATTGAAACTGTTTTCATTTCTTAAATAATACTTTACCTTACTTTGGAAAAACAAGGCAGCGGTTAATCTTTCCCTGCCAAAAGATAAACACGCATAATCAAGTTAAACTTTAGAACTTACCTCGACGTCATCAAATATGAATGATGACCCTTGTTAAGGGTCCAATTAACTGGCATCGCTGACATCTTATAATGTCTGACAAAAAAAAAAAACAGAGGGCAGATTCCAGATTGTGCATTCTGTTGAGAACAGAGGTCGTGCATTGAACCCAGTTTCGCGAATGGTCTGAAAGTCAAATGAGATGCACCCAATTGGCATAGGAATGGCCAATTGTAGAATATGGCGAAAACTTCGTGGCTCGTGAGGGCAGCGTAATAATTTTAAAAAATTTATACCAAGTACACTAGTCGTATCTCTCTAGTTGAGGACAGCAACTATTCACCCACACTACGCCAACGAATAAGTAAAGATATCCTGTCGCGCCCGTCCTGGCGTAACTCAAAATTGCGTGGCTTAGTGCGCACCACGAACTTTGGGGAGCAATCGTGGGTTTTATCATGGGGGATTTATGCCAAATGATGGCAGATTGCCAAGCTGCAACTACTACAAACTACAGTCGGGGGATGCGAATAGCTAGAAGAAGACAGTCAGGCAGAGAGGAAGAGGCGCAAATGGGTGGGCGGTACTGACAAACAAGATATTCCTATTTTTTGTTTGTTTTATTTTTCTCATTTTTTCCGTTTGTTTCTTTTTTTTACAATTTGTTGTCAAGTACAACGGCTAGAAAAAAGTTGAGCCAAGCATGAGAAAGATTGCACAGTGGGACAGAAACAGTTGTTATACTGTCTTGAATATATATTCTTTATCACAAACTATATATAATTTGTAATCATTTCTCTTGCTTCAAACTTGTTTTTTGTTATTAATTTTTAATTTGCGTTTACTCTGCAATACAAAGCACATACAATCTTTTAGTATTAAAATTAAAAGATTAATTTAATATTAAATTTAAAAGTAGGTAGGGCAAAGTTAGCTGAAATATTTGAAATATTTCGTTGGGTAAATAATATTTATATTTTATTCATCTGTATTTTATGCTCTTGCGCCACTGTGATGGGCATAGGAGCTGATGCTACCGTGAAGCCAATTTGCTGCGGTTCATCAATATGCCACGCCACACACACAGAGACACACACAAACACACATCGACATGCACATTCGGTTGGCTAACCAACTAAATGGCCAACCAGCCAGAGTCAAGAGCCGCGAACAGAGTCGGAGTCAGAGGAAGCAACTGAAGCTATTGGAGGCGCCTGTAGTTGGGCTTGCTTGCAGATTTGCTTCAGTCGTTTGGGGTATATTTGGGATGCCGCCTCGGGCGGGCGGAAATGCAAAGGAAACAAGAGGCGACGAGGAGCTTAAGTGGCTACACGTACTTGCAAGTTCGACAGCCAGCGACTGCCTGACTGCTGCTGTTTGGAATGGAAAAAAAAAATATGTGCATAAATTTAAAGAATCTCAATTTACTTGGTTCGTGTTCATTGGCGCGCCGGCTGCTTCAGCTCTCAATCCACACTCCACATGCGACTCCAACTGCTCCGTCTCCTGCTCCGCGTCCTGTGATTTGTGAGCTCAATTATTGTACATTTTCTTCTTGGTTCTTCTTGGGGGCCGCGCCGCCTTCAGCAGTCTTCAGACTTCAGGCTTCATATCACCGGAGCGCGGTTGTTTTTTGTGGTTGTCACTTTGTTATTTATTCAGCGCCATGGCCCGCCCATTGACCGGGCTGTCAATTGTGGGCATGGCCGCCTCAGCAACTGGGGCTGTTAATGAGTTCGTTCTCTTTCTCGGTCTCGCTCCCATTCCAGTTCTTCGACTCAGTCTCATTCTCAGTCTCGTTCGCGTTCGCGTTTCCATTCGTGTCTTCTTCGTCGAGTTCGACTTCGAGTTGGCGGTCTCCGCATTTGGATGCTAATGAGTGCATGGCATCCAATAAATTTAGTTTGCCGGGCTTTGCTTTTATCGCACCACTTGCATAATTCACTCGCTGCAGGGCTGGAGAGTGGAGACGGAGCTGGTGCTGGAGCTGTAGCTGGCAACTGGGGTGCCGAAGATGGCTGAACCAACTGAAAGTCTTAAGAGCACACAGAGGTCAATAGAAATTTATGGGTCGCCTTGTTAACACCACTGATTACAAATTTTTTGCGTCGCTGTCGCCTTGGAACTGCGCAATGCTCTTCCACCAAGGACATGAACCCAAAAACCGTGTCTCCATTAGTTGGCTCTAGTGTCTCGTGTCGAAAATAGCTCTAATGAGAGCTTGTTAGTTGTACACGTTTGTCTACTATTATGCAAATCGAAGAGTAGCTAGAGAATAGACTATTTACGAGTATGTTCAATTGAAGCGTGTTCATTTTATTACTTTACCTTACTTTGTATAAGCTGTCTCCTAGATTTAATACTCATTAAAACTATTTCCAAGTTCCATGTTGTTGTCCTTTTATTGCAATTATGGCAATTGTATTTCTTTATTAATAAAAAATACTTTTGCTTAGGATTGTAATTTAATTAAGTACAATCTGTTTCAGCAACGGAATTTATATTGTAGACTCAGTCTTTTAAAAAAGTAAATGTATTAAAACTAAATTCACACATATATTAATGGCAGCAAATTTAACAGTTTCTAATAATGTGATTAACTCACGCTTGTTAAACGAGAATTAACGACCTTATGCAAATATAATTAATTTAGACCTTAAAGAAAGCTGTCGGTAAGCAGGTGTTTATGTCTTAAATTGGGAGCCACTTAAGAATCCATTAAAAGTTTGATATAGTCCGACGATGAGTTTAGTTAATTGGATGACTCATTCATAATGAGTAGTAAATGAGTATTAATCACATGTATTTATCTTGGGAGAAAGTAAAGTTCTTTTCATTGAGACATCGAAATTCATTAAGTGCTAACTTTTCAACTGAAAATAAATATTGGTCCACTTCAATAGTGGCTGCAATTATTTATTGGATATCATAATGGAAATCAGTTGCATTATAACTGGTCGCAATCATTATAATGATATGTGTTTTACAGTCTGCGCTGCGCAAGCAAAAGTTGTTTGCTGCATTGGAGACCAGATTGTCGTCAGATAATTCTAACCAGAGTATACCACGCCGCTTGCCAATGAGATAATTGCACATGCGAAGCCTAGCGGCAAAAATGGGAAACACAAGCTGCCAACCATGATGGCCTCTGAGCTGAGAGCTGTGTGCGTTGTGCATCCTTCCACTTCCATTTGCCTAGAGCATAGACTCTTTGCAGATAAAAATGCTCTAGCAGTAGCTGCTGCCTATATGCCCGCTAGATGTCGCCAGCTGCCGTCAGGGGCGAGCCGCTAATCGAAATTATCTGACATGGCAGGCGGCCATGTTGAATTTATCTGAGTATCTTCATGGCTGACACACACGCAGCGTCGCGTTGTGCGTCCTTTTCCCGCACATGCGCGCGACTCGCTTCGACTTCAGGCGTGGCAAAAACTCACCCGGCCAGCCAGTCTGCGCCGACGGTGCGACGTCGACGCCGACAGCGCTGACGACGTTGCTTGCACGCACACCATCGCACGCACCAATACACACACAAATGCCAAACGTTGAAGCAGCAGAATCAGAACCAGCTCTGTTCTGCCGCCTCCCTCCATGCCTCGTTTTCCATGGCCTCTGTGCAGCTGGCACGGCCATTGACCAAAGCGCGTGACTTCCATTATTTGTGGTTTCGTTGCCATGGAAACGAAGCAAAGTCTGGGGCCCGGGCACGCTGCTCAGCCAGGCGCCCGGTTCACTGCATCATTCTCAATCTCGCTGCTCATGCACGCTGCGCACAAACAACGCAAATCTTTCGCTGTTTGCGGATTAGACTTTGCTTCAACTATTTTCAACTGCAAAAAATAGCGAAAACAATCAATAAAAAAATCAAATTACTATTTCAGATTATTGATTTAATAAGCCAGCAAGAGCGAGAAAGAGCGAGAGAATCTTTTTCTCAGAAAGTTCTTTGCTTCAGCTCTCATCCAGCAAACAGTTCAGTTGCCGCCGGCACTTGGAGCCACTCACAATTATTAAAGAACGTTGCCTTCTTATGCATGGCCCGAGTAGTCAGTGACATTTAAATAAATGGCCAATTAGTGGCCAAGCGCTAATAGCAAACTTGCTGTGGGGTCTTTCAGCGTAGGGCAGCCGCGAAACGCGAAACGAGAACCGAGACACTCTCATTTGAATTGATGTTGAGTCAATGACAACGAGTACCTCGGCTAATTGAGGCGACAATTGCTGGAACTCATGAATATGCTGCGAGTCTGTTATGTTGCCCCGGACTCAATGAATTATTCATTCATCTAAAATCGATCAAGAGTTCAAAAACTTTGTATAGGATAATTAGCAGAAATTTCTAATTCGTTTTATTTCAATTGAAATGAATTTGTTGAGCACAAGCACTATATGCATGAATTTTAATTGATATCGAAGAAATATATATTTATTATTATTCTATGTTTTTAATCCAATTTAATACTTGTACAATCAGAGAAATTTCTTGGTTTTTGTTAATCTTTTAGTTTTGGCAAATAAAAATATATATTGTGGGTAAGACCAACTCATAATTTGGGATAAGAGTCGACTTAATTTGCATAAGTACTTATTTTAGTATTTAATTTAGTCATTGCATAAACTTGGCTTCTTTATATGCATGCGCATTTCCCATTTATCAACGGTCAACGGATACACGAGTGAGTGTGAATGTGAATATGTGTTCGCATTCGTACTCGCAGAACTGCAACTCGTTGACAGTTTATGCAAATACTCGTATTGCGACTCAACGAGTCCTGTAGGCTAAGATGAATATTTTAGTCACGTTAATTCATTTCACGTTTAATTCAGATATAAAGTTCCTAACTTATATCGCGCTCATAATGCACGCAAATTTATTGAGAAGTCAACCAGATGCGACTGAATCAGCCAGCAGCTCTCTTGCTCTCTCTGTAGCCCCCGGCGGGCAGGTGAGTCCATTAAGTGTTCGATTTATATTGATACGGTCGTGGTCGGTTCGCCCTGAGGTGGCTTTCGCATTCCGCCCGCTGATTTATGAACGTCCCATGGCGGTGCGATTGGTGTCCCCTCATTTCGTTGCCATGATCCCTCTCTTCCCTCCCCTCTTGCCGTCCCTCTACATTTCCTGACACAGCGTGCAATGTGAGGGTACGCTGAGCTTGAGATTTACGGCCTGATAAATCAAAGTTTTGTCCTCGCCCATGTGCCACAGCTGCCACACACGGCGCCCCAGCTCCAACTGCGGCTCCAACTTCGACAGGCGGAAGCAATTAAGCAAGTAGCGTGGCAATGGATTTGGCCAGAAAGTTTTGTCAGGCGAAGCACAAGAAGTTGACGCAATATAAGACACGCAAATGACGGCAAGAAGAAGGTGGCAAATTTCATTAGATGTCGTCCTGCTGCACAAGAACTGACAACGGCACAAATCTGTTAGGGCCATAAAACAGAACTTTGCCAAAAATATTGGCCAACACTTTTGGCACCCGAAATTAAAAAGAGATTTCAAGCAGGCTGAGTCCGAAGACTGAGTAAACTAGTTGGCTTTAAAGCAAGCTTTAAGATGTACAACTTTGTTGTTGTTGACTTGGACCTTATTTTTGGCCGTTTCCATGCCATTACCCGGCCCCAAAGCAATTTGTATTTTGTTTTTTTTTTTTTTTTTTGGCTGCGGGACAATCATCAAAATATGAAAGCAAACAGACAACAAAACAGGCCGTGCCAAATAGAATCATATTCGCTCTCGACTGGGCTTACTTGGAATTGTTTGCCTTCATTTCGTGTGTACATCAAGGTGTGTTGTGGCTCCACTTCCGCCTTCTCTACGTCTTCGAATTGCCAACTACGCCGTGCTGCTTCTGTTGTGTGCCACATGCAACGATTGGCGTGGCATTTACCACGGCCAAAACATGTCAACAAGCGCTGGGGATTGGAATGCTTATTCTAACGAGCAGTCTTACCTTTTACCTTCTACCTCTTGCCAGCTACGAAATTGTCGTTTTAGTCTTGGCATTTTATTCTACACTGCGCCGAAAAATCAAGCTGAGACAGTCTATGTTTTTCCGCATAAGGCAAGCTTATTTTTCTAAGTGTGTTTTGCACTTGGAGTAAATGCAACGCTTGGCACTCAGAAGGAGGGCAGCAAAATACTATCCAGAGATTTGTGGACGTGGCCATTCTTCCGCATCGTTGCCTTATGCAGAAATAAACAAAAAAGTCAGTAGCTGGTCGTGGGTGTTTGTTTGGCTTAGTTGGCTTGTTGCAACTGCTGTGCAAATAATGGCAAAGAAAACGTTTTCCATGCGCCCAGACAGGAGGCAGCCCTGCTTCACTCCATCTTGACTGGACACCTCTGCTTTCTGTTGGAGCACGTCCACGGGGAGCTGTAAGCTGACAGAGAGAGAGAGAGAGAGAGAGAGCGCGAAAGGGAACAGTAGGAGGCTAAAGACAGCCAATTCGTCGACTGACTGCCACTTGAAACAGATTTACTTTTGGCAACTTATGGCTGCTGCCTTGCCAAGCTTTATGGCCAGAGATTCAGGTCTGGCTGAGGTTCTAGTTCTGGCGAGGAATGTGGCCAACCCGACACGTTTGGTGCAGGCAAAAGTTTTCTCATTTTGACAGGATGCTCGCTCGTAACGAAAATTGTCGAGTTCGCCAAGCGCCGCTGGGAACACAAGAACTGCAAATGGAAAGGAAAAGGAAAATCGACAACAACAAAATGCTGAGAGAGAAAATTGGAACCGCATGCACTATGCGACATTTCTCATTAAAAGTTTTGGCGTTTGTTGTTGTTGTCGACCCAACAAGCGTTCTTATCGGCAGACAAAAGCCATCTTAATAATAGACCCCAAGCGTGTAGCGCAGCTTCTGAAATTATATATAATAACCGACGTCTTCCTTTCGACAACGATTTTGTGAGTCGAAACAGCAACAAACAGCTATCAATGCACTTGCAAGTGCAATTTTACAATTATAAATATCTTATTTATTGGCAGAAATGTTAGGTACTTTAAATAAGTATAAATCAATATACGTTATAAAAGTATGCCTTTATTTTAACAACATGAAATGCTATTGAAACTGAAATTTAATACTTAAAATGAAATGAAATAAACGTATTTGTTTATTTATATTTTGCAGATTAAGTACAGCACCTGACAATACGAATTTAATTATAATTTGACTTTTTAAATACAATCACATATTTTGTACAACATTTTGTTAAAAATAAAAGAATTTTAGGCTTCAATTAAATTAGGCACAATTTAATTTTTTTTAGCTGTTTTAACTTATCTAAGTATCTCTTGGAGCAAATACATACAATTTGCTAAAAGCGCGCGAGATAATTAAAGATATGTTTTAAATTTTCGGTACTTAATTGGCTTTTGGAAAATGTATATTATTTTAGCTCATTTAACTGGGATGTTAAACAGGCCTCTTCGTTAGCTAAGAAATTACTTTCTACAATTACAGTTCAACTCTTCGTTTAGCCTTGGCTCACGAATGCGAAGACCCGGCACCTTGTCTGTAATTATTTACACTTTCCAAAAGCTAATTATGGGAATGTTCTTTGAGTTGGCAAGAAAATATGACTAAAAGTGCGAGTGTGAGAGTCGGAGAATATTAATGGGTTTCCAAGTCGTTGCAAAAAACAGCAGACCTTGAAAGCAAATTAGGCGCAACTTGCGAGCAATTATCGTTAGTTTTCCTCGATGTATTGCAAAGGGTTGAAAACGCAAGTCAAGACATTGTTTGGCACTTCGCACTTGGCATTTGGCCAAAACGAAGGGTTGATGTTCCTTCTACTGTTGTTGTTGTTAGAGTGGATGAGCTCAATGTCAGTCAGCGGCCATCATAAAACAATAAAATGGCAGGCAACATAGCAGAATGCATAAAAAACCATAAGGAAGAAACTGCGAGGCTATCGAAAGAAAAGTGAAAACGAGGCAGGGCAAGCGGAAGGATTTGAGCTAAGTCAACAACAATGAGACACACATACAACACACTTTCGCTTACATGTGACCATGGTGAGCTGGTCCGAGTTTAAATCTACGCATTATGGCCGCACAGTGGGCCTATTGACAATTTGCGGCCAGAGGCCGATCACCAAAAATGAGCCAGAGCTCGCTTCATATATGGGAATATATAGCATATCATATGTACATACATATGTCTTTGGTCTGTCTGAAACTCTAGCTCTCACTGGTGGACTGCTTTCCTTCCTCTTTATGATGCCGCTTTCCAGTTCGAAATTTTACGGTCTACGAGAGTTGGCAGTTGGCAGTAAAAAGTGAGAGTCATTAAAAATTTTTACTGCTTCTCAAGGTCGTCTGCGTGAGTTTTATGCTGCTTTTTATGGCGCAGTCGTCGCTACCACGTCACGAGGCCATTCAGCCATTCAGGCTGCGACTCTCGTTGACATCTGTCGGCTGCCTTTATCGTCAAGCATTGACTGACCCAATTTGTCTACTTGATACAGCACCTAGATGGATGTAAGTAGTCATTAATGAACTCATTCAAGTTTCTTGAACTCTTACATGAACTTCACTTCCTCTTCAAGTGCAGAGTAATCTATATCTATATCTATATCTATATCTATATCTATATCTATATCTATATCTATATCTATATCTATATCTATATCTATATCTATATCTATATCTATATCTATATCTATATCTATATCTATATCTATATCTATATCTATATCTATATCTATATCTATATCTATATCTATATCTATATCTATATCTATATCTATATCTATATCTATATCTATATCTATATCTATATCTATATCTATATCTATATCTATATCTATATCTATATCTATATCTATATCTATATCTATATCTATATCTATATCTATATCTATATCTATATCTATATCTATATCTATATCTATATCTATATCTATATCTATATCTATATCTATATCTATATCTATATCTATATCTATATCTATATCTATATCTATATCTATATCTATATCTATATCTATATCTATATCTATATCTATATCTATATCTATATCTATATCTATATCTATATCTATATCTATATCTATATCTATATCTATATCTATATCTATATCTATATCTATATCTATATCTATATCTATATCTATATCTATATCTATATCTATATCTATATCTATATCTATATCTATATCTATATCTATATCTATATCTATATCTATATCTATATCTATATCTATATCTATATCTATATCTATATCTATATCTATATCTATATCTATATCTATATCTATATCTATATCTATATCTATATCTATATCTATATCTATATCTATATCTATATCTATATCTATATCTATATCTATATCTATATCTATATCTATATCTATATCTATATCTATATCTATATCTATATCTATATCTATATCTATATCTATATCTATATCTATATCTATATCTATATCTATATCTATATCTATATCTATATCTATATCTATATCTATATCTATATCTATATCTATATCTATATCTATATCTATATCTATATCTATATCTATATCTATATCTATATCTATATCTATATCTATATCTATATCTATATCTATATCTATATCTATATCTATATCTATATCTATATCTATATCTATATCTATATCTATATCTATATCTATATCTATATCTATATCTATATCTATATCTATATCTATATCTATATCTATATCTATATCTATATCTATATCTATATCTATATCTATATCTATATCTATATCTATATCTATATCTATATCTATATCTATATCTATATCTATATCTATATCTATATCTATATCTATATCTATATCTATATCTATATCTATATCTATATCTATATCTATATCTATATCTATATCTATATCTATATCTATATCTATATCTATATCTATATCTATATCTATATCTATATCTATATCTATATCTATATCTATATCTATATCTATATCTATATCTATATCTATATCTATATCTATATCTATATCTATATCTATATCTATATCTATATCTATATCTATATCTATATCTATATCTATATCTATATCTATATCTATATCTATATCTATATCTATATCTATATCTATATCTATATCTATATCTATATCTATATCTATATCTATATCTATATCTATATCTATATCTATATCTATATCTATATCTATATCTATATCTATATCTATATCTATATCTATATCTATATCTATATCTATATCTATATCTATATCTATATCTATATCTATATCTATATCTATATCTATATCTATATCTATATCTATATCTATATCTATATCTATATCTATATCTATATCTATATCTATATCTATATCTATATCTATATCTATATCTATATCTATATCTATATCTATATCTATATCTATATCTATATCTATATCTATATCTATATCTATATCTATATCTATATCTATATCTATATCTATATCTATATCTATATCTATATCTATATCTATATCTATATCTATATCTATATCTATATCTATATCTATATCTATATCTATATCTATATCTATATCTATATCTATATCTATATCTATATCTATATCTATATCTATATCTATATCTATATCTATATCTATATCTATATCTATATCTATATCTATATCTATATCTATATCTATATCTATATCTATATCTATATCTATATCTATATCTATATCTATATCTATATCTATATCTATATCTATATCTATATCTATATCTATATCAATATCTATATCTATATTTATATCTATATCTCTACTTGCATTTTCACAATATGTATTGATAGTTTTCTTAGCTTATTTTGTAATTTTGTGCACGATTCGGCAGCTGAGAATATTTTGATAAAAGTATCTCAGATATACGACAAAAATGCTTAGTAGCAAGTGCCGAAACAAGTAAATCCAATAACTACATGCTGAAACATTCATGAGCTCAAATTGAACACGTTCCAGCTTCGCCAGTCGAGTTGAGCTCCTACTTCGGCTGCAGTCTCAGCTCGATGCCGGCGAATTAAGTTCAATTGAGCTTACTGGCTGCTGCTGCTGCTGCTGCTACTGTTGAGAGAGGGCAAAGGATGCTGGGGACCGGGTTGCAGTTATGGCCTGCTCCGTTGGGTCCTCTGTGTGTCCAAGAAAGATGGAGAAGCGAGGCCAACGCACTTTAGCTGAGCTTCCATCACACACATCGCAATGCAAGCTTGAAAATTATCCACACCTTCTGCTGCTTACAGTAAATGGAGAACAGTCGAAGCATTTTGATTACAAGTATTTTAGTTTGCAGACGTTTTGTTTAGTTTCCCAACACGAAAAAACAACCAAAATTATATAAATGAAATACCAAGAAAGGGGGTGGCAAAAAGGGAGCGAAAAGTAACAAAATCCTCGGCCAATTTCACGTATTTGCAGATTGTGAAGGTGCCAAGGGGATGTAGAAAGAGGGCATTGGGAAACTTTGAAGTATGTAGAGAAAATGCTGCTGTCTGGATTTGCCCAACTTGTGCATTTTGAATTTGTTCTTTTCGCATTTTGCACATTGCAAACCATTCAGAATAATTGAATCGAAAAATTGGTTCGCATCATAAAATCAACTCGTAGCTCAACTGCATGCAACTGAATAACCAGAGGAGAGAGCTAACAAAATCTAATTTTATTTAAGTCACATTTGACCCTAAACAAAGCACAAATTTATCAATGAAACATAGTTCAAGTAGAGTTCATAAATATCATGATTAGATGTGGATTTAGCAACAAAGAATAAAACAATAAATAGTTTCAGAGAGTGGGAAGTGGCATGTAACCCATTAACATACAATCGCGACTGATTATAAAGTATAAAATGTGTATTATACTTGTATTACCATTTTTTAATTAAACATTTTGCAATTAAAAATATTCCAATTGATGTGATACATTCAGCTATTGTAGATAATGATAAATTATGTGTAATATGAATTCAATAATAGCTTTCATGTTCTTATAT
Organism: Drosophila niveifrons; assembly: GCA_035046325.1. Lineage (NCBI taxonomy): Eukaryota > Metazoa > Arthropoda > Insecta > Diptera > Drosophilidae > Drosophila > Drosophila niveifrons. The sequence goes on along the minus strand of JAWNOC010000046.1, from coordinate 938,030 downwards.
GTTGTTTATAATATGTGCAGTAAGATTTATAGTGTCTTCGCTTGATGGCCAGATCAATAATATTTTCTAATCTATTAAGTATAATAGTTAATGCTTCAACTGTTTAATAATTAAGAATATTAGTCGATGCATTTTAATATGAGAACCATTTAAATAAGGAATATAGTTTACTTACAACACATGTGTAGGAATTGTAGTTCCGCTCTCAATGAGCAAAGAGCCACAATGCCCACCCCAACTCGACCAGTTTTCAAGAGAAAGACGACAGAAAGAGAGAAATGGTACGCTCTTTGCTTCATTTTCGGCATGGAGCAGCGGCACAGGGTGACTCGTGTCGCCCAAAAGCAGCTGGTTTTTGTTGTGTTTATTTTGGTTCGTTCAACTGGCAAATATCTATGGAAACAATATAGCCAAAATACTTGAATATATATTCATAGTTGTTGTCAGTCGCTTCTGACTATGACGTCGAATTGTTAAGTAAAAATCAATGGAATTAAATCAGTTTTAATTAGCAATTGGAAACCGTGTGCAGCTCATTTGCAATACACTTGAATCAGCTGGAAACGTTGACAAGCAATAAATTTTGGCTGGCGATGAGTTTATTAGCCAACAGTAACAGTGGCTGTGTTCTCCCCTCCCTCGCTCCCATTCCCGTTCCCGCTGAGCGATGTCATGTCAGATTGGCTCATAAATAAGCAGCACATCGAGAAAAGACTAAAGGACTGAATGGAATATTGGCTGCTGCTGCTGTTGAACGTCTGATGGGCGACAAGCACTTAAGTCCCCATCTAGATTCGACCATTTCTATGCTATTCTCGCTTATCGATGACGATGCCGATAACGCTGATGACGCGTCACTGATGCCAAAGCGATTATTACTTAGCGGCAAATTTCGTATGCAACCGATGGGCTGCTTCTACTTCTGTGTGTATGGGATGATGGATGAAGGCAGAAGGTAGAAGGAGCCAAAACTAATGGAAGACTCGCGAGGATGTCACGAGCACGAGTTATGGTTAAGTGCACTTTTTTGGTGTTTTCCCCTCACGTCTTCGTTTTAGCTTCTAAATGCAAATTTTGTGTAATGAGCATCACAGTTGGGCGGGAGTTGGGTGCTTTCATTTTAGGCAAAAACTTGGCTAATGCCATCAGCCGACACCTTCCCCCTCCCACCACCTTGCTGCTGTTGCTGTTGCTGTTCTCGATGCGCTTCGTGAGGTTTGTGCAGAAAATTTAAATATCGTTTCGCTAGCATCTACTTATTTTTCGGCAAAGCAACCACCCAAAAACCCAACTGGGAATCATGCAAACATCTACGAGTGTGAGTGTGTTGGTCTCTCTGAATGTGTATGTGTATGTGTGTGGTACTTTTATTGGTGGTGGAAACGATTGCAACCACCAAAGCGAGGCAAGCTCGTCAGCTAAGCATCCTAGCAGCCGTAGCACACGTTGCCCATCGTCGTTATTTGCACTTTGCCCTGCATCCACCTAGACGAGTCTCAAACTCTTTTCCCTCCCCTCTTGGCAAAGCGCCGTGCTGCGCCATTTGTTCAAATTTGAAGCGTTGCCCGTGGAGCTGCGTCTGAGCTTTGCGTCTGTTATTAATTTTGGCAGAACTCCACATCTCCTCGCTTCGTTTGGGGCCGTTTGGCTCCAATTGTGTCTTTGCATCACTGTCTCTTTGTTGCTGGATTTTGGTTTGAGATGCGCTTCATTAATTAACTCAAATGGCCTCGACGAGCTTTGCACGTTACAACAATGAATTATTTATATAAAATTCGTCTGGCATTTTTTCCAACTAGCATTTTCTTCTATTTTCTTTGCTTTTTTCTGTTGTTTTTCATTCTCATCTTTGTTGCCACTGCTTCAATTTTAGTCATTTCGGGTGTCTGCGTGCTCGCAAATTTGTTGTCATTCACATTCTCTACTCTCTTCACACTCTTGGACACTTTATTGGGTTGTCTGGCTGCCGGCCTCATCAGAAGGTGAAATGAAGTGCATTACGTTTAAACATTATTGGCCAGATTGTTATAGCGTATGTGATCCAGACGAATATCTGGCTGAAACTGAACTCGATTTGGCATGCAACGTATTGAGCGAGAAAATTAATGTAATTTCTCACTATTACTTTTAAAGATTATGGTTACAGCATTCATCTCGATTCATTTATTGTTGTTATTAATTGAAGTTAACATTTGCAACTCAGTTAAGGAAATTAATTATGAACAAAAAGCAAAAATATTTACAAAAAAAAAAACCAATTGCAACTCTGCTAAGCAAATATATGAAGCAGAAATAAATGAGTTGATTAAATGAGGCGATGGGTAAACTGCGTGACTGAAACCATTTTGAATTTTTCCTTCTTATATCTAGACTCTAGAGCTCATAATGGAAATGCATTATTAAATATGCATGCAAACTGTAAATTAAATTATATAATGGCTATCTTGCACCATTTTTTCTGAGACTTCTCCGTTCAGTACTCTCCTGTTTAATTCCCCATTCCAAGTAATCTTTTTTTTATAAAAATTTGATGCGGACTTAAAATCTCAACTAGAACGAATTTCATGTAATTTTCTTATTTTCTTTTCTGCGGAAAATGTAAATATTTAAATGATCCTTTTTGTGAAAAAAAAGGTAGAGAAGGGTAGGTTGCAGAATAAGACTAATGGACTTATTGAGTCAAGCACCAGCTGCATTTGCATTTGTTATGACAATGTCATTAACCAGCCTTATTATAAGGGAAAGCAAAAAGGGGAAACTGCAAAGGCCAGAATGGGAATCCGTCCAGCTCGTCTAATTGAATGTGTAGCTTATTTAACACTAAAAGTAAGGTAAATAATAAACAAGGACCCATGAATTTTATTTAGTGTGTTTATGAAAATTGCCAACAATCAGACAGAAACCATAATCGAGGAATGCAATTGAAGACGGCAGCTTTTACATAATGTCGACTGCTCCAAGCACACAGGCAAAAACACATACACAGCCATAAAATAAAATACACCCTATCAATATAAATGACAATAACAACAAGACACAAAAAAAAAACCAAAAAAAAAAAACAATGGCCAAAACACTCGCATGAATCACGTTTCGAGTCGAGTTGTTGTTGTGGCTCAGGAGCGGACAAGTTCCCGATTCAAAAGCGAGAGCCACGAACAACAAAGGCAACGACTCGACTCAACGCGACATGTAAGAAAAATGTGTGTACAAATAATGCAGCCATTTTTGGATAACAATGGAAGTTAACAAAGCACACGGCAACAACAACAGCAGTAACAACAACAAATGTCAAAGTCAGGCAGGAATAAAAACAGAACAAACATGAGACCCAGCAAAGGTAGAGAATTCGTATTCGAATCCAAATCCAAATCGATTTAAACGTTCACTGTTCGCAGTGCCTCTGCTCCCCGCGCCCCTCGTTCCACCGATTCAAGCAGCTTTGCGACATTTGTCAAAGGCCCAAAAATACCAGCACAAAACACACACACACACACACAAAAAACAACCAAAACGAAAACGAAAAGAATGAAAAAAATGTCACATTCGAATTGAATTTAAATGAGTTTTGCGCTTGACTTTGCCCAAGAAGACACGCACACGATAGTAGGGCAACCCAGAGAGGCCTGAGTCCCAATGCTTGGGGGACTGAGGACTGAGGACGGAGGACAGAATTCAGAGGTCTGACAGCGGAACGAACAGAAACTAAAAACCCAAGCTGAACTAGTACTATTAGAGAGACCTGCGATAAAACCCTCGAGATTGTGACGCAATGGAAAAGGCAAATTGGACCGAGCCTCTACATACATCTGTATATAAATGTATATGCATTGTATATATGTATATATATATTTTTTTAAAATAAAGGTTATGGAACTGTGGGAGCAAGGCTGTGATTATTACGCAAAATAATTATATATTTTATATTCATCTGAAATTAAAGTTGTGATTTGATATCTTCAACTTTGCTGTAATAGAAATTAGTTTAGTTTAAAACTCTTTTAAAATTCTAAAATAGTCATCACCAGCTTAATATTGTATGCATATTATCATATTTTAAGAATCATTTATTTTTTATCAAAATAGTCTTGAAAATTTAAAAGATGAAGCCATTTTTTACATTATAGTGACAAGAAAAATGCCACTATTACTTTTCTAAAATATTAAATTGCTTGATTAAATCAATATAATAATCCCCACATGCTGCCAAGAAAAATGTAATAAACCTTTATATATTAGTAGCAATTATCTGGTATTTAAAGTTAGTTAAAGTGGAATAGCAGTTATAAAACTACTTATGAAAATTTATATTGTTATTAAATATGTAGTTTATAATTAAATTATTTAAATACATTCCTGTGTAAACAATTAGTTTTCACATTGACTGACAACGATGAGCGTAAATCATTCGATTGGCTTTTGTTGCCCATTGTACGGCAGCTTCAGGTTGGCAATAATATATTGTGAACTGCAAGTGTGTATTCAATATTAGCATTTATATCGATCGAATGACATGATCATTATAGCGACTTGTTTTTGGGATAGCCTTTCAGTGCGCTCTTCAACTCTTGGTCTCTCTCTATCTCTCTTATTGACTTGTTTCTCTCTCTGTGCGTGTGTGGATGACACAGATCGTTTTAATTTAGTCCAATCAGTGCCAATAGAATTAATTACGAAACTTAGACGAACATTTCGACGACGCAATTATATTTCTCTGTTCAGCTTCATAAACAACTTGACACATACAGCGTACTATATACGATATACAAAAGCTGCACATGTACCATATATATTTATTTACATGTATTTATCCACATGGGTAGTCGCATATGGGGCGCAAGTAGGTCACGGACTTCGAGACGGACTGAGAGAATCAGTTTGCTGGCTCACTGCCTCCATTGGGGAGATGGAAGGTGGGCGGAGAGTGGGAGTGGAAAACTAGACTGGGGCCAGTAGGACAGTTGGACAAGTTATGCGTCGGCTCATTCCCAATGACACATCGCCGGGCACATTACGGACAAGATACTTATAAATAGCAAAGCATTCTCGTTGCCTCTCGTTGTGTGTATCTCTTGCACGGATGTGACTTCATTTATGGAATCCATACACAAATGGCCACATTCAAACTTCCTTATGACAGTATCCTTCTCGTTGTCTCTGCTATGCCTCTGGAATACTTAAGCCTGGCCCTTTGGCCAATATGAACACAATCACAATGTCCCTTGCCATGTCTACCCGTATGTGCAGCGTATGCGAAAGTCGTTTAATTTCTCGCCACAGCTACGGCAAATGAGCGCAAACGGGGGCAGCATTCAGATTTCACATTGTCCATAAAGTCTCCGCTGGGACTCATCTCCCAGCAGCTCAGATAAACGTAACAAATAGTACATGCACACACGCAAATATGAATACCCTGTGCCCCAAAGTGCTCCAAAAGACAGCGTATTGATTATTAGCTTAATTTATTAAACATTAAAATTATATAAAATTTATTCATTATTATTCAAACTTCATTTTTATGAAAATATTGTTAAAATTATTGCAAGAACCCTATTGCTGACAATAAGTTCATTTTATAATTTTGAATTGCTTTTTAAAGTTGGATTAACAACAACTTAACTATTGTTAAGTCCGAACTTTTAATAAATCTTAAGCTTAAAGAGTATCTTTGACTCGACTATATCACATAAAGAATATGATGATTCACTTGACAAGATATTTCAAAATTTTAGCTGATTCTTATTATAAATTGGTAAATAAATATTTCCAAAGAATTTGATCTTAAAGAATCCAAAAGAATATATTTTCAATTCCTAACTCTAAATCAATTAAGTTAGACAATATTTATTCATAATTCGAGACTTCATTTTGTTTTGATCATCATTAAATGAGTGCACTGCTTATATTTAAAATTGAATTTTAAATTCTGATAAGCAGCATTCATAACACTTAATTAAATCAATAGCAGAAGCTTTATCTTAAACTAAGATGTATAGGCAATAAAGGGTATCTTTGAGGCGACTATAAAAAATAAAGTGATGATTCACATGATGAGATATTTCAAAATTTAATGACAATGCTTATTGCATATTATCTAATGAATATTTCCAAAGCAGTTACTCATAAAGTTGCCAAACGATTCAATACTCAATTCCTGTATTAAAAAAAAAAACAGTTAGAAATGGAATTTTGTGTGCAATGTATCAATAATAAGTTCTTTGCAAATGTGCGCACGTTTTTTGCATTGAAATTGCAAACAGTTTGTGCTCCATCAATTATAAGTATGCAAAATGTATTGCTGTGAATGTTATGGGGCAGGGGTGGAGGGGGGGACAGTGTTGTAGTGCGGCAAATGCGGTGGCAACACCTAAAATGAGCTAATAGCCGCCTTTATTGCCAAACGGCTATAATAAACAATTTGTTGAGCATTTAACGAATTTTACTGCTGCCAGCAGCAGGAATAACAAAGCTCATTGCGGAGAAGAGACGGAAGGGAGGGGAGTCGGAATGGAGAGCAACCATAAAAATGTTTATGATGGATTATGCTCACTCTGCCCTCAGAACAGAAGCGCGCACTCTCTCAGCCACTTGGTGTGTTTTATGGCACTTTCGATGTGGGACACGTTGAGGCAGGTTACGGCTTGTTGTACTTGTGGTTGAGTGGTTAAGTGGCTCAGTGGTTGGGGTTGTGGATGTGAATGTGAATGTGGTTGCGGCTGCGGCTGCGGCTGCGGCTGTGATGGGGGCTGGTCATTGAGGCTGACGCCACAGTCAAATTGTCAATGTCAAGGTGAAAAGTGTAGCACATAAAATTGCCATAAAGGTGTTGCAGATTGCCAAAGCAATTGATTTGACTTTCGTGTCGAGAGCAGGGCAAGAGGAACAAGAGGAGCACGCACCGTAACGAGGGGATATTAAAATTTTACGGTCAACGGCAGACGCTCGCCAGACAGTCAAGAGATAGAAAACGGGAGATGGAGACGGCAAGAAACCCACATGCGCTAGTAAAATAAAGCATTATTATGGCAACCATTAAGCGACGACCGGCACCCGGCAACCGGCAACTGGCGACGACGTTAAGTGCCGCTCAAGACGTTGACGGAAGCTGACGGAAGCTGACGGAAGCTGACGGAAGCGGCCATAGACTCAGCTCACAACTGGGCTGTCCAAGTCAGTCTTTCCGTTTGTCTGTCTGTTTCTCGTCAGTCGTAAAAGTGAAGCGCGCGAGCGACACGCGAGTCAAGTACATAACGTTACCCACTCACCCGCGACTGCCGCTTCCCCTCTTCCTGTCCTATTGTCAACATACATTCACTTAATAGAAGAGCAAAGTCTCTCTGCAACATTCTGCGGCTGCGTTTTTATGAATGAAAATGCGAATATGTATGCGAATGCGAATACGATTGCCTTTGGCATTGTTGTTGATTTTTTTTAGTAGCATTTTATTGGCTTTAATGTGAACATTATGCGCTACGCGAGACAACAAAAGTCAGCAGCAGAGTGTGCCAATGTTTATGCTTCCACTGATCAGTTGCGCTTAAAGTTTTCGACTTTCTGCTGCAACAAAAAAATGCCAAGAGCTGTGCCACATTAGATTGACAACTGATCTGTCTCTGGCTGGGCATGCGACGCTGCCAACGGCCATTGTCATGGCGAATGATACAAACTGAGCTACCATAGTTGTTGGACTGCCATGTTTGGGGGTTTGTTGTCGCTGGCGATTAATAATTTATGCGGAAACACGTTTCCAGCGACCGCTTATCTGGTCTGTCGCTGTGCGTAGCGGGATGGTGTTGCTGTTGGGCTTATTAATTTGCATATTGGCCACGGCTAGTGTGGCTAGGCTACAGACGGGTTAACCTGACTCGGCTCTGTCTTGGCTTGGATATCAGGGGCGTTTATATAAATATGAGTGATTTATTTGACAATTTTCGACAGCATTTATGCGGACGTGTCACGCATCCGAGATGAAGTCGTTTGCCTAGACCAACACCTAAACAAAGACCCAGGCTTTAATGAGATGTCGCTTTCGTATCTCCCAAATTCGCTGTACAGTCAGCCACTTGCCAAGTTGGCGAGACTAGAAGTTGCAGCTAATCCTCTGGCAGACTAAGAAACTTTGGATTTTCGCCAGCTTATCTGAATAATGCCAGGCTCTCTGGCGTGTTTTGCATTTGCATTTCAAGTTTGCAGCCAAGTTTTAACTGCAGTTGAATAAACCCCTTGGAAAAGAAAGAATACAAAAATACATAAGAGCTGCTAAACGTAGTATAAGCAGCTGCTGCCAAATGGCTGCGACGCCAAAGTCAACGCCGACGGCAACCGCAACGGCGACGACGACAACGTAGACGTATTTCTATGCGCATGTGTCTAGCATGCAAAGGGGGGATGAATCGCACACGCACACATACACGCTTTAATATTATATTATCAGCGCAAGATAAATGCGCCCATCACACACACACACACATGCAAAGGCAGCTCGCCCATAATGGTTGGTGTGCGGCAGCCATGCTGGATTCGTGCGCAGTGTTGCCATCTCTTTTCTCCTGACATTTCACTCGCACTCTTTCACTAACACATGCGTAACTTAGCCCTGCACATGTGTGCGTGCCCAAGCCACACACACTATGCGACCTCTGTCGGTCGAGCAGGGAAGCTACATGTGTCTTCGTCGTACGCCAGAGGGCGCTCAATGAAATGGTTTGGGTCTTAACTAAAATAACAGACTTCTGCAAAATTGGGCATTTTTCTCATAGGTTCGCTGTTTATAAATTATAGATTTTAAAGCAAATACAATAAAATTTAATTAAAAACAATCATATAAATGGACATGTAAAGCAAAAAGTTTTATTTTGGGATCATAGAATTTATGTAATATGTTGTAGAAAATTTCTCTTTTCGACTTTTAAATGGCTCTAGACAGCTTCGGTTTTATTTCGAAAAAACGCAAACGCAGAGCTTTGCATTTTGGGCGTCGCTTATGTACACGAAGCTTTTGTCTGCTTTTGTGTTTGTACATATGGCCTAACAACAGCAAAGGCAGCAATAACAAGAACAACAGCAGCCTTGGTTATATAAAACTCTTGGGGCTTGGTCCTGGCAAATTCAACATCCCTTGTGTGTTGCCGGCGAGATAAAAATCAATAGAAATTCTCGTATATAATGAAACGAGCTGGAATATACAATATATACACGCTTATACATATATATTTACCAGGCAGTTACACGAAATACACACCCACACACAAACACACAAACATACACACACACGTACATACTTAATGAGCAAATTTATGCGTTTTGCAAAGGATTATGGTGCAGAAAATTTCATTAATTTCATTTAATATTCGCAATAAAACGAGCGGCCCAATTTGCATATCAACTGCGTAACTTGAAATTAGCCTACGGCCAGAACAGAACTTTTAACTTTAAATCAATTTAAGTTTCTGACAGTAAAGTAACTTGGCCGTGTTTGCCCAGCCTCGCCCAGAGTGCTTGTAACGCGTATTATGTTATATAAATAAATGTGATCTTAACGTTTTCAATTTTCTCATAAATTTCACACTTTACGCTCCATGGCTGTCAGGCGATTGCGATGGAGATGGCGTCGCAACGTCGTCGACGACCAGGTGAATCGGGGAGGAGCAATGACTTCAAGTGCCTTTTAATGGCTGCACTTTGGCTTATCGTACACTCCGCAAAAGGACAATTTCGCATTAGTTTCTTCATTTTGTTCGTTGCGTTATCGCACTGAATGTATTTTTGTTCCTGAGTCAGACCATAAATTGACAGCTTATTTGTTATTCGTTAAGCTCAACAAATTAGCTAATTATATTTCATAAACATTACGCTTCGTTGTCTGTCTGACTTCGTGCGTTCAAAGTGTTCAATAAATTCTTTTAATTTGTACTTTCCCATACTTAAAAGTTGCCATTAAAATGCTTTAATTTGCGCTTTTGTCGCTTTTACAATGTGAAGTTCATTTGGTTCAAGTGTGTCGTTTATTCATTATAAATATGCATAAGCGTTCATATTGTAACAAAGTACTGACATTAACATTAAAGATGAGTAAAAATGTGCATAAAAAAGAGAATATTATTGGATAATATTAAGTTTCTATATAAATATGTGTTCATATTTGCAAATAACTGGTATCATTAAATAAATTTATCGTATTTTTAACAATTTTATATAATAATACAAATAAAATTTCTATAACAGTAATAAAACGGTTGTATATGTTAAATTTATCAAATACAAAGGTATACAACTAAATTTATTTTCTAAAAACCACCACTTAAATTAAAAATATATTTACAATTTTTGTTGTACTCAATAAAACACATGACAATTATATAGCTCGAATTAGGATTTTTATAAAAAACACAACATAAAACTTTTAACATATATATTAATTTAAATTTAAAATCATATTCTTCAAATTCACTCATTATTACAATTAGTTTAACTTAAATTCATTAATATAATTGGATAAGATCCGCTGCAAAAATAGTAAAAAAAATCCAATGAGAAGATTTAGTCAATGCACATTTTGTTACAAAATTCATCTTTAATCGGATTTAAAGTCGACTCTGGGAACGGAAACTAAACTCTAAAAATATATAAGAAGAGGGAGCCAAAGATAAGCCTCTTCCCAAAGCAAAGACCCACCGAAAATATCCATCGCATTCAAAATGAAACAAATCGTTCAAGTTTTTATGGCTTAAAACTTTACGACTTTTCTATTGGCCAAACAATGCTTTTATTTTTGTCAACAAATCTCTGAGAACACATTCATCTACGACTATAGATTTTTATTTTGTTCTGATTTAAACTAGCAATAGGTGAATTAATAGAAATATCTTAATAAATTCGCTGTCTGTAGTTTGAATTTTAATATTTTGCCGACGCCATTTGCTGTTGTTTCGCTAGAAATGTTGTGTTCTCGAGCTGAATGAATTCGCCTCGTCGAGTCAGTTGAAGAAAAAAAAGATGTTCAAGTAAAGTGAATGCTTTAAGAATTTTAATTGGGTTGCCCACTTTTGCATCTTGAGAACGAAAAACAGACATTTTGTCTGCTGTTGAGATTCGAGTTCGTTGCGTCTTTGGGGCCTCAATTAAAGCATTTTAAAAATCACCAAGCATATTTTCATGGCCTGTCGAAGAAACGCATTAAAATGGGCGACGCGCCCTCCATTTCCATTCCCCGTTCCCCGTTCGCCGTTCTCAGTCCACTATTCTCCATTCTCAAACCCCTTTCCACATCTGATATCCATGTGCCCATCTTCTATGGCCCCAGCACTTGACTCTTGTTATAAGTACATCGGAGAACGATGTGGGACTCGACGTTTGTCTCTCGGCACCCATTGCCCGATTCCCAGTTCCCCGTTCCCAGTTCTCAGATCCCGATTGTCCGATCCCGATGGAGTTGTGGCCGCCATTGAAATTCAATGCGCAAACTTGCTGCATTTATCAGTTTCGGGCAGTTTCCTTGGATCGACAGGCATTATGGATGGTCGTATGTCTTTGCTGATACGCGCACTTGTATATGCCGCTCATATAGCACCATTTTTCATTTTCTCAATGTTTTCCGAAACAGTTTTATGTCTGTTTTTCCCTCTCCTTCCCGAAAGACACTTCAAAATGAGCGATGTCTCTGATCTAATTGCAATTGCGCACACCAAACACCAAACACAAAAAACACAAAACTTAAACCAAAACCCAAATCACAATCCAGACCTTGGCACTCGAGACTGAGACTCAAGTGCTATGGAACCTGAAAAGACAATTTCGATGGAAAACAAGTTTTCAATATTTGGAAATGCATTTCATGTCATGTCTCGAGCTGTTTTCATATTTTCAGCTCGTATATTATCAACCAAATTCCACATCAGTCACCATTGAAGTCCATGGTGACTTGACCCATGTCTTATCTTGCTTATTTCTTCACAACTCCAACCAAAAAAGGGCATTGGACATTGGAAAAACTCGAAATAAGTAAATAAATTACATGTTATACTCGAATGTCTGGTTGGTTGCTGCACCGCATCAGCCTTTTGTTTGGTGTTTTGTTTTATTTTTAATTTGGAATGCGGTAAATATTTATTCCATTTCCCCCGGGCGTCTTGTTTTTTTTTTTTTTTTGTTTTTTTCATTTTGAGACTGCTCTCCAATCGTTTCTTATAATACAGTTTTTTACGATCCTGTATTAACACATGTTCCGTTAACGTTAACGCCTCCCCAACTCGGCGATCTTGTCTGCTCTATTGAGATCAGTCTTCTTTCCATATTAAATTATGCATTGCTTTTTAATTTTTTACCAGGCACTTTGCTTTGTTTCTCTCGATATATTCCCATCTTATCGAAGCATTTCGCTTATCGAGCGGCACTTTGGTCGTTATAGTAAATCAATCAAGGATTGCTAGAAGTGTCCAAATGAGAGACAATCTCAGAGTCGTAAAATTCACTTCATTTGGTATTCAAATGAGAGGGAAGAATTGTTCCACACAAAAAAGTTGTAGATTTTGTCTGGAAATTTTGTATAAACTTCAAATAAATATATAATAAATTAATGAATTATAATGATTTAACTTTTGGATACAAAAACCAATTCACTGAGTTGAAATATATTTAATTTTTTTTCCATTTCAATTAAATTTTATTTACTATGCTAACAGCTGAGTTAACGGCTAAGTATGGTTAGGCAATACAATCAATACAAATTTCAATTCTTGCATTTTTGACACACGTACAAAAAATTGTTTGATTCTCATTTGATAATCTAAAGTTTCACTTTCAAAATAATATGATTATTTATGGGCTTAAAATAAATAAACCGTATATATGAACAATACTGAAATGAATTTATACTATAATAATAATTATATTTGGAAATAGTTTTCTGTAATAAAAATGTTGATATTGATTATTCAAAACATAAAAATGGTAAGATGTAGACATTAGCTAGTAAAGATCATCATTATAAGACAATATTATTAGATTACAATATTCATTATTGCATCAGTATAGTAAGCTTATATAACATCGAGAAGAAAATCTTACGATGTAGTAACATTTTTGAAATGTATAAAAAGCCATTAAATTGTACAAATTCTATTTATAGTGTATGGGCAATATAAAATTAAATTTCGAACCTAAGAAAAGAGCATACATATTTCAATTTTATTATATATTCTTTTATACTCTGAGTATTTTATTTGGTTCCCGCCCTCAGTTAAATAATTATAAGAACTTCCAAACAGATTTTGTCCTTTTGAAGAAACGACAATAAAAAAATGTCAAAATAAATTATGTAGCGCCATTAAATGTCATGAAAATAAGAAAATAATACGCAATTTGTGAATAGGTAAACGGGTAAAAAGAAGGGGAAGAGAAACTCCATTTCTATTGTTGCTTCAGTTGCGGTTTATTCGCAGAAAGCAGGAAAAACAGAAAAATGAAAGAAGGAGGAGCTGGGCAATTTCCATGGGAGTTACAACAAATGTGGCCATAACATGGATTAAATGGAACATTTACATGCCAGGAAGAGCAGAAGCGACCGCGACCCCAGAGCAAGACAAAAGCAACCCTTGACACAGCCCCATTGGAAACTGCGCACCTGAGAAGCAAGATGGAAAAACGAGTAGAGGGGAGTAGAGGGGTGGCTACTTGCAATTTTCAATATGGCTGCTGAGTAGAATTCAAATGGAATAAATACAACTATGAGCTAGAGTTTAGCAATAGAGTTTTGCCGTTACCTTTTCACTTTCACTTTTCCATCGAACGGGATTTTGATTTACAGTCATGCCCTTTGCAGGCACTTCACGGCCCAAAACGCTGTCAGTGTCTTCTCTTTTTATGATGCTGTCCCATGGAATTGCAACAATTGTCAACCCTTTGTGCCTGCAACCTGACCAACGACGAGGAGGAAACGATGTCGCCGTTTTCAATTCCATTGAAAACGCAATAACCACGCAAAGGTTTCAGACGCGCTGAGCAGACAATGCGCCTCAGCTGCCTGTTTGGCAGCAGTTTAAAATCCATTTATGCCGCATATCATAAAAAAACAACAAGCGAAGAGATATGCGCATCTTTTTTTTTTAGCAACAACAGCAGCAGCAGCGTGAAATTTTTGTGTGTGTTTTGCGACAAGAATTTTACGCTTGAAAGGATTCTAGTAACCCGTTCTTCTCTTCCCGCTCCAACTCTCGCTCTCAGCTGGGCACCTGCTGCTGCTGTCCAAAGGAATCCTTTTTTGCTTGTCACACAGGTAAAATCCTCAACGACTTTCGCTTCAGCAAACTGACAGCAAAACGCACAGCATGCGTTGTACTAGCAAACTTTATTCGCTAGACAATTTACGATTGGTAATTAGATGTGCGGGCGTTCGAAGCGTGGTTCAATTGATGATGCCCTTCCAATTTAGCGCCAATGGGCAATTAGGGCGACTCTGTCACCGCGGAGGGCCACTCACTCTCACTCTCACTCTCTTTCTCTTTCTAATTACATTAAGTTTGCCCATACACGACTCTCCTGCTGACTTCCCAATGATTGCTATCACTAATACATAAGCGTTATGAGCCTTCGATTTTGTGGCCCAATCAACCATCTGCATATGCCACCAAATGCGATGGTGGCGAGGGGGCGGAGGCAACAGGCAAATTGATCAATTGGGTAACATTAAGCAGGCACTCTCACTCCATTTCCATATCCATCAAAGTTCACTCCTCCATCTGCAGCGTTGCGACACAACTTGGGAGTTTCGTGTCAACTTGTAGTTGATTTCATCAATAAATAAGCCAGAGCAGCAGGCACACGTTCTAACTAAAGTGCTGCTGTTGCCTCTGCAACTTCCGCACAGCGTTGCCAGATTGTCTAAATTTAAGATAACCTAACTAGTTAACCTTTAAAACTATCTTGGATTTAAAGATGTTTGCTACCTTTACATTTAAACTGAAAACTCGGATATAACGCAATTAGATAAACTTTAAAACCACCTTAAGTTTAAGTTAGACAATTAAGGTTCTCTGCTGTTAACTAAATTTAATTTTTGAGTAAAAACTTTTGTTCTTTCTTTTTAACGGATTCTATTATTTCATTAGTTTAAAAGCATTTCTTACATTTAAAGGTATCTGCTTAAATTTCACTAGCATCCATTTTTAAATGTATGCTAAGTTATCCTTTTTTAAAGCAACCATTTTGTTCTTAAATTAGTTTTTAAGTAATCCAAACTATTAAATTACCTAGTAGTAACTTTAATTTTGAGCCGCAACTGTTAAATTTTTATTTTTTCTGGCATAAAAGTTCTTTTATTAATTCGAGCTTAAGCTTACGCTCTCTAACTTATTTGAATAAATATGAATTTTGAAAATAATAAAAATAAAATTTCTTAGTTTTTCCAAAAAACACTTTCAATATATTATTATTATATATTTAGTAATTTAGATATTCCTAAAAATTTTTTTAAAGACTTTTGCCAGAAACTGACAAATTGTAATTTAAAACTGAAAACTAATTATTTGGTTCTTTTCTTTAATTAGTTCTTAAGCTTTCACTCTATCCAACTTAAATTTGCTTTGCTTGGCCTTCAATCTGGCAACGCTTTTCTCTGCGCCCTTCCACTGGCAATAGTTGTCTCGTTTTGCTATCGTTGCTATCTGCCATCATCGTAAATTACACGAAAAGTATCTATCTTTAGTTGGGAATTGTGCAATTTTATTAAAATTCCAAAACCAACAGCAACAAGGAACTTCACCCCAACTTCGACATGAATATACGATACGATAGATATATGTACTCTATATATATATAGTTGTGCTTGTGTGTGGACATCCCCTGCCAGCGCCATATTGCACAAATTGTAGGTGTGTGTATGTTGAGGGGGTGTGTGGTTGTAGTTTCTGCTCATCGTCGTCGTCGTCGTTGCTTTTATATAAACATGAGGCAAGATTAGATACAAATTACACCACAGCTTTCAAGGTGGGCGTCCTCTTCGTCCTGGCAATTTGCGCACCTTGCTCTGCTGCCGTGTTGCTGATGCTGCTACTATGTATCCATAAGAGACAAGCCCAAATGTATCTGTAGTCCAACGGCAGCAAATGCAATAACAGCAAAAACTTTTTGCCCTGTGTCGGAGACAGGCAAATGGCATTGCTCTCAGGGCTGAGGCTTAAGGAACTTGTGGTGGCATGCCTAATGGCGGCACAGCTCCCCAAAGTTGCAAGCGTATTTTATTTATTTATTTATTTCATAAATTTTCGCCAGCGATTATAAAATGTGCAGAGCGCAAAAGCGCTCGCCCAAAAAAGAAACGCTGAAAAACTATGGCGATGCCGTGGGGAATAACTCGCAGTTCCAACGTCCTCATCACCTCTTGCCCCATGGGGCGCTACTGGCAATTTCAACAAATAATTTATGTTTGCCAAATTCAAACTTTACTTATTTTCGCAAAGAGCGAAAAAAAAGTTTTGATGTTGCCCTTTCCTCGTGATTTGCCGCAAAGGGGCGCAAACTCAGGCGGAAAATTCCATTGGGCGGATGCGGATGCGGTTGTCCTCTGATGCCCTCTCCCCCACCCGCTCTCTCTCTCCCTCTCTTTCTCTCTCTCCAGCAAGGCTGCCCCCTCTATCGAGACTCATTCGGTGGCACGTTTGCAAAATGGCCCGATGCGTGTCTGGAATACATTTTCATGTTTGCCAAAAAGAAATGAGAGCTAAGCAAAACTTTTTGGGCACGGCCTCCTCCTGTCTGCCTGTCAGCCTGACTGCTTCAATGCTTGCCGCCTGCCTCAACCACCTTGCCCCTGGGCTCCCTTTGGTGCATTTGTACATATTGTCGGTGGTATTTTGACGCAAATTTATGTGAAATTGCTTGCCACAGCCACACAACGAAAGCGGCATTTTGTGTTTTCTAAAATTTAATGTAACTCTCTGTTTTGTTAGTTCTGTGTGTGTGTGTAAGTTGTGTGTGTGTGTGTTTGCTTACACCACCAAGCTTAAAATTAGCACACATACGAGCACAAGCACACTCCCTTCCTCCCCTTCCTCCCTCTGCTCCTGTTTCCATTTCATTTGCTGGGTCAGCCCTCGTGAAGGGTATAATGTTAATTGCGGCCTTTGTTTGGTTTTCAATTCGATTAAGTTAATGCCACAATGCCGTGTGGCAGCCACGCTTTCCGACCTGTCCACCTCCAACTCGCATCCCAGCTCACCAGCTGCTCTCAATGGACTTGACGGCAATATTTAAATTCTGCTTTAGCATTTGCGCAGTGTTAGATTTCACCTGCGATTGGAGCGGGGGAATCTTGCATATAAATGTTCTGTTTATCTGTAAATACCGATATTAGATTGCACGCTTTTCATTGTGGATTTGCTTCAGGTTAATCAATTTACTCTGATTATCAGGAGACTGTCTTAAATAGCTCGAAGCTTGCTCTCTTACCTAATATTCA
Organism: Drosophila niveifrons; assembly: GCA_035046325.1. Classification (NCBI taxonomy): domain Eukaryota; kingdom Metazoa; phylum Arthropoda; class Insecta; order Diptera; family Drosophilidae; genus Drosophila; species Drosophila niveifrons. The sequence goes on along the minus strand of JAWNOC010000046.1, from coordinate 920,578 downwards.
CAAAATTGTATTTTGTATCTTATTGGCAAACGAATATATTATTCCCTTAATATACATAGAAGTAAGTAGTGTAGATTTAAAAAAAAATAGTCTTGAAGTGATTCAAAATATATGCAAATTTCAATAAATTACATCAACTATATTCAACATATATAGAATAATGACGTACATTGTATGTTTCTTTTTTTCTGTCGAGTAAAGACATTCATTCTTTTAAATAGAAAACTACCATACTTGTATAGTTTCAATAGAAGAAATAAATGCCAATAAAATATAAATATCTATATTTAATAAAAAATAAAAATATATATATTTTAAATTATTAATCTTTTACTAAGAAAAAGTAGTTTCTTGCCTTTATAAGAAAAAAATATTTAATAGAATAAATAAATGCTAAGGGAAGTAATTTAAAACATGAGAATATAAAATCTCTTAAATTAATTCTACTTATTGCGTCCATTGATATTCTCCTCAAAATGTTTATTGTGATACTAATAACTTTATTGGAAAATTAAGACATCAGATTAAACTATAGAAACATTCATATATATTTTATATTTTTTGGCGTTAAAGAGTGCATTGAAATGTTTAAATAGAATTCTAACTCTGAATACATAAATGAATAAAGAGTTGTTTACTGACATGTTGGAATATTTTTGGCGATTTAACTCTGAACATAGTATTCATAAAATCGGCAAGTGGCAAGCTGGAGGCAGCTAGCTACTCAAGATTTATATAATTTAATTCATCTAACATGTACAAACGTATACAAAACACTTTAGCATAATTTCTGCTGGTGTAAGTTTGTTTGTTTTTATTTGCTTCTTACGATTATGCAATTTAATTCTTTAACATAATAAGTTATGCAATTTGCATAACTTCTGCTGTTGTAACTTTAGTTTGTTTTTATTTGTTTCTGAATAGCGACATTAACTGAAAAGCAGTACTTAATTAAGAAAAAAACGCGTTTCTCATTATGGAATATTATATGTTATAGAAATAAATACAAATTGAAAACGAGTTGATGGCTGCCATGCGGCAGGTAAAACAGACGACAGGGCTCAACAAGAGCAGCAGCAGCAAGTAGGCAGCAACTAAAACAGAAAACTGTCAACTTAAGGATCGTAAAACGTCGATTGTATTGGCAATAATTTTGCGCATTAAACACACAAAGTTAATGCGGCTAAAGTTTTAGCTGCGCCTGAAAAACAGAAACTTGAATGCAAGACAAGGTGGACGCTGTCAGCTGGAGCAAGGAGCAAAAACAAGAGAACTCCCAGCCGGCGCTCCTTAATGGAAGACTGCAAATGCTCGTAAACGCCAGAAGTTGGGTAAGGGCAGCGGGAACTCGAACAACTGGAAGGAGGAGGAGAACTCGGGAGAGGGGAGTGGGGAGAGAAAGGAGTGAGGAGCAGCGAGTGGCCAACGAGTGCACCGCTGAGCACTTAAATGATGCTATTTGTTTGTTTTTCTTTTCTTTGTGCCACAATTGCCGTCTCAGTTGCACCAATGCGCCACAGCAAGCTCGATCTCGGCATGAGCTTGAGCATGTGCATCTGGCACACTTACCGCGCAATTAATGGCGCAATTAAATGTTTACTTTAGACGCTTTCAGTCGGCGCACACTGAATGGGGGGAAAGAACTCACTTTAAGCGAGTGGAGTGGAAAGGGAATTGAAAATGGAGACTTGACTCGACTCGACTCGACTCGCTTATCAATTGATGCCGTCGCTGCAGTTAAGCTCGTGTTGCAGTTGCCGTTGCACTTGTTGCCAGCCATCTTGGCGTTGATCAAGACCGGCTTGAAAGTCGCACCCAAAAATATTAAAAACAAAAAATACTCAAGTTTCGAGCTAAGCGCCTTTGCGTAAATCATTCGTCAATTTGCATTAAAGTCCCGCGTTTTTAGGCCTTTTGCATGCAAATCTAAAATGAAATGAATTTAATTTTGATCACAACTCCATTACCATTTCTTCGCTGTGGTCCACATTGTTCACACTTTAGTCAAAGCGATCTTCATCTAAAATTAGTTGGCGCACTACAAAGTTATTTCCAGATAAGAATCATATTTCTAGCATTTGAATTCTTAGTTTCTTGTTCAACAGGAATAACCAGTTAAACAGATGTACATAAAAGCAGGCTTATAATCGTTATTTAATCAGTTCATATAACTTTTATTATTAATTAAACTCACTTCATAAAGCAAAAGTATTGCTTGCTTTCAATATTTCCTGCTTTAAAAATAGCTTCGATCGTTAAACAATTTGTTGCAATATTTAGCAAAGAGCCAGAAAATTGTGCGCTCAATAAAATGTATTAATCCTTCCGCTTGCAACTGCAACTGCAACTTCAACTACTCGTTACACATGTTTTTCTAACCATCTCCGAGTTGCAGGCGAGTGATGTATGCGGAACTCTCGCTTTCGCTTTAAGAGATCATAAAGCAGTTTTAATGGCCGTTTCGCTTTGCTCGTCGCTGTTGTTATTTACTTGTCCCGCAAATAGAGTGAAAATCTAAAATACTAAAAACAAACGTGGAAACGTTGAAAAATCGCCCTGGGCGCTGTCATCTGGCATAATTCATTACTGTTTTGCAGACTTTGCTTGCGGCGCTCGTCAAAGAGTTGCAATTATATACATTTTAATTGCTGGCGAAATGTTCAAGGAAAAAAACGAAAGTGGTTGTGTCCCTGGCAAAAGAAGAGTTGACTTAATGGCCCTTAAAGAACCATTAAAGGTTGAATTATGATTTCGAGGTCGTCCGAAAAGCGAGGCACTCTCGATTTTATATCCCACAACATGACGTGCGTCAAAGTGAAATGCTCTTCAAAATGTTACCCATATGTGGTGACCTGGGTGTAACTACTATGTATCTATCTACCATATATGTATGTATGTATGTATAGAAGATAGATTTGTGTGTGTTCATCATATATCATTCATGACACATCTACATCGAGCTGATGTCGTGTGTGACAGTCGCTCGTCAGCAGGAATTCAAAATGACGCCTGTCACTTGGCCCCTTATTTATTGCACTTGCATGAGCGAGACTCCGTCTCCGTCTCCGTCGCCGACTTTGAGTCTGACCACTCAGGTCCCACATTCCTCATTCACAGTCGGCAGGCAAATGCATTTCAATATTCAATTCCAATGTACTTTCTGTATGCGGACAATCGCAATCCAGGCTCTGACTCTCTCTCTCTCTCTCTCTGTCTCTGTCTCAGGCTCAGACGTCTTCCCCAATCACTTGTCTTCCATGCTAACGGCGAGTTTAGCATTTATGCATATATGTATATCTTTCTCGACTTCGTGTTTCTTTTTTCTTTATTTTTTTGTTTAAATGAATTAACACGAGAGACAGAACAAAGAATGCATAAATTACTCCAACAGACTTGAGTGCCATGATTTTGGCTTCCACAGCAACGCCCTCACAACTCCCCCTGCTTCTTCTCTTTCGCCTGCTTGCCTCAGATCGAATAAACTACGAACAAAAATCAGTGTCTTTGAGTCATTGAAATTGAAGGCCTTTTTCTGCTCAATTGACTCGTCGTGCTCCTCCAATTTTGGAGTTCAATGCGCCTCATCTTCTGTCTCGACTTCAAATCAGACAGCGGATTTCATGAAATTGCTAATAAATATGTCTGACGATATGTTTTCCATTTCTCTCTTTGCAGATCCTCGGAACACTTTGTGCATGGATACCATTTACAATTGTAAGTTACTGTAATCCGATATCTGCTATAAAATATTAATTTAATTATTCTAACACATTCGCTTTATCACTGCCAATCAAACAGAATATTTTGATCTGCATATATTATTACAACGTCTGTGTTGATCATTCATAAACTCATGCATTTTATTGAGATCGTTTCAAAGTGTGTAAGGCAGTGAACTTGAAATTTTCTAGGAACTTTGTTTGTTTATTTCTTGCCTAATATGCAAATCAGGCTCTTAAGTGAAGAGTCGCTACATTGTTGTCGAATTCTTGAGCTCTAGCACTTTGGTTGCGTGTTATAGTTTATTTTTCTCGTAAAATTATTAAATCAGTAAGAAAGTATAAACAAAGTGTTATCTCTGTAAGAAAACTTTTGATATTTTCCAATTGTTGGCAAGGCATTTAAATTTTAATCAAACAGAAACCTATATAAGAACGTTATAATGAAGTTTTGTTAAAAAATAAAAATTCCCTCCATTGTCCTTCATGAATTAAAAAGTATTTCTGACTGTCAATTAACGTTGCGAATTTATATTTGATTCTATAAATATTTCTCTTTCCAATCGCGTGGTAAAGCAATTAATCATTATTTTTACAAATTACCCCAAGGGTCCAAGCTATGTATCCAGCACTTAAAGGCTTTAGTACTGTGAGGACCCAACCCATAGCGAATCTATTTTACGGGTCTGTGTTTCGACGAATCATGATTTTATTGCGGCAATCGTAAATCGTTGATTTTATAGTAAATCGATGGCCATTTAGGCGCATAAACGTCCCCTGCATATTAAATATATATTTAGGTGAGTGGAGCGCTTATACGCTATATAATTTTGCCATATCTCCGATCTCCAATGGGAGACAGACAATGCCGAAGGTGATTTATTTGTTTTTAAAGACGTGTTTAGCGCACAGTTTCTTAATTGCCGGAATCGTAAAACTGACTACAGATCATCGTAAAAGCCATCTCAGCGATGTTGTGTCGCTTTTTCTGTTGCTACTCAGCAGTGCACTGCTGTCGAAGTTGGAGCATTTTGTGGAGAGCAGAGATTACATCGAAAGTTATTAGAAAATTTCTATTTATGTGTAGATACTTGGGTCTGGATAAAGACACTTTTGGGCTCAATGTCAATAATGGAATATGGAAAATAGATACGAAATGCCAAGCACAACGTCCGGAGCAGACGCACAACACAGAGCATAGCAGAAGAGAAACCACCCCGACGAAGCAGCAGCGAAACGAGAGCAAACAGTGAGAGCGAGAGCGAGCAGGAAACAAAACTAGAATGCGTTGAATGGACCTGAGGGAGTGAGAGAGGGAGAGATAGAAGCAATGACAGCAGCAACAACAAGAATTTCAGCATTTCCAAAATCAAATATGGCCGAATTAAATGTTCTTGCTCTGCTCTTTGTGCGCTCCTTCGTCGACAGCCATTGTTGCCATGACAACCGGTTGCATGCTGTCGTCGACGGGGGGAAAAGGGACAGACAGCAACGTTCATGCGAGAGACAAGACCGAAGCGTCGCATGTTCATAAATTCATTTGGCGTTGCTATTGTCGATGTTCTTCTTCTTCTCGTGGTTGTTTTGTTGCTGTTGTTGTCGTTGTCAAGTGAGTTTCTCGTTTCATTTCGTTATCTCTGGTCGCTGCTTTTGCCTGTTTCTCTTCCTCTCCGACTACATGTAAAATGCGTTGATTGCTCCGCGCTTGCTCCCCTTCTTCCCATTTCAACATTTCCAATGCCAGCTGAGGTTCAATGGCTTCTCAACAACCCGCAAGATCGGAAAAACTGTCGCTTCACTTGTCGGTCGTCGTTATGTAGAGTTAATCATCTAAAAATGGAGCAAGCGACACCACGTGTCTTTAGCTAATGTCTATTTATAGTTGTAGTAGTAACTTTGTCAGGCAAACAAACTTTTGCTTGATCATTAATTACTATTAATGTAAAATAAACAAATGCTTATTTGTCTAGTCAATTATCAATTCTCAGTTTCTTGGCTATTAGTAATACTCGCATTTTATGTGCTGCGATTCTGATTAGAATGAAATTCCAACCCTTATCGTCGCATGTCAGATTGTGCGCAGTCCATCGAAGTAACGCATTGAACCAAAGTTGTGTCTCTTACGCAACAGATGGCGCTCGCCATGTTGCGACAACTGTCGCTTGAAGCGCTGCACATAACGAATTTCAAGCTATTTCGTATCAACTTATTGAATTTATTTCTGTCCATTATATTATATATTTGCTTTTTGTTAAATTAAAATTGTAAACAGTAACGCTCGCATTTTTGTTTGCTTATAAACTTTTTTCTTTTAGTTTCAAATTGAAGTAAAACAAATTTGAATTTGTTAAGAGAAGTACAAAAGAACCAGAATTTAATAACTGAATTATAATCTTCACAGAACAAGCAATAATATTTTTTTTTTATCAAGTTAAAGGAGTGTGGAGTTTGAATTCTCTACAAATTTTTAACATATAAATTAACTTTTCATGAAATCGTTTTGTCCATACGTTTAGATAAAACTGCAATGATAATACCAGCTGCTGAATAATCATAAAATGACCATTTTCTATATTTAAGAAGTCGCATGCTTTATGTGCAATATTAATTAACTGGCATATCTTAAATAAAGGCAATTAACTTTTTGTTGGAGTTAATGTTAACAACGCTACTCCTTTAAATTTTTAATAGTACTCTTATTTCTCTTATTTAAAACATATCTTCCAAAATATTTTAAATATTTAAAAATACAATAAATCATGCTAGCTTTAAATTTGATTTTTATATGCGTTTTAATTATTTTTATTTTTTTGTTTCGTATAAAATCAAAGTAACACCACATCCACATATTAATCTTCATCACATCAGAGTGCGCATTGCCATGCTCCAAGCAACTCAAATCAGCTGTTCGACCAAGCTCATCATGTTCGGCTGTAACTCAACGTTTCCACAGTCAGCGGGGCGTCCATCAAAAATGTCTCAGTGCAACAAGTGGCAAGTGACAGTGGCTGAAAAGTTGCTGTTCCCCAAAACAAATGAAATGAAGACACATATTTGAATTTTGTTTAACTTTTAATGCGAACGAGTTTATTTGTTCAAAGTGAAACAGTTTACAGCAGATTTGTATTAAAGTATTAAAGTGTGTTAATGAAAGTGAATTCGTAAAATTAATTGTTTCTTTGTATATATATATGTATATAGTTTGACACATCCCGCGTTGTTGGTGTTTCCTCGTGTTACGTATACTGAAGGTATACCGGATAGGATACACTCAGGATACATTCAGTATACGTATACGAAGTTGCACAGGTTCTACTACAGCTACAAACAAATCGTGAAGTGAAGATAATAAACCGTATCCTTGGCGAAAAAAAACAAACACTGAGTGCTGCGCTGCGCGTGTGGACAGCTGCCGTTGTTGACCCGACGATTGCACGGTCGCAACTGAGTCGCCGGCAGGAAAAACTAACCGGCGACTACCCGTAATTGTCGTTTCCTTCTTCGTACCGGCTCGTGTCCGTGTCGTATCGTGCCGTGCCGTGTCGTGTCGTGTTGTGCGTGAGAGAAAAGAGACATAAGGCAAGGCAAGGCAAGGCAACGCAACGCAAACGCAACGCTTCCGCCTTTTGCTCTGCCTGCCAGCCAGCCGGATGTCCTTTAATGCAGTTGGTGGTTGCTGACAGTAGCTCGACATTTACTGTGCCACGAATCTAGCCAAAAAGATTTAGATAAACTCTGGCACTTGTCGCGCAGCGAACGTGCTTCGCCTGCTCAGCATAACGGGAACAACGTCTTCTTGAAGGCATCTGCAGTCGACATCCTAGTAACAGGTGAAAGAGAAGAGAGCAAAAGATTAACAATAATAAATTTACCAAGTTACTGCCAGACTACAGCTTTGCCTCTCGGTCGCTCCTTGGCTGCCAAGTTAGACGCAAACTAATGCTGCAACTATTTCGCCAATCGCGATAATCACCCTTTGTTGGCAGCAGGATAAAACAGCCGAGGGAGCCGCCTCACTCCTTGCCTCCTCCTCCCCCACACCAACTACGGCTCGGGTGCACGTCCTTCCATTTAATCCAAGAAGGCAAACACACACACATACACACTCACACACACACACATACACACACACAAGCTGAGAAGCAAGTCCCTGGCTGGCTGGCAAACAAACAGCCAGCCAACCAGCCAAACTCTCTGGCAATCTAATGCCTAAGATAAAATTCAAAATTTATAATATTGCACAGTTTGCCCGATATAAAACGTAAACTTATGGCTCTCGAAGAGTACGTGCCATATTTTTCTATGTATATGTATGTGCCACACTCAGCTACTTCCACAATTGTATATGTGTGTGTGTGCGTGTCTCTCCATGTGTGTGTGTGTTGTGTGTGTGTGCTTGTTTGGCTGTGCCCAACCCTTGCACGACAAAGAGTCACGAGCTCGTTATGCTTGTGAGATTTCATTTGTGTGTGCAACCAGAAGGTCCAACCCCCTGGCACAGTGGGTAAATCCCGTTAAAAACTGCTAACATTTCAGAGGAAGAGCAATATCTATACCTATCTTTATCTATTGTATTTAAATAAAAACTAATTAATTCTATAATTGAAATTTATTTCTTAATATTGAAACTGCCTACAATTTAGTTTTAGTTATATATTTTTGTAAATAGGATATTTTTTTCAGCAATGCTTAGAAATTTGAATTTTTATAATTTTTTAAGTTTTAGCTAAGTTTATTATATTCAAAGAAAATGATATTTAAAATTTGAAAATGTAGAAATGACCTCAACAAAAATTAGAAATGCTTTAAAAATATATTGAATGTGTTATATAAAAAATGTTATAAAAAATCTTTACATAAAAGGAATGTAGAAATTTAAGAATAAATGTATTTGATTTACTAAAAATTGTTTGTTTTTAACTTGAACAAAAATCTTAAGAAATAGTTTGACATTTAATCAAAAAGCAACAGCTGCCACTTGTAATGTTAAACATTGGTTTTGCCCCACTGTTTGTGGGCCTAGCCATGATTGTATTTTGCAAAGCGCACCACCGAACGCCACGTGGGTTAGACAATCTATTGGGGGTTGAGGGTTCGCTCTCTATGCTATGTGTGTGTGTGTGTGCGTCGCGAGAGTTGATGAGAAGGGACTGAAATGGAAGGGAGGGGGACAACACACAAAACGGCCGTTACAACCATAAATATCATTTTTTTATTGGCACAACCCTAAATGGCGGCATTTGGCAAAGCAAATTCCAATGCAAAACGCTCCACCGGCAACGTGGAGGGGGAAAGGGGAGGCAGGAGATGAGGGCAAGTAACGACACGCGGACAAACGGACTGGCAAAATGGACACAGAGACAGCGACAAGACAGCCGCCGCATAACGAGCGCCAAGGGCGGTTTCATCCTGATCATGGGATTGGGATTGAGAATGCGAATGGGAATGGGATGGAGGGATGGGGGCCGAGTGATGGACGGGCGGGTTGCCGATGCCGTTGCCCACCTTTAAGAATGTGCGACAATTTGCAAACGCAACGATCCGTGTGGAGCAGTCAGTAAAATAACCAAATGGCAGACGATGGTTGGGGATAGGAATGGGACGTAGAAGATGGAAAGATGGAATCCGAAAAATCTCTAGATGCTCAGAAATCGCATTGTACATTGAACGCAGAGTACGTGACTTTATGGCGAATCGTTGCTCGGCCCAAGGTGCTAAATGCTGCTCATGAGTTGAGTTGAGTAGTTGATGCTGCAACATCGTTTGATATTTGCACGCTTCGTTTGCTAGCCCCATAGAATAGAGCACAATTGAACTGAACTCAACTGAGCTGAAGTGAGCTGAAGAGGCGGGACTCGCAGACAGACAAAGACGTCATAAACGAAGGGAAACAATTGCTTGAAATTACAGACGCCATTGCGCCATTGTTGGCAGCAGACGCATAGCAAATCCCCCAGCTCCAGTTTCAGTCTCAGTTCCAGTTTCAACCCCAACCCCTAGCTGGAGTTTCCCCAACCCTTAGCCCAGTTATATCTATATTCTCGCACTTTCTACATTCCCACCTGACTGTCCTGGACTCACTGAGCTGACGGCCTGCGCTTTCAGTTGATTGTTTCCTTGTGCCATCGCGGGGAAGGAGCAGGAAACAGCTCAACCGCAGCCACACCCAGAACACCCCCACCCACCCATTACGCCCCCTCACACTTCTACTCTAAACAGACCCACGCAGCAATTGTAAAATATCCCACACTTGATTCTGCATTTGTTACCTCAGTTTCTCTGTGTTTGGGGCGTAGTTTTCAAATGAGTTTTTCGCTTTTTTTCTTTTTTTTTGTTCTCTCTACTTTTGGCTTCTCAATTATTTTCAGCATCGAGACAACGCGCTTGCTTTTTTCGCTTTTTTTTTCCTTGTTATCACCCATTGGGGATTATGTCTCGAAAATTGAAGTTTAATTTAGTTTTTTAAATTAGTTTCACCTCAAACTGACTTTGACTGCTAACAAAAAAGTTCCCGCAAGCAAATCGAATTTAAAAGTTCAGAAAAACTATAGCGAAGTTTCGTTTGAATATCCCTCGCTCTCCCTCAATGCTGACCCTAACTAATTTAGCATAATGAATAGCATTCATATCTAGATACGAGTGTCGCATTCGTATTCGTTTTCGTATTCAACCCGATAGCAACAACTATTTGATATCAAGTGTAATTTAAATTTTAGAGCAAACGAAATGTGCTTGTGGTTCTAACATAAGAAGCAAGTAGAATGGGGCAGAGAGGTGGCAGACGCTGGGCAATATTGCGTCAACGACTTGCAAACAAAATTAGAAAAGAAAACCCTAGCGGTGGGTAGCATATGCTGCTGAGTGCGCGCCGGCATCAAAATGACTACACAAACTTTTCAAATTAGATTTCACACCCAAAACTAAACACAAGACGGTGGTGGAGACGACAGCGTGAGATGTGAGTTGAGGATGGCGATGAGGATGAGGCAACAGTCCAAGTGGCAGTCATGACACTTGCGCACAGAGTTTGCAATTGGGATTGGGATTGGGTTGGTTTCTCTTCGGTGTCGGTGGCGTATGAGCAACATGCGACAGCTGTGCTAAACCTTCAAGTGGAAGCAACTACGAAATGGACACAATTAGTGTGCAATTTATGCGCCAAGGAGCAGCAGCAGAAGCTTCAAAAGCACCAGCGGGTAGCAACAGCAGACAATGTGATTGTCTCTTGTCTGCGTTGCAATTTGAATGACCAAATTAGACGCCCCGTTTATGGGAGTCTCATAGCCACGCCTTCCATCGCCGCCTGCCCCATACCTGTCTCTCTGGCCGTCTGCGAGCAATTTTACCATTTAGAGCAGAGCTGAGCTGAGCAGAGCAATGTGTGGGCAGCGGACACACAATTTGACAATACCCAAGGCAAGCCTTGAATATTGTCTGTCTGTCGCCTCTTTGTGCTTCGTGAAGCGCGTGGCATTAAATTTAATGCGCTGTGTGGTAGGCATGCATATGTGGCATGTGAGGCAGCAACAACCGCAGCAGCCACTGTCGCCCATAAATGTAAATTCTGCGGGACCTTCTTACAGCTTCATTATGGCGAAGCAACCACCACAAAAGCAGCATCAGCAGCAGCTACAGCACCAAACACACATAAATCAATATGAACGTCGCTGTCGTTTGATAATTTGCGAATAATGCGAGACAGTCAGACAACCATGTTGTGCACCAATACATGCTCTATATATACGTATATATCACATATGTGATATGTGAGACTGACACTTCACGCCTGCATCTGCCACATAATGCGAATAAAATGGGAAATGTTAAATGTCCACAGCGGCCCAACGTGTGAACGTCCCTCGAATCCGCCCCTGTGTTCTTCGTTTCTGTTTCTGTCTCTATCTCTTATTGTTCGTTCGTCGTAGGTGCGAGAGTGCGTAATTATGCGTTCGCAGTCGTAAAACTTAACTTTACGACTGCACATCATGATTGGGCTGCTCCCTTCATCTTCTACCCTCCATTCAGTGCTGTGTGCTGCCATTTGATTGATTTATACGTGTGTGAAAATCAAGTGAGGCCAGACTGCAGCTCGTAAAGCAAAACTAACTGCGTGTCTTAGAATTGCAATTGACTTGGCTTCGTTTCTATTGCCTTGGCTGCATAACATACAATTCATACATATATTCAAGAGTCGTACAAGAGCTGTGAGCAGCAGTTTTGCGCACTTATAGCGCGCATACGCCCCATTGGCCGTGTGAAAACTTAAAATGGGGGAGCGTATGCAAGCACAATATGCAAACGCAAGCAAAAGGAAAGTTTATTATAATTATATTGAAATATTAAGTATAAATTTCTAATTATGAATTATTTAATAATTTTAAAAAAGTCGAAGATTTGTAGAAAATTCACGTATTCTAATTAATATTTTAACTTCTGAGAGTTTTCTTTTTGCCTCATAAAAATATTCAATTGCATTATTACTACAATGTTAAATATAGATTATGTTGATAGCTTACCCAAATGTTATCGCATCAAGGATTCTGCTAAAGAGAGTGAGAAATTCAATTCATAACAGCAAAGCATGCAAACAATGCATAGAAAAAATAACCTGCCTCAATAACGAATTTAAGCAGAAAAGCAAGCGAAAAGCAAAGTAGCAAAAGTCTAGGCTCGATAAAGAATACACTGTAAATCAAATGAAACCAGAAAAGAATTGTGCGAAAGTGGCGAAATGGCAAATGACGAATAATTGGCGTAATCATCGCACAGTATTCTTACAGCACTTTTGGAGCCGCAGACATTCATCGTAGCTTAGCGTTTATTGTTGTTGCCTTCGTTGCGGGTTTCCTGCACGCCCCGTTCGTTCGTTTGTCTGGCAGTCCGTCAATCAGTCAGTCGCTCAGTCAGTCATTCAAAGCTCGTTGCCCGAAGTGCTTACTTATCATCCCAGACAGATGATGATGTCGCTCTTGCTTACTCAGTCACTCAAGTCTCTCCACAAACTAAGGCTATCTCAGTCGCACTACACGTAGGCTGTTTTTGGGGGCTCTTTTGTGCGTGCATTCGTATGCGTGTGTGAGTTTGTGTGTGTGACGTCGTTGCTAGCGAATTGGCGGTCGAAAGCAAAACAAACCATAAGCGTGCGTAGCAAACGCGAAAGCGAAGCAAAGGCGAAAATGAAAACGAAAACAAGCGACGAAACGAAACGAAACGAGACACATACAGCAAAAATGTCAGGCAACATTTTTCGTCAAAGGGTCGACCTCGAACCCAGCCCCCCGGTTGCCCCCTTTGCCCACAAGAGAGCCATAAGTCAATGTCAATGGCACGCAGACAGACAAACGAGGGAGCGAGAGTGAGAGAGCAGTAAAGTCTGTTTTTTTTTTTTTGTTTTTGGGACTGTGCTTTGAAAGTGTTTCCATGTTTAATAAGACCTTGACATGCGACAGTCAACTGACAACTGAAAATGAGCACAAATTTGTTATTTGGTGTTTATGGGCGGCGTTTAAAATAGACTTAGGCAAGGAGGGGTAGAGAGACCAAACGGATGCAGCTGAAAGAGAAGTAGAGGTTAAATTATTATATTTATGTTTCGTGAAAGTTTCAAATTGATTTTAATATTTTCGAGATTCTTATCAGCTGTAGCTTGAAACAAGTTTTCATGCAAGCACACACACACACACACACACACACACACTCATACATACTCACTCTCACACACGCACACTGGCACACTCTGCTGCAGTCACAAAATGCAAACCTGTTTCTCCTCTGCCACAGCGCATTTTTAGCGGTAAACAAAAAGCACGCCAAACTATAAATTTCGATAATTCACATTAAGATTGACACATTAAAATTTAAGAACTTAAGAACTCAAAATGTTTTAATTTAAATCCTCACACACACGCACGCACTTAATATGTATTGTTATCGATAAAATTTTGATATAGTTTTTTTTTTTTTTCTTGGTTGTAAAGTGAAGTACTTGAAGTTTATTTTTAGAATGCCGCAAAATATATTGTTGGGACGTTTATTTTTTTGGCGGATGTTTGCTTTTCAACGTTTTGCGTTCATTTGAAGCCGTCGCCCGACGATTTCTTGTGCGACGCTTGCTGCCGCTGCCTCTGCTGACGCGAGCGACGCCACACCGACGTCGACAGCAGTTTTTGTGACTGCGACGCAAAGCGCACGCGGCGGCCTCTGTTTCTGTATCTGTGCGTATCTCATAGATATCGCCCCATGGCGTACACAGTCGAGAGTATCTGTGTGCCCTGTTCGCGTATCTGTGAGACATACGAGTGTGTGTGTGTGTGTGCATGTGCGTGTATACACACACATACTCTGACTATGCTAACAGCTCAACAAATGTCCCATGTGCGCTTGCTGGTGGTACTTTTTCTTTTGCGGCCTCAGCTGGCTGGGCAGTTACACTAACAGCCGTTTACAGTTACTACTTGGGTAATTTACTTGCATTGCAAATTCGAAATTGGGAAATTTCACACAAACTGGCGCTGTGTGTCGGCAGCGCAGTCGACGCATCGGCTCGCCTCGCACATTGTTAAATTTCCCAACCACGTGCTTCGTTCGCATTGTTATTGCTTTTCTCTTTTCGCTTTTGACTTTGTTTTGCTTTTGCTATTGTGCTTTCTGAGCAAAAAGAGCTTTTAGCTTTGCATTTTGCTTGCTATTCTCTAGTACATAACATCGCCATTTACATTGCCTCTACTGCTGTTGTTGTTCTCGCTGCTGTTTTTGTTGTTTTTTTTTTTTGCTTTGTTTTGTGCCAATCACCGGCGCGTCTTCAATTCATTTATGAGGCTCTTTTAGGGCTGTCTGCGACCCATTTTGAGTTTGGTTTCTCTTGTTTGGTCTCGACCCCTGCTCCCCTTCCTCCCCCCTTCGCCATGCCTACATCCCGTTCTTATTGTTGTTGTTGCAATTAATGACCATTTGAATTATATTTGCGCTCGTAAAATTTACAAGAATTGTTTGCTGGCATTTCGTTTGCAGCCATCCTCTCAACGGCTTCTCCTTCTTCCTCCTCCTCCTCCTCCATGAACCTCCAACCTTCACAAAATCCTGTTTTCCATTCATTTCGTACGTAGACAGCAGAAATTTTTACGACTTTTCTGCACAATGCGCAAATACTTCGACAATGGACCAACGCCCCAAACCTCCTCGCTCTCCTCACCGACCATCTACCCCTCGACTATCAACATTCCCAGGACCCAGGGACCCAAGCGACATTGGCACGGAACTGGTCAGGACGTGGCACCATTTACCGTCGCCCGCATGGGACATTTTATTGCAGGTCTCCTTTTTTTGCCTTTGCTTTGCTTTTGCTTCATTCATTTAATAAATCGTTTGCTGATCATAAATTTTCGTACTCGACTTTTATTAAAATTTTGGAAAATAGTTTAGCTTTTTCTCGAAGTACAAAATATTTAATTATACAATTCATTAGTTAACAACTAAAGTGCAAAAGTCTGTCATAATAATAATGTTTGAGATAATATTTAATTCTATAAAGTGCAAAAGAGCATCATAAGTCTGCAAATAATCTGCGCATTTCAGAAAATGTATTTAATAAATTTTGGCTGAAATTTCATCATTCAAGATTGCTTTTATTGCATATATATGATGTCATTAAACAAATTAAAAACAATAAATTGAGCATGCCTTAAAAATACTCTTTGTATTTTTATTATGCAAGCCAATGGTATCAAAAAATGAGTAGATAATATTACTATACTTAGATAATAATATATTTGTACTAAAATGTTTTATGACTAATCTTGCGCAACAACATATCTATAGAACTGCATTTTTTGCAGTCCAACTAAATGATTTTCACATAAAGCGAAGGAAATGTACTTCGCTTGAATTTCTCTGTATGTGTGAGTGTGTGTGTGTGTGGCACCCCTCACCTGGTTGCACAGATAATGAACAACCCTTAGCTGCCTGCTTGCACCACCCTAACAAAGCCAAGCCATTAACAAGCGCAACTGCAACTTCGAGTGTGTGTGTGTTTGTGTGTATGCGTGTGTGTTTGTGTTTGTGCATTATCTTCTTGGTTGTAAGTGTGAGTGTGTGTGTAGCTCGCTGCGCTTACCCCTAATTGCAATGCCATAAAAAACTGTAATTCAAACGAAGGACAACCACTGCTGCAAGCAGCAAAAGGGATGAGGAAAACTGCAGACTCTAAATGATAGACTCTTGGCAATTGCCAGTTGCCAGTTGTGGCCCGTTGCCATTGCATTCAGCAATGATTGCGATTACAGCGTGGCATTGTCGTTAGCCCAGACACTCTGCAGTCTCCCCCAATTCCCTATTCCACACTTACTAGTTGCCCAGCAGAGAAGACAACGAGCTTTGGCTATTAGCAGCAGCAACAGCAGCAGAAGAAACAGCATCAAATTATGCGAAAATACATTTTCACTTTTGGCATTTGGAGACATGCAGCAGGAAATTTGCAGCAAGAAGAGTGGAGTGAAGTGGATAGAAGGAATATGAATGCTTTGCTTGGATGCGTGTCGAGTGGATGCCAATGGAAATGTCAATGGGAATCGCAATGGGAATGACAGCAGCAGCTGCTTGCAGCAGTTATGTGCGCATGCAATATGCACCAAGTCCTGGGTCCTGTGCATCCTTTGCTGACAGAGAGGATGCAAATTTCTTTGCACACGATATCGAAAATCTCAAGAAGTGCAGCCAATCAACTGGAAATTGGCAAGCGTCGAGTTAAGTGCCAACAGCAGCGGCATCTACTCCCAACGCACCAAACGCTGAATTGATAACAGATACAGCAACAACAAACAGCAGGAAAAAAGCGACGGGCGATAAGCGTCGCAAGCAGCGCAAGCGGCCCGCGGCCTCGCGACTCTCGACTGCGTTGCTTTTGCTTTTGGAGCTGTGGCTGCCGGTGGGACAACAACGAAGCGTGGGCGTGCCCGGTTGGCGCTGTATTTCGAGTGTGCACTATAGTGCACCCTGTTGCGCCAACGGCAACATCGACAAAACTCAGCTAGTTGTACCGCAAAACGCACAAGCAACGAGCGAGACGGGGCGAGGCGACGGCGTGTGTGAGCAAATGAAACGAATGCCAAATGCTCGCAGCGGCCATTTTGGTGGGAGCGAGTGCGACATAGTCACTGAGCAAAGACAACAACAATACAACGAAGATGACGCTAACGCAAACGTCGACAGCAACACAACGAAGTTGACGTTGGCAGCAGCTGCGACGCTGGCGACCGCAGCCAACGCCACTGCAGCTGGTCAGCGGCCCTGTTCTTGGAGACTTTGCTTACTCCGGGATCCAGAATGTGTTTGTTTGTGTGTGTGCTGGAATTTGACGGCTGAGACTCTTGAGAATATGCCGCAGTTGTGCGGTATTTGCTATTTGCAAAGCTTGAGCGTAAAACTTTTGAGTGATGAGAAATTTCACTCATGCTTCGAGTCGAGTTGGAACTCCCAAAAAAAAACTTTAAGTCAACTGCAATGGTATAAGTACAAATTTTCAGCCAAAATTGAGGTTTCCCAGGGCCTATTTCTTTTTTTGTTTTTTTCTTTTTTTTGTATTTGTGTATTATTAAAAATATCAACAACGAAATTGTGCGGCATTATCGTTTCAGCCACCTGACGACTTGCCAAATGGCATTCTCAATGGTTTGAAATGCCAACCAAATGCTGTGGCAGGCCAATTTACTTTAAGCGGTTGTGGCAACATTAATTAAGAAAAGGGCTTAACGCAATTTACACTATTAAATAAATAACAATTATTAAAGTGTCGGATGTGAAGATTAAAAACACACTGGCACAAAAATAATTTATGTCCGTCTAATAAATATACGAATTATATTATACAAACAATTATATTCTTTTTATGCACAATTCGATAAGACAATGAACCTAATAAATGTTTTCAACTCTCTTCTCGTTTCAGTTTTTTTTTTTTTTTTCAAACATTTTTTGTTCGTTTTCAAATGTGGATTTAGTCTATAAAAAATAGAAAAAACACTTCAGCACGTCAAAGGGTTGGTATACAATTTCATATATATTTGTTTTTTTTATTAACATTTGTATTAACATAAAAAATTTGTGACAACAACAGCAATGCGCATAAATCAAGAGGCATTTAAAATAAATTTGGTTTATGGGCGTTAAAAAAAAAATACGAATACAAACCACCATCAAAACCATCAAATTCTGTTGTCTATTCAAATAAAAATCAGCATAAAATATAATTGCATAATGATTTAATCCCGGCCGACGGGTTTTGCGCATGAATCGATCATAATTTTACGACTCTCTGACACCGGCAATTTGGTTTTTTGGTTGGTTTTTGGTGGGCTTTCGTGAGTTCTCAAATGATTTCCCGCTTAATCGCTTTAAAAACCGATTAACATGGCCATAAAACATACGCCGTGCCGCATGGCAAATGACCGAAAAGCTTCTCCGACGGCTCTCGCTGGTTCTTAGCTCTCGGTTTACTTGACGTCTCCAATTCGCGGCAATTTCGAATTTTGTTTCCATTTTCGAGCCCCATTAAAAAAACGAATTCTTCAAAATTCATGCACACAAAATTTATGATCGAGTGAATTTTAACTTGTTTTGCAGTTGCGACCATTTCTAATCCAATTAAAAAATGACCATCGCCTCCATTTTTAGTCGAGAGCGGGCGGTCTTTAGGCCATTTGTGTGATTCAGTGGGCTGTTATTAATTTATCGCCAAATAAATAAGTATTTGTTTCAGTTTCAGTTTCTGTTTTTTTGTTTTTTTTGCTGCCGCACAGAAATTGCACGATTTGTGCAATTCTCGGTGTGTTTTTGATTGTCTCGCAGCAGCAGCATTATGGATGGGACTATAAAATGCATTCATTATTGCCATTAGTCGACCGTAAATTGGCAAATGAATGTGACACGATATCGACCGCCACTCCGCTCCCTTTGGGGCCCAAGTCCTCATCACAACACAACGAAAATTGGCGCGTCATTGGCGGAGCCGCGTGCATCGCCAAAGATCTGCGGTAACTGCCCCTTCGCCACGCCTGGTTGGCCAAGAACATTCTGACAGAGACGTTATTCCAGTTTTTAATCGACTCATTCCATTGCATGCGAAGGGAAGCGGTGCGATTGTGGTAGAAGGGGGTAAGGTGAGGTCACTTTAAACGCAATCTGATGGCGGGTAATTAATATATTGCATTAAATGCTCATAATAATGCCTGTTTTATTGCCAGAGAACAAGAGAACAAACCATATCTTTAACAGCTTTACTTCCATCCACCATTTTTGAGCAACACACAAAAGATTGATTATCAATTACTATGTGGGGGTATTCTTAAACATATTATATTTTCCTAGACTGCTCTGAATTTGTTGTTGAAAATATAAAAAGGTTTTAGAGATAAAATAATTTGATAAATATATATCTAAAAAATAATTTAAATTAGAAATGTATTTTCTTGTACCTCGAAGTACTTGGTCACTTTCAAATATAACTAGCATCTTTCATTTTAGGCAATACTTAGCAGATAGATAATCTTTTACTTTATGAAGTGTCAGTCAGATACAATAGCTTTTGCTTTACTTTATCCTCCAGATTTAAGCTTAAGAAAAGCGATTTGATTATACTATTCATCTGCAGGTACATTTACTTGTCTGCTCCGGGATTGTCGCTTAAAATTCAAGGAAAGATTTTAAGCAAAAAATGATCATTTTACTTGTATTATTTAGTTTGTAATAACATTCAATATATTGATTATGATAAAATATAATTTCTTTATGTTTAATACGTGAAATATTGTGATTAAAATATATTTAAGTGCAGATTCCTTATTTCGACTTAATTAGTTAGCCAGCAGATTAATTTTCATTCTAAGGTTATAGCAAGATATATGTTTCATATATCCTTTTTGATTATCAGTCACTATCAGTAGTTCTGTCAGATACCATTTTTTACTGTCTGTAAAAATCGATCAAAGACATACTGTACAAATATATATTGTCTACACATATCAAATAATTTGAAAGTATAGAAAGTAAAATCCTTGCAAATGCTCCGTAATTACTTAAATTACAACATTTATATATCTTAACTTTTAATTATTTATTTCAGTCATTTAAAATTTTTATCAGTTCCTTTTCAATGATTTACAGTACAACTCAATTGTTTAACAAGTTTGATTTGGCTGTATATTACAAATAAATTTATTCTCATTCTGACGTATTTAACCTGTTATTTGGGAAATTAACCACTCTGGAATGAGACCTGTTTGCTGTTTGTATACCCTACAAATCAGAAATATAATGATATAGTACGCCATTCCAGTCTCACTTGATAGTCACAATACACAGTTGAGAAAAACGCGACAAACAGTTGCCACTGCTTGCAGACTGTATGTTTTTTCCTCACTTTTTTTTAATTAAATTTAATGAATAATTTATTCGTACAAGTGTGATGACTATTGTTGACATGTCGCGCTCGCAGCCGTGTAATCTTCGTGTATTCGCAATGGCCGCTTATCGTCAAATATAATGTGCTTTATTGTCACTTAAATTCAGATTTAAATTATTTAATGACTTCATTTATTGCGGACCAGCTTCAGCACTGGGGACACCTTGTGTTCCACATCATGTGCCGAGAGGGGGCAATTCAGCGACTGTCCAGCAACTGAAGCAATGATACTGTGTGGTTTTGTCTGCCTATCTCGGGCTTGGGCTCGGGGCCCCAGTTTCCACAATAACAATAACAATTTTAATAATAACAATAACTTATCAATGGCATTTGGCCCCCGCTCGTTGTTTATTAGGCGCAGTAATTACCAAACGATCGTCGATTATTGCGGAACTCTGAGTCGACCCTCGATTTAATGCTTAGAATCAAAAACGATGATTAGTCAAATTATGCGGGCGACAAAGTGTTTCATTAAAGCTTATATAAACATTATTTAATTCGATTTACATTTTAAATTTTTATAAAAAGTCTTTGGTAGGTCATTGGCAGATTGAAATACATTCTATCTGAATAGCTACAAAGTTAGGTAAATACTGAGATAATTAATATTAAAATATAAACATGTGAAAAAAAATGTTGCAATAGCATAAGCATAAGCATGTTTCAATCAACACAAAAATATTATCATTAGAATATTTTCCAAAGCATATACTTGAAATAATTTCAAGGTTGCTAAAATTGACAACTTTTCTATTTGTTGATTTCTATTCTAGGGCTCAATTTTATTACTAAACAAGTAAGAAAGCTACAGTCGAGTGTGCTCGACTGTGAGATACCCGCTACCCATTTTGAATAAAAGCAAAATATTGCGGTATTATTTTCAAAATATACCAAAAATACTGCAATATACTAAAAATATACCAAATGGTATATTTAGTATAACGATATGGTACTAACATTCAAAATATACCATAGACGGCATAATATACCAGATTGTCGGCCAAAGCATTTGAGACCCCTAGTAAGTAGGCGTTTTAGCCCATACAAAAGTTAGCGGGTATAAAAATCAAAACAGATTGATATAAAATATATAAAAATGATATATAGATGAAGAGTAAACCTATTCGATTTATATTAATAGAGCTGAACATATTTCTATATTATTTTATATTCTAATGTTCAATTTTACTACTAGTAAATCAATAATAATGAAGTATTTAAATTTTAGCATTAGAATTAAAAAATGTAGAATAAATTAAATTAAATATATATTGACGAAAGTTATAATTATAATTTGTTGATAGCAACGAAATATTTATTTATTGAAGCATTTTTAATAATCTAATTTCTCATAATATAGTTCGACACTTGGGGCAGCATAAACATGATATTATAAATAAACTCGCGATTCCCAAGTTCTTAAACGAATTTATTTAGCTGGCATTTGAGTATGATATTTTCATATACTATGTTAATCATCATCATTAAGGGAAATTAATTAATTGGCGGAAAATAGACGATGCAATAATAAGTACGCAATTATCAACGAGAAGTGGGTGAAAGGGAATAACAATCTAATTGGGGCCTGACTTTCTTTCTCTGTCTCCCTCTCTCTCGCATTCGTTCCCTTACCCCACTTGAGAGCCCTCGAGTTGTGGAGCATTCGATGGATGACGATGATGACTGCCGCATGGCAGGCAAGTCTCATAAATTGCGCGCAAAACACGAACTTAGTTAGAAAATTGTTAGTTGAAGTGCGACAGAAATCGACAATTAAATAAATCGATAGATGTCACAACGACAACAGCAGCAATAACAACGATAACGACTCGACTTGGTAACGACAACAACTTTGTATGAGGACATGAACATGCATTCGCATTCACATTTTGCATTTCGCTGTTTCGACTTTGGCTGTGTTTTTTGCATTTGGAGTTGCGAGCTCTCTGCCAGCTTGATATGCACAACATTCATTTTGGACGACAGCCAATGTGGCAAGTGGCAAGTGGCAAGTGGCAAGTGGCAAGTGGCCTGCAGGCAGGAGGCAGAAGGCAACTCCAAGGAAAAGGACTGGTTGAGGGGGCGTTGGCGACTTGTGACTTGCGACTTAGTTTGTTAGCATTTCGCACGCATTCAACATAAATTAGCGAGATTTATGGGACAGTCGCTGTGCTTAGATTCGCTAGAAAAAGTCGAACTGGAAGAGGGGAAACGGGTGTGGAGGAGTACGTATCACAATGATATGGACATGATATGGCAAATCGATAATAAATTAGACTCTTTGGCGACACATTTCCTCCGCGCCTGCAGACACACCCAGAAAAGCGTTCGCTCTTTCTCTCATGAGAATTCTGTGTCTATATCTCTAAAGCGCTCTCTTGCTCACACACTCAGTTAACTGTCTCGCTCGCTCACTGATTATGCGCGCGCTCATTTTGTAGTCGAAAAATCGATGGAATATGCAAAATATTGTTTGGGTATTTAGCTCCAGTTTCAGCTTCGGCTTCAAGCCCAGCATCAACGTTAGCCAGAAATTTTTGGGATCCGCCTAAGTCAACAGACGACAATGCCAGATTGCCAGAAAGAGTAACAACAACAATGACAACGATAGCAGCATCCCCCAAGGGTCCAACTCTTTGCCTTGCTGAGGGGACACAGCCAAGTGAATGTTAATTTCGAGTCAACTTTTTCTTTGTCTTTCGTTGCCGTTGCTGTTGCTGTTGCTGTTTGTTCACTGGAATGAAATGCAAACGCTGAAGGGGCCAACAAGTTTTTCGTTTTTCGTTTTTCGCTTTTTGTTTTTCCCATTGCCGTTGGAAACAAACATAGCTGCGCTATCTTTATCTGAAAGATACAAAATAAAACAAAAACAAACCCTACAACAAAATCGAGGCTCCAACTTTCGGGTTTTCGTTTTCTGGTCTCGCGCTTGGCCTTAGTCAGATTTTAATCGCTGGAATTTGTTTCGGCCATCGACATTTATTTGACAGCCCAAACTCTGAGTGTGACACTTTAAAAAATGTTTATAAAATATATTATAAAATGAATATGCGATGGCCAGCCAACCATCGTTTTCGTATCTAGTTCTTCGTTAACTGTATTTTGAGTGCTGCGTGTGGAAATCCAAAGCATAAACTTGTTTTTTTTTTTCGTTTACTTAAAAATAGTATATTTCCAGCAGTCCAGCTTATCGCATCGAATTAATATTGCTTTAACTCTTTGCCTCGTCTTTAGCCTCGCCTCTTGAGGCAACAGAGATTTGCCAACGCATTGCCCCAAGTGGAACTGGCATTAAGATATTGTATATTTTTTGGCAGAACATTCGCTGTTCCATGATGCACTTGAGTCGCTTTTAGGGGGTGCGCTCAGGCAAAGAAAGAAACCAATTGAATGCCATAAAACAAAATGTTTATATTGTATTTCTTTTGAAAGAGTCAAAAGTCAAATAGGAATCGGTTAAAGATCAACCTCCGCCTCCGCCTCCACCTCCCTCCAGTGCCTGCAATTGGCAGTTGAGGGACGCTTGAAGCTGAGGGCAACTCTCTCAGCACTTGGTCTTAATTGAAATTTGAAATATGGTATTATGTGCGCGCCGTTCCAGCACACACAGTTCATAATCGATCCCCAGAACTCAAACAACTCGTTGTTTATTGAAATAATTATTCAGCCGAGTGTAATGAGCAACTGGCTCAAGTGCCTCATTCCCCAAATGCGCCACACAAGGTAGACGAGTTCTCATGTGTGGCAGCCACATTGTATTTATTATTATCACAACTTCCATTAGTTAGTCTCAGCTTAACATCCATTCAAGTCCCATTTATAGTGGCGGCAATTAAATCGAGTATAAAACACACCGTAAATAATAAGTATTCATTATGCATATACACCAAACATTAATTATGGAATTTCAATTAACTTTCTTTGACTCAAATAATTAAAACACACATTCCACTCAGCAAGGGGTCAAGACCTCACTTTCTTCTTTGACTTTGTATCTTCGAAAATTGTCTCGTAAAATTTCAGAAAACAAAAACTGAGTCATAAGTTTATCAGAGTCCCCGGAAATCGTTTGTATGTCAACATCTAATCTTTTACAGAATTGCTAATTAAATAAACACATTTGCAAGTCTGGCAAATGTCAAAAACTTTCGAGTGCCAAAACAATTTTGTCGTGCATTTCACAATTAATGTACGCAATTCGTTTTACAGTAAACTATATATTTATATTTAGTGCACATTTAATGTTTTTAACATATGCACATTTCAATAAAAATCGCAGCTAATTTCATGGCATAGCAAAAAAAATTAATTGCTGTGACTTAAGCAACTGTCTGAACTATTCAAATAAATAAATTCGAAATGGAATGGAATATTTTAAAATAATTACGCTTTTATTTTTGTTGCTTTTTTGAGCAACAAGTTGAATGTTAATTTAATTGTGTTTTTATTGATAGTAAAAGCATTTTATGCCGCATTCAAAGTGAATTATGAATGAATTGGCATGTGAGAGGACGCAGACATCGTCATAATCCATTTATAATGTCGTGGGCTTCATTATCATTATTATTAAAATTGTTGTTCTGCAGCCCGCTTTTTTTTTTTGGCCACACTCAACGTAGCACAGTGGGACAAGATAAACAGCCAGTAAACTTTATGGCACACTGACTTGAAAATCATAACAATTCAACATGTATTTGATTACTTTATTACTGGCATTCTTCTTTCTATTTCTAGATATTTTCATTTATTTACTATACCATAATATTTCAATTTTACATATTATAATGTTATTAGTTTAAATATTCCATTGCATTATTTAATTAGTATTTCTTTTACATCAATTGCTTATTACTACATATTATTATAAAAACGAAGTCATTAATTTTACAAATGTTGCACCACTGTGCAGCACAATAAGAGGCCATAAAAATTTCACTTGACATTAATTGAATAACTATTCATTCTCTGTTTTGATTCTCGCCCGCTCGTTCGGAATTCGAATTACCAAAATTGCTAAATATGTTTGTATATACAAATTTATATTATTCAAATATGCAAATAAAAAACCTTCCATGTTTTTCGAACAAATCGCATGTGATATATTACAAAAAAAAATTCCAAATTTTATTGCAAAAAAACAATAAATATTTGCGTTAAACTAACACTGTTAAGATCGTAAAACATAAAAACAACAATGAACTCAACATAAATATATTTAGCCATAAAACAATATGGAAATTATTGTATAAATTTCTGAAGATTTTTAGGTTTAGTTGGTTTCGAAATCTCTTTTAGAAAGGCACTACACAAATAATGATAGAAATTTGAGAACTTTTCCCTTAAATTTCTATAAATTCGCATCGCTGTGCAAATGTTGCGCCTTATTAAGGCTCAAGGACAACGACAGGATATCGGAGAGGGGTAACAATAAGGGTTATGACTAAGCATTCACTGACAGTTACGGCATTAGCGTCAGGTCCTGTTGCGCGTTGCAAGGAGAGGGAGTCCTTGAGAATTGCGTAATTATTACGCCGAAATGTGTTTTTTACGCCAGCTGAACAAAAACTACCTGTTGGCCATTTACTATAGCCTTTCACCTTTCATTAGATTTCGCAAGTTACTGGGAATATCCTTTCTTTACTTGCTTGCTAAACGATGTCCTTGAGAAGATTGTCGCATGCATAATGGCCAAGATCAAGGTAAACTTGTTGCAGTCTGCGTGAAGACTGCAAATCAATAAATTAAAAAACTGTTAACTTGCCGAAGCATGCATTCGCCTCTTTCGACATTCGACATTCGCCATTTGGCATTCGACATTTAGCATTTAGCATTCAGCATTTGGCATTTGGCAGACTCAAGGCGCAGCTTGTGAACGAAAGTGAAGCAGTTAAAGGCAGGAGAGTTGGTAAATGGCAAACGGGTGAAAGGAGAACACAGGAGTGAGCCTCGGTTGGCCATAAACTCGTCGAACAAAAGGTGAGCGGCGGTCGTAAAACGCGGCAACATGGTGTGACATTTTCCAGATACTACAACCACACACACACACACACTCATACGTGCTGCATGTTGTTGCCACATCGCTGTCGGAGTCATTGCATCCATATTTTTGGTCTTGCGATAGTCGTGGGTAAAAGGGGTGTGAGTCGAGTGTCGAGTCGAGCCAAAACAGAACCTCGACGCGACTTTTGTTTGCGATTTTATTGTTACGCCAAAGGATTTCCAAAAACATTTTAGAAAAAGCGACAAAAAAAAAAAAAAAGAATCCTACATTTTATGGCTCTGGGCAGTTTAACCCTTCAATGGACGTGATGGCGTGAAAACTGACAACTGACAACTGAAACTGGAAACTGACATCGCTTGGACACATTTCGTGGTCCTGTTTTTGTCTGATTGTGATTTATGAGCACAGAAGCAGAAAAACCGGAAAGCCAAAGTCGCAAAATGTCGTCACAACTCTTTTGGCCGTGTGAATTTTCAGCCAATAGAAATCTGTTGCGTCTTCACTTTGCAATTACTTGAATTTAACTTGCAGTTAAAGCATTAAGATGCAATTCAAAGCACAAACACGCCGCATACTTACACTATCTGTGCACTGAGAGAAAAATCAAGTACTTTCTTGAATTTGGGGTGTCAAAACTTCATCGAGACTGAAAATTATTAGTACCACATTTAAGAACTTTCTTTGAACAGTTTATTCAAATACACTTAAATAATTTGAAGTGAAATTTATGTGATTTAACTAAGAAGTTTTATGCTTTAATTATGTTTAAAAAAATGCATAATTTTAATATTTAGTGTTTACTATTTTTTCAAAATTGTATGTATAAATAAGCTACAAGCTTTTTGTTTTTTGTTTGATTGATATTGATTGAATTTGATTATTTTGATTACAGCGCTTTGTTTTAGATGCACATTATAGATAGAATAAGAAATTTATAGCATTACTACTTAAATTCTTACAGAATTTTAATCATTTAATTAATTTTTCGAATTAGCGCAAGACAGTTAACTGACTAATCTTCAATTTATAAATTCTAATTTCGATCATTAAATCATTAAAAACTTTCAATGTGTGACTATTATGTAGCCGAACTTTCAAAGTAAAATAAGTGTTAATAAGACATTTAAATTTTACCATTTTTCTTTTACTGTTTTTTTCCGAGTGTAGTTTAGATGCGCTTAATCATTCAATTGATGTCTGTGCATAATCTCATTGCATCGCCGCCACTCACGTTGTGTGTTTTTGTGGCACGCGAAGTCGCGAACAACAGCAGAATGTGTGGCAACTTTGGCCACTGTGCAATTTATTTTGTTATGTTAATCCCCCGCATAATTATGCTAAAAATTGGTGCACCGACTGTCTGAGTGCCCATCCTACGCCTCTGTCTCTCTGCCTTCTTCTCCGCTCCGTCTAGGCAGCCAGCCCGCTGTGCTTGTTGGCAGTCGCATTCACTTTCGAAGAACTCGTAAATATTGCTCAGCCGTGGTCGCAGTTCCGCCTCGCAGTTCAGCCTCGGCCAATGCCCGCTACTAGCCTGGACGGACACTCAGACATTCAGACAGACAGACTAAAAGACGGACACGCAATGTCCGACTGTGCGCATAATTGTTGTACATTCGCTTTTTAAAGTCGACTATGTCTTTCCCCCCTCGGGGGTACTAAAACCCATTTTTAATGGCCACCAGCGATGTGATAAGGCCGCCAAGTTTATGGCTCCAGATAGCAAGTGTCAGCTCCATGTCACGTTAATTCGCCAGCATCGCCAGCCAAATTGTGTAACTCCCAAGCTCAGTCAATGCCCAATCGAGCAATGAACCAATCGGCAATCGGCAGTCGCATCAAAGACTTTGATGCCATCTAAACTCCATTTGCTATTGCCATTAGTGGATCTTAAGCATGTTTTATGATTTCTTACAAAATATCAAGAGTAAGAGTCTTATTCAAGCTGCACACTTTGTATATTTTTCAATAAAGTGTAGATCTATATTGAATTTGCTTCGTTTAAACGTTGCAGATGCTTAGATAAATTGAGTGAAAGCATGTTTAATGATCTACCAGCTTTAAGAACAATTTTATATGTTTATCACTTCTTATCATGTCTTACAAAATTATAATTAAAATCTTTCAAAGAGATGTAACAGCTTATTGTATTTTCAGTACTTCCTTATTTATGGCAGACTTTTAGATTAGATTTATAAATTTTTTTCATGTAAAGTTAAAAATAAAAGATTTCTTAAAACTATTTCTGATGAAGTTTTTAAAACAAACTTACGATTTACAGATTTATATATCACGTTTATTAAAAAGCATTAGCCATTAGTTTATACTTAGGTGCTGCTAATATTTAACTCTTCCATTCCTTCCTTAAGTGGCTTCAAACTTCTCTATATTATAGAACTGTTTATTGATAAGCTCTCTCACGTTTTAAAATGGTTTTGCTTAATCCCAAATTTGTTGCGTTAATCATTTCGTTAGAGTGAATTAATCCCCATTTAATAGCTATATAATTTATGATGACTTGTGAACCTTCAGAATATCGAGCTGAGAATTGAATTCAATGCGCGTTCCTTGAATTTTGTTTCCCAACAAACAATAATTCGGTCAATCGATAAATACATAAATGCTACACTGGGCCTCAATCCTACATTTGACAACAAAAACAAACTCTAAAAGACAGGCCAAGAAAAAAAAGGAAAAAGAGTTTTGCCCCTGGATGACCACACGATGAGTCAATGGCTCGAATCGAGTTGAGTCGAGCCTGGCCATTGCCCCATCTCCAGAGCTATTGAGATAGACACAAGAAAGTCTAAAAAGGGAGCAGAGGAATGTGAGAGGTGACAGAACAGATAGAGAGAGAGAGAGAGTGAGAGAGAAAGAGAGAGAGTGAGAGATGTGCGCACTTTGAGAAAGAGGGATGAAATTTTGTTTGGCCAACTCTCGTTTGAATCTATTTATGAACACTGAGAGTGCTGTGCGGCTGTTTTCCTATGCGGTTTTCTGTTATCACAGCCATTTCGTATCGCTTCTCTCGTTGAGGCCATTGTTGAAGCAATGCCGCCATGCGAAGCGATTCCATGCCATGAGATGCCGGCGCATTCAAAGTGGTTGATCCGGTTTACGGGCCCCTGGTTGGTGACTTGTTCACTGCTCTGCGCATCGCTTAATGCTCGACAAACTGCACGTTTGGGTGTCTTTTGGATGCCTCACTAGTTGCTCTTGACTTTAGCGTTGGCGTTTTGAGAAAACTTCAGCGCTGAGAGTGCGAAAGGTCAAGCAGAGAGCTCACCTGAAGTTTCAGCCGCCAATCGAGCATTGCATAACAAATGAAATGAAATCGAATTGCCCAGGCTGGACATCGTCTGATTATGCATGCGCACTCAGTTCAATCGAATTGATAACATTAAACCCAAAATGGGTCATACAATTTGTCAGCATGCAAATTAATTTCAACTCAGAATTTCAATTAACTCACATTTAACTCGTCAATTAGACTGACAACACACTCAATTCAATTCTTTTATAATCTGCAGAAGACAGCAGACGCAGCACATCAGCATTAAATGTTTCTATGAGAAATCAAGAAACAGACAATTGCCCATTAATTGTAAATGTCTCATTTATAGTATGCTCTGCCAACATTGGAAAACAGAATTTCAAATATATAAATACCATAGCTAATAATAGTTGGGGGACATAAGTATAAGTATTTGACATTTTGTTCTTCTCAACTATTTGATTAAATCGCAACAAATTAAAAAAGACACGAAATTCAATTCAAATGGCTTTTAAAGATGAAGCTAATTAAACTTACTAGCAAAATGTCATTTTTGAATTTTTCGAATCATTAAATTTACACATACAACACTTTTGAAATATTAAATAAAAGGAAAATTAATGACGTTTATTTAGAAATATAAATATTAGAAAAGTGATCATTTAATTCAAAGGAATTTAATTTGTTATTGTCAGTTTTATGTTAAATGGTCTAAGATAGCTTATGAACAAAGCATTAAGTAAATTGATATTATGACTATTATTAGTTAACTCGTATTAATGAATTTAGATTTATTTTCTTTTCATGTATAATGAATAATTTGTAATTTAAAATGATTTTTTATTGTGTGCATTAAATTATTGAAATCAAAGTTACAAGTAAAGTATTCGATGGACATTTTATCTTCCCATAGCCCTTAAACTAAATTCCGTGTTACATTTAATTCGCTGCAATTCAACCAAACAGTTTTAATGTAACAAATAATACATATAATATAACTTTTTTTTTTCATTTTATGAGATTAACTCAAAGAACTGGTTAAAGTTTACTTCACATAACCGCAAATATATTCTACAAATATAAACATTAGTTTGCTCTAATCAATTTCAATGATTAACAATTAAAATACCAGTGCAGTGGAATTTCAAAGAAACAAAAATGTGGTAAATTGTTGAGTTTTGAAATGCAATTCAAGTTGCACCCCAACAGAACTTCTCACGTGGCAGATGTAGGAACAGCGTGTCGATCTCGGATTCCACCCACAAAATTGAAAGCGATCCTTCACAACAAGAAGAAGCGCCGGCGTGTGCGCATCTCAACTTGCCTTGCCACACGAGGCAGCAAACCAAACATGTTGCAAACTGATGCCGCGGCAAACGCCAGCAACTTAAGTTGTGCCATCCCCAGAGCAAGAGGCGGTTTACGAGCCCATCAAATTGCGCCAGAGCAACAACAGCAACAAAAACGACAACGAATATTCACAAGTTTGCATCTAAGCAATTTTGTGTGATTCTCGCGGATTGGCCGCGTTCCTATGTGCTAGGGAGCTGTTGCTATTCGAGCTGGCATTTGGCTTCAATGGGGCAGCGAGAAAATCTTTAAATTGTTGCAAATTGTATTTGATTGCTGGAAGCCAGCGAACACCGGACGTGCTATTTCAGAAGATGCGCGCCGCTCGTCTCAACTGTCGGGGAGCTGTCGTGGAACTTGGGGAGAAGACACACAAATCTTGAACGCAGTCGTGCCGCTGCATATGGGAATTAGTATCTGGGCATTCGTCCATTATATCGTTCGACACTTTAACGAGTTCAAATACAAATTACTCACGAGTGGCTTCGTCTACAGTCCGGGTCATTCAATGGACCTGCTTGTGTGCTTGTGAATGTTACGCAAACCATAATTAACAAACACTCGTCGAATCGTTGGCGAATTTTGTTTTACGAGCTGCGAGACTGAGCTTTGATTTATTTGCCCAAGCGGAATAGAGTTGCCAACTGCCTTCGAGATGAACTCAGGTCAAGTCTGGCCAGGCACGCTTAGCAGTATTGAATGCGAGGCGGAGTCTCTCCCAGTGGAAAGTCGAAAGTCAGCGATAACTTAAACATGCTTACTTGCTAACTATTGGGAAATGCTAACAAAATTATAGGAAATCCTTTCGACAAGTCACATAACTCCGGTCGGTCGTTAGTCGGACACATTGGCTGATATATGTCCGCGTCTAATGAAGTCGTCAGGTCGTTGTCACCAGACATATGCCATTTGTCCAGGTTGAAAACTATCGTTCTACGTGACTTCACTTACAAATTGCACCCAATGAGCACTGCACCCGTTTCGATCCGATCGACCGCACTCACCCACCACACAACACTTCTAAGTCCGAAATCAGTGTGTGCACCGTGTCCACAATTGGCTTCCCAAAGGAATGCATTCAAAGCTGCTGTTGAGGTGTTAATTGTGGGGCTGCCGACCGAGCTGCTGAATCAATAATGTCGATAGCCACATAGCATAAGTATGCCTTACATTCAACACAGGTTTATCTTTGACTCTAATTATACTAGTTTTAAGGCAAGCTGAATATAACACATTCAGAAGGCTCAACTTTTCAAATTTCTATATATACTTCTAGCTTAAATCTTTTTACTTGAAGATGTATTATTTATAATGTTTCGGTTAACTATTTTTGCTCAACATTTCGAAAAAACTTTTCAATTTGTATCGTTTTAGTAAACAATTTTAGAATCATTAAAATAACTTTCTTTTTAGAGCTTCAGAATGAATTTAGAATCAGTCTTCATTAAACTTAAAGTTTATACGACCAAAACCTCTTTACACAGACATTAAAGCGCATAATGAGATGAGAAACCTAAAGGATAATTTTATTATGACGGTACAAATATTGTCCAACAGTGTTCTTAATTTTTAATGATTAGAAAAACTTATAAATTGGTTAGGAGTTAAAATAAATGAAATGTTATTGATTACTCACAATAAATTGCGGATCGCTTTCGCCGTTGCGACCGTGTGCACACTCTACTAAAACTGACAGTTTGATCCTTCTGGCGAGAGAGTCACACCTCCTTTGGCAACAACAACTGCAAATAACTGCAGGTATAACACAATTCACACCAATGAAAAGAGCAAAGACCCCTCCCATAAAAGTCAACAACAACAAAAATTACTGTGATCGCAATTTATTGTCGTCTCTTTCCTATCGGCACATCGTTTATGATTTCGCAACGATGAGAAAGTCGTTTAATGGAAGTAGTGCGACACCCTCACTCAGCAAGGACGCAGATGCACTGCTTGACCGCGCACTGCTTGTTTTGCGTGTAAAGAACGTAGGGCAAAAACAAGTTAGCTGCATGTTGCGGCATTTGGTTCATAGATGGCGCTACTCTCATCAGCTAGCTGCTAATTGAAAAGCAACTGCAGGACATGACTTTTCTCTTTGTTGTTGGGTTAAAAAACAAAAACATAGGTATGCAAAATTTATTTCGTAATGATATCCGCTGCACTTATGCGGCCCATCCACATCATTATAGTAAGCATCATCCATGGATGGGAAACGTGTTAGTTATCAGCTATAGCATTAGGAGGACACAGCGAACGGGTCCGGATCCGGGTCCAGATCCAACTTCAACTGAATTGGGAGTGCGTGTATCCCCCCCTCGACACCACTTGGCCATATTTTACCGCTTTTAAGCAGCGCGTAAATACTCACGCTTACTGCAAGAGTCCATTAAACGCTCGTAAAAACTTTACGATTCCCAATATGAGATTCTCTTAATACGATTTTTTATGATATTGAAATCTCCTTTCTCCAGCCAACCAGCGAGTCAACCAGCCCATCATCATTGCCGGCGTCTTGAGCAAGCACAACAGCAAAACATCTGGGGCCCAACAGCTTTTGAGTTTTTCGGCTGAGTTCGCCATGCACTTTGCTTAAATTCGCTTTTCCCAGCTGTTGAGGGAAAACTGAAAACCGCTTCAGGTATAGTGTCCACCCTTGGCACATGCTGCAAAAGGGGCGGGGGGGAGAGAGTGGGGCGTGGCGTGCGTGTTTTAATGTCTTGTCGAGGCCTATAAAACACGCTCGTCACCGCGATGCGCAAATGATGTTTATGTCGAAAACGAAAACGAAACCGAAGCGGAAACAGCAACTGTAGCCCAAACTCATACTGAGGATGGCCCACATGGGGCGTTCCTCTCAGTCCTTCATCCTCCGCCCACCTCTGCCCGTTGCCCAGACATCGTGACGGCATTGAGCGAGAGCATTTCAAAGAAATTTCAACAATTTTAGCGTTTGTTGTTCTTGTGTGTGACCTTACAAGATCAAATGCGCTGTGCATTGTTTGGCGATAACCAATTCGGATAAATATCTTTCTCTACGATTTATATATGGGTCAGATAGTGAATACGCTCATTGGGGATGAAGATAGAGGCATTAAATGGGCTGTAAAATCTATTTCAACTTTGTAAAATAAACAAAATGATGCATCTTTAAAGTTGCTAACAAAGTTCTTGATCATTAATGACGACTACAAATTACCCTACAGATAAATCTAAAATGCATTCATGCAATCGCTTGCGCATCTAAGCGTGCTGCAATCGAAATCCGCCAGATGGCGCCACAGCGTGGCTTGGTTTAGTTTGCATTAAATTCGATTGGGTTTTAAGGATATTGTCAATATGTCAATCTACATAAACTTATTTGAAAGATTAGTCTATTTTTAATGCAATTTATAATTCATAGATTTATGTAGGTTTTTGTTTACTAATTTAAGCAAAGGTTAAAATATGGCTTAATATGCTGCAGCGGCTATAATCGATTTAGAAATCTTTATGCAGAAGTGAAATGTTGATAGTTATTCATAATATAATAAATTTGCTGTCAATATAAAGTATAAGCAAATTGCCAAATATAAAATTTATAATTAAATTAACTAATTGAGTCATATGAAGAAAATTTTGTGGTATATTTTAACTTGTTAAAGAAAAGAATTTAATATTTTTTGTATTTTTATTTTTTATATTTTTATTTCTCACATGTATTTTTATAAAATATGTTTACTTAAAGATATGTATTTTTTATCTATTTTGGACAAATTAAGAATTTCAAATATTAATGATATTTAGAGATAGAATTTCAGTGCATACCTAGCAACTGTTTTTTTGCGGATTTCTTTATTGTTTGTTTGCATTGCTTACTAGTTTCCTTTTTAAATGTCTGAGACTGAAAAGTAAATAACGAAATAATTAAATTACACATTGTTCTAGAGATCTGACATATCATTTAATACTATTAAATATAATGCAATTTTATATTAAACAATTCTTTTATTTTTATATTTATTAAAATGTGAATTTTACTGTTCAAAAAATTACAAAACAATGTAGAAAAAGTGTTTAAAGTTGTCTACAATTTTAGCACACTTCTGTAGCTCCTTTTGTTTATCGTATTGGGTTGAACATATCCTTAACTCGAAGATCAAATGCAGCATTGAGGGCGTTAATGATCAAATAAAACATATGAATAATAAACAAAAGAGAAGTGCTCGCCATACAGATGATATCTATCTATATGTCTGTGAATATCTATTTCTATTTACAGATGAATAACAAAAATCATTGGAAATTGAATTTGAAATGCGCCTTTCTATGTGCTGTGTGGTAAGTGGGTTTGTTAAGTACTCGGCATGCTCTTGAGTTTTACGACTGTTCTCTTACGCTTTTAATTAGATTTGTGATTTATAATTTTCATTTGCGTAATTTACAAAACGGTACATCATTAGTGCAATTAAAATGCAATAAACATGGCCGAGTCAAGGCAAGAACAGAGAGAGAAGAGATGAGACAAGACGAGCAGACACTTTGCTGAATCGTACTCGTATAAATTTTATTAAGTCGTTTTGAGGAATGCGTCGAGACGAGTGCACGCTTTCCGGGTAGAAAAGGCTGACACACAAACCCACATTTCCACCCAGCTGCTGGTCACAGAGTAGAAGAGCGAAAGAGAGCGAGAGGGAGGGATGGGGAAATGCGAATGGAAATGGGAATCATAAAACACAGCCATGTGCGACAACGTCGAAGGATTAAAAAATGATTGCGTGACAAGGCATTTTATAATCGTCAACCGAATCACTTAAAAACACATTCATCCTGTCGATGCCAGAGTCGGAGAGCGAGACGGCATCGCTGGCGTTACCGAAGTGTGATCCGGATTGGGCTTAGGCGAACCGCAAGGGCCAAACAAGCCATAAACTGCCGCAATAAAAGTGTATCAAATTAAGGAATGAATTTCATGTGCAACAACAGAAGCGTCCGTTTGATGTCTTTTCTGTTTTTTTTTTTTTTTTTTACAACTCTGACACGGTCAGAGAGTGTTTTTTAAATCTCATGCGTTGCTGAGTGAAAGTGCTGCTCACTTCCACTCAATTGAGTCCGATTGCCAGTGCTGCCAATCGATGTTTGCACTCAAGTCGAGTCGAAATACTTTATGTTCCCTTTTACGACTCTGCACCCAGCTTACTATCGCGTTTAACGATTCAACTCTCACTCAAATCTGAGTTATGTGCTTGCAAATAATAAGTGCATGACTTACTCGGTGCTGTAAAGTCAAAGACGCGACGTGTCTTTGCCTAGGTGATTTTTCAGCAGTGAACCGGATGGGTATTATTATAATTTAAGAATGTGTTCAACATATTCAATAGTTATTAAGAAATTAGTTTAGTTGAGAATTGCAAGTAGGTCCCTCTGGATGGAGTCTTAATTTTCAACTTTTTTAATACTTTCAAATAAGCACCATGCTTGATTTGGCTCTTCATTTGCTGCAGTGAAAATGTCATACTATACGTGAGATAGTTTTATTTTTACTAGCAAAGGTTTTAATGTAAGCGATATAGTTAAATTATAAATATATTTAATTGTTCTATTTACAACACGTAGTGCTGCGGCTATGCTTTTAAAGTGACTAGAATTAAAATGAAAAGCTTTATGAAATGTGAAAAGTATTTTATTTAAATGTTGTCTTGACTCTTTTTGAGCGGGCTGCCAAGCAGTCGGCCTATGTTAAATATAAACTACAATTCAGTTAAATAGTTTTCGAAAATATCGAAAATACTACTTTATTTTAATATCATTTCGTTGCATGCTCCGCCTCAATCAATTTGTTTCTTTTCTTTTTGCTTTTAGATGCAACCTGTCGCAATCGACGCGGAGTTTCGAGTATTGAAGTCACTTTGCAGTCAGTTTAATGGCTTTCACGTATTGTTCTGCGATTTGCTGTCATTACCAACACCTACACATTCACACAAAAAACCGAGATACTCACACACACTCATTCAAACACACACGATTTACGATAGCAGACTTCTCTACTTCTCCCGGACTTCAGGATCCAATTCGAGTTCCAGCTGATGCCTCCGAATAGTGTTTTATTGTGATTTTGTTCATTTTTATTATTATTTGCTCATCTTCCCCTCTCAATGTGTGTGTCTCTTTCTCGCACTCACCCAGTTTCAATTTTATTAGTTTATTACGGTTATTATCTTTTAATGACGCTCGCGAGCGCCGCCACCGACATTGCTCCAATCGCATTGTTGTTGCTCTGCTTTGTTGTTGTTTTATATCGCACTCGAGTAGTTGCTGTGACTGTGGCTGTTGTTGCTGTTGCTGCTCAGTTGTTGTTCAGCAACAATAACGTGTGAAGTTGTTTTATTATTTGTTTTGATTATCAAAATGGCCGGTTTGCATTTTCCGGTCGTTGGTTGCTGCCCCTTCGCCCCTCCTGAATGGCCACCATTGCCATTCCCATTCCCATTCCCTGCAGGTGCCGTAAATCACAGCATACCGGCAGTGCTCTGCACCCAAAGTGGCACTCATTCACAGCACTCACAGCACTCACTTGCTACTCGTATACGAGTATGAACCATAAACGCAAACCAAAGTGTGGCAAAATGTTTAATTTGGAATTTATGAGCAATTAATTTTAAATACTTGCCAAAGGCAACCCCCTCTCTATCCCCCTCCCAATCTTCCCCCCCCCCTCTCCCCTGCCATCAGGAACGTCGTAAAAAGGTGACTTGGCAGCGCGTTAAATTAATAGCTTATCGCTACATGATTGATCAATTATTCAATTTCTCAACAACAGCAAAAACAACAATAATATGCAATCATTTCGCAATTTTCTTTGAGATATTTATCGCACTGTTTATTGCATTTGTTTATACCTAAATTTAGTTAATTAAGTTAACTCTGTGATTTAGCAATTAATTCAACACTTTCACATACTTTGTAAACATTAAAATAACATTAATTTGTACAAACATGCTATGTATATACTTTTAAGATGGAAATTTCTTTCAGCTCTTACGAATTAAATTTGTTTAATTTTAATGTTGAATATTTATGTGTTTTTAAATGTATGTTTTTTGTTAGGAATATATATATAAAGTAGGCTAAGGAACATTTTAACATCTTTTGAAATAAATTGGAAATTATTATTAACATAAATATTTTACGTTCATTATTTAAAACTTGTAAATGAAAAAACAATTTAAAATTCCTTGTAGAGTTCCTGGAAAAGATACATTCATATTTATGCAGCTTAGGAAACTATAACCCAAGGAATTTTCTTAGATTAACAGCATACTGAAAATATATTTGATATTTATAATAATTAGAAAAATTCCTATGTTTCATATGAATATATTTCATACGAATTATATATTCTTTTTAAATACAACTTATATTGCTCCAAATTATATGAAAGACAATGACTTTAGAACATCATAACTAATTAGACAATATTATTGCACCAAATAAAAAGAAGAAAGAGTTAAAACTTCAAAGTATGTTTCGAAACGCAACTATGTGTTCTATTTAAAATCTAAACCAATATATATATATACTATACTATAACCAAAGCAATACCTTACGTCTTTGAATATATAAATTTTTAACAGCTGTTTCATACATATGCTTTCGAAATCTAAGAGTAAATGTAAAAGCCAAGTTGAATGCACAGTTTAATTAATATCTTAGACAGATTTGAAATGAATTAATTTCAAAACATTTAAAAGAAGACAGTGAATTTGAAGTAAACTTTTCTGTAAAATAAGCCATATTTATTTATCTAAAGTCAGCAAAATATAGTTGAATTGAGTTCAGTGGCAAGATGTCGCATTGGGAGGCGATTAGGCATTGTTCTCTTTGCCCACCATATCCCGGCTGACAAGCAAAAGTCAAGTGGACAAGTTAAGCGATTGCGAATTCGTTACAATTCCGCATAAATTCTATGCAAACAAAAAAGTTCTCATCGAAAAAATGTCTTCTTGTTGTCCAATCGTAAATTTCAAATTTTTCATAAAAATGTCATAACAGCAATTCCAGCGACAACGGCAGAATACAGAACAAAAACAGCAACAACAGTGCCAACAATAACAACAACATCGAAATGAACTGACTTTGACTGTGTCGGCGTTTTTCATCTCTCGAATTTATGGATTTTTCGTAATTTCGCTTAGGGGTAAAAACAAGACTCTCAATACTTTCGAGGGTAAATCCGAAAAATGGAAACAAAGAGAGAGAGAGAGTGAGTTCGAAAGAGAAAAGGAGTGGGAGTGTAAATGGCACAGCCTTATATAAATTGTAAGCTGGAAGGCTTGCGAATTTTTTTATGTACACAATAAAAAAGGGCGATAAAAATTTGTAGTGTCTAAATTTTGCACTAATTTGAATTAGAAAACATAGAAGGCAATATAAATCAAAACAATGACACCAATAGGGACTCAAAGTGTCCAAAATTAGCTATATCAAAAAAACCCACAAAAGTTATACTTTATCACTTTTCTTGTCTTTTTTTGGCGCGCTTTTGTCGCATGCGACATAGTAAGCTTGTGTGAGTGAGAGAGTAAAGCGAGCACACCGCGCACAAGAAATACTTGGATATGTACGATATGTACATGAATAATACAAAATAATTTAAGCAACAATAACATTTTGCCAAACAAAGCATAAAACACTTAAAAAGGCGTTTCGCTTGCTCGTTCTCTCACTTTGCTCACTCTATCACACACTCACTCGCACGCGAAGAGTCAAAGCACTTGCACTCAAAGCGATAGTTTCGCTCATCTTCTTGTTGTTGCAGCAATTGCCGTAGCTATGTGTGTGTTGGTTAGTGTGGGCGCTTGGCGCATACGCATTCGCATTCTCACGTTATAAACATCAAAATTAAGCATCCATTGGGCGCGCACTAAAAAACCAGAAATCGTATAAGAAAATGCCACACACAAAATTCACTCAAAAATAAAACACACTCAAAACGCGTCGCGCTCTTGCACTCAGTTGCGCTCAGTTTGCTTCGCTATCTTCTCTGACTCAAAATGAACGGCCATCATGCCTCAGCACACAAACACAAACACACACACAGTCGTATACAGCCATGCTTACGCACACAAACAAAAAGAAGCAAGCAAGAGCAACTGCTGCTGCTGCATACTGCTGCTGTTAACGTTTTATTGCGATCTAGTGAGTGCGAGCGAGACAAATAGCTGTGAGCTCCATGTTTCTTATTGCCATCGCTGCGCCGTCGACGTCGACAGAGACATGAGACTATTGACTGCATATTTGCGTGTGAATTCGCTCGTATATGTGCCCAAGTGTGTGTGTGTGTGTTTGTGAGAGACTAAGCGTAGCGCTTGAAATGAATTGCTGACTGGGCGACGACGACGGCGACACTGTCTCTGCGTGGCCAAAGCTGCGGCCTCAGCCTCGCATGGCTTTTGTATTGCGCCATAAACGTTTCGCTGCTCGTAACGCCACAACGGCCGACGCGGACACAACGCCAGCCATCACGCCAGCAGCAGCAACACACAGACCCGCACCCACTCGCAGCCCGGCATCGAGACGGCGGCATCGAAAAACATTGGAGACACAACGATCCCAGCCCCAGCTCGCTAGACAGCTAGTGAAAACCATCCAGCAGACAGACGAACAGAAATTGAGACCCAAACTCTCCACAAAAAAAAAACTCGCAGTCGCCAACAAACGCTGCGCTGCGCTACGCTACGTCGCGCTGCTGCTCGCGCCGCTGCCAACGTCGGCAGCAAAAATTACCAATTACACGAAATTTTTATACTCTTTTAAAAATTTCGTTTTATTATAATATTTATTATCGTGGCGCGCAGTAGTGTCTGCGGAACAGCGCTCGCTCAGTTTAGCTCAGCTCAGCTTCACTTGACTTGTCTCTGCCGATCTCCGATTCAATTCGATACGATACGTTACGATACGTTGCGTTGCGTTGTATTACGATTACGTTACTCGCCCCGCATTCACACTCGCAGTCGCGTTGAGAAATTCGCGTTCGCATTCGCTCTGTTTATTATTTTGTTGCATTCTTATTGTCGTTTAACTGTTGCCGCTTATTACGGGCTTTATAGTGCGGTTTATAGTGGCACGAAGCGCTCATAAAAATCGCCGTCAGCAGCCACCAAAAAAATCATCATAAGTATATTTACCACACACAAAACTCACACACACTCGACAAACAATCAAAATAGCAATCAATCAAGCAAAACTTCACACTAAAACTCCAGTAAAAAACAGTAAAAACACTAAAAGCAGTTAACGCAGATCGTTAAAAAAAATGTGTGTGCGTGAACCAAGAAACCGACGACAAAACTAAGATAAACAATTACAAAACTGTCACAACAAATGAGTGCATATAAAAACACAAAAATTAGACGAGAGAAGAACAAATTAAAAAGCAATTAAATTAACGCACAATTCGATAGTTCACAGTTCTGCATTCTGAATTTGATGTGTTCTGCGTTTACCTGTGTGACTTCAGCTTTATGGCATTTAAAACAAAGTAATTAAAACCAATTCTCCGTGCAACAACACAACAACAACCAAAAAACACACAGACAACTTGCCACACGCACTCGAAAGGTCGTAAAAGTTGGACAGAAAAAAACAAGAGAAGAAGAAGTCGTGCGCCGGGACTTTCTACTAGAGAACGCCCACGCTTCTCGAGTTGTGAATCATCGCTAAGGAAATCCAAGGCAATAAAAATACATAACGCCCCAGTTGACCCGAGCTCGCAACTCGCATCCCGCCAAGTTGCAAAAGAGAGGCAAGTGCCAAGTGCCGTCGCAGCTATTAAAAATCGCGCGCCTATAAATCAAGCGACGGCAGTTGAACCGCGCCTCGTGCATTTTCCGTGTAATTGATGACCGCAGTTTAATTACTTGTACAACAAATAAACGTCGCACTCAGCACACACAACAACTACAACAACAACAAGCCAAACCACACACACACACACAAAAAGCAGCTGCAAAGTGCAACTTTTAACAAATTTCGTTGTGAATTCAAATTGCAAAGCTTTCAACAAAACGCTTCCCAACAGTTTCCATGTCAGCGATAAAATTCTAGGCTAAAAAGGTAAAAACCGCTAACGATTTAAACGTTCAAATATCAGCAACATATCTTGCATTATTCCCTTCTTTTAAATTGCACAAACATTTTAAAAGGGGATGGATACGTGGCACTCTTTCTCTCCAATTTTGAACTATACTAACAATTTGCAATATATGTAAAACTAATCCACATTGTGCCCCGCCCATTTCTTATAGTATCTTACTAACCTTCATTTTTGGCATTGTGCAAAACATTTTCGATGCGTTCAGAATTACTCCAACGATTGCGAATATAGCAGCAACAGCTTTGTAGACTTGTTTGTCTAGCTTCTATATACCCGCAAAAAATAAGATTTATATCGCATTCGCATATATCCATTTAGATAATGTGCTTTTTATGAGTCTTTTGAAAAATATTCGAAAATATTTGCCAACATATCCCGCAGAGCTTACGACTGTCAGTCTTTTGTGTTCTCTTATTTTTGAGTGCATTTTAATTTGATTAATTCGAATATAATTTATTTAGTGAGAAAACGAAATTAGTTTGCTAGAGATATTTGAGTTGTACATATTAATCATTTTATATGTGAAAATAAATTATAGAAAAAATACTTACAATTCAGCCGAACTCATTTAGAAATACACTCAAGAATGAATCAGTCTTTTGTCGACCTCTGAAGACCTGCTGATAATTGTAAATGCCCCTCCCAAAAAGGTGTTCCAAGTCAGCTGATAGTCTGAACAATCCTGCTAGGTAGACCAGAAACTGCAAGTTTGAGGAAGGAAAGAGAAAGCAGAAGGCATCAGAGAAAGATTGTTATCTTGTTGACCATATGCTTATCTCACTCTAACCAACTGAGCAGGCAATCCTACTGAGGATCATATTGATCGAGTGAATTCGAACCAAATTTGTTAAAGGGCAAAAATTAAAAAACACACATTGAAACCATCAAAGTCTTATCCAAAACAATTCAGATAAACGAGCTGCCACATCGCCAACCAAATTGAAATTACAATCGAAATCGAACTCAAACTCGAACTCGACATCAGTATCGACATCGACATTGACATCGAATTGAGCCAAGCATCATCTGCATCCATTTAAGAATAACCCACAAAAAGAAAATCATCAAGATCCAATCAAAAACAGACTCCAAGGCAAATTCTCGGCTAGAGAAAAATATGTGCAATGTCAAAATTTGTTTTCGATAGTATGCTGCCAAAGTACCCACAGTTTCAGCCATTTATCAGTTCGCACTTAACCACAACCTCCCCAAATTCGTCATCAGCA
Source organism: Drosophila niveifrons (assembly GCA_035046325.1). NCBI lineage: Eukaryota > Metazoa > Arthropoda > Insecta > Diptera > Drosophilidae > Drosophila > Drosophila niveifrons. The sequence continues at coordinate 877,421 of JAWNOC010000046.1, read as the reverse complement.
GCAGTTGCCGCCGCACTTGCCGCCGCCGCCGCCTCAGCATCCAACGCCGTCTCGTCGCCTGTGATCCATCCGGGCAACAGCGCCAACAGCAGTCTCAGCAGCCACAGCGGCCATCTGCAATCCTCGTCGCTGTCGCCAAGCTCCAGTGCTCTGCAACTGGGCAGCCAATTGAGTCAACAGCACTTGAGTCAATCCTCCAACTCACCGGTCTCCTCCTCATCGCCCTCATCATCGACACAACAACAACAGCAGCAGCAGCAACAGCAACAGCAGCAACAACAGCAGCAGCAACAGCAATCACAGTACTCATCACTATCCGCAGCACTGCATCTGCAGCAGCAGCAGCACATCAATAAGTTAGCCGCCGCCGCAGCTGCGGTCAGCTCGCAAGGATCCGTTTCTGGCCTTGGTGGTCATCAATCCCTGGGCCACGCCCATCAGCAGTTGTTGCTAACGCCTCCATCGGCGGGCAACTCACAAACCGGCGACAGCAGCAGCTCGCCCTCACCAGCGGCCAGTTCCCCCTTTGCCATACCCACCAGCAAGATGTATCCATACGTGTCAAATCACCCCACCAGCCACGGTGGCCTCTCCGGCATGCCCGGCTTCTCAGGCCTCGAAGACAAATCCTGCAGGTGAGCATCATTTTATTCACATTTATATACTTATACAGATTTTGGGTATTTGTGATATTATTGCTTACTACAATCAAAATTACGTGTCAAAAAGAATTTTCTTCAACTTTTCTTTCGAATCACAAACTCACATTCTATACATATAACATACAATTAAAATCATAATAAAAATGAACATCAAATATAAATAAATATTAATAAAAATGATTCGAATTTAAACATAATAAATCATATTGCAAGATTTCAAAAAATATTTTCCTATACCTAAAAATATAAATTTCTAATGTGTACAAGTTAAATAAATCCTTGTATTTTTCTTAATGCTTTTCGCAATTATATAATTTTATAATTTTTGTAATTCAACAAAATATGCCATTAAAATATGCAGCTTCAAATTAAAAGTAATTATATGAAAAATTTCTTGATCAAATTTCAATTAATATTTTAAAATATATATTCTGTTAACAATGTTCGATAAATTTGGAAATGTATATATTTCAAACTAGAAGAAATTATAATACTATATTCAAAACAATGTTAACAATGTTCGATAAATTTGGAAAAATATATATTTCAAACTAGAAAAAATTATAATACCATATTCAAAAACATAATTCCGATTTCAAATTTTAAAAATTTCAAATAATTTTAATTGCATTCCAAATTAATTCGAAGTACTCACAAAAATGTGTATTTGAAATCAATTTAAGGGAATTATAAATTTGATAAAGTAAAGAAGATCAGACCTTGTTGGGCAAGATTTTGATAGAATATATGCGCTGCAAATTGAAAACACAAAAATAAAATATAAGTTGGAATGGTACTTAATACATTATTCCTTCATTCAAAACCCAAGAATGGCCATTGGTCAACCACAAATCAGTGCGCAATGTGCTCTAATTATCGTTTCGGCCATTGGCCATTCATAGAGTGGCCATTAAGGTTTTTGTCCTCTGGACAAATAAGGGCAGCGCTGCGGTGCTGCTGATGTTGCCAGCTGGGCAATTTGTTCATGCTGACCACAAGATTCGCACGCACATTAACCTTCCGCTGTGGCCATATGCAAATGGCTTCAACACAAAACACACACACAAAAACTAAAAGTCGCCGCGGGCGTAACGTGTATGGAATTAGTGCGCAATTAGAGGCAACAACTACACGTTTACAACAGTGACTTGAGTCGCACTCTGTGTGTGGCTCATTAGCATCTTTGACTTTGACTGTATGCTAATCGTCTCTCTCACTCTCGCTCTCTTTCTCTCTCTTTCTACAGCAGGTACACAGACACCGTGATGAACAGCTATCAGTCGATGAGCGTACCTGCCTCGGCATCAGCCAGCTTTGCCCAATTCTATCAGCATGCGGCTGCCGCCTCGGCGGTATCGGCGGCTAGCGCAGGAGCCATTGGAGTCGACTCACTGGGCAATGCCTGCACACAACCCGCATCCGGCGTGGTGCCCGGAGCCGGAGGTGCCGGCCAAGGTATTGCGGATCTGCCGCGCTATCCCTGGATGACGCTCACAGGTGAGTGAAGAGAGCAGTAGAAGAACGAATGGTTGTTGAATGGTTTTAAACGCTGCAATGCTGAGGCTAGCACATAAAAATTACTATTAAATTCTGCATAAATCAACGCCCGGCACAGCATGAGAGCCGCATCAGCATGAGCATGAGCAGAAGAATGGCGGGGCAGCTATTTAATTTATACCTTTATGGCCTATTCGGGCGTATAAACAATAGATAAACGCGCTCGTTCTGGGCCAATTCAAAATTAATAATGAACACTTTGTGGGGCATTTCCAAGTCGTTCGATTCGCATAAGTCTTCTGCCAAATACGAACTACAAGATTGTTTCTTTTGACGGCGACAGACAGACAGACAGACAGACATACAGAGAAGCAGACGAATGAATAGATGAACAGCGCGCTAAAAAGTGGCAACAGTAAATAAAAAAATGAAAATAGTTGAAAAATGTTTCTTCGTTTTGTTTCGTTTCGTTTCGTTTCGTTTTCTTCTTTTTGGTTTTCGTTTTGTTGAAGCGGCGCGTCGATTTGTAATTTAAATAGCTTCAAGGTTGCCCCATACAACCAAACACACTCGCACACTCTCAGAGCTACTTAGATGTGCCCCCGCGCATATTAAAAAAAAAAAAACTGACAATCACTCAGCGTCAGATACTCGCGGCAAAAGATACAGATACATTTTTTGGTGCTCTTTTTTGTTGGCTGACTTTTTTGAGTGTTGTGTTATTTTGACAGTGGTTTTGTGGTGCTTCAGCTGATGTCTTCTTTTTTTTTACTTTATGCGCCAAACGTAGTACAATGCGAGTATGAAAATACAGCGAAATATTCGCCCACAAATTTATGTGGGTCAGTTTAATTTACGCGAACCTCGTTCTGCCAACGTCAACGCGCATTTTTGCCTTGCCCCAAGCAGCTGATTTATTTGTTCATTTATTTATCGGTCAGCACTCGATTTTCCCTATTATATTGCGCGACTTTTCCAGGGGTTGAATGCCTTATGAATAATGAGAATCAAGCAAATAATGAATAGCTAGCAAATTCAAATGAGTTATCAACTCTTGAAGAAACGCAGCAGATTAAGGTGCAAATGCATTGCTGATTTATACAAACGATACTTTTTAAAATAAGAAAGCTAATAAAGCACTTTAATCTTTTGTATAATATATTCATATGAAATATGCAAAAGAGTGATAGAAGTTATGGATAAATCAGACATTCTTTTGTTAGCTTATCTTATCTTGTATTATAATTATGTTAGATTTGATAGCTGTTTAAGTTTTAGTAGGATTGAAAATTCGCAAAAGCAAACAAACGGTATTCGGGACAATGAAGTATTTTGCATATCTCTCGCTCGCAGCACAAGAGAACGATAAACTTGTCAACGAGATCATAGACGACGACTGGCTGCGATGAAAGTAAATATGAGCATGACGCCATTATGGCAACCAAGTGCGCGACACATTGCCGCAGTCTTCCCTCCTTACCTTCCACCAACAATGCAAGTTGCAGAGAATGAGGAGTGCTGCTCGCTTGTGGCAATGTTGTTTGGGCCAGAATAGACGCGACGTCAAGACATGTTGCCTTGCTCCCCCTGCTACCTCTCCTCCCTATCCGCCCGCTTCACTGCACTGCACTCAGCTCTGGCTTTCTCTCTGTCGCTCCTGTGTTGGCCAACTGCAGCCAGACACGTCAAGACCGAGTCAGAGACTGAGTCGAAGCCAGACCCGGACACGGCAACGGCAACGGCAACAGCAACAGCAACGCTTTACAGCTGAATGCTTGCCAAATGCAATTTAACTAATGAATTTTAATATTTTACGCCAAGGCGTCTGAATGAATTTTCATTTTCACATCGTTGCACCAACATTGTGGCAACAACAGCACCAACAACAACAATGTATTTTTTGGAGGGGCTGCCAGTTCTGTGCCTGATTATGCTGATAAGAAAGCGAAGAGGTTAAGTTTTCTTAATTATGTGGAAAAGCGAAGCAAAAGCAGCAAAGACTAAGAAATGCAGCAGAAAAATTGCAATTTGTAAACGCTGCACGTGGAACAGAGAGAGATGCATATAAATGAGAGTGAGTGAGGGAGATGGAAATGCTTGCGTATATAAATTCAGCAATCATCAATGCGACAAAGTGTATACACTTAGTTACCATATAACATTAACCCTAAAGCCGCGACTCTTCCCAGCGAATTTCTACATATTAGAGATTGTCTCTCAGTCCATCCGTCTGTCTGTCTGACTGTCTGATTGTCTGTCTGCTCGTCTGTCCCATAAAATGCCAACAGCGACAGGGGCAAAATGCACAGAAATTTGTGTATTTTAATTAAAAACGCGCCGGAGCTAGAAACCGAGCAGCTTCATCTGCTTATTAATTAGGCGTCGCTTTGTCGCAGTCGCAGTCGCATTTGCAGCCATCGTTGTGGTCGTGGTCCACTTTGCTCCACTCTGTGCTCCAACTGTGGGCACTGGTCACTGGCCACTTTGTTGGTGGTCTTGTCTGGGCCTTGGAATTGAAGTTGAAGTCGGAGCTGGAGTTGGAGCTGGATGTTGGAATTGTAACTGCAGTCGTTTCGCTCTTTTTATGTATGGCGCTGACAACTAATTCGCAAGCGACTTGATTGAGTGGTTTGCACAAAGAAGCGCACAGAGACTAAGACAGCATCAAAGATAGAGACAGAGACAGCGAGCGAGCATTGAGTGAATGTTGAGGGTTATGCAAGCAGACGTCAGTAAAAAAAAGAATGTCAATTAGCTGCTTGAAGAATGCAAAATGGGAAAGGAAATTAACCAAGTAATGTGTCATCCATGTGTATTAGCGTTCTTCCATCATGCTCAAGGCTAACTCCTTATAAAAATTACAAAAAAAAAGTATTTATAAAAAACTAACGTTATTCTTTTCGCTTTCAGATTGGATGGGAAGTCCCTTTGAGCGTGTCGTTTGTGGCGATTTCAATGGTAAGTACCATTAAAGAACCCTTGAAGTTAATCACTCGAATGGCATTGGGAAAATGAGAAATGGAAAATGGAAAATGGGTTATCCGGCAAATATGAAATTATGAAATGTGGCCAGACGTTTTTCATCATATTTTTTTTACGCTGAAAATGTCCTTGAACAGCATTTACCTGCTGTGACTTTCGCCAGCAGCTGAACCCTTCACATTCGTCACATGGCTCGCTCCTGCTGTCTCGCCTCGGACCTGTCATAAATTCTGTCTACAATTCATATTCTCTCCTTTCTTTGATTTGAGTCCTGTGACTTTTGGCTATCCGGCCAAAGACAATGGCCAACATCCGGCACAACTGGCAAGCCAGCCAACAATCAATTCGTGAAAGTTGCTTGGCAGCAAATCAAACTGAAATTTCGAGTCCATATGGCATGCGAGTCAAGTGTCGGGCAAGATCGTAAATCACTTTGATAGACTACCCGGCGCTCTCAGCGTATTTCAATTGCATGCAAAGCCCCCCTCAACAAAAATGTATCTGTATCTGTATCTGTATCTATGTGCGCTGTCCATAACAAGCAAATGGCCGAAATGGAATTAAGCACGTAGCCAAATGCTCACTCGAGGCGCCAAATTTGTTGACCATAATCGTGAGTCGAGCTCAATTCGATTCGATACGCTTTGCTTCGCTTCACTTCGATTCGATTTGATTCCGATTGATCAATTCGATTGTCAGCTTTTGATCGCGAATGTGTGGATCGTGTATCGTTCTCGTTTGTTATTATTGTTGTTGTCATCGTCGTTAAATTGCTTTTACGAGCGTTTTATGATCTATTTACGATTTTACGGATGGTCTTGCGCCTCGCATAACGATGGTCATCATTCCACTCCGACTACTGACTAGCGATCACCACCGCATTGATCGCTGCTTTATATGCCCGATAATGGCGTGTTGCTTATGCTCCCACCGATTGTTTCCAAACTCATTCGCTCTCTCTGCCCCAACTGCTGACTGCTGACTGCTATGCAATTTCCCCCTTAATTACTTAGTTCAACGATTCATTGTCCATAAAAATGTAAGTAACTTAAGACCGTAGAACACACAGTGAACAACACAGAGCCATCAACAAACACGGGTAGCACCAGACAGAGCAACAGCTCCTCACGATCGCGCACAATGGGAATGGGAATGGGAATGAGAATGGGAGTCATAAAAAGATTAACGACTGCGTTCGCCATTCGATTCGGTTAATGGGCGACACGTAACAATTTTGTTGCCTCGATTGCTTCAATTAGTTGAAATTAGTGTAACACTGCACTACACAAACAGCGAACAGCAAACCAAACCCAGAAAACTATTTCAAATATTAAATATTTTGCAAATGCCAAGATTAATTTGATGCTGCCTTCAATAAATAATGAAAAAACAAACAATCATTTAACAAAATGAACTTAAATGTTAAAAAACATATAGCTAATCTTTTCTTTTATTCGTATACATTAAATTTTGTAAACTTAATGTTTATATTTTATATTTTGTTAGAATTGTTAAACGAATTACATTTTTATGTGTAATTTTATCTATTTAAACTAAAGAAACTAAATTAAAATCCCTACATATTTTAAATTAAATTGATATACTATATAATATATTTTTGCAACTTCTTAAATACGTTTTTCTAAACGAATACTTTCTTCAGTAAAACAAAAAAAAATTAATAAACATTATTTAACTTTCAATTTAAATAATATATTGTAATAAGGAAATATATTCATTTTTTTATTACTTTTCAAAATAGTTTAGTTTGCATATAATCTAGCTTCATCTGTTTGAGTTTTAAAATTAATTCAAGTTATTTTACTTTTTTGCGTTTTGTTGTGTTCCTCATACATATGTAAGTATATACCAACGACTTTAAACCACTGTGCGACAATCGTAAAAGCTGCTGCTGTTTGTTGTTGTATGCTTTGAACGTCAACAGTTTCGCCCAGTGGTGCCATTAATTGGCATTAAATGCGCCTTAGACACATTCGACTTATGGCTTGGGCAGACGCCCACATTGCGCATACGCACCGTGTAGCCAAGCTCCTCTCACACACTCGGTGCTGATTGCAGCCCCTAGCTGACAGTCGTCTGTTGACTGTGCCATGTAATTGCGAGCCGTTTAATTGGCGCTGCACAAACAAATCTGACCAGCTTCAGTTGGGCCCTTGGTTGGAATTGGAGTCGCCTGCGAAGTGAGTCCTCACTACGACTCCCTCCCATGAAAGTTGAGGGCCAACGCACCCGTTGCTATTGGCTTTGTGTACGTGCCATGGCTGTGATTTTTGCTTCACAGATCGTTTGACATGCGAGTTCACAAAACTCTGCAAGCACAGCTTCGCAAAGATCGTTGTGTTTGCTTTGTAAATAAATCATGCCACATAGAAGTGTTACTTGGAGTCATTTTGCGCAATTTACAACACTCAGAATCGCTGTTTGACAAGCAATTAACTCGCTGTTCTTGCATTCTCTAATTGAAATGGCAATCGTGTCGTAGAGTACAACGAGCTCAGACAGACAGAAATAAAATAAAATAAATTGACAAATATTCTAAAATTATTAAAGTAATAGTTTCAGTTGCTTGCTTGTCGCAAATTGCTTTCACCTCGCATCAATCAATTGTCAATATTATGGACTGGAATGCAAATTACTTGATTCTAATTAAACTTGTTACAAATACATTCCTTAGGTCATTTTAGATGCTGATGTTCAATGGAATATCTTTGTTTCACTTAGTCAACCATCTCGTCTATCTTCAAGCATTGTTAATAGTTCGTTCTGTGTTGAACTTCAACCTTCAAGCATCAGACAGTTTTGTTGATTCATTTGAGTTTGGCTTTTCACCTTCGTGGCAGCGATAGCGCTCGAATAGCGACGTGCTAAACAATAATATTCATTATTTTTATTAATTTAACATGCCATTATCATAACTCATGATAAGCGATCGAAGCATTGAATTAAACTGACAACAGTCACAATTCCATTTTTAGTCTATCTCAATCCGCGTCTCAGTTTCTCAGTTGCAGTCACAATGAGATCGTTTCAATTTCCAATTCAATTTCAATATCAATTTCAATTACTGTCGATCGCATGCTCGATGTCATTGACAGCGGACGCGTCTCCGGGTCTGCAGCAGCAGCAGCAGCAGATGCAGCCTCGGATCTAGTTGGCGCAGCAGATAAACGCGGCCTCTGTGACCCCGGCAACCACTTAACGCCCAGTCCGGGTCGCCATCGCCATCTCACTCTCTCGTGCTATCTCTCTCTTCGGTCTGTGCGGACGCTGCAAGGGTTAATTTATGAGGCGCGATAAGCGAATTCCATTTCGTTTTGGTTTTGTTTAATTTCCGATTTTCTGTTGTTATTTTCTTGTATTTACATTTGACTGCCTCGCGCTCTCTCCCTCTCTCGCTCCTCCTCTGCAATGCTATCTCCCTCTAGCTTGCCCCGTTGAGGGCGTGTCGTGGTGGAGAGCGGGGCGGGGTAAATGTGCGACACCGTGTTATCGGCACGTTTCGTGGCATATAGACTCTTTTTTTTCTGTTGCCTTCTCCACGGCAACGGAAAATTCGAAATGACACGTTTGCGAGTTGCGATTGCAACAGCAACGAGAATGATACCCCGTCCCCGTCCCTTTGCCTGTGTCGCATCCGAGCCGAGTGGAGTTTTTAACTACCCTGTGTGTGGCTGTTAATCTGCGGTTTTAATGCCCAACTGGCGCAAATTGGCGAAAGGGTTTCGAACGCAGAACACAGAACGCAAAACGCAGTGCACGGCTCGACAACAATTTTTCTCCCTTCCTCTCTTTGGCTGTGCCTTTCTCAATCTGTGAGGGGTCAAAGTGGCAGACAGACTGACTGGCGGGAGACTGGCGCTATACTCCATGCTCATTTCAAGCCCCATCGCCATGACAGACATGTAAATTTTGCAGACGAAATCAAATTAAAAGCGCACACGTTTCGCAGACAATCGTTCGCCTCTGTCTTTCTGCCTCTCTTTCTCACAACTCTCTCTCTCTGTAAAGTTTATATTCCTTTTGCCGTGCCACAAAATCCTACACGTGAACTTTTGCGTTTTCATTAATTTTAATTTAGCAAAATTCGCATTCAACTTTTATTTCAACTTAGTTGTATTTAAGCAAATTGTTGTTAACGTCGTTCTCGTTGTTTTTTAGTTTGAGCCGTTTTTCACGCCTCGCGTGCTTCGCTGCATTTCCCAGCCATTTTCCGCATTCCGCACTCTGCGTGACTGTCTCCATTTCGTTTGTGGCTTTGTTTCACTTCTTATTGTTGTTGTTGTTGTTGTTGTTGTTGCTGTCATTAATTAGTGCAAGTAGTCGTTAATATTAATTTCATTGCGGAATTATACACGCCGGTTAATGCACTCTGCAATTGTTTTAGTTATACTACATATATTTAACATTAATCTGAAAAGATAAACTTTTATTATGTGTGCCCGAGCTGCGATTACGCCCATTATTCGCATTATCGTCATCGTTATGCTATATGGGCCATTATACCTATTGTATTGTATGGCTGGATATATATGCGCATATGAACATTAATGAAAGAGCTCTTAATGGATTATTATAGTAATAACTAATTGATCACAGCAGACGGCAAGCAGCGTATTCTCGCATTTAATAAGTGTGGCCACTTGAGAAAGCCATTTTAATTGGATCTTATTAAAAATTTGAAGAATTTTCTGAAACTCATTCAATAAACAAAATCAAAGCAAATGACTTGCGATAGTAACAATAAAAATATTTTGCCTCCACACTAAAAGATTTGTTAAATGTATTATTCTAATAATATTCATAAAATTGTTGCCAAGTGAAAGATTCTTTATTATTTTCACAACGTTAGCTTCCAAGTAAAATAAAATAAAAAACTCATCTCTAAATAAAAAATACTAGAAGTATTTTTTTTCATAATGAAAAGCGGATAAATCGCTTCCAAGTTAAAGTTTTTTAATAATAAATTTTTGTTATCGAACGAAACTATCGTTTATTTTTCTGCGTCACAAACTCGTTCGCCTAACCGGTTTATTCTCCATTGTTTATTCTTTTATTTTGTTTGCAATTGAAACTCGTTAGTCCCATTTATTCTCACACACTTTCAATGATGAAAATCTTTTGTCACTGCCAAGAACTGCTGCAACTTTCTTCTCGTCTTTAATGAAGCCATTCACATTATTTTCCACAGCACTGTCATAAATTAAATGCAGGATGTGAGCTTAAGGATCAGAGCGCACAAAACCTGTCGCAGACACCATTTTATTAAATGGCTGCTGAACAATGGAATGAATGCAACATTCAGAATAGCCATTAATCAAATTGTGTCAGCTAAAGAAAATGAGAAAATGGTTTAAATTATCCAGACTGGAGTTGCCGCGTTGCTTGTGGTCTGCGGTTGAAGTCGAAGTCGAAGCCGAAGTAAAAATCAACTAGGCAACCAATCAGCCAGCTATCAATTGAGTGTATGTGTGATTGTGTGGGTGAGTGTGCCTAAGGAGCACACAGGACCACACCTTAAACCCAATGTTAGACAGGAAAGACGCTGGCAATATGAAATTACGAGTATTGTGTGCGCCGCGGGAAGTCAGACCCTGAATATTGAAATTTCTATGCGGAGAGTGGAGAGTGGGGAATGAGATTGGGAATGGGAATAAGAATGGGAATAAGAATGGAGGCTAAGCATGAGTTATGTGCACGGCTAGGTAAATATAGAACCCGCAGCAAATGCGACGATCGATCGATGCTTTTTATACGAATTTAAATGTCACGTTTGCCTAGTGACTCGACTCGAATCCAACTCCGACTGTGTTGTGTCTCGCTCTCTCATGGAATGGTATTTTAATACGTCATCGTTTCGAAGCGAGGCCCACGCAACTTAAATTATGGCCGACATCTGCTCAAGTTGCTCGACGAAATAGAAATTCGAAATTCGTGTTTGTTTTTACCAAATGCCAAATGGAAGCAAACGACTGTTGACTCTCGATTCGAGACTCTCTTCACTGGAGGAGAAGGAGAGGTTAGAGTGTATGTGTGTGTGTGTGTGTGTGTGTGTGCAGTGAGCCGTATAACGCATTGGGGAAACAACAACTCGACAATCGAGTCTCAGTGCTCTGCTCTCAGCTTTCAGTTCTCACTTGGCGCAATTTATATGTGTTTTCAATAAAAGTCGATATAATGTTGCCAAGGTTCATAGAACGCACCAAATGAACTTGGCAACACCAACAACAACGACAACAACGACAACAACGACAATGAAGGCAATCAATTTCAATTCAGTTTCTTCGCCTTTGCCGAAAGCCAATGAGGCGTCTAAAAGGGCAAGACGAGGCCAATTGCAGTTTTGCTGCTGAACCTTTTTCTTTTCTTGTTTCTGTTTCAGTTTCTGCTTTTGGTATTTCTCTTCTCTTTTTTTTCTGATTCTCATTGTAGCCAGACAAAGGCGCCAAAAAGTGTTGATGACCCGACCCGACCAAACACACATACACACAACCAAATACACACACACATTGAATCACATACGCACACACAGAGAGCGAGACCACTTCATTGTCATCATTGAATTGCCGTTGAATTGTCGCGTCGATTCGCAGCGATTTTAATCGCAACTGGCGCGCATTAAACGCCTTTCATTTGCAATTAAATTGAGGCAAAAACACACACACACACACACAAATTCGCACACTCAACGACTGATAGAGAGGGGGAGGGGAACTGCGGTCAGTTTGGCGACGCGTGCCCCGGAAGCTGTGGCCAAAACGACGACAGCTGTCAAGCGCAGGCAAAAATCTTGCGGATTACCAATTCTAGACGCCTAATGCCATTTATAGGCCATCGTTACAAATGTTCCAGCTGCCCGAATCGCATCCGCTTGCCACTAACCCCACCTTCCCACATTCGCTGTCTCTTTCTCTGTCTCTGTTGCCTGCCCCAAATTAGTTCGCACTCCTCGCTCCTCTTTACAAACGCCGCAACAAATTTATCGAAACTTTCAGAGCAACGTCGAGTCGCCCTCTGATTTCGCTTTGCCTCCTTCTTTCTTTCTTTCTTTTGCTCTTTCTCTGCGTTTTCTTCCGTTTTCCCTTTTAACTTCTGGCCATATATTTTTCACATTTATGGCGGGTATTTTGTCTTATCACACCCTCGTGTTTGCAGTGCGTGCAAAAAATTCCGACCTCGTCCTCGACCACGTCTGTAACTCTGCTCCCTCCCACTCCCCTTCTTGCTTCTTGTCCTGGCAGCGTCTGTGGCTCATTGCTCTGGCACTGAAAACATGAGACTGGCAACTAAATGCGAATGTGGTTGTGAGTGGGCATGTGGGTGGTGCCGGAGGCAGCCAAACCACCCACGAGATTAAAAATGCCATAAAGACAGTAAGGGTGAATGGCTCTAATGGCTGCCATTGCGCTGCTCCTCTTGTTCTTGCTGTTGTTGTTGTTGTTGTTGTTGCCGTTTCTGTTGTCGTTATGCGTTGTTATCCTCTCTCTCTCTTTCACACTCTTGCTGTTGCCATGTTACTTCACTCACACACTGGCACACACACTATTAGTGGCATTTTTCGGGCAATATTAGAAGCCGGAAAACAGCAGCAGCCCAACGATGTGGAGGCATAGGTATCTCAGGCATCATATCTGTATCATCGTGTAATGATAGTCCACCAACATATGTAGACAATTGCGACACTACGAAATGGGATTTCGGTACTCATAAAGCACATACATAAATAAAGTAGATACTGCCATAGAACTCTTTAATTATAAGATTTTCAATATCAAGATTTATCTCAATATGATCAAATGATTTTTTAAATATTAAATTTAATTTACCACAATTTCAAGTTTAATAACATAGTTGAATTATATTATTATATACAATAATATAATACAAATTATTAGTTCTACTTTGTATTAAAGAACAGAAAAAAACAGGAATTGAAAATCAATTAACAAAATATTTAAAATGTAATTATTTCGATGAACATTATATTTAAATATTGTAAAAATAATAAGTATTAGATTGTGCATAGAATTAGGTTTTTAACATAATGAGACATCACTGTAGACTGTACAAAAAAAAAGTTATAAGGCCAGGTTTATTTTAGAATCAAAGTAAAGGAACAAATAAACACTTCAACTCAAAATTAAAGTCTACGCAATCTAATATATGTTTGGTATTCTTTTCTTTATCTTAATATTTAAAATGAAACTCTAAATACAATTATAACATAAAGCAAGCTAACCTAGTTTAAAGTGCAATATTCTTAAATTTAGTATCCCAACTTCTCCTAATGTTTGAGCTACACATATTTTTGCAAGCGAACATGCGGACTCACAGAATCGAGAAGCTCTGCTGCAAGTTCATAAACAACTAAAAAGGCTACCAGTAATTCTTTTCATATTCAAATTCCCTAACAACTACTTCCCTTTTGATAACTGCCCAAATACAAAGTTCAATTACCATTTCTGAACTCCATTTTGATGAACCAAACATAATATAAAGAAAACTTCAATGGCACCCTTTACATTTAATGCTACACTTAATTCAAAGTGTACTTTGCTGAAATTAGTTTAGCAATGTCTTTGTCTCGACTGAATTTTCAATTTAATTTGTGTTTACATTAACTTAAGCTCTGCCCCTAATCCTAATCCCTCTCTACTGCCGCAATAGCTTGCTCAAAAAGAGCTCAAAGTGCCAGTTGAATGGGGCAAAAGCAACTGTAACAGGGAGCAATTCCAATAATGGCGCGAAATATTTGATGAGAATATATTAATCCCCCGAGGAACGAGAAACGGGCGCTTAGTGCTGGAAAATATTTGCGGAAAAGCGGCAAAATCCAAATGCCGAACACACAGAACAGCAAGCAAAAAGATAGCGACGCCCTGCCATATATTTTCCAAGATTAAGCACACAATTAGCAATTTATGCTGCTGCCGTTGCTGTTGCTGGCACTTTGTTGGAATTGGGGCTGGAGTTGGAAATTGAGTGGGGGAGAGGGAAAGCGAGAGAGAGAGGGGCGTGGTTGGGCAGATAGCATTGCTAACGCAAAACAACAACATTGGCAACGCATTGCACATAAATTGCACAAAAAGCATCCCCGTCTCTGCGCCGCCTGTCGTTGCCAGGTTGTGCCAGGCACATCTTATAGCAATCACCCCTCGAACAAGCAGAAGAACACCGCAGTACCCCACAGCACACCTCCGCATCCTCCCTCTCTTGCTCTGTTTGTATCCTGGCGCAGTGAAAACAAAATGCCGCGCGCGTCTGATTAAATTTAAATAAATTTAATAAACATAAATTATTTGCAGTAGCTCTCTGCTGCTGCCTCCTGCCTCTTGCCTCCTTCATCCTTCGCTGTCATCCCCCAACACCCTCAACGCTTGTTCTTGGCAATTTAATGGCGGCGCTTAGCTACCTGCCCAACACCACCAAAAACACATCCTGGCGTCGTCTGGCTTGAGTCCTTGCAGTCTGCTAAAAGCCGCACAAAAGGCGCCAGATGTTACCCATAAGCGACAACAACAACAACAACAAGAAAAACAGCAACAAATGCCGGCAACTTGTCAGCCAGACTCGTAGCGGCTTTTCTTTGAAAGTTTAATTAGTCCTGGCGCGATGCTGCCTTGCTGCCTTGCTGCCTAGCTGCCAATGCCTCGCATTTGCATGTTTTGGATGTGAACGGATATGGATGTTCCCCAGGGAAGCCATTTTGTGTCGTGCATTCCGCCAAAAGAACACTGCAATTTGCGCTAAATGCGCAAAAGATCGTCCCCAAAACTTGACAAAAACAATGGTAGAACACAGAGCACACACAGAGTTAGAGCACGAGGGAGCCAACTTGGAGCCATCTTGGAACCAAGGCAAATTGTTGAGGCATTCATATTTGTTTTTCTTATTCTTTTCTTTTCGTCTGAACATTGTTCATTTTGTGCTTGTTGTCTAGTTGTGAGCATGTTGAATGCCTGCTGTTTGTTTATATATCTTTCAACATGCCATCCGGGAAGTTCGTTTCGAAATACTTATAAACAAATCAGCATAAAACATACGATAACCCGCCGCAGATACATTGCAGAGTGAAATTTCCAAAAAAAAAAAAAAAAAATTAGAGAAAGGGAAGTAAAGGAAAGTGCAGACAAGTCCAAGTGAGAGACTAACATTCATAATGGTGGCAAACCCTAAAATACAACATATAGTAAAAATATCGTAGAAGACTCAAAAGGCGCCAGCTTAGTAAAAATTAAATTCATAGGCGGCATGCCAAAGAAAAAGTTATTTCCTCTTAAATTAAAACATTTTTCAATATTTTTCAAGTTTATTCAGACCAAATAAATCAGCAAGCTTATGGATAGACTTTTTACAAAATGAAGTAAAACGCAAAGGCAAAGCACCCATAATTTATTTGAACTATTGTTCTCTACTGAAATCATCAGAGTAGAGTAATTTTTAAATGATCAAATATTAATAATTTGAAATTGCATATTTTTTTGTATATACTACAAGATATTAATTGAGCAGGCCAAATTAAAAATTTACTTAAATTAAATTTTCTCGAATCTGTCTATAAAATCAAATCATCACTTAAGTTTGACTATATTCCAGTAATTAAAAAGAAATATATCATGTTTTATAGTTAAAACCAGAAAGCTTATTCAGAATAAAGTGTGACTAATTGTGCTTTCAATTGAAATATCGATGCAATCATCTTTGTAAATAATTATCGGAAAATGGTATTTCCCAGAGTCAACAGCATCATCTATAAATTATGTGAGGTAATTGCCTGGCAACAGATGCTTAGGAAAAAAAAAACACTTTCAACTTGGCTAAAAAGACAACAATTGGGCAGTTATCGAGAATCCAGTTGCAAAGCGACAGCGAAATCCAAAATTTATATGCGTCCAAACATGCAAATGCTTTGAATTAATTACAACAAGCAGAGCAAGCCACAAAGAAACAAAAGTAATAATGAAAAATAAACAACACTTAAAGCGACTTTAACACAATGAACAATGTTTCAAAGTTTGTGTCAAATGATATGTAAATTTGTTTATTATTTATCGAAACAAATAGCAAAAAAAAAAAAATAGAAACAAAATGTTTGTTTATTGTACAACAATTTTGTGTCGCTCGATAAACAAACGAAACAGTTGATGTCGCCGTCCCCACGGACAACACTTTCAAATGCACAAGCAGACAAACAAATTCATAGATACACATACATATTTATGTATGTGTGTGTATATATAGATACAGATACTATTAGTAGTTACACAGAGGAACAACAACACTTTCAGCCATATGAAAACTATGACGCTTTTTTTGTGTGTATGGCAAGCCTCGCTATTCCGTCGGTCTGTCTGCCCAGTCTACTCAAGTATCTGTGTGTGTTATTGTGTGTGAGTGTGTGTGTATCTTTATTGTACGCTTTGAATTGTTTTTATGATTTTAATGTCATCATAAGTTTCAGTCAGCTTTTTGTTCATATATGATTGAGGCTTGTTTATACGCGTCGCTGTTTATTGAACAATTACGTTTATTATTATGAATATTTTTAATTGTTAATTGTTAATGTCATTGTTATATAGTAGAACGACCCATTCAGAATGCTGACAGCGTCGTCTTGGGATACCTCTCCATACAAATCTTACCTCCTCTCTCTCCCCCTGTCTCTGCCAGTCTCTGCACCTTGGCCAATTGCTGTTTGGCCAACGCCAAGGCGTCTGGAATCGTTGCGTCTGTTTTGGCCACATTTGTTTACTCGCCGCATATTGGTTATTGGGTATTTGCCATTGGGCTGTGAACTGTGGCGCAGTGGGGCGCTGCCTACATGTTAGTACTATAAGTCATTTCAGACGCCCCACTGGACCATGAATCACACATGGCACTACGTTTCGGTTGCTGTTCGGGCCAAGAACAGACCCGTCGTCAGTCAATTGCAACGGCAGTTTATGGTGCGCTAATTGATTTTTAATTGGAAAAATGAAAATTGATTTTGCACGGAATTGTGCAATGAACCTGTTTGCGAATCGAGCGGTTTTACTTGATTTCTAGTTACCACTAATTAAATGCACAATAAATTCGTTGCATTTTATCTGCGAAACGGGGATGTAACTCAGTCGACAACACTGATTAAATGAAAATTAATTGCAAATTGATTTCAAAATTGTCAGAGAAGCGTGAGAAACCCATATTGAGGAAGTGCAATCAATAATTGCATAATGTAAATTATCGAAAACATTTAATTATTATTGAAATCATTTCGCAATAATAACAATTGTTGCATTTGCAGTAACTATTGAATAAGAGAAGCCATAAATTCACAGCAAAATATAGTTTAGTTGAGATCATTGACCCACAGATTTTCTCTAATAATACATATTATAACGCATCGTACTTTAGTTATACGTTTAAACTAAATGCTCCGGCGGGCAGTCAAATTGATCGTTCAACTGCATTGAGTGCATTTGAGGGAGACGGTGACGTGTCGTCCATTGACGGCCATTACAAAAATCTGCCATCGAATAGAATGAAAAATCAATAAGTCTCGCACATTTCCAAGAGATTCACAGCTCAACGTTTGCCTTCTCAAAGCACCACATTCACTCTCTCACTCTCTGAAATTCCGGTTTCGCTTGACTCGCTCACCTCTGCGCCGACTCACCACACAGCACTCACCACCAAAACGGCAATGGCAACAGTGGCGTCGACGTCGACAGCGACTCTCTCGAGTTTTGAGAGTTTTTTCGTCGTTGCCATGACAACGCTCCCGCTCTGTGTGTGTGTGAGAGTGAGTGCGTGCGATTACGATTAAGAGACGAGTGCGAGTGTGAGTATGTCTACCTGTCGGACACAGTTTGCCGCGGCGGCCATATTGGATTCCAGCACTCCTGTGTGCGCAGTGTGGCTATCTCCCTTGCTCTCGTGCACTGTCATTGCGAGGCTCGTAAATCTCTTTTAGGGGCGCGTGTGTCCTGGGAGTCGTGATTTATGGGACGAATTGAAGCTGCTCATTGTAGCGTGTAAATAATTTAGATTAGTTTGGCATTTCTGGGTCCTGTCTGCTGCAGCTCCATTCCTTGCTGGGGGTTGATTAGAATTCAAGTCGTTGCGACGTGGACGAAAGTTCCTCCACTCGAGCAACTTAAATGTTTTTTATGTCAATTTGTTGCCATACTCCATGTACATATGTACTACATGTATCTGGCATTCAAACAATCGACGATAACATAATAGTTGTTTCATAAAAACTATTTAGCGAACAAAGTAACTAGAAGTTTTATCTGCTAGAAAGTTTCAACAGTCGTAAAAAATAGTCGACGATGATTTACAACTGCAATGGAAATGCATTTAAATGCATCTTTCAAAATATTACGCAAAAATTGGTCCCTTGTTTTGTTGTCGGCAACTTGCAACTTGTCAAACCATAAAAAATTTACCTTTACCATCGAGAAAAAGTGGCAAGAGAAAAAACGAAAGGTACTGCCATAAAACAGCGAGTGGGAAAGTGAGGTCCGCCTTGTTTGGGTCCGCACAAATTGCAGATAGCAAAATTTTTGATTTCCGAAACATAAACACGAAGCGCATTCCCATTTCAACTGAGCGACACCGTCGCGCAAAAAATTTGCACAGGTAGCGTTGAAAATTGCTAAAAAAAAAAAAAAAGAAAGATGCGCACAAAAATATGAAAAATGAAAACAACAAAAAGTGAGACAGAAATGCACACCCCAGCGGGTGCTGCTGCTGCTGTTGATTTTCCTGCTGTCGGTCGCTGCTTCACCCTTTACATGCCGTGCAATCGCTATAGAAATCGGAATCAGTGTCCGGCCAGCCGGCGGTAGACCCCCAGGGAGCTGATGTCCTGCCGCGATTCGCCTCGCACTGTGTGGCGCAGTTTGCTCAACTTGCTTTTGGCTGGTGTTGTTGACGTCAGAGCGTTCGCCCGGTTAGACAGCAACTGTTTGTTTTGCTCATAATTTGCAACAGACATTTGGCGTAGAGAGTGCATTCACATTCGCATTCACACTCCCCTTTCCTTTTGTCATCACCCTTTTTTGAGATTCACTTGGAGTTGTTGCTGTGCTCCTGGTTGGCGCGCAATTAAACAATTGCCAAGCCAGCAAAATTATTGTTGATGCTGTTGTCTCTGGCTAATGGCAGAACACAAATCAAGCGCCTTAACGCACACTCGGGTGGCTCCACAAAGATGCCGATACCGATGCAGTCGATTCACATGTGTCGAGGCCATAAGGCGAGCCAAAAATTCCATTTTTGTCGGTCTGACAGCATCTTCACAGCTCGTTAAGAGTTGCCAAAAACGGAACAACAACAGCACGAAAAAAAAACTCCACACTCTTTATGCGTGACAATCGTGACTAACGTCGGTATTCTTTCTCATTTTTTTTGCAGGCCCCAATGGATGTCCGCGTCGTCGCGGTCGACAGACTTACACCCGCTTCCAGACACTGGAGCTGGAGAAGGAGTTCCACTTCAACCATTATTTGACGCGACGGCGGCGCATTGAAATCGCGCATGCACTATGCCTAACCGAGCGCCAGATCAAGATCTGGTTCCAGAATCGACGCATGAAATTGAAGAAGGAACTGCGCGCGGTTAAAGAAATCAACGAGCAGGTAAGTTAAGGGGATACCATCGATCCCATTTGCATAACGGATCGATTTGCATATCAAATTATAAAAACAAATTTTATTTGAACACTTTCTTAATGTGCCTTTCCTTTGTTTCATTATCTCTAATGCTGCAGGCGCGACGTGATCGTGAGGAGCAGGAGAAAATGAAGGCCCAGGAAACGATGAAATCCGCCCAGCAGAACAAGCAAGTACAGCAGCAACAGCAGCAGCAGCAACAGCAACAACAGCAACAACAACAACAGCAACAGCAGCACCAACAGCAGCAGCAACAACAACAGGATCATCATTCGATCATTGCACACAATCCGGGCCATTTGCATCACTCCGTTGTCGGTCAGAATGATCTCAAGCTTGGCCTAGGCATGGGAGCCGGTGTCGGCGTTGGTATTGGCTCTGGCATTGGCCCTGGGCTAGGCGCTGGTCTCGGCGGAAATCTGGGCATGATGAGTGCTCTCGATAAGAGCAATCATGATCTGCTCAAGGCGGTCAGTAAGGTCAATTCCTAAATTACCCAGTGGAAGCGTCCCTTAGCTATCATAGTAATCATCACCGTCGCCATCGTCATCACCATCAAAAAATAAACAAATCACACAAATATACAACCAGAATAACGCCACCACCAACCACCATCCACCAACAACCGTCGTCGTCGTAAACGTAAACGTAAACGTAAACGTTATCGTAATCGTAATCGCAATTGTAATCGCAATTGCAATCGTCATCGTCATCGTCGTCGCTTGATGCCTTGAGTTTGGCGTTTTTTCGTCTCTTCTGTGTAATGCGAAAAGCAAAGCAAAACAAAACAAAAACAAAACAAAAGTTGATAACTTAAATACGTAAAGTTTTACATAGTAAATAGTTGTTTAAGTCTATTTCTAACATACACGCACATACACACACACACATGGAAGATCAATAACTGTGCACAGTGGAACACAAGCGATTTGTTTGGTCGAATTGTCGAACTGCAAGGCTTTAATTAACTTTATATTCTCATTCACTTAACTTTTCTTTAAGTTTTCCCCATTGCATTTCGATATTGAGCTACAGTCTATTTGATAGACTCCACATTTGGTCCACTGTGCACAGCATAATAAATGATAAATAATGAATCTCTTGATCTACACACACATACATACTATATATAGAGAGAGTTTAGCGATAATTGCTTAAGTAGTGCTATCGAGAGCCAAAATAGGTGAGTGGAAATGAGCGATATTTGATAGTCAAATAGTCGAAGAATAGTCAGATAGTCAGAGAAAAACCCCGTGACTTTGCACACGCCCAGTGACAAATTGCAACGGAGTAAAATTGAAAAACAATTGAAACAGAGAAAACTATTTGCGACTGCTGTAGGATTACTTACTTATATAGTATATATATAGTATGAGTAGTATGGTATAGATACACGTTTAACTATGTTTACGATTATTATGGATATATATATATATATACAAATATATACAGATATGATACCCATCTTATACTTATAGAGATATAGATCGTACATTTTGTACTCACATATTTATTGGAAATTTTTGTTTATGTTTTCAATCTCGAAAAAACTCTTCCAATGTTTTTGTTTACGATATATTGTGTTGTATGTTTTGCTGTCATTTGTTGTATGCCAATGCTTTTGAAATTTTTGCTTAGACGAATTATAAATTACAATAGTTCCGTCAATGCCATATTAATATTAACTTTAATACCAATTAAATGTAAATGCAAAAAAAAAGAAAAAAAACGCAAAAAAAATAAATAAATAATTGAAAAGAAAAAACCGAAAACATTTCCCTAATTAAAAGTTTAAGTGTAAAGTAATATGAATATTGAATGGTATGCAACATACCCAAAAGCATAATCACGATTTCAAATACGTAATAATAATAATAATCTAAAAATAATAATGATAACAACAATAACGTAAATGCAAATAGCTACAAAGCAAAGGTCGTTTTGCCAGTGACTAAATTAAAAAGAAAGAATGGAAAAAAGAGGATCCTGCATTTGAGTGTGGATGAGGTGTTAATTGCTACAAAAAATGTAAACTCCGAAATACGTATTAGTTTAAGGTTGCAACAACAACAACAACAAACAACAAGTAAAAACAAAAACTGTTCAAATTACAACAGACAAGATAATAGAATAATGAATAAATTAAAGAAATGAGTAACGACAAGAACCCCATATACGTAGAGTTTTATCTTCCCAAAATCAAAAGGATAAGAAAAAAAAAAACGTAAAAAAAAATCAAATCAAATTTACATACTTAGCGTAAACAATGAGAGATGAGAATAACAAGTTGATTTAAACTAATGAACATAAAATAAAGTACATATATTTATTTATTATAAATGTAAATCGAAGCAAAGCAAAACTTACACACGCATATTTACAACTACAAAAGAAAAAATTATGTAAAAATCAAAATGAGAAAATACAAACGTAAACGATTAACGACAAATATATTGAATATTAAGCATATACAAATATGAAATTTTACAAATATTTATGTATATATGTATACGTACGTGTATATGTATATATATAAATATGCATATGTGTATGTAGTTAACATTAAAAACAGAATCTCACATTTTGCTGTCGTCTGTCTCCAGTTGAAAATCGTCCTTGTTTCGAAGTAATATTTATATTCCTCCCCTCATTTGTTTACGTGATATTATTAAGCTAAATGCTTTACATTTCTTTTTGATTTTTGTTACTGTCAAACACTTTGCCTATTGTTTTGTTTCCAAATCGATATCATTAATGAGTTTTGCACAAATTACAATTATTGTTTCAGTTTAATGCAAAAGAAAAATTAAAATAATTTCTGTTAATTTTAGTTTAAGTTTAGTTTGTGACAAATTGTGTATTATATAATTTTATGCGATTTTCAAATGAATGCGAAAATAATTAAAAACAAAATCTTGAGTTTCACTTGTTTCATTTATTTGACGAATAATGCTGACATCAACATACACATAAACAAATAGTATAACACAAAGCCCATCCATGATATTGAGGGACCTGCAAGGGTCACAAAATCTATAACAAGAAGCGATTGACAAAAGTTATATACGTAGAAGACAAGAACCTATTTACTAACAAGTACATAAAGTACACATACATACAAATAAAAAATATAAAATATATTCGATAAACGAAACTATAGAAACGATAGAAAAACAAATGTCTTCACACCGACATATACGTAATTGAATTATATTCAAATCTTTATGAACGACTTACACTGAGAAAAATTTAAAGAAAGGCAGAGATAAATCGATTGATGGCGGGAGAAAGAGAGAGAGAGAGAGAGATAGAGTGAAATGTGCAGCAACTCTTGCCTCCCCAAATATTTGTAAATACAATATGCAGTGGATTGCATCCCAGTTATAAGACGAAATAAAGCATTAACAATAAATATATAAAAACAACAATTACACATTAAAATGTTTCGCTGAGCAACATTTGATTGCACTTTTCCACGCATGAAAAGTGTCTGAACATTCGGAATGTGCCAGCAATTGAAATGTGGATCTATATAACTATGGATCGATAGCATGCATTATGAGAAACCTAATCTTAAGCCAACAACAATGAAAATTAATAAATATATTAAAAAACTAAAAAATTTGTATTAATAAATTTGATAGTTGTGCAACGTCAGATTTTTCACAGATTTTTCGACTATCATTTAAAACTTACCATGATTGAATTCAATAGCAATGGTTCTTCTTCACTAATATGAAAAATTTGTTATATTAACTTATGGGTATATTCTAATGGGTAAAATATTCATTTTATTTAATCCTCAATTTAAAGTCTAGATCACACAGTCCGCAAATTAATCTCAACTAAACTAATACATTTGAATGACTCACAAAACTGTTTTCACAAGTAAAAATATCGATTATTTTTCTAGGAACATTTCTAATACACTCCAATCTCTTTTTTTTTAATTTTTTTTTGCAATGTCTTAGCAAATCAATACAATTGGTTAATTTGATTATATAACTATTTGTGATTTCATATTTGTAGATAAAACAATATTTATGCCGTTTAAATGAATAAGTTAGAATTCCTCTGAAAAAAATGGCAATTTTGTTTCCAAAATCAATATAGACAGGCTGAGCACTATATAATATGACTGCATGACTCTGCGTAGAATTTTCTCTACATCATAGCAATGATTGAATTTGAGTCGGGCAGCAATCTCGTAATAGCGCATAAATTAACACTGCCTAATGCAGATGTTGCGGATATTAATTAAGGGATATAGATTCCAATGGCGCGCAAGACACATGGGGTCGAGATTCCAAGGGGGAGGGAGAAAGGGAAATGGGAGGTATTGCCAGATTTGCAATTGCAACGTTTGCCACGTACAAGCGAAATCTTGCAAAACGCCTTTAATTAAATTTAATTAATGCGGCAACAACTCAACGGATTATGATAATAAGAGCACACATAACGACGCACTTTATGGGAGACACATGTGCACAACAAGCCGAGAAGCAGCGGCAGCAGCCAAGGACTCCAAATCGAGGACGCAAGGAGACAAGGAGGCAAGGAGGAGAGACACAGGCTGAGGCTGAGGCTGAGGCTGAGGCTAGACACTGTCCCGTTTTTGGAGCAACGACAGCATAATGGCTGTGTCAACGAGCTGCTGTCGTTGCTGTTGTCGCTGCTGCGATGAACAGAAATGGAAGCGGAAACGGAAACGGAAGCACAAGCACGCAAATGGCTCATGTATGCAATAAAAGAAACTTTCGAAAACGTCAAAATGGCGTTCCGAAGATTGCCCCATTGATGATGAGCGGGCTGTCGACTGTGTGCTAGCCTGAACTTGCAAAGTGAAGTGGAATAGAGTTGAGTGAAGGGGATACGAAGCGGAGGAGTCAAGTCGAGTCGAGGTAGTCGCTTCTCCTGTCGCTGGGCGTGGTGGACATTGCCATGCGAGGCACGTAGCTTGGCATAAGTTCACATTTGGATGCTGTTATTAGAAAAGTTTGTGCGATAAACTGGCCCCGAAGACGATCATCGATGCTATAAGGCAGCGTTTCAAATATTTTTTATTTCACGACGCAAGTATACGTAAGTACAGACACACGGTATGCATCAAGCATTCATATGTATTCACTTTATTTATATATTAAAAAATTCATCTAGCAACTTCAAAACATTGGGTGCAGCAATAATATTAGCTGTGGATTTAATTTTGCAAATCATTGTAATATAATAAAATATTATATATTGCGAAACAATTTGCATAGAAATTAATTAATACACTATTTAACTATTTATTTCTTCCATGACATAAATGAAATAAAATTAATACTTTTCCATTAAATAAGAATAGCTGAGTACGTAATACACTTCAAATATACTCTTAAGATAAATGTTAAAACCTTAGGCGTGAA
This sequence comes from Drosophila niveifrons, assembly GCA_035046325.1. Taxonomy (NCBI): domain Eukaryota; kingdom Metazoa; phylum Arthropoda; class Insecta; order Diptera; family Drosophilidae; genus Drosophila; species Drosophila niveifrons. The sequence continues at coordinate 852,197 of JAWNOC010000046.1, read as the reverse complement.
ATTTATAGGAAATATAATCAACGTTTTTGGGAATTAATTTTTTTTTATTATTAATTAATTTGGTTCAGTTTTAGAAACAACCAGCGTATCTAAGTAGTGGACTAACAGATACAGTTGTACAATTACATTGCATTAATGACATTATTGCATTTAAAAATCTAGGTAAGTTTTCGATGCCTTTAAATTGTACATTTTGCAAAAGCCGCCACTTGATATGTTTGTGTTTTAATTTTATAGATATTCGATATAACAGTGGAAACAAAAAAAAAGGACTAGAAGTCTTGTTAAATTCTTTTAATTTTTTTGGTTATACTATAGATTACTTAGAATTGGTAAAGCAAATATAAAAGTCTGCTTACATTTTGGTGTATTTGTTATGTTTTAGTTTTAATTTTATATATATTCGATATTCAAGTAAAAACAAAACAAAAGGCTAGGAGTCTTGTTAAATTCTTTTCATTTTTTTTGGTTATACTATAGATTACTTAGAATTGGTAAAGCAAATAAAAAAGTCTGCTCACATTTTGGTACATTTTAAAAACATCAGATCATTGTGAATTCATTTGTTAGTCCTTCTCGATGCGCTGTTGGATGAATGTGCTGCATTATACTGTGTTTGGATCAGCGTTAGTCAGCCGTGTAATTCTGATGCCAAATCGCACATAAACTATGACATTTTATGGCATTCAAATTCGTTCGCGGGTTGCGCTCAGCAAACGAAAAAAAAAAAGAATTACAATATTTTGACTTGCAAAGGGCACAAACAAAAGCCACAAACGCGATGCGCTGATCCTACTTTAAATTCAGCTGATGTTTAGACTTTGCCTTCGCTGTTGCCGTTGCTGTTGCTGTTGTGGCATATGCGCGGTCTAATTACAGCGCTGCACAGCTGTTGCCCTTGCCACGAATACCCCATCTCGCCTCGCTCCTCGATTCAGCGAGTAGCTGAATCCTTGGCTGGCAACAGCGTGGCAAAATGGTCGCGATGCTGGGCGAATGTAATATCTGGCAATTACAGAGCGCGTTTCGTTTAATTGAAACATAATTTTGCATAAATAAAACAAGGCATAAAACACCCTCTTCCAATGGTTCACTCACTCCATCTCTTTCTCGCTCAGCCACAGTCGCATCCCCCTCAACCTGGGCCGCCATTAATGCACAAAGGGTGTTTTAAACAATACACACGCAAAAACAAAAAAAATGCAAACAAACACGCCTCATTCCAGTCTCTCTCCCTGTGCAATATGTGCGAATTAAGGGTCCCAATTGCAAACCTTGTCGCAGTTACCCATTTTCAGCAAATGACAACCTGTGCCCATGCCCATTGTTGTTGTCGTTGTTGATGCGTCGTGTGTATCTCACAGCTCATTGCGAATGCACAGGTTGATTTTATCCCCTGGCACTTTTTCATGTTTCCCTCACTCAATATGTGTACATGTCTGTGTGTGTGTGTGTGTGCGAGTTGTGTGTATGCAGTCATAGACCTCACTAGTCCAAAGCTCTTGTTCTCTTCTGTGTTTTTTTTTTTTTTTCACATGCCGCGCAACTACATCATAATTTATTAACAAAATGAAATGAGTTTTGCCTTTTTTCTCAGTTGGCCTGCGTAATATTTACTTCAAAGCCCATGGCGCACATTTTTCACATTTTCCACTTTTCAATATGTTCGAATGAAAAATGAAAAATTTGTAAAACAAATGAGAAATTATGAGCGCTTCGGTTCGACAACCCGATCGAGTGGCATTAGTTTAATACTCAATTCCATTGCGCCCCTCCATTTGGGTCTTCGTACTAACATTAGCACTAAATTTCAACTAAGCGATCTTCAATATATTATAATAATCCAGCTGGATGCCAACCGACAAATGTGCACCGCATTCAAATGAAACACAATCTTTTTAATATCCACAAGCCATTTCCCCACACAATCCCCATGCCATATCACGATTCCTGTCTCGCCTCAGTGAAAACCATTCGCCCACGTTTGACTTTGGCTACTTAGAAAACAAACCCACCCCTCAATCCGCCATAATCAAGGGGCGTAAAAGGGGGCGGTTAAACAGGAGCACAGGAGCAGGCGTTTAGGGCTGAAAAGACGCTGCGAAGGCAACATTGCAAATTTTTGTTGATTTAATAAAATTGCACCCATGAGACTAATTTATATGGAATGTTGGTAGTCGAAAAAGGCGCCGAATTGGTTTCAGCATCAGGTACAACGCTGCCTTCCTTGTTAGGCCTTGCACAGTGTTACGCATAGTGCGAACATTACTTCGCTGAAGAAGATATTTACTAGTTTAATAATACTTTAGCTATCTTTCTTTTTTTTAATCAAAATTTTCTAGGTAAATTGTTGACTTTAAGTATTTTATATTTATATATATATATTAATACAACAAGCTGCGAAGAAACTTTAGCGCTTATTAAATTAAATAAATATAAATTATTATAGTCAGTTCACGAACTTAAAAAGCATTGCTTTAATAGCTAACCAAAAATTAAAATTTTATAAACTTGCAAATATAAAATAAACAAATTATTATCTTTTGTATAAATATAAAAATACGATATTTTAAGAATTTTTTATTTATTTAAAAACATAAGCATTTGATGTGTAGCAAATTTAAAATATTTAAATTTGAAAAAGTAAACTATTTGTAAGAGTATAAAGTATTTATTTTTTTATTATTTAATTTATACTTGAATAATAAATTTCGAAAATATCTACTTTTATCGATTAAAAATATTTTAACTTTAATTGGAATAACTTAAAAAAATTAAATATAATTTTTTCTTATTATGATGTTGTTTGTCATTCAAATTTAAAATTTGAAACTATTAAGAACGCAAACTAAAATAAAAAAAAGTTTAAGATTATTTAAAATATATTTGTGCTACTACAATTATTTTCTTTAAGATGCAAGTAAGCAAATGCTTTAAAATTTGAAACTATTAAGAACGCAAACTAAAATAAAAAAAAGTTATTTAAAATATATTTTAAATTTTTAAAATATATTATTTAAAATATATTTGTGCTACTACAATTATTTTCTTTAAGATGCAAGTAAGCAAATGATTTAAATTTTGAAACTATTAAGAACGCAAACTAAAATAAAAAAAAGTTTAAGATTATTTAAAATATATTTGTGCTAACACAATTATTTTCTTTAAGATGCAAGTAAGCAAATGATATAATATGTAAGTTTGCCCCAAACATGTTTGTGTATGCCACACCACTGTGAGAACAAAGGAAAAGGGAATACGAGTAGCACGAATTCGAAGGAAACGTTGGTTTGTCACTCGCACGGCAGTTTCACGGTTGCCAGTTACATTTTCGGAACTTCTGTTATCATTTCGAATTAAATTTGGCAACTTGAACATTGGCTTTGGAAGACTGAGGACCCTTGCACATGGCTACTGGCAAACTCATCCCCCAAAAATACAGCTCAGCACACGGCACCCTCCCAGTAGCTGTCTCTGTGTGTTTGTGTTTGTGTATGTGTGTGTGTGTGTCTGTTGAGCCCATTTGCTGATTTATATTGCATAATAACGTAGAGCTGAAAATTGCCTCGACTACGACTACGAATGCGACGATATCGCCATCTTGGCAATGTAGCGAGGAGGTCGCAGTTGCTTGGAGGAGGTGCGCCATGTGAGGTGATTCAGATCGGCGTATACAATTTGCCAGCCAATAAACATGATGAAGGCAATGCACCGACTTCTCCGTCTTCGACTTCGTCTACTGTCCAACTGTCACTTGAGTCCGCCTTCCTTGTCAGGCTTCGTCCAGTGCCAATTGTTTTGATCTGTGACAATTTACGAGGTTCCTTTCGGCGATTTCGGGCGAAAGTCGATGCCACATCTAATCGACAAGAGATGCTCGATAACCATTTGCTGCTATATGCCTTTTGAGCACAGCCGCCTTCTACTTCTATGATGGCTGCCACTTGAACAGATGTCAGCGCGCAAATATTGTCGACTTTCGCACAATACAATAATATTTAATAAGGCATTCTTCTCTGCTGCTCTCACACACCAAAAAACAGAGGAGAAATATACAAATATCTGAGACTTCGTCTGCGACTGCGACTTCGACTGCGACGCGTCTGTGGCCGTGACGTATCTGTCAGATTAAGGAAAGGCCATAAAGTGTGGTGAGCAGGGATGACACCCGGGCAAAGGGAAAGAGAAAGAGTGACACAGACAGAGCCAACTAACGTTGAGATACGGCCATTGTTTTGCCCTTTATGTAAGCATGGCAGTTGGCCATGCCCTTTGCCTTTTCCGTTGCCTTTGCCTTTACCTTTTGCCTTTACCTTTCCCTTACCCCCAACCACTTTTGAATTTCCCTGAGCGCTGTCCTGCACAGCCCAGTTATAATTTTAATCGTTTGTCTGTAGGCACTTTTCATTTTTGTACTCTTATTGTATTCTGATAAACTCTAGTCACATCTATTGCTCTCTGGTTTGTATTTCTGCCTTGGGCTACATCTCGATTTCGTTTTGCAATTGAACAACATTTACGACTGTAAACAGACATAAAACTGTCTCCCTCTCCCTCTTCTACTATATTTCTCATTTTCCCGTGTGGCGTTGACTATTCCAAGTGCAGCACTTTGAATTTGATCCTGCTGCCTCTGCAGCTTCTGTGCCCGATCATCTCTCAGCACCTTCGACAATTTCCGCTATCCCAACGCCATTGCCATTGCCATTGCCATTACCATTGCCATCGTCATCGTCATCGTCATCGCCAGCGACAGTTATGACTACGGACGGCACATAAAAGTGACTTTAACGGCAGTAAACAGTTCATAAAAACTTGCAACCACATGCTCCTAGAGGCCAAACGCTGCTGACGCGCGTCTTGTTTGCACCCAACTCTCATATTTGCCAAATGCTGCTATGGCGAAGGTTAGCTGTCCAAATTACTCATTGTTAGAATTCGTCATCAATTGGTCCTAGTCTCATAAACACGTTTCGATTAGCCTTCCTTTAATTTACTATTGACTATTTCTTCTTTTCTCTATTAGCAAGCGCATAATTGATGCTGAGTTTGATTGCATTGAGTTTATTTCTTTGGCAAACCGGAGAAATGTTGTTGTTTAGATATTGCTAGTTAATAACTCTAAGCTGGCCCCAGACTAAAGTCGAATATAACTCCATAATATTATGGGAACTGTATTTCATAATTTTAATTCAATTATTGAACTTTAACCAAAACTACAAAGCTTACAGTTCAATTTAATTTAAATGCAATCCATTTATAAATAGCTAATTTACTAATTATAAAATTATAAAATGGCAGCGACCTTTAAGCCGTGGCAGATGCGGTTTACAAGAAAATACGTAAATATAGCTTAAGCATATGAAAAATTAAAATCAAAATCAGTTTAATATTTTAATTATTATATTTAATAATTTGCATTTAATAATTGAATTTAATAACAAAATGAAATACATAATAATATTTTTAGTCTTAAAATTCTTATGCATACATTTTTAATTTATATATCAATGCAACCAAAATTATTTGCCAAAACTCAAAAACTTAATTTTATATTATATACTTCCTATTGAAATTATTTTCTCAATATATATACGATGAAAATAATGCCAGGACATCTGTGGGATCTTTCAGAACTGTTCATTAATATACGTATAGTACATTGTTCTCAAAGATAAAAACTTCTCATAATTGCTCATAAAACTATTCGTTCAGTAAGTGAAATTGAAGCGCATTCCAAAAATTCCATGTGATGAAACAAAAATTCATTTTGTGAGATTGAGTTTCTAAAAAATTAATTTACGCAACAATAACTCAATCAAAGACAAATGCTTTTTATAGTAAGTTCCCCACGCATTTGCTGATAGAGTTAAATATTATTATTTTGGGGAATTGAAAAAGACAGCGCACAAAGAAACAGCGTCAGCGACAGGTGTCATATTAGTTGGAATATCAACTCGATTAATCGCAGTGCATATTATTAAGATTGGAAAACAATCGCAGCTCTTTCTTATCGACACATTTCACGGCAAGCTCAGATTACTAAACAAAAAAAAAAAGTTTCAGAGAAAACGCTTTGCAATTTGAAAGACAATCGACCCGCAGTAGAGTCTTTCTCTCTCTTCCACTTTTGGACTTGTAATCTTCCTCACTCGCTCTTTTTCAACTGTCTTTGGGCAGCGGCCATTATGTGCACATTTTTATGTATCTGTGGGAAGGCACGCGGCTCAGTTCCATCTCCATCTCCATCTCCAACTGCATCTGCATCTCTCAGTTGGAGCTGCGCTACCTGCGAGACTGCGTGCGTGTGATCCCAAAGATGCAATTTATCTTTTTTGTTGCCCGCTTTATGGGCCATAGCGTTCTTTGTGTTATTCTTATTAGCAATAACAACAACAATATCGAATGGGTATTCGATTTCCTTGTTGCATTCATTTTGTTCTCTTCGTTCGTTCTTTCTGGTTTCTGGTTCTGACTCCAAGCGCTTTCCTCTTTTGGGGTTTTAATTTAAAATGGAATTGTGTGATTCTGAAGATACGAGACCGAACAACTAAGCCCAAGCTGACAGCCTGCGGCCTGTGACTGTGACTGTGACTGTGGTTGTAACTGTGGCTTTGCCTTTGAAAAAACAACTCCAACCACTCCAACACTCTGCCTTCAGTCCACTCCAACGCTCTCCTGCTTGGCTTCGTCATGCAGCCGCGTTTCGCTCGAAATGGAACGAATGACTTTGTCTGTGATAATTTATGGCCGCAGCCCAAAACCAAAAACTTGCACCACAACTGAAACTCGAACCCAACTTTGCCTGTGTCTGCGGTCTCTTCCACGTCTCCCTCTATCTCTCTCTCTCCTTTTCTCTTTGTCTTTCCGTCTCTTTCTCAGTCTGAACACAGAAACTTTTTTGCCATCATGCCCCGCTCAACCCTAAAAGCAACATCCTGATGCTGCTGGTGCCATCATGACGTCCGTGCCTTTGTGGTCTCATATTACCACTGCCCCTTTGAGCCCGACTCTGGCTAACAATTGTCCCATCTTTCTCTTTCGCTTTTTGGCCAACTTGGAATTGTTCATGCTTTGGAATTCTGTTGTCAACTTTTCCAGTGCACGTTACTCGGATTAATTAAAATTTTAAATCGCTTCGCTGTAACTGTTCTCTGGCCAGAACACAACTGAAACGGATCTACAAATAAACAGAAAGAAAAAAGCGAACACAGTTCAGATTAAATTCAATTCAATTCCATATGCAAATGTCTGGCATGTTAGCTTGATTATGTGTTAATCTCATTGGGGCCCCGTTTCCTCAGTCTGTGTCAGACAGGGGCGAAAGAGGAAAGAGACAGCGGTTTTATCGACCACAACATGTCGTAGGCCCGACTTTATCGAAGCCATTAATTGCAACATAAATTTGTTTTATTTTAACAATTCGCATCGCCGTCTTTATCGAAGGCGCATTTAACTTATAAGTCGGCGTTTAAATAGAAACTGTCGAGAGTCGGAGACAGCGCAAAACTTGTTTTTGGGAGACGCCCAGCTCCAGCAATAATACTAAATATATGTACTTACTTAGCCGCAATAACAGCAACAACAACAAAAGACAACAACAACAACAACATGAACAACCGTTGACGGCTTTTATTTCAGTCAAACCGCCAATTGAATCATTTTTATGAAGCCCATTCGAATCATTGAAATACTCACCCTACATCCAAAACTGTCATCTTGATTGGCCGTTTCTAACTTGGCTCACACAAACACACACACACACACACTTGCATACTTTTATAGAAAATTCGAAAAGCAAGCGGAAAATGAGACAAAATATCGATAACATAACATAATTTAGGCCATAACATTGAGTAATGCCTTTCAATTTAAATGGCCAACTCAGCCACTTAATGACAAACATTTGGTTACAACCCAAACCGCATGTAGCGGCTAATGAATCATATCTATGTACCATATATTATCTCTGTTATGCAATCTGACCTCTATAGAAAAATTAATATTCTATGTTTTGATCTTATTTAAAGCACTGTTGATTTGATAGTCTTGGATGAGTTATATAAAAATATGCAAAATATAGCTATATTCCACTTTGTACAAATAATTTATAAAATTTAAAATTTTATCAAGTAATTAAAAACGTTAATTTAAGGATCTTAATATAAGATAAAACAATGAAGAAAAGAAAACAATAAGGTGTTCATGCTTATACTCATAGTTCATGCTTATGCCCACTCAGAAGCGGTCTTATAAACAATATATAGTATGTATAATATTTTGCAGGTAAGTGTTGACAGTTGACCAATAATGAGGATCACATATTTCAGAGTGAGTTAACTTAAAGAAGGAATATCGGAACGTGATCCAAATATTGACCCCAAATATACAAACGGCATTGTTAAAGTAAAATCGAATCTGATACACACACTCATGACTATATTTGTACACAACTGGGGAAAGAAATCAATGATGAAAACGAGTTTAAGCTGAAACAAAGACAAATTCAACAATTTTTGTCGCCGACAGCATCTCAGTTAATGAGATTTTTTAATGAATATTAAATTAAATAAAATTATTGTCAACATCAAATTAAGTTGCAAATAACAAAAGTTGCAATTATTGTATATCTCATTTATATTTTACTCGTTTACAAAATTCAATTTTATTTATGTACATATATATTTATGGAAGCATACTTTGTTCATTAAATTATTCAATTAAAACTTGTCTATATCACTGGCCTTATTGCCGGTTTAAATGACGTATTAAGATTTAAAGATCTAAGATTAAATTCCGATCGTATTCTATAAATTGCTTATTTTACATTTCTCAAGCTTTAAAATGTTCATTGATTACGATTATAACTCCTTCTTCCATATTAAAATGAACAAGAAAAAATCTACAATCATAAAACTAAGACATTGATGCTTTTTAACTATTCCATTTAATTTTACAAGTATTTATTTACATTGAGATTCTTGCTATGTAATACTAATTGTGGGGTACCTAGATTTCCTTCTGAAGATACTAACAGCAGGGTCCACAACCCCCGCAGTACGGTCCACAACCCCCATAGCAAGGTCCGCATCCACCACAGGGACCACAATATGGTCCACAGCCTCCACAAGGTCCGCAACATGGTGAACAGCTAGATCCGCAGGGTCCGCAAGGTCCACAGCACGAATAGCATGGATAACACATCTTGAATAAAGTGGACTATAAAATATTTAAGATTAAAATCAAAATTATAATTTTTTGTCTCGAATGTACTACCTTTTGATTCTTCACAGAAATAGGTACTCTTTGGGATCGTCGATTATCTTTTCTTTAAATTATCTCTCAATTTAACGCATTAATGTTACTTTTTTACAAAAAAAAAAAACAAATAAACCTGATAAAGTTTCAGAAACTAATTAGAATTGTATTTTATTTATAAAATTATGCTTTACATTTTATAAACAAAAAACTTACATTGGAGAGAAATCCCACAAAAAGATTCTGATGTTTACTGGACAGGCCTTGAAAATGGAATGGACATTATTTGTATTTATTCCAGATTCATGGCTAACTTACTACTATGTTAAGTTTAAATTTGGTACATGTCTACTCGATTTTAATGAAGCAACGTTCTTGAACTGCCTAAATTATATCAGTATTATTTCATACATCACTAGCAAAAATTCGTACAGAACTGACTCGATATAACCGAGCAAAATCGCGCTGATTATAAGCGGTTCAACGCTTTCAGCCAATTCCAATTTCTTTTCTAACGGTTGCGGGTCTGAATTTTAGGTACTCATCTCAGATAGATCACGGTTCCAAGCTCAAAACAAATATTTAGAAAGCGAGAAGACTCTTGTGTATTTACTTGTTTAAAATTTTATTTATATTGTTTCAGCAATACTAATTGTGGGATACCTAGATTTCGTTCTGAAGATACTAACAGCAGGGTCCACAACCCCCGCAGTACGGTCCACAACCCCCATAGCAAGGTCCGCATCCACCACAGGGACCACAATATGGTCCACAGCCGCCACAAGGTCCGCAACATGGTGAACAACTAGATCCGCAGGGTCCACAGCTCGAATAGCAAGGGTAGCAGCACATCTTGGAAGAATTAAACTACAAAAGCAGTTATTATGAAAATAAAATAAAATGTATTGTTATCGTATTCATACTCGACTTTCAGTATCTTCACGGAAATAGGTACAATTTGGGATCGTTCGTCAATCTTATTGAAAACTAATCCTCAAAAGAAAATTTCACTTTGTTACATGAAAACAAGTTAGCCTGTAATCGTTTCAGAAATTAATTAGAGTTATATTTTATATTTTTAAAAAACAAAACTCACAATCAAAAGAAATCCCACAAAAAGTTCACAAAAAACGTTGTGATGTTTACTGAACAATTCTTAAAATTGGAATGAACATTATTTGTGCTAATTTTGACTACGTAGCTATTTTTCAGAAATTTCAATTTCTTTGGCTACTTTGATTATTACAGGTATGGCTGAATTCTAACCTGAATTCTAAATATATATAAAATAAATAAACCACAGTACCCACAAGGTCCGCAGTATGGTAATAGTGCGGTATTATTCTTAAAATATACCGAATTAAAATACTAAAATTATACCAAAGATTGTCAGCCACAGCAACTAAGCACAATAGTAAGTAGACGTTTTTGCCCATACAAAAGTATTTCTTAAATTACTTCTACAGTTTATACGAACAGACGGTGATCGAGAACATATGTATATATACTTTATGGATACCCTTCTTTCCCTTACCCTTTGGGTAGAGGATATAAAAATTTCGAATTAATAATAGTTTAAACCCTCACTTTTGAAAGAAATCACACATAACGTTGTGATATTGACTAAACATAATAAATATCATATTCTTTTTTTTCATATACAGAAAATATTTCTTATATTTATAAATTTTCTATATCTACAAAATTGCCAACTCAGAGACATCAGCAGCAACATCCTTTTTTGCCATCATAAATATATTTTTTCATCTAACCAAATTTTCAGATGTGTGGCTGAACTGCGTCGCGACTGACTAGCGAGTCTGAGATGCCTATTATTTGTGTAGCGGTACTAAAAAGATATAATTATATAATTTAAAACTGATTATCTTATTTGCATAATTATTATGGGAGAACCGAGATTTTGTTCTGAAGATTCTAACAAAAATTTCCACAGCCTCCACAAGATCCACCGAATGGTCAACAGCATCCACAAGGTCCACAAAATCTACAGCACGAATAGCATGGATAGCACAAATTGATAAAATTTGACTAAAGACTTGTTTGAAAAATAAAAATGATTCACGCGAAATGTACAAGTTTAGATAGCGTTTGAATTTTAAAACGTAATACAATAAAATGTTCGTTATTTTGTTACTTAAAAACAAATCAGTCGCAAATCAAGCAAATAAGCAAAGCTTATATTTTATAAGTTTTATTTTCTACATTTTTATACCCGCTACCCATAGGGTAGAAGGGTATTATAACTTTGTGCCGGCAGGAAATGTATGTAACAGGTAGAAGGAGGCATCTCCGACCCTATAAAGTATATATATTCTTAATCAGCATTAACAGCCGAGACGATCTAGCCATGTCCGTCTGTCTGTCTGTCCGTCTGTCCGTATGAAACACTGGATCTCAGAGACTATAAGAGATAGAGCTATAATTTTTTTTCGACAGCATTTTATTGTTATGTCGAGCACACTCGACTGTAGTTTTCTTACTTGTTTCTTAAACACGTTTAAACGTTATTTATAAAAGCTCACGGATTACTCTGCTTACAAGTAAAATCAATCAATCTTACAAAATAATTAAGTACAGTGAAATCCCTATTGGCACCTACGACCACAAATTTTTTGCTCGTCAACATGCTAGAAGACCCAAAAATAATAAATATAATTTATTTATTTTACAATAAACGATTCATGAACCATAGATGGCGCTTCTACAATCATTTAGATTTTCTTTAGTCTGCAAAGCGTCACCTGTTGGATATTAAAGAAAACTACACTCAGGTTTAAGGCTTGTCTCTTTTTTTAATGACGTAAATTGTACATAAATTAATTTAATGAAATGTGGTGTACCTAAATTTCGTTCTGAAGATGCTAACAGAAATTTCCACAGCCACCACAGCAAGGTCCACAACTACCACAGCAGGGTCCACAGTAGGGACCACACCCACTGCGGCAGGGACCACAATAAGATCCACAGCAAGATCCACACGGTCCGCAAGGTCCACAGGATCCACAGCAGGAATAGCACGGATAGCACATTTTGATTGAAATGGACTGAAAACAAATATTTAAGATTTAAAAAATTACAAAATATTTGCTGAATTTACTCTACTCTCAGTTTCTTCACAGAAATAGGTACAACTTGGGTTTGTGCTTCGATTTGATAAGTTTCCGAAAAATACTTGGAAATAGTTACATAGAATCTTCCTTAAACCTTTTTACCATTAAAAATATAAAAATTAAAAAACTAAATAATTATTTAGGCTTACATAAGAAAATTAGCTACTTACATTCCCAAAAAATACCACAAAATGTACACTTAGAAATAAAAGAGTTATTTCCAGGACAAGCCTTTCAATATAAATGTGTAAATCTAGTACTGTGGCTTCGTAATCATACAATATGGTTTCAATTGCAATTTCAATGCTTACTTAGATATGATTAACAGATGATTTCTTGCGTTTCAACAGTTTTTAAACGAATCATGATACAAGTTATTTGAAATAGCACAAGATTTATGCGGATACAAAAATATACCAATATTCCAGAAAAGTGTAGAAAGTTATGAGGAATCTATATTTTAGTATATTCGGCATTAAGCCGTACAAAGTCATACGGTCACATGGCTTAACCGCACATGTGTAAACAAATAAACAGAAACTTACACATCAAAAAAATGGGAAAGTCCTCAAAGGATAAACGTGATAAATAAAATTATTGTCAATTGTTGTATATCTCCTATAAATTTTACTCGTTTACAAAATTCAATTTTATTTATGTACATATATATTTATGGAAGCATACTTTGTTCATTAAATTATTCAATTAAAACTTGTCTATATCACTGGCCTTATTGCCGGTTTAAATGACGTATTAAGATTTAAGGATCTAAGATTAAATTCCGATCGTATTCCATAAATTGCTTATTTTACATTTCTTAAGCTTTAAAATGTTCATTGATTACGATTATAACTCCTTCTTCTATATTAAAATGAACAAGAAAAAATCTACAATCATAAAACTAAGACATTGATGCTTTTTAACTATTCCATTTAATTTTACAAGTATTTATTTACATTGAGATTCTTGCTATGTAATACTAATTGTGGGGTACCTAGATTTCCTTCTGAAGATACTAACAGCAGGGTCCACAACCCCCGCAGTACGGTCCACAACCCCCATAGCAAGGTCCGCATCCACCACAGGGACCACAATATGGTCCACAGCCTCCACAAGGTCCGCAACATGGTGAACAGCTAGATCCGCAGGGTCCGCAAGGTCCACAGCACGAATAGCATGGATAACACATCTTGAATAAAGTGGACTATAAAATATTTAAGATTAAAATCAAAATTATAATTTTTTGTCTCGAATGTACTACCTTTTGATTCTTCACAGAAATAGGTACTCTTTGGGATCGTCGATTATCTTTTTATCTCTCAATTTAACGCGTTAATGTTACTTTTTTACAAAAAAAAAAAACAAATAAACCTGATAAAGTTTCAGAAACTAATTAGAATTGTATTTTATTTATAAAATTATGCTTTACATTTTATAAACAAAAAACTTACATTGGAGAGAAATCCCACAAAAAGATTCTGATGTTTACTGGACAGGCCTTGAAAATGGAATGGACATTATTTGTATTTATTCCAGATTCATGGCTAACTTTTATGAATTTCGATTTCATGGACTACTATGTTAAGTTTATATTTTGTACATGTCTACTCGATTTTAATGAAGCAACGCTCTTGAACTGCCTAAATTATATCAGTATTATTTCATACATCACTAGCAAAAATTCGTACAGAACTGACTCGATATAACCGAGCAAAATCGCTGCGGGTCTGAATTTTAGGTACTCATCTCAGATAGATCACGGTTCCAAGCTCAAAACAAATATTTAGAAAGAGAGAAGACTCTTGTGTTTACTTTAAAATTTTATTTATATTGTTTCAGCAATACTCATTGTGGGATACCTAGATTTCGTTCTGAAGATACTAACAGCAGGGTCCACAACCCCCGCAGTACGGTCCACAACCCCCATAGCAAGGTCCGCATCCACCACAGGGACCACAATATGGTCCACAGCCGCCACAAGGTCCGCAACATGGTGAACAACTAGATCCGCAGGGTCCACAGCTCGAATAGCAAGGGTAGCAGCACATCTTGGAAGAATTAAACTACAAAAGCAGTTATTATGAAAATAAAATAAAATGTATTGTTATCGTATTCATACTCGACTTTCAGTATCTTCACGGAAATAGGTATAATTTGGGATCGTTCGTCAATCTTATTGAAAACTAATCCTCAAAAGAAAATTTCACTTTGTTACATGAAAACAAGTTAACCTGTAATCGTTTCAGAAATTAATTATAGTTATATTTTATATTTTTAAAAAACAAAACTCACAATCAAAAGAAATCCCACAAAAAGTTCACAAAAAACGTTGTGATGTTTACTGAACAATTCTTAAAATTGGAATGAACATTATTTGTGCTAATTTTGACTACGTAGCTATTTTTCAGAAATTTCAATTTCTTTGGCTACTTTGATTATTACAAGTATGGCTGAATTCTAACCTGAATTCTAAATATATATAAAATAAATAAACCACAGTACCCACAAGGTCCGCAGTATGGTAATAGTGCGGTATTATTCTTAAAATATACCGAATTAAAATACTAAAATTATACCAAAGATTGTCAGCCACAGCAACTAAGCACAATAGTAAGTGGACGTTTTTGCCCATACAAAAGTATTTCTTAAATTACTTCTACAGTTTATACGAACAGACGGTGATCGAGAACATATGTATATATACTTTATAGATACCCTTCTTAGCCTTACCCTTTGGGTAGAGGATATAAAAATTTCGAATTAATAATAGTTTAAACCCTCACTTTTGAAAGAAATCACACATAACGTTGTGATATTGACTAAACATAATAAATATCATATTCTTATTTTTCATATACAGAAAATATTCCTTATATTTATAAATTTGCTATATCTACAAAATTGCCAACAACAGCAACATCCTTTTTTGCCATCATAAATATATTTTTTCATCTAACCAAATTTTCAGATGTGTGGCTATACTGCGTCTCGACTGACTAGCGAGTCTGAGATGCCTATTATTTGCATATAATAAATATAATTTATTTATTTTACAATAAACGCTTCATGAACCATAGATGGCGCTTCTACAATCATTTAGATTTTCTTTAGTCTGCAAAGCGTCACCTGTTGGATATTAAAGAAAACTACACTCAGGTTTAAGGCTTGTCTCTTTTTTTAATGACGTAAATTGTACATAAATTAATTTAATGAAAAGTGGTGTACCTAAATTTCGTTCTGAAGATGCTAACAGAAAGGTCCACAGCCACCACAGCAAGGTCCACAACTACCACAGCAGGGTCCACAGTAGGGACCACACCCACTGCGGCAGGGACCACAATAAGATCCACAGCAAGATCCACACGGTCCGCAAGGTCCACAGGATCCACAGCAGGAATAGCACGGATAGCACATTTTGATTGAAATGGACTGAAAACAAATATTTAAGATTTAAAAAATTAAAAAATATTTGCTGAATTTACTCTACTCTCAGTTTCTTCACAGAAATAGGTACAACTTGGGTTTGTGCTTCGATTTGATAAGTTTCCGAAAAATACTTGGAAATAGTTACATAGAATCTTCCTTAAACCTTTTTACCATTAAAAATATAAAAATTAAAAAACTAAATAATTATTTAGGCTTACATAAGAAAATTAGCTACTTACATTCCCAAAAAATACCACAAAATGTACACTTAGAAATAAAAGAGTTATTTCCAGGACAAGCCTTTCAATATAAATGTGTAAATCTAGTACTGTGGCTTCGTTATCATACAATATGGTTTTAATTGCAATTTCAATGCTTACTTAGATATGATTAACAGATGATTTCTTGCGTTTCAACAGTTTTTAAACGAATCATGATACAAGTTATTTGAAATAGCACAAGATTTATGCGGATACAAAAATATACCAATATTCCAGAAAAGTGTAGAAAGTTATGAAGAATCTATATTTTAGTATATTCGGCATTAAGCCGTACAAAGTCATACGGTCACATGGCTTAGCCGCACATGTGTAAACAAATAAACAGAAACTTACACATCAAAAAAATGGGAAAGTCCTCAAAGGATAAACGTGATATTTTTTATCGACTGGCCAAGGAGCAGGGCTGGCGAGCCCGTAGTGCCTTTAAACTGCTACAAGCCGACGAAATATTTAATTTACTCGATGGCGTTTCGCGCGCAGTGGATTTATGTGCTGCACCCGGAGGGTGGTCACAAGTGCTATCCAAAAAATTGTATGAGCCGCGAACGGCCGAGGAGCGTCAACATGTCAAGATCATTGCAGTTGATATGCAGGGCATGGCACCCATTGATGGCGTCACTGAATTGCGTGCAGATATCACCAAAGAATCCACTGCCAATGCCATTATTGAGTTCTTTGGTGGACAAAAGGCGCAACTGGTGGTCAGCGATGGAGCACCCGATATTACAGGTAATCATGACTGGGATGGATATATGCAGGCACAATTGCTGCTGTCAGCTCTCAGCATTTCAACCTACATCCTCGAGGAGGGTGGCTCATTTTTGGGGAAAGTGTATCGAGCAGCAAATACCAGCGAGGTCTATCGGCAGTTAAAGCGCTTCTTTAAGGAGGCCTCTGTTTTTAAGCCTTCAGCGTCGCGTAACTCAAGCATTGAGGCATTTGTGGTGTGCCGTCAATTCAAATTGCCCGAAGATCATGTGCCCTGCAATCTAATCACAGAATGGTACATAAAGCCAGAACTAGCGTTAAAAGATATTACGGGCTTGGAGTGTGGTCCAGTCGAACATCTGCCATTTGTTGCTCATCAGTGTGAATATGATGCAGATCTCAGCTACGATTTGGTAAATATATATAAATATATAATGGTAATTTAATATTAAAAATATTTGTATTTTAGAACGAGGACTATGAGCATCATGAGGCTGTACAGAAACCTTTGACTGCAGCGTATCAGGCTGTTATAGAAAAAACGCGCAACATGAGCATGAAATACAATTCCTATGTTGTGCGCCACGATGGTGAGCCATCTGAAGAAAAGGAGGAAAACGTTAAGTCCACGTAATTAAATGTTAATGGTAATTGTATGTATATACATTCTTCTACTAATAAATTTCAAAATATCTAATCTATTTTTAACAATTTAAGAAACTTATTGCTCATAGTTCATAGGTTAAACATGGACGTCTTCTCTGACGGTTTAACACCATATTTATACACTTTGTTGAGACTTTCGGGAAAGTCGGGTAGCAGATTATTGAAATTCTCCACATGATGCGTATGCTGCTCTGTCCAAATTCCATCGCCGGTGAAATGAAACTCTGATTCAATTAAATATAAAATGAGTGTTAAGATCTCATTATTGTTCATTGCATGCATGTTGACAATTGGCAGATTCAGCTCCTCCAAAGCCTCTCTGACTTGTAACAGCAACAGTTTCTCCTCAATACGTTTGCTATAATATCGAAAATTAGATTGCTTCAGCAGATAAATTTTCTAAATGCAACTCACATGGGATATAGCAGCAGATGTATGTTCTGAAAGATATCTTCCAGACCAAATTTCTTGCTTTGCAAATACTCCAGGCATTGCTTCACCTGCAGCACAGGGATGTGACACCAGTTGGGATGGCGCGACAACAGATTGCGCAGCAACTGCTCGTCTTTCTGCATAATGTTGCCCAAATATACGACAATATCACGGCCCTTGGTGCGATCTGAACCATCGCGTGCAAATCTACAAAAAAAAAAGAATCTTTAAGCAAAGCAACAAAGTAATGTTATATTCACTTACTTGGCAAAGGCATCCGATCCACAGGATAGTATGTGCAATGAGGCGCAGCGTACCTTTAGCTGATTCAAATAGTCCAAACGAATACGCGCCTTGTTCTGATAGTGCACCAGCCGCATTATACGGGGATTGCTGCCCAAGACTTCAAACTGTTCGATTTGATTGATATCGCGTAGTCGCTCCAGCACTGTATCGGGTCCCAGTGTCAGCACTTCTAGACAACGTAGTACTGCATCCTCTGTGATGCCAAATGAACGCACATGCTCCAAAGTTTGCTTAAGACTATCACAATTAGACATGAGGATCTTGGGACGACGATAACCAATGTCGCGTATATCGAGCCCATTGATTGTGGGTATCTCCTTTAAAATACGACGTATATTGTCTGCATCCGCGTGTAAGAGGAAAGCATTCTTGCGAATCCGTTCAGCGGGAAATTTGAATATCGTTGTCAGCAGCTCAATTGCATCCTGCACGGAATGAAAACTCTTGTGACGCACACGGGAATAGACTCGCCACATTTTTTGCAGTTCTGTCTCATCCATTTGCATACGTGCCTGCAAATAGGTGTTGAGCAGAGATTGTCGCAGCTCCTTTAACGTAATGTCCTCACTAAAGTTAAGTGACATCTGGAAGTTGGTTGGCAGGCGGGCATCTGTAAAGCTGTCAGCTAGACGCTGTGGAACATTCAAGTCGTAGGGCAGCAAGCCATGTGCTTTGAGGAAACCGATGGACTTGTTAATGACGGTGATATATTTGAAAAGTGTTTGAATGGTGATGTTGTGAAAACCGCATTCGTTGAGCACATTATGGCGATTAGACAGTGTCGAGGCGCCATAGTAAATGATCATGGGTTTCATGACAATATCATCTACTGTGTATTTTAAGGATTTCAATGTATCGTATGAATTAAGTAAATCTTTTCTCTTAACTGTTTTCAGTTCAGGATGCTTTTCAAGCGCTGCTGCCCAAGTACGATATGTGCTGCCTAAAAAGATGCGCATTGCGAATATTTACAACTTTAATTTACATTTATATATATAGATAGATTGCTTACCCAATGTTCGCGCCAAGTAACTGGGATTTAAAGATTCTTCTATGGGCAGCTCCAATCCCTTTGACTTTGCTGGTTGTGCATTTTCCGGTTTCTTATTGTTTGACTGCTTAACTGATGCACAACTACGCGTAAATTGCACAAGGCGTTGCGCTTGGTTTTTACTATTTCGCAGCATAATTGGGTAAATGTAATAAATCGAATTTAATTCACATTTCTTAAAAACAAAAAATTATCATGCAACAGTTGATCAGCACATCATCACAGAATCGATTATTGTTAAAAACAGCTGGTATGCTTCTGTAATCGATTTATTTTGATATATATTTTGATAACAGCTGATGCGGATAACATCAAAGAAGCGCTGCCAACCTAAACGAAGGCATTAGCAGCGTCATTTTATAAGCAGTTGGCAGCATTGCTAGGACGCTACACGTGCATTTTGAATAGCTGCGAAAACTAGAAAAATTTATTTTGAAAAATGTCGCTTTTACGCATAAGGTGTGTTTATAAACAAAGTGTTTTATGCATTTCATTTAACTCGTATTTATTCATAGGAAACCTAAAACCCGCAAGGGAAAGAAAGTTCTGCTGGCCCGCGAGCCCCAGCTGATTGAAGCTGCACGCAGCATGTTGTTTGTGGATGGCAGAAAATGCGGTGGCAACGTAAGACTGTGCATGAAGGATCTGCAACAGCTAAAGAAACCTCTTGTTAAGGTCTTGCATCGTAAGAACGATATTACGCCCTTTGACGATCCCTCTTCTCTGGAATTGTAAGTAAACACTTTAAGTCATCTTTTTAATATACAATAAAGTTCTCATATATTTTAGCTTGACGATGAAAAACGACACAGCGCTCTTTAGCTTTGGTTCCACGTCTAAAAAACGCCCAGATAATATACTAATTGGACGGATCTTCGAGAACGAAGTGCTCGACATGTTTGAGCTAGGCATTAAGCGTTATCAGGCCATAGCCGAGTTCAAGAACGAAAAGATTGGCTCCTGTGTTAAGCCCTGCCTGGTATTTAACGGTCCCAAATGGGCACAGTCCGAGGAGTTGCGCCGCCTGCGCAATCTGTTCATCGACATGTTCCAACGCGAAAAAGTCGACTCTATTCGTCTGCAGGGAGTGGAGCATGTGCTCAGTTTCACTGTCACCGATGACATGAATGTGCTGATGCGTTCGTATAAGATCTTGCTGAAGAAGTCGGGTCAAAAGACGCCACGTATTGAATTGGAAGAGATTGGACCATCTGCTGACTTCTCTATCCGTCGCACCAAGATTGCCTCAGAGGATCTGTACAAGTTGTCGCGCAAGCAGCCCAAGCAACTGAAGGTTACCAAAAAGAAGAACATTAGCACCGATGCTCTGGGCAACACGAAGGGTCGTGTGCATCTGGGCAAGCAGCAGACGGGTTCAATTCAGACGCGTCGCGTGAAAGCGCTGAAAAAGACGCCCGAAGAGAAGCGCAGTGATCGCCAAAAGAAGAAGGTGGCACTCAAAGCGGCTGCAGCTGAAGCTTTGGCAGCGGAATAAAGAGAACAATAACAACTATAGATTTCTAGTTTAGTTTGATAGTTTGTAATAAATTGGTCCAGCTTAAAATACATAATATACATTTAGTTAAGATCTTGACTTAGCAAACTAGTTTAGCTTTAAAATATTATTCTTAATGTATGGCGTCAACAATGTTGCGAATGCGACGTGACTTCGACTCGGCCAAGGCATCCTCTAGTGATCTGATCATGTGTAGCAAACTGCTAACATCCGTCTGCACCAATAGGTCCTTGCGATGCCGCCGTTCATCTTCCTGCATGGCACTTAGCTCCCGCTCGCTACGTTCCGTCGTGTCGATCTCTAGCAGCTCACGATTCTCGTTTTTCGGCTCCGTGTGCAAATACAGTTTCATGGTAATTACTACATTCGACTGGTGCAGCAAGCAACGGGACGCTGTGCGCACCTCCAGGCGCCACTCCAGGTTAACCAGGCGATAGGCTCGTATGTTGGCCGACTTAATAGAACCCTCCACAAAGCTGCGTTTGCTGTTCACGAACTGTTCGAGCACCTCCTGGACATCCTCACCTAGGTCAGGCAATAGTTGGCGTATATTTGAGTTTTCGTTCGTATTTGTTGTTACATGAATTAGTAGTGAGATCAATGCTTCCACCGCATGTTGAACTGTGGCGCTTTCTACGCTGCCGGAGCACTTTTTGGCTAGCAACTCATAGCGCTCCAAGTTGGGTCCATTCACTAGATAATCGAATGCTGATTTACAGAGTTCGACGACTTCACCGGCCGGACGTTGCAGTAACGCCAAATGGTCGCGTTCCTCTTGGCTAAGGCGTAACGTGGACATCTTAAACACAAATCCTTTTATTTAAAGTAAATTATGAAGAATTCGATTCCTCTCACAACATGTAAACAAATCGGTTTTCTTCAGTTTCAAATTTAGTATGCAGCTCACAAGCAAAATACAAATTAAAAATAATTATAAGGCAAAACTGTCAGTTGCCAATATTTTTTTTCTTGGTAATATTTTTGCTTATATTAAGCTCACTTTATTATTACTTTAATTGCAATTTATTTAGAAAGTAAGTTACTTATTTTATTCAGTTATTGCACAATACGATTTTCCTGCCGTCGATAGTATCGATAGGCGCTGATTCGATAAGTAATAATCGATTGTAGCTCAGATATTTTTGCTTTGTTTATTGATTGTTGGGCGTGTAAACAAATTGATTAGAATTATTTATTTATTGTAACAAGTTGCCACAAACAGTATGGATTTCGATAGTCCAGAGGAAAAGGAATTTCCCGGCCTATACGCATCCGAAGCAGTCGACGCCAAGTCCAAAAAGAGCAAGGAAGAAAGTGATTGTAAGTTTTACAAAAACAAAATGTGAATTGGGTACAAACAAAATAAATACGCGGCGAACAAACGTAAATAAAATTTTGTGTTGTGTGTCTTATGCTTCGGTAGTTAGCGAAGGCGACCACGAGAAGCACAGCAAGAAGGATCTCATTGGACGGCGCAAGGACAAGAAGGAAAAAGGCAAAGATCGCGGATATGCGGCGCTAGAAGGCGAAAGTTCACCTGAAGAGGAGCTTGACACCAAGTGAGCAGAAACTAATTCCAGAGTTACGTCATTTTCTAATATTTAAATAATTTAGAAGTCCCTCCAAGTCAAAGAAGTCCAAGACTTTTAAATTCACCAGCTCTAAGAGCAAAGAGAAACGTGAAAAGTCACGGGACAAGGAAAAGGAGCTAAAAGCAGCCGAGGATGAGCCGGTCCAGAAAGTAAAAGACAAGGATAAGGACAAAGACAAAGAGAAGGAGCGACAGCACGAAGAAAAAGAGCACAAAAAAAAGGACAAGGAGCGCAAGGAGAAGGACAAAAAGGACAAGTCCGACAAGAAAGACAAAAAGGACAAGAAGAGCAAGCAAACACAACTCGAGGATGCCGCTGGTGTTGAAGAAGTTCTTGCCCTGGGCTACCCTATCTTCGGTGTCTCCGTCAGCTTGGCCACCGAACGCTCACGCTGTCACGATGGCATCGATCTGCCGCTTGTAGTGCGGGACTGCATCGATTATCTGCAACAAAAGCAATCGCTGAAGTGTGAGCAAATCTACAAAGTAGAGCCCATCAAGACGCGTCTGCTGCACTACAAACGTCTGTACAATAATCGCGAGCACGATGCTACTGTAGATGAACTCAACATACCCACCGCCTGCAGTCTGCTGAAGTTGTTCTTCCGTGAACTGCCAGAGCCAGTATTGACCACCGATCTGGTGGCTCGCTTCGAGGAGGTTGCCTCGCATCCTAAAGTCACGGAGCAGCAGGCAGAACTGCAGCAACTGCTGGAGCAACTGCCCAAATGCAATCGCACGCTCTTAGCTTGGATGATGTTGCACTTTGATGCGGTAATACAGCAGGAGCGTTACAACAAGTTAAATGCGCAATCGTTGGCCATGTTGCTCAGTCCGACGCTGCAGATGTCGCATCGCTTAATGGTGGCTCTCTTGTGCCACTGTACGAATCTCTTTCCAGACGTCAAGCTGATAAAGTGAGTAAACAGCGACATGATTAGATTAAAACACTGCTCGTCACTTCAGTTTAAATCAGATCAAGTCGACAACATGAGTTTGGTGCCGCGAAAAAGTAAACGCTTCCCAAAATTTGTCCGCTTTCTACTCAGGCAACAATTACACCCCAATTGAATGTTTAATTGGTCTCCTAAAGATTTACTTTTTCCCCAACAGATATGTACCTCCATTGACATCCTCCAGTCCTGGGCTACCGGACAAGCCCGAGGACATTCAGTTGGAGCTGCGCAAGCAGGACAGTCTTCTCTCTCAAATCCACAGCGAAATGAATGCGGGTTTCATCAGCAAGAAGCGCGAGGAGCAGCTATGGGAGGTACAACGCATCATCACACAGCTAAAACGTAAACTGCGAAGCTGCGAAAAGAAACAAGAAAGGTCCATTGATGAACTGGACAGTAGCACCTCGGCACAAACGCCCGCTCAACCTGCACCCCCACCACAAATGGACACTGTTAGCGAGGATACCACCGACTCCAAGCCAGCACCACCAACGCACATTACGCCCGCTGAAGAGCAGCCTGAGGAGCCTAGCTTCTCGGAATCGTCAGAGATTGACTATACAATCGATAAGCAAACGGGTTATTTGCTACTGCCGAAGGCAAGTGCACAGCGTGATGAGCTACTGCGACTGCAAATCGAATACGATGAGCTAATGAATTGGCAAAACGAGCTCAAAACTCGCATTCTGGCGGAACGCAATGAGATCTTTCGCTTGAAACAGTTGTGTGAGCAGGAAATGCTTAAGCCAACAGTTGCAGGAGCCACAAGTCAGGAGCAGTTGCCGGGTGATGGCGACTATGAACGTATCATTGAGCATTATACGCGAGAGAATGCGCTGCTCGAGCATAAAAAACAAATGCTCGGCATGGAGCTAAAAGAAGAGCGACGTGCCTGCATTGCACTGCAGGTTGAGCTACGTATGCAGCAGTTTTAATTTATGCACCTTTCTCTATATTATAGTTATCTGTGTCTGTATGTCAAACGAACAAAATGAGTAAGAATTCCAAATATATAAGATATAAAGCTTCATTTCAAATGAAAACAAATGAACGCGCTTATCTGCGGTCTACAAACGAGTTGGCAGCACCACTCACTGCTGCGAACAGCTGTTCGTGCAAAGCTTTTCACATTTAACCTTGCGTCAGGTTGGACAAACGGCAGAAAGCTTTTTGGCGATTTAGAGCTATTGGGATTTTGCAAGCTGCGCGGCCGCTTATTGTTTAGCGTATATCCATTTTTTAAACAAATTTATTAAAAATCAAAACAATGTTGAAGCAAGTGACCAAACAATTGGCGCTGCAGGGCGTGCGCAGCTTTTCGGTGGGCCAACAGGTAAGTTGTCAAACACAAGAAACAAACAAAACCAATGCAATTTTCTAGCCGTCAAACAACTAGAAGTGTTTACGTAATGAGAAAATTTCATAGAACCGCATTTGATTTCCCACTAATCAAATAATAAATTATAAGTTCCGTAATGAACTGCTATCCATGACTGTATTATTAATTTAATATATTAATTTATTTATTTTTGCTTGACAGAACAACTACAAGGTGACCGTTTGCGGCGCCGCTGGCGGCATTGGACAGCCGCTGTCGCTGCTGCTCAAGCAGAATCCCTTGGTCACCGACCTCTCGCTCTACGATATTGTGCACACACCCGGCGTCGCTGCCGACTTGTCGCACATCGATACCAAGAGCAAGACCGCTGGTTTCATTGGCGCCGACCAGTTGGGCGAATCGCTCAAGGGTAAGTTCGCTAGCCGGGAGGGGAAGAACCAGAAAGGGCTTTGCTAAGTGAGGTTAGGTTTACTATCTAATGGAAAATTTCTAAAAGTTTTTACTGCGAAACAAATAAGAGTTTTGCATGTGATTAGCATAATATGATATGAGAAAATCTAATGTTAATTTTTAGCATGTAGATTCCTTGTGCATTCTCATACATACATACATATATTATGTAGTAAAGCTGATAACAATTTGTTAGCTTTAATGGGCATTTATGGGCTCATATAACTTATTTATAATCAGTGCAGCAAGTCTTATCATCAAGTAGCTGCTTCTGGGAGCATAATACAAAAGATCAAAGTCTTACGTTGACCAAGCCAAACGATAAGTATTATGCATCTTATTACGTTAATAATATCCGTCTAACGGGGTATTATAAGTCAATGTAAGACGAAGAAACAAGTATCTCCAAACATATTAGTTTTAAGTTATTTGTACTAAATAGTTCGATCTCTTGTTGACCTTGCCAACCTATATTTTTCGACCTTCCATATGAGTAACTATATCTCTTACAGTATCAGAGCTAGAGCTACCAAATTTAAAGATAATGCTGATAATTTACGAACGCAGTTGAGGTTAGTTTTAATGTTTAGCAACATAATAATTTGTATATAGAATAGTGTTTTTTAATAAATTAATACGCGTGTTGACGCGAAGAGTAGTCTAGGAAATTTATTTAAAGAATTTTAAAAATGAAGTGGAGTGAAGAGATCTCTGATTAATTGACACATTATATGGTGTCTGCAATAGGTTCCGATGTCGTTGTTATCCCCGCCGGTGTGCCACGTAAACCAGGCATGACCCGTGATGATCTGTTCAATGTCAATGCTGGCATCATCAAGGACATTTCCAACTCAATTGCCAAGAACTGCCCCAAGGCTTTGGTGGCCATCATCACGAATCCCGTCAACACCTGTGTGCCCATTGCCGCCGAGGTTCTGAAGAAGGTAAGCGATTTCTTTAATATTCATAAATAAGGTACACACTAAACTAAGTTTATTTATAGGCTGGTGTCTACGATCCCAAGCGTCTGTTTGGTGTTTCCACCTTGGATGTGGTGCGTGCTCGCGCCTTCATTGGTCATGCTCTTGGTGTTGATCCCCAGAGCGTGCAGATTCCCGTGATTGGCGGTCACTCCGGTGTCACCATTCTGCCAGTGCTGTCCCAGAGCCAGCCTCAGTTCAAGGGCAACCAGGAGACCATTGAGAAGCTGACCGTGCGCATTCAGGAAGCCGGCACTGAAGTTGTCAAGGCCAAGGCAGGCGCTGGTTCCGCCACTTTGTCGATGGCCTACGCTGGCGCCCGTTTCGCTGGCTCTCTGCTGAAGGGTCTCAACGGCGAAACGAACGTCATCGAGTGCTCTTACGTGCAGTCCAACATTACTGAGGCTACCTTCTTCTCCACACCTTTGTTGTTGGGCAAGAATGGTCTGCAGGAGAACTTGGGTCTGCCCAAGCTGAACGACTACGAGAAGAAGCTATTGGAGGCTGCCATTCCTGAGCTCAAGAAGAACATCCAGAAGGGCATCGATTTTGCCAACGCTTAAGCTGTATGAGATCACAGCTCTTCACTAGCCAAGTCAAGTCAACTCCTTCCCAAAAATTATAAGAAACCTGTTTCCATCATTAGACATCATCTTTTAGTTTTCATCATACCCAACATAATTTCTATTGGTTGTTTACTTAGAAGAATCGTTCGTTTTAAGTTGAAAAGTGTACAATATTCGTCTGCCCAAAGATAATGCAGCCGATAATGAAACCAGTTGATACTTAAAAACTAATAAATTACCAAATTAATACGAATATAATGTTGGCAAATGCAATTTATTACGGAAGAAAGTTGGGGAATATAAAGATTGAAATATCTCATACATATTACAAACTTATCTAATTTCTGCTTAATGCAGATTCACAAGTACACTGTGCAAAATGTTAAACTGCTTCTCAACTTTATATAAAACCGTTTGCATAAGAAATATGAAATGTTCTTTCGCAGTGTAGCGGACACACAGTCATGGGGTTTGTTCTGACTGTGTGAGTGTGAGTTTTTTTTTCCTGACGCTCATGTACACACTCATACATGTGCAATCAATTAAGCTTCGTTAAGATCAATTGAAAAACTTGCCCGCATGTCATCCATGCCGCCCGCTCTCTGTCTCCGCCACCTCCTCGGGCACTATGTCTGTTTCGTTCATATGCACAAACTGTGCCTAGTGCGTACACATTTTGGAATTTCGTATCGTGTGCATATTCATGTTTATATACTCACTATATGACTTGTTTGTAGTTTTATGACTGACATGAGCAAAAGTCATCTAACAAATTTCTTTAAAATTAACTGAAGTACTTCAAAAGTATATTCTTTTTATGATACTTTCGTGTCCTCCATTAAGTGTATATACCTTTTTGTTAAGATCTCTATATATTTGTCTTACGCGACTTTATTGTATTGCGTGTCGATCATGCATTCAGTTTGTTGACATAATCTATTAATACCAACTTGATCGTTTTCACTATTTATTCACATCTTCCTACGAAATGAGCAAGCAAATATGAATATATGTTGCAAAGAAGTTATAATAATTCAATTTGGATGTTATCAAATTGGTGTTCAAGAGCTAGAAATAAACCCTTCTTTATCGCCGAAAATAGTTTAGCCAGAACCTATTAAAAAATTATATACTTTATAATGTTGTGGAAAAAATCAGAAAATTTATAGAAAACTTAAGAATCCATAGTTAATTCATGAGGATATATAAATTTATTTAGGCCTACACATCCTTTTGTGAACAGATATTTTGCACTTCAGCAAGGCGTTTTGGCTTAAAACTTCGTAAGTGTTGAAGTGGGTCTTTTCAACTATTAAAAATAATATTAAATAAATGGTATTATATTATTAAAGATGCTTTGTTATTGAAAAATAAATTCTGGTTTGATTTAAATGTAATTTTAAGGCAAGATTGGAATTTCAAAATTTTCTGGATCTAATTTTCTTAAAAAGTGCATATACAAAAAACAAAGTTTAACAATTTCATTAAAATATTTATATAAAAGAAATGTTGTTTTGTTTTTCAAAAATAAAACATGCTTTTTGGTAGCGAATATACGGGAATAATAAACGAATAGTTCTGCAAAATCCAGTTCTGTTTTAATCACTGAAATCAAATATAGTTTTTTTTTTTTAAAACTGTGCCACTAAACACCCACTTATTTCTCATTTTTTCTGGATTGGTATAAGAATTAATATATATGCTTAAGATTACCTTAATTCTAACTTCACTTAAGAATATATCTTTATATTATTCATAAGGTAATGTTAAATCTGTTTATCTATATATTTTTGGATGGACGTAACACTACAAAATGAAACATTCTTTTTTAAAATTATCTTATTTATTAAAAAAATTGAGAAAGTTAAATATGAAGAAATTTTCAAGTTAGGCTTCCAACTACCTGTTAAGACCCTAATAAATTGTAAACTATTTAAATATTATATATGCAGTAAATCGAGTGTTTCAAAGAATTCGAAATTCGAATTGAATTGCCAGGCGATGGCTTCAATCAAATCAAATCAATTAGATTACTATTAGACAATTTGATTTGTTCATTAAGCCACTGCCGGCGATTGACCCACTCCCAATAACTCGCTTCTATTTAGCCAGCAGACCAAGCGGACAGACAAAATACTCGTACACACCCCCAACTTAATTATCGACGATCAAAAGGCAACGATAACAGCACCAAAACAATCAATTGATACAATTTCATTCATAAAATCTGATCAAAATGCAAGCAAAAATCACAGAGCAGAGCGAACGTGATGACGGCGGCAACGGCAACGGCAACAACGTCGATGGCATCCATCTCTCTGTCTCCATCTCTCGGTCTGGGACTGGTCAATTGCTGAGAGCGTTTTTAATGAAATAATGAGCAGGAGGAATCAATTTTCAAAAGCATACTACACAATCGGGTTGTATACACAAAACAAATACAATTTTTATTTTGCCGGCCGGCCGGCCGGCATATTTACAGTGTATTTATTTTGCTACTACAAGTAGTATTCGTATATTAAAACAAATTGGAATCCATGGATTTTGCAGCCCATGTTCCCAATGTCAGAGAAAGAGAGAGACTGTTTGTAAGCGACCTTGTACAATTTTATTTAATTACAAACAATTAAGCTTCACACAACGGACACAACGGGCCTGCCAAAAACGATGAGTGACGCCCACAAGAGCGAAATCGACTCGGAGCAAAAGCAACAATTATTAAATAACATCAAACAACAAAGATGATCAATTTATAACATTAAGCGTAGTGCGTTTAACCTGTAATTCGTAAATATATACATATTTTTGCTTTCTTCTTCTTACAATAAATTAATAGTAAATGATAGTTAGTCAATAGACAAACTCAACTAGGTCACTTTAGAAGAAATTAGGTAGTATCATTTTTCGATTCCGTAATTTTTCTTTTGCTCAAAGATTGCGGGCAATGAATATAAAATGTTGTACATTTCTATATTGAATGCAGCTTTTATATTGAAAATATTTAATATCTTATAAAGTACAGTTTGCAATGCTTACATGTAGTATATTAAAATATTATTAATTGTTCAGGCGAGCGCATTTCGAAAAAAAGAAGACAGCGAAAAGCTTGCAATGATTTTTTTTTTTAAATAAAGTTTTTTTTACATTCTTTTATTTTGTATTAAAAATTCCTTACATTAGGTTTTCATTATTTGAGTTAGTTTTGTTATTCTCCATGTATACTTGCAAATATTCTTTTTATACCCGCTACCCATAGGGTAGAAGGGTATTATAACTTTCTGCCGGCAGGAAATGTATCAGTGATCAGTGTCAACAGCCGAGACGATATAGCTCAGTTGCTTTGGCCGACAATCTGGTATATTATGCCGTCTATGGTATATTTTGAATGTGGTACTATTTTGTTATACCAAATATACCATTTGTTATATTTTTGGTATTTTGCAATATTTTCGGTATATTTTGAAAATAATACCGAAATATTTTGTTTTTATTCAAAATGGGTAGCGGGTATCTCACAGTCGAGCACACTCGACTGTAGCTTTCTTACTTGTTTATTCATAGTGTTTTTACTAACCAACTCAATTAGAAAAGGCTAAATGAGCCGTAATGTTTATTGTGAATTGTGTAAGGTGTAAACTTCTTTTTCCTTTTTCGATTTCTAATGATATACATATAATCTATTAACTTCTGTTATATAGCTACGTATTTTATTCGATACGCACACTCGGCTTCAAATCTCGAAACCTTTTGACTTTATTGTCTTGGTGATGATCGCGCCGTTTAACTTATTAGCAATAGGGGTAAGCTCGATGCTCTGAGGTTTTGTGCCCCGTGTCTCGTATCGTATCGTATCCCGTGTCCATGTCCACGTTGGACCGCATTAAATGGCGCCTTAGCCTTAAATAAGTCACAATTGTCGGCAATTAATTTGAATTACGCGCGCTGTGTTGCGATTTTTGCGAATCGACAAGACTCCCAACACAACCAATTACAAGGGCCAGGCCCCAAAGCATCAAGCCAAGCAAAGTGGTTGTCATCTTCATATGTGGACTATATAGTAGAGCTATAGCCGCACTTGGTCCATGGTCTCTCTCTCTCTGTCTCTCGCTCTGTATGTGCGACATTATAGTGATTGTGATTGGCTTTAATTTATTGGCGTGTTCTCACTTTCACTTTGATTGCATTAAGTTTTATCTTGTTTCATTTTGTTTTGTGATGACATCAAGATAGATTTGAAGACAACTCTATTCAATGATTCATTGCACTGGATTCAACTCGAAGTTAAAATACAAATCGTTGATTATATTAGATGTTCAAGTAATATTAATTAAATTGCTACGAAATGTTGTTTATTAAAATATAGTGATAAAAAGATAAGCGTTATGTAAAATTTCTATTACATTGTATATTAAAATATTAGGTTCAACAATTTTTGAATATTTATAAACGGAGATATTAATGTTTTATTATGCAAAATTTCAATATATGCTTTTATGTTTTTTAATAATTTCATTTTCTTTCAATTTAGAATTATGTATTTTAAAGATTTGCTTGAATATAATCTTTGTATATAATTTTATAAACTTATATAATCGCATTGAATGAATACTAAAATAATATACAAAATTTGCTAAAGAAATATATATACTCCAGATAAATAGTAATTCATATTACTCAAATTAATAACTTTTATTTCTACCTAATAATTATAATCGAAAATTAAAATGAAAAACTTGTGGCGCTAATATTATAATATTAAATTTGTTAAATTTATCAGAGCCTTAATCATTTTAACGCATTACAAGTCGGTGTTTATTAAAATGGTTCTTTGTCGAGCAAATCGGATCAAACCCCAGAATCACAGAAATCTTTTAGTGATGTGGAGTTAAGCAAAGTCAAGTGAAAGACTGTTGCCAAGACTGATGTTTTGAAGGGGAGCACTGGCTTCGTTAATGATCGTTTGGGTCAGAAGTCAGCTACACGTCGGCTCACATCCGTTTACTATCGAGTACTTCTATATGGTAGTATGCCTAGTGTCTCATCATCATCATCATCATCATCATCATGTAAACTGGTAAAGGGGGTAACAAATGGACAGAGGATGGCGGACAGAAGCACGACTGGAACCCCAAAGTGCCATAGAGAATTAACGAAATATGAAAAACTATACATCTTTGTCATGTCAGGTCGCTGGAGGTCTGTGGGATGGGGCGTATGCTGGGGAAGGAGGGAAAGTGTCTGTGTCTGTGGATCTGCGATCTACGGAATATGGAATATGTACGTTCTACGATCTGTGCTCTGTGGTGACTTGGAGACATTGTCTCGTTCCGTGGGCTGTGGATTTCGAAATGGTATTTTTTTTGTTTTTTTTTTGCTGTTGTTGCGAGCGGAGCGACGTGGTCGACAACAAATAGCGACAGCAGAAATGGAACTAAAGTACAAAAACTATTTGATATTTTATGCGGGATTTTAAATTGATCTTAACGAAGCTTAATTGAATGCAACTGTATTGGTGAACTGTTTTGCTCGACTCTGGACTCTGACACTACACAGTGTGTACGTGTATGTGTGTGAGTGTGTGTACGCCATATTGGAATTTCGTTGTCACAGATCACAATCGCAAAGCGACGTCAAGTATGTATCTGTATATCTTTGTGTACTTGTGTATGTACGTAGCGAAATGCATAACACAGCCAACTGTGTTTGTGTGTGTTTGTCTGTTTGTAAGTATCGTAATACAATGTGATAATATTCCACTGACGACTGAGAATGTTGAATACTGAATGCTGAATACTGAATACTGAATGATGATGCTGTGGAGTGACTGTCATTGAGTTCAAAACAAATGTGAACAAGTGCCACGATATTCACATGTATGTGTCCCTCTTTCTCTCACTCTCTCTGTCACTACATTCATATATACATATATAATATGTGTATACTTCTTAATGGTTATGGAAAAAAAATATGAAAGATACTCGCGATCGCAGTTGGCAGTCAACAAAAGCTTAGGAAGCCCACTTTGCTTTTTGTGTGACAAACTGTACCAAGTTTCGGTTCGCTTGAAGTACATACATCTAACAGAAATGTCTACATTCTAATATTAAATTTTACTGTATATATCAGCATCATTATTAGCCCTTGCATCTAAGAACAAAAACTATAACTTAAATGTGTTATACCATATATTTGTTATAGTTCATATCAAAATTAAAAAAATACGTAAATAAGATTAATTTATTCACCCCCATTATCTACTCTTTAATTTTATATATTATATGTCATTATGGTTTTAACTTTTGAGTTACTATATTTTTACTTATAGTTCTAGGTGTCGAATCATTTTGCTATTAGCCTCAGCGAGTCCTCATCAGCCTTCCCGTTTTTATCTAAAGAAATCCAGAGTATGCTTTCAAATTTCTTTACAATAATCTTATTAGAAAAAATTGTATATTTTAAATAAATTAGAGTTATTTATATTCAAATCAAGCCCTTTCTTAATTTCTTTTTCATTTAAATCATGCAAAATTAGAATTATTTATATCCCTCAAGTTTACTTTTATGATATTTTGAAATTCATTTTTAATTTTTATTTAAATTCCTTTATTAAGGTGATGCTTGAAGGTAATTCTAATTTCAAATTATTCAAAATTCTTTATCGTTTTTGGGTAAATGCGAGAAGCTAGTAGTTAGCTGAGAGTCAATCCGCCAAGCAAATATATATTTCAATATATACCCAGATTATTCCCCTACCGTGTAACGCTTCGCACAAAATCCTGCCTTTATTGTAGCTGCATTGAGTTATGAGTTAATTAAGATTTAATCAGAGATCTTAAGGTAGCAACACAGAATTGCCAAGGTCTTGTTTAAATATTGACTTTGTCCCCTTTTGCTC
Source organism: Drosophila niveifrons (assembly GCA_035046325.1). Lineage (NCBI taxonomy): Eukaryota > Metazoa > Arthropoda > Insecta > Diptera > Drosophilidae > Drosophila > Drosophila niveifrons. Next base: position 818,645 of record JAWNOC010000046.1, on the reverse strand, counting down.
TTTCAGCTTCCTTAGCCAAACATCACGACCGTAATTGACTCTTGATCTTTCACAGATGGCTATCATCATTGACTTTTCCTAACCCACGAGGCAGCAGGACATTCCAGTCTCTCGTCTCTCAAATTCAATTTCGTTTCCCATAGAAGGATGGCCCCGCACCATAAGTGAAACATTGCCCACATAATTGGCGCAATCGCAATGCAAAACGCTGTCTGATTATTCACACGCAACCCAAAAGAGTCGCGATTCGGGTCGATGGGTAGCATCATCATCATCATCAGCTCTATCGGGTAATATACCCGATGAATACTTTTTGGGGTGCGTTCTTCACTCAACGCCGATCGCGTGCACATTTTCCATTCGCGTTTTCAATTCCGATTCCGTTTGTGTTTCTATTTCCGTTGCCCGCATTTTGAGACCTGCAAAGACAATCGTCACTGCCACATAGCGAGCCCAAAAGTATCAAATGGTTTGTTTGAGATTTTCATGGAGTTTGTGTGGAATTTGATGGGTTTTCTTTTGGTGCCAATGCAATGGGAATTATTACTGCTGATCCTTAAGCGTGATGCGAGTATCCTGGGAAGTTCAGGTTGAAGGTCAATGCGGGTTCAAAAGTAAGAATTGGGTGGTGTTGATGAATGGGCAACTAAATCTATTGTGGGAATTTCGTTGAAGAAGTTTCAAACTGCGCTTGATGTCAATAATTTAAAGTCAAACTTGGAAATTTACATCTTATTTTACCCAGTTGGAATATTATGAGGAAAACTAAGAGAAAGTCTGGTGAGGTCAAACATCAAGTACAGCTCAGATGGAATCCTATAATTTATAATAATAAAAGTATATACACTAATTTCTGACTTTCACTTTTTTATTATGATTTTACTGTCACTGGTCAAATTCCATTCAAATTCAAATTACATCGCATCCGAATCCAACGATCCATAGCTTTGCACTCACAACTCTTAAGTGTCGAAGCTAATACCAGCATTTGGCCAAAAGGTCGCACACGCAAACGAGCGCGCGCCAATCCTTAGAGGGTGAAACTCAGATCTAGAGTGAGGGTGACACGCGCACAACAAGAGAGGAACCCTCGAAGAAGAAGAAGAAAAAGTTCGCGTGAACGTGCGCCGCGATCCTTGAAGTCGAATAGTAGTTTTTGTTTAAGGGGTGGCACATTCCAATGTTCGCATTCGGACCCCTATTCGATCGTGTGACGTGTGATATTTCCAATTGGACTGGTGTTTATTATAAGGGATTCCATCTGACCAAAGCAAATCGAAAGCGAAACATTTGTGGACATGCAGGCAGGTGAACGAAAACATTTGGACAATAAAAATAATAGAGTGTAAACGAGCCGACAAAATGCAGAACTGTTTTGTTTATGTAATGAATTTTGATCATTGTGCAATTGCAGAACAAATTTTCTTATTTGACTAAATATTCGGCATAATTATAGTTTTATATTAGAAATCTAATTATAGTTATTATAGTTTTATATTTCTTATATAAAACTATAATTTATTAATACGTTCGGAATACTATTATTGTAGAAATAGTTGCAAATAAACTTCACACACACTGCTATAAAAAAAACTTTTTTTGCGAAAAAGCATTAGAGCTTTTTATTTTTCTTTAAGAACTTAAAATTGTAAATTTATACTTATTTTTGAATTATGGCATTTAAGAGAAAAATTTGTTATTCAGATTCCTTAAATTCTAATATAGAGTATATTCCATATTGTAAAGTAAACATATTTTTATGTAGAATTCAAAGCGTCTTCAAAAGTCTTTAAGTATGGTAGCCAAACTATATTTTAAATACACTTTCCTACGTTTGAAAAGAATTATTCTTATAAAAATTGGAGAAATTAAATTTTATAAGCTTAGCGGAGTTCAATTTCTGCAGGATATTTTATTTCCTTGAGAATATTGCACTTTTCCCAGGATATGCACAATATGCTGCTGTCTGTGGATCTGCTGGCAGCATTTGAGGCGGCATAAATTTACTAAGAGTGCCCGCTGCAGCGATGCTGTCAACAGCGAGGAGGCGATCAGATTCTCAGGGCAAAGCAAAAACCACACCCCACTGTTGTGAAGGCTCAAACGCAAGCAAAGGCAAACCCAAAGGCAAAGGCAAAAACCAAAAACAAAAAGTCACACGCGACAGCATAAAATCGAATACAAGTACAGCAAACACGCACACACACACACACACGTGAACACAGAAGCAGTGCCGATGAATACGTCGTTGCCGTTTACTCATGCAATCCTCGCTCTCGCTCCAACACAGCACTGCTGCCGGTGTCAGCCATAGCTCAACGCTGATTGGTCGAAACGGGGCTGCGCGGCGTCGCTGCCAGCAAATTGGTATAAAAGGGCAATCATCGGCAGTTGTGGGCTCAATTAAGGCCACAGCCACAGACTCGAACGGTTCTACGCAGAGTGTTTGTGCAACGAGCAGTGAGTTTTGCATAGTGAGTGTTGTAGTGCAGTCAGCGATCAACAGGAGGTGCAGAGCGACAAACAAAAAATAATCAACGGCAAATGCTTTTGCGCGTGCGCCAAAAACTAAATGCAATTATCTCATTGACAACAATTAGTGCAAAAGCGACAATTGATTTTGATTTTTATTTCGGCATTTTGCGCGCACTTTGATTAAAATCAAACTAAATGGATTAACATAGAAACAAACAAATACGTGTAAAGTAAATTAATTCAAGTGTAAATATTGCGGAAGTGTTTTTGAGTGCAAAATGGAACACGCAAGTTTCGATGATCAAATCTTTGGCGACTTTGGCAGTGGTCCTCTGAGTCCACTGGGCGCCAGCAAACCATTGCTGCCAACATCTACTTCAACTTTGACGCATAGCAGCCTGCATCCTGTGATGCTCGGTAGCGTTGTCCACGAACTCTGCAGCCAGCAACAGCAGCAGCAACGTTTGCCCGACTGCAACACCATTCTACCCAATGGCGGCGGCTCAGGATCACCGAATTATGCACAAAAAATGGACTTTGGCAACAAGATGGGATGTTTCTCGCCCAGCCAAAAGTACGAGTATATAACAACGCCTCAAAAACTGGTCGAGCAACAGCAGCAGCAGCAGCATCATCAGCATTATGCGGTAACGCCGCCGCCTTCACATTCCCATGCCCACAATCACAATGGCATGTTGCAACACCACAAGCCACAGCAGCAACAACAACAGCAGCAGCAGCAGCAGCTGGTGGGAATTATGAGTGATTATCATACGCTCAACGGCAAGCTGGACTATTCGCCCAAGGATCAATATGAGCCACAGCAGCAACAACAGCAACAACAACAACATGTGCAGCTGCAACATCTTTACGGCGGTAGTCCGCATCATAGTCATGGTCATGCCCATGTGTTGTCCCACGAAGATGCCAGCAATGGCAATGGACTGCTGGAAGCGACACCTTTGCTGCTCTCAAATGGCGTCACTCCCGCAGGAGGCAAGCATAAAAAACCCGATGAGTTGTGTGCCCAATTGGAGAATTCAAGTGCTGCAACCAATGGCATCGTCAATGGCAATAATTCCACCAATAACGCCAGCAACAGCAGCAACAATAGCAGTGCTAGCAATTCAACTACCACGGGCAACTCAGTGGCGGGAGCAGCGGGCGCGGGGGCAGCTGCTGCTGGTGGCATCGCAGGGACAGCTGCCAAGAAGGACAACAGCAACAAGAAGAAGGGAGATCCGAATGGCATTAAAAAGAAAAAAACGAGGTGAGCCATCATCATAATTTTATGCAATTAACTTAACGACGGGAAATCAATGAAATTATCTCACAATTTATATCCGCGCAACGGGGCGTATGTGTAATGAGGGCATATTAAAACCGTAGGAGGTGTGAAGAGTGACATTTTCCCCCATTTGAAGTGGAATCGTTGAGCAACAACTATACTGTATTTTGGTTACTAAAGCGATTCCAGTTTTAGATGATTAATCGATTTTTAGTTTCCCATTGCAATAATTTTCATATTTTTTTAATCTCATAAATTAATTTCAATCAATGAGGACTAAAAATAAAAATGATCATAGAAAAATCTGGTAAAATTAGAAAAAAATGGTGTATATTAACTCAATAAAAATGTTGGTTGCAATCGTCTTAAATTAAAATATTAATAATTAAAAATAAAATTATTTAAAATTAAAATTTAGAGAGAAGTAGACATTTTTCTAAAATTACACAAGTTAAACATAAAATTAATCAACTATCCAAAAGGAATTTGAAAACGACTTAAAATTGTCGAATTATCAATTTGAGAAGTCTATGAATTGAAACTGTTATTATTTAACACATTGGTTTAATTTAATTTTAAGACATAATACTTTATTCAATTGTATAACGAATAACGTTAAGCATTTTTTACTAACTTGCTCTTTTATTACTCCTCCCTTCCAGAACAACATTCACTGCTTATCAACTGGAGGAACTGGAGCGCGCCTTTGAGCGTGCTCCTTACCCAGATGTGTTTGCACGCGAGGAGCTGGCCATTAAATTGAATCTGAGTGAATCCCGGGTGCAAGTTTGGTTCCAAAATCGTCGCGCCAAGTGGCGCAAGCACGAGCCACCCCGAAAGACGGGCTACATCAAGACGAACACTCCGCCAACGGCGGCATTGAACAGCACGCTGGCGCCACCTTTTGCCAGTTTCCCGCAGACGACAACAGTAACACCGCCGGGCAGCATGGACAGCTGGACCTCGTATCAAGCTCCCTACGAGTTGAGTCCGCAGTTCGGACTCCTGTCGCCAGCCCCAAGTCCATATGGCACCTACTCCGGCCAATATGGCACCTATGTTCACGAGACGCAGCTCTTCTCGATGCGGCACTTTGACTATGGCAGTCCGCCACGTATTGAGATGAATGGCGGCGGCGGAGGAGCAGCGGGTGGCAGTGGAGGAGATGCCGGTGAGGCATCGGGCAATGGCTATCAGACAACGGATCTGCAGCAACTCGATGGCACCACAAGCACCCAGCAGCAGCTCGCCGATGGCACCATGGTTACAGTGCATCATCAACAGCTCAACAATGGCGGTAAATATCTCAGTGCCGAAGAGGCTAAATATGTGCAAGTGCAATGCCAACCGCCGACGGGACTCGATAACAATAATGCTGCTGCCGCTTGCCACATGGAGACGCATCATTACGTCAGCGCAGCGTCAGCCGCAGCTGCGGCAGCGAATGCATCGACATCGGGCAGCAGCGATGACAACGACAGTGGCTTGCATACTGTGATCAAAAGCGAGGACACGGTGCAGCAGCAACAGCAACAGGCGCAAAATTATGTTCTGCCTCCTTTTTTGCCCTAAGAGAAATGCTCACTCACCGTCGCCAGCAGCAGCAGCGACGCGCTGCCACAGTACGCTTCAAGCGGCCATTTTGAATAATGGCGTGCTGTGTGCGTGTGTGTTTGTGTGTGTGCGAGCATTTCAAACTGTCCTAAACTGTCTAGCAAATGTAGAGCAATTATCGATAACAATACAATCGGAATAGACTCATCAGTGTGGCCATTCAACATTTATCGTTAACTTTTTTAAATCACTTGGCGCTCACTTGCGCCTCTACCATTATATTTTTATTTATTGTTAAATTTTGTTATCTGATCAGAATTGGTAAAGGCCGTTGGCGCGGCTTAAAAATATTTTTAAACAGTCTTTAATAGTTATTTTTTATTTATAATTCGAATTTTCTGCCACGCTGGTGCGCTTTGTTGCCGTGGGTTCCTTTTAGTTTTAATGCATTTTAGATAAGTTAACCAACCAACCAACCAACCAACCAGAAGCAACAAAATCGACAAGTCTTGCCAAAACTTAACATCTTTAATTATTATAGTTTTTAATTATTTTTAATTATAACGTTGATAAAATATCGCAACGCCAAGAATGCATTCCAAATGTGCCTTACAAGCGACGTGATCAGAACTCGAAAGATAAATCATTTTGCATTTGCTTTGGTTCTGGCACCCAACGCTTGCCTAATATTAAATACCCCTCTAGAATAAGAAATACTGTTGTGTAGTTAGACAATAACATGCTTATATATTTGTATAATTGGCGCATTGGCTATACAAAAAATGTTAATACTTAGCTGCTCCACTATTACACAATCCTTAGAATTTAACTCAAATACTATAGATATTCGCAATGTACAGAAGTATAAATACACAAAATAACAATATACATATGGAAATTAAAGAATAAAGTAACATATTTTGTACCACTTTGGAATCCTTTTGAATAACAACAGAAAATAAACCAAAACAAACAATAATAGTAATCATAATTGAGACTCGTACTTCAGTACATTATATTCCTTAGCTAACTTATCGCATATATAATTGTGTGTGTCTTTAATCGCTTAATACGAAAATTGAAATTCATTTCGTCAGCTGCCTACTGAAGAGCAGCACGACCCGTCTCCACAACTGCCTGCCAATCAAGGCCATCGAAAAAGGGATGAGCATGCAGTTGATCGTAGTCCAGACGCTGCTCTGGTGTTAGCTGCAGGAGTTGCTCTAGCAAATCACGAGCATTGTCCGATATTTCTGCAGCATCCGAGGGATATTGCACACAGCCATAAAGCTCTAAATGACCGGGATGTGTGGACTTGTAGGACTGCAAGAAATGATTTTAATTTTAGTTAATAAATTTACTGGACAGGTAGAATTATGTGTAAGTCTCCTTAGCGGGTTGAGTCTTTCAAAAGCAGTACTTGAAATGTATGCTTAGCTTTGGGGTTTAAATAATGTTAAAATGCGTTTGAAAGTTAATACCAGATGTCATATATGTAACTTAAATAAAGTGATTTTTATAATTAGTTAAAGCAGTGATTTTAGTAACCTTTTCTTATTGCACAATCAAAAATGTGTTAATTGCAGCCTCTTTGCCCTTTCGTTGATAGTTCAGTCATCAAGACAAAAAATAAAGTTACATATAGCTGATAATTTAACAAACTCACCACACCCAACAGTAGCTGATAGAGCACCACACCATAGCTCCACCAATCTGAGCGGAAGCTGAGAGGTCGCTCCGGCGCAACAAAATGATTGTCCAAGGCCACCAAACTCAGAGCCTTGTGTACATAGTTATCGTCGGAGCTTAAACCTTCGTTTTGATAGAAATACGTGAGCATCAATTGCCCAGCATTGCCCAATAGAATGTTCTCCATATGCAGATCACGCAATATCACACCTTTGCCATGCAAACTATGGATAGCCAAAGCCAACTCACAAGCCCATTGCCTCAAACATGCCTCGGGCAGACGCTTTACCTGCGTTTGCTGTTTTCGGGGAGTTAATGCTCCAGCTTGCAAGGAGCTCAACGTATGGGACACAGATTTGAGAAGCTGCTGTGATTTGTGGACCAAATCGCTGACATCGCTGTCAGTCGTCAGATCTTGCTGCTCCTCCGCAGGGAATAAATTAGAGTAATCGCTAGACTTGCTTGATGTTGTCGGCTCATAGCTTTGAATGTAATCGTAAAGGCTTCCGCCCTCTGCCTGCTTGAGCAGCAAAAAGATCTTTTGCTCCGACTGGAAGTAGGCCAGCAGTTGTGTCATGTAGGGAACACGTTGGGGCAGAAAGATGCTTTGTGTGGGGGAATTGCTGGCCGGTTTCTCGATGCCCTTCATCACAGCTGTGGGCTGTGATTGCGGCTGTGTGATGCACTGCACCTGCATCACACGTTGGCCCAACACCTTAAGCACCTTGTACTTGGCCAACTGATTCCATGCACATTCCAAATGCTTCACATTCTCCACCTCGTCCAGTGATAATTGAAATTGCAACTTGCGATTGCTGTTTCTGCCACCACCACCGCTAGAGTTGCGCAAGAAATTCGCATGTATTTCATCCGCTCTGGCCAAATACTTGGCTATCTTGGCCTTGGCAATAAACTTGCGATCCTCGTTGGCATCATGCTTTGCGCCTTCAAGTAACAACTCAACGCCATGCTTGTACAGCTTGTGTGCCTCCTCGTACTCAAGATTAACCTCCGCCTGCACAGCATGACTGAACTCTAAAGCCGCTTCATAGATGTAATCGCTGTCGTCGCTCTCCACTGAAGCCATGGGCGTCAAGAGACGGGAATAGTCACGTCGCGTTTCCTGCTCCTCCACAGCTTCACTGAGCGGCACTTCCTCTGCTATCTTTGCTTGCTGCTCTTCATCGCCCGTTTCTGATTTGTCGCTACGTGAATCCAACGGCTTTATGCCGTGTGGATCGTAAGGCACATCGAGCTTGTCACAGATCTCAGCTATGGCGCCGGTGCCCGGTGTTTTCAGCGAGCGTTCCACATACAATTTGCGCAACGGAGACGCATTTGGTGATTGAGCCTCGCTGAAGAATTGGGTGAATGTGTTGCATTTGTATAACACTGGATGCTGTGCGGCAAAATCGAGTAGCTTTAATATGTAATCCTTACGTCGCTGGATGACCTGAGCATCGAAGCGCTTAAAGTAACTGCTATCCGTCGGTTCTGGCAGCTTGCCAGGCAGTTGCATGCTTTTATGTCGGCGACTTAGCTCGCGATGCAATCGCTTGATCTCATGGAAACGCTTCCACACCACAAGACAAGTTAATGCCTGCGGCACTGAACGTGGAAAAACCTAAAAAATCGAGGGAGTGTTAATTAATTGTTTGAAAACAATTCACACAGTACTTACAACCGAGGTAATCTTGTAAATCGTGTAGCCGCCCTTGTGTTGTTGGGTATCGGTAACAGTGAAACTATGAATCCAGCCTCCCAAATTAAGGCTCATCGTGAAAACTGATTTGCCCAAGCTGTCTGATATCGTTAAGCAAATAACATCCTGTCAATTCTAGAAAAATAGCATGCAAATATTACCTTGCAATTTCAAATGTATTTTTAGAGCTTCTCACATTTTTGGCGACAATATTGTTGTCGTTTCCCTCACAAGTTGTTTTTAATTTAGAGGGGAAACAATATGAATAGCAGAGCGATAACATACGTGAAATTACAGTGGTAATAGATTACTGTTAATGCGCATTAAAAATAATCTAAAGATTGCTTAAACTAAGTAATTTTAATTTTGTCATCTGCATTTTATATATACTAATGCAATTACTCTATTATTATGATTAACAATTTATTATGGCTTCAATAGCTGTAAAACCCTAATCAGTAATATAATTTGTATTCAACACCCACCCTCAATGTTGAAAAGTTGTTCGTTAAACGTATGAGGAGCAATACAAATGTTAAAAGAGGAGCCACACCGAAATTTTTTATCTTATGCATTTTCATTAATAATAAACGGAATTTAAAAATGTTTATTTTCTAAGTTATTGTACAACATCTGAATCAATTAAATAATTTAAAAGATAAAAAATTGTATTTACGCTGTGATATTGGGCTGAGTTTCTCATGCAAGTGACATATTTTGTAAGTACATACATATGTATGTAAAATGCGTCTGATCGTTATATGGAATATCGAGTGTTCGATTCGTTCTACATATTTTGGATTGAATTTTATTAAAAGTTAACATAAAATTAAAATTGTTTGAATATGTACAATCTAAAAGAGTTTGGTATTATTTCAAGAATTTTTCGCAGGTACTGTTAATGAAGTTAGTAGAATATGGTATTTTTAGACGTATATTCAATGGTATGTTTGATTTTCGGTCACACTAGCTTTAAATCGTGCTCTCTGTTCTAATACGCTCTCTTTCTCACGGGGTCTGTTACACTCTCCTTTTGTCCTCTCATTCTCAGAGACTGATTGTTACAGCTAACGTCAAGCAAAGTAAGTAAGCATTTGAAAATCAATCAAATAATTCTTACATTAACATTATTTAGTGCCTGTGAGAGTATGAAAAGACAGCATTAAAAATACTTTTTTTTTTGTCAAACTAAACCGCTTTTATACGGCGCACACTCGCGCTCTCAACAACTGTGTACTATAAAGTTATTCATTTTACCCCCAAAAACGTCGTTCTTTACTGTACTCGCAGATTCGTATAGAGCAGCCAACAGCAGCGTCCACGACGACGACATTGAAAAATTGAACGGCAGCCGACGAAGCGAGCAGCGAGCGTGCGAGTGAGCTAAGCAGAGCGCTTGTCAACTCGAAAAGCAGTAGAGAAAAAGAAGGCGACGAAGACAGCAGCAGCAGAATATCGACGCCGCACGTACCGGGAGCATTTAAAATAATTTTTTCTGTGGATTAATTTTTACTAAAAAGGATTTAAAACACAATGACTGAACGTGAGAACAACGTCTACAAGGCTAAATTGGCCGAACAGGCTGAGCGCTACGATGGTAAGTCCAAGAAACAAAAGAAAATCTCCAAAAATGAAAAAACGGGGCGAGGAGAAAAAAATTTTTCTAGCCAGCGGAGCGCCAACTTTGGGGAGGGGTCCAGAGATTTTTTTTGCCGTCGCGTGGCCTGCGCTTCATCGGCAACTTTTTTTTTTTCTAAAAATGTGAACATTTTATACAATGGTGTAGAAAAAATATTAGACTTCAAATTTTAATTTTGCAGACATTTAAATTATTTTGTGTGTAGGTGCGCCTTGCTGCCAAAGTAAATGTTCGACAAGACGACGACGCTGAAGCGTCGCGTCGGCGTCGCAGTCAACGATGAGTAGTGTTTCTTCGAAAAGACCGAATAGCAAATGAAAAAGAAGATGACAAGGAGGCGAGGCAGCACTGTAGAAAATGGCAAAGAAAGACGACTGCAAAAGAGAAAAATGTGAAACAAACCTGATTTTTACCGGCAAAAATTCGCGTGGTTTTGCTTTGGCTTTTGCAAAAAGAAGAAAAAAGGCGACTTTGTTGCGTATTAAGTTTTTGTTCTTTTATATAGTAGGTTTGACTAAAGAAAAGTGTTGCTGGGTGGAAAAGAGTGGAGAGGGGCAAATTGAAATTTTGTGTATTTAGCGTTCGTTGATAGGCGCAAGAGGGCTGCGCGACGACGACGGGCGAATGACATCGTTGCTAAGGGCTGTTTTGTAGTAATTTTTGTGTGTGCGTGCGTGTATGAGTGTTGCCAAGGCAGAGTCAGAGTTGTGAAGAAAATCCTTAACAGTGCAGGAGGCAGGCGCAACTTAACATAATTTGTTAGATATTTAAATATGCTATCGGGTGGTTTAAATCAATGAGAGAAAGAGAAGTGAAAAACTTTTCGTCGACATTCTCTCTCTTTGTCTTGTTTCTTTCGGTGCCCAAAATGTGCTTTGTGCTGCGCAGCAGCAGAAAGGCGGCGACGTCGTCGTCATCGTACTGCGAAAAATCGATGAATGAATCGATTGTGACTGTGGCGCAAATTTGTCGCTCTACTGCCGACGAATTTCAGCATCTTCATGTCGGTCAAAGATCAAAATGTTTTAATATCTTCTCTTTTTTTGTAGCATAGTCTGCTACTCATTAATTTTTAAGATACATTCTCTCTGCTACTTGGCAACTCTGTCTGATGTATTTTGCAGAAAAAAAGAAAAAATTGCACTAGCATTACTCATATTTCTGCGCGCATGTGTATGTGTGTGTCGGAGAGGCACACGCATGCACGCATACTTGCACAATCGTTAACTACTCATACCAATGTAGTGTAGTCGGCGCTTTTATATTGTTGCTGCCCTGTTTATTTAATTAAAAATACTTCAATTAATTAAAATACTCAGAAGCTACTCAAAATGCAAAGCTAACCAGCGTTGTTTTCGGCGTTTGGCTAAAAAGCGCGCGAGCTCGACAACACATTACTTAAATGCGTCGCTCTGTGCGTTAAAACGAGATAACTAGTGTGTTTTGCTTGCCTCTGCTGCCTCAACACCACACAACAGTGTGCACAGTGGCGTTTAAAAGTCTGCGCTAATGTCCGTTGTATTTGTACAAGAAAAAATAAGTATTGTAATTACAGCCATGCAATTCTACTACGATTGGCAAGAAAACTGACAACATTAACACATAGGCGGTGTTTTTACCTTCTTTTCCTCTTATTGTGGCTGTTATTGTTGGTTCGTTTGGTTTAAAGAAGTCAATCAACTATTCGTACCCACTGCCACACACACATACAGACGGGAGCACTAAAGTCTGTATCACATGTTTTTCTTCTTATTTTCGCCTGCGTGTGCTTCAAGCTGCTATAGCCTGTGTGTATTTGTGTGAACACTTGGCGTTGGCCTTGTCGCACTTGGGCAGTTTCAGTCATGCTGGAGAGACCAATACAAATGCATTCCAGGCAGGCAGCCGGCAACGTCTGTCTGGCTCTCTTAGCGTCTCTCTCTCCACCACGTCCTATGCGGCGCCCCCATAACGTCAACTCTTCGGAAACCCCCTCCTGCCCTCCCCTTTATGTACATTAACGTCAGTGGCGGCGGCACCAATTTTTTTTTTTGCCTTTAAGTGTACTTTCAGGTGCTGGCTGCTCCCGCTTATTCTAGCTGTTATATTTTTTTTCGAGGTCGCTGCCGCGTACTTTTTATTTTATTTTTTGACGCCGCTTCTCACCTCAATGTCGTCAATGAAGACGGAAAAACGGCAGCAGTCCACAAATGTTAGAATAACATTTCAGATTTGACTGACTTTGCCTTCTGTTGTTTCTTTGTGTAGAAGTGAATGCCAAGTAGGATACTAACACATACTGACAGAATTCTATGTATCGGTGAATGAATGCCAATGCATAGTCTTTTATGTAGTAGTATGTTTGACACACCCAAGCAGAAGGATCGAGAGCGACAACTGCTCCTGTCCCACAATTGCGATCCCGTCTTTATGTGCGTGTGTCTTACTAATACATGCGTAATGTAAGGTATGTATTTCAACATGACGCGCCTTGATTTGCTATGGGTGTGTGTTCTGTTATGTGGTGCGGATGGGGGCTGGTTGGGTGGGTGGTTGGTTTAATTCGGAGCGCGACGGCTGTTGACTTTGGCTTTGTGCCGAACATATTTGTTTGCCATATCATATCTTTTGTCCATTTCAATTTCGTTTGTTCGTCTGCGTGGGAATTTGATTTGATTAACATTTTATTAATAGTTTTTGTGGCTATTGATTTTCTACGCATATTTAAATTGAGTTTCAACTGAACAACTATAAAATTATGATATTTTTCTTAATTGATTGTCTGTGTATAGAGAATTGCATCGTTGTGGCAACCTTATGTGTAACGTCCAGTGTTGGAAAGCGATTTTGCAATATTTAGTGCCATTGCCAAACAACAATTTGAAGTTCACACCAGAAAAACAACATTATTTGTACTAAATTGAACAGCATGAATCACACGCAGCCCCAACTTTATTTCAATTTTCACAGCTACGTGCTATAGCAAGAAGAACAGCAACAACGAACGAATAACAAAGCTCCTGCTGCTATACAAGTATTAGAGAGGGAAGCTGGGGGCGTAGTAGTCAGCAGCTGACTGTGAAAAGAGCGAGAGAGGGAGAAAATTGAATTGCAGGCAAAGGCAAAAATGCTACAATTACTCTATTTAGCGCTGATTTGCTTGAATGTGTGTGTGTGTGCATTGGTTGACATGTGTGCGTGCTTGTGTAAATGTGTGTTATCAGCACGCAAACCGAAGCGACGCCGTCGATTTTGAGTTGCAGCTGCCACTCGATCACAGTCACAGTAACTGCGAATGATTGTGATTCATGACGCGATGTTGGTGACGCTGCCGACGCAGCAACAACAATTATAGCTGTTGCTTAGCTTTATGAAATGGAGAAATGTGCAACAATGTCTATCTTTCTCTTCTCCGGTTCTTATCAAGCGCAATGACAAAATCGGTCTATAAAGGGCACGAATACTCAGCCACAGGAAACCGTTCGTTCTGTGTGTTATGCATAGGTAGGCATGACTATGTATGATGAGTTATGTCATTATTATAGATTGGGCGTGTGCATATGTATGCGTACGATAGATAATAATAGATATATGTATGTATATCTCCATAATTATGTAGGTGTGTGCAAATAGAGATAGGATAAATATATATAGAAAAAGGTAAAAACAGTTTGCATTATCTATAAAGTTTCAAAGTTTCGATCCGGAATTTTTATGCAAAAATGTTGCTACTTATTCTAATCGTCCAATTCGATTTGATCTTTCTCGTTTCCAGAAATGGTCGAGGCCATGAAGAAGGTCGCCTCCATGGACGTTGAGCTGACCGTTGAGGAGCGCAACTTGCTCTCGGTTGCCTACAAGAATGTGATTGGAGCACGACGCGCTTCATGGCGCATTATCACCTCCATTGAACAAAAGGAGGAGAACAAGGGTGCCGAAGAGAAGTTGGAGATGATCAAAACCTATCGCGGTCAGGTCGAGAAGGAGTTGCGCGACATCTGCTCGGATATATTAAATGTGCTCGAGAAACATCTCATTCCATGCGCCACATCCGGCGAAAGCAAAGTATTCTACTATAAGATGAAGGGCGATTACCATCGCTATTTGGCCGAATTTGCCACCGGCTCGGATCGCAAGGATGCTGCAGAGAATTCATTGATTGCCTATAAGGCAGCAAGTGATATTGCCATGAACGATCTGCCTCCAACACATCCAATCCGTTTGGGCTTGGCATTGAACTTCTCGGTTAGTTAAACTGTAAAGTAAATTTATTTATCACACATTAATTTATGTATTTTGCATTGTTTTAAATAGGTGTTTTACTATGAGATACTCAATTCGCCTGATCGCGCTTGCCGCTTGGCGAAAGCCGCATTTGATGATGCCATCGCAGAGTTGGACACGCTGAGCGAAGAGAGCTACAAAGACTCGACCCTGATTATGCAGCTGCTGCGGGACAACCTCACATTATGGACATCTGATATGCAGGCAGATGGTAAGTAACTTCATTTTGTCATTATTGATCATTTGACTAACAAGCAAATACATCAATCTCTGCTTTGTTTAGACTCCACAACAGGTGACGGTGAGCCCAAGCCGGAAATTCAGGATGTTGAGGATCAGGATGTGTCGTAATTTAAGTAAACCCCCGCCCTTCCATTAAAAAAAAAAAGAAAAAACAAAAAAAAAAACATATACCTTCTAAAGTAAATATAATACATATAATATATATGCATACAATAAAAACAACACGCAACCGGGTAGTAAACAGCAACAACAACAACAGCAGCAGCAAAAAACAACAAGAAGAAGCAGCAGCAACACAACAACGATACGCGACTTTTCTGTGGGACAACCACAGAATTGCAGCAACATATAAACAAGAACAAACAGCAACAGCAAACAGCCAAGGTAGCAACAACCAGCAGGAAAAGCATGCAAAGATGAAAACTACACACAAAATACAATACTAATACTAAAAAAGAACAGCAAGAGCAACATAAATCTGAGGGTGGTCTTGAGCGTAGGCATGGCTGTTGTAGGAGCATGTTATATGGAGGTGTGCAGCCGTCGTCGACGTCTTCGTTGTGTTATGCGATGTTTTTGGCCCTGGCTTCCCCCAAAAATAAAAGCTATAACAGCAGCAGCAACAACAGCAGCAGCAGCAACTACTACTTTTGAAATTTTTTGCATTCAAGAAACAAAAGCATTATATTATATTTAAATAAATATTATATTTAATTCTGAGAAGCGAAAACAAAATAAACTTCATTTCAAAAACACTACAACACACACCAACAACAACAATACACACAAACAACGTACGCATGAAAAAGTTGGCATATTATATTTACAATTTATCAACAAGATGAGCAACACCACATAAGATACACACAACTTCAACTTTAATTTTAAGCCAGTCATAAAGTAATTAAAAAAAACTAAAATAAAAGGTAATAACATTCGAAAACAACACGATAAAAGCAAATTTAATAACCGCAAATTGAATTAAAAACAAAGAATGAAGCGAAACGAAAACAAAACAAAATATGTAAGATGCAAATGCAGAAACAAAAAAAAAAAAAAAACAACAGCAGCAATTAATTTAAATTTAATACGAGGTAAAAATAAAACAAAAGCAAAATGTGAAGTGAGAACGAAATGAGCAAAACAAAAAAACAAAGTCAAGCAACAAAACTAAAAACGAAGTAAAATAAAGAATGAAAAAAAAAAACAATGAATGTTAGTTAAAGCGAAATTTGAAAGAGTAAAAGTAAAACGAAATCTTAAGCTTAAATTTGTATGTAATGTTAGTGTATTGTTCACCAAAAAAAACACACAACACACTCCACTACAGATACAACACACTGCAAACGAAACAAACACACACCAACAACATCACAAACAACACTAATGCAAATGAAAAGTAATTCATTTTCGTTTTACTCTTGTATTCCTTTCCAATCATCATTGTCTTTGTCTCTTTCTCTTGCTCTCACAAACAAATCAAAAACGAAAGAAAAAAAATGCAATTTAAGCGCAGATTACGTTCGTGTTTTACATTTTATACATTGTATGTACAAGAGTTTGTTTAAAAGTTTTTAAATTCACTTCTCGCCACAAAACATTTCATATATATACATATATATATATATATAAATATAAATATTAAAAGGAAAAAAGTATTTGTAGTTGCTAAACAACAAATGGTACACATATATATAAATATATATTGTATACATCTTAGTATATATACATATACATTCGTATATACACTTGTATATTTTCTATGCCTACCACTTATGTAATTTGTAGATTTCGAATTTTTCCAAGTGAAAATCCAACTCCCTCCCTCAATCCCCAAAACAAAACAAAAACAGAAAACAAACAATAACAAAACGGCGACAAATATGTTTGCATTTAACACACTCGACAAAACAAAAAGGCAGTAAAAATATCATTTAATTTATTTAGCTAAAAAAAAAAAACTAAACATGAAAACGTTTTCGAGTTTTTCCTTAATTCTTGCTGCGTTGTCGCCCAGCAATTGATTTGCCCAACAACAAGAAAACAATCGAATTAAATCAAAGAGCAAAACTGTTTCGGCAATTTGCGAGTTAGGCAAAAGAGTAATAGAAAAATAAATAGAGAAATGCCAATCGAACCGAACAGACAACAGACTATTAAATTGGTTGAGAGGCATATTTAGGGGCAGCAGCAGCAGAAGCATAATTAATAACGAAAAACAACAAAAAGCAGAAAGAAACAAGCTAAACTGACATTCGTATTCATTTCAAATAAAAATAATAAAAACAAGAAAAATGCGCACAAATTTATTTATTAAATTTATGAGCGACCCATCGATAGAACAACAACGTCGAGAACCTCATGGAAACTTTTCGCTCAACATTTGTAGCGGGTGGGGATCGGAACACAACTGTAATGGAAATCCACAAATAAAAGGTGGGCCGAGTTTTGCCAGCGTATATACAATATTTATTTGTATGTATGCATATCGTAAATGATTGTGTACGTACAAATGTTACAAATTTCCTTGATTATATGTTTTTCGGTTTTCATCATAAATGTTAGCATTTTTCTGTTATTGCTTTAACTTGTTAGCTCAGTTAGTGCGGAAGGTTGCAACAATCTATTCGCAATGTACTCAACACATATTGCGTATATCTATTCGTTGCTTATGTTAGTTTTGGTACTTCCCCAAAAGCTAAGAAAAACTTTTCGCAAATGCCGTTCTAAATTTATATTTATTGTTCACCGAATTTACATAGTACTAAAACACAATAAACACGCAACTTAGAAATATTTGGGAGATGTGTGTTTGTTTGCTATTTAGGTATGCTAAATTCTTTCATTAAATAAAGAACTTTGTAAAGTAACGAACTTTATTAGCAAATTCAACATTATGACCAATTTTTTCTTTTAACATACAACATTTTTAGAAAATGTTTTCGAGTAGCATGCTAAAACTTAACTTAGTTCTTTTTATTTCGTCTTTTTGTATTTTATAATTTAACTTCTGAAGTTAGTTAACATATTTAAAGTCCGAGCTTAGACGATGTATTCTTCCAGCTGTCAAATTAATAATTACATTTTCTGATTTATCGCTTTATTACAATTATTATAAAAAGGTCGAAACTCTTACAACATGTACCGCTTTTTAGCATTTAGTTTAAAGCAAAAATATTTCACCGTAATCTACTCAGTCTTACGATTTATATGTATTTCTCAGATGAAATGCATTTATCAGGCTCACCTGTGCTGTTACTCGAAGGGTATCTGGCAAGTGGATAGCAATCTTAGAGCCCAGCTGCAATGCAGATATGTAGAAGAACCAAATAAAAGTGTCAATGTCCACTTGAGCTCAATGCCAAAGTCGGTGAGTGGCATTGAATATGAATGTCACTATTGTTGTCTTGGCAGCAACAGCAGTG
The DNA here is from genome assembly GCA_035046325.1 of Drosophila niveifrons. Taxonomy (NCBI): domain Eukaryota; kingdom Metazoa; phylum Arthropoda; class Insecta; order Diptera; family Drosophilidae; genus Drosophila; species Drosophila niveifrons. The sequence continues at coordinate 800,367 of JAWNOC010000046.1, read as the reverse complement.
AGTAAACTAGGTCTAGTGGCTATTGTTTTGTCTGGGCGATACCCACCCCAGACCCATTACAAAAGACGTGTGCCACATGTGGCACATCGATATGTATGTCTTAAATGCCTTATATATCTATATTTGCAAATCTATGCAAATTGGCAGAGAGCAGACTGTACAAAGTGAACGAACCAAAAGGTCTAACGATTTATTTGTTAAACGTTGCTGAGCTGGAGACGACACCAAAAAATAAATGGCGCTGCAGCTGCAAATTGAGAAACTCAAGGGGCTGGACAACTACAAGGCATGGTCGATGACAGTGCGTGCCTATTTGGAGTCCGAAGATCTGTGGAGCGTTGTCGAGAGCGGACCGGAGAACAACGAAGAGGTAAATCCTTGCTACCAACTTCAGTGATTGCTATTGACTTCATTGTATGGTTTGCAGTCGATGCTTAAGGATAAACGCGCCAAGTTTATCATACTGTGTCTGATTGAGACGAAACTGTGCCAATTCATGGTTAGCATACGCACAGCTCGAGATTTGTGGAACTATTTGCGTACACAGCATTCGCTACGCTGAAAACAGAGACGACAACCCTACATAAAGAAGAGACCAATAAATATGTGCTAGCAATGAATTGGATTGTTTAATTCGCATACTTATGTTTCAATAACCACCGGCTGATCCTCGGGATCCTCATCCAGCAGACCCTCAAAATGCCAACCCATCTGTTTGCCCAGTCGCTTCATCAGCCGCTCTGCGCTCACCATCAAGCCCCCAGCATACAGATTGACGAGCAATTCGCGCACATCCTTGTATACAGTGTTGTGTGGACTGGGTGTCATCAATTCCTCTGGCAAATAAGGCAGCTGATGGGCAAGTACTTCGCTGTACTTCATGTACGCCAGTTTGTGCTTGCTGACAGCCGTCTCGGAGTGTGCTAGCAGTGCGAGCAACTTGCGCCAATGATCCAAAGCTTCAACCGAGTAGCCAACTAGGAAAAATACGAATGCCAGCTGCAGTTCCTCAATGAGCCCATCGGGGTTCTCATTCCTATCGAAGCTATCGAACAGTTTATTCACCGCTGCAATGCAATCGATGGCATGTCGTGAGATATCTGCTGGTGGTGCATCCTGGGGAACACGTGCTGGCACCGCACAAAAGCGTGGAGCTGTACCATCCACAGGTTTTAAATTGGGAAGCATTTCACTTTCGTCTAGTAACAATTTGGCAGCTGCCTGACGTTTGCTGATGCCGCTTGCACTGCCGCGTGGTCGCTCGGCATCGGGGCAGGACTGCAGCTCAATGTTGGTACGTATGGTGCCTCGCTCTGGACGGCAGCGGGCAACGCAAGATTCGGTAACGCTGCCCGTCAGATCCTTCCATTTGCAAACGTATCTGTAGTCGTAGGGCGCCAGTACGCGCTCCAGCTGTGGCAGATTCTTGCGTATGCGTTCACGTTCCAGCTCTGGCTCTGCTGTTTGCCGTGGACGCAGCTCCTCCAGTTCATTGTCCCATTCGCGCACCAGAATCTCGTTGGGATGAAAGTAGTGCACGAAGCCCACACGAGGCGCAGTGTCGCCATAGGGTCCACGAGAAGCACACCATACGTAATGCACGCCCGGTGGTATCATCTTGATTCCCCGGAAATCGGGACCAATTGTGTAGGCACATAAATCTACGCCAAATTCGGTACCCACGGGAACGCCAGCTATGACAAGAACAGCACCATCGGCGAGCAGCCGCAGCGCCAAATCAGGATCCATTTGCATGCTTGAGTTGTCCTTATTCATGTTGAATACTTTCTTAGATTATGATTGTAATTTATTGAATTTTTAAAAGTGCGCAAATGGTATTTATTATTGTAATCAAAATGCAACCAAAATATTTACAGACTTTATTGCTACCCTGGTTTTAACAACCATGAAGCAGCTGATCATTGTTGTGCAGCCCTAGCGAAACATGGTAAATTGCGGTCAATTAGATGCTTAATTTTGATTGCTTTGTATGTCTACTAAAATGTATTGAGAGTCCCCATTTAATAAAATTTTCTTTTTATTTTTGCTTAATTCCGTATTTCACAAAATATTTATAGCCTTTGTTTCTGCCCTGGCATGCATACATATTTAAACACGCCACAACTGATTAGTGTTGTGCAGCCCTTGAAGCGGGCTATTTAAAAAAAATCTGTCCCTTAGGAAATAGCGCAATTCTTGTCAAAACCAGTTTGTACGACTAAAAAATATAATGGTTTTATTTTCCAAAAGAACTGACACCCACGAAAACGTAAAAGAGGAATGCGCACTATTTTACTGTCTTCTGATTTTTTATAGTAAAACTAGGTTTATAGTTATAAGTATTCGTGACTGGCTCAATGATAATATAGGTTACTTAGTACTGCAAGCTTCGTTTGGTGCCGATATCGTCAAGTATTTGACGCAGCTCTTCATCCTCGAAACGACCTTCTAGTGATGGGATCAATGCCTTGGCTTCTTCCGGCGCCTCCGGGCACAGATTGCCCAGCGCGGCCAACTCAAATTTGTGCAGTTTCTTTTGCATTAAAAGACTAACAACAAGAAAAAAACATATTCAAATACATTCAATTACAATAGAATCTTTTTAATATTACCTGCGCACAGACATGATGGTTTCTTTGTTCTTGAACTTGCGGAAACTGTCAGTATAGGCATATGTTTTCATAAAGACTTCTGAAAACTCCTGCTCTTCATCGGCAGATTCATTTTGTCGCTTGCGATGATCGAGCAGCATGTGTACCTCCGATATCAGCAACGTTTCAGCATTTTCAAACTCTGCAAAAGAATTAAATAATATATATAAGCAAACAAGGAGAATGAATCATTTAATTATGCTTTTGCAATTTACAAGTGAAATGTAAATAAATCGCAACGATTTAGTTGTAAGAATGTGGGCGAATGTGCCCATTTTCAACCAAGAAATCGTAAATTTGTCGCGTTTTATTCACGTCAATCTTGATGAGCCGCCGCGCGTCTCCCAACCGTAGATTGCCCAGCTTAGCATATTCGGCAATTAGTTGATTCTTGTACTCCAAATAGGCTTGGGGTATCAATCGGGCAACGCTGCAAAGCGTGCGTTCTCCAGTATCTAGCTTGGAGTAACCGGGCAGATCTGCAAGTAATTTTAGATAAATAGTATTATGCTAATCAAAAGTTACTCTTTTCAACATGACTTACCCGAAATATCCATGGGGCTGGCCTTACGTCGTGGGTACATCGTGTAGACCCTGGAGCTGCTTCCCTGTGGCACCTGCTCCACATGCTGATTTTGCTCATAATGATGTACCAACTGTTGCCAGTCGAAAGCATCGTTTTGTCGCTGCCGTGCGTATTCCCTTTGTGCATGCTGCCGCTGCTTATGCAGCCGCGAGTAAAGTGCCCCACCACGAAGAGTGCGTACTCCGTGTTGCCGCAGATCATGTAGCCAATGAATGCGACTTTGTAGTTGGCGATAATAGCGCAGAGATTCCACCAGTAGATCAAACTCAATGGGATCCGAGATTTGCATCAGGGCAAGAAAACGCATACAACTGGCATCGTTGCGAAAGACATTTACATATTTTGTTATCCAGCTGACGGTGCGATTCGGCATAATCAGACCATGTTTTTGCATAATATTATAGCGTCGATGACGTTCTCTATGTAAGCATGAAAAGGGTATTATCAGTATCTTGGAAAATATATAATTTAATATGTTGTAGGCTTACCTTAAGCGATTGTTATAGGCACGTGCAAGAGCAAACTGCAGTTCCTCGACCAGTTCTCGATCGGGCAGCTCAATATCATCGTCGTTCGTTTTCTGTTCATTCATAATTGTCAGCAAGCCTTCGGCAGAGGCATCGTAAGGAGTATCAAAGTCGCCACGTGCACAACGATACCCAGCATTAATCTTAAACGGCACGGATGAAATATCATCGTGACGTGGCGGCTCCAACGATCGCATTTTAAACACATACGGCATGCGTTCGGGCATGTAGCAAAGTCGGGCATGTTGTAAGCCCACTAAGCGTTCAAAGATGCCACCAAAGAAACAGTCATGATAGTGCCGCTGTATTTCCTTAGTAGAGTGTCGTCCACCAAGTGCATTTCCAATTGCATCCCAATTGCCATAGCCATGTGTTTGAAGAGCCTGGAGCAGCGTTCGTTCATCGCGGGAAGTCCAACCACATTCGTTGGCAAATACCTGTATATCATCACGTATTACAATGTAGGCATGGTTGCTTCGATGTGAGCCCGTCTCGCGACCCCGTGCAAAACATGGTGGACACAGCTGGATGTCCAGACATTCGGAGCACTTGATGTAAGGTTCAGTGAGATTAGAACGACACGTGGCACATGCTAAATTCGATTTCTGACCGCTTGCCAGCATGCGACTATTGTCGATAGCAATAAGCTCCTCCAACTGATTGTGAAATGCTTGAGCATTGTAGAATACTGTGGAACAGATTGTCGCATCATCGTTGCGAGCTCGTGAAAACTTTATTGGACTCAATTGTTGCTGCACCTGACTTGTTTTTAATTTCACTGCAAATAGGTAATTTAGTATGTTATGCTAAAAAGTTGACGTCGGGCAACCATCCGAGGCATTCTATTTGTTTTTCACTTGTAAATTGCATTTGCAACACTAAACAATTTGTATTATTGATGTTGCTGTTGTTACCTTTGGGGAATTGCAAGTCTGCGGCATCCTCGTCCACCATATCAACTGGATTCATAAACGACATGATCGGGCTTCACTGAATTGCTGCACTTTGATATAACTTTAACGATTACTGTTTTAATTATAAATGCAATTGAGTTGTTTTCTTCTGCGATGCCGCCGTTTTTAGTAAATTCGTGATAAATAATAGAGATGGAGAAACATCGACGGCTTATCGATATATCGATGGAAATTCGGTATAAATAGTGTGGTAAGCGTTAAAACACTCAAAAATATATTAAAATCTCCTATGCACTTTTCAAAATTGTAATGCTGATAATGTGTTAATAGAAACGCACCAATTTATTTTATTGCTATTGAAGAAAAATTAGAATATTAATATTTGAATTAAATCGATATGTAAAAAAAGTAAACATACCAAAAAATTGCCTGGTTAGTGTTGCAAAAGATTTGATGACATGGTTCACAATAGTGCCATGGTACTATTAAATACTTCTGACAACTCTGTTTATCTAAACGCGGCATGGCGGCATGTAAATTTGGGTACATTAAATTCCAAATATAAGTTTCTTATATCCAACTTTACGTGAATTCGCACAAAGTAATGAATGCAGATCATATAATACAGCCGATCGTCGACCTAGCAGAGAAACTTCCGAAATACTGCAATTTCTACAAGCATTTACTAGTCGAGGAATTGGTTCTTGAAGCAGATTTTAGGAAATTGCATTATGGAAAGTGCGCGGTTATAGGACGATTGTGTGCCATTCCTGATTACTTTAAGTTGGAGAACGTAACTGTGCCGCACTTGCCGAGGTAAGTTAGCAGCTCTCAGTTTCCAGCGCTCAGTTGCTAATTTGTTGCTGCACTTAGCGACTGCAAATTGCCCACCGGAGCGGTATCCTTGTTACTGTTGAACTTCAACTACGACGCGGCTGGCGACACAAGTCTGGCGCATGGTAATTACTGCATTGTGCGTGGCGAGATTGTGCTGTGTAATGTGGATCAACCCAACAGTGACCTCTTAACCATTAGAGGCTTGTATGAACATTTATTGTTGCTGGGCGACGACAACAAAGAACGTTACGCATTTCTTGAAACTATACAGAGAACTCATAAGCCAGCTCTAAATGTTTGGCATGCACGACGCATAGATCAGGCCGAGGAGTTGCTACAAAGTCACCTAGAGGTGCGGATGCTGTGCCAAAGCTGAGTGAGATGAATGCCCATTACGTGAGTACATCACGAAGCAACCCTCTCTTTTACATATTCGCTCAACTGTTTGGCCAAACTGGGAGCATTGACAGCTGCGTGCAGCTAGAGCATTTAGAGCAGTCCAAAGACGCCGCTTGGCTGGAGTTTTGGCAACGTGAGGGACACGAGCTGCTTGAACAAAAGTGGCACAAGACTCATCCAGATTACAAGCAGGATATCGAGAAAGCCACGAATGAACAGCGAGAGAACTGGGAGTCGTTGTGGCAGCAACATGCAAGCCAATTGAGCGCACATTTCTGGCATATTTTTAATTGTACTTTTGAAAATTATGCAAACGATTTATTGAATGGATTGAGGAATATTGATGAAGTCCTGGACAACGTGAATGAATATTTCACAGATTTAAACATACATCAAGACCCCGACAGTGCAAATAGTTCGGAAAGTGACGTGGAAGAGGATCAATCATATTTGACTGCTAATGACGATCCCGATATTTGTGACGAGCAGCAGCAACTTCAACTGCTGGGATTACCTACATCCTTTGGCACTAAAGTGACCCAAAAGAAGCGCAGAATAAAGCCGAATTTTCAAAGTGAATCTGATAGTGAAAGCTATTCTAATCAATTGGTAATGTCTAAGGATGGAGATAAGGAAAGGGAACTGCACGCGGTGCAATCGCGCAACATTAGGAAAAAGAAACGCAAAAGGGAAAGCAAAATCCCGGAAACCCTAAGAAATAACAATACCATGTTAAAATATTGGTTTAAACGTTTCTCACTGTTTTCACTTTTCGATCGAGGCATTCGTTTGGATGACGAGAGCTGGTTCTCTGTCACTCCTGAGAAGATTGCCAAGCAGATTGCTCGGCGACTCGCTAGCGACATTGTGGTGGATGCATTTTGTGGCTGTGGTGGCAATGCGATTCAATTCGCCAAAACCTGTCGACGTGTTATTGCCATTGATATCGATGCCAACAAATTGGCCATGGCTAAGCATAATGCAGCCATTTACGGAGTGGCCGATAAAATAGAATTTATACACGCTGATTTTCTGCATTTTGCAAGCAGCACTCGCTTGCGTGCCGATGTTGTATTCTTGAGTCCGCCTTGGGGAGGACCGAATTATCAAAAGAGCGTATTCAACATTGAGGAGCATCTGCTGCCGGTCGGCGCCACACAATTGATGCAATACGCCAGACGTCTTTCGGATAACATTGGCATTTACTTGCCTCGCAGCTCGAGCATTAAGCAAGTGGTTGCTCTCTCGAATGTGGGACAACAGTGCGAGGTGGAGCACAGTTATTTGGATACGCGTTTGGTGGCCATAACTGCATACTTTGGCAATGTGATAAAGACTGATCCACAGCACAGTAAACAAGAGGAGTGACTATTACATTATTACCAAATACAAATGTTAGAAGTCAATATATTTTTTTTTTATTTTTAATTTTCACGTAATATGAATAAATACGTATGTATGCATGTATATAGGCGTAACTAATAAATATTTGTTACGCTGTAACTCATTAAATACTTGTTATTTACTTATTTGTAAAGTGTGGCAACACTGTCAATTAAAACGTACTTATTATAAGTCTTAGCTTAGAGATGGACCAATTTCAATGTTTATTTAATGTAAACTTTTGCAAGATAGATCGATTAATTCCGAATTTTAATTAATTGCCTAAAATAAGTATCTTAATTCCCTAGTCACTCGCGCTCTGGCTGATTTCATTGCAATAAGGAATTGTATTCATTATTACAATAAAATAATTATAATAAAAATAAGTATCTTTATCGATCAATTTACATTAATTCATAAACTTTGGTTTCGATTAAACCTTATGCATTGTCACCACTAATTAAAATTGCATTGGGTGATGAAATTAAATATTATTGTGCAGTCGATCGACGAAATGGTTGGAGAACTATAGACTGACATTTTTAATATATATTTAACTACGTAGTGGAAATTTGCTATCCAGCAGAGTAAATTTGGTAAGAATGCAGTTTTAGGAAGCTTGCGTCGAATCTTAGTTAAGCTGAAGATCGATGAAGTTTCAATAGAGCATTCCGTTTATGCAAGGGATGTATGTATGTATGTTGTTTTGTTTTGTTTCATTTCAGCTTATTGATCATGCCAAAAAAAGATGGAGTATTGCATACCCTGCAATCGCGAGGAATTACCAAAAAGAAACACCAGCTTAACAGTAATATTCCAAAGTGCATGAAAAATAACCCGAAAATGATGAGGTTCTGGTGTAAGCGTTATAAACTGTTTTCACTATATGATCAAGGAATTCAATTGGATGCCGAGAGCTGGTACTCAGTGACACCTGAGGCGATTGCCAAGCAGATTGCTCAGCGACTCGCCTTTGACATTGTTGTGGATGCCTTTTGTGGCTGTGGTGGCAATGCGATACAATTTGCCAAAACCTGTCGTCGTGTTATTGCCATTGATATCGATGCCAACAAATTGGCCATGGCTAAGCATAATGCAGCCATTTACGGAGTGGCCGATAAAATAGAATTTATACACGCTGATTTTCTGCAATTTGCAAGCAGCACTCGCTTGCGTGCCGATGCCGTATTCCTCAGCCCACCTTGGGGAGGGACAAAGTATTCAAGAGAGGAATACGATATTGAAAAGCATCTACTCCCGGTGGGTGCCACAAAATTGATGGAATATGCCAGGCGCATCTCGGAGAATATCGGAATCTATTTGCCTCGCAGTTCGATAATTAAACAGGTGGTTGCTCTCGCAAATGGGAAACAACATCGCGAAGTCAATATGAATTATTTGAATAATAGTTGGGTCGCCATAACCGCTTACTTTTGGAATTCTATACTTTGAGGTTTTTTTTCTGTGCCATATTATTCAAAATATATTTTTATTATTAATATTCATATATACATACATATATAGACATTTAGATTAAAGTTTTTTTTTTTTTAAATTGGAAATATGATTTGCGTTCTTTAAAAATGCAACCTATATGAATCTACTAGCTATGGAAGTTAAAAAAGAATATGGACATATACGTGTATTTGTATAAGTAATTTAAGTATAACCAAATATGGATTTCCAGTTTTTAGTTTTAATCAAATTCTCATTAATTTGTTAAAAAATATGTATAAAAAAAAGCTACCAGTTATGGTTTATATTTAGCAACTTTTATCAAAGTTGCTTCCACATTGATAACGAGTTGACTAATAAATAAAGTCTGTCCTTAATGCTTAATCTCTATCGCTGCACAGTTCTGTGCTGTTGCTTCATTGGACATGCACAAGAGTTGCCAAGACAGCAGCCAAAGCGGAAGCACTTTATCCAATTTAGAGAGCTTAAAATGCTATGGGAGTGTGTGTGTGTGTGTGGTCCATCTATAGTCTGTGGTGAGTTGCCACTGACCGATGGTCATAACCCGAATGCTTCCCAGGCTGCTTCTCCAACCCCCACCATGAATGCTGCTCTCGGCCACATTGTGACATTTAATTAAAAAGCAAACGAAACAAAACGGAACGCACACCAATTTTTAAGAACTTTGTAAAACAACTCTAAGCTTTTGGTTACCAAGCGGAGGGCAATTAACATGTCCATGTCACAAAAGTTACCCATAAATTCCAGCGTAGACGTGATAACAGCAAAACACTGCGAAACGACAGCAGCAACCCTTTTCGTTGTTAACAACATACTTAGGCTAGTCTGTTGAATGGGTTCTCCGCTGCGTGGGGTGTGTAGGGTTGTAGAGGGGGGGTTCGTGTTGTGGGAGAGGTGTGTATTTACGGAATTTCTAACTGGCTGCTAACAGGCGAATGGCATCTCGTTTTGCCTGTTCTTGTTGCTGTTGATGTCTTTCGGTATTTTGTGTGTGTTTTGATAGCAAGTATTTTTAGAAAAACTGTCTAATTAGTTTGATTAACTTGTTACTTTTAATTGGGGGTTGTCGAGAATTTAAAATTGTTTAAATTTTAGATGCTTTTCATTCAGCTCTGATTTCTGGGAGTGATTGCCAGTTAGGTTTTCTTTTATAATAAAGTTTCATAATTCTTTTAATTTATACATTTTTCTCACAGACATGATAGTTTTACGTGATTTTTTAAAATAAAAAAGACTATTGGTAAAATTAAATTAATTTAAGTCATTCAGGAAACAAGATTATAAGTTTCATTATTTAATGAAAAAAAAAATTATTACTGTTGTAGAATATATTACGTGGTTATTGCTATATAACATAAACATATCAGACTAAATCGATTTAGTTACTACTGAAGGAGTAGAGGCAAAGGATGCTAGGTCAACCGCATTAATTAGATTAATCTTCATCATTCTGGAGTTGCTGCGATTCACGTATTACGGTTTATGGACCAGAAGAGGATGGTCGTCGCCCTGATCGTAAGTAAAAGCGTTTGTGGATGGAGTTCTCACGGATTCCTTCGCCTTGTCTGACTGGCTGTTTGTAAGTTAAGAGCCGGGACTTATTTTATCTTCTACTCTTGTTACAGCAGCAACAACTCGAAGGAATCATGAAGAATCGGTGGAAAGGGTCTTATAGCTGTCTCCGCAAATTTGCCGAATAAACACATTGTCAATAGAAACCAAGGTTGTCGTCTATGTTATTCTAGGCACAGATTATTAGTAATTTTCGAATCTAATAAATGGAAAATTTTCTTTAAGAAATAGTGGTATTATATAAAGGAATAAAATGAATCATAAATTCTTAATCTAACATTACGTAATGTCAATATTGAACCTATACGGAAAATTTTTAAATTAAGATCATAATTTTACAATAATTGTAAGTTGAAACTTATGAATATATTCTTATTTTAAGAATGCAAAAATGTCATAATTGAGCATGCTTCAATTAATATTAGTTACAATTTAACAGTTACTCATATATATTGGAACCGACTAGACATGTACAAAACAGCAACAACACTAGAAATGAAATTCTAATGTTAGTGGAGGGAATTTAGAACAAGGCCAAAATCTACAATAAAATATTTGTTGTACGTAAAAAAATTTTTTTTGATTGATTCAAGAACTAAATAATGCTTGAACTTTTTGTCAATTTCATTGGGCAATTCTCATTTCAAGAATTATTCTTTAAGATAGAAAAGTTCCCAAAATCAAGTTTTACAATTTACAATCTTGAATAAAGTTTACTATTAAGTTAATATGCAATAATAAATGTATTACCTAATTCGTATTGCGATTTAATATATTAACAAAATAATGTAATAATTTCAGTCATTATTACTGGAGTAGTTATATTTTAAATCGAAATTTTAAAAACATTGAATTATGTATTCTGTTGTATTTGCTAAAATTTATAGAGTTTTTTGTAAACTTGTTTTTTTAGTTTGTTGAAATAATATTACTTCAATTTATTATTTATTGATCATTGTATTTATTTGATATCTGTTATTAATTTGATATCTAATTAAGAAAGACGCTTTATTTACCTAACTTAAATAAATGGAGTTAAAAGTTATATATTTCTTAGAGTTAGTTTCATTTTGATGCATCATAAATCAACTATGCCCGATTATCATTGTTTGTTCCGGCTGCTCATCACGCTTAATTAGCTTCGCCTGGGAACTAAACTGCACCTGCACAATCGCATTTTAGACTTCCTCCCGACTGGCTTCACGGCTTCAAGTAATCGCATTTGGTATTGTCAAAACTTGTAGCACAAATAAACCACCCCAGTGTTTAGGTATTGGGCAATGGATTAACCATCCTCCGTCATCGTCGTCGTCGTTGTTGTTGTCATCGTCAAGTGGCACAAATTACAGATCAAACATGCAGTCAATGTTGCAGTTGTGGGGTGACCATTTGTCAAGAACGTTGACAATATTACGTTAAAATTAAATAGCGTAATAAAAGGGTGACTTAATTTGTTTTTGCCCCGACAGACGCCACCACTCACGATTACGATTACGATACGATTACGGCGCCGAGATGAGCTGTGAACACGTGCTTCCTTTCTAATAAAATACGCCAACTCTCATATCTGCTTATTGTAGATAGAGACCCAAAACAACATCGTCCGTCGGAAGTGGCCACTTTTTATGAAGCGTCCTTCCTACTTATTGAAATTTGTTTTTGTCAACCCCTCAGCAATATGCGGCGGCTGTAAAACGGCAATTACGCGTATCTAATAATGGGACCAGGGCCCTATACGCAAATATTGCAAAGATTTAAGTAGCCGATAATTCCAGTACTGACGCGTGACACAATTTGTTTGTCTTTTAATAACAATTTTCACAGAATATATATGTATGTATGTATGTGCCATAGAAACCAATTAATGGAGTACGCTTTAGAAAGCTATTAAGTCTTTATCCTATTAATGTTATATGTATACAGCTCTTAGGAGAATGTCTTTAGAAATATACAATAGAAGCTGCAATAAAATATAAATTCTTTAATATTTATTTTTCCTTTATTATTTATGTAATATTGCCAATAGCAATAATACAATTAAAACCATAATCTAAATTATTGTGAATGTCATTCTAAGTATTAAGATAGTTTCAATGAAAACTAATTTTGACGTATTAAAACAAACTTTAATATAATAACATTATTTTTTCATACGTTAAGCTAAAAAAATTTACATACGCTTTGCAAAATTATTGATGATTGTGGCAATGCAAGTACTTTTATAATATAAGCGCTAAGAACAGTTTCTTTTAGGGTATGTACAATTTATTAGATTGTCAGCAAATCAGTGAGGAGAAATATTATAATACTTGCAAAATTCAATAGGCAGTTAGGTAAATAAATATTCTGTTGCTGAAGACAATATAACTGATTATATAATTGCTTTTGCTATTATATGTCATTATAAATTGGGTTCGAGGTGTATTAAAAAAAGGAAATAAGTAAACAAACTCTATTTAATTGTGCACTTTTACTTAGATGATAATAGTGCAATTTTTATTGGAAGGGTTTCTCTTATTGCGGTATACAATATATATGACGGCTTCTAGTAGGACTTCCGAGGAAATGTGCACACGAAGAGAACTCACCAAGAGAAATAAGTAGCTCAGTTATTGTGGCCACAAACAAAGGTGGACACACATTTGGCTTATTGATTAAGGATTATTCATGGCCGTGGCATTAAAATTAATAAATGCTGCCAATGTCAGAGCGGAATCACATCAGGAACAAGAGCAGGAATAACAGCCAGTTACTGCCACTTGTGCATACATACATACATACTTACATATATGTAAGGATTTCTTCACATACATACTTACACCAGCAATAACAAGCACAACCACAATAATAACAATAACAATAACAACTTTGTCCCTGGGCAATAAAAAATGCCAAGTATCGCACAAAATAAGAGCAATAATATTTAATAAATGTGCAAACACACACACACACAAACACACTCACATGCGATACGAGGAGAATGTGTGTGTATAGAGCATACAATATGTTTTTATTTTGGTGGTTGAATGCGAAAAACCATAAATAAATATACACAGCCACAGACACACACACACACACACACACACACACACACACACACAAAAACTCTCATACAGTAAAGCGCATAAAAAGATTAAAACGTGTCGGCATCTCCGTCTCCCTGTATAGGTAGGCAGGATTTCTGTATACGCGCTTCTATGTGTATGTGTGTGTGTTTGTGTGTGTGTGTGTGCCATGCCTTTTTGGTTGAATGCTTGAGCAAGGCGGGTTGGCGAACTGGCTGGATGGCTAGATGGCTGGCTGGGTGTCTCGGGGCAAGAGGATGAGCTGCTGGGTGGCCAGCAGCTAACTTCACCATCCCCTTCGCTGCCGCCCATTCCAACCCTCGGGGCGCTCCGACATCATCATTCTTCATGGCATTTCGGTGAAAAAGAATGCTTTTGATCTTCACAAGCGAATGATTTTTAATATGACTTTTTGCTGATGATGATGACGTCGAGCGGGCGACGGGCGGACGTGTTGCTGCTGCTGTTGCTTTTAGCTTCAAAAAATATGTTTACAATATACTACATGTATATACGCATATGCAGCATATACAAAATACATGTAAGCGCTTGCATGAAGTAATCGGACAGTCAATCAGTTCATTTTACTGCAGGTGACGCACAAAAGTATGCTACGTTTCTTGTTTGCTTCACTGCAAACATAAAAAACGATACTAATTAAGCTTAATTAAACGTCAATGTAATGCAGTTTACAACAGCCGCACATCCATATATAGACGAACTCAACGCACACATTCTCACACGCACACGTACACACACGCACACACTCATACAGCTGCGAATCGCAGCGCCTAAAATTAGGCTAACTCAAAGCTGCCTCATTTGCGCTTCGAGGCATTAGACGAGAGCTTCATTCGGGGCTGTGCTGTGGAGTGGTGGTTGCTTGGATAGTTGGGTGCTTGGGTGGTTGGGTGGTCGACGTCACCGCACTGGCATAATGATGGTAATTTGTTGGTTTGGCCAAAAGAGCAAACGGCATGCTTGGAATTTCAATTAATTTCCATAATTTCCAACGCTTTATGAACGAACAAAAGCAAAGCAAATGCGCCGCGATAACGAGGGTGTTTTTTGTTGAGCCGACCGACAAGAAAAAGCTCAAGATAGAGCGCGGGACCGAGCCAGAGAACGACAATGCAAACAGGAAAGAGAACAAGAAAACTCCGACCCGGATACAAAATGCGTTGCCAAAGTCTTTCAGTTTGTCCATCTTTCTGTTTGTTTGTTTGTCTATGGCTATTCGCATTCCTAAAGACCGTGGCCTGATTAGCTCAAAGGTAAACGGTTTTATTTACAAATTATGGCTAAAATAGTATTATATTTGTTGTAGGAGCTAAACATTTTTTCACTAAGTAAATATATTTTTGTACATAAATAAATTTAATAAATAAATAAAGCATTTTTACAAAACATATTTAAGCCTTCAAGGCTTATATCGATTTTAAGTTTGAATTCATTAAGGTTCTGTTAAAATTTATTGTTTTCATATTAAATGTTATTTATTCTATTTAAAGTACAAAATATATTAAAACTCTAAAATAATCTCTTCGAATGAAAGTTTGTTTTAGTTTGGGCAATTAGAATAGAATTTTAAGTTTAATTTTGGGATTATATAGTATGTATATAGTAGAATAAGCTTCAGAAAGTTTGAGTAAGTGAAACATTTCAACATGCAGGAATTAAAAAATCGTTATCAAAAACATAAAAGATATCTTTGTATTTCATTATTTGATGTTGCTTCCTCTTTTCTTTCCATGCATATTTCTATGTTTTAATTTTACCATTTAAAATTGGGTTTATTTTTGGCAATAGTTCTATCTTTTGCATCAAATGTTGATAAAGTATTTACATAATTAAAAATTCGTATATGTAGTTTTATAATTTGGGAACGGGGGAAAAGTATTTCTTTTTGTCAAAATACGTTTGGATACCATTGATATCATATCTATTGTCGTGTTGGAGAATATGGAGCCTCTAATTACCTTAACAGAATAAAGAAAAAGGTTAACAAATAAAATGTTTTTATTCACAGCAGCTCAATAAATAAATAGTTACTTAGAAAAGCTATGATTGTTTTCATTTCTTATTTATAAAACTTTGTGTGACAATATTTTTAGGAATTTGACAGTAATAATGTCGTAATACATAACTTATTGTATATATAACTATATAAATTATATAATACAAAATCTAAAATGCGATAAAAGCTATTGCTTGTCTTAAGCAACATTATTTATTGTTAAGAATACAGCTAAAAAAGTGGTGCAATATTATTTATAGAGAGCAGTTAAAAAAGTTCATCTGATTTAAAGTTAACGCATAGTTTAAAATATGATGTAATTTATTTGCTATACGATAACATATTTGTAATGTGATTTGCTGTCATCTCCGACTTTTCCGTCAAGCATTTGCAGTTTGTAGTTTGTAGTTGCAATTAAAACGTTGATGCGCAACGTAAAAGGCAATAGAAAATTTTAATTAAATATGGCGCACAATATGCAATTAAAAACGCAGTTATTAGTGGCTAAAAACCAAATAAATTTCTAATTACAACGACCAGTTGCAGTCGGCGGCAAGAACTTTTGCAAATCGGAAATTTGGTAATTTGGGTAAAATTAATTTTTCACTTGCGCAGCATTTTGGGCAGCCAATTGGCCTAGGTACCAAAAACTCATTTCGACAATGGCCACAGTTGCAAATTGGAGTGGTTTTGGCCACTAACAACATCAACAACAACATCAACAACAACAATAACTGCACTACTAATGGCAATAATAACAGTGGCTGCATTGGCCAAAAACACGATTTAATTAAAAAGTCAAAATGGGCGCCGAGTAGCTGCTTTGTTTTTGTTTGTATCGCATTGCGTTGTTGTGTTGTGTATTTTTGGCGAATTGAGAAATTTCTAAATTGCGCTCATTATGCTGGTTTTTGATTTTTGAGTGCCCAATGAAATGAGATGAGATGAGTTGCGATGCGATGAGATACTAATTAATTTTTCGGCTAGGCATTTATTGAAAAATGCGCACATAAAACATAGCAGACTAAATGCTTTGTCAGCCATAAAATAAAATGTTTGCCTTACTCGTAATTGGCCATAGGGAAATGACCGAAATAAAAACAGATTTAACGGCATTTATTTCGGCCCAAAAAGCCATAAAAGGCATTCTATAAAAATTCATGCAAACAGCAAAAAAACAATAACAACACGAACACAAACAAAAAAAAAACATCAACATTATAAACAACATTATTAAAAACATGCCGCAAATGTTTTGCTGCGCTCAAATTTTTGAGTCCATTTTGTGTTGTCGGTGTCCAGTGGGTGGTGTTGGTGGTGAGTGGGTGGTTGTCCCTGGTGGGTGGTGTACAACGGACGTTGGAGGGTGGTTCATGTGCATTGCCGGAGCTTTACTAAGGACATTATGATGTTCAGTTTGGCAAATGAATATCGCTGTCTCGCTTGCCCATCAACAGGCTAATGAAATGTAATACTGCTTTAACTGAGAGCAAGAGAGAAAGAGAGTGTTGAAAGCGAGTTTAAGTATGTGTGTGTGTGTGTGTGGATGTTGCGTCTATTAACATTGTGTATGCGTGTGTGCTAGAGTACTGCGTGGCATGCAACAACACAGTGCAGCTCAATAATAATAAAAATATTTTCATTAAATAAGAAGGACTCTTTGAAGCATCGCGACAAGCTTTATCTATCTACTTACTACCTATGGAGCACATTATGAAAGGAAATATCAGGTTTTAATAGTTGTAGATATTTTTAATCTGAAGACAGAAATAATTTTCTATTGTATTTGTCATTCAAATTTAAAAATTTTTACTTTTGCCCCAATAAGTAGGCAATGCTTTATGAATTGCAATATTTTATTGGCTCCCTAATGGAACCCGCGATGCAACCCTGGTCATAATAAGGGCAATTTAATTTGTGTACGTAAAGTCTTCTCCCACTCCAGAGTTTTACGGCCTTTACGTAATAATTCATAATGAAAAAACTTTTGCCTTGCTTGAAAGTTTGTTTGCCTTTTTTTGCATTTATTCATTTTGTATATGTTTATTTTTATTCGAGAATAAATAAATATTATGGCTCCCACAGCAGCTGCAAGAAGAACATCATTATCGTCATTATGATGAGCCACCGCTTACCCCCTGCCCTGCCATCCGTCTTCGCCTCTGTCGCCGTCGCCGTCTTCATCTCCATCTCCATCGCTGCAAGCTGCGAAGTTTATCAAAAGGCCAAGCAACAATGGCGACGACAGCGACTGCGGCTGCGACGCCTTCTCATTCCAGCAGATGCACGGACACATGCGCAGAAGCTAGCTCACACACACACACACACACACATGGGCCACTTGTAACGTGTGGAATCTTTTTTTTTTACCCTTAAACAAAAAATATTAAAATTGTGGTAAATAAACAAAATTTGTGATAATATACATGCACATACCTATATACAAAATACATGCACCATTTACCACACACACACACACACCCATACATACACATACAAGCAAGTGTATATGTATTTGTATTAAGCTCTCGTGTCTCTCGCTCTTGTTCCGCAGCAGCAGCGACGGCAGCCGAAATTTTTCTCTCTCCCTCGGCTTTCGGTGCCATTTTGCCCATTTTGCCCATTTTGCTCCATGCCAGGCGTCTGCCCAATTCTTGTGGGTACATTAGCACTAATGATGATTGAAACGACAAACGTGTCGCCTCATCCTTATTCTCATTCTCAGCTTCTCAGTTCCCCAGTTTCAGACTCAAGAGCGAGAGAGAGAGTGAGAGCTGAGAAAGACGGAATACGAACGCATTTCTTCGGTTCGGCAAAATGCCTGACTTTGATTTAAAATGTTGTATCTCGTGGCGGATTTAAAGTTCATCGCATCGTCTCGTCTCAGCCACGTCTCACCAAGCACTTGGTATTTCATTTTCCATTTTTCTTGTTGGTGCCGTTTTCGTTTTTCCTTTTTGCTTTTTCCTTTTGTTGTGCATTGATTCACTTTGATGGGCGCTAATTGGGGTTTCTCTCGTGATAATGATCGTTGGTATTTCGAGTAGTTTATCAAGTGGTAAATTTAAGGCGACTTTGGCTTTAAAAAAGAGTTGCAAAGCAACAATGTGAGCAGCTTATAAGTTAAATATATAATATCCTGAGACTGTAGTTTTTAGGTTTTAGTGATTCTCTCATAAAATTGATATATTATAAAAGATAATGCGTTCATCCATCATCTTTAGAAGCGCAGTCATAAATGTTTCAGTAATTTTCTTGCCATAGAATATTGCTTAATTAATTAGTTGCCTTTCCGTTTTTTTTGCCCCCACAAAGTACTATAAATAACGCTGCGCCATATTGTTTTTGCCTGTGTTATCCTGGCACCGCCCTCTCGACGAATCCAGCGAAACATCCTTACACCCACCCAACCAACCATCTATCCACTCACTCGCCCAGCAACCAGCCAATTATCCATTTATTTAATAATTTCAATAACTTTTCATACACTCGCGTCGAATGCGGCACAAATGAGCACAACGTGCTGCAAGGGAGCGAAAGGGGCAAAAGGGGATGGATGATGGGTGAGTGGTTACTGCGATAGGTGGGCGGTTTGTTGGCAGGGTGCTTGCGTTTTTATGTAACTGCTGGTGGTTGCTCCTGACAATCTGAATGATGATGATGTTACGCAGCAGCAACTGCTGCTGTTGCTGTCGCTGTTGCTGCTGCAGTCGCAGTCGCTGTCGCCGTCACAGTCACAGTCGCTGCCTCTGTCGACGCTGTGTAAATCCCGGAAAAAAGCAGACACATGAAGAGAACCGCATCCCACAAGAGCATGAGAAAAATCACAACACACACACACACACACACACACACACACACAAATTCACATAGGCAGAGACGAAGCTGCGCTGCTGCGACGTCGACGCTTGATTGTTGCTGCTGTCGTTGCTGCTGCTGCTACAGATATTGTAAAAATTTTACTGCCAGCAACTTTTGAATTCAGTTGAGTTTGCAACACGTTCACGTTCGCATGCAACCAGCCAAACGAGGCTCACATTTTCCGATTATCCGAATATATCCATCCGCATTTCATCCGACATCAATTGCAATTCTCAAAACGCGCGCAATTGTAGGCAACAGTTCATTTGCCGTCGGCTAATGTGAGACTTATTCAATCGCAGTTTGAAGTGCCCAAGTGAAATATTGCAATGCTTACGAAAATATCTGAAAGATATTAATGTTATATTATATGGGAGTTATCCTATTGCTTGGATTATATCATCGCATTCCATAATCAGCTGCATTTCCATTGAGAAATTTAAAGGTTTGTGATCTATGTATATGATTTAACTTTCTCGAATTTAGATCGAACGCATGTTAGACGGATTTTGAAATCAATAGGAAAATGTTTAGAGCATGAAGAGGAAATAAGTTTTTATTAAAGATATACATACATATGTTTATTAATAACTCTCTAGGTTTTTATATCAAAGCAATATATTATTAAATATTTAAAATTTCATAGGGAATACTTTAACAAATAAATATGCATTTTCTTGGAGTATTCTCCAATCCTTTGAGTTCCTAAAAATGTAGCAAATATTTTGAAATTAATAAGAAAATGCTCGATTAGAGCAAGGAGAAGAAATAAGTTTTAATTAAAGCCATACATTTGTTACTTAATAACTCTTTACATTTTCATATGAACGAAAAATATATTTTTAAATATTTAAAATTGTATAGAAAATACTTTAACAAAAGAATCTTTATTTGGTTGGAGTAAATGCCAAAAAATGTTGCAAATATTTCTTTTTTTTATACGTCAATAATTAACAATATTTATACAAATAATAAATGGGATTTTCTTAATTAACTTTAGTGCGTCACTGCTAGAGTAAAATTTGGAATAAAATTTTAAATACAAAAACAGCTGCACATTTAGCATCAAGATATATTTTCAATTCTCGATATTAATGATAAATGTAGTACTTCTTGAAAACAAAAATTTGGTTATACCAAAAAGGTATCAATTTTAAATATGTTATTATTTAAATATGTTATATGTTATTAATATGTTTATTTAAATTAGAAAACGAAGCATGCTTGGACAGCTATCTGCTATTGAGAATGAAGACTTGTAATAGGAGTTCAATTATATTTAGGGATTCTTCATTGTTGAAATAAAGATATAGTAAACTTATACAGCTAAAGCTACATTTGATTCTCTACATAGACAGATTAGATAATTTTTTAAAATCCATACGTAATGCAGTCAATTTTCTTAGTAAAAGGAATGGTATATATTAACAATGCCAATGCCATGAGTAAGGCATAATTTAGTTGTAAACCAAAAAGATTGTATTTAAACCTGACAGAATATAATTTCAACAATTTCCAAATGTTTCCCTTAGCACCCATATATTTGTAATAATTTATGTTGCAAGGTACATAACAGTTATTTGTGGACATGGCCACAAGTCAGTAATCTTAATGAACCTAATTTATTTAATGCCAAGCTCTAAGCACACACAACCTGGCCGCATTTACAATCACTTGCTTATACAGTATAGTATAGCATATATCAGACATTGTGTGGCTATCAAATGGATATTTTACACACCTGAGGACAACAGCAAGAGACGTGGTAGTAACAACAATGAGACAAAGTCTCAATTAGGCTATCAAATTGCCAGTGACAAGCACAGCAGCAACAGAGCAGGACAGATAGCCAACAAGAGGGAAAGAGGCAGTTAGTAAGAGAAATAGAGAGAGAGAGAGGGGACTTAAGAAAAGCTTTGCAATTAAGTGCATAAATGAATGCACTCACTCACCATGCGAATGCATGTCTCCAATGTGTGGCACAGTCTGCGGTCACTTGCAGCAGCAACTGCCTCAACCTGTTGGTGTTGGTCACCATTCATCATGCGATTGCAGGGTCAATTGTTTAACCAAGCCACCACACACACAAACACACTTTACTACCATATAAGTACGTATATAGTACAGAGGCTTGGCTCATTTGGAGTAATTTACAATTGGGATTCGCCTTAAGAGGTTCTCGGATTACACGCGTTGTTGCCGCCACGGCTGGTCAAGTGCCACTTAATTGTGGGCATAATCAGAGAGTCGTTGACACCTGGAACTGGATGTGGCTTGGCACTCGGAGACAATTAAACATTTCGCTTTGCATTTTTCAGACGAGCCAGCAAGCTAGCGACCAACAAGTGGACTAAGAGTCGTCGAGGCAGTGTGCAGCGTGAATTGTGCTTGTGCCAAATACTAAGCATGTTGCAAAATCCTTCCAAATATCACGCAAATCCTTTGTCACACTTTCTGGCATTGCATAACACACAAGCCAACGGTGTTGCACACGCACACGCACACACACTGGGCCACCATCATGCAGGAGGACATGGACATGGACATGGACAGTTGCAACCGCATCATTCACTGCCCACGGCTGCCTTGGCTGCGGCGGCAGCAGCAGCTGCAGTGACGGCGGCGGCGGGTCAAAGTTCATACCAAATGGAGCAGCAGCAGCAGCAGCAGCAGCAACTTCCCATTGGCCTCCCACCAGCAACAACACCCACACAAACGCACGCACAGTCTCAGACACACTCACAATCGCAATCGCACACACACCCCCAGCAGCAACAACAGCAACAGCAGCAGAGGGAGCAACTGGCGACTGCGACGTCGCACGCGCAGCTCATTGAGGCGGCCGCGGCGCATACCTCCCTCGATGTGGGCAAATCGTTTACAATAGCCGCCATTTTGGGTCTCCAGCAACAGCAGCAACAGCAACAACAGCAGCAGCAGCAACAGAGCAAGGACTATAATAATGCCATTAATTTGTCTCTCAATGGCAGCAGCTCGGCAGACGCCGCTGACCACGACAACAACAACAGCAAGTGCTACAACAACAACAACAACACAAGCAGCAATAACAACAACAGCAGCAGCAGCAGCAACAACAACTATGGCAACAACAATAGCCAAAGTGTAAATAACTTCAATTGTGATAGCAACGGCAGTCGTTACCTGCCCACAGTGCAGCATCCTCATCCTCATCCACATTCCCATTCTCACTCTCAGCAGCGAGCCAATTTCGCTGCTGCTGCCGCCGTCGCGGCTGCTGCTGTTGTGGGTGGTGGTCCATCAGCGCTGCAGAGTCTCCAGCAATTGCACCAGCATCACGCACAGCAGGCGTCGCTAAGTTTTCAACGGGACAAGCTCAAGTCGGGTAAGTGGCTAATCATGACGATTAATTAAAATGATGTCAATGTTTCTGATTTAGATCAAAAATCATTGCGTTTCTTTTTCAATAAAGGTCATTTAATAAATAATATATTTTAATAGTATGTATTTTACGTACTAAACAAGAAAGCTTCAGTCGAGTGTGCTCGACTGTGAGATACCCGCTACCCATTTTGAATAAAAGCAAAATATTGCGTTATTTTTCTCAAAATATACCAAAATAATATTCCACAAAATACTAAAATATAACAAATGGTATATTGATATGGTACTTCACTCAATATACTAGACTGTCAGCCAAAGCAACTAAGACCCCTAGTAAAAGTATTTCTTGAATTACTTGTTATCTGATCGCAACCAAATTCAGGAATCACAAAGACTATAGTTATTATGGTATATACCAAAATTCGCGACTCTAGCTTTAAAATTACGCTAGTTTTTTCAATTTGCGGCGGCGGAAGTGGGCGTTGCAAAAATTTGAAAAAAAAACTTGATCTTCGTGCAAACAACACAAAAGCTGTCGAAAAAAATTGTATCCCTATCTCTTATAGTCTCTGAGATCCAGTGTTTCATACTGACAGACGGACACGGCTACATCGTTTTGAATGTTGACGCTGATCAGGAATCTACTTGATGGGGTCGCAGAAACCTCCTTCTACTTGTTATAAACATTTCCTGCCGGCATAAAGTTATAATACCCTTTTACCTTATGAGTAGCGGGTATAAAAAGTAGAAAAATCTATAAATGAACAAATTAGGACAGCAGTTATAACATAAATCTTGAACGGCATTTCAATCGTTGTTGACTTTGATTGCAAATTTTTGGACAACTTTTGAACAGTAAACAGTTAGCAAACTTCTGCAAACTAAAATTAAGAATGTAAGCAATGAGGATATATTGACTTAGCCAATTTATACTCTAACCAAACTCTAGTTTCTTAACATTTTAAATTAAACCGTGTTAAACTATGAAATATTCCATTTAAAATAAGATAGCAGGATTATTGAACAAAACTAGTGAAGTATTTTCATTTATTTACTAAATATTATTGGAAAACGCAAGCATAATTTAAACTTGATTATTTTGTCGCCCATAGATTCACACAAGAAGAGCGCGCTAAAGAACAAACGCGTACGCACAATCTTCACGCCGGAGCAGCTGGAATGCCTAGAAGCCGAGTTCGAGCGACAGCAGTACATGGTCGGACCGGAGCGTCTTTATCTGGCGCACACACTCAAGCTGACAGAGGCACAGGTGAAGGTCTGGTTTCAGAATCGACGCATTAAATGGCGTAAGCATCACCTGGAACTAACGCAACAGCGTTTGGCATTGATTAGGCAAACTCAGTTGCCAGCTGGATCAGCAGCTGCAGCAGCTGTCGCCGCCGCTGCATCGTCAACATCCACATCCGCCGAGCTGCCATTGAATGCTGCCTGCAGCACTGCATCCCCCAGTCTGCTGGAGGATGATAATGAGGATAGCAAGCACTCGCTTTCGCTGCCAATGCGTCCTTTGAGTCGTGCTGCCTCTGAGTCCGATCTATCCATATGCAACGATTCGCTTGATCTGGACGGCGATAGTCTGATGGATGGCAGTGAAGAGGCATAAGCCATTTAATGATGATGATGCCACAAAATTGTTGTAAATATAGTCGAATAAATATGTATATTATTCTAATCGTAAACTCTTCGTGACCGATGTACAATAATATAATGGCGTGATTTACTTTAATGCTTAGCGTTACAAAATTAGATAGCTACACTACACGGATACCTATAGTGATTATCACATACACTGAACATTTACGGCTGGCTGGATGCCAATGATCTGTCGTAGCAGGACAGATGCACAACCTGGCCGTTGGGATAACGCACAAAAGCAGTCTGATTCGCGAAGCGCTTCTTGCATTCGGGACACACTGTGGACTCGTTTAGCTCGAAACTTTTATTCATTTCCTTATCTACGGCGGTCTTAAGTCGTGCTACCTCAGCTCGTAAAAGTCCAATCATAATTTGACGCTCATGTTGCTCTGCCATTCGAGTGCGTATCACCGTTTCTAAATAATACTTCACCTCATTTGAGTCCATGTCATCCGGGAGAGACTGCAATTAAAAGAAGTATTATAATTAATATGCACACTATAAATTATGCATGCTTTAGCTTACTTCTAATGTCTTGATTGGATCAATTTTCACAGTATAGGTGTTGAGCAACTCTAGAGCCACTTTTAAATTTGGCGTCGCATAATCGGGATGCATAGGTACATCCTCGAGTGGTTGTTGCATGGGCTTCAGTATGATTTCTAGTAGGATATCGAAGACTTCTTTGTTCTCCTCATAGTTAGCTTCTGCATAGGCTTTAGCTTTTGACATATCGCCTAGCACAAGAACATATATAGCTAGCACCTTGTCGTGCATTTTAAGGCGACCCAGAATCAACGCTCGTTCCTCCAATAGCACTTTGGTGGGAAAGTCTTGCAGCACACTATCTGGAGAATAGTGCTGAGAATCCTCTAGCATTTTGTATAGCTTGGCACGCAAAGCAGGAAGCTCTGGGGTTTCCTCTCTGCAAAAGAAGTTAATAAAAGGTTATACAAATAACATTATAGACATGGATGATGAAGATTAACTAACCCCTTAGCCTGCTGGGACAATAGTTGTTGCACTTGCTTGCAATACTCCTTAATAAGAGCATTGTGGCGTAGTGTATTCGTGTCCTGCCACTCGTCTATGATATGCTCCAAATAGGGCACAACCAATGCCTTGTGCTTGCTAACTAGAAAGTCGAGTACTTTGGCTCGTGGTAGCGCTTCAACTGCAATCAACTCATCTGTGAATATTTTAAGGCCTTCGTGCGGATCCTCAGTTAACACCCAGTCGGCGAATTCAAATATCAATGGCAGATTATCAGCACCCAGTGCTTGCAGATAGCTTATGGAACGCTTTAGGCCCTGTAACACAGATCCTTCCACATTTGCCTGCTCCTTTAAAAGTGTGAGCGCTTTCTTGTGTTTGCCTTTGCCGTCATAAAGTATGATTAACTCCGAGAGCTTATTGCATCTCTTAAGCATTTTTTCAGACTCCTCGAGATGGCATTGATTCAATCGCAGCAGTGGAGCGACTAGTGCATCATTTGTTTGCAAGTAACACTTCAACAACGTAGTATCAATTATCTCCAACAATGACTTAGAACTGTTTTTGGTATCTAGCAGCTTGACAACCTCACGCTGTCGAGCCTGCGCTAGAAATTCAATCAATGCCATATAGGCATTTTCAAGATCATGATCCTCTAGTTTAGGCACGCTTGCTGTGGGCACGGCATCGTCAACAGTATGCTTAGGTTCTGGTACAAGGCTAGGAAAGAGCCTGATTACGTCGTAAGGATCGATGGCGGCCTTTTCGAACTCCTTCATTGCTGCCGAGAATTCTTTATTGGTGAACAGTTCCTTGGCATAGAGCATATGAATCTGACGTATAGTCTGCGCTTTATCATTGCCCTTTTCCTCGGAGATATCCTGAAACCGTCTTCATTGTAATCTGAATCTAAAGATTATCGTTTGGTTAAACTCACCGTTAGTTCGATTGCTAATTGAAATTTCTTTTGTTGCAACAATTCCTCGCGCTGCTTTGGAATGTCCACCATGCGAATGCACCACAACTCAGACGAAGCTGCAGCAAAAATGGTGCCCTTGTCTGAGCGAACCAGGAATCTGGTGTTCTTTAGCTCTGGCAGAGATTGTACTAACGTCTCCTTGCCCACCAAGCTGCGAATCTCAACAGCGTTTTTAGTACGGCCAATGGCAAACGGCTCATCCCAAACTTCAAAGCGCGAAAGTTATTGCGTGTAATTCGCCAGAGAATTTGTAAACTTACCTAATCCCAAAAGTGGGTGTGTCCACATGGTCGGTGTTGTCTTGTTGTTCATGCCACCTTCAACGCTGCCTTCCTTTGCTTG
Organism: Drosophila niveifrons; assembly: GCA_035046325.1. Lineage (NCBI taxonomy): Eukaryota > Metazoa > Arthropoda > Insecta > Diptera > Drosophilidae > Drosophila > Drosophila niveifrons. The sequence goes on along the minus strand of JAWNOC010000046.1, from coordinate 773,746 downwards.
ATATTGACTTGGATCAATGAGCATTAGATAGTTGTCTTTGGATATACCCAGCATATTGCTGCGAATCAGGCAAATGTTGGGCTCCTGACTGATGGTTGAGGAGGTCAATATCAGCCTATGCATCTTTGGAGGAGTGCACGATATCTAAAAATAAACTAAGGTAAATAAAATGATTCTACTGATATTTTTATTTTACTTACATTGTAAATAACGTATTCATCCTTGTAGCCCACGCAAACGGTTTGATTCACCCAACAAATAGCTCTGGGCACATCAAGCAATTCAATTGTCAACTCTAATGAATCGAGCTTATCCACCTTCCAAAAAAAGAATACAACACGTCGCTTGATGGCACAACCGATTCTTATAAATGTTGCCAATTCGCCAGTGGTGGATTTGCGGCTGTCTACATCCATGGTAAATAAGGTGCATCCTTTTGTATCTGGTGAACTGTGCACGAACTCAAAATTATTCTCAAGTCGACTCATATCGCAAACATGAATCATGCTGTCGGTTAACACAAATAGGAGGTTTTCGGCTGCTACCACCTCCATCTGAGTTATTGGTTTTTTACTAAAATTTTTGTTAAACATTTGCATGTCTACGCCCGTTTTTTCATCCACCGAGTACATAATAAGCTGACCGCTTCTGGTGCCCAAAATGACATGATTACCTAGAGGCCAAATGTACCGGCAGCGTAAAATTAATTTGAGGATATTACATTAGATTTGTAACAACTTACCATAAGCAGCTATTGCTTCAATTTGAACGCCCTGTTTCAGGATTGACTGCACACAATAAGCTTTATGCATTTTGCTCCATTTACATTTGGATTTGCCAACTAAAAATCGCAAATTAAGATTATGAGTTGTTTACAGAAAAAACACAAACAAGCCCAACCCAGCTTAATAAAAACAGCTGATGTGAAGCCCACACACTGCATAACCTGTATGCAGGTGCTGTAAATTATAACAATTATGTTCAGAGAAACAAATCTAATGAAATAAATAACTATAGTAATGTGTGAAAATTAAGTAAGAATAAGTATAAGAAAAGAAATGTTGGTAAACAATTTAATTATGGGCAATTCACAATTACCATTTTGTTAGACGGCTGTCTGATATGAAAACGTTGACATTTTGCAACACTATAAAAGAGTTACCACTCTGTTCGAAATAACATGACAAGCCGCATACGGCGCGCGATTTGTGAGCAAGTAAATCAATTAAAATTAATGAAATTCGTGTCATTATATTGTTAATTTACAGTTGCCACAACTGGAAAACATATATCATGCGTTGGAGGTGCCCGCTAAGAAGCAGCTATCTGCTGCATCACGTCCATTGCTACAATGGACATTACCGGCAACGGTTGCACAACACGAAAACGAATTGTTGGAATCAGTGAAATGTCAGAAATTTGATGCCACTTATATTGAGCAAGTGCGTGTCGTGCCCAGTGCAGGACGTAGTGCAGCTAAAGTCGAATTCCAGCTACAGCCAGACGCATTTGCAGCGCATCTCTTGCAGGCAGGGGAGGCAACCACAGTTGTGCCATCTTACGCCGACCAGCATGTTGTTATTGAGTTTAGCTCACCTAACATTGCAAAACCCTTTCATGTGGGACACCTGCGTTCTACCATCATAGGCAATGTGCTGGCCAATCTTTTCCAGCATTTGGGTTATCGCACTACGCGCCTCAACTATCTGGGTGATTGGGGCACACAATTTGGCTTATTGGCTTTGGGTGTGCAACTGAAGCAAGTTTCTGATGCTGAAATGCGAGCTGCTCCAATTGAAACCCTTTATAACGCGTATGTTGAGGCCAATAAAGCTGCCACGGAAAATTCAGTTCTGGCTCAACGAGCACGGGAATTGTTTAGTGCGCTGGAGGCGGGCACCGATGATGCCATGACCGCCCAGTGGCAGCAGTATCGCCATTATACCATAGATGAGCTGACTGCTGTTTACGAACGACTTGGCGTCCAATTTGATAGCTACGAATGGGAGTCCCAGTACTCACAGAGTGAAATCACTGAAGTGCTAACTAAACTACGCTCGGCTGGGATGCTGCAAGGGGAACCCGATGGACGTGAAGTTGTTGTTGTAGGTCAACGCCGAGTTCCTGTTATCAAAAGCGATGGCTCCACTTTATACTTGGCTCGAGACATTGCGGCGCTGTTGAAACGTCAGAGACAGTTTCAGTTCTCACGCATGCTGTACGTTGTAGATAATGGTCAGGCTGATCATTTTAATGCCCTCTTCCAGACAGTTATAGCTTTAGACAACAGCTTGAATAATAAACTTCAACATGTGAAATTTGGACGAATTCATGGTATGAGCACGCGCCAGGGCAAGGCGATCTTCCTGCGCGATGTGCTCAACGAAGCCCGTGAGGTGATGCGCGAAAAGCGAAGTATCAGTGCAAGTGAGCGACAAACTAATTTACATTCAATGAAACACTGATTGATTGGAATTCTCATTTACAGCCACTAAAGAGAATATAAGTATGAATGATGAACTCGTTTGCGATGTTCTGGGCGTGTCTGCTGTCTTGGTAAACGTATTAAAGCAGCGAAGGCAGAGAGATCATGAGTTTAGCTGGGATCAAGCACTACAAGTGAACGGGGATACGGGCATAAAGCTGCAGTACACACATTGCCGTTTACACAGCCTGCTGGATAATTTTAAACACATCCAGCTGGCAGAGATTAAGCCTAGCTGGCAGCATTTAACCCAAGAGCCGTCAGATGCACTCGATTTGCTTTACGAGCTGGCACGCTTCGAGCAATTCGTGTGGCAATCCAAGGAGCAGCTGGAGGCTTGTGTGCTGGTCAACTATCTGTTTGGCTTGTGGTATGTAGAGTCCATTATTACATGAGATAAAAACTAACTTCTGTGTTATTCTGTTATAGCAATGCAACTAGTCGAGCATTGAAGCGGTTGCCTGTAAAGCAGGAGCGATGCTTAGAGAAACAATCGCAACGATTGTTGCTGTTCCATGCGGCTAAGCGCACGTTGCACCGTGGCATGCGGTTGCTGGGTCTTAAGCCACTAAACCAAATGTAGTTGACGTTCTGTACTTAATTTAACATAGTTTTTTATTTAAACATTTGAACAGTCGAAATGCAAGGCCGCTTTGTTCATTGCCGCTTAGCGCTTCTTCCACGTGTACTTGCGACGTGCGCCTTCCTGTCCGAACTTCTTGCGTTCTCGCCTGCGATAGTCACGTGTCAGCAGACCGGCTGTAAAAAATATATCGATGTGAAAGTAATTAGTGACAAAGATGAGTTTCGGTTTGCAATCGAGAAACAACTAGATAGCACTTACCCAAGCGCATTGACTCAATCATCTCTTGATCAACGAAGCTGCGCAAACTCATTGCAATTCCCCAGCGAATGGCACCCGCTTGACCGGATGGACCACCGCCCTCCACATTGGCCTCCACATCAACTTTGCCCAGCATATCGCTAAAGTTCAGGGGGAAAAGTAACTGCAAAAATAGAAGTGCACAATCGTTATGTTATCGTGTGTTTGATGTCAAGTTCAGAGCGCTTGAGGCGGCCATTGTCTCTACATCCATTCATATATACAAATATATATACATAGATACTTAAGTTGATCAATGCATTGTATTTTCCTGTATATAATGCAAAATTAAACTGCGGGAGTATTTCCTGCGCTACAATAACAACAATAGATGTATAGAAATAAAGACAAAATCGTTAGCTAAATTAAATACCATGTCAGCCACCGCTAGATGCAACATTTTGTTGCATACCAACGTCGCAATTAAATGTCTACGCTATTACCTGGTGTGATGTAAATTCTATTCATGATAAAAATAAAAACATGTAAGAAAATGTCTATTAATTGGATACTGATGAACTTTATTGTAGGTGAAACAAAATTAAGAAGCTTTTTAAAACAATTGGCATGCCTGAGGCAAGCTTATTATTAGCTAAGCACAAGGCGATAATTGCGGGCCACAAGCCACACTGTGATTTGTTAATAGTTATAACATCACGTTTCCGGCACACGAAGCACTTTTGTTATCTCACTACTAACGGTTTCTTTTATTTTGATTGTCTGCGGTAAAAATTTGAAGTAATCCAACCAAATTTAAAACTGGATAAAGCGGGTTTAAAAATATATGGCTAAGGAAGAGAAATTTCACTTGATATTAACTGGTTTTATATAACGGTGTTTAAGCTGTTATTTAAACTAAATAATCCATATCTAAAATAGACATACTTTATGCAAATGCAATCGTAACTCTGACGAGACAGTATCAAAGTTCACGTTGAGAGGGAATTCCCAATAAAACAAGATATTCTATATAACACCCTTCCAAAAGGCAATAACTGTTGCAAACCCCAATTTGTAACACGTGGGCTAATTGTATTCTAAAATATTTGTATCATAATACTGGTATAGAATAATAACAAGCAACAATTGACGATATTGATAGCACCTTCAATTTACGAAACAAAAAACTTTAGTTCGTTAGCCTAGCATGTAGAATAATATGATCGCTAGAGTATATAATGATCGACATCCACAAAAATAATTTCGGGGTTTGTTTATACAAACCACAGAGTGTTTACATTTTGTATATTTGATTTTTTTTAACAATTCGGCAATGCGTGGGAAATCAAGTTGACGAGTTTGCAAATCGTATACGAGTCTTTAAACAATATGGTCTACGGCACACAATAAACGTTATGATTAAAAACGAATAAACAATAAAAACAAAAAAAATACATAATAAAAGGCGCGCAAACAATGGAAAAAAACAGAAACTACAAATTTGGCAAAAATAAAGACTAACACACAAACCAGCTGCAGATTGACAATAGCAAACATCGACAAATAAAAGAGAAGAACAATTAATCATTGCAAATCTGACAAAATTATTTTGATTCGTTTGTATGTGTAATTTGTTAAACAATTTGTTAGATGACTTCACGCAACAGCAAATAGCGAACATGATTTTTAAATTAATGTACTGGCGAGTAAATAAAGCAAAAGACAAAAATAACCACACGCGAGTAAATTTACGAGAATGGATGTTATAGGAGAGATACTTTTACGATATGGGGATTACGAATATACATATATGTATATGTATTTACATATACATATTCGTAAGCATACAGGTTGTCAAAACTGTACGCAATCTACAAGGGATTAGTGTAAACATCGCTAATGCTAAAACGCTAGACGACCGGCGAAACGTCGTCTTCGAGATCGGCATCGGCATCGTTAGCTGTCACCGTCTCTCGTAAAGAACTCTTCGAGCCGGCGCTTGAACGCTTCAAGTGTCGCGTCAGATTTTATTATGATTTAAATGAATTTGATAGCCGATTCTCTGGAGCGTTCCAAAACCTTCTTTCGCTTTCCTCGCACTTTTCCTCCATCAGCACTTACATGAGTGTCCACACATACGAATTTCTATAAGAGCGGCGATGATGATGATAATACACACACTATAGTGATGATAGCATGTGGAGGGCATATAGTATAGTATTATACTAAGTGTACATTCAACCTCATTGGCGCGCGCTCACTTGGCTTAAGTTGGGGATCTGTTCATCCACCTCCCACATTCGCATCCACATTGAAACTTGTGGTGTACATTATCATTTCGGCGCAGTTCTTTTTATCAGTCAATCGACGTTGTTGTCGCGCTTCAAGTCGCGGAAAAATTTACACCTAATACACCGAGAATCTATCTATCGTTCCCTCAGTTTGAATTCCCTTCAAGTATCGGTTTAATGCAAAGTGCAAATCCATAGTGAATAATGTCGTGACCTTCGCAGAAACACCGGCATTGTCCAAAAGAATTCTAAAGTAAATCTCAGCCGCAAGGGTAGAGTTAAGATATCGTCTAATCAATATAGTATAGATGCATGCATACGTTACAAAATAATAATGTTGTGTTTATAAATAAACAGTACATAAACTCAAACAACCTTCACATCATTCATAAATCAAAATTGATCATTTTTAACTCTTTGTATTTTATAATAAATTGTTGAGCTATTTTGATGGAATTCTTTTTAATATTTGGGAACATCATTAATATGATTAATTGGATACTCAAATATTCAAAATAAACAAAATTGTATTCAATTAGCATTCCTGGAATTATTCGATGCAGCTCGAAAATGCATGCCATAAACAATATGATGCTCACATATCATTCTTCGGTTGTATTATCCTTTAATTTGAGAGAAAGATTCAATTACAGTTATGCAGTAAAACGACTCTGATACAGACTCTTCAGGTTCAAGGGCATTCTGGAAGCAATGCAACCAAATATATGTAGTCAAAATACAAAACTCTCGTCGTCTCGCAAATTCTTTGCCTTTTCTTTCCTATGGTTTCTCGACATCTCGCATAATACCCGACCATATACACATATACAATACATGATGTCCGTAGATATTCAAATTAGTTTCAATTATAATTGAATCAACGCGAACCGAAGAAGCGAACGAACCAAACGAAGGAACGAGTAAACTAAGAAAACGAAACAAAATTATAGCACGAAGCGCAGCCCGAGTCGAAAAGGGGGAGGCGAGGCATTTTTCAAAATGACGTCGCATGTAAACGGTAAATTGCAAATGGCGCTTCCGGCTCGGCTTTCGCTTTGTGAAAAGAGCAAATAGAATCTATACTATACAAAAACATTCAAAACATTCTTTCCATTTGGCTTCATTACATTTTCCAAAGCGATTCGTAATTCAATCAAGCAAAAGCGTGCACTTCTTAAAGTGGTGTCTTTTCATTTCGAAAAAAAATAACAATAACAATATTTGAATATTTCCTATATACGCAACAATCGATTTTGAGGACAATTGGGAAGCAAAGTCCGAGATCATTAAGTTGGTAACGTACCATGATGATGGCAAGCATTTGTTCATTGCGTTAGAAACTTTCAACTGGTTGGATTGACTGGAATTTGAAAACTGCAAACTGGTTTTTCAACTTCGCGGTGAGATGGCCTCTCCGAGAATTTAATTAATTTGTGCGCATAATAAGATAACAGCTTTTTGTCGAGACTCGATTCGTTGTCTATGTCCGATTGACCACAGAATTAGCTAATAAGTCAACTCTTTAAGAAAGTTTTGTTTACGAGTATTAAAAGCAATCTGCGCCTTGTTTCCAAGCGGAGTACTCAATAATTGGCCAGTTTTTTGTACGTTTTAATTCCTTAACAGGTTTCGTAAATTCCCCAGAAAGCATCTCAACAAAAAATAAAGTTAATAATCAACCAATTTTGCCAAATAATTGACAACAATGACATATTGTTATTATTTTGTGACGAGAATTACAACAAAAAAGCTAAATAGAATAACAACTTTACGTAATGCTCTTTAACTTATTTTTACATGAACAATGAACTGATTATGCACTGTCAATTCTGCAGGCAATATATAGATAAAACAAGTAAGCTGCTAACTAAATGATTGTAGTGCCAATTAAAAGAACATAAAAATATACTCAAGGGTAAACTTTGTATATACATATCGTTAAATATAGATATCGTTAAAGTTAACAGATCTTCCAGCATTGATTGTGACTGGCTTTCTGTCTACTATTTTAAACGCTAACTTTGTCTGGCTCGGGCTGATACCTAAAATTTACTTAACAAATGAATGAATCTACTAACCAGCACTTCGACCGAAGCGCTGACGTTGACACAAATTGTAAATAATGTGAGCAAACAAAAATTTGGTCAGAAATACTCAAAGATGTGTGTTTCACAGCTATGAGCAGTTTTATAGGGATGAGGAAAAATTTAATGTGTACAACTTTAGGAATGATAAAAATGAAAAAAAAAGTACAAATTTTATATAAACCTGTCTTATAATATAAATGAATAAACCTAATGTGAACTAAATTGACAAATTTAAAAACTTTTAACAATTATCGTGTTTAAAAAAGAAACAAATTGCTATCAAAAGAAAATCTCAATGAATATTTGCTGTCGTTGCTGACGTTTATATATAAAATAATTGCCTAAATAATTAAAATATTGCGCCCCTCAAAGAGACGCAGCCTCTGCGCGGCGAGTTCATATAACTGGCTGACAGTAGCACTTTCAGATAAATCCCCACAATTATGATAATACTGAAGTAGCTGTTTATATTATGATCGCTTTATCGCTGCGTCAAATGGGATGAGAATGCTTAGATAACTTCGACCCAAGATTGCCGCATTCGGCGTGCGCAGAGATCTGAACAACACAGGTTGACAAAAGGAAAACGCCAGGGAAAGTCGGCGAATAGCGAGCAGTGACATAAGTGACGCAAAAGTTAATATTTTCATTTTTTTGTGGGCGAAAGTAATTGCAAATTAGTTAATTTAGTTGTGGTCCAAACACGCATTGGACCACACCTAACTTCCTCACTAAAAAAAAAAAAAAAGAAAAGTCACTTGGTTAACCATTCAAAATTGAAACATTTATCATTGCAGCTGAGTGTGCGAAATCGAAGCGAAAAGTTTATCGCCCGTAAATGTCAAAGAGTTTCCCCCGAAAACTGGTCTATAAATTGTGTTTAGCTGATATTGGAAAGTTTTTCGGTGGTTTATTTGCATAGCTAGTGCAGCCAATCGACTTGAGTTGAATTTAAGCGCATATTTGCGCGTTTTAAATACCAACAACAATAGTGACAACAACTGCAGCAGCAGCAACAAGTGGAACTAGTACGCAGCAAGGTCTGTGCGTCGCCTTCGTCGTGGTGTCGTCGTCGTTATGGAGAATCTTGGCTACAAGGAGGGCAGCACGAAGCCCCGCCGCATGACACGTTCCATCAGCGTCGTTACCAAAACCGAAGTGGAGCAGCCGCTCACTGACAACAATGCGAATAACCGGTAAGTGCCAGCTGCGTTGTGTTATAGCCAATGTGCAATGCAATTGCAGCTGAGACGAACCCTCAACACAAAAAATACAAAAAAACCAAAAAAGAAAAACAAGTGACTTTCATGCGAAAGCGTGAAGATACTCGGAATGCGCAATGCGATTTTTTGGGCTGTCGATTTTTTGTTTTTTTTTTTGGGGCGGGGCTGATCAATCAGGGGGTCGTCGATTACGAGGTGTGAAAACAGGTTTATAGTAGTAGTTAAATACCGTGGATTGCGGAAAACCATAGAGCTAGCTCCACAACTAGCACTTTATTAGTTTTGCTGTTTGTCTGGTAGTTATAGATCATTAGCGTGGCATTTACTCCCACGCGATTGTTACTGCAAATCATATTCTGACTAATTTCATTATTATCATTACGCATTCAAGGTTTCGCTTTTGTTATCACTTATTGGCAGCTGTTTCAACTGATACTCTCTTATTATTTGGTCAACAATTTAGAACAGATTCCAAATAGTTTTCCTTAAATTTTCAGTTTTTTTTTTTGACTGTGGTCCAAGTCTGCACAACAAGTCTTCAACAGATTGCAACTCCCACTCACCAAGTTTCTCTCACTGTTTTTTTTTTTTGTTTATTTTTTTTTGGCAAATACTCTCACACTTCGGTTCAAACCAATTTGGTCTCTCTCTGTCTCTCTCTCGCTGTGTCTCTCTCTTTGTGTCTGGCGCTGGCGCTTCAAGCTCGATTGGATGAGGCTAATACTGAGCGTAGCTTACGGTTTTGCCATCAGTCGGAATTGAAACAACAATGCAGGCGGACGCGTTAGTCGCTGGCTAATAAAACGAAAAATAAAAAAAAATACATCGAATTCTAGCAGAAAATATTCGTTAGAACGCGCGTTCGCAGTTCGTAGTAAATCGCAGCAACAACAAAACGGAAGTGAAAAATTCGCGTTTTTCACACAACATTTTTGCATTTTCCGCCCGTTAGGCACAATTGTTGAGCCGCCACAAAAGGCGTCCATTGTAAGCCACTTGTCTGTCCGTTCGTTCGTCTGTCTTTCTCTCTGTGGCATCGCGAATCTCGCCTAGGTCTGTAGATGGGTCACTCAGTCAATCGACTGTTCGGACTCTCGTCGTCGTATTTTGGAAATGAAATTAGAAATTGAAAATAGCCCATTAGCGAATTGGCATCATCCGTGGATATGGCTGCAAACGGTGTACGTAATCACACATCTACTCACAACACACACACACACACATTTGAATTTACTTCCACTAAGTGCAGAACAATGAGGAGAGTGATTAGAAAACAGTCCCGGACTGGGATTATGCAAAAGGCTGCAGTGGAAAATATAATGATCAAGTTCGCCAAAGTCGGCGGCGACATTACTCGTAAGACGCATTCCGCCGGCATTTGCAGCAGCAGCTGCGGCTACATTGCTCTGCTATACGTTATAGTCGACCGAATTTAATCTGATTCAACAACTGCAACTGTGTAAAAAATAACTACAAGAGTAACTCGCTTTTGCATAACTTAACATATTCTGTTGGCTTGATCAGCAACGTTTTTCTTTCCCGCATCTTAATTATGCATGCTTCAAAGTCAGCAACTAGATACGAGTTCCATGAGCTACGAGCTTTCAGTGTCACTTAAACAATATAACTATATACGAAATAACAAAAAAAAACTAAAAACAACAACAAAAAGAGACAACACATAGTTACAGCGAGCGAAAAAGACACTAAAAACACACAACACAGAAAGTAATAAAATCGTATGACTTATGCATACAGATAGTATGTGATTCCGAAGAAAAATCTTAAAATCTCCTCTCCACCGGCAATTGTTATAAATAAGCTCAGAAAGTGCATTTAATAAATTATGGCAATAGTAATCACAAAAACAAAATAGTACAACTTTTAAAAATAAGAATATGAGAGCAATGTGCGAAATTTGTTAAAAATAAATCTCTTCTAAAGGAAGTTCGTCAGTGTGAAGAAGAAGTACTTATTTTTAGATTGTTTATCAATCATCTTCTTGTGAAATGTTATGCACGGATATAATAAGTTTGTAGTAGTCAAAGCATCTTTAATAATTTATATTATCTAACAGTTGCGAAATTTAAGAAGAATTCGATAGCCCCAAATTTAGTTCGAAGTTGTCTAAGCTTGAGAAATTCATATTATTTTATATTAAGCTCTTTCTTAATCTTTTGTATTTGTGAATGTTGAATTTGTTAGTAGACGGCTCATGGGTTTCATTTTTGTAAAGGTTGTAGAACAGTTTCTTTCAATCAGAAAATAAACTTGAAGAAAATATCTGATTCTATCATATTGCTTTCGTTTCTTAAGAAATGGTGAATAAGTCAATATATTAGCTATCTTTTGTTAAGCAATATTCTTTTGATAATTGATTAATAGCAAAGATGCTTCGGGGAAATCTTTAAAACAAACATTTTCTAACGAATGCAAAATTTACTAGTTATTGGATTTTAGAGAAAGGCAGTGCAAATAGATTTAATTAAATATTTAAATTGTTATTAATGGAATAACAAAGTAATAAGGTGACTAATTAGAATTTTGTGTGCTCCCGAAAAAAAAAAACAGTTTCAAATCGATTCCACCCAATCTGATGGTGCGATGGCGCAACAACACTGACGCCATGATCGAAGCCCAGTACCCGACAGCTGGTGAATTCGAATACATGGAGTGTGGACCATCGCCGCCGGCGGAGAGTGCGCCGAGCATGTACGACAGCTTTGAGGAGCCGACCAGTGAGCTGAGCGTTCAGATCTGCAATGATACGCTTAGGATTAGCCTTATAGACCAAATGAAGAGTGCCGCCGGCCGTGTCCGCTTGCTGGAGGACATTGAGCAGGGCAACGTTGTGGCCGAGGGCCTTGCCACACACTTTGAGACCGCCTCAAAGCTGGAGAAGAATCTCAGCTACTTGTGGGCCGCGTTTCTCAAGCGCTGGGATTTGCTGGAGGGCTTGCTAAACGCTGGTGCCGATCTGCACTTTTGCGACCAGAACGGCATTTCAGCCTTGCATTTGGGTGCCTTCAGTGGCTGCCTGGCCACCCTGGATCTGCTGGTGACCAAGGGTATCAATGTAAATCTACAGCCCAAGTGCTACACACCATTACACTGTGCCGCCTTTGGCAATGCCGCTGATGCGGCCAAGTTCCTCATCAATAGTGGCGCTCTCATTACCAAAGACACCACCAAACCCAACTGCGAGGAGAGTCTACTGCACTGTGCCGTGCGCTCGAATGCACTCGAGTGTCTGCAGCTCTTCATTGGCGAGGGCGCAGATGTGAACTCGCTTAAGCCCAATGGCACCAATGCCATACACTTGGCTGCCGATCTGGGGCATCTGCAGTGCTTGGAGGCGCTGTTGAATGCCCCCAATGCCGATGCCAATGTGCGCATCTGCATACGCGAAAAGGAGTCCACGGCTCTACATCTGGCGGCCGATGAGGGCAACGTCGAGTGCGTGGATCTATTGCTGGCCAAGGGCGCAGATGCAAAGCTGAAGAATCATCGTGGCTTCACGCCACTTCATCTCGCTGCACGCACCTCCAGCTTGGAGTGCGTCGAGTCGCTACTGCGCCATGGAAATGCTGATGCCAATGCCGAGGACTTTGATCATCGCACGCCGTTGCATGCGGCGGTGGGGAAATCAGAGAATGCCTATGACATCATGGAGACGCTGATACAGTGGGGCGCCAATGTGAATCACAAGGATATCTATGGCTTCACAGCACTCCATTTGGCAGCTCTCGATGGGCTGGTGCAGTGCGTGGAGATGCTCATTTTCCACGGCGCCGATGTCACCACCAAGTCGAAGAAAGGCACATCGGCGCTTAATGTGATCACACGAAAGACGCCCGCTTCGGTGGCCATGATACGCCAAAAACTGGATGCGGCCATCACATTGCATCACTCCCAGGTGAGTTAGTTAATCACTTAGTTTAGTTTATCCACTACAGCTTTTAAAGCCCATTGTTGTTTCTACTTAGGATCCGGTGAATCGCGAGGTGGAACTCGAGCTGGACTTTCGCCAGCTACTGCAGCATTGTCATCCACGCGAGATCAGCTATCTGAACACGTTCGTGGATGAGGGTCAAAAGGAAATACTCGAGCATCCGCTGTGCTCGTCGTTTCTGTACATCAAGTGGGGCAAAATACGCAAGTATTACATTGGTCGCCTCATCTTCTGCTTCAGCTTTGTGCTGTTCCTGACGCTCTACGTGCTGACCGCACTAGCGCACAATTGTTACAACGGCAGCAAGGATGACAATACCACCATTCAAGCGCAGGAGTTGTGCCAAAAGCAATCCATATTGGGCGACATGCTGCGCAATAATCCGTTTGTCATGGAAATGCAATGGTGGGTGCTGGTGGCCATCACCATAGTGGAGATATTCCGCAAACTTTACGGCATCACGGGCTACTCCTCGTTTCGACATTATGTGACGCAGGTGGAGAACATTATGGAGTGGTTTGTCATCACCAGCGTCTTTGTCATATCGTACATTTACACCAAGCAAACGTACACGTTCCAGAATCATATTGGCGCCTTTGCCGTCCTGCTCGGCTGGACGAATCTCATGCTAATGATTGGCCAGTTGCCTGTTTTCGATGTCTATGTGGCGATGTATACGCGGGTGCAGGGCGAGTTTGCCAAACTGTTTATGGCATATTCGTGTATGCTGATTGGTTTCACCATCAGCTTCTGTGTCATCTTTCCCTCGTCGTCGTCTTTTGCCAATCCCTTTATGGGTTTCATCACAGTGCTCGTTATGATGATTGGTGAACAGGATTTATCGCTGCTGATCAACGATCCCGATGGCAAAGATCCGCCATTTTTGCTGGAGGTTAGTGCACAGATCACCTTTGTGCTATTTCTCCTGTTCGTCACCATCATCCTGATGAATCTCCTCGTCGGCATCGCTGTGCATGATATCCAGGGCTTGAAGAAGACCGCCGGACTCTCGAAACTGGTGCGACAAACCAAGCTCATTAGCTACATTGAGTCTGCGCTCTTTAACGGCTATTTGCCCACCTGGTTGCGCAATCTGTTGCACTACACGGCGTTAGTTTCTCCACAGGCATATCGTGTGGTGCTGTGCGTCAAGCCATTGAATCCCAGCGAGAAGCGGTTACCGCGGGACATTCTCATGAAGGCATACGAGGTGGGCAAGATGCGCAAGCACTTTGGCCACACCATATCATCGAAAAATCCGGCCGAAAACTATTTGTCGTACAAGAACAAGTACAACAATAACAATGGCTGTGTGTCCACCGCATATTCGCTGCCTGATGCGGATCCCGATTCGACACAATTCACCACACTGACTAGTAAAATCGATGACAATGCGGATCGCATTGAGTTTCTCACACAGGAGATTCAGGAGCTGAAGCAGGCGCTGATATCGCAGCAGCAGCAAGCCAGCAAAGTGATTGATAAGCTGCTCATCGTAATCTCCAATCAACAGAAGCAAAATCTGCGCAAATAGCAGATAGATTCTCCCATTGCCATCTAAACTACATTACTGATATTATCAATAACTATTACTATTATTATCGAACTATCATCATGAAATCACCACAAATGCTACACAAATTAGTTCTTCAAATTCTTTAGCCCTTAGACTTGACTTGTGTTGTGTACGATATATTAATGTTGCTCCCAAGTACCCAGAAAAAATTGTTGATATTATGTTCTAGTTAACGTGTTTGATATCGAAGCGCTTGGCGCACCCAACGTATTTATGCAATAACTATACAAGCATATATATGCTATATAAATATAATAAACTAGTTGATAGGCTATACTCTAGAGAGGCGAGAAGCTGGCAGGTTTGTTTGTGTCTGGCTTTAGGCTGTGTCTTGTTGTTTGGCGTTGTCGTCGTACGAGAAGCGTTTAAATGATAATTAAATATGCAAGTTATACCTATGTTTAATAATAAACTATGTCTATACACCTATTTGTTATATACATATATATACACAGCACGTCTTTGATTTCTTTCGATACTTTGGCAGCCTCTTCCTAGTTTCCCCATTTTTGTTATAAACTACTCGCTCACCTGTTCTTTGCTCTGCTCCATGCTGAAGTAGGATATGTCCTGGCCATTAATGGTTATCTTGCCTGTGCCCGGAAGACGCACCGTGACATCAGCACGCGCCGTCTTGCGAAGGCACTCGTAGGTTGTCACATATTGACGACCCTGTTCATCGATTTTGGGCTTGGGCACTTCTAGTTGCTTCGATTGATCAATTAACGGCTTCAAAAAGCGTTCGATGAATGCCTTACTTTTGTAGGCATATGGTGAGGCTATTAAACGGTCCATGCTGCTGCAGAAATTCTGGTATTCAATGTCCGCAATCTGCTCCACCAGCAAACGTTCTAAATGTTCTTTTGGCAGGAGCTGAAAACCAGCCGTTTCTCTACAAATATATACTTGTTATTAACAGTTTTATAATCGGTTACGTAAGGCATACAATCTTTGATTATCGTCGGGTTTGTTTCCACGTCGCAACATGCGTTCTTCCAAATCGTTCAGCTTGTTGGTTTCTGCTACAATGTCCTGCGGAGGTGTTGATTACTTAAATTTAGCAAAAGCTCTGAGATTGTAAAGCATAAACTCACGTGCAGCAGCTGGAAGAAGTTGGGCTTGCCTGTGTAAAACATGCTGTGAAAGGGACGACCCGTCTCATCGAATTCTGCAGCCTTGCGTGCTGGAAACACTTCGTCGGGTGACCGCATTGCGGGTCGGGCACGTTTATCGTATAGACCAGATGGAAACAAGTAGGCAATAGCTTGCTGAAATTGTTTTAAAATATAGTTGCGTACAAACCAAATGGTTCTGCAAGCTCACATCAATGTCTTCTTGTGTAAATGTCTCGGCATCCGCCCCCATCATGTTGGCTAAGTGTCGCTTGCCAATTTGAAAATCCAGATGCTGTGTTTTCATGAACTCATCGTGTTCGCTGGCCCGCTTCAAATATGCCTTCATAGCCTTGCTAACCTTTTGCTTTTGCACTGCCGCCGGTGTCGCCTCCACAGTCACCTGTGTGGCGTACGAAGCCCCAGCCACCTGAAATGTTATGCAAACGAGTGTAACATTAACATGAGCTAAGCAAAGTTAATGCATTGAGTTGTATTTCAATGTCTGACTTACAGCTTGCGCGTTGTTTACTCCATTGATTTTAGCCGCATTTTGCAATAGATTTCTGTTAGTTTTTATTAAATTTAAACCAAAAACACGGAGAGCCATCGTTGTGAGTGTTTAGAGCACGATGGGACACACAGAGGAAGACACGAATCAGCTGTTTTCAGTGTTGTACAATGTCTTAAAAACGAGGTGGCAAACCCAATACGTCAGATCTGACAATGTCTTATTTGAATTTAAATGCTTAAAAATCAAACACTTTCATAATAAAAGTTTCATTTATTTGCTAATTTAGTGAAAACTATTTAATTTACATTATTCATCCTTTACAAATGTTTTTTTATTGACTAAATTTCAAAAACACAATTTCAATGCTGATACAGTATAGTATGGGAAATAAACAGAACATAAAATGCAATGAAAACCTTTTCAACAGCTAATTACTTGTTTATGCTATATATTTTATTATAAATAATTGCCTAAGCTTAGAGAAAAAAACTGCTATCAATTGCATTATTGGTTAAAAATGCAGCTACTACAATTCATTCTCACACGTGTACTCCACTTGATTCTCTTCAACATTTTTTTTGGTCGTAGTACAATTTTATAAAGCAATTAAATATGTTATAATAATGTCGCCACGCCTATTTCCACGCCTGTTTGAGCAATTTCCGCGAAGCTAAATGCCTAACAATCAAAGAGCCTGAGGTGAGCACGACTAGCACTATGGATATTAATATGTAATCGAAATCCTCTTTTAGTATATCAAACGTTTTCGAAGGCGCAACGCGTGTAACGAACAAATCTGAAGAAAAATAAAACTATTAATATTGTTATTAGTTAGTTAAATAGATAAACTTACCTAAGCCTGTGGCCACGACTAGACAGGTACTCTCCAGACCGCTGGGAGCTGTATAAATATTACGCAAACGCGCAATGGTCTGGTTATAATTTATATGATTCTCTGTGGGCAAAGGTAACTCTGGTATATATGGAATAGCGCCCTCCTCGCGTCCTTGCGTGGTGGATGATATTGGACGCCGAGGATCCAGCAAATGCCAGGACATTTCAACGATTCCCCCGCTGGCTGTGCCAACTGCGAAATTGAATAAATTTAGTCATCTTAGCAATTAATTCAATACACTCAATCTTACTTAGAACATGTTTGTTGGTGATGCCACGTTCAGTGATAGTTTCACGTAAGGCCTCCACAATGGTAGGTATTATGTAAGATTGACGCTCCACGAGTGGCATAGAAGGCGCTTGCAGAGAGCTCCAAACACTGTTGTTGGCCTGCGCATTACCCTCGTACAGTTCAATAGTTGCTGTTTGGAAAGGAAACCAATTAAGTTAAGCATATCAGATTACATTTATACCTTTTTACTTACTGATCTCAGTGCGGCGCACTTTATCGTTGAAGTAAGAGTAAGCTAACCAATTCTCGGAGTGCACAATGTGCAGTGGAGGTCGAACCTTGCGATGCGTCATGGAGAAAATCACGGAGCCGGAGACAACATCAATTAAATATAAATTGAGCACAGCTGCATTTTAAATAAATTCAAAGAAAGCATTTTAGCAGTGAGTGCAAGAATATTCTATGGCTTCATTTACATTTGTGCGTGGAATCTGGCGCCTGGGTGACAAAAGCCACGAGATTAGGATTGATGTATTTGTAGAGCACTGAACGATCGCCCAAAACACGGCCCTGCGAATGCACGTGCTCAATAGGATTCTTGCTGGCGACACCAACGATATGCTGTTCCGAATTGTGACCACCGAGGCGTACATTCCAAATAGGTGTACACGACAAATCCTGAAGAAACAAAGGTTCAAGAACTGCTACCCAATGTAAATAGTTTTATAACTTACGTTGCCCGCATATTTTACATAAAAGCCCTCGAGCTCAGCAGTCTTTACATTAGCAGTATACAAGTACATGCCATCCGCCTGTAAATATATTCATTTTATAAAAACTACTTCAATTGAATAATTAAGTTGTTTACCAATGGAGTTGCGTGCTTGGGTTGCACATGTACTTTATTTGTGGCATCCAACATGAGAATTCCCTTTACAAAATCTTTCTCTGTTTCTGGCAAAAGCGCAATCTGTTTAATTTGGAAATCGAGCTGTAGCAATCCACCCTCGGCAGCACGGCCAGTTATTGGATTGAAACGAAACAGAACTCCATTTCCGCTAGACTGTGAAATAAATATATAAATTTAAGTTAAGTGAATTTCATATATATATACTTATACATATATGCCTCAAGTAAACTTACTGCAAACTTAGCTACAATTGCGCACAGAGGTTGTAGTGGAAAATGTTTTGAGCTTCGTTGCACAATCAGACGCATTTCTTCAGCATTCTCGAAGCCTGACACATTGGGCAGGTAGAGTTTCCAATGATGTTTGCCAGCGATGTTGTCAATGCCAAAAATCTTGCCAGTACGTGTTAACAATACTAACATTTTGTGTAAGCCAAAGGAATCGCGCACAAGCCCAGCACGTTGTGTATCAGTTGGTGGAGGACCCAATCCAATGACATGCAGAAACAGGCTCTTAATTTGTAGAGCTTGGGTGGTGATGCGACGCATAAATGCGCTGACAATGTCGCCTGGATAAGGATTAAGGTAATATTAAGTCTACAGCACAAAGTATCTTTGACGTAATAAAACTGACAACATATAAGATATACAGATACTCAAGAAAGAATAAAGTTAAGAGATCTCCAAATATACGCTTTATATAAAAGAAAGTACACGCAAATCAAATTGTATACTACAAAAACATATAATTTTGAGGCGTAGACTGTTTAAGAACTCTCAACTTACGCTTCAAATTGTTGGCATCCACTTCAAAAAGCATTTTGGTAAAAAAGAAATTTATTTGTGTTCTAAATGGATGAATAAGTAACTATATTAACTCACCCGCTTTTCCTTTCATTTCATTCTCGAGAGTGCCCTCCGTATCAGCGAGTGGTAAATCTATAAACTGTGTATCAATAACATTGGCCAATGACTCCTCACGTGCCCAACGGACTCGTCCTTGCTGCACAGCTACAATCGACTCGGCACTAGTGCCAAACAAAAACAGGCAACTTTTGCCATCGCCATTGCGCTTCAGTTTACAGTCGAAAGATCGCAGGCTAGGTGTTCCATAATGCTCGGCGAATGCCAAGCTCATTTGTAGCTCAGGAACCGGTGAGCAATTGTCCAAGTACACAGCATTAATTTTGAGATTCTAAATATACATATCACGTTTAATAGATATTCCTTGCATCACGGCAAAATTTCAATACTTACGCCATCTGCCAAGTCCGCATAGGCCACAACTTTACGGTAATTGAAGCTTCCCAGCACATAGCTGGAACTGCTGAGCTCAGGGCACACGGCTTGATCCTTGTTGACGCTGACAAGCTTCTTGTTGGCAATAAGTACTCCATTCAGGCCCTAATAAAACAAAGTTAGAGCATTAACCAGCCGTTGAACTGTCAAAAGAATTACTAGTTACCGCTAGTGCCTTGATTTTATCAGTGGGCTCCGCCTCAAGAGAAGTGGCAATAACCTGTGTGCTCTTGGCCAGCAAATCCAAACTAATTAGTTGCTTGCCATCCTGGCAAACAAAATAGGTGCCGCTGAGTAAACAGCTATCGGCCTTGATCCACGCTGCCATTATCTTGCTGGTGGTACCAGTTGTGTGCCCCGAGGTGGCAAAGTAAGCAGTTACCTCGAGATGACTGCGCCAAACAGGCACCACATGATATAGCACAGAATTGCTGTAAAACCATAGCGCATCCTGTGCCCGTTCTGTATTCAGTGGCATTATGGACCACTCCCATTCAACGGTACCAATGTTGGTATTCCAGCCACGCACCAAAGCCGGCGCATGACCCTGTATGGTCAACATGTCAAAGCCCAGGTGCGAGCCCACAGGAGCGGCAGCAGTGTCACTGCTATCATCGGAGAAGCCGCTTACTTGCAACAACTTGATGTCGCCCCTGGCCTTTTGCTCCAATACCTGTCGCCAAAGAATCTCTCCTGATTTCGGACATAATGAGGCGACCACTTGCTCATGTGTACTAAGTAGGACACGCGGTTGAAAATGATTGAGGTCGACGTGGACTTGCTTTAGGGCGCCGACATGTGTACTACGCCTGTTATAGAATTGTTAATTAATGATCAATGTCCAAGAGTTGTTGTTGTTGCTCTACTTACCAGTCGAATTTCTTAATCTGGTCCTCGTAAAGTGCAGAGCAGGTGCTCAGCAGCAGCAACAACGATAGAGAGATTAGGCCACCGGCTACATGCAGTGGACGATGCATTTTTTTGTGGTTCACTGCGAAACCTCTTTTAAACTATCTTAGGCACAAATATTGCGGTAACCGACACGTTTTTATGTTATAAATTAATGAAAACGTCAGTAATTTGTGTTTTCCGTCATAGTAGAAAAGGGGGATGAGATGACAATTTAAGCAGGGTTGTAGCAGTTCAAAAGCAAAAGTGTGATCGCAAGTCAATAGGAAAATATACCAAAGAACTATTGAAATTTCTTGAAAGTATAAGTTGCATATGAAGGTAACACTGGAATAGGTATGGGAATAATTTTAAAAGCGAGGCAATTTTTGAATTGTCTCCGTTAATGGAAAATCTAAAATTTGTTTTTTTTATTTATATGTATACATTTTCTACATATATTTTCCGATAAAAACAGATTTTCGCGTTTATCAAAATAAAATAATGAATCCTATTTATTTTTTATTGCAATAATTTTTTTAAAGGACGATATTTAGGTTGTACTTTATTTATATGTATCAATAAACAATAAAGCAATGAAATCTAATATGGCTAGCTGAATTCTTCAATGTGCAATAAATTGAACTCATTTTCCCGGTATCATATTCTCGAATTTCACAACTGGTTTTCGTTTTCAACTCTGCTGAACTAGATGTGAGCTTGGGCATGCGAATTGCAGAGCACCTTGGCCTGAGCCCACCTAGTGTTGATATTGATATTGAGGTGAATGTGCTAAATGTCATTTATTATTGGCAACCATTTATTTTAAAGCTAAACAATAAATGATAACAATTGTATAATTATTAATCATTCGGTGGAAGTATTGAAGACTATTTATGTTATGTCTTTTTAGGAAAAGAAAGCGCTTTTCACTGAAGAGCTACTTAATCTTAATATAAAGTGTATAATTTGAACTTAAGAATTATTGTATATGATTTAAAAGAGAGTTCAAAATGGAAATGGATTCAAGATGCTCCTCAAGAAAGTGTTAAATGCAAAAGTGCAGATACATACATATTTGTGAACATATAGAATTTTGTGACAGTAATTTCGAGCACTCATTGGCATGATACTGTAGTTTGCGATATCTATATGCTTCGGGAGGTATATATATTTTTATATATTAATATTGATTTGGCTGTCTACCAGCTTAGATCGTCGGGCAGACCACCAGGATATTCACCCGTCAAGCAAGCAGTGCAGTGGCCAGTTGGCTTTGTGGATGCAACATGCTTGCGCTGCACTGTTTGCACCAAACCGGCAACACTCAAATAGGCCAGACTGTCGGCACCCACGTGACGCGCCAACTGCTGGGCGTTCATCTTGTTGGCGATCAGTTCCTCGCGCGTGGGTATATTGATGCCCATGTAGCAGGCATATTGCAGCGGTGGACTCGCAATACGAATGTGCACCTCTCGTGCCCCAGCATCACGCAGAAGCTTAATGATGGGTCCAATAGTGTTGCCACGCACAATGGAATCGTCGATGAGAACCAAACGCTTGCCTGTCACATTTTCCGACAGCGCGCCAAACTTCTTAGCCACGCCCAGTTGTCGCAGACGCGTCGAAGGCTGAATAAATGTACGTCCGACATAGCGGTTGCGGCACAATACCTCGGCAAACTCCAAATTCGACTCCCTGGCATAACCATGTGCTGCTGCTGTGCCCGATTCGGGCACTGAGCTCACAATGTCGGCTTCGACAGGCGCCTCACGCCACAGCTGGCGACCACACTCCAGACGCACCGAGTACACCATCTGACCCTCAAAGATGCTGTCGCCACGCGCAAAGTAAACATACTCGAAGATGCAGAAAGCCATTCGCTTAAAATCGGGTCGCTCCACAATGTCCACTGTGCGATAGCCGTTGCGTGTCAGCTCAACAATCTCGCCAGGCTCCACTTCGCGCTCGTAGCGTGCGCCAATCGACAGAAAGCCACAGCTTTCACTGGACACTACCCATCCATCAGCAGGAGTCTCTGTGCTGTTGCTCGTGTGTCCCGAATTAATTGGCACAATTTTTCCAATGCATAATGGTCGATTTCCATAGGTGTCGCGCACACCATAGATCTTGTCCTTAAGCATGATGACCAGCGAATAGGATAAAGGTGCCAGCGTCATAAAGTGACGAATGCGCGCCGGCCAATTGGGTCCGTTGTGCTCCGAAACTCCTTCGGGAGCACAGCACAGCGATTGAGCTATCAATTCACTATCGCTGTGCGTGGACAATCCAACGCCACGACCCAGGACTTCGCGGCGCAGAGATTCATTGTTGACCAGCTCACCGTTGTGGGCCAATGCCATGGTGCCATGTGCTGTGTGCACCACAAACGGCTGACAATTAACGGACTCTGAGCCACCAGCCGTGGAGTAGCGAGTATGACCAATGCCTAGGTTGCCGCGCAGCTTCTTTATCGAGTCGTCGTTGAAGAGCGTGCTGATCATGCCCATACCCTTGTGCACATTGAAGTTCTTAGAGCTCTTGCCCTCGCTAGTCACAATGCCCGCCGACTCCTGGCCGCGATGCTGCAATGCCACCAGTCCCAAACAAATCACGTGCGCAATATCGATCTGTGTGGGCCAATCGCCACAGGCAATGGCGCCGAAGACTCCGCATTCGTGTGTCAAACCGGTTAATTCCTTGCTCTCGCTAATAGATAATGTCGTCGATGCTGTCGAAGCCAACGTGGGCGCATCGTCAGTCTCCACCTGTTGCTGCTGCGAGCAGCAGTTTTCGGCAGCAATGCGCACATGGCACGACTGAGATACATTATTGCTGCTTGACATCTTGTAGTGACTGTCGTGGATCGCTGGGTGAATTGTGATATTTTGTTGTTAGTCTAGTTCAGCTGATGCAACGTTTTCATCTAATTTACCTGACGATTTATGCAACGATTTATATACACAAACCTTCGCTTTGCACACGCAGAAAAACTAACAGCGATCATTGGCAAGTGCCGATGTCGATAGCACATCGATGACAAGTATTCGCTAGGTATCGATATTATTGCAGGTGTAACCGAACAAACGGCAATTATTTTTAAACTGTTGAAATGTTAATTTACAATACATATCTTCAATCAAAAGCATAACACAGAATCTAAAAATCAATTCGTTGTTGCTTCTATTATAGAAATACTTAAAGTATAGGCGATATTGAATCAAAGATTTATACGCTTTTAACTTTAATTAATAGCATACATTAGAAATTAAAAAAAAGTATATAAAAATTCTTTAATGATTTTATTAAAAATATACCCAAGGCATTATTAAATTGTAATTAATCTTAATAATATTAATTGAAAGCTTTCAATACTTACGTTAATTATAGTATGCATTGATATCACACATTTAAAAAACAGTTTCAGAGTGAATACACTATCTAAAATTAAACCGAAGCATACACTCCAAAATAATCAATCAATCGATTTACGTGATGAAAGTAATTGCATTTAATTTCAAGATAAAAATATATTTTAAGTACTTGCTACATTTTGTCACATACGTGAATCTGTACAAAAATATTGGACGTACTTACAGATAACAATTAAGTCCAGACTATCTTTTAATGGTAATATTTAAGACTTTACAATAGTTTCTTTAAAAAAAGAATTTTCTTTAAATTGCTTACTATCAACAGAGTCCAGAAGCGTTTTCGCTTGATCGATATCCGAATTAATAGTTCCTATTAAAGCCTCTAAGGAATCAAAGTTTTGCTCAGGTCGCAAATAGCCTACAATGCATATTTTTAAGGTTCTGCCGTATAAATCACATTTGAATTCATGCAATATATGTGTTTCCACGCTCTTCTCTTTGTTATTATAAAAGGGATTCCATCCTATGCTTAACACCATTTTATGGACATCGCTTTCATTCACCTTTGCCCAACCATAGTAGACTCCAGTTTGCAGAGAATCCGGCAGCGCTTTTACAGCTTCCAGAGACAGGTTTGCTGTCAATTGTAAAAATAGAAAAACGAAACCAATTGCATTAGGTTTTAATTATCAGCTGTGGTTATGACATTGAAACAAAAAACACAGGCACACACACACACACTTACCTGTAGGTATGCCCAGTTCTTTGGAGCCACGTCCAAATCCCCGGACAATTTCACCGCATGCATAAATTGGCAAGTGCTTTTGCATTTTGTAAATATTTTTAAGATACTCGCCGTTGTTGTTGTTGTTGTTAGCGTATAATCTTACGTTTGCTTTGCGGTTTAATGGATTACGATGATTAAAGCTTATGAGGCTTTGCGGAATAGCCTTGATCAAATTACTCGACAATTTTCTGGAAAAACTTCAAATTATGCATAATTATTGCTACTTGTCATGGCAACAACGCCGGCGCAAAACTGTTGAATTACCCATTGACTATCATATTTATAGTTAGAAAACCACAGCAAAACTCAGCTGATGGCGTTAAGCGTGACCGTTTAAGCTAAATTTGAGAAGATATAATTTGTACCTAAAAAAAACATACCAAAATATACTTGGGTTAATTAAGTACCAATTTTATTAAAAATATTATGAAAATCTTGTAGGATATTTGTTTTTATTTTAGATAATTATAAAGCCACTATGATTTTTGACAAATTTGTTAAAATTTCAGAAAAGCTTGCACATTTATTTTAATACCAAGAATTATCATAAGCGGTCACATTAGAGTCGTAGTAGTCGACCAAATTGTTTAACTCATACACGGACATACATATGTGTGTATACACCAATTTGTAGAGCCAGCGAGAGTAAATATTTTATTGAATGGTTTGTAGACGTTCTGGCGTAGCGTCCATCAAATTCCAAAATGGACCAAATTTGCCGGGTTTGTATGGACAGTTCAGTTACGTTGGTGGACATATTCGCCCAACGGCAGCAGCCATCGGAAAAAGAGCCCGACCTGGCTGAAATGCTAAATGTATTTTGCACAGTGAAACCGAATGATTTGCTACCCCAGCAGATTTGTTTATCATGTGTGCTTGCTACCCAGAATGCATACAAATTCAAATGCACTTGTGAGGAAAGCAATCGACAGCTTTTGCAACTGCTCTCAATAAAGAAACAACAACAACAAGAACAACATCAACAAGAAAACATCTCCACACAATATATAGTTCCCTGCGACGATGCTGTTTATCACATCGCGGAGTTGCCCGTAAACTTAAATTGTGTCAAGAAAGAGCCAGTATCCCGCGATGATGAAGCACCTAACTCTACATTCCGACCACATCCGCCATTATTTGTGTCTAAGTCTAAGGAAACACCTTTGAGAAAACGTAGAAATAAGTATAACGTAAAAAACAAAAAACTGCGTTTGGACGACAAGTGTCGATACTGTGAGAAAGCTTTCTCCAGTTCATATGCAAAGCGATTGCATGAGAAGTGAGTTCTACGCCCTTATAATAATGTAATTGTGTAATTCACGAACTTTCTTCTTTCATCTCGTAGACGACATACGGGCGAAAGATCACATATATGTAATTCTTGCGGAAAAGGTTTCATACGTAGTCACGATCTCAAGATACACAATAAACGTCTTCATACTGACGAACGGCCATTTCAATGTCAGCTTTGTCCAAGATCCTTTATTGCCAATCATCTACTTAGAACCCATATGAAGCAACACAAATACCGCTGTGATCTCTGTCCCTCTTACTTTAAACTACAATCTAAGCTACGAATACATATGGCGACGTCGCATGGTTCAAATGATGAGATTACTAATCAAAGGATTCGCAAATGTATTGTGCAGCCCAAATCTAAAGGACTTCCAGCTTTGGAACGAGGATTACGTGATAGATTAGCGCCTGTTTCATACGAGGAACTAGATATGGACTGTGAATTGAATGAGATAGATACACCTTTGAATTACAACGAAATAAAATGTGATGCTCGCGATAATCTCTCCAATATTTCCGAAGAAAAGTCTAAGACCTATGTAAAACGCATAAACAAGTAAGTAGTAACTAACTAAATTATATATATTTATAAGTAATTGTCATTTATATAATTTTTTTAGATATTTTTGTGACATCTGTGGAAAGGGGTTTCCTCGAAAATACGCGTTGACCCAACACTATCGATGCCACACAGGCGAACGTCCCTACAAATGCAGCATGTGTCCTATGGCATTTACGCAGGGACATTCGCGAAAGCGCCACATGCACAGGAAACACAGCAATTATATTAATAAGGAATTACAGATTCCGCCTTTAAAGCGAGTTGTCGTTCGAGTTGCTCGCTTGCAATTGTCACATTTACTCGCTCTCAAATGCATTCACTTGACTGAAGAAAACGCTATAAAATAGAATGTTTCAAAATTGAGCACCATTGAATTCAATTGTTGCAATTATTTTAAGTATTATTTTGTTAATATTATTTTGTTATTTAGTGTTTTCTAGTATTTATTATAAAACTATTCCCGGCAATTTAATTATGAATGTAGCAAAACAAATTATTATTTTATTTTTAATATAAACAAAAATTCAATTTTTTCATGTGTATTTAAAAATAAATAGAAATTAGAATACATTTTGGGAATGAAGCCAACATAATTTTTTCTTATTTAAATATAAATATAAATTTATTAAATATAGCATATTGATTGGGGATTAGCGCGTACTTTTGAAAAATTATCCCATCACTAATAAAGTGTATATATTTTGGTATTTTCACAAGCCCATTAGTACATTTCGAAATTGAATTTGCGGTCACGCTGCTTTGAGTGTGATTATCTAAACATTTCTATTTTTTAAAGTAAAAATGAATGTAAAAGCGAGATTTTTGACAAACAGAATAGCACAACAATGTGCATTCAAGCGTATTGGTAAGAAATGACATTGTCAAGTAAGAAAAACCAATTTACCTTCAATGTTTTAGTCACATTTTCTACTAAGCCGACAGAGCAGTCTGCGGCAGCAGCTGTGCCCCAACAACAACAACAGCAGCAGCATGATGCAGTTTCGCCGCAAGTTCGAAAGCCAATTGTGCCGGCACATTACCGCTTCGTGTACCCTGAGTTTTTGCCCGATCCAAAAGTCGAATGGCGAAATTCAATTCGTGAGAAACTCGAACGTTTGGATATGTTAAATCGCCGGCGCCAAATCGAACTTCCCGAATTCTATGTGGGCTCTATTCTGGCCGTGACTAGTTCGGATCCCCATGCTGCGGGTAAGACGAGTCGCTTTGTGGGTATTTGTATTCATAGAGAGCGCTGCGGATTGCGTGCACGTTTTATATTGCGCAACGTTATCGATCACCAGGGGATTGAAATTGTTTATGAGCTGTACGATCCAACCATTCTGAAAGTTGACGTGCTGCGTCTAGAGAAACGTTTGGACGATAGTCTCTTCTATCTTCGCGATGCATTACCCGAATTTAGCACTTTCGATGAGCATATGGAGGCAGAAATACTGGAAGAGGGAACGCCAGTGCCTGTTAATGAACTGAAAGTTGTGTTGCGTCCACGTCCTTGGCTAGAGCGCTGGGAACGTCAAAATTTGCGTGGAGTGGCTAATATTGATCAATATCTAAAGGATAAGCATCGCAAGTCGTCGGATAAGGTACAAAAGCCTTGGGAGAAGTTCGATCTGATGAAGCAATACCGTGCCACTATTCCCGAGGAGGAGCAAAAGGAGATATTTGCTGAGGTTCATACAGAACTTCACACATTGGAGCTGCAACGCAAGCGTAACAAGCGGAAACGCACCTTTGTCAAGCCCAAGCATTTAGCTTAAATATTGATATGCTATGAAATTTGTTATCCCTACTTGTATTATAATAAAAAAATATTCTTATGTGA
The DNA here is from genome assembly GCA_035046325.1 of Drosophila niveifrons. Lineage (NCBI taxonomy): Eukaryota > Metazoa > Arthropoda > Insecta > Diptera > Drosophilidae > Drosophila > Drosophila niveifrons. Next base: position 745,602 of record JAWNOC010000046.1, on the reverse strand, counting down.
AGTTAGACTTGTATGTATGATTAACATGGATTACACTACTAGATTATTAGTCATTATAATGTAGGGATCGCCTAGAAGCTAAGAAGCAAAATAATTTACAATCCACATCACTTAATGCTTAGTGCTCTCAATATACGCGATATTTGTAAAAGTTTACAAACGAAATTGTTGCATTCCAGCCAATAATTGTGACGACCAGATATAGTAGGAAGATAATGGGGAGCGCAATGAGTATAAGACGTGTGTTTCTTAAGTGAGGAATACCTGTAAAAGGAAAGGAAGCATTAGCCAAATGTTAAGATACCTTTTATGAAAGCTATACTTACAGTTATATCCCAGAAAAGTGATGTAGACATAATAGCTCATGGCCATCAGCCAAAAAGAGTTGCCAAGGAATCGAGAAATGAACCAGGTTTGGCTAATCAGCCAATTGTAGAAGAACAACTGTATAAAATGCAGCAACATTAATGGCGGAAAGAATGCATTCAAATGAACATCAAATGCATAGCCCCATTCAATATCTGGCTCCAGATTATTGGTGCGCAAATAGCGATTCGTCACTGCCCAAAAGAATGATGCAATTATGATGCCCACAAATATGCAATCGACGAATACTACATAGAAAATAAAAGAGATGCTCTGCCAAATGGACAGTCCAAGAACATATGCAAATCCCAATGAGGTTACTGTGAAATCAAATAAGAATAAATAGTTCAGATTCCAATTCTATTCCAACTCTAACTTACCACATAGACAAATAACGAGGAGAACCAGAAATGCGGGATCATCGCGCGCAAACTGAGATTTGGTTTGTTTCCTGTAATTAAAATTTCTATACACTTTCTGTGGCGCTATAAACAAATAGATCATTTGCCAAAGTGCAAACTCGAAATCCATTTGATTGAATTTTAGCAGTCGTCGCAGATATTTGTAACTTTTTGATGTCGCCGAGAGGCAATTCTTGCGATAGCCAACTGGAGGTGGCAGCGGCGTTTGCAGACGAGATGTACTTGAATATCCAGACACCACCGAGGGCGTTGGCGATGTGGTGTACTTAACATGGCTGTATTGGCTCATTTTACTCAAATTTTATAAACTAAATATGTAAACGTAAACGTCTTTCATTTTATGTCTGCACGAACAGCTGATTAGAGGTGGTAAAGGTGGAGAAAAACATTGATAATAATACCGATGTATCGATATTTTCATACAAATTTTAAATAATCGATTTTTTTGGAAATGCCTCTGTCTCATTTAAATTCAAAATATCATATTAGGGTTTTTGCGGGGTAAGCAAAATTTATTTAATTATTATTTTATTTTGTTATTTTATTCGTATTATTTGAATCTTATTTTCGGATCGAGATATAGATTTGTTTAATATAATAACATTGTTCTGAAACATGCAAAATTGAAAAGGTGTAACGGAATCAGCACAATTATTAATTTTAAGCACAAGTTCACAGCGTTTTGAAGCTCGCAATATAACGAGTACATTTTGCTGTTTACATTGTGTTTCACATTGTGTTCACTATGTGGCCAGCCAATTTCAATATTTAATATTTATTATTTTAATTTATGATAACGACAATGTCGTAGTTTTGGAAACCAGTTCTGCATAATTGTAAGTAAGAAGCAGAGGCAGTAACAGATAAAACGAGGGCCTAAGCAAAAAACAGAAGCAAAAATCACGTTTGTAGCAAAGTCAAAGGCAAAATCATTTAACTTAGAAGCTCCCTGATATTCTTTTAATTTAAATTTGACAAGTCATAAGTTTATACCTCTCCCATATTCACAATTCCCAGGAGTTGAACACATAAAAAAGAATAAAGAATGTATATTTGTATGATTTCTTAACATTACATAAGTATAGGTTATCTGATTGCCCTAATAGCCTAATTGCGAATTGAAATGTTCGATTGGAAATTTATAGTAGTTAGTTGTCAATAGTGACAGTAAGAAAAAAGGGACAAGTAAAACGCTTAAGTTATTATCAATTGTAACAATAAGCAAAAGCCAAAAGTACTCGTATAAGTAAAGATTAATTCAAGCTATAGTTACTGATAATAGAAGCAAGTGTTCTATTAAAAATACCGTATAAATAATAACTGTAAGCCAAAAATTTTCCGCGATAATATACAAGTAATTCACGTTACTTGCGATATTGTTACTAAAGGTGGCAGAGAATTACATGTGTAAGACTCTAAGGAACTGACCATAAATTGTCCCCCCACACTGTCGTAAAACAGACGCAAAACTCCCACAAACTGCAGCCCCGGCATCAAGGCAGTTCAATGGAAACGCAGAGATTCAGCTGCTGATGCTGCCAATGCGCCACAATTAAGGCATCATTGAATACATTTTTCAACGCTGTGCGACATCAACGGAACGGTCAACGGTCAACCTGGAAGGGTCACCGACGATCAGCTGGCTAGGGGCAAATTTATGGCACAAACTCTTAGCAATTGGACGGAAAGACAATAAGCAATATTTATCACATTTATTGCAATGCCCTTTGGCATTGACAACAGGCGAAGATCTGAAACGCAAAGGGCCAGGACAAAAGGAAAGCGGGTGCCAAAGGGCGAAGAAGGAGAAGGTCAAAACAATGGCCGACGGTTGCACAAAAGGAGCAGCAAGCAAGCGCGCGCGCGTCTCAGACAGACACCTTTTTGAGGTCGTCTTAGAGGTCAACGGGGGACTTACTTCACCCAAGGGAACGATCTTGAGTTTGCACTCAAAGCATTTAGTTCTCTTCTGGTACATTGAGTGTTTTCTAATGGAACAGGGGATGAATTTTCCTCTAACATACTCGTAAGTCTCGTCTCTTTCCCTCTCTTTTCCTCTCTCTGTTGTGCATTTGAGCTGAGTGAGTTGAGTTTGCCACTTGGGCGATCCATCTTGTCCAGGCAGCACAACACAGGACACTTCCGGATTGCATACAATTGTCATGCGGCAACAATTGCGCTTTTCATAATACACACATATATTTCTTTAATGTTTGTTTCTGCCGATTGTTTGTCACCTTTCTGTTTGCTTCATTCTTTGCTGCAAATGGTTATTGGTTTTTTAGATCATGTTACGTTTTTTGTTTGTCCAACACATAAGAAGGATCCATGTCAGTCCGATCTTGGCTACAAGACAAACGACAAACTTGGGCAACTTGGGCAACAGTAGTAGACAAGAGAAGAAGGATGAGGTAAAGGAGCAGCCGCCATTTCTTGGCGCCCATAAAAATTAAACGAAAATTAAGCGTAAACATGAGAATTCTGTCACATAAATATTCCCCAGAGCAAAAAAGGGAGCATAGCGATCACTGCACCTTGCCAGCAACTATTTTTAGTCCTTTCGGCATCGGTCTCAGTATCGGAGCAGCAGCTGTTGACTCGTTCTCCTCTCGTATTTACATCTGCACAGTCTGCTGCTGGCTACAGTTGACTTATGCGCTGCTGAGGTTGCTACTTGATTAACACATGTCCTGCCGCCATGCGGGCGTATCCCTGACATGCACATTGTACATAATTCTCAACGCGTTCGAGTTCGAGTTCGAGTTTACGGGAGTCGCAACAGCATCGACAATATGTTAATGCTTAGTTTGTTGATGCTCTTAACTCATTCATTATGAATTGGAGGTGCTAAGTGTGCCACATGTGTGTGGCGCACTACAAACTTGCAACGTTGCGTCGCACTGCATACGAAAACAACTTTTATTCCCTATATGGAGTTTTTTTCTTATTCGAAAAAACCAGACACTTAGGACATAAAACTTTATGATTTTGTATGACTTTCATCATGAATAACGATTAATTTTGAGTAGTTTTATTAAAATTATGGTTATCATTATTTTGTTACTCATTTTTAAAAACAGCAAGACAGTATGAAATCGGTAGTATTTTCATTTGCCATATAAAATTATAGATCATTTATGTAATCGCATATAGAACGATACTATAATAACCTCCTACCTTATAAGTGGAGCGTATAAGAGCGAAAAAATATTATAAAGTGCTCAATAAACAATACGAACACTCTGATCTAAACTGCATAATATTTTTGTGTCTTATCTATATGAATGGATAGGTGAAATAAAAACAGCTGAGAGCAGCCCGAATTGTAAATTAAAAATATTCTTGGTACGAATATCACGTAAAATCGAAAATATTAAGATCCAAGTCATGCGGTTTTGTCATCAACGCACTCATTGTGATAAAGCACGATTTGTAATTCATATAATTTTTTAGTTTCCCAATCGCTGAAACCACAGAGTTTTTCATGCTCTATAGAGAATGCCACAAGATTGTGATCCATGAATATGAATGATCGTTAGAATACAATAAATACAAAGCATATAAAGCATACAATCAATCATAAGACGCTGAAGCAGACACGCAAATCCTTAAGGATATCAAACAATGACGCCAGGAGCGCACAAGGGAAGAATCTGAGGTTAAGACGACCATTTGCCAGGGTGAGGCAATGTTGCGCGTGCTCAGCACACGCTCCCATTAAATGTTTACGCTATTACGCCAGCCAAGCATTCAGGCAGAGAGTCGGGACAGAGAAAGGGACCCAAGGATCGCTCCGGAAGTACACAAATCTTGCGCGCCAATGTCGCGACCCTTGATGGCATTTGGCTGCTGCTGCTGCTGTTGTTGTCTCGGTGCACGCGTCTTTTTCTGATAGCAGCCTGACCTCGGGGTTAAGTTCAAAAATTAGAGAGTTTGCTTCACAAATGATTTTCTTATTCTTGGTCCTTAGGGAGTTTGTTTGTTTTTCCACAGAAGTGAGAGAAGATTCAAATGAGTGCGGGGTTAAGTTGGACCTATGCAATATGTGTAGATCTTTGGCGCGACCTTTAGCATCTTGACATCTGCCCGTAATGGAGCTCTACACTAATTTCTGGTAGTTTTTCATAATGCTCCAGCCATGAAAATTTGTTCCCTTTTTGTTTAAAGTGATGTCTTAGCAAACTGTTTGTGTGTGAGTGTTCTTTACAGGTAAAGAAGAGAATATAGAAAAATTGAGACATGAATTGGCGTTGCAGATTTTTTGCCAAAGTCGCTGTCAGCCTGAATTTAACGCCAATTGCACATCTCACAAAAAACGCCTAAAGATCGAGAGGGGATTGCGATTTCATGGCTATCGGCCATGTCACGATCGCACCAATTAGAGTCCGGCACAAAGGACATCTCGAAGGAGACACAATCAAAAAGAAAGGAATTCACTTCAACTAATCCCGTCAGCGTGTGATTGGCATGCTGTAGCTCAGCCAGGCTCAGATCAACTTGGAGATTTCAATCAATGAATGAGAAAATGCAACTCGAATTCAGATTTAGATTTAGATCGCCAACAATATGAAAATGTCACGCTTATCTCTGGCTGGAGTCCAGACCGTTTGATGGCAGTTGCCTTTTCCTGTGCCCTTGGCTTATGTTGTGGTTTTAGCTCAAAAGGATGTCAAGACCGGGGCCAGTTTCAGTTACAGTTTCTTTTCTGTAGCCTGCGCCTGTTTTTATTTTTGTAGCCCACGCCGCTGCCGCACGTTGATGTCACACCGGGCAGGGCAGAAGGGCATATGAAACCGGATGAAACATGAAAATAATAACAATATGAGTGCGTATCCTGTGCCAGGATATTGGCGCGCTGCCACATTGAAATCGTATTTTCATGACAACAACGAAACAGATTTGCCCCGAAATGAGATGCAGGCGTTGTTGCCATTGCCACAGCCACCGCTGCTTGTGTCCCGTGGTTCTTATTCTCCTACTCTTCTCTCATCTCAACCTCGGTCTCAGTCTCGGACTCCTCCTCGTTCTGGCCGCGTGCCCGTCCATTTTGGCACTGTCATTGTGCTGACGACCGTTATTTGAATGACATTTAAATTTGTGCAGAGACCTAAACTCAGCTCACAATTCAGCAGGCTGGCATTCATTGTTTCGCCAGCATTGGGCGTCAATTTGTTGTTGCATCAAGGCACGAATTACGAGTGCATACTCTTATTATGCGATGACTCACTGTGCACTCCGAGTAGAAGCACGGACAGATGGCAGCGAACAATAAGGATCTTAGTAGCTAGAATTCATTTCGATTCATTCATGCATATGTAATAATTTTCAGTCTTACGATTATATTCTCAACAGATCAAGATTTATTTATTACCAAATTTTAAATATTACAATCCACTAAACAAGTAACCAATGTGTTATATTAAGGATTAGATAGTTTATTCAATAAGATTAAAAATTGAATTTAAAATAGTTTAGATTATTACAAAAATGAAAAAGTTAATACTATACATATAATATATATTTTATTGTGATCAAAAGAAAATGATCAATAATGTTCTCAAATAAATGTTAAAATTTTTATTATATTATAGAGTATTTAACAATATATTATATAATAATATTTGTAAGTTATATACTTATAAACTGATCATTTAAAAAATCGTTAAATTCATATACAATATTTTATCATCTACCTCAATTGAATCCTCACATTAATTGTGGTGTTGCTCATAAAAAAAAGCGATCAGTTCCAAACCACGCCCAATTTGAACACCCTTAAAAAATAGAAACGGAAATCATTCCACTTCAAAGGTTAATCACATAATGAGACCTCACATGGATCACGATATCTACACCAATTACCATGTCAATTGCATCGTGTGTATAAAAAAACACACCCTATATAAAAAATGCGCGATAAGTGGCGCTAAGAATCACATTAGGGGTGCGTATGTGACTCCTCGATTACAGCATAATTTAAAAAACGAGGCGAGGGGAAAGAGCAACAGGCGCCGCGTAACAAAGGGCAAGGGATCAGGAAAAATGAAACAAAAAAAAAACGGAAGTTGTTTTTTTTTTTCTTTTTATGAAGTGCTGCCTTTTTATTGGTGGTTAATTTGAGTGTGCACTCGATGTGATGAGGGTAGCTCAATGTCGATGTCGATGTCGATGATGATGCAACAAGTATGTGGCACGGGCCACGGTAAAAAGAGCAACAGTCAAAGGATAAGGATAGAAGGGTTCCCTCTTCGTTTAGGCTATTTATATAGACGTGTGACAAGGGAAGGGTTTATCTCGATGTGTTTCTTTTGATTGCCTAATGTGTTGAAAACTAAAGTAGCTCTGCCGCACGTTTCGGGCACACATTTTCAAGTTCAATGCCAGGGATCTTGTGGTGCCACACGCCCAAAATGCCGACAGTTCTGTGTAATCCCCACGCGTTGATTGGCCCCGCCATTATGGAGTGTCTATTCTTACGTGATCTGAAACAATACGAGGAGCTCTCTATAAATAAAAGCAAACACTTTAAACTCTTTTTCGGCACTCGACGGGCACATTTCATTTTGTTTTTATTGCCTTCCGTTAATTTGGAGTTCTGCGTCCCCTCGCTGGTGACACGGAGTGTGCGCAAAGGGATTATTGAGGGGGGGACTTACACGAAGTAGGGGAGATGGATATATGTAGGGACTCTAATGTGGTACGGGTGATGGAGTGAAGATTTCAATGGTTGTGGGTTGGGTTTCATGGCGACATCAAGAAAATGGCGATTCATTGAAAATATCAAAGAGTTTTTCGTTCCTAACACTTATTATTACTATAAAAATTAACCGAAATTAACTAAAATAGGAATTTAAAACCATTCCTAAAGTTTATTATTTAAAAATATTGCAATGCTAAATTATTTAAGTATAAATACGGTAAGTCTAAGCATTTCATTTGAGCAACTATATAAACTAAATGTTTAGAGAAACTTTAAACCAAAGTAAATAAATAATCGCCGTGAGCATGGGCTAAAAAAAAAAACATATTATTCTTAAAACATACCAAATTGATGTAAAGAAAAACTATTAAAAACAGTTATTGTTGAACGCACTCTCGCTCAAAAATAAAATACGCTCACAAATAATTAGTGTGAAAAAAACTTAATCTGTTTGTAATAATAGCAGCAAAAAGTATAACTCTTATAGTCTCTGAGATTTAGGATTTAAAGTGTCGGCAGACCAAGAATATAATGATATCCTTATGTGGTCGACTAGGATCCTTCTGCCTGCTACATATGTACATATTTAGTATATACTTAACTCTACTTCGTTAACAAAGAATAATTTTAAAATCGTGGTGATTGCATGCTGATTTCAAGCAGTTTAACTATTTCTGTAGGTAATCTACATAATTGAACTCAAAAAGTAATCTACTATGTATATACTCAACTTTATTTTACAATCACGGCGATTGCAAGCTGATTTCCAGCAGCTGTTACAATTGCAAAAATTTGGAATGAAAAATCACCACAAGAATTATGTTCGATGTGTAGAAGAACACAAATGAAAAAGGGTTAGAAATCATCAAAGTGACACCTTTATTTAAGGGTTTTCCGCTGTGCAATGCAAAATGTTCGTCTTTTTGGATGAAAAGCAAGGGAATTGTCGTTGTGCTGCGCTGATGTTATTGCTGATGCTGATGTGGCAAAAATCAATGTGCCGCATGGATATGTGGCAATGGAAATGGCAAAAACTGCGTCCTCTCCCCTTTCGATCGGCAGCAGTTCAATTGAATTGATGACCAGCTGGAAAATGTGCTTAGCCCTAAACAATTGAATCAATAAGCAAAGAAAATACTATGTGCAACATAATGGATGCACTTAACGTTGAACAAATAAATAGACGACAGCTCGGCCCTGATGGATGCGGTGGCAGTCAACATAATCACCTGCCTGCCACCAAAATGGAAAGGATTGTGTGTGTTTGCAAGGACAGCTGATGATTTCCATATTCAATTAAGACTGCGATATTCCAGAGTATGCTTTGCTGGCAGTTAACGGAAATTCAAAACCAATATCCGCCCATCCATGATATGTGAGTCGGAGTGACAACTTTACTTGTATCTCTCGAGATATCATTTGACACCTGTCTAAGTTGTTTTGGACTAATAATAATGATACCTGGTCGGCGGAGCATCTCTCATTGCTCACATTACATTGAATTTCCAGCTGACATTTTGCACTTCTGGCCGCACAAAGACCAATAAGTCGAACCATTTTGCGACCAGATACCAAATCTATTCATCAGCAACATGTGTTCCTTAAGAAAAAAAAAAGTATCTGTTACCGAAAGATACAAAATAAAAAACAACAATGGCAACTACCTGTTTTTAATTCACATGCCAACAAAAAACAGGAGAGAAAAAACCAAAAAAAAAAAAATAAAAGAAGTGCAAAAAAATCGATTCATTGAGCATTGTCGAATAGTTGCTGTGGATATTACAACCCTCCTCTGAGGGGTGTTTTTCCCTTACCCACCCTATTGTAAGGCATATGCATTTTTAGCATCGCATTTCGAAACATTTTTTGCTTGCATTTTGGGTTGTTTTTTGAGCGTTTTTTTTTGTGTATGTTGCATTTTTTTTCTCTATATTTTGATTGGTTGTAATCTCATTTTTTTATGTGCGAAGCGTTAAATTGTTGGGGGTTTTTGATGCCGTAATAGGCGTTACATGACTTTTTAGCTTGTGCTGCAAACATTTTGATTGGTTCACAAATTGAGGGACAAATTGCATAAATTGAATTGATTGTTGCTGCTTTAAGAGTGCTCTTAAAGTGTTTTTAGCTTCTTTATTGGATGAGCTCCCAGGCATCTACGATTACTCTGTTGACCCGGGGACATCTGCGTCGCCGTCACAGCGCAAATAGAAAGAAAGGCTGTGGAACCAAACCAAAAAAATAAAAATAACAAAGTAGGAAAATAGGAAAATGTGAAGAGAGAAGAGTGCTGGAAGGGGGGGAAATCGAATTCAATCGTGAGTAACCCACACAATTTTTATTGTTTGTGCGCGGCAAATGTAGCAAACTGTCCAAACGAAAGAATATAGTGAACGGTCAAACGAATCCACGAGACTCGCCACTGAGCCAGTCTGTCCGCCAGTTCATCTGTCCAGTGCAAATAGTCGAGGACGCAAAAGGATGGGCTGACTAGGACGCGTGTGCAACCCCCACACACTCACACACACACACACACACACACTGGCACACACACACAGTTGGCAGGCACACGCTGCTGTCGTTTATTTCGACTTCCTTTTTCTCCATAGCGGATGCTGGACATTATCGATGGCATAGCAACGACAACGACAACAACAACAATGAGATTTTTTTTGTTTCCATGCTGCATGCATACGACTATATATGCCCATGTTTGTATGTGCATACATATATATATGTATATTTTTAACCATTGTTATTTTACGTTAACTAAAGTGCCATCAGGGGCAGATGTTTTTTTCTCTTCTATCTCTCAGTGCTCGATTCTGTAGGCGATTCTAGCTCTCCATCTCCGCTTCTCCCTCCCTTTCAGCCAACAGATTTGAATGCGAGTGGACATTGACGAAATCTACAAATTTTTTCGTTGTGTAAGGAGATTAGAAGTCCGCTATCTTTTGCTGATTTTATTACACTGCTCTCATAGTAATTGGCTAAGTGAAATAAAGTTCGATCGTCGTATTTAGACGAGTAGCTTAACAGCAGTTCAGTAAATTTATTGGATACAAATTTAATAATTTTAAATATTTTATTGTTGCTGTTCTTAATATTTAATTGCTCTACCAATTATTCAATTTTTCATATTTTTTTTTGCAGTTATGCTCAGCATTAACTCCGTGAAAAATCCTCTTGATTGTTGTTAATTACCTTTCTTTTCAATTCTTTTTTAATTTTATTTTTAAATAACCAAAAATATTAAAAAGCCCAATATTTTTAAATTTGGGAAGCTATAATCTTTTTTAAATACTAGTTCGATATTTATTCTATAAATCAATACCAGGTCATAATCGATTAAACATCGTAAAGTAAAAATGTTAAATTATAGAATTTTTTAATATAACTTAACTTAAATACATATATAAATATATAACTTAAAAATATTTACATATAATACAATATATATAGTGTTGTTTATTTTTCATATTGTAATGAAACAAAAAAAAACCACTGTACATTTTTGTTTAACTATTTTATACTATTTTTTTCTGAGGTATGAGAATACGACTTGTCCTATTAATTGTGACAAAAACAAATAAAACAATGGAGTCATTTTGACGTTACAGGCGGATAAATAACACTACGGCTTCTTATGTACAGGTCTGCTTGCCGTAAAACCTTGACGAATAATAGCGACTCAAATTGTCGAGCTATTAAAAGCTTTTTTTTATCTAAGCGCAACTAAATAATAAAAAAAAAACCTGCGATGGGTTTTCGAACTGCAACCTAGTCCAATATTTATCCACAATAAATTCAACTAAATTACGAAGAATTACGTTTTTTTACATTTTAATCTGAAAGTGCATTTAATTATTTTTTTAATGTCAATCACTTGAATTTAGTAATTGTAAAAAAAAATTATGCATGTGATAAATATGCGTTGGGGACGCAATAGTTTAACCTATTGTGGGATTGTTAATTTCATCCTCTAACTTTATAAGACAAACTGACTGTTTGCTGATTTCTATAGGTAATTATTTAAACTATAAATAGTTTATAAAATGTTTCTTGTAACAGAGGCTAATAACTTTGTACATAAATAAAATTCAAGTTTTGAAGTAGATAATTATGCCATTCAAATTTTAATAGTATAAAGAAGGTGTTAATTATAATATCACTCTCTAATATCTGTAATATTTTGCTTTTTATTTATCATCACTTGTATATTATGAGCACTAGCAACATTACAACTAAACCGAAACCATCAATCACTCGAATTCTATTGATGTGTCACACAATTTTCTGATTTTATACAGTTTTGCATAGCTATCACTAAATATGTTTGCAATTGGTTGCGGTTTCTGCGATTGCAAAGAACAAAAGCAATTGTATGTGGTGAAACTGTATATGGAGGTAGTTTTTGGTAGAGAATCGTTTTTGTATAATTCAGATTTTTATTTAATGCAAGTTGCAAAAATATTTGGAATAAAGTAAGCATCAAGATAATTCAACTTATTAAGGAATAGAAATTCTAATTTAATAAAAGATTTTTTATTTCTTAACTATGGCATATTTAATATAATAAATAATCTTTCAACGATAATGTGGCTAAAGAAATGCAATAATTTAGAGGATGCCAAAACAATCACCTGGTTGAGGAGCAGTTTATCTTTTGTTGTCTTGCTTGTTAGCAGCGCCTACTTATAAATTTGTTCCACCTACCACATAGGAGTGCTCAACCAGCGGACCTTGGTCAGCTGTTGGACTGGTCGAGGAAAGGAAAAGTTGTTGGCGGCGGGCGAGCGTGCGCAATTCCAGTGAAAATTGTTTACAGAAATAAATTATCGGCTATTCAGCAAATCCTTCGACGCGTGTGAGGGTGAGGACGTTCCTCAGAGAGGATGAAAATGACCATCTTAGGTGCCGACATGACGTCACGCTCGGGATCAGCAGCAAGGTCTATAATTGGCCACAGATGCTGGTTCATGGTGCAGTTTTTGGTAATGATTATGCGTAAAACTGAACAATTTATTCGTGTGGCAGCTCCTAATGTGGGCGCCAAAGACAAACAGAGAGAGAGAGAGAGAGAGAAATGGCAATCAACAGCTCATCGACATCAGACAACAACTGTTTGATAAGGATAAGGGCATCGTGGTCAGCACGCGGGGTAAGGGTAGCGTCTCATGGTCTATGGTCAAGAATAGTTATGAGTATGTGTGCAAGTGTGTGTGTGTGTGAGTGTGTATCGATGGCTTTTTACGGCACCCTTGCGTGTGTTAATCAACTAAACACCCACACACACCATGCACTCACAGTTTAATATATCTCTCTCCCACCCCTTCAACTCCTGTACATTATTAACCCCCCTTTTTTTCGCCACAGCCCATGCGGCGCATTGCCAGTTTTGGCATAGTGAAAAACCTTGTAACACTTTTCGAACCAACTTCGAACAGCCTCGAATTATTTTGGAATTGCTACTTGGCTTATTTTTAGACGCACAGCGTCTAAAAATGGCTACTCACAACCCAACCGAACACCAAAGCAGCCCAACTTTAACTTCAACTCCCACTCTTGCTTCAATTCTAACGGCAACTCAATACATGTGCGTACACATATATATATATGTATATATGTATGTGTGCATTCAATATGGCGTGTGCACTGCTGATTTTTTGTAGCCTTCGATGTTGTTGATAGTTCTGGGGGTGGTTCTATTGTAAATACCTATTTTATGTTCAGCCCTGTGGGAGATTTTTCCGTGGCATTAATAATACTTTCCTGTTTACCATTGTGTGCTGGCTGCTGCGGTTCTTATGTAGATTGTCGGATAAGCCAAACGAAATAAGCATGAAGGGTAACTACAAAATGGATGCATTCCACACACACACACACACACATCCAACTGCACACAACATTTTGGTGTGAGGCAGATGACAAACTCACTTAGTCTAGTGTACAAATATAGCTAGACAGTCTTATTTCAGGAAAAAAAACTTACTACTTTCCTATTTCTTTGAGCTGCTACACAAGCTTTAAATGTCTCTCTAAGAATGACTTTTTTAATATATATACTTCATAACATTCATAAACATAATACTCATAAGTAATGCTATTTAAAATTTCATTTAGAATTATATACTCTTACGTACAATCGGAACTTTTACTTAGATCGCTGTAATAAACTTTAAAAAAAATTACAGAAAAAGAATTGAATAAGACTAAAAGGTGCAAAATGAGCAACAGCTGTCAAGAGAATAAGAGGAGACGAGAAGAAAACAAAAAAAAACAGTGCTCATGGCTTAGATGAGAAACCCAAATTACACCTTTCAAATGGTCAGACAGACAGTCGGACGAGCATTTCAAACAGTTGGATATCCTGAATGACCCCGGCTAGTTTCACTTAACAAACCAGATTCTTTACTTCTTTGTGAGCGCTGAGTTTTTTGTCTGTGGCCCGAACAAAGGGCCGCAAGGATGGCAGGACAAGACCACAAGCCGAGATAAGAGACGATTGCAAGGATCTTTAGGTAGCACAATGAGGTTAGGATTCTGCTCGGCCAGATAAACATCTTAAAAGTCGCTTGTGTGTGCCACAAGCCAAAATGATGAAAGTCCATTGAGTTATTAGCTATTTAAGTGCGGTCAAATGGTCAGGAGTCTGCTCTTGACTTCGACTAAAAGGATATGCAAAATCGAATATCAGATGCGATCTTAAGCTTTAACTATATTGCTGAGGACCACCATCAATGTGCAGTCCCCTTATTTCCAGTGACTCATAAATATCAATTATGCTTTGGCAGCATAATTTTTAATGAGGAAAAACGGCATTTCTTTCGAATGAAAATTGAAAATTATTTAATGAACAAATATTCGAAATATTCATTTTTCCACCACTCTAAAAATGCTGCAGCCAATGGCAAATAAGCTGAAAAACCTATTTATAAAATACTCAAAAACTCAGTTTATGGGACGGAAAAGAAAATGTAATATCCACTCAAGAGCACGCGACAGTTGTTGTTGACGTCGTCGTCGATCCGAAGTGTGCGTGACGAACTCCCCGAAAAATCCTCGATCCTCAATACACGATCGATCCCTCGCTTCTTCATGTAAAAGGCGTTTCCCCATGCGCGTGCTTATGCGTTTTTCATTATTATATCATTTTCTTTTCTTTCCGTTTTCACGCAAAATACCAGTAATCGATCAATAGAAATTCCTAGACCTTTGCGAGATCTCTAGAGTCTCTCGTTGGTGCAATTTGCTTTGGGTAGCCCGCACTTAATAGTTTGGTCGTTTAGCACATGATGGAGCAGTTTTCCCATTCTCCTAACACCGGCATTTTGTGACTCAATCATTAATCATATTTCGAATAGAATAATAATTTCTGTATTATATCATAAGTATATTGTTCTTTATTATATGTTCTAAATATATATATTACATAAAAACATTTAGGAACTAATCTATACAATTGTTTTTTTCAATAAATGGGATTCTTCGCACTGGGATATTACTTAAATATATCGAAACTAATGTAATTTTGATCCATTCGCTCAGATTGCGTTAATTTCTTCTCTTTTTGTTGTAAATATTTGTTACTAGTATGCTATAATTAAATGTAATAAAATTGTTGTGGGCTTGGTATAAAATCTCTAGATTTGTACTTCCTTTTGATCTATTCAATATCGAAAATATTGTCATTATGCCAGAAAGAATTGCAGAGTTAAAATAGAAATAAAATAAAATAAAATAAAGAATAAAAATTTTGTTTTTTTGTGTAATTGTGTGCGTTTATTTATTCGATTATTGTTAAACTTAAAAATGAAATTAGACTAACAAAATACTGAGAATACCAAAGGAAATTGCGCTGAGGTGTCGATGTTTGTTTTTGTTTTAAGACTAAACATTTTTTTTTGGTTTTTTTTTCGTACAATATAAAATAATATACTAAACTTTGCTTTAGAATTCGATTTTGGACTTTGGACTCTTTGCTGACTTGGCTTGACTTAAGAACTGAGAGCTTAAAGTAAGGCTTATATGCATGAGAATTTTTTAAACCTTTTTCAGGGTTTTTTGTTCGGTTCGCGACATTCGTTTGGTTGATCAACTAAATAATACGGAAATTTGGAAATAAGATTGAGGAAAGAAGTGAGAAACGGGGGGTTAGTTAGAGATTACACATTGAGTTGTGATTAGGGCTTATGTCTAGTGTTAGCTTGCTGTATTTGGTTTTTTAGGCGTTATTTACAATTCTTGACAACAAAATCAAACTAAAATTACGAATATTTACAATTCTGGGCAACGAAATAGGTTAATAATAATAAGAATAACAATTGTGTGTTGGGGATGGGCCTCTGCTTTAGGAGTGGGCATTGCGAGCCATGTGGACGAAGAGTCCGACGGGTCCGTCGCACTTCTCACCGCACATGTTGCACTTGAAGACATCGTCGCAGCTGTGGTAGCCCATGTGGATGGTGTAGAGCACAGCGTCCTTGAAGTAAATATCACAATACTTGCATTCATAAATGGCCGGCGAGCTGTTGCTGCTGCTGGCGCTGCTGCTGCCCGTGGATGAGGATGAGCTGGAGACGGACACGGAGGCTGTAGCTGTAGCAGGGGCGGCAACAACAGACGCTGAACTCGACACGGAGACGGAGGCAGTGGCTGGCGGTGCTGCATTGCTGCTGGCATTGGAGCTGTTGCCCGAACTGGATGCTGTTGAGCTGGCACTGGTGTTTGCCTGTGGCACATGGCTGGTTTCCATCGACTCATCAGCCGAGCTGGCACCCGAGCATGGATCATCGGCCAACTGCTTGACGGCGCTGCTGCCGGCAATGGGTGACGAGGCAGTGGGCAGCTTTGAAGGCTGTTCGGGCGATGACATGGCGGCAGACTTGAGGTGCAACAGTGTGTCAAGCTTCAGCACACGTCCTTTGCGGCGCGACGCTGTGCTGCTGCTGATCAATGGTGTATCCTCGTCCTTGATCTTCAGATTCATGGCCATGTGATTCATGTGGCTGCTGTGCGCCAGCATCTCCTCCTTGATGGGTGTGCCTTGGGACAGATCCATTGCCGAGTCCACTGATTTGTGCTCAAAATCATCGTCCTGCTCATCGTCCTCCTCGTTATCGCTCTGTGCCGTTTGCTCGTGTTGTTGGTGCAGATGTTGCTGCTGCTGTTGCTGTTGCTGTTGCTGGTGCTGCTGTTGGAATTGATCGTGCATGCGTGGCGACAATTGGGCCAGAACGGCGGCCTGCTGCTGGGCGGCAAGCATCTGCAGATTGAGATTCCAGTAGGGGAAAAAGGCCATGTTGTGGTTCTGTTGCAGCAAACTGGCCAAAGGCGGCAGCAAAGCACTGGGCAGGCTCGGAGGCTGTTCGCGCTCCTGGCTGGCCACGCTCTTGGCCGGCGATGGTGGCGAAATGGCTGCCACAGGTGTGGCTGCTGCTGTTGGGACTGCTGCTGCTGCTGGAGGCGGTGGAGCAACTGCTGTTGTGGATGGCAAGGGGAATCCTTGGAGTGCTGCCGAAAGCTGTGATGTTGCTGCTGTCACGGGAACAACCATGGACTGTTGCTGCTGCTGCTGCTGCTGTTGAGCGGCGGCGGCGGCATTGCTGCTGCGCTTGCTGGAACCGCTGCAGCTGGAGCTGCTGCCCGAGATGGACTTGCTCTTGGGACCTCGGCGAGTGCCGTAGACATCGATGACAAGCGAGGGATTCGGAGTGCCATCCTCATCCAGAACCATGCCGGGCTTGTGACCATATTTGCGCAAATGCAACTTGAAGCTGTGGCAGTATTTGGTGGCATAATCGCAGTCGGCGCAGCGATACTGATACACCGAACTGTGCGACTTGCGATGCGAGTTGAGCATCGATTTGTTGACGCATGTGTAGCTGCATTTGTCGCACTGGAAGGGCTTTTGGTTCTTGTGCTTGCGAATGTGATACTCCAGATGATGCTTGAACTCGGTGACAAACGGACACTTGGCACACTGCAGAATCTTGTCCGGTTTCATGTGGGTGCGTGTGTGGGCCCAAAAGTCCACCTTGGTGATGGCAACGACGCCGCACGTCTTGCACTTGTAGTTCTTCATCTTGCCATGCGAATTGTAGATGGGCATGCGGATGTTGGTATCATCATCCTCGGACTCGGCCATGTACTTCATGTCCTCACTGGAATTGGACATCAAATCGTGCTCCTTCTCGGGCTCGGCACCATTCGATTGCTGTGATTTGGCCGGTGATTTTGGTGGTGTCACATCCATGGGAGGTGTGAGCGCCTGCAATTTGTCTCCAGTTTGCAGTGTGGCTGCAACACCGGCTGATGTTGCCGCTGTTGCTGTGGGTGTTGGCTGTGGACTGGGACGCATGTTGCTGGCGTAATAGTGCTGCATGGGATTGGGCAATCCTGGCGGCGTTAGCGGATTGAAGCCGCCCAATGCAAGATGATGATGTTGCTGCTGTTGCTGCTGCTGCTGATGTTGTTGTTGTTGTGCGGCTTGGAAGTGTTGCTGGTATTGCTGCTGCTGCAACAGTTGCTGCTGCAGTGTGACATCAAAGTGTTGCAGACTGTTCTGATCGTTGTTGCTGGGCGATGGCGTCATTGCCGCTGCACACAGCGTATCCATGGGCTGCTGTTGTTGTTGTTGCTGCTGTTGCTGTTTCAGATATTGCTCTAGCTGAGTGCTGGGCGGATGTGGCGATTGCCTTGGACTGCTGGCATTGCTGTTGCTGTTGTTGCTCTCGTGTTGTGGCTGCTGTTGATGGTGCGACATGGGCTCCTGCTTGATGTTGGCGGCAAACATGCTGCTGTACCAGGCATTGTGTTGCTCATAGTTGGCCGATGCCGTGCTCGTCTCCCAGTTCTGCATCTTGGGCTGCTCTTAATGCTCACGGCTGCAATCCAGAAAGAGAGAGAGGGAGAAGAAATGGTTATTAACTGCGCCTGCGTCAGGTTTTTTTTTTGGTGTTATATCTGCTTTATTTTTTGTTTAGCGTTTTTCTTTTTGCTTCTATTTTTATTTTTGCCACCCCTAAGCGTGCCACTGCCACCCTACTCCAAACCGTAAGGGATGAGGCGTTTATCGAGTGAGTGAGTGAGTTTTGCCGAGGTTCAACAAAATGGCTAATACTGAACGTGGAAATTGTATATCCTGGATTGCTCACCTATTCGATACTCGTGCTGGGTTTAATATTATATATATTCCAAATGTTATGTGGATGAACTAAACTGATAAGTGATGATGATGATGATGGTGTTGCTCGAATGCGTCTGCACGCTGTAGAAACAAACTTGCGACTGACTGATGATTGCAAAATACTTTTGGCTTATATGCACGTTGCAGCGTTGCATGCGCTGCGCTGCATGTGCGGCTCAGGTAGACGACGCACGCGTCAAGGGATTAGACGGGGAAAGAAAAGGTGAGCCGAAAGTCAGGTATCGCGAGGTCGCGAGCTCGCGACTTCGCTCCTTGATCCCATTCAAGCTGGATTAGAGAACGCGACCAATAACAAAAGCAAGACCAAAAAGTACGAAAGAACAAAAATATGCGGATTTGGATTGATCCGGGCCCAGAGAGCTTAAGCTATGCAGATTAGAACGCGAACACGCGAAATGCGCGCAAAATGCCACGAAATTTTCCCCTCGCACTGGATTAAAGTTAATCAGCGTGGATCAAAGTGCCCAGAAGACGCGGGATTTAGGCGGGAAGGCGCAGTCCTTAGACCTGCAAATCCACAAAGCCGTCTTTTCTTCACGGTAGACGCGTTTCGCGTTTAATAATAAAAAGCAAAAGGATTTAAGTTAATTGTCGGCAACAGGATCAGTGCTTAATCTATCTACCTTTCCCTTTCTTTCGAGCGGGACGCAACATTTGCGCTAATGTCGTCTGTATTTTTGCTAAAAGAATGGCCAACAGCTGCTTTATCAATTCTATTTCCTTTTGGACATTACACGTTTTATAGTTAGTATTAGTGTTTTGTGCATTTCAAAAATCTAACAGCGCCATCATCGCGCACAAATAGACGATGAATATTTTTCAACAATCTTAAAATCGTATACAAATAGTTTTTTAATTATATTTTTTTTTTATTTCAGGCTATTAAAAATGCACAATTTACTAAGAAATGTTTAAAGTTTTTTAAAGTGATATTTTTTAGCTTAATTGTGGAAAAATAAAAAATGTGTATAATATTTGTTTACTTTTACACAATTTCTTTAAACATCAATTAATGTATACAATTTTCTTCAATGCCCTTGCTATATTTCGAATGAAACACACATTAAATTCAATTTAAACATTTCAAATTAATTTGCTTTGAGATTTGTGCAAATTTTCAAATGCATTTTTAAAGAGTTCTCCAATTACTGAGCAGCTTGCCATTGCACTTCTTCCCCTTGCCATCATTTCTCTACGCGATTTGGGTAGTTTTCAAAATAATGCTATTATTATTCTATATTTTTTTTGCGGTTCCTTTTTTTTTGTTTTTGTTTTTGCCTATTGCAAATTTCACTGCAGTTGGCGCATTTTTGGCCAATTGTTTGTGCTTTTAAGTAAATATTATTAAAAACGCAAAACGTCAGCAGAGCGCTATACAAAAAGAGTGTGTGTGTGTGTGGGTGTGGGGGGAGGTGGAGTAGAGGCGGTGTAGCGTTGCCTGGTAGCTGAAATATCTACAATAATCATAGCCGTACTTATGCATAATTGATGGTACAGGAAATTTGCGCTGCACAAGTTTTCCTCTCAATACGAGAGCAGTAAAAGCAACAAAAACAAAAACAAAACAAAATAATAAGTATATTGTATAATGTGCTTAGCATATTTATTTAATTTAGCTAGTGATATTTTTAAGAACCCAAATTAATTGGCTTGTCAGTGCTGTGCTGCAGCAGCAGCAGCAACAAAGAGTGCACCGCTTGCAACTTGTCTGCTTTTTTGCACACCCAACAACAACAGCAACAGCAACAACAGCAACAAGAACAACAAAGGCAAAAACTAAAGGCCAAGTGTAAAATTAATATTACGCCGGCTACATGCCACTCTGTGGATGAGAGGGGGAAGGAGAAGCAGCAGTTGAGAGATAGATGCGAGGGGGAGGCATGCTGCAGGGGGATATGGGAAACGAGTGTGAATGCAACGCAACCGAAACTGCAAACTGCAAAGTAAACTAAACATGTGCTAGTCGTTTGGCCAACCAAGCAACCAACCCCCCAGCAGCCCACTCGCCACCCCCTTTGTAAAAATACATATCATGAAAATGGCAAAAATGGAAAATTCAGACGCAGAAAATGCGCCACAAAAAATGTTTTTGTTGTAAAATGGCAACGGACGGCATCAGCAGCGGTTTTTGCGGAGCGCAGAGATGCGGGGGATGCACAAACTGCACTAGATGAATGTGCATTATAAAAAATTATTTATATTTAGTTATTGTTGTTGTTCTTCGTGTTGTTGCTAGAACATCTTTTTGTTTATAGGATATGCATGTGTATATAGATAGAGTAGAGTACAATATGTGTTTGTGTGTTTGCCTGTTTTTAAAGAACGCCGCATGGAATCTGTGTTAGGGTGAGAGAGGAAGGAGCTTTCAATGCCAACGAGCACATTAAAAGATGCCTTCAGATATTTCAGATACGAGTACGCCCGTCATACTCAAATCGTAACTCATCCATTCGATTTGTGCCACGTTCTATTGTCAGCGAACATTAAACGTGTACTAAAACAGCTGACAATCATTTTAGCATTTGTTGCCAACAAAAAAAGAAAATGATTTCAAACAAAAAATATAATAAATTTGACAAAATTGCGCGACTAGCAATTATCCTAATTATAAATCCATTTTCAAATTAATCACATTTTAATTAATTCTAAAATGTTGACTATATATCCTAAAGGAATTTTTTATAACTTTAAAACAAACTGTCTATATTCGAATTTTTATTTCATACAAACTGAATATAATTAGCTATAAGAATTTTTTATTTAAAAAAATTGATTAAATAATTGTTTTTTTTTAAGATTTTGTCATTAGTTTCTCAGTTTATAAAAGAGTTGTCAAGAACATAGCATTCTTCTACAAAGAGGAGAAAGATCAACACGTAGAATTTGGCAGGCGAAAAGCGAACAACGAGACAGGCATTAAAAAATTGCAACGTTGACTTTGAATTATAGTTGCATGTCTAAAATTAAAATATTAAAAAAGAAATTCAAAAGAAATTGCTAAAAAGTCTGAGACGAGGCGGCGAGTAAGAAAGGCGGGCAAAAAATACAACAAGCAGTCGTCGGACATGTAAACAAATAAAATTAGCTGCCAGGCAACGGCAACAGCAACGGCAACGACGAGTGAATTGAACAGGGGCGGACTGGGGTCGCACTTGGACAGGGACACAGCGGGCCGGGGGGAGAGGCGCGCCTGTTGCGGCGGGATCTAGCAAACTGCACGAGCAAAAAACAAGTTCGCTAGATCGGCTAAAAGCCAGACAGATTTTGAAATATTGTTTAAGAATTTTTGCCGTTGCATTTTCAGCAAATTATCTTTGTGTGTGTGAATGTGTGTATGTGTGTGTGTGTGCAATAGTGTTTCTCTAAGGTTAGACGCAAAAAGAAGCAAACGACAACAAAAAGAGGAACACCATCAACTAGGGAATAGCAAAGAAAGCAAAAAATAATAAGAAGGGTCATTCTGCTAATGCTAAAATCAACTTAAATATAAATTCGAAAACTCTTGACGGTAATTAACACAGCAAAAATAATTAGTAAAGACACGTAAACAATAATTGTTATCAAATAATTTTCGAAGTAAAATTATTTTAAATTCATCTGCATTGTGTACATAAATATTTGAAATGCCCACCAGGGAACAATTAAAACAGGATTTATGATTTTTGTTATGCCTCAACATTTTGTTATTTGCGGTATTCTCTCGAAATTCGCACTATTTTGAAGCTTTAGCGAATTACAACTTTTGTTTATTTGTTTATGTAAAGCACAGCTGGCGAGCCTCGAAAGGGCAAACAACAAGAGAATAGTAAATCTATTACCATATATTTCGCTCATTATTTACTAAAGTTGCAATTAGCTAAATAACAACAACATGCGTAGATTTTATAATTAATCAGAGTAAAGCATATTTACATACCTTAGGCGACAGCACTGCAGATAAATCTCCAAAATTTTCGGGATTTGGTAATCGGGAACCGGAGGCTCTCGCGCTCTCTTCTACACTTGACCGCGGCACCGTTAAACTCAACAAAACGACGATAAATGTGCGTGCGAAACAAAAAACACACGCATTCACACACTCACGCACACGCGCACGCAGTTGGGAGGTGGTTTGTTAGTGTGTTGGTGGCTGCTCCTTTTTTGTCGTTTTTATCTATTTTTTTGGCTTTTGCTTTTTAGTTTGTTGTTTTTGGGTTTTTTTTTTTGTGCCAGTTCGCGCATGTGCGAAATACCCGTTTAAAGGCTGATTTTTAATATTGAAATCCTTCGGTATTGTTTAATTATTATTATGGAGCATTTAACACATTCACTAGTTCATTTGTTTGTGTTGGATTTTATGCATATTTTTTAAGAGCAATTTGTTGTTTTTGGTTTCGTTTTCGTTTCGCTTGTCGTCCTTTTTGTGTTTTTTTTTGTGATACGGTTGTTTTGCGGATGCTGCTGTGACTGCTCCTAAGCAACGTTCGGCTTATGCGAGGCACTGAGCACGACTGACACGAATTCCTACTCAACTGGCAATAGTCATAGCTAAAAATCTCCGCATAGTGCAGAAGAGCTCAAAATGCAAAGAAACAAATGTGAAAAGTGCATGCACAAAAGCAAAAACACACAACAAAACGAACACAAAACACTCACGCGCACACACAAAAACGCACTCATACTCAGTCAGAGCAAAAACGCACGCACAGCAGCCGCCAGCAGCCGAGTTGGATGTATTGTGACCGAGAGCATGAGGGGATGCGCTCATTTCGCTCAATTACAACGGTAAAAACAATTCACTCAAAACGGAACTGTAATACACTCAACAACATTCGAGTGAAATATGCCCCAACCCCAAAAACAACCTATGGCGACTGGTCGCTGCCGCCACAAGTCCTCGCTTTCGCTCTCGCTCTCTCTGTCTCTCGTCGTTTGCTCTCTTCGTCCTGGAGTTGAGTCTCTAATGTGCATCCTTTTTGGCCACGCGCTGTATTTGTTGCAGTTTGGACTCGCAGCTGCCGCAGTTGTCCGTTCATTTGTTTTTTTTGCCAAATATTCCCTTCATTATTGATTATTGATTTTTGGTCTTATGCGTCTGTTGCTCTCTGGCTCCATCGCATCCCTCTAGGCTCCATTCTTTGGCTCCACGGTGCATTGCCACTGCACCTTTGTTGAGTAGGATGTGGCGCCCACAAATATTTTGGGCTTTGACGCCTTCGGGCTGTGTCGGCAGTTAAGCAACTTAAAGCTGACGTTCATTATGAAGTTGAGTGTGAACTGCAACTGATGAAAGTAACACGAAGCATGCAACATGCGCTGCATAAACTGTTAGCTACAAAGTTCTAGATGCCTTCAAGACTCTTATAACTTTTGTGCTTTCACTTTTAAATGTTTGGCTCTATTATTTGGCAAAAATCACTTAATTGATATTGAGGTTTTAAAGGCAATAGTGTATTTAATTTAAAAGTGTTTTAAAAAATTTTTTAAATTCTTGAAAAGTTTACATTTATAAAGTTCATAATTTATACAACTTATAAATTATTAAAATGGGTATTTTTGAAGTATTATTATTCTAAGCTACATTTTCTAAAATTTTGATAAAATTATGCTTTAAACACACATACGTAGATTAAATTTCTATGACAAATTATTGATAGCTAAAATATATGTATATTGTATATTTTTCAAGATCAAAAAGAATCTTCAATATTTTGGATGAATTGTAACAATTTAGAATTATATAATATTACGAATTTATCTATAACGAGTACATGTGATATTTGGCAAATGTGCATGTGGTTGTAAAGTATGATGACTTTTAATGCGTCGAAATATGAGTATGAACAAGATAAATAAGTTTGGCTGTCAAATGAAATTTGTTGGCAATATTTACAAAACAAACGATTGCCCAAAATGCAAACAAAACGCTGACAATATGCAAATAAATATAGAAGGATGTGCCAGGACATTCAGCGTGCTCTACATGCGCAAGGGAGATTATCTTTGTGTGTGTGTGTGTGTGTGTGTGTATGTGGCTGTGCAAAGAGACAGGTAGCCGAGGCAGGAGTATGAACATGCCGGGCAAAGTGCGCATCATTGACGTCGTCAACCGGATTAGCGGTGCAGACCGGACTTTGCAGCGGATTTGCGAGGCACTGAAGAAAAAGGATTAAGGGTCTAGCTACCTGACCGCGGACTTTGCCACGGACCGCGTTCATTAATCCGGCATCTGAAGATTCGCCACGGCTGCTGGGAAACTAGAGCAACAAAACAGAGCCTAGATTTAAAAGCGATTTAGATGTTGACCGGGCGACGGCATAATCCAACATTACGCGAAGAGGATCAGGATCAACCTCTGTGATCCTGATCCAGTCTTGATCATGTGATTAACGCTGCTTAAGGCGGGCGCGGGTGTGTGTGGAGCCGCTGATCCTCGGAATGTGTTATGTAAAATTGTCGCAAATCCATAACAAATGTTTCTTAATCCGCTGCCTTCCCAATCCCGATCCTAACGTCTTGACGAACCCGACCCTTCGCATCGCAAGTTTGCACATGTTTAGCGATGACACGCTTGACCTTTTAATTGATCATCGCCTTGATAACGATCGTCTAATTGCTGAGGGTTCTACAAGTATATGCAAATGATATGCTGCTGGCTTTTCAATATCCTTTGTCCAGCCGATGTCAACAGTTCCTTAAGCCCCGGCACGCTTTGTTCCCCCAAAGGCAATGGTGGTGGTTAAGATATCGGCGTCTCGTATGCAAATGCGAATCTTGCGGTTGAAAGAATTTCAATTCAAATCCCTACTCCAAGATGAGACCTCATTAGTTTTGTTTGCCTATAGCGCACTTTTACCCCCGAGATGAGCTGACCTCACCTTGAGTTTTTAAGCTGATTTCATGCCATGGATGATTTGCCAGTTTCATTCCCTTTTCAACCATTTGTTTTTTGTCTGTGTGGCTTCTTTGGTTTGGTTGATCTTTGATCTTGAGTGCAAATTGGTTTCTTCGGCTACTGCACAACCTAATTGAGATCTGATGCTATTAGGTCTTAAAAAACCTGAATGCCTGAATAATTTGTAGTTTGAAAATAAGGAAGAAAATTTTGTTTCATTATATTTGTTCTAAATGTTAGAATGTTAAAAAACTAGGCAATTGTGTACTTTATATTATCATTGAATATTATTTTGAAATAATGTTTTTACTGCAAAAATTTATTTGTATTCCTTATATTATTATCACTTAATATTCCATGAATATATTCATGTTTAGGAATATTGTTTTCGTTTCACTTTAGTGTAAACACTAATAAATCAAACTCGCGCAAGGATACGCCCACTTGGCTAAGAAAGCCAGAGAGAGAGAGACAGGATTCGCAGAAACATTATGCTAAACAGCCAGCTACATCCGTAAATCCTTTTTTAGCATGAAAAACCGAAGGATTAAAAAAGGAAACTAGAGCAGCAGACCAACGGACACACGAATACAAATACAACAGAAACAGAAACTGAGCCAGAAAAGATACAGAAGAGTACAGCAAAGATACATGGGCATAGCGAAATATGTAGTTGCTCTAATTTTGATTGTTTGTCGTAATGGTTACGCAGTAAAAGTAGCTGAAAAGTAACAAAAGCGTGAAGGACAACGCACATAAAGGCAGGACAATTGTTCAGCTTGGTCGACCGGTGGATTTGTGTACTGTTTTATGAGATACTCTCTCTATATCTAGTTGCCCATGTATTTGCATGGCTAACAGTCCAAAAGGCATCAGGTAATGAGGTTAAGCGTTGGCTTAACAATGAAAATCACTGGAAAATCACGAGAAAGTTCCTTAGCTAAACATGACGAAGACGCCTCCGACGATACAAATACAGATACAGCTACAGTCGCAGATACAGATACAGCTAGTACCATATGAAGATACAGATATATCATGCCTATCTTACCGTACTCATTAGACTGCTTGCTCTAGTTATGATTGTTCAAGGACTCGGACTCGGACTCGGATTCGGACTCGGGCAAGGCGACAAACACGGAGAAATCACTTCCGCGTAAAGCAGTTTTTTAGAGCTGCGCAAAAACCATAAAACATTTAGTTTTTTATGGCCACGTTGTTGGCGGCGATAAGCAGCAGGTAGATTATTGGTTTATCGGTTTCAGTACTCTTGGCTGCCGTTTTTTGTTCCGCACTCTTAACCCTTTCATCCATTAAGAAAAAACTGCATACGATCGGTACGTCCCGTTGCTTTCTCTTTTCCTGTGTGTGTGTTTGTGTGTGTGTCCTTGTCGAGTTCCAGTGAAACTCGACTTTTTTGTTTCCAACTAATGTTGCACGCTTTGTCTTCTTTATGATCTTACGGTTGTGTTTTTTATGATGCCCATTGTTTCTCACCTTACTTCTACAACATCCACTGCTCTTTATGTATTTCCTTAACCCTTTAAGCGAAAGTTTTTGCATTTCATGCACGAACGGGTTAAATCAAACTCTGTGCACTTTTTATTAGGGCTTTTGAAACTAAACGGGTCTTCTCTTAATTCCGAGAATGCCGGATCTGTCTCTCTCTCTCTCTTTCTTTCTCTAGGTTTTTGTTTGAATAAGTTTTCTCGATTTATAAGCACTGGGAAAATGCTTAGAAAAAGGGTTAAACTGCAACGTGAATGACTAAAAGTGAGTGTATTTCGAAAACTGTTCAAATTACTGACCAAAATAAAACACTTAAAATATTCGAATATTAAAGAAAATAAAAATTCAATTCAATTTGTTTTTGTATAAAAGTACAAATTTAGAAAAGATTTTGGTATAAAATGGATAAAATCAGACAAAATTGTGTTAACAAAAAAGTGTTTTGGCAACTTAAGACCTTATTTTCCTTTAACTTTTAAGAATAAAAAAATTTAACTTTCCAGTTCACTGCTCAACAAATCTTTTTAAGAAATTAAAATTTTTTTAATGTTAACAAAAATATTACCAAAAATTTCTACTGAACAATTCTTAGATATTAACCATATTTATTCATATTTAAATTGAACGTATCTAAAATGATACTAACAGCTTAAAAAATAGACTAAGAACTGTAATATGGACATAAGCAGAAGTAATTATAGTTTTTACATTTAATAATATTTCTATTAAATTATTTTTTATTCAACTTTCCTTTTGGCCAGCAAGAAAGCAGAATCTCTGGTTTAGCTATCTTTTATGGTTTCGGGCGTTACTTTGAGTGTTAAAAGATGATACAAATCATTTTCGCATGACACTCCCCAGCTCCTCGTCTGACCATCGAGTTACATTTGTAATGCGCCTGAAATTAACGCCACTAAGTCGCTGTCGAGGTTTCTGGCAATGGGAGTGGGAATGGAAATGGAAATGCATTTCAACAATGGCAGATTCAATTCTAAAATTCCGAATTCTGAATCGGAATCTAGAATTCATTGTGATGATACCCCTGTGATGCGGCTGCATTAAATCCCAAGCTTAGGCAATTGGCAATTTGAAATGAGCGCCAAAAAATGCCAAGCACGTTGGCCAACCCCGATTGTCAACTGGAAAACTCGGTCATCTAATCAGTCTGTCCGGCGGTAACACATTTTCACACTTTCCTGACCCCTGCGGTGCCGCCAACACACTCTGCCGGGGGTAGGAGAGGGGATCAACGGTCATTGGTTGAAAAGTAGAGCGTCGCCGGCGCCGAGAACTGTGAGCTGTGAGCTGTGAGCTGACCCCTTGTCAACGTTGTGCTGCATTGGGATCGGCAGAGGTTAAAATTAATGCGAAAATTGTGATTGAGTCACGGAAATTGCGTGAATACGAATTTCGGGGTCACGCATAAGACGCAGGCTCAAGAAGGCAGCAGTTCATAGGGGTGGCAAGGGTCAGGATCATATACATACATACATATCGGCAGCAGGGACTGCAATTTTCAAATTTATTGCTGCACAAACAGAGAGAAAAATGCTCAAAAATTGTAACGATTTCGATTCGCACACGAGACACAAGTAAAAAAGGATTTCCATTTCCATTGTTTTGCATGCTGAGAATTGGTTTCACAATCGAAATCGAAATGCGAATATGGGATGGACTTGAACTGGGTTGCAATTGACCATTCAAATCGCCGGCTGTGGCTGACCCCTCACCCCGGCTTGACCTTTTTCCGTCTTGATGCCAGCAAGCAAAATAGGTGACACATTTAAATAATTTTTCATTACCAATGCACAATGGTCATCAAGCGTTTTTGCTGTGTTTTCATTGCAAATGGCATTTAATTGTTGACCCCTGAATGAGCATTGTGGAGTTTTATGACCGAAAATGTAACGGATTTACACAAAGTCCAAAAATCTAATCAAAAATTGTAGCAGAAATTGCAGCTGTCCCATTAAAACGAGGAAACAACTTTCCAATATATACTCATAGAGTGTCTTTTGCAGTCCGACGAGCTTTTCCATTATAGCTTAACAGGGATTTCCCCACATGCTGATGATCAAAAAGATTACCTAAATAGCTAGCTCCCAGTTCCTGCTATAACAATATGTCGCTAATGGACAGTGTCGTCAGCCATTTTGTGTACTGCCGACTAAGCCGGAAAACGTAGCGCAAATGCGAATAAAAAATTGAACTGATTACGAAAAGTATATGAGCCTATTAGATGCAGAGACCGAGCTCCAAAAGTCTATGCGTATGCCAAAAGTTGAATTAGTTATGCCATCCAGGTTGATACCCCAACAGCACAAGACACAATGCTGCGACATAAAACGTAAGCAAAGAGAATGGGAGCAGAAGGCAGCATATTTTATTTTCTAATGTAGGCTGTGAAATGACAGATTTAAGATACTTACGACTTACGAAAGCTACAGAGTCACAGTGGCCGAGGAATACTCTATAATTAAAATAAACAATTTTCTACTATGAAGTGTCGTAAATCTGAGTTAAAGTGTTTTCTTTGAAATGTAAATGTAAAATGTAATGAATAAAAAAGTCAACAATTTTTTTATATTACATTTTCTCTATAATACATCAGGTACATATGCAATTGTATTCTTGTTTTTGCAATGTGCGACTCATGCAAATTACTTAAAATTTTATGGTTAACAAATTTCAAAGTTTCATCAATGCAATAATTATTTTACAAGATTAATAGTATAACAAAAACCTAAAACTCTCATTGAATATATAAAGGTTTTGAACCCGTTAATAATATTGAATAACAGGCTAGTCATTTTCAAATAAAAGTACGGTAACTTTTAAAATTTCTGATTTGTAGTACAACATTCATAGTCCACTATGCTCAAGCCTCGAAGTTGCCACTTCCTCATCCATCTTTAGTTCAGTCGCCAGTCGACTATCACCCGCTGCTTTTGGAGACATGGGGATGCAGGAGTCGGTCGGTCGGATCTCACCGTTCACTGTGAGTGTAAACACCAGTGTCATTTATTTTCGTATTATCATAATGAGTACTCGTATATTTTTATGTGTATTTCTTGCTTTTTGCACCAAGCCATTCTCCTGCCACGCCCCATTGCTGTATGTGTCATGAATGTGAGCGTGTGTGAATGTATGTGTGTGGGTGTGGGTGAGCGTGTGTGTGTGTGTGTGTGGTGTGTAAAAAAGAAGAAAGACGAAACCAAGTAAAACACCAAACAAAAACAGCATTCGCATTCACATTCGCATTCGTTTGTTGTTAAATTATCACCCAAGACAGAAGCCACCCTCTCAGTCCAGGACTCTGGCTATTTATGCGTCCAGCGCAACTCCTTGCACACCACCACAAACAACAACACTGCGAAATACTCATCACCCACATACACCCACACCTTGGACTCACACACACACACACAAATATACGCATTGGATTTGTTGGCAGCACATTTGTTTTTTCTTCCAATAGTCGCATTTGGGGGAACGGGGAGTGAGGTAAAGTAAGAATTGCTTTTTGTCTGCTTTGGGGCTTACGAGTGGGAGAATTTCGTATAGTAAAGACGGATTCATTAAACACATTAATACCGTTATGGCCTATATAGCACTTTATGTGAACTTGTATCAGATTACTTTAAATTCTTGTTGCTAATCTTTGTTGTACTCTGCACTCTTTCTTTCTTTCTTTGTCATGGCTTATCTAAACTCTCAGCGTTGACTCGAAAGCAATTCAGCAAATATTTACCCAGCGATTTATTAAAAAATATTTGAGTTTCCCTAATTTCCAGCTGATAAAAATAACAATTTTTGTTTGCAACCATTGCGGTCAATGTACTTACTTTTTGTGCTAGTCATGGAAAATTTAGTGTAAATAGTGGTGAAATAAACGACAGCCACTGATGATTTCTCAATGGTAAATAGAAAATATATTTATTATCTTATTAAATATATTAGTATTTGTATTCATTTGTTTATATTTTTATTTTTATTGATTATGGTGTTTGTTAATAATATTCGTCAAACATGATAGATTGTGTTTTTACGTATCAAGTTTAAATTAAAAATGATACAGTTAAATACTTAAATACATAACCACTTTTCTTAATTTAATAAAAAATTTATTATTTATTACAAAACTTAACTTAACTTTAACTTTTTTAATTTGCATTATATATGAATATGTTATTTTTTAAAGAAATTTCAAGAATAAAACCTTTTATATGAAATTTTCATCTTCAATTCGATAAAAATATTGTATTAGCATTGAATGAAAATGCTATTAGATTATTTTAGTACTTCTGGGACATTATTAGCTTATTTTCGACTTAAATCATCTTTAATCTAATGAAAAAAATAAAAAAGTCTTATATTTAAATATACTGTTCATATGTATTTCAATGAAAAATATAAGAGTTACATATATACTAAGTGACAAACGAATTTTCTTGTGATTTTTAATAATAGAGTTTTTGAACAATATTAAAATAATAATGTAAATAATGTAATACACATGTAAAAAATTATTTTTTATTGGTTTTTTAAGATTTCATTTTTAATATACAAACTTATTAATATTTTCTATATTTTGAAATAACTTAATTTTAAATGGTTTTCATTGCAGCAAGTAATGTAGTGATTTTTCAGCTCTTTATGTATAAATGGGATGAGTATTATGGAGGCTCATCAAAACCCATCAACCATTCCATGCTTTCACGTTTACTAACAGCAGCCAATAACATTTTATGGCGCACGCCATTTCTATCTGCCATACACTCAAATACTCAAACATACGCACACAACAACACAAAAACGCACACACACACATACAGAGTGCGGCGATCAACGAGTGCAAAAAAAAGAGAAAATACAGCAGAAAAACTAATTCCACATAATGGCCAATCTACATAAAAAAATCGCTCGACATGAAAACCGAAAATCGATGAGCGGAACGGGAGAAGTGGAAAAGAGGAACAACAACAACAACAAACAACTGACTCACAATATTGCCACCCCGCATAAATTTGCAAATAATGAAAATGGTAAAAAAAAACAACACACAAACAAAACTCACACCAATACATATACATACATATATGCGCTCACACACACAGACACATTCATGCTGTGCTCGCTAAGGGGCGACTGGCGAATAAAGTTCCAAATCATGAAGCATACAAAATGAAAATCCACCCTCAAAAAAAGTTGCCACATTTTTTTCTTTTTTTCTTTTTGCAGCCAAAAAAAGAACGCAAAAAGTCTCTCTGTATGTGTGTGCTAGTGAATGTGTGTGTGTGTATTAGTGTTCGTGCGGGTGGTTGGTTGTTTCGCTTTCGCTTTGTTTGCAAAACAATCAAAAGCGAACGAGTCGTCGTCTTCGCCACTCACTCTCTGCTCCTCGCTCCACTTCGCAAAGTCGTCGTCGTCGTCGTCTTCGTCACCGCCTCTGCTTTGCTTATAAGCTTCTGCTCTGTCTTCAACTCCTGCTCAGTGGAGCGTGGTCCATGGAGCACATGGCTGCGCCTGCCGCGACATATCCCGTTCTTGATGTCGCTGGTGACATTAAATGTAACTAAGAGTCTTGTTTTTATACCCTGTAGGCTGACTAAAAGGTTCTCTGGAGCCCATTTAATTCGTTAGCATAATCACAAATCTTTGCACTTTGTATTGCTTTAATTTTCATTCATAATAACTGTTTAAAGGGTATTACATAGCCGAGTACTCCCACTTATCTCTTGACTGCTTTTTGCTGCTATTTCGTTTGTTTTCTTCACATGGCAAACCAATTTGAAGCATATTTTTATGAGCCCACTGTGCAGCACTACGACGCTGTTGTCGACGGCGAGACATTCTTGGATCTCGGCTAGGGTTCGAGTTCGAGGATAACGGGGGCGAGTTTGAGGCTGGGGGCGAAGGTTTGGTTAGCAGGCGCAGCAGCTTTATTTTATTTTTCAAACGTGCGCGAGGACACGCCCCTTACGCCCCCCAGTCAGTGCCGCTGAGTTGGCCATGTGTTAGACGCTAATAACGTTTGCCAAAATGAAACACAGCGAATCCTTGCGGCCCCTTTGCAAAACACTGCTTAGAACGTGCCAACTGTGAATCCATACGCTGAGAGAAATTGCAGTTAGCGAGACCTTTTGATATAAATTTAGTCAATGAAACTAATAAAATTTTAAACTACATTAAAATTTCCCTCAAAATGGACTCCGAATGCATTTTTTTAGCATACTTTTGTGGCAAATAATATTAAAAAATGAAGGTATACAATATTTTCTTTGAAATTTTGATCATAAAAACAGTAAGTAGCTTTATGAAAAACGAAATTACTTTTCAAATCAACCAAAATTTTAAGTGTCGAGTATAATTCAAAATTTCCCTTAAAATGGTTTCCAAATATAATTTGTGTTACATACTTTTAGGGGTGCAACATAATTGTTAATGCAGCCATCCTTGGAAATTTCAAACTCATTTAAAAATCTGCAATTAAAGCAGAAACTTTTTGTTTTAAGCATAATAAATTTATTTTCTAACGTATTACATTTTGCTAACAGTGCACAGACTTGTAATGGTCGCACATTATTTGTGGCTTATGTACATTTCGCTGGCTTTGCGACTGCTTTTTATGTGCCTTTTTAGCAAATTACAAAACTGCGCCATTTTTTCTCTTTTCCTATCCGCAGAGCACAACACAACGCTGTGCGCCTATAAAACAACAAAAGCTCACCACGAAAGTGGCACATACACTCATAGTCATATACAACCTTACTCACACACATGCAGACAGCTATGGGACAATTTTCTATGTTGCCGCCTGAAAATATGCAACACTTTTTATATGTTTCTGCTTCACAAAGTTTTGCGTCATAAAATTTTTTCTGCTGCGGCTGTCACTTTTGCTCCCAAGTTGCTTTTGCTGTTGCTGTTGTTGTTACTGCTATTTCTGTTCTTGTTGTTGGTCTGTGGTCAGGCTTTTATACTTTCCTCACAATGTGTGTGTGTGTGTGTGTGCATGCTTTTTATGACCCAATATGGTCGCCAAGCGCGGCGTACGTGTTTGTTCCTGCTTTTGTCGTTGTGTTTGTGTGTGGGTTTATGAATTATATAGATTTTTATGCGGTCGCATATTATTTTTGTTGCTATTTTTTTCTCCCGTTTCTCTTTTAGTTTTTGTTTCTGCTGTTCGTTGTCCTGCTTTCACTGTCTTTCTTTTTTGGAGGCAATAAAAATGCCTTTTTATATGTGGTGATATCTGGCAGATCTCCCTGCATAATGTTAGCTCGTTTTTGCTGCTCTTTATGAATATTTCGCTGGGCCTGAGTTTGACTTTTATGTTTTGCTGTAGCTGAGCTGGCGGCATTCATTATACCCATATTCATATAGAACTTACATACACGGTATATACTATATACATACATATATATAAATACAATACATATATGCTCTTTATTTTGGGCTCTCTCTTTTGAGCGCTGCTTTTGTCATTTTTGCATTAATTTCATATTTTGTGTGCTCTGCTACCGCTGGCTGTTTATTCCGCATAAATAATAAATATTTTTGGTTATTGCGTCTGCACAGCATTAATAATATTTTCCACACAACCACATACAAAACGCTCTCGCACACGCATACACACACGCATGCATCGCATAGACAAATACACACTCACATTAACATGCATCGTGCGAGGATGTTTTAGCCATGAGCTTTAATTTTAGCTCATTTTTCGTTATCAAAACATTTGGTTTATGTGTGCGTATTTGTTTTTTTTTTTTTTGTTCATGTATATGTGTGCATACATAAATATTTGCAATTAAATATGGCACACATACTCGCACACACACACACACACACAAATAAACAGAACGATAAGTCCTGCAACATTTTGGCTCAAATTCTGTGCGGCACCAAATACCAATTTTTGGTAATTTATTTTTTTTCGAAACTTTCGAATTTTCTACATTTTAGTGGTCGTTGGAAAAATGGAGTTACCGCAAATTAGCTATCCAGAAATATTTTTTTGTTTGGGCTTGCAGCATTCTTGAATAGAAACGCGAATTTCATTTTGCATAAATTCCATAAAAAATATGTGTAATATATTTTAAAATTAAATGCCTTTGCGATTATAGCATTTTAATGATGAAAACGCTATTACGTATTACGCATTTATTACAGTATACGCTGTTTATGAATCGCTAAGGAAATCGCCCACTTATCTATTGACATACTGTAGTGTAGTTGTGAAACTTTCCCTTCCCACTTGCACAAAGTAGTACTACGTAGTAACATTGTGTTCACTAAGAAAATGTTCCCGCCAAATGACATATACCTACAAATACATAAGTATAATGTACTTGTTCACATGCATATTTATGTATGTAATGCTAAGAAAGCGAGTGCAAGTGTACCCGCTTACATCGGGGCCAATGAACAACAATAAATGCTTATCAGTACCATAGGCATAGGAACATGTGCGAGTCGCATTGATTAAGACTCAAGTGCCGTTGACAGCTAATCGTATCCGATTAAGGCGCGAGCAGGCAGTATAATTTGTTCTACAATTGTAATGTACTTAAAGCTAAACTATTTCGCCAGCAACAACAACAACTGAGGCAACGACGACGCACTTTGCACGACGACGACACCAAGAGAGCGAGAGAGCCAAGAGAGTACGCGTTGAAGAGAGCGCTTTTTGGCAAAGGACAGAGGCGTAGTTGACAAGCAAAGCGCTAAGCAGTATTGTTGCGCCCCTACGTCTGCGCCTCTGACCCCGAGAGCCGTTATCATCTCGTGCAGTCGCCTACAGAAGCAATAACAGACAGCAGCAAAGTGCACTGCATACATTGTTGATTTGCACGTCGTTCGAGCAGCTGGTCAAGCACAATTAGAAATTAATAGTCCCTATATAAAGATAAAGTGTCGTACAAAATCGCGGCCATGGCGAAGGAAGAGTCAAGCGCAAGGCGAGAGTCCTGCACCGAGCAATTGCAATTTGTGCGCGAGAAACTGCAAATATTTCAATCGAAAATGCTGGCTGAATTTGATCAGCGCATCTCGTGCATGATTGAGGATGTGCTGCAGGACATGCGACAGCAGGAATTGCGGGCTCACGAATTTCGTCACTTTGACAAGCACAAGGAGAGAGGAGACAATGCGACATCCACTTGGCACAATCGCAAACCGCAAGCCACAACAAACCCTGACGTCACTGATAATCAAAATTGGCCGGCGGATGTCCAAAATGAGAAAACGACGCCAGCGCAGCAGCAACCAAAACAACAGCCCCAACAACAACAAAGTGAGCAGCCTAAACAAAGACGACGTCAATTGCCGGATAAAGTGTTTGTGGCGCGCGAATCGTATTTAACGGCGCTGCTACAGGTGGAACACATGCGCACCATCTATCACATCTTCTACATTATTCTGGTCATGTTCCTGTTGAACGTTGTGTTCTACGATTACTTTGTCGAGGGTCGCATTAACTTGGGCCTGGGCACTTTTCGTGGCGGCCTTAAGCGTCTGCATTGGGTAATGGGTGTCTGGCTGCTGGAGCATGTTTTTGTCCTGGCGCTTTACTTTGCATTCCAAGGCTGGGCGCTAGTGCGTGCTAAGCTGCAAGCACACGGTAAGCGTTTTGAAGAATCACCTTTATCCATTACTAATCATTGCTCTTCCCTTGAATAGCTTCACTGCAACGCTTCTGGTCTCATAGCTGCCTCATCATGTATATCAGCGCCCAGCTAGTCTTTGGCTATGTCTCCACATCGCTCTGCTTGAAGTTTCGGCTGCCCTTTGTCAGCGCCTGCGTATTACTCCTCGAGAGCACACGTCTGCTAATGAAGATGCACGCTTTCGTACGCTTTAATGCCGAACGCGTACTGCGGGGCAAGCAAAAGTTGGATGATGAAAGCTACACAGCTCAGACAGCGGGAAGTAGTCGTCCCTATGTGCCGCCTCTGCACTGCTATGTCTACTTCCTGTTCGCACCCACGCTTATCTATCGCGATAGCTATCCACGTACTGCTCACATACGCTGGAAGTTTGCGGTGAGCCGCCTTCTCGAGATTGTTGCTGTGGCCTTTCTCTATGCCTTCATCCATGAGCGGCATATTCACGAGCATTTCGGACAGTTTGGCAAGGAGACACTGGGTGCGTCCCAATTGATTGTCAAGCTATTTGGTATGATGCTGCCTAGTGCCGTAATCTTCCTTTGTGGCTTCTATATGATACTGCATTCGTGGCTGAACTTTACGTCGGAACTCTTGCGCTTCGGCGATCGCATGTTCTACAAGGATTGGTGGACCTCGCACACCTACGACGGCTACTATCGCAACTGGAATGTGGTTGTGCACGACTGGCTCTACGAATATGTTTACCGCGATGTTTATACGCACATCTTTAAGGGCTCCAAGGTTGCTGCCTCGTTGCTGGTGTTCATGATCTCGGCGTTGGTCCACGAACAGGTTTTGGGATTTGCCCTACAAGTCTTCTTCCCCGTTATGTTTGTGTTCTTCGGCGTTGTGGGCGTGGCGCTGGTGTTCCTTATGCGCAGTGCACCAAAAACCCTGGGGAATATATTCCTGTGGTTCTCGCTCATCCTGGGCAACGGAATGTTGATCTCACTGTACGCCATGGAGTATTATGCAAAAAAGAATTGTGACCATCTGCGCTACGAGAGTTGGTCAGATCATCTTACGCCAGCGATATGGCGTTGTTACCATTAGCCTATTTGGCTGAGCCAACGAATTTGTTAGTCTATGCTTTTATCTGTACACTTTGGCGTACATATGTTTTACATTTATTTTAAGGTAATAAAACATTATGAAAACTATTGTAAATGCGACTGCTAAGGGCTACCAATATATCATCATATATGTTAGTGTTAATCTATTTTACATCAAGGTAACTGATGGCTAAATCTCAATCTTATCGAATACTGTCTATAACGAACTGTTTTTGTTTCAACTAAGCGCATACGTTAACATTGTTTGTAGTGCTGGTCGTTTGCAACGTTGGTGTTTCCTCCTCATCTTGACGTTTGCGGCGAAATAGGATAACGTGTGGCTCTGGGGCATGCATCATGTAGTGCACCCAACCGGGACTTTGTTGAACACCCAAATTGCGCCATTCGGTCTCCGTCATCAGGTGGGACTTGGGTACGTGTTTGGCCAAGTCAGGCGGTAGGATAACATGCCTTCAAATATAAAATACAGAATTAATGAATTGCCCGTCGTGCAACAAATGATTAACGTTACCTGTACTCAAATTTGTCATCGAAATACTTCTCAGAATATTGAATTTGATCGGCGGGCATGTTTCTTTTCTATTTATTTTGTTTTTTAGCAAGCTATCGATAGCGGTGAGGCGGCTGACCGATAATTCCAGTGTTGAAAAATGCAAAGGCAAGCGAAGCTGCTCCTCACGCTCCTCTCTTATAACATGAAGTACAAACGCGGTAATATAATCAATCTAACAAGCGTCAGGTTAAGAGCTGAAAACATAAATGAAGCATAGCTAAAAATATTAATATTAATAAAGGTTAATTTAATATAAAAGCATTATTCAAATGCTGAGTTGGAAAAGAAAAAATAATATCGAAATACCTTAAAAATACTCCATACGGAATTGGTAAGCCTATCGACAATCGAACTGCTTAAAATTTCTAAACTTTTTCTTAAAAACTGAGTAACTGACGCTTTTTTTGCTTAACAATTTACTTTTATTAAGAATTTTCAATTAAGTTGATTACTCGACTTTGGAAAATGCGTTAGCGATAACGAGAAACAAACATTTCCAGGGCTACAGTTTTGGTGTTAGTGTTATGTTGTTCAGGGCAGCAGTAACAGCTATACAGCTGTATAGCCACACTCCACATGTGCAGCCCCTTTTGGTACAACACAGCACCATAAAAGCCAAAAATTTGTAATTTATTTACGTGAAAACTCAAATAGGGCCCCATAGCGAGACTGTAATGTGTGTATGAAGTGTCAATTCGTTTCGAAGCACTTGTGTTCTTAGTGTGAGACAAAAAGTTACGCGGCATTGTTGTTGTGTTGTGTGTGTGCTAGAATGAGAAAGAGCGAAGCAGCAGCAAATAGTAATTTGGAATTTATATAAGCGCCATCGTTATTTTTCAACAATATCCACGCATATATTTATTGCAAACGTACACACGCACGCATACAGGCAAATATATAGACATTTAGTCACTGTATTGCCACTACAACAAGAAGAAAGGAGACTCCCATGACAACGGCAGACGAGTAACCACAACCACAAGAACAACAGTAATAGCAACAACAACAGCAGCAGCAGCGATAAAGTAAATATACATATGGGCAGACATAATTAAAAATACACCAAGAGCTGAGCGCCATTAACGTAAGGCAAGAGCAACCCCAACCCTGCTCACCCTCAAATTCGAATACATTGACACAAACTGAGACACGCATACAAATAGATGCAACCATGTATGGACGTGTGTGTGTGAGCCACCTGCTGCTGCCTGAAGAATAACTTTAAAAGCGAGCAACGCTCCAATAGAGCGGTGCTGCTGCTTCAAGCTGCCGCTGCGGTGACAACAAAGCAACCTAGGGCACACAAGCTGCCCTAACTTGAGACAGCAGTAACACCAACAACAACAGCAGTAAAAGGAACAGCAGCAACAACACAAGCAACATGAACGCCAGCCTTATATATGAGATACTCATGTATTTGAACTCATTCTATTTTGGCATGTACGCCGCCTTTGAAGTGGGAGTCGGGGTGCTAAAGGCAATCAATCTGAATTACGGCGAAAATGTTTTGTCACGTGAGGCAACCATTTTGCTCTCGCTGTGCATCATCGAAACGCTGCGCATTGTCTTTGGTCGCAAAAGCAGCCTCAGCGATCGAGGTGAGTAAAGCGAATAAAACGAAAGACCCACGCACATATGAATACTTTTAAGCATATGTGGCCACTATTTTGTATTTGTTTACCTAATGAACTCTAAGCCATGGGAGCAAACAAACTCAACAGTTGAGTGTTGAGTAGAGGCTGCTTTGATTGTTCTTTTGGAGGAGGATGAGGCTGCTATGATGACATGCTCGAATTATTTGCCGCGGTCTCCATGGCGCGACAATGTCGTCGTCATTGTTGGTATCAGCATGCCTCCCTCCTTCTCCCTCGTAGTCCGTAACCTCGCCCATTCTAAAAACGCTTTCACTATCAACATGGCGTATGCGTAATTTTCGCTTGCATGTGTATCTTGCATATGTTTGTGTGTGCTTCTATACATATTCATTATATGTACATATTCTGACCGAACCTCTTCATATAAATCATCACTTAAATGAAAACAGAAATATTGCTATTCAATTGAATCATTTAATTGCAGCAGATGAAATAAGTCAAGTTCAATTTTTGATTACACGCATCAATTAATTTCAAAGTAAAAACAGGCACTATATTTAAAATCTTATCTTTTTATGGATATTTTAATATTTGTTATATTATAGTAGAAGCTCAAAAGTTACAGCTCTCCAAAATTAATAGTGAAAGAATATAAATTAACCTTCACTGTAGTTTTTAGAGATTTATTTTCGAAAAATAAAATAAATTGCTAAAAACTGCATTTTAACGAAAGTTTTTTTTTTTTTTGAATTTCCCCATAAATTAAAAAATTGTAAATACCGTAAAAAC
Source organism: Drosophila niveifrons (assembly GCA_035046325.1). Lineage (NCBI taxonomy): Eukaryota > Metazoa > Arthropoda > Insecta > Diptera > Drosophilidae > Drosophila > Drosophila niveifrons. Next base: position 704,841 of record JAWNOC010000046.1, on the reverse strand, counting down.
AGTTATCCTCATTTGAGAAAAAAAAGATTATAATAATTGTTTGTTCTTTATAAAATGCATTAAAATGTAATTAGACTGAATCATTCAATTAAAAATATAAAAAAGGTATTTTTGCTTTATATATGTATGTTCTCAACTGAAAGATTAAATCATTAATATATTATGTCGTGAATGTGGACTATATGAAGTCTTGCTATTTTTTAATTAGAAATCAGTTGGGATAGGGCCAATATTTAGTAGACATTCTCTTTGCAAATATATATATATATACTAATTAATGTGTCATTTCTCTCGATTTCTTCTTTCATACACAGGCTGGCAAGCGACCGCATCCGTAATATTAACACTGCCCAGTCTTGCTATTGTTATCTATTTGTGTTGTTTTCAAACTTTTGTTCTCAAACTCGAAATTCTTCTGAGTGCCTTAATGATCATCCTCCAAGGTACTGAACTAGTCTACGCCAGCATATTCATTTGTACAATGTGTCGACCCGTAACATACACCTAGCAGTTGATCAACGTTGCCACGTCGTTGCCAAAATCGAAGATGCCAACAGCAGCAGCGGCAGCATTACTTCAACCAGAAGCTGTCGTCGCTGTAGCTGAACCCGAAGCTGCATCTAAGGCTGGAATAATACGACGACGACGACAACGCAACTTTTGGCATAACTATGTCAAACAGTTTTCATTCAAATTGAGCGACTTTGACGTTGGCTAAGCCAAATGGAATCAATCTCATCACATGGACATCCATAAATTACACATTCAACTTAAGGGATAGATGCGAATCGATATATTAGTTGAACAACCAAACAATACGCTGGCGTATTCCTGCAGTCAGACTACCACAAAATACACACCGCAACATCCCGAAACAAATATCCAAAACACCAAAGAGGAAAACAACAAAAAATCCACAAGGAAACCGTAAAAAACGCTTTTCTAACGAGGTTGGTAAGGACGTCAAACTTTTTTGATTTTATAGATATTATCTATTTTATATAATTTGTATATATTACACGATTACACTGCACAACACAAGCGCGCGATGCGATCCGTCGCGACTCGTCCGTTTCGATTAAAAGCGGCATTTGATTTGAATTCAGAGCGCATTCTTTTGTCCGAGCCATCGCTACTCGGACTCGCTCGTTGTTGGTGTATTTTTATACGCCTATAATGATCTAAAATTATATGCACATACAACTGCAACTGCAACTACAACCACACTTGCCGCATAAGTAGTCTATCTATGTGCAGCAACCTCAGCAGCATCGGTTGGCATCGTTGTCGCTGCTCATCAACGGTGCAATGTACACTTCTAATTCAAGTGTAATATATACGGGACCAACGGCTACTTAGATTAGGCCAGCTAGACGTAGAATACGAAGATAAATATTTGAACAAATACTTCATATAATTCTTGTTAAAACTTCCGATAACTTTGTCCAAGATGAACATTTATGGCATGCTCGTAGCTCTTACCGTTTAATATTTGCAGTGATAGTTCCATCTGGTTGTCTGTCAGACAGTCATGCAAAAACTTTAATTAGTAGTGTATTCCATACAGTTGTCGGCAGGTCATTCGTTAGGCATCCCTGACCAAACGATTTGATCTACACGGCTGTCGGCTATGAAAGAGATTTTAAGCACCGAAAGGCGACAACGACCAACAGCACATAATTCAATTTAAACGAAATGCAACAACAAATGAGCAATAGCGACTGAGGCAATGGCCAACACAGCAGGTCTACATTATTATTATGGTCGTCAGTCTAAAAATATAGCGCCCAACGTAAGCAACGATCGCATTGCGCATTGTGCGATTATTGCCGGGATCCATAGAGTGATGATGATACTACTGCATTGAGTTTGCAAATCAGATCGCGAGTTAGTTACAAGTAAAAGCTAGTTAAAATGCCGCCAAAACGTCCGCCGCCGCTTGTGCCAAAGAAACCAAATCCCAGTATGAACTACGAGGTGTTAATCTATCTGAATAGCTTCTACTTTGGCATGTTTGCCTGCTGTGAAATGGCGATGGGCTTGCTGAAAGCGATCAATCTCAGCTACACTGGTCACTCGCTAGCCCAGGACTCGGCCGTCATGATAAGTTTTATTGTGCTAGAAACGTTGCGATTGATAATGGGACGCAAGGGAACGCTGGCCGAGCGAGGTAGACAGATATATCTAATTATAGTTGTTATCAATATCAATGTTGTGTATTTCTATACTCATCAAATAATCTCTCATTCTCTCTCCCTCTCTCTTTATTTTGTTTCGATGCATATAGGTTGGACTGCCATACTGTCGGTCTTTTTGACCGCCCCCTGCTTTCTGGGCGTGTCGTATCTGCTGCTATTGCAGACCTACAAGCTACGTCTAGAATATTGCCTTGGCACGCTGCAGATCGCGCTCTATTTGACCGAGGTGTGGTATGCCATTGTCTTCGTTTTCTCACTGTGTCGTCCAGTAACTTATGATTAGTAACATACAAGCAAAAACTGCAAGACGAGACATTTATACATTAACTACTTACTTAACTAAAACAAAAAAACCAAAACAGAGATTAGCAATATAATAAAATAACAACTAAAAACTACAAAAACAGAACAAAAAAAAAAAACAAATGAAAACAATTGAATAATGAGAATTGAGATATGAAATGGTCCCCAAAGCCAAATATATATAGATATATAGTATATACATTAATATATGCATCTCTACTTGTGTATAGTAAATGTATACTTCTAACGGTTTTATATTAAAGAAATTTGTTAACATCTAAGCATCAATTGGAACCAATATAACAAGACAACTACAACAACAACAACAAGGAGTAAAACAAAAATTATAAACTTGAATAATTTTCACATTTGTAAGACAATTTTTTTGTATAAAATGCATAAAATTATATACATGTCCAAGAGAAATCAAAACAAAACACAAATTAACTTCAACTTCCTTGGACAGATTAAAAAATATTAATGTAAAAAGCAAATATTAAGCAAAGCAAAGAAACAAATAAAACAATAGTTACAATTTTAATGTTCAAACGAAAGCAGTTAAAAAGAAATATTTCATGAAATTTCAAAAGGCAATGTGTGTACTTTAATGAAATGTACTTTATATAAATCTAGCATAAAACCAAATAGAAAATGTAAGCCAAATAGAACAAACCCCAAAGTAAAACACACCATACTTAGACACTATGTAAAGCGAATCTAATGCTATTTCAATGCAATTCAAATCCAATGCTAGTCAAAATGCAACATTGGGGATACCAATTCAAGCTTTCTCTCTCATTACGCCCTCTAGTCAGAAAGAAAATCTCATGCTATCATCCTCCTCTCATCCAATTATCAATTAGGTGTAGTGCAAGCGAACCCATTGGAACTATAAAGAACTAACCTTATGTTGACAACTTTAATTGTATAATATTTATATAAATTTTCTGTTGAAATGCAAAATGTTAACATACATTTTTAAAATGCGCTAGTCGAAAGTCGAATAACCAAAGAATGTAACACAATTTAGTTATAACAAACCAAAAATAAGATTTTACGACAAATTATATACACTTGAAGAAAAATACCAATTAAAGAACAAACAAAAACAACATTTAAGCCATGACTTTTTCTATTATAATAGCATTGTAGTAGGCTTCGCCATTATATTATACAATCTTTTCGGGGCAAATAGTTTTGTTACATTTAATAAAGAAAAAAATAGGGAAAAAATAAACGACACACACACATTTGTTGCTTTAGATTTCCATTGGCTTCATTTTGAACCCTCAACACCAAGAAGATCTCACGCATCTGTATCATTATTTTGAAATGGAGAAGAAACAAATGTCTGGTAAGTTTTAATTCTTTGAGAGCGAGACTTCACTCAATTTAGTATCCAATTGCAGTGCAGAATATTTCGGAATCGCAATCGAGCAGCAGTCGTCGAGTGATGTGGAAAGTGGGCGAGGAAGAGGAGGAAGTCTTTGATTCGGTTGTCAACTATCGTCTCCTATTGCCAGACAATTTAGAGAGCGAACAAGCCAGTCAAAGTAAAGCTTCTTCAACTGATGACAAGAAAGCTTTAAATGAAGGGTGCGATGTGGCATCCATGCGAAGAGCTCGTGTGATGGGCTACTGGCATCGATTGTTCGATCGGCTACGCGTTCAGGCCTCACCAAGTTTAGGACTGCGCCACAAGCCATTAGACGGGTCGCTCAAGGATCAACACAGCAGTAAGGAAGAGTCTAAAGTTTCCGCTGGTGATATCAAATTGGAGACGTGCTTTTTTCCACCTTATCAAACAGCTGTGGTGCGTGAAGTGGCGCCCACGTTTGCCCATCGCTTATGCAAACCGGACGACAGCGACTCGTGTTGCTCCGGCTCGATTGAGTTGCGTATTCCTTTATTGAAAGCCTCGAGGGTCGGCAGAGTGTCCAGAGCCAGAGTTGTGCACGAGAGCACTTCGACATATAGTCAACCTGACACAGCAGCAGCGACGATAACTGATAGTCCAAAGTTTAAGCGTCGCAATAAAAAGACAGTGGGATCTTCTATTGCTGGTGCTGGTGCTGGTGGCAATAGCTCCAGGGTCAATAGCAGCAACAAGTCAGCATCCAATGGAAGTGCCAACTGCGTTTTGTCAACATTGCGACAGCGACAACTGGAACTGCATCGTTATCGTGTGCTTATTGTGAAGCGTCGTCTGGAATTGCTCGATCTGAAGATCGTGCGCGAACGGGCGGATTCCTTACGTCACGAGATACTGTTCCACAAGGACCTGCAGCTAAAACACAATCAGATCAAGGCATATGAGGACAACAACAGCTCACAGGCATAGAATATAATAATCTTCGCCATTTGTTCAATTATCAAAATCATCAAGCAATAGTATTAACAGTAAATCACGCCAAAAATAATATACAGTGCAATAAAATTATTGGTTATTTAAAAAGCCTAAACAACCGTTTACTCATTTTTGAATTTTGAATAAGCGTTAAAAACTTAGCTTGTAAATTCTGTGTGTGGGCGTGTCGCCTCTCTTGTGTGACTGTCAACGCAGCTGTTTCGACGACAATTTTACATGCAAATGCATTTTGATGAGTTTCAAATTACAATAAAGTGCGGCGTGTTCAGTTTGGAGACATGCTGCTGAGAATGTGTCGCATCTGCGGAAAAAGCAATATTTGTGATAAAAGTAAAAATCTATTTGAACCGAGTAACAGGAAGTTACTAGGGCACATTCAAATGTTAACTGGATTGCGGGTAATTATTAACGGAAGTGAAAGTTATTGGCACAAATTTTTTAATATAACTACTTAGTTAAGTGCTTTAGAAGATGCTCCCATCTCCATTTGCTTTTGCTGTCAAGCTGACCTCAAGTTGGCTATGTCCTTTCGGCGACTTTGCATCAAAACGCAAAAGAAATGGCATCCTTCAATTGAAGTCAATGAGGATTCGTCCTTAAGTGAGCAGGAGAGTTTAGAGAGAAAAAGCCCTGTACCAAAAGCCCCTCAGAAATGCAATGAGCTATACTTTGACAGCGATTCAGATGAGGAACCACAGCAAACCGTGCAAGTTTTGATTAAAGAATCGAGAATACACAAACATTTGATCAATGATGAAACAACTCAGGAACACGATCATCTCGACTTAAACTGGATGCAAGTATATAAAGATATCGAGACCTATGACGTAGATGACACCGACGACATTGAAGACGACAATATCAATGAAAAACATATTCCAAACCAACAAAACATCGAAGATTCCACAAAGCCGCACCAGAAACTCCTGAAAGTTAATCAGGAGGCTGCTATCTACATTTGCGAGCTGTGCGGAACACACGTGAAAACAAAAGCCTCTTTTGAGCGCCACATACGCAAACATACCGGAGAACGTCCCTTTGGCTGCGAGTAAGAATTTCATTTACATTTAGTTGTAGATGCACATAAATTACATTCGATCTAATGGAATATCAAAATATATTTGCGTAGGAAATGCGAGGCGCGTTTCTTGACGGCAGCTGAATTGCGATCACATGGTCTCACCCACACGGGTGAACGACCGTATCCATGTCGTTACTGTGATCGCCGATATGTCAGCTATATGGGTCGACTGAAGCACGAAAGGCTTCACACCAATGAGCGTCCATTTGTTTGTACGGAATGCGGCAAGGCTTTCACCAATACCTACATACTCAAGAACCATATGCTGGTCCACACGGGTGAACGTCTTTTTAGGCAAGTAGTATTAGTTTATTGATTTCCTGAGTATAAGCTTCATTTTGAATTTTTAGATGCGAGCTTTGTGATCGTTCCTTTCAGCGTAAAACTCATCTCACTACTCATTTTCGTTCCAACACGCACAAGCTGAACGTAGATAAGCACCAAGATGCACTGGAAACAGCTAGCTTGCATATATAATGTTCAAAAAATCTATACAGACATACATAATTCAATCAATTTAAGTTATTTTAGTTTCTTTGAATTTTAACGCACTTTTTATATCAATCAGCTTTTGTCAAGCACTAACTGTATAATACAAAGAAATGCAATCTTCACTTTATAAAAGGTCTTTCCATTCAGAAGTAACACTTTATGTTTTAAAAATGAACCTGCGAAAATGACTGTATTTTAATAAATGCGCAAGTTAGTATATTAAAAAGTACTGGAGTATCTGCTTACAATAAAACTGTTTTTTTGGTGTTTGAAAAATAAATTTGTATCTTTTTGATTTAAGTGGAACTGGGAACAGTTTGTTAAATTTTTGAGCCAGTGTTGAACTGCGGCAACAACCTGTTGGCGTCTCTGGGTGAATGGCAGGCGCTTCAGTGGAAGGGTGATAGCTGTTTTGTTTACAATTAAAGATTGCATTCATCTAAGAGATATTTTGCGCACATAATGCTACAAAACATATGTCGCATCTGTGCCATTGACACCATTGAAGTAACCAAACTCTTTGAGAAGAGTGCACGTAAATTGTTGCGCCAAATAAAACTTCTTACCGGTGTTTTTGTAAGTCAATGAGAATGATATTAATGTAGTAAGTAAATAATGAAGATATTTAACGGCAGCTGGAGTCCAAACCCGACTTACCCGATGGGATTTGCAATAGCTGCCTGCAGGATTTGCACTGTGCCATAGAGTTTCGTCGCCGCTGCTTGCTTAACCACAAACGATGGAAGCCCACAAAGTTAACGGATCCCGAATCTGGAGCATCTACAAGGGTAATTTGTGTGCGGCGCAGCACAAGAAGTCGGATGCAATGTGTAGAAGATGAAGCGCCACTAAATCCAGCTGAAGTGCTAATTAAAGTAGAGCAACCAAAATGTAATGCAATTGGAGACGATATCAATCATTTGGAGCCCCCAAACCAAACTGAAAACGATAACAGACTTGACTTTACTGTGTCGGAGGAGGAGCTCTATGTGCCACCGACAAAGGGAAAATTACGATCACGCTCACGTATAATGAAATCCACAATCTTAAAGCAGACCCGCACTAAGCAAAAGCTGCCAGTTTTCTTCTGTGATCAATGTGGTAACAACGTGACGGGAAAATCTGCCTTTGATCGCCATCTGCGCAAACACAGCGGCATTCGACCATTTCAATGCGAGTAAGCTGAAGTATTGAATAAAAGCCTTTACTATTTATTAATATTGTTTATCTTTAAGGCAGTGTCCTGCACGTTTTTTCTCAGCCGGCGAGCTGAAAGGTCACCTAGTGATGCACACGGGGGATCGCAACTTTCCCTGTCGCTACTGCGAACGCACCTACGTCAACTATAGTGGTCGACTGCGTCACGAACGAACTCATACCAATGAGCGGCCATTTGCATGTGCCCAATGTGGCAAGACTTTCACCAACTCCTACATACTCAAAAACCATATGCTGGTTCATACTGGAGAACGCATGTTTAGGCATGTACAATAACTATAACTCATAAAAAGATTACTTAAAGCAATTGTCCATTTTACAGATGCGATTTGTGCGATCGTGCTTTCTCGCGTCCAACGCACTTAAAGACACATTATCGCTCGAATACCCACAAGCATAATGTGGAGAAATCCAGTGCTGAGCAGCTGCAGCCGTTTAAAACGAATGAGCTACAAACGACAGCTGATATTGTCTCACTTTATACTTCTAACGAAGATCCACAGGTTCAACTAATAGATACTGTTGGCGTAGCTTAAGAACAACAATAATAATGTGCAATTTTTAGTCTTTAAGTAATTTCGTGTCACACACAACTTGATGCCCAATAGCAAATGAATAAAGTGTCTTTAGGAGGCATCTGTAAATATGTTGAGACAATATCGGTTCTATTGCGCAAGGAAAAATTTAATTTAGATTAGTTTCGCGTTGTCTTAATATAATCTACTATTAATAAACTATTATTGCAAATATTGCTTAAATACCACAAATATTAGATACTCGCAATCGACAATCATTTAAAAAATGAATCAATATTTATAAAATGAGAATCGGTTGATGTATTTGAATTGTTTGCAATATTTTATGTATGAAGATGAATTGCCCCCCCCATGCCCTTTTTTGATTACTTTCCAATATCTTTCATATACCTAATTCTAGCTACAGCTACAAGAGACACTATACAAAAAAAAAACACATATTCTGGTTTGCTAGCTTTATATCTTAGATGCAATTCACGACAAAAAGTCTATATTTAATACAACAGATTCCATGTCTTATCCACAATGTAATCAACTTTTAAAATCCTGCTGTTGACGCTCCATGTTGCGCTTATGAGCGCTGGATCTGTAATGCGTGACCAGATGCGTTTGGCGTATAAATGTTTTGTTGCACAACTCGCAGCTGCAATGGGAAAAAAAACTTGGTATAAGCTTACAAAGAGAGAGTTACAGAGTTTACCTAAAGGCTCGCTCGCCGGAATGTATGAGCATGTGGTTTTTGAGAATATAGGCGGTGGTGAAGGCCTTGCCACAGTTTTGGCATCCATATGGTCGCTCATTGGTGTGAGTGCGCTCGTGCTTGACCCTGGTGCTATAATCGGTGAAACATCGCTCGCAATACTGGCAGGCAAAGGGACGCTCTCCCGTATGTCTTCGCATGTGGCGCTTCAGCTCCGAGTTGGTGCAAAAGCGATCGCGGCAAATGCTAAAACAAGATTTAACAATAAAGTACTTCAATTTCCTTAAAAGCGTTTATCAACTTACTCGCATTCAAATTGCTTGTCTCCACGATGTCGCCGACAATGCAGATCAAAGGCCATTCGTCCAGTAATATGATTGCCACACTCGTCGCAAATGAATATCAGGCTGCCGACACGCTTTCGTCCTGGTTTTTTCTTAACTGCATTTACATTTTGTGTCTCGGCAATCTCGTCGTTTAGCACTCGGTCTAGCATCGCACATTCCTCGTCTGAATCCCTATCGGGCAAAATATAGCCCATATTTTCCTGAGCTTTTTCCTCTTCTTGAACGACAATTGTAAATGGTTGTTCTTCCTCTATTATTTCCACGTGTTGATCATCTTCTACTGTTGATGCTGCTGCTGTCTCCTCTTTGACTAGTACATCGTCTATGACAATGTTGTACTCCATTAAATCATCCTGTTTTAAATGCTCGTTTTCTTCAAATGTTTCCTCTTCTTTGCGATCCGTTTCAGTGATGACGTCTATTTGCTCCCCTTGCATTTCAATAATCTTAGATACGGATTCTACATCCGAGTCATCATTATTTGTTTCTCTTTGGCTGAACTCCAATATGGCTTCTTTATATTCCGCGGGTATTTGTTCCAACTGCTCTTCTGTTAATCCAGCTAGCAGCTCATGTTGTGCTCCAAACACTCGGTCACGAAATCGAATTGCTTCACGTAATTCCGTTTGACAGCAAATACATATAAGGTCCGGTAAACATTCCACATTTTCTAACTAGATAAATTATTTTTAATGACCTTACAAAACTGAGAAAATTTGATTACTTACAATGATGCCTGTTAGAACTTGCAGCTTCCAAAGTATATTTGGGTTATCAAAAATGCGTATGGATCTCTTGTAGGCTGCGTATCTGCCGCACACTCGGCACATATTTTTAAGCATATTCTGATTTTTAGAAATAAACAAGAATTTGGTCCGATAATTTGTTTTATTTTCTTGTTTTCAACTCCAGCTGTGTTTTCAGTGTGTACCATTCACACGTTAACGAGCTTAAAATTCCAGTGTTGAAAAACACAAGATGTTTAATGTAATATTTGTAAATTTTTTGTTAATCATTACATCCTATTATAAATCATTTCTTGCTCCTTTATTTCTCCACTAATATTCAAATTCTCTAAATAAAGAAAATACCCAATTAAAGTGTTTTAATAATTTTTATTTTTATCTATATGTCATATAGTAAGTATGCTTCAATATCTTAAATGATAAGTGTACAATTTCAGTAAAAACGTATGGTGTTTTTTTAACTTTTAATCTTGAATGTGCAAGCTTTCTTCGTCCATTTCCAATTTGAGCTGATGAGCCGGATCGTGTTGCATTTGCTGTTTCAATTGATACTTTTCCACAGTTCGCTTGTGGACACCGGTGCGCATATGTGTGCTTAAATGGGTCGGCAGCATGAACGACTTGTCGCACAGATCACATCTACAAAAAAGAACGATAAAAACCAGATACAAATCTAAAAGCAACGTTAACTTCAATTGAGAATGCTCAACTGTTAAACACCCAGTCAACAATTTAGTGTAACCTTAACATCTTTCTTATCGCATTTTTGTTGAATAATTTTATGATTCAATCAACCATTTTAATAGCCCAATTATCATAGCTCGCCTATATATTGTGCTCTTCTATTCTAAACAAAAAATAAATAAAATATACACGGGGCAATCAATATTGTGTATCAATCTCTTGTAGTCTCTAGGATCTAGTTGATTATACGGACGGATGTGTAGGAGAAACAAAACGATTTAGTGTGACCATAGCAACTGTACTTTCTTATCGCTCCAAAGAATATGAGTATATTATGTATAGCTCTTATAATCTTTGTGATCTATTTGTTTGTAGGGACGGAAACTTTTGGCATACCTACTATTTTTGCCTGTTGTATAATTTTATCCTTGCTACCCAGTTATAATACCATTTTTCTAAATTTAAGATGCTCACCTATATGATCGCAAGCCGGAATGTGTTAGCATGTGGTTCTTGAGGATGTACCCGGTAGTGAAGGCCTTGCCACAGGTGCCACACGCATAAGGCCGTTCGTTGGTATGCGTACGCTCATGCTTCACTCGGGTTGTATAGTCCGAGAAGCAGCGTCCACAATACTGGCAGGCAAAGGGACGCTCTCCAGTGTGCTTGCGCATGTGGCGCTTCAACTCTGACGTAGTGCAAAAGCATTTGTCACAGATTCTAGGGAAAATACGTCAAATCAATTATGATTTTCTAGTGAAAAGCAAAGCAAACTTACTCGCATTGGAAATCCTTTTCGCCACGATGACGACGACAGTGCAACTCGAATGCCATGCGTCCCTTAATGTGATTGCCGCACTGATCGCAAATATAGACGCCTCCGGCGCCACGACGACGTGGATCGTCAGATTTGATTTTTGGCTTTGGTGGCAGACTCGATTTCTTAACAACCGTTTCGTGCTCATACTCATCGTCCAATACATTATCCAGCACAGCCACCTCGTCATCCGAGTCGTATAGATAGACTTCTGTGGGGTCGGGCACAATCAACTGATCAGCCATGCCCTCAATCTTCACCACATTGCCATCATCGTCGGCCATTAGACATTCGTATTGTGCATCCTCCTCGACTATCGTGTCATCCTCGTCGCCGTCATGTTCAATGATGTCCGCTATGTCCTGATCTATCTCATATTTGATTTTAGCAATTGAACCACTCTCTTCTGGGGCATATTTGATAAACTCCTCCTCCGCTTGGCTGCCATCTGGATTGACTTCGCCTTCGACATCGGATTCGGGGTCAACAGCATGACGCCCACGACGCGTTTGCGATGGCAATGCATCGGCGCCCATGATGAGCGCTTTGTATCGTTCCGGTATGTCATTCAACTGCTGTTTGCTCATTCCATCGAGCAGATCACGTTGTGCACTGATGCAACGGTCGCGGAATCTGATGGCCGTTGTCAATTCTATGTTGCAGCACTCGCACATTAGTTCCGGGAGCCCAATGAAGCTTTCCAACTATAAAAATTAAACGAAGGAAACACTCATTTTTAATAAGCGTCAAAAGATACTCTAGTGTGAGCGCATTTTTTTCTTGTAATTTACCCGCAGTCCCGTCAGCGTCTCTAAGTTGCCAAGAATTTTTTTGTTGGCCTTGTCGAAGATTTTAAACGATTTTTTGAAGCTTGCATATTTGCCGCACACCCGGCATGTGTTCTTCAGCAGTTTATTTGTCGTTTTTGACATCGTTAATGGAGAAAAACACAATTTTTATATCGAGAAATAATTAAGGGAAAAAAAGATGCGCGGACGTCTCGCGTTGCCAACTATTAGTTTTGTACAGTGTTGTTTTGTCATTCACTGCGAACGTTTACACATTTAACATTTGAATTGCTGTCAGTGTGTTGCAAGTAAAATAATATAAACAAAACACTATTTTCAAAGAAAATGTCTGCATTTATTTAAAAGTATAGCTTTTGCAATTATAACTAATTCATAATGAATTTTATTTATTAATAGCTGAACAAAAACATCGATATTTGTTATAAGAAATTCAGTTCAGAAGTGTAATCGATAGTGTAATCGATGATTTTCCACCGCTATCATGTCGTCGTTGGAATGGTAAGTTTCGTCTAGAAAATATAAACAAATAGTTGTTTATAATAAAGTCGCTTTTGAGCAGGGCTTGTGCACCGCGCTGCTATCAAGTAACCAAAAACCATCTACGTAGCCATGCAACTCTGGAACATCCGCTTAAGCAGCTGTCTGCAAGTGTTGCGGTAAGGGAATAAATCCTATTTAATGAGTGATTAAAAAGTGATTAATAAATGCTTATCAGGTTGTGGAAAACAACAATCCGCTGAGCTTAGCCTTGGCACTCGAAGGCACCGATCCTCTGTCTAAGTTTGCGCGTCAGGAGCAAGAGCTCAACGATCCATTGACCCAAATGGCCAATGAATTTGTAAGCACGAATAGATCATATTTTCTTTTGATTGTAGTAAAATCATTATTATAAATATTTTAGACAATCAAATCCAAACGCAGTAATCCAGTTGATCCTGAGGATAACACGCTGAACTGGAGTACGCGTCGCCTGGGAATTTTAAATCGTTTCACCACTAATGAAAAGCTATCGCTCTCCACAAGTTTTCTATGCACTAGTAGCTCGGAGGGCGGCGGCGAGAACTGTAAGATTGCTGCATACGTATTGGTAATTATGGAGTTAACAAATCTTTCGCTACAGTTAAAGCGCAAACAGTTGTTGCTGACAAGGTCAAGTATCGTCTGGAGCAATTGGATCACTTTGATGATGGCAGCATGCGTCACATGATGGATCTAACGCAGCAGGAGTATATACAACGTTTCGATCAACTGAAGCAGGAGCTCATACAGTCCTGGCACAGTGATCAGCGAGTCAAGGCCCTTAAGATAGCCATACAATGTGCTAAAATGCTGTCGGATACGAGCGTCTTGCACTTCTATCCCAGTCAATATGTCCTCATCACTGACATCTTAGATGCCTTTGGCAAGCTCGTTTACGAGCGACTACGTGCCAAGGCAGCTGGTGCACCGGGAGCATCGGCTGTGACGCTGCAGCGAGAACGCGAAGCTGCACGCGATACTTGTCAGAATTGGTTCTATAAGATTGCCTCGATTCGAGAGCTGTTGCCGCGGCTTTATCTCGAAATGGCCATATTTAAATGCTATGAGTTTCTAACAGCATCGCAACAAGAAACTGAACAACTCCTGTTCCGGCTGACGAGTCAATTGCGTGGCATTGCAGATCCTTTGGTATCCAGCTATGTGCGTTGCTATTTGGTACGCGTCGGAGTTCCTGTTACACCCAGTAAACTTTACATACGAGACAACTTCAACGACTTCTTCATCATGTATCCACAGGTAAGTCTATAAACTTTACTTTTTGGCAACTCTTTCTACTTTTATTTTACAGATCTTCCGCTTAGTGGCCCGCTACAATTTGCATCCAGAGATAATCACGGCCAGCGCATATTTACAACTTTATGCGCCTGCTCTGGACTTCATGCTGCAGTGTCTCATGCACAAGAGTGAAGTGTATGCCGAAGAAATGCTTACCGAGTGTAAACAGCTGAAGAACAAGTAAGTTCTCTTATTTAAGTTTGCAACTATCGAGTTTATTCTTGCTTTTCTTGAACATTTTAGCGGTGCTGTGCTTTTATCCATACTCAACTCTTCCAAAGGCGAGTTCATTGCCTCGCATGCTCATGAGTTTTTGGAGCTTGTCAATAACTGCGACACGCCCGGCATTTCCAAGTCTCAGTTGCTGCGACCGCTGGGCAGTTGTGTCAGTAGCTGTGCTCCGTTGCAGGATCAGCGTGTTTCCTTTCTAAATGCCGCATTTCAAACCATCAACACGCTCACGGATCCAAATGAGTACATTAATTGTGTGGAGACCTGGACACCCTTTGTAGCGCAGTATTTTACGGTATGGGGTAATTAGTACTTTGCTTAAACTCAAATACGCCCCCTAGAAAGTTTGTTTTTTGAAAATTTGTATTATCGAATCAAACCATTTATTGTATAGAAAATCTTACTTGTTGATTAACCTAAAACTCTCAATCCTAACCTAGATTATATTATTTATTTACTTATTCATAATTTGCAGATACATGAGGTGAATCGTTTGCTAGGTGAACTGAACACCCGCATGTGCCTCGGCAAGGCCTATGAGAAGCACTATGGTCAGCTGCAAAGTATCTTGACGAGAATCATGCAAAACTATCGTAGCATCGAGTTGCTGCTTATACAACCGCATTTTTTGCCCTACTTGGATCTGTTCCATAAAGAATCGGTGCGCGTGGAAGTCTGCAAATCCATACTGAGCTACTATCGCCAAAATAGCGAGGAACAAACTTGCGATGCTGTCGTTACCAATGCCCTCATGTATCTGGGAAAGATACTAAACGACTCCGTCAAGTTAGTAAAGACAGATCAACTTATATTAATAGCAATAATACATTTGTGTTTATATTTCATTCTAGTGCACTCACAGTCGAGGATGAACGACGTCAAATCTCGCAACTCATTAATGGTTTCATTAACAAAGTGCATTTTGGTCGAGATTTGGAGCAGCAGCTTAGTTTCTATGTGGAGGCACGCGGCACATTTAGCAACTTGGATGCGGTTTATATAACCCTTGTGCACGCCGCCTGTAAGCTAACCATGCGATGTTCCAATCGGCAATTGTCAAAATCGTTGGGTTTCATCAAAGCCTGTATTGCTTACTGCTTCATTACCATTCCTAGTATTACTGCTGTTCAGCAGAAAATGGATTTGTATCTGCTGTGTGGTCAGCTAGCGCTGCGGCACATCTGCTTAGGCCAGGGTATGATTTATGACTTAGCTGAGCATTGAATGCGTATCTATATTACTTTATTCTTGAAGCTGATGCCTGTTTTGAAGCTGCACTTCAACTTGTCAATGAGTTGCCAACGGTCGCTGTGGATTTTGAGGGCAAACCGCGTTGCCTAGAACGCTATCTGGTCGCGTATTTGTGCAATATGCTCGCCACACTGATTGTAGTGCCCGACAGTCCTGAGCAGGGCGTCCTATATTTTCTGCGTCTGCTGCTGGAAATCGTAGGTAGGCGATCCTTCAAAGCGAACAGCACAGCGCCCACTATCATATATTTGCATGCTCTGGACATGTTGTATGTACAAAGTCTGGAACAGTTTCCCTACCACATCGACGGCGGTAAGCATTTGCAATGCCAATCAATCACATGTACATCTACTAATGACTATACTTAGTGGTTTCCAATGATGCACTTTATGGTCATGATCCCAAGTTCCTAGTGGAGGTGAATAATCTGTGTGGTCAAGTGGTGGATGCAATTCTACTGCAACTGAAATCTTTGGGCGCTGCCCAACAGCTGCGCACACAAGCACAGCTATCCATGGAGTTATTTATGCGCATTGTGAGATACGCAGATCTTGATAAAGAACCCCTCTGCCAGCTGGCAGTAAAACTCTGGCTGTTGGCCAACAAATCACAGGCCGAACTAGATTCCGAAACAATAGTGCGTATATACAACCTATTTATATTGCAAATAATGCCATTTTTAACTTATTATTGCAGCCACAAACGTTGTGCAGCGTGGAGCACTTTTACAAATTGGTAAAGGATGCGTCCCCATCAAGAGCTCAGACCATTGCCAAGCTGCTGCTGCGTATGCGAGATAGTTGAAACTGAGAATCAATAGTCATACTATAAGTATAAAAGTTGTGGCTAATCAAGCGTGGATAGCGGCTTGGTTACCATGATAACTCCTTGAATTTCGTTGTGCAATCAAATGGCTGAATTAAGACTTACAATATTTATATAATGAATTAATCTTATGACTTACTTGCGACATATTAAATGTAATCAAACACCATTAACAATTGATTGTATTATTAAATGCGCAGTTTTTGATGCGTTTATTCAAATGTTGATTGCTTTGGGCCCGCTAAGACACAGCCGCCATAGGAATCTAAGCTGTGCGTTTACGACGTTTATACGCATCGCCTTATCGTTAATTCGCGACTGCTTTTCGCGATAAGTCGTTGTGTGTAAGGACTATATACGAAGGTGTAAAAATATGAATTACATTTCTTTGCTCTATCATTTGTTGTGTATAGTTTAAAACATTTGAGGCAATTTGTCGTTTTTTGTATTTTTTTTTTTTTTGTTGCGTGTGCATTTCAAAAATGGCTAAATCTATGGCTGACGAACTCGCAAGGATCACATATTTGACATATGACGTCTGACTGAACTTAAGAAGAAGCTACACGAATGGAATACCAATTAAATAATAGATGTATGTATGCATGTATATTAAACTACATCGTTATGATTACTTGTTTATGTATATTTATGAATGTGTTGAATACGCGTTGAGTGATTAGAAATTGGTCTCCTTGAATTCCTTAGACTGTAACACAGGTGCCACGTTGCCATTGCCACCGCCACCTCCTCCTCCACCGTTCGTAGTATTATCATCGGTGGCATCCGTCGATGCTCCGCCCACAGTGTAAGCGAGCACCGTGGCATGATCCAGTTTGCCAGGTAATGCAGAGAACGCGCTGCTGTCGACGACACGCTTACGCGCCGCACGATGTTGCATGCGATTCAGCTGCACCTCGCGCTTAACGCCATCGGGACCAGTCGATAGCTTGAAGAAGAGTTCGCGCTGTTCGAGCGTCTTACGACGTGCTGAAGTGATCATGCGCACGAAATCGATCAGCAGATGGCACAGACGACGCGCTGACGAACAAGGCGAGAAGGTGCCGTTGATGCCATAGCTGAGCAAATCCTCCAGACGATAAAGCGTCAAGGCGTGTCGCTGCGGTCCCGTGACCAAGGGCAGACCCATCGCTGACTTTGGTATGCGTTGCACTGGCTGCGCTGGCGCATTGGCAGGCGCTGAAGTTGTGACACCGTGACGCGCATCGATTAGCGTCTGGGAGCGCATATACTTAGGTCGACTAGGCGCATTGCTGGGCGGACTGCCGGCTTTTGGTTGGCGCGTTCTCGCTGGCGGCGTGGCCGATGACGAATGCAGTCGCGCGTAGATTGCTGAAGCACTTTTGTTCTGACGCTTGGACGCCAGATTGCCGCCAGTTTCAAGTTGTTGCATCTTCACATCTGGCGTCCAAGCCTCGGCGAATTTGCCCACCACTGGATCAAAGTTATCGCTGATGCCGTCTGATGTGAGAAATACGATATCGCCGCGCTCCAAACAGCTCATTGAGAAGGTGAGATTACTCAACTCAGGTTTGTTGCCATCGGCGGGTCCCAAAGCACCGAGCGCATCACGCATATCCCGCATTGAGCTAATGTCGTGAGAACCTTGTGTCAGTTCACGTACGCCATGCTTCTTGGAGTACACATATCCTAGCGAATCACCCACGTTGCAGGAGCACACAACATACTTGCCGGGCGCACCGTCCAACGGCAGAACCACTGCAATTGTCAGTGTGGAGAGCGCGCCACCAACCTCAAGAATGCAGCCATGTCCCTCCCACAGACTACGCAGCAGACTGACAAACAATTCCTGCGTGGTGGTCGCCAGACATTCCTGCGATTGCCCAAAGACTGCGCGATCTAAGTAGTCCAGACAGCCATGCACAGCGGAGCGAGCTGCCAAGCGAGCTCCATCGCCTATGGATGAGTTAAAGAGAGAGTTAGTTGGAGCAATGGGAAATATTTATAACGACTTACCCCAGTTAACGCCATCAGCCATTGCCATGGCGGCGGCTTCGCCACGCACCACACAGCCATAACAGTCCGCAATGGGATTGCCCATGGGCTCTTTGGTTAGCATATTGTTCTCATACAGCGACACCGAGATGCCATAGGCAAAGTCACAGTCCATCTGCCAGTTGTCCACGCCAGCAACTGGTGTGCTCAGTGTACTGTTGCCGCTGCTGTTGTTGGTTGCCGTTGTCCCGCCCAGATTACTAACTGCCTCACGCAGCAGACGCTCACGTTCAGCGTTGCCATCTCCCGCGGCTCGAGTGGCCTCAGTCTTCGCATTCAATAGATTCTTATTGTTCTGATCCTGTGCAGGACTGCTATTGCTAACCATGCTCACTAAAATTGTGGTGGCCTTGCCGCCTGCTTCGCTTGAAGCAGCCGAAGCAGTTGGCGCGGCATTAAGGCTGTGCTTTGAGTTCTTTCGCGACCGCATGCCAGCAGCATTTGAAGCTGTCGTAGAGCCCGTTCCCGTTCCCGCTGTCGGCTGATCCGCATTACTCTGTCGCCTAGAGCCTGTCGGTCTGGCGAACTTGTTGCTCAGCCGTGTTGAAGAGTTGAGCGCCGAGACTGGCGGCGTGCTCTTGCGCACGCCATAGGCATCGTCATTCTCCTGCTGTGTGTCGATGAAGTCAATATCGTCCGCGTAGCTAGCGCTTAAATGCAATTTGGAGCGCTTGATGCCCGTGAGTCCCTCGTCGGGTCCCGTGCAGGCGGCAGTGATAGTATCCGAGCCGCTGGCATAGCGACCCAGCTTCAATACCGGCATCTCTGTGGGATTTTGTCCGTTGTAGATCTCTGGACCGCCGGGCAAGAACTCGCGTTGCATGCGACTGCAACGAAGGAGAAGGGAAATGAAAAAAGCCCCTCTATAGTTCGAGACAGGATGCGTGACTTACCCCTCGAGATATTTGGTGATGAAGCTGCCATCGTCCTCGTTCTCCACGTTGCCGTTGACCCGCCGGCGGCCATCGCGCGGTTCCGCAATGAAGCTCAATTGTCGAAAGTACGTGGTGACCTTTTGGCGCAGGGACGGCATCTTGATGCCAGTGAACTCGTCCAATTAGAGATGAGTCTTAATTACACACTGTGTGCGGTATGCGGGCGGTGGTTATAACTGGGGTGGGGGGGATTCACCGCCTCCAATTATGGTGCATTCACCTCATCGGCGGCAATTGTTGTGAGAGAAGTCGTTGCCTAAAGAAGATGAGATGACGAGAGAAGTTGGAGAGTTTAATTATCAATAAATTATGCAATTAAATGCGGCCTCATCTCTTGCCAGGATGTGCACTTAGTCGCCACGGGGCATGCGAAGGCAGACAAAAAGCTAAAAAGGATGATTACCCCCCTTACTTCTAATCCTAAAGCAGTTTCTCTTCATACCGCCTCCTATTCATTTAGAGTGAGGAAAAGCCTCAAAGGCAGCTCATTTGGGATGCACAACGAGAGTTGCTATGAAGGGGAAACGGAATGAGGAAGAGACGACGTCACTTTTGAGTTGAAAATGACGCAAGTTCTGTGGGATTCGCATGATTAATGAACTGCTTAATGGTCGGGCTCGTTGCCTTGTGAAAGATTTCAGACGCTGATTATCCCAGAGAACAATTGTTTAAAGATGCCAGCTTAAATTAAAACTACTTGGCATTCAGTTGCATTGCGATTAGCAGCAATTGTTTTATCTTAACAATAATATAGCCGTAAACAGTTTGTACGGGTAAAAAAAAATACGATTGGAACTTATCATCGCGTACAATATATAGTAGTTAAAACAGTCGGAAATAAGATGAATTTTCACACAAGCGATTTATATAAGTAATCAACAGAGACGTAAAGCTTTAGTAGTTATCGGCTAGCTGATACTCTATAAAAGATTTCTACAAACATCTTAGTGGAATTTTTAAACCCAAGAGAATATGAACATTTTTAATTTGATACAGTTGTTTATTAATAGCATGTGAATACTTATTTGTTGACTATATTTGGATACTTTAAATATCCAAGTTTCAGCGTCCTAACTCAAGCTGTAAGAGTTGTGTGCCTCGATAGAGAAACTATTGCTGGTAAGATGGTAAGACTTACAATTATTTAACCGTACTGTGATACTTTAGGTAGCATGTAGAATAACATCTACGCCATAAAGCAAGTTGACATAACCGTTTATTAAGAAGCGGCTTAAATTTTACCAGACGAACAAGCTCGCTTAGTTTGTTTACATGTTTGCGTATGAAAATTAGATGCAACTGGACAACCAGTCAAGCATATAGGCTCACTTTTACATATCATTCGTATTTCAAATATTAAGTATACCGCACTTATACTATTTTACACAGTACAATTAATCAGCCACAATAACAGCTGTCAACTGTTGATGTTTGTTTTTCTAATTGAAATTTATCGCACTTCAAAAGCATGCTTGACTTGGGATATAGAAATTTCGTGTTACAAACTTCCAGTTGGCGCCTTTCTATTCGATTCTCCTCAGATGTTGTTTACTTACATAATGGCACCTTGACAATAAAGTCAAGACAAGTCGACCTTAGGCCAATCTTTTTTCCATTTGAGTGAACAATAAAATGCAATACAAAGACTCGCACTCGGGTTACTTGAGACCCATTGTGGCTATTCAATTGTCCATTAGACACGTGCCTGCTTGTGTGACGAATGGTCATTTACAACAGAGTTGCCACCATGTTGTGTAAATTGTACTTGTTTTTCTTTTTTTTTAGTGCTTTTAAACTTGTTATTGTCAATATGTACAACATGTAAAATTTAATTAATGTCACAAGCAATTTATAAGATAGGGTTGCTATGGCGGCTGTTATTTAACTCACAGAAATGACAACTCTACCCTACTGGCATAATTATGAATGAAGAATAGTTTCATGAGTCTTTTGTATGCAGACGCAGATGGAGAGACGAAGCTGATGTTTGACGTTCCTCGCGCTGCTTTTGATTGACAGCGGCAAGAGACAGAGAAGAAGGTTGGTCCACCAGGTGGCGCTGTAAAGTGGAGCACGGCACATGAATGGAAGAATATAAATAAATGGGAATTATGTAAATTGTTTGGGTCGCTGAGGCGGATGCTGTGGGTGCGGCAAATCTCTCTTTGAGATTAATGTTGTCGTTGTTGCTGTTATTGTTGCAGCTAAATTGAATTGTTTGCGGCGCTGAAGTGCAACATTTCAATCAGTCTGATTGATTGCGGCGAATATGCGCTTTGTTGCGCTTCAATGCATCGATTGCAACATACATCGTGCAACGTGCTGCATGCCACATGCAACAGGCCAACGACAGAGGGGGAATTGGTTAATTTCATTCGAATGGCATCGCAATGGTTGTGGCAATTACTATTCTAGCAGAGCTTGCTGCCTCTACTGCGGTCTCAGTTGCCTTGGCTATATAATTAAATTACTTTCCTTGATATTTTGCAATGATTGATGCGTGATCTGCCAAGGGGGAAGTTCAATTCAATTCAATTCAACCTTCGACATGCGACTAAACTCGTTGGTTTGTTGGCGTTGGCATTGAACAAAGTGATTATTGCTTTAACACGATTGAGTTTCGCAGAAGAACTAAAGAGAGATAGAGATAGGCAAATAAAGACAGATAGAGGCAAGAGTGTAAGACTTTTTACTAAAAAGTAGAAAAGGAGGCAAATAATTTTCTTTGTTTAAATTGAAGTCAATCTCCCAATCAATCTTTTATTTTTACTCCTCTTATTTTTGCACTTATTGCAAATGGAAAAAAAGATTAACTAAGAAGTAGTTAGTAGACATCTGCAATCCTATATTCGTTATCACTATTAATACCACAGTTTAATTACCATTTTCATTATATTAATCCTATATACTTTATAAATACCAGCAGCACATTCTCTTTTAATCAATTTGTGCGATGCTTATAGAGACTATAAACTACGCTTGGATGCCAAACACTTATCAAGTTAATCTTTCATTTTATACAGAATGTTGTTAGCGAATTTGAAACCAATTGCAATTGCTCACGTATTACCTCAAAGTCATATAAATTCCACCTAAAATATGTCCCCAAGCCTTCACAATGATTGTTCAATAAACACAACAGATGTTTCAGAAACATTTTAAGTGTAAATAAAAGTGATTCGCCTGGCACTGTCTGATTATATTTTATATAACTATGTGAGACTCTAAATTACTGCAGATGTGATTCATATCTTACCATTCGTAAATGTGTCGCAACTTAAATGTTTATAGGCTTGGCTCAGAGTATCTCGTAGTCTACTATTCTTGCTTGTTTATCAATGCTCTGGCATTCAGTTGTCCGTCTCGATATGTGTTCCATCATGATAGCGCTTTAATCAACAGCCGATCCCCACGATCTCCACGTTCCCCACATTCATGTATGTATTTATGTGCTCTGTCTGTATATGTATGTAAATGTTCTGCCAGTCGTGTGCCACATTTAATCGACACTTTCAGCGGGCTGTTCATATTCAAGTCATCAACATTTTCAACACTCTCGGCTAATCAGGCGTGAAAATAGACCCAAATCGCAGCCAACAATTGCGTAAGAATCCAATGGCAAAGGGGGAAAGTGGGGAGCGTGTTGGAGGAAGAGATCCGAAAGGGGTGTTGAAATCAATGTACATAAATATTGAACACATTTAGTCGAATTTTAAATGCGAGCAAAAACAAAGACGCTGCACTTTCCCCTTGCCCGCAAACTATAAATAATTAAATGATCGTATTTATAGCAACGATCTGCCAGATGGCAGATGGCACAAAATGTACACAAAAACCAAACCCAACCCAAACCAATCAACAATGCTATGACCTGAACCCAACCCGGTTGGATCTGTCTGTCTGTCTGTCTGGTTGTCTTGCGTTTAATTTGTTTCTAAATTCGCAAATTCACTTGAAAGATTTATTTCTGTTTGTTTACGCGTTCTAGTTGTGTATGTTTGGTTTGTTATTGTTATATTATTTCCGCTAAAAGCGTATAAATAATTGATTGAGTGAAGCCATTGAAAGAGTTTTCCCTGGCCCTGTTAATTGTATTTGCACTTGCATCTCATCAAATTAGAAAGACAAGGTGCAAGGGCAACTTGCAGCTTGCAACTGCTTGCAACTAGTGGCAGGACTCGTGCAACATTTTCTAAAGAGGCCTTGTGTGTGGCAGCTTCTTTTGTGCGTGTGTGTGCTGAATAGTTGTTGATTTAATGCTCCACCAAGTGGGAAACGTGCAGCAGCAAAGTCAACAAACAAGTTAGCATAGACAGTTAATGGCTAAAAGGAAGGGAGGGAGGGAGGCGGAGCGACTGCGACACAGTTAATAGCCGCCGGCTGCTAAAAAGCCACAATGACAAATGCGTCGACAACGCGCTGAAAGATGATGATGATGTCGACGATGTGCGCACAGCACAGCGACTTAGGCATCTCAAGGTGGCTGCTGCATTCATTCGGGGGTCTTGCCATAAGTCAAGTGCATTGCTAGACGAAAAGCTATTCAACATACACACACACAACATCACACACTCGCACACTCGCGGAAAAGAAAGTGAATTTTGTTTTGCGCTTTGATTCATTGTCAGTTTCAGCCAAGTTTGAGCTATGTTTCTTGGCCCGAAACGAAAGCTGAAGGCCATCAGTTCATAACTTTGTTAACTGCCAACACAAGTCATGCATTATAATGGCTTAGTTTCGTTGCTTGTTTTTTAGAGAACTTAAGAGCATAATCTTTTAAACAACACACTATCATACGGGCAGTTTATCTAAAGAAATAGATGGAACTAAAAATAGCTTATTTCAATTAATAATGAAATTGTAGAAATAATTAATTAAAGATTTGATTTAAAATCTTTTATAATCTACCAGACGAATATATATAATGTAATAATTGAGATAATATAAGTTATGAAATATGAAATCAAATCTTTTTAAGTTAATTTTACTTTAAATGCAAACGAATTCTATTCTATAAACATAAACTGAAACAGTTTTAAATTTTGGGAATTTTTTCTGTTTTACGGGAAAAATATTAATAAACTCGTTTATTTGTTAGTTTAAAACAGAAAAATAATACCAAAATCATTCTTAACCCAAACTAAAGATTCATCTTAATGCAACATACAAAATTTTTTTGGTTTATGTATTTTGTTTTTAGTTGAGATAGTGTAGCACTCGACATTTTGCCATATAATTACCCATATTTTATTATTATTTTCAATGTATATAACAATAGAAAA
The DNA here is from genome assembly GCA_035046325.1 of Drosophila niveifrons. Lineage (NCBI taxonomy): Eukaryota > Metazoa > Arthropoda > Insecta > Diptera > Drosophilidae > Drosophila > Drosophila niveifrons. The sequence continues at coordinate 680,169 of JAWNOC010000046.1, read as the reverse complement.
CTTGATAATATATTGGATTTACTATTTAACAATAAAAAATCTTCAATATGAAAAAATTCCTGTCAGATCTAATGAACTTTTTTTGTTTTCCACTACTTTTTCATTGATCTCCAATTGAAATTAACTCGTAAATGCGACTTTTGAATATTTCTCTTAAAATTTGGTTTATTGATCCACAAAATTTCCGTACTCTCTACTCCCTATACTAAACGTTAAAAATAAACATAAATTATTATATGAAAAGAAGAAAAGGCTTCCATATTTATTTCAGCGCATCTCTGTAGGGGAATTTTATATGCACCATGCCCCGAATTTTCTCTACATTTTTCTGAATTCTTAGCATATGTGTAAATGGTAGGTAGTTCCCCACATCTAAATATAGCATCTGCCCGAAAGAGTCTAGGTCTATTTCGGTCCCATTCAGGCGCAGTAGAATGTGTAATCAGGTGTAAAGACGCCGAAATGAATCATGAAAGACGTCAGCAAATTCACAGAGTCCAGAGGCGCATCCCAGAATGCAAACAGAGACTGTTGGCCTCTGTTATTTGCTGCTATTTGCAGAGTCCAGCCACCGCTTGGGGCTCCATTAAAATCCGTCTAATTAAAATTGCATGTGATGAAAATGGCATACACAAACAACGTGGCACACAATGCAGTTCCTTCACCTCGCCTCGAGTTGAAGAGTGGGCAAAGTGTCGTTTGGGGTGCTGCATGGAGTTCGCCCCCTATTCATGCCACATGCCACATGCCACATTGGTGGCAGTACCAGTCTCGGGATTAGGCTGGGGGCATTGCTTAAATTGCCAGCTAATTGGCTTTGGAGTGGTTGTTGCGTGGTGCGTTCATTTCCTGCAACAAGCTGCACGCCGAAAACAATTTGCATTAATGGCTAGCGTTGGAGGCAAGTTCCATTTTCCATTTTCCACCTTCCCACTTCCCGCTCTACAATCATCATTATTTCCAGCTTCAAGCATTAATGCAACACTTGAACGTGCCGAAACTGAAAGTGTGAAAAGTTGCCTTCAATTTTTTCTATTTCTCAATGTTCGCTATAAATTTGTATTGCATTCTGTTCGATTCGATTCGATGCAACTGTTGGGGGTAGCAGGGAGGTGTTGGGGGCAATGCCATTTGATGGCATCTCACTGTGTTAAAAGTGCACTTTCACATGCAACGCTTTGACGTCGAAGTCGATGACGATGACGATGCCTTGGAGCCCACCACCGCCTGTGTTTTATCGCCTGCCATAATGACGCATTACTTTTTACCCCCTTGAAAGGGGGTTGCGCACCACCCCCTAGAAAATGTGTCAGCGAGTGAGTGTGAGTGTATGTGTGTATGTGTGAATTCCATTCTCTTATCGCCCATTTTCGTTGCATGTTTCAACCATGTGCTTTTGGGGTCGCGCCTCTTGGCCCCGTTTCTCGATGGGGACCCCAAAAACTTGAACGAACTTCCTAAGTCTAAGTAAGTAAATACTTGAAGCGAGTACAATATGAGTGAGACTTGGTTCAACTCGAGTATATAGGGCGAACGGGGCTCTTTCTCGCCTTTTGTTTTGGGGCCAAGTCGACAAACTGTAATTTCCAGTTTCAGCTACTAGCAGATGACTAAATGAGCGGGGTTTTTCTCTACAGCGGCAGCATTAAGACCATTTTTAAAGAGAACATATTTCAAAGGAAAAGTAGAGGAAAGTAGACATTAAGCACATAAGTAAGACAGTAACGGTAAGTTTTGCTTGACTTCTAAATAATGTTCTATTTCAATAATGAGCTTGTTACAGCTACTTGTTGGGTCGATTGAAAACTTGTATCTATTTATGTTATTACAATCCAAACTCTTATCATTTATAATTTCTTTAAAAATACTCTATCTTTGTAATAAAATCTGATTTGCTTTAATACATCACTTAATACTCATCAAACTTATTGCCCTAAGATTGTAAATAAAAAACCAAATTTAAAAAGAAAAGCGCTTTGCCATAATTAGCTGTAAACCTATGCAAAAGTTGTTGTCATTCAAGGCATTTACCTTCCTTGGTCTTTTATAAGCAATGTTGGCGTTTGTTGTTCAATGGAAACATTACAGGCAGCAACTCTAGCTCCATGTAGGACTTATGATTGCAGTGCACAGCACATGAATAAATTAGCCAATGGGCACGGCCGCAGAGTAAAAGGCACGGCTTCAGTTTCAGTTTGAGCGTCAGCTTCGGCTTCGGCTGAATGACAGACAGGCTTGTCTGTCAGGCATACTAATAAGTTTAATAAGTTGCCGCAATTGAAAAATCAACTGTGTAACTCCCCATCGCAAATGCCAAATGCATTGCGAGTGGGAGATCTGGAAAGCTAAAAAGGAGAAATACAAAAAAAAAGAAACGCTGAACTGAGCTGCAAGACAAAGAATCAAATACTAAGTGGAAAATGTAAATGAAATCTAAATGGTTTGGGTATCAAATGCAAAGAAGTCAAGGCCCGGCCAAAGAACTGTGCAAAACAAAAGACCCCGCAACATCAACAACAACAATAACAACAGTAACAAGGGCAACAACTGCTTCCCCTTCTCTGTTGTCTGTTGTCTGCTGTCTGGTGTCAAATGTCTGCCCACTGACGTCGCCAGCGTTTGGTCAATTTAGCTGTGCCAGGTGCCATTGCCATTGCCTGATACCCACACTCTCCTAGATATCGAGTAGGGGCTTTAATATGAGTTTCATTGGCCGGATTAGTCATCGTTATAAACTGGACACGACGCGTGCTTAAAGCGAAAAGCAAATAGCTAACGAATTCAATGAACTTTTGGCAAAACTTTGAGCTAATTGTTTTCGATGATCTTGATGAGCGTGAATCATTTTCTAAAAGCAATTCTACAAATTTCAAAGTTTGGCAATTTATCGACTCTCGCATCGTTAAATTATTGCTAAAGAATGAAGCTCCAGAGTTCTATCGAACTCTTTAACCAGTTACTGCATTGGGACTAAAAACGAGTCAAACTATATGTACATATATATCATAAAATGCCACTGAGACAACAAAGGAGAAGCCAACTCAATAGCTGGCTGGGTGGTTGCTGTCTGGCCACCGAGCTTGGGACCGCGCCAGCTGTGGCGGGAGTTAGACAGACTGGGGCGCAACTTTATGCAGCATCCCTCGCTTGGGCCAACAGCAGTTGGCCTGAACAAACAACCCCAAAAAAAGTGCCTTCCCCCCTTCTCCGTCCCAAAAGAGAAGCATGTGGAGTGCATAGTTCACTGCCAGCTACTGAAACAACAAAAACACCAGCAACAAAATTCTTTTTGCCTGCTGGCGAAAGTGATTGAATTCCAACAAGATTCGTGGCGCCACAAGAATTGAGTGCTGGAAAAACTTTCTCGCATGAAATTAAGGCTGCATTGAATCAGCTGGAAATCTTTTTGACACGAGCATGCGAGATTAAAGATTTGAATCGAAACAAAGGCCAAGAAAGTTGTAAAATGCAAATGCAAAGAGAGAAATATACGAATAGAAATTTATTTAGCAGCCTAAAAGTCAAATAAAATTCGTATATTGCAGAAAGCTAACAAAATATATCAAGTTTGTACATATTAAAAACGGTTGTAAAGCTGAGATAAATATTAAATTACAATTCTTATTATTTTCATGATACATATAGATAAATATACATTATATACATAGATAATACGTTTTTATGAATGAACTTTGCTTGTTATTATTATTAATCATTGGACCTTCTTTTAAGGAGTACATAAATAAACTTTCCAAACCGAGATTTTTACTAATTAAATACGTCGTAAATAATGATGTTTATAACCCAAAACTCCTTTTCCAAAGATTTTTAATATATGTACTTTCCAATTATAAAACTTGTCAAATAAAAAGATAATTGTTTACATGCATTACAATTCTTTGTGGAGATTGCAAACGCCACTAAAAAATGTGCAATTGCTTTCTTTTTTTATAAATTAAACATAATCTTTTACATATATTTTTGTTTCCCCCGTTTTGTTTGTCATTTACGTAACCCTTAAGCCTTTTTGTTCCATTTTCCACACACTAAGCGGCCAGCATATTGTGGCTGTGCAAGAGACACAGAATTTAGAATTCATTTCCTGTTATTTTCCGCTTTTGCCACAGTTTACACAACGAACCAGGCGCTTAGGAAGCGACCTCCAACACATACGCCCAAAGTATCTTCCCCCAATCAATTTGTGGCATGCCGTGCACTATGCTATCCTTGGCAAGTGTGCAGGCTTAAGGCACCCGCAACGTCATCATAGCCCTCGTCATCATCATCATCATCATCATCATACTCGACCATCGAGTCGAGCCGTGTCATGTGCCGCTTTGACGTTGCTCCGGTGGTTGCATGCAATGAATAGCCTGCTGCATTTGGAAATTGCCAAATGTTCTTTCGGTTTTTGCGCAGTAAAAATAACTTAACTGACGACAGGAAGCGGCACACAAGTGATGCGGGGAACTTGCGACGTCAAATTTAGCAAAGTTTATAAAAACGAGGAAGCTTCATTTATTCCGAGCTGACAGATGCCCTGCATTTTTTTAGATGTTGCAAATGATTTACGTTATAAAATTAAGTATACGTATTTCCAAAGTTCAATAGAAAGAAGAATTTAAGAGACAGAGCCTTGATATTAATCTTTGAGATTTAATATTTAGAAAGAACCAAAGAAAATAAACAAAATATTGAAGATTTTTTTAAATTCACATGGATCCTTATACCGCAAATACCCTACATGAAATATTGCATGACATCTGAGCTGCTGTCTAAGCGCCAGTGTTGCGAAAGTCGAGAAAATGACAAGTGGCACGGGAATAGGAAATTCAATGATTTACAGCTGCAGTTGCAAATTAACTGCAGTTAACACAATTTGACACTAGAGCCTCTTTTAGTTAGACCAATTTCACGCCATATTCATATGAACAATTGAACAAGTTATCACAAACTTCATAACGAAATAAGAAACCGGTTATTGCAGCAACAACAACAGCAGCAGTTGTGCGAAAGCTTTAACGCAGTTATTGTTGTTGTTTTTGTGGTTGTAGTATGACGACGGGGACGCCGCAGCAGCTGAGATTTTGCAGCTGTCTGCGAAGCGCAGAGCAGGTGAATCAGACGAATCCTCCCCACAAACACACACACACACACGCGCATCAGCAGGCAGTCAACGAAGCAGCATAAACAACAGTACAAACAATGAAGACATCGGCCAAGTTGAATGACAAAAGCAACAAAAAATTAAAAAACAAACACGTACACATACACGCTAGCATACCAATACATTCTTGCACTCACTTTCGACAACAAAGTGGAGCAAGGCACAAAACAAAATAAGACAAAAACAAAGAGTCAAAGTTGATGGCGAAGCGACATACGACTAAAAATCAATAGAAGTGGGAAGCTAACTAAAGGACAACATATCAAAGAGCAACAGCATAAAAATAAATAAATACAAACATATACTTACAATAATTGTTATGGTCGGTCGTTCTTATCGGGTGCGACTACTACGATGGATGCTTTTACATATGTTGTTGGTTGGCGCCACACACGGGCTGTTCTTGGTTGGAGGTGGTGCAGGGTGGAGGCGGGCGATAATGTAAATGTCTGTTTCCTGGTGGTGGTGTGTGTCAAAATTTAACCACTAAGGGTAACATCTATTTCAAACAATGTTTTAGTTATGAAGAGCACTATTATAATTTGTAGCAGTATGTAAACAAATTTATGTCGTATTGCCGTTTGTTTATTCAAATGTCAACTTCGCCCGTAATTAATAAAATTTCGGAAACACGCCTCGCACATCCACTCACAATGACTTCTGAAATGTAACTATTGCCGTTGTTAAATGGCAGCGTGACCACAAGTTTAATTTCGAAATGTGCTTTTGGGGTCAGTAAATATGCCTAAAATTTAATGGCTGGTAACACTTGAAAACGGATATTAGTATATTTAAAAGATTCTCGTATTTTTTTAAATGTATTGTTTTTTTATTATTCCATTACAAAACTTAAGCTTTTCTCTAAGATTTTTGCCTAGCATATAGGTATCATGTAAAGAAATTCTAAAAATTGTATTCTAATTAAAGTGAAAATCCACTAACTGAATAACTGTGCAGCATTTTTATACCATTAAATTTCATATGTTCGTAATATTCAAACAGCTGATTAATTTGAAATCGAACTGCCAACTTGCATCACTCAACTGCCGATTGTTCAGGGGATGGCAGACCAATCGATACGCGCACATATGTGAGTGCAACCGATATCTGCATATGCGAAGGTGGCAACGCAATGTGACCATTTTTATGTTCGCGTACATATCGATAGACTCGCGATAATTCATCTGTCTTCTTTCGCATTTGGCGGCGCTTGCTCGCATAATTTTCGCAAATAAACGTAATTTAATTGTGTATAGTTAAAAAAAAGCAGCACCATTTATTTGGATAACTACACTCATAATTTGAAGGTAAGTTTAACGTACATTATTGGCAGAAATGCCAACGCTATAGTACTTAAAATTCGCAACACACATATACGAACACACACTGGTGCATGCAGCCAAATACACTCAGACATGAGATTTTTTTGCGAATCTCGTGTGTCCCCAAATGCTGTTCATTGTCGTTATTTTATACAAGTGCAAATATGTGAACTGCTATGTAGTTACTGTGTTAAAGCATTTAGGCCCAATTGCGATGCCGGTGTATTTCTTTTGCGCGGGCGGCAGCGGTAAGCGGCGAATGGCGGGCTCACACACACACACACACGTACCTAGCGACGCGCGCACATACACTCACACATGCATAGGCACGCACTCACACAGGTGAATGAACTTTTTTGCGTTGTTTTGTAATCTTGATTTTTTGCAGTCATACATATGCATGTGTGTGTGTACAAGTGTTCATACATATTTAATTGTTTTGAGTGCGTGCTAATAAAAAACACTTTATCTTAACATGGCTTTTTTCAGTTAAGCGCTTCGCTCCTGAGGCAAAGCAAAGCTGCCGATGATCCTCGTCGATTCGTTCCGAGCTCGGTTTTGTTCGCTCATTTGGCAGCTGCATTTTTTTTTGCCCATTATTGATATTGGCTTGGCGCTCTTTTTTGTGTTTATTGTTTGTTTCATTGTGGCGAAAATGTCGCACACGTTTTCTTTACTTTTCCTTCATACGGCGAGTTCATTTGCATATTTGCTCAATTTGTTTCAACAGCAGCAGCGACAGCAGCTTGCTCAATGTTAATGAACCTGCGGTCGCATTTCACCCGATATTTGTACAATACAAAATTTCATAAATTTCGCACAATTTTCTGTTTTGATGCTTTGCACGCGTTATAAATGATTATTTATAGATTACCACAGTCGTCTCTTCCAGAAAAGAAAGAAGAAAAATGACAAGTTGTCGCTTAAAGAAATCGCAATATTTTCATATTTCATTTTTATTTTTTATTAATATTTAATTTTAATTGTTATAATTTTAATTTATCTTTTGTTTTTCGGTTTTTTCTATTTAAGGCAAAGCGTTTGCATAAAAATACACTTGTTGGTTTAGTTTCAAGAAGTTTTGTAAACCATAGTTTAAACTTTAAAGCACTCTATTATATGGATTTTTGATGTTTGTTTGTTTCCCGGAACTAGTTTTTGCATTTTTGCATAGGCCCCACTAACTTGACATTGGTAATGCTCTAGAGGCAAGCGAAATTGTTACTAGATTAAAGCGGCATCAAAAGCAAAAAGCGCCGTTTGGGAATTTGTAAATAAACCCCGAACATTTCAAGTTCTACTTTGTGTCGATAGTTGTGTATAGAGAGTTTTCATTTGTTTTTCTTTTTTTGGATTATTTTTGACATATATCTTTTTGATTCGTGTAGAATAGCTAACTGTAAATATATATATAATATAATGTATACAAAAATTTTATGTGAGAGAGTTGTAAATTTGATTTACAATAAGATTAAGACATAATTGCAATAAGTACAAGTATAAGGTATAATTTATATGTATTAATATAAGAACAAGGCAATTGATTTTTTGTTGCGGGTATTTGTAGGTTTTCTTTGTTGGTTTTTTTTTTTTGGGTTTCGGGTTTTGGTACGTTTTTCAACCAAAGATGAGAAGGGAAAAATACGGGATCAATTATGTAGAAGAATAGAAGGGAAATTTAGGGGAAGCTCAGAGTATGTATTTGCCCTTGCCCCGATGCTCCGCTTGCCGCGTCGACGATGTGGCACCCACACCCAACAAATAGCTGGCACTGGCGCCGCTGCTGCTGCCACTGATGCTGTTGGTGGTGCTGCCGTAGCTGCCATAGCTATCGTAGCTGCCATAGCCGCCGAGCGGCAGGGCGTTTAGCTAAATCATCAAGGCCGAGAACGGGTTGTAGCGCATGATCTTCGACAGCAAAATCCATAGCACCGATGTAATCGCACACAACACTACACCGCCCCACCCCAGATCGAGGCTCCATGAGGTGAGGAACACGCGGGCGCCCAGCAGTGGCTTGGCCACAATGGCAACGCCACCGGGACGCGCCACAATGCCGTCGACGGTGCCATCGTAATCGCTGTCCAGCATGGGGCGCCCTTGCTGCCGTTTAAAGTGGATAATCATGAGTGTAAACAGCGCAAAGAGAGCTAGAAGAGAGAGAGAGAGTAGAATTTGTAATTAAACATTAAATCCTGCTGCAATTACTCACCTGCCAGCAGATACATGACACCCGTGATGAGAATGGCACTGATTTGACGCTGGCAGACGCCAAAGGCGCCTACCAAAGCAGCACTGCCCAGGATGATGAGGCAGACCAGTGAACAGGATATGGAAAGGTTTTGCATTCCTTTAATCGCAGACAAAAGATTATTGAATTAATCTTTTTCCAACATATATTATCATTATGGAAACGTTCATTTACAAAGGATGAGGAAACGCATAAAATTCGCATTGCAAAAGCCAAGCGTAAAGCGTTCGAAACATGAGTGATAGATTGTGTAATGCACCCAGCTGAAAAGTCAATAACTTCAGCCCGCTTAAGCCCGCCTAGCAATCTCGTATTAAATATATAATACCTACAATCAGAACAAGAGTTAAACCAATTACCCAATTGAGTGCACAGACTGCGTCAATGAAATCGAGCGCAAAACAAACTGACCAAAAACCAAAATGGCCAATGCGATTTACAACGTTTTGTAGCTCTTGTCCAAGTGCTAACCACAGTATGACCTATATTTAGAGCAGCTTAGAGTGCTGGGAAATGGTGGAGCACACGTGTCCATCGACAATGGGTTGGTGGTCAACAGAGTTAGTGACTGCTGGGGTAATTACTATATGTATTTCATGTCGTTATCTGCGACACAGATTCATTCATTTATTATGTCCTCGACTCTGTGTGGTGGCTACTGCATAATGTAGTCCTCTTTCGAATTCCTTCCTCTGGGGGATTTGTGTTAATGACTTGTGAAATGTGCGGGACAGAAGAGCAGGTCGAACGATTTAAGCCTGTGTGTGATTGTGGGATGAACTGATCCAGAAAAATGTACAAAATGTATATGGAATGTGTGCAAATGAATGCTGTGTATTGTACGGTGTTCTGGTCTTGGCAAAAAGCAGAATAAAGTGCGAGATAAACGAGTAAAGATTTTTGTTTTTGTTGATTTTGCTTTGCCGGTCTCTCTACATACATCTAAGGTGACGTCTAGGGCACAACCTCTACAAGTTTTTGTTTTTGTTTTTGTTGGGTGGGAGAAAGGAATTTATGTGTGGAATCAACGGATGAAGTGCCAATTGAGATGGCAATCAAGAACGTAAATAAAAAAAAATGTCAAATCAATGGAAACCAAAAGGGAAAAGCCAAATGGCTTTGGAAATGATTGACGCAGTTAATACTCTACTTATTTCATAGGTGTTAATGAATTATTTAATACTATGTTAAATATGTAAATAAAAAGCTGTCCATAAACCAGTAACATCTATAACTCCATTTAAACAATCCCATATTTGCATCAACTTCCATTTGCAGTTCACTTGCCAAAACAACGCTGAAATGTCCGCCGAAGCTGAAGCAATTGTCACAACGGCTGCTGCCGACGATGTTGCAGCACCAGAGAAGACAGCCGTCGAACCCGTTGCCGCAGATACCACGCCCGATAAGAAGGCTGTCGTGGAGGACAGCGTCAAACCAGAGCAAGATCGTGAGGAGAAAATACTGAAGGGCAAGGAATTGTTCAGTCAGGGATCTCGCAACTTTCTGGTTAAGAGCTACGACGAGGCAGCCGATGAGCTTAGCCAGGTCTGTCAAATATACGAGGAGGTCTACGGCGAGTTGGCCGACGAACTGGGACAGCCACTGTTGCTGTGAGTATACCGAAGTAATCAATGTTTGACAGAAGCAGTTAAATGAGTATTGTTTTCTTTTTCAGCTATGCAAAATCTCTGATTGCGATGGCGTTGGATGAGAACAAAGTAATTGATGTACCCGACGAGGCGGCCGACGATGAGGACGAGGATGTCGATGAGGACGATGACAATGAGGACGGTGAGCCCAATGAAGACAAGAAGTCAGCCAAGGCTAATGGAGCAACAAATGGTAAAAAATTGGACAGCATCAAGGAAGGCAGTCCCTCCGATGAGGCCGATTCCACTGGTGATGCGGAAAACTCAAAGGCTGACAAGGAAGAGGGCAGCGCCAAGCCACCAACAGGAGTTGACGAAGTGAGCAGCAGCAATGGCAACATTGCTGGTGGAAGTAACAATGACGATGAGCGTCCAAGCACCTCCAATGGCAATGGAGATGTCACAGCCAGCACCAGCAATGGCGCAACAGCTAGCATGGATGTGGACCAAGAGGAGGAAGAAGGCGAAGGCGAAGGCGAGGGTGTCAGCGGCAGCTTGCAGCTGGCCTGGGAGATACTCGAAGCAGCTGCCAAGATATTCTCACGCCAGGGACTGAGTGGATTGCCCTACTTGGCCGATGTGCAGACAGAGCTGGCCAATATTGAATTTGAGAATGGCATTTTGGATGCAGCACGCGAAGATTATGGTAAAATTACTTGGGCATTATTTGCTTTCGATTAGCTATTAAATTGGGCTTTTATCTGCAGAGAAAGCGCTAAAGATACATGGTGAACTGCCTAATAAGAATCGTCGAGCTCTCGCCGAGTTGCACTACAAGATCGGACTCACATATCTGATGCAACAGCTGAACAAAGAAGGCGCCGCCGCTTTGCGCAATTCCAGTGTGCTGATCGAAGAGGAGATCAGCGAGAGCAAGGCCAAGGAGAACCTCACGGAGCGTGAAAAGAGCAACATGCTCGATTTGGAGGAGACCAGACAGGAGATTCTGGTCAAGATTCAGGAAATCGAAGAGACACAGGCTCAGGTAAGCCCAGCAATACTTTATGAATTAAACAGAATACTAATATTGTTTAATTTATAGACCATCGCAGAGGTGCGCGCCGCCTTGGACAGTTATATTAAGCCCATGAGCAGCAGCAACGCTGGCGGAGCAGCTGGATCTGAAGATGCAGCCGCCTCGTCATCGACAGCAGCTGCTACGGCCAATGGGGCTGCGTCCAGTTCGTCGTCATCTACAACATCGGCTGCCTCTTCGTCGGCCATCAGCAGCAGCTCGGCAAAGCCAACAGATATCACGCATCTGATCAAACGCAAGAAGCCCGAAGATCCCAGTTCGGAGGCCGAAGCTGTATGCTCGCCAGCCAAGCGTGCTGCGGTCTAGAATTCGGTTTCATGACTGCACATTCCAGTTAGACATCTACTCACATTCACAACCACATCCACAACACACAAAACAAAAACACATGTCACATTCTCATACATCAGCTACTTAAAAAACAAACTCGCTCACTACTACTCCTCCCTCCTTCTTTATTCTCCTAATTAAGTGTAAACTTTTTGTTTGCTGTTTTGGACTACAAATCATCCACTATAAGTCTGTAAGATTACAATCACAATTAGTGCTAAGTGCGTTCATAAAATAATGTTTTTATATTAAAAAAAAAAAAAGAAGAGAAACTAAAAAGTAAAACGAAATGAGAAACGAGTGCGAGTACGACGAGAACGAATAATAAAGGGAACAATTGCCTCGAAAAATGAAATCAAAAGGAAATCGAATGTAACGAGGAAATGGTCTTCTATATGTGAGTCAGAAGTTGATTCAGGGCTGGATTGCGCCACAATACGTACTCAGATGCGGCTGCAGTGTGATGACCTGTGACTCACTGTGCTGCCAATCGTTGCGCTGCTCCTCGCCACGCGCGTTCTCCATGGACCCAGCCAGGTAGTTGACACACGGCGGGGCACCGCGTGGAAATTTTGGGTTGCGTCGCAGCTCCTGTAGCTGCTGCATGGGCAGATCAATGCACAATGTCCAAATGCCGCCGTGCATCGGTACCAGAAACACTGAATCCCGTCGAAAGCGATGATCGGCTGTAATTAAAGCATTGCTATTGTACAACAGGGCAGCATAACTGGTTAACATAATTGAGTCAATTAAGTGGGGTAGACTTTTAAAGATGAAAAGACTTATTGACACTTATTTTTGCTGGTAATACAAATATCAGTAGGGAATAGTTTTGAGAACGAAAAGTAAACTTTATTATTTAAATTAAGCAAGAGTTGACCAACATCTTTTCAAAGACTGCTGGTGTGATTTATAAATTAAACTTTAGTTCAGCATAGTTGCCGCTAAACGAGGACAACTTTCGTAAAGACTGTTTACTCACCCCTTTTATCCGGTTTGAGCACAGCAACCTTTTCGTCCAGCAGCCACTCCAGATGTAGCCCGGAACGATTGGAGTAACGATCCAGACTGTTGCGATCCCACGTCACGTGCTCCCAGTGATCAGTCATGATAGCAGCACACAGCATCGCCGTGGCGCTTGTTGTCATCAGGAGTGTGACAAAGAGGAACAACACTGGCGGCGGTCCCATGCAGCAGCTGGAGCAACAGGCACTGGCGCCTGTTCCGCTGCCCATGCCGAGACCGTCCATGTGCGAGCTGAGCGATGTGGATGTGTCCAGGCCACCTACGCCACCTCCAGCACTGCCGCTCCCCCGACGCTGTATGACCTTGGCGCAACTGTTTTGCCGCAGTAAAATGCTGTTGCTGCGTCTCAGACTCTCAACGGCAGCAGCTGCAGCCGCTGTGGTTGCTGCGTTGCCAGCGGCGTCAAATTGCAAGGAACCGCCAACGACGGACGAGGGATGCTCATAAATGCTATTGTGCCGACTGGGCGCAAAATAGTAGCAAGTAGTTTGACGTGGCGTCAACTCGGTTAACTCTGGTCCCGCACCATCGGGCAGCTCCTCGTTGCTGCTGGAGTAGACGATCGATTGTTTGAACTGATTGGAGTAACAGTTCTGCTTGAAGGATTGCAAAGATGGTTGCTGTTGCGCAGATGCTGGAGGCTGTTGCACGTACAGCGCCTCGTAGTCGCAGTGATGCGGATTGCGATAGATGACTGGCCACGAGCGTGTCGTCTTCGAGTTGTGGCTGTAGCTGTTGGTCGTTGTGGTGCCCGTGGTGCTGTGTGTGGTGGTGGCGGCGGTGGCAGCGGCGCAATGTTCCTCCACCAGTGGCGTTAGCTCGTTGGGTGCCTCAATGTCGCCTCCAATTGTTTGCAATTGCTGCTGCTCCTGATCCTCTTGTTGCTGCTGCTGTTGCTGCTCATCCAGTTGCGTCGTGGTTGCCAGCTGACGCTGCAAAACGTTCTTGGCAGCACCGCTGCCACTGGCCGACCAATTGCCAGGCTCGGCGGTCAGCAAACTAAAGTCCTCCTCCTCGACCAGAGTGGCGTTGCCCACGGCTATGCCTAAGCCTGGCGAGAAAATGCTGTTAGACGTCGGCTGTGAGCGGCTGCGCAGCAGTGTAATGTGTTTGTTCGGTGCATCATGTTGCAGCTGTTGTTGCTGATGCAGCTGTTGTTGCTGGCCGGCGATGGTCGGCGATGTGATGCTCACCTCCGGCACACATCGTGCCGTCACCTTGTACCGACTGCCGCTGCCAACGCTGACGCCGACGCCGACGCCAACGCCGGCCGCGGCAGCGCCCTTGGCACGCACCAGTCATAAGTCAGAGCTCTCGCGTTTTTTGATCTTGTTCAAGCTCATGTGGTTCGTGGTGGATTTGGTGGTTGTGGTGGCTTTGGTGGTGACGTTGGTGGTTGCTTGTATGCTCAGGATGAGAGTGTTGTTGTTGTTGTTGTTACTGTTATTGTTTCTGTTATTGTTGTTGAATTTGATTTGCTTTTGTTACTAGAAATTGTGTGCGGCGCCTAAAAGTCTACTATGCCAAATTGTAACTTTGCTTGTGCCACAAAAGAAAACTACTAGCGGCGTTTGGTTTTGCTTTTGTTGTTGTAGTTTTTGTTGTTTGTAGTTGTAGTAGTAGTTGTTGTTCTTGTTTGTTACTTGTTGTTTTTGCAACAGGTTGAAGTTCTTGTTGCTTTTGTTTGTTTACGTATATACCAATTTACAGTTATGTTTCGTTATTTTTGTTTTTTTTTTTTGGGTTATGTTTTCGCTTTTTACTACGAATTGCAAATTTGTTTTGTCTTAGCTTGAAGCTATATAAAAAGAAAAGGAATAGAGAAAACAAATGTACAACATGAGTTTTGAAAGAAGTTGAAAGGGTCGAAGATTGACTTTAAGACAAATATTAGCATAGAATAGTGGCAATAACATATAAACTACATAGACACATACATACATAGACAATGAATAACATCATATAGATAGAGTGCGAGACAACTATATGAACTACGTGCCCTAACGGCATGCGTGCGACAGGGATGACAATAGTTTCGAGTGTAAGGAGTAAATAATTCAAATGAAAATTCTTAAGCAGATGCTATTGAAGTAACTGCATTTATCTGTTTGATGAATACCATTCAATTTAATTACATTTGCAATTCCAAGCACAATGACTCTAATTTGATTGCCCAAAATTTCGTTCGCGAGCCTCACGTAATTTTGTTTTTAAATTCAATTGTGCACTCAAAGGCCCAACTGAACTGACCTGACCTCACCTGCCCTGTCTTGTGCCTCTTGTTATCCGCATACCCAGAGCCAAATGTGTGCTGCATTTTGCATGAGAATCCCACAACCTCAACGCTCAGCGGAAATCCGCTGGCACGTCCGCTTGGTTACCCGGACTGTTACCTCCTGCTATTCGCTACTTGCCTGAGAGCTGGGTTACCATCATCCGCGTTTACTTCTTGCTTCTGCTTTGCAAATTCTCAGCAGATGCGAGTAGTATTATAGGGGTCAGGTTTTCTTTTTGTTGTCTGGTGCATATGCGGCCCCAAATATCTATCATAGTTATGCCAAGTATTACGTGTATCTAAACAGAAATGGCGAAAATACAGACTATTTCTAGTAGAATGCATACAATTAGCTTACAATCCATGGTAGCATCTGGCAGACACATTCGTATTCTCTTAATGAAATTAAATAATTCACAAATTTTCCCAAAACGCAAATTGCTCTGGTTTCTACACTTTGTGCAAACAGCGCAATTATCTTGGGTACGTTTGAAAGAAAAGCTGCTTAGTATTCATTTGGTCTAATTGGGGCAGTTAATTATGCAACTGCGCTTCCTTTTTGCAAACAGCTGCAGTTGGGCAATTGTTATACTTACATAACATATGTAGCAAACATAGTGTTGTCATAAAGAAAAACAAATTTGTTGTACTGAATTTTTGAATACTTCTATCATTTTCAAGAGGTACTTATCAGACAAGCAAATACATTTTCAAAATACCAAATATTGTGCAGTTTGTGATTATTAAAATTAAAGCTTATACAAAAATGATTTAAAATCAAGAAGATCATCATGAACCAATCTTAAGTATAGTAAAAAACATTTCAACTGAAAGTTCACTTTAATACAACTATTTTATTATAATTAAAAACAAATTAGAGAAACCTTTTTAAACTTCTCCTACGCGGCAACTATTTCAATTTAACAAGTAAGAAAGCTGTAGTCTAGTGTGCTCTACTTTGAGATACCCGCTACTCATTTTCCATCAAATCAAAACAGTGTGATATTAATTTTAAAATATACCGAATTAATATACCACAAAATACTAAAAATATACCAAAGGCCATGTTTTCTATATGGACACAGTACAAAAATATTATATACCGTAGAGTGCGTTATGTTCCAGATTGTCAGTCCAAACTAAATAGACCCCTAAAAAGTAGGCGGTTTTGCCCATACAAAAGTATTTCTTTAATAACGTCGACAATTTTTATCTGTTTTTATATTATTTAATATGTAAAATAAATCACAAAACAATAATAATAATTCCCAAAAAAATTCTAAAAAATACAAATTCTAAAAAAGAATAGATTTGCTGACAAATGGAGTTTCTAAACAAAACAAGCATCAGATGCCCGTCAACTATTTGATTTAAATTTTAACATTATGTGTTTAAACTTTTCGTGGCTAGTGTGAAATACTCCGTTCAATACGTTGCTGCGAGTTTAATTCGCAAGTCATGTGTGAACTGTGTGTGCCTGGGTATCGACATCCCAAGTCAGCTAGTTACAGAGTACGTGACACTCTGCTACAAACATAGGTGTTGAGCACCTGCTGGCAAAAGTTTATAGAAAACGTAATAAAGTGGCAAGAAAATCTGTTGCTTGTTTGCATAATTGATGGCATTAATATGTTTGGAGTGTGTATAGAGAAAAAAGTACAACCCTTTGTCATTATTATCTACTCGCTCCATCAACTAGCAGCTGGAAAACAGTGGTCTGATAATTAACTCATACGTTGTTGGGTGCAATACACAAAAATAATGCACTTTTATTGCTATCCCGTTGCCTGGGGGGCATAAAATAAATTATGTTCCGTAGCCATTTTCACTCTCTGCACCATTTGGCAGTCAACTCACTCGACGATGGGGACAATTCCAATTTTGTTGCGCCACTCCTCAATGTCAGAGGCTTACGCAATGCATTTGTGGGGCGTGTGCCAACTCGTTGCAGACACTTTCTCACACTGCTGGGAGCTGATGCACATCTCTTCTATACGTGAGTGGGTTGCAAAAGTTTGTTGCAGCAGCTCGCTCTTAAAACGAGCCACCAGAACTTTGCCCTCTTCCTGTTTTGCTGTTTCAACAGACGAGCACAATTTCTACGATTTACACTTCTAATGGGAAAAATGCGAAGAAAGTTTTGCAATAAACGCAGCCATAGATGCTCTCTTGAAGTCTGAAGCTAGCCAAAAGGATTAAAAGTAGTATTATTGTTATTGTTGCAACTTATTTATTATGTGTAATCTGCGTTCAACGCATTAAATTCGTACTATTTTTTTATGCCATAAAGCAACGTTCTACTGATTTGCTGACTACTCTTAAAAAAGTTGGCCATGAAATTTACCAACATTGTATTGATCAATATGATAGAGTTAACCGCACGAATTCAACAAATATGATAGCAGCTTTTATTAAATCTGGCAATTTAAATAGTAAGTTCAGAAATATTGTTCTTTTTTAAAGCATGTGTGAATTGAAAGCGCTTTATTCCTATTCATTTCCTTGCAATAAGGGCGACGCTATATTGATTCGCTGACTACCCTAATGAAAAATATCAACACGGCCATGAAATTTACCAACACTTTACTGATGAATATGAAAAAGTTGGCAGGACGTCACCGAAAACTAGCAGCTCCCATTAGGTTGGGAAAGAAAAACTTGTTCATATTGCATTGAAAGTGTTTAACTTGTTTTCCTTTCTATGCATATTGATTTGCTGACTAAAATGATGAAAGTTGGCAGCAAGGCCATGAAATTTGACAACAATGTATTGATCAAATTAAAAGAGTTGGCAGAACGCATTTAAGAAATCCTGTCAATTAAAATGGCAATTGATTTATGAAAATCTTGTCCAAAAGCTTTTACAAATTGCAAGTATGTAAACTGTTTTACCAGATTCTTGAGAGTATACAAAAGCAGCTGTTTTTTGTGCTCTTACAACATGTGCAACAATTGCCGGCAGACTTGTGGAGTGACCATTTTTTCAGCTTTTCCAAGTGCTGCGGCATTTTATGCATGTAATTAAAGTGGCACTTTATTACACTCACATACACACACGCGTGGCACTCTACACACACACACACGTATATATACACTGACACTCAGAAGCATGCAAGTGACAGGCAAGTTGATTGCGCATTTTGGTTTGGCTGTTGTTGTTGCCTTGGAAACGCTTCGTTCACCATTGTTGCCTTGACAATTAACGGCGGCCCAACAGTTTTTTTTTTCGTTACCTGCCCCGCCACACACCCAGAAAAGGGGTCAGCATGAATTAGCCATGGCAGACAAAGTCACTAGTTAAGGCTCACATTGTCACAGCGTCGAATGCCGAACTCTCCCTCAGTGTGTGTGTGTGTGTGTGTTTCGCAAAGTGCAAATGACGCAATGCAAATGGCAAATAGTAAATGGTAAATGGTGAATGGTGAATGCTAAATGGCAAATAAGGCACACTTTGCGCTGCGAAATGCGAAAATTCCATTGCCATGAAAAAGTTACTATCAAAGTTTTCTTTATGCGCTTCCTTGCACTTTCAATTTTAGCTTTTCCGAGACTCGTTTCAGTTGCAAGACTACGTGCAACGCACAACTTGCCACAGCTTTGCCATGATGCAACCGAAACCATTTATTAGAGTATACTCCAAATTTCTATTTCGCATCAACTCCACAAAAATGTGTTTTGCTATTTTAGGTTCTAAAACAACTCCCAAAAGTATGCTACACATAATTCACTTGAAATGTTTTGAGAACAGACTTTGGGCAAGAGTATTTTGCCTTTTGGACGTTTTGTGAGCGGAAAATTCTGTGGCTCCAGTCTAATTAAAACTTTTTGCTGCATGTTAATTAAAGGCTTAAGTCGGCGTCAGAGCGTAGGAAAATAATGTATGAAATTGTGTTTTAGCTAGTTGTGTTGCAATTGCTACTAAAAGTTTTGCAATATTTTTGAATAGGCTGGAGAAATGTTTTTTCTATCAAATGTTTTTTCTAATAAATTTACAGCAGGGTTCAAAATTTATGTGAATTTTTAAATGAAATGGGCACGTAATGTTAGCTAAGCTGTTTCTTAAAGCCGCCCAATTGCCCATAAGAAAAACGCTGACGTCTTGGTTTTTCCCCAATTTTCCCCAATTAATTATTCAGGATCAAGCTGAAAATAAACACATGACTCAGAAGCAGCAAATCGATTATAAGTATGGTAAATAAATAGATTAACGTATATATGCTATGTAATCTAGCTGGGAATATTATAATTAAATAGATAGGATATTTGGTGAATGTGACATTTGGTCAAATTATACTAAAGCGCATTTAATACACTTGGCCTAAATAAATAGTTGTGTGTCAAGCCAACTTGACAAACACGCACACAAATATTCGCATTCATGCCAACGCATTTCATATGAGTGGAGTGTTTTTGTTGCTATTACATAAATGATTTACTAAGCGATACCCTTGAAATTGGATTTCAGAGAGGAAAATAGGAAACTGAATTAACATTAAAATCTATACAAATCTATTTACAAGAATTCTATTTAAAATATAAATACATTAATATTTGGAATTTCCTATTCTAAGAAAATTATTCGTAATTCCTAGCCTATGAGTTAAAAAAGTCTTGTTTAGCTATCAACTGCAACTACAGTAGAATAAATGGGTCCATTTCTACATTATTTTGACACTAGCTTATAAGATTAAAGGGCTCTACTAAATCTTATATTTACGATTATTAAATATATATAGAAACTCTTAACTTTTGAGCTTCGGACAGTTTGACGCTTAAAGATTCATTTATACATTAATTTCTCTCTACTCTAGTTCAAATAAAAAAGGGAATAAGGTAAAAATGGGAATGATCTCTTCTCTTTTTATTTTGTTTTCATAAATTCATAAATTTTATTAGAGAACATAGATAGATGCCGCCACTTTTATTGTTTAAGCAACGAATTAAAATATTTGTAGCCAAACCAAGTATAAATCCTTGGAAGTACTCTCAACTGTTAAATTTGAAACGTTATTTTAAACAGCTAAACACGCTTAAACAGCTTGAAACATTAAGCTTCTAAATGTAGGGTATGCAAAGCAGATAAAAGCAGTTAATTTTACGCTCACGCAAATGCACATACTACTGTCTCTGCTTCTTGCTGCTAGACGATAAGCAATAATTTCATTGGTGTGTCTAGTGAGTCGTGGCAAAGCGTTTAGTCTTAGTCATGGGAAAAGGAAATAGAGAAAGTGGAGAGGACATTAGATTTAAGTGGCCACTGGCTGGAGCGCTGTGACAATGCAAATTGCGAACTAATTGCAGGCTTAGAAAGTGATGCGAATCTCGGCTGCAGCAATTGACGGTTAGTTGTTGCTGCAACTTTCGCTCACATTGCCCCAGTTTGTGGAACGTGGCATTTGCCTTGTCACAGCTTGGCTTTGTGCCCAGTTCGCTAGTCCATTTCTGAAGCTGTCAAACCTAACTCCGCCTCGGGATTTCAGTGGATTTTCAGTGGCGCTGGCGATGGCGCTGGCAAACGCATCGACAACAAGAAATTAAAATGAGAATTTGTTGTTGTTGGGTTTCTTCTCGCTTCTCGTTTTTGCCAAAAATAAACGCGTTCAAGGTCGCCGTTTGTGCACTTACTTTGGTTATTTATAACTTTCGGTCGCCCCACATAACAATTTATGCGATTTTTAACTATGGGCGCCTAGCTTACGTCTGCTTCCGTATCCGGATCCGTATCCGTGTCCGTCTCCGGATGTGGAGCACTGGAGCCTCAACCTTACGACCTTCCAAGGCCAAAGCCAGAGTGAAAGTCGTAAAGTTTGCCAGAATTTTTGCTTAATGCGCAGACTGCATGAGTTAACTGGGCGTTGGGCGTTGGGCGTGGGGAAAAACATATGATAGCAACTTGGCTTATAAACGAGGTTAAGTTTATGCCATAAACTCTATGTTGATAAGGCTGCCAGTTGCAGCTCATTAGGGCAACTTTGTGGTGGCAATGTCGATGGAAAATGCACCTGCTGTGATGCAAAATAAAACGAAAAAAAAAAGAAAACAAGGCTATAGAAGAAGGTGGTGCCATGTGGGCGACGATGTCTGGCGATGATGTCAAAGGCAACTGCTATGCGGGTCAATTTGAAAAATGTATGAGGCAATCGTCCAGACATGCCAAGGCAGTCGCAATTTTCAAGTGCCGTCGGCACTGAAAGCATTGTCAGCATTGCCCCCAGACGGCGATGCCGTGACGCCTTCCGTTTCGTGACGAGAACTCTTGCTACACGATTCTTCACTTTCTCGCTTTCGTTCTGGCTCTCGCACACACACAAAACACACACACACACACACACACAATACAAGACTCTGGTTTTTGTTGCGCGTCGTGGGCAAGATTAGGCTTAGCAGCTCTCGCAGCTCTGGCAGCTCCTTTGCCTGCATTTGCAATTTAAGTGCCCAAGGCCACTAAATGTCAAATTGAATATAAATATTTAAGCTCATTCCCGAATGATGCAGCAAAATGTTGCTGTTTGCCTTCGCTAGGTTTGTTAGCCAATTGCTACTGCTTTTGCTGCTGATGTTGCTGTTGTTGTTGTTGTTACTTTATCGACCAATCGAGGGCAAAGGCAATTTGCAGTTGACTTAGGACATAATGCCATAAAATATGAATCACATTATACACTCACACACGCACACACACCCAAACACACATATAGACAGGCAGACAGACATAATTGGCACGGTCAAGCAATCAGTTTTCAGTTCCCAGTTCTCAGCATGCAGTCCCCCGAGAGTATGCAACACTTTTTTTCGTTCGTTTGTTACGCAAATTGCGCATACGACACGTTGAAAGCATTCGACGGCTATCGCGCTGTTGAGCCCACGCTTCGACTTATCCTGCATCGCATTCATGCATCGCCGGTATGCTGGTATTAGCATGGATTGTGTGTCACGGAAACATCGAGCTGTCATTTTATTTAACGATCCAATGCATTAATATTTATACTTATAAATGCTACGTGTGACACTCGTTCACTTTTTATCGACCCGAAATATCAACGACTAAGCTCATTTATGTGCAGCATCTGCTGCACTATAAATAACTGTCGTATTTATATTTATAACGAATGCACATGTGCACATTTTCAACAGCATATTAAATTAATTGGCACACAAACAAAAATGCAATAAATAGAAAATAAAAGATTTATTCTGTTTTCCATTTTATGGTAATTTGTCTGCATTTAATGACTGATATCAGATTTTATGTTCATTTGTGCTTTAAGTTAGTCACACATATAAACATCACGTATACGTAGCGTAAACAAACATTGAACCCAATGACTTTGCTCCAAGCACATTTTATGTGCTTCAAATGCCCAAAAGTTCGACTATTTCAATCGATTAAACGGAATTGCGATAAACGACGCCAATGGAATTGGCTTTTGGCCCTCGTGGAGCCCTTTTGCCGGTCCTTGCGTGCCCTGTGACCATAAACCAAATAAAAGCTGCAATTTAAAGTTACTAACTTGGCGCCAACTCGCTGCCTTTCGCTCACCCACGCTTTTCCGTTCTCTTGCTCGCTCGCAGACAACAATTAGATGGGGCTGAATCTGCATAATTTCGAACTTGTTGAGTACAAGTTAGCGACCAGAAACCCTACTCAATGTCCTGTCGCAGGTGCAGCTGTCTGCTAGCGGATATTTACGAGCACTAGAATGCATTTGTTGAATTACGAAATTCCTGACCAGGGACCTCGGCCTGAACTCGTGATCTCTTATCCTTTTTTGTTGATAGTTGAATTTAAATTGTAATCCTGAGCTTGTTTAAAATAGTTCTCATTAAATTATAAATTGTAATTTGCATATAATTTAAAATATATAGTATGTTCATCATTGTAAATTTAAAAATATTAAATTTTAAATTAATTCATTATTTTTTCTCATCAGTAAAATCACCTAATTTTTTTTTATTATATTGTATTATAATGCTTGATCTATCTTAAGCTTGATCTTGAGCAAATATTCGGTCATCATTAAAGGCAATATCGTTTTTTTCGGGTTATTTTAAATGATTGTGCCTTATTTCAGCCCAACTTCAGTTTTAAACTACTAGCTCATTATTAATCATACATTTTTTTTATTGCATATGCATAAATTATAGTAAAAGAGAAGATTACTTTTCAGTTATTTAAATCTATTTTTGTTTGCAAATAAATTGCAATGAATACAAATATTTTATCATATTTAAATCGAATTCTTAGGCAGCAATTTGATAGCTACATTTACTGTTTCAGCTGTCAATTTCGTCACCTCAGAGAGCATAGAAAGTTACGTTGCTTTAACCAAAGCTCAAACCAAAGTGGCAACCATTGTTCTAGTCGCATTTGTAGTTGGTTTGCGTGTTTGGCTTGTGCAAATGGTTGTGTCAACAGCCCTGTATTGACGTCAATATTTAATTATAAGCTCTTGAGGCTTTGTGGCTGCTCGTGTGTCAGCTCTGCAACTCGAATATTTAATAAGTTCATGAGTAAGTCGTGCAATTCAAATACTGAATACGCATCTTAAATTTCCATCTATATATAAATAATTGCCTTCTAAGATGATGAAACAATCAATTTAAAAGTGTGTTAATACGAGAATTTTTGAATGCAAATGCAATTTATTAGATTAAATTAAAATGTGAATAATTTGGAAATTTGTCGAATAAATAAGCAATTGCTAAAAGCATTGATAAATTATTTAAAGCGCTCGAAAAAGTCAATTGCTAGCATTCGCTTGTACAATGGGGCGTATGACAGAGCGTATGGGAAATAAACGAGCTGTTTACTTCTTTGTTTGTTTGTTTGTTTGCTTGTTTATCCAACCATCCATCTGTTTGACTGTTGTCTGCGTTTGTTGTCTTTGCATAATTCAATGCATTTGGCCACCGACTGACTCAGTGCTGTGTTTCTCTTTGCTGTGTTTCTGTGTTTCAGGCCAATGAGGCGTTAAGACCGAAAGCCAATCACCGTGTTGGAAGAATGAAACCATTTCAATCAGCAGTCGGAGGCACTTGTAGCACTCTAGACACGATAACGGACTATTCAACTTAAGGCTGCTTTTGTTTATCGTTAGATACGCGCTGTGTTTGTGTTTGTATGTGTGCGAGTGTGTAAGTGTGCATGTTTGTTTAGTGTAAAATCGCGCCATTTATCAAGTCAAGTCCAGGCTGATGCTTTATTGCCACACTGTACGCTCATTTTTCAAGTTGTTCGCTCTTTATATAGGTTGAAGTATTTCCTAATATTGAATTTCAAGTACATGGAACTTGTTTTTGCCAATTTTCAAATGCGAATTACGCTTTCAATTGAGCGTTGCGCCAAGAAAAACTTTCGAACGCGCCGAACAACTAAACTAAAAACATTTAAAGAAAGCAGCACAAAGGAAAAGTTCAACTGAACTGAATGTTGCCAGTTATTCTTGCTTCAGCTGGTTGTTTCTCTTGTTACTTTTCTTGTTTTGGGGTTGCTTGAATTAAGGACTTCACAAAAGTTGTTCCCAGGATGAAAATTCGCCACAATATTGTTACACTTGGCTGAATTATTCAACATTTTAAGTTGAAGATATTGTGAAAAGGCTTCGCAGCATTATTTTAGTTAAATTATTTGACTACATCATTTATTAAAACAAGCATTATTGTAATCCATGCCACATTTGCAATGAAACTGAAATTGGGAACAGACTTGACATTCAAGATTAAGAAGCCAAGGAACAAGCGCTTTAATGAGCCTTATTATGTGATTTGATGTATACGAATGCTCCGCATTATATACACATATTTGTATCCACGAATTTCTCGTCGGCTTTTGGCCAAAAAAAATTAATATATATGTACATATATACGAGTATTTTAATTCCGTTCAAGGGAAAAGAAAATAAATGAAGGCGGCGCCTTTGCTCACTTTGCATAATGAAAACTTGGCAAGTTCAAAATTTCCATGCTGTCCTCCTTGTTGTTGTTGTTGTTGTTGGTCTTGCTGTTATTATCGGTGAGTGCTCTTAAATTAAACCACAAATGTCGCAAAATGTTGGCCAAATTATAAGTACAAGTGCTCATAGTCTTCGTACATATTTATTTACGTGAGCTTGTACTCAAAATTAAAGACAGCATTGAGAATTCCAATAATGACTGAAATATTCCAAAGATTTGGACTATGGGGTCAGGCCACGCCCACACGCCCACACATCCACTCACACACACAAAGGGAGAGAGAGAGAGAGAGGCACTTTGCCAGCATAATGCTTGGCCATGTTTTGTTGTCATGTGACAGAATTGTGCAATAAATCAAAACGGAATGACATGAAAAAATGCCCAAAAATTGTCTAAATAAATCAATTGCTCGAATGTCACACAAAATTTGTCCACAATATTATTTATAAGCGCCACGTAATTAAACGCCACAGCTTATCACATTCGAATATGTTTGCGCTGAAAAGTAGGCAATGCCTTTTGTTTATTCCCTATAAATGGGACATTTTAGTACATAATTGAAGTGAGAGTTTTGAAAGGCAGTCAAGCACTCTTCAACGCTGCAGATGCAAATTAAATTTACGTGTAATAACAATAAACGCGCCGTAACAACAATAATAAAGCATTGTTACGTGCATTGCACTAAATTGGTCTACTTAAATGTGTGTGTGTGTGTGTGTTTGTGTGTAATTGCTGTTGTCTGTGTGTTTGCAGCTGTTTGGATGTGTGAAATGAAGCACAAGGCCAACAAGTCAAACAATGGACAACAATAACAAACCGAGTAACGCGAGCATACAAAAGCAGCCGCCAAGTCATGCAAGTTGCCAGCACAAAGCAACTGCAAATGGAACGACCTTAGGCATACCCTGTAAAGCGACCGCTGTTGAGGGCTTCAAGGGTGTGCGAAAGACAAATATTCATCAAAAATATCACATGTGGGCTTAGCGAAGAACAGGAGAAACGTTTGAGTTGGCACGGATGTTTGGTTGAATGATTGAACGAATGGTTGCCACAGCAACTGCCACTGCAGCACGTTGCACATTGCACACACACACACACACGTACATGGAGAGAGACATTTACGGCTCACTGGCATAGCAAATACGTGCACGGATACGGGGGCAACTCACTGACATGTCTGCCACATGTCAAATACTTCGATTTTCTCGGGAGAATAAAAAAAAACTATTCCAAATACGAAGCGGAGTATTGTAGGCGAGGGGATCGACAGAAAGAGGGAGAGGGGGAGCAGCCAGTGATGTGAGTGTTATGTTCCGGCCCAGATTGACAAGCAGGCAATGACAACAATGCATCTGTCCATCGACCGTTGCCAGTTATAGCTCTTCCTGTTGTCGAGCATGTAACACGATTAAATTCATCAGGTAAGACGCACACAAAAGGCTCGAAGACAGCAGATCAAACCAATACTGAATACTGTTTGTGTGCACCTGAATGCTTTGAGAAGAATAAATTCATGTAATCCATCATAACAACTCGTGTTTATTTTGTCACTCAATTTATTCTCCCTTGTTATATCTTTATTTTTCATTTAATAATTGAAGGGGAATTTAATACTTCTTAATGCAAATAATTTAAGGTTGCATATTTTTATTATATTTCAAAATTAAATTTTGTCTTACATTGCTTACAATGTACTTTATCAATGTTTTCGTTTTAGTCTCTGTGTTAATAGGCTTTAAAATATGTACAATAAGTTTTTCCATTTCTTTTCAAAGCATGCTTTAATATAACATACTTATTTAATGTAGATTCTTTCATAAAAAATATTATTTTTGCTTTGGTGTATATTTTAAAGCTTATTCATAATGAATCTGAGCCGAATTGACTTGAAAAATAAAATATTTAAATAAATAAAATTAAGAATTCACAGGCCGCATTTAATTCCACTCGTATTTTTTACCCAAAAACTCAATTCTTTTGATGCTTTTTTTATCATTACTGATTTAAGTATTTGTCATTCTTTAAAGACTTTAAAGATTAAAACATTTAGTACATTAATATTTGATAGATTTACTTTACAGAATTTTTTCTTTACTTATATTCATAAATCAACAACATTTGGTACGCACTGTGATGGAAATTCTTGACATCATTTATTTTAATTCTATTCATAATCTTTAACGCCGAAACTCACATTTTATTTCACTAATTGGAGAACCTGGATATTCTGTCTGCATTCACTGTCATCCTTCCCCTTCGTCCCTCCGCTGTTTGTGTGGTGGCACTTAAACCCATTGCTCACAGTCAGCGAACTATGCAAATCAACGGAAAGTATACGCAATCGCAATCGCGTATACGCATGGATGTCAGCATCGGATAACCCCTCCAGTTGAGACTGGCTTTTGGTTGCTAGTGCGAATGCACTTTGGATGCATTTGCTTAGCTGATTGCGGCACTCCGCTGAATATGGCCAAGTGAGTGGTGCGAGTACTCGTATGTGAGGTTATGAGTGTACTCATATCTCACTGTTGCACGCACCATGACAACTCGTGCGGCGGATGGATGATGCCGGATGACGTCCATGACATGGCGACATCTCGACAGCGCAGAAAGCAAATTATGTTTTCACATAAAACGTCAACCGAGTAATCCACCGTTCTGTCACTCATACACACAAACACCACACACACACAGACACACACACAGAGGAATATATGTATGTGTATATTCTTTTATTTAAGGACACGCTACAACATATGAGTATATGAAAATGTCATCGCCTGACCAAATGTCAGACGGTTTCTTGTTTCTCATTCTCTCGCTCCTCGCGCTCCTTGTACTTGCTCATTTATTTATAGAGCTGACGCTAATGTCATTTGCATACCGAGATTCTCGGTAGATTGTTGAGGAATGTCAATTCAATTGACATGTGAAACGGAAACGGAAACAGCAACAAAAGCAGACGGCGAATGACAAATTTTTATAGCCAGCAATAGTGGAACTGCAAGTTGCATTCCATGTCCCATAAGTAGTTGACAGCTTTTAATGCTTTTAATTAGCAAAAAGACTTGGCGATAATCATCATTAAAAACATTTCATTTGATTTATCAATTCAGCAGATCGCTTATAGTTCGAAGAGATATATTAAGGACATAAATGATAAAGCTATGGCAAACAAATAAGAAAGCTACTGTCGAGTGTGCTGGATTGTGAGTTACTGGTTATCCGTTCTCAATAAAAGCAAAACAGCACATTAATATTTCGAAAAAATACTGATATATACCGAGATGAATATTTAGTATAAAAAGTTCTGTCAAAATGAAAATTTTAGCTCAAAATGCTTTTAAAGATTTAGACGTTCATATGTATTGATCTAGAACGTATATACTTCATGGGGTCAGAGAAGAAGTCTAACTATTTCAAACATTTGATATTGACACAAAGTAATAGTTACATTTCTATCCTATGGGTAGCGGACAAAGAAAATTCAATAAAACTAAAAATAAATTACATTCAGCAATTTAGCGGCAATGAATTAAAATAGGCCAAAGAAATAAACAATATAGTTCAAGTTTGATTTCTATATGACGTAAAGAAATATCAAGACATTTTATATACTCCAAAGACAGCATTAAAATTGCTTAATATCCTAATATCCAGAATAATTGAACCGTAAAACCAGATACCAAATATTTCTTATACTTAAATGAATTGCTTTCTTCAAAATTTATTTTATATTCTAACTAGTCCGATGAATAAGTAGTCAAAGTAAGTAAATGTATGAAGAGAATTTATATGATAAACAAACTAATATGTAACGAACTATTGAAATACATTATTTCTAAACATAATTAATATGCATGCAATTAACCATAATTTAACAACAATACGAGTATTTCGAAGAAAAATCAACTAGCAAATTTAGAAAGCTTAAGTGTTTGGGGTGGTATTTCGTATTTCTGATTGTTTATCGTATTATGTATATGATTATGTATTTTCTTCATATTTCGATTATTTAGTTGGAGGCATGATGATTATAATATGGGTATTTTTGTAAAGAACATTGCAATTATGAGTAAGTATTTAAGAAATGCATTTATGCATAACTTCAAATGGAATACAAACAGAACACAAACACTTACGTAAAGTTGAACAAACAGCTCAGCGAGTTAGGGGAATGAGGAAAAGTGCAGCTTGTTGAGCTTGCATTCGACAAGACAGTTAACTCAAGGCGAGTACAGCACAGTTATTTTGTACAGTTATGTATTTTGTTTTAAGTCTCATCTATATAAACATCAAGTTGTATTTCTTGTTGTTGTTGTTGTAGGCATGCTTTGGAAATTTGAGAATCGCTGAAGTTTCACGAGAACTAAACTAGCACCAAGACAAACACACAAATACAGGCACAGATAGAGGCACAGACACATACACAGGCATAGGCACAAAATTGAACATAATATATGTGTATGTGTACATGTATGTGAGTATCTACATATATAGACGTAGAACTACACAACTGGCTGACAAACGTCTCTAAGCCTCGACAAACATGACGTAAACCCACAAAAAAGTATGCTAGAATTTTTCTCTTTCTTTTTGCTTTGATTCTCACAATTCCACAGCTGTAGTTGTTGCTGTTGTTGTTGGGTTATGATTTCATATTTTGTTGTTGTTGTTGTTGTTGAATTTAAGAAACTTTCTAGTTTCTTTTGCTTTGCACTTGCTTAAGATTTAATATTTGTTTGTGTATTTTAGTGCTTTGTTCACCAACAGATTTGATTTTAAGCGAGACGCGTAAGCGAACGGGGGGCGTGGCATTCAGACACAGCGACGACAACAAGGACATTAAATAAGGCGCAGCGCACACAATGAGCAACAACAATAACAATCACAATGACAAGCACAAACACAAACAGAAACACGCACACACACACATGCAAACATTCATGCAGGGCTAAGTGAAAGCAGAACAGAAGAAGATGGCTACAAAATAGAAGAAGCACACGATCACAATTGCACGATAGCTATTCAAAGCGATTGCCAATTAATCGATTGCATTCCCGCAACTGAAACAAAAGTCGATTACACAACTCTGCTGAGTGCAATAACAATTGCAACGGTGAATGCAACTGCAACTATGCAACTTTTGTTTCTGCTTTCACTTTTTTGGCAAATTTAGATTAAAAAAGGCACAACATTGTTTGGCTTATTTTAAGCCCAACTACAACGTGCTAACCAAACACTTTGTTTGTTTGCTGCTCTTGTTATTGTTATTGCTTTTGAACTATTATTATTATTGTTGTATATTGTATCGGTAATTCGTTACATGCGTCTTTCACAATTGCGACGTCTGTTGCGCACGAGAGCCGAGGACGGACTAAAGCGCGACACGGCGAAAGTGACTCGAATTCGAGTCAAAAGGACTCAAACGATTGCCACTCGTTTCGGCTTCATTCGCATTCGTTGAGCGCTTCATTTTGAGTGAGTTATTTTCATACCCCTTGTGGTTCGTTGTTATTTATAGTCACCCAGTTTAGATTCAATGCTGCCATGCATAATAATAATATTTCTTGAATATAACACAGATCTCAATTAGTTGTATATAGAACATAGGGTATTTATAAGTCAAGCATTGCTTTAAAAAACAAGGCAGTTTCCCGTCATTTGCAGTTTTTTGGGGTGCTCAGTTTTTGCTGCGGTTTTCTGCGACAAGAAGCATTTCCGGCTTCCGTTTCGCATTAACACGAACTGCAAGCGGGCCTAGAGAGGATGTCAGCTAATGGAATGGGGCCTATGCACTAATAGCCTAGCCTTTCGGCCAATTCATGCTTATAAAGAGGAACGCAAAATCGAATAAAATGATGATGAAACCACGCTTCATTTGCATCCCAATCGTCGTTGGCTGCTTCACGGGTGCGAGAGGGCGTGTGTATGTGGGCGGAGAGATGTGGAAGAGGGACTGCTATTACGCTCGAGGGCATTGGGTGCAAATGAGCAAAGTTGAGCGTCCTTTTTGTTTATTGTAAGTCAGACGCCGTTAACTGCGAATGAAAGGGCTCAAAGGTGTGTCTGTTTCTCTGTCTGCGCTCATGCATGTGTGTACGTTTGAGTGTGTGAGTGGGACAGCAACAATGAAGCAGATGCTGAGAGCAACCTGTTGGTGCTGAGTATGTAAATTTATTGAAGTGAGCTGTTGTATGTGCGTAACTGTTCAGTTCTTCGGGCAAGGTTATTACTATACAACAAAATTTGCTGCCAGGCCATGCACAATTATTTATAACAATGCTGATAATCATTTCTATACGAATATGGTGAATAATTGCTGACCTACAATATGAATAAAAAGGGAAATGTTCGTGTTATAACTATTTAAATTGTATCTATTGTGTCAAAAAACTCTACAATTACTCAAATCAAATTAGAATTGGAGTGATCAAATCAGTGGATCAAATAATTAAATGCATAAAATGCACATTGATAAAAATCTGTTGCAAACAGCTTTTGGGAGACTGCAAGCTGCGTTTAATTATCGCATGCGAGAGGGTTCAGTATCGTGCGATAAATGTTTTTAGTTGAAGTGCAGTGAAATTATTTGTAATCGAATTTATCGCGTGCGAGTTATCGAACGATCGAAAGTGTTCGATAGGTGTTTCAACTTGTATCGAAGAACTGTGATTTGTAATAGAATAAAAGAAATTAACTTACATAAGCTTATATTAAGTGTTCGCTTTAGCAGTTTGAATATTTTAGGATATATTAAACATAACAATATATTTTAATAAGAACTAAACTAAATTATATACGGTGAATTCATTTGAAGACTTAAATTTATCATAGCTTGGCGCCATCTCCACTTAAAGTGTGAGCGTTGTTTGCACCCAAGGCAAGTAGGTGGCCACATTGACGTAGACACCCGGCACATTTGCCTGTCCACAACCAATGCCCCAGGCGACTAAACCGACCACATACCACACGCCATTATTGGCACAAACCAGCGGCGAGCCGCCATCGCCAGTGCACGCATCCTTGCCAGCTTCGCCGCCGGCGCAAATGAAACTCGTGGGGCTGAGCACAAAGGAGGAGCCAAGGCGCGTGGCACGCAACGCTGTCTGGCAGTCGACATTAGGTATGAGCGGCACATCGACTTGCCGCATAATCGCCTGATAAGCGCCCGTTGGCCCAAAGTCGTTCTTACCCCACCCTGCGACCCAGCACCGTTGCCCCACAAAGCTGGTGGTGGGCAGACAAATGGTGCCCACGGTGGAACGGCTGGTGAGCGAGACAACTGTGGCCAGCTTCAGAATAGCGACATCGTTCTGCAGATTGTTGGGATTGAAGGCAGGATTCACATACACGTTGGAGATGTAGACATCCTGGGCGGGAATTGGCTCAGCTGTGCCTGAGGCATCCCATTCTCCGAGGCGCACCTTGAAGGAGGTTAAACTGAGGCAATAGATAACAAAAGCTGCTGCATCTCGATATATGCTTACGCCAAGTTGTAGACCTTGTGAGCAGCTGTGAGCACATGTTGCGCTGTAATCAGCGCTCCTCCACCCAGATAAACATCCGCTGTGGTCAACAGCGCTGCCTGCCAGGGATAAGCACCAAAGCTGGCCTGGCCAGGACTTGCCAGCGATGCGCCTGGTGGCGGCGGAAAACGTAGTCCGCATTGATAGCTACCTGCCTGGCAACAAGCCACCAAGCCATAGCTGCAGCTCAAGGGAGACGCCGTAGTGCCCACCGTGGGCTGTAAAGGAAATGTCAGCCTTGTGCTGCTTGTCCGTTTAATCAACTTACCAATCCGCCGTTGTTCACTATGCGTATGTCTAGCTGCCCGCTGCCATCGTTGGGCGGCGTGGGCAGCGGATTGGGACAAGAGGCAGCTGGCACGCAGCGGCAATTTGTGGTGCCGGGCGTCACAATGGATGGCACCTGAGGCCAGGGCACCTGTTGCGGCACTTGAGGTGGCAACAAGGTGCCCACAACCAGTTGACGCGTGAGCACTGCAAGCAACAATTTAGTGGATCAACTCGCAATTTTATATTATCTTCCACTTACGCGTATGATTTGCGTAGTTTCCATCGTCACTCGGCTGTGGAGCACGTTGCTCTGACAGCGAATCGGGAGATCCAAAACTCCAGCTCTGCACTCCAGTGGAGAGCAAGTGGAGCAGCAGGTGGAAGAGCAGGTTAACAGGTGGCAGCAAGTGTAATGCATTCATTGCCTCACAAATGTCGACTAAATCGATTTAGCGACGTGCCATATGACTATATAGGGCATCCATCCATCCAGCCAGCCTAAGCGGGGATTGGACAAATAAATTACCTACCTAATGGCCTCAGTTTGGAGCTCGCTTCAACTCAGGGATTTTCCGAGCTGCATGCCGCAAAAAAACGCTGACAACACAAAAAAAAAAAACAATTTAAAAAGCCACAGCAATTGAAATTAGATTTTAAAGTTATTCGAATTTTAAATGCTCTTTACATTCAGTAGTAGTGAAAAGAATATGCGAAAAAGGGAATAACAAATCATAATAAAATGAAGAAATGATAAAAATGCTAAAAGAAAAAGTTCATCATGTATTTATTTGTTTCATTAATTTTAAAATAAATAAATTATTTTATAGTTATTTATTTATAAATTGTATTTATTTTATAATTTTTAATAAATACTAAGTAAATTAAATACTATTAAATACTAAGTAATTAAATTATTAAAATGAAGGACCTATTAACGTTACTATTGAAGTCCATTTATAAGAGGAAAATTAAAGTTACTAATTTTTATTTTATGATTGTATATTTTATTAAATATTATATAATTTAAAACAATTTAGGCTGTTATTAAAAAAAAATATTTATTTAAATTAATTTAAAATGCAATTTAAACAAAAAATTTAAATTTGCAAGTATTAAAAGTAACGTTTTATTAAATTAAATGAAATTAAATTCAATTATAATAATGAAGAAAAGTTAACTTTTTTCTTTTTATTTATTTATTAGAATTTATAAATTACAAAAAATCTAATTGTCAATTATTTAAATTAGCGTTATTATTGCAATCATAATTAAATATAGAAAAAAATATTTTTAATTTAGATTTAAACTTTAGGCCAAAAAGTGCATTAATAGAAGAAATGAATAATCACGATAAATAATGAGTAACCAAAAAAAAATTGATTAGCTAAAATTTAAAATTGAACAGAATGACGTTATGCATTTCATATAAACAAAAGATAACACATAAACAGATTATAAAGTTGCTGATAAAGAAAAGATATTAATTAAAATGTGTAGCTAAATGGGTAACAAAATATCATCATGCTAACTTTAGAAGTGTATACAAACGACCATCAATGCGGTCAATATATAGAATGTATGCAAACAAACAAACCGGCGCAATAAATCAAATAAAACAGTAAAGCTATACAAAGTAACTATTTTCATATGTATGCATGCGTGTTCAATGTGCTGTCATTCTGAACTGAACAAATTGTTCGCACAATGTAGTGAGAATTATTAAGTTTTAGCTTTTTATTTTCAGTTTTCTAGTGATTTTTATTCGAACTTCCATTGCGGTGTCTGTGATAAAGTCACCTCAATTTTATTATATTTGATTGGATTTTAACAACTTAATAGTTTAATTGTAGTAAAGATCTATTGTTATTATCGCAGATGTGGGTGTAGTTATTTGTTGCTATTGCTGTTAACACGCTTAACACTTTCCGCTTGGCTGATATCACAGTTTTACTTTACTTTTTTTGATATGCTCACACTTACTAGACTTGTAATCCCCCTTGGGGTTTACCGTTGCAGAGCCTAGGCATAATTAAGCCCATAGATAGCGAAGTATATTTTTTGTTTTCCTTTTACCTCAAAAATTGGAATAGATCGATATTAGTAATTGAACCGTCGAACAGAATGGGTCACGTTGAATTGGACTTTACGGCAATACCGAAATTATATGGGCCCGAAAATTTCTGGCACTGGAGAATGCTTCTTCGCTCCTACCTAGAAGCTGCCGATCTCTGGAGGGACGATCATCCTAAAGAAGTTTGTTAATTAACTCATCTACGAAATATGTATATATATTAGTTACCAATTTATTCATTTCTTAGAATCCACATGCCAAATTTATACTCCTTGCAACAATACAGAGTGATAAAATTGAACCAGGTTATGAGGAAATGTCCCCCAAACAAGTATTCAAAAGTTTAGAAGAGCGTTTCCGTCCATATTAATGTGAAATCATATTACAACTTTGTCAATATTGTCAATAAAATGCTAAGAGCTCTGAATTTTTGGAATTCATTGGGCTTTAGAGCCAGTAAAAGTGACGCATTTAACATTCAAGTGCCTAATATACCGAAACTTAGCGATTATCATAACTATTGGTATTGGCGAATTCTTCTGCGTGCCTATCTCGAAGCCATTGGACTATGGTCAGGCAACGCTCCTCTTGAGGTATGGTAAAAAAACTTGTTGCTTTAATTTTTCAACACGTATTTGGTTACAGTGTCCGCAGAGTAAGTTTATCTTATTGAGCACAATTGAGCTGTGGCTTTTATCTCGCGATTATGAAGCAATGGGCGCCATAGCAGTGTTCGACGATTTGTATTTGCGCTTTGGAATGGGAAGAATTAATGATATATAACAAACATTTGTTACATTTGAAATTCAAATTACCGCCAAAGTCAACTAACTTAAAGTTGGCTGCACGAGCGCTAACTCCAATGTATACACATAAAGAAAAGAAAACGAGTTGGCAGCCCCAGCTAAGGGGCCACACTGAAACGCATTCGATTATTTTACTGCTGCTGCCGAGCTTATTATTGGGGTAATATTAATTGTTCGTAATTTTTTGAAAGATTAATTTTTAATTTAAAGAGATTATTTCTCTTTTTATAAGGGTATTGAATTCTTTTTCAGACGGTTGTGCCTTTTTAAAACACTTATCCAAAATTGCGCCAAACGTAGAGAAATGTGACCAGGTAGTAGTTGTAGAAGTGGTATTCTTAGTATATTTTCGACTTTAAATAGTATATTTTGCATTGACATTTGCGGTCACCTCAGAGTGATAAAACAGTTGCATTTCAGAAGTCAAATCGAGATGACGTGCGGAGCGCGTAGGGCTCAATTTTATTTTTCAAACGTACTAACAATGTTATTTAATTTAAACAAATAATCGACGCTAAACTCACAAAGTGTAATGTTAATTTAATTGGTAACAATAACAAGAATAAACGACGCTCAAACAAAATCTTGGAGAAAAGTCGAATCAGGCCACAAATGAAGCCATAACATCGCGATATCATCGTCATCGACACCTGTTTGCTTGCATTCCTGAGCCTGTGCATGAACGTCTCTGTGTGTGTTTGTGTCCGTATTTGTGTATGTATTTGTGCAGATGCCTGCGTGCTAATGTAAATAGGGACATGCAAACTAATTTAATTTTTTAAACCGTGTTTAAACAATAAACAATTAGTTTGCTCACTCTTGCAATTGCAACATTTAGCAGCCATTCCGTTGACCACCGCGCGTCGCGCCTGCGCAAGAAGCAAGAAGCAGCAACAGCTAAAAGCCAACAACAACAATAGCGCAACTACGTAAACACAAACACACGAAAACCGGTTAATGCGAGACTCACACGCACACATACCATTACAGAAAATATACTGAGTCGGTTTTTGTTTGCCTTTTTGCTTGGAAAATAGAAATAGAAGGAAATACGTACACACAACAAAGCAAAACAAAAGCACCAACGAAAAGCAAAAAGAAAAATACAAGAAAAAAATCAATTTTAAGTGGTGAAAAGTGTGAACAATATAAGAAAAAGAAAACAAATCGGTATTTAAGGCGCAATAGAGAAAAAGAGTAAATTATTATTATTAATGATTGTGCAGTGTGCGGAAATTAGGCCCCAAATGTTTGTTAAGGGTTAAACACAAACAAGCAGCCGCCTTATCGTTTAACCAAATCGATTGGCACATTAAAACGAAAGTGAATTAAAGCCACAAATAATTGTAACAGTAATTGCCCAACCAACCAACCAGTTTTTACAGTCCACGAGACCTTATCACAAATACAACAAATGAACGCGCGACCACTTGTTGATTAAACTGACTGGTGAGTAAATTTTTTCTCTTACTGGGTCATTTTGGACGAGAAGCGTTGTTTGGCTTATTGACTTCAAACGAAAAGTATTGCAGTGTGCGTGTCTGCCTGTGTGTATGTTTCAGCAGGAGCATTTGAGTTTTGTAGTGTGCCCAGCTCCAAGTCTGCTGCAATCCCCAAACCATAACTTTCACTGAATCGCGCGCCAAAATTGGCAATACACATACAGTCATACACGATTACATGTGTATGAACGGTGCAACAACAATTTCTTATAAATGCCAAAAACAAAAATATGCATTGCAATCCGTGTTGCTGACTTTGTTAATCAAATTTGTTTCATGTATCTCTCCCATTTTTATGATTTTCATTTTGTATTTTTCGTTGATGTAACCGCCGCTCAAGTTGATTTCCGAGCCGATTTGCAGCTTCATTAAACTCAAAAACTCACTTTAAAAATTGAGTGTAAGGCGAGGCGAGGCGAAGCTGATTATGAGATAATCACTCAGCAAAAGTTGCTCAACTAAATTGCGGAACATGTTTCGGTTACACAGTGAGTAAGAGAGAAAGAGTTGCAGATGTTATATGAAATGTTGCAATTAAAAATAATTAAACATATATTCGCTTTGATATATAATTTATGTTCACTGCAAAATTCAATTGAATGACTCATAAGACTCATTCCCATTCATCGGAAAGGCAGGCGAATAAAATTCCAACTACTAGAAATAACAGAAACAAACCACAGCAAATATTCCCACCAAAAAATGCAGAAATAAACAAACGACAAAGCAGTCAACAGCTTTATAAAAAGCAATAACAAGAAAACTATGCGCATAAAAAAAGTTATATAAAAACACGTTAACAAACCGCACACAAACAGCGAGCATACAGAATGGGGAGTTGGCTGCAGAAGACAAAGAGAAGGAAGGGGCGGCAAGGGGGAATAGATGCTGACGTTGACGCTCACTTTAAGCCACGCTTCAATTGCAAATGCCCCAGCGAGCAAATGCATTGACGCAGATACGTGGGCTACCAGTTGTTGTTGTTGTTGTTGTTGTGGTTGTTGTTGCTGTAATTGTAAATTCTACAGGTTTCTGTCCATCGCTCTGTCTGTTTGCCAGTCTGTGTAGCAGTTGTTGCCTTAATGGCGCACAACAACAACGCTCCGCAATTTTACGCCAAAGCTAAAAAGGCGACCGATCGAATCGAAGCAATCGACGATCGACGACACACAGCAGAGAGCAGTGAGCAGTGAGCAGCAAGCAGAGCTCCTCCAATCGTAGCAAAAAAAAAAAAACCGGGCCAGGCCAAAGCTAAAGCTGTGACAGAATTGGCAGCACTGTGGACAGCAATCTATAGAAAATGTTAAAGCCTTTTTTCGATCCTTTAAGGTATCTAAATGCTTTTTGTCTTATAATGATGATACCCAGCTTTATCTGACGACCTTATAAATCAGTGCAATTGACAGAAAGTATGTGATGGCCAGACAAATAGACCTTAGTTCTTATCACAGCACTTATGATTGATAATGCTATAATTGTAATACATGTTTTCTTTAATGTTATTATTTTCAGTATTGCGAAAATAAGTAAATGTGCAGAATCTTATTAATAGCAATTTGTTAACAAGCTCTTTTGCGAAATTCAACTTTAGCTCCACTGTGCAGTGCTTGCTGCATTGGCGTTGCAGTAATCTGGCTTTGGGGCCCAGAGCTTCGCCGGCTTGTGGCTAACTTCGCTAACTTGGCTTGGCCACTTGGTGTTCAATTCGAATTCGCTGCGCGTTGTTGGCCGCCAGCTTCACTCCGACTGCGATTCAACTCGAGTTAACTCAGCGCATTTCAACTCGACTCGATTTGGTTTTTGTTGTGGTTTAAGTTTGACTCGGTTCGGTTTGGTTTGGTTTTTGGTTTTTGTTTTTTTGCTCTTCGACTGCGACTCGTAATTGTTTCATAAAACGCAAAACTGGGCAACAAGTCGAGGGAGGGGACGAGGGGATGGAGGCAAGTTAACTTTACAAACAGGTGCGCAAGCCCGCATTTTTTGCTTGGCTTTTGGGGCAACACTTTTCGATTTTAATTATGGTTTATGTGTCGTTTTCGGATCGCTCACGATATGCATACTACCTATATACTTAAATTGAATATATACTATATACTTATATATGGTCACCCGCTTGCCTGATGTTAACGTATGTCAAGCGGCACAAGGTTATTCAGACTGCAACATTCTCTGCTGAGATTTGCCGACTCTTGAGTTGCCTCTGAGGCGGTTGCTATGGTTGCTATGGACAATGGATAGTTGAGAGATCGCGACTGTCCATGCGTATTTATAAACCCATTTGGCTGGCTAAGCAATCGAGGGGCTGTCTGCTTATTGGAGTGGAACCCATTGGGCGCCCAGTTCTAGTTTTCCAGTCGAGGCTGCATCAACTTTTTACTGTTGTAGTTGTTGACAATAATCGCAGATCGCAGTACCTGGATGCGTGACTGTTGGACAGTTATTCATTTCAGGGTTAGCGCTGTAGAAATCGATTCAAATTATAGGAAGAGAGTAATTCTTGAAATAGCTTTCACGACGGTAGCAAAACGCGTCATCGCACTCATCTTTAATTCACTTGAAGTGGCTTATTAAGGGCAAGGTCACATATCTGTGACTCACTGGCGCTAATTTAGTATATAAATTGTCGACTTGCTCTATCTAGAGTAGTTAAATAATTGAATCACACAAAAGATTACACACTTGCAAATGTCAGTATCAAGTATTGTTATTGCTTTACGAGTGGGACTATCTATCCTTTGGCTAATTGCGTCTCCAAAAGGCTTCTAGAATACTAATCAACGAAAACGTAGAAATACATCAGTTACAATTATAGATAGATGACTAACGCAACTAATT
Source organism: Drosophila niveifrons (assembly GCA_035046325.1). NCBI lineage: Eukaryota > Metazoa > Arthropoda > Insecta > Diptera > Drosophilidae > Drosophila > Drosophila niveifrons. The sequence continues at coordinate 640,146 of JAWNOC010000046.1, read as the reverse complement.
CTAAATTCACTGAATAGATTGCAGTTTATACTATTACTTTAATTTATAGACTGTTAAAACACGGATAGATTTTAAATATAAAACTAAAGCAATGTCATAATATCAATTGTAATTAGTCAGTTCAACATTAATGCACTAAGATTTGAAGACAAGCAAACCAACATCGCACAATATTCTCACCGGGAAGAGAAGAGTTAAAACAGTTATTTCAATTAAGGATTTTTTAAAGATTTGATATTCAACGCTATCAATGCACTTCATTTATATAATATAAATAAACATTTCGTTTGTATATTACAAGTGCTGTTTTCAAATAATCTTTATACTATACACTTGCCTTTCGTGTATAGTGTGTATGGTATATTATTAGATTATATGTGCACATTCAGAGGTAAGACAATAAGATTGTATCTCAGGTTACGCGCACACGCGGCGCATTTGTCTTTACACTTGATTGCAGTTCATATGTATCTGTATCTGGTAGATACACAAGTGTGCTTTGCATACAACGAATGCCGTTAAAATGTTGTTGTTTTTACCTATAACTGTAACTACTAACTGACTTCAACTGGGCCCATATGTACATATGTATCTGCTTTAGACTCTTCGCACTCACTCACACATTTTTTCTGCATGCATTCGAGCAGCAAACCGATAAAAATACACGTTTTTATTATTATTTTTGGTTAGTGGCTGATGTTGTCTGTTTTCTGCTGGTTGTCTTTTTGGCCTTATTAATATTTATCAATTTGTTATTTAACTTGTTTTTGATTTTATTGTTCGTTTCGGAAACAACTTTTCGTAAACAAAAACAGCCAGCGATTTAAATGCCAGCGAATACCAAAAGTATTTTGCATAATTTGACCTGGAAGATGAGAGAGAGAAGAATCGAAAAGTCATTCGTTTATTGTTTCCCAAATTATATACTATATACCCTATAAAGATGCGGCATTAGAGTAATCCATAGTCGTTGATTAATATCTTTCAAGGCACACGAAGCGTGTTCGAGTATTTTCAAGGCATTGCGAAATTAGCTGTTTAACCTTATTATATTTATTTATTAAGTACTCGTTGTATTCTTGTTACTTTTAATTATTATGAAGTGTGCGTGGCTCTGCGTGTTGTGTTAATTAATTGATCGTATAAAAGGCCTCGCCAAGTTATTCATTCGAATACCGAAACCAATTCGACGAATAAGTTTGAATTCCAGCAGCTGGCTGACGGCTGCGCATAAATATTTAATACCTTCTGAAGTTGTATGCTATGATTGGCTATTTCGATGTCTTATGGCTTACAGAACCGTGTCAAAGCATTTAAAATCAATTTTAGAACGCGATTAAAACATGTGAATGTGTAAAATGCTGGACAGGAAAATTACCCATTTAAGGTGAAACCGAAACAACCTCCGGGCTCCCCTCGAACTATTCAAATTTGAACCAGAGAGACAGAGAGAGAGAGAGAAATGCGATATATAGAAAACAGTTTTGTCAGCGAAGAAAAAGCGGCTGTTAACGTCGATTTACAGTTTACAGTTGGCAGCTGTCAGCTGAGTGTGTTACAACGGCCATTTGGCCTCAGGGCCTCACCCACGATAAGTGTGCCAAATGGTGGAATACACTCGCAGTATTTACAAGCGATAAATTCCGCAATGCAACTCGAAATTCTCCAACCAGTTAGTTCTATCTTCAAACTGTGAACCGTGAACGATTTGTCAACAAAACTCAACAGCACGCGCACTTGAGTGTGGCAAGTATCTGTTACTAAATTTACTTGTAGTATGTAGACACCGCGCCCAAAAGATACTCGACGATTGGCGGAATTTTGACATGTTTTCGCTTCACAAGCAAATCATTTGTTTATCGGCATAACACTTCAGATATTGTCTATCGAATATTTGTTCTACCGCTTTGTTTTAATGGCTGGCTGGCTGGCTGAATAGTTGAATATCTGCGAATAACTCGCGTTGTTGTTACTAGCTGCTTGTTAGCCAAGTTGAATGCTTGCATAAGTCATAAGCCAGCAGGTGAGCAGCAGGTACTTATCTAGTTAATTTGTTGGCAATGTGCACTAAATTCATAAATCATTCGTTTGCCTTATCAAATCGGATAAGCTTTGAATGTGCTTGGGTAAACAGGATGTCAGTCAAATGGCTTTGCAAGAGTATTCGATTAATTGCTAATAAATTTATATATAATTAGATACCAATATTTGAAATCCTAGCTTTTTGTGTTAATTGACTTTATATGTTTGAGATTTACACAAATGTGTAATTTTCAATTTCGAAAATGTTGAACTCCAGTCTCTCGAATAGAGCAATCACTGACTGGCATTGTGTTTCATTTCCTCTCGAGTTGTGGAGTTCGAGTCTCTCGCTATTGTTGTTGCTTGCATCTTTGTGAGATATTTCCTGTCTAATTATGAACAATCAAAGTGCAACAAATTCGAGTGCTAGGCGGAGTTGTTTCATGATTACATTTAATGGCCGTTGGCAAGCATAATCATTTCGATTAAATAATCAGGCACTTGACTCAACTGGCAGCCAAACCAAACCAAACCGAACCGAACCGAACCGATCTTCGCACATTTGCACAGTGGCTGCAAAAAGTTGAATGTCTGTTGGTTGCTCTGTTGTAATTATGAAAGTTTTTTTTTTCTTTTCTATCTAACAACATCATGAGCAACATGAACAACAAACCGTTGGCCAATGTTGAGTTAAATGAACGGTATGAACTCATTTCAAAGAGTCAAGTTTATGCTGCACTGAGTCATTGCATTTCATTCATTCATCCAGCCAACAGCCAACAGCAACAACCAACACAGCTCTCGGAAGTGCAGTGAAAAGTTGTCGAATGCAACGACAGCGACAGCGACAGCAGCGACCACAAAAGTGGCTCTGACTCCTATGACTTGGATTGGTTTGAATCTGTATCTGTATCTGAACCTGAAACCAGCGGCTGCCACAGCGGCTGCAAAGCGCAACAGCAACAACAACAACAACAACGTCAGCAACTCTAACGCCTTGCAATGTGATACAAAATGCTATTGGCTTTATGCAACACAGACACCAACAGTAACAGCAACAACAACAATAATGGGAGCAACTGCAGCCAGACTTGGATCCCATCCCAGGTTGAGATTGGAGACCAGAGACTAGAGACCAGAGAGCGAGTGCCGTTGGCGTCGCCTTCAAAGACAAGTTTTACACCAATTTCCGCTGAGTTTTTGTTTTGTGTTTTTTTTTTTCCTCTGCTGCTGCTGTTGCTTTTATTATTATTATGGTAGATATAAGTATTTCTTTTTGCTTTATCTTGCTTTCCATGTTGCTATTATCTAAAGGTTAAAGACTTATGATGCGCTTGTGGAATTTTCTATAATTTTTCTTCTATGCTCTCTTAATGGGGCTCTAATGTGGCAATTGGCGTCGTGTATTTTCTTTGATTGAAAAAGGAAAATCAAGTGGAAAATTGTGCAATTGATATTTAGCCAAGCATTTAAAATGTTTCCACAAATAGTTACGTGTCTTGTTTCTCTCTCTCTGCAGCGGTTGTTAGGTGTTTACCAGCTATTCGATAGATGGCCATTGAACTATTATCGTTATCGATAACTGGTACGGGGTTGTTTTACGAAATTCCTTAATATTCAGATCGCTGATATTAAATTAATTACATTTAATATGGAAACGGTGTGTAAACAAAGCACTTAAAGCAGCACTGCCTATTATAAATATCTAAAGTTCTATCATGTCATTAGACTGTGAACGTTTGTTCAACACAAAGTGTATTATTTTATCGAAACGAATCGAATCGAATCGGCAATCAATCATTAATCAGCATAGGGGAACAGGCTTGTTGCGATATACGGGCGAGTTTTGTAGTCAATCAGTATTTAATTAGAACCATACATATATTCTTTAATGATGAATGTGGAATATTATTCAAATAATGTATCCTCATTTGAATTGCATTTTATTTAACAGCAATGACAATCATTCGATTTGATGATGATCCCAAAATTCATTTGTCAATCGTCATTGCGATCGAGCACACTTCAATATCACGTTCTCAAATAATGTCGTGGTTGTCGAGTCTAGTTAATTTGAGCTTCACATATTTCGCATGTTTGCTTTATTTATTTATTATTTTATTCTTATTGTTTAAACAAATAGTTCATATAGACACAACAATCGCCGAGTAATAACAATGCAGTATTCCAAACAAAACCCAGCACTTTTTTTTTTTTTTTTGTGATTGTGATCAAGTATTTCCGTTTGCGGATTTGTGTGTGGTATTTCTTTTTTTTTTCTATGTTGTTAAATTTTTTATTTTTTGCTGATTTTTATGCTGTTCTGTTTATTTTGACGCTTGCTTTTTGTAGGTTAGCAATGCGAAACCTTGAAATTAGTCCGTCTGCTCGTCCAGCGTCAGGCGCTTCATCTGTCCGTCAGCTTTGCTTTGCTTTGCTCTCAGCTCTTTTTTGTATTTTTTTTATTTGTTTTCGCTTCTCTTCCAAACAGCGCCAAATGGACACTGGGCCATAAATTTTCACACACCATTTTTCGCTGTACTTTTCCGCCAGCGTCGAGATTCGAGAGTCGAGAGTTGTACTTGGACTCGGTACTCGTATTTACTTAAAATTTATTTATGCCAATTCGTTGTGTGCATTATTTACACGGCTTTTGCTCATGCCAAAAAATCGCTAATGATTGTTTTTTGTTTGTGGTTTTTTTTTTGGGGCTGTGATTTCTTTATTGTCTGTAAACAAAATAATAGGGTTATGAGCTGACAAGTTCACAATAACATAAATTAACATGTAGATTTTCTAATTTTAGATACCAAATTAGCGGAGGCAGTCTGCTGATAAATTAATAACAGTTTCATATTTTTAGAGAGCAAATGTAAAAACGTAAATTTAAATTGTATTTGTGTTAATTGATTAGTAAACTTTTGAGAGTCGAAAGGTTAAACAAAATTCCTGAAAGTAGCCGCAAAGTATTTGAAATAATAAAGTAAGTATGTGTAAAATGATAGATTCAGATTTCAAATAATAGTTTGAACATATTGCGAATCTTGATCATTCGAATGGAATTCAATCCAAGTTGTCCCAAGATAGAGAGAGAGTATTGCAACAGCAACCACAACGAGATTTACATGCAACGACTTAAACAATGTTGCGCAGCTAGTATTTATGCCTTTTGGCCAACCTGTTCGGAGTTGCAAGTTGATTTTGGGTGATTTTTTTTGTTGTTTTTTGTTTTTTGGGTGCGACGCTTGATTGATTTGATTTGGGCAGCTTCAAGCTGTCCACTTAAAAGACGTACAACTCGCGTTGTCCATGTGATGCGATGCGACGCGAGTCGTGTTGTGTTGCGGCTAAAAAGTAAAAGAAAAAAAAAGAAAAAAGTTGCTGACTTGTTTTTTTTATGGGCCGAAATGATTGCGCTGATTACGTGACGCTGTCAATTGATTTGTGCGCAAAACCAAAAATGAGCAGCCAGCCAAGCAGCCGCTTTGGCTTTGGCTAGCGGGCAAACCAATTGTTGTTAACGTTAACGCATTTGCTGGCTTATGGCCATATGAATGAAATGGGGGCCCAGTAAAAAAAAACAACTACAACTTCAACTACAACTACAAATTTTTGTGTAAGTTCGTGCGCTGCGGTGGCTTAACAACTTTTTATTGTTGTTGTTGTTGTTGCTGTTTGTTGTTCGTCGTGGATAATTTTTCACGAAGGTTTTTCAGTTGTTGTTTCGCTGTTTCTTAGCCGGACAAAGGCCTCATTTCGACTACGAGTGTGTGTTGATGTTGCTGTTGTTGTTGTTTTTATTGCTGCTAAAATGTGCATTGAATATTAATTTTTTTTTTTGCTCAGAGGCCATTTTGAAATTTGTGCGCATTTATTTGTATTTGTTGAAAAAAAGCAAAATAGCAATTTATCTAGTTAGTAGTGCACATTAATAGAGAAATTAAAAACGAGATCGTAGATGCATATTACAGCACTTTGCTGTTAATCCTAATGAGTTGCGAACACATGTGCGGACCCTTGAAACCCAGTTGCCATAAATATTAACGAGTCTAAGTAGTCATTTCTAGTCTTATCATCTAGCCCAGCTCATTTGGCATTTAGCTATATACTTGTATAAGCTAAAACCTGAAATCCAACCAAGCAATGCATACTAAATAATGATGGTTAGCAAAAATAAAAATTAAATAAATCATCTCGCATATATTAGAATTGTATTACATCAGCGTTACTTTAGACCCAATCGACTCCTATTGTGTAATAGATACGAATAGTTAAGAGCCGTCTAAGCCGTCTACGACAATTTTGCACGTCAATTGCAATCGACATGTTCACTAAACTTGAGCAAACTTCCAAGTTGCCGACATCTAATCGCCTAGACTACTTTGAGGAGCTTAACTAGGAGATATCCTTTAAAGAGACCGACAAAATAAGTTGTTATTCTAATATTAGACACGTGTGCAAAGTGTCGCATTAAGACTTAGAGTATTTTTAGCAGGTTTCCCAAAAAATATTTTATGAAAATCACGTCTCATCAATTAAGTCGGTGAATGGGATATTTTTAGCTGGCTTTATCTTGTTGAATAACAACGCTCGTTAAGAGCCATAAGCAAAATTGTCTGACGGATCGCACAAAGCTCAGGAGGAGGTTGAAGCAATTGATTTCAATTTTAATTAACACCCACATATGTGTGTTGACTTTCAGGGAGGCGTATGACTCTGATGGGCGTGGCACATTCGCATGCACACATCAAGTTTTAATTGCCACTTGCTCTTTGGTCGAGGTTCGCTGAGTCTCCGAGTTGTTGTCGGCGGCGAGTCTCTTCAAAATTGGGGGTCTTGACTCCCGCCCCGGCTTTTGTGCAGAGAGCGTCACAATTTAATGAATGAATCAATGTACAATTCATAGTGCGACCCGCTGGCGACATAACAAATGTTATTGGCTTATTTACTGATTACAGTTGTGACAAATGTTTTGCCTTTTTTTTTTTGTCTGAGTAGCCATGGCAATCTGAATAACTGAAATTATAGGGGTTGATATAATACGCACTTGTAAGCCCAATAACTGAGACTAATTGTGCTTGGGAGCAATCGATATGCCAATGTGATAAGGAGCTTATGTGATACCGAGAAAATGTTGTCATTTTATTCAGTATCTCAATTACAGAACTGTATTCAGCGGTAAAATGAAAGTGAATCGATATTTGTGTCGTTTTTAGTTTAAATAAATTCAGCTGCGATTTCACAAAATGAAAAACACATGTTGTGCTGTAATTCTTGGTATCTGTTCCAAATGATTATTGAAATTGCTGTAATAAATGGTGTTTGATTACACACACCTTAACTCAGCTCAGCTCAATGTTTATCAATATCGCAGGTAAACAAATTGTTTTGACTTTTACGATCGATTCGTTGCGCAATTTATACTTAAGAGCGTAGCCCACATTCGTCTTAGATCTCAGATAGTTACAACGCCCACACACACAACAAGTGTTGTGCCTATGTATTTGAATTTTTTGTTCAGTTGTTTACCACTCTAGTGTTGCTCTTTTCTCCTCCCTTGACGAATTCCGCGTGTCTTGCTGCTGTCTTTTTCTTGCTCTTGTCATCATCGTCACTTAAACTTGACCTTTATTTCCATTTATTTCTTATTACTGCATATTGCTGTGTGTGTGTGTGTATTGTTTTGTTATTGTTATTGTAATTGCCATCATTCTTCTTGTTCTCATTGTCGTCGTCGTCGTCGTCGTTTTCGTATTTGTGAATGGAGGCGAACTGAGAGCAGCCCACTTGCACTCGCTACAAATGTGGCTCCCATAGTGATGAAGGGTATTTTAACTTTGGGGCAGCAGGAAATGCTGCTGTCGGGTCTTAATTACTTTGGCTGACAATCTGGTATACTGCCTACTATATTGTATATTGTGAATGTAGTAGAAGTAGTACCTTGTCGGTATTTAAATTACATTGTGGTATATTATAACGGTGTATTAATTGATTTTGTGTATGTATATTTTATGCTGTATAGTATATTTTTAATGTAGTAGTATATTGAAATATTTGCTGTATATTTGAGTATTTTATTAGTATATTCATTTGGTATACTTCAACGCAATGTTTTACTTTTATTGAAAACGTGTAATGGGTATCTCACAGTTGAGCACACCCTGACTGTAGCTTCTTACTGTTTTGTATCTCATTCCATTTTCATTTTCATTTAAATTTTCATATGTGTATTATTTCTTTGATCGTGTGGGCGCACTTGTCTCATGCTAATCAATGTTTGTGTGTGAGTGTGCTGTGTGTACACAAGTGTAGATACATATACAACTGCAGATACAGAACCTACATGCATCACAAAGTGTAGTTTAGTTCAGCTAATTTCCTCGTAATTGTTGCGCAAATACAAAAGACGAGCTGCGTCTACTACTCACTTATTCTGCTAGTGCTTCTCTTATTGTTATTACTCATTAAATATGCAGTGGAAAAAACACCACATAAATCACACAAAATGCCTCCAAAAGGCGACTGAAGTTTTATCTTTTTGTTGTGGTGTCTGACTTATTGTGATCTCAGTTGTATATTGCTTGTGATATATGAGCCAGCTATTAGCTTTGGCTTTAATGATGCATTTGCATTTGCCTGCAGTCTGCTCTTTTGTTCTGACCTGGCAATCTATTAGGCTTAGAATTCCATCAAAAGATTACCGAAAACAACACCAAAAAGACAAAAAAAAAAAAACAAATTAAAAAATTTCCAAACAACACGTTAGAGCATCATCTTAAATACCAAAATGGCCGCTAATTCTTTCAGTCGAGTCTTCAATGTCTAGACAGACAAACAATTGGAATTCTAAGCCTAGCCCAGACCTGTTTGAGAGCCAAATTAACACATGGCCAACACTTACAACAGCAACAGTCACAGCAACAACAACAAAAACAAAAACAATAATAAACTGGAAAAAGGGCGATCCATGTAAGGTAGATGAGAGAGCATTAGAAGAACCTGCCGGCCAAGCTAACAGAGCCAATGAAAACTGACAACTGAAATCGAAATTGGTATTGGAATTGAAATTGGAATGCATTCGGAATGAATTCGGATTATTGTTGGATTTCATTGAACTGGTTTCGAGTTCTCTTCATTGCGTTGCGGTGTTTTTGACCTTTGATGTTGCGTTTGTGAGGCATTTATGTGTTGGCCAAAGACAGCAGGCAGAAGTTAACGTTTGTGAAAAGCTGAAAAGATTTTTATTTTTTTTATTGTAATCAAATTCATGGAATTTTCGACTCTAGGCGCGGCTTAACTTGGCTCGGCTTCGTCTTCGTCTTCGGATCTTCAATGATCAATCAACAGAGGCAGCAGGGGAATCAACAACGAAAACGAATATGAATAAAAAATACAAATACGAATATGATGATGAGTATGGGTTGACTCACAGCAGCAGCAGCAGCAGCAGCAAGTTTAATTGATTCAAATGAAGCTGACGATCATGATGATCATGATCGCAAGCATGATCATGAATGACGTTTGTCTATCGCATCTGTAAGTCGCAGGTTTTGGTTTTTGTCTTTTGCCTGCCGCCGATCTTTCTGTGTATGTAAATTGATGCATGGCAATCAAAAAAATATAAATAAAAGAAAAAGAAAAACAACTCGCAGTAGCTGCTGCCGATCGCATCACAGTCTTTGCATTGTTTCCTCCCGGCAAATATCGTGAACAACGTCAACGAAATTATCAAAATACAACAAACGGCAAAACATGCAACTGGCAATTGTTGTTGTTGTTGCTGCTGCTGTCATGTCATGCAACGTTTTGTGTCTCTCTTGTTTTGTTTGCGCTTCATAATTGTAAGTGCACACCCCCGCAATCCGCATACCACCGCAACCACCGCAGCTTGGGGCACTTGTCAGCAGTCAGGGGCGTTTATCCGCATCACGTTGAACTTTACAATTGTAATCCGTATTTTGCATTCGCTGCGGTCAAAGTTGACTGACAGCAGCTGAATGTCAATGTGACAATGGGACTAGCTAAAGGTAAAGAAGTACACCCATAAATATGCATATAGTATTCGATTCGATTCGATTTGTTTAAATACATCTCTGATAATCCCCAGTCAGCACTACGCCCACTTGTAGACTTTCCATTCTATTATGAAAATTAGCTTGCCAAGTCTCGAGTCGTTGCTAATTGTTGACGGTGGCTGTCCAGCTCTTAATTACAATATATGATTAACATTCGGGTTAAGGGTCAGCAACTGGGCAGGGAACTCTGAGAAATTGAATATATATGTATGCATTTTAGCATCTGTATCAGTAGAAAAGTCACGTGGCAAAACATTGGCGACTGTAAAATGAAGTCATTGGAGTGCAAATAACTATTTTAATCTCTGCACAGTCTGAAACTGAATGGAATGGAATGAAATGACTTTGTTTACGAGCTAATCACGGCTCTACTTACTCTCTTATCTGTTAGACATTCTGATTGCACACTCGTAAAAATGCCCCTTGTCTGATTGAAGGAAACATTACGAAGTACTTCCTTTCCTTTTTCCTGTTCGATGTCCATAAAAATCTAATGAATTGATAGGGAGAGAAGTCGAACACCAGTTGTTTCGTGTCCTGTCCTGTCCCTATTCAATTTGACTTGACCCTGGGATAAGATACAAAACAGGTAAATGAATACCAGTTGCCAGGGTCCTCAGTAAATAAAATCGTTAAAAATAATGAACGCACTTCCGCTGCACTCATCGGGGTCTTAGAACTTAACACACACAACATTAAAATGAGGCAGTTGAAGTGGTGTTTGTGGCTTTCAAAGTCACAGAGAACGCGGGGGAAACAGAAACAAAACGCAGAGGGTTAGAATGTTGCCGCTCAAATTAAAAGGTGCGCGACTCGCAGTCGCGTCGTGAGTCGCTCGGCAATTGCAATTACATATGGAAGATTGAGAATGAGATGGTCAGAGCAAGAGACCCAAGTGAACCGAACCGAACCGAACAGAACCGAAAAAAATCAAAAGATGTGGGCAAACATGAACGGAAATAAAGCGCACACCGCGGTTTTCCCCTCTCTTTTTGGTTCGACTCTTCAGCTCTAAGTTCTCTTCTCAGTGGATTCCCAGGTTTATCTATAAATGGGCCGGACGACACATATAAATTATCAACGACGCAAGCGTTTTCAGTCAGCTCCACTCTGATAGTTATGCATAGATACAGATACAGATGCAGATATAAATACAGAAAGAGATACAATGTAAGTAGCTATAGGTACAGCCTACGTTCAAAACGCATGTTGAATGAAATTCTTGTTTTGTGTGCATATTATTTACAGGGTATGCTAATAAACTTGATTTAGTTCATGCTTAAGCTTACATATGTTATTTACTCTGTTATGCGTGAGTGTCGAGTGAGTCAATGCACTCACGAATGTTTCGAATATTTGGCGTAAAAAAGCCATAAAACAATTGAATGATTTAATAATATTTTGTTTATCTTTGTGTGGCACACTTAGAAACAACATAAATTTGCATTCAAGTCGATTCAATAAAAGCAATCTGCGAAACCTGTTTCAAGTTATTTTAAGTATAAGCTGAATGACGAGTGGTAGTTGAATGTTAAATGTGAATCAAACGTAGTATTTAATTGATTATATTCTTAATGCAGAAATCTTCGTGGAATGTTGTACTGGTTGAAAAAGAATAAGACTAAGAATTATGGGAGTCTATGAAGAAAGTGTTTTTTTTTTCTTATGGCACCATAACAGAAATCTGAATGACTGACTGACTAACTGTGCGTAAAGTATCTTGCGAGTGTGTTTTTCTCTCTGCTGTTGTTTACACAAATGCTGAAAAAAACAGAGCTTATTGTTATTGTTAATAGCACAGAGGCAACAAGTATGCTGTGCCTTATTAGCCACACTTTGTTTTGCTTTATTTACTCAGCGGCTTCGTCATCGTTGCCGCTTCTCTTCTCGTCTTCTAAATGGCGCTTAAAGTGCGTTGGGCGATGTGCGGGAAAATAAGGTCAGGCTGCCGAGAACTTTCCAAAATGACTTTTTTTTTAGTGCTTGTAAGTAGTATACTCGTATATTGGCCAGAAAAAAACAAGGCAAGGCACCAAAAAGAGGTGTATTGCCATCAGCCAGCGAGGTTGAGGCCCAAACAATTTGTCAAGTTTAGAGGGGGGCACATTTGTATCTGACAGATATGCGCTTTGCATGAGAGGCCGCGCAGCTTAAACGCAGCCATTGACACGCGGTCGGAGGGACTGCTGCTAACCCGTTTTGCTCTTGGCCCGGCCAATTACCAAGCCCACAACACACACACCACAGCAACAATAAAAACCAGCAAATAAAAATAAAAACATAAAAATACTTGTAAGAATTTATCTCAAGAGTGTGGTACGAATTTGTTTGCCTCTGCACGCCTTGATTCATGCATTGGTCAGCAGCAGAGTTGTAACCTACATCTGTAGTTATATATATACATACTATATGCGTGCAGATGTATCTGAAACTGTGACGCATATACAATTGGTATGCTCGACTTGATTGCTTTTGATTAAATTTTAATTCCATTGATGCAAGTGAGTCGATCGAATCGACTGTGACTCTCTCACAGCTTCCAGTCTCGATCTCCGGCTTTGACTCGACACAGTCAATTTGATTTTCCAAGCATCAAGCTGTGGATGTTTTCATTTTCGATGATTTCGTACTCTCCCATAATTGCAGATTTCATTGAGATTACTACAACAAATCACCTGAATGCGTTTTCATTTTCATCTATCTGGCGAGAAAGTGGAGCCCCGCATCCCAATATCCAATTTCCAATACCAATTCGAATAAGAAATGTTCGCATATTTTGTTTTGTTTGCTTTGGTTTTCTTTAAGCCGCGTGTGAAACATTTTGATTGCCACATTGCTCAAAAAACAAGCGCACATGTAAATGCAAATGTCCATCGATTATAGTAGCAAAGCTCTCTTAACATAGAAACAAAAAACAATACAAAATATTTTAATAGTTTTTGTGCTTCTTTTCTTTTCTTTTCTTTGCAGACGCACGCAACCGCAGCAATTTGCTTGGTAATTACACATATTATATTATATTTCATTTTCTACTTCAAATCGATTAAAAGATACTCTACTGAGGCACTGAGGTGTTGTCAGGTGATTTTTATTATTATAACATTTGAAGTATACAATTAAGATAAGTAACATTTAATCTTTTTATGTATTATTATTATGAATTGTGCAAGTTGGTGGAATATTAAAACTTTATTATTGTACAGATCTGATTTATTTAATGTTTAAGTATTATTAATTTTTTGTATTATTTTTAAATAATTATTTTTCCACAACTCGATCTGAATACATTTAAAATTTATGAGTTAAAGATTGGGAATTTCACCGTGGATTTACTTAAAAATATATTTTCTTTTAGAATTACCCAATATACTCACAGTACACTAGATTGCTTTGCAATTTATACTTGGAGTGGTGTGCTCAGACATTCTTAATTCATAGGCTAAAATTTTAATAGCAATATCATAAATTTATTGCAATATTTTTCCATATGGGAAATTATTATGAAATGTTTTTAAGAATTACTCAAATACCCCAGATCATGCTGCGATTTATAGAGTACATGTTTAAGGGTACGCATCATAGCATAACGGTTCCTTCACACTATTTGGAACTCGGCGGCAATTAGGGAGAACGCAAGAGCTTTTTGAGGAGGCACGCAAAGTGTGGCATGCTCCACTGGCGATGCCCAGAGAACATTAAATGTGGGTCAAACGAATCTCTTGCATAACAACTAATGATCAGAGACGTCGGCAAAGAGATGCCTATAAGGCGCTATTAGGTTTTTGCACCTGTTCAACTGTTGATTTGAGCGTCAAGATCGTAACTGTTGAACGGCATTTAAATGTTAATTCGCCTGCCTCGCTGACGTTGACTTTTCAGCACGTTCGAGTTCGAGTTTTGTGCGTTTTAATTGCAGTCAGCAGCAGCGATTCCGTTGGATCCATATACTATACGTAATTAGCTTACTCGTTGTACATTCGAACGATGTAAATGTTGGCCTACTCTGTGAATTTGCTGTTGGCCCTAACCTTTAACTGGGCTTTTCGCACACACACACACACACAGTGCACACACGCTCTGCTGCTCTTTGGCAACACGGCGATGATATGGCTAAATCGAAGACAACTTCGAACACAACAAATGGGGTCGCGATCCAACGCACACGGTCTTTAAATGTTGATTGTTGCTTTTTTCTGTTTTGTTCAGTTTGAACTTATGCAAATGCTTATCATTAGTCCCGGGACAAACTGTAGTCTGTAGTCTGTATATAATTTGTTGTAATTTGTGTTGCTGACTCCATATTAATTCATATTTTTTAGTGTTTGAGGTCAGGCGCTTAATGTTTCGAGTGTGTGACGCAGTCGTGTATTTTTAGTATGGTAATTTATACGAATTACTTGATGGCTTACACGCTTAACTGATTGACAATCGATTTAACTTTGCCAGTAATACAACTAGAAAGCATTATCATGATCACCCCAAATGCATACTATAGCAGTATGTCAACGGGCGGAAATTGAACAATAGAGTTGAATTTCCACATGCATCTCGCTCGAAACAATTATTTTGTATTTTGTGCACACGCGAAATTATTACCTTTTGTTTTCTTTCTTTTCTGTTTGTGCATTGTCGGTCTTCTTAAAGACATTCAAATGTTGCGTTAGCATTTTGCTGTTGTGCAACAGCTGTTAAGTAACAGCCTCAACTCTCGGTTTGCGGCGAAGATTGTTTCGGCGAATTCGACTGTAAGGGAAAGCAGCGCTGTTAACGATCCTGCTCTGTTATTTGAGCTAATGGAAAGGAAACCAGTGCTGTTACCCATACTGCTCAGTTAACATAACTCTGTTCTGGAGGCTGTTGAAAGCGTAAGAGTTTTAGATTTCATTCTTAATAAAGTCTATTTCGTTTTAATTTAGGCAAATTCGGCATCGTCAATAAGCTTTAAATGCTGGTAAATCAAATAAATGCGCACGTTCACATTGATTTATCGTATTCCTTTGAACTTTGAACTTCAGTCGAACAACAGACTGTACAAAAATCACCAAAATAGCGAACCGGCGCATAACATAACATGGTCCAAACAAAAACTGTCAACAAAGTTGAGTGGGCAAATATTTTTAGTAACTTTATTTCGGACGCATAAATTACAAAAATGTTGTCATTTGTCAGTTTTGAAAGAATGTAAGCAAAAACTGGTTATCAACTCTCCTGTTGATTTTATGACGCAAAGTCTTTGTGCTGAAAATATAAATTTGAATTTATAATAGCTATAAACTGTAGTGATTTAAATATCCAAAAAAGGGCTAACAACTACTGATGTTGATTCAGTTATGGGCTTAAGCTCCATAATATTAGACTGATTCTAGGTACAGATAATCTCTAATAATAACGATGGCAACGAGCAACTAAACCAAAAAGAAGTAAAAGTTATTTTTAGTTGATATGTGTTAATCATCTACCTGTTGCTGCGATGATGTTCAGTTCTTGAGCTTGTGCTCAAACGGTTGGCTCGTGATTTCACTTATCTAGACACTGAGGCTTGCTGTAAACTGAAACTGAAATGGTTTTAGACATGGCTCAGTTTCACCTGGCACTGTGGCCAAGAGGCACGTCGTAGTTGAATTCACATGACATGTCATTTTGGGCACAGTGAGAGTTACTGTCCAAAAGTGTTGAACGAGTATTTTTTTTTTTTTTTGGCTGGTTGTAAGCATTAACAAATTCTTGCAGTAAAAGTGCTGCTGTTAACAGCTGACCATCTAACCAGCTGACCAGCTGAGCAGCTAAAGCGAACCGAAACAAGCTTAAGATCATCTGTAAAATGTTTTGGCACATGCCAAAACCCCAAAACTTTCAGAGATCTAAGATCCGAGATCACAAAAAAAAAATGGAATAGAAAAAAAAAATACAACTGGTCAGCTAGCGCCAGCCAGACAGACCTGTCTGCTATGTTAGATCGTGGAAAGAGGAAAGGAATAATTATGAATTCGCTAAGCTATTTGGCAGCTGCGCGGTAGCTGAAATCTTTTATAATTATTAACAAAAGTGGCCATAAGACAGCAAAATGGCAGCACTAGCGGGGAGGGTGAGGGTGAGGGGTCATGAGGCTTGTGAAATTTACGTCAAAAGTGCGTCAGCAGAAAATCTAATGATTATTGGGATTTGATTTGGCTCGAATTTCGTTTCGCTTCGCTTCGTTTCATTTCGTTCGATTGGCCAACAATCGAACAAAATCAACGCGAAAAACAAAAATTGCTTAAGGTGATAACTAGTTGTTGTTGTTGTTGTTGTTGTTTGTGGTCGCCGTTGTTTTTGTTGTTATTATTGTGCTGATTGTTTATCGCATGTTTATTTGTACGACGCGTGCGCCAAGCTTTTGTGTTAATTTGTAATAATTAATTTGCATTTTTTGCTCAACAGTCAATGAATTATTTATTCATTTATGGGTTTCGGATTTTACGCGGCGTTTTATCTAGAATTCTGGGAAAACTAATCTCTTTAGATTTGAATATTTTCAAATCAATTTGTAAATTGATTTATGGGTAGAAGAATTTATTTAGTCTATCTCAAATTCTTTGGGGAATAGCTCTGCATACCTAAGTGGATAATTAAATAACAACTTCGCATACTTGAACATCGTGTAAGCAATACGGAAAACAATCTTTCTTCCTCGTTTCCCCTTTGTAGGCAACTCTTGCTAAAAATGATTTGTAACTTTTGTGTTGCGTGCCGCATTCATTGCCCAAAATGCAATTACGATGGGTAAAAAAGGCAACTGCTGCTGACTACTGGGTTTGTGTGTCTTTAATGAAAATGCATTTAATGCACTGCCAATTTGTGGGCAACAAATTGCCACAACAACAACAGCAATAACTGGCAACAGACAACATCAACAGGCGACTTGTCGTATGATGCATTTAAATGGTTTAATGGCTGGAACGAAGTAAGAAATCTAAAAACAACAATTTTGTCGTAGCTCAAAAATTGTTTTCAACTTTAAAAAAAAAAAATACACTCTCCCAAAGAGTCTTTTAATTATTAAAGCATTTTTGCTTTATTTGTATTTTTATTTTGCTTAAAGTTGAACTATAAAAAAAGTTAAGTATATAAGAAGTAACTTTGCAACACTTAAAGATACCTGTTGATTGTTTGTTGTTCTGTACAATTAAGTCAATAGGTTCTTTTATTTTAATGTCGTCAATTTGTGTGTGCTGCCGTTTAATTTAAGTTTTTATTAGTTTTAATAAACCTGTGCTGTAATGTTGAGCGTGCCTCTAATTCACCTACGTACATATATTATCTAATATATAACTCGATGTTATCGCTTTTGTTTCGCTGTTCGAACTGCGCATTTCTATAATACATCCGAGATCAGTGCTTCGCCACGGTTTATTACTCTTGACATGCATGACACTCATTTGTAGTGTAGTGAGGTGCGTGCTATTAAGTACACACATATACCCTACACCTTTTGAAACATACTATTAAGTCATTACTTGATTATAGAAAATGCCGTATGCTGATCTATAAGGCAAATACTTGATTTCCTGTAATACATTATATCATGTATAATTAGCTATATTTATTCATTCGTATAACTACAGGGTATCATTAAGAATATCTTCAAATATATGATAGATGTCGCTAAGAGCAGCATGGATCAGGTTTCTGTGGAATCTTTAAAGATCTTGTAAAAAATCAATAATTATAAGAAAAAACCCAAACCTGACTCTGACTACATGTTAATCTAATCGAGTTCTCACAGAAGCGTCAAGATTCTCAACAACGCAAACACCTTTTCACTTAGCTTTGTTAGCTTAAATGTTTAGAACCAGCTAATAAACAAATTTATGAATTGCCTAGATGCGAATCGCACGTTTCAATCTGCTAAATGAGAAAAAGCAAAGCAAAGTCAAAAACAATTATTGCAAAATATTAGTAGCTATAAATACTTTTAAATATTATTTGGCAATTTTTCCTTCGAATTAATTTCATGCACTCTGTTTGCATTGAGGCTTTTCAGCTTATAATTTTTTATTTATTTTATTATTGTACACATACATATACATTTTTTGTTATTGAAATTGAAATTGCATTTGGAATTCGTAAGCAATTTGTGCGCTAATTGAAATTCAATGGACTGCGGTTGGCTCAATCGATTCGTGGGGCAAATGCTGCTCCCGTTCGCCAAACAACAATTACAATGCAAAAACTTTAGAGGCGTCTCTGTGAGCGGCATACAAATCGGGGAGAAAAACAAGTCAACTTAAATATTTACAAAGCAGATTTTAAATCGAACAAAAAACTATAACAAATGCTGCGAGAGTTATAAATAACTACTGAATTGAATTAGTAGCCCGTGCAATTATAAATTAATAATTAACACGAAAAAAAAAATATGATAAATCACTTTTATAAACATCATATGACTTTCGACCAAAATAATTATCATTAATTTTAATTTCTATTGATGCCCTTAACAATCATTTGATTGTTTGATTTAATTGTCGAACATTCTCTAAGGAAATATTTTAGTTATCTAGAATTGTACAAATTACACTGCGACTAATCGGAAGCATAAAAAGTAACTCTAGATGGAAGTCAGGGCTACTCTCACTTCCCATAGAGTGGAGTGAATGCTCCAAATAATCAAGAGCACCCTTCGCCAGTGCTGCCACATCAAGGTTTTCACCTAGTCTGGCCACATGGTCGCACTGTGGTTGGACTTTGTGTGTGTGTGTGTGTATGTGTAGCCAGGTGAATGCATTTGCCAGAGAACAGACCGCAAAACAGCAGTAGTCGAATTGTGTGTTGACCAACAAAGCCATAAAATTGCAACAAAAAAGAAACAACAAAACAAAAACAAAAAACGGTTAGCAGTTTCACATTTTTGGCAGCTGCTGCCCCGTACAAACTGTAGATACGAGTAGCTAAAAACAAAATTCAAAAGTTTTCAAAAAATTTTCTCACGTAACAAGTACACAAGCAACAGCAACAACAACAACAATAACAACAACAGCAGCAGCAAACAAACCATAAAGGAAAATACAACCGGGCTAGGCTGGGGCAATTTAGTTACTTGGCGTTGCTTGTTGTTGTATTAGTGTTTGTTGTTGTCTAGGCGCTTGGTACATGTGTATGCGATTTTGTTGGCAACATATTTGCCAATTTTTTTTTTCGGCTCGACGTCTGCGCAATCCATAAGAGGGCATTAAGGCTGCTCACTCGTTCGCTCGCTCGATTCTAAATATCAGGAGATTGCTGCAAGTAGCCGCTGCCGCCACACTGCGGCAAGTCGGCAACAACCTTGGCTAATGGCCTGCTAGCTGGACTGACATGGCGATATCAACACAGCTGGAGCTGCTGCAGATTTGTTGTTGTTGTTGTTGTTTGTAGTCTTCTCGTTGTTGTCTGCATGTTGCAAGCATGGCTCGTAATGCTTAATGGCTGACTGCTTGGCTGCTTCCAGCTTCACGTCGATTCACCTCTCTCGCATGTGTGTGTGCATGTGTGTGAGTTGGCCAATTTGCTGCTGCTATGACTAAGCAGCATATAGCCTGTTTATCTTGGCCAAGAATTTGACTCTTGATCTTTGCCAGCCATCCCGACTGTCTCTCTCTCTCTCTTACACACTCTGTCCTGCAAGCAATACCTTAACCGATATCGATACCGATAGCGATTCCGATAACTAGTCCAGTTGCGACCGAGTCAGTGGAAAATTTTCACACGAATTTCAGCAAATGCGCGTTAATTGCCTGACAACATACCGAATTCGAATTCGAATTCAAATTCGAGTATAAAGCAAACACGATCGCATTAAATAATAATGTTTGCTTTTAACTAGATTTTAGCACGCATTGTATTCATGAACTCGAACTCTCGTGCTTGAATTGATTTTGCAATTGCCATTTGATTTATTCATTTACATATTGATTCATATTTGCAAATTTGCTACAAGTTTGAGTACTTTTCTCATATGAAACACAGGAATTTATATAAGTAATACAAATATAATTAGATTCAAGTGATATTTAACCATGATAGCGATTTTAAGAAAATTCAAAAAGTTTGATATAATAAACTCGTATTTAATTTAAACATTCTTATATTGATTAAAATTTGTCTGGTATAGAATTTACATTTACAACAAATTGAATTATAATTAATTGGAAATGGTAATATCTATAAATAATAATGATGACAACCCTTTAGTTAAACACCCACTAATGATATCATCAATGTCTCTGACACAATAACTAGCCACTCCTTAGCCCCAACCATTCTTTCGCCATCATCGAAATAAATATGTGAAAGGCACGAGGAATTCATGACACTTATCGATGTCTGTTGCCCCTCGACTATCATTTCCATCAGAATAATATTTGTTAATTAATTAAATTGCGTGCCATCCACGAATTAACAAGAGAATATCAATTACAAAATCTCCATTCACAATGTATGTGAATGTGTTAAGCAGATGCCATTAAAATTAAGGTACAATTGTAATTATTATGATAATCTATTATATATTTTACAATATACTTCATCCGGCTTAGTTTCATTTTGTTTATTATATGTGATTTGATTTAATTTGATTAACATTTCGGCGACGTTTGATTAACCCGATATTTATATTATTCCTTTTGCCAATTTTTTTTTTTTTCGAACATTCAATTAACATTTAAGCACTAAATAATTAAACACTAGCTTTAAATGCTGCAAAATAAAAACAACAATGGCCTTAGACTCCAGCTTAAAGTCGTTTTTTTGCCGTCGTTGTTGACTTTGTCTTTCTCGATCTTGGACTTTTTATTTATGGCCTCTATATCGTTAGACAGGCACATGATTTGAATACCAAAATAGAAATAGACGTGTCCATGTGCAGGCCAGGTTACGTATAGTTGGTCAATTGAATGCCTAACGAGTCGCTTAGCGAGTTTATTTACTTTTTCCAACTTGCCAACGAAAAAAAAAAACGTCTTTTATTTGTCTAATATTATAAAATTCATGCCAAAATGAACATAGATTGATTTTTTACCCAAGGAATATGCAAAAATTCTTGCGAAACTAAGTATATGTATATACGTATTAAGAAAACCCGTTTGCTATTGATTTAATATCTATAAGAACAAATAATCTAAAAAACTATATTACAATAAATTCTTAACAGGTTGATGCTGATCAATGTTATAGGTAATTGTTTACTTATCTAATTCTTATGAATTATATGAGGTAATAATATTATAAAATTAAATTAAAATATATATAAATTAAACTGGAAAAATATGCAAATATTTGCAAAACTCCATATACACTATATACATCTAATCATAAACAAGTTTGTTATTGATTTCATTTCGCTAAGAACTAATGAGCTGAAATGAATGTGAAATATATGTGTATATATACTATAGGATGATAAACTGAGAGGTAGCTTCTAATATTAATAAATTCGATAGCTGCTAGTTTTTATGTTAAATAATATTTTTGTAAGTTGCAGTTATTATTGCAGCAACAAATGCTTTTGTTATTGCTGTTTTCGTCGTCGCCTTTGTTGTTGTTGTTGTAGTGCAAATGCAACAACGTCGCGACATCTGTGTTTTGCATTTTGTTTATTGCTCAATTAACCCCCTTTGTCGCATATTTTTTTTTTTTGCTGTTTTGCTAATAAATTTTTGCTCGAACGATTCGCAACGAACCCTTTCAGGCCGATGACAAACTATTTGTCATGCTATTTTTTTCCACTGTTTTTAATTTCTTGTTTTTTTTTTGTTTTTTGTTTTTGTTTGTGTTTTCTTGTTGAGCTGGAGAAACCCGTGGCTTTGCAAGTGCTCCATTGTTGTAGTTGAGAAATGATTTGTACAATAAGACAGTCCTAAATTTATATGCGAATCTTTTTTGAGCGCGATAAAAAAGCGACAGTGACAAGATAAGAGACAACCGAAAAGACAGGGAGATGGACAGAGAGAAAGAGACAGCGATTGCTGAAAATGTCAAATAATTAGCCAAAAGGCAAACACTTTTTGGCCTCAACTTTCTCCTTATTTGCCGTTGGCATCAACAATTACATTTATCTAGAGGTATTTTTTATTTAATTGTGTATTTATAGATATTGTGTGTTTATTTATTTGTTTTGTCGTCTTCCTGAAATTCAATTACAATTTGAATGTATAAATATTTATATATTTTTTGCGATTATTGGAGCTTGTTTTCTGTATTTATGTTTGGTACTCACCTGAATAAATAATACCCTATAAATTACGCTATTCAATGAGATACTACTTCCCCAAAATAAACAAATCACAGGGTATTGAAAAGTTGTCTGTGAAATACAGGATATAACAAATTCTATATGGTTTTACGATGTCTGCTGTTCAGCATTTTAATGAAGTTTCGGCCAAGATATTCAAGTAAATTGAAATGCCATAAAAGCGGCAACTTCCAGTTCAAATATCATATGGAGATATGCGTAAATATACTATATATATGTAAATGAACAACAACTTTAACCAGGCTTAATTCATGTCAAGGCATTCACTTTCAAAAACCAATTTCAATTTTAAAAAATCAAAAGAAAAAAGGTTTTTACTCGGACGCACAAATAAAAACAAAAAAAAAGAAACAAGAAATCAAAATACGAACAATTTAATAAGCAGCAAAATTACGCAGACATCAAAAAGTACAAAGTAAAAAAAGTAAATAAAAATAAAAAACAAAACAAAATAACATAATAATAATAATATGAACAGAAACCTGCTGCGGTTGCCTCAATTAAGTAAAAACATGAAGACAAACTGAACTCGATGTCGGCTCATGTCTCGGGCCCCCATTAAAGCCAACGCCGACACCAACTCTGGCTTTGGCTTTCTGAAGCCGACTCCGACTCCGACACCGATACGATGGCGCCCGCTCGACTGACCCCTTTAGACCCCATCAAAAGGTAAACATTAATCTGTTTACACTCAGGCAAATAAGTACGTGTACACGTATGAGTCTGTAAGTCTCTCTGTCTGTCTGTCTGTCTGTCCGTCCGTCTGACTGTCCGCAGTTTCGCATCGTTCTTTTGAGTGTTTCACGAACTGATTCTGGGCGTCAGGCGTTTAATAAAGTTGTACAGAGTGTGTGAAAACATTACAAGCAGAGTGCACACGACTAGCAAATACCCTGTATGCCAAAATAATTAACTTTTCTGAATTACAATTTTTGAAGAATGACTGCTCTCATATCTAATGGACATACCCTTTGTTTACCAATAATGTCTGTAGGGTATAATTATACCATTTGCTGCGAATTTGCTGTAGTTAATGCTCACTTTTATTACGATTATATCCATTGCGTGGCGAGCTTAAAACTCCTGTCAATAAAAAAACCTTTTTGTGGTTTTAATTCTCTTGTTGTTTTTTATGGCTGCCTGGAATTTGCGGTATTAATTACCTGTTAACCCACCTGAGTGTGTTGGCAGTGTTCGTGCGAATTGTGCAACTGAGATAAGTCTGGAAGCCAACAGAAGTTATCTCCAGACAGAACTGTGCTGAATGCTCAAAAGGAGATAAGCTGCCGGTGTATCATAAAGAGATTAGTCATGTGCAAAACATCGCCATAAACTTTTCTAAAAATATTTAATGTACATAGCCTTAGCTTAGGTACTTTTTTTTCGTATAGTACTCGCATATTCAGTCTTATAACAACAATACCCAAATAAATACTGAATTTTTAATGAATATTGACATTTGTATAGACAAAGGTCTCAGCCCATCCCGAAATGCACAGTCATTACTCGCACCTTTGCATTGTGTCTCATCTTCAATTGTATCTCGACGGGATTGGCTGGCCGGATTGAATGTAATCTAAACAGTGAATTGAATGCTTGAGAGAGTGTTTATTCAATCATTCAATTAAATGCATTCCGATGCGTTCGCACGTACAAAACTGGCAAACTTCCTTTCCTTTTTTTGATTTCCAGTCGCCTTGCCTTAACTCGATATTCGCATTTCGTATTCGTATTTGATTCGTGTGACACACATGCCCAAACACAAAAATCGAATTGCGAAACTGTCTTTAATTTATTTACTTATTTATATATTTTATTTTTATTTTTAAATTCATTTGGGAGACATTCTTGACGCTGTCTCGGTCTCTGTCTCTCAGTTGAAGTCGGAGATTAAGACTAAGGCTGAGTCTGAGTCTGAGACTGAGTTCTCTCGACGTGCTGTGTCGCAGTTTGTAATTCTTTGCTTACAATTTATTTAAACCAACAACGCAGACACATTGCTGCGGCGTGTTGGAGCCACACGCGGTGCTATGGCTAAGTTCAATTTGGCCTAAACAAAGTAAACAAAATGCTTATTTTTTATTGTAAATCAACTTTTCAATTTTGCTTTGCCGTTGACACAGTTTCCCAGCACCACAGCTCACAGTCTGGTTGCTGGTTGCACCTGAGCAACTGAGCACCTGAGAGATCTCCGAAGTCTTTTGAGCAAAATAATAATAAATTGCAAAGGCCTGTTGCCAATTGAGAATGCCATGTCTCAAGTGTTTAGCTCTGGAACTTGACTTAACATAAATATGTATCTACAAGTTGTTATTCCTCTCTGTTGCTGCTGCTGCTGCTGATGCTGATGCTGTGGTTGTTTTGGTTGTTGTTTGAGCTGCCTGGGAAGCACTTGGCGCAGGCAAATTTAGCTGTTAAAATTGCTTAAAAATACATTTTGATAAATGACTCAACATCTTTTCGAACCTTTTTTTTTTTGGTTGGTTCTTCTGTGGTTAGTTAGTTGATGAACTGCTAAAGCTGTCCCATTGTCTCATCTAGACTCACAAGTCAAATAGATAAATTCAAACGCTCGCAAATTATATGATACGATGATCAATCACTTTTGTCTTTGTCTACGTCAAGCCAACAAAAATCAGTTGAGTAGCGACGGCGGCAGCTGTTCTTTTGAGCCAGACACAGAAAGAGACAGTCAGTCTCTATTGTTTGAGCCACAAATTTATTGACCATAATATAAATACCTGCTGTTGAATTTTAAACTGGGCTAAAAGCTTGTTTATTCGCCTCTCTCTGTTGTTGTTCTGTTCCCTGACTGAAGGTCGAAATTCCCTTTGGTGTCGATTCCTGTTACTCATTGACTTCCTGATATGTGCACACCTGAACATAAACAAAAATAAAGTTAAAACAAAATAAAATAAAATAGCAACACTTCCTCGTGACACCTTTTGCATATCTCATTCGCTCAGCGCGTCTGCTTTGTTGTCGCTGGTACGCACAAAAAATAATAATAAATATACTAAAGACTTGCAATTATGGTCTAAAAGGAAATAGCCGGTGAGACCACAACAAAGCGAAAATACTAAAAAAAAACAGGCATAAATGTTGATGTTGCCGTGTTTCGTCTTAGGGCGTCTCAGGCAAAACAATTACTTACTTTTGTTTACCCATTCGGCGCGCTTTCTTTGCCTTCCCCTTTTGCCATCATTTTCTGCCGAGTGAAAACTAGCCGACGATGTCAATGGCCCGAGGGTTCGACTGAGGTCTCAACAGGGGTTCGGGTTCGGTTCAGGTTCGAGTTCGAATTCGAATTCGGTAACTAATAACTACTGCGCTGGGCTTTGCTCGCAGTCGCATCCATGAATGAGTTAGACGCCCGCTCGCGGTTGACAGTCTGGCCAAAGATGATATTCATGGTTTCATGGCAAAAGTGAAAGCAGCAGCAAAAAAAAAAACCTTTGAGCAAATATCATAAAATACCAACGACTTCGTCAAGGTCAATTGCATTTGGTGGCCACATGTCTTCTCTTCACCTTCACCAGAGACAAGTTGACGGCAAACTTCAACGTATCAAAAAATATTGTCCTTTATCATCGTGCATATGAATTGCACTAAGTAGTTTATAAATTTGTCTGAGAAATCAGTGCTGGAGCGAAACAATTAGATAATGTTGCAGATTAGATAACAAAAAGGCAGTTACGTTTTTGATTAGCCACGCGATCGGCCAGATGATGACCACGCCAGCTATGCACAAAACTCGAGTGCCGGGGGATTTATTTCGGTCACATGATAAGATCATAAAATGTAGTAGTCAACTTGTTGCTTACTTTGTCATCTTATCGGCAAAACGTGCAGAAGTGCTTAGAACAAAATCATTTCATAGTAACTGCTCAGAGAATTAGAGGCAAGTTCGGATTGTTCTTTCTTTTAATTGCTGAACATTCGTGGGAAAATACATATATTGTAAAAATAAACCCGTTTAATTTGAGCAATAATTGCTAGACACTCGCATCAATTAAAAAATAAGTATTAAACATTTACTGCCAACTAACTAAAACCGCAATAAAATCTCTATAATTAGACATTTAATACTGGTAGCTAATGGCTTTGATATTTTCGCCTCTAAATGCTTTTCCACTGCAATTATTGGCCAAACTACGCGAAATGGAAAAGGAAACACACACTTTTGGGTGGGATTTTTGGTAAAGCAAACAATGTGTCTTGTAAATATCTGCATATCGTGGCTTCATAAAACAACTATTACATGACAACCTGTTCCAAAGACAACAATAATTGCATGGAGAAGGCGGCAAAGTTAGGCGCCGGGTGGAGAGAGGGAGATGCTGAATAGACATCCACAATTATTTTACAGGTGCCTGAGGTGCTAATTATGCGACGTCTCTTACTTAATTTGCGTCACTTGTAGACATATTATGACTTACCAAGTGAAATTACAGCGAGTTGACGCGAAGTCTGGCCATTACTCCCATCGAGTAGGGTATACGAACTTTATTTTTTGCGGCGGCGGCGGCGGCTGCGGCTATATGGGAAAACTAGCGGAAGCCTAGGGGTGATTTTTGCGGACAAACAATACTTGATTATATTTTTATGACTTGCAAATAAAGTTCAGTTTATGTTGAAACTATTAAAAAATTGAAAGTATTATTATTAGTGTTAATAATTAATGCTATCTATAAATATATTTGTTGCAACATAGTCAATTTGCTAAATAAAAAAGGAAATGTAATTGTAAGATAAAAAAAGATTTAGGCTAACCATTATTTGCAATTAATTAGTAATCTGCAAAAAGTTTACAAGCGAAAGTTTGCTTTAAATGTTATAAATTAGTTAATTTCTTGTTGATACAGTAGGGAAAGATTTCCAAAATATTTACAATTTTAATAGAACATTTTTAAATGTGGTAATTTGATGAATTGAAGTGCACAGAACAAAAAAGTTTTAAAATTGGGTATATACACATATTTATCATCGCCTTCTACACATCTACTGTAATAAAAAACTTAAATAAATCAATGGAAATTATTAATCAATCAATCCACAGACAAATCTTATTCAATTTAGAATCCATAAAATTACAATCTAGTTGTAAATCTTCTACTTCTTATCAATCGCTTTAGTCAAGTGTCTTGTATTAATCAATTTCCTATAATCCTTTTATTTACAGCTCTGTAACATGTCACAATCGAAAAGCTATTAAGCGGCAACTGCAACAATAATAGCAACACTAACAAAAACAAGAAAAGCGAGATGGCAACCAACAATAATAACAACAGCAGTGGGGTGACAAGTCCGAGGGATGTGATGGAGGGTCACGATGAAGTCGACTTCGTGTTGACGACCACGCACAACAATAACAACGAATACGATGATTTAAGCAGCGCCAGCGGAGCGATTATCAGCGCCAAAGCAACAACCACAAACACCATAGCAACAGCAACAGTCACACCAAACAATGAACCAAATGTCACCAACAGCAACAGCAACACTTTGAAGAAGTCAAAGGAGAGACGCACACTCTTCCATTTCGGCAACAAGAAATCAACTAACAAATCACAAACCACAGAGTCGGAGGCAGTTCCTCCAACCACGGCAAGCACAGGCAGCTTGCTGCTGCCACCGACGCCTCCGGTGCCAATTGGAACACCGCCTAGGCAGCATAAGTTCGTGAAGAGCAGCAGCATTGCCCGGCTGCTGGGGAACACGTATAATGCTAGGAAGTTCGAGCGGCAGGAGCAAAAGCGGTTGGCGAACGAGGCGAGCGGCAAATTTCATACGTTCAGCGGCCGCCAGCGTGGAGCTGGTCCGTATCTGGAGCGTTTCAAGCGAATGTCCAAGGAGGATGGCGACATTGCCGGCAGCGATGACACCGTGCAAGTGACCAATGTGATGACGCTGACAACAGACTCGCGGGATCTGCAGTATGGCAGTCGGCAGGAGCATGTAGGACGCAGCGAGGATCAGTTGAGTACCAAAGCGATGCGCACTCTGACTCGCGGTCTCGGCAAGCTCTGGTGGAAGCGAACACACAGCGTCGACATTAGCACACCAGATCCGGAGTATAAGGTGTCGTATTTGGGCAATGTGCTAACCGGTTGGGCCAAGGGTGAGTAGCAAAGAGGCAATTACAACTGAGGAACTTTTAACTAATACTTATTTCTCCCCAATTCTTTAGCAGGCGAGGGCTGCGTGGAGAAGCAGCTGAATACGCTGTGGCGCAATTACACACAGCATTCCAAGCCGGATGTCATTATGCGTGTGAAGGTCTGTGCCTCAGGACTGAAGGCAACCACCAGACAGCATGGACTCACCGAGTACTGGGCCAATCGCATCACCTATTGCTGTGCACCCAAGAATTATCCGCGTGTCTTTTGCTGGATCTACAGACACGAGGGCAGAAAGCTGAAGCACGAGCTGCGCTGTCATGCTGTGCTCTGCAGCAAGGAGAAGATTGCCCAAGACATTTGTGAAACACTGAAGGTAACTAGAGAACCGTTTTAAATTGTATGCGATAACTAATTAAGTTCCTTGTCTGCCCTGTAGGACAACCTGGAGAGCGCATTGCGGGAATTTAAACGCGAGAAAATTCTCAAACAAAATGCGCGTCTCAGTCTGGCGAACGCAGTCTACGACAATCCCAGTCTGCCGCGTCGCAAGATCATGTTGAGCGTAGGCGGCAACAACTACAGACCGCCACTGGAGCGCTCCAAATCAGCGCCCAAGCTGATGGCCATCGAGGAAGCCATTGGCGAGGAGGAGGGCGACGAAATCGAGGACACTAACGAGCCTGAAATGAAGTCCTGTTGCCAACGCGATTCCCTGTATCCGGCCATGACGTTGGGCCGTCGACGCTGTCGTCGTGGTCACTCCATTCGACGCACAGGCAAAATACAAGCGGCGGTCAGCTGCTGCTCACATCAGGCAGAAGCAGCGCTCGTCCCGGAGGGGGAAGCACACAGCAGCCAAGTTGCCACACCAGTTGTCAACGATGGCTCCGACTCGGATGAGTTTGAGAAGCTGCTGAAATTCGACACGACGCTGAGCAACGAGCTGCTGCCGTACTTTGACATGCAGCTGCACAAGAACAGCAGTCAGAGCATGGGCAGTCTCAGTGAGCTGCAGGTAGAACCAGTGCCAGAGTCTGAAGAGGTGGAAGACGATGCCGAGCCGCTCAGCTTATTGCCCACCATCAACAGTGATCCCAGCGCTGATCCGCAAGCTGACTACGACAACGAGGATGTTGTGCATCTTCGTCGCTCGGGCGTCTGCAGCGATGGCGAAGAGGATTACCTGGACGATGCCGATGATCACTACTTTCGACAGGCAGCCATGCTCACCATGCTGCATCGCAGCTCAATGCGCAAGCGCAATAGCGATCAGGCGAGCCTGCAGTATCGCCATCAGGCGCAGTCATCCATCTCTTCGAATGCTTCCAGCTCAACGACAGCTAGCGGCACAGCAGCCCAAGGCGCTGCAATGGGAACGCAACAGTGCTTGGCGAGTCCGGACAGCGATGAGGGCTCCATATCTAGTGGATGCGAGACGGCCAGTACAGTCACGAATGCCAATCAGGAGGAGTACAACAAGACGCAAAGCAACAACAATGCAGTGCAGAGTCAGGTGCTCGAACAGATATTGATCTACCAAAGACTGGAGGAGTCGAAGCGCAGACAGCAGCTGCGCCACAACAGCGACGCCACCAACTACAGCAGCTCCAGCAGCATCACACTGAAGCACAACTCTTCATCCCCAGCCGAATCCCTAAACGATCTTGAGGTCTCTGATCCACAGAAGCCATTGGAAGCCGATGTCGATGGCGATGGTGGCGTGTCGGACGATGACTCGGAGTGCAGCGACGAGAGCGGCTATGTGGAGTACCAGGAAAAGGAACGCAACCAGGCGAATGCTGGCGTCATTGCGCCCGTTGTGGCGCCCGTTAAGCCACAATTGCCACCAAAGCCAGCGCCAAGGCGTTCGCTTAACGGAGTAGTTGCCTCCAAGGTCGTCGTCGAGCGACAGGCAACAACAACGACAGGAACAGGAACAGCTGTCTGAAGAATTTGTGCCGCCCGAAAGTATGCTTTAAAAAAGGAGTTTCCGCCTTCACTTTGTTATTTCTACGCACACGTCAACCACACCAAAAGCAAGAAAAGTGCAAGAAATTTATGTAATTAAAATGTAGTCGTAGCTGTAGACTAATTGTTAAGCTATATTTAGAAGACATGTACATTATATGTAAGTCATCTGTTGTTGGTTCATCATGCAAGGAAATAACCTAACGATATTATTGTGTAAATGTTTCTTGTTTGCACAAATCATTTATGTAACTAAAAACTATGCAATTACAATTACAAATACGTTTACATATATTTATAGTTGTCTTATGTCTTTTTGCGAGTTGCAAGCGCAATTTGTAACAGATCGATATACTTATTCATATACATACATATTTGTTTTGTTTAGAGAGTCCCTTTCCGACCTCCCTAAAAAAATGCACACTAATTTTTTTTGTTTTCATCGGGCTCCATGTTTTCATGCACTTGCCCCCGAAGCGAATTTATATGATATGAACTCTGTAAATAAAATATGTACTATATGTAATCCATGAATTGTATCTACTTATATAAATTATTATTATCATATTGGAAATATATACAACAAACGAACAGTCTACAGTTTCCGTTGTTATTTCATTGCTGCAGATGTCTAGAAATGAAACGAGTACTAATAACCATTCGTCCAAAAACATTTTTATTTGCTGTTTCCAAATCAATTTGGTCTCGAGTTTCTAATTTGTTTTGGCAGTTTATTGATTATCATGTTTTATTTGAAAAACTTTTCTCATGTTAATAATACAATTCGTACATTTCACGGCTTATTGACACACTGTGGGGGGCAGAGAGATTTGTTGGCGCAGTAAATAGCAAACCGTAGACCGGAAATTGCGCAGAGACTTGTCCTGCAGCTGCTGATCGAAGACCTGTTGGCGTTGCGAGTGCGTAATCCGAGTTGAAGAAAACCAGTTAACAAAGAGGTTTAACGAATATATTACACACTTACATGATTGTAGACGATGGTGGGCACAAAGCTGGGACGGTAAAGCTTTGTGATCTGCTCAGCCTCCAGCTGCAATTTCGTGCCCGTTGGCGTCTTCATGCAATGCTCGACGTCTGTCAAGAGACCCGCCTCATTGGTACACTATACAAAATGCGAATAATAATATCGCTAACTGATTAAATAAATTCTTACTTTCACCCGACGCTCTTTTTGCACATATACGAGTAACACACACCTTGTCAGCATTTGCATAATCCAATGCAAACATTTGGCAAACAACGAATTTCACCTGAATCGCTTGATTGTTTGTGCTACTGATGACACAGCTCTGCAGACGATTGCCCTCGCACTCAGCTGGTCCATGCTGGCAGTGGAACAAAGCGCCATTCTCTTCGGACTGCGTATAAAACAGAGCTTACATTTTATGAGAGTTCTTTTCAATTTATGACTGCAATTATACCGCTGATTTTCCAAATGGAACCAATGCAATGTCAATGTACTCCCCCAATTCCTCATGCACTGGACCCAATTGGCGCATAAAGTTTCTGCTGTCCGGACAAAGCGACTCATACAGGAGAGTTATATGCAGCTAAGTTGAAAAAGATTTTAAACAAAGCACTTTATCTGATTTACAACTTCAACCACCTTTTCGGCCTGACGCTTATCACGTGAAGTTTGCTCAGCCAGACTGCAGTTGAGCGTGGAAAAAATGCACAAGACAATTATAAATTTAAGCATTTTTGCTGGTTTGGCAGTTTCTAAATGATTTTTCCAATTTTCAAGGCACACGCTTTCAACCCAATCGATGGAAGTCGACCTTCGATGCACTCTTGGACCTTAAGAACGATTCACTCGGTGGCCAAGTGCAAGATTACGAGAATGCGACCGTTCAATTCGGTTTTAGTTCGTCAACTGAACGTTTTGTCACTTTTCGGGGCTTTATTTGGACAAGAGCAATCCAAAGACTGCTCACGGTTATTCACACATATTCACACAGTCACATATGAATGTGCGTTGCCTGGCCGTTCGCTCTTGTAAGCCGGTTTTTTATTTAGTTTGTGTTTTTTTTCTTTCTTTTCTTCTTAACTTCTGGTGTTTTTTTCGAATTCCCTTACACAGAGATTCAGAGCAGTATGTTAATTGACACTCTACAATAGACACTGGACAAGTTTTAAATTTATATTTAAGTTTTCTCATGCTTTTTTGTGCTCTTTTTGTTTTTTTCTCTTTATAATGATTGCTGTAAAGTTTATTTTCGTAAATAACAAATTTAAGCCGTTACGTTTTGGAAGTACTGCAAAACAAATTCTTACCACATGCAAAAAACGGTTGAATAATCGATGTGCTTATCGATATATGTTCAAAATTAAATTTCCCTGGGCATTTATATTTCATTAGCATTTACCAGGTAATAAATGTTTAGTTTTTATTAAGATATTTCGCTAAATCGACTCGTTAAATAACTAAGCAAATAATTAAATAAATATAAAAATAACTTGGTTTTCAGTTTCTGAACTTAGACCATTAAAAAAGAAGGTTGAAACTAAGTTAAAATGATATTGACCAGATATATGTGCAGTTTCGTTCTAACAAAAATAGCTTTGCAATTTCACGCACTTTTTATTTTTTTAGTAATGTATCCTTGCGCACTTAAAGTTCTTATTATAGAATAGCTAAACATTGCATGGCAAGTAGGAGAAATAACAAAAACAAGTACAATTTTCTCATTCTCTGTATAAGCACACTGCAACTGTTTGACAAAGGTTCTTGATATCAATTGTTATTTTAGAACAAGTGCATAACTATTGCAATTAACTAATTTTTCATGCTCGTTCAAATTAAGCGCAACATTTGCTTTCATATTTGTATAGCAATCATCATTTGTTTGAATCCTAAAAAAAAATACTGCTATTTCTGTTTGTAAAAATATACCGAAATACTGTACCTTAATTGTGACTCGGTTACACTACATTATGTGTCGGACAATTTTCCTTAAAATAAAATTAAATATGTTATTTCCAATCTTTCTTTATTTATAAATATAAGATGCAAGCAGCTTTCAACAGTGGACTTAGTCTTACGACTTTATCATTTTCCAAGTGTAGTACACATTTTCACAAACATATGGGATATTTGGCATGACAACTTGCGGCCACACTGCTGACCACCACACACTATCACGATTTCCATTAACATTTTATTCCGATTGAGCCCAGCCTTTATTATCAGCCAAACAAAATTAAGAAAACAGTAAAATGAAGAAAAAGGTATCAAATGCACATTAAGCAATCGAATATTTTCAATGATATATTTGGCTTCTTTCCAGGTACTGCTTATGGGCAAGAGCGGCTCGGGAAAGACGAGTATGCGTTCCATTATATTTGCCAACTATATAGCCAGAGATACGACACGCCTGGGAGCAACAAGTACGTATTTTGCCATAGGTTCGACTTACAATGACCTTAACATACAAATCAAATGCTTTGCAGTCGATGTGGAGCATTCGCATGTGCGTTTCCTGGGTAACCTGGTGCTCAATCTATGGGACTGCGGTGGCCAGGAGGGGTTCATGAAACAATACTTTGCTCAGCAGCGCGACAATATCTTTCGCAATGTGGAGGTCCTGATCTATGTATTTGATGTCGAAAGCCAAGAGATGGAGCGCGATGTGCACTACTATCAGAGTTGTCTGGAGGCCTTGCTACAGAACTCACAAGAAGCCAAGATCTTTTGTCTGGTGCACAAAATGGATTTGGTGGCTGAGGAACATCGCGAGAACGTGTTCAAGGAGCGTGAAGAAGATCTCATACGCTTGTCGAGGCCAGGCAATGTCACATGCTTCCGCACTAGCATCTGGGACGAGACTTTATACAAGTAAGAATGTAAATTAATTTATATAGAATTCAGTTATAAGCTTTGTAATTATATGCAGAGCCTGGTCTTCCATTGTAACTATGTTGATACCAAATGTCGCTGCGCTGGAAAAATCGCTGAGTCACTTTGCTACTGTGATTGAGGCGGATGAAGTGTTGTTGTTTGAGAAAGCAACATTCTTGGTGATCTCACACTGCCAGAGCAAGGAGAATCGCGACTCGCATCGCTTTGAGAAGGTGTCTAACATTATCAAGCAATTCAAGCTAAGCTGCTCCAAACTGGGTGCCAAGTTCCAGTCTATGGAGGTGCGCAATAATGCATTTGCGGCATTCATTGATACCTTCACTAGCAACACATACGTCATGGTGATCATGTCAGATCCAACCCTGCCATCGGAGGCGACGCTGGTCAACATACGCAATGCGCGCAAGTACTTTGAAGAGTTGGAGAATCCAAATAACATTGCCATGAACCATCAGAACCATATGATCCACTGATGAAGTCATGAGAAAATGACTGTGACTGTCTTATCTCTTTGTTACTGTTCCGTTTTTTGTTTTTTAGTTACGAGAAACACACACGGTTTGTTGTTGCACATCGAAGCGCCCTCAACGCGCCTTATTATCGTATTGCTTCCCATAATATAAATTTACTACATATACATACATACAATACAATACAATACACAATAAATATAGCCAACAACATCTCCATATGTATCGTAAAGGTATGAGCGTTGATTTTTCCTACATTTATAAGCTTTAAAATTATAACCCTTAAGTTAATATACAGAAAACAAACACATAATATACACATGTAAAAAAACAAATATTTCTTAATATAAAACGCTAACAATTAAACATAGTTTTATACTTAAATGCCACTTCTGGATACAAAACTACTACATATTTATAAGATTAAGCACATTGTACCTATGTATAGATAAGACCCACAATTTTGTTGTACATATCACAGACACATAAATCCAAGGCAACAGTTTCAAAGCGACGACCTCATGCCACGCTTGGCACTTTAGGAGTAGAAGCGTCTCACCTCGGCCGACAATTGTTCCACACTCGATTCATCGACGGCAACGAATCGCTTCGCTCCACGACTGAAGTAATAAATGTCTCCCGTGTAGATGTCAAACCACAGAGCGTGGATGTGCAGATCATGCGACTCTAGGCGCGCCTTGAGGAATCCATATGAGGCTATGTTGGACATTTGCTGCAGGGTATTAATCTGAGACAGTTTATCTTCGAGTGCGAATCGATGTTCCAAATCAATGTAGGCCACAAAGCGACGCAATGGCGTTTCGGAAGAGAATAGCAGTGGATCCTTCATGCCCGCAGCATACCATTCCTGAAATCTTTCCAAGCTGGTGTTGGCATGTGTGCACAGCCATGATCGCAATGGTGATAGTCTTCGATTGAGCTGAAATGTATTACATTTTCTTTAGTTTTCAATGCAATTTATTGGCTTGTTCAAACTCACCTTGGATGCAAATTCGGGATCACGCAATTGATACAACAGATTCATGGCTTTACAATCGCTGTGGCCACAAACGATTATGTGTCTAATGTCGTTCACCACACATCCCAGCTCCAATGCCGCTGGCTCACAGCTAAAGTACTCGTCCTGAAAGTGCTGAGCATGTGGTATCAGATTTCCCGCATTACGCACTAACCGTGGGAATCAGCACAATTGTTAGGGAGAATAATATAGATTAGATGTAGAATATATCTACCCACCCACAAACATGTCTCCCACGTGCGTGTCCGTATATCTTGTGGGTATCATGCGACTGTCCATGCAGGTGAAAAATACGGCTTTTGGCTGATAAGGTAAATATTTAATATTAGAAGAGATATCTTGACTGATTTGATAACATAATATATGTATATGCTAAATTTAATATTAGTTTTTGTTGATGGCACACTTGGACGACAGCCAAAGTGTTAAATGGGATAGCAAGTCAATCGCTATTGGTTCATGGTCGTTCACCATGGACAGCATAGACGTCAGGCATTGACAGCAAACAACATTTAATCGCATGGGTCACATAGGGTATCTACAACTAACAAAGAATGCCCAGCAATGTTTTATATTATGAGAAAGTAACTACAAATAAAATTAGCATAAATATATTAGAGAAATTAAATATTATTAGCTCACAAAATAAAAGTCTTTAAAATCTTCTAGAAGTTAAAAGTATACATGGATATATCAAGTAAGCAGTCGAATCGAGTTATTAATTTGCAAGCTAAGGCAAAATTATCATAAATACGAGTATATTGAATGTTAAAAACACTTTTGGGACGTGTGTCTAAAAAACGAACTGGTGAATTCGAAATGTTATTGTCTGGTATAAGAAAGTATCTTAATATGTTATATAGACTAGTATATTTATTATTATTGTTTGTCCCTAATAATCAGTAATTTGTTCAACTTTAACTTTACAATTTGAAATCAGCCGCTGAAAAGTAAAAGCCACTTAGTGTATACAAAAATAAAACACAAAATAATAATACTAATTTCGCACTTCAGTAAGCCTAACCGGTTGGCCTTTGTTTTTGTTTACCAATATGCGACTGGCGAAAGAGAGAGAAAACACTCTGAGAGCAGGTAATTCTCTCTTGAAAAGCACCGAAAGTTTTAACTGGGCATTGCTTAAATGCCATTTTATGACACATTGGGAGCGAGAGAGAGAGAGACAGCGCGAACGGAGTGGAGCATTCTACTTGAATCGTCTGAGACAGATAGGCAATAAAAAGTGTGATAATGACCTACACACTGTCAATATCAACAACAACGGCGGCGAAATTAATTCTATACAAGGCAAAAACATGCTTCATTGATTTAGCAAAAAAAAAAAATACACATTAAAAACGGTTTAGGTCACGTCAATAACAAATCGAGATTTGTAGTTAATCACCTCTGGATTGTCGCGAACTTTCTGAAACTCTTTGACCATTTGCTCTCTGGTCGTGTTGCGATAACGCATAATTCCTCTTAGAATTCGTTCCATGTCTGCTGCTTGGTAATTGGCACTGTGATTTTCACAATTTTACTGCACGCACTTTAAATTTAATTTAGTCTCTTTTATTATTATTGTAATTTTGCAATTCCACTGGAGTCTCACTCGCGTATCTGAACTGCGCACAAACGCGCTTTAGCAATTCGCCTTGGTCTGCGGCTCATTTGAAAATGAATTGTTGCTTCCAAAATAAGCGACGACTGGCAAAGAGAGCGTCAACAGCAGCAGCAGCAGTTGGCAATGTTGACAGCCGCTCTCAGAGAGCAATATATGAGTGGAAAAGAGCTTAAGACTCTTCGTACTTACATACATACATCAGAAAGGAATATTATTTATTTAACTGTATTCAATTATGTTCAGTACACTTTAAAGATCAAAAGTACCTTTCAGCTGTTTGATAAATAAAGTAGCTATTAGCTATTTGAGTACTTAATATACTTAAGCATGTTGTGAGCACACATTTTTCGCTCAGAGAGCGAACATTGCACGTTTTGCAATCGTGAAATTGAGGGGCTCGCGTGCGGACAGGCAGAACAGACTAGACGATGGCGATGACGTCGCTGGCGATAAATTGCGGCCTCACCAAATAGAACACTCCTTAACTGGGGCAGTCGCGAGATGCCGTGTGTCCCCTTCAATCTCCAATGTGCTGTAATATTTGCTTTGTTATTAATATTAAGCACAAAACGTGCGCTTCAATTGCATAATTGAATTGAGAATGTGAAGAAGCCAGCCAGCCAGCCAGAAATTGCTCGACAGTCGTCTACTTCCAGATACATACGAGCGACATAGACTGACAGCAGACCCTTCTTATCAGCACAGCTTGAGGAGGGGACAATAACAGGCGACACCGTAGATATTGTTGTTTATTTTATTGTGACTTCTTTTTGCTGTTGTTGACTTGTAATCAACATTAATGGAACTTGTGACGTACAGCTACAGATTGCGTTACAAATTCCCGCTGAAGGATAAATAAACTCAATTTGTTGCGAGTATACTTGCTTATTATTTGTTGTTTTTAATGTGTTACTTTTTGAATCGAAAATTAGGAAAAAATCTATTGCCTACTTTTAGGCTCTTCAAAAGTAAGCAAATAAGATTACTGAGAATCTTTGGTGGAAATTATTCCGATTTGACGCAATTAATAGTTCTTTTATTTAGCTAATAATAGTTATTTAGTTCTACATCTGAATGATAACTCTTGTTATATTTTTTTTAACCAAGCAGCAATATCTCTTTTGGCCAAGTATCGAAACGACTCTCTAGAAAGACAAGCAACTGATGTTTACTTTGAGACCCATACGCATTCAAAGTTCATTCCTCACCTGTCACATTTATATTTTTTTTTATTGTACATTAATTTTGAGCAATTGACACAAGCTTTCTAAGCTTTTGACAAATTATGTGGGATCCAACGATAACAAATCTTTTTCAGGGCTAATGATCATTAAATATTTGATGTGTACTGGTGGAACTAATGCCAAAAGTTGACTCAGTTTTGTAGGTATTATTCAATTTATTAAAATATTAATTGGATTATTTGTAGAATATTACAAATATCAATTCATAATTACTATTTCAAACTTATATCTTCACTTAATAAATCTGCCTGTTACACATAATTTGAATTGATTACAATTTTAATTGATTTTACAAATTAAATATCAGTTAATTCTTCAAATTTCTATATTTTATTGTATAAACAGTTTATATGATTAATATATAACTGTGACGTTTGTGACAAAATATATAAAAAAAAACGCCAAAGCTTTCAAATACAAGTAAATAAAAATAGTTTGAACAAAAAAGAAGATATTTTTTTCTATACTTCAAATGTATGTCTATCCTGCTGCAGTTGCCTCCCACAAAGATATTGCAATCACTTCCATATGAAGGACAAGAACATGTGTATTCAATCTTCTATTGGGTCGCTCCCTAATTTTCCTAAAAAGAAAATAGATTGACTTCCAAGTGCACAAGCCGAAAATATTCACATATATGTACATAAATACTCGCTTGTAGTCAAATGCATTAGATAAATATAAATGCCGCCGAGCACTTTTGAATACAGATGTAGACAAATGTGCATGCAAGTATTAATGAACATATATTGTTTGGGCGTGCTGACTTTGAAAAGAGAACGGTTAGATCACCATACTCGACAACAATTTCATTGTATTTGTTGTGAAAACAAAATAACTGACACAATTACTAAACTGGACTTAAAGTAACTCATTTTCTCAGTATAATGTATTGTGTGTTCTAACTAATTCGAGAGTAGATAATTGAAGCGATCGTAAAAATTGAAAATAAATTTGGTCATCATATGGTAAATGAACACACAACTTGAGACCTATAGGAATGACGCAAGCTGACGAAATACACTTCAAGCGAGTACGTGTAGTTTTGTCTGTTCCTAATTTTCGAATACTCGAACAAGATACTTTGAATGTTTCTTCGAGCAGTCGCTTCTTTATGGTCGTTGCACAACATAGTTTGGGGGGAATTGGTGGCGTATATATAGTATGTATATTTATTACTTTTTTTCTCTGGTGACTATCAACTACTGCTAACTATTTACAAGATTGAATGTATTTAATTGGACTCCACAAACACACATTATTCTAATTGTGTATGCAAGTGATTAACATTAAGAGTATATTAGATTAAGAGTGCTTTAATTTTTCGGCCTCCTTGCGAGCTTTGAATCCACGGAAACTCGATTGAATCTTGACAGCCGCATCTGTTGCAATCTTTTGCTTTTTTCGCACCAAAAATCCACGGAATCCGGCTTGAATCTTTGTGGCACAGCGATCTTCAATCGACGCCACATCCGCTGCAGCAGGAACTTGCTGTCCATCAACAGCAGTTTTTGGATATTTCTGTCTCTCCTCCATCAGGATGTTGCTGTGAGCGCGATTGAGCTGTGAAGACTGCGAGTGCTGCTGACGTCGTCCGCTGGAGAATCGCTGGGAGGAAAGCGTGTTGCCACTGATGCGATTGGTGTTAACAGGTTTATTCGAACGGTACAACTGCTTGCGGACACGATAGCCACGAAAGCCAGCTTGGATCTTGACGGCAGCACTTTCTTCGGATTGCAAGGACGACGCTGATTCAGGTGAGCTCGGATATATGTACATGATCCCAAGCTGAGAGCACTGATCACAAAATCCTGCGTGTGTTCTTATTCTCTTTGCCTGTTGCCTCGTTAAATGGCTGTTACATCGACCATCGATCAGCTAACGAATTTATTTGTGGCTGGTTGGCAATCGCTTCTTGGCAGCTGCCAGCTGAGAACTGACTCTTACGAGACCTATAACCGTACTGACGTATATATAACGGAATTGGCTGCTGTGCACTGAGAATTTTCATTTAATTTTTCCATTCAGAAAACAAAAGGCCCCCCCAAAAACACACACATCATTTATGCTCTCTCTGTCTCTCACATACTCGTACTATACTATAATATAGTATGGTACACACATCTCCACAGAGACGAGTACAAGTGCGAGTCTCGCCCTTCCCCTTCCCCTTCCGCTTCCCACTGTGTATCGTGTTTGCATCTTTTACATTTGTATACATTCATGTTTTGTCTGTGTGTTTAATTGTATCTGTGAGTTTTCGTATTCAAATCTACGTATGTTCAGACGTCCAGACGAATGTTGTATCTATGTATGTACATACATACATACATACATACATAACATATGTGTGTGTGCAACTAGAATTCTGTGTTTTGTTCTCTTTGAAAATTGAAAATAGTCGCGGATGTTCATGACGTTAATGATATTTAATTGAAAAATAACAACACCACCAACAACAAAAACAACAATCCCTGAATGTTCTGCCAGCCGATGCTTCACATACTTTTACAATTAATCTCATATCCATGTTAGTATTATGTTTTTTGATTTCTTTCGCTTTTGTTTAGGTTTCACATAGATTTACTTGGCTGTACTCTCATCACAGACTCAAACAATAACAAATCAGCATTTAAATAGAATTCCTAAACAAATTCACTTTAATACGTAATACAAAAACTCCTACGAAAATCGAAGATATGTATTTATGATATGAAGTTTCAATAAGTTGAAGTGCTTTAATACATTTTTAGTAATACTTTCTTGCGAGTTTTTTAATATATCGAGAAGATTAAACGGCGTAGACTAAGATTATACTAAATAAAGGTGGGTTAAATTTAATAACTGGTACGATCATTTGGAAAGAAATTACATTTAGTCAAATTTAAGAAATATTGAAGGTGACTAAAATAAATGATATGTTTATTTAGAATAAGCAGATAGGCCAAGCTTCTTTGCAACAATTCAGTGGGCACAGGGTATAAGTACTCGTGTCAAAATCGTATATATTGACGTATATACCGTATATTGTACATTTTGCATAGTTTCACATTATATTTTTGGACACTTGCATACAGTATACTGCTGTCGTGCGCTAAAATATGAATCAATTAGAGTCTTTCGTGACAAACTTTCACATATGTGAACTGAATTGAAAATGGTTATTAGAGTCTACAATATTCGGTTTGTCTTTCTCCCTGCAAAGCAGATGCATTCAGTGAGAATCGTGGGCACTGCACATGCATATGTGTATGTAGATTTTTTATTTGTTTCCATTATTGGTCGGTCGAATGATGACTATGCAATGGTTACGTTAACGAACCGGTATCTGCGGTCAACAAGAAATTTATAGGCGTTAATAGCCTTTTAAGAGGAGTGAACTCATGAAAACAACAATTCAATTACATATTCACACATAACATGCAGTAGTATACACAATAACTTTATAACATACGTATGTATTCGCTTCTTGAACATATTGAATCGAATAAATTGTTGGCTCGAGAAGATCACGCAAGGCACGAGTATCTACAAAATACGAAATACGTTTGTATTTGTTTTGGCTTCTTCAACAAACAAATTTGCGTCACAATGGTTGAACCAATTCCGGAAAATGGATCCTGCATTTGATGTATGGCTGAAAAGTTGAAAAATTTACCATATGGCATTAATTCTATTGTGGCAGATTGAGTATAAATCACTTTTACTCGCTTATTTAAGTTGATAGCGAAAACGAATCGTCCACGAAGATAGCACGTTCTAAATATTCCATTTAATTTCAATTTAAATAACCGAAATACAAAAACATTACATTCCAAGCCAAAATTACACAAATAAAAAGAACGTATTATTATTTAAATTTTTATTGAGAAACATGGTTTAGAAATGGCTGATCAAATTGATATGATAAAATAAATAATGAGAACACATTCAACAAATGCGATAAAGCATTTTACGCTGCATTCGATGTTGAAGTTCTCCACGACGGATCATGGTATGAATCACCTTCATTACCGTGCGCTCCTCGTATTTCTGTCGCAAGAAATCCTACAAATTTAAAGATAGTAAATTATATATGCCAAAAAAAAAAGCATTGTCTGAATTTATTATTTACCTGCAATATATTTTGTTCCGAGACCTGAGATCCGATGGCAAAGCGTCGCTTAAGTTGCTTCTCTATGCGATTCAGAGTCTCCTGGTCCTCCTCAGTGGTAAAGCCCTCTGCACCAGCCAGACTTCCCGTCATTGCGGCATCGAGAGTGGATACTTGGAATAATCGAAGTGCTTCGTTCACATGCTCATCGGTGGCAAACGGAAGTAAGCGCATCTTGGCCAAAGATTCTGAGATACGAATCACAGCTTCTAGCTGGCGAACTGTAATAGGAATGGCATGTCGCTTATCTGCGGACTTCTCAGACTGCCCGGCGCCACTTCGCATTAGAACATAGCGACTCTTTAGTTTTTCGCCAGCAGCTTCGCTGAGTCGTGGACCGCAATGAGTTCGGCAATAATGAATGTATTTTTTAAAGGTGGCCAG
The DNA here is from genome assembly GCA_035046325.1 of Drosophila niveifrons. NCBI lineage: Eukaryota > Metazoa > Arthropoda > Insecta > Diptera > Drosophilidae > Drosophila > Drosophila niveifrons. Next base: position 596,897 of record JAWNOC010000046.1, on the reverse strand, counting down.
CGATATTTCACCTTCGGCAGGCTCAGATGGAGCTGATTTGTTGGAGCTAAGATGCACATTGATAATGTGTTTGGCCAGCGTGATGTCGCGTGTCTCATCGTGAACATCTTTAACGATGAAGATCATGTCGAAACGCGAAAGAATTGTTGGCATAAAGTCAATGTTCTCTTCGCCTTTTGTATCGTCCCAACGTCCAAAGATCGAATTGGCAGCGGCAAGCACCGAACAACGAGAGTTCAAAGTGGTAGTAATGCCAGCCTTGGCTATTGATATGGTTTGCTGTTCCATGGCTTCGTGAATGGCGACACGATCATCCTCTCGCATCTTGTCGAACTCGTCGATGCAGACAACGCCGCCATCAGCCAGAACCATGGCCCCTCCTTCCATAACAAAGTTACGCTGCGGATTAAAAATAAAAAAAAACAATAAATAAGTATGTTACTTTTGAAATTTCATTGAATAAAGCTTACAATATCAGAATTAACTAATTAAATCCATTTTTTTCTTTATGCCTTCTTTTCAATTAATATTTATTTCTAAATGTAAAGCTTGGTTAATAATTATGAATTAATAGAATGTAGTATGAGTATGAATGAACAGTTACATATTTCTTTGTTTATTTTTATAGAAATTTAGAAGTTTACGAAACAATTTTTCTAATTAAATAGTTTCAATTAAACGCACAAAATATAAAACATTAAATATATTGTCTACACTTTGTGAATTGTCCAATTTTGTGCAAATTCGTTTAAAATTAAAATAAACTCATAAAAAAGTGTATTTTAATAGAAATTAGCAATATTTTTCTGCTAAAAATGGGTGTGCAATTATCGACATTTACTAATTCTTTCAATCTAATTGCCAACCAATGTTGTAACTCAATACAATGTAGGGTTAGCTTAATAAAACTTAAAAAAATAATCGAATAGCTTACCGTGTGTGGATCCTTCATAACGGAAGCAGTTAGACCAGCTGCACTAGAACCTTTTCCTGAGGTATAGACGCCAATGGGCGAGACTTTCTCCACAAACTTAAGCAGCTGCGACTTGGCTGTACCCGGATCGCCTAGAAGCAGAACATTGATGTCGCCACGACGGCAAAGACCGTCGGGCAGACGCTTTCTGGATCCACCAAAGAGCATGGCCGTGATGGCCTTTTTAATGTCGTTGGAACCAAAAATGCTGGGTGCCATTGACTTGGAAAGTCGTTCGTAAATGTCCGAGGAAGCAGCCATGCGCCGGAAATTCTCTTCTTCATCTGTGGAAATGTTGCTATAGCGAGAAATGGCTCCTGCTCCCTCAGCATCGACGGTGATGCCAACCACACGCATGTAGGGAGCACGCACGCCAAGCACAGCCTTTTCACGGCCATCCTGTCGCGACGGTTTTCCCACTTTGCGAATAGAGTAAATGCCTTGAATGAGCACACGATTGCCGGGCACTACGCGTTCACAAATCGAGCGATCGCAGAACAATTGCAAATGCCGCGGAATTTCACCTTGTGGCACAAAGTCGGGAAGCTCTTGCAACTTGAGGGTTTGGAAGTCGACGCACTTGCATTTGTCGGGCATGATAAAAAAGGGATCCAGTGGACATTTTGGCCGTCCGGCCTGCTCCGTGGTGCATTTGCGTGGCAGCATATAGCCTTCCAGACCAGGATTTACTTTCAGATTGGGTATGACAGTACTGCAGGAGCGGCACATGATCGACATGCGCGTGGCCTTCGCCTGAATGCCCGAAGCAGCCACTATTATGCCAGCAATTTTAACCAAACGCGAAACGCTATCCGACTTAAGCTCGCGAATATTTGTGGGATTAGCACTTGACATCAATAGGATTTGAATATCGTGCATCTGTTCCTCGTGCTCCGGCCGTGGTGCTGTGATCTCATCGGCCACTTCGCGTGCCGCCTCCTCGAAGATCTGAAGATGCTCCGTAGGCTGTTTGTTCAGTTTGTCGGCGAGAGTCTCATCGAAGCCCATCACATCCTCCATTTCGATTTCGAGGAAGTAGCGTCCATTGAGATAGTTTCGCTTTAAGTTATCCCTACATTGCGTAGAATTTGATAAACTTGTAATATTATTAAATAATGTGCACTTGGAGATAATTACCTGTATTTATAATAGAAATTGTCCTCATTGAAAGTGCGAATAAATTCTTTGTACTTTTTCTTTACGGCTTGCAAATTAATTTGTGCACCGTCCGCATTTTGATCATTTCCAAAATTATCAGAGAAAAATACACCAGCATCATCAAAGCCTTCCATTGTGCTAGTAAATAAATTTGCGACTGGACGACGAATAATTCGAATAGACGCTTTACTTCTGCAAATCAACACAATTGCAATGTAGTCAACAATTTGCCGCCAAAATGCGTGTGCATTGTGCGAATATCGAAGAATTATCGATTTTACGACGCTTTCTATCTCGATAACATCCAGCCTAAATAATAGTGGCATTCCTAGTAGCAGATTTTTAAATTTGCATTTATTTTAATCGTGACATTAAATCATATAAATATTATTTATGTTTGTTTTAAGTACATTTTTTGTTGATTTTCATTATCGATATACATTTTTCTTGATGGGCATCACTTTTTCGTGTGTGTTTGCCCCAGTGTGCCCGTTCGTGATATGCTAAATAAAAAATGCACAAAACTCTTATTACTAAAAAATTGTTTTATTTCAAGATTACTTGTTTATTTCTTAAAAAATTTTAATTTTTAACAGAATTTTAATCAGAGTGAGAAAACAAAGTTATATGAGTTTTAAAAATATATAAGGAATACAACTCACTGTTTAAAATGACGCGCCTTTTCTCACACTTTTTGCAAATGCAAATACCGAAATACCAATAAAAGTGTAACCAGACTTATGTGTATTTCGGCGTTAAAGTGCAAATTTTAAAATTAAACTTGAGGCCACGCTGAAACAAGAACTTTTTCGCGTGTGTTTGGGAGGGAAGCAGACCGGATTTTTACACATTGCTAAATATTTCTTGCACTTATTACACGCTTAGTCCAAGTCCAAAAATCAGCAAAAATGGTATGAAAAAATAATGGTTAATGGTGAAACTTAGTGGCTGATGCAAACGTTTTCACTAGTCTTCTACAGATATAAAAATGGAATCAAGCATTGAACTCGATGGCGCGCCCGCGACCGGCCTCTCACCAAGCACGAACAATGTGATAAAGAAACTCGCCGCAAACGCTAATACCAATGCAGGCGGCGTAGCAACGCCTGCTGGTCCTGGCGAAGCAAGTGCCAATGCCGAGGACATGACGTCAAGGGACTATTATTTCGACTCGTATGCACATTTCGGTATTCACGAGGAGATGCTCAAGGATGAGGTGCGAACGGTCACATACCGCAATGCGATGTACCACAATAAGCATCTGTTCCAGGGCAAGGTAAGTGAAGGAGTTCTATGCCAATTGGAATACAAGGAAGCCCAAAAAACGTGTAAAACTAATCCATAAACAGTGATTGAAAGAGAAACCTATTTCTAATGTTTGCAGACCGTGCTCGATGTGGGATGCGGCACTGGCATTCTTTCCATGTTTGCAGCCAAGGCGGGAGCTTCTAAAGTTATTGCGGTGGACTGCTCTAATATCATTGAGTTCGCCCGCCAAGTGATTATTGACAACAATCTGCAGGATGTGATCACAGTTGTCAAGGGTAAAATTGAGGAGGTTGAACTGCCACATGGAATCGAGAAAGTGGACATTATTATATCCGAATGGATGGGGTAGGTTGAACAGCTCATATCACATATCGTTCATTAATTTTGCATTTTTTACATTAGATACTGTCTGTTCTACGAGTCCATGCTGGACACCGTGCTCTATGCGCGTGACAAGTGGCTTAAACCCACCGGAATGATGTTTCCCGATCGGGGTACACTTTACATCACCGCCATAGAAGATCGCCAGTACAAGGACGAGAAGATCAACTGGTGGGATGACGTGTATGGCTTTGATATGAGCTGTATTCGTAAAGTGGCTGTGACTGAACCGCTCGTTGATGTTGTGGATCCCAAGCAAGTGGTGTCCACAGCCTGTATGGTGAAGGAGGTGGATCTGTATACAGTACAAAAGGCAGATCTCAACTTTTCGTCCACATTTAATCTGACCATTAAGCGAAACGATTTTGTGCAAGCTTTGGTTACTTATTTCAACATTGAGTTTACCAAGTGCCACAAACGTCTGGGATTCAGCACATCGCCTGATTCCACATATACACATTGGAAGCAGACGGTATTCTATTTGGATGATCACGTGACTGCCAAGAAAAACGAAGAGATCAATGGCACGTTTCAAATGAAGCCAAATGAGCGCAACAACCGTGATTTGGACTTTGTCATCGACATTAATTTCAAGGGTGAATTATCTGAAATTCAGGAATCAAATACATACCGCATGCGTTAGGTCTGATGCCATTTATCCAGAAAGTGGCCTTAATGCTTAAGGCGGCTACTCTTTGCTCTCTTTAGAAAGAGAGCAATATACCATATAACAAATAAAAGAACATGATGACTAGACGTAAGATGTAATCCAGTGCGAAATGTGCAACGAATTTGTGTTGCGTCTTCTACTATGTTTAAAGTGTACCTTTTTTAGTATACATACATCATATATAAAAAATATTTTTACAAATTGTGCGCCTGTTTTAAACGATTATCCAAGCATTATTCTAAGCATATTGTACAGCGGCACAACATCCAAGTCTCTCATACACCACATAATAAAAGTGTGCGACAGACACACCATTTTACTGGACTCGTCTATTATTCTGTTTTAATATTGTTGGGCTACTTAAGAAACGCAGCTCAGTTGAGATACTCTGGACACTAAAATTATTTATTACATAAAATAATTATTTTATAACAAAAAAAATAATTATTCACTTGCGATTCATAGAACACTGTATACTTTTCTTATTCCGGGTATCAAATGTTTTTTCTTTTTTATATGTACAAAACTAAGATTACAAAATTGTTGAATGTTTTGTTATGTCAAAAATCTGTGGTTAATATGTGTGTTGTGTTGTGGTGGTCGGACTTATGTTTTAGTTAGTTTTATTATGCCTGCGTATTATGATGGGACTTTTTTTTTTTGTTTTGGTTGAATTAAGGTTTCACTTTTTTAATGCCGATCACGTGAATCGGACCGACTTCTGCGATCGCGGGAAAAGCTTCGTGGAGTACGAGAGCGCCTTGGTGAACGAGACCTGAAATAAAGTTGTGTAAAATGCAAATTATTAGAATTATACATGGTGTTATCAGTTACGATAACTTTCGCTGTGCAGCATAAAAGTATTAGAAATGTGATTATTATGTCTACTAATTCAAGGGAAAGTCTAAATCCGACCAATCTATTTTTGTGTATCTTTATTATTAATCTAATCTTTTTGGTATTTAAAAACTATATATCACAGTTGCACATTTATCATTTTATCACATTACGATTTCGATGAATGTTCGAGCCCAGAAAATTGTTGAAATAATTCCGTTTACGAACACGAAACTAAAACGAACGAAGGCATTTGGAGATTGCCTTAGTTGAGTGTGGAGAGTGGAGAATGATGGTAACGCAGTAGATGGAAAATTTGGTTGGTTGGTAATCAAAGAATCAAAGATGTGTGTAGCGTGTGTTGAGTAGAGTTCTGGTTTGTTGTCCTCGATACCGAGACATCTGGAGAACTTGATCGGCGGAGGAATTCGAGATTCGTTACGTTACAGTTGAAAATGTTGAAAATCTTGATTGTTGATTTCGAAACCCTGCTGGCTGATCGGATCGAGGATGTGATTGTGGTTTTGTGGTGGACATTTTGGTTGAGAAGAGGTAGTAGCTTTTGAATCGTGAAGATGTTGCTGTTGTTGTTTGTAGTTGTTCTTGTTCATGTTGTTGTTCAATGAGGAGAAGTAGTTGTTGTCAAGGGGGTTATCCTGGAAAAATTTCGATGTAAACAAGAGTATAACAAACACTAAACGTTTTTTAGAAATATGGTTCTTGACTCTCGCTCTGATCACGAATTACGGTTTCTATACACTTTATGGCAAAGATACTTTAGCTGACGGGGTAAAATCAGGATGCTTAACAAATCAGACAGACTGAGAATTGATATCATTAAGTCCTAGCAATTGAAATAAATACCTAAAACGTCCAGCACTTCGGCCACCTCCATTTCCTTCAGGAATTCCACGACGACCACGATCGCGTGAGCGTCCCGAAGACATCTCGACACGAATGCGTGTGCCACAGCAGCGGGTGCCGTCGAGCGCACGGGTTGCGTCCTCGGCATCACGACGATCTTCAAACTCAACGAATGCGAAACCGGGAGGATTGCGAGCAACCCAAACGTTCCTTAATGGTCCGTATTTGCTGAATGCATTCTCAATATCGTGTTTCGAGGCAGATGATCCCAAATTTCCCACATACACTTTGCAGGCTAAGTCCCATTCACGATAGCGTGGCATTTTGTTTAAATTCTGTGAAAATGCACAAATTCATATTTGCAATAAACAACATAATTTATAAATGTTCATGTTTGCGCACACACACACACATGCATGCATATGCTTAACGGGGATGGCAGCCACTACACAAAACGAATACTTGCTGGTACGTACATGTGTGTGTGCGCAGAGAGGGCACATGGCATCTTTTCATTTTTCAATAATCATTACGTGTAGATTACAGTGTGCGCATATTTTTACCAAATGTAGATATATCATAAAGTGGATCACTTACCAACTGATATAAATTTTAATGTATTTGCAATAATTTTGTGAAACCTTTCAGCACAAGCTGCCTATAAAAAAACACGAATACTAGAATACAAAATGAGCGAGGCTGCCAGACTGTTGGTTTAAGTGTGCCCAAGGGCATCACAATAATACTGGCTTTTACTTTTGAGAAAATTAAACCGGCTTGTGAGCAGGATACCTCTATGTCCATCCTAGTTAAAACTCCTAACTATTTTGATATTCATCCAAGTTTAAATCTTCTAGCAATTTAAATTGATCAAAAAATGTAGACAAACAGAGGTAGAGTGTTTAGAGATGCTTTATGCCCAGTACGTTTCTACAGTATATTTTGGAATTGAATTTGCTGCAGCTGGTCATGCTGATAGTTACATCCAAACATTTCATAACCTAAGTGCGGTCGGCTCTACTGTTTTGTTATTGTTAAATTAAAAAGTGAAAAATGCGTTTAACCAACAAATTATATGCCCAGCATATTGGATGGCACTTCAAGAAGCATTGGCAGGTGCAGGGTCGGCGTGTGCCCAAGGACACAGGCGCAGCTGCTGAACTGTTAAAAATGGGAGTTCAAGTGAAGACGTCGGAAGATGTGTTGAATCCAAAAACCGAACCAAAACTGTAAGTAATTTAAAGTTACGTGACTGAATGAAATAAATTCAAAGACTAATATATTATGCAGCGTTGAGATTGTCGGTGCGACTCTTAAGCCAATTCCTGAAGATGAAACCCATCCCAATTGGCATTCAACTGCTTGTCATCTCTTTGGTGACAGCAATGTATTGCTTGGAGGATTGCCGCAAGCCCAAGTTCTAACGAACAGTATTGAGATCAATGGGTTTCCCCGGCAAATAGACGAGGCTATCATAAGCGCTCAGCTTCCGAAGACCCTTGATCGTAGTGTTCAGAATGCCATATTCTCGTCGCAATTGTTGGATGCACAGCAAATCAAGTTGCCAAAGATTAAGTTGGCTGATCGTCCAGCATACAATTTGCCTCGTCTATATGGAATATCTCATGAAAGACGCAAGTATGTTTATAACAATTTAAGAATCATAATTTATATTTTATTATTATTTTTATTTTTCTCCGTTTCAGTCGTCTTTTATTAAACAAACTTTTGTTTGAAATCGAAAAATTGGCAGGACGTTCCGTGACTGTCCGACGCAAACTGATTGATAATGTAACATTTCAAACATCTTTAATTAAGGACAACGATGTGCTGGTATTTAAAATAAGTGGAGACAAATTAATAAGCTCAGCCCGTCCTCTAGATGCTATTAAGGGTAAATTTAATGGTGATTTGCCAGATCTGTATCCGATGAAGTCCACAGTATCAATGCCTAAGCAACACATTTTCACGGAAAACACTTTTTATCGTAAGTTTTGTGAAATTTCAGCTCTATTTCATCGATAACATTCCATCTTACTTACAAATACATAATTAATAGCCATTCGAAAGGAAATATCCTGTTCACACCCACATACGATATTTACGTACTTTGATAAGACCATTGTTGGCAATGTGCACGGCTCCGAAGTCTCGAAAACTCAATTCTACGGACGAACTTTGTTGAAGGCGTTTGTAGTGGCAGCTTCTCGTGCTAAGCAATTGGGAGATGTTCCTGCTAATGGTGTTCTTCAAAAACCAATTGTAGTACAGTGCATTCAGACAGACGGGCAAGAATTCCATTTTGGAGTGCTGCAACTAAACACACTTAATCTAAGCACTGATAGTGCTACTAAAAACTATTGGTTCCATCGGCCCAGTGTGGAGTTGTTTAGCGAATGTAGCTATCAATCTGGAAGGCCGTACCTTGGTGGATATAACAGTGAAGCTTTCCGTATTTTAAACGCATTCTATAATAATATTTAATGTTGCAATTTAACAATAAAGTTGAATATGTTTTGATATTTAATTTAATTGAAAACATCTTAATATGTTATTATATTTTTTAATTTCACCTAAGTACTTTGAATAATGGTCGAGACTGTAACAATATTTGAGGGAATAGTGAATATCTCTGAAAGGGTTCTTCTGTGTTTTAGTAGTTTTTTCTCTGTCTTTATTAATGAATGGATCTGACAATACAACTGTAAATTAAGTATTTATAATGTGTTCTCACTATATACATACTATATTAATTGCTACGTTTTGAAATAAATTGCTATGCACTTGTATGTATGTAAATATATTTGTATAGTGGAAATTCCCAGGGCAATGCATGTGGATGTCATAGCAACGTGAAAGCGGAAAATTGTTTTGCATCGATATATTGGTCGTGATAAAAGCAGCTCCCTTTTGATTCAGGGTTGTGGAAGAGACACTCACAAACATACATTCAAAATTGAAAGGAGTAAAAATCAAAATTTTTAGTAATATGAGTAAGGTACGGATACAAGCACCAACCAGTTCCAACAACAGTGCAACGTCGTCGGAAAACAGTGAGACGCAAAGCGTAGAAGAACATCCAACGGTTGTGCCAGAGACTAATCGAAGTGCTGCATTAATCAGGTGAGCTGAGTAACCTTTGTTCTCAACTATTGTTTGCATAATAAAATAATAATAATAAAACTGTAATCTCTTCATACATACGTACTTATACTAGATTTGCGCTACATCTCTAAATATACGTATACTTAATTTGCATACAGATTTAAATACACCACCTATTTAATCGTTTTTTTTTATTACACCACTTCTATGTGTACCTTTGAGATAGATATATTATATATATGTATATAAATATATATAGGTAAACAAATATTTTCTATTTAGGGCGAAAACTAGTTGGAGACGCATGAAAGATCTGGCGGCAGAGAAGGAAAAGGAGAATGAGGCCAAGCGACCTCCTTGGCGTGCTGTTAGTGTTTCGACACTTGCTAAACCGGACAAGAATGCTTTGCTCCGTGCCAAGCTTTTGGATGCATCTAGGTATGTGCACAGATATTTCTTACACACCCTCACACAACAAAACAGATAGTGTTATTTGAATTGTATTTAGACGTCTGAGAGCTGGCAAAGCAAGTGTGGCGCTTCAGACAGATTTTGTTCCCACCAAATTGCTAAAAGAAGCTAGCATTGGGCCGCAGTACGATTTAATTTTGTACAAAGATGTTGGAATTTTAACTGATGGCCAATATTCGATCAAAAAGGATGTGCATCAGCAATGTAAATGTGATTAATTACAACCTCAACAAGTTATAGATAGAAACGTACATTTTCAGATATTTTAACATATTCTATATCGCAAATGACCGATTCAATTGGCACTTCCGATGTCTCCACGCAAACTCTTTTGCCGAAGGTGTATAAGGATAATGTTACCAATTCATACTCTGTCGATCTTAATCATTACGACAACGATGAAATATTCCATGTGGAAAGGAGAGTCCAGGAGCAACTTAAGAAGATTCGCTACTTGGATTTGTATGGAGAGGTCCAGGACAATGCAATAGTTGAATTAACAGCAGAGCAGCAGGGTATCAAGTTGAATCCCACTTCGGCATCGTGGCATTTTGAAGATGACGTTATTGAAATGGATGACGAGCAGCATTTCATACCCTATACCATTGAACCCTTTAAGCCATGGATCAGCTTCATTCCTTTCCCTTTTCGGCTAAGTGGTAATACATTAATAGGCAGACAGAAAATTGATTGGTACGCTTTGCTGCAGTCAATTGATGATTTGATTCGAGAGTCAAATAATTTGGTGGACAAATTGGAAGGCATGATACAAGACAGGCATGCAAAGCGACAAAATGTCCTCCGAACTTCAAATGATATAAAAAAATTCGAACCAAGTTCCTTTGTTTTTCCCTCTGAGCATTGGCTACCGATAATTGAGAAACAGGAAATGGAATTGCAATCATTGATTGACTCTAAATAATTCAAATAACAATATTAGGCTTTTATTTGTTGTGAAATATTATATCAAATATAAACGGATTTGATCAGTCACAAAGTATAAACTTTAAAAATAGTTAATGTATTCAGATGATTATGTGTTGCGATTTAAGCAAATATCCTTTTTTAAAATGTATTTTCATCGTTGATTAATGTGAATAAGTTTTAGTTAATTATTTGTCCGTTGCGTCTGTAGAACTAGATTTAGCACTTTTGCTTTTCTTGGGCAATAATTTCATGAGAATATTTGTTGCCGATGTACTGTCCAAAGGACACGATTGGTACTGTTCTTCGCAAGGTCTACTATTTAGTTCCTTTCCATGCTCCAATGCCTCCTTTATCGCAGTACCATCCAATAGATAGTCTACGAGGGAATTTCTACAAAAGATGGGAAAATTTGAATGCTTAATTTACAGGGTATCATCTAGTTGCAAATTTATATTTTACTCATTTGATAATATTTGTGTGTTAGGCTAATGAGTTTGTCAAGCGAGTAGATATAGAAATACGTAAACATAAGTAAATATGAATAACATTGAAAATCATGAATTATATATAAATACGAACACAAGTTCGTGTTGCTTTTGTTTTCATATCTTAAAAATAGACCACACATTAATTCGTTGTGATTGAACTCGTCTCGCACAATAAACAATTTATATTTAGCCAAATGCTTCACGCATTGAGTACGCAAGCCCATAAACAAATAAATATACATATGTATAGCGAAAGTAACGAATTCTTTAACTTACTCGGAGAGCATATGAATGAATTCGTCCATTTGATCCGATGTTCCGGTCTTCATGTTCTTCTCCGTCGATCGAACATAGCCACAGACGGCGCGTTGCATGCAACTAGTCGAGTCAATGTTGTTTTGTCCCAGTACATCATCAATTTTGTTTATCATACTACTAATGGACGCCAGATCATTTTGGTCATCGCCTGCGTATACGTAATTTTAGTGAGAAATACCTGTGTTGTTAACACTCTACTCACTGCGTCCGTAGCCACCGTAACCGCCATGGAAAGCTGACAATATCTTAGGTATGAGAATGATGGCACCAATGCCCACCAGGGTGCCCAGCACTACTCCGCCCAGATCCAATTTGATGGGATTATATGCAGAAAGTCCAGTGCCACCTGGATAGCCCTATGGAAGTGTAAACAAATACAATTCTTTGCGTCGATTTAATGTAAATTTAGGAAGTGCTCACATTCAAACTTCCATAGCCAGTCGTATAGCCGAGTCGCTCCAATCTGTCTTTTGTTGAGGCAGTCTGCGGTTCGTTGAATTGCGTTTTGTTTTCATTCAAATATGATCGACTCCATTGCGATTTTTCGCCATAAGCTCTAAAAGTGAAGTTTATGAGTAAGAGAGTTTTTATTTACATAATATTTTCTTTAATTATTTAAAATTGTATTCTGAGAATTTAACGAATTTAAATAACTAATTGTAAGTTCGATTTGTACATTCAAAAGCCCTTAGAATAGACTTACTTTTGCTTGCCTTCGTACTTGGGAATGGATGCTGCCAAACCCACTAAAAACAGCAAGCCAATAAGCTGCAACAGTCCGAAGTTTTTGATATCCATTTGGCGAATTTATAAAGACAACTTTAATCCCTTGCACACTTGAAAATACAACTTTAATCCTTGTTGGTGGCTTGCCGTTTGAAACGTTGTCACTTCTTTGAGGCTTTGAATTCGAAACTAATGCTTTTTAATATGTCCGCAATCATATTTATATGTGCCCAACGAAAATAAAATTGCTCAAAAAAAAAAAACTTTACTAAAAGATTCAAGCAATTTGTCCAAATTATGAATTGTCAAGCAAGTGCGATTATGCGCTTCATGCATGCTTACATTACACACACAAATAAACAAAGTTGTGAGTATGTGGGAGTGTGTGAATACTGTAAAGAGACACTTGTGTGTGTTTTATGCTGGATTTCGTTGACACGAGTGTTGCTGAAGCAAATATGAAATCATTCTAGCACAACGAAGAGCTATTACATTTACTTACACTTACTGCACACAACAGCAGGCAGGAGTACTTGCTATGTTTTCATAACTGTCGTTGTTAAATTCATCCGCAAGCCATACTCAATTATTTCAGAAAATTGTATCACCGACCTAACGCAATACATTTACAATACAACTTAACTGCCCATGTGTGTGTGAGTTTTTTTTTTATGTGACAGACACAAACAACTTACAACATATTTAACTACGGATTTGCAACTAGTATAATGCGCAGCAAGCATTATATCTCGAAGTATTTGCACCTGTAACTCTTGCGCACGCAATCTTGGAATTCACTAGACCAAGAAATTTCTGGTATTGAGTCACTGACTGCTGCCGCCTTTGAATTTCCTATTATGCACTGGTATTTAAATCCATTACAATACTATATGTATGTATATACATATATATTCGACTGATCATCAAGATTGTAGTATACCTTGAAGGGCGTAGAGAGGGGATAACATCTTAGAATTCAATGTCAAAAAAATTTATTCATTAACTCAAAATTGTAAATATACGTGAAACCCCTAAATAAAAAAATGAATATATTAATAAAATGGGGTTTAATTTAGCGCAGATTTGTTGTAATCCTCCATCAAGGTAAGGTTTTTGCAGTCTCTCTTTCTCTCTTCTATATTTGTACATTTTGCCTAATATAGTATCAGTCTTCTCTCAACAGTTCGTCAAGCACAACCCAAATTTTTTGTAGCGATAATTTCAATAAATGCGGTCCTTGCAGAGATTCGTGCTGTTGTAGGAATTCTATACTGACCCATCACACTTATTCTATACTTAAACGTATTTGCCATAAGATTGTCAAAAATTATAACCGCCAACTTTGCCGTGAGAAATATACGGTATTTGATGGCGGTAATAGTATTAGTCCACGATGGTCAGACAGGCAATATGAAGGTAAGCATTGATCCCAATTTAGCAATCATAGAAGTTATTATTTGTATTTAGAAAAGGGAAGTGAGTTCAGTCAACGAAGGTGGGATAAGGACTCTGTAAGGAAAGATGAATTCACGAGTCGTAACAATGGAAATAGGGGTTATACGGATGGTGCGGGGGATGTATATGCTAACAAAGGAAAAATATCTGGAAAGTTACAAAAGGACCAAGATAACGGTAATGAAGTTAAGGTTGGCAGTCAAAAATCAAGGAAAGGAGAAAATAGAACTGAAGATGGGTGGGATGACGGACCCGGATCTGCAAGGTCTCGCAATAAAAAAGGTGCGAATATTGGCGGCGATGTGGAACAATCTTCAAGTAAGTTGAAGAAGAAGGGTGAAGGAAAAGACGATAAAATTAGTGACAATGCGTCAAAAGCCGATAAGGGAAAACAAAGGAAAACGAAAAATAGCAATGGGAGGGATTCGGGAGAAACTGATGAAACAGAGGGAAAATTGAGAGGCCGCAAGGATAAGAAAGTAACAGGAGCACCTGAAGAAAAGGGGGAGAAAGAGCGAAAGTCAAAAAAAGGTAAAGCAAGTGACTCTGGCGATACTGCCGAAAAGGAGGGGAGGTCGAAAGGCCGCAAGGATAACAAAGGTGCGGTGGATAAAGAGGATAAGGGTCGCACATCGAAAAATCGTAAGAATGCTAGAGCTTCAAATGCAGCGGATAAAAATCTCGAGGAAAATGGGGAGAAAGAAGGAAAATCAAAAAAAGGCAAAGCAAGGGACTCTGGCGATACTGCAGAAAAGGAGGGGAGGTCGAAAGGCCGCAAGGATAACAAAGGTGCGGTGGATAAAGAGGATAAGGATGGCACATCGAAAAATCGTAAGGATGCTAGAGATAAAAATCTCGAGGAAAATGGGGAGAAAGAAGGAAAATCAAAAAAAGGCAAAGCAAGGGACTCTGGCGATACTGCAGAAAAGGATGGGAAGTTGAAAGGTCACAAGGAAATAAAATTAACCGGAGCTTCAGGAGAAACTGGAGATAAAGATGGCAAATCTTCTAAGAAGGGAGCGGAACAGAAAAATGAAAAGAAAAATTTAGCTTCCGACGAAATAAATGCTTCTAAGAAAGGAGTGGAAAAAGCAACAGCTGGCGAAAAGTCAGCGGCAGAAGCAAGTAAATCCAAGAAGGGAGCTACTCCGGATGCATCCTTGGATAAAGACAAGAAAGGCCCAAGAGGAACGGATGAGGCATTTTCTGGAGAGAAAGGAAAGCATGGTAAATCTGCTGCAGGGACGGATAAAAAGGTTGCAAATAATAGTGGAACTAAGGACACAACTGGAGATAAAGAAGCTGGAAAAATGGCAAAAATCGATGGAAAGGAATTAAATGCGAATAAGAAACTTGGAAAAGATCCAGAGACTGATAAAAACTCTACCAAATTCGGAAAGAACAAAATCGGAGACGAACGCTTATCTAGATACAGTGACTCAGGAACTCGTCATGCCACTCAATTTAGAGATAATTGGTCTAGGGCACGCAAGGATATCAAGCACTCGAAGTTCATACAAAGCGAAAGGCCTTCGGACAGAGCTTTTAGGCCTACTCGAGGTGATGAAGTTCGAGCTTGTGATACATTACGTGTTTACTTGGAGCAGCGTGATCTTTCAAGATGGTATGTTATTTTTAGAGAAATGCTCGAGATCTGTGTAATCCACAAATATCATTTTCACAGCTATCCCTGTCGGCAGCATCCATGTTACGTTTGCAGAATCTGTCTACCGTGTCCTACCATTTGTTGCTAACAATCTAGAAATGCAAACTTTCGCCTGTATTTATTTTATTGTTAATCGTGATTGTATAATCTTGATATACATAAATAAGTATTTTTTCAGGTGTTCCTGCATACTTTGAATAATGAAAACCAGAACTTTGGTTAATTATACCCGCTACCCATAGGGTAGAAGGGTATTATAACTTTGTGCCGGCAGGAAATGTATGTAACAGGTAGAAGGAGGTATCTCCGACCCTATAAAGTATATATATTCTTGATCAGCGTCAACAGCCGAGACGATCTAGCCATGTCCGTCTGTCCGTCGGTCTGTATGAAACACTGGATCTCAGAGACTATAAGAGATAGAGTTATAATTTGTTTTCGGTAGCATTTGTTATGTTTGCACGCAGATCAAGTTTGTTTCAAATTTTTGCCACTTCCGCCCCCGCAAATCAAAACAATCGAATAACAAGCGTTTTTAAAGCTAAAGCTGCGAATTTTGGTGTATATAATAATAACAATACTATTTATGATTCCTGAAAATTTGGTTGCGATCAGATAAAAATTGTGGAAGTTATTAAAGAAATACTTTTGTATGGGCTAAAACGCCTATTTACCAGGGGTCTCAGATGCTTTGGCCGACAATCTGGTATATTATGCCGTCTATGGTATATTTTGAATGTTAGTACTACATCGCTATACCAAATATACCTTTTTTTAGTATTTTGCAGTATTTTTTGGTATATTTTGAAAATAATACCGCAATATTTTTTTTTTTTGTTATAATGCAATGTTTTTGATACTTTCTCTCTTGATTGAAATTTCAATTAATTTATGACAATCTGTTGGTGTGAATTTGGTGTGAACTTGTTATTATATTCATGGTCGTTCATTAAGGTTAATGCCGTAAAAAATTTATCTTTTCGCCTTGTATTTATTTATATTTGAAAATGTATACATTTATGACAAATACGACGGAGAGCAACATATATATTTATATTTCAAGTGGACACGTTCATCGTGCACAGAAATCTATGTAATTCAAAATGCCAAGTTGTGATATTTTAATTTAACTTGACGGTTTTTAGGTGTATACAATTTTTTAAATGTTCAATGATATTCAAAAAGTTAACAGCAACTGCAAACTAAACAAACCTAACAATACGGAAACGCTTATTGTGAGATTATATTAAATTCAATAGCATTATACTATGTTAATAATTTTTATTCAGGCGATCTACCACAGACTTAACTTTATTTTAGTAATGTAGATATTTACTTTGAAACCATCAAAACAAAAAATACAAGTTTGTGGGTAACTTCAATGAAACTATGTGGGATAGGTCCAGATAGACTTTGTTGTTTGTATTTAGCGATACCATACTTACATGAATAAATGGACAATATTATTGTAATTAATTTATCAGAATATGAATACAGAAAAGTAGTAACGTAAAATAATAGGTAAAATCGAAGTAACCCAATACGAAGTTGGATTTGAATGCCCAGAAAAAATGATGAGTTAAATGCGAAAAGATATTTTGCTAAATACTGTAAAATACGTACTCGTAGATGGTGGGCACGTATGTCTGATCTGTAAATACGTATTGATATGTGTATGTATGTATTAAAATATTATATTTATATGTGCTGATCTATGTACATACATACATACATACGTACATAGACGTATGGACGTGTGTAAAGAAAATTGCGCGCTCTTTTGTGTGGGGAGAGATTTGTATGTTTGTTATTCCAAAAATAAATGTATTTCTAGTCATAGAAAGAGAATGAGAAAGAGCGAAGGCTATTCAAAAATTTTTTGTGTGCACAAAAAATTATAAGAAAGTGTTCCATGCATTTCTGAATCAGAACAACTCGAACGGGCGTCAAGTGAAGAACTCGACTAGACGATAAATTCGAATCGACTAAAACGAATAGTGATTTTAATTAATTTTACAAATTATTTTCATCGCATATACATAATCATTTAAAATTCAAAATGGTTTACGAAAGTGGATTTACAACCCGTAGAACCTACACCTCCAGACCGGTCACTACATCGTACGCCGTGACGGTAAGTTGAAATATTTTCGCATTCGACTGAGATACATCAAGAATTATCTTGAGTTATGGATAGTACATATACTATATACTAGTAGTGTGGTTCTCGTTCTATAAAAACTGTGAAATTCATCTGTGCAATGTTAAAAATGATAAAAATAAGTATAAAATGAATTTTTTGAGAAATTTACATAACAAGTTTTAAAATGTGTGAAAAGAAATGCAGCAGATTAATTTGATGGATTTTATAAAATGAGTTTCATTCAAAACCGATTTTAACCATAAAATGCAATGTGCTCACTTTCGAAGTACATTTTGAATATTCGATAAAAATAAATTGCTTCAATCCCACTTGCTGTATTCCGTAATATCATTCTAAAAGAAAGTGCAAACCGTTTTGAAGAAAATTGAAACACGTTTTGAGTACACAAGCACACACACACACATTCATAAAGTGTAAGTGAATGTGAATGTAAATGTGAATGTCACGCATATGAATATCGTATCAGCATTAAATTACAGTTAGTCCGTAGTATGTATGTTCAGTGTACCTGTGATGTACTTATGATGTATATGCACTGGAGATTAAGATCGCATTGTTATTTATTTTTTTAATTTTGACATAAATGAATAATATATAAAAATCGTGTATACGTGTAGTGTTTATTTATATTCTTTGTATGTACATGTTTTCGTAGATAATGTACAAAGTATGTATATATTATTTTTTATGAGCGCTAAATGTTCAATGTTATAGTTGTTTTTCACCAATTTTCCGAGTGTCGAGAGACATCCGGCCCACTTTCATACATACATCACACCTAAATTCGTACATACATCGGTACATTCTATGTGGACATGTATGTGTGAGAGCCTAAAAATATGTAACAATGAGATGCTACTAGAAAACAGAAAAGTTAGTGCACTCACGACTACTCGTGAGTAGTACTTGCTCATAATTTCAAATAGATACTGCCTTGATTCGCCTTCTGCATACAGAAAATCTCAAGGTTATGGCTAATTTTTGTTTTTTTTTTATCATTATGAATTCGTGCAATTTTTATGCCTTGTCATAAACTCAGTCGACGATATTGGCAAAGTCTCGCAAATTCCAAATATAGCCTTCTACTCACAAACATACAAATTTACAGAATATATAGAAATGTCTATGTGTATGCATTCAAATATTTGTGTTGTATATCTATTTTATAAACAATTTTGAGCTGGATTGCCAACGACACTCATAAATATTTTTATACTTTTTCGAAAATTTACCTCATTTTGCAGTCTGCGCATAAGAGACAAATCTGAACTCGATTATAAAACACATTCTTTGTTATTCATAATAGGTTGAAAGATTCGAGAATTTCAGTTTTTTTAAATGTGCAAATTAATGTTTGAATAATTTCAAGCGAATGCTGTCCAATGTTTTCTATTTGTTCTTTTCTTGACGCCTTATATACATACCAAATAACATATTTGTCTAGATATATGTATGCATGCTTGAATGTATTGGTGAATGTACACTCACATATGTATGAATGCATGTGTGTAAGATCTATGGATACTTTATGTATATGTATATGAATGTATAATACATACATACAAGTGTATATGTAATATAAGATGCTCGCGCATTTCGCTTTCGGGCAGATCTAAAAATATCTTTTCGATTTCCAAAACACATTCATATATTAACCACCACGGCAAATGCGAGCAAATCGAAAGGCGTCGAAATAGCCTTCAGAAATTGGCTATAATAAATGAACAGATACTCGTATGCGTACGTAAAACTGACGTACTGTACAGTAGGGCACATGGAAAGAAGGAGGCAGGGGAAGACTAGAATTTTAAGAGATCACATTGTTTAGATTATTAAAAACTAATAAACCATATGTTGTAAATATGTATGTCAAGCCATTTGTATATATTCGTATTCACTTATATGATTCTGTTAATACTCATCTCGTCACTAAAAACAGCAACTAAATGAATAAATCCATCCATATTACCAATTAATTAATTCCAGCCACACTACACTCTAACTATTTGTGTGTATATATGTTAATGCTCACCTATGTATGTGTTTTGTGCAAAGGAACTCACTCGTCCTCGTCCCACGTTTTTGTCCCTTAGCCACACAAATAGGGTTCGCTGTATATATGAGTCAAGCATTTGATTTCCAGGCTTATTAACTGCAATCAGTATCAGTATCCAACCTGAGTGCACCTGTAAATACGTTAATCCCGATGACAATAATGATAATGGTAATGATAACCCAGTCAACTGCAAGCAATGGCACTGCATCTTCTCTAACATCGTGTACTTGGCTTCTGAAAATTAAACCATCCACATATTATGTGACATTCTGGGCATTGCAGAGAACAAACAGAACACCAATTGACTGGGAGAAAGTTCCATTCGTGCCACGGCCCTCACTTATCTCCGATCCGGTGACTGCCTTCGGAGTACGTCGAACGGACAATGAGCAGCGCAAGCGATCGATACTTGATCCAATCAATCGGGCAGCAATCAAGCCAAACTATAAGATTGCCTATGAACCCATTGAGCCATATGTGTCAACGCGCGACAAGAATCGCACACGTATCCTTAGCTTAGTGCGCCAGCACATCGATACCGTGGAAGCCGGTGGCAATACTGCGGCCCGCACCTCTCGCGACTCCCTCGACAGCCAGCTGCCGCGAATGCACCGTGCTGTCTCCGAGAGTCTGCCGGTCCGACGTGAGACCTATCGCAATGAAAAATCCGGTGCCATGGTCACAAAGTACTATTACTAACCACACATACTCGTACACCATTTAAATGAGAAGCCGAATCCCGAACTAAATCGAACTAAAAGTGAATCGAACGAATCGATCTATATAGTACCTAATTAGAATACATTCTACACATACTACAATATAGCTGTATACATACATCTATACCATCTTACATTGATACACAAGAGCCGCACTGATGTTAACCAACTACTCGTAACGATTAATGTACAAGATCAGACACTCAATTCGTCTCTAATTCTTATCTAATACTATCTCTATCATATGTCACCATCTCTTCTGTATATTACAACTTTCTTGGCTCTAATATGTAAATCATGAAGCCATAAGAACAAAAATATTCTGAAACGCATTAAACTTTTAAAGATCCGAACATGTTTCAATTTCCTTTTATAAAGCCTAAAGATGCACTGATATTTCACTTGTCTTGTCACTTTATCATCATAAAGTTGATCTGCTGATACCGAAATTTAAGCAAATAGAACATTCTAGTCATAGGGAAGCAGAGATTCCAGGGGTGGATCATCGAATCAGCGGATCAGTTTTAGACATTTGACTTAGTTGAGCAGTTTTATTTGGAACAGCAAGCTGGTTGGTTTGTCTAATTTTTTTTTTAACTTAGTTGCATTATCTATTTGCCATTACAATTCTCACCTAATGCATAAATCGGAATTTATAGACTCCACGTTTAGACCTGTGCACATCGCAGCCCGGCTCGCATCGCAGCCGCGCCTCCTCGGACTACTCGTACACCTCAAAGTCGAGCGTTGAGAAGAGCAGCTACGATTCAAGCAACCCCTACGCTAGGCCGGAACGCTCCACATATACCTCCACGGTGGAGAAGTCATCGCGTAGCGGCCCAGGCGGTTACAATTATAGCACCGAGAGAACCAGCACAACTGGCGCTGGACCCGGTGGTTACAGTTACTCCTCGACCACCTCTGGAAACCTGCCCGGTGGCACCAAATACCGTCACTTCTCATACCACGTCTAAGCCACAAAAATGATCTTGTAATGATCTTGATCTTGCAACAATGCGATAGCTAACAAATTATCTAACACACCACACTAATCACTCCGCTTGAATACTATTCACATTGTTGATTGTAACTTTGAATATACAATATCTAATCATGTACACGTACATATGTGCACGTATGTATGCTCTATTCTATCATCATCGGAACTGTGTATAATATTACTCGAGTTAACTAACGTCACTAATGATCCTTTTGATTGTTAAATAGATGTTTATAGATCATGAACAATACAAAAATTATGTAATTACTCTCCATATCATTTATAATTTTAATATATTTGTGATACAATAAAATGAAATCCCGTTCACTTAAAGTACACATACTCGTCTTATATATACATATATTTTTTTTTGCAATTGGTTTAAAAGAATTCTAAATACGATATTCATATGGGTTAAGCAAAGACTCTTAGAAACGATACTGCCTATGGTTATTTTTTCTTTAACTATGTTGAAACGGAATCCCCAGCATCAAATGCCTTACAAAATGATATTCATTGTGGTACAATATTCTATTTCAGTATCCGTCTGTGCAGAAGGTGACTCGTGTAAGTATATTCAGATTCATTTGTTCACCAATTGCTCGTCATCTTTCTTTTCTGTTTTGAAATTTTTCCTATCGACTTTATTATCACACTGCTCATACTTCAATCACTCCATCGCCATCTGGAATCTTAAGTGGTTAGTACATTTGGTCTCTTCTATATATAATACATTTAGAAATTGTTCTTAAATAGAACTTGGCTATATAATCACAGGATATTAGTTGGAAATTTAGTTACAAAAAATCAAGAGTTAAAAGTCAATGTCCATTTTTGAAATTGGAAATATTAGAAGGACTTAAATATTGTGCGTTTGGCGGGTAAGCTAATCGTAAAACTGTGACGGTTTGTGGCCTATTTTAAGCTCACACTTTAATTTTGGAAAATTGTCAGAAATCATCGCAAAGTTATTCATTCATAAATTCATAAGCTTTCTTCAACTTGCACACTAACAAGGTGTGCGCCTCTCTAAATGCATTGCGAGTACTCGTATTCTACTAACTTGCTGTGATTGCCGAATACACAATAGGTATACAAAACGAGCTACCCAATCTACTCGAGTTATTCAATCCCAACAAGACGCTACGTCAGTGGAACACGTGTGATTTCATCGCCTGTTCGGGTTGTCACCTCCCCCACCCGCGTTGTATCGCGTGTGATTCACTCTCCATCGCCAGTGCGTGTTGTGCGCACAACAACGCGTGTTGTCTCATCTCCGGAGAGAACGACTTCCTACTCCTATTCAACACCATCGACATACTATAGTCCATCCACCTACTTGCCGTCGTCCTACTACACCTCGTCTTATGTCCCAACTTCGTATACGACATACACACCATCGTATCATTACAATCCAACAACAATTACACGCGTCTATGCACGTTCAGCATCCCCGTTGACTCCGGTGAGGATCACCACATCACCGGTGCGTGTAACACCTTCATATCTGAAGAGACTTCCTCCTGGATATGGCGCACGGGCATTAACTAATTACCTCAATACCGAACCCTTTACCGTAAGTTATCGATGTTGACCATCGACCATTTTTGTGTTCAAGTGAAGTCCTCAAAATATCACTCCGAAACGATTAACAATAATTGAATTGCAACAATATTATAGACTTTTTCGGAGGAAACAGGTAGAATCCGCAATCGCGCTCAATCCCTGATTCGCGATCTGCACACTCCTGTTGTGCGCCGTGCCCGTAGCTGTACACCATTTCCCGTTACTGGGTAAGTTTATAAAGATGTGTATTAAGTCGTAATAAGGGAGAAAACCAAAATAAACAGTGAGATAAGTTGGCTCATTTTAGGATATTTTGATCAAGAACTAAAGAACATACATATATTTCAAAAGTCATAAGACAAGACTAAGAAACTTCATTATTAATCAAAAATCTTAAGCCACCTTTTTGTAAAAGGTTTAATTTTGTAATCAAATGAATAAATAAAATATATATAAAATTTAAATGCATATTCACAAATAAATAAACTGAATTAGATTTTTCGTACTAAAACTCGCTCGGGAAATATTTCGAAGAATATGAAAATAATAATAGTATAAATTCAAATGTACTTATTGCTTAAATTGTAATCTAAAATAATTTAATTGTAATATGCATAACCAAAGCACATACATATATGTAGATACGTGTAGGCGTTAATTTATTTATATTGAAATTCAATCTTGAAACCTCTAACTGTTTTTCGTTGTAGCTACACCTATGAGCCCACTTCCCAGTTGGCTCTAGATGCCTATGTGGCCAGAGTTACAAATCCAGTGCGTCATGTTGCCAAGGAAGTTCACAATATCTCCCATTATCCAAGACCAGCAGTTAAATATGTTGGTAAGTAGTTCGAATAAAACTGATTACTTGATACTATTGCTAATTGTAAGCTGCAACCTGCATTGTTGTTTAAATTGGTATTAAATGCTATTTTTTAAATATTAAACAAACTAAGGTAAAAGTCATCTTGCCTCTGTAAGGATTTGTGGTGATAAGGCTTATAATATTAGAAGCCCAAAGTATGATTCGGACAAAGTTCGAACCGATATTAACCTTTTATCCTGGTACCTTAGACACCCCACATGGAAGAATGAGAACCAAAAGAAAGTTCCTCATCAGGAAGGTAAGTATCAATGATAAATGGACGTGCTTGTAAATGCCAGCTGTAAATAGCGATAGAAAAATTCCACTCATGCTCGTTTAACTCAAACTCAACACCAAAAACATAAATAAAGGATCCCGATAGATCGGAGTTCCATTTAATACTGTCATCTTGATAAGAGAATAGATGTCTAGAAGTTAATAATTTAAATAAAATTAAACTCATAAGTAATTAAAAATGAAAAAAAAAAAACACTTTGATATATAATGTAATAGATATAGGAGCAAACGAAATTTAATCTTTGTCACTAACGCATTTGGTTTGAGCACCCCGAATTAGTTTGTTCTTTGTATTTGACTAACTTAATTCGTTTTATGATTGATTGATTCTTTCCAGTTGAAGCTGTTGAAGTTGAGGCCTAAATGATAACATGCCTGACTTTATTGTATGGACATACAAACTTCATTTTTTATTCGTTCTCAAATAAATTAATAAAAACAAGACTTGTGTTTGCCTGGTAGACAATTAAGCCGATATCCAAATGATAAACAAACGATATCATCACACCCAGTCGCTTTCATTTCTAAACAAACTAATTTGCAAACAAGAACAATTTTTTATCTAACTGATAACTGATAATCTGAATCATGTTAAATACTAATTATAATGCGCATAACACTTTATGTGTGTATTAGTTATACTCCATTACTATTATAGTTACATATAACAAAGCCCTTTATTTTTGTATTTTTTATTTACAATTAATGAAATATTCTTGGGCATTTACAGAATATATATAATACTGCAATTATGTAATTTATTCAAGTAATTATAAACAATGCCATGTATAATAAAATTTTTTCAATGTATGTACATATATAAACACAGATGAGAAAATGTACAACTAATTCAAATATAAAGTGTTTAATTAAGGGGAGAAGGGCATTGAAGAACAGTCCGTTGAATTTATATATAGTCGTCATATACATAACATATAGTTTCAGGCATGGGAATGATTGTCAATGTATGAGAAAATTTTGTTGGGTATTAGTCTAGTGGCCTTCAATAGGTGCAATAAATCATTGAAACATCTTGTGAGTGTATTAATGACCTTGACCTATATTTTCCGATTCAATTTGCAAATGTAATACTAGATTCATTTAACTACTGCCAAAACTAATTTTAAACGACAAATGACGCAAATGCGAATTTTCCTTTTTCTTCCCCCGCCAACATGATTGATTTATTTTGTACATTTCTTCTCAGGGTATTAATTTTATGGCGAAATGTATATTTATATTTCTACATATATTATTCATCAGAGCTCATCATGAGCTCTATTGAAATGGTTCTCTTCGGCAATAAAAACTATGAAAAATACTTATCTGTATATATTATTCATCAGAGCTCATTATGTTTGTATATGTTTGATAATGATAATGATAAACTTTTTAATTCACCCTCTTGGTTATAAAAGCTATGCAAAAAAGTGTTTATATCAATGTAATTTAGATGAAAAATCTTGTTATAGTTGAATTAATGAAACAGGAAAGTTTTTAATCCACCCTCGAATCAAAGCAATAAAAACTATGAACAAATTTACTTATATCAACATTATTTTTACTCAAAATGTTGATAATATATAATTATATAACAAATAGCCACAAATAATGATATAAAAAATAACACGATAAACTGTTTAATCTACCCTCGAAATAAAGTAATATCTGTTCGGACCATTGGCAGATAGACAAATAATAGTTTGAAATGTGTAGATGCCATTCGAAATCAAATGATTTACATAATCTCATCTCATGGCAAAAGTTTGCTGACTATAAATGTATGCAAACAACAATTAAACATTAACATTTGTATGATTCACTATTAGATGATAATCAAGTTTTAAGTATTTCCTCAATCCCTTATTCATATGAGTCTCTTGTATTATTTGCATTTCATCTCTTCTTTTTGTTATATCTTAACTTGAAAATAGAATACGTATAATCGAAATACAGATAATACTCTAAGGCGCTTATCGATGTTGTATATAATCTATATTAAAATGGCTAGTTTCAGAACTTGACCATTTTTCAATTGCCAACTAATTTCATAGCGTTATTACTCCGTCCTTTGATTGCTACTAACAATAGCTTATCATACTAACTTCCATTAATAACAATCAAATACTCTTTTATGGGAGCCTTCTTTATCTGCAAGTCTCCGTTCCTGATGCAATGTAGGCCAATACCTCAACCTCTATAATAATGTGGTAAGTACACTAGAATGCGTAAGTGTTCATTCGAATTGAATGTAAATAATATTCATATACTCGAATATCGATACGCATATAACTTATACTACATAGAATATATATAACACTTTTATTTTTCTACGATAGCAACTGTTGATGTATTGCTGTTCATTTGCATATCTTCATATGTACATAAATTCTTAAGTGTACATTTAAGAGTAGCATGGTATCATTATTAACTAGATTTGAAATTTTAGATCCCGATTTGGACCCCAACCGCCCATCAAGGAAGTTTTCTGCTCCCAGACCACTTGAGGATGAGATCGATGTGGAAGCCAAGGAAAAACAGCGTCTGCGTCAAGAACGTCTGTTGACCGTGAACGAGGAAGCCTTGGACGAAGTTGACGTTGAGAAGAAGCGTGCTCAACGAGCTGATGAAGCCAAACGTCGTGAGGAGAAGTATGCGATTTAAAAAATTATTTTATTTGCCATGTAGTTATAGATCTATCTCATTTACTTTACTAAAGGGCTTTGCTCGAAGAAGCTAAAAGACGCGAGGAAGCCACCAAACAGGCTCAAGCCGCGGCAGCTCGTGCTGCCGAAGAGGAGAGATTAGCCAAGGAGGCTCGTCTTGCAGAAGAGGCACGTGTGGCTGCTGAAGCTCAAGCTGCCGCTGCTGCAAAGGCGGCAGCCGAGGCTGAAGCCAAGGCAGTGGCTGAAGCTGAAGCCAAGGCGGCAGCAGATGCCAAGGCGGCTGAAGAAGCTGCTGCTCTTAAGGCTGAACAGGAACGTCTAGCTGAGGAAGCTCGCCTTGCTGAAGAGGCTCGATTGGCCGCAGAAGCGAAGGCAGCCGAAGAGGCCGCAGCCAAGGCTGCTGAAGAAGCTGCTGCTGCTGCTAAAGCTGAGGAGGAACGCCTAGCTGAAGAAGCTCGCGTTGCCGAAGAAGCCCGTCTGGCTGAGGAAGCCAAGGCTGCGGAAGCTGCACTCAAGGCTGAGGAAGAACGTCTGGCCGAGGAAGCTCGCCTAGAGGAAGAGCAGCGTCAGCGGGAGCAGGAGCTGAGCCGCCTAGCGGAGATTGAGAAGCAGGCTGAAGAAGAGCAGGAGGGGGAGATTGCACGTCAAGCAGCTGAATTGGCTGAGATCGCACGTCAAGAGGCCGAGATCGCTGCCCAGGAACTGCAGTCCATTCAGAAGGAGGGCAGAGACGTCGAGGAGCCCCTTGTTGAGCAGCCAGAAACTCCAGTTGAGGAACAACAGGAACCAGTCATTGAACTTACCTCTAACAATGGCGATTTATCCGTCGACGTAGATAACACTGCCGGTGAAAGTTATGATGAGGAAGAGGAGGAAGAGTAAACAATGGAATCCTTTTTGCCGAAATTCACTATTTTAAATGAATTCTATATATTAATAATCTATTAATAATTAATGAATTTAATGCTGCTGTCTTATACTATTGTAGGATAAACTTCAATTCTTTAGTTGTCAACCATCTTCAAACGAATCAGCATATCCGACCTTAGTTTCTTTATATTCGTTGTTCCTTTTGCATCTTACCATGGCTCTAGTTAACTAATACTTAAACTTAATATAAATCTAATCTTTATTATATTGGACAAATATATAAATGATTCAGAGGCCAACTATAGAGTAATGTTTTAATTGCACCATTAGATACCCTAGATGCATCATTTGTATTGTATAGGGTATACAAAGGCGCGGCTTTTTGCAAACACCTCCGCACTGCATTCTAGCAAGCAAATAATTAAGGTCAGCGGTTTCGAATTTGGTCAAGAAACAAGTTGAACTTGTACATAGTTTTGCCAACAACTTTATTTATGTATATAATTTATGTATTGCAAATACCTCTGGGTATGATTTATGTTGAATTCTTGATAGGTAACCGATAAACAGTCACGATGCAAACTGAAAAGAGGAATGTATTAGAATGGAATAGAAATGTTGGCATTGAATTCTTACCTATTAGAATAAATGTTAAGAGTGCAAATGTAGAATTGCAATATGGCTGCAGCATAACTCCTATTAGATTAGTTGCAGCAATAATTCCAAATCGTCCTAAGGTCATGCACAAACTGACAGCTTTTCCTCTAAAATCGTATAGTGAAAATTTTATACATAAAATCTTTATACATCTATAAAGTTATTCAATTACCTTAAGTGTGTGGGTACCAAGTCTACAATTGCTCCCAACATTATGGAAATCGCTAGTCCAGGCAAAAGAATATAGAGGCAGAATAAAATAAGCACTGCAGTGGTATTCGACAATATGTGCAATAGAATTCCACTTAAGATCGAAAGAGTTAGACCGGCCATAAGAACATTCTTGCGACCCAAGGGATTCAGCAGAGTTCCTTGTATTGAGAACCCAATTAAGAACGCAGCTCCGACTATCATGTTATCAATATATGTCTTGGTTGAAATGGTATCAGAGCACATCTACAATATAAATGATATAAATTATATAGGTAAAATTTTGCAATTGCACATATCAGTCTACCATAGTTGCATTGGGTTTTGGCTGCATGTATGAATTATCTAATATTTCACAAACTGTCATTGAAGAATTTGACCCAGCGCTGGAAGTTCGATTTACGATTTCAGGAAACCACAATTGCATTCCATTTGAACTGCAAATAAAGGGGATTATGAATACAATGAAAGAAAAATTAACTTAGTGGCCATGCACACCTGAAAAACATGCCGAATACAGCTACGATGCATAATATAAAGTTGCAGCCATGCGGCTTGTGAAATAGCGGTCGTGTGGCACGAGCAATGTTTAGAAGAAAATTACAACCTTTAGCATTGGCCAAAATATTTTCATCCATTTCGACCTCGGGTTTCAAGCTAAACTCATTGCGATTTAAGATACGTGTAACTGGCCAGCCACGATTAAATTTACTGATCCAATCGACAGCTTCCATTGCCTCCGTTTCCTTGTTTAGTGCAAGCAATAGTTTTGGACTTTCGGGGTAAATGAGTAGAATCAGCCCTCCAATAAGCCCAGGTAATAGATTCGCCAGCATTATTAAACGCCATGGACGGAAATAAAAATCACCAAGGAGATGGATTGACCAATCCGAAGATAATATTAACCAAGAGACGGCTGCAAGAGAATATATTATTAATACTATATATTATTATTCTTTGGAATTTGTGTATTACCTGGAACATAAATTGCAGTTAAACTAACAAACATAGTTGAGTAGTTGATTGTAACAGCACGATGACGAGGTATATTAAATTCACTCAAATAAGGGTAAAGTCCACCAGAGACACCTCCGAGACTAAACACATAAAAAGCAATACGATAAATTGTTAAAGTTTCATTTACTTAATTTATTCTATTTAAACAGTTGTTGATTGGTCATATTTATAAATTGAAAATCCCAGCTAAAAATATGAATAACTAAGTAAACAAACTGCTGTATTAATTAGCAATTAACTTATTCGCGACAAGCTAAATAAAAGTTTCCATATCACACTATATTCAAAACCAACCACAAAATATGCGAGACGAGATCGTCAACGGAAATTTCAACTACATTTTAAATGCGCTCTTGCTCGTTGTCTTGTGTTTATAGATCTTATTTTCATTTTGTAATCATTTTTGACTATTAAAAATCAGGAATGGAAACCATTTAATTTATTATCTACAGATGTCTTTTAAGTTGCTGGTTGGTCGGTTGTTCATAATAATTGAAAACTTGAAAACGACAACAACAACAGCATTGAACCACTAAACTGCCTTTTTAGTACATTTTAATTGTTTAAATTTATAAGAGCGCGACTATTTAGCAAAGAAAAAATACTCTACTCACCTGATACCGGCGATCAAGTTGATAATGTTAAAGAGCCAAACGCTTGTAACAAACATGAGAATGAACTGAAGGCCAATGCATACAAAGATTCCATAGAGTAGAACTGTACGACGACCTATAGCATCGCTGACGTATCCCCATATATATGTCGATAGAAAGATGCCTATAACAATGAGATCGAGACGTATTTTCATGAACAACGTAGAAAATATGCAAATTACTGTAGTTGGCAACTTACCCGCCACACATGCCGCCATCATAACCCCCTTCTCGGCCTGCGTCGGTTGAAATTCACAGTCGGAGGCCAGCACCACAATCCCCATGGACTGTTGGGCAGCAACAGAGGTGATTGTGAGCAGACCACTCACAATCAGGAGTATCCATTGTGTCTTGCCATAGCCTGCAATCAATCAACATAATAAAGAATTTATTGGTAACTCATTAGCTAGTACATTAATTACCAATCTTTTCCAATATCTCATCGTATTCTAATGCATCTCTTCCAAAATTGTCATCAGTATTGAGGTGTTGCATCTTGGAGAGAACACATACAACTGATTGTCAAGACCATCTAACACCACTTTATAAGCGTTTAATTCTCATTCAAGATTCGAGACACAGGTTTGAGCTACTTTAATGAATCAAGTGCTGACTGAGTAAGCAAAAACTCGTTCTGAGCTGAGCATGTTGACGCTTTTTTAATGTTGACAAGTACTACTCTAGTTAAGAGGGCTTGACGAAGAGATATGTCAAACAGAAGTTCATTATTTGTGGCGCTTGAAAAAAATTTAAATTATTCGCTAACAAATAAACAACAAATATTTTACCAATAAATATAAATGATCGTTTTAAAGTAGCAATTAAATTCGTGATTAAATTTTCCGGTTGAGTAACTTTTCACCCAGTTTTACTAGAGAACAAAGGTTTTGTTTTTCATATTATCTTTTTGATAAAAACAGCATGTTACCGACTCTAGAAATTATTCACAATGTTGGTTTTTTAGTAAGTACAAAGTTTTTTTTCTTGAATAGAAAATTTTCATTATGATTTCATAATAAATTGCTCCGCCTACGAAGGTTTTTGCCACATTGAGTATCTCACAGTCGGGCGGATACATTTTCATATCGGTTTATATGAATGAAAAATGTATAATTAATTTAACAATAACAGCTTTTATTTACGCTCATCTCTTTCCGCCTCCATGAAAATATGTATATATTACATAGTATATAAATAATGTACAGAAAAGCCAAGTGAATGAAAAACAGTAAATTGGATACTGAAAGGTTTTCACATTTTTTCAATCTTAGCAAAGATAACAAATTGTTCAGCACATGATGATAGTCTTCTAGAATATGCATTGATTGTCATTTGAACCCTACAGTAAGTATTGATTCGAAATGTTTGTAGAATGTTTAAATGGGTAACATCAAAGTAAACAAAGCGCAAACTGCAACAAAAATAAATACAAAATGTTAGAAGAAATTAAGTATTAATGTATCACGACTTTCTTACCCAAAACAAAACCAGAAAATACTCCAAAAGTAATGGTGCAATAGGATTCTAGCAGAACTCCAATAATATTACTCCCTAAAACGCTGCCCGTTCTACCCAGCATCAAGCAGATGCAGACAGCTTTACCCCTTAGGTGGGTGGGAACCAGATCGACGACAGCTCCGCTCAACACTGATACGCAAAGGCCAGGCAGTACAAGGTACAAGCAGAAGCACACTACGATGGCGATCTCATCCGTGATCCAGATCAAAGCTACAGCACAACCAGCTGCAATAGATAGTCCCCCTGTGATGGAGGCCTTTCGACCGATACGATTGATAACAAAGCCCATTACAATGTAGCCAGCGATGAGAGCCGAGCCATAGGTAATTGTGTCTATGTAGCTCTTGATACTAATTTGGTCATTGCAAATCTGTGAATCTATTGAAAACGTTACATCTACTTGTTCATTCTTGAATTGTTAGTTTAACTTACTTGTTAGGTTTAGGTGTGATTGGTCAATGGACGCATCGATTACTTGGCAAACAGTGGTAATATCTTCAACTATGGTCGATCCCAAGCGATTTAATATCTCGGGATACCATAAGCCCATGCCAGATGAGCTGGAAATTGAAGAATTATCGGTAAGGCTAAGTAGAAATATTTATTTGACTTACCTGAAGAACAGACCACACATGACTGTGCAG
Organism: Drosophila niveifrons; assembly: GCA_035046325.1. Classification (NCBI taxonomy): domain Eukaryota; kingdom Metazoa; phylum Arthropoda; class Insecta; order Diptera; family Drosophilidae; genus Drosophila; species Drosophila niveifrons. The sequence goes on along the minus strand of JAWNOC010000046.1, from coordinate 564,687 downwards.
CTGATGCTAAAGTTTAATAAATGCGGTTTCTTCAGCAACGGAACAGTATCTTGCCACATTTTCTTCAACACGATTGTTCTGAAGAGGTAAAAAAATCGTTGATTGACAAAAAGTTGAGATTAGCGTATGCGACTTACGCTGAATTGGACACACTAATTCCATTCTCTCTTTCAGGAATTACGTCTATCTTCAGTTTTTCTACTTTGAGCTCCCGTAACTCCTTGCCTGAGTTCTTCAAAGCAATCCAATTGATAGCAACAAAAGCCTCTTCGGTTTTACCCATTGATATTAAAATTTTGGGGCTTTCAGGTAGTTTCAAAAGCAAAAGAGTACCCAAAACACCGGGCATCAAATAAAATACAGTCAACAGGCGCCAAGGACGAAATGCAAAAGAGTCTGTGACTTCAAAACGCCAATTCATTGTCATTACAAGCCATGCAAAAACTGTGAGTAGTAACAAAAGCAAATTAGTAAATAAATAGATGCAACAAAGTATTTCTTACCAGGTACATAAACCGTTGAAATACCAACAAATAAACTAGCATAGTTGATAACCAAAGGACGATGACGAGGCGTGAAGAATTCGCCTAGATAAGCATATGTTGTTGATGACGCACCAGCAATGCTGTAGCGATATTTTAAACTCCAGATAAACAATGCACCACACATAATAATAGTTTTGTTGAAGATTAAAACTGATAAAAATGTATTACTTACAAGAAGCCAACAAAGAAGCGAAGTACGACATAAATCCAGTAGTTGGGAACAAATATTGAGATAAGCGAAATGATGTTGCCAGAAAATGTAGTGTATATTAATACAGGTCTTCGTCCCATAGAATCGCTGAGATAGCCCCAGAAATATGAAGAACAAAATATTCCTGTAGCAAAGGATGCAATATAATGATTTAGCATTATCGCACATTAAATAATACTTAAACTTTTTAAAGTCGAATTTTAGCTGCCTTACCGATAAAACTAGCTGCACTCATGATAGCTTTATCCATAGAGCTTGTTTGGAAATCACACTGCGATACAATCGTAATGTACGACATACCCATGGTCTCGTTTATGACCATCATTAGCAAAAGTCCTGATGCAAATAGTACAATCCATTGTACACGACCAAATCCTTTAGCAAAGATATACATTTTTAAAAGGACCTTTTAACTTTTTATGTGGATATTTTTGTTTTTACCGTACCTATTAGCTTAAGTATTTCCTCATATTCATGACCAGCACTCGGGGATTTATCCGTAGAGTCTGCTTGCTTTGACTCAATATCTCGTTGGTACATTTCGTTATGGTATATAATTACTATTTGGGGAGCCGATTTACTGTCATTACCAAAGCTGCGTCAAAATGCTACTGAAGTGGCTTGAAGCTTGAAGTATATGAAAATATTAAAATTTGCTAAAGTTTGTAGAAGTTACAAGCGAGGGAGGAGGCCCTAGGTGCCAACATTTATCAGTACCAAATAAAGATAAAAAAAGTCTGGGGATGACATCTGCTTGATTTATCGAGTCATAAGTGATACGTCGCGTTACTCCGAGTCTCATTTTTCAATTCATTAAACACACAATGCGTGATGTCGCCTATGTACATAGACTGTATGTATGTGATAGGTAGTAGGTACTCTTACTTAGATATGGGCATACAAACATTTGCATATAGTTTAAAGACAATTCTAAGATTCTCAGTACTTACCCTTGACTCCCATACACTTTGCTCGAATCTTTCACTCAATTATTATCATTTGTCATTAACAAATTCTAATAAAATGAGTCAGAGTAAGCACTGGTCGATATTACTGAGTATCTAATTGCCAAAAAGAACGTGATTGTCTCTTGATATAAAGAATATGAATGGTATTGATACTTTTCATTCATAGTATTGATACTATCATATCTAGACTATTGATACTATTCATTTATAGTATTGATAGTATAGTATTCATATCTAGACTATACAAATATAGTCGATTGAAATTTTTAAATTGCTGGTCTAATATGGTGCAATCCATTCGAATACAGGTTTCGATAAACGATTTCTTAAAGTGTAGCTTTACAACATTATAATTTAAGGTGTGAAAACAGACACCTATGGTTTATAAGGCATATAAATTTTGATTACTCGTAAACAAAGCAGGCTCATTGGGACATATTTTTGTTTACTAAAATCCAACTACTTTGCTACTGTATAAGGTACATATGATAATGTGTCTACTTATTTTGATCTGAGAGATGATTGCTTCACCTCGTTGCTGTCCGGATCTTGTTTATAAAGGCGGGTATCAGGCATAAACGGAAATTAAACGGTAATAAGATTATTACAATGTCCGCTTCTTCTTAAAAAAGTGCGAACTCATCGTTGAACGTAAGGAATCTTAGAATGATTGTATTACAAGCAGATGTAACATAATAAATTACTAGATTAATAAGGGTTAATTACTAAATAAACAAGACTTTTGTGACAAATATAGCGAACATCCCTGTAGAAAGTAATATCTCCAGGATAAATTACTTAATCTTAGACATTAAATGAAATGAAATTTCATAATTTATGACTTGCTAGCAATTTTCAACGGTTAATTTATTAATTTAAAATTTTATAAATATTAATAAATACGTACCTGCTTAACTATCTGTCATTTAGATTGTCTAAATGAGCAAGAAATTGACGATTTGTTGGTCGCACAACTCGATTATCTAGAGTACACCACTAAACTACAGACATTTGAATGATTTCAACAAAAATAAAATAATAAAATCTTCTGTTGTTTTTTCTGGCGAGCAAATACAATTGTGGCTATTGAATGCTGCTAATGAATGATAACCTTCTTAATGTAATGAATGATAACCTGATTAATGTAATCAATCTGCTGAAATTTAGTTATATCAATGATAAATAAGAGTTATTAATTTAACAATTTCTGTGTATATCACAAAATTAAAAAAAAGAAATTATTCAAAAATTTGCGCCTTCATTAACAAATTTATTTAAACGTACGGTCACACTTCGTATTTAAATACCATCACAGTATTTTTTGGAAGATATTCACAATAGCACGTGATGAATAACTGCTACTCTTCACTAACATTGTGATTGACATTTCTATAGTTTAAAAACAATTTTGGATAAAATCCAAAATCAACTTAATTGTGACAAGCAAAATTTCACCTGTTTTAGACAGATTTCTGTATTACTAATATAAGCCGCATACCAACTTTAAAAACGTCCAACAAAAAATAGCTTATTAAAAAATATAATTTTTGGTCACTCTATTTGTTGCCAACCAAAACATTAAAATAAATTTATAATAACAACAGGAGAATCTTTCTTATGGCGGATTTTCAAGAACAATTACGACAATATCGACAACAGAAGCAGAGAAGAGAAACATTGGACAAATTCAAAATCAAACTACGAAAATTTTGGATGCTTGGCACTGGCGCAGAGACAAGTCAGGGAAGAGACTACACTTCCATCGACGTCAAGGTGAGATACAGATACGATTTCATCATAAAAAAAGCTAATCGTATCTAGTAGATACTATCTACAATTGCTAGATCATATTATTTCAATGTGATAAATATTATTTCAATGTGAATTTTAGCCAGTGAGAAAGTTAAGCACCGATACCTTTTCCATCAGCGAAGAGACAGAGGAGTATGTGGCATCCAGCGAAGATGACGAGCTGGCGTCTCAGGGCAACGTCATTGCTGACGTACGAAAGGAGAGCAAAAGCTTGAAGTACGCACTTTGGGGTGTTTACTTTCTCTTCTGGGTTACGTTATATGTGATAGCTATTGAGCTTAAATTTGGTTTGGTCTTTTTAATGTTTTCCGCACTGTTTGGAATTTACTTTAACACACGAACTGGGCCAAAGAAGTCCAATGAAATGAGCGCCTACAGTGTATTCAACAAGAACTGTGAGAGTATAGATGGTACACTTAAGGCAGAGCAATTTGAAAATGAAATTAGATATGGTTCTGGAAGTGTGAGATGAGTACACTATTTTATTTTTGTTTTTACCAATTACATCCAAAGTCTGACTGTGAAATTGTTCTTCTCTAATAAAGTTTACTTACCGAATAATTTACTAAGTACGTTTTTAAAATCGATGTTACTCCAATGAGGTCTCATTTCAAACTCATTAGTTTATTTTAATAAAATTGTTCTAGCCAAACGTTCTTTAAGTTACACATCGAGTTTTAATATTAGCAAGGTCGTTTAGTAGATTATATCGAGTCACCATCTGTTTGACCAGGTCTTTGATCAACTTTAACGTCCATCAAAATTTGAGGTGAATGTCTCGGACAGCCGATTAAATTTAAACTTGAAAAATTCGCAATACTAGATTGCATTCATTGATGTACTAAGTTAAGCTGAAGAAAACACGTTCCATAAAGGCGTCTCCTTATAAATTATGTTAGAAGATCTTATCAAATAAAAAATTTTCTAATTTCAATAATTACCGAAATTACTCTCTTGCTTTTGCCCACAATTTGTCCCTGATATTTGCTGTAATTTTAGGATATAATTAAATAGTATAATTATAGATTTTATGTTTACATATTTTTAATGCAATTTTTCCATTAAACACAAATATAAATGATACATACGTATTTCGTAGGAGATTTTATAGAAAATATACATATTCTGCCTCTTTCGACATTGTCTTTTAGTAGATAACAATTAAATGTAATGAAAGAAATTAAAGAAACGTAATTTGTGTAGAATAGATATATAATATAACGACGATTTCTCATGGATTCTAATTGTATTTCTCAGTAAATAATTGAGTGTGCTCAATAATATGTCCATTGATAAAATTGAATTAATAGACTCATGCAGAAGTATACATAGTATGTTTACATATGTATGTGTACACACATCTATGTACTACTAGACATATTATTGTTTGCGCTAAAATTCGTGATCATGTTATATGTATCTGCTTATTGGACTAATTAGAAAGCAGGCCCTGTTAACTAGTTTACAGTTAGGTTACAGTTCTACAGTAATGTGCAGTCTGCGCAGTAGTATGTTTTCATAACGGTATGTATGATGTAGTTTTTAATCTGAATATATTTCAAGAAGTGATATTCATTAAGATTAGTAAGGCTTCGTCAATAGGTTTATACATTCATATCTAAAATATCAACAGTTTCTTACAATTTCTTAATTATAATTTAGTTTAGTTCTTAGTTTCTAGTATTACAATATATTCGAACTCAAATCCAAATGTCCGACTGTAGTCGAGAGTATTCCATATTGGTGGATACCCTGTATCCCACCTGCATTTATATCTATATGTATATCTATATGTACGATTATATATAAGTATATTTAAATACATGAACACATTCAACGTATTTGCCCCTTAGTTCATAATTCAGTTTCTTGCCTAGCCTCTAGACTATATGTTTGGTTTGAAAATTATATTCAGGATCGAATTGCACTCGTTAATGGAATGAGAGGATTATATATACATGAATTCTAAGTTTATTAACGGGTACAGGGCATGTTGTGCAAATTATTCTACATATTAAGCAGTAATAATTTGATGTGAATTTACTTGTAGTTTATTGCGATTGTATAGCTATCATGATTATCGACCTACAAATGAGCATGCGGCTTTGCTCGAGTCCTGTATCGACCTTTAATGAGAATGAGTGGGGCTCACATGTAAAGCTCCTCCTGATGTGTGGGCATAAGTTCTTTCGAGGAATCCGTATGCTAGCATTTCGGCATAAAGGACTTGCGAGAAGGCAGCAGGCACATGATGCTCAGGGCCATGACCATGTGCCAGATGGAATGGACAATGTGATAATTCTGCTTAGTCTGCAGAAAGGCATAGCAAACCAGGCCGACCATTACCAGCACCATGCCAAAGGGCATGAAGATGATCAGGTAACGGCGTGCCGGGAACCACTTGCGAGTCTTGGCACAACGTAATCCCCAGCTGGTCGAAATGAGGCAGATGCCAGTTAAAGCTGGAGCCAGGAACACCCAAAGGCTCTGTTTGTTGAGCTCCGTGCCAAAGGCCAACAGAATGGCGCCGAACATGTGCAGCAGAGAAACAAAGTGTTGTGGCAGATGAGCCATGGCAATCAGTGTCACCCAAATGGCCAAGAGACCGCAGTAGAAGTCACAGAACTGCAACACACCGATCTTAACCAAACAAAAGCTATACTCATCTTCACCCGAGTCACAGGCATGATAGAAGATGGAGAAGAACATAGCGAAAAAATAGATAATGCCTTCGGTGTAGTAGCGTCGTCTGAATGCCATGTAGATGCTGGGTATGAAGAGTAGATTGCTCAGCGTTAGCAGCAGTAGTGCCACTAGGATGGATATGCTAGAGGGCACCTGGGAGTCCTCAGTGCAATCCCAGCCACGATATCCTTTCATGCACACGCAAGTGGAGAACACAAATCCGCCGGACATGTAATGATAGCATCGCCCAAAGCGACCACATCGACCGGCGACACATGGACTCGAAGAGATCGAAAAGACCACCGAGGTATTGCAGTTGTCCAGTGCGAAGTGCTGCTCTGTCGCCGCCTTATGGTGTACCTCAAAGAGTCGTGTCATTTCCACAAAATCGGGTGTGCACTTAAAGTCCATCATACACTCCTTGACCTTCAGTGTCTCCGTTTCGTTCATTCTGGCCAAACAGTCACTCGATCTGACGCATCTCTCATATGCTCTCGCATTTCCAGCACAGGCGCAGGGAGCACGCATATCACGAAGCAAACTGGCGTGTTGACGTACAAATTCCTTGACACTATCGATGATGGTAACGCGAGCTGTTTCTGCCCCATGGCAGTAGAGGCCCATCGTCACGTACCTGCAATCAAAGTGGAATTGGGGTTTAAGTACATAACAGCAGCATATCTAATAGCTAAGGGTAAAAAGGGCAATAGAATTTAGTGCCAGACGAAAATGTATGTGACAAGCAGAATGAGGCATCTTCATCTCTATAAAATATGTATGTTATTATATAGCTCGCTCAACTGCACGACTATTTTAAGACCTGGAAAGTTATATTTTTGTTGTCTCCAAAGCCTGACAAAAGTGACCGAAAAGTTAAGGAAATTATTTTGCAACTTCCCATCTTTAAATAGTTTATAATATTTAAATTTCGATTGGAAAATGAACATGATACATATCCAGCAACCAATTTTATAAGGTATACAAATTCACTGCTGCAAATATGGTTCAGTTTATCTAATTTTTCTATTAATTGATTATTATTGAACTCATTAATATTATAGAAATTGTCACTTTGAAATTTGTTTTCTGTATAATTGTTGATAAAAGTGTTGCAACCATTGAGATTCAAAATTATATCTAAGAAATAACGTGTCCTATAAAAATGTACCGAGTATGTATCGTCTACCATAAAATGTACCAGTTATGGTACAAATTAACTGAACTTAGTTGAGTAATGGTAAAGCGCAGTACTAGCGCCATCTAGCGATCATTGTTTCATCAGCACTTACCAGAGGCCGCTCTCAGGAAAAGGCACATGTATAAGACCCATTAGATCAGTGCTGTTGATAATGCTGGAGGCATGCATCAGTCGCTGGCCATAGCGACACTTGTCTGGCCAAGTGGGCACACCAGGTTCGCCAAGATGCATGCAGACAATGATCTGCATGCTTTGATTAACTCGATGCAGTTGATCGTGGGTCAAGATTAGCGTCGATTCATCGAGATCGGAGACTAGCTTCTCAGCCAGAATGCCGCCTCGCTCAGAAGGAGGCAAAGTCGTCGATGGCGGTGCTTTCAAGTCATTACTGAAGCGCAGCTCGTGCTTCATGGACACGGCAAAGGTAAGCGTGCCACCAATGTCATACACATCGCCCAGTTCAAAGGCAAAGCCAGCTGCCGATTGAGCTGTCAAATTGAGCAGAGCAGGAACTGTGCCATTTGCATCCGGTTGCAAATCAAAGTCGAACATAAAGAACTCCCGATAGCTTTGACGCAGCAGCGAATAGAAGTCCATGCCACGAAAACGATTGGGTCGCCAAGCATTCTCAGCATCGCTGTAGTTCACCAGCTGCGATTGCGTCTTGGATGAAGCATCCACTTGGGGCTCCAATTGTTGGAAATCGATTTGCAGCAAATACGATACACTGTGCACCTCGGTGCCCTCAGTTTCGGTACGGTTCTGTTGCCGCCACTTCGGCTGAGGCTGCGGTGGTCGTGCCTCGTAACGCTTGGAGGCAGTGACAGCATCGCCAGCTGTCACTTTATTAAGACCCAGACCAGACATCGAGGCAGGCACCAGGCTGGGCCAGAACTCATCAGTGGCACTAACAAACCTGAGAATGGCATAGTGCCAGGTGCTGGGCTGCACATAAAATTCAATTGAGATCTCTTCCGTCTGATTTGGGCTGATGACCGTGCGGTGAATGTAGTTGTGCTCGTTACCATTTAGCCCGGGTCCAAGTCCGCCATTGAAGCTGGGCGGGAATGCGTTCGCCTGGATCTGAAAGCTGACGCCGGGACACTGCATGCACACTTCGACGAACGAGATGCGTGCAGTGGCCACACCAATGTCGTCCGGCACATAGAACTTGTAAATTATTTCATTGTTTGTGGTGGACTTGGTGTTGCCATTGTTGTCCCTGTCTCTGTCTCTATCTCTGTGGTTGTCAGATTCTGGCCTCGACCCCATTCGGCTGCTGCTCGAGTGTGTGTGCCTTTGTGAGTGTGCATGGCTGTGTGTGTAATTCTGAACGACCCCGGCATCTTCATACGATGCAGCATACAGTTGTTGCAGCTCTGCATCTTGTTGCATGGGCTGTTGCAGTGGCAGACTGTCCTCAAAACTGAGACCGGGGTCCTCATCGGGGCTCACATTGACTGCAGTCATGTAATGGCTTTTGCCGCTTCTGTTCGCATTGTTTGACTCCTGCTGCTGACTTGGGACCAGGAAACTGGTCAGATTGCCGTTATCCACTTGGCCATCGTTAATGATAATCGGATAGAAACGTGACACCGACAACTCGGCCAGCAACAAGGTGTCGCATGACGCAGCAAGTCCTGTAATAAATCGTCGAAGTCAATTACAAATCAAGTCACAAGAAGCTTTCGAGCATTTACCCTGCTGCTCTATGCGATCATTGTTGGGATCCGTCCAGCTGATGAAGGCCACTGCAAACCAGCTGCCGGTCTGTGGACCTTGTATATCAATTCTCTGTTGTTGCTCATTCGATTGAAACTGTAAGTTGTATATCTTAAATCTGCAAAAAGAAAACAATGTAATATGAATCCAATTTTTAAGACTATTATAATTGAAATAAAAAATACTAAATGAAATAAGCACATAAGCAAATTTACAAAATATTATAAATACGTTTCTTAGTTTGATTCACAGCCAAATGATTTTCATAAATGCATAATTAACTCACCTTTGGTCGGAGTTGAGAAAGTTTTTGGGGAAAGTAATATTCTCCGGGTTTATCACAGGAAAACTGTTTGCCTTTAAATGCAGCGTTACGTCCTTGACTTTGCATTTGCTCTCTGAAATAAAGTTCGCGTTAATCTCCACAAAGTAACCGAGAAAGCTTTCTGTAAACTTACGAAAGGTACTTTTGGATTCTTCAAAGGCTTTAAAGCTGAAATACGCAGCTCGTGAATCGGGTGGAACTTCAAAGTGCAATATAGAAACATCTTTATAGGAGGTGTACTTGAGTAGTGAATTTGATGGCAAGCGCACAGTAAGTTTTCCATCATTATCCATTTGCTCGATTTTCTCCTGCTGTGGCTCATTCACCAAGTATTCATCCTCAACGGATTGCTGATTAAACTGCATGTTGGCATCAATCTCGATTAAATTCTGGCTCAGTTGTAGAAGCACAATGAGTAGAACTGCATTGCACCGGAAACGGTAAGTTTGCGTACGAATCATGATTATTCCTTTGTCAGATGAATTTCTAATTTCAGCTCTAGAATAACACATATGTACATATATTGAAAATAAACTTGACAGCTTAGAGATTTAATTTTATAGAGATTTAATTTCATAGCTTTTCAGATAATAAATATTTATTATACTAGTGCAAAGTTTTAATATCATCTGGAAATGTCTTTGAGTGAATTTAATCAAGACACTTTAATAATTTCGCAGTTCGTTCATGCTCGTAAATTAATGCGTGTGCACGTACATGAAATTGTTTTTGGAAGCTTTGTCTCATATGCGGAATTCCCAGAACATTGCTCTTCCTTCTTCAGCAATCACATTCAACTTGACAAGCCTAATGATGATTCATTAACTGCTTTATTCACTTTACTACAATAAATAAACACATATAAATGCTGCAAACAAAATAAAAATTAATAGACACGTTTTTAGCACAAATCCACGACGCGTCTTGAGAGAGCTACACTTTCGAACTGGAGTTCTCTACTATTCCAAATAATGCTCCCATGAACCTTCTGTTATCAGCGCAAGTGCAATAAAACAACGACCAACTCTTATCATTATTAACAAACAAGTTCGAATGCTCTATGCATAGACAATTCGACTAGAAAATACCCTGAGGGGAATTCATTGTGACTACAAGATTATGTATGTTTGCTACAATACGAGTACATTGATTGTTAATAAATTACAAGCAATTGTGTTACTTACCAAGTTTATAAGTGAAAATGTATAAAGGCTGCTAAGGGCATAATCATGCTCCCTCATTTCATTTATTAATTCAACTTTATCAGGTATAACATCGCCTTACCAGTCTCATATTTATAACTGTTTCATCTGTAAAAGAAAACAAATTTGTTGTTATTGTTACGTATAAAGTTTGGCAGTCGTTTTGAACAAGTTTTTCAATAATCTATTTCCTAGTAAAATATTTATTTTCGTTTGTAAGCTTTCGATTAGATCACAGGACGATTTGTTTTGCTCGAATATATATTTTGACTAAGTAAGTTTTTTATGACCATTTTTCTTTACTAATTAAAAACAAAACGTTTTTTCCTTAAATTAAATATCGAGTTAACTGCACCAGTTGATGTAAGTAAAGAAATACAAGTTTTTCTACGCGGTGTTTGACCCTATTAGCAAACAGATGTATATATAAACCCTCAAGTACCATTGCAGAACTCTAGTCAATTTGCTTTATTAAATCTGAGTACATTACATACTGTACACATCTATGCACTCACACATAATACGAGTGCATATCTGCTGAGTAAATACTACAATATTGCATTCGAAGGCCTTTAACACTTAAAGTGGTCAATGTTGAGCATCCGTGGTGAGCTGAAATGTGTATTAATTCATACTTATGTACGATACGAGCATATAGTATACATATGTGCATCATATGCGGTTGAGAGAGTGCGGATTTAAAGGCAGTATAGCTTGTTCATGATTAATTTACATTTGAATTAATTTGTATTGCTTTATATTCGTATGCATAGTATATGCTTTCATTTGGAAATTGAAATGAAATCACTCTCACTATTGTTGGTAACTCACTAGGTGTAAATCCCGACACTAATGGGCTTGTGTGAGTGTAGTTAACATTAAATCAATATTGCATTGGGTATACAATCAATATTATCATCACAATCACAATCTAGTCCTTAATGTCACAGACAGGTGATGGCAAATTGCAATACCAAGTGCGTTTATTTTTACAGCATATTATTAAGAATTGTGACCTGTTGACATCAATAATATATTCGATGTGGAATCATTTTCGGTGTAATTATCAGCAGGCGGAAAAGCGTTAACCACAAATCAAAATAAATAAATACGAGTACTCGTAGTTCTTCGACGCAAACGCAGCTCGCGCCAATCAATTGTTTACCTTACGTCACAACAACACATACTGCACTGACAGTTCAGTTCAGTTGTGCTCGCAGTGTCGTCGCCTCGTGCACCGTTGAGGAGCACTGGGCGACGGCCTATTTCATCCGCTGCAGAGCGCACCGGGTGACTAATGTGGTGTCATTGTACAGTGGGCTAATCAGGTGCATCTCTGTGTGCGTTGCGATCAAATACAAACATGCAAACATTTGTATGTGAGTGGATATTATTTATTTTAGTTCAGTTTATTGCTCCTTCTATATAGTGTTTGACATGAAATGTGTGTGTTCAACTCCACAGTGCATTGGCGACACTGTCAACGAGTCAATTGACGATTCGCACAATCGCGACTAGTAGACAATTTCTTATAATTCGCTATGTAGCACAAACAAGATTGGGAACGGCAGCAATGTGCGGATTTCGAGAGCGAGCATTGCCACAGTACAACTGATTGAGAAAAACTGCCTGGGCGATTTGTTTTGGCTGTTGCGCTAGCAACGCAATCTTCGATGCCACTGTGGGACAATGCATTAGAGCAGTTTATGGAAAACATATATTATTCGTAATCACAGGGCTATACTTATTACTGATATTAAAAAGTAAGCTGTTTTACGGGCTAGTGGACAGCTACAAAATACCCTGTAAGTATATTATGATTTATCTTATCAAAGAAAGCTCATGTATGTTCCTTTAATTTGATCAATTTTCTTGTTAAATTAAAAATAAGATTATTGCAACAACTTTAAAGAAGTTTATAGTAAAGTTGTTAAGTCTTACCAAATAAATGAATAATAAAGAATTTAATTAACTATGAAACACCCCATAAATAGTATATACTATGGTTGAAGATACATACTTTATGTATCATGCAATGTAATCTATTGAACATGATATAACACACAATAGTTTCTGCCGCGACAAAGGTCAATTGCTGCATTATAGTAGTATTTAATTCTCTCGCTATTGATCTCGCCTACACTCTTCTATAGCCGTTATTGTGCAGTTTGCGTCAGACTGCAGCTGGCATAGTTTATCAACCATGAAATCACTGTGAATTATTTCTGCAGGTGAATTCTGCATACGCAATGCGTATCTACTCTGTATTAATGAAGACCATTTGATTATGTGCTTAATGAAAGACATGCGTAATATGCGCAAATCACTGCAGACAAATTTGTCGATAACTGCATGAAACAACCTGCATACACCAGTAACCAGTTGCAGTACTTAAACGATGAAATGAATGCATTAAATTGTAAATTTACATTCAATTTTAACAAATGCAGCTATGTAGAATAATTTGCGAATTAATATTTATATTTGTACAAAAGCAAATTACTTCGAATTGTTTATTGATCATTTAAGCAGTTCATTGAGCAATTTCAGTCAGCTGATTCCCAAGCAAAGAGACAGTTGAGCTCTTAAAGCGTAATCAAAGAATTTCAGTGTCTGAGCCACTGATCTGCAAAGAGCAAACAAAAGAGAAAAGAGCTCAAGCTCATAGTCTCGCTCTCTCTGCAACGTGTTGGGATAAAGTTTGTTGTTTCTTTGGTTGAAAACAAGTTTTTCGTATTCCCAACAAAGCTTCGTGCGCTGATCGTGAATCAGTCGCCCAAGCACTGCGCTGCCATTCGCAACGTTTGTTCGAATTTCGTGGATCGTGGTTCGTGGTTCGTCAGAACGCACTTCGTCTGGAACGCACATCGAGAAAGTTTTGTGGATACTACATATTTATATACCAGTTCCTCTATTGCTTTGTACTGGAATGTATGTGTTTTTGTGGGAATATACGAATAATATAAATCAAATTTTAATACAAAAACGGAAGAAATATCTTATATAATCGAAGAGAATTCCTTGAAACATGCAAAAACGTAATTCGCAGTGAATGTGTGTGTGTGTTATTATTTCTTTCACTGCGAGTCGAAAGGGTGTGAATGTGAATATGAATGTGGTTGAAGATCTACGCTGTTTGTGAGCGGCATTCAAAATATTTTATTAAATACTCGAATTACAATTTATCTGTGTGTGTGCTTGTGTAAGTGACTTAAATGCTGCCCATAAGTGGGAGTGACGTCATCGCGAGAAGTTACGATAATTGTTAAAGTGAATAGATTTACAACAGATAGACTCGTGATATTTCATAAAACCAATATGAAAGTTGGAGTGCAATTAGAAAAGTAATTTCTATACGCGTCGCTTGCTGCAAGTTGCGAAATCCTAACCAAACTTGGCCTCTCCCTTAAGCCTACGAATTTGATATGCCTGTCTCCTACAACAACATCGACAACGACTACGACAACGACAACGAATACTCATTGGGTATGCCCAGCGATTGCGCCATGCAGCCGTATATGACCAAAAGAGAAATCGTCAGACCGCTTTCCGCTTTCCGCTCACCTCTCACCGTTTACTGCGGCAACGACGACTATTTTCCTCGAGCCCAGTTGGACGTGTGTGCGTCTCTCCGACTAGGTCTCATCAATGGCTTAACTGGCTTTTCTTTCAGCTTCATGCGCTGAACTGGTTGAAGGCTAAACAGCGAACAGTGAGCAACATCAAGTGCAAACGAAATACTCGATGATTAAATTGAATTCGAATATGTATCGAAAATCGACTTATTTGCCACAGCTTCACGAGTCACATAATTTAATGATTCGCTCTTGCATTCACTGCATTCGTTCGCATTAAGACTTGCCACTGCACAGTTAGTCAATAACCATTCAATTTATGGCTGACAACTTCTGACCTCCCAAATTGACTTTAATGCCAATGTTGATATGGCCAAACACCTGCCAAATTGAAATTCCCTTTGCCGGTTGCATAAGGCTGTCTGCCTGTTGTATCCCTGTAGTTGTTGTTGTTGTTATTTTGTTGTTGTTGTCGTTATGTTGCATGACCACGAGTCGCGGTCAGTCGAAGAGTCGCCACGGATGAAGAGAGCGGCAATCGCAGTGGCACTACTCGTGGCTAAAAGAATAATTTTCGGATTGGTTTAGGGCTCGGGTTCCAGTTGCTCCGTCTTGTTTTCGGTCGTTTTCGAAAAGCGACTACGATGCTACTGCCCTATACTGTATATGTATCTTTTTAATTAAAATTTCAACTCTGTGCCTGTGTCCTTGGTTTCACTGACAGGCTTGCCGCTTTGGCGGTTGATTACACAATGGATCATCCCCATGGGCGGCATTTCATCTGTAAGCGCAGAGTCCCGAGGCCTCCGACATCGAGGAGTATACTTTTCACCTTCGTGGTTGTAACAGCAACAATTGACTTGCTTTTCGCACATCAAGGTAAGTTTAAGTTCGCAACTTAAATGTTACACGACGGAAGTTTAATATTCTGATTCCAGCAAATTGTATTACTATTTTTACACCACAAATTACTTACACCTACTTACTAGTCTTACTTATATTATTCAATACTTGAATATTTTTCATCAATATGATGACCTTATGTCAGATGTTTTTTTCGAGTTTGCCACTCTTTGGAAGCCTCATAAGCTTTGAAACTTGCTTTATGAAAGTTTGCATGGATAACACTAAGAATCTTGTTTTTGTATTGAAGTGCTAAAGTTTAAAGAACAAACTGTTCCTGAACTTACAATTATTATTCCAGAACCTGATTTTTCTATCAATGAAGTCATTTTATTCTATGTAATTTATATATAAGTAAGTAGAAATAATCTTTCCTCCCTGAGAAATTACAAAAGAGCTGAACAAATTTGATGTATCATTCTACACACACAAAAGTTGGCTTTATTCAAATTATTGTAAGGCTTAACAGTATAGTATAAAAATCCTTTCAAAAATATTTGTTAAACAAGTTGTTAATAACCGTAAAGTTAAAGGTTTTTAGTCCTCGTCATTCGGCAGACAGGTTATCTTGCTTTTTATGCTCGCAATCATTCAAATCAAATGAAAATGTTATTGGTACCTTTAGAACATCTCGTATATACGATTAATCCCAGCGAAGAGCAGCAGTACCCAACACCCTCGGCTGGGTTATCTGATGCACGTAGAAGGACTTAAGTGGCGATTAGCACACATTTCTATAGAATATGCAATCACGTTGGGATGCTAGTCAGTCAGAAGGGGTTGTTTTCTATGGGCTATTAATGGAATTATGTGCAGCCCTTCGCCTTTGTCCTTATCGTGCAATGAATTGCCATTTGGTAAATTGGCTCAAGGTCTTTGTGCTGCATTAACTCAAATGCAGGCGAGCTGCTGCTTTCAATGGGACTCAAGGGAGAAGTGGCATAGTGTAGTATACAAAATAGTTGCACTCACAGTGCATTGCACTTTAACCTAGCACAGTTTATGCGATGACGAAGTCACAGAAAACAGTGTAATGCTGACAACTTGTCACGGTCAAGGTAAATGTCAGTATTTGTTTTCATTTCCAGCAAATTACTTAAACAGAGTCAGTCACTGATTCAGATTCGCCAGCACCAATATCGCCCACCGATGGTCTCTGGTGTGGGATTTCAAGAGTAATGATAATTGCCCCAGTCGAATACTTCAGTCTTCAGGCTTATTGTCTGTCCCCAAAACGCCCCAACAATATGCCGCAAATACCAATTATTCGACAAGCTGTGACACAAAGCAATTCATTGACCCGGTAGCGATTGCTTAGTTTGGAGTAAACAATGACCGATTGTCGCATTTTTCAAATACATATAAAAATGTTAATAACTCATATTTTACTCAGCTAATGGAGCAATTATTAATCAAGATTGCAATATTCGCAGTAAATTATTATTATATAATACCTTTTTATATTTCCATTTATATTGAAAGTAATGAATATAAGAAAAGTATACTAGTTACCAGAAACAATATCAATTATTTTTCTATGATTCATAAGTTTTTAATTTGTTATGTCCAAACTATGTTTAAAGTATCAAAAAGAGGTCACTATTTATTTATTTACGTAAATAAAATCACAGTAGCATCCGCTTGATAGTAAATAAATCCGCTTCAATATCGTGCAGAAACAAAAAAAAACCCAAACAAACAAATGAACTTAGTAGTCGTAGTTTTTTGAAACCGGTTTAAGGTTACAGACCCGGAGACTAGAGCGGAGCAACGTTTTGATCTCCTACTCGAAAATTGCTCTCTCGCCAATTTAAATACACTTTGCTCGAAGTCAGAGAAGAGAGTTCGCTTACAGGCGTACTCCTCAAGCTCACGAACGACGACGAATATCTGAAGGTCGTCTGGCAAATGTGGCTAAGATACAACTGTTGACTGCATAACCGGTTCGATTTACACACGGACAACGTGAACTCTCAACGCACAAGCTTCTGCCAATTGGCATCTACCAGATACCAGATACCAGTCGCCAGTTGCAAATAGTATCACGTTTCGTCGACTAAATCCAAAGCGTACTGAAATCAACTACGAAATCTCAGTACTTTCAGGATGGTTAACAACAGACTCTTGTGAATTTGTACGCTATCATTGGGACTAAGCGTCTCTAGCAGGTCAGAAAAGGATTTCAATTGCGCACACACATTCCTACTCCTCCACTTGACTTCACTCCATTCCACTCCATTCCACTCCTCACTTTCCACTCCACTTCAGTTCACCCAGAGCACGCTCCCCGGCAATCTTGAACCCCATCTTCATTTCCACTTTGGCATTTGCTTTAGGCGTCAACAAGTTGCACGTTGCGCAGTTGCTTAAGTCATGTACTTTGTGCAACTAGTGGTAGTGGTCTGTGTCCCATGAAAAGTATCTGCAACTTAAATCAAACTTACTCGCAGGGCACTTAGTTGTGATAATATTGATAATGCTGAAGTCAGCAGATGGAAACATTTTCCAGTTTGCAGTTTTCAGTTTGCAGTTTGTATGCGGAAGCACTTTACAGCGCAGAAATGTCGAGAGCAGTTCCCTTGTTTTTCTTCATATTTATCTCAGATTCCAAGTAATGGCATTAAATGCGGCATAATTCGTTTAGCTGCAAACTAAGATAGATGCATAATATTTATAGTTGGCAAAGTTTGACACTTAGGGAAATTATGCTGTTGTAAAAATGAAACAAAATAAATGGAAAATTTTACTACTTTATATTAAAAATTAAAATAAATAGTTGCACTAAGTTATGGGTTATTAAGGGAATACAAAACTGAGATTTTATAGCTCACAATCTTGTATTTGTGTAAAATCTATCTTGTTTCAAATAGTTTCAACCCTTTACTAAAAGAGATGTAGATACATAACATATGGATATCCATTTTGGGCATTTTCTCACTTGGCTTTTAAACGTTACTTAACTTTGGACCCTGTGACTCATAACTGAAATGAACCGACGACACTGAAATGCAAGTTTAAGTGATTGCTTCAAGACAAGTTTTCCAACATACAGTGAGCTCTATTAAAAAAGAATATTTTCTACACTACAAATGAATCTATTTATTTAAGTTTCTTGCTACATTCTTAAATATTTGTTAGAAGAGCAACTGTTGTTCTCTCCCCGATAAATATAGCAGAGAAAGGAGAAAATATGCAATACGAAATTTGTGTACCACTTTAGGGAAGCTGCACTGTGTTGACTTTTAATTTGGGTAAATGTGTTTAGTAGTATTTCTCTGCTCTGGTAACGACAAACTTTGCAACTTTGTAGAGCAGTGTAGTATGAGCGCAGATGCATGTTACGTTATTTATGAGCGAATACACTCATATATTCATACCGTATATATGTATGCATACACAGCCTTGCTCAATCATTATGTAATTCGTTATCGATTTGTCGGAGTGTATGTAGTTGTGTGAATATGATATGCCAAGCGCTGCAAGGGTCCTCAAGCAGCAAGCAGCAAGCTGGAGGCTGTAGGACAAGAGTACAAGAGAAAGTGTGTGTAAAATCGAAAGTGTATCGCGTGACAATCAAGTTGTCCCTGAACAATGAAGCATCGTTTATATTTATGGTATTATATTTATGATTTCAGTCGCTGCACAGGAACAAAATGGACCGCCGGTTCTGTATGTGCGTGAACGCAATTGGCGCATCTCCGAGGAGGAGCAGGTGGATCAGGTCATTGACCGCGTGCGTGCCGAAGATGCCGATGGCGATGATCTGGTGTTTGGCATAGAGCCGCGCTTCCTCAATCCAACTGGCTCCAATCAACCGAGTCCCAAGCTGCCCTTTCGCATCGATCCGGACACAGGTGTTGTTTATCTCAACGAGAGTCTGAAGGGGCGAGTAAGTGAAGAAGCAAATTCATAATTGTATCAAATAATCTGTACGCCATTCAACTTTTGCAGGCCGGTGAGAATTTTCTGATTTACATAACTGTCTCGGACGGACGCTACACGGCAAAGAATGAGGTTTTCATCAATATTTTGGGACGACGGGAGAGCAGCGGTTACCAAGGCTTCGGATCCCGGCCGCCGCCCTCCATCTCGAAGGTCGTGCAGAACATTTCACAGTTCCTGCCCGCATTCGATCAACTGCCTGGCGTGCAGTCCATTAGGAACGGTCTGCCCCATCGGAGACCCAGCCTCAATTTGCCGCCCGGGTTTCCATCGAATACTGCTGGCAATTTTGGGCTGCCTTCTTATGCTAATCATTACCCAGCACCTCCGCCTCCTTTGCCACCATCATCTTCCACACCTGACGAGGAGGAGGAGGAGGAGCCGCAACAGCAGCATCCCCAGCCTGGGGCAACTGAGAGCGGCGGTGAAACATCGACAACGCCTCGCAGTCGCACGAAACTGACACCCGTAGCTAATCACACCTCCGGCAACCCGGTGGCGCCTTCGCCAACGACTGAGACAACAACAACGACTCAAGAGGAAAAGAGCAACGTGGGCAACATCACGCTGTTCACCATCAAATCCTCCTCCATTCCCATTATCATTGGAGTTTGCAGCCTGCTGGCTGTTGTTGTCATTATTTTCGGCTATCTATTTCGGCGACGCTTGTGCGCCATCAGTAAAACGCTGAAGCAGTCCAAGGAAAAGGAGGAATTGGCAAAGAAGTCCAATCCCAGCCAACTGAGCAGCACACTCACCGACGAGAGTCGCAACTCAATGGTGATGCAGCAATGGAACGGACCCGTCGCCTTTGCCAATCGTTATGTGCCTTGGGAACGTGAACAGCAGCTCGCAATGACGGTAAGAATAGTGCTTTTGCTTGTTATCCTGGGTGTCCTGGATACGTCTCCAGAAACAGAAATTATATGATTACACTCAACTGGAGACTCTCAGTTTGCTGATGAGTTGATGAATAGTTTATGCGTCCATTTCTCAAGCACTTATTGAGGTATCCAGCGATAAGCTAGCACAATCATATTGCCAGTACTTCAGGGGATGAATTGTCAGCTCCTCAGTAAGGACAGGCATATTCTATATAGTATAGTGAAAGAGAGAGAGAGAGAGATGTGATATCGAAAAGACAGATACCGAAGCACAGATTTAAATGTCTGTCTTAATGTTCCTTCCTTCGGTTTCTGCACGTTGATTTCGCTGTCGACCTGTCATCCATTGTCGCCGGATTGACAAGCTAAAGTACGAGTAGCTCGCGGCAATATTCAGCACGTTGCACGCTGCTCGTTGCACACTGCTCGCTGCATGTTGCACCATTGAACATTCAACATTGTACATACATTGCACAAGGCAGCTGGCAACATGGCAGCTGTGTTTCTCGCATCCTACATTGTTATAAATATGCAAATGCACAACTGTAAATTCGCATTCTGTCGTTCTCGATTCACCATCTCTAGAAGGAAGCGCAATTTCTATCAATTGCCATCCAGCTGCATTCCCAGATACCTACTGCAGATATTATTTGGGACTGCTTCACAAAGTCTTTACCTCATAAATTCGCATAATAGATTAAGATTGACGGCAGTCATCAAATATGGAAATAGAGTATCCCTTCTTACATAAATAATTTTTCTACAGAACATTTATTATGCTCTTTATGCAAAATACATTTTTAAACACACACATTTAAGCTCTAGCAGTAGCCAAGACAGCATACCCTACATAAAGCCTATATTTCTACAGGGCATTACAATAAATATTTGGCTGATTGGTCAGGCCATAAATTCAACATTCCACATATAATTATTGTGCTGATTATCAATAGATAATGAGAGCAACAGAAGAGAGATGACCTCAAGGATTGACGAGATGTATCATTAAAAAATTTCAAGACTTTTTTAATTGTATCAGGCATTTAAATAGCATATTCATACATATTCATGCACTTCTTTAATATAATAGTTATATTAGGCATATATATATTAATTTTGTGCAGCTTGCTCACAATATCTAAAATATCTGTATATTAATTATAACCAGAGAATATATTTTTCAACAAACGTAAGCCAATAGCGATGAACATTTCGTTTGTTTGTGAGTACCATAAATTAATCGCTTCAAATTAAATACACCTTTCAATTATATAGACAGTATATTTAGATATATGGAGATGAGCATGCCGATAACTTCAGTTTTTCCCAAGGAATATTTACTCATTATTGATAATAAATTCATCGGGGCAATAATCTTCTTAGGGAATGCACAAAACAAAACTTAAAACACTTTTAAGTTACATTATGAAATGATACTTTTAATACTAGGGATTATGATTGGTCAAGCAATAAATTCAATATTCTCATATAATATTGGGAAATTTATAAATCTAGTATAATTATACCAAAAAGGCTATCTTTCGATGCATTTCAAAATAAATTGAATACATTTTCAATTCAATACACCGATAAATTAGATTAATGTTTAACTGATTATCAATTTAAACTTTCTTAGAAATTTCTGTGCCGGTTATTAATATACAATAAACTAAATAATAGTGAAGAGACTTCAATTTCATCTAACTTGCTTAACACAGATAAGTATATATGTTAGAGATAGCTTTAGCATTCCCACAAAATATTATTACTAATTATCAATCGAGGGATTAAATCCCTCCCCTTAATTCCCCTTAAAACTCTTCTGAGTTGCAGCTAGTGAAGAATTTTCATACCCTTTTGGATTAAAATATTAATAGTGGGCAAAACAGTGATGAATATTTGGCAATAATTCAGCGATTCCCATAGAATATTATGTAGATAATTAATAGAGCTTTTGTGGTTCTTTAATGCGAGAGACATTGTTAAATAAATGCCAAACACTTTTCAATTCTATTTCGCCAATATGACAACCGCAATATTATTGCCAAAACACAACGTTATCACAAACACAATCGCCAACGCGGTCGTCAATCCTCAACCGACAACAACAACAACAACAAAACAATGACAATGGGGAACATCCATTGCGATTACAACATAGTCGACTTTGCAACTATCAACAAGTGCCGCAAATGGCGGCGACACAGCAATGGCGGCATCCGCCGTGGGAGGTTCGAATCCGAGTGCTCCGCTACCTGGCGGTCGAGCTGCTGCTGCTGCATTGGAAGGCATTGGTGCAGACTCTAACTCGGATCAATGGGAATTCCCAAGACATCGATTGAAGTTTTTCAACATATTGGGCGAAGGCGCCTTTGGGCAAGTTTGGCGTTGTGAAGCCACCGACTTGGATGGTAAGTCCTTGCCATACACACACACACACACACACGCTCAGATTGAGTGTGTGCGATATGAATGATTCAAGCAGATTATGAATCTCATGAATCTCATGGCTTCATGCAATTTATATGTTTTTTATTCCTTTACGTTTGCGCTTACGTTTTTTAGGTTCGGGCGATGTCGCCACAGTTGCTGTGAAAACGCTGAAGGAGAGCGCAGCTGAAATTGAAAAGAAAGATTTACTTTCCGAATTGGAGGTAAGCATCATATGTCAACCAACTGAATGCACTTTAAATCCAAGTAGCTTTTAGGTAAAGTTTTTGGCAAGTTTTTAGTCCCAAAATCATCCATCTTGCGTCTCAATTATCCCTTTTTCTTCCTTCTTGAAGATTTTTTCGCAACTGATTTCAGTTATCAGGAAAATTACGGCAAGAAAAAATGTTTAAAACTTAAATTGGTTAAATAGCAAGTGGCTGATTTTTTGTTGCTTGTTTTGCTGTGCACTTTGTTTTTTGTGTTTTTTGCGTGTCTCCTTTAACTCGATGCCACTTCTCTTTTGGCTTTTCCCTTCCATACTCCTTGCCACTCGATGGCTGACATTCGTTAACTGGGTTACTGAGAGCTTGCCAGCTAAAGAGCAAAACAGCCAAACAGCCAAACATCTAGCCAAACAGCAAGGCAAGCAGCCAGCCAGTTGGCGGGGCCTGGCATTTGAGTTTTTCGGTTAGATGGAAAGTTTTTTAAATTGAAAATTAACGATGCTGAAAAGTTTCGCAAGAATTCCTTTCAGTAGTATGCAACTTGTAGACTTTAACACTCCAGCTCCGATGCTGCGAGAGTCCTCCAAGGAACAGCTGTCATCATTTTTCCCAACGCAACTGTGTCGAAAGTCGAATGTGTGTGTGTGTGTGTCTGTGTGTGTGTGTGAATGCTTTGTTTTGCTTTAATGCGAATTTAAACGCACATTTCAATGACTCGATTTAAAACTCGACGCGACTCGTTCGCAATGCATCAGCGTAAAGTTGGAAAAGTGCTGAACACTTTCCACTTCAAAATGATTTTCGAAACAAGTATAAACCGAACTTCCAATTGTTGACCTGTTAGTAGCAACAACAAAAAACCTTATTGGACTTTGCTTATTTGTTCACTTGGCTTATTTGTAACCCACATACAGACATTAATTAAAAAGTTGGCTCAACGACATCCGTGTACCAAGTGCCTCGGGCTAACCGTGTTACAGGAAAAACAAATGTTTATTTGCCTGCTCGGTTTTTGATCTTAAATTAATTGCGGAAATGCCGGGAAATTGGGAAATGAGCTTGAAAACCCAACGGCCCAACAGCTCAACAGCCCAGCCAGCCACTTATATTCCTGCAGGCAATAGCAAAAGCATAAAACATAAAATGTAATCAGCTTTATGTCGGATAATAATCGTATAGCTTTCAATTTATAACGATAGATGTAATTTCGGGTAAATACCTTTACACTCGCATCCCATTTGAAATTGTTTATTGTGGCGACATTATTATAAATTTATGCGTTCGTCCTGTTTCTGAGCATATTGTGTGCTCGGTGTGTTAATGTTTTGTGCGTTTATATAAAGTGCCGAAGTGCGAGAGAGTTGTCTGCATTATTATTATTATTTTCGATTACATTCGGGGGTCTTGGCAATAAATTGAAATTGTGGTCAGCACTGGGAAACCATTGTAATTATCACATGGCACTTTATTGTTGACATATTTCCGTATAAAATATGATTGCAAACTTCATTATAACACCACAAACACAACGTATAAAATGAATAAGTGTTCCACCATTTCGCAATCTCAGTTGTTATTTGATGAAAATGAAAATGAAATTGTTTTCGGGTATTTTCATGAGCAACGACGACTGTCAGTCGTCAACACAGATGACACTGTCATGATTTTTGACGGAGACAGAAGACAGACTTGGATGGCTGGCGAATTGGACTCGTGCTTCCGTTAGCGCATTATAAAAATTTGTGTATGAATCAGCGAAAAAGCGTCGACAACAGACAGCGACGTGATACGGATACGGATACGAGAGAAGCGTGAAGTGAAGTCCTTGCGCTCTGACGCCTTGACACTAACTGATTCCTGTTGCTGGCTTGGCCACTGACAACTCGACAGAGTCCCTTTTCTGAATGGAGGAGCATCCTCGCATCGAATTGCTCTCGTTGCGTGGACGGACCTGCGCATTGGATGCCATTCGGAATCGGAATGCTGCTCAGCTGGCCGCAGGCAATGTGGATTACTAGGAGAGTTCTAGCTGTAGCTGTAGCTATAGCTATAGTTGTGGCTGAGTCTGTGCGTGTGACTGTGACTTTCTTTTTGTTCTATGCTGTTGGGGCAAATACGAGTATTGTAGTATTATGGCATATGCCTTGACTTAGAGGAGTGTTGAGTTGCCGTTTAAGTTGCGTCCTTCATCATTAAAGCCGCATTTGCTGCTTCGCCCGCAGCAACAACAAATAACACAAACACAAGCACTGGGATGTGGCCATACTATACTATATCATGTTTTGCGGATTACCCCGGCAACAAGAATAATTGCACTTTAATTTTACAACAATGAAAAATTATTAATGGTCCTTGTCTGTGCTCAATTCGGCTTGACTTCAACTTTGCGGTTTGCGGTCGAAGTTCCGCTTTGGGTCTAGCTCATTGTGTCGCCATCCACCTTCCTCAACTCCTTCCCATTTCCTGTTTCCTTTTGCCTGCCGTCTGCCGTCTGTCCTCTGTCTACTCCTTTATCGCCGTCGTCTTCGTCGTCGTCTACTTAGTCCTCTTGACCTGACCCCTGTTGCTCGCAAGATGGATGCATCGTTCGCGTGAAGTTGCCATTCAAGCCAAGAATTATGTGCCAAAAACTTGCAAGTTACCAATTTGCTTTCAGCTCTCTTTTTATTAGCCAACGTTCGTTTTGCAATTTGTCCACAAAAGGCACAGATATGAATATGGGAAATATGAATAGGAATATCATCATCATCCACATGCTGTGTGGATATTCATATCCATTTTTTGACCTCAAATTGTTAAGGGCAATCTGTCAGGGTTGCGTTGCAAAGGCAAAGCGAAAGCGAGAGAGAGAGAGAAAGGAATAGAAAGGAAGCCAATAAATTCTACTCCAATCTCAATTATTTTCATTTCCCCAATGCAATCGAGTGCTTGCCAACAATTGTATCGATAACTATTTACATTTTGCAAACTTTGTAATTTTCGTTAGCGAGTCACATTTATTTCAAAAGTTTTCCCCCTGGCAAATAGTCAAATAAATTGGCAAACAAGTAAAATATATACTGTAAGCTCTCATTTGGTTTTCTCAGTACTTCCTTCCACTCTATTGCAGTGTGAAACTTTGACTTTTGAAGCCTTATAATATCATTAAGTTAATTGTGGGGATAATCCAATAAGTACTTATTGATAGTATCTTTATTATACTTATACAATATGTCAATGCTTCATTCAGGTGATGAAGACGCTGGACGCCCATGTCAATGTGGTTCGCCTTCTCGGTTGCTGCACCGACAAGGATCCGACTTTTGTTATCCTTGAATTTGTGAATCGGGGCAAACTGCAAACGTATTTGCGAAACTCCAGAGCCGAGAGGTAAATTTGCCTATCTTACTATGTATTTAAATTAATATATTCTCTATTGATTGGCAGACATTATGGAAATACACACGGAAAGTCAAACATTCTAACATCGGCAGATTTGACATCATTCATGTATCAAGTTGCCAAAGGAATGGATTATCTCACTTCACGGGGCGTAAGTGATAATCAGAATATTTTATATATATACTCAATAAATAACAATAGAACAATCTAAAGTATTTAGTTATAATTAAAATCTGTTAAAGTATGATTTCAATTGTTGTTATTTTGTAATAATTTATTGCAGATAATTCATCGCGATCTTGCGGCACGTAATATTTTAATCACTGATGATCACGTATGCAAAGTCGCTGACTTTGGATTTGCCAGAGATATTATCACTTCAAAAATCTATGAGCGGAAGAGCGAGGGGAAATTGCCAATAAGGTTTGCCATAAAACTTATACACCGTGTACTATTTATTTGTTATGTGTACACAATATATTCCTCAAAGCAATGTTCATTTAACAGAGTACTATAATTTTGATGCTTGTCACACAAGCAGTAGACTCCATAAAAACTATGCGAGTGCTTTGAATAGGCTGACAAGCGGAGCAACTATATACATACATATGTATATACATATGTACATCTGTTTGTTTTCATTATTTACAAAAGCGGCACATCCAATCATATAGAATAGGATTCTATTCCAACTATTGGTATATATATTGAGACAGATCCCTAAGCCCAAGGAATAAGCCCATGGTATATTCGAAAATTTAGGAAATATTCTTTACTTAAATTTTGTTCTTCTGACACAAATAAATGTAATATTTATTTTAGTTTCATTTCAAATTTACGTTAATTTCCTTGTTAAAGATGTAATAAGTCTCACTTAATTTACTTTCTCGTAATATAACATTAAATAGAGCTAAAGTCACTCAAAGTACAATTCAATATTTAACATATTATTTTCCTTATTTAAGACAATTTTGCTTCATGTGGTATGCTAAAAACAAAACTCTTTGAAAAACTCTTTTCAGATGGATGGCAACCGAGTCGCTGTATGACAACATATTCTCCGTTAAATCGGATATCTGGAGCTTTGGCATACTGATGTGGGAAATCGTGACCTTAGGCTCAACGCCGTATCCGGGCATCTCCGCTGCCGATGTAATGCGCAAGGTGAGTAATTAGCTACTACATAATATATGCATATATGTATAAGCACATACATGGCATACGATATTCGTGTATTAATTTCAACCATCTAAATGTGTGCTACCAATAATTGCAGGTGAGAGACGGGTATCGCCTGGAGAAGCCCGAGCATTGTCGAAGGGAGCTGTACAATATAATGTACTACTGCTGGTCGCACGATGTTAATGAGCGACCCACATTCGCCGAAATAATTAAAATGCTCGACAAATTGCTGCACACTGAAATGGACTATATCGAATTGGAGCGTTTCCCTGACCACAACTACTACAACATTGTCAATCTCAGTGGAGAGAAATTGTAAGGCCTGTTCGCATATCGTACATATATCGAATAACAAATGCGAACACGGATCAATGCACTGCCACAAAGAGCTTTATTATTTTGTATATTTATTATTTTTTCGAATGAATAGAGGTACTTCTTCTACTCACCTTGTGTATTAAATGTAAACAGATATTTATAGTGCGATGTATTTAATTTATATATGAATAAGTTTGTTAAACAAATAAATAAGTTATAAGAACATGAATACTTGTTGATATATTTTACATTCCAGCATCTGCTTTGATATGCGAAAAAGTAATCGCATCAGAGCACACACACACACACAGAATTTACACTCACACAATTTTCTTTATCATCGCTTTCAAGTTCGTGGGCAATTGACGGGGGGAAAGCGGATGAGGCACATTAAGATTTAAGATTGGAGGGCAAAACCCAGACACAATTGCAAGCTGCGAATACGCTCGTCTTTATGTAATACATATTAATATTTATACTTGTAATGTTAAAGGAGCAAATGCGGGCAATGCTCGAATCTCGAAGCTCGATGCTCGATGCTGCTGCTCTCGACACACGCTTCAGTGAAAAAACCATAACAGACTAAAACCACGAGCTCTGCGTTCTGCTTTCTGCGTTTCTCGTTCATAAAAAAAGAGACTACGCTTTTGTGTGTGCGAATGCACGTGGCATTATTGTCTTAGCAACCAGGACAAAAACAATAACAGCATACTCTGCTCATACCCTAGACCCAAATGCTCATGGCACTTGCACTCATAGAGCACTCATAGTATATTTTGGTATATTTAGCGAGCATCCTCCTCGGAGAGAGGTTCTCCTAGGCAGACAGTGAGAGAGTGGATGCTGTCAAATGGCCCTCTTTCAGCTAGTAAATGTAGCCATCTAATCAGTTCCAACTCATTCGATTATACGTCCATTTAATATGAATAATGCATGCGTGTTTAATTAGTGCTATTGCCAAACAAATCCATGATTGTGCAATAAAGACAAGTTGTTGCCATGAATACCCTTTGAACTTGGCTTTGCTCTCTTTCACTCTCTCCAAGAGAGATAACTTTGGCAATTGGACATGCGCATTCGCAGATACTAACACAAACACACATTCACTAACATAGTACCAAACAAGCTAGAGAACTAATTTCAAGTGTCAAAAGTTGTCCGAATTCACGAGTCCAACACACAAGGCAAAACCTTAGGAACTCAGTGTTCTCGTGCTCGAGAGTTGAATTAACCAAAACCAGATACCGTATTGTCAAGTTTACCGAATTTTCATTGGGGATGCTGCACTACAGCAAACATTGATACAAATTACGAGGGTAGTTCTAAAATAAAGCATATAATCTATATATTGTAAGAGAAGTAATAAAATTTTTAAATAAATCAATGTTAAACTATATATCACATCTGAAAAGCAAAGTAATACATCAGAAATTTATTTATTTCTCGAAAAATAAAAACTAACCTGCATTGCCCCGCTAATGTCTTTGGGTTTAGCATAGTCATTTAATCCCATGTTTTGTAGTTAATATAGTCATTACAAATAGTTAGCCACATTATAGAGTAGTTTCTTCTAGTTTAAGAATTAGTATTTAAATTTATATTAAGTTATATGAACAACTAAGGGATAATATTTTGTACAATTTTACAGAGAGAGATAGAGAGACAGAGAGAGAAATTAAAGGTAAGGTTCAAGAAATAAAAAATTACCATGAAATTGCATTTCAAATTATTATTTAAAATTCAAATAAAATAATCAAAGTTTCGAAAAAATGTCAGGATAGCTTTGGAGAAAATTTAAATTTTTAATTCAGAATCTTTTTTTATAATAAATTATTTTTTGAGTATAAGAAATATGCATTCGTTACTGTCGTCGTGCATTATAATATTATGAGCAGCAGTAGTAAAGTCGTTTGTTTTGGGATCGGTACAAGGAAATTTACAAATATACAAAAAATCATTAATAGTTTAATATTTAATCCTTTGGCAGTGTAAACAGAACGATTGCTGCCAAATCCACTTCCGCTCTATCAAAACAGCAGAAAGCAGCAACTTGGCTACAAGTAAAGAGTAGTCGCGACATTTTAAACACAAGACAAACAAACAGGCACGCGACGTTGCAACGCTGACTGGGCCAAAATGACATGCGTCTTTATCTTTACTCCGTAGTCAGTCGTATTTCGGTGGGACTTCAATCATCAATCGTCAGTCGTCCGTCGACAGTCGTCTGCTTGGTTAAGTCGCAAAGCAAACAAAGCCATCTAATGGCGTCTGTGTTGAGTGCGAGTCTTATCAATGCTTTTAGTTGATCTAAAAAGTAGAATATCAAATTGCCGCAAGAGATCAGATTCGAACGGAATAAATATATAAAAGAGGCTCAGTCGATAAGTCAAGTCTTCCTGAAGGGACCCCTTCATGCTGTCATTATATTCGAATTATCTAATCGAGAAGGTTAGAAACTCTTAAGCTCGCCATTTAGTTGCCACATCTGGTTGGTTTGTGGCATTTATCATTAGAGGCGCCGGATAATTATAGACTCGTCGGGTAGAGAGTCGCATTGTCCTGCACCGCAAATCGCATTTACATTGCATTATTTCTATTGCATCAATAAAACGCATTTTCAGGCATAATTAGCGACACATTTGTGAACCAAGCGACCAAGACACGACTGAGAAGCGAGAGATCGGCGCGCTTGATCCCTTTATGGCTGGCGCTAGGATTTATATGCACTTCCTTTCACATTTAAAAAGGCGAGCAGCTACCTGCCGCTGACTGTTGTCCGAAGTCCTTACAGCCTATAGCCGGCAGCCTGCAGCCTGCACGATCCACTTACATTCATGAAACTCAATTGCATTTTGATTCGGCTCAACTCGTGTCGCAGTCGCAGTCGCAGCCGATGTCGCGGTCGCGATCACAGTCGCAGACTGGCGGATTGGCGGACTGAATTCGACTGGACTGGACTGGACGAGTCTACCTGTGTCTGTGACTGGAGACCATAAGCGTTAATTTGGCTGCTTGGTTGCCTTTTAATTGCCACTGCTAGCTCAAAGTGCGCTAAGTGTTACTAAGAAAAACAAAGCCAGAACATTGTTCGATTACGATTGCGATTGCGCAGCTCTGCGTCTCTCTCTCTCTTTCTCTTACTCTCTGGTTGACTCCCAGTTCTTGTCGAGGATCGGCCAGAGTATTTAAGGAGGCACAACTCTGAGGAGTGTGTCATTTTGAAGTGAACTGCTCAACGAACAGCAAGTGTCTCTCAACATGGTTGCAAACATTAAAGTTTTCGTCATTCTGATGTTGACAGCACATCAGAATTGCTTTGGATATTACATCAGGAAGACGGAAGAATCGTCGCCGACAAAACAACAAAAAGAAGCTGCCATTAAAAGTCAACGCAATGATGAATGGGGCGCAATCCAGAATACCCTCGGACTCTCCCAAGAAAAAGGTGTGTTTCCCTCACTCAACATCCCCAAGCCGACAATCAAACTAACCTGCTATTTATTCATCTTGCAGTTGAATTGCTTAAGTCACAAAAAGATCAACAGGGCACAAAGGAGCTGTTGAACCGTTTCATCAAGGAGAATCCCAAGTACCTAATAGCTACCCAAAATAAACATACAAAGGCAAATGCTAACGCTAATGCAATCAAGCCACCAAGTTATCAATTTAAACGACTTCTACGAGCCTTGGCCCAGAACCTGAAGAGCTCGAACCGCATGCTGAAAACGTCCTTCAACTTCGAGCTGGCCGACAGACCGCTGAAGACCCTAAAGCGACCCCGACGCAAGATTGCCGTCAAGATGGTGTCGGACATGTCCTCGGAACACGTTGACAATCTGATCAAAATGTTCTACGAGAAGCATAACATTCAACCCGAACCGGACTACTACAATGACCGAATTGTCCAGGACAACGAAGACGAGGGCGATTACAGCGAACAGGACATTCCACGACAATCATCATCCGATGTGGATCCCGAGTCCGAGTCCGATTACGAGTATGATAATCTGTACGACGATGAACGAGATGTTGGTCTCACGGCCAAGATGAACCGCAACCTGGAATATGGTTCGTTTCAGGACCTCATTCTACAGGCGAATCGTAATGAATGGGAACGGGAGCATGAGGAGACTAAGTTGCATAATACCAGCAATGATCACTTCATTTAGATTCGTTCTAAGCGTTGTTCATATGCTGGCATTGAACAGCAATCACTTGCTCAATACTCATCAGCTTTAACTTAGCCTGTTTCGATTAAGAAGAGAAACGTTTTTGTTAACAACCATTACTTATTTATTTGCTAATATTCTGCTACTTATATATTTATATAATTTCTTGAATATTATAGATTTATTGTTAATTAATGAATTAATTTTATAAAAAAATATACACCATTTTTTTCGAATTGCGCGTTTTTTTATATACAATGTACCATATAGAAAGGGTGATTATCAATCAATGAAGAAAAGAAAACGTTTTCATTTCCAGCTATTCCAATTCGAACAGATTGACACTTCAGTGCTCCAAGTTTCCTGAGCGACTGTCTAACACAGCCAATTTGAATTGGAACCTGACCAAGTTATTGTTATTCTTAAATAAAAAAACTATACTTATTATTGCATATACCAAAATTCTTGCTTTATAATAATTATTCTATTGAAACATAGAAAATGCTGTCGAAAAAATTATAGCTCTATCTCTTGTAGTCTCTGAGAACTAGGTGTTCATACGGACAGACGACAGACAGACAGGCGGACATTGTCTCAGCTGTTGATGCTGATCTACAATATATACACTTTATAAGGTCGGAGATGCCTCCTTCTACCTGCTACATACATTTCCTTTCCGCATAAAGTTATAATACCGTTGTACCCTATGGGTAGCGGGTATAAAAAATCAAAATAAAAAAAAAAAACAAAATAAAATCTAAAGAAATCTTAAGTGTTAATGAAATTTATCCTTGAAAAGCACATACTAGACATGTATCATCCTAGGTTATAGTCATTGCATGAGTGGGCGACTACTGTATACCAGCTTAGCGTTTAAATATCATAACTATCACAATTCGCAAAGTGCTATCCGGAAGTTGCCACTCTGGCTATTAAATTAAAGCAGACCAGCGAAAATAAAGGAAACTGCGTCTAGTTGTTACATGCATATAACTGCTTGCTAAGCAGTACTTGCATGGTCCAGGAGTTGCCACTCCGGCTATTAAATTAAAGCAGACCAGCGAAAATAAGGAAAAATGCGTCAAGTTGTTTCGGGCTATAACTGCTTGCTAAGCAGTACTTGCATGGTCAATACACACGTTTTCAAGCAGTGCACACAGAGCTACTTAACACTGCTTTACAGATTTCCTCTGGATTGCTCTAATTTACTACTCACTGCAAAATTTTAAAATCTGTTACCTTTCGAATGATATATATATTACTGACTACAGAATATATTTAAAACATACCTATTTAAGTTATTAGTTAGTTAGTTATTTATTCCAGCACCCATTAAATATTTTGTGTAGGGATAAAACGCCATCTATGACCTGGAAGAAGGAGCTCAGGAAACAACTAAACTGTGTTTGCTAAGTAGTTTGGTTAAAAACCAATGTGGATAAACAATGCCGCGCTAATCAGCTTGAAACCATTTACGACATTTCACAACACTAAAGTACTTGTAGCAAGTAGCTTTGTGTTGTCATACAACTACCGCCCTCTATCCAATCAATTTGTATTTAAATATTGTTTACGCTCTTAATAGCTGCTTGAATTGTGTTGGTGCTTTTTATTTTCAAAATTACCAATGTAACGTGGTGAGTAGTTAAGTTTAATATCAGATTTCCCCACACGCTATGAGTTAGTCGTCAAATTAGGTGTTTTGCCATATTATTCATTTTTAAAAATAGTCGTAACTGTGTTATTCACCAATTTTCCGTGGTTGTTAAGGCAACAACAATCAATTTTATTGTGAACAGAAAACACAAAAGAAGACAAATTTAACAGTCGCAGAATGCCGAAAGTGTTATTCCAAAAATATAAAAAGTTCTCTTCGACTATAGATCCTGATAAACATGCTGTCAAATTAAAGGAAATTGAAGATCGCATTAGTGAAGATGGCGAATACTCGTATCCCATGGAATACGAATATGAAATGGAAGAAGCAGAGACCGGCTCGGAAGGCGTGGAAACTGAAATTAGTTTATCCGAAGGAGAGCCAGCATTGGAAATTGGCAAAATAGACCTTTCCTTCCCGGAGACTACCGAAGAATTTCAAAATAGCCCTCAATGTTTTCCACCAACTTACTACACATTGTCTCCAAAGGAACGTCTCCTGCTGCTCTACGCGGAAAACTTTCGCAAACAGTTTGTTCTCGGTCATCCAAAGCGTAGGGCCATGGTCCTAGCACCTCCCAATGAATGCAATGTACAGGTAAATTGAAAAAGTAGGAAAATAAACATGCAAATTCCTCTCATTTCTTTTACCCCTGTAGAAGTTTGTTTGCACCACAATAAGACCGACGGCATTTGCTTATCCAGAGCTCATTTCGAGTGTGGAAGAAATTGCTAAGTTCGTTGCTGACTTTGTGCAGTACGAACCAATGGAGGATCCCATAAATCTAGTAAGTCCCATCTTCTTCTTTCATACGACCACCTACTTTGTAACGATGTCCAGAACATAGTGAAGATATTTTCTATAGATCATATTTATAAAAACTATCAACACTAGGTGGCGCCTAAAGAGTTTCCTCTTCTCGACACCCTGTTTCAAATATTTAGTTTCATCTACATATCAAATGCGTTTGAAAATCATATAAAATATTCTTAAATTCAAATATATGAATATTATTTTGCTATATCGTGTACCGTAGTGCACTTGCACTATTTTTTTTAAAAAATAATATTAAAGTGGGTCTTTGAGCTCGTGTATCACACAAAACTTCTAATTCGGCAATCAAATAATACTAGTAAAGTTTATTCTTATAGCTCTAAATAAGCAATATATTTAGATAAGATTGAGTTTAAAAAATTTTTCTGTCTTACGATAAAATATCTAAAATTCGTTCATATTTGGGTTAGCGCACGAATTCATTAATTTTTGCCACTATCTTAAAACATAAAAATAATTCCAAAATACTTCTTGGCTTAAATTAAACCGCTATGATATTTATCCTTGCTCAAAATAATAAGCGTTTTGTATATGTTTTTTAAAACACGCCACCAATAGTGTAGAAGGGTATTATAACTTTGTACCGGCAGGACATGTATGTAACAGGTAGAATGAGGCATCTCCGACCGATATATGTTCTTGATCAGCGTCAACAGCCGAGACGATCTATTCATGTCCGTCTGTTCGTATGAAACACCGGATCTCAGAGTTTATAAGAGATAGGGCCATAAACACGCATATCAAGTTTGTTTCAAATTCTTGCCACGCCCACTTCGCCCCCCCAAATCGACATAAATCAAATAAGTGTAATTTTAAAGAAATACTTTTGTGTGGGCAAAAACGCCTACTTATTAGGGGTATTAGGGTCTCATTTTCTTTGGCTGACAATCTGGTATATTTTGCTCTCTATAACATACATTGAGTGCAGTACCACATCAATATATCAGATATACCATTTGGTATATTTTTAGTATTTTGTGGTATATTATTATATATATATTGTTATATTCGAAATGGATAGTGGGTATCTCACAGTCGAGCACACTTGACTGTAGCTTTCTTAATTGTTTTTCAATTTAGAAGGTGTCACACGCGACATTTTCGCCAGAGAATTACCCATACATTATTTATTATAATTATTCGACGAAAGCATGAACATCAATCATATGAACAAACGTTAATCAAATGAGTAAGATTTATCAACTTATATAAGTAATAAGTTAAAAATCGAAGAATTTTACACGTTATGTGCACCTTGCTTGTTAAAAATATCATATCATAAGCATTCACAAGCCATATTGATATCTATAGACATTCTTGTGAAATAAACTCATTTATTTATATATGCGTCATTGCCAAGTTGACAGATTTATAAACTTTGCAAACACCTCAAAAATAAATAGTTGAATGTTTTCATAAAACTATTAAACTTCTTTACAAACTGTATTAAATTAAAAACATTTTTTTGTTTGGTTGTTTATTTTGAGTGCTATGATTATGAAAACTGTTAAGTAAATATCATTTCGCAACCATCGCTTGGCTTTTTAATAAAACAAACAGTGATATTTTGGCCTTTGTTTTTCTTGGAAAAGAAAGAAAATTCTGGTTAGCATTTCAAACACAAATATTTTTTACTACAATTTTTTCTTCCTTACATTAAAATAAATATGATATATATATCTCAAAATTTGTTAGTAATTTCATTAGTACCGTACAGGCTCTCTCAATTATATATCATCTTCGAGATCTGAAAGAAACGCAGTTTATATTTAAGAGAATATTTGTTTTTTATTTACTGAGTACTATGAAAAAAAGGTATTTTTTTATAAAGTCACAAAAAACTGTATATGGCATAGATATAGACAATTTAATTTATAAGGGAAATGTCTATAAAGATGAATTACTCCCTTCTATAAAATTTAAAAATGTACGCACATCTTTAGATTTAAATTGGGATAGTTTTGAAATTATGTCGTCGTTGATATAATTAATTTGCGGTTGAAACGTTAAAGCGTTAAATTTGAAGCATTAATTTTTAAATTCTCTAACAGATTAGCTTAATGCTTATAAATGTTTGTTTTGTTTTAGTTTTCGCATTTTGTTCGTCAAATAAATATCAAATCCATTTAGTTATGAGCTCAAAGTTACAAACAAAGTTTTTAGGTAGTTATGCCTTCAATATAAATTTTATTTTGATAAAAACAACAGAATCACGACATTTTAATTTTTAATTTTATTAAATATAAATTTATTGAACTATCTTTGATTTGTAATTTTAAATTGTCAAAATCATCTTTGACCCTATAAAGCATCAATAGCGGAGTCTATATATTTTATTAAAAATTCCTTATAAAAATCGTTCATAATCATTATTTTTAATTTTTATCTTCTCTTATCAAAAATTATGGTTACTTGTGGTATTTTTATAAATTTGTTCAAAATTGATCAAAGTGAAGAAAATCTTAAATTTCATAAATATGTATAAGAACCATGGGGAGATTCATAGAATATGCTAAAAGAATTCTCTGTTCAGTTGGCATATTAAACGTTATTAAATGATCTTCCACAAGTAAAGATTAGATCTCGGGCATAGTCTTATATATTTTTGCATCTTCCTGGAAATACTTACCGATTTTTGATTTGTATTTCAAAATAAATAGTCGATTGGTTTCATAAAAATTGTCTAATTCGAATGTTTTATTAAACATGTTTGCAAAATGAATACATCTACTGTTATAAATTCATAAATTCATTTTATTTGAATATTTGATGGATTTCAGATTGGTAAAATTCTTATGAGCACATGTTTCAATATTTGCATGATTAGTTGAATTAATTAATAAAAAGTTTCTAATATCAAATCCGATCAATACGATTGACTCGCTCCAGTTCAGTTCAGTTCCGTTTAGTCTGTTTGTCTGTCTGTCGATTAGGGTTTTGTTTTGTTTTTTTTTTTTTCTTTTTTTAATCCTTATAGATAAGTTCTATAACTAAAAACTTCAAGCATTAACATTTTTCTAGTATGAATAAAAACATGAAACATTTGTTTAATTTGATATCAAGAAATAAGTAAAAGTTCAAATAATGCCACGTATAATCGAGTAATCGAAAAAAGGAAATGAATCAATCATTTGTGTAGTGGAGTATTTACAATTATTATCTCTTACTTATATGCTAAATTTGTTTTATAGAGAGAAAGAGCGGAAACCAGAACACAAAGATATCAATCAAATTGTGAATGAATAATGCTCAGGATCAGCTTAGACTATAGTTAAAAAACATACATACAGATACAAATAGAAATACAGAGATTTACATATACAGATATATACTATATATAATTGTTGGGGGAGATGGAAGAAGTGGGTTACTCAAAGTCATTCTGTACATTATCATCGCCATCGTTATCGTTATCATTATCGTTATCGCCATCGCTGGAACTGTCATCGTCGGACTGCTGTTGGTACTCGCCCGTGATCTGGCAGTCGTCGGGATCATCATCGAGGTCACAGTGTACAAATTCGTAGGGAGGGAAGATTAAGGAGCTCAGCAGCGTGGCCGATGATTGATAAACAGCTGGCGAGAACTGTTCTATCACCTTTTGCTGCTGCTGCTGCTGGTGCTGCTCCAGCATTCCAACTGAGTCGAGGGTCAAGGTATCCGTGGCTGGCTCCGCAAGCGCCAACTTCGGTTTGTCCTATTTGCGACGACGCGACTTGTTTCTGCTTGCCGCATCGTCGTTGTCCTCGCTCTCACCCAAGAGGAGCTCACCAGGAGTCGTTGTTGTTGTTGTTGTTGTTGTCGCTTCGCTGCTCGAAGATTTGATGGCAGCGATGAGGAATCTCAGCTGCATTAACTGCACAGCAGTCACGCGAGGATTGCTGCAGTTTTCCAGCCACTGCAGAAACTTCTCGCCATGCTTGATGGCCACCACCTCCTCAATGTCCTCGCTGTCCATCTCCATGAACTTGGCTCGCTCCTCCTCATCGGTTTTATTTGAGTTATTGTTGTTGTTGTTGCTGTTGTGTGTGTTGTTGTTGCTCTCGCTGACATCGTTGTTGTTGTGATGATGTGAATCGCTGTTGAAACTCATCTCGGAATCGAGCTCGGTGTTGTGGGGCGTGGACGTGGCTGCACTTCCGCCTATCTTGTATATGATGTTGTTCAGCACACTCTTACAATCCTCACCCACGCTGTTTGCATCACCTATGTTGGCCTGAGGATGCGGATTCGACGCTGCCCTTGGCTCGGGACTCTGATCGCGACTCGCTGAGGGGGAGATTAGTGTGGGACTGGGCGTGGCAGAGCTGGCTGTCTTCACGGACTTGGCTGAGAGATCTTCGGGCTTGCTCGCCGCTTCACCATCTGCTTCCGCCTCCGCTTCCAGTTCGTTTTCCGTCTCCGGCTCAGCTTCCATTTCACCATCAGCATCCGCATCCGCATCATTCTCGGGATCGGTGTGCTGTTGCTCATTGGAGGACAAGCTGCGCACGGAGGGCGTACCCACGGTCTCCTTGGTCAGCTGTGAGTACAGAATGTTCTCAAATGGCGGCTTGGCAATGTCCCCCATCTGTGTGGCATCTCCTCCGCCAGCTGCCGCCGCCTGATGTTGCAGCGAATTCGCCTGTAGAGCAGCCAAATTCGGGTTGAGTGAGTGTAAACTGGCGCCAAAGGCTTTGCACCAATTGTACCAGGCGGTGTTTTTGTCATCCAAGCTGCCCGATGGCGTCGACGATGGCGTCAGCGGCGCCGAAGGGATGGGCGGCGTGTTGCCAAACTGATTGAGCTGCTGCTGCTGCTGCTGCGGCGTGGAAGAGCGTATGGGCGGACTGGTGACACCCAAGGACACTGGCGGTGGTGGCGGATACAAGCTGTTCAACCCCAGCATCGCCTGCTGCGACTTGAGCCAGTAGAGCAGCGGATCATCGGGCAGCCCGGACAATGGCGCCACGCAACCCACGAGCGAAGGCGCCAACGATGGACTCGGACTCTTGATGCTGCTGCCACTCTTGGGATCGCAGTCGCCGGGGGTCTTTTGCTTAGCCCAGTTCTTCACCGACAACGCCGGAGTTCGCTCTCGCTCCCTCTCTCCATTGTCACTGCGTGGACTCTGCACCTGGGCAAGATTTGCTTGCGCCGGCGGCTTGGGTTGGCGCAATGTGTTGGCAGTGGCTGCAAAACTGTTCAGACCCGACAAGGCCGCCAACCCAGGATTGAGCTGGGCGAGCAGATTAAGATTGGAGGTCAGCTCATTGAAGCTGATCGCAAGCGGGGATTGCGAGATGCCCGTTAGACCTGACAGATGTGTCAGACTCGACAGCGGACTGATCGCATTCAGGGAGGGATCTGTTTGACCAGGTCGCGAGATGTCCGCGCCAAACACTTTGTTCTTTACTGCTGCCCCATTGAAGCCCACATAGTCCACGGGCAACCCGTTGTAGTTCATGTCCGCCAAACTTTTGTTAGTGCTGTAGTCGAGACCGTTGAGCGGCGATCGCTTGAAGGCCAACTCATCAAAGTTCATCTTGTTGGAGAAGTTTAGTGGCAGAGAAGTGTTGTCCAGCCGCTGACGCTTCTCTGGTGGCCCCAGTAGATGCCCAGCCGCCCCATCCAGTTTGTCCGCCAGCGCATCGGCGCACATCTTGTCCGCTGCCGATTGGCGGGACATGAAGCGCAGCTTGTCCTCGTTCTTACACCAGCCACGCAGCGTCGACTCCGGCACTCCAATGTCGCGGGCCACCGACGCTTTGGATTCGCCATCGTGGATGCGCTGTATGGCATGGATCTTGTCGCGGGGGGTCAAGCTACGCAAGGGTCGCTTGCCCTTAGTGCCCATGCGTATGTTCATGTGGGAATAGCTGGAAATATCCAACTTCAAGCCGTTATCGAACAGTTTGGCGTCTGGAAAGAGAATGCAAAAGAGAGATAAAGGAAGTGAGTACGAGTTAAAGAGTTAGAGGCTGGGTGTGCTCGACTGCAAGATACCCTATTGTATTTCTAATCATTTAGCTTGAGACTTTAAAATGTTTCTAGTCTTTTTAATTGCTTCTAGAGCAGTTTTTACTATGATGTAGTTTCTAATCCATTTGATTTTTACTCTCTTAAGAAAATATATTTCGTAAATTATATGCTAAACTTATAGTTTTTCAGCTGCTTAATAGTAAGATTGTTTTCTATATTTATCGACATTTTGGATTGCTATTCATTAATTTTTGATTTGCAAAAACTACTTAAATGAGGAATATGTTTTTAATATATTAAAATAGATTTCATTTATTATTCTTTTTTAATTTTGTAATTTGCAGTATCGAATAAAATTGGGATTGCGTATTTAGTTCTTGTAAATTTTCTTTATTTTGTCGACATTTAGTTTTTAAAATTTAATTTAATTTGTTTATAGATTGTTCCAATCTACCTCAATCTGTGATTTGACACCAAAATAAATAATAATAATAAATAAGTTTTAAAATTCCTAAGATCGAGGTGCTTATACAGGCAGAAACTCGGGAAGATAGTCAATCTGGCTTGACAATGTCTTCTTTACTATTAACGCTGATCTCTAGTTGTGTGTTTATACCCGAAAGGGTTGCATATGCTTTCCGTTAGATTGATTACAAGCTGCCACAAAGCTATCATGCCCCTCTCTTCCTTTCGCTAGTGGGTATAGTAAGATGCAGGTGAAGCAGAAGTTGAGGGCGAAGACTTTGATAAAAAGACAAGTGGCTAAAGATGAGACACAGGGCGCAAAGGAATCGGCAACTAATTGCAGTGACACACTTAAGATGCACACGCATCCGCAGCACGCCGCACGCACATAATGAATGCATGCAGCACAGCACATAGCCGAAAATAATGCGTTTCTATTCGCCAGCAGCGAATACATGGCAAGTACATGCATCCCATACATATGTACAGATGTCGAGGGAATGCTCAATGCGCGCGCCATGTACTTGCCACTGGGGTAGTTGCTGTTGGAGCATCGAGCATGGAGATACGAGGGGCGAGGCGAGACGAGGCGAGTCGCACACGTTCGCACGAAGCTCCAATAAAATCGCGTCGCGCTTTAAAGTTTTACGGACAGTTCGCGAGGTAGATGTAAATAAACCGCACGCACACACAGATACGCGCCCAAGTACACGCATTCAAAGTTGAGCACACACACACACACGCGCGCAAGCATTCAAAAATTCTCACACCACTGCAAAGATGGATTTACACGGCGAAATGAGCTGTGGCACGCCCCCATGCCACTAACAACTCGTTGCACGACGAGAACGCCAACTACGACGACGTCGAGGTCGTAGGAATGCCAAAAATGAAAAGGCCTGAGCATACACAAATACACACACACACTCGCACACATACAGGGCAAACGCACACAGAGACAATGGAATATGCTAATTGGTGCGTTGAGTTCGCGCCTGCTCCAAATTGCAACACACACATACACACGCACACACAGAGATAGAGCCGCGAGAATCTACGAATAAGCAACAAGAACAAACCATTCGCTAACGTCACCATCGTCGTCGGCTGAGGCACGAGTGGCGACCCGAGCGCATGATATCCACGATTTATAACTTGTTTACCTGCCTTCGTGCCAAACGGAGAACAACAACAACAGAGAGGAGAGCAACAAGAAGAGCAACAAAGTTGTAGCGACAACACGACAACATCAAGTCTGTCGTGGGAAGCTCTCTGTGTAGTGCTGTGTGGCGAAAAAACATCCCCATGCAGTAGCAATAGCAGGTGACCCCCCTCACCCATTCAACATGCTCAATCAGTTGTAGCCTGTTGCGTTGCCCACTCCCAATAGAGGAGAACAGCAGCAACACAAAAACAAACTGCAGCAGCAGGTGCATTGCAAAAATGTCAGAAAGTGCAGAGAGGGAAAGAGAATTGGAATGAGGGAACTGAGCTAAAAGACATGGACTGAACGCTTGCAATATTCAGGCCTTAAGTGGTTATAGGTTAGACTCAAGATGATGGCAGCAGACGGCGGCAGACCGTCGGTATCTTAGGAGCAAAGCGAATGACAATATGCTCCGCCTCCGTCGCCGTCTCAGTTTAGCAAGTGCGAGGCATGCAAAGGAGCTTTGCAGTTGCTGTGTTGCTGTTTGCCATTTGAAGGAGCGGGACACGCGATTTTAAAATGAAAAACACGTTTTGCGCATGACTGACACATGATTTCTTTCTTTCGAGTATGCACACACCTACAAAACACAGACACACGCACACACACACAGCAACATGCAAAACAACAGATTGAGCAGCAAAGGCGGCACTCGATTCGAAACTTACGTGTATGTGTGTGCAAAGAGAGAAAGAGAACTTAAACTTAAGAGCAATACAGCAAAAGGAGCCAGAGAGTAACAATTAGTTTGTGTGTTCATAAGATGCTGTAGTGTTATTTGTGTGCGCCTTCTGTGACTAGTTTATTTAAATAGATAACAAAATTATTTTGCAATTTTAATTATTTTGAATACAAATAATAATAGTATTCAGAGTATGATCAGGCAAGTATTTTATATGATTTTCTTACCCTTTATTTAGATCAGTTTACTTAAATGCATATAAAACGTATGCTGGACACGAACCTTAAATGATTGATATCAAGTGGAAACCTTGAAACGGAATGCTATTGCAATGTTAAGTATTGTTTAACAGGATTACTGTTATTAGCGAAGGCTCTTGTGGCCATTCACATTGGTGCCCTTAACCTTCAATTCAACAACCTATATACAATGTGTAAATACATAAGTAGATGCATGCATGTCTGTGTGAGTGTGTGTGTGCAGACATTGAAGCTCATAACCAATGGAGTGGCAAATAACTGTGTCGGCTGTAAAGCTGTTTCCCCCTCCCACAAACACACCCCACCAAACACATATCGAATAAAACTTTTACAACTGTATAAAAATTGCAAGGTCTTTTAGCATTGAGCAGCAGCAGCAGCAACAGAGAAGCAAAAGCTAAAGCAAAAGAATTTTTACTTTCTCTTTCAAACAGTGTCCGTCCGGTGTCCTCTATCCTACCCCTCCCCACTACCTTCACTGTTCATGCCCATGCCGGGCCATGCCATTAAACTTTTCACGAACCGAACTGGGACAGTGTATGGAAAAAAATCTAGTAACAACAGAAAAAGATGAAAGAAATATATGTGTATAAAAGAATTACAGCAAGTTTGTCCATATGTGTCTGAGTGTGAGTGTGTGTTTGTGTTCGTCTGTGAATGTGTCTGGTGTGCAGCTACTAAGCGCCACACTTGCTTACATACAGACATAAACACAAGAGCTCCTTACACACTCCTTCTTCCCCACTACATTCATACTCACACACACACTCTCAGAGTCATACATATAGCTGTAATGGCCGGCCGGCTGACTGCTTATTCATATGTGTATGCATGTGTCCATGTGTGTTTGTACACACACTCACATCTTTTTTTTTCTACTTCTGTCTGTTAGTTGCTGTGTGTGTGTATGGGGCTAAAGCTTGTGATTTTCCTATATACAATTATAATTTTATTGTATTTACTATTTTTATCGTCTCTTTGGCCTCGTATCGAACTCACTCAGACACAGACTCAGACTCGGGACTCAGACTGCGATTGCATGAGGCGGGAGGAGTGGGGAAAAATAGCGGGACAGAGGGACAGGGACAGGACAGTCTGGTAAATGCAGGTCAACGACAGGAACTACTCCTCGTAGTCAACTAATATCTACAAATGGATGT
This sequence comes from Drosophila niveifrons, assembly GCA_035046325.1. Taxonomy (NCBI): domain Eukaryota; kingdom Metazoa; phylum Arthropoda; class Insecta; order Diptera; family Drosophilidae; genus Drosophila; species Drosophila niveifrons. The sequence continues at coordinate 520,782 of JAWNOC010000046.1, read as the reverse complement.
CTCTATATATGTACATATATCTATGTGCAAATGGTGGGAACAATTCAAATATAGGATATGTATGAGCTCTTTTTATTGTTGCGTCTATGTTGTGTTTGTGCCCTTGTGTGTTTGTTTTTGTGTCTATTTCTGTTTGGGTTAATGCAAAAAAGAATAAAATGACTGAAAAAGTCATACCAAATAAAAAAGAAAAACAACAAGTTTGCATTGTCTGCTGCCAATTCTAACATGTGCGAACTGCAAATGACCAAAGGTCACACCTTTCCACCTGTTGAAAGACCAATATTTCTCCCAAAACTATGCCATAAATAATTCGTTATACTTCAAAGTAAATTTCTCAATACAAAAGGCTTCATATTGTTGAATTTTCCATTTTGATAATTATACTCAAAATAAATCGTTAAGTTTCTAGTACATTGAAAGAGTTTTATGCTTACATCTGAGATGTCTAGCCAAACGTTATATAACTGTAAGTGAATATACACTCGTTACTTCAAAAATACATTACTTATAAAAAACATGTTTTTTTTTTGTCAATTATAGTATGGAACATTAGCTTAAAATTATTACAAAAGTAATGAATATATATTCATTATTCAATTTGTATAATACCAAAAGACGAATGAGTAACATTATTGTAATAAAAGCTAGCATTCAGTTGTTTTCATATAGTTATAGTAGCTATAACCACCAATTATTAGTCCATTCTAATATCTAAAGATGCAACATAAGGTTACTTTCCCGAAGAAGGTTACTTTTGTTATAGTTATAGTTATAGGTGAAGCATAAACTTCTTTTAGACGATAAATAATGCAAATAATTCCCATACGACCGGGGTCTACTTGCAAATAATATTAAAATATTGTCAATGTTTGAAGAGCTATCAATACATTTTCATTTTTACTCTTTATGAAACTTTATTAACGGCATTAAGCTATTAACTCTCAAATTTAATGGTTGCGAATTTGTATAAGTTATTCGATTTAAAATCAATATGACCGACGCCATTTCGTAATCCTAAACTGTAACAAAATTGTCAATGTCCATGGTGAAATTTATTAAAACCTCATCAAAATAAACCAACTCAAGATATTTGATATACATATGTATATAATCAGACCCATACGCACTCTCTATTTCTTGTAACTATCTTTTTCCCAGTAGACCGCTAAAATCGTAACAAATAATTATGAACAAGTCTAAATAGATATTAACTATTTTCTTCTGGTTAGTGTGAATCTTATAGTAGACTATATACTACTATCGAGTTTCGCAAACAGAATTAACTCTGCCGTAGATACTGGGAAATTTAAATTTAAAAAAAACCGATCAAGTTATCGAATATATTAGACATCAAAATCTTCTCATACGTTAACGTATTATAACATACATATGTATGTATTAACAAGTTTTACTCGTATTATGTCTTATGTAAAACAACACAAGTTATAAAACATATTTTATTTAAAGTCAGTAATTCTTAATACAATGTATCATAATAAATAATAAAATAAATTTTAAAATATTATAGCATATTTTGTATATTGCTTTCAAAAACGTAAAACAAGCAACATTTTCTTACATTAGATTGACTACTAATATATTTGAATATGAATATAAACACGGTAGTTTTAAGGAATTTTGTAGTCCCTGTCTTTTCGATTACCTACTCATGTTTTGACTGATTCTAACATTTTGTTTACATTAACAAATTATTTTCGTATGTAAATTAGTGAGTCACGTGTCCTTTTACTATGGATGCCGAATATATAATATCAATGGAATGTATTTATTTAACTTTATTACATGAATTAATATCTTTTATTGAATATTCAAATATATTTAAGAACTTTGTTGTTATTTTAAATTGCACTTGTCTAAATATTATTTGCACAGGTTTATTGTGTTTAACCTTTCTTAACTGATTAATCAAGTGTATGAGAAATGTAACAGATTTATTTAAATAAATATCCATACTAACCTTTTTTGGGCACCTCAGCAAATAAATTGTTATGGAATCGTCCGAATATAATCGACGATTCGAAGATTATATATTTATTTTTTTTTTTTAAATTTTAAAATTTTTTAGTTTGTTTTTAGTTTTAAGTATTTTGTTGTTCACTTTTACTATCCAATAAATTGAGCAGTTTTTGTAGTTAAATATTATTAAATTGGTCTAAATAATGTGGTTACAATCCTTTTGCATTGATTCAAGCTATTTATCGTTTAGATAAATTTGAAGGAAGCACAAAACACGATGCACAGCACTTCACATGTATGTTTATGGCATGAAACTAAAATATTTCGCTGGATATATATATATTTTTTTTTTGGCACATCTGTCGATTCAATTAGCTGAGCAGAATGTCAAATGAAATCGCGAAAATGAGCCGCGACAACGCACACGGTGTTTGAACGACCGGCTGTCGAAAGGATATGACCGCTTTGCCGTACACCAATGTCCTGCGAACCTAAACAGCTAGCGTCCGGCGACAAACTACCGCGAGTCAGCGTCAGCGTCAGCTTCACCGTCAGCAGCAGCGTCAGCGAGCGCAGAAATCGTGAGCGAATTTTGATTTTAGCGCGGCGAATTTCCGCACCACGAACAGTTTCTCCTGAGCGCGCGGTCGCCGCTCCGTGCGACTTTGTGTGTGTGTGAGTGCGAGAGTGTGTGTAAGTAAGTGAGCGAGCCAACAGATGCACGTGTGTGAGTTTGTTTACACTCGTATGGTCAGTTTTGTTGTCGTTATGCTGTTTCTTTGCGCCTTTGCATGTTCGTGTATTAGTGAGTATCAGTGTCAGTGTGTGTGTGAGTGGTTGACTGTGCTCAGCGCGCGCTCTCTCTCTCTCTCGCTCTCTTCTCTTCACTTCTCTTCACGTTGTTTCGTTTGCCGTTGTCGCTGTTTGCGTATTCGCGGCCTTTTTCGGTGACAGGCAAATGTACAATGATTAATAACGACCAAGACGGCAGCGAAGACGTAGCTCTGTTTCTGTTTCAGTTTCTGTCTCTCGCTGCTTCGCTGCCTCGCATCGCATCGCATCGGTCAGCCGCAGCGGCAGCACTGGCCAAGCTAAAAGGGACAAGCCGCCTTGCTTGGGCACAATAGCGACACTCACACTCACGCACACACAAAAAGCACAAACACATTTGCACGCAATTCAGTCACATAGGCTTCGACGACGACGACGACGTCAGCGACTGCGACGACGACGACGCAATGTTCGTGCGGTCGGGCAGTCGGCTTTTGCGAGGCGCAGCACATCCTTCTTGGCCGCAGCGACAGGCCTACTTTCTTCTGGTCACACTACTTGTATTCAAATCTTGCTCTATGCGGATATGTGTGCACACACACTCTCGTATGCTTCGTATATGTACATTGTATGTGCATGTATACGTAAGTTTTTTGTTTCAGTGCGATGGATGGATGGATTGAAAGATGGATGGATGGGCTGGCCGTTGTTGGTGGAGTAAATGTGAGCAAAATCGAATGCTGCGTGCACCGTTGGCAAAATACGAGTTATGTATGTGACATGCGTGTGCGTACGTGTGTGTGAAGGCGAAGTCGAAGTCGAAGTCGTTGGCGGGATACAGGGTTGCTGGACAGTTGCGATACAATGTCTTAGCCCTTTTTTTTTAGCAATTTCAGAAGACAAGCACTACAGATGGCGGAATATCAGAATAATAAGCAAGAGAAGAAGGAAAGGGATGCGGATAGGGATGCAAATCTAAGGACTGTAGACATGGGTCCCCATTGATAACGTCACCGGCAACACACTGGATTGCTGGTGATGATGTCTTCTTGAATATATTTAGAATAGAGGATTCCATTAAGTAAATCTCCAATCAATAGGCATCGAATAGAGAAGTCTATCTTCTTCTTCATCTTCACCGCTACCTTCTGTTTTTTGCCCTTAGCACGCGGTTACTTTCGTTGTTATTGCTGTTGGTCCAAGTCAAGTTTTCATCGCATTGTTGTGATGTTTGCCTTCATCGGCTGTTTACGATAACTCCCCTCTCTCTCAGTCGTTCCTCTCTTCACAGTTTAGCGAGAGAGAGAACATTACATTTTGCACAGTCTCGAAGGGAACTAAGCAGCTGTTCTCATTCGGACAATGACGATGCTGTTGTTGTGTTTAGCTTATAGCAGATAACCTCAGTTCGAACATGCGTCCACGTCCTTAGAGCTGGGCTTCTTGCCTAGCAGGACGATATAACCAATGCATATCCAGCATAAATTTAAAGTGCTTTCCTCCGTTTACATATCATTACAAAACCAAATTCTGATACAAATTGAAAACCAATGTAATGTTGAATCTTCATATTTATATCGTGTTATAAATATTAGGTTTAACATTCTTAGGTATAACATTCTTCGATTTAAAATTTAAATTTTATTTCGAAAAAATTTCAATAATTGCAAATATTTTACTTTTTATTTATTTCCTCGATCAGTATAAATAATGAAGGCTGCTCAGTTATCTTTTTAGCTATCAATACTTGAATGCTACAAAAACTTATTTTATTGTTTTTATCTTCATTGAAATAATATTATTTTTGCTCGTATATTTTGGTGAAATTAATTTTAATAGAACAATAAAAAAAAACGAATTATATCTTGATCAAATAAGCTAGTATGCATGTAAGAATGAAAATATCATTGTTTTATTAAAATACTAAAAACTTTAAAAGATATTAGAAGAAGCTAATATACCGTTTTATAGCTTTATGCCGTCAGGAAATGTATGTAACAGGCATCTCCCTGCAACACTTTATCTCAGAGACTATAGGAGATAGAGCATTTGTTATGTTTGAAAGCAGATCAAGTTTGCCACGCCCACTTCGCCTCCGCAAATTGATAAAAATCGAATAACAAGCGTAATTTTAAAGCTAGAGTCGCGAATTTTGGTATATACAATAAAACCAGTAGTCTTTGTAATTTCTGTCTGCGATCAGATAAAAACTGTCGAAGTTATTAAGGAAATACTTTAGTATGGACAAAAACGCCAACTTAATAGGGGTCTTAATTGCTTTAGCTGGCAATCAGATATATTTTACACTCTTTACTACATATTGAGTGTAATACTATAACAGTATAGAAAATATACCATTTTTTTATAGTATTTTGTGGTATATTGTTTTGGTATATTTAAATAAAAATATTTGTTTTTGCTCAAAATGGGAAGTGAGTATCTCACAGTCGAGCATACTCGACTGTAGCTTTCTGTAGCTACAACAGTTGATAACTTCTTTTTTTTGTGTTTATGTTATTATCTTCTTTGAAACACCACTTTTTTTGCTCATATTTCGTTGAAATTAATTTTAATAGAACTAGAACTAGCTTATCTGATCAATGTATAGTTACTCATTGATCAGATAAGCTAGTATTCAATGCTCAAGTAAGAATAAAATATCATTCAGGAGTTTTGCGTGAATTATCTTTAAGTTTTTTGACCACTTGGGTTCAGAAAAAAAATTGTTAACAAGTAACACTTCAAGTTGTTATGAAAATCACTCTCTATTATTACAATTATCTGTCTTTTTATTTCGTTTAAATTCGGTACGAATATAAAGCAAGTAAGAAAGCTACAGTCGAGTGTGCTCGACTGTGAGATACCCGCTAACCATTTTAAATAAAAGCAAAATATTGCGGTATTATTTCCAAAATATACCAAAAAATACTACAAAATACTAAAAATGTACCAAATATATCATTTGGTATATTTTTAGTATTTTGTATAGTACCACTTTCAAAATATACCATAGACGGCATAATATACCAGATTGTCGGCCAAAGCAACTGAAACCCCTAGTAAATAGGCGTTTTAGCCCACACAAAAGTATTTCTTTAATAACTTCCACAATTTTTATCTGATCGCAACCAAATATTCAGGAGTCACAAAGACTATAGTTCCTAATGTATATCCCAATTCGCGACTCCAGCTTTATTATTACGCTTGTTATTCGATTTTTTCTGATTTGCGGAGGCGGAAGTGGGCGTGGCAAAAATTTAAAACAAACTTGATCTGCGTGCAAACATAACAAATGCTGTCGAAAAAAAATTATAGCTCTATCTAGGTGTTCATACGGACAGACGGACAGACGGACAGTCAGACAGACGGACATGGCTAGATCGTCTCGGCTGTTGACGCTGATCAAGAATATATATACTTTATAGGGTCGGAGATGCCTCCTTCTACCTGTTACATACATTTCCTGCCGGCACAAAGTTATAATACCCTTCTACCTTATGGGTAGCGGGTATAAAAAAAAACCCTTTGGCAAGACAGTTCACTTCGCGAATCAAAGGCAAATTGCTTAAAAAAATGTATTAAATGTATTAGATGTATAATAAATATATGATATATTTTGAAAAAAAAAAATGATAAATCTATAACGTAAGATTATTAGATAGATTGCAATTTTCTAGCTAATTTTAAACTATATAAAACTAAATGCTCAATATTAATATAAGACGCTTGAGGAAAGATATATTTGTCTAGCATTTTAATGAGACGCAATTCATGTTATAATGCAGGAGACCAAATGCGTGTGCTGAACTCACGGTTAGATAAGGACTTTGGTAGTTGCTGGTTGGTAGAAGATGATTACACAAGCAAACATGTGCATACAATATATTAATGTCAATATAGCAAACGCAACTGCAGCTTGTCTTATGGCCAAGAGCTGCGTCAGCTTCACCTTCAGATGCAGTATCATCTTCGTTTTCAGTTTGAGATTGAGCTTCAGAGGCTGCAGCGACAACGACATCGACAGCGATGTCGTTGACCATTATAACGAGGATAAAGACAACAACAGCGTCAGCAGGGAGTTCGAGAAATCGCTAAGAATAGCTTTCGAAACTGACAAATACTCGTATGCATATGTATGGACGAACACATATACGCATCCTTACTTTAGGGCTACACCTAGAGCAGCGACAAGTGCGAGTCGAAGGTATATATGGGATTCTTACTAAAAAGCCAGTCCACTTGCTCTTGGCATGGGGTCGTAGGTCGATTCATTCGGTTCATTCGCCGTGTGCAAAACACACACACACACACACACACACACAACACATGCTGAGAGCGACGGACATTTCAACATCCTTAGCGCAAATTTCGTTGCAGCGCAAAATTTAGAGTTGCTTTATCGCAAGTCACGTATGGATATATACATAATACATACACATACATATGCATGTATGTGTGTATCCTTCAGATTTCCATCGTCGATAGCCAGCCTGTGTGAATACCAACCAAGCAACCGTCTGTCCTGTCCGTTGTCCCCTGTTGTCCTGCTGTCCATTCGAGCGAGAGCATCCAGAGCAAAGCGACCATTGTCCACCAAGTCAAAATTTTCCATTTTCGTTCTCGTTGGGTTCCTCGTTTTGGGTGTCTCGTGTACTTTCTCTAATATCTGCAGCTCCTTTTGCCCAGCTGCTTCAGAGTGAATGCCCATCCAGCAGCGGCCGATTTGTCGTCCAGCATGGCTAGCAATCGTCCTTTCTCCAACTGCCAGCTCCCAACTTCACGAACTCCCAACTCCTTCTCCTTGCCCACCCAACGCCTTCCTTCTGTCAAATGGCTTGGTGTTAGTGCGTGTGTGCGCACAATTACGAATTCGTCGTCGTCGTCGTCGTCGTCGACGTTGTCGTTGTCCTGAACTAAACTCGATTCGCTTTCACCCATACTTGTCGGCCGCCTCGCTGTCACCGTTGCCCAGCATTCTCATCATCATCATCATATCCCCCCGTGCTCTCAACCCCCCATCCCATCCCTGGTGCCAGGGCTCGTGGTCCCTGTTGCCTGGTCCTCCACCAGCTGCCAACTTCCGCACACACTCACACCTTGTTGTTGCTGCTGCGTCGGCGAAGGAAAATTTCGCGTGAATTGAAAGATGAAGGCACATGGGGCAGGACACTGGTCACCAAGCCACCGAGAGCATGTGTGTGTGTGTGTGTATCTTTTCAAATGTGTATGTGTGTACATAATATACACACACATCCATCCATCTAGCCACCCACCCAACTGTTAGGGAGAGAAGTCCACATCTTCTGGTATTGTCTTCACATAGCAGTTTTAAAAACAAAATTTGCAGTTTGCCTTGCCTGCTAAAAAGCTGGCTTTTATACCTACCGAAGAACATATACACACACGATGTATGTATTCGCATAGTGTGTGTGTGTGTGTGTGCATGGCACATACGAAGAAATACAAAAGCAGCGCAGTGTTTGGACTCTATATGTCTTATACGCATGTCTGACCGTTTGCCGTGTTTCCCTTTCGAACAGGTTTTGTCATCGTTTCTTTGGTCAAATCTATGCAGATGAATGCATTCGTCTGAGTTGAGTACACTCACACTCGGACTCACACTTATACTTGCACTCGCCTTTACCTTCGTCGACGTCGTATTCAAAGTGTGTGCGATTAGAGCTGCTTAAGATCGATCGTAGCTTCAACCTGTCGCATCCTTCCGCTTATCCCCTACACTGAGAGAAAACTTAAGATCGAAAAACCAATAACAAAAACACACTGCGCAAATGTCTTTTGCTTATATTGTGTTATGAGTATATTTTAGATTCCCTAGTAACCATTAAATAAAAACCGATAATTAAATCTTAAATAATAAAAACCAAATATAGTTAAACATATAGAAATAGAAATAATAGCTTTCTAAATTTCATTTTCTTAAAATGTAAATTTACGGAAAAAAAAATTATTATCATATTTTAATTTTTAAAATTAAAGATAAATATATTATACTTATAATATTCGCTTTCTAAAAGTATATATAAATAAATAAACTAAATAATAATAATATACTTTTTTTTAATTATAATGAAAATTAAACACATTCATATATGAATATAATCAAACAATAAAATTGTAAGCAAATTCATTTATTTATTTTTTTTTTAATATGTGAATATTGTATAAAATACAAATGGAAAATAATTAAATACACAATCGATTATTATATAAAAAAAAGTTAGAAATTTTTGTGAATTTTTATAATGATTTTAATCATTTTTAACATTTCGCTGAAAGTGATATATTATATTGATGTGGTAATTAGTTAATCAATTATTATTCATTGATACATTGGATAGAAATCATACAATAAATTGAAATAATAATTTAGAAATGTTTTATTCATTATATAGTAATATAATTTTACTAGAATTATATTTTACGTATGCGCAATTTTTGGAAATTTTTCTCTCAGTGTAGTTTCTGCAGCATTGCGTACTAAAGAAATAGTTTAATCCCTTCTCCGCAGATCCGGAGTGGGCTTCTTAGTCTCTTCTTAGACTTAGTCTGAACTCAGGTCGGAGGCTACCTGCTAAGCACCCAACACACTACACTACTATATTCTGCATATACTCGTAACCCGAAAAAAGCATGCTATCCTTTTCGGACACAAGTTGCCCGCTCTTGTTCGCACTCGCTGGCGCTGTGGGATGTGTTTTGTGTCCGGCTTGCTTGGTCTTGATATAAGCTAAGGCGATTTGAGCAGACGAAAACCGCAGCAGCAGCAACAGCCACGGCAACGGCAACGGCAGCAGCAAGTTGTTATATTCAGTTTCAGAGTTCGTCCAGTGCTCCTCTCGTCTCGTGAATCCTTTTCCTTGCGTTTCATTTTATTCCATGCTGTGGCATGGCTCTGCTCATTGCTGTTGCCGTTGCTGTTGCTGTTGCTATGATTTGCATATCGTAGTTGCTAGCTTGCTTTGTTTTAATGCGTCTGCCTCTGCCTCAACCTCTCGCTCACTCACTCGTTCTCTCTCTCTTTCTCGCTTTCGAGGAGTCTGCCTCCGCCTCAAACTCAGCTTCAGCGAGTGCCTTTGCCTTTGCCTTTGCCACCTCAGATGCCACCACCATTGCCGAGGCTTGCCGATGTCCGAGCTCTTTTGTCAGCTACCGTTACCTGAATCCGCATGTGCGCCTCTGTCTCTGTATCAGTGTGTGTGTGTGTGTGTGTGTTAGAACGCGTGCGTGTGTGTGTGTGTTGCCTATGTCAGACTGCTGCCCAGGATGCCGCCGCGTAAGAAGAAGGCAAACGTTGCTGGCCGAGGCTGGCATTTGTCCTTCCAATCTAAGCTAAATGTGCTGCCCACCATCCACTTGCCACCATCCAACTTGCTGCTTGCTGCTTTCTGCTTACTGCTTGCCACTTCTCCTGTTGTCGTTGCCATCGTTCTTGCTGCTGCTGCTGCTGCAGAAAACAGAGAATTTGAAACAATTGAGGCGCCAACGGAGGGACGTCATGGCAGACGCAGCGCAGCAATTTCGACCACCAACTACTGACCACTGACCGACTCGGACTGCATCTACACCGTGCTTACGCTTAGCATAGCTCCTGCTTCTGCCGAACAGAGATAGCAACAGATAGAGTCCAACCGAAAGAGAGAGAGAGAGAGAGCGAGTAAGAGAGAAGGAGAGCGAGCTTCTCGGGGATGCCGTGTGTGCGACAGGGACAGGCGCTGACTTTGGCAAAAGCTCTTAGCAACGTGCGGCCGAATCCTTCTCAAAATTAAACTATATGCAGCACAAGGAAAGACATGCTGCACACACTGCTGCCACTTCGTCCAGTGCGTCCTGCAACCTGCGTCCGAAAACCATTCACCATTCTCGAGTCTCGAGCCACATGCAAATAACGCAGACACATGCAGTTTTTCTTGTATCCTTTCCCCCCCCCTACTCACAATTTTGCAGCTCCTGCTTCTTATGTATTCGCTCGAGCTTTGTTAAGATATTCTTTGCCTCTAAGATGGACGACGCTTGATACGAGTCCGAGTTGTAGCTGCAGCTAGGCGTTAGATACTTCAGCTCACATACACACACACACACACACACATAAACACACACACACACATGTGCAAGTTCAATCAGCTGCTAATTGCACAACGTCCAAAACAGTACATAACCAGCTAGGATGAGTGAGTTGGCAGCAACTGCAATAGCAACAACAACAACACAGCAACTGCAATATGCGATTACTCCTGCCAGGACTCGCACTTGGCAACTCAGATACTCGACGTTGGTTGGACACAGTCGCATCCAGCGCCAAGTGTTTGCATAACTTTGTAGCCTTATCCAGATCCAATGCTAATCCATTACCTCGTTGCTCAAATAATATCTGCAACATGCAGTTTACGTATAAGAAGTAGTAGAAATAGCGACCAACTAAATATTTATTAAACATTTGCGACTGATCCCTAATTGCAGTTAAACTGCGACTCAAGACTTCAATTGAGTGAGTACTTTTTGTGTTAGCCAACCTAAGTTTTTTTGTTAAGAAATAACTTTTATTTATGTTAAGAATTTTATATGTTAAACATTTTTATAACAATTTGCATCTACCGAGGCATACTACTTATTAATTAATTTGACTTCTGTATTAAGACTGTGTTTTATATAGGTTCATTATTCTTCTTTTAATTGCAGTCGACAATCTGTTTCTAATATACATGAGAAAGTTACTTGAGTCATATAAAAATGAACATTTGAGTTTAGTTCTTACACCACAATTATACTTACACAGCTTAAAAAACTTAAAAAAACAAAAACAAAAAATTTAATACTCTCCAGGCAAGTGAACTAAACAAATTTTAGACCCCATAGAGTATAGAGCTTAGGTGTTTAATATCATAAAATTAATCTTTCATGTCATACATAATTATCGGAAAAATGTGAGAATATCGTGAATTATGGGAGTTGTATGCCAAATGGATAATATTCATGAGGAATGCCGGAATCTGCAACTATGTAAATCTATAATATAAATATGTAATTCGTTAATTAAGCCTATCTTTCACTGCTAACTCTAAGCTTTTTTTTGTTATTAAAATTCGATACTATTTTCTTATATTTCTATAGTCTGTTTCATCTATAAAAGAACATCGAACCAATAGTTCGAAAGTGGAACGAACATAAGTTTTAGAAGATTGAAATGAATTATTATTTCTCATGTAATTTTACTTGTATACTCTAACCAAATCATATGAATATCGCACTATTATCTACATAACTGAAAGTTCAAACTATATTTAAAATGAATTGTGTACTCTTTTCATATGAACTTCGACATTAAATATTTCTACTGTATTTCCTAGAGATATACCATGCAGTGTATTTAATCGTCGTTGAATAGAAGGCTTCTTTTCCTCTCGTAGGAGAAACCATAAGCAAACCAAAATCCGAAACCGCGTCAGCTTCGATGTCTCGATGATGTTTTGCGATATTCATTCGTTTTCACACCCGATTTCCGAGGGCGACGAACACATGGAGAAGGGAGGAGAGTGTATAGAAGGACTTGGATTGGGATTTGCGAAACGCGATGACGCTGCATCATTGGGATTGTTGCCTTAGCTGGAAATTGCCGACAAGTCGATGCGGCTGAAGAGACTCGCTCGCTGAGATGAGTGTGCTACAGCCAGACAAGTAAAAATTTGCCTTTGTATTGGCCTAGCACAGAGAAGGCAGAGAGAGAGAGAGACATAGTGAGAGGGAGATTGGGGGAGAAATGCATAGATTTTGAAAGGGTTTTTTCTTGGGTCTATTCTTGGCGTTGTTGCTCTTATTGTAATTGTTGCTGTTGTTGTTTCATTATCGATACTGCAGTGCACTGCAGGTAGAGCAAAGTTGGCGACACGGCAAAACACTGCAGAGCGGAAGAGAGAGAGGCAGAGGATGCCGGAAGGGGGCCTCGAGTGTCGTGTCCTTTGCAGTCCTTTGCACTTGTCGACAATGAAATACAAGGAAATATTGCGGCAGCGATGTAAAGCACAAAAACGCGATTTGGCGCGCATTAAGAGCGCCTCCGAGAAGGAGGCGAAGGAGAAGCCAAAGAACTAGAGAGTGTATGTGCCAGATAGGTTGCAAGGATATGCGAAAGGAGCACGGATGGGGTTGTAACATTTGAAAACGACACCAATCAATAATTAATTATGAATTTGTATTTATCTGGCAAATCAATAAAATTAACAATAGAAAAACACACATCAATTTCTCAGTCTCCCCTCGCTGTGTACTTAATGTCGTCGGAGCCCAGGTAGGAGGGAGAACCAGAGGATTGGAGCGGGAGCATGTGGAAGGGTCACTCTGAAGTGAAACGCAATACAAAATTGCTGAGGACAACCGATGTGTCCTTCGCATCGAAAGGGGCAAACTCGCTGTCGATTCCGGTTGAACGCACACAATCGCGAATTTTCATCGGAATAGAAAGCAGCAGCAGCGGAAGATGAAGAAGAGGAAGAAGAAGGGTCGGATGGGAAGGGAAGGGAAGGGAAGGGGGCAACATGTCGCGCGGTCAGCATTGCCATTGCCAGAGTTACGAGAGTTGCCACAGCCAGCGAAAAGCAGCAGCGTCGTCGTCGTCTGCGTCTGCGACAAATACAGGGACAGACGAAAGGACAGACACGCAGACGGAGAGCAGCAGGCGGGTAAGACAAGGCAGAGATTCAAGGCAGCAGAAGGAGCAAGCAGCAGCAGTCGTTCCCTGGCATCAATCAGAGCACAACCCCGCGCCAATTCAGCTAAAATCCGCAGTCGCCACCCTGCGGCAAAGCAATAGCGACGTTGACGTCGAAGCAGCAGCAGCCACAGCCGCAGCCAAGCATCACACATCCTCGAAAGTGCCCCATACCACTTCTGGTCCTTGGTCCTTTGCAGCATCACGCCATCATCTCGCATAGGCATCGCGACTTTCAGCGTATGTAGAACTGACACTGACTGACGGACCGTAGAATACGTTGCGGATACGGCTGCCACACACACTTAAACATACACATACATACATTCGCATGCAGATGTTGTGAATGTAGATGTAAATGTGAATGTACATCTATGTGCATATGGAATGAAGGCAGCGCACCTCATACAAGCCAAACGAACAATAGAGAGCAGCCCACTTGAGATCAGAGCAAGTGGCAGACGCGGTGGTTCAGAGTAACCTAGCCCCAGACCAGACTGCTCTCCTCCTCGCCATCGCAGACCATCGCAGTTGGTCCAAGCCAAGCCAAGCCAAGTCGAGAGTGCCGCAATTTTGCGTCAAAAGCCCTTTTCCCCTTTCTCCCCCTTTCGTCCAGCGCTTGGCCTGCCCTGCCCTGCGTCATATTGGCACAAAGAAAGACCTCTTGCTGGCTCGCCGATTCGCAGACTCGCCGGCAAACTGGCAGCGGCGACTCCTTCAGCCTCACCAGCCAGATAAAAAACTTAGCCATTGGTTGGAAGGAGCAACGAGCTAAGGACGATTCACTGCCCATAAGCTTCAGTTCTAGTTCTGGTTCTGGTTCTGGTTGCTGCTCCTGTTTCTCTATTTCTGTTGCTGTTTCTGGTTCGTGTTTGAGTTGTGCCTCTGGCACTTGGCTCCTGTTTTACCATGCTAGCATGTCCAGTCGGCGCGGATAAAACACATCACTCGGACTCAAAGTAAACTAGTCGCCGACTCCGTTCACCGTGGGGCCAATCCTCACACCCTCGCCTGCTTATGTGTGTCCCTTCCTTACTTTGAATAAACACTCGACGACTTTGCGACCGCATCAGCGTTCTCATCATTTGCACTCGCCGGCGCATCGCTTGAAATTTTAGTTGGACTTTCGAAATATTCTAATAATGTTCAACATTCTTGAGAGTCTAAAATACTTGATACTACTTGATTTTGATTATATAATATAATATTGATAATATTGATTATTTACTTATCTGATTGATTTAGCGACAACTAAGTTTAGAATACACATCTTCATAATTGAATTAAGTTATGCAATATCAACCAAATTTCAAAATAAGAAATGATTTATAATATATATGAGACACGAAAAGTCAATAAAATTTCAAATAACAACGTCAAGGTTGAGGATACAGAACCAATGACTAAACTGTTAATTAAAATATCGTTAATTATTTTTGTAAGTGCAGTTAAATGATAGATAATTGGAGTGTTAGACCCTTGACTTTTAAGAAAAATAAAAAGGTCTATTATGTTTGTAATATATTTAGTTTAAGCAATTATCTTGAATTAAATATATTAACAATAAGTGAATTTAGCATACTACTAATACGGTATTTATACTATATTATTACAAATTGCTATTGGTATTATATTAAAGCTTGTTTAACTTTTCACTTTTACTTAGAAAGTAAAAAGGGTCTATTAATTCTTACTTTTTCCATACTAGTATTATGACTATTAATAATAAACTCTGTGCTTATGAAGTTTTCAGTTATGGATTAACAGCGGTTGTTTCTTGCTTGATTAGCTTACTCATCTCGGCACATTCGTGACAATTTTTAAAGCAGCAATAACCACCCCAGACCCTAACTACACCCCCTCCCTAGGGCAACACCATCACCACAACCACCACCGCCGCCGACATCAGAGACAGCCAAGCCAGCATCATCAGCAGCATCGACGGCATCGACGGCACCCCCAACAGTTTCTTCTTCCCTGGCATGGGTCAAAACATCATATGTGAGATCCCTTTACATCGCGACATTTCCGTGCCGTCGCGAATGAGGCACATTCGGTGCACGTCTCCTTTTCAACCCCCTTGTCCCTTAAAGGACCGACGCTGTCCTGTGACGCGAATGTGAACGCGGAAACTGAAGGTGATGCGATGGCGATGGCGATGGCATGGCAATGACGATGACGACGACGATGTCGGGGGCAGGAGAAATGGCAATGTTCAAATGCGCGAGTGCCATCAATATGAGCCATACGTGTGTCCTTATTTTAAAGGATACTTCACTCTGGGCTAGCTCAACCCCATCCCATCCGGTTTCACGTTGTGTCTCTGGCATTTTGCTCTTGCCGTCTCCTTCTCAGAGGGAATTAGTGTGCTTCACATTAGTAGCGTAATATAATCGCGCATGATGGAGTCGACTAACGCGGCGTAACGTGACAAATATGTTTGATTGCTTGATGGCGCAATACAACCTAAAGATACTCTTCATCCAACAACAATATACTCGTACTCTATGCGGCAGTCTCTGAGCTTGTGTATTCTACAAATTCAGAGGAAAAACTCAAATTTCTTTATTTTATTTCGCCAATAACCTATGTCGTTTCTTCTTAGCTGAGCATACCCCAAGTCAATGCTAGCACCCTAGCACCCTACAATAAACAATAGTGTTAGAGATTATCCGTCTCCTCGCGACATAACAAAACTTAGGATTACAAAAATTGAAAAAAAAGATATTTGAAATGCAAACAGAAAAATGTATTCGAAATAATTTTACTGTTCAATAATTTAATCTGTTTGAATTGCCCATTGCAAGTTTTAGCCTATACTTTTGTCTCTATAAAAGTATCATGTATGTTATTTTTTAATTTTCCACATAGAAAAAGTTATATATTAAATTAACAAAATATTTTATAACATTTTTTTCATCATATTAACATTTTGCACTCTTAGCCAAATATTTTTAAAATAAAAAGATGCACTTTAACTCATAGATAAAGATTTTTATACCCGCTACCCATAGGGTAGAAGGGTATTATAACTTTGTGCCGGCAGGAAATGTATGTAACAGGTAGAAGGAGGCATCTCCGACCCTATAAAGTATATATATTCTTGATCAGCGTCAACAGCCGAGACGATCTAGCCATGTCCGTCTGTCCGTCTGTCTGTCTGTCCGTCTGTCCGTCTGTCCGTCTGTCCGTCTGTCCGTCTGTCTGTATGAAACACTGGATCTCAGAGACTATAAGAGATAGAGCTATAATTTTTTTTCGACAGCATTTGTTATGTTTGCACGCAGATCAAGTTTGTTTCAAATTTTTGCCACGCCCACTTCCGCCCCCGTAAATCAAAAAAATCGAATAATAAGCGTAATTTTAAAGCTAAAGCTGTGTATAATAATAACAATACTATTTATGATTTCTGAAAATTTGGTTGCGATCAGATAAAAATTGTGGAAGTTATTAAAGAAATACTTTTGTATGGGCTAAAACGACTACTTACTAGGGGTCTTAGATGCTTTGGCCGACAATCTAGTATATTATGCTGTCTATGGTATATTTTGAATGTTAGTACCATATCGTTATACTAAATATACCATTTGGTATATTTTTAGTATATTGCAGTATTTTTTGGTATATTTTGAAAATAATACCGCAATATTTTGCTTTTATTCAAAGTGGGTAGCGGGTATCTCACAGTCGAGCACACTCGACTGTAGCTTTCTTACTTGTTTCTTTATATAGCTTTGCTTTCCAGCAGAGTTGACTTTGTAATAATCTGCAGTCGAAATTATTTGCATGGAAGTAAAGAAAACTACTAACGTCTTTATCTTTTCGCGACACTTTTGATGGGGCTGGCGAAAACGATGCGCATATTATAAGAGAGCCCATGCTGGCGGATTTATCCACAGGCCCACTAAATATATATGTCATTATTAAGAAAGAGACGCGCACGAAAGGTCGTCGAAGGGGTTTTTGGGGTCTTGGAGTCTGGGGTGTGGATTTGGGTTTATGTCCGTTGTTGGTGACTATGTATCATCATTGCCAGTGATTACGACGGCGGTTCAGCGCGTATTACTCGTTGCTGTGATGGCTAGTGTTTATGCCGTGCATCCTTTTGTCCCGAGGACAATAACACTTCCGTGCAGACCATTATCATAAAGGGGTTAAGTCGCTGATTTTCATCGTATGCGAGTGTGTGTGCTCATTTAAGAACTAGAGATGGGGGAGTCAAGGAAGAGGAAGACGCGGGTCGCAACAGCAACAGCAACAGCAACACTCCCAAGCGCAAGTGCTTGAGGATTCGCGCTGAATTTCACCGCTTTGTTTCTATGCGCTCTTCACAAAGATGGCAGCGGCTCATTATGCGCCCCGATAAGCGATGTGCCTCCCACGTGAGTCCTTCGCCTCGGGTTACTAGCATACGGCTGTGTGTGTGTGTGTGTGTGTGGGTATATGAATGTGGATGCGGATGTCAATGTGGTTGTGTGCTTGTCTTAAGGGGCAGCAGCAAGCACCATTTGACGGCAGTCGTCGCCTCCTTATGTCACTCGGTATCTATCTCCTCGGTTGGTTGTTCAGCGACTGCCAAACGCGGCCACTGAAATTTTTGTCGCGTCAGTCTTTGTTGCCGCCGAGTATTTGCCACCCTTTATGCCAATGTTGTTTTCTTACTGTGTGTTATTTTTTTTGTTTTTGTTCTGTTTTTCTGCTGCTTTTGGTGCACAATTTTTGCATTTTGTGTTGTCGTGTTGCTCAGATGGACATTGCCATTTGTGTAATTTGAGCCGTGTCCCCCTCCTGGTTAAGTAACCAAGCAGTGAGAGGCAAAGGCGCCTGTTCCACGATGCTTCTGCTTTTGTTGTTGTGTGTTGCTTTCCTTTGTTTTTGTCATGTTCCTTCCACCATTCAGTATTGTTGCCAATGCGAATACTCGGCTTGATCCTAATTTAACACGTTCGAATAACCTTGAAGCGTTTCTTATTTCGCGCCACCGTCAACGGTGCCCGACGCGACATCAGCGGGTAAACAATAAACAGCCCAGTAACAAGCGAGACAGAAATAGAGAGAGAGTGTGTGTGTGAGAGAGAGACACAGAGAGAGAGAGAGAGAGAGGTTTCACTCCGTGCTGCGGATTCAATTAGACGCTGTCGACGACTTGGCTGCCAGGGAATGGTTTTGACCTCGAATGCCGCGGTGTCTCACATGCACCCCTCACCTCACTCGCTCTCTCCCTTCTTCCCTTCCTGCCTCTTTCCCCCACCTTAACACCGCTGCTCCGTTCTGATGACTTTGTACTGCCACGAACGCCTC
Organism: Drosophila niveifrons; assembly: GCA_035046325.1. Classification (NCBI taxonomy): domain Eukaryota; kingdom Metazoa; phylum Arthropoda; class Insecta; order Diptera; family Drosophilidae; genus Drosophila; species Drosophila niveifrons. Next base: position 502,007 of record JAWNOC010000046.1, on the reverse strand, counting down.
ATTGTGATTCTTATGGCTTCACGGGGATTTTGCATTTCAATAAACTTTCTGAAACGACGCCACACAACGGGGCGCGTTCACAAGGTTTTTGCACAGAATGCTATAAAACCTCAATACTCCAATCATGTGAAACATATATTGCCTAGCAAGCGAAAATATTTAGATGGACATCAAGTTCTTCTATTAATAGATTTAATATCCTGATATAGAAAGATGACCTTACTAATGCAATGAAAGAAGTTAAATACGCTTTCAAAAACTTTATTTGAGGGAATATTATTTAATAAATCTAAAAAGAAGTAAGAAAGTTACAGTCGAGTGTACTCCACTGTGAGATACAAACTACTCATTTTTAGGAAAACCAAAATATTAGTATTACTCTTAAAATATATTAAATTAGTATACAAAATGCTATATTTGGTATATTTATTTAGTACTATATTCAAAATATATCATAGAGCGCGGTATATACCAGATTTTCTGTTCATCTGTCCGTATGCGCACCCAGATCTTAGAGACTATAATATACTGAGATATAATATTATTTCAATACCACTTGTTATGTTTGCAGGCAAATCATATTCGTTTCAAATTCTTGCCACGCTTACTTCCGCTCGTACAAATTATCAAAGCTCGAATAATAAGCGTAAATTTAAAGCTAGAGTTTTCTTATAAACAATATATATTAAACAATATATAGCTATTGTTTTTGGTTGCGATCACATAAAAATGGTCTAAGTTATTAAAGTAATACTTTTATATGGGCAAAAATGATTACTTATTAAGGGTCTTAGATGCTTTTCTCTGACAATCTTGTATATTTTGCAGTCTATGGTATATTTCAAATGTGGTACTTTATCGATATATCAAATATAACATGTGGTATATTTTTTAGTATTTTTGCACTGTATTATTTTGGTAAATTTTAAGAATAATGCCGCGCCATTTTTCTTTTATCCAAAATGGGTAGCGGGAATCTCACAGTCGAGTACACTCGACTGTAGATTTCTTACTTGTGTGATTGTATAAATAGTATTAAAACCCATTTACAAATATAATTTCGAAATTTTGAAAAAAAAAATCTATCATTGATCTACTAAAGTCAAAGATGCAATTTCATAGATCAATGACATGCTAGAAAAAAAAAAAAAATAGCCTCAAGGACACGGGACATTTTTATTAGACGCAGTTGACACCAAAAATCGCATGTCATAGACTATATGACATAGAGCGCTATATACGAGCATGCCGCCCACTTGGCAAGCCCAAGAAGTACAAAGAGACGTCAATGAATATCCTCATAGGTACCTGGCAAGACCCTCCAATAATGGAAGGACACGCAAGTGATGCTGTTGGCTATTTCGTTACGCTTTATGCTTGTGATGGTGTGTGTCTTTGAGGGTGTTCTGTGATATTTTTCTGGCAAATCGCTGGATAGTTGTCGTTTGTTGGCCCGTGTTATAAGGGAATTGTGATGAATGGGACACGGGTAGACAGAGACAAGAACAGCAGGGCTAAGAGACATGCGATGCAGCTGCGCAGGTAAATAGTCAGTCAGGTCGGAGATAAGAAAACACAGGACGGATTAAGGATGGGTGCGATTTACAACCTTGTCGCAGCTTGAGACTGTAACAAACTGACACGACGCGTCGTCTATAAAACGCACACCGCAGGACATCCGCTAGTACCAACTAATTTGTAGAAATCATCAACATATTGCATACACAGTAATACCTAGCGTTTTAAACTAAGCATATAGTGTACCTAAACTATGCTAAAAATGTAGAGCAAATCTTAAATCTTGTTCAATACGTATTTGCAGTTAGTTCCTTATAGAAATCGCACAGTATTTGACTGCGCACCAAACGAAAAAGTTCCTTTTCTCACTTCCTGCTGTGCCCGCAATTTCTGACAACCTTTTGCCAAGGTTCATACTTTCTTAGGTATTTGTAATAGGTGTCCTTTCAATCGCATGCTGCGCAACAACTCGGGCGACAATTCCTGGAATGAAACGTCTCTTTCCCTTTCTTTAAGTGCATTTCTTCTAACATTTCGCAGTTTGCGACTTTTCAACATTTAATTATAAAGTATTATACATGCTTCACTTTTAATTTACTGAACTACTACTAAAATGGTTTATTCAAATTATAAATTAAAGTCAAATTTTCTAACCATGGCTATACCCAGGACTCTACATAATTTTGTGGAATCTCATTTACTTCACTTAACTATACATAGAATTATACACATTAATAAATACGTAAAGATCATTAGATTAGAGGTAAAGTTAATGTAGGATCGATCTAGACTTAAGCATATTATTTGCTAAAACTATTAAAAAGTTGCAATGATTGTATAACAAAAGTATAAAATAATAATACACGCTGCCTGCATTAAAATATCTATTTTTAAGTGAATTTTATATTATTCAAGATATGCAAAGGCAGCTCGCTGCATCATCCACAACAAAAACTGCTTGCTTCCACAGCTGTAAGCAGTTTAAGCAGTGCTTCTTTTCTCAATGTTTCCTCCAACCCTGGCATCTGATCTGATCTTTTAAAATATTTTACAACAAAACAATAATTTTAAAAAATGATATTAAGAATGGGAGTATTTTATGTTATTTTTGTTATAAAAATACGCTCATCAAGATAATATTAAATAGATAGCAGATTTCTTTTATATTATTTAAATAAAATACATTTATTTTGCAGCCCACTCGTTTGATATCTCCAGATACTCTGCTGCGCAAACGTCGTGGAAACTCCTATGAAATGGCCACGTTGTTGGTGAGCATGCTAATTGGTGCTGGTCATCCGGCAATGGTTGTGTCTGGAGTTGCACGTGGACATACGGTACGCAACGAGCAGAACAATGTGCCGTATCCGTATCCCATCGAAGAGGTCAAAGCCGTTGAGGAAAAGCAAGAGAACGAGGAGAAGAGTGCCAAGTACAAGCTACGACCGCTGCCGGACTTGGAGAGTCATCTAGAGGAGGAAATGGCAGAAGTCCACAGACAGCGAGCTGAAGCTCAGAACCGACATGAACAGGAGCAGTTACGTAAGCAAATGGCGGTAAGTTTTCCGTAATTTCTTAGCAATCTTAGCATAAAACAAACTAAAATTCCTAATCCTTAAAAATAAAGGAAATGGAACTGATGGCTGTCGATCGTTATCACTATCGTCGCTCCCACGCCTGGGTTGTGATTATCAACAATGCACCGTGGAGCATAAAGCCAAAGATAACATACACCGATGTGAATGGCGATGTTGTGGAGGCACCACCCACGGGCATTTTCATTGAACCTTCGACGGGATTTATCTGTGAAACCAACTGCAAGCAATATATCCTAGTAGACAGCATCTGGAATCAATATAACTACTATGTGAATAAGCAGAACTATCAACGAGTCGGCGAGCTGCGTTGGGACTTGCGAGATCTTAACGATTGGGAGCACATGCTGCCCGGAGAACCGCCAGAGATGCGTATCTATAACATGGAATCGGATGAGAATATTGGCGATGGGGAGCACGATGTGAATGATGAGAAGCATTTGGATGCCATTTGCAATTGGGTCAACAGGCTGCATATTGGATTAGCAGACTATGAACAGCGCTTTCCACGCTCCGAGAAGAAGGTTCAGTATAAAGGAGCTATTCACGAAAGATTCTCACCATATTCCCAACGTGATGGCAAAGTAATGCAGTTGACGGTGTTCGACGATGACCAATGCAATAAGCCCAAGATGCGCTACGAATATTACAAGAATCGCTTTGATCACATGAAACATCTTAAATATAACTATGAAACAGATTTGTTTCAAGAACAGTTCGAAAAAGGACGCGATGACAGCTTAGCATGTAAGTTAGGAATTTAATATGCTTAAATGCTTAATAATATTTTATTATTATATTTATAATAAATAGTTATTTTGTGTATGCCTATTTTGGTATATTATTAATCTTAATTTAATTTTGAATTCTGTACATTTAAATATAAAAAAAAAAAATATTTTATTTTAGGTATGGAATACTACTCGGACGTTTCGCAGCCTAGGAAATTGTATTTCTGCGCCAACTCTAGACTCGACTCTTTGGATACGGTGGATCTGAACCCAGGTTCAATAATACTACACTACAAGGACCGCTCCGACAATTGCTGGTATAAAGAGTTTGAGTTTAAGCCCAATGGTATAGTGCTTAAAGTACGTATATAAAAGTGAATATTGTGAATGTTCATAGTTTCTTATTTCCCTCTGTCTATCTCTCTACTTTTAGAAAGTATTTGAGAGGTTTCACAAGAACGAGAAAAATGATATTGGCACCAACGATTTCGCAAGTCGCACATTCCTGTTTCAGCAAAACAAAATTATACTCAAGTTCCATTACACTTTTGGCGCCTTGACTGCCACCACAGTGGAGTTTACAAAGCCGCCCAAACCGGATTATGGCAAGGAATTGATTTATGATGAGAAGCTAACAAAAATATACAGGGTGCGGTAGTCCCAGCTCCAGTAAAGCTTCCGTTTATTAATGTGAATTGTTTCAGGCGAATCCGTTGGATCCAGTTCGCACTAATCTCGAGTTGTACAAGATATTGAAGGAACAACTGCAGGCAGAGGATCAAATACGCAAGCAGTTTGAAAAGGTTCAAGACGATGTGAACAACATCTTTGATCTGCGAAGAATTGAAAAACAAGAGCCCAAGCTCAAGTTCAGTCTTTTCGACCCACTTCGCAATGGAGCCGCCAGGGAAATTAGAATGCATTTGGTACTTCTTATTTTCAGCTTATTTCACACAAAGAATCTAATTTTATTTTTCTATATTTTACAGTATGAGCAGGAACAGCAGCAGAAGAAAGAAATGGCCACTAAACCAGCAGATTTCTTGGCTCCATATTTGATACCTTACAAGGACCAGGAGCAGTTGACTCAAGAACAATCCATGGGGGCATATAATGCCTGTCTAAACGATTTGAAAACTCGCTTTGTTGTTCTACTTAACAATCTGCAGCGGCAATATGAAGACGTAATATATTTCAATTGAATTTACCCCTATTTTGAAATATTCTACACACATCATATTGATTTTTCAGCTGACCAGCGAGGCAAAGTCCTTGAATCGTTTCCTCAACAAGTTTGAGAATCAATTCGACAACTTTGACTACAATCGACTGGTACAACAGGCCAAGGACTTGGAATTGAGAAAACGTATGGTCCAGCAGCGTCTGACTCTGACACATCAGGAGTCTCAGAAGAAGTACGAGTGGGTTAAAGCTTCCCTGCTGAAGGATCCACGACTCAATCTAAAGGGAGAAGAAGAAAAATCATCAGACGACTGAAAAACTTTTAAAACAGTTTAAGGTATTTGAGAAACTCTTAAGTTTGTAAGAAAATTTAGTTTGAGATTTGGGAAATGTTGTTTGCAGCATGTGAAAATTAAAATTTAAATAAAATTAATTAAATAACACTATTTAAGTATTGGTTAAAGAAAATTTAAGAATTAAGATAAGAGAAAAATGTATCCATAAATATTGTGATACAGTTTAACAACTTAATACCAACAAACTATTTTACAAAACTATTAAAGGATGCTGCTAGGTTAGTATCATCATTTATCGGAAGATATTGCGCATATAATATTTTACAAATTTGGAAAACAAACAAAAGGTACTATTGGTATGAATCGGCACCAGACTTTGTGCCTAGAATGATGTAATGTAGACTAAGTACTGGAAAAGGCTGGATAAACAATCTTTTGTAATTAAAAAAAAGAGTTCAATAGACTAAAATAATATGTGCTGTAATATTTCTCAGTTCTAGTGTTCGCCTTCGATTTAGCATTCAAAGTCCAAGCCAAGTCACCACCGCGAGAATATTGCGTCCAGACGTAGGCGTGGATAAATGTCGAACGGTAGCGGATACTCGAACAGGAGAAGATGGAGGAGTGGATAGGGTGGTTTTGGAGGCTGTGTGGGGATGGGGGTTGAAGAAAGTATGTTTAAGTGGATTCTAAAATGCGAATGCCAATTTCATGGTCTTGCATCACAACAGCAACGCGGACAGCGTCGTCGCAAAAGCAGATTCGACTGCCAGAGAGTGAGTGAGTGTATGAGTGTGTGAGTGTGTGAGTGCGAGGAAAATTCGTTTCAAAAGTGACCGTCTGAAAATTGGACAAAGTGGCTGCCGCGGCCATGTGTGTGGGTTCAAGGCATACAATAAGGCATACAAACATAGCCGGAGGCAGTAACAACAACATCAACAACAACACAGACCCACACTCACACCCTCGACGCTCTGCCTTTCTCACTCTCTTATCCACACACACACACACACAAACACACTCGCAGTCGCAGCCGCCGTCGCAGCGAAGCACGTCACATAAGCACATGTGTGAGCGGCCTGAGTCTGAGCCTGAGCTCGACGGTTGTCCGTTTTTGGCGCTATACTCAAACGCAACCCCAAACCACCCACCGTCTACCTACACACACACACACACTCGCACACACAGAATATACACATTCATGTCCACGGCCACGTCCCACATCTCGCATCTCGCATCTCACAACTCGCAGCTCGCAGCTCACATCTAGCAACCCACGCACACTTTGAAGCGAACTTACTTACATATACGATGTCAGTGTCCGTCCATCCCCCATCGGCGGCGTCTAAATTGCGTTTGTCCCTTGAAAGAATCGTCCTAAGATGAAAGTGCTGTCCCTTGTCCGCCAACCGTCCGTTAGCATCGCTGAAAATTTGCTCGTGGCATGAACACATGTGGCGTAATTTCGTCGCAGATTTTTGTTCGCTAACTGGACAAGGAGATTGTGTGCACTGCAACAAATTTCGGCTGACTTTTCGGGACATATTTTAAACTTGTAAGATAGTAAATACGCTAAAATATTCTTGTCATTATAAAAATTACTATGTTTAATATTTTATTTATTATTTTATTCTAATACTATTGAACTAATAACATTTAAGCTCGTTTGTTTAATCAAACGTACAATTTAGGCGCACTCAGTAGATGTATAAGTGATCTTATAGTTTAGTTGATATGGTATAATGGCTTAGTAGTAGAAACCGTTTAATTCTGTACAAATATAAATGTAGGAAATGTAGAAGAATTGTAAATATATATGTATATAAATATTATATATATATAAAGATTTTAAAATATAATCATAATCAAAACAGTAAATAGAATCAAAATTCTGAAACCTATTAAGCAACAACATATAAATATTCTATTCACATATGGAATGAGAACTCCTTAAATTGAAGTAGTTAATTAACATATGTAATATGAATAGTAGTAGTTTGCCCCTTTTATTTCGCCAAGTGTAATTCGAGTAACATTTGCACTGCCCGCGACCCCCAAAGCGCCAGATATTCCTCCTTGCTTTGGCGAGCCGTGGGCCACACAGAAAGGCCTTTGTCGCAGTCGCCGTCGTCGTCGTCGTCGTTTGCTGCTGTCGTTGCTGCTGCTGCTGCCTCAGTCCCGGGTAGTGTCCAGCTTGGCGTAAGTACAGTTGTGCAAATACACTTCTAGCGGACAGTATCGCGGCCCAAGAATTTGTATTTTATCAGCATCGTGCGCGTCGCGTAGTCAAGGACTCCCAATATTTACGCGAAATACACAGACACACACTTGCACACAAGCTTGCCCGTGTCCATGTATACATATATAAGTGTGTGCAGATGTACGGTGAGCATGTGTGTGTGAGTGTGAGCGAGTGTGTGTTTGTTGAAGCAAATGGGATATGTGTTGGTGGCGGGAGGGTTTCGCCGGCCTCTTTGGCTGTGTGGCATGTGTGAGTGTGTGCGTGTGTTGTGTTTTTCGGTATGGGACGTTAGAATGGGAGTGGGGGAGTATGAGTTGGGAGTTGGGAGTGCGAGTGGGATGGACGGGCAAGGCTGAGGGTTATTGTACGATCCTTTCATTTTAGTCCTAAATGTCCTTCTTTCAATATTTCAAACGTGCTTCGTGACGCGTCCGTTTTGCAGGATGAGCGGGCTCGAAGGCGGCCCTTTGTGGACACGGACTTTGTCACCAGCGCCAATGCTGCTGCCGTTGTTGCTGCTGCTGTGGCTGTGGCTGCTGCTTGAGCTACTCGCTGTTTGTTGTTCGTTGTTCTCATTCTCGAACTCGTTGTTGTTGTTGCTATTGTTTGCCGTCGCTGTCGCTGTCGCCGTCGCTGCTGACGTGTTGTCGTCGCGTCACGGCGCGCTGTTTAGCGGTGGACAGACGAGGGCCACGACGATGGCTTACGGGCGCAATGGGTCTAGCAAGCAACGTCCTAGAGGGGGAGGGGCGGGGTGGCCCATTGCCATAGCCGGAGTTGGAGCTGGGGACAACTTTTATCACGGCGCATTTATTTTTCTATTCCACTTATAATATATGCCAGAAACAGGATACACACTCACATGGGCATATATTGGATATTTATTTTGTATTCGAACGCGGGGCATCGGACACCGAACGTGTCAGAAGCATTGATGGTGGCGGGGCGGGATGCGGGATGCGGGGTGAAACGGGGTGGCGCGATGGGACGCGGCTGACTGGACGATTCGACGGTTCGACGGTTAGTTGAGGGTTATCCAGGGGTCTGCCATGTGTGTGTGTGTGTGTGTGTGTATGTGTACTCTTATTTTGTAAGTATTGGGCATTCACTTCGCCTCGAACAAAGGGACGGACACTGAAAAATGGCGAGAATTCACTTGGGTGATTTGCGCGACGTTGTGCACGACTTACAAAACACTCACACCCACTCACACTCCCACACACACACACACACACACACACACGTATAGTATATATTCTCATATGTGTATAATGATGAAAACATTTCTTCTTTTTTTTCCACTTTTACGTTTATTTTTTCTTATTTTTCGTCCACATGTGTGTATATACATCCCTAATATCGCATATACGATTATATATGTATGTTTATTCCCTTCCACACTTACTATATAATATTTTCCTAGTACATACATATTTATGAAATTTTTAGTTACAGGCTGACCTGCATTACGTGTCGCTAAAACTCAATAAGTAATCTTTAAAGTTCTTACCGTAATACAACTCCAACTCAGGGCTAAAAACTGAAACGGAGCAGCAGCTCATTTAACTTACAAATACTCATTTTATTTCCCACACAATTCGATAGAAAAGCGAGAGAAATTTTTTGAAATATTATTATTATATTATATTATATTATATTATTTTCTCGAATATATTCTAAAGCGACTGCATTTTTAATGCTATTATTTCAGAAAGGAACATATTCAAATCCATTAATATTTTAGTATCACAAATTTTTTTTTGTAAAAACTGTTTGTACTATAAGTAGTCCTTGAAATTAGCATATTTTCTTACTTTCTATCAATTGTTACTCAATTTGTATTTAGACAAATGTATTTATGCTTGTGTTTTAAATTATCTTTTAATGAAGTTGACCATGTTGTCATCCAAATTCTCCAAGACTTTATCAATAATGAGTATCAAAGTATACAAAACAAACGTTCACTTTAAATATATAAAAGACACACATATAACTTAAACCAATGTTTGTATTTCAATACATCTATAAACAAACAAATAACTTCTAAATAAAAAATGGATATGTGCTCAGCACTATTAATAGACTACTGTGTTGATGAGCATTAACATAAGGGACGAATATGTAACGACTTTTACGTATATTAGTTATGTTACATGCAAAAATTGTCCGGCACAGTGAATGTTTATTAAACCGCTGTACTAGATAAATCTTCTCATACATTGAGTATCCCTAATTCGCAAAATAATTTGAGAAACTGTTTAATTTATGGTCAGTAACCATCAACATAAATTATATGTACCGATCCTTTAATTCTACCAGTAAGAAAAAATTGACCATAAGATATAAAATATACTGACAAATTCGGATTCTAGATCATTGTGATGTTAGTTGGTGTTAGACTAAAAAGTTGCCTCTTCTCTTTACTAGCTATTTCATAAAATTACTTACAATGCATCATATTATCAACACAGCTCATGGTTTGTGATAAATGTAAAGCTAATACGGAAGATCCTTTTGGAAACTGTTTAACGATTGTAGGCATATATTAGAGCGCGAGATAACGACAGTTGGCCAAATGTGTAATGCAGAGTAGTGTGGTAACGATGTAGTGTGGTAATGTGGTACCTGCCCCATTGGTTCGTCTTCATAACGAGTATGCGAAATTGTTGTGTTGTGTGTGGCTGGGCTTAATGCCATCAAACTGGTTGGGCTTTAATGCTGACTCGCCTCTTGACGCCTCTTTCGCGTTCGAAGTCGCTGTTTATTGCCCTAATTGCCCCTGTCTTGGCAAGTTTAGCTGGTAAGTGCTTATCTGTGCCCAGTTGATATGTTGATGATGTGTTTACTGCAGCTTAAAGTTCCTTTTACGACTCCTTTTATTTATATCCCAAGCACACAGCCTGGCCGTGAGTCCTGTTCTTGTTCTTGTTCTTGTTGCTCTTGTTGCTTTTGCTTTTGCTGTTCCTGTTTCTGGCCCTCTTCCTGTTCTGTCCTGGCGTCAATAAATTTTTATGAGCCATGATGCGGTCGCTCTTGAAGATGCCAAGCCGTCCAAGCAAACTGATTTCAATGTTTTATGGCCCATATTGTTGGCCATTCACATGGATGGATGTATGTAATTCACGTTTCATTTTGCACGCGACCAAATTAGTTTTCAATTTGTCGCACATTTGCGCCAAGTTAACAATCGAAGTGTACACACCGATTTCACATCCACACTTGCGAACATCCAAGCAAAATAAAAGATCAAAATAAGCAATCAAATACTAAAGTTGGACAAGAACCTCATTAATTGATATATATTCATATACTTATTGACTAAGATAAAGTATAGTATGGCAAATGATAACTTCTGCTTGGACTCGCATTTATAATTCTTTGATTATGTATTTTCTATTAACATTTTTAGTCTGACTCCAAAAACTCTGCGCTTGCGGTAGCTACACCCACAAAGTTGTTTTACAGATTATTACATATCTTATGCATCTTAGAATAGAACAAAAATATATATAAGTTAAAAGTCTCGGTGTATTAAAGTATTTATGACAAAGATAAATCCCTATTTTGTATTTATTTATAAATAATATTCTTATTTATAAATACTATTTCGCCACCCTCCTATTATCATTAAGTTCATGTGAAATTTTTGCAACCGTTACCCATAGGGTAGAAGGGAATTAAAACTTTATAATATTGTAGAAACTATTTAAGAAATTCTTAGTTATTTTGGCTGACAATCTGGTAAGTTTAGTACTCTACGGTATATATTTTGATGGTAGTACTGTATCAATTATCAATATACAAAATATACCTTTAGGTACATCGTAGCATGCGGAATATTAATTTGGTATATTTTAAGAATAATACCACACTATTTTGACCTTATTGAAAATGTAGACTTCTTTCTTGTTAGTTTTTAAGCCTACATTTAATAGATTTTATATTTTTTTTTCATTCAATAATAGCTTTTGACAATCGATTTAAATATTATGAGTATAAGAGTATTATATAAATTTATAAATTATACAAATGAATTTAATTCTGAAATGACCATTATTAATGGAAAACTAATTTCCAAATGCTTATAATGCTAATGAAGATAAATGTGAAGAATGCAAAAATACACTTAAAATGTAGATATGTACATGGATACTTAGCAATTTAAACAACAAATTTATGTACATTTATTTAAGTAGGGCAACAAGTATTTAAAAAAAGTTCAATAAGTAATTCAGTTTAAAGAGCTCATTTTCATGGCCAATACAGCAATAATATTTAATGTGTCAATTTTTAAGTAGGCTTCTAATTATGCCAAGCATGATGTTGTTGAAGTGCGTGTGTGCAATCAATTGGCTTGTATCAGGGCAATGACAATCATTTAATTTGAGCATTAGTAACCTGATTATCGGGTTCAGTAAACTTTCACCAGTGTTATAATGAGCAGCAGACATATATACACACAAACACGTACATACATATACACGTACAATGGGAGCCCTAATGCATGTGTATATACATAGATTAATGTTTGCATTTCGCTGTTGTTGTTGTTGTTGTTGTTGTCGCACTGCCAGACACACTTAACTGCTTATGTACAAGTGCGTACATACTTATGTATTGCATTGACATTGACTTTCAGCTCATTATAATAGGTACATACGCTTATTTATGACTGCACATACATATAATGTGTGTGTTTATGTGTGTGTGTGTGGGGTGGCATGTGAAGCAAATGCCAACCAAACTGCCACAAGCTTTAGTCCAAACAACTTGTTTTCCTAATCTAATGATAATGAGCTATTTATGGGTAAATACATTGGTTTGTGTTGCCGTCGACTGCTTTTGACTCCTCGTCTGTTGTACTGTTTCCTGTTCCTCTTCCTGTTTCCCCCTTTGTGGTCTTTCGATAGCGAAAGTGTTCTTATTAAAGTCGGCCAACTTCTGATGTGCCTTATGTACATAAGGTGCATTCGAATCACAGGTAAATACTTATCCATTACATACTTACTGGCTAAGTATGTACAAGTAAAGTCATCGCATTTGAAGCAAATGCATGTCAAAGCAGACACAAGTATTCGAACTTGAGGTTTGCCAAATGTACTTTCGATTAGGAGGGCTTAACTCTCACTATCTCCACTAATAAGAACATAAAAATATCCGGAAATTGGCATTTGATAAAATCATTCGTTTCCGCTGAGTTATAAACACAACAAAGTTTATAATTAGTATGGAAAAGAGTTTCATTGTTTATTCATCTGCAATATATATTATATGTTTATTATAAACTTACTTGTAATGATAATCCACATTCCAAGGTTTTCTGTGGCTTTATTTATAATTTGATAATAATATTGCTGCTTCAATTTACATAAATTAAGAATTTTTTCCGAAACTTATCTATTCTGAATTGAAACATTGTAAATTTATTTTGAAATGGCATGTGAGCCACTTTTAATTACCATAACATATTAGCGAATAATCTTAATCACTCATGAAGATTCTTTAGATCTTCATAAACAAGTTGTTAATAACTATATTTCTATGCTATTTATGCTTTTGTATCATAAATATTGTTTTACTATCTATTCTAAATGGTTTAAAAACTATTCTAAATTGAGAGCTTCAAAAACATTTTAAATACTGAAAATTAAATATTATCAAACGTTATTATTATTTTATTATTATATTCTATAAATTTATTTGGAATGTTGCAACATCAAGTATACGTCACGTAAACAAGAATGTAATATGTCTTTTTGGTTTAAAACCTGAAAACCTTAATTTGCCCATTTTTATTGCATATAAAATAAGTATCAATACAATTTAAACAAAACGTGTTGCAATGGCCTGTTGGCTATTTAGCCACTCTCATAAAACTAAATTCTTTGTAGAGAAGAAACATGAATTTATAATTCTAGCAAATATTAAATTCATTTAATTTAACTTGAACCAAGCGAGCAAATGTTGAAAGTTGGAAGAAGAAAGCAGCTAACTTGTGTGTGATAAATAGACAGATGCTCGGGGCTGATCAATTTTTCCCTTTGTGTGGCGATTACACTGACATACGCATCAGATATTTATGCATATATAGTTTTAGTTGCTTGTACAGAATATTTGAAACGTTGCATTCCATATACATATGTATATTTATATACTTGCGTAATATAATGAAATCTCGCAAATAAGATGGAATGAAGTTGTGGTGAACTCGAGAGAATGTATAGCCAAAGTCTTATGAATGCTGCGTGTTGCGTGCATTTGTCTGTAAAGAATTATAAATTAAAATCAGCAAATTTGCAGCAAAATGCATCTCGCTGTCTCGCTCTTACAATGTGCGGCCAACACTTGTGTCCTTACACAAGTGCTTTATCATGTGCGCTGGTATGCGTGTGTGAATGTGTGTGTGTATACATACGTGAGTGCGTGAGTGTATAAATTTTAATTTGTGCTCAACCACGTTGCTCTAACTAAAAGTGCAATAACATATCAAATACACACACACACACACTCACAGTCGCACAATGCAAATATGTATGGGCGAAGTATAAGAAGACTTCAGCATACATAGACACACACACACACACACACAGGCACATGTATACATGACTTGTATATGAGACTCAGATGCACATTCGCTCACATTCTTACGCACTTGTGCACTTTGCTTAGGCCGATGTCTTGCAAGCTTTTCTCTCCGCTCTCTGCTCCTTCTCTCTTCTCCTCTGCGACGGCTGTGTTTCATTTTCCTGTCCACTCTAAAGTAAAATTACTTGAGGCCAGTTGGCTGAAACAAAAAGAATCGTTTTCGAAATTTCCTTGCTGCAGACAAATGCAGCAAATACAGCAGCAAAAGCTTGTCCAACTGCCCATCTGTCCGTCTGTTAGATGCGTTTGGGAATGGGTGATCTTAATACCTAAGACATATACATCTATGTATGTGAGTGTGTTTAGCTGTGTTGTGTCTTTATTTACCTCACTGCACATATGGACACACACACACACACACCCGCACGCACACATATACTCAATTGCATTTATGCAAATGCAACCGGATGCGAACGAACTAACGATTCCTTAAATTCCTTGCTGTGTATAAGTGTGTATGAGTGTGTGTGTGTATACTTTTTGGGAAATTCATATACAATATGCATATTTGGCTTTGGCTTTGGCGAATGCGAATGCGAGCGAAAGCGTAAGCATAAGCATAAGCGTAAGCGTGTATGCATCTTTTGCCGCTCTATGTGCGTCCTTAATGTCCAACAACTGAAAGTTTTGCGCAAAACTTACGTTGCCGAGCAGCAGCAGCAGCAGGCGGACGCACAATGGGCTGGACTTGGACTCGGACTCGAACTCGGACTGGACATGGGCAGGACACTGGACTGGACTGTGTGTGAGCTAAGCTGATATGGTGAGCAGGTGGCTAGAATATACAGTCTTGATATGGCAGTCGAGCAGCTGGCGTGCCAGAAAATCTACTGCTCCTGCCTGCTTCTGCTGTTGCATTTGCATTGTCCTTCTTGTTTCTTCGTTGCATCGACTCCAGCGTGTTGCTGCTGCTGCTGCTGCTTCTGCTTCTACATCTGCATCTTTTTGGCCATACATTAAGCACTCGGGCGGCTTCAGCAAAGATTAAATTGCAAAAGCCTGTACATGTTATCAAGCACACACACAACCACATACGCACACACTTATATAATAAGCATGTATGTATTTGCGCCTTTTGCCCGGGACTTCATCATTGGCTATCGACGGATCGAGAAACGCAAAGATTTCGCCCTCTTACTAACGAATATTTCAAAATGTAATATATACAGTTTGCTATACAGCCTATGAATTATAATCATTAAGGTCTCCATTCCACGTGGAAATTTCTTAATTAATACGACTTGTGTTCTTTAACTTATGTTAAGATATTGCAGGATACAAGAACATTCCTTTTTACAACCTCAGAATTACAAAAGTTTTCTTGAGCAAAGATTCAAATAACTTTATTTTGTATTCAAAGCATATTTAGCAGATGAGCTGAAAAATTCTAATCAATTTGGTATTGTGTATTACCACTATCTATAAAAACAATTAAGAGAATTATATTTCATTTCTTAAATTTATTTATTTTCATCATTGAGATAAAATATTGTAAGCTTTAAAAGTTCACTTTTTATCCTCGCTACCCATAGAGTAGAAGGGTATTATAACTTTGTGCCGGCAGGAAATGTATGTAACAGGCATAAGGAGGCATCTCCGACCCTATGAAGTATATATATTCTTGATCAGCGTCAACAGCTGAGACGATCTAGCCATGTCCGCCTGCCCGTCTGTCTGTCTGTTTGTCTGCCGGTAAAAAATTCTGGATCTCAGGAACTATATAAACAGAGCTATAATTTTTTTTTGATAGCACTTGTTATGCTCAGCATTTTAACTGGTCACTGTTTGTCGGCTGTCCATGCAAGTAAAGCTGGGTATTACGAACAGCGATCAGTGCAGGAAATGCAACGAGTCCGTAGTTAAGGCAACACTTTAGTATCTTCTCTATAAATTCCAGCGTTATCCCGACTCCGGATGAAATACCTCAATTCGCCGTGCCTTAGGATACTGTGCGACTCCTGAGACGAATATACATTTCACCGGCAGTGTTACGGACCTCCATTGGTTTATGTTTCGACCCTAGCAGGGCAGCCGGTCCTGTCTACCTACCAACCTATTATGTTTGGACGCAGATCAAGTTGCTTTCAAAATTTTGCCACGCCCACTTCAACCCCCGCAAATTAACAAATACCTATCGTAATTTTAAAGCTAGTGCCACGATTTTCGGTACATATAAGAATAAGAATAGTATTTAATTATTAGTATTTAATTTAATAATTTGGATGCGATCATATACAAACTATAGAAGTTATTTATAAAATACCTTTGTATGGAAAAAAGGTCTTCTTACAATGGGTCTTAGTTGCTATGGCCGACAATCTGGTATATATCCATGATATATTATATTTTGAGTTTAGTTCTATATAAATATACCGAATAGACTGATTAAACTCGACTGTAACTTTCTTACTTTTACTATTTTTAGTATTTTTGCGGTATATTATTTTGGTATATTTTTTAAGAATAATACCGCATTGGTTTGCTTTTCTTCAAAATGTGTATCGGCTATCTCACAGTCGAGCACACTCGACTGTAACTTTCTTATTTGTTTTTATACCCGCTACCCATAGGGTAGAAAGGTATTATAACTTTGTGCCGGCAGGAAATGTATGTAACAGGTAGAAGGAGGCATCTCCGACCCTGTAAAGTATATATATTCTTGATCAGCGTCAACAGCCGAGACGATATAGCCATGTCCGTCTGTCCGTATGAACACCTAGATCTCAGAGACTATAAGAGATAGAGCTATAATTTTTTTTCGACAGCATTTGTTATGTTTGCACGCAGATCAAGTTTGTTTTAAAATTCCGCCCCCGCAAATCAGAAAAAATCGAATAACAAGCGTAATAATAAAGCTGGAGTCGCGAATTGGGATATACATTAGGAACTATAGTCTTTGTGACTACTGAATATTTGGTTGCGATCAGATAAAAATTGTGGAAGTTATTAAAGAAATACTTTTGTATGGGCTAAAACGCCTATTTACTAGGGGTCTCAGTTGCTATGGCCGACAATCTGGTATATTATGCCGTCTATGGTATATTTTGAAAGTGGTACTATACTAAATACTAAAAATATACCAAATATATCATTTGTATGTTGTAGTATTTTTATGTATGTATGTTGTAGTATTTTTTGGTATATTTTGAAAATAATACCGCAATATTTTGCTTTTATTCAAAGTGGGTAGCGGGTATCTCACAGTCGAGCACGCTCGACTGTAGCTTTCTTACTTGTTAGTATTGAAATGTTTTGCTTTTATTTAAAATGGGTGGCGGGTTTTTCACATTTGAGCACACTCGACTGTAGCTTTCTTACTTGCTAAAATTAAAATATTGTATTCCTATGGGCTCTTATAAAGATGCACACTTAGTGAACACAAATGGTAATTCTGAGCGTTGAGTAGAGCGAACAATACTTCTTATTGTATATCCGAGTCTAATAAATTGACCTAAATATCAATACAAATTACAAGCAAAAAAATTTATAAATTTTTTACTTAATCAAGACACAAGAAATTGTTGCGGATTAATAAAAGTTAATAATTAATACTTTGAATGTTGTTGAAAAATGATTAGAAATTACTTTAAAAGCGGATTTATTTTACAATTTTAATGTCTAGCAAATTTTCAATCCTTGTTCTATGAAACTTGTCTATCTGAAAAATAATTTTAAACCATAAAAAATAATTATTGGAAAATGAGAAATAAACAAAAACAAAAAAGTTACTGTTGTAACTCTAAACTGAGAGTTAAATTTTCTCCTAATACAGAGTGACAAACATCTATATAAGAATTAAAACTGTTAATAATAAAACTTGTGTCATTAACACTGCATTTATCTGAAAAGATAATTACCATTTTGTTCTTCATAGCTTCTCAGTTTATATAACAACATTAGCAAATCCAATTTTCAAATAAGAGTTAAGTGTTTGCTGTCCTTATAACTGTTTTGGTATCTATTATTATTTAAAATAATAATTTGCATTTTGCTGCCAATTTTAGATTCTTGTATTACACTTTATTCGTTTTACTTTGTTTTTCCGTTTATACCTTTAAATGGCAATTAATAAACAAAAAATATAAAATCCTATTGATAATATTTATGGTATAAATGATTCATTGTGTTTTCGAGGCTGGAATTAAATTTATTTTTGTTTGCCCTAAAGTAAATTGAACAACTTTGTAAAAAAGCTACAGTCCACAGTGCTCGACTGGAGATACCCGCACTCAATCTCAATTTAAGTAGAACAATTCGAGTGCGGTACTTGCAAAATGTTAAAATATACCAAAATCTCCATTTGGTATAACGATATACTTTTATATTAAGGATTATGGTATATCTCTAAGAATTTATACCTGATAATAAACCAAGCCAATTAACAACCGCAGCTAAACCCGTTGTTTGGTATATAAACATATGTTTATTAAATTATTTTGAGTAAGAGTTATAATTTTGCAAGTGCTATTGGTTAATTAAACATGTATACATACAAACGTATATAAAAAATTCCTGAACACGACTGTTACTTCAGCTCACCACTAATATAAATAATTTATTTTTTTTATAATATAAATAATTTAAATTGAAATTCAATTTAATTTGGTAATTTATACGTATAACATTTTTCTCTAAGTTGCATTTTTCTTAATGTATTGCACAATCAAGTTTTGGAAACATGCTAGTTAAAAAGAATTAATACATACATACATAATGTAACAACTACGCTAAAATAATAGCCCTTATTTAAAATTTCTTGTCATCAGATAGATTTAAATTTAATACAGAATCTTAAGATCTGTTGAAATGGTTTTAATAAATATCCTATATCATCGAATATTAATATATACATTTATTCCCAAAATTATCTTATTCGTCGGCTAATCATCTCAAAGGATGGCAAAGGATGGAAGAACTAGCGAATGGGTTGTGGTCGATAGGAAGTGAATGAATATGAGAGAGAACCTGATCTATTGGGATTGTGTTAGCTGAGGCAATCGAGCAGTGCAATTAGAAAGTCCTGTTTCTGGACTTTAAAATGTAATGCCAAATGGATTCTTACCACGACTTGCTCGCTTGCTTGCTTTGCTTGCTTGCCCGCTTGTTATATACAATACACACATTTATATGCAAATGCCAACTACCCCACATTTACGCAAACTGGCAAATGGAAGAAATTCGAGTTGAGAGTTGGGGTTGCCAATGACAGACGGACGGACGGACAGGAAAGGGAAGAGATGAGAAGGGAAGGGGTTAGTTTGTTAGATGTCCAAGGCTTATTCACTCTTTCACGTTCTTGGTCAACAGTGCGACGTCGGCGGGTTTCGTGAAATAGCCAACTATTATACATACATACACACACACACAATATATAAGGCCGTATATTTTTGCTGTCGCAAACCGTCTCCGTCTTTCATTCGAGCTTGTTCTGCATCCCCCAACCATTGTCCCCCATTCCCATCCCCATCCCCATCCCCGACTAAGAGTGCCGTCGTCTCCCGTCAATTGCATGTATGTTTGTGTATTAATTTACCCTCCCACTGGCTCGCTCACGCATACGCTCAGGAGCGGAAACTCTGGCCAAGCTGACCAAGCTGACCAGGCTGCCCAAGCTGGCCTCGTAGCAACTTGAAAAGTCGAATTTTCAGAGCCTCCATTTTCGTGGACTTACAGCTAGTACCTTGCTTGCTCTTGTTGCCACGAATGCTGCTGCTGCTGCTGCTTGCTTTCCTTCTCGTCCTCGGCCTTTGCTTCAACTTCAACTTCAGCCACGACGACGACGACGACGACGAGGACGATGGCGATGCCGACGCAACGAAACGTGACCTAGCCGGTTAGGATGTAGCCCACATAGCCACCATCTTCATATCCATTACACGCCGCACTGGACCAGTGGCAGCTCCTCCCATTTGTATTCGCATTCGCACATTCACCTCCTTGCCCTTCCCATTCCCATCCTTTGTCCTCGCCTTGCGTCTTCGCCCTGCTCTCGAGCCATTCAACCAGCCGCGTCGGACGGCGTTGTAGCAAGCAATCGCAAGCCGTATGCAAACAACATTTTGCACAGCAACTGTGTGTGGAGGTTCTATGCTCGTTGTCCTGCTGTCCTCGCTGTCCTTGCTGTCCAGCCTGTCCTGTCCTGTCCTATGCTGTGCTGTGCTGTGCTGTGCTGTTCTTGCTTGCCTCCTTCGTTTGGGGGCTTCCTTCGTGCCTTTCGCTTTGCCTATGCCAGCGTTTGTGCTGCTGCTGCTCCTTCGTCGTCGTCGTCGTCGTCGACTTCTTCTTCTTCTTGCGTCCTGTGCGATGTCCGAGCTATGTATGTGAGTGTGCATACACACACACACACATGGCATCGCCTCGTGTGTTTGTGTAAATGTTCGCATCTCTAAATTCGCATATACAGCAGTGGTCAACTATGGAAATTATCGATCGACTTGCTTTTGGTGTCAGGTGGTTTGGGCGATGGATGCGGTGCCAGGCGAAAGGCAAAGGCAAAGGCAACGGCAACGGCAACGGCAAAGACAGCTCCACCACCAACACCACCACCACCACCTTCATGATGGACACGCAGCCCAGCTTCTCTTCTATGCCAACGAACTGCCAATGCTGCTGCTGCTGCTTCTATTGCTGCCTCAACGGATTTCGGGGGCGGCAGCATCACCCAAGGCGGAGATGGCTGCAATGGGAAGTGGGTTAGGGATAGATTTTGGCATTGGCATAGGGACTACGACTACGACTACGAATACGATGGCAACAGCAAAGGCAGCAGCAATGCTTGCGACAGCGACAGCGGCAACATACTGCGAGGCAAAGGCAAAGGCAACTGCAAAGGCGTTGCACGTTGCCTATGCTGATGGTGCTGGAGCTTCGAGAATAAGTTGGCATCAACGTTAGCGACAGCAGCATGCCACTGCTGCCTGCACACATGAATCAGCCATCGTCTCCAGCTGCATCTCCTCGTCAAGCTGCTGCCTCCCATCTAACGACCAAGAGATGACGATGACGAGAACTAGAAACGTGAACGGTGGTCGTGGTCGTCGACAACGACAACGGCAACGACATCGACATCGACGAGGCCGAGTTCGAGTTCGAGTTCGAGTTCGAGTCTGAGGCGAGAGCATGAGCATGAGCATGAGAACGAAAACGAGAATGAGAATGAGATGACGATGACGATGACCAAAAGGAATGAAAGCTAGAGCTACTCTGCATTTGTGAAGCATTCGGCGGAAATATTCGGCCCAGCTCTCTCGTCTTTTCAGCCGTTCTATAGCACAAGCAACTCTCTCTCCCCTTTCCTCTGTACATGCTGCCCACACATTCAGATGGCCCCCATGGCACATCAAAAGGCTGCTATTGCGACTACGACTGCGACTGCGACTGCTGCTGCTGCTGGTGCTGGTCTCCATTCGACCAAGCGACCATTCAAAATAGGCGAGTGGGTTGCGCAAGTCGTTGCGAGCCACAGGATGTGCCGCAGGATGAGGAGACGGAGGAGGAGGAGGAGGAGGCGTAGAGGGTCTGAGAGGAGGCCAGAAATTGCTTATGCGACATCTAGTGCTTTGGCTATTGCCTCCAGTTTTAGTTATGGCAGGCAAAGTCAAAGACGGCTGGCTGGTCCATGGTAACGCCAACTACAGTCCAGTTGCCAGTTGCGAGTTGCCAAAACAAGAAAGCCATGCATGTGTATACGTCGTGTATATATGTATGTGCTTAAGTTAGTATATGGCAGCTTGGAATTGCCCCTTCTCCTCCCACACCCTTGGGGGTGAGGAGCTTGTGTTCAAAAATTTGCGCCGTCAAGTTAAAGGCCGCTGATACCGATAACTTGATCCGGGCACATGGCCATGTTCTCAAGTTTTAAACACGAAACAACGTCTATGGCGAATCAGAGTAGAGACTGAGTCCCTTCCCCTGCCCTTTTCCCCTCCTCACTTTTCGCTGCTGCCAAGCAACCTTTTTGCAGGCAAGAGGCAAAAGGACGGACGTGTTCTGCGTGTTCATCGATGCATTAACTTGACCATCCGATGTTATACTCGTTGCCTCCTCTCGCACTGTACACTGTACACTTTAGAAGCAGATTCTTTAGCCTCGCCGCATTTACCATACCCAGGCAACCAACCAACTAACTCATTTGTACCTCTTTCAAGTGCCCGGAGTCCACAGATATTTTTGTTTGCCTTTTGCGGCAACGACATTACAGCAATAGGCAAGTCTTGGCTACCAACACGACATCACTCCTCTCTCAATCTCTATCACTAGTCTATCTGACTGTGTCTCTTGAGATTATTAGATTGCGAATACTCAATGACTGAGCGACTGGTCAGCGTATTGAAACTTGTGGTTCATCGGATATAGAATTCGATTTTAGAATCGCATTTCAAATGAAATTAGGTTCACTTTTCTACTTCTTTTTTTTTTTGCCGTTACAGGTAGAAATTGGAAAAGTATATAGCAGAGTGATTTAAAAATTAAAGAAGGTTGACAATATGTTAAGAGTATTTTAGATCAGATAATAAAGCAAAGAAAGAATTACTGAGTGGATACAGCATTAACGAAAAAAAAACTACTTTAACATTAAATAAATTATAAACTAAATCACACTAAGAATAAGAAAGGTTCATGAAATAAATAGAAAAGGAAAAAAGCAAAACCCAATAACTAGAATCAGAAAAGAAATAAATTATGAAACAAAGGTACAACAATAGAAATTTGGCCAATAAAACAAATTAAAGCAAATTAAAATGAAATTGTATTCAAAAAGATCAAGGAAAAGAAACTAAATTGAAAAAAAAAAATTATAAAAAGAAAAATAAACTAAATACACTAAGACAAACAGCAAAAAAGCTAAAGAAATAAAGGTTCACAATATAAACTATGCCATTATACGCAATTCAAAGAGAAGTAAAATATTATAGCAGAAAAGACATTTATGTACTCCAAGTTAGAGGTTAGTTAACAGAGCAAAAGGAAAAGTATTATATGATTTTGATAGCGTATTGATTTGCATTCGGCACCATTGTTGTTGACTTTTATTTTAATCGAAGGCATCAAAACATAAGAACAGGAACAGAAGCAAAAAGAAGAGAATGAAGAGCAACAAAACTATGCAGACGTCTGGGCATCTTATTGGGATTAACCTAGTCCCGTTGTTCAGGAGGATCCAACAAGTGGCCCATAAAAATACAAACGAACATATACGGATGGGCATAATAATTTATGCGCTTTGCTCCACTTTCAGTTCGCCGAGTGCGAAGTACCACAGTCAGCTTTATTTTATTTTTATTTCTATTTTATTCTTATTCTTTTATGTGTTCTCTCTTTTCGGTTTGGTTCTCCATTTACTAGTTGCCTGCCTGCCTGCCTGCCGCTCTATTCTCTGTTTGCTGATGCTTATACGACGTGTTTACGTTTTCTTTGTGCGACTCATCCTCACACTGAGACAGAGACAGAAACTGAGACTAAGAATGGGGGGGGGGAGGGAGAGGGTAGCACAAAAAAAAAGTGAAGCAAATGCTTAAAGGCAGAAAGAATAAAATATTTATTCATCCATTCTAGATTTCATTCATGAGCGTTTACTATTTCTATTCGTACTCGGAGTCAGAGTCGGAATCGTTCATGTGCCGAGCTATCATTCCCGCGTAAAACTTCTCCCATCGTCGTCGCACTTTTTCTCCATTTCTCTATGGTATTCTACTACTGAATTGACCCCGCTTCCTCTCACTCTCTATCTACTTGTATAGTTGCTGCTCTGTTCATCCTGTTGCAAGTGCTTTTTTTGCTTGTTCTTTTTTATTCAGTGCCCCACTCAAAGTTACAACTTAACTGTTATTTTATTACAACATTTAATAAAAATCAACAAGTGCATGACTCGTCTGCTGCTACTCGTAGAAAGGAGTGGAGTTCCTCCTCCCTCACCTCCTTCTCCATCTCTGTGTGCTCTCTCTTTCTGTGTCCTCGCCCTTGTTGTTGGTGCTGAAGCTGAAGCTGTAGCTGGCGCTTGAGCAAATGGAGCGTGATTTTGTGGCTCCATCAAGTTTATATTAAGTGTTGGTATTAAAATAAAAATGCTTGTTATTTGTCTTGCCTTTTTATTTAGTTGCTGTTGCTGTTGCCGTTGCCGTTGCCCATCTTTTTTATTACCAGCATAGAAATGAACTTAATCCTTGGCCGCCACCAAAGCTTGGCACTGAACTACACGACATCTACAGGAGCTGGAACATCAAATCAAGCGTGATCTAATTACCCAACGGCGACTGTCTAACCGACACAGTCTGCAGCCTATAGCCTGCAGTCTACATTCATACAACATACGAGTACAACAAACATTCTGCAGTCGACTGCCTGCAGCCTCCTCAGGAAGCGACAAAATATCGAATTTCGATCAAAGCCAGCATGTCGCTTAATTTCGTGCTTAATTTGTCGCCGGCGAAAACAGGCTTCGAGCTTCGAGCATCGAGATGGGGACCCTACCCTTAACGGTACTCGGTCTTAATGCTAATGTCGCGTT
Organism: Drosophila niveifrons; assembly: GCA_035046325.1. Classification (NCBI taxonomy): domain Eukaryota; kingdom Metazoa; phylum Arthropoda; class Insecta; order Diptera; family Drosophilidae; genus Drosophila; species Drosophila niveifrons. The sequence goes on along the minus strand of JAWNOC010000046.1, from coordinate 477,291 downwards.
TCACTGATTCAACCTATGCGCACTTGCTCCACTATAACATGCGAGTAAGCGAGTATTCGATAGTAGTATTTAGTTACTGCGGTCCATCTCGCTGAATCGCCGATTTGTGAGATGAGCTGCATATGAAAGCACACCACAGGTCAATAAAATTGTAGCGCCTTTAATTTCATTTAATAATAATAATAATAATATCTCGAATTATGAATAATATGTAAGCAATGTTAAATACATAAAAATTAATAACTCAATACTCAACTGTGGCTATTAAATAATTGGATTTAAGATTAAGTATTAAAAAAATGTTTCATACCTATTAAGATACTAATAATTATAAGAATAAGTAGAACTTTTTACTTTGCTCGAATGTGATAGATAAGGAAAACTGAATAATGAGAATTTAATAATAAATACATATATATATGTATATCAATACTGCTTGAAAGACATTATGCTTAACATAAATTGGGTTTTAGAATAAAAGGGTATTTCCAATAATAGTTACTATTCTATTGAATGTACTGCTTGGTTTAACTTTTGAGTAGTACATATTAACCACTTAAATAAACTATTTAAGAAAATACAAAAATAATTATAGTTAATGAAAAAAGTACTTAAAGCTTATTATTCGAAATAATAAAAAATACTTAAGATTATAATAACAATTCTGTGAGTATTATTAAGTCAAATGTAGTAGTAGTATATCATTTCGAATAATCATTTTCATAAATTTTAAATTTTCATTAAAATCCATATCAACCTTATTTCAATTATCAATAAAACAATAAATGTTAATCAAATTTTAACGCTAGTAAGCGAGCGTCTAAGACCAGCAGTATATTACTCATTATGCTACTTGAGGAATAAGCCAATTTTCATATTTCATTCATTGATGAAACAAAAAACCAGCTTTTCCATTTCAATCGTTATTTACCCCAAACATCGATTTATTCACGTTTGTGGCAAAAGTCAATTAATTACATCGATGGCTTCTTAAAGCATTCTGAATCGTAACATGATATTAAAGACTCAGTCCCATTGATTAACATTAAAGATATTGGTCGATTGAATAAGTGGATAAAAATATATGTAAGAGAGTGGGTGGAAATATTTTATGTACGTGTGTGACAGTATAACAGTATAACAGTGTGCAGCAAAATAACTTTCACCCTATTATTTGTGGATTGACTTTTCGCAAAGTTTCACCCTACGAAAAATAAAGCAGAAAAAATCACATTAAATAGTCTGACACTGACCTAGCCTAATGCCTTTCATGTTATTTAGCTCACAAAAGAAATGAAATAAAAACTCTGAATGTGGCATAGTATCGTTCCACACACACACACACGCACACACACACATACTTCTACAAACACACGTACTCAAATGCAGACACAGAGAAAAAGAGAGACTCAGTTCAGTTACAGGCAGAGCAAAGGCACACATTCTATTACGAATGAATACAAACATACTTACTACAAGTCTGATAGCAATACATAAAAAATTTAATAAGCATGTATTTGTATTTGTGTATGTGTATGGTTAAGATGGGTGAAGGACACTCGCAAACACAGAGACACACACTTCATAATAAAGGAAGTTTTGTAAATATTAGTCAGACAGCAGGCTCGTAAACGTGCATGCATTAGTGTGGATTATGTATCAAATAATCCGAAAATGTTTAAAAAGAATACAGGAAGAGCAACAGATAAATACTAAGGCGAGACTTTAACCCCCCCTTAAATTGGGTTTGTGTGAGTGGATGAGTTGCCACTTTCAGAAACAGAAAGAGAGACAGAGAGAGAGAGAGAGAGGGAGCTAGGGAGAAAGAAAGTCGCACTCTTAGGTACTTGTGAATTGAATATAAAAACAAACATAAAAGTTTCACGCCTTCTTCTCCAACCTTACCCAGTCGCAATATTGGTCAATATCTAAGTATGTACATTCGTATAAATATATATATACATATATGTATATGTATAAATGGTATATATAGTTTTTGGTAAGTATGCAGGGCCACTTTCTTTCTTCTAGCATTGAGACACCTAGAAAAAAGAAAGAAAGAAAAAAACAGAGAAAGAAATGCCGGCTATGGCCAGTGACCAACCCCCTACCCCAGTTCCAATCGCAATGCCAATCCCGGCACCAAACCCCCAACCTCAACCCCAACCCCAACCCTAGCCGACCTCGACCTCGACACCAGTCTGGCTTTGAGTAGACCAACGACTAAGGAGCACACAACATACGACATGCAATATATATTTTTATGTAGACAAAGTCTGCTCGAAAAAGTGCAAACAAAAAAGAAAAAACAGAAAAAACAGCAGCAGCAGTAGAAAAAAAAAGTAAAAAGAAAGAAATCCTTACACATAGACAGAAAAGAAGTGGAAAAAATTGGTTTTATGATTCAAGGACAGGAATCACATTATTCTTACAACAGGATAAAACCCACACAGACACTAGGTTATGGGAGGTCCCCCTTCCACCACCACACTCCCTAGTCCCATTCCTATCCCCATCGCATCCCCTGCAATCCTTGTCCATGTCCAGACATGCCATTGCGGTCATACGCTGCCCGCTTTTGGCTCGATTCGAAGCAATAATTTAAGTCCAACATTTTTATTGCTACACATGCACTCTTAAGTATGTATGTATGTAAGTTCTCTACTATTTACAGACACACATATACAGACATACTATATAGTGTACATAGAGAGAGAGAGACCACTTTCGATTTCATTCAATTGGACTTTGAACTTTTGTTAAAAGAATATAAAAATACTAAAAACATCACAAAAGTGAAAAGTTGAAAGTTGTAGTCTTTGCGTTTTCTTTCTTTTTTTTTACATTTTTTTTTTTTGCCTTACTCTGCTTTCCATTTCTGTTTTTCTCTGCATTTAGCTTGATTCGTTTGACATAATTAAAAGCATTGTGTTGATTGCATTATTCTATGTTATTCCATATGATGTGTTATGTAAATAGGAATGAATGATTTTTCCTGTGTAACGGAGGAAGTAATAAGAATTTGACTTTGAGACACCATGTATTATTTGGCACTCTTTAATTCATTGTATTCTCGCTAGATGGCGCAAGTTCACCTTGCAATTTTCATATTCGTGCCATCAACAATTCTTTCATAAAACCAATGTCAATGTCTGAACATCGTTTTAACTTGTTGCAACATGGCAACGAAACGATCTTTATTAAGTGCCAATTACGACTATTATGTTATTATGTTAGCATATCAACAACAAATGATATTTGGCCATAAAAGCCAAGTCAATAACAAATCTGTGGTGTGGTTGTTACCACATTTTCAATGAATTTCTTGATTTTATTACACACCCACCGACACCCACACACCCGTGCATACATGCATACGTGCCACATGTGGCACGCGTCTTGCTTTTTAACTGTATTCACAATTTTTCTACTCCTTGTCTAAGGGAGCACATACTTATCCTGCCGGCGAAAGCGAGAGTAAAATTTTTATTTCAATTTTATGAGCTAAAACAAACAGACAAGTTCATGTACGATTGACATGAAAAGTGTGCAAGAGGGGGATGGGAGGGAGTGCAGGGAATTGAGGGATTCATTCCGTTGATGTCGATGCCCTCGGTTTACGATTGAGTCTATTGTGCGCAGTTGCCACATTAATAGCTCACTTCTCAGCAGTTTATGTTCAGTACCTGTAACACATAAATTCTGATACTAAAAGAAGGCGTGAAAAGACTGCAATAAGATATACTACTCCACATACGGGTCTTGCAAGCATTAACGCTCTTTATGACTGGCTACTTAGCAGTGATTATAAATTTATTGGCAATTAATTGGCAATAGAACTACACACATTGCTATTGCACGTTCATTAAATAGGTAGGCACTTCTAGTAATAGTCACTACTGAGTAACATTTATAAATATATTTACCTTTCCACAGCTCTTATATCTAGTTTTATGCTTTATTTAGCTACCATGTTGACCACTGCACATACTACTATATGGTAATTTACCACAATAAATAACTGGCATGGTCCGAATTATTTTTAGCACATCAAGCTATTAGATTAATTATCAAAATGTGTAAACATGTTTTAAATAATTGCATAAACAAAAAACACAGAATATTTGCATGGCACACGGAGTAAATTCAATTTCTATGTGTGCATATTTTATAGTGGGCCACTTTTGAAAATAAAAGAGATTCTCTATTATTATGATAATATCTTACAATTCACATTATTGTAAGTTTCTTAAAATCAATTATTATATTTAAAAAAACAAAACAAAATAAATATATATTCATAATCATAACTGAGGTAATGCTTCCGTTTTTCAAATTATAGCACTTACTTACATAACACAGGGCTTAAAAAGTACTCTACACAGTCAAACAAGAATGTACAACTAATTCATTGTACCAAAAAATGTACCGAACTTAATTCAAATGTACCAAATGTAACAACAGTAAACGCGATCTGTTAAACTGCTAAATGTAAACGCTTGTTAACCGAATTCTGTACACTGATCGCTGTTAAGTTAAGTGACCATCAATGGCGCAACATTATTCTGTTATGTTAAGAAGAAAAAGACAAAACAAATGAATGCAGTTATCAAATACGAATAAAAGTGAAACGGAGACAAGTCAGTAGGCATATAATTAAGTAGCTCAAGTGTTGAAGGATGATTTAAATACGACATTGACCTCTATATGCTAAATGCCTACACAGTGAAGTGAAGCTTCACCTAGAGGTTAGAGGTCACTCGCACCGCTACAATGTCACACGCACTAAGTACTTATTTGCGCATAAATAAGTACATACTCCAGTTAAGTATATGCTTAATAATGTAAACACAGTTGCACATGCTTATGTACATACATGTATACATACATGCAAAATCGTAATGTGCACTATGTGGCTGCCATTTCAGGCTAGACGAGTGTGTGAGTGTGTGTGTGCATCATTATAATAATAATTATGACAATAATTATGTATGTATGTATGCTTATTAATGTGCACGTGTCTGTTGACGCCAGCTCATAAATACTCAACAGCCAAACACTCAAGCACACACACACACATAGACACATTCTCTCACACACTCACATACATATTTGCACAAATTAGGGCAACGTCAACCTATTGCCTATTTAATTATAATGAGCTCATTCCGATTGCAACTGCACATTGTGCATGCATTTGTATGTGTGTATGTATATGCGTGTGTCTTCAAACATATGTACATAAGTATGTGTGTTGAATGTAACCAGATATGTTACTTTGACTAATGCTCTGGCTGCGCCTATGTACTTAACTGCAGATGTATGTAAATATGTACGGGGGAAGCCACATAATAAACATAACCTTGAACTTGAGTACCCTTTGCATATAATTATCCAAGCATATGTATGCCATGTTCACATTTGACGTCCGATTGTGCGAAAAACAATTGATTATAATATGCATTATAATGAGGTGAATCGCACTCTTAAAGCACAGCAGCGAGAATATACAAATTTGCATGCAAGTACAATGTAAACAAATACTTTTATTTTTATATTTTATACTTTTATTTTATATAATACATACTGTTACAACATAGGAGGGCTTTAATCGAAAGTTTTCAATTGTTGACCACAATGAGCAAACATATTTTTCGTTGAATAGAAATTATTCTAATCGCCGTCGGCTCTGCACGCTAGATGGCACCAGCGTTGCTTCTTTGCCGTCACATATGTAGTAGGCTCTCTGAAGTAATAGAAATTGGTTTACAAAAACTACGCGTAGTGATAAGGTATTGAATTCATTAGGTTCTGTAGTCATTAATCACTTTATCATGCTGCTGCAATGACAATGAAATTTCGACAATCAACTCTTAAAGTTAATAAAGTTATACTTTTAAACCTACCTGTATATGCCGTGCTTTGATTATTATCAAATTTTGAAAATCATGAAATACTTTTATTTTTCTCATTCTCTACAATTGTATTCTTATAACAAATAAATTTAATTTATAAATATATTTATTTTATAAATATACATAAAGATAAATACAATTTGTACTTGAGTTCAAGAACTTATTTTTAAACTATAAAATTTGCTTATATATGATTAAAATTGATATGCTTTTGTCCAAAAGATTGCTAAATGTAAATACTTATGTATATTTGTTTATAACATAACAGTTATTTTTAAATATAAATAAAACATATAGTAAGTTATATAACATATAATAAATATAATTGTTTCCAAAATATTTATCTATTGATTAATCTTCATCTGCACGTTATTTTAAGTCATTGGTATTATTGCTATCTACTGCTATGTTAATGGATAGTTGACCAATTCCTTCCACGATATGCAAATAAAATCAATCGAATATGGTGTTTATTGAGTAATTATTCTTTCTACTGGATGTCTGATTAACAATTCAAAATGCGCGACATACGTATACTTAATATAGTTTTGTTTAGCTGCTGATGCTGCGACATTCAACTTGGCGCATACTTTCTTTAAAGCATTTTAATAGTTATGAATTTGAATACGTATTATACAATAATATGTGTAATTAGGGTGTAGTATATCGAATGACAAGTATTTGTATGTTCGATGCTTGTATCTAAAATACAACATGACATTTCATTAGCTTGACTGAGAGGAGAAAACTTGGAGCAAACTTCGTTTGGACGGAACTCTGACTGCGGACTGCGCTCACATCGTAAATATGCAAAACGCCCAAAAATATCAAAATTTTGCTTAAACATCCACTTCTTTGGCTTTCGCTTACACATAAAAAACACAACAGCAGAATTTGCCTATATACAAAAATTTCATCTTGCGTATGTACATATCAAGTATACGTACGAGTGTACGCTATGTATGTGTTCATTTACCATACCCTCCATACATTTGTATATAAGTAAAATATATCTATACATTTAAGAACGCGTATGTGCGAGAGTATGTGTATGTGTGTGCTAACAAGCTGTCCGGTGTGTGTATACCTACACACACACACACACACACACACACACACACACACTCACATGCTACATGTGTGTATGTTTGCTTTCGAGAAAACGTCTAATTCTCTAAAATGTGAAATTTTACAATCGCCTAGCGCACATCTTTACCTCCATCTACCAGTTTGCTCCCACGACGCAGCATCAGCTCGAGAGATGTTGCCCGTTGCCTGGACATTCCACCCTCCCCTCTCCCCTCTCCACTCTATCCCCTTTCCCCTCTCCACTTTCCATTTGCTATAGCCATGGCCAAGCTAACCATCAAGTCGTCGTCGTCGTCGTGTCCCGTCTCAGTCCCAGGCAACGTTGCGCGTTGCTTGACCAGAAACCCATGCTCAGCCCTCGCCTTCGTCCCGCCCACGCCCAAGCCGAAAACCCAAGCAGCAGCAGAAACAGCAGCAGTAGAAGCAGAAGACCAAGCCCAAGCTCACACCCGAGTCGAGTCACAATTCCACGTCAGTCCGTGGCAAACTGCCCACAACGAGTCCGGCGGTCCCCAATCGCGCCGAACTCCCACTCACGTACTATTTGCGGCATCGTCCGCTATATGGCACTAACACACACACACACTTACACATTTAGCTCACACACATACACATATACATATAGAGAGAGAGACTCACTCTTATCCTTTTCACATGTCGCAAGTAGTATGCAAACAACATTTTGCAGAAACAGTTCGTTCCTTGGTCTTCGTTTTATCTTCATGGCAGACCCTTACTTATTGTGGGCACTGACCATCGTGTTGCCCTCCCTCCCCCTCTGCTTCCCCACCCCCCACCCCTCAAACCACTCTCGTTATATGGATGTGCATGTGAATGTGGAAGCTGCTGCTGCTGCTGCTTTCGATGCTTGATTCAGCTTCAGCCTCAGCCACAGCAACGTTTTCGTGTGTCGTCGTCGTCGTCGTCGTTGCTTCTAAGAGTAAATGCTTAGTGTGTATGTGTATTGTACGTGTGTGTGTGTGTGTGTGTGTGTAGTTGTTAGAGAGGGTGATTCTGTAGGTTTGCTTGTATTTGTGCAGATGTCCGCTTCAAAATTCGCATACACAGCAGTGGTCAACTATGGAAATTATCGATCGACTCGCCCCTGGCGCCAGGTGGTTGGGTGCTATGATGGAAACGTGGCGATGGCGACAGCAACGACGACGACGACTACTACGACGACGATGGCAGAAGCAATCTGCGCTGGGCCGCAAGTTGCTTCTAGATTCATATGTGTGTCTGTTTGTGTGTGTGTGTGTGTGGAGTCAAGAGTAAGGCGACGCACGAGGCGAAAGGGATTCGCATTCAAGCTAAATGGCAAGAACGTTGACGGCAACAGCAACAGCAGCAAGAGATGCCCAAAAAGAAATTGCGGACATTTACATTATGTGTCCATGTGTGACTCTCTACCTAGCATGGCCAAACGTTTGGCTACTACTCGTAACATAGCGATGGCCATGGCGATGGCGATGGCGATGGCTAAGTGTGCATGAGTCTCGACCGTGTAGAAGTTATAACATAGAGAGAGATATGGGGGCGGGGAGGCGGAGAAATATACGTGGGTCGCCGTCTGCTGGCGATATGTCCTCTTGTACTCTTGTCCAGAGACGTCCACATGTCCAGCTGTCCACATGTCCAAACGTCGCTTGCTTGTGCTATTCTCTTCGCTCGAGTCGAGTCGAGTCGAGTCGAGTCCAGTTTTGTGCTATGCGATGCGATGCGATGCGGTCCTAGGCATTGAACTCGGAGGTCTCCACATCTACATCAAAGTAGAAAGACTAGCCTCAGCCTCAACCTCAACCAGAACAACCTCAGCTTCAGCCTCAGCCTCAGCCTCAGCTTGGACGTCAGCTCATGCTCTGCTCGTCCTAGTTCTCGTCCTAGATGGACATTGGGAGCCATAACAACACAAGGCAGACGAAGGAAACGAATGACTAACGAAGGAAATTGCTGATATTGTATGGAGCAAAAGTTGTGCATGTCTGTCTCTGGCAACGGCGCGCTTTAGTTTTGACAGGACCTAGCTCACATATAACAACACACACACAAGCACACACACACACATATGTACGCTTTCATATTTCAATATATATACACATATCTGTAATACATACCAAACTGGGAGAATTCAAATACCCACGACACGCGCACATGAATATAGCCGCCGCCTATATGAAGGCAGGACATCGTTCGTTCGTCCTGCCAGTGGACAGCTCTACCCTGAGTCCGACATCTTAGTAGCTGGACTCGGGCTTCCATTTCGTTAGCCAAGAACAGCTCCAAGTTATCTTCCACGCCAAAGCGCAAGCAATTATTCGTCTCGCATCTAAGAGAGACCAAACTCCTCGATGAACAACAACCATATGCAAAGCAAAACACCTCCTACAATGGATCCCCTTATTAAATATACACTCCTACTATTTCTATTTCTCTCCTCCAATTTACTCGCAAGGCATCTGCACTAAAATAACACAGAGCTGAGATGGCGAAGGCGTCCATTAATTGAAATTGTCTCCAACCGCACTTTGAAACATTCCTATCCTATACAAAATAGCTAAATAAAGTTGGCAGGACGATCATGAATATGATATTTATTAGTATAATTTATTTATTTATACTATATCGTAATTATATATAGCATATACACAATTTAATTGATTTATTTATTTTGGTATTCGATTTATATGGAACATTTGATGAAAATAGTCGCAGAATAACAGTAAAATTTATATGCAACCAAGAAATTTAAAAGTCTCCTTATAGTTATTCAATATTTAACTGTTATACATATGTATGTCATCAGTTGCTACATATTACAAATCAATTTATATAACACGTAAGACGCGTCTCATTAATCAATGGAATCTTGACAGAATGGAAAACAAACAAGTAAGAAAGCTACAGTCGAGTGTGCTCGACTGTGAGATACCCGCTACCCATTTTGAATAAAAGCAAGATATTGCGTTATTATTTTCAAAATATACCAAAATACTACATAATACTAAAAATATACTAAAATGTAAATTTGGTATAATGATGTGGTACTAACATTCAAAATATACCATAGACGGCATAATATACCAGATTGTCGGCCAAATCATAACAGACCCCTAGTAAGTAGGCGTTTTAGCCCATACAAAAGTAATTCTTTATTAACTTCCACAATTTTTGTCTGATCATAAGAGAATTTTTAGGAATCATAAATACTTTAGTTATTACTGCAAGTTCAAGAGATCGACTCTAGCTTCATAATTACGCTTGTTACTAGATTTTTGGATTTGAGGGCAGAAGTAGCATGCTCAAATGTAAAGAAACTTGATCTACGTGCAAACATAACAAGTGCTAAGCCTCTGAGATCTAGATATTCACACGGCTAAATGGAAATAGCTATATCATCTCAACTTTTGATGTCGATCAAGAATATATACTATACGTAATGGGATCGGAGAGTCCTTCTGCCTGTTACATACATTATCTGCAAGCACAATGCTATAATACTCTCTTACCAAAAGGGTAGCGGGTATGCTTACGAGTATGAGCAAAATCATAAAAAAAAATTTTACACGTTATATAATAATAATGTTGATCCAATATATATATACATACCTACCTCGATTCTATTCAATATTCAATATATCATTGAAAGTCTATCTATATTTAAATACAAACATAGTTAAATATACAATGTTTGGTATGAAAGTTCATTACACAAATAAAGTTTGTTCATTTTGAATACCACATACACATGTATATTTGCGTTTACTTTATCAATATCCAAATGTATTCAACATTTTTGAAAGTTCGAAAGTCTTGAACATAATAATTACAATACTGTAAAATTATTACAAATCAAAGTACCAGAATATATATGTATGTTTATAGTAGAGATACGACGTGTTTTAACAAAAACGTTTTTGTTTTTATATTAGTATTGAGCCCATGTGTGAGGTAAGAAGGGGATATAATTACATCTCTGTTCATTATTTTGATCGACCATATACATAGATTTAGGAGGCTATCTTAAATATGTAATCTTATACTTAAAATTAAACTTGCATTAAGTTTATATTTATTGCATGTGTGGCTGTTCTTTATTTAGCTAATACAATCATAATAAATACTTTGAAGTAAATTCCAACAAATGTAATACGACTTACGATATTAAGTTCCTTATTGTTTAATGTTGATTTTATGTAATGTTAAATTTCGTTTTATAAAACGATCAACTAAAAGAACAGAATAAAAGAAGTTAAATCAATGCACATCTCAGTTTAGCTCATGAAATCAAAGATCAGAGATCTTCAAAACTAATAATAATTTTAGTAAAGCTCCAGGAATGAAATATTAGATTGGTAAGTGCAGAGTGCAGCTCTATTGTGACCTATAAAACAATGTTGTCCAATTAAACTGTTAAGCTGTGGCAAATAGAAGCATGCCTGCAGTCAAGTCCGAAAATCGTGGAATGCAAACGCCTGAAAAAAACTATTTTTTCCGCCTTTAGCCGCTGTGCTGTGGTGGTCGTGTCAAAAAGCAACAAACATCCAAAATACACACATCACAAGCACTTTGCACGTCCATACATGCCTAATCGGCGACAGTATCACATGACGATGACGCCACATCGAACGCGATTCAGGACGCAGGACACAGGACACGGGACTAAAGACTGTGGACCACATGTGCCAGTGGCGCTTTCGCTGCTTCTGCTGCACTCCGGAGCCAGGCCAAAGACGTAGTGAAGCAGAAGGCGACGGTGGCAGCGGTGTATGCAGAAACAGAAACGAAACGGCTGAAAAAAGAGTCAAGTGCATCAAGCTGCATGCCACTGGGCAAACAAGCGGTTTCCAACTGACTGCCTAATCCCCTTAAATGGCGCGGCCTCGTCCTTCTCTCCGTCTGTCCATCTGTCCACTTGTGGACTGCACGTTGTTCGGCGCTTGTTTTTTATGCCCGTGGCTCGCAGCGCTTAGTGAGCTGTGTGACGGCCGCAGTTTTTGTTTTACCGCAATTTTGGCGCATTGGTGAAAGGCATTTGGCAGTTGGCAGTTGCCATTCTGCTGTTGCTGTTGCTGCTGCTGCCTCTTGGCCACACACACTCTAAGAAAAAAAAACGGAGTCACTTGATTGACCTTCGCTCGCATCGCAGCTGCACTTTTTTGCGTCCATTGCTCGGCGTCAACGATATCACGGCAGTTGCCAACTAAATTTCCATATGGTGCAATTTTGATGCGTGCTAACCCAAAAGTGCCGTTATTCATGGCAGCTTTCTTTTCTTGTTTTTGTTTTTTCTGTTAGCTTCGCGAAACACTCGAAAAGTGAATTTTTTTTGCCGCTGCGATTTGAATGCAACACCTTTGGCAACGAGGCATCCGGGGCACACACATTGAATATAGAAAAAAGTGCGGCCATTCAACAGCTGCCAAAAGCAGTGAAACTGATACATATGCATCTGACTCTGACTCTGACTCTGGCTCTGACTCTGCTCTGAATAGCAGTGGCAGGAAGTCAAGGAGTGCTAAATGAAGCCCTACCGAATACCCAAAAGATGCTAAAAAGTGCATTTGATCAATGCTTGCTACTACATAAAAAACTAACTTGAATAAAATGGATATAGTATATATATGTATATAGTTTGTATAGTTGAATAGTTGAATAGAATGACCCACTTGTTGATACACACCTACATATGTATATCTTGTTATATACCGCTTCTTAATGCGTTTCGCCTTCAACGACCCAAATGAGAATGAGAGAAAAACTTACTTCGAACGTCTAGGTTTGGCTAAATTCTTTTCGTGTAAGTCTCTCAAAGTTTACAAGGTCAAGAAAACTTTTCAGTCATTCGGCAAGTTTTGAAAGTCAGTAAATAAAGAATTTCTATGCACAGCTTTCCAGCTCTCCGATGCAGTTGTAAAAGTCTTCAAACAAGCGCAAAAGTAAACATTATTGAGAATGCTCGCAGCAAGATTCGACTTCTTACACTCATGTAAATATACAATAATTTGTATTTTATAGTTCACAAATATTATCAAAATGAAACACTGTCATCGGCATCAATTTATTGCTGGTTGGTCTTATCAAAGGGTTCTTAGGTTCTTAGATTCTTGAACTAATTGAACTTAAAGGTTCTTAAACTATTGAGCTAAATAATCGTTGAACTATGTTATAGCCATTTTGCCAACTACTTGCATTATATGATAATGAACATTTTCATTGTTTAAAAAACAACTCAATAGTTATGCTTTTACCTTTGAGAGAGAATGATTTTAAAGGATATAATTACCTTCCTTAAACGCAATATCATATATTTGCTAAGAATATTCTTCGATTCTAATTAAGTAGGATATGGATCCTGCTTTTTAGAAACCGCATTTAGGTAGGTATTTTATGTTTCTTATTACTACTGAAAAGTTTATGAAGCACAGCAAATAAACTAAGTTAATATCATTTATTAAACTTACTTGGAAAAGAAATGCAGACGTAATATAACTATCTAAGTTTGTCTTATACATATTATTATATAATATATATGATGTATGTATTATACACATGCAGTTTTTAACTAATCAAATGTATTTCTTAACGAAAATAATATTCATATAGTAAGGATGCAATGTAAAGAATTGAACCAATTTTATAACTACCAGGATCTTACAAATAAAATATTTTAAAATCCAATAGATATAAAAACAAGTGAGAAAGCGACAATCCCAACCCATTTTCAATGAAAGCAATCCAATATTATCTTAGAATTATACCGAAATAATATTCCAAAAAATACTGAATTATACCGAAGACTATATACGATATATCGATATACTATTACATTCAAAATATACCGTAAAGTTTCAAATACACCAAATTTGTCATATAAAACTGTTACTTTTATAATGTTTAGCTGATCGCATTTTTCAGGAATCATAAAGACAGTAGTTATTATTGTATGTGCCAAAAATTACAATTGCTATTAAATTTTTATCAATTTTCGGATTAAGAAGTGGTGAACTGCGGCCAATAATAACAAGTTCTGTTATACTCTCTGAGATCTAGTCGATTATACTGCTTATACTTAATGGGATCAGGATCAGCCTCCTGACTGTATCATACACTTTCAGCTGGCACAGTGGGTACACAAAATGTTGTTACCTTTTATTTCAAGTAAGTTAAAATGTATACAATGCACTACATTCAATACTCATTTCGCAAATCTGCCCAAAAAAGTTAATTTACCTTGAAGCTTTTCAAAAAAAAAAGTTGCTTCAGCATTTGAAATGTTTACCTTCTTTTTGAACTGAAATTCCTTAGGGAATAGAGATCAATGTTGAATGGTCTAGTGGGATTTCATTTACTCTATTCTAGACTCTTAACTTTATTGAATTAAATATCTAGAAATTGGAATTGTTCTTATATTGTATAACAGTAAATTTATTTTAAAGACGACATTCCATACTTTATTGTATTGAACCGCTCCAATAGATATAACAAAAACTACATCCTGGATTAAATCCATTCATACTAAATGTAAAATATATATGTAGATGTATGTATGTGTATAACAGAGCAACGCTTTTAATGAATGTATAAAAATAAACTTTGACATTTCGTGTTTCTATATTTTAACATGTATTTTTTTTTACTCAAAGGTAAAGGCAATGTTCCCAATTGAAATTTTGCAAGGACGTTTGGACAAAGACTTTAAAAGTTTGTAATCAAACCCTTTGTACGCATTACAGGGCTAGTGAGTTGTGTTGAGATGAACAAAAATTCATGTACTCGTAATTACCCAAGCCCATCCTAGCACATTCATCCACGGCAGGACGAAAAGAAGAAGAAAAAGAAGAAGGGGCAAAACAGAGCACGGTAGTGACCTGTTGTCCAGCGGGAATCACCTCGGCATCAATCGCTGCCACGTGTGAGCTGTAAAATTTATGTCAAATTTTACTACTTCACTGTGGCATTTTGATTACACTACTAACCCTATTTTGTGAAAAGTTAGATTTAACTAAACATAATATCCTGCTCGCCGCTGAACCCCATCGCCATCGCTATTCGCTATTCCCATTCCCATTCCCTTTTCATTTCGAGGACCATCTACATCGGCATCGCGACGCAGAATAACCTTCTATCAGGACGGACATTTGGTGTTCGTGGGCTTAACGAACCTTTGCCAATCTGTTGACCACTGTTACAGTTTTACGAGTGTGTAAAGGGTACACACATATTCGTACATAAATATGCCCGTCGTGCTTTGTAGTACATACTACATACCTGCACAAATATTTACATACATATGTAGCAACGCTTCTTATGATACACGCTTTTCATTTACAACAAACACCTACTTATTTATTCCAGCTGTATATACGCACACTTATGTATGTAATGTACATACACTTATAGGCATAAGTGTCTATGTATGTATTTTTAATGAAAGTTCACGCACTACATACAGACATACAAATATATATGTATATATATGTTATATATATGTATGTGTATGCGCATAATATATTCGTAATAACATTTTCCAAAAACCCAGTCGTAAGCATTTTTCAGCCGTTTCATCCCTTTTCTGGACACTTTGGGGTTATAACGAACCGTCGTCGTCGTCATTGTTGAGGTGGAATGGTGTGCGTGTGCTGTGCACAACAAACACCTCGCGAACATTTGTCCAGCCTCCACAAAACCGCATCTATCACAAATTTGAGCTGCTCGCAAATGCTCTAGTCCATTCTGAGCCGGTCCGGTCTCGGTCCGGTCCGGTCCGGTAACGGTCATAGTCCCCTGCCGCTTCCCCTTTGCTGGACCAGTCCGGTTTTGGGTCGAGCTGACAGGCCTAACGACAAGGCTGATGGTCCAGCGAGTTTCTAACGCGCATACCCAAATCGCACCGCACTCTGAGCAATTATTAAACGAGTCGGTGGCACGTTAAATTCTGTCCACTTTGGAGCCGGGACACCATCTGTGTCATGAGGTGTGTGTGTGTGCGAGTGTGTGCGTGTGTGTGTGTGTAGTGCTGAAATAGACATCGCAAGTTTGTTTAACAACAAGTATAGTAAAAGGGTTTGTTTTTAATGCCACCTCCGCACATGACACAGAACTAGGCCTCTTTCTGACATTTGTATCCTATATACTTACACACAAACCCCTGATACATAATGTACATAATATATAGCATATATACTCTATATGCTTATGTGCTCACAGCTATTATAAATGACCAACTCACACACACATACACTCGTGTATATTAGTGTGGACCAACCTGGCCGTTAAAGCGTAAACCATTTTAAACAAAATGAAAAACTTTTCATTATATTCGTAGCACATTTCGTTTGCCACTCTCTGGACCAATTAAAATAGTTAATGAACCTTCTCATGTCCACTATTGCCAAAAACTCACAATTAGTCTTACCGAAACACCCACATACATTTATACCCAAAAACGCAAACTTGTTATACACACAACGTAGGTTCAATATGCCCAGCATTAATCAGACAAAGATCGAGTAATCGCCTAAGTCAACGAAAATAAGAACTAACAATGAGGAATACTCAAAAGATTTCTTATTGTACTTAGATCTTGTTTTAAATTGCAATCTATTAAAATGGGTTTTTTTAGTCTATAAATTTGCATCAAAGTTCGTATGCAAGAAAACTTCACCAAAATGAGCATATTACCAAAAGTGCCCGACAAAAAAAAGGTCCCTTTAATAAAGATGCCCGCAATTTTAAGTTACTCTGCATATACTACAACAATTCAATTATATTATTTAATTCAATTTGTATTGACCGATAAATATAGTTAAATTATAAATTGAAAGCGAATATAAGATAGACGTCAAATATCAAATTTGGAAGGAGATTAAAAACGATTAAAATCCTTTTTTGTTAAAGAAGCAAAATATCGGTTATTATAAATATTTGGCCTCTGAAGTTTTTGATGTAGTTGAGTTTGATAATTGTTCGCGTAATAGAAAACTTAAAAAATTGACAACAATCATACATTGTTTCAATATTTTATAACTCTAAAGAACGATTTGTTAATGTGTTAATAACATACATATATTTAAACTATTAACTTATAAATAGTTTGTACATTAACAAAATTAAATAGTTTTTGGTGGTAGTTTTCTTTTTAATACTAAATTTGTATTTCTTTATAGGTGCATTGAAAACACGAACCTAAGGACTATAATAAAGCACGAAGATTACCATCACTTTTTGAAATCGTTGAGATATAGCAGCAAATCGTTGTATAGCAAAAGTATTCAAAAGTTTTGAACCAAAATCATTACATATACTGGTATTTATATATTGCTCGCTTGCTCGATTAGTGATCAGCATAAGAAAGATCGCCTAATTGAAATCCCGTTACAAACATGTTCTTATAAGGCAGAGTCGCAGGACATTCTAAAAGAAGATTCCGTTATGGGCCGATTGGTATGGAAGACCAGTTTGGCGCCGTGAACACTGATGAAGCGGCGCTTTGAGTCATTTGTTAAGATTAGATGCTGGTATACGCAAATGACTGCTTAAGAATTCATATCCTGCAGATCCGACTACCTAATTTTTCAAATCACTTTCGGTGACAGTCTAATAAAAAATAAAAACACAACCGGTATCGAGCCTTAATTTATCAAGCGTCAAACGCACATAGTTTGTTTGTCTTTCCATTATCAAACCGGACACAAATTACCAGAGAAATAAGCGAAGGATTGGGAGATAATAAGGCCCTTTTCTCACGAAACATTTTGTTGCGGGCAACTGCGATGTCCTGCTAACGGATTCTTTGGCCGGACATCAGAAATTCATTGACGCTTTTGCCGAATGTTGATGAAATCTACGTTGGAATGACCTTTGCACCTTTGTTTACCAACCCAAGGTATTGTATGCATTGGAGAAAGTGCACCCCAAGAATAGGAAAAGGAAAAGGAATGGGAATGGGAAGGGAAGAAGGGTTAGTTTTGTTTTTTATTACTTACACATGACGACAACATCCTTGTGACGCGCGCATTATAATGAATATTTTGAAATAAGTATGAGAATGTTTTGTTTGCATACACAAAACACAAAACATTGTCGCGTTGGTTTTACGCTCTTTATACCCTGTTCTCAATCCCATTCCAAGAGGGTGTAATTGAGTTATGCGAATGTCCTTACAAGTCAAACATTGTCATTTCTTATGATGGCAGTGTTCAACTTTCTGATAAACTCTTAACATTTTTAAACAATTTGCAAACCTTCAGAAATGTATAATGTTTAAGTTTTACCTCTTATGACATCCATTTGATTTGCAGCAAAATGATTTCTATACAAGAATCCATCTCGACAAAGGTTTATTTAGTGTTTGCTGGCATGAGTCGATTGTCAAGGATAACGTAGAGCACTGTTCCCCTGCCTTAGAGGCTTGCGCCTTTTATTCTAATAAGCTCCCAACTTCCAGACGCGTCGTGTCATTCTGTCAAAGGACACTCAAGTAATATGTCATTGTTGGCTCAGATAAGATTAACATTTTATGGTGCCCATGTCGTCGAAGAACTTGCTCACGTCTCTTTTACCTTTAAAGTTGAACTTAATATCTAAATCTATAAAACAAAAGCAATTATTAGCACTGTAAGAAAATAGTAGAGAACAATTAGTATCTATTATAATTGTTATTGATTCAAATAAATATATTCTTAATCCTTTACCACGCAGAGCATAATGCTAGTCGAGCTATGTCGAGTTGGATTATTCATACTTGTTACGCTTTTGGCACAGGGTGTGAAAACACCATGATGACAAAGGTCCAAAGATAGACTTTGATGTTTAGCAAGGACAAAGAAGTAATAGAGCAATACACAGCAGAGGGAACTAGAAAAAGAAATATGAAAACAAAAACACAATTCCAGCAAAAGACTAAAAAGTGATTATTTGCGAAAGATGCCCGTTTCCATTTCCATGTTGTTAAACGAAAGAAAAAAAATAAAAATAAATACATACGTACGTACTAGATGTAAGTTTGTATGTATATTTGTAGAACGATTGTGAAAACTTTTGTCCAACATTGTGCGAAACTCTTTGTCTGTCTACAAATTTTGTGTTTCCTTTTCTCGGTTTTTTTGTTTGCTGCCCACAATAAAAGGACATAAATGTAGCCTAGATTTTAATAAGTATAGAATATAAAACAAACAAATCAGAAATAATAAGTAAGAACTCTTTAGTCAAGAGTTCTCGGCTTTATACTGCTGCTGAATAAATTTAAATGCCTGGATTTGTTATTTCCTTGAAATTATAAGTGACACAAGAGGCGCAACATAAAACATCTTTGAAGAAACTAATGAGCGATTAACCTCAGCATCGCGTCGCATTCTTAACGCGATTTCACGCTTGCATCAAAGAAGCGCCTCAGGGGCGCATGGAGGAGAGGACGCGGGGGAAAAGGAGACATGCAACTAATCTGATTGTAATTGCTGCATGCTAGAGAATGAAAAACCATTCAACACGCAAAACGCAGAAAGAGAGCCAGTCGAGCCTGCTCAAAAGTGGCAAACGTATCTTTTGCTGCCAATTATTCAAACGCGATCGAGATGCGATCGAGAATAAATTGGCTATAAAAGTCCTTGCACTCACACACACGCTTACAAACACGAAAAAAAAAACACAGCACATAAGCTCATACAGTAACTAGTAGCTTTAATCACTTATATGTGAATATTTGATAGAAGATTATTTATTGGAAAGTCGTTAAGCTTATTCTACAATTGCTGGAGGTTTTAATAATAATCGATGTTGGCAAGAGTTAAGTTTTAATGTATATGTTTTGCTAAAGCATGAAAGATTTACCTTTATGACTTATTGATTGATTTGTTTAGAATGTCATGTTTTTCATATAACACGTATAAGTATAGTGCCAATAAAATAAGCCTAACCTGTGTCCTCTTCCTTGCGATTGAACCCATCAATAAGTTTAAGTTTCCAAAAATTAAAATGTTTGCACTTTTTGCTATAATTGGAAACAAATTAATTTATGTACATAACTAATTATTTACTATATTACTATGCATCGAAACTATGCTGAATAGTTTAGAAAAGTACCATTTACAAACTAAGTGATTTGGTATACCAATGGAAATAAAATATACCAACTCTGTTTAATATATACCAAATGTGATAAACGAGTGCAAATTAATATTGTAATTAATACAAATTTTTTTTGCAAACCCATGCAAAAGAAATATACCAATTTTTGTATAAATGTATCAAATGTAGCAATCGAAAGCAGATTAAAATGATTAGACTGTGGCATATACCAAATGAATAAAAAGTCGATAAATAGTTTTATATATTCAAAATACGGCAATATTCTTGATAAGTGTTTCAGTTCACAAGTATATATTGTGTAAATTGTACATATATATGGATGTAGGTGCAACACATGCATATGGCAGCAATATCGGCAACATTCATTCCGTCGGCACGCAAACTATAATTACAGGGGCCATCCGGTAAAGTTGCGGTGGCGGTGGCGGTGATGGTGGCGGTGATAGTGGTGTTGTGGATGGCGATGGTGATGTTGATGGCGGTTGGAAACGTGGCTGCATTGCGGAATCGAGACAATGCGATCGGTTAACCTGCTGCTATAATTGTCAATCATATGCTGCGAGTTTGTCAGACAAATTGAGACTCCACGCACACACTCACATTGTTATACATATGGTAATATGAATGAGAGCACACATTGTTGATGACTGCGAACCACCACAAACATAAAATTCGTTTCCTTTGGTCTTTTGCCAACTTAATTACCAGTACAAGGTATGTATGTATGTAAATTTATATGTACTCGTTCAATGCACTTGTGTGTGTGTGTGCTTATAATGTGCACCTAAATATAATGATTCCTTTTTGGCGATCGGTTACGGATCAGCCGGGTTACGAGGCGTCACAATATTGACAGCGGTTGGATGCCAATACCATTGATATGCCCAGAGGTTCGCTTTTAAGTAATTTTATCCTCATCCAGAATGCCACGAAGATGTCCACAAGCAAAAGCAACGATCGAGCAGCTCGCATGCAATGTGGATGGATGGACGACGCATGCATAGAAAGCTCGCTTGCTTTCGATCGCTGGATGGTTGGATGGCTGGATGGTTGGATGGCCGGATGGACGACATGAATGCATGGGACCATTGTCAGTCGCGTAATCATCGTAATAATTCGCTTCAACTTCAACTTCAACCGTTGGCAGCAGCAGCAGCAGCAGCAGCAACAGCGGCAACAGCAGCAACGAGAAGCCAAGCGGAAATTACCAACACGCGATATTTAATTTTACCAAAAGGTGAACCAATAATTCGTCTGCGGCTGCGGCTCTGACTTCGACTCCAACTACAACTACAACTCCAACTCCAACTCCAACTTTGAGTCCAGCTCGGCGTCTGCTGTTGCTGCCACTTCGATGCTGCCACTCTGCAGACAATTTCGTTGCAACTTCTGCACATTCTTGCAGGCAAATTTATACCTAGACTTTTTTTTGCCAGCCACTAGATGAGCCCATTATCCAAAAACCATCTTAACCTGTTTACGTGTCACGGTCATCGCCAACTTCATCCGCCACCGTTTTCATCCAGCTCGCAATAATTCAAATGAAGGCAACTTCGACATGCACCGGAGTAAGTTCGTCTATCGGCTTTATCAAGACTTGAATATCATGAGTCCACGTATATTTACTAATTATAGAAACCATTGAAGCTATTGTAACATATTTTCTATCTAAGATCGCTGGATCGCTAAAAATAAATCAGAAAAGTGAAATTGCATTTCAAAGGTTTCATGCCCCTGAACTGCTTGCAAGAAAAGACCTTCGCTTTACAAGCAGTACACTGCTTACAACGGCTTTCTGCTTTTGGTATCCATCAATTTTTATACCGACTAAACAAAAACTTTTACAATTAAGCAAATAATAAAAAAATTATTTTAAACAAATTTTACATTAATACCTACTTGAAGATTTTAAAGAAAAACTTGTAATTATTGTATTACTTCAAATATAGAAATTATAATCATATAAAAATTAAATTCATTCCCAATTTGGAATGTCTTCCGATCTGATCATTGGTGTTTTACATATATTGATATGCTTGCACAACTGATTACAGTGACCGGTTGTTATTGCTTTGATGTACAATAAAGAGTAGCCACAAATTATTAAACAATCATGTTAAATATAAAACTTTCGTACTTCGATTTTCCATATTCTTATAATGAAAAAAGATTCTGCTCATAAAAGATATAAAATACCCAAAATTTAAGGTCAATTTATAACTAAGGTGGAAATCTGCAAATAGTTTTATAGAAACAAAAAAATCTGTCAACAATTTGGAACAATATAGAACATCGAAATTCTATATGGAATGCCGCAAAATATTGAAAATGGAATTTTTCAAATGCTGAGCTGAAATAAATGTGGAAACCAATGAAGTATCATAATAAACACAGTTTTGTTGATTATTTTGAACTATACTCGCATGAATGTATATTTGCATCTCTTTAGTTAATTAATTAGTTGTAGTTAATTATTAAATTACTTACAATTACAAATATGATATTTAATTCTTACAACGTAATGAAACAAATCTAATAAATTAGTTTACAGATATGCCAAAAATTGAAGCTATTAGCTATTTAAATACAACTAGAACTTTTTCGACTTAATTAAATTTATTGCATTTGGCTTTTTTCTTTTCTCTTTTTTTTTTGTTTTTGTTTTATTTATACACAGTCAACGATGGTTGTTAATAGTTAGGTATGACATTAAAACGTGATTAGTATTGTTGCTTGTTGTTTGTTCTTCTTGTTTTTGTTATTGTTATTGTTATTGTTGTTTATTATTTGAATACTTATTGCTTTGATTAAAATCTGAAGAGTAGTATACTCAATTATTTGGCTGCAATTTGCTATCTTGGCCAGATTAAAATAGGTTTTATGATTGAGAAATCTAGTTGAGTTTATTGATGTATTGACGACGCTTAAAAGGCCCGAAACTTGAGCAATTGAAACATGAAAAATACTCGTTACTTTTATGCAAATATCTACAATGTGTGAGGAGATTCTCGAATTGACTATTGCTCGCCATCGCTGTGAATCGATGTGCTCGATGTGCTCGATGTACTGCTCTTGTCCGGACTCTGAGATCTGCTGTTGGCCGGACTCGACACCTTGGAGGCACAGGAGCGCACGGATAGATCTTCTGGTTCGCTGTCGTAGTAGCTCTCCTTCGAGGACTCGCTGTGCACCGAAGGACTCAGGCGCTTAAGCAGGGCATCGTTGAAGCCATGCAAATCTGCCTCGCTGCAAAGTGTTGTTCCAGTCGCCGCTCCTGCTGCTCCAGGATGCATTGAAGCCGCAGCCGCGGCGAAGGCAAAAAAGTTCAGACTCGCACTGAACATTTTGCACCAATCCAGCAATGCTCCCTGACCCTGTCCCTGTCCCTGAGCTTGAGCTTCGGCATCTTGCAGTTGCGGTGGAACTGGAACAGTTAATGGAACGATCTCTGGAGTGGGTGTCGATGTTGTGGTGACTCTGCCTTCGATGTCGTTGTTGTTGCTATCGTTGCTATGGCTGTACGGCGGTTGGGCAAATGGCACCTGGCTGGATTTGGCTGGATCCTTGGCCCAATTCTTCACACTCAGCAGCGGACAATTGTATTTCTTGGCCTCATCCGATTGAATGTCCGTAGTTTTTGGATTTAGACTGAGATTGAGATTAGGAATGCCAGCTGCTGTTGGCGTTGTTGCTGTGTTGTGCTCCACCTTGGGTGACAACTTGGAGTTGAAGAGTGCCAAGAGATTGAGCTGATGCACCATATTGTTGGTGGAGTAACCACCGCTGTTGTTGGTCACTGGTGAGGCAGGATCTGTGCCGGCAGAGCGAACATCTTCGGTGTGGACGCCGTTACGCTTAAGAAACTCGACCAAAGCGAACTTCTCGAGCAGCGCTTCGTTGTGGGAACTGTAATCCATGGCTGGAAACGGCAGACCGCTGAATCCGCCCAGCTCATCGTAGCTGGGCATTGTGGCGAACTTTGGCGGCAGCAGCTGTAGCTCTAGTTTGGCGCGTTTTTCGGGCGGTGTATCGAGACCGTGTGTGGCCAGCTGTTGGCCCAAACTGTCGCTGCCCAATTGGCGGCACATAAACCGTAACTTTTGCTCATTTTTACACCAGCCCCGGAGTGTGGACTCCGGTACACCAATGTCCCGGGAAACACTTGCTTTTGTCTCGCCATTATGAATCCGTTGAATGGCACGAACTTTGTCATTTGGCGTTAGATTTCGCAACGGTCGCTTGCCCCGTGTGCTCATCCGAATGTTCATGTGCTGATAGGCTGAGATATCCATTTTGCGATTCGTTCAATTTCTATTTGCTGTCGCGCGAATCGCCAAAGTTTACGCACCAAGAAAAGCAACAATGTGTGAACTGCGATTGCGAATGCGACTACGATTTGCGTTTGCGACTGCGGGCAAAGTGTTGTGCACTCTTCGGATTAACAGAAGGATGTGATTTGGTTTCAGCGAACGTCGTCCTATCGAAGCTTTATCGCTGCGACAGCGAGTTCAAGGCGATTGCGGCGAAAAGAGAGCCGACTCCAAAAACCGCCTGCCAGCCAAACTACTCACTCACTCTCACTCTCGCGCTTACACATACTAACGCACGCACCCCAAAACTGCTCGCTCTCTGACTCGCGCTGTCTCTCTCTGTGTGAGGTGAGAGCGTAAAATAAGAACAGTGCAAGAGCAAAACAGCAACAACTTGTTACTCTTGTCAGTTTGAATTCGCTTGACGCAAACTCAGTCTGCAAGGAGTTAATGGGAACAGTACTGTAAGGTAAGCCAAATCTTAGTCGCCTTAACTCTTGTTTTGGGTACGGCTCAATCGAGTTCGATTTCTCTCTCGCACACACGAGTGCAGACTCAACCAAACTGTCTCTTAACTTTGAAGACAGAAACTTTGGTAATGCATTTGATTTGGGTTTCCTTCATATCTATTTTTCACCTCGCAGTCCACACTTGTGGTCATCAACTGTTTAACTTTTTCCACATGGATGTAAGTGCACGAGGGTCGACAGTATTACAAATCCACACCTCGTTGCTTTGATGGTGTACTTGAATTCTACATTTTTATTACTGCATAATCATTAGATAACTAATATAAAATGGAATTACTTCTGTAAGTAGTCTAATGGAAAATTTACCATCTGTTAGTTCTTAAATCAGATTTTTACTCTTTATGTATAATACGAATTGTATTTTTCTGAAATTACCTTAAGGCGTTACTTGGAAAAGTCATTTCCTCTTCATATTTATCTTTTGGACTGCAAAGGATCTCTGCACTGAAATGAGTAAATTACGATTGTTATATTACAATTTATCACATAATTCCTTTGTTTACTATTAATAATAGTGATATGATTATTTGAGAAAGCAGAACGAGTGCATGTGTTTATGTATTGTAGTGTTTGAATTAGAGCGGAAATGAAATTTTGGCGCGACAACATAAACATATCGATATAGATGAGTTCGCCTAACATGAATAATTCGTAAAATATCGATATATCGGTATTTCTGTTCATTTCCATCGTGTGTAGTGTTGAATTTAAAATTCGCGGCTTAACGTAATAATAACAGAAACTGCGTAGATAAGTTGAATTGGCTATATATATATATATACTCACAAAATTGTTAGATTTATTTTATAATGAATGGAAACTTAGTTTTAATGACGTCCAAAATGCATGCGGCTTTTGATACATCATCTAGGGAAACGTGACAAAGCGCCACCTAGTGTACGGGAGCAGACTAACACGCCTTGATTTATTTTACGGTCAAGAGCTAAATTAAAAGATTAAACATAATTTGCACATTGCGTTGGTTTTATTTTGTAATCCTTATGAAATTCATTTTATATTATTTAATTTAAACTATATACAGAAATATTTCGCATATTAAGTGTGATAATATTCGTCTAAGAGTTTGGGTGTTTTTATGAAAATAAACACCTCGACTCGTCTCCAAATCAATTAAATCCTGGCTCCTAATACTGTTATACGACTGCAAAACAAAATTCGTAAAAACTACCTAATTTGAATATACATACACACAAATGAATTTTAACATATGAACTTATGTTAGTAATTATACAATATTGTCGAATATTCTTCACAATTACATTAAAGAATGTTCAGCAGATTGGAACCGGGCTATTACTATGTCATTCAAATTTTACGTTTAAGAATTAAGTATATACGTTAGATTAATATACGATCAATCTCATCTCCAATGAAATCATCAGAACCATCCATCGTTGGTTTCCATTACACTAATTTTTCATTTTGTCTTTATTGTTTTAACCCCATTTTAATTTTTTTCGTTTTTTTTTTTTAAGAATATACTCGCATGTATTTACATATGCAATATACGATATTATAAAATGCGAAATGAAATCAATCATTAAGTCTTATGCAATAATCCCATTAAATGTAACTATTAAATTGTTATTGGTAGTATCTGTATCTCATCTTATCTCATCCCATATCAGTGAATATGTGTTTACAAGTATATTTTGTGCACGTACTCGTTTTGAATTGAATAGTTTTGATAAGTGGAAATCAAAAATGGGGGGGTATGATTACAAATTATTGCAAATAAATTAATGTAATAAATTAGTCTGCTGCTGACGATACATTTTCAGAATTCTTACATATGTAAAAGTGCACATCTGACATAGAAATCGCTTACATAAGAAATGTTGAATTTATTCGGTATTTTGTGCATATATCATCGTATGTTATATATGTTATATACTATTTGAATGGTTGTGCTTATGCTTTAATCTATGAACCAGTTTAACCCGCACATATGAAGTTAAGACGATTATTTGATTGAATTTGTTGTTGTTTTGTTTTTGTTTTTTTTTTTCATTTGCTTTGCTTGTGGTATTCTTTGCATTACTTTCGTTTGGTTTGGTTTTGGTTTGCTTTGGTTTTTTTGGCCATGCACCAGTTGAATCTTGTCTTTTAATCGGTCCAACCATGAACACTCTAGATATTATACGTATATACAAGAGTCTATGTACAATAAGCTATCTTTTACTTCACTATACATACATGTGTCTATATGTGTAGTCCTTTTATAATGATCGTAATTCTTAATTTAAACAATTTCATTCATATGAATTTTATATATATAACAATTGTTAATAGCTTATAGATAATGATCCCATTTGCCCAATACAGCGGCCTTCTTCGTCAAAGCTGGCTAATGTTAAACGCGACAGCTTATTGCATAATACTCCATTGCCATTATTTTGAATAGGATTTGGTTCTGTAAAGAAAATAAATATTATTCATTAATAAATATATGTAAAAAGATATGTGGGTATTAAGCAGTTACCGTCATGAAAATGTTCTGCTGAATTTCCTTCCTGTTTCCGTTTTCGAATCTGTTCCGTGAAATGCAATATAAGCGCATCAATCATAGCCGCTTGCTTGGAGAAAACTTGTACTAGTTTCGATATTTGTATTCCATTTTCCACAGCATCAAACTGAAAATGCGATTTAACCAGCTCGTATATATGCAGATCGTTTTAAAATCCAATACTCACCTGCAGGAATATGCATGTAAGACACTCGGGATCATCACTAGCACTTGGCTTTGCATAATCCCATGACATATCTTCATATCGGAGTCCCAATAAAAGTGTCTTTAAAAAGAATTCATAAAATATATAATATTACTAGTAAAGGAAGTAAAAGATAGAAAAGAAAATAATGTATACTTACGTGTTCATAGCAGTCTATTATAAAAACTCCTCTTTCATTCACCGCAATCAAGACCTCCATATCCTTATGGTTAACCAACGACATAATTCCCCTAACAGGTTGTTCCATTTGTCCATGAAAGAACGCAGCGCTGTTTTTAAAAAAAATATAATTACATATTTGTTAGCATTTTGTAATAGAATAGTTACAAATTGTTAGTAGAACAGTTTACAGCATAACATTTATAACTAAAACTATATTAGAATGAAGTTGATATTTAATAAATTTAAAAATATTAAATGAAATTTGATAAACAAGTATATAAGCCAAATCGGCTGAACTGCTTATGAAAAATATTAAAAAAAAATATATATTTAATCATGAATTACAAAAATTACACTTTTAATATTTATACACTGTATGTGAGTATTACGTTCTTTAATTTTGAAGAACGGGAAGAATTATTCCTCTATCCAGCAGATATCTCTGAGTCTCTAAGCTCTAGATATCGCTGCAGACTAGACTAAATCTGCTTGGCCAGATATTGAAGCAAGTAAGAAAACTCGATACCGACTACTCATTATTATTAAAATTTTCTAAATTTACACACTGAAAACTTTCTAATCGATTTGTGTAAAAACCAAAAAACAAGCTTGATATTGAGTACATAAAATGTTGCTCTATTTCTTATTGTCTGAGATAATCTGTGATTTAAATGATCTTACGGACAGTCAGACAAACGGACAAAGCTACCGCCGTTTATATTAGAATAAATTATAAATTCCTTCTACCATACAAACAGCCGGTTTAAAAAGTCAGAAAGTCAATTGATTAGGTGTACGAATTTAGTAGTAAATGAATCTTCTGGGCCAGGCATTAAAAATATGGCTTCAATTCTCAACTTACCCATAGAACGGCAGCGCCCAGCAGAATTCCAAGTACTTTCGCATCAGTTTCCGAGTTGTGGCTGTCTGCGGCACTCGCTTGAACTGCTCCAGAAGCTTAATTTCTGCAGAATTCTTCTGGCTAATGGGCAACCACAACCAATTGGAGCTCTTCGCCACATGTTTTGGCAGAAATCGTGACTGGTTCTCTCTGCATATGTACATATATCAAAAGCTTTATAAACTGAAAATACTAGTGAATCATACTGCTGTTACTTACCTGAAGAATCCCACAGTATGCGTATGCGAATTGTAGGGTCCAAGTTCAATTCTAGCTTGAATGCCGCCCAGCATAAGCGAATGCACAGGTTCCATAATATATCTGCCGTTCAAGACATAGTGCTTTGCCTCCTCGTAAAGCAGCTCCACAATTCGATGATCCCTGTTTTGAAATAAAAGCGAGCGATTATTATCGAGGAGAGTTGAATTTCGATTAACTGACTATACTTACTTGATTTTCTCCTCGTCGCGCTTGGAGAAGAACACATTGCGCTTGAGAACAATCATGGGCTCGTCATACTTGCGTTCGATTGGATTGCTACTGCTAAACTTCTCCAGCAGACTCGACCACGCCACACGCACAATGTAGGGGCAGTGATGGGCCTTCAGCTGCATCTCCAGCAGGCCACTGGTCATCCACAAGCCAAAGATGCTTTGCGCCAGCAACTTGTTCGAGATGCCCAGCTCCTCGCAGCCCAACGCAGCGGCCAGCATCACTTGCGAGGGACACTGAGCCGTGCCCTCGATCTCCATGTGCACGGCCACTCGCGACATTAAGTATACGCATGTTGGAATTACCTAGGACAAGAAATGAGTATCAAATTGAGTATATCCGAAGTGTGCTTCACGGTCAACTTACATTCTGCAGAGTGCGAGCTACCAGAGAGTTGGGTTTGCCGGCACTTGAGTATGTGGTGGATGATGATGATGATGATGATGGTGGGTTGCCGCCAAGCACTCGTTTCGATATTGCAGGATTCTGTTGAGCCTCGCTGCTGTTGCTGTTGGTATTGCTGCTGCAGGTCTGCTGAACTGGCAACAGATTTGTCAAAGCACCTGAAAATAAATAAAGGAGTAAGTTTCAACTTAACTAATGGAGAGTAATGAAAGCCACTCACCGGAAGGACTTCGCACTCCAGTCAGTGCGCCAAGTGCATTGGCATTGTTGATAATATTTCCGCTGATTTCTGATATATGAAGACTCCCACTGTGACACTGCGGATCGTTGGCTGACATCGACATGGCCGATGTGACTTGGGACGAGGTCATGCAGTTATCGTTATCGTTGCGGCCGGCGGCACTCACGACACTCGACACACTGGCCGACGAGGCAAAGGTGCTGCCGACCGCTGTCTGAATCTGAGCGGTGGTCACCACACGATGCACCGTGTACATCACAGGTGGAACAGGCACATTGACGGGAACGAGCGACACTGGCGTTTGCTCGCAGGTCACCACGCTGGCATTATTGAGATGCGTTTGAGTGGCGGCCACCACGCGACCAGCTGCTGCAGCCGCATTTGAATACATGGGACACTCGGAGCCATCGTCGAGAGTCTCCAGTACTGAGCTGGGGCTACAGGCAGCTGATTGCTGAGCGTGTTGCAACTGATGGTTATGATTGATGTGTTGCAACTGGTGTTGTTGTTGCTGCTGAAGTTGTTGATGTTGCTGCTGAAGCTGTTGCTGAAGTTGTTGTTGCTGTTGTTGAAACTGTTGCTGCTGCTGAAGTTGTTGCTGCTGCTGCTGCTGCTGCTGAAGTTGTTGCTGCTGCTGCTGTTGCTGTTGCGAGGGACCTGGGCTGTCATTGTTGATGCGCTTCCCCAAATAATAATCATCCCGACACTTGACATCCGTTGTATTATAATATAGGCGTGATCTATTCAAAGTTCAACAAATCAGATTAAAATGTAAATACTTTTCGAATCCTTTTCACTTACTGGTAGTCTTGGGTTGTTGTCTTCTTTCGATTATACTGCAATGTTCCCAATGGAACAGTCATTACGTTAATATAATTTCCAGCATTATTCGTATTGCTTGAACATTGAGCACTATTATTGCAGTTGGGATAAACATATGGACTTCCTGCAGCATTGCGGTTGCCAACAAAAGCCTTGTTGCCACTCCCGCCACTGCCGCCCCCATTCCGTGGTGTCATATCCCTTGAAGTGAAACCCGTTTCTGGTTGATTTGTGCCACAGGCCAAGTAATCCTGGCCAGCATTATTTCCATAGCTCATCTTATTTGTGGGGGTTTGGGAAATGGGCGATGGCGATGGCGATGAAGTCGGTTGCATTCCACCTCGGCAGTAATATTGGTTCGTATCCATGTTGTCATGTCACAGTAAAATCAAACCATCTAGAAACCACAACAAAATAATGCATAAACATGAATAATTATTTATTATTTATTTACAAAGTTATATTCTAAGCAGAGAGAAGTTTACTTAACAAAATAACGGAAAACGATCGATTACTTAACGATTGAAATCACAAGAAACTGCTTTCAAACCCAATATCGATAAATGTGAGTCAAAATACATGATTTGCACTGTAGATGGCGTAAGCTTTGTTGTTATTGTGCAAATCCTCTCGCTACCAATTGTTGATGTTAATCGATAAATATTGCCGACAGGTATTTATGAAACACAAAAACACAAAAAGTTTCAATAACAAAATTACAGGCGAATATAACTCAACCCCCCCACAATTTTATTTTCTTTTTGTGTTATCGAATAGAGATTGCCATTTATGTCTGCAAAATTGTAATTGAAGAAATAAAATAAAGGCATACATAATCATAAATGCAAACACTTGACAATATTTCCTAAAATAAAAAAAAAAACACTATCTTTCTTTTAAGCATTTGAAAAATCAATCCTTTCGCAAATCGTTGTGTTCTTAACTCATTTACCGCAGAATCTTTCCAATGTATACAACACAAACCATTTACAAGCTTACATTGTTCATACATGCGTACATACATTTATTCATGATGTATGTTTGTATGTCTGTACATACTTACACTTACAGCAATTAAGTCCATCTGACTGCGTGGGGCTTGAAGGACGTTGTTGTCATGCACTTATTTATTTAGGTATGTATGTATGTATGTGAGTGTACATATACATACATCTCTCCTCTTATATGTATGCAAGTGTACATGTTATTGTAGCCATTTTCATCTTATAATATTGTAATTCATAATTCACTAAGATTTATCATTTTAATCCGTAGGAATTTGTAAAATTCTCACATACTTTTGATTAAAAACATTTTGACAATTTTCACACACTTATTTTCATTTCATATACATATGTATGTATGTACATATGTACATACATATATGTATGTAGTACATACGAATCTAAGAAAAAATCTGTAACACACAATCCACAATAAGCTTATAAAAAGTCTTCAGTGTCCTTTCTGTTTTTCTCTACGTATTTTTTTAATTTTACGCCCTCATTTTTAAGGCAGAACAAGTTTTCTAACTTTAATCTAATTAAATTATTCGCGAAGAAACTTTTCGCGAGTTGAACACATTTTTTAGCTCATTTATGTCAAAACGGGCGCCTTGCTACCAAACCGTATAAAAAATCATCTCCATACTAGAGCAACTTCAATAAACAAATACATGCAAACTTGGATTCCACACGAATAAGCTGGGAAAGCGCTTGCGCAGGAAATTATCGTTAATGGTCAAGCGTGCTTTCGATAACTTTGTGAGCAACTTGAAATATTTTAATGTATCGAAATTATATCCAAAATTAAATTTGCATTAATAAATTGAAGAGCTGATATACTTAATAAAAAACGAAATCATAATTATTTCAAATATTATCGGAAATGTTTAAATGTATCGATAATATTTGCACCCTAAGATAAGAAACTTGACGAAAGCATTGCCGAAATATGTCACACGGCAACAGGGCAAGGAGATTTGGTCCTCCTTTTAAAAACCGTTAATGAAAACACCATTTTTTAGAATTGTTTTTTTTTTTATTTGTATTTCCAACTATAATCACTCAGCAACCAAGTCATTCAATGACTTATCACAGTGAAATTAACAAGCATTAAATCAAATACTAGTTGAATATACATAGATGGATATTTTAACATTTAAAACATCTTATTTTTTAAATGAAAATAAGTAAATTTAATTTTGAAATTAATTTCCTTTCATATTTAATTTCAAATTAATTACTTTCTGAACTTTTGTAATTGTGGTGCTGAAATCTTAACTTTTCCAGGGATATTTCTAGCTAGTGCTTCTTCTTTTATACTCTTTAATAAATCCTTTTCCCTATTGTTACAGGCTTTGTCTTTTGAGAACATATTAATTGCCACTTTAGCCGCTTTTCCTCGTTTTCCTGTGCCAGGTGTCAGCTTTACCTTAAATCTATAGAACAAAAGTTTAAAATAAAAGTATATATTATTAGCAATTTATCTTAAACTTACTTATATTGCTGCAACGCTTGGTACGGAGCTACTACTGGGATGGCAAATAGCAACTCATCATCCTCAAGTGGTTGACCTGTGAGAGAGTCCAACAAATCAGCGTCAACGCCTATCGGGGTATCATCGTTTTCATCAATATCGATTTGATTTTTAGGGACGGATTCTCCAGTTTTATCGACGTTAGGTCCTTTTTTTATTGCAATAGCTTTTTCATCTTCTTTCTCATCATTTGCATTTAATTTGTCTTTTCCAGAGGAACTGAGTATCATCATTCGAATTTTACGCTCCTCTTCATCCTGGTCTTTATATTTCAATTTCATCTTTTTTAATTTACCCTTTTGACCGCGTTTTAATTTATTGGAAGCATTGGGCTCTACTTCACCTGAGTTGGCTTGAGTTTTCTCAACCTCAGTTTTATCATTGCGTCCTTTTTCTTTATTTTTCTTCTTATTTGAAACTTGAGTCTTCTTGCGAGAAGGTCCAGCTTCAATTATGGCAATTTCTTCATCTTCTACCAATTTTTCAGGCATCTTCTCAGCAACTGGAGTTTCTTGATTATCAGTAGACAACTGTGATTTTACGGTAATTCGGCCAGTATCGTGTTCCACCTTAACTTCAGTATTAGGGAAGCCATTTGTACCACCTTCACTAACATCATTTGCTTCGCTAATATCATCAAGTAAGGGGTAAGTTACTTCCGTTTCCTGTACACCCTGCTCATCAATGTCATCATCTGTGCTTCTGATTTTTCGCTCCCCTTGATGACGTTCAATGAAGCTATCTTCCAGTTTAAAAAGCAAACTTAAGCCCATTATCAGATGGCAAGAGGGTAAGAAGTTTTTCTTTCCACGAATCATAAAGCTACCAGTACCCAAATATTCTCCTGTTGGGGCAGTTTTACTCACTTGGTCGCTATTGACCCAATATGCATTCGTAACCACCTTTGCATCCCATGCAACACTGTACGAGATTGCCATGGTGCCAGCTTCAAGTAGCGTTTTGGGTGGAATATCTCCTCCAGTTGTATTGCGAATTATTACACTCGATGCTCCCTGAATATCAGCATGGACATATATATCTTTCGGTCGCATATATCTGTTGAAGTTTATTAAAGGTTAATTTAATAATAATAAGTAAATTGGTTTTTTTCTTTCTCTGACCTTTTTACAATCAACTCATTCTGTTGCGCGTCTCTTCCTCCAATAACTAAATAGTTTTCCGAACTAACAAACCAATAGAATTTCTCAAACCAGAACACTTTTCGAGCTTTCGCTATATTTGATATTGTGCGCACTTCTTTAAGAGTTTGCTGTGTTTTGCGTTCGGCTGATTTAAGCGCTTTCTGCGATGCGTCGATAGTCTTCTTTTCTTTTTGAGCTGCTGAACGTTTCAGATCGTAGTATCGTCGGGCATTAGCCCAAGCAGACAAAGCCAAATCTACATCAATAACAATTGGTTCCTCTTTATCATCATCATCGTTTTCACTATCACTTGCACCGTATGGATCACTCAGCAAAAGCGAAATGTGATTGATCTCCAACTTTAATTGTTTTATCGTACTGGCTACAACATCTCCATTTGCTTGGGCCTCTTTGACCAGCTCCTGAATATCTGGCCAAGACAATTGACTGGCAATGGCAGATTGAATTGCCAAGATGGCTTTATCTACCAAACTCTGATTGCAAGTTATCAATTCCGCTTTCCTCTTATCTAAATCTTGAACTTTATTGAGTTCTTCCAACCGTTTTGAGTGATCTTTCTTTACGTTGGATAGTTTTTTAAGAGCTTCTCGTTCCTGTTGCAATGTTTTCATATCGATCTTTTGTGACTCTTGCGTTGAGAAGAATTCATCAACTGCTTCCATAAAAGTTGGGAACTCAGTAAATGGCTGATCCTTGTACTGAGAGAAGAGATATGGATGAAACTCCACATTTCTAAAGAAATGCTCAACCTTATCCCCCTCCGTGGGTTTTTCTTCCTTAACTTGAATTATAAAACCTTTGCAGTTCTTATTTTTTGCCAAGTCAATGATATCATAAGCAGACTAGAAAAATAGAAAACAAATGCAATTTGCGTAAACTATGTTATAAATATTAATTTACAGACCTTGATGGCTTTCATTAAGTTGGGTAAGTCCGCTTCCACATCAAAAGATTTAACGGCCACGTTGCCCACTTGTTGATTGCGATTCTTATTTTTCTTCTTTGATTTTTGAGTCTTTGAGGATTCCTCTTCAGCCTGTTCTTTTTCTTTTTCCTTGGCATCTTCGGCGGAAACATTTACGGCATGATTTTGCAAGCCTTGCTCAAGTAGAATATGCTCAATAACAACTGGACCACAGTCCAAGATTGGCATTAATACGCGTCTCAAATGCTCGCCAGGCTTTGAAGACGCAATTATGTTGCGAATTGCTTCTTCGGACAACTCTGTGCTTTCCTTTTTGGCCCTGTTAATAGGATATTTCTCACGAACAGCAAATCGCACGCTCTCGCCTTCAGTGTGCGGCCGTAAAATGTATAATATGGTTTGCTCATAATCAGTCAGGATAACATTGCCGCGATCATAAAGCTCTAGAAGTACATGATAGGCAGCGTCCGCAGTGCCAAACTGAAAATCAATTATTCGATCGCCGCCCAGCTGGCTAATTTGCTCAAGGCGCTTATTTTTTAAATGTTTTCTTAACTTCATGCTGAAGCCAGAGGGAGCCACATTCTTTGGCCATTCAAATCCTGTTGTGTGGAAACGCGTTCCCGACTCGAGCAACAATGTGACCTTCTCTGTTGATGACCCGCCATGAAGACGGAATAGGTACGTCTTGTTATCGATATCGTAGATCTGATTAACGCGATAGCCGACCAGCCTGAAACAACATAGGAAATTTTATTAGTATACTAATTTTAAAACCCATTTATTTAAATACCTCTGCAACTCGGCAACGCCAGATATGATGTCGTATGAATTGAAGCGTGTTTTCATGGTTAAAACTTAATGCTTATCACAGTTTTTGCCTGCAAAAAATAATATTTAAGAAAGCCAATGACTTCTTTTATTTAACTGCTGAAATGCTTTTGTTAATATATAAACACTATATTAACTCAAGTGACGTATACAAGTCGAGCTACTTAGATCTCTTTATATTTACTGAATTTGTCGCAACTAGAAAACTATATAATCAAATTTTTATGTTGATAACACTGATGACGTTGTATTGCATTAAGTTTAAGCTCTTTACAAGTTATGGAATTCAAGAATCACTTATTATGATGACACCGGCACATATTTCACAACTTATATGCATATGTATGTATTTATGCGCAAGTACTGGCAGGCAACTATTTAGTTTATTTCATGAAATCGCACATTTTAACGATGCACAAACTATGCATGTATTTAATTGCATGTATTTATCTACCCCAACTCACTGAGATTGTAGCACCAGTAAACAGCATTAAATTAATTACAATTTCTAAATACAATTTTCTTTAGTCCACAATGTGAATTTTTTTAATGTGACCAGAACTTGAATTTCAAAATGTACCAAATATTTTTTCAAAATAAGTAAGCAATTATAAAATAAATATTAATATTATATTAAATAAATATTAAATAGTAACTGTAGGTAAATTTTCGCCCATTAAATGTTATAGCAATTACTAAAAATTTAAGTATATTTTCTTCAAATACCTAACTTAACTATCGGATACTTAATTGGACATTCGATACATTAAGGTTATCAGTGTCATCCCAAGTTGTGAAATTTACGAATGTAAAAACAATGTTCAAAAGAACATGATGAGCGTAGAAAACTCGGAAACTATTAATATTAACGTTCTATTTTTTGCTAAAAGTCGTGAGCTTGCAAAGACATCTCGTGCGGTATTTGCAGTTGAATCTGTAGTTAAAACTGGTCAATTGCTTAAAGAACTAATTGATCACTTCGACTTAAGCGCAATTAGTAACTGTATTATTTTAGCTCATAACGAGAATTACCTTGAAAACTTAGACGAAGAAATTCGTTTACAACAGGGCGACGAAATTGCTGTGATTCCTCCGATAAGCGGCGGTTAACATCTTCACAATGGACTACATAAAATTAGTAAACGATAAAATCAACGTTCAACAAGTGCACAATTTAATAGTCGACGATGGTTGTGGAGCCTGTTCGATGTTTGTGGGCACAACACGTGACACATTCGAGGGCAAAAAAGTAAGTGCCTAATTATGATTATTGCCAGTTCTTATAAGTAACGAGTGTCTATTTAACTATTCAATTAAAGGTGACATCATTGGAATATGAAGCATACGAAAACATGGCACTTAAGGAAATGAGTAAAATCTGCACTGAACTGCGAACTCGTTGGCCTAATCTTAAGCACATCGCCATTTATCATAGACTGGGATCAGTTCCAGTTAGAGAGGAAAGCGTGGTAATTGCCACTTCAGCACCTCACCGTGCCGCTGCCCTGGAATCTGTTAGCTTTGCCATCGATGAGCTAAAGTCACGCGTTCCCATTTGGAAAAAGGAAATTTATGAGGAGGATCCAGTCGGGGAGTGGAAAGAAAATAAGGAGTGCCAATGGCCTCGTAAGAACTGAATATGATTGTTATTATTACGCATGTGCAATTACTAAAACAAATTCTGTATATAAATATTTAATATACAAAATCCATTTTTTAACTACAACAAATATATAGAACGTTCACCTATAACTTTGAAGGCTTTCGATTTCTCGTCTTGCCCAATTGAGGATCAGTCTCTGACCTCTGATAATAAATTGGTGCAAATCAGAGTCAATGACACCGACTTGAATAGGCGTGTTGAGTGTTTCTTGAAACGAAAACGTGATGAAATCAATCTGTATAATATAAATGATTTCAAGAAACATTCCGCCGATAATGAGACGAATTGCAATTATGATGAAGACGATTTAACTGAGGAAACATCGTGTGCTCGAACCCAGAGTTTCCTTGTGAAGCAACATCAATCAAAAGGCCATCTAAAAGGTATGAGCGGTTGATAATAATAAATGCACATATTAACAGATTTACTATAGTAAGGCGAGCCAATAATAATAGTGGACCTCAGCTGCGTCCAAACTATTCACAAGAACTTAATAAACTCATGGCATCGCAAGAAAATCCGAACAATTCGACTGATAACAAATCATTACCAAGCATTCGACTAAAGAACATTGAGACTTATATGGGATTCAACTCGGATGATAATGGCAATATTCTGAATCGTATTAAGAAATTGGAAAATCGAATATTATTGCTGGAATCCAGTTCTCCAGAGTACAAATATCTAGTAAGTAACAATACGCTTATTGCTATGTTTACCAATTCATGATTCCCCTTCTTCTATTACAGGTGCAGTTACCAAAAGATGATCAAAGTACAAGTCTTCGAAAGGAGAAAAAGAAAATGTATATGCCGGATAGGTTAAGCAGTTTCATTGAAAAGATTAAAAGTGAAATTGAACAATGAATCATTGAATCTTATCTTATATATGGAACTCAGAAATAAACAACGAATAAATTAATCACTTTGTTACTTTTACTTGTATCCCGCTTATGGCTTTAAACCAAAAACACTTGAGAATTTTAAGTTTTTTATAGCTGATTTGTATCTGTTTATTCATTTTTTGTTATCAATAATCATCTTACTCAATACACGGTATTTTTGTAATATTTACAGCTAAAAAATAGTTGTTGTATTTGGGAGTTCGACCTTAATGTTTAAATCGTGAAAAGATCAACTCCACGCGTACTTATGTACATACAATATTTGAATTTTGAAATAAGAAAGTGGCCATTAAGTATATGGTGTTATAAATGATGTATATTTGTTTCAACAATTTGAACTATTTCCAATAGCGTTTCTGTTTGTATGTGGGGTTTTTTTTCCGTTTTGAAATGCATTTGTAAATGCCAAAAAGAAATTCAAATTATATTCGTAGAATTCTAAGAATTAAGGTTTGGAAAGCTGTTTGTGTTTCTTATGTAAATTACATAATTTGAATGTCAAGCAGCATGATATTTAAATCTCTTTTACATCAATTACTTAGGAATATGTTTATCAACTTGTGTAAAAAAAAGTAAAAGAATTGTTAATGCTGTGCTTTAGGAAAGAGTGGGAAATTGATTCTCATCGTCGACCTTCAACGGCTTGGAGCCCGAACGACGCTTTTCATAGGATGCGAATTTGTTGTTGTCGAAACCATTGCTAGCAACACCCTCCGGACGAGGACCACTACGCGGTGGACCACGAGGTCCTCCCTTGCGGAAACCAGCTTTGCGACCATCATTGAAATTGAACTGGATATCGACAATGCGCTGAAGGCGTCCTACACGTTGCGGATACATTGAGGGATCGTACTCGAATTCATCTTCAGTTTCGATTCCACCCTTCTTCTTGCCCAGAACAATCATCTTTTTCCATTCGGCATTCTCAACCCCTCCTTCGCCGGCCTTACGCAGATTGTAGTTTGGCTTGGCGCGCTGATCCTTGAGAGCTTTCCACTCATCCAAAGTCATTTGCTTGGACTCATCCTCCTCCACATTATTGGCCAGATCGGCGCCGACAGTTTGTTCATTGCCAGAATCGTCTTTATCTGTAGTGGGAGCGGGATCAGCACCTGTTTTTTGGTCTTCTATGTCCTGCTTAGCGGATCCCCAGTTGTGAGCACCACCGCCCTCGCGCTTATCGACAGGCTTGACTCCTGTAGAAAAGAAAGTAATAAAAATGATTATTGTTAAAACAATAATTATACACTATTAATTGTAATGATGTAATAAAGGGTATCAAACAATGTATTAGCATAACCAAACACGTTTCGTAAGAGATATACATATAAGCGTAATCCATCATATAAATAAACAAATTTGAAAATATATATATTACCAACCACATAAAATTTATTAATACCAATTAAATAAATATCGTAATCTATCAGTTTAATATATATAATATATTTACCGGTTTTATCAGATCCAGATTGACGGTCAAATTCCCTTTTGCCAAACTTCTCGTTGTTGCGGAAACGCGATGGCGGCCCGCGAATATCACGATCTCTGTTCTGACGTCTGGGCAACTCGTTGTTGTAATCGGGTCCATGGGAATGGCTGTTGTTCTCCGTTGCATGATTATTGCGCGTATTTTGCCTTGGACGAGTTTCCTTCACTGCAGCGTTTGATGCAGCGGGTTTACCGGTAGCCTTTGGACCGGCATTATTGGCAACCTTTGATTGAGCATTATTTTTATTCAATACGCTAGACTTATTTTCCTTTTCGGTTTTATTGATGTTTTGACGTGCAGGGCGATCATCAGACTTTTTTTTGCCGGCTACAACTTCGGGAACTTTCGGTGGAAGAACTGGTGCAGCGCCATCGTCATCCATAAATAAGAGTTCGTAACGATTGTTGCCCGAATTATCCATGTTGCAAAAATTAAATAAAATACAACGTTCTTCCTATGATGACAATGCTTTTGATAGATTAATTTTGCCTCGCAGACTTCATCCGTATTTCCAGTTGAAAGCTTCGTCGAACTGAACCGGTTTGGAATAATCGGACTTGACAATTGACTAACCTATCGAAACAATGTCAGAATAAAACATATTAAAAAGCGTGTGTCAAGTGTGGAATGGAACAATTTCAGTCGGTTATTATTACAAATCTACTTTTTTTTTGTAAATAGATTTATTACACTTGAGCTCGTACTTATATATTAAAATTCTATTTGATTTTACTTTTTAATCACTATGCAGTACACAATTTTAAAAGTAAATAAATTCGACAAGCGTCTACATAAAACTAAAATATTTAAAAAAATTTTAATTTAGATGAGCATACTTTTTATGAGAAACCAAGGTAAATAATATAAATTTGGTAATACAACAAAAATTATTTTGTTAAAAAAATTTTTCAGAATTTTTGCAAATTAACTTAAGTAATGTTTCAACGATTGTTAATCGCCTATTTCCACTGTACTCCGTTTTTTTACGTTTCGAACCGACTTTTTTTTAAGGGTATTTACATTGAGCGAGCGTAACATTCGACCTGAACGGAAAAAAACGATGTTTTTATGGTGCAGTGGATTTTCTATATCGATGAAAACTATCGATGTATTTTTATGCCCGGCTCTAGTTTAGTTTTGTTAATATGTCCACCACTAAAAATTGATGTGAAATCCATTAGCACTACATTCCATTTTCTTTCGTTGTTGTCGAAATTCTCAGTTCGTCTTCGTCCTAGTGCAAGTAACAAATTTTACTTATTGCAAATTTCTGTGGAATTTGGAACTACATATTGAACAATTGCGTGTTTTTTTAGTGCATTTGTTAGAGTGTAAGGACGCAAGGAGAGAACAAGAAAAGTGAGTACCAAAGTAAAACAATATAAGTATGCTTTTATTGTGTATATTTATTATTTATACATGCATATATGTATATATAGGTCCGTGAAATATATTTAGATAAGTGTGTATTTAATAAGGATATCATATTGCTAAGAATATAGGGATAGCTATTTAGGTCTTAATCACCGGTTGAAAAACATCGCGATTCGTACAATAAAGTCAGTATAAATAATGCCGGTAAGTTCGCATAAAACATTTTTTATTGGTGGTTTAAACACTGACAATTAACGTATGAAATATATGAACTTACAACACATATCCAAGATGTACATTCACATGTGCATGTGTGTTTTGTGTGGAAAGTCAAAAAATCAATGCTTGCATGACCTCATGGTTTATGCGTTTCTAACCATGCTTTAACAATATCGCATTACTACGATGCGTAGCAACATTGTGTTAAGCATTACTCCATGGCACACACATACTATACATAAATACATATGTATGTATTTTGGGGACATGCAACACTTTCGCTGCCTTGACACACATTACCTCTGAAATAGTTCATTCGTTATTGCACTTCAAGACATTTTGTCTGCAGTGCGCTGCATTTGTATAACCTAGGAATATATTGTACTTTGTGCAGATATATTTGCATTCGCACATGGAACATTAGTTGCCTAAAATAAAACACACTCATGGGGTATATATGATATGAACATGCAGCGGGTAATAATAGATCAACTTTTTCTTAAATCGATAGATCAACCGCCCAAGAAATACTTCACAAAGTTTAAAAAGCTCCGTCGCAAAACAACAAAAAGCTTTAATGGCTTTCTCTTTGGTTTTAATTTTCGCAAATTATATTTTGTACTATTTTGAACAAAATTTAGCAAATTAAAATAACTGTTGCGGAGGATATCGTATTGAAAAAATATATTCCCCTTGGATAGTTTTTATTTATAACGGCTTATAAATTGTTATTTAGCTCTTTTTCCGGTTTTCTTAGGTTTACAGTAAAAATAATTAAAATTACACACATTACTCAATGTTCTTCATATCTATCATAATGGTAACCAAAACAAAACTACAACTGCTGTAGCGTAGTAAGTGT
This sequence comes from Drosophila niveifrons, assembly GCA_035046325.1. Lineage (NCBI taxonomy): Eukaryota > Metazoa > Arthropoda > Insecta > Diptera > Drosophilidae > Drosophila > Drosophila niveifrons. The sequence continues at coordinate 434,614 of JAWNOC010000046.1, read as the reverse complement.
AGTTTTAATAGGACTGCAGATGGTTAAATAAATAAGCTGAATGAGCTTTATTTTAATATTCATGAGGAGGGTTAAACAAATAAGCTGAACAAGCGCTATATTAATAATCCTGGAGAGGGCTAAGCCGGACTCTCGTGACCATCTGTTATGATATGTCGCTTTCCCAAGCATATCCCTAACACACGTTATATTCTGTAATTTTCGTGTGCATACCCGGTTCTTTAGTTCTTTTTGTAATGTTGTCACGATAACTAATGTCTGTTTCTATGCAAACTATAGTAGTTTATTTTCGTGGCACACACCACACATACTATATTTGTTTTTCGGCACGACAATCACTTGAGAACATTGGCAGGGTTCATTCGCAAGTATCCAGTTTATTGAATTGTGACAATTAGAACTTTTATTACCGTATTTTCCTTTATCGCGCAAAGTGTCACAGTTAAGGTGAGAATTATATAACAAAAGTCACGATGTTTGACAGCTTCTGTTGTAGTCGATTTGTTGGACATTTTCAAGATTGTAGTTCTTATATCCGATTCCTTTAAAAGGAATGGGGTAAATTGTTATTTGACTTCTGAAACTGTTCTGCAAATCGTACTACAATTGCACCACTTTTAATTTATTTTAATATATATACTATATATAGAATCATTTTTATTGTTGCGTTCGAAGAAAATGTCTTGATAATGATTGTGTACTATTGTTGTCGACTTTCCTTATACTAACGTAAGGTTTATCCAGCTTAGTAGTAAGGATACTAATTGCAATAACTGTATTTAGTTCATTTTAAAAGTCTCTTCTAATTTCTTAAAGGTATTTTCTAAATTTGTATATCGCTATAGTCAAAGATTTTATTTAAGAGAGTCTTAAGGTTGAGGTTTAATTTAATATTTAATTAACTACAAATTAAATATAACTATAACTAAACGTGATTCTTATACAACAACCCATTTGTTGCAAGAGATTCACATACATTCAGTGTATTTTCTGCGCGATATATTGATAATTGTGGTACGATATCGCGTCCTATTAATATTCTACTTGCTTTTTAAAATATTTCTAATAAATTTAGATAATAAAATTAAATAAAAGTAGTTTCTCTGTAAATAATTGATTAAATTTTATAAAAAGTATTTTTCCTTCAATTTTATAGCAACGAAATATGTGAACATTAAAGCCAAACATTAAAATTTGTATCAATCAATACATAAATTATATTTAAGAGCTCACCATATGCAGAAAGTAATTCTAGTTTTGTGAATGTAAAAAATAAATCGCATCAAATTGAAAATGGCAAAAATACAGAAAGAAGTGTTTGATAGTTCGGAGTATCCAGCTTTACTAACAACACTGTCCATAAGAGACGTCATGGTGCTTGAGTTTCAAATTTCAAGCCACACCAAATGGGAAAATATGGTTTTGTGCAAGGAGCCGAGCAAGAAGATGTATTTATGCAATGTATGCTGTGTTTGTCAGTATGGCGATAAGAATTTATACAGTCATCTTTCTGGTAAGAAGCATATTTGTAAAATGGAAATTGTAAAAAATGTACGCCTCCCCAAGGGGATTGGCTTCAAGAACATAGTGAAAAGAGCTCCTAATACGCAAGTAAAAACAGGACCTGTAAATAATGCACAGTCACCTACTACTTTGGCAAAGACCACAAACAAATCTACATTGGCTACACAACCAAATAAGCCTCCAGTCGGAGTCACAAAAAAACCAACTGCACCTAATCCTCAAGTTGCAGCGACTCAGCGACCAAAACCAGCTACGGCTAATCCTTCTGTTGCAATAAATCCTAAGCCAATTGCAACAAAAGCTTCGGTTGCATCTACTTCAAAACTAATAACGACAAAAGATCCGGTGAAAGCAGCCTCGTCTAATCCTTCAACAACTACTACGAATAAAATTGCAACAACTTTTCCAGTTGAGTCTACTTCAAAAACAATTGAACCAAAAGCTTCTGACCAGTTAGTTGCACCTAATCCTTCAGCTGAAACCACTTCATGTTCAACTGGTTTAAAAGATCCAGTTGGATCTTCAGCGCCAATTGCACCAAAAGATCCAGCTGGTGTTACCACGAAGCCATCTGTCACTGAACCTTCCGTTGAATCGACGAATTCGTCAATTGAATCAACATCAAGAAAGCAAACTATAATTAAATCTCAAGCTAAATGCATTGCAAAAACAGTTGCACTAGCTCAATTGGCTTCAAAGTCAACTGCAACAAAACCTCCATTGCAATCTGTCTCAATGTCAAGTTCAATAGAAACAAAAAAGGCGAATGCAGAACCTTCAATTACCAAGAAAACTCTTGCACCTGCTGGTAATCTCAACGGAAACTCGGAAACTGCCAATGATAAATTAATCGCAAATGATTCAAAGGATCAGGGTGCTATCACTTCAATTCAAAAAGCTTCCAACACTTTGCAGCACGCAAATGTGGAAAATTCAACATGTCAAACAAACGACGATGAATCGAATTTTACTGTCGATGTTTTGACAGATAATTTCGAAAATTCTGCTCCATCACAAAAAAAATCTGAAATGAATGTGCCAAAACGTCCAATACAGTTAAATCTTGTAAAAAATCCAGCAAAACTAGCTGCTGAAGCTAAAAAAAGAAAAATATCCTGTGTACCGTTATCAAAATTAATAACTACTCAAGCGCCAAGGGAAAATAATCAAGAAATTGTCAAAGTCGTCAATAATAAAGATGATGATGATGATGATGAAGTTATTTTATTGGAACCTGAAACTAATACTTCCAATCAGAATGTTAAAGAAAACAATAAAGTACAAGAAAAGATTATTGCCCCAAAACCAATGGATCTCAAATCTTTACCATCCTCGACTACCACATTTGATAATTCTAAAACCATGACAGACGTTTTGGGACTTATAGGAGTCGAATACGTTCTAAAAATTGTACGCAGCATGAGTGATAGATCTCCCAGATTTCTTTGCAGCTTATGTGATATTAGTGCAGATGAGATATCAATGCATAACCATTTAATCAGCATCAATCATCGTCTCAAGTATTGCGAAGAGCATTTTCCAACAGCCATTCGCCAATACAGGCAGCTCATCTCACACGTGCCGGAGCATCAAGTGTTCAAAGTATTAACGCCCATACTAAGCAAATTGGCAACTGCCATTGAAACACATCATGGTCGTGAGAATGCGTATCATTGCTATGAATACTGGTTCAACAAGAACAAGAAAAGCTTACTCTCAACAGTGTTCCATCGGCGACACGCATCAGAGCAAACTGGACCAACATTTACACATGTTGTAGATTCAAATGAGGTGGAGATGTTTATTCAGAATGCAAACAACAAAGTCGATCCACCAATCGATGGGTTCATAAGGTTGCCAAATAACGAGCCTGCACATCCTTCTACTTCTTTGCACAACTCGAGTAACTTGTATCGCAGTCAACAATCATCCATTCAAAACTATACCAACAATAACTATTCGCGTCAACCTAACAATCAATCACATAATGTTGCCCCTGTCGATGATGAGACTCACAAACGAATGGTTGAAAATTTCCTAAGAGATACGCGACAATCTCAACCGTCACGCCATCGCCAGGATGTTCGAACATCGAAACGCAATCGATCTAGAACCCCAACTTCGGATCGAAAGAGAAAACGTTCATCGCCGGTAATAGCATCTCAATGGGATGTGGAGCGCAGATCATTGTCCCCGTTGCGAGACGGCGATATCTGGCAAGCTTATCGTCACATGGTTGATCACAGGGTGCGTGAATTGAATACATCTTTTGAGGTATACAAATCAGATCCTGAAGAGCATCCGCTGTACAAGGACGAGTGGCAAAAATTTTGGAAACGTCGTAAAGACGAACTCATTGCCTCTGGCATTAACCACCGCACTTACAACTATCAAGGCGAATGGATTCTGTTCTTTAATGCTCGCTTGGAAGAACTGTACAATCAAGATCTTGAGAATATTAAGATTAAGTGCCGTGAAAGATTGTGTTTACCAATGACAAATAATGAATTGACTGACCCCAAATATCATGTTAATGTAGCTGATTATCTTCATGAGCCCGAACCTGAGCCACTTCAGGAACCAGCCCTCATTGAAAATATCGTTGAGCATCGTCGAGAACCTGTGGAGCATCGGCGGGATCCAAGTCCCCCCAAACCGAAGCCAAGGCCCAGAGAGACGAGAGAAGAAGTTAATGTAATACATGTGCTTCGCCTCTTAACAGCACTTGAGGATTACTTGGGAAGTTTAGGCCCCAGCATTACGGAGTTATTAGCCAAAGCTCTACAAATTTCTAAGGTGCATCCAGACAAGGTAAATAGTTTGATTCTCTCACCCGAAAATTGTGTCGTTTTGGAGACGGCCATGGAAAAATTTAAGGGTCTAATAATTTCTAAAATGTTGGAAGGCAATCAAGAGCGAGCTCTGAAAAAGGCAGTCAACGATACTGAAGCTTTGCTGGAATTTGCTGCTAAAATGACGGCTCAAGGTTCAAATGAATATGAGAAAACTACTGAGAACAGCAACACCGTCGGACAAGCTCTGAGCAATTCTTACTCAAATCAGGAAATCGCTCAAAAGTCGACAAAGTCAACAGTATCTTCCAAAATATCAGATCAATTTGATAAAGCAGAACTGGCTGCCAAATTAGCCTCATCATTGATCTCACAAGGGAAAACCAAGATTAATCCTGAACAATTGAAGCAAATCATTCAAGTTTACTCCCTAATCGAGCAGAAGAAACTTCAAGAACCAACTTCAAGCACAACTCGCGCTGGTATTGACTCATCAAGTATTCCATTTAGTAGCAATACTAGAGAACACCAACTATTGTTGAACTTAAATCCTTCAGAACAAAATCGACAAGAATCTTATAACTTCAATTCTACCACACAAAGTCGTGGAACTTATAACCCAAATGCTGAAACACAGAATCGAGATTCATTTAATTCAAATTCTGCTGCACAAAATCGCGAATCTTATAACTTAAGTTCTGCAGTAGCAACTCGGAATCAGTTTAATGCAAGTTCTGCCCAACAAAATCCCAAATCCACACATTCGGCTCAAAATCAACAATTTTATAACTCAAATCCTAACCATGATCGTCAAACATTTACAAATCAAAATCAATTCATGAATTCTAGCATGACAAGCGATATGCAAAATATGCAAACTAGTTCGAATTACTTCTCTGCAAATATGGCTCAAAAAAATAATACAATTTTCAATAAAAACACATATGGTGGAAACCCTATGGAATACAACAACAGCAATTTGCCGGATCTGCAGTATAATCAATACAATGGCCAGTTCAATGACAGTGGACAATTTACTAACAATAGAAATCCCTCATCTATGTACGCAAACCGGACATATCCATTTGGGTCGACAAATAACAATACTGGAGACAGACGCAACTGGATGTAAACTGATATGCCCGATGCTGATGATGACGATGATTTGAAAGCTATACAAATATAATTTGTTGTAATGCTAATTATTATTTTTAAAAACTATCATTATGGAAGGAAATGAAATATGTAAATGAAACCTATATTTAATTTTGAACTTGTATTTGAATAATGTCCAAAATGTTTCTCAAAAATTTTACATTTTTGTGACATTTTGTAATAGTAACTAAATAAAATATTATATATGTTATAAGAACATATGATGAACAATGTAAAGTTACCAATTAAGTTTTATTTTCTTCATAAGAGTATTTTTTTTTAACATGAACTTTTAGAATTATAAGAACTTACATTTAAATATCAGAGAATTTTTGGAATTAAATCTCGCTAAAGTGCGATGTATGTACAGCACTGTAGACCTCGGCAAGTCAATCAATGCTTACATATAATTATTAATTAATTGTGTGGGATTAATTACAAATAATAATATCCACGAGATGTAACATAGAAGAGATGGCTTCCAGGTAAGGTGTCCATAAACTTATAGCGCCGACTTCCAACAAATCACATGATCGATATAGTTGAATCGAAGTTCAAAAGTCAATTAACGGACGATCTCCTTGGGTACCTGAAGTTCCTATCTCTGCTATGATTTTATTTGGCTTGATCGTGCAATGCTATGGATAATAATGGGACAACCCAAACAATCCAAAATCTCTCGGAAAAATATGAAGTATATCGAATATCTTGCCTGGATCTCCGAGGACCAAGTCTAGCTACTTATAACGCCTTGTCTACACTTTATATTTGGCATCCATAGCGCATCCCATGATCATCCGGCCCACCACCATGGCCATAGCCATGATCATGCAGAAATCCAATGATTGCATTAACAAGTAAGAAAACTACAGTCGAGTGTGCTCGACTGTGAGATACCCGCTACCCCTTTGGATAAAAGCAAAATATTGCGGTATTATTTTCGAAATATACCAAAAATACGACAAAATGCTAAAAATATACCAAATGGTATATTTGGTATAACGATGTGATACTTATATTCAAAATATATTATAGACGGCATAATATACCAGATTGTCGGACAAAGCATTTGAGACCCCCCGTAAGTGGGCGTTTTGGCCCATACAAAAGTATTTCTTTAATAACTTCCACAATTTTTATCTGATCGCAACGAAATTTTGAGGAATCATAAATACTACTGTTATTATTATATATACAAAAATTCGCAGCTTTCGCTTTAAAATTACGCTTGTTATTCGATTTTTTTGATTTGCGGAGGCGGAAGTAGGCGTGGCAAAAATTTGAAACAAACTTGATCTGCGTGCAAACATAACAAATGCTGTCGAAAAAAAATTATAGCCCTACCTCTTATAGTCTCTGAGATCCAGTGTTTCATACGGACAGACGGACAGACAGACGGACATGGCTAGATCGTCTCGGCTGTTGACGCTGATCAAGAATATACATTTATAGGGTCGGAGATGACTCCTTCTACCTGTTACATACATTTCCTGCCGGCACAAAGTTATAATACCCTATGGGTAGCGGGTATAAAAATGGATGTTTAACGTTTTGCATTTAAGAAACTTATTCAAGTTTCTTAGTTCTGATGATTAACGTTCTCTGTAAGACACGTTATTGTGGTTGATTTATAGTACCATCAAAACATTCATAAAATGATCTGGATTTGGAGTGAACAGAAATATGTGGAATATTTTAAATTAAGTTTATAATTCGTATTTTCGTAGTTAATTATTTGTTATCGCTACCGACACCTTCGGATTTTGAATCTCTAAATAAGGTCCAAAAGTGTATTTCGAAGGAACTACTTGATTTTTATCTATTTTGTAAGTCCTTACATAGTGATCGCCATTTCTATTAAATATATCTCTTATTATTCCAGAGATTGCCATGCCTGCATCTTCACATATTAATTCAACGTAAGTTCTTTTTTTAACATCAGACTGTTAGACCCAAATACAAATAACAAATAAGCCCGTATAATTCCCATTATTTCTTTCTAATAGTTAGCTTTCTCTTAAAATGATATTTTATTACGGTTTGTTTTAGCGAAAGGTGTTTTAAGTATGTTAACTCTGATGAATGGGTTACAAGCGGAAAGGTTGGTTCCCGTGAAGCTGTGTTAGTGTTCCGTACCAATATCTTAAATCCAAAGACCAGAAAATTGATACTTGAAGCACCACAAGAATCAAAGACCGGAGCAGACAGCCCCAGTGCCGTATCGAGTCCAAACGAAATAATCCATAAAACTTCATCCTCACCAATTATTAGTAAAACACAATCAAATTGTACAAATCAGGGAAAAATATTTGTGGCCGTGGAAAAAACAGTAGCTAATTGCAAAGAAGTAGTAAATCATAGAAATGCAATTAAGAAATCTTTAGATACATTCTCGTCAAGCGACGCATCTGTTTCGAGCGATGGCGATGAAACTATTCAATACAACGAAACTAAATCGAGAAAACCTCATAAAAGTAAAAATACGTCAATCATCGAAATCGAGGTCAATTTAAATAAGGAAAGTGGCTATGAATCTGCAACGACATCACAATCTAATACCGAGATCAACACTAGTGAAGAAGATCATGAGGCGTCGAGTGAGGAAGACAACGAATGTGGAATCAATATGCCCGCGCATCAGTTGAAAATCACGTATAAGTTCATTCAAACCGAAACCAAATTGCTACGCAAAATATTCAATGTTCATGGATTAACCGAGGTTCAAGGTGATTCGAATTTTAATTTGCTGTGGACAGGTGTTCATATGAAACTTGATACGCTTCGTAATTTGGCTTTGTATCAGCGAGTAAATCATTTTCCGAGGTAAGTTGGTAATTATTAGTAAGTTTGCAATTTTTCAATATTAATTAATACCTTACTACCTCAGGTCCTATGAGTTAACCCGAAAAGATAGACTTTATAAAAATATTGAACGCATGCAACACTTGCGGGGAATGAAACACTTCGACATAGTACCGCAGTCTTTCATTCTACCTCTTGAAATTCGAGATTTGATATTTGCACATAATAAACATCGAGGACCTTGGATTGTTAAACCAGCAGCATCCAGTAGAGGACGTGGCATCTTTATTGTCAATTCGGTAAGATTAGCTATTATGGCGATTGAATTATATATAATAATTAAGTATAAATCTTGCTTGCAGCCGGATCAAATTCCACAGGACGAACAAGTTTTAGTATCGAAATATATTGTGGATCCTCTTTGCATTGATGGTCACAAATGCGACTTGCGAGTTTACGTTTTGGTAACATCGTTTGACCCCCTTATAATCTATCTGTATGAGGAGGGCATTGTGCGATTGGCAACTGTTAGATATGACAGGAATGCGGACAATTTGTGGAATCCTTGCATGCATCTTTGCAACTACAGCATCAACAAATATCATTCCGATTACATACGATCATCGGATGCACAAGACGAAGATGTTGGTCACAAATGGACCTTGTCGGCGCTTTTACGACATCTCAAACTTCAGGGATGCGACACTCATCTGCTAATGTTAAATATTGAGGATTTGATAATTAAAGCAGTTCTTGCCTGTGCCCAAACAATCATTTCCGCGTGCCGAATGTTTGTACCTAATGTGAACAACTGCTTTGAGCTGTATGGATTTGACATTTTGATTGATAACACACTTAAACCATGGTTATTGGAAGTGAACCTATCGCCGTCTATGGGCGTTGATAGTCCACTTGATACGAAGGTAAAAGCCTGTCTTGTTACTGATTTGTTAACTTGTGTCGGCATCCCAGCATTCACACCAGAAATGCGGACACATTACGATGGAAAATCATTACGACTTCGGAGCTCAAGCTGCCAAAGACAAGTAGTAGATACAAGTGAATCCGCACTTCGATCGACAAAATCCAAAAAGAAACCTGTGATTCCATTAACACAAGAGGAGCAGCGCATTTTGAGAAGTGCCCGCTTACAGTACACTCGACGTGGAGGTTTTGTTCGCATATTCCCAACTGATGATACTATGCAACGTTATGGAAACTTCTTGGATCCTGCCAATGGTATCCCCATATCCACACCAAATGTCCAAGGCCAAACGTTCCAAACACTAGTCACTCAACACAACTATAACCAAATGCTGCACTCGAACCTATTCGGTTCGGGACCACGAAGTGTGAAGGATGACAACTCTCAGGAAAATCGAATCAAGCAATACGAGCGTGCTTTGGAAACGGATTCAGAAATTCCTTTTCTGAAAAAACAAATCGTTGAGAAATGCGAGGAGGAGGGCAGACGGCTGCGCAAACAAATGTTGAAGAAAATCACCAGTGGCTCAACATTGACACATTTTCAAGCTCGTCAGACTTTCAGTTTGTATTTAGAATCGGTTTTACGACGATTAACCCAAGACCCAAAAGATAGTCATGAGAAAATCATAATTAAGTTCTTAACCAAATATGGCGGAGGTGTAAAACCTCCAGTATTGTTTAAGAATACACAAAACATAAGCAAAGCTCGCTCAGCCATGGTTGCGAAATTGTTGGGAGATTTTCTCGAACTATACCGAAGAGATACTGAGGCATATATTGATTCGTTTGACCATTTTGGCATGATACCAACCAATGCCTACAGCTTGTTTTTAATGCACGCTCAAGAATCAGATTTGGAGGCTGTCCTCACACACCATACGAATGTCACAGGGATAATGCCCTTTTTATATAACCGATGTGGACTATCAGTGCCAGCAACACCCCCCATTCCGTCCGGATTACATGGTTTTCTTAGAGCTCTCCCAGCAATGGTGACGTCTTATGGAATGTCAAGAGAAGTTAGCAAGTATGATGGGTATATTAAAAACTGCGATAAAAATTGTGAAAATGTACAAGATATATCATTAAGGTCGAGAAGCACAAGGGATTCCAAATAAGAATATTTACAATTTATAAGCTTAAGATATACCAATTTTTCCAATGATTTTTGATTACAAAATTTCTCGCATTCAGATTAGGCCTATAATACTAGTAAATAAAATATAATATAAGATTTTTTAATATGCATACTAGTTTGCTAATATTAGTATTCAACGGCATCCTACAAAATATTCAAAATTGAATCAAGTATTATTTTGGCAAATCAAGTATATATTTTATAATTGGATATTCTATTGCATTGCTTTCTACAAGAGTATTTCAAATTCTGTGTGTAGTGATAAAGAAGTATGAAAAGCTAGCTATCTTTGGCCAGCCGAAGATTTTATAATTTTAAGTCATTTGATCTAATTTGCTTAAGATGAACGGAACTGAACCTTAAAGTTAGGTAAAGAACAAAAATGTTAAAATACAAGAACTAATCTTGATTCGCTAGTTCCTATGACTGTTGTGTGATATAGTAGGCCACATTTGGTAAACTTTAGTCAGCATTTATATGATGCAAACAAACTAGCATAAATTGCATTTTACATCGTTCATCGGGCAACAACTCATTTTTCGACCCTTCATTCTTAAAACAATTGTACGATATATTAAAACTGATGCTGGTCAAGAATTGTGATTTAGATTGGATGGGTCTCGACGAGACCAAATCGCGGACATATAATGCGCAAAAATTATTGGAGCGTAGTGTGCCTTAAAAATGTCTAGAAACTGTAATTGCTTTTAAATTCATATTTTTAGTCACAAAAATAGGCGAATTATCTACTTTACTGGGAAGTCATTCGAATATGTAAAGTCTTTAAGAATCACTTCCCACATTTTCTTTGCATATCGCGCTTTATTCAATAGGGGCCTTAAAGAATATGCAACAAGTTTCTTAATATTACCCCTCAGAATTTTGATGTACGCTTCAACTTTTATTCTCAATATTACCTCAAAGAATATAGTCCTATTCATCTTCAGTACCCTTAATATAATATATATTTATTAATTTATTTAAATACTAATAAAATGTGAAAAATTACAATTTTTAATTGTGTATAGGATATAAAAGCGAATTTATGGATAAACAAAAACCAAGGAAAAACTAACACGAAGCCAAATAGTGGAACTCAAAGTTCTTACATACTACCTTTAGCTCAATTGTTTTGTTACAAGCATTTTCCTTTTAATATACTATATTTATGTTTTCACAAAATTCATTAAAGTTTTTTTTACAAGATTAATTATTTTGTTTAAAAAAATGTCAAAAGTATTTAAAATGCAATGACAAAATGTATGTTGTATTTTTTATTTTATATTTTTTATACCTTTAAATACATTAACAAAGAATTTTTTAAATTTTTGTTTTTTTTTTCTGTTTTGTTTTTTATTATATTGTAATCGGTAAATAGAAATGGCTTCAAAATAGGTAAGTACAAAATAATTTCTAGTTGGAAGGTGATTTCGTTTAACTTGACGAAAACAATAGCTGAAAAAGAACTATGCGGATTGTCCCCAGCCCATAAAAATGCCAAAAGATTTAATTAAATGACAACTTTTATTTATTCTACAAATATTTAAATTGTCACAAAATAATATATTTGTTTGTAAATAAATATGTAGAAAATAATGAAGTATTTTCTATTCACTAGATTTCGCATAGTCGCTGACATCGGAATAGAAAGTAGTGTTCGACGGGTTGTTGTTTCACATTGAGTTCCTAAATCAAACGAAGAACATCCGCAAAATTTCAGTAGTTTATTTTGCACTATACAAATTACATTTAAAGAACATTGCAGGTTTTTTGAATATTTATCATAGACCCAGATGGACATTTGAAAACTTCAGTCGCGCTACCACCTTGTGCAATGAGCCAACCCAATCTAAAAAGGGTAATAACGTTATATCGTTAAATTGAAATATATAACTCTAACTAGGATAAAATAATCTAACTTACATGTTGTCGAACTCAGAAGCGCTTGTGTCAATTCCCATGTAGTTTGATTCAGCACAGAGCTCTTGAGCAGAGACTAGGAAAAAGATTTGTGTTGGAGTCAAGTTCAATCCCGGCAGACGTGCCATGCCTTTTATAGGACCAGTAAGGGAAAGCATAGAGTGGTACGAGATCTGCATTCCCCCGGAGTGAATTAAAATATCCATGCGGCTAAAGTTCGAAAATATATTAACTGAATGCGGTACACAACGCATGGCTTTGTCATCGAAGTTCTTCGTTATTGACCGCAAAATCTCTTTAGCAATGGAAACGCCAATTGAAGCATAATGCAAATATGGAGGCAATCGTGCATTGAAATATGGTATCAAGATAACCGATAACGGAACCACTGAAAATTACGATATAATAAAATGTTAGTTTTTTATATGGCTAACAAAATTAGCACAGATTGTTCTCACCAATTGAATGGCTCAAAGTGTCATAAAATATAGTCGATACGATAGGATAGGCCCATCTGAAATGGTATATTAAATCAGGAAATTAATTTTGCAGTTCAATGTAATTTTCTAATACTTACGCATCATGGGAACTGGAATCCATATTAATTGTATTTGGTACTAATTTATTCCTTTTATATATCCCTAGAATATTTTCTAGCCAACTATCTGAGCTAATTTGAAGTGATTCCTGTGATTTCATCAATTGCGTTAGGTTTGTAAATCCTTCCCAGGTTTGGGATTGAATTTTTAAAGCTGATAGTTTCACGAGTGCTGCACCCTTTAGGGAAGGAGCTCTTTTTAAGTGCGCTTTTAGCGACTTGAAAACAATATCCGCCTAAAAAAAGAAGAAGCTTTAAGAATATATGTCAATTGGATTAATTCTGAAATTCTGCATACCCGTTTTATGATGTCCTTTGAATCCTCTGTCGAGTGCTGAGCAATATATAATGCTGAGGCTAGCTCGGGCAAAGCCCACATTGTCGAGCGTGTGCATACTTCCGGATTGGGATAATCTTTTGGTAAAATTTCAAGTGCACTTAGTAATAACATGGAGTTATGCGCAACTCGAGATGGATATTTGGTCAGAAATGCTTGCAAAGCTCTGAGATAATCAGCATTTCTCACAACAATAGGGCCACTCCAGTCTTTTGGAATAAGAAGAGTCCAATTTAGCTGAAATACAAATTAAATTGGTTACCACCAACAAATTAAAATATTGAGAAGCCCTTAACATACCACTGGATACATCGATTGCAAACTGGATATATTATACAACACAGAGCTATCCCAAAAACCTCGACGTGATTGCTCAACTTGCATCTAAAATGACACATCAAAATTGAGTTTTAAATTTCTTTGGATAATTTAATGGATAATGGATAATTACCTTATTGAGATCCTTGACAAACTCCAATATGGTATCTTTCTCAGAGATACGTTGAGCATAAGATAAATAATTTGGTAAAAATTGATCGATTAGATCTGGTAACAACTTGGGGATTCCTTGCCGTAAACGATTCGGCGGAGCTTTCGGGCTCATCCAACGAATTTTATTCTATAATGAAATAAATACTTTTTAAATGATTTTATCAAAACATAAGAGTGTAAATACCTCCAAGATAATAGACGATGTACTTGGTCCGCTAATGATAAGAAGAACATGGGGTCTTCTTCCATAACTGAGATCATAATAAATATCTACTAATGGACTCGGGCCCAGATCATATATTTTTGCTACGAGCGGTGCAATGGACGAGGGACCTAAAGTGCCTACAGTGAGGTATCCTCCTAATGTGGCAAAGACGCGTTGTATAGCCGATGAATTCGTTGTCAGCTTTAAGCAGCTCTCAAATAAACTATGTAATTTCTTAAAAGGACCATTCATACTCGAATTTTGAAGCAGTACTGAAATAAGTGAATTTTATTAAATGAAATGAAGGAAGTAAATAACAATTGTCTACCCACTCTGCATTTGAATGTCAACGGATTTCTGTGAATTCCCCATTTCGATCTGATTAGTTATGTTTTTGTTGAGACTGCTGCGCCAGCAGCTAAACTTTTTAAACTCCGAACACGGATCCTTATTCCAATTGAGTCTAGCCTGAATATTTGACGAGACTGTCTCACAAATGGCTTCTGTGCATTCCGATGGGGATGAACTCGTGGGTGAGCAGCCATCACCCTCCATGTAGCAATCCCTCGGCAGCGGCGACGGAGCTGTGCTGATTAAAAATAAGATCGGCGATGCCACCAGCAGGGTTGTCACCAACAGGGTTGCCGATGTTATGGCCACTTTGTGTACTGCAGCAGACGTTCGCAACCATATGCAGGGTGCACAACATATCCAGCCAATTATATTATTCTGTAAAGTAAAATAAATCATAATAATTATATTATGTTAAATATGAAATCAAAATATGTATATACCTTATTATATCTGCCGCCCAAGTTATCAGTGTTGGAGCTCTCAATCATTTCAACCTCATCCGCCTTGCCGAATTGGTTCGAGCATATTGGGGTCTTGAACGACAGCTGTTTTTGGAGCAGCGACGCGCTGCTGCCGCCGGAGGGATTCGCCGAAGTAATCACATTGCGAGCATTATTGCCTAACCCGGCAGCTCCGCTCTTTCGAAAAGTGTTACGCGTACTAAACTCAGCTGTCATGGTTTAACTTTAGCTTTGCTTTGCTTTGCAAAACAATTTTCAAATAAATATATTGCTTATTTCTATTATCTAGATGGAGCAGCAGATTGCAGCAGAAGTCCGCGTTCAGCAGCACATGAGGAAATTGAATAATTTACTAGCGTTAAATCAATAAATATACATATTTCTACAAAAACATCACAAATGTACATGTGTATGTATGTAGGTATGTAGTATTTGTCGTATATAAGTCCTCGAACTACATTTACTTGCTTACACGCATACCCTGGTCCTGGATTTCTGTACTCTGATTAAGATTCCAGCACTTTAAAATTGTAAAAACATTATTGCAACCTAAATTTACAAATATTAAACAAAATTGTGCTGCTTTAAATAATATTTGTTTTTATTTCCTTTCACATACTCAATGTACTATCACAATAGTTCGCGAGAGCTTAAAGAGCTTCCTGCAAAAGCTTTTTGCGGTGCCAAAGCTTTTTGTTCTCATTTTCTCTTAACCAATGTATAAGCAAATGTACTTGTATTGAGGAGTTTCTGGCGCCAAACGGTTATAACAGATGAAATCGGTAAAATTTGAATCGACAGTTCGACATTTTATTATAATCTATACCGGCTCTGATACTTTAATCAAAAACATTATTTAACTTCAAAGTCTATCTTATTAACTATGTTTTATCAATTTGCTATATTCGTAATTATGTGTATAATCATAATAATATTGCCTAGCTACACCAAGACAAAAAGTAACGCGGATTCTCTGGTTACTAACAATCTTAATGCTATACTACTGAAGTGCTCAGATAATGTCCATGAAGGCAAGCCGTGTGTGCCCCATTTGATTATTAACATTATCTTTGCCCCCAATTTAAGTTCTGATAATGTGGATAAGCTCTTAATACTGGATGAAACTTACGATCCATCCACACGTAAATCCTTAAAATTAATGTCGCCTTATGTCATAGTAGTTACTCGAAGTGATCCAATAATTACGTATCCGCTGAAGTCCTCAAGTGTGAGTTGTTTATTTTGTGCTTTGTTTATTTTTAATTCAAATATTAAAGTTTCAGTGGACAAATTCGAATAATTTAAATAGTGTAAGTAGTTAAGCTAAAAGAAAGTCAATTTTTATTGTAACATAATAATTCACAGAAGCAAACTGGCCAAGACAATATATATTCAGAGCAGAGTGCTCCAGAAAAGAAAGACCAGAATACTGAAATCGATAGCTCAAATATAAGTGATATTGGGAAGAGGTCTTCAACACCAACAGAGTGAGTAAACAGCCAATTTAAATCTTTCATTTCATTTCAATGATTAAATAACTTTTATTTTCCTGTGATAGTGAGGAATTTTCCATCTTTCATTTAAGTATTCCACAACCATTTTTAACAGCTAAAATACGAATTTTCAGAAAACGAAAAACAATGTGGTGGAGGATAATGCCAATAATCTCGTAAGTTTCAACAATCTGCAATAAAAATTCAAGAGCGATCACTCAAGTGATTAATACTAATAATATATCTTTGCGTATTTTCTGCTTTGCATTTCATCTTCCACTTTCAATTCTTAAAGCATATGACATTTCTATATATGTATAAAAATATAATTTATCTTTTACTAATATACAAAAACAATTTTCAGATTAAATAACTTGTCTGGAACTTATGCAAATGGAAACATTTCGGCACTGTTGACATCTCACAACGGTATTCTAGATAAAAAGCTACCAAAATTTCTTGAAAATTTTAGGCTTTTAATTCCAAGTAGCTTTATTGTAAATTCTGATGAACCAAATGGGTTACAAATTTATAAAAGCACATTTCAGCAATTTTTAAATAATAATACAAGCAAGTTTTTAAATTTTTTCAATGTTCAAAAGAAATTTCCCCAAAATAATGATAGGAGATTCAGTTCATCTCTAGCTAAAATTTTATCAAAGTGTCCTGATAATAAAAATGCGTTTTGCTTAAATGTCTTAGACGATCAAGTTCCCGGTAAGAGTTTTTGATAATAAATAAAGTAATAGTTGTAATTTAAATTTCCAGCATTTGATATCAAAATTAAAATGCCATTTTTAGAAAACGCTGCACAACAAGATGCTTTAAAAGTCAAAATTTCAAGAATTGTAACTGATGCCACGACTAAAGATGCTTTACAAATTTCTGTGGATGTTATAAATAAAGGAATAAAAGCTCGAGAATTTCTAATAAGTATTTGGGGATGTCCATTATCTGAAACCGAAGCATCAACAACGGTGACAAAAATATTAATTCCCTATATTTCTGAAACAATAACATTCTTACTGCCTTTTGTAATGGGAGTGAAGAAACATGTCAAGTATAATTGCGACGGTAAAATTACCCAATTACCTAATTTTTTCATACTATAGAAGAAAAAATTAGGTTTAGCTTTAGAAATATTTATTTATTATCTTACAACTATATGTTTTTCAATTATCTTAATTTTAAATCTATACAATTATCTCAAAACTTCCACCTGATATACTCTTTTATTCATTTTATAGTGATTGTTAAAGCCAATTCATTAAAGAACACCGAATTAGATCCGAAAAGAAAAACATCATCAGATTCAAGTGTTATAATTGTATCTAGAAGGCAAATGGATATAGAAACTTATTCGAGATGTTTTTGCGTTTGGAATTGTCGGTGTCATTGTATAGGCAAAATAGAAACTCATAGCGATATAAATATTTGTCAAAAAATGAGTTATGAAACACAAAAAGATGCAGGATTACAACTAAATTGTCCCTTAAACGATGACTACAATGACTTGTGTTCATTGGACTCAAGAAATAACAACAAGAATATTCAATCATCAATTTTAGATCCTTATAAAACTATCGGGGTGCTTCTTATATTGATTATAGTATTGTTTTTGTTGGGTAAGCGTGCATTAATATTTATTTTTATAAAATGCAAAAATTGAATAATTTTTAATAAGAGTTTATTTAAAGCAATTTATTTTTTTAAATGCTTCAAGCCACGGAAAGAAGATTTAATTGTTGCGAGCACAGAATGGCAATGCTGTGCTGAAAATAACTCAATCAAATGCACGAGATATGTAAGTGATTTCCAATTTTAATCCGCTTTTGTGATATTTTTACTCAGATTTGTATGTGTATAAGGAACGGGCGCCATCACGATCGAGTCCAACTGCGTACTCTCTCAATTACCATATGAGAGCAGACGTTGCTCCCTCTGCAAAAGTTTCGTTTTATCCATCTCCATCTCCAGACATGATACGGAAGAAATCAAGTCAAGCGGATTTGTTGGAGTCAGCTTTGCTTTCGCTTGCCAGCCAACAAAAGGAACTTAGGAAGCAGTCTATGAAAAGAGAATAATTAAAATTATGAATAATTTATAATGTACTTGTTATGCTTAATTTGGCTTTACGTCAAGAAAATTTTGTTTGTTTAAATTGACTTTCAAGTGTCTCATCACTTCGAGCATATTTGCGGGGTATTATTATGATACATCAATCTTGCTCAAGACCAGTTTCACCTGTTTGCGATTCGTCAGCAAGCAAATGAGGCAATTTCGCTTTGAGATACTCTACAGTTCGATTGATTGATATGCAGTGTTTTTATTGGTTTTGCGCCTTTAATATTTTCAAATTAATATATGTCAATCTTTTGGTAAACATCGTTAGGAGAAGGGTATTCAAAAGTCGTTCCTTAATCAACGCTTTTTCAGTTTTACTTTCTTTTTACATTTACGTACACATATGCATTTTTATGTAAAAACACACGAATACGAGACAAATTCAAGCTCAGTGGCAGTCTAATTTGTTTTGTGATTTCGGTAAAGTGTTCAAATAAAAAATGTTAGTTTGTTATTTTCGTACGATAATTTTCTTCGGACTTGGAGCTATATTTCTAAGCAAACGATGCTGGGGCTTAAGCGTGAACTACACAGATCCACAACAAATAGCTGAACTCATTGAATCCCAATCGATCGGTCGAATTGTCAACAAACCACATCACACGAATACCTCAAGCGAAATTGCAGATCACCGAAAAGATACGGTTATCTTTGAAGAAATGAATGACATTTCGAAATCACCAGACGAACATCTTCCCGTTACGTATATACGCACAGCTGATAATTATCAACAACATATAGAATCGAATTTGCCAATATCGGAGCAATATCATTATTCATCAGATAGCAGTCGAACAACTTTTAATAACATTTTAGTCACCGAGAAACTCGAATTTGTATCAAGCCCAACGACAACGTTTCACAATGTCCCCGATTTGCACATTCACCATCATTATCACCACGTAACTCTCAAAACAACTCCGCCTCCATCTGTGCAATATTCAACGAACGACGATTCACCAGAAGACATCAATTTCCAAACATCCCCGGATACAATAAGACCTAGCTTTGTGTCTCCTGACCTGCTCAACTTGTTATCTCAAGGGAATGACGTTAAAAACAATTTAATGAATGCGAATGACACTATTGCTAATAAAATCCCCAATATATCAATAATTACCCATTTTGGACAAGGTACATCACCCGAATCATTTGATACTGATGGAATTGATCTTCGATCTGAAAATTCAAACCACTCATTTGAGCCATTAAACCATTCCTTAGATGATAATACCGATAGAGTACTCGATCAATGCCAGCCAACAATGAACATCATATAGCAAATAATACTACTTCTATAGATAGTAATATATCTTCTACTTCAGCGCCTTTTGAGAACGATAACTCGGAGTATGGCGTGCCATTAAATTAAATTGGAATTATTTAAGCCTCGAATGTAATTTCTATTATTAAATAAAAAGATATTTTAACCATCTGCTTTAAAAAAATATTAAGAACTTAACCAAAGTGAGTTCATAACTCATTTTAAAATGTTCAATTTATCATTTGTTTATCAGTTTCTATCTTAATATGTATGAGCAATAATTCGGCACTTGAGATGCGGCAAGTTATTGATTGATTGCCTTGTTAACGAATTATTTTTATTGTTTGTTTTTTTTTTTACTTTTACTGATAAATCGATATTTAATTATATCGATATTTACTGTACATAAATCCATTTAAATTGATTATTATATATATATCTTCGTCGTGCTAAAGAACGAGAATTTCTTTGAGCCAGAGAATAGTCGCATAGATTGTTTAATAGATTGATTGAATTGTCTGGAAACTTGAGAACACTGGTTCCAAAATTCATGGTGCAAATACTACATGTGGTCTTGTAGCTCCCATACACGGCAGAATTAATTGCGTATACAAGTTGATCAACGCTTTGGCATCAAGATGAGCACAGCGTTGTCTTCTGTTTACTCGCTAAATTTCCTAATGCGTCATTAATGTCGTCGATGATGCTCTTGATGTGCATTTATTTTTAGCATTGGTATAAAAAAATCCCAAAACGAAAAAAACCCTAGTTTTTATTAAAATTTTATTCAAAACACTGCTGTGTTCTCGGTGAATGCTCGCTCACTCTTATATTCGGTGGAAGGTTCTCCACAGATACACACGCACACATTTGCAATTCGACGTGTTCATGATCATGATGGCCGTGCATGAAGTACATTAGTCTGAACTCTGAGACGCTCTCTTATAAGCTGTTTCAATGTGTGCGTACTCGAGTACTTATGCATGTATGTATCTACCCTATAAATGCACGAACTTTTTCACGCGAATGTGACGTCAGTAGTTTCTAAGTGTTAGTAACGAGAGAGAGCGATATTTTATAAATATGTTTGCAAAAGACACAGTGGGAAATTTGTTTATGACTCTCTCACTGCCAAGTTGCTACTTTGGAAGCGCTTGGAAACAGAAGGTTGACCATATTGCATATTATCGATTTTTAATATACCTAAGTTAACATAGTAAATATTTAATTATAAAATATGGAATATTTTTCTGAGTTTTCAATTTGCAAAAAATGCATGAAAAGCAACCGACACTTTATTTATGAGAGTCAAACGCTATGCATACATGGCTATTCCCACTGGGTAGCCACAGTGGAAGAGAGAGAGAGACAGAGGAAACGAGAGACTCAATTCGTATGGTGGTATTGAGGTTTTGCTGACATACAGTATGCGAGTCGATTAATATTTACTTAGCTTTGTTCAGATACACTCTGCGTAAACTAAAGTGAAGTCAAATATTTTGCATCTTTGGTTAATAGTGAAAAATGTATATCTAAATAGTTGCAATAACTTATCAAAATACATATAAATACACGTGTACGTGGTACATTGTTGAAAAAATGCTTGCCTTACGCGCTAGCATGCTAACAAATAAAGGCTGCCTATAAAGATTGTGAAAGTGGCATTAAAAACGTTTGTTTTATGAAGACTTAAAGTGCTACTACATATACAATAGGCAGAATAAAATTGTTAAATCAAATGTACTATCTTGTGGCGTACAGTTAGCAATTATTGCAGCCGAAAGGCTGTAACAAAAAATTTTCATAAACGGGAAACATACCATAAATTATTGTACCATATCACACAATACAAAAGCGAACAGCGAAGTTAGCGTAAATACTACGACGCAAAGACGCAGGAGCATGAACCACCCAAAAAACAACAGCCCACGTTTAGAAAATCGATATTAATTCTAGTCAAACCGAATTGTGTGTGTATTTGTGTGTATAGCAGTGGCATTTGCTGGCTGTCAAACATTTTTTGACCACTTTGGCAGTTTTGCAAAAAGTTTTACACTGGATGAGACAAGCATACAGACATACATACATATGTACATTCACATGCACACCTTTCTATAGTGTATACAGTTCGGCATTGAAATTATATAATCGGGACGTCCGTCGTTAGTGTATCTCAAATTGAGGCATCAGAAATTCTGATATTTATACACAACACATTTTGGGTTCTGAAATGGTAAATGGTAACACTGGGACTCTCACAATGCGTCTCGTCCGAAGCAAATTACGCAAACGCGACGAACGTCGCAGCGCATCGCCTACAAATGCTGCTAGTGCTGCTGCTGGTGCTGTAGCTGTATCTGTATCCGCAGTTGAGGATCACCACGAGAACGAGGACGATCGACCTCGTGCAACAGTAACTTTCAGCAACACTGAGACATCGGGGAACATCACCAACAATTGCAGTCCGACAATGAAAGACCATCAACATGTTACTTTTGTGCGAACGAGCGGCGTCTCGGCTCAACAAACTGTTGGGCATGCGGAGGTGACTGCTGCCATTGCTGAATGGACGTTTCCACCAAAGGCGCCAGTTCCACATATCTACCATATTAACCCGGTACGTAAACCACAAGAATATATTGACATCCCCTCAGATATATTTGCTCTAAATATTCGCGAATTTCTACTAAACCGCAAAATGTGTCATAAAAGTTAAAAATTAATGCAAAAATAATATGTATGTATACCATGCATGCAGAAAGCATATGTACATACATACATAGCATGTATTTGAATTGAAACGTGTACAGACTGTAATACATTCGTATAAACACAAATAAATAGAATCGAATCGGAAGACAAACAAACAATTAAAACCAGCGACAATTAATTTCTATAATTACAACTACCATCGACGCCAACAGCATATGCTCATGCTTATAGTATTTAACAATATATTGCGTTTTTTTTTTGCACAACTACAAATGGCATATGAAAGTCAAGAAATTTATGAGTTTGTATAAATTTTAACCAATTTTAGGAGTTGATTCAAAATGGCCATAGCAACAAACCCTAAGATAACAAGTAATCAGTAATGTGGCCAATCTACTTAGAACACTAAAAATATCTTTGTCGATGGGTGTTTCCTTTTAAAGATAAAGTCAAATGGATTAATCCGAATTATAACAAATTGTTTAGAATGGAATTTTTTGTGAAGTTAATTAATTACTAACAATTTCCATTGTTTATTGCACGTTTTTTTTTTAATATTCAAACCATTTCAATTTCGATAAATGTATCGAAACATCAACCAAACGGTATTGCGAGGGAGATTCAAATAATCTTTTACTTTTACCCTACTATGATTCGATTTACCCTTAAATTAATGAGTACATTTTTCTATTTTCTATTTTTTAGGAACTGTTGGTAGCAAATGACAAAATCAGTTTTAAAGGATTCCGCAAGCAATTCAGTGGACGGTTCAAACGATTGGTGGCCCGAAAACCGGAACCAGCACCAGTGATACCTCCAGAACTAAAACCGCAATTGAAAACAATTTATGTTTATTAAATTTCAAAATGTGTGTGTAGATATAGTATGCAAATGTGAAAAATGCTACATCTGCTATCAGACAAGCAATCATTTTTAAAATTAATTTTGAAAAGTATTTCATATAGCTTTATTTTATAATGACTAATTATTAAATTCAATTCCAAATTTTTCGTGAAATATGCATCGAAATCGAGAAATATTGCATACCACCATTAAAAAAGAAACGCTCTTGGAAACGTTCTTAAAACTAACTAACAACAACTAAAAGATAGAAGAATTGTGAATAACTTTTACACAGTTTTTAGAATAGCACGCTTTTAATAATAGAAAGCAAATGCAATTTAGAATGTTTTACTTAGAAAATTTCGATTGTCACATTTTAATTGACTTAAATATAAGAAAATTTGTAATTGTACTTATTTTAGAAAATAATTATTTTTGAAATTATGTCAATTTTGTTTTTTGTTTTGGTTCTTTTTAATTTTGCTTGTAGAACTTGACATTGTAACAAATAATTTGAGATAATCAAATTTCCAACAAAGGGCATTGAGCGCTTCATCTGAAAACCATTGCAACAAAAGTGCTTAGTGTTTAGAATATAGAATATCTTTTGATATCTCTATGTCTGTTGACCGCTGTTAGAAATTGGACTCACTATAAAAGACAGCAACTGGACAAAATCGAATTTGGCAATTCTATTATGGAATAATAATTTTGCACAAACTTCTGCATATCTAAATCTAATCTAGAAGTACATTATAATTTCGGAAACAAAATTATATCAATGTAAAATTCTGTTTTAAGAAATAACTGCTAAAATAAAGAGTATGAAATGTCGAAATGAACATAACATTTTTGAATGAACGATACATTTTGTCTGTTACAGTCTTTGTTATTCGGCTACGAATCATCGATAATCTTTTATTTAATCGATATAATTGAATGTGAAAACCAATTGTTTGGCTATCGTTGTGACGCCATGTTTGAAATATATCGCAATAACAATAATATATCGAACGAGATGGCCGTTGGTAACAAACATCGATATCTGCAATGTTTGACATCAGTGTTGACGCTTTGGTGGCTAAAATTACCATATAATGTCCGTCTGCTTATCATGAAACATTTTAAATGAATTATTAATTTAATTAAAATTTTAAACAAACAGCAAAATAAGTTTTATATATTTATATGTATGAAAATAACTTTATTTCTATTGGTTACTAACATTAAAATAATTCGCAAGGAGTTTGTAAATGGATTTGTAAATTTTTTTTTAGCTATATTCATGATTTTTTTTATATATTTGATAATTATGTGTTTTGTTTATAAGTTTTTAATAATTTCTTTGAAAGCTTATCGACTTTCGAATCGAAAATCCAATAAAATATATGGATTTTTAATGTATTAAGAAGGACTATGGAATGACTAAAATGTTCTGTTTTTAACTTTTTTAAATTTAATATTTACCCAATTAAATGTGCAGTGGGAAATTAGAAGCAAAATATAAAAATAATTAATAAATATTTAGGAATCAGTGTTGATGGTTTGGTGGCTAAAAATACCATATAATGTCCGTCTGCTTATCATGAAACATTTTAAATTAATTATTTATTTAATTAAAATTTTAAACAAACAGCAAAATAAGTTTTATATATTTATATGTATGAAAATAACTTTATTTGTATTGGTTACTAACATTAAAATAATTCGAATGGAATTTGTAAATGGATTTGTAAATTTTTTTTTAGCTATATTCATGATTTTTTTCATATATTTGATAATTATGTGTTTTGTTTATAAGTTTTTACATAATTTCTTTGAAAGCTTATCGACTTTCGAATCGAAAATCCAATAAAATATATGGATTTTTTAATGTATTAAGAAGGACTATGGAATGACTAAAATGTTCTGTTTTTAACTTTTTTAAATTTAATATTTACCCAATTCAATGTGCAGTGGGAAATAAGAAGCAAAATATAAAAATAATTAATAAATATTTAGGAATATATTCCTCAATTAGAAGATTATAAAATAATATTTTAGGTAAATAAGAAAGATAAAATGCCTGATCTAATTAAAAACGTTGGCCTGTGTATTACTGTGTGCTGTGTACTTTACTCACATGGAATAAATTTATAATATTTTTTAAATACAAATATTATTGACGTACTAACGGCAGTACCATCAAGTGGCCCAGCAATACCAAGCACGGGATTGTTGACGCGCGGACAAAACAAAATAAATTTGTGAACAGCATGCATTAAACGAAAACTGCGAATAAATATTAACAGACGCTGGACAGCTAATTAAATTAAAATAAAAATATGTTAGAATATATGTATAATAAGATAAATAATAAATACTCGATAAATAAGCTAATAATGAGGTTTTAAGCAAAGGAATAGATTTACTAGAGCAAACTACGTTATTGAGATTATTATAGTTCACACACAGAATACGGAAGGGATTATGGCAAGCAAAGTTAGTAGATCTACATGAAATAGAAGAGGAAGAAAATTCCTAGTGATCCTGACAGGAACTGCAAAACTAATTTGACTTAACAGCTCCAAAGAGTCTATTTCACCATTATTTAGTCTCTGTTTGAAAACAGCACCTTGCTCTACGGTCAGAAAGTGAAGGAAGGTTTAGTAATTAAAGTCTACTGCGATACGGTGGTAATCTAATATTAGGATTCCAATTTAAACTACGAAGAGCAAATAATAAGAATTGTTTCTGCAACGATTCAATCCTATCTTGATAAACCCTATACTGTGGATTCCATACAAGAGATCCGTACTCAAGGATAGGACGAACCAGTGAGACTTACAAAGTCTTAAAAACATATTTTATTATACCCGCTACCCATAGGGTAGAAGGTTATAATAAACTTTGTGCCGGCAGGAAATGTATGTAACAGGTAGAAGGAGGCATCTCCGACCCTATAAAGTATATATATTCTTGATCAGCGTCAACAGCCGAGACGATCTAGCCATGTCCGTCTGTCTGTCTGTCCGTATGAACACCTAGATCTCAGAGACTATAAGAGGTAGACAGCATTTGTTATGTTTGCACGCAGATCAAGTTTGTTTTAAATTTTTGCCACGCCCACTTCCGCCCCCGCAAATCAGATAAAATCGAATAACAAGCGTAATAATAAAGCTGGAGTCCCGAATTTTGGGATATACATTAAAAACTATAGTCTTTGTGACTTTTGAAAATTTGGTTGCGATCGGATAAAAATTGTGGAAGTTATTAAAGAAATACTTTTGTATCGGCTAAAACGCCTACTTACTAGGGGTCTCAGTTGCTTTGGCCGCCAATCTGGTATATTATACCGTCTATGGTATATTTTGAAAGTGATACTATACAAAATACTAAAAATATACCAAACGATATATTTGGCACATTTTTAGTATTTTGTAGTATTTTTTGGTATATTTTGGAAATAATACCGCAATATTTTGCTTTTATTCAAAATGGGTAGCGGGTATCTCAAAGTCGAGCACACTCGACTGTAGCTTTCTTACTTGTTTTTCGTTGTTAACATTACTGAAGGCCCACACAGAAAATATTATGCCTATTGACGATAATAAAACACAGTGAGGCATCTACGTTTTTTAAATTAATTTAAAAAACACACGTATACTAAGTAAAGAAACAAGTACTTCAGTTTTTCAATCGAGAATTTGCGGTGTCAAAATTGCAACAGGACTGAATATTTTTTTAATTAAGTACGATATCCTACATTCTACCGATCGGATAATTTGAGGATTATTTAAGCGATATGGTTTTTAGTTCCAAAATTTGAAGTTTAGACTTTTGCATCTTTACCTACTCAGCTTTCAGTGACTACTCGAATTACAATATTCACGTTGCGTAAATTGATTATTCTAACAAATTTGTAGATAAAGTAAACTAACTTCATCCAAGAATCGATATATAAAATATGTAAATAAATCCTATTTTATGAATTATGCTCTTATTTTTATTTTTATTACCGCAAACAAGAAACATTTCGTCTTAAGCAATAGAAAAGTTAAGAATGGATAAGTCTCGTAAAATTTTAGAGTGCGATTGATTTAATTGTATTATTTATTTTTGCAAAATACAGGGCAAATTAAATGATGATTAGATGACACCTATATTTAAATAGGCGTTGATAAGCTCATTTAGGTCTTCGCCTTTTTAAAACACGGTGCCACTTTGTCCTTTTTTGGGTACATGGAATAAAAATATGATTTAATTAACATTAATTTAATTTCTGATCAATTTTAACATTACATTTTATGTATATTAATTTGTTTGCAATGCAGTTAAAGAATGCATGATTATTTCTATCTAAAACATGTTCTCAATATTCGAAGAATTGACATAAAGGTCTTGCGTGTATTATTTAGCTACTTGTTACAGTTTTACAACTCGATCTCTTTTTTTCTACACTTTAGATATTAGGTTCGTTTAATAAATATTTCTAATCTTAGAAAAGTCGATCTTAAAAATATTCAAACTAATCCCACACCATGTCTAATACGCAATCCAAGCTAATAAATAGGATAACTGGAATCAATTGTCTTTTTATGAAGCCCCGGTTTTAATTGTTCGGCATAGGCTGCGTTCACAAAGAGGCAAGTGACGATGATCGAGGATGTTGGTTTTTCCTCTGCACCATAATACACATTGTATTTGAACAAACTCGCTGTGGCTGTAGGCTTAACTGTATCAATGCCGGCCGGCCGGCACAACCATTATCCTTCGATCTAAACACGGCATTCACACATGCACCTAAAAAGACCAATTTACAAACATTCATCCACGCAGACATTCACACCTACAACAGTGATGTGTGAGCTTGTATTGGTGCAGCTACCTAGGATCGCCTTTTCTAACACCTTTTTTTGCGGTTCAGCGCCCGAAATAGAGGCGTGCCGCTGTGTTGTCGGTAAGTAAAAAGTAAAAAGTCAAAAGTGAAGAAACGTGCCCCCTACACTGCCATGCTATACTATACACTTAAGGGTCAATATCTCTAATTATCTCTACACCTCTGACAACAGACATGTGTAACAGTTTCCTCTTCAAATTTATGGGTTTTGTTATTAATTGGAAACGATGAGCAATGGAATTGTTTGTCTTAATGCGACAGGTGGTGCAACAGCAGGCCATCGTCACAGTTTATGTGGCTAACTATGTTTTTCAAAAATACATCAGAATGGCTCCAGAATGTGTGAATTGTGTCGATTGAAATACATACAAAATTAGGCTTAACTAGTTTAATCATTAACAAGTCTAAACATCTGTCATCCGTCGGTACCCTCTGCATTAGCAGCTATTAGCTATTATTAGATACACATGTTTTAAATAATTCTTGTATAAATTTCTAAATTATGATGATTTCAAATTATCATAGTTTGAAAATGGCGGTTGGATGAGAATAAATAATAATATTTTTCCCAACTTTAGAAAATAATTTTAGTATTATTAAATTTAATTGTAAAATTTACACACTACTCTAGTATACGTTAATTGTATTTATTCATAAACAAGCAAATTTAATTAAAGTGTTTTATAAGAATAAGTAATTAAAGTGTTTATAACATTTTTATTTTTTTTTTATTTTATTTTTATATTATTTTAAAAGATACCATTGCTTCCAAATGAACCTGTACAAACTGCATCCGTATATGAAGTGTACAGAATAGGCAGTTTTGTTCGCACCCATTAATAAAATTCAGCACTGCTTGCAGCGATGCAAGTACATTGCGAAGCAGTGCAAATGTATGTGCGTATTTCGCGTTGTCTGCATCTGCATTAAATTAGAATGATACCAGTGCGCGATAAAGGTAATGTTTGCCAACAGGATTAATACATTGGGCTTTATGAAACCAGTTTGGGTATTAGAAATATAGTTTTACGTCTCACAAACAGTTGAAGTCTTGAAAATGCAATGCAAAACTAACAAAAAGTTGTTCATGCTATTCAATTTTAAAACGTCCGAATGTTTAAAAATGCTCAAAAATAATTGTATTATTTCAGTAAGTTTAATAGCAACATATATATTTTGTAGATAAACTCAAAGTAGAATTAAAGGGATTTCGCCTCCTTTTAAATATTTATGTTCTTTTCAGGTTGTCTTTTTATATGCACTTTATCTCATTTATGAAGCTATGCTAAACTCTGCCGACATCGAAAATGTGGCTGCCATGTTATCTAGAAAAAAGTTGTAAATCAGACATTTTAATAAAATTTAATTTTAAATTTCACGATTGGGTATTGATTATCCAGATGTTCGAATAATCTAAATTTCACTTTGCCGGTTACAGATGCGATCAGAACTCATTTAACGTTAAAGAATGAATTTGTAAACGAACTTATTTTAATCAATGGCTAACAACATAGATATGTATATTTTTGATAAACGAGGTTGTCAAATCATCCCTCGAGATTCAGATGAAGAATATTCTTGATGCACGCAAAGATACCTCCCACTTTTGGGCCATTTGCAAATGGGCAACGAGAAGGGTAGAATGCATAAAGGGGTTTAAATATTTAAAAAAAAGATGCGTGTGCAAGAAATTAAATAGATTTTTAATTTTAATTTAACGGTATTTGTATTTTATTTCCGTTTAAATGGTAATGCTGTGTTTACATCGACGGGGTTAGTTTCGGTTTTGGTTTCAGTTTCGTTTGGGTTTTGACTTCGGTTTCGGTTTCGGTTTGTGTTTTGGTTTGTATTTTGTGCTACCGAGTTGCAAACAATGGATAATTGTAACAAATGTAAACCGTGTACCGAAGCAAATAGCATTAAAGCGTTCATCCCGACAACGTCTGTGTGCTCACACAAAATCGGAAATCCTGATTATTAGAAGGCAAATGTCAAAACGTTTTAGGGCAGAGCATCCATCCAGTAAGTGTAACAAAAACAATAAGGCGGCAAATACGAAAGAGATTTATGACCGCCTCCTGGATGCCAGAGGCAAATTTAACCCTCCGCTAAACAAAGTTCCACGGTTTCAGTTGTCTGTCTGTCTCTCGTTGTTGTGCCAAAATTGTTTACCGTGAAATTTGTTGTGATTGTGGATGTGATTACATCGTATTACAATAAAATCATATAGCACACAATTAATGAACCATAGCTCATCAGGCAATAAAAATGTTAACAAAATTCCATTTGCCACCAAAGAGGAATTCGATGTCAGGCATTCGCCACACTTTTCCCTATTCCCTTATAGCATATTGTAAATTCAAAAAATTTAAATTATGAATGAAAGCATGCACAACCAACATATTCAATATTTTATTTTCACTTCATAATGGATTCTATGCAAACTTAGCGCGAGATTCACACGAGTTTATTTCCGACAAGTCATTTACTATAAAGGACATTATTATTTTTTGTATAGTTGAATCATTCTTAAGCTATTACCTGTAACTGAAATCAAATTATCGAGTTCTTTAAATTTCACTATGGGTTATTAAAGGTGGTGTTCAATATATAAGATAATAGACAATAAGCTATGGTGTAATTTTAAATTTATTTGTTGGATGTTAACATACATATTTTTCCAACAAAACATAATATAATTTGTAAGTTATAACTTTAATGGTATCGATGTGTTAATATATACGGACTATATTTCAATAAATGCCGGGTTTGCATTTCTTCTTATTATGTACTTGAATTCAATAATGATATCACATCAATCATATAGTTAAAAAATTATAAAGTTCAGAATTAGAGTGTGCCAAAACTTAATTATTATAACAAAAAAATATTTTTTTTTTGTGAAAATCCAGGTTAAATATTCTGTTGATAGCAATTTAATTAAATTGTTCCATTATCTAAAGTCCAATTACTAATGACACAAAATTGGTCAATCATAGAATGATGTGAAAATAATTTTTTGAATATTGGATAATTGATTGTCTTAATTAATAAGTTTTTGATGAATCAAAAAATGCTTTATTAAAATTATTTTCGACTAATAGAAAAACTTTTTCTAATGACCAAAAACTATGCATTCTACAGAATGTTGGGAGTTTATCTATAATCCTCCTCTTAGAGTAAAAAATAAGAGTTGTTTCTTATTATTGTTTTTGTGCTTGATTTGATTCACTTTAAAGTCAATATTAATGACACTTTTTGATCTCCCATTAAACTAGTCTTTTGATATAACATTCGGAAAATCTAGGCTGCCGACGTACTTTAATTCTATAAAAATAAGAGCAGCGAGAATTTTTAATGGGAAATATTTTAAGGAAATAAACAAATAACAAAAAAATATATAATTCTCTGCGTAACAACTTAATTTAAATTAAATAAACTGAAACTCCGATATTAACTATAAGAATAACTATAAATTGAATTTTCACAGAAATTTTAATCATAAACAAATTTATTTTTTTTACGAACTTAACTATTTTTATTTCCGTAAGTTTTTAGGCATAACAAATATTTTGTCAGGCAAATATTATATATATATATATATATCGTTACGAAATAATAGTTAATACAAACCGCAAATGAGCTTATTCAAGTTTTAATGTATGCATACGTTAATATGCCATATATTTACAAAATATGAGTAAATCAACATTATTTTTTATTAATTATTGTCATTGTGACTTTGGCTAATTTTCAATGTTCATTGTTAAAATAAGCTGTATGCCCCGCCCCACCATTAAATAAAGATGCATGCATGAAAGGAGACCAATGAAAATGGACATTTATTTTAAGCAAATGAGAGGTAAACAAGGTGGATGCTACTACCATGTCTGACATTGTCGTTTTGTGTATTGCTGCGCTCTTCTGTCCAATAAGTGTGCAAACAGCTGGTGTTCCATTGTAGCAACACTAGCGGACTCGCTCTAGCATTTGTATCAACTGGTATTTCTTTCACACCATTGCTCTCGCACTCTCTGACTCTGGACTCTGTCGCAGCCGCGCTCTCCCAGCGTTGTTGACGTGCGGGGCTCTTAGGCTGATTTGCTCTTGCTGCTTACTTTTCGATGTTGAGAACCTTGTTATCTCTATGAACACTCAAATTAACTAGAAATTGAATTTGTTTGTATTTACAAATACGCTGAGCGTGTGTGTTTGTGTCAGTGTGTGTGCACACTTTACATGCTTGTAATGGCTTTGGACACTAACAGCAGTTACATATGTTTACATATATTGATGGAGGAAAGAGAGTATACATACATATTTGCTAATGTGTGTCTTATTGTTTTTAGTGAGCATATAAAAATGTAGATCACTTTGAAGTTAAATACTATTAGTGCTCGATCTACAATAGTTAATAGTTAATCTGCGCTCAATTGCTGTTGAAGTGCAAATTTAATCGTGCAACCCTAGCAACAATACCCAAGACACAACTACACACAATGCGAATAAAGCGCACACAGCGCAAGGCAAAGCAAAGCAAGCGCTGCACAGCTTTGGCTTTGGCTTTGCTCTCAAGCAGCCAAATTAACTAACAAGATTATGAAAACGTAAAATCAGTAAATCGCTAAAGTGGATGTAATTTTCTTTTTCAACACCTCGCGCTCATATTGGGTCGTCAGCTGCCGGGCGGCTGGTCTCTTTTGTGCAGTCGCGTCGCAGTCGCCAGTCCGTTTATTGTAGTCGCTAAGCTATGCCAGTGTGTGTGTGTGAGTGTGTGTGTAGACACTCCCCACCTCACACAACACTATACCATCGTCTTGTTTGCAATAGTCCACCAAGTACCCAAAGCATAGTGTGGTCTGGACAAACCAGTTTATTCGTTTCGTTTAGTAAATCTCTGATTCTGCCGCTGCCGCTGTCGCTGCCTCAGTCACTGCCTCAGTCGCTGTCGCGGCCTCTGCTGCCGCTGTGTCTGACTCTCGGGCTCTCTCCTTTGAAGTTTCGCCGTTTTAGAGGGATGATACATTGGCATCGCGGTGATTGGGAGAGAGCACGGGGGCAATGATGTGAGTGATTATATTTTGATTGCATTGCTCACTGTGGTTGGTTGTGTATAGTGTTTGGTGTTGTGTATAGCTATAGTATGGCTATAGTACTGCATTGCTCACTTAGTACAATAACCGACACGCCGTCTGTTAGTCTGGGGCTCTTCTGGCTCTGCCTGTAACACACTGATTTCGTTATTGCTGTTGTTGTCGGTGTTGCCTGCTCTTCTTGTTTGTTGTTGTTGGTGTTGTGCTGTGAAGTCGGGCTCTTCGTTTCGTTTGTTTTGCTTCGGGTCTGTCGTTATCTTCGCTTCAACCTCAATGCAAAAGTTGCCACCGCTGCTCACGTCTCACGTATTCGTCGTGCCTCGTCGTATTCAGCTTTCGATGGTAATTCGCAAAGAGCGCGAGCGCTTTTCACATTCCGTGCTTTTGTGCCGCCGTGCGCCGATTGCCGTTTGCCGTGTGCCGTGTTCCTGCTCCTGTTCCTGTTCCTTTCGCTGTTCCTGTTACGTCTTATCCAAATAATATCGTAGTATTTTTATTTGCGCAACCATTTTGCCGTCGCAATGTCGCAACAATTTCCACACACAATGAAAATCAATTTGCCAACTCGCAATAACAAGTATTTTGTGTTTACTCTAAATGTGCAACTCTATAAATAAATCAATAACAATAGCAACAATTGCTTGTGCATATACATAGGATCGTAAATAATCGGAAAGTATTGAGTATAATGCCAAGACCCTCGCGAGAATCGTACGGCGATCAAAAGCCGCCTTACTCGTACATCTCGCTAACGGCCATGGCCATCTGGAGTTCACCGGAAAAGATGCTACCTCTGAGCGATATCTATAAATTCATCACCGATCGATTTCCCTACTATCGCAAGAATACACAACGCTGGCAAAATTCACTGCGCCACAATCTCAGCTTCAACGATTGCTTCATCAAGGTGCCCCGACGTCCGGATCGTCCTGGCAAAGGCGCCTATTGGGCACTGCATCCGCAGGCATTCGATATGTTCGAGAACGGAAGTTTGTTGCGGCGTCGCAAACGCTTCAAGCTGCACAAGAACGACAAAAATCTGCTCAACGAGGAACTGACGGCGCTCGCGAATCTCAATCGTTTCATTTTCACCGCACGCTCCGGGTCGCAAGTGCCGCCCATGGATTTGGGCGTAGAGTCTGCGGCGGCGATGATGCCACATCATGCGGCAAGTCGCGTTTCGCCCGCCATCGGCACGCATCTTCCGCTGACGCCAGGACACAGCCTGCAGCACTCACAGGCGCGATATCTGGAGGACATGACGCTGCTCAATCTGCGCTCCACAACAACGACGATGGCGACGACCAACTTGGATGTGGAGGGGACGAGTAGCTATCGACCCAAGCGATCATTCACCATCGAGAGCTTGATCACGCCCGACAAGCCGGACCAAGCCTCTGAGGAGGAGCAGGATCATGACATCGACCCGGACCAGGATCAGGATCAGGACCAGGACAACGATGACGACGATGATCGCACCGACATCGATGTCGTCGAGTGCGGTAACAGCAGCTATACCACAAATGCCAGCAGTTGTTATCCAGCACGCACCTCATCCGCCGACTGTCTATCGATTACTCTGCCCCCGATTCGCAGCGAGGATCAACGGCAACGCCCCCTGCCGCCCCTGCACACGATCACCGCGTCGGCGCATCTGCCATTCCTGCACTACGCAGCCGGAGTGAATGTCTCGGGTCTAGGAGTTGGACCTGGGAGCATACAATCGTCATCCGCGGCGGGGGGATTATCGGCGACATCTTACGATCTCGCCATGACGCATCCGCTGCTGATGATGTCGGCGCCAATTGGCAACCTGCACAGCAGCTATTGCAACAATTTTCCTATCATACCACCGCCGCAATCGTATCGAGGACCAGGACCGGAAGTTCAAAGTAGAATAAGCTCTGGTATGCGAACGATATAAACGATCATCTTGTCGTTGTACATATAAACGTAGTTCCTTTCGTCAGTAGTAGGTCCTAACACTCAATCGAATACAAATACAAATACAAATACATTTAGAGATACTTTAGAGTACTTAGACTAAATGTAAACACTCCTTTTATTTATTAATGTATCGCAAAAACACACGCAGAGAGAAGAAATTTTGATTTAACCAATACCATTTGTTATAAAATGATACAACGAAGAAAAAAATTTAATTAAAGATTTATTTGCTGAATACTAAAAACATCTCAAAGACAGATTATTTCCATTTTGAATTATTACCTGATATTACGGAAAAAAAACACGGATGATAAATTATTTCGATTCTGAATTTTAAACTGATATAAGACCAAAAAAGCTTGATTCAAGAATACTATTCTTAATAGCCTAAAAATGTATATTATATAATCACCACCATGTATAAAAAATACTTCTAACAGAAAAACCTCTCAATGAATTCCGATTCTGATTTTTCCACAATCAAATGAAAGAATTTTTTTTTAGGAAACATTTTTTATACATAATTATTTCGATTTTCACTAAACAATACTTTTCTTAACATGAAATCAAATCAATAAAAAAATCATTCGTTTCAAATCCGTTTAATTAAAAATTATTTTGGTTATTCATATATTAATTATTTTCTTAAAGTAAGCAATTTAAAAATCATTACCGGAAAATATTTGTTATATAAAAAAAGGGCTCTTTCTAATTGATATTTTTTGGTTTGTTTGTCTACATTTAATTATCTAAATTTTATTTGTTTTTATTAATATCTTAAAGCAATATCCGTTTTGATTTTGATTAAACAAAAATTTAAATTTATCTACAATCTAAAACAAATTTTATCAGTTTAAATTGAAATAAATATTTTTCTCTCTGTGTACAAACATTTACATACATTGTACATACTTGCATAGGTAGATGAATTATTTGATATGTTTGTCAAGAATATTCGCATTATAAGTACGTACTATATTTATGCAAAAAGTAGAAATGTGAAAATATATTTATCAACTTCGCATTAGCTAATTAAGACAATATGCAAAACACATAACTATACAAGTAATAATAAAAAAAAAAACTGCCAAAAACAAAAACATTTTGTGTTCGTGTCTTTAAAATATCTTAGAGAATCGAGTGAATTAATTGATTTAGATTGTAAGTGCAGAGCTATCAAAACAAAAAACATATATATATATATTCAGCACTCTGATCCTTAAAACTTAGCCAAGGTTATCTTTTGTTTAATGGATTATTAGTACCCTAGGAAAAAATTATTCATGTTTTACTTTGAATTTTCCATTACGTTTCCAAAAAGAAAGAAAGACAAAGCTTCACTTCATTGTAAGAGAACGCTTTATATTGATCTTAAAATATATACAGAAACAAGTCAATAAACAGCATATACATAGACTCAAGCCTTTCTTTCCCACTTACTTATTCATTAAAGACAAAAGGACTGATTATTTTTAAAACTTGGGTGTGGTTCCCTTGATAATTCAATAATAACAGTGCAAATTTATCAAACGCATTGGAAATATGTTATTTTCAAACAATTACTTCAATTACTTGGATCGTATTTATCTTATTTATCCATTGTTGAATATCTTAAAATTATTTAAAGTTGGATACGCTCAATTGAAAGTACATTGAAATCGTAGAAACACGTTTCCGCAATTGAACTCTATTTCAAGGCAAAAGACACGGACAAAGCCGTCCTACACCCGCGTATGCCAGTTAACTGGTATACTGTTTTGCTACCTTACGCGTATGTATTATGCATACGCCTTTAGTTGTTGTTGTTGTTATTGTTGTTGTATTTCGCTCTTGTCGTTTGCCGCTGCTTCGTTCGCGTTCTCTCCCAACTCCCCCTTCCATTTCCCCACCAGCGATACATGCAAAAATAGGTAGTTACTTGAATTAGCTTCTTGTTTGTATGCAGGCGAATGAACGGTGTATAAAACATACATACGTGCACATATGTGTAAGTCTGTGTGTATGTATAATGGGTATTATACGTTTGTCACGAAATGTGTAACGTATTAAAGTAGGAGTTTGCTGAGCCCCTTTAAGTAAACATGTTTTGTCTTGAGTTCATATCGCCATGTCCGTCTGTCAGTTTCCATGCAATCTCAGCTTTAACGTATGCAACTGCTTTAATAGTGCTCGACCACGAAATGCCCTATAGAAATTTAGTCGACTACACTATCAAAATTGTTATCTATTGTAAGTAGTTAAAATATCAGGTAAGATGCAGAATATGGATTGTGATGTATACGTTTTTTTAGGCAAAACTTATTCATTCATAAATATTTCATTGAGGTGTCTACTTCCAACACGCCTCCCGCTTAATGACTAAAAGAATTCTTAATTGACAGCTGCTTCTATTTAAATATTATTGAAGGGTGCTAATTTCTAGACAAGATTGATTTACATAACAGCATACAACCATTTGCAAGAAGACTAAGAATTCTAATGTGCAATTATCGCATTGATCAGGTACTTTTTAAATTCGCTTTTACACTCGCTTTTCTTAAATGAAAGAATTATTAAAAATGATTTTATTTAGAAGCTTGTTTTGTTTTGTAATACCAAAAATAATACTTTGAAAGATATCTGAATTTTTGAGAAACACTTTAATTGAGATTCGGGATATCAGATCCGCATACAAAATTTAAATACGTACTTAAAAAATTTACTGTATGATATTATGCAGAATGTATGAGTTCTGCGAAGTAAAAAGAGGTTTTGGGATTTTTTGTATATAGACTGCCTAAAAGCTCTGGAAGTTTTAAGCACTTTTTCCCAATCAATGGCGATTATAGGGATTAACCTTTTCATTGGTTTACAATGAGAAGGTTTTTATATTTTATTTAAATGAAAAGCCTATTAAACAAGTAGAATAATTCAATGCCATATCGTAGCTATTTTTAAATAAAAAAATATATATAAATTTTTAAAATTTAAAATAATCATCATTGTTTTGATCTTTCGTTAATAACCATTATTTTTGAAAATTTTTGGAGTAAATCGTAACAAATCAGAAATTTGAATAATAAGACAATATAAAAAATATAATTTCAGGTATAATTTTTTTTTTGATTAATTTCGTTAAGTCGTCGCTTAGTTTCACTTTAAAGATTCTTCGATACTTGCAAAGTCTGCAGATTTTATCATTGTTGAAGCATTATACATAACCTTCGAGAATTCCACGATGGCAGTGTAAATTACCCACATAATTTCGAATAATTTTTGTTTGTAAATTTCACATTGTAAGACATTTCTGTCCCCGTAAACTGTGATATAATAGCTCTGAAAAAATGTTGCTAGAGATCCATTTCGAAATTCAATTAAAATGATCGTCAATACTCAATGATCGTTATAATGCTTTTGCGTAACTACGCCCCTACCCCTATATGCTCGTCCTTGAACACAAATTATTTAAATACCTTTCAAAATATACCAAGTTGGAAAGCTTCAGTCGAGTGTGCTCGACTGTGAGATACCCGCTACCCATTTTTTAATAAAAGCAAAATATTGCGGTATTTTTTTTTTTTCGAAATATACTGAATTAATATACCATAAAATACCGAAAATATACTGAATTGTATATTTGGAATTTATATATATGGTACTACACACAATATATACTATAGAGGTCAAAATATACTAGATTGTCAGCTAAAGCAACTAAGAACAAAAGTATTTCTTTAATAACTTCCACAATTTTTATCTGATCGCATCCAAATTTTCAGGAGTCACAAAGATTATAGTTCTTAATGTATATCCCAAAACTCTAGCTTTAAAATTACGATTGTTATTCGATTTTTGTTGATTTGTGGAGGCGAAAGTGGGCGTGGCTAAAATTTGAAACAAACTTGATCTGCGTGCAAACATAACAAATGCTGTCGAAAAAAAATTATTGCTCTATCTCTTATAGTCTCTGAGATCCAGAGACAGACGGACATGGCTAGATCGTCTCGGCTGTTGACGCTGATCAAGCATATATATACTTTATAGGGTCGAAGATGCCTCCTTCTACCTGTTACATACATTTCCTGCCGGCACAAAGGTATAATACCCTTCTACCCTATGGGTAGCGGGTATAAAAATTATATAAAATAGTAAAATATACCAAAGGCTATATTTGATATTTTGTCATAGAGACGAAAATATATTAAATGTCAAAAACGATAGCAACTAAAACCCAACAGCAGCAGCCGATTTTTATACCCGCTACCCATAGGATAGAGGGGTATTATAACTTTGTGCCGGCAGGAAATGTATGTAACAGGTAGAAGGAGGCATCTCTGACCCCATAAAGTATATATATTCTTGTTCACCGTCAACAGCCGAGACGATCTAGCCCTACCCGTCTGTCCGTCTGTCCGTATGAACACCTAGATCTCAGAGACTAAAAGAGGATGGAGCTCTAATTTTTGTCTACAGGATTTTTTATGTTTGCACGCTGATCAACTTTGTTTCAAATTTTTGCCACGCCCACTTCCGCCTCCGCAAATCGACAAAAATCGAATAACAAGCATAACTTTAAAGCTGGCATATACAATGTTAACTATAGTCTTTGCGATTCCTGAAAATTTGGTTGCGATCAGATGAAAACAAGTAAGAAAACTACAGTCGAGTGTGCTCGACTGTGAGATACCCGCTACCCCTTTTGAATAAAAGCAAAATATTGCGGTATTATTTTCAAAATATACCAAAAAATACTGCAAAATACTAAAAATATACCAAATGGTATATTTGGTATAACGATGTGATACTAACATTTAAAATATACCATAGACGGCACAATACACCAGATTGTCGGCCAAAGCATTTGAGACCCCCCGTAAGTGGGCGTTTTGGCCCATACAAAAGTATTTCTTTAATAACTTCCACAATTTTTATCTGATCGCAAGCAAATTTTCAGGAATCATAAATACTATTGTTATTATTATATATACCAAAATTCGCAGCTTTAACTTTAAAATTACGCTTGTTATTCGATTTTTTTGCTTTGCGGGGGCGGAAGTGGGCGTGGCAAAAATTTGAAACAAACTTGATCTGCGTGCAAACATAACAAATGCTGTCGAAAAAAAATTATAGCTCTATCTCTTATAGTCTCTGAGATCCAGTGTTTCATACGGACAGACGGACAGACACACAGACAGACAGACGGACAGACGGACATGGCTAGATCGTCTCGGCTGTTGACGCTGATCAAGAATATATATACTTTATAGGGTCGGAGATGCCTCCTTCTACCTGTTACATACATTTCCTGCCGGCACAAAGTTATAATACCCTTCTACCCTATGGGTAGCGGGTATAATTACCTGGGCCTACGTACTAGGGGCTTATTCACTTCCCATATTGAGTGTAGTACGATATCAACATACCAAATAGACCATGTGTTATAGTTTTAGTATTTTATGGTATATTATTTTTAGTTCATTTCGAGAAAAAAAAACTAACAAAAGAAAACACTCGACTGTAGCTTTCTTATTTGTTGCTTTATAAATTTATTAAATCGGGGTATTGTAACTTTGTGCCTTCAGGAAATGTAGAAGGTCATCTTTTATTACACCATGCAATTAAAAAAAAATATTTTGTATTTTTAATCTTTTACATTTCTTACAAAATGGCAGGCAACAATGTATAAATCGTACATAATTATTTTATTTGATGTTTATTCCTTTTACAAAAGTATTAATTTCTTCTGATTTTTTACATAATTGATGAAAATTATTAAGAATATTTTTAATATATAAAAACTGTAATATGTTTTATGACATAACAATAATTTTGAAAATTAATTAATTTTCAATTTATTTCCTAATCAATTAATTCTAAGGAGTCTTGTTGGATATAAGACTACATTCCAATCATCTACAAACAAGATAGATACAAATAAATTAGAATGCATAGAACAATGCGGTCACGGGGTTGAAGCACATGATGGATCAGAAAAGTTCAAATTTGACTTTATTTCATACTTACAAGCAGGAACCGTGTAAAAGCAGCTTGTAATTGTTCGTTTTACTATAAATATACAACATAATCTTGCAAAGTCTGCATAACAAAGACGCCTTCACCCTCGAAATGGGTGGAGCATGCACACATAATGTGGAGACTGGCAACATTGCCGACGCTTACGATAGAAAATATTCATAATTATTTAACTATAACAAAATTGGAGAAACAAGTTAGCTCCCTGATTATCATTCATCTAGTGTGCTCAAAAAAGTTATTTGTGTTTTAAACTATTTAGTTCTCACTTCCAATGAACGATATGATAATATAATTTTATAATTTTTATTAATAATGATTTCAGCAGTTTTTGTTTTGAATTTCTAATCTAATTTATTTAAAGCAATGTTTTATTTAACATAACGAAATTATACGATTCATTGAAATTGTCGATGATCAGGATATAATAAAGCTAACACAACTATTACATTATGTTTTCTAAAAACTTATAGTTTTTTTTTTTAATTTCTATGTATATATTTCCGACATTTAAATTTGAGGATGCAAATATAATATTCAATAAACTTGAACTTCCTTATATAGAAGCACAAATCCGAAATTTGTTGTATCCATTTGCATAGATTAGCATGATAAAACCCCGTCGGAAATATTTGCTCCAAATGCATACACATATATGTATGCTTTGAACATAAAATTTAAACGAAGTAAAGGAGGTGTTTAATTTTTTATAACGCACTCAAATTGCAGAGCTCGAGCTCGTATTGGATCATTTAAGTTGTGAGACTTGTTTATTGATGCAGATGTAGATGCCTGCAACTGGCAGTTACATAAATTACTGACTATAATTAATAGCAATAATTAAGTGTGATAGGTGTGGAGTTACAACAATCAAGAGAGAGAGAGAGAGAAAGAGAGGTAAAGAGAGAATCGTATATGAATTGTTTAATGAAGTCTTCAAATAAATGTGTTTTTATGAATGCCAGCGAGTTTAGCAATAGTTTATTTTGAGCTAGTATATGTTATGTTAATTTATTTATGCATAGCGCTCGTTCATACAAGCTCATATCGTTATCGAAGGCGATTACGTAAAAACAATATAAAAAAAAAAAACGAAAACAAAATGCAGAGGAAACGTAAACGTTCGAAGCATATCCTACTGATATCCTGATATCCAACATAATTGACTTTTATAACCGAACCCAACACCTTAGCGAAGCAATGAGTAACTTAGGTTAAACTCAAGCAGCCGTCAGCGATAACCAGCTTTATTCACCAAATTGCTTTAACCGAAAGACATTCCGTCGCCACTCAACAGAAATACGCAGGGCTGCATCACAGCATTGCACTCACATGCAGATACCCTTTCTCTAGCTACAACTCAACACCCCCTTGAATGGTCAAGCTATTAATTAGCGAGACTTTGTTGAGCGATAAGTATGTACGACAGCCGATAAAAATGCACAATAATTATCGTTTACTTGTCGATCGGACAATGTTAAGCGATAGCAGCCTCAGCAGAGTGTGGGCACTTCGTTGTTTTGCTACGTGTTTTCGTTTTATTTCTTTCTTTCCTTTAGCTTGTTTTCAGCTTTGCTTATACACCGCCCAGTTTGCTGATGTCGGTGAAAAAAAAAGAGAGAAACGAGCAGAGCAGAGCAGAGCAGCGCAGCGCAGGAGGAGGCAAAGTAGATGGAGAAGACCCCGCCGAATGAG
Organism: Drosophila niveifrons; assembly: GCA_035046325.1. Classification (NCBI taxonomy): domain Eukaryota; kingdom Metazoa; phylum Arthropoda; class Insecta; order Diptera; family Drosophilidae; genus Drosophila; species Drosophila niveifrons. Next base: position 391,787 of record JAWNOC010000046.1, on the reverse strand, counting down.
CGTACGTTTGGTTTTTCTTTAAAGCAGCCGAAATATGTTATTACTGCCTCGGTCCAATTATGTATATTCATCTACACCGCTGCGGCGCGAAAAGAACAACGCTTCTCGACGCGTTAAACTAACCGTACCATAAACAAACCATTATACATGTATTAATTGGGATTATTTATTTTCCCTTGCTCTGTAAATAAATATTAGCATAATTAAAAAACATATTTCGCTTGATTCCTTCATAGTTCCACAAATGCTTTAGCAACTTTTCAACATCTAAGTAAAGTTGCAGTAATTTAAAAATTAAACTAAATATTTGAAAATTTTAAAAATCTTAATCTAAGTATTTTTAAATAAATTTAGTTTAAAATGAAGTAAATACCAATATAAATTAAATGCTTATATAGATATTTTTTAGATTGTAGATCTCTAAATAAAATGCAGATACAAATACAGAGCATATTAGAATTTATGATGATGATGCGTATACTTGTTATAGAAAGTCACACACACATTGAGGGTATCTTCAAGTCGTGCACTTTTCAACACCAGCTCTCTTCGCTTGTTTTTTGTTGAAAAGGCCTGAAAGAATGGCAGTGTTGAATGTAATTTGTGTTGTGTCTAAAGAAGGTAAAAACCAACCAGGTAAAAGAATAACGTATACAGGTAAGTAAAACACTTAGCATCCGACGACCAACTGGCCCATTAGCCGGCTCAGCTGGTTAAAGCATCGCCTTCGTTTTCGCCTTCGCCATCGTCTATGTTAATAACGAGCAGTCGTGAGCTGCAATCGCTCAAGAGGTTTCTTAACATTTAATTTGTTTACTTTATGGTATTTTGATTAACATTATAAATAGGAAATACAAATTGTTTATAAAACGATTTGAAAATAAACGAAACTATCGGGCAAGATCTTTGAAATTTATAAACTAGATAAATGTAAAGATCGAAATCCCTTTTAAACAGACTTTAAATGTATTTCAATTAGTTACTTACTTATTATACAACATATTATACAACATGACCATAAAAGCTCTCTGTCTCCACTTTTTTTTTTGCATCGCATAACCACAATTTAAATTTCAGACGTTTTTATCTATTATATTTTTAATTTAACATGTTGATCCTCTTACCATTTTATTTGTATTTTGCGCATTTTATGTCATATGAAACTGCAGTAAACGTCTACTTTATTTAACTTGTCTAAATGGAGGAAGAATTTTATATATCGATTTCCTTTGCAAACAAAGATCTAAAATGTATACTTAATATTTTAGCTACCTCAAATTATCGTCTGTAAAACAGAAGAATCCGCATTCGATAAGCTACAAAATCAAAATAATAAAACAACATGTGTTTTCTTATATGTGTTTTTAAGTTTCGGCAGCGTTTCTTTATCGAGTTGCCGTCAATGAAAATAAATAGTAGGGAAAACAATAAGATAAACCTGCAACAAAGGTGCTGCAACTACCTTGACGAATGCAGCATTCTTGCTTGTTTACCTTAAGCCTGTTTTGAATCTTTTGTGGCCAAAACGTGAACACGTTGTCTACACATACGCATCCACACACATATAACACACTCCCATACAAATATGAATATGAAGTTGAAGTTGAGGAAAAAATTCTGTTTAACTAAATCGTTTTGGCTGCGTTCAAACCTAATTTGGATAAATAATGATGAAACATGCCGCACACAAATTAATTCAGTTTTTAACGCTTCATTATTTAATTGTATTTGTTTTGGCATACACGCTATTAATTCATCCATAACCATTATAACCAGTTGGAATAGGAAATTAGCGGTCAGATGAAAGGCTTAAGCGCAGCATCTTTGTTACCCCCCGCTTGGAATGGAAGTGATGTTTCTCTTTTGTTTGTTATAATTGCTTGAACTCATATGTATTTTAAACCCCGTGGGTTAGAAAGGGAATGTTGATGGTGCAAGTATACCCCGTACTCGCACTTGCCTCCACAAAGGGTATTCTCATTTTTGGGGAAAGGCCAATTGATAAACGAGCCAACAAATGCATCTCAGAACCTGCTATGCATATGGGAATGACTTTCTACTAGGGAAGAATGGAACTGATTTGAAGACAATTGCTCAGGGTATTCCACAGTCTTATTTAACGAATGTTTATATTTTCACAGCGAAGAAATATGAGTTGAAATTCTACTTCTGTCATACGATCTTTATGAGCATTGAAGTGCCTAATTTATTCATAAGAATATACTGAGTGTGCATATGTGAACATAGCATGTTTCTATATATATTGAAAAAGTTAAAGTTTAAAGTTAATTAAGTTATGTTTCCAAAACAATTTAAAGATTTGTACTATGTTTGAAGTAACGTTATTTATGTTGAACCACCTGAAAAATTGTATACCTCTCACATTAAAATCTTTCTGCACACTTTAAAGAGTAAACATTTAATAATGTTAATTATCTTAAGAGTGATTCTTTTTGAATAAAACTTAATGAATACATCCGAAACCTTGACTAAAACTTATAAAACATAATTCCTGTTTATTTTTATGTCGGTTTAATAGCGTCATTCGAATACTAAGATACACAACATTGTTTCTAAACAATGGCCACCATTTCAGTATTAACAAGCAAGAAAGCTTCAGTCGAGTGTGTCCGTTTTGAATAAAGACAAAGTATTGTGATATTAGTTTTATAAACGTATTTTTCATATACTGAAAAAAATACATAAAGTATACCAAAGGATATTTTAGGTGCATTAATATAGTACTACATTCAAAATATACCAGATTGTCAGCGAAAGCAACAAAGTCCCACCAAAAATAATATCTATCTCTCTCTTTCTCTTTCTCAGTCTCTGAGATCTAGGTGTTCATAAAGACACACAAACATGGCTATATTGTCTCGGATGTTGCTGATTAAGAATATTTGTATATATATATATATATATATATATATATATATATATATATATATGTATATATATTATAGGATCGGAGATGGCTCCTTCTGCCTGACCCATACATTTCCTCCCGGTACAAAGTAATAATGCCCTATATGTTTCCTTATGGGTAGGGGTATACAAATCTGCTGTATCACAGGCCACTTCAGTTAATGTATTTCAATTATTTGGACTCATTGGCTTGATTACGCGATTTGTTGTCAGCAAAGTTTCTCATCAATGATTTATATGCTTCTGTAGTTAATTGGGTAATTGAGTGCTTAATATTTTCGTTTGGCTGCATCTAAATCTGATAGTAAAATAAAGTTAACAGCTTTGCGCTGCGTATCAAGACAGAACTTTATACTTGAGGCTAAGAAAATTGTCCGAGATCGTCAAATATTAAATCAAAAGATCAAATATTATTCAATTTGAATATACTATTAAGTTTTAAAAATATGAGTGCTAATAAATTATTGCACAAATTTATGTACACTTTTTTTATAGCTGTAGAAAACTTGTGCATATGTTTTGATCGTCTATAGTTATGATGCCATTAGTATTGATTTAATTTTTGTAGCAAGCCTAATAAAGAGGACTTTAGTTATAAGTAAAGTAAATCTGGGTTAGCATATAAGATTTTTTATTTAAGTACTATACATCAACTTCAGCAGATACGCCGATCCAGCATCTTTTGTTATGTCTACTTGATATATGAGCTTATTTGCTTAAGCATAAAACTAACAACACAAGTTTTATGGTTCGGTAATAAGTTTCTAAACAAGGAAGCGAAATAAAAAGGAACAATTTCAAAGAGAAACAAAAATTAAGATTGAATGAAAATTCTTAAAATTGCCAAACATTAACTGAACTATTCTTAGTTGAGTAATATCAATTGTTATAAATAAATGATTACAAATAAAAATATGTACATTAATTCATTACAGTATCAGGTTTTGCTTTGATCAAAGTCAATCTCCATTCATTTTCGTATGCGTTTCATCGCAATAAATACATATAATTTTTATATAATTTGTTACACGCAATCCACATGTCAGTCTTAACAGAAGATACTTTTTTATCAAAAGTATCTGCACTACTTGAGGAAAAACACACACAAGCACAGAAAAGTAAGATTTTATATCCAGGCAAACCTAAAGCGCCTTAATCTAATTTTAAAAAATATAAAAATACCCTAAATGTTTAAACAACTAATAATTATAATATAGATGTGAAATCTACTTACGTTAATTAAAATCAAGATCAAGTATTTCTAATGAAAATTCGATTTAAATTTTGATAACCTATGCCAACAGCAATTAAATAAATATAAAAATATTATTTAGGGAAAAAATGCTAATAATAAATACTAATCAATTGTATTAGCCGCCCTTTCAAACTAAGTTTATGGCAGAGTATTCAGTTGTTCAATACATTTCCATTTTTATTGTATATTGCATTATTACGTGACATTTATTAGCCATATTGGATACAATGCACAAAATTGGCCAATTGTTCGCATTTATTTGTTCAAAGTTTGTACACAATAAGTAGGCAATAAAAATAATACAAAAGAATACTTAAAAGTTTTCAAAATAAACAGCTTTTCATATAATTATAATGTTGGAAGTCATTCTCAGTGCGATGCAAGTCGAAGTGCAAAATTGTAAATCGGTATAATGATATAATAAATCAAAGACCTTCTCTGCCTTTTTCGAGCCTTCTTCGGGCCAACTAAAAGGGTCGTCATGACGGGGTAGCTTTTGTGTATCATTAAGGAAATGATTGCCCTATATAAGCACAATAAGGGGTGGATGTTCGATGTGTTTTGGTAGACGGTAGACTGTAGATGGTCGATGCTTGATGCTCGATGCTCGATGCGGAGCTGCATCAATTCGTATTCTCTTTTTCTTCTTCTCAATAAGGAGCCGAGGAAGTGAGTTCATTGTGGCCACTTTTCTCTCAGTTGCCATCAAATTGCCATGAAGAGTTAATGAGCCGCAATGGGTCTAAGCAATTTGTTACTCAGTATTCGCATTCCGTTTAATAATTCGGAAACCGCAAGTGTCACGTGTTCACTTGATTGTGGTTTCTTATTACGGCATTACTTGCACATATGTTGCAAAGTGGTAATTACTCTTATGAATATTTCCGATGAACTCAAATAAACCAGATTTACTTAACTACAGTTTTTCATGACAAATTGATGCACTTTGTTGGCATTGCATATTTGCTCTACTTACCTTTTTTGTTGAATGAAGTGTTTCCTGAACAGATGAACTTAATCTTTTAAGGCCAATTTGTAATTGTTGATTTAGTCGAGACTGAAGAGACTTTAACTAACAGGCAGAAGGAGTCATGAAGTTATAAAGTTATGGGATACGAGTATAAAAATCCTATATATACTATATCTTGCCCTGTATCAAATAAATAAAGAATATATATAATAATACTCTTTTGATATCTGACCAAAATATATATAATACAGAAGCACTTTATTGCATACATTAATATTTTTATCAAGGACTACTATTGAAAATGACAATGCATTTTTCCGTAACATATGAACAGTTAATAAACTTAAAAGCTGCTGGAGAATTAATACAAAACTTCAATCAAAGAAAAAACATGTAAAAAGCTACAGTCGAGTGTGATCGACCCATTTGGAATAAAACCAAAACAGCGCCGCATTGTTTTTTAAATATTCTTTAATAATACACCGCAACAATAGTAAAAATGTGTTAAATGGTATATTTGGTAAATTGAAATAGTATTCAAAACATACCATAGAGTTCAAAATAAAGCAGATCAGCCAAAGCCACTTAGACCTCTAGTAAGTGAGCGAATTTTCCCATACAAAGGTATTCCCTTAAATAACTTCGACAATTTTTGTCTGATCGCAACGAAATTTTCGTAAATACTGTAGTTATTATTGTATGTACTCCAAACTCAAGCTTCAAAATAACGCTTGTTGTTCGATTTTTGTTGATTGGCAGCGGCAGAAATGGGTGTGGCAAAAATTTGAAACAAACTTGATCTGCGGGCAAACATAACAAGTAGTATCGAAAAAATGATATCTCTATCATGATAGGCATGATATCATCTCGGCAGTTGACGCCTCTGCCTGTTACATACATTTCCTTTCGGCACAAAGTTATAATACTTTGTAAATCTATAATACCTTTTAAAATCTGGAAGTTGGTCTCAGTACTACTTTACTTTAATTTAATAATGTCGTATTAACATTAATTTGATTGATCTTAAAAGCTGACGTTTTTATTCATTGTTGTATAATTTTGGTGTAACAAAAATAAAATAATTATTTTGTATTGCGGCATTTGAGTCTTATTCAGATAATAAAATGTAAAGTCCGTTAAAAAGTTATGTTGAAAAAATTAAAATTTTGATTTGTTAAAGTCAAATTGACTTACTTCGTAAAATGCTTCTACTTATTTTATCACTAACGACATATAACATATTCAGAATGAGTCTTTCTTCTAAGCCTTTGATTAAAATCAGATAAAAAAAAACTTGAAAACTTCTTAAAGAGGAAACATGTCAGTTAGTGAAAATCATTATTATGATATATATTTAGGACATGTCTGTTAACAGGCAAGAACACTATAATACAGCTTTCTTTGTTTATTATATTGTCATCATTTATAGATGCCCTTATAAAATGTATATCTATGCATCTCTAAAGTAATTATACCCGCTACCCATAGGGTAGAAAGGTATTATAACTTTGTGCCGGCAGGAAATGTATGTAACAGGTAGAAGGAGGCATCTCCGACCCTATAAAGTATATATATTCTTGATCAGCGTTAACAGCCGAGACGATCTAGCCATGTCCGTCTATCCGTCTGTCTGTCTGTGTGTCTGTCCGTCTGTCTGTATGAAACACTGGATCTCAGAGACTATAAGAGATAGAGCTATAATTTTTTTTCGATAGCATTTGTTATGTTTGCACGCAGATCAAGTTTCTTGCAAATTTTTGCCACGCCCACTTCCGCCCCCGCAAATCAAAAAAATCGAATTACAAGCGTAATTTAAAAGCTAAAACGAATTTTGGTGTGTATAATAATAACAATACTATTTATAATTCCTAAAAATTTGGTTAAGATCAGATAAAAATTGTGGAAGTTATTAAAGAAATACTTTTGTATGGGCTAAAACGCCTACTTTCTAGGGGTCTCAAATGCTTTGGCCGACAATCTAGTATATTTTGCCGTCTATGGTATATTTTGAATGTTAGTACCACATCGTTATACCAAATATACCATTTGGTATATTTTTAGCATTTTGCAGTATTTTTTGGTATATTTTGAAAATAATACCGCAATAATTTGCTTTTATTCAAAATGGGTAGCGGGTATCTCACAGTCGAGCACACTCGACTGTAGCTTTCTTACTTGTTTTATTATAAAACACAGCGCAAATTGGTTTAATGCAGATAAGGGAGTACAAGTTTATAAATTAATTGCCTATACTACTACTATTGCTTATACTCGTGGAAAGATTCAACAGAAACAGGAGTCATCTTCAGTGTTGTGGCGTTCATTATTTAGCCACTAAAAAGCTCACTTCAGTGCTTAATATTCTTTATCTCTTCACACTTTGCAGCCGTGGGAGAGGATTAGAAGAAATCGGTAAAGCAAACAATTAATTAGCAGTCTCGTTTGGCTTCAGAAACCAGTTTATGTGCAGTCCGAATAGGAATGTACCATTTATGCGGATATTTTTCACACATTACGAGTAGAATCGTTTTGGGTAGAATTTGAAAAATGAGAGCAGAGCCGATGAAAATGAAAATAAATTAAATGTTAAGTTACTTAATGATTGACTACTGTACTTTTAGCTGTTCGGTCTTGCATCTAATTATTTAAGTCTCTGTCTACTCCTATTAGGTAACGCGGAATAACTGCTTAGTAAATATATAAAAAACGAAATTTAGCAGCTAAACTATCTTGTTTCTTGAATAGATCAGCAAATAGAATGAATGCAAATATTAAGCAACTTAATGATTGATGACAGTATTTTTGTTTTTTAGATCTCGTTGTTGCATCAAATATAGCTTATACCTTATTTAACACTATAAGTAAACACAGAATAACTTCTTATTTAATATTTCGTTAACAAAGTTAAACAGCTCATTCAATTATTTTGTTTGAGCTACTTCAAGATTGACTACTGTATTTTTTAGCTTGCTGTCACATATTCTGGAAAATTAAACCCAATTAGTTCGGCCATAATAGCTACTCAGTAAATATTTTATAAACAAAATTAAGTAGCTCATTCAACTATTTTGTTTCTTCGTAACGATTAGCAATGGAAATAAATAAAATGTTGAGCTACTTAATGATTGACTACTGTATTTTTTTCCGAGCTTGTTGTGGCATCAGGTATTATTTAGGACTATGTCTAGTGCTATTAGTTAACAAAGAATAACTACTGTAGTAAATTGGTATTCACACATACACACAGACACAGAGACAGACAAACTCAGTTGCGAATTGCGGATTAAAGCAAACAGCATCAAAGTTTTCAACATGCTCATATTATCGCATCCTCGTGCAACGTGTTTGTATGTAAGCTGTAGATATATATGTAAATATACATACTATATCGATATGTATATGTGTGTATATGCAGATGTGTTGCGAGCCGAAACAATCGCCACACTGTCTCGCAAGTCAAAAGCGGTATTTCCAAATTGGTAGTCATTTCTCGGTTCGTAGAAAGAAGCTAAAGTCATTATGGCTTCCATCGAAGCGATTTTACTGTATGCTGTTTGTGCGCGGTCTGTTTGTTAGTCTGATGTCCGAACACTCCTCTTATTATACATAAGTATAACCACACACACACACACACACACACACACGCATACACATACTCACGCGCGCTCACCATAAAAGACTGGATGCCGCAACTTGTGGATGTTCAAATCGCAAAATACACAATGTGTTCCGCCTTCGTCATATACACATATACAAAGATACAGCACCAACTTTAATTTGATTTCGATTCAATGTGAAGTGAAACAAGAAAAAATAATATCCCTGGACTATCCAGATCCTCAATCATTAACACCTCCGTTCATGCACGCAACCAAACCGAAGCTTGCAAACTTCGCAGCGCGATCCTCGTGTTGAAATATTTTCGAGAAAGCAGTGCAAATGATGCTCGCTCGCTCGCTGTAGGGAAGAGTTGACGCTGATCGTTCTCACCTCGTCGACACTATAACGATGAACATGGCCAGTGTTCGTGGTGCAGTGAGTTCGATGTCTGTTCTCCATTCTCTGTGCCTACCCCACAGGGACAGTGGAAACTGCCGTCGAATTACTGCAAAGCCGATGCCTGATTGCTACTATTAAACAGATTTTTTAATTAATTTCACTTTTAAGAGCTTTACTACCTTTGTGAAACTATTTCAGCTTTTTGTTGTAGTGCTTTCAAGAATGTAATTAGCGCATACTTGCAAAGTTCACCAGCAAATTTCCAACTGGGTACTAAGTTTAGTGCCACGGTAGACTCATGAAAAAAGCTTCATACATACATATGTGTGTGTGTGTGTGTGTGTGTATACGTAGGCATATGTATGTAGGCATACGTATAGTATACATCCTCGGGGTAGATACAACTCAACTTCTGAAATTAGTGTGTTACCCTTCAATAAATTGGCGGCTTGTTGCTTTCAAATATTTATTTCTTATGAGCAGCAGATTCAGCGCAGACAAAATACCAACACATCAAATAATAAATAGCCGCAGCTTATTATTATTAGCAAAATATTTACCATTTGCCAACTGATTATCGTATTTATAATGTATGTACAAAAATGGACTCGCGGACATTAATAAACTCTGGGCATAAACATAAATATTTTTGTTACTTTGTAGCATCTGACGCGTTCCTTTTTAATACATTTCATAAAGTTAGTAATACAACTTTGTAAATATAGAAAAATTTTGACGCAGTGCTCTTTTTTTAGCTATTTAAATTTTCTTAAATAAATAAAATAATAATGTATTTTCCACATCAACCATCTTATTGAGCGATTTATTAGACTTAAGAAGTAAGAAAGCTACAGTCGAGTGTGCTCGACTGTGAGATACCCGCTACTTATTTTGAATAAAAGCAAAATATTGCGGTACTTTTCCAAAAATATACCAAAATAATATACCTAAAAGGTACCGATATATTTGGTATATATATATATATATATATATATATATTTATGCTTTGTGTGGTCACCTAAAGCATAAAAGGCCCCTAGTAAGTACAAAAGTATTTCTTTAATAACTTCCACAAATTATATCTTATCGCAACCAAATTTACAGAGGTCACGAAGACTATAGTCATTATTGTATATACAGAAATTCGGTAGCTTTAAAATTATACTTGTTACTTGATTTTTTTTAATTTTGAAACAAACTTGATCAACTTGCAAACATAACAAATGCTGTCGAAAAAAAATCATTGCTCTATCTCTTATAGTCTCTGAGATCCAGTGTTTCATGCGGAACAGACAGACACACGGACATGGCTAGATCGTCTTGGCTGTTGACGCTGATCAAGAATATATATACTTTATAGGGTCAGAGATGCCTCCTTTTACCTGTTACATACATTTCCTGCCGGCACAAAGTTATAATACCCTTCAACCCTATGCGTAGCGGGTATAAAAATCTTTGAAGATAACCCAACAAAATATATAGTACGCTCGTGAGCAATTTTGCTAATTTGCATTAGTATCCTTGGAAACAAGGTAATGGCTTAGTGGCGGAAGATAATTTGCAAAATCTCACACTAGGCAGTTTCAATCCCATAATCCCATAAACACATCAGAAGCGTTATCTACCAAGTTTAAACTATGCAAAATAATCATTTAATTCAGAAATGACATTAACATTGTAAAACTCCATCTGCTTATTATAAATATCAATGATAAATTTACTTTGCATATCTGTATCGCCATTGAAAATCAATCTTTCCATTTAATTCAAATTTATCTTTAAATAACCTATATTTATCAAATAGCTATACAAATAATATACAGATGAATGCATCCTTTTAGAAAAAGTTAGATGAATCCGGTGCAAGCCTGTTGTGTATATTTCAATTTACTAAAGAGTAACATTGATTATACAACTCTGTTGAAGAGCTTCAAATCGCATAGTCAAAGAAAATAAATTTCATATTATTGAGCAATTTTCTACTCTAGAAATGTCATAATCAATCGGGGTCGTAAACATAAAAGTTAATCCCATCGATATTTCATGTATGTACATAAAAGTAAACTCGCTTCTTCGCTTTACTGCCTTTTAGGGTAGCATGGAAAGCATTTGCATAAATAGCACTGCTTGCAGCGCGTGTGCATGCTTGTGCAAGCAGTGCATTCGCTTGCGCATTTTAGTTAACCGGGAATCATGAGATGGCGAGTATACGCGACTAATTCCGAGATACATATATATAAAATGCATTAAATGCAGTTTGATTTATAGACATTAAAGTCTTCTCGTATTATATTATTTTGAAATGTAATGTCAATTAACTCCCACCCATTTATTAAAAAAATACAAGAAGTTGACATTATTTAATTGGATTCGTTTATTGCCAAGAAAATTGTAAGGCATACAATTATTATCCAGCCATTGTTCTAGCACAACATGTAATTTTTATTTAATTATTCTTATCAGTTTGCTCTTACTGCTCTTCTATGTATGTACACACATATATGTATGCATGTCTATGAAAAGAGTGTGCAGGACGAAGCCGTGATAATCATTGAATTTGCCATAAATGAGCTGTCAGCAGAGGAAACAGACGCTCTTTCAAGTAGGGAAAACAGTCGCTTTTCCAACGGCCCAAAAGTGCTTTAATTGCAAGTTGTGAATGTGTCGATATGTACGTCTAAATGTGTGTGTCTGTCATTAAGAGAAGTCCAATTTCCGTTGCAGGGTATCTGCATGTCGAGCGCTTTGTGTGTGCGCTCGGTATTCAATTCCAGCTTTCAATTGTTTTTTCGACAAAACAAACCCACAATTTTAAGCTAAGTGTCGAGATATTTTGCAAATGGTAATGTTATGCCCACATATACTATATTATAAAGGCGAGCACCCTAATGCGAAACTACAATTTAATTTGTTTGATTTTTATCATATTCATACGCTTTTATTTATGTTTTCGCTGCACACATTTAACTTGGGATTGGTTAGCAATGGCTTACAAGCGGTACCTGGCAACACCCTTCAATGCCATTGGCCCTGGCGAGAGAGTGAGATGCCGCGCATGCTTGCGTATTGCTGTGTATGAGTGAAAAGGGAGCGCACGTTGCGGCAATGGTGGCATCTCACTCTCGCTCACGCGAAAGACATTGCAGTGGCCGAAGAACACCATTCATTAAAACATGTCTTCGAACACATTCTTGTCAGTTCGTACGCTGATGCCGTCGAGAGCGCATCGTTGTTGCCCAAAAGAAACAAAAAAGAAAAAAACGAGCTAATAAGTGAAAAACCGAAAACAAACGTGAAAATAAAAATTTGTAATAATAAAGAGAGCGTCGCAATGCCACGTCCATTGAAAGTTACGTATGGTGACCAGAAGCCACCATATTCGTATATCTCATTAACAGCCATGGCCATTATGCATTCGCCGCATAAAATGCTGCCGCTGAGTGAAATCTATCGCTTTATAATGGACAAATTCCCTTATTACCGTAACAATATGCAAAAATGGCAAAACTCTTTGCGACACAATTTAAGTTTCAACGATTGCTTCATCAAAGTGCCGCGCAACATCAGCAAAGCCGGCAAAGGTTCATATTGGACGCTGCACCCGAAGGCGCTAGGCATGTTTGAGAATGGCAGTTTGTTAAGGCGACGGAAACGCTTTCGCGTCAAGCAATTGGAAAAGGACATCATCAACTCGGACCTGGCCGCAATATCCGCATATAGCGCTGCAGCTGCACAAATTAACGGATCTGATTCACATGCCGACTGGAGTCTCATCGATAATGATAACTACAAAACTTCCACGCAACACAGAAAACAATACTATGTCGAACCAGCAGTTCCATTAAGTGTGACCGACTTGGTCGATAGCATTCCTACGCGCCCCAAGCGCGCATTCACCATCGAGAGTCTGATTGCTCCTGAAACCAGCAATAGTATTAAAAGTAGTAATAGTAGTAGTAGTAGTGGCAGTAGTAGTTTAGTGAGAAGTGCTGTTCATGATGCACGAACCATGGCTCAAGCCGTGCACCGAAAGCAAATTCTACTCAATACGAGTAGTCGATGCATTGAGGCTATTCCCCATGTTGCCAATGCAGCGGCAGCGGCTAACTTTGCTCAAGCAAACTTTAATCAGTTAATGACACATCATCAAACCCAATTGCCATTAATCACACATTATTTGTATAATCCTCAGCACACATTAAACACCATGTACATTTATCAGCACAAGCAATTGCATGACCTACGAAACCATTTCAATGGTTCGCTTTCAATATTCTAATAATTAGCCCATAAGATAGCTGCAGTTAAGGACGCTGTGAGATACCCGTTGCCGATTACAGTGAATAAATATCAATTAAGCGTGAATCAATTATCGCCCTATCAAAATATATCCTAAATATCCCCAAAGGTATCAAGATTCCCCCTTTAAAAATATTTATTGACTACTCTTCACATCCGATCGTTACCAAATAGCGCCCCTCAAGTATGACTAACGTTCGACCTATAAAAATATATCTTAAACACCTTTAAAGAGTGATCATCTTTCGCCCAACAAAAATATTTCTTTAGCTCATTAAAAAGTAACTAACATTTGGTCCTTACAAATGTTTTAATAAACGAATTTCTTAGGTACCTTCAAAATGTATTATTATTATGTATTTTTAAATGTATTACTCTACCTTTCAAAACTAGTATTTGATTTGTGGCGAAGGGCAACGTGACTAAATTATTTATCAATGTTTATTCGAATTAACAGTTGGTATAATCTACATAAATAACCTAACGATAAATGGATCACCTATTACAATTCATTCTTTCTTCCTTAAGCCAGCGGGTATAAACAGCAAACTATGAAAAATGAATTTTTTGTTTATAAGTTTACAATTAAATGGACTAAACTCGTTTTGTGATATATTAGTTTTTACAATAAATTATTATTATGCATTTTGTTAAAACGTAATTATTATGTCTAAAGAAAATAAATATGAATATTAAATAGAAATGAAACTTGCCATGTGTTTAGAGAAATCGCAAAAGCAGCGTAAGTATCCGAAGAATCTTATATACATATATATTTTTCTGAAAAAATCTTATGAAATCAATAGCCTTGCCTACCTCCGCGTTAACTAAATTGTTCTTACTTTTCAATTAACATCAACATACTTTCAAGAATCTATTTGAAATATGCAAATAGGGTATGCCATGATTCTTAGCCATTAAAATAGTACAATCGGTCCATCGAGACTTTAAGATATATGCATACTAGCTTTACTTGTGTTTGTTTACAAATCAATCGATTTCTTGCATATTAAACTTATTGCTCCATCTACATATATAATCGATCAGTTACGCGTGAAGAAAGTTCTTATTATTTATTAGCAGTTTCCAATTGTTTGGAATTTCATCGTGTTTCTTCAATATCATTATAGATAACAGTATTTTTATTTATTATTTAATTTGATTCATATTTCATACAAATATCATATTTTTTCTTTAAATACTGTTGATTTAGTTCTGAAAATATTGTTGACAATCTTTGACTTATAACCTGATATGCCATTTATGAAATCAAGGACAAACGCCTATTTTATTTATTTTTAGTAGAAGATATCCATATTAATCGACGTGACTTGGTGACTTATTCCCGACGCTATTTCTTAACCAAACAAATAGAAACAAATTTAGCAAGAAATAAAAATTAAAAATCAAAGACAGTTAAATAACATTTGGAAATTTATTGTTCGCTAGCTTTGTTATAAAAAAAAATAGAAAACCAATGATCAGAAGGTATATCACTAATAAATAAAATGTTTCTGCTTAAACAAGGAATGATTCAAGCTGAAAAAGAAACCTCAATTCATTTAATATCAAACCAATTTGGACAACCTGAGAGGTAAATTTCCCCAACGAAAATGATTAATTGACGCAAATAAATGAATATGTTTTTTAGCTTTTAAGATTTTTATTTTGAAATTTCTGTCTGTTGTGTGACAAATGCAAACTTAATTTTAAAATTTCCTTAGAAATATCAGACATACTTATATTTGTGATTAGGCACAATTATGTCAAAACCGAATAAAAGCCGCTGTACATAAAGATTATATGTAGGTACATATCAGTGTATGTAATATATAATTGGCTTGCAAGTATTTTCTTCTTTGCACTTAATCATGGATGAAAAACGTCAGTTGACTTAAAATCTTCTATAATTTGAATGTTGATTATTATTTCCCCTGTAGTTGCCTTGATGATAGTTGGAATGCCGGGGTCCATTATAATTGTTATTGCGTTGCTGATAATTGTTACCCTGATTTCTTTGATTGTAAGATCTGTTGTAGTTTTGATTACCATGATATCCTCCTGTTCAAAAGTAGACCAGTAAATATAGAATAAACTTTTGCAACTAGTAAATATTTACCTTGATTTTGCTGCTGATAATTGTTATAGTTCATATTATTTCCCATATTATTGTGATATTGTTGATAACCACCACCACCACCTTGTCCATTATCATTTCTTCGCATTCCAGCGTTAACCATCCGATGGGCGCCAGGTGGTAAATAAGCTCGCTGTGAATGGTTGCCGAAACCTAAACCGGACAAATAAATGAATTGCATGAATTAGTCTAAAAATCATCGTATTTAAGTAGTAAATTGACCATAAATTCATCAGAAGCAGATGCTTTTTTTTTAATAATAAGCACAATTATTTAATTATTAGGCTTACCGATAACAGGTCCATTTTTATGACTATTGTCGTTTTGTATAACTTGAGGAGGGTCCACTGCATTGGGCAGCCTCTTGGCCAAAAAGATGTAGTCCTCATCGTACTCTGGATCCTTGTAGACAGCCGTTATTGCGGTATTATCAACAATGTCAGGCAAATCAGGTATGGGCGACTTTAAATGACTGTAACGATAAAAATACTTCGTCTTTATCGTAATTGCAGGATATCAAAATAATAAGCCAATATATAGCCATTTAAATTAATCGTTATTAAATATCGTGTTTTCTCCACTTACCCGGATAAGATCGTATTAAGTTCGGATGCTGATATTGTTCCGCTCATGCCATCAAATGATATGGGACGATTCTCATTATCGGAACTGTCAGCTGTCTTGTATAATTTCTGAACCTTCTTGAAATGAGGGCTTGATTTACTTATGTACAGATTGTTTTCACCTCTCTTGTTCCGCTTGACTGAAAATCGAATTAAAAGTGATTTTACCAATGGATTTTATAATAAGTGTGACTTTCAATTAATTAGAATTAATGTCAACTACTTTTCGAAAAACACAGAGTGACTTAAGCGCCAAATTTACTTACCTTCTTCTGGAGTTAATTCGCCATGAAGCGGTTTAAGGGCCTTAAATAGTCGCTTTTCATCAACGAATGGCAATAATGCAACACCTTGCCAGGCAAATTTTTTACCATTCAGATCAATCTTGAAGTCTTCTGGGTAAAAGTCAATTATATTAGATTCCTAAATCAAATTAAAATAAGCAATAGAAACGCAGTTGTTAACAATTTGCTGGCATTATGAACGATATAAAAACTTGTCTTCCAAATTTCTAAAATTTTGTTTTGAATTATAAAATCATTAATTTTTATTAAATTAAAAAACTTGTGGTTTATAATCCTAATAATTTGAAAATTATAATTATGCGGTGCTTTGCAACTTGTATTATCTATCTGTTCAATGCTAATTTAAAGTACTTAAAAACATACTATATAAAGTATGTTCTACTTACAGGATTGGACATTAGTTCTGCCCAAGGCTCCGGGACATGGGAGCTACTCGCTGCGGGGAATACTCCCATCAACTGTTCCAATGGATTAAACTACAATTAAAAATAAAAATAAAAAAGTTTATTGGAATATGTTGAAAAATCAATACCGCTTATTTTCCAAATTTGCTGCAAGTCTTGGTTGTTAGGGAAAAACCAAGTTATTGTTAGTTGTTAAGGAAGTAAGACTTTGAACTTTTATAAGGGTTATATTTGTATTAGCAGACGATTATTAAAAATGTATCCTAAAATCTTAATTTGTCTAAAGTAGATAAATTCAACAACTTACCGGCTTTGTGCCTTTTTCGAACGATGTCGACAATCCTTGGATATTTACAAAATCAGATGCGAATGGAGCATAATGGTAAGGGAAATACCAGTTCCAAGAAGCACAGCCTTGATAATAATATTTGAGTACCCAGCATAGTCCTCTCACGTATTGCAGGGCAACAGCATAACGGAATTGAAGATTCTCTGGCGTCACATCGAATTTCGATTCGTAATAACGCGTCTTAAATCCTTCCTCCCATAGACGCACTTCGTCATTGTCCTCCTCTTCATCGTCCAAATGAGCCTGGGCACTCGTGCGTTTTCCACCAGCTCCCATGCGCAATGCAGCCGCTTCCTGTTTGTAGTTGGTAATCTTGTTGCCTGGGGCACTATTGGGTCCCACAGCTGTGGGTCCAAATACCGACTGTTCCATACCTTTAAAATTGTTGTTCTCCCTCTTTTGGCGGGCCTTGTACTGTTGCTCGCGCCTTTGCCTGTCTTTGAATATCTGATCCTCGACATTTCCCAAATCCGTCATAATTAATTGCACTCTGTCTAAATTAACGTCACCAGAATCTGTTAAATATCCTTTGGTCTTATAAACACACTTCTTGTATAATTCAACCAATCGATCAACGGCGCCTTCGCGTATCTCCAAACTGGGCAAATGTGGCAAGAAATCGTTGCCCACAAAGAAGCACATAAACACCCAATCATCCAGAGCTCTCTCAAAGTCATAACTGAAGGGTAAATTGGGCATTTCCAGCGTTTTCTTCAGATACTCTCTAAGCACACTCAATCGTACAAAGATAAACTTCACTTCCGCTCCAATTGGCACATCGGGCGTAAAATTACTAGTGGTTGGTCCAACAGCACCAAGTCCCACACATTTGTCCATCTCGTGGCCAAACTGATTGCAAACATCGCAAGGACGTGGCTTATTCGGCAGAAACTCTTCGCGAATAATGGTAAAATTCGGCTCATGGGTGGCCAATCCCAACATAATCAAATCTGCATCGGCTCCACAAAGCACATGATGTGTGTTAGGATCATGATCGGGCTGCGCTCGTTGTTTGCGAATATAGTCCATGATCTTATGCTCTCCTTCACCGGGTACATTTGCATCCGATAAAATCACCTTGATTCCCTTCCAGGCCGGATTGTTATTGAGACGATCGTGTATATAATAGTGCAAGCATTTGCTCAATCGGTCCATAAACGGAGTGCCAGGCGTAATGCAATTGGAATCGAAATGTTCACCTTTCTCCTTCTCTGGCGGCAACTTACAGCCTGCAAAAATAAACATGAATTGTAAATTCAAGATGTATTTCACAACACAGAAGATATCGTCATTTTGAATGTGTGTGTGTGTGTTTGGGGGACACACTTGCACGTGCCTACAATCCCACATGTGTGTTTGTTTGTGTATGTGTGTATGTATGTATCGAATATAGTGGACTTACCGCGTGCTAAGAGTTCTTCTCGAATTCTTTCAACTTCTAACCGCTTTTCAGTGGTTTCTTTAGCCGCTCGAAAACGTCTTGATCTCTGTTGATTCATTTTCGCTCGCGGGGCAACTCCATCAATCGCCATATACAATAATTTCCTGGGACGAACAATGCCGAATAGTCGGTCAATACACTCGAAGATAGCAACCATCATTTCTTCTTCATTTTTGGGGGCTGGCTTGTCTTCAGGATGCGTACAAGGATGTATTATGCCGTTCATGTCCAGATATAAGTTGTCAAATTCGATGCCATTTGGATTCGGTAAAGTGGCGTCTTCGTAAATATTTTTGCCCGTATCCGGATCTACTTGCTAAGTATACAAGTCAGTACAAGTCTAAATATATATGCTATTTTTGTAATACCTTGTTCTCGTTGCATTCTATAATAACACAAGGATACTTTTTGCTTAGCCATCGAAAGAATGCCGGTACTCCCATTTTCAATTAGAATAAATTGTCCAAATATTACTTTTCATCTACACGATGTACATAAGTACGTATATTAGAGATGGGCAAGCAGCGATAACACTAACGATGCATAAATGTTTTTGTAAGATATCGAACATTGATTTGCAATGGAAAGCATCCATATAAAAATATACATTTTGTGCTATTAATTATCCATTAAATTATCAGTATTATTGGCATCGCAAAGCTGTGGCTGATTTAAAATTTCATACATCGGAAGACTAACTAATATTCGATTGATTTAAGCCAAACGATTACTTAGCGCCATTAATCGAATAAAATCGATTATTTAATGTTTAAATAATAGGCTGCCGCAAATTTATAAAAAATTCAAATTGACGAAAATGTAACAGGAGCGAGAAACTATAGCAAAATAAGTAACATGGTATTGCACTGCGTTCTTAGTTTCTCATTTCATGCTACATTATATTATTGTCCTGCTGAAGCTAGAAATTCTTTAGTTTTGATAGGTAAACAATTTCAACTCTAGAAGCATTAGCTATATGTACATATGCATGTACAATACTTTAAGAGCTGCAGCATGATGTTATCAATAAAATTACTAAATATTTACGATTTTAGAATTGATATATGACTTTATTACAATCAATTAAATGGATTTACAAAAAATTATATGCGTACAATGAAATGAAATAATACATTAGAAAATAGGTGCCGTTAATGCTTGCAAATGTATTTAAACCTAGAACTTAAAAAATAGTAGGAATATATAGGCATTCCCATTTTTTGTTTTTGTTTTTAAATATAAATGCATGTATACTGTAAAACTTGCAGACTTAAATTATAAGCTGCTAGTACAAATTTCATTAATTATTTTGTATACTTATGTAATTTATTTTGATTCGAATATGTAGAATATGAATATCCACGTTTGCAACGTATTTGAATTTGAATTTTGAACAATAGATTCAACAGGTGGTTTCTTGCATTGGATTTCGCTTTTGACAGCTAGCATAGACTTTAGTATTGCCAAGAACTGTGGAAACTTTGGGGCTGTAACTTTCCTTGCACTTTGAAATCTCCTTACTACACCCTTTATTATTACCCGTGTCGTGTGTTCCATGCTTCGGGGCTTTCTTTAAGATGTCGGTAGTTTGTGTTTGCTGGTCTGTACCTTGAATAGAGTCTCCTTTATTGTTCACATTGCAATCGCTTAATGAAAATTTAAATATCTTCTTCAATGACAGTTGGCTCATTTGCTCGGATAGACGACGGATGTTAAGCTGAAGTTCTTCTTTCGATTGCTCCGATATAGACGAAAAGCTATGTCTATTTTGCAATCTTTTGGAATTGTTAACAGTTAAATTACAATTTGAATGTTCGGTGTGCCTTAATTGATCTGGTATTGCAGCAGCTTGCGTTTGAAAAGAATGTCGCGTGATATTGTCATCACAAATAGCAATATCTCCGAATGGGTTAAGCAAATTTTTACCTCTAGCTGGTGAAAAGCTGGCAGATTTCGTTTGAATAGCTTCGTTGGGCGAACGAATTACAATACAAGAAGCATCATTTGTGGTTTTCAAAAAGTGTGGCGAAGGTGGAGCGGAGAGGACATAATCTCCCCCATTCCTTAAGCTTTGATGTCTTTGCACTTCTGGTTGCAAATAATTCGATTTTTTATGTGTATCCAAGGAAAGTTCCCGTTTTGCCGAAGAAAATGATTTTATCTGGCCATTTTGTGCTTTATCTTTCAAACGCGGCGATTTGATTTGGGATTCGGTTGAACGTTTTATCCAAGGATCCGCATTCTCGCTATATTGTTTAAGTCTATCCGTTTGAAATTCACTTTTCTTTGTCCACGGATCCATGGATGAAACGTAGAGCAAAGAACTTGCACTTCTCGGATCGTTATTATCGTATGCAAATGTTGACTTCTTTATATCTATATTATTTGGTGATGTTTGCTCCGATTTACTGAATGCGAACGCGTAATGGTATTTATTCTGATTGTCATGATGTGCCGCAAGTCGGCCGAGTCGTTGTGAGTTATCATATGCAGTTATATTTGCCTTTTCATATCGCGACTGTTGAGAAATTAAGGGCGATCTCTTGGCTATTCTTTTTAAATTTAAATCACTTGTCGACATCTGTTCGAATGAGCTTTGTGGGATAGGCAGTAAATGATCTTGGTTGTTGTATTTCCGGTATATCTGAGAGCTGGACACATTAAATGTCTGCTCTTTGATCGTCTTATTTGTTGCTGAACTGTGGCTAAAATCAAAATAATTCCTTTCCTTTGGGGTTATTGTCTCATTGGGCGATTTAATGCAATTGCAAGTAATGGGCGAGTAACTTGGTGAAAATCTTTCCGATTCACTAAAATCATTTATGTTGATAGCCAACTGCTTGGCATTGAATAATTTGTTATCAGATTTCTGCTGTGCTTTCTTATTGTAGATATAGCGACCGGAAAGTTTATTATGCTGGACATTTGGATAAGAATTCGGATGCACTGGAGAGTGGGGAGAATGCACAGGAAGTGTGGGAGCAGCATTATGAAGTTGCTTTGATGAAGTGGCTGCAGAAATTTCATTTGGTTTTTTATTACTTTGTTGCGTGATTTTTCCTTGAAGTTCTTTGCTATCTACGTTTTCATATCCTTTTGAATATTTGCTATTTGATGGATGTGTTGATTTATTTTGGGCTGCCGGTGTTGAGCCCGATTTCTTTTGCTAGAGCAGCTTCTCTGCAAGGTCTTTAATGGAAATCGAACTGGAAGCTGAAACACCTGAAAATAGAATGAAACGTATTAAACGATGTCTGATATAATTAATATTAAGCAATTTGGTATTCAAAAAAATTATTTATTTCCTAACTAACGCATCATATTCTAATCAATAAAACAGACCCATAACGAAAATAGATCAAATAACTTTACTTACCTTATGGGCAAATTTTTTTAGAAAGAAGTTGTTGGTATATTAGTAAAACCATTTCTATTTAATGAATGACATGTATTACCCCTTATCTTATTAGTGTTTGAGGTGCAAAAACATGAAATTACCCTATGTCATAATAAGAGGAAAATAGTTTCCTTCCGATTCACTTACCAAATTAATTAAAACTATTTTACGTATCAGAACATGTCATACTAAACATCTAAAGCTAGAAATAAAATAAAAAGCGAAATCAAAAATAAGAATCAATCATAACTGTTAAATAGGCATCAAATCATAATATAAAAGAAATTAAAATAAAAATAAGGGGAAATAAAAACACAAGATACACAAAATTTCAGATTGAATTTAAAATCATTCGTTACCCAGTATGACAGATTAATATAGCCACCAAATCTCTTATGACTTTCAAAGACGGATCAGAAAGTTAACGTCTTTATAACATAAAGTTATATTTTAAAATAAGGTTATTAATTTTCAAAATGTCCAAGGAAAGGAATTGCAACCAAGACAGTGAACATATTTGAATAACATTTATAGTATTAAATATAATCTATAAGTTTATTATATATGGTTTCGTTTTGTCCACAGATAAAATAAGATTGTCAAGAGCATTATATTTGAGGCTCGGGCACAGCTAAACTATGTATAATATTTGCTGTGAAATTTGGAATTAAGTCAATACGATATTTATTTATTATAATCTTTATTCTCATAAGATTTACGACTACATTTACCACTACATGTTCATGGAATGGTTGTAAATCTTTAATTATCACTGAAGGTTTCTTAAAATTCTGTACTAATATTGGTTTTTAAACAGATTTAGTATTAAGCTAATAAATTATTTATATAAGTATGTATATTGGCCAAGAAGAGTATTGTGCGGGATATTGGAATACTAAATTCGAATGCTTCGGCATCGGCAATATAAGAATGGTGTAATAAGAGACAGTGTATTTATTGGGAGAGCTTTGTGTTGTGTTACGATGTTGTTGTCATTTAATTTGTCGACAATCTTTCCTTCTCAATCAATAAACTATTTTCCAGATGTTTCGGTATCTATGTATGGCTTGCGCATCCTTGTGAAATATTGAAATTTGTTAAGTTTATGGCCTGCAGTAATTGTGAGCAAAGCTTGTTTTTGCTAGAGAAACTTTTCTGCAAGATCTTTAATTGAAATCGAACCGGAAGCTGTATACCCTGCAAAAGAAGTGTATTAGAAGTGGTATTAGATGAAGTAACAAGTTAGAATGCTCTAAACAATGCATCGACTTGACAATACAACTAATATCCAATTCTTAAGAAAGAAAAAGAAAACTCAAATGGTTGCAAATGTTTCTATGTCAGGCTTTAATTCTACTAACGTGCAAGAAACTTGAGGTTCAACTAATTCAATTTCGTAAAAGGCCATTTTAATGAAATATCATTTGAAGTGAGATAAAACTCCTTCCGAAGAAGTCGTAAAAAGTGTACTTTGGACCTACGTCCGACGCCGTTAACAAAAAAAAAATGGGTTTAGATTGCTCACTTTGATAAATTACTCGAGACTTATTGTCAGTGGATTTTGCATTAAATGAGCACACACACACAATGCAAACTTCCATAAAGTGGGGCGGGGATGAGTCACTGTTAAATTCTAATCGGTTATTCCCACACAGACCGGAAACGGGGCAACAATTTTTTATCAAGCTTGTCAGCGATATTGCTTATTAGTGTTTAAATTCGTTATGGGGCTTGCTTACTTATTAAAGACAGTGAAATGAAAACGCATAATATATTTACATATGTATGGTATTATAATATTTTGTGGATGACGCAAAATTGCTTACTTATCTAAACTATTAGCAACAATGTTTCCCACACAGAAAAAAGAACTTAATGCTAATGATTTATATAAAAAAGAGTAAAATAATGAGTGCCATTTAAATGATTGTTTGATATTTCTACTAACCATCATTGTCGTCTGGCTTATTGTTTTTGATATTAGATTCACGTTCGGTCGCTGTTGTAGCTGCTGTTGTTGTTGTTGTTGTCTGCGGCGTTTTTTGACTATATTTCAAACTAGCTGCGATATTTAGATTTGTATTAGCTGCTCCATCAGCAGAAGTACTGCTACGACCGCCTGCCTCGACGACATTATTCTTTAATTGTCATTTGATCAGTTCAACGGAGAGAAACTTTCTCAACCGTTCATAATATTGGGGATGTAGTTCCACATCGTTATGTCCAGCTCCCTGAAAGAATAAGGAATATGTTACTTTAGGTGAAAATAAGTAAGAAAGTGTGAGGAGCTCACCTCCACCCAAAATGGTTCGACAGTCTTGGGACATCGCTCATAAATGCCAATGCCGTGAGAAAAATCAATGACCTCGTCATCAGTGCCGTGAATAACCAAAACAGGTGATTTCACTTTCGGCACCTTATCAATACTGTTTGTTGAAAATTGATTAGTTTTTGATTGCATATGCGACATATTCAATTCATTATTATCATACCTTGGAAAGGCATCAAAGAACCACGTACGTTTTGTGTTTCTAAAGACAACTCGCAGTCCGGACATCAATGGTGAATGCAGAATTACGGCGCCGACTTCATGTCGCGATGCCAAGTCCACAGTGGGAACTGTCCCTATACTTTGGCCATATAATATGATAGTCTCTGGACTAATATTAAGCCTATAAAAGACACCGATTGTCACAAATGATTATATTATAGTTTTATTTATAGTTAGGACTTTACCTTGTTCGCATTGCCTGCCAAGCTGCCTCGATATCTGCATAAAGATTCTTCTCGGAGGGTTTGCCACCACTCATGCCATATCCGGAATAATCGTAGCCAAAGATGTTGCAATTGATTTGCGAGCCGAGTGTGAGATAAAAGCTACTCATTTGACCCAAATCGACGGCGTTGCCATGTGAAAACAGCAGCGTATATTTTGCATTCTTGCTGCAACGCACATAGGTGCATGTTATCAAATTGCCCCGAGATGTGCGTGTGAAGAACGCCTCGATTTTGGATTTCTCACGTTCCGAGTATTGCCACTCTGCGCGATCATATAGCTGTAAATTGTATTTGATGTTTGTGTCATCTGCTGGCGTCAATTTGTATGTTGGCTCAGGTGGCTGGAAAGCGAGTTTGGCAGCAATCGGTCCGGGACAAGGCGGGCAGCAGAACATGCAGCATAATTCGCTAATGCTAAACATAACTCCTTCGTCTCTACTTCGAAGTGTCCCACCAAACCAAATGGAATGTTAATTTTCTAATTGAAATTTTTTTACTTTACTTTAACACACTACACACTTTTGTTACACTCTCTTCACAGCTGAACAAAGAAGAACGGCGCTTGCACTTTGCTTTGCTTTGCTTGCACATCAATTATGATTGAAATTGAAAATTTGCTGGATTGTTATTAATTCAATTTACAAGACGACAACATGGATGATGAGGTATACTACTTAAACCCAGCTAACAAACATTCTTCTATGTATGTTTTTACAATTTTAACACCCTCACACAGTTACAAAGTGTAATGGCCGTATATTATACACATACGATTCGTGACGCTCCCGTTCTGTTTTAGTTCAATAAACTAGTTTGGCAATCGATAGACGCTGGTCTTTGTCTAAATATGTGAAATCGTTATCGATAAAAGAGCGAGTGTTGTTCACGACTGCGGAACATTGAAATGGAACACAAATACCGAATTCATCTGAGAAGCAACACTGTGCGAAAGCTGAAATATATAAATTTACTTTCACTGATTATTATTATCATATATTATATATATATATATATATATATATATTTTTTTTTTCTTATAGTTACTCAAATTATTAAAAAAAATTTCCACCCAAATTAAATATTGTCAATATATATATATATTGTGTACATCAGATGTGAGTTTTATTGTTCTGTTATTTATATGTATATTTTTTTTATTGAAATAAATTACAAAATCGTAGTTTTGTAAACTCAATTTTAACGTATATTTTCGTAACCATTTTCTTAATTGTTAAGATATTTCTAATACAAAATTACAGAAATGGTAGTGAGTATAATCCATTTATTTACATAAAAATTGGCATAGTTTCACAACTAGTTAAAGCTTAAGATTATATTTTGATAACCAGTTTAATCCTTCAACAGTCGTTGTCAAAGGTTTGTATTCACATCCAATCCAATCTTGATGACCAATGGCTTCTAGCGTTTTAAAGATATAATCGTAATTAAGTTCTCCAGGAGTATCGGGCTCGTTTCGGTTAGGCACCTGGGCAATTTGAAAATGTCCAATGATATTTTTATTTTCCTCTAAGGTCTTTGTGAAATTTCCGGCTATATGTTGAAGGTGGAAAAGGTCAACCATTAATTTAATGTTATCAACGTTGATTTCCTTCAAAACCGCAGATGCTGTTAATAATACAAAAAATATGATTAATAGTACAAAGGATTTTAAAAAAATAAATTGATCAAATTTTGTACCTTTAATATACGAGTTCATAAAATATGAAGGAATAATATATCCATTTATAGGTTCAATTACTCCAGACATATTGTTTGATTCTAACTTCCTTGAGGCGATTTTTAAATTTGAAATATACGTTGCCAAATGATCAGCTTCTGATTTACCATTCCGGGTGCCAGCCATTAAATGAACTCTATAATGTCAAAATAAATTAATTTAAGGCATTCTTTAAAGAATACAATATTACTTACTTTTTGCATTGAACAGTTTTCGCAAAAGTAATTGTGTCATCCAACTGCTGGTTAAACAAGGATTCTTGTCCAGGGATACTAGTTGACCCAAATTTCAGCTCTTCTTTTGTTTTGTCTATAATGAGAATAATTTTATTAATAAATTACTTGATACCAAAATTAGAATTTTAATTATCACATAAAAAAATAAACGAAATCATGAACGTGACTCGTGACTTACAAAATACTTATAACGAGTGCCTGTCACATAAATATCTTGAAATCACACAAACACATTGAAAAGCGAGATCCACTATCTAACAAACACACGTACACATATTTACATTTTAATGTGATGTTGAACATAATCCATAATTTTCTTAATTCATGAAATAAATCTATGCCCTTTGTTGACCTTTTTACTTACCGAAAGCAATGTTTATGAGACTGACTATAATTCCGGTATCATTCACAGCTTGTGCGGCTTCCTTAAGCTCTCCTTCTGGATATGGGATTTCTACGGCCCTGAATCCATTTTGACTAGCCAATCGAATTCTCTCCGATATGGATGTTGTTGTTTCAGTAAAAAGAAAATTTAAGTTTGCAGAGAATTTCAAAGCCATGTTGAGTGGAGCAGCGTTTATTATGAACTGATTGTAAACCGCTTTGCAGTAGCACCTTTAGTAAAACGGGAGCAAGTTAGAATACCTCCAAACACACAACACGTTCATGTTTATGTATACGTATACGTGTTTTTGCTTATCTGTGTTGTCATGCGTATATCAAAACATATACACAGGAATATACATATGTATGCACATATGAATAAACAAATAAGCTTTGTGTTATATTAAAAAAGGGTTATCCAACTATTTTTGTATTTAAACCGCAATTAATATACTTATCTTCTATAAACACGCATACATGTGCTGTGCATGTTTGCGTGTATGTGTGAGTTACCAAAGTGATAATAATTATTATATGTATGTATGTAGTAAATACTATGTACGTATGTACGAGAATTATTATCTCTGTTGTGACTTTGTTGGAGGTGAACTTCTAAGTCTTTGTTTTATGACTAAATTTTACCTGCGTGATCGGTTCCATATTCCGAACATTACGAAAAAAGATACCTAGGAATGGGAGAGATTAAATACTTTTACAGTTGGTATTTTTTAGCAGTATTTTTATTTGTTTTCATTTGAATATTAATTGTACAACATTTCCTTGCCTTTTTATAGCTACAATATTCAGATAACAGTCTATGCTTCTTTGCAATTGAGGAGCTTTCACTGTGCTTCTCCTCTTTGTTAGCTCCCCAGTTAATTGTTGTTATTTTTTGTTAATTTCAAATGGGTTGAAATACTTATATTACAAGTTTGTTAATATTTCCTTTGTTTTTCTTATTTATTGCAGTACAATTTTTCATAAATAATTGTCATTTATTTCAAAGTTCTCTTGCCTTTGATAACGGTTGGCCGATTCCTAATGAATCCTTTGCGGCGTTTTAGGTTCTGGAATAAAGAATATAAAGTTTTAATTCATGATTAGCCTGGAATATCTACCGCTAATTACCTTTCTAGACACAAAGTTGGTGGGTGGGATGAGACGGTCTTTCGCCTTCAAAGATGGTCGATTGAATTCAAAAGGTTTCTTAACTCTATAGATGCGAACTAGCCAATGTTCTGTGGTATAAGCCTCCTCCAAGTACGTCAAATCGAAATCCTTATTACCTATGACAGCATTGCGTGTACGATCGTAACCAGAAGGACCCCTAAAAATGAATTTAATTAGCTGCAAGTGCTTGTACAGAATACTTGATAATGCTCACCTATAATCTAGCTTTAAGTCCCCGAAACGATAGTAACTTAATTTGTACATCAGACAGTTGAGTAAAGCAGGAGCACCTTCGGCATCCACACGGAATTCACCGCGATCAGTAAAGAAATCGCTCTCCTTAATGTCCTTAGGATGCTCGCCCTCAGCAATGCGAACCATCCATAGGAATTTATTGATATCATCACCAGAGTATCCAATAACACCGCCAAAGATGACAAGCACATAATCCACATCCAAAGATGTCATAATTTCGTACGATTTCTCTTCAGTGGATGACATTGCTTTGCCAACTAGGGCGATGTGACTATTGTTCCAAGTATTATTATCCACTAATGTGGTTCGATTGGCCATGCCTGCTATCTGATAACCATAATCCCACCAAGACATAATGCGTGCATCGTCAGCGGTGTTCTGAGACAACCAGTAGTAGGCCTCCCTGAAGTCATCCAAAATGTTGCGGGATCTGAAGAACAAATAAAAAACTTATTACAATCATACGATAAGCTAAGACACACCAATGATTATAGAAGACACAAATCAATTGTTATTTTTTAACTGAGCTATTACATAATCAATTTCTGCTTACCCATCTTGACTGTTGTGGAAGGCGAGCACAATCGAGGGACTCGAGTAGGCATTACTAGTAACCCATGTGCAATGTACTGCGAACATCATAAGGATCATCAGAACAGCCAAGATGACAATGCTCTTCAAATTGGAACTAATGCCACTTTCGTGCGTTGTATCGTGTTTGGTGCGGTGCTTCAGCTTGCCAGCCTGCAAATGTGATATGTCTTTAAATTACAAATATAAAAATGTTGAAAATTCTTTACCTTATCGTAGAAGCTCTTCTTCTCCAACGACTCCTCCTGATCCTCAGTCTCGGGCAACGAGCTAGTTGTACTTGCCACACGCTTAGATGCATCTTCCTGCAGGAAGACGTCCAACAGTCCAGAGAAGGCGACGCCGGCGAGCATGCACACAACTGGTGTGAGTGTCAACATCAAGCGCACCATTACACCAGCAAAGTAAACAGCACTGATGGCATATAAGACCACAAAGACGCGCTCATCGTTCACCTGCTTGATGCAATACCAAAGTCCAACCGGGAAGGCACAAACTAGAATGTGCAGATCGAAGAAGAACGAGAACCATGTGGTGGGTTGATGCTCCGACACGGATGCGATAATGGGAATGTGAATCTTTGCGTAGCCGGTATCCCAAAGCGAATAGAAGCGTCCACTCCAAGGTGCGACAACGCCCAGCACAGTCAAAACGACGACAGCAACAAAGACGAGGATAGCAGCCAACAGACCACCAACAATGAATAGTTTCCGGAACTCGTTTCGCGACAAGACGGATTGCAAGTGCCGCAGCACGGCAACGGCCATGAGCAGCACAAAGACGCCCATGGCAGCCATGTGCTCACTTGTGCGTATGGGCTGGAAGCCCACAAATGGTATCTGCATGGAGAAAAGCAGGCCTAGGATGAAGAAGGTGCTGTAGCTGGTGAGCAGGCGCGGCGAGTAGCGTCCCATGATGAGCAGCACAAAGACATGTAGGGGTATCAGATTGATGATGAATACATAGCCACCCCAGGCGGACACCATGTAGAAGTAAGAAAGGGCAGCACCAGCTGACCAGAAGACCGAGCCCGTCTTTACCGAACGCACCCACAAGAAGTACGTGAACTGCAGCGCAAAGATGGCAATGCCTTCGTTATCATAAGAGCCGGCAACTGAGCGACTGATGTAACCGGGAACAATAGCGATGAAGCTGGCTGCAAAGAGTCCAGCGCCGGGTGACCACAGCTCCTTGGTCAATAGATACGTGGAGATGGAGGTGAGGCCACTGAAGACGGGCGCCAAGAAGACGCAAATGTCACGAATGTGCACTGGAATGTTGAGTATATGCAGCAGATAATGAATGCTGCCCGATGTGATCATCAAGCCGGGGTAGACGGTACCACCAACAATGCGGCCAAGTGGATACCAGGCGCGTTCGTCGAACCAGTTAAGAAACTTGTACCAGCCATGTTCCACCATGTAAGCGGTAGCGCGATAATTAAACCATGGATCAAATTCATGGATTATCGACTCGAAACGTATGACGGCAAACAAACGTGACGAAAATCCGGCAATCCAGGCGATAAGTAACACTGCAAACGTTATAAGGCTGCTGTAGCCGGCAACCTTACTATTGAATATTTTCGAGCTACGGTTCATTTTTGAACGTGTTGTGTGCTCAGTTTTTCAATATAATTTTATTTCTTCTTAACAATTACCACCAGGAAAACAACTGAGACACGTCGCCTAAAATATACCGGCGATTGCCTGGGCTACCTTACACGTCATTTGTTATCGATTGTTGATGTGTGTCATACACGATACGATTTTTAAACGCATGCTGGGTGTACCAAATAGAATTCTGGTATCGGTATATCTATTGCATGGGAGACTTAACATTCGTAATACTTTATGCGTACAAATTTACAATTTTTTTGATTACTTTATTTTATAACGTTGTCCCATATATAATTCCTATTCTCATTGAATGGTCAATACAACGTGAAAATGTATCGTCATGGGACAAGCGTCAAATATCGTTTGCTAATATATTTCAATTTAATAAAAATTAGTCATATTAATGATCAATAATACAAGAAATAAAAAATTAATAGTGAAAGTCATATCGTAAATTCGGAAAATATTATATATATTAAACAACAATGTTTCGATCTCATTTTTATTCTACTCTATAAAGTATATTATTATTCCATTCGCTATTTGTGAACGCTTTTTATTCTCCAATCTGATAAGTCGTCTACATTCGATTCATCCCCAGAGCTCGACTCTGATTCTATTTGAACAGATTTCTTTTCTCTTCGTTGGTTTTTTAATAGATTATTCTTTTTATCGTTGATTTTCTCAAATCTCTTCCAGTTTTCAATTTGTTCGTCGATTTCTTTCAAATGCCTTTTGATATTCAAACTATCTTGTTCCTCAGCAACAATAATATTCGAAATGGTATCAGCTTCCTTAATTTCACGTTGAAACTTTGTCCATTCTGCATCAGGATCGTGATCACTATTTTTGTTTGATTTCTCCTGATCAAAAAACTTTTCCGGCAACACATTTTGGGAATTCGTATTAGCTGGTGTACTCTCGGGATGAGCGGGTTTTGGCTGAGGTGCATCACTTCTGACAATGTTTTCTGTTCGAATTACTGGAACCTTTTCCTCCAATGTTTCAGACAGTTTTGGTTTTGTAGGCTTTGCGACAGGTTCGCTTTCAGTTCGCTTTTGTTTGGCCAATTCCACATTCTGCTTATGTTGTTTTGAGTTCACGTGTACTTTCCATACGTTTGCCTTGATCGGAATCCTGCATAAAACGCACGATAAGTTACCTGAAGAATCATATGTGTTAAATACAGTTAAGAAAACCAACAAATTCTCTAGAATCAAATGCTTGCATACGAGTCTGGTACTGAATGAAAAAGGCTTAAACAAATTAATAATACGATTTGAAAAGGATATTTTGCTAAGGGCGAATCAACTTTTATGAACTTCGAGCTTGTTTCAGTTTTACGTCGAAGTTTAGAGTTTGATTTTAACAATTCCCTCGTATGGTCCATTTTTGTTGTGAAGTAAATATTAAATAATAGAGATGACAGAACTTGTCGGAATTTACACGGCTATCGAACTATCGATTTATTTATACCCACGGTATTCTTGCTGGTATATACTAAATTACCAGAAACCATTTTAGAAATAAACTTCGGTTACACTGCTTCTTGCCAATTGTTCTCTGCAAAACAGCAAAATTATTTACGTTTAAATAAGATTTGTGAATAGTTTAGTTTTAAAAACGTTTGCATATGTAATTGAACTTACATATGTAAACAAGTACTTTAATTTTAAGGGAAAAACATATGTTTATGCGTAAGACTGTAAGCACATACATAAACGGATATGTATTTGCTTGCAAGATACAGATAAGCGTATGTATGTATGCACATACATATAAGTGTAATTTTAACTTTAATGTAGAAACCTGGTACAGCTAGCTACTTTTAAGCAACTTAAGTTAGCAAATGCAATTTATGTATATAATTCAGGACTCTTAAAAGAAATTAGGCTACCCTAAGTATTTTAATTATAAGCGTAGACATACATATGTACGTATGTGTATGTAATAAGTCTGTTAATATTTTGCGAGACATTTAAAAGCGAATACGTTTATGTACTCTTTTTAATGGTTACATTTCCGTCATTTTTATAATTGCAGCTTTGGAAAATGCAAGCATATACAAGTAAATTTATGTGTATATGTTCGCATTTGCATTTTTACATCATGTGCATGTAGACAAATTAATATTTGTAGACAATGCACACAACTGTACATACAAACATGCATAGCTATGTATTTGTATGTATACATCTCAGTATTTATATGTTTGTCTATGAAAAACTACGCTTTTATTGTGCAATTATCAATTACATACATATACATATTTCTGAATGGATGCTGAAAATTTATGTTGCTGAGCAAAGGAAAACTTAAACAATCAATGTAATTGATTTCCTTCGTTTACTTCGACTTTTTCATCCTGTTCATACATACATATATGTTGTGTACATGTACTTTGTACATTTATTGAATGCAAACCACGGCAACCATATTAGTGGCCATTATATTTGCACTGAAACAAAATAAAATGAATATTTTTGAACTGAAATTATGTATGTATGTACATAGCAGAATGCTAAATGGAAATAGAAATACCAGTTCCAGTTTGGTACATTGCTATTTTCGTTACATGTGTACATACATATGTACATAAATGGTAATATGGTACAAGGAACATTTTGTGGACGTCTATCAACTTCGTTAATGTTATCGTATATTCAAGGAAATACAATAGGTTTTTTTCCGACTTGCTTAATATGTAAATAGGTAAGACAGGGAATATATGCAAACGCATGGGAGAAATGGGTTATTAAAGTTATTTAAATAGTTCGATATTTGCTTTGCGAGGTCCGATATTGTAGATCTAAGGCTTAAACATGCTGAAATATATTGAATGCACAAAATAGTTAGGGATAGCTGATTTAAAACAAAATCTAGTACTAACATATGTAGTCATGAGAGTTTCTAAAATGGGCAAGTTTTTTTCATACAATAATAATATAGTATACAAAAATGTTTGATGAAATTTTATTGTCGATCAGTCTCAATTTTTATAGTAGTTGATTGCAGCTTTCTTGGTTTTTCAATTTTTGGCGGAAGTTGTAAGCCAAGCTTGAGTTTTTGTCAGTATTACTGAACCCTTTCACTAATATATTGAAAGAAAGAACAAACATTCTTCTTCGAAACTTATACTGTTAATAAAAATTAATCTCCAATAGAGGTTTTAAGAAATGATCGGAATCAATGTTTGAAGCTTTTTAATTTTTGGTAAAACATAAATTAGATTCTGAATTAATATCTCAAATATCCAGAATTTTCTTATATTCTTCTATTTACGGTGTATATTATATTGCCATATGTCGTTACACAAAAAGAAGACGATGTGGCCTTGAAAGAAATTAAATAAATAAATAAATAAATATTCATATTATTTGACCAAGCCAATGACTATTAAACAAAGACAAAAGATTTAAAATTTATAGCGTTATTTAAGAACGTGCCGCTTTTAATAAATTTAATTTTTAGTTTTCACAACAAAAATGTTATTGTTTTTTATTGGTTGGATTATAAGGAAGGGTTGCTATTTATTATCACAAGTGAGACTTTTAATTGATATACTGGGATTATCCTAGTTTATGTTATAACTTTTTTTGTGCTATTGAGGCATTTCTAAATTTTACGTCGATAGCCTCATGATCTCTGCTTTTATTAACTTTTCATTATTTAATGTGGTCGTATTCATGGTATTACACTGAAGTAACTAATTTCAGATCATTCAATATGCTTCGGATTCCTGAAGAAGAGTATCCAGAAGACAATAAAGCATCTCCCCAAATCGAAAAATTGCATTCGAAAGATGCTGCTGGAAAATCGCGATACCACATGCCATTATCGCCCGATATTTGTTCGGATCCGATTAAAAACAGCTGTTTCCCAAAAGCTGGTTTTCTAAATAATGCAATGCCCTACGCTGCCCATGT
This sequence comes from Drosophila niveifrons, assembly GCA_035046325.1. Classification (NCBI taxonomy): domain Eukaryota; kingdom Metazoa; phylum Arthropoda; class Insecta; order Diptera; family Drosophilidae; genus Drosophila; species Drosophila niveifrons. Next base: position 356,983 of record JAWNOC010000046.1, on the reverse strand, counting down.
CATAAAGTCAAGCTCACCTGCTTCAAGCACAGGAGAATCAGTATTTGCCCCAGAGTTTGCCAATCAAATGCAAATGGCTCAAAACCAGCAAATGCATGCGATGGCGCCTGGTGGCGACATTAACTTTTACAGCTTTCCGGATTTCATTTCTGATCAAGAGAAGAACATTTTGTCAGACACTGAAAAGCTGCTAAGGTCGAAGGAGAGTGACATGTACAGCAATGAATATAATCATATACACGATGTGTTTGCCGTTCGCAAATATTATCATCCTTTATTTGCTCATGGCATTTGCCGCTGGCCAGGCTGCGAAATGGATCTGGAAGACATAGCTTCTTTTGTCAAGTGAGTCTCGTAGTGTAATATACAAGCATTATGTAAGACTTTATCCTAAATGAAATAAACCTGCCTCGTTTACAGGCATCTGAATTCGGAGCATGGATTGGATGATCGGTCTACAGCTCAAGCTCGTGTGCAAATGCAAGTTGTTTCTCAATTGGAATCTCATCTACAAAAAGAAAGAGATCGACTACAAGCTATGATGCATCATCTCTACCTGTCCAAACAGCTGTTATCACCAACAAAAACAGATCGAAAGGTATTTTTGAAATTCTGAATTGTATCCATTACTAATAATAATGAGATGCATTTTTTTTATGCATAGGATGTAACTGCGGCTGATATTAATTTCTGCGGTGGAGCTGCACCGATTGTGATAAATAATGTAGCTCGAAATCTGTATCGGTCACATTCTCCTAACTCGGTTAATCTTCCCATGGTTAACTCAACTAACATATCCACAATGAAGAAAAGAAACCACGAGAAAAGTACTTTCTCAGTAACGGGTGGTAAGTCAATTGCTATTACTCTACTACTTTACATTATTACTTCTACTATTACTCAACTAGTACTGCTTCTAATACTACTCTTCTACTACTTTACTAATGCTACTACTATCTCTACTCTACTACCACTGCTTGTCATATTACTCTCCTACTACTACTTTTACTGTACTACAAATTGTACTATTACTCTACTGTTACTTCTTCTACTTTACTACTTCTTCAAATTTGACTATTACTCACTAATACTATTAATACGTCTGTCACTACCATACAACTACAATTGTTACTACTACTCTACTATGCTATTGCCTCTAATATTACTTTACTACTGCTCTTACTAAAACTCTCCTCTCCTCTACTATTACTAATTGCAATAATATTCTACTACTACTACTTATACTCTAATACTATTACTTATACTCTACTACTACTGCAAATTTTACTATTACTCTACTACCATAAATTTCACTACTACTCTACTACTTGTCTACTATAGGCCTACCATATATGCTAGAGAGGGCAGGACTGGATGTTCAACATGGTGAGTAAGGTATAAGAAAGTGGAAATGTTTATGTTTTGTTCTGTATTTTGATGATTTTTATTCTGGTTCTCCTCATACATCCATAATAACTCTAATGTTTATGATTATAATTAACAGAAATACAACGCAATAGAGAATTTTATAAAAATGCTGATGTTCGTCCTCCATTTACGTATGCTTCGCTTATCAGACAAGTAACTATCAAAGATTTAATTCGAATTTCTTAGTCACAGCTAATACTTTTTACTGATTTTAGGCTATAATCGACTCTCCGGATAAACAGTTGACCCTGAATGAAATATACAATTGGTTCCAGAATACATTTTGCTATTTCCGGAGAAACGCTGCCACTTGGAAGGTATTTGCATTTTTAACATATCCTATGTATTAATAGGTATAAAGTTAGATTTGTGATTATTCATCTTTGTGATAATGGTGATAATGGAATAATGTTTAATAATGGATTAGTATTTCAAGTGAAGATCGTTTATTAGAATGAAGAACTTTTCCGATTTTAATACTTTTGTAATTTAGCCTTTTCCGATTGATTGCTCTGCTTTCTTAGGAACTCATTTCATCTTGTTCAAATTTTAAATGGAGGGCTAAAGAAAATGTAATTGGCAAATTGTACATTTTAGTTTACAATATTGTTTTTTAGTACCAATAATAATCATTATATAGAATGATCTGCACTACTAAATAACACATTTAAAACTGGCGTACCCTCAGAATGCAGTACGCCACAATCTGTCGCTGCATAAATGCTTCATGCGTGTTGAGAACGTTAAGGGTGCCGTTTGGACTGTAGATGAAATAGAATTCTACAAGAGAAGACCGCAACGCACAGCAGCTGTTGCCAATAATTTGGCTGGTGTGAAAAATTCGACGGATAATAATTTTTATATCGCATTAAACTTTGGGTATGTGGGTGTCAAATGCGTATATTTACTTTTATTCTGGATGCTTCTCTTTTATCATACTTTTATATGTAACCATAGCTTTAAGAGAGTATCTTTAAGTTTGTTATATTTAAGATCGTATATTTAAAGAATTTTTAAAATTGTGCTCAAGGTATTAAACAAGAGTAAAAACAAACAGAAGAGCAAAGCTCAAAAATGAGAATTCTGGTGGTGTTATGATGGAAGTGTACAAATTAGATTTTACGATAATGTCGTAACATCGAGAGTAGTGAGCTAAATGAAGAAAGTTTATTCGGCTACAAGAAAAATGCCGCCTACCCCTATCCCTTAATCAGAATTCGGTTATATCTATATCTATACCATATGTGCGCCTGTCTGTCCGACATTTTTACTGCTTGTCTGTCCGCCATTTTGTCCGCTCATTCGTCTGCCATTTTGTCCGCATGTCCGTCCGTCACATAGCTCTGCTGCGTTCATTATATTGCTCACTAATTTGTTCAAATTGTGTGATCTCTAAAAACTAGCCAAACTATTTGGTATGCATGGATAAAACAACATAACAACAAACAACATAACATATAGTAACATATGTATACTGGGCGCTCGAGACTCATACGAAATATAAGAATTTTAAAACCCACGTATAAAAAAATGTGAATATGGAAGCTAATGTGTTGAAGAGAGTTTGTGAAAATAGTACAAACTCTTTCAAAGATAATCTTCGAGTGCTCTGTAACATAAATGCCTTGTCCGATTGTCGTGTACTTATCTATGTGTCTGGATGTCTGATTTATCCGATTGATCATTGTTATTATTTTCGGCGTCTTCGGTAAATTTCTATCATCGAAATTATCGACTAAATATTATTTTAACTTTAAGTGTGTTGTGCTGGATCCCAAGGAGGAAAGTGTCTAATCTATTTTATAAAAGTCATAAAAATAAATCTAACAGCTTCCAAAACCAAAAACTAAAATTAAAAAAATCAAAAATATTCATAAGAAAGTGCAAATTGCTGTATTTGGTATTGTCAGTCTGCTTGCTAGTCCGCCAGTCTGTCCATTATCGATTCCTTCCCCCGTTTAATCAAATAAAAAGAAATACGAATCCGCTATTGACAGCACCCATTCCTCAGGTTTTTAATAAAGCAGTGTGTATTTGTGCTCACGTACATCGTGAGTGGTGTTTGTGTTGAATTTGTATGTGAGTCGGAAATTGTACTAAAATAATTCAATAATGGATAAAGGTAAGTATGTATTTATAGGGTTCTAGTTCTGTCCGTCCGTATTTGCAATGTACTATATCAAAACCTACTTCGAGGATTATATTTATATTTCAAATATTACAGCCGTAATATAGTTTTCTTATATTGAACTTTAACATTTAACTAATGGGATTCATGGTAATTTTATTATTTGTTGTTGGTCGTTATTTGTTAATGATGAGTTAATAGAGCTTGCAATTTTTTTCAAGCTTATGTAAAATTGTACTATCGTCACATTAATTTTGAAAGATCAACTGTAAAATGCAGTTTGATTGGTTGAGTCAAAAAAACTAAATTCAGAAACGATATGCATTTAAAAGTACATAAAACTTTAAAAACTTAAGAACATACAGGGGTTTTTATTAATTTTCCTAATCCAGTGAAAACTTTGCTAAGAAATTTCAATTACCATGAAATTAACATAATCGTGTAAGTTAAATAATATTTAAAATAATCTCTTATCTATTTGAACTATTTTATTCCATTATTCATAAACAATTTCTGATTTTCTTCTATTACTAATTGCTCACCCGGTTCCTAAACTCTTCTTTTATTCGGATAATCTTATAATGTAAAATATCGCATGAAAACTGTAGAATGCAATTCGAACAAATTTATCTTTGCATAAGTGTTTTGTACGGTATGAAGATGACTTTGGTTCTTTTTGGATGGTTGATGATAATGAATTCATTAAACGGCGTCATTTGTCCCGAGGTCGTCCTCGTAAGTACGAGACGTCCTCGTCGCCAAATTCAAATCAATCGGAAGGCATCATTCCCATTGATAAACACTCTTGTGATAATTGCAGTCAGAATTGCCCAAATATGATTGGCGAGCCGGACAATCGAATTGAGTTGAACGATGTCAACGAAGCTAGCGAACAGAATACTATGTTTAACTTCAACTGTGGAAGTCGAACCAAGAAAGAAAAGAAGCACGATGAAGAGAGTAGTTTATATGCGAGTGACTGCTTAAATAAGAATTCCAAATCAATGAAAAGTTCCGAGACATTGGTATCCGTGTCTAATGACTTTATCAATATCGATGATACTTCATCCACAATTTTTCAAAGAAATGTCAATAATTTATACCATTAATGAGAGTACTCTATACTTAGTATATGCATTGCTGTTTATTTGAGAGGGGGGAATGATAATGCTTGAGATTTACGAATACGAATTTAATTCATTCGGTTGGATTCGACACATTCCAACTACAATTAAGAGCTATCATTTAGTCAAGTGTTAGTAGATGAAAACTCAAAATGCTATTTTTGTATATTTTCTTTTTAATTTGAGCCATTTACTTATTCCTAATAAACATTGTCATACAAATCATCAATATAACGAAGCAAATAAATTGTAATTTCATTTTCAAGTTTGAAGTCCATTATACTTTGACTAACTATTATTAATCTTCAGAAAATGTAAAAACGTTGCTTCAAAGACAATAAAAACTAAAAACTTTTAATTTAGAATTAAAGCATACTTAATCAAAAGTCCGAGTTTCATTTCGAAGGGACACATAACAATGAGGAGCATGCTCTGGCGCCCTCAAGTGCTCATATATGGAGTATATGTCTGTATATGTTTACGTACATATATATACATTAATGTACATACATATATCTACATTAATATACATACATACATACATATACATTAATGTATTAGAATGCAAATGATGATATGATGTGGACCCGGTAGCCTTTCGCATTTGCTCTTTGGTGTTTGCCTAGTTTCATTTCAGGTGGGATCTCTTTAATATGAATTCAAGCGGCCATGAGGGCGACCCACCCCGATAGCGTTAAGGATTAACGGTCTTTCATTGACACTGCAATTGACTGCTGTTGTTGACCGTTGTCAACTGCCGTCGGAAGCAGTCGACGCCGTTGCTTTAAATCGCCAAAGTGTTCATTGGAGCATCTTTTTTGTTGACCTCTGTGCATGGTAGAGCTTAAATAATTTTTAATAGGGATTCCGTATTGTTATGGCAAAAGCGAACATGTGGTTTTTAAGTAAGCTTTAAAATTTAAATCAACTAGTTTTATAATCCAATCATCTGTGTGTCCATCAGTATTTGCAATTTACCACAAAGAAGTATTATAAATATATGCATCTATATCTATAAAGTCTGACGTTTATTTCCAAAACTACATAAAGGATATTTGGTTATTGAACAATACAATTAACATGTTATCATTGAGATCGATATCATATCATAAGTTGAATTGATTTCTCATTGATAAACTTTGATTAGAGAATAATTGTATAGGATAGGATATCCTTTCCATTTTTGTAATGTTTTCAAGAATTATTAAAACTGTGAGGATATTAAATCGAAGGAAAACCCACCTCCCTTGGGATTAACTGAAAAATGTAGGAAACTTGTGAACACATTTAAGTTTTCAGTTTATTGTATAATACATTGATCTATAAATATATACACTTATTATATATACGTTTTGTTTTTTCGGATTTTGTTTTGTGTTTGTTTTTTTTTTTTTTTGAGGTTTTGTGAGACCTGCCTGTATATATATTTTTAAGAACTTATTTATTATTGCTATTATATAAAGCAATCATTTCATTTAATGAAATCGAAATCAAATATCGCTGCATCTATTTTTAAAATTGTCTTACATAAGAAGTATGTTCTATATATCTGCTGATATACACACACATAACTAAATTGAGTACACTTCAACGTAACCGAAAAAATATTTTTTTTTTTTTATAAATGATATACATACTACATACATATATGTATATACTATATATATATATATGATACATTTACCATGCTCGACCTTGCAATGGCAAATAGCCTCCACATTGTTGCTGATGACCATTCGAAATGAAATTGTTTTGGTTTCTATATGCCATAGCTAAACTATTGGACATAAGAGCATTATTGCAGGGTTGCTGTAACATCGATGCATTGGTGCCTCCAACTGTCCCACCATAGCTGGCTATCAGCGACGACGATGTATCAGGTGAGTGTGAGTTAGGTGCATCTCCCGGAATGAGATTGAGGCCACCCGGCACATTGGCGCTAGTTGCCGTTGTTCCGTTGCCGCCGCCGTTCGCATTTCCATTGCTATTATTGCTGTTGTTGCCAGAATTATTCGAGCTGTTTGTGTGTGATTGGGGTTGTGCCGCACTGCTGGCTCCAGAGCACGGCTTGCCATCCTTCACCAAAACTGGGACTGCGACACGTCTCGGCGAACTTGCTGACTGCAAAAGGGAATTAAGTAAACGCAAGACACAAATTCAATAAAAGTCAAGTGGCTTAATTATTTATTTGATTTAATGCTAGTTGAACCGAAAACTGGTTCCCACAAATGGGGTAGCAATGCTATATATTTCTTTAATTTACCTGATTGTGCTGATTCTGCTCAGCCATAGCCTTTTCCTTTGCTTGCCGCTTGCATTTGTATCGATGGTTTTGAAACCAAATTTTCACCTGAAAATAAGGAAATATTTTATAAGGTGAATTATATTTTAAATACAGTATATAAATACTACTTAAGATAGATATATAAAATATAGCCTTTGGTGTATTTTTATGGTATTTTTTTTTTTTCTATATTTGTCTAATATGATTTTATTGAAAAAGGGTAGCGGGTATCTCACAGTCGAGCACACTTTGTGGATTTCTTACTTGTCTATTTTGAATATACATAAGTGTAAATTTAACTAACCCAAAATTTGTTTTGTTTTTTAATTCTATTGGTATTTTTTGTTCCAATTATTATTAATATATTTTCTTTGTGTCTTGGAACATAAATCAATATTTTAAGCTAACCCCAAACATTTAATGTCTTTTAATTCTTCTTGTATTCTTTCTTTTTAACTATTTAAAATAATAAATATTTCGTAAGGTGCATTTTATTTAAAATCAATTATTTATTTATTATTCGAACTAAATTTAGTTTTATTAAAAAAATGTAATATTTTAATATTTCTAGTTTATGTTTAATAATAATAACAATATTAAGCCAAGCCCAAAGCTTTTTCTTTTTTCTAATTTCTAAATTGTTTAGATTTATTTCCAGCCATTAAATAACTTTATTTTCATATGTTTTCTAAATAAAATAATAATATAATAAATATTCTATCTTTGGTCATATTTAGTTAAATAACAAGTGTTATTTGTAATATCTATCTCCCATAAAACTGCACAAGAATACCTATACAGAGAAGCCGTCATATCACAATGGAACTGCTCGTAAAAAAGTAATGGAATTATCTTTTATAGAATCATTACACATTGTATCTGGCTTTGCACGCTTTTATCACTAGCTGAGAATTGCTATCAATGATTGAGCACTGACAGGGAATTAATAGGCGTGTTAGTGAACCGCGAAATCGCACGACATGCTGTCCAATCAATACAAAATATAGACAACAATCGGGAGTGTATTTTATAAATACAATTAAATGTGGTATAGCGCAAAAAAAAAAAAAAGAGAGAAGTTCTTTTCTGTGGTTTTCCGTTTTATTATGGGGCAAGCAGCCAATGTGATGTAGTGTATAACACTAAGTAGGTAGAAAGTACTTACAGAAAAGGGATGTGTATTCCGCTTGATAAGTTAGATTACTCTACTACTACCGACGACTACTACGAGAGAAACACTTATGTATGGAGCAAGGAACACAATGGCAGGACCCTTTTATAGATGAGCATGATCAAACAATGACCATATTTCAATTCAATACACATTCTTGGGGTGAGTTTAAATATATTATTTTTTCGCATTGTTCATTAATGCGTTTTTATCTTTCAAAAACAAGCCACTGTTGTCCACACTCACACTCGCACACATCAGACATCACACACACACACACACACTGTGGATGTGCTCTGGAGCTAGGGCATTATTCTAAGGTAATCACCACTCCCGTTTAGGCGGGTAGGCTTTTGTATAAAATGTTCAGATAATAAAACTCGTCGAGGGTGACAATACACAATTCAAATATTTTTATTGTTATAACACGTCACACCCCTGTAGCTGTTTGTCAGCACAGTAATTGCTTAACCTAATGACAATTATATTGTGTTTAAAGTGTAAGTTATTGTCATCCCCACGCCTTCCCCATCCCTTTTACCACTTACTAAAGCAAACATCACTCTCAAGATGCCCAAATTCTTAAAGCACACACAATGCGTAAATTCTTGGGCTAGATACTTTATTGTCTATTCTAAATCGCAAACAGTAGAAGACATCTTTTATTGGTGCTATCCCGGAATTAGATAAATGCATTATCCTTCCATCTGTCTTTTTCAATTAATTCATTACAGCTGTATTTATTTATTTTATTGGAAATAATATTTACAAGGTACGCTTGAAGATAATAGAAAGAGTTAAATGTAGTTGGTTGGTTTTCTTACTTGTGTGGGCGTCAAATGTATAAGGCTGGCTAAATGTTCTCGTTCTGGGGCCGATAAATATCGCTGCTGCTTGAATCTTCTCTCAAGCTCGTATACCTTAAAAAAATAATAGTTGATTATATTACATATTTATTTATTACTTTATTTTCATATTTATTTCCTTATGCTATAAAATGGTTTGTTTTAATTTTAATATTTTAAATCATTATTCAGTTTGTTCTTTAGTTCATTATTTAATTTTTATTTAAAGCAAGAGACTTTTTTATTGCGACATAGAGGGTCAATAGCAACATATAAGTAAGTAAATGTGGTTGTTATATGAAAAACATATTAAATTTACATTTTAATTTCAGCAGTAATATTGTGTTCATCATGCATAAAATTTTACCCACTCAAGCCTCGAATCATCGCCCTCAACAGGGATGATTTTTTATGGAATCACGGAGCTTGTATTGTTTTCAAAAAGTCAAAGTAAGTACATATTGCGATATCCTGGCACAGATTTTATAATGAACCCACAGCAACAACGATCGACAGAAAACCGAGATTTTGATGAGTAACTTTTAATTGAAGCTTCGGCACCATCCCAAAACTTATTTATTTTCCACGTTGTGTGGAGCAGTGTCGACAGCCAAAATGAGAAAGAAGTGTCTGGCTGTCAATGCACATTTTTGAATCGTAGAAGGAAGGTGAAAGGTGTCGAAAATAAATATTATCGAAGTATTGTCTGTTCTCAAAACCTGTTTACCGAATTTGGAGCTCAGATGATTGACGCAGTCAGATAATGCCAACATATAAATATGTACATTCTTTCCTATTCGAATGTGAAGTAGAATGAACAATATTTTTATTTTAAATCGCAGTTCTAAATGTGTAGACAGTTGCCTAGCATTTCACGAACAAACTTGAGTAATTAAATTGAATAAATTATAGCGTTCAACCGTAGATCAAACAATACTTTGTTTGACACCTAATTAATGTACATACAAGTATTTTTATGATCCCACTGTACTGTCAAGTTCGAGTGGTGTTTAAGCTTTACATCAATGTTGGCTCAATACACGTGATTATGTTAAAGCATTTTGCCTCTACCCTTTGGCTAGCATTGTGGTTCGATATTTAAATATATGTTGTGTGAAATCAGATAACTTTGCCCCTCATTCTCTGCTGGCAGTCAGGCATGAAAAAATGATAATAAGCTGTAATAAGCAGTTCGAATTCTTGTGATAAATACATAAACGGTACTTGTGCGCCCTTTAGAATTGTAAGCCTCGTTTTAACTGTCAGATAAATTTGAATAGACCACAAATATAATCAGAGATTAATTTGATATTGCACATTTTTACATAATAATTGTTTATTTGGTGTTGCAGTTAAGTGAAAGGTTATTTGCAATATGATACAGTCTCTACATAATGTAAATGTAATCTATGTAATCTTACATAGCTGTTGTGTTAACAGCGCAAACAACGACTGCAACTATTAAACTTCTACAGATTTGAACTGTTAGATAAATTTGAATATACCCCTAAGGAAACGTAGTTTACATTCCATATACTCCGAGATTAATTTGCCTTAACATATGTATTTATTATAAATATTGTGTATTTCGTGTTACACTTGAGTTTATTTGCAAAATGATACATGAACAGCCTCTACATAAAGTTAACATTGCCAACGGCAATGAAATCTTAACATTCCAACGGCAAAAAGAATCTGAAGATTTACATAGCTGTTTTGCCAACAGTGCAAACAACAGTTGCAACTGTTAAACTTCTGTAGCTTATAGAAATTGCTGAAGAAACAATTCCCCAAAAAAATGATGAGGTCAAAAATGCCCAATTCAAAACGTAACTTAAATCGTCACAGAATCGTGAAACTCCCTGTCCAGGGTGATAAAAAGTTATTTGTGTACATACAGAAATACATAGTGCAATACATAAAGATATGAACGAAATTTCAGCAAAATTCAATTCAAATATTTAAACCGCTATAATGAAAAACGAATTTGATATTTACAATACACTTAAAGGCCCAAGACTTTAACAAATAAAAATACCTTTTTGAGAGTATATTTACATTGTACAAATGTGTGTTTGCGTTTGCCGTTCGACAAACACTACCGTTGGATATACATACATGCATACGTATGTATGTATGTATGTAAGTATGTTTGTCGTATACACGCACACGTCCATGTCCTCACACATATTTATGTACATGCCAGTTTTGCGCGTATGTATGTATGTAAGTGTGTACATATTTATTTGCACATGCATATGTATTTATGTACATTAAGGCGATGGTTAAAACAAAGTATCTTATGGGCAGGATTGCCAACTGTTTCATGAAGGGGCGCAAGAGCAGAACGAGACTGTCCGAAATGCAGATACCCTGTTATTATTCGTAAATTACGGCAAATAAAATATTATTCGCGCTCATATTATTTCTAGGAGTATTGAAACAAATATCTAAATGCTTTTTATTTGATTCTTGCTTATCGCATTAATATTAATTCACAATACAGGCATTCTGAGTCTTAAATTAGGACTAGAGCAGGATAAAACACTTTCCGTCGGCCAATTGCTCTAATTGTTCATATATTTTTTTTAAGAGAAGTAATTTTTGACTTAAAATGAAACAATCAAAAAAGGAACATATTTACCAAAGATGAGTTTATATATGTACATTATAGTAATCATTATATGGAATTTCTTTTAATCGATTCGATGGCACTAAAATAATGTACAAATTTGATATTTGCGGCGGCGCCTTCATCACCATTAGCAATTTAACCCGAGACTTTTTATTTACCTAGATAGCATTTTATAATTCACTCACAAAATAAATAAATAATTTAATTTCAAGTAAACAATGTCAATATTCAAATTCTAGTTCGGTACTTTATTAGGAAATTATTAACTTAGGAATAATCAACTTTTCACTTTTATTCGACTATTTCGATTCTATTTAGACAGTTGAAATAGGCGTATACGTAATTGTTAAATTACATTTTGTATTGAATCAGTAAACCAGTTCCTATACAATTTACATTGATCGGTTGAAATGATAATGACAGTGTCATCACATATTTGAAATCATTTAATAGGTAGGCTTCTTCAGTGTGATTTTAACCCAAAAACTTTGATCCAAGCTTCAGCAAGACAAAGAAAAATGCGTATCATAGTTTCTGGGGAAAGGTGTAATACAATGTCACCTATGTAAGAAGGTTGTTAGAGTGTTTAAGCTAACAATATTGACTTGAAGGTACCCTGGAAAGCCCCTTATAAAGGGATATACTACGTTTGTATGTTCTCTACATGGACTTCTATGCAAATAACTTTCAAGTGGCCGTCGGTTGGCACAAGTCTTGGACTTGAAGAACCCGGAGCCATCGCGCAATCCCGGGGGTCCAATTCTTTATAACATCCGAGAATATGCACGACCAGGAAATGACTTGTGCAGCACTTAATTGAATTACCGCCAGACCAGTCGCCAGTTTTTGAATAAGAATAGTTCGATGATGTTCCCCCCGCCCTTCCACAGCAAACTCGGCAGCAAACACAATCACATTCAGTGGATGAATTTGATTTTTCAACAATCATTTGCGGTTCTGAACCCCAAATGCGACAATTTGAACGGTTGACGAAACCGTCAAGATGAAAATGCCCACCATATTTTACGAGTAAACGAGCATCGCAAACTGCCAAACTCGATTTGTATTGTTTATTCATACCCTGTTACAGTTAACAATTTTAAAGCAGAGGTCTTACTTTTTTGATTATTTTCGTAACTCTGATTATGTACTGAATGATGACTTTTACAAATGCACAACAAATTTAAAATAATGTTCATTAAATTTAAAGGCATCTCCTCACACTTAGCATAAATCTTGAATCTTATGAAAGAATCAAGTTCGCAATTACTTTTTTTAATATGCAAAAAAAAGTAATTCAATAAAAAAGCACTTGATGGAGGACATGCTCTACTAACCTGAGCTTGTGTGAAGAGAACTCTTCGCTTTCGTCTTTGCGCCAACGGGAATTGTAGAGGTTTCGCATCACTTACACTGCATGCAGCCAAGCCACTCATGTTGCCCATGTGACCCATCGAACCACTCGCTGAGGTACTCATAAGACGAGATACTGAAAGCAAAAGTTTGGCAAGTTACATGTCTGCGAATATTCACGAATTTCCAAAAACAAAATGTATATTTTAATTAACTCAGCTGACATCAATTCAAAAGGTAAGTAGAAAGATATAATATAATATTAAATTAAAACAAAAAATCTGAATAATTATTATTGTTTTAAAAACAATAAAAACCAATAAATTCAGAGAATTCATATTCAAAGATATAAAGAAGTCATTTTAAGTTTGTCAAAATATTCAAATTTTGTACAAATAATTGTTTTAATACTATGACCGTTTAATTTTAATAAATTTAAATTTGAAAATTCAAAATAATAATAAAAGAAATCGTATAATTCAATTCAAAAACAATTTTAAATTGCAAATATGGTAAAATTTTGAATTTTGAATATATTTAATATTGGTATGTAAATTTCTACATTCTAATTTATGGGTTTTTATGGTCTTGCACTTTATAGGGTATCTGTGAGTTGATTTGCATTTATCAATTAAAATGCACAATAGCAGTGGATGGCACTTGTGCATAGGGGAGCATATGAATATGAATATGAATGATATTTACGCACTTTACATGGCATCTTCTAGTTCGTAACTCTCGCGAAGATCATAAATACGAGTATGTTAATGTATGTATATTTAGGAAATTGTTGTCGACACTCACACATACACACACTCAGACACACACAGATGGACATATGCATGCATGCATACAGTCGTAACTTTATCGACGAGACACACACAAACAGAAAACTACAGTTCATGCTAAGTACTTGAAACTGTTTGCTTTACTTTTAAGTAAAGATATTCATAAATGACAATTATTGCTGAGTCACGCAATCAATGTACACTCTTTTTTTTTCATAGCCTGTTTAATGCTGTATTTTTCTTAAAAATAAAAAAGGTATGCGTGAGAATAATTGATTTCACATTATTTTGTTGTCATTGTTTATTTTAGAAATGAAAAGATGATTATTAATTTTTACATTTTGTACATTTATGACGTTTCTGTACCATATATGTCCACGCCATACAGATTTCTACGTAGTACCCTGTAATAACATCGCATGGCAAACGTGAATATGAATTTATTCTAAACCAATAAATCGGGAAAGGATAAAAGGATGCGTTACTGAAATAGTCCCTACTACGAAATGATTTAAACTCTGATTGAAAATCGCTCAAGGTGAGATATATAGATGACTTGCTGTAATTTAAAATAGTTTAATCTTATTAAATGACTATTAAATTGTCATGACATTTGCCAAACTTCAAAGAGCTTAACTTTAATCGAAATAAAATGATTTCAGATATATCGTAAATGCAGGATAACTGCAAGTCGTTCAGACCCGTCTGCTGCATTCTGACTCGTTTTGTATGTCATCGTGAATACAGAAGGCAGACAAACATCTATTCGTAATATCAAACGTGAAAATCAACAGCCGAGGAAGACAGTAGCTCGACATTGCAGCATGTGTATCTTTAAATTCAAATGCGATCGGGGAATGAGATACAAGATTCTAATCAAGCATGTTTGTTTGTTCTTTATAAACTTGTTATTTAATAGATTTCGTAGACTCTAAGAAGTTGTTGTTGTCCAAGTTATGGCATTTAATTAGAAATATACTATGTGCTGTCTGACTTTAATTATTTTGCATTCTTTTGTAACTTACTTGCAAATCTGGGATCATTTGCTGTGGATCCATACCAAGATGCCGAACCTCTCATGTCTGTGTAGTGACCCGCCAGTGATAAGTTATCGGTTGGACCACAATAACTTTGCACTCCCGGACTGTGATATAACGAGCCCATTGCGTAGGGATTCGCCATTGTTGAAGTACTTATTGTTCCAGGTGAATTAATACTACTGCCACTAGAATTTGATCTGAAAATATTAAGAGTTACAAAAAGTTGTGTTTTGTTTCAGTTTGAATTATTCAAATAAATATACGAATCACAAATACAAAGACGTAATTTTTATCACTTTGACTTCTCAATCATCTAAAGAGTCTCAAAAGTCAAACACGCATTTGACTTCTCTTACAGTAAATCAAACATAAAGATTAACCATTGAATAAGTGCAAAGTAATTGAATCGAAGGATTATCTAAGGCGGGTCAGAGATTAGCTCAAAGCGAATCATTTGTTTGGGGTGGTCAACTTTGAATAGCAAAAACCCAAGTGCATTCACAAAACCACGTCGCACATTCATTGCGACGGCTATGAATGAACCCAAAGTAGCTACAAAGTTGCTATGACCTCAAAGAGATTGTATTGGCCTTTATGCTTTCTATATAACTACCATTCATAGGAGAGTGGTGGTTTCTTTATAAAAGCATCAGAATTGCATGAAGGGAACTATTAAAAACCCACTAAAAACCGCGATTCTTTTTAAAACTAAATTTGTTTAAGTGTTTATTTGAAAGAAGGAGTTTCAACTCTAAAATGTATTTTCGGATATCAAAATTCGCTTTACATTATCTTTAAAATGTAATAACTTAAATTGCATATAATACAGAAAAATATCGTCTATAACAGACAATATTCAGCAGATTTAGATTTTCTGACTAGAGATGAGTTTTTCAAAACTGCAATACTTTATAGCCTTTATAAAGAGAGCCTAAAGTCATCTCAGCTGGGGGCGCTTTGCATTCGCTAATGGTCGACTGAGACAATTGACGTCGGACCCTGTTCTATTTTAAGCGAGCCCTGATTTCTGACGAAAGTATGAAGCGGACATTTATTTGAAATACAAGTGTTGAAGCAGCCACGCCCAAAGATGAAGGAAGAGTTCTTGCCACAAACTCTGTTCGTCAAGTGGCAAGTGGCAAGTGGGTGGCTGCAACGAACGAACGAACGAAGAAGGAGCCGTCAGCACGTCGGCACGTTGATGGACAGCAGAGACAGGAAAACACAAATGAGTGGGAGGGCAACTAAAGAGGAACATCTACATACATTTTCCTGGTATAGAGATAGAGAGAGAGAGAGCGTAATGGTGCATCAAAGGAATCAGCTACTGGAAGCTGTATTTGGAAACATTTTTAGCATATTATTCCAATAGCTATATACTTGTGTATATATTGATGTATTAATAGCAAAGCTTAGTAGACTAACGAGTCTCTGAGCTAAGGAAGCCAGCCATGCGAATTTGCAGAGGCATCCTCAGAGTAGATTTCTAGGAAAATCTGTCCAATAAGCAGAGCATAATATGAAAGGAGTTGGTGGACCTCCGGCCCACAAAAAGGGGGCTTGGTAGATCTAACAGGTCACAGTATACAATTCGCTCATTATAATTATAATGAGTATACTTAACGCTCTAGAGCTTTTCAGGGACAAACAATATTGCAACAGAATGCAAATTCTAAAGAAATAAAACGCCATTGAAAGCAAGAATTTAATTTGCGAGGTTTCTAACAAAGCCAGTTTTATGTTAAGCTCGAAGCCTATCGCAAACGAGGTAAAACTTGAAACTTTGTTGTTTTATATGCCTGTTAACAGATAAAGTTTTCTGTACGAAAACAAAAAGCAAACTCAAACTAACTAGAAATACATGATTTAACAAGTTTATGAGCTGCCCTAACTTTAGTAAATGGAAAATTTTAATTCTTTTATGTAAATCTTATACCGATGACATTTATTATACTTGTATAATAACATATGTTAAGACTTTTAATTAGTGTTTTGGAAAAGCGTAAGACATTTTTATTAAAGGAAAATTCTTCTAATGAATTAATTTTTTTATGAATTTCAAAAATACTACGTCATTTTAGCAATCTAGAAAATATGTTGCGAATTCTCAGCATTGTGTCTTAAAAACTCAAACATGAAACCTTCTCGAGTGCTTAATGCACTCAAATTATAATTCACCTCAAGCTCTGATGTGTGAGAGTTCTAAATCGTGGGCCTCTACTGTACTTGAAAATTATTCACGAAACCATTTTGTATATCGCGATTCGCGATGCAAAGCGTCGGAGCGCTAACGGTATAAAAACAAGTAAGAAAACTACAGTCGAGTGTGCTCGACTGTGAGATACCCGCTACCCCTTTTGAATAAAAGCAAAATATTGCGGTATTATTTTCAAAATATACCAAAAAATACTGCAAAATACTAAAAATATACCAAATGGTATATTTGGTATAACGATGTGATACTAACATTTAAAATATACCATAGACGGCACAATACACCAGATTGTCGGCCAAAGCAAATGAGACCCCCCGTAAGTGGCCGTTTTGTCCCATACAAAAGTGTTTCTTTAATAACTTCCACAATTTTTATCTGATCGCAAGCAAATTTTCAGGAATCATAAATACTATTGTTATTATTATATATACCAAAATTCACAGCTTTAACTTTAAAATTACGCTTGTTATTCGATTTTTTTGATTTGCGGGGGCGGAAGTGGGCGTGGCAAAAATTTGAAACAAACTTGATCTGCGTGCAAACATAACAAATGCTGTCGAAAAAAAATTATAGCTCTATCTCTTATAGTCTCTGAGATCCAGTGTTTCATACGGACAGACGGACAGACGGACAGACAGACAGACGGACAGACGGACATGGCTAGATCGTCTCGGCTGTTGACGCTGATCAAGAATATATATACTTTATAGGGTCGGAGATGCCTCCTTCTACCTGTTACATACATTTCCTGCCGGCACAAAGTTATAATACCCTTTTACCCTATGGGTAGCGGGTATAAAAAGCGGGCAACAAGCGACGGGGTGGAAATTCGCCCCTTTTCAATGTAAATTTATGTAAAACCTCAAAACCGCTGGTTAAAACATACATTTTATTATCAAATTGTATAATCGAGCTTAAACAATTTCGCCCCTGTTTCTTACTTCAACTTTATAAAATCTGTGTTGTGTTGCTTGAGAAGTTAATTTGAAAAGTAATGAGACGATAAAAATTTTCAATTGGAGTTTGCTTACCGATGTGGATTGGGAAAAGAGGTCGTAGCCCTGATAGCTAAATAGAAATTCTAGTACTTAAAACTTTACTGAGTATTTATAATAGACATTCAAATTTTAAGGTAACGTTTATGTTCTATAAATTTACTAAAAACGACGATGATCTTTTCGATTTGTGTGTATAAAACATATTAACCTTTGTTCAGTTACTACGTTTTTTTTTTTTAAGATGAATATAAATTAATCTGTTTACTGTTTTAATGCATCACTATGAAGAAAATGTCAACCTTCAGTTGTGTGGATGTGAACTCAATTGCAAAGATAAATTAGAACTTACCGAAACGGCGACGGAGGGTTACCGTTAATTTCCAGCTTGCGATAAGATTCCTCGATTGGACTTAGGATATCGGTGACGCTAAACGGAGTCGAATGGCTATTGTTGAAGAGAGTGCTCTGGTGCTGGCTGTGCAGATTCTGGAGATGCTGAATGCTGGATAGACTGTGATGATGATGTGCAACCGCTGCAGCGGCTGCGGCAGAAACCGTGTGTTGTGCCGATGCCTCGTTTGGATTATGCTTGACAAGTGGTTCCAACTGGTGCTGCTGGGAGGCTGACGATGGTATAAGAATATCCTTTTGAGATAAACTCATAACCAAATCTTCTTCATTACCCAAATTGTTGGCCTCGTCGTCAGGTAGCGCCCGAAAGCATCGCCGTTCGTTATATGTTGGATCTATTATGTTTGACGCTGACATACGAAGAAATTTTCACCGTTCACGTTCACTATCAATTTGAACCAATCTATAAATACAAGCACATCAAATATTTGTTAGCCACTTGACACAGAAATGTACAAATTTTATTGTTTCTTTTGGCTTAGCTATGCCATGTAAACAAGTTTGTTAAAAGTTGTCTAATATTGCGCTTAAAAAAAATTATTGAACTACCGATAAAGTCAAGCAAACAATTCGAAGTGAATAATTTGAATTTAATATAAACTATAAGTGCATATTCTATAAATTCATATTGAATATCTTAATTTTATAGAACATTTATTATGTGATTCATATTTGCTTTCAATTTCAATCGTATGTTATTCTTAATTCTGTACTTCTGCCGAATTTTTATAGTTCACATTTAATAACCAATGAAAGTAAATAAATCTGTCGAAACTTACAAGAATAAAAGAGCCTATCAATTTAAAAAGATTTCAAGGTGATAGTCGATCAATATTATCTTTGTTTTATGCCTCGATCGATCTGGAGAAATTTCATTGTTGTTGTTCGGGACTAGGTAAATATTTGCACACACCAAGGGGATTTTAATTGCTTTTCGCCTGCGCCTGCGATTGTATCGTTTTGTAAATTTGCCATCAGGGTTGTTGAAAACTGTAGGCATTTCCCAAGTAAGGGATACTATTTAGATAACAATGTGATATAGCAGCACATCGGGGGTAAAATAATAGATGCCTATCAGAGGTGGTCCTACAATGATAGGGGTGTTTGTGCAATAATAGAATTCAGAATGGAGGATGAGTCGGTATCAGTGAATTGTCATGACTGCTCTCATCAACTGATCGCATTATTGTCAAAGGCTGCAAAGTCGTAACCAAAAGAAGGAAAGCCTAAAGATCGCAAAGCTCTCACCCTTCGTTGTTAGCCAATAGAAGAGACCGCAATCACTTTGCGCAGAAACCTGCCAGGTAGGATTCCAATGCTATGGCGCACTTATGCAAACAACGTCGAGGAAGAATTGGAGAGCGTTCAACCGAAACAGCTATGGTGGAAGTGCTGCTGAAGTGGCCATGTCTAGCCAAGCGATGGGCGAGACTTCTAGCCAAGCATTAATATGAATATTCAAGCTAAGCTAAGCGGTGCACAGAATGCATAAATTATTGAAACGAAATTTCCCTTCGAGAAATTATAATTTTAGAAAATACGAGTACTACTTGTCAATTAATAGAAATTAAAACTGCCGTCGGAGTTCATTATTAAAGTATCTGATGTACACAGAAAGATTAATTTCTAAATTCATGATTTTTAAAAGTGTTTACCAAGAATAAACTTCAAAGATATGATGTATATTTATAATGTGGAAGTGGCCACCAATATAATGCTATTAATGATTTGTATGATAATGTTATTAAAACAAGTAATAATCTCTTTTGTAAATTTTTGACAAGCAATTAGAAGTAATTAATGTAAGTAAAACTATCGGCAAATGTATAACAGATAATTTTGTAATAAATCGAGACTGACTTGGAATTAAACTAATCTCAAAAATTCTAACATTGCGAATGTAAAAATGTAAAAATTTTTTAAAAAATACATTTTCATAATGTTGAATATGCTTTATGTTAAGAAAAGTATTATTTAATACCTAAGCAGACAGCTGTAAACTAAGACAAAAAAATATAATTAAATATATTAAACAAATTCAAGAAAATTCTATGTCGTTAATTGAAATGTGCCGTCGGAGCCAGCATAATGTATTGAAGGGTCCATCAAATAAAAACAAGACATTGTAACTCTTGCCAAGTTGCCTAATCTGCAGACAATGCAACAAAGGTGATACATGGAATGTAACCTGCCGTAGCATTAAAGAATAGATGAATGAGGTAACTAACGCCTTTATGCTACATCGCAAAAGATACAGGGCAGGCTCCTAGCAGCGCTGCCTCCTCTCTCTCGACGAGGAGCGGGAGCTGATGCCTGGCATCTTGATTTCAGTTGTGCGACGCCAGAATCCCAACGGCAGCCACTTGACGGCATTACGGATGACGGATAACGGGTGACGACGAGTGACGAGTGATGGGTAGTTGCGGTTCACCCCAACTCACACATACTCTCGTATGGTGCGTGGTGAGAAGCAACCCTCTGCAACTCGATATCCAAACGAACTCGCATTCGACCTCGCACTCACGCCACAGATAGAGCACGTCTCAGAGCAGCAACTGGTAAGATGTCTAATCACAGATTTTTAGCATAGAGACGCCGACGCCAACAAACAATAAAGCCCGCATATTCCAGCCTGGATACACTCGAGTTACAGGAAGTTGTGGCAATGCTTTCAAATGGATATTTTGAGTGCCATGCACACTTTCAAAATCCGGCATCACAATGCCACAATCAAGCATAAATAGTTTAACAATTTATTGGCCAATCAAAAAGTTTATGAGTTGTCAAAAAATACTAAGTGAATGACTTCCAAACTTGTGTAAAATAACTATCACTGACCAATTAAAATTTATCGCAAATAATAATAATGTCAACATTTTTTTTCTTTTTCAGTACAATTCTTATTTTCAATATCAGCTTATTTTTTTAGAGTAAAACATAAACCAATCTGCAGCATACACACTTTTTGCATAGACATAAAATTGTAATTTGTTCAAATTAATATCCAATTTTTCGCTTTGTTATAGTTTTTATTTCTTGTCGGTTGTTGAATCTTACTTGAATCATAGTGTATTTGTAGTAGCACTTTTAAATATTGACCATCTCGTCGCGCGAAGTGGCAATAATGTAATGTAATTTTGGATTCGGGACTTGGATTTGGGGTTTTCACTGGTAGTATTGCAGTAATTTTCAATGAATTGTGATCGAATAATCGGCCAGTAATTTAAACAGCAACATTGGTTTAGGTCTTAGCGATTTGTAGAAGCCATTAACTTATTTGGATAAAGCACTTAGAATATGTAACACCAATTTTTTGTTTCTGCCGCACAATATATGTATGTAAATTTAAAGACATATAAGCCCACGTCAGTGAATTTATTATGAATATCCACTCGACACGATTCCGTCAAATGAAATAAGAGGTCTGAACAGTACTGACGAGTACTCCTCAGATGGCTTCTGGATAGCCCTCGAATAAGTTTTTCCTATTAACGATAACTCTGTACTGTTGGTACTGGCTACACACTTCGTTGCACAAAACAAACATCAAAATATTGCCTATTCATTTTTACCCGCAGCCAACCAATGAGAGCGCCGGCATCATAACGATGGGCTGGCATACAATACACAGCTAACTTACTTTAGCACTACAGCGACTGCCATGGCAGCCTACATTTCAATATGTCCGACCCGTTCACACTGCCGCATGCATGCGGACAAACGCGTGCGTTAGACAGAGAGCGATGTAGCTTGAGCATACACATTGTGGCTGCGTCGCTCGTTGCGCATGCAATGGGCCAATGGGAAGCGATTGTGCGTTTTCATCCCCCATGCGAGAGGAGTTGAGGTCGCATATTTGGAATTAGTTTAGGAATGTTAAATGCATTCTTAAATTGTTAAATTTCCCCTCACTGTCACGCCGAACAATAGAAATGCTTGCTAAGCCTGTATTTTCACACAACGCAACAATGCGTCCGCGTACTCCTCATGAGTGCCAACTTGAAATCGTTAAGAAGTTTCTGTCGGCCTCTCTGGGTGGACAGTATTTTTAACATTTCATTGAAAATCGAAAAACAGAGGCGTATCCTGGCTGGATGGAGCAAATAAATACACACACACACACACACATTCACAAATTTACATCATCAGCATCGTATGCTCCGCCCGACAATCCATCAATGCGCCAATGCGTCAAAAATTTTAAATATAGCACAATTGAAAGTCAACTGCAAGCATTTTAGTTGATTGAAAACAGCGACTCGCCTTTAATACCGAATGCTGTTTTGATTCACATTTATGACATGACTACCATTCGCATAAGAACCTATTGCACATCCAATCGTAAGCATAAATTTGTTGTTTATGTTTAAACTGACATAAAGAGTCATCCGCCGTTGAGTAAACAGACAAACAATGGCATCAGTCTGCTTTATACCCTATCCCAATTATGTATTCATAAGTGTACGAATGTCATCTGCGAGCTGCAAACTGTGAACTTGGATTTGAGTTTGGGTTTCGGGGACCTCTAATCAAACTTTCGTTTGGTCCTTTTACTGCACAATACCCTTTTGATTTCCTCATTATTACAGCTTATTTATGCTATTATTATGTGGTTCAAATCTAAGCAATAGCCCGAAAGAAGACATGCTTTGTTAGTCGATATATTTTTTTAGAACTTCTTTAAACTCTAAACAAAAATCATACAGCATTTTAAATTTTTTTTATTCACTCCCTGATTAGTCGCACCTTTCAACTAAATTAACAAATAATGCGGCATGTCGGGGGATGAAAACGGAAAATAAGGAAGCATCCATTGTTGTGACAGTTATCTGTCTAGTTGAAAATATCAGTTATTTTGATTAGCTCTAACGCCAAATCAAATCAAACAAATTACCGGAAACAATTTGGTGAATGGCTCTGAATATTATCTTACATTAGAAATTGAGCTATCGTATTGAGTTTCGCGTCGGAATCAGCACAGTCGAGTTGATTTAATAATGTTCGCCTTTGTGTTCATTCGTCCGTCGATGTGTCCGTGGAAGTGCGTGAATCTCAGTAAGTGCCACGGATTCGTTCGAATATATAAATAGGTGTAAGTTTTGGTAGACATATATTTATTTTTATTGTATATTAGTGATTTATTTCGAATCGGTATCTTATAGCTAAATATTCTTGACTAGATTTTTGTGAATTATGTTAGTTCAAACAAGTAAGAAAGCTACAAATGATTGTGCTCGACTGTGAGATACCCGCTACCCTTTTTGAATAAACGAAAAGCATCGGGACATTATTCGTAAAATATGACAAAATACTACACACATATGTATATATTTGGTATAATTATATAGTACATTTAAAATATACCAGATTGGCAAAAAAAAAATATTCAGACCCCCAGTAATTAGGCTTATATGCCCATAGAAAAATATTTCTTTAATTAATTTTATCCAATTGCAACCAAATTTTCAGGAATAACAAAAACTATAGTTATTATTGTATATACCAATTTATGCAAGTTATTGGAGTTTTCTCAATTAGCGAGGGTGAAAGTGGGCGTGGCAAAAATTTAAAACACACACAACAAGTGCTGTTCGAAAAGAAATTATTATTCTGTCATTTCCAACCGGCACAAAATTATAATACCCTTCCACCCTTTGCGTAGCGAGTATAAAAATAGTAGAATTTGTTTATAACGGCTCCGCTTATAGTGTCCGTCCGGTCGCTTGTTTGTGTGCGTAGCAGCGACCGAAGGTTCTTACATTCTCACTACTAAATTTATTACATTTTAAGTTTTGATTAAATAATTCATTTGTTTTATTTTAAAACCCTGTTACGAACATGCCAACCATAAAATAAACAATAAAATTTTGTTTTGCTTCTTTTGGTTAGTGCGTCTTCCGGCTATAACGACGTAAAATCGTCGGTCCCTTGAAAGTTACTATAACCGTATTCTACTGTAAATATATATTTTTAATCAAATTATGCTTATTTTTACACTCAAAAAAAATAGTATCTAAAATCCGGAAAACTCGTTTGAAAAATTCATAATTCTCAAAATAAGATCGAAGATAGATTTAGGTTCCGAAATTCTTGAATCCATAAGAATTGCTACACGACCAGTTTTTTGTTCAGAACTTTGTTAGTCTAACTGTCAACAGTTATTCATTGCAGTCCAAAGTAATAACCGAAAGCGCTAATTAAATAATAAAATAGTTAAATAATAAAAATAAAAAAAATATGTTGCAAAACTTTTTATATTTTAAAAATATAAGTTGGTTTCCTCTTATTAATAACAAATTGATCATATTTCAAATGTTCTTGAAATCAAGAACAAAATCTTGATTTTAGAACTTTTTTACTAGAAATTTACTAACTTATCATTAAAGTCTAACCAATATGTAATATTTAAAGTGAGTAAATTCATATTATGTAGTTGCAATCTAACTTATAGATAAATCGATAGAAAATTTTGATCGTTAGGGGATGATGATGATCAATGAATTCGCTGGCAAATCAATTAAGAGATGCGCATTAGGGAGATTTTTATTGTCGATCAACTTTAATTTAAACTGTGGATTTTAATGAACTTGCAGCTTTTGGGAAATGCTTTTAATCAACTGGAAAATTCAAGAAATAAAATCTGACTTCAGTGACAAAAATCGCCAAGCGAATGCATTTTCAAGAGAATCTAAGGGTGTACAACTTTATAGAAATTCATATTCTCATGGTACAGATTGTTGAGTAAGAAAATACATTGTTTCCCCTAACATCTTAAAGGTAACATTTCCATGGTCTTTCTTCAGCATTATCAATATTATTACACTAATAACCACATTACTATTTTAATTCAGGAATAACATTATTCGATTGTGCAAATTTGTGAATAAATGGTACAATAAATGAAAACGTTCCCATGCAGTCGGATGGATGAAATGAAGTTCATGCTCTCAGCACGACATAAGTTTTCAGTTGAATGAGTACGTTAGCAACGATCTTCAGACAAATTAAAATATGTAGAAAGAGCAATCGAGAGCACAAATCAACCCCAAAATATGAAGAATAAAACGCTTGAGCAGCTTTAGATATAATGGCAATAAAAGTATTTAATAAAATACTTATAGATATACGAGCATATGAGCACTTCATATACAAGTAAAACTACGCAGGAGCTCACTTCACTCTCGACTAGCGACCAGCAGATATCCTCTACTCAGGCTTTGATTTCACAAGCTGCAATCTACGAGAGAACCGTAGGGGCAGCATTACTTCTCCTGCCCTGAGGTAACCGAAATCGTAATCATAATGCAGCGCTTAGCTGTTCCCTCAAGTTTGCTCAATTTGTTGAACTTCGTCATTCCATTCAGTAACTTTATACAAGGGAATGTAACTATTCAAGTAAATATGTGAAGATCACTTAACTTGAACTTTCCCTCACCCTGCTTCGGAAATGATTTTTTTTTCGGATTTTTAGAATCGGAATAAATTTTTTAGAATATTGTTAAACATTTTAATTCTATAAAAATATAATTGTACTTGCTTATTGAATAAAAGAGGAAATTTCAATAAATAACAAGTAAGAAAGCTACAGTCGAGTGTGCTCGACTGTGAGATACCCGCTACCCATTTAGAATAAAAGCAAAATATTGCGGTATTATTTTCAAAATATACCAAAAAATACTAAAAAATACTGCAAATTATACCAAGTGGTATATTTGGTATATCGATATAATACCACATTCAAAATATACCATAGACGGCATAATATACCAGATTGTCGTCCAAAGCAACTAAGGCCCCTAGTAAGTAGGCGTTTTTGCCCATACAAAAGTATTTCTTCAATAACTTCCACAATTTTTAACTGAACGCAACCAAATTTTTAGGAATCATAAATACTATTGTTATGATTATATGTGCCAAAACTTGCAGCTCTAGCTTTAAAATTACACTTGTAATTCGATTTTTTTGATTTTCGGGGGCGGAAGTGGGCGTGGCAAAAATTTGAAACAAACTTGATCTGCGTGCAAACATAACAAATGCTGTCGAAAAAAAATTATAGCTCTATCTCTTATAGTCTCTGAGATCCAGTGTTTCATACGGACAGACGGACAGACGGACAGACGGACAGACACACAGACACACAGACAGACAGACGGACAGACGGACATGGCTAGATCGTCTCGGCTGTTGACGCTGATCAAGAATATATATACTTTATAGGGTCGGAGATGCCTCCTTCTACCTGTTACATACATTTCCTGCCGGCACAAAGTTATAATACCCTTCTACCCTATGGGTAGCGGGTATAAAAATAATTAGTAACACATAAGAAAGCTGCATTACATTTAAATGTAAGAAAATAAAACTACCGAGCTGCAAAAATAACATTAATTTGTATGTAACAAGATATTTTTTTAATTTTGAGATTAAAGATCAATTTAACCTGCTATCGTTATATGCAACACAACTAGACAATTACTTGAATAATTTCCTTTCATTAAATCTAAGGGTGATAAAGGCTATTTTCCGGCAAGCAAACCAAAACATTGACCACATAGGTGATTACCACCACCATCAATTTTTCGTGTAAATGTATCAAATTGACCATGATGGGGAGGTTAGAACAGAGTTCATCTTTATCTCATAATTCTTAAATATGTGAAATTTATTGAGCATCCGCAGAAAGCATATTTATATTTGCCCCGAAATATAATAACAATTAATAGCATTTAAATTTAAACTATAAACTTTCTGTTATTTTAAATTACTTGACAATTAACTGATAAAACTTCCGAAATTTCTGTTAGGATTTCAAAGTTTTAAAACTATTACATATTACATATTAATATATTAAATTGAATATAATATTACTTGAGCTTTAATTATTAAAAAAATTATCAGATACAAGATTTCTTTCCTTCTCATTTTAAATTTTATACTAAATATTATTTAAAACATTGGTGGTTGGACTTTGATAAAGCCAAGTATTATAAACTTGACAGGCTTGCTAAATAGAGTTGCTCGTAAATATATTTTAACAACATTTTTGGACTTGGGTTAAGAAAATCCGCAGTTACCCAGATATTGACACATTTCTTTTTAAAATCGATCTTAATTTCATATTCAACCACTTGTGCTTGTATATTATGTCCTTATATGTATCAAGAATTGTCTCTGACGCCATAATAGTTGTATATACAATACATAAATATACGTATGTATATTATTGATCAGATGATATAGCTGTCTGTTATGATATGTCTGTTTGTGATATATTTTAATATGTTTTCGGTATATTTAAAAATACTTACTCCACAAATTTTACATATTAAAGAATTATGAGATGTAAATGAACTCTGTTCTAACCTCCCCATCATGGTCAAATTGATACATTTACAGGAAAAATTGATGGTGGTGGTTGTCACCCCTGAGGTCAATGTTTTGGTTTGCTTGCCGGAAAATAGCCTTTATCACCCTTTGATTTAATGAAAGGAAATTATTCAAGTAATTGTATAGTTAAATTGATCTTTCGATTTTAACAGAAGGCATGTCAAAATTAAAAAAATATCTTGCTATATTACAAAACAATTTTAATTTTGCAGCGGGGTAGTTTTATTTTCTATAGTATCCACTTAGTTCATAATATAGTATATATTTTAAACATTAAATGTTGCTCAATAGACTTAAGAATAAGAGCGTAAGCTTGCTCTTTACTGGAAATAAGGTTTTTTTTTTGGTTAACAAGGTCCAACCCCGTCAGTTTTCATATTGGATGACCAAAGACACACGGCAGCATGAATGCAGTAGAGAATCATCATATTGTTCTTTTCTTTTCTCTTCTCATCCATTCTCTTTCTCTTTGTGTGTTTCTTATACCAATTCCACAGAATTTGCTTCATCACCCAAGATAATTTTTTGCCCACATTTGGACTCGATTTCCAAATGCTCCAGAACCAAACAAGCGAACGTTTAACGATTTTGGTGGTCTTGGCACTTCAGTTCTCGTATCACGATTTCAAAATAATAACATATGTGATCTCAAAAGAAGTTGATAAGAAATTCGGTTTATTTAGAGCATTTACTCGATTCATTTTACTTAAGATGGAAATGTTTTTAATTCAAAGTATCGAGGTCGAATTATAAAATTTCCTTAAAATCAAAAATCATATGAATGATCAAAAAAATAGAACTTCGACAAGCAAATACGTTTTCTTTATTCCCATAGCTACAAAATAAGTAAAGCCAACCAATAAATTTCTGGTTTATAGTAGTATATATTGATAATATTGCAAAACCACTCAAAAAAACTTAACCGACGGATTTTCAATTCCTAGTTTCAACGCATTTTCATTAGAGAATTTATAAATTCAATAAAAAAAGATAGATCGATATTTGTTTGATAATTATAATTTGTTTACCTTTTTCGATTCTATCAAAAATATAAAATCATTCCATATATAAAAGTTTTCAAACACGATTTAATGGAAGTGGATGTTTTGAAATCGTTATTCAAATTGCATGTTCAAAAAAAAATGTAACCCATCTTCTTTCACTTTGACGCACGATTTTTGGAAAACCAGTTCGTTGGGTGACGACATTTCTTGAGGGCTCACTCATTCACCTT
Organism: Drosophila niveifrons; assembly: GCA_035046325.1. Classification (NCBI taxonomy): domain Eukaryota; kingdom Metazoa; phylum Arthropoda; class Insecta; order Diptera; family Drosophilidae; genus Drosophila; species Drosophila niveifrons. The sequence continues at coordinate 327,942 of JAWNOC010000046.1, read as the reverse complement.
GCAGATCTTTTGGACAAACAATTTCGTTGTACAAACATTTTGAGTGCAGTCGACGATCAAGGCTGTTTCAAGTATCTTCAAGTTTGCGTTGTACCATGCTGGACTGCGATCTTACTACACTTTCTACGAAGCTCTTAAAAAGTAGATGTTCTAAATATAGCCTAACTTATTAGTTATCTTACGATGAATACTCTTCAAGCTAACTTTCTGTGTGTTGAATATAGAAATATATCTTTGTTTTTTTATTTTATTTATATATAGTAAGATTTGCAATGAAAATTGAATAGTAGTTCTAACTTTACTTTATAAAGCCCAACTTATTAATTCTATTAAAATGAATACTCTTCAAACTAACTTTCTGTGTGTTGAATATAGAAATATATTTTTGTGCAATGTTTTTTATTAATGAATAGTAGTTCTAACTTTACCTGTAGTTTGGTTCTATGTGCACTAAAATTAATATGTTATTTATTTTTTATGTTTATGCCACTCATGACAATTCTTCATTAAAAATAAAGATGTTAATAACAGTTTAAAAATAATTTAATTTTGTTAACTCAAAATAACAATTAAAAAAAATCAATCCCATGTTTGATTTATATTGCTCGAGTTAAGCAGATATACTACGTATACATTAAAGGTAACAGCGTCGGAGATGTCTCAGGTTTCCAGTGCAAATTTCTCTCTTTTTACCTTATTTTAATTACGTAATTGGCGAACTTTCCTTCAAGTTGCCTACCTACACACTCATTGCAGCACACACACACATACACCCAAAGTCGTGCTCGTAGTCATACTCGAATGCAAAAAGTATTTGACATGGCCGTGCCGAAGTGACTTCTCAAATGATGCTGAACCTTCTCTAGTTCACATTTTCCAAGCAAATTACACATGCACACGTGCCAATGTGTGTTTGTATTGGACGTGCTCATGTACACAGAATGTACGTGTGTCTGTATTTGAGAATGTCTGTGTGCATATAGAGGAATCGAGCCAAATCGGAAATCACAATTCTCAGTTTGTATCTATCCGTCTGCTATTCAGATGCAGCTTATCTGTCTCTTTCCTTCCACAAAAGAATGTTTTTGTTTTTCTACCGCCTTTCGTAGTTCAGAAATCGACTGCAGTTTGATCAATAATAAAATATTTTAAACGTTTCTAAATTATATAAACTCGCACCTTGATTGAAATTCAAGTTATTTTCGGATCTACGATGATGTTAAGTCATTTATTAAAAATTAAACTTCTATGCTCTTAATCTATTGAAAAATAACTCTGCCAAATATAAATATATTATTAATATTTACAAACTCAAAGTAAACTATTTTCCATAGATCCTATAGGACTATATAAAACGCAAACAATTTACTTCTAGTGAGCAGCTAATGAAGATCAATGGATTATTATAGATAATATCTTTGAATGTATAACATTTCAAATAACCCATAATTACTTTTACAAGGGAATGTGCAAAAAATTAAAATATAATTAACAAATACCAAATATCTATAATTAAATTTAATAAGGCAATAAACTCGTTGATTGTATTTAAATGATATTTTGGCTTTTGTCAAATTCGTGAGATCTACATAAGAGCATAAACTTATGTACTTATTCATTTTCAGTTATGTTTAATTAAACTCAACCGCTCTCCTGCCCACAACTATCCAGATATAGAGGAATTTTGTAAATTTGTAAATTTAGTTTTTTCTTTCGAATATGCTGCATTTGGATGACCCAAAATGCTTTATTTTACCATGGGAGATACCCCACACAATGACGATGGGCGTCAGTCAAGCATGCCAGGGGGAGGAGCGTCGGTTTCAAGTAGCGTTTGAGACTCATGATTGGTCAACTGCAAGCAACGCCTCTTTACGATTTACCGCATTGCAAATAAGAATGAGGGTATGAAATAGAAACATGATGCATGAGCACACAATATGAATACATATCGATGTACACACTAACAGTCACTTACATACACATCTGCACAAAACACGCACATTCACAGTAACCCACACGTGAGTGTGTGTATGTATGTGTTGTTGTGTGTGTGTGTGTGCACAGACCATACCTAATTTAATGCATACGATTCGACACCGTCGAATAACTTCAAATAGGTATAACATTAAAGTACATTCTAAACAAATTTAATTATTGAACAAAACCTAGATACTAAATGCAAACTAATTAATTAAAAAACTTTCCTTCAAGCTTTAAAGAAATCCAGTTTAAAACATTATAATATACTATTTATTTTAAACATAAATTTCAGACGAAGTTTTAATTTTATTACAATTTAAACGTATGTTTAAAGTTCTAATTGATTGATTTAATGACCGACTGATTGTTGATTGATTAAAGTTCACATATTGTGCACAGAGAGTATCCTTATTTAAATACGAAACTTTTTTCTAATTTTTTAACTTTATTAAAGCTGTACTGAATGACTGTATTACTTCTCAAGTGATTGAGTGATTGAAATAGGGAATGAAAGACTGTCAAAAAATGACTGCCATTCAACTCAGTAGTGTGTCCTTAAGAAGTTCAAAATTTCCGTTGAATCCTCGCTTATTGTTTCACTAAGGGTGGAAAACCATTGAAAAACTGGTGAATGAAAAACTGTTGAGACTCTAAGCCTATATCCTAGACCTACATTACTTGGTCAAATCTTTCTTCTATTTTGAGAAACTTACTCTTCCCTGGCAAGTTTGACTATTAAATGTATACCCAATTGGTCACTGACTTTATGATACCTTTATACCAGATAATTATTTTCCAGACCCCTCTGGTAGAAAACTGTCAATTGCAGCGTTCTTGTTTTTCAGACGATTCGTATCGAATCAATTTGCAAAGCTTTTGGCCACTGTAAGCACGACTACTGGACTATTGGACTGGATTAAAAGCTACCCAAAACCATTTTTGTGTGTATTTAAAAACATGTATAAAGGTAAAAACATATAGGTAACGAATGCAACGGAATTAGGGCATTGTTTACAATACTTTCTTTTCCACAGTGAAATAATTCATTGAATAACTTTACAATCTTATAATTTCAAATATGCTTTTGGGGAAATTATTTGATTGAAGATGGAGCTTTGAAAACACTATTAAACTCCGTCTGTCTAGGATTAACTAGAGTCCTGTTCTAATTTGTTCCCATGGCTACAGAGTATAGGCATCATTTGGTATTTAAAAGATTTTACAAACCAACCCTTACTATTTAAAATTTAATCTAAAAATTTAGGTTTGTTATTCAAAATTGTTTTACATCAAATATTAACCAAAGTTGATAAATTACTTCATTGCACGTTTAAACTAAAACATTATTTTAAAATACTACATACAATTATTAAAAGCGAACTTTTAAAGGGCTGCTACATAGTTGAACACCCTATTTGACATGGCTGTCGGATTTTGTTTTAATTTTGCAGGTCATGTCCAATATATTGTGAGGGAAACTGTATATAAAACACAATCTACATATTTGCAGACTGGCTCTAAGTTATTACAAACAACCGTTGCTGACAGACACCTGGAAAGGTAGAATTCTTACCGGTTCTACAGTATATTTAATTTAGTCGCATTTCGCGGTAAGGTCCTCTGTTACTAATCAGCGATTAATTTAATCGTGGATTCAACCTGAATTGTGTACACGTGCCTTGGGCCACGTGCGTAAAGTAGAGGGTAAGTACGTGAATATGTATTCGTACGAATACGAATAAGAATACGAGTACGAGTATTCGTATTTTGACCGGCGCGTTGCTAACGACTTTGATTTTTATGCATCCATTGTTGTCTAGCCCAATCATTTTATTTAGTGCTTAACGACACTACCAGACGTTCCAAATAAATTGTATTTTAAGGGATGGTAATGTGTGAAAAAATATTTGTTTAATAATTTGATCCACCGTTTAAATCAAGAACAATGGAAAAGCGAGGTAACACACGTGTGCGAATGCGAATGGCAACAAACATATTCCGAAAAGTGAAACAGCTTAAACTCTAATCTCTGATTTCCATTCCAACGTAAACAAAATTCATTTTTGCTTTGTTTATACAATAAACTAAGTATTACTGGATTGTATTCATTTTTGACAGGTCTAAGGTGGACAATCTGCGAAAATCGATTCTACACATAAATTAAAACTTCGACGACAATATTTTCATCCATAACTCTCAATTGGAAGATATCATTGGGTTTAATATACTTGATTTCATGTTGTCTTTTTCTCATTACTTTCTTACTTCTAAATACTAAATATATACCTCTATAATTATTTTAATGATTTTTTCCATTTTTAATATTCAAGCAATTTTATTTTAGAAGTATTTAAGCATATTTAAGCGACGTTCCTTATATCCTAAAGATGCTATTCTATTTATAATGTCGAAGCGGCGCAAAGCGAACAATAACGCAAGTCGCTTATACAAAATTTTAAAAGATTAAATATAACAATGATATTAAATTTTCAAAATCAAGATATGTGTTTCTTGAAATTATGTACGCTCTGCGTAGATGTTACAAGAAGCTTATCAGAGATATTAAAATTATAGACCATGCAGTGGAATGTTTTGCACATTAAGAATTTATAATCTATTTGTCTGTATGCCTGCTTTATATATTTTGAGTTGTCAGAAAGTTATAATATCGTGTTATAGATAGCAGGCATTAAAATAAATTAGAGGGAGGCTATTGTGGCTATTCATGTAACAATGGACTTATTACAGAAACTGTGATACAAAACATATGTAAATACTTTAAATTTTAGGCTAACATTATAAAAAAAAAAAATCATGAAATTGGTGCTATTTGTAACTGATCCCTCCCATCTTTCTTTATTCTAGATCACGCATTCGAACTTGAGAAGTTTTCGAGGATATTTTTATTGAATGCCTACATTCATAAAATAAAAAATAAAAAAAAAAATTGTCTCGAAATCTGATAAAATCCGTCTGAACTAAAACTACTATTAAGATCGCCTTTAACAAAATTAAGTACTCAGCTGTATCCTTACGCACGTAGACTTATTAAGCTCAGGGAACAATAATAAACTGTATCGATCAGCATAAAAATTTAATTAAGTCATTTTTAGATCGGATGCAGAGAAGAATTTTTTCAGAAACAGAAAAAAATCAATGATTCCTAAACATCTCTAAAAATATATATATATATATTATTTTATTTTTATCTAACAGCATTCGACATTTTTTCTTACTGCTTTTTCATGACCAATTTCCATTACTACAAAGACCTACTTTTACTGCGCCTCTATGATAGGCAACGATTATTTCAACTCAAAAATATTCCTTAGCGAAGCCGATATCCTCTGACTGTGTTGTGGATCATAGCAATTAAGTAACACTGCAGAATGGAGAAGAGCAGTTAGGAAATCCTTGATCCTCTCAAAGTGTATTCAATAGCTGATATGAACGAAACAACAAGTACGAAGTGGCAATTGAAGCATAAACTATAAATATAAAATTTAAAAAAATTTTAAATTATTTGAAAACTTTATTGTTACTTGTTAAAGGTAATGTCCAGCTATAGATGTAAAGAATAAAAAAATAATAATATGAATTGCAATTAATAAGTAAAAAGTGTTATCATGCGATATCTCACATCTAATAACGTGTGACCATGCAATTTATTGCGGACGTGGTATATTTTGACATGTTTTTTGACGAAAAATAGCACATTTTTAAATTCTTTCTGCTGTCACGTCGCGAACATACGTTCCGAAATAATAGAAATACACACATTTACTTTTTAAATTACACGCGTATAAATTACAAAGATGCCGGCTACCGAGGTGGTTTTATCAGAAGACAAATTAGGAAAGAAATTGGACCAGTGTATATCTGACACAATTGTCAAAGGATGTAAGTGTTTGGTTATATAACCAATAAGCAAGAAACATATGTACGAGCATTAAAAACATACACATAAATTTGGTAACTGTAGCATAATACCGGCATTTGTTTGGATTATTGATAAACTTCGCTAAATTGCCAGAATTACAATTGCATTTTTAATAAATATAGCATTAATTAAAATTGATCATTGATATTAAAATGGAATTTCTTTTTACAGGCGGTGGTCTTGTTATTGGTTCAGTGGCGTCCCTATTATTCTTTAAAAGACGAGTGTGGCCTGCATTTGTGGGAACTGGTTTTGGAGTGGGTGTAGCGTACAGTACTTGCGAAAAAAGTTTAAACTCTCTGAAATGAATGTAAAAGCAATCAAACTATAATTAAAACGAAAATGTTAATGTAATATAATTGCAATAAATGTAATAGGCAAAATCTTGTGCATGTCTAGTGGGAAAAACATTGGTATATTGCTGATTTTTAACCTTTGGTATTTTAGGTACAAAAAGTATTCAATATGATTTATATTTTTAATTTTACATTCGTTTTAAAATTTATTTATTTACGCAAATGAAGCGCAGGAAGAGCGCAAAAAAATATATGTATAAATTTAAAACAAGAGAAATTAAAAAAATACTAGTAATTTTACTATCGGGTCTTTGGTATATATGGAGTTTAAGCTTGTGGTCACTCTGATTAATAGTTAAATAAATGTGCTAAACATTCAAGCAAACAACAAAATGGATTATAAACAAAAATATGCAAGATTAAAAACTCGCGTAAAAAATTTTGTTCTTGTATGTATATTTAAATGTGTTTTTGCTGTGATGCAGTTAGACATATGTCATATTGCATTGAAATTTGTTATGTTATTATGTTAATGTTATGCACGTTTTTAGAATTGAACTGCCAAACTTTGTAATTTATTTACTAATTTACTAACAATACTCTTGTTTTAGGAAAACACCTCCATCATTGATGAAGTTTGCCTTTTGCAAGCGGAACTCGCTGCAGCACGCTCCGAAAGATTGTACCTCATTGAAAAACTGATGTTTTATGAAGGATTAGACAAAAGTGCCATTGGACAAATTCCCTTATCGAACGACAGCCGCGACTTGACCCAAAAATGTACTGGAGAAAAACAGATGATGGCTAAGAAAATCAATAAGCATAAGATTAAAGAGATTTCCAAAGTTCCCCAGAAGACCTCAATGTTTCCGTTGAAACTTCATAATATCCTCATTCACACACTTGGCGAAATCTTACCAGCCAATCCCAATTTCCATACTAACCAATGGATATATCCAGTTGGCTATGTGGCGACAAGGATCTACGCACATCCAAAAGATCCTCGGAAAAAATGCGTCTTTACTTGTAAAATTCTTAACAATGCTGGAGTTCCGCAGTTCCAACTAATTCCGGATAATGATTTGGATGGAGTTTTCTTTGGAGAAACTGCCAACATATGTCACCAAGAATTATTGAATAGTATTCAGGGCTCGATGAAAGACACTTCAAGAGTATCATTACAAGCAAAGGGAGAATCCTTCTTTGGACTCTCAAATTCAAGGGTTCAATCACTTTTATTGTCGGACCCGAGAATCGAGCAGTGTGTCAAGTTTAAAGGGTATTCAAATGATAATATTAATGAAATGTATGAGAATACAGATCCAACATTATCTTTTGCAGAGCTTCAAATCTATTTGACATGACAAAAGTAGGTTTTATTAGAATAGAAAAATAAATAATTTTGAATGAACGAAAGAGATTTCTTTTTGTGTTTATTTTGTTTTTATTTTACAAATATGCATTATAATAATATACATTCTATTACATAAAATGTGCCATTTAATTCAAATAATTTAAGAAATTTTATTGAATTACATGAAGGTGATTATAATCAAGTTTGTAAAGTGTCATCTAAATCTTCCTCCTTAACTGGCGGTTGAGCTGCAACCCGTTTCAAGACCTTGGCTACCACATCACTTAACGAGTCTCTTGCTCCTGTTTCTAGCACCTCGCAGGTCTTCTTGAAGGTCACCTCATCAGATCTAAGTCTCAGCAGGGATACGAGAGCCAATTCTGAATTGGATTTTACATAGCCATTCTTCTCCTTCGTACCATTAACTAGAGTGGGAACTAACATTTTCAAAACATCGAGATGGATTTGGTCAGCACTTAGATTCTTCGAAAGATGGATGCAACTTTTCGCCACCAGCTGTTTGACGTCATTGCTACTGTGATTCATGGCCCTGGCTAGAGAAACTAGTACATTGCTGGGAGGATCATTGTTATTGATTAGTTTGTATTCTAAAAGATATGTTGCTGCTCGAACGGCGTTGCATGCAATGGGTGCTTTTTCGGATGTGATATTAGCTAATATGTTACCAATGATTCTATCACTGAAATTGTCCAGCAACACTTCCTTGGGACACTCTTTCAAAGCAACAAAAAGGATAACAGTATAGCCATGTTTAGTCACCGGATCATCGGTATTATCGTTAAGTATGTAGTTGTTCAACAAATCCGTAACTTGTGCTGTCGGCATATACTTGAGCATAGCACCCAGACAACCTCCAACAGCATTGCGAGTGATGTCTTCCTGGTGTCCAATCAGTGTTAACAATGTCGAAAACACTTGCTTCCTTATGGGTTCTGACATTTTATCTCCAGATGGACTGATAATGCTGCGCAGTGCATGCAACATTGTCTCCCTAACTGCAGAGTCATCGGAGCTCTTGATGCCATTGTGAATCTCATTGAACAACGGATCTGCACGTGAATGAATGGCCACCAATTCCGACAGAGCCTTGCCTGCCTTCATGCGAACAGTTCTGTTCTGATCATGCAATGCTTTCAAAAATGTTGTCTGCAGTTGCGGCAAGAACTGCTTCAAAAGTACACCGACTTTGTGGAGCAGGATTGCCAATGTCTCCAGAACCGCAGCTTTCACGCCAGAGTTGAAGCGGTCTCCCAAGATACGAATCAGCGGTCCCGTTATGTGCACAACAGATGGCTGCAAAGATGCGGCACTGGTTAGGAAAATGACTTCACCTAAACCTTGAGCGGCGTTTTCCTTCTCCTCTGGCAAACCATTTAGGATCGCCTCACGGAAAACGGGCAACAGCGGGGTGATTCCTTTGGGCAAACAGAATCCTGGCAATTCGGGCTCCTTCAGATCGCTGGCAGCAAAACGAACAGCTTGACGAACATCGGTGACATAGCCAATTTGCTGCGTTGGATTCAAGCCCTTAATGACGGCATTCAATGCCTCCCAGGCCTTCTGAATGATGCTCTTGTCGTGATCGGCCATCAGGCGCAGCAAGCAGCGCAGTAGTTGTGGAATATATTGCGAGTAATCGCCAGGCGAGTGAATGCAGAAAGCGCAAAGCAAACTTGCTGATGATTTGCGTGTGCACACATTGTCCGATTTCGCCGAGACCATTAGAGTATCCATAATAGTGCGAATGCCAACCTCGTCAGTCACAGACAAAATCACCGTCTGACAGTATTCCAATTCCTGATTCTCATTGGCTGTACCATGAGATTGGGACAGGGCTTCGAGCAATGCAGATAGAATTTTTGGTAGATATTTGGTTAGAGCATCGCCAGCAACCGAAACCAAGATGGAGAGAGCTTTCGTGTTCACGGGCTGAGCGGTCAACTGGGGCACCAGATAAGGCAATACCACGCGTGACTTTATGGACATTACTTGACGCAAACCATCCAGCGTATTCTCAGCCACTTCAGGATCTGGATTGGAGAGGTTCTCCAACATGAAGGGCAGAATATCATCCAGAGCACGTGATCCTACAGTGCTGTGCAGCGATTCGAATGTCTTGGCAGCCGCTTCACGTACCTCGGGCAAAGGATCAGCCAGAGCCTTGCGCACGGTTGGCACTAAGCTGTGCACAAACGTAAGAACCATTTCCTTCGAAGTGGAGGCCATTATTTCCGACAGTCCAATGCAAACACCTTGCCGCTGATCCGCCTGTTCGGAGTTCAAACCGCTTTCAAGTATAGGAATGATTTCAGGCAAAACACGTTCACCCAGTTTGCGCACCAAATCGCCCAAAGTGCGAGCAGCAACCTGACGCTTGTCATAACTTGTGCTGGCCAAGCAGCCCAACAGCAGTCCAAAGAGAGTTGGCAGAATTTCACGCAATGTACGTGGCGTATTGGTGACGACAATTTTCCACACATGCAGCGCGGACTGGCGAACCATTAAGGAGACGTCACTGCGGCCCATATAGAGACCAGATAGCACGCGGTTGCGACGTTCATCGCCCAAGAATCGAATAATCGCTGTATGCGATTGCTCAGTTCCGAAGTTGTCATCTTCGCTGGCCGTTTCCGTGGTCATCTTGCCAGACACGCCCGAGATGCGATACAGCAGATCTCCAAGCAATTGCACCGAGCTGTAACGAATACGCCAGTTCTCATCAAACAGACCCTTCTCCAATTCGGGCAGCAGTAGAGCGACTGCAGTCTCAGCATAAAGATTCACAATTCTCTGTCCAGCTCTCAACGCAGTGTCACGCACGTATTCGCTTTCATCGGCCAATGCCTTCAGAATGGGATTGATGATTTGACCAATGTAGGGCGTAAACTCTTCGGGGAATGCGCCAGGCATATAGATGAACATCATGATGTAGCCATCCTTCACATGTGGCGCAATGTCTGTGCGTTCTGCTGTTGCAATGATTTCCGGCATTAGTTTGTGCATCTTCTCCACACCCAATCCTCCGACAACTTCAGACAATCCCTGGGCAGCACCACTGCGATCCACGCTGCTGGATTCCGATGTCAGTGTTTGCATCAACCATGGCAGCAGATCCTCAAACGAACTTTCGCCCATTCCCTTGACCATGGCACCAAGAGCACGAGCAGACACCGCTCGCACTTCTGGCACTGGATCGAGCAGGGAGGACTTAAGACCTGGGATGATGCTAGGCAGATAAGGTGTCAAGTCCTTTTGATCCGTGAGCGAATACATGTTGCCAATAATTTGAGCAGCCATTTTTCTGGTTTCCGTCGAACGATCCATGAACGCTCGCTGCACCACGGGCATAATTAGAGCCAAAGACGGAGCATCGATAAAGTGAATAAATTTGGTTTTCAACAAGCTCTGCAAACACGCAGAAGTGTTATTCGATGGATCCTCCAGAGCCTTCAGCAAAACAGGAACAATTGCCTGGATTTCAGGATTCTTAATAACTGATCCAATAACCTTCAAAGCATCACCGCCAGCTTCTTGCACTTTGGTATGTGAATCTCCAAGAACTTCGATCAATTTAGGCACAATGCTGGGCAAGCATGATGATAGCTGCTTTGGAGCACAGAAAGCCATGGCGCCGAGCAGTTCAACGGACGCCGTTTTTGTTCTCCAGGAGTCTTCATCGAGGGCATCGAGCAGCGATGGCAGCACCAATTTAACGCCATGAGCCGAAAGTTTTCCCATCACCACCTTGGCAGTGTCATCGGCAGCTTGACGCACGTATTGCGATGAATCGCCAAAGCATTGCAGTAAATGTGGCAGCACGTGAACAATATATGGCTCGAATAGGCGGCCCAAAGTGGTACAAAGTACTTCGAAGGCAAAAAGTGCTCCCTCACGGCTCTTGTAGTTCTTCTTGTCCTGAATGTAAGTTGTCAGCTTAGACATAATGTCCAATTGCTTAAGCGATAAGATGCCAAGGCCTTTGACAATGCCAGCAATGCCATAGGCGGCTCCACGTCGCTCTCCATATTTCTCCGACTTGGACAATGAGTGCAATAGTTTCTTGATCATAGCTGGAACTTCGTCTTTAACGGATGGCATTAGATGTGGCAAGCAATTGGAAACTGCTTCCTGGACTTGTTGGGACGGTGTTGAAAGAGCAGTGATTAAGCGCTTGACAATCGGATCAATTCTTTTGTCGTCCTTTTCTAAATGCCTAGCTAGCGATCCCATCAGAATGACAACAGCTTGACGAATGTTATCATAGCTTTGAGATTTTGGTGCACTGTCGAGGAACTCCTCAAATACTGGCAGCAAACTGACAATAGTCTCTTTGCCATGGATATCAACGATCTTCAATGCGGCAGCCAACATTTCCTTGTGCACAATCTCTTCACGATCACCAAGGCCATGGGATACCATGAATTGCATCAAGTAATTAATGTCTTCAATCGATAAAAATTGTGCGATTTGCGAGATTGCAATAGCAACTCCACGTCGGGGCTTCCACTGGTCGAAAGCCGGTTCAATTTCGCGATCAAATTTGTCGAGTTTGGGGGGTATTAAAGTAAGTTTCTCATTGTAAATGGCCAGCATTTTCTTCAATCCACTCTTCAATAGGCTTTGGTCGTTCAGTATAAGTGGAATCAAGGACTCAGCAGATGCCTTTTGTATGCAGAGTTCCGAGTGTGTGATATCACAGATAATATCATCAAATTCGGGATAAGCAAAACCAGATGCATCCCACAGGTCGACAGCCAGCTTGCGAATTTCAACGGAAACATCGAATTTTGCTATCCATAATCGTGCCACCAATTGCTTTTCCAATTCAGCATCACTCTTCAAATAGTCAACAATGGATTCAATCATGATTTGCATTGCACGCAAAGTGACATCTCTAATAGCCTCGATATTATTTTGCAATGCTTCCAAAAATAATTCAATGATCTGCCTATCAGGTGTGGCATTTAATTGGCCGCCGGATGAAACTGTTGCCACTTCCAACAGCGCATTGACAGCTTGAGTTTGCACAGCGGTCGAATTCTTCTTAATCAAGTATAGCAGAGTTTGTAGCATTCCCAGACGTGGCAAGTAACGCGGATGATCGTTCTCATTATCATCGACTGCTTTGGTTTTCTCTTGTACGTGGATCTCGATTAGTTTGATGCTGGACAGCACGAATTCCTCATTTGATCGATTATCCAGATGAATGAGAGCCCGCTTTAAGAACTCAAAAGCATACGAAAACGATTGCGAATCCAACAGATTTGATTTCTCCAGCACATGATTGTTCAGGTTTGATATGACATCCATGATACTTTCGTTGATACTTGGAGTGTTCCATTCCTCCTTTAAAATGCAAGCTGGTTTCTGTAGTCGAAGTGTTGCAATGGAAATTGTGCGTCCCAGGTCTGAATTGGTTTTAAAGCACATTTTGTTGATGAAATAATACAGATCCGTCAAGGGTTCGGCGCTTAGAGGACTCGAAGTGGCCACCAGAATATCATCGAGCAGCGTGTGGAAATGCAATGCAATACTGGTTTCATTTCCAGTGCAAGAAGCCTTGAACAAGCTGATGACACACATCAATTTCTCATGCAATGCTTGAACGCGTGCTCTTATACGCAACTCCTTCTCCGTTTGATTTTTAATTAACTCCTGTTGCTTTTGCGTTAGCTTGACGGTCTTCGATTTGCCTTCCTTTTGCCGCTTCTCATCGATCTCGCGACGCAACTGAATCTCCTCCAGCTGTTCCTTGTAGCTGTAAACTTTATTCTCGCGCTTTACGCCTGTTGTTGCGTATTGAGCATCCGCTTGGGGAATAACGCTTTTATCATACAGCTCTCCTTCCGGAGTCATGAATGTCAGGAACTCATCATTGGTAACGTTAAAGTTGCTTTCATCATTCAAATAGGTCTTGATTCTCTTTATGATCGCCGGCACAATAATGTGTGGATTGATGCGTACCAATGAAGCAATCGTGTTTTCGGAGACTGGACATATTTTATATTGCTCAATGTATGACTCGATAATTTGCTTTTCATTTATCGCAATAAAGTTTTTAGGATCCAATTGGAAATTGTTTTGAATGGTGTTCTCCCAGAAATATGGATTATTAGATAATATTGCTGGATAATTGGAAATATCTAAGAGAAGCATAGTAAGCTCGAGAGAGTCTACACGAGGGACGTTTTCTAAGCTGCATAAAACTTCTAATGCTTCTACAAATGCCTGACTGGGTGTGCTTGACTGGTCAGTGGAATTGTCAGCTTCATATTGAATTTTCGCAGTGTTTATTAGCTTACTGTATTCTTTGAGAGCAAGTTTCACAAAATCTACACCATCAGCGCTCTTGGTTATTTGTACCACCTGTTCTTTGGTATACTTTCTAACTTTAGGCGAATTACTGCACAAATTATTAAGCAATGCGCGATGTAATGGCTCTACGGGACCCTTAATTTGATCCAAATACGATTTAAATAGGATCTTTGCCATGAATGAAATGTGGCATAAAGTCTCTGTGGTTGCTGACGATATAAACTTTTCGTTAAGGAAATATTGCTTATTCATATCAAAAAGGGAGTTCCAGAAGTTTGAATACGTTTCTGATGGCTTTTCTAAAATTAGCAAATGACATGCAATGCATGCGGCCTCCGATACAGAGGAAACCTGTGCAAAATTCTGCTGTGCTTTCATATATAGACTATATAAAGTTGGTACGATATTGCTAGTATCTTTGATTTCAGCATTTTGTATCGATGATAGCAGCCACTCAAGATAGCTTTGACGTATTGTTTGATTTGAGTTTTTGTGTTCAATGCCCGTTTTGAAGATGTTTATAATCACTTTGGGAAGCTCATTTCTAAATTTCGCCGACCACAAAGCAAACATTTCGAGGGTGCAACAAATCACCTTGTCCTGGGATTCAGTCTCAAGCGCTTTCCAAAATAAATCCACAGCCATGTTTAAAATATCTTGTAGTTGATCCTCAGCCACTTTGTTGAAACTTAGGCAGCCAGCTCCCTGGAATAAAAGAATTCATCGATAACCACATAAAACTAATTAGAAAGAAATGGATTTACCTGATACAAATTAATTCTATACTCAGCAACATTAATTTTGCCATCCGATCCATTCAGTATAGAGAAAATTAATTGCAACAGCTCTTTGATAACTTTGCCATCTGAACACTTCTGGGATAGACTCTTCAAAGACTCCAGCGATTCACGGCGAGCATCCTCCCCTTTACTGTACAGCTTCTTAATCAAAACAGTGCCAATTTGAGAAGCATAACGGCTACAATCAAGATTGATTAGCTCGAAAATTATGCCAATACTTTCGAGTGTGTTTTCGGGACTCCGCAGTATGGCCTTTTGCAAATCGTTATAGATGGTATTGAATTCGGATTCATTAAGTGTGGATAATAATGGTTGACAGGCGGTTATGAAAGCCTTATTTGGTTTTGATTTACACAAGACCATACTTTTTACAAAATACTCAACACTCTTCATTTTATATTCCTTGAGTATGTCGGAGTGTTTGTGGTCTGCATCGAATTGTAACATCATCATGATCATTATGGTAACATTTGAAGTTGTCTCCATTTGAAACAAAGTATCCTTTGTCTCATCAAAGATCTGATTGTTCTCCCACAAGTCGTAGATGATTTTTGTGGCTGCTTCGGTGACACGCGCATTTTGGGCCAACAACGTGGTCTGATACAACAAAGATTGGTATTCAATCAATCTGTTCTTTTCGGTTTTGTAAATATTTGACTCCAGATTTGTGTTCTTCAATAGCAAACAAACCCATCCCAAGGCGACAACAGCAGATCTGCATGATTTATGAGCAGGTGCCGCAGGTAACTCCTTTAGAAGTGTTTTAAGAACAGATAGCATATGTTCTATGGTTAGGTCATGATGAACGCTAATAAGATCACCAATTAGCTTGCGAATTAGCAATTGAGATGGAGGATCCTTATATTTCAATATCGTTGTTCCTATCACTTTACAAATGCCTCGCACGATAGCCGAATTAACGCCTAAAATATAAAGAAAAATTATTATTTTAGAATGCAAATCAGATGCACTGAAGTTCATTGATTTTTTAAGATATTAAGTCCGTCCTGTGGTTATTTGATATAGTTATATCCGAATATCATAATTTATCGATCGAATCCACTTGATATTGCACCAAGATATCAATCGAATCTTATTTCACAGCCCCAATTCATCACACACACACAATTCATTAAATATTAGATATTCACCGCCTATTCTCCTGGCATTGAAGATTTATTGAAAAGCCGGCATTACATTGAATAGGCAATAAATCGTACGCAATTGCATAGCAAGGATCTTTATAACATTCAGGACTGTTGAATCTTCTGTCTGACACATTAAAATTAAAATTTCACGTCTTTCATTAATTTTTCTGACCCATTTCTTTTATAAAACTCAATTGACTCGCAATTCGCAAACACAGTATAAAACAAATATGTGTATGTATGTATTAGTAGGTCTCAATCAACGTTCTATACACTGACACAAGCACATAGACACTTGACACTTTCAGATAATTGCACTTTTAGATATAGAAAGGCACATCAAGTTATAAAGCTTAAGAGTTGCAAATGCACACCGCATATGCATACATTTTTGCGTTTGTATGTAGATGAGCATATGTAACTAAACTGCACGCTTACCGGGATTCGACAGCACGGCGCTCACATTGTGGAATAAGGACTGCCGCTCTTCCACTGGAACGTTTAGTACTCTATTAGGCAAATCGCGTAGGGCACTTGATAGCTGAAAAAACTATTATTATCATTTTATTTTATTTAATTTAAATGAATTTACAACCTGAGGTTCCATATTTTCCTAATCGCAAACGTGTGCCTTATATAGTGATGGCACGATAAAACATATGATACACTAAAGGTGGAGAAACATCGATCGCACAGTCGATATATCGATGCTTTTAAATTTCTTAAGAGCAACGTGTGCGCACTAATCGATCAATAATCGATTTTATGTTCAAATAATCGCGTTAACCACAAAACAAGTAAACCATCCGTACTTGCCAAAACAGATTTTCGCAACACCCGATTAAATAAAAATGAACATATAATTAGGTTGTAAATCCTTTTCGACATAAAATCACATATGCTTATTTTATTATTGTACAAAAATCAAACAAACAAAACAAAAATAGTCAAATAAAGATCTGTGGAGCAATTTATAAAAAAAACTAACCTATCGATTATATTTTTTTGTAAACAATAGAAAAATATACTAAAAAGTGTGTTTATTGGTATATTGGTACTGTTGATTAGTAATCGAGTTAAAAAAAATAATTTAACATAGTAATGAAATAGTTGAATGAAACACAGATTTAAATTATTTTTAAATAACTGGAACGTGGTATTTTATGATTATAATAGTAACCACCTTACATAGTAACTAAATTCTTAATTTTGTGGCCGTAAAGTGCGTTCTTCTATGATAATATTTTTGGCATTGTCTTTTCTAGTACGTAAGTCAGTAACCGTCAATACAGAATTTTACTGAAAACAATCAAAGTTGCCTGTTGAGCCTCCCATTCTGTACGATTACATATTTCAGGAATAAATTCAGTTTTCTGTGAGTGCTTGAATCGGAACTTGTGATTCTCGGGTTTTAATTTCTGTATAAGTTTGCGTGGTTATAAATAAAAAAAAAATGGCTGAGCTTGTTTTACTTACGTTAGTTCGATTATTATTGCCATTTACTTTAATAATCGGTAAGTAATATTATTTTTTAATTTCATAAAAAAAAAACAAACTATATATATGTCTCTGCTTAGCTTCTTTAGCACGTCCTGTCGGCATATCCTTAGTGTATCTGTCGATGTTCATGGTGTCGCCTTGGCTATTGCAAGCTAAAGTGAAGTCGCATCGGGCATTGTTGAATATCTGCTTGATAATTTCACTAACATTGGGTGGATTGTTTTCTTTGGGACATTTGGCACTAAACTTTACAAATTTAATTTACGATTATTTGACGATGCAAGTGTCCGTTGCAACTACTTTACGACAAATTGGATTCGTTCGTTTTAATAGGTTACGGTAAGAATTAGTATCATTATGGTCCATGACCTTAAATAAGTGCTCTAATTTTACAGCGCAATTGCAATTTTACATTGGATTCTACCAGACATGATGGTTACAATTGTTGCTCTTGTCGTACTAATTTTTTTGAAAATATCCGATAAATTCGATGCTTCAGAAACATTCAAAACGCATAGCACCGAAAATCTACAAAAGTCTGAGGTGAACCGGCGGCTGATAATTGAGTATCTGAGATCGGTACTGAAAACATGTTAGTAATTATCAAGAGCAGTAATAGCAAATGTAATCAATCATAATCTTACCTGCAGCTCCGATATTTGCTTTGGTTGCGCTCTTCTTTGCCGCCACTTTAAGACCATCCTTGCCGGGAATCTTATATTTTATGGTATTTATTGTGACTGGCACATATTGGGCACTAAATCGGCATTATAGCGGTGGCTTGCAGTATCCATTAATGATTGTTGGTGCAGTTATATCACTGCATATAATTGCTTATTGCTCTTATCAGCTGCCAGTAATACATCGCTTTTTAGATGCAGAATCGTTTTGGGCAAGGGCTATGGCTTTCGAAATTCCATTAAAAATGCACTATCGAAATAAGAACGGTGCTATTTTGAAATTTAGTGAAGAATTAAAATTCGATTCATACGTCAGTCCGGTTGCAATGATGTGTGCCTATTTTCTAGTAATATTAAAAATTCTTCAGCGGCGCCAATACCACACTGTATTTAGCCAATTGAAATTGAAAATTACACATCCATCAGAAAGTACACAAAATACCGAAAATGGACAGAATCAACCCAATGAACCATCAACATTAGAACAGTTCTTCTATATGATTTGCGATGGTACTTCGTTCATCTATAAGAACAGCTATATATTACTCAACGTTATAATGATGGTAAGGTTGAAAACACTATTATATCTTAACTTATTTACCAATGGATATTTATCCAATTTCAGATCTGGTCCATTATCTATCACAGCTGGCTAACATTTGTACTTTTAATTTGGGCGAATGTGCTGTGGATGATTCCAAATCAACGACGTTGTATGATGCGATCTAGTTTCTTAGTTGTGTTGTATGCCACATTTCTCATTATTGCACAGTATATATATGGCTTGAACTTGAATGAAAGCGAGCTGCCTACTAAGGTATGTCATGTTCAAATAAAAAAAAAAATTTTAATTGCTCACTGCCTATTTTCACATAGATAAGTGGCATAAATCTACAGCAAATTGGATTCTCTCATCCGTATAATGATGGAATACAGCCCTGCCTCCCGTTGTTTGTCAAAACGTCATTCCTTCTTATTTTCTGGATAACGTCTCATCAATATTTTAAAGAGAAGGCTGATCGAAAGGTGCACAGTGATGTTTTATTGCAATTTTTTGGGCTTTCATATTCACGCTCGGATAACACATTGTTTGAAAAGTCGCGGGCACATCGTGCTTTCATATTTATCGTCGAGAGTGTTTCAAATCTGATAACACGCATGTGGATGTGGCTGTTAATCTTTTTAATATTTCTCTGCGCGATGATTGATAAAGTGATGACTGGATTTCGAATTTGCTATATGTCTCTATTCCTGCTCTTTCTAATGGCCTTTCAGATGTCGCTACATCTTTGGATTAAGTTTCTATATGGGTATTGGATGTTTGTCATTTTCTATGCAATGACTATACTAACTATAATTTACACATATCAATTCGATTATTTTGATTACTATTGGGAGCACTTTCTCCATGTTAAGACTCAACTGTAAGTTTATTTCATTTTCAATCGTTTGAAGAAATGACCAATTTAATTTCATAAACTTAGGCAAACCGATATAGGGCTTCGACGATATCGCACTAAAGACTTATTTCTGCACCTGCTAGTGCCGACATTGACAATTATCTTTACGGTCGTCCAACTACATTATTTTCATCATCGTTTCATGGCCTCAGTACGCAATCCTTCGGGAGGAAGAAAAGGATTCTCGCATTTTCAATTTAATCCTACAACTGGAAGACAGTCCAAATCGGGTCAGCGCAAACGCACCTGGAGAAGAGTCATGACGAGTTGGGGAAGAAAATTGCGTGCCACACATTACCGTTGGTTCCGACCCAGCAAAATATTTGCGTGGCGATTTCTTGAGATGCACATGATCAAGATGGTGACACTCGCTGCCTTTGTGTGCGCTATATCAGAGGTTTGCTGTTTTAATCTGGTATTTGTCATATTGTCATTACTGAGTATTTGCTGGAATCCCTTTATGCGACGAGTCATTTTTCGCATTATTACATTTTGGACTTCCGTGCTCATCCTGATGAAAATGATCTATCAAATCAAATACTTGGACGAGTCACGTTATGAGTACAATTGTGTAAGTGGATAGCTTACATTAACTGATTAAGTAACCAACTAATTATATATTTAGAATAACGTTACAGTCAATTTAGCTGATTGGATGGGTCTGCGTAAGACCGATCAAAGCTGGGGCTCCTTATTACGCTACCTTGCACCTTATATCGTATACTTGATCGTGACAACTTTGCATGCAGTCGTCAAATTACGTGATCACCTAATACGATTCTCACTGGGCGAGGTAAAGGATCAATCGATTCTCTTTCCCCAAACATCGCGACAAGATGCGGAACGTAATTTTTCGAGTCTATTGAAATACCTCCTAAATTATGGCTACTTTAAGTTTGGATTGGAAATAACGTTCATCGGCTTGGTGTCTTCAATTGCACACAGACGTGATGTGTTGGCAGTTACCTATGTGATTTGGCTAATAATTTTGCTTTGCCTGAATAGAAGGCAATGCGCTCGCATCTGGAATATATTCCAGCTCTATTTCGTAGTCTCAATATTTGTGCAGTACTTGCATCTCATACACTACCCTCCAAATCTGTGCATTGGTAAGTATAACTACATCTCTAGTTATTAAGTAATTTTATATGTTTTGGGCACAGCTGTGGATGTGCAAAGTATCAATGATGACAGACCATTAGAGGATATATTTAACTTTTTCAAATCCAAGCTGATGTTGGACTTCATTGTACTGATGCTTATATCAAGACAACGCAGAGCATTCAAGGCAGAATTGCATCAGATGAATAATTTCGTATATCCCGGAGGCGATAATAGAAATATTGTCCACAATATTGCCAAGCTAGGACATGTTTACTTTAAGAATCCCACTCATGACTTCTGCTCCTTTGTGCGCAATTATTCGGATGTCTTTAAGACAGTAGTGTTCTGTAGCTTCCTCTGGATCACATTGGCAATTGTGTTTATGGGCGGAGTTTGTAGCATGGATATGCTTTCCTTAGGATATCTTATATTTGCTTTAGTGTTTATGCTGCAAGGCTCCGAGGTGTACTTGGACAACATCCATTACATTATCTGGCGCTGGAATTTTTTGATTGCTTTCAATGTCTTTAATATTGCGATTAAAGTATGCATCATTGTGTTTGGCAAGATGTTCGCCATCACACACAAGCAGGACTATCAAAGCTTATTCGCGGTTATGGAATACGATAAGATCGTGCCGCAGCCTCAAGTCCACAAGCAGCAGGAAGAAACCGTAGGATACTATTATGGTCCCAACAGTTTGATATTTGAGAACTCTTTGGTGTGGCATGCAATCATCTTTGCTTTCGTCATTTTCCAGAATCGCATATTTCGATCGTACTATTTCTGTCATATCATTAATGACACGCAGGCTAATACGGTATTGGCCTCACGGTAAAAAATATTTTTGTATTATTTCAATACTTTTCAAAGTCTTTTTTCCTCAATTTTTATTTGCAGTGGTGCCATTATTATAGAGAATTTGCACTATAAGCAAATTTACGATCGTCGCGAGTACGAAAAGAAGGTACTCGAAAAAGTCAAAGCTAAGATGGAACAGATCAGAGCCAATAACGTCAAGAATTTCACTAGTAAGTAGAGGATTAAAAGGAAGTTGGAATGGTATAATTTAAAATTGCTTTCCTCCCATAGAAATACGTGCCATGAAGGCTACCTCAAAGGAAGAGATTGAATCACAGAACGAAGCAACGCAGACTCGCCCATTGACACAATTCAGATTTTCCAATATACGTACAGCAGCACCAAAGCGCAGGGATTTGCGTCTCCATCCGCATGCAGTGCGTTCCGGAGATTACTACATGTTCGACGACCAGGAGGATGCCGATGAGCCCATCGTGAATAAAGAGTACGATTTTCTTGAAAAAGAAGATATGCACAACCGTCAAATGCTGGCAGTAAGAAGATCTGATATATTCTACAAGTTCAAATTATATTTTAAATATTTGCAGGCCAGAAAGAAGAACAAAGGCACTGATAAGGGCAGCGGATATAGCTCGGATTCAGAGATTGATTTCGACACTCATCCAGTGGTTAAACTAACAAATGAACTCGTGATGCTAACAACGGTTCGATTGAATCGGTTATCTCGAAATTACAGATTCGTACACAAGGTTTTGTCGGCCGAAAAAAAGACTTTGCAGGACATAAACACAATGAATCGTTTGGGATTGGTCAATACGGCAGCGATGTTTAGTTTCTTGAATCAATCGCTCTACGAGTAAGTCAATAGAGAAACTTATTTAAATCCATTTTAAATGTATCTGTTGTCTATTTATTTAGAAAGCAATTACTCAATGCTTCATCCCGAGAATCAACTATTAAACTTATGTCGAAGAGAGAAGACTTCACAACCCTCGATCATAATCAATTTGTACAAATGTTGATTTCCCTGTACTATGCAATTATTGCCAATACCGAGGTGGTTAGCTACTTAACAGTTTTTGTCAATCAGGCGGCCAACTCCTCAATTATATCACTGCCAATGGCATTTCTTGTGCTCTACTGGGGAGCTCTAACTTTGCCACGTCCCACGAAGACTTTCTGGGTTACCCTCATCACGTATACCTTGGCAATGATATTACTCAAGTGTATCTTGCATCAGAAAATTGTGCTTGACTACAAGCTTATTAAATTGGCCATGACAATGGACTTTGAGCTATTCATAAAGCATGGCAAGGCGGTTTACGATCTTTTGCTGTTGGTTGTTCTTTTCTGGCATCGCTATATGTTAAAGAAACAGGGCATCTGGAACATTCCGACACCGGACACTGATCCATTACCACGCTCTAGTAAGCATAGTATAATTTTTATAAATTGTATTTTAAGTACATCTTAAACAGCTCAAGAAGGCAAAGCATATGGCAAGGAAAGACCTGGCGAGGTGATAAAGCGCTTAAGGTAACTATATAAATTACTTGTGATTATAAAGATTTAACTGATTGATTTCAGGGAAGAGTCTGGAGCGGACCCTGAAGATTCTGCCAATAATGATAGCAGAGAATTTGAACGTGACATGGACGATTTATTGCGACCTGGAATTGATAAATATGCTTCGGCAAAGATTGAATCGGACTACTACCGAACAGCAATGCGAAGTTTAGAGTAAGTTGCTGAATGTATGTTCATAAAACACAATATATAACATCTCAATCTGCAGGCATAAGGGCGGTCTTTTGTCTGGTATCAAGAAATTCTTTCTTGCTCTGCTTCACAAGGCACGGCTATCAACAGACGTATATACTTTACTTTTTCTATGTGATTTTATTAATTTCTTTGTGCTACTTTTTGGATTTCCCGAGTTTGTGGTAAGTTCAAAATAAAAGTTCATTTTATTATGTTTTATAAATTATATTTGATTCAAAATCTTTACGTGTGTGTTGGCGCTTTCCTTCTACGCTTCTAATGAGGAGCGCTTACAAAATTCCAATTCCACTCGTTCCGATTGCACACGACTCCACGACAAAACGAAAGACTTCAATCAGAAAAGAAAAACACAAACTTGTTTTTAAAGCCAGCTTATATTATAATTTATTTTAATATTTTTTTTTAGTATCGGCGAAAATATAATACAAGCGTGTTGGAGACCTATATACGGGGAAATAAGGTGCCCTTCTGTTTTCTGTTTATGCTCATCGTGCAATTCGCCACCATTGTAACAGAACGAGCAATTTACTTGCGAAAAGCGCTGGTTGTCAAGATTGTTTTTCATTTCTTTACGGTTATTGCCGTACACATTTGGATGTTCTTCTTGGTGCCCTATGTGACTGCTCAGAGCTTCGGAGCATCGGCGCCAATTATTTTCTATTTGATCAAATGCCTGCACATGCTGTTGTCGGCATATCAAATACGTTGTGGCTACCCAAGGCGAATCTTAGGAAATGTCTTTACGAAAAGTTACTCCATGGTTAACTATGTTGCTTTTAAAGTGTAAGCTAAGATCTGTATATATTCTGCATTTATACATATTCTATCTGTATTGTCAGGTATATGGAAATACCATTTTTGTATATATTGCGTACGATGCTCGATTGGCTGTGCATTGATACGACGCTAACGGTCATGGAATGGATTAAAATGGAGGACATATTTCAATCGGTATTTATTGTGCGATGCTATCGACAAATGGATTCCGATTTTCCAGTGATGCGGGGAGAGCCAAAAGCATTCTATGCCAAATGTTTAATAGGTGGAACGATTATTTTAATTTTGATTACACTTATTTGGAGTCCCCTATTTCTGTTTGCGCTCATTGGAACTGTTGGCAAATCAAACGTCCCTCGTCGAGCAGATATATCTGTAAAAATTGGTCATTATGAGCCAATTTACGTCTCACAGAGCTACTCGGGCATTCATCAGTTTTCCAGGAGAGACTATAATGATCTTGTTCGAAGCTTCGATCGTGATATTTATGCCACCGATCATATAATGAGTTATACTGCTGCTGATATTACGGCAGTGAAATTTGATTCCAACTCGGTGACATTGTGGAATATGTCGCCGCCTGATAAAAACCGGTTATTGAGTGACTTAAAAACGGGTAAGTAACTAAAATTTCGCTAAATCGAATGAAAAGAAGAAACGAATTTGTTATATTTTAGGCAAAAAAATAGACATTCGATTTCGAATTTCGTTCAACTCTGGTGTAACGTCGGATACTATAGTGCACGAGACAACCTACACATTGACCAAGAACATGGAAAAGACTCGCGAAATGTTAATCAAACAACTGTCCGAAGACGATAGCCATGTCAAAGTTATTGTGCCCGATATATTACCTAAATTTATAACTGTAGAAAAGAACGAGGTCTTTGTAAACTTCATTAAGGATTACGATGGTTTGTTTACCACTCCTCAAGATTGATTTCCTATTAATTCTGTTATATTGCAGGTTTTCACAATCGCCCAATAATATTGCAAAAGAAACAAGCTGAAGGCAAAATGTGGTGGGAAGTGCGCGATTATTGTGACGACAAGTTCTATAGAAATGTTTTATCGAATCTTCCACTCTCTAATTGTGATGGAGGCATTGTCTTTTATATTTTTAGAGATAAATCATTTCCCTCAACTATGAGTTTCTTAGAGAAAACTGGGTAAATTTCTACCAGCATAATTAATATTATTTTTTTTTTAATTTTTTATTTTTTTTTTTAAGTATTATTGGATTGTATACTACTTGTGTGTACGTTGTTTCTCGTGTTATTCGATCACTTATCGCCAACAATCATCGCCGAATAATGTTTGAAGACTTGCCTTATGTTGATCGAATACTGAAATTGTGCAACGACATTTATTTGGTGCGGGAGACCAAAGAATATCGACTAGAAGAAGACTTGTATGGAAAGTTGCTATTTCTCTATAGATCCCCCGAAACGCTTATTAAATGGTCTCGCTTCAAGGATGATTTAGCAGATTCTGGCTCAGAAGCTGAAAATCGTGGTCGCGCTCCAAGCGAACCTTCAGAGGATGACGAACAACGTAGACAACAGCGACCAAATACTCCGCCTCAGCCTTAAATATTTATTATTTCATTTTTTATTAAAAACGGAAGAGCTTATAATAATAATTCTCAAATGTAAAACTCTTGACGATTTAAATAAAAGTTGAGGTAATACCTCTATTGTTATTTTTATCTCACTCTGCTAACCTCTCCAAATTCAGTTATAATTTTAATGGGTTTGTACTCTATGTTACCATCGCTACACTTTTTATAGCATATTTTAGGTGACACTATTTACATTTTAAAATATTTTAAGTAATATTTATTAAGTACACATGTATTAGAATCGAGCGAGCGACTATTGAGATCGTGCAAAAAAAACATGTTTACTAAATTATAACAATGAATATTATATGTTGCATAGTAATTCTAATGTTGACTATTGATAAAGGTGTCACAAGTGCCGAGCAGCTTATCACATATAATACGAGTATTTCCCAAAGTAATAACTCCGTTTACAATCCCAGTTCGCGAAGAACCAGTAAATTTCTCTTCGATACCATTTTCCGAATTAGTTCCGGAGTATCAAATGCCTTTGGCTTTGAAACGGATGATGAGACGGAATATGTAGAAAACGAAAATCTATCAACTTGTGATTGTGGTGAGTTCGATATTCTAATTTATCTCTTACGCTTTTACGTCTTGGCAAATAAAAGTGAAAACTGAGGCTTCACTGCTGACTAAGCTGTGCGTGTTAGTTTTATGAACTTAGCCTCATTTTGTGTCGGAAGTTAACCGCAACTTGATTAACAGGTAGAAACTTGGTCAACGAGACCTTAAAAAGCCCTGAAACACGCAAAGATAAAATACTTTCTTTGTGTATCATTTTAACTTTGCTTGAAGAGAGAAAATCTTAAACAAATATTTATTTACTTAAGTAGCTTTCTAAGTTACCAAAAGAAGTAATACTAATTAACATTTTACATCATTTGCAGATTGTGGTTTTTCAAATGAGGAAATAAGAATCGTCGGTGGTAAACCGACCGGAGTAAACCAATATCCATGGATGGCTCGCATCATTTATGATGGCAAATTTCACTGTGGCGGATCATTATTAACTAAGGACTATGTTCTCTCGGCGGCTCATTGTGTTAAAAAGTTACGCAGATCGAAAATTCGAATTATATTCGGAGATCACGATCAAGAGATCACTTCCGAGTCGCAGGCAATTCAAAGAGCTGTCACTGCGGTTATCAAGCATAAGAGCTTCGATCCGGACACCTATAACAATGACATTGCACTATTGAGGCTTCGAAAGCCAATAGTATTTTCAAAGATTATCAAGCCTATATGTTTGCCCCGATATAATTATGATCCAGCAGGTAATTATTGCAAATTTCTGCTTCAATTTAAATATTAACTATGTTTCATTTCTTCTCTAGGTCGAATTGGCACAGTCGTTGGCTGGGGTCGAACCTCAGAGGGCGGGGAATTGCCGTCGATTGTGAATCAAGTTAAAGTTCCGATAATGTCGCTTGCCGAATGCCGCAATCAGAAGTATAAGAGTACACGAATAACGCCAACTATGCTGTGTGCTGGAAGACCACGCATGGATTCGTGCCAGGGCGATAGTGGAGGGCCCCTTTTACTATCAAATGGAGTGAAATATTTTATTGTTGGCGTCGTTTCTTGGGGCGTCGGTTGTGGAAGAGAAGGATATCCTGGTGTTTACACACGCATCAGCAAATTTATTCCATGGATAAAAGCTAATTTAGAAAATACTTGTTTGTGTTCATAGTTAATCGTTGCTGCACTCTAAAACAAAAAAACAAAATAAATTATTGTCAAACCACTACTAATTTAAAACATTCCAAAGGTCATATTGCTTTAGTTTAAATGTCTATGTAGAGACTTTTGATTTATTGCTGAATATGTCTTCAGTTGAAAAGGCTGGATTCTTAATAGATGTATTCAAATATGGTCGGTGGACCCATTCAGTGTCACAAGCCTTGATATTCTCCAATGTTCCCAACTTAATTTGATAGAGCTTCAGTTGAAACCTTGGTCCAGCCTCCGACAGTGTAATTTCCTTATTTACGTATTTATATTGATGATGTCTGAACATAATTCTGTCATCATTGTTCACAAACGTGATCACTCTCTCCGACTTCTCTTTTGGCACTGGGAACAAATGCTTCAAGATGCTAACAGTTCTTAAAGCAATAGTGCTCTTAAAGTTGTGGAAAATCAGATGCGGTTTCTGTTCGCTCATCGGTCCAATATCGGGAATATCATGACGCATTATAACGTCGGAGATGTTGAAGAAGGCAGTTGGCCCAAAAGGCAGGTGACAAACGATTAGACTGTCGGGAATGCCTCGATGTTCGTGAACAATGATGAAGTCGGTGACATTGTTGGCACGACATGCTTGCATCAGAGTATTAATTTGATATTTGCCTCGATTCATTTGCTGCGCATTAGGAAATATCAAACGCAGCTCTTTCATAAACATTTTAAGGCGCGAAGAAGGCTCGTGTGAAGTTGTCATCATAATTTTTGGATCCTGAGCACCGGCATATTGGTATTCGTCAATAGTTGTGGAGCTACCGTTGCCTTCTACATAAGTGGAAGAGAATATTCTAGATGAAAATGAAATTATGTTATATACTTCATTCAAAACACACCTCCATAAAACTTTAGGGAATTGTAAACGTTAATGCCGTTTTTGATATTTGAAGAGTTGAGCGATTTGTTCTGCTTGATTTTCTCTGTGACTGCCTCCGCATTTTTCTTTTTCGTCAATATGCGTTCATTCACGGCTTTCGAATATAAATATTCTCGTCGCTGTCTGGCTTGTTTGCGTAGCATATTTATAAATAATATTTTATTCTTTCTTTTCGAAACAAACACGTGAATTAGTTGAGCGATATATTTACTATTAGAGATGTACTACCAACGATATGCGCAAACATGCGATTATTGCAATCGAAGAAATCATCGTTTGCATATAAGTCGATAGGTTGATTTCTCCTCACTACCATAAATTCCTGGTAGAAGTAGAATTGTTTATAAATAAACAAAGATATAACGCTAGTTAAAATGAGCTTACCACCAACATTATTGCAACGTTTAGCGTCACGAGGATTGCTCAACAAGCAAAGAGGTAAAGTATTGCTATTGCAACTATAAAACTGAATTTAAATGGAATATAATTTGCAGCTCAAGCGCCGCAATCGGAAGCAATCGAAGAAATTATTGCTGAAAACTATGACGAGGACGACAAAGGACCTCCATACACAAATTCTGACCAAGACTCTGCAAGCAATACCAAACATTCGGCAGGTGGTAATGAACACTTTTGGCCCGACAGAATCAAGGAGCGCATTGGAGTCACCGAATCGCATCATGGCTTCAAGTTCTGCCCCAACAAATACAACATCTATCACACTTGCACTTTATACTGTGTAAATCGCTGGTCCAATGGTCAGCCCAAGGCGAACGAAAAGTATTTGAGACGCCACAAGCGACTGCTGCGCAAATATCCGCTAAGCGGTGACTGGAAGGATATCTATGACATTGGCTGTGGCGTCTATTATTTCTACAATTCGACAACTCGCAAAGTTTCTTGGTTGCCGCCAACGCATCCAAAGGCGCGCATCTCAAACAGCGCTGCGATATTTCGCAAGCAATTGGCAAACACAAATGACAAGTACAACTTCGATCCCTCGTTTTCAGCAAACAGCCACAACGAATCGGACGATGGAGCAGCCCCTTCTTCATTTGCACCATCAAAAAAACAGAAAATACGAGACTTGGAACGTACTCTATTGCGCAAGCAGCGTGTTTAAGACAAAGAATAATTATTCGCAATAAAACAAATGATTTTGAACTTAAATTACTTAAAGTATAATTTGTGCAGCTCCTTAGTCTTCACGGCGAGATAGTTTTGCATCTCATCTGGATTGGTCCAGAAGCTGAAAGAGCTCTGCAGCTCGGAACAGGGCGCCTCACGATGTGTATACTCTTTGAGTATGTAATCGTTCTCTATCTCGTAATGGAATCGCGTATCATGCATCCGGATTAAAACATCATCAATACGCAGAAAGTGACGTAGCAGCACAAAAAATCCCGAGGGCATCACACGTATGCGCACACTCAACGCAGAGATACCGTGATCGTGCAACTCATCCTCGTACAGCGTTAAATCGTGAAAGAATAGTATATTCTCGCGTTGCATTAGTTTCATCTTGTTAAGCGTTTGCTCGGTGGCTTCACTGCGGAACTTCTCGTTTAAAGTGCCCTGATAGCTGGTTGTGAATGTCCAGTCAAAGGGCTTGTATTTCTGTTCCATGTTCTGCTCTGAACGCGTTTCGCGCCATTCCTGGGCACAGGCCACCTCAATGGCTGAGGCATCTTTGCCATTGGCAACCAAAGCCAATGCATCCATGGGCTTAAATTCCATCAGAGCTCCATCCTTGTGCTGTAGTACCAACTTGTTCTTGTGGAACACCATGTCCGGCAGATGAGGCAGTTCTAGTGAGTGCTGATAGTTGCACAGATCACAGCGATTGGCATCGTCCTTGTCGCACACCTTGTCGCTTCCCAGGCGACACATACTCTTCAATATGTGCGACTTCTCATAGCTGATAGTCCAGTCATTAAAACGTATCGACTCGTAGTCGACCGGCAGGCGGAGTACACCGCATTCTGCTGCCATAATTGTTTCAGCAGCACATATAAAACGTAATATTTTTTAAATTTAATGCTAGTTTTGCTTAGCGCAAACTAATTGTTGAAAGCAGTTTTCGCAACTTTTGGCAACAGCTGATTGGTTGTTCGTGCTGCCCTGACGCCGGTTTTTTGCATAAGAGGTGGCAAAATATCAAATACCACTATCGATGCATCGATGTATATAAAATTTTGGTTAAACGTCATTTAATTATTACCATCAACATTTACTTGCCGAATAAATATAATGAAAAGATTTATATTTTTAGATGAACAAAGTCTTTCTTCATTGCATCTTTTTTATTATTTACTGTGCCTTGCCAATGCCAAATGATTTATTGCGTAGCCCTGGCAAGCACTAGCGCTGCTGCCGCATAGCGAGAGTTTCGAGAAACTTGTTGTTATAACAAATAAAATGTAGAGGTCGCTCTCAATTACTTTAGTTTCATTATAATTCCCAACTGCTTGTTCAGCAGTTGCTCGATATAAATAGGGCAAATTTCTAGCTTACTTCGTTCTTGCTTCGGCAGAACATATACTAAAATTGGAACGATACAGAGAAGATTAGCATGGCCCCTGCGCAAGGATGACACGCAAAATCGTGAAGCGTTCCACATTTTTTTGCCTATCTAAATTCCAATCAATGATAATTTTTGTTTTCTGCTGTTTTTGCCATTTATTTTCATATTGAAATTTGTATTGTTTAAAATATGTATTTGTTTTTGTACAGACATATTATTTATTTTGGTTGACATGAATAAATGATGTTAAATGTGTGTGTTTCTTAAATTGTACGCAGAATAGTTGAATTATTTATATGCTATACTCGTATTATTATTATAATTATTAATATTATGCTGCTCTCTTTTCATTTTAAATTTTTCTTTTCGTTTCTTTTGCCTTAAGGCATACACAATTTGAAATTTTCAACACAGTTTTCAATTTATTTTGTAATTTTAATTCATAATTGTTGTTGGACACCACATTAATTTGTTTGGTTATCTGATAACCCCGCTGAACGAAGTTCGTATCGCTTGGAATCGGATACAGATTATAACGAAGTTCGTTACAATTTTGTAAAATTTATTTTTGGGCATTTTATTTTGTTTGCACCCAATAGCTAATTCATTTGAAAATACATAAGGTTTCAATTCAATGGACACGTGAATATGAATCAGGCTTTTGGTTATTCTTTTACATATGTATGTATAATTAATGTTATGTTGTATATATATTTATATGTGTATATTATTAATAATGTATGTATATATATATATTATTAGTTCCCACAGTAATTGGTTTTTGGTTAACTCTAAAAAAATGTTGAACAATATTTAAGTGAGCACATTCTGCTCCTAAATATTTACTGAATATGAAACTTGTATGTAACTTTGAGGTAGTTTTTATCCTTTGTTTAGGTTATTACGTTCGATATCGATATTGTACATACATACATATACTATATATAAAAAAGTAAATATGAAGCACATTTATTTAAAGCACACATTTACAATACATTGATCATATAACACATTTATTATGTTTATGCATGTATATTTTGTATTTGTATTTTTTTCTTTCTTTTCTTTTTCGTAATTGGTAATTCGTATTCGTTTTGTCGTTACAATGTAATAGTAGTAATAATAATGAACAACACAGGTTGTGCTGTACTTTTATTTATTACGCACATATAACATATTAAACACTGAGGAACTGTCGTGCTTACTTCAATGCCGCCTCACACTCCCTATTTGACAAAGGCAATCCTTAATCTCTAAGCAGCTCTCTTTATTTTTACATTCACATATACTAATATAAAATATGTGATTATTTCCACACACACACAAATCTTCTTGTACTCTTTGTATGTAAGTGTGTCTGTGTAAAATGTATAATGTAAATTTGAATTCATATTCATATCACTTATGGATTACAAGCTCCTAAAAAACATTCATTTGAAAACCCTAAACAAAACTGATGGCCAATTTGTTGTGTATTATTAGTTTTTATAATTAGATTTCAACTTATAAATAGTTTAATTCATATTTGATTTTCATTCTGTATTTTGGTTACCCTTGTTATTTGTTGTAGGCCTAAACTAACAACTAGATTAGTACAATTTGTTTCGTCACGTGCTCAACTCGATAATATATGTATATATAGTGGGGGATGATTTCGAGTGAAGTGCCTAAGTCCTAAGTTTTTAACTTGAATCACTTTTGTATTTTGTATTTTCGTTCTCATTGATCTCATCGATTTGCAAAAACAAAAATTAAGAAAAGAAGCGCGAAACATAAACGCTTATTTTTTTTTTTTTTGTCTTGAATGTTTTGAATGGTTAGCAGCTGAACACAACTCGATAGCAGTTATAAGGCTACAAAATTTGTAGGTACAATTAGAACCTAAAAAAGAAAATACACACAAATAACTCAAAACAAATATCACAAAATTAGCAACGAGGCTGAGCAAAAATCATCATCGAAATTATAATCAAAACTAATCATAGTAATTATTGATCAAAACAAAGCATGTACAGAATGGAATAATAAAACTCAAAGGGTGTTAAGTTGTTTTGTTTTTTGGTTTTTTTTGGTGTTTTGTATTTGAAACTTATTCGTATGCATTTCAAAGAGCGACCCGTAACTAAATGTAAGAAGAAACCAAAAGTAATGTAGGATTTGAATTTGAAGTTCAATCGTAGGTGTGTTGTTGTTGTTGTTGTTGCTTATGTTAATAAATTATGATTTATACACGTATAGTATATAGATATAGATATATGTAGGTATATATATGTATATATGTGGTAGATATAGATAGTTTATATTGAAGGTAATTTATATGCAAAATCGTAAAATATGATACGAATAATAGAAAACTTAAAAATTAGAATTGGGGCAAAACCAAGAAGCATATCGCAGCCAAGAGGTTTCACATTAACAAAAGACAAGTAAAATTATATCACCATGCATACATGTTTAAATATATGAATATATGAACATAAATATTTAGTCCATATGTATATTGTTGTAAAATTAATTAAAAATACACATTTGCATAACATTTCACATTGATTATGCATGTTTTTCGATTTGAATTAAATAATAATAGAAATTGTTAACTGCAACAAACTGCTAATAAATGGGAGAGGAATTTAGGATCGACGGGGGGTATAACAAACATAATGTTAATAATAGTATATGCATGATAAAAGCTCTCCAGTTGGTATCGAATTTGTAAAAACTTAGTACTAAACATTGAACCAATTGTAACATTAATATTATTCATGTAAAGAAGCATCCAAAAATTAAACAAAATAAATCGCACCTGATAACACACACACACACACACACACACATGTCAGTGATGAGTGTTTATAACTACCTATATCTCTTTTACATTGTTAATATGTCGACAATTGATCGCATTCGCATGCAATTGTTGAAAACAAATCAATTCAATTCAATTCTTATGTTGTAAACAGGTAAATCTGGTAGCTAAATCCAAGACGCATTCATTAAACATTTCTTTCGCTTTTTCGCTTGCTTCTTAATAACATGTTTTCTTACTCGCTAAACAAATGACGTAATATTTTTGTATGTTTTTGTAATTGTTTTTATAGATTTGTGTGTTGATTTTTGTTTGTTTGTTTGTAGTTGCCTCTTTGTTTGCATTTTGTTTTGTTTCGTTTCATTTGTCGGTTAGTTTTTTGCCAGGGAATTTCCAGGGAATCTTTAGCGTGTTTCGACAAAATAGTTTCGACACATAGTTTTACATATGTGTGGCATATATCATCTGTTGCATGCTACGCCAGGCTCTTAAATCACAGTTACATCGTTCTCTCCTTCACTCACTCTCTCTCTGTCGCTCTATCCTTCTATCTGTTATCATCATATCAACATAAGTATTTATCACTCAAGCAGAACATTTTCAAAAATAATGATTGATTGTTTTGGTAAGTTGGTAGGTTGGCTTATTGTTTTTCATTCGTTTCAGGTAGATTTTGGGGGCGTGTGGATTGCGTTACAAGCTAGCTTTCATTTTTTTGTTTTTTTCGTGTTGGCTTACAACTAAAGTTGATGGGCGGTTCGATATAGTTATGCTTTTTTGGTCTACGATGATTTACGCAGCTCCTCCAGGCCTCCGTTGGGCAAACCGCCACGCATATTCTCCAAGACCTTGTTCACAAAATCAGTTGAGCCGCCCGCAATGCGTATGCCAGCTGTCAAATCACATAAACATAAACATTAGTTAATCATATTCGATAAGCATATTTAAATTGTGTATCTCTTACATGATGCTGTGCTATAAATGCGTTGAATTTGCAGATCCACCTCCTCGGTGGACTCGCCCTGACTCTTTGTGCGATGCTTGAGTGCCAGCGCCTGTTTCAACTCGGCAATGCCATTCATCAGACGCTCTACAATACAAAAAATGAAATGGTAATTAAACAATCTTAGGAAGGTTGAGTGTCAGCTGCTTACTGTGCTCAATCTCCAGGCCGTAGAGCTTGATCTTATTGGCCTCGTGTTGGGCCTTCTTCTTGAGTCGACAGGCTCGCGAGGCGAGCTTGTTCTTCTCCTTGCGCGACTTGGGTCGCACATTGAAGGGCAGCTCCGAGACGGGCGTCATGTCGTTGATGGTGCGACTCAGCTTGTCCAGCTCCTTGCCAATGTTGTGCAGCTTGCGTGCATTCGGAGTCAAATCGTTGCCATCTCCCTTACGCGCCTTGCCGCTGTGCTGCAGGGTTTGAAATAATAATATAAGAAAAGTCTTTTCACATCGCAATTGCAAACGCACCTTGTACACTTTAATGCCGCGCACGGAGCAGGTGGGACTGAACACCGGATCGGTGACCTCGTTGAGCACATGGGGATCCTCGAGCTTGGATTGGAAGACCAGACGCTTGCCCTTGGGTCCCTTGGCCTGTACGTTGTACTGCCAGAAGAAGCGCTCCTTGCCCTTGCTGCTACTCAGCTGATTTGGTGTTGAGGTGCGTGTCTCATCCTCATCGCCAGAGCCTAAAGAAAACTTGTTGATTAGTATGAAGTGAAGACTTCGATTTGCAATGCTCTAACTCACCGTTGTCACTGCTAAAGTCATCGTAGTTGTCGCTGTTCTCGCTGGAGGCATCGTCGTCGTCGTCTTGCGAGAAATCAATGCCATCCGGGGACAACACGCTGCCCGTGCTCAGCGACGAGAAGCTCTCGGCCTCGGCCAGCGAGCCGGTGGATAGTAAATGCTGTCGGGGCTCACGTCGCATCCAGATGTGCTCGCGATCCAGATGCGTGGGCGCCGACGATGACAAACGCGACAACTGCGAGTTCTCCACTGCGCCCTGATAACCACTCGATTTGCGCACACTGCCCGCCGCACCAGCTGTGATCACCACTTGACCCTGAGCCGACGACGCACTGCCATTGCAAGTGGCTGTGGTGCTATTTACACTACCGAAGCCGCTGCTGGCGCCACCCGGACTCAGTGCAGCGGACTGACTGAGCATGGAGTGACGATCCGGCGGCGAGGACATGACAATGCCCTTCTTCAGCAGCTCTTGCATGTTGCGTGACTTGACCAGCTGATACTGCGACCGATTGGCATGCGGTGGTGGCGGCGGCGGTGTCAGCGGCGATTGCGATGCCTGGCTGCCCGGCGAGAAGCTCGAGCTCAGCTGTTGCGTTGCCGGCTTATGCGGTGTGCTGTGGAACATTTCGAAAGTGTCGCCTGTCGGCTGCTGTTGTTGTTGTTGCTGTTGTTGGTTCAGTAGTGTCTGCAACTGTTGCTGCTGCTGTTGTTGCAGCAACTCCAACTCAAGGGTAGGTGGCCCCACCAAGTGGTCGGAGGATGTGTGAGATTGCGGCGAGAGTAAAAAGTTCACATTCTGCTGGGGCAGCAAATCTTCAATGGTGCCCATGACATCCAAGAAGTCGCCGCCATTCAAATCACTCAAATCGTTCGCCTGTATTTCGGCCTTATCGTTGGGAAATATGTAATCGTCGTCTAGATTAAATGGCTCATTTTTGGTATGAACAATGGCATTGCTTATATCGCTCCACATGGCATTCGAATTGGGGGTCATCTCGTACAGCAATCCACTGCTGTTGCTGACCACTTCCTGCAGCAGCGATTGCTCGTGCACCGAATTCAGATTGAGACTGGCGCTCAGATCGGGCGTAAAATAGCCGCTGCTGGCGGCATTGCCACCGCCGCTGCTGCTGTACAACGTCGAGCTGAGCGGCGAGGCGGCGCTCAGACTCACATCCTGCAGCAAAGTGGGCGACAATGAGGCGGCGTCCAGCGCATCCAAACCAAAGTCGGATAGTTCACCCAGCTGCAGAGCTTGTTGTGTCTCCTGTTGTTGCTGCTGCTGCTGTTGTTGATGTTGCTGTTGCAACTGTTGTTGCTGCTGCTGCTGCTGTTGATGTTGTTGCGCCATGCTGGGCAGAATGTGTAGTAGATGCTGTTGGCGTGGCGTTGTCGGCGTCAACGTTGGCGTCTCGCTCAGCTGCTGATACGGATGATGATGATGATGAAGATGGTGATGGCTCTGATTGGGATTATTGCTGCGCGGTATGCTAATTGCCGTTGTGCTTAGCATCACATTCGATGTGTAGCTGGTTGTCGTGTTGTTGTTGCTGCTGCTATTACTGGAGATGGCACTCGATGTTGAAATGTTATTGTAGTTGCCGCCGGTGTTGATCGTCAACGTTGGGGTGCCCAGTGAGTAGAGCTCGTATTTCAATGGATTGCTGCTGCTGTTGGAGCCGCTGTCAAAGAATTCCGATGACATGGGATACACCTGATTCTCAGTCATTGCGAGAGATCGAACGAAAGTCGCCAGCGGGAAAAAAGGATGGCGATCCCGCAGTTACTTCTACTTCTACTTCTACCCTTCTCCCTATCTCTCTACCTCTTTATTTAGTTGGGCGCCAGAGGCGCTAAAGCGCTGCTTGGAGCGCAGTTGCTTTACACTTGCTGCAATGAAAGAGATTTAAAAGATGATATTAGTTGGTTGAATTTAATCGATTTGAAAAACGATATTAAAGTTAAAAGTTTGTGTTTGTAAACTATAACTAAGCTTTTAACATTAATTTAATAGTTTGATAAGGCATAAGCATAAGGAAATCAGAGTTTTCTATTTTAGATTCAGTTATAATCTGCGTATTAGCGGGTCAGCTAAATTTTCTACTGAGGCTTTGCCAGCGCATTTCCTACTGGGCGTTTGTTTGGTGATTCTCTTTTGTGCATGGGAATTTCACCGTTAGGCCCGCTAAAGGTAGTAGTGCAGCTGAAAATTTCGGCAGCGTACTTTACTTTGAATTTGTTAGCCCAAGCAGAGGCACAATATTGTGCACAATAAAATTGGAATTTGAAGGTGTGCGCAGTGCACGAATGTAAGTAGAAATACGAAAACTAATAAAATGTATAAAATTTAATGAAAAAAATAAAGATTTCAGCAGATTTTGATCCACTACAATATTGTTGTACGGATCCGGTGCCAACACTGGGGATTATTAAAACGAGAACTAATAACTTTGAAAGTATAAACAAATTCTGCATAAGTCAACCAACTCTATTGTTATATATTTAATGTTTAAAGCCATTCTGAGGCCAGGGCATTTCCTAGTTGAAGTATTCGCATAGAACTTAAATATATCAACACTCTAATGGGAATTAAATATGCAATGCCACATTCCAGATACCATTGCAATCCGCATATAAAAACCCGAACCGAACTGAACCGGAACTCTACTATAGAGTCGAGTTATATACATTGAGCAATGCCAGATCTGAGAACTATATAAACAGCTAGACAGACAGATGTAAATATGATTGATGGACTCTCGTTTCATATGAATGCCTAATTAGCAACGATATCTGAGAGAGATAAACATAAGCCACTTGGTTAATCCTATTTAAAGGTCTATACCCAGCGAATGTCTTTTTTGTTGTTGGTATTATTGCTGTGCTTATCGCCTTGATTGATAACGAGAATCGCAAAACTCATTTCGCTTGAAAATAAAAGAAATCATTTGCAATTTTTTTTTTTGTTTTGGATTTTTTGCGAAAAAATAAACCAAAACTAAAAACAACAAAGCAAATAACGCAAAAGAAAACAAAAGGCTCGTAATAAAATATAAAAAAACTAACAAAACAAGTAATAGGGAATGCTTATCTAATGATAGACGAAGAGATACGCTATATGAGTCTTTACTACAATTCAGACTCAAGTTTGTCAACAAACTTAAGTGCAAAAATATACAAATGCAATACAAAGTAATTAATGCGTATTTTATATATTATGCATAGAATTAATTATTTTATTATATACCCCATTTTAGCTTATCATCAAGGTATAAAAACTATGCCAAAATTAGTGCGTTCTCTTCTTGTTGCCTTAATCACTTATTCGCCAGTTGCTTTTTGCCTTTCGCTAAGCAGGTGACTCTGCAAATTGTTATTGTTTCTTCCTTTCTTGTTCTTTTCGCTATTGTTGTGGTTGTTGTTGCCGTTTATAAATATTAATTAGTTTGTTTACAAAGAAAACGAAATTTCTGGTGGATTTTAATGGTCTTAAATTTTGCGAAGGAAAAATACATCTAGTATCTGGATTATAAATTTCATGTGTGGTGCAATGGAAAAAGCAAAATAGAAATGGTTTATTAATAATTAAATCGAACAGATTGAAATATTAAAGGGCATTATTTTGAACGAACGAAATCACTAAACTTAACAAGTTCAAACTGTGAAGCAAATGAATTGATATCGGAACCAAATGAACTTTTAGCGCCTTAAATCCAAGCCTTGAAAATGAACAAGTTCATGTGACTCAAATAAACTGGAATCGGAACAAACGAATGAACTTTGAGCCAAGCTTATGTTTCATTTTAAGTCAAGAGGCTGAAATCAACTAATCAGGTGATTAAATGATAGAATTGTTGCCTGTAAAATTTAAAATCACAAGCTTTTAATTAAATGTGTGCTGTGACTCTAATTATTTCAACATAATTACAAAATCAGCCAGTAATTTATCACATTCATTGGCGCCCCTCAAACAAATGCACAGATACATAAGTGGTATATGTATTTGTGTGTGTTCATTGTAGACCTTGGAATTAATATCACTTACTCGTCCAAGCTTATCTTTCAACCATTCCATGCCATGCAGCCAGCTCAGTTCAACGATAACTCGTTTCAATGCTGATAACATTCGTTTACACCAACGAACAATCGGATGTGAAGAAGGAGGCACATTGGACGTGGACGTCGTGAACATTACCTCCCATTCATCAAGGTCACCCGACCACAGGCTGCAAGCGACTTAAGCCAAAGCAAGTTGAAGCAAATCAAACAAGAAAAGACAACGTGTAGCATCTAAAGCGGCACTTAAACAACCAAATAAAACAACAATTCAACTTCTAGCAAAATGATATAGCTTGCTTGTTTCGCTGGGGTTCTTTACAATACATATTCCTATTGCTCCAAGCTCGCCACTTCAACTCGGCGACTCTTTTCCCTCTTCGCCCCTCAGCCACCATTTAAATTGTTTAATATTCGTCAAAGGTTGCCGAACGCGTCGAAGGCCAAACAATGATTTTTTTGTCGACGAACTTAAAGCGCCCCCTATGAGCAAATAGGTGAACCAAGCACCACATGTATATAAATGTATATGTACAAACAAAATAATGTATGTATGTATATACTACATATAAATAGGAAACATACGGCGAATGCTTATGTACATAAAAAGCTACGAATAAATGAACAAAGACGAACATACGAAAATAATTTATTACACATTTTTTGTCGACCAAACTTAAAACAAGCAAACATTTTTTGATTTGGTGAACTCAACACAAGATGAAGGAAAAGAGAGATAGAGAGAGCGAGTGCCGAGAAAAAGCGAGTCTGTATAATTATCATTAAGAATATTGTTAAAACAGGCGCAACAAATATCAAAACGCTAACAAATAAGTTAATGAACGCAAAATGGAGACGAGAAAACATCTGATGCAAAACATATGATAACAAAAATCAGACGGGCTAGAAATACACACACAGATATATACATAGATCTCATACATGTAAAAATAGAGTAGAATGCATTATAATAATATGTAATATATCTAAATTGTGTACAATATGGGTAAACAAAGCAAAGCGGAACACAGAACAAAAGCCGCGTGGGATGCACGTGAAAAGCTTTTGGAATTGAGTTGGGGGTTTAAAGTACAACACATCGACTGTCTGAGGCGTGGCAAAGATACAACAAGAAAATCGCAAAGCAGCTGCTTATTTCTTACAAGTTAAATGTTTCTGTATCTGTATCTGACGTCACAGAAGTCTGATAAAGTACAAAAACACGTATTAATTATGAGAATTGTTGGGTGAAATTTATAGCACAACTGCAGTCTGGCGGTAATTTCAACACATCATGCAATAATTATAAACAAAAACACAACATGAAAAAACAGTTAGGCAGCGCCACGCTATCAACAAATTGAATTGAGGGGAGCAACAAAGAAATAGCGACAGAGAGACACAGAGAGCGAGAGAGCAACGCTTTGAGCACAGTTATTAACCAAACTCAAGGTCAAAACTGTTTATTTTTTATATTTTGTTTTGAATTTATAATTTATCGCTGTGTTGCTTTTGTTTTACACTCAGGCACACACTCAAGTACATACAGCGACGACGAGTTGTAAACAAAACTAGGCGAGCGATTGTAAAGAGCTTTTTGAGAACGTGGACTATGCCTCTCTTTCTCTCTCGCTGACGCTCTCAATCTTTCGCATGTTTAGCACGCTTGACATTTGCGCTCTGAGCAACATATGTTTTCTGACTGTTTGCTTTTGTCGCCATCTTCGTTCGCGTCAAACTGTGTGTGTGTGTGTGTGTGTAAGTCTGAATACATGTGTATGTATAGTAAATAATCGAAAGCTTTTCGGTCGCTATGACTGGCGTTAGACGGGTTTTTTTGTGAGTAAATAAAAATATATATGTATGCATATATTACAACAACAAATCGGCAACACTTAGCAAGCTTTTACATTTCACCAGAATATATACTAGACGCCAATGATTTCTTGTTTTGGTATACAAGTGAAAGCTCTTAATTAGTCCCTTTTAGCATCATAAAAAAATGTAAATAAACAACAACAATTCATGTTATTAAAATAACTGACTATCTTTAGTATTATTATATGTGAGCAAATACTGAGACGATTGCGTAAACTTTTCGCATTATGAATTTCAAGAAAGATAATTAGATGCCAAAGTAAAACTTTGCACTCTCTATATTAAACTATATGTACTGGAAAAGTGCCATTCGATCGCCACTTCCGTTCTCACTCTAACTCAAGCTCATCTTGACGTTGCGAGAATAACAATAATATCTTTGTCGTCATCAGTGTCACATGTTCGAAGTGCATGCAATTTTTGTTTGGTTTTATCCCACTCTCTCTCTCTCGCTTACTCTCTTCGTTGCATATCTTTCTTTGTGTCCTACAATTTATGCAAGTCATTTTTGCTTTGGCTTTTGACTTTGCAGTGCTTTAATTAGGCACACGCACTCTCCCGCTCACACACACGCAAAACTAAGAAATGTATGTCTGTTGAGGTAGCCACCCGCATTTTACCGCCAAGTGCAAGTTCCTTCTACGCGGCAATCGACTTATTTTTAGTTTGCGTTTTTAGGGCGCCAATTTCACAGCTACCCCGACTAAAAATAGCACTAAGGAATGCGGGGGCGCTATGTTTAGGTTGAGTAGTTGTTCTACCGTTAAAATAGTCGTTCTACCGTAAAATATGCATAATAAATATTACTAGTAAACATGTCAACTAATGAGGCAACAAAATACTTTTGCGTCTTTTTACATAACATAGAATATACATTTTCGCCTGTCAGAATATATTATGTCAAAAGGGGTTTAATGAACTAAAAAATATAAGAATTCGAGGCGATGATAACGAGGGCAGTAACATTAGATACCGCTTTGAAAGCTCGCACACATTTTATACAATTGTTAAGAGTAAAAGCACAAAAATTTAAATGTTTACTCTCTATACTTTGCCTACTCTTCCTCTTTTTCTTGGCTATTTCGATTCCCTCACCAATCAATAACAATGATAATTGGTAAACCGCAAACAGGGCAAGCAAATTTGCAAGAGTCAAAATGGGTCGACTAAAGGATACTCCTTATAAACGTTAACAACGTTTTAGTGAAAACTTTTACTGAAATAATCTATATAATAGGTTTACTTATTCAATCATTACTTTTGGTATATTTCCGAATTTTTTCAATTATCTAGTCTTCTATCATTACTATTCGCAATGTGCCCAGGGTATGAATAAAAGAAACGGCAAACACAAATTGCTGGCTTGCTGTTTCGCTAATAGATAAATAATTAAAATCAATTTATATTGATTTAGTAACATATTTGCGCACACTGCGCGAGTACATATAGTATACATAAAATTAGCACAGTTCAGCTGAAATGTTAGACAAATACTACATCGAGTGTGAGATCTTAAAAGTTAGTCTATACTCTATGTAGTATATTGCACATACGCAAAAGACTTGAAATAACTCGGTTACTTTCCACGCTAACAAACAGAATTTCATATAGTATGTGTGCCTAAGTGTTTATTGTGTTCTTTCATTCCCCATTTGCAATGCATACTCGTATGTACATATGTAACTTTCGATTCAATCGGATACATTGCAGGAACACGTGAGTTGGCTATCAGCAGACAGT
The DNA here is from genome assembly GCA_035046325.1 of Drosophila niveifrons. Taxonomy (NCBI): domain Eukaryota; kingdom Metazoa; phylum Arthropoda; class Insecta; order Diptera; family Drosophilidae; genus Drosophila; species Drosophila niveifrons. Next base: position 284,960 of record JAWNOC010000046.1, on the reverse strand, counting down.
CGCTTTTACAGAGTTGTCTGGCTCTCGCTACTTATCAGCGTCCAGCCGCGTGCCAGTGACGAACAGACTGATAAGCCCATCATCACAAGCATTGGGTCAAGCACATTGCATATGGGAATTTACAAAATTGAGTGACGTTAGGTTTGTATGCACCCATATTTAATAAAGAAGCTATATTTGGAAACAATTAATGCCAGATAATCCATATTTCATTACATTTTTTTTGTGATAATTTCGTAAAAAACACTCAAAAAGAAAAAATAAAAATAAAAACGGAAACATATTTAATAAAATTAAAGTATTTTAGAAAATCCCTTAAAACTAGAAAAAAAAATCCGTGTCTGTTGACATTATTAATATTCTTTAAAGAATTTGTAACTTTGTTGGTGACCCTCGAATATCTCTTTTATCTGCAATCCCAACAGCTGGATAAGCAAAGCAGCAATATAGAAGAAGGCGTCCCACACACGCCCACATGTAGAAAACTATTTATTTTCTTTCAGGCACAGTCTGAAATGTTTGCAAAAAATTAAAAACAAATAACAACACTTTGTAGCACCGGAAACAGTCCCTTATTGTTTTGCCTTTTGCTATTTTTATGCGCGAAACGAAAACGAAAACAAAAGCGGAATCACAATTGAAAACGGAATGAAAAAAAAAAACAACAATCTTCTAGGAATTGGCGTTATGAAGAAGGGTTTCTTAGGGATATGCAAAATGAGAACATTGTCTTTTGTACAGTACGACTAAGTTATACTCTATTCACTGGATGTGTTAATTGCAAAGTCAGCACAAAGAGTTTTTAATGCACATCCATACACATCCTATATAGACAAGAATAAGATATACTTTTTAAGCAATTTCACACAAGAAAAAGAAAACAAGTTCGCTCAACGACCGCATCCGTAGACCATAACACAACACACAATAAAGAAAGTTGAAGGCCGATGAAGTACAATGACCGTAGTATTTTATATACTAGAGACAACAAATGTATGTACTTAGAATTTATATAAAACACGTATGCATATGAAATATGCATACTATATGTATGAATAAACTGTATTGTAGTATATGGAAATTTGTAAGGCAAATCACTCGATTGGTCATCAGCACATTGAAACTATGTTAAATATTCACAGACAATCGAAGCGAGCGATAAAACGGGAAGAAATTCGAAAAAAATATGATGCAATAACAGTCAGAATGATAATCATCATTTCATCAATAGGCTAATCAGTATAATATGTGTGAAATATATATTTTAAGTATACTTCATATTCATTCAACTATTTTTTAAACGAAAGTTATTTATTTTCCCCGATCCTTTTTCCTATCTTTTAAATATTAATAAATATATTGAACGTTTTAATAATACATTAATACATATTATCAAAAATCTCTTATTATGCCCAAATAAACAAATTGTGGCGAATGCTACAATAAAAGTGTGGCAATAATGCTTAAGCTGTATCCCAAATATTATCAAACATATATTATGCAGCATTTACCAATATTCAACAGAATCGTCAGTCATAAATTTATCAAGTAAAGTCGGGAGCTTAAAGCACCTGCTGTTATCATGTATTTATTTACATGTTCATTTACCATGTGATTTGGTTTTGTTTTCCTTATTGTTATTATTTTCTTTTTTATTTTGGCGTTTTATTGCTGCAGTATTGCGGTGGTTTGCTTATCGTGCGCTCAACTGTTGAGTCATTGATGTAGCTATATCAGCTATCTGGAATATACATATATACATATAAAGTGATAGAGGGAAATGCAAGTTGTATTAGCCTGCTTCAACAAGCGAACTAGCGATTGTCGGCAGTTAAGTCAATTAAGACTAAGACGCCCAGCACAGCAGCTGAGACAGCTGGAAACCCACTCAAAACCCAATAAAGAGACATATGGAGAGAGACAGACAAGAAGATAAATAAACTGTCGGCAGCAGAAACGAAGTAGCTTGGGAATAGTTGGGTTTGAAATCTGTGGTTTAAGAAAAATTTAAAGAAATGCTCTACTGAATTTACTATTTAGAATTGTATAAATTTTCCTTATACAATATATATTTTTAAAGTAAAATTTTAAAGCCTTATATTTTGTTAAATAAATCTATTAAATGAGAATTAAAAATAATTAACCGTGAAAAAGTATAACCTTATATGATTTTTACTCTACAGAAATATTTCTGAATTCCGGCGCTTGTACTGTTTCATAACACCGTCTAGTCATAGGGTATAAAAAGGCAATAAGAACTGTTAAGGGGACAAGTGTGAGCTACGTCTTCTATTAATATTTGCCCAACATATGGACATTTAAAGCATTTTGGGTGTGTGTGTTGTCAAGTCGTGTCGAATCGAGTCCGATTCCGATTCGAGAGTCAAGCGCTATTCGGCCTTGAATTTTTCGCTCACTGACACTGAACTCTGAAAACGACCGCAGAGGAGAATTGAATTTGAAATTCACATTCAAATTGAAATCAATTTCAAATTTAATTTCATTTTAGGTCGCCTCTTTTTCGTTAGTCAAAAATCATTTTATTGTATATTTCGCTCGCTTATTGATTATTTGCACAAATAGCAACAAATAAAAGGCCCCATTCAAATAAATACATGCATAGCATCAATGGGATTTTTATATAATCGACAAATTTCGAGATTTTTACTCGTTTTGGTTTCCTATGGAAAATGAGTTTTATGTTGTGTGTGTCGACTTTCCCTTTGTCTCGGACTCGGACTCGACTCTAGACAGGAAATTATCAAGTTTTGAGAGCCATTTCATGGCTCATGGCCTATATACATAAACAAATGCGAGCATGTTTATAGCTCGACTTTGGTTTTGTTGCTGCAACGCGTTTCATATTTCACGATTTTCGATTTCGTTTTCGATTACAACTCTGAATTTCGAGAAGTTCTTGTGTAAATATCTGAACTGGGATGAGTTGACATTTTAATTGCCTTGCTCTCGTAAATTACCAAATTTGACAGCTAGAAGAATTTAAAAAATTAAATTGGAAGCATGAGTACCAAAGAGCAATCTAAATATGATCTATGGCCAGAGAGAGATTTGTGTTTAAGTATTGTTGAATCTGCTTTTCATTTGTAACACAAATTTGTTTTTTGGCTAATGAGGAAACAAATTTGTCCATAGTAGATCCCTTTCAACTTTCTAATGTATAGTTGAGGGAAAGAAGTTAGACGATCCCAAACTTTTTTTTATAACATAATCTCTTAATAACAAAAGCGAAACCAACTATTAAAAAATATTTGGCTTTTGCCTAAAATTAAAACCCACGTTTTCATCGCGGGTTTGCAGAGTAATAATATAATACAATAATTATTGTGTCGGCATCTGGCATTAAGAAATGGAAATACCAACCTTATATGACTGTGCTATACAAAAAAGTATTAACAATTCCAGTTGGGAGGGAGTAGAGATAGATAGAGTTGTAAATCGTCGTCGATGGCGGCGTCGTCGTCGTTTATGAGGCAAACTTTTGACTTCCGTGTTCAACACAAATTGTAAGACGAAGAGGAAATATGAAAATTGTTGAGAGAATTTATACTCGCTGCTGTGTTTATTTAAACATTTCTGCTACTTATAGATGAATTGTTATTGTTTATTTGCAGCCATTAATTAATTTATATGCATGAACACGAGGCGCAAAGGGAAGAAGCTTGTTTCTTCTTCGTTTTCTTTTATTTTGTATTTTGTATGTAAATTGTGTATTTCATTGTTGTTGTTGTTGTTGGTCACGCTTTTTGTTGGTTGGGTTTTTAAACTGGGTCACACATGTGGCGATTAAAACCGACTGAAATATGTGTGTGTATTATATTTAATATAGCACATATACACTTAAACATAAGAACTATGCACACTTTTGTATCAAATTTGATAAGTTAAATTAGAATTTCATATTCAGGCTCGCGTCTGGCGAATCTTATCAGCTTGTCACCAGAAAGCAACAAGAAACAACATACATACAAATATACAATGTACATAAGAGCTCTAAGAATTGTTATATGCATGTACTCTTAATAATACATGCATGCACACAAACACAAGTACACATACTTTTATGGGTTATTGTTGTTGACGTAAGACTTGAAGTTTTGACATTGAAAAGCTCCGCGCGAATAGATTTTTCATATATTTTTTTTTTTGGTTTGTCGGGGTGTTGTTATTAGAAAACACTCGTATTCGACACTTGATGGCACACACACTTTAAATCCAAATATATATCGTAAAATATTGATGTGTATTATAATTATGGCAAAAATTTACAACAACTCTGGAAAGCTTTCGGTGTTATCGTTTTGTTGTTTCTTTTTTTCTTCGATTCTTTGTTGCTGTCAATTTTGCGGGGATTTCGACCGAGCAGCTGAGCGCGTTGCGAACAACTGATCAAAGCGTGCACAGAGAACGTCGACAACAAGAGCAGCCGAAGTAAAGCTCGCTCTGCCTTCGGTCGCTCGCGAGCTCGTGTGTGTGTGTGGGTTAGTGCGTATGTGTGTGTGTGTTTAGCGTCGCGTCGTGCTTGCGTCGGCGTCAACGTCGACGTCAGAATTTTTGTAGTTAAATTCCAGCACTCTTCAAATTTGGCTGCGATTTTTTGTTGATTTGTTTTTTATTTTTGTTTGTTGCTTCATTTATTTATGCAAATATAATGGACGTTTTCTTTTTAATTCTTGCTTTGCTCGTTTTTTATGATTATATATTCTGTTTCTTGCTTCTTGTTGTTTTCTGCTGTCTTGGAAACTAGTTCGCGCTTCTCGCCTCTAATCGCCTTAGCAAGTTTGTTTAAATATTCGATTGTACGTGTTTTTGTGTATACCGTATGTCTGAACCTCAAAAGTTAATTTAATTGGAACTGGAACTCGTATGATCAAAAAGCGCGAGCGATTTGTTTGCGCTTGTTGCTGACTTGTTTTAATTGCTTGCTAATTGAATTATGAGCACAACAACTATACACAGTTACTTTTTAAGTAATATGCATCATTTTTGTATATATACAAATATATTTACATTTATTTACTTTGATTTGCACGCGCTGCATTGACTGACGTCGTTCATTCTATCAGCGCTTTTTGTTTGTTATTGTTGTTTTTGGTATGTACACCGACGACAATAAAAAATAATTTGTTCTGTTTTATTTTGATTATCGCACTCGACTGAGCTCTCTACACACTAATACACATACACAGACAACAATAATGTGCTGCGCTCGCGTTTTGTGTCGTCCGCGCTTGTCAAACGTTCTTGACCGATTGTTCAAAGTTTTGAAAAGCTCAGCGACAAAAACACGCGAAGCAAGCAAGCAACAGTACAAGAGAAAGCTTCCGCGCTGCTGGCTGATTTTGTTTTGATTGTTCAGCTGTGCAGGCGCAGCATTTCCAGAGAGATAGAAAGAGAGCAGTACAAACGGCGCATGTCGCTCACCCACACATACACACACACACACAGGCATACTGTGTGATTTAATGAATTACCGGCGCTGGGGGGCATGGCGCGAGAGGAAGTGGGATAGAACGAAAGAGCCGCTGCTATGGTACAGTCGACGTTTGTTGTTGTTTTGTTTTGTGGCTTTCGCATTTGTTGCTCACTTTGCGAGATGGACTGTTTATGTTTTATTCCCAATTTGATTAATAAATAAATTCATTTACAAAGCTTCCGCTCTTGCTCTTTCTAGTTCTCTCTAGTCTTACTCACAAACACATTCACATGTGTGCGTGTGTCGCTGCCCACCCGTTTTTTGACGTCACCTTTGTTGTTTACTTCGGGACCAGCCAGCTTGTTTTCATTTTCTTTGCGCACTATCATTGTTCTACCCGTTAGAAATATGGTAGAAGGGTACGACAACTTAGTGCTAAGCGCAAAGAGGGAATCTTCAATTTTTGAACGTAAAAGTACTAACGAATCAAATATAACTATTGGGGCTTAAGAAAGTCTTTAGTTGCTGCGGTCACACTATTTCATAGTCAGTCATCTCTACTATCGGTTTCTTGTTTTCATTTTCTTTGCACACATTGTTATTTGTTTTGCTAAATATTGGTTGTTCTTTTTTCATGCAAATTATTGTTATGAAATTGTCTGGCACTTTGATTTGTGTTATTTTCGCAAAAAATAAAACTAGTTGCTCATTGCAAAAATATACTATATAGAATCAATCGACATGTTTTAATTTATACGAAAGAAAGAAAGAAATGAAGCAAAAGGTGCAAGCATCGAAAACGCGCGCGTTTATAAGCGATGCATATTCGCTGCCTGCTGACGTTGCGTTTTTCAATTCTTTATTGGTTTGTTTATAAAAAGCACAAAAAAGAAAGAAAAATAAATAAATAAATTGGAATGCACACAACAATAGTAAATGTGCACAGACTTTTTGTATGTGTTTATGACTTGAATGCGAGCGTTATTTCAATTAGTTTGCAAATTTGACATAAAATGATGCAATATGACATATTAAAGGTGTAATATAATCCATTAGATACTCGTGTTTGCATAGTTATATATTTGCAAAATGTGCTGATCCAAAAGCTATTCAATTTGAAATGTGATTCATTCATTTATCTAAGACTAAAACGATTCATATGTTTAGGTTACCTAATTTCGTTCAGCTCAAATTGCAGTCGTATTGATAATGAAAGAATTCGTCGCCCACTTCATTGGAAAAGTTCGGCCGTGATGAAGGTTTTGATGGCAATCGAACTGACGCACGGAAAATTTGCTGAGAGAAAATCACAGACATGTCCTTGAAATGGCAAAGTGCGCCACAGAAAAACAGAATACAGCAAATAAATAAAATAAAAATAAGGAACACAACACGACAGGAGCAGGCGTGTATCAAGTAAATACTCGCATATGTTCGGGAGAACCTCAAAACATCGGGAACAGTCGGTTCCTGTATACATGTAAAAGTGCCAAGGATGTCACACGTTCGCCCACTCCAAGGATAAATGATTGTCAAGGACGTGGGCGCCGGTATCCTTCAAGTATTTACTGCAACGCCCACGTTAAAGGCGCTTTAGAGCTTTCGCTGCCTTTTGCGTGGGTGTGACCAGAGTGGCGAGAACACCGGTTTTCTTACTTCTCTTTCCATACAAATTCACATCCATCCACATTCCACTTTCACTTTCCTTTCGTCGCGTCTTCGAGTTCAAGGCAGTGCAAAGCATCTGTTGTTGTTGCCTACATTTAGGCCTCGCCACGCCCTCTGCCTTTTTTGGGCGTCGTCGTTGTGGTTTTCGTCGAGCTGCTTGTGTATTCCATGTTCAATTTAATTAAATGCAAAGCTTTTGAAACCCACAGCATTAGCAAAAAAGCCGGCTGCCAATTCGATTGGTATTAATATATGTATATCGATTAGTGTATCGATAAATAAGTACGCAATTGAACTGTGGCAACACAAATACAAGTGCAGCCACAACATAAATAACAGAAAACTATTTTTAGATTCTGTTGGAGCTGAGTATATTACAAAAACTTCGTCACATTATTTGCCAAATTGTTTTTGTTATGAATGTGCAGAAACACAACAAAAATGCGACCGCAGACTTGCAAGGACATCAAGGGGTGGGAGGAGTGTGGAGGCTATGGTGTTATGGTCGCTCTGGCATTTGGCCTTGGGGTTGTAGAGACGCACTTCGTAGTAGCGTGGGTTTTATTATGCGAGAGCATGCCACACTGCAGTGGGGGCAGAGGGAAAGAAAAAGCACGAGCGAGAGATAGACAGTGAGCGAGAGAGAAACTGTTCGTTTGTTTAAGGATTTCAAGGGAATTCTGCGTCGTAACTTTTCAACATGGCAGCCAAATCTCCACAGCAACCCCCATCACATTTTTTTTTTATGGGGGCAGCCGGCGAATGTGTACATCGAAAAAATATATGTATATATAAAGTATATAGTATATCCTTTGTATATACAGCATGTTGGCGTTGTTGTGACGCGTATCGATTTGTTTATGTTTATTAAATGAAGATTCGCAAAAAAAAGGGTGGCGCTTTGGGGGCCAAGAGGGTGCGAAATAACATTGAAAACTTTCACACTCTATTTTACATATTTTAATGCTTGTTTGTGCCTATTAACAAAGCAGTTGGGGTAGAAAACAATTTGTATTATATTTCTGCAAGGTAAATTCAGATGAGAAGAATAAATTCCGGGAAATATAATATGAAAAGCTTTTGCGGAAGTTTAAATTTCTAAGCTAACAGAACTCATTTTCACAGCTTCTATTTAAAATTGAAGTATATTAAATAATGTAAATATGTTCTATAAATTAATTGTTCATTATGAAAGATAGTTTTTTAAAAAGAGCAGAACAGTTCGTTTAATAATTAATTTATCGAAATAATGTCAGAAAATGCTCCACAACTCACATGCACTTTTCATGTGATTGATTCAGCGAATTCAAATAAATAAATAAACAACAATATGGCCATATTTGTGTTGATTTCTTGTGTTGTTTTTCTGCTGATTCGTGTGCTTAACGTTCATTGGCCCCAAAGCACCGCACACACACCAATTATAGCCAAAGCTCTCTGATAAAACACAATAACAACTCAACACACATACACAAACAAATACAATTTTCAACAACTAAGCGTTTTCAGTGTTCACATCGTAGACGAATCATAGACCCAAACAGACATATGAATAATATGTGTAGACCTCAAGCCGTTGGCTTTTCCACCAAGCACCAAGTTCAGTTCAAGTTCAGGGTCAGTTTGCTACTCTTTTTGAAGTAGTTTCTTCACTCCACAGACAGATAAATACAAACAACAAATATACTATAGTATGTATAGCATTCTATATCGTACATTTTGCTTTATCTATTATCACATACAAAGATCGCACGTCATAGCGTCAACGAATATAATAAAAATACATTTTTGCTGCTAAACAAAGTTCAATTTGAATCATCTAAGGAAATTAAATTAAGCCAAAATGTGCGAAAGACAAAGTGAATGGCAATGTGGGCGGCATAGTGACAATTTGGCAAAGAAAATTTCCATGGCTGTTTTAAATATAGCGCCAACGCATGTTTCATGTGAAAAACCTGCACTTGGTGGGCGTTTTGAGAATCGCAAAGAACGGCGAGTGCTTGCAATTCTTCGATAGATAAGACATAATTGTTATTTAGAAATATCAATATTGTGACAGATATGCATCGTCATCAGCTTGACGAAGCATTTTCCTATTTTATCATGAAATTTCATAGTATTTGTATTTTATTTCTATTTAAAAGATAGTCAAGTGCAATCATACATTGAAATAGTCAAGAGATTGCAGTATTTTGTTCTATATATGTAGGCTTAGATAAGATAAACTGAAAGCTGTCAGAAATATAAATTCTTGCAATTTCCACATATTTTGTATAGTTTATAGATTTAAAAGCTAGCAATTTTAAATGAAAAATTGTATAGACTCCGGAACAAAGAGTATTTAAGTATTTTTGTATATTCAATTCAATTGGCATAGAAATTTTCACAAGACTATCAAATACGTTTAGACTTTTAAATACCCTGCTTTGTTATATATTTAATATTGAATTCACTTAATTTATTCACTTTCATTTCAAACTTAATTACATTTTCTCCTATATTTTGTTAATATGCTATGTTTAATCTATTTTTATTTGCTTTTTGTGAACTATTTTCACTTGACACACATAAATAATTACATTTTTTATAGTTTTGTTAAGATAAGTTCTTACCTTTTTAGTTATGAGTAGCTGTTCAAATTTCATATTATCGATAATGCTAAGGATGACCAGATTGTCGCCTAAAAGAAACAAATACAATAAATTGGTATAGAAATACATTATAAACTCATAATGGAATAAAGCAATCGGTAAAAATCAAACTAATGGGTATTAAAGAGACGATTCTTTCACATGGTATTCGCAATTGCAATTGTGGCGAGGCGAGTATGAAACTTGGGCGGTGCGGTTCATTGATTGCAGACGACATCAGCGTTGACTATAGTATGTTTTATTTTATTTATTTTTTTTTATACATAGTATGTTTGACAATGCGGAAGTTGTTGAAATATAACAAATCCAAGGGGACACAAAGAGAACTGCATGTAACACACATATATATATATAGATAGATATAGAATCGTATCGCGTTCTCTGTGTCTGCAGTTGCAACAAAGCGCAGACAATCGGCCTATGTCTATATACATAGTATACGCGTACAAGAATTATCTGGCTGAGTAATTAATGGATCTCATTTAGAGCGTTAATGTCAGCTCAGATCGAAAAATGGAGCATTTCACTTCAACTTACCCAAGATGGACAAATGGAACAAACGAAATGCGATTAAAGAAAGCAAACGATGCGAAGCGAATTTAACACAAAAGTTTAAGAACAAGGATTTTTGATGCGAAAGATGCTTGAATAACTATCTAAGGATTAAACAATAATAATAATAACACGACATATAGCGAAACACTACTACCCTAAAAATCCCTAAACAACAAAAACAACCGGAATACGCGACGCGAACGAACGAACGGAGCCGACACACAACCGACCTGTCTGAATTGCACTCGATAACTGTGTCAGTGTGTAGCGACGGAATGCTTAGAGAGTCTCAAGTCTCAGACTCGCAGGATGCTCGCTCTCCTGTTGGATGTTGGCGGCGGGGCGGATTGCCGATTGGAACAAAAGCCACCACCATCACCATCACCACTACCTCTGACATCAAGCAGCACAAGCCAGAGAGCCAGTCAACCAGTTAGTTGGTCTGAGCCTGGCGCAAGACGCGAGATAATAGAAAATACACAAGACCCGAAAAAATCTGAAAACTTCTATTAGAGTGCTCGACTGGCAGATACCCGATAAAAATGTTGTAAACTAAGAAGTGTATGTTTATAAAATTACACTTAATTTTTACTCTATCAAATTATTTTTTGTTTAACTGTAATTTTAATAATGCAATTGTAAATATATTCCGATATAACCATTCAAAAATGAACTTTACTTAGTTGTATAAAACTTGAGTTCCAAATTTAAAAGACAAAATACCATAATTTAAGACATTCTTGATCTGATTACATTGTTACGCCTTAGTCCTTAGTAGTTCTTCATATCTTTATGAATATAACATACAATTTGATATGTGGCTAAATTTTTCCGAAACCTTACACTTATCATCAATAGTTAAATCAATAAATCATACACGCTTACTTTTAGTGTGTTCAATAAAGTTTTGGTTCCTAAAATCTTTATGATTATAACATATAGACAGACATGTTTATTCTATAAAGAATTCTTATGTATATATGCTTTGGGAATTGAAAACTTTCTTCTGCCTGTTGCACACATCTGCGACAGATACTATATAGCTTGATATACCCATTTAACCTATTAGTAACTGGTATGAATGAGAAGGGAAACCCTCGAAAGACAAACTCACCCCAAGCTAAAGACTCGTTTTCTTGAATGGCATCGCGAAATCTTTGTCTTGCCTTTTATTTTCATCGATTTAACTTACGTGTTTGCCCACCAAACGACGCGGGGTGGAAAGCGCTCGCGGCGATATTCTATGTCCTGTGTGTAGTGTCCTGTGAGTGAGCGCATGAGCTTGGCAACAGGACGCTAACAACTCTCTGGCATTGTGCTGCCTCTTTTACAACTTTACAACTAAATTTATTACTCACTTCTGCTGGAGTCATTCAGACTATTGCCAAAGTACAGTAAGGCTTGCAATTTCTATGGGTTTTTCCTGCTGCGTTGTATTTTGGGGGAGTTGGGAAAGATTCGATAGAATACAAGTTAAAGCCACAAAAACCACAGTAGATTAACTGAAATTTAACATTATTAACCAGTTAGATCACCTAATATAAATTACAATTAGTGAAAACTAAAAACTAAAACTAGTTCTAAGCTAATTAAAATTGAACAGGGAATTTAATAAAATATATTATAACAAGTTTCGGAAATCTTAATTGAAGTTTTTATTCTGTAATCTTATATTGTTTCTTGTCTACCCAGTTCTTTTACGAGATCAACATTCGGTTTCATTTCATCGCGATTTTTCTTGGCCTGGATTCGAACAATGGATACGAGGCAACCCGCTGCCCTATTTACTGCCGGGATGGGACCATCTATGAGATTATTATTATTTTATCGGTATGTGTACGCTTCATGCTAATTCCAATTCCAGTTTGTGGAACAAAAGCAACGAGCATAAAAACTTTAACTTTTGTCTGACTAGAAGGCAGAGGAGGAACGTCCAAATCCGTGCTGAAGTGAAACAAGGTTTTCTCGCTGGGATCTAGACAAAGGCAAAGACAATAAAGACTAAGCAACCCTATCTTATCTAGGTATACCGTGCACTTATACTATTAAGGGTGTAATAAGTTCTCTATTTAAGCTAGAGTTTGAAGGTACCTTTCCTATAACAAAGCAGATTACAGGGCATCTAACTGTCGAGCAGGCTCCTTTCCAACTGTCGCGATCCTTAGTCCTTTAAGGTTACATTTATGTTTTCCCAGCTTTTCACGAGTTACGTTAAGTACTTAGGATTTTTTCCTATTATTCTATTCTCCTGACGCAATTCATTTCAATAGAAATGTAAATAGCAAATTTTAATAATAATTGAAATAGATTTGGCCACGAAAATTCTAGCGTTATCTTTAAGGGGTGAATTGCATCCAGGAACTGCATGTGGTAAAAACTCCCAACAAAGTTTGAAAGTTTCTTTTCAAGGCGATCTATAGAAATTGTTAATCGATTTTACGGTGCATAAATGAAAACCTTTAGCAAATTGCTTTCACTTAAAAAGTTATTGCTTTAATACTTAAGAAGCAAATGTTTTCAAATGTAAATATGGTTTCCCTAAAATAAAAGTCTTTTTTGATAAATTAATGAATTGAGTTGCACCTTGAAACTGGATTTATTAGACAATGACAAATCACAAATTAAACCCCATTTGCAAATTACAATATTGGAACATTCTTTTACAAGAAGAAAATGTTATATTTTTCTTAATAAAAGATGTGGGTAATGCTATCTACATTTTTCGAAGAAAAAAAACTTGTTTTGTCTAACAATATTCTTGGGATGATTGAGATTTGAAATGCAAATATGTTTATCCTAATAAAATGTGTAGAAATACTTTATAGACATTCAAAGAAAAATAAAATTTGAATGAACATTTATCTTTCTCACGAGAAATCTTCAAAAAGCTAATCGATCTAATTACTGTAATAATAAATAGAAAACTTTATGAATCTTGGCAACAAAAATTAAATTAATTTGCAGTGTCACTGGCGATCGGCATTTTGATCCTAGTACCGCTTCTCCCCTTTGACCATTGAACCGTCGGTTACAGCTGAATTTCCTTTGTATTTTGAGCCCATTGTCTTCTTAAGGTTACGTAGAGATTTGCACGTGTGCACAAATTAGCAGAACTGGTTCCAATGTTTTTTTTTTTGTTTTTCTTGAACCGCATATGGAAGTAGTTTCTTTCCGGGGCGCTTTTCCTTCTTGCCATTGTTCTATAATAGAAAAACAGTCTGGCGGCAGTTGGAAAATTTTCTTTTATTTCCTAAACGCCATGTGAAGTCGATGGATGGCATTTTAATTTGCGAGGTGTATTTAGAGAGAAATCAAAGTTCATCAATTATATTACTATTTGAACAATTTCAGTATAAAACTAAGATTTTCCTTTACTCCAGCCTAAAGTCAACCCTTCAATGAGTCATGGTGGTAAATTCGCCAAAAGAAAAAAAAAATGAATTGAAATTCCGTAGAAAACTATGAGTAACAATAGACATTTGAATACGCTGCTGTAAAGGAATTCTGAAATGCTTCACAAAAAAAAAGCGAAAGTTGAAAGAACTCCGCTTAGCATTTGTTGAATCGCAACATACCCCCGAAGGGCTGAGAGCATGTTAGGGGTGCACAACGCACACACTCAGGGTGAGATGCGTGTAAATTCTCTAATTTTCATTACAATGTCACTGGGTCTCTGGAAGCACCCTAAAAACGCCAACAGCCACCAAGGCAAGGCAAGTGAGAAGACATTGAAGTAAGTACCAAAGTACCACAGTACCGAAGGACAAGGGTTGAGGTTTAAGGTTAAGCTTGAGCTTTAGCACGAAGGGGAGCAAACCAAACGTAACACGAAGGCATAAATCACAATTACACACACGCACACACGTGCACACGTCGATTGCTGGGGATGTTTGAACCTGCGGAGCATCAAGCTTTTGGCGGCCACGTGCAAAGCGATCAGAGCTTGCAAGATGGCGTCCCTTCAAAGCAACAACAATCTGCCAAGCAGATGCCTTTACTTGAAACACTGCCAAAGATCATGCATGTGAATGATTGATGTAGTTTTACTCTGCAAGTAGGGATTGGATTATCGTATGTGTAGCGATTTGGAAATGGTACATTTTTGGTAGTAAGTTATACTAAGAGGTCATTGTATACACCTTTGAATAGAAAGAATAGAACAGGAAATACAAGTTTCCCCTGAATATTTATAATATATTCGGTTTCTTATCATTCCTTAAGCACATTCATTTGTTTAAAAGGAAAAGGTCAAAACAGTCTGGACTTCTATTTTGTAATATTTGCTAAAATTGTAAAATATTAATAATGAAATCTAGTCTTATTACTAGCATTTGCACCATTTGGAAATAAGTACCCGTTAAAAAGTACCCACATACAAGTAATGTACCTAAACTTGTATAAATGTACCGAATGTACAAGTGATATTTAAATTCCTTATTGCAATGCGAAAACATGCACTTTTAGCAGGAGGGCGTCGTGCCATGAATGAATTTCTTAAGCGGAAGTGTGTCACGCTGTCAATGTGTTCACGAGAGAGGGAGAGAGAAAAAGCAAGGAATGAGAGCGCAAGTAATAGATAAGTAAGCTCGCATCATGCAGCTTGTATACAAACACATGCATGTGCATACATCTACAATTATTTGGCTGGCATACATTTTGCTGCAGCAAAAATTTTCGCGCCAATTTGTGCGACAAAAAAATGTGTAGCATAAGACAGCAAGAGCAACAAAAATAACAACTACTTTACAGCTGCAACAGCGCGAAACAGGTTTGCAACGGCTGACTGACCGACTCTGTTGCCATGGTGAAGGTTGCAATAGAAGTAACAAACAACAAAAGCAACAATACGAGCAACACCTCCAAATACAACCACAACAGCAGCAACAACAACAAAATAGTGACAATGCAACCAAAGTCGCTTGTGTACAAAAAAATGCTAGCAATAACACGTTTTTGTTGTTATTTTTGTTTGCGTTTATGGCGAACGCTTTTATGCTAATAAGCGGAGGCGGGGCACTACTACACACGCACACACACATTCATGCATGCGTACACTCTTGTTTTGACACCAAATTGTTACGCTTTATTCTGTTCACCAACAACAACAACGATATAAATAAAGCAGCCTTTACTTCCATATACAATACAAAGAAATTCTTACACAGCACAAAATATGCATTTTAATTTAGTTATTTAATCAACGCTTACCCAGCTGCAAATTATGCGTTATTAGAAGCACAGTTAAATTATTTAATTTTACAATACGAAATTTCTTTTGTCTCTTTTGTATGCGACGAGTTTCGAGTTTTCAAAAGGCAATCACAAAGCAGCATGCAGGTGTCGTTGAAAACTATTTACCATTCGCTTTTACGCTGCTATTCTACACACAGGGTTGCATTTGGCGCGCGCGCACTAACCTGCGTCACTTCAGTGCTGCAAAACGCCCCTTAATTATCGATAACAAATCGGTTTTGTTTTTATAAAAAAAATATGTATTTGAATCTAAATTTGAAATGCAATTTACATATCCTCTACGCTATATTTGTACGCTTCATCCTGCACAGCTCGTCGCTCGTTCTGTTTGTCAAACCAGCGCTGCTCATAGCCATTGGAACGATCGACGCCATCCCAACGATATCCTGGCCGTATGCCAAAGCGATTCTCCGGATAGCTGCCCGCATAAACAGGCATCACGGGTTTATTCGATAGCTCCTCCCGTTTCTTGCGTTTCGCTTGCATATACGCCAGCATTGGATCATCCGCATGCTCCTGTTCCCGCAAGTGTCGATCCAGATCTTCGTCGTTGGCATAGCGTGCCACCGGCTTGGACGCCTCGTGTGCCATCTCCGCATGTCGCTCCTGTTGCGCCTCTAGCTGCTTGAGTCCTTTGCCCCAGCGATCGTAAAGCTCTTTTTTCTTTTGCTCATGCGCCTCCTTGCGCTTCTGCTCAGCCGGATCCTCGGCAGCGGCGTCGCGCGCTCGTCTTCCTCGCCGCCCCGTGCTGCGAATCTGCACTTCGGCGTTGCGTCCAGAGACCTCGCTTGACATTTGCTCGAATCTGTCGTGCTCTTCGCGTCGTCGTTGCTCTGTTTCCTGCTTTAGCGACTGAGCATCTTGCAATCCCGCCTTCTTGCCATCCAGCGTGTGCTGCGTCTGCGTTTTGGGCTTATGGGTAGGCGGTGGCGACATCGATGGCGACTTTTCCTTGCCCCAACGACTATTCGTGCGCTGTTCCTTTTTAATTCGCCGGGCTGGAGATTGATCGCGATCCCTGCTGTTAGAACGGCGTCTCCTGGGTGGGCTGTTATCTGCTTCTCTTTGGTTTCCTCCATTGCGACGTCTTGGCGGGCTTTGATCGGAACTACGGCGACGACGAGGCGGCGAATGATTGGAGTCACGTCTGCGGCGGGCAGGCGATTGATCAGCGCCTCGCTGACGTCTTGGCGGGCTTTGATCGGAGTCGCGACGTCGCCTGGGTGGAGATTGATCTGCTTCTCGACGTCGCCTGGGTCGAGATTCATCTGCTTCTCGACGACGCCTGGGTGGACTTTGATCTGAACCCCGTCGACGGCGAGGCGGGCTTTGATCAGCTGCAGGTTGTCGCCTATGTGGAGATTGATCCGCAGCATTACGTCGCCTAGGTGGTGATTGATCGTCATCACGCTTTCTACGAGACGGGCTTTGATCCGCATCTTTTCGACGCCTGGTCGGACTTTCATCCAGATTTCTATGTCTTCTGGGCGGACTTTGATCTGAGTTGCGTCTTTTGCGCACAGGAGATTGATCCTGTTCCGCATCCAAACGTCTTTTTGGAGAACTTAAATCAGCATTAGTTCGTTTTCTTGCTGCTGACTGGTGCTCATTCCTTTGACGTCTTGGAGGACTTTGATCAGAGTTACGCCGCTGCTGTTGTGGCGACTTCAGAATTCTTCTTGCTGGCCTCTGGTCTTGCTCACGGGAACTGCTGCGTTTCTCCAGCTTAATGCGAATGGCTAGTGGACTCCGTTCTCTTGGGCTGATGCTACGACGCTCCTCCTTAATTCTAATGGCGGGTGGTGAACGTTCCTCTTTGATTTTGATTGTCGACGCCTTACGACCCCATAAATCATCTTCGCTTGTGGTCGGTTTTCTTTCGTTGGGATTGGTATCGGTGTCTGACTCGGATTTCGGCTCCTTAACGGCAATATTGCGCCATTTACTGCGCACAGCATCAGGGTTTTCCTCGATGTATTCGCCAACAATTTGGGGTGCATCTTCGCCACCAAATAGCAAATCTTCATCCATTTCCTCATTGTTGGAATCGTGTGCGTCGTCGTCAATTATTTTTACCTTGGTCTGTTGCGTCTTTTTGTGCTTTTTGTGTTTCTTTTTCTTCTTGCCTTCTTTATCGCCAGACAGATATTTTTTTAAATATTCCCTTTGGTTTATAATTTTAGCACTATTTTGCGTGGACATCTTAAAATTGTTGCAATTACTTTTCTTTTATTTTCAGTAAACGTACACTAACCCACACACACATGCAGACAAAACAGCTGTTGCAGAGCTTGAAAGTATTTTATTAGTACCATACCGGAGAGCAGCCGCAGATGTGTGGAGTCCCTGGTTAAAAGTGACTACCCATTTTTCGCTTTTTAATTATTACTATATTGTAAAGTATATCTTGAAATGTAATATTAATTATAAAATAATTAAAAATTTGCGTGATTAATTGTGTTACCCACTTATTATTTTTTTGTGGTACATTAATGATTGAAATGAAATGGTTTATAATAATATTGTTATATATTTTAAATGAATTGTTTTATTTAAATTAGATCTTGGGAAAATAAGGCGGCGCTCGAATAGTGAGTAAATTGTCCTAATCTGTGAATAATAATATTTTTTTAATGAGATGGCGTTGTATATGGTTTTTGAAAATATAACAGTATATTCCGAAAGAAGTGTAAACCGGTGCCAAATGAAAATAATATTTTTCAAAACTCTCTGCATGGTCACACTGCTTTTCTCATATTAGTGTTGTTGTTTTTCATTCCCTCACACTGCCATTCGTCAATGTCGACCTAGTCAAATTTTTTTCTCGTAGTAGTTAGCAATTAAACGTATTCGAAACTTTATTAATAATAAACGCGACAATTTAGTTAGTTTCTAGTGGTTAGGTCAAGTGTATCATTACCTAATCGTTGCCAGGGAGCATATAAAACAGTAACTAAGGTTGCATCGACGTAAATTATTCGCACGCCGCCGCTAAGGCGGTGGCGTCGATAACGAACACAAAAATGAACGTAAAATGTGAGTAATTGCAAGACAACGGTAAAATTAATTCCAATTAGAATTTGAATTGCTTGTTCTTTATTAAGCAAAAATTCAAAGACACACCCTGTCACAAGTATTTAGTAGTCCTCCTCCTTGTCCTAACGGTTCCCCTTGTAAACGAACGAGAGAAAGAGCGAGCAAGTCCCAGAGCCTAAGAAAATGATTACCAAAGCGGAGCCCAACAAAAACAGAGCGCAAAGCACACACATTTTTGTTTTTGCTTACTGAGCGATGCACAACTCATTGAGTTTGCAAAAAAAAAAACCGAAACTACAACATTTCTTTGCATGCATTGCGTTGCAAGAGGAGCATGTTAAACTTGGCACGTTGCCTCCTTATTTGCATGATTTGCACTTATTTTGCATAGATTGCAATTTTAAATCGGCATTTTCAGTGAAATTTTTGTAGCCACTTGCTGTGTTGCTCTCTCCAAATCAACCAGCAAGCATTTGCTCTCTTGCACGCTCTCTGTCTCTCACACTGGCATGTGGTTGCGAGAGCAAGAAATTGTTGAGCGAGAGAGAACTTTTGGTTTTGATTGGAGTCTAGTTGGATTTCCTCTCAGTATGAAAGTTAAACGCGTCGCGTGTGGTTTACTGTGTGTCGCAACAAATACCGCGAAATAAGAAATAAATTGAATTCGTGCTGTGTGAAGAAATGAAAATTTCTGTTGCCTTCAATTTAGCCCGCTGAAATCTATGTTTGTGTGCGTTGTGATTTTTATTTATTTCTTTTTTTATTATTACTATTGCTGCATCAGTTTTGATTGTCGCCCGTGTGCGTGTTTAATTTGAGTGTGTGTGTTCGTGTGTCGTTTATTTAAATAGGGAAGAAAGGCCAATTGTTTTGCATTGTTGTTATTGTGTTGCAGTTTCAAGCGTGCTTGCAATACTTGCCACATGCCACTTGACCTGTGCGTTGCCAAAAGCTATGTTGCTGCCAATTGAGCTGTCCTCGAGAAGAGTGCGACGGCCTAAATAAACGCCAGAAGACTTAAAAGTAAAGACTTCAGCTTTCGGCCGTTGGCCTACTAAAGCAGCGTAAACTTGTCCCGGCTTAAGCACACACACGCACTCTTATCAGAATTCTTCGGTTTTTTTTTATTTTTGGTTGCTTTCAAAAATGTCGCCTTTTTGCATATGAATGTCTCTTTACACCTGATTTTGTGCGTTTTTTTTTTAGGTATTCTTCGTCGTCGTGGTTAAAACGAAAGCGCGTTACGCCAGCAGAACAACAAAACAAAAGCCTAAAAGAAAGGCACCAACGATCGTGAGAGCGCGCGCGACCAAAAGAGATAGAGTGAGAGAGAGATAAAGAAAGCAGAGCACGCCGTCGTCATTCAGAGTGAATGTGAGTGAGTGCGAGTGAGAAAGAGTGCACATAAGTGAAAGAAGAATCTATAAAAAGTAAATCAAATAAAATCAAAAGTCAACAACAAATAAAAAATGAGTGCCAACAGCAGCAATCAACAATTGCAACAAATGTCTACAGATGCTGATCAATTAGCAAAAACGACGATGACAAAAATAAAGAACGAAGACGGAGGTGGTGAAGGAGAAGGTGGCGGAGGAGTAAACGAGCTTACGGAAATGCCACGTGTGTGTCGTTGTTGTTGCAAAGGCGACATGGAATTGCTGCAAATATTCGACGAGTCAACCAATCATACGACACCAACAACAGCAGTACAAACCCAACAACAACCACAACAACATCAATTGTCGTCGTTGTCATTACGTCGACGCAGCAAACAGCAACAACGACACGAAGAAGAGCTGCAAAAGCGCAAATGTGATAATCCCGTGGACTATGCTCTGAGTGGAGCACACAGCAACATGGACACTGTACTCGAGGAGATGATCATTTGGAAGCTCAATGTAAGTACGAACAACGAATACAAAACCAAACAGCACATCTCTTTCATAAGCAAATTGCGCTAGTATAGCATATAACATAGGGCAGAACAACAAAGTCGTCTCACTTTCGTTAAGAGGGAGGAAGAACACAACGAAAGCAAATCGACAACAATAACAATGCTGCTGAGCTTTACAGTTCGTTCAATTTGCCTGTCAAAGCTGTGCTTCAATTTACCTCAAACTGAATGTATTGTGTGCCTGAGTGTGTGTGTGTGTCTGGGTGGGTGTGTTTGTGTCTTCTGCCTGCATTTTGTTATTTTATGTTGTTGTTCTTGTTCTTGTCGCTGCTCGCTTCTCTGCTCTGTTTAATTTTTAATGTGATTTATTTGCCGCACATTGTGACTGACTGGGCACGAACTGCTGGCAACAAACTGACTGACTGACTGACTGAATGAATAACTGACTGGATGACTGCCTGAATTACTCACACAGACACACACACTTGCTGACTACACGTATGTGAGCTGGCGTGCCTTTTCCTTTCTTGGATCACTGCCAGCATTAAACTGCTTCTTCACTTTGTTATTGCCATTCTTATAGCATTGTTTTTGTGATGTGTGCACAAACATTCCTACAAGTATATGTATCCATATGTTGATGTCTTGTGTGGTTGTTAAATAAATAAAATTAACATCTCTTTTGCATCATTATTTTGCACTCTTCTAACAATTTCGGCAACGTATCATAGATAATGATGTTGACATTGACTTGTCAAGTTTTTGACTACGCCATCGATACAATAATTATTGGATTGCCGTGATATCATATCATATTTTTTTTTTTTTTTGTGTTGACTAATTGTTAATCTATGCGATGTTAGTGTACAGTGAATATTTCCTGAAGATTACACTAGTTTAGCTTAAATAAAAGACAAAAATTTTAAATTGTTTAATTAACTTTTCTAAATGAATTTTTGTCTTTTCTTAAATAACATTGTTTGTAATTACCTGTTTGCAATTATTTGTTGTACATTTTTTATATACCAACCATATAAAATTTCAGCTTGTTAGCAAGTATTGCTTATGTAGGGAATTTGTTCTAAATTAACAATGCTCAACCCAGAACCGATATTTTGTCTTTGTACATTGTATTGCACTTTCGTTTTCCTTACCCCCCTTCCACATTGTGTCGCTGAAGTGAAAAGTGTGTTTGGATTTTGACAAAGCGTTGTGAGTATGTTTATATGGGATTTTCCTGCTTTTCTTGGCCTATTTGTTATTCTTAACTTTAGGGTCTCATCGCGTGCCAAGTCGCATGCCGCTCACCGCTTGCCGCGTGCCACCTGCTCCCTTCCTTCTTGCCCCGCCGATCTCCCCACGCCTCCGCGTTCGTATATGCGCCATAAACACGCAGTGCAACTCGAAAGCAAAGTTGGAAATATATATGTGGATTTGTACTATATATAGAGAGCCAATATTATTTTGCGCTCAATTAAAATGGCTTCGGCATAGTTCCCGCTCTAGCTGTTGCTTTGTTTTTGTTATTATTGTTGCGCACCCACCGGCATATTCTTGAACGGCAACGGGGGTCATAAAAGTAGTCGCATATAGTATATAGTATAATAGTATAATGTATAATGTGTATGGGGCTGCTTTGGGGCAACTACAATTATACATACTCATTGCAAATGACTCGCCACTGAGGTGTGTGTGAGTGCTTTTTGTGGTCGGCTCGACGACAGGCCGATCCGAGGAGTGGACAACCGGTTTCCTTCAGAGAAGAGAGATCCCCCCAATTGCCCCCTCCCCCTCCTACGCACACAAAACCCGCATTGCTGAAATCAGTTGTTGCCACTGCCCATTGCGAGGTGTGTTTTGTACCCATGCACAGAGAGAAAAAGTCTACTTTGTTTGCGTTGAGTGCATGCGTTAAGATTTTAACAGAATTTTCAAAGATTAGTAAATTTTCCATTAATTATACCGCAACACCAACACCACAACTTATCCCAACGACAGTCTCGCAATAAAAGGGAACAAGATCGGTCAGTGTGACCAAAGGCTACGTTTTCATTAAAGCCTTAAAAGTAAATATACTAAATGGTATTTCTTTATTCCAATAGTTTCTTTTATTAGTAATAATATTACTAGTATCTTCTTTCAATCTATTATTTATATTCATTTATTTTTTCCTAAATTCTAAAATTAAAATTCAATTTTGTAACTTGAGCAATGTGTTGATATAAGTTAATTTCGTAATAGTCATATTTTGATTTCTATATAATGTACTAATGTAATAAAGGTAATTTTTTTTTACTTAATAATAAGCAATGGGTTGATGTTCTCTAGATTCGATTAAATATTTTCCTAATGCGAAATTCTTAGGCTTCTTTTCATATAAGGCTTCTTTTGGAATAGGTTTGTTTTCTCACTGTGTACATACACTATACACATGTTGGTTGTGGTAGCCGCTTCTCAAGGTGTTGCATGAAAAATTGCTTGACCTTAAGTCGCGCGCGTTTGCTTCGTTATACAATTTGACTTGTAATTATTTTCATTATTTATTATTAGTCGCATAATGGGTATTTGGTGTGCTCTAGAGAAACGAAATGAGTTCAACTGGTTCAACACAGAGACGCAACTTGGGCTTGAGACTATTACAACTATCAAATTCATTAGCATTTAACGTCATGCAGCCAAGTTTAAACCTAATGGTCATAGTCAAGGTAGACATCATGCCCCGAAAGATTTTATAGTGAAAGGGCAAGTGTCTCGACTACTTGTGATGCATGGGAAATTCGAGAAATTTCAAGCAAGACAATTAAATATGAATTAAGGAAAGTGGCCGTTTTGTTGTTAACTAATTAATCAGATGGTTTAATCGAAGCTACAGTCAAAGCTTTATTTATGCCATGGTTTTCTTTTCTTAACTCTTGTGACAATTTTGTCTTGATGGAGAAATGCAGCCAATCCTTTTCGAATTCTTGGCTTAAATGCAAGAAGTGTACTCTCTAATTTGAATTGTCGGCTGCATTCTTTCGTCGTTGCAATGCGGCTACGTGATACGTATACGTAATATTTGAAGTCTGTGATTGGAAGACAATTCACATTTGCATTTTAAATTGTTATGGCAATTAAACGAGGCGAACGGCATTCAACGACTAATTGTGCCGGACATTGCAGACAAATGGTTTTATTGTAATTTCGTGAAGAGTTTCACGAATGTGGCCCAACAGTTGGTGGAGAAAACGTTGATCGTTAGTTGCGGCCATTTTTCAATTAATAAGCATCGTAAATCGTAATCAATTGCGGCAATAGTGGAAATCTAATATCAAATACTTTATCAACGCTTTCAGTAGGTATATAACAAAGTTACACACATGTATTCATTCAGCGTGTTAACAGTTTACACTCTTAAATAACATAATTTAACAGCTCTGTGCGATTTGTTCACCATGTAAATTTGACAATTGAAAGTTTGCATACGCATGGACATGTTAATGTGTTCTGGCAATTAACAGCTTTGGCTTCAAGAGTCGTTAAGTTTTTATTTGTCGTTAAATGCTGTTGAGATATACAAGTATGTCTTAACTTTCGCACACTTTTCGATCTGAGAGCATAATGATTTGTTGACTTAACACGGAAATTGTTTGATAGTGAAACCCGAGATAAGACTCGTTAGTTTCATTGAGCAACAGCAAATGCAATTAGCGCAAGTTGTGGGTCATTGAGAATGGTCTGATACGAGTATGCCGAAAAAGAAAAAAAAAAAACACTGTTGTCGTTATGTTATCTATTAACTAAGTATATTCTGCACAAAGACAGGCCCAAAAAAAGCGCACTTTCTTATCATCTAATCTAGTGTATAAGTTATCTGACAGCGTAACGAAATAATAACAAAACAAGAGAGAGTTAGAGTCGAGTGTGCTCGACTGTGAGATACCCGCTATCCATTTTGAATAAAAGAAAAACAGTGCGGTATTATTCTTAAAATATAACAAATCAATATATCACAAAATACTAAAACTATACCAAAGGCTACATTTGGTATAATTATATAGTACTATATTCAAATATACCATAGAGTGTCAGATTGTCAGTCAAAGCAACGAAGATTCATAGAAAGTAATAGTAGATGTAAATACTATTGTTATTATTTTAGGTGTCAAAATTTGTGTCTCCAACTTAAAAAAAATATATCTCTATTTCTAATAGTCTCTGAAATGTAGGTGTTCATACGGACAGACAGACAGACGGACATGGCTAGATCGTCTCGGCTGTTGACGCTGAACAAGAATATATATACTTTATGTTACATGTACATTTTCTGCCGGCACAAAGTTATAATACCCCTCTACCCTTTATCTTCTAATTAGACTGAAAAATAAACTACAAAATACCGTTCAAATATGACAGTAAATAAATAAAGTAAAACAGAATCGGAATTGAATTAAATACTTATTAAAATACTGATTTTATAAACAAATATAAATTGTGAAGAAATCTTTTTGAGAACATTTGTTTTTTTTCAAAGTTAATGAACAGTGTTCATATGACTAATTATTTAAGCACTTTGTGCTGTTTATATTTGTGCCTAGATACCCGCAAAAATTAAAAAAATAATGCTCACAACAAATGACTCATTAATACCTCAAATAAAAAGCATCTCTTTTATGATTATGGTGAATTCATAGCAATAAAAATAGAACCAAATCAATCAGCATTTATTAGGGAAATATTCATAGCTTTTTCTCTTAGATAACGCTATTTAATGCTATTGGTTAATTATACTATGCGTATTATCTCATTAGTAATTGTTTTATCCAACAATGTGCCACACAAATTATTAGTTGACAAAAAAAAAAAGTATTGTGCGTGTCGCTTGTGATAACGAAGTCTGAAAAGTCGGGGCATCATGATGTTACATGTGCTATGCGTAGATTGAGATAAGCTTTGACTCTACTATTTGTTATTTATGAAATTCATTGCTTATCAATAGCCTTGAGCTTATGTGGTAATACTGTTTGTTGTTTCTTGATTGTTGATTGTTACTTGTTGTCTAAGCGTACTACGTAAATATGTAAACGAAGTTGAATACATTCATGAAAAATGAGATTTCATTTCATCTGTATACACAAAATATAAGCCAAATATGTGTGCTCGTAAATATTCCGCAACTAAAAATAACAATGGGGGCAGCGATCGTCATCATCATAATATCGATATTAAATATTTTTAGAAAATTCTATTGACGCCTACTCAATCATAAAAGTGAGAGATCCAGAACACACAATGACATGTATCGATAAATTATTCGAACTTTGCGTTTTATATGCACAACATACACACACACACATGCACAAATATTTAGAATTGTTATACGACTTTCTATTGCTGAGATTCTTCTGCAGTAGCAGTTTCCATTTGATTCGATTGTCTCTGAGGAGTACCGTTTCTAATTTGATTTCCAAATGGTTTGTAAATAAGATGTGTGCGTTATCAGGGCGAGTCTCTTAGCAATGCTAATCAATTAACAACAAGACGACAACAAAAGCGGGCCACTATCAACAACAACAACCTCAAAAACAAAAGCAAAACCCTATTCTACACTTACTTTTACCTAAAACTTGACGTACCTAATTAAAGCAAACTGGTAACAATATAAAAAAAGAAAAGAAATAAGGCAAACGGCACACGCTTAAATTAGGAATGGGAAATGGAGTGTGTTTGATAAACAAAATAACAACAAACAGGCCAAAAATCGACTGTGAAATACCTGCTAAGCATTTTGTAATCATAACATAGTATTGAAGCTTTTAGCTTACATTCGAAATTCTTTTTTTTTTCGATTAGTGTTACTATACTGGGTACAGTATATGTGGACTATACTGGGTACAGTATATTTTATATTAGCAAAATACCATACGGTATTTTTTTAAAAATCCATCGAAAATACATACTTAAAATTAACAAGTGTTCTCTTTTCTGTGTAGGTTGACACTGATCATGACATATGTGAATACTTCTTTCTGCCTTTCATACCAAATTTTCGGTTGTTCACAATACCCTTCCAACATGCGTATAGCTGGTAGTATAATATAATATAATTCAAGCCCCCGCTGATGTCTCACACTCCGCTAAGTTGTTAAACAGCAGGGGAAAGCTAAAACAACGTGCGAGGAGGTCTAAAAAGCGTCGCCATGGAATGCAATTCGAACAACACTTACTCGTAAATTTAGGTGGTGGCACAGACAGAAGCCAACACCGAGAACGAATTGCATTAATGCCGATTGAACTGGCCGCGACGGCACGCACATATAAGATTTCCAACTTCTTGCCCCATGTGGCTATTTTGTCCGATGGGTAGAGGAAGGGGTTGGGAAGGGGGTAACAGTGGGGAGGTTTTTAGCACGCCACACTATGGGCCGGATTGCCAATTTGGTGGCTGAAATTTGGCATACTTTAATAATAGACCACTCGAAATATCTAAGTGAGTGTTTTTCCAAATCTATTTCAAGAGACTTTAAAAGCCACTGTGAATGCTTTTCTCAGAATGTTCGCACATTGCGACTGCACTTTTGCAGGTTCGACTTAACATAAATTTCGAAACTTTTTATTTATTTATTTATTGCACTCCTTTTTTCGTCGCTCAGTGTACATTCATCTATTTGACCAAATATAAATATAGCCAGTGCGGATCGATCCACACGTCCGGCAACGTTTCATGACAGAACTCAAGCATATCTAAAAAATTAAAGCATCGGAAAAGCCGCAAATCGGACTGTTATTAAAATTTGATATAAAAAAAAATACACAGCAGACTAACACTTTTGTTAGATTTTTTTTTTCTTTGGAAGACACAAAACAGTACACATATATAACGTTTAACAAACTGTGTTTATTATTCTTAATTTTCATACCTGCATCTTCAATATCCATTCTACAAAATATTTTGTCACAAAAATCAGCTGACTTTAAAAATCGATAAAAATTGCAAGGTTGCATTTTTAACAAAAATATTTATTGATACTTTCAATCTAGGGTATCTAGTTTAAATATATATAATAAAAATTAAGATTTTCCTCCATACAATTTTGGACTTTACGCCACTAAATCGGCAATCCGGCCCAGTGTGCCCGCTGCTGTTTGACGCAAAGCTATGTAAGACTCGAAAGTGACTGGCCTCTATTCTAATACATGCATTCGATTGCCGGTTTCTTTATTATTATTAGATTTGTTCCCATTTCTTGGACTACAATTCGAATAACACAACGATAAATAAAAGCTGGGTTCAACAATAATGTTGATCTACGAGTATTTGCTTTTCGCACATTATTTTTACGAAATTTTCTTCTTGGCAACTCATTTTCCACGGTGTCATTAGCAACATGCCGGCAGTAAAACACTAAGCTTGCCATTGAATGCTGCGACTATTGTGCAATAACAAAGGGTTAACATTAAGCCTTCAGTTTTTGTTATGGCGAACCAACGAAAGAAAGAAAGAACTAGCGAAGCGAGAACCAAGGCCGTGGTTCATTGAACAATTGAACTTGATTTGAACTGCGCAAACTAGTTCAAAGCAGGGCTGACTTTTAGAAATAATAGTACTAACAATATACAAATGCTTATTGTATTTAAATAGATGAAGAGTAGTAGTTAGTAGTAGAATTTGTGTTGCGATTTCTTATCGGTTCATTATCAAAGGGTCGACTTAAGCTTTCAGCCAACCAACGAAAAAACTACCGAAGCGAGAATTAATGCCCTGGTTCATAGGGACAATTAAACTTAAGTTCATAACAGGGCTGGTTTTAAAAAATAATACAATCAATTGCAGGGTTGAAAGGCATTTGCGACTAATGTATTCCATTTCCCATACACTACTTAATAATATAAAAATGTTAATTATGTGGGAATACATTATAAGTATGGTAAGTAGTCGAGTTTGTGTTGCGATTTTTTATCAGTGCAATAACAAAGGACCAACTTAATCCTTGAATAAAGTAGGCCTGGCTTTTAAAAATAATATGCTTGAAAGGTTTTTATAAATAATGTAATCAATTTTGTACTGGTAGCCATTTCGATAGCATTAAAATATAAACAAAATGATAATTGTCTTTAAAGAGAAGACGGTAATCAAGTTTATCTTACGATTTCTTATCTGAGCTTTTTTTTATTACAAAACCAATGAACGCAGAACTAACGAAGCGAAAATGAAGGCCTTGATTTATTGGGACAATTGAAGTTAAGTTCAACTTCACAAAATGAACTAAATTTACAACTAATGCAATCAATTTGCAGGGCTTAAAAAGCTTTTACAAGTAATTTAATCAATTGGCTGCTTTGATGACTATTTTAATATTAAAAGCTAATAACTTAAAATTGCAAATTGCCTTTAAATAAATGAAGAGTAGTTGATAGTCGATTTCATGTTGCGATTTCTTCTTTTATTTGTATTTGTTTTTTTTTTCTTTCTTTTTTTTTTGGCTCAGTCATGAAATTTAGCAAGTTGTTGTTGTTGACTTGAAGCGTTTGTTTCTCACGTGCACATGTCATTTCGTTGTTGTTGTTGTTGTTGTGGCTGTTGTTTCCCCCTCCCCTGTCTATCTTGAAGCTGACATTTTTCTGGCCGTCGCTCTCAGTTTCAGCTGTTGGCTTGAATAAGTAGTCAAAGTGTGTTGCTCGCTCGTTGCTGTCTTTGTTGTCATCTCGTCGTACACTGCATTTGAAAAGGGCATTATGAGATTGTTACACACAGATGTTACAGTGGTAAAACTCTCAAATGTAATCGTTACTGCATAACTACTACTGTGCAGATGATGCGAGAGAAAGTAAATTATGACGCAGCATTTTGCTGTTGTTTCTTTTCTTTTCTTTTTATCAGATTTTCAATTTCAATGAAATGCGGTTAGCATCAAGAGATAAGTTTTTAAAGTGTGTATGCTTTTTCGCATTTCGCTTTTTTTAATTTAATTTGTTTGTTACGAACTGTATACAAGTTGGAATAAGTGAGCCAATCAACTGGGTCAACCGGGCGGCGGGTGTGTGTGTTGTTGCCACAGAAACGGTTGATAACTCAAATATGCATTGAATCAATTTACCATATTCTGTTTTTATTTAAAGAAATGTTGGCCTTGTGGGAATTCTTTAAAGCGTTACTTTAACAGTCCGCCTCCCTCCCTCCCTCCTTTATGTATTCGAATATTTAATTTATTTATAACTGAGTTTAAGATCTAAGCGATGCGGCGATAAATAGGGAAATCAATTCATATCACGTCGAGGTGTTCTTTAGTCGATTTCTACTCATATATATCTTTTTGTATATATGCACATGTATAATTTGGTTTGTTCTTTTCAGCCTCTTTTTATATACAGACATATCTCTCTTGCTCTATCTCAATGCTATACAAAATTTTAATTTCGTTTCTCATTGTTTACCGAACGTTTTGCAAGGGCATAAAAGCTTCGGCGCTCCCTGAAGTCTCCCCCACATTTGGAGACTTGTTGTTGTTGCTGTTGTTATTGTTTCTACAGCCGGTTTACAAGCTTTACGTTTCTACATCTCACGTGTGTCTGTGTGTGTGGTGTATGGGTAGCATTGTAGTTATCTATATAGTTGCAGTTGTTGTTGTTTGGCTTGTCTAGCCACTTTTTGCATTTGTTGCGCTCTATTTGACTTTTACTTTTCATTTTGCCAACAGATTTTGCCTTACCGTTCATAATTTGCTTTGTGTTGCATATTATCGATTTCCGCCTCGATAAATCCCTCGTAACGTGGAACCACGTTTTTTCCCCCCTTTTTGTCGCTCTTGTCTCTTAGAATTTCAATGAAAGTAAAACTATGTATATGACGGTCAATTATTCTCATTTCGATAAACACAACAGGCATCCCACCAAATATGTGTGTATGTACTTTGTTCTTATTTTTAGACCTCAATGAGTTTGTTGCTCAAGCGGAAAAAGAATAGCGAAAGATTCCACGCTGCAGATAGAAACCAATACATGATAAAAGTTCTTTCTTAGGTGTTTCGCAAAGTACACATCTAAATATAGAATTTATTTCTCGCTTTTCTTTATATTCCAACTTTGATGTTCGCCATACATATTTTTGGCATCACGAATACAATTCTAAGCTATGCACTTTACACATTCAAAACAAACGAGTATATTATTTAAATGCCAGCCATTAATTTAGTAGAATCCAGTCGGAAAACAGAGGTCATGGTCATGGTCTTTGATGCTAGCACGCTAGCGAAAAGAATGAATTTTATTGACGTTGGAACTAAATAAGATAATCATGTATGCATTATTCTTTAAGTGTTGGCCAAAACCAGACAATAACTTTAAATGATTCTCTAGAAAAGTTTTTATAATGAGTATTTCTTTGATGTGTTCAGTATTTGTTGTCTAAGGTTTTCACACATTATTTTGAAACTCTCTGCAAACTGCGTGCAAAAAGTAATTGAACAAAGTTTTTGCAACCTCATTTCCACGGTGTCATTAGCAACAACAGATGTGGCGATAACTATGTTGTCAATTGTAAAATAACAAAAGCAAGGTAGCAACAACAAATTCAATAGAACCGAAAAAAACCAGATGGCTGGTTAATTCATTCATTTGAACTTGATTCTAAATTTACAAAACGAGAGCAGCAATTAAAGCGCATTGGAAATTTCGATATTTTAAAAGCAAATCGATTCTCGTCGTCAAGTGATTCACGAAAATAGAATTCCAAACCTTGATCTGATCGAAGCAAAGCTCTCCCATCAATGAAGATGAGTTTGTTGAGGCATTTATAAGATTTCATAGTTAAGGCTGAAAATGAGTTTCTGTCAGAGGGCTTAACAAGTGATGCGGTATCTAAAGGCTTAGGAGAGCTAATCAAGGATAAACTCAAGACTTTATTTGTAATTTTATTTCTTGCTTTCCAAATCCTTATCCTTGTCAAAATATATTGTGGCAGTAATAGCGGTTGCCTCTTTGTAGTCTAATAAAAAAGGCGCCGTTGTAATGGAGATGAAGATGGAAGCGATGAAGTTGATGAAGACAACGTGGAAATTTGAATCTGTTGGCAATTTGTGCGAGCATTGTTTGGCAAGGCATTCCGCCTTCTCATTATCAAATGCGGCGAATCTTAATGAAGTTGTTGGGCCTGCAACAATACTATAAACAATGAAATAGGCCAAGGCAGTTAGTTGGTGGTTGGTCCAAATGATGTCAGATCTGGTCTGGTCGCAGAATACAGACGGGAGTTGTTCAAAGTGATATAACGTGCAACAACAAGAAAAGATGCCGCCACACACATACATTTAATAGCAGTAACATTGGCACCCGCTAAGCAGCACTAATGCCACAATTTCAAGAGGCATTTATGAGCGATGACGACAACTACACAAAAACCGCGCATCGCCGGCGACAATGGGCAAAATTCAAGGAGCGTATCAAAAAAAGAAAAAAAAAAGAGAAAAAAGAAGAGATAACATTGAAATGATGCAAACATGGCCAACTGGCATTTCGTTGCCATGTTTACTCAATTTGTTCCACATGCAAATTGAATTTAATGCTCGTTTAAGTGTATTGTATGTTA
This sequence comes from Drosophila niveifrons, assembly GCA_035046325.1. Lineage (NCBI taxonomy): Eukaryota > Metazoa > Arthropoda > Insecta > Diptera > Drosophilidae > Drosophila > Drosophila niveifrons. The sequence goes on along the minus strand of JAWNOC010000046.1, from coordinate 252,906 downwards.
ATCAGATCCACCACAACACAGCACAACACATGCCCGGATTATCTAGTTGTTTATCACTTGCTATGGCCACCGCCTCTCCATTCCAAATTCTCAGCTCAATTGAGTTGAACGGAAATACTACGAGTGCCCGCCCCGTGTAGAAGTCTTCTTCCTCCACCCCGCATCATTCTCTCATTCTCTCACTCTTTCATCCTCAACGCAATCAAGCGACCCAGTTTAAGCAGCTGGCATAATCGGTAAAAAGACCCGGAGACTCCCAGAACCAGATAACGATGTAGGAGTATCACAATTGCCTCAAGTGCATGCATCTATCGGGTACTTGAAATGTATTTAGTTAGTAGTGTGACACAATGTGGGCATGTTTGTTGTTGCCACGTTGCACGTTGAAGTGCCTCTATAAAGCGTGCTGACTGTTGAGAACACTCAACCCAACCCAACCCTGATAAGCTATGTATGATTACCGATAGTTCAGGTCGGTCAAACCCTTAGCGTTTACCCTTTACCATAATCAGATCATACACAATATTTCGTATTAGTTCCTCTCGTTTCAAGCTTTTCAGTTCCGGTTCGTTTATGCTACGGTTTCGTTCAGCTCGATTACTTCTTAAGTTCTCCTCTCAATTATGAAATAACTTACCCAATTTGTTTAGTTCCCCTGAAAAATCGATGATCAATACGTTTAATTGTTATGGTGATATGGCTACAAACTTGTCATAAACGTTATAGTATTTAAAATATCTTTTTTTTTGGAAATTGTTGAATAAATAAATGTTCGCTTGTTTGGTGCGAAATCACATCAATCCTTGTCACATGCTTTAACTTTTCACACATTTTCGACTTGTCATAAAGCTATACTCTTACTTTTCGAACATTTAACTGATGTTTTGTCTAACATAAATTGACATTTACCGGCACTTGCATCGAGTATAACGCATCGATTGAACGTCACACGAATGTCACCAAGGAAATTACTTTTAGTATTATTCAGTTTGTCACGTTAGGAAGACAAAAATCTGAATACATGTGAAGATCTTTGTGCTTCAATTCTGAATTTAATGGGGAAGTTGCTTCGGTTTGTTGACTTCCGCAGCAAGATGAACAATTGTGTTCGTCGTTGTATTTCACGGTCTTATAAGCATGAGGTTATCATCGCAACGCTTCCCTAATTCCCTCAACAATTTGTAATAATTTGAAGCCAGCAAAGTGTTAAGTTCCTTAATTATGATATATAGTGCACATGTAATTGTGACAATTTAATGAAACTGGAGCGTCAATTAAATGCAGAGTATCTGTTAGTCAAGCAATCTTAGCCTTTTTTTTATGGTTATGTCTTTCACGCGAAGCGAAATTCACAACATGCAAACAAGATCAGCGAGGAGAAAGACAAACAAAAGTTGGTATAAATTAAAAATTCATCAAATTTGCCTCTAGACTGAAAAATACTCTTTTACATGAAGGAATTTTGTTATTGAATTTGAAAAGATATTTAGCAAACTTAAGCGAAATTTATTTGATTATTATGTTGAAATTTTAACTAACATCTTGTTGAATAAATCAACCTACATTCGATAAAAAATCTTTATTAATCTTTTTAGAATATTATTTAAATGTTTTGATAACTCATTTAGCAAACTTAAGTTAATTTGATTATTATGTTGAAATTTACATATCGATTAGAAAAAATTCTACTATTCATATTTATTCCTCATAATTCATTCTCTACACCATAGTGTATTCAAAATCCCGTCGGCTATAAGAAATTCCGACTATAACACGCAGATATTCACACTTTTGAAAACAAAAGTTCCGCAAGATTTTACAAAAATTTCTTTTAGCACATGTGTTAAATATGCAAATATCAAAAAATAAACAAAACAACTAACTAACTCGGTGGTTTGTTGAACTCTGAAAACTGGCTAACCGACTAACTGCTAACTGGCTAAGTTTCAAAAAGTAAATCAACTTGATCTACTCTGTCGAATTTTCTATCTCTTTCTGTTATTACTAACGGCAAAACTTGTGAATTAAGAAACAAGAAGCAGATGCACAACTTGGACACGTTCCAAACAAACCAAAAAGTATTATTTATGGACTTTACTCATTTCCATTATGCAAATGACGTCGTCGTGTAGTTTGTAGTGTTTGTTTGTTTTTCTTCGTTTTTTTTTTTTCGTTTTTTGTTGGTTTTATTGCCGGGTGCGTCATCGTGTTTCGATTGCGCTCTTAAGGTCAATGGCGATGACTTCGATGGCTTTTTTGGGGTCTCCGTTGCATTATCTGCAGAGGAGCAACAACTCAATAAGTTGTCGTGGGTGTGACTATTAAATTATTCAGTCAATGTTAACTGTAAATAGCTTGGGGGAAAAAAAGCTTTAGTGTTCAGCATTATGATTTGAGTTATTAAAATGAAATATATTTTATTATACATTTATATATTAAAATGTGTTAATATTTAGTATTGTGATTTTATTGAACATATTTGGTTATTTGTGAAAAATATATTGCAAATTGTTGGAATACCCTTATTCAAATAGTCAAAAATACCATTTAATATAATATATAAGTATATTGATTGTTAGGCGCGTTGGTCACACTGATGTGCTCTCTCTCCCATTTCGTTAATAATCTCAGAAGAGTGTGCACGTGGTTTGATGTTGAGAAAAATAACTAATAACTAAATAATCAAGAGAATAAAAAGCTCGTGTGTTTCAATAATAATTGGGTTTATATTTCAATACAAATTAATTTGTAAATGTATCACGTTAGTGGATTTTTCCATTTGTTGAATGACATCTGCTCGCCATGTGATCAGCTGGCGATGTGTTTACGCACTTTCACTCCATTGGCTAATGCCTCAACAGAGTTTTTTTTTTTTTGATCGCACTTGCTTAGCAACAACTTGCAATTTCAAAGCGCGTAGGATCAACAAAAAAAAAAAAACGAAACGAAAATAAAAGTAAATAAACAAGTAGTTTTGCAGACCATTAATTTGTCGGTCCAAATTGCGTAGGCAACTTCAATTGATTGGCTAATTTCTCTTTTAGTACTTCAATTGCTCGAAACGAGATCCACAAATAGTTTGTTATATTTTCAGCCTACACGATTTGTAGGTCAAATATTAAGCAATTGTGAGCCCAGACATTTAGTACATCTTTAGAGCTAACTCTTAAACATGTGAGTGAGAAATACTTGGACACATTTCGATGATGACCAAATGTTATTAGAGCCTATGATTTTCACACATTTCCACTAATTGGTATAATCTATACTAGATAACGTTGTTGGCGCCGAATAGTTTTATTTTTAAACTAATATTTTGGCCATAACAAATTGTTTATACTAATCGTTTCTATCTAAACAGTTTTGTGTATGGAGAAATCATTGATTTGTTTACTTTCGAGTTGTGGCCTTTTCAGAGAGAATTCCTATTGTGTCAGTTGGACTGACATATACAAAATAATTTGAAGTCTTCCATAAATTTAGGAGACCTCGATAATTAGCAGCTTTTTATGACTAACAAACGAAAAAAGGAAAAATAAGCATTAGCGAGTTTTTAATACACTTTATTAAATGGAAAAGCGTTGTTAATTGCCATAAGAGTCACACTTTGAATTTAATTTAATCAAATGCAAGTTTTCTAAATGACTTAATTACATCAACTGGGATTTATGCGTCTAAGGCTTAAATAGTATACAAAAAAGAGTCATTATACCATATGGTTTTATTTTTAATTAAGTTAAATCAGCGGCGGCCTTCTAAATATAAATAAACATTGCACAGTTTGATTTTAATCAAATTTAGAAAAGCTGATTCAGTGTGAAATATTTGCATTCCTAAAATGTTTACAAGATTAAAACTTGTAGTAAAACTACTAAAATACACCCTCACAAGCTGTGTAAGTAAGCGTTACATTATGATGTGTGACAAGCTGCTGCAAGGGATAACTTTTTTCCCCATTGCGCTGCTGTTGTTGTGGGTTAATCAAGTAAACAAATAAACAAAGGCAGAGGCAGCTGGTACAAGGACAACAAGGACAACAGGAAGAAGCCCCCCAGCAAACAACCCACAGAAAAGTCAGTAACACTTAACGCCTTTTGATTGTTTAATTTCTCAAATTGTTTTATGGATTTATCCCAGCTGTCGGATGTGCTGCTGGTGCTGATGCTCGCCCTGATACGGCTGCTGGCTGGCGTCTGTCCTGGCACACGCCAATGAAAAATTAATGCCAACCAATGCTGCCAAGGGTTATACTCTCCACATAGATAGACAGAGACAGAAAGAGTGCAAAAGAGAGACAGAGATAGAGAGAGAGAGCAGCCCCAGGACAACATCAAAGCCGTGTTGTTTCATTTTTCACCGCTTTTGACATTTTGCAGCCACCCAGGCAAAGCGTCTGAAACAATCAGCCAACCAAAGCGCATGCAGACAGCTGACAGACTCTGACTACTTAGGACCAGCAGGCATGAAGTGGGGGGACAGCAGCTCAGCTCCCTTGGTGTTAACTTTTATGTAGCACTGTTGTTGTTGCTTTGCTGCTACTGTTGTTGCGTGCTAATCCCCCACTGACGCACACCGCGTGACCATGCCCAAAACATCCGAGCGTCCATCCATCTGCCATCCGCCCTGCTGCGCATATTCCAATCAAATTAAGTAGAAAGGTTTGTTCTTCGTCGGGTTCGGTTCTATCCTGAATCTGTTTCATTTGCGCTACGCATCTCGTAATTGCTAATTACCAGAAAAGTTACAGATCATTTTATTATTAAATCGTTCATATTCGGTAAATGTATTACTTCCTTATTAGATATCACAAATTTCGTTATAATACTCACTGCATATTTATAATTAAACATAAATTGTAATGGAAATCCGTTCTTCCTCTAATATACTTCGTTATTAGATATCACACATTTCGTTATAATACTCATTGCATATTTCAAATTAAACACAAATTTCCATGGAAATCCGTTCTTCTCCTAATCTGTTTTATGTGCACTACGAACGCTCTTTATGGCAAATTGCCGAAGATCATGTTACTATTAAGCCGTTTATATCGCTTAAATTTTATTCATCCACTTTTGATATTACATATTTCGTTATATTATTCTCTGGAAACCCAATTTATCCTGTTTGGTTTGCGCTACGCATCTCGTTAATGGCCAACTACCGCAAAAATTAGAAGTCATTTTATTATTATTTCGTCAGTATTAGATAATAATTCTTTTCGTTGTTCGATATCATACATTTTTAATACTCATGGCACATTTCTAATTAAACGCGAATTGTTATGGAAACTCATTCTTCCCTTAATCTATTTTATGTGGAGTACGCACACTTTTGATGGCTAATTATTAGAAAAGTTTGATATCGTATTGCTATATTAGATAAAATTATTCATTAAAAGTTTGATATCACACGATTTGATGTTATATTTAATTGTTACGGTAATCGCTTATTATTGTTATGTCTCATTATCGGAAGAGTTGGAGATCACATTATTATTAATTCGTTAACATTTAATTAATTTATTCATCCAAAGTAAGATATCGCACATTTTGTTATACTCATTGCATATTTCCAGTTAAAAGCCAATTGTTATGGAAATCATATACAGCACCTAATTGCCGAAGCAAATGAATGGCAATTTGCTAACCTTCAGTTTTAGTATAAGTAATTAAAAGGAAATGAAATTACTCAGTTTATGCATAACAATCCATCGTTCCGCAACTTAACAAAACAAACAAATTAAATTACGTTTATAATGGAATGATTAGCTGTCATCGCGTTTTGGAAAATATCTTGTGGGTTTATTTTGTAATTTATAGTACCGCACATCTTTACAATTTCCTGTGCTGAGTCTCTGAATTAATTAATTTAATTATCAAACTAGTAAAGTTCCAATCTAATTAGCAAGCCCTGAACTTGTTCATGAGAACTGGTTCTTCGTTTCAGCTAATTACGTTTCCCTTGTGAACTCTGCCACTTGATCCAAAATAATTCAATATGCCCATAGCGGTTAATCGTAGCGCATCCACATAATCCCCAGCCTGTTTTGTGTCATTTTAGCAGCGGTGGTTTCGTTTCCCTTCCTTTTCATTTCCTTTGCTTTCGCTTCCTGTCTGTTGCCGTTCGGACTTCGTTTCGCGCTGTGGATTTTATTGCTCCGCCTATTAGCACGCACACGCACACAAAGAGAGTTGCAGACTCCCAGTGCAGAGGGGAGAGTAATTGAGACAGCGAGAGAGGGAGTGCGAAAGAGATGGCAGCATTCGTTTGGTATTTATCTTTTTGCCGGCACTCTTTGGCCGTTCAGCAGTCGCGTCGTCCTTCCTTCCACTGCAATTAAGTTAAATTGTCAAAGCTAACAAGTTCCACAAGTGGATTGTTGCTTGTTTGTCGTTTACCGTTTGTTTTGTGTTTGTCTTCCTACTTGGCCTGCTATGCTTTGGTGTTTTATTTATCATCCGCAAAATGGCGTTGCAAATCCGAACTGTAGCCGAAGCATAATCGGAAATTCCGGTCTCATTGCCCGCTCTCTGCTGTTGCTTTGGCTGGTTGTTTGGTTGGCTGGCTGGCAAAGAGCTAACCACTCGATGTTGCCCTTGTTGCGGAATTACTTTTCACACAATAACGAGAGAGAGCACAGGGCCAAGGGAAGAAGGGCGTGAGGTTAGCCTAGCTAATTTGCTGTTTCCGCGTGTCCTCTCCTTTCGCCCACCTACGTATTTGCTATGATTTATTAAGTGGCGCTGTCTCTTTCCATCCTCTTTGCCTTTTAGGGGCATGTGCAGTTTGATTACAATTTGGTGTCGCTGTCTGCTGTGGCTTTTTTATGGCTACATTAGAGTCGCAACTTGGTTGTTGCTACAAATGAATCCCAAAATTCATCCCCCGCCGCACAGATGTTAATTAGTTAAACATTGACTTGCTTTGTTACATCCCTCACTTTTCCGAGTCCCACTTTTGAAACTGTTATTTCTCTTGTTGTTGTTGTTGTTCTTGACTTATGGTGCCACTTGAATTTCCATTGTAACGGGAATTATCATCAAAAATGTAAATTTATGTTTACATACCAACGATTTATTATCTTTGTACACTTTTTCTATCTTTATCTCTTTTTATACCCGTTATCTAAAGTATAGAAGAAAGGTGTTATGATTGAGTGTCAATTTGAATTCTTTCACAAAAGCATTATAATAAAAATTCCCAGAATTTAAAGTTCAAATTACAGAAACGCAACATCTAAATAGTTCCTAAAAGTGTACTTGCAATTAAAATTGAATTTCTCAGTTAGCAATATAAATATTACTTTTTATAATTGATCTGGGTTTTTTAATGGGTATTCCGCAGTCGCTCACTCTCGGTTGTAGCTTTTTGGCTTGTTTCGCTTTTTATTTATGACCAATTGCTGCTTTCGCAACACTTCAGTTATTAATTTTTGTCCAATTCCGCCGGCTGCTGTCCAGGGACAATGAATGAACACCTCGGAATTGTAAGCAATTTTCTTTTCTGTCCATTTTTCTTGTCTAGCTGCCAGTTTATCAAGCAAATTAACAGCAGTTTCCTGTAGTTCTTTTATCTTCTTGTTGAGCATTTGAGAAGTTTCGAGAAATTGCCAAAAAATTAAAACACATATTTTATGTAGTTAATTAAAGTTTCTTTTCACTTTTAGTCCGATTTAAATCACGTTATAAGCGGATTATTTTTTGATTTAAAAATTCAGACATATTTCGATTTTACATAATTTGAGTGTGTCATAGTTTATGGATTTTAAATCTGCTTGCTCAATAATGTTTATTTGCTTTCTCTTTCGCATGATTTTGTTATCTTTTTGCATCAATCTATTTATTATCATATGCTGGCATATTGAATGGGTATGCAAATTTTGAACTTTACTCATAATTTTTGGTTAATTTGCAAACCATTTTATGTGATTTGTGTTGTTCGCTGGGTAACATGTGGTCAACTCTTTATTTTCCGATTCCAAGACAGAGACAGATTACAATCAACAGTCATCAAGCGATAAACTTGTCAATTGCACAATAGCTTGTGCTTTATTACTTTGTAATTTCTGTCATTATCGATGAATTGTCGGTGCAGTAAACTAAAAATCATTGCGCGACATTGTTGCTGACTACTTCTTGACAAAATTTAAGGTGTAACTTGACCAGTCGAATGCTCTCTATCTGATATATTTTTATTTTCATTCTCTAGATTGTAATACGACTAATTTTGGAAAACATCAAGAATAAAAGGGTGCTTCAAATTGCATCATCCTATAATTGATAAGTTGACCATTTTATTCGGATAATAAGTATTGAAAAAGAAAAACAGATTAATTTGAAGAAAAACAATATAAGAAATGTTTATAAGAATTTTTAGAGGAAACAATGATTTAAAAACAAAACACCTATTAAACCTTAAACTTTATAAAATTTCGGACTGATGAAGGGTGTTTCATCTGCGGCTTTAGTCTGGTTTTCTACTGATTATAACGACTATTGTGAAAGTGGAGAACTCGGGTTCTCGGTAATTGTCGCTAATTGAAGTGTTGTTAAATCGTTGGTCACCCAATCTGATGAATGTACACACACAAGGTGATCTATTCAAATAAGTAGATAACTATGCACATATATTTACCTGAGCCGAACTCTCTAGAAAAATGATCAAATGATGTGCGGGGCCTACGTGTGTCTTTGCGCAGTTTGTTCAATTATGAGATCTGATGTGTGCGATGTGCGATGCGTTTCGAGAGTGTTTGTTATTCCCTCTTTACTTGGTGTACACTCTGTCTATATACTACTTGTGTGTATATATTCGCATTTGAATCTATTTTTATGCAGCCAGGGGGCAGTCGTTCCTCTTTGATCGGCCGTTACTTAATGTTTGTTCTTTTTATTTTGTATTTTTGCTGTAATTTACACTTGACAACGTCGCTGCGCACTTCCTCTCCGTGGGCTATTTGTATCGTTATCTATGTGTGCATATGTGTGTGTATGTATTGATGATATATCTCACTCGGGGTCTCATTTGTTATGCACAGAGACTTGGTATGTTTTTCATGCATTGTCAATGCTCAATTTCCGTCTCCGTTCTGTTCTCTCTCTTCTTTATAACTCCGTGAGTGCGTGTGTGTGTGTGTGTGTGTGTTATGTACGTGTGCAACACACCTACGCATAAATCACGATCCCAGAGTTGTACAGTTGTATTCCAATTTGGAGACTTGCGGAGCCAATTACCATACAGTTCAGTACGGTACAATTGATGTGTGTGCCCTTATATGCATGTGTATTTTGCATCCCAAAGTTGAACTCGCCAGCCAAGAGAGTTAGTTCCCTTGGATCTTGTGTCGATTCCTCTTTCATTTATCATTCACCTAGACCCTCGTCGCCAAGTTGTCAAGCGATGATTATGCATCAATGCCGAGATCTTGAACCAACACATACTCAACTCATTAACACTCTTTTTTTCTCTCTTTCTCTTCGCGCGTCGAGAATGCAATCAAAGTTCAGCTCGTTTGTATAATCACTTTGTATCATTTATAGTCATATATATACATTTATTGAAATTTGCCGATTTCGTTACAAGACTCTAATGAAATCGGCCATTTGGTAAACAAAAGACAAATTATTTGCTCCAAATCATCAGAGGGCAACTTTTTGCCACTTAGTTGGCTTCCCGACGTCACAGACAACACAAATGTTTGTTGGCCATATTTATGCTGATATCGTTGGCAGCAACAATGGTTCATAATTTACATCGAACCAAATGTGCCTATTTAGCATTTTTCAAAGTCGATTAAAATGGCTGCAATCATTTTGCAATCCATAAAGCTACAAAACTGAAATGTGAACGATAATCAATATGGTTGTTTTCTGTGTGTGTTTTGCCTTCTTGCAGATATCATGTAACGATGGATTACCCCAAGAGATTTGCCGACAGTGCAAAGCCCAGTTCATTATGCTGGCCAAGTTCCGACGGCGTTGTGGCCGCGTGCAGCAGCTGCTTCGGGGATACGCTCAGCAGATTGCCGAGCGTCAAGCGTCGAATAAAAAAGATCTCGATAAGGAAACTAATAAGCCACCACAAAATCAGACTGAATCACAATTAGAGCGCAAGCGTCGCTTGGAGGAACCGCAAACAGTTGACAAAGAAGCTTCTTCGCCCAAGATACAGCGACGTCTTCAATCTCCGCCTGCCAATCGTGGAATGAAACAATCTACAATGACTCCCACTTCAAGAGGCTCCAAGTCGCGTTCGCCCTGCAAACGAATGAATAAACCCTGGCGAACGAAGGCAGCACGAAAGCAACTATCGGACGCAAGCTCTTCGAGTGTGACTGCTGGACCACGTTTAGAAGTCACAACATCATCCGCATCCTCAATATCTTCCTCGTCGTCGGCTCCGACAACTCCCGAGTATCTCAGCGATTTGTCGGTGAATCCGTGTCGTGGCTTTGCCAGCGACGACAACTCCTCCAACGCATTGTCCAGCTGCGATGGTCAAACGACACCGCCAGGCAATGCTAAATTACAGTTTCCGCCCAAACGCGCCTTGCAAAGATCGCAAATAGTTTTGCGAAACAGACGAAGATTAAGCACACCCGTGAAGCGAGCTAAGCGCATCGTCCGCAAGACTCCGGCGGAGAAACCAAAGCAGCTAAAAATAAAGCCGGAAGCTGAGGAGCCAAATGCTCAAGACATGGGCAACAAATTGGAGGAGACTCCGACGAGCAGCACAGATGACAGCAAGACGCCAGAAATAGTTAATGAGGAGCAAATCCGCAAATCAGAAGCCATAAATGCTGCAATTAAAGAGCAAACAAAAGATGAAACAATGCCAAATGAAGAAATTAAGTGTATAGCCAAAGAAACAATTGAAAAAAGTGACAAACTGAGAGAGGAAAATGGAACTGAAACTGAAACTGAAACAAAGCCAAAGCTGGAGCTGGAGCTAGAGCTGCAGTTGGATCAAGCTGTACAATTTGAGGAGTTGACTTCGTCCACGGAGCAAACTCAATCCGCAGCCCCATCTGCCAAGTGTGAGGTGGAAGTGAGCTTGGCGGCAAACGATGAGCTGCAAAAGTCCGAGCTGATTGTCAGCATACCGCTGGAGGCGCTCGATGATGACCTGCAGCACAAGTTGTGCAATGCCGAGACAGAGCAGGGGAGAGTAGAAGATGAAGCGGCAGTTGGCAAGGAGAATGGCGAGATCGATGATGTGAATAACAATGAGAATGTCGAGCATTTTTGCCGGAGTGCTACAGCAGATAGCTTCAATGCTGCTGTGGCACTCGGGACAAAAGAAATTGAAGCAGAACCCGATGGAGGAGGTGGAGGAGGAGGAGGACAAGGGGGCGTGGATGATGATATGCCAACACTAGAACGTCTCGTGGAGCTGCAGGAAAAGAAAGTGGGCGAAGAGAGCGAACAGGTTGTGCTGCCAGTGCCACGCATGATTCACAGCTCGATGGACTTTTTGGCCGAGTTCGAGAAGCACTGCGAGAAGACGTTAAAGGAGCAGCAGCAGCAGCTACAGCAGCAGCAACAGCAGCAGCTACAGCAGCAACAGCAGCAAGCGCCATTGGAGCAACTGGAGCTGGAGGAGGCCAAGCAGCAGATGCAGGTGGAGATGAACGATGTGGAGAGCACGCTGCATGGCATACTCAATGAGATGCAGGATCAGCATCTCTACACGCCCGTCTGCACACCCATCGATGAGTTCCTCACACCCGCCGACTATGCGCCGCTGCCCGAGACGGAGACTGCGCCGCCAACACCTGCGAATGCCAGCGATCTCTATGAGGCAGCAGCTGCGGTGCAACAACAACAGCAACAATCACAGCAGCAGCTCGTCTCAAGTGAAGGATGGCAATCCGTTTGATAGCAGCAACTTTAGCAACGAGCTGATTGGCTTTCAGAATGATATGCCCTGCTTTGAGAACATTGAGTCATCGCCTGAATCGATGGAAGCACAGCAGAGTCTGCAGCTGGAACTGACGCAGCTGCTCAACGATTTGCAACCGCCAACCGTTATCAGCAGCAGCAGCAGCAGCAACAACAACAGTCAACAACAACAACAACAAGAGCAGCAGCAGCCACAGTCACAGTTGCAAACGCAACAGCAACAGTTGTTGCCGCCTGGCCAGCTGTTGCCGCTAGAGACTACCAGCTATGATGCACTGTATCCTGCAGCACCCACAGCAACACCAGTCACCGCACCCGTCTCTCCGCTCTCCGACAACTCTGCCAACAAATTGCAACTCATACAGATGCAACCACAACAAGAGCCACTGTGGCAGGCACAAGCAGCCGCCGCAGTTGCCGCTGCCGCCGCCCACCAGACGACACATTTGCAATGGTCCACGGTGGGTGGACTGGAGGCCATCAAGACGCTGCCCAGTAGCAATTTGGACAACACAACAACAACAACGTACTACATAAATGCCAGCGATCTCTATCAGCAGTCAAACAACTTGGCGAGCGACAGTTATGCGTTGCTCGACAGCAATGAGAACTACATCTTGGAGCAGCAGCAACACCAGCAGCAGCAACAACAACAACAACAGCAGCAGCAGCAACAACCGATTATGATACTCATTCAGCAGCCGGAGCTGCAGCCGGTGGCATCAGCGAGTAATCCACAACAGGCGCCGCTGCACATCACTTATGCCTCAGCGCTGGGCAACGAGTTGCACGGCTATCAATCACCGCAACCACATCAGCAGCAACCACAGCAGCAGCAGCAACAGCATTCGCCGCCGCAGCCACAGCGCCAACAACAGCTGCAGCTGCAGCAACAAGTACAAAATCCAAATCAAACAGTATTAGGTTTACCACAACAACTTGTGGCACCGCCGCCACCGCGCGGCCGACCGCCAATGTTAAAGTGCCGCTTCTGTCAGAACGGACCGCGTTTCGCGAGCAGCTTGGAGTACAGTCGCCACATCATCGAACTGCATCCCGCCGTTGCGCCCTTCAACTGTCCGCACTGCCCGCAATCGTTTGCCGGCCGCAGCAAACGCAACCAGCACATCCTCAGCCACCATGTGATGCAGCAGTTCCATTGCGGCCAATGCTCACAAATGTTTCCCGCCCAGCGAGCCCTCGACCTGCATCTGCAGCGCTTTCACATGCCCCTCGTCGCCGCAGATGCAGGCGGCGATGGTGTGCGGCTAGAGGAGGTGCAGCTGCAGATAGCCACCAAGGAGCAGCAGCAGCAATCGCAAGCGTTGCAAACGTCGCCACTAGTGGCAGGTAAGTGAGACAACAGATTTTAGTAGCCTTAGTAGCGAGTTTATTCAAATGAACCGCTTAAGCCTAGGTGAATTCGCTCATAAGGCGAACTAGTTCACAAGTGAACTAATCAGTTCCAGAGTGATTAACTCCATAGCTATGATGTACACTGCTTAAACCCATTAGTTTATCTATAAACCATTGTATTTGTAGAGTTTGAAGCCTTTATTTTTATATCAGTATTGCCCAGCTTAAGAGTTAAATTATATATATAACAAATTATAATATGTTCATTATGTATTTACACTCCAATCGACTAAAATTGAAATTATAGATATTTTATTTATTTACAATAAAAACTACTATAATTAAAACTATAGTCGGTTACTATATTTTCACACAAATATATTTGCCCGCATATGTTGATTTATTGCCGTTCATAATGGTTTTTTGAGTTTCAATGCATGATTTACAACAAAAATAACTTAAAAATTGCGTAACGTAATTTTAATGATCGGTTTTATGCAAATATTGCTGAAAACAATTCCATATAATTAGGGCACAGGTTTATTGACTTTAAATATATAGTAGTTTTATTATTTATTTGTATTGAATATTATTGAAATTTAAATTTAAAATAAATTTTACTTAACATATGAAGCAGCCATTACAAAAGGGATTTTAATTCGTATAAAATAGTTTTGCTTGCTTGTTATAAAAAACTCTAAAAAGAATCACTAATTGCATATAATTTTCTTTTTTTATTGTTTAAGTCGACACCTTAATCTAGCTTAGATAATAGTCGTAGTCACAAATATAAATATGAATTGTATATATGATGTCTTTCAATGAAAGGTTCTCTGGGGAAATCCCTTTGAATCTTTTTGGCTACAAAGCTTAGATGTTGGCTATAAACTTGCGTAAAACAATCATTATATAACCAATGTTAATTAAGAATATACAAGAGTCCAATTAAGTTATGCCCTTTAAGTGCAATTAAATTGGTCTACAGCGTTTTAAGCTTACTTGCAAATATGGGGCACACAACGAAAACGTCAGCTTATAAACGATATTAAGCTTTCACTGCATTATTGATACTTGTGTACATATCATTGCACTAATTTCTCTTTTCCATTCTTTACATTATTTGCGCAGCGCTTGAACAGCCGTCGCCATCGCTATCGCAGCCACGAAGGACGCGCATACTTTGCTGCCCCGATTGTGAAGACTGTAAGTAGCTAGCTATCTGCAATTGTTTGCACAAGCGACGCATTCAAGCGAACTCTTTTCTCTAGGCACATCTGCGAGCAGCCATCAACATCGCAAGGAGCAGCCGTATGAGGAGTTGAGCAATCTTCAGCCACCGCCCACAGTGTTGACGCCACCATCGACCATTGCGTCGCTGCCATCGCCGCAACCAATGTGCCCAACGTCGTCGCATATAACGCTGCCCTCGCCGGAGCAATCGGAGCCGGACTCGACGACAGCGACGCTGCGACACTTCCGCAAACGTTCCGTGCCCACAAGTGCAGTGTCAACGCCAACGACGATGACAGCGTCCACAACGATGCTGATGACTGCAGCATCGCCGTCGCCTTCGTCGTCGCCATCGTCATCCACAATGGAGAACAGCGCATCGCTGCAGATGAGCAAACTGCGTGGCAGTCATCATTGTGTGGTGTGCGACAAGCGGTTCACCAACATCATTGCGCTGCGCAAGCATCAGCAGCTGGCTCACGACTCACAGACGACGATGCCGTGGGTCTGTTCGATCTGTAAGCGGGGATACCGGAAACGCACCGACATGGACAATCACATGAAGTCACATGAGCCGAAGGGACGTCCCTATGAGTGCAACAAGTGTTGGGTGCGATTCCCGGAGTTTAAGCAGCTGGCGATGCACAAGTTCACCGTCCATGAGCTGATCAAGCCGCATACGTGCGATGAGTGTGGTAAACAATTTGGTACGGAGAGCGCCTTGAAGACGCACATTAAATTTCATGGTGGTAAGTTTTTGGGTGCTCGCACGGCATGCGGATGCGGTGGCTAACCGGGTGCCGGTTGGATGCTAGCTAAGCTTTATTACAATAGACATATTAGTAGCCTAGTAATACATTTATACAAAAGTACTTTATACATAACTAATTGTTGAATGATGCCGTAGTCTACTAACTAACTGTATTTGTTGCTTTGTGCTAACAGTGTTTACGGCCGTGGTTGTTTGCTCGAAAGGTAAGGATGAACTAGGAAGGCAGGCATTCTTGCATTTTGCGTTCATCTTCGAGCATCTATCGCTGAGCACAGCCTATGATATAGTTGACTTAGTAAAGCGCTTTAACTAACCCAGCAACTGCTTCAATTGCACCTAAAAGTATGCTACATTATTTATCATAACCTAACTTAACCGGAAACTACATTTAATTTAAAACTCAATAAACGAAATGTAGATTTTGAAAATGAGAATGACAAATTCACATAACGGAATAGTTTTTAATATATATTTTGCAAAATAATTTATATTTAAAACAAATCTTTAATTATTTATTATCGATTACGATCACAAATATATTCCTCAACTTCATAACCTAACATAGTATATAAAAGTTGAAAAAAGTTCGGAAAGAAAAGATTCCAAAATGCCTTTCGAATATGTTTTCTTTTGTATTTTTGCTCAAATCCATAACTGTTGTTTTTGGGGGCCTGGTATCAAAGTTGACAATAATTATAAAAGCTAATATACATATATGTTCGTATAAGTATTTTGACAATTGTTAATGGATACATGTACTAAAAATAACAGAACACCAATCTCAATCATGAACCGAAAATGATTACACGCTATAATTATTGACAATCCCCCCAGTTAAAAAGTTATTGACTTTCGTGTACGGTTTTTAGAGCCCATAGCTATTCCACCAACTGAATTCCAAAATGCAACAGATTTTGTTTGTAGCACTGTTAACTCGCTGTTGTTAACACTCCATGTTAAAAACTTTACAGATAAACTGCAGATACAAAGCGAAACAATTGTCTATTATTACAGAGCGTGGCTTCCAGTGCGAAGAGTGCGACGAGACATTCACAAATCTCAAAGAATTTCGCAAACATCGACGCACCCACAACAGCGAACTGTTTTACAAGTGCGAACACTGCCCACGTACTTTTCTACATTTTACGAGCTTTCGTGGTAAAGACAGCGTCTAACCTATTACTTAAGTAGAGTCCATAAAAATATGTAATTGATTACTAGTTAGCAATTCATTTAAGTTTTTATTATTGCCCTATTTTGAATGGTTGCCTGAATCTGCATGATTGCATGCATAACACTCGCACCAGCTTCTGAATTTTTTATTAGTATTGCGTTGTGTATTGTATTATGTGCAATACAAGTGAAATAATAACGAATTTACTAATGTGTTTATTCTTTTTCGATTAGCTCATATGAACACACACTTGCCGCTGGGCGTATTTCTCAACGATAAAACTACAGCGCAGCTGCCCAACAAATTGGAGCATCCGAGCAACGAGGAATTGATGCCACTGACGCCTCTCAGCAACGTCCACAGTGGCGGCAGCATCAGTGAAGATTGCCCTGGATCCGTGGAGATGGTCGAGAGCAGCGTGGCCCAATCGCTGGAGATGATTATCGATGCCCCATAACAGCTGGCCTCACATTATTTTTTAGTTTACAATCATCCCGAGCGGACACTTTCCTATTTCAAATGCTACTCAAGGTAGCGTTCATTAACTTCCATTATCACACACACAGAGAGAGAAAATCCAGCACATTCAAATTGTTGCAGACTGCATTGAGTGCACTGAATTTAGATTAAGCCATCCACACACACACACACACACCCAGACACACTCAAGAAGAAGTGCACACACTTAGTTGTAGCTCTAGTTTTAAATGTGTATTCATTGAATGAATATTACAAAGCAATTATCAAATGTATATACAATGAAGAAATACAAATGATAAAATTTAATAGATGAAAGGCGCGCTTTTAAGTTACTAGAACCCAAATATATACTACCATTATGTTAAACTAATAAGAAATAAGAGAAGTTTTAAGAAACAAAAAAAAATAAGCTCATGAACCACTTGAAATGGATTACTTAATAGAAACATATTTATTTAACACTAAGACTAACATCAATCTAATTTTAAAGTATACATTGTGTTTCATATGGAATACCAAATTTTCTAAAATATTTATTTGATGTGTAATAAACAAATGATGTGTTTTAGAACGATAACAAAACAATGAGTTTTCACTTTGAATTACACAAAACAAATGTACATCCTTTAATCGTAATACCAGTCGAGAAATAGTAATGAGAACGACATGACCAGCAAAAAGAACAAGGACCAGACACGTAATCCCGCATTGCGCTGCGTTGCCTGGCGAATCTGTTCATTAGCATCCTTGACGTTCTCCGTGGTGCCCACAACAGCGCTCACAATGCGCTCAATGTTCTGTTGTTGCATTGCCACCTGGTTGGGCAGAACGAGTGTTGATTAATAAACATTCGTTTTGTTAGGCAATTGTAGTACTTACCTTCTCTGTGAATATGTCCTGCAATTGTGCTATATCTACAACGTTCTTTTCGATCTGTTCCACCTCCTCAGAGACGCCTTGCAGCAGATTGTAGATGTGCACATTTTCCGCCTCGAACAATTGCATATCCTCGGCACTCAGAGGATCCTCGTCGTTCTCCTGCTGCAGCTCCGTCTGCTGAATGTCCTCGTCAAGCGCCACCTTCGCTGAGGAATCTGTGCTGCTTTGTCCAGTGCGCTTGTTGCGTTTACGCAACTTTTGCTGTGTTTCAACCGTTTTCGATGAATTGTCCTGCTGCTCTTCATCCCACTCGGCCCAGCTGTCGTTGTTCCAATCATTGCTTTCGTCTGCTTCCTCGACTGATTTTGATTCTACGTTGTCATTGTCATCATCTTCATCGTTGCTCGGCTGACGTTTGACTAGCTTGCCGCTACCCGCTCCAGCCGGACGCACTGGAATCTTCTTTTTATCGGCCGCCAGTTTCAGCAGTCTATATGTTTCGAGTTCATGTTGTACACGATACTTTTTCTGATCCAAGTAAATCTGCTCGACGCTGTGCAGATAACTAATCAGCAGATCAAGTACCCCATCGATATGCTGACGCTCTTGCGGCTTTCGCTTGGCATTGTTTTTGTAGTCACGTCGCATATTTGCCAAGTGATGTGTGCAAAGTGTCACGAATTTCTCGGTGCCACGATCGATGAAGTCGCGCTGGGCATCCGTCATGTGGGCGGCGCTCTTCAAATGCTGGCCAATGCGCATATATGCAGTGCGATTCTCGATCAACACATTCCGCAGCGTCGTTATATCGTTGCATATATCCTTTGCCCGTTTGGCAAAGTCGTTGGGTGCCGTCGTCGACGTCGGTTTTCCGGCTGCCGAAGTACGTTGTTTATTATCCTGTTGCGGCTTGCCCTTGGCTGCCGCTGCTAATTCAGTCTTACGTTGTAGCCGTACCGTCATAACACTAGCCTTAAAGTGCTGTGTTATGTCCATTTTGTGGTGTATATTAACGATGCAACAAATTTAATCAACAGTTCAATTTGTAAATTCCACATCATCTAACGATTTCAACTAGAGGTGGAAAACATCGATGACAACACTATCGATTAAGCGCTGTTTTTGAAATTTCGTTAAACATCGATGATTTACGTGACAGCTGTTAGAACTCTGTAAACGCAATTAGTATTTTTATATTAAATTGTAGTCTGCTCTGAAAGCATCATAAACAGCGTTGCATGCATATATAAAATTATTTATTATTAATTTAACATTGATCTGCAGTATTGCTCTGCAGCATTTGAAACAGCTGTTTAGCAGCGAAACTAACACTGCTATGCTATACTGTTAAGTAGTACTGTTATGCTGAAGCGCCATTAATAGTTTACTCAGCTGTTCAAAGTCGCGCCAATTTGCAGCTTCTAACTTTTAAATAAAATTGTTAGCAAAATGCAGGCCTTTTTAAAAACTGGCAAATCGAGTGCCAACAGCAACAATACAGAAAAAAACACAGCAAATGAAGCAGTTGAACGTCGCAAGCCACCAGCGCCCTGGGTGGAAAAATAGTAAGTGCACTTTAAAGCACATTGTGACAATTACTCAAACATCAGCTGTATAAATCTTCAAATAGCCGCCCACGAAGCGTAGACGATGTAGTGGAACAGTCAGAAGTTGTGGCTGTTTTGCGTAAATGCGTGGAAGGTGCCGATTTGCCCAACATGCTGCTCTACGGTCCTCCCGGTACCGGTAAAACGAGCACGATTCTTGCAGCCGCTCGTCAAATCTTTGGCGACATGTATCGCGATCGCATCCTCGAGCTGAATGCCTCGGATGAACGTGGCATCAATGTGGTGCGCACCAAGATCAAGAATTTTGCGCAACTTACTGCAAGCAATACGCGCCCGGACGGACGTCCGTGTCCGCCCTTTAAGATCATAGTTCTCGACGAGGCGGACTCAATGACGCATGCTGCTCAGGCGGCCTTGCGTCGTACCATGGAGAAGGAATGCCGTAGCACCAGGTTCTGTTTGATCTGTAATTATGTGTCGCGCATCATTGTGCCCATCACATCACGTTGCTCTAAATTTCGCTTCAAGGCGTTAGGCGAGAAACAGATCATTGCCCGATTGCAGCATATTTGCGAACTGGAGGGCGTTAGCATTGATCCAGATGCATACAAGTCCATTGTGAAGATATCGGGTGGCGATATGCGACGTGCTATAACCACATTACAGTCCTGCTATCGCCTCAAAGGCGCCGAACACACAATCAACACGGACGATCTGCTCGAGATGTCTGGCATCATACCAGAGCACTATTTGGAGGACTATCTGGAGGTCTGTCGCTCGGGCAAGTATGAGCGTCTCGAGGAGTTTGTGCGTGAGATTGGCTACTCTGCATACAGCGTGGGTCAAATGATGGAGCAGTTTGTGGAGTTCGTTGTGCGCTGCGGCTCTCTGACCGATCAACAAAAGGCCATCATATGCGACAAGTTGGGCGTAAGTAAAATGTGGAGAATACTAATCCCTAAACTAATTGTTTGCATGTTGCAGGAGTCCTGTTATCGACTGCAAGATGGCGGATCTGAGTATTTGCAGATCATGGATCTTGGCTGCGCTATTATATTAGCACTTAAGTGATATCCTAGTTTGTTAACTCTCACATTCTCAGTTCACAGAATAAAAGTTTCAATAACTTATATCTATAATGCTCGTCGAACCGTCTAATTTATTAGCGCTCTTCCCAAAATCCATTACCACAAAACTTAGCAAGTAGTTAAACCGCTGCTTATCGTAGTCTTCATTTACGTAATATTTTTTTACACGCTAACAATGGATAAATTTAAATAAATTACGTTTGCCACTTTTATATTTACTTGATTTTACTGAATGCTAAGAATGATTATAAATTTATGTATATGTTTAATTGGTTGCGAACTCAAACTCCTCCTCGTCTCGTTCTCGCTTCACTGCTACATTACTACCTCCAATGCTGCCAACTGCCGCCGCATCGCTATCCACCTCCATCTTCATGTCCGTCGAATTGGGTTCGTTCTTGACGTCCATGGCGGAGACCGCTTTTGTTGTTGTTGTAAATTTGATGACTGGCTTGGGTATGGTGACCACCTGTTGCTTAGACACCATCGAATGTCCTCGCTTAGCTCCATTTGCACTGGAGACGGGCTTTACAACTGTCTTCACCGAGCGTCCTTCTAGCGCTGATTTCGTCATTTTCTTCGGTTGATTCGTAGCGCGCAGTTTATAGTTGACCCCAGTCAGGCAATAACGATCGGGGGGCAATCGCAAGCCGCAATGTGGCTTTATGGGTGGCAATGGCATCGCATTGCGGAGCTCGGCCATCTTCGCAAGCACGTGACGAGGTGGAGGACCCGTGAAACTCTTGTCCAGTGTCATTTCGGTGGCCAGACGTACGTCGTCCAGATCGATAGTCTTCTTGCGCGCATGATTCGCGTAGACTTTGGCGTCATCCAGAATGCAGGTCACATAGCCTGCAGCATCAAGCAAATGTTTGTAAATAATAAAACAAAAAAAAAACACTTATACAGTCACCGCTGCCACTTACGAAATGTAAACTCTAGCATCTGGTTAACTACGCGTGGTTCGTACTCCTGTATGTTGAGCTCCTTAAGTATGGACATAATAACCTGTGCATCTTTGGGTACGTGCTTAATTTGAGCACTTACTTTGGCTTTTTCAGCCTTTTCACCACTCATTGTTTATAAATATTTCCTATGCTGTTTGATTGTTGATTGCCGGTGTGACCGCAAACGTTACACTTGATAAATACCCAGTGTGACCACTTGTAGAATTTGAAAATATACTGCTTTCATATAACACCTCTTGAATTACTATTTTAATTAAAATAACAAATCGATTCACATCAGTAAATAGAATATGCCCGTTCCATCATTGGTAACTCACAATTTCTTGTCAAAAATATGGATTTTTTTTGCATTTAAATAAAATCAAAATACTCAAGCGAGTTGGCAAGGCGGCACATTGAGAACCTTATCGATTATGCATGCATTCTTATCGAGTTCTCACAGCGCTTCTCAAACTGTACGCATGGCGGGATTAACAGTTTCAAATACCTATTTACTTAAAAAAAAATAACCATATTTGCAAATAGATTAGCTGAACGAATATACTTGAATGAATACACTTCATATCCCAATAATAATAAAAATAACAGCAGCATTTTTGTTTGGTTTGGCGTTAATATTTATACATGTCTATTATATTACTTTTTTTGTTGCATTTAAATTCAAAGAATTACATAATGTGTTTCGATTTGTAAATAAACAAACAAAAAAAAATGCACTTTGGTGTGGCATACAAAACTGATTTCACACAACTTAAAAACTTAATATTACAACTTATCGTTACATTTTCTACACTCAGTGAAACAAGCGATTCCAACGCCCAAAATCAGACATTTACATACATATGTTCGCATATAGTATACACTATATACGTATATAGTAGCATAGTTACATAATACAATTACGTATAATAACAATATTAAAGATATTAAGCATACGACTTAATTACAATATTTTGCACGTTTGCGGCTTTGATCTTGGCTTCCTCTCCACCGCTCGCACCGCCTCCTCGAACACCTGCTGCAAGTTGATCTTCTTCTTCGCCGAGCATTCGACCAAACTATGTGCATGGATCTCTTTACGCAGTCTGCGTCCCTCGTTTGTGGTCACAAACTTCTCTGAATTTGGTATACGCAAATCAAGCTTTGTTCCCACCAGCACCACGGGCGTACTGCTGTTGAAGTGACGGATCTCCGGACACCATTTGCTCTTGATGTTCTCAAATGAGGTGCGACTGCTGATCGAATAGCACAACAGGAAGCAATTCGTCTGCAAAAACAAAAGGGAAACAGGTAAGCAAATATAGTACAGTTTGTAAGATATTCTCGACTTTAGGATACACTCCCCTATTTTCAAATGAAAATATTGGCTGGTAAAGTAACACAAAATATGACTGACGTTTTAACTAAACAAACCACAAGATACAGCATGAAAAATTGCATGCTATAACTATTTTATACTATAGTATATATATGATATAATTTTTAATTTGTAAATGACGCGAAAATACGGAAACGTAAATTGGCTATATCTTTAAAAGTATTAAGAACTATTGAGATATTTATTAAATAGCTATAGGATTGAAATTTTTTAACCGAGATTGGACAGGCATTTAAAAAAATTTTCTAAATTCATGATTGCCGTAATATGTATTATATCATTTTGATCATATATTAATAATTTAACAATTTTCTAGCCAATTATCTGTTCGTATCTAATGTTACTATATCCATTTAACAATATTGCTTTTTAGGATATGATGCTTTAGATTGATGGTTAGTGAAAGTGACTTGGCCAATTACTAAAACATGAAATTGCTTGCAACAGTAAGGAGCATAGTTTTAAAATTAAAATTGTTCTTGCTCTGAAGCTCATATGAAAGAAAAAAGGATTTCTCTGAAGTGATTATGTTTAATTATAAAACAACAATTATTTTGTAGATTTGTTAAAAAGGTTGATTGAAGTTAAGAATTATTTTGAAGTTCAAATTTTTATTCTTCTTCGAAACAAAACAGTATGCCAACATTTTCCTGACTTTTTTTTACACTTATCTTAACTATTATTTACAATCCCTGTCAGACAAACATTGTTGATCGGTTAAAGAAAAACACAAGCGATTAGATAAACCGGCTGTTTGTAAGGGTATTTATAGATACTTACATTGGGATAGCTCAAGGGACGCAGCCTTTCATAATCCTCCTGCCCAGCAGTGTCCCAGAGAGTCAAATTGTATTCGTTATCATCGACCGTTATGTTGCAGGCATGGTTATCGAACACAGTTGGTATATACTCTTCGGGAAATTCGTTTTGTGTGTATGTGATCAGCAGACAGGTCTTGCCCACCATGCCATCGCCAACGATGGTTATCTTAAGAGGGCGCAGGCTCTTCGACATTGTGCAAAGCGAACTGCAAATTGAACAACAAAAGGAGAGCGAAAATCAGGCGTGAATATCAAAGATTGCGTTGTGTGAGTGTGTGTTGGTTGCATTGTGTTGCACCATTTGGTGGCATATGTTGAAGTGACATGCGTTGTTTATCTTGCCACACCCACATCCCATTGCAACCGGAAATCTCCGCAGTGTGTGTGTGTGTGATCTCGAATGTGTGTGCGTGAGTGGGCGCCTTTTCTTCATGTTCGTTAGGCCAAGTTATGCTTAACAGAGGCTGCAACTGTTATTTAACATAGGCTACAACATAAGATGTTTAACAGCGACTGCTATCAACCCGCCGCCGTTAACACTTGAACTTCAAAACTTTTAATCTAATCGACCAAAAAGCAATGGAAAAAAAATAAAGAAAAAAACAAGTATGACAGCAAAAGCTTCACAACTTTTCATTACTAAACGAAATTGCACATTGCACAAGCTTTTATCAGAAAGAGCAAGAGAGAGAAGAATACAATGATTCAATTGACACAGCTTAATTCATTTAATACTCTGCGGTAGTTGTTGTAGTTTAGGCCTTATATAAGCGAAGTGCACTTTCAAACCAAACCAAACACACACAATTTTCATCTAATAAATGTTGCTTTTTAATTAAAACTGGTTTGCTGACAAGCGACAAAATCCAAACGAGTTGTTGACCCAAAACTTGAACTAGATTTCCCTACAGCATCTTAGCATCCATGTCAGCATTCAAAACTGTTAAGATAATCGAGTCTCTTTTACTTCATTTGCATCTCAGTTACAGTTAGAGTCCGAATGTTTTTTACTCATTGTTTGGAATTCGCGAGAAAACTCATACGGATTCTGAGAAACTGAAATCTCTGGATATGACTCATGCGAAATGATTGTCATTCAATTACAATTATGAATACACTTCACTTCACTTCACGACTACGGAGCACACACATGTGCAAATATGCGTAGGAAATAGAACCTACTCCAGACTACTATTAGATTGTGTTTTCAGCTGGTGGATGTCAGTTTAGTGACTCATCTACCGGCCAACGGTAAGCGGTGAAAGGGGCTGCATCCAAGTTTACATCAGAGTCCACAAACCGGTTGCATTGACATACTCAAAAAGGTGGATCATCGTTTACTGTTTACACGTTCGGTTGCATGCCACAGAAGGCAAAGGTCTCTTGGCAGCACTTGCTACTAGTTGTTGAAATGATCTTGACGCTGATCTCTTTCAGTTCAGTTCGTTCACACTCCCCTCTTATATAATTAAACCTAATTGCTCTACACGAACCCCAAACGGAGGTTAAGTGCTGTTGTTCTCTTTGTAGTTTCATTTTCGAAATGTGCTCTCTTTTATTGTATGACACGCAAATGTTGAGCGTCTGGAATTTTTTATCTAGTATAGCATAACTTCTTGAGTCATGATTTTGCTCTCGTTTGGATTCAATTAGTTGTGTTGCAAGCGATAGCAAAATTCTTTGCAGGAAGTGAACAATGTTGATGTGAGTCGAGGAAAATGCCAAATAACATGGGGATAATGTAAACATTGTTGTGTTATTAAATAAGCGCATCACTCATTAACAGTTCAATGTTACGCCATGCACTTAACAGCCAAATGTAATTTAATAGCTCATTAACAGTTCACTGTTACGCTCTTTATGTGACAGCATCTTATTAACAGCCGAAAGAAATTAATTAGTTTGTTATTTAAGAACAAGTTCACAGTTCATTATTTAAAAACAAGTTTACTAAGATTCGCATTAGATTAACTGCTACCAGTAAAGGTTATTCATTAGTTCTTACTTAATAACAAGTGTATTGAATAATCTTTAATTGCAGCTATTGGAATTTCCATTCAAGTGTTTTCCCCTTGCTGACCACTTGGAACTTTTGGCAAATGACGCTTAATCAGCTGCATATATAAATAGAAATGGTAACAGACTTTGGCGAGAACACATCCAGGTACAAATGTACATACACATGTAGTTTATAAAGTAAATTATTTGCACTGCAGTCACTAAAAACAGCGCCCACACTTTGCTTTGTTTATAATAATTTAAAAAGAGTCGAACAAAAACCAATTAAAAGCAAAACAACAGCTAATGTTGTTTATTTGTTGTTGCTTGTTGTTAATGCTTGGCTGGCGCTGAAGTTTGTTTAGATTTTTGGCCAAAAAACAAAAGAAGAGGAAGAAGCTCTTGGCAGCATTACAAGCCCAATGGGCGATCAGTTATGACCAGCTGTAGGGTATTCAAATATATTGTGTACGATTAACGGAAACAGTCTATCAACAGCTGACACAAATTGTATTCACTGGCGTATTGTAATTAATACACATAATAAATTATTTAAACATAAAGTGTACAATATAATTGTACATAAAATGTCTTCTTTGTTATCGGTCCATGGAATGCGACGTTGGAAGGGCTTGACGGGGGGACGGGGGGAAGGCGGGCTGCATTGGCCTCTTGTAAACTTTACATATCATGTTTCGCCTTTGTTGATATTGTCGTAATATTCTTGGAACACTTGCCACATTCACATTCTCACTCCCGCTCTCACTCTCTTTTTCTTTTACACTCTCACTCTCTGTCGAAGCTTTAAAGCCTCTTTAAAGTGTTCTTAGAGCAATGAGCACAATAAATCCAACTTAAGAAGCTGCAACAGACTTCTTTGTGCCTTTATCAGTCGCTTATAATCGCATTGTGCATCATATACGTAAAGTATTATGAGTGCTTACAACGTTTCTCTATGTGCTATAAAGACTTCGTTCCACACTTGCTATAGAAAACAAAAATAAATTAGAGTCAACTCGATTTGCTTTTTGTGACCAGAAGCACCAAAGGCAGCTGCTTTGTTTCGCTTCGCTTCGTTTTCGGTTTCAAATTGAATTTGAATTATTGCGAATAATGAAATCATTCCACTTGCCCACTTTGCTACCGAAAATACATGCAGAGCAGTCAGAATAACTGTATATATATACATATAAACCATTTTCTCTGATAAGCAGAAAATGTTGAGACATGCCTCCGTCTGACATTATGATCCACTAGATCTGTGTGTGTCTATAAAACTTTGAGCTACCAAATTTGATGACGACTTTTTTATCTTAATGCAACTTTTAAGATATTCTCTCTTTAGGTTTTTCTCACTCACTTTTCGCATTGTCGTATCATGAGACTGAACTAGATTACTGTTAAGAGCATGTGACAAATGATTCAGTGTTAAAATGCTTCTAAGTACCTTAAGCGCAAGTATGATTATCAAATACACTAGATACAAAAGCAGATTAGTTACTTGTAACTTGAGGTTTTCTTTGGAAACTATTGAGTGTTATAATACATGACTTAAAGTCAATAACAATAAGAGATTGAGACAAATTTAAACTTTTCTACTTGAACAGATTTCCTTAGAATGAAACCCATTTTTAAAAACATCGTTAACAAATGTTCATTTAACGGAATAGTTAGTGTAGAATAATTATATTTACACCTGTCGAACTATGAAATAACAGCTTCATCTGCAGCAATGGGCAATTCTATCATATCGAAGCCCGGCTGATAAGGCAATCTTTATGGACGTACGTGGACATCGCACAGCAGATAAAAGATCGATTGATTTGAAGAACCCTTGCACTTGACAGGCGTCAGTATCTTGTGTACTTTTCAATTAGGAATGTTTTAATATGAGTTGTAATCGCAGCAAATCGATCAATTTATCAATACATGGCCGTGACTTTGCGAATACTAGTAAATCAACAGGCCAAAAGAATTCTCCTCTCATATACAATATACATATATAGTGAACTATATAACAGACTCGTTCGTGTATATAAGGTGTGAGTACACTTGGTCGTTCATATGTGCTATGATTGGGTACTCGTGAATCGCGTATGGCAACCGAATGGAAGTTTGCTATTCATTTTTCGCTCAGCGAATGTTAGCTATACCTTACTATATATGTCTGTACATATGTATATTTTGTTTTATGATTTCTCGCATGTGTTTTCGTATTTAATAAACTGATTAGATAAGATACAAACACACACTTACACACACATGCAGAAATCATATGCCCGCTTTTTGCCATATAAAGAAATCAACTTGAAAACGCGATAAGTGCAACTACAATATAAAGCTCGTTAACCGTTAGACAGAATATATATATACATATAGACAAATTAGATGTGCATATATGCTATGTACTCTACAGATTGTTGCGATTTGATTCGGGATACGGGGTTACGGGTTCTGCGAGCAGCACGCGCTGTCAATTAGCTTAATTAATTGAGGTCATATATTATGGCAATAGGTCGCACTAAATTGATTTGTAGTTTCATTATATGGCGATCACTAAGTGCTTTGGGGGAGTCGGGGCATGTACTTGAAGGTTTCCTGTGATAGCAAACACACTCCTCTCTCTCCCGCTTTCCCCTCGCCACCCCTTTTTGACTCTTCTGGCTAGGCTAGGCCAGTTGTTGGCCTTTCATGGTTATGCAGCCATATAATTGTTTGTTAACTAAAAATGGTAACGGGCCTAAAAGGTGCGCAACGCAGCCGACGAGAGCCAAGTGTGGGAGATAAAGCCCGACCCAGAAACGGAGAGTGAGAAAAGAGAACAATAGAGACTGTGAGAGAGGGAGAGCGTGATCCAGAGAGTGAGAGCAGTTATCATCGCAATGGTGGTTGGCATTCCAGAGACATTGGGCGGGCGTGAATGCCATACAAAAGTGACTCAGGTGATAAAGAGGTGATCACGCAAACGCGATTTCAACGATTCAAAAACATAAAACAAAATACAACAATACAACAATAGCGCAGAATGCAGCAGGGGAGTAGGGAACAGGTTGATTGGTCAAGATACTTTCTAACTGATACCATACTAATGATGTTTACACTAAAAGATACACACACACACAGACACACATCGAGTAGAGCCACAGACAAACTTTAAGATACACAAATGTATGATACTCGTGTTTGCTGCACAAGGTCATCCAGTTGTTTGTATATAGTAAATGTGTGAAGTAGTATTTATTTAAATATATTGCCTAATATATTGGTTTTATATTGGCAGTTGGAAGTTAACTTTACGTTGGTTATGTTAACAAGCACGTACTTTTAGATACACGTTCTCGCACTGATATTCGAATTTGGAATTCTCACTTTATTTTGTTTTTCTGTTGTTGTTATTTGCAACAAATCAATCGAGCAGCAACAACAACCGCAACACGTCCGTCTCTGGCGATGACGTCTGCTTCGATCAGAGCGAATAAAATATCAAAATACACGAAGATACACGAAAAACGACAGCGAAATCGACAACGACAACGACGCAACAATTGAAATGCCAAGACCAACTAAGCAGCCAAAGATACAGAGAGCTGGAACAACCGATCGCTCGGGCAGCCGTCACGGAACTGAGAAACAGTATATGACGGATAGCTCGATTCGCCTATTCAAGCAAGAGCTGAGAACCGAGTGCTGAGAGTCGACCAACAAATAAAGAGAGCAGCGCTCACTTTAGGTGCACTATAAGAAAACATTATATTATTTGGTACAGATACTTGGGGGAGAAATCAAGTCAAGACGTTTAACTAATAAACAATAAATGTTAAATTACATTTCTTGATACATCAGCTTCATTTTTAGAAGTATTTCAAATTCATAAGGAAAATTTAAAGAAATATTTAAGTTTTAATTGGAATTAATTTAATCGAAAGTAATACAGAAATCGATTTTATATCAAAGTAAAACTTGATTTAAAGTATTAATCCATAATGAGAATAATTTGAATATTCAAAATATCGCATTTTTATTAAAGTTTATTTTCTGGAATTAATTTATGAAGAATGCGGACTAAGAAGTTTAATTTTTAAAAAATATTTAATATATTAAATTCTTATATTTATTATTATTATTGCAAATTTAAACTTTTAATTTCAAATCAATGAATTGGTCTTAATTTAATAATAAAATCTATATACACATATTATTATTTAATTTGTAGAGCAATTCTAGCTTCTGTTTGTAAATTTTTAGGCATCACTCTCTTTATCTCGCTCGCTCTCTTAGTTTCCTTTGTGTTGTATCTTTAGGCGCTCTCTTATTTATGACGCCTGTTTGTCTCTTGCATGACGCTTTACTTCTGATAAGACCCATTGGTAAACACCATTTTGCAGCTCATTTTTTAATTACATTATTACAAATAATACATATTTAAACGCTTTATAAAAATTACTCATCAATTTTATATTTATTTACATAAATAAAAATAATCATGTAGTGTGTAGAAAGCCGCAGTCTTAGTATGTCGGTTTATAATGTTATTTTTAAAAAGCCCAAACCTGTTTCGTCATAGCGTACTGAAATCTTATTGATTTGTTTCACAAGCCTCAATTTAAAGTGGAAGCTGAAGATGGAACCGACCTCTTAAATCCACTTGCGTAATTCTGTAAGCAGAACTTAAAGGCAGCTGTCGCTGCTGCCAATTAATCAAGTAAACATGACCGCGCTTGTCATCGTACTTCTTGGCTGCGTGTCCGTTAAGCAGTTGTATGTTTAATTAAAAGCCAACTCCCTCCTTCTTCTCTCGCATACATGACCAAAAAAGCTCGTAATGGGCATGCGAGCGAATTAGGCATTTGTTGAGTATATTAGGCTTTAATTATAATTACCACTGCACTGAATACTACTGAGCTTTGCCTTTGTCATTGCCTTAAATGCCGATGGACAAAAGGTTAATGCGTGGGCCGGAAAAATTAAAATTAAAAATGTATGAAAGAGCTGCAGTTGCCAATTAGGGACAACTACTTATACATATAAAATACTTATGCGCCATATGAGCAACATATGTGCATAGCCCTCACTATTTGTCTGGGAGAAAGAGACAGACACAAGTGTGTGAGTGGTTGGCAGGTGCAGGCAACGGTGAGGCACTTCAAATGCTTAAAACACAATGCAATTTACTTGAGTACAGTTCAAGGTCGAAAAATGTTAATATCTGGCGCCTAGTGCTCCACATCTCATCTTCCCAGACGCCTTTCTCACACTCACACAATCTCTATTGCGTGTAAAGGAGAAAAGGGCTAAAAGATAATATTGCATGCATTTCCCGTTTCCGGTCGACTTGTGTTGTTGCTGTATTCGTATTCAGCTGTGTATGGAGAGGGATTTCACGGATGGTGCTGCGTGCTGCTTGTTTGCTATTTCTGTACAGCGCTCATATTTTTATATCTTATCTTGGTACGCGACCAGTTCGCTTTAGACAGCGTTGACGTGAGTGCGTGCACCAAAAGCGTAACAATAATGGAGGGATCGAAACAAATATTATGCATTCATATTACAATATGTTGAGGAATCGATGAGGCTTCTATAAAAATGTTGCTGTGATAATTTAAATTTTAGCGCGTTTTGTATATTTTACAACACTAGGTAGATGTTCTTTTTTATGCGAGTCACAAATTACAAGGCATACTCCTCACTTAACATAGATGCTCAGCAAATGAACGTTTGTTTTATAATTTACTGGTAATTCAACAGCTCTTCCAAATACAACCCTGTTTTCCCAAGTGGACATTCTGGGTTTCGCTTGCTTTTCGTAGCGTTGCCAGACCGTAGTTGCTAGAAAATTATTGTATGTGCCGCATAGAGTTGTACAAAAACAGCAAAAAAAATGCCCGAAAGTGATGTTACCAAAATGAAGGTAAGTGAAATTTGTAATTAGTTAATATGTAAACAATCCACATCATGAATATTTCATGCAGGTTGCCGATTTGAAGCGAGAGCTAAAGCTGCGTGGCTTGCCATTAAACGGCAACAAAAACGAACTGCAAGACCGCCTGCAAACGGCGTTGCTCGAAGGTGATATTTCACTTGACGACAGTGCCATAGCTGAAGCTATTGGGGATGGCATCGATGACGACGTCTCGCTGACTGATGAGGATGAGCACAAATTGCTTGGCGATGAACACGAGGATTTGCTACTTAAGAGTCCAGTTAGCACACCCACAACAACAGCTGCTACCTTGCCAGAGCTCTTGGAAGCGGTGCAATCAAAGGCAGAAACGGACGCAACTTCGCCACCGACAAAGAAGATCGTGTTGAAACGCAACAACTCGCAACAGCAGACGACAACGCTAAGCACAGTGCCTGCAACCCCAGCCAAGGAGAATGCAGCACCTACCGCAGAGACTACGATCCCCAACACGTCGGACTCTGAGGAGAAGGCAACAGCAAAGACACCACGAAAACCAATTGTTATTAGTAGCACGAAAGATGCCACGCCCAAGGCAGTAGGTGACAAGAAAGTTGGTGAACTTAGCAGCCAAGAGCGTTTGGCAATGCGTGCCAAAAAGTTTGGCATAACAGTCACTACAAAAGATACCACAGCTGCTGCTTCCACGGCATCTGCTGCGTCTCCTGTGGTTAACAAATCATCGAGCGCTTCAATTAAGGCCAACAACGGCAACAAGGAGACCGATGAGCAACAGAAAGAGGCATTGAAACGGCGTGCCGAACGCTTTGGATGCGTGGTGCCCGAGAAGAGTCCCAAGACCATGGCCGACGAGAAGCTACAGAAACGCAAGGAACGTTTCGGAGGAGGCTCTACTACTAACCCAACAGCAACAACGGCAACATCGCCAACCGATGCTAAGGGACAGGGCGAATGGGCAGAAAAGGCACGCGCCCGCCTTGAAAGATTTAAAACGACGCCGGCGGTGGCAGTAACGCCAGCTGCAGCCGCTGCCACAACAGCTGAAGCTACAAAATAAATAAACCAGTAATCCCAATACCATCCCAAACACACACACACATATATATGTACAAGATCAGCGTATCCACGCACATCGGAATTATGCCTAGAACACTCTTTTTTGTATTTAAGCCAATTAATCAATTATGGGATTAGCATTTAAGCCAAATTGTAATAACTACACAATATTATGAATGTGAAGCATAGTCTTTTTCTTGGGAATCCCCTCTACTCCTTTTTATTTTTTTTTACAGACTATCCAAGTGGCATAAGTACAAAGTAAATCATCTCGGTAATCAGCATTCAAAAAATGTCTATTAGCGTTTTTTGTATTTAATTCAATCACTTACAAATAAAATGAATTGCGTCGTTTCTGGATTTTGGAAAGTCAATTATTTCACGACATTTGTTGTTTATGAGTAGTGTAAATACATATGTGTATAAAAATTAAACAATTATATGTTTTGTAGTTACTACAACTAAAACCGCATCGCATAGCTGCTTTGCTTGTGGGATAAGATAAATCTAGGATGTTTTGTTGTTGGTCATGTCGTCATCTTGCAAAAGAATCCTTGCTGTGGAAACGCACGTACTACGCAGTTTAAAATCTAAGTTCTATATGAAATTAAAAGTAGTTTACACTAATGGTGCGACCATCGAGACGGGAACCATTCATGAGACCTATAACAAA
Organism: Drosophila niveifrons; assembly: GCA_035046325.1. Classification (NCBI taxonomy): domain Eukaryota; kingdom Metazoa; phylum Arthropoda; class Insecta; order Diptera; family Drosophilidae; genus Drosophila; species Drosophila niveifrons. The sequence goes on along the minus strand of JAWNOC010000046.1, from coordinate 219,642 downwards.
AAGAATATTAACATTAGAATCATTTTTTAATTGTAGTCGAGCTAATCACTATTCTTACCAATGGCCAGTTCTGCGTCACGCTCCTTGAAGAATCGCACCACGCCCACATCGTTGCCACGAATCTCGGCAAACTTGACATCGCCCACATCACGGAATTTGTCGCGCAACGTTTGCCATGTGCAGCTCAATGGCACATTCTTAATGATAATCGTATCCGATTTGCGCGTGCCACCGCCAGCATTGCCAGCCCCACCGCCAACACCAACGTTACCACCACCAACTCCGACATTGCCACCACCGCCAAACATGTCCAATTGATTGCCAGCATTACCATAGTCATTGCCATCGAGCTGATTGTTGCCCGAATTGGAGACGGCACTGCTGTTGTAAGCATTGTAGCCGACATTGCCCCCGGAGACGCCACCACCACCTCCACTTCCAGAGCTGCCACCGCCAGTGTTGTAGTTGTTACCAACACCACCACCATAACCACCGCCTCCGCCGCCGCTGCTATAGTTATTGGACAAACCCACATTGCTGGCCGAGACGAGGCCATCGTCATTGCCACCAGTGTTGCCGAGATTAAGGCCGAGGTTGCTTAGTGAAGAGGTGAGCTGCGGATTCGATAGCGCTGCGCTCAAACCGCCAACAACTGCTGCCAAATTGGGATTCAAATTGTTGAGATTGAGGCCGCCAACACCGCTACCCGCATTGTTGCCCATGCTGGGTTTCTGCACAGGAGCCACTGGCGACGGCTGCACAGCCGAATTGTTTCCAAACATGACCCCACTTAGGCTGCCCAACAGATTGTTAGCATTGGCGCCGCCACCGACAACTGGTCCGCCTGTGACAGCGGACAATTGCTGAGCATTCTGCACGTTGCTGAGCAACTGCGAAGCATTCTGATTGCCACCGTTGGGCAAATTGTGAGCAACATCCTTCAGCGGTTCGCCGTTGGGTCCGAGACCAATACCAACGCCACCCAATCCCTCGGGTAGCTTCAGGCCTTCACCCTTGTCGGGAATGCGATCCAGACGCACCGTCATGCGACGATCATAGAGCATTTGGCGATCAAGCATGGAAATTGCTTGCACTGCTTCCACAGGATGATCGTATTCGACTACAGCAAAGCCACGACTGTTTCCCTCCTTGTCCAGGGACAAATCCACGCTCTGCACCTTGCCAGCAAGCTTGAAAACTTGCTTGAGCTTCTTGTTATCCACCTTGTAGTCGAGCTGTTAAGATAAATAAAAGGGCAATTGTTAGCAAAAATCATTTTAAGTTTGGCCATTGGATATGCTGCAAAATGTAGATTAATACAAAATGCGAATCTAAATCAAAATAGATTTCAGCGATGTCCACACAAACGATTCCTTTATTAGAACGAAGTTCCAGTTGACTAATCCAAAAGCGACGCAGGCAATTGATTGACTGTTTCATATTTATAACCCAGTTCCCCTCGCTCCGTTTCAGGAATGACTTCCACATCGATGCGGCAACAAAACAAAAAGACCAACCAACACAAAGCCTTCAGTTTTCATCTTATTCACATTAGCACAAAACACAACGCAATAGTATTTGTAAATATAGAGCAAGTTATCATCCCACACTTTCGAAGATGATATCAGTTAAAAGGTAATGGCAACTGCGGCCCTGTTTGAGAGCATATATATAAAATTTCAACGAAACCACATGGGAAGGTTTCTTAAGAGCGAATACAAATTAAACTCTTCTTTTGCGATTTACTTAACAACTTTATAATGAAAACTTCCCATCTCAATTAGTAAGCAGATCGATTTATTAAAGAATATTTTGAAAAATATCGGACAGAAGGCGACAACCTTAGGCACACTATGAGATCTTACATTACATATCCAACAGATCAGAAAATAAAATTGATTAGTGCAACGTCAACGTAATTAGCCATTTTATAAATATGGATATGAATTTGCCAATTGACTATCCAGGAGAAATGAATTACCCATTAGATGACGGAGTTTTTAATCAAACATACGCAAGTAATTTTGAATCCACAAATAATAAAGCCGCAGTTTTTAAATATAAGTTATATAGTTGGTTGGGTTATAAATACGAAACAGAGCCCATGATGAGATTACAAAATTGATGTCGACAATAGTTTAAAGCACCGTTTTCGACTTACGCTACAATTGGGCGACGAATACAGGCTACAAGACATAGACAAAGATCATACACTATATCCCATTTGTAGGATACAAATATATGCAGATGAGTAGTTGTGGTTTTGGTTCAGTTTGGTACGGTTTTGTTTTGGTTTGGTATAGTTTTAAGGTTCAATACAGTTTTGGTTTAGAATACAATTATTTGGAATTTTTTGTTTATAATACATATACTCACATTAGCAACAAAAACCTTATTATGCAAAGGTCCACTTATGCCAAGACTCTCCAAAAACGAAGCAGAAAGCCCATACAAATTGTAATTCGACGAATTAAAATCATTCGACATCATGTTAAAATTATTACGCCCAGATCTAGAAAAAGAAGCCAAAAGATCCAGAGAGAAAAAATAACAAAAGCAAGAGATAAAACACAAATACTCGACTCGGTTTAGGTTTCCCAAAGAAAAATAATAATGCAAAAAAATTAGAGAGCACGCATCATCAGTTTCAGCTATAGATAACGCACAATAATATCCACAAAATTGGTTCACTAAATTTACACTATAAAAAAAATATGATAATATATCGTTTTAGACTAAAGAAAGCAGTCATATTGTTTGAAAAATATCATTTCTTACAACATATCAAAGACGACGAATAACTTTGCTTCAACTAACTTAATTGGTATCTTAGATTTTTCAGCTCTCGATAATTGTACAACATGATCAACGTAAATGTAATTCGGGACTCGGCAACCAAAAATCTAATTAAGCCCAAGGATAACTACAAACTTACATATTGCAGAACACTGAAGTCTCTAGATAATAATTCAAAATGAAACCAATTCCATGTAATTTTCATAAGGAATAATGGGTATAGCAAATCTGCTTGGCTGCCGAAAATCTAAACAAATTATAGAACAAACTGCAAACCTCAACGTTTTTATAATTTCGAACATTCCTTTCAAGCTCTTAAAATGTTTACACAAATCAAGTCTATTGAATGCAGGAATCGTAATGCCGACGTCGTAAAACTAATATGAAATGCTGCAGCAACGATTAAGAGATGATTACGAAACCTTTTTGATGCGACCTGTATTTTTTCTGCGAAGAAAATATATCACCGTCAATCAGCACAAAGTAGAACGCGTACCCAAAGATATGTTTGAATTAAAAAGTAAAGTAACTAACATTATCCTTAACAATTAAGGCATAATATGTATAACGCCGAGTCGGTTTTGGAATCAGAAAAAACATTATCTCGCCTAGAGAGCTTAGCGTATTTGAGAAATCTGTGTTAAGTACGTTTTAGGTGAAATAAATAAATATCATATTGCTTACATTCTGTCATCGTCACGGCGCGAGAAACCACGATCACGATCGTCCATATGATCACGTCCACCGCCGCCGCCTCCACCACCGTTGTTACCACCGCCACCTCCACCACCTCCTCCGCCACCACCTCCGGCTCCATCACGCACAATGCGACCATATTGATCGCGCTGCTCGCCATGATCCTCCTTAACGACCAGCTCACGGCCATTCAACTCGTAACGATTCATCTTCTCCATAGCCTTTTGCACATTCTCGGGATCCTTGAACTCGACAATGCCACAACCTCGCGCCTTCCCGCTCTCGTCGTGAAACAATTGCACATACTCAATAGAGCCGACAATACGACGAAACAGATCCTTCAGATCTTGCCAGCGATAATCGTATGGAATGTTTGAAATGTACACACGGCAATTGCGCCTTTCGCGACTTCTGTCGCGTCCAATGTTCTGCCCTCCGCTGCCTCCTGCTCCGCCACCGCCGGCGTTGCCATTGTTGCCGTCGGCGTCTGAGAAACGTGATCCGCGTGCGCCGCGTCCACGACGATCGCGCTCCTTTTCCCGATTCTCGACGGCATTAGCATCCATGTTCATTGTGTTCGATCTCCTATAAAAATCGAAGAATTTTAACAATCGTTTTTTCTTTTTCGTCGCTAGCAATGCTCAGCTCTCCTGTAAAGCGTCATTGCAAAAAAAAAAGATGGCGACTGTCGGCGTCGCCCGCATTTGATGCGCAAAAATTCTTGGAGGCCGGCTAAGAATATGGGATGTATTATACTCACACAGTACAGCAAATATAGTGCCTAGGTGCGGTCTTCTATTTTATATTTATTATGCAATTAAATACAATTTAGAGCTACACAACTTTTAGCAATCAATAAAAAACAGGCAACGCCGAAACGACTTCAGAAAAAATTTATTAGACAGGCTCAAACTCAGTGTGACCAACACAAAATTATACGCAGTATTAAAAAAAATATACTACATTCCTAATTAACCCAAAATTCCGCGCGTTTTCAATTGTGTCTAGTAGTTATTCAATATATAAACTTATTTTTATGGAGATAAACGTTTTGTGTAAAGCTTATTATATTATTTTTTATTAACCTCCGGAGCAGCATAAAAAAATAACATATTCCAAAACTGAGCTGTTTCGAGTCGAACTGTAGAATAAACAAACTGTATTTCCAGGGCTACAATGTAAAAAAACAGTGCACATGCGAATGTCTGTAAACTTAGATCGAAAAAAATGTTAAGGGTATTCCATGAATGCTAAAATGTTATCTCCCTAATTTATACTTAGTTTTTTATATGGTTTTTAATTTTGTTAATTGAAATCGCTGACACGAATATGAGAGCAATAGATTATACTTTTTTTGAAGAGCTACAAGTAAATTTCAGGACTGCTCTTAAATTGTTTTTAATCATATGAAATATATTATCTAAAAACCATATGCAATTTTTTAATCCTACCAGTGCAAAACAAAATAAAGGTTGTTAACTATACAAAACTGTCGGATGAGTCCGCATATTGAACTTTATCAAACTAAATAAAATTTGGGTTATCTAATCGCATAATTAGAACAATTACCCGTACTAAGTAATTTTTGGGTTTAAATAGTACACACAATTGATTTATTTTTCTTTTTGTATGGCAAAAATTAATACAAAAAATTAAATATTATGTTGTATGTATAAAAAGCTTAGAGCAAACTATATGTGTATGTTGTATATGAATTGGCTGCTTCTTGTTTCTGCTTCTGATTCTGTGTTGTACTGCAGCAACTTCTACTACAAATGTATTTATGTATATCTAGCTTATGCGAAACGCATTAATCATAAATTGATATTGATACATTTATTTAGGTATGTGGTGAGTGCTTAAAGTCGTTGCGATAATACATATTAATAGACATAATTTTGATTTGCTTTTGAATTCGGGAGTAAGTTTCGCATAAGCTAGTTTAACATATGCATAAGAGAAAATAAAATTTTTGATTCGTTTAAAATAATTCATACAATATTTTGTGCTATTTGTTATTGGTTTTCATTGTTTGTTTTTTTTTCTTTTAGCACCACAAAAAATATAAGAATTAGACAGTGAGCTTCTCATTACTTTTTAAATTTGCAATTGTTTTCGTTTTTGTTTTGGAAATTTCAAATGGAATTTTTTTTTTTTTGTGCGTGTATGTTTATGTTTGTGTTCGACTTGTGTTCGCTCCTCAAAAAATATGGAAAACCAATAATTTACATACAAATAGAAATCTCGTATTATTCAATATGTTATCGTGCTCACTGAAAACAAATGGTTATGGCTACCAAATGCGCCATCGCAGCGAAAGCGATTAGCTTAAACAAGGCAGTTACAAATATAGTATTTCGTAGTTATTTTTATACAAATATATACGGTAAATGTATAATTAATTAATAATCTTAAATTGTGGGATTGGGGGGTCACATACTTAGCACTTGAAACGACGACACACATGCTGCACGAAAAATTATTTGACATACTTGATAAAAACTTTAGTAGTTGCTTAAATTAATTTCAATTTTGTTCTTCCTCCTTCCAACAACAATTGCACCAATCGCACACGCAAATGTGTGTGTGCGTAGGCGTGTGCGTGTGTGTGTTTGCTGTGTGAGTGTGTGTGCGTGGGTGAATGCTTGTGTATGTGTTCGTAAACTAAAATAATGCAAAAATACCATAAATGAAATATATATAAACTATTGCATTTTGGAGCTGTTGTTTTCCAAACATGGGCACACTCACACTACACACGCACACACACTGTTGCAGACAGGACAGGCGATAATGACGAAAGAAAAGAAAACGAATGCGAATCCAACTTAAAGCACCTCACATTTAAATCTACGATTTGGCTTATTCGTTTTGCGTCCTTTTCGGCCCTTGTTGTCCTTATCCTTGCGTATCTCGCGTACCAATGTGTAAAATGCATCATCGACGCCCATACGCGTCTTTGCCGATGTTTCAATGTATGGAATGCCATATTGTTTGGCCACCTTGCAAATATACAAAATTTTATTAATTTTAATTTGAATTGCAAATTAAATAAATTGCCTCTCTCGTACTTCTCTTGCTTGCTCGTTCTGCACGTTCCACGAAGGCAGATCACATTTGTTTCCCACCAGCACCATGGGTACTTCCTCGGCATCTTTGACCCGCTTGATTTGCTCGCGATATGTGCCAATGTCCTCAAAGGACTTAGCACTATTTACCGCAAACACAAGAAGAAATCCTTCGCCAGTGCGCATATACTGATCACGCATGGCGGAATACTCTTCTTGGCCAGCAGTGTCTAAAATGTCCAACAAGCAGGTTTCGCCATCTGACAAAAAATATTTCAAATGCAACAATCGTGAACAATGTACATGGTGGAGAAGCACTTACCGATAACTACTTGTTTTCGATATGAGTCTTCGATTGTGGGATCATATTCATCGACAAAATGATTTTGGATCAGTTGTATGGTTAGCGCCGATTTGCCAACGCCGCCGGCACCAACGACAACTAGCTTGTATTCCGTCATTTGGTTGGCTTAGTGGTATTTTTTATTCTTTTTCGATGTTTACAACTGCAGTCAGTCTATGTATGTGTGTTGAGGGTGTAGGTGTGTTGTGTGTGGTTGCGTGAGTTGAGTTCGTATTGGTGTGCGTGTTCCTCGCCCTACTTAACAATATGTATGAAGAGCTGCAACTGCGACTGCAAATGAAGCGAAATATACATAAATTTTTATTAATTAAAAATGATTGAAATAAATTAAGTTCGTAATTATGTGGTATAAATTAATGTGAGTCAGACAATCACTTTGGCTCTGCCTTTAATATTTTTCTTTGCCGCTCACACACACAGACTTATAATTCTTCATTATTTGCACACACACACACACACACGCACGCATACAAGCCGAGAGAAAGAGATGACAATGACTCAAGCAAGAGTTGCATGTGCCCTTTATGCTGCAGCAGCTATTATTCATTTAATCACACTATTGTAATTGCAGATTCACTTGCAACACTTTCGCTATTTGCACATCATTTAAAGAATGCATTTTTTTTGCTGACATGTAATTTAGAGTGCAGTCTTATCTATGTACATGTATGCGTAAGTGCGTATGCATGAATGTATATTTATATGTATGAGTGTCTGCTGCCGGACCTTCTTTGTTACTGTCGCTTCAATTGTGGCTCCTCCTTGTTTTTTCTTCCTTCTTACGTCAATATAAACTTAACACGAAACTAACTATTAACTTATGCACAAACTAGCACTATTGCGTTTTCAAGCAATTACAATTGCAATAATATTTGTGTTTTATTAATTTACGCGTTTATTATGTTTTCTTTTGTATAAAGAATTTTTTACATTGCCGTATTTGTAAGTATTGGTTAATCTCGGGTGTCAGCGGCAATTTTTCAGCACTGCTTCTGAGCTGAAATCAAAATACAATCGAAATCGAGAAAAAATAAACTGGTTAAGCTATCAGAGTGACCAATCTTGCTGTTAAAGGCCACTAACTTTTTCCATTTGTAAATTTTAGATGTATTTCAGAAGAACATTTGAGTGGTAAATATTTAGTAAATTTAACAAAGATATAATTTTTTGTTTTGTTTTTTGAGTTACCACACGTTCGAACCAAACAATTTATTTAAAACAAATAATAGAAGGCACCCTGTACAATAGAGTGAGACCAAGTCAGCCAAAGTTACATGAAAGTGGTATTTTTGTCCATACGAATTTTGTGATATTTTAAAATCCAATTACGGTAACGCTGTAAAGCGTGCTACTTCCAAAATACAACAATGTTGAATAAATTGGAATTTAATAACTTGGTAAGTTAAACATGAAAAAATAAAGAACAAAAAATAAATCATCTTCTATCCACAGGTCATTTCCAACAAGAAAGTCATACACAAAGCACGTGCTCAATCCATTGCAAAGGTAGTGCAGAAATTACGAAAATTGAAAGATGCATTGGAGAAACAACCGGACAGCGATGTTCACAAGGAGCGTCTTCGTAAAAATGTTGAATATATGGCACAGCTAAAGTCTCTAAAAGTTGTAGATATAATGCGTGCGCTCCTACTAAAGGATTCCAAGCAACTCAAAGCTGTTTTAACAAATGGTCGCGCAACGCCAGAAGAAGTTGCCATTGCGATGTTGGGACTGAATAAAATAATGCTGGGTTTGGTTAATAAATTCCAAAACAGCTTGAGTCTGAGTACTGATGCTAATGCCAAATGGCGTGAAGAAATATTGGAGACAAGTAAGCGTCGTCTTAAGTTGGAGCGCACCGAGGAAAAGCGACGCAAGCGCAAAGAGCTTAAAGAACTGAAATCGCAGTCGCGCAAGCGTCAAGAATGGTTGGAACAAAATAAACCTGCAGAGACTGTGGACTCAGAAATGGATTCAAAAAAGAATTTAATTACAACAGTGGCAGGCAATGTGAAAGTTGAAAAAATGAAGGAAATTACATCCAAGGATAAAAAGGAGAAGTTGCCGAAAACCAAGACAAAGGATGCCAGACAAAAAACCATAGAAAATAAACAGAAAACCCGAGAGAAGCCTATTAAAAAAGTTGAGCACACTCCTAGAGTTGTGGAAACAGTGCCTAAAGCTCAAACAGTAAAAGAAGCGAAACGAAATATAGAAGTGAAACTTCCTAAAGCTGATCAGACAAATAAAAAACGCAAAAAAGAGGAAAAGGAGAGACCGACTCATGTAGAGGATCCCTTCTTCATTACAGAGTCGGGCAAACCATATTTATCCACTGCAGTTGTTTTGTCTGACGAAAATGAAACGGAAGATGAGGATAAAGAAGAGCATCTACCAAGACGGGAATACAAAAAACCCCTCAATAAATGGTCAGAGAATAGCGCACCAAGTGATAACAATCGACATCCATCGTGGCTGGCCAAGGAGAAACTAAAGCCTATTATTACAGGCTTCAAAGGAAAGAAAACCACTTTTGACGACGAGGGTGGCACAAAGCAAACTATTCCTGCTGTGCTACCAGTTGCTGCTGCAACTCCAGAAAGTGCTGAGGCTGGAATGCATCCTTCGTGGATTGCAAAACAGAAACTAAAACCAAAAATAGCCGCATTCACTGGGACTAAAATCAAATTTGACGACTAGTTATGGAGTTATGTTAAGGTTACGTATATTTTTTGCAAAGAATTTTCAAGCTTCCACTTTGGTGACATAGTGGCCTCGAGTTTTATCTTGACTGAGCAGCTTGTCAATATCCACGTCGGGATATTTGCGTTTTAGAATCTGCAAATCAATGTTAGGATTGCGCCTTAAAGTCATCATAACCTCATTGCGGGAACGGCTAAAAAGATGTGCAAATAAATGTTAAACAAAATACAAATCTAACCTGTGTTGCTGTCACTTACTTTTTGGCCTTGCGCTTTACATTGTATAGCTTCTCTCTATAATGCAGCAAGAACTTGTGCACTGCTCGTCCTCCGTATGTGTTGTGCTGCGCCTTAATCCACTTGGTGTTCATGAACGGCGGCAGGACGTGCTCAATTGTCTTGTAGTTGCAACGCAAGCCGAATGCATTGTGAATCTGCTTCTGTGGCCGTTCGCCGGTTTCTCCAGTTTCAAGCAAATGATAGGCCTTGTTGCGCTCCCTGACTACTGTCTCTAGATTCTCCATGGAGATCTTAATTTTGTCTATACGTTCGGGATTCGGAAACACTTCCATTTTGTCATTGCATTCGTGTTCCATAGTGAACAACATATTGCGCTCCTTAAGCAAAATATACCACAATTGATGTAGCTCCTTATTGGATTTAATGCGTAGTTCATCGGTGCGCCATGCCCGACCAACTTTCACCTCAGTTTCGCTCCAATGCTTGGGATCATCGAAGAACTCCATTAGCTTCTCATTTTGCAGTGGTACACTCGAGTGAATACCGCATTTCAGCAGACTTCCAACAGCTGCCGGGCTGTTGTATTATATAAACAAAACATGAGTGCGATGGTAATGACTTTTCTGGTGTTGCACTCACCTCCATGCCGCCAGCTGACTGTGTGACGTAGGGAGTGCGTTTCTGAAGGCGCCAGTGCCAACAGCTTTTGCCAAATTAAAACATTTAATTAAAGTTGCGGACATTTTTTACAAACTCTTACAGCCAGGTCCCAGCTGTTTGCAGCGTGACCAAAATTCTATTTGCATTCATGTTTATAAATTATACCAAAAAATACAAAATCAACGTATTTTTATTAAAAAGCTATATTATTTTAATAGTTTTGATTAAGTCGTTATTCACCAGTTGTAAGTCTGATCTGCTTGCTTGTAAAAATAATTATTTTGATTTTAAAGAAAATAATATCTATTTTTCATGTTATTTTAAACCATACTTAATTAAGTGTAACCTTAAATTGATAATCGGGCAAGAAATCGAACTATCGAAGTATTTTTTGTGATTCAAATTGTGGTCACGCTGTATATATCTGAGTGTATGTGTGCGCGTTGGTGCAGAAAAGTTAAATTTTGTTACAGAAATAATTTGACATCTAAATGCAAAAAAATTGTGAAACGAATGTGCTAGTGAGCTGGTAATATTCAACAATAAAATGTAAGTGAAAATCGTTGAGAAAAATGCAAATAGTAGTTCCGTGAAAATTTACTTGTTTAATATTCTGCCCCTTCCATACACTTACGTATACATGTATGCGTGCGTGCGTGCATACAAATATACACCCATTCTATGCATACTTCGTATGCTGGAACGCTAGAGCGTTCAACTAAGAATGTGTGTATGTGAGGGAAACGTACGTGTTGTGTGTATTGGTGTGTTTGTTATATTAAGTACACAATTTAAATTGATAAAAATTCTAGAGCCCCCATATCTGATGGGCTGCTCTAAACGAGAGTGGTTAAATCTAAAGTGAATTCGCAAACTGCTCACCAATTTGCGTTGAATTATTATATATACAAGAGCATGTAAAAGGTTGTGCAAAAAACTTCGACTCATTGACAAAACCACACAAGTTAAAAAAGGTAGTAGGATGAGTAGCGATGTAGTAATCCCTAAATAGTGTTGTCGAGCGTCTGCTGTGTTTACGATATAAAAGGTAGTATTTTAGTGTGTTATCAGGCGGCTTAAAAAATTAATTCGATTTTGCGTACATAATATTCTATTCGTATAATAAAGTTAGAACTGAAGTGGCTGACATCCTATTCTTATTATATTTAGCAAAATCACGTACTATTTCCAATAAATGTCGTTGGCATTGCTATTTATTGATTTTAATGCCTTGGAGCGGCGACAATTCTATGTAATATGAATTCTTGGTGCCAATTAAATTGAAAGGTCAATGAAAGAGTAAATTGATTCATCAAGAGGGCAAGTACAAAAATGCAAGCAACGGTTCATTTGTTTTGTAATTCGCTGTTTGCCTTCGTGTATGTGTGTGTGCAGCCCCAAACATCGATAAGACGAACGACCAGTAGCTGCGGCTTCATTGCGGTTCACGCCCAAAACATTATCGCAAGTGCCACAAGAACATTTATGTGTGTGTGAGTACGTGGATAAGTGTAGTGTATCATCCATGGTTTCAAACGAAAAACAAAAAAAAAGCGTGCGTGTGCAAGCTTATTGGATTTATGTAACCCAAGTGGTTAAAGAAAGTTCAGCTTGACCTGACCCTAATCGGATTTTCCGCACCTTAGTAATCGATTGCAAAGTACACAAAATTTATCGATATACTGCAAATGACAGTGACACTTGTTGCAACTTGTAGTGCGTGTGCGGGGGAGAGAGAGATATATAGATGAAGAGAATCAAGAGGGAAAACGTTCAAATTGCTGCTAATTTCTGTAATCAACACATTTATTTTTATATACGTACATATTTGAAATTTTGCTAAAGAGGAAAAGATAAAACCTCATTATTATTTTTTTTTTTGTTTAATTTTATCAGCAAACACATATTTACACAGTTGTGTGTGTGCTTGATAGTAGCTAATTCAATGGTTTTTATATTGGGGGTGTTTGCATTAATGTATTAGGCTTATCAGGCCTACAAATGTGAAATTAAGTACTTAAATTTGTATATATTTAAATGTTTATACATTTTAAGTTTCTAATCAAACGCCCCTTTAATTCAATGATAAATTATGGCTCGAGTCTCTCACCTTGTGCCTTTGCACTCTACTCTGATAACTTATGTTTCAATTTCATAGATAAGCTGACTCGCATATTAATAAAAACAACACACACATACATTTGTATGTAAATGATTTTTCTAATGGAAAAAAGTGCAAGTGATAGTAGTAGTAGTAATGGCTTTTACAACAAATAATGCGACGCTGCTCGATGACGGTTGACTATGAAAGTTTTATCGATAGTGAATTTGTTGCAGTACCTAATAAAGCCGGCTGGCTACAAATGCAAAACTGTAATAAGCTGGCTTATTATGAGATGTTCATATTATGCTTTTTCTCTCTCTCTCTCTCTCCCATCTTCTCTAAACACTCGCGTGCACAGTGTGTGCAATGTCACAAACAACAGATAATCTAAGTCTGGCAACGCTGCCCGATAATTGTCGAAAGCGCGCCTTGTCAAATGCTTCATCAACACGCCCGGAGCCAAAATCCATTATCGAGATCCGCATATCAAATGAAAGCTGCAGCTTCAATAAGCGTGCTAATTTGGAGCAACAACAACCGCAACACGCACAAGCCGACGATGCAACAAGTGGAAGGGGCAACATGGAACAACATCAGCCGAAGCTACAAGAAAGCAATCCCATTGCACTGAGCGCTGAAGAGCAGCAGCTGGATCAAGAATATCGCGCCAATTGTGCCATCTTCTTACAGCATTTGCCTTGCTTCAAGCTGCAGGAATCGAAGACCCCGAAGTGCCGCGAGTGTCGTCGTCGTCATACGCTGCAAGCCGCCACACTAAGCGGCGGCAACAGCAGCAGCAGCAGCAACCACACCAACAGCATCAACAGTAATAACAATGACATCTATTGTCGTTTCTACGAGTTTCGACATCTGCAGTACAACGAGGCAGGAGAACTGAGCGTGGCAGGCTTTCCCAATCCGTATCAGGAGCCGACCAGCGATGACTATAGCATTTGGCAGCCCGACGGTAAAACGGCGCCGACAGCTGGCTATATGGATATCCAAGTGTGTCGCTACATTTTGCTGCATGCCGGCGATCAGTTTTGCTACTTGTGGCGCCAGGAGGCGGAGGCGTTGAAGCTGCACGAGAATCCCGATGGCACGATTGCATGGAAGAAAGCGGTGCAAGGGATACGAGAGATATGCGATGTGTGTGACACGACACTCTTCAATTACCACTGGACGTGCAACAAGTGCGGCTTTGGTGTGTGCATTGATTGCTTCAAGGATCGTAAGGAAGGACTGCAGGTGAAGCGACGCATTGAGACTCAACGTGGAAACGACGAGCATCAATGGTTGCTCTGCACGGACGACAAGCAGCAGAAGCATTTGCTGTCGGAACTGATGTTAACCCAAATCATAGCTGGGGATGCACTTAATGTGCTTGGACGCTTGTTGCACGAGGTACGCATGCTGTGGCAGGTGCCGCAGGTTTGCGGCTGTTTGCTGAGCAAGCAGCAGGTCAAGGACGAGCAGCTGACCGAATTTATTGAGGATATGATCAAGGAGTCGCAGCTAAAGCAACAGACGAGCGCCTCCTCACTGGCAACGGCGCAAACACTACAACAGCAGCAGCGTTTGGAGTTGTTGCATGCCAAGAAATTGGAGTTTGCACGGCAGCACGGCATTGACTATGTACCAGGGCGCGTGTGGACCAAGGAGACCCTCGGCAAGGATCCCATAACGAGCGCTTTTGACAATTTCAAGCACATTAACTTTTTGCGCAAAGGTCTCGCGGGATTGCGTCGTTTCCTGCCACCACGTGCCATGACGCTGGCGCACTCGACGCAACTGGCTCCTGGCGTGCCACACGAGTGGCTCTGTGATGGCAAACTGTTGCGTCTCACGGACCCCATGCATCCGGACAATCGAGTGCTATACCAGGAGGTGTGGAAATGTGGACAGCCTGTGATGATCTCGGAAGTGGCGCGATCACTCAATTTGGATTTGTGGCATCCGCAGGCGTTTTGTCGCGACTTTGGCGATAAGCCCAACGATTTGATCAATTGCCTCAATGGCAATCTGGTGCCCAATCAACCGATGTGTCACTTCTGGGAGGGATTTCAATGCATGCATAAGCGTCTGCTGGATGCCAATGGCAAACCCATGCTGCTCAAGCTTAAGGATTGGCCACCAGGCGATGATTTCGCCGAGATCTTGCCCACACGTTTTGCGGATCTGATGCGTGGATTACCCATGCCGGAGTACACTTTGCGCACCGGCAATCTTAACATTGCCAGCTGCTTGCCCAAGATGTTTGTGCCGCCTGATTTGGGGCCCAAGATGTACAATGCCTATGGCTCGGCACTGCATCCGGATAAGGGCACCACCAACTTACATTTGGACATCTCAGATGCGGTCAATATTATGGTTTATGTGGGCATCCCCACAGATGAGGATAGCAAGCCGCAGCTGGCGGCCACTCAGCGTGCTATTGCCTTGGGTGGCTGTGATTATATTACGCGGGCACGTTGCCAATCGCCGGATGTGTTGCCTGGCGCATTGTGGCACATTTTTCCGGCACGCGATGCGGACAAAATACGTGATCTGCTGAATCGCGTCACCTTGGAGAAAGGCTTTCGCCTTGAACCGGATCATGATCCCATACACGATCAGAATTGGTATCTGGATGATAAGTTGCGTGCTCGCTTGTTCAAGGAGTACGGCGTAGAGGGTTATCCGATTGTCCAGTGTCTGGGCGATGCTGTCTTTATACCGGCTGGTGCTCCGCATCAGGTGCAGAATCTCCACAATTGCATAAAAGTTGCCGAGGATTTTGTGTCGCCAGAGAATATTACGCACTGCTATCATCTCACACATGAGTTCAGACGGCTCTCGCACTCGCACACCAATCACGAGGATAAGCTACAGATTAAGAATATCATCTATCATGCCATCAAGGACTGCTGCACCATTTTAACACGCGCGCTGGAGGAACGCATTGACCAGGAAACGGCCAAGCTACAGGGCGGAGTTTGAATGCACTGCAACTTAGATATATGCCACCACTCATAATCTGTGCGCTATTCAAACCAATCATGTATTACTATAAGTACTTAATATATTAATAAAACTAACCGATGCGAGCATTGACTACGCCTTCTTTTTGAGTGCCTTTATTTTATCCAGCCTTCCAGTTCTTACCCTGTAAAATGTGGGTTGAAAAGTTGTTTAATTACTACGAAAAAAGAGCATCTTTCTATAGTGCTATCGAATTTCTAATTAATCTAATGCTTACAATGAATACTTATTTAGAATTTCGAACTCTTTTTTTCTACGCAGTCACAAGGGAGGAGCACCTGCAACAAATGCTTCCTAAGCACGCCGAGGGCGACACTGACAATGATGATGATGAGCTCTGCCTGCCAGCCAGCCAAAGTGCCACTGTGCTCGACACTGCGCCACTAGGGGGCATATGGATTGGGAATCCAAGTCAATTAATTAACTAAGCAGAAGACGAAAATTCAATCAACCACATCAAGGGCAAAGCCTGCGACATATTTTCTAATCGAAGCATTTAAAAGAAAGCATTCAAAATGACGGTGGATTTTAATGATTATTTTTGGGTATGCACAAAATTAACTTAAGTTCAACTAAGTAAATAACTAATTCGATTTATATATTATAGGGCGAGAAGAACAATGGATTCGATGTGCTCTATCACAATATGAAATTCGGGCTGGTGGCCAGCAAGGAGCTGTCCGAATTCTTGCGTGAGAAATCCAACATTGAGGAGCAAAATTCAAAGATGATGTCTAAGCTGGCGCACAAGGCCAGCACAGGCACATTGAACAGCACCTTTGCTCCAGTTTGGACCATACTGCGCACCTCGGCCGAGAAGTTGTCCACGCTGCACATGCAGATGGTGCAGAAGCTCACAGAGCTGGTCAAGGATGTGGCCAAGTATGCCGATGAGCTGCATAAGAAGCACAAGTGCGTCAAGGACGAGGAGTCGCAGACGCTCGAGTGCGTGCAAGCGATACAAACATCGACGGTGGCGGTGCAAAAGCTGCGCGATTTGTATGCCAGCAAGGTGCAGGAATTGGAGAAGTTGCGCAAGGATAACGGCTCGCACAAGGATGCCGAAAAGCTGGAAAGCAAGCTGAAGAAACTGCAAGAGGAGTACAAAGCGCTGCTCGACAAGCATAATCCGATTAAAAACGAATTCGAGCGTCGCATGACACAAACATGCAAGGTAAATTTAATAAGCTATTTGCATTTTAAAAGTATGAATATAACCAACACAATTTTTAACAGCGCTTTCAAGAGATCGAGGAGGTGCACTTGCGGCAGATGAAGGAGTTTCTGTCCACGTACTTGGAGATGCTGCAGAACAATCACGACATGGTCGGTCAAGTGCATTCCGATTTCAAGCGACAGTTTGTGGACATGTCTGTGGACAAGCTGCTGGAGCAGTTCGTGTTGAACAAATACACGGGTCTCGAGAAGCCTGGTATGTTGATTAATTGACAGGTCAAATGTCAATTGATGCCATAACACTTAAATGATATTTACAGAAATGCTCGAATTGGAATTTGTCACGCTGTCGGGCGGATCACGATTGCAGCCACAGCAGGCGTCTGCTGCCGCATCCAATTCGAATTCGGCAACCAGCATACAAGCTGCGTTACGTGCTGGCGGTGCCGCTGCAGCTGCCTCGGGCAGTTTGGTGTCAATGGATCAACGAGGCGGCGGCGGCGGCAGCGGTGCTGGGGGCGATGCTTTGGCTGGCATATCGCTGGGCAGCGGCAGTGCGGCCAGCGGTAGTATTCCTTATGCGGATGATGCAATGCTGGGCAGTGGCGGCGCGCTGTCATCGCCTCGCCCCACTTCACCCGAAACGCTAGGTGCACAACCGGCGGCTGCGAGTGGCGCAACATCAACGGTGAAGAGTCTGCGCTCGTGGTTTATGCCAACAGCCAGCAAGCAGCAGCAGCAACAGCAAAATACCAGCACTGCGAATTTCGGTATGCCTGGCAACAGCAACAGTGCCAACAACAACAATTACAACAACACGAATATCATCACAACAACAGCAACAAGTGTCAATTCGAACACGAACAACACAACAACTGGCACGATTAATTTCACCACCAATGTCACCAACAAAAATTCCCCTAACTCTGAGCATCAGGATAATCAAGGTTCATTCTATTATTATTTTCTTTCCTTTCTTTAATTTTCTTATTAAGGGTTGAAGTCTCTCTCTGTCTTTTTCTGTCTGTCTGTCTCTTTTTGTATTTTGTGTGTATTGTTTATGTACAACTGTCTTACAACTGATCATCCAAGTGCATAAACATGACATTTCCATTTATCGACTACTGAAGCTGATGCCGTTTATTCGCTAATGCTAATGCTTGGTGTTGTAAATATAAATGCTAAACAATTACGTCCTTAGTTTATAGTTTATTTATTGTTGTTAATTTATGTCAAATTTGTTTTATTTTTATTATTATGTCTTATGTTATACTTTTCGAAATGTACACTCAAACACTCAGCCAATGTCCCAGGTTAATCCACCCCACGCTTTTTGTACGCACACAAAACACACTCTTGTTAACATTACTAACAAACTCGAAACACTAAACTACACAACAACCACTACACTGCATTTTACAACACAACACAACACAACACGATTGCTTTTTGTGTCACGACATCATCATCATCATCATGATCATCATGCAATTCATTCAAATTTAAATTCAATCATCTATGCACCACCGATCAAAACTAATTGAAATCACAACTTTAGATCAGCAACAACAACAGCAACACGAGCCGCATGAGGTCTTAACACCAACTGCAAGTGTAGAGGGTCGAAAGCAAATGAATGCAACGACAAGCGAGCAGCAATTATCGAAATCATTAAACGAGCAAGATCATCTCAATCATCAGCAACAGCAACAACAGACTGCAGTGGGCAACAATGGGGCCACGACCACAACAACAACAACAACAGCAACAACGTCCAGACGTACAACGTCACTTTTAAATATATTCACATCGAACTCTCAGGGTAAATGTAAATACCAACATGAACGTAAAGTGAATTCCTCCCCCCTCCCTCAGATTCTACATACAAATGAATGTACATATTAATTTTCACACCTCTTCTTGCATGTGTATTTAGTTTAAGTACAAGTTCCCGCAAGCATTGAGCACTCACTCACAATTTTCTAACATCTTCATCTAATCATTCGTTGTAATTTATGGCGGTGTTTGAGTTCATTGAAAAAGTCCCACCCTTTTCAGGTATATCTTAAATTTCGCACTCAACTTGTCATCAGAATCTCTCTTGATCGATACGCAATTCTATACTTTATTATCCCAATTAGTGTAGCATATTCACATATACCATTCTTAAACTCCTCTTTCCAACTAGATACTGCACATTCAATTTGTGTTGTTTTTAAGTGCAGCGTTAGTTTTATGTTTATGTACTTAATGTTTGTTCAAGAGTTTAGTAGAAACTAAAAAATCTAACCCTCTACTATTTTGTGAATAATTTCGCTGCAGTTTCGGGCATTTTGCGTAGTAGACGCGACAAGGCAAAAACCAAAAAGTCAAAGAAGAAGAAAGACAACGAGGCCGCTGACAATAAGCAGGAGGAGCGTCTAACCAGGTGAGTTATCTAAGATTATCTGATCAAACGGAATAGTAACTTTGCCTTCTTTGCTGCAGCGCGGAGCGAGCCAATAACACACTCTTGGACTACGATGATCATGGTCGCAGTATGAAGACTCAAAACTCAAGTGGCAGCAGTGCTGGTGGCGGCTTGGCTGCCTTGTCTGCTACCTCGGCTCAAGGCAGCGTCGATTCGGCGGGTGTCAGCAGCATGGGTGGCAGTGGAGGCGGTGCAATTGGAGCGGGCGCCACTGGCAATGGCTTGGCTAATACCAGCAACACCTCAGGAGCTGGTGCAGCGAGCTCCTCAACAGCCGGCACTGCAAATACGGCTAATGCCAGCGGTGGCGGCTATGAGGTGGATGAGGAAGGATTCAGTATACAGCCAGCCAAGGAAATTGCTTGGGAGGAGGGCCACGATAAGTGTAAGATATAATCATATTTACAATGCTATGATGCATACTTAAAGTTCACATTATTCAGCAGCTGGAAGCTTTTACTCCGATTCGGATACGGATTCGGACAACGAAAAGCGACGCATTCATGTTAAGATCAAGCCAATTAATAATGGACAAGCGCCCATTTCGGCCAGCGTGGATGAGCTAAGAGCAACGGTGGAGAGCATCTCGCTGTCGCCCACTGGTGTATTTGCGGTTAGTAAACACAAATTGTCTGGCTGTCTGTCCGTGCGTTTGTTTAAATACTCATTTGTTAAAAACTATGAGCGTTAAAGCTGCCAAATTTGGTGACGCCATTTATGTGTCTCCTACGCAGCTGAATTCCGTTTTAGAACTTTGCCACGCCCCCTTGTTGGCCTTTTAAATGTAAATACGCTTGATTTATTCAACTATTTCTATATTTTAACCCCCACAGCATAACAGCCAGCAGTTGCAAGGTGGCACACGTGGAGCAGTAGTCTCGCGCCAACAATCGCCAGAGATTTCCAATGCTTCAACGCCTACGGCCAGCGTGCATCCGTATGCACCGCTGCAGAGTCCGACGCTCTCCAACAACAATGCCAACAATGCGAGTCACAATCGCTACGCGGATCTGGGCGACATATTCTCGGAGCTGGGTGAAATGAGTGCCTCGGCGCCGCCCTCGGCTACGCTGAGCAAGCCGCCAGGTCGTCAGATACCCACACCCACATCAGCTGGTGGCAGCAGCATTGTTATACCGCGTCCCCCCTCACGTCGCTCGGATATGATTGCCATTGGCACAGCGGCAACAGCTGCAGCTGGCAGTGCGACAGTGGGACGTGGTCGGATGAGTCCAGCACCGGCAATGAATCGAGCGGACAGCATTGGCAGTCTGGAATTCCGAACTGCCATTGGGGGCATGGGATCGTCGCGTGGTCCGTCTCCGCTGACCATTGGCATATCGGACACAATACCGCTGGCGGTTGCATTCCATGAAATAATCCACGCCTATTTTAGAGGCAGCGATGAGTCGCGTTGCCAGGTTAAGGTGTCCGGTGATATGATGCTATCATTCCCAGCCGGCATTGCCGGTCTGCTAGCCAATAATCCAAATCCAGCCAAGCTGGGCTTTCGCATTAAGCAAGTACAAAATCTGGATAACCTGGTGCCCAACGGCAAGCTGGTTCAGATGTAAGTAGTGCATTGTTTGATCTATGTTTGTCAACTTTCATTTGTCATTGTGTAATTTCCACAGCGATCGCCAACAGTCGAGCGCAATGAGCACGCTGCTGGAGTTCAATATGCCAGCGTTGACGGCTTTATTACGTCGTCAGGCGGAGAACAATCCGAATGCCTCGTACTTTAACGTGGATATACTCAAGTATCAGGTGCGCACCAAACCGGGCGCCAGTTCGTGTCCGTTCCAGCTGGTCAGCTATTGGAAGTGCGAGCCCAGCTACACGGCGCTCAAAGTGGACTACAAGTACAATAATCATGCCATGGCCAATGCCTCGCCGCTGCTGAATGTAACACTCTCTGTGCCGGTTAACGGCTCGGTGCGCAACGTGCAATCAAAGCCGCATTCCTCCTGGTAAGTAGCTCAAAACTATATCTCTTCCTTTCCTTGCTTAGCCTTTTAAATTACCTTTCTAGGTTGGGCGAATCGAATCGTTTGGTGTGGAACTTCACGGACATTTCGCAGAATTCGCAGGATGGCGGCGTTGGCACGCTGCGTGCACGGCTGGAGCTCAACGATGGTCCCTCCACACCGGCCATGCTGGCCACACAGTTCAATTGCGAGGGCACCACACTCTCTGGCATCGAATTCGAGCTGCAAGGAAGTGGCTATCGTTTGTCCTTGGTCAAGCGGCGCTTTGTGTCTGGTAAGTGAATTCAACGATGGTAGTTAAATGGAGTAAATTAATAATGCATCTCTTGTCTCTTTAGGCAAATACGTCTGTGAAGGGGATGGCATACGCAGTGGTGCCACGCCCACACCGCCTTCGGTTGGCTCAACCAGTCCGTATTCGGCTAAATCGAATTAAGGAACGTGACTAATTGGCTCGTGAAAATCTAGCGAAATTTGTATCTAAAAAAAAAAAAACAGCAAATGAAACGAAACGAAATCCCATTTTGTAATACGACATGAGAGAAGATTGCAAGAGGAGTTATTGGCATCACTTGAGTTTTGGTACTGTGATTGGGTTTATTCATTATGTATTTTTGTATCACTTGTACTACTGTTGAGGGAGGCCCAATGTTTAGTGTGGACGTAACAAGTGGATGTATTATCTGTTAAATATCTATACATATATATATAAATATATTTGTATTAATATACACACGTATATATATTTATATGCTTAGATATGTATTTATTATGTTTAATTAAATATGATGTAAACAAAATCATGTATGTAGCTATGTAGATATACTATATATATATAAAACACACACAGACACGACACTCAGATACACTTATAGAGAGCAGCGTATGAAAGGACGTTGATTTTATGTTCACTTTTCTACACGCAAATACAAACAAACAAAAAACACAACCAAATGTATTAAAATGAAAGCAAAATGCAAGATATATAAAATCAGTTGTTATATTTCATCAATAACTTTTTTTTTTTTGTTTTCTCAAGACCTGATAGCTAAATAAAGAATGATGTAGATATCGACTTTCTCTGCTAATTAATTGAATAATTAACTTCTTCCTCTACGAGCGTAGTACAACACCTAAAGTTATGTCTTCGGTAAACAATCATGAAAGTTGAATGTCTCTAGGCAAAAATCTATATGAGCACACGCATGTTTTCGCTGCTATTTTGGCTGCTGGTTTTTGTCAGCTGCTTAATTATTCGCACTTCTATTGGCCGGAGAACAACAAACAAGACAAACCGGTTTCGCTTTCTGTTGCCATTAAAATGAGGAAATTAGCTGAGGCCAAAATCAAAAATGAAACAAAATAAAAATAAAATAAAATGAGATGAGATGAAGACAAAGAAAATAAGTAATAAAAGATTCTTTGTTGAAACAAAGCGGCTTTTTCAGTTATGCATAGAATTTTTCGGTAAATTTGTAGTTGCATTCTATTTCAAATGTGTAAGGTTCTAATGTTGGTACACAACACGATATATATACAACAGCTGTTTTTACTCGTCTCGTCGCGTTTCATTGCCTGTTGTGCCAGTTTTGTTATTGTGTTGACGCATGACGTCATCGTGCCACAATTTGGATTTCAAGGTCGTCGCCAGTCGCATTTTCATTTCACTTGACACGCTTTGCCTCCTGCTGCTGTTGTTGTTGTTGTATAATAAATTGCATTAACCCATTAGCGTTGCGAAGATGAAAAATAAATAAAATCGAGCATATGGTAATATTAAATTGTTTCCACTCTAAACTTGCCACAATGCGATCATCAAATGATCCACAACTTAATATTTCTTTTAAAAAATGTTCAATTTTATTGGTTTAATAGTCGAGTTGTATTAAGTTAACATGTGGTTCACTTACGAATTAGTTCTTGCTTAACTTAATCCTCTTAATAGTGTCGCAAAGTTTATTTTAAGATGTTGTATTTCGAAAAGTAATAGGTAATTTAGTTTCTTATGGTATTTCTCTGGATCTCTACCTTTACTTAATAGAACAATTTATTTTTAGATATTCGATTAGAAAAAGTTGAAATGAATTTAGTTTCTTATTGTATTTTTAATTTACCCCGCAGCTGCATAACTTATTTTATCTAATACCATTATCAATTTATTTTTTTCTTTTTAGGTATTTATTGCTTTTCTACCAGTTTTACATCTTCTTTCACATAATATGTTAATAGGCATACCCTTTTGAGTAATTTTTTAAGGGTATTATATCTATAGACTAGTTGGCAAACGATAAGATTAAATTTCAAAACAATTGTGTGTGCGCAAATTGACGCTGGATTGTATGTAGTATTGTTGTATATAACAATACAATAACAACAATAAAGAATATATGCCCATATAGCAGTCAGTCAGTCACTTAATTGTTGAACAACAGCGAGAAACGCCAACAATGGTTACATATGTTTATTTATATTTACATTTACCCATTGTATTTCTATCTGGCTGAAATTAGAACTCGCCAACAGCAAAAAGATAACATATTCCAAACAGATGCTGTGCTATGCATTAAATATATAATTTCTCATTTGTCGCGATTCATTTGCCAATTCATTATCGACGATATGCCACCATTAAATAGTAATGTATTTATATACCTTGCTTCCGTTCAAGTGGGCTAAATAAATGAACTGTGGGCGACAAAAGTCTTCGTACAAACCACATACGATAGTCTGAATAATCATGATACAAGATTGTTATATGTTAATTACAAGCAATCTTTTAAATAAAATAGAAACTCACCAATTATACTTCATTACAGATTCTGTTTTTTGTCTTATCGTGCTTTAAGATGGATTTAGCAATCCTATCTATAAAAATCATTTAAATTAAATAAAAAACTCACTCAAAAACATTTTAAATTACACTAAAATCGGAATCAAGTAAACACAGTCTTATTTATTTTATGGCTTACAGTGCTAATCGAGCTTCCATCAATCGAAGCTCAATCTTCTTGGATGGCGATGGAGGTTTTACCGAGGAGCAACGTCGCCGTCGAGAGCGTTACAAATGCATATTCTCAACTATAAAGATTGCCATATTGCTTATTATATGGGCAATATGTACGGTGTTCATCCTTCTAACGCCACCGCATAAAGTTGATGAGATTATCGTGCCCGTTCATCCCAATAAAATGCAATCGATCGATATAGACGATGATCCACTTGGAGATTCGGTCATGGTGGAGCTGAAGGGCAACATTGATTTGCTGGCCACAATGCATTCGAAGTATGCACGCGGCAAGTCGTCATTCATAGAAGTGGCCATCGAATTGTATAATGACAAGTCAAATGAAAGCTCCTGGAAATCCAAGGTGTGGAAAGTCTATGTCGCTGATGCGGACTCTACTGAATTGAACAGTGTGAAAAAGAGACTCAAATTGGACGATGATCTAATGCGAACATTCTATCGCGATCTGATGATGGGCCAAGGCATACTGATACGAGCATGGAGCAATCCGAGATTTCAGCTGACACTGCTAAGTCATCACACTGACCCACTGGGTATGTCCATCAAGATCGACGCGAATCCGTCCAATGAAAGTCTCAGTGTGTGGATGGGACTGTTGCTGCTGATCATGTTGTATGTGCTGATTGGTTTCGATATCACGGATCGGACATTTGCCGCCATCTTGGCGGCGACCTGGAGCATTGGAGTACTCTGCTTATTTAATGAACGTCCATCGTTGCCCGAGATTGTCCAGTGGATCGATGTGAACACGTTGATGCTGCTCTTTGGCATGATGATCATGGTGTCCATCATCACGGAGACGGGAGTCTTTGACTATCTGACCGTGGTTGCCTATCAGCTGTCCAAGGGACACACCTGGCGTCTGCTCTTCTATTTGTTTATGTTCACCGGCTTCTTGTCCGCCTTTCTCGACAATGTGACTATTGTGCTGCTCTTGGTGCCGGTGACTATTCGCCTCTGCGAAATGTTGGCCATCAATACGAAAGTTGTGCTCATCTCCGTGGCAATCTTTTCGAATATTGGCGGTACTATGACTGCTGTGGGAGATCCACCCAATGTGATCATTGTGTCCAGCCCGCTTGTCCAAAAATCGGGCGTGAACTTCGGCTACTTCGCGCTGCACATTACCCCCGGGGTCTTGGTTGCCATGCTGCTTGCCTTCGTGTTGTTGTACTTTATGACACGGGCTAATCTTAAACACACTAGTGATCAATTGTTGGGCATGATCGCGACACTCGAAAAGCAGGCGGAGAACAGCAAGGATACGAAAAATAGGCATGCCATACAAAGCCGGGTCGAGGCGTTGAAGAAGCACCTGCAAATGGGGAAAACGCAACAGACGCAACAGAGAGAAGAACAATTCGAGGAGACGCTTAAGCATTTCAAGGAGACTCAACACATAAGGGATATACCGCTGCTCATCAAATGCTGCATCGCCTTGGGCATTGCGGTGACCCTCTTCCTGCTCAGCTCGATACCCAGCTTGAAGGGTTTAATGTTATCCTGGTCGGCCATTCTAGCTGCTATCCTGCTGCTTATTTTGGCCAATCGGTCGGATGTGGACGCGATCCTGGAGCGTGTCGAGTGGTCTACGTTGATCTTTTTCGCTGCCCTCTTTGTGTTCATGGAGAGTCTGGTGGAGATGGGATTGATCGATTGCATTAATGATATCACAACCGATATTATCATGAGTGTGGACGAGGATTCGCAGATGGTTGTCAGCATTTTATTGATACTCTGGTTTAGTGCCTTTATTTCGGCATTTGTGGACAACATTCCCATAACGACGCTGATGCTGAAACTTGTTCTCAAGTTGGGCACAAACAAATCCCTTGGATTATCCCTTCATCCCTTGATCTGGGCGCTCGTCTATGGCGCCTGCTTTGGCGGCAATGGAACACTGATTGGTGCCTCGGCCAATGTGGTTACTTGCGGCATGGCGAAGCAGCATGGCTATGACATCAGTTTTCGGGAGTTTTTGTATATCGGTTTTCCTGTCATGATCCTCACCATCATTGTTTCCACAATTTATCTGCTTACTGCCCACTGTCTCTTTACCTGGGATTAATGGACTGTCTAAAGGGTTGTGTGCATCAAATTAACTGGACTTGCGTGAAACCGTTTAGGCAGTGTATTAATCTTTTAAAATTTGTAGATGTAAAAATAAAATTTAGAATGAATTGGTTGACGACTCTAGTAGTGTACAAACATGGGAAAAATGAGTAACAGAGAATTCTTATCGGAGAACTCTTAAGCGAATAACGCAGATTACCCTTAGGGATTAGAGTTAGTAGTATAAACATACATATATAGGGATTCTGTTTAGTTCCATCGCTATGAGTGGATATCCCCTATGAACGAAATAACGTAGAAGTTCAAACATACGTCATTTAATTGCGTAAACGAATATCGAAGAAATCACATGATTATACTACTTACTCTGACTCACAGATGGCGCTGTTAATCTTTTCGGATGTTCAAATTATTTTTTTATCTTCAACATCATTGCACTTTATTTATAAGCTGACTGTATTAGTAGAACTTAGATCTAAAGCAGGTATTAATCAATATATGCACTTGGCATAATTCTTTTCGTAAATTACCAATTATTAGTATAAAGTTTTAAAAATATTTTCCATATATATTGGCTTTTGTTCCATAATTAAATTACATTTTAACAGCTTGTTCTCTGTTTTATTTTTAGTTATCCCACAATATTAAAAACGGCACTACAAAGTGAACGAAACAAAGCACACGATAAATATAAATTCTAAGCTCGTTAAATATTCTTTTCGAAACTTATTATAATTTTTGTTGTATATATATACAATTATATTGTTTTTAGCACATTTAAATACATACATACATATACTACTGCCATAAATTGCTCAAGATACATTGATTACGCTTCAACACTGATTTAACATTATACAATGTGCTTTGCTACACTGTGCATTAAACTAATTCAAGTTCTGCCCATTTAATATAAATAAATGTGTGTGTGCGACACATAACTTTTAACTGACATCACTTTGTCATTCGATTTATCGTTTAATATTAATGTATTTAAGTGAAATATGTTATTTATATACGTTGTACAACACTGGCCAGTTTTAACGGGAATTCGCCTGAAACAAACATGAAAAGAATTGATGTAAAAATGGCATTAAATAACAAGATTTCGTATAATCGCTTTAATCTGTATACTATATAAATTTTAATTGCTTAATTGTAGATCACAACGGAACAATAACTAAAAAACAGAGCTGACGTCTGGGTCGATTGTTCACTCAGCCTTAACAATTGTATTGTATTTTTAGAATATTACAGTTATTTTTACTGTTGGTTCTCTGCGAAATCGCGCGAAGCCATCAAAATAAATAAATGTGTATGTATGGTAACGAAAACACGTCTGGAATTAATTTTTTTCGTAGATTTTTCTCAAATGCGCAATTGACTCTCGACCAAATGTGGATTCCAAATGAATTTATTTAAACTTTTGCGCTATATACCAATGCCAACTAATGCTTTATATCTGTCTGTATTTGTTTATTTATTTAGTTGAAAAATTCCAAAGATATTAAATGTTTTGCCTTGAGTATATTTGCTCGCATAGATCTTAATAAATTTGAAAATTTAAATTATGTGTGATAGGAGAATAAATTCGATCGCTTCTAGAACACAATCGAAATGAATTCATTAAAAACGAACATAATTCATTTTAAATCTTTTTCTTAAGGCAGCGACTCAATGCGAATATCAAATAAGCACATCGATAAATTATTATATAACTTTCACTCGAAAACAGTTTCGTTCTATTCTCAGATATCGGGTATAATGTTTTTATAGTCAGATGAAGTGAATGACCGCTTGATAACAAAATTAAACTTGTAATCAGAGGCAATTAAAAGTCCTGAAGTTGAGAAGGAAATATTTTGAAATACCCTACATATGCATATGAATATAATATTTGCTTACGATCTCTTTTTGATGTACAATATTCTTAGGTTAGATTCTAATTAACTTTATCTGCAATTGTTTAAATATTTAATGCCTTCATATATTTTAAATATTTATTTTATGCTTCTTATTCTTATTTACTCATCATCAAAATTATTTTCTTTTCTTTAATACATTTTTTTTTTCAACTTTCAAAATTACTTTTCATTTGAGATAATATAATGTTTAAAAAAATATTAAGTATGCATAGATTAATTTTAAAACAAAAATTAAAAACCGCACATTTCAAAAATGTATGAATGAATGAGTACAGAGTATACAAAGGTCTTCATTCTTTAGGCGGCATTGCACAGTGGGCCTTATCTGGCGACCTCAGCGCATGACCATGACGTGTGGAAAATTAATCAAATGTATAAAAAAAAACGATAAATAGATTTACATACATATACATATATGTATCTCTACCTGTCTGTCATATTTGTATATACGAATGTGCGGGCATAATCTAAGCAGACGCCCTCACAGATTTAGATTGAAAATCAATTCAGTTTATACTCGTATTCTACATCGCTCAACGCATTTTGTAGTAGGCAACTGACTCATGACACAAACTTCCGTTGCGAAAAACTAATATCAGGAATGTTAGCAAGTTTTTATATGGTCTCGACACACACACACACATGCGCTTTGTATCAGTGTATGTATATACAAATACATGTGTGCATATATGAAGGCCATAAAACAAACAAACAGGCAGCGGGAAGGCGTGAGGCGGGACATAATGTAAAACACATAAACAAAACAAAAAATGAAACAGTTCGAGCCACGGGAAAAGCCAAAAGAAGCCGCGAGAAATTGAAACAATTTTATTCGCTTCCCATTTAACGTTAAAGATTATGGAAGTTTTGGACGTACAGTGGATACTATGAGTAATGAACACGTTTGTCATTTATATATATAGTACAAGTCAAGTTTGATGAATCTCGAAGTGCAAAATGTAGCTATTACTATAAGGGTATTATGTTGAAACTTGAATTTTCCACCAGAATATTTCAGTATCTAATTAAATTGTACGTTTGGAATAGCAAGATTTTCCAGCATTTGTATTTATCGACTATTTGGAAATAAAATACAAATTATTGTAAAAATATCTGATGATCCCCAGTGACAAAGATTATCTCTTAAGTCAAAACTTTGTTGAAAACAGATTTGAATATTGTATCTCTCAGTTAGATCCAATAAAATCTCTTTAATTTGTATATTTCGAGTACATACAGCATCTTAACTACATGTATGAATTAGTTAAAACTAATGATCTGAAGTGATCTTACTTTTTAAGGCTAAGCTTATTTTCGAACCGATATGAAAATGTAATTTTTCTTATCGTAACAAAATAGTGATCAAGATTCATATATTTCTTAATAAAGTGTATCTTTCTATCTATTTTCTTACAAAGCTTGGATGATTTTGATCTCATCTAATTGGAACCCCTGTGCTCTACTTTTTTCAGTTCATAGATGTGCCGTATAAAAGTTTGCTATGCATTGACTTTTCCTATCGATGCCCCACTGTATTTTAATGGCCACCCACGGATGCCGCACCCTGCTCATTTGCTGCATATTAATGGAAATTGCTTTGGAACTCACCCAGCTATTCGATTAGGGCCAAAAGCTTCTTCGTTGCGTCAGCCGAGTCCTGCTCAGAGGACATAGTTGCGCTGCTTCTCCGTGGGCAACGTGCGATTGGCAAAGGAGACAATCGCTGCTGCGGGTTGAGCGACACTCAGATCGCAAAAGACATGGCACTGATTATCCTTGGAGCTGTGTGATCTGCGAGCCACAAAGGCAAATATGGTCTTCTTCTCGGTATCATTGGGACTCGTCCACATGCGATTCTCCGGATCGATGGCACAATGCGATATCACATCGGCGGTGTAATGCTTGCGGAAGAACTTCTTCCGGGTATTATCGGTTAAAGTGATGCCCTGACCCGACACCTTGAAGTGCACCTCGGTTGTCTCCGGCAGCGTGCGTTGCTCGTACATCGTCCGGATGGCCTTGCGTATGGCCTCGTTGCCCGTGAGGGATTCCGTGTCGCAGCTGAACAGCCACAGCACATTTGTGGCAGCTCCATGTGTGAGCAGCTGCTGCTGGGCGGGAGTTGTCGCCGCCAGAGCGGGCACCACGTCCGCCTCGGGGATGCGGAGTAGACAGGGCAGCGCCAGCTGGTTGATGGAGTGCTCATAGATGAGCGCCGACAACGAGGTGAAGACCGGCTCATTGGCGCAGCCCTTCAAGCGGACGCCACGTTGCGTCGGCTCAATGAGAAAGTGACGGACCAGCTCCTGGCTGCCAGCTGGCGGCTGTGCCACACGCAACACCAGGCCATAGGCATTCTTATAGGTGGTGGAATCCCGCACCAGGAATGTGCCTGGCGGGGCATTCAACAGCAGAGCGATGGCATCCTCGCGAGATAGTGTTGCTTTGTACCAGAACTTGGCCGAGTTGCGGGCGAATTTGACCAGATCGGCGGCCACCTCAAAGGTGGGCGAGGGCGTCGAATTGACTGGCTGACGGGGTCCCATGGTCTGGTAGATGGACTCGCTGGTGGGCGAGATGCGTTGACCAATGGATCCAGATCCAGATCCAGATCCGGTTGCAAATGGTGTGCGTGGCGTCACCGGAAAAGCGGGCGTCTCCGGTCGGCTGGTGGGACTGGGCGTCGTCAATAGGTAATCCGCTTGGCCATTGCTATTTGGAGCACCTGCCGCATTTGTTGTTGTGGTTGTTGTTGTGGTGCGTTTGCTGCTGGTGGCATAAATGGGCGACAGATCGCGACGACTGCGTGTCTGCTGCTGCGTCTCCAGATGCATCTGGTTCTGACCATAAATGTGCTCCAACTGTTGTTGTTGTTGTTGTTGATGTTGTTGCAGTCGTTTGTGTGTCACTTCCATTGGAGGTCGTTCCAAGCTGTTGTAGTTGTTCTTGCTGTAGCCGTTGTTAATTGTGTGATAATTGCGTTCCACAATTGTGGATTCTAAGCGACGACTACCACCTCGAATAGCACCATCGGGCACATCCATGTCCTGATTCAGCTGCGGTTGCGATTGCAGTTGCGACTGCCGCTGCTGCTGCTCCACCTCTATGTTTCGTGTGTGATATGGCAGCGGACTGCGTTGCTCGCTGACGTCATCCAGGTTCAAATTGAACTCGAAATCATAATTGTATTTGCTTTGCTGTCCGTTGTTGTAACTGTTACTGTTACTTTGACGCCGCTGCGGCGGCGTGGGCGGCACTCGTTCCGGAACTAGTTCCTTGGAGCGATACTCGTTGTAGACTTTGTCGCGTCGTTCGCGCAGCAGCTGCTCAAAGTCAGCGCGTGGCGGCGTCGTCGTTGACGTTCCCCCGCCATAATGATAGGTATTCGATATGGTATTCGTGTTTGTTGTTGTTGTTGTCGGATTGCGGCTGCCGAGTGTTTTGCGCACTAGCAAAGGGCTCGTTAAACGTGGCTGCGGCTTTATCATATCACCGTTACTATTATTATTACTACTACTGCTATTATTATTATTATTGTGATGTTGATGATTATTGTTGTTGTTATTGTACACGTTGTTGTTGCTCGATTTGTTGCTACTTCCTATGCCGTAGTCAAAATCGAGAAAACTATCTGCCCGCGTCGGTGTTGGCGTTTTTCGCAGCGGCGTCGATGTTGTTGCGATGCCGTAGCTAAATGGCAACGAATTTTCGCGCGCATGATATGGTATACCATTGCCATTGCCATTATGGTAATTATTGTTATTATTATGGCTGCTATTAAAGCTATAGCTAGTGTGGTACTTGCTATCCGTAGACACGGCGGCACTATCTTCGTACTGCGACCGCATAGTTTCGCGAATTCCAAACGACTGATTGAACTGATGGAGAGACCCCCAGGTCTAAGGCAGCAGACAGCGCACACAACCAAACTCACTCACTCAAACATACAAAGTTTCGTGCGCTAGCCATAAAAAGCCAGCCAAGTCAGCGTTGGCGTTCTCTCGCTCTCTTTGCTTACTAGCTCTCACTCTCTGTCTCTCTCTTGCCGTTCGCTTTGCTGGTCAACAAACAAATCCACTCGAGTTGAGTATAGTGCACAGTGTTGTTAGGCTGATTGTCACTTGTTGCACATGGCCAGTATTTAAATATTAAATAATCTGTTTGTAAACTCTAAGTAGCTACATAATAAATACATACGGGCTCACACAATTTTTAAATAATTTGCGCATGTATTTTATGCGCGAGTGTCAGGCCACTGTACTCCACATACACACACACACACACTGGCTAATAGCGGCTCGTGTATGTTTTGCAAAGGTGTTTGGAGAGAGAAAAAGAGCGCGGCACTTTGAGAGCAAAGATAGTGTGCGAACTTTGTGACAGCAGCGTGCGGTGATGTCATCCCCCGACAAAATTAAACACACACACACGCGCGCAGATAGTTAATCACAATAAGCGGTCAGCACAGATACTCATTCGGCACTCTCACCGTGTAGCTGCACTCTTTGCTGTCAAGAATGGAGCACCACGCTCTCCCACTTGCGCTCTCTCGTAGTCTGCGAGTGTGTGTTTGTGTGGATCCCAAGCGGTTGTAAATTGTAAACAAATATATTGAACGTTTTTCAGCATGAAAATACGTCTTAGACTCTGCGTCGATCTCTCCGCGCTTCGCGCTCCGTCTTCCACTTCATCCCCCCCACCAACCACGATGGGCAATTGAAACACGCATGTTTTGTACGCTTTGATACTTTGCATCAATTGAATGCCGCCGACGACGACGACGACGCCGACGAAGTTATAGTACTGTTGTTTTCTGCCCTATACAGCAGCCATCTGTTGTGAATGGGTGGCCATTGTTTGGATAGAAAATGGAGAGCAAGTTATCAGCGTTTCATTTTGATTGATTTTATCAATAAATTGCGGTCTATTTTTATTTCAACATCAAACTCAGTATCAAGTTGCTTTACCAATGAACTTTGTGGCAAGATGCACATACACAGGGAAACCTTTACATGGGTCCGTGTGTGTGTCTATTTGAACACACATACTCACAGACTCATGTCGGTGGCATCTTTTTGATTTCTCACATTTTTCTTGTAGAAAGTGGAGAAAATTGTAAGCGCACCTTTTGTGGGCACAACAACCACAACAACAAATAGCTGCAGTCAAAGCCATAACCAAGTAACAACAATCTACAAACAAACATCAGCAATGCAGCAACAACAATTTTGGAGCAACTGACGTCAGGCATGCAAAAATATTTGCTCAGAAATGCAAAGACGCTGCTAATGTGTAAGTGCCGCTGTTAACACACACACACACACACATACACTAGCTGTGGGTGGTTTGAGGTCATAGTCAGTGTTACATGCCTCCTACACATCTACATACAGACATTCACCCATTAGTATATACAAGCACACATATACGTATTGGAGCAATTACATGGCTCTCTCTTAGTCGTACTCTCTCTCTGTTTGCCTTCGGATCCTCTCTCACGAGCGCAACTCGTTTACCTTTTCGCGCAGCTCTGAACATCTGTTGTTATTGTAGTAGCTGCTATTATTGTTGCTTTTGGCAATTTTGACAGACATGTGGAGCCATGTGGAATTTGTGTGGGGAAATAGTGATCAACGCGAGGAGGTGGAACACATATGCTATCATATCTATATATTTCACATATAAATTTCAACTGAATTGTTTCTGAAACAATAAAAATCCATTTTACTGTTGTTAAATTGCAGCTGTGAACTGTTCATATACACAATGTTATGGCCAATTAAGCACAAACTTGGAGGTTATCGTATCAGATGACGTGCTCAATTGAGAATTATTAATACATTCGCCTTACAGAAAGCTTAGGGTTTTCCAAGCGAAAAATCTAAGTATTAATATTTGTTTACTTGGTAACGGCTTTAAATTTATTACTTTAAATTTTTTTTGAACTATTAAGTACAATTCACATTTAACTGAGATTCAATAAATTTTAAACAAGCAAACATGTGAGAAAATTGCTATTTAAAAATTCGAACTCGAAAAATGAATAACGAATTTCGAGGGTTGCTACACAACATATTTCTTATACTCATTCGTAGCAGTCAGCTTTTGATAGACTATAACGTGGTTTATGCATTCGCTAAGGTGCGTATCAACGCTGTGGATTGCAAGTGGGGGCCAAGATATTCGAGATAAGTTTTCCGTTAAGAAATACTTGAGCAAACTTTTACATGGCGATTTCCGGCTATTAAACGATGATCTACAACGAGGTCGTTTTTCCCTTTTTTGTTTTTTTTTGGTGTATTTGGGTGTGCAAATATTTAAATGCATTGTTTACGTGCGAGTTCCTTTCCGTTATCTTACAGGTCCTTCCTCCTCCCCACTTACGACCATTTTCCCATTTGCCCACGAACACATGAGAAATGTTAGCATATTCAAGTGATTAATGCGGCCAAAATGCGTTGCCTAGAATCTCTTGGGCTTCTCTTGGGTGCTGCTGCTGCTGCTGCTAACTCCTAACGTTGGCGTAATTAAACTTGATTAATTGCTTAGTCTGCATAAAGGTAAAAATCGGCGTACGCATGATAACAAAACGGAAATGGAAATTAATTAATATGAAAAACTCCCCATTGAAATGCTTTTGTTGTTGTTTCGAGTACAGCTCAACTTTGTATACCCTGGACTTTAATTAGATGGCCGAGTTTGATGAACTTCCTAAAGTTCTCGAGTATCTCAATTTGTTACGGATTACTGTTTCGTTAATGCAATAATGGCTAAATTTGTTTAATGAAGAATAATATAATGAATAAAGCTTATTTTTTTTTCATTCTTTATTTTGTGCCCTGCAATTTCCCCCAATTTTATTTATTTGCAGCTGTTCAATTAATGAAAGCTGAACTTGCCTTCAAATTCTTCGCATTTCTGCGTTCTTAACAATTCCACAATCAACTTCAAAATTGCAAACAGCTGAAAATATCTTTAAAAAAATTCACTGTTTTACCATTTTAGGACACTTTTTTATCAGAACCCATAATCTTTACATATAAGTTAAATTAAATTTGTAATGTTTTCTTCAATGGTATATATTATTATTATTATTCATTTTATACTAAAAAAATGACAAAAATTTACTGAATGATAAAAGATGAAGCTTTATGTATAAGAATTCATTATTTTACTCCAATTTAAATTTAAATCACTTTGATCTCTTAGTTCGAAGCCTTCTCTGAGATGTTTTTAACTTGAACAGCTGCAATTGAAATGTTGAAATCTTCTTATGTAACTCTTGAAATATCTTTATTAAAGCTTTTGCGTGCTCACAATTCTTAAGTTGGTCAAAAGTCGCTGCTTGGCAAACAAGCCACGCCCATCTCGAACAGAGATTAACAGCTTTATAAGTCTCCTCTTCACTGCTCTGCCTAAGGGCAGGCATAAAGTGATATCATCCGTGCATATAAATGGAAATAAAAACCGAAAAAACACAAGTCATATCATCGGAGGATCGCCGCCAAAATGCCACGAATGTAGGTGGGAAACAAGTGAATTGAAAATTATTCCCAATTCGTTTGCTTTTCTCATTATAATTGAGCCACAAGTTGCGTCTCTTATTCAACTCTTACTCTCATGTTGCCTTATTTTTGTTTTATTTTTTTTTCGGTTGTATCCTGCGCCTATTGCCAGTGGTCATGAAGATTTCACTTGCAGATTCTTCGCCGTCTGCTGTAACTCCGACTTCGACTTGGACTTCGACTTTGACTTGGACTCCTCCTCATTGTCTTCTTTCTTCTGCCGAGGGTCTTTTTGCCCCTTCAATTGCATAATGTGTAAAATACCCTACAGGGGTTTTTTTTTATGAATTATTCAATGTGCTTGTCTTATATTATTTATACTCTTTTTATGTATTCAAAGCAAATGGGAGAGATCTGAATTTGTATACAAATTTTTATGGGTTTAAGCATCAGCTGAGATTAATTTTCCATTTCTATCAATTATTATGTTAATTTAAATTAATTTTACTTTTGTATATTGAAGCTAAAAATTATATAAACATTGAGAATAATAAATAATTTTTGAAATCTCAAAAATGAATTGAAATTTTCATTTACATTTTAAAAGTTTTTAATACAATTTTATTTTTATTGTTCGTTTTACAATTTCAACTTTGAATTTTAAATGTATTTATTTTAATTAAGAATATTTATTACATTTTCATATGATTCCTAAAATAAATTATTTATTTAATTTTTATTTTGAAAACCAAATATTATTTTTAAATTTGATGTTTATAATTAAAATTGATTCAATTTAATATATTCCATTTTTGTTTTTTATGAAACTTTAGTTAAAATGTTTTAAAAAACTTTGTTTATAGGAATGTCATAATGAGACTTATAGCGTTTATTCTCTAAACTCTAAACTCTACACTCTACACTCTTAATTCTTTACGCTACACTTTACACTCTTTATTCATTACTCTACACTTTACACTCTTTACTCTACACTCTACTCTCTGGCTTAGCTCTGATAAAATAGGATTATTATATCGCAAACTAATATTGAATATAATTTTTACTTTAAAAGAGCATTCAATCTTCGTAATAAACCCATTTTTTTTTTAATGAACTTTTTCAGTGGCAATCCCATTCGATATATACCAATATATATCTTTAAGAGTTATCGGTTGCACAATAATTTGCATTACTCTTTCGAATGGGATTGGAGCAGGTGTCGGGCAAGAAATTCCTTTTGTTAGAACCCGCTCCCGAGTCTTGAGTATTTTTTGCATTGTTTCGATTGAAGAAATTGTTTATTTTCATTTTCAAGTTGCTGCTGCAAACAACAAAAAGGAAAAGGAAGAAATTAATGCAAATGAAAGGAAAATATAATTTCATTTTGATTTTGGACAAAAAGAGAAATCAAATCAGGTTCTGTCATCTTTCTTTTCTATCGGGTCGAAGGGAGTAAGCTTCAAATAGAAAGAGAGAGAGAGAGAGAGAGAGAGAGAGAGAGAGAGAGAGAGAGAGAGAGAGAGAGAGAGAGAGAGAGAGAAGGAAAGAGAGAGGGATCTTCACGTCTGGAGCCCCTCGATAAGCAGATTATGTGCTTTGAAGCAGTTTCAACCATTTTTTTTTTCTTCGAATATTTATTTCATTTCATTTGTTAGATTGAAGGTTGCATTTTAATTTATAATATGGAAACGATGGAACAATCGAATGGCAGATAAGAAGAATGTGTTCTTAAAGAGAAAGAGAAAGAGAACTAGAAGTTGGGTAAATTTTGATGGCTTCCACTCATTTGTCTTGCTTTAGCACGAATTGCTGATGGAGCGTGTCAACTGAATAACATCCTCAGCACGTCAGGATAATTAAGAAATTTTTCAGTGCCCATTTGGCGAACCCCAAAAAGGCGGATGGATGGAAGACGAACACACAAATCGTGGTTGGAGTTGGGTCAATGAAGTGACCATTTTCCGCTGGCGACCTGACAGTGGTTGGTGGTGGTGCGAATTTCGTAATCGAAATAAATGAAAATTGATTGAATTCCATTAGTAGGCAGTCGCCTTTACTGCCTGCTGCTGCCTTTTGCCTTTCAGCTGCTGCTGCATCTAAAATTAGGCAAAAACTAATGAGCCATGCGCATTACCACAGAAATGTGGTAACATTGGATTCGACAGTTTTTGTGGGGGGGAAATTGAGGGGAGCTTCAGCTCGTATTCGGGGCCCATTACAACTTGTGGTCAACTATCAATTTTCCTGCTGCAATTATGACCTTTCTCCCTCCACCGAGTCAAGCGAAACAAGCAAACATCATTTGCTTCATTAGACTTTGATGGGACGCATTCGAGGGCGACATAAGTCAAGGACTCCCAAATAACCATAATGAGTTGTAAAAATAGTTGGTAAAATATCTTGTGGAAGGGGTAGAATTTGTTAAGGTGTAAAGGATTTCTATGCTATTATCAAACACTACAATTTAAAAACAAGTAAGGAAGCCAACATACAATCTAGTGTGCTAGAAAATGAGATACCCGCTACCCAATTTAAAATAGAAAAACAAACCAAGCAGTGCGGTATTATTCTTAAAACTTACAAATTAATATACCGCAAAAATATTAAAATATTCAAAAGGCTATATTTGGTGTATTCGTATAGTACTACATTAAAAATATAAAAAACAGCACAAAATAAACCAGATTCTCATCAAAAGCAAAAGGTAAATAGTAAGTAAGGGTTTTTTCTTAAAAAAAAAAATGGTTTATAGAAAAGAAAACAGGATCGGTGTGTTTTATTTTTTATCAATATATTAATTTGGTATATTAAAATGATAACTTTGCAATGTTTAGATTAGAAAATGGTTAAGTTACTCTGTTCTGTAGCTACTTTACCTGTTTACTTTTCACAACTATTTATAATATATCTGTAGTGAGAACATCTCTAAAAATAATTTATATTTAGAGACATTCTACTATTCCCTCCATTATCATAGAAGTGGTTAACAATAACAAATCGAAAAAGATACGTCCGTTTGAATTATTTGGCGTAAACCATTTTATTGAAGCTCTTTACAATGCAGCTGCAGTAAGTTCGATCCAGTCCTTGAGGGAAGCAACATCAGCATAGACACCAGGATAGTTAGTCCAGGCGCAGCCGTTGCCCCAGGAGACAATACCGACAAGTTCGCCATTGGCAACAAGTGGGCCACCAGAATCGCCTTGGCAAGCATCCTTCTTCTCGTCATTGGCACCATTGGCGCAGACCATGGTGTCCAGAATCTTGGAGGAGCCATAAGAATATTCGGCAGAGCCGCAATCTACTGCCTCCACAATTTGCACATCGACTTCCATGAGGTTGGCGGGGGATGAGCACAACAAGAAGCAAGTGGTGCCCCATCCACTGACCACGGCAGGAGTTCCAGTTGCGGGAGTCTCAGAGGCCAAAGGAATGGCGCGAATCAAGGAAGTCTGACGCACAGGAGTGCTTAGCTTAAGGACAGCCACATCGTTGACCATCAGGTTGCTGTTGTAGCCCTCGTGGAACTTGAAGCTCTTCACACCGACCACCTCACCGCCGGAGCCGCGGGCAGTGGAACCCAGGCGAACCTGGATCTCGGCGGCCTTGTACGATTGCATGCAATGGGCAGCGGTGACAACGCAGTCATTGCTGATCAAGCTGCCGCCGCAGAAGTGCGATCCCTTGGTCGTCTGAATGGACACCTGGTGGGGATGAGCCTCGATGCTGCTCGCCTGTCCGTTCACAATGCGTCCGAAGGGAAACTCGGTGTCGGGTGAGCCATGGCAGGCAGCGATGCCCGCAAGGACGAAGAGGGAGCAGAGAACCAGACGATTCATAATGTTACCGTTTAATAACTGAACTGGTATTGAACGCATTGGTTTTTATACTCTGGTCAGGCTATCAGTCTATTATCAGGCTGTAAATCAAGCTTGATCCATCGTGCGGTTTTCACGCTAATAAACAGCTTGATGACGAACGCGTGTGTTATCAAAATGTTTCAAATTAAATTTATAATCATTAACATTTTTGTTTTTCTAACGTAATACGTTTCGTACGTAGCAAATCAATAATAAATCAAAGATACTAGCAGACGACAAGACAATAGTTTTATATCTACTTGTATGTGCAGGTGTCCGCATCAGAGTTCAAACTCAGGGTCAAATAGTTTGTATACCCGCTGCCTACGGGGTAGAAGGGTATTATAATTTGGAACTTGCTGTAAAAGAATGTAACGCGTGGAAGGAGTCATCGGCGACCCCATAAGCTATATATATTATATATTCTTCTTCAGCGTCAACAGCTGAGACGATATAGTAAAGTGCGTCTGTCCGTCAGTCTGTCCGTCTGACCGTTTGTCCGTCCGTCCGTCTGTTTGTCTGTCTGTCTGTTTGTCCGTCCGTCTTTCTGTCCGTTTGTCTGTCTTTCCGTCCGTCTGTCCGTCCGTCTGTCCGTCCGTCTGTCCGTCCGTCCGTTGTCTGTCTGTCTGTCCGTCTGTCTGTCTATCTGTCTGAATAAATACCTAGATTTCAGAGACTATGAGATATTAAGCTATATATTTTTTTTTACGACAGCACTTGTTATTTTTGCACGCAGTTCAAGTTTGATTAAAATTTGAAATTTTTGCCAAGCCCACTTCTCACTTATTTATTTATGATTCCTTGTAATTTGGATGCGATTGGATTAAAGTAGTCGAAGTTAATTAAGAAATACTTTTGTTCGGCTAAAAAGCTAATGCAATAATTAGTATAAGTATTTTTTTTCAATAGAAAATTCTAGATTTGAAAAGATTTTTATAAATATAGCATGTAAATAAATGATAATATTTAGTTACAATAAAAAACAAAACGCTGTAGGAATCCATTCAGAAAACTACATTCAGTTACAAAATAACTTAAAATAAAATAATAAAGTATGTTTGTATTGTGAAGATTTCATTGACAGACTACTCTTCATCAACTAGTCGCTTTTTTGCGAATGTTATATATTATATATACATAAATAAATAAAAATAAAAATATTTATTAAATAGAGAAATCTCTGATATCGAAATTATCCAACGTGGCTAGTAAATAATATAGAGTATACTGACGTATCAAAATAACTCTCAAATCGTGATCTGAAAACTTTTTTGAAATAAATCAAGATTTTTAAATCTGCAATTATATTATTCTAATTTTTGACGAACAAATCACAAATAGTATTTTATATTCTGTGTAAATTTAAAAAAAACAACTTAAGCTTGGTTTTATTCAATTGGAAATGATCATCAATAATTCTTAGCGAGGATTGATGAAGGCATAATATGGAATTAATATACATATAAATATACATATGTATATATAGATACTACAATTACTTATTTTTATTTGACGACTAACTAAGTTAAATAATAATATTCCAATTCACAGCAGCATTAACAATAATAATTATTAAAAAAACTTAAGTATTAAAAAATAAGATAATAAGAATATAAGAGTTTCTTTAGAATAGTTTTGAAGATAATATGAAATAAAAATAGAAATAGTTAGAGGCGAATATAAATCAAGAACCGTTTTTTGGACAGCTTAACAAGTTTTTGATAATCAAGCATTGCAAGGAACTGATAAAGCGACTGCCAAAGAAAGCATTTAATAATAAATAACATAATATCTGAAAGGTCTATTTATAATAGTATCAGGCAGACTGTTAAAGTATAAGAATGTGTAACAGTATGAAGAGCATCTCAAAGGAGTTTGAAACTGCGTTCTAGCTGTGGATCAAGATGCGAAGTGAGTGTCTTGGCTTCAGGAGCTGAGCTGAGTTGATTGGAACGTCAGAAGGTGAGTTTGACTGTCAGTCAAAAATCAGTGCAACGCATGCGTGCAACATTCATCATCGTTAGACGCACACACGCACACAACACACTCACACATATGTATGAGCGCCAACAGATTGTTGCAACATATTTTATGTGAAGGGGACGCATCTCCCCCTCTCTCTCTCCATCGTTCTCGTCTATCGTCGTTGTTGCCTGCGTTTAACGCTTGGAGATTTTTTCAATTTTTAGTGAAAATTACATCATCACTTATGCTGAATGGCATTTTTGCCTGGTGAATTATTAAAAAATTTCTTTGTCAACAAATCACTTGCTGAGGCACTGAGGCGGAGGGGGAAGCTTGACTAAATAAGGTGCTGCGCCCCCCCTCAGAGCCCCCTCCTTGCACTCACACATACACGATTTACATTAGCTCCACGCACATTGTGTGTGTGCGTGTGTGTTTGGGAAATTTAAAAACGTCGCAAACAAATTTGTTACCGTTGAGGGTTGTTACACTTTAGGCAGAGGGTAGCTACAATCCCCCCCTTGTCTCCCCCTCCATCCCTGGGATACACAACGAGCAAGTGAGCTTGATGATGTATGACTGCAAGGTACAAAATCGTTTTCAACCATAATTTTGTTTGTCTGACACCTACGAAAGACGCATAAATCTCCGGCTTAAAGCTGTTTCTGCCTGCTTTAAGCCATATTCAACAACAACAACAACAACAACAATATCATCATTGACTGAAGAAGAAGCAGGAAAGGAAAAAAAAAAGCCGCCTGCAGCCGTCGTTGACAAATTCAATAATTTTTCCCATTACTGGGCACATTTTTGTGGGCTTGTTTTTGTCTGGCTGCGTAGCAAATTGATTGACGCTGAAAGAAAAGACTCGCTCTCTCTCGAAATCTGTGGAGCTAAATTTAATTTCCCTGCCCACACACACACACACTGTGAGAAGGACGCAATCGACACCTGCCCAGACACCTGCCGGAAAATAATCAAAATAAAATATGGATTTTTCTTTTGCTTTGTTCTTTTTCGAAGGCGCCCGAAGCGAGGACATCGAAGGAGTCGAGTCGCATTAACTGAAGTCTACCAAAGCACAATTTGTCTTGCCTCACGATGTTGATGTGGAGCCATCCATACGCATGTGTGTGCTTTCCCCACCCCCCATCTTCATCTCCATTTCCGTCTCCTTCGTCAAGTAGGCCGTAGTTTTAAGCTCCCCCCCAAAACAAACAAGCCGGAAGTTCATTCAGCTCTCCCCGAGAGGCGCTAATTCTTGAAAATTTGTGTAAAGGCTTTGGCATTTAGTATTTGCGAACATCGAAAGCTAATGCAGCAAAGCTGCTTTTACCTCCCCCCCCAACCATTATAGCGGTGAACGGAAGACTACTCCGTCACTACTCCGAAACGACACCACGTGTGGTCCATAAGCTTAAATGCTAGTTAAAGCAACAATCTCGAGTTGCCGCTGGCTGCGCATTATCCTTGAAGATAATGTCGAGAACATCGCAGTCGGATTAGCGGCCATAATTTGACTACAAATTCTCAAGAGAGAGTTTGACGTGTGGATTCAAACATGAACAATCTTGTAAATTCACTTAAGAGCATTTCTACTTAGTGATACTTATAAATCTTACGTTTAATAAAGTTTGATATTAGTCCTCGAAAATTTTAGTATTATAAAATTGTTATAAAATTGATAACATCAACTAAAGAGTAGTTATAGAATTCTCTGAAGTTATTGTTATTGTCATAGCTTTTAGAAAAGTATGTTTTAAAGTTCGGGAATTGAGGGGAAATATTTAAAATATAGATAATTTTAAAGTTAAGTATATACCAGATATTTAAAGTAGTCACATAAGTCATATTTTTTAATTATTAACAACTATTATACAATAATAAGGCAATATATTTATAGAAAAAATGCTGAATTATTTATTTTATTTTATTATTTTTTTGTATAATCTACTTATTGTACAATAGATCTTAAAAAACATGTAAATATATATTTATATTCAATATAATAGGAAAATATTATTATTTTAGTTGAGTCGATGGCCTCAGTAACTAGCACTCCCTTCTTTTAGTAATTTATATAAAATTTTTGTATAATATTAATTAAAATAAATAAATAAATATATTATTTTAGTATCGCAAATATTTATTATAAAACTTATTATTGAAATTTGAAGACTCCTTTAGATAAATTTACCTGATCTACCTTTAGATAAATTTATATTCTTTACACAGTTTAAATACAGTTTATTAATAAAAATTTTGAAAATAATATAAAATTGTATTAGTATGGAAATTCATTTTTTAAATCGCAAGTAAATTATCCCTAGTTGAATATCGTTCGGATCTATATACATACTTTGTAGTATTCTTCTTACATTGTTAAACCAATCGTAATTGTTTAAGCTGGTGCATTATTACTTTACAACAGCTAAGGCTTCAGAAATAAAAAAGTCTAGAGAACGACAGTAAATTTTGTGAAATCGCATTTGCCAGCAACAAATTACTGATAACGACTTTCGACGCAGTTTGCACAGTTAATGCAAGTTGCAACTCACGATGCAATAAATCCTATCCAATTATCGAAAACTTTCGGGGGAAACATTGA
Source organism: Drosophila niveifrons (assembly GCA_035046325.1). Lineage (NCBI taxonomy): Eukaryota > Metazoa > Arthropoda > Insecta > Diptera > Drosophilidae > Drosophila > Drosophila niveifrons. The sequence goes on along the minus strand of JAWNOC010000046.1, from coordinate 175,396 downwards.
GAAATATGTAAGAAGAACCGCAAACAATTGGAAACGCGATTCGCGAATTGAATTTGGGCGCAAAATAATTTTTGGCCGCCAAATGGAATGTAAAACTTGCTACTCGAGTTATCCATTTCAATAATGTCGAGAACAAATTTGAACGTGCAGCAAACTATGCGACGAGGAATAGTTTACGGACAGACAGAGAAAGAGAGAGAGAGAGAGATAGAGAGGGAGAAAACGGATGAGGAGTAGAATGGGGGATGAAATGGTATTGAAGTGCAATTAATTGGCGTTGAGACAAAAGCAAAACAAAGCAGAAACCCAATGAAATCGTTACGAAAATGAGCAAAAGTTTTAATTACCCATAAAGATGTTCGTACACGAAACAAACGTAACAACAAGAACAAGATTGAAGTGAAGGGTGGGGTGGGAAGGGAAATGCTTTTGGGAAATTGCTGTGGGTAAAGACTTTTTCCGGTTTCGTTTCTTTGGCCAAAGCGTGTTTCGAAGGCAGTGAAGCAGCAGACTCAAGCAGCTATGGCTCATAAAGAGCATAAGGCATAAAATTGGCTAATACTTATTTGGCATCTCCTCTTGCCTGCCTTCTAGTTAAAGTAAACAAGCAGCTGGTTGGCCATCTATTATATGGCAAATTTCATCTAGAACCACATTCGAGATAGACAAAGCGAAAGGGAAGAGGGAGCGAGAGAGGAAGCGAGTGGGAGCCATTTTCAAAAATCAATAGCCAATAAGTAGGCAACACATTTTCTGGTCAGTCATTTTCGTTGTGAGCTGTTGAGCGCCCACAATTGCCGCTATTTTCCCCACTGTGCTTCCTCTTCAACACTGCGTCTACTTTGCACTGTCATCCATGTGGCACGCCCTCAAGTTACTTCTCTCGTATCTCGCGTCGAGTTCCGACAGCTTTTCCTACTACAGTTGCTGCTGCTGTCTTCTTGTTGTGTTCTTGAGCTTAAGAAGTTAAGAATTCAATTGACCACAAAATCAAGATGATTATTCGCCCTAACCTCACTCCACCCTCTGTCTCGCTCTTGCTCTCTCTTTTTGCCGCTGTCAATGTGGCTGGCATAATCGGGATTTACTCTTGGCCAAGCATATGTATGTACTTACTTCTACTGTATATGTATGTTATCCCCCATTTGCTGACTGAATGGATCAGTGAGTGGATATTGAGACTATGATTGCCATGTGATTGGATAACTAGTTGGCAATTAGAACTTGACTGACAGTATAATACAGTTTTAATAGTGAATGACATATGCGATTAACAGCCGAATGCAAATACACAGAAGGTTTAAGCAAAAAGCTTTCAATGCAGCGTGCATGTGAACATTTTACATAAATTTAAGAGCACACCGGTTTCTCTTAAATTAGCTCGCTACTTTCCTTGTTGTTATGTTTTGTAGTTGTTTTGCAGTCAAGATCTAAGGTTGTGATAGAAAGCTCTTCAAGAGCTTACAGTGCTGTTTAAAGTACACAATCTGTTCTCTTCCCAGCAAAAACTGTTCTCTATAATAGGGAGCAGTATATATTATATGTGAAATGGTGCTTGTAGGCTTAAAGCTTTGCAAACATAAATTTTCACGAATTTTATTGTAAATATTATATTAATATTAATAAATATAAATTTCATAATAAATATAAAATTACTTAAGAATTAAAAAAACTTATCGAAAAACTTATTGTACAAAATTAAACTTTTTGCACTTAGTATGCAGCTCAATACAATTTTTAGCACTATTGCAATATTTTGACTCTAAAGCAGTACATTTTGATTTGGAAGTATTGCAGTATTTAAAATAAACTGTGTTTGTTTAAGTTAGTTTTCGAAAGCTTTTTATTTATAGATGACAGAATATAATTTAAGGAAAAATTCAAATTCAAATGTCTGCAAAGAAAGCAGCGAGTAATTTGTAGTTTGCTTTTTGGTGGCTTGCACTTAATTTAATTTGTTTAGCATATTTTGATCGTTTGTTTGCCCATCAATTAGTTGTGTGCGTGTTTTCTACTTTTGTTGATTTTGTTGTGTGGGTGTGAACAATTAAAATCACTCTTGGTGTGTTTATTTAAAAACTGCCAAATTTTCAAATATATATTGTTATTCATTGAAGAATACTTATGTTTAGCCTCAATCAGATCTCAGCAAACACTTTGTCGTTTATGCTCAATTCATTCGCTGTCATGTGTCAAGCTGAGCTACTCAATTAGCAGCCACGTATCCAGCACACACACACTATTAAACAATGTCCAGCTGGTTATAGGGAAGAAGAGAGAAAGAGAGAGGGGGAGGGGTAGAAGTCGGTCAGTTTTGGTTAATTGAATGCAAACAACGCAACGGAAATGTTGGTCAAACACGCAAAACGGCGAAGAGCAAATGGGAAATCCAACCCCTAAAAATTATTTATGTTTCATATATTGACCATTCATTTTGGCTTTTATCGCCACAGCCACGTACGTATAGGCTCATGGAGAGAGGGGGACTGAGGGGAAGGGGCTGCGAGGGTGCGCCAGCGACAATTTATGAACTCGTGGGCCGCTTTTAGCATTTGACATTTGTTTGGTTATGTCGAGGCGACTCTGCCGTTGATTGTTGGTGTCGCCTTGCACGCAAATTTGTGAAATTGTATCATCACCCTGCTCCTTGGTCCTGGCAACTTAATTAACAACCAACAGCAGCAAGCACAAGCAAAAGTAAAAGCAGAAGCAGAAGCAGAAACCTAAGTAAAGACCAGGTCGGAATAGGCCAGGCCAATTGACACGGTGACACCAGCTACGCTTGCTGAGGAGTCTTCCATGCATATCCTGTGTGTTTACATAATTCAACGTTTATATTTCGAACAGGATACTCTTTCCGTTAGAGTACTGTGAGTTGAAGAGTAATTATAGCAAGTGAACAACAGTAGGATAATAAAAATGAACTACAATTTAAATTGTACAGTTAGTATTATAATTTTTCAGCATATCAACTGTTTGATTTGAAAAAATTAATAAATAATTTAAATAAATTATAAATCTAGCAGATAAGTCTTTCTACTATTAAAAATTGATAACAATGTGCCAATAATTTATTATTATTTATTTTGTTATTTAATATTATCTAATCAAGAGTTATTACTTAGCCTGTTTATATATAGGACTAAATTTCAAATATGTTATACATAAAATTATAGTTTTTTTCTGAAATTCCATTCACTATTATTTAAAAAAAATAAACGTAATTTTTTCAATTCAACTGAATGCTCATATACTTAATAATAATAATAAAAATACGAATTATTTTTATGAATTTTTACTGTATATAGTTGACATTTATTTAAGCAAAGAATTTAAAATTAATATAAATTATAGATTTGAACATATGGAAAATAAAGTAAAATTAAATATTATTGAATTATTCATTTTCAATTATTTATACTTGTAACATTTTTACAAATTTTTAACTCATCTCTTCATTTTATTCTCTCCTATGCGGTAATTTATTGTAAGAGCATCTACAGTTCGGCGAGTACTGTCCAATTCCTTCCCCCGCTTCTGCCGTTTCATGTTGAGGCAGCATAATTTTCAGGCATTTAGCTTGACCAACCCGGAAGCATTTTGCTTAAATGTCTGGTCATTTGTAAATAGTTCGTTTCGTGTTTCTTGGGCCAGGCCAGCAACACTTGACGGAAATGAGCAAGAAATGAGCCACAGTTCAGTTTTGAGGGGATGGCGGCCACAGTTTATGGGGTGCTGACCACAAAAAATGTCACGACTTTCACCTGAAATGAATGAATTGGCTTTGGCTTTGGCTTTAGCCCTTGGCTGCTTGACTCGGCCTGACTTTCCTGAGCGAGCACACCACACCAGAAATTAGCACAACATTAAATTACACGATTTGGTCGCAGTGATAAAAGCTTAACATATATATGAGTTTGTTATGCTTGACATGACTTATGATCTCTTAATATTCGGGGTTGTCTAGATATGTGAGTGTTTTAATAACCAGAGTATATCATTTAGAACATATCTTAATACGTATGTTCTAATTAGGTCAATGCCTTTTGATGTACTGCTTCAAGGGTTTGGCGTAAAGAGAAAGAGTAAAAGAAAAGAGCGCACTTATCGAATGTGACAAAGAGTAATGTAAGAGAGAGTTTGACAGTCACTTCAAGGTTTAGTTATTTCACTTATTGCCCAGTTGCCCTCAAACTGTTCGTTCGTTTGCTCGTTTTATCGATTACTCAGATTTTCATTTTGTTTGTTTTAGTTTTTATCGAACTTTCGCTAAAGCAAGACTACAGAGATTTAAAGCCTGGTATTGGGTGAGTTGAAAAACGGATTTGCATTTCATTAAAAAAGCTTCAAGTGCACTTTAAAATAAAACTTTATGCAATTAGCCAAGTTACTTAGGGGCGGCCAACGAATGATTTTTCTTTAGAACATTTCATTCAAATGCTCAGACATTTGTTACACGCAGGCGAGCAATTCAAAAGTCAGGCAGTCAGTTAGCTACATAGACGTCCCAACGGTCATTCATTTCATGACCTGCATCATCAATAACTCATGCCAGGCCAATTTGTATACTTGGACAGTTTTGCGTTTGGCGCTCTCTTGACTTTTGGCCAGCTTCGTTGACGGTGATGGTGACGGCGACGACGGCGACGACTTGGTCGAAAGTCAATATACCAATTCGAAACTCATGAGCATGGCCTAGGCTCTCTCTCTCTCTCTCTCTGTTTCTCTCTTTTTGGCATTGGCTTGGGGCATCTCAGCCACATTTCAAAAACAGTTTCCAAGACATAAATCACTTAAATGCCCCAACAGCTCTGCTAAACGGAACTGTTCGATTTGCCAGCCTCGAAGAACCAATTGTAATACCCTCGCAAGAGTATTATTAAATATTTTGTATGCTTACTTATTTAATGACAACTTTGAATAATCGATAAAAGAGTAGACTAATCAATAAATGACTTAACACACAAATAATATGCTTTAGCATAAAGTCGTAATTGCTGCTCGAGTTTTGAATGCAAATAATAGTTGAAAAGTAAATGAGAATACCTATTTTTTATTTAAAACTTGAAATTTATTTTCAATAAATTTTGAATTAATATAGAATATAAGAATTGTGCACTTTTTTCTGTACCATAATGGCTTAAATGATATAAGTTTAAAGTTGATTAGATTTCCTAAATAAACAGTTATTTTTGAAGCAATCTTAACATAGAATATTTTAGCATATATCAACAAATCATTCTTAAACAAGCATTTCTCTATATAAATAAATAAAATTTTAATATCAATTAGAAGAAAGGTTTATTTATTTTAGTATTTTTAAACCTTTTCAAATTTAAAGTAAATTTATTAAAAACCAGTGTAGATAAATCTAAATCTGAATACGAGCAAAGTTTTACATTCTTTTAGGAAATAACTATTATAATTTGTCATTTTATTTTATTTTTTCTTATATTGTTTTAATTTACTTTACTTCATTTTTTTCTATTTTTATTTATTTGTTTTAGTTAATTTTATCGTGTTTTGTTTTAATTTATTTTAATAATATTTTTTTGTTATTTGGCTAGGGTATTAATTGCGTCGCCTACCGTAAATACTTAATTCTTTAGCATTTTCTTTTACTGTTGGCCTGTGGTCCACTTCGTTTCGAGTTTTATCATAGGCAAAAATTGATTTTTTGTTTTTGCCTGCACAAAAATAACGATAAATTGAGCAAATGTCAGTACTTCACCCTCGGAATCAGCAGCTTTGGCTTTGGCTTTGGCATTGCCCGAGATGAGTTCAGTTGAGTTGAGTTGAGTTATAGCTGCACTTGATATGTGGGAGACATGACAGCCTATGCCCAACAAATGGCAGGTAACAGTTAAGGTGACTGTAAGGGAAAAGCTGAATACAAACTCGGAGAACATATCAGTTAGAGCTTCATCTGGAAGTCGGCTTGTTAGCCTGCTCGTCTCGGCCAATATCGTCGCATAATTTGCACAAAATTGAGATTTATTGTCGCCAAAAAGTTTTGCAAATCGATTGAAAAGTTCAACCCCATCTGTGACAGTATTTTGAGTGTGTTCATATTTAGAGCCAGCTCTCGTTTAATTATGATTAATGAGCAGCTAATGACTTGCACATCCAACGAAATGTCACATCAGCTTTTGGCTTTTTCGAAATTCATGCAAATCGCGTGTGGGATCGAATAAGCCAAGACATCGAACAGCAAATCGATATTTATGGCAGAGAGTTGATAATCGCAACCCATGCGATTTAAATTCAAACATATTGCCACACAATAACACAGAAAACCTAACGACAATTTCACGCAACAAATGTTTCGATTAAAAGAGCAATAGCAACCAAAAAAAAAAAGAAAAAAGGGAAAGAAAAACACGCCCTGCTCATATGTGCAAAAATGTGGAATAGCGAAAAGAATAACACACAAGTGAAAGAAAAACCCCGAAAAGAAAAAAAAACTTTGTTTGATATTTGCTGAAGCACGACAATGAATAATAACTACACACACACAGAGAGTAAAAATGCATCTGCTAGGAAAATGCGGTGCTCTTTTTACCCTTCTTTTCTTTTTGTGTGTATGGGGTGCGATTTTCGTTTGGTTTTAAAATAACATTTTGTTAGGGTAACAATGTAAGATTTATGTTACACAGATGTAACAGTGCTTGCTGTATGTATTTGATTAGTCTGCTCAAAGTGGCAAACACTTAACTTGAAGATCAATTAAAAAAGTTGCCACAACTCTAGGCGAAAAGTTGCGTGTGTTGGTCGCCATTTTATTTACACCGTTAGTGGCAGGCGACGCCATTTTGTGTGTGTGTGTGTGTGTGTGTTGGCACTCTATATACGACTTCTCAGTGTCATATTTATCAACGTCGGTGGCAAATAATTTTATTAACTTTTGCAACAAAACACAACTGCTACACAGAGAAAGTGAGAGACGACTTCAGAGGCAACTCTGTAAACTGTGAACTATTTGCGGAAACTTTTCGGTGCACATTCAGATTCAGGTACAGTACAGTCACATAGTCCAGGACACAACTTTGTGTTCTACTCCATTCGTATCTGCTATCTGCAGCGCATATTTTATTATTATCCTTTGCGCAAATAAATAGACTTTTGCGCAAATTACAAAGAGCACAACTAACTGGCGACTTTAAGTTGAAACAGCGACGAGGAAAGTGTTGCATGGAGAAGCAGTTGCATGCCAATGTCCTGGGCAAAATGCATCCTGTGCCGTTTTGTTGCCAGCGACAAAAAACTTTTCGCAGATCTAATCAAAAATTCACTTAAAAAGTTTGCACCATGTCCAGAGCAAACGGCGAACAACGAACTGCGACTGAGAACTGTGACTGTATTGCAAGTGCCTCTCATTGTTGCACCTCCATTGTGAAGGAAATGTTGTACAAAGTCAGTCGAAGAGGCAAAAGTGCCTAATGAAATGTGCTCTAGCTCAAGGTAAAACTTAAACAATCCACAACCAGTTTCACTCGCTTTATGGCCGCTGAATGAGTTGACGAACATAACACCACCCTTCAAAAGTAACTCAAAAGATAAAAGACAGAAAGACGCTGCTGATAACAGTCAAAGATAGTGTGTCAAAAAATACTTTAATTTCGTCATTTGCCATTTACTACAACAGCCAGTTCATTGCTCTGTGCGACACAAATAAAGTGGCAATTTCAATATGATTTGGGCAACAAAAAAGAATAGAAAGACGAAAATATTAAACTAAATTGAGCAACTGCGCTGCGGCAAATAAAGTTGAAGAATTTCGCTCCCTAGTTTCCATTTCCCTTTTCCCGGTTCGCGTTGCAGCCCTGGCAAATTGCAAAGAAATTTCCCATGCACACTCCAAATTTTCAAGTGCAATGTTATAAAGAGACCTCGACTTGCAGCGCGTTTTGGCTGCTTGCTCAACTCTTAAATACCCTGTATATACGTAAGATTCTTACATTTTTTGTTATATTGTTGTTAATTTTTGAGAAACTAGTTATATTTAAATGCAATGCACAACTATTACATGCCCTGTACATTTTCCAATTCATACTAGTTTAAAATTGAGAATATTATTCAATTGATGTATTCATTTATGAACTTTAAATTATTGAAGAAATATAGCTATAATATTTATACTAGTATAAAATGTAGAATATTATTCAGTTTTTGTGTTGATTTATAAATTTTAAATTATTGTAGAATTATTATACCATAAATTTCATTACAGGGCATTGTTCAGGCCAATATTCGCTATAATGATCACATTTTTTTTGTAGTTTCTTTCGCTGAAATTTGCACAAAATTGCAAATAACTTGCAATCAAGGTGCAGAGACTATAGTTTGTAGTCTGAGTATTGCGGGGGTGGGGGAGGGATGAAATGGGGAGAATGAAGACTGGCGGATGTTGAAGTTTGCATTTCCCTAAACGTCGCGTCGCAGCGTCTGGAAATCAATTTAAGTCAACTCAACTCAACTCAACTCAAGTCTATTGTTTCAGCGTCTGTTCTCGCTTTAAACCAGCCTCCATCTAAGTTGCCCCCCCGTTTGCCAATGGATTTCATTTTGGGGGAAGCTGCTTTGTCGCCAGGAATTTTTATGAGCTGCTGTCGCAGACGCCGCCGCGGCCTGCTATCATGAAACTGCAGATTCCTAACTCCTACTCCTATTCCTGCACTTGGACTATGGCGGCGACTGCGACTGCTTGTTAATATTTCACCTAGATTGATACTGCTGAAGGAATAGCGCCAAGTGGCAACATCCCAGTGAGCAGCAGCAGCAGCAGCATCGCAGGCTGCAAAGGAATTTCATTATGTGAAGGCAAAGCCAAAGCCAAAGGACAAAGACATGTTTTTAATAGTTTCGCATGTTTGCCCTGTGCCAGCATTTTCCTTTTTCGCTCTGCTCTGCTCTTCTCTCGTTTTTTTTTTTATATATTTGAAAAAAAAGTCCTTCTATTTTTTTAAGCATGCTCAAAGTTACCAGATTTTTGCTTTAGCGCTCAGCTAGAGCAGCATATTTAAGAAGCGAACTCGAGCTCGGCAAACAAAAGAAAAATGCAGCAAATGCGCCAACAAGTTTTCCGACGAATGTCATTCCTCGCTTAAATGGTTCAAATCTTCATCTTTAAAACGGTGATAAATAGAGGATTTTAGTATTAAGGGAAATTTATTTAATTGACTCGAAAATCTACTTATTTAAATTGGTTTTGTCTAATTGACTGACTTATTTACTGACTTAACCATCAAGTGTCTAAAAAGCAAGACATGGGGGGCTGTAATATTACCTACTTAAATCACACATTTAAGATTGTTGGCTAAAGTACAAATGCTATGAAATATTGTTTTTCCTCAAAATAAAGCTGGTATAGATTGAAGATTGTTACAGTTTTCTCTGTTTTAGTTGTCAAAATCATTTAATGTTGTCTAAAATCCAATGTACAATGGTAATTGGTAGTTCACTAATATTTAACTAGGTAGTCAGTTGAGACTTTAGCCCTCTACTCTGATAACTTAGCCGCCCTCAACATTGATAGTATTTCTTTCATACTATAAGATAAGGAAGAAATGAGTGACTCAATAGACGAGTTCTCTCAATCAGCTTTATCTCTGATAAGCGAACGCGATTAAGTGCGAATCGGGTGCAGACTTTTTGATAGAAAGTGCATTGGAAGCATTACAATCAAAATCGAATGTTTTATTTATCAATACTAGCTGTCTGCTCAAAGGGATTTCCTTGATTTAAGACGTCCAAATATAAACATCATAAAAAGCCAATGAGATCTACATATGTATACATAGATAACATACATACATTGACAGACAAATCAGATGTTACCAGAACATTTAACGTGTTAAATTTCACAATTTTTCACACTTTCAACATTAAAATATATAAATTGTAGTAGGCTTTTTAGTACAGCACTATTAGGAAATTATTTTTAAGTATTCTGTATTATTGGCACTTTTGAATTTGTCAGATTAGTGGTGTATTTGTGAAGTCTTAGCAAAGTAGGCAATGTTTTGGGAGACGTTGGTAAGTTATTGTTAAATTGGGGCTGAATTACGATTACCCAAGGTTGTTCGGATCTTGCATCACATTTTTCATAGTCATGTGTACACTTTTTTTAAATGTATCCAATATTAGTAATAAAGTGCCAGTGACCGCGATCGTCTATTGCTTTATTAAGATTACGTATTGCTATCAATCGAAATCAAATAGAGATACTATACGCCAATGACGCGCCTCATTGATAATGCCTTTATGTATATGCCTACCATATGTCAGTTGCGGGGATTTACGGGGGAATTCAACTATGATATAGTACACTTAGATTTCCATGGTCGATTTCGCCATGTGTTGTGAGCATGGCTCTCTCGGCTCTCTTTTTTTAGCTGACACTTCCAGTGGTTCCTGATAAGCATAGTTATTCATCAAAAACAAAACGGTTTATTTTCAGTTGTTTAGCGGATGCACAAGAGGAAACATCTACGAATGGCGGCGCAAATATTAATTGTGTTGCTTTTGGCAATCGGTTGGACGCATGGTTTTAACTTCTCACTGGAAAATTTCAATTGCTACCAACATCAGCCGCAATCATTTGATATCACAACAGTAAGTAATTTAACTGTAAATCTAAATAGATCTTGGATTTTATATTTTTAATATGCGACATATATAATTTGTGTTCAGGGTGTCATCAGAGAGCATTGAATAATCTGCGATCAGTGATCTCTGTTTATTATCTGATATTAAATCTTTCGCGATTTACGATTGAAGATCTATGCTCTAGGACGATTAAACAGACATCGCATATCATTCAATTGCTCATTAAACAAAGAGCTAATAGATTGCATAACATAATGCGAAGTGATCAGCTTTATTTCTTGCATATGGGATCCTTGATCCTTTTGTTGAATTATTTGCTAACTTTAATTCGTAATTAGTGACTGCAATCTATGATCTATAAGCATTGAATAGATATAACAGATCGCATGTTACATATAAGAAATTCATTATCTAAAATGATCTTATTGATTGTGACTTTCCTGATTCACAGATGAAGGGTCTTTGGTATGAGGCTGGAAGAGCGCCTGCAAGCAATGCGTTATCCTGTCTCAATGTTACGGTTCCGGACTATGTGGACAATGGTGATTTTGAATTGTTTCTGGAGTATATTGCCACATACGATGGATCGAATCGGGCTGTCAAGGAGTCAATGAAATTTCCCTGGGATGATGAAGCGTCGAAAGGAATCTTCAATGTGTATTACGGATCAAAGAATGAACCCGTGGCTAGATACAAAATCGTCGTTAGCGAACCCAATTCCATAACTGTGATTTGCGGATATACTTTACTTTTTCCAATATCGTTCGTAAAGATTTTCACGCGTTCGCGTGAGGTTGATGCCATCACTAAAGAACTCCTTATGGATCTGTTTTCACAATCCAGATATGCTAATCTGTTTATGTGGTCAGAGCAATCACCAGACAAATGCAATGCTGCTGCCCGACAAGTTGGATTCGGTGTGATTCCGATACTCGCCTTTCTTTTCCTTCAAAGTCTGATCAAGTGCTGGATGAATTAAACTCATTATAAAATCATTATAAAACTCATCACGCCTCTGAATGCTGCGAATGTTCTCTAAATTTGCTGTGCATCATAAGATGAGCAGAGAATATTTTCTAAAATGCTCTTATAAGTTGTAATTAGTTAGGGTAATAAATAATAAATAAATAAATAATAAATAAATAAATAATAAATAAATAAATAATAAAAAAATAGTAAATAAATAGTAAATAAATAAATAATAAATAAATAATAAATAACTAAATACATAGATATAAAAAAGAAATTAAAATTATTATGGTGTTAAATTTTTATATTAAAATGAAAGTTAGAGGTCAAAAACTCTAGAATTTATAGTGAATTTTAATGCTCTAATAATTCTGAATTAAATACTTATTTAATTTGGTAACTAATAGAAATGATCAAATATATACATATATATGTATACATATAAAAATTGACAATGCTCCCCAATTAGGTTTTTTTATATATGTACTTGAATTTTTAAGATTTTTGAAAGAATTTTGTATTCTAATGTGCTCTTGATTTGTATTTGTTTAGGATAATGGATATTATAAACAAATACTAATTTCGTCCAGTAAATAATACAAATAACTATATATTATATTTAATTTTCAAATAATTATAATTTTAATTTAGTTTAAAATTCAAACAGCAAGCAACACAATAAATATTAAAGATTTTGTAAAGCCAAATAAGTTGTATATGTGTAATTAATTTAATATTACAAAACGAATTCAAATTCAATTAGTGTAATTTTATTAATTCAGAAGATGAATTTAATATTGTAAAATATATAAATATTAGGTATTTATTTTCAAAATTTTAAATTGGATGTTGTAAAAAAAATATTTTGATAATATATGTGAACATTTTCAGTGCTGCTGTACTTTAATCAAGATTTTAGATTTCCCTATCAGCATTTTATTGGAGAGCATCGATTATTTCTCTTTGTGTATGAACTTTGTGTATGCACTCGATTTTGAGCTTTACTACTGTTTTCTAGCTGATAAGCGATTTGTATTCACATTAAATCAAGCATGTTGTATATATTGAGCTGCCGCATAAGATGAATTCCAAAGAGCGAGATAGAGAGAGAGAGAGAGGGAGAGAGAGAGAGAGAGGTGAAGGCAGAGGCATGGCTCAATAAGCTTATACAAGTGCAATTTGATAGCGTGCAGAAGGGAAAAAATAGAAAAAGTCGAGAATGAAAATGGCATGCCACAATGAAGAATTTTCCATTTTCTTGGCAATTTTCATTTTCATAAACTGGCTGCGGCCAAATGGGGCAAAATAAAGCGAACGGAATGAAAATGCTTTAAGTAGCGCCACAAGCGTCGACAACAAGCTAAAGCATGAGCTCTAGTTCCAGTTTCAGCTTCAGCTTCAGCTCCATTGGCTTTTTTGGGTAGCTGGGCAGCTGGTCATCAAGGGAACTGGAGCTCCAAGCTAGGAGCTGTAGCTTTTGAGTCAGTTTGTGTGGATTGTGGAATCAATGAAGTGCAAATCGTGGCGCAGTGGCCACTTTCATTGATTTGATGCGTTTGCGTGCCGCTTGCGGTTGTTGCATGCTTGACTTGAGCGCTGCCACATTGCCGCACTGCCGCACTGCCACACCGAGAACGTTGGGAACGTTGTCGGGACGTTGTCCAGCGTTGGCTTGTTGTAGTTGTTTACCTAAAGCTAGCCAAGTGAAATTGAAAGCCCTTTGGCCCCCATAATTGTGTCCCAACCCTTGTCAGCCTCTTGGCTGTTGGCTTTTGGTAATGGCCGCTACTATGGCTGTGTGCTAGTGTGTGTGTGTGTGTGTGTGTGTGTGTGCACAACATGATTGCTTGGCTAAAGCCGATTCGACGTAAATCATGCGATGACTCTGCGAAAATGGAGCAAACATGCAAACCACCTCATCTTCTCCTGCTCCTTTCCCTTTGCTTCATCTATGTGGAAAAAAATCCCCTATCGCAAATACACAAAAGCGAAAGTTAATGTGGCACATGAGGTCGATGCCAGTGAAGAAAGAGTTAACAAGTTTTGCAATTGCCAAGTTGCAAAGCTGCCTACGTGGTTCAATTATTTTTCACATTTCGTTTAATAAATCTTTAGCGTGTTTCGTAGCATGCACAAAGAAGAGTATGTTAAAGATTCTGATACGATAGTCTGCCCAAAGTTATAAGGAAGAGATCTGCAAAAAACAATTCCCTACAGACCATTCGGTATTAGTACATCTTGGATTTACTATATAATATTTTTATGATGAATTTTAAAGGTGAGTTAAAGTTTGAAAAGTGAGTTAAAAATAAATTATATATATTTTATTCATTTAAATACAAGATTTTATATTCTAATAATGTTATTAATATAACTATATAAAATATGATTTTATTTTATATTATAATTAAAACATTTAACTTACAAAAAAAGCATATTAATCTGTTGAAATTTCCAATGGCTTATGCAGAAATATATTTTATATCAAATACAAACTAATACAGAACAATATATTTCATTCATCTAAATGCATAACTTGATAAATCAAATAATGAAATATATAAAAATTCATAAAATCATATTTTTGGTTACTATGATAAAATAGATTTTAATTAGCACAGTACCCACAAAAATATCTTCACAATCTATTGAAATTGTGAATAGATTATGCAGAAATAAATTGTATATCAAATTTAAACAGAGCTGATATAATATTATATATTAAATCGCTAGCTGTAGATGAAAATCAGCGTCAAATATTTTCAAAAAGAATAATTTCATTCGATTTTAAATAAATTATCTTGCTCTAAAGAAATATTCATATACTTATATCTTCTGTCATAAATCGCATTACAAATCCCACACACATAATGCAGCGAAGCGTTGACAAATTGAGTATCTGACAAATGCGTATTTCGAAAATTTGCATAGCAAGCGTCTATCTCAATAAATGTGAAGTTAATTAAATTTGACAGACCCTCAAACACACGCACACACACTCACACTCCTACACATACACATATATAAAACCTAAAGCAAAGTGTAGAGGAAGAGGAGAATAGCTGGAGGAATCAACGCGATTGCTTTTGCTGTGCCACAAAATATGTGCGTTAAGTAAAATGTTGGGGATAACAAGTCGTAAATGTCGTCGTAGGTGCGACGAACAACGTATGTGATCAACGAGCAAATACCCAGTACTAAAACACATACGAATAGTAAACTATAGATGGAGCAAGCAGCTGCTTGCAAAACTGCAGCAAGCAACGAGTAGTAAAACACACTCAAGCAACGAGCTGTAGATGGCGCCAGCAAAACTTCTTTCAGTGCAAAGCAATTGCAATCTCACATATGATATTGAGTTATACCCCTTTTGAGGCACTTTGTGGTTACTGAGTATAGAAATGAGAATGCGATTGCAATTGAGAAAGTCAAAAGCTGGGCCAACAGCACAAACTACAAAAGAACAGAACGCGATGGAAAAAAGTACAAAAAAAAAAGAAAATAAAATGGAGAAAAAGAAATGCTCGTAAAAATTAAATGAAAATCGATTGACGTTTAAAGTGAAATTGCTCAATGTTTGCTGTAAAATGTTGGCGCAGTAAAATATATCGTCAGGGCTGCTGCAGTTTGCAGTTTGCCGCTGAGCTGCAATTCACCCGCAGGGTTGCCAAGCGCTCCTGAAATGACGAAGATAAAAACGCAATCAAACAACAAAAATGTCCTGTAAGTGTGCTCCGTGTACACCATGTGTGTGTCTGTGTGATTGTGTGTGTGGCATATTCGGCAATAGCATGTGTTGGTATTTGTGATGTTTGTTGTTTGAGTGTGCCTGTGTGTGTGTGTGTGTGTGATGCTGTGTGTGTGAGTGTAAATGCACTCGAGCACGCGCTGCGGCGATGAAGGCAACGATAACGATAACAACAACAACAACTGCAACTCCAACAAAAATGTAAGCAAGCTTAACTACAAATCCTTAGCTTCTAAATACCCTTTCCTTCACAGTGTAGTGTAATATTACATTTGTTTATTACATTTGCGAAACTACGCGTTGTGGAAATCATGACTGTAATTTTTGGTACTTTTATAAGATGGGAAATTTTTTGTTAATTTTGGTACATGGTTTCAATTTGTATAAGATTGTTAAGATTCCCAAGAGTTCCACTATTTATACATTTTTGATATAAGCAATGGATCAAATAATATTGTTGATTAATTAGACCATCGAAAACCAAGTTTCCACAGTTTTTTTTTTCATAAATTGGATTGCTTGGCAAAATGTTGCATTTATATGAATATACGTTATTTAAATTAACTTGGTCTAGACTATGAAATATTTAATTACTTATTATTCTATTTTATTTTAATCAATTGATTAATTCTTAGCGTTAGAAAATCTATTCAAAAATGTAAATAAATTTGTACCAAAATGGGTGTATTTAATTTTTGAATATTTTTTTTTTAAATAAAATTTTATTTTGCCAAAATTCTTGAGTTTTCTTTTGAACAATTATTTTTATATTATTAATTAAATATTAATACTCGGAGTAAATAATATATATTTTTGTTTTTAAATGCAGTGATATGAATTTCCTTCTTGTACCTTAATAGAGTTATACGAATATTCTTTGTTTATCTTTTCATTAAATATTTTTATTTTATTGTATATATTCTATTTGATTTATCATAAAGTAATATATCTCAGAGTGTTACATACTCGGCGATCAAGCTGTGAGACTCTTTGTTTATTGGCAAAGTGCAGCGACATGAGCTACGTAGTAAACGACAAGGACGTCAACGACAACGACAACAACGACAACAACGACAACAACGAGGACTACGACATCGACGACAACGAGGACAACGGCAACCTAACAGTGTTAAAGAGTTGTCATTGTGTTGTTTGCAGAGTTGTCGTTCGTGCGTTTGGTTTCTCCCTTCTCTTCTTCGCTATCGCTTCTGTTGTTTGGCTGCCACTGTGCAAAGATATTGCAGTTGCAAGTTGCAACGTGTTGAAGTGGCGCCTCGGTAAAATTGTGTCAAACTGTGATTGCATTTTTGTGACTGACATTCAATTGCTGTGGCTCCGGGATGTTTGCTCTTCCCATTCCATTCCATGTGGACGCCCGGGGGGCGTCTGGGCATTCGAGGGCGTGGCGGTGGCAGTGTTAAGTGCTCGCCGAGCTTTTACAACTTTTTAAATGCTGACGTTTTGCGACTTGATGCGATTCCATTGAACGTTGCATGAACTTGTGTCAAGTTCAATGCGGATAACTTAAGAATCGTTGACAGCTTTTAACTCGGAGAGCTATTAACAATTATATCTTAAACTAAGCCAAGCTGGCATACGCTGCGTATACTTAATGCTGAAGGTAATATTATGTTGTGGAATTTACTTTGCTATAGATGGATAAATCATTCTCTTCTTTCTCAATGTACTGAATGCAAGTAAAGTCAAAATTGAATTGCATTCTCAAATATTTGTGTGTGTTCTTTGATAAATTGCTGCTGCAAGCATTTGTAAAAAACAAGAACAAAAAAAAAAAGAAGGAAAAATAAATGAAAAACTGCTAGGAAATGGAATGGCAATGCTTTGGTAGTTCATAAGCGAACGGAAGCAATAATAAACTTGGCAATCAGTTGTCAGTGCGTAATGGAAACTTCGAGGCAAGTGGCAAGCTGGCAAGGAAGACAAATGATTAGCAAGGACTCACGTGCCCCACGAAAGTGGGTTAAGCACACTGCGTTATGTTTGATGGAGTTGTGCGCGTGATCTTTGCCACAGCCATATCCACCTATGCACCAAATATATATCGTATATATACATATATATATAGGTGAATGTCAGTTGGCCCAAAAAAGAGACGCGCAACAGAAACAACTTTGACCATTTTTCAGAAAAGCGGATGCAAAGAAAGCGCATCCTCTGCAGCGCTTGCAACCGAAAGCTATTCAATATGCTTTGCACGTGCAACAGCATGAAGAGTAGGAGTAAGAGCGAGAGAGAGCAGTTGCTGTTTACGGCTAGCGAAAAGCAGCCACGCCCACACTGGCAACCATTGCAGCCCTGGCACAGGTCGTAAAGTGACTGCTATTTACTGAGGACACAGCCCAGAAGTTGAGTAATGATGACCATGATGCTACAAGCTTCAGGCAGCGTGCAGCATGCAGCAAACAGCATGCAGCTTGCATGTTGCAGCTAGCAGGCAGCAGGTCGTAGGTTGCGGGTTGCCTTCTTGCAACGTATACGCTGCATACGCTACTAAAGGTGGCAGCTTATGCAAATATAAGCGCATATTCAGTGGGTGGCACGGACTCTGAAATGTGGCATGTGGCATGTGGCATCTGCGTTTGCCTGCTGATGACTTTTAAGGCAAACTCCGTATTTTGATGTATTTAACTTGGCTTAAGATTAATTTCAACTTTCTCTGTGAATTGATAGCCTATATACATTTTGTTGCCTTTTTCAAAGTAATAAGTCATAAATTTAGTCATAAGTTTAGAAAATACTCGTAAGCTTTAAAAGCAACTGAAAGCTCAATCAATGAATTGAATTGGGCATAGTTGAAGTGAAGCATATTAAGTTCCTATAGATGAAGTATACTTTAAATCGATGCTTTCAGCTGTAAATATTTTTATGACTTTGAAAATAAATTATAATATTAGAAATTTCACCTGAAAGCTAGATAGTTTTTATAAAAGCTTGGTGTACATTTTCAACCTATATACTTGTTAGCTTAATAAATAATCAGATTTGCAAGCACTTGAAAGCTCAGTCAATCATTTAAATTTAATAAATGTGTAAATAGCTTAAGCTGTTTACTTTTGAAATATAATAAACATATTCGAAAAACTTTAAATTTATGGTATTTCATATAATAGTCTCTAAAAACTTAAATCACAAGTTAAATATTTGCTTATCTCAATTATTGGGAACAACAATTTAACAAAAACTCTTCAATTGAATATTAATAAATCAAAATGTTAGCTTTAATGAGCTTTTAAGTGTGGGGCTATTAAAAGCAGAGTTTGCATTAAGCCTTAAAGCATAAAATGTTAAAAATTTAATCACTTCTCTTAATGTTAATGTTCAATTGCAAATGCAAAAGAACAAAGTTGGTAAATTTAAGCACTAACACCAAATCTATGTCAGAACAATTTTTATTTCGTATTTGAATAAATGTAGGCACATTGGAACACACAAATCCTTTCTATGGACTTCAACTCGTTTACTCAGTTTTAAAGTGTGTTGTCCATGTTGCCGAACAGAAACTCGTACTCTGACCAACTGCTGAGGCAACTGTCATAAAACTTTTCTACATAGTTCGTTTTTAGTCGCAAAATTCAAATTCAAATGTCAAATTAACGTCCCAACAATTTTCAACTTTGTTGAGTACATAAAGCGACACCTAGCGACAGTTATATGCAGCAAACGTTTTTGAACAATTTTTTTCTGTTTTTTTTTTGTGGCTACAACTCGAAGCTGTGTTGCTAGCAATTAAAAGTTGCCCCCAGGCACAGAGAACAACACACACACACACAAATACACTCGATGAATACAATCAGATTAATGCAAGCAAACAAGAGCGTTTATTAATTATTGTCACACGCCCTCGATTCTCGATTAATCAACGATTGTTTCTGTTTGCCGAATATGAATTTAATTAAAGTGTTTTTACGAGCACTGCTGACGCTTGTGGGTCGTGTGTCGACTTCCCATTTGCCCATTGATTCTCCTGTTGTGATGCACTTTAAAATATTGCCAATATTGTCTATTCATTGCCGTAACCTCCTCGACCTTTTGCCGGTTGTCTGTCCCCCTCAAACAAAAGAAAAAAACAATGACATTAGGCTTATTAAACGTACACGTGACCACCACAAACATACCCTGTAGTCTGTTGGGTATGCACAGGCGGTGGTCGCCAAGGTTGCCACAAACATGTCACGCATCAAAGGAGCTGCAACGAATCGCTCTTGGTTACAACTTTTCTCTCTCTGTCCGTATCTCTGTCTCTGTCGCTAGAGAGTGATCTTCTTCTTCTACTCGCTCCTCTCTGCTGCTGTATTTCATTGTCATAATGCCATTACGATTTGAATTGATGCATGCAAATCCTGATTATGCACAGTACACGCGTCACTGGACACCCCACTTAATGTACGCGATGTGCCACATGCCACATGCCACATGCGGTATGCGACATGCCACATGCCACATGGATGCGACGCGTCACGTGCGTCTCTGACAATATGGCAACGTTGCTTGCAGCAAACAGCATATTACCAGGGCTACCAATGTGCTCCAATAGCAGTTGAGTGTTGTCTCAGCAAACTGTTTGAAAACTCAACTTAAAAAAAAAAGCTAACGATGCAGACCAAGACATTGAAGAGGATCCTTAAAACGAAATAAAGCCAGTTAGAAAGCTATTAAAGTTGATTAAGAAATATCCACTACCCGTTCTCAATATTATATATACTCAAATAATATTAGAAAACTGTGGGTAGCGAGTATAAATATCCTGAAATGTATATCTAGTATATTGATATAACAAGAGCGATTAAACAAAAAATTATAGCTTATAGTAGGTCATACGGACTTGGGTGATCCAAAATAAATATTCTTTATAGACTAGGAGACGATTTTATCTGCATGTGGCATATGCACATTTTCTGTAGGCTTAAAATTATAACATTGTTTTACTCTACGTTTAGAGCGTATTATAATAAGGTGTTCATTATATAAGTGTTCTGGAGCTTTCTGCCTGAGTATTTATATTGTATTATTGTACAATAATCGATCTAATTAATATAGAATCTGATCTGTCTAGCATGGGAGAAAGCTAAATATTTTCATAGTTTTATTGATATTATCGCGATTAGCTTACTTGTAATCGCATTTAAAATCGAAAAGTCCATTGAGGTCACTATTCTAAAGGCGTTTGAATATACTAATAGTTCAAAGTTTCATAATTGTAAAACTTACTTGACCTTGTTGAAACATTTACATTCCAATGCAATATGTAAACGCATGGATTTCTGTATAAGAAATTAGGAAATATAGTATGTAGATGTGTTATCAAGTTGTAAGATATTTAATCTTAATAAACTAATTGTCATTAATAAACATGCAATTTCATAAGCATAAAATCTAAATATAGATTAAACATATTGTGTTAAGTTCATTCCGTTTCGAATGTCTAGTCGAATGACTTCCAGTTAAATTCTTTCTAATGACATCTCCGAATAACTTCTTAGTCTCTGACGAATTGAGATCAATTGAGATTGCCAAAATGAAACTCTTCTCTCTACTACAAGTTGTTTCTGATTTTCATTGTCATGCATTCCATATAAGCAAAGGAAGGACATTTTCGGAAATCCAAACATTTGTTAATACCATTTCCGATTGCAATTTTGTTTTAAGTTTTGGTAATTTTCACTATTGGTTTTATGCGATATTAATAATTCAGTTTGCATTGCCAATTGCAGATTTCAATTGATAATTGTCGCTGTTTGATTTTTCCTGCAAATGGCCGAATTGTTCCATTATTATTTATGTGGAATATTGTAAAAGAGATTTCACAACTTGATATGTATTGTGAAGCACTAAATATAGGTGCAACTATATATGTAAGTGTTAAAGTACAATTAATTAATCACAAGACACTCACCGAACTCTGCCCACTTGCAATGCTTGATCGATTTTCGATGTTTCAGTCCTTCAAACAGCTCATCAATAACTGAATGCCGTTAATTGAAAATCTATCAGATTTTGGTATAGTGCTCTATATCTTATAAGGGGTCGTTGAGGTTATTAATAATGGTGCTATGCGGGCCTAAAGTGCAGAGTCAGCATGTTTGCATGTGTGATCGCTCTGTCCTTAAGAGAACATGATTCGCTCTTTATCTCGTAATCGCCGTTACACCGATGCGATCTTAGCTATAACACTCTAAAATAAAGAGAATAAGATACATATATTCAATAAAGAAAAACGTGCAGACAACTATTTGTTTACTTTTCTTTATTCACAAATTTTATTTAGATATATACTTGATAATATTTCTTAAAGATATTTGTGGGAATAATAGTATTGAATCACAGTTGAATATAAAAATGAGAAGTTCACACTTTTGAAAATATTTATTTATTTTGTTTCTTCTTGTTGTTTGTTTTAACGGTAGCTTTGAATTAAATTTTATACATAGTCGAAAACTTTAATAAAGCCGCAGCAAACCAAGTTCTTTAGGCTGGGTTATGAGTATAGGTAATTATGATGCTCGATATATTCATTCATTCAATATATGATTTTTTAAGCTAAATGATCTCATGAGTAGATGGAAGGCAATTGCGATAATTTGGGGGGAGAAATATGCCAAGCTAATGAATTTGTCGTAAAATGTGAACTGATTGCCGAGCGAAGTTATCAAGTTATCGTGTTTGTCTTTGTTTGTTAATGCCAAACTTTAAACTGCGCACGTTTATAAATCAAAAGTGACTTTTAATTAAAAGTTCAAGTCCTTTGGAGTGAGTGTTTAGAGAAGGTGAATTGTGCGGGGAGGAGAGTGTTAGGGGGAGAGGGTGGAGGGTGGGAGTTGTTTATGCATAAGATGCTGACGCCAAATGTCGTTTGCTTGTCGTGGCTTAATTTTGTTTTGCCTTTGCACCCTCATAAATCACAACAGAGGACGAAAAGCGAAGTTACTGTTTTTCCATCCCCCTGCGACGCAATGCTTAACCCCTCTCCGCAATATTAATTGAAGGTGCAAATGCGACGTACTCGCACCCCAAATGGAAAACAATAAAGGACAAACAGATAGAAGAACAGAACAGAAGACAGAGACACCGGATGTCATGCCAGCCGAGTCGAATGCAAAATACGCAACAGTTTTTGATGTGCGCCCGGGGACTGGGATATTAAAATCCCAGTAAGAAAGCTGCCGTCGAGTTTGCTCAACTTTCAGATACCTGCTAACCATTTAAGAAGAATGTAAAGAATCTAAATGAAAAGACAATAACGGAACAAGATAATATCTGATAAATGATATTAAGATAACTCTAATAATTTTTAAAATAAATATAAAATATTAACAAAACAGATTAATGAAGTAGTTTATATTCAACTTAAACTAAAACGGTAAATACACCGATCCAATGTATGGAAGTCCTTTCGATATGAATTAAGAATTTGCGGTGTCAAAATTTTACCGAGGCTGAAAATATTTGATTAAATTATACAATTTGAAGCGCGTTTCCGGATTTTGTTGTTGTTAAATTAAACAATTTTTATAACGAAAAACTTAATTAACAATTTTTTCATTGCTTAAGAACTTTTATGTTTGAATATAGATGAAAAATTTTATACAAAAATGCTAGATATAACATTTAAATTTAATTTTTATAACATGAAAGGAATTAAGTTTATGTATTTCTATTCATACAAAAAAAAAATTAGTTAACTACGCAGCTAAAAAAAAATTGACTCTACTTATAAGTTTGCATTTGAACTTTATGAAGTTAAAGTTTTTATTTTGCGTTCGTTCATCTTTTTCTTCGTTCTTCGGTTAGCAGAAAATTGTCAAATCCCTTTTGTTTTTTGGTATATGGGTATGAAAGAAGAATGAGGACTAAAACAAGAAACAGAAGCCCAAGTCTTACTGCACTTAAAAGTATCTTTGAGGTAGTCGCATTGTGCCCAAGGGTGGTTTTAACGCCCCTTGTGCAGAGTTTGCCATCTTGACTTGGTCGCGGTGGTGTCAACTCCTTTTGCGATGCCAAAAGTGGAATTATCATAACTAATAATCATAACCCGGGCAAAGTGCATTAGGTGGGCAATAGCCGGTCCGGGTATTTTGGGAAATGTGATCTGGTTTATTTTTTTTTGGCTAGACATCATTGGGGAGTTCATTTAATTGGCCGTCAGTCGGGGAGATTCTTTGTGCTGCCTGTGCAGCGGCAATCAGGGTTAACTTGGATTTCCGCTTGGATTCACATCCTTACTTCCGTATATAAGATTAGAACTTCAAAAACACACGTTGTCGAGTCAAGTGGGTTGGCTTTAATAGTGATGAGTGAGGAAGTTGAACAACTGCAACACTCTAGGGAAATATGAATAACAAACTGTTAAATATTACTCATTTGTTCTATTATCGAAAGATAACAAAGTTATGACACAATATCTTTCAAAAAATTAAATTTCTAAGCTATTGATGACATTAATATTTTCTTATATTCATATTGTATTCAATTTTCTACATTTGTTGAATTGGTTCGATCCTTTCTAAGGGAAACAAGGAACATTTAAAAAGAAAATTTCTTCATATTTTCCCCGATATTTTCTGTTTTGTTTGATTATTTCATTTATTTAAAACATAGATTAAATATAATACGATTTGATAATTATAATCATAAGTAACCTATTCGGTTATTTCTTTGAAAAATACTTATTAACTTCTTAATAAAAGAAGTTTAGTTTATAATAATGTAATTTTGGTATCCTGGTTACTAAAGATATTCTTGTCATTATATAAGGCTTTGTGAGTTTCTCTAATGTGCATCATAATAAATAATGCTACTTGCTAACAAAGCTATATTACGGATCGATCTGACGATCATAATGACCTTGCTTATCATCTTTATGAAGCACTCTTTATTTGGGTATAATGATAGAAACTTAAATATTCTTTCTCAACTGTCAACTTAATGGAATTATCCAATGGAAAGTAATATCAAAAGCGTGAACGCGGAAGAAGATAACAACAGGCGAAGTACATACAACGAGAGACGGAAAGTCAGAGAGACAGAGAGAGAGAGAGAGACAGAGAGAGAGAGAGAGAGAGAGAAAGAGAGAAAGAGAGAAAGAGAGAAAGAGAGAAAGAGAGAGAGAGAGTGAAGTGTATAGAGAAGCAGCTGTACGAATTGTAAGTTGCATGAAATTATGCTTTAATCTAATTAGCATAATTTGGCGGCAATGATGTCGATGGGGGTGAAAAACCCGATGCTGACAGACCGGGCTTTTCTGTGTCCTGTTTGCAGTTGCCTTTCGTTTTTTTTTGTTGTTGTTTTGTTGGGCGACAACAAATGAAATTGAAACTGCATTATGCAGAACTACAGACGCAGACGCATACCCTGGAACTAAAAATATGCGGAGAAGAATATCAAATTTGTATAAAGGAAACAACTGAGGTGAAGAATTTAGTTGTACTTAGAAATAAATGAGCAGCTTAATTTTGATATTATACATTTTTTATTATTAATTTTTTATGGACAGTCATCATTTCTTTTGGAGTTGAAAGTCAAAAATCTAATGAAGAATAAACTTACTTAATAATAAATTAAATAATACGATAAGATGAAATACCCAAAGTAATTGTATCTAAATCCATTTATTCTAATCAATTTTTTTTTGTTTTTTGTTATTACTATTTTAGTTTTTTATTTCGAGGTATTCGTTTAAAATTATGTTAAGATTAATTTCAAGTTATAAATACTGGTTTGATTTCATATAATCTAGTAATAAGTTTCTAATCAATTAATACTTTTATAATACCATGGAACTTTATTCTTAATTTAAGTTTAGTGGGTATTAACCTAATCTAGTAATAAGTTAGAAATAATAAGTTAGTAGTTAAATAATATTTTTTATATGAAATGTGTTTCTTAGAAATAACTTACATAGTATCTTAAGTGCAAGCATGCTCTTGCTTTACATTTTTGTTGCTGTTGCTATTTTTAGTTTTTCCACTCGAAAGTTGTTTTCGTTGTCGCTTTTGCATTTCATTATCGCATTTTTGGTTACATTTTGCGACGCGTCTGTTGTCGCCGCTCCACACTCTCTCTTTCTCTCTTTCTCTCTCTCTGTCTGCCTCTCACTCGCTCACTCTGCTGTCGCTCTCGTATTTGCATTGCTTTTGTTGTGAATGCCATTTTGATTATGATTATGAAAATGTTGTTGGCTGCATGCCTGACGCATCCGCCTCTCCCTGCCCCTCTCTCTCTCTCTCACTCTCTCCCTGCCCCCTGGCGTTGGAAATGCGCTCCCACTGTGCCACTGCCACTGCCACTTGTTCTCTAGCCATTTCGGTGTCCGCAGTGGCAACAGTTTTGTTTACATGCCTCATTGTTTGGCCACGCTGCGTATCCGCAATGTTTCGCTGCCAGGACGATGTCGTCATGCTCGACGACAAGCGGCTTTCTCTTTATGCACAAAGCGCACTTAAATTCATATTTAAATGACATTTGTTTCGTACTTTCGTATACTATACATATACAGTAAGTATGTATTTATGTTTATACTTTTTACTATATATTTATTCGTATATACATAAATATTGTATATCCTTTGTACTCAAAAATAAATCACTTTTTGAGTGTGCACTGCTTTCTTTGTCTCATTGCATTGCTTTTTTATTTGACTTTGCAGGCTTCGCCCCTTTTTGCTGTTGCTGTGCTTAACTTAATTAATTTATGCAACTTTTTACTTATTTCATTCGAATTATTTCGGGTTCATTGTTTTGCGTTTGTGCTGCATTAACTACTTACGCATAATTTTGCCAATTATGGCGAAAGTCTGTCAAAGTTAAGGGCAGCAAATAGTTTTTTTAATTAAACATATTTTTATTACGCGTTTACACAGAAAAAAATCGTTTTACATAGAAAAGTAAAGATAAAATATAAATCTTCAATCACAATATTCAATTTTAAAAGATATTTTTTAAATCGAGTAAAAATCATAATAGTTAATTAGAATATAACATTTAGATATGTCAAATAGGTCTATAATAAAACTTTATTTAATAAGAAACGTTATTCATTACAATATGAACTCAAGATTTAGTCAAAAAAAGTAGTAAAAACATACTAGTACAATATTTTTTTGGTAAATGCTTACACAAAAACAAATAAAAAAAAAAAAAAAAAATTATGTATTTTGAATTTGTTTGTTTTGGATTCTTTAATTTATGTATTAAATCTTTAAATTTAAAGTGAATCTTTAATTCATATATAGTAAATATTTGAAGTCGCATATAGTTAAAACATTATTTTCTTAAAGATGAGATTATGTTATGTTGGTAAGCGTTTATTTCATCATTTTCAAAATTTTATTTTTTATCTCTATAGAGATTGTTTGGATGGGCAATTAATGTTGACTTTATAGTAAGTAAAGATAATTACAATTTCTTTTTTTTTCATTAGCATAACTTTATTGAAAATTGTGTTAAAATGTCTACAATTTTACATTCAATGTCTTTTTTTGTATTTTTATGCTATGGATTACTTCTCCTTCTCTCTATCTCTCTCTCTTCATGAGGTCAATAAGACGAGTAATGCATAAATTCGCAGACTTTACTTGTGGAGTGCATAAATGCGGTTTAACGCTTTTTACTTTTACTTACTGCTCCATATAATTACACTTGCAAAAATGAACAGTAAAAAACAATACGTTCTATGTGCAGGGAGAGGAGCGAGAGGAAGAGAGATGTGTCGGAGGGGGCTGTTGACGATGCTGCCATATGCGCTCACGTATTGCACGTATCATAAAAAGGATAACAATATAATCAGCTTAATGAGTGGCTCTGGCTGCTCTGCGATGTGGACTGTGTGTGTGTGTGTGTGTGTGTGTGATGCGACAGCTCCAAGAGCTTTATTTTTACATTTTTTTTTATGCAGTGCTTTGTTTTGGCTTCACAGCGGGTGGGCGTTAACGAGGGCAACGAGGGGTGTGGCACTCTGCGTATCTGACTTTGACTCTGACTCTGACTCTCCGATGGAGACCGCCGGCTGTGCGTTGTCGCTGCTGCTGCTGTTGCTGTTGCCGTTAAGCTTTGTGTAAGCAAACGTACTTTGTCTGCAGGTCTGCGCCTTTCCCCGCTTTCCCATACATTGATTTACACACACACACGCACGCACACACAGAGAGAAAAGTTTAAAACAAGCTAGCGGAAACGGAAGTGGGCTGCACGTGATGCTTGTTGAGGTGCCCGCAATGCTATCCTTTCTCTCTTCTATCACAAACACTTGCGTCTTGACTTCACTCTCTGTCTGCCACTTGCGTCTTACTCACTCTCTTTGTATATAATGTGTGTGTGTGTGGCACAGCTGCTTTTTATTACACTTGCAATATGGGACATGATGCGATGTCGTCTCGCGATTCCTTGCCGCATGCTGCTTGTTTGTTGCTTCCCTTGTAAATTGGTTAAAAGTTAATCCGTAAATTTATGACATGCCAGCAGCCATTTGAGAACGCGTTACGTCTGTCCCTCTCTCCGTCCGTCCGTCCCACCGTCTGTTTGTCTTACGTGTTCGACTAGACTAAATGGATAATGATAACGGCAATTGCACTTTGAACTCGCTATTAATTGTAGAGGCGAACAAAATGAATCCTCGCTAAGCAAACTGAATGAGCAGGCATCGAGTCAAGTTAAGTAACTGCTAATCTAAGGGCTTAGAGTATGTCTACTCAGATAAGGCACATATTATTAATTCAGAATACTGCTCTGATCATATATTGGTATACAGAGGAGGGATCTTAGGGATTTCATGAATATCATTCTATCTAAATTGTAATGCGAGAGTATGAAATCGGAGTGTGGGCTGATCGATATATGAAGCATTTTCGATATGGCAGAAATTTTTTTTACAAATCTTTGGATAGTAAAATGCATTTTCTTTTAACATTTATATACCAAATAAAGTATTCGGCATATTTCATATTTTAAAAATAATACTACACTGTTTAGTTCATTAAAAATTAATAGCGGAAATTAAGTAGGGCACACTCAATTATAGCTTTATTACTCGCTTTTTAAATTATTAAATTTTTTAAATTTTAAATTATTTAACTGAAACTATTTGCAGTTTAACTTGGCAAATGGCACTAGAAAAATGTCACGACTAGACAAAAATACAGATAACAAAATTGTTAAGCGATGTGTATTTGTTATAAGACGGAAAAAATTGATAATATATTAATTTCAAATGTTTTAGTTTTGAGGACTAAAAGTTCAACAACGTTCTCAAATATTAAATATAAGTCTTGGAAAAAATAATATTATTTAAAGTTGCCCCTTGTAATTCTATTGGAGCTGTAGGAAATAGTTTGCCAATTTTTAAATTATGATTACAATATTTTTGTATATTTCTCGAAAAAATGTTATAGCAATAACACAAAAAAAGGTATTTATGACCGCCTAACCAAATTGCCTTTTGAGTATTTCGATTATTATTATTATTATTTGAAACCTTCAACCTTAACCTGCAGTCAATATGACTTTGATGTCTTTTGATTTTGAAGAAAATAGACTGATTTCCCAGCTCATGATATGCGTATTAAGGAATAAAATTGTTGTTATTGCCACTGCTGTTGCTTCTTTGAACTGGGCTTGATTACAAGCAGTTAATGAGCTCAATGCGAGTAGTTAACGAATATGCAAAATACATATGATTTAATTATGGAAATCAGTAGCTGCAGGGCATCAAGGCGCACACGAGGACGATTCAATGCACCAGGGACCAAAGAGAGTGAGAGAGTTGAATTCAAAGGCGCAAATTAGGCGCCATTGTTGGGCAATTGAAATGCGAATTGCATAAGAAGAAAAACCAGCAGCATGAATGAGGTGTGTGGCACACACTTTAGAATGGAATCAGGGGGAAAAAATAGAATAATATTATGAGGGCTGCTTTAAACTGGAGCGGGTAGTTTGTTTCGTATTTTTTATGTGCTCTCTTTTTATATATATTTTATTTTTTTGGGGTGGGTGGCAAGAAGCGTAATCAAGCAACCACCAGGGCAAGTCTGCGTGGCATGATGTGGCATGGCATTTCATGTCAGTGTCAGGGCCGCAACCCGCGTGCCACTTGTTCGCGCTGTCATGGTGAATCCTCTAAGGATTTAACCCAATTTATGAATTTCGCTTCTCTTATTTTGTGTGCGTTTTTCTTTTGGGTAAAGCAAAATATTTGATTTTGTTTTGCCGCCGCTTTGCTTTGCACTTCATTTTTCATGAGGCAAAAAAGCCGCCACCAAAAGCGAGACGCGCGATGCGACGCGTCGCTAAATCAATGAGGCACCGTGGCATGCGGCATGCGGCAAGCGGCAAGCAGTAAGTGGCAAGTGTCAATGTGAGTGGCAGGATAACGTTGCCAATTTCTCGCAAGGCCCAAAGTGACATGCAACAGCAGAGAGAGAAGACTGAGAGAGAGTGCGTGTGGTACACAGCCGATTCCCTGAACGCGCCGCATTACATTGCGTTCTTGCCACAGGAGGCAGGAGCAACAGGACTTTGTCGTGGCGCCTCGCACTTCGAACTGGGCCTGTCACCTTAACGAGCTTAATGAAGAACTCATTAATCATGCACGCTTTTCTCATTCATATGCGACCAAGCAACTTGCCGCGACAAATCAATCCTCTCCTCGCCTTCCTCTTTCTCTTCTCTCCTCTTCAGCTCTTTATCCCCTTGCCCTTGATATTCATGCTTGCAGCCATCAATCAATCTATTGATGCCGCTTTGCATCTGACTTTGTCCACGAATGAACCCGGAAATGCTTTTGTCAAAACATTTGCAGCCCATTTTTGGCAGCGGCTTTAAAGTATTATATCCGCTTAACTGTAGATCCTGCTCTTCTGTGGCATGATTGATGTCCATGTCCTTGTCCATGTCCATGTAATACTTGCCAGCATTCCCAGTCTGGATTTACATCTAATGAGTGTAGAGATTTTACCAATGCCCGATGCAAGTTGATTGAGTTGAGGGAACTCCGCATAATTATCCTGCACAAGTGAGGTGATGATGATACCATATGTAGTTTTATATTTGAATTTGCTGGGGATTCGAGAAAAGAGATTCTTACACAGAAGACTTCTTTTATTGAGTTATTGATCTGTAAAAAAAAAAAAGTTTTCTAATCTTAAGATAAATATTATTATAATATTCGAGGGATTTTCCAAAAAAACATTGGAAATGAGAAGAACTGAATAAAAATATTATTAATATTTAACTTTAGAATAATTTTAGATTTATTTGGTGTACCTGCTACTCATAGGATAAAAGGGTATTATTATAACGTAGTGCCTTCAGGAAATGTATGTATTGTATCTATTAGGTTGTTTGGTAATGACATACCGTTTTTTACATACATCTATATTTCCGACTCACTCACACACGTACGCTTATAAATATGCTCTTACTTCCGCATATAGAGTGTTTTTATCCAGGGCCAATTTTATGCATCAGCAAATTCAAGAGAGCGTAACTAATGATTTAAATCACAAAGAATTAAAAAAAGTATAAATTCTTAAGTTATTTAATTAATTTTTTTAATGGAAAAATTGAAATAAACATTTTATTTGTGTTGCTTATTTTATTTGTGTTGCCCCAAAATATAATATTATCAAGTATATATTATACTTTTGTATGGGGAAAAAATCTTACTTACTGCGGTCTGCGTATCTTTGGCTGACATCTGAAATATTTTGTATATATATCGATATATATATATATATATATATACAAGTATATATTAAAATGATATATTTTCTAATTAATACCATGCTGTTTTGCTTTTATTTACAATGAAAAGCGCTTATCTTACAACCGAGCACACTCGACTGTAGTTTTCCTTTTTGTTTAAGTTACTATTATTGTAACTTGAAATGAAATTCAATAGTACAATAAAACTAGAAACTATAAGGGCTGTTTTAAAAAAACTTTCCATTTTTTTATCAAGAGATATTTACTGACTGAAGAAGATTCAAAAGAATTCATTCAAAAGGGAAACTTTTATAGAGAGTTGACTCATAATTATTGATCTATTTATGACTAAGGTTGTTTTTTAATTGTGCACAAATATGATGCTACGTTAAAATGGCTTTTCGGTATTAAATGGTTAAAAAAAAAAAAAATAAAATAAAATAAAATTATTTTAATATTTAGAGTAAGCTACAGCGAAGGTATAAACTTTAGAGGTTTTTGGCTTAATACTTCAAAATAATGAGAACGCGCTGTATGCGTAAATGAAATATTGAAAAATACTTTTGCTGTTTACCGTAATCAGTTGCATAAATCAGCAAATTTTCTTTAGCGACAGAAACGCTACTCTTGCAAATAGCAGTCGCATTTTGATGCATGGCAACTTTATTGCAGCTTCAGCAGAAGCAGGAGAACAAACCTCAGTCGAGGATTTGTTATCGCGAGTCCTTTTGCCAATGACATTTAAATATGCTGCACCAAGCCGCAAGCTGTCAGCGCGAGAAAGGAATTTCGAATGGTTGGAGATAAAATGTGGTCGAGGAGTTGCAGCTGCCACAGCGTGTGGCACATTGAGAACAAGAACGAAAACGAGGCTTGGCACGTTGACACGACAGAAAGCTCAAATTAGTGGCTGCGTTTTGGGCTGCATAAGCAAAATACAACAAAATATATAGATATGAAAATAATGGGAATATCATATCTATGACTAAAAGTATGGCTGTGTGGCAGATGACATCAAAGAACGCCTTTTTGTAGGCGAAATTGCTTAATTACTTGTAAACATGAATTGCCAACACCTCCGCCAGGCTGACAAGGAAGAACTCAGCTCTACTTTTGGGCTATTAATATTTTGTCGTATAGACAACTGTCGGTCCTAATTCGATGCTATTAACGCCTTGACGCCCCGCCATCCCATCACAATTTAATATGCAGCCACGCCCAGAACACGGGACGCAGGACTCTTAATTTAATTAGAAGGCAACTTGGCGCTTGACGGCAAGTGTCTGTGTATTGAATCTATGTAAATTTGTCAACTTTAAAAGTGAAAACTTCAAACGAATTTCTATTAGCGCATGCATAATTCAAATTGCGTATACGCCACGGTGTGTAGAAGAGAACAGGACTTTACGACTTTGTATATTTCATTTTCAGTTTATTAGCATTAGTTTTTATTTTCATTGGATTCGGACAGCCGATGATCAAGTTCAAAATTTACACATTCCTCTTTTGTTTGCCTCAATTTTATCGGTACAAATATCGAGCATTAAATTTGCGAAAGCATATAAAAGAAAGAAAAAACCCCATTGAATTTGTTGTCTGTTGTCTGCAATGCGTTATTTACGATGCATAATCACATTTTTATTTAATTTTAAGTCCATTCGTCTGCTCGTCTCGTGTTTTTAATGACACTGACGTGTCAATGCGACAAATAAAAAATCGGGTGACTCGGCAGCCGGTTTTCGTCCTTTGGCATTGATTCAACTCAACTGTCCGGACAGGACTTTGGTTGTCTAGCCATTTGGCTGAATGTCAACGCAACGATTTTGATTTCAACTATTTTTTTTCTACTCTTTCTGTCGTATCTATGGTAAAATGTTTTTTTTTTCTTTCTCTCGTTTTAATTTCAATGAATGTTTAAAATGAGTTTTTGCCAACTGTCAGACAGCTTCTAGATCTGTTTATGATTGACATTTTGTAGTATTGGCGTCTGGCCGAAACTTTTAGTTTTGCAATTAAAATGCGTTGTCTGGCAGCTGAGAATAAATAAATATTTACAGAAATTTAAAGCACAAGGCGGAATAAGGAAATCAGTGGGTTGTTTTTATCATTTAATCAAACTTGATTTGAATTAATGTTTATCACACTTAATCTGCATTTGCATAAGAGAGAAATCCGCTTTATTCAAAGAATGCTGCAACCCTTTATGACAACTAGTTCAAGGAGAGCGAAGAGAAGAGAGAGAGAGTGAGGGACTGTTATCTTTATCGCACTGTTAAGTGTTGGCACACTTTAAAGTTTATTTTGCAAGACTCTTGTGCTGCTGCCCCCAACCCCCTCCGACCAAGAGCTGTGGCACGTTCCGAGTGTCATAAAGCTGGCAATATGTTAAGTCAACTCGAAAGCACTTTTGCTTTATGTTGGTCGAATAAAACTTTAGTGCAGGCTGGGCGCAGTCACAAACACGATGATGACTTGGACTTGGGCTTGGACAAGGACTAATTCTTCGCCTTGGACATGGCCAGCGACAACATATGAGTCACGCTCCTAGGCCACAGTAAAGGAGCGACGACAATATCCAATATATACCATATATGTACATATGTATCTATGTGTGTATTTGTGCAGGAGCAGCAGGCTACACTTGACTTGAAACTAAAATCTAATAACACTTTTAGCACAAATACATGTTAATGTGACCCCAAGGAGTCACGCACACTCTGAATTTGTTGGGCCGACTTTCATAATTTCGTGTAGAAGCCATGGCCAAAAACTTGGCCATAAAAGCCAGCCACAAAGTTGTATGAGTGCTTCATGCAAAACGCACAAAATGCAGGGCAGAAAGTGCTTAGCTGGTAGATACTCTAGAAATAAGATACTAAGAAAGCTATTTAAGAGTTACAATTTTAAAATATTACCATTCGCAGCTGCTTCTAAAAAAATGCCATAAATCATTGGCTAATTTGAATTCCATAAAGGTGAAACTAAATTATAAGCAAAAAATAAATTGATGTAATGTAAATTATGTGATATTTTTAAGTTTACAATTCTATCGCTTCGCCTGTAATATTTTTGTTTGACTTCCTATGCGAATGGGATGTTTCATATTTATATTTTAATATTTCAATGAGCTTTGGTAGAGATTATTGATAAAATATATTATATATGTATATATAAAAATTTTTAAGTTTTCAAGTTAGACCCTTCTTAGGCTTATCTTGATCAAAAACATTTTTTAAAGCCATAATCATCAAGAGTATTAACTTTACATCACACCCATCAGTATTTGTGGCCGCAGGGTATGCGAAAAAGCGCTGCCAACCTGTGGCAAAGTTTATGCGGCATTATTAGCCATAGTAAAAGTTGGAATTTAGGTACTGCCCAAAATGTTGTACCTGCTTTATTAGATTGCAGCTGAGGGATGAGAGCTGGACTCTACAGCTCCAGCAAGAGCTCGAGCTCGGGCTCGTAAACTTTTCTTGCCACTTTGTCTGCGCATTAAAGTAAATGCGGAGAGTCCTTACAGCAACAAAAACAACAATTACAGTTGCTTCTAGTACAAAAACAACAGCAATCAGATTTCGCCTCAGTTGCAAAAAAAAGAAGAGAAACTGAACACAACTTTTAGACCCGAAATGCAAAAGTTAGCCCAAAAATGCAGAGCACTTCTTTCATTTCTATATAAATAAAGGTTTATACTTACCACATACATATATATATATACATACATACATAGTTATACATATAGTTGCATATATACATTTTATTTAATATGCGGTAACATTGAAAACTTTCTTTGTTGTTGTGTGAAAAGTTTTTCGCCAACCGACAAAACAAAACACAGACAAAAAAGAAAAGAAATTTCTTCCCCTTACAAAAAAAAAATAATGAACGAAAAAAGTTGTAATTGTTGTTGAGGTAAGAAATTTGTTATGGGTATTTATAGACGAAAGCCCTTGTGGGCAGTTGTACACAATTCTGACGGAGAGCTCTCAGGAAATGTGCAGACTGCAACAAATATTGTGAGCAGAGGAGAGATAAATGCCGAATTCGGAAAATATTCACAGAAATGAATTACGCCCAAGGCTCAACAAGAAAACCATACATTATATTTATATTTAAATATAGAAAGTTTATCAAGAAACTTGAATTTATCACATATTTTATATAATGCTTAAAATTCAATTACAACGTATCTTGAATTATAATTTCTTATACATTTTTTTGCATTTTAATGTTGAACGTGATTCATGTATCCTTTTTCTAATTTTCTATTAGTAGCTTTTAAACTCGAATGCATTTTACCTTGGAATAATTTTTGAAATTTAGGTAGTATTTTCGTATACAATTTACATAAATTAATTTAAATATTTATGCGTATTTAAATATTAATTGTTTGTGAAGTATAAGTTTACTTCCTTTTACCTATTCGGTTAAAGGGTATTATAACTTTGTTCTTGCAGGAAAAGTATGTAACAGGTAGAAGGCATCTCAAAATATATGTCGTACAACCGTTTGCATCAACTCAATATTTTCTGTATTTCTGATTTCTGACAACAACAAAATTGGTAGCGATCAGATTCAATTTGTAGTTTGTTTTGTTATGAAATTGTTTTGTTTGGAGAAATACTCCTATTTACTATGTATCTGAGTTGCTTTGGTTGATAATTTGGGATGTTCTGTACTCTATGGTATATTCTGAATAAAGTGTAAAATTAATATACCAAATAAAGCCTTTAGGTTTTATTAAAAGTAATTTAAAATATTTTAAAGATAACACCGCACTGTTTTGTTCCTATTCAAATTACTTCTTTTACATTTAAATTAAATATATAATGCATATGTTTATATTTGTGGATTACAAACATTACATATACAGTTACATTTGTAAAGTAAGACCAAAAATATTTACTATTTTCCACAAACTTTTCAATTTAATTATATTTTATATTGCCATATACATAGTTATTTAAGTATATTTTGATAAAAAACGTTTGACAAGACCTTGTTTTTTACTCTTTTTTTCATATTATTTTTGTCATTAAAACTCTGTGCCAATAATTACCAATAATCTTGGTAATAGTGATAGGAAAGGAATTGTGAAAAGAATTAGTAGCATACTTGCAAAAGGTTACATATGAAAAAAAAATATATTTTTAAAAATAATTTGGAAAATCGTCAGCAATATTAAATGAGCCTTAATAGCGACACTTTAACACTACTTTGAACAGAGTTAAATGTGATATTGACGAATGTATCGATATCGATTTAAAACTGAGAGAGAGTAAACATTTAATTGGCAATATGTAAATACATATTCAATGCTTCATTATCGCAAGTGGCGCCACAACACTTCATTGAAGTATATGATGCGGACATTCCGGCCATCGATATCCATTCACATCCTGGGCAGTCAAAAGTTCCACTCAATGATGCCTGACGATGTATGTATTGCCTATAATGATGGTAATGGTTGGTTGGACGTACTTCTCGTCCCGATATTGGCATATTTATGGTAATTAATTTTACCATTAAGTGCTGTCATAATTTAAGTGCGGTTACAAATGCCAGTCGAAACATTCGCCTCAACTTTTATAGTTCGACAGTTGTTCTTAAAGCTTTAATGAGGCAGATATATATAGAGAGAGAGGAAAAATGCGTTTAATAGGTTATACGAAACCAAAACCAACGAACAACGACCAACGACCCGTGGTCGACCCGTATCGCAATTTGCCCCTCAGAACAAACAGGAAAAGTATCAAATTATGTTTGGATATCTCCAAGCACACAATATGATATCAATATAGATACATCCAACTTAATGGGTGAATGTATCCCTCAGGTTGCCACTTGCTTTCACTCGTCTGTCTTCGTGTTTGTCACCTGGCAACCGCGAGCCTAATGAGACATCAAAGCAACCAGAGCGATTTGATACGTTACTGATTTCAGTTTGAGGTGGTTCAACTAATGCGATTGACAGATGTGTGCTTCCGTTTCCTGATTAAATGAGGCGTGAATTTGTAAACTCCTTTTTCTACGCTCCATGTGTGTGTCTGTGTGTGTAGCAAATGTGAAAATGTAGCCTACATTTTGGAATATTATTGATTAGAATTGCGGTGGCAAGTTCAATATGCAATTTAAAGCCTCACAACTTCAAAAGTTTACGGCAACAGACGTATGTGTGTGTGTGCTGATGTTGCAGCTGCAGGGGTTCCCAGTGGAAATGAAATGCATTTATTTATTTTAATTCCGCCACAACACTTCCGTTGTGCAATCAATGCACAACAGGCAACGACGCAATGGGGCATGCCACGCGTTCTGCGTGTGGCATATTCACAACTGCTGCTGCTGCTGCAGTTGGGTGGCAAGTGCAAGGCAATCACTGATCACTTTTCACACACAAATGCATAAAAACAATAAATGCAAATGATGTTGATCCTGGTCACTGGTTTTCACAGCAACTTCAACTTCAGCTCCAACTCCTTCTGTTGCTTCTGTTTTCCCGGCTGCTGCTGCTGCTGCTGTTGACGATGGTGATGATGATGACCAGACGCCGGGCGCGCCCCATCAGACAACATTATTGCCTTTGAGCCACGCCTCTTTTGGCGGGGCGAACAGAGAACACAAACGGGCAGCCGCAGACATGCAATGCATTAAAAATTCACAATTTCCAGATTATTTTTAACGATTTTAAATACACATGAAACGTGGCTTGTGACCAGACTCAAATGGATCACAAACGTAGCAACGCCCCCTTCAACGGAAGCTGTCGCAGCTTCCCAACGGAAGTTCAACATGAATACCATACGTATATATAGTACAATATATTAAGACAAAGGAGGGAGATGGCTGACTGGTTAAACAAATGACAATAATAGTACTGCGAATGAATGCACAAAATCTGAAATCACAAATTTGAAACAAATGAAAATAATTAATTGTGACTTTTATGGCGGCAAATCAAATCGATTGTCTGCCTCGACATTTCACTGATTTCGTAATTAAACCAATAATGCTAAATTCAACGCTGACTTCCATGAAATATGTCAAGATACTGCTTTAAAAACTTGTCAACAAATTCGTGTAATATTCATTTAATTAAAGGCAGACATCATTCTTACAATAACAATATCAAAATTCTTCTTATGTTTACACTACATATTAGCAAGAGCTATGATTTGGTATTTGACATTTAGTTGAATGGCAATTTTCATGTGGTATTTTCTAAAAATTCTGCAACAATTTAAATTTATTAATAAAAAATTGACCCAAACTAACATAATTGAAATTTCATTAAATAATTTGAATTGCTTGAGATTTACTTTTAATTAAAGTTAGGCACATAATTCTTACATTGCAATGTAATAACTTAAATACATAAATAACCATATACTGGTATAATCTTATGAATTGTATGAGTATGCTTCCTTTATAAATAAATCAGTCAATCAGTCAGTCATATACATTGTATTCGTCATCTATGTACATATATTTAAAATGTATACAAAAATTGCAAATCGGTAAATGACGTTTAAAAATCAAATAACTTTGATTAAGTGCGGAACATTTTTATATAATATGAAAAGTAATATTATTTTGTCATTTGTGCTAAGGAGATATTTATGGCGTTACTGTATTTGGGGTAATTACTTTTAAGATTCAATATTTATGAATAAATAAATAATAAAAGCATCCATTCATTTTATTTTTCATTATACACATGATAAAAATATAATACTTAATATGTTTATTCGTTTGCTTTTAAATTGGTAGATGTTTAATCAAATTTTTAGTTCATAAATTATAATTAATTAATTCTTTACTTTTACTTCTTTTGTTTAAATGTTTATTAAGGCGTTATCTCACTGTGTTGGATAAATTTAGTTTGTACGCAGAAAATGTAGAAAGTTGTTATGCTATTCACTTACTCATTGATTAACTTGAATGCTTAATCAGTTTGCTGCCACAATAAGAGAATGCAGACAAAGAATGTGGTGAAGTGAAGATGCTGCTGTGGCAAAAGCTGATTGCCACAAGTCTCGTTTCTAATTGCAACTGTAGAGCAGTCAGAGTTGTTGTTATTGTTGTTGTTGTGATTTTTGTTATTATGCGCTGCACTTTAATTATACACTTGCGGTCATTTAAAATTATTTGGCTCAAGTTGTTTGCCACAGCGAGGAGAAGCAGCTGCCACAAATCGCACGTCGCACGTCTCGCCTTGCTGCTTGCCCCCGTCGTTGTAAGCTCATCTATTGTTGTTATTGTATTATTCGCTGGCTCGTTTCGCTTTGGCGCTTATCTGCCAAATGAATAAAAGCAAAGAAATGAAAATGAAAATGGAAATGGCAAAGTTAACACTTGTTAAACTTTCAACGAGGGTCGTTGTTGCCATTGTTGCTGCTGCTGTTGCTGCTGTTGCTTCTGTGTTGGCTGTTTTCATTGTTGCCACTGTGTTGTTGTTGTTTGCAAATTTTGTAATTTATACGAGCGCAGCAGCACAAACAAAGTTGCCAAGAGTGCCTGGCGAATAATTAGCCCCGAAAATAACCGTGGGGCATAAGTTCAAGTGCAACAATGTGCAACAAAGTGGCGCTGCGCAGACAAATCAAAAACTAGTTCACAATGTTGCCCCCAAACTGCATCCCTCGTCCCCTCTCTCTCGCTCCCTCTATGAAGTTCTCTCAAGCAGATGTAATGCAATACGACTACAAGTCCTTTCTGTGTCCTCCCCCCCGGCCTCGTTCTCTTACTCGCACTTACTTGCCGTATGTCTTTGTCTAGCTGACAGTATTTACCGTCTTGTTGCCCCTGCCACAGTTTTGTGCCACTGCCACCACAACGCAATTGACAGCGAATGCAAAGGCGTTTGGCATGCGTTGCATGTCTGCTAGAGGAGCACAGGGGCACAAGGAAAGAGAAGACATCCCAAACGCATAAATTGTTTATTGTTTTTCACAACTGTGCAAGTTTTGTGAGCAAGACGAGACGATTGCGAGGGGAGGTAGGCAACTTGCCTCTTGGGCTGTCGGTGGCAGCAACATTTAAAACGTGATTTAGTTGACGTCTCCTGCGTTGGCGTTGAAGTTGCCGACACGTCGCTGCCGTTGACAAATGCCCCAACCACATGCGCTGTTAACTAAAAGTGTTGGACCTGAGTTCAGAACGCGACCATCCATCCAATCTAGCCACCTAGCCACATACTACGAATACTACTAACATACTATACATGTGTATTCGTTTAACTTGCATCTGGTTATCTACCTACCACAAAGCCGTCCAATCAAAGCTAAATGCAATTCGATTTTACAGCCAACCACAAAAAACGAAAGAAACTTAATCTCAATACTCTGTTGTACTGCGAAGTTGAGCAATATTTTTGAAGGAGTTGGTCGTAAGAAAAAATAATCCATCGAAAGCAAATAATAAGTGAAAGTTCACTTAACTATAATTTCTTTCACAATTTGTAATACAAATATTTATAAGATTTCTGTTTATATTATTATGTTACATTATTCAACCTGATGTTAATACTAAACTAATCCACTGGGTTTGGGTTTTTATTATGATATTTCTATGATATTTAAATAGGGAATCTTTTATAATGTAATGTTTTTATTTCAGTATATGAAAATAAAGGTAGTGTGGATTTATGTTTATTTGCCGGAACTAGGACTATATTTGCAAAATTTATCTAAAAAGAGTATTTTAAATAATACTAGTTATCTTAAAATTTATATTTTAATTGCTATTTCACTTTCAATAACTCGTTTAAAGTTCATAGTAATAATTAATAAATTATAATAATAATATATTTCTCTATTATATTTAATAAAATCAAATCGTTTGTTGCTGCAGAGCATTTCAATATCAACGTGATAATCGAAATTATTTGTAGTCTATTCTTAGGTATTGCTTTGCTGATTTATTGAGCATTTCGCATGAATATCGCAGCGAGGCAAATCAATGATACGCCTGCTGTCGGAATTGCGTGATTATGAATAACCATTTAGCATTTGATTAGTAAACGAAGACGAAGTGCGTGAAACTTCAACCGAAGGCACGTGCTTCACGTTGCACATGAGTTTTTGTTGTGGGTAGAATCAGGAAGTGAGCCAAGTTAATAGCCTTGGCTTAGTCTTAGCGCATAGGAGAATAGAAAGAGAATCAAAGAATTGAAAACTATTTACATTAATTGAAAAGTGAGTGAGGTGACAGAGAGACCAGTTCAATTCAGTTAGTGCCCAGCGAATTATCTCTGCGAATCTCCCAGCATATCATCACATTATGGTTAACCACAGAATGAAAACTGTCCAATGCAAAAGCCGCACAGAATTGTCCACAGCTGCTGCGGATGCCTCGAGGCGCTCGACGTGTTCAACGTGTGGGGGGCACAGTTGAGAACGCGACTGTCAAAATTAAATTAATAAACACAACAATTGGCACGGACCTCAGTTCCGGACCTCAGTCGAGGACGAAACCGAAGCTGAAGCTGAAGTCTGGCCAGACAACAACTGTCCACTCACACGGCGCTGACAGCGAGCGATGGCAATCGTAAATGAATTTTGTGTGTGTGTTTTTTTTATGCCGTACTTTTATCAAATTGAGTTTGGGCCAAGTACCCAACTTTTGGTTTGCCCTGGGCACGGGACTTTTGTGCGTGCGCCACAATTGGGAATGAAATTGGGAATGGAAATGGAAATGAGAATGAGAATCGGATTGGGGTGGCAAAGGACTTCGAATTTCGTGATGTGGCCGTAGTAGCATTTTGTATTAATTACAACATCGCCTTCGGCGAAACCGCTCAAAAAGTTGCAATATTAATGATTGTGGGCATTGTGAAAATTCAGAGTGTTGCTGACGAGTGCCACAAAGCGATGGGATTCAAGGATCACGGTGAATCTACTTTCGGCAAATGAATTCAATTATTGGCCACCTCACAACAGTCTTACGTATCATGCAATCTTACAGTCTAGACAATGGATTAAAATAAACGTAAAATCAACTTGTTGCTTTATTTATAGCACGTGAAAATCTTGTAAAAATAACATAAATCGCTAAGAAGATTCTTTGGAATAATAAAACATATTTATCTAGTAATCAAGCTATGTTTATTCCTAAAATCAATTTTACAGCCGACACAAATTCCATTTAACTAAAATAAGTATTATATTTAACTCGAAATAAAACAAGAAATTTTTGTTTAGAAGGATTAATTAAATATTTGACTTGTAGATTGGAAAATAAATCTATTAACTATTGTACATTTTTAATGAATTCTTTTATAATTCTCTCCCGTTTTCAATGTTGTAACGTTCGTACTTTGTTTGGGTTCTGTTCAATTTGTTTTACTTTTAGAAGTTTCTTATTATTTGACACCATTTTGCATTACAAATTTGTAATTAAATCATCTTATTTTTTAAATACAATATAAACATAAAGTAAATATAATGCTAATATACGAACAATGTAAATGTATTTAGTAAAAAAAAATTGTATATAAAATATTGAATAATTACATTTTTTTACTCATTCCTTGGGAGCACAAATGGATCAGTTTTCTATTGCATTCACAGTTTAAATTTAGTTTTAAAGCTTATTTTGGTTAAGAAGCTTCTTCATTATTTAGATCATAAACAATAATAATAATACTGCTGATATATATTGGCATAGCTAGTACTAACCACTGTGCTGAATTCCTTGCTGAAGGGCGTAGGAAATGTTCAGTGCCTGCTGTTGATGGGATACTTTCTTTCTTATTTTCATGTTGGTGAACCAATCGTGATATTATTGTCCTGCGGCCGTGTGTCTGGCTGGCTACTCCTTTCAGCATACAAGTGTTTGCAGATTGAGTTACGGTTGCTGCCGTTGTCCTTTGCCTCCTTCATAACGCCAGTGCACTGGCAGTGTTAACGTGAACGTTAACGTTAACGTTGTTGGGATCGTTGTCGACGCTTATCCATCGCAATGTGGATGGAATGAGCGAGTTGGATTTGTTATGGAAAAATCGAATATTGCATATTTTTATTTAATTACAAACGAAGCGATGGGTTATGAAGTCCCATTTGGACTTAAATTTAATTAAACTCCGCTGCTGGGCAATTGTTTTTACGTCGATTCCTTTTCCATCATTCAGTTATTTGGCAGTTGAATACGAATCTGTATAGCCTTGTGTTTTTACTCCTGAAAATCAGAATATTATTTTCTGTGCTCGGTGAAGATACTTGGTGAATTTTTCATAAAACTATTAAATGGCCAACGAACTGACCTTAAATCAGCAACTCGCTCGAGTTCAAAGTTCGTTTTCGTCGGTTGATTTTTTGAGTGAGTTTTAGTTGAATTAGATGTTAATTTATTATTGTGAATTTCTTTCGCAGCTCTAAGTTCGTGTGTCTGGAAGAATATGCATATTGAAAGCGATGCTACTCGTCCATTGTATCGTGTCAAGTCGGAATACGTTAATTTTAGGGAATCTCCAAGGGATTGTCATGATTCCAAGCAGCTGCTGGATTATGTGCGTCTTCAATCGAATTATGAATACTCCAATCGCAATTTGAGTGCACTTTTGAATTTAAGCTCAAGCTTTACTTTAGAAATGCAAATTCTCGGAATAAAGTAACTTTAAAGACAGACTTAAACATGAGTGTGTGTTTCCAAACGTGCTTGAAACGTTTGCTTTCTTTTTGTGGTGGTGAAAAGGATAACAATGGAGCCAAGGACAGGCAGTGGCAGCTCGCAATTTTAATGACATGTATTATAAACTATAGTATTTGCAATTGTATTCACGATGTATGTGGTTGCTGTCTGGCAGCAGGCAGTGTGGCAAGGATATACTCGTAGGTATAGAGAAGAGAGAGGCTCCTACATATGTGTGAAGACT
The DNA here is from genome assembly GCA_035046325.1 of Drosophila niveifrons. Classification (NCBI taxonomy): domain Eukaryota; kingdom Metazoa; phylum Arthropoda; class Insecta; order Diptera; family Drosophilidae; genus Drosophila; species Drosophila niveifrons. The sequence continues at coordinate 131,487 of JAWNOC010000046.1, read as the reverse complement.
GCGTAAAGAGCTTATGTATTTGGCTCACGATTTCGAGTTCGTTCGTTGCAGAAAGACATTCGTTGCGGCGTAAAATTCAACAACGGGTTTCATGCAGAGCCTGTAAATTATGTTGCCCAAAGGATATGCGCCAGACACACACACACACATGCATACTTATGCACAATCAACAAGAAACTTGACTAAAATGATGTACTTAATTTTGGTTTTCCTATTTAATAAACTGCTTGCAGAGGCAACTGCGTCCAATACGACGACGAGAATAAGAATATTACGTATACGTAATGCAAATGCATAATCCTTGTCCAGGACGGGGTTTGCTGCTTTGGCTGCCTGGCTGCACCGCAGGACGTCTAGACGTTGACGCTGCGTCCTCGACAGCGATAAGCATACGCCTGGCGCGGCATTATTATAATACGTGGCCATTATCCGAGCAACGTTGGCGATAAATCACACCAGGACATCTTTGTGTGTGTGCCACAGGCAGACGCAGAGTCATCTCTCTCTCTCTCTGTCTCTTTCTCTGTATCTCGCTTTTGCTGCTGCATTTGCTCCAGATTCAGCAGAGCAGACGGTTCGCAGCCATATCTGAGGCGCTGCATCGCGCGCACGCTCATAAAATGTTGCGCCCGGCGCCCCCAGACGACAAATTTGCTTAGAATTTGAAAAGCATGGCATGCAGACAATGGCCCCCAAAGCACAGCGGCTGACAGAGGACGGACAAACGGACAGACTGGACATTGGGTGACGGGGAAATGGAAAAAAAAAGAAATTGTCGAAACCGGTTGCAGTTGGTTGTGGCCCAAAAGTGAAGCTCACTCCCATTGCCTGTTTGAAGCGCATTATGCCACAACAGTTGCAACTTGCAAGTTCAAGTTCAGAACGTGCATGAAATGGAAACCTTTTTTCTGTGTAGTCAAGCAATTCAGACAGCTCCAGTTGTGACAGGATGTAAATGTTACTTAGCTTCTATTGTCAATCTCCAGACATTGTATTCCATCTTCTTCAGGTGACTTCAAGGCACGACTTCAATTTGTTGTATTATAATACGTTTTTTCTTAAATTTACAATAAATTGTATTTAGATTTTGAAATTGTTAGTCAACTTTTTTCAGCATTGATTTATTATTTGAATTAATTTCAAACATCGTTTGTCCATTCGATTTTTTTGTCAGATCATGATAGCTCTGAGTTTATGGAAAAACAATAAATTTTAATTTGTATTCTTAATTATATAGAAAAATGTTTTTTATTTGCTATACTATTCTAAGCCCAGGGGCATTAATTGAATTAAAGTTGGTTGTAATTAATAATTAGAAAGGTTTTTTATTTACCTAGAGGCAAAAGTCCAATTAACATTTTTAATAGTTAAACGTTCAATTAACGTTATCATTTGACCGATTTTTTTTTTAAACATTTTATATATGTTAACTTGTTTAATAGATGATGGAGGCTTTTAAGGAATAACTTTAAATAAGAGTATCGAGAACTTCACTGTCAAGTCCTCCTTTTTTGATTTGATCCCTGAATTGATTATGGCAAATAGTTGTTAAAGAATTTAGTTTCAATTTATATTATTTAATAGTTAAGCTGCGTTTTATATGCATTATATTATTCTAAGCCAAAGGGTAGATTTTTAATTTGTTTGATTGAAATATTTAAAAATAATAAAAAAAAATTGGCATTGTTATTCCAAACCTTGGGTTTGAAGTTGAATTTATATGAAATTAATATTTTTTTTTTACTATTGTATTTTGAAAGTTGTTAACCATTTAGAGTTGAAGCCGCTCGGGAAGTTAATTCGTTTTTTTAAATAACTGCAACAGTCGAGTCCACTTGTTTTGTGTTTTTTAAAGTGCAGAATTGATCCCTGAACCTGAACTTCAACCTGGACCCATGTGCTGTCCTTTTAGTGCTTGCTGTCTGTCTGTCTGTCTGTCTGATGTCTGCCAAGCTGATGTTGGCCTTCAGACGCTCATAAACAAATGCGAGACAAGCAGCAGGAGGAGAGCAACGAGTTTAGACAGAGTGAGAAGCGAGTAGTTGGCGAGCGGGGAGAGAGTAAGGGGGCAGCGTCTAATGTGCCGGGCGTGGCTTTGCATTTATTCGTGTGTAAAATTTTAATTGAAATATATATTTAAGCCGGGCTGGCAGACAGCAGCACACACAGTGAGAGAAAAACTGAGATAGAGCGAATGAGAGAGAGAGAGAGAGAAAGGAAAACAGAGAAATAGAGTACGACGAATGTCACTTGTATCTGTATCCGCACAGCTGTGCATCTGCATCTGTATCTGTATCTGCATCAGCCACTGCGACTGCAAATGTATCTGTATCTCACACAGAGTTGTAGCTGCGCGTGTGCCGCTAATGTTTTCATTTGCATGCGGACAGCATCCCGCCAAACTCTTCCCTTCCCCTCAACTCGCTGTCCCCGCCATACGCCGGAAGCATGTTTACATGCAAATGCGCCCTATGATTATCGAGACTGTCCTCCTCTATTATCTCCTCACTTCGTCCTTTGTTCGTGCTGTGCTCGCTGGATTTTAACTATTTGTTTTCCATGTGCGCTGATTTTGTTCATCCGTTTTCATCAGATATTTTTGCATTTCTGCACTATAACGATTCTCACAGTTAAGGTTGTATTTAAAGTTCCTGCTTGAATTTAAAATACTTTTCAACAATAATTGGTACCATAAGCAAGTTAACTGTCTCTTACAAAATATATATATTAAAGTGAATAATTTATATCAAATATTCGATGCTTAAATATTCTTATTCGTTTAAATTGATTAATCACTTTAATATATGCTATATAATTTATAAAATATCATCATCATATAAAATACTCTCATTAATTAGTATCTTCAAATTAACAAGGTAGGTTCATTATTTCAATTAAAGTTCTTGCTCGAATTTAAAATAGTTGTCAGCGACTATTGTTTTCACATGCAATAAGATAAGACTTGCAATATGCTTTAAAATTACACTTATTGAAGGCTGTCAGGTGGCTGCAGATTACTCATATATAATTTAAATATTCATCACATTAATAGTATGAAATTCCAAAAATTAAAAAACATTTGTATCAAATTAATTGTGGAACTTAATTGATTAATCTGAACTCAATTTAATTGTTAAAGTGTTTGTTCGAATTTCAATTACTTTTCACCAACTATTTACAAGAACTTAGTCCAATAAATTTAAAGCAAACAATTTGCAACGTTCTTTGGCAAACTTGTTATCGACTTCTTCAAATAAAATGTTAAACATACATACCTCATTAATTTAATGTCCTTATACTGAAAACAATCTGTATCTTGTTTGGGCAAACTTTGAATCGACTTCCAGGGTCCAGTTTCCAATTCAAGAATGTTTTTATACCAGCTACCCATAGGGCAGAAGGGTATTATAACTTTGCGGCAATGTATGTAACGGGCAAAAGAGTGCAACACCTACCCCTTAAAGTTTATGCTATTTGTTCTTGATCAACATCAACAGCGAAGATGATATCGATCGTCTGGCCATTTGTACTCTGTATATTTGGTATATTTTAAATTTAATTTTATATCGATATTCAAAATACTGCTTTCTGTGTTTTTTAGTGCTTCTTCGGTATATTAATTTGGCATATTTCAAGAATAATACCGCAAAGTTTTGCTTTTATTGAAAATGGGATAGCGGGTATCTCACAGTCGAGCACAATCGACTTGAGTTTTCTTGCTGGAACCGTTTCCTTTTGGAATTATTTTAATGATTATCCAAAAGATCACAATGAGACATAATATGCTATGGTGTCGTAAATATCAATAACCAACTAATGCATGTCTGATTATTATTTCAATTTATGCTTTTGCTTTGCTCATTAACAGCCTAGTTATGGAGAAACAGAGTGTGAAACACGCTATCACTGACCCCTGCTCTGGCCCTCTGCCTCGCAATTGACATGCAACCCCCGATGATAACCCCCGTTGTCAGTGAGGATTCACTTAACGCTTCGTGTGGCATAAAATGTTCCTTACAATAATGTATTTTAAAATTAATGAAGAGCTCCTTCCACCAACCAACTTGGGAGTGTGGGGGATGTGCACTGCTGGTGTCGAGGTGTTAAGCGTTAAGACGACGATGGGAAAAATGTAAATATCTTCTGGGGTGAGCCAACTTGGCCACTTGGTCAGTTGGGCGATAGCCGGCATAGCCAGCGGCATTCGCAATGAATGTCATTTGGATTTGCCTTGGATAAGTTTCTAATTTATTGCGCCAGAAAAAAGAGACAAAAAACAACAAGGTGTGTGTCTAGTTGGTTGGTTATACGTACTACAATATATTGTTCTATATAGAGTAGAGTGGAATGGAATGGAGTGTGGAGCATACTTAAGTATGCTTCTTTCTTCTTATCGCCGCACAGCCATCGGCGCTTTTGTGGCCACGTGCCGTTTTCTCACGCGCTGTCTTCGTTCTTTTCGCTTTTTGCTGGGGGTCAGGACGATTCAAGAGGCTTTGGCTTTGGCTTTGGCATTAGCCGAGCTTAGTTGAGCGTCAGCTGACCAGGCTGGGTGCCAGCGTGCAGCACGAGCAGCTCCGGTGTCATGGGTGCATTGAGCGTGACCCACGACTTGGCTAAACCAGCATCGTCTCGAGCAGATTGCAGTGCCTGCTGCAGGGCAAAGGCAACTGCGATGGACAGACAAATAGCTGGTTCACCCGTAGCTAAAAAAAAGTATAACTCATATTAAAACATACTAATAAATGGCAGGCAACTTGCTTACGCACCTTTCGATCTCATGAAGCCCGCCTTGTTGGGACTCTTAGGCAGCAACTCGATACGCAGATCAATGGGAATATCCTTGGCACCTGGAGGCTTATAGTTCCAGGTGCGATTCGTCAGGCATTCGCCAGTCTGTTTATCGACAACGATTTGCTCAGATGTCCAATAGCCCAGACCCATCATAAAGGCTCCTTCGATCTGTCCAATATCTACATTGGGATTCAAACTCTCGCCAGTATCTTCAAGAATATCGGCACGATTCACCAGATAGTTGCCAGTAAGCACATCCAGCTCCACCTCGATGAGGCAAAGGCCACACACCGAATAGGGTTCCATGTCGCCCTGTTTGCACTGATCGCTGGCTATCAAGTTGATCTTCCGATCATACGCAGCATTGATGAGCGTTTGCCAGTCGGCTGGCTTCAACTCCTCCTTAAGTGGCTCCAGACGGGAGTTCAGAGTGTTGCAGGCCTTGCGAACGGCAAAGCAAAGTGTCTCGCTGCCAACAGCGCCACCGGTGACCATCGAGTTGGCCCCGTTGATGGTATCGCTGGCCTCAATGCGCACCTGCTCCAGTGCAATGCCCAGCGTATGGGCCACTACCTGAGCGATCTTGGTGTTCATGCCTGGGCAGAGAAAGAGAGATTGATTTATAGAGTTCGATATTTGTATAGATTAAATAGGGAAAATAAATACACTAGAATACCAAATCCTTAAACAATCTTAGAAGTTCTTGAATTCTTTCTTTTTTCTCAAAAATTGATTCGTAAAAAAAAAATTTGGAATGTTGCAATTACTTTTATCTAAAATCTTAATCTAAGATTTGGCTATCCCAAAATTTAAGGGGTTCTGTGCTCATATTTTAGTCAGTTGGGATAATTTGAAAAAAATATGTGTAACTAAATACAAAGAGTGTCAATTAATACACTTAGCTAAAATATTGATATAAATGATTGGTCTTGAATTAAGATATTGCATTGTGGTTTCAATTGAAATTTTAGCATTAATGAATTAAGGAAAGGTTTGAAAATATTTTAGAAAGTTAATCCTGCTTCAAGAGTTATGAGTTAGTATATGACATGATTTCTTATTCACTCAAGATTTGATTTCGATTTCGGTTCTGGTAACTTACCTTGACCCATTTCGATGCCGCCATGGGAGACGACAACAGTGCCGTCGCTGTGGTAGATCGCCACCGTGGCCGGATACTGACCAAAGTAGCCAATCTGGTACTCCATGATGCAGAGACCCAGACCGCGCTTGCGCCAGCGATGCTCCTTGTTGTGGGCAATGATATCAGCGCGACGCTCGCGATACAGGGTGCTCTTCAAGAACCTGGGCATCATGTCACCCATTTTGTGACCTGGCAGAATGTTGGCAAAACGCACATCAGCCGGATCTGCGCCGGTCTCAAAGGCAATGTGCTCAATGATGTTCTCAATCATGGCAATGCCCTCAACGGAGCCAGGAGCACGAGCAGGAGTATTTGTCGGCGAGTCCGAGAGCACCAAGAAACCATCGAGCTTGTAGTTGTCACTGAACTCGTAGCAATTCTTCGACAATAACACTGTGTGACCGAGTGGCGACTCGTTCTCCAGATAGCCGGCATCCTCGTAGAAGCGACTGTTGAGTCCCACAATTTTACCGCTGCGTTGTACAAAGAAATCGTAGTCGCAGTGGAAGGCCCAACGTTTGCCTGTTGTGGTCATGATGGATTCCAGGGACTGCACAAAGCGCACGGGGCGATTGAGCTTATGGGCAGCCAAGGCAGCTGCCACCGCAACAAGGTTGCAGCGCGATGCCTTGCCACCATAGCCGCCGCCAATGCGACGTGTCTTCACCTGCACCTCGTTGCTCTTCAGCTTGAGCACACTGGCGATAATGTCCTGGGTGAGATCCATCCACTGTGTGGCCGCATAGACCTGCAGTCCACCCTCGAAGGGCAGCACCACGGTCGTGTGGGGTTCCATGAAGTAATGATATTGCAGACCCATGTCCAGCTTGCCACTTGCCTGCAGCTCAAAGGGTTCCTGCAACTCCAGCTTGTCAATCATCGACTTGACCGGCTGCTTGATGCGATCACCAGCGGTTTCGGCTTCCAGCACATATTTCATGTTGGGCAGCACCTCTTCAGCGCCTCCCTCGTAGCTAATCTGCACCAGCTCCGCGGAGCGTTGAGCCAATGCATTGGAAGTAGCCAGTACCATGCCGATAGGTTGTTGATAGTACCTAATGGGTCCGGTGGCAAAAAGCTGCTCCACTTCCTTGAAGAAAAAGTCATCCTTGGTATGAGGACCCAGATTGTTGGGTCCGGGAATGTCCTTGGCATCCAAATACGCCACAACACCGGGCAGCGCCAAGGCGGGAGCTGTGTCCACTTTGGTGACCACGGCACCGACTCGCTTGGCGGTCACAAAGGCAGCCCACAGCTGATTGTGCTGTGTGGGCAGATCGTTGGCGTAGGTCGCTTCGCCAGAGCATTGGATGAGACCCTCGTGCTTCTCGGTGGGCTTAGTGACCGGATAGTGCTGCTCAAAGGTCTCGAAAATCTGCTCGCCCTTAGACACTGGACGTGCGAGCAAGAGGCCACCGGTTGTGTGGCGACTGTTCAATTTCTGTTGCCGCTGTGTGGCAGCCTTCAGCAGAAACTTGTAGAGCAAGCCGCAGGCCAACTTAAGCCTGTAGGCGGGCGAGGCATCAGGCAGCACCTCATCCGGTTGCAGCAGCGTGGCAAGCTTGCTAAACACCTGCTCCAGCAAGGCATTCTCGAAAGGATTGCGTCCGATCAGCAGCTGCTCCACGGCAGTGGCGTGAACAAAGTCCGGCCGAATGCCACCAAAGCAGATGCGAGCGTTCTTCACCTTCGATGTGGCATCCAATTCCAGGAGGAAAGCAGCATTCACATAGGCATGAGCATTCTGAGCACGCGGCATGATCTGGATGAAAAATAAGTTTGATTACTGTCGTGGATCAAAATGATTAAGAAACTAAGAAATCATAATCGATAATACTTCAAATGATTGATTAATTCATCAAAATATTTAATTTATGAAATAAAACCAATAACTATTTCTTTCATATCTTCTTGAAATATAACACTGTACATCTATTAAAAATTACATTTTAAAATTGTAAAAGTAAGTTAAAACAAAAATTTGTATTTATTCTAGTTTTGCGTCGCAATTTTTAATAAACTTTTTGTTCAATTGTATTTAAGAAACTCCTGATAAATTACTATTATCAATTAACTTAAAGAACATAATATATTCATAACAGATTGCCTAACTAATTGACTGAGTATTAAATGGAAACATTAGTTACTAGTCAATTGGGAGAAAAAGTTGTATAGATTGACATATAGAAGATTCCCCTAGACTTACCTTATAGGAATCGAAAAGAACCTTCTCCTTTGATAAGGCAGGCAGCACAAATCCACGAATGATCTTGCCCTGCATTGGCGTCTTCAGATACTCCGCCAAGCTGACAGTCTGCTGCTTGTCCGCCGACTCCTGTATGATCACCTGGGCATCGAGAGCTTCCAGCACAATAAACACATCCGAGGGGAACTCGGGGTGGGCATGTTTGATGGACAGATTACCAGCCAAGGTGCCGGCCTATAAATGAATATCAAACATATAGTATTAGATAGTGTTTTGTTGTACAATAATAAGTCCTTCAGATTAGATAAAAGCCCACTTGCTGCTATCAACACGTAGATAACGAATTGCGTCGCCGGCTTGTTAACAACTTGGAACTCAACTCACGTTGCGCACTGGTACATTGGCGATCCAATCGAGGTGCAGCCACACCTGGGCCAGATACTCAAATCCGCTGGTCTGTTCCAGCTGGCGGCAAATAGCCATCGTCTCGGTGAGGCTCAGATTGGCACCCAAAGTCAATCCCTTATCGGAGACGCTGTGACCCCGCAGCTCAGCCAGCCGACGAACATCGATGAACGCCTTGATCTCCACATCGCGCCTATAAATGCCGTGCGCCGTGTTGCCAGCCACAATGATATATGGTAACTTCTCCTTGGATGCATCCTGCAGCGCCTGGAAGAGCTCAGGCAGCGTCTGAGGCCATGACCAACGACTGCCATCAGAGTACAGCTGCACATTCCTTTGGCTCTGTTTCTTACAGCTGCCGGCACAAAGTTGTCCCGTCTTGGGGCATTGCTTTGTGCTCAGATCCTCGATATCAGCGCACTCCTTGGGCACTGGAATGTTGCTGTCCACGGCAAAGGATTTCATGGCATCTAGTATGGGGCGATAGCCGGTGCAGCGGCAGATGTTGCCGCCAAAGGAATTCTCCACCTCGGCCATGGTCACCTTGCCGCCTTGGCTCTTGAGCAGGGCGTACATGTTCATGACGAAGCCCGGCGAGCAGTAGCCGCATTGGGTGCCATTCATTTTGGCCAAACGCTCCTGGATGGCATGGTAGCCCTTGCGCTTGTTGCCCAATCCCTCGGTGGTGGTCACCTCGAGGCCCAGGCAAGTGTTCAACAGCGTTAGGCACGAGTTAACTGCCCAAGTGCTGAGCTCGCCCGTCACCGGATGAATGCCACTCAAGGCACAAACACAGACACCGCATCCGCCCTCCTGGCACATGAACTTGGTGCCCGTGAGTCCGGCATGCTCTCGGATGAAAGTATTCAGACTAATGTCCGCCGGCAGATTGGCGAAGTTAACTAAGAAAACGATGAAGTATTGCGGAATAGTTTCATTATTCGTAATCTTAACGTTTTTTCATAAGTAAAGTTCGGAAAGAGACAATCTTAATCATATCATGAAAGTTGCAATCGTATTAAGTTTTACTTTGTTTTTAGAGCTGCAAGTCTTGTATATATTTTTGATAAGGAATATTCTTTATATAACCTTATTTCATCACAAACGATTATTTCTTGCCTAGCGTTTTGGGCTTAGTATAAAATTACTTCTTTCTTTTATCTTTCTCAGCTCTATATAGAATAAGTAGAGTTCATATCAATCATATCATGAAAGTGCCGAGATTAGTAGTATCTGATATTTAAAAGTCAAGTGTATATATACCCTTTACCATATGTAAAATACTCTCAATTTATTCCGCATTTCATGAAAAATGGGAACATTTTTTAACGTTTTTAATCTATTTTTTAGAGTAAACTATAGGGTAATTACAAAGCTAAATACTTTTTTGGTTTCTTTTCAAAATAATAGTTAATATACTAGTTTTTTGTCTTATTTGCAATTCACCTATATGTTTTTTATAAAGAAAGCTCTTAAGATTAAAGATATGTGAAATAAATATTACCAATAATATGTGTGCTATTGTTGAGGTATAATAGAGGGTACCCAAAAGTCGAACTGCTCAAACTTTACTCTATTTCTATTCTCTCGAATAGTTCTTTTAACACCTTGTCATCATTTACAAATCTACAATCAAATTTTCAGTGGTAAAACTAGTTAAGATTGTAGAATTTTCTAGAAGCTTTGTAGAAAAAGTTGTGTGCTTTTATTTCTATTTCAATATAAGAAAATAGATATGTAATTATACTCAATTAATAACACGAATAGGCCACCTACGCCTTAGAGAATTTTCATAGTAGACTTACGTAGTGTTGGGTTATAATTGCTTGTTGAAATGTGTGTACATACCTTCATAGCTATCGCCGTTGATCGTGATACTCTCCACCATTATCTATGTTTGTGTTATATAATCGGAAGAAATATTTTGTAGTAGGGTAAAAGCCGCCTGTTAGAATATTGTTCTGGAATGTATTTCACAATGCGCAGAAACAATTTAACATACTATTACTATACGGTATAGTAATAATCTGCGATTCCAATGTACGGCCAACGCTGGTTTCAACTCTACTGTTGCCTTCGGCAAACGAGCTTGTGCTTTTATATATGGTGAGAACACTTCGATTAATACTCATACTCAAAATGTGTCTAATTTTTCGTCAAGTTCAAGTGACGGAGAGACTCAATTTTCTCTCGTTAAGTTCTATATTCGTCGTATTCTCCATTAAGTCATTATATTCACATTTTAACATCCACTTCTATATACGCTCTCGTCTAAGTTTTTATTTCCTCTCTGCCTCGCTCTATCTTTCGTTATTTTTTTCTCTCTCCCTCTCATTCTTTTTGTCACTCTCTCTATTTTGTTTTGCTTCCACATGGTATCTCAAACCTGACGCCGGCTTATCGCGACATGTGCAAGTTGTTGTTTTATTGTTTATGTTTATACAATTTTGTTTTGGTTTCGTTTCCAAACAATTCGGCAAAAAGCTTTCCTCTCCTCGCTCTTTTTCTTGGAGAGCTGAAACTTTGATTCATCAAATATCAACTAGTTTCGTATGTTGGCGTTGAATTTATGTACGTATTTTTCCATTCACTGTAATTACTGTATTGTGGGGTGTATTGAATGGGACAACAAATATAAGTAGGATTGAGTTAATAATGATAGCACTATTTTCTTATAGTGTAGAAGGGTGTTGTTACTTTATCACATTAGTAACAAGGTATCTGATAGTTCAGCACACTCGAACTTAGCTTTCTTACTTCTTTTTTGATGTTTTCAAAATATGAATTGTTTAATAACATGTGAACAAAATTGTTACAAATATTAAAAATAAAAGTAAATAAAAATATTATGAACCATTAACAAATTTATTCTTAATTGTTTATGTTGTTATGTATTTAACATGCGTGTTAAATAATATATAAAAAATTAAGAAAAAATTAAAACTTTGTTTATAAAAATGATCAGCAAATTGAATGCCTACTGTCTGATATGAACTAATATCATATAATATATACATTTAAGTACGGGGTAAGCAAAGATTTCTATTTCAGCACAAATTTGCAAACTTCGCTCCCTGCGGAAAGTACAACTGTCTCTGGTGTTGTTGGTGCTCCAAGACGAACCCATTCTCTGGGAAGCCCAGCATCATCCCTCGCAGATTGTATAGCATGCTGCATAGCAAAGAGAACTCCGACGGCTAAGCAGAAAGGTGGTTCTCCAATTGCCTTCGAACGCAGAAATCCAACAGAATTAGGACTTTTCTGCAACAATTCAATGCGAAAATCGATAGGTATATCTTTAGCACCTGGAGGATGATAGTTCCAGGTACGATTTGTCAGAATGCGTCCTGTCTGACGATCGTATACTAAATGTTCCGTGAGATAGTAGCCTAATCCCATGACGAAAGCGCCTTCAACCTGACCAACATCAATACTGGGGCTGAGACTCTCGCCTGCATCTTCTAAAATGTCCACGCGTCGAATTAAATGATTTCCAGTCAAAATATCCAGTTCCAATTCACTGAGACTTAAGCCGAACACGCTATAATTAGGTTGATCCCCCTGTTCGTATGACTCGGTTGCAATCAGACTGATCGATTGTGAAAATGCAGCCTCCACCACCTCCTCCCATTTGGCTTGAGCTCCCAACCTCTGCTTCACTGGTTCTAGACGCTTATTGAGGGTATCGCAGGCTTTGCGAACAGCTCGTCCAACACAGTCACTGGTCATTGAGTTGGCAGTCACAAAGGAATTGGCTGCTGAGATTGTGTTGCTAGATTCCACACGCACACGATCCAATGGCACTCCGAGAATGAAAGGCAGTAACTTGAGCCACCTTTGTATTTAATCCTTGTCCAACTTCAATACCTCCATGTGAAATTACCACAGATCCATCTGCATGATAGATGGCAACAGTTGCTGGATAGCACCAAGCAAAACTCACATTCAGAGGGAACTCCATCACTGATAATCCCAATCCTCGTTTGCGCCATCGATTCTGTGCATTAAACAAGTTGATTTCGGTTCGTCGCTTTCGATAATCCGTGGATGCGAGAAATCGAGGAAGTAGTTCTAGCATTTTATTATCCGGCCGCAGATTCACTAGGCGGACATCAGCTGGATCTAGTTTGGCAGCAAAGGCAATGTGCTCTATTGCATTCTCTGTCATTGCGATGGCTATTTGAAAGAAGTAGTTTAAAAGATTATAGTAATTTTAAATTTGTAATTGTTAAGTAAACTTACATTCTGCAGTGCCTGGTGCTCGAAACCAGGAATTACTTGCAGCGTCTGTTCTAATGGCGGTTCCATTTGCATAAAAGTTTGCATCAGTTAAATTGTAGACATTTCTAATAGCTGCTTGTGTCAAATAGAATACGACATTTTCATTGAGAGTACATCCTGCATCCTCGTAGTAGTTATTCGTTAATCGTTGAATGGATCCATTGGCACGAACCTGAAACTCATAGTCCGATCTACATGCCCATCGCTTGCCATTCGATTCCATCATAGATTCGATTGTTTGCACAAACCGAGCTGGTCGATTCAGTTTGAAAGCAACAAGTGAACAAGCACAGGCCACCTGATTAGCTCGGGTCTGCTTTGCACCATAACTGCCTCCGATGCGCTTGACTTCCAATTGCACCCTATTGGTTTCTATCTTAAGCATGCGTGAAATGCTAGCCTGTGTTACATCCATCCAATGTGTGGCGCAATACACACGAAGCACCTCCTCCTCAGGCACCACAATGGTGGTCTGAGGCTCGATAGTAAAATAGTACTGGGAGTCCAACTGCAAGATTCCCTTGCCTGTAATGTCGCCTGCTTCTGGCATTAATACATGAGATACTTCCTCTGTCTTCATGGAGTTTGTAAACATACGATCCGCCTTTTTCTCAGCAAGCACAGCATTCATACTCGTGTAGATATTTACATTGTCATTGACATAAGTGACTTGTACCAATGAAGCTGCACTAATTGCAATATCATGACTGGTTGCAGCAATGACTCCAAGCGGCTGATCGTAGTATTTCACAAGTCCAGCGCAAAATATTTCTTCTGGCTCTACTGTAAATACCGTTGTGTTGTTAAAGTTGTTGTCTCCAGGAATATCTTTCAGTGAGTAAAAGGCTACAACGCCCTTGCACTGAAAGGCGACCTTGGTATCAATGCCTTCTATTGTAGCTCCAACTCTCTTTGCAGTAACGAAGGCACAATAAACAGCATTGGAAGTGGTCAGCAGATCATTCATATACTTGGCTTCTCCGGAACACTGAATAAGACCTAAAAGCAAAATTAATAAATTTCTAAGTAATTAAAGAATTTCTGAATTACCTTCTAGTTTCTGAACAACCTGACTAACCGGGTATTTCTTGGGAATAGTCTCAAACGATTGTTTGCCCGAGGAGAGTGGACGTTCAAGCAGTTGTCCTCCACTTCGAAGACGCTCCCGAACCAACTCTTTAGGGGCAGACCACAAGAGAAATTTATAAAACAGAGAGCAGGCCAGTTTCTGGCGGTATTCAGGAGATGCCTCTGGTGGCATTTCCACTGGCTGCAAAATCGTCAGAAGTTGTTCGAAGGCTTGCACCACAGTGCCACTGTCGTAGAGATCCCGACCCACCAGAAATTGTTCTACATTTTGAGCGTGTACGAAGCCTGGATGAATATTTCCGAAACAGATACGAGCCGATCCGACTATGCGACGCTGAATATTTTGCCATTCTATGAGAAATCCTGCATTGACATAGGCATGCACATTCTGCGCTCGGGGAAGAATCTACGAAGCAGGAAAGTATATTAAAATGAATTCCATCATAGACATGGTGAACTAACCTTATATGAGTTGAAAAGGTATTTGTCCTTGGGATATGCTCGCAATATAAATGCACCAATAACCAATTTGGGAGTGCGATCTTGAAGATAATCCAATAGGGTCATCACTCTCTGGGTATGTGCGTTGTCATACACCAGGACTTGAGCATCAAGACTCTCAAACGTGATAAAAACATCCGAGGGAAAATCGGGATGTTGCTTCTTTATAGAAATGTTGCCAGCCAGAGTTCCATTCTGTGAATAAAGAGTTTAGAGCATCATCACTTCGTTTACTTTCTAGTTCAAAGCCGCTTTCTCACTGCAATCACCATCAGTCAGTAGTGAGAAAACAAGTTTCGAACTGGATCATCTGGATTTATGGTCAGCACTCACATTTCGGACTGGCACATTTGCAATCAGGTTGAAGTGTTGCCATAACTGAGCACAATACTCGAAACCGGCGCGACTTGTGGCCTGTTGGAAGAGCTGCATCGCATCTGTCAGCGACATGTTGGCGCCCAGTTGCAAGTGATCAGCATTAATACTGTGCTGCTTCAGCTCCGGCACCTCATTGATATCGATGTAGTGCCGAATACTCTTTGATCTCCTGTAGACACCATGAGCTGTGTTTCCTCCCACCAAAATATACTCTTCTCCTGCCGGAACTTGATCTAATGAACCGAACAACTCTGTTAACGACTTGGGCCAATACCATGGACAATTGTCTTGGCATGGAAGCATCTTCCGGGAGCAGCTGCCACTGGAGCATTGACCAGTTCGTGGGCACAGCAACTCGAAGGAATCCTCAATGTCCACACATTCTGCTGGCACCTCAATAGTGCTATCCACGGCAAAGGACTTCATGGCATCTAGTATAGGTCGATAGCCGGTGCAGCGACAGATGTTTCCGCCAAAAGCATCCTCCACTTCGGACATGGTGACCACGCCTCCATTACCTTCGAGGAGTCCGTACATGTTCATTACGAATCCCGGCGAGCAATAGCCACACTGGGTGCCATTGAGCTTGGCCAGACGCTTCTGAATGGGATGATAGCCACTGCTCTTGTTGCCCAACCCCTCGTCCGTGATAATGTCAACATCGTTGCAGGTGTTGAGTAGCATCAAGCACTATAGAGAAGGGATTTTTTGAAATACTTACATTAAATACATACATTGCACTTCACTTTATTTCTCGCTACGTACTGAGTTGACGGCGTGGGTTTTTAATTCGCCCGTGACGGGATGTCGACGCTGGATCACACAGACACAGGAGCCACAGCCTCCCTCGAGACACATGTACTTAGTGGCAGTCAGGTGGAGATGTTCTCGAAGAAAAGTGTTGAGCGTGATGTCCACGGCGTAGTCCGCCGGTTGGACTTCGTACGGATATCCATTCACCTTAAACTTGATACTCATTGCATCTCCGCTGGCAAACAATTGCCAAGTGCACAGTTTTTTGATTGGCACAAGTATTTGAAGCCTCCAGTGAAACCTGATCAACAGTAATTAGCTAAAAGCTAAACGGGTTTGCAGCGATAGACAAATATGAGCTAACTGATGAAATATATATAATGGTGAAAAGCTCATTATATGTTGAAGTCAATAAACTTAGTCTGGTTTATATTGCTCTAAAAATAATTAGTTGCAGAAAGATATTTACCGACATTCAGTCATTGAAATCGAAAGCAGTAGTAATTTTAAAAAGAAGAAAAAACTTTAATTTTAAAAGGCTATATTTATAAAATATACATATAATATTTATTTAAATAATAAGTGAGAGCTGCGTATAATATTCTTTGCTTATTTAATAAGTGATAATAAAATTATACTACCAACAATGTTAGCGCCATTCAAAATGTACGTTTTGAAGGTTCATAAATATAGGAAATATTATATAAATGCTTAGAAAGTTTTTACAACATAAAATCTAATTTTAATAACTAAATAGTATTATTTATTGGGATTATTTAGCTTCTTCATTAGCTAGTCTGTGCTCAAAAATATTTGTTTTCAATTAAAAATTTACCCCTAGTTACTTAATTATTTTTATTTTCTTTTATTTGATTTTGAAGTATTTATACCATGCTTGAGTCTTTAAAGTTTTTAAGTGTAATAAAAGTTATTTTATATCTAACTACAAAGTTATTCGGTTTAATTTTCAAAGGTAAGTAGACACTTAGTAATAGATAATACAAAAACATATTAATACTATTCTATATTTAATTAACTACTGTAAAGCGAACTGACGGACTTCACTTCCCGCCGAAAGCACAACTGTCTCTGGTGTTGTTGGTGCTCCAAGACGAACCCATTCTCTGGGAAGTCCAGCATCATCCCTCGCAGATTGTATAGCGTGTTGCATAGCAAAGAGAACTCCGACAGCTAAGCAGAAGGCTGGCTCCCCAGTGGCTTTCGACCTAAGGAATCCAACTGGATTCGGACTTTTCTGTAATAATTCAATGCGAAAATCAATGGGTATATCTTTAGCACCCGGGGGATGATAGTTCCAGCTTCGATTCGTAAGTATGCGACCTGTCTGGCGATCGTAAAGTAGAAGTTCAGTGAGATAGTATCCTAGTCCCATGACAAAGGCTCCTTCTACTTGACCAATGTCAATGCTGGGACTGAGACTCTCGCCTGCATCCTCTAAAATGTCTACGCGTCGAATCAAGTGATTGCCAGTCAAAATGTCGAGCTCCACTTCAATGAGACCTAATCCGAATATACTGTAATTTTGCTGATCACCCGATTTAAAAATTTCTGATGCAATAAGACTGATCGATTGTGAGAAAGCCGTCTCAACTATCTCTTCCCACCTTGCATTGGGGCCCAATCTACGCTTGACAGGCTCAAGTCGTTCATTCAGGGTATTACAAGCTTTGCGAACAGCAATTCCAACCAGTTCACTTGCCATTGAGTTGGCAGTTAAAAAGGAATTCGCTCCTGTAATTGTATTGCTTGTCTCAATTCGCACACGTTCCAGTGGAATACCCAGAACAAAAGCAGCAACTTGGGCCACCTTTGTGTTCAATCCTTGACCGATCTCAATGCCTCCATGGGTAATGACAACAGATCCATCCGCATGATAAATTGCTACTGTTGTCGGATAGGCTAAGGCAATGCTCACATTCAGAGGAAACTCCATCAGTGACAATCCCAATCCTCGTTTGCGCCATCGATTCTGTGCATTAAACAAGTTGATTTCGTTGCGTCGCTTTCGATATTCCGTTGAAGCAAGGAATCGAGGAAGCAACTGAATCATTTTGTTACCCGGCCGAAGATTCACCAGCCGAGCATCAGCTGGATCTATTTTGCAAGTAAAAGCAATGTGCTCCAGTGCAATTTCCGTCATGGCAATACCTTTTCGTGATACAAATAAAAAAAGTTAATATATTGATTTATGTATTGTTCTGTGAACTCACCCTCTGCTGATCCGGGAGCTCGACACCATGTGGAGCTCGATGCATCCGTTCGGATTGCTGTGCCCTTCGCTGTAAAGTTTGCGTTGTTGAGATTGTAGACATTTGGCAATGCAGGTTGGGTTAGGAAGTCGACAACATTCTCATTAAGAGTGCAACCTGCATCCTCATAGTAGTTATTTGTTAGACGACGAATTGTTCCATTTGGACGAACCTGAAACTCATAGTCTGACCTGCATGCCCATCGCTTGCCAAGGGTCTCCATCATGGACTCAATAGTTTGCACAAATCGAGCTGGCCGATTCAGTTTATAAGCAACTAAAGCACAGGCGCAGGCTGCATGGTTACATCGAGTCACCTTTGCACCGTAAGCTCCGCCAACGCGTCGCACTTGCAACTGCACCGCATTTGACTCTATTTTTAACATACGTGCAATGCTAGTCTGAGTCACATCCATCCATTGAGTGGCACACCACACCTGAATACCCTCCTCGACAGGTACCACAATGGTGGTCTGTGGCTCAATCGTGAAGTGATATTGTGATTCCAACTCTATTATTCCTCGACCAATTATATCACCTGCCTCTGGCATTGGTTTTTGCACTTCCTCCATTTTCTTAGTCATTGTGAACATTCGATCTTGCTTCTTGGATGCCAGCACAGCATTTATACTTGTGTAGATTTTCACCTGATCATTAGCATAAGTCACCTGCACCAAGGAAGCCGCGTAGACGGCAACATCATGAGTAGTTGCAGCTATTACCCCGATCGGCTGATCGTAGTACTTGACACGTCCATTAACAAATATGTCCTCGGGCTCAACAGCCAGTAAATTTGAATTGTAAAAGTTATTGTCTCCGGGAATATCTTTCAGTGTGAAGAAGGCCACAACACCATTGCACTGAAAGGCGACCTTGGTATCAATGCCTTCGATCGTGGCTCCTACTCTTTTTGCAGTGACGAAGGCACAATAGACAGCATTGGAAGTGGTCAGCAGATCATTCATATACTTTGCTTCCCCAGAACACTGAATAAGACCTAAATAGAAAATTAATTAGTACCTTAGACATTGAAGGTTTTAAGACATACCTTCAAGTTTCTGAACCACCTGACCAACCGGGTATTTCTTGGGAATAGTTTCAAACGATTGTTTGCCCGAGGAGAGTGGACGTTCAAGCAGTTGTCCTCCACTTCGAAGACGCTCCCGAACCAACTCTTTAGGGGCAGACCACAAGAGAAATTTATAAAACAGAGAGCAGGCCAGTTTCTGGCGGTATTCAGGAGATGCCTCTGGTGGCATTTCCACTGGCTGCAAAATCGTCAGAAGTTGTTCGAAGGCTTGCACCACAGTGCCACTGTCGTAGAGATCCCGACCCACCAGAAATTGTTCTACATTTTGAGCGTGTACGAAGCCTGGATGAATATTTCCGAAACAGATACGAGCCGATCCGACTATGCGACGCTGAATATTTTGCCATTCTATGAGAAATCCTGCATTGACATAGGCATGCACATTCTGCGCTCGGGGAAGAATCTACGAAGCAGGAAAGTATATTAAAATGAATTCCATCATAGACATGATGAACTAACCTTATATGAGTTGAAGAGGTATTTGTCTTTGGGATACGCTCGCAGTATAAATGCACCAATAACCAATTTGGGAGTGCGATCTTGAAGATAATCCAATAGGGTCATCACTCTCTGGGTATGTGCGTTGTTATAAACCAGGACTTGAGCATCAAGACTCTCAAACGTGATAAAAACATCCGAGGGAAATTCGGGATGTTGCTTCTTTATAGAAATGTTGCCAGCCAGAGTTCCATTCTGTGAATACAGAGTTTAGAGCATCACCACTTCGTTTACTTTCTAGTTCAAAGTCACTTTCTCACTTCAATCACGATCAGTCAGTAGTGAGAAAACAAGTTTCGAACTGGATCATCTGGATTTATGGTCAGCACTCACATTTCGGACCGGCACATTTGCAATCAGGTTGAAGTGTTGCCATAACTGAGCACAATACTCGAAACCGGCGCGACTTGTGGCCTGTTGGAAGAGCTGCATCGCATCTGTCAGCGACATGTTGGCGCCCAGTTGCAAGTGATCAGCATTGATGCTGTGCTGCTTCAGCTCCGGCACCTCATTGATATCGATGTAGTGCCGAATACTCTTTGATCTCCTGTAGACACCATGAGCTGTGTTTCCTCCCACCAAAATATACTCTTCTCCTGCCGGAACTTGATCTAAGGAACCGAACAACTCTGTTAACGACTTGGGCCAATACCATTGACAATTGTCTTGGCATGGAAGCATCTTCCGGGAGCAGCTGCCACTGGAGCATTGACCAGTTCGTGGGCAGAGCAGCTCGAAGGAATCCTCGATGTCCACACATTCTGCTGGCACCTCAATGGTGCTATCCACGGCAAAGGACTTCATGGCATCTAATATAGGTCGATAGCCGGTGCAGCGACAGATGTTTCCGCCAAAAGCATCCTCCACTTCGGACATGGTGACCACGCCTCCATTACCTTCGAGGAGTCCGTACATGTTCATTACGAATCCCGGCGAGCAATAGCCACACTGGGTGCCATTGAACTTGGCCAGACGCTTCTGAATGGGATGATAGCCACTGCTCTTGTTGCCCAACCCCTCGTCCGTGATAATGTCAACATCGTTGCAGGTGTTGAGTAGCATCAAGCACTATAGAGAAGGGATTTTTTGAAATACATTGCACTTCACTTTATTACTCGCTACGTACTGAGTTGACGGCGTGGGTTTTTAATTCGCCAGTGACGGGATGTCGACGCTGGATCACACAGACACAGGAGCCACAGCCTCCCTCGAGACACATGTACTTGGTGGCAGTCAGGTGGAGATGTTCTCGAAGAAAAGTGTTGAGCGTGATGTCCACGGCGTAGTCCGCCGGTTGGACCTCGTACGGAAATCCGTTGACGTTGAATCTGATACTCATTCCTGCTAGGTTGGCATCCAATCGCCAAGTGCGGAGCTCTTGAACAGGCGCCTCTATTTAAAGCCCCGAGTGAAACCTGATTAGAAGTAATTAGCCAAAAGCTAAACTGGTTCGCAGTGATGGCGTATAGCAATAAAACCAACAAACTGTGCAAAAAAGTGCATAAACTTTACAAGACAATAAAAAACTTGCTTTGTCTTTGAAGTTTATTTTGTGATTGTGCTCTGTCCCATCGGAATCCATATGCAGAACGGTTTTAACTTCAATTATAAGCTTATCTGTTAAATGCTGGTTCTTGCAATGTTTACCGTTCGGCTTACCTAAGCTTGAAATAAAGTATTTAAAATTAAGCAAAAAAAATCTTCAGTCTAATGGACTCGACTGTGAGATACCCATTGTTTAAATAATACTAGAAATTAAGAATGGCTTGAGTAAATGGCTTGAGGCAAAAAAATTTATTATTAAAAGATTCAATTGAAAAACATATCTCACTTCGAATGGGATGGAAAAAGTAAGTCAGAAAGCGAATAGTAACAAAATTGTTCTGTTTGTAATACTACTTCTGCTTAAAAATTTGAGAGGTATGAGGTACGAACTCTCGTACAACGAAAATAATTAAATACCTTAAGTAATTAGAACTGGGAATAAGTCAAACGCCAAATATATTATTTTAGATTTTGTTTTATAATACGAGTTTTTTTTTTCTTTGTTTTATGTGTTTAATTTATTTTATTAATTACGTCCGATTTTATCTTGTCGAAATTCTTTAGCCGACATTAAAGACTTTAATAGACAACTTCTTTTCAGTAAATAATAATATAACACATTGAGTTTGCTACAAAAGCGCGACTAAAAGTTAATACCTCTTCTGCAAATACGAGTAGAATAAGAAAAAAATCAATAATTGCATAAAATTTGCATACGATGGTGCAGATTTATAATATTCAATATTAATGCTGATTCGCATATTACGCATTTTGGCAACATTTGTCGTACTACAATTATGAATGAATAAGTGCACACCTATCATTTCATTCACTTAATCGTTTAAATGAATGAATTCTAGGTTTAAGTATGTATTTAACATATATTGAAATAAAGGGTACTTGTCTTGAAAACTAATCATTTAAATAATTGTAAATATGTAATTTTGGAGGGTGGAAGTAGGCGTACTCAAATTATTTAGCACACTAAGTGGAATCAACAGTAGTATTATCACAAATGCTTAAAATTACCTTCTTTTGGTTTTGCTGATACAAAATATATATATAATATTTCGTAACCAGTGACAGTAAGTAATAACAATCTTACCAATCATTTAATTCTTGTTAAAATCTGTATTTTATATTTTATAATTTATTTGACCTTCTCCTCATTGAAACTTGCTGATGATCTGTTACAACTGTTACTTCTTTCGTATATAGCTTGAGAGGCTTTATTGTCTCTGCTGACTAAACAGAGAAATACTAGGCAAACAGAATAACTGCAGCATGTGCAGACACTTGCTCTTATGATCAGATTAACAATGTGGCTTTTTTTGCTATAAGTGGATTGCTGAGAGTAGACTTCGGAGAATGGTGGGCACAATACAGTAGCCGCAAATTAATATTAGAAAAGTGAATGCCTTCTTGGTATATTGGAGTGTACATACATTTTTCTCAAAGCTAAGCTAAATGAATTTAGAACAAGGTTTGGAATTTTGTGCAGTTGATCTTCACATTACGTTTTATTTCAAATTGGCATTGTTAAACTGTCTATGCTTTTCGTTGAAGTAATATTCTTCAGAAATTGTTGACAACTCGATTGTGATTTACACTGAGGTCTTGGGGCGGTTATGTTATTGACAATTTTGATTAATTTATTATATTTTTTATTTGTATGGATAGTATTCATTTACATATTAGTTTACCCGCAACCATTTTATTCAATGAATGAATATCTTACAGTTTTCACGAATTTGTAGCATTTGTTTTCTCAGTTCTTCATTTTACAGATGTGTGCTATTTTACAATATGTGCATACCAAAAATATGGTATTACTTAAGTCTAAACGATTTGACATCGTGACCAGCATTGAGCACCAATGTTTCAGGTGTTGTGGGTGCACCCAAGCGAACCCATTCCCTAGGCAGACCGGCATCCTTTCTGGCCGATTGCAAAGCCTGTTGCAATGCAAATAATACACTGACGGCCAAGCAACAGGGCGGCTCTCCAGTTGCCTTGGAACGCATGAATCCAGCGCCAGTCGCCTGCGGGTTCTGTACCATTTCAATGCGGAAATCGATGGGAATATCTTTGGCACCCGGTGGCTTATAGTTCCAGGTGCGATTCGTGAGCAATCGTCCAGTTTGGCGATCGTAAACCAATTGCTCGCTTAGCCAGTAGCCCAAGCACATGACAAAGGCGCCCTCGATTTGGCCAATGTCGATGTAGGGACTAAGGCTCTCTCCCGCATCCTCCAGAAGGTCAACTCGCTTGATTTGATTGTTTCCGGTGAGCACATCTAGTTCAATTTCGGTCAGTGCCAAGCCATAGACATGATAGTTCTGCATATCGCCCTCCTTATAATGATCCGATGCTATTAAATTAATCGAGGCGGTGTAAGCAGCTTGCACCGTTTCCTGCCAGCTCGCTTTGTCCTTCTTGACGGGCTGCAGTCGCGTATTTAGCACGCCGCAAGCTTTACGCACCGCGAAGCAAAGACTCTCGCTACCAACAGCACCGCCAGTGACCATTGAATTGGCTCCATTAATCGTGTCCGAGGCCTCCACTTTGATGTAACTTAGATCGATGCCCAATGTGTAGGCGGCAACCTGAGCAATCTTTGTGTTCATGCCTATTCCAGGAAAAGGAAGAAAAGTTTTGAAAAGTTAATAAATATAGGAAATATCTGCCATACCTTGACCCATTTCAATGCCACCATGGGTAACAACTACTGTGCCATCCACATGATAAATTGCCACCGTTGCCGGATACTGTCCAAAGAAGAACACCGGATAGTCCATTACAGCAAGACCAAGACCACGTTTCATCCAACGATTGGTGGCATTATGCGCCTCGATCTCCTTGCGACGTGCCTCGTATTCCCTCGATTGCAAAAATTGTGGCAGCAGCTCAGCAAGCTTGTTACCCTTGGCCATGTTAAGCAGCCGCACCTCCGCCGGATCGCGTTGCACCTCAAAAGCCACATGCTCGATAATGTTCTCCATCATGGCGATTCCCTCAACGGAACCAGGTGCACGACACCACGTCGAGCTGGGCGCATCCGTGAGCACAGCATTGCCGTTTATCTTGAAATTGCTGTCCGAGAAGTCGTAACAGTTGGACGCGGTGCCCGTGGAATGCCCATCGATGGGACTCTCGTTGCCATTCCAGCCAGCATCTTCGTAGAAATCGTTCTGCAATCCTACCAGTTTACCATTTGCCAGCACATGAAACTCGTAGTCGGAGCGACAGGCCCAACGCTTGCCATTTATGTCCATCATGGACTCGATAGACTGCACAAAGCGCACCGGGCGATTCAGCTTGTATGCGGCGAGGGAGGCGGCACAGGCCACCTGATTGCCCCGAGATATTTTGCAGCCGTAGGCGCCACCCAAGCGTCGCACCTGTAGCTGCACATCTTTGGCCTTCAGCTGCAGCATATGCGCGATCACCGACTGTGTGTGATCCATCCACTGAGTGGCCGAGTAGACCTTGAGCCCATCCTCGAAGGGCAGGGCAACTGTTGTTTGCGGCTCCAGCGTGAAGTGATATTGCAATCCCATCTGGAAGACGCCTCTAACGCTTTTATCGGGTGTAGCTGAGTACTCCAGTTTGCCAGGTGTTTCGCTGACAATGCGCAATATGCGAGCATCCTCGCGGGGCAATGTATCCAGCACATCGCTTAAGCTGGGCCTAATTGTTAGCTTGGGATCGGGCTGGCTGTAACTAACCTTCACTAGGCGTGCAGCACGACCTGCGCAATCCGAGCTCAAGGCAACCACAACTCCTACGGGTTGCTTAAAGTGTCGCACTCGAGTGGCGCAAAAGATTTCCTCAGCCTCAAAGCCAAAAGTCGGATCACTGAAAGTGTTCGCACCTGGCACATCCTTGGCACTGTAGAAAGCAATCACTCCAGGCTGACGCAGCGCGTCGCTAGCATCGATCTGTTCGATGTTGGCACCTACTTTCGTGGCACCCACAAAGACGCAGTGCAGCGTATTCGCCGTGGTCAGCACATCGTTCATATAGGTCGCTTCTCCCGAGCATTGAATCATGCCCTCTACTTTATTCACTGCCTGAGTGACGGGATAGTTCTTCTTTTGGGTTTGATACACCTGTGATCCCGAGGACAGCGGTCGCTGTAGTAACTGACCCCCGCTTCTAAATGTATCGCTAACCTCCGCTTGGGGCGCGTGTTTCAGTAAAAACTTGTACAGTAAGCCACAGGCCAGGCTCAAGCGATAGGCGGGTGAAGCATCAGGCAGCACTTCATCCGGTTGAAGCAGGCTCGAGAGCTTGGTAAATATCTGCTCCAGCAGGGCGTCATCAAAGGGATTGCGCCCAGCAAGCAGCTCCTCAATAGGCTTGGCGTGCACAAAATCCGGTCGAATGCCACCAAAACAGATGCGTGCATTCTTCACCATCGAGGGATTATCCAGCTCAATAAGAAATGCGGAATTCACATAGGCATGAGCATTTTGCGCACGCGGCATGATCTTGGAAGAGTTTAAAACAAAATAGTTATTCAGATAATTCAGTAAGAGAGCAATGTGCTTACCTTGTAGGAATCGTAGATGAATTTATCTTTCGGATATGACGGCAGTAGAAATGTTTTGAGAACAACTTTCTTGTTTCCGCACTTCAGATAATCCGCCAGGGTTACTTCCTGCTCCTCCTTGGCATTGTTGGCCACCATGACACGCACATCCAGCGCTTCAAAGCATATGAAGACATCCGATGGGAACTCAGGATGCTGCTTCTTGATCTTAATATTGCCAGCCAGTGTGCCAGTCTGCAAGGGATCACAAGGAATTAAATCAAGATCGAAGTAGAGAATGAGAATCTTACATTGCGCACTGGGACATTAGCAATCAGATCAAAGTGTTGCCACACTTCCTGCAGATACTCGAATCCTGCTTGCCGCCAGTTGCTTTTGAAGATGTCCATTGCTTGGGTGAGACTCAGATTGGCGCCAAGTTTTAATTGGGCCGCATCGATGCTATGTTGCTGCAACTCCTCGATGCCACGAACATCGATAAAGTGTTTAATGCCCATGGAACGCCTGTAGACACCATGAGCCGTGTTGCCTCCAACAATCATAAACTCGTCTCCACTGGGATCTTTGTCGAGGGCTTCAAAGAGCTCCTCCATTGTCTTGGGCCAATACCATTGGCCATTATCGTCACAGTGAATCGTTTTTCTAGAGCATTTTCCGGAACATTGAGCACCAGAGCGTGGACACAATAACTCGAACGAGTCCTCGATGTCCACACAATCCGAAGGCAGGGCAATGTTACTGTCCACGGCAAAGGACTTCATCGCATCTAATATAGGTCGATAACCGGTGCAGCGACAAATGTTGCCTCCAAAGGAGTTCTCCACCTCGGACATGCTTACCTGACCTCCATTGGACTCGAGCAGTCCGTACATATTCATAACGAATGCCGGCGAACAGAAGCCACACTGGGTGCCATTGAGCTTGGCCAGACGCTTCTGTATGGGATGATAGCCACTGCTCTTGTTGCCCAGTCCCTCAGCCGTGATGATCTCCAGCTGGGTACAGCTATTCAACAGGGTCAGGCACTGCAATTGAGTTATCAGTTATGGTGATGATCGATGTGGAGGGTCGTGGAGTGAATGCTAACCGAGTTGACGGCCCAGGTGCGCTTCCCGTCGCGCAGCACGCACACACAAACACCGCAGCCGCCCTCCTTGCACATGAACTTGGTGGCCGTCAGCTGTGCATGCTCCCGAATAAACGTGTTAAGCGTAATGTCCGATGGCAGAGTGCTCAGATTGACTGCGAGTAACAAAATGTGAGTTAAGGTAACTCAAAGTTGAGCAGACTTTGACCACTTACCTGTATAGGGCTGGCCGTTGATGGTGAATGTCGTCGACATGTTGGTGCAGCAACTTGGGAACAGATAATCGTCGTTAGCTGGGTATAAATAAGCAAATTTCCTCTGTAAACCAATTGTGAACAGTTAAGCAACTGCTGGGTACAGTAAAAGCTTGCATACGTCAGTCAAGAAGTTAACTTTAGTTTTATAGACAAATTGCCGCTCAATAGGAGGGTGCAGCAAAAACTGGCAAATGACTGCTGAGTACAGCTAAATAGTTAAATAGCCTTGTAGGCACAGTTCAAGCTTGCATACGTCAGCTAGGAATAGTTATGAAGGCAACAGCCAAATATCAACTGTGAACAGTCAATTAGTCCACAGCCGGCTGAGTACTGTACAAGTTTGTATACGCCGGTTGGGAACAGTGAAATAGGCAATTGGCGAATGTGAATAGTAAAGTGGGTCACTGTCAACTGTGAACAGTTCAATGGGCAAAACTTAACTTGGGCGCTGTACAAACCTTCAAACGTCTGCTGGGAACAGTCAAATAGGCAAACGTTAGCTGGGAGCAGATTAAGCAGACAAATGTCAAATGAATATGGAACTTTTTATTCTTTGCTAAAAATAGTGCCGTTGTAAATGCTCTATGTATGAAGACAGTCCGTTAGCCTCTGACTTTGCTTCTTTTCGCATCGATCGTCTGCACTCAACTGATCTCCGTTTTGCGTACTCGCGATCAGCGAGCCAGCTTCAATTCTGCAATTTTCTGCTCAGCTGAGAAAATTGATTGTATTTTTATTCAATGCGCCGCTGTATGTATGTAAACATTGTGTGTGTTGCTTAAATTAACGTGTTTTTCATTCAAATTCTAACGTCTAACGCTGTTGTTGCTCAACCTTAATGAATATTATTGTTGCTGTTGTTGTGATGCTGTCTGTAATTTGCTCGGGTTTGTTTTGTTTTATCGTTCGTCAGTTGGGAGTCACGAAAATAGCAACAACACAAACTGTAGTGTGACTCGTTTTGATTTTAACGATTTGGTTGCGGATAACACATATTTATACGTATAGACGTATGTATGTATGTGTTTGCAAATAATGGATATTTTTAAATAACTTTGCAAGGCACCTGCAAACAAATAATCACATAAATTATTTATCCCCCCACATTTACATTATATTTTATTGCTACTGACACGTACACACACACATACACACACACACCTATGCATTTGTGTGCATTGTGTGTAAACAATGAAACTAGAGAATACGTTTTGTTATAAAATTTTCATGCTTACGAGTATTAGCTGCTAATTTGCTTTAATTCACCATTCCACTTTTTGGTTTTGACAATACACATATCTATGTGGGCTTTTATGCTATATAGATTTCGTTATAATTTTATGCTGCACGTGAGCAACAATCAACGACATTGATTAGAGCAACTACAGTGGCACGCAATTGTTGTTGTTCCGAATAACACAGATGTTTTGATCATCTGAAAATAATTTAAGAATAATATAATATAATAATATTAAAGATACAAAATATATGTATGTATATATTAAAGTATAGTCTAATATTATATAATATAAAAGTTGTATTTTAAAAAAATAAAGAATTTCATTTTGTTTCGCTTTAACACTTAACTTAAAGAAAATATATATGTTTATTGATATGGATTTCTACTGTAAAATAAAGAGAATATTTGTGTTAATGTTAATAGATAATTAATATGATTGCAAGAGACAGTTTGAGAAGTAAAACCATAAAAAAAATTAAACAAGCTTTTATACTTAAACATTATAGGAAAAATAATGTAAGAAAAATAATATACCTTTTATGACCCAAAAATTAATATAATATTTATTTGTTTCTTATGATTTTTTAATTTAACGAACTTGTCATATGTATATGTATTTCGTTGAGTGACAATTTTTTTTAGCAGGCACTGTGTCTGTTTAGCGGTGAATCATTCAGACTCTCCGATTTTGCTGTGAACGCAAGCCGGCGTAATTTAATTTGATGCTAAAAATAAAACATCCATACCAACATATGTATGTTCAAATGTATAGAGAATGATGTGCAATTGGACAACCGGTTAAATTGGAAATTTTGCCCGCTGTGAATTAGATTTATTTATTAACAAACACGCGAGGCTATTAAAATTTGAATTGCTGTGCAATATAAAGGTGCAATTGACTCTTATTGGAAGAATTAAAGTATTTTACACAATTGCAAAAGGTTATGGCGATAAAGATCTTAATTCAAAATATTGATTTTGGTTGTTTTGAAAATTGCATGTTAATGTGAGTCAATTTAAATTTGTATTCACTTCATTATTCTTATACTGATTTACAGAGAAACTGACTTGATTCTTGCTTATTGCATTATTCAGCATCAAATCAAATTAATCGTTGTCCGTTATTGATATACCGATTTTCTTATCGTTGATCTTGTTGCCTTGACGCGATTTAATTAATTAAAGACAAGCTCGTTTTCCGATGAGTCAAAAATATTTACACGGCTCTTTTTATGAACTCCAAATGAAAGAGGGAGGCAAAAAAAGTGTCCACTCATTTAGAAATCATTTGTCAAAATATAAATCGATGCGCTCTCTCTCTCGCTCTTTTGGAGTAAATGTTACATAATCATGCATACAGAACAAACTGAAGGAGAATAACAACAAGCAAGAACAAACAATAACAAAGGAAACGTTCCGCCTCGCACCTTATCGATATTCCAAAATCGTATTCGAACGTTAAACAAGTAAAATTAAAATATGAAAAACGCAATCTTTTTTCACATGGCTAAGCATTCGGTTCAGTTCAGTTCGGGTGTAGCTCCCCCCCTCCAAAAAAAAAGGTATCCAGCTGTCAAACAGGTACCCAGACCCCTATCCATAACCAGAGACCCCAAACTCTCCTCACTTCTGTTCTGACTTCGTGACGGGGCAGTGGGAGTGTCCGGTGTTATTGTTGCTGTAGTTTTTGTTGTTCATGGAGCTGTCATGCATAATAAAATTCGAATGCACGCCTTCGCCTTCGCATTTGCCTTGTCTTTGGTTTCATTCTCTTTGCGGATCCTTATCAAATACACAAAAAAGTGACGTGTCCAACTACCAAAGATGATGATGCACATAGGTTCAAGTCGAGGTCCAGGTTCAGATTCGAATTCAAGTTGAGGTTCAGGTCCAGGTTAGCATAGCCCCCCGCAACGTCGCGCGACACTGACCCACAAAAGCGTCAAGCCGCCAAGCCCAACAAAAGTTGCCAGTCCCTTGTCTCAGCTTGACTGCCATAAATATTTGTTGGTTTGCCATTGCCTTCTTCTTTTTTGCCATTTTGTTAGGGGCTAAGCTATTATTCATGAGTCGATGCCAATCGAAAGAGGTGAGAAATTAAACACATACGAGTATACAAATTCAGTCCCGATCATCAATTTCAATTATTTATACTTCTAAACGCTTCAATACTAAAAATGTCAAGTAAAGTACAATAATATTTGTGTACATTCTCCATCAATATTTAATGTGGAACCAAAGTAAAAACCATTATTGCATTGGGCGAGACAATTTAAAGAATGAACAACTACTCGATGTTGACACTGTTAACCCTTTGTCACGTCCATTGACAGTTCAATAATGCGTCATTTGGTCCGATGTCAGCAGCGGGAACATGTTTCCCTCCGACTTGTTCTTTGATAGGTAGAATAAAAAAGGTATATTCCAAGTGTCGCCAGCTGCGTCAACTCGGGTGAAACTCAGGCTCTCTACTTAGAGTATACGTGATTCGGTGTGCGGAGCAAACAGCTTCTTTCTTCTTGTTTTAGTTCAGTTCTCCTATCAATTCAGCTTTCATTGGCTTTTTGGCTCAGCTTTCTTATCGCTTGTCGGATGACACATTAAGTTTGCATTATTCGCTTGAAATCATTTCTCGTTTATCCTTTGCCAAACTGCTGTTTCGGTGCATATGCATTGATAAGGTTTGCGATGACTTTTGCTGCGATTTCATACTCAGTACTTGATAAAATAAAGTACAGCATTATTGAATTAATGCAATCTGTCCTTTACAATTTCAAAATCGACTAACTTTTGGGCTTAAATGCTACCCGATTCGGTGATAAGTATGCCGCAAGAAATAAGTGCAAATAAATAAGATTAATGTTAATTAGTGAAATGATATACATAAATACAGATAGCACATGTTCAGTATAATAATTACAAACAAGATTTTAGTACATGTTATTAAAATTAAGAATTTCAGTATTTCAAAACTTCAGTGTTTTCATACTTGGGTTAAGAAATACCGGTATTATCCAGATATTGACACCGCTTTAAGTTAAATTCTGGGTATTTTTTCAAACGTTTTTTTTGTGAATACTTGGCAACAAAAAGTAATGGGATGTAATGTTAATGTGACAACTTAATATTTTCAAATATTTTAAAATACTAATCACAGTTATATATGCTTAGATAACATATGAACACTTAGTAGTCTTTAAATAATTTCAGGTATTCCACAGTCGAGCATACGCATTTCTTACTGGCTTTTTTTTGTGGCCAAAACGAATATTCACATTGAGAGGAACTTGAAAACAGATTTCAGGTTTTTATGGCACACTTAAAAGTGCATTTAATTGATTCATTAGTCAATCGACTGATGACTCTCGAGTCGGTCGAGTTGGGTTTCACATTTATCACTTAGGAGCGACCACCAAGATGCAGTTTTTGGCAATCGACTCCACACCCTTTAAAGTAGCTAAGGCTGGGTAGCTGCACCTGTCACGCCCCCATCCCCGTCCCCGATCTCCGCCCACGGGAGGCAGTGAAGCAAACTGTCATTAAACTCATTTGCGGCACAGACACTAAATGGGAACTATAACAATTCTATTTTTACGAGTTCAACGAAAAGACCATAAATACAAAAGAAAACGGCACGCAACTTCTGAACCCTGAACTCTCTCTTTCGATTGACATTTTATTTGCGACAAATAAACAAATAATAGTTACAGCTTTTCATTTAACTGAAATCGACTGAATAACGACAACCAACAACGAACAACGAAAAAAAAGTAGCGACGGGAAAAGCGAACGGAAATCTAATTGAAAGTAGCCACGCAAATTGAGTTAACCAAGCGGAAAACCAGACTATTAAAATTGGATCGTTTTAGGGGGTGTCTACTATACCAATGCCAACCGTCTGACTGACTGTCTGGTCTGGTCTATCGACTATATACAAAAATATATCGACTCTCATTGGTAACTCGTCGATTTATGGTGTTTCGCAATTGTGAGGCAATTTAATAGCAATTTGTCCCTTCGCAACGGAAACTCACAAAAACTGACGAAATTTTGATGAAATGCAATTGGAAACAGTCACGGCCTGTGCATGGGACAACTCACTCAATAACTGGCTTGCTGACTGACTGACTGATTGACTGACTAACTGACTGACTGAATGACTGACTGCACATCGTAACAATGGCAACAACTACAGGAACAATAATAATTTGGAGCAACATTGACAAACTATTCCGAAAGCCAAATGACAGTTGAGACTGAGTTGAGTTCCGATTTATTAGACGGAGAAGTTGATGGGTAACTTCCTCGTGTCTAGTCACATTTCAGGAGAAGACAAGGCTGCTTCTAATACATATTTAAACTGGCTAAATCTGTTGTCGCCTTAGTTAATCAAAGTGTTGGCTTCCTATGCAGATAGGTTTGGGCGTTAAACAGCTAAATTCAACGATAACGTTGATAAGGAAGCAGCAGAAAAGGTGGGCGCGATAAATTATATGAAGGACGGAGAAGTTGCCACACAGCTTCACGAGTTGCGAGTGGCGAGTGGCAGTGTCGCCTTATCCTTATCTTCAGATGACAAGCGTTATTGCAGCCCGCTGAAGTTGTTGTCACCCGGTCGGTTGGTTAACTGTGGGAGCCAACAACTTAATTTGTAATTTATTTTTTTGTTGTCCTCCAAGTGGCAAGATTTATGCGGCATGCGGCATGCGGCAAGCGGCATACAGCATACGGCAAACGGCATGCGAGTTGCTTAATTTATAAAATGCGCAAAAAGGAAAGAGGCAAGGAAAAAAATTAACTGACGCTGATAATAAATCAATTTCCTGCCTACACATTAAATTATACAGTTAATAATAAGCTGGCGTTACCAGCTCGAGGACAGCCCACGTCCAAGTCTTTGGTTTTAGCCCAGACTCAGAGTCAGCCTAAGACTCAGACTCAGCCACAAACTGAAACTGAGACTGAGAAACTCTTAGTCTGTCTTAGTCTTGTGGTTGTC
This sequence comes from Drosophila niveifrons, assembly GCA_035046325.1. Taxonomy (NCBI): domain Eukaryota; kingdom Metazoa; phylum Arthropoda; class Insecta; order Diptera; family Drosophilidae; genus Drosophila; species Drosophila niveifrons. The sequence goes on along the minus strand of JAWNOC010000046.1, from coordinate 98,396 downwards.
TCACCTGGCGCCTTATCGCGCCAATCCATTTGCATCTCATCAACTTTCAGCTCAGCACACATTTTGGCTTGGCTTTGGCTAAGAAAACTGGTCGAACGAACCTGGCGTGGCGATTCCAATTGCGTGTCTTCCACAATTTGTTGTCAGATTAAACAAATTTCCTGCCAACAGCCACGCAATTTATTCACGTGCACTCGTTTGTGTGATCATTGCACACTCACAGTCCAAACATTTGAATGATTGTTTTCAGTTCGCCTATTAACTAAAAAAAAGACTTATCCACGTTTGCTGCGATTTTCAATAATTATCAGGCATGAATCAAGGAAGTTGAGCAATTCCTCAATATTATTGATTTGATCATTAGGAAGCGATCTTAGCAAAATTCGAACTACAAAATATGTTCACATTTGATAAGCTAATGATATTGAATACTTATTTTTAATAATAAATTAATTCTTCATAATACACATACTTTTATTTATTGATTTTCGATTTGCGAAATTCTACTAAATCCAAATTAAGTATTTAAGCTTATCTCAGTGATATTTTTTCAATTGTACATTTTATATTGTTTTCTATATTTTAATAAATTATTTTGATAATCTACCTAATAAGTTATAAAGCAGTTCAAATAAAAAGTTCATCAAAATAGGTTCGAAATATTTACATAAATAAATATGTTTTCAGGTTTACGATTTAAATTTAAATATTACATTTTAATCTTATTTTTAAAGGATTTTTTTTAACATGGAATATGATTCACATTTCAATTACTTTAATTTTAGAGAGAAATATATCTGCGTTATTTGATACTTGCTTGCAATATTTTCAATTTTTTTTTTTTGTAAATTTATTAGTTGATCGAATGTATGAATAAGAAATTCTTTGAAAACAACGTCACACCAATCAAATAGGAAAAATTACCTAGTTAAGTTTGATAAGCTTTTGATTCGTTAAAGTATTCTTATTTATCATTGGTTTTAAAGCTGAGTTCTCCTTAGCGTTTCACCTTGTCTTAGCTGTTTAATGCATACTCGCGTCCTTTTTTAATTAAAAACTTGCAGACTGCTTAATTTTGTTTGCCCAAATCCCAGGACTACAATGAAACTTTCCCAATGCCTAGCGGCAGGGTCTCCAAAACTCTTTATAAATAACTGAGAGACAAAAAAAAAATGCAAAGAATCGTAAGGAAAAGAAAAGAACAGAACAGGAGGGAAAATAAAGAAAATACAAACCTGGACAGCGTCAAGTGCGCTTTTCAATTTGAGTAAGGTAAGACGATGAGAATTTTTACACTTCGAAACGTTACTTCGTTTCCGAAACTACTTACGATGGCTTGAACTTCATTTCCTTGCCAGGCTGCCAGGCTGCCAACCAGCCTAAGATCCTTGGCCCTTTTGCTTTTGCTTTTGCTTTGGCCTGCCCTTTGGCCATAAATCATTGCGCCGAAAAAGGTAAATTTTATATGAAAACTCGACTGGGCTTAGCTCGCTTTTGACTCAACTAAATTCAACTCAACTCAAGTCGAAGGCGTAGCGTAGTGTGTGGCAAGTGGCAAGTGAAGCAACAAGTTTGTTTTCATCTTTGTGTGCAAATAATACGTAAGCCTTTGGCTGCTTTATTATTAACCTGAGGTAAATAGCAAAAGGGCCAAACGAAAATCATGAAGAAAAAACTGAAATGAGAAAGGAACAAGGGAAAAGGGTTTGCATATTTTTTTTTTTGGGGACGAAACAGGACGAAACAAACAACTTTCGAGTGTCTTCTTCACAGATATTAATGAGTTTTGGCGTTCAAATTAATTGCATTTTTGCCAACAAAACTTGAAGGACTTATTTTAGGTATTCATGCCTCTCGAGCAGCAGCTGAAGTTGGAGCTGGAGTTGGGGCTATCAAAATTAAGAAACGTTGGGCAATAGTTTTGTCAGCACAGCATTTGCCATCGTTAAAAGGGGCAGACGGAGAGAAAGACAGACAGACAGACAGACAGACAGTCAGACCGATAGACAACTGTCAACTCATTTTGGGCTGACACAGCGGGTGGCGTTTCACAAAAATCTGAAAATTGGAATGCGACAACTGCCGAGTTGAGTCCTCAAGTTCCTCAGCATTTGCGGCAACTGAAACCCTTTTTGTGGTTTGTGTGTATGTGTGTGTGTGTGTGTATTTCTGGCTAATGAGCTGCTCTGTAAATAACTGGATTTTCGTGTGGGCGTGGCATAATACTTAACGGTAAACAACAAACGCCCGCAGCGCTTTAAGCTGCAATAAATGGAATTCTGGCAACAAATGGAACCGGTTTCAAAGGAGATACGATCAAAAATGGTTACCGAAATAGTTACGCTTTGGAAAGTCTGCTCCACCGGGGAAGGGAAGAATTCACAGGGGCGTTCAGCAATATTCATAATAACAACATTTCGCTACCCACAGCTACCTCTTTCTTTCATTAGATTGGTTGCGTGGTGTGCATTCTCCCTTTTTGGCATTCCTGTTATGACGGAGAGGGAAATGTAATGAAAACGGGCAACGTGTTAAGTGCTTTTGGTGTCTGCTCTCAATGACCAGCATTACGTATAATGAAAAGCCCAAGCCTATCCTGACATAACATAAAATCCCCCACCTGTCACACACTGTGTACTGTACGCTGTACGGAGAGGAGCTGCTAAATGTATCCATGGTCATCAGCATAATTTAAGAGGTTTTTAATTTGGCAGCAAAAATGCAACAACAGCGACAATGGAGCTTTTGGTCAACAGCATAGACGACAATATAGACAATGGCCCAGCCCTAGATATAATTTTGAACAACAACATGACAAACATTTCCTCCCCCCGAAACGCTTTTAAACTAGGCCGAGGGGATATTAAGTGGACTTTTGATGACGTCGCGTTTCTCATTACAAAAGCTGAATCAATATTAAATTTATTTTAACATGGGATCAGAGGTCGAGAGAAGGGCCAGCCAACTGTTTTGTTGCGGTTGCCTGTCTACTGTTTGTGTTGCTTCATAATTTTCTGGAGTTGGAGTTGGAGTTGAAGTTGGAGCTGAAGGCTGCCGCACTACATATTATTAGCCAAAGTGAAATCCGTGTGCGGAAATGCCGAAGCAGCAGAGCAGGTGATTGCAGCATCTTTCAACCCCGAAGCCCAAACTCCGAGCTACCCCAGTCTGACATCCCCTGAGTTCGCAGCTCTCGACTGGCCTCTAATGCTTGCATATAAATTGGCTCACGTTTCCTTGGCTTTGAGGATTATTACACTTAAATTAGCAACTTGGGAGCCGCGCGTGCAATTTGAGCTGGCCAGAGGAGGAGATGTTGAAGGAGGAGAAGGGCAGACAGACAGGAAAGATGCGTTTCTAGCGGGGGGAGGAGGAGAAAGCGGTTGCTCGATTTCGACCATTGTGCTATTTACGTGTCCAACAGAACAACAGACCCCCAAAAAACATGTCTGGGCTGAAAATCTGACAAAATCAAATTGTTGCCATTTTTACGCATTTCATTTAATTTGAAGGGCGTCGGACGCTGTGTGGGGAACACACCTGTGGGACCCTCGTTCGTGTCTAGTGAAATGGACCACTTTAAGTGCCACATTTGACTTTTATGGGCCCGGAGAGTGTTTCCACCTCCCCGCGCGCAAAATGAAATGTGTGCGCATGTAATGAGAATTTCTTTCGACCTTTGTTTAGCTTTGATTAGACCTAAATAGATGGCGTACTGCAAGTGTACATAGAATGGGTATGGAACGTATGTTTCATTACAGATAAGAAGTTGCAGCAATAAAAAGCAACTTCTTAAATTTTCATTTTGAAAATTTTGTGCTGTGTTGTGCGCAGCCCACGCTGCGTATGTGTAATGTTGATTCTGTCTCATACGCTTCCAGTTGACTTTCTCTCATAACACTTACGACACATGTAACTGACATTTCGGAAAGCAGGCTAACAAAACAAAGCTAGCTTTAAACTCGAGCAAAGAAAGCAGCAGAGAGAGAGAGAGAGATGGAGAAGTCAAGCAGAGTCAAGTCTCTCATATTCCTCTTGCTCCCACTCTTTCGGCTAGGACACTCGAGAGACAGCCAAAGGAGCTTCAAATCCAGAGGATACTTCGTGCATGCCATGCTTGACATCTCCCCCCAATGCGTATGCCTAACGAAATGTCAAGAATTCAAATGAATTCGTTCGGGCAAAGCAAAGTTGTCAAAGCTTTTTTAGGGGTTCCTTTTTCGCCATTACTTAATTGAATGGAGTGCAAATACTTTGCTTTGTTTTTCCGTCTTTCCTCTCTCCCATTTTCCTGCTTGTTTCATTTTTTTTTTTTTTGTGCTCTTTCCCCAAGCTTTAGTCGATGATTACAAAGCGCAACCAAAAGAATTTCTCATTATTGACCACAAAACTCATCGGGACAAAATGTTAACAGCGTTGCATTTCTCTTTGTCGACATCGAGATAGACAATCAAATAAGGCGAGGGACGAGAGCAAGAGACGAATAGAGAAATGAAATTAAAAATCGTTTGATGAAGGCGTCTATCAGTAAATTGAAGCATTGCTCCTCGCCTCTTGCCTCTCTTCCCTTCTCTTGTCTCTTTGAACACTTGAAGCATTTGGCGAGATTAATGTGTAAATGCAGTACAAAATCAGCAATGGACCGTCATCAGTAACTGGATATAGCTATAGTACAGCAAGTGCAGGAGAAGTGGTTTTAAAAATTAATTAAAAACTCGAGTCGAAAGCTAAAAAGGAATTGAGCCAACAGTGTTCTTCGCAAATGATTTCTTTGTTCATTCTAAATGAATCTGCCTTTGGCCACATTGACATCAAAATGTTTCGCTCTTAACTAAATAGAATCTCAATTAGTGTACGCAAATGAACCTTGATTTAAATGCTCTGAGTATTAGCTGGTCAACTCTCTAGCAACAAATGATTGCAATGATTGCATTATATCCTTTGTACGTGCATCTTTGACTTTATTTAATTTTTTTAGAAGTTTTTACTCTCTTATTTGCATTTATTGTTTACATTCACTACCTATAGGTATGGAAAAAGTTTATTATACCTTTAAAAACATTAATTTTTCAGTTAAAAAACTAATGCAAAGGACAATTTTGTATAAGAAAACAAAAATATATGGTATAATTTGGATATTTATTCGGTATTTATCTGTTATAACGAGATACTCACAGTCGAGCACACTGGACTGCAGCTATTTCATCAACTGTTTGTTGAATTGCACAACATTATCTTTGCATTATATTGAAAATATCAAGAATTACCTACTTAAAATCTTTACTATTGCAAACATCTTACCCGTTCAGGAATCGATGAGTGTTTTGATAAATTAACGTTTGTAAATGGACATATAATTATATTTTGTGCATGCTTTGCTAAGACGTTCGCAGAAATAGAAGAATTTCATTCGCAGTGTCTCACATACCTAGGTAATCACACATAAGTTCTGATTGTTGCTACCGACTATATGTTTTTCATCTATGGTCTACCATGAAAAACATGGACATCAGCACTATTAGAATTTAGTCAAATGATGATTAGCCCAAAGTCAGACTTGATAAAATGAAAATTTGGACGTTACGTATTAATGGCAGTGCCATCAAGTGGTCCAGCGACAAAAAGAGAAATTCTGTTTTTAAACAGCATGCATTAATCAGAAATAACAAATTTTATTTTACAGCTAAATTTTATGAATTTTCTATATTTTTGAGCCAAAGAAATGTATTATGTTGTCTTAATAATTGTTTGAAAATTTTAAATTTTTCTTTTTACATTACATTTCGTAATTTCTTTCTCGTTGAAGAATTGGCGTCTCCATTATCACCATTGCTTTAGCTGACGTTGCGAAATAATATTGAATTCTAGTCAATTTTGATTGCTGCTGATTAGGTTTAATAGGATCAGCACGAGCTTAGAATTGTTTTTGTGTACTTTGGATGTTTTCTAATCGGTGAGTAGTCACCTAATTGAGTAGACAATTAAGTCATTAAAAGCTGTAGATTGAGATATATTTGGCAGCGTTTATCTAAGGATTCAATTTGTATTTTGTGCGGCTTAAATCGATTGGCAAGGGAGAGGGAGAAAAAGTCCGCTAACAAAGTGAGGAACTTGTTCGTCAGCCGGTGAATTTCAATTGCTGCGACAAAAACTTTTAATCAAATTAAGTCAAAAGCAAGCCGGAAATGTCACTGGCATAAGGTGACATGTGGCCAGGGGAGAGGAAACAGGGAGTTGGAGCCAGAGTATGAGAAAAGTTTGGCTTGTCAGCCAACGTCGCAGCCTCGACGACAATTGTTGGCGACAACTGACGCTGTGGGCAGTCGCCTGTTTGAATATACACAGTTTGTATTCTGCCACGCCCCCTGTTGCCGCCCACTACCCAGTGCCCAAGTAAGCAGGCAAGCAAAGCCGCACAAATGCTCAATTAATCGAATTTCGTAGCGTTAATGAAACGGGAATCTTGTCGGATCATGCGGTCGGTCTTCTTGCCTCCTTCGGCACGCTAAGCTTCACCAGTTGCTGTGCCTGTATCTGTAGCTATAGCTATAGCTGGGGCTGAGGCTGTGGCTGCCGGCTAATTGAATCAAAGCAAATGTCCTGGCCATGTCGTGGCACACGCAGTGCCTAATTGCGAGTTAAGTTAACAGACTGTGGCCCGAGACTGCAGCAGCAGCAACGCTTGTCAAAGACATTCAATATCGCTTTGACCACTTTGCCATGCTCTTCACTCTCTCTCTCTCTCTCTCTCTCTGTATTTCTCTGTCGCTTTGGTCCCTGCGATTGCAATTCCCTAGCACATCCTTTAACGCTATGCCAAAAAAGGCTCAACGGTAAAAACAATTAATATTACAACCTGCAGGCACATTATATACTCCAACGCCCTCCTTATTCCATGGCATGGCAGTCGCCTTATCGCCTGCCATTGACAACACTCGACACAACCCCAAACCAGACAAACGTTCATCCCTCCCCTCCAACAGTTCGCATAAAGCAAAAGTAAAAGCTAACGCGTTGGAGAGGGGGCTGCAACCAACAACCCTTTTGCCACTTTTTGCAGCTGAAATCTGGGCTTTGGCTTTTTAAATGCTTTGACTTAAAACAAAAGTACATGGCAGCAAAGAGATAAAGAAGAAAGCAGAGGATGCGAAAGAGCGCCTCATGGTGGAATCGGGGTATTCTTGGCGTGCTCTGTTCATGTTTAAGGCATCCCGTTGCCTTGGGCTTCGCACTTACTATTTGCCAACTTGCTTAACACAAAATGCTCTTTTGTGTATGAAGCACAACTCATTAAGTTGGGGTCCACAAATAATCCATAAAAAATAAAAAAAAATATACTCATTTATCAATTTTAATTTCTTAGCTTTATTTAAACTTAACTGCCACTTAATTGTAACTCGGCTCTTGTAAATGTAGTACTATATCAATATTCCAATTCTATAATTTGGTATTTAAAGAATAATGCCGCACTGTTTTGCTGTTATGTCAGTTCATAGTTTTGTATTATTATTCAATCAAGCGCAGCCAACTGAACTGCAACAACATGCGTTTGATGCGCGGCTAACTTAACAACGTGCATTTGCTGAATTTTTATGAGATGTGGCAACACTTTGCATAGCTCTCTGACACTTGACTGTCTTGGCAAAGAACCGAGAGTTGATGAGCTTGTTTGCCACTTTCGGAGGCTACTCGAAAGTAATCAACTTATTCGACATCTTGATGCGAGCAAAGAGCATCTCAGGCTACTATTGCTGCAGGCGGCAGGCAGACAAATAATTGGCGTGCTTGGCGTTGTGTGGCAAGTTGAATGTGCAACTTTCAGGGGAGTGGGGTGGCCACTTTACAAGATGCCAACAATTGGGCGTTGGCCATATGATATCAATTAAAAATTTGTCTAATTAAATTTGGTAACTTGAAACAATGCCGTTGGGTGTTTGGTCGCTTGAACTCTGAACCTGGGCAAAGAGCGGTGCTGCAAGGAACAAAAGAAGCACCCACTCAAAACTAATGAAAGTTGCATAAAGAGCAGTCCGCAAACTGAGCTAGAGTCTGACTCGAGTGGCAAGTGGCAGCTGTTGGCGTTGCCATTGTCGGTTGCCGCTGCCGTTGCCGATGCTGACTTTTGCCAATTTGTAGTAAATTCTCAGACGGCCACGCCCATAAGATGTCAATAAATGCTGAGGTTGGTTGTACAAATATGCTCTTCACATTTGACTACCCATCGAGCGAGAGAGTACCTTGAGATTATGGCAGGAGCAAGTGGGGAAGAAAAAATAAACCCGACCCCAGACTGCACTTTAGTACCCTTTTGCTCATGCCAATTAGGCAAACACGTTGCACTTTGGGCCCTTGTTCGACACACACTCGGAAACAAAGCGAGAACTTGTGGGAGAGCGGAGTGAGAAAGATTCAATGAATCGTTTGATGGTCAAGTCGAGTGCTCTTAATAAACTTATCAGCAGACCAGACTGCAATTTTAACAATTATGTGAGACTAACTAAAATCAGCTTGGGGTACTTTAACTATCCGTTCATCTTTGGGTATATAGTCGTAAGTCTAAGTATATACCATCAGGTTCTCTCATGTTTTATGGATCGACGGCGACTGAAACAATGAATGCAGTGCAGGCTCTAACGAGACTTTTGCATAAGCATTCCCCTTTGAGGCATTACAACTGGTAGGCATAGAAAGGAAAGGCAGAGAGTGTGCACACAATGCGTGGCAGTGGCAACAATTGACTAAGTTGTCTCACGGGGCAGCCACATTGACAAGCTGCTGCAGTCACATCAGCGAACTTTGGCTTTGATTTTCATTTTGATGTTGTGCGAAAACTAGCAAAAGGCTGACTGCCCTCCCAGCAATTGGAGCGAAGACAGCTCCCAGGAGAAGCCAAGTCACGGAAACAAAAACAGCAACTTGGCCGGCAAAAATATGCAAATGCAGCGCGGGAGTTCCCACTTCGGGGTTGTCTGTCTGGTAAACTAACAACCATATTTGGCCACTCCGCTTGACAGACAACAAAAGCTGCTTCGCCAGTCCCCAAAATGGACCAGACAACAAGTCCCTCGGCTCTTTGACTCTTTGGCCAACTTGCTGTCAACGTGGACAGGATAAACACAACTTTCCAATGACAGAGGATGCTACTCAAGAATGTGAAGTCATTTGCATATCACATACGGGTACAACAAAATGTGAGTGACAAACTTAACAGCAGGTTTATCCACAGGATAAACTAGCAAACTATTGCCGTACCAAGCACTGTCCACTCGACGAGAAGGTGCTGCCAACTCTTGCACATTTGATTGCTTCAGTTATTGCAGAGTATCTGTGCTTCGATCTGCACAACTCTTCAACTGTTTTTTCACTCAATTCTTGGGCAAATTCTCTGCGGCATGCAATTTTCGCTTATGCATGCAACAAACAATTTATGTGCGAGTGTGTGTGTGTGTGTGTGTGAGTGCTGCGAGTGCCTAACTTGATTTACTACTCAAAACCCACAACTCCATTTAGTCTGTCAATATGTCGATTTGCTCCGCCTCGTTTCCCTCCTTTCTTTTGGCCAGGTTTTTTCTTTCTGCCAATCGCATGGAAAATGCGCGTTTTGGTTTCAACACAGTCAAAACAACAAGCATCAGCCACAACAAGAACAAGTGCCATCACAAAAACAGTCAAGTGTGCTCGACAGTGAATCATTAAGGAATATAAAAGGCAAAATTCTTATTAAGCGAATTAGTTAATAAGTTAGTTAATTAATTTGATCATCAGTTTTCTTCTTAGTATAATATTAAAATTTATATATTAAACAAATAATAGATATAAACTTAATAAAATAATAACCCAAAAAAGTACAAAAAATATTCTCGAAAAATATTAATCATAATTTATTTAGGAATAATATTAGAAATTTTACGATATGACTCCAATCATCTTTGAAATAGAAGATATATGCGATAAGTTTTAACATATACAATATATATTTGAGTATGTATAATTTTAAACATTCTATTGAAATATAGAAGCGATATTGTTTTCAAGCATAATATGGAAGTTAATACATAAAATGCATTAGAAAGTAACTGAAAAGATATATGTAAGATTTGAGATAACTGTTTTTGTAATGACAAGAATTTGTGCTAATTGTAAACATAATATGGAAGCATACAATTGTTTGGAGATGTAATCTAATACATATTTTATTTTGTGTTTTTCGTCGAGTAAATAATTACTAAATATAAGAGCAAATAAAGTTTTATAAATATTCAAAATAAATGCAAACTTAATTATTACATAATTATTGAAATTATAATCAATTCGCTAAACTAAAGATAGATAAAGATAGCAAAAACGTGTTACCCAAGGTTCTCTCTTAAGTGTCTAAGTCGAGCACAAGATTTTAGGCAGCGAGTGTGAAAATACTAGTAACAACTTTTGCTTTTGCGATGTGGGTTTGCTGCTGGGTCTCAGTGGCTGACGTCTGGTGGGCTACCAGTGCTCAACCGATTCCCAATCTCAGAGCAACCGAACAGCCCGACCGACCAAGTGTCCAACCATCCGTTGCTGTCCGCCTTTGTCCACGATGTCCACGATTGCTAGACCCGGCCATAATTGACTGCCTGTAAAATTCCTGTCATTTTTTGCCGTTTGGGTGGCTTGTTTCGTTGTGTTGTGTTTTGTTTTGTTTCGATTCGTTTTGTTGGTGTTCTTGCAATGTGCTGGGCGTGATTTGTGGGCGTAACACTTTTTGCCATGCCTCTCACTGGGAGTCTGGCAGCAGCAACGAAGCAGACGAAGAAGAAGCTGTCCTTTTGTTGTCTAGCTGAGAAGCATTTTGGGCCAGGCTAATGGCTTGCGTTTGGCCCTGGAAAACAATGTGAACTATTTGTCTAAGAGTTGCAAGCGTTATTCAAACGAGAGACACAAGGCAGTCTGAACTCTGATTGACAATTTGCATGGTCTGCGATACGTAAAGAGCGGATTGATGTTTTCCCTAGAATAGAGAATGCTTAATAAGGCTAAACACCTTGATTTGAAAAATTCACTGCCTGGATGCTAATAGGGCTTGTCCCACTGTGACTATTTGATCGCTTTAAATAGAGAGAGAAAGAGAGAGAGAGAGAGAAAGAAAAGAACTCCCAATTCAGCAGACATTAACTGACATCAACATCAGCATTCAGTATCATCATCATTATGAGGCAACTTGACTTTTATGAAGCGTTTCTGAAGTTGTTTGCACTGTCACCCCATTCAGAGAATCGTCTAAGGATGGGAAGAAGGGGCGAAGGAGACATTCAGCAACATGTCGAGTTGCAAGTTGTTGTCCATTGTTCTGCTGGCTGTTAGTTTAACGCTCATGGGACATGCCAAAAATTTGAATAATAATTTTATTTGCCTAAATTTGCATACGAGTTGGAGCTGGAGTCGGAGTCGAAGTTGGTTTCTTTATTTTGTCCCTTTGTGTGGAACATAGTCATAGTCAGTGGTTGTCTCTGTGTGTGTTTTGTGGCGCTGTTTGCTTACAATGTGCTGGGCATTTAAGCCATTTGACTTTTGGCCATCAAGTTGTTAACATGTGTTGACTGTGACTAAGAGCGCCACAGCTGGAATTGGACTTGGTCGTGGACTTGCAATGCCCAGTTGCAATGCCAGTTGTAGAGATGTGGACAAGTGACTTCAGTTTATTTATTCATGCACTTAGTGAGGCATTCACCGCTTGTTCAGTTGAGTCTCTGCTTGTGCTTCATTTTAGCCCATTGCCCATTGCCCATCTGCTAATTGCCCCGTCCTGTCTTCGAGCCAATCAAAGCACTCGTAATCGTCTCTCTCGCATTATTTACAACTATGTTTCTGCTGTTTCCCTTCCACTTCCTCTTACCCTTCCCCTATCCTGCTTGGCTCCCAGGTCAAATCAGTGCGTGCCATTGTTGTTTGTACTCGAAGAGTCGTCAACGTCGTCGACGTCTGCCCATCTCCACATTTCAACTAAATTGAGCGTGCAATTCACTGACTCCGTCGTCGTCTGCTGAGTATTTTCAATGCCAGTCAGTAGTTTATTGAGTTGTCCGTCTACACATCCCATGCAAATGAGTTGACTGCCTGGGACATTTATTGAAAATGTAAGTGCTAATATTTGAACAAGAAAAACCGTAACTTAATTGCAAAAACATGTTGGCAGCTTGACAATTTTGTTGCCTTTCTTGAGGTATGCACACACACACAAAAACACACACAATTTACATACTGATGATGTTGTGTGTGGAAGGACAGTGATTAGTTTTGACTCAAATCGATGCTGACTGAATTCATTTGCACTGCAATTCTGTTTAGTTTAGAATGCTTTCGCTTCAAGCACATTTCAGTTATGGCTCGAGTCGCAAATTAAGCATACGCCAGGTGAACACACTCACAGCTGCTAATGGCATATCATGTGAAGTAGCCGGGGAACATTGTCTGAAAGCATTTCGCACAAGTGACATGCAACCAAATTGCAGCTTAAAAGCGCAGAGCAACGAAGACAACGCAACTCCACCTTTTAAGCAGCCACATCGAGGGTGTGCCCACTGTGCAATGCACAGACTACAATTACTCGACTCTATCTCGCCAGCTGACTATCCAACTGTCTGGCTGTCTGTCCTCACTCTACTCTCATCCAAGTGGGGTATGCTTATTGCTAAAGGCTACGCACATAAATATTAGTGAAAGGGTATTTACGCTGCGGCTTAAAGAGCATTTAAATCTTCTCTCTGGGTTTATATAATTTAGCAAGCGACAGTCTAGCATTCGGAGGGGAAAAAGAAGCGTCTACTTTTTTAATGCAATTAGTGAGAGCTGCAAAACATTAGGCTATAGACAAACACACACACACACACACTTGTTTTAACGCATATACATATGAAGAGAAGTTAAAAAGGTGCGGAGGGGGTATGAAGGGTATGTAGTATCTCTTTTTTGTCGCTCAACTCGTAATTGACGCTGAAAGGCAGCGCAAATGAAGTCAACGCCAAAATGTTGTACAATTTTTGGGCAAATGCAATTACTTAATCAGCATTCAAGAGCTGCAAAAATGTCCGAGGGTTAAGTTCGAGATAAACAAGCGGAAGGACAAGAGAAAGAGAGATTGAGACGGGAGAATGTTGCGAATGCAACTTAAAATCTATTTATCTCAAGTGGTTTACACAAGTCTTTTGGCCATGTCTGTAGTTGATGATGTTGTTGACGACGACGATGACGATGGTGATGACGATGATGATGATGAGCTTACATTCGCATTCATATTCACATCCTTTGCTGTGTCCTTGTTGATGTGCGCTTGATAAAATGTGTTTGACTAATTGAAAATTTGCATAAAATCAATTTTAATTGAAAAACTTGTTGGCAAGAAGTATACAAAAAGAGGTTAAGTGAACATTCACTCATACACTCTTTCGTTAGTTCACTCATTCATTCCCAACACACTCAACTGCTCAGGCCAGACAAATATTGGCATTTGCCTTGCTGCTGCTGCTGATGCTGCAACAAGATGCCAGAGTCAAGATCTCAATTCCCATCTCGCCCCAAAGTGCGTCTGCATCTCTAAGTGTGCGTGTGTGTGTGATTGTGTGTGTCAGTGTTGTGCTGGTCAAAACTTAAACATTAAAAATTAAATTAAAGCCAAAAGTTGAACCTGTACTGCAATTTGGACATTTAGCAATTAGCAAATTTCATTACAATAAATTATTTATGGATGAGTCTAAAGTGTTGCTCGACCCAGACGGACAACGAATCTTCTTCTCCTCACTTGCAATGATATTAATTAGTTATTTAATTGCTGCAATTTGCAAACAATTCGTGTAATGACCTCTGCTTCACTTCTTGAAGCATTTGGATAACTAAGAATAAAAACTTATTTCCAAAATAATTATAAAAACAATTTCGAAAACATTTTTTTAAGTATTACTTATTAAAGCGAAATACTTCATTAAAAAGAAATTTTCAATATAAATCTTTTTCTTTAAAATTTACTCAATCATCTAAGCTCCAAATTAATTTAAAAATTTTTTTTACCAAATAAACTGTATATAATTTCAAATTTTAAATTTAGAATTTGCAGCAGAAAAAATTGCATTAATAAAAACAAAATCTAACTGTTTAGCTGAAAAAAATAAAGTTGTTTAAATAATGAATTTTGTATAAATAAAATTCTTTGCCAAGCGAATAAAATTATCAATAATTGATGCAGCTAATGAAAATTACACAATAAATATGTTAAATACATACAGAAACAAAGTTTACTACAATTGATGACAATTCAATTATGAATCTGTTAAAAATATTTTCATTCTTAAACGAAAAATCATTATTTGCAATTCAAAGATACTCACGCTAGCATTGAAACCCATATCAGACTTCAATTTTCGTTAAAATTCGCATTTTGAGTGAATCTTTTGCGTCGCTTTGTGAAAATAATCCATTAGCCTAGTTTTCATAATTTTTTTAAGGGGGCCAGCTTGGGTTGGAGACGGTTGAACCACGCCCGTATGGTTTAGATTTTCACGCCAAATAGAATAGGCTTCAGTGACATGTATTGATATTGTTAGAGGATTGCGAAGCAGCTTAGTTGGGTGGTTTGCTATGGAAATTAGGCAACTATGTCGATTTCTAGGGGATTATGAAAGAGTGTCACTCTACATATGTATGCGTATGTAACTGTATTTGTGTTACATCCCTAACTGAAAACTTGTACATTCATTGCGAAAGCTTTTCAAAGCATTTAAAGGCAATTTTGCAGCTTAGAAGTATTAAAATGCTGTTGGCAGGTGAAACGATTGGCACAATTCGGCTTAGTTTTTGCTGAGGACATTTCACAATCGATATGATGTGGGAGAATGTTTAATAATCCACTCAAAAAAGTAGGCAACAAAATGAGCTTAAGCGAGCTGGGACATTTTTGTGCAGAAGGCGGATGAAATCAAGTTAAGCATCTTAATATTTAATGTATAATATGTAAAACATATTGAAAGTCTTTTAATAATATTGCTATAAAATTTAAATTGAAAGTTAATGGAATTTTTATTTTTGAAATATTGTCAGCTATAGAATTCTACTTTAAAGTTTTATAGTTAATTGCACTCACAGGTGATGTTTTCAATCGCTTAGAACAAATAATAATAGACAATGATTAATAAAGTGAATTCCTTTTACCTGCTATATTTTTGTTAATCATAAATTGCTTAAATTATGTATTCACATTCATTGCCTTAAGTTGAATATATTATTTTAAATGTATATATGTATTTAATTAGTAATATAAATTACAATTAGTAATATAAATATTTCTATTTGTGGTATTATTGATATACAGAATTTTCCATAAGAGATGATGGTCTGTAGAGTCAATCTTTTGGATCAATCAACTGTTTATTTTTAGCTTTTAAGCACTAAAATATTTCTTTATCTAAATTACTTCAAATGAAATATATTCTAATTGAATATCCGTAATTGTATATGTATCTTATTGTTATTACAAAATTGATTCCCAAGTAAGTGCAGCATTCTTCTGCATTCTATTGAAGGAGAGACTGTGGTGTTGTGTGTTGGCTTTTGTTATGCCAATTGGATCAGCACGGACAGGTGTAAATTACTTGAGCTTAGGAAAAGCCACTACAAAGCTGCACAGCATGAAGAAGTAGTAGAGAAAAGTAAATCGAGGGGAATGAGTGCAGTTGCTTTGACTTTGGTTCACTCGTTTTTGATTATTGTTGTTGTTGTTGTTTTCGTTGTGGTGTGCGTTTAATTAATTTGACAACACACAACACACGCCTGGAACTGTCCTCTAGCTTGTGTGAGGTCGAAGCTCTTTGGCAACGTCACTTAATTAATTTGCTGCTGCTGCTGTTGATGCCGTTTGCTGTGTGCACTTAATGCCGGAAGTTGAAGAAATACGGCCGCATTTTGGCTTTATGGTATGGTAAATTACGGGAGCACATAAGATGAGCCCCCTCTGCCCGTAGAGGAAGTCACTCAGCTCTGCACTTGATCCATCTCATCGTACTCTCACGTGTGTGAGTGTGTTTGTTTCTGGCTGTGAGTAAATCAATCAAAATGCTTCCGCCAAGCCTTGACTGTTCCGCCCAGCGACCTCACCCACACACACACACACACACACACACATACACACATACACACAATTTATGGCAAATCTGATGCAAATATCTAAGAAGCTTACGACGCCCAAAATCGTTTACGCATTTTTAACCCATTATGTTGTGTTGTGTGTGTTGTGCGTGTGTGTTTTATGTGTATCATCGGCTTGGGTGCTCAAGGTCCGGCGTTCTGGTTTAAGCTGCTTTCTAGGCGCCGGCCAAGCGGCTCAACTGACGGATGCCGACAAACTCATTAGTAGCTAAAGGCAAGTCATAAATTTTGCCACAACTCCCATCCACCCACAGCAGCATTCTCCTACACTGTTTCCCAGGCGCGTTCTCTCTCTCTCTCCTCTCTCTCTCTCTCTATCTATCTCTCTCTGTCGTTGTGACTTGCTTGTGCCTATCTTCTTAGATCTTTCACCCGCAAGAAATAGTGTTAGCTAGTCCCAAGTGACGATTATTCGATTGCAGCTAATATTGTAAATTCGCAAGTTAGGCATAAATTTATATAACACTTTAATAATAATCTTCGATGAAACTCTTTATGATACTATTATTATTTATATATTCTAGTTCTAAATGAAACATTTACAAAAGTAGATACACTTAATACAAACTTCTAATAAAATTATTGATTGATTTTACTTAACATTTCAATTAAAGATAATAGAATAGCAAATTTCAAGGTTTGAAATGCACATATTCGGATTAACATTTTATTATTGTCGAATAACCCAAAGAAACAATTTTTATACTCGCGACTTACAGAGTATATTTTTATGACAGGAGGGTATTATAACATCGTCTGTCTGTCCGTCCGTCTGTCCGTATGAAAACCTATATCTCAGCGACTATATGAAAAATCGCTATTATTTTTTATAGAACTTGTTATATCAATAACCGATTACACATTTTGTAATATTTCAGTATTGTTAAGTATATTATTTTGGTATATATTTAAGTGATAATACCAAATTGACGTGCATAAATTAGTTCTTATTATGTACATTTTATTTTACTGTATGCATTTATAAGAATCTTGTAATTGTTTTAATATCCTTCGTTATCTTAATTTTTAAACATTTTGAAAAATAAAAACATTTCTCTTGTGATGAGTACCTTGAAGTTAAATCGATTTTGATAACTAAATTGAAATATAATTCGGAAGTTATGCCCGAATATTATAGATGACTTATAATTGATGAATATTAATATAAATATTTGAATGTATTTTAAACAAATTGCAAATTAGGCTTAGCTTGGCTTAAAGACTTAAAAAGCCGTTTTGTTCAGCTAAATAAATGTAACAACTTTTTACATAGAGCATTTGCATTCTTAATATTAAAGTATGTAATTAGATGTAGTACCTGTTATTTTTTCAATCACAAGTTTTGAATGCTTACAATCAAAACAAAAATTATCGATAAATAAGACTCTGAAAATGTATTTCTCAAAATTAATTGTTGTTCTCGCTTTTATACATTACCGCTACAAGCATTTAAATGTTTTGGCCGACGCACAAATGGAAGACAACCTTAATATTAAGTCTGCGGCATTACGAATTAACTACAAGAGTTTTAAACATGTAGTTGAAGAGGTCCAAAGCTCCAATGAGGCACCACTAATAAAAGTGAAAAGTAAAAGCGAATCTTTTGCCAACTCTAGCTTGGCTAAAACCAGAAACGATGATGAATTTGTTTTCCTAGTCGTCGGTGGCTATCGTCCTGAGACGAACACTTTAGCTAAATATGTTGTGTCGCTTAGGCTTGTATATATTGAGGAAAATTATGGCTTTGGATTTGGACACTTTTGTGGTGGCTCTATAATTTCTAAGAAAGTTATTCTGACAGCAGCGCATTGTGTTTCAAAACGGTAAGTCAAATTATATTGTACATAGACTTATTTTAAGCACAAGACAAACAAAGTAAAGGGTTCTACCCGATTGTGCCTAGGTAGGATATATCCTACCCTATAAAAACAAAAAAAAAATATATATATATACAAAATAAACCATGAAATATACTTCTGTCAAAATATAACATCTTATATCTTATATAGTTTCTAATATTTAAATGCTAATGCTAATGCTATCAGAAACAATATAAGATATAAGATGTTATATTTTGACAGAAGTATATTTCATGGTATATTTTGTGCTTTATTTCTTTATATAATAATATATATCCGGAATATTTGAATCTTGTATATTTTATTTGGTATTCATGCAGAGGTTCTATATCATTCGCAAAGGACATAAAGGTCATCGCTGGGACAACTCGCCGTTTGCTAAGAAACAAACAGACCCAAGAATTATCAGTGGTCACAGTAAAAGCGCATCCTAAGTATGATTCTCTATCCATGAAGAATGACTTAGCATTGATTAAGCTCAAAGATGAGTTGGACTTAAATGAAGAGTTTGTCAGTATTATTCCTATAGCAAATGAGAAGCCATTAGCTGGACAGTTATGTACTATCGTAGGATGGGGAATTATTTTGGAAGTAAGCTTGGAATATTTTAATATACAATAAAAATATGCATCACTTTAATTTGAATTTTAGAATGGACCGATGCCTGATGATATTGGGAGTGGAGATGTAACTATTAACTCAGACGCATATTGCAGCTCAAGACTCCCCCAATTTAGAAAGGACATGTTCATATGCATCTCGAATCCCAAAAATTATGAAGTCAGCGCTTCCAGTGGTGATTCTGGTGGACCGTTAATATGCGATAACAAATTGGTGGGCATTACTTCTCACGGGATTCGTATGGGCCATGCAACAAGTCCTTCTGTCTACACTAATGTCTACAATTATCGAGAATGGATATTACGGAATGGAGTTTGTTGCCTCATCAATAAGTTGAAGCACATTGTCCTGGGTTTCCTTATTGCTTTCATCAATCAATAACAATCCGAATAAGATTTTATAATTTATGAATTTATACATACATATATTAATTATTATCTTTCTACAACTCTTTCTCGAATATATTAAGACTTAGGAACTTTTCCTGTGGAAGTTTTGATATAAAATTGAATGGAATAAGGTCTTGAAGAATATTTAAGTCATTGAGTTAAAAATAAAACCAAATAAATTAAATCCATTGCAACAAAATAAAAATAAAACTCAGATGTTATATTAAATTTATTTAAACTGCCAGTGCCACCTAGTTATATTGAATCTGTGTTACAAGTAGTGCAGAGCTCTCAACTCCAATTGTATCAAGTTATTGGCTTTATTAATGGTCTGTCCATTATGACGGATAGAGTTGTGCCTTTGGCAATGGATAATAGCCCACGCATCCTGCCTACCTTTAGCGGGCTCAGCTCTACTTCTCGTCTTGACATCCAGCATAACTCAACAGAGGCGAAGTCACAGTCGACACATCCCTTTGGCTTTTCCCTTTTCCTATTTGCTTTCCCTTTTCCATTTTCATCATCAGCATAAAGAGCAACGTCGCCATCATGGTCTTGATGATGATGATGAGGTGGCGTTGAGAAATCACTTCAATGCACTAAAATCCTATTAAATCTGTGCAGTCAAAGCTACAACAACAGCAACATTCAGTCAGACAGAACATTATTCAAGTATTTTTAGCCGTTTTTCGTACACGAAAAATGCAAAAAGGTCAAAACATTCAGCAAAGTGAGCGAAGTTAAAGACTGATGGCTAGAGAAACACAGAGAGAGAGAGAGAGAGAGAGAGAGAGAGAGAGAGAGAGAGAAGAGAGAGAGAGAAGGAGTGAGAAGAGAATTGCATACACATAATGAATGCAATTTGTTGTTGCGTCGCTCAATGAGTGTTTGAGTGTTGGCTGCTTCGAGTCTCTCGAGTGTGTTGATGGTATGGAAAAGAGTGCGGGGTTTTCCCTCTGCTGCGAGGTGGGGAAGTGTGTGTAAATAAGCCTTTGCGTTTGTTGTTGCATTGACTTTTCGTACTGCCAAATCCCAAAGCATTTGAAATTTAAAACCAAGCAACAACATTCAAATCACAACTGCAACGCCAGCAACAACTTCGACGACGCATAATTTACACACAACACATTCGATGAGTATTGTCGGGTGCTGAGTGCGGGAAATGGGCACCTGCATGTGGCAAGTGGCAAATAGCAGAGGCGAAAAGCTTTCCGCAACTACGTTGAAGACTCGCTCGTTTGTGATTCAGCTTTGTTCAAGGTGGGGGAAAAGCTGTCAAATCGTCAATCCATGATTTTCTTTCGTTCTAAAGAATTCATCAGAGGTGCCAAAAGCTCAGTTTGGAAATGTGCATGTTTTCACCTGAACAGAAAAGCTGACATTCTGAGTGCATTGTTGATGCCGATGCAGCTTCTCTTGTTTTTGAAATGCTTCTAATGATTGTGTCAAGTGTCGACAGCGAAATCTCTCTCAAAAGTTACATTTTCGACAGCGAAATTCTCTGTGAGCAAGTGCTTTGTATTCAATGATCGATAGATGGGAAAATACTCTATGCAATTTTACTACTGAATGATCTAATCTGTTAATTCTCATCTATAATATAATTATTTCAGGCACGGGCACTCTCAAAACTAGCGATTGTAAAAACTGAAAATATTTTTCGCGCTTAATGCGATGGTTTGTATTAAATGACGTTCGTTGTGATTGGAAATAATATAAGCAAATACAATTTTGTGTAATATTATATTTAACTGATAAGACACAAAGCATTTAAGAAAAATTTTCATTACGTTTAGTAAATGATTAGTTGTGAGACGAATCGAAGCTTCGAAGTGCTCGTTCAAAATGATTTTAATTGCAAACGTATTAACAATATTGTGGCTGGTTTTACAAGTGCATAGCTCGGTTAGTGACTTAATTAACAAGAAATTTTCTGTATAATATGCAATAATTTTGTTTGTCTATAGTGCCTCGCAGATTCAAAGGAAATGGATGATCAATGCAGCACATATTGCTATGAAGTTGTGAAACCACTTTTGCAACATGTCAACTCGGCCAACTCGAAAGAGATAAGATTCGTCGAACTGAATAACAAGATTAAAGAGCTAGAAGCGAAAATAGTGAATTTAAATAAAATGGCTGAGCAAAACGATGAACAATTGGCGTTGCGTGCTGAGATGATTGCCTTGTATAAAAACAATACGAACATCTATGAAAAACGCATTGCGGAACTTGAGAGTGAAAGCACAAAACGAAAAATGAACGTTCAAACTACTGAAGATACTACACATGACGATCCATATTTAGAGCATATGAAAAGCATTTCATTTGAGCAATACGTACACCTAGATACACAATATAATCCGGTGCCAATGTGTCCCAGTAGTTTGACTGGCCCCGTTTCGATGTCAATCTACGTTCGAGATACACACTTTTACTCGTGTGATTCTAGTATTGCTGGTCCTGGTTGGATGGTTATACAACGTCGTATTGATGGCAAAGTGAGTTTTAATCGTAATTGGTCTGATTACAAGAAAGGATTCGGTGAATTGGGTGGCGAGTTCTTCATGGGTCTCGACGAGATTCATTTACTGACCACCTCGCAACCTCACGAGCTCTATGTTTTGCTTGTGGACTTTGCAAATAGAAAACGATATGCCAGATACAGTGACTTTGTCATTGGCGGCGAGGAGGAAGCCTATGAGTTGAAGGAACTTGGATATTACTCTGGCGATGCTGGGGATGCTCTGCGCAGTCATGAACTCAAACAATTCTCCACACCAGATAGGGATAATGATCTGGACGAAGATAGTTGTGCTGAGACGTTCAAGTCTGGTTGGTGGTTTGGCAAGTGCTATGAATGGTAAGACCGTTGAAAGTAGTCGTTAAATCCATAAGATATTTAAATTTTTGCTCATTTTTTTTCAGCAATCTTAATGGATACTACACTGTGTCGGATCCTCGTAGGGAAGATCTTGGGGGTATTGAATGGAGAAGTTGGAAGCACAAGCCGTTGAAATTCACTCAAATGATGATAAGGGCAAAAATCAGCAGGGTAAAAAATAGATTGAATATTCAAGTTTTTGTACAATTCAATAATCATTTGATTTCTTCCAATTAGAGACAATTTCCTCTATGACGCTCCGATTCCTTCCCAATGATTTTAAGAAGCTAAACTTGTGTTGTTAATGTCAAATATATATTTTTTTGATTTACCATGAAACACAATAAAATGTATAGAGTAAAAGGTATTGCCTTCATTATACCCGATACCCATAGGGTAGAAGGGTATTATAAATTTTTGCCGGCAGGAAATGTATGTAACAGGTAGAAGGAGGCATCTCCGACCCTACAAAGTATATATATTCTTGACCAGCTTCAACAGCCGAGACGATCTAGCCATGTCCGTCTATAATTTTTTTTCGACAGCATCTGTTATGTTTGCACGCAGATCAAGTTTGTTTCAAATTTTTGCCAAGCCCACTTCCGCCCACGCAAATCAAATAAAATCGATTAACAAGCGTAATTTTAAAGCTAGAGCTGCTTGTATATAATAATAATTCGGTGTATATAATAATAACAATAGTATTTATGATTCCTGAAAATTTTGTTGCGATCGGATAAAAATTGTGGAAGTTATTAAAGAGATACTTTTGTAGGGGCTAAAAATGCCTACTTTCTAGGGGTATTAGTTGCTTTAGCTGACAATCTAGTATATTTTGCCGACTATGGTATATTTTGAATGTTAGTACCACATAGTTATACTAAATATACCATTTGGTATATTTTTGGTATTTGCAGTATTTTTGGGATATATTGAAAACAATATCGCAATATTTTGCTTTTATTCAAAATGGGTAGCGGGTATCTCACAGTCGAGCACACTCGTCTGTAGCTTTCTTACTTGTTTACTACAAATTTTTTTGAGCAGATTGCTAATGCTTATAATTATTAACAAAAAGACGAGTTTCCAGATTTCCAATTCTTTTTAATGTGTTCTATTGCACACCAAAGCGAATAGTAAAAAGGATCAGCTTCTTACATGCAAATATCGATAACTTGTAAGCTTGAGCGATGTTTTAGGTATGCTGTTAGTTTTTAAAAATAAATGTTAGGCGATTAATTGTTCTTCTGCTGCGAACAAATGAATGAAAAAATTTTTTATAAAATAATAAGTAATTTTATTTCTTCTGTACTTTTACTAAGGATTGAGACTAGTTTATGCGGCGTTTGAGTGTAAAATAAAATCATATTCCAAATATATGAAAACGACTTTTTTGTCTTGTAATTTTAATAAGGGAAAGTTCTTTTGAACTTTTCATTTAAATTTGTTAAATAATTTCAGATAAAATGAGCTTATTTGTTGGCTGGGCGTCGTTATGATGTGGTTGGCACAATTAGCCCAAAACATGATTCCAACGCAGATAATTTAGATAAATGCCTTAAATTCATTTAGTATTTAGCTCACAAT
The DNA here is from genome assembly GCA_035046325.1 of Drosophila niveifrons. Classification (NCBI taxonomy): domain Eukaryota; kingdom Metazoa; phylum Arthropoda; class Insecta; order Diptera; family Drosophilidae; genus Drosophila; species Drosophila niveifrons. The sequence goes on along the minus strand of JAWNOC010000046.1, from coordinate 74,886 downwards.
TTTCTGCTGACCAACATGTCCGGCTTGGCACAACAAGCAACACACACACACACACAGCACATATTACATGAGTGGAAGATAGAACCAAGGCCCTAAGCTGTCCCAATTAGCCAGGCTCGAAGGCTGCAGCATTGCATGCCAGTGTGCAGTCTGCCAGTCGACTGCCAGATTACTCACATAACAACAGAACATAGTCGACAACATACTTCATACTTCATGCCACACACTGGGCACCACACAACTTGCAACATTCACATCGCATTTCTGCGGCATCTTCGTGTTCTATCCCATTCGGGTCGAGTGCCCGGTTCCGGTTGCCCCTCCTCCTACACCTCCTCATCCTCTTTGCTGCGTTTTCACTGTTTGCCGAGTGCAAAAATTACATTAAAAATATTTTATTAAATTCTCATATTTAAGCCACGCCCCCAGGCATTGGCGTTGGCGTTGGCGTTGCACATTCAACATTGCATGGCTCCCTCTGGCTGCTGTTGTTCATGTTACACTTTTCATATTTAATTCAATTTTTTGTAGTGTTTATTGTTGCAACATCTCCATGTCGGCAAGCCATCTTCTGTTTTCCTCGTTACTGGCCATGTGTGTTGGCCCACATGTTGTTGCTGCTGTTGCTCACTTTTGCGGCTTTTATGCTGCTGCTCTTCTCATTTACGCTCCGGGCATTACATTAGCTGCAATTAATTAAGTTATACTCTGGGAATTACTTAAGCTTGGCCTGGCTTACAATAAACAGCTCATACGTATGTATCTCCCACATGAGCTCTCTTTCTCTCCCTCTCTCTCTCTCTCTCTCTCTCTCTCTTTTCTACATGCTGGCCTAACTGTAATAGACTGTGAGTTACTCTAGTTATTATATGAATAAAGTTAATACTAAGTAAAGTGCCATCTTCACACTATCCACCAACATTTTTAGCGTAGAGGCTGCTGAAAGTATTAAAAAAATACCATATATAATATGCATCATAAAAAATATAAAAAAAAAAAACAAAAATATAAAAAACTACAAATTGCAAATTTAGATTGAGCTAGATTTAAGACTTGGAAATCAATTTTATACAGTTATTAAATAGAAACATTTATTTGGTTTTTTGTAAGCTTATATTTTTCCAATCACAAGTCTTGTAAGTTTACAATCAAAACAAGTATTGTCGAATCATTAAACTCTGAAAATGTATTTCTCAAAATTAATTGTTTTTCTAGCTTTTATATTTTACCGCGTCGAGCATTTAAATGTTTTGGCCGACGCACAAATGGAAGACAACCTTAATATTAAGTCTGCGGCATTACGAAGTAACTACAACAGTTTTCAACATGTAGTTGAAGAGGTCCAAAGCTCCAATGAGGCACCACTAATAAAAGTGAAAAGTAAAAGCGAATCTTTTGCCAACTCTAGCTTGGCTAAAACCAGAAACGATGATGAATTTGTTTTCCTAGTCGTCGGTGGCTATCGTCCTGAGAAGAACACTCTAGCTAAATATGTTGTGTCGCTTAGGCTTGTATATATTGAGGAAAATTATGGCTTTGGATTTGGACACTTTTGTGGTGGCTCTATAATTTCTAAGAAAGTTATTCTGACAGCAGCGCATTGTGTTTCAAATCGGTAAGTCAAATTATATTGTACATAGACTTATTTTAAGCATAAGACAAAGAAAGTAAAGGGTTCTACCCGATTGTGCCTACTGGAAACATGCAGAATAGGATATATCCTACCCTATAAAAAAAAAAAAAAAATATATATATATATATATATAATATTTAAATGCTAATGCTAATGCTATCAGAAACAATATAAGATATAAGATGTTATATTTTGACAGAAGTATATTTCATGGTATATTTTGTGCTTTATTTCTTTATATAATAATATATATCCGGTATATTTGGATATTGTATATTTTATTTGCTTTTCATGCAGAGGTTCTATATCATTCGCAAAGGACATAAAGGTCATCGCTGGGACAACTCGCCGTTTGCTAAGAAACAAACAGACCCAAGAATTATCAGTGGCCATAGTAAAAGCGCATCCTAAGTATGATTCTCTATACATAAAGAATGACTTAGCATTGATTAAGCTCAAAGATGAGTTGGACTTAAATGAAGAGTTTGTCAGTATTATTCCTATAGCAAATGAGAAGCCATTAGCTGGACAGTTATGTACTATCGTAGGATGGGGAAATATTTTGGAAGTAAGCTTGGAATATTTTAATATACAATAAAAATATGCATCACTTTAATTTGAATTTTAGATGGGACCGACGCCTGATGATATTGGGAGTGGAGATGTAACTATTAACTCAGACGCATATTGCAGCTCAAGACTCCCCCAATTTAAAAAGGACATGTTCATATGCATCTCGAATCCCAAAAATTATGAAGTCAGCGCTTCCAGTGGTGATTCTGGTGGACCGTTAATATGCGATAACAAAGTGGTGGGCATTGCTTCACATGTGATACGTATGGGCCATGCAACAAGTCCTTCTGTCTACACTAATGTCTACAATTATCGAGAATGGATATTACGAAATGGAGCTTATTGCCTCATCAACAAGTTAGAGCTGATCGTCCTGGCATTCGTCATTGCTTTCATCAATCAATCTATTTTTTTAAAGACTTGATTGACATGGTTGACAAGCAAACCACATACGATTTTATAATTTGAAACATATTGGTAAGCTCCCTTTTTGACTTAGTTGAATTTAATAAGAACTATAAATATTTTCTGTAATATTTTTTGGCATAATAGTGGATACCACTTAATAAATAGTGGATATGAAATTAAAAAGTATAATTTTTAAGTTTTAAAAATGTCTATTATTAATTTTTCAATAAAATCAATAAAATAAATAAAAAAAAAAAATAAAAAGTAGATGTATTAATTGAATTTATTTTAAAATTAGATATTATTATTATTTTAAAATTAGATACAATACTTGAAGGTGCTTTCAATTTGGATCTTATTTTTGACGGTTTTTCGACGGAATACTTAATTAGATTAACCTGTTTATAGTGTAAAAAAGAGTTTACATTAAAACAAGTAAGAAAGCTACAAACGAGTGTGTTCGACTGTGAGGTACTCGCTACCCATTTAATATACCACAAAAATAGTAAAATATACAGAATATTTGGTATATCGATATAGTACATGCAAAATATGGCGAAGAGTAAAAAATATGCTAGATTTTCAACCAAAGTAAATAAGGCTTGTAATAAGTTAGTAAGAGGCATTTTTATGAGAAATATGTTATAGTTCAATTTTGGGAGAGTCTGTTAGACTTTAAATCATTTCAGAGATCACGAATGGCATTTGCTTCGAGCTTAATGCATGTTTGACAACAGGAAGAAACAAAATGGATGTCCAATTACAAATGAATAAGCCAAAGCCGCCGTCGCAATTGCAGTCGCAGTTTTAGCTGCCCAAGTCCCTGCAGCTAAATCCGCATTCTCAGTCGCATTCGCAGTTGCAGTTGCAGTCTCATTCCCAAGTAAATCCGCCATTGTCACATGGCAAGGCAAATGTCAATTGTGTGCGGAGTGCCTTGGGGTTGAAACGGAACAGAGGCGAGGATCAGGATGAACAGCAGGATGAGTGCAATACTGAATACGCTCGAACAAATTGCATGTCAACAGCTTGGGCTTGGCTATTATTCTCCGTTGAGGAGGCCATGTCGGGTCCCAATCCCAATTCAATGTGGGATTACACTTGACAAAAAAACAAAGCACAGGAATTGGCAAAAACTAGGTAAAAATCATCCAAAAATAATAGTGTTTGTTATTTGAATTTGCTTGTGGGCTGAGTTGAGAATAAGTGTAATCAAGGAATTTCTTTAGCATTCGCATTGCGAATCAATCGAGCTTGAAATTCCAGCTCAGCCCTCAGCTCACCCACGCAGCTGTGTGTCGTGACAGTGGGAACTCTTGATATTCATTGTGCTAGTTATTATTACCATGATTATTTTATGGCACTTGGCCCTGGGCACTCGGCACTCGAAATGTTTTTACGAGCTGTCCAAAAGCGGCATTGTCAACAAGGTGCATTCATAAATTAGTTCGAATCGTTCGAGAGTTCCAAACTAATTGTTATCTCGTTTGGCTGGAGACTACTCTTCCTCTTCACTTGGCTCTTCAAACTAATTAAGTTTCCACAGTTCACCAAGAATGGAGAAGAAGAGGAGAACCCAGTCACTGGCTTTACGTTTTTACTCGCACAATTTTATGGCTTTATTTACGACTTTCGCTTTGAGCGCATTGTGTGAATTTTGTTGAGTTTCTTTTAATGCTTCTTAATTCTAATTACCACACGGTCGGTCGACTGTTCATCTTTGTCTGCTGACTGCCCACAACTCGTCTATACCCTGTTCACACATACTCTATCCAGAAGGGTATCAACTCTTTATCAGCAACAGAAGAATATATATACTTATCTTGAAGAACAGAGTATCTCTTCGCGTCGTTCACACCACAATTCCATTATTGTATTTTATTTGTAAATTCTCTCAACTAATTTTTAGTTTACGACTTTTTCTTGTCCATTTTAATGGCACTGGCGATCCGTTAGGTAAAGGCCAAACACAAAAAAAAAAAAAAAATGCGGTTAAAATTCTCATCATCACCCATCAGTGGGAAATGCAATTTGAGCATCATTAAATATAATATATAAAGTTAGCTGCACTAATTTCATTCGTTAATATCATTCGAAACACCTAAAAAGAAACTCGATCTAACGAGCATCTCATGGATACGCGTGCTCTAATAGTTCTCAGATACTTTTTGTTCCACAACAAACAATTCAAGATGCTTTATTTTCTTATTATACGCTTTATTTGTTCATCATTAAATGAAAAATGTGTGAAGAACGGAAAGAAGACTCTTTAGTTGACCATACAAGAGACGATTTAATTGTAGTTGGATTGGTGTTAACAAGTCTGAGATACATTTGATTTGGGCCAATTTGAAATCAATTCGATACACGTTGTCTCTCAGTTTAATTGTGGCTCAACAATCATGGCAAATACACATTAAAGCAATAACAATTTGCTAACGCTTTTATTGCTGGCATAATTCTCATTTTATTAGCCGGATTTTCATAGAGAAGAGAAGGATTAAGGGGAATGCGAGACAGCTAAACCATGTAACTGCCATGTTGCAAACACACAACGCTGTTGACTTAATTGCATGAACGATGTCTCATGCTGAAGGATGCAACAGGATGCCGCCTCCGTTGCCTGTGGATTCGACGTGTTCCTGGGGACAAATAATTTGATGCACAAATTATTAGTGCAAACAATTTGTTGATATTCATGTTGATGTTCATGTTGGTGGCTATGTCGATGCCGATGGCGATGATGATCATTACATGCTGAGTAAATAAGAGCATATTAATAATAACATTAAAAGCTAAACAGCGCAACTTGTCGGCATTTTACGAGCAGCGAGCGAGTTTGGCCACAGTTCAGCAATGTGTGTGGCGCCCTCTGGCGTCTGGCAGAGCTTTAGATAAAAAACTTAATCACATTAAGCGCTCAGTTGTGTGAAGTGTCATAAATCAGTTCAAGTGTTGGAAAATGTGCGCACGAAAGTGTTGACTAATGCGGTGTCACCAGAATTAGCCAAGAGCAAAAGAGTCACAAGGATAGCTGGATTCACAGCAAGGAGGAAAGCTGGGAGGAGGGAAACGCAGCCAACTGAGAGTCACATGCAGTTCCATAAATAATTGTCTAAAGCTCTCTCAGATTACTCGCACGCAGTTGTCATTCCAAACTTTTGTGGCAACTAATTGCCAGTAATATGGGTTTTTGGGTTAATAACACTTGCTGCTGCACCAGCTTACTATCTGATTTTCGCAATTTGCTGACAAATTTTTGAGTTTAGCAAGACTATTTAAGTGGACAAGTTATCTGTGTAGTTAATTTTATTTAAAATGAAAGAGCATGTCCCTCAAATTAAGTATGAGCTTCAAACCTTAGAATAAATTAATATATATATTTTTTAAATTTAGAACAAACCACAAGCAGACTTTCAATGATCCTTAGTTTAGAATTTGACTGTGTATAATGCAGTAATTATGTTAGGATACCATGATCCATCGACAAAAAATCATGTTTAACTCTTATTTTATAAACCTAGAAAGATGTAATGTAAGTTATTCAATTTAAACTGAGCAATACTGAATGTTTGGAGTACCAGCAACTTATTTGAATTTGAATAAAAAATAATTCTAATTATCATCATCACTAAAAATGTACGTGATTGATAAGATATTAGTGGCTATAAATATTTCTGCTAAGCACATTTTGTATATTTGATCTTATATCTAAATTCCTAAACACAAAAACTTAACATTCCTTTAAATTTCTTTTATTAAAGAATTATTTATATTTATTATAAAGGTTTTGCTGTTGCCGGCTGTTTATTATTAATATATATTACCCACATAGACAAGCATCATTAAATATTTTTATAATCAAAATCCTGAACCCACTTTGACTTTGGCTCTGACTGCTGCAGCTGAGATATGGAGAGTGCAGCCCCGTCTTTGGTCTAGTCATTGTGGGCGTCTGTCTATCAGTTAAGACTCAGCACACACACACACACTCCTACACTCGCACACCCTCGCACACACATGTCATGCACTATCGAATCGAGATTGTTGATGCCCCATGTTGCCTTGAAGTATGCATTAAAAATGTGCCTGCCGCTGATGTGTTTGCAATCGCACAAGCACACACGCTTTCAGAGAAAGCAACGAGCTGCGTTGCAAGGAGCAAATAAACAAACAAATATCCTGTCGCTGCACGCACTTATCCTGCAGCTGACACTTAACACTTGAGCGAACGTCCTGCAGAGCAGAGCAGAGCGAGAGAGTGCAATATGCTTATCGGTAGAGCAACAACAATTATGGTTTATTATTGCTTGGGAAATGATTTTCCCTTCCTTCTGCAATTCCACAATTTACAGCTACCGAAACGTTTTTCCGATAGTTCACCCTTCGCAGCATTTGTGATTTGTGATTTCAGATTGTGAATCTGATTTTGTGCATTCGATTTCATTTGAGTGGACAATCGAATTATTACGCCTGACATTTCGTAGTTTCGCAGTTTTTCCCCGATTTGGGTTTCTCCCCTCCTTCTGTGGAGATCCTTATTTTTTATGGACCGTCGCTGCTCATTTGTTGCGGACACGTTTTCCGCGCGCCGTGAGAGAAATTCGTGAAAAGTCTTTCAAGTGTAAATTAAAGTGCGATTCCTGATGCACGCTCACAGCACGCTCGTCTATACAATACGGCCACATAAAAGTGCGGAAACTCCAAAAAAATCATATCTCACGATGCGGCAGAACCGACTTTTGCACACCCTTAGAATGAAATTAAATTTTACATTCTGTAAGTAAAATATTCTACTTCGGAGCATTTAAAAGTTATTTCTTTATTATCTTATACATTGCTTTAAAATTGTCTGATGCCCAAATGAATCGACTCACTGTGAAGAGTATTCGAAATGCTTTCGAGTCACAAGAAATCTTTGAATTATTTCTGCCTGTGACGTCGTCGCGTTGAGTGTCAACTTCCTCTGCGTATTTATTTGTGGCACATCATTGTCGACTTCAGTCGCACTCTGAATCTCAGTGTTCGTCTCTTCGCATCTCGTGTCATCATCTTTATCATCCTCATAGCTGTTGTCCTCGACGCGTGTGCGCGAGGTTTATTATTTTGATATTTCCTGAGATATTTCTATGTTCATTTCCACAGTGCCAACTCTGAATCTGTTGTCAAAGTATCTCAGCAGCAGTCAATCAAAAGAGTTTGTCAGGGTACGAGTTGAATGCCATAAGCAGAATTTAATAGAGTCACAAAAATTAACAGCTTCTAGACGTAGGTCATGCATTGTGTTGGCTTAACGGGATGAACATGCAATGCAAAAACATAAGAAAATATCACTGAGAGAAAAAGCAGAAAGAATTACAGTGGAAGAAAAAACTAAGTACTTAAAAATAAAAAGACATTCTTAAATCTATAAATTACTAATAAATCAATCAACTTTCAATCAAAACTTCTTTAATATGTTTGTTTGACTTTCAATTTTAAAATGATTATTTTAAAATTATTTGACAAAACAAATCTAGAATATTACATACTTATTAAGTTACGTTAAGTTAAATATCTGAAAGCTTAATTAATAAATCATTATTTCAACCTATTTTCGTATCTAGGGTTTTACAAATTTGAACACGAATTGCTTGGTTAAATATTAATTAATATTTGATTAATCTAGATTAAAGGGTAGAATTATATATATAATATCAATAATTTTTATACTGTAAAAATTGATGAATAAATTTTGAATTCTACTAAAAATTGAAGTTTTAATCCGCTTTCAAAATTGCATTTCATACATACTTAAAATAGGTAAATTTAACTAGATTGTGTTCAAGTCTAGTTTCATCATTAATTCCATTGAATTTGACGTGTTCTGAAATTGAATTTCCTGTTGCATTTCCCGGACATGTTGTGCTACATTTAATGCTAATTTCTTGGACAATCCTCGGTATTGTGACTTTGGCTTAGTGATGATTACACAATGACTTGTCAAATCAACTGTGTCGCTCTGTTGGTGCATTCAAAGTATTTTTTGTATCTATGAGTGCTGATCGAGTGTGTTTTTGGAGAGCAGCCCTCAAAATTCAAATTCTACGTACGAGTTTTGTTTGCTGAGCGTCGTGCGTCGCTTGCTTTATGTTTTGGAATAAAGGTGCAAGGGATTTGTGAATTTCGAGTTTGTATGAGTATTTTCTTATTTTCGTTATTTTTGTTTTTTGGGATTTGGTTTTTGTTTGTTTGCTGGCAGCAGGTCATGCGGCACATGCAGCACAGAGGAGTTCCCATTTACAATCTTGAACTGGAAACTCAGCATCCAAGCTGAGAGCTAAGATTGAAACCGAGACTGGGACCGAGATAGGAATTGGAATCGCGTCTGCGGCTGTGGCGAGTGCGGCTTTTGTTTGTGAACAGTTCCTGGCCGGAGTTTTTATATGTTTGCTGTAACCAAACAACAAATGATCATAAAAAAGTCGTCGTCGACTGCGCCTTCGTCTCCGTCTTCGTCTTCGGCTCTGTTGTTGTTGTTGTTTTTATTTTAATGCCTTAAGCACGCTGCACTTCAAAGAGAAAGCGCCGATCCTTTGGAGCTCGTTAATTTGGTTTTGGTTTTTGATTTACTTTTCGATTCGATTCGTTTTGTTTTGTTTTGCGTTGTGTTGTCTTTTGTTTTGTTTAGCTTTGTTGCATTTGCTGGTTAACGCGTTGCCGTTTATTGCATTTAATGAGCTAACAAACAGACACCGTCAGAGAGAGAGAGAGAGAGAGAGTGGAAGGGATCTTGGCAGGTTCTTCCACGGGGGTTGGCTGTTGCCATATTCTACATAATAAATCAATAATTAAATATTGGAAACGAACGCAGCTCACAGGAACGTGTGAAAATCCTTTGGCAGTGTCAATAAACCCCACAACTTTCCTCTATTTTTCCCATTGTGCTATAATCGATTGTACTAGGGCACAAACAATAACAAACAGGGCGCTTTCCACTTAAGGGAAGAGAACTACGGTCTCGACCAAGTTCCGGGCAATGTTGTTGTCTTTTGGCTTAATGTCCTCATTAATGCAGAAGTCTCCTCCGTTGGTTGATGATTGCATTTTCACTCGCACCCACCCACTTGATTTTCCATTTATCATCGCTCGTTTCGCAATTCGCATTTCTCATTTGCTGATTCGGAAATTTGTGATTTTGAATTTTGATTAGAGATTAAATTGTCTCCGCCGATTAGCATCAGCGATGAGCTCGACCGAGAGCAACACTGGGAACAGGAACAGGAGCGGGAGTTGAAGCATTGTGCAAACAAGCGTATGTTTGCATTAGCTTAGAAAGTGCAACAACTATGCCTCATTCCACATGCCACTTCCACCCCGCTGGCGACACTGCATATGTGTGTGTGAATGTGTGTGTGTGGGCCACTCTGGACTCGACCCACCACCAAGAGCAAATGAAGTTGATGACTTGAGCAGCCGACGGCACACTTTGTGCATCGTTTCATTTGGTTGGTGCTCATTAATTTTGCGGTTTTATTTTCATTCCACGCTGCGCTACACTTTGTTCGGCATATTGCTTTCGCTTTCGATTTAGTTGAGCATCAGTGTTTAGCTTGAATGCAGTTCACAAAAATAACACAAATAGACAAACTGCAACTCTGCAACGAAAATTTCTATATGTTTCATTTAATTTACCTTTTGCAAAATGTTAATTTCACATTAATAATTAATCTAACTACAAATTATAGTCTTAATAACTACAATATTTGTAAATCTCATCAACACTTTATGTCGGGCATGTATTGGATCATTAATTATGAGCACTCGGTGATCACAGAGTTCTACTTCAATATGCTTTTACACAACATCACAAAAATATTTAGGAAATTAATTTACGACTCAATTTTTACATTCTACGTTTACACCTAATTATTTCACTTAAATATAAAAACATAAATTTTAATGCTTATGTAAAGTATGGTAAAATCTCATTAGTTTCACATTGTGTGTTACACTTTTGTTTTATATTACAGTTACTATTTTACCTAAAAGCTATCAAACTAAAAACTAAAATAATATAAGCTTATATACTAAATACTAAAATATTATACCATTTCTTTTTACTAAACTCACTAACATTAAGTTTGCAATCATTCATAAGCTAAAATTCACTTTAAAATTTTCTCTAAGTTTACTGGCACTTAAAGTGCTAAAATACTCTAAGTTTTGCAAATACTTAATTGAGAGTACCCTACTAAAATTTTACTAAAGGTGTTGATTATAAAATTTAGCACATGAGAATAGTTAACTTTTACTTTTAAGGATGCTCTACTTATTGTAATAAAGAATATGAATTAAAAAAGTGGTCCTTCAATAACTTTCTGAAATATGCCTTATAATTCAAAAAGCTGTGCACACATTATTTCCGTTTAATCTTCACATCCAAAATATTCTTGGAATCTAGAGCCAAATTTGCATATTTCATTATGTAAACTATATTTTGCCTATTACCTTACTTTAAGAGACTTTTTATAGAATTATAAATCTGAAGCAGTGCATTAAAAATGTCGCCTAAGTGCGGTCTTTTATTATTTGTACCTCCCTGGCCGAACCCGCATTAGGTATGACAAAAATGTGCATCGGTTAATCCAGCGATGCCTGAAGCTGCAGATAAACGTTTGTGCTGGACTTATGAATATAATCCTCAAATTATTGCAATAACAACAACAACAACTACTTTCAGCCAACAATTACGTGTGCTATGTGTGAATGAAGCGAGCGCGTCGTGGCAGCAGACGCGGTCAACTCCCACTTTGCGGTGGGGTGGCAACCTTTTCTCTCGCGTGTAACAACTGAAATTATGAGCTACAATTATGTGAGATCTCTTTCCCTGCTTTTCTCTGTTGTCTTCCCGGATGATTAGCTTTTTGGATGCGTCACGGGAATTGCAGACATTATGCGTTATCCTCGAGCAGGACACGTCAAATGGGAGTACGTGTAGTGTAATTGATGTGGTGCCGCCTCCTCGCAGTTGTTGTCCCCGCTTTTAATAGAGGTTTTTCGGTGCAATTATGCGGCAATTAAATGAGCTTTGTGCAACATGGTTTTCAACCTCAATTATAGAAAAATTATGCAAATTTTCCCACAGCCATGGGAACTGCTAAAATGAGTGAAAAATTCCACGCTAGAGTATGGGGCAATTGTCAATCAAAAAAAAAGAAGAGAGGGAGAAGGAGTATTGCTGTCAATCAGCATTAAAAATCAATAGAAGAGTGCAGAATTTTGCAAATGTTTGGCGAATGCGGAAAACAAAGTGGAATTTGTTGTTTCAGCCTGAAGGACATTTGTGTGACAAAATTGTGCAAGCAAATGTCAGCAGAACACTGAACACTGAACACCGAGCACCGAATACCGAATAACGAGGAGCGAACACTGAACAGTGACATCGCCAGCCCTAGGGCAAGGATTATGAGCGTAAATTAACCCTTATTGCCAAAAATATGCGACAGCTGATTGACAGACAAATGACAGGCACATAAAATACACACACAAACACACACACACACACATCGAAGGACAATTTTCATGCTTCTCCTCACACAAACTGTACTTAGTGTAAAGAGGGGACAAGAGGACGAGGAATGAGGAACGAGGGTTTTGATTTGATTTGATTGAATTTGATGTACATGTGTTCAACATGACACTTAGTAAGGGCTTAAATGTGTTTAGACTTTACACTGCCGTCAAATGAAAAGACAAGCGTCGCATCTGAATTACACAATTTGTATGCCGAAATTGAAATTGACATTGAACTCTGCTGAACGGTTGCCAGCTACTCAGTCTGTAAAGTAAGTATGTCAGTTTTTTTATTTCAACGTTAATGTTACATTAAATTGATGTGCTTTAATAAGTGCATTAGTTCTAAATTTAGTTGAAATGCATCATTAAAATACAGACAGTATTTCTTCCATTTTAAATTTTGATGTGTAAAGTCTAAGCTGACTTAAAAACACATTCGTTTAGTGACTTCATTAAAATGAAATCTGCCGTAAATTATTTTATTCGTTTATTTGAGAAATCAATAAAGTAAATGTTTATCATTTTTCTGAAATAAACTTAAATTCTAGCCATACTCTACAAACAACACAAACTAGTTTCTCAATTTTAAATAAACAACAAAATAATAAATGTATCATTTTTAGGCACTTAAAAATGAAATGGAAATAAAGATTCAAGAAATTTAACCAAGTGCATTATTAATAAATAAAATTTATGCGCACAAATGTAAAAATAGTAAAATCATATGAAACCTATTTAGCTTAGTCACAAATGTGTAGAATTGTTATTTCCAAAAAATTGTATTCTAGTCTTAATCTATTTATGTTTTAATTAAACAATTCAAGTATGCCAAGTATAATTAAGTATATATATATATATTTTTTTTAACCCTAAAATATATGTAATTGTAGCATTGATTTAAAAATTCGCTATGGAATTTAGCTTAAATTACAATATTTTAACGAACTGATAAATTGAAACAATTTTAATTAACATTAAACTGCATTAAACAAGCGGGAAAATGTCGCCTGTTATCTGTTGTCAAATCGCCGAAAGTTGCGTGAATTGAAAAGTTTTATTAACTTGTTCGTCATTGCAACTTTCAGGCTTTGGGGTTAAAAGAAAATAAGCCACAAAGCAGACAACAAAGCCCATTAACACGAACCTAATGAAGTGTTTTAATTTCTGCATAATATTATCAAAATCAGTTGAAAATGTAAATACAAATTTGTGATAACTTCATTTGCTGGCCAGAAAAAGAGTTCCAGACAATGAAATTTGTTAGGCAGCAAACGAGAAACTTAAATGAAAAACACCCGTTGATGTTTATGATGATGATGATGATAGAACTGTTGGTGATGAAGACATTATTATAGCCGGTCACAGTTAACGATAAAGATAGATAGATTAGAAAGAAAAAAGCCAACAACAATAGTGTCACATTTGGTGCCCACAGATGCGACACAATTGATGAAGCTTGTCGAGTTGGAACTGGATTAGTTTAAAGAATGAAATGCTGAAGTGAGAGATGGAGTGAGAAAAGGGAGGGAGGAGAAGAATTTACATAACATTCTCATTGATTGCTGGTGCTTGGCAGCCGAAACTTATCAGCAGCAGCTAATCAGCAGCAGGCGGCCAATGTCAATTTGAGATCTCAGCACCTCGTTTTCCTCCGTTTCTCGCTGCATGTGGCGAGATAAATTCGAACAGCCTTTGTTTGGTTTCCCCAAACAGGTGAAAAACCAAAGGCAGAGCGAGATGCAGTTGGGACATCATACTGTGCGCTGCATTCCCACTGTGTGTGTGTGTGTGTGTGTATGAAAAGCAGCTTTTAATTAAGCGAACTGAAATTGTAATGTGCAGGTGTCTAAGAGTCCAGTTCTCTAGTTCTCCAACTCCCCAACTCCTGTCTGGCTTTGTCTGGCCGTCGTATTAGCCGCGTCGTGATTTGGGCCAACACCTACGGTTCACAGCTCGTTTGGAGTCGAATCGTTACATCATTTTGTATTGGTCTGTTCTCTTTTATAAATAGCTCAATTATGCAGCTAATAATATCGATAATTCCCAGACATTCCCAGGCACAACGCCTACATTAAGAACTGACTAGTTCTCCGTTCTTCGTTCTTCGTTTCTCGATTCTTTTTCTAAGCTGCTTTCAGTTGCATTCAACGAAGCTGCTTAAAATGCAAATGAAGTGCCTGATTGGTTTTGGTCTGCGACTTAAGATGGCTTTGGCTTAGGCATGGTCTCTACAATTATGTGCTCAAGCCCGGCCACTTAAGTAGGCTCTGTTCTGCACACGCTGAGCCACTAATTAGACCAAAATACTTGCCATCTTTCCATCTAAATACTCGACAGGTACTGTAGTTCTTGTAATCCTCTTCGCTCCGCTTGCAATTATATTTGTGGTAATATTTCTTTTAAATTCACCAAGCTGATTTGCGATGCTGTTTATTAGATTTTTTTTCGCTGCTTTCTCTGCATTTCCCTTAGACTGTTCTGTTAACAATGAGTTGGCAAATTTTCATGCCGTTTGCTTTGCTTCCGGCGCGACGAGACTCACAATTGCAGGTACTTGAATTGAATATATAAAACTGAATTATTAGAGATGATACAGTTACTTAAATACAGCTAGACAAGTGCACAAAGTTCCATCGCTATCGATAATATTTTCCTTTTTTTTATAGATTTTTTCTAGATTTTCTTCCGCTCACACCGCGACATAATTAAACGTGAATGGAGGAAGCGGCTTTCCTTCGTGCGTAAATTGATATTCCTGTCATTGGCATAATGATTTCATCTACAGCTTCGGCGTCGGCTTCCGTGAAATGTGCTCTGTGCTCAGTGCTCTGCATCTTGTCTGCGGTTGGCCATTTGTGCCGTATTCACAGGATATTAAATTAAAGAATGCGAACATTTTTACAGAGATTACACCGCCAAGAGTCAGCTCATTGATAGGAGCTGCCATTTAATTGAGTTATTAGACGTAGCCGATGAACAAAGAGCGAACGAACATAAATTAAAAACTGTAAAGAAAGGACGATGAGTTGACGACGAGGACGATGACGGTGATGAGGATGATGGTGATGATGATGAAGATGCTTGGCGGGGACTCGGCAAACATTTGTGAAACACATGTTATAAGGAGAAAAACATGCAGTTGAATTGATGTTAAGCAGGAAGGCAGCAGGCAGATAAGAGGGGTTTGGCCAAGGCGCAAAACAACAAAGGACCTGCGGCCAGCAGGCAGCTGAGCCAGCGACAGAGAGACAAAGAGATAAAGATAGAGACGCAAAGAGGCAGAGACAGAGTCAGCGCGGCCTGTCAACAGGATATGCATGAACGCTTTGAGCATTTCACACCTACAATGCACAACAAAAGAGGCATCCCGGGGATGCCCAGAGCCTCGATCAGAGTATCAGCTGCTGAAATTGAGATACCGATATTGCAGGCGAGTCCTTTTTGTTCGCTGCGGCTGCCTCAAAAACCAAAAGCCAAAAAAAAAAAAAAAAGAATAAGAAGAGAAAACCACAAAGACCACAAAAAGATGCTGGAGGAGAAAGTAGGAGTTGACGACATACAAATGGGAATGATTGATGGCCATGATTGAGCAGAAGCCAAGAAGTCAACGATGCAGTTTCGCTTTAAAAAGGATTCAAAAGTCGAAATCTGGTAGTCAATTGCCGGTTATGATTGATAAGCACCAACTCCTCTTCTCTGGGGGGAGGTGCAAACAGCAGCCAACAATATGCTGCAACGCCTACGGCAAATGAAGGATAAAGGATGCGAGCAAAGGGATAACGGACTGCTGTTCATTTTGGTACGTGATTCGACCGACAGCAGCCGCTGTGCAGATTCCTGGAACAAACAATTGGAGCGAAAGGAAACTAATTAAATTGATAGAATTAGAGAGTCGAGCTCCAACGGGTATTTGGGTATTAGTTATTACTCATCATTTGCAAAAAGGACTCGACAACAAGTGCTGCTACTCTATATGATGGATGCGATGGGTCCTAGGGGAACCTTCAGCCGGACAGAGATGTATTGCTGTGCTGACAGATCTGCAGTTGTTGAGCGCGATCTGTGAGAGCATATGCCGCAAAATGATTTGGCTGAGAATAGAGCATAAAAGCGATGCACATACTTATATATTAAATTAATTACAATACGATTTGGGAATGGATAATGAAAGGAATGCTGTGTGCTGTGCTGGTCATTATCAGACATGCGGAGCATGTACGAAATGAGCCACAAATGTGGCCAATGTAATGAAACAATGAAACAAAGTAGCCAGCGAGGCATATGATGAACAATGCCGCAGTCCGAGCAGCAGCAGCTGGTAAGGAGCTGAAGGGGGGAGAAGGAAGCGCATTGGCAGCGCATAAATCAATGGAGCATGTAGCGGCCGAAACTGGACAGGAAGGATACTCCGGTGACCAACAGATGTGAGCATGTGAGCTGAATTAAAAATGAGTGGCCAAATCTCCATCTCCGACTCCATCCAGGACTGACTCCAACTAGTCTTCATTCGGGCGGAAAGACAAAAAGGGACGAAGAACGAGAACCCTGCTTGCGAATTGTATTTGTATTTGTATTTGTTGCTCGTGGTGGAAAAAGGTAACCTTGCCTTGGATTTACTTTCCGCCTTTGTCGCTGCAGGACATCTTAAGGACTTAACTTGCTTTAGTTTGCAGCGCTCAAACAAAAAAAAAAATAGAAGAGAAAGCAACCAAAAAGTGGACAGAGCGAAGCAATAGATTTTTTATGTTTGGGATTTGTGTCCCACAAGTCTTATGAGAGCGTGTGTCTAGTGCAGTTGACATTTAATATGGCATTATCCTTGCGCCGCTGAGTTATAAATAATGTTGCTCTCTGCCATTAAAAACATAAAAAGTGAGACAGGCTCTTGCTCCCCCCCAAAAAGAGACAGAGCTGTAGCTATAAGGGGTTTTTTGATTTCCCCTTCTAATATTATCGATGCTGGTCAGTTGGTCCGGGAAAAGAACGAAAAAACCAATTTTGTAACGAAATGATACAAATATCAATGTCATGCTACAAAGCAACTCATATTTTAAAAGTGAAGTACGTACAAGAAATATTTTGAATGCCTCCTTTGGGTAGCTAAATGAAACGGAATAGATATCTCTCTTTTTGGGCCTGTTGGGGGGAGTAAATGGTGGTTGGGATAACCAATAAGATTAGTTCCATATTTGTAGAACGTCCCCAGGCATAAGCAAGTATTATTTATGCATGATAACGTATAAGTAACTTATGTTCTTAAGATCAATCTGAAAATGATGAGCTTGTAAGAACTGGAGATTGGAAAATTTGGTTATTTAAATATACGCAGAATGAAATAGATAGTATCTTTACTAAATTACTTTAATACATGAAATAGTAAAGTTGGGTAAAGAAAACAAAGATTTTTCTTAGGGTTTCAACTATATTAGGAATTAAATCTTAGCTTACAATTTGACTTATAACTATTTGATTTATTTTATAGATATACAAGTTTCACTTTATAATATAATTAGGATATACAAAAATATGTTAGATATACGAATAATTCTATCTTACTTGTTGTATAACAATCTTTCTTATAGCTATATATTTTATAATTATATTTGGTGTTATTATTATTCAAACTATTTTGTGCTTAAGATATGTATAGCTGAGAAGTAGTTAGAAATACAATTTAATATAGAGTTTTAAACCCCCTTCGTTGCAACATTCTAAATTAAAAATTAATAAAACGAACTAGCTAAATTTCTAAAACAAAACTGAAATGTTTAATATTATTCCTGGAATATAAAATACGGAAAATCTAAAATTTAAAATCAACTTTAGCAGGTCTTATGTTTTGCTGCTAATGAGTGTTTTATGTTCCTGGAGTGTTAACAGATCGACACCCTTGTGAGCAGAAATACGACACTAGAGCCTAGAGGGACGACTATTAATGCCAGTGTTGTGTAACGCTACACCCTTAATGTGCCGTTTACACGCCGCCACTGTAGAAATCCATTTCATATGCTTTGATTTATATTTATGCGCTTGTTTGCTGGCGCTCTTTAAAGTCACTGGCCTGGCAAAAGATTTATGAATGTCCGGCCAGGAGAGGAATACCAAAGTGAGTGCGAGTTCGAGTTCGAGTTCGAATCCTGAGTAGCTTAGGGACTCTGCTCCAAACTAGTTACAATTACAAGTCTGGTGTGTGTGTGTGGATAATGCGCATGGTAATAAGCGTGTGATGGGCCACAAACAAGAGCTGCTGCCCACGCAAGGCTGCTAATGAGCTCTACCCCTGCTCCTGTCTGCAGAAGAGGAGTCCCTGACAGGATGCATCCTATCCAATTGCCATCCAGTTGTGCTGACATTTAAAATATAAACACGAGTCGCTGGGCATCCAATTTCCAGCTGTCAGACAGACAGACAGACAGACAGTTGTCTATCCAGGCACATGCTCAGCCTTCGCCTGAGGCAACAGACATCAGACATGTCTGGGCCAATGAATGCATGGCGACCTTGTCTGAGTCCAGTGAGTCTGAGCGAGTGCTGAAATCTCGCGACGCAGTTGACACTTTGACGGCTGTGAAAGTCGCGCATAAAATTATATAGCCTGGGAAATCAAGTGACTGGCGTCTAGCGACTGATGGCACTTGGTGACGCCATGACAGCAACAGGATACAGAGAACATGCAACGCTTCTTATTTTTTTCGGGTGTTACGTTGCACTCTCATTAGGAAGTGAGCAGAGCCACAATAGCGACAACAGTGCCTGTGATTAGTAGAGTGTCCTGTGGGGAGTCCTTAGATACGCAGGCAACAAAACAACAGCTGTCAATGTCCAAGGCAGATTAGGTCGTTACGATGCAACTTCAACTCCAACTCCAAACGGTTAGGCCACATAATCCAAAATCAAAGTAGTGTAACTAAAGCTTGGCACACAAGCTGCCAAAGGCAAGGACATCGCAAGGATGTGCCAAGGATGTCCGATTGACAGAGAGCAGAGGGGCAGAGGGGCAGCTACCTGAATACATGGATAAACGACTGGCAGACACAATGGCTTTGTGCTAGGCTCTCTCTATCTCTGCCATGGCGAATCTGTGAATCGAATCAATGCCAGGATGCAAGACATATGGGTCCTTCTTCCTGCCCAGGCCCGCAGCTGTGAGGTCTTTGCATTGATCAGTCTTTAAGCGCTGAAAACTTACAAGAGCAGAAATTGCAATTATTTTTAACTACAATATTTACTCGGCATGCGAATACGAATACGAATACGAGTATGTGTATTTATTTATTATTGCCTCACGTTTTAAGCCTCTGCTAAGTAAAACTAACAGACGTGCCTCCCTCGGGGCAAAGAGCAACAGCAACTGCAGCAGCAAGAGCGAAGCGAAGCGATGCACAGTAGCCAAAGACCACTGACAACTTCATCATAAGGCGAAAACGCCCCGCGAGCCAAAGTTGAAGATGCCTTGGCTTAATTGCAGCGCTTGCTCTAAAGCCAATCTCGTAATCAAAAAGCCAATGCTGTTTTCTCGTTATTTGTCTTTGCATTTAACTGGTCCGTAAGCCGAGACTCGTAGTTGGAGTCGGAGTCAGCTCCTGTTTCTCTTTCTGTTTTCAGTTTACCCGCGAGCCAAATTCGTGGTAAAATTCATTTGTTAACAATTTCAGTTCGAAGGGCGCACTCTCCCTCTCTCTCTCTCGATCTCTCTCCCTTTCGTGTTGTCTCTGTCTGTTTGGTAGTCGGGTTTGCTCTTTGCCGCGGCGCCTAATTACAGGGTGCCTCTCGGCATGTGTGTGTATATCGGTATGTCTGCGTGTCCTGCTGCCCTGGCTGCATGTAAAACTCTTCAAATTAAGACATCAATTTTAATGAGCACAACACAGCAACTAACACAATAATTGCGACCCAACTTGGGGGCGTGGCCAGCTGGGCAGTTGGTCATTCGCTGCTTTGCTTTTTCCTTTTCTTTTTGCCTTTTCCCAAAATTTTTGTTTCGTTGCATTCTCTTCTGGCGATAAGTTCCGGCAGGTGCGATCGTGGCTCCTACTTTTTGGGTAACTCTAATTTCCAGCCCAGTTCAGAGCAGACTCGACTCTCCAGCCAGCCAGCTGCTCTACCTTCAAAAAGTAGCGCACCAACGCCTTTTGCATGCGCTGCCATCTAATTAACTTAATTGAGCATTTTACATATGTTAAGTTCGAGGAGTGGCCCAGCTCCATCAGCTCTTTTCCTTTCCTTTATTCTTTATACATGTTTAAATTTTATTTGATGTTCTTTTAATCGAAAACAATAAAAAAAAAGAAATGCCTCAAAACTTATTGAATTCATATGCCACATAATTAGTTAACGCTTCAATTCACCCAATTAGTTTTAGCTGCAACATAATTGTGGCTTTTGGGACACACCTGCCTTGTATCCTTGTATTTTATTAAATAAATTCAACTGTCGATTCCTTCGTTCACCCTTTTTTGGCTGGATTATTCAACTCATTAATCAGTTGCTTATCCTTACATACTTTCGACTGCTGTTGCCACATCAATTACATCGATTTGCCATCTCCTGTGCGGACTCGTTAATCAACCCGTTCCCTTTGGGCTGCTTGTGAAAACATTCAAAATCCAATTGCAAATTATGCATTTATTATTAACAATTGTTGTCTGATTGCAAGGGCTCTTCGCACAGACATATTCACAGCAGTCCTTCCCATATGGCCCCAAAGGCCACAAAACTCTGTCCAATCGCGTGGGTCATTTGTGTGCATTTGTTTTGGGCCCCTGGAATTTCACTGGCTTCGACTCTGGCCCTGACTCTGACTCTGACTCTGATTCTGACTCTGACTGTGGCCCCTGAGGGCTGTGAGCCAAGCGTTTGCATATGGCAAACTGTTTTGAATATTGAAAACCGACAGCAGCAGCAATAACAACGGGCCACACATGGCTCTAAGGGGAAAAAGGGTAGGGTGCGGAGGAGGGAAGGCAGGGAATGGAAATTGCAATCGCAGAAAAGTGCCATGCATTTATGCAATTTTCGCATTCAGAGTTGTTGGTTGACGCTACTTGGCACTCAAAGCCACTCAAATGCCATGGCAAGGCACTCAATCAAGTGCACAGAGTACACCCACTATACTCACACACTCTCACTCTCACACTCACTCACACACACACACTCACAGTCAGCACCTCTTTTGCCATCATAATCAAATTGTATTGAACATTTGCAGTTAGTTGAATTTGTGGCTGGCATTATTCAAGTGATTGAATCGACAAAGACCCGCAATGCATTCACTCAGTCATTCAGTCACTCAGTCAGTCAGTCATTAAGTCAGTCAATCTGTCATTCAGCTTTCCAGTGATTCACTTATTCATTTCTATGTATTCATCGCACACTCACACAGCTCCCCAGCTGCCGCCTTCGCTTGCGGCATCAAAGTCAAAGGCAAAAGCCAAAGCCAATGCCAAAAAGGTGTCCTGCTTGTGCCCCACACGTGTGCCCCATAACTTTTTATCATTTTGTGCAATAGAAGAGGCAAAATCGGAAAAGAAAAACGTAAACTATATACTGTAGATACTGTACACGATGTGCTCAGGCTGCTTTATTGAATATTATAAAAACGTATTTCAATTTTCATAGGAGTACGCGTCACAGGTTGGAAGCGAAATGAAAAATATGTTTTAGAGCTTCCAATAAAATAGTTAATCCGATCACGTCTACTACTCAATCTGCCACCCCCCAAACTCAATCCAACTTCAAGGATAATTCAAAGGCATATGCAAAGCAGTTGACTTGCATTGCACAAGGCCGAGAAGAAGGATGCTGAGTATGTGAAATGGGTTTGGATAAGAAAAGTAAATGGAAAAACCAGTTGATGTTAATCAGATTGTAAATGTGTATGCTTTATCAATATACTCCTTACAATATTTACAGGTGTTAAAGGTCATTTTATAGAGCAAAGTTAAAGCCATGTCTTGATAGCAGTTAAGTACTAAAAAAAAGTTCACTTTACAAAAATGTCCTTAATAATGAAATAAAGAATAACTTTGAAATTAAGATAAAATTCTATGAAAACTTTAGATTGATCGGTATTGAAATTTCAGTATATATTCTTTGAAAGAAATCGCAAATCAATATAAGCAAAAGCAATAATGGTTTTCATTTTTCTTTTTTTGTTTTTATTTGCCATTTAAAATAATTTTTTTTTAAATTGGATACAATTTTCAAAGTAATCAGAATAATTTTAAAGAAAGAAAATTACAAAGCCTTTCTTTGCATAATCGAGACACAAGAACATCCACGATTGAAGATTGTAGTTTTGTTTCAACAATTTTATATTAAGATTTAAATGTTCTCAACTCAAGAATTTGATTCTAGTTTTAATAACGCCATTTTTTTCTCTGTGTGCTCTTTTAGAGCACTGTCAACTGTCAAAAGAGTATAAAATAATTGCCAGGAGGCGCCTTCAATTAAGGTGTGTTTCACATATGACACAAATGCCAGAGGGAAGTGGAAGTGTAGAATACCCAATCTTTGCTCTGTTTCCCACTCTCGCCAATGACAGTGGCTTCCATTAGCGTCATTCGGCTGCCGGTGTTGGGCTTCCACTTCTACTTTGCCTGCTCGATGTCTGTGCAGCATTTTGGCAAACAATTTGCTAAGAAACATTTTTTAAAAGCAGTCTCAACAGACACGGGAGGCGGAGGAGCATTTGACAACTGAGTTGTGGGGAGAGAGAGTTGTCTTGCAGAGTTGTGCTGCTGCATTTAGCTGTCAAAAGCAAAGGCAAAACAACTAAAAAACCACGCATATACTTTGTTCACAGTGCACCCACACACACACATACACACAAGACAAGAAAGCACCACAATCTACCACGTAAGACCTCCACCCCGAAAGGGAAGCAGTCGAAAACTGGCAACTCTTGACTGACAGCTCAAGTGAAATAAAAACAAGAGAGATGCCAAAATACTCCCGGGATGTGGCCTCAAAATGCATGAAAATTCATACGGCACAAGAAATATACTATATATATGTATATGCGAGTAAGCATTATGGGAAACAATCGTCTGTCTAAAGAACTGAAGATAAAGACACAGAGAAATGTGTGCACGTTGTTCCGAGTGGGCACACGTCTAAACGACACCACAAGGAGTCGGGGGAGGTGGAGTCGGAGGAATGGTTGCCAAGGGGGAGTCAACATTGGTTAACGTTGAGTTCCTGCTGCAATTCAGTTGTCACTTTGACAGCTCACGCAAAGGTTGACGAGCGGGAGCTGCACAACTAATCATCAGTCCTGCCAGATGAGCAACAAACTTTACTTTACTTTACTTAGTTATTGGCAGGCACGAAAGGAAACCAATTGCATTGATGGCCAACAAATCGAGCCCGGACATATTAATTTGCCAAATTATATTAAGTGATGCGTGCGCAGCCTCAAGATGATGATATCAGCTTATGATATCCATCCCCTTCAATACTTCTTAAGCTACGTGTGTTCACTCATGTAATCCCCGATGAAAAGTACATCTAAACCGAATTTGTTTCGATTTCAGAGTGAACGAAAATATTTTATTAACTTTTTGGTATCATCGCATGTTTGGCATTCAATGCCATTGAATACGGTTCAATTCTATTGCCATTCGAAGCGTAAAAAATAAATAGAAACTCTATTCAAAAATCACAGGCAAAAACTTTTTTCCACGTTCAACGTTCTGCGCTCAAAATGCAAATCCGGACGGAGTATCGCATAAATTCAATTATTCAATTATTATGAGCGGCAGCTGGCACGCCCCTCCATTGTGGACTCTTTGATATATTTACCTTCATATACATATGTCTCTAAACATATATACATATACTATACTCGAATATTAGTGACTAGTATAACAGATTCATGTTCAACATTGCCAAATAAACAGCGCAGCGACAGCGACTCGCTTTTCAAATATTGTTTGATGTCTTTGTTTATGGTGCAAACAAAATTTTATTTTTGAATTTATTAGAATTTTCCCAGCTGCCACCCTCGATTTCTATATATTCCTCTCGCTTTAATGCAGCTTCCACTTCCGCGTAGCTTTTATGCAACATAACGGTGCTTTTCAAGTGCACGCCAACATAATAAACAACAACCAACCGAAAGTAAAAAGCAAACCTAGTCCAAAAGTGCATCCGCATATGTCTATGGAATTAAAATCCCTTTGTTCGCATTCATGTACCCTATAATCTTATATATATCTATATCTATATCTATATCTATATCTATATCTATATCTATATCTATATCTATATCTATATCTATATCTATATCTATATCTATATCTATATCTATATCTATATCTATATCTATATCTATATCTATATCTATATCTATATCTATATCTATATCTATATCTATATCTATATCTATATCTATATCTATATCTATATCTATATCTATATCTATATCTATATCTATATCTATATCTATATCTATATCTATATCTATATCTATATCTATATCTATATCTATATCTATATCTATATCTATATCTATATCTATATCTATATCTATATCTATATCTATATCTATATCTATATCTATATCTATATCTATATCTATATCTATATCTATATCTATATCTATATCTATATCTATATCTATATCTATATCTATATCTATATCTATATCTATATCTATATCTATATCTATATCTATATCTATATCTATATCTATATCTATATCTATATCTATATCTATATCTATATCTATATCTATATCTATATCTATATCTATATCTATATCTATATCTATATCTATATCTATATCTATATCTATATCTATATCTATATCTATATCTATATCTATATCTATATCTATATCTATATCTATATCTATATCTATATCTATATCTATATCTATATCTATATCTATATCTATATCTATATCTATATCTATATCTATATCTATATCTATATCTATATCTATATCTATATCTATATCTATATCTATATCTATATCTATATCTATATCTATATCTATATCTATATCTATATCTATATCTATATCTATATCTATATCTATATCTATATCTATATCTATATCTATATCTATATCTATATCTATATCTATATCTATATCTATATCTATATCTATATCTATATCTATATCTATATCTATATCTATATCTATATCTATATCTATATCTATATCTATATCTATATCTATATCTATATCTATATCTATATCTATATCTATATCTATAGCTATATCTATATCTATATCTATATCTATATCTATAGCTATATCTATATCTATATCTATATCCACCATTTATTTTACAGGGTATTTGAAGTGCTGCATGTCATGTCGCTGTTTCTATTGCATTTCCTTTAGTTTCCCTTTTTGGGGCTATAAATAAAATCTTGCATGTGAAGTTGAGAGTAGCGTCTGTTGTAGTCGTGAATTAAGATTAATTAAACTAACGGTAACTGTAACTGTAACTGAAAACTAAATAACATAGAAACAGCGAAAAAATAAGAGAGTGGGTAAAGAGAGAGAGAGAGATAGAATGGAAGAAGGGGAGAAGGAGGAGGATAGTGGTTGTAGTACTATATTTTTGCGGTAGTTGACATGTGTGGGAAATAGTACACAAAATAAATGTTTATTTATATGGCGCGGCAAACGGAAATTGCAATGCGAGTTGCGAGTTGCAAGTTGCCATTGCAGTAACTGCGACTCTAACTGTTACTGCTGCGACTACAAAATGGCGGCCACAACGGTGCATTCATCAAAACGGGGTAGCAAAAAAAAGGAACAAAAAAAGAATTCACCTAGCGATGCAAATGGTTGAGTTCATTCGCAGTTTGTTTCGCCGTTTGTTACAAATTGCTAAGTGAATAGGATTTTAGATGGACTGTTATATGATACATTAGTGAACAGCTTGACCTCCCTGCTCCCCCTTTCCATCAAGCCAGCATCTCCCTCGCGGTTTAGAGTTACTAACTATTTCTATTATTATTATTTTTCGCTACAAATATATATTTTTCTGCTCTGTTGTTATGCTGCCGGATATAGAAACATGCAGCGGAAATGCCGAAATCGTGAGCGAAGAGAAGTCGAAATGGGATAAAGAACGGTTTGTTGTATGTTTTTAAAAACATTCAATGTTATTGAAATATATTCAAAAATGCAGTTGCTCTAATTATTGCCAAAGCTCTGTATAAATACTTGCACTATGTGCAGTGAGTAAGCAAAGGAGTTGATCAAGAAGTGGAAAACAAAGAGAGGAAAACAATTCAAGTGCTGTTATTCATAGTGCACACACTCCGGCAAGCTTATAAAAAATGGCTTAAAGGTAATAGTAACGGTTACAGTAACCGTGGCCAAACAAGTTAACAAACCCAACACATGTGGCCCACACACACACTTAGACATATATGTATATGTATATGTATTGCATATCGGTGTATGTGTATACGTTTGCACACTCAGCTCGCGAGTCAGGACCACGTTCACGTCCTTGACAATCAATTCCCCGCGCACTCAATTAAAAAATATGCACAGTGCTTGCATACGACATTCACATCAACACACACACACGCCAACATATACACACATGTACACTCAAAACACAAATACACATAAGTCAACTGCTGCAGGCCCCGCAGGTTAACTAGTAGCGAGGGAGTAAAAACGGGAGAACAACAGAAAGAGAGAGAGAGAGAGAGCGAGCGTGTTGGGTGCTAGAGGGAGCTGCGGGTTGGGAATCGCCTGAGAGTGCCGCTGCTGTTGTCTGCATATGAATGAATATTCGAACATTCGCATTTTTTTCCACTTCATTTTTGGTCGGTTTTTTTTTTTTTGTTTTGCTACCATCATAAAACTTCATCAGCAGGAATATTGGCGAGAAAAACTGAAAGTCCCCCAATGTACCGATGCTTATTGCAATTTCATTGAAGGGCATACCAAATAACTTACCAAGCTTGTTAGCCAATCATAACTAACTGCCACAAGCTGAGCATTTCGATCGGTAATTAGCTTCATTATTGGTTGCAAGTAAAATAATTATTTTTAAAAGATTTGTAGATTGTGTACACATCTCAAGCAATGGAGTGAAACATGACTTTTCACAGTTGTCAGAATTATTTAGAATTTTTAATTAAGCAATGAACTTGATTTCAAGCAGAAAAAAACTTGCCAAAATATATACAATATCTCTTTTCTTTAACGTTTGTGTTCATATATTAGTAGAATTTTATTCTAGATTAAATTCATTAATATATTATCATTTGTTTGACAGTATTGTTACAACTTATTTTTTCTTGACTTTTGCTAAAGCTTAATAATAACCCTTATCGATTTTCAACTTTAATTTCTGCAATCCAAAATCATCAATTGGTAATACAAAAATTTAACTTACTAAAGGGTATTTAGAATTCTTAAATATTTGAAGAGGTTTCTCATTTGTTTCTGTTTGCATTTTTTGTTGTTGCAATATTTTTGCAATATTCCGCCAAGCACGTAACCGTATTTGTATTTGTATTTGTATTTGCGTTTGTATCTGTGTGTATCTGCTTGTGTGTTCTTTTGTGTGGACGTGTGTGCGAGTGTGTGTGCGTGTGTGTGTGTGTATTTGGATTTGAGCATCCTTGGGGTAATAGTTTTCCACGGTTTATAATTCCGCGCTTTTCACTGTTGCTGTTGCTGCTCCTCTTGCTCCCACTCCCATATGCGCCTCTCTCTCTCTTTCTTTCTCGCTCCATTGTTGTTGTTGTTGCAGCGCACAGAAATTTATTATTTACAGGAATTTTTTCGCATGGTTCTCTCCTTGGGTTGCCGTCGCCTGCTGATGATTTGTGTGCTTGTGTGGTTGCCATATAAATATTAAAAATATTGCACAAATTCTCCATTCCCAAGTGTTCATGTGTTGTGTGTCTTTCCTTTCATTGCTCACTCCCCACTTTCCACCTCCCGTTTGAAATAATAACGTAAAAATCGCGTTTTATAAATTTTTAAAAAGTGTGGCAACACTGCCAAACGTAAAATAATAATTTAGCCACCAAAACCACCAACAATGGCAAAATAAAATCGCCAAAACAAAATATTAAATGATAATAACAAAACTGTGCCAACCATTTGCCAAGATATTCCCCAGTTTACGTAACTCTCCGACCCCCGCCCCCCACACCTTGCAACCCTGCCCCACTTGCAACCAGCAAGCAACACAGGAAACATAAACATTTACATCTCTATGGCTTCGTTCTTCGTTCCCTCACAATCTTATGTTTAAATGTATGAGCTTTGCTTCTGCTGCTGATTCTGTTTCTGGTTTCGCTTTTCGCAGTTTTTTGTTTCGATTTTGCGATGGCCATAATCTTTAAGAATAGACAGCAGGTTTTTGGTTCTTACACAAATGTTCCCACTACTCTTTTATGCTATTTCAAAAATGTATTTCTACATTTTATTACCAGAGAATAATGGTTTTGAATAGACTTCGAGTTAACATAGAAGCCAGTAAAATAATGTTTAAAACTGAGTCCTTAATCATTCTCAATATTATCTTATATCTTTGTTCTCAGTCACTTCACTATTTTTTTTTTTAATTATTTTACTATATGTTAGCAAATTGATTCATCTTCATAAGGCTCTTTGTTGTAAATCTTAAATTAATACAATTAATGATTTCTTTAAATATTTTTATATATAAAAAAAAAATAGAAAATATACTACAAAATTCATATTGAGGGGGTTCATTATCAGAATGATTTAAGCAATGATTTAGTGTTGAAAATTGTTGGTTTATTATGTCGCAATCAATGCCAGAATAATGTCTAAATGTTACCTCTTTTAAAAGTGTTTCTTCTATAAAAACAATTTAACAAAAAAAAAAAAAAAAAAAACAAGAAATTACACAACATACCAATAAATTAAGTAAACAAAATAAGCTTCTATACTTTGCTTAATATATGAATATATATATTTTAGCCAACTTTTTCTTATTTTAGAACTAACATATAATACCCTTAAACTTAATGTGTTGTTGATAATAATCATAATTTCACAGATTATTTACCCCTGCTCAATTTTAAATGATTTATTTGTTTTAATTCCCATCGATACTGCCATTAGCAGCAAGCATTGTTGCAGATATCAATGCAATCAGAAGTTCTTAATCTTTCAACTTTTGATTATTGCATTTACATTTATTCCGTTCTTTTTTTCAGTTTGACTTTTTGCTCTCTCTCGACCATCGACTTGAATATTTTACGAGCTTTTCTTTCAATTGGCATACGACTTTTCTCATTTGCATCTTTAATAAGCTCCAAGGCAATCTCTTACCTCGCCTGCTGGCTAATTTGGCTGCCGATTGTCTGCCTTGAGCTACCCTTAGTTGCAGAGGCCAATTCAATTTGGTGGCCCAGACTTAAAAGACTGATAAAAAGAAGTTTCGAGTGAAATAAAAAAGCATCCACATAATGCCTTTTGCTGTTTTTTATTGCTTTTGCACTAATTAAAATAAACAAAATGTGCATTTGAGTGAGGAGCTGAGAGTTGGGGGACTGCGCATTAAGAATCCTGCTGCATGTCTGATGAGTTAAGATGCGTTGAGTTGACTCGCGTTGAGTGTTTGTCAATAGGGATATAAGTTCAAGTGGCAGGAAGACGGCCAGACGTCAGACGGAGGAGAGGAGAGGAGTTGAGTTGAGATGAGTTAAAAGTGCTTTTCGCTTTGATTGACGACGCATCGAATGGTTTTATGCGCACGAGCGAAATCGCACAAAAAGGAGACCTGCAAGGATAATGCGTGGCTGGTGCTTGCCTTTTATTGACACAGGGCGCGGCAATCCTTTTACTTCAGTCCCAGTACAAGAGAGTGTGTGTGTGTGTGTGTCTTGTGTATTTACCCAAGCAGGACGTGCATGCCGTGAGTCGCGTGTCGGGCGACAGGCGACAGTCGTCAGGTCTCAGGTCTCAGTGCTCAGTGCTCATTCCTCAAGCGACTTGCCACCGCAGCTGCTTGCAAGTTAATCCTTCTCCCGCTCAAATCAGAACAAAACAAAATAACAACAACATCGACAACGTCAAGGATACGCCGCGTTATCCAGGCACTTGATCAACAGCTGCCGTTCTCCCCTTTCCCTCCCTCAACTCCCAGCTGACAATACTCACAATTCTTCGCCCCTGCTCTTAACTCTTTTGTGGCAACTTCGAAGCCAATTTCATGTCCATTCGCAACTAATGCCCATAATTCACAACACTTTCGCTTCATCATCGCATAAAAGGATATGCGAATATGCGAGCACTCGCCGCCGGCCAAAAGGACGTCCTCAGCTGGACGTCCGCAAGTGGCGCAAGGCACATTTCAAAATGATATTATGCAAATTTTATTATTTTTATATGATAAACCACAATATTTCGCCGCTTTGAAAACTGCCAAAATATAAACAAGCGAACCCACTTTGGAGCTCCAAAGGATACGCAGGACCTTCAGCTATGCATCCTCCACTCCCCCAAATCCAGCAACTACTTACCCCCCTCCGAAGTTGGACGCATATTTTTGGCATTTTTATGAGTCATTGACTCGATTTCTGAAGAGCTCGCTGGGTTATATTTACGACTACGAATTTAGTGGACTCTATGAGATTCCCTTACGCAAATGAACCGTATACCGAACACTTTCCAAGTGTGTGTGTATTTGTGTATGTCTGGTTGTGAGCTTGGAACACTTGAATAACTGGCTATTTGTGTATCCAAATAGTTTGAGATTCTTGGCCCTGTTTTTTGTCTGTTTTACTTGCGTGGGATCAACAGTTTGTTATCGGGCGGAAAATTAACTCAAGTTCACTCATTTGTCAGATTTATTATTGCCTTTCATAGTCTTTAGACTAAGGAACGTCATTTTGTCAAAAAAAGTATAGCACATTCCTTTTATACTCGCTACCCATAGGGTAGAAGGGTATTATAACCTTGTGCCGGCAGGAAACGTATGTAACAGATAGTAGGAGGCATCTCCGACCCTATAAAGTATATATATTCTTGATCAGCGTCAACAGCCGAGACGATCTAGCCATGTCCGTCTGTCTGTCTGTCTGTTGTTCTGTCCGTATGAAACACTGGATCTCAGAGACTATAAAAAATAGAGCTATAACATTTTTCGACAGCATTTGTTATGTTTGCAAGCAGATCAAGTTTGTTTGAAATTTTTGCATACATTTCTGTGTTTAAAATTTTATGCAGAAAATATACTTAGTAAAATTTAGTATAAAGTAGACAAATTCAAATAATAGAGTTATGAATACGTACTTTTAAAAACTTGTGACAGATGTTATAATTAATCGTTTTGGGTACAACAAGTAAGAAAGCGATAGACAAGTGTATATAAGTAAAACAGTTCGGAATTATTATAAACATATTCCAAATTAATATGCCAAAAATACTAAAATAAGCATAGGGATTTAATTGGTATATCGATATACTACTGCACTCAAAATATACCATGGATTATAATTTATACCAAAATGTGAACCAACACAACTCAGACTTGACATCAACAGCCCGTTATTGCTAGCTTCAAGCTGTTTTATTTGATAGCAAGTTTTATTAGTACTGTAGTTATGAATTTGTGTTGTGATATCAAAGTATATGAGTTAAAATATCAATTATAAGTTTTGAAAGCACAAGTGTTGAAATTGCACATTGCTCAAAAGCACTTTAAGGTATTTAAATAAAAGTTCTAGAATCAAAGTTCCAAATTTAGACTTTAATGCAGATATATCATATCATATATAACCAAAATTATATTATTTTCAAAAGTGAATTACAAAGTTGGCAACAAATTTGAACTTGCTTTGCAATTAAAACAATAATAAGGTGTCACCAATAAGTTGAATCTATTGCCACGTGCGGCAACAAAACGCGCATAAACAGAAAAGGAAAGCTTTTTATAATGCAATTATATCTGGCATTAGATGAAAATTATGGCCGAATATAAAGGGAAATCATAAATACATGCAAGGGCCAAAGCCAAAGTTAAATCCAAAGCCAAAGCAATCTGCCGTGATATATTATGATATACACAATGTATGAGTTCATGTATTTTTATGCAGCTGTTTTATTCTTTTTTTTTACAACAGTCAAAAGCGGCTGAGACAACGGATTTTACAATGCTCCTTGGCCAGTTCCACTCCCATTTCCACTTCTATTTCCCGGTCCAGGTCTAGATCCAAGTCCAGGTCCAGGTCCAGGTTCAAGTCCAAGTCCAAGTTTTACGAGTCTTATGAGTGCGAGGGGCTAAATTCAAATGCAAAATGCCAAATAAACGGAGGCCACAAATAAATTCTCGGCGTGCAAATAAAAAAGAAGCGAAAAGTAAAATAAATACAAGATACGTATGTGTGTGTGTGTGTGTGTGTGTGTGTTAGGCACAAAAGTAATATAACGAGAAAGCGCAGCCATTTGGAGATGGGGAAATAAAAACTCGAACTGAACTCAAGTCAACCGCCCACTTATCGCCCGCTGCTTTATTTTAGAAAATTTATTTAAATTTTGATTTAAGGACATCATCAAAAATTTTTTACGTTACATAAATTTTCATGCTTGTTGCTGTTGCTGTTGCTTTTCTCTCGCTCTCGCTCTCTCTTTCTTTTGGTGAGCGTGTCTCACTCTCTTTTAACTTTCATTTTGTAAAATGGACCACAAAATTTGTATTACAACTTGTTGGCGGTGCTTCATTTTTTTGCATACCCTGTAGATAAATAATTGAGGGATATTTGTTGCTAGACAACTTTCAAGCAAAACAGCATTATTTAAGCAAAATTAAACTGCAAAAAAATGAAATAGATAGTTATGATAGTTATTTACTCTTTCATAAACTAATTATAATAAAATACATTTAATAAATTTTTAATTATATTTCTTAATCGTTAGCTAGGTTATTTTGTAGTCAACCTTCATTGAGCTCAGAAACACTCACTTGATTTTTTTTTCGTGTTTATTTTTTTGTTTTTATTGTGGCTGTCATAATAAAAATTGCTGCGGCTTAGGCAGACGATTGCCTCGAATACCGCTGGGGGCAAGACAAATTAAAGACATCAAAAATTATAAGGCGTAAGAATGGTCAAGTTTCTGTGGACTAAAGTATGCAACGATTTTCGAAAAACAACGTAAGAAAAAAACATAAAAACTACTTGGCAAAGAAATTGCCAAATTGAAAATGGAATTTTTTGTATAGCGACAAAAGTTTTTTTCGAGATAGAGTAGAGAGAGGGGGAAAAAGAATGCCGTTGATAGGATTTGAAAAGCGGATTTGCGGGCTGCAACTGACTGGGAGTTGTATGGCCGAGGGAACCTGGGCATATGTGCTCGATGCGATATAGACGTCACAAGGTGTGCGCTGGGCAACTTTGATTGGGTCCTTTACATAAGCGTTTAATCCTATTTCGCGGTGAAATGCATAAATAGACAAAAGGCGTGGCGGGCGGGGCGGGGCGGGGGGTGCAAAATGCCGAATAAGATGCCAAACCATATGACATGGTCACCCTAAAAATGCACAGACAGCACAAAAAGTTGCAAGGGAGAGAGAGAAATAAAACACAGACAGATATCCAAATGCAATTTTCATGTCACGTCGCATTTGGCTGATTTCTGTTTTTGAAGGGGATTGTTTTGGGGGGTGGCTACTAAACGGTCATAGAGTGAATGTATTTTAACTAAAGCCCAGAAACAATTATTTAATGCAACGCGACATTAAGTGAGGTTTTTGCGCGACGAACTCTGATAATGACAACCCTTGAACACGTCACCTTTC
The DNA here is from genome assembly GCA_035046325.1 of Drosophila niveifrons. Lineage (NCBI taxonomy): Eukaryota > Metazoa > Arthropoda > Insecta > Diptera > Drosophilidae > Drosophila > Drosophila niveifrons. Next base: position 40,947 of record JAWNOC010000046.1, on the reverse strand, counting down.
TCACCCTTTCACAAACTCTGATCCCTTAACGTGGTCTGCCTATTTACATAAACTGAAACGGAACGAAAAAAGAGGGCGTTCAAGGATTAACTACGTTTAATGTGCAAAATTAAAAGCATGTTTAAGGATATGCTTACCACTCGCCCAGCTCTCGGCATTCCCGGGGCGAGTAATCGTCTGTCTCATATGTACACTGAGTACACTCATTCACTTTACCGGTTTGTATTCGAATGAGCGCTTCAAAGGCGTGCACAAAACTCACATGCTTTAGGGCATTTTAGTGGAATTCACCTTCAGTCAACTGTCTGATCTGGTTTATTGTGCATAAAGGCCAGAAAGTGTGCATAATTTGAAGAGGATTAAGCAAATATTAAATACATTAAAAAACTGACGGCATTAACAAACGAAACGAGTAAACAGAGAGCTTCTCTTCATATGTGGGATATTTAAATTGGCTTTAGCTGCGATTCCATTTCGGGCTATGCACTTTGATGTACCCGGAAACATTAGACATTGCTCGAAGCTTCACACTAGACCTTAACTTTTTGATCTGGCTATAAGTTATTGCAGGGTTGCTATAGGATTAATTTTGCTGTGGCTTTAAGCAATTTGACTGAGTCACGCACTGAGCTTGGTACTTGCATTTTCAATGGGATTTGCATATTAAAAAACCTCCGTGAAACACGCAATAGTGTCTAGGAAAACTAGATAGACATGTCTACTATCTGAGATTGTGAATCAAATGCGCCCTTTGTGAGTCACTTATGAGTAACTTTTTGTCATGTGGGAAATACTTCACAACTAATTGAGTATTGCATTAGTCTTATTGATTTTTGGCTTTTAAGCTAATGACAATTTCTTATAAAGTCCTTCACTTTCAATTTAATATTATGTTTAAACTTTTCTGATAAAAAATAATTTGTTTTTTCTTAATAATGAAAATTTCAAAAAGTCAACATGCTTAAATTTCTATTTAACTTTTTCATTTACTCTTAAAACTGTTAGATTGTGAATCAAATGTGCCCTTTGTAAGTCACTTTGGAAATACCTAATTGAATATTAGATTGAATAACATATATTAGTTTTTGGTTATTAAGCTAATGAATTATTGAAGAAAGTCTTAAACTTTCAATTTATTGAAGTATCTTAATTCACTTGTTAGCAATACACATTTGTTATATTCCTATATAATAGAATAGGTAATGAAAATGAAAATATTTCAAAACGTTATATTGAACATTATCATTTACATTATAAAATCACTTTTGCTATGCCTAATTTAATATTGCATTAGATATCTGAAGTTTTTCATTTTAGATCATGATTTCTAATCGCATATCAAACCAAATATCTAAAAAACAATATATTCTAAAATTGGCAATTTGACATTTACATTTACAAGCCAGATAATATCAAATGCATATTCATATTTCCACCTCAATAGGTTTTGTTTTGTTGAAAACTATTTGCCTGCAAAACTAGCTAATAAACAATATTGTTCATAAGCTGCTTTTGTGGACGACAAAGTGTTATCTTTTTGTAGGCATTTTCCAAACAATTTACTCTGATCATAAGCACAATTTAAGATTATCGTGGCGTAACCCACAATATCATTATGATAGTGAGGGAGAGTGAAAGAGAGGATAGAGGGAGACAAGCAGAAACACAATTGATTCGGACATTTGAAATGCTAAAAATGTTGACGATGTGTCGATAAGTCGCGAGGACAGTAAACCAGCAGCAACCGCAGTCGAGTCCTGCTCCTTTGTTGAGCCATTAACATGGCCCAGGGATGTGCTCGCAATTGCAGTTGGAACAGAGAATGAAAAGCGTTTATCGTGCAGCGTAATTGTAATTAATTTCCTGTGATTTTCGTTTTTAGTCCAGCTGAGCGACAGAGAGAGGGAGAGGTTTGAGGGAGAGTTGATAGAGCTGGAACCACCCTAGGAATGGAATGGAATGGAATGTCGCCTAGCGACGCGTCCCTTGTTGTGCCCGTTTTTAATCGTCAATCGATAAATTTGCGTTAACTGTCAGCGGATTGTTGTCGTCGCTTATTTCGCCTCTTTTTTCCAGAGTCGACAGTCGGGAGTCGGTAGTCGGTAATCGGGAAAGGTTCGACGGGGTCTCTGGCTGCTTGCTCATTTAATGCGATTAGATTTAATGGCCAGTCTCGACGGCTGCTGGATTTTTGGTCTTCTGCAGGATGTCAGCAGGACTCAAAACTATCAAAGCTCGTCGTTTTGGCAGCATGGCCATAAAAATCGCCTTAGCCTAATTGGATGATTGATTTTGGCTCAGTCACGAGCTGGCCAGAACTAATTTGGCTTGTGCTGTTCGCTCGAAATATGTTTTTAATATGCAAAAAACTTTTAGCCAAATGGCTTTTAACTGTCATTAACCAACTGTTACCTCAGCTCAAACTAAAATGGCCAATGAAATTTTTATGACCCTCATTCCATCTCTTCCTTCTCCAGCTCCTTCCTTAGGTGCTGTGTCTGCTGCCAGCTGTCACACAGTTGTTGTGTGCTTTTTCTTTTTCCCCTCCTCACACAGAGACAACCGCTACATTCGAGTGGAAAAACTTGTATCCTGCATCCATGTGGGGATGTCCCTTAGTTTGTTGTGACTCTAAAATGGTTTTTAATTTTATTAGCGACACGGCACACAGCTTACATGCTAAATTAGTGATGCACCGAGCGAAAAACTCCATGCATTCAATTATGAATAATGCTTACCCATTGCTGTCAATAAATTTCAGCTGAAATGTGTGAGGGGAATTCATTCAAAGGGTATTTTTCTAGATAAAGGCTTATACCCTACAGCTTTTCAAAGGTAATCGGCCTGGGTAAGAAACCAGTTTCATTTTTAATAAATTATGAATTTTAGGGATATCACAATTTATTAGCATATGTGTGATGAAGTTTAATAAACTTCGGTCACACTATTTATTCCTCATATATTTTGACATGTTGTGAGTCATCAGTATTTGCAAAGATAAATAATCTCAGATATTAAATTTTAATTAGATAATTTTGACGTATTTAAGTACAAATGATTCGTCTTATTCTTTTGTTTTAAATATCTAATAAAGTTCGAAATAAATAAATTAATAAATGATTCTTTCTGTTACCATTATTCTCATCCTTTCATTGGGGTTTTACTTAACGCTTCCAACACAAAGATGATTGCTTCTTAAGAATTATAATGAGTGCCTTTGAGTTGAGATTTTCCCTCTTCTCACGGTGCAACAAATGTCCTGTTGGGTCACACTTTTGTCATCAGGGCGTCAGCTGTGCTGCCTTATCCCCTTTTAGCCACTTAGCCAGCTATTGCATCCAAATCCACTGTTCACAGTTCTTACCTAATGCGCGTCCTTGCGGTTAGACCACAGGATGGAGTGGATGAAGTGTGTGAGTGTGTGCATTGGAATTTTAATTTGCTGCATTTCGCGACTCGCAGCTGTTGCAACATCGCATTGCAACGCAGTGTGACCCACTCGATCCACAAGTTGACCAAGATTTAATTGCATTTTGAGTGCTCGGTTATTAATAATTTATGAAAAGAGTCGACGTAGCCACAAAGTTGGCAAAGTTTTTAATTATTTGCGCTAGAAATGCTCTAACCCAATGAGAGGGTAGTTTAGTGGGGGGGGAGTGTGGGGTAGTTGGACAGGGTTGCAGCACACGCCGTAACCGCAGCGAATTGCCAATTGCGCTGGTAAAATGGCCAACACGAGCTCAGGAGTCTAAAATGTGGCAATGAAAAATTGTGAAATTGTAAATTGAATATGTAGCAAGGCGGCGGAAGCACGTTTAGTGAAGGTTGGGTGGGCTCTTTAGGGGTGATGCTGAAGGGGGAAAGGGAAAGCTGCCAAAGGAGGCAGCACGTGCAAAAATGCGTTCAATGTGCGGACGCAAACACAAACGCAATTAAGCACGGCGTCAATGAGACTTGCCAGGGCAACAAGAGGGGGGAGAGGAGTGTGGTATGGGGCACGTCAAGCAACTCTTAAGCGTGGCAACGCTGCAGCAACGGAAGCGGAAATAACGCAACAACCAACGCCGACGACGTTGGTCAAACCGAAGGCTGTGTGAATGCATTTGGAGTTTAGGGCTGATCCAGGAGTTTTCGATTTTAAGTTTGGGGTTAGTCCAGGGCTATACATAGTTGGAAGGCGGGGAGGCTGTGTTTTGTTTTGCTAACATTGGTCTACGAAGAGCAGACGCAAGCACCATGACTTTGGGTTCTCAGACGACGACCGGTCAGCGCGGTTTTGTAAAACGTTTAATTGCAATTTGAAAAGCAACTGACACCGGGAAAGGAGAAGGGGTGCAATGGGGACTGCGCAAGGGTTGCTACGGCTAGACAGGATTTATTGCTTTCAGGTCTATTGCAAGCACTGCTTGGGGAACGAAGAACGGAGTAAAGTTGTTGCCCACTGCAATTGAGGAATTTCATTTTGAAACATTTAATTTTCAACGTGCAATGCTAAACTGACACCAACCCTTAGCTGGGTGGAGATGGGGATGGATAAGGGGGGAGTTTGGGGTGGCCGGAATCGGATATGATGGCTTCCATATGTGTGAGAGAGTTTCACTCGCTCGCTTGTTCAACATATGTTTTCATTTGTAATGCAAAGTTTAATAATTGACAATGCTTTGCCGGGGGATGAACACATCTCCACTCCACCGCTCCCCGCTCCACACCCAACAGTCATGATTGGGGCGTGTGAGGTGTGTAATTGTTGGATTTTATGAAATGAGCCTGGTCCATGACAAATTGCAGGTTGTCGTCGTTACGTTCCTTCATACCTGCATCTCGCAGGGTTGAAATCAAGAATCTTTTCAATGTTTTGCAGTTTGTTTTGAAGGCGAAGATTCAATTGAGAATCCAGCTTGTTATCAGCCCGCTTATTGCCGCTGGATAAGCGAACTGGATAAAGGACAACTGAGAATGGAGAAAGCAGAATGCGGCTCGCTTAAATTTGATTACAGCCGCATTGCAAGCGTTAATTTTTTATGTGTTTTTTGTATTTTTTTCTTCGGTGTTTTTGCCTGTCTGATTGCCTTTGTCCTTTGGCATTCTGCGACCGTTATTATTGTCGCCGTTGTCATTTTTTGTTTAAACCTGATTATGCATTACGGCAACGGCAAACAAAAAAATAAAAGTATCCTCCGGCTGTCGCCTCACTCGCTTTTATGACACTTTGTTGTCCCTTTTTCAATTTGTAAAACGAACGAAATATATGTAAAGTGTATAAAAAAAAGAAGAGACAAACTCATTCAACTGTGCGCGTTTTGTTTTCACTATTGTTTTTGTTGTTAATGTTGTTGTTGTTGTTGTTGTGTTGGCTGTGGAATGGGCTTTTTGTGCCGCCATAATTAATATATGCATATTTCCCTGATGAAACATATTTGAAACCCGAGCGGGTAATGTAAATAATTGTCGAGGCATTATAATAAAATAAGGCTGAGACAAAAGCTTTTAGCCAGTTCAACCGAACAGATTAGCTGCAAGGTAAGCCGCAGACAAAGCGATCGTATATTAGAACTGCAAATGCTACACAACTATACAACTTTATTGGAACTCAAAATTAACCAACAAATGCAATACAAATAGAAATCCAAGTATTGAGGATTATGTTAGTAAATGGAACTATTTCATTCACTACATTTAAAGTTTCTGGATAACAGGGCGTATTATTGATAGATTTATTATATATTTTTTTAAATTAAATAAAATGCCCAAACTTATTCTACGCTTCACGTTTGTATAAATTTTCACATGTTAAAAAATGATCTTACCCATTTTATAAAGGTAAAAAATAATTGTGAATGCGAGTAGTGATAATAATAAGAGCGCTTTACTAAAAACAAGTAAAATAAAATTTGACAAAAAAATTTGGCATTTAAATGTAAAATTTGGCTTTTTCTAGAATATATATTCTAGTTGAAAGAAAAACAGAAAATAATGTACAATCTATTAAAGTCAAAAGTACTTAGAAAAACATCAACTATAAAAATTAATGTTTAGCAATAATAATACATAAAATAAACTAACTCAAATTAAGTATACGTTAACTATAATAACTCTTTCTTACACTTATTGAAATGATAAATATTATATTTTTACAAATCTTATAAATGATAAGAACATGAAGAAATTTGTTGATCAGTTTGAAGATTTAAGATTATTCACAACTCTTATAAATTGTAAATTATTGTTGTGATTGACTTAATAAATTCTGTCGCTATGTCTGATTCCCCAGGAGTATTGCTTGGAATGATCTTCTTTGACTTTTGACCATCTAGATTAATTAATGAATCGTGGCGCAATGAAAGGGTATTCGATGCTCGTTGTTATCGCTGGATCGCGTGGCCTGTCAGCTGCCGCATGAACGGAACTAATGACACTGTCATATAAATTGTTATAAGCAGAGAAAGAGGAGTTATAAAAATGCCAAAAAACGAAATTAAGGAGTGCGAGACAGTGATCCTTGTTGTCCTCGTTGTCGTTATTAATGTGCGCTCATTTGCTTTAAATATCCTCGACATTGTGCGCCACTAAATTAGGCAGAAGTCCCTCTCCGATGCGTTGCGTTGACCCCGCGTGCCCAGTCTCGTTGACCTTTTGGGTATCAAGTGGAACCGCTGAAAAGGGTTGCCATCACGAGTGTCACGGGAGTTGGCAGCAGGAAGTGAAGGACAATGTTGACAGCTGCTTCTCCTCTTCCTTTTTTTTGTGTGTTTTTTTTTTTTGGCTGTTTTGTGTGTGTTTTTAAACGTTGCAGAGCGGCAGCGAGGAATTAGTCAGCGATGTCAGAAATGACGACACATTGAAATATCAACGGCACTTTTAGGCCATGTTAACAGCAAGGAGGCGACAACAACGGTTTTAACCCCATTTGAAGCCCTTTAACCCCTACACAACATGGCTTGTTTCTTGGCCAACACTGAGCACTTCATTAACTTGGCTAGGTTCTCGTCTCGTCTATCGTTTGTCTGCTGCCTAAACTGCACAAATTCATTAACGCTTTTATTGCATTTTAATTTAGCATGTCCTTGCCAGCGAGGCATGCACAAACATGCACAGGATGTGGTCGAGGAATGCAGCCCACGGAAGGAGGCATCAGGCCATGCAGCTTGCAGCATGCAGCATGAAGCTTGCAGCAGGCGTCCTTGCACGTTGTCAGCTTGTCAAACGCCGCTCAACTGAGAGAGAGGGGCCAACAGAGAGTGAGAGAGGATACTGAGCTCGACATGACAGCGCTGGCAGGATGTTGATGACCACAAGGATAAGCACCGCCCCCAACAACAGCAACAACAGCAACAGCAACTGCAGCGACAAGCAACAGGATGCAATGTCATATTGCAATTAGTTGAGAGCCAGGCTAAGACTTGCGGCATGTGCGGCCAGCTAATAGACGCATTTGGGCTCTCCACTACAAAAGGATCATTGCCAAACAGGCAATGCCCCTTCCCCTGCCCACTCACCTTCCTAGCTATACTCGACTCTCCAAACATCAATAATCGCCATGGGGCAGTTGGCTGCCGCCCAAACATGGCATGAGGGATAAGTCCTTGTTGTGCATGTGTGTGTGTGTCTGGCCACATCTCTGTTCGCATCTGGTCAAGCGTCTGGCAGCTTAAAGTAATTAGAGCGCCATTTTCAAATGTGAGCAAGGACCGCTCCCTCTCATAGGGCACACACACACACACAGAAAAAAGCGAGACAACCAAATTTGATGCTGTGCTTCCTCCTCCCAAGAGTGCAGCCAATAAATTATGAGCCGCAACTTAAGCCGTCTGCTTCCTTATGAAATGAAACGTCCACCTCGCCGCCCCTCACATCGAATCACATTGCCTCGTTGCCAATATGCATATGCATAAATGCGCTGCTTTAAATAAACACGCCTCGACCATATCCTTGAAGTGGACTCAGCTGCATTATTACGGGGCAAAAGTAAATTTATGTGCGCTGTTAATTGAATGCGCTTCGGGCCACGACATAAGGACACTGCGGGTCAGGTCGGAGCCTGCTTGGAGTCCGCACTCTGCATAAATCCCAAATTTATTAAAAACCATCGAAATGAGCATATCGATAAATGCATGCAAATATCCTTGCCTCCGTTTCTTTCCCTTCTGCATGACGCCTCTCGGTGCGGCTTGCTTTGGCTCCTTTTTGGCCATTTTTCATGCGGCATAATCAGCTGTATAGCTGCATGCTGTTAACAGTGCCAGACAACAGTATATGCACACACACACACACACACACAGACACGCGGGCCGTCAAGATATGCCATATTGTGTGCAGATCCTTTGAGCGTATGGGCAAACGAAACCACGCAATCTGACACTTTTCACAAAGGATATGCGAAATGCAAAAACTGTATACGAGTTTGCTTTCGCCTTTCACATTGCAAAAAGCTGCACCCAATATTTTTTTACAATTAAAATAATTTTGAGAGCACATTTCTTTATTTTAAGAACCAGCAGCAAAGAAGAGTTTATTTATAGAAATGAAATAGTATATTATATTGGTGTTGAGGTATAGATATATTAAAATGGTGTACTCTTAATTTAAATTTTATTAATATATATTTTTACCTACAATCTATATTTTGATAATAACTAAATTTAGTGACGATATTTGCAATGATTTAAAGAATGAAACTTTTTTAAATATATATTTGCTGCAAAAAGGCAGAAATTCAGATAACAATATCATAAATATTATCAGATAAGATCTACTATACAATTTGGTATTAGTTGTTTGTATTGCATATAATCAAAAAAATAAATAAAAATATTCTTTTGAAAATAATTTTCGATAAAGCAAGATTATTTTTAATTGAAATCAAGAAAAGTATATTCCAATTTTGTTGGAAGAAATTAAGAGAATTTGAGAACTTACTTCTTAACTACAATTATAGTAAATAAATTGTAAATTAAATACCATTGCACTATACTATACTGAACTATACTACACTTTACTATACAATATTAAACGTTTCTCAATAAAGTCGTAAAAATATATCAACTAAATAAGATGGGAACTTCCCAATAGGAAACTTATTGTCTGATTTCTCCCATTCCGAACCGTGAGCCTTTTTGTATTAAAATTTGGGATTAGCAGTTGCAATCACAGCGACAGTTGAGACTATTTAAGATAGTCGCTAAAATCCCTTTGCTGCATTTTGGTCGCATATGTTTTGTTTCTCTCTATTTGACAGCCACTTTTACCATAAGCCACTGGAAATATTTCAAGCGTGAGCTATAAACCAATTTTATAGCTGCCCCCAGAACGCGAAAAAAAAAATAAAATAAAATGAAAGAAGTAGTGGCAAAAGTGAAACGAGACTGAGAGAAGCTGAGAGAGAATCTCGACAGCGAAATAATTCCCAAAACATTCCCCAAATGCCACACTATTTGATAATTAAGTAGACGCGCGACCTCAAGGCGCATAAATCACTTAATTAACTTGACGACATTTCGCCCAGACGACGACAGCCACAGCGAGAGCCGCAGAACCACAGGCATGAGGCATGCCACAGCGACGTTGGGGCACATGCAATGCATCCTTGAAAATATTTCGAAAATCTCTGAAAATAACAAAACGAACGAAAAGAAAGAAGAAATCTAAAGGCAAACTTGAATGAAAATCAATGCGAAACATTTTCAAAAAACTATCAAAACTAAAACGAGCACAACGAGGCCCCCAGACGACGAACTCATCGATGATGATGCCGCCTTGCCTCGTCCACTGGGGAGCCATCAATTCATCAAAATGATGCGCCTATTAATAGGCTGAACTTCAATGAAACGACGTAAAGTTTTGCTTGCCTCAATGCGGTCCACTTCAAACGCAATGCAACCGAATCGAAAACGAAATCGAAATTGAAGTTGAGGTTAACGTGAATCGAAGATCGAAATACTTTTGAGAAACAGTGGCAACTTTTCCTCGTGGGGATCTCTGCTTCATCGCGTCTGACAGACACTTGACTATGTCAACGAGATTGTCGCTGCTGTTTTGCCTGCCCCCAATTGCCACGCCCCAACTGTGTTGCAGCCAATGCGATGGCCAAAAAGTCGCTCAACCATCGCGTCGCCATGTTTCAACTCTTCCGCGTGACACGCCCACATTTTCCAACTGATCGACACTCTTGCCATATGTACTTAAGTTCGTATTCGTGTTGTCGCTTCGCACACCGAATACCATTCGTATTCACAGGCATATTCACAGGCATATTCAGAAGCATATTCATAAATTCATAGTGCCAAGGGGGCGTGTTCGTGCTACATAAATAACCCAAAGCTGTTGACAGTCTTCCTCATCTGCATCTTCGTTGGCGCTGTGAAAATATCATTAAGAAATCAAATACAATAAATGACAGCATTGATTTAGTATACAATCATTTGATTTTATTATGAAATAATTGGATTTCAACTGCCATGCAGAGCGGTTCCCAAATACAAAAACGTCAAATTTTCAGAGAAAGTTGAAAAATTGTAAAACAAAACGTGTTTTATAAGTGTTAACTGAATAGAATATGTTTACTGAAAATATTCACATATATAAATATTTTTTTTGTATTATGTGAAACTTAAATTTCAATTTATTTATTAATAGTCATTAGTAATTAATTATTAGGTAATAAATAAAATAAATAAAATGTTTAAGAGCATGTTTTCATAAGAATAAGAAAATTTAATAATGCTAAAATATGTATTTTGTTTTGTTTTTTTTAGTTGTTTACATATTTATGCTATTATAATACACTAAATATTATTAGTTCTAAAATCTAGGAATTGCGCAAATGCAAATATACAATTATAATGAAATACATGGTGAAAAAATGTCAACGTATGAATGTTATATATGTAAATAGGAGAAGTTTTCTTGACCCGAACTGGCGAAAATTATTAAAATAAACTACAAAAACTGTAGCGATTTAGTTCTGTAAATATATTAAACTTTTTAGATATCTTTACTTAAGTTTAAGAACTTTCCTTTTACAAATGGGTTGTTGACGTCAATAAAAAGCTTTAAATATTATTGAAAATATTAAGTAATAATTACGAGTGTTATTTATACATATATGTATATATTTCTATTTCCATTATTTATATTTTTCTGTACTAACTTTACACTGCATCATAAAAGTTGCGTAGATGGCGAAATCGAAGCGATTTTGATTTTGCGAACACTCTTGTAACCCACATAAGTTTCAACATCTTGGCTTCCCGCTCGTTGCCGCTCTCTCTCTCTCTCTCTCTCTCTCATCAGAGAGAAGTGACTCTGGCAGCTGCTCCCTGGGCGCGTGATATGCTAATCTCACCTGGCAATTGACAATTCGCCTGTCTTCAGACAATGAAATTTTCGTAAAATTGAAATGAAAATTGAAATGAAAATGAAAATTCAACAACTTATAAATATATCATGTGTGTGTGTGTGTGTGAGTGTGCGTGTGTGTCCTCGGTGTTGACAGTTCTCGCCCTGGTTACAACTTCTGCTGCTCCTGCTAAGGCAAGCATGGGGAGGGGAGGGGAGGAGAGAGATGGAGATTTTGTTTCTGCGTCTGTGGCTGACACCTCCTTAGAGATAATAATGGAAACACCCCCAAAAATGTTGACTGAAGCTTTGGCTCTAGTCGTAAATTTATCTGCATACAATACTGTGTATATAAACAAATATTTTTCTTAAATATGAGAAAATTGTGAATGCTGCAGCTGGAAATGTGGGCGGTGTTTTCACCTCCCCATCCCCCTTCCACTTCCACTTCCACTTTCCCTTTTGCCTTCCTTGGACTTGTCAGAAATGAAAATTGAGTTTGTAAAGTTTTTTCTTCAGTTTTCTCTTCTATTTTATCTTTTTTTTGTATATTGCGTTGAGGGCGTTTTTTGATTTGCCTATCGTTGGTGCTCTTCTTGGTGTTGTTGCTGTTGTTGTTCTTTGCTCGAGTGTGTCTGGGCGTGTGGGTGTTCGTTTTGGGGGCGTGGCCATGCGCCCTGTTGTCATTGCTTGTTTTGCAGCTGACATTGAGTGCTCGTCAATGATATGCAGGCAGAGTTGCTGTTGTTGCTGTTGTTGTGAACAGCAGCATTATGAGTGTCTGTTTACATGATGCTTAACAATAATGTATGTGAGGAGTGTGTGTGTGTGTATGTGTGTCTGCTGGCGACAAAAAAAATTGAATAAAATGCCGGTAGAATTTAATTAGATTTTAATTGAGTTTCCCTAACATAAAGAGTATGTGAATACAGAAGGACTAGATATCATTTATTAGCTGAATTGTTATTTAAATTATTTTATTTGAATTTCCAAACATGTCTTCTCTAACATCAGAATTAGTCTGCTTTACAATAGCTCTTGTTATAACTCACATTTCATTTTTATAGCTCACTCTCTTCACAAATCAAAAAAACTGCCTCAAGCTTCAATTAGTTGAATCGGAAGTGATATAACTCGTTATTATGATGTTCAACTGCTGTCTTCAATCATGAGCAATCATCAAAAAAGGTGCCTCAAATGACACCTTGACCATCATTTTTACTTTTTGGGGGTCACAAAGTGTTGCCGCTAATTGGCAACGAAATGGGAAACTAAAGCGAACGAAAGAACAAAGTGAACATAGAAATGAAACTGAAAATTGGTTAATTTAACCGAATGATATAATATAAATTGCTGCAGTCTGAGGTCAGCACTTAATGCGCTTATCCAATAAAATTGAGTGAACTGGTATTTGAAAAAACTGGACTGGTTATGAAGTCATCTCACAAAAAGAGGGCGCCGCTCTAATGAGAACAGGATGTTAGTATTTGGCCATCACACCTGAGACAAGAAATTTCATTTTAATTACAACTCCTCTATCCGAAACTTATCTGCAATTGCTCATCGGGCAATTTCGATATGGTCCTGGGGAGTAAACTCTGTTGGGATTGTCAGTCCGTTGTCGACTTTGTCTTTATGAGCGAACACTGAAATTAGTTGTGTACAAACCTTGTGCAAGTTTTTGGCATTAACACCTTTCAATCCCCCCACAGAGCGAGAACAGTGAACTCCCTGTATGATGTCTTCATATTGGTAAAACTCTGCTTATTATACCTGTTACCCATGGGGTAGTAGGATTTTTTAACTTTGTGTCTGCAGGACAGACCTTGTTAAGTTTGTACGCAGCTCGAGTTTGTTTCTACTTCAATCGGTTCTTATTTGCTTTGGCTGACAGTATGGTATATTTCGTTTTCAATGGTATATTTTGAATGTAGAACAATATCGATATACCAAATATATCACTTGGTAGATTTAAGTAGTTTGTGGTATATTTTCGGTATATTTGTAGATAAAGATGTTGTTGAAAATGTGAAATAAACCACAGTCAATCACACTCTACTGAAGCTTTCTCACTTGCGTTTCATATAGTGAGTGCTCACTGTGGCTGCCGCACGCAGAGGCACAAGAAATGTCACGGATGTGGTGACTACAACTTTTTCACTTTACTCGCCGTTTTATTCGTTTTGGGATATGCATAAAAAATTGGTATTAAAACGTCGCATGTAAGACATTAATCAGCTGGCAAAGTGGCAGCAGACAGAAGCTGCCACAGACAGCAACGGAGTGAGAAAGAGAGAGAGAGCAAGCGAGAGAGGGAGTGAGAGGAAGACAGAGGCGAAAATCATAAACAGAGACTAGCTAAAGTCAGTGAGCAGCAAGTTGAGCGCTTGATTAATCTGCATTTGGTCTGTTCCCGTCTCCCTCCCTTACACCCCTCTCCCTCTGCACAGTTTCTGCATCTCTACCTGCCTTATATAAGCAGCTTGTCTCTGCTGCTGGCCCCAAAAGATTGGAGCTGCTACCAGTTCAACGGGCTGCCCAACCCACTTCACTACACTTCACTTCAATGTGCAGCACTTCACTTGGCTCGCCTTGCCTTCGCCTCGCCTGTTGTTTATTTTTGAGTGGCCACACAACATGCAACTTGCCACAGCAACAACAACAGAGCGAAGGGGCAGACAGAAGAGGGGGCAAAGGAGTCGTACAGTGGCAGCCCAAAAAACAATAAATTCACATTTGCTGGGAATTAAAAATTTCATTAAAGTCATTAGAATGAAGCGGCTACCAGTCTCGAACAGACAGCAGACATCGCAGACTCCCAGACAATGCGACAGACAGAGACGGCAAAAGAAAGGGAGAGAAAGAGAGGCGTAGATCAAGCCACATTCCCTTGGCAGCATTTCGCATAGTCTTTGAAGACCTTACACGAACATCAGCAGCCGTTGAATGGAGTGATGAGATCGAGAATTGAGAATGCGAAGCAGATAAGAAAGCATTAAGAAATTTTCCAAAATATTTACAATCGAAATCAGGAAAACAAAACATTAGCCAAACGCTACAAGATTGATATAGATGTCTTGCAGAATTTCTTAAGTATTCAAAAAGCTATATCAACAAAAAGTTACAACGGATTTAAATAAAATGACTGAATAATATATTATTGTGTTTTAATAATTCGAATATTTTTCAAAAATATCGACAATCTGATAATATATATAATAAAGAAAAAATATTTTACAAGCACCACAAAACTTAAAATAAAATGTCTTGCAAATATGTTTTTTACGAATGTCGAAATCAAATAGAAGTTTAATTATTATGGGTTTATTCTTAATCATTAGGATGTTTAATGGTATAAGTGTTAGATACAAAAATCAATAAAAATATCATAAAACTGTGCCAAAAATTTATATTTGTTACTTTTTAATTTGACATAATCAAATAAATTTTTTTGTAAAAGAGTTGTAGTCTAAATCAATTACAAATTTTAAAAAGATTTTTTTTAAATTTATTTATAAGCATATTAAAATATAATCAAAAGTAGTTTGAGAGGACTTATAGTTATTTATTAAAATTCGTAGTTTGCAAAATAAAACAAAATTGTTATTCAATTTGTTTTTTTCTTTTTTAAATATGAATAGTTGACAAGTGGAAGCCAACTAAAATTATAAAATTAGAGTATAGGCAATTTAACCTTTCCTACTCAGACAGTTTAGAGAAGGCAGCGTACGAAATAGATTACAAGTAAGGAAAAGGAATTTATGTATTAATTAATTATACATTAATATATTAAATAAAGTTGTTTAAAAATAAAATAAGCATAATTTATTACAAACCTCACATTTCTTTAATTGCAATTAATGTAAACAAACTGCATTTGAAGCAGATACTATACATTTCACAATTACATTTAAACTTGTTCAATCATTGGGAGATGGAGGCAAAAGTTTTTGAAACTGTAGACATACTTTAGAGGCATTTGCCAGATCCCAGAAGTTGGACTACTCTCAGCAACTAAATGCGCCGCATAATTCACAATGAGTGATTCTTAAATTGTCCATTAAGATAATTTTTACGCCAGAGCGCATATAGGGGGAGCAGCCATAGCAAAGTAGAGCAGAGAGGAGAGCTGAGGAATAAGGGAAGTGGCAACAGGCTGAAGAAGCCGAGGAGAAACAGGCAACAGGGCAACTCGGCCCTCTAGACAAGACCAGACGGCGGCACAGACTCTTGGCACAACTGTGTGACTGCGACTGCGACTGTGACTGAGAAGCGGCAAAGAGACAGCGAGGGGAAGAGAGGAAGTTGGAAGTTTGCTGCTGGCACGTTTATCAATTAGGGCGCAAAGTCCTCACTCTACGCGGTCGCTAATTATCAGCAAAATGCCTACACATGGCAGCGATACGAGTTCTCTTTGCTCTTCGTGGTTTTCTGGGCCAAATTTAGCAATGTGGAAATGCAGCTATAGTTGTTGTCTGGGATGCGTCATGGCCGACAATTTTTCACGCTTTTCTTCTTGCGGTTCTGCGCTCCCCAGACAAAGCATCATCAGCCACAATGCTCCTCAACTCCAACTTCAACTTCAACTGCAACTTCTTGCGGCCTATGATTGATGTGCACTTGATGACTATATAACTTTGTATGATTTCACGAATTGTCTCAGCAAGTTCGGCATCTTGAGACTCGACAGTCGACAGTCGTCAGTCGGGGATTCGGGAATCGGGAGTTGAGAGTTGAGAGTAAGTCTCTGAATATGCCTCCGTTTTGTAGGTGGACGCGTCTTTAATTAGTTTGCCGTCAGTTTGGTTTCTTTGGTTGGTTTTTCTGGTTTTCTTCACCCATTTTGCCTGGCGTTAAAAATGTTGAATAATTAAAATTTCTTGGAAATTTTATTGGCTGCTTTGTCGTCGCTCTGCATTTGCTTTTGCTTTTCTGCCTTTTACTTTCCTTTTTACACAACAGCAGTAAATTGTTGTGGTCGCGTGTCTGTCGTGTCTTTGATTTTTCATTTTCATTTCCATTTCCATTTTTCAACGTTCAGCATCTTTTTATTATTTTTAGAACATTTTCGTTGTTTGAATTTTCTTCATAGGAAACTCAATTTAGGTTTTAATGTTCTTGTTTAAAATGTAGTAATTGTGACTAATTTTCAAGCATTGCGATGCGGCATTAGAAATGCGCATTGTAAACAATTATTTAAGTTTTGAAATATTAGTGCAGCAAAAAAAAATCTAAAAGAATTGGCATCATTTGTTTTTATTATTGGTCTTACTGGATTTATTGACGCTTTACTGAAAAAACAAGTTTTGATTTATTTTTAAATAAGGTCTATATTATTAACATCACCAATGATAAGAGAAAAATGAATAAAAGTATAAAATATCAAACATGTGTTTTCTAATTTAAAGTTTAGAGACAAAAGTGTTAAATTATCAAAAAATGTAGCAGCCCAGTATCAGAAGTCAAAAGTCTCTTAATTCAAAGGCGTAGAATAACTATTGTGTACCGTGTATAGTACAATCATTTAAGTTGTATACCTCAATCCCTCAAAAAACAATCCTAAATGACGATAGTATTAAGTCACTTTTGGGCTGAACAATTAAATAGAAAACAAAACACTAAGATATCGAAAATAGTTGAATATATTAAAAAAAAAAAATAAAACAAAATTAATATATATTATAAAAGAAAATTAAGAATCGTGAAATAATTTTTTTTATTGAGGACATTATTACATTAAAAAGCAGTGTTATCCATATAAATAATATAATATTTGTTAAGCTAATGTTAACTAACTTTATGAGAGCTGTTTGTAAGTTATCCAGATCTCAAACCAATGAATAGTATTCTCACATTGTAAGTTATCTATAACTCAGACTAAAACATTAAGACAAACATTTTTATTATGATATGCACAAACGAATAGTATTTTTCGAAAATTGGCAATTCATTAATCATTTCTGGTTTTAGAGTAACTGACAAGCTCACTAGACTGATAAATGATGTGCAAGCTGCAGCTTAAAGCTGATCCACAAACTTATCTCTCTCTTTCTCTTTCTAATTCTCCTTCTTGCTGTCCCTTTCTTGGCGCTCAGTGGGCATTTAGCCAACAGGTCACGTACATCGTGTCACTGCTGAGCGGCTGCCAGCCAAATTGGCTAAAGTAAAGCATCCGCCGCATTATCAACAACTTCATCAAGGACCCAATGCGATGCCGGTCTGGAAGTATGCACTTCAGGTCTGGCTGGCCCACAATTACAATAAACGAGCAGCGAACACAGCGAGTAGCAAAATGTTTGGCAAGTGCAACTGCAGCTGTGTTGTTGCAACGGCAACTGCAACTGCAACTGTGGCAAATGCTGCGAGTCTTCAATGTCTGTGCAATTTTTCTATTGAATTTCTGCTTTGAGCAGCCAAAGAGCTTGGCCAGCAGTGAGGCACGTGCCTCGACTGCCAAAATGCTGACAGCGTTCAACAATGTAGCAACAATTCGCGACAAAAGCGGACCAACCAACCAAGCAAGAGGGGGGACAAAAGGGGAGCTAGCCTTATGATTGATAAGTTCGTTTTGTGAATTTTTCATAAATTAGGCGCACAGCTGTGACCGACTAGGTGAGGATGGGAAAGACATGATATAGATGGAGATGGAGATGGGATTAGAGTTGGGGTCTGGTGCTCAATCGTGCGCCATTTGTCTATTTTAATTAAAGAAGCGCCTCGATTTCGCCAATCCTTCAATCTCCATCTCCAACTTTGCTTTGTTGTTAATCAGACGTTTGGGAGATATTTTAATAAAAGCGCTAACATAAATCAAATCTGTTTACTGACCGCCAGCTGTCCTTGACTTGTAACCAGCCCAAAAAAGGATAAAGTGAGCAGTATATTGAAAATAGAATTTCAAGTTGCTTTTAAAACACTTTGCATGTTATTCAATTAACAATTAAGTAAAGCTAATTAATTGCATACGCTTTTGCATGTCTTTTTTTTTGTGTGTCGCTTAATCCACATGACAGAAGTTTCCTTTGAACTTTTCCCCTCGAACAATTGGCCCGCTTTTAAGTTGTGACCTTCCTTCCCACATTTGCAAGTAATTAAGTGCTCTGACGTCCAAATCCATTAAGATGCACGCTGGTTGACATCTTTCCTCTCCTCCTCCACCTCCTTGAAGCGTTGCACATCCGCCACAACTGGCGATTATCGGAGTCACAATCCAGATCTGAAATCAAGACGGCAACCCAGCAATAACAGTTGACAACTGTCGACGGTTGGACGCACATTTAAAACGCTTGTCAAAATTGCATAAACTGCTGTCAGTTGCCTTTTGAGTAGACAAGTGCGGGTGACTCCAAGTGAACGACTAGCAGACACCCTATAAAGCTTTTCATGAAGTGCTTAGCATTGAATATTTGGTAGAATCAGAAATGTATTTTGATTTTATTAGCAATTGGCATTTGATTGCTATCAGATATTGATATAAGAAATGGATTTATTGCTTATTTCTATTTTATTTATATATAACATAATAGAATTATAGAACAATGTAATTGAAAAATATTTGTATATTTTAAGTGGATGTTTATTTATAATACAGCTTAGTCATGCCCTATTGGACATTTTCCAATTAAGAAGATGAATAATGAAACTAAATAATAAAATATACTTTTAGAGGAAAAGTGGAGGCAGTGACATTGAAGTATTCTCTTCTGTAGTCTGAAGGTGTGAGCTAGTTGCCGCAATCCTATGTCCCAATCTATTCCTTTTTGTTGTTTTTGATTTTGAGTTCTTTTTGTTCTTTTTGCCCATAATAAAGTAATAATTATTTAGACTTGTAATGTACACACAACCGTACTTATGGTTTTTATTTGATTGGGTGAATAGTCACTTAAGTTGCGCTCGTCTGACTCTGTTCTCAGTGATGTCTCTGTTCTCAGTGATGTTCTTTTTAGTTCTCACTCTCATAATCGTGGTGAGTATGAGTATTGCAAAGAGGAATCACTGAAGAGAGTAGAGATTGTAATGGCGGCAAGTGGTGGTGGGTACAAAGTACAAAGATTTTTTCACAGAAGCGGTGTAATGATGTAATGATGTAATGATGTATGGCTCAGAAACAAATTAAATGTTCGTTTTATGTGCAATTTACACGATGCACAATTGAATTAATTAATGCAGGTTCACTGATTATTGTTCTTTTTGCAGGACAGAAGCACCTGATACGCTTAATCGGTGTCTGTGTGTCTGTGTTGGAGTCTGTAATGGCGGCAGTAGAACCTTTATGTATTTTTAATTGCACATTAAAACACTTTTTCACTTATTTTTTGTTTTGTTTTATTTTGTTTAATTTTATTTTATATATTTTTTTTTTTTTTTTTATTTGATTTATGCGCGCTGTGCGCACGGGCGGGACGCTGGTGGCTGGTCGGAGCTGCGAAACACGTCCGCGCGCCTCAACCGTCAAGACAAGACTCGACTCTCCACTCTCTCGACTCTCTCTCTCAACTCCTATTCGGCAGTGGCCATTGCACAGTGGCCTTACTGTGCAATACATAGGGTTTAGCTATTTACTAAAGTATAGCTACCTTAAAGTAAGTGCGACACGCAGGTCGCGGTGACATGTGTGGGAGAGAAAGAGATGTCGCTCGTCACAATCCGCCCGTTAAAAATGATATTCGCCTATTCCTATCTATCACGTATCCGCTCTGGTGAGCGGCCGCGTTGCGAGCAACTCGCAAGAGGACATTATACGAATCGTATTTACAGGGTATTGCAGGTAATGCTCCAGTAATTCGCTTTTGTATCTTAGTAAAACAATCGCGAACTGCGACTGTCTGCCAGCTGGCCATAGGACCAGGCTGTCAAGTCGTCGCAGTCGCGATCTACATGGGTATTGGCTATGGCTTAGTGTCAAAAAAAATTATAATCTATATAGAAAAAAGACTGCCATGTTACGATGGTGATGATTGAGCCAGAATGGCGCTTATCTGGAGTTGACGCAGGTCCAGCCTAGGCCAGAAGGTGGTTGCGTCAATGATGGTTGGACTAATGTGTGTGTGTGTGTGTGTATGTGTTGTCGTCTGGTGGGTCCGTAGTGACAGCTGATGATGTTGATGCGGGCCACAGTGCAATTCCACATGCCTGCATGTGGAGTGGCGGTGCAAGTTGCCCATCAGCGTAGTAGTATCCAATATGTCGAGTATTGTCTGCAAGCATAGTGTCCAACGTAGTGATGCATATATTGTGGGCTGCGTGGGTGTGGTACAGCAACAGTGGTCGAATCCACAGGTGTTAGCTATGCTGTACGAAATCGCAATTGTATGCATGTACGTGTGCGACGGTTGCTTGCTGGTGTGTGTGTGTTGGCATTGGTAGCTTGTGTTTACACATGCAGCTGATGTTTGTGTGTACACAGCTGTTATGTATGTGCTTAGGATCACAGGGTGACCCGGTACAATTTATGGGCTGCTAGCGTAAGATGCAGCTTGAGGCTCAATTGATGCACGTGTGCACAAAAGAGCTTTTACGGCTGCAGAGCTTATTTTCTCAAACATATGGCAAGCGTGCCATATGTGAGTAGTGGAAATAGCTAGTTTTGAATCGGTCACGCGTATTTAAAATAAATTGTAAATAGCGCGACCAAGCCTAGCATCATAATCGTGTTGTCAACGATTTGCATGCCGGCCGCAATCATTGATTGCGGCAACAAGCCTAGCATGGATTCCATGTATATCGGCATTTTGAATAACGTCAAATCAGCTGCGAGTCACCCTCCAACATGGTGCGTCATCGGGTGCGCAGTCACAGGCCGCCGCGTCGAGATCATCCTGCAGTGCATGCTGGCAGCACTATGGAGCGTTCAGTGCGCGCGGGTGTCGGAGTCAGCTGACTCCAACAACCGCACGCATCGGCCGCCCAACACGCGTTAAATGGCTGGTTGAGTAATAGCATCGTGATTACTCAATGTAGTGGCTGATGTAACCTTCGCCCGTGTCTGCCGCCAGAGCATCCAGTGTCGTCTCCAAGGTGCGCGAATGCTGTTGCTGTTCGTTGAATCAATGCCGCCATGGGTGTGTCTGCTGGCCACGCAGCAAGTGCGCTAGAAGCTGAATGGCAGAGAGCATATAGTGAGTATGCAGCCGTTTTACAGGCGCAAGATCACAATATGTCTCATTTGTTTACTCGTCTTTTTTGCAGTTGCTGGCTGGTGATGAGTGCGATATGGGCTGCACATAGGCTGTTCTTCGGAGGCATTGCAGCCAATTGTTTGCTGGCAACGCAACAGGTGCTCGTGCATTGTAATGGCAGAGAATTATGTGGGTGAGTATGCGTCTTTTGATTAACGCAAATCGCAATATATTCTCATTACAATTTCTAGCACGCGTTAAATGGCTGGTTGAGTAATAGCATCGTGATTACTCAATGTAGTGGCTGATGTTTCCTTCGCCCGTGTCTGCCGCCAGAGCATCCGAGTGTCGTCTCCAAGGTGCGCGAATGCTGTTACTGTTCGTTTGGGATCAATGCCGCCATGGGTGTGTCTGCTGGCCACGCAGCAAGTGCGCTTGAAGCTGAATGGCTGAGAGCATATAGTAAGTATGCAGCCGTTTTACAGGCGCAAAATCACAGTATGTCTCATTTGTTTCCTCGTTTTTGCAGTTGCTGGCTGGTGATGGGTGCGATATGGGCTGCACATAGGCTGTTCTTCGGAGGAATTGCAGCCAATTGTTTGCTGGCAACGCAACAGGTGCTCGTGCAGTGTATTGGCAGAGAATTATGTGCGTGGGTGTACGCGTCGTATGATTAACGCAAAATTCTCGTTTTGTAGTTACTGGCTGGTGGAAATTCCCAATTAGAGCACACAACTGGGCTGTTATTGTTTGCGGCAACAAGCCTAGCATGGATTCCATGTACATATGTCGGCAGATTGAAGTAACGTCAAATCAGCTGCGATTCACCCTCCAACATGGTGCGTCATCGGATGCGCAGTCACAGGCCGCCGCGTCGAGATCATCCTGCGGTGTATGCTGGCAGCACTTATGGGGCGTCCAGTGCGCGCGGGTGCCGGAGTCAGCTGACTCCAACAACCGCACGCATCGGCCGCCCCACAGCGCCGATCAACACGCGTTAAATGGCTGGATGAGTAATAGCATCGTGATTACTCAATGTAGTGGCTGATGTTTCCTTCGCCCGTGTCTGCCGCCAGCAGCATCCGAGTGTCGTCTCCAAGGTGCGCGAATGCTGTTGCTGTTCGTTGAGGATCAATGCCGCCATGGGTGTGTCTGCTGGCCACGCAGCAAGTGCGCTTGGAGCTGAATGGCAGAGAGCATATAGTAAGTATGCAGCCGTTTTGCAGGCGCAAAATCACAATATGTCTCATTATGTTTACTCGTCTTTTTTGCAGTTGCTGGCTGGTGATGAGTGCAATATGGGCCGCACATAGGCTGTTCTTCGCAGGCATTGCAGCCAGTAGTTTGCTGGCGACGCAACAGGTGCGCATGCAGTATTTTGGCAGAAAATTATGTGCGTGGGTGTATGCGTCGTATGATTAACGAAAAATTCTCGTTTTATAGTTGATGGCTGGTGATTGAGTGCGATATAGGCCGCACATAGGCCGTATCTTCGGAGGCATTGCAGCCAATTGTTTGCTGGCAACGCAACAGGTGCTCGTGCAGTGTAATGGCAGAGAATTATGTGCGTGAGTATGCGTCGTTTGATTAACGCAAATCACCATATATTCTCATTACATTTTCCATCACGCGATAAATGGCTGGTTGAGTAGAAACATCGTGATTACTCAATGTTATTTTATAGTTGTATGTGTTAATTGACTTTTGATGTTTTCAGGTATCATCTTGATGACTTGGAGCTGGATTTGTGGAATAATGTGTTACCTCGTCATCGGAGGTTATAATTACTTCAGTATCTGGTATGTTGTTATGAGTCAATCTTGTTGATTGTAGCAATGGCTGTGATTGAGGTCTCATTTTAGAATTTGATGAAGGGCAGGGTGGCTTAGGTGGTGACGTTCTGGGATAGTGATCAGGTAGAATCAAGAATTTGATCTGTGGAGGTTGTCCATCAATTTGTTTGTCAATAGCTTCTTTTGTCATTTTACCACTTTTGTAAGCCCGATGGAAGTGATTTATTAGGTATTCATCCAGTCTTTTGATTGGTTTATCTTTTTTAAGTGTTTTGAGTTTTTCCTTGCGTAGTTCTATTTGAAGTTCAAGTTTATTAATGGCTTCTTGTTGTTTAAACTTAAGTAGTGTCGGTAGGACATTATCTTGTGGTGAGTTATTTAGCTGTAGCTGTTGTTTGTGAGTTAATTGGGCAGGCAGTATGTGTTTCTCAAGTTGGATTTTGTATCTTGGGTGATGTTTTTTGCTAGGAATGTATGGGTTAGATATTATTTTCCGTGCCTCAACATTAGGGTGATTAGCAAGGGTGAACATGAGATTACAGCTGGCCGTGTTAAATATTTCTTCAGCAGTTTGGAGGTTATATTTGTTTTTGATGACTTGATTTCTAGTGTATCTTGACATTTTAGAGATTTTACGAATAATATAGTTATTTCTCCGTTCGATTCTATTAAATTGAGTGCTATTGGCTAGGGCTCCCCATGTGCTGATGCCATATCTCCAGATAGGGGTGATGCATTGTTTGAAGAATATCATTTTACAGGAAATTGGTAGTTTGCTTTCCCTTCCAATGATCCAGTTATATTTTTTTAGAGCGGCCAAGAGTCGTAATCTTAGTTGCGAGATATGGTACTTCATATTTAATTTTGAGTCAAGATGTAGTCCCAGATATTGGTGTTTGTTTTTATTTGTTATATTGATATTGTTGATAGTTGGCATTGGAATTGGATAGTTCTTGGGAAGTCTTTTGCTATTGAATAGTACATGTGCCGTTTTCTTATTGTTGATGCAAATGCACCATAGTTTTGCCCATTTAATTAATTTATCTAGGTATCGTTTATTTGCATTGACTGCAGTACCGGGTAGTCTAGCAGCGCTCAATATTACAGTGTCATCTGCAAATGTAGACAGGAGTGTGGTATCGTTGATGTTAGTGTCAGAGTCCGTTAAGGTGGGTGGACGCAGAGGAAGTGGCATGTCGGATGTATAGATTGTGTATAACAGTGGCCCAAGTACGCTGCCTTGAGGCACTCCTGCCATGATTGAGCCAATACGAGACAGCGTGCCTTGGCTACAAAGAACCATAAATTTACGGCCAATCAGGTAGTGTTCGAGAATATTATAGAGCTTTATTGGCAGTAGCTTGCAGAGTTTATTAAGTAGTCCCATGTGCCATACTCTGTCAAAGGCCTCCTGAATGTCAATAAATATTGCAGAGCAGTAGCTACCTTGTCCAAATGTTCTAAGGATATACTGAGAAACCCTTGTTAGTTGATGTTCAGATCCATGTTCTAGTCTAAATCCAAACTGATGTGATGGGATTGCATTTACAAAGTCCGGGATCTCAAGCAGTCTACGCATGAGTAGTCGTTCAAATATTTTTGAGAACCCTGTGAGTAGACTGATTGGTCTGTAGGAGTCTGGATCCTGGGATTTTTTTCCTGGTTTAAGTAGCATTTTAATTGTGGCTAGTTTCCATTTATTAGGAAAGTAGCTAAGCCGCAGCATGGAGTTATATATAAGTAATAGGTAGAGAATACCTTTTTTTGGTAGGCATTTAATTATCTTATTGTCAATGCCATCCATGCCTGGTGCTTTATTGAGAGATAGCCTTTTGATGATTAGCATAACCTCCGTGTAGGTGATGGGGCGGATTATTGGCGACTCTACGTGCTGATTATTTGACGGCTGCGGTTGCTGGAGGGGTAGTTGCTTAGTTTGCAATGTATGGGTATTTTGTTTATTTTTTAAAATATTTTCAAGTTCGGTGACTGTTTGTTTGCGTTCCTCAAATGTGTTGGAGTATATTGGCATAAAGCGTTTTTCTAAGTAATTAGCAAAGGCTTCAGCTTTTTCAGACAAGGACATTGTCCATTTAGCATGAGCATTAGTATCGTTATTAGGAGTATTATTATTGTAGTTGGCGTTACGAATGCATTTTTCGTTTATTTTGAGTGGGAAGTTTGGTTCTGGTTGTCTTTTGATGCGATTTGTAACCTTCCACAGCTTATGCATCCTATAGCGATCGTTAGAATCTATTTGGCCAAATAAATTATTGTGATAATTTACCTTGGCAACTCGAAGTAATTTTCGTACCTTTTTGTAGCATTGTTTATAAAGGTATCTGGTGAGTGCGTTATGG
The DNA here is from genome assembly GCA_035046325.1 of Drosophila niveifrons. Classification (NCBI taxonomy): domain Eukaryota; kingdom Metazoa; phylum Arthropoda; class Insecta; order Diptera; family Drosophilidae; genus Drosophila; species Drosophila niveifrons. The sequence continues at coordinate 15,342 of JAWNOC010000046.1, read as the reverse complement.
ATTTTAAAATGTAGTCGCTTGATTGCTCTTTTAGTATGCAGATGTTGCATGAAGTTTTCGTCTCTTTGTAGGTTGGTATATGGATCGATACGTGCATGTCTATGTTGCTGTTGTCGAGCTCCTCGCTGTTGTTGTTGTATTTGCATAGTTCGTGGTTGGTTTAGATATTGTCCAGTATGGGTATTGTTAGCAAATTGAAATGAGTTATGTATGTTGCGATAGAAGATTTGTATTGCATCTTCAATATCCATGTGTGTATTAATCTCTGTGTTAAGATTTATGCGATCACTTAGTTGCTTGTGAAAGATTTTGAGTGTTTTTTTTATGTTAAGTTGTCTTGAGTCCAGTGTATTATATTGAGGTTGATTCTTTTGCAGGTGGTTTAGATGTTGCAGTCGTTTATGGTTTGCCTTCTTGATGGGAGCAATTGTGATTTGTATTGGCAGGTGGTCCGAGTCAAGGTCAGCAGTAGAATAGGTTGTTAATCTGGATCTCGTGATACCCTTGTATATGGCGAAGTCAATTGCGCTTGGTCTTTTAGTGTTAGAGTAAGGGTAGTGTGTTGCGCCTCCAGTTGCAAGTATTTCAAAAACGCCTTGTGAGTGTATAGTCTTTAATAGAGTTTTGCCACGTTTACATGCTCTGATATTACCCCACCACCTATTTTTCGCATTCCAGTCACCACATATAAGTGTTCCAGGTATGTGATGATTATTAATTAGCTTGGTACTCAGTTTACTTAGGTGGTCGAGGAGATGGTGGCATTCGGTTTCTGTCCATTTAGATTGAGGTGGACAATATATAGGAGCGAGTATAATGGGGTCATCAGGATTGAGAAATACTAGTATAGGGGCACATTGTATTTTTTCATGTATAATTGGTTGAAGTTCTATATGCATTATGGTATTCCTGATAAGTATAGCTACACCACCTCTTCTGGGGCAATCCGAACGTGCAGCTGAGTAGCATTGATAGCCTTTTATGTTGTGTAATTTAGTTGAGACTGTAATTGGCGATAGGATATTATTATTTTTAATTCTGGACTCAATGATCATCATAATGTCTATATTGTACGTGTGCATGTAGGCTTCAAGCTCATTAATTTTATTTGATACTCCAGCCGCATTCCAGTAAGCCACTTTAGTGTGGTTACTTTTTTGATACGGATAATGACGACGTTGTGAGTGAGTGTTATTGTTGTTAAAATAATTCATTATTGGGTTCATTTGGAGTTATTTAATTATTGTATAATTTTATTATTTAGTGCGCTTGTTGATTAGTTATTTGTGGTAGCCTGGCTAGGGGCAACTCATGAGTTAATAGCGTTTGTATAAGTTCAAGAACAGCGTTAAGTTTATTAGTGATATTCTTGATGCTTTCAGCATTCTGTTGGGCTATGATTAATGCCTCAATATTGGGTTGTTGCTGTAATTTGTGAGTGTGAGTATGGGTGAGGTAACCATCACTTTCCATGTTTATTGTTTTTTTGTGTGGGGCAAAAATCATAGTATTCGGATGTATTTGTTTATTCAACTTATTTGCATTGCCAGTTACAACAACTTGGCTGTAAGAGAGAGTGTTAGATTTATTTGTAATTTTATTGCTGTGAGTGCTTTTAGGGCTTTGGTATAATTGTTGTTGCACTTTTTGTTGTGTCTTTAGTGTTTGGAAGTTACGTGGTTGTTGCTGTGGGTGTTTGTTGCCAGTTAGTTTTTCTCTTATGTGTTTATAATTATGTTGATGTGTTGGTAGCTGTTGTTGTTGTTGGTTGTTTATGTTAACTATATTTTGTGGCGATTGGCTCTTAGTCAATTCACGATGAAGAAGCCTTTTATCTTTGATATGGTACATCCTGGCTTTGGCTTTTTTGTACACATTGCATCCCCTATAACTGGCAATGTGTGATCCCAGGCAATTAGCGCATTTGGCTGGTGTATTTTTTGGTTTTTTGCATGCAATGCTTGGGTGGTTGCCAGCACACATTAGACAGATGAATGGGCGGCGACAGTAGTTGTAGGTGTGACCATATTCTTGACAGCGATGGCATTGTGTTGGCTCTGAGCGTGGACGTTGTTTTTCAATTTGAATATTTATGTTGCCAAGTTGTTTTAGATTAAGAATTTTTTCATTGTATTTATGTAATGTTGGTGCCAGCTCAACTTCAAAGATATTATAGGGTTGTTTGGTGAATCGTCGCTGTATATTGCGGATGTACCGTGGGTTGAAGCCCAAGTTAGTAAGGTGGTCATGGATCCATCTACTTGGTGTTGTATGATGTAGATTACGTATGATGATTCGGTACCCACGGTCACAACTGGGCTGAAACGTGTGCATTGGAAGGTTGTGTATTTTGAGTTCGTCTGCAATAATTTTGTATGTGTCCATGTTTTTACATTGCAACCTTACAGTGTTGTTTTCAAGTGTCTTAACTGAATAGTAGTGTCTAGTTTCTGTCTTGTTCAATGTTTTATCCAAGTGTTCAATTAGTGGTTGAATATATTTAACATTAGGTATATATATTCGTGGTATTCTGGAGTTCTTAACTTGTTGCCAGTCACTGTGTTCACTTTCTTGTTGCTTCTGAGTGGATTTAACAGACTCTAGTGCAGTACAGATAGGTGTTGGAGTTGCTTCTAAATGACTGTTGGAGCAACAGTTAGCAGGATTTCTGGGTGTTTTATTGTAAGTGTGACTGGTGTGTGTTTTGTTAGATTTGTCATCAGTTGAATTAGGTGTAGTGACATTAGTGTTAATTGTCGTTGCTGTGACAGTAGTAGGTTTATTTGACGTATGGAATTTATTACTATATGTCTGTTCGCTACTGTCAAAACTGTAAAAGGCCTCATCAGTCTCTTGTGAACGTTGCTTTTTATTTTTTGCAATTTTTTCATTAGTATTGGGCCAAATAGTGCTTAAATTGTTACAGCTATATTGTAAGCGCTTGGAATGTCGCTTGAGTGTTTTAGTGGACTTGCGTTTGAGCCATGCAGTTTGTTGATCAGGCAGAGAACTTGTTATTGTAGTTGTTTTATTAGAGGTAGTTGTTGTTCCATAACCATCTTCATAGTCCTCTTCAGTACATTCTTCAGTTCCATTGGAGCCGTTGTCAGAGTAGCGTTGTACTGGGGAGATATGGACATCAGTGCTTACCTGAGTAGATACTGATTGGGTTATTGTAGTTGGGGACAAGCATGAGTGGTGAATACATTTATTAGTTGAATCATTTGGTTCAGTTGTTTGTATTATTTGATGATTTGCTAGCTCATGATGCCCGTTTTGGCAAGTTGTCATTAATGGCTGATTTGTAATCATTTTATTTTTATTTTTATTTGCAGGTAAAAGTGGAGGCAGTGACATTGAAGTATTCTCTTCTGTAGTCTGAAGGTGTGAGCTAGTTGCCGCAATCCTATGTCCCAATCTATTCCTTTTTTTTGATTTTGAGTTCTTTTTGTTCTTTTTACCCATAATAAAGTAATAATTATTTAGACTTGTAATGTACACACAACCGTACTTATGGTTTTTATTTGATTGGATGAATAGTCACTTTTAGTTACGCTCGTCTGACTCTGTTCTCAGTGATGATCTCTGTTCTCAGTGATGTTCTTTTTTTAGTTCTCTCTCTCATAATCGTGGTGAGTATGTGTATCGCAAAGAGGAATCACTGAAGAGAGCTGAGATTGTAATGGCGGCAAGTGGTGGTGGGTACAAAGTACAATAAGATTTTTTCACAGAAGCGGTGTAATGATGTAATGATGTAATGATGTATGGCTCAGAAACAAATTAAATGTTCGTTTTATGTGCAATTTACACGATGCACAATTGAATTAATTGAATTAATTAATGCAGGTTCACTGATTATTGTTCTTTTTGCAGGACAGAAGCACCTGATACGCTTAATCGGTGTCTGTGTGTCTGTGTTGGAGTCTGTAATGGCGGCAGTAGAACCTTTATGTATTTTTAATTGCACATTAAAACACTTTTTCACTTTTATTTTGTTATGTTTTATTTTATTTAATATATTTTTTTTTTTTTTTTTTGTTTGTTGCGCGCTGTGCGCACGGGCGGGACGCTGGTGGCTGGTCGGAGCTGCGAAACACGTCCGCGCGCCTCAACCGTCAAGACAAGACTCGACTCTCCACTCTCTCGACTCTCTCTCTCTAACTCCTATTCGGCAGTGGCCATTGCACAGTGGCCTTACTGTGCAATACATAGGGTTTAGCTATTTACTAAAGTATAGCTACCTTAAAGTAAGTGCGACACGCAGGTCGCGGTGACATGTGTGGGAGAGAAAGAGATGTCGCTCGTCACAATCCGCCCGTTAAAAATGATATTCGCCTATTCCTATCTATCACGTATCCGCTCTGGTGAGCGGCCGCGTTGCGAGCAACTCGCAAGAGGACATTATACGAATCGTATTTACAGGGTATTGCAGGTAATGCTCCAGTTATTCGCTTTTGTATCTTAGTAAAACAATCGCGAACTGCGACTGTCTGCCAGCTGGCCATAGGACCAGGCTGTCAAGTCGTCGCAGTCGCGATCTACATGGGTATTGGCTATGGCTTAGTGTCAAAAAAAATTATAATCTATATAGAAAAAAGACTGCCATGTTACGATGGTGATGATTGAGCCAGAATGGCGCTTATCTGGAGTTGACGCAGGTCCAGCCTAGGCCAGAAGGTGGTTGCGTCAATGATGGTTGGACTAATGTGTGTGTGTGTGTGTGTATGTGTTGTCGTCTGGTGGGTCCGTAGTGACAGCTGATGATGTTGATGCGGGCCACAGTGCAATTCCACATGCCTGCATGTGGAGTGGCGGTGCAAGTTGCCCATCAGCGTAGTAGTATCCAATATGTCGAGTATTGTCTGCAAGCATAGTGTCCAACGTAGTGATGCATATATTGTGGGCTGCGTGGGTGTGGTACAGCAACAGTGGTCGAATCCACAGGTGTTAGCTATGCTGTACGAAATCGCAATTGTATGCATGTACGTGTGCGACGGTTGCTTGCTGGTGTGTGTGTGTTGGCATTGGTAGCTTGTGTTTACACATGCAGCTGATGTTTGTGTGTACACAGCTGTTATGTATGTGCTTAGGATCACAGGGTGACCCGGTACAATTTATGGGCTGCTAGCGTAAGATGCAGCTTGAGGCTCAATTGATGCACGTGTGCACAAAAGAGCTTTTACGGCTGCAGAGCTTATTTTCTCAAACATATGGCAAGCGTGCCATATGTGAGTAGTGGAAATAGCTAGTTTTGAATCGGTCACGCGTATTTAAAATAAATTGTAAATAGCGCGACCAAGCCTAGCATCATAATCGTGTTGTCAACGATTTGCATGCCGGCCGCAATCATTGATTGCGGCAACAAGCCTAGCATGGATTCCATGTATATCGGCATTTTGAATAACGTCAAATCAGCTGCGAGTCACCCTCCAACATGGTGCGTCATCGGGTGCGCAGTCACAGGCCGCCGCGTCGAGATCATCCTGCAGTGCATGCTGGCAGCACTATGGAGCGTTCAGTGCGCGCGGGTGTCGGAGTCAGCTGACTCCAACAACCGCACGCATCGGCCGCCCAACACGCGTTAAATGGCTGGTTGAGTAATAGCATCGTGATTACTCAATGTAGTGGCTGATGTAACCTTCGCCCGTGTCTGCCGCCAGAGCATCCAGTGTCGTCTCCAAGGTGCGCGAATGCTGTTGCTGTTCGTTGAATCAATGCCGCCATGGGTGTGTCTGCTGGCCACGCAGCAAGTGCGCTAGAAGCTGAATGGCAGAGAGCATATAGTGAGTATGCAGCCGTTTTACAGGCGCAAGATCACAATATGTCTCATTTGTTTACTCGTCTTTTTTGCAGTTGCTGGCTGGTGATGAGTGCGATATGGGCTGCACATAGGCTGTTCTTCGGAGGCATTGCAGCCAATTGTTTGCTGGCAACGCAACAGGTGCTCGTGCATTGTAATGGCAGAGAATTATGTGGGTGAGTATGCGTCTTTTGATTAACGCAAATCGCAATATATTCTCATTACAATTTCTAGCACGCGTTAAATGGCTGGTTGAGTAATAGCATCGTGATTACTCAATGTAGTGGCTGATGTTTCCTTCGCCCGTGTCTGCCGCCAGAGCATCCGAGTGTCGTCTCCAAGGTGCGCGAATGCTGTTACTGTTCGTTGAGGATCAATGCCGCCATGGGTGTGTCTGCTGGCCACGCAGCAAGTGCGCTTGAAGCTGAATGGCTGAGAGCATATAGTAAGTATGCAGCCGTTTTACAGGCGCAAAATCACAGTATGTCTCATTTGTTTCCTCGTTTTTGCAGTTGCTGGCTGGTGATGGGTGCGATATGGGCTGCACATAGGCTGTTCTTCGGAGGCATTGCAGCCAATTGTTTGCTGGCAACGCAACAGGTGCTCATGCAGTGTATTGGCAGAGAATTATGTGCGTGGGTGTATGCGTCGTATGATTAACGCAAAATTCTCGTTTTGTAGTTACTGGCTGGTGGAAATTCCCAATTAGAGCACACAACTGGGCTGTTATTGTTTGCGGCAACAAGCCTAGCATGGATTCCATGTACATATGTCGGCAGATTGAAGTAACGTCAAATCAGCTGCGAATCACCCTCCAACATGGTGCGTCATCGGATGCGCAGTCACAGGCCGCCGCGTCGAGATCATCCTGCGGTGTATGCTGGCAGCACTATGGAGCGTCCAGTGCGCGCGGGTGCCGGAGTCAGCTGACTCCAACAACCGCACGCATCGGCCGCCCCACAGCGCCGCACAACACGCGTTAAATGGCTGGTTGAGTAATAGCATCGTGATTACTCAATGTAGTGGCTGATGTTTCCTTCGCCCGTGTCTGCCGCCAGCAGCATCCGAGTGTCGTCTCCAAGGTGCGCGAATGCTGTTGCTGTTCGTTGAGGATCAATGCCGCCATGGGTGTGTCTGCTGGCCACGCAGCAAGTGCGCTTGGAGCTGAATGGCAGAGAGCATATAGTAAGTATGCAGCCGTTTTGCAGGCGCAAAATCACAATATGTCTCATTTGTTTACTCGTCTTTTTTGCAGTTGCTGGCTGGTGATGAGTGCAATATGGGCCGCACATAGGCTGTTCTTCGCAGGCATTGCAGCCAGTAGTTTGCTGGCGACGCAACAGGTGCGCATGCAGTATTTTGGCAGAAAATTATGTGCGTGGGTGTATGCGTCGTATGATTAACGAAAAATTCTCGTTTTATAGTTGATGGCTGGTGATTGAGTGCGATATAGGCCGCACATAGGCCGTTCTTCGGAGGCATTGCAGCCATTTGTTTGCTGGCAACGCAACAGGTGCGCATGCAGTGTATTGGCAGAGAATTATGTGCGTGAGTATGCGTCGTTTGATTAACGCAAATCACCATATATTCTCATTACATTTTCCATCACGCGATAAATGGCTGGTTGAGTAGAAACATCGTGATTACTCAATGTTATTTTATAGTTGTATGTGTTAATTGACTTTTGATGTTTTCAGGTATCATCTTGATGACTTGGAGCTGGATTTGTGGAATAATGTGTTACCTCGTCATCGGAGGTTATAATTACTTCAGTATCTGGTATGTTGTTATGAGTCAATCTTGTTGATTGTAGCAATGGCTGTGATTGAGGTCTCATTTTAGAATTTGATGAAGGGCAGGGTGGCTTAGGTGGTGACGTTCTGGGATAGTGATCAGGTAGAATCAAGAATTTGATCTGTGGAGGTTGTCCATCAATTTGTTTGTCAATAGCTTCTTTTGTCATTTTACCACTTTTGTAAGCCCGATGGAAGTGATTTATTAGGTATTCATCCAGTCTTTTGATTGGTTTATCTTTTTTAAGTGTTTTGAGTTTTTCCTTGCGTAGTTCTATTTGAAGTTCAAGTTTATTAATGGCTTCTTGTTGTTTAAACTTAAGTAGTGTCGGTAGGACATTATCTTGTGGTGAGTTATTTAGCTGTAGCTGTTGTTTGTGAGTTAATTGGGCAGGCAGTATGTGTTTCTCAAGTTGGATTTTGTATCTTGGGTGATGTTTTTTGCTAGGAATGTATGGGTTAGATATTATTTTCCGTGCCTCAACATTAGGGTGATTAGCAAGGGTGAACATGAGATTACAGCTGGCCGTGTTAAATATTTCTTCAGCAGTTTGGAGGTTATATTTGTTTTTGATGACTTGATTTCTAGTGTATCTTGACATTTTAGAGATTTTACGAATAATATAGTTATTTCTCCGTTCGATTCTATTAAATTGAGTGCTATTGGCTAGGGCTCCCCATGTGCTGATGCCATATCTCCAGATAGGGGTGATGCATTGTTTGAAGAATATCATTTTACAGGAAATTGGTAGTTTGCTTTCCCTTCCAATGATCCAGTTATATTTTTTTAGAGCGGCCAAGAGTCGTAATCTTAGTTGCGAGATATGGTACTTCATATTTAATTTTGAGTCAAGATGTAGTCCCAGATATTGGTGTTTGTTTTTATTTGTTATATTGATATTGTTGATAGTTGGCATTGGAATTGGATAGTTCTTGGGAAGTCTTTTGCTATTGAATAGTACATGTGCCGTTTTCTTATTGTTGATGCAAATGCACCATAGTTTTGCCCATTTAATTAATTTATCTAGGTATCGTTTATTTGCATTGACTGCAGTACCGGGTAGTCTAGCAGCGCTCAATATTACAGTGTCATCTGCAAATGTAGACAGGAGTGTGGTATCGTTGATGTTAGTGTCAGAGTCCGTTAAGGTGGGTGGACGCAGAGGAAGTGGCATGTCGGATGTATAGATTGTGTATAACAGTGGCCCAAGTACGCTGCCTTGAGGCACTCCTGCCATGATTGAGCCAATACGAGACAGCGTGCCTTGGCTACAAAGAACCATAAATTTACGGCCAATCAGGTAGTGTTCGAGAATATTATAGAGCTTTATTGGCAGTAGCTTGCAGAGTTTATTAAGTAGTCCCATGTGCCATACTCTGTCAAAGGCCTCCTGAATGTCAATAAATATTGCAGAGCAGTAGCTACCTTGTCCAAATGTTCTAAGGATATACTGAGAAACCCTTGTTAGTTGATGTTCAGATCCATGTTCTAGTCTAAATCCAAACTGATGTGATGGGATTGCATTTACAAAGTCCGGGATCTCAAGCAGTCTACGCATGAGTAGTCGTTCAAATATTTTTGAGAACCCTGTGAGTAGACTGATTGGTCTGTAGGAGTCTGGATCCTGGGATTTTTTTCCTGGTTTAAGTAGCATTTTAATTGTGGCTAGTTTCCATTTATTAGGAAAGTAGCTAAGCCGCAGCATGGAGTTATATATAAGTAATAGGTAGAGAATACCTTTTTTTGGTAGGCATTTAATTATCTTATTGTCAATGCCATCCATGCCTGGTGCTTTATTGAGAGATAGCCTTTTGATGATTAGCATAACCTCCGTGTAGGTGATGGGGCGGATTATTGGCGACTCTACGTGCTGATTATTTGACGGCTGCGGTTGCTGGAGGGGTAGTTGCTTAGTTTGCAATGTATGGGTATTTTGTTTATTTTTTAAAATATTTTCAAGTTCGGTGACTGTTTGTTTGCGTTCCTCAAATGTGTTGGAGTATATTGGCATAAAGCGTTTTTCTAAGTAATTAGCAAAGGCTTCAGCTTTTTCAGACAAGGACATTGTCCATTTAGCATGAGCATTAGTATCGTTATTAGGAGTATTATTATTGTAGTTGGCGTTACGAATGCATTTTTCGTTTATTTTGAGTGGGAAGTTTGGTTCTGGTTGTCTTTTGATGCGATTTGTAACCTTCCACAGCTTATGCATCCTATAGCGATCGTTAGAATCTATTTGGCCAAATAAATTATTGTGATAATTTACCTTGGCAACTCGAAGTAATTTTCGTACCTTTTTGTAGCATTGTTTATAAAGGTATCTGGTGAGTGCGTTATGGATTTTAAAATGTAGTCGCTTGATTGCTCTTTTAGTATGCAGATGTTGCATGAAGTTTTCGTCTCTTTGTAGGTTGGTATATGGATCGATACGTGCATGTCTATGTTGCTGTTGTCGAGCTCCTCGCTGTTGTTGTTGTATTTGCATAGTTCGTGGTTGGTTTAGATATTGTCCAGTATGGGTATTGTTAGCAAATTGAAATGAGTTATGTATGTTGCGATAGAAGATTTGTATTGCATCTTCAATATCCATGTGTGTATTAATCTCTGTGTTAAGATTTATGCGATCACTTAGTTGCTTGTGAAAGATTTTGAGTGTTTTTTTTATGTTAAGTTGTCTTGAGTCCAGTGTATTATATTGAGGTTGATTCTTTTGCAGGTGGTTTAGATGTTGCAGTCGTTTATGGTTTGCCTTCTTGATGGGAGCAATTGTGATTTGTATTGGCAGGTGGTCCGAGTCAAGGTCAGCAGTAGAATAGGTTGTTAATCTGGATCTCGTGATACCCTTGTATATGGCGAAGTCAATTGCGCTTGGTCTTTTAGTGTTAGAGTAAGGGTAGTGTGTTGCGCCTCCAGTTGCAAGTATTTCAAAAACGCCTTGTGAGTGTATAGTCTTTAATAGAGTTTTGCCACGTTTACATGCTCTGATATTACCCCACCACCTATTTTTCGCATTCCAGTCACCACATATAAGTGTTCCAGGTATGTGATGATTATTAATTAGCTTGGTACTCAGTTTACTTAGGTGGTCGAGGAGATGGTGGCATTCGGTTTCTGTCCATTTAGATTGAGGTGGACAATATATAGGAGCGAGTATAATGGGGTCATCAGGATTGAGAAATACTAGTATAGGGGCACATTGTATTTTTTCATGTATAATTGGTTGAAGTTCTATATGCATTATGGTATTCCTGATAAGTATAGCTACACCACCTCTTCTGGGGCAATCCGAACGTGCAGCTGAGTAGCATTGATAGCCTTTTATGTTGTGTAATTTAGTTGAGACTGTAATTGGCGATAGGATATTATTATTTTTAATTCTGGACTCAATGATCATCATAATGTCTATATTGTACGTGTGCATGTAGGCTTCAAGCTCATTAATTTTATTTGATACTCCAGCCGCATTCCAGTAAGCCACTTTAGTGTGGTTACTTTTTTGATACGGATAATGACGACGTTGTGAGTGAGTGTTATTGTTGTTAAAATAATTCATTATTGGGTTCATTTGGAGTTATTTAATTATTGTATAATTTTATTATTTAGTGCGCTTGTTGATTAGTTATTTGTGGTAGCCTGGCTAGGGGCAACTCATGAGTTAATAGCGTTTGTATAAGTTCAAGAACAGCGTTAAGTTTATTAGTGATATTCTTGATGCTTTCAGCATTCTGTTGGGCTATGATTAATGCCTCAATATTGGGTTGTTGCTGTAATTTGTGAGTGTGAGTATGGGTGAGGTAACCATCACTTTCCATGTTTATTGTTTTTTTGTGTGGGGCAAAAATCATAGTATTCGGATGTATTTGTTTATTCAACTTATTTGCATTGCCAGTTACAACAACTTGGCTGTAAGAGAGAGTGTTAGATTTATTTGTAATTTTATTGCTGTGAGTGCTTTTAGGGCTTTGGTATAATTGTTGTTGCACTTTTTGTTGTGTCTTTAGTGTTTGGAAGTTACGTGGTTGTTGCTGTGGGTGTTTGTTGCCAGTTAGTTTTTCTCTTATGTGTTTATAATTATGTTGATGTGTTGGTAGCTGTTGTTGTTGTTGGTTGTTTATGTTAACTATATTTTGTGGCGATTGGCTCTTAGTCAATTCACGATGAAGAAGCCTTTTATCTTTGATATGGTACATCCTGGCTTTGGCTTTTTTGTACACATTGCATCCCCTATAACTGGCAATGTGTGATCCCAGGCAATTAGCGCATTTGGCTGGTGTATTTTTTGGTTTTTTGCATGCAATGCTTGGGTGGTTGCCAGCACACATTAGACAGATGAATGGGCGGCGACAGTAGTTGTAGGTGTGACCATATTCTTGACAGCGATGGCATTGTGTTGGCTCTGAGCGTGGACGTTGTTTTTCAATTTGAATATTTATGTTGCCAAGTTGTTTTAGATTAAGAATTTTTTCATTGTATTTATGTAATGTTGGTGCCAGCTCAACTTCAAAGATATTATAGGGTTGTTTGGTGAATCGTCGCTGTATATTGCGGATGTACCGTGGGTTGAAGCCCAAGTTAGTAAGGTGGTCATGGATCCATCTACTTGGTGTTGTATGATGTAGATTACGTATGATGATTCGGTACCCACGGTCACAACTGGGCTGAAACGTGTGCATTGGAAGGTTGTGTATTTTGAGTTCGTCTGCAATAATTTTGTATGTGTCCATGTTTTTACATTGCAACCTTACAGTGTTGTTTTCAAGTGTCTTAACTGAATAGTAGTGTCTAGTTTCTGTCTTGTTCAATGTTTTATCCAAGTGTTCAATTAGTGGTTGAATATATTTAACATTAGGTATATATATTCGTGGTATTCTGGAGTTCTTAACTTGTTGCCAGTCACTGTGTTCACTTTCTTGTTGCTTCTGAGTGGATTTAACAGACTCTAGTGCAGTACAGATAGGTGTTGGAGTTGCTTCTAAATGACTGTTGGAGCAACAGTTAGCAGGATTTCTGGGTGTTTTATTGTAAGTGTGACTGGTGTGTGTTTTGTTAGATTTGTCATCAGTTGAATTAGGTGTAGTGACATTAGTGTTAATTGTCGTTGCTGTGACAGTAGTAGGTTTATTTGACGTATGGAATTTATTACTATATGTCTGTTCGCTACTGTCAAAACTGTAAAAGGCCTCATCAGTCTCTTGTGAACGTTGCTTTTTATTTTTTGCAATTTTTTCATTAGTATTGGGCCAAATAGTGCTTAAATTGTTACAGCTATATTGTAAGCGCTTGGAATGTCGCTTGAGTGTTTTAGTGGACTTGCGTTTGAGCCATGCAGTTTGTTGATCAGGCAGAGAACTTGTTATTGTAGTTGTTTTATTAGAGGTAGTTGTTGTTCCATAACCATCTTCATAGTCCTCTTCAGTACATTCTTCAGTTCCATTGGAGCCGTTGTCAGAGTAGCGTTGTACTGGGGAGATATGGACATCAGTGCTTACCTGAGTAGATACTGATTGGGTTATTGTAGTTGGGGACAAGCATGAGTGGTGAATACATTTATTAGTTGAATCATTTGGTTCAGTTGTTTGTATTATTTGATGATTTGCTAGCTCATGATGCCCGTTTTGGCAAGTTGTCATTAATGGCTGATTTGTAATCATTTTATTTTTATTTTTATTTGCAGGTAAAAGTGGAGGCAGTGACATTGAAGTATTCTCTTCTGTAGTCTGAAGGTGTGAGCTAGTTGCCGCAATCCTATGTCCCAATCTATTCCTTTTTTTTGATTTTGAGTTCTTTTTGTTCTTTTTACCCATAATAAAGTAATAATTATTTAGACTTGTAATGTACACACAACCGTACTTATGGTTTTTATTTGATTGGATGAATAGTCACTTTTAGTTACGCTCGTCTGACTCTGTTCTCAGTGATGATCTCTGTTCTCAGTGATGTTCTTTTTTTAGTTCTCTCTCTCATAATCGTGGTGAGTATGTGTATCGCAAAGAGGAATCACTGAAGAGAGCTGAGATTGTAATGGCGGCAAGTGGTGGTGGGTACAAAGTACAATAAGATTTTTTCACAGAAGCGGTGTAATGATGTAATGATGTAATGATGTATGGCTCAGAAACAAATTAAATGTTCGTTTTATGTGCAATTTACACGATGCACAATTGAATTAATTGAATTAATTAATGCAGGTTCACTGATTATTGTTCTTTTTGCAGGACAGAAGCACCTGATACGCTTAATCGGTGTCTGTGTCTGTGTTGGAGTCTGTAATGGCGGCAGTAGAACCTTTATGTATTTTTAATTGCACATTAAAACACTTTTTCACTTTTATTTTGTTATGTTTTATTTTATTTAATATATTTTTTTTTTATACCCGCTACCCATAGGGTAGAAGGGTATTATAACTTTGTGCCGGCAGGAAATGTATGTAACAGGTAGAAGGAGGCATCTCCGACCCTATAAAGTATATATATTCTTGATCAGCGTCAACAGCCGAGACGATATAGCCATGTCCGTCTGTCCGTCTGTCCGTCTGTCCGTCCGTCTGTATGAACACCTAGATCTCAGAGACTATAAGAGATAGAGCTATAATTTTTTTTCGACAGCATTTGTTATGATTGCACGCAGATCAAGTTTGTTTTAAATTTTTGCCACGCCCACTTCCGCCCCCGCAAATCAGAAAAAATCGAATAACAAGAGTAATAATAAAGCTGGAGTCCCGAATTTTGGGATATACATTAGAAACTATAGTCCTTGTGACTTCTGAAAATTTGGTTGCGATCGGATCAAAATTGTGGAAGTTATTAAAGAAATACTTTTGTATGGGCTAAAACGCCTACTTACTAGGGGTCTCATTTGCTTTGGCCGACAATCTGGTATATTATGCCGTCTATGGTATATTTTGAAAGTGGTACTATACTGAATACCAAAAATATACCAAATATATCATTTGGTATATTTTTAGTATTTTGTAGTATTTTTTGGTATATTTAGAAAATAATATCGCAATATTTTGCTTTTATTCAAAATGGGTAGCGGGTATCTCACAGTCGAGCACACTCGACTGTAGCTTTCTTACTTGTTTTTTTTTTTGTTTGTTGCGCGCTGTGCGCACGGGCGGGACGCTGGTGGCTGGTCGGAGCTGCGAAACACGTCCGCGCGCCTCAACCGTCAAGACTAGACTCGACTCGGCTCTCTCGACTCTCCAATCTCCACTCTCGACTCTCTCTCAACTCCTATTCGGCAGTGGCCATTGCACAGTGGCCTTACTGTGCAATACTTAGGGATTAGCTATTTACTAAAGTATAGCTACCTTAAAGTAAGTGCGACACGCAGGTCGCGGTGACATGTGTGGGAGAGAAAGAGATGTCGCTCGTCACAAATCCGCCCGTTAAATATGATATTCGCCTATTCCTATCTATCACGTATCCGCTCTGGTGAGCGGCCGCGTTGCGAGCAACTCGCAAGAGGACATTATACGAATCGTATTTACAGGGTATTGCAGGTGATGCTCCAGTTATTCGCTGTTATATCTCAGTAAAACAATCGCGAACTGCGACTGTCTGCCAGCTGGCCATAGGACCAGGCTGTCAAGTCGTCGCAGTCGCGATCTACATGGGTATTGGCAATGGCTTAGTGTCAAAAAAAATTATAATCTATATAGAAAAAAGACTGCCATGTTACGATGGTGATGAATGAGCCAGAATGGCGCTTATCTGGAGTTGACGCAGGTCCAGCCTAGGCCAGGGGGG